>CM028131.1:148812500-158812500 GCA_016271365.2 Neoceratodus forsteri | reverse complement strand
AGAGACAGATAGCAGGACTGTAGTGGACAGCAAGTAACAGGTGAGGCAGGTGCCAGCGCTGAGCGGTCATGATAAAAGTACATGAGGTTGCCAACAACTGATGAAAATGCTTTTATGTCACACAAAGCTGATTTGGGGTTTGTTTTTTGAAACTGAAGTTGCTTGGGGACCTTGGTGTAGTCGTCTTATCCTCTGGTTTACCAGCTGAGGATGGCAGCTTAACAATGTAAAAAAAGACAAAGGTAGTGATTTCGTTGTTGTATGCAGTGGTCATCTGGGGCAGCTGGAGCTTTACCCATGCATTATGGTGGGATTTACACACAGGTAAAGACTTCTGCTGAACAATCAGGTTGCTGGATTTCATTCCCCTATTGTATAATATAATAATATGATATAATATAATATAATATAATATAATATAATATAATATAATATAATATCAGTATGGAGCTAAAGCAACAACTATAGGGGATATAAAAGCCTGAGATCAGCAATGAATATTTATTACTGTGGTCAGCAGGCTGTGCCACTGTATCATTAATGGTTACAGACTCCATCACAGCACCACAAACTCACCAGTCCTCAGCACTGATATGCCAACCTCAATTGTTACTAGGAAGCTAGAGTAATAAATACTTCAGTGCCAACCTCAACTCTTTTATTTCCCCCAATTTGCAGTCCGTTTTACATATCAAATACCAGTATCTACATTGGGACCTATACTGGTTGAATCAAATTCTTGAATCCAAACCAAATGTATTGTCTCGAATTAAAACTGAACCAATATTGCCAACAGCCAAATTCTCACCCTTACGTTACCTTGAAAAGGAGCACTAAGGAGAACGAGGCAGGTGGTTTATCATACTAATCAAAATGCTGAATAAATAACTGGAGGCCGAGTTTGAGTGACAAAACAACATACACAGTTTCAATTTTATTTTAGTCCTGAACAACTGAAATGTGTGATGTTCTCTTGACACACCAAGCATTAATAAATAAAACATCTTGTTAGTTGCTGTGTTGCTTATCATCAGAAACAGGTGCTAGCACCATGGGCCCTATGCACCAATGGGTAGAGTGGCTACATGGCACATAGCCACTCTGCACCAACATGGGATGCACTAACGGGGGGTATGCACCTGATCCTCCTGCCCCACAGACAGCAATGCACCGGGGAGTGGACTGGGGGGCATGCCAGCATTACACACCATGCACTAAGGTGCAAAGTGCTGCTCATGGGGGTGTGGAGGAGGGCTCAGGTTATGCCAGGGGAGACCCTGCCATAACCCACTACATGGCCACATGGACCACAGCTGTCCAGTCATGGTAGCACTGGAGATTTTATAACCATGCCAGCTCAGCCCACTAGGCAGATGGGAAGGGCTGGGCCAGCCACTCGACTGAATGCCCGCATGTGCTGGTGCCCTGGGGTGTGCAGATCCACACCCTTGACATGCACTGGGTGACAAAGCCCCTACCAACAACAGACAACCCCTTCCCCACACATGCCTGCCCCAGCCCGATATGTGCCATTGCCCCCCCACAAACACAGACCTGCCCTGAACCCATAGGTGCCATGCCCCCCAACAAGAGTGCCCATATGTCACTGGCAGCCATCCTGCCCTCAACCGTTGCCTTGCTGTGTGGTCCATCCCTATCCAACACTGCTTGCCCACCACCAGAGCCCTGTTCCAGGCCCCCCAGCAACAACAGTGGTGGACAGTGGCCCCCCACCTGCTGTGGCACTGACAACCTCTCTCCCTGCCCCGTATCTTCCTGTAGGTGCCTCAGCCAGGAACGACTGGTGGCACAGCAATCCTCACATCTCTGTGGCTGCTGGCCATCCACATGATGAAGGGAGCAAGCTGCCTATGTATATGGGCACACTCCCAGCATCACTTGGATGGCCAGTGACTGTGGAGATGTGAGGAAGGCTGTGCTGCTGGCTGTTCCTGGCCGTGGCCCCTATGGGACGGTACCGGGCAGGGGGAGGGGTTGTTGGTGCCATGGCAGGTGGGGGGTACACTTACCAACAATGTGGGGGTGGGGATACTGGGATGGGCTGGAGCACCTGTGTGTGGGAGGGACACTGGCCACTGTAGGAGCTCAGGCTGTCTGGTACAAGGTTGTGGGTCATGGGGGGTATTGATTCAAAAGATATGTGTCTAACTCAGACCCACAAACACACCTTTTAAAATATTGCAAATTTATTTTACTTTACTCTTGTCTTATATTGAGAAACATTTTTTTGAAATATAATACATAGTCATTCAAACAATTGACTTGCTTCAGTAATATTACTTCAAATGGTACAAATTGACTCGCTTCAATTGGGTTTCTTCAAATAGTATTCTCAGTCATTCAAACAATTGACTTGCTTCAGTAATATTACTTCAAATGGTACAAACTGGCTTGCTTCAATAGTATTTCTTCAAATAGTAACGTTTCAGAACTAACATGTGTTCATTCATCAGACTTGAAGCATTAATGAACGTGCGCTGTTAAAAATAAAAGAAGAATAATTCTATGTTATTCAAAAGTGAATAATTCTAATGGATTTACAATCATCATATATTTAGTACGATAAGTTTCAAATGTTCATTCAATATAGGTTTAAAGTTAGAGTTACAAAGTTACAAAAACAGGTGGAACGAACCTGCAAACCAAGACCTGTTGTAGTTCAGCATAAGAAACATTCGTGATATGGACCGGGAACACTGCAAGCCTATGGGTTCAAACACCTTTGTGGTGATGTCTATATATCAGAAAGAAAAAAAAATAATTATTTATTTTTTTATTTTTTAAAAGTCTTTCTGTATTAATTTTAACAAAATACTGAACCAATTCTTAGTACGAAGATGCTAACTTACAGATAAACAAAAATCGAAGTCCAAATGTTGCGGAAGGAAAGCATTTCATGAATATGAATTTTTAACAAAGAAAACCCTGTGAATCAAATGTAAAAAGTTATGCGTTTTAAATATTTAGATTCTTAACTTATAAATTGTCCAATACAAAATCTATTTCAAAAAGATGTGGACGCCTGCTTTATTTTACCTTGTATTTGACCTCGCAAGTCTATTCATTCTAATTGAGCCGCAACAAATTAAACTCCAAACAGGCCAGTATTCCCGACACCATTACATGCTCACAATTCAAGTGAAACTAACCACACACACCTCACAGGTGAACAAGAAGGGCTGGGCCATGCAACGCACACACCTGTAGGTGTGTTGACGTCATGTGAGACGTCACCTGTGCGGCCCGGTCAAACATATTGAAACTCGGCAGCTCGAATGAAAATCCGTCGAGTCCCCTTCTCAAAAGATTATCAAATATTGCTGAAAAGCCTATAAATATAACAAATTCTATTGGTCACATGCAAAATATCTCTGAAAAAGAATTTACTGTTAAGTGTTATGTCTCAGTTTAAAAACACACTTAATATTCATGAATACAGGCTATGTTTGAATTTTGAATGTGAAACCGACATGCATATCTTACAGATAAACAAGAAAGGCCAGAATAAACATAAACAGACACCTATCATACTATATTGGAGAGACCACAAGAGCTTTAAAACTACGGATATCTGAACACAAAAGCAATATAAGAAGAGGAGACATCAGATCACCATTAGCAAGACACTTTTCTGAATACCATCATTCCATATCCAGTTTACGTTTTTTTGGTTTGGAACAAATTAAAGTACATCCACAAGGAGGAAACAGAGAGATGGCTCTATTACAAAGAGAAGCATGGTGGATCTACACGTTGAGGTCTCATATATCAAGATATGGACTAAATGAAAATATGATTTGGTCCACTTTCAATTGACTTTGGGACTCGTAGTATTTTTATCCCCTTTTTTTGCTATCTCCACCTTTTCTCCTGTTTTGTGCCCTCTCTTTAATCTCCTCTGCCTTTCCCCTTCTGTTATGCAGTATTACAATAGAACTGAATATGATTCATTCTTTTCAAGTATTACAAGGTTAGCTTTAATATTTGATTCCTTTATTTTTGATCCCATTTAGTTTATATTGCAAAGTCCTGACTCCTTTTTATGGACATTTAGTTTAGTCATCTATATCTTTGTTTATGTTCATTCATATTTTGTTAATAGTATTGGTTTGTTTATAGTTTTCTAGTTTTAATATTTGAAAACTTGAGAAGGGGATTTGGCGTAGTTTCATATTAGCCGCCGAATTTTCAATCATCTTGATCAGACTGCATTTCATCAGACTGCATTAATGACGTGATTCATGACGTCAATAAGCCTGATAGGTGTCTGTTTATGTTTATTCTGGCCTTTCTTGTTTATCTGTAAGATATGCATGTCGGTTTCACATTCAAAATTCAAACATACTCTGTATTCATGAATATTAAGTGTGTTTTTAAACTGAGACATAACACTTAACAGTAAATTCTTTTTCAGAGATATTTTGCACGTGGCCAATAGAATTTGTTATATTTATAGGCTTTTCAGCAATATTTGATAATCTTTTGAGAAGGGGACTCGGCGGATTTTCGTTCGAGCTGCCGAGTTTCAATATGTTTGACCGGGCCGCACAGGTGGTGTCTCACATGACGTCAACATGCCTACAGGTGTGTGCATTGCATGGCCCGGCCCTTCTTGTTCACCTGTGAGGTGTGTGTGGTTAGTTTCACTTGAATTGTGAACATGTAATGGCGTTGGGAACACTGGCCTGATTGGAGTTTAATTTGTTGCATCTCAATTAGAATGAATAGACCTGTGAGGTCAAAGACAACGTAAAATAAAGCAGGCGTCCACATCTTTTTGAAATAGATTTTGTATTGGATGATTTATAAGTTAAGAATCTAAATATTTAAAACGCATAACTTTTTATGTTTGATTCACAGGGTTTCCTTTGTTAAAAATTCATATTCATGAAATGCTTTCCTTCCGCAACATTTGGACTTCGATTTTTGTTTATCTGTAAGTTAGCATCTTCGTACTAAGAACTGGTTCAGTATTTTGTTAAGATTAATACAGAAAGACTTTTAAAAAATTAAAAAATAAATAAATAAATATTTTTCTTTCTGATATATAGACATCACCACAAAGGTGTTTGAACCCATAGGCTTGCAGTGTTCCCGGTCCATATCACGAATGTTTCTTATGCTGAGCTACAACAGGTCTTTGTTTGCAGGTTCATTCCACCTGTTTTTGTAACTTTGTAACTCTAAATTTAAACCTATATTGAATGAACATTTGAAACTTATTATACTAAATATATGATGATTGTAAACCCATTAGAATTATTCACTTTTGAGTAACATACAATTATTATTCTTTTATTTTTAATAGCGCACGTTCATTAATGCTTCAAGTCTGATGAAGGAACACATGTTAGTTCTGAAACATTACTATTTGAAGAAATACTATTGAAGCAAGCCAATTTGTACCATTTGAAGTAATATTACTGAAGCAAGTCAGTTGTTTGAATGACTGAGAATACTATTTGAAGAAACCCAATTGAAGCAAGTCAATTTGTACCATTTGAAGTAATACTACTGAAGCAAGTCAATTGTTTGAATGATCAAACAAATTTTTCTCAATATAAGACAAGAGTAAAATAAAATAAATTTACAATATTTTAAAAGGTGCGTTTGTGGGTCTGAGTTAGACACATATCTTTTGAATCAATATTTATTGTCCGTTTTTGGTGTCTTACTCCCCATTTTTTGAATTCCCAAATCTAAAAATTAAAAAGGAACCTTGAGAGACTTTACTAGTGGATGTTCATGGGGGGTATGACATGGTGGGATCAGGGCACATTTGTGCTGGGGGGCAGCCTGCAGGACAAGGGCAGGGTTCCACTGCCAGGTCCATCTGTGTGCTGGGGGGTGCCTTGCAGTACAGGCAGTACAGGGGGTCCACTGGAGGAGGGGGCCATGCTTCATGGGTCCGGATGCCTGTGGTAGACATTCACGCAAAAGGACCTGCACTGTGACATGCAAGGGATCCACTGTACTTTCCAGGTATTCAATTGAATGCCCAGCTGAGTCCAGGACTCTGTCCACAGCTGGCCCCTGCATGGACCTGCACACTGGGGGAGCAGACCCATAGACAGGTGGTGGCCATTGATTCATATGGCTGGTACGCACCTGTCCACAGAAGTACGGAGCTCTGCGGGCAGGATTCCCATCCATCTGTGCATAGGGAACATTCTTAGTAAAGTCACAGTATGAGTTTAGTATGAATGGTCAAAAGGTAACTGCAATGTAAGAGACATTTTAAAATTGCTATTGGCAGCCATATTTATTAACTTGAGTCATTAATTATGAAGCTTGTGAATCAAGGGGTTTGAATCATATTTGAGGGAATTAGAAACATACTGGTTATGAATCAAAGGATGTCAGAAATACATGTTTCCTGCTATGATCAGCAATCAAAGTGTGGGCATAGCAAACCTCTATATAGAGGTACCATGATGTATTTGTGCCTCCTGATGATATTTCTTTTAATACAGTAAAGAATTGGCTGGAGAATAGGACACAGAGAGTAATAGTAAATGGAGTCTACTCAGAAGAAAGGAGGGTTACTAGTGGGGTACCGCAGGGTTCAGTATTAGGACCGGTCCTCTTCAATGTCTTTATAAGTGACATTGCAGAAGGACTGGAAGGAAAAGTATGTCTCTTTGCAGATGACACTAAGATCTACAACAGAGTTGATGCACAGGGTAGGCTGGAAAGGATGAGAAGGGACTTGGCAAGGTTGGAGGAATGGTCAAATGTATGGCAGCTTAGATTCAATGCTAAGAAGTGCAAGTTAATGCACCTGGGAAACAAAAACACAGGGAAAGAGTACACAACGGGGGTGAGATTCTAACAACAACAAAAATGGAAAGTGACCTGGGGGTAGTCATATCAGATGACCTAAAGGTGGGCAAGCAATGTGAGAGGGCAGCAAGGAGGGCTGGGGGTTACTGGGATGCATAGGCAGAGGCATCACCAGTAGAAAACAGGAAGTTATTATCCCTCTGTACAGACAGCTGGTGAGACCCCATCTGGAGTACTGTGTGCAGTTCTGGAGACCCAATCTCTACAAAGACATAGACAGGATGGAAGCTGTCAGAGGAGGGCAACTAAAATGGTGCAGGGTCTGACCGGAAGACATATGAAGAGAGACTTAGGAGCTTAATTTGTATAGCCTCGAGGAAAGGAGGAGAGGGGGACATGATAGAAACTTTCAAGTACCTCAAGGAATCAACAAAGTCCAAGAGGATAGCATCTTTCAAAAAAGGTGTGCAAGAACAAGGGGGCACAATTTGAAGATAGAGGTGAGGCAGCTCAGAGGTAATTTAAGGAAGTATTTTTCACAGAGAGGGTTGTGGATGCATGGGACGGCCTTCCGGAGGAGGTTGTGGAGTCAAAATCAGTGGTGGAATTCAAGCATGCATGGGACAGTCATAAGGCAATTCTAGGGTGTGGGGGTGAGAAGAAGTAGGCTGCTGGTTAACTAGGATCTGCAGCTTATCCAGTAGGTAGGGAAATGGGCAGACTGGGTGGGCCAAGCGGTCCTTATCTGATGTCAGATTCTATGTTTCTATGTAATACACCTATTGGCTTGCACACTAAGGTTCTTTGTCTTTTAGCTTGTTTTTTGTTTTTATTGGGCTCACCACAAATTAACCCCAGATAGACCAACTTCAGTTTTTCAGTTTCAGTTTTTATTGTTTCACAAGATGTATAAAAAAACACATTTTATTACACCAACAAAATAAAACAAATCACACCAATTACATATACATACTATAGTATTAAAATATTACACTTTTAAAGGTATTTCATCCTTTCTTTATCCTACTGATGAACATTGCCAGACCATAAATATCCTTAATTTTACTCAAACTTAATAATTGCTTCATACAGTTCTCTTTACAGTTCAAATTACAATTACCAATTAATGGAAAAACCCATGTTATTCTTTCATTCATCAATTCCTCACATTCTAACAATTTGTGGGTTAAAATAGGAGATGACACATTTATACATTTACATTTTATATTACTCACGAGATGATCCCTCCATTTATTAAATTGTAACTGAGTTACTCCCAAGCTTTCTAATCTTATATTACACAATATATTCCTATGCCATTTATTTTCACAATGGGCTAAATACAATTCAGTGTCATTGACAGATTTTATGTTAGAGTATAAACCATATGTATCTATCTCATGTAACTTAGATAAGTCCTTTTCAAGTGTAACATCTCTAATTCTCTATTCCGCCTCTTTTGTATAACCATTTGCATTAAGTATTGCCTTGGCTGACCAAAGGTCCTCTATGCCCAATCTTTTTAATGATGAACTTACTAGAAAAAAACATGTATTAGGAGCAAGACCACCAGCCATATGGGCAATATAATCTGCCAGCATAGTTTTGGTAGTCTATTATCTTCCATATTCATTATCCTATTCCAATATTTAACTGCCCTAATTTTGAGTCTAGTGCTAAGGGGACATAATCCTGTTTCAATTCTCATAAACACAGATGGACAATTTTTAGGTAAAGCAAGCACATTCGTTATAAATCTATTTTCAATACACTCTATTTTTTCCTCACACACATCCAGACCCCAAACCTCACTTGCTTATAGCGTCTGTGAAACAGTTTTTGCTTCAAAGGTCCTTTTGAGGGAAATAAAAAAATTATTTACGTAGGTATTTGCAAACCTATTTATCGCACTCATGGAGACGTATGACTTAGTTTTTATCTCCTCCAATTGTAAGTTCCATAATAAGTTTCTTTCAAAAATAATGCCTAAGTACCTATATTCTTTAACTTCTTCTATCTTTTTTCCTTTGACTTCTCAAATTTTATTGGTACAACTTCTACCCCAAATGATATTATTTTTGTTTTACCAATGTTTAGTTCTAAATTTAATTCATCTAAGGTATCTATGAAACTCATTATTCCCCTTCTTAACCCACGAGGGGTCTGTGAGATAACAATTGCATCATCTGCATAACATAAAACTTGAATTTTTTCATTATTTATTATAGAAGGAAAGGTATCTATTATCCTAATTTCCTTTATAATAGTCTCAATATATAAATTGAAAAGAAGAGGGACAAGTAAACATCCTTGTTTAACCCCCTTATTAATATTTATTTGTTTGGAGAGATCCCCATCCCTAGAGTGTCTAACTACTGCAGTTGTGTTTGAATGCAGCATTTGTAAAATTCTTAGTAGGTGTTTATCAATTTCCAATCCTTCTAATATCTCCCATAGCTTATGCTGATTGACTGAATCAAATGCAGCCTTTATATCAATAAAACAAACATACAGTATTCCCCTCTTAACTTTGACATACAAATCAATTATATACCTTAGTGTAGAAATCAAATCTAGGGTACTTTGTCTTTTCCTAAAGCCACATTGAAATTTACATATCAGATCATTCGTCTCCACCCAATCTGTCAATCTTGATAATATTAGACATGTATATATCTTCTGAGTCACTGGCAATAATGTAATTGGCCTACAGCACACAGAATCTTGTTGTTGTCCCCTCTTAAAAATAGGCACAATTGCACCTTTATTCCAGTTAAGAGGCAAGACACAAAAACAACTTATCATCCTAAATAGTAGTACAAACACCATAACCCAGTAATCCATATTATATTGAAAAACTTCAGCTGGGATCCCATCAATTCCTGGGGCCTTATTTCTTTTTTGATCCATTATTGCTCTCCTTATTTCAGCAGAAGTAAAATAATACTCACTTGAGTTTAAAGTATCCCTTGCATATAGCTCTTCAAGAGTACTATTGGAATTCATATTGTAAATTCTAGAATACTGATCAATCCATTGGTTTTCTGAAATCATACTTAAATTATATTGTATATTATTTTCATTAAAACCATGTGCCATTAAAGATCAAAATAGCTGATTATCCTTATTCCATATAGCCCCCTGAAGCTTATCCTATAATGAATTCCTATAACATTGTTCTTTAGTATACAACATTCTTCTATACTCAGACTTCAGATTTCTAAACGCCTTTAGTACAATCAAGGTAGGATTTTTTGCCCTTAGTTTCTTACGTTTTTTAATCTCTTTTCTTAATTGTTTACATTCTTTATCAAACCATGGTTTATCTAACCCCACAGATGAATTTACCATCCTTCTACCTTTTAGACTAAGTATATCCACCAATTCAGTCATACATAACCCATATTGTTTCATCTTTTGTGTTATCAATTCTTTACTAAGAATTCCCAAATTGATTTCCAAGATTGCTAAACTCATACTATGACCCAACTGCTGTAAAATCTTCTCTATGGACTCTTCTGTGTATTTATTCCAGATGATTCTCTTTCCATACCTAATGCACATGTTTTGGTTTGCCACCTTTTCTTGTTCATAATTCTTTTTTGTTTGTTTAAAACTTAGCCTAAGTACACAAATCAAAGGAAAACGGTCACTTCCCATGCCTTTAAACTCTTAAAATAGTTTACTTTTAAATAATCCATAGCATCTATTATACAAAAATCTATTACACTCCCTCCATTCACAGTAGAAAAAGTAATTTCTCCTCCCCAGTCTCCCTTTGTTCTACCATTCAATATTCTTAAGCCAGACTTATTTAAGTAGTGTAGTAACATCTTACCTTTTGAATTTGTGTACCTATCTCTCGACTGCCTAAGGGGAATATTTATTGAATCATCAATTCCCCAGTCAGACGAGGGGCTTTCAATTTCCTCTCCTACCCAAACATTAAAATCACCAGCCATAAAAATAATAACACCCAGAGTTCTTGCTTTCAATGCTTCAATATCATCACCAATTTTCCCTAAAATTATCACAAGCTCTTTACTACTAACAATCGGTGGAATATAAACATTAAACAATGCCAAACTTTGTTCCCTTCCCAGCAGCAGAACACACATGTAACATTTTTTATAAATTCCCACATCTAAGCAAATATAATTTAATAACGAACTAACATGAATAGCCAGCCCTCCTTTGTATCTTCCAAATTTGAAATTTTTATATCCAGGGGAGACCCATGACCTATATCCCTTTCTACTTGCATCCTGATTTTTTCCTAGCCAAGTTTCTTGGAAGGAAAGCATAGGAAATCTGGTCAGCCAATCCAGACATAATTTATCCTCAAGTTTCTCTTTGAATCCAGCTATATTCCATGAAACTATTTCTAATTTATCTATCTGCATCTTTGGTCAGAATAATGAATCGTCTGTCTCTAAACTGTCCTCTTTATTTATTACATATTAGACTTTTCTCTTTCTTCCCCTTTACTTTCTTGTGCTAATTGAACTGTTTCTATTTCAATTGACTCATCTGACTCTAGAATAATTGAAGTGTTTATTCTTTCCCCAAGTTATTTCCTTCCTCTTCTAAACCTACATCCTTGATTGTCCCCATGTAACATATGCACCATCTCAATTGATCTTATAAAGGCTGTAATTCTTGGTTGCTTAGCAGAGTTATTTTCTCCACTCCTTTTTCCACATTGTCCTGATTGTCCAATTAATGCTCCGATGTTAGCAGGTATCTCTGAAGTTGTTCTAATAGTCACATCAAGTAATATTCCCAGATCTACAAAATGTTCTTTTTCCTTCAGGATAAGCTTACACACACAACTATTTCTCAAAACCACACATAGCTAACCTTTACATGGGTTGATGTGGTATCTGTAAGCTGATCTAATATATTGCCAGTTCACTTTATTCCCTAGCATCCCCTTAAAGAGATTATAAGCTGTAAATTTGGTGGATATGGATTTTCATTTCTTTGTTTTGGGACACCTTTTACAAAAAGTGTAGGTGAGAGCTCCCCAGCTAAAATGTGCCTCTCTTTTTCTATTTCAACCTCATTATCTTTATGTAGCTCTATAAACTTACCTTTTGTCTTTACTCTCCTCTTTCCCATTTTCCATGTTATTCATCTGCTTTGTTTTATTTAGTGGACATTTTTCCATATTTTTTCCAGATTGTATCCTCTCTTTCTCAATTCCCGGGGCAATATCTACATTTTTTGTTCCATATGGCCCTGTTTTCTTTTTTTCCTTTTATTTTCACTTTCTCCTGCTGTTGGATAATAGCTTTTCTAAGGTTGAGTGCTTTAATTACCAAGTCTATCTCTTTAAGTTCTTTATTGGCAATTTCCTCTGTTGTTAACTTAATTGTTTGTTTCATTATTTTAGAATCTTTTTTTCTTTCATTTTTCCATCCAGAGGTGAATTTATATCACTCATCTGTTCATTAATTCCTCTCTCCTCATATTGGCTTATTACCCCATTTTCACTTTCAGCCTCTATTCTATATTCCTTTTCAGTGGCATGATTGTCTTTCCTTAGTTTCAATCCTACCTCTGTATCCCAGGTTTTGATTTTGTCCACAAAATATTCAATAAATACCTGATAAAGAGTAACCATTTCCTGCATTTGTGCATTACCAAACAACAGTTCACTTCTTAACTCCTCCGATTTTAAAAGTAGAGGATTAACCACATTTGAATTTTCTTGTATATCAGAGTCCTGATTCCCTACTCCTCTACTAGAATTACTTCTTACACCACAGTTTTGATACCCCACTTGAATATATGGGGTCAGAAAATATTTGAATTCCTCCAGAAAAGAATCAGATGTTCTCTTGCATTGCTGGTTACCCTTTTTTGGGTTTACATTATTCTCCCTAGGGGCCACAGAGTTAAAAGTCTGATTTTCCATTATACTATTTGAACCACAAATAATTAAGTCACAGCTATTATTATCCAGCTGTGTGGCCATCATTTCATTAGATTTTCATACTACAAGAAGCATATCCTTTCTAGTGATAGAGGGAGCAATATCTTCCTCCTCTGGGCTCTTCTTTTTTCCATTCAATATTGGGTCAGAAGTATACTGCTCAGAAGTGGTTGGACCAATTAAATTATTAGGTTACCTTTCAATAAGATCTCCAAGACAATTTTCTTCTTCTAATCTTCTAATTTCCTCTAGAAGAGGATGGGTTAACTGGGAATTATTACCCAGTCTAGCAGGAGAGGATGTTGCCCTAAGATTTATTTTTTTGTAACTTTATTTCCCCTTAATTCAATCTGATCTAAATTAGAACATAGGTACTGTACGATGTTCCCAGATATATCTTTTCTCTGATTAATCACTTCCCCTTTTTTAACCTTTTTCCATTTTTCCTAGTATACATTTTCATAAAAAAACAAACAAACAACGAATATACAGCAATAATCCAAAAACAAAACTATCGCTTAGTAAGTATGGTTATTATCCAGGAAATAGTATCACCATAAGCACCAAAGAGTCCAACAAAGTAATTCAATAGGCAGTTCTTCACTGTAAACCTGTAGACCAGACTCCTTCTGAACCACAATTCCCAAAGCACAAATAAATTGAAAAAAGAGAAGAAAAAAGGAAAACTAAATACGAATATTAACAGCTAGCACCAAAGTACAAAAAAAAAAATAAAATAAGTTACAAAACACTTACAATAGATTTGTCGTCATAATTTCTTACAATAACAATGTAAGCCCTAGATACACAACAGCTCTAAAGGGGCCGATGGACTGGTTCCTGAGCAAGGAGTACTTCTTTACAAAGATGTGGCACTCATCTCACTCATACAATGTTCTTCTAAAAACAAACAACAAAAAAAACTTAATGCCAAAATTACCACAAAAAACAAGAAAGGCATAGAAGAACTAAAATAAACTGAAAGCCAGACTTACAATGCCACAGTCGAACAAATTAAGAATCAGAGATTGGAGCTAGTGTATCACTAAATGAATCACAGCAGGGGTAGATTAAAGAATCCCCTATTGCTATCCACCAGAAGTAGACAGCTGTAAAGTCAGAAAGCCCTCAAAACTTGGTAGAACAAAGCTGCTTAAACTAATCGAAGTACACTGCCAGAAAAGCCAAATCAAGTGAGCACAACTACGCAAACTAAAAGCCTAGCCTTTTAACCATAAGGTCATGTGATGTAGTATGACCAATCCTATAGCATGTAGGTCCTAATGGCATGAAAAACAAATTAATAAAGAAAATATAAATAATAAAATAATAACAGACTTGATAAAACAAATTTAAAATCTATAATCCAACAATCTTAATTCATCTCAGATTAAACTTTCAGACATGAAAGGTAAAATAACACAAAATATTTCCTTTTCCCTTTGTCTTTGTACAGGTCAGTAATCTGGGACCGGTCCTATTCAACATCTTCATCAGTGACATTGCGCAGGATCTAGAAGGCAGAATTTCACTGTTCGCTGATGATACAAAGCTCTGTAACAGAGTAGACACACCAGAGGGTGTAGACAGAATGAGAAGCGACCCGCAGAAACTTGAAGAATGGTCAGGGGTTTGGCAGTTGAAATTCAATGCAAAGAAGTGCAAGATAATGCATATGGGGCACAAAAACCCTGGCACAATATATCAGTTGGGGGTGAGGATATAGCATGCACCAAGCAGGAAAGGGATCTTGGGGTTGTCATCTCTGATGACCTCAAGGTAGGGAAACAGTGTGACAAGGCAGCAGGTAAAGCAAATAGGATGCTGGGATGTATAGGCAGGGGCATCACCAGCAGGAAAAGGGAGGTCATAATTCCACTATACAAGACACTAGTGAGGCCCCACCTGGAGTACAGTGTACAGTTCTGGAGACCATACCTTCGTAAGGACATAGACAGGGTAGAGAAGGTTCAGAGGAGGGCAACACAGATGGTGCATGAATTGCATCACAAGTCCAATGAAGACAGGTTGAAGGAACTGAACATGTACTCCCTGGAGGAGAGGAGGGAGAGAGGGGATATGATAGAGACATACAAGTATCTTACAGGGAGGAACAGGGTGCAGGAAAACACTATTTTAAGCAAAAAAGATGTTCCAGGACTAGAGGGCATGGGATGAAGTTGGAGGGAGGATGATTCAGAGGAAACATGAGAAAGAATTTCTTCACAGAACGGGTGGTGGACAAGTGGAATGCCCTGCCAGAGGAAGTGGTGGAAGCTGAAACAATCACGGGATTTAAGAATGCATGGGATAGACATAAAGGAATTCTGGAGGTCAGGGGTAAGGGGCAACAGACTTCTAGGAAAACAAACTGAACTTACAAGCTCAAATGGTCAGACTGGGTGGGCCATAGGCCCTTATCTGCCGACACTGTCTATGTATCTATGTATCTATGTAATCAGCAAACACTGAACCAAAAATCCACACAGTGCTCTGCCAAAACCCCCATCAGCTAAAAACTCAAAAAGACAAATGGATAAAAGGAAAAACTTCAGTTAACACATATAAAACATACAAATCGTATTGTATATATAGACTATCCAAACAGTCTGGAGCCTTCGGTGTCTCTAAAGTCTCTGGTGTCGCCGATATCACAGCTGAAGTGCTCTAAATTCCTCCAACTTCTTTGCAAAATCTTTCAGCACTGTTACCACCAAAGCCAGAATGCCAGGTAAATATTAAACTGACCCGTAATCTCTCCAAAGGTCGCAGTTCCCCCTGGTTATTCTCTCTCCTCCCGTTGTCTCCGTAGAACTCCCGTTCAAGTCCCACTCAGTCCACTCAGACCACTCAGACCACCAAACTCCGCTCAATTTGGATGACTTTTGATTCGGGTTATAGACCCAAACCCAGTTCTTTAGAATAATCTGCAGTCTCTATTGGTCAATCAATCCCAACCTCTTGACTCTCGACCCAGTTCCAGCTCTCAGTTCTCCGAACCTCCACTCTACTCCAACTCCAGGACCGGGTACATCAAAGGCCACTGCGGTAATGAGAAAAAAGACCAGAGGGAATGCCAATACAAGTAATACAAGTAATAGAGCTGAAAAAAACAGGTGAAGCAAGCTCTAAAAAGTAAACGCTAGCATACCTGTACTAAAAATAAATAAAACATATAGATGAAGTCATCTCTCTCTCTCTCTCTTGTTCCACTCTTCCTGTCATCTTCCAACTTAGGATAGCTGGATCATTCCACTAGGGTGTCATACAGATGAGGCACACTGATGAGTCCTGGTAGGATGAAACGTGTCTGTGTCTACTGTTGGCACCTTTTGCAGACTATGTGAGAGGTCTTTCAGCACCATGCACTTCTGCTTAAAGTTGAACCAGCATAATATTTTGTGGTGATTTGCATATACAACCCACGATGCTTTGCATTATGGGGGTATGTGTGATTTTTTATTTCTATTATTTTCCTGGCTTTTGCAGTGGAAACTAAGTTGTTACATATATTTCTAGTCTCAGTGGGCCTACCTGGTCAACAAAATTCAATAAAAATTCAATAAAATGTTTGCTAAAAAAAGAATATTGCTACGTCAATATCTGCAGCTTAATGGCTACATTTGTGGATCACTCAGCCTGGGTCCTTCAGCTGCAACCAGATCTCATTGCAATCTCTGAAATCTGGCTCACTTCCAAGATTAAAGTTAAAGAATCTGTAGTGGCATTTAATAATTATCAGTTAGTAATAACTGGCTTATGTTTTTTTCCCATAGAAGGAGCCGATTATAATTTTCCATTATAACCAGCGGGTTATAACAGCGAACATGCACCACCTGCTCCTTCTCCTGCCTTGTGCTGCATCCCAGAGCACTCCCAGAGTTGTCAAAAGTACCACTGAACAGCTGAGGCAACACCGACATGAGTTTTAGATGCAGGGAATTCAAGTGCCATTATTTTTGAGTCACAGTAGTATCCCCAAAGTAAAAAAAAAATGTTACAAGCATGTCAACCAGATTTCAGCTCGAACGCTCTCTGTCTCTGTCTCTCTCTCTCTCTCACTCATCTGCATAGGAATGTAAAGGATCCCTGATGTCTACCTAATTAGCATATTTCCATGGAAACCACAATCTAAAAACAAAAAGAAAATTTTGAAAATACGAAAACAGAAATAGTTAAGAGACTTTATATGCACAAAAGGGCACAGTTCTGAACTAAACAGTTTAAAAGTTAAACCGTTTGAATCTTAGAATTTTCCATGTTGTCTACCATCTTCCTGTTTCTTCCAAAAACAGTAATGTATATTTAAATCATTTATTTTAAAGCGCTTTACAAGTTTACATGCCTGAAAGTACAGTACCTGATTTTTAAAAGCTGTAAAAACTTTACCAAATGGGATTCAAAATAAGGTTAAAACATTTGAATGCTGAGTTAAATAAAACCTTTCTTTCCAACATATTGTAACACATAATTTTTTTCTCTCCCTTGTGGCGAAAAAATACAAGCCAGCAGTTACACATAAAAATGCATGGGAATGAGTGCATAAATGAGAAATGATGTATACCCTCGGTGTGGGATGCTCATAAAAAACCCTCTGGCTTCACCCCCGGGGTTTATATAGCATCCCACACCTTGGGTGCACATAATTTCTCATTATGCCCACACCCCCATGCATTATTGTATATGTAATATACAGTATGGATAAGTCTCAATAAAACTATACTAAGATATACAAAAATTCCCCAGTAATACATCACTACTCTCAATAATACTATCCTGAAAAGTGATAATACTATCATTTTTGCTGGTAATACTACAGTTCAAAGGTCATCTTCAACTGTAGTATTATCAATGGATCCATATATTACAAAAACTAACAGGAAGATAAGTGTTTTACAAGGCAGTAATACCATCTTGAGGTTCCATGTCCCCAAAACCTCTTGATGGTATTATTGCCTTGTAATACACACTTATCTATCTATTATTCTATTTTTTATAAAATAGAGAACAAATAAACAAGGAGAGGGATGCATCATATATTTAAAGGAACATCTTACTGGACACAGAATTTTCGATAAGAATTAGGAACCTGGTTATGAATTTCTGGCTATACATTTAACTTTAGGAGGAAACTGGTTGACAGACAGGAGACAATGTGTTAGGATAGGTGGTGCCTTCTCTAGTTATATAAATGTTTCTAGCAGTGTACCTTAAAGGTCCATTTGTTCTCTTTAGTGTATTTATAAGCAACTTGCATTTGGGACTCTGAGTATTCATTAAAAAATAATTTGCAGATGATAATAAAATTGGAGGCAGAGTAAGACATTCTGATGAAATTGCTAGAATTCAGGCAGACTTTTATTTATCATTTTATTTTTCTGTTAGGTAGGAAATAAAATTTAATTTTGATAAGTGCATTGTGCTTTGCCTAGGAAAAAATAACATCCTTGCACCCTATGACTTGCGTGGTTCTGTATTAAGGGAAGTAAAAGAAGAAAGAGATCTAGGGGTTATAATTCTGCAAAACCGATCATTTAGATATAACAGCTCAGTTGCTACTTCAAATGCCAGAAAAATAATAGGTTGTATTAAAAGAAATACCATCAGTAGGCACAAAGATGTCATGGTACCTCTATATAGATGTTTGCTACACCCACACTTGGATTACTGCTCACAGTTCTGGTCTCCACATCTCCAACATGATATAACAGATATATAGAAGGTGCAGAGGAGGTTCACCAAATGTATTCAAGACACAGATGGACTTTACTACAGAAACATAGAAACATAGAATAGAATTTGATGGCAGATAAGGACCGCTTGGCCCACCTAGTCTGCTCATTTTCCTACATGATGGATAAGCTGCAGATTCTAGTTAATCAATAGCTTACTTCCTCCTACCCCCACTAGAATTGCTTTATGTCTGTCCCATGCATTCTTGAATTCTCCCACTGTTTCTGACTCCACAACTTCCTCAAGAAGACTGTTCCATGCATCCACAAGCCTCTCTGTGAAAAAATACTTTCTAACATTACCTCTGAGCTGTCCCCCCACTATCTTCAAATTGTGTCCCCTTGTTCTTGCATATCTCTTCTTCTGAAAGATGATACCCTCTTGTACTTTGTTAATTCCCTTGAGATCCTTGAAAGTTTCTATCATGTCCCCCCTCTCCCTCCTTTCCTTAAGGGTATACATATTGAGCTGCTTTAGTCTCTCCTCGTATGTCTTCTAGTGCAGACCCTGCACCATTTTGGTTGGCCTCCTCTGAACAGACTCCACTCTGTCTATGTCTTTGCGGAGATGGGGTCTCCAGAATTGCACACAGTACTTCAGATGGGGTCTCATCAACTGTCTGTACAGAGGGATAACAACTTCCTGTTTTCTTCTGTTGATGCCTCTCCCTGTGCATCCCAGTATCCCCCCAGCACTCCTTACCGCCTTCTCACATTGTTTGCCCACCTTTAGGTCATCTGATATAATTACTCCTTTGACTCTTTCGATGTGTGTTGTTGTTATTAACTCACCCCCTATTGTGTACTCTTCCCCTGTGTTTATGTTTCCCAGATGCACTACCTTGCACTTCTTTGCATTGACTCTGAGCTGCCATATATTTGACCATTCTTCCAACCTTGCCAAGTCCCTTTTCATCCTCTCCACCCCACCTTGTGTATCAAACCTGTTGCAGATCTTTGCGTCATCTGCAAAGAGACATACTTTTCCTTTCAGGTGCTCTCCAATGTCACTTATAAAGACATTAAAGAGGACCGGTCCCACTACCGAACCCTTCGGTACCCCACTAGTTACCCTCCTTTCTTCACTGTGGACTCAGTTTACTATGACCCATTGTGTCCTGTTGTAATGTCCAGACAGTTTTTTATCCAGGCTACCATCTTGGGACCTACTCCCAGGCTGGCTAACTTGTATAATAATCTTTTGTGTGAGTGAGACTATGTCAAATGTCTTGCTAAAATTTAGGTAGGCCATATTAACAGCCAGTCAAAGAAATCTATTAGGTTTGTCTGACATGACCTTCCTGCTGTGAAACCATGCCGCCTTGGGTTCTGTGCCCCGCTGGCCTCTAGGTACTCAACAATTCTTTCCTTCAGAAGTGATTCTGTCATTTTCCCTACCATTGAGGTCAAACTAACTGGTCTATAGTTTCCTGCCTCTGCCCTGCTCCCACTTTTGTGAAGTAGAATCACATTTCCCCTCCTCCAGTACTCAGGTACCACCCCATACTTCCATGATTTGTTAAAGAGAGTAGTCAGTGGCGTTATTAGTTCTACCCTTAGTTCTTTTAGAACATATAATGATAGATTTAATTCATTAGGACTGCACAGACTAGAAAGAAGATGGTTAAGGGGTGACCTTATCATAGTTTTTGAGGCAACAACCAATGATGAGTTAATGGCTGATATGGGCCTGGAATTCAAGGACGTGATATACAGTTCTAAGAATCACACCAAACAATTATGTTACAAACTTTTTAAAACAGAAAAAAGGGGTCTGTATTTTACTCAGAAGATAGTAAAATACTGGAACAACCTACAGTACCTCAATATATTGCTGTTGCCCCTGGCATTGACTGCTTTAAGAAGTTCCTTGACGCCTTTGTGGATTCTCAGAATACAAATTGGATAACCACTGTATAGTGGGAGAGCAGACCTGAAGCACCTAGGGTGCACCTCTACTCCTACTTTATCAAAGTATCAAAGCTGTGAACAATGTAATAGTGGACACTGTTTACATATTGCCAGGGTCCAGTGAAGTGTATTTGTATTTATTTTACCAGGAGGAAGCTATATTAAGCAAGCTCATTTACAAGGACGGCCTGGGTAGTGGACTTTGAGCATTTTGTTAATTGCATTATCAACTAAGTGTAAACTATGAAAAAATATTTTTGGGGGATTGCAATATTAATTGGTCAAATAGAGCCAGCCCAGTTCCCACTATTAAGATAGGTTGTATAAACTTTATTTAATCTGACTTATGATTGAGCACACATGATCAAATTGTAAGATAGGGACAAAAATGCTGCTTGACTGGGCCCAAGTAAACAGACCTGATAGACAGAAATGTAAAAACATTACAGGATGTGCTCAAGTCATCACACTTTATAGTGAAAAGATGAATGTTTCCCAAAAATAAAGATAATGCATTCCATCAAGCAGTAGTTAATACTGACTGGACTTAGAGTGGTTAATTTCTGGATGAGAACATATCCTTAGATTTCTTCATCACTGAATTCATGAAAGTTGTGCTTTTTTTCGCACTTTAAAAACAGGTCAGGATCAAAGGGGAATTATACACCTTAACCCCTAGACACAGAGATGTTATCAGACAATAATATCACTGCATGTAGGGCAGGCACAGAGATGTCCACAGAACAGCTGTTCTTAGTTCCTTCTGAAAAAATACATTTGGTATCCATTTCCTTTTTAATTTCAGGATTTCTTTAGATTCCAGATGTACTTCCTGTATAAAAATAATCCCCACTGCAGATTTTTTAATATATTTCATTATTCTCTCCCTCTTATTTGGGGAATTGATCCCACTTACATTTAATGTGGCAAACCTTATTTTATTGTGATTTGCCATTTAATTTATAGATTTCTCCTTCCTTAGGATAAATCTTTGCTTTTTATTTACAACATTCTGGTCTTCACTTTTCCTTTTTGTTTTTCTTTAATAATTTTATAACAATTTACAAAAATAAGCATTCATCAAGGACAATTGTATACCCCTCCAACAACTCACTTCCCTTCTCCCACTACTTTTATTTTATTCATTCCTTCTAAATTCGTACAATGGCTAATAAATAAGGTAGCTAATTAATACCCCTGTCCTATTAATTGACTGCCCCAGATGGCTACCTCCCTTTTCACTATGCCTTCCTTACCCATGGAATTTTTTTATATTCCCCATTGCTTATTTCAATTTCCTTTGTACCCCTTCCTCCACTTTCCCTTTCTCCCTACTGAAATTCTTCCCAAAGTTTTTCTTGGTGTTGTTTCTTGTAAGGATCATCTTCTCCATCTTCTGTTCTTGTCGTCTTCTTGATCCGAGAGACAGAGAAAAAAAAAAGGTTTCCATTCTTCTCCCTCAGGATAGAGTTATTCAATTAAGATGAAGGAGATTGATTCTAGTTCAGTTAGAATATGAAGTCTATTATTGCATTTTTCACAAAGTATCAGTTTTCAATATTTCTTTGAATCTTTTAATCGTCCATCCTTTTCTTTCAAGGTTTCAAATGTATATCTTGCTCCCTCTACCATGATTCTGAGTTTTGCTGTGTATATCATTGTTGCCTTTGTTCCTTTTGTCCATAATTTATTTCTTAGAGAATCAAATTTCTTTCTTTCAGCAAACAGAACAGAAGGTAAATCATTAAATTTAGCAGTCGAGGCTTCTTTTATCATTTATCATTTTTTCTTGTAGACTATTGTTATCAATGCTTAATTTTCTTTTGTTTTAAAAACATTTGCAACTACTGTATTGGCTTTGGTGTGCATTGGGTACTTGCATCTGGATGATATGCTCTATGAACTCTATCAAAATCTGTGTGCATATTTGTAGGGTTTACTTCTAAATATTTGGCCATTATTTAGTTCACTATTTCTTTTACTGACTTCTCCTCATCCCAAGCTTCAGGGATGCCCAGTATCCAAATATTTTTTCTGTGTGCCCTTGATTCAAAGTCCACCATTTAAAATCTTAGTTGTTTGGTTTGGTTTGTTCCTCCAATTATTTAATTTGCCTTTTGTTGAGTAGCACTTCTTCTTCTAATGTATTTATTCTCTGCTTTGCTTCTATCAAGTCAGTTCTTAACTTGTTTTTTTTGTTGTTAATTGGTTTACTGTTGCTTGAAAATTCTTCACTTTTCCTTTCATATCTTTATTTGCTTTCTCTATTTCCGCTGTAAGTTTCTTTAGTTGAGATATTACAGTCTGCACCCCTGGGCTTAGCATTGCTCTTCATCTGTGTGCTCTGAGTGGTCTGTATCTTTGGTTTTGGTTGAGCTTTTATTTGTTTCACTATCTTGCCATTGCTGTTTATTTGTACACCCAGTTAATGAGACAATTACTGGTGCTACCTTTATTGGAGGGTTATGTTTTGAACATTTGCAGCAAACAAGTTTTGATTTTGCATTAATGTATTCTTGCTTTATTTTATATTGTTTTCATTCATTGGGGGGATTGGTTAATTGGTATTTTTTTATTTGTATGGTTTTCCCTCTGTACTTCAGTTTCTGCCCCCCCCCCCACCTTGGGGTTTTTAACTGGATGTCTTTAAGTGCAGGAGACTCTACAATAGTATTTCCCTGATTTAAAGTTCCACTCCCATCAAAGCTACCAAACGCAGAGTTACTTTGTAAAAGGTTTTGACATATCTGCTGGATGTTTGATAGAAACATAGAAACATAGACTTTGATGGCAGATAAGGACTGCTTGGCCCACCTAGTCTGCTCATTTCCCTACCTATTGGATAAGCTGCAGATCCTAGTTAACTAACAGCCCACTTTGTCCTACCCCCACCAGAATTGCCTTATGTCTGTCCCATGCATTCTTGAATTCCCCCCAACTGTTTTTGACCCAATGGTCTCTTCAGGCAGGCCTTCCTCACATTGCCCCTGAGCTGTCCCCCCTCTATCTTCAAATTGTTTCCCCTTGTTCTTGCACATCTTTTTATTTGAAAGATGCTACCCTCTTGGATTTTATTATTTCCCTTGAGGTACTTGAAAGTTTCTATCATGTCCCCCCTCTCCCTCCTTTTCTCAAGGGTATACATATTAAAATCCATTAGTCTCTCTTCATATGGCTTCTGGTGCAGACCCTACACCATTTTAGTTGCCCTCCTCTGGACTGCCTCCATCCTGTCTATGTTCTTGCAGAGATGGGGTCTCCAGAACTGCATGCAGTACTCCAGATGGGTTCTCACCAACTGTCTCTACAGAGGGATAACAACTTCATGTTTCCTACTGGTGATGCCTCTCCCTATACTTCACAGTATCCCCCAGCCATCCTTAAATGCCTTCTCATGTTGCTTGCTTACCTTTAGGTCATCTGATATGGCTATCCCTGGGTCCTTTTCCATTTTTGCTGTTGTTAATACCCCGCCCATTGTGTACCCTTCCCCTGGGTTTTTGTTTCTCAGGTGCATTAGTTTGCACTTCTTTGCATTGAATCTAAGCTGCATACATTTGACCATTCCTCCAGCCTTGACAAATCCCTTCTCATTTCTTCAGAATTCTCTGTTTTAGCATCATAGTCAGTTGTGCTGTAAGTGGAGAACCTGCTTTTTCTTCAATTTGTGCTGTGATACTCGTAGTTTCATTTACTAAATTCAAGAATCTTGGTTGCATGTCAGATTTTTGATTTATCAGAGTTAAAACATATTTTGCTGTATTTGCTGAAACCCCACTCTGTGTTTTCTCTGACCTCTCTAAATACACTGGCGTTTGTCCTTCACTTGTGTTATTCAGCTGTAAGTCCTTTTTAAGCTCATTTCTACAAAATATTGGTGCTGGAGTGAGATTGGAGATAACCACAGAACACTGAATGAAATCCCTCCTTGCTTAAGCCACTGCTAAGCTGATGACAGTCCCCACACAAATGACAAGCAAGAGACAGTTTGGAGGGAGGGCACAGGGAAGCAACAAAAAAAAATATAGGACCAGGAAGCATTGGGACCTGGGCAGGCAGCATTATTGAAATACAAGCAACACCTACTGGTAGAAAATTGTTCTGGACTTTTTTTCCAAAACATATACCTCCACACACAAAAATCAAATAAATTAATAGAAATATTATTTTTTTAATCTTTTCTTTTTTCTTAACAAATTAGTCATTATATAATAGCAATAAGGCACTCCAGTGTGTGTGTTATTGTGTAATAATGTCAATTCTTGGGTGTTGAACCCACTCAGCCTGTGGCCTCATGTTTCAACTACCTGAGCTGTGACATTATATATGAATAAAGTATGGGTCAGGGTGTGTGATACACACACCTGAGTTGTGGGATGCTACATAAACCTCGAGGGGTTTGTGAAAAGCATCTCACAACGAGGGTGTGTGTAAAACAGATTTTGACACCCGACCCATTTTTTTATTTTATATAATTGCTGGGTTTCCCTTTTTCACCTCAGCAATTATAATAAATAAACAGCTCCCAGTGTATCCTAAGGTCACTTTCCTTTTAGTCCGGTGCCGAGATTTTCATATTTTAAAACTTTTTTCCCCTTTCTGCAAGTCTTTGTGTGTTTCCATGGTACGTGGGGGAGGGGGGAGAAAAGAAAAGGACTTACCACCTAGTTTTTGTGGCGGTTCTGTTTTGGTGACACGGAAGAGGTGGCGGTCTCAACTAGTCGCACTGCTGCGTGTGCATGTGCACAGCAAGAGAAATAGTGCTTGTGTTTGCCATTATAAACACTCCTTTATTATGGCAAATTATGCCACAGTTTCCCTATGGGAAAAAGGGAGACCCATTTATTATTACACAATAACATACACCCCATTGTACCTTATTGCTTAAGTAGATTACAGTACTTCCCAAATTATGAAGTTATGGAGAGTAGGAGATACCGTAGGTCCTGGTATAAGAATAAATGACAAAGGACCAAAATGCCCTAATAAAATATGTAAGTAGAGCTTTGTGGAATGTTGAAATTCTGCCAGCATGGAATTCTGCAAAATTTCTGAAAATTCAGTGGAATTTTATTGGTAGTGGAATTCCAACATTTTGCATGCAAAATGTTTTTCATGGAATAATAATCCACTCTTTACATAAACTGTAGATTCTTTTTTCTTAATCTGCAGAATAATATATACCCTGGAGTGGCTTATTGTGCTTATAAAATGGGCTGGTTAATGTATAAAATACACAAAACAGAGCTATTCATAGGTAAATGTTGCTTTAATATCTTCAAAGTTCTGCTGCCAGATAAAATGGTTTCCATAACTCACCTAGTGTTTCCTAGCTGCTGTTGTATTTTCATCCAGGTGCTGTTGCTATATTTAGTAAAAGCAGATCCACCCATCAGAGCCCCACCACCATGTCTACCCAGGCAACTAGAGGTCCCTGGGCCACTCAGTAGTATAAAATTATATTATTATTTAGTCCCGCACTGTGCGGTGATATTCCTTCCTTCAATAATTTTGCTGGGTTTTAATGACTGTTTCTCATCCCAGTAGTGCTTTCCAGTTTGGTGCAAAGCACTACTGTAGGAGAATCTGGCATTCAAGCTCAACAATAATATCAAAATGGATGACGATCATCACACACCTTGGGCTCGATTTTAAAAGGATTGGGACTGGTGCAGGAGGGCTTGCATCCAAGAGAAATGGCAGAAGGGGGATCCTTGTGCCTGTCCTGATTTTTGATTATAGCCAGCACTATGAGGAGGGACTGTCTGCACCAACTGGGCTTGCTTCCTCCCTGCAACAGCTGCACTGGTGCACCATGGCAGAAGGGGCTTGCAGTGGGGCAGGGCTGCAATATTCCCTACACCGGGATTTTGCAAGCCCCCCCTCCCCCATGGGGCACACATGGACACTGCAATTAGACCAGTCTGGAGGTGGTCTAAACTATTGTGTGCCACTGCTGCAGCCCTCACTTGGTCAGGTGATTCAAGTGACTTGATCAGCTGCAGACCCATTTCTATTCTGCCTGTTTTGTCAAAGCTCCTGGAAAAGGTAGTTCACAAACAGCTAAAAGATCACCTCAAAAATTCTAAGTTATTTAACCCAGTAAAATAAGGCTTCCAGCAAAAGCATAGCACGGCTTCAGCACTTGCCACCATAACAAATGATTGGTTTACAGCCCTTGATAATAAACTATTCACTGGAGCTGTTTTCCTAGACCTAAGTAAGGCATTTGACATGACTGACAATGACCTACTGCTTGTTAAACTGAAAGAGCATGGGCTAATCAACTGTTCATTGCATTGGTTTTCCAGCAATCTTGCAGGCAAATTGCAGCATATCAAGGCTGATGGGCTTCTATCCTCTCCATTACAGCTTACAAGAGATGTACCGCAAGGATCCATCCTTGGACCACTACTTTTTTCAATATATATTCTTTACACCCCGCAATCCTCCAACCTCTCTTTACAAACAAGCCACTCCTGTACCTATTACAATGTTACTAGGAGACTCCGTAGAAGTTGTTGACAAATATAAATATCTAGGAATCTGGTTCAATAGTAATCTATCCTTTGTGGAACATATCAAAACTCTTAAAAAAGCTAAAAGCCAGATTAGGTTCTTTCTTCAGGAACAAAACATTATTCCCCACAGACATTAGGATTAGACTAGTTCAAGCAACATTCCTTCTGCTTCTGGATTATGCTGACAATATTTATAAGTAGCCCAGATACTAATCTGCATAAGCTAGATGTCCTTTATCACAGTGCTTTACATTTTATAACTAATGCACCATTCCGAACCCACCACTGTATCTGGTACTCTTTAGATGGCTGGATGTCACTGGGTCCCAGAAGGATGCTCCATATTCATACATGGGAGTACAAAGCACTGTTGAATGAACTACTTACTTATATCATGTCCCTCTTCCACAGTTCCATAGCTGCTACTCCCTTAGGAAAAATACCAGCATCCTGTTAGTCATGCCCAAACTCTGCACCTGCTATGGTAAAGCGTCTATCTAATATGACATCAGCCTGGAACAAACTCCAGGCATCACTTAGGCTCAGCAAATTAGTATCTGTTTCTCTTCAAATTTATAGCCAAATCAGCTGTCCAGGAAACTTGTCAATGTAATTCCATCAAGCATTCATCCTCTAAGGTTTTCCCTTTATAGATGAGCACTTCTGTCAATTCTTTGGTTCCCCCTCTCTAGCACTTGAACGCCTATTTTGCCTCTTACTGTATGTTTCTGTAAATGTTGTGTTACCAATATGTAAAGCCTGTAAACCAGGTACCATTGTATGCTTCCTTCATTTTATAAAGTGTATGTCTCAGGTTACTTCTTATACTGCGTTGCTGCTACTATCAAACTTTTTATTTTGTATTATGTTGTCCTTGACAGGACCTCCTTGTAAATAAGCATGCTCAATGGAGTTTTCCTAGAACAAAACTTGAACTTGAACTGTGGGAAGGCACCTAAACAGCCCCCCTGCTCCTACCAGACCACCACTGGAGTGGTCAGTGGTCCATGGCAGGTGAAAGCTTGCAACCCCCCCCATCGTGTATGCATCCGTTCCCCCCCTACAGACCTGTACTCTCCCAGGCCATCCTCCCATCAGGGTCAGTTGTCACACCCCTCCCCCCAGCCAGACCCACCCCACTCACCCCATGAGCCAGCACATCCCCCATACACCCTGCCAGCCAATGGGGTGACTGACCAGTGGGTTGCTGTCACTGGCCACAGATATCACAAGTCTACTGCAGTTTGTGGCAGTCCCCTTCTGTGTGCCATTTGGTTGGGTGCATGGGTCAGCTGGCAGAAAACTTGGGGACTATTGTGCTGGGACCCCAGTTCTTGTAATATCTGGTGCAGGGTCCCTGGTGCACCCCGAGTTTGCTGTCGGGGGTAGTTCATGGTACACTGCACCAATCTAAGCTAGCTATGTAAAATTGAGCCCCATGAAACAAAATGAGAACAAACATTTATAAATGAGAAAATATACTTATACCACTTGATGGCTCAAAGCAACTCTGAAGAGCTGGAGGGCATGG
Source organism: Neoceratodus forsteri (assembly GCA_016271365.2). Taxonomy (NCBI): domain Eukaryota; kingdom Metazoa; phylum Chordata; order Ceratodontiformes; family Ceratodontidae; genus Neoceratodus; species Neoceratodus forsteri. The sequence continues at coordinate 158,784,063 of CM028131.1, read as the reverse complement.
CAGTGTTGCAGAGATTAGTGGGGATGGGTTTAGAAACATTTAAAGCAAGTGTAGACAGTGCAAGTAGGGTGGGGTAGACAAGTTTTGGTAAAGAAGTGGAAGACTAATGTACTGGCGCTAGTATGTACCAAGTGATATTATGTAGGTCACTAAGGCTGTTGCTAGGTAGATAAGGGCAGGTTTGTGACAAACTGTGCATAGGTAGGGGATTTATGAATGGTCACATTATGTGTTTACACTAATGAAGTTGATAGGGTTCTGAAGGATTCTGACGTCAATTTTATAAAAAGAGTTAAAGGATGTTTGTAAGGTTAATGTTTGTTTGGCAAAAGCTGAATCTTTTTGTGTAAAACAAAATGTACATTAACACAGCCAGCGTATAGACACATTGGTAATATTACCACTTGAAATGCTGGTGACCTATGTGGAGAAAGGTCTGTGTCCCAGAAGACAGTTCCCTCCCCTCCTCCAGGGAGGTAAGATTATTGTTTCATCCACAATACTTCTGTCTGGTGACTACAAGTGGTAGTGTAGCAGATGCAAGCTAAAGAAGGGGAGAACATTGGCGATAACTGCAGCCTTGTCTTGTGTACATGTGTGCATAGACTCCCTAGACTACCAATGACCTCACAAGAGAAAACAGCATGGAGAAGTCCCACTGCAGTTAGTATGATAAGGTACACTTGGGCTTTGGCAGAGCCCATCAGCCACTCTGCCCCTTATGTTCCCCACCAAGAAGACCATTCCTCATCTGGAGTGGCCAGCTGGACAAGACCTGCATGTTGGGTAAACCATGGAACTGTACAAAGGAGTAACTGTTGTGGATGGCTGGGTACTGGGCTGGGTGTGGGGCCACCAGATGGGGGAAGCACTGATGAAGAAGGGTAAATAAAATTGTTGGAAGGAGAGTGGGAGTAAAGACACAGAAGATGATAACAGTTCTTTTACAATGTCCCATAGGGCAGTGCACATCTTTCAATAAAGGCTTCAAAACTGTGGTGTGGCAGAGTGTGGCTACCCCAGTCTGGACTGCTGGACATTTTTCTATCTCCTTTTTCTTCTCATTTATCATACAAAAACTTCTGTTGTATAACAGTACTTTTTATAATTACAGTTATTCTGTTCTACTGTCCAAGGTAGGCCACCCAGGACAGTACTATACTATCTTCTTTACTTTCGTACTGCGCTTTATGCTGTTACTTAGTCTTCATTTCATCCACAAAGTCCCATACAGAGGTCACAGAAAAAAAAATACACCTTTATAGGGTATTACGGCAGTTGCAGCTGAACATGGTAAATGCTTTATGTCTTCAGGCATCAAATAAAGTTAAAAGCCCCTTAAAAGAAATGGGGCTAGTATTACAAATCCTAGTATATTATAGCAGCTGAACGTATGTAAACAAAGCATTGAAATGCATCTGCTGTGGATAGTGGAAAAGGTGCCCTGGATATTTACTTTAACAGCAGAGAGGGGTCTGCTGTACTGCAGGCTGTCCTGAAGAGAATTTTTGATAACAGAGGGCTACATTATGAAATGAAACAAAGGAAGCAAGCACTTCTGTGGAAGGGACAGTGGTGTTCTTAAAACATAATGAAATAACACAGGAGCTACCAGAATGCTCTTAAACCCAAAACAAAGCAACAGATTAATTCTTGTGCAAACTGCTGCTATGATGGAAAATGAAAGTCACAAATTAAAGAGACAGGAACATCCCTTTGAAGCAGTATGCTGTTTTAAGTGTGGCAACCCTCAGAATAAAATAGAGAGGGTTGCAAAAGAAACTAAATTTAAAAAAAAAGAGACTAAAATCTCTAAATGATGTTACTTTATGTCACCTGCTACCCAGAGCCCAGTTAAGCATTTAAAGAGCTACAATTTACAGATGTTAGAGCTCATTATAAGACCCTTTGTTTTTCTTTGTTATAAATAGGTACCAAAAGACAATGGTTACCCCAGTACTATAGAAAAAAAATGAGGGGGTTAAAAAGGGTTTAAAAGAAAGCCCCATCCTTGTTTTCTTCTGTTTTACAGTACAGGGATGCCATACAAACTTTAAGTGAACTCAAAGACTAAAAGGTAGAGGTTGTTGTTAACAAAATAACAGCAAGGTAGAACACTAAACAGTACCTTCTTGCTTACCTGGCTTCCAGTAAATGAGTCAGCATCCTACCTAGGGGAGCAGTGCCCTCTGCAGTCTCCTCTATATACAAATCTCCCTGTCACTCAAAGGTGATTAAGGAAGGCATCAGTGTATAGTGGTGTATAATTAAACATAGTTCAGGGTATTGTGGCCCTTTCATAACTTATTTGGGTGTGATCTTTCATACAAACAATGGGAAATTTGATGGTAAAATGTATGGTGGGTCATCGTTTGATGTATAGACTAACCCAGATATTTTTTCTTTTGTAAAAGGGTTAAGGGGCAAGTCAGGTGATGCTACCAAAGAGTATATAAGCTCTCCACTGAGCACATTAGTGCAGTCCAGCCTAGAGAGAGAGGACCTGTGCCAGACATTGGTCTGATAAGAAACACAGTGAGAGGTGGACCTAGGGATCCACTTTGTGGGCAGTACTTGGGATGTTAAGAGTACTGTTATGCTATAAATGTGTCCTTTTACTATTTTAGTTTATTATTTTTGTTCTAAGAAATAAAATGATAAATGCTTCCAGCATTTTTGTATGCACTTTAGTGAATGGTCTGCCTATTTATTGCATCCTGTCTACCGACACCCTATGACACAAACAGAAAAATAGATTGGTTTTGGTTTAGGGATGTGGCCAGAAATGACAGTTTTGTACACAGTCTCCAACAGTTGAACCCCCCCCAATTAAAAAATGTACACATCCTCTCCAAATGGTACCCCCTTTCAAATAAGTCAGATTGTTGTCAGAGGAGTCTTCTAATCTCTAGAGAGGTTATACATATATCGGTCTCCTAAACAACAGGAGTTTGAACAGAGACACTCTTCAGTGGCCGAAAGCAACCCAAATACTACAGATTAGAATGAAAAGGTTAACAGAAAGGTAGGTGGTTGTAACAGGCATTCAACAAAACTGTACTCAAATGTGTACAGTGAGTATGCCTGCCTACATCCTTGTTCTGGTGTATTACAAGGTAGTAATTCCATCGAGAGGTTCTGGGGACACAGAAAACCTTGAGAACAAAGCTCAAGAGGTTTCATGTGTCCTCAGAACCTCAAGATGGAATTACTACCTTTTTATGTAGGAGCCTATTTGTTATTTTTTTTAATACATGGATACAAGGTGAATAAACTCACCTCTGTTTGAACAGTGGAGTCATCGGGTCCATGTGCGTGTTGGCAGGGTTCCCCAGTGCTTTGTGCATGAGCGGGTGTTGTGGGCTTCATATAGCCCTGTTTTTTTTTTAACTGTTTGTCAGTGGCAGTATCGGGCAAGCAGAGGAGCCATGGAGAGAGTCAGATTGTTGATAATCCCCCAAAAAGTTTTTAAAAGTAAAGAAAAATGGTTGCTGGTGCTGAAGATTCACTCGCTAAGTGAGTGAGCAAGATGCCATGTTTTCAGACTCGTTCTGCCTGAGATCACATGATGCTTCTGTGAGACGAGCAGCTCTTAGACTGAGTTCCCGCTCCAACTCTCATCTACAGCTTTATAAAACAGTTATTTAGCTTTAATACTCGCTTACCTACTAGTGGACTGTGTTCTTAAAAGAGCCGGGCATGATTGGAAAGCAGTTTGAATGGCTGGCGTTGAGAAATTAAAACCTAAGTGTCTGCTCCTGGAATCAGGGTCTACCAACAAAATGGAGGTGTAGATGCTCCAGGCTTTAACTAGGCACATGCCCCCCACAGACCCCTGAGAAAGGGCCAAAATTAGCAAAGGGCCAGTCGGGGAGCTCCTCTAAATCCACCGCTCCCACTGTAACTCAACAAACGCTGACCCTGCTCTCCGAGCAAAAGTTTATTGAGGAACTACAGCCATTCCAAGAGGCACTGCAAGAGATCACTGGAGAAATTAAATCACTCAGAGGGGAACTCGCGGACACAAACCAGGCTATTTCGGACATCGCAGCCCACACTACTTCCCTGGAAAGTTGGAAAGACAGGATGGAACCCGAGGTAATTAATATGAGGCAGCGGCTACATAAAATTGAAGCTAAATTAGGGGATCTGGAAGGCCGAAGCCCCAGGAATAATATAATAATCTTCGGCCTTCCAGAGGATGTGGAGGGCCCCACACCCATTACATTCCTGCAAAAAATGATCACAAAAATCACTGGGCCTTCTCTCAACAATATTACCTATATAATAGAGAGGGCTCACCACTTGTTGCACCCCAAACCAGCAGCTGGGGAAACCCCCAAGGCCAATGATCATAAAATTCCTCAACTTCTTGGATAAAATACATATCCTTGAGCACGTCAAGAGCCTTCAGCATGTACTATGGGAAGACCATCCCCTGAGATTTGCACAGGAGCTACCAGCTACAGTTAGACAGAGGAGATTGGAGTACCATCCCTTTTGGTGTCAGCGTGGCTCAGTTGGTAGCACATCCGTCTCTGGATCAGAAGGTCGTGGGTTCTCGTCCCACACCGGGATTGGACTTGCACCTAAAAATCTCTGGCATCTGAGTGCAATATTGGGGGTGCTGTACTGCTGGGGTGTGCCATCCTTCAGATGAGATGTTAAACCGAGGTCCCTTCTGCCCATCCTGGTGTTGTCCTGGTGGGTGTCCAGGTGGAGTTAAAAGAACCCAGGGCACTCTTCGCAAAGAGCAGGAACATTCCCTGTGTCCTGGCCAACATTCCCCTTCCCAGAAACTGGTTCATGCAATTATCCAGGCTGTGTGTGGGTGATGATGGGTGATATGGCCGCCACCACACATTCAGTCACTTCACTACCAGTCTAGCATAGCTTGTAAAGAGCTTTGGGTTTCTGTGTATGAAAAGCACTATATAAATGCTGATTCTTCTTCTTCTTCTTCTTCTTCTTCTTTGTGTAAAAACTAATCGCTGCAGGGATTAAGTACAGGGTACAGTATCCATCTTGCCTGTCAGTTTTTGCATGCCAGGAAATGGCACTCTTATGACACAGCACAACAAGCAAAGTCAGCCCTACAGTCCCTGCTTCCCGACCTATTTAACACCTGTTGAAACTATTGGAAGAGGATCCCCCTGGAAATATTTTTTCTTACTCCATTCATCTGAAGGGGAGGACTTTTCGTCTAGGTGATTGGGAGCATTTCTGACAAATAAACACAAGAGGGCGACAAAGACCCCAACTTCGAGGAGGAGAAACTGCGGGTATTCCCTGGACTTCCAAAAATTTAATTTGTAGCAGGCTTGGCGATGGACAATCTGTACTGCATGACATTCATCAGAAGGGACTTTTGATTAGATGGCAAATAAGCTGGTAAGCCTTTCGCTGAAGAAAACCAGCCTTTTTGGATTTGTGCCTTCCTTTTGTGGCATCTGTTTTTTCTTTCTGTGCAGAAGCGCTGCGTGACAGCTTTGCCTTCTTCAGTTAGACCGCTTAAGGACAGAAGTTTCTCACTAGGCGGACATGGCCCTGTTTTACTTTCTGCATCAAGCAAAGCAATTGTTACAATTATTTTAAAATATAGACGGGCCTGCTTAAAGGGAAATTCCCCTTTTTCCCTTTTTCTTTAACTTCTTATTTTCTTTTGGGTGTAATCAGAAGTTTATATGTACAAGTTCAGACTGACTGCTCAGACTGTTTGGTCGAAAAACAAGTCAGATGGGAGCTTGTTCTCAAGTGTTTTTTTTCTTTTTTCTTCTCTCCTAAGCCAAACTTGCGAGTTTCTGGGCTCAATATGTCACCTATAGAACTAATTAGTTAAGATAATCTTTTATTATTCTAGTTGCAGTATCCTTGTTGGGCGCTGGGATGGGAGACAAGGTCTGTGGACCATTAGCAGTCTAGCCAGTGCACCATGTTCCAGCACAGGGTGAGAGGGAGTACCATAACAGGAGAAATTGCCTGGCTTTCATGGGCTGCAATTATTATGTTTCTGGGATTACCAAACACATGGGCCCATGTACTCATGCAATACACTAAGGACACTGAATACCCTGTTATGGGAAGGAGGAAATGGTTAAGGGGAGTGAGAGATTGGGTTAATGTTTTTTTTTTTTAGTATTCTGTATATTTTCCATGTTTAAAAATGGTTCTGTGTTTTTAATCATTATAGGTGTAGCATATGATGGGGAGGGGGGTTGGGTAGTGGGGACTATAATTACTGGGGTACTGGATTTTGCATTATGGAAGGGGAATGGGGGAGGGGATATATATCACTCACCACTGGACGTTGATGCTAAAGATTACGGGGGAACTGAAAATTACAGATATGGGATGGATTTTCCTTTGAGGTGCTCTATGGTGTATAATTATTGGTCATGGTAGTACCCTTAAGGTTCTGTTCATGGAATGTCAAAGGTGCACAATCCCCCACTAAAAGAGCCAAGATCCTTTTGCATCTTCACAAGCTCAATGTTGATGTGGCTTTTCTCCAAGAAACACATCTACCCTCAACACAGATCTCCAGATTAAGACGAACATGGGTGGGTACAGTGCTGGGGGCAGGTCTGGACACGCGCAAATGTGGCATGACTGTACTGATAGCAAGACGGGTACCTTTTAAACTGTTAAATCAATAGTTGATCCCCAGGGAACATACATTTTGCTTAGAGCTATTCTGGTCCACACAGAGCTGATATTGGGCTCTGTTTATGGTCCAGTAGGGGATGACCCGCAATTTTTTACTAATCTCATGACCAGCTTGGCTCCCTGGTCTACCCTTCCAATACTAATTAGTGGGGATTGGAACCTAGTCCTATATAATCTACTGGATAGAGCCAATTCAAGACGCTCCTCCATTACCCCCGCAATTGATGCTGAGGGAAATGATGGATCTCTTGGGTCTAGTGGACCCCTGGAGGACTCTCTTTCCTTCAATAAAAGACTACTCATTTCACTCCTTGCCTCATAATATGCTATCAAGAATTGATTACTTTTTGTTGGGGGATTGAGCACCTATCACGGGTTCAAATCTGTAATTACCTAGCTAAAGTGATATCGGATCATCATCCAACTCTTCTACAATGGTCAGTACCTGCCTCGATGGATCATGATAAGGTTTGGAGGTTCAATTTCCAATTACTAAAATCTGAATACCTAACAGGGCTGCTTAATAATTTTATAAAGAATTTCTACAAATACAATGCCCCTACTATGACAAAACTGGGGGCATTGAAATGTTCACTGAGAGGAGAGGTTATCCGTCTAGCCTCAATCAGGAAAAAGAAAATCTCCCAAGAATCCTCCCAACTTTTACAACAAATTAGAGTATTAGAACAATCCCTCACTGCTTATTCCAACTCAGAGGAACTTGTAAAACTAGAGAGCCTCCGCTTTCAATATAACACCCTTCTTAGTGACACAGCTGAGCACCTCCTTTTATGTTCTAAAAGCCACCTACTTTGACCAAGGAGACAAAGCTGGGAAACTGCTTGCAATAAGACTCAAGGCTCAGGTGGCGGACAGAATTGTTCTAACCATACGAGACACCACGGGAACCCTTCATACATCTCCCAGGAACATTGTCTCCTGCTTCAAAAATTACTACCAATCTCTACTCTTGTTCCCCCATACCTTTTAAAAATACAGAGTTAGATCAATTTCTCCATGGTATAGAGTTACCAAGACTGTCTCAGGACCAAATCTCTATTTTGCAAGCTCCTCTGACATTAACTGAAGTTCACAAAGCCATTGACACACTCCCAGTAGATAAAGCACCATGCCCTGATGGCTATACACCTAATTTCTACAAGTCATTTAAAGTCCAATTAGGTACTAAACTCCTCAAATTCTATAATTATGTCTACAAGTATGGCCTTTCAGATCACAGTCTTACTTCCACCACTATTGTGGTTCTTCCAAAGCCAGATAAGGACCCCACAATGTTGTCAAACTACCGTCCAATATCCCTTATAAATGCTGATTTGTAGATCCTAGCAAAAATTCTAGCCAGCCGATTGGCCCAAGTATGGCATACTCTGTTAAGTCCCGAAAAAGTGGGATTTGCGGCCGGACGCTTATCAGTGGACCACCTGTGTAAAATTTCCTATCTTATCTCTGTGTCCAGGGACTCCAATATTCCATCGGCCTTGATGCTCCTGGATGCAGAAAAAGCCTTCGACTGAGTGTCATGGGACTATCTATTTAATTTACTTCCAAAATTCCATATTCTGGTACAATTTATACAATGGATTAAAGTTCTTTCCTCCCATCCGTCAGCCCGCATTTTCTGTAGTGAAGTTCTTTCCCCTTCCCTTTATATTACAGCAGGGCACCCGTCAAGGATGCCCCCTTTTCCCTTATTTGTTTAATTTATTTTTAGAACCCTTAATCAGGAAAATAAATACATCAACCTTAGTCACTGGTATCCCAGTCAATCACCTCCAATATAAAATATCAATGTATGCAGATGATATTTTACTTCATATCACCCACCCGTCTAAATCCATACTGGCCACATTGGATATTATTCAGGAATTCGGGCGTCTATCTAACTACAAATTAAATTTGTCCAAGACAGAGGTCATGCCACTAACTAGTTTGGCCTTGAAAGCTGACATTCAACATCTTGGGCTCTCCTGGGTAAAGGACAAAATGAGGTACCTGGGCATATATCTATCACAATCTAACTCCAAAATGAAGCAATACAATTTTGACCAGCTAATAACACAAATTAAAACTGACTTGAATCATTGGGCACTACTCCCCATTTCCCTGTGGGGGTGAATTAATACATTTAAAATAAATGTTTTGCCCCAGGTGTTGTATCCCCTTCAGATGTGTCATCAATACCTTCCTAAGGCCTGGTTCAGCCACGTTCATGGTATTATATCCAAATTCATTTGGAAGTATAAAACCCCTCATAGGGCGCTGTTTAAACTACAGAGACCAAAAGATCTAGGTGGCCTACAAGTTCCCAAAATATATCTTTACTATCCCGCCATTTACTATTCAGTTGTCTCGCAATGGTTGATTCCTGCCCCGAACTCCGCTTGGAACCTTATGCCCCATTGTGGTTGCAAATAGAGAAGTCACTCTGTGTCTCAGCTGGTATAGATATTAGGACATTACCATATCTCTCTCTTAGCAAGGTTCCAGGACAGCTTAAAACTACTGCCATAATAAGAACCCTTCATACTCATAAGCAACTAAATAATACTATAAGATGCTCCATGGAGAAGGACTCTTCGAAGCTCATTTTGGACAACCCCAACTTTAAAATTGGAGGAAGAGTTATTAATCATTTGTTCTAGCTGGGTGGAATGGGGAAAAAAGTTATAGATATAACAGAGGATCATAGGTTGTTAACATTCCCAGAGATAATGGCAAAATATAACATGCCTATTACCTTCTGTTTTAAATATCTTCAAATTTCCCAGGTCCTAATACGGCATTTTGGCAATGGCCCATGGGATCATCATATGGTTGGCCCCATCCTTAGTACACTACAAACATGGCCCACCTCTTACTTAACTTCCTTTTATTATAAAGAGCTGCATAAAATAGTTATGGATTTAGAAGGCTGTCCTCACTACGTATGGGATAGGATCCTCCCCCCAACTTCCACGGTCCCCTGACAATAGTCGCAAATCTGGAATAGGCTACATAAGGATGTTAGGTGGGACCACTACAGATTGCTTCAATTTCAGATACTACAAGATCTATACTATAGCCCTGTAAAACTTTGTAAAATGGGTAAGCTTCAGTCAGATTTGTGTACCAGATGTGGGACCCAGTGGGGCACACTGTTTCACATTCTGTGGGAATGTGACAAAGCATCCCCCCTTTGGGAAAGTATCTGCTCTAGACTTGACCCTTTATTAGGACCTCAAAATGCTTATCAGCCAGAGATTTTCATCCTAGGGGACCCAGGGAACACTCTTATTGGAAACCAAAGGAAACATATGATGTTAATTTCCCTATGTGCTAAGAAAGTGATATTAAGCCACTGGTTGGACCAGCAAACTCCCTCGTATGCAGAATGGCACCAGGAAATCCTCTTTCCCCTACAAGCAGAGCACCTCTTAGTGAGTATTTCCAAAAGTAATAGGAAATATCAGAAGATCTGGGCCCCTTTGCACACCCTACTATGCATTTAACACTCCCCATACTTATAAATAGGATTGATCTGGCTCCTTGGAGCTGAACTCAATGGGCATTAATTGATCCAATAAAATAACTCATATTGCAGATTCGCTGAACATACCCCTAAATACACGTAACATAATTGGAATCATGTGGAGGTTTCCCTGTTCGTTCTCCCTCCTTCTCTTATCTGTTTTCCCCAGTGGTGAAGGAATTGGGGAGGGGGTGGGAGGGTACTGGGGAGGAAGACTGGTCTGGGGGGCTGGCTTGGGTTGTTTTTTTGTTTTCACCATTAATTTTCTAATAGTAACACAACTTACTCTTATCTAATGTGTCAAATGTAGGACATTGATCTGCAATAATGGTATAATGGTCTAAGTTACTGGATTATTGTCTCTAAGCACTCTATGTAATGGTGTTTTGTGTATTATTTGTTAAATGGTAAACACAATAAAGCTTACTAAATATGGAAAAGACTCATTCTTGCCCACCCACAGGGGAAAAGTGGCCAATCAGAAGGCACGCTTTGTAAGATATCGGAGATAGACTTGCGCATGCGGTCTTTAGCTTTGTTGATAATACTATCATTTAGGAGCCGAACAATAGTATTACAGCACCTGAATGATAGTATTATCACTCAGGAACAGTAGTAGTATTATTGCTCCAGAAGTGATGGTATTACCAGAATTTTTTTGTATGCTTTTCATGTATGTTATTTTAACAATCCACATAATAAAATGACATAAACAGTTCAGAAAGTGCATATCTGGAATTTCTGAGTTGCTTATAGCACTTGACTAGTCAGGATGACATTGAGTTACTATAAAAACTTGACTTAAAGGGCTGTCAGCTCCCATTCAGCCTGTAGGCTTACAGTGACAGTAACAGTATCTGAACATGGCCCTACCTACCTACCTACCTACTTCTGAACCTCTGCAGTCCATACTTCAGGTAGACCATTCACCCCTCCAGCTGCTTGAATAAACACTTGCCCAAAACCTACTGGTTTTGGCTAGCACTACAGCTGGTCAATCCTTCTGAGACTGCCCCAGCACTCAATACTTCCCTCTTATATCAGACAGTTTTCACTCTTGTAGATGACTGCCTCCTCCACAGTTCAGATCTCATCTTCTGTACGTTTGTGTCTTGTTCAGATACTGGTGAAGTATCCCATCACTTTTACGATAAGTAAGCAGGTGGTCACAAGCAAGAACTAAGATGACACACTGTGGCTGTGGTGCAAGGCACAGGATGCATCATTTTATTACTTACAGCAATACAGTTCATGAAATGCTCACAAAATGATGCCAGGATGCTGTAGAGTTTAGTTCTCATGGTTTACAGTAGCTACTCACAAAGTCTCTATTCTCAAGTTCTAGAACCTGCACCTGGTTACCAGTATTGTTAATCTGGCACAGCTTGTTATTTACAATATACCAGGGTGTTGTAGTGCTCACCTATTAGAACACAGCTCAGCGCTTCTATACTTCTGCTCTCAGGACTCATGCTGAACTCACAGCTCTGTGCTTCTTCTCTCAGGACTCATGCTGAACTCACAGCTCTGTGCTTCTCCTCCCAGAGCTCAGGCTGACCTGAATTTACTTAGTCCTCTATAGATAGTTACAAATAATATACAAAAAACATTCTACACAGACAAATTAGGACGTGTTCCTTAAACAGCAACTTGGGGGAAATATTTACACAATTCTAGCCCCTAGATATTTATAATAAAATAAGTAAAATAACTCATATAACAAAACAACTCCAGATAGAAAGTTCCTCCTATACAAGGAGGACATTTCTCCATACAACATCACAGATCCTTTCAATAAAAATAAGAGAGCTGAGGCCTGTCACCTCTGTAGGAACTGCAAGGAAGCAGCGCATGGTAAAATTCCCAGGAGGAATGTAACTCCCAGCTGTAAGGAAAAATAAACTTCTAATATTTTAGTGTACATATGAAATGTTGCGGCAGGTCTCATTCCAAGGTTTAGTGCATATGAGGCCCAGACCAAAAAGGTAAAATTAAACACATTTAAGTCTGATATTTACAACTTAAAATAGGTGGGGGAGTTCTTGGACTTTACTTCAGCCACATTGTAAAATGGAATTTATTCACATTGTTTCCCACAAGGTAGTTTGGCTGCCCACATACTGTAGCAGAGCTTTTCTGTCCACAGATTCCCAGCTAAAAAACACGTTTTCCGTTTTGAGTGTTTTACCAAAAAGCAGTGAAGCTCATGGCTTCACTTCTACTTTTCCTCTCCTACCAGCTGCAGTCAGCAAGGGAAAGGCATCTGTAGCCATTTTTCTTTTATGCTTAATTATAGACAATATGGTGTTCCCTCATTTGAACTCAGCAGGGCTGTAAAAGATTCTGTACCTGCTCATACACGTTATCTTTATTTTATAGCTGCTCACAGGCATTGCCAGTTCATTTCCATTTATGACTCATTTCTTTTATGTCTCTTTTCTGTATGACTCCCTTGTGCAGTTCAAGGGACACCAACTATTTTATTCTAATAAAAATACCTGCTTTGAGGAGAAAAGCAAATCTGTGAATTGGCAACTGGTGTTCATTTAAACAAGCTGCATCTCTGGAGTGTGCGTCACTCCTAAATCTTTGAGGATGACACAAAGACTTGCAGTAGGGTGGACAGTGAGGAAGGAATAAGGGTAGCACAAAAGAATCTTTGGGGGAGTGAAGGGTGGTCCAGAATATGGCAGCTGAATTTCAATGCTAAAAAGTACAAAGTTATGCACGTGGGTTCAAGAGACCGGAAAACAGAATACAGTATGGGTGGGTGGGGGGGTTCAGACAGAGAAGGAAAGGATCTAGGAGTCATAATGTATGATAACTTGACATCAACAGTACCATATGAAAAGACAGTGGATAAGGCCAACAAAATGCTAGGAGGAATAGATAGGGAGATTAGCAATAGGTGCAAGGAGGTGATAATACCCCTGTATCAAACCCTGATGAGACCACATGTGGAATACTGCATACAGTTCTGGGATCCACACCTGAGAAAGGATGGAAACAGAGCTGAGTAAGTTCAGAGGATGGTCATCAAAATGATTTAAGAGTAGCAGGGCAGACTTACAAGAAAAGACTGACAGACCCTAAGATGCACTCACTGTCAGGAAAGGGCATGATATAAACATACAAGTTTCTACACTGAATAAACAAAGCTCACAGAAGCTGTCTGTTCACGGTAGCTGTGAACATAGATTCAAAAAGGGAACTTGAAGAATTTGGTACTGGACCAGTTTAGAAACAATAAAACAAAATATTTTTTACAGAGATGGTGATGGACAAGAGGAACAGATTGCCCCAGGAGGCGAGCTGTCTAAAGCCATTAAATGAGCTTAAGCATAGGTACAGTAAGATAGGTACTTGGGTTTTATGGGAACACTGGGTGGGCAAAGTGGAATGGGAAACAAGACACTATTAGGGGACTCAGGCTCAGGAGTTATAGTAGGTAAGGATTAGGGCAGACTGGACTGACCAGTTGACCTTTCTCTGCCATCAAGTTCTATGTTTGTGTTACTAAGTAGCATATTCAAATCTGTACTCAAAAATGGATGTATGAAAAAAAACACAGCACAAGTACAGATTTAATTAGGCTAACAAATTATCTTCATGGTGACTTGGACAGAAGATGGGCAGGAGCAGTCTATATTGTTGTCTCTAAAGTCTTTGATTTAGTGGACCACAGCTTATTCTAAGGAATGTTTCCTGTCATCTCCAAATTCCATTTCAAATGTTTAATGTTTTGTCTAGTACATGATGGCTAAAAATTTGAAATACACAAAATTTACAATGGGCTACCATGTTTGTTTTTGAGTTGTATGGTGAGACATTATGCCTCTTGCTGGAAAAGAATCAATAAGGGGCCAAAGTATTTTTAACAGCTTTAGCATCATCTTTGTAGGTTCCAACATAAAAAATGAATAAAGAAAGAAACAAGGGCACAGCATTTGTTATACAAACATATAAATCCGCCAGCAGAAACAGGCCTCATGATCCATCAAGTCTGTTTGAGTGCTCAGCTAGCACCCCTAGACTGCAGCTGCCCCCCACCTCCAGGAAGTTCTCAGCACTACTTACCCAGATTCTCCACCATGCCCTGCCCCATGCCCTTTTAAAACTACCCACTGTCTTACATGAAATCATCCCATCTGGTAGGATGTTATATTTCAACACCACCCTTTCCAAGAAGTAATGACTCCTCATCTCTCTCTCTCCTAAATCTGCCCCTCCAATCTTAGCCCATGCCCTGTTGTGTCCCTTCCCTTCCTCAGCTTAAATAACCCATCAGCACTAGATTTGTTGATCCCCTTGAAGTACTTGAACATTTCAATCAAATCCCCCCATCCCTCCTGTCCTCCAGGGTGTACAAACTCATATCCCTCAGCCTGTCTTCATAGGTTTTTCCTTCCATCCCCTGTATCATTTTTGTCACCCTTCACTGCACCCCCTCTAGTAGTCTAATATCCTTCTTCAGATATGGACGCCAGTACTGCATGCAGTACTCCAAGTGCAGCCTGACCAAGGACCTGTGGAGGGGTAGGTTCACTTCCTTATGCCTGTATGAGAATCCCCTTGCAATATACCTCAGCATCCTATTAGCTTTAGCCGCAGCTTTCCTGCATTGCATAGAGTTGGTCATGCTCTCCATTACTATCACCCCTAAGTCCTTCTCTTCCTTAGTGACCCCCAGCCTCACAGTCCCCGATCAATATTCCCTCCTCGGGTTCTTGGCCCCGAAGTGCATAACCTTGCACTTCTTTGCATTGAAGCCCAGCTGCCACTTTGCCAAACACTTCTCCAGTTTGGTTAGCTCCCCCTATAGTTGCTTCCACCCATCAAGTTCATCCATTACCACCCCAATTTTAGTATCATCTGCGAACAGATTGATCCTGCTCTCAACTCGGTGTGAGATTTCCAATAGGAATAGCCCAAACAACACTGGACCCTGCACCGAGCCTTGCGACACTCCACTCATCACTGGCCTAGGTGCTGAGAGTTCCCCCACCACTACCACTCATTGATGCCTCCCCTTCAGCCAGTTCACAATCCAGTTAACGAACTTCGCCCCTACACCCACAGATTTCAGTTTTCCCCATAGCTGCCAGTGAGGCACTGAATTGAAGGCCTTTCTGAAGTTCAAATATAGGACGTTCACTGCATGGCTCTTATCCAGCTCACTTGTTACCCAGTCATAATACTCTATTAGATTGGTCTGACAAGATTTCTCTGAGATGACTCCATGCTGCTGCCCATTCTAGAGGCCATCCACCTCAAGAAATGACACCAGTCTCTCCTTCAGTATCACTTCCATGAGTTTACCCACTATGGATGTGAAACTGACAGGTCTGTAGTTGCCTGGCTCATCCTGTGTGCTGCTCTTGTGTATAGGCACCACATGGGCCATCCTTCAATCCTGTGGCATGCATCCTGTTTCCAGGGAGGTGCTGAGCAGTCTGCCAGTGGCCTGGTCAACACCTCCACCATCTCCCTCAGAATCCTGGGGTGAATGCCATCAGGATCTGGTGCCTTGTCCACCCTTAGTGTCTTCAGACCCTCTAGTACTCTACTCTCCTCAATCATTCCATCAGTCATCCCCTCCCCCTCGACCCCACCTTCCCAGTCTATGGAGGCAGTGGATCACCCTTCTCCTGTGTGAACACATAGCAGAAGTATTCATTCAGTGCTTCTGCTTGTTCCGCTCCCTTTTCCACCTACCCTCCCACCCCTCTTGATCCACACTATTTGGTCCCTTCACTTCCTTTATTCCCTCACATATCCAAAAAAGTCCTTCTCCCCTCCCTTAATGCCCTGAGCCAGCCTTAGCTCCCTGGTGGCCTTGGCTTCCCTAACCAGTTTGGTTACCTCCTTGGACCAACTCTCTTACACCTCCCTGTCCCCCCCCATCCTCTTGAATCTCTGATATGCAGCTCTCTTTGCCCTTACTCCCTCCAGCACTTTACTGTTTAGCCAACATGGCTTCTTGGCTCTGTTTTTCTTGCTCAGAGTCCCAGTGCAAGCCTCCATAACCTCTGTTAGACCAAGTTTAATGGTATCCCACTTTTGTTGCGCATCCATCTCTAGCCTAATCCCTTCTAGTCGTCCTTGCAGTAAGTCCCACATCCTCCTGAAGTCCACCCGCCTAAAGTCCACCACCCTTGTTTCTGAGCCTGCAGACTCCCTATTCAACCTGAATGAGAACCACACTGATTGATGGTCACCCCCAGCTAGTGGGTCTTCCACCATTAGTTCCCTCATGACCTCCCCGTTTGATAGAACCAGTTCCAATGTATTACCTAGCTGAGTTGGCATGTTGACCAGCTGTGTCAGAAGACTATCCTAGAGCACATCTAGGAGTACCTGCTCCCTGGCACTGGAGATGGCTGGGGTACTCCAATCTACCCCAGGCAGATTGAAGTCCCCTATGATCACCACACTCCCCTTCCTACATATCCACCTAATCTGTTCTGCCAACTCCTTATCTAGCTCCTCAGACTGGGCTGGTGATCTGTACACCACCCCTGGTCTCAGTTTTCTACCCTTTGAGTCCAGGAGCTGCATCAATGACACCTTTGTCTTCCCTTCCTCCCCCTCATCTCTTGTGCATCTAATTCCTTCCCTAACATAGACTGCCACCCTTCCCCCTCTCCTCACCCCTCTGTCCTTTCTATAAACATTGTATCCCAGGATTGCCAGATCACAATCCTGGTAGTGGGTGGCTCAAGTCTCAGTGATGGCTGTGATGTCCACCATCCCTTCAGCTAAGAGAGCCTGGAGCTTAGATGTTTTGTTACCCAGGTTCCTTGCATTCAGGGAGAACACCCTCCACCCACTCCCATCCATCCCTCTATTTTGTGGCCCCTTGACCTGCCCCCTCCTTTCTGCGGCCCACCCCCATTGCAGTCACTGTTGTCATGGGGGGGTCAACTCATTAGGCTCCCCTTTCTGGCAACCCTGCATACTAGTTGCACACTCGCCCCCATCTAGTTTAAAAACCCACTTGAACTATATATTCTCCAGTTTACGTTTCAATACCCCTGCCCTGCTCTACTCAAGTGTAATCTGTCCCTTGCATACAGTTTGCTGTTGTTCCATGTATCCCTCATCCTCCTACCTGCCCATACCCATGAGAGCTACACCACCCTCCAAGCCAGGATTTAAACTACACTATCCTTTCCTTTCTTACTCTGCTCACCTTTGGAACCAGCAGCACCTCTGAGAAGGCCACTGACTTTTCAATTTCCAAACACAACTTCCCCAGCTCCTTAAATCTCTCCCTGACTGGCTCCACCATGCAGCCAACCAGGTCATTAGTACTTACATGTACCACCATGTGAGGTTTCTCCCTTCTCCCTCAACACACCTAAGCAAAGTCTGCCCTGCCCTGTCTGCTGTCAAGCCCAGTACAGGTTCCACCCATATCTGACTGTGCCGTTGACCCTTCCCCCCACCTGATCCCTTTCAGGATAGAATCCCCTATCACTACAACTCCTCCTCCTCCTCCACCTCCACCTTTTAGCTGCACTTTCCTCCCATCCCCATCCTTCCCATGAACAGAGATGCAGTGAATTTAAAATCCACCTGCGAAGTGAACGTGAAGTGGCCACTTCGCGTTGGCACTTCACTATACGGAGTGCCCCATAGGAAAGGCTCACTTCACCTTGTTATTATTACTTCACGTTGTCATTCCGCTTTAAACTTGAAGTAAGGTGGAGTGACAATAATATTGGCAGCACCCCACCCACACAGTCATCAGAATTAATGTGCAACCCCAAAGTGCTACTGTCTTGTGTCCAGAAAACTCGCCAGTGCTGATGAAGTGAAATGAGAGCACAACAAGAAATGCAAAGTCTCCCAAAATTAATGGCGCACTCAGTCATGGTCACACACAGAGTAGCCCAAATTAATATGCATCCCCAAAATGCTATTGTCTTGAGTCCAGAAAATTCCACAGTGCTGATGAAATGAAATGAGAGCATAACAAGAAATGCAGTCTACCAGAATTAATGGTGCACTGCAAACGCACAGGCAGATTAAGACTGCGCTGCGCACTCAAGGGATGCATACGAAAAGGCACAACACCTAACTAGTGCACACAAGTCACAAATATAAATCTGGAAAGGAATACATTTTGCCAGTTGGGGGATTAGTGCACGGCAGTAACAATCCACTACCAGTAAAGATACCACAAAGCAGTATAAAAAATTCATGCAGGTGCGGTGGATAGCAGATTCACACTGCTGCAATTACTGTATGGCACAATAAAAGATGTCTGATTTAATGGCATGAATTGCACACACACTCACACACACACTACAAGTAATGCGTAGCAAATTGAAAACCTTTAGTAATATAACCACATGTTTTAAAGAGACAAATTATACACTGCTGCACCACAACAATTGGCAAAAAAATGTCAAGAATTACTGGAAATATTACTGTGTGTACATTAACGCAGTTATACAAGAAAGACATAACCAAAACAGAAAGACTGCCTTTTTCTCCCAGTTAATGTACCTATGCCACAAATACGCCCTTCCCCAAAGCATGCTTCACAGCACACAGACTGACTGTTCTAAATTAACATTCAAAATCCACACAAAATAATAATCACTCAATGATATGAGCACAGAAGGGTTCCCTACAATCGATGTAGTAAATTTTGAGCAAAATAAAATGACTCAAAAAGGTATTTTAAACAGCTTTTAGAGGTTTTGAATCACAAAGCTCTGAGAGCAAACTGTCTCCAGCTACCACTACACACACACTACCCAGGCCAGAACTGAGGCTGTGCAGAACAATCTAGAGCCCAAGTGACCTGCAATCCCATGAATCAGTGCAGAATTTCATTTGGAGCTTGATTACAAGGTGAAGTGAGGCAAATAACATTGATTTCAATGTACTTCGCCTTAAAATTGGTGGAGAAGTGGTTTGGGGAAGGCGGAATAATGCCAAGTCATTGGTTTCAATGGACTTCATGTCCCTCATTAGGAAGCAAAGTACTGCACTTCACATTGTGGAGTACTCCACAGGTTCCGCATTACTCCATGAATCACTTCGTGGAGCGAATTAGGGCCACTTTGCCCACCACTACTTATAGTACTGTAACTCACATGCAGTACAGGAAGGAATGCGAATGCCTGTTGTAGTATTTCCTCGATGAGCTGCAGCACAAAACTCCCCCGACTTAAAAACACATATTAATGAGTACAATGGTGGGGTGGTGAAGCCTGGAGAGATACTACAAAACAGGCTTACAATTCATCCAAGTAACTAGAAAAAAAAAAATTAATATTGTGATTCATGACGTGATAGTAAATCATGATTTGTGATTGCATTTGTGACCATGATGATGAAGAATGTTATTTGTATCACGAGTGACTCATGATGATGGTCCTGACTTAAAAACGCATATTAATGAGTACAGTTTTATACAGAATTATGCACCACACCTGTTCAGTACTCTGAAGGGAAGCCAAAGAAACAACTGTGACTTAAGTTACAGATGGAGATTGGGCCCCAAAGTGATACAAAAGCACAGACAGATTAAGATTGCGCTGCGCACTGAAGAGATCCAGACACAAAGGCATAACACCTAACCAGTGCTCACTATCAGAAATTAAAATCTGGAAAAGAATACCTTTGTCAGTTGGGGTGGGCCACGAGGGGGAGCAGTGAACTGCACTGCTGCAGTAACAGTCACTAGTAAAGATACCACAAAGAAGCACAAAAATCACACAGATGCAGTGGATAGCAGGTTCACATTGCTGAAATTACTATGTGGCACAATAAAAGGTGTCTGATTTGATGACACGCGTCACACACATACTCGCATACACACTAAGTAATGCATAGCAAATTGAAAACTTCAGTAATATAACCACATATTTTAAACAAACTAAAATGATGCACTGATACACCACAACAATCAGCAAACAAATGGCAAGAATTATTGAAAATATTACAGTGTGTACATTAACACAGTTATAAGAAAAATATCACCAAAACAGAAAGAACTGTCTTTCTCTACAAGTTAATCCACCTACACCACAGATACACCCTTCCCCCAAAGCACACTTCCACTGTCTCTCAGTACACAGACTGAATGTTGTATATTAACATTCAAAATTCACACACAAACAATAAACTCTCGATGATATGAGCACAGAAGGGTTTCCTACAATTGATGAACTAAAGTTTCAGCCAAAAAAAAAGACTCAAAAAGGCTTTTTTACAGCTTTTAAAAGGTTTGAATCACAGAAAGCTCTCAGAGCAGACTGTCTCCCAAAGCTTCCTACACACACTGCCTCGAAGTGAGGCTGTGCAGAACAATCTAGAGCCCATGTGACCTGAAATCCCATGAATTACTGCAAAATTTGAATTTGGAGCTTAAAAACAAAGTGAAGTGAGGCGAAGTACATTGTTTTCAATGTACTTCACCTTAAGAATTGGTGGAGTAGTGGTTTGGGAACGTGGAGTAATGCAAATTCATTGTTTTCAATGGAATTTGTGTTACCCATTATAACGCAAAGTACTCCGCTTCACATTGGGGAGCAGTCTGCAAATTCACATTCACTGTACAAATCACTATGCAGAGCGAATTTGGGCCACTTCGTCCATCTCTACCCATGATCAGACTCATCGGCTGTTCCCTGTCAACCAGCTCTTGGACCTGGCCCCCCTTCTCTTCCCCTTCCATTTCCCATCTGCTTGAATTCCTTTCAAAGCTAGCTGCCCCTCCCTTATTAGTCAATCCACCACTTGAGACACTCCTCATCCCATTTTGTACCATGTCACCCACCCCGGCTGCAACCTCTATCTATTGTCCCTGCTCTGTTCCACCTCCCCCCTCCTCCCTCTACCCATCATACCTTTTCCCCCAATGTCCTGTACCCATCCTCCTCTGGATCATTGGCCCCTGCACACCCCCTACCCTCATGCCCACCTGCCCTGTTCCAGAGAGTACCGCCATCCTTGTCCACTTCAGATGCCAGTATCACATACCTGTTGTTTGAACCTGCCCCCAACACCAGTCCTTGTCCCTGTTGTTGTTTGGATACTGCATCATATTGCTACTTGGCTTCCTCATCCCCTCTATAGGTCCTGCTACCACGTCTATGCCGAACACCTGAGGGGGTACCCAGTCTACCCCCCACTCTCCCACCCACCCCTCATTCTCCTTAACTGCCTCTCCAGCCTTTGGATCTCTTTCTGCAGGTCCCTAGCCAGCATGATATGGGACACTCCAGTAGCCTCCATAATGTGCACATCCAAACTGCCATCCCACAGCCGCTGCTGGACACTAGTCTGTCCCCCCTGCTTCCTCTTCTGTCCCCATTCCCCTAGAACCAACCCCACCCCACCCTCTCATAACACCCTCTGTCCTGCCACCTGCAACTCCCCTGACTCCCACCACCCCATGGTGACCTTCCCCCCCTCCTTCTCAGCCGTCGAGCTCTTGATGTACACCGTGTACCTGCACCCCCCCCCAGTCAATGTCTAGTGGCCCTGCCTTAATGTCCCAATGTATCAACCACAAACGCTTCCCACTATGTAGAAATCAACCCCCCAGCTCAAGACAGTTGTGTTTAGCCCAGCAGGAAATTACACTTTATGCCAGGAAAATATCCCTTAGTATCAATGACATTGGATACAAATCAACCCCCCCCTTCATGACAGATGCATTCAGCTTAAGTAGCACTTACCCTTAAGTACAACTGCCCCAACTGCCACCCCTGCCCCAGCAACAGTAGTGCCTGCCCCTTTAGGCTTATGCAATCCTGCCTAACAAAACCTTTAGCAAAATTCCTTATTGTCCCTTGTTTACAAATTATCTTTATAAGCCATTTACACCTTTTCCCAGATTACAAAACATTTAACAACACATATCCATTTACAATTCAATTGCTTACTGTACGTCTACATGACAGTGACCCCCCCCTCCAAGAAGAAGCATACAATAGACATGATTATGATGCTTGCACTGATATTGCTATGTTTAATTTAAAGAGGAGGCACCTGATCTACAAGGGGCTCACCTTGTCATTGGTGGTCAGGCTCAGCTAGATCATGTCCAATTTATGAAACAAAGAATCACCTTTTAATATCAAGGAATAAAGAAAAAGTGAGGAAGAAACCAAAATAACTAAAACAATTTGCAGGCTGCTCTGAGCAGCATTTGAGGAATTCACTGGATACTGTTTGTTTCTGATCTTGGCCATACACTAGTAGCACCCCTGCAAAATTAGAAGAAATGTTTAACAAGCATTTGTCAATGCCAGAGTTCATCATTGGGATTGCTGTTGGTACGCACTGACTGGCAGAACTACAGTTCCCAGCAGGAAGAACACGTTATGCCACCAAGTTCACATTCCCATTGAAATACAGTGAAGTGCATACCTGTTTCCTCAATTTGCGATCTGGCTTTGAAGAGCGACAATGTGTCTGAGGTTCAGAGAAGATGAGGGCACTGGAGCCCTACTATGGGTTGGGGCGAAGTTATGGTTAGAAACCCTAATGCCCTGGGCATTTGTTGGTATTTGCACTACAAATTTTCAACATGGCTTTTTGCGACCCCCACCTCATGAAAGCATTTGGGACCTCTGCTCATGAGCAGTGGCACTGTAATTTTGTTACTCTGTCCCGAATGTTGATTTCAAACAGTGACCATGCCATTCTGTACCAGTTGTGCAAAAACACAGTTTGGGCAGGATGTGAAAAATTACAGCTGTACCATTCATAGGGAGGTGTGAAGAGATGGCAGTGTTGAACATCTGGTGTGAAAATATTAAAAATGCTCGAACACATACGTGGAAACTGCACAACACATGCTCATAACAGTCATTTAGTGAAATAATTTCACCAAAATTTCAACATAGGCATTTTGTGACCTCTGCTCATGAACACTGTCACTATGATTTTCTTACTCTGTCCTGAACATTGATTTCCCACAGCGACCACGCCATTGTGCGCCAGATGTGTGAAAACACATTTCAGGCAGAATGTGAACAATGACAGTTGTACTGTTCATAAGGAGGTGTGCAGAACTAACAATGTTGAAACTCTTGAGTGAAAATATTACAAATCCTCAACATTACGAGTGTGCATGGAAACTGCGTAACACATGCTCGTAAAATAGTGATTTTGTGGACTTTTGTCACCAACTTTTCAATATAGGTATTTTGGGACCTTCATTCATGAACAGTGTCACTGTGATTTTCTTAATCTGTCCTGAATACTGATTTCCCACAGTGAATGCGTTATTCTGCACTGGAAGTGCGAAAACACATTTCAGCCAGGATGTGAAAAATGATAGCTGTACTGTTCATGAGAAGGTGTGAAAAAAATACCACTGTTGAAAATCTGGAGTGAAAATATTACATATTTGCAACGTTACAAGTGTGCATTGAAACTGCACAATGAATGCTCATAACACAGTCATTTTGTTGGAATTTTTTTGCCAAATTTTTAGCATAGGCTTTTTGGGGGCCCACCTCATGAACAGTGACACTGTTGTTTCATTAATCGGTCCCAAAAGGTGATTCCGCACAGTGACCACGAAATCACCTTTTGGGGCTGAATAACCACATCAGTGACTGAATTCATGAGGTGGGGTCCCAAGAACCCCATGTTGAAACTTTGGTGCCAAAATTTGCAAAAATGGCTGACATATGCACCAAAGTTGAAAAAAAATATTTATGCCATTATACAGCTTACTGGCATTTCTTCAGTTTGCGGTCAGCTTTCAAGAGGGCAGATGTGTACTTGGTCCACCCGAAGATCATCCGCGGCGGAGTATCAGAGGAAGTAAGTATAGGGTGTAGGGGATGTAGAGTTGTCTGGAGGTGGAGTGCGGGTTGGGGGGAGAGGCCACTGCACTCAATGAGGGACCATTTTCTTGTTTACAGGTTTTAAAAAAATGTAAAACATTGAGGGAAGGTTTTCTTTCTTACAGGGACATTCGGCACACTGGGGTGGGCTCCTAGCATGCCACCTGAGTGTTTGTTGGGGAGGCTGTAGCCAATGGGGATTGGGCACCCCCATTGGCACATACCGAGTGTTGGGAGAGGAGGACAAGAGCCAAGGAGGATTGGGCTCCCCCCTCGGCACACAACAAATTGGGGGGAGGGACATTATGCTGACAGGGAGTGGGCTCCCCCATCAGCAAATGAACTGGGAGGGGGCATGCTGAATGGGGGATTGGGAACCCCCGTTGGTTTGTTTGTTTTATAATAGCAGGTGAGGGGGCATGCCAACAGCCTGTGCTCAGCGCATTCACACTGCTGTAAGCTACAGCAGTGTGAGTGCGAAACCAGGAATGCAATGCAGGAATGCAACATCAAAGGACCCAGCCATACCACTATTGGTGTGGCTCTGTCCTTTGAAAAGTTGTCCAATTCTGCCCCAACAGCTGAAAGGCAGTTATCGCTAGTCTGCTGACTGATTTGTCTGCCACTGAACTGCCCCTAGAAACAGAGCTCTCCATTGGGTACACCCCTCTACAGCACCTCTTATAGCAATGAGATTGTCTGCACCTCCACGTCACAACAAACTCAGAAATGTGATTATCAACACAGTGGATGAGCCATGGTTGAACTTGTTATGTCCTTAATTACCAAATGATCAGGAGAGGTGTGGTCGTCTCTTAGTTAGCATGCTCCCCACTGTCCACCTGTAAGCCCCAAATGGGCCAGAGATCTTTTAGAAAAAAAATCCAGGGAGTAGTCTCCACACAAGATGGATAGAGAAAACAGTTGGATCACAGCTCATATTGGCATGTTAAGGAGGGAAGGGAAAGGGGAAATGATTTAACCAGGAGAGGCACACTAAGCTGAAGCTTGATTACAGGTGTGACCTTGGAGCACAAGGAAGTTAAGTGACTTGCTCAGGGTCACACAGAATGCAAGAAAGGACTGTGGGATTCAAGCTTAGGTCTTTAGATTTGCAGCTCAGAGTCTTAAACCACTGTGCTACACTGCTTCCTAAATTAAGTGTATGTACCTGACCTGTAAGAAGAACACCCTGTCATTGCTTGTCAGGCTCAATTAAAACTTGACCAATTTATGAAACAAAAAATACTTACTTTAATAACACAATAAAGGACACAGGAGTAAAAATCAGAATACCTTTAAAATGATTAGCAGGTTCCTTTAATCAGCATTTGGGGGATGCACTGGATACTGATTGTTTTTGATATTGGCCACACAGGAATAGGATCCCTATAGAACTGCAGACATATGTCAGAAATGTGTTTAAAGCTAAATGGATGGGCCAGGGTGAGCTTGCTAGGTCATTAACTATCTAATGATGGACACATGGCAGCTGAGGTTCGATGCAAAGAAGTGCAAAGTCATACACTTGGGAGCAAGGAAACAAGGGGATTGTTTTCAGCGGGGAGGTACGGCTAGCCACTACAGAGGAGGAGAAACATCTTGGGGTGATAATAACAGGACAAAAAACTACTCAGCACAGTGTAGAAAAGCAGCAGCTAAAGCTAATAATATGCTTGGGTGTAATGCCAGAGGAATCACCTCCAGGAGAGGGGAGGTAATCCTGCCACTATACAGGTCATTGGTGAGGCCGCACCTGGAGTACTGCATGCAGTTCTGGCATCCATACTGAAGAAAAATGTTAGATTGCTGGAGTAGGTCCAGTGAAGAGCAACTAAGAGGATGATGGGGATGGAAGATAGACACTATGAGGAGAGGCTAAGGGAGCTTAACAAGTAATCCCTGGAGGAGAGGAGGGATAGAGGGGATATGATAGAAACCTTTAAATGTAAGAAACGCATAAACAAGACTGGTACATATTAAGTTTATGGGAGGGAGGGACACTGGGGGGTATGGTCTGAGATAGGTGGGTAGAAGATTCAGGAGAGAAATGAGAAGGCACTATTTTACAGAAAAAGTGGTGACAAAGTGGAATGTGCTGTCCAAAGAGGTGGTATCCTATAAATCAGTGGACAGTTTTAAGGGGGGATGGGACAAGATGAGGGTGTAGGTCACTGTTATGCAGGTAAGGGAGGGAGGGGCAGCTGCAGTGTAATGGAACACTAGCAGCACATTGTAGCAGACTATCAGTGATAGACTGTATGGCCTGTATCTGCTGGCAGTTTCATATGTTTGTATGATCAGGGGAGGTGTGACCATTTCCTATTTTACATGCTCTGCACTGGTTACCTGCAAGCTCCTTATGGACCAACACTTTGTTACAGAAAGGAAGTCAGAGAGTGGGCTGCATAAAAGGCAAATATAGAAACCAGTGGGATCACATGGATACTGGCATGTTAAAATTAAAAGAGTAGCTACCTTATCTATGAGGGGATCAACTTGTCATTTGTGATCAGGCTCAATCAGAACTCAGCTGATTTATGATAAGTCTGCTCGAGTGTGTAGTTAGCACTCCTAGTTTTCAGCTGCCCCACTCCCTTCCCCTTTGTCATCCCACTGCCACCCCCACCTCCCCCACCCTCACTCTCCCCTGTTTCCTGTCCTATGCCCTTTTGAAGCTGTTCACAGATTTATATGATACCACCCATTCTGGTAGTGCATTCCTTTTTGCTACCACCCTCTCTGTGAAATAGTGTCTCCTCATTTCCTTCCTAAATCTTTCACATTTTATTCTTAGCCCATGCCCCCTGGTGACCTTCCCCCTCCTTAACTTAAAGACCCCATCTGCCCCATCCTTATTGATTCCCCTCAGATACTTGAATGCCTCTATCATGTCCTCCCTGTCCCTTCTATCCTCCAGGGTGTACATATTCAGGTCTCCTAGCCTGCTGTCATAGTCTCTCCCCTCCAGTCCACATATCATCTTTGTTGCCCTCCTCTGCACCCCTTCCAGTAGCCTGATATCACGCTTTAGGTATAGCCTCCAAAACTGCACACAGTTCTCTGAGTGCGGCCTTACCAGTGACCTGTACAGGAACAAGATCACCTCTCTTTACCTGGATGAAAACCTTCTCGCTATGCACCCTAGCATTTTGTTCGCTTTTGCAGCTGCTCTCCTTCACTGTTCAGTGTTGTTCATGGTCCCTGTTATCATTACCCCTAGGTCCTTCTCCTCCTCAGTGATCCCCAGCTTAACCTCCCCAGCCAGTATTCTCTCCTTGGGTTCTTCATCCCAAGAAGAAAAACAAAAGACTTAATGATCACCACTACACAGGCAGGCAGCCAGTCATACATTGCATCAGTCAAGTGCAGTGCAGTCATAGAAAAGTTTGCCACTGCCACCTGAAAACCTGATGACACACAACACAATTACATTCTTCCTAGATCCACAATTGTTGCCAGCTACTGCCAAGTAATTTAAGTATCAAAAATACAACATAGTAATAATCTCAGCCCAGTTACTATAAGTGAGATGTAACCAAGCTAGCATACCACGTCCACATAAACAATAAAGAAATGATATGAACTTACTAGCATTTTTTATGTGAAGTAATCACAGTCAAATATGGGGGACATGAGAAATATACAAAGAGTATCCAGTTTCTTGGTTTCAGTCATCTGCTAAGCCATGCACTGTACGAAAATTAAAACAGTGCAGTTAGGATCACTTGTTGAGGGCAAAAAAAGTGACAAGTGGTAGTAGTAAGGACTGGAGTAAGGAAAAAAGTGACAAGTGGTAGTTGTGTGCCATGACTCGAGAACAAAAAGTGGTAGTAGTAGTAATAGTAGCCAGCAGTACCCTATCTTCCAGATCAGACAGTGGTACCAGGTACCACCAAGGAAGTCTGTGACATGAAATGCAGTTGCTTGCTGTATTGGACTCTGAACACACTGATGTTGTTAATTTGTTTTTCTATTCTGTGCTGTTCATGTGATCATTCAAGTAATAGTGGCCTGGTCTAGTCTGTCCTGATTGACTTTTTGCAATTAATTGCTACCTCATGTAGTAGACCCTAGTCACAAAAGATTTTCACCACAGGCATGAATTCTTGAAAGAGTTTTGTGCATAGGGCCTACTCAGAGCAGTCTGTGTATGTTTTATTCAGGTATCATATTTGAAATTAGAGTGAGGAATGTTGACTTTGAGAAATGTGAGGTGCTCAGCATTTTCTGGTGTCAAACAGGATCGTGTGTCAGTAATGACGTTACCTGCTAAACTAAATAATCATTCTGAACAGACACTAGTAGGATGGCAAGTCATGTACTTCATTGCAGTGTTTACTAAAGCAGGCCAAATATTTTGATTGGATTTCCAGTATTTCAAAGGATCAGAATTCCAGCTGATAATGGGCTCTGCCAGGTACATTTCAACAATGGTCGGTGCTAAGGCTGTGTTACAAGAGGTGTATAAAGAAGAAGTTACAATTACATCTTCTAAGTGACTCCAATGACATAAAGCTGAAGCAAGTGACTGTGGGATAGTACTATGTCTGGCTAGTGGTGAAGAAGAAGATTCGGCTGCAGTGGCCAAGGAGGAAGAGGGAGAAAATGCCATCTGATGCTGTTCTGTGTCATGAAGAAGGTTTTGAATGTGGTGCTGCTATTGTACTCTGTTCTATGACAGCATGTACCTCATCAATTATTTATTGTTTGTTTATCTCGAAACAAGTTTCATCATCATCACTCAATAGTTTCTTCAATTTGTATCCTGAGTCCAAGATTGTTGCTTTAATGTAGCACTCAGAATGAAGCATTTTACATAGTTTGACATCTTCTTCAACCTTTTTGATGATGCATCTCATTAGATCTTGTTGTATTCTAGGGGGCAACCTGCATGTGTCAGCAGCACCACTGGCAGCCTGTGTGATCATGGAACTGCCTTGCTTCTCTAACTTTTCACCAATCAGATTCAATCTAAATTGTAACATTTTTATTAGGGGTATAACCTGGCTGAGATTTGCTGTGTTTGCACTAACCTCCCTGGTGATTTCCTTAAATGGCTGGAGCAGTACAATGAGAAACTCCAGCATGGCCTACTGTGGTGGAGTAATATAGATGTCTGAATCACCAATTTATTTTCCAGGGTGTATTGCTTCACATCTTTGTTTTGTTCCAACAGCCTTTGAAACATATAAAAGGTTGAATTCCATTGAGTAGAAATGTCTTGGATCAGTCTGTGCAAAGGTAAACTGTGCTGCTACTGTATTTTTTCAAACAAGTGATGGGATTTGCTAGAATGACTGAAATGAATGCATATTCTTTTAGCAGTGCTATTGAGAGCCTTAAACTTCCTGTTGTCATTGAGAAAATCATGAACTATTAAATTTAAGCAATGTGCAAAGCAGTGATGTGAACAAAGCCACCCTCCTCCTAGGCCTGCCTTATGTTGAACCCATTACCTGCAACTCTTAAGCCAGTGCCTGTGAAGTGAGCCATTGCTGGATTGGTTTTCGGAGCTCTTCACTGATGTTGTATAGGGCATGTTCAGATGGAAAATAAAACATTCTTAGAACAGCAAACTGTGATGCTTCGCTGTCCCCAGTCCCACATGAATTATCGAAACATGCCCAATGTGCTGTGACAGACGTGAAGGGTTTAGGCTGACAGCTTGTCTAGATTTCTGTTGTGAGATACAACACCCTCCCAACAGCACTGCACAAGACCATAAAAATCTAGAATCCCTGTTGTAAAGAAGTATTTCCATGATGGTATACTATATCGAGGCTCAAGGTACTCAAGCAGCCACCTGAATCCTATATGTTCAACCACGTTATATGGTAGCAAATAAACAGCTATCATTTCTGAAATTTGTTTTGGTTATTTTAATAGCAACAGGGTGAGTTGAGGCTTATTTGGCTTTATGCTCATATGTTTCTGAGATGGTAAGCTGTCTCCCTGAAGAAGGAGGGCTTTTGAGCACATAGTCACTTTCAGTAACAGTAGGTAGAGTCTTTCAAATGGCAGGAAGTAGTGGTGGAGGTGTTTCAGTAGTGATGCAGGGACTGCCACTGCTTTTTTGTTGGGAGTTACCCCTGAGTGTAGTGAGCTATCACTGTCACTTTCTCTTCAAGACTCACAACTGAAGTTCTTAGTAATGTCATGACATCTGTCTAGGTGCCTTTTCAGTGCTGAAGTTCCTAATGCTCCTTTCTTTTTTACCCCTGCTGATTGGCCATTTACAAATAGCGCATGTTGCTACCAACTCATTGGAAGCACTAATGGAGAAGAATGACCAACAAAAGATGATATTTTTTTACTTTTTTTCCCCAGGAAGGCATGGCACCTTGGTCAACTTTTCAGTCCCCACCCCCCCGATTTTTCTTGGGCTTGTTCCTCTTGTGGTTTATTCCCACTGCCCCCCCAACCTAAACATTTCTGTCTGTTTCTTCCTCGTCTGCAATTTCTGCCCCCTCCAGTAAACCATGTGCTGCCTGATCATTCCCTTTATCTTATTACTCTCATTGGGTTAAACCTCAGAAGAACTGGATGAGGGACTGGCAGTGGCATAGTATGACATTTTTTCATACCTTTGGTTGCCTCTGTGGGTGGTACTCACCAAGCCTTTGATTTTTTTTTTAATTACATAACATTTTTTTTTATTTGGAACTGATGATTCACCTCTTTGGATTCAAGCATTCACTTGGAGGATGAAACCATAGACATGAAAAAATCACTTTTGGGGGTATGATTTTGATTTTCCTTTTCAGGCTGAATGCTGTCTTTTGCAGTGCCACTGCCTACCTGAGAAATAGAATGCACCTCATCAACACTTTTATCCATTTTTTCTTAGTAATCTAGCCTGTAAAAACAAATTCTGGCCAGAGCTAATAGGGCTGCAGGAGAGGAATCTGGGTTAAAAATATGGAATTTTTTTTTTTTTTTTATGTTTTAACACCAAATGTTCAACACAACCTTGTGTTAACCCTGCCTCATAAAGAAGGGCAGAGAAAACATTCAACTCCTGGCCTAAAGGTGATGTCATGCAGGGACTTCAAAATCAACTTTTGTGCTACAAACACACATTTTGGTCAGGAGTTGAAAAATGACAGCTGTCACATTCAGGAGCTGCTGTAATGCAATGGCTATGTTGAAAATGTGTGGTAAAAATAATGAATATTACCAAAGTTATGAGTCTGCATTTGCAAAATTCAACATAACCTCATAACTTAATAGGTGAACATTTTAGAATCATAGAACACAAGAATGTGCAAAGTATAATACCACCCCATATTACATTTATTCAAGGCCAGGGAATGCAGTGCTAGTCTTTTTTTTTTTTTCGCATTGAAAATGTTTCACTTGGTACACAGGGAGGAAATTTGAATATAGCTTTACTTAATCAAGCCCTAAAAATCCCTCAGGGTAGAAAGGGGGTTAGGGTGCACTCAGATGGAAGTGAGGATAAGGTCAAGAAAATATATTGTGGTACTGTACTCTATAAGACCCTGCAGAAAGAATGCAACACATACAGTATGTCAAGCAGCGAAACACCAGCTTGGCATTAATGCTGAAATATTTGGTGTGGTCTTACACTGCAGCAAGTTAAATTGTGTTGGTATTCATTTTTGAGTGGAGGATTGTGAAAAATATTAGATGGTTGTTAATTCCAACCCACCTTTTTTCTTCTTTGATGACAAAACTGCTGGTTTAAGAAAATGGGCAATGTAGAAAATTATGATCCATCATATTTTCAATAACCCCAACCTTTTACACATTGTGGGTCACTGTCTCACATAGGAAAACTGACCTCACTCCTACTGCAAACCAAGCCCCCTTTTTTGTGTTGACAAATCCCCTACCCCCCATTTGCCACTTGCTTAGTGGTAATGAATTTATGTAGCATTTTTTTAGTTCTGCATATTTATGCAGTCACAAGCTACCCACTATCATTTTCTTCATATTTCCTCCAGTGTTTACATTTACTGCAGCAGCAAAGTGACTGTGTTCAGTACTAAAAATAAAAATAAATTTACTGGTAGGCTTTCTGTTTAGATACCACTGTTATGGGGAAGCTGCATTTTCAAAACAGGAATGCCTGGAAGAATCTAAATGATAATATACACATTTTGTTTACTAGTAGTTGATACCATCTTCTCCCTGTGTAACAAAGCAAAATGGATTCAGAACGCTGGGACAAGTAATATGGTGCTCAGCAATGAAAAATCAGAAACAAGCAAAAGGACGAGGAGCACCCATATATGCAGAAAGCACCAGGACCACAAAAATATTATTCAAAGTTCTTTATTTAACTAAAGTGCATAGTGCACCCACACATAGATTGCATAAAAAAGTAGTGGCTGAGCTTCTCTGAAACTAACATTTCTCCCGGCTCCTGCTAGGCATCATCAAAGTGGATCACTCTGATAATGCCTGGCAAGGGTCAGGAGAAATTTTAGTTGCTGGGAGGCTCTGCTACCACTTTGCTATGCTCACTATATGTGGGTGCACTATGCACTGTAGTTAAATAAAGGACTTGGAATAATATTGTTGTGGTCCTGGTGCTTTCTGCATATGTGGGTGCTACTCATCCTTTTGCTTGTCCTTCTGGAACAGCAGGCTGAGATGGGACATGATCTCAGTCTTCCCATTCTCAGGGTTATTGACAGGATTGAACATATGGCTGTGTTCTCCAACAGGACACAGGGACATGCTCTAAAGGTCACAGATGGCAAGTTTAGGGGTAACATTTGGAAGCATATTTTGCCCCAGAAGGTGGTATCCTTTTAAAGTAACCTGCCAATAGAAACTGTGCACATGAAGACAGTAGAGTGTTCCCCAGTTTTGTGCATCCCTTAGCTTTTGCCAGCACTGAAACCATCAGTGTGAGAACCCTGCACTGTCCACGCCCACAACTGTACCTACCCATGTTGATAAACAGAGGGCTTCAGCCTCTAGTGCTGTCAGTCTACTAGCTTTCATCAGTACTATATCTATCACAGTGTGGAAACCCTGGACTGTCTGTTCTACACTGCATCTGCTCCTATGGATTTATAGAGGGCTTCAGTCTCCAGTGGTGGCAGTCCCTTACTGTTCACCAGTCACACACTGTACCTGTCACAGTAGATAAAAGGCTTTAGTCCCCAGTTCTGTCAGTCCCTCACCATTCACAGGGACTAAAAGCAGACAGTGTGGAAATCAAGCACTGTACCTTCCCCCAAGATTCACAAACTTCGCCTGGAAAGCAGTGAACCACACCTACTTTAAAACAGGGGTTAGGTACTAAATCTCGACATGTAAATTCCTAACACCAAAATCCTGACAACACAAAATACTGACATAAAAAAATTCTGACACGAAAAATCCTGACATTACAACTGCCTGTATTTACATAATCCTGACATGTATAACAAACAATAAATTGTAATTTACCATCAATTGATGGTCTTTTCATTCTGCAGTAATCCAGTTATCCAGTCTGATCCAGACATTCAGTAATCCAATTAACAAGACCATTAAAATGTATATCTTTAGTTATATTAGTAGTTAAAAGTTAACTTGAAAGTTAAAATGCTGTATTTTAAGTATTTATAGTGTCAAAATATGTGCAATCCCCCAGAGATTATCTAGACAAGCCCTTGCAGGTGATGTAGACAAGCCTCATATGATCTTCTCAATTGTTGTCTCAGCAAAAGATTAAAATGAGAAACCAAAGGGATAGGCAGAGAGGGGGAAAATTCAACAGAAGGGCAGACAGAGAGAACCAGGTATAAAGGACAACCAGGGAGGGTGCTGGAGTAGAACAGCTAAACAGTCCAGGGAGTTACCATCATGGAAAGCCATGTGTGCCAATGCCAGGAGCCTTAGCAATAAGATGGAGGATCTGGAGGCTGCCATATTGCAGTTGGACCTGGACATTGTGGCCATCACAGAGATCTGGTGTAATAATAACCATGACTGGGAGATGGCCATACCTGGCTACAACATATTCAGAAGAGACAGGGCAGCTAGGAAGGGAGGAGGAGTGGCACTTTAAGATCGCATAAAGGCCACAGAGATCCAGAAGGAACAAAATGCGGGAGAGATATTGTGGGTTAAGCTGGAAAGGAAAATGGGATCAGCCATCTGCACAGGGGTGGTCTACAGACCACAGCCCAGGAGGAAGAAACAGATAGGGAGTTGATGCTAGCCATCCAAAGGATGGCAGACAAAGGGGAGGTCAAGATGGTTGGAGACTTCACTATTCAAGACATGGACTGGAGTCTCCCAGCAGCAGCAGCATCAACCAGGAGCAGATTTATCCTGGACTTCCTTCAAGGTGCCATCTTTAAACAACTGTTCATGGAACAAACTTGGCAGAAGGCAGCACTGGACCTTGTGCTTACAAATGGGGACAGTGTGATAGGAGTAACAGTGGGGGAGCACCTGGGGAACAGTGATCACCAGTCACTGTGGTTTGAAATCACAGGAGGAACAGAACCAAGCAACACAAAAACACGTCTCCTGGATTTTAGGATGGTAGATTTTGGGAAAATGGGGACATGCTTGAAAGAGGCACTAATGGGAATGGGGAGGGAATCAGGGGTGGAGGAACAATGGGCAATATTTAAAACAGGGATTATAAGTGCAACAGAATTATGCATTAAACAGGTTATCAAGAGGAAAAGGAAGAGGAAGCCATTATGGTTTTCCCAGGAGGTAGCAGAGAAAGTGAAAGCCAAAAAGATTGCATTCTGGCAATACAAAAAGACACAGGCAGAAAGGGATAGGGAGGAGTGCCAGGAGAAGCAAAGGGAGGCAGGGAGGTCTGTAAGGGAAGCCAAAGCTCAGACGGAAAAGCACATCACAAAATCAGTGGGTAGAGGGGACAAAACCTTTTACAGGTACATAAGTAAAAAAGAAGGGTGGGGGGATAGTGAGACTGAAGGAGGAGGACGGGGGCCACGTGGAGGATGATAACAGTAAAGCTGACATACTGAACAAATATTTCTGCTCAATCTTTACTGAGGAAGAGGAGGATAATGGGCCTGAAGGAAGTACAAGGGAAGGGAAAGGTGCAGAAATGGACACAAGTCCCTTTACACGGGAAAGGGTCCTAAAGGAACTGGAAGGAATAAGATTTGATAAAGGTATGGGGCCAGATGGGGTGCACTCCAGGGTCATAAAGGAACTAAGAGAGGTGGTGGCTGAACCTCTGGCACTCCTGTTTAGCCAATCACTGGAAACAGGGGAGGTACCCAAAGATTGGAGGACAGCAGATGAAGTCCCCTTATACAAAAGTGGGAACAAAGAGGAAGCAGGGAATTATAGACCAGTCAGCCTGATCTCGGTAGTGGGGAAAATAATGGAAGCACTACTGAAAGAGAGATTGGTGGAACATCTGGTTATCAATGGACTACAGGACCCAAGGCAGCATGGTTTCAAGAGGGGAAGGTCATGCCAGACCAACCTCTTTGAATTTTTCGACTGGGCGACAATGGAGGTGGATCAGGGAAGGGCAGTGGATGTTGCCTATCTGGACTTCAGCAAGGCCTTTGATACAGTTATTTTTTTTTATTTATTATTTACTTAGTTTTTGTTGACCTGGTAAGTGCACTAGACAAATCCTGCCTATTAAACTTGGGAATATGGGAGTGAGCAGGACAGTAGTGCGGTGGGTGGGTAATTGGCTGGGTGACAGGACACAGAGGGTGGTTGTAAATGGCTGTTACTCCACAGAGGGAAGCGTGACCAGTGGCGTACCACGGGGATCAGTGCTGGGACCGATCCTATTTAACGTCTTTATCAGTGACATTGCACAGGACCTAGAAGGCAGAATGTCCCTATTCACTGACATCATGAAGCTCTGTAACAGAGTAGACATGCCAGAGGTGTACACAGAATGAGGAGGGACCTGCAGAAGCTTGAGGAATGGTCAAGGGTTTAGCAAGTGAAATTCAACGCAAAGAAGCACAAGATAATGCATATGGGGCAGAAAAACCCTGGAACAACATATCAGTGGGGTGGGGAGGATAAAGTATGCACCAAGCAGTAAAAAGAGCTTGGGGTTATCATCTCTGATGACATCAAGGTAGGGAAACAGTGTGACAAGGCAGCAGGTAAAGCAAATAGGATGCTGGGATGCATAGACAGGGGCATCACCAGCAGGAAAAGGGAGGTCATAATCCCACTATACAAGGCACTAGTGAGGCCCCACCTGGAGTACAGTGTACAGTTCTGGAGACCTTACCTATGTAAGGACATAGACAGGGTAGAGAAGGTTCAGAGGAGGGCAACAAAGATGGTACAGGGATTGCATCAAAAGTCGTATGAGGACAGGCTGAATGACTTGAATATGTACTCCCTGGAGGAGGAAAGAAGGAGAGGATATGAAAGAGACATACAAGTACCTTACAGGAGGAACAGGGTGCAGGAATACCTATTTTCCAGTGAAAAGATGTTCCAGGACTAGAGGGCATGGGATGAAGTTGGGGGGGGGGGGATTCAGAGGAAACATGAGGACGAATTTTTTCATAGAAAGGGTGGTGGACAAGTGGAACACCCTGCCAGAGGAAGTGGTGGGGGCTGAAACAATCACAGGATTTAAGAATGCATGGGTTAGACATAAGGGAATTCTGGAGGTCAGGGATAAGGGTCAACAGACCTCTAGAAAAACGTAAAAGTAAGTTACAAGCTCAAATGGGCAGACAGGGTGGGCCATAGGGCCTTATCTGCTGACAATGTCTATGTATCTATGTAGCAAGCATTGCATCCTTTTGCAGCTGAGCTATGAATCAGTTGGTGCCCACATGTGAAGAACCTATTAATGCACCCAATCTGCAGTGCCATGCTTCTATGTTGTTTTCTATGCGTGGAATTCCATTGTCAACCTGGTCAGACCAACATTCAGGTGGGAAAAGTGGTGGGCTTCTAATAGCAGTTTTGTGACTCACTTATCTCCTGACTCTGCCCAAAATATAATTTTCTTCAAACCATGTCAACAGTGGAGAACTATTGTCTGGCATGATACTATTCACTGCCATACTGTGGTGCTAAACCCAACCCCTGTATCTTTCTCCACACTATTTGTCCAGAATAAAACAAACACCCATTATTAGATGTTTCAGGATACTCTATTTTGCAGGCATTTACTGCCACCTGCTCAAAATTCATTATTATAAACTGAAGCGACAGACTTAAATCAGACTCATCTGCCAAGCCATGAAGGTCCTGGAATAATCAATGATGCCAAGTTACAATTTATTGTTTGTTATACATGTCAGGATTATGTGAATACAGGCAATTATAATGTCAGGATTTTTCATGTTGGGATTTTGGTATGTCAGGATTTTGGTGTCAGGATTTTACATGTTGGGATTATGGTTGTCAGGATTTAGTACGGATCCTGGAAAAAGAATGGCTTGATACATGTATCTGTCACTGTGCATGACCATTCAGTTTCATGTGGGTCACTGACAACATCTGCAGTTTGCATTTCTGTTACTGTTCCCTTTTGAGACCACATGCTGACTTTATTTTGCAGTTGGAATATAGACTTTGTCACTCTGACTACACTTTTCTTGGTCATATGCTGCTTGAAATACAGTATGAGCCAGGCATTTTTACTTCTTATTATGCATTGAGCAGTTGACATTGTTTTTTTCCCAGTAGAGAAAAACTGCAGGTTTTGGGAGGGTAAAAGGATCTTGGGGTGGTTGTGGATGCCAAAATTAACAACTCAGTGCAGTGTAGGAGGGCAGTGGTGAAAGTAAATAAAATGCACAGGTGCATCGCCAGGGGGATAACCTCGAGGAGATGGGAGGTGTTTCTCCCTCTGTATAACTGCCTGGTTAGACCGCACCTAGAGTACTGCATGCAGTTTTGGCATCCGTACTTGAAAATGGACATTGCCCTTCTGGAGAGTGTCCAGAGGGGGGCAACCAGGATGATGCAGGGTCTGGGGGAAGATCCTATGAGGAGAGACTTGAGAAGCTAAACTTGGATGTCCTGGAGGACAAGAGGGACAGAGGGGATATGATCGAGGTCTTTAAATATCTAAAGGGAGTAAATAGGGACAGCTTAAATAGGTAACTAGGTATTCCAGCTGAGAGAAGAAGGGGCCACCAGGGTGCACTCAAAGAGGCTGGTTGGTGGGAGGTTCAAGGATGTGGCTAGGAGATACTACTTCACTGAGAGGGTGGTGGACACTTGAAACGTACTGCCTGCTGAACTGGTGGCTGTTAGTACAGTGGAGGGATTTAAGAGGGGCTAAGACAGGTATAAGGAGAAGGTTAAACTGAGTAATGTCAGATCTGGAGGTATAACCTGATGGAAGATGGGGTTGGAGGGGGTTGGGGGAGGTGGGCAGGGCAGCAACGGTGTCCTGGCCTGGTGCTGATTTTCAAGCAGACTTGATAGATCATTAGGCCTACTCTGCTGGCATCTTAGTATGCTAGTATATAAAAACAGTAAGACTTGTGAGTGTACTTGGAGTTCTATAAAAATGCAGGCAGTTTGGAGCAGTCTTGAATCGTTGCTCTCTATAAACATGCTTGTGGCTATCTTTTAGAATTAATATCCCTTTTTATAAGGGGTTATACAGTTACCACTGCTACCAAAGTATTAAATGTAATCCCCTTTATCATAAAGCCCCCACCACCACCAGTCTGTGGAAATAAATGTAGTTTCAGTTTGCATTTACATAGAAACATAGAAACATAGAAGCTGATGGCAGATAAGGACCGCAAGGCCCATCTAGTCTGCCCATTTCTTTTTCTACCTTATAAATGTGCCATCGGCCTTTGCTCTGTCAATGGCCTATCAATTCATACTCATCTGTATTGCTCCCTTATACCTATCCCATGCCTGTTTGAAGTCCTGCACTATATTCATATCCACCACTTCCTGAGGTAGGCCGTTCCATGCATCCACCGCCCTTTCTGTGAAAAAGAACTTCTTCACATTACCCCTTAATCGGCATCCCTCTAATCTCATGCTGTGTCCTTTTGTCCTGATATTTTTCTTATATTGAAACATGTTAGACTCTTTCACCTTGTTAATGCCCTTAAGGTGTTTGAATGTTTTGATCATACCACCTCTTTCCCTCCTTTGATCTAGGGTATACATATTGAGCTCCGTTAATCTCTCCTCTTATGTTTTCTGATGCAGTCCCTGCACCCCTTTGGTTGCCCTTCTCTGGACTGCCTCAATTTGGTTAATGTCCTTGTGAAGGTGTGGCCTCCAGTACTGCACGCAGTACTCCAGATGGGGCCTAACCAGTGTCTTGTAAAGAGGGATTATTACCTCCCTCTTCTGGCTTGTGATACCCTACTAATACATCCTAACACCCCCAAGCCTTACCTACTGCTTTAGTGGTCTGCTTGGATGATTTCAGGTCATCGGTGATGATGATGCCCAAGTCACTTTCTTCCCTTGTGACTGCCAGCAACTCCCTTCCCAGCCTATCCCTATGTGCATGATCTTGCACTTCTTTGCATTAAACCCCAGTTGCCACTCTTCTGACCATTTTGCTAGTTTATCCAGATCTCTTCTCATTCTGCCCACCCCATTTGTAGCATCTACTCTGTTGTAGATCTTGGTGTCATCTGCAAACAGACAAACCTTACCCTCCAGTCCATCTGCGATGTCACTGATGAAGATATTGAAGAGGACTGGCCCCAGGACTGATCCCTGAGGTACCCCACTTGTGACTTGCATCTCTTCTGAGTGTATACCGTTTACCACCACTCTCTGTTTTCTGACCGTCAACCAGTTTGCCACCCAGTTGACGAATTTTGACCCACCCTGAGCCTACCCAGCTTATTAATCAATCTTCTATGTGTAACAGTATTGAAAGCTTTGCTGAAGTCAAGGTAGGCGATATCAACTGCTCCCCCTTGGTCCACCACTCTGGTTACCCAGTCAAAGAAATCTATGAGATTAGCTTGACAGGACCTTCCTTTTGTAAACCCATTCTCTCTTGGATCCTGTGCTCCTATGGATTCCAGGTGTTGCACTATCCTTTCCTTAAGGAGTGCCTCCATAATCTTGCCCACTACTGAGGCAAGACTGACTGGTCTGTAGTTCCCTGCCTCTTCCCTGCTACTGCTCTTGTAGAGAGGGATCACATGAGCCCTTCTCCAGTCTTCTGAGACCTCTCTTGTGCTCAAAGACTCACTAAACAGTTCTGATAATGGCTCTGCTAATTCCACCCTTAGTTCCTTTAGTATCTTGTGATGTATGCCATCATGTCCCATTGCCTTGTCCACCCTGAGCTTATCGAGCTCTTGTAGGACCTTTTCGTTTGTGAATGGACTAGTGCTCCCCTCTCTCCCCCCTGTGTCCATGGTGCTGAGCTGTGGGCCCTGCTCTACCTTCTCTTTAGTAAATACTGAGCAGAAGTGTCTATTTAGGATAGATGCCTTTATATGGTCCTCCTCCTCACACTCCCCCTTATCTCCTTTGATCTTAGCAATACCCACTCTGGACTTTCTCCTTTCACTAATGTATCTATAGAAAGTCTTGTCACCTTCTTTTACTGTTTGTGCTAGTGTTTCCTCTGTTTGGGCCTTTGCCTGCCTTACTGCCTTCCCTGTTTCCCTTAGGGAAGTTTGGAATGCCTCCCTATCTTCATCCCACTGTGGGTTGCAATTTCTTTATCTTGATTGCTTGCAAAGGTAGTTGATTCTTCTTTTACTTCAAAACTGGCAGATGCCTGTATGTGTAAAAATAAATTTGTAATATGTATGTGGCAATTTGAACCTCAGATACAGCTTCTTTTGCCCTTTAAGTTTTGCCCATGCTTCTGTTGTGTTTCACTTGATTGCTTAGATGCATACTCTTTTGCAATGTAGCGTGGGTTACTGATGTAGGTTCTTTGCGTGGCAATGTACGAAAATCAGGCTACTAAATGTTTTATTTTCAAGACATAATCATTTTCATATTCTTACATTGTTTTTCCACCTGTGCTGCACTGTAAGGCTAGTTCAATCCATGTGATGATTTGCACCTGGCTAGCACAGCTTATCATGGCTTTCACACAATTGTGTAGCTTTACTTTTGGGACCCTGCTTACAGCCTACTTATAGGTATAGACTGGTACCTTAATAGTAAAACCTGTTGCTTCTAGATACATATAAAAAATGCACAGTTTAGTTTTATTATGTTGTGTATTACCAACTATAGATTGAGTTCAGTAGGTCTGGTGTGAAGTGCCATATGAGAACTTGTGTTGGCAATGGTTATGTAAAAGGGGACTTACAATGATAATTTGCTTACTGCACAACAACTTCATTTGTTTCTCAAAATGTACCATTTGCACACATAGCCAATACAATTTCTGTTAAAGAGAACTACTCAGGGTATGCAAATGAGCTGTGGCATTCAAACTGCAGCAGCAGATCAGCATTGAAAGCCTATCTCTCTTATAATTGCCAGCCCCTGTTATCATATAGCAATGCCCTCAGGACATCCAGAACTTGATCCTCAGTACCTAATAAGTAAAACACTGAACTAAACTGTGCTCCACACTGACATTTCTCACATGTTATTTCTGAAACTATGGAGCATTTTAGAAATAGTCAGCAACAGAACAGAGAAGCTTCAAAATACAGAGTTGTTGCTTCAGAGTTCCATGCATTTGAATCTTTGGTATTTTTACAGATGATTTCTATTGTATTACAGACTCCATCTACTTGTAAAAACTCATATTTTGCACAAATTGTAATAAAATGCATTTGCACAGTATGGAATTCTTGAGCTATGCAAATTAGCTGTAACACAGAAAGCAGATTTAAACAGCATGAAGCTGATCAGCAACAATCTGGTATTGTGATTCCTTTCATGTTCTGTTGCAATGTACTGCTATTTACTGAAATGCCTAAGAGTTAGTGTAAATGCTGTTTACCAGTTTTATTCAAAAGAAAACACATGTTTCTTGTGCTCACTGAAGTACTACAGGGTGGGGGAGAAGCATTTGTTTCTTAACCCCTAGGCTGCTGAAAGAACTAGAATGAATCTATTTGATTGAGCTCTGGACAGATGTTCAGTCTGCAGCCCTGCAAGGGTTAAATTGAAGGGCTGCAAAGAGGCTTGGTAAACTGCAATGGAAGTGTTCCATTTGATTGAGCTCTAGACAGATATTCAGTCTGCAGCCCTGCAAGGGTTAAATTGAAGGGCTGAAAAGATGTGGAAGGATCAGTGGAAAACTCCAAAGGAAGTGTTCCACGGTCTGAATCTGGTAGCTCATTTTTAGAGCTAATGCAAGAGGGCTGCAGGTTCTGCCTACCTGCAGCCCTAAAAACTAAGATCCCACTAACTAGTGTGATGTCCTTCTGATGACTCCTACCCACACCCACAGGCCTCGGACAAATTTACTGTTGTGACTCATGACTGTACACAGCACATCGACAGCACAGCAATTCACCACCACTTCCTTCCAAGATTACCTGATTGACTCCTACAGTTACTGTTAAGTGACTAAATGTAGCAACTGTTAAATTTGTTTCAGAATTTAAACTGGATATGCAGACACATCTGGTGCACAGCAGCAAGCAGCACAGCCCACACTGGGGTTGGTTAATGCTTATACATAATGTAACGCAATATACTATAACAAAACTAATGATAAGGAGGAATAATGGGTAATGAATAATAATAATGATTATGATGACACATGTGTGAACTTTACTTGCATTGGAGTGTAAACAGCCTGCTATGAGTCACAAAGTCAGGTTATCCTCTGGGCCTCAAACAGCCAGCAGCACAGGCCCATCAACTTGTATGTTGTTTGTCCAAACAGTATTTTTCTTTTTAATACATGAAATCATAAATGAACATTAACAAGTGATTGTGATTGGATGGGACACATCAAAGATTTATTTTTCCAGCCTGCCCTTGCCCTGTACACACAGCCACACTGAAGCCAGGAAAAAAATATTTTTAATTGGGATTGCTGGGACTGTTAAATTTCTTGTGGACCCCCTGCAATCTCTCTCTCTCTCTCTCATCTGGATCTGGATGACACAAGTCAAATATTTATTTGCCATTCTGCCCTTGCCCTCCCACACAGCCACACTGAAGCCAGGAAAAAAAACTTTTATTTGGGATTTCTGGGACTGTTACATTTCTCCTGCCCCCCTCCCATAGTCTCTTGTTTCCATCTCAATTGCACAAGTCAAAGATTAATTTTGCTAGCCTGCCCTTGTCCTGTACGCACAGTCACAAAGAAGCCAGAAAAAAAATTTTAATTGGTATTTCTGGGACTGTTAAATTTCTCTTGCCCTCCCCTTAGCCTCTCTCACTCCTCTGGATCTGGGTGGCATAAGTCAAAGAATTATTTTGCCAGCTGCCCTTGCCCTGTACACACATCCACAATGAAGCCAGGAAAAAAATCTTTTATTTGGAATTTCTGGGACTGTTAAATTTCTCGTGAACCCCCTGCCACCCATAGTCTCTCTCTCTCTCTCTTCTGGATCTGGATGGCACAAGTCAAAGATTTATTTTGTCAGCCTGCCCTTGCCCTGTACTACACAGCCACATTAAGGTCAAGAAAGGAAAAAAATGTTTATGGATGTCTAGCACTGTCAAATTTCTCTTGGGCTTCCAGTAGTTCCCCCCACCCGGATCTGGAATGGCACAAGTCAAAGGTTTTGCCAGCCTGCCCTTTCTCATGTATACACAGCCACACTGTCTGAGACCAAGAAAAGAAAAAACTTTTATTTGGGATTGTCTGTAAGTAAAATTTCTCTAGGGCCCCCAGTAGTCTCTCACTCTTGTCTGGTTGATCTTCTCTGGATTCAATTTCTGGATGGCTCAAGTCAAAGATTTATTTTGCCAGCTTGCCCTTGCCCTGTAGTACACACACTGCCTCACTGCATGCCTTTAATTTGCCTTCCTCCCCTCGGCAGCCACCCAGGTGACCACTATCTCTATTTGTCCCTCTGGATTCCTCTCCATTCCTGACTCCTCCCCTTCTCCTGACTATAACTTTCTCCCCCCCTCACCCCAGTAACCCTCCTTTCTCTCTCTCCTCTCTTTCTTTCCTCCCCTCTGCTTCAAAAAGAAATATTTTTATATGTTTTATTTATTTTTTCTTTTCCGCCATGCACAACTTATGGCAGCTCTGCTGCAGAAGTACAAGCTCCTCTTACTGTCCTCCAACTCATTTGAGCCCGCGTTGCAGACTCAGCACGGTTATATACCATGAGTGTGTCACATGACTGTTTGTTGCCTGATTGGAAGCCGCTGTATGTGGAGTGATGAGCCAATGGCATTCCCATAGCAACAATACTCTAAATGGCACTCCACAGACCCAGAACCAGACTTTTGCAGTGAAGTCTGTATTTATCTGGGTCCATGGATTATGGGTTCAATCTGGAGTTCAGTTCTCAAGTGGAACAGTCCGCCAAGCCCTACTATGAATATTGCAAATGAAAAAAGTACAGGTGTTGCCATGTAGCTTTTGTCTGTATCTGCTTTCAAGCATCAGTTTCAGAGCTGGTTGACTCAGGACTAAAGTAACTAAAAATCCTAATAAATAATAAAACTTGCCTAAAAGCCATTCAAATAA
This sequence comes from Neoceratodus forsteri, assembly GCA_016271365.2. Classification (NCBI taxonomy): domain Eukaryota; kingdom Metazoa; phylum Chordata; order Ceratodontiformes; family Ceratodontidae; genus Neoceratodus; species Neoceratodus forsteri. The sequence goes on along the minus strand of CM028131.1, from coordinate 158,739,497 downwards.
TACAAAAGTACATACATATTGACAGAAACTTTAATATAAAAGGAATAAAGTAATTCAACACAGACAGACATGTACATAGAGTGCCATAAAACTTGCCAATTGCGAGGACTTACATACTAACATACTATTTGGCAGCAGATTAGGCCTTACGGTCCTCACTGTCATTCTACAGTATTTAAATATTTAGTAGGATATAGCACATACTGTAGTATTTGGGCAAATCATTACCCTAATAACATTTCCATACACAATGTACCTTTGTCAGTAAATACCCTTGAAAATGTTTGTGGGTACATCAGAAAAATAGCAATCTGAAAGGGAATGGCTTGTTGCATTTTAAATGCTGCTGGTTTTCAAGCCCCAAACTTGCATGCTGAAAATGTTATTTAATCTAAAGAATGCAGAAATGAAGAATAAGACAATGCATGCCCATAACTCTGGGAGTCTCAAAGGCTATATCTTAGGACCACTTCTGTTTAGCTTATATGTGAACAATTTGCCTGAAGATTGTAGGGACTTTAGAATTATCTTACAGTATAGTACAGTAGCTCTGATGATGACAATCCTTTCATTAATGTGAAAATGCATATGCAGACACTAAGGTGTTTGGTTAGCATGGCTGACAGAGCATGGTGCTACCATTTCTTTTTTGTGGGATGCTGACTGGTAGCTCTAGTCCCTCCCTCGAAGGGACTTGTCCTCTAACCTTACAAAGTATTTTTTCACAGAGATAGTTGTGGATGCATGGAACAGCCTTCCTGAGGAGGTTGTGGAGTCAGGAACAGTGGGAAAATTCAAGAATGCATGGACAGGCATAAGGCAATTCTAGTGGAGGGCAGGAGGAAGTAAGCTGTTGATTAACTAGAATCTGCAGTTTATCCATCAGGTAGGGAAATGGGCAGACTGGGTGGGCCAAGCAGTCCTTATCTGCCATCAAATTCTATGTTCCTATGTTTCTGATAGTCAGGTCATCATAGACCCTGTCCACTCCTGATTTTTTGCTGATTTGCCCTGGGCCCACTACCATGCAATGGGCGGAGCAGCTGGTTTCACCTCCGTGGAGACAGCCTAATGCCTTGGAAGTGTACCCTCCCTGTTCTTGGTGGTGCTGCCTGTACTGACACCCAGTCACCACTGGGTGTCATTCTACAGCATGCTAAGTGATCTCCCTCTCCCCTGAGGAAGGAGAGCTGTCTTCAGACACTGAATCCTTCCTTGCCCCTCTTACCCCCCGAACAACCCGAGTTCATTCCCGAACTCAGGTCACTGGTGTGGCACGAGGTGTGGCATCCAGCGCCTCAACCCTCAGTGTCATCAGCTGCCCTTTTTCAGTTCTGTTCAATAAACACTTAAATTAGCCGAAGTGGCTGATGGAAGAAATCAGAGAGGCAAAAACTGCCCCATCCACAGGCTAAAGTAGAGAGTAAGCAGAACCCAATGGGAGTAGAATCCCCAAGGGTACAAATTAATAAAGGAAGCATGGTGGTAGAGGTAGAGGAGGAAGAGAATGGGAACATTAAATAGGGAGAGAGTGAGAAGGGAGCACAAAGAGGAAAAAAAGGAGGGTAACAAGCAGACTGGATACAAAATCTGGAAGGACATATGTGCAAATGCTAGAAATTTAGCAAATAAAATTCTGGATCTTGAGGTCATCATGCAGAGGCTGACCTGGATATTATGGCCATTACTGAGTCATGGCACACTGAAAACTATGACTGGGAAATAGCCATACCAGGCTACACTCTGTTCAGGAAGGATGGAGTGGGAAGGAAAGGAGGGGATGCGGTGCTTTATGCGAGGGTAAGCATAAAAGCAACAGAGATACAGGGAATGCAGGGGAGGCAGGGGTACTGTGGGTTGCCGTGGAGATGAGGAATGAGCCCCTATTTGCACTGGAGTGATCTACAGACTTCCAGAATAGCGGAAGCAATTAGGTGAGTTACTGATGCAAGCCACTGGCAAGATGGCACAAAAGGGGGCGGTGCTGCTGGTGGGGGACTTCAACCTGCCAGATGTAGGTTGGACCCTCCCAGCAGCAACTTCAGCTAGAAGCAGGAACATTCTAGACTCTCTGCAGGGGACATTTCTCAGGCAACTGGGCAGTGAACACACTCTTTAGGGGGCAATACTGGACCTGGTACTCACTAACAGGGACAGTATTGTGGACATCAAGGTTGGAGGCTACCTGTGGACCAGTGATTACCATATGGTGTGGTTCAATATAGGGACAGCTGTGGAATTAAGCCACACAAGGGCGAGGGTCATGGACTTCATGAGGGCAAATTTTGTAAAAATGGGTGAATGCCTCATGGATGACCTGGCAGGTGAATATGGTCTGACATGGGTAGAGGAACAGTGGGCAAAGCTAAAAGGGAGCATAGTAAAGGTAGCAAACCTCTGCACTAAACAAGTGAGCAAAAGCAAAAGGAAAAAGAGACCTCTGTCGTTCTTAAAAGAAGTGGCTGAAAAGTATAGGCAAAAAGGGTAGCATTCAGAAGGTATTAGGAAACAAAGAGGGAGGAGGATAGAGAGGTGTATCAGGGGAAATAGATGTAAACAGGGAAAGCAGTAATTAGCACAAAGGCACAAACTGAAGAGAAAATAGTCCAGGAGGTAACAAAAGGGGAAAATACATTTTTTAGGTCTATTAGTGAAAAGAAGAAGACCAGGGTTGGTATAGTAAGATAAAAAAAGAGATGTGAAGGACTGTGTAGATGGGGACCAAGAAAAGGCAGACATCCTGAACAAATACTTTTGCTCAGTGTTCACTGAGGAAGAAGGTGAGGGACCAAGAAAAGTAACAGAAGCTTTGGAGGGAGGGAGGTGGACACTAATCATATTTTGGAGGAGAGAGTCCTGAAGGGACTCAATAATCTGAAGGTGGACACAGCATTGGGACCAGATGGGGTGCACCCAAAAGAATTGAAGGAGTTGAGGAAAATACTAGCTGCACCCTGACAGTCCTGTTTAACAGCTCATTGGAAACAGGAGTGGTTCCAGAGAACTAGTTGAGGGCAAATGTACAGTAGTCCCACTACACCAAAGTGGTAACAGGGAGGTGGATGGCAATTATAGCCAGTCAACCTGACATCATTGGTGGGAAAATTAATGAAATCACTGCTGAAGGAAAGGATTGCAGAATATTTTGAATCCAGTGGGTTACAAGACATGACGCAGCATGGTTTCACAGGCGGGAGCTCATGTCAAAAGAATGCGATAAATTTCTTTGATTGGGTGACAAAGGAGTTAGATCAGGGTGAAGCAGTGGGCATGGCCTAATTAGATTTCAGTAAGGCTTTCGACACTGTTCCACATAAGAGACTAGCAAGCAAGCTGTATAGCTTAGGAGTGGGTCCAAAGGTGGTAAACTGAGTAAGAAATTGGTTAGGGGATAGGCGATAGATGGTGGTGATAAATGGAGTTCAGTCTGAGGAAGGAAGAGTGACCAGCAGGGTGTCTCAGGGATCAGTGCTAGGACTGGTTCTGTTTAATGTCTTTATAAGTGACATTGCAGAAGAGCTGGAAGGGAAGGTCTGCCTCCTTGCAGATGACACCAAAATCTGCAATAGGGTGGACACTCCAAGGAGAAAGGAAAGGATGAGCAGAGCCCTGAGAAAACAAAAGAAGTCGTCAAGGGTATGGCAGCTGGGTTTCAATGTGAAAAAGTGCAAAATAATGCAGTTAAGACACAGAAACCAGGGGCAGAGTACAAAACTGGTGGAGTGGTACCGACAATGACCAAGCAGGGAAGAGACCTGGGGTAATCATATCTGATGACCTAAAGGTGGCCAGGCAGTGTAACAAGGTAGTTGAGAAAGCTAGTGGGATGCTGAAGTGCATAGGGAGAGGTATCACCAGCAGAAAGAGGGAGGTGGTATTACCTCTGTATAGATCTCTGGTAAGACCCCCACCTATGGTATAGTGTCCAGTTCTGAAAACCACATCTCTGGAAGGACATAGACAGTGTGGAGGTTATCCAGAGAAGGCAACTAAAATGGTACAGGTTCCACATCAAAAGCCCTACAGGGAAAGACTAAAACAACCTCAATATGTACACCCTGGAAGAGAAGAGAGAGAGGTGGGATATGATAGAGACCTTTAAATAGCTCACAAGGGTAAATAAGGCACAGGACAGAAGTATTTTTCTGAACAAAAATTGCTCAGAAACAAGGGGACATGCTGTAAAGCTAGAGAGGGGTAGATTCAGAAGCAATGTTAGAAAGAACTTCTTCACAAAAAGAGTGGTGGATTCCTGGAATAATCTTCTGGCGGAGGTGGTAAGGGCAAAGACAGTGGTGGGGCTCAAGAATGGATGAGACAAGGCACAAGGGAATCATACCAGAAAGGAAGGAAGGAGGGAGAAAGAGAGGTAGATCAAGTGGTAACAATGTTGATAGGGAAAAAAGAGCAGACTAGGTGGGTCAAGTGGTCCTTATCTGCTGTCAAATTCTATGTTTCTTGCAGGTGCATAAGGGAAGCCAGTACCCTTCCCTTCCCTTTAGAAGTGCATGTTACATTGAATGTCATCATAGGGACTGCAAGGGCAATAATAGTAGTAATCATTTTATTTTTATTCGGTGCCCTTCCCCAGAGGCACAGTGTGCCAACATAAAGTGAAGCAGTAACATAGCATCAAATACAATAAAAAACAACATCAATAAGACACATCAATAAAAAATGCAGCATAAAACTATTAGCAAGTATGGATTTTACTAGGATGTTTGGAAAAATAAGTATTTTGGCCAGAGGCAGCAAGGAAGCAGAAAGAGAAGTAAAGGATCTACAAATGAAAGATCTAGAGACCAGTAGGAAGGAGATCAGAGAAGAGAGTAACTGGGGGGAGAGATGTGTTAGACCTAGTACTCCATGGAAACTATGCATTCCTGAAATTCTAATGGTAAAATGCAAATTTTCTGCATGTGTTCTGTGAATTTTTGCCCAATTCCTTTAAATATTCTTACTGAATTACGGACTGATATACATAATCTGTGAAATGACATTTCTGTGGAATTCCGTTCTGCAATTTAATACATCAATCCACAATACATACAATAATTCCAGTATTTTACAGATAATAGAGTGGTCAGGTCTACAGAATTCCATTCTACAGTTTAATATAACCACCCACAATACATACCTTTATTACACCATTCTAAGTCAGAATTTCATGGGAGTTGCTAAAATGCATTCCAAAATTCTGCACAAACAAAATTCTGAGTTTTACAGTAATTCTCCTGGTGAACTTTCATTTTCCCATAGTACTAGTTAGACCAAAACTGTGGGTGTGTAGGTGTTGGAGGTGAAGTGGAAAAAGAGCTGAAAGTAAGGAGAACTGAATGTTCTGAGGCCATACAGTCTCATGAGAGAGATATTTAGATGGAAACATGATGGTTTCTCCTCAAGGATGTCATCCAGGGTTCATTATGGAGGAGAGAAGCTTCCTAATCAAGAAGGCAAAGCTATTGGGGAGTCAGAAGAAATGCTCTTACTACAGTCCTTGAATCAATTCAATTGTTGAGGTCATAACATGTGTGCTGCGTGTGGCCAGTCAGTTAAATGCCTCTGTCAAAGAAGGTTCATGAAAGTTTGCAGTTTATGAGCTCATGCCAAGGGTAGGTTGCATGGGGGAGGAAGGGAAAGTTTTGTTACAGTGATCATAATGTAGCATTAATTAGAGACTCCATAGGAAAGGCCACAGTGCAGTTGGCAAAGCATCACTAGGTCCATGTGAAGTTTAAAATTTTCCAGCAAACTTCATGTGAAGTAGTCCACTATGCACTTCACATAGTACCCACAAGTTGGTCACTTCATGCTTGCCACAATTTGTGAGATTATTACCACTATGAGGGAAAAACAGCCACACAATTGGTGAATTTACATATAACCCATAGGAGCTGTTCTAAGAGCTACCACTGTCCTGTATTCTAATACACAGGTTGAGGGGCCTGAGTTCTGTAATCGGGTGCCTCCACCCAGAAGAATAGTATTGGGGTAGCCTAACTGCTCTGGTATAGCCTTCTGGTATGCTATAACCACCCACCAACCCTGCTAGTGGCCTGAGAAATAACACAATGATACCTTTACACAATCAACATAGAAACATAGAAACATAGACTTTGATGGCAGATAAGGACCACTTTGCCCACCCAGTCTGCCCATTTCCCTACCTACTGGATAAGCTGAAGATTTTAGTTAACCAACAGCCTACTTCCTGCCACCCCCACTATAATTGCCTTATGTATGTACCATGCATGTTTGAATTCCTCCACTGTTTTAGACCCCACAGCCTCTCCAGGAAGGCGGTTTCATGCGTCCACCACTCTCTCTGTGAAAAAACATTTCCTCACATTACCCATGAACCATCCCCCCTCTGTCTTCAAATTGTGCCCCCTTGTTCTTACACATCTCTTTTTCTGAAAGATGCTACCCTCCTGGACTTTGTTGATTCCCTTGAGGTACTTGAAAGTTTCTATCATGTCCCCCCTGTCTCTCCTTTCATCAAGGGTATACATATTAAGCTCTCTCAGTCTCTCTTCATATGGTTTCTGATGCAGACCCTGCACCATTTTAGTTGCCCTCCTCTGGACTGCTTCCATCCTGTCTATGTCCTTGCATAGATGAGGTCTCCAAAACTGCACACAGTACTCCAGATGGGGTCTCATCAACTGTCTGTACAGAGGGATAACCACTTCCCTTTTTCTACTTGTGATGCCCCTTTCTATGCATCCCAGTATCCCCCTGGCTCTCCTCACTGACTTCTCACATTGCTTACCCACCTTTAGATCATCTGATATGACTAGCCCCAGGTTCCTTTCCATTTTTGTTGTTGTTAGTACCTCCCCTGCTATTGTGTGCTCTTCTCCTGGGTTTTTGTTTCCCAGGTGCATTACTTTGCACTTCTTTGCGTTGAATCTAAGTTGCCATATGTCTGATCATTCCTCCAATCTTCAGTGTGTAACAATAATAATGAGCTCACACCCCTTTCACTTACCACCGGGGCTGGATCTGTAACAACTGCCCTGGAGATCCCCTTGGAAAATAAGATTAGAAATGCAACAATACAATCTTACCACTGTAACCCAACTAATAATATGCACACTAGCCAGGTTAAACTTGAAAAAAATATAATCAGATTTATTTAGGGGCAGTAATCAAGGGAGGGGTGTGACTCTAGCAAAATGTTTAGCGATCTGATTTAATTCAAGTTTGTTCAGCATGCACTGTAAGTCCCCCTTTTTATTTTTAATCGCATCTCCTATTTCAGTGCCTGCTACGGTGCCTACTAGCAGGGGCATCCAGCTGCTGGCCCTGCTCGCAGGGAGAGCAGCAGACTCATTTGCATATTGATGTGGTCTGGCACAGCCGTGGCTGATCTCCTGGAGGGCTCTCCCGTCCCTGCCAGCCGGACCAGCACCAAACCCTCCCCCAGCAGCGTGATTCCACGACAGTCCTTCTTGCATGGCAGGGCTCGGCCATCAAGCTGCATGGTTGTGCCAAGCCTTTTCCCTTTTTCTCCCCAATAGGAGCAAGGACATGCAATGATGTCCATGCACAATGTGTGGACATCCATCATGCTCCTTCCCCCTGGACACCCGTGCATCTACAGTACCACCGGGCATCCCCAGGGACCACCACAGTGCTGTGTGGATCCCACCCTTTTTCCACAGGACTAGGAGAGCTGTCATCAGACTCTTGATCCTAGTCCTCCCCTGCTGACCCCTGATGACCCTGGCTCATTTCTGAACCTGGGTCACCGGCATGGAGCGAGGTGTGGCATCAGCGCCTCAACTCTCAGCACCACTGGGCCAGCTGTAAGTCCCTTTTAAACAGTTCAACAACCCTGGGTACCAAGTATGTCATGCACGCTAGCCTGAAGCGTTGACCAGGAAGGCCAGTGTTGCAGCTGTTGTTGGGGCACTTCAGAAAGAAAACAGTTAAACATGCACACAACCCAATTATCTGTAATCCAAGCCAGATGGCTCAGTCCATTGCAATAACCCAGAACAAGAAACAATGAGACGGTAACACAATGATTGTTGCTTTTGTTGCAGGGTGCTACATTGGTTTGTAGTAGTAATAGTAAAATATTTGTATTCATATATTTTCATATGAATAGGGATTAACTCAGTTGAATAAAACTAATTTTCAACAAGGTCCACAACACAGTAAAAAGTTTCCAAAACAAAAAAAAACAAAGTTATACAATCTGTACATTTCAATCAATTAATATAAAATCTAATGAGAGAATATGTGTCAAGAGATAATCCTTGACTTCAGCTATAAGTTACAATTTTGATGATAATTTCGAAACATACAGCATCATTTAACAGTTTAATGTTTTCCTGCCGTAATCAATCTCTAAAACTTTTACCCACTACCTTTTGACCTGTCCTGCCTAATAAATTCTAATCACCCAGTACACAGCATTGCCTTGAGTTACTCAACTCTTTTCTTAACCATAATTTTATTCCAGTCCAAGATTTCTGCACATCACCCATTCCAATTGTGCTGGTATCTTGTTCCAATCTTGGAATCCCCTATAGTATACTGACTGATGACCAACCTCCAGGTTACATTTAGGTATTACTAAATCAGGAACTTTAACTATTCTAAGTGAGTCTAATTTTGTTATGTAAATCAAATTGTCTGTAATGTACCCTGGGAATCTACCTGACAGACCCCTACTTATATAGGTCAATAAATATTTCTGGCTACTTTCACTTAAATATTGCCATCCGAACTGATTATATAAGTTACACTTATGGGTTTGCCAGGGGGAGTCCTAACATATAGCTGGCAAGACCACAGTGGCAGGCTTCTAATTTTTTAAGATCACCTTTTCCCCCCAGAATAGAGAATGTCTCCATAATCAAACATGGGAATAATCGTGGAGTGTACCACCCTTCTTCTAACTTCCATACTCATAAGTGGTCTTGCCCTATATAATGCTTCCAGTCTTTTACCCATGTTTTTGGTCAAATTGCTAATATGGGTACTCCAGCTTAAAGAATCATCCACCCACAAACCCAGATATTTATAAGATTACACCTGTTGGATCGGCCCCACCATGAGTAACCAACATCAGGGCCAGGGTATCCTGCCTATCATTTGTTCATCAGAACACCATGGACTGTGTTTTTTTTTGCATTCAACATTAATTTACTATCCTCTAAAAAGACTTGTAACTCATTAAATGCTCTCTGAAGTTTCATCTGCATCCCTTCCAAGGTGCAATCCAATGTATAAATAATGGTGTTGTCTGCGTAAAGATGGAACAACACCATTGGGTCTGAAAAATACAGCCCATTTACATGTATATTAAACAGGAGTGATCCCAAGAAGGAACCATGGGGGACTCGCAATCCAACAGGCAGCAAACCAGAGAAAGACCCATTCACCCATTGATACTAACTGACTTCTTCCCATTTGATAAGATGCCAACCACTTCTGAGCCAAGCCCACAAACCCTAGTGATGCTGCCCTGGACAGGAGGACACCATGGTCCAAGGAATCAAAGGCCTTGGATAGGTCTACAAATATAGCCACCCACCTGTGTCTTCCTGTCCAGGGCTGCCTGCACATCCACCACTACTTTAACAAGGGCTGAAGCAGTGCTATGGCACGTTCAAAAACCCGATTGCATGCCATTAATTAAATCTTGGGAATCCAAATGTTCCCTAAATTGGGCCACCATTAATTTTTCAAATATTTTAGATGTCTGAGACAGGGTGAAAGTGGATGATAATTACATATCTCAGTCTTGAACCCCCCTGAAAACTGGTATCACCTTTGACTGCTTCCATGCCAAGGAACAATCTCCTGTACTCAGTGATAGGTTAAATATATATATGCCAAAGGGTGAGCTATAACTGGTGCGGCATACTTTAACGTTCTAGATGGGATACTATCTAGGCCAATGGCCTTTGATGTTGTCAGATTTAATAATTCTTTAATCACCAACTCAACCATTATTTTTGAAAATATAAATGTTTTTTTGATCCACTACTGTACCACCTGAAGGACTCCTGGTGTACACGGTGGACCAGGGTTTGTGCTCATACTACCGGGACCTGGATGCAGGACAGGTGAGATGCAAACCTTGTGGTGATGATCAGAGAGGCCAGGGGAAGCAGGGCTGACACAACTCACCTCCAGGTGATTGCTGCAAGTTCAATGGTGTTGAACAGGGGCAGAATCCCCAAGCCGGTCTTTCATCGAGGTAGTCTCTGGAGCTGGAGTAGAGGCCTAAGCTGAGGTGGCAGGGCCCAGGCAGGATGAACAGTTCTGCAACAGTTTGTGATCTTCTGCTGGTGAAGCCTCCAGCTGGCATAAAAGATTCTGCTGTGGGGAACCAAATCATGGCCCACAAAACACATTCAGCACATTTAAATCACCACTTTCTCTAAATAACAGTTTGGATACAGTCCGGTTGCAAATGACAGCATCACTGTGCAAACCTTTCAATCTGAGACAAATTCTATCATCAGACAGGCCGATCACAAGTTACAATAACAAACTTCTTCTTTCTTCTGCTGCAGATTCCAAACATGGAAATCAGAATCAGATCTGACTTATGCAAAAGGCAGTTCACTAGCAGGAGAATGTGGCAGGCAGGCCAGCAAAGTCTCTTCCTGCCGATTCCTCTACGCTCCTTCTGGGAGCAGCTGCTTGAAAGCTCAAGCTGTTTACTCTTTAACCTCCAACTCTAACTGATCCACTGCTTCAGGTGATTTCCTTTGTAATCCAAAAGGTTCGGTTGACTGAGGGAGCTGTCAGTCACATTAAGGGCTCCCCCTCCAGGTCCATTTGGGCGCCAACTCTTAAAACTAAAAATACTACAGAATTCCTTCCCAAAAGGCCCCTGGGGACAGTTTCCATTTTAGGTCCCCAGTGGTTCAATTGGTCCAAATACTGGAGGCCCAGAACCTAACATGGTGGATCCTACCCAAAGGTTCGAGCTACAATAAAAACAGGTTAGACAAACTTCTCTATATTTACAATGACAGCAAATGAAGAGTAAACAATCACAGTTCCTAAGAGGGCTCCCTCTGTGCAAATAGCGACTGCAGAATGGGGCAGAATAATAGACTGTCTGACTGGCCACAAGCCTTAAATCACTTGGACCCAGACTATACTAATTTCTAACACAGATTAGCCATTTTCTTAAAGAGACAGGTACAGAGGCGTGCTATGGCACTCTCATGCAGACAAATAGAATTACTGAAGACAGGACACCAGCCTGAAAGTGGGCATTAGGGAGCCCAGGAAGACATTATACTAAACTTTAATTTGTAGGGAGATACATTTACATATTGTGTAGGTTTTTACTTCATGAATGTGTGCTTCACAATTTATGGTTCCGCAAAGTGCAGAATTCCCAAAGCATGTTGCTACATGTATTTCCACACCTAAGCAAAATTCATGAATTGCCAATTTGTTTCACTTTGCTCAGACCTAGGCATTACTGAACCATGATGCTAGTACAGAAAAGATAATTTTTCTGCAGCACTTGTCAAATGAGTACTATCCATAGACAGGCATTCCAGCTAGAGGGGCGAGCAGACTGTTATTGACTGCATTTTCATAAATAACATAGGGAGAAAAAGACCTTAGGACATGAGCTCGTTTACAAAACCAGGTATGTTCATAACAAAGAAGGCATTCAGAGTGACTTTCCATGAGATTGTCACAATCCTGGGGCCCTTGAAGAATAACAGTGAACTATTAGGCAAATTAACTCTTACTAAGAGTTTGTTGAAAGAGGTAGGTATGGAAGGAAGGCAGGAGGAGGCTCTTATTTTCTGGCCATCTTGTGGTCATCCTGGCACATGGAATCCCTACATGCCCATGATGGACTGAAGCAATGCCAGGAGGGAAAGAGTACTGGTTAGGAGAATGCACAGGACAGTCAGGGGAACTTACACTAAAGTGAACTGAACAAAAAGAACAACCACACCAGGTAATGGGTGCCCAAGTTATGCTAAAGGATAGGGGTAGCCAGTACAAGAGAGCATCAGGGGCAGGGGTTAGATGTATGGGTTCACTAAGGGTAGTACAGCAGATCCGATTAGCACAACCATAGTGATCCCCCGGATGGTGGAAGGATGAACAGTGGGGCAAAAATTCTCACTTCAGTTCAGCTGATATGAGAATCCCACACAGAAAAAAATGACTAGTCTGAAATCCTAATGCACTTGGAAGGCTGGAACATAGACTTACTCACATAGGGAACAAATGATTGGGACACCAAGAAGGAGAAGGTTTTCAACTATTCTGAATTGATAGATACAACTGGGAACAAATGGGTGGCTCTGATTATAAGGGAGAGTGGCACTGTAATGAACAAAGAAGATATTGGTAGAACAAGCAACTCCAGTGAGTTCATCTTGTCAAGGTCAGACAAAAGTGTGTGATGGGGGACAAAATAGTCACCTAGGCATGTACTACAGGGCTGTGAACAGCTCAGGTCAGTGGTGGAAATTAAGAAAGCAGCGAAACTGGATGCAGTGGTGAGAAGTGCTTTGCAAACTTAAGATTTTACAAGTTGAATCATGGTGGCATTATCTACTCTGCTTCTATGTTGCTGGTTTTTTTTTTTTTAGAAAATCTGCCAATGAGTAGTCTAGGGCTTTTCGAGTGTAAATTTAAAATTGCTTAACCCAATTTCCCAGAAATGTTTCTAGTCAATGAGAAACATGTTGGGTGTTCTTGACATTGCTACCTGCATGGTATGGCACAAAGAGCTTTTTATCTTAAGAAACTTAACTAAAGGTAATCAATTAGTTCATTGTCTTGTGTTCTGCTTTTCTGTGTAGATAGGGTATCAGGTTTCAATATTTTGTGGTGCCCCAAATTTCTCTAACTTTATTATTTGAGAACCATTGGCATAGGGTATGTATGCCAAACACTGGGTGTATACCTGCAAAAGCAGCAGCATACCTCTCAACCTTTTCTCACTGAAATGAGGGACACGGACACTCAAAATGGGGGACAATGACCCTTATGATGAGGGACACATCCTATAACATTGAGATACATGCTCAGAACTCTGTAGAAATCATTGTGTTTGCCCGAACAAAGTTTATTTTTGATGTTGTATTTAAAAATGTCAGGAAGTTCTGCTTTAAAGTCTGATTTACAGCACATTCTCTGTGTGAGCAGCAACTTTTCCTTAAGGGACAGATGAGGAACAGAGCAATATTTAGGGGTAAAATGAGGGACATCCCTCATAATCAAGGATAGTTGAGAGGTATGGGCAGCAGAAATATATGAATGTACATTTTCACAAACTTTCACAAATACATTGTGCAGTTAGTAGCCCCTGAGACATAAAAATTACTTAACCAAACCTTGCCACGTACTGTATGACAATTCCAAAACCCTTCTGAAAGGCTCAGCATGCTAATTTGCAGGCATCTAGTTTTGATGGTGGCTGAGTGATTCAAAACATTTCACAAATAAATAAAATGCCAAGCTTAGAATGCTGTACGTTAAAAACTGTGCAACAAAATGTCAAGATATTTACCAGACATTTTGATTCCTTTTCAACAAGTACACCCAATAATGTTCAAGTCTGTAGCTAAACAGATGACAGAGTTAGCATCAAATAAAAAAAATTACAAAATGTCAAAAAAAAAAAAAAAAAAAAGCAGAAGATGAATTTGCTGATGTTGCCCTATTGGAAACTGTTACAAACAAATCCTTTATACAAACAAGTCATTCAGGGAAGCCCAATTATAACAAATTGTAAGGCACCTACTTCAAGAGACAAGTTGATATATAATGACTGTCAGCTGCCACAACAGTAGTTGGAAACAAACATTAACATTAGGAAAATTGCAACCAGACAGCTGCCCTTGTGGTAGAGGTGAGAAATGCAACAACACATCTAAGTAAGAAATGTTAACACATGCCTGCTTCACTGTCAAAAATCCCTTCATAGACATTAATGTGCCCTTCTGACAAAAGGTACATACTATAGTTAAAACAGAAGGGTACAATAACCAGGATTATAGAAAATGGTTTCATAATCAGAAGGGCGTATAAATTATCAGTAATCAGGTTCTCTAACACACAGAAACATAACATAGAAACATTGAAACATACAAACATATAGAAACATAGAAACATAGAAGTTGACGGCAGATAAGGACCGCAAGGCCCATCCAGTCTGCCCATTTCTTTTTCTACCTTATAAATGTGCCATCGGCCTTTGCTCTGTCAGTGGTCTATCTATTCATAGTCATTTGTATTGCTCCCTTATGCATATCCCATGCCTGTTGGAAGCCCTGCACTGTATTCATAGCCACCACTTCTTGTGGTAAGCCATTCCATGCATCCACCACCCTTTCTGTGAAAAGAATTTCCTCACATTCCCCTTAATCGGCCTCCCTCTAATCTCATGTTGTGTCCTCTTGTCCTGCTATTTTCTTATATTTAAACATGTTAGACTCTTTCACCTTGTTTATGCCCTTAAGGTGTTTGAATGCCTCGATCCATATCACCTCTCTCCCTCCTTTGCTCAAGGGTATACATATTAGCTCCATTAATCTGTCCTCATATGTCTTCTGATGCAGTCCCTGCACCATTTTGGTTGCCCTTCTCTGGACTGCCTCAATTTTGTTAATGTCCTTGTGAAGGTGTGGCCTCCAATACTGCATGCAGTACTCCAGATGGGGCCTAACCAGTGTCTTGTACAGAGGGATTATTACCTCCCTCTTACGACTTGTGATACCCCTACTAATACACCCTAACACCCCCCTAGCCTTACCTACTGCTTTAGAGGTCTGCTTGGATGATTTTAGGTCATCAGTGATGATGATGCCCAAGTCTCTTTCTTCCTTTGTGACTGCTATCAACTCCCCTCCCAGCCTATAGGTGGCTTCAGGGTTTCTCTTCCCTATGTGCATGATTTTGCACTTCTTTGCATTAAATCCCAGTTGCCACTCTTCTGACCATTCTGCTAGTTTATCCAGATCTCTTCTCATTCTGCCCACCCCATCTGGATCATCTACTCTGTTGCAGATCTTGGTGTCATCTGCAAACAGACAAGCCTTACCCTCTAGTCCATCTGCAAGGTCACTAATGAAGATGTTGAAGAGGACTGGCCCCAGGACTGATCCCTGAGGTACCCCACTTGTGACTTGCATCTCTTCTGACTGTATACCATTTACCACCACTCTCTGTTTTCTGCCCGTCAACCAGTTTGACACCCAGTTAACCAACTTCTGACCCACCCCGAGCCTACCTAGCTTATTTATCAATCTTCTATGTGGAACAGTGTCAAAAGCTTTGCTGAAGTCAAGGTAGGCGACATCAACTGCTCCCCCTTGGTCCACCACTCTGGTTACCCAGTCAAAGAAATCTATGAGATTAGTTTGACAGGACCTTCCTTTGTAAACCCATGCTGTCTTGGATCCTGTGCCCCTATGGATTCCAGGTGTTGCACTATCCTTTCCTTAAGGAGTGCCTCCATAATCTTGCCCACTACTGAGGTAAGACTGACGGTCTGTAGTTCCCGCCTCCTCCCTGCTACCACTTTTGTGGAGGCGGGATCACATGAGCCCTTCTCCAGTCTTCTGGGACCTCTCCTGTGCTCAGAGACTCACTAAACAATTCTGCTAATGGCTCTGCTAGTTCCTCCTTTAGCTCCTTAAGTACCCTGGGATGTATGCCATCAGGTAACATTGCCTTATCCACCCTGAGCTTAGCAAGCTCTTGTAGGACCCTTTCTTTTGTGAAGGGAGTAGTGCTCACCTCCCTCCCCCCTGTGTCCATGATGCTGAGCTGTGGGCCCTGCCCTACCTTCTCTTCAGTAAATGCTGAGCAAAAGTATCTATTTAGGATAGATGCCTTTACAGGGTCCTCCTCTCCCACATGCTCCCTTTTCTCCATTAAGCTTAGCAATACCCCTCTGGATTTTCTCCTTTCACTAATGTATCTATAGAAAGTCTTGTCACCTTCTTTTACTGTTCGTGCTAGTGTTTCCTCAGTTTGGGACTTTGCCTGCCTTACTGCCTTACCTGCTTCCCTTAGGGTAGTTTGGTATGCCTCCCTATCTTCATCCCACTGTGTTCCCTTATATTTCCTGAAGGCCAGTCTTTTGGCTCTGACCTTTTCTGCTACTGTATTTGAGAACCAAAGTGGTTTCCTTCTTCTTTTGCACTTCCTTTTCTGTCTAACACAATGGGATGTTGCTTCAAGTATTGCAATCCTTAATGCTTGCCCACTTTGCCTGTACCCTCACCTGTGTTTCTTTTGCCAGGGTTAGCTTAACTCTGTTGGCCATCTTATCAAAGTCAGCTCCTCTGAAGTCCCATATTTTTGCCTTGGAATGGGATGATTTAGATGTAGTAGCCAAATTGAACCATACCATGTGATGGTCACTGGCTCCCAGGTGACCTTCTACCTGGAGATCTGTGATCCCTTCTTTGTTAGTCAGTACTAGATCTAGGATAGCCCCTGTCTCTTGTGGGTTTGCTGTACCAGTTGTTTGAGGCCTTCCCCTGCAGGGAATCCACTATGAGTCTAGTTCTGGCAGATGTTCCTGCTGGTGATTGACCAATCTGTATCTGGCATGTTGAAGTCTCCCATTATCAGAACCTCCCTTTAGCTGTCATGTTTTGTATATCTTCTAACAGTAATGTGTCTATGTCCTCCCTCTGGTCTGGGGCCTGTAGACAACCCCAGTTCTTATGGCTGTCCCATTTCCTGTTTCCAGGGTGACCCACAGTTCTTCTGGCTCCTTATGTGTATTCTGAATTTCTGTAGCTTTGATATTTTCATTAACACAGGGCCACTCCTCCCCTTTTGCACCTCGGTCTCTTCTGAACAATACATAGCCAGGTACTGAAGTCTCCCAAGTGTGGTTACTGGTAAACCACGTCTCACTAATTGCTACTATGTCCAGTTTAGCCTCTGACATTATTGCCTGCAGGTCTGGGATCTTATTTCCCAGGCTGTGAGCATTTGTGTACATAGAAGCAGACCCTAGTCGATCTCCGGCCTTACCTCACCCCAACCCTGTTACTAAGGTTCCCTTGTGTCTATCACATATACGGTTGAATACTGTCACTATTTTAGTACCCACCACCTCTGCTAGGAGGCTGTTCCAGATGTCCACCAGCCTTTTTGTGAAGAAGTACTTCCTCACATCCCCACTGTGCTTCCCCCTCCAGCCGCATATCATGCCCCCTTGTCCTTGAGCATCTTTTTCTAAGTAACATGCCACCCTCCTGTATCTTGGTTATACCTCTGAGGTATAGGAATGTTTCTATCATGTCTCCCCTTTCCCTCCTTTCCTCTTGTGAGTACATATTTAATTCCTTAAGTCTTACTTTGTAGGGCTTCTAATACTGGCCTTGCAGTATTTTTGTTGCCCTCCTCCGTACTGCCTCTACCGAGTCTTTGTCTTTGTGGAGATGGGACCTTCAGTACTGGACATAGTACTCCAGGTGGGGCCTCATCATCGATCTATACAGGGGCAACACTATCTCCATCTTTCTGCTGGTGATACCTCTCCCTATGCACCACAGCATTCTACTAGCCTACCCTACTGCCTTATCACACTGATTTGCTACCTTCAGGTCATCAGATATGATGACCCCCAAGTCCCTTTCTTGCTTTGTAGTTGTCATCATCCCCCCTCCCCCATTCTTTTCATTGCCCTTGGGTTTTTGTGCCCAGTGTTGGCTCCTATTCACATAGGGGCAGGAATTACATGCCAGAGGCACATATCCCGCCTGTGGAGCTGTGCACCTGTGGACAAGTGTGCACCGGAGGCATTCATGACCACTGGACACCTGTTCATGGACCCTTCTCCAGCACGCAGGTTCACATGGGGCAGATGGGGGTGGAGTAGCAGACCCAGGCAAGTGGCCAATCGAATGTCTGGCCTGGATCCCACAGTGAATCTTCTTCATGGCATGGCATGGATCCAGGACAGTGCATATAAACTATCTGTATATGGTCCTGCATGGCCATGCCCAACATCAAACTGTCCTCCAATCTGCAGGTACTGGGCACCTGTAGGCACACCTGCCCAGCTGCATGGATGTTCCCCACCTACAGATATGCTACACCCTGCCAGGCTGTGGCCCCCACCAGAGTTCTGACCTTGAATTCATGCCCCCCCAGCCCTGTCGTGCAGCACCCTGGCCAGGCCATCTGCAGATGCCCACCCCATGACCACGATCATGGCCATGTGGGCAGCACAATGTTATCTGTTGCCCCCCTCACACCTGGCTGTGCTGACATGTCCACTTCCAGTCCCCATATGCTGTCATCGGGATATGGCCTTGGCATGGCTCCCAGCAGTCAGGGGGGTGGCACTGTTATGACCCGATCAGGGCTGCATGTCTGGGGCATGGCAAGTGGTGGTGGGGGCACCCTCAATAGGGGTGTTGTCCACATGCTGCTTGGACCAAGGGGGACTCTGTGTGTTTGCTACACTGGCTGCATATCACTGTTATGGAAGGGTCACCCTTGGTGTATCCTGCACATTACTGTGCTCCCCAGTGGATGGCACAATGCGCCCGAATGGATGGCACATAGTGCTGGCTCATCCCCGCCCACCCCTGGCTTATTGCTTTCCGTGCAGCCGGGGGATCAGGCAGGTAGGTACTGTGCACCCCCTGTTGGTGCATCCCATGCAGGATTCGCATTGGGTGTAGAGTGGGTATGCGCCGCAGATATGCAGTGCATAGCCACTCTACTCATTTGTGCATATGGCCCATTCATGTGCCTATGTTTGCACTTTTTACAATTGAAGCTCAGTTGCCAAAACTTTGACCAGCCTTCCAGCTTTTCTGGATCTCCTGCCATTCTCTTCACCTCCCATGTGTCTACTTTGTTGTAGATATTTGTGTCATCCGCAAACAGGAATACCATCCCTTCTAGCCCCTCTGCGATGTTGCTAATAAAGACATTGAAGATGACTAGTCGCAGTACTGACCCCCTTGGCAGTCAACTGGTTACCATGCCTTTTTCTGAGTGAACCCTATTTACCACCACCCTTAGACTCCTTTTACTTAGCCAAATACATACCCATTATACTACCTTTGGACCCACTCCCAGGCTGCCTAGCTTGTTTACCAGCTTTCTGTGAGGAATGGTGTTGAAGGCCTTACTGAAATCTAGATAGGCCACATCTACCACTCCTCCCTGATCAACTTCCCTGGTCACACAGTCAAAGAACTCAATCAGGTTTGTTTGGCAAGTTCTCCCCCCTGTGAACCCATGTTGCCTCGGATCCTGTAATCCACTGTCCCCCACGTATTCCCCAATCCTTTGTTTTAGTACTGTTTCCATAACTTTGTCCACCACTGAAGGCAGGCATACAGTATAAGTCTGTAGTTTGCTGCCTACTCATTTCCCACTTTAGTGAAGTGGGACCACATCCACCCTCCTCCAGTCCCCTGGGACTTCCCCCATATCCAGTGATAGGTTGAGCAGGACTGTCAGAGGTGCAGTCAGCTCCGCTTTAAGTTTTCTCAGTACCCTGGGATGAACCTGATATGATCCCATTGTCTTATCCACTTTCAGTTGTGCTAGTTCCCTGAGGACTCGCTCCTCCTTTAAAGGACTAGTGTCCAGCTCCTTTTCTTCCATGCCTCTTTCCACCATCTGTGGCCTGTCACCTACCCCTTCCTTTGTAAATACTGAGCAAAAGTACTTGTTTAATATGTCAGCCTTCTTCTGGTCCTCTTCCACAAAATCCCCTCCTTCCCCTTTCAGTCTTACTATCCCTGTCTTGTTCTTCCTCTTTTTGCTTATATATCTAAGGAATGTTTTATCCCCCTTTTTTACTGACTTTGCAATGTTATCCTCCATCTGTGCATTTGCCCCCCCAACTGCTTTCCCTGCCTCCTTTTGTTTCTCTTGATAATCCTCCTTATCCTTTTCTTTCTGTGTTGACTTGTACCTTTTAAATGCCAGCTTCTTTGTCTTTACTTTCTCTGCTATGTCCTTGGAGAACCCTAGCGGTTTCTTTCTTCTCTTGCTCTTTTTAACCTGCCTGACACAGAGATGTGTTGCCTTCACAATGGCCATTCTTATTTTTTCCCACTGTCCCTCCACCCCCACCCATTTTTCCTTATCCCTGCTTGGGCTCCCCTTAGGCACTCTCTCATTTTCTTGAAATCGGCCCTCTTGATATCCGGGCCCCTCATTTTTGTGTGGTTTGATTCTGGCCTAGTTCTTACATTGAACCACACTGTACAATGATCATTGGTCTTCAGGTGGCTCCCCACCATGACATCAGCAACATTGACCCCAGGGTTTTATTTAACTCTAAAAATTGATTAGCATTTTGCTCATAAAAGTGCTAAAACTTTGTGAAAATGCATAGCTCTTGTTTCACTGTGTTTAACAAACACAGCACTTCTAGAAAATCTATATAAATACTTTCTGTACAGTTAGTATCATCCCAAGAAAAAAACTGCTAATCAATTATTTAAAACCCTGGACCCTGTTTGACATTACCAGATCCAGTATCGTTCCCCCAACCCATGAGTGGGTTCCTTAACTAGTTGCCTGAGGAACACCCCCTGCATGGAGTCTAAGATTTCCCTGTTTCTAACTGTTGCTGCAACTGGAGGACTCCAATCCACATCTGGTAGATTGAAGACCCCTACCAGCAATATATCTCCCTTGTTAGCCATCCCTCGGATTTCTTCCATCATATCCTTGTCCACTTCCTTCCCCTGTGCTGGAGGTCTGTAGATCACCCTAACAGGACATACATCATCATCCTTTAAATCCGTGGTCCTCGAATTTGGCTAAAGATAAAAAATGGTAACAAGTGGGACAGAGCATTGGTCAAGAAGGAAGTATTCCAGATGTATAATTTGTGAATGGTGGACCCTGAGAAGGACGTGAAATAGGTGGTGAATTGATCCTGTGTTTTAGCATTTTGATTTCCAATTAATATGGATTTTAAACCACAATGGGTTGCATTCATGTCTACTTACAAATCAACTTGAAGCACAGTGGGGCCCCACATTCTTCTGGACAGAGGGTTCTCGGAGCAGACAACATCCAGAACTGGTGTCAATTTAGGCAGTTTCTTGATCTCTTTTTGGACTACAATAAGCTCCAAAATGTAAATATATGCTGCATTACTTGACTAAATAATTAAAATATTGAACACATTATATGTTTATGTTTGCTAAGACAATATAGACACCAATTATACTGTTTTTCTAGCAATGCTAGAGATGCAAAAATGTTTTCCTCTTTACTCCTCAACCAGAATGAATGTTGAGTGGCAAGATACAAGACTGTGCATTTCAGTTATTGGTGTAGACTGCTCAAGTTAGTCTTAAAAGGCTCTATACATAAAAATAGGAGACTGAAATATCAGTATATATGGTCAGAGAACTGCTAAAATAGCAGCCCTTTGCCACTGGTTACTATGACAACAGAAAACAGGATTGATGGATTGATACTAAGTGTAACATCAAATGAACAAGAGGTGACGTTGACAGATTTGAGACACAGAACATCTTATACACTTTTAAGTAAGTGCCAGGATGATTATTTACATTATACATGAAAGGAGACAGGTTACCATGACAACCAGTTGAAATCTGTATATAAGACTAACTGTAAGAGATGTATTTACAAACATAGAGGGGCTTTATCTCTAGGTCAGACTATCAGAGATTTTAAGAAGATATAGTTGGGAAGATGGCTTATAGAACAGTGATATTACTGGGTTACAGAAGGCAGTTTTAAAAACCACTTTAGCAACACTTGAAACAAATGACAGGATATGCTAACAGTGAAGCTGCATAGCACTGTAAAGTAAACAAATATTTAAGAGTGGTATGGATACTTTTCTAATGAGAAAGGAAACGGGTTCTTATGGCAAGAGACAAAAACTCTGTAAAAAGAAAAACAAGGGAATTAAGATTCTAGAAGATGTTTCCAGGTTACAGTTTTCAAAATGATTTTATATAACAAAGTTAACAAACATTTCTCTAAATTAAAAAAAAATAACACTGAGTTACTTTCATACAACATGATATTAGCAGCACCTATGAAAGTGAGCTTAAACACAAGTTATTTATGTGTTTAGTTTTTATTAACTGGATAAGGAAGGCTTGGAAATAAATATTGTTTGGGCAATTTCCTGGTGGAGGGGAGGCAGATACAAACTGACTGCTATTGAATGAGGTATATCTACAGGTGGATAAGAGAACAGGAGAAATGAGGACAGGACATTGGGGGCATTCTCCCTACAGATTTCTAAAAGTGCCCCGGGATCTTTAATGTCTCCCTGAACAACCCACCAGAACAGATAGTCGGGACATTGGTTTAATATCTCATCTGAAAGATAGCTCCTCTGACAACATGGTGCCCCACCGAATACCATACTGGGGCATTGGTATGGTTACTTTAACTAAGTGGGGAGTATCCTCTACGAAGCTTGAAACATCAATTCCTGCAGCAGTTGGCATTTATTGGAAGCTTCCAGTCCAGTTACTAACCATGGCTAATGCTATTAACTTCTGAAATCTAACTTGATCAGGCACTGAGGTGGTAATGGCTGCTTATGTAATGAAGGAGGGGTGCTGCCAGTTAAGACATTGATAGGAGACTTTAAAGAAAATAAGTTGTGAATATTTGAACTCTGTGAAGGAGAAAACACCCGGGGGTAATGTTTGCATGGCAATTTTTTTTTTGTTGTTAATGTAAATGAATTATCTGTGAGAAATGTCATGTGAAAAAAAAAATAATTGAAACAGTATATTTGATGAAACCTGCATGATGCCTGTGAATTTCTTGTGGGAAACAAAGACATTTTGAATGACCAGTAAGCTGTCATTTAGGTCTTGATGTTTCAGATTGGTGTAGCACTATTAAACGTATGTTATGATTAATTCAGTTTCCACATAGAACAGGAAGGAAAAAGACCCAGTTGAGATCTAAATAGTTTTATAAAATAGTATCTCTATCTCTCTTTCTCTCTCCCGCATGCTTGAATTCTCAAACATCCTGTCTTCTGACTGATTACATGTACCACTCAGAAGGTTGAAATAACATTGTATCATGCTTAACATCAGTATGCCTCCTTCCTTCCTTTCTTTATTCTATCCACAAATGTCTAGCGCATCTGATGATGCACTGTTTTTCTGCTTGCTCTAACATGGGTTTGGCTTTTAGTTTTCATGAACTGTCCCCTGAAGGTAAGGGTGTTTCTGTTCTACACCAGAAGGATAGGCACTGCTAAGCTGCTTTTATAAACTTGGATATTCTCCCTTTGATGCTCATCACCCTTACTTGTACAGCGATCTGTCTCTGCCTTTCACATACTGCTGCTGCACACCAGGTGGGTGGAGGGGGAAGGGCTGAAGTAAGAAATGTATCACTATGAAGTGTTTAGCTCCCACTAAAATTAATTTTCCTATTTATAGCAAACCTTCATTCTAACAAACTATTTATCTACTGCAACCAAATTAGGAATAATGGGCTGACCATATACTTTAAGTTCACGAATTCAAATATCATAAAAATTAGATATTATCTTAACCTTTGCTATGCCGTGGACTGATATATCAGTCCAAAATTCCTATATGTTCTAATTCTGATGGCAGCCTAAGAGTTAAAGTATGGAATTGAAAGTCTTAAATACAATATAAAGAAGCTTGGCCTGAGCAGTGACATAGCTGCAGCATAATTCCACATCTCCATCCCTTACCAGGCACTATCCATGGGAATCCGATGTGATCCCTGTACCTAAATGGCCCTGAAGATGGGCTTTTGTTAACTTGCCTTCCCCAAACTGCCTAACATCTGTTTTGCCTCCGATCCTGGTTTAAATTCTGAGCTTTCTCTGCTTGGTCTGTCCACCAGCACTTGATCTGGTTGGCCTGTGGATGTCTTATACCTGGACTTCAGCAAGGCTTTCAACTCGGTGCCCGGCAGAAGGTTAATAAGCAAGCTGAGGGATATGGGGTTGGGGGAGAAACTGGTGGGGTAGGTTGAGAGCTGGTTGCAGAGCCGACAACAGAGGGTAGTTGTAAGGGGGGAGTTATCCGAGCCAAGGCCAGTAACAAGTGGGGTACCACAGGGTTCAGTGCTGGGCCCTGTTTTGTTCAATGTCTTCATTGGAAACATTGCAGAGGGGATCAGGAGTAAGATCAGCCTGTTCATAGATGAAACTAAGATTTGTGCAAAGGTGGACAATGAGAAAGGGAGGCAAGCACTCAGGGAGGATCTAACTAAACTTGAACACTGGTCTAGAGAGTGGTAGTTGGGGTTTAATGCTAAGAAGTGCAAGGTCATGCATCTCAGAGCAAGAAATCCCAGGACCACCTACTGGCTGGGGGGAGTGCAGGTAACAGCTTCAAAGAAGGAAAGAGACCTTGGGGTAACAGTCACAGGGGACATGAAGGTATCAAATCAGTGTAGGAGGGCAGCAGCAAGGGCAAATAGGATGCTGGCATGCATTGCCAGAGGGATTGTCTCTAGAACGGAGGCAGTCATCCATCCCTTGTATAGATCACTGGTGAGGCCATGCTTGGAGTACTGTGTGCAGTACTGGTACTCATACCTCAAAAAGGGTGTGAGATTACTGGAGGGGGTGCAATGCAGAGCTATGAAAATGATCATGGGACTGGGGGAGTTGATGTATGAGAAAAGATTGAGGAAACTCATCATGTATTCACTGGAAGAGAGAAAGTAAAGAGGGGGCATGACAGAGACCTTCAAGTACTTGAAAGGCATAGACAAAGTCTGAGAGGGAGGATTGTTCTGCTTAAATGGGGGAAGGGTCACTAGGGGCACAGTCTGAAGTTGGAAGGAGGAACATTCAGGAGGGAGATGAGGAGGCATTACTTTACAGAGAGTGGTGGCGAGATGGAACGCATTGCCAGAAGATTTAATTGAACTGAGGACAGTGGATAGTTTTAAGCAGGGTTGGGATAGAATCAAGGGCAGGATTAGTACAGACAAGAACACAAAGGGGAAGGGAGACCAGGAAAGGGGAAGAAGGGAGGGGTTTGGGTGGGGCTAGGGCAGCTGTAGTAATATGAAACTAAGAGCTGCACAATCAGGCAGATTTGATAGACCTGTAGGCCTTTTCTGTCGGCAATTTTATATTTTCATATGTTCATATGGCTGTCCCACTGTGCTTCTTGTGGCTATTCTTCAAGAGTAATTCCCTATTATAATCCAAGGCTCTTTCTTTTGATTTTAGCAGTAAATGCCTGCTATAACTTCTTTGAATAAACTTTTCCTCTAACTCTTGTGCCTGGGTCCTGAAATCCTCAAAGCTGCTGCAGTACCTTCTCAGCTTGAGGAGCTGACTTAATGGCACTGAAACTTTCAGTGATCTAGGGTATGCACTGTTCACATGCAATGCTGTATTGCTAGCTATTGTTTTTTCTGAGGCATTTTTTGTCTATTTTCTTGCAGTAAGTATCATTACAGGAGTTTGTAATGCGCAGGAAATCAAGGGTCTTTTTGTCTGCCACATGCATAAATCTCAAATTTTGATTATTGTCTTGTAGCCAATCCATGAATGACTGCACTTCTATCCCATTGCCCTGCCAAATGTATATTATGTAGTCTGTGAAACAATACTATATTTTGATTTTATCAAAAAGTTGTTTTTTTCCAGTGTTAAGGACCCATTGCTCCTCCCACATGCCCAAGAATACATTTGCATATGAGGGAGCCATGCAGGCCCCCATGGCAGTTCCACACAGCTGCAGATTATGACTGCCATTAAATTCAAATGCATTGTGGGTCAGTATAAATTCTAAGGCAGTAAGTATAACTTCAACTGGTATTATTCCATCACTCACATCTTTTTCCAAAAAATACCTACATGATCTGACCCCTTGTTGATGCATAATGGATGTATATAGACTGTCTACATCTATACCCACCCAAACAAAATCCTGCTCCAAAACTACTGATTTGAGTTTACATAAGAGGTCTGTGGTGTCTCTAATGTAAGAATCAAATTTTAACAAAATGCTTTTGTAGAAAAAATCTCCACATTTTCCCAGCTTCTCAGTTATGGATCCTACAATGGACACTGTCGGCCTGCCTGGAGGTTTCATTATGTTTTTATGCACTTTTGGCAAAATGTATAGACTGAGTGTTACAGGATGTTCAGTCCAGATAAATTCCAGTTATTTTTCCATATCTCCCTTACTCAGTGCTGCCTGTAGTATTTGGTACAGTTCCTCTTTGTAGTTTTGTTTAGTATCAGAAAGAAGCTTTTGACATGTATCTGTGTCAATCAGAAGATTCATAATAATATTAACATACAGTACAAGTCACAAGAAACTGTTCCCTCAACTCACTGGTGGTGCATTGTTCAATGAGTTTCCTAATCTGTGCAATGTTTAACTTGATCTCTTCAGTAAGTGCCATGTATTTATCGATGTTGTTTTTCATGATTAGTTCAATTAAAACTTTTGAACATTCAGCGGCTGCTTTTAACTAATCCTCGCTGTAATTAAAGCTGTCCAAACTGGCACAGAGATAGAACACTGTGGTATTAATAGTCACAGTCAAATAGTAGTCTTCACTACATCGCAAAGACATGCCATCGCCGGAGTTTTCGTCACGGACAGTTAGACACAACAACTCTTAATTGTCCCTTGATGACTAACCTAATGGCACTGTGACATAAAATACAGGGTATACAATAACTCTGCTATGCTCTGAACACAATCATATGTCCATTCATGGATGCGTTGAGGTAATATCAGTTTGTGCTGTCATGAAATGGTGAGCAGCAGAGCCAGAAGAGCCAACAAGAAATGTTCATCAAGGGTTATAACAGGTTTCTGTCAGTCATGCCTACTTCACAAGAGACACTATGGTGAGATGTTCACCGACAGCGGCACCAGGGAGGGCAAAGTGATGTGGATGTCATGCAGTATTCGTTCACTGTCAGTGGTGAGCCATTTCTTCATGTAAATGAAACAGAAATGCTGACCTTTGTAAGTGACACAGATCTATCAGTGCTAAAAAAATCAAAGCACTGGTTCTGTGATGGAACATTTGCAGTATACATGAGAGATGATGATCAACTTTACACTATTCATTGCCCTGGTGAACAGTGTAAACTGGCCATGTGTCTACACTCTACTTCCTGGGCGAAGTGAGAGCGTGTTTCGCAAGTTTTTTGTACAGCTTGAAAACTTGCTGGGTGAAAAGCTGCATGCAAACACAGTCATGACTGACTTTGAATTGGCAACAATAAACATACTCAAAGAAATGATACCCACTGCAGAGCTTGTTGGCTGCAATTTCCACTTAGACAAACAATGTGTCGGAGATTACAACAGGAGGGGCTACAGAGTTGCTACGTACAGGAAGAGACCTTTGCGCACAAGATACGTTGCATTCTTGCACTTGCATTTGTGCCTGAACACAGAGTTGAGAATTTATTTGAGATTCTGCAGGATGACTCAGGATTTGAGGAAGCTGAGTGTCTTTCAGACTACTTCATGGACACGTACATAGGGATGTTGACAAGAAACAAAAAAAAAGGTGTCTACCTCAGTTCTCAGTGAAGTTCTTGAACCAATATGACAGGGTGATTGCTGACTTGCCTCGCAGTAATAACGTGCTGGAGGCATGGCATTGTGCATTCTCATGGACTGTTTCAGTTGCACACCCTACCCATGCTAAGCTTGCCAGAAAATTACATCAGGAGCAGCATGCTGTTTCCCTACAGAGAAAGCAGGTAGAACTTGGACAGCAGGCACCAAGAAAACATTACAAGTATATGCGAGTGAACAACATTTTCCATACAGTTTGTGAAGATTTTAATAATAGATTGGAAATGCAGTACTTGAAGGACATAGCGACAGTGATCGAAATAAATGTAGCATAACAGCATAGAAATACATGCTTCATGAAAGCATTTTGCACAATTGTGTGTTTTGCACATAGCTGCATGTATTGCACATCATTTAATACTGTGAGCATCTAGCAGATTTATTTCTGTGACCAGTACCTTATTTGCACACTATCTTATTTGCACAATTTCTTATTTGCACACTCCCATAAAGAACCATTTGCCATTGAAGTAATTGAAGCTTCTTCCTCCTGCATTCCCAGTGTAGCAACGTAACTAATTCCTTATCCTATGGTAAGTGGGGAAGTGTCTCAGATAAGGCTTCTGTTTAAGTATAGTTCCAAACGATAGTTTAAGTACTGTAACATCATGAATATGGAAGTCCATTTCTACCCAACAATGCTGCGACTACAGCACCCGTCTCAGCAGGAAACAAAACTGGATCATAAGATCAACTCCAAGGAACAGCTGCTGCGACTTGCCGGTGCAGGTGGTGCACACACAAAAGGGCGGCCAGCCCAAATTGCAAACGATGAAGTCTAAAAAGTGTGGCACTCAAACAGTAACAGTAAAAGACCTTCATTACTTGGTGCACACTGTTTGGACCAAACTAGTGTACACCAAGTAATGAGGGTCTTTTACTGTTATCTGGACTGGTAGCAGGAAGGCAGCACAGGATTGCTTTATTTATTTTATTTTTGGTCCCATAACTTAAAGCACGCACACATGCATTCAGAACACATGCCAGATGAAAATGGTGCAGTGGCTGCAGAAGGATGGCTACTTGAGGAAGCTGGCAGTGAAATTGTGGTTTTTCACTTTGTGTAGATTTTTCACCCTCAGACACCCTCTGTGTGAAATCAGTTGACCACCTCCGATGAGATGATGAAGTCGGTGTGTGACAGCATGTTGGCCATGTTCTGCACCGTGGGATAAAATATGTGCCTGGCAGTCAGTAAATATCCTCCTTTCATGGGTGCTTGCTGCTGAGTGGAGATCCTTTCTCACTCCCACAAGTTACTGACAGCTCTGTTTTTATGGCTGCATGGGCAGAGCCCTGAAGTGTATTGCTAGGAGAGAAGAGGAGAAAAGGGACTGTGGAATCATATGACTGGATATCTCTGGTGTGTGCTTCCACAGTGCTGTGGTCAGTGTCCACGGTTTTGTTTCTCTGCTGGCACTCCCCTCTGAGGTGCACAATTCCCACCCCTCCATGGGGACATTCTTTTCTGTCTGCCTGTCACTTCTGTATTTGCAGGTGAAAAAAAGAGCCTGCCATACCTCAGATAGTCTGTTATCTCATTGTGCATGTGCGACTATCACAGCATGCTCACTGTGGTCCAGCAGCCATCTTGGGCATGGCAGGCTCTTTCTCTCTCTCTCTCTCTCTCTTGCTCTCTCTCTCTCTCTCTTTCTCTCTCTCTCTCTCTCTCTCTCTATCTTTCACTCTTTTTTATTTTAACAATGTCTGCTGACATTTTCATTTTTCAATGTCTTCCTCTGTTTTCATTTCATCCCTACTCTATTTTCTAGTGGCTGAAGGACATCTCACCACTACTCTGCTTCCCAGTGGCGGAGCCAGGTTTGGGTGCATCTGGGAGCCAGGGGGGGCCATTCAGTCAATCATGGGCTCCACAATGGGCACTAAACAGTGGACAAAGATCATGGTGGGGCACCACTACTCACACTGGGGCAGCCAGGAGGGGCGACCACCCCCAAACCCCCCTCTAGCTCCACCACTGCTGCTTCCCCTCCATTGTAGCCATTTTGTGTGAGAGCAGGAAGGGCATTGGGACACAATGTATGTGTAGGCACTGTGCCCAAGTAATGGCCAAGAGAGCCCACAGATGAGTAGACAGTGTCATGGCATATTTATTACTATGCTGTGTGTGTGTGTGATGTATCAGTTGTTGATAATAAGAATGCAGTGCCAGGCTCCTCTGAGCAACAAGGCAAGCAACATCCATGGCTACAAGGGTGCTTTCATTGAGTGAAACTTTGGGGTTGGCAGTGGTGCCCAAGGAGTCTGCATTCATGCAGCTCAAGCCCATGCTAACAGCAGCAGGGGGCAGTAGCAGGGAGGCACTGCTGTTTTGGAGTTCAGTAAGAATCCTGCCATCCATATGAACCTGGCAGATGAGCTGGCCAAGGTAGGAACACCTGTCTGCTACTAGCAGCCATATATAACTTGGGAGACTTTGTCTGAGCAGACAGAGAGGTGTGCTTACTTCAGTTAACTTATTTAGTGTACCACCCACACACGGGAGGTAATCACTTTCAGTTCTTGAGTCCCATTTCCCCTCCATGGTTAAAATTCTTGAATGACATTAAGGGCAACAGTGGCATGTGATTATTTCAGGGGTTTGGATTGTGCTGGAGTAGTAAGCAATGACTGTCTACCTCCCCCACAGGTAATTCTGCAATTCCATGTGTAGGTCCATTTTATAATATAACCACCTCCTTAAAATGACTTCATTAGTATGATGTGCATTGTTAATTCCTCAATATTTAGTTATCTCCCAATACACTTGGATGAAATACAGCTATATTGCTCTCTCTTTTGTAGTAGGACAACACACTGTGTAGTCAGGTCCTGTGTATCTGCTTGCATATGTGTGTATGTGTGTGTGCGTGTGTGCACGTGTGTGTGCATGTGTTGGGGGAGGGGGATATGTTTGACATGGGTTTATAGTGTTGAAAGCTACAGTTAGTTTTGCACTTGCCCAGCAGAATTAGAGCAACAAGACTTAGTCACACAAAGAGGCGTGCATATGTGTGTGTGTGTGTGTGTGTGTCTGTCTGTGTCTGTGTGTCTGTGTGTAGTTCAACTTGATTTGATTAGGAGTGACTAACTACTAGGACCATCATGTCAAACAGTAGATAGGGTTGGGCAGACTGGATAGGCTATAGGGCCCTTTTCTGAAACCAGCATCAGTATTTCTGTTACAGTAGATGGTTTAATCTAGCAACTTGCTCCCCAGTACTACTGAAATACAGGGTGCTCTGAGAAACATTTTGTAAACAAAGAAAAATGTGTTTCCAGTTTAGTTTTTGAGAGAATAGCTGAACCTGAATGATTGATTATTGCTGTTGCAAGTATACTACAGTGCATCTAGTACAGCCTCAAGCAATAGTGACTAAAAGCTGATGTTATCTGAGTTACTTTTTTAGGACCACCTCTTTCTGAGAAAACTGTGAAAAAAAAGGAAAAGAAGCCAAATTTTCTATTTTAAAACACTGCTTAGTGCCAGTTTCATGTATTAAAATAAATAAATCTACCCCTTGTTTACAACCACTCTTGGGTCCAGATATGTATATTAGAAATAGCACCACTTTTCTAGTCCAACAGTTGCTGATTTGCATGTAGTTTTAAGGGACACAAATGGGTGTTTACTCACCTGGCAAAGGTGATTGTGTTAGCTGCATCCATGACACTCCAGACATTACCTCTTGGGTTCCCAACCCACCTGATAGGCTAGTGATGCACTTGTGACTCGGATCAAATTTCACAGTACACCTTGGTCCCAGAGGCCCCTTGTTCTCCAGTTCGAGTCTTCCATAGCTGAAAAATACAACTTAGGCCAAAAGAAAAATGCTCTTTCCTGTGACTCCCCCACTAATTTCCCATACTAAGAACAAATTTGTGAATCTGAATGTGAATTTACCACCACCTTGAATTTATTTTCTATCTGTACAATTCTAGACTCGGTCCCCCTAGGGCACCGATGGGTATCAATGATTCAGGTACATATAATCAAGCTTGCAAATAACCAAAGTGTGCTAGAGTTGTGAAATTAACCCTCTGTGTTCGGTAGTCAGCGTGTGATGTTACCGCCGTGATTGTCCTGAAGGGAGGGCCCTGGAGTGCCATGGATGCAACTAACACAATCCCTTTACCAGGTGAGTAAACACCCATTGTGTTAGTTGCCATCCATGACACTCCAGACATTACCTCTTGGGTTACTATAAGAAACAGTTCACCAATCCTTCAGGGTGGGGCAGGGCGATCCAAAGGCACAGTGTTGTGACACACTGTTAATAGGATTTGATTGGCAAAATTAGTTATCTGTCTATATAATGTCTCAAGTTTGTAATGTCTTGCAAAATTGTGAAAGGAAGTCCACGTTGCCGCTCTGCAGATGTTCTTCATTGATACATTTGCTCTTTCTGCCCAAGACATGGCCACTGCCCTTGTGGAATATGCTTTTATACCATCTGGCGTGTGTGAGGCTTTTTGATTTGTATGCCTCTTGTATAGTCTTCTTTAACCAGCTGGCGATGGTGGTCTTTGAGGCTGCCATTCCCTGCCTATGACCTTTCGCTATAACAAAGAGTCTTTCAGATTGGCGAATTGGTTGTGTCTTTGCAATGTATTGTTTTAATGCACCACGTACATCCAAAGGGTGGTGAGTCCTTATCTCTCCTGTTGTAGTTGTGTGTAGAAAGTCGACAGTTCCACTGGTTGCTCCCTATGGAAAGTGGAAGTGACCTTGGAATGGAAGGAGGCACTGTTTTCAGGAACACCCCTTCTGCTGTGAAGATGGTGTAAGGTTCTTTACAAGGGAGTGCTCATAACTCACTGATTCTATGAGTGGAGCAAATGGCTACTAGAAAGCAGGTCTTCAGACACAGCCAGTAGAGTTCTGATTGCTGCATGGGCTCGAATAGTGCTTCCACAAGGAATTCAAAGTACCATTGGGAGGTCCCATGGGGCCACTGGTGTTCATGAGCAGGGTCGTATGGCCTCTGCAGCCCTGAGAAATCGAATGACATCTGGATGGGCTCCAGGTTGTGTAGACCCGGTATTCCCCCTGGCTGCTCCAATGGCTAACAGTTGGACTCTTAGGGAAGAAGGGGAGAGACCCCTGTCTAGTCCTTGCGGTAAGAACAGCAGTATCACGGACATGTCAGCCTGCAGTGGGTTGACTTATGCCATCTTGCACCAGGTAGCAAAAATATCCCATTGCCTACCATAAGTGGCTGTAGTAGATGATTTTCTGGACTGTAAAATGATTGAGATGACAGATTCATGATACCCTGCGATTAACAATCTTTGCCTCTCAGGAGCCAAGCTGATAAATTTAGAGTGTGGGGTGCTGGGTGCATCATTGGACCCTTCAACAGCATGTCCACTCTGTATGGGAGTGACCATCTGTCCAGGCTTATGGCTATTGCTGATGCAAACCACGCCCTTCGTGGCCAATATGGTGCAACCAGGATGATCAGCCTCCAGGATAATCGGATGTTCATGAGAATGGTCCTGGTCCCAGGTCTGGGAAAAGGCATCTGTTCCTAGTGCCTGCTTCTCCCTGAATCTGGAAAAGTAAGCTGTGACCTGGGTGTTCTATTTGGATGCCATTAGACCGATTGGGATGCGGCCCCACCTGTCCTGAATCAAGCTGAACAGTTCCGGGTGCAGTTGCCACTCCCCTGGATGCCCCTCTGTCTGCTGAGCAAGTCTGCTCTGATGTTCAGTTTGCCTACCAGATGAATGGCATGAATGTGGGTGAGATGAGACTGTGCCCAGTTAAGCACTTTGGTTGCTTCTCTGAGCATGGCCTTGCTGTGCGTTCCACCTTGCTTGGCTATGTATGCCACCGTGATTTTGTTGTCAGACTGTATCTGGACTGATTTCCCAAGGATAAAGTGTCTGAATACTTTCAGGGCATTGAGCACCGCTCTCATCTCCAGGACATTGATAGACAGCCTAGCCTCTGCTGTTGTCCATCTTCCTTGGGCTGAATGAATGCCTATGTATGCTCCCCAATCCATTAGTGACAGTGACACTTGATATGTCATTTCCAGTGGGAAGCCCCTCATTAGATATGGGCAATATATCCACCATCGTAATGATTCCCTGACCGTGTGTGGTAGGATTACTTTCTTGTTGAGGTTTTCCTCCGATGGGGAACCTTGCTGTAGGACACAGTTCTGCAAGGGGCACATGTTCCACCTTGCCCAGGGAACTAGGTTGATGCACGATGCCATGCATTCAAAGACCTGTGCTGTTTGACACATTGTTGGTTGGGGGGTAGCCTGACGAACCCTGACTAGTGTGATGATCGAGTCTATTCATTTGCATGAAGGTCTTGCCACTCCCTCTGCCGTATTTATTTCTGTGCCGAGGTGCTCTGCGCCTTGTGAGGGGTATAATGAACTCTTGCTCTGATTGACCACCCAGTCGTGTTGTGAGAGGGCAGTCAGCACTTGGACTGTGTCCTTCTGCAACTGTTGTCTGGAGCATGATCTTATCAGACAATCATCCAGATATGGTATAATGTCCACTCCCTTTTCCCATAGTCAGGCCGCCAGTACGATGGACGCCTTTAGTGAACACCCTTGGTGCAGATGTCAGACCGAAGGGTAGGGCCTGATACTGGAAGTGTTGGCCCAGTATGTGGAATCCAAGGAATTGTTGCTGACTGGGCCTGATTGGAATTTGGGTGTACGCATCCTTCAGGTCCACTGAAGTGAGGTAATCACCCACCCGGATGTTCCTCAGTGTGGTTCTGAGGGTTTCCATCTTGGATTTCGCAGTAGTTATGAACTTGTTCAAGAATTTTAGGTCTAGAATTGGTTTGAGGTCCCCATTCTTCTTTGGTACTAGAAAAAAGATGGAATAGACCCTGGTGCCCATCTCGTTGTCGGGTATGGGTTGTATTGCCTTGTTCTCGAGCAGGTCCTGTAGGACATCCTGCACCTGGTGGGCTGAGGCCCTTTTCTTTGAGATGGGTAAGAGCACCACTCTGTCTCTGCAAGGCTTCTTTGAAAATTCTATACCGTATCCTTGAGATATGATCTCTAGGATCCAATTGTCGGAGGTCATTTGTTGTCATTGTTCTAGGAACAATGACAGTCTCTTCTCCACTGGCGGGTAACTGTGTTGAAGACTGTGGCAGGTGGTGGCATGAGAGTGGTAGTCAAAACTGCTTTGGCTTTCCACTTCTGCCTCTGCCCCTGAATCGGGGGTTTCTGCCTCTGAAGGAGGAGTGGTTACCTTGGGAGGTGCCTCTGAAGTTACTGCTGTGGCCTCTCCCCCAAAAGGAGCTATTAGTGTAAGGCTGCTTTTTGTTCTGCTGAAATCTGCTGTGCCCTTGAAACTTACGCTGGTTAGACAGTAGGTAAAGGGTTCTTTGCTTGTCCTTGGCAAGATCTTTCCCTTCCTCTTTTTGTTTGAGGTACTCATTCAGGCATTCACTGAAGAGATTGTTTCCCTTCAGTGGCAGGTTTTGCAATAATGCTTTTGATTCATTAACTGCTTCCCAAAGTTTTAACCATATGGCCCACCTAGCCCTGTCTGTTAGTGCCCCTGCCCTGGCTTCCAACTTCAGACTGTCCACGGCCATGTCCCCTAGGTACTTCGCTGTATCGAGTACGGGTTGTATTGCCTTGTTCTTGAGCAGGTCCCGTAGGACATCCTGCACCTGGTGGGCTGAGGCCCTTTTCTTTGAGATGGGTGAGAGCACCACTCTGTCTCTGCAAGGCTTCTTTGAAAATTCTATAGCGTATCCTTGAGATATGATCTCTATGATCCACTTTTTGGAGGTCATAGTTCTGGAGACCCAGTCTCCGCAATGACATAGACAGGATGGAAGCTGTCCAGAGGAGGCAACTAAAATGGTGCAGGGTCTGCACTGGAAGACACATGAAGAGAGACTAAAGGAGCTTAATATGTATAGCCTCGAGGAAAGGAGGGAGAGGGGGGACATGATAGAAACTTTCAAGTACCTCAAGGGAATCAACAAAGTCCAAGAGGGTAGCATCTTTTAAAAAAAGAGGTGTGCAAGAACAAGGGGGCACAATTTGAAGATGGGGGCAGCTCAGAGATAATTTAAGGAAGTATTTTTTCACAGAGAGGGTTGTGGATGCATGGAACAGCCTTCCGGAGGAGGTTGTGGAGTCAAAAACAGTGGTGGAATTCAAGCATGCATGCATGGGACAGTCATAAGGCAATTATAGGGGGTAGGGGTAGGAAGAAGTAGGCTGCTGATTAACTAAGATCTGCAGCTTATCCATTAGGTAGGGAAATGGGCAGACTGGGTGGGCCAAGCGGTCCTTATCTGCCATCAAATTCTATGTTTCTATGTTTCTATGTATCCAGAGTACATTCTAAAAGTTTAGCTTCTCTGGACTTGGGGTCAATTTTTTCCATTACTTCCTCTAGCCAGCTAATTTTAGCTCTGGCCAAGTACACTGCTGACACTGCCGCTTTGGTCACCATCCCTGTGATCTCAAACAGCTACTTTAGCATGTCTTCTACTTTTTTGTCAGTAGGGTCTTTAAGCAAAATGGTGCCACATGGTAGCACTGTTCTTTTGCTTAGTGCTGCAATTTGGGGATCTATGATAGGTGCTATGCACCACAGTTTTGCCTTTTCCTGCTGTATCAGGTATATCCTATCCATGTTCCTTTTCTCAGACATTCGACCTGGTTCCGTGGATTTCCATTCTTTAGAAATTATGTCATTAATGGCTGGACAACTTGGGAAGGTGTCCTTGACCTGCTGATTCTGCTGGATCATAAGATCAAGCTTGGATTCTGGCTTTGGCATCTCCATGTCAAACCCCATGGTGGTTTTAATGGCCCTCATTAGCCCTGGTACCAAGACAAAGGAACAGAGTTTAGATGTTAAGGTGGGGCAATCGATATTGTGTTCTTGTCATCATCCCCCGACTCTATGTTTTTCACCTCATCTGGAGCATCCCCGTGGTCCTAATCCACTGGATCGGGGGGGGCAGTGTTTTCCTCATTGTCCAGTTGTGGTGTGGGTAGGCTAGGACTTGGCACTGGCATAGGCATTGGTAGGGGTCTAGACTTAGTTATGGATTCCAACTTCTCCATGACCTTTAGCATGAAGTTTTGTTGATTCTCCATTATAGCGACCGTAGTTTGCTTGGTCTGGATGAGAAGGGCCCCTGGATTCATCCAGGCCAATGTGCTAGGACTCTGGGTATCCAGGTCTGTGCTCGTGGTCTGCTCTGCTTCTAATTCCTCTTCCATGTGTTTGCAGGTGGGGCAACATGGGCCCAGGTTGTGGTCAGGAGGGCGGCACTGCAAGAGGTGCATTTTTTTGCCTTTGCCAACTAAGGGATGAGAGAAGGACAGAGAGAATGAGGGGAAGAGTGTTAAAACACATGCAGTTATGGGAAGTTACCTGCGGGAGGTAAAATATATGAACAAATGCCTTTAAGAGCAATGCAGAGGGAATAATATCCTGATACTAGTACTCCGGTGTGGAAGGCTAAGGTCCCCATAGAGACTATAGTGCTCGTGTGGTGATTCCATAGGCCCAATACCTTTAATGTTTTAATATCAGTATGCATTGTAATAATGGCTAAAAAACAAACTCCTACCCCCTATATTTATTTAGATGCATGGGGAGGAACAACACTATGCACCTATGGGGCAGTGAAACCTTTCTACTTAAACGGGCGGCTCCAGAATCATTAGGCCATCCCAAGAATGACTGGCTCCCTACCTAAGATGGCAGCTTAGAGATGATGTAGCCATCCTGAACAAAATGGATGCCAAGACTGACAAAGCCAGAATAAGCATCACGGACTAGGGTCCCACATTGCAAGTTAAATAGGAGCCTCAAGCTGCTGTGTCCAGAACATTATGTTAAATTGGGAGTTCTCCTGTTGAAATAATGAAGTATGCACGACAGTAGGCCGTTAATGTAAGGGGCCTGGCTGGGATGTGCTAAAAAGGCATAAACAAAGACATGAAAGGAGTTACTTTCGGCCTCACCGAGTGGTCACTGTGCTAGGGACCACGTCGGAAGCCTTACTGTATGTCCGGGGCAATCCGCTGCTAGAGTATTAGGCATGGTTACTGGAGAGCACCACGTGGCATCCGCTAGAGAGAGGAGGTCATGGAATGGTGCTGGGTTTGTGTAGTTGCCCATCAGGGTCCCGCTTGTGAGGGGGAGACCAGAGGCTAGGAAAGAAGGCTTTTGGTGGAGTGGTGACACAATCGATTAATGGACCGTGCAGCCACGAGCCTCCTACTTGAGAGGAGGAGACCAGAGGCTGGAGAGTGCACTAAAGTGCACGGCGGATTTAAATGTGGCCTGAAAATGTGCAGCAGCACAGAAAGGACGCCCCACCATGGTCGTGATTAGACCATTTGTAACTTAAAACTGTAACTTGCTTTTTCTTTTCTCTGCAGTAATTTCTCTTAAGGTTTCAGCGAATACAAGTGATTTGTCAGTTGCTCAACTGCTATGCTTCTGTTAATCAATACATTTACAAAATAAGGCACTGCTGTATAAACTGTACAAGGAAATGCACTAAACCCCTGCTGATTACCTTTATAAGCATAATTAAACCAAAAAAAGCCATACCTAACACCCTTAGGAAGGCAAACAACAACTTAAGAATGAATCAGAAATTAGAAAGGACCTAACAAACATAGGTCAAATCACTGCAGCTACCTAAATAAACATTTTTAACAGAAGACTGGATAAATGGAGAAATAAAACCTCTTCTACAGCAGGGGCTGTAATGATTTCCCTTAAACTAAACACATTTTTTTAAAACTAATCGGTCAAAACACATTGGAGTTCACAGGCTTTTGGCCTACCTTAGCTAATTTGCTGACAAGGGACTCCTGGTGTGCTTGTAGCCTCTTCAAATGGTGCCACAGGTTGAACTGAAGAACAAGGGGCTTCTGGGACCAAGGTGTACTGCGAAATTTGATCTGGGTCACATGTGCATCATTAGCCTATGAGGTGGGTTGGGAACCCAAGAGGTAATGTCTGGAGTGTCATGGATGACAACTAACACAATGGATTGTATGAATTTGGACAACCAAAATGCCCATTTTTACAGCTGTATGAGGGGGTCAGTCCTGTGACTGGGGGGGAGGGTCAGATCTGTGGCTGTCAGGGGTGAGGTAGCAGTGTTGTGACAGTTGGTGGTGGGTAATCGGTGCTGTAACATGGGGGATGAGGTGTAGTGCTGTGACCATAAGGAGTAGGGGTCAGTGCTGGTACTGTCAGGAGTGTGTGGTCATTGCTGTGACTGTCAGGTTGGGGGGCACTTCTGTGACTGTTGGGAATAGTGAGAAAATGTTGTGACTTTTGGGGGTGTGGATCAGTGCTATGAATGCCAGAGGTGGAGGGTGTCAGCTCTGTGATTGCCAGTGGATGGTGTCAGTCCTGTGATTGTCTATGGAGGATGTCAGTCCTGTGACTGTTGGTGGAGGGTGGTACAGTCCTCTGACTGTCGGGGGGGGTGGTACAGTCTGTGACTGGTGGGGGTGGGGTGGTCAGCCCTGTGACTGTCGGGGGCAGTCCTGTGACTGTCAGGAGTGGGTGGTCATTGCTGTGTTTGATGATGGAGGGCATCAGTATTGTGACCATCAAAGCATTAGTGCAGTCCTGTGACTGTTGGGGCTTGGGGGGGGATTCATAGTGTGATTATCTGGGATAGGAGGGTCATTCGTGTGACTGCCTGGTGTGGAGGGGTCATTGGTGTGACTGTCAGTGATGGGGATCATTTGTTTAATGGGGATGGGGGTTATTTGTGAGACTGACAGAGATGGAGGTAATGGTTTTGCACTTATCCAACAGAATTAGAGCAACAATACTCATCCACACAGAGAGATATATATGTGTGTGTGTGTGTGTGTGTGTGGTTCAGCTTGATTTGATTAGAACTGACTGACTACTAGGGCTGTCATGTCCAAAAGTAGGTAGTGTTGGGCAGACTGAATAGGCTGTAGGGCATTTTTCTGATACCAGAATATGTATTTCTATGTTAGATGTTTTAGATGTTCCCCAGCACTGTTGAAATACTGTTGGGAGTTGGTATAGTCCTGTGACTGTTGGGGGAGGGGTTACTGTCCTGTAACTGTTGGGGTGGTGATACAGTACTGTGACTGTCAGGGGTGGAGGGTGTCAGTCCTGTGACTTTCAAAGGTGGAGGTTGTCAGTCCTGTGACTTTTAGGAATGGAGGGTGTCAGTCCTATGAATGTCAGTGGAGAGTGGTATGGTCCTGTGACTGTCGGTGGAGGGTGGTACAGTCCTGTGACTGTCGAGGTTGGGGAGGCCAGCCCTATGATTGATGGTGGAGGGTATCAGTATTGTGACTGTTGGAGCAGTAGTACAGTTCTGTGACTGTTGGGGCTGGGGGGGCTGTGTGTGACTGTCTGGAATGGGGATCATTGGCATAACTGTCGGGATGGAGGGTCTTTGGTGTGACTGTCAGGGATGGGGGAGTCATTGGTGTGACTGTCAGGAATGGGGGTCATTTGTGTGACTGTGGGGGATGGTGTCATTTGTGTGACTGACAGGAAGGGGGTAATTCATGTGACTGATGGAGATGGGGGGTATTCTTTTGACTGTCGGGGATTTGAGGTCATTTGTGGTTTTCTGTAGATTACATTATTTCCTATGGAAGCCAGATTACTCTGTTTTTATGTTTGACTAATGCAAGTATATGGGAAGAATTTCTCTTCTTTCACTAGGGGTGAAGTCACTGCTGAGACTGCCATTGGTAGGTGGTCAGTGCTGTGACTGTCGGGGAAGGGCATTGATGTAACTGTGTGTGGGGGTTAATCTGATCTGTGCTTTAAGATGGGGTGGGGTGTACTGCTGTGACCATTGGGAATAGGGGTCAGTGCTGGTACTGGGGTGATGAGGATCACTGCTGTGACTCTCGGGGGGTGGCTCAGTGCTGTGACTGCCAGAGGTGGGTGGTCAGTCCTGTGACTGTCGGTGGAGGGTGTCTGTTCTGTGACTGTCAGGTTGTTGGTACAGTCTTGTGATTGTGGGTGGGGTGTTGCAAGGTCCTGTGACTGTGGGGGGGGCAGGTGGTAGTACAGTCCTGTTACTTTTGGAGGGGTGGTCATTCCTGTGACTGTCAGGAATGGGGGTCATTTGTGTGACTGTCAGGGTGGGGGATCATTCATGTAACTGTCAGGGATAGAGGGATCATTTGTGTGATTGTCAGGGATGGGGGGTCATTTGTTGGACTGTCAGGGGATGGGGTGGTCCTACATGTGACTGCCGGGGATTGGGGATCATTCGTTTGACTGCTGGGGATGTGGGGATCATTCATATAACTGTCAGGGATGAGAGTGCAGTGCTTTGACTTTTTGGAACAGAGGGGGTGGTGTTTCCACCTGTCTTGATTTTCGCAAGACTGTCCTAATTTGGGCAGCTGTGTCCTGAATAAAAAAAATACCATGAATAATAACATGTCCTCCCCTTATAGTAGAAAACAGTATTTTCTTGCTTTCCTCTAAATGTTGCAGAAACCTAGAATACCTTTGCTGAAATACCTTAAAATGGTAAGAAACAATAGAAACGACTAAAGAACTAAAGCATTTAGTTTTAGTTCTGATTATTTAGAGTAAACAAATCTGATGCATTGGTCAAGGTCATGTTTCAGAAAGAAATGTCCCACTCTGGTCTTCATAAAAGATGGTAACCCTAAGGGGAGGCAGTGGTATGACTCTCAGGTGACCACCAGGTCACACCTGCTCAAGTCACAAAAGATGGAAGGTGAGGAGGCAGGGGGTGACACGGATATACAGGAGTCAAGAGCGCCTCAGGAAATTGTTGCTGGGGCTGGTTTTTTTCAGTTTTCTCCCCTGCTGCTCTTGGAAGACACCAACACTTCAAGGAGACTAATATGTATGCACAAATAGTGTGTGCACAGCAAGGTGGAACAAAATGGAGAAGGTTTCAGCATGACTCAGTTGACAGAATATCTGTCTCTGTGCCCAAAGATCATGGGTTTTACTCCCACACCAGGACAGGGCTCATACCATAAACACTGGTGCCACAGTGTTGTACATGGAGTGATGCTGTGCTATCATGGTGTGCCATCCTTTGGATGAGGGGTTAAACTGAGGTCCCTTCTCCCCATCTCTGCTGCTGTCCTTCTGTGTGTCCAGGTGGAAGTATAAGAACCCAAGATACTGCTGCTGGAAGACTGGTCCACTTGCGGAAGGGGGTGGAGAAGCTGGGATGTGGGTGGTCTGACTCCTAGGAGGGTGCACAGCTTGAGGGCTGGCATGTGGGCAGGAGTGTCTTGGGGGGGGCATCTGGATGGCATGACCCACTGTCTGTGATGGGTTGCCAGTACTTCAACAATTTTTTTGCTTGTTTACATTTTTTGACTGGGAATGAGGTCAGGGTTGGGACTGCCAGTGGTGGGTGGTCAGTGCTGTGACTGTTGGTGGGGCATTTCTGTAACTGAGGGGTGGTTCTATGACTAAGGGAGGATCAGGGCCAGTGCTGTGTCAATGGTGGGGTCAGTGCTGTGATTGCTATGGTTGTTGGAAGTCAATGTTGTGACTGTCAGGGGTGGGTAGGAAGTGTGGTAGTTGTCAGGAGGTGGTTGGTCAGTGATGTGACTGCCAGGTGGGGGACAGTGCTGTGACTTTTGCCAGTGGGGGGATAGTGTTGTGACTGTCAGGTTTGTGGTTATTGCTATGACTGCTGGATGGAGGGAAGTTCTGTGACTGTTCACTTGCAGGGTATGACCACACTAGGGGTCTGTGCATAGTGCTCAGGGAGACGGGGTTCTGAAGGGGGAAAAAAATTTGAGAAAAAATACAGGATGATGGCACTGACACACTTCACCCCACAGGGAAATATCATTTTCCACCAAGTGGTGGCTCAGGTAGGTGGAGGGAGGTGATCCTGCACTGGCCTTCTCCACCTTCTGACAAGCACTTTTCCCCCTGTCTCCCAGCTGCATAGTGCAGGCTGCACCCTGAGCTCCATATGGACTGGGAATAGAAAGCACCACCAAGCACTTTTACTTGTAGCACATTCACTCTTGGTAGCTGCAGAAACAACCTCAGTTCATCCTTCTCCTCACAGTCCACCTCCTTGCCTGCCGAAACTGTATTGGGGCCCAGGGATGCCACCAACACTAGACCCCAGTGGGAAAAGGCTTTTATTTTGTTTAAATACTTTGTCCATTGCTCACCAGGGAAACTAGCCCACTACCCCAGCAGCTGTATTATATAAATCACTATTCTCCCTGGGACAGCTATAGTCCCCGAACCACCAATGCCAAATTATTTTAATAATGCTTGACCACTAGCCCAAAAGGAGTCTCCACTATCCCACCTGGTCTGCTTCTTATAATTATAGGCCAGCAGGCCACATGGGGGTGATACGCGGTTTTGAAAGACTCCCCCAGATAATTTTCTCTTTTCTTTTCCTACCTATTTATTTATTTTCTCTGTCTCTCTGTCTTCCTGCTTTGCCCTAACTA
Source organism: Neoceratodus forsteri (assembly GCA_016271365.2). Taxonomy (NCBI): domain Eukaryota; kingdom Metazoa; phylum Chordata; order Ceratodontiformes; family Ceratodontidae; genus Neoceratodus; species Neoceratodus forsteri. The sequence goes on along the minus strand of CM028131.1, from coordinate 158,696,431 downwards.
CCTGTAACTTTTTATCTAAAGCTGCATTTTTTTAACTCTTATGCTGTACTATATTCCTTTCGTATCTCTTCCCTCTGTTGTTCTTGCTGTAGTATTTACTAAATATTAACCTATTTTAATCTTTTCTTTCACAGTTCTGACAAGATGCTGACTCCTTCCCCATCAGATAAGTCTGTGACTTTTGTAGCTCCAAAGCTCTACAGTGACTTACCCTGCTCTCCATACGAAGCACAGGGGAAACACCGAACTTCGTTCAGCAGTTAACATATGAAAATCTAGCCAATGGAAAATCATGTACACAAATGCTCGCAGTCTGGGAAACAAGATCTCAGACATGCAGGCAATAATGACAGAGGCTAAACTGGACATAGTAGCCATTAGCAACACATGGTTTACCAGTAACCACGCTTGGGAGACTTCAGTACCTGTCTACAGTATGTACTGTTCAGAAGAGACCGAGGTGCAAAAAAGGGGGGGGGGGTGGAGTGGCCCTTTAGGTCAATGAAAATATAAAAGCTACAGAAATTCAGAATACACATATGGAGCCAGAAGAACTGTGGGTCACCCTGGAAACAGGAAATGGGACAGCCATACGAACTGGCATAGTGTACAGGCCTCCAGACCCAGGGGCAGGACGTAGACACATTACTGTTAGTAGATATATAAAATATGACAGTTAAAGGGGAAGTTCTGATAATGGGAGACTTCAACATGCCAGATACAGATTGGCCAATACCAGCAGGGGCATCTGCCAGAACTAGACACATGGTGGATTCCCTGCGGAGGGGGGGCTCAAACAACTAGTACAACAACCCACAAGAGACAGGGCTATCCTAGATCTAGAACTGACTAACAGGGAAAGGATCACAGATCTCCAGGTAGAAGGTGCTGGAGGCCAGTGACCATCGCATGGTGTGGTTCCATTTGCCCACTAGAACTAAATCATCCCATTCCAAGGCAAAAATATGGGACTTCAGAGAAGCTGACTTTGTTAAGATGGCCAACAGAGTTAAGCTAGCCCTGGCAAAAAGAAATACAGGTGAGGGGGTACAGGCAAAGTGGGCAAGCATTAAAGATGCAATACTTGAAGCAACGTCCCATTGTGTTAGTGAGAAAAGAAAATGCAAAGGAAGAAGGAAACCACTTTGGTTCTCAAAAACAGTAGCAGAAAAGGTCAAAGCCAAAAGGCTGGCCTTCAAGAAATATAAGGGAACGGAGCAGGATGAAGATTGGGAGCCATACCAAACTTTCCTAAGGGAAGCAGGGAAGGCAGTAAGGCAGGCAAAGACCCAAACCAAGGAAACACTAGCACGAACAGTAAAAGAAGCTGACAAGACTTTCTATAGATACATTAGTGAAAGGAGAAAGTCCAGAGGGGGTATTGCTAAGATCAAAGGAGATAAGGGTGTGTGTGAGGAGGATGACCATGTAAAAGCATCTATCCTAAATAGAAACTTCTGCTCAGTATTTACTGAAGAGAAGGTAGGACAGGGCCACAGCTCAGCACCATGGACACAGGGGAAGGGAGGGGAGCGCTAGTCCCTTCACAAAAGAAAAGGTCCTACAAGAGCTCAATAAACTCAGGGTGGACAAGGCAATGGGACCTGATGGCATACATCCCAGGGTACTAAAGGAGCTAAGGGTGGAACTAGCACAGCCATTATCAGAACTGTTTAGTGAGTCTCTGAGCACAGGAGAGATCCCAGAAGACTGGAGAAGGGCTCATGTGATCCCACTCCACAAGAGTGGTAGTAGGGAGGAGACAGGGGACTACAGACCAGTCAGTCTTACCTCAGTAGTGGGCAAGATTACGGAGGCACTCCTTAAGGAAAGGATAGTGCAACACCTGGAATCCATAAGAGCACAGGATCCAAGACAGCATGGGTTTACAAAAGGAAGGTCCTGTCAAACTAATCTCATAGATTTTTCTTTGATTGGGTAACTGGAGTGGTGGACCAAGGGGGAGCAGTTGATGTTGCCTACCTTGACTTCAGCAAAGCTTTCAATACTGTTCCACATAGAAGATTGATTAATAAGCTGGGTAGGCTCAGGGTGGGTCAGACATTGGTCAACTGGGTGTCAAACTGGTTGACGGGCAGAAAACAGAGAGTGGTGGTAAATGGTTTACAGTCAGAAGAGATGCAAGTCACAAGTGGGGTACCTCAGGGAACAATTTTGGAGCCAGTCCTCTTCAACATCTTCATCAGTGACATTGCAGATGGACTGGAGGGTAAGGTTTGTCTGTTTGCAGATGACACCAAGATCTGCAACAGAGTAGATGATCCAGATAGGGTGGGCAGAATGAGAAGAGATCTGGATTAACTAGCACAATGGTGAGGAAAGGCAACAGGGATTTAACTCAAAGAAGTGTAAGATCATGCACATAGGGAAGAGAAACCCTGAAGCCACCTATAGGCTGGGAGGGGAGCTGGTAGCAGTCACAAGGGAAGAAAGAGACTTGAGCGTTATCAACACTGATGACCTGAAATCATCCAAGCAGACCACTAAAGCAGTAGGTAAGGCTAGTGGGATGTCAGGGTGTATTAGTAGGGGTATCACAAGTCGGAAGAGGGAGGTAACAATCCCTCTTTACAAGACACTGGTTAGGCCCCATCTGGAGTACTGCATGCAGTACTGGAGACCACACTTTCACAAGGACATTAACCAAATTGAGGCGGTCCCGAGTAGGGCAACCAAAATGGTGCAGGGACTGCATCAGAAAACATATGAGGATAGATTAACGGAGCTCAATATGTATACCCTAGAGCAAAGGAGGAAAGAGGTGATATGATCGAAACATTCAAACACCTTAAGGGCATTAACAAGGTGAAAGAGTCTAACATTTCAGTATAAGAAAAATAGCAGGACAAGAGGACACAGCATGAGATTAGAGGGAGGCTGTTTAAATGGGAATGTAAGGAAGTTCTTTTTCACAGAAAGGGTGGTGGATACATGGAATGGCCTACCTCAGGAAGTGGTAGATAGGAATACAGTGCAGGGCTTCAAACAGGCATGGGATAGGCATAAGGGAGCAATATAGATGAGTATAAATAGATTGGCCATTGACAGAGTTAAGGCCAATGGCACATTCATAAGGTAGTAAAAGAAATGGGCATACTGGATGGGCCTTGTGGTCCTTATCTGCTGTCAACTTCTATGTTTCTATGTAATGTTGTAAGCTGTCAAAAAATGTCTATATTTAAGGCGGCACTCAGAAGAAATTTGTTTGTTAACTCTGTTTTGTAGGTGTTTTACTTAGTTTCAATTATGATGTCATTGTTTTATAATTACTGGGTAGTGCTTTTCCCATAGGAAAACCCGGTTATAATTTGCCGTTATAACCAGCTGGTTATAACAGCAAATTATAATCGTGTTTCCCTTGGATCACGCATATCCCAGTTGCACACTCTTCTTTTAGCTGCGAGGGTTAGAACATCGCCCCACCGCAGTTGGTCGCAGTTATCGCTAATATTTTTTTTTATTAAAAACTCTTTTTTCTTCCTGACTCACTGGCAGGGAAAACCAAACCAAAAATATTGAAACACACTGTCTGGTTTCAATTTCCCTGCCAGCACACAAGATCCAGCGGATCTGCCCACCTCTGCCTACCGGAAACACTCTAAAGCTCTTCAACTGCTGTTCGCTGGTAAGTTAGAAAAAACGTAGAACACAAATATTATATTTGCACCACATAAGTAAGTGGATATCTGTGACTTGCCAAAAAAGTGCTTACTGTAAGTTGACAAACCACACACCAGGAAAGCACAAAATCCTCATTAGTCCCCTGCTGCTTAAACACCAATCTGTTTCATCATTTTTTACAATTGCTGAGGTGAAAAGTGCACGTCAGCAATTATAAAAAATAAAATATGTGGTGGGGTGTGTAAAACTTGATTTTACACACACCCTTGTTGTGGGATGCATTTCATAAACCCCTTGGGCTTCTTCCTGGGGGTTCATGAGGCATCCCACAACTCGGGTGTGTGTCAAATCTCATTACACACACCACCCCACATATTATTCTTTATATATCGTCCTGGCTAAGTCTTTAATATTTAAACGTGTTTGTATTTTGTAATGTCTTTATATGTATAATGTATGGAAAATGGACATCTGTCAAAATGAGAATTGCCCACAGACCTTTTCAGTATACAATAAAAATGAAATGAAATTAAATTACTATCTGTCTAACCTGTCTTATCCTTCCTATTTACTCCCTTAGAACTATGGATCCTTAGTGACCCCTTTCCTGTACTTTATTTTACAGGTCTGAGAGATGTTATCCCTTTAAGACTCCTACTCTCTGGCTCCCTAGTACCAAGGTAAGGGACACTGTACATATTACCTATCATTGGTATATTTACTGTAGCAGTGTGGCTGCACCTATTATGGGGTGAGGAATTTTGTATGTCTGTTAAGGTGACATATACTGCAGCCTTTTTCCCCCTCCTTAAAAGTTTTGCATTGCCAGTTGATTTAGGCAGGTTCTCAGCCCTGTCCCTACCTCCCCTTTCTGCCACTCACCTGTCCCATACCACCAAGCCCAAAGTCACCCACAGATTTCCCCCCCACCTACTGACTCCCACCAGAACTGAGCCAGTTGTCCAGGTGGCCATGTGGCAAACAGGTAGGTGGATAGGGATTTATTTAGCCTGCACTATCCATTTCCCCATTTCTCTGCCCCCCCCCGATCCCTGCCTTCAGCTGCTGACAGCCAAAGACTGAATCAGTATGCGTCCCCACTCAGTGACAGGACAGCTGTCTGATGAAGACTTATTCTTCCTGCTGACCCCTGGCAACCTGAACATGTGCCTGAACTCAGGTCACTGATGTGGCAGGAGGTAAGGCACACAGTGCCTCAGCCCTCCACACCACTGAACCAGACCAGCCTTGTACTGCAGCATGGGAATTATTTGTTATTAACAGGGCAGGTTAATGGACAACGGGGCAGTCACTACACACCAGGGAATAATTTTTTTATTAAAGGGCCTGGTGGTCGAAGGGAGGGAGGTAATATAGTAGTTGATGGCAGGTAAGGACTGCCAGTCCCATTGAGGTACCACAGGACACCAGGGAATGTGTTAACATTAATAGGGCCAGAAATCAGAGGTGGATATTTTTATTGACTATACAGTTTGAAAGAAATATTAACCTGTCCATGGCTCCATATAAAAAAATCTGTATAATTTTTTTTACTCAATTCAATTTTATTGTTCAATCTTGACAGATTATGTCTTGATTATTACAAAAGACACATATAAAGAAACAAAAAGTTAAAAAACACATTAAAACAGCCAGCTTATATCATAATAGCCATGCACATCAATACACAACATAAAACAATTAGCTTATCCCTATCATTCCCCCTACTCCATTTCTATTGTGCATTTTTTATATTTTATTACTGATTTTAAGAACATTGCAGTTTTCTCTACCTCTTCCTGTGTTCTCGGATGTAATTAGATGAAAACAACATCAAAAAGTTATTTGCATAAATAAGAAGTGTTTGTGCAAGATGTAAATTCCAAGGTTTATTATACAGTGGACAGTCAATAATTACATGCCCTATATCCTCTTGAAATCCTCTTTTACACTGGCCTTCTGTTTTCTCCTGTATCTCTTTTCCATTGTTTTAAAAAAAAAAAATACTTTGATGTAATTATACCAAATCTTGCCCATGTAATGGTTTTACGTTGTTCCCTTGTAGTTAATAATAGTAGATATTCCTCCATACCATGACCCATTTTGTTTTCTTTGAACCATAGTGCACAGTTTTTTTTATTTTCACCATATACTGTTCATTAGCAGCTGCCATAATTTTCTTCTTAACTAACTCTTTATATTAAGTAGATATTATGATGTTTCTATTTGCATCAGTCCATAAATGCTGTAAGATATACCTTTCCAGTACCCTCACTAAATAGTTTAACCATTTAGCTGTAATCCCTTTCAACTTCCATAATTTTTTCTCCTGCAAGCAAAGTTTATTATACCCATTATTTAATATTTTAATCCATTAGTTAATCACTTGTATTTCTTTAATAAAATTAACTTTTACTTTTCCTAACTCTGCCCTAACCATGGCATTTGCTGTCGAACATGGAATACATAAAAGTGCCTTATAGTAATATGATAATGGGGTTTCCAAAATATTCTCTATCTTATCTTCATATCCCCATACTTCTGCACCATACAGTAATATAGGGTTAACTTTTGCTTCTCCTGCGATCAAAGCTGGCTTTATCATGCCTCCCTCCCCCAAATTGATAACTGAATTTTAGCAATGCTTTTGCGGTTACTTTGGCTTTCATACTTTGATTTTTTAAATGTTTTATTCATTTACCATTTGTTGTCATTTTTACCCCTAGATAATTGTATTCACTCACCACTTCAATCAGTTTTTGATTTACATAGATTTTAATTTTATGTATATCTATAGGTCTTTCCCCTAAAACCATCACCTTTGTCTTGTCTAAGTTTATTTTAAGTTCAAGATAATTACATTTTTGTGCAAATATATCTAACTTCTTTTGTAAGCCCCCATTAGATAATGCCAATAAAATGATATAATCGGCACATGCTAGTGAGCCCACCATCAATGTATTTACAATAGGGCTATCCAACTTATCTTCCATCTCAAATTCCATAATGGAATTAATATATATATATTAAATAAGGAGGGAGCAAGTAAACAACCCTGCTTTACTCCTCTACTAGAAGAAAAAAAGTTGGCCAACTCTCCCATTTTACCATATCTAACTGTAGTCTTAGTACCAGTATATAATCCATAAATAGGAAACAAAAGTGAAGCGGGTAATTGATTTTCCATGATAATATTCCACAATATATCTCTACTGACAGAGTCAAAAGCATGGGAAAAATCAATGTATACAGCAAAAAGTTTCATCTTTTGAATGTGTATATATTTTTTCCATTAAATGCGCCATTATCAACAGTGGAGAGGTTTTCCCTAAAGCCTGCTTGTCGCAGTGATAGTATATTATTAAATTTAATCCATTCTGTTAATTTATTCAATAGAATTCATGAAAAAACCTTAGAGGATATCCTTAGAAATTTAATTGGCCTAAAATTATTAGGGTCATAGACAGAGCCTTTTTAAAGTATTGGGACAATAATATTAGTCATCCATTCAACTGGAGTATAACTATACTGTAAACACAAGTTAAAGAACATTGTTAATATAGGGTTCCAGAAACTGCTGTATTTTTTGTAAATTTCAGGAGGCATTAGGTCATGACCTGAGGCTTTATTGTATTTCAAATTATTTAATGCTAATTCTACGTCTTCCTCTAGGATGATCATTGGTTCATATTAGACATCCCTTAAATCTTTATTTAATGTTAGTTCCATCATTAGTTACTCACTATTAAATATTGATTGAAAATGTGTGACCCAAACATCTTTGGGTACATGTATTGTAGGTGAAGAGTAATATACACTAGTACCAGTCGTGACCATATTCCAAACTTTTTGTTATCCTTTGTATAACTGTCATCATTTCTTTCCACTGGTTCTCTAATGCTTGTAATTTTTTAACTTGCAATAATTTAGAGTAGGATTTTCTGGCCCTATTAAAATTTTGTCAGTTTATCCTTGCTGGGTGCTTTTTTGTCCATCTTATTAAGGTATTCAGATTCTTTTTGGCTATACAACAAGATTTATCAAACCAGATTTTTTTTTTTATATTTTCCTCTCTATCACATTACGTGTACATTTTCTTAGTTATGTTACCATTTAAATGATTCAATAATTGTCCCATTGTAACAGCAATAATTGGATGCTCCTTAGTTGATTGCTCAAACTCTTTTTTCCAAGTCTGGAACATTTCTGCCAAGAAATCATCCTTGATCTTGGAACAGAGGAGGATCCTTCTCCATGTTACTGCCAAATAAGCTTGTAGTTTGTCTACTTTATTTGATCTTGCTTCTTCTCCAGTTAATTTGACTGTCAATTGTAAGGAAGCATGGTCGCTATCCGGTCTTGCAGTTATTTTTAGATCCTGAAAGATATTATAGTGTTCTGGTGTACACAACATGTAATCTATCAGGCTTTGTTCATTATGTGAGAAAAATGTCATCCTCCCCTCCAGATCCCCGTTCAATCTTCCATTTCAAACCATCAATGGGATATTATCAATTCAATTCTGTAACCCCAACCCATTTGCATTAACAACCATATCTATGCTAGTTCTTATATTACATTCAGCTATATTTAATTCAGATTCAAGGACACTAAGATTATCATGTTTGGCTATCTGTGCGTTTAAGTCACCTGCAACAATTATTATACCTTCTGGATATTTTTCAGTAATCATTTCCAATTCTTTGAACACATTACCCCATGACTTTTTATTATCGTCTTTAGGGTCAGCTGGTGGTATATCTATATATATATATATATATATATATATATATATATAAAAATAAATATATATATATATATATATAAATATATATATATATATATATACATATGTTAAATAAACTGAATAAATCACTTTTCTATTTCAATGTTATTATTATGTAATTTTTTCTATTTTAGAATATTGAAATGATGTTAAGTTTTTCCTGATCTTTACATAAGATGTTAAACCACCGGAATATCTCTAAACATTTTTATTTCTTGTAGCAGGTGAATGAAATGCAATGCTGCGTAACCATTCAAATCAATTTTTTCTTTAGTCCAAGTTTCTTGTAATAATAAAATATCAAAACCAGTTATAAACTGAAGCCATTCGCGTTACCCAGTTTTCCAGATAAACCCACTATGTTCCATGATAAAAAATTTGTAATTATGATTCTGAAAACTGCCCCTTTCATTGGTATCAATAACTTTTGAAATGTCACCCTCTGGTCAAATACTGTCCATATTCATATTCTATGTTGATATCTCTCTACTTGGATTGTCCAAATCAATCAACAAAAATCTTGCGTTATCCAGTTTCTCAGCATTTAATAATAGTTCTTTAATTACCTGTTTTGAGCCACATTTTATATTTTTTTGAGTATCACCTCCTTTTGGAAATGCTCTCACCACCCACCTCCCATTTCTACCCCCAATTCTACTCTAAATGAATATTCTATCAGCTCCTTTAGAATAACTGAAGTTTCATAGCTTTTCTTATAAATTCCTTTTATTCTGATTACTGTTTCCTGTCCTTTTAATTTCCTCACTGTCATTATCTTTTTTCTGCTTTCAACATCATTTCCCCTTTTCCTTACATCTTTTCCTTCTGCTTTAGGCTTTTTCCCCTCACCATTTGAGTCTTTTATCTTATCCCCTACAGTTTCTAATGACTTTATGGTTGTCTTTTCCTGGATAATTATGGGCTCAAGGGGAACTGATCTGCTCTCCCTATTGAATGCTTTTTCCACATGTTTTAACTTCCCCTACTTTGTCATTCACATTATTTCTTTTTCTGTTCCCTTTTCTTTCTCCTTGTCCTACTTTCCCCCTGCCCTTCACCCATTTTTTCCCATTATAACTTATTATTATCTGGTATCAGGAGTGCTGTGAAAGAGACTTTCCGATTATTTAGTTTAGTCTCTAAATTGTTCATCTTGTTCTCCATCTTTTCTAGTTTTTCAACAATCACATTAGTAAAACAAGCAAATTTCTCTCTTATCATTCAAATCTTCTAGGAAAACTATATCCACCATCACAGGATGGGCTAATGCCTTAATTGTATATTTTGCCAATGTATCTGGGCATTGTGCCATAAATTCTGGATCCAAATTAATATTTTCTACCTCTTTGTCTAGATTTTGAAAAACAGTATTTGGAGATCCTGCCAATATTGAGATATTCAAATTCTCCATGAAATCCAGGGCAATCACCTCTGCTGAAATGTCCAGAGGGCTAAATGGGTTTAGCCTTGTAAATTCTGTATTTATAATTTCCCCTATATCTAATTCCCTTTATCAGGTGTTCTTAATTTCTCTTCCTCTTTTTGTTATTTTTCTACACTCTTCAATCCTGTAGTGATACTGATTTTTCCTGTTTTTAGTTGTTCCTTTTTTATAAAGTAATCTGAGATTTTATTAGGAATTTTAGCTTAAGCTATCCTTAGGCTAGTCTCCACTTCCTTATTTGTTTTTTTTCACCCCTGTGCACCCCAGATTCTCTATAGATTTTAATGTATGACTATCTAGTTGACAGACCATCTTCTGTTGTATTGTTAGAGGTTCTGTTATTTTCTCTTTAGTTACCTCTTCTGTCATATTTTTCTCCCCATGTTCTTCTTACGAGCATTGTTATCTCTTGAGTCTGCTTTATTAGCTATCCTTTTTCCCTGCTTTTCAACCTCCATTTTTATATCTGTCCCCATCCCCATCACAAAACTTGCATGGGACATGTATTTTGTATTCACATTTTTTTCTTTACTTGCTCCTTTTATAAACTGTCATTTCTCTATTGGCGTTGATATCGATATCTCAAGTTCTCCTTTAAATACACATCCTTTCTGTTATTTAACCCCCTTTTCCTCATTTTTATCCTTAGGTCTCTGTGCTGTTGTGACAATTTTGCCACTTCTAATATTCCTTTCCTACCAGAGGCAATAAAAGTTAGTAAAAAAATAATAACAATCGTAGCAGGAAATAACAGGCAGAGTAAATGCAAGATAAGACAAGAAAAACATACTAATATACATACTATAGTCAGTCCAAAAAGTCCAGAAAAATACAGAAAATCTGCCCAAATTTCTGCCAGAATCCCAGGCAAGAAATTGTTCTGTGCAGGTCCACTGAGATTTTCACTAAGCGTCCCTACACTCAAGTCCGAGAGAAGCAGCCCCAATCCAGTATTTTCAAACCCAATCAATTATCTATTTCACTCTTATCTACTCCGTGTAGAGGGCAGTAAAATGGGCAGCAACAAGTTTCAAGGTCCTTCTGTTGGCTTTCACTCTATCTCGGGCGAGAGCTAAAACTTTAGAAACTTTCAGGGCAAGGTATTAATAAAAGGCTACTTATAATTCTTCAGTAATTCTTTACAGTTTCTGTCAGCCCTTTTCAAACACCTGCCAACACATGAAATAAAACTTTTCTTGTTGTCTGCTGCTGAGGAAATTTCCACAGCACTCGGTTCTTGTAGGTCGGTTGATTATCAAAGCATCCGTCCCTGCCAGGCTAGTGCAATTACCGTTAGGGGGTCTGAACACTAGTAATTAACAAGAAGGAAAAAAGAAAAGATCAGATTCTGTATTGCAGTTAATCCCTGTCCCCTTATATTACTCCCTTTAATATTCCCTAAAGGCCTCAAACCCTTTTAAGACCCATCCCTTTGTAAAAATAAACTTACTTTTAAAAGCTGTAGTTCATAAGGATAAGAATAAGAATAAGATGACTCTAAGAGCCTTCTGTTTCCCCCAGTGCACGTCCTATGGTACCCTCAGAATTGTTCAGCCGATTATTCAGTCAGTTATTCCACCGACGATTATTTAGCCAAATAATAAAGAAAAAAGCTACAATTTGCTAAATGCCAGTAGTATTAACAGGGATATTAAGCTGAAAATAAGCAGCAGGCCACCTCTCCTTCTTGATTTTCTGTTGCATCTGAGGGAGAAACACTGCACATGCACTTTAATACTCTTGCGGGTAGGTGCTGTTTTCCTATCGACAGACAGAGAACATGTGACCCTTGAAACCCCTGGAAGTTTAAAATAGTTATTTTTTTTAAATAAAAATTTATCTCAGATTCTGTCATTTTTACCCCCGAGAATCCACACTCTAAAATCTTCTGTACTGCACCAAAAAAAACAAGCAGGGGAAGTAACCCTGTTAATGATAAAAAGTAAAAAGTAAAAAAGGTAAAAAACAACAAACATACATACAGACATAAGGATTTTACATCCCTTTAGATGTAGTATGGTAGTTGCAAAATCTATGTTCTGTGACAGATTAGCACCCCTATGTCTCTCTGAGCAAAATGCAAGGCAACTGGGACTCTTTCTTTTGGGGACCAGTGCTCGTTCTTTCAGCAAGCTCGAATGGCATCTTCTCAGGTGTTACTCACTTCATTGCCATTTACAGAGGGAACAGGAACAGGAATCTATACAAACCTCCTGAAACAACCCCAAAACAAACAAGAAGGAACCTGGACCTGTCTGGAGCTCACAGTAAGATGCACTGGTAAGACTGCAAATTTTTTAACATAGATGGTGTGCCTGTGATAAAAATAAAACTAGCAGCGCAGTCCTGCAATAGGTAGCTTCTACTCAGACACAGACACATGTAGTGAGCATCCAGACTCCCCAATCAGTGTGCATTTCAGTGTGTCTGGGTCTCTATCTTTTTTACAAGATTTGGCAGTTTCCATGTAACACCATAACAATTTCCCTATGTTTTCCTGTAGATTACATTGTTTCCAATGGAAGCCTAATTGATATATTTGAGCCCCTGTTTGTTTCAAGTATTTTTTTTTAATATGACCAAAAAAATCTATTTACTACAATAAAATACACAGACAATGTCAAAATTGGTGGCCCTTGTGATAATTTTAGCCAGTCTGAAACTATACAAGATTATTTAAATAAAACTGTTGCATGGGTGAATGCATAGGGCATGAAATTAAACAACTCCACATGTAAAGTAATGCACCTGGGTCCCTCCAATCCGATTACTCACAATACTTTGGGAGATACATCACTTAATTCTACTACTGATGAAAAAGATTTAGGGATAATCATTTCAAACTACTTGGGTAACTCAAAGCAAATACAGGAATCAGTTAAAAAATCTAATAGAGTTATTTGATCAATTAAGCACAATATTAAATCAAAGATAGTAGGGTTCTTATTCCCTTACACAGAGCATACGTTAGGCCACAACTCAAGCATGCCTCTCAGCTGTGTTGTCCATTCCAAAAAAAAACCAGAATGTATCATGCTAGAAAAGGTCCAACGGAAATATACCAGGCACATTGCTTTCTCAAAAAATGAATCATATGAGAATAGACTGAATATTTTTCACCTGATGGCACTGGAGACTAGGTGGCTAAGGAGAGATTTGCTATTTCTCTTTGATTTCATCCAGGATCCATATTTGATGGTGGAACTTGCATAGAATTTAAAAACACTATGCATGACACCAGAGGCCATCCATTCCCGCTATATGGGAAGAAGTTTAATAATCTCACCAATAAGTTTTTTTTTTTTACATTAAGAATTGTAAATCCTTGGAATAAATTACCTTTACACATCATTATCAGTAAAACAAAAAAAAATAATTGAAATATAAACTTGACAAATTTCTGTTAACATGTCATAATCTGACATATTATTCATTCTGAGATTTACAAGAGCATTTATAGGCTATTTCAGCCTTCTTGCTCTTTCTCATCCTTAGTATGATTTTGTATTTGCCTGTATAATTAAGGCATGTCTATGCAATGAATTTCCCAGTAGATGATTCTTAATCCATGTAAAATAGCATATTGCAGCCATGTTGGCTCTGAACAGAGTTTGTTGTGTATGTGGCAGCTGCTAAGAAGTCCAAAACAAAGGAATCATCAGGTCTCTACACTATACCACATTCACTGGCTGGTGCTGGTTACAAATATGCTGTATTATCATGAATAAAAACTCCTTTCAATGAAGCATAATGGAACCTCACAATCTCATCCAAACATCTTCACCCCATGCTGGCATCCGGGTCTTCATCTGGTCATCTGACAACTGATTCCAAACTCAAGCTTGTAATCTGATTATTAAGGTGGATGTGGTTATACAGCATATCTAAGCCACAAGATTTCATTCTAGCATTAACTATTTAAAAGTACCCCATGAAACCACAAGCCCCTTTCAGCTGAAGAACAAGAAACTTAAATGCAGAAGAAAAGCAAAACAAGCATCGGAGTAAAAGAAAAAAAATCTCTTCTTACAGTTTTATTGTGTGTTATTCATTATTTGACTGGGCCCTAACAGAAGTTTATTAAATCCCAATCTCTGTCTGAGATTTTATGACCCTTACATCCAAACTCTAAAATGTAGACTCATAAACAAGACAACATGGGATCAATGTGTTGTTACAGATGGACCAATACTATTTTCAATATTTCTAAATGATCTACCTCCTGTCTGCTCATCTGCAAATATCCACATGTATGCAGATGATACTGTTTTGTTTGCCTCCAGTACTTCCCCCTCTGATATGGCAACCAGCCTGTAACTGGATTTCAACAATATCCAGTGCTGGTTTTGTTCTATTTAGCTGTCACTAAATGCCAAAAAGATGGTCTCTATGACCTTTGGCTCCTGGCAACAGCTTTCTAGGTTTACTGCCACTCCTTCCTTCCTTCCTTGCCCTTAATGGCTCCAGAATTGAGGATGTTTCCTGCTTCAAATACCTTGGGCTCTGACTCAACAAAAACCTTTTGCTAGACATGTGGATGCTATCCACAAAAAGATTCTTCCTAAACTAGGAGCTCTGTATAGACACTGTATCTGTCTTCCCCTGCCAGCCAGCCAAGAGATCGTTCAGAAGATAATCCTCCCAATCTTTCACTTTGGTAATGTATTTTGTAGTATAGCTCCCCAATCCACCCTTACCAGACTGGGCACTTTATTCAACTCCTTCTGTCGCTTTGCTCTTGCCTGTCTGCTGCATACATGCCACTGTGACTGCTATACACTTCTCTCTCTCCTTCCCCTCTCTTGGGGCCAGATGCACAGCCCATATTGCCTCATTGGTCAGTTCTGGCATGGCTCTCTGCCATCATGCCCCCATGCCCTCATGTCCATTCCTCCAACCCCTCCATATTCCCTCCACAACTCCCCCATATGACCCATGCCCTCCCTTCCCGTACCTCTACTTCAGGGACAGCAGCCTTCTCTTTTCACTTCCCAAACATTCATTTGAAACTCCTTCCCCATAGATATCAACTTTGCCATGTCCAGTTGTTCATTGTCTCATCTTCTTCGCCGCTGCATATCCCTGTCCTGCAGTTGCACCTAATCCAACTCTACTTCTTTATTCTAATATCTTCCCCCTTACTCTATTTTCAATTTTCTATCTTTTAACCACTTTATCCCCTCCCCCTCCTCAGGCATGCTGCTTGCACTAGCTTGGTTTACACTGAATAGTGTTCATACCTCTGGGGTTCTGGTCCTGTGTGGTTAAGGCTGCCTTCCCTCGCCCCACATCCTCTCTTCTCTTTCAAGTTTTCTTCTGCTTGCTTTTCCCTTCCTTCTCCCTCACTCTCTCCTTATCCCAATTCACCTTCTTCCCATACCTCTACTTAACCTCATCTACCTCTTCTGTTGTAGTATGCTCCCAATCTGTCCCTTATGCTCTCCCCATTCCCTGCTACTCCGCTTGTGGGATTTATATCCTGGGGAGGTGGAGAACCATCTGCTACCAATATATCTCCCTATTCCCACTATTATTTCAAAGTACTCCTTACAACCTTCAAAAGTCCTCTCTCCCCTTGTGGGGTCTACATCCTGGAGGGGTGCAGGGCAATCTGCTTTCTCTCTTTTCCCCCTGTCCCACTGTTCTTTCAAAGTCCCTCCATCTACCTTCAATAGTCTTCACTTACTCCTTGTGTTATAGGAAAATTTATCTTTTTAAGTGTTTTGGGTGTATGTTTAGGATTAGGTATATTACTGAAAAATGTGCATGTTTAAATGAAAATATTGTCTATGTATTATGACAAGTACTGGTGCCTACCCTATGAAAATGTTTTGTATGGCTTTAATTGTCATGTTCAGTCTTCTGTACAGTCTTAGCTCTGTGTTTTTTTTTTACTTCTTTCTGCTATCAGTATTGTATCCCCTTTCCCCTTTCCCCCAGGATGCACCTAGAAATGAGCTATTGTAGCTCAGTGTGCCTTTCCTGGTGCATTTTTTTAAACTAAATAAATAAATGAATATGCTTTGCTGACCAGTTTCTCTTATTGCACTGTTCTTGGCATAAACTTTAAATCCTGTTTCTTAATTAGACCATCCCTGCCACGAGCAACCTTGAAGTGATGATGCATTTTTCATGCTTACACCCTGCAGGCATCAACTCTCCTGTCAAATGTTCTGAGTTTAGGAAGTATGTCATGTTCCCAGTAAGGACTCAACCTCAAGGCAACTTGTGTCCCCTAACAATCTACAAACATACATACAAACCTCTATAATGGATATTTTGTATTTGCTATGCTGTATAAAGTGTGCCTTAACCTTTTCATTTTGTTCTGCCCTGAGGGACAATTCTAGGGTATTTTTATTTATTTAGTTTTTTATTTATTCATTTATTTTTGAGCTGCAACTCTTCAAGTGCTACTAAATGCACACAACTGACAACTCAAATTCCAGATCAGCCACAGAGGATATTTACAATAAGACTCTGCTTTAAACTGGTTTGTTTCTGTTATAGTCTTCAATCAAGTCTCCAGTTTATTTGAATTGCAATGAGACAGACTGAACTTTTTTTTACACTCCATAAAGAAGCTCATGCAACTCTTTTTTGCATTTGCCTGCAATGGGCTGGGGGGTCATTGTTTCTGGGTTTACAAATTGCATGCTGGGGCTTCAATACAACTAATACATCATTGGGTCTGATGACCATCTTCCTTATTTTGGCAATTTTTGGTCCCATGGAGTCAAAGAACAACATGTGTTACATTTATCTTCTTCAAAATGTGTGAACATTCTATCCTAAGCAGAATGCACAAAGAACCCAAATGTAGCATGATCCAGATCGTGAACACAGCACTGCAGAAAAAAGAGATTAGATGCATTAAAAATGGTTCCTCCATACCCCACACAGTGAAGATGAAGCACAATTACTGTGTGTTTTTCTATCTCACTCTCTCTTTCCGACTCCCAAGTATCCACCCCACCTAGATGACTTCCAGTCTGGCAGCCTCCCTCAGAAACAAGTCCATGCAGAAGCTGAACATGGAATACATTAGCATGTTCATAATGCAGCCCCCTCAAACCAAGACTCCTGTTAAGTGCATGAAACCTTGGGTCTATGGGCAAGGCCCCTAGAATTCTGTGGCCACAGAATTTTGTGCAGAACTTGCAACCTACTGCAGAATATCTGCAATGCCACATAATTCACTGTTCTTGGTGATTTTTTATTAATATTTCCAGTTTATCCATAGCACCTGATTACCTTCCTCTCCTTTTATATCCATAACCCTTCTATGCTCAGCATGTGATGTTACCAGTGCTATCGCATCATACATTAGATAATGATAGGGCTGTATTCTTCCCAAGAAATGAATAGTCATTTATCTACCACAGCTCCCAGTCCCAGGGGAAGTGATACAGCACATCAGGTACTGATAGCTGCCCAACCTGTACTACAGCCTAATAAACATTCCGTCTTTAGTCATTACTCTAGGGCCACCTTCAACAAATACTTGACAATAACATAGACCTGTTGACTCCATACCTCATTTTGTAGAGATTTATTTGTGCATTTAAGGAATAGGGATGCCATCTGCAATTAATAATTGGTAAAATGAATTAGCCTGTTGTTTTTAAGAAAAATAAAGTAATTATGCCCAGAAAGGAGGAATATAACATTGTGCAGACCTGTTGAAAGAACAGATCTACTAAAAGAATAATTGCACTGTACATATTTTACCAGGGTTATTGATTACATGTTATCATGGGTTGACAAAATTACCTAAAAGTTATGGCAAAATGTTGTGTGCAGGGCCAGCCATTGGGCCAGCAGGCAGCATGTTTTGTTCCTGTGCCAGTGACTCTGGTTCAGGGACAAGTTCTGGGAGCTAACTGGGCAGTACAAAGATGAGATGAGAGGGGGTCATCCCTGTTGCATACCACAGCATGGAGCCTGAGAAGGTATGGTTCAGTGTTCTGTCACAAGGGTGAAACCTTGTGATGGGCTGGGAAGCCTTCTCTCACAAGGGGTTCACATGCATGTCATGGCCTGATGGGGTTATGTACTGTGTCAGGAGATGTGGGTTAGCATGAAAAATGAGTCTTGCAATATCTTCTGTATTCTGGTAATTCCACTTCCAAATGGACTTGTATGAATGAGGATATAGTATCATGGTCACAAAAAGTGAAATTTTATTTTTAAAAATATGTTACAGATTGAATATAAATATTTAAGTGATACACAGTGGGGACATCACAAGTGGTGTAACCAGCATGAAAATATAGATAACTTACTTATCACATAAGGTCTCCTGTGCATATTTCATTTATGCAATAGGATAAGATCTTAAGTGACAGGTTTTTTTAGCTTTTTAAAAAATCAAGTTATTTCTAAATGTCTGTTTTTTTTTAAGTAGTGTTACTGTGCATTCCCCCATCCCAGATGTCATAGTCATTGCCATGGATGTGAACTCAGGATGACAAGCTGATACTGTGATATGGCAGTTCATTGGTGCCTCAGAACTTCCACAGAAATTACAAACCACCACTGCAGAAGTTCTTGCGTAACCTGAGAAATTTGTTTTTGTGAGTGCTGGTAATCATTTTCAGGATTCCTATACATCCTTTTTAAATGTAAGATGTATTCCTGGCTTTCTGTGTCTCACAACAGCTATGTAGTAACTGATTGTAACATCCACTGCCTCTGACTCACCTGAAGTAACTGATGACCAAGATCATGAACATAGGACTGGAGAAAAAAGTAGTCGAATGCATTAAAAAATGGTTGCTCCGCACCCCACACAGTGAAGTTGAATCACAATCACTGCTCGTTTTCTCTCTCTCTCTCTCTCTCTCCCCTTCTTTCTGACCCCAAGTAGCCACCCCAGCTAGATGACTTCCAATCTGGCAGGACCCCAGCATAAGTCCTCGCTGAAGCCCAACATGGAATACGTAGCATGCTCATAATGCCCTCCCAACCAAGACTTCTGTTAGTGCATGAAAGCTTCAGTCTATGAGTATTGCATGACCCCAGAAATTTGTTTTGGTGAGTGCCCATAGTCAGTATCATGATTCCTATACCCCCACTTAAATTGTAAGATATACTATATCCTCTAACAGTCTGCATCTCACAGTAGCTATTTAGCAGCTAATTGTAACAGCCACTGTGCAGGATCCACCAATTTATTGTGCATTGCGAAATATGTTGTATTTTCTTATTTGTCCTTTAACTGTTTATTTGCAACTGATGTGATTGTTCTGCAACTTGCTATACCCAAGGACTCATCCCCAAAGAAAATGACATTCAATGGGGGCTAGTTTGATAGAAGCAAACATTTAAAAAGACAAATAAATGTACCCCCAGGGTCAATAACAGGGATCAGCAGGAGTTAGCCCTCTGTACTGACTTCCAATGCATTCATGCATACACACACACACACACACACACACACACATACACACACACACACGTCCTACTACATACCTGTAATGTACACTTAAACTGTGATGTCAGCTTGTTTCCAGGTGTGTGTGGGGGGGTTAAAGGCAGAATATACTGTTTTTACTTTCCCCATACTGCTGCACTACATATAATTCTGTTGTTTGGGAGGGGGGACCTACCTAGGACTGGAAACTTCCATCAATACAGCCCAATGTTTTTTATGAGGGCAATTCAAGCTTTCTATTCAGGGCCATAAATCACATTGTGAAACTGCCAGGATTACAGATGATGCTACTGAACAAGTCAATCTGTACTTTTTTCATGGTGGGTGTAATCATCCCAGTATGGCAACTCTGCAGTTTGGTGTTGCTAGTAGCTGGAACAGACTGGGGGAATTAAAAAAATCATAAGCAGATGACCTTTTTTTAAGTTCACTGCATTTTGAAGTATAAACTTTGCAAACCTACCGAGCACTACTTCGTAACATAAAAATAGGATTGTCAGAACCCTCAGAAGTTCTGGGTTCTAGTTCTAATCTTGAACTTTTAAAAAAGTTTGAGGGTTCTAATCTTTTTTAGAATGTTTTAGAACTTCAACCCTATTTTTAATTGTGCTGCCAGTAATGAAGATAGTAATAAAATACATGTGAAGGAAAAACTGTTCAATACAAGGGCAGAGAGAATTATCATGTGTGACATTGATGGGAATACAACTAGGTTTATCTATGATTTCTTCTGTTTGCTAAAGCCAGCAACTTACCCAACAGGCTCACCCACCCACCCATATGTTAAAAGTTTTCCTGCTGCACCTGTATCATAGTCCCTTAGTGAAAAAAGTGACACGTTAGCCATTTATGCACTCAGTTACATATACTCATCGGCCATGAATTATGAGAAAACTATAACTGATATTACCTAATCTCAGCTATTTGCTACTTTCTGTTTTAAATCAATAAATCAAAAGTTGCTATGTTTAAAAGAAAGCTTTATAACAAAGTCAAGTCAAGGTATTACAGCTGCAGCATGTAGAACTGTTGCAAAACGTATTATGTCTAAACACAGTCAGTCAAGACATTTGAATAAAAAATATCCCAGTCATTGTTGTTGGCAAAAATGCATGCGATTTTCTAAGATAATGCATACATATACTGTACCAACATTCTTGTTAGCACATTGAAGTAATACATACAACTTTCTAAGATAATGCATTTTCCAGCTGATACATCAATAAAATCTGTATTTCAGTCACATACATAAAAAGTGGTTTCCTCTCCACATACTAACTAAAGGAACATTTAATGTAGCTGCATCAGTTGGCATGTGATGTTTAAGGGATGGTGTCTGTCAATCCCATTATGCATCAAATTATCACTACTTGTAAAGCAAAAACACTTTATGATTGGTCACATTCTGCAAAAACTGCTGAGGCAGATTTTCTTCTATTTCTGATTCCTTTCTTCTTTTTTAAAGGGGACAGGACATTTGTACTATGTGACAGCAGTTCGTAATGCACTTAATAAGATATATATATATATATATATATATATATATATATATATATATTTATGCAATGGGTGGACATATATTCAGTGTGATAAATGCGTTTATCTGAGTCACTGTATGTATAAATAAATTTATACATACAGTGACCATTTATACACACAGTTACTATGTCTCAAATCTCTTTAGAATTCATTTAGAATGTTAGGCCTCAGAAGCAGTACTAACCATATTCAAATGGGAATAACTTTAAAACAAAAAAAGATAGCATGGTACTGTGAGCACGAACATTGTTCAGCACAAAATTATCTACACAATGAGTGGTGTTTCATGTATAGATACCTTATAGATTTTTTGCAAAAAGCAGAAGAAATTTACATTTTTGTTCACTTTTTGACAAACAAATGTGAATAACTTTAAAACAAAAATAATAGCATTGTACTGTGAGCATGAAAAATATTTAGCACAAAAATATCTACAAGATGAGTGGTATTTCATTTATTGATACCTTTTAGTTTTTTTTATAATTAGCAAAAAACAGCAAAAAATTCAATTTTCTTTTCCCTTTTTTGACAAACAAATGCGAATAACTTTAAAATGAAACAGGTAGCATAGTACTGAGAGCATGATATTTGTTCAGCAAGAAGTTTTCTACAAAATGAGTGGTGTTTCATTTAATAGCAACCACTATGCTAAGCAGACATACTCTAGGAAAGTTAACCAAAACACCCAGAAATTATCATTTAAAATAAAGATAAACTGTCAAAACCAAATGTTCCTGCACTGATAGAAAGCATCCCTATTGCACAAATGAAATATACAATGGTGAGCTGTCAGATAAATGATTTATCTACACTTGTGGCTTACGCCACTCGTGAGGTTACCCAAGGTCAAACAGCACTTGTGTAGATAAATCATCTATCTGACAGCTCACCATTGTACATCTCATATATATATATATATATATATATATATATATATATATATATCATGGTAGGTTCCACAGTGGCCATTCGGTACAACTCTCCCATACCCTCGGGTCTGTCATTATCTTTTTCTCACCATCCCCTGCTGATCATGAATCTGTAAATAAAAGGACTAAAACAACTCCCCTTTCACCCCAGCAGCACCCATTCCACTTTTTCTTCCACCACCTCATCCATGCAGTAGCACCCATGCCACCCTTACACTCAATGTTAAAACCAACTCCAACCCTCACCCACTCTCAGCACATATTCCACCTTCCTCCTCACCCAAATGTTTAAACTACCTCATGCTTACTCATGAACTACCACTCATGTCACCCTTCTCCTCCCACACCCATGTGAAAACCCATGTCCTCAACCATCACCCATGTACTAACAACTATGCCATGTTTTTCCCTCCTGCATCCATATTAAAACCAACCCCCAACCCTCACCAATGCACTAGCATCCATGCCGTCTTTCTCCCTCTTGCATTCAAACCAACCTCCAAACCTTACCCACCCTCCAGCACCCATTCTACTCTCCTCCACCTCTCAAATGCTAAAACTATCCCATGCTTACTCAAGAAAAATGAAAGGCTTGCCTTCAAATGAGCCATACTTAACTGTTCCATAATAAACAATACTTAGGTGAAAAACTGTCTTTTCAGTTGATTTCTTCTTATGGACAGCATTCTGTACAGTCCTCTTCATGGAACCAGTAATTTGAGAGTTGTTGCTAGTATGCCATGGTCTGTGTACTACAGAATGTTAAACATAAGCTATTGTGGTATGAGACCTATGCTTACAGAATGATATGTGCTCAACCATGACATAGGTAACACTCCAGATGGCTGTTTCCCAGAAGAGACTTGTAATAGGATGCTGCCCACAGAAACATAACAATACCAAAATACAGTTTTTCCCATCACTTTCATTCAGTAAAGTAAGTTACATATGCAACAGTTTGGTTATGGCTTATATCTGTAACTGAAAAATAATAAATAGCTACCAATTAGAACGCATTGTTGTTTTTGTTTAGTTTTTTCCAATTGTTTAACCAGGTGAGACACATTAGTTGAAAGCTTGTTTGCAGGTGTAACCTGGGAGAACAGGGAAGTTAAGTGACTTGCTCAGGGTCACACAGTATGCAAGTGGGGGCTGTGATTCAGACCCAGATCTCCAGATTTGCAGCTCAGAGCCTTAAACCACTGTGCTATACTGCCTCTTTAAAACTGAAAAATAGACCACCCCTGGTCCCAGCCCATACTGATACACCACAAAGTCAGAGAAGATAAATCCAAAAATATATGTTTGCATTTTAACTATAAATAATATGATACAGAAATGATTGATGTGACAGTATCCCTTTTATGCCAAATTTGGGCCTATTCCCACTGATGTTAAAATTGCCCTGTATGTAAAGCCTGCTGACTTTAGACCCTAGCTACAAAGCAGTTTGCCATGAAATGGTGAAAGTTTTGGGGGAGTAGTAGATCGAGAAAGGAGAGAAACAACCCAAGTCATCACGGTCTGTAAAAGTTTCCTTTTTTGTCCAGAGAGAGACTCTGTCCCACACAGTATTTGCCAGCCACCACCATCTGATTTGTCATCACCATCAACATCCACATCAATCACTTCAGGATAATTTTGCATACTCTTGTAGGGATACAAAAATCTTGACTTATTAACTTTAAATAAAAGTTAACGTGTGTACATTTTCTGGCAGCAACTATATCTGGTGTCTGTCACTATACTGCCAGCTGTACTAAACATGCTCTGAAGAGACACTTGTTGCAGGACAACCAAATATTTACAGGCTTCATTATGCAGCTCTGTCCAAATTGACTTTTTGATCTCCAGTAATCAAAAGGACATGCATCAATAGGAATAGGCAGTTCTTGCACATAACTGTCTACCATGATGGACAGAGAACGCCAGAAGAGGAATCAGCATTCAAGTTCAAGTTCAAGTTTATTGCAGGAAAACTCCATTGAGCAAGCTCACTCACAAGAAGGTCCTGTGACATAAACACTTAAAGTACAAACACAGATAGGTAATAACAGTATATACATGAAATGCACGTTACATGATACAGGCTGGATATACATACAAGGGTACCACAGGGTGACCGCAGGTGGTAAACATTGATATGAGACAGGGAAGCGACTTACAGGTTGCATACTGATAAATGAAACATGATGACTGGTGTGTGCAATACATATACAGTATTTTGGCAGCTAGAACAAACAACAGTCTACAACTGATATGGGGGGGAGGAGTGATTTGATAGAGTAGCAGTGGAGCGTAAGCAAAGATAAAGCCAGGAGTAGAAGGGGAAGGGAAAGCAGTTAATATGACAAATCAATTATACCTTACCAGTGGATAAATATGGCACACATGGGGAAAGAAGAGACTTAATGACAGTTACAGGTGTCTTTATTTTGGCTGAACTTAGCGATTTGTAGAAGTTTATTGAAACTGTGGTGTTAGTTTCAGTATGGTTTGTAATTGGTTCCAAATGGAGGGAAGGGCATATGCAATAGTATCGCTTACCAAAGGAAGTCCGCGCCTTGGTATGTCAAGCATAATAAAGTCAGATTTTCTTAATGAGTATGCACCATGAGATACTAATAAGGAAGAGAGAGATAGCTTAGCAATTTCTGCAGGAGCTGTTTAAGAGTCCATAACCCAGCATGGAGCAGGTGTCTAGTAGTAAGGGATGTCCAACCAACAGCTGCATATAAGTCACAGTGGTGCAAACGGTAAGGGGAGTTGGTAATGAACCGTAATGCACGGTGATAAAGGATATCCAGTTTACTTAGATTTGCAAGAGTGGTGGAAGAATAGATTACATCGCCATAGTCGAGTAGGGGGAGAAAAGTGGCCTGTACAAGCTTGTTTCGAGTTTCAAGGGGGAAAAGGGGCCTATTTCTGTAGAAGAAACCTAACCTTGCTTTTAACCTTCTAGAGACATCTTCGACGTGGTCACTGAAAGATAATTTATTGTCGATCCAGATACCAAGATATTTAAATTTGGTTACAACTTCCAGAGTCTCGCTTAGCGTGGTGACAATGAAGTCTTGGGCAAGGGTATTGGGGCCTGAGACAGCACTGCGGAGAATATCATCGCTTTAGTCTTCTAGCATTGAGCAGAAGCTTTGCCTTTATTAGATTATGCTCAGTTGTGCAAAGTCCACTTGAAGCACTCCTTGACTTCAGATAACGATGAGCCAGAAGTATACAACACAGTATCATCTGCAAAAGTGCAGATTGGATGTAGATATGTTAGCATCTAAGTCATTAATGTACAGAGAAAACAAGATAGGGCCTAAGCTGGATCCTTGGGGACTCCTCTGCAACTGGCAAGGCAGCAAAAAAGCCTCCCCTTTACTTTTTGGAATCTTCCAGTTAGGTAGCTAGAGAACCACTGGGTGGTATGGTATGTGGCACCCAACTTTGCAAGGCAATTGACTAATAGTTTGTGATCAACAGTATCAAAAGCTTTGCTGAGGTCCAAAAAGACTGCACCAGTTACCTTCTTCGCACCTATAGCAGAGATCCAATCATTGGTTACTTTTGCTAGTGCAGTGATTATCCCGGAAGCCAGATTGAGCTGGGTTAATGAGAGGGAAGGTTTCCAAGTGAGATTTTAACTGAATATGGATCAGTTTTTCGAGAACTTTAGAAAGGATAGGCAATATGGAGATAGGCCTATAGTTTACATCGCATGGGTCACCAGATTTAAATAGAGGGAGGATATGTGCTGATTTCCAGCAGGACGGCACAGTAGCAGATGTAATGGAAAGATTGAAGATGTGGAGAATTGGGGCAGGGAGATGGGCATAGCCTGACCTTAGGAAAAAGGGTTTCAAGCCATTGTCCCCTGCGCTTTTTTTGGTGTCTAAGTTAAGAAGAGAATCTTCTACTTCTTTATAAGTTATTTCACGCAGTTGGAAGGGGCTGGGTGCAGGACTAGATGTAGGGAGAGGGGTAAGCTGGCTCACCGCAGCACCAG
The DNA here is from genome assembly GCA_016271365.2 of Neoceratodus forsteri. NCBI lineage: Eukaryota > Metazoa > Chordata > Ceratodontiformes > Ceratodontidae > Neoceratodus > Neoceratodus forsteri. The sequence continues at coordinate 158,670,646 of CM028131.1, read as the reverse complement.
CATAAGGTGATGAGTCAAAAGCTAATCCAGCTGTGGCAAAGTGGGAGTTAAGTTCCTCCAGGATTAGGGACTTGTTTTCCACAATCTTGCCACTTGCAACTACCTTTATTGGGACAGAGGGGCCATGGGCCGTCCTTCTATAGCTTTGATAGTCTTCCATATTTTATGAGGGTTACCTTAGCTTGTTCGAGAGTAGAAATATAATAGTTAGCTTTAGCAGAGCAAAGTTTTTTCACACAGTTATTCCTGGCTGTTCGAAAGGCCTGCCAATCCAAGATTCTTTGAATGTCTAGCTTTAGCCCAGAGCTTATCTCGAGCTATAAGGGCTGCCTTGAGATCCCGTGAACCAGGGATTGAATTGTTCCATACCCTTACTTTGATGAAAGGGGCATGCTTATTTATTATTGTAGTGAGATTGTCATTAAGGATGTAAGCTGCCTTGTTGACATCTTTGGCTAGGTAGAGATCTTGCCATCTGATCATGCTCAGGTCAGATAGGAAGTTTACTGCACTGAATTTGCGAAAGGATCTTTTTGTTATAAAGATGGGGTGCGGACGAGCCTTAATTTGAGATCTTATAAGCAACAATTCCATGATCGCTCATGTCATTGTGAAACACTGCCAAATGAGATATTTTGTGTGGATGGGTGGTTAGTACCACATCTAGAATGGAACTGTTGGCAGTATTTAGAGTGTTGTTCCTAGTAGGTTCACTGACTAATTGCCCAAGACCTAGCTCGTCAAAGGATTTGAGGCCGTGGATTTAGGTGACAGCCAGTCCATATTTAGATCTCCTAGAAATATTGTTTCAGTTTTGCATCTATGAACATGGATTTCAAAAGATTAAGGACTTTATCACCACCAGACGGGGTCTATAGCCACCTAGGATAGTGATACATTCCGAGGAGGGGAGATGAAGGCTCAGCTAAACTAACTCAAATTCCTTGGCTAGAGATTTGCAACTAATATTGGTGACCAAGTACTTAGATTTGGCGAGATAACCACACCCCTGCTCTAGACTCTATCAGCTCTAAATAAATTGTAGCCCTGCAGTGATATTTGTTGATCAGAGTTCATCATTTTGAACCACGACTCAGTAATTATGATAAGGTCTGGTTAACGTGGCAGCCCAGGCTTGCAGCTGTACAAGTTTTTTAGGCAGGCTTAAAATGTTGACTATCATCATTTTGAGACCTGTGGCCTCAGCAAAATCAATAGGTGAGGTAAGTTGTAGGGGGGGCCCAGGGTTGAGCTCCACATTTCCTGAGCAGAGAAGAAGCAGAAGTATAACTATCTTTAAGGAGCTTATAAGAATGGAGACTGCTTTTTATTTCTTCACGGCAACCCATATCGTGCTGCACAAGAGGCAGCGCCACTGTAATGACAGTTGATTGTGATCAATGTAAGTGCTTGGGTAGACATAGGTGAGGACAGTAGCAAGGGGGTGTAGGCTAACTGGGGGAATAGGCTAAAAGGGGAGAGGAGAATGACATAGTGTCTGCACGGTAGACTGTTATAACATTAGGTATTGATAAGGTACATTGGAGAACTGAATTGCATTGAGGTACTTCGAATTGCACTGTATTGCTGAAAACTATGCACCTTAGGAGCAATAAAAACACAATAAAGAGAGACATGGTCCCAGATTGAGTGGTCTTGTGATTTGTATTAGTGCAATATTTTCTAGGCAAGAAATTTGCCCACCTAGGTACTCACTTAAAACCTAGATGAGAAAATACAGCAGAAAGGGGAACAAGGAGAGCAGGATCAGCTTAGTTAGTGGCCATCCACCGTTCAGACTCAAGTCCCCTTGTAGCAGAACTGGGAAAGAAGTAGAATGATAATGCAGGCCATATTACCCACGAATGAATACAGAGATTTATGTAGAAGACCAAGAATCCCTCTAGTGGCAGATCTGTATAACCTGCTAATGGAAAACTAGCCACAGAAAAGGTAGTTAGACTGGAGCAGCCCTGTTCAGAGACAAGCAGCTAGAGAGAAGAAGACAGAGCAGGTCTTAAATAGCATAGCGGTAAAGGGGTTAGATTTGAGCAGTTTAGTAAGACAAAAGGTAGTTAGACTTATCGGCACCAAGGCAGAGTGCTTGGATGGGGGGCGCTGCAGGAAGAGCAGTCAGACAGAAGAGGTGTAAGCACTTTAAAACAGTAGTAGAAATTACAATCCAGCTAATACAGTTGAAAAACTCCTAATAACACAGTTGAAATGTGCTTAGTTCTATGGAAAGTCTAACAAAGTGCCAGGTGTCTTTAGCAGGGGAAAACTCCTGCCAATCAGAGTGGGTTTGCTGGAAGCACCTGTGTTCTGATTGGCTGCGCTCTCCCGTACCTTCCAAGGAGCTGCAGGTGGGTGTCCTGGTCTTGGTCGGTGGCTGGCTGGGTGCCGGCCAACCGTGGGTGAGCTGGAGCAGCCCTGTTCAGGGACAAGCAGCTTCCTAGGAGCTGCAGGTGGGTGTCCTGGTCTTGGTCGGTGGCTGGCTGGGTGCCGGCCAACCGTGGGTGAGCTGGAGCAGCCCTGTTCAGGGACAAGCAGCTTCCTAGAACTGCAGGTGGGTGTCCTGGTCTTGGTCAGTGGCTGGCTGGGTGCCGGCCAACCGTGGGTGAGCTGGAGCAGCCCTGTTCAGGGACAAGCAGCTTCCAAGGAGCTGCAGGCAGGTGTCCTGGTCTTGGTCGGTGGCTGGCTGGGTGCCTGCCGACTGTAGGTGAACTGGAGCAGCCCTGTTCAGGGACAAGCAGCTTCCAAGGAGCTGCAGGCAGGTGTCCTGGTCTTGGTCGGTGGCTGGCTGGGTGCCGCTAACCGTGGGTGAGCTGGAGCAGCCCTGTTCAGGGACTAGCAGCTTCCAAGGAGCTGCAGGCAGGTGTCCTGGTCTTGGTCGGTGGCTGGCTGGGTGCCGGCCGACCGTGGTGAGCTGGAGCAGCCCTGTTCAGGGACAAGCAGCTTCCAAGGAGTTGCAGGCGGGTGTCCTGGTCTTGGTCGGTGGCTGGCTGGGTGCCGGCCGACCGTGGGTGAGCTGGAGCAGCCCTGTTCAGGGACAAGCAGCTTCCAAGGAGCTGCAGGCGGGTGTCCTGGTCTTGGTCGGTGGCTGGCTGGGTGCCGGCCGACCGTGGGTGAGCTGGAGCAGCCCTGTTCTGGGACAAGCAGCTTCCAAGGAGCTGCAGGCGGGTGTCCTGGTCTTGGTCGGTGGCTGGCTGGGTGCCGGCCGACCGTGGGTGAGCTGGAGCAGCCCTGTTCAGGGACAAGCAGCTTCCAAGGAGCTGCAGGTGGGTGTCCTGGTCTTGGTCGGTGGCTGGCTGGGTGCCGGCTGACCGTGGATGAGCTGGAGCAGCCCTGTTCAGGGACAAGCAGCTTCCACGGAGCTGCAGGCGGGTGTCCTGGTCTTGGTCGGTGGCTGGCTGGGTGCCGGCCAACCATGGGTGAGCTGGAGCAGCCCTGTTCAGGGACAAGCAGCTTCCAAGGAGCTGCAGGCGGGTGTCCTGGTCTTGGTGTGGCTGGCTGGGTGCCGGCCGACCGTGGATGAGCTGGAGAAACCCTGTTCAGGGACAAGCAGCTTCCAAGGAGCTGCAGGTGGGTGTCCTGGTCTTGGTCGGTGGCTGGCTGGGTGCCAGCCGACCGTGGGTGAGCTGGAGCAGCCCTGTTCAGGGACAAGCAGCAGCATAAGCTGGTATGGCAGCAATTTGGAAACAGTTTTGTCACAGATTTAGCTTGCTACTAAGGGTTGAAAAAGTGGCAGTTGTGGAACAACTACTGTTAATGTTTGTGACTTTTCCAGTTCTGTATCCCTTTGTAAAGATGAACCTGCATGTTGTGGTGATGACAACCTAAGGGTATTGTGTGTGTCCGTGTTTGACTCCTGTGACTGCTGCAGTTCATCTGGCAACAGATGTTTGTACTGCTTCATATCATCTGTTTTTGGAAGATGTATAGCCTTGAACCTGAGATCTAAGAGAGTTGCAAGGATGTAATGTTTGGATTTTGTCATTGTAACTAATTTGTCACTGGTTTTGAAGCCCTCGCCATTCTCTTTATGAGATTCCCATGATTCAGCAGACATGTTGTCTAAGCTTCAGATCTGCCTTTTCTATCTCTAGATTTAGAACACTAAGATGATGTGAAATCAGCATAATGAGTGGGATAACCTGACTCACAGATGTGCCTTCAGAAGACATGTCCCTTGTAGCTGTCTCAAAAGGAGCTAGGATGCAGCACACTGTCTCCATTAATTTCCATTGCAGCACAGACAGCATAATGCCATCTCCAATAATGTAATTGGAGCAATACTCATGTAGAGCTTGATTTTGCTCAGAGAGGTGCTGCAGCATATAAAGCATTGAGTTCCATCAAGTGGAAACATTTTGAATCAGCTTTTGCTGGGGCAGCTTGTGTTTGTTTTACAATTCGGACAATGTCCGTATAGCCTTGGTTGAATGAGAAAAGTGAGTCACAATTTTTTTGCAAACAGCAATCATACCATCCACTTGTGTTTCATTGCTGAGAAACCCTGTGACAATTAAATGTAAGCAATGTGCAAAGCAAGAAGCATGCAGAAATCCTCCATCCTGTACTGCTTTCAAGATGTTGGCTTCATTATCACTTACTATGAAGCCACATTTTAGACCATTAGAATAAACCCATTCATCAAGGAGGTTATTTAGTTCCTGCAAGATGTTTGCAGCTCTGTGACTTTGCCCAAACTTCTTTATATGCAGCAGTGCCATCTTTTGGGGTGTCTTTGTTTTTGAAGTAGCACAAGAAAATGTGACCCAATGAGCAGTAAGGGACCTGTAATCTATGTTTTGACCGCTGGTCCACATATCTGTTGTGACATGAATAACCCCACCCTCTGCAGTTTTAAGCGCAAGAATCACTGTCACTTTTAAAGCCTGATGAATGTTTGATATTTCAACTTAGGAAAAGTACCTTCGATGAGGAACATTGTAATGAGGCTCTGCAAGTTTCATTAGCTCTCTAAAATCCTCATGATCTACCAAAGAGTATGGGAGAAGAGCTCCAGCTAACAGATCACCAATTCTGTGATTAAGATGAAGGGTCTTTGGATGATTTTTAGTAAAAGTATTCTTCCTTTCAAATGCCTGAGATAGTGTTAGCTGTTTACATGTTTCTGCTGGTTTATTGTACACCAAGCTTCTATGGGCATAGGGATGCTGGGATGGTGGACTTGGACTTATACATTCAGTACCATCACTGGATGTGCAACTGGTACTTATGATGCTGGTGTTGGTGGTAATGATCCTAGGGCTGGCACTGGTTCTGTCCGCATCAAGTTCAGACAATTCAGTATCCATCTCAGATTCCTGACCCTTCTCACGGTGCTCTGGAAGATGGAGGACATGGGTTTTGGATGATCAAGCAAAGTAAATGCTTTTTCAAATGGCATTTAAGAACTGTAGTGCCAAGGTATGCAACAACTTTAATAACGGCTTACACTGTTTACACAGGGAACAAATTGCTCTGCATGGATCAGTTTTACTGACAAAGAAATAATTCCACACCTCAGATGTGACAGATTTTGTTTGAGTGCTAGGAAGATAGCTAAAGACTGTTTGTATCTTTTCACCTGTCCTAATAGAACCCGGAACATGCTCCTTGGTGCTAGAAGAGTGGGCAGGGGACGTTGATGGGTTTTCACTGTTGGCCGATATAGAAGTGGTGGATTCAATGGATATGTCCTTTTCATTGCCAACAGTGCTGGTTCTATTTGCAACTGCACTACCTGTTTCATTGTCAGCAGACTTGTTCATTTCACTTCGTTGAGGAAGTAATGATATATCACTAGACACAACAGCGTCAGACTGAGACAAAGAGCTACTGTCTGAGTCAGAGAGGGACTCATTGTCACTTACATTATTACTGCTTGTCACAGGGATTTTAACAGCATGAACAGCATACCTTATGGTGCGTCTCCATGTGACCCCCAGCAGCTGCACAAATTTTCTTAAAAGGTGCCCCTTTACTGCATTTTTTTGTTGCTCTTTTGCTGTTTGTTGAATTTTTATCACATAAAACATTTTGGTTATTTTTCCTAACACCAGGATTACCACTACCACCAAAATGTGCTCCACCACCAGCACCAGATGCTTCATCTATGTTGGTGTCAGCCATAACAGTACCAGTACTGCACACACCCACACCATACAATTCCTGTGAGAAAGAAATGTGATCTGTGATCGCTGGATACAACTCAAAATTTGGTTTTGGCTGTATGACACTTTGATACAGTGGACTGAAATTAACTGACTAATATGATGGTTTGCAACTAAATGATCCCAGGTTCAAGGCTTATAGAATGATTGAACTGCTGGACATAGGCATACGCATAGCAGGCTGGGCAAGGTTTAAGGTCAATAACTGCAATTCTGAATCCAGCTGAACCACCACAAAACTGGCCACTAGGCTTGACACAGTAACACACATTGGGTAAGGTACAGATGCAGTCAAGGGGCTCACAGCAGCAGGGTGATGGGCTGATCACAAGAGACGGAGTTACACACACAAACCAATGAAAGAGATTTTTCTGTCTCTCCACCCAACAGGGAAATTTATTTTTAGGCTTCCATCATGTATTTAAGGATAATGCCACCACACAACTGGCAACTAGGCTTCACACAGTAACACACACTGGGTAAGGTACAGTGCAGTCAAGGGGCACACAGCAGCAGGGTGATGGACTGACCACAAGAGACAGAGTTACACACACAATCCAAGGAAAGAGATTTTTCTGTCTCTCCTCCCGACAGAGAAATATATTTTTAGGCTTCTGTGATGTATTTAAGGATAATGCCACCACACAACTGGCCACTGGGCTTCACACAGTAACACACACTGGGTAGATACAGTGCAGTCGTGAGCCACAGCAGTGGGGCTTCTGTCATGTATTTAAGGATTACCACCACCACCACCACACAACTGGTCACTAGACTGCACACGGTCACACACAGCGGGGTGGTACAGTGCAGCAAAGGGAACAAAGCAGCAGGGCTATTGGCTGGCCACGCCACAGGAGTAAAGCATCAAAATTGCCTTGTGCTGCTCTTGTATTAGAGGACAGGAGTGTTTTTAGGGTGAAAGAAGTTTAAGAGGAGAGGATCCCCACGAGCACAGCAGACTCTGACAAATTCTATTTTTGTTTTGTCACTTAGGGATTTTTACCATTGTCGGTTGGCTTTGAAACATCAAATTAACTTCAGTTGCTGCATTAATTTCAGCCCCTCCATCAGTCAGCATGCTGTCTCCCTCCCAGGCCCCACCAGATGAGAGATGAATTAGTCTGACCTAAATTCATGATTTAGAGAGAGCTGCAGTGCAGACTAAGTAAGCAGTCTCATCAAGTTATAGGAACTTAAAATCTGTTCCTTTCTGTCTTTTATCCCCTTCCGAGTCCCCAGCAGTGGGGCCTATACAGACAGTACTGCTGCAGACAAGTAATAGTACTACAATTATCTCCATTCCTCCTTTCTTTCTGCAGCCCCTCCGCTCCACCTGTTCCTTATTTTCCCCCCAACCACTCTTCATTCAGTTTGTATTTTTTAGTTGTCAAAGATCGCAGCCTCAGCTCGCACACAAATGAAGAGAAGAGACAAGAGACTGCGTGCTCTGCACACTAGCAGACTGCAGCTCCTTCTCCTTCTAGCCACACAGTTTGCTCCACCTCCCAGGCTCCCACAAGGCTTTCCAACTCAGTTCAACCACCACCTGACTGCATATCAACTGGTCAGGTGGTGATGGTGCTTGGAGTGCAAAATGCGCAAGCACAACCTCAGAGATGGAGTCATCACTGAAAACAGCTGCCCCCCCCATAGCTGTAAGGGACCACCGGGCAGAGTTGGGAGGAGCGTGGGGAGTCAGGCATTGGGACCCCCCCATCTAGCTGGTGCTGGGAAGGAGAAGTAAAAGAAAAAGCAAGCTGCTGCCTGCTTCATTATCAATGATTCGAACCCTTTTGCGAATCATCTAGTGTTCGAGTTCTAAATTAGAACTCGAACACCAGGGTTTGAGGAGGGTTTGAATGTCTCTCAAACTAGTTCTGACAACACTAATTAAAAATCTATCGGGTTGATCCTGCCCTTCATACCCTTCGAGCAGGACTTCCACACACAGTGGCTGCATCACAACTAAACTGCAGTTTTATCTCATTCTCTTTTTTTTTTTTAACTCAGTGATGAAAATCTGAAAATGACCGCTTTTGGTTTGCAGTCAAAATCAAGTTTGCCTGACCACTTTCAGTTTCTTGGATAGTGGGGTACACAATTCCTGTTTGCAAGTTAGTCAGTGTTTTAAAAAGACTGTTCAGTGCAATCTGCTGACTCGGTGGTTTGAAAGTGCCGGGAAAAAAAACATCTGCTGTGTAAGAGAATGCTGCTCTCAGTGAGTCTCGAGTGCAGCTGCTTGTGGGGTTTCAGCCTGTGTTTGTCACCATAAGCAGCCAAACTGCTCCTCTCTCCACCACACTTAGATAAACAAACTCTAGCCAGAGCTGATACTGCTTTGGTGAGCTGCCAAGTTACCAAATTTACATGAGTGCGTAGAAAAATGATCGGATTTAACTTTGCCATTTCTTGGATTTGTTTCACCAAATTTTCAACATGGCCCTTTTGGGACCCCGCCTCCTGAAGAGCGCCACTGTCATTTCATTTACTTGTCCTAAAAGGTGATTTTGCAGAGTGACCACATCATTCTGTGCCACAGGTGCGAAAACTTATTTCAGGCAGGATGTGAAAAATGACAGCTGCACTGTTAATAAGGAGGTGTGAAAAATAGCAATGTTGAAATTCTGGAGTGAAAATATTAAAAATTGGCAAAGTTATGAACGTGCATAGAAACTGCTCAATGCGTGCTAGTAACACAGTCATTTTTTTGAATTTTTTCACCAAATTTGAAACATGGGCTTTTGAGACACCACCTCATGAATGGTGGCACTGTCATTTTGTTAACTGGTCCCAAAAGGTGATTTTCGCAGTGACCACAAAATCATCTTTCGAGACCAAGTAATGAAATAACAGTGACTCTGTTCATGAGTTGGGTCCCAGAACCCCATGTTGAAAACTGGGGTCCAAAATTCCTAAAAATGGTTGATATATCAACATAAGTTGTATAAGCTGTGTTGTTGCTACAGGCCCCCCTCCTCTAAAGAAACTTACAATAGAGCTCTCATTAATGAAATAATACAAGCTTCAGACTCTGGTGATGTCTTGATAATGGGAGTCTTCAACCTTACTGGAATAAACTGGAATAAAATGCAAAAAAAAAAACTGGATTGGAATGAAGTTTTGTAGACTTATGTGTTAATTATAATCTCGATCAATTAGTCCATGAACCAACCAGAGGCCCAAACATATTGGATATTATTATAACAAACATCGAAAATGATATCACAGATGTAACAGTACAGTGTCCACTGAGTAATAGTGATCATTGCATGATTTTGGGTGATTTACATAGAAACATAGAAGTTGATGGCAGATAAGGACCACAAGGCCCATCCAGGCTGCCCATTTCTTTTCTACCTTATAAATGTGCCATCAGTCTTGCTCTGTCAATGGCCTACCTATTCATACTCATCTCTATTGCTCCCTTATACCTATCCCATGCCTGTTTTAAGCCCTGCACTGTATTCATATCCACCACTTCCTGAGGTAGGCTGTTCCATGCATCTACCACCCTTTCTGTGAAAAAGAACTTCATCACATTACCCCTTAATAGGACTCCCTCTAAGCTCATGCTATGTCCTGCTATTTTTCTTATATTCAAAAACATTTTAGACTCGTTCACCTTGTTAATGCCCTTAAGGTATTTGAATATTTTGATCATATCACCTCTCTCCCTCCTTTGCTCTAGGGCAATAGTTCTCAGACTTTGTCAAGTGAGCCTCCCAAAATCCATGGAAAAGATTTTGAGCCTCCCCCACAAACTAAAATAATCATGGGCCTCCCCAAAGAAAAATAACATACTGTACTTTACGCAGTACACCATGAATAAATTGAAACCCCTTTGAGTACTTGGCTCACATTCAGTTCTTTTGTCTTATACTGATGTGGAACCTTTGAAAAGAGCTCCTGTGCTCAAAGGTGTTATCTGAATAACAAATAAATAAACTAAATAAATGTTATTCAGCTTACTGTAAACCCCCTTCACAGGTCAGCTTACTTGCTCCACTATTTTTGTTCTTAACCATTGTTACCCTGGTTGCAGTACCTTCATAGGTCAGACTACTTTCTCTGTTTCCTCTCTATAAAATAACACTTCCTACATACTTTGCCTCCCTGTCCTTCCCTGCTCCTAAGCAACTTCTCAGGGATTACTTTTGCTCCTTCCTGCTATTGCTCTTAGCACTTCTTTGTTCAACCCTTGTATTCGGGCTGTTCTGCTGTCAGGCTACAAATTGATCAACTACCACCTCTCATTATTAGTTTATTGTTCATATTTGTTTGCACTATTGTTCATTGTGAATTTTTTGATTGTTTTGCAGTTACTTTTTGAAATGTATTGACTCCTACCCTTCCCTGAGTACACCTGAAATGAGCCTTGGCTCATTCACCTTCCTTATCACCTATTAGTAAATAAATACATAAGATTTACCTACTATCATCCTCTTTCAGTTTGCTTCATCTCTTTACACAAAATATATAAAACTCAACATTTAAATCCATACTTTTCAGACTTGCTTGAGCCTCCCTGAACAGGTTGGGGCCTCCCAGGAGGCTGGCCTCACCATTTGAGAACCCCTGCTCTAGGGTATACATATTGAGCTCCGTTAATCTGTCCTCATATGTTTTCTGATGCAGTCCCTGCACCATTTTGGTTGCCCTTCTCTGGACTGCCTCAATTTGGTTAATGTCCTTGTGAAGGTGTAGCCTTCAGTACTGCATGAAGTACTCCAGATGGGACCTAACCAGTGTCTTGTAATGAGGGATTATTACCTCCCTCTTTCAACTTGTGTTGCCCCTACTAATACACCCTAACAGCCCCCTAGCCTTACCTACTGCTCTAGTGGTCTGCATGAATGATTTCAGGTCATCGGTGGTAATGATGATGCCCAAGTCACTTTCTTCCCTTGTAACTGCCAGCAACTCCCCTCCCAGCCTATAGGTGGCTTCAGGGTTTCTTTTCCCCATGTGCATTATCTTGCACTTCTTTGCATTAAGCCCCAGTTGCCACTCTTCTGACCATTTTGCTAGTTCATCCAGATCTCTTCTCATTCTACCCACCTCTTCTGGATCATCTACTCAGTTGCAGATCTTGGTGTCATCTGCAAACAGACAAACCTTACCCTCCAGTCCATCTGCAATGTCACTGATGAAGATATTGAAGAGGACTGGCCCCAGGACTGATCCCTGAGGTACCCCACTTGTGACTTGCATCTCTTCTGAATGTATACTGTTTACCACCACTCTCTGTTTTCTGCCCGTCAACCAGTTTGCCACCCAGTTGACCAACTTCTGACCCACCCCGAGCCTACCCAGCTTATTAATCAATCTTCTATGTGGAACAGTATCTAAAGCTTTGCTGAAGTCAAGGTAGGTGACATGAACTGCTCCCCCTTTGTCCACCACTCTGGTTAACCAGTCAAAGAAATCTATGAGATTAGTTTGACAGGAGCTTCCTTTTGTAAACCCATGCTGTCTTGGATCCTGTGCTCCTATGGATTCCAGGTGTTGCACTATCCTTTCCATAAGGAGTGTCTCCATAATCTTGCCCACTACTGAGGTAAGACTGGCTGGTCTGTAGTTCCCTGCCTCCCCCTGCTACCACTCTTGTGGAGCAGGATCACATGAACCTTTCTCCAGTCTTCAGGGACCTCTCCTGTGCTCAGAGACTCATTAAACAGTTCTGATAAGGGCTCTGCTAGTTCCACCCTTAGTTCCTTTAGTACCCTGGGATGTATGCCATCAGGTCCCATTGCCTTGTCCACCCTGAACTTATCAAGCTCTTGTAGCCTTGTAGGACTCTTTTCTTTGTGAGTGACTAGCGCCACCTCCCTCACCCCTGTGTGAATGGTGCTGAGCTGTGGCCCTTCCCTACCTTCTCTTCAGTAAATACTGAGTAGAAGTATCTAATTAGGATAGATGCTTTTACATGGTCATCCTCCTCACACACACCCTTATCTCCTTTGATCTTAGCAATATCCCCTCTGGACTTTCTCCTTTCACTAATGTATCTATAGAAAGTCTTGTCAACTTCTTTTACTGTTTGTGCTAGTGTTTCCTCAGTTTGGGCCTTTGCCTGCCTTACTGCCTGCCCTGCTTCCCTTAGGGAAGTTTGGTATGCCTCCCTATCTTCATCCCACTCTGTTCCCTTATATTTCCTGAAGGCCAGCCTTTTGGCTCTGACCTTTTCTGCTACTGTTTTTGAGAACCAAAATGATTTCCTTCTTCTTTCACATTTTTTTTCTGTCTAACACAATGGAATGTTGCTTCCAGTATTGCATCCTTAATGCTTGCCCACTTTGCCTGTACCCACTCTCCTGTATTTTTTTTTGCCAGGGCTAGCTTAACTCTGTTGGCCATCTTATCAGTGTCAGCTCCTCTTAAGTCCCGTATGTTTGCCTTGGAATGGGATGTTGTGGCCAAATTGAACCATATCATGTGATATGTTCTGATATAACTATAAAAAATACAATAATTATGGACTTCAATAGAGCCAACTTCAGTGCTATTAATGTGTACCTATCTAGAGTAGATTGGAACCAACTTTTAATTAATACAAATGTTGATTCAGCCTGGAAAGTCTTAAAGGGGCTAATTTTAGAACTTGTAAGTAATTATATTCTTATTAAAAATAAATATAACAAAAGAGGTAAGAGCCCTGTCTGGTTTACTGCTACAATTAAAAGAAAATTGAGGCCAAACAAAAACCTTTAAAAAGTATAGAAAAAATAAAACATAGATAAAAAAAATCATGTGTTACTAATTTAGTCACATTCTATAATGGCATCAGTAAAAGTCTTGATGGTGGTACTCCTGTAGACATATTATTATTGGACTTCTCCAAAGCTTTTGATAAAGTCCCTCATCACATATTATTTTCCAGACTGAGAAAACTTGGAATAAGTTATAATATACTTAAATGGATAACTAGTTGGTTAGCCTAACGATTTCAAAGAGTTAGAGTTAATGGTGTGTAATCTGAAGAATGCATGGTCACTTGCAGGGTGCTGCAAGGGTCTGTCTTATGGCCAACACTGTTCAACGTATTAATCAGTGATATGCATATTAATTTAACTAATATTATGATTAAATTTGCAGATGACACCAAAATTTGTGGTGAGGTGGATACTTTACAAAAACATCTGTCCCTAGTAAATGATCTTGGTATGACAGATCTTTGGGCAAAGAATAACAGTATGACCTTTAACATCGACAACTGTACAAGATAAATGCTGTATTACACTTTGGCAATCATAATCCTCAGTATCACTATATTTTAAGCAATAGTATTATTAAAAAATCTACAGTGGAACAAGACTTGGGAATTATGGTTAACAATAAATTAACCTCTGATGACCTTTGCAAATCTGTTATTAGAAAAGATTAGTGATTAATAAAATTAAATTGTCATTCACTTGTAAAAATAAACATTTTATTATTCCAATTTATAAAATTTATGTTTGGCCAGTTCTTGATTACAGGTTTCGTATGTGGTCTCCATACTTAAAAAGAAAAATTAAACAACTAGAAAGTATCCAGAGAAACATAACTAAAGTGAGTCCCTCTATTAAACACTTACCTTATATGGACAGACTAAACATTACTGGACTCTACCTCCCTATAGCCAGAAGGCAATGTGGTGGTCTCCTATTACTTCATAAAATATTTCATTCCAATGATCTAATGTCATTTTGTGACTTACAGCTGGGACCGAATTGAACAAACTCAAGATCACACCAAAATAAATTATTAATACCAAGAGTAAGAACTAACAAAAGAGATAATTTTTATACTATATGTATGTAACCCCTTTGTTACCCGGGGTTACTAGAATCCCAGTAAGACCTAGTGGTAGGCAGGGAAGGCAGCTTGTGAAACTCCAGTTAAATGGGTTTCACACTGTCTCACTCTGTCCTCAGTCACAGCTGAGACTGGAGAGATGATATCATTATAGAATTGTTACAGCTGCATGAGCCACATTTGGAATCTTCAGCTCAGAGTAGTTCTAGAACCTTGGGAATTTGAAAAGCAAGTCTTCCATTTGTTCTTGAGCAAGAAGGAAGCAGACTGTAGTTTGAGTTTTGCCTCCATGCAGAAGGAAGTTTTTCTGTGGGTGGGGTAGGAAAAGGTCTCTGTGGGTTAAATGGATTTAGAGTTCACAGTAGAGGGGGTGCATCAGTTCATCCACCATGTAATCTATAGTTTTACAGTCCTGAAGTTTCTGTGTGTTCAGAGAAATGGCCTAGTATGGGCTGTGGGAGCTGGAGGTGGATAGATCCCCATCTTTAGTAACCAGGTCCACCTCTATGGATTTCTTCTGTTTTTGCTACTCGCCTCATGCGCTTGGCCAGTGATGGGGTGGGTACCCAGATGTGGGTCGCAACTTGAAAATCTCTCTAGGAGTCGCAGACTTCAAGTGGTGTGGGGAGCCACAGGATGGGAACATTACTCCTTGTAGGATGGGAGTCTCCCTGTTTGATGGGAGTTTCGAATTGGAAGTATGAAAACAAAATCTCTCTAGGAGTCGCAGACTTCAAGTGGTGTGGGGAGCCACAGTTTGGGAGCCTCCTTGTTTGATGGGATGTCTTTCCAAGTAGAGTTTGGGTTCATTCGCCAAGTGGACCGTCAGTAGAGTGGCCGGCAGGGGAGCCGGGCCAGTCGGCCTGTGTATCCAATGCATGCGAAGTCCAGGCTGAATGCCTGGTGGGTCCAAGCCAGACAACTGTTGAAGTGTCATTCCTCAAATTGACCACTGTGTTTAACCTCTAATCTGCATTACAGTTACGTAGCTCTGTGGGGACCATACAGAGCTTTGTTTATGTTCAGTGAGTTAATAAAAAAGCCACACTGAAAATCCCAATTCTCTTTCTGGGCATTACAGTTATTGCTTCCTGTAGTTGGATTTACTTGGGTGCCCCTGTGCAGAGTAGTCAAACCTAGGTCTCTTATGCCAGGTAGCCTCATCCTTCCACGAACCCATAGATATACACTCCCCACCAGGTATTGCTGCCAAATGCCAACAGCATGCCACCTGTCATTGTTTTGGTAAAAGGACAGGGTTGGGGAGGGTTACAAAAATGGAGGCACTGCTTTGGATTTGTTTGGGAAGGAAGGTGCTTGGGCAAGTAGGCTAGCGTTTTGGCTATCTGGCAGTCGGTAGCCCAAAAAAGTTGAAGCAATTTCCCTAGTGTGTGCTGTGTGAGGTGAATCTTGTGCTGCTGTTTAAAAATGCCAACTGTTTACCAAAGAGCTGTAAAGGCAAAGTGTGTGTCCTTGTCCTGCATCAACATAGTTTGCAGCGATTGTCAGTTTTAAAATAAAGTTCTGTGAAGGAAAGTGTGGAAACTAGGGGTAGCAACACAGAAATTATGCCCTGACGTTTGAAATGCTTTTAAAATAAAGTTCTGTGAAGGAAAGTGGGAAAACTAGGGGTAGCAACAGAGAAATTATGCCATGGACGTTGGAAATGCTTTCTGTGCAATACTAGAGACTGCAGAGTTAATGGCAATGTTACATGGTCGAAATGGGCTCTCGCCGTGAAGTCAGTTGAAAAAAAGTGCATCTTTTCAGTTTGAATTTGCCTGCTCGATGATCGCCGTGAGGAGAGGAGCCCTCGTGAGGAAGAAGAGGCTCATTTGCATGGTGTCGTGTGGTTGGTCAGTTTTCCATTAGTCCCGCCCCTCAGCCAGCTCTTATGTGTCTGCTTCAGCATTCGAGAGGGAGACAGAGAGTAGTGCATGTACTGGCAGTGGAGGAGCGTTCCCAAAGTGTTCAAAGCGCTGTAAACAGTGAAAAGTGACTTTTCTAGTTCAAAATCTGGCTCAACCCGCTTATCGGTCGTGGGATCAGTGAATTGTGTGATTAATACTATGATCGTGGAGACTGCCCACCCGTTTGAAATCCGAGGCCTTCAAAAATCTGGCTGCAGGCCATTTTCCTCCATCACAGCAATCTGCTACCATAACAGTGAGTAAACAATTTAAAACTGCTCAAATCAGTGATTTTCAGTAATGCCACGTAAAATGTGAAGTGCAGCTGTATAGTCGCTTTGCAAGTAGCGATTGTGTGATATCCTGCTGGCAAGTGCAAGTCTGTAAAGCCATTAAATGAGTGCATAGCAATGAAAGTAGCCTCAGTTTAAAGTTTGCAGCCAGAGAGACTGTGGGTTGTAAAATAAGTGCAACGCTAGTAGAAGCAGGCAATCCTGTGCTGAAACCTGAAGTTTTAAAAGGACTGTGATTAAATAAATGTTGCCAGCATGTGAAAAGTCCAAGGAAAATCCTGTAAATGTGAGAACAGCCAGAAAAGAGCAAGTTGTGCAGTTTGAAATAAAAGTTAATAGTAGCTGATGTAAACTGGGCACGCAGTGGCTTGACCCAGAGTCTGGATGTTGATGTACAGAGTGCCGTCGCCATTACAGGTTGGGGTAGTAAAGTAAACACAGCAGCAGAGGAGCCATTTTAAAGCTACAGAGTGTGTTCATTTAAAGTGGGACTTTCAGTTACAGTGAACTTTTGTTTGTTTTCTGCAGTTATGACCTCAAGACCAGCTCGTTACCCGGATCATGCCCGGGTTGCAGTAACAGCAGCAGTAAATAGATTGAGAGATATTGAAAATTGGTGCTATAGAGGACAACTCCCTCCTGATGTGGCAATTCCTAATTATCCAGTGCGTGTATGCCAGATGTGCTTGAATGCTGGAAGGGATGTCTTCATGATTCCTCACTGTGCTGGATGTCTACAAAAATATGACTTGTATAAAGTGCCTCAAATTCGTTTGGCTCCCACATGGACACAACTTCAAGAATCTGCAGTTGGCAGCACACAGCATCAGGTGGAGCCTGTGGAGGAAGGTCTCCCGGGGGAGTGTGGCATAAAGTTAGAGAGTGCAGAATTACAGACTGAATCTGAAGTTGAAGTTTTGGATGCTGGATCTCAGAAAGCAAGTTCAGATAAAGCATCAATAGACCCCTGGGTGGGGTGGCCTAGCCCAAGTCTCGAAGGCGAAGATGAGATGCGGGAGGCCTTTGAATGGGAGGTGTCGACCTCCGCTCCTAGTGATGAATGGATAGTTTGCTCGGGGGTGAGAACTACTGCTCACTCTTGGGCTCAGATCCTCAGTGAAGAGGAAGATGAGGAGGAACCTAAGTGGCCTTGTGAGATAGGAACTGGTACACAGCCTCAAGATCTTGCCTCGGAGGAATGTGTTCAAGAAGGTGGTGATGCCACTGCCTGGCTTCACCAGAAGAAAAGAAGTCAGGGATCCATTTTTAATTTAATTGAGGATGCGAAGCTGGCAGAACCAGGACTGGCCACCCCCAAGCCAGGCCAGCGGTCTCAGATTGACCAAAGCAAGTAAAGAGGAGAGACTGGTTCGTAGAAAGGCCAATGAAATCTTTGGTATGAACTTTCCTACCTTTCCTCAGAGAGTCTGGGAGGAGATTGAGAACTGCAGGAAATCCTGGATCTGGGATGAAGCAATGAAACATGTGCATCCTGGGGCTAACCAGCACGTAAAGAATAGACTGTTCCACGAAAAGTATACACAGTGGAAGAGAGTCAGGACACTGTTTATGGACAGAGTGAGAATTGTGGACGGAGAGGGACGCGAAGTCTCCCACTGTGTGAATTATGTGCATCCAGATGGAGTAATAATTCAAACCCCCTGACCCCCTCTACTATTGGCCTCAGTGCAAGGACCTCCCAGTAATTAAGCCTGTGCCTACAAAATGGAGAGCCGAGCAGTGGTAGTCAATACTGCCACATCTGAAATGTGAAGTACCTTTATTGAACTGCCAAAAATGAATAAACAAAAATTCAGGGCCCCACATTCTTCAGTCTACAGTAAACTGTCTGCAATCACCAACCGCCTACTGGTACCACCAGATGACTTCAGATCCAGAGAGGACACCAGCCCAGCTGTTTTCCTGTTCATCGCCTGGTAATCGGATGACGCCGGACCAGCTGTTTCTCTTTTTTGTTCCTGTTCTAAGGTTCCTTCTCCAGTTATGACATCAGCCCAGCTGTTTCCAGATGTGCACTCCTGTGGGTTCCCGGAAGATGTCCGCCCAGCTGTATCAGAAGAAATGCTGCCAGGGAGAGTCTTCGGCAGGGACCAGGTTGGTGACATTCAATACTTCAAGAGGCTGGTGAGTCAAAATCTCTTTATTCTATCTTATGACATTGCAACACACCTTACACTACAGACTTCAAACAGTGTGTGAACTGTCCACAAAGACTCTCCTCTTCAGGATTATGGCCTTAAAAGACTATGTTCACGGGCTCCGGCCCTGGAGAGACTCTTTAATGGACTGGCCTTCAGCCTTGTAGTCCTCAGTGGGACATTTAGGGCATTCCATCCCCCAAAAGTGTAGTGTTATCAATGTCATTTCTGTACTTAATGTATATACTGTCTTTTCTACTTTTCTAAAAAAATATATATATTTTTTCTTTTGAGATTGTTTAGTGTTTTGTTTATCCTGTATGGTAAGGGTTGTTGTTGTTGTAGTATCGTTATTTAGGTAGATCGTAAATGCAGATTAGGGTGTTTTGTTTTTGTAGTTTTTGTCTTTCTACAGGTGTCCCTGGAAGAAAGAAGAGAAGACAAGAAGAGGAGGAGGGGCTGATCGGAGTTCTCATTTCAGTGCATATGTTTAGAAATTAAAGTACTGTTTGTGTTTCTAATGTTGTAGTTGCAGGCTGCCAAAGGTCGGGAGGTCCCTGGGTTTTGTTTTTATTTGGGATGTTATGTAGAGACAGATAGGTTTTCCCTAGAGGGTTAGGAGGGATAGACAGGCTGTGGTCCTGAATGGCTGTAGGATTGCAGTGCTGATCTATCAGGGCTATGCTCTGGACTGTTCTACCAGAGCCACTAGGTGTCCATAGTAAGTGGATAAAGTAGAGGCTGAAATGTCAGCTATAGGCCTCTAGGCCCTTAGTGTTGCCTACCTGTGCTCTCACACGGTAGGAGGGGGTCTGATCACCCCCCCGCAGGTAGCACATAGGGTGGGATGGCCTACGGCCGGGTGCATAATGACTGGGGACAGTCATTTTCCTGGTCAAGGGCGAGTGTAACCCCTTTGTTACCCGGGGTTACTAGAATCCCAGTAAGACCTAGTGGTAGGCAGGGAAGGCAGCTTGTGAAACTCCAGTTAAATGGGTTTCACACTGTCTCACTCTGTCCTCAGTCTCAGCTGAGACTGGAGAGATGACATCATTATAGAACTGTTACAGCTGCATGAGCCACATTTGGAATCTTCAGCTCAGAGTAGTTCTAGAACCTTGGGAATTTGAAAAGCCAGTCTTCCGTTTGTTCTTGAGCAAGAAGGAAGCATCAGACTGTAGTTTGAGTTTTGCCTCCACACAGAAGGAAGTTTTTTGTGTTTCACCAGACTTCAAGTGGTTGAGACCGTCCCCTTGGTCTCAGTGCCCCCTCCCTCTGGGGGGGGGTAGGAAAAGGTCTCTGTGGGTTCCATGGGCAATCCCCTTTTCCCACTAAGCAAAGAAGCTGCCTGAAATTACTTTGTCTGTTTGGGTATACAGAAAAGGTTAAAGGACTTCGCCTGTGGGGCCCTGCAATGATTGGGTGAGTGTTTGGCTACAGTTTAAGGGGCAAACAACTGTTTTTCAGTCAGGAAATGTTATTGGGGACTGCTGTTTGGGAGGACTATATACACTAGGACGAACAAATGGAGCAGTCAATTCAGTTTCAAGTTTCAAATGATTTTATTGGGGACTGATGTTTGGGAGCACTATATACACTAGGACGAACAAATGGAGCAGTCAGTTTAAAGTTTAAATGGATTTAGAGTTCACAGTAGAGAGTTCATCCACCATGAAATCTACAGTTTTACAGTCCTGAAGTTTCTGTGTGTTCAGAGAAATGGCCGGGTATGGGCTGTGGGAGCTGGAGGTGGATAGATCCCCATCTTTAGTAACCAGGTCCACCTCTATGGATTTCTTCTGTTTTTGCTACTCGCCTCATGCGCTTGGCCAGTGATGGGGTGGGTACCCAGATGTAGGTCGCAACTTGAAAATCTCTCTAGGAGTCGCAGACTTCAAGTGGTGTGGGGAGCCACAGGATGGGAACATTACTCCTTGTAGGATGGGAGTTTCCCTGTTTGATGGGAGTTTCGAATTGGAAGTACGAAAACAAAATCTCTTCAGGAGTCGCAGACTTCAAGTAGTATGGGGAGCCACAGTTTAGGAGCCCCTTGCTTGATGGGATGTCTTTCCAAGTAGAGTTTGGGTTCATTCGCCAAGTGGACCGTCAGTAGAGGCCGACATGGGAGCCGGGCAGTCGGGCTGTGTATCCAATGCACATGTGAAGTCCGGGCTGAGTGCCTGGTGGGTCCAAAGCCAGACAACTGTTGAAGTGTTTATTCCTCAAATGGACCGCTGTGTTTAACCTCTAATCTGCATTACAGTTATGTAGCCCTGTGGGGACCATACAGAGCTTTGTTTATGTTCAGTGAGTTAATAAATAAAGCCACACTGAAAAATCCCAATTCTGGTTCCGGACATTACAGTTATTGCTTCCTGTAGTTGGATTTACTTGGGTGCCTCTGTGCAGAGTAGTCAAACCTAGGCCTCTTGTGCTAGGTAGCCTCATCCTTCCCCGAACCCATAGATATACACTCCCCACCAGGTATTGCTGCCAAATGCCAACAGCATGCCACCTGTTGTTGTTTTGGTAAAAGGACAGGGTTGGGGAGGGTTACACGTACTTCTAAAGTTTGGAACCATATGAAAAAATGATATTGTAGAACAATCCAACTTAGTGAGTTTTAAGCAAATGTTAGATTTAACATAATACAGTGAATACAGGATGGTGTAATTCCCACATGAGTGGGGGACAATCTCATTGGGCATATCATGCTCCCTTTTGTCCTATCTTTCTAAGAACTGAAGTTGAAAATCCCATTGACTGCTATTATACCATGCTTACCTTTGATTCTTCTGTTTGCAGTTTGGCTTTGAAGAGTGCAGACATGTCCCGGACCAGAGAAGATTACAGCACCAACCTCTGGAGGTAAGTATGGGGGTAAGAGGGGGTAAGGGAGGTGGGTGCTCAGTGGGAGGGTGGGATGGGGAGGAGGGGACTGGGCAACAATGAGGGACTATTTTCTTTTACAGGTAAAATGGATCGGGGATGGTTTTCTTTATTTACAGGGGAAAAAAAACATAAATTCGGGCACACTGGGGTGGGCTCCCAGTATGCCACATGAGTTAGGTGGTACATAATGCTGACATGGGGATCCGGCACTCTGATGTCAGCATGGGAAAGGGGCATGGAAGGAGGAGGAGGACAGCAGCAGTGGGAGCAAGAAGGGAAAAAAACATAATTTTGGGCACACTGGGGTGGGATCTCAGTGTGCCACATGAGTTGGGGGGGTACATGATGCTGACATGGGGATTTGGCCCCTGATGTCAGTGCATTGACAGGGAATAGAGGGAGAGGGGAAGACAGCAGCAGTGGGTGGAAGGGGGAAAAAACATAAATTTGGGAACACTGGGGTGTGCCTTCAGTGTACCACATGAGTTTTTGGGGCTACGTGATGCTGACAAGGGGATTGGGCACCCAGATATTGGCATGGGGACAGGGAATGGAGGGAGCAGGGAGGACAGCAACACTGGAAGGGAGCAGGAGGACTTTATTTGTTGCCAGGGCTGGGACAGACTGGAGGGAGTGGGGAGGACTGCAGCAGTGGGAGAAAGTGGGAGGAGTGCCATCCGCAAGATTGTGGCAGTGATGCAACTGTGCAAGCATGGCATTTGTGCATGCATAGTTGTGATGAATGGCATTATGCCATTCCCAAGATGGTGGTACCAGCAGAACTGCCCATATGCATGAGGTGCGCATGCACAGTTCTCATAGGAGGCAGTATAGTGCAGTGGTCTAAGGCCTGAGCTGCAAATCTGTTGACATCCAGCAGCCCAGACCTGGGTTTGAATCCTACAGCTTCCACTTGCATACTGTGTGACTCTGAGCAAGTCACTTAACCTCCTTGTGCTCCCAGGTCGCTCCTGTAAAAAGCTTTCAGCTTAGTGTGCTATACCTGGTTAAACAACTAAAATAAAATAAAATAAAAATAAATCATACCAGAATGTGGAAGTAACAGTAGAAATACAGTAGTGTGGCTGTTAGCAACCAACCATGGCAGAGTGCTCCCAGCTCTGTTGGACTTTCAGATGGATACTTTCAGAAGTCCAACAGAAGCATCCCACGATCATCCGTTTTCAAGCTACAGATCGCAAAACAGATGTAGGCTCTGCCCATAGGCATAAAAATGAGGACCAATAATTAAATAAAATAAAACATGGGTGGTTGTAACCAGAATTTTGCACACAGCCTCAGTGTGGAATGCTTTTATAAACCCCTAAAGCTTCACTCTCGGAGTTTATGTAGCATCCCCACACCCATATGTTATTCATATATTATGAACCATTACCTACTACAGTCGTGATGTTCATGTCCCTGAACATACGCTACCAGTTACAAACTCATCACCATACACATCCTTCAGCAGTTGCAAATGCCCCTCTGCATTGTCTTGGCTTCATAAATCTGTGAAAAAAATGTCTGACAGGCCCTCTCGTAATACCATTTGTGTTGTTATTTTAGTCCATTTTTTTTTCAATATCATTTATTTTACAGAATGTGTTTTTGTATATGACTTGTCAGTGTGACTATCCTATATTGCAGTGTTATACTGTAATTTACAGAACTCAGGTGCAATATAACAAATGGTTAGGTACAGAACTAGACAAGATAACTGGATTTAGACAGTTACTGTTAACTGGCAAACAAATGTAGAACAGTCAAAGCATAAGCGCTTAACAAGCAGTGGTAAATACCACTTGGATAAAGAGGAGTAGAAGGGAGGGAGAAAACACGAGAGGGGTGGAGGGATGGGTGGGCAGGGTGGGTGTGGGAATTTAGGAGCAGTTGCAGAAGAGGGAGGTAAGGCCTCTGAGGTGGTTTGAGAGGGCCCAAAGGGAAGCAGCAAGTCAGATGACAAGACAGAGGGAGTTCCAGATTTAAGGGAGGTGGCTGAAAGCAGCTTGGCCACTGGTCATGGAAACTAGAGGGGCTGCAAAGGTGGAGCTTCTTAGGGTATGGGAGTGTGGAAGGGGCAGGAGAGACAGGCAATGAGGTAGGATGGGAGAGAGTCATTAGCAGCCGTCGTGGCTCTGATCAGAGTTTGTTTTTTTCAGGAATGACTTTGGAAGTTGGTTTTCAAATGGATGAAACTGGGTTTCTATGGCAACATTGTTACTTCACAGAAGATCACAGCATTAAGGGAGAGAAAGAGAGTCTGTGAGATTTGAAAGTGATTGGGGTGGAAGTGCAGTGTGGGCTAGGAATAATCACCTTAGCAGTTTAAATTAATTGTTTATTTCTTTTTGTTAGAACTGACTTCTTGTTTCAGTGATGATAACACAGAAGAGCTATGAGGAGAGCTACAAAGCAAATGGTAAGTATTTATGTGAGTCTGAGATAACTGTGAAGCTGTCAGTGTGTAGGAGGGAACAGTGGCTCGTGCTTTTTTTATAGTGAAAGCCAGCATTTGTTTGCCATTATAACCAGCTGGTTATAACAGAAAATAAAAACTGTCTTTCTCTATGGAAAAATGCAGGGCCCAGTTATTACACATTGTTTACATCCACAGAAACATAGAATCATATAATTTAGCCAGTAAGAAGGCCTTGTGGTCTATCAAGTGTGTCTGATGTGGAGACACATGCACTCCAGTTGTTCATGACCTCCTACACCCTTCCTTGGCCACTGTTGCCTACCCCTTGAACTTGGTTTTTACGTTTATGACTTACTCCGGTAGCTTGTTACACCTCTTATTTATTTATTTATTTATTAAATTTTGTTAACCGGGTAGGCCCACTGGGCCCCAAAGGTCCCTTTTTCAGGGGCTACCTAGGGACTGTTACATAAGGTTTGAACATACAGACAGGTATCACAGTGTCATACAGATTATACAGGGTTACTAAAACAGTATACAATTTTTCAATTTTTGTGCAAGAGGGCAGGAGATGCATGGTATTAGTTGTTAACAATCATAGTACAGTGCAGTGCATAGGATATAAGATACAGCAATACAGATCAGTACATGTAAGGTCCGTTGACCTCTTCACTAACTGCTCCATGAAACAGAACATCCTGCCATCCCTCCTGACTTTACTCTGCCAATTTGGAGTCATTCCTTCTCGTGTTTATGTTTTTACCAGAACTAAACAGTTCACTAGAGTTGACTGTCAATGTTCTTCAGTTATTTAAAGATCTTTATCATGTCCCCTCTTTCCATTATGTTCTCCAATAAGAAGTAGATGGGTAGATAGATAGATAGATAGATAGATAGATAGATAGATAGATAGATAGATAGATAGATAGATAGATAGACAGACAGACAGACAGATGGGTAGAAAGATAGATAAAATTTGTATTTTATACAGGAAAAACATGTCATTAGGAAACAATTCATGTAAGACAGTCCTGTGAATGGTTACATGTGAATTTCAAAAAGAATAAGAAAATACAAAACATGCAAAATTTCACATCACTTCATATATACAGTTGTCATGCATCTAAATATGTAGAGTTATACAAATCTGAAAGATACACGTAAGGCTAATAGACTGTTAACAGTTGCAAACCAATGGAAAACAGTTGTCTGAAGCAGTAACAAAAGCAGTATGGAATAGAATAGTGCGTACAAATTCAGGCACTCCAACCACTGCTCATATGTGTATCCTTGCTGCCCCTGAATTATCTTGGTAGTCTATCTCTGCATCTCCTCCAATTATTTTATGTCCTTCCTGAGGTGAGGAATCTACTGTAGAACTAGACACAGTTCTCCAGGCGTAGATGTACCAGGGATCTGTATAGGGGCTGTATGACCTCCTTTGTCCTGCTACTCAACCCCCTGCTTATACAGTACAGCATTCTGTTAGCCCTACCTGCTGCCTTACTGCAATGAGTAGAGGGATTTAGGGTGCTCATAATTGTTACCCTAGATCCTTCTAGTCCAGGCTATGAAGTTTATCATCACCTACATTGGAGAGTGGCTTTATAAAAGCACAGGCAGTCTTACAGATTGATCTACGTGAAATGTGGCAAATGTCAC
Source organism: Neoceratodus forsteri (assembly GCA_016271365.2). Classification (NCBI taxonomy): domain Eukaryota; kingdom Metazoa; phylum Chordata; order Ceratodontiformes; family Ceratodontidae; genus Neoceratodus; species Neoceratodus forsteri. The sequence continues at coordinate 158,645,329 of CM028131.1, read as the reverse complement.
ATTTGTTCATAGTATCACCTTATCCCTATAAAACACCATTATGCTTACTTCTTCCTCAATAATTGACTTCTTCACTTTGCTAAAGTGATCCTTCCATGCACAGTCCAGAATGAGTCAATGTGTGAGAATCAGCAAAGTAAAAGTTATTCAGTATACTTAGTCAAGAAGGCAGTAGTAATTAAAAAAACCTTGGAAAAACTAAACAGATCTTGGCTTACTCACTGAACAATTATTTATATAAAGCAGAGTAGTAAGAAAACAATGATTATATAAATGACTTGATACTGAAAATGATCACCATCCACTAAAGGCATATTATGATGCGAAATCGGTCTTGTGTTAATAGACTTCTCAGGGAAGTAGCTGCCTGCGGCTTTGTGTTCATCATGACAATAGTTTAATTAAATAGAGTTACAAAGATAGCTTTGAGCCAGGTTTTTAAATACATGGTTACTGTTCTATACATTAGAGCTGGAGGCTGGCACTTTATACCAGATAATACCAAATGTCCTTGGACAGATTGGACAGATAGCAAATGAGATGCATAATGCATATTACTGCCTGTTCTACTGTCTATTGCAGTGATATTAAAAACTAAACAATTCATGTTTTACCATTATTTTACTAGAAATCAGGAGATTTAAAGCAGCAGTTGTTACAGAGAACATTTTGGTATCTACTGTATACCTTTTTATTACATTTTAGATTGCTGTTTTTCTCCTGGCTTGCCAGAAGCCCCTTCTTCACATTTTCAGTCTGTTTTAGCATTTTTATTAGTTTTGAAATAATTGGAGATCTCCATTAACAGTTGCCCCCCCATGTTTTTCTCTGTATTCATCCATTGTTTAGCATCACTCTGTTTAAAGCTAAAGATGAACTAGCATGCAACAATAACTGCTTCATAAACTGTTGGTGGTGCTCAGGACAGTATGTTTAACTCTGGGCTTTAAAACATACAAAGTTGTGGTTGGCCCAGTGGCACTGAGGGCTGAGGAGCTGGACACCTTACCTCGTGGCATGCCAGTGACCCAGGTTCAGGAATGAGCCTGGGCCATTGGAGGTTGGCAACGGGGGGGCCCAAAGGGGCTGTTGCCAGGGCCATGGGACCAATGCATGCCTCCACACACATGTGTACCCACTCCTGGGGCCCCTGGGGTAAAATGAAGGAAAAGAAAAATCTCTGGCAGCAGGATGGTGACTGACTGTCTGCAGGCTCCGCTCCCTGGCCGGGCATAAGGTAAGCCCTGGTAATTCCAGGTTACAGGGCTGTGGGAGGGAAGGGTCGGTCAGATGGGGCTGTCCAGGGGGAAAAAAATGTTAAATGACAAAACAAAATGTACAAAGTTGTAACATGATGAACATGAGATATGGCACCATAGAAATCAATTTTAAAAGGCAACTGAACAGCAGTGATTGATACTGGGGTAGGGCAGAAATGGACAGCATAAGTGGAGGTAGTGTGGTCTAGTGGATAGACCACTGGCCTGGGAACCAGAAAACTACAGCTTCGAACATCATTTGTTCAAAATACTTACTGTGTGACTTTGTGCAAGTTGCTTAACCTCCCAGTTCTCTTATCCACCCAGCAACACAAATGGGTAGAAGCAACAGCCCACATGAAATAAGCTGTTGGATCTCAGCTGGACAATCCTGGGTAAAAATTGTAAACTTTAATGATGTCATTTTTATAAGCATGAACTACCACTTTGAATGAACATAATGAAGACTCCTTTTTGTTTACAGAAAGGACCAAGATGGGCAAGACGGACTAAGGGCTCAGACCAAATTCCTTCTCAGCATTACCTGCTGTTGGCAGCTGTGGACTGCCCCTCCATTACAGTCTTTTGAAGCCTTATGTATATGATTGGGTCAATGGAAATCATGTGGGGAGGGGGGTGGTCATGAACTGTGTGACCAAAGAAAGTTTTTCCATAATGTGGCGGGTGTACAGACAGGGAGCAAATTCTACGACCGGTGGACCTGTGCCATAAGGCTTATGCCCTCCAGCACAGCCTTCCAGTAAAGAGGTGAAGCCCAAATGGGTCCCATTCCCCCATCTACTGCACCCAGCCCTCTGATACAGCAGAGTGAGCTGAGAGGCATGAACTGACTTTTTTTTTTTATAAATCATTGCTCCCTTAATGGGGCAGAATAGTCCCCTGCTCTTCGTGGAAGGCAAGGATTTTGTGGATCAAGCCCAAGCCAGCCCTCAATGCCAGGGTGACTAAGTTGGTAGGATGGGCACACCTCTTAACTGTTGTTTGCATGATGCTCTTCTCCTCAACTAGAGGAAGGAAGGTTGTCACTGTCTTCAGTAAATGTAGTTAGAGTCAGTTTAGAAAGGCTTATGACTGTGGGGTCTCGGTTGGAGAAGCCTGGCCAGTATAAATCTGAGGAACAGGTGACATTTTAGGTGACTTGGTCACTGGGGGCTCTGTGCCCCACCCCCCCCATGTCCAGAGAACCAGATGAACCAGGGAACTGGGGACCAGATGCTACAGGGGACTGGGAATTGTTGTCACAGAGGCCCAGAAAAGGGGTGATCCAAAAGCCGAGGCACTGGGTTCTGTGCTTGTGGGAGGCCCTGGAGCAATTTATGTGAATTTGTCTGGGGACACACTGATTCATTATGCTGTGACATTATAGATGGGAGATGGAAGCCAGGGACACCAGCCTGTGGATTCTGTAGAACAGGCAGTGAGCCCCAAGGCATTCTAATTGCTGCAAGTAGATGGTTGAGGACCTCCTATGGATACAGATGGAGCAGGATGTAAGCAAGTTAATCCAGGAATGGTATGTTCCTCCAGCTAGCAGTACAGAGAGAGATTTCGGGAGATGAGGATGTAAAGGTCCCTTCAGCCTTTGACTGAGATATAAACAGAGATGGGGAATGAAGGCTGTGGTTGTCCCTCTAGGCCAAACATCCAAATTGATAAGGAACATAGAAACATAGAAAATAATTGCAGAGCAAGACTAATAGTCCATTCCATCTGCATGTAACACCTTATCATAACCTGAGACATTTGGTCAATATGTTTTTTTGTCTACACTATCCACCCCCAGCTCTCCCTGTCTTACTTCTACTCCCTAAGTATCTACTAAACCCTTAATTATGTCCCAATCATGCATTAACCATTAATGGGCTTGGCTACTCCCACCTCTGATGGCAGACTGTTCCATGGCTCAACCACTCTCTCTGTAAAGTGAAATTTTCTCACATCCCTCCTGAATATCCTCCTTTGCCAGATTTCACTCCTGTCCTTATGTTCTAGAGTCTTTACTTCTGTTGAATAGTTCCTCACAGTTCACCTTGTTCATACCATTCAGGAACTTGAAGGTCTCTATCATAACACCCCTTCTTTTGTCTGGCCATTAGTGTTTACATATTGAGTGCCTTAAGCTGATCTTCACAGGATCTACCCTGTTGGCCTTGAATCATTTTAGGTACCCTACACTCCAAAAACTCAAGCCTGTCCTTGTCTTTTCCTAGGTGAAGTCTCCAGAATTGGGCACAGTTCTCTAGGTGAGGCCTCATAGTAACTAAGGTCTCACCATACCACTCCTCTCATCCGCATTGAGTTAGAACATGTTTAGTGACCCAAGTAAATTCTCATAAGCTCCTCCCTGCTGGTCCTGAATCACTTTGGTTGCCCTACACTGTACCATATCCAGCATGTCCTTGTTTTTACTTAGTTAAGAACTCCAGAACTGGGCATAGTACTTCAGTGTGGCTTCCCCAGTGATTTATAGAAAGGCAATAATATATTTTTCCTCCTGCTGTCACTACCCGTTTGCCTTACCATAGACCTTGTTATGCTAACTAGAATGTTTAAGGATCTCACTTATGATGACTCCTAGGTTCCTTTCCCCAGATGTAGTGACTAGCTTAACCTCCCATCCAATACTCTGTTCTGGGGTTCTTTTTTTTCCAGATACATTTTGTGCTCCTTGGCCAGGATAGGCTGGGGCTCCCTTCAGCTGTGCCACACAGACCCACATCATCCTACACCTCCCAGGACTTACTTGGCTGGCATGAATACCCCCAACATGTCGGAATAGGGAGGGCCAATCTCCCCTCCAAAGTCTTGACCCCTTCAGATCCTGGCAGTGTGGTGAGTGAAGGATCAGTAGGCAGGACACCATGATAGCCTGTTCTGCCATCATTGTCCTCCATTTTTCATCAATTTCTCGTACTGAGGTGTGCTCATTTGCATGGATGCATGCAGGCACATGCATGCTTTGGAGTCCAACAGCACCACCCAGTTTCAACCACTCCCATCTGTACTACCACTAGCCCTCCACCTGGTGGCATTCATTCAGTGGAGCTGACAGTCCTACCTCCCAGGCAAGAAGAGCAGTCCCTCAGACAATCAATCCTCTCCCCTTCAGCTGACCCCCCAGCAACCTGTGCTCATTTCTGAACATGGATTGCCAGTGTGGAGCGAGATGTGACATCTAGTGCCTCAACCCTTAATACCACTAGGCCAGCTCATGCTGGGGTTCTTGTTCCTTATGTGCACCAGCTCCTTCTAGGGTTCTTGTTCCTTATGTGTGCCAGCTTATTCTGGGGCTTTTGTTCCTTATGTGCATCACCTTACACTTGCAGCTGTCAAACCTTGGACCACCTCTCCAACCTTTTCAGGTCTGTTTGCATTGCCTATTCTCCCATCCTAATGTCTACCCTACCACAGAGCTTAGTGTCATTCACAAACAGACACATTTTGCCCTGAAGTCCTTCTATGTTTGCTGATGAATATATTGAAAAGTACTGGATGCAGGACTAATTCATGTTGCACCTCACTGGTGACCTTCCTCTTCTCAGATCTGATTCTGCTTGCTGCTGCTACCTTTTGCCTACCTTCCAGACAACTTCCCACCAATTTATGTCCTTCACTGCATCAGATCCTTTAGCTTCTTCAGCAACCTTATTTGAGGCACTGAGTTGAATGCTTTGCTAAAGTTGAAGTAGAGTAAATCCACTGCAGGACCCTTATTAACTGTCCTAGTTTACCCAGTCTAACAATTATGTAAGGTTGATCTGATAACTCCTGCCATGTACCCATGCTGTTTACTTTCCTGGAGACTGTTTCTTTTGAGGTAGTCTACTAGGTCCTCTTTGATTAATGTCTCCATCAGTTTATGCACAACAGAGGTAAGACTGACAATCCTGTAGTTACCAGCTGCTGTTTGTCCTCACCCTTTGGAGCTGAACTACGTTCGATGCTTTATAGTCTTTTCTTTTAAAACCAACCTTGTCTGAACAGATCTATTGAATAGCCTTACTAGTAGTTCAGCTAAATCTGATGCCAGTTTCCTGAGCACCCTCAGGTTCATCCTCTCTGGTCACTGAGCCTTATCTATCCTCAGGGTTGACAGACCTCTTGTGACCCATTCTCTAGTATATAACTGCTGCCTAATTTCTGGGATCCTGCTTTCCGCAGCTTTCATGCTGCTTTCTGAAAAAGGACCACTGTCCTCCTTAGTGAATACTGAGCAGAATTAGCCATTCATAATGGTTGTTTCCTGCTTATCCTCCTCTACTACCCTGTCTCCCTTTGTTAGATTACAAATCCTCATCCTGTCCTTCTTTTCCCCTTATATACCTGAAAAGCAGTTTTCCCCACCCTGGATCCCCCCCCCAATATGCAGCTCTGTATTTGCTTTTCATCCTTGCTTGCCCTCTTGGTCTCTAGATCTTACTTGGCACTTCTCCATTCTTCATCTCCTGCTTTTCCATGTATGAATAAAGGCCTTTTGGTTCTCATTGCCTCACTGACCTTTCCAGAGAACCTTGTTGGTCTCTTGTACCTATTTATTTATTTATTTATTTATTTAGAAATCATAGGAATTACAACCCTTTGAGTCGTATACTCTTTTCCAAAGGCTCCACATCAGATAACAGTATTAAAAGTATCAAAGAACAGCATACAGCAGTTATATCAATTACAGCAGTAAGGCCAACAAATGAGTATGGCAGACAACAAAAATAATGGAGTTTACAGGAGGCAAGTGTGGTTATTGTCCTATACAGGTGGTAGCTAAGCATACTGGAAGAGATACATTATTACAGTCCTAGACCAGGGTGCAACCTTAGGGAGGCATTGTCAAGGTAGTATAACACAGGTTCTAGATTAGTAATTGTCCTATACAGATGGTAGCTAAGTGTAGTGGAAATACACAATGTTAAAGTCCAATCAGTTGGGTGCTGCCTCAAAGGAGCATTGTCAAAGTAGTCTTATATCTATACAAGTTATGATACATATAATATAAGCCATAGGCCAGCAGGCTAAGAGAAGCAGTACTAGGGGATGCTGCTTCTGAAAAGATAAGATTTGTCATAGGCTAGCCTGGGATGACCTCTAGAGTGAAGACTGGGCCTGGGACTATGCCTAGTGGGCACACCGGCAGTTTTAGGAGGAGAAAAGGTGATTCTTTAGGGCTGCCTTGAAAGGAACTAGTTTGGAAATGGAGGTGATGGCAGCAGGGAGCGCATTATACCATGAGGGGGCTCTATATGGGAAATATCTTTGAGCTAAGGTGGTCCTAACCTGGTAACCATCCAAATGTTTTGGAGGCAATGAATGGCAACAGAGGAGGGAGCCAAGAGGAGGGATGCAGTGACTCCCAGGGAGCTGCACCAGGTGGATTTTTTGGTAAGGAGGCAAGTTTGATATTTGAGTCTTCCTCCAGGGTGAGAATATTAGGGCATAGAGGGTACAGGTATGAGTTCACTTGTTAGCACCAGAGAGTAGCCGACATGCTTTGTTGATACCCAGCTGGACTTTGTTTAGTGCAGTGGGTCAATGGCTGAGTAAATCGTAAGCCCATAGTCAATGAGTGACATGACTGATGAAGTGACTGCCAAGTGTAGGGCTTCTGGCAGCAAGCAGTCCTTGTGTCGGTATAGCAGGCTGATGCAGGCATTAATGACAGAGGACAGTATGTTAATGTGGGCATGAAAGGAGAGGGTAGTGTCAAAGCTGATGCCCAGATATTTATAGGTATGGACCTGATCCAGAAAGAGGAGTGAGCTAGAGAGGATCTTTAGGTGTGCATCCTTGGCTTTGTTTTGGCGGTGTGCAAAGAGCATGGACTTTGTTTTCTTGATATTGACAACAAGTCTGTGTTCTGTAAACCAGTTTTCAACCTAGTTGAAAGAGTCTTGGAGGGAGGATTGCAGACCAGCGGGGTCAGGGTGCAGTGTGTAGAGAACAGCATCATCGGCATAAAGCAGCATGCTGCCATGGCAGACTTTGGGTAGGGCATTTAGGTAGATGCTGAACAGCAAAGGACCCAAGATGGAGCCCTGTGGAACCCCAGAGCAGACAGGTAGGGTGATGGAGAGGGTATTGTTAATCTTGATACATTGTGATATGGCAGTGAGGTAGCTGGAGAACCAGGAGAGGGGACTTTGTGATGCACAGATACATTGGAGCATGTTTAGAAGAAGGGGTTGGGAGACGGTGTCAAAGACCTTGGATAGATCAATGAAAATGGCTCCAGCAATGTTACTCCCTGCAAAGTAAGTTGTGAACAAGCAGGTACTCAATGAGTTGCTCTGCCATCATTTTTTCAAGGGCTTTTGAGAGTGGGGGAGAATGGAGATGGTTCAGTAGTTGTTTGGGGAGGTGTAGTCTCCACGTTTTAGGATTGGGGTTATGACAGCTGTTTTCCAGGCAGTTGGGAACTGACCCAAGCATAGAGAGTGGTTAAAGAGATCCATTAGAGGGGAGAGGATGGTGTCAAGAACCAGATGAAGGATTCTCATGTCAAAGGAGTCTTTGCAGTAAATGGAGCCACTGAGAGCTTTGGACAGGTAAGTTTTTGCTTCCTTCATGGTAATGACCCAGAGGTAGAACAGGGAGCATTGAAAGTTAGGCTCAGTGTTATCTGGTACAGGGTCAAAAAAGTTGCTCTGAAGGACTCCACTAAGGTCTGAGAATATGGAATTAAGGCAGTCAACAATGGACAGAGGATCAGTGGAGGTGACATTACTGATGCAAAGCTGGGATGGGGGGAGGCAGGATTTTCCATTAAGTTTTTTAATGTTGTCCCAAAATGTCCATGCACTCCCCCAGAAGGACCTTTGCAGAGAACCATATTGGTCTCTTGTACCTGTTTCTCCTGGTACCATTCACAGGAATGACTTTGTGGCCTTGACGATAACCCTTTACATTTCTCCCCATCTTTCCTCCACTCCAGTGATACTGCCCACTCCAATTAACCTGTCCTGGACTAATTCCTTTATCTGATTGAAGTCTGCACTTCTGAAATCCAGAACTTCAACATTTAAGACAAGAGCTTACTGGAACCAAGGTCTAGCTTGAACCAGATGGTGTTACCATCATTAACCTCCAGTAGTTCTTCAACCCTCACTCCATCTATTCTTTCCAAGTTGGTGAGCATGACCTCAAGAATGGCAGCCTACCTTTTAGGTTCCTTGACCAGCTGCACTGGCATGTAGCCCTGCAACGTATCTAGCAGGGCCAGACTTCTGGTGTGCCTACTGTAGCTTCTGGAATGTCAGAATTTTAAATTGGGTATCCTGAAATGGATCAACCATGAGACAGCCTGACTAATGTAATAATCTAAATTTATTTTACCACATTTATATAAGCAAGTTAAAGTACCAAACTCAAGAGATACATGGTTTAATTGTAAGTGCAAATCAACTAAAGTAGAACTAAATAAAACTCAATGGCAATAAAGGAAAAATAAACATAAGATAGTATTAGGTTAAATGCAAAAAGGGAAGAATATCAAAAGATAATACAATAGGAGAAAAATATTTATCAGAATAACGTGTGGATTAAAATGAGAGAAGTTCTGACTAATAATGATACCAAATAATTTTGAAATATGGTTGGAAAAGGACATGGGAATTATAAAGCCATGTTAGAAGCTCATATTACCTTAGATGATTGGGTCAAATATTTATCAGACCTTTTTTTGATAATGCAGAATCAAAGCATGAAGACACTACTAATCTCTAAACAAATATTAGAACTACAGGATATGAACCTGTACATACAGTTGTCATAAAGGATGAGATTATGACTGCAGTACAGGAGACAAAAAAAATAACAAAGCCTTCAGCTCGGATAAAGTTGTTTCTGAACTATTTAAATGTTTGTATTTGTTGGTGGTTACCTATACTACATGTAAGCAATAAGACATGAGGTAGTGGGCATTAGACAATTCTAATGCACGGCCAGGGGTGTAATGAGGCACAAGGCCACAGTCTGAGTACCTTCAGCCTGTGGCTGTGCATTATAAATGTCTAATGCACACCTCTGGAGTGTCATATTGTGCTCATAAAATGGGCCTCTGTAATTAACGTGTGCGTAAAAATCTAAAGTTTTATGCTTAAATAGAAAAAATTAAAACCTTTAATGTCTTTTGATGTGAAATAGTTCCTCCACCTGTAATTGATTGTTGTATTTTTGTATTTCCTTGTTGGACTTTTGTCACACTGTGGCCACTGTAGTTGAAGATGATTGCTGTGGTTACCAGGTAACTCCCCCTCACACACTCTTGACTCCCCCACCCACACACATGTCATCATCCCCAGAAACATGACAGCATGTGTGTATTGTTTTATTTTATTTCATTTATACATTTTTTAGATGCCCACATATACAGTAAGCTCCAATGAGGAGCTGATAAGAAGTGAATGAGCACATGTGCATTTTATTTATTTATTTAAGAGTTTCATGAGGAAGGCTACACTGAAGAAGAAGTTACTTGTCTCACGGTGCATAGTGGGGGGTTGGGGGAGTTGGAAGGCATACAATAAAATGTAATCAACACAACAGTATACATTGCCAATATATGGGAATTGAAAGGCATACAAATAAGTCATAGGCAAACAACAAAACAGTATATAGTGCCAATTATGCATAGGGTACATTACCAAGTAAAGAACAATTAACAAGCAGTAACAGGCAACAAGAAATTACAGTTAGTATGTATATTCCATTATATCATAGGGGACAGAAGGTCTGCAAGTGCTGTAATAGGATAACTATTACAGCCCATTTAGATGCAACATGGTCTGCTCAGTTGCAGCTGCAGTTCACAGATAGGTAATTGTGTAAGGCTGAGGAGATAGAGGAGGGGAAAGAAGAAAGGTGAATCTTGGGGGGAGGCAATTTCACAGTTTAGAGAAGCAGTATGAGAAGGCTGCCTGGCTGGCAGTAGTCATATGGCATGGGACACCTAAAGTATGGGAAACTGAGGACCTACAGTAAGTGAATAGGTGGATGGTGGGGGGATTCTTAGGGAAGAGTTGAGATAAGTTGGGAGGGAGCCAAATCAGAATTTGGAGATTAATTTAACATAGTGGAGGAGACATCTGTTATCAAGAAATGGTAAAGCCAAAGTGTGGTAAAGTTGACAGTAATGATTTCGGGTAGGAGCATCAAGTGCAAAGCGGCAGAAGAAGAAGTTAAAGAGGGTGTCCAATCTGGCTAGGGTGGTCTTAGGCACAGCACTGTAGACTACATTGCAGTAGTCAAAGATCAGGAGGATCATCTTCTGGACAAGTTCACACCTAGCTGGGAGAGGGAGGCAGTTCTGGTTCCTAAATAGTGTGCCTAACTTGGGGCACAGCTTTTAAGGATGGTGTCCACATGATTAGAGATGGTGAGGTGTTGGTGAAGCCAAACCCTCAGGCATCTGAATAAGGAGGTGTCCTTGAGGACCATCCTATTGAGGATGTGGAAAGTGGGTAGGGAAGGGAGCCTTGAAAGTCTCTGCCTAGTGCCAATGGTCATGGAGACAGTCTTCTTGGCATTTAGGAAAAACTGGCGTGTGCAAAACCAGCACTGAACATTGTTGAAATCATTCTGAAGTCTGGTTGCAACATCAGTGGGGGAGTGGCCAGAGGTGTAAAGGACCATGTCATCTTCATACATTTGAACAGAAGTAGATGTGCAGACAGATGGCAAGACATTGAGAAAGATGGAGAAGAGTATGGGGCCAAACACTGATCCCTGCAGAACCCCTGTGTCAATAGGGCTGGGTGAGGATATGGAATCTGCTATTCTAACTGACTGGGTCTGACCAACCATGTAAGCATGGAACCAGTTTGTGGTGGCAGCTGACAAGCCTGCAGTGGAGAGAGAGTGTAACAGAATAGAGTGAGAGACAGTGTTGAAAGCCTTGGCTAGGTCTACAAAGATGGTGGACATGATTTGACCACTGTCCATCTCAGTGAGGATGGAGTCAGTGAGCCTAATCAGGGAGGAGGTGGTGGTGTGGGTTTTACGAAAGCCAGATTGGAAGGAGGTGAAAAAGTTAGTGAGAGAGATAGGCAGAGAGTTGGGTGTTCTTGCAGCTTAGTAAGGGTGGGAAGTAGAGATATGGGGCAATAGTTCCCATGGAAGGATGGGTCACCACCCTTAGAGGAGGAAAGATCAATGGCATGTTTCCAGACAGAGGGGGTCGCTTCCAATGTGAATGAGAGGTTGAGTAGCTCTGTCAGTGGGACAGCAATAGCCATAGCAGAAAAGTAAGCAGCTTGGAGTCCAGCCCATCAGGTGAACTGCCTTTAGAAGGGTTTAGGGTAAGTAGGGCATCCAGGGTGTCAGAGGGGGTTATGTTAGTGAATGAGAAAGGAAGGGGCTGGGGATAGGTTTTTGGTGAGTTAGGGGGAGGATCAGACTGGGGAGATAGTAAGGAGGATAGAAGGGCAAAGACACAGGAGGTAATAAAGGAATTAAATTCAGGGGCAATACTCAAGTGGTCAGACGTAATAGTGTTGTTTATAGTGAGAAGGGGGTTGGAGGAGAAGAAGGGGAGAAGAGAGAGAGAGTGAATTACATTCCAAAATTTGAGGGGCTGTTTATATTCGATTGAAAGGTTGAGGTAAAATTGTCGACTTTAGCCAAACGAGTGGTTTTGGTGCCTTTCATGGTTAACAATAGTTGTCATAGACTTTCTGGAATTGGAGATTTTGTGTTGCTTCCAGGTTTGGTCCCTTGCTCTTTGGCATGCTATGAGTTGCGGTGTGACCCAAGAGAGGTGGTTTCCATGGACTCTAACTTTGCGTAGCAGGGCGTGCCAGTTCCAAACTTTGAGAAATTTACCTTTGAAATATTCTGTGGTTATGTCGATCATGTTCACTGAGGTTAGGCTCATGTTTGCATGTTTGCATGTGTGCATGTTTGGGTGAAGCAGAGAACATGAGTGCAGCACAGCAGTGAGTGCTGGTAAGTGATTTTAAAGGAAAAAGAAAATAAACAGAAACAAAGTTAAAGAGCTACTTACACCTCAAATATAACTTTAAAAAACAAAATAATTAGGTACAATTCTGCTTGCATTCCATACATATGCTATGTATTTCTCCTCCCATTTATTTGTTATTGAGGAAACTTGCATGAATACATGATCTTTAGCCCTTAGAATTCCTTTAGAGTCCATCTGCCTCTATAGCTTACTCCCTACTTCATGTCATAATTCTCTGTTGTGACATCCCAATCTGTTGCCATGGGAGTAACTGTGATGTCACAGGCAGTGCATTATGACCTCAAGTAGGGAGAAAGCACTAAGAATAGATGAACTCTTCAGGAGCAAAGATCCTGTTCTCATGCAGATGACCTCGGTAACAAGTAATGGGGAGGAGAAATACAGAACTAGTGTGAAATACAAGTTTGATTGTGTCTAAATATTATGTTTGGTTAAAGTTCTCCTGAAGATTTTAGCTGCTCCTTAAACTAGCTTCCAATTGCTGCACTGTCCGTTTTGAGAAGTCTTCCCAGTATGTGTAATGGCTAGGGGAGGAGGAGCATGCGGAAGACTGGTTGAGGCGGGGAGGAGCAGTGAGCAGCTGAGCCTGGGGCTGAGTGATCAGTCTGTTAGAAAATAGGGGAGAAAAAGGTTGAGAAAAAAATGTGTTTTGCTATAAGATAATGGAGAATTGTGTTACTTTTAAGAACTGTTTATGTTCTTTTCAAGTGAAATGGTACATTTGTTTATATTGGAGTATGCCGTCATTTTTCTTGGTAAGAAGGAGAATCAAAATGGTGGCTATTTGTTTTTTTTTTTAATTTTGCAGCTCAATGACTTGAAACAGGTACTGCACCTTGGTTTGCAGGACTTGTTTTTAGTCATGCATTAGGTACGTCTTAGGCGTGCCTAACAACTAATCACATTGCTCAAAATCCTTTGCCCATTTTAAAAATAATCTTTAATACAATTTTGAAATCTGGACTCTTACCTGAGTCTTGGGCAGGCAAGTTAGTTATGCCAATTCACAAAAAAAGTCTGCCTAAAATTCCATCAATGTATTATCCCGTTAGCTTGCTTGTAACCAGTCAAAAACATTTTTCCAAAATAATTCTTAATAAATTAAAAGACTGGGTAGAATCTCCTGGTGCTTTACATGAATAACAAAATGGGTTTAGACCTTAGAGGTCTACAATATAGCACTGTACTTTTTACAAAATATAATTTGGTCAAAAGAGCTCCTTTATATTGCTGTTTTGTCAACTTGAAGTCAGCTTTTGACGAAATGAGCCATTTCAAATTATGGCAGATTTTATGAGAAACATGTATGGATCCTGGGTTACTTGATACTGTTCTCTGCTTTCATCAAAATACTTAGTCTAGGGTCCAATATGATCAGTTTGGGAATCTTTCAAAATCATCATTGACTGACATGGGTGTCTGTCAATGATGTATTTTGGCACCCTGTTTGTTTGATCTATTTATTAATTATGCAATCAAATATTTATGTGACAGTAAGTTTCATGCCCCCCCAAATCTTAATGCTCTACAGTAGTTTTCTGCCTTGCTTATGCAATTATTATATGCTTTTATATCTACAATGCTTATTAGTTTACAGAACAGAGCTAATAATTTCTCAGTCCTTTGTGACCAATTGTTTCATGATTAATTATGACAATACTACTAAGTTAATATTCTCAAATACAAAACATTAAAAATGTCCTCCCTTGTTCATAAATAAAGTTAAACTCAAAGCTGTAAAGTATTTCATTTATCTTTTATTTCACTTCACATCCAATTTCTCTTGGATTCCAAATAATGATAATGTTAGAACCAAAATAGTAAAGTAATAGTTAAAATTCAGCATCAGGAGTTGTTATGGTATTACATGCATGTTTTCTTTATGGTGTTGAGATATGGGGATTCATGAATTCTGATACTTTTGAGGTTAATTTAAACAAACTATACGATATCTATTGGATCATCCTGGTTATGTGGAAGCCCCATTCCGGAGAACAAAATTATGACAATTCCCTGTAAAAACTTTCATCTATGAAAGGATAAACATTTTCTACCTAAATATGATGCATTTGCCTGATTAATAACACCTAAACTTTATACTGAAGAACAGATAAACAATTCCACAAGAGTAGAGATGCAACAAATTTGAACTTCACTGGCGATGTTGATGCCAAGTGGATGAAATTTACCCTAACAAAGCATTGCAAAGATTTTATTGGCCTCAGCAAATTCAATTTCCCTGAAATGTGTAAAGATTCACCACAAAGTGGTCATTTTTCCCTGTGAAGTGGCCACTTTGTGAGCAAATTTTGGACACTTCCTATAAAAAACAACATTTTGCAAAGCACAAACTTTGCAAATTTTGCAAATTTCATGAATAATTTGTGAAATTAATTTTGGCAACTCCACCCACCTCAACACAAGAGACAACTCTTTTGCATGTTTTAACTTTATTAAAAACATGATATATCCCACAAGGTTGGAAACTATCTTTACTGGTATTTATCTCTACCCAGGATGGCAAGATGTGGAAGTAACATGGAATTCCCATCAGAATTTCACCATTCATTCTACAAAGTTCCAGTAGCTGTGATCAGTGGAGTTACAGTCCATGGAACAACATTATCCCAGGGATAATCATTCTGTGAATATTTCATGCAATTTTCATGGAATCAACTGAGTGAATTTAACATAAAATGTACCTACATGACTCCTAATGGATTGGACACATCTACCTGGGGTCCATAAAGTTGTCTTGAGTGCAAGAAGTTGACTTGGAATCATATAGTATTTCCCTGTTTAGATCTGTGGAATTGTATACTGTTGTTCATTAGAATTGCAGGATATTATTGTACTGTGCTCTGTTGATAATGTTATTAATGCACTGGAACACTATTCTACGGTTCTGAAACAGTGTCTAGTGTAAACAACAGAATGGATAGTGTTATCCGTGGGACTGTATTCCACAATTCTGCCACATTATAATGTAGTTTGATAGGAAAGGAGAGAAGAGTGCAAAAAAGTTGTTTAACTAATGGTAAGTGACAAACGTGCTACCCCCACCACCACCAGTAAAGGAAGAGAATTCTCATCCCCATTTTCCCTGGAGGAGACCAGTGTCCTGGTGACTGAGATCACTAAAACTGCCACATACCTCTCTGGAGAGAAGAGGACTGACTTGCCCTTCAGGGAAAAATAACTGGGCTGCCACTGCCATGAAAATCAATGAGGATGGGAACTGGTCAGAGTGCACCATCAAGCAGATCAAGCACCAGTGGAATGACTTCCAATGCAGGACACTCACATTTTGAGAGCTTGGTATAATGACAGGATGACGGGACAAAAATGCCATCACTGTACTGTTGATGAGTAATTCTGTACTTTTAACTACTCTTATTAAACATGAAATGCTGTAATGTGAGCCATACACACAACAGGGTTGGTGGTAATGGGCTATACACACTCATCCAGGGGCCTTATACCTACCCTCTCTGGAATTAATTATTGGACTTGGAAAATGAATTTTTTCATTTTAATTAATTTTAATAAATATTTCAAAATTAAGAAATAACTGAAAAAAGATGGACAATAAATAAAACCATATTTGTTGTACAATAATCCCTCTGCTGGTACACTTGCCAAAAAATGGCACCCTTGTTTTTAAGACAGTTTTTTTCTACAGTGAGGGCACTGCTGTGTTTTTCTGCTTTCATGCCACCACTTTTGCTTTATTTATCCACCCCTTATCAGTAGCAATCCATGTTGAATTTGATCCTACCTCATAAGTTGTGATCCTCTTTACATATTAATACAGAAAAGTGGCAGCTGTATTAGTAAAATGTAGCAATTTCAGCCCGCTGACTAACAGCTTAATCTGAGTGATCCCCTCCACAGTTCCTGGGAGAGCAGGAGTAACAGGAGCAGCAGTCCTTGCTTAACTTTTACTTTTTTCAGTAATTATTTTACTGAATATGTATATCAAAAGTGTCCTGTACTGCTATTGAATATTTTTCTTTCTTTTGGGGGAAATCATGGAAAGTGAGGAGTGAATTAGACCAGTAAGGTGTCATCAGGGTAAGCAAGGAAGAAAATAAATGTCCATGTGTTACATTTTTAATCCTGCTTGTCCAGGGCAGGGAATTGAGTCTGCCCAGGTATCAGATGACTCATCCACACCTTTGTACTCTGTGGTTCATTTCCCAAGGCATGAGCAGGAGTGACCATCTGTTTTCAACTTTGTTTTTTTCTCTTTTAGATATTTCCTGAAGAAGACCTAAGGTCGAAATGTAGATTTTTAACTCTATTTTCTATTTTCAGAGTGCATTTAATGTTACCATTTTGTTCTGTTTTCAATGTTGCTTGAGCCTTGCAGCACACACAATTATCAAAGAATTTGATTTATAGGCTGTACTCCACTTTCTGTGTAGTTTACCCAGGGCAAACCAGGCTGCTGGTGGACTTCTATGAGGACCTGGGCACAGCTGATGTAGATATTGTTAGAGTTTGCAGTGGGAGTGTATTTTCCCCATGGCACTGAAGAAGGTGGAAGTAAAGCTCCTTCTAAAAATGCTATATTTAAACCCTCACACTGGAACATTCCCCTGCTCATAAAGGTAATCAAGAAGCAATTTGCAATACAATTTGTAGTTAGTCGCATCTTCTTTATAAATTTTCTATGGGCCTTTCCAGTCTTGTTGTTGAAAGTTTATTTTTATCTGTCTTTCTTTTGATATTTTGAAAAATATATTAAAATGTTAATTACTCTTGTTGACCTAATTATACTCTTTTTTTATTATTAGCAGGTGCATCAACTAGAATAGTCACCAGTTGATGGTGAAGGAGCCATAGAGGAACAACCTGGACAAGGTATGAGATTATAATGATGTTACTGCATTGATGTCTGAAGATCTTCAATTTACAGTGGCTCAGTTGATAGAACACTTGTCTCTGGGACTGGAACATCAGAAAGTTGTGTGTTTTAGGCACATACCAGGTACTTAGGGTAAAACCAATAACTGATACAGTAGTGCAGTAGGAAGAGGTATTAACAGCAGAAGAGGGAGGGATGTTTCCCTGTATTGATCACTGATAAGACTCCCTTGAGTGCTGTATCCAGTTCTGAGAACCACATCTCTGGAAGGACAAAGGTAGAGTGGAGGTGTTTTGTTAGTCCTGAATTTTGTCCTGTAAATATCTGTAAATGTATGCTTATGTAAACTTATTACTCTGTTGCTCTCAAAAATCTTTGAAATTGTAACTGTATATAGCTGTAATTGTATGATTTTGTAAACATATTTTATGCCTTCTACACCCAATCTCCCAAATCGCACCTAGAAATGATCCTCGGCTCAGTGTGCTTCTCCCTAGTTACCAACATTTAAATAAAAAATAAAATTACAAATATTGAGATAAACAGAGGACAAAAGCAAAATTGCACCACCATAATGTCACAAAAACTACTGATATTAGATAAGATTCATTTTATTGATATAAATAAGTGTATAGCACTTCCAGCATGCTGGTTCCAAACATCTTCATCTGATGAAACATGGGGTTACCCTTGAAAAACATTATCATGTTTGTTTGCTCCGATTTTTGGTTTGGAACCAGCATGCTGGAGGTGCTATATATTTCTTTAATCAGTAAAATTTATCTCATCTAATATCAGCAGTTTTTGTGACTTTATGGTGGGTACAGTTTTGTTTTGTTCTCCGCTTGGCTTCTTACTAAATATTTGCACCACCATTAATCCTGGTGCTCCTGATTTTTGATTTGTTTAAAAATATTGAGATGCAGTACAATCTCAATTATTTGTACTGTTTGGGAGAAATTAAATTAGTTCAAATAATTAGGTGTTCATAAAAATAGGATTAAAATGTTCAGATTGTATTCACTTGGGAGACACTTTACCAGATTGCTAGATAGAGATGTTTATATAATTGGGGTTCATCATTAGATTGAGGTTGTACTATATTAGAGTATTTACTTATAGGGATTATGATGCAACCCCTGCACCATTTTAGTTGCCCTCCTCTGGACAGTCTCTACCATGTCTATGTCATTCCTGAGATGCGGTCTCCAGGACTGCACACAGTACTCTGGGGGAGTCTCACCAGCAATTGATACAATGGTAACACCACCTCTCTCCTTCTGCTGATGATATCCCTTCCAATGTACTCCTGCATCCTGCTGGTCCTGCCTACTGCCTTACCACACTGCCATGTCACGTTGAGGTCATCAGATATGATTACTCCAAGGTCAATTTCATGTTTAGTGACGTCAATGCCTCTTCCCCCATTTTACACACCACCTTCGGGATTCTTTGCCCTGGTGTATGATTGTGCACTGTTTTGCATTGAAACCCAGCTGCCATGACCCTGACCATGTTAATTTGTGTGATTTCCACACCATCCCTTTTCATGGATTTATTCTTTGTGGGTAATGACAACTCAGAGACACTTACAGCATAAGCATTTTATTTACAGCTATGCCAAAATACAGAAGAAATATACATACCACCCTGGGAGAGAGGGCATCCCCCATCTGCAGTCTGGGCTCTACTCAACTGAGACCCCAAAATGATCCAGTACTTATACAGTATTTCATGACTAGGGCTATTGTTTCAGCTTCCCTTATCTACACAAAACATAAGCACTTTCCCAGTACAGAACATCAGCAGCTTTAGCTTGGTAACTGTTAGATATCACTGTATCTAACATTGAGGTTTCTTACAGTAGTTGAGAGCTATACATTCTTGTCTCCTGCCCGTACTTTTCTACATTCAGCATGGTCAGTAAAATTCAAAACTCACTAAAATTAATATCATAACAGCATATACATATATATACACCATTTTAATGTCCTGTTGTTGAAATTTCTGTATAATCCCATTTTCTCTGTGTACTCTCTAGTACAACTGACGTGTAGCCTTACTCATGCTATGATATCAACTTTTGTCGGAATGTAATATCACTGTTTTGCTCTATGTAATGTTGTTTTGGCACTGACATGTGGCATTGCCTATGCTGTGAGTTTGAACATTTTGTCAAAATGTAATGTCACTGTCTTGAAAACTTTGTACATTTCAGTCTTGTCCTTACGTTCTGATGTATTTGACGTGGAGCCTTTGCAAAGGAGTCCTTGACTCAAAGGTTGTAATTCCGAAATTTTCAATAAACAAAACAATAAACAAAACAATATGGTCACTCAGCAATTCTACAAGGCACTTAGCATTAGATAATAACTCTAACAATGAATTTCAACAAACCTAATCTATAGCAGCAAAATACATTTCTATCATTAGTAATATACATATAAGAAATGCATGTATGACAATTTGTATATATGACAGATCACAAATGTTTGATGACATTCCCTTGCTTGATACCCTTGCAAAGTGGCATCACAACAAAATAAGGATCTGTCATGTGATATAGCCTGTAACACATGAGCCCATAAGTTCACTAAAATGTAATTTCAGAAGACACCTGAGACAACATAGCATAGTAGAAACAATAGGTACTAAAATAACTGGTAACAAGATTAATAGCTTGAAAGTAATCGCGATTCATGAATTTGAAATTAACAAAGCAAAATCACCATTATGTAATAGAGTTTACAATGATTATCATGCTTGATTCATGCTATTGATGATTCTTATCATATATTCATCTTTGCAGTTTAATGAAACCTGTTTGTGAGAAGAGCAAATGCACATTGAATGTTGGAATGTAATTTATGTTATCATCTTGATGACCAGGTTCACTGAGAACATATTGTTCATAATGATGTGGTACTGATGATATAACTGTTTGACCAATGACAGTACAGACAGTGTGAGTGAGGCAGAAGTTTGGGGCAGCTATTGAGTATGTTAGTTCCCA
This sequence comes from Neoceratodus forsteri, assembly GCA_016271365.2. Taxonomy (NCBI): domain Eukaryota; kingdom Metazoa; phylum Chordata; order Ceratodontiformes; family Ceratodontidae; genus Neoceratodus; species Neoceratodus forsteri. The sequence continues at coordinate 158,625,197 of CM028131.1, read as the reverse complement.
AAGTGAATGATTCATGATAAGTGGCTATGCAATATTGACTATCCATGTTATTAGTTACCTTTGCCATGAGGAGGTGCCATTTTATGAGCCATGCTGGACAGGTACAATTCTGTATAATAATTATCTGTTACTTAGTTTTACTTACTGCAACTACACTTACTACATTAGTCCTGCATTGTATACTCTGTACATGGTTTGACTAGAGTTAGTGTTTTCTTGTTGTATTTGTTGTCATCTGTGCTTTTGATTATTTAATAAAGCCTATTCAATTGGAAAAAAATTGTGTAATAATGACACTGATATTCTGGTTGAGATCCTCATCAATGCCATAGACTGGTGGAACCACATAAAAATGTTACAGGGATATACATACTATAACCCTCCAGACAGTCACGTGCTGTGTGTAATGTCTACCATAATGCTGTAGTAGGGTTGTATACTACTAGGGAAGGCATATTAACCCTCTCTTTATAAATATCCCCTCTAGGTAGCCTATTGAATGGACTGTGGCCACTTTGTCAAAAACAGCTTCAGCTGGATCAAACACTGGTAGGAAAACAGTAAATAATATGTACAAAGTATCCTGACTAGAACAAGATCCACTGGTGTAACATTTGCTCTGCTTAGGATACAAGGTAATATACCCCAAGTTTCTAGCAGTCACAAATGGAAACTTCTGAAAAGCTTTCAAGCATCCTAAATGGATGTCATGTGTATTGATAACGTAGGCCGGGCAATACCATTTGGTCAAGTAGTTATCTGAGATGAAGTCAGGGAAGTGCCCTGTTTCCATATCTCTGAGCAAATTACAAATTACTGTGAGAATATAGTTCCCATAGGCTGTGCATGTTATTTCTCTAGCTTAGGTATTTGTTTTGGGCCTTTATATTATTAGGTACAATTAATACAATTAACTCATTGATCTTAACTTGTATTTCATTAAACAGTCTTCCTACTGTATGCATGCATATCATAGACAGTGTATTTTGTTCCTCATTTTCAAAACCCTGAAGTCCCTGCAGTGCAGGATTCAAAACAGACTCAACTGGTTGGTGTTAAAAATGGCTGACATGTCTCCTGATGGTTCTCAGGTCTACTTAATTCCAGACCAACATGCCAGATTCAAACAACCAGAGATAGACCCTATCATTCCATCCAGGTTCTGCAGCCATCTGAAACAGAACGTGTCATCCTGCTGGGTGGTTCCTTGGCCCAGTGCGGGATCTTGAGCTTTTGCTTGCTGAGTGACAATCACATCTAAAAGCAAAGAAGCATAAAATTATAATTTTTTTTTCATATTCTGTTTATGCCCTCTTCTAGCTCTGTATCCTTGCCTATTTCTCTGCATCTCCCAAGGTGTCAGTGTGGCTCAACTGTACTCTGAGTACAACCAGAAGGATCATCCCCCATCCTGTTGCATTTCCCCCCCGGTTAGGGAAGGAGGAAGCCCCCGCTCCTCCCTACCTACACAAATCATGTCAGACCATCCTTTCCAGGTCACCAGGGTTGGTTTAATGGCTCCACACCTGGACCCATCACAAAGCATGGAAGTAGGGTCCTTTTTCCATTTTCTCACCCCCAGGGCAGTGACATACAAAGAGGTCCAAGGCAAAAAGTGCACACAGAAACATGCTGCCAGTATGGACCCCAGCTAATGTCCTCCCCTCCATCGTGGCACTCCCGACTGCATCTCCACCCATGGTCACCCAGGTGGTGGTGTTGTAGATGGAGTGGCTGCCATCCCTCCACAGAGAATGAGAGCATCCCAAGGATGCTTAATCCCCCCCCCGGCTGGCCCTCCAACAACATAGGCTCATTCCCGAATCTGGGTCCCTGGCATCATGAGTGGTAGCTCTACCATTGCTCCGGCAGGATGGCCAAGCAATGATACATTTGTTACAACACAAGGTCCATATTCCATCATGTCCCAATGTAAAAGTAAATTCACAGGTTAAAAACAACATGTTTATGCATAAACTGTACATTCCTTGGGATAGAAGTAGCAGTTAAAAACCACTGTGTGTGCCTGGTCCCACTTTATGGCACATTTCAGCCTTTGCAAGAGTCTGTGGTGCAGGTAATGGCATAATGTCGGGAGCCAGTATTGGCAGTCTAGGATCCCTCAATATGATATGTGTCACCACCTGAGGAGATGATTCTGCATCACATGCTTGCTTAGCTGTCAGTTGGTAGATGCCTGTCTTTAAATGCTGAACTGGACTGAGCAGCAAAAATGCATTGCTTTCATATAGATGTATGTACTCTTGGTAGTTTGCTCCAAATTATCCAATACTTGTTGCTACAATATCAAGAATGCCATGGTGGTTGGAATGTAAGTGACAAGCAGCAGGACAGAATCTTCTCATATGCTGTTACCACTCACTGGTGCACTGTCACTAGAAATCCTGTGGCTGCCAGCCACATACCGCTTAATTTCTGAAAGGCAAAACAAATGAAAAGGAGGGCCTTGGACCTCTCCTTCATTGGTAGATTAGTTCTGATCTTTAAATAGTGTCAACTGATTTTCATGAAATAACTTGTCAGTGGCTACTTGGATCTTGTACACTGAGGGCTACTCTGAACACACATACAATGTAATTTTCACAGTATCTGTGTATGTTTTTTTTTTGCATATTTGGCCGTCACCCAACTGTCTGCTTTTTTCAAAATGATTTTGTCTGCCACTGATGGCCTCCAGTGGGTACATCAGGTACTGCAGAAATAAGTTTCTGCCTGATATGCTGTGGGGATTACCCCTACCGCTTGTATCCCTGGGCCTTCATACAGCAGAAATTCAGTCTCTAGTGACAACCGCATTTCTTTTATGCTTTTTAAACAGTGAGCCTACAGGAATCAGCTACTGCTGTAAAGCATTATTTACTTGTTTTGCTTCTAAAAGCTGCTCACGTTAATTGGCTTGGTTTGTTTTTCTGTGAGACTGGCGACAGGCTGTGGGGATGGGGGGGGTGAAGAAGGTCCATGCCCCCCCCCGAGCTCCTTGTTTTGCAAGAAGATTGGCTTAGGCATTGCTGCTGCTGAAGAGAGTTGTTGTTCAGTGGGCTTTAAACATTTTTTTCCAGAGGCTATAAAGAATTTATGCTGCCAGTCAAGTAAAACCTCCACTAGACAATTCACAGAAATCCAGAAATAGTGCAAGTCAAAGGGTTGGGGTGGTGCCATGCGATGAGTTTGAGGAGCAGAGTAGTCAGTGACCAATTAGACACAATCTAAGCCTTACCAAATGTCGCCCCTCCCCAACACACAGTACCTTGGATTATGTATGCATAATAACACAGGGGAATCCTGTCTATGACAAAATGTTAAAATCTTAAAATGCTTAAACTAAATAGTTTCAGAATATAAACTGTTTAATCAAGGATCTTGCAGACAAAAGGGATGTCTGCATTTAACACAACAAATCCTTGCTGTCTGTGGATTGGATTTCAGCCAGCCACTCTGTTCGAGCAGCTCCAAGAAGTCCAATTAACCCTTCCTTAGTCAGTTTGAGTTTAAGGCACTTCTTCAGAACCCCCGCTGGAGAAGAAAAGAAAGAAAAAAAACATTGGAGCCTCACAGTTAACAAGCACAAGAAGAAAAACCTGTAGTTAAGACAATATAGGTATGCCATAAGTTAGAATGCCCTTGCAACTGAGATGCCACAGATGTGCTGAACCATGGAAAAGCTACAAATAACTTCAAATGGACAAACATTAACAGCAGAAGGAGAACCTTCTTGTTTCTTTTCACAGTTAGGTTTTGTGACTCAGCTTCATTAGATTCAAACCAGTGAAGGTGGTTGAAGCTGTTATGACTCGGTGCCTCTTTAAAGGGTGATTTCAGAATCCCAAATCACCTCTGATACATAGGGTAGGGATTCAATCACATTAGTTTATGCCACACCATACTTCTGCCAGAAATCTATCCCTATCTGAGAATACCTATCTGTACCATTATTGAAAAGAAAAAGCATATTAGTATGCCTGTTCAGTTTGATTCCTTCATGTCCGCCTACATTCTCATGAAACAATTAATGTTTCCACCTTTTAATACAGATTCCAGTCCCATGTGAAGATCAAAAGCAGTATCCTAAGATGCTCAACATAAATAACTCATCCACCACAGATCCGCTAGCCATTGCTGATGCCTTTAACCAGGCCTTTACAGACCTGTCCTCAGTGCTGCCTCCAGACTACCTTCTGCCTGTGGAGGACCAAGGTTGCACCAACCTGTTCATAACTAACCGCCCAGCCTTCTACTTTAAGAAGGTGGTGGTGAAGGAGGCTCTAACGATGGTCAGAAAGTCCTAGGCAAAACCAGATTGGGGAGTGACAGGTAGACATGAAGTTACTATCTCTCACCCTTGATATTCTTATCATGCCCATAACAATGCTATTTAATAAATCCTTGGCCCTAGCTCAATTTCAAGCAGTATGGAAGCTAGCCTGGTAACTCCAGTGCATAAGAATGGTGACAAAGGTGCTGGTGTCCAGCTACAGGACAATATCTATCCTCTCCCACTATCCAAAGTTTTGGAAAAAATCATGGCAAGTCAATTCACAGAATACCTCAATAAGTACAATCTGCTCTGCCCAAACCAACATGGCTTCAGGCAAAAACACCGTACCACCACGGCACTGCTGGAATACACTGACTATGCGCACAAGGCACTGGATAAGGCAAATTGGTGGGGTCCATCTTCATTGACCTCACCAAAGCCTTCAACACTGTCAACCACCCTCTACTAGTACTCCAGCTCCAAAAATTGGGTGTGGCACCAAACGCTGTGAATTGGTACAATGACTACCTAACACACAGGAGCCAGTGAGTCAAAATCGGGTAGACATTATCCAGCTCCAGAGATGTACTCCTAGGAGTCCCTCAAGGATCAATTCTAGGGCTCCTGCTTTTCAGCCTCTTTGTAAATGACCTACCCACAGCCTGTGACACCAAACTTATTCTGTATGCGGATGATGCCATGCTGCTGAGCAGCAGCACCTCTCAGGTTGCCCTACAAAAAGAACTACAGAACTCTTTCAATAAACTGGAGGACTGGTTCAGCAGACAAAAGCTGCTACTAAATTACAAGAAAACCATGGCCATGCTACAATCCAGCCCCTACAGCAAACACAAGCATGCTCCCCTCATAATCACCAACAAGGCTGGTGAGCAGGATGAGCAGGTGCACTTGTTCAAGTACCTTGGAGTCACCATTGATGTCTCTCACTTATATGCACCACGTAGACTCCCTTGTCAAAGTGGTAAACACAAAGATCGGGGTCCTCTATAGGCATAAGAAATCCCTCACCCCGGAAGCACTCCAAATCTCAGTCTCCAACTCCATACTCTCCACGATAGACTATGGGCTGGTGGTCTATGGAGCTGCTACTGATACAGTGCTCAAAAGGGTCCAAATTGCACTCAATAAGGCATGCCGCCTCACCCTGTGTGCAGATCACTACACTCATACTTGCACCCTGTATGACCATACAAACTGGCTTAACCTAAAAGACAGGACCAAATACCAAACTTGCCTCCTGGGAAAGAAGGCACTCCTCAGAAAAAAACCACCCTGTATAGGAAGCCTGCTCGAGGCTTCTCTCTCAACACACATCACCAGACAGAGAAAGAATGGAGCACTGTACACACCATTCTGCCAAACCTCACTAGGGCAGCGTGCTTTCTCCTATCAGGCCCCCCTCTGGATAAATGAACTCCCGATGAAACTGCAAAAAAACAACAGCCTGTCTCAATTCAAAGTAGGCCTCAAACAGCACCTAATGTCTAACTCAAAATGCACCTGCTTCTCAGGCCCCACTTGATAGACAAGCCTACCCCCAAGTAACACCCAGCAGGGCTACCTAGAGAACCCTGCCTCCATTCCAGCCTAGCCAAGGGCTTAAGTAAGCTATCAGTCCTCTTTAAATGCACTTGGTACTGCCTGTCCCAAACCCCCCCACACACACCATACTCGATAAAGCCCTCTGAGCTGCTCCCTCATCACAGCCCCCCCATTTCACCATTCCCACCTCTCGCTCTCTGTGGTTGGTTTCAAACCCAACCCCCTTGTTTCACTGTCACCCAGCCTCTCACCATCTGGGATAGCGTTAAACCCTATGCAGTTACTCTGCCATAGTCTATCAATGGATTAGAGGCTTCCAGGGTGTGCTACCTAGGGAAACTGATTAGAAATAGCTTAGTATTCAATTACAACTGCTCAGTTTTTTTTCTCCTATTTGTCTAATTGTCATGTAATCGCTCTTTAATGCCTAAAGATCAGGCCTCTGTAACCACTGAATATGTGTATTGTCTTATTGTTCACCCTGACATGGAACCTTTGTAAAAGAGCTCACACTCAAAGGTCTTTCTGAAATACTAATTAAACAATTAAACAGTGTGCATGTACCCAAAGCGTTAAACAAAACATTCTCTCTGTATTCTGCTCTCTTAAACTCCAAATCATTCACAGTCACTTATTGACTTACACAAACCCTCATTCACATACAAGCACCATCTTGCTGTGAGTTTCATCCAGCCTAAAATGATATCCTTGCTTGCCTGATTGTCTGAATATGTCAATGTATAAACTGCAGAGGAAAATATTTCTATGAATATAGTTTCTGAATTAAAGTAACATTTCTGTCTTATCTGTCTAGTGGAAAAACAGTGAAGTGGAGCACCTGGCAAATTACTGTGGTGCTTATTTTGACCAAAAGTAACACAAGAAGTAATAAGAGCACCCACAAAAATCAGAGAGCACAGGACTTTGATGAAAAAAATAACGTCCTTTATTTAAATAAAACTGCAGGTTATATGTGCTCCAAGTCCCAAAATAAGCAGTAAAAGCTGTACCAACGCTAACGTTTCCCCTGACCACTGTTAGGCATCATCAGAGTGGATATAAAATATCACAACAGTGCCTCCATATAAATAGTGAGTAAATTACATGTTATTAATTAATTCTAACCAATCACAAACTAAAAACAATTTAGTTTTATTATTAAAAGCAGTTTTCAATATATACCACTAGTAACCATTAATTCAGACTTGAATTAGCAGCAAGGTTTGTGTGGAACTTTAAACTGCACATTTAAATCACACTGGTGTCCTTTACATGGGTTACCATGCTCATGCATTGCTAGCTGCAGCACCTGATTTTATGTTCCAGTGGAGATAACTTTGTTTAAAACATTCACACTACCTGACAATCACCTTGAGCATTTGCAAGGCATCAGGGTCACGCCTGAAAATAGGCAATGTCATTGTGTAGAGCACTTACCTAGTAATCAAAAATGAATTAATTAAATAAATAAATCATTGTTATGCAAAGGGAGAGAGAGAGAGAGAAAAAAGAAAAATAACAGTTTAAATTCACCCACATAATGTGGTATAACATCTGCGCATTTGTAAAGTTCAGAAGGAGATGACACAAAATGCATAGTATGTATTTAACCTCCATCACACAGTACTAAAAGCCAAAACTGTGCCCTGCACTTCTGCAGTAGCCTACAATGTATAAAGCTTAGCTATGGTGTGTGTGTGTGTGTGTGTGTGTGTGTGTGTGTGTGTGTGTGTGTGAAGTGAAACGAGAATTGTTTCATTGGAAGAGAGAGAGAGAGAGAGTGGATGTCTATTATTGATTATAAATATTAGAAAACAGATTATCCAAGTAAATCCATTAGGTGGTAAGGCAGTTCTTTTCCTGTTTGGCTACCTGTTGTCACTTTCACCAAATGGAGAGGCAGGAGGCATGATTCAAGAACAGGACCAGTTTATTGAGTAACTGACCACAGGGAAGGGAACAGGAGTAAAGGGTGCAACAACATTCAGCTCTGCTTAAAAATATTTTACTAGTACCCTAAAGGCTTTATACTGTATCTCTAATCTCCTGTACTTGGGTACTTGGGCAAGTTCCTCTCTAGGCCTTTGTTGCTAGCATCTGTGTAGAGGTGGAAAGTCATCTGATAATCTGAGTAGGCTAGTACTGGTACTGTGGTGAGCACTGCTTTAAGGTGATCAAATGCAACCTGACACTCTGGCATCCAGTTTACTCAGCTATGTTTATTTACTTTACACCCTTTTGAGTGATGTAACAGTTCATGTAGAGGGGCTGCTTGTTTTGAGAAATTGTTCATAAATCTATGATAATAGCCAACAAATCCCAAGAATTGTCTCACATCTCTGATGGTAACAGGACAGGGCCATTCCTTCACCACTTTGATCTTCTCTGGGTCTGGGGCTATCTCCTCTGCAGATATAACATGTCCCAGATAATTTGCTTCCTCTTTCAGGAAATGACATTTCAAAGGCATGATTTTTAGTCCATATTTCTTTAAGTGCTTGAAAACCAGCTCCATGTGTTTCAGGTGCTCCTCATAAGTTTTTGAATAAACTATGATGTCATCCTAGTACAGCAGTACTGTGTCAGAATTATCACTGCCCAAGCACTGTTCCACCAAGCACTGAAACATTCCCAGTGCATTACAAAGACCAAATGGCATCCGGAAAAACTAATACAGTCCCACTGGAGTCACAAAAGCAGTCGTTTCTTGGTCCTCTGGTGCCATAGGCACTTGCAGTATCCGCTTGCTAAGTCAATTGTAGAGAAGAATGCTGCTGACCTTAGTGCTGTAAGGGCATCCTTGATGCGGGTAGTGGATAGGCATCCCAGTGCACGATTTGGTTGAGTTTATGATAATCTATGCAAAATTGTATCTGTCCATCTTTTTCCTGACCAAAATATTTTTCCAGCCCATGGGCTGTGACTCTTATAACATTTGCCTCCAACATCTCTTTTAGCAGCTGCTTGGTCGACTGATAGAAAGCAGGTGGCATGGGTCTGAACCATTACCAAATTGGTGGGTGATTCTCTGTAGGGATGTATTGTCTCACATTTGTTGCACAGCCACTCTTGATCACTTCCAGCAGCTCTGACTTTTCTTCCTCAGTTGTCCTGGGATTTCCCATATCAGTTTCCTGGATCCATGCTTTGGAGGTCACACCATCGACTGTATCTTTCTGTAGCGTTATGGTGGCACTGGTCAAGCAAGCCACTTCCTCTTCTTCCTTGCCTGGGGTTATGACATCTTCCCATTCGACCTTCATAAGTTGACCAACAGCCTGCCATTGGTACACTGTCACTGGCTGAGTGCCATAATTGAACAGGTGGACAGGAACCTTGGCACCCTTTACTGTGACCAGACTCCAAGCCACCACAACTGGATCCTCTCCTTTGACCCACTCAAGTTCTATCAAGGCTGTGTAGTCTTTTTCTTGCAGTCCTACCGTGGCTCTGCACATCAGTATCATCTTGGCCCCAGGTTTCAGCTGTATTGGCCTTTCGTCCATCACTCAGACTTTTCCTATTTCTCCTTTTTCATTAGCAAATCACTGATGACACTGGAGCAGCTTGATTGTTCCTTGCAAGGCCCATTTCTCTCTCTCCCCATGGAAATGAACTGGTCTGTTCCCTCAGAACTTGTATCAGGTCCTCTTGGCAGTGCTGGAGCAGATTCACACCCAAGATCACAGGTGATAAGCTATCATCATAGAGATTGCTGATCAGAATCCCCTGGTTCAGATGTTTGATCTTTCCCAACTTAATATTCGCCTCCATATAGCCAATAATAGGGATATCGGACCATTGCCAGCAACCAGACTCATCCACTTCTTAGGCGGTTGGGTTTGTTGCTCTCTTGTCCAGTGCTCAAAGAAAGTCTTGCCCTGCAGTGTTGTCACTTGTGAGCCAGTGTCCAAAAGGGCATCCAACTCAATTCCGTTAACTTTTATGGTGGTGGCTGGACAATTTACAACAAATCTGGCTTGAGTTGAGCTTCTTAATGGACCTACTGTGACTGTCCTAAGGCTCAGTCCACCACCCCAGGGGCTCCTTGTTTAAAGCCACGGTAGATGTGCTCTCCTCCTGAGTACAACTTCTCTCAATGTGACCACTGATTCCACACTTTCTACATATGGGGCTCCCATTTACATCAAACTGGTCAGATGACCTTCTTCCCATATTCCTAGCTGCTGGGGGTCTGGACAGGTGCCCCTCTGGTCCTCTAGCCATCTGGTCTCTCGTTTCACATCTCAAATCCTCTCTGATATTCTGGAGTTCCCTCTTCATATCTTGCCACATCTGTGTGGACAGTTCCATCTCTGAGGACTTCTGCCTTTCCCAGTTCATCTCATGGCCAGACCTACTTGGTGCAGAATCACCCATATCCTGATCTCTGTCATATTGGTAACTGTGGAACCCATGTGGTCCTCCCAGGTGCTCTCGTGTCTGAGGCTCTTTTGATACCCATTCAGGTCAGTTATTTGTAACTGCAGTCCGATAATATACTGGATGCCCCAACCAACAGTTCTCTGGTGTCATTCAGAACAATGATGGAGATCAATTGAGTCGCCGGGACGTTCATGCCCCAACAGCTCAATGGCTTCCTCTTTGAAATTTAGAAACTGCATGTCCTGGTTCTGTATTTACAACAGCCGTAATTCCCTGCAGAGAGTCTCACTTCTCACCTCTTCTATAAACCTTTCTTTTAACAATTCATCAGGGTCATGGAGATAATGGGAATCCAACCTTTCAATTGCCTTGAGGGCCTCTTGCAAGCTGAGAGCATACTTCCATGATATTTCACCAACTCCTTGCACCCTCAAGAAAAATATAATTTTTAAGTCTGAAAGCATACGAGTGTCAAACATCCTAAGCAGTCTGTTGAAAATAGGTTCCACATGTGCCTTTTCATGTTCTGGCCAAGCACTAACTTCTTGGTGGACCATACCAGTGACTTGTGCAATCAAAATTTCTACTTGCTTCCGTGCAGGAATTTCATATAATCAGAAAATAGACAGCATTTTACTTAGGAATTCTCCCAAGAGAGCAGTATAGCACAGTGGTTTAAGGCTCTGAGCTGCAAATCTGGTGACCTGGGTTTGAATCCCACAGCCCCCACTTGCATACTGTGTGACCCTGAGCAAGTCACTTAACTTCCCTGTGCTCCCAGGTTGCACCTGTAAACAAGCTTTCAGCTTAGTGTGTCTCTCCTGGTTAAACAATTGGTTAAAAAAAAAAAAGTTTATGGTAGATGAATCTGTAGGGTCCCTGGAGAACCATGGCAACTAGGGTGCACCAAAGTAGCACGGCATCATAATCGGGTTCAACCTTGCCCCTTCTCCAGCTCCACCTACCGAGGTTTCTTCCTTCTGGCTTCCATTTCTGCTAAACTGTTTCCTGCTTTGGACTCCAATTAAAGTATCCTGTCCATGACGTCAGGTGATGCAAGATGAGAGTTGTTTCATTGTAAGAGAAGAGTGGGTGCATATTATTGATTATGAATATTAGAAATCAGATTATCAAAGTAAATCCACTAGGTGGTAAGACGGTTCTTTTCCTATTTGGCTACCTGTTGTTACTTTCAGCAAAATCGGGTCTAGTGTTGCAGACCAATGCCTGAACATTACCAGGGTGATTACCAACAGCATCATAGTGTGCACTGTGACCGTCCAGATCTCTTGATACCACTCTGATTGTTAGTGGAAGCCTTGGGATTTTTATATTTGGATTTTTATATTTGAAGAACACTAAGATCGAGGATGCTTTACTTGCTGTGTACTTTGGAAGGAAGATATTGGTAGAGATGTCTTGGATTGAGTTAGTGTGAGCCGAGGTGAACCTAAACGGAAAACAAGAAGGTGGCTGGAATTTTAAGGGAGGAGTGTTTTTCTATAAAGTGGATTTGTTGATGGTGTGGAGTTCATGGAGACTGTATAGTTAAACAGTTGAGTTTGGAATTCTTCTGTCTGGACTGGGAGTTCGTGGAGATTATATACTTGGGACAGTTCATCCAGCCAAATAGCCAGTTTTGGGATTCTCCTGTCTGGACTGGGGACCATACATTTTGTAAGGGCCTGGCTGCTGAATTCTACTCTGCTCAGGCAGACTGGGTTGGGGAGCTGGCCAGAAAGTGTGCGGTCTGCCTAGGCCCTTTTGCTGGGCTAGCCGGTGGGCTGGTCTGAGTAGAGTGCTGTAGCTGCAGGATAGCTATTTTCTAGGAGCCAGTCCTCGCAGGCTGGGTGTCCTAGCTGTGGATTGGCCTAGCAGAGTGAGGGAGTCGTTGAAGGTTTTATGTAGATATATTTTCCCTACCCTGTGCTGGATTGTGGATTATTTGCACTGTACAGACATTGAGAAATGGTTTGCATCCCTCTATGGTTTTATTTATCCTGGATCCCTGGTGGTGAGAGGAACTGGTATCCATTTTCTTTCATTTGATTTCTTCTGATTTATCTTCTTCTGGATTCTGTACTATGTCTATGGAAGCTGATCTCTAATTTAGACAGTGAGAGTGCCTAATTTCCTGGCCCCCTGGTCGTGAGAGGACTTGGGGGGGTATAGCTATATGAAGGGATTGGTCACTTCCAGTACTTTCATGGTTTTGGACTTTATCAGGCAGTGAGAGTGCCAGATGATTTTTTCTTCTATTTTTTCTGTTTTAGAATATTATTTTACTGTTATTTATGTTATTTTGTGAGGGAGGATTGCCATGGCCATATAAAATTGAGTTTGGAATCAAGTGATCCAGTATATGTGAGGTAGGGGTAATATATATTTTAAGTGGTATTTTATTGTATTAAGGTGGGAGTGTTTAGTGTATTTATTATTTCATTAGTGTGGTTTATAGTTTAAAAGTTTGGGATAATTGTATAGTTGGGTGGGTTTTAGAGGGAATTTATTAGTTTTTTTAGTTTAGTTTATTTAATTAGTTGCAAAATGTGTTGGATGCCAGCCCCCACAGTTGTGCACTATTCATCCTCTGCTCTTCTTGCCCTCCACCCTTTCTTTACTCCTCCTCACCAATTTGTGACCTACCAGTGCTGTAGAGCACTTGGTGTTATGCATAGGAGAAGGAGGGGCCGGGGGGTTATGAGCAGTGGAGAATGAATGAGGGGGGTCACTGAATTGGGGTGGTAGGATCCAGAAGACACCCTAGGGTGAAATGGAATCCAGATCGTGGTCTGCCATGTCTGGTGCCCATACCCAAGGGCACTATGGATTGTGGTAGGCAGATGGTCCAGCGGCCCGGGAGGTTCATCCAATTCGGGTGGTGTTGTGCAATGCCAGGTCCATCAAGAACAAGACTGCAATTATTGCAGATCTTGTTGAAACGGTGGACCTCGTATGCATTACCGAGACCTGGCTGGATTAAAACTCTGGCCCTATTTTGGAGGCTATGACTCCAGCTGGGTACTCGATGATTCACTGCCTGAGAGTGGATCACGGGGGGGAGGGGCTGCAGTCTATTTCAAGACTGGACTGAACTGAACCTCACGAGTGGCAGGAGGCACAATTCAAGAAAAGGACCAGTTTATTGAGCAATGGACCACAGAGAAGGAAATAGGAGTAAAGGGATGCAACCACATTCAGCTATATCTGAAATATTTTACTAGTGCCCTAAAGGCTTTATACTGTATCTTTAATCTCCTGTATGAGGAGAACTGTAAGGAGAAATCGGCTTAACAGCTGCATTATATGAGCATTTCTAACAGTAAAATCATCAAATCTGCTGTAACAGCTATGCTGTAAGAGCATCCTTATTTCTAAATCCCCATAAGAGTGTAACCCTATGGCAAAACTAGCAAGATTAGCAAACTAGCTGCAACAACTATGCTATAAGAGCGTCTTATGCGAATCCTAACTCACCCCAAGGTGCACCTCTAGCTAAGGCCTATTACCTGGAGTACTCCACACTATGAATCATACTGCATACTATAGCAGAGTCTGTACATATTACTGATGGCAGTTCATGCACGGTCATATTTTTTCTGTCACTGAGAGAGAACAGAACCAAAGAAATTGGCATAACAAGAATCAACTTGACTGGCTGGTCAGTGTGACTCTGGGGACTTCTTGGGAAATTAGGGAATACAGAGAGGATTTTGAACAGACCATGAGTTTCTCAGCTACACCCCACTTCTCTATGGTCACTGGAATGCAAGAACAGGCACCAAGATTTCTTCAGCTAAGATCCCAATGAGGGCTGCTGGAATTGACGCACAATGGATCTGGCCACAGTCCACTGGTGGACAGCTGGGTTGAAACAACCAATACAATGGCTCCTTCACCACAGCCTGCTTCTGAACTGCTGAGTAAGGAAGATGATGCGGAACACCTGGCACAACCCACTTCTGGACTGCCAAGAGAAGAAGACAATCAGACCACCCTGCCACAGCCTGCTTCTGGACTGTTGGGTGAAGAAGATGATGCAGACCACCCTGCCACAGCCTGCTTCTGGACTGCTGGGTGAAGAAGATGATGCAGACCACCCTGCCACAGCCTGCTGCTGGACTGCTGGGTGAAGAAGATGATGGGAGGACCCCACAGAAATCAGAAATCTGCATGAAGAAGTCTCTGGAAGTTAAAGAGTGACAGAGTTCTTGGCACCAAGGCTTGATGAGCCAAGGGTGAAGATTAGACAATAAACAGAGCATTGAAGTATGACATAGTTCTGGGCACCAAGGCCGGATGAGCCAAGGGCGAACATAAAACAATAAACAGAGCATTGACTCAGGGAACTGGAACAGAAGATCTGGACAGCATTCTGGTGTGGATGACAAAATAAGAAAACTGAAGGCAGATACTGCACTGGACTGAGCCATACACTGGGAACTGTTAGAGGAAAATAACAAACATGATGTTGAAACAGTGCAAATATGACTCGGTTCATCTCCTCGAGTACTGCTGCAGACTGATTCTGAAATGCACTGATGAAATGTCTCTAAAGGGTTGCTGAAGACTGACTTGAACACAGCTGGATGAAATGTCTCTGAAGGGTTGCTGAAAACTGATTCAGAAACTCACTAGCACAAGATGCTGGCACAATGCAATTACAAGTCATAGTTCCAACATATCACAGTTCTAACCTTTTGCTCAGTGTTGCAGTCTCTGAATGCACAGACCACAGTAAATAACAGGCACTTGATTTCTTCTATCTGGTCACTTTTTTGGTGAAGTCCTCACTAGCTGTGGACCTGACTGCAGTGGGTCCCTCTAACTAAAATGTGCTCCTCTGCTACTGTGGGTACACTGGCGGCTGAATGCTGGGTGGCCTCCTTGGACTGTGAAGTATATTAATAGAGTGGGCCTAAATGGTTAGCTAAACCCTTTAACACTTGTGGGCTCAAATGGCTAGCTAAACCCCTTGACAAGCAATCAGGCCTATTGTGGCGGGGCCCCTTGAAATACTAAAGCCCTCTTGGCTAGGCCCTGTTAAGTAACTTGGGCCTGATTGCCCCTTTAAATAACTCATTGGGCCTGGCTTGCCCTTTTAAATAAACATTTGGGCCTGACTCACTCCTTTAAGTGCTGGGCCTACTGGCTTGTTAGGCCCCCTTTTAATCTCCCTGGGCCTTGTAGCTGGGCCCTCTTAAGCTAAAGGCTGTGAAAAGACCTCCTTATACTGTGGGCCTCCTGTGACTGGGCCCCTCTAAACTGTGAGTCTACTAGCTGGATCCCTCTAGGTGTACAGGGTCTTGTTGCCCCTCTAAATATATAGGGCCTGGACATTGCCCCCTTTAAAATGTTCTGGGCTTAATGTGGCTGGACCCATTTAAATATGCCTAGGCCAGAGCAAAGCCTTTCTGCCACTCATCTTCCTTCACCCCATTTTGTCCCGTCACCTAGTGAATAGGCAGGGACTTTACTGTAGGCCTGCTGCCCTGGATCCGCCCCTGGGTGTCGCTATAGCCAATACATATTAATGTATTTAAATTTTTGGTCCCTTGACCCACCCTTTTTCACCAGTCAGATGATTTCTCAAGTGCCCTGACTGCTTAAACAATTATTTTCCCTTTCATAAAAACAAACTTCAGGCAGTCAGCACATGGCCGTTGCTGTTGCCGCCAAGTCACCGCCCTGGTCTGGGGTGAAGGCTTCTGGATTGGGAGGCTGGAAAGTACTGCTGACGGTGGGAGGGATGGCTGCAGGTGCTGGGTGGATGACTAGGGGCCTTGCGGGACCTGACAACACCCGGTGGCTGCTTCCTGGATGTGGCTCTTCTCACACAGCTGACGGGGGGACAGGAGAAACTTTTAAACTTTTAAAAATAAAAAATGGGGCTAAACAGAGCCCACAACACACTCTGGACAGGATGGAGGGGGCTGGAGCATAGACCAAAACTGCCACACACTAGAGCGGGACCCGACACTGCATGGAGGGATGAGAGGTGGACCAAAGGTAAGCCCTTTTGTATGCCTTACTCCCTGTGTCTCCTCTCTCCCTCACACTCCAGCCAGCAGACATCTTCTTCCTTCTTTTCTTTTTTGGGCTGCCTGAGAGCACTCTCCTGACTGCTGCTGCTGCTGCCATCTGAACAACAACTGACTTTTCAAAAAAAAAACATTACTAGCCACACAGACCTCCCTGGTGTTTGGAACACCGAGTCCCTAGCGACTTGGGAGGCTAGAAACTGCCCACCATGAGCTGGAAAAGGATGGCTCACACGTGTGCCAGTGCTGAGCAGGCTGCAGCAAAAGGGGAAAAAAAATATTTTAAATTGCAAGGATGCAATTTACTTCTATGGGCTCCTTTAGTACCAAAAGCTCCTACCCTGCCACCTAAGTACTGGGGCACCTTTTGCTGGGGTACACTCGGGAGACTGGGGACTGTGGGGAACTGCTGGGGAACACCAACTTTGGGGTATTACGTGTGAGTGTGTGTGTGGGTGTGTGTACACACGCGTGCATGTGTGTGTGTGTGTGTCAAAGAAGACAGACTTTAAGCAGAGCAGTAGGATATTTGTTCCCTGGTTTATCAGACAAGGATAGATAAGACTGAAGACAGAACAGAAGATAGGAAGGCTGCAGTAACAATAAGTTAGAATTAAATGTTATGGTTATATGGTATGCTGATGTTTTCCTTCATAGATGCCCAACCTGTGTCATTTAAAATTTGATATGTCAAATAAAGTCCTTGCATGCATAATCCTTGCTTTTGTTTGTCATGTATGCTGCAAGCTAATGTTTTGTGGAAGGATGTTAAATTAGTATTGTGGTCTTTGTCTGACAAGCTTTGTTTCTCCTGGTTAGATTGTTTCTAATTTTAGTGTGTGAAGCTTGGCATGCTGTATACAAACCTTGTGTGCGATGATCTTTGTTTGGTTTTTCCTTTAGTTTCTATTCCT
This sequence comes from Neoceratodus forsteri, assembly GCA_016271365.2. NCBI lineage: Eukaryota > Metazoa > Chordata > Ceratodontiformes > Ceratodontidae > Neoceratodus > Neoceratodus forsteri. The sequence goes on along the minus strand of CM028131.1, from coordinate 158,608,017 downwards.
CGTCTAGAACTACAAACTGTTGTGTGACCCACACTTTTTGGCTGGTCACAAAATAGGGGATATAATCCTCCACTGTGATCACAAATAAACAAAAGTAAAGTGCAATAAAAAAAATTATACCGCAGCATGCCACTGTACAGTATATGCCTTCAGTCAGCAGTGGTGCTCCTCATCCTACCTGCCAACTTATGGTTTGGACTGTAACACGCTATATGCCTTCAGGCAGCAGCTAGGTCTCCCACCCTGTCTGCCAACTTATGATCAGGCTGAACTTTAAAGCAATAACTAGTCTTGCTGTTTGCCGTCAGTCAGTGTCGGGGCTCCCACACCTCTATTCTCCAATGTACAGTACCGGGAGTATTTAGCTTGCGATCCTTGCCTACCCCAATGCTGTTTCCTATGGTCTTGAATGGCATCCCATCTGGGGTGCCAGTGTAAATTTGTGTTATTTCTATACCAAACCCTTATCATGGATTTGTTCTTAGTGGGTAATGATGTCTCAGAGACACAGTTACAACATAAGCATTTTATTTACAGCTATGCCAAAATACAGGAGAAGTATACATAGCACCTTGGAACCAAGGGCATCCTCCCATCTGCATTTTAGGCTCTACTCAACTGAGACTCCAAAATGATTTTGTACTTATACAGTATTTCATGATTAGGGCTATTGTTTCAGCTTCCCTTACCTACACACAAAATAAGCACTTTCCCAGAACAGAACATCAACAACTTCAGCTCAGTAACTGTTAGATGTCTGTTTCTAACCTTGTGGTTTCTTACAATAGTTGAGAGCAATACATTCTTGTCTCCTGCCAGTACTTTTCTACATTGTGTCGTGCCTGAAAATAGCCAGGATTTGTCTAGTGCACTTACCCGGTCAACAAAAAAATAAATAAATAAATAAATCATTCAGCATGTTTAGTACAATTCAAATCTTAAAACTAATATTGTAGCAATATGTCCATAAATCGTCAATCAGCAATTCTAAAAGGCACTAAACACTAGTAAACTAATAACTTTTAACAGTGGAGTTCACTAAAACCTAACCTATAGCAGCAAAATACATATCTCTCATTAGTAACATACATATAGGAAATGCATGTGTGACCCAAAATTCTACCTCCAGCACTTCGCTCTTCTAGTAATCTTGATAGGGCAAAATTATAGAACAACAATTCAAAAGGAGAGAGCTGTGAAAACAAAACACATGGGCTCAAGAAAATCTCTACTATAATGCCTCTATTAATACCATTAATTAATTTTAAACCTTAAAAAACACCTATAAAGTGAATGAAGAAACACATGTACTGTATATACCACTGTTTAAATATTTGAATATTTAAGTATTTATTTATTATTTGTTTATTTAATATGGGATCGCTACTACGGGTAGTTCAATAACTTTCCCAGAGCGAATCCTTGTATATTTCTCACTAACTTCTACTATAACACTAAATCTGAAATAAAAAACAGAAAACACAAACTATTATGTACAACAATGCAATAAAATCTTCTCTCAGTATTCACCTGTACCTATAATAGCATATAATTACTTTCTTACATGAATTTCAATATCTTTGCATTCACTTCAAATATGGCATCACATCAATTGTACCATTAAGGCCAGGATACTTGCACGCTTGTAATGTAAATCCAATATTCTTCTCTTTTTAATTAAATTATCACAATTTTCACCTCTTGATTAGTACATACAGGTACTTTATCAATAGCCCTGTAAGTAAAATCAATGTGTTAGAGGGGTCACAGAGTTATGTACATGAAAAGCAGTTGCATATTTCAAACCTGCATTCATAATAGCTCTGCAATGTTCTGCAACTCTGTTTTGAATTTTCTTTTGTTTTACCTATGTAGAAAACACTCACCGAGATATTCAAAGCATAGCGCGGTGCGCAAAGCAATAACGCTGGAATAGCGCAGGAATAGCACGGAGTCGCCATATTCAAAGGACCATTTAGCGCGCTCTAACAGCAGTAGCGTGGGGCAAAGCACTAATGTATGCAAAGGGCAGCAGCAAGGGGGGTGGCCCATGAGGTCCGCGCAAAGGGATATTCAAAGGCCCAGCGCCACGCTAGGACACATAGCTCGACACATAGCGCTGCGCTACTTACTGCCTATAAAGGCTGGTCTTAACCCAGGCAAAACACAGAGGAGGAGAGACCAGAACAGGAAGTGGAATGTGCAGTGCCTGAGCAGTGATGCTGCCATTGATGGCAGCTGTAGTGGAGGAGGAGGAGGAGGAGGTGGAGAGGGAGCAGGCACAACATGGGCCACAACACAGGCCAAGGAGACGGTATGCTGCAAACAGGTGGTACCGGCCCAGGGTCTCCTTCGAGACACTGCCTGATGACCACATCATTGGCCGGTACAGGATGAACAGGGGAATGTTGAGGCAGCTCTGTGAACTCCTGCATGAGCAGCTGCATTCAAACACCAGACGCAGCCATGCCATGACAGTGGAGGAGAAGGTGACAGCAGTGATGTGTTTTCTCGCCACAGGGACGTTCCAAAGACCAACAGGGGACACCATCGGGGTATCGCAGTCTGCCACCTCACGCCTCCTGACCCATTTCCTAGAGGCTTTCTTCCACATGCTGGGAGTTCATAGTATTCCCCAGCACGGCAGCAGAGCGCAGAGAAACAATGCAGCGTTCCATCGGGTTGCGCACCTACCATCCGTATCTGGGTGCCATTGACTGCACCCATGTCCCCATCCGTGCACCACCTGGTGATGGCAGTGACATGTACATTAACAGGAAGGGGTACCACTCCATCAACTGCCAGGTGGTGTGTGATGCGGCTGGATGCATCACCAATGTCTATGCACAGTACCCCGGCAGTGCCCACGATGCATTCATCTGGCACCAGTCCCAGCTGTGCCAAGCATTCGAGGAGGGCAGGATAACCAGTGGTCAACTAATCGGTGAGTAGTAGCATACAAGGCATACACACACCAGCATGCATAGGGGCAGGCATTGCAGGCCAGGAAAGGGGTGTTGGAGGGCTACACAGGGGTGCAGGACAGCATCCGACAGACTGCCGTATGTCACTAACAGGTATACATCCTTTGACAGGGGACAGTGCCTATCCCCTGCGACCCTGGCTGCTGACACCAGTACTCAGACCGGCTACAGTGGCCGAGGAGATGTACAACGAGGCACATGCCAGCACAAGGAACATCATAGAGAGGGTGTTTGGCATCCTGAAGATGCGATTCCGATGCCTAGACACATCAGGTGGTGCCTACAGTATACATCTCAGAAGGCATGCCGTATCTTCCTAGCCTGTTGTATGCTGCACAACATGACAATGAACCAAGGATACAGGCACCTGAACCTGAGGAACAGTCTGACAGTGAGCCAGAGCCAGTGGTCAGGGATAGTCGAGCACCTTGAGAGAAGGGACCCTCGCATGACACGCAGGGCCATACAGCACAAGAACAACATCATCAGGACACTGCAACAGACAACAGGGTAAGTAAGACTGCACAACTTGAAAAGGTACAATTAATAATGACTTTAATGTGCACATGGACACACATGGTGACAATAACAATACCAACAGTAAACCTACACAGTGGATCTGACAACATGTGTGCATGTGTTGTGAGTTCGGTTGTGCAGGACACGGCGTGGGGCGGACACAAATGGTGTGTGTTGGTGGGGAATGATGATGTGTGCTGTGAGGGTAAGTGAAGCAACCGTGGCAGTGGAGGTGTGTGTGTGTGCATGTGAGAACGTGCATGTGGGTGTGCCTATGTGGCAAATGTGAGGTGACGAGTGCGCTGTGCCACATAGTCAGCGTGGCCATCAATGATGCCTCTCACCACGCATGTGACATGTGCCACTACCGTTTGGACACAGACCCTGGTGTGCTCTGTGCAGAGGACAACGCTGATGTGAAAGGCGAGGCAGGAAGAGTAGGTCTCCTGTGCCCTTGGGGGATGGTGGAGCCTGACAGGGTGGGTGGATGGTCACGGCGGCGCTGAGTCATGGATGGGGTGTGTGATGCTGTTGAGCTGGAGCCACTGGCAGCCCTGCATCCACGGCCTGCCTGCCTGTGTGCCCCTGTGCCGTCTGCACCACAGCCAAGCATCCCATGCTGGCGAACCCCATGCACCCCATGCAGGACATTCCCTATGTCAACCACCGCAGCCGACAGACCAGCAAACCCATGTTGATGGCACCACCAGGTGGCCCATCCTGTCCTCTGCCCGCTGCTCAGCATGGGCAAAGCCCACTGTGATGGCCTCCCCTGATCTGCACAAGCTCATGGCGCATCTCCTCCGCATGCCATGAAGATCCACACGCCCCTGCTGGGAGGGTGAGAACAGCCTGCAGGAGTGGGCGGGCACCATGGGCATCCTGTCCCGGGGCACATTACCCTGAGCTGTAGCTGGCAGAAGTGCCTGCTGCACAGGAGCAACTGGATCCTGGCGCATGGCAGGCATGTCCTGCTGTTGGTGACTACAGGTGGTGGTCTGTGGAACGGTATGGGCATGGACACCAATTCGCATTGTACCCTGCACACCCTGTGGTTCTGCGCTGTTCCCTACACTGCCCACCACCATGTCACAGGTACAGCCACACCAGTGATGCTGCATGCACCATTGGCACCATCCACAGCCTGCCGCAGCCCCTCCCCTGCATCCCCATGCACAGGCACAGCCAGGTGTTGCGCCAAGTCAGACACATCAGTGTCCTCACCACTGGTGATGGTGAACAGTAGGAGGTCCCTCCACCACCCTCCTCCGACTGTGCTGCATCCTGGTATCTGGTGTATCCAATACCCCTACTGACCCTTCCCCAGTCAGTAGCTGCCCTTGGCGATGTGTGTGCCAAACATGCATGGCGTCTGTGCAGCCATCTGTTGCACCATGCCCGGATGTTGAAGGTCGTTCCCCATCGTCCACCTCCACTACTGTTGGGACCTGTCTGCACATCCTTGTCAGCCCTTGTTGTCCTGCAGGCCTGGCAGTCAATGCTGTGGAGACAATAGGGACAGGGTCGGTCACCCATACATAGCCACTGTGCGCAAACACCACCACCACTACCACCACTACTCCATGCACACCCCAGGACATGTGCCCCTTCACACAGGCCCGTGACCCCATGCACTCACTACGAACCCACAGTGGCCATGCCCATACCAGGCAGCTGTTAGGCAGGCCACTGTGCACCCTGTGCAGGACACCCACAGCATGGCCGTGCACCCATGGCAACACAACATAGGGTATACACATGTGAATACTGACCTGTCCTTGGCAGTGCGAGAGGCATCTCACACCCACCACCGGGCACACCTGTGACCGCCACCGTCCTGAGGGTCAATGCCACCACAGCCATGTGTGGCTCCTCCACCTGCTGCTGGTATTCAGGTGGTCCACTACCGGTCCTCATCCTGTCCCTCAGTCACTGGGCCTCCTCCTCCTCCTCCTTCGCACGTCGCAGGAGGTCATTCCATCTCTTCCGTACAGCTTTGGTTGTCCTGCCACGTCCCTCTATGGCATTCACAGCCACTGTCACTTCCTCCCAGGCTTGGCACACCACTGCGTCAGTGGCCCTGTGCGTGCGGAGCACCTGCTCCCTCTCCTTCACAGCATGCGCAAGGGTGTTTAACTCCTCCTGCGAGAACTTGTGTGCACGTATACACTCCTGGTGCACTGCCGAACCTATGGGATAGTCAATAGGGGACATGTGTCATCAGCCATGTCGGTACTGCATTGCATTACACAGACATCACAATGCCCCCCTTCCAGTGCCACAGAATACATGGACATATGGGAGTGCTGCATGTGCATGTCACGGTGCAGCACACCAGAGTCACTGTGCGTCCCTGTGTCTGTACAGCAAGCCCTGTACACACATGTGCAGCACCACCCCACCCCAACCACCTTGCACTGTACTGTGCCCTTTGTGTTCACTACAGTGGTTGCGTGGACAAGTGCACTAGCACGTACACAATGTCAGGACCCAATGCAATTACCACATGGTGCATGGGCCGGCACAGGTCCAGGACACTGCGTACATCCTGCATGGGTGCCATGGCCTGTCATGCCACACATCCAGGGAGTCATGTCAGTGGGCAACTGTTGCAGGACACACCCCTGCAGGGGATTGTGCACAGTGCACTGTACGTTTGGTTGCAGATGTCTAGGGATGTGCACCATCACCCAGAACAGTGCTTGCCTTGTGGTCCAACATGGTCAGACCATTCACCAGAGACTGCATCTCTGTGCTCCTGTCCATGCTGAACCTGTTCTGGGATATTGACATTCAATAGTGTCCTACAGCAATCATACACACCACCCTCACGCTGCTCTTCCTCCTGTTGCATCTGTACACCAGTATGTTGTTTACGCTAGATTCCTTATCAGGCTGCAGTACCACAACACAACACCGCGGTGCACCGCCTCACTATAGCCCATCCAGGCAATCAAGCGTGTCAGTCATGCAAATTAGCGCATAATGATATGCTAATCACACAGTTTGCCCCATGCATGGCAAGTACCCTCATTTGCATACTCTGTTTGAATATGGCCCGATTGCCCGTGCTAGCACAGTCGCTGTGCAAATGGCAGCACAGGGCTATTGGTGTTGCAGCACCATGCTATCCAGATAGCGCGGCGCTATGTGCGCGCCAAAGCGTGGCCAACACGCATACTCGCGAGGCCCCATGTCCACGCTATCACCCAGTCACAGCGATATAGCGCGCACTGGACAGCATAAGCGCGGCGCTATACATCGCGTGGAACACAACCTCAGGGCCATGCTGGGGTCACGCATGTGCAGTGTGGTTGCTTCTGGGTAGTGCCGCGCTACATCATGTGATAGCGCGGCGCTGCAGGGATTGTTGAGGTGCATTCCTGGTAGGGCAGGGTGTTTGTGTCCAACAACAGTACAGTGCCATGTCTGGACGTGCAAGACAGCGTGCAGTTGTGCACAGGGACAGGCGCTGTGGGGACGTAGAGTCTGCAAACCTGGTTCAGCTGGTGATGAAATGGCACAGGAGGCTGTTTGGGGAGGTGAGGGAGGGGGACCTCCCACGAATGCAAGTGTGGGAGACGGTGGCTAGGAAGCTCAGTGAGCATACGCATACCCGCAATGCAGAGGCACGCCACAGGTACAGACCTGAGGCGCAGGCAAAGGCAGCAGCTAGAGTGATACAGGCGATAGTGCGTGATGGCACTGTGCCTGTGCCAGGGTGAGTGGTGTTGCATGTGGAGTGTGCATATGTAATGCTTTGTGTGCGTGTGGGTGTGGGTGTGGTTGTGCAGAGGGAGTGGTGGTGTGGGGGCTGGCCGTGGGTGAGTGGGTGTGTGGGGTGTGGGTGTGCAGCGGGGTGGTGCTGGGGTGTGTGCTCTGGGTGTGGGTGTGTGGGCGTGTGTCTGTGTGCAGCTTTACTGCTAGCAGTGCACCGTGCTGTTGCCACTGTGTACAGGCATAGTTGGCATGTATCCCCCATAGGGACAGTGCATGGTGACCATTGCTGTGGGTGAGGGTGGGGTGCATTGAGTTTAGGGTTGCATGTGCATCTTGCTGTGTTTCACGATGTGTATGTTGTGTCATGCTCTAACAACACTTTCACATTTGTCCACTGTAGAGCGGATCGAGCAGCCCATGCCCACAGGTGCGACTCACAGCCCAGGACACAGGAGGCAGAGAGCGAGACAACCACGAGACTATCACTCCCACAGCGTCGCGAGCAGCGGCACTGATAGTGGTGGCGTGTTGCGTGAATTACCTGTTACATTGTTCTGTGATGTGTACACTTTCATGATGCTGTGCACCACATCTAGGTGTCCAGCCACTCACTTGTCTGCAAAGGTCACTGGGCGGTGTGGTGTAGCAGTGGTGTTGCGGTACAGGTGTGTTTCACACCACAGCTGGGTGCTATCAGCCTTGCCTGGGAGGCGGTCACATTGCAGTGCTGTGCGTGTGGCAGATGGGTTGCTTGCTTGCGGGTGGCGGGTGTTCGTGGGACACCATGCTGATGGATGACCTTCCACCTCTGTGGTGCATCCATAACACCACCCACAGGATGTTCACAATTGCACAGGTGGTGGTTGCTTGCTGTGCATGCGGGACAATACAGAGCATGCCTTGCAGACTTACCTCTCACCCTTCTGGACACCTGCTGTGTAGCACTGCCTGTCACACTGTGCTACATTCTGGCACTGTGCTGTACGCATTGTACGTCCATCCATGTGTGTCTCATTGCGAGGTCACTGTGTTGCTGTTTAGTTGCAGGGTACGGATATCACTGTGCTATTACATTATGTGCATCGTTCCCTGCCAATGTTGACCGTGGCTGTGGAGGTGGTGCTCACTGTGTGTGTGGGGGACCTGTTATGTGGGTTGGGGACACTGACATGTACCATGTCTCCATTGGATGATATGCTTTCAGTGGTATTGCCTGGTGGCATGTGAAGGCCCTTCAGTGACAGCGTCTGTACCCTGGCTGACTGTTGTCCACTGGTCTGTGTTGGTCATTGCTAGGACACTGTCATGGTTCATTGATGCTCCTGCATGCATGTCGTTGTTGTTTGTTCTGCACTCTGCATTGCTGTGCATTTCCATGTGTGGCTTGGCAGCATGTCCCAACGTGTGGATGCCCTTGTGCATGTCCTTGCGTGTCCCTTGCACCCAACTCACTGGGTTTCCAGCTGTGTGTCTGCCGTGTCTAGCGGTGTGCTGTATCATGGTGGGTGGTGTCATATGTCCCCGGTGCTGTCAGGATCGCTGTCATCATCCGTGTTGGGTTCTGTGTTGGTGCCTGTGTTGCCCTGTGCTGCATTATGGGATGCTGCCATGTTGTCATACCATTGCAGAACTCAACACCACCAGGGATAGCCCATTGGGACATGCTGTCCATCTTTGTATGGCAAGGGTTGGCTGCTGGTTGCCTCCTGTGTGGTGTACTGTCCTCATGGTCTTACCCTTCCTCTTGTAGGGCCACTACGGGCATCGCTGTGGGCAACGCATCCCAAGGAGACAGAGGGAATGGAGGAGCTGCTCCGCTGGATTGTGAGGCAGCAGCGGACACAGATCGAGCAGCAGGCCATCATAATTACTGAGACCAGGAGGGTGGCGAACATCCTGGAGGCTCATCTCCCTGCTCCTGCAGACACATAGTTATCTCCCCTGTTGTTTTTAAGTCAGCCCTCACCACCCCCCTCACTGGACTTGATTCTCCCTTCCTTGCCCATTGTCTTCTGTCCCTGTGTGCGTCCTCCTCCACTTTGCACCCTTGGCCTGTGTCTTCCCATCCCTCCATCTGTTGTTGTCCTTATGTTTACCTTTGTGTGCCTTTCCCTGCTACTGATGTTGCCAATTTTATCCTGTGATGGGCATTTGGGGTTGTGTGTTGGGGGGGCCTGGTGGGTATTTTGTAGTTCTGTTTCAGTGTTGTGGGGAGGGTCGTTCATTGGTGGGTGGGGCATTTTGTACTCTGGGGTTTGTTAATCGTTATGTTCTGTGTTATATTTGCTGTTGTGTTTCCGTTTGCTTTCCTGTTCATTATTGTTTATTACACTGGTTAATGACATTTTACAGTGCCCTGTGTCATTCTTGGGTGCTGGGGTTCCACATGCTTTGTACTGTTGCTGGTGTTCTCCACATGGGTCTGGGTTGTTGCTGGAATTTCCGTGGTTGTGTGGCATCCTCATGGGTGGGCACTGTGGTGTGCTCCTGATACCTCATTCCAGCATGTGTTGCCTTGCATGTGTCCAAGGTCAAGCTGTCTCTGCACTGTGTTCCATTGTGTGTTTGCACTGCCTGCCTGGTGCTATATTCAGTGCTGTCTTGTGTGCTATATTCAGTGCTGTGTTATTCCTGGGCTTTTTTTGCACTACACTTCTGGGCCTGTTTGCCCGGTTTCCTTTGCTTGCTATATTCAGCGGGGTTTGCCCCGGGCTATTCGTTTTGAATATGGCTGGCATTTTGCTCCGGGCTAGGTTTGCATGCCGGGCAGTGCTATTCGCTGCCAGGGGCTAACCTTTGAATATCTGGCCCTACATGTACATATTGCTGCATAAATTACCCCTATGCTTTCACATGTGATAAATTGTCAAATATCATACTCTCTGTTATTGTGAGGATTAACAATTTTTTTTCCTGTTGACACATGTTTACAATATGAACATTTCTTTAATGTAAAGCATCCAGTAGTTCTATTAGTTAACCAAGTAGTTCCTATTGGGTTCAATTTTTGGAAACTATGTACCAGTGTATCTCTCAATGTATTTGCTCTTCTATAAGTAACTCGTGGCACATTACTGGATATCTGAGTCAAACCTGGATCTCCTTTAAGTACATACCATTTGTCTTTGAAAACTTCTCGACATGTGAAACATGAGCTGAAAAAGAAGTGACAATTGTAAATCTGCTATCTGTCTCTCTTTCTTTGCTTTCTACATGAATGTTGCTATTCTGCAGTAAATCTTCTTCATTAAGTTTACTAGCATTTCTGAAAGCATATTCCACATCTTCACAATTATAACCCCTTTTTATAAATCTATGCTTCATATCCACAGCCACCTCTTGGAAGCTGTTCTCAGTGTCCAGTTTCTACGAATTCTTAAAAACTGGCCTTTTGGTATATTCCAAACAGTATGTCTCAGTTGGCAACTAGATGCCTGAAGGATTGCATTTTTTGAATTTTCTTTCCTATAAATATCAGTAATTATATTACCTTCCAAATCCTTGTTAATTTTGATGTCTAAAAATTTCACAGATGTCTTGCTAGCTGTAAAAGAAAATCTTAAATTAGGATTAGTCATGTGCACATAATTAATAAATTCCTTTAATTCAGTTAATTCTCCTATCCATATCATTATGATGTCGTTGATAAAATAACGCCATAATTCAATTTTGTAATAGAAAGGGTTTACATCAGAGTCTGTAACATACTGCTGTTCCCAAAGACCTATATATGAATTAGCAACACTCAGTTCAAATATTGACCCCATTGCCACTCCTTTAGTGTGGCGATAAATTTTATCTAAAAAACAAAACGAATTAAACTTAAGAACAAATTCAGACAATTTCAATAAAACTTCGGTATTTCATTTTACATTGTCGTCTCTTAGGTTTAAATAATGTGCAATTGAATCCAAGGCTCCTTCTTGGGGTACATTTGTATACAAGGGCCCAGATATTCAAACTGTACCAGGCTGTGGTGCAAGCCTGGGTGCAGCGCAACTTGGCTGTGCAGGGGTGCTGACTGGGCGATATTCAACAGAGCTGCGCCATGGCACAGCAATATTGAATATCGCACCCTGGCCACCCACAGTGTGCATGGCACAGTGGCACTGCACCAGCGCAAGTGGCCAGAGTGGAGCAGGGGGATGCGCTAGCGCAAGTTCCGTTGTGCTATGTGCAGCAACCACGGTATTCAAAAGTGCACATGCAAATGGGGCCATAACGTATGCAAGGCACAAATGGGTCCATTTGCTTGTCATTATGACCCCATTTGCATCCAGGTTCGCCAATCCCCGGTGACTTGCGCCTGGCGCCCTGCCAGGCAGCAGCTGTCGGGGACTGACACCACCTGCACAGTGCGGCAATGTGCCCCGTAGCCTGATCACGGGCTTCAGTAAATATAAATCGTATCCTATATCCCTGGTGGTCCAGTGGACCACTGTCAGCCCGATCAAGGGCATTTGTAAAATAAAATAAATTCCTATATCCCTAGTGGTCCAGTGGACCGCTGTCAGCCCAATCACGGGCATTTGTAAAATAAAATAAAGTCCTATATCCCTGGTGGTCCAGTGGACCACTGTCAGCCCGATTGCGGGCATTTGTAAAATAAAATAAAGTCCTATATCCCTGGTGGTCCATTGGACCACTTGCAGCCTGATCGTGGGCTTAAGTATAAAGAAAATAAAGTGAAATATCCCTGGTGGTCCAGTGGACCACTCACAGCGCAATCGCAGGCTTAAGTATAAAGAAAATAAAGTGAAATATCCCTGGTGGTCCAGTGGGCTGCTCGCAGCCTGATCATGGGCATTTGTATTAAAAACAAATGATGTCCAATATCCTAGTAGTCCAGCTGTACCCCCTCCCCACCGCCCACCTGGGCCCCACTGCCCTGCTCCCCTGGTCAGTGGTGGATGGCACACCCACCTGCCTGCCACCTGTCGACTGACACCGTGGGAAGGGCTGTATGCCCATTGGTCCACAGCGTGAGCCAAATGGTGTGTAGCCCTACCATACTACACATTCCAGATATGTGAATGGATCCACACCTATGGAGTCAGTCGGCGGGCGGCAGGGCAGCAGGCTGGTGGGGCGCTGCCGCCCGCCGCTGATGGGGGGGAAGTGGAGCGGTGGGGCTCTGTGGGTGGGTGGGGAGGGGTACCACTGGACCACCAGGGATAATGGACGCTAGTTTTTTTTGCCAAATGCCCACAATCAGGCTGCGAGTGGTCCACTGACCACCAGGGATATCTGACTTTATTTTATTTATACTTAAGCCAGTGGTCAGGCTGAGAGTGGTCCACTGGACCAATGAGATATAGGACTGTATTTTATTTACAAATGCCAGCGTCCAACGACCAACGTCACTGGACCACCGGGGATATGGGACTTTATTTATTTACAAATACCTCGTGGGATGACAACACGATCTCGAAACACTATAAAACCTCTTCAAACTGCAGCCGCACTGGACCACCAGGGATTTTGGAGGATCATTTTGTATGTATGCCGTGATCGGGCATTGGGAAAGCTGCCAGGTGCAGCCAGGCTGCGGTGGCCACCACAGTGGGTGGCTAGCCGTTGTTCCTTTTTTGGCTCACCTGTGTGCGGCACAAGTGGGGTCCGCATGCATGGACTCAGCATATTCGGGCTGAATATCAGGATGTGCAGAGTAAGCATGGGCACACCCCCTACCTGCGCCACATACATTACTGATGCGCTCCGGCGCAGTTGGGATTGTGCCAGGCACAATACCCGCTACGAATATCACGCCAGGGTGTATCAGTGGTTGCACATGGCGCAACACCGTTATGCCTCAAAGAACCTTTGAATATCTGGGCCAAGGATTCTATATCGTTGCTACTAAGTAATGTTCTTTGTTTCCTTAAGTCATTGAAAACTCTCAGAATGTCTGTCGTATCCTGTATATATGACCTTAAATCACTCACAAAAGGTTTAAGATAATCCATATACTGACTCAGTGGTTCTGTTAATGAACCCACATCACTTCTCATAGGTGTTCCTGGTGGGTTATCTGTAGATCAATAGTTCTCAGACTTTGTCAAGTGAGCCTCCCCAAATCCATGGAAAAGATTTTGAGCCTCCCCACAAACTAAAATAATCGTGGCCTCCCCAAGAAAAATAACATACTGTACTTTCGCAGCACACCATGAATAAATTGAAACCCCTTTGAGTACTTGGCTCACATTCAGTTCTTTGTCTTATACTGATGTGGAACCTTTGAAAAAGAGCTCCTGTGCTCAAAGGCGTTATCTGAATAACAAATAAATAAACTAAATAAATGTTATTCAGCTTACTGTAAACCCCCTTCACAGGTCAGCTTACTTGCTCCACTATTTTGTTCTTGAACCATTGTTACCCCTGGTTGCAGTACCTTCATAGGTCAGACTACTTTCTCTGTTTCTCTATACCGAAATAACCTTCCTACATACTTTGCCTCCCCTGTCCTTCCCTGCTCCTAAGCAACTTCTCAGGGATTACTTTGCTCCTTCCTGCTATTGCTCTTAGCACTTCTTTGTTCAACCCTTGTATTCGGGCTGTTCTGCTGTCAGGCTACAAATTGATCAACTACCACCTCTCATTATTAGTTTATTGTTCATATTTGTTTGCACTATTGTTCATTGTGAATTTCTTGATTGTTTTGCAGTTACTTTTTGAAATGTATTGACTCCCTACCCTTCCCTGAGTACACCTGAAATGAGCCTTGGCTCATTCACCTTCCATATCACCTATTAGTAAATAAATACATAAGATTTACCTACTATCATCCTCTTTCAGTTTGCTTCATCTCTTCACACAAAATATATAAAACTCAACATTTAAATGCAGTACTTTTCAGACTTGCTTGAGCCTCCCTGGAACAGGTTGGGGCCTCCCAGGAGGCTGGCCTCACCATTTGAGAACCCTGCTGTAGATTTATGAACCTTTTGCAAACATCATTGTCGCTTTCACAGGAAACTGTAATGTCAAAAATCCCTTTATATTCTGATCTATGGAGCCCCTTGCACGGATTCTTGTAGAAATTCATCTATTTTCCATTTAAATTCAACTGTGGGGTCTTTATTTAATTCTGTATAAAACTGAGTGTCCTTTAACTGTCCATTAATACACGCTGTGTAGTCACAAGTATTTTGTATAACTACAGCACCACCTTGATTGATTGATTGATTGATTTATCTGCCGCTTAATAACTATAGTTTAATCATCTTGTAATACTTTAAGTGCTTCTCTTTCAAGCTTTGTCAAGTAATTAAATCTTACTGTGGGCAGATCATCAAATAATTTCTAAATATTGTTCACACAGTTCCTTAAATGTAGAAATGGCTGCTGTTGGTGGTGGATAAAATTTAGATTTACCTTTAAAAACTCTAACATCGTTATCATTTCCCATAGAAACTGCAGCAGTGAGGACACCATCCAAATTCGTGTCTTGTCCATCCCCTTCTCTTCTTATTCTACTGATCTCTTGTCTTTTATGAAGGATTTAAGGCTCAAGTTACGACATGCAACTTGTAAATCAATAAATGTTTGAAACCTGTTAATTGGTACTGTTGGTGCAAAAGACAATCCTTTACTTAATAATGAAATGTCTATGTCCGTAAGTGTTTTAGATGATAAATTAGTCACTTTATCCAATTATGTGTTACCAATTAACTGCTGATTCTGTACCTCTGATTCAGTCACACTTAATGGGTCTAATTGAGCTGATGTTTTCATTAGTTCTGAGGTAAAGATCCCCTGTTGTCGTAATAATAGTTTCCTTGACTTCCTTCCCTCTCCTTCTTACCCCCCCATCTTTCTGCCTCTTTCTCTCTGTACATATTTCATGTGGAACCCTTGATGTATATTGCTCTGCTGACTTCTGCGTGGCACTTGTTGTAAATGAATGGGTGGAGGGGGTGGGTTTGTTGATAATGGGGGCTCTGTTGCTGATTGACCTTTGTCTAAAAAAAAATAATCATCTGATTCTGAATCACTGGCATCTGATGATAAATTGAATGACACTTCATTCTGGTCTGAGAATACATTTTCATAGGTCTCTCTTTTGCCAATTATATACACGGTAATTAGCATAATCATTACAGTCTGTAATGAATTTGACCTGTTTTGCAGCTTTTAACTCATTATCTAATCTTGCCAATGTTTCCTATAATTTGTTACTATGAAAGTCAAACTCGGAATGATTTTTAAAATCCAGAACCTCTTTCTCTTTAAGTTTGATGTCCTCCATAAGTTGCACTGTCTCCTTTTGTTGTATTCTATTATTAGTTGCATCAATTTGTTAGATGCCTCATTTAATATTTCACTCCATTTAGTCATGAAGCTTTCAACATCTAATCCGAAAAGGATCTTTAAGTAACCTCAGTCCTCTCGGTATTCTAGATACAGGTATATGTAACTAGGCTTCTAAATTAGTATTGTTCCAATAGATCTTTTAACTTTAATTAACAATTTCTCAAGATTTTTAAAAGCTTCAAATAAAGAAACAGCTTCAATGTTACTGGACCATCCATCATTAGTTGGATTATCCATTAAAAAGGATTTTCTTGTTCTGCCACTGCTAAAAAGCATTCACATATGAGAGCAATTCTCCATATTTGATTCTGGTGTAAAATTTAGATCCAGAGTTGCTTCTAAAGACATATTGATTCAGACAATTCTTAATATAAAAAGCTATTAGAGCTAATCATATTTCCAACCATATGTATTTCAACAAAAAGCGATATTTTTTCCTGAAAAAACAAAATAAGTTATACAAAGGAAAAAATACCACCACTGTGGCACTTCTGGGCTAAAAGTTATATTCAGAAATCAAGCAAAAAAGTGTGTGCCACAATTGGTTTTATCTGGAACCATGTGTAAACCAGAACCTGTGCGTTCTCAAAATTTGCAGTAAAAAGTAAAAGAGCTGAGTAACCACACTAGGTCGAGGTGCTTAGGATAAAAATATATATATAGCAAATACAGAACAATCCAGCACTCACAACCACATATAATAATGGACGCTGCTCTCTGAAAATGTGAAATAATACCCAAATTTATTAAAGTGCAACAGTGCCTTGACACGATTTGGACACAATGGATCCTTTATCAAAAGGCTGCTGATTTCACAATCAGGTTGCTTATATACTCATTATCTCAATGACTTAATAATGATGTGCCAGATAACATTTTTAAAATTACAACATTCAAAATCCATAGTGTAATAAATTCCTGTGTACATTTAAAATCATGATTTCACCACATTACATATAAATATGTCAGACATAAAATACAAATCATACAGCAATAAAGACTTTTCTTGAAGCAGACAATATATTTCACTTCAGCACTTCGCTCTTCTAGTAATCTTGATAGGGCAAATCACATGGGACAACAATTAAAAGGAGAGAGCCGTGAAAACAAAACACATAAGGGCAGAATATTCAGAAATGCACCAGAGGCAGGCACAAGAGGTGCAGTGCAATATCACTCGCCATGTGCTCAATGGGCGTGATATTCAGATGTGCATGTGCAACGTGGCTGAATATCGCACAGATGCGCCATAGCGCAAAGAGGGATGTGCCAAGGAGCATGTCATGAAGCGCAATAGCGCAACCAGGGATACACAGGGGAGCAAGCCAAGAAGCACAGCAGCAGCAGCCAGTGCTGTGCAAGGTGCAGAGGAGCATGCTTCAGGACACACGTGGAAAGGCAACAGGCACAGCAGGTGGCAAGCCACAGGGGAGGGAGGGCCCATCACCAGGGCACAGAGTGCACCAGGTGAGAGACAAGGTAGGCACATGGGGCCACGCCGACCAAGGAGCATGAGGCAGCAGTAGGCCCCTGACCATGTGTACCACAGTGGGGCACGGTGGCAGGGTGGCAACAATGGCCCCTGCCACACAGACACTGGCAACCCCCAGAGGGAGACATGGGACATGCCACCTGGACCACAACCAGCAACACACAGGTAAACAGTATACAAGGCACACACCACACGACCTGAAATGACAGGCCATGGCCATCCCACCCATCTCATGGTGGAGCACCACCAGGTACAACCCCTAGTCCACCCCAGTCATACCACACAGCAGCCATCCACACCACTGCAGCATGGCTCCACACGCCAGCTGCATAGCAGACATGGACACAGATGGCTAAACATAAAATAATGTATTGCAAAAGGCATAGAAAAATATACACATATTTACAAGAAACAGGGTAATGTGAAAAGGGAAAGGTGGGACCACCCACAAACAGGGAGGTCAGGGAAGGGAGGCAGGGGGCAGGGGTAAAGGCAACAGAAGAAGACAAGGGAGGGGGCTCAGGGAAGGGGAAATGAAGTGGGCCAAAAGGTCCCATGGCCATCCGCACCCCACAGTAGGCCAACACTATCGTGGCTTCCACCATCTGTTCTGCGACATCCCCAGCAGCTGTACCACCTGGAGCATGGCAGTTGACACACGCAGGATCTGCCTTAGTAGCCTTGCATGGACGTCAGTGGGACCAACACCTAGGACAAAGGAATGAACATGGTATGAGTGCATGTCCAGAACACTGCAGCCCACCCAACGTGTGCAGTGGGCATTGGTGACATGCGCCTCTGGGCCGCAAGCAGCCACCCACAGTGAGTGCGCCCACATGAGCCGCATACCCGGGGACATACAGCCATGCAGAACATTGCACGTCAACTTCACCCATGCACATCACACCACCACCATGGCAGGCAGACAGCATGGCTATACAGGAGGATGGCAGTGGCACAGCCAGGACCCAGGAGCACCCACAGCCCACCTGCAGCAGCCACCCACATGTGCAATAGCCACAGCATGGTGCAGTGGACACCACAGGCAGTGCACAGCTGGAGGGGCCATGTGCACAGAAGGCCATGACCCACCCCTACTGCTCACCCTGCACAACAAGGAAGCATGGAATAGTGCCTACCTGCATGCTTTGGCACACCTTGTGGCTGTTCAGCAGCACCGCCCATGCAGCCTGCAACCAGTGCACTGCTCCCTGCGGTTGCCCATCCTGGCCTGACCACAGCACCTGCGAGATGGGCACGCCTCTGATCTTCAGGGCCTAGGAGGTAAATAAGGAGAAAGACACATCAGTACCAGGCAACACCACAGGTCCCCCCAGCACAGTGTGACACGCTGCCCAGCATGTCGGTGGTGCAGTGGCACAGGGCATCCATGATGTACCACCACAGCCAACAGGATACGCAGCTCCAACCCCCCCACAACATGGCATGCCAACAGCACTACTCCACGGACCACTGGATGGGAATGGGCACAGGTGATGTTCACTTACCAGGCCATGGCATGACACCCATCAGGACACGTGCCTGCGTGTCCATAACCACTCAGCGTCCCTCCGCTGCAGGTCCCCGTAATGGTGCCTGCACTGCTTCCCAGTGTGCCGAGCACCTGTGACCTCCTCCAGACCTTTGGCCACCTCCTGCTAAACCTCAGTCCGAGGCCTGTTGAGGGGCACCTGGCCAAACAAGGTGCCAGCATGTGGCTCCATGAGTGCCACGAGGTTTATCAGCTCCACCTGGGTCCAGTTAACAGCCCTGAGTCCTGTACAGCACAGCATGTATGCAGCTCACTCGACATTACAAAATGGCGCCCAGCAGTGCACGAGCCACATGTGCTGGAGATGCGCACTTCGCACTGCAATGTGCTGCCACTGCCTATTGCACAGGCAGGGAGATGCACAACTCGACAACACAGCACTGCCAAATGCCACATGGCACCCAGAAGGGCAAAGGACAACCGTGGGGTCAAGGATCAGCCAGAGCACCCTGCACCACAGCACCATTGGGCATGGCATGCATGGTGCACAGTAGGGGCATGTGGGATCTACAGTTCACAGCCCATAGTGCAGGGGTGCCATGGCACCCATAGCGCATGGGCACCATCAGCGTCATGTCACTACAGCACTATTGGCACTGTGGCACCCGGGCACTGTAGGCCATACAGTGCATGCATGCCACGTGTGCAATAGTGGATGAGCGCTGTACTGCCTATTGCACAGTGTGCATCAGCCGTGCCACTGGTGTGCATGGCGGTGCGCACATGCACATGGCACAGCCTATTGCTCATGTCACAATGTTGCACTTAACTTGTGCATGCACACTATTATGCTAATGCACAACTTCACAACATTCAGCAGAAATATGCAGATCAGCTTATTAGCCTATCAGTGGCACATCCGCTGCATTTGCATCTCATTATAGTTGTGCAACCCATCATTTGCATGCGTTGCACTATAAAAGACACCATGTGAATGCACAGGGTTTGGACTGGTATTGCATCCTTAGAGGTATGAAGGAATGCTGCGGGGCTGTTGGGTGGGTGGAATGGGAGGGTGGAGGATTCACCAGGCTGTACTAACACATGTCATTCCCCAAAGGAAGAGCATGACCGATGAGAGAGAATGAGGACCGTGGGTCTGCACACAAGTACAGGCCTAACTTCACCAGGGCAGAGTCGGACGCCCTATTCCAGGCGTACCTGGACCAGGACCCTCTCAGGCTCCACAGACACCCCCACAGACCCAGGCAACAGCATGGGAGGGTGTGGCCCATGCTGTGAACCAGCAGGGCAGCCACCAATGTTCTGTGCAGGAGTGAAAAAAGAAGGTTGGCACAGACCAGAGGTGGATCAAGGAGAAGGTGGCAGCCATCCAGACATCACGTGCCACCACAGGCGGGGGTCAGCCTGCCATCCCCCAACTAACACTGCAGGAGGAGATGGTGGTGGCCACCATGTGGCACAGCACCCTTGAGGGTGTGCCCGGTGGAGGC
Organism: Neoceratodus forsteri; assembly: GCA_016271365.2. Classification (NCBI taxonomy): domain Eukaryota; kingdom Metazoa; phylum Chordata; order Ceratodontiformes; family Ceratodontidae; genus Neoceratodus; species Neoceratodus forsteri. The sequence continues at coordinate 158,587,983 of CM028131.1, read as the reverse complement.
TTCCAGACAGGTGGCAGCCCATCACTGCATGGTTGGTAAGGCTGTGAGGGGACACAGGGGCAAGGAGCTGGGGGCAGGTGGGCGACAGCAACACTAATGCAGCTGTGTTCTCTTCAGCTCCTGAGTGCCTGCATGCAGTGGCAGGGTGGGGTGCCACCTCGGTGGCTGTCCTGGACCCAGAGGACCGTCCATCCACCTCAACTGGACTCCAGTGGCCGGATCAACTGCAGGCCACCACCGCTGTCCATCCGGATGCCTGTGGCATGGTGTGGATGAGGCCCTGGCTGTGTTCCAGCTTGACACCAGGCATAGTGTCCTGTGTGCTGAGACACAGATTGGGCGGGGTCTGGATCCGATGATGACGAGACCTTCATCTCGGACAGCGATGTTGTGGCCACAGGGGAGACGCCCATACCACACACCCACAACCGCAGTGCAGACGATGTCCTGGTGGTGGTTGCCTGCCCACCCGCCACTGTGGTTGGCATTTCTGAGGCTGCCACTGGTGCGGCAGCAGCTGGTGGTGGTGGTGCAGCCACGCCGGTGATACCCTGAGCACAGTGGCCGGAGGGGCAGTGGCCATGTCCAGATGGCGTTGGGGGGGCCTGGGGCAGCGACCGCGATGGTGCACCATATGACATCCAGTCCCAGGAGGGACCTGCCGTGTAGCACCCACCTTCACGGGAGCCAGGCCACAGGGTTGGGCTACACCCATGGGTCAGCAGAGTGCTCATGCACCCAGGAGATGACACCTTGGATGAGCATACCCGTCTGCTCTGGGCCTCCATTGAGCAGCAGGTGCTGGTCATGGCAAGAGTGCATGTGCTCCATGTGGAGCTGCACCAGGCAGCAGAGTGGCGGGACAGGACTTTGCCTGCTCCTGGCTGAGAACATGCGAATGCAGGTGGACACGACCGCAGCCATGGATCGGCTCACCACTATGGTCACAGCCAGACTGGCACCACTGGCCTCTCTGGTGTGTGGCCATCCACTGCAGACTCCACAGAGTGCATTCTCCACCCACGGGCCCAGCATCGTGTGACCCCCACTGTGTGCTGTGGGCATTCCGAGCATGCCTGGAGCAGGCATGTTTGGGGGCCTGCAGACACCTGCGAGGACCTGGTCGCATTCCCACAGTGTCACCCCTGGGGGACCATCTGTGACACCCCCTGAGGCTGACACTCAGCCTGTGTCCACTGTGCATTCTCAGTGGGGCCATCCACATGTTCACGGTGGCTGTGCCACCGTGCGGCATTCCTGAACCACCCACCTCCATGTCTGCCGTATGCTGCTTCCCTGTGTGCACACTGGTGTGAGTGTGCATCCCATGACCGTGGCATCCATGGTCGATGCCGCACACAGGCCATGTGCCCACCCACCTGGCTGATGGCCACTGTGGTATGTGCATGATGATGTCAGCATAGCGCTGACTGCCACTGTGCACCGGTGCTCAGCATCTGACACATGCCCGGTGCCCACCTCTGAGTGGGGGCATAGTGGATCCTGTGTGCATGTGTATGTGTGGGTGTGTGTTTGGGTGCATGGGTGGGGTGTGCAGGGCCATGCTGCATGCTGCCATGGTGTCCGGTACCACGCCTGTCCACACCCCCCTCAGGCTGTCCCTGGCATGAGGCGCACCCATGCGTGCCTGTCCACTGTGCCATAGGCCCTGGTCCTTGCATGTGGCCATGGTCACCTACCTGTGCACTCCATAGTGCTCCTCTGTGAGTGTGTCCCTGTGCTGCTGGGCTATCCTTGTCACCTGGGGATCCCTTCACCCAGGTGGGGCTGCCCACCACCTCCAAGCCCGGCGTCCATGTCATCCCCAATGCTGTCCCCCTCTTAGACCTCGACAGCTATCCCACAGTCAGTGGCCATGTTGTGTAGTATGCAGCTGGCCAGGAATAGGCCGTAGGCCTTCGAGAGGCTGTACTGTAGGGCACCACCAGACCTGTCAAGGCAATGGAACAGAGCCTTCAGCAGCCCAAACACCCGCTCAATGATGTTCTGTGTGCTGGTGTGTGCCTCATTGTATTGCTCCTGTTCAGGGGTCGATGGGCACCAGAATGGGGTGAGCAGCCATGGCCGGAGTGGGTAGCCACTGTCACCTGTGTGTAGAGATGTCTGGTTAGCATGGTGGACTGTGTCAATGCACCCCCCCTGCCATCCTGGCTACACCCCTGGCACCCCTGCCCTACCACCTGGCCCTCCTACACACCAACAGATGTCAGGGTGTTAGGTCAGGGCCTACCTCTTACCCCACCTCCTATGCTGTAGCATGTCAGCTTGTTTACATATGGAATGAGGTGAGAGTTGGACCTGATGTCCCCATGGCTACCCAATGTCTTGATGTGTGGGGGTGAGGGTAAGGAGTAGGATTAGTAACATAACACCACGTTTACATGCTTTTGTTGCTGTGCTATGAACCATAACTGATGCATTAACAGAGTTTTTTTGCAATGAATTTCTCTTCTTTTTGAGAAAGTGTAGTGTAACTGGTATGTGTTAGTGCCCGAATCACATGTATCCTAGTCTTTTTATGGATTGGACCCTAAATTGATTTTTTAAATGATAGCTTAGGATCAGATCAACATGGTTGAATCATGGTGATACAATTTTCATGCAGCAAAATACATCAAACTGCATCAATATACTTTAACCGTAATTTATTTAAATTTAAAGGATATTAATGTGTGCTCCTGTAGGCACAGTGCAGTGCACTGTCAGGGCAGTGACACGGGTTTGGTGGACAGCCGGAAAAGGCTGAACTCAGATGGTTAGCTGGGACAGGCTCTGCAAATTGATGTATTCCAGCAAAGGGGAGGGACTGATGGTGTTTTCTGCCACTGGAGTGACTTCTTAAGAGTGAGCCAGTCAACTAGCACCTCAATTGGAGGATGACAACAGTGGACAGGGGGCTGTGATCCTCCGCTGGGAGACCCCTACAGTGGGTTAGGGAACCTGTGTCTCCATTGGGAGACCATAAGAGTGGGATGGGGAGCTTTTTCCTCCATTGATGGATGCCAACATTGGGCCAGGAAACTTGACCCTCTAGTGGGGACCCTAAGAGTGGGCCTGGGAGCTTGTTGCTCCTTTGGGTGACCCTGACAGTGAGCCAGAGAACTTACTTCTCCATTGGGGTACACCTACAGTGGCTTGAGCCTCCATTGTGGCATATCAACAATAGGCATGGGAGTTTTTTCTTCCACTGGGAACCCCCACATTGTCCAGGGAGTTTGATCCTCAATTGGGGTAACCTATCAGCGGGTAAGAGAGCTTGATCATCCATTGAGGGACCCTGACAGGGGCCTGGGGGCTTGCTCCTCCACTGGAGGCCCCTGCAGTGAGAGGCATACTGGATTTTCCAGTTAGGTGCCCTCTGGCCCAGGGTCTGAATGATGGCTTTAATGTTATTCCATTTCTGAAATAATTTTGTTGATTTAACCACATGTGCATTTACTGGGAGATTAATTATCATATCCCAGCCTATAATTATGATTCTGTACTATGTCTTTAGCATGTGGCTTGTCCTCTGTCTTATCTCCTGTTTATTCTCCATCTCCCCTTCCCCACTTCTCCCCACATCCCTACTCTGGCTTACTCCTATTTTCCATTCTCATCCTTTTATCCACCCTCTCCCATATACACATTTTCTACTGCTGTCCCTCCAGTCCTAATTGTTTCTATTCTTGACACACTGTTTTTGATATAGCCATGCTTGGATATGATTTTAAAATGCTGCTTCTTTTCCTTTCACTGATGCACTGAAATGCTGTTCCACAAAATGAATTTGTCTGCTTCACTTCCGAAATGATGGATTTCAGCTAGTGTAATAGAACTTGTAGCTACACTATATATAGATCACCCTGGTCTTTAAAGGAAAACACTGTTGTGTTTCAAAAATAAGTAAAATATTTATGTGATTATTTATTTCTTCCAGGATTTTTGAGCTTTGATTTGCAGCTTAACAGCATTTCTGTTTTCAATCTGTAATTGATGTTTATAAATTTTTGAGGTTATGGGTACTTAAATATGTGCTGAGATGTTGACCACCCTCCTGACAAAGCCTTCATATGCAAATCCAGTCAGGCCATTTGTCGAGCACTGTTAGTGTTACTTTGTGGTACTGTAATTGCATGTAGCTTGAACTATTTATTAAATACTTTTGCAGCTTAATCAATAGTGGATGGTGCTGTCGTTTCTTAGTACATTTGTTGTCAGTTTAGACACTGCATGTCTTTATGACAAGGTGATTTTTCTTTTTTACTCCAGCAGGGCACAAGGGAACTTGTTCCTCTTTTGGAAACCCTGCCAGAGGGCAAGGAAGTTTGCTACTCTATTGGAGCACCCTGACAATGGGCAAGGGAGCATACTGCTCTATTTGAGAACCTGTTAATGTGCTTGGGAGCTTGCTCCTCCATTAGGGGACACCAAAATTGGGGCAGGAAACTTACTCCTCCATTGGGAGACCCCACCAGTAGGCCAGGGAGACTGCTATTCCAATGGGGGAATCCTGACAGTGGGTCAAAAAGCTTTTTTCTCCACTTGGGGCCCTGACAATGGCCAGAGGAGTGTGTGCCTTCATTGGCAGACCTCAACAGTTGGACAGAGAGCTGGCTCCTTCATAGAGGGACACAGACAGTGGACAAGAAGGCTTGCTTTCCAAGTGGAGAACCCCAACAGTGGGCCAGGGAACTTGTTCCTCAATTGAGGGATACCAAATGTGGGCAGGAGAAATTCCTTCTTCATTGGGGGACTCTGACAGTGGACCAGTGAACTTGTTCTTCCACTGGGGGTGACAACAGTGAGACACAGAACTTACTTCTCCATGGGGCACCCACAGTGAGTCAGAAAGTTTGCTCATCCATTGGGGGACCCCTACAGTGGCCTGGGAGGATTGCTTCTCTGCTAGAACCCCAACAGTTGGTCAGGGCATTTGTGCCTCCATTGGTGGACCCAGACAGTGGTCCAGGAAGGGGCCAGGGAGTGTCATCCTTCATTTGGTAAAAATGCATATGTGCTAGCTGATCTCCAGGTCTTGTGTGCCACTGAGGGGTTGTGGGATGGAACTATAGAGAGAAATGGTAAAATCCAGGAATTTAACAAATAACAGTTACCAGCACTGTCAAGGCTTGGGCAGCATGAACACTAATGATGGGGGTAGCAGCTGATTTGTCTGGGAAGTTACTAGAAAACCAGCCAGAAAGTAAGGCAGTAGAACCATGGATAAATAGAAGATAAAAAATCAGTCTACCAATATACAGTGTTTTGACATGTATCATCTTTCAAAGTCGGCCGGTGGTGCTGTGGGCTGAAGTGCTGGATGCCTTATCTCATGCCTATGCCATCATCCCATGTTTGGGAATGAGTACAGGCCACCAGGGGTCAGCAGGGAGGAGAAAGGATTGAGCGTCCAATAGTCTCTCTCCTTCTATAGGGGTCACCAACAGTCGGTGCATGACTGGCCCCTAGTGGTGGCTGGGGGCAGTGCAGTGATGCTCCAGAAAGGGAGGAGAAGATGCAGACACTTGGAGGAGCATGTGTGAACGCATTCTCGCTACTCCTTGGGCATCATTGCAAGCCTCATCTCCTAAGGGGAGAAATAACAGGGAGAAAAATGTCCTGGGTGCAGCCAAATGAAGCCAATTCTGCAGGCACTGCCCCATGAACAGCAGGAACCTCCAGCACCAGATCCATGTTAGGTGGGTTAGGGATCCATGCTGCCCCGCCATAGAGGGTAAGCCATGGAGGAAGCAGGAAGGTAAACTGCGAGTGGGGGATGGGGCTGGGAGATCAATCAAGAGGAAATGCCACCAGGGACAAGGAGCATAAAGAAATTACCTATAAAAAAAAAAGTATCATCTTTCCAAGAACAGCAACAGGATTTGACTGTAGTGCTTTGACAGTAAGCTTTCATTTAAGTGTAAATTAAGTTCCTTGTCTTAAAGGGGCCACAGTTTTTCTCAAAAGATTATTTGCTTTAGAAAGGCTAACTTTAGAACTATCAGAGTTAAGAATCTTTTTTAAATGACAACTTAGAGTCAAATGAAAATTGTTCAGTTATATTAATTAAGCAATAATACACGACACCAGAAGTGATATTATCCCAGCACAACACACACCCTGGAGTGCATTATTGCAATATACAATGGCTCCTTTGTAAAAAGAAGAAAATAGAGATAAAATACTCTTTAAAAGCATTTTTAGCTATGTGTATGTTTACATATATAAAAAATCCCTTGTTGCTAGTGCTGGCCAGCAGGTGGCAATGTCTGTATATCCCCGTTTCATTCTGTCATGCTTTCAAAGTCCCTGTGCTGTTTTGCGGTTTCCCTTTCGAGCAGCTGAGAACACAGTAACCCCCACCATGTCTGCTAATTTTTTTTCTGCTTTGTTTAGTGATTTACTGCAGGCTCTGTGACGGATGTTCAAGGAAACTGCTTAGCGAGGATTACAGGCATTTCAGTTTCACTGTTGGGTTGGCTGGTGAGCAGTGGAGATGGTTTAATGAGGAAGGTAACGCTGTGTTCTGGGACAAGCGGTTTTAAAAATATGCATTTTTACTGTCCAAGGGAAGAAAGGAAAAATGACCTGGCAGTTGTAAATTTAGCGCAAAGTTGACTACAGGTGGTCTCGCGCTGTGTCAGCTCAGCTCACTGACCTCATGTTGAAAAGTGAAGCCAACAACTTCACTGAGATTTAGGATTAAAAAAAAAAGAAAAACAAAACTGCCATTGAGGTTTTTTGTTGTTGTTGGAATGAATACTGACTTGGTGGGAGGGAAGTTTGCAGTTTTAACGGGATGTATTGTGGAGATGGCATTGGAGCAGCGATGACTTAAGCGTGCTGTCCAGCGGGGATCACTCCAGCGGGCTGTGTGGAGTGATCCCCGTAACGATTGATGAGGTCATCCGGCTGCTGGGACTAGACCGTGATGTTGTACTGGGATAGCATCACGGGTCTAGTCTCAGACTGACCAATCAGAGCCCAAGATTTTTTTTGCCATTGTATAATACTGTGTCAATGCTGCAATTCATGTCGAAATTCATCAATACACATTTAACTGTAATATTTGTAAGTAAAAATGTTATCTCATTTTATTGTGTACTGATGCAGGAAAAGTGTTTTAACATGACTTGACTACATTAAGCTGATCCTAAGCTTTCATTAGAAACATAGAAAATTGCATCAGAAGAAAGCCTTATGTCAAGGCCACTGGTTTTCATTTTTTACCAGAAAACGCTATACAATTCTTGAATCTGGATTGCATACACACCAGTAAAAAGAAAGGATTTTACAGAATTTGGCATTGTCTATTAGATCAATAAAGCTACTGAACTTAGTTTTTTCTTTAAATTGCTACTTGCACTATTTTTGTTTTGCTTCATTAAATGTGCTGTATATTCATTGCAAAGAACTACGTTAATGCATCTGTTAGGGTCGAAGATAAAGTGGCAAATGTGAAATCGATATTAGAGTTTCAACCCTAAAACACCTGCCCCACCCTGAAGCGAATGAGGGTGTAGTCTTCTTAGGGTTGTCAACCACAACACTCCACACTGCAGTAACAGAAATGCTAAGATGTGATGGTGACAGGTTGTATGTTTCATGAGTGCATACAATATGGTGAGCATTAGGGTTGACAACCAAGGAAGATTAAACCCCTCATTCACTTCAGGGTGGGGCAGGTGTTTAGGGTTGGAAACTGTACTCATATTTCCCACATTTGTCACTTTATCTTCAACCCTAACTGATGCATTAACATACTTGTTTTACAATGGATTTTTGCTTTTGAGATAGTGTAATCATAGTCCTATTTGTCTAGGAAGTACATGGCCTTTTGGGCCCTGCAATCCCACCCATGTATAGTTTTTGAGACAGAGTAACCATCAGGCATTCTTTTGGTACTAGATATATATTGTGCTATAGATTATTATTGTTGTCAAAGTTTGCTTAAACTACAAATAAAAAAAGAGATAGAGTAATAATCTCCTTATTTGCTTGTGGAAGTGCAATCCCTGCATAGATGCATATATGTATGTAACTGTGGAAGGCCCCTGCACTTCCATTTATAAGACAACAGTGACAAAATTGTCAACATAGACGTCTTATTACCCCACCTCAAGCACCAGGCACTGAAAGTTTTTAAATTACCGCCAAAAACATAATTCTGTGTAACTGCAATGCATATTCCATTACAGGAAAGTAAAAGGCATTTGACCAGGATTTGAAAACTGACAGCTGACAAACATTTGTTGGGGTAATAAGAAGTCTACATTATGTTGAAAATCTGAAGTCAAAATATTTTAAATTTCAAAGTTATGAGTGTGAGTAGCAAAATTGCAGTTAATAATCATAACTCTGCCAATTTTCCTTCTTTTGACCCACATTTTCAATATAGCCTTCTTTATGACCTCACCTCATTAACAACATCAGTAAAAATTGCCAAATCATGCCAGAAAGCTGAATTCACCAACTGGCTGCAAAATCACTTTTTGGACGGGAGTTGCATAATGACAGTCATATTGTTCATGAGTTGAGGTCCCCAGAAGGCCATGTTGAATATTTGGGTTCAAAATGTAAAAAAATGTCTGAGTTATGCATCAAAGTTGAAAACTCCATTGAAATACATTGTACACCAATTACCTTAGTTTCTCATATTGCAGTCGCTAATTTCAGCAGCAAGATATGTCTTCAGTCAGAGAGTGACTCACAAACCTAAGATCTGTTCAGGTGAGTGAGGGTGTGTGGGGGTGTACTGGGGGTGTGGGCTGGTGGATGCTGAGTGAGAGGTAGGGGTGGGCTTACTGGCGAGGGACCTTTTCTTTTTTTGCAGGCGAAAAAAAAACACATCAAGGGACAGTTTTCAATTTTGCAGTAATGGACAGTAATGGAAGAGGTTGCCACTAGAAATCAGGAACATAAATGGTAGCATTGGGATGGTGATCAGAGAATGGTGAGGAAACCACTGGACTACCAATGATATATTTTATATAGTGGACAGCAATCAAACATCAGAGATAGGGAGGGACCACTGGAATACCAGGAACATTTTTATTAATATGGAAACAACGATTGGAGAATGGGAGGGTGAGGGACCACAGGACTACCAGGAACATTTTCATTAATATTGGGACAGCAATTGGGGAATGGGGGAGGGACTGCTGGACTACCAAGGAATATAATTTTAAGTAGGGACAGTGATCAGAGAACGGGGAGGGGGAGGAACCACCAGACTACCAGGGAACACTTTATTAATATGAGGACAGCGATCAGAGAATGAGGAAGGGACCACTTGACTATCAGAGAATATTATTATACAAGGGGATGGTGAATGGAAAACGTGGAAGGGGAGGGCAGTGCCGTTGCCAGGACTTTTGCAGGGGGATTCCATTAGTGAGTGGCATGGGCCTGTTGCACACGTAGCGTGCAAAAAGAGTGTAGAGAGCCGGTGGTCTGAGGGCTACTAGGCCCCCAGAAGCTCTGGGGTTTTAGGAGCTCTATGGTGCATTTTAAGGCTTACATTGATAATAAAACAAAGTTCTGTTAGGTCTCACCCAACCCTTTACTCCAAGGGAAAAAAATAAAATTCTGAGATGTCTCTATCTCAATGAGAAAATAGGTGCCTCAAATGAAAGAAGCAAAGCAGTAACTAACTGCCAAGAACTGCACTATAAGACAAGGGGTGATACCTCTTGTCTTGCCTGGGTATACAAGACTGAGTGTCACTACTGTCACAAAACCTGTATGAAGTTAATTTACAGTGAAGTTCAATAGCAGACAATTAATAACATGATCAGTGCAAACAAGAATCTACTGGTTAAGAAATGCTGTAGTTCACTTGTTTTGAAGGATGTTATATAAGCCAGCAACAAACCGAAAACCAGAAAAACTTTAAGCCAAAGTCTTGTAAATCTTAATCAACTGAAACAGCCAAATGCATTACGCTAATATAACCAGCTGGTTGGATCAAGCCTATTCCTTTTGACAACAAGAATCTTTGTAAGCTGATAGCAAACAATAAGGGAACTTCAGTGCAACAAAGCCTTGCAATTTGTTAAAAAAAATAAGATCCAATGTTATGGAGCTGCATATGCAAAATATATGGAGTTTTTTAGCAGAGCAGGGTATAAACCTTTGAAATCCACAAACAGCCATTTGGTTGAAGTGCTATAGTAAAATGTGCAAAACAGGCTTGTGAGTGCAAAACAGAAGTGGTGCAAACTGTAGCAACTACAGTAGGTTACAGTCTTTTAAATAAAGTGCTTTTTGTTACCTCACAGATACCACGTTTTTGCACAAAATGGACCCTTGACCTTGCCTTCAAAGCAAGATCAGTGCTATGTGTCCTAAAAGCCACAGGACAATTTATTATCACAGTTTCCCATTCATGGATGAGGTTTTAATGGGGTGGAAGGGACAAGTTCCCTTCAACTTTGTCAGGCAACCCTTTAACATCATTGCAAATGCTTACCACTGTGGGTTACTGCCCTCTACAAAACTAATAATAATACTGTAATCCCTCACACAGTTTCATCATCAGTATTGTAAATGCTCTATCCCTAGGACCCACCCCTACACAACATTTTGTTTTTGCCAAAGGTACTTTACTGCTCTATGATGCAAGCTCTCTAACCACTCTGCCACTTCCCAATTTAGCAACAACAAATGGTGTTACAAGTACTCTACAGTTATGATCAGTCAGACCAGGAACAGTACTACAAGGCTGTCCATTATTTACATATTCAGAGTAGGATCAGATCAGATGAGAATCAAATGAAGGAGGTTTGTGCCATGAGTGGGAGTCAGGACAGTTACTACTATGTGCTGGTGGTGGATTTTGTTTCCAATCCCTCTCCCCAGGGCATATCTGAAATGAGCAGCCTCTGCTCAGAATGCCTTTCCTGGTGAAACTTTTAAATAAATAAATAAAATGTGTGGGCAGAGAACCACAGATATTAGGAACTACAGTACTGTATAAGTCTCATGCACTGCAGGCTGTGATGAGCCTGACCAGCTCTCTCCTTTATCACTGTAAATCACAGCTCCTGTCCCTTTGTCACTCACTAGCCTCATATCACATCTGCATTGACAATGATACCATGAGAATCAAGCTAGGATAATCAATATTAGACAAGACAAGCAAGGCAATTAGTTCCCCAGAGCTGATCTGAACGGTTAGTCACACACCAGCTTCGCAAGCAGAGGCAAAGGACAAGTTCATGAAACAACAATAAATGATGTGGAATTAGAGTATTCCGCTTCAGCCCTTCCATCAGTGTTTGCAAACCCCAAAAAATGAAACATAAACTGCACTGCACCCTCTTTTGTGATACTTAAAACTGCATGCCATTTGCTGTCATATAACGAGCCAGTGCAGTGACTCAGAACCCAAGTTACTCTTTTACAAAGCACGCCTAGCTATAGTGAAGCCTGGTCATATACTGATGTGTGTAGGGGCTCAGGATGGGAAAGGAAAGGAGTAAACTCCACCTGTAAAGGTCACAATCGCTAAGTTTTTCTCCACGTCCTGAAAAGAACCCTATACCAGTGGCTATCACTAACTTGGTATAAAACAAGCCATCAGAGTGGGTTGATCAGCTGGAAATAAAAGGTAAAAACACTGCAGTGTCATATCTAAGTCAAGAGATAAGCAACCCTGTGCAATCAGGATGCTACTGCAGCTGAAGTAAAGCCAGCAGTACTGCCAAATCTCAGTTTACAACCTGGAGAGCAGGTACAAGGAATTCTGCAATCTGCCCAGCAGCAGCAGTACCTACTAGAAATCTCTCAAATGAGCAACTAAGGCTCTAGGACTCATCCAGCTCAATAGCCAGTTTTGTCCCCACATTAAAGAGCTGTGGACTGCAGCCTGCCCTGTTTATCTTTTAAGTTCTGCTGCCGTTTAGTTGTTTGACAGCAATTGTTGTCACTGAGATTAGCTGGATAGGGTATTTATTATCTAGTTAACCCAATCATCCAAAGGCACAAATAGTACATTATCCAGGTGTACCTGGTCTAGAGATGCAGCAAATTTAAATTTCACTGGCGAAGTGCCTCACAGTGGGCACTCGCATTCATCAGTTACATGAAGTGGCCAATGATAAAGGCTCACTTAGCCTTGTAATTATTACTTTGCATTGTCATTCATATGCTTCGCCAAGCAAGGTGAAGTGACAACAATATTGGCAGCCGTTCACATACACAGTCACCAGAAGTAATGTGCATCACCAAAATGCTCATGCTTGTGTCAGAAAACTACCAGTGCTGACGAAGAGACATGAGAGCACAAAAATGCAAGTCTCCCAGAATTAATGGAGCACTCAGATGTAATGCATGCAGTAGTCACACACAGTCACCAGAATTAATGTGCATCACCAAAATGCTACTGTCATGTCAGAAAATTCCATAGTGCTGATGAAGAAAGTGAGAATATAACAAGAAGTCACGAAGTCTCAAGAATTAATGGTGCACTCAGTCATATGCTGATGGTCACACACAGTCACAAATTAATGTGCATCCTAAAATGCTACTGTCTTGTAACCAGAAAATTCCTCAGTGCTGACAAAGTGAAATGAAAGCGTAACAAAAATGAAGTCTGTCAGAATTAATAAGCACTCAGTCATGTGCACGTGGTAATAACAGTCACCAGAATTAATTTGTATCCCCAAAATGCTACTGTCTTGTGTCCAGGAAATTCCCCAGTGCTGACGAAGTGAAATGAGAGCATAATAAAAATACAAAGTCTTCCAGAATTAATGATGCACTCCATTATGCATGCAGTGGTCACACACAGTCACCAGAATTAATGTGCATCCCAAAATGTTACTGTCTTGTGTCCAGAAAATTCCCCAGTGCTGATGAAGTGAAATGAGAGCATAACAAGAAATGCAAAGTCTCCCAGAATTAATGGCACACTCAGATGTCATGCGTGCAGTAGTCACACACAGCCACCAGAATTAATATGCATCCCCAAAATGCTACTGTCTTGTGTCCAGAAAATTCCCCAGTGCTGACGAAGTGAAATAAGAGTGTAACAAGAAATTCAAAGTCTCCCAGAATTAATGGTGCACTCTGTCATGCTCGCAGTGGTCACACACAGTCACCAGAATTAATGTGCATCCCCAAAATGCTACTGCCTTGTGTCCAGAAAATTCCCCAGTGCTGACGAAGTGAAATGAGAGCGTAACAAGAAATGCAAAGTCACCCAGAATTAATGGTGTACTGGAAATGCACAGACAGATTAAGATTGTGCTGCACACTCAAAAGATGCAGACGCAAAGGCACAACAATACCTAACCAGTGCTCACAAGTCACAAATACAAATCGGGAAAAGAATATCTTTTGCCGGCTGGAGGGAAATGCACAGCAGTAACAGTCCACTACCAGTAAAGCTACCACAAAGCAGTATAAAAAATTAATGCAAATGTGGTGGATAGCAGGTTCACACTGCTGCAATTACTCTGTGGCACAATAAAAGGTGTCTGATTTAATGGCACGCATCACACACATACTCACACACACTACAAGTAATGCATAGCAAATTGAAATACTTTAGTAATATAACCAAATGTTTTAAACAAACAAATTATACACTGCTGCACCACAACAATCAGCAAATAAAGTTCAAGAATTACTGAAAATATTACTGTGTGTACATTAACACAGTTATACAAGAAAAATATAACCATAACAGAAAGACTGCCTTTTTCCTCCCAGTTAATCCACCTACACCACAGATACGCCCTTCCCCCAAAACACACTTCACAGTACACAGACTGACTGTTCTAAAATAACATTCAAAATCCACACAAACAATAAACACTCGATGATATGAGCAGAGGGCGTTTCCTACAATCGATGTGCTAAATTGTGAGCAAAAAAATAAGCTCAAAAGTCTTTTTAACAGTTTTTAGAGGATTGGAATCACAGAGCTCTGAGAGGAAACTGTCTCCATCTTCCACTACACACACTACACAGAACTGAGGCTGTGCAGAACAATCTAGAGCCCATGTGACCTGCAATCCCATGAAACAATGTAAAATTCACCTTTGGAGCGCAAAAACAAGGAGAAGTGAGGTGAAGTACATTGATTTCAATGTACTTCACCTTAAAATTGGTGGAGAAGTCATTTGGGAAAGGCAGAATAATGCAAAGTCATTGTTTTTAATGTACTTCGCATTCCCTATTATGATGAAAAGTACTCCTCTTCGCTTTGCAGAGTACTTCACGGATTCCGCATTACTCCGTGAATCACTTAGCAGAGTGAATTTCGGCCACTTCACCCGCCACTGACCTGGTCCATTAACCCAGACAACTGCCATTGTTTGAACTACCAAAAATGTGAAAGGTACTGTAGTATCCACCCAAGAATTGCAGCAGCTTTCACAAGGTCCTTACGATGTGAACATCAGCTCCATGTTATCTGGAAGCCCCAGTCACTGCCACTACCCCAACCACCTTAGAAATCCCAAAGCAGACATGCAAAAGGCACAAAGAAGCAGCAGGAAAATCAGACATTACAGGTATACTACTACAAATATTTTAATGGGTAACATGTTTTCTTAAAAAATGCTTTTTTTTTCTTTACAGCATTTACAAAGTTACTGTACACAGCGGCTTTAAAATGGAAAGTGTTTGGAGACACAATATCTGATTGCCAATTTCATTACAGTTTGGCATTTTACATTCCCCATAAAGGGTCAAAGAAGCCCTATCATGAGAACCATATTCTTTTCCCCACTCCTTATAAACTGGTCTGACTACATTTAGTGCTCATAAAAGCCAAGGGACTGATGACACTGGAAACTTACACTCTCTGTTATATGAGTTCAGTAAGGTGTAGCAACACTCATGACCAACAAGTAAATAAATCGCTGGGAAGACTGCTGAAACTTTTAAATTCCAAGTGTTTTAATTATGATTATACAATGGCAAGTAAAAATGTAAGAAGCTGATTGGCTGCTGACCCATTGAGAAAATGATGTTATTGCACAAAAACATCACTGTGAACCTCCTGACTGATGCATTGGAGGATCTTCTCTTAAGAAATAAAAAATATTTTCCCACACTAACAAAAACATCTTTAAAAATTATTTATTTTATTCTGTATATAACAACAAGCCATTGTATAATTGTAATAAGGCACTTCAAGGTGTGCGTTATTGTGTAGTTACGTCACTCCTGGACTGGTGGAAGCACTCGGCTTTGCCTCATGCTTCAACCCACCCCAGGACTGACGTTATTACATTATAACACACACCTTATCATGCCTTATTGCTTAAATAGCAGTCCTCAGAGTACAGATTCACAGAAAACCTAGCCCAATCTATGACTACTAGCAACCCTGATTGATCGGGTAGGGGTGCCACTAGACACTGGAGAGCTATGACAGTTGGAACTGTCATGGACCTTGACTGTTTGCAGTCTTTTCAGTTTGAACATTAAAGTTTGGCTGTACAGAACTGTGAATGGGTGAACGGTTGTTTTTAGACTGAACTGTTTTCATTTACCTGCCTGTCTTGCAGCTATCACAAACATCCTTATAACTAAAAAATGGTAAAACATTTTTTCACCAAACCATCCAAAGGCACACCCTTGGCACAGACCCATCATCCATAACAATTACAGAGGAACCTTTCACTCCTTGTGGGTTGTAGATGAAGGCAAAAAAATCTCATGTTAACCGATGGGAAACAAAATTGTGTTTTTTTTTGTTTTTTTTTCATCACTTTATATGTCAAAAACCATACAAGGGACTGGCCCAGTGGTGCTGAGGGTTGAGGCACTGGAAGCCACACCTCGCGCCACGCTGGTGACCTGGGTTCAGGAATGAGCCTGGGCCATCGAGGGTCGGCGGGGAGGGAGAGGATTAAGCATCCGGAGGACAGCTCTCCTCTCCCGGGAGGGAGTGGGGTTCATGCTCCGCACTTGACTGGCCTCTGGTGGAAGTCAAAGGCACAACAAGTGCAGAGCATACAACAAGGGATGGGAGTGATGACATCAGTGGTGACGCTATGACGTCAGGGTGTGTACCACTTTTCCAGAATAAGGGAAAAATGCTCTCTAGGCTCTGAGAAGATGGAGCACCAGAGCAGACACCTCATAGCTCACACCTGCCTGCCTTCCAGTTCCCAATGAGACCTGAATTGTTCGGGGTGTAGCAACCTCACTTCATCTCCTCCCAGGGGGAAGAACTTTGGCTCCATGAAGTAAACAGGAAGGTCCAGGTAAGGTGGCAGAAGTGGGGGAAAACTCCACTGGTGCTCCCGATGAAGCAGAGCCTGGAGAGATTGGGTCGGATAAAGTACGATTTAAAAATTAAAAAACATACAAGATGCCATCGTGAAACTTGTCAAATCTTGTAACACTGGCAGAATGACTGCATATGCCACAATTTGTGCTATTTCATAAAACAATCCCAAAGTTATTAAGGTGCAAACACTGAGATTTATCATTGAAGTGCTGTACCAACCCTAACTATAGAGGCATGACCAAGCCCCTATAATGTATCCTTCTCTTATTCTGATTATTTATACACACAATTAAAGACTGGCTGTAGAATCCTGGTAAAATCCAGAAATTAAACTAGTAATTGATGGTGCAGTACCAGAATTTCAAAGCCTGAAAATGGAATTTAATTATTTCTGTCACTGTAAATCAGTGGCCTTGCTTATGGTTAATCCACTCTGCCTCTTGAGGTGCTACATGCACCCTAGGGGTCTATAACCATCCTCCCCCATCCTGTTGTCAAAGCTCCCTTAACTGGCCCTTTATGTGTGTCCCATCCTCTCTTGATTCCCTCCACCATATCCGCACTGACCATCTCCATGGGTAGTTTATTCCACATTTCCACCACCAGCTTTCTGACCTACCCCCCCCCCACACACATCGTTTTCTCTTGTGCCCCCTTGAATTAATGTTGATGGAAAGATTGAAAAAAGCCATTATGTTCTGAGCGCTAATGGTACAGAAGTTCCTTTTTTATGGAAAGTATCTTTCAAAAGAGAAAACATTCAGTAGTACCGTTGGGGCTATAGAACTGTGTCTCACTCCGGTCACATCTGGTGGCACCCTCTAGCCCCATCACCGACCTTCTCATGCATTTATAGGCTATGCACCACTTGCCCAGGACCATTTTCTGGTGGGTGGCGAGCCATGTCAGTCATGTGGGAGCCTACAGGGAGCACCAACTTGGACAACTGGCATTTTCCTCCTGGACTCCTGTTTACTCTACGGGGTTCTGACATTATGAGATCACAATGCATGCATACATGATAGGCATTACAGTGCCCCCGGGTGTTTTCTAGCTGTGCTGCCAACTTTTCTCCACCAGTCAGCAGTCGTGCTGCAGGAGCAGCATCTCCCCAACCCCCGAATTAAGGAAAGCTATCCTTGGGATGCATGATCCTTCCTCCCTTTGCCAGTCCTTGATGGCTCATATTCTTTCCCAAGGTCTGGTCACTGGCCTCATGAACCTTGCAGCTAGTGCTTCTCTGATGGGCCAGTTTAGGGTAAAGAACTAAATTTATCTGCTGGGAAGTCCAAATGTTTTTTCCTTTTATTTTTTTACTTATTTTGCTGCTGACTACTGCAGCTCTCCACACCCCGGCAACCAACCAATCCCATCCTACCATCTCTGCTCTTTACCCCACCACCTATAACTACAGTCTTACCCCTCTGTGATGGGGCTATTATGGGCACAGTGTACCCCAGTAGGACAAACACATTCTTGATAGAAGGATATGCAGTCAGCATTGTGGGGCCCAAGAACACTGAGTTCCATTTTGTGTGCTGTGGATGTTTATCTCTTGTGGTCTTTTTCCACCAGCAGGATGCAGATATCAGAGGTTTGGAAGCACACACACACAAGCATACACTTAAGTTGCAGCTCATACCTGCACTACCACCTGTGGTCACTCTGGTGGTGGTTGCACAGAAGAGTCTGTCTACCTCCCATCCCAGAGGAGAACGCAATGCTCAATCCTCATCCCCTCAGCCAGTCCCCAATGACCTAAACACATTCCAAAAACTGGGCTGCCAGCATCGCAAGAGCCCTGGTAGGGCACCATGGACCATCCACAACCACACTGTCAGGCAGCCCATTGCACACTGAATACCAAATATTGCACATAACAAACTTATGAAGTGCTCCTGCTTGCAAGAGATATCTCAGCTGTTTTATGTGAAAACTCAACTAAGATTGCAGGTGAAAATTGGAAAAAGACTTTGAAAACCTTGGAAATTTGAAACAGTAAGTTACTGTACTGTATTATTTTATTTATTATTTATTTAAAAGTTTACCAAGAGAAACATACTAAGCTGATAACAGCTCAATTTCAGATGCATCCTGGGGAAGGCAGGGAGGGAGTAATAAGCAATCATTTTTAACAGTGGATATATCAAATGGTATAGTCAAGAAACCTCTGCTGTTTCATGGCTGTATTTGTTGGCACTACTATCAGTTCCTGTTTATTTTATATACAGTATTGCTCCCTTTTCCTCTTCCCTCATGACACTTGAAAATTGTCTGTTTTCGCCTCCATATGTTTTTCCTGGTAAAGCTTTTTTTTCTTTTTTTCATTATCCCACTTATTTTTTAAGCAGTTCTCCTTCAAAATCTCCCCCTTCCCTTATTTTCATCCTGTTACACCTTACAGCAAAGCTGTCCTCCAACCAAAGAGCCCCTCCTTGTTGCCAGCTGGGTGGCACAGGTGGAACTGAGGAGTTTTCTTGTGGAAGGGCTCCTTTCCCCCTGGAACACTACTTTTATTTTTATTTATTTTATTTTAGTCTTTGGTAACTGGTTAAGGCCCGCTAGGCACAAGTGCCTGTTTTCAGGGGTGACCTGGGAGCACTGGGTGGTTAAGTGACTTGCTCAGAGTCACACAGTATGCAAGTGGAGGTTGTGAGAATCAAACTCAGGTCTGGTCTGCTGGATGTATCAAGCTCGTTCACACCTCATTCCTCTAACCTCTAGGCTATACTGCCAGCCCAACATGCCAGACATTCTGCAGCCAGTGAAGGAGAACTATCCCACAGTCAAGGATGTGTCCATCAGACTTCATCTCCAACTCCAGCCAGTGCTGGCTGGGAGTGCAGACTTGGGACATAAATCCATGGTCCCACATTTGATTGGTGACTGTCTTAATCATTAGAATACTGAAGCAATCCCCAAAAGTTTTAAATAAATATTTTATTTTGATGTATGGCATGGTTCACTGGTGAGAAGAATTACACCAGCTGAATAAGAAAAAAGTTCTAAGGGTGGCTGCTGGTTTGGGCTGTACCACTTTTGTACTGTACCCTGCATAAACCCAGTTGATCAGGGCTGTGTTGGTGCCACTGACACCAGTATTGGCATGTACAGTATAATCAAAGACTGTTTGTTTGATGGTATCCGTCCAGTGCCCCTAAAGGAGACAGTGGTGAGGCCCTTGCTTTACAAGAAGAGCTGGACTCTGATGATCTTGTCAGATATTGACCAGTCTACATCCCCCATTTTAGTGAAAGCTGTTGACAGATTGTGGAGACTCACAGACAAAATGGCCGAAATGGCTCAAAGATATAATTTCTCTCATGGTCACCCAGTGTCTGAACTGACACCACTTTCTCATCTGCCTTTGATAATAAAAATCACAAAAAATTGGTGTATAGACTTGAAGGGCTTGGGGGGATTGTCCTGGAAAGTTCTTAAAGGGTTTTGGTTATTCCCTAGTCATAGAGAGCAGCCAGCAGTGCTCAGCAATTCAGGTCACACCTGGTGTCTCTTGACTACAGAGACAAAATTCAAAGGAACCAGCTACACTCATGACCGAAGTCAGTAAACTCTTTTTTGGCTTTATTGTAATTCATATTATTCAGAACAGGTTCCCCAGACACTGCCCAGTGTTTCATCAATTCCATTGGGCTTCCTCAGGGGAGGGAATATCTGTCTGATACAGCCAAGCACTGATTGCTTTGTAATCTATAGCTTTTGGAGCACTGAATTACAATAAAACCTGAAAAAGAGTTTACTGACTTTGGTCATGAATGTGGCTGGTTCCTTTGAATTTTGACAAGTTATCTCACCTTAACCAGTCCCCAAATGAAAGACACTTGAAAGTATACATAAGGGGACCCACCTGACCTGTGTATTGGTCTTGACTAGACAGTCCATCAGAGATCTGTGCTGTCACCTGCACTGTTCACGGTGTATACTGTATGCTACTACTAGGTAAAATCATAAGATGATACAGCGTGGAGTTTCACTGTTATGTCAATGATGCACAGTTGTACTCTTTCATTAGCATATCAGACTCAGAGAAGCAACAGTAGCAGACATTAACTTACAAATGACAAACACAAGTAACAGATTCAAAGCTGAATGCCAAACATTTTGAATGCTGAACAGTAACTCACAATTCTTGTAACCTACTTTCAGCTTCCATAACTAATACAATAATTATTGCGCTGTTCCACTCTCTTCCCAACTAGCAGCATGTAGGCACACAGTACAACCACAGCCCTATTAGAATTTGCCAGTTACATACATAGCTGAATGGACTGGGGGCACTTAGTGGGGGCAATATATATTGACCTCACCAAAGCCTTTGATGCAGTAAATCACACCTACTACTGGACACTCTGTCCTCCACCAGACTCTCACCTAAGGCTTTTGGATGGTTCTGTAGCTACTGCAAGGGCAGATTTCAACAGGTTAAGATCAATGGTGTTCTCTCCGACAGACAGCTAGTCTATTCTGGAGTCCCTCAAGGATCTACCTTGGGCCTATTACTTATCAGCCTTTTTCTAAATAACCTCCCCAAGGCTAGCTCTACCAACATGCTACTCTACACAGATGATGACAGTTTTCTCTAGCCAACCTGACCCAACCCCTCGAGGCCCATCTCCAGCACAATTTCTCATCTGTTGAAGCCTGGTTCATGAAGCATAAATTATTCATGAACAAAAAAATAAACTAAAATCATGCTTTTTGCAAATCCTCACAAGTACAAATCCTATTTGCTAACTATTCACAACACCGTGGGAAATACAGTTGAGCAAGTCCACAACTTTAAGTACCTTTGTATAACCCTTGACTACTCATTATCTTACGCTGCCCATATTGACCTAGTTGCTAAAGTGGTAAATACAATGATTGGTCTCCTTTATAGACTCAGGCACTGCATCACTTCTGACACAACCCATCTAGCAGTTAGCAGCTCAATAATTTCCATCATTGACTATGGGCTAATTGTATACAGTGCTGCAACTGACACCATGCTGAAAAGGGCTCATGTCACACTCAATAAGTCTTGTAGGCTTATCATGGATGCATACCATCTTATCCATACCTGTGACCTATAAGAGCAAGCTAACTGGTTAAATCTAATGGGGAGGGTGAAGTAGCAGACCTGCCTTCTAGCAAAGAAGGCATGCCTTGACCTAACCCCTCCCCCCATCATACAGAATCTCCTCACACAAACAACTAACCCGCACTTAACACAGGGCATGGCATGGCATAGTTTACAAGTCCCCGTCTGCTGCACATCACTGGTGCTGTGGTACTTTGCCTACCAAGCACCCTCTTGGCTGAATGACCTCCCTGTAGCAGTACTGGCAGTGACAAAATTGGACTCTTTCAAAAATGAACTACGTTGCCACCTCACCAAACATAGCAGCTGTGACTGTTCACTTCAAAATAGTCCTTACTCTCATGCCTAACTGCTTAGGGTCTCCCAAATAGCTCTTACTGTCATACCTAACTGCCCAGGGTGGCCATACCCTGTGTCCTTACCCCTGGTAGCACCCTCCATCACTGTGCTACTCACCCCTTAACCCCTCCCTATTTAATCCAAGCCATGTTTTTTGGCACTAGCAATCATCTCATATTGCCCCTTTTCCATTCTCTGTGCTCCAGCCCACAACCCCACTGCCTACTTAATCCACCCCTGCCATGGCTTTCAATCTTGACAAGGCCAAATGTGGCTGCTCTTTGTGTTATCCTCTCTGTTTGTCCTTATACTGGGATAATTTAAATACTGTATATGCTACTACTTCGTTATTCAGAATTGCAAATCCTGTTATAGTTTCACTTTGTATGTATACAGCCAATTGATATATATATTTAGCTGTGTATGTACCTTAAGTGCAGGCATCAAATTTCAGGGATTAGTGTGGTTTGAAATTGAGGTATTTTCCTAAGTGCCATTCAATGTGCTTCCCCATTTAGTTTGGGCAGGACTGAGGGATTCAGTTGCTGGTAGGTTTGTTGACCGTGGTGAGAGGAGTGAGGATCCACTGCCAGAGGACTCCTTAGCTGATTGTTTTTGGACATAGCCTGTGGTGTAATTCCACCCTCCCACCCCACAACCCACCCACCCTAGGGCTCGACCTACATTTATAGGGTAGGTCCCATAGGACCTTGCAACATCCTGCACCCATACAGGAAGTAGCAAAGAGAAAAAGAAATTGGGGAAATAATGAATAGACATCTTAAGCAGGCAGTAGATTGAGGAGGGAAACATACATGATGGGAGTGGTGCAGTGCAGTTGTGGAGTAGCAGTCTTCAGGGAGACATTCTGGAGGCTGCAATGCTGCCCTATCTGCAGGCACCTCTCTAGGATGAGGGAGGAGGTTGCCTGTCTCTGAGCAGAGTTGGTCAGACTGCAGACAGCATCCACCCCCACCCAGAGACCACCTGGTCTACAACTTGAACCTCAAAAGATGCTCAAAAAGAGTGATTGGACCACAGTGGGCACAGGGAGGGTGAGGGGGTCAAAGCACATCTCCCAATGGATCCTGCTTTGTAACTCAAACACTGTTTTGGAGGAATGGGAAAGCCCCACTCAGGAACCCAAGGCTGGGATCAGGGAGAAATGGTAGAAACATAGAAACATAGACTTTGATGGCAGATAAGGACCGCTAGGCCCATCTAGTCTGACCATTTCCCTACCTACAGGATAGGCCACAGATCCTAGTTAACCAACAACCTATTTCTTCCTACCCCCCACAAGAATTGCCTTATGTCTGTCCCATGCATTCTTGAATTCTCCCACAGTTTTAGACCCCACAACCTCCTCAGGAAGGCTGTTCCATGCATCCACTACCTCTCTGTGAATTAATACTTCCTCACATTGCCCCTAGACCGCCCTCCTTCTATCTTTAAATTGTGTCCTCTTGTTCTTGCAAGTCTCTTTTCTGAAAGATGCTACCTCTTGGACTTTGTTGATTCCACTGAGGTACTTAAAGTTTCTATCATGTCCCCCTCTCCTTCTTTCCTCAAGGGTATACATATTAAGCTGCTTTAGTCTCTCCTCATACGGCTTCTCTTGCAGACCCTGCACCATTTTAGTTGCCCTCCTCTGGACTACCTCTATCCTGTCTATGTCCTTGCAGAGATGGGGTCTCCAGAACTGGACACAGTACTCCAGATGGGGTCTCACCAACTGTCTCTACAGAGTTATAACAACTTCCTGTTTTCTGCTGATGATGCCTTTCCCTATACATCCCAGTATACCCCCAGCCCTCCCTACTGCCTTCTCACATTGCTTGCTAACCTTAAGGTAATCTGATATGATTACCCGGGTCCCTTTCCTTTTGTTGTTGTTACTACCTCCCACCCATTGTGTATTCTTCCCTGGGTTCTTGCTTCCCAGGTGCATTATTTGCACTTCTTTGCATTGAATCCTAGCTGCCATACTTCTGACCATTCCTTCAACCTTTCCAAGTCCCTTTTCATCCTTTCCACGCCTCCCTGTGTATCAACCCTGTTGCAGATCTTGTGTCATCAGCAAAAGGCATACTTTTCCTTCCAGTCCCTCTGCAATGTCACTGATGAAGATGTTAAAAGGACTGGACCCAATACTGAACCCTCGCAGTGCCCCACTAGTAACCCCTTTCTTCAGAGTGGACTCCATTTACAATTACCCTCTGTGTCCTGTTGTCCAGCCAATGTTTACCCAGGCTACCACCCTGGGACCCACTCCCAGGCTGGTTAATTTGACTAGTAATCTTGTGTGGGACTGTGTCAAATGCCTTGCTAAAGTCTAGGTAGGCCATGTCCACAGCCCCTCCCTGGTCTACTACTTTGGTCACCCAGTCAAAGAAATCTATTAGATTCATCTGATGTGACCTTCCCACTGTGAACCCATGCTGCCTTGGGTCCTGTGCTCCACTGGCTTCTAGGTACTCAACTATTCTTTCCTTCAGATGTGACTCCATCACTTTCCCTACCACAGAGGTCAGACTTACAGGTCTGTAGTTTTCTGCCTTTGTCTTGGTCCCACTTTTGTGAAGGGGAATCACATCCACCTTCCTCCAGTCCTCGGTACCACACCATCCCCCATGATTTATTAAAAGAGTAGCCAGTGGTTTCACTAGTTCCTCCCTTAATTCTTTTAGAATTCTGGGGTGAATTCCATCAGGACCCATTGCTTTGTCCACCTTCAGTTTTAGGAGTTCTTGCGAACCCTTTCTTCTGTGAAAGGACTGGAATCAACCCCCCTATCAAAAGTGCTTCTGTTAATTGGATTAGGCACTTCCCCCTCCTCTTTTGTGAATACTGAGCAGAAATATTCATTCAGTATTCCTGCTTTTTCACTGTCCCCCTCTGCCCACCCACCATTCATTCTATTCAGCCTCACTATACTTCCCTTTGTCTTTCTACGCTCACTGATGTACCTATAAAAGGTTTTATCCCCCTTCTTTACTGAGTTGGCTATCTTTTCCTCAGTCTGGGCCTTTGCTATTCTGACTTCCTCCCTGCTTCCTTCTGCCTTAACTGGTACAGCTCTCTGTCCTGCTCCTTCTGTGTTCCCTTATACTCCGGAATGCTATCTTTTCTTCCTGACTTTCACAGCCACCTCTTTTGAGAACCATAGTGGCTTTTCTTTTGTTTTGATTTGTTTATTTGCTTCACACAAAGGCTTGTTGCCTCTGTGATGGCAGTTTTGATAATTCCCCATTGTTGCTCCACCTCCTTCTAGCCTGTTTGCTAGTGCTTTCTGAGGCACTCTCCCATCTTGCCAAAGTCAGCCCTCCTAAAGTCCAGTACCCTCACTTTTGTATGGCTTGACTCTGTAGCTGAGTTTAACGTGAACCACACTGTTTGATGGTCACTTGTCCCAGATGGCAACCCACTTCTAGATCTGAGATCCTCTCACTGCCCCATTTGAGAGTAGAGGTCTAAGATTGATCCCTCATGAGTGGGTTCTGAAACTAGCTGTCTAATGCCTGCCACCTGTAGGGCATCAAGAATGGCCCTGCTCTTGGATGTGGCTACAGCAAATGTGCTCCAGTTAACATCTGGCATATTCAGGTCTCCCATTAACAGTATCTCCCCTTTCTCTGCCATTCTAAGAATGCCTTCCATCATATCCTTGTCCATTCCTTCCCCTGACATGGGGTCTGTACCAACCCTGTGCAGATTGTGGTGCCTTTCCAGTCTCCAAGGTGACCCATAGTGCCTCCTCTCCTCCCTGTTTACTCTTTTGTTCCAGTTGCTTTTATCCCTTCCTTTGCATAGAGAGCTACTCCTCCCCCTCTTCTCCCCTGCCTGTCTCTCCTGTAGGTTATGTACCCTGGTATGTTAACATCCCAGTCATGGTTCTCTGTGTACCATGTTTCTGTGACTGCTACAATATCCAGGCATCCCTCTTCCATTAAGGTCACCAGCTCAGGGAGCTTGTTGCCCAGACTACATTGGTACTCATTACCCTCCATTTCCTGATGGCCTTACTCCCTTTTGCCCCATCCCTGTCCTTCTTGCCTTTGTCACTTTCTCCATTTACCCCTGCCCTTCTCCCTATCAACACCTCTATGTTGGTGTTTGCCTCACTACCACCATGATTATTTGAGGGGCTAGGATTTTCCTGCTCATTTCCAGTGCCTCCCCTTGGCTAGTTTAAAAAGCAATGAAGCATTTAAAATCTATCACCTAGGATCCTGGTTCCCCTCCTGGACAGATGCAGCCCATCATGCCAGTATAGGCTTGCATCACTCCAGGTAGGACCTCCAGGATGGAGCCCCCAGAAAGGGAGGCAGGGGACCCTGGAGGAGGAGGAGGAGAAGGGGAAGACTTCTCCTAGTGGGGGACTCTACTGTCTGGGGAGTGGAGTTAGGGACACCTAGGAGGTGAGAGAGAGATTAAGTGCCTCCTGGGAAGCACTGCATGGATCGATTGGAAGTGGATCCATAGGATTGCTAGGCCAATAGCTTGGAAGGAGCAGCTAGATGTAATCCACCTGGGGACCAATGACCTGGCAAAGAGAAGGGTGGAGTTAGCCTGAGTCCAGGAGGATTTCAGGAAGCTCAGGGCAAACCTGAAGCAGATAGCGTGCTTTGTCTCATTCTCAGAGGTGCTACCTGTCCAGGGTACAGGGGAGGCTAGGCACTCCACATCCATACCTTCAACTCCTGGTTGAAGGATTGGTGTGGAAGGGAGGGTTTTGGCTTCATAGGGGACTAAGGCCCGATCTGGGCAGATGCAAGCTTATATAAGGAGGATGGCCTGCATCTGTCTGAGAAGGGGACCTTGGTACTTAGTGAGAAGTTTAAATGCTTCAGGAGTGAGCATTTAAATTGGCCATGGGGTAGAGCCAGGAGAGTCAGGAGGCTTAGAAACACCCCCCCATGGGAACATGCAGGAACAGAAGTTGATAACATGTACAGCTGAAGCAGGCAAGGAGGGGCAGGCAGGTAAAGAGTGTATAATGAGTGATACAGGGGTACAGGGGGAGTGAGAGAGCATAGGAAAGGAAACCAGGGTGGGGGAAAATGCTGGTGAGGGAGAACAAGGGCAGAGGGAGGGCAGACTGTAAAACATGAAAGGTCATGTTAACAAATGCCCGTAGCTTAGGAAATAAGGTTTCAGACCTGGAGGCCTTGTTGGCAGATGCAGACCAGAAGTTCAGAGTAGACAGGGGGAGACTGAGGCAATGTGGGTCACCGTAGAGCCAGGAAATGGAACAGTAATATGCACAGGGGTGATCTACAGACCTCCAATACAGAGGAAGGAAGTTGACAGGGAACTAGTGGAGGACATAAATGACATGGCAGCTAAAGGTGAAATCTTGCTGCTGGGGCATTTCAATATGCCAGATGTGGATTGGACTACCCAGGTGGCTGCTTCAGTAAGAAGCACTACCATCCTATAATCCCTGCTGGGGGTTGGACTCAGGCAACTGGTGCATGAACCAACCAAGGACAAGTTGATTCTGGACCTGGTATGGACCAATGGGAACAGAGTTGAAGAAATACAGGTGGAAGGGCAGCTGGGGTCCAGTGACCACCACATGGTGTGGTTCAGCATGGCGACATGGACTCAATTAAGCCACACAAGGGCAAAAGTATTAGATTTTAGGAGGGTGGATTTCACTGAAATGGGTAGATGTAAACAAGCTGTCCTGGGGAAGAGGGAGGTAATAGGGTGGAGGAGCAATGGAAGAAACTGAAAGGAGCCATAGAGAAGATAACAAACCAATGTGCTAGGATAGTGGCCAAATGGAAAAGAAGAAGGAAACCACTATGGTTCTCTAAAGGGTTGGGGGACAAAGTCAGGGCTAAAAGACTGAGTTTCAGGAACTATAAGGGGGCCCAAAGGGAGAAGGACAGGGAGGTATACTTTGACTGTCTAAGGGAAGCAGGGAAGGCTGTTAGGAGAGTGAAGATGCAGACAAAGGAGAGTTTAGCATGGCCTGTGGAAAAAGAGGACAAGGCATTTTATAGGTATATCAGTGAAAGAAGAAAAACTGGGTGGATTGTGAGACTCAAAGGGGAGGAGGGAGACTATAAGGAGGGGGATCTGGACAAGGCAGAAATAGTGAACAAATACTTTTGCTCAGTAGTCACTGGGGGGGATGATCAAGAACCACAGTTGGGTAGCAGAGACAATGGACGGGAAGAAGTGGACACCAGTCCATTCACAGTGGAGAGAGTTCTGGAAGAACTCACAAAGCTGAGGGTGGATAAAGCCATGGAGCCAGATGGCATCCACCCAAGGATATTTAGGGAGCTGTGAAGGGAACTAGCAGCACCTCTGGTGGCCCTGTTCACAGAGTCACTCAACATAGATGTTGTTCCAGAGGACTGGAGGAGGGCACATGTAGTCCCACTGCACAAAAGTGGCAGTAGAGAGGAGGCAGGGAACTACAGGCCAGTCAGCCTCACCTCAATGGTGGGAAAGATCATGGGAACACTGCTGAAAGAAAGGATAGTGGCACACCTGGAATCCAGGGGTGCCCAGGATCTGAGGCAAGATGGATTCACAGCAGGAAGGTCATGTCAAACAAATCTGATAGATTTTTTTTGATTGGGTGACTAGGGAAGTAAATCAAGGAGAGGCAGTAGATGTCACCTACCTAGATTTCAGAAAAGTCTTTGACACCGTCCCACATAGAAAGATGGTTAACAAGATGGGTAGTCTGGGCTTGGGAGACAAGGTGGTGAACTGGGTTAGGAACTAGTTAAGAGACAGCAGAGAGAGTGTGCTGGTAAATGGGGTACAATCTGGGGCGAGAGAAGTGACCAGCAGGATACCACAGGGATCAGTACTAGGATGAGTCCTGTTCAATGTCTTCATTAGTGACATTGCAGAGGAGCTAGAAGGAAAGGTCTGCTTGTTTGCAGGTGACACCAAGATCTGCAACAGGGTGGATACTCCTGAAGGGGTGCAGAAAATGAAAAGGGACCCAGAGAAGATTGAAAGTTGGTCAGAGATGTGGCAACTGAGTTTTAATGCAAAGAAGTGCAAAATAATGCATCTGGGTAGAGGCGCCCCTAGGGATAGCTACAGGTTGGGAGGGGAGGAGCTGACTGTCACCAAAGAGGAAAGGGACCTAGGGGTTATCATCTCTGATGACCTTAAGGTACCAAAGCAGTGTGCAAATGCAGTCGGCAGGGCCAGTGGTATGCTGGGGTGCATAGGCAGGTGTATCCCTAGCAGGAGGTGGTAGGTGGTGATGCCATTGTATAAAACATTGGTAAGGCCTCACCTAGAGTACTGTGTGCAGTTCTGGAGGCCACACCTGTGCAAGGACATAAACAAGGTGGACACTATCCAGAGAAGGGTTACAAAGATGGTGCAGGGCTTTCACCACAAAACATATGAGGAGAGACTAAGGGACCTCAATATGTACTCACTGGAGGAGAGGAGAGAGTGAGGGGACATGACTGAAACCTTCAAGTACCTCAAAGGCATAAGCAAGGTGCAGGTGCAGGACCTTTTCCAATGTAGAAAAAGTACTAGAACAAGGGGGAATGATATGAAAATTAGAGGGGGGTAGATTAAGAGGTAATGTGAGGAAGTTTTTCTACACAGAAAGGATAGTCGATGCATGAATTAATTTGTCACAGGAGGTAGTGGGGGCAAGCACAGCAAAGGGGTTTAAGCATGCCTGGAACAGGCACATGGGAACCTTGAGAGGGGAGGGAGTGATGAAAAGCCATTGATCACATAGGGTCAGTGGCAACACAAAATGTATAGAGCCTACAGGGAGACTGAAGGGGCCTAGCAGTCCTCATCTGCCAACAGTTTCTATGTTTCTATATTTGATATTATCTTGTTTGTTGTTTCATTGTTTCTCTCACTGACGTGGAACCTGTGTAAATGAGCCTCTGGCTTATAGGTTTTGTAGTCCTATAAATAAATAAATAAAAATAAAAATTAAGAACAAGGAGCCTACATAACAGTTTTACTAGCAAGCGTGATTTAATTGAAAAGTGTCCTATCTCCAAAACAATCGAATCAGCTATAAAAGCCTAGAGACAGATAATCTCTTACTCAGTTTTCTCATTTAAGCCTTAGAAACATAGAAACACAGAAGTTGACAGCAGATAAGGACTGCAAGGCCCATCCAGTCTGCTCATTTTTCCTCCTTATGAATATGCCATAGGCCATTACTCTGTCAATGACCTATCTATTCATACTCATCTGTAGTGCTCCATTATGTCTATCCCATGCCTGTTTGAAGCCCTGCACTGTCCTTTAAGGCTTTAAACACCACACAAGCAAGCAAACAATAATAAGGAAACTGTGCAAAGAAAAAAGTGAGGAAGCATACTGGTTGGCCATAACAAGATAAAGGCTGGACATTATAAGAAACCTAGTGAATATCTGGTCCCTGGGAAAATCAGAAAATTAGCAACTGCCTGAATTTATCACAATTATCAGCCAAAATAAGAACTGCTTATATGAAGCAAGAAGCCCTAAGTAAATTTGCATTTATTTGCAAAGTAATTCACTTTATAACATCAACACAATGCCTTCTAAGAAAATAAGTGACAGTTCTGCAAACAAACTTTTAATTATTTATTATTAGCGCAAAAAGGGATACTGTTAATTGAAACGGACTATCTGAAGAGATAATTAACATTTTAAAATTACTATTTATAACAACTACAAAGACTGTTATTTATCTTTATGTTATTCATATGTGTAACTTGTGTTATAGGTAATACTTAGAATACAGTTACTTTTGGGTTTATAACACATCAAATACATTTGTAAAACCAGCAAATAAGCAAATTAGCTTACCTTCGTAAACTCATATACCCTTAAAAAGTTTTATTCTTGGGCTATTGACTTTGGTATAAACTTGTGAGTAAATTCCTTTAAATAGCAACAGCTGAGCCCCAATTTCCATCTAATTTATCTGGGCAACTATTTCTGATACTATAATAATGAATGTTAGGGGCCTGATTCTCAAATGTTCCTGAGATCATCGCAATTTGAGGTGATCTAGGGATGCATAGACTAAAGGTGCGCCAGGGACCCTGTACCCCATTCTTAAAAAAACAGTATTCATGGTGTCATGGTCCCCGAATTTGCTGTGCATCGGCCTGTGTTCCAAACCATTGGTGCACATGTGGGAAGGGCTGCAGGGATCCAGGCCCCCACCTGTTGCCACTCTAGTGGGGTCAAGTTGGTTATTTATTTATTAGCTTTTGGTAACCGGGTAAGTGCGCTAGGCAACAGACCTGCCTATTTTCAGGCACGACCCGGGAGAGTACAGGACATTGGTTACAATATGCAGAAATGCACAGACATAATATAGGTGTACAGGAGCAAAACAAGATATACATTGGGTAGCACAGTAATAGTTACATAAGGGTACATTTTAGGCATAGATCATAATAAGGATGAAAAATAAAGCAATTAGGGTAACCATAAGACAGCTGAGGACAGTAAAGACATCAAGGTTCATAGCCACCTAGACAAGCGTATTGCATGAGAGAACATTAGTGTAGTACTCAGGGTCAGACCCGACAGCCTGCAGTGGGACAAAGCAAATTAAGAGCATTTGCATTGGCCAGAGGCTGGAGTGGGTGAACAGTGAGTTTTGAATTCTCGATGGGAGGCTGAAGTTTTCACCATAAGGGGGAGTGAGTTCCAGAATTTGGGAGCAAAATGGGCAAATGCCTGTTCATCCAGTTTTGTCATGCAAGGTCTAGTGAAGAGCATGGGGGCAGAGGAAGACCTGAGGGTATGGGTGTGTGAGGCAGGAGTCAGGAGGTTGGCAAGATAGACAGGGCAGGGAGGTCTAGACAGGGAGTCGATAAAGCAGCCCAGGGAGTAGGCTCGAATATCCTTAGGTGACAGCCAATTTAAGCCAGCGTAAAGGAGACAATGATGGGTAAGACGTGGGGCAGTTAAGGTGAATCTACAGATGTTGTTGTAGACAGTGTCCCATTTGTGGAGTGTAGCAGAGTTTGCAGCAAAGAGGAGGGGCAGAGCATATTGGAGCTGGGGTAAGAGAATACCTCTCGCAACAGAAAGTCTAGCGGAAGGAGTGAGGGAGTGGCGCACGCGATAAGCTCTGCCAATTTTAGCATTGACGGCACGGCACACCATATTGACATGTTGAGACAGGTCAAGTGTGGGATCCAAAGTGACCCCAAGGTACTTGAAGGACTCAGTGTTTGAGATGAGGGAGCCATCAAGGCATTGAACCCGGAGCCTGTTCGCAGGGGCAGACAGTTTCTTAGAGGATCCGAATAGCATAGCACAGGTTTTTTCTAGGTTCAGGACTTGGTGGTTGCTAGAGAGCCAGGTCTACAGGAATTGGAAGTCATTAGTGAGAGTGGAGTTGATGGCAGCAACCGATTTTGACCCAGAGTAGAGAACAAGGTCATCTGCGTACATAAGAGTGCAGCTATGCCGGGACATGGTGGGAATATCATTTAGGAAGAGGGAGAAGAGTAGAGGTCCAAGAACGAATCCCTGGGGAACTCCACGGGAGATGTTTAGGGGGGAGGAAAGGGCCTTGTGAAATGCTACCGCCTGAGTCCGATTGTCAAGATAGCTATGGAACCAGGAGGGGGCTTGGTCAGATGCTCCAATGGATTGGAGATTCTTTAGCATGAGAGGATGGTGTACCATGTCGAAGGCTTTAGATAGGTCAATAAAGACGTCCCCAGTGAGTAGGCCACGGTCCATATTATTTCTGATGTCATTTGTAAGTTGTGTAAGTGCAGAGGTGGTACTGTGACCAGGCCGGAAACCATGTTGGCATGGGGTTTGAAGATTAAACATGTCAAGGTGAGCAGCAAGCTGGCGGTGGACTATTTTTTCAAGCAGCTTACTGAGAGTGGGCAGAAGAGATATAGGGCGGTAGTTGGACATGAGTTTGACATCGCCCTTTTTGTGTATAGGGATGGTTCTGGCAGTTTTCCAGGTGGATGGGACAGTAGACGTACGAATCGAGAGGTTAAAAAGCCAGGTGATAGGTCTGGTCAGCCAAGGTGCATACTGCTTAAGTATGCAAGGATGGATGCCCTCAGGCCCTTGACCCCCGCGTGCCGGAAGGGAGTTAAGTAGCTTGCGAACTTCAAGGTATGTGGTTGGAGCCAGAACGAAAGGGAGGGGTGGGAGGGGTGAGGGAGGAGAAGAGGGACAGTCAGGTTGTGGGCTAGTTAGAGTAGCGACTGGTGGAGAAGAAAAAAGGGCATTGAAGGCGTTGGCAATGGTGTTATGGTTGGTGCAGTGAACACCTTGAATGTTCATGTCAGCTGGATTCTGTTGCTTGTCGTTGCCGAGAATGTCCTTAATTCTGGACCAGTACCTGCACGGATTTGTAGAGGATGTTATTAGTAGTTCCTATAGTAGGTGCTTTTAACTGTCTGAATTTGTCTTTGCAGTTGTTACGTAATGCACGATAGTCTTCAAAGTCTGCACAGAGGTGGGAGATCTTCCACCTGGACCAAAGTTTGTCCCTACATTTGAGAAGTTGAAGCAGGGGGCGTGTTAGCCACTTGGTTACTTTCCCTGCCATCCTACGTGTTGTGACCGGGATGTGAAGGTTTTGAAGAGAGAGGAGGACGGAGTTGAAATATTCTGTGGCTATGTTAATGTCCTCTGTTTGGTACTGAGGGGACCAGTCAACCTGGTTAAGGTCAGTTAAGAAGTTCTCATGACTTAAGCAGGAGAGATTAGGAAAGGTTACAGTTTTAGCAGGAAGGGGAGGAATGACAGTGTTCCAGACACAGTAGATGGGATAGTGGTCACTAATTGTGTCAGGCAGCACACCGGCTGAGGCAACATATTCCGTCCTGTTAGTAAGTATCCAGTCAAGGAGGGTGGCACAGTTGCCCCCACGTGAGACCCTTGTGAGTTCATGTATGAGCTGGGATAGATTTGCCTTGCTAGCTAAGGAGGATAGGTTAGCTGAGTTTTTCTCAGACCAGTCAAGGTTAAAATCACCAAGGCAGATAATGTCATTCTTGCCTTAACTGAAGGCAGAAACCCTAGGAGTCCAGTGATGCCTTGTGTAGCATTTTTGGGGAGATATAAGTACAAAAAATATGGAGTTTCTTTACACCCCCAAGAAGCAGTAGGGAGTGTAGGATTTCACAGTTTGGTAGGAGCGGGTCCTGCAGAAGGGTAATGTTTAGGTGAGTTTTGAAGTAGAGGGCAAGGCCACCTCCCCTTTTAGTGCCAGGACGGTCGATATGAAGCATGTTGTATCCAGGAAAGTGGCACTGAGAGTCAGGCACTGTGGGCTTAAGCCAGGTTTCTGTGATGGCGAGGACGTCCGGGACGTTAGTATAGATCCAAGCCTGGAGGTCAGGGAGGTTGGCCATAAGGCTCCTAGCATTCGGGTGGGTGAAAGTTAGTCCATCAGCTTTAGGGAAGGTGGTGGCCGGGGGGGCAAGGTTATGACGGGAGGCAGAGATGGACCAGGGTTGATCTCAATGTCGCCGGATAGTATAAGAGATAGGGTTAGTAACCATAGTGGGGTGATGAGGTACGCCCTGATAGAGATGCAGGATGGAGGCTTCAGATGAAGGTGAAGGTATCTGACTATTGGGCTAATACGCTTGCTGATGAGAGCAGAGGGGGTAGAGGTAGTGGAGTGGCAGTAGCAAGCATGTTGGAGTAGTAGAAGTCAAACTGAGTATAAGTATTGGCAGAAGCTGTTGATGTGTTCAAGCAGTAAAGCTCAAAGAGGATAGGAAGGCAAAGTATTCCCATGAGGAGCGCTAGGAGGGGAGGAGGGGACATTTTTGACTAGAGAAAGGAGTGAGGTAGAGAGGAAAGAGACAGCAGAGGGCTCCTTTAATATAAATCACCAAGTGAAAACAGCTACTAGAGAGCAGTAAAATGTGACAAGTGAGGTATTGGGAGCAAATTGCTCGAACTTAATCAGGCTCCCTCTAGTGGCAAAACAATATAAGGAGCTAATGGAGAAGTGTTCAAGGTAGAAATTACCTGGTGTGTCTCAGGTGCAGTGACTCTAAGCTTTTAAATACAGTTACAGGCAAATGCAAATAGTTTTAGCTGCTTCATTTTAAAAGTTTCAAAATCAGGCACAAAAGTAAGAGTTCTGCTCCATTTGAGCCTGGGCAGCAACTCGAGGTGCTACTCTGGCCAGGATTCATGTGCTGAGCAGGGGAGCTTGTGGCCATTTCAGAAAAGGCACCAGATGGCCAATGGTGTGTAAAATTACCTGGTGTGTCTCGGGTTGCGGGCTGAGCGGGCAGGGAGGGCTTCAGGGCAGGCCCTGCGACCTCCGGTCTCCTCGGGGAGGGTGGTCTCTGGTGTGTCTCGGGTTCGGGGCTTCTGCGGGCGGGCAGGGAGGCTTCAGGGCAGCCCTCGCGACCTCCAGTCTCCTTGGGGAGGGTGGTCTCTGGTGTGTCTCGGGTTCAGGGCCTGTGGGCAGGGAGGGCTTCAGGGCAGGCCCTCGCAACCTCGATCTCCCTCGGGGAGGGTTGTCTCTGGTGTGTCTCCAGGTTCCGGGGCTTCTGTGGGCAGGAGGGCTTCAGGGCAGGCCCTCGCGACCTCCGGTCTCCTCGGGGAGGGGTGGTCTGGTGTGTCTGGGTTGAGCTTCTGCGGGCGAGGAGGGCTTCAGGGCAGACCCTCGTGACCTCCGGTCTCCTCGGGGGTGGTCTCTGGTGTGTCTCGGGTTTGGGGCTTCTGTGGGCAGGGAGGGCTTCAGGGCAGGCCTTCACGACCACCCGTCTCATCGGGGAAGGGGGTGCTTGGCAGTAGGGGGCAGGGGGCATATTGGACAAGGGGTGGCAGAGGAAGAGTTGTGGGGGAAAACTTTCACTGACAAAAAAATGAGTTGGCACCCAGTGGGGTGTGTCTACAGAGTAATACCTCTTGTAAATGCTATTATGTCCATGTACTTTACTACAATGTACAGTGCCTACTACCCATCCAGAAGTGACATTTGCAGACCTAATGTAACATAATGAAGGTGGGAAAGGTGGTAACTAAGCACAATGTGGCAGCATA
Source organism: Neoceratodus forsteri (assembly GCA_016271365.2). Taxonomy (NCBI): domain Eukaryota; kingdom Metazoa; phylum Chordata; order Ceratodontiformes; family Ceratodontidae; genus Neoceratodus; species Neoceratodus forsteri. The sequence continues at coordinate 158,552,266 of CM028131.1, read as the reverse complement.
TGGCACAGTTACATGGCAGACCACATGACTGTATGGTAATACAGACATCACTGTACAGTCATGCAGTCCGTTGTATGATGGTGCCACGTGCTGCCGCACTGTGCTTAGGTATCACTTTTCCCACTTGTACTGTGTTACATTAGGGCCGCAACTGTCAGTTCTGGATGGGTAGTAGGCATTGTACATTAGAGTAATGTACGTGAACATAATGGCACTTACAAGAGGTATGACACTGTAGACGCACCCTGCTGGGTGCCAGTTCACTTTTCTTCAGTCAAAGCTTTTCCCCACAACTCTTTCTCTGCCACACCACATCTGATATGCCCCTGGCAGCCCCATTCCCACCCTACCCCAGTGGCGCAAGCCATTTAGACCACCTCCTGGCTGGTCTAAGTGGTGTCTCGTCCTGTGGCCTTGGTAGAGCTTTTAAATCCTGAAAAAGGGGGTGTGGCTGCCCACCCTGGTGCATGCCCCCTGCAACCTGGTGCAGCCTAATGTAGGTCACAATGGTGGAACAGAGCCACTTCAGTGCAGCGATTCCCCATTCTGGAGCAGACCATGTTTCAGAATAGGGAATGCTGCATCTTATGATGCAAGGTGCCACTTGCATCATTCTTGATTAATGCAGGCACCTTCCGTCACTCTTAGAGCTTTGAGAATTGGGCCCTAGGATGGAAAAATGATAGGAAATCATATAAATATGGACAAAAAGACAGAGTTAATAAAGGAGAAAACAATCAAAAATGAGAATAAATGCAATTTTATGAGGGGACATGAGCATTGTAGTCTCGACCCCAGTGGAGAACAAAAAGGGATTAAGCTATTCAAATGTATGAAGATCATCACCAGATAAAAAAAAAGCTACCAAAAATAAGCTACCAGAAATGGAAATCAATGCTGCAGAAGAATTTGATACAGAGCAAATAAATAACTACAAAGGTGATAGCAATGGTAAAGGCAACACCCCTTAATACCTGAATTAAATAGATCTCAGTGCAAAGTGAGCCATAAAAGTGGAGCATAGGTGTGAGGGGTTAAGAAATACAGGTAAGGGAAAACTAACTAGATCATAAAAGAATTCTCAGGGGAAAGAAGCAAGACCAAAACAACAAATAAAAAGGGAAAAATAAACAGAAAAAAGCAGGGAAATAAATAAAAAAGAAGCAATTACAGTTGTTTTCTATCTTGAATAAATACTCCTAAACAAAAGAGCTTAAATTTGAAAAAATTAGGATAAGAAAAGTGCTGTCAACATCATCAACAAAGATAAATCCGTAGCTGTAATAGAGGACTCAGCAATCCTGCAACAACAAGAAATACAGGAAAGTAAGCTGGTGCTTTTTAGCCCTTTACACTTGTCTGCTAACTCTTGAAACTCTATTATGAAGACTCCTGAACTAGAATACACAGAACTAATCAACAGTCAATTTTCAAGACTCCCCCAATAAAGTTTTTGAGAAGTTAAATAATGAAGTTGGCACAAAACTGATTTGGATTCAAATCTAATAAATCAATATCCTAACAATTAAATGAAATGCACATTAACAGCCATGATCTATCTCATCATGACTAATGTAGAAATATTGGAAACACTGAATTACATCAGAAATAGAGTAGACATTTCTTTTTAAGAAAGATGTTATAGAGAAAATGGATATGCCGTCTATGAATTTCAAAAATTCAGAAAAGCTAAATAAACATAATTTACCATTTTCAACAATAATCACACCAGAAACACCAAACTAGTTACATAATAAAATGAAAGAAAGGAAGAAGAAAAAAGGAAATAAAGTAAGGAGCAAAAAGGAAAAAGAAAAAACTGCCAGGAGAGTAAAATCCTGGATACCCAAGAATCTCAAAATACTAACAAGCATTCAATACCAGGTGACAAAGATTGATTTTAATTAAAGAAGAGGTTAAAGCAGTGCATCATTGGGATTTCCTGGTTAAGTTTTGCTAAGTCCAGTACCAAATTTATGGTACACATACAAACTCGACTACTACAAATAAACTCTACTACTACAAGTGAATTTTTTCTGTTACGCATTCAAATGGTAATTTATTATTCCTGTTATTTATTATTTTCAGCCAATATGTAATCAATCTAAATTCCATTCTGTCCTAACTATTGCTGTAGAACCTGAGAGTGGTACCTTCTTAAAGAGTCATAAAAGTACCATAATGGAGTTTCTATTTCTTTGACATGTTTTACCCCAGACATCTGCACCATGTAATAATATAGGATTGATTTTCATCTTTCCTGCTGTTAAAGAGGCATGTAAAGTGTTGCTGAGGCATGGTTAACAAGATACCAATGTCAGAGCAATACCATAACAACTAGATAAACTTGCCAAATTCAGACAATAATAAGACACTCCAATACATTATAGGGCCTGATATTCAGAAGTGCACCTGGCAATGGTGCAAGTGATTGCTCAGCGCAACTGAGTTGCAATGGAGCAACAAAAGGATATATTCAAAAGAGATGTGCTATGGCGCATCTCTTCTGAATATATCAGACAGTGCATGTGGAGCAAATACAATGAGCCAGCACATCCCTCAGACAGGCCTGCATACCTGGAATGGGAATGCACCAGCACAACTGGAGATGCGCCAGGTGCAATTTCCAGATATTCAGACCAGGATATGCAAATAGGGCCATTATTCATGCAAGGTGCAAATGGGACCATTTGCATATCATTAAGGCTCCATTTGCATGAGTTGTGCAGGGCTGGCCAGTGAAATGTGCCTGGCACCCTTCACAGCATGCGGTGCTGTCAGTGGTGGTCCAATGGTTCCCCCCTCCCCATCCCATAACCCCAATCACCTAATATAACTGTTTTTAAATTCCCTAGTAGTCTAGTGATACCCCTTCCCCATCCCTGTAACCCTGATTGCACAAAATAAATATTTTTATATTCCCTGGTAGTCTAGTGGTACCCCCTCCCACCCATAACCCGATCACTGAGAAATTGTCCAAATTCAATCCCTGGTAGCCTAGTGGTCCTCCCATCTCCCACCACACAGGACATCCAGCCCACCCAGCCTCTCCCGGTCATGGGTGGGCAACAAACCTACTTGCATACCTCTGCAGCTGCCCACCAAATGACAGTTTACAGTATCTGCTGCAAGCTCATTGGTCCACACTGTGGACCAGTGAGCTTGCAGTGCAAATTGTAATAGTCATTCACAACTTTGTGAATGAATGACTTCATTCGAAAAGTTGTGAACGACTATTACAGCATGCACTGTAGGCCCACTGATCCACAATGTGGGCCAATGAGCTTGCAGCAGATACTGTAAGCTGTCATTTGGTGGGCAGTCGTGGAGGTATGCAGTTGGGTTTGCAGCCCACCAATGACTGGGGAAAGCTGGGTGGGCTGGGGATCCTATGTGGGCGAGGTTTTTGGAGACCACTAGACTACCAGGGATTGAATTTGGACAATTACTCAGCGATTGAGGTTACAGGTGGGGAGGAGGTACCACTAGACTACCAGGGACTTTAAAGAGGGACTACAGTCAAACTTCCTGGCATCAATAAATTTCATAATTTGGATCAGCATAGCACTAATCAGCCTCATGCCAAAAATGAGATCTTTAAGTTACTTTATTCAAAAGTTACAAGTCATTTTACAACCACAAATTCACTGCCTGATCAAAAAAGTCAGTTTCAGTGAAGAGCTGCTGATGATGCCATCTCCAGAACTCAGGGTCTAGTCTTCCCTGTCAGCAAGCCTATAGAACCTGTTTATTCAAATGTTGGAGTTTATTTGTAATAGTTTTCTTCAGTAAACCATTCAAAAAAACATTGCTATAAAAACTGTATTTTTCAGGTTTTGTAAGAAAAGATTGACACATGTTTTTTTTTTGTGCCTTTATGTTATGGTCCTTTGATCTAGGGTTGCTGAATGCTGAATTATACACACTACAGTGAGGTTTAGTTTCAGTTTCAGTTTATTTTTTTATACTGGAAAGGCATGTGATCAAAATTTCCTGTTTTCACTGGTGAGGATTGCAGACTGAATAATTTCTGATGTGGTGGAAAGCTGTGATCATTGACAAACAAAAAACAAAACAGCTCAAGCTGCTAATTAGGAGCGTGCATAGTACCACAGGAGACCAAACCAGCACTGTACCAAGCTTCCAGATAAGGCTTTAATCAAAAAATATAAAAGGCAATATACCCATATGGGCAGGCTCCACAAGAACAGGATGCAACAAGGACCCCAACTAGTTTGCCCCTAGTGCATCATTAGGGGGATGGTCCCTTACTGCAAACAATATCTATTACATAGTAGCCCCTTAAAGGGGAATTGCCAACACCCTGTGCAATACATATAAGTGCTAGGCAAAAACATACATATAAATTGCATATTAGTTTAAATACCATTGTGCAAAAAAACTACTATTAAAAAAAGTGTTCATAATTTAACAAACAGAAGAATTTAAAATCTTTGTCAACTACTGTTTCTTAACAGAATTTTTCAAAAAAATACAGAAACAGAAATCAGAGTTGTAATTCATAGATACAGCAACTCTTATCATGCACTGTCCCCTTAATTTTTTTCAGAAGATGGGCTGTAAGCTCTAGCTCCATGATACTCTGAAAGAGAAAAAACTACAAAAGATATGTGTTATTAGTGAACCATCAAGTACTAGGGAGAATCAAATACAGGTAAAGATTAGACACTATACTAGAAGAAAAGAAAATCAAACATACTAAATTAAAGAAAATTGAACATGATAGACAGGATTATTTATTAGACCGGGTCTTTGACTGGAGTAGAAATAATAATACGAAAAAGTATAAGAATAAGAATAGAAGAGGAAGAGGTGATTCAAGGGAGACTAATTGACAGGGAATAATTGACCACCAGCAGCCCCGCTCTATCCTAAAAGTTCGTAGTCATTTGCCAATATATACATCAAGCAGAGAATCTGAAGGGAACCTTTTTAGAAGAAGACCTGGAGGACATCCTGGACCACAGAGGGAGTGAGCAACGTACAGTCCAATTTCAAGATCACCAGCAGCCATCAGCTCAGACAAGGGAGGTGAAATTATTGCAAGGCCTAATTCAGGTCACTCCATCACCAGTCAACACCCCAAACCAATGAGATGGGGGGGGGGAGGGAGGAAGCATCAGAGGCAGAGCTTGTGGCAGGAGGAAGTAAATCAACAAGAGGAAAGTATAGTATTTAACATCTCAGGGAAAGAGCTCAGTGAGGATCAGCTTTGTGTTTTACGAAAAGGCCTGTCATTTGTGCCAACTGCTGACTCAAAAACCCTTCGATTTATTCATGGATTTACACCGCCTTACCAGAAATCTTAATTTGAAGGCACACACTGAAAATCAAGGATGTATAGGGGTCTTTCTAAGTTGGTGGATGGAGAGACTGATATATCCTCACCTGGACCTGAGGTAAGACTGTTTAAACCATCTTCCACTTTTATGCCACAATATAATGAGACTGTGAAGGTTTTTAAAAGGGCATGTGAGAATGGTATCAGAGAACTATTAGAAACTGATAATGGGCCCTCCTTTGTCAATATTACACATCAGGAAGCACTGGCCCTTAAATCTTTTGAGGCCAATAAGAAGATAGTGATTAAACCAGCTGACAAGGGTAGCTCCATTGTCATTTTATCTGTACATGGATACCTGGAAAAAGTTAAAAGATAGTTGTTTAATATTACTTTTATAAAAAACTTTCAAGGATCCAACGTTGCAGTTTAAAGGGAGTATAGACTTTTCTATCCAGCGCTGTTTCTGAGGGATCATCGGCACTAATGAATTGTTATATTTAACTGTTGTGCATCCTGTAAAGGCTAGCATCTATGTTTTGCCAAAATACAAAAGGACTTGCAGAACCCTCCAGAAAGGCCAATAGTGGCAGGCATTGGCTCAATGGTTTGTCAAAATATATGTGGATTTTATATTAAGGATTATGTCACCAGTCTTCCTTCTTATATAAGAGATACCATGCACATATTGTGGGTCCTGGAGGATATGCAATCAGAACCAGACTGGCTCTTAGTTTCTATGGATATTAGTTCCCTCTACACCAATATCCCTCATGATGAGGGGTTACTGGCACTAAGATAATGGTTTGACAGAGACATTATGGTGGATCATGGCAAAAAAGAGTTCCTTTTAGAATGTTCAGAACAAGTGTTGACTAGAAACTTTTCTTTTTCAGGACATATTCTATTTACAGATCAAAGGAGCTGCAATGGGGGCTACTTTTGCCTCCAATTATGCTAACCTTTATCTGGGTAAGTGGGAAAAAGAACATGTCTATGATGGCCAGGTCAATCCTTATTTGGACAGGATTGACATTTGGTGTCGCTTTATAGATGACATCTTTATGGCATGGCGAGGCACCCAGGAAGAATTGATGGAATTCATTTCCTACTTGGAGGAAGGCAATAAGAATCTGAAATTTTCCATACAATGTGATCCTGTATCTGTCTCCTTCCTGGATTTAAGGATCATTAAGAAAACAGATGGCACCTATAAAACAGATCTTTTTAGGAAGGAGACAGACAGGAATTCACTTCTGTATGCCACCAGATGTCACCCACCTCACCAGATAAAAAATATTCCTAAAGCCCAGATGTCACGGCTCAGGAGAAACTGTAGTGAGGATGCTAATTTTATTGCTCATGCTTCAGATTTGTGTGACAGATTTGTAGAAAGAGCTTACAATTTAGGTGTACTGAGGAAAGCATATGAGGAAGCATTAGATACTGATAGACAGTCCCTGCTGATGGTAAAAATTAAAAACCAGGATGCACCTAGAATGAACTTCATAACTCAATATACCAGGCATGCAAAAAAAGTGGAAAAGGTGATCTTAGATAACCGGAACATTTTGGAGACTGAACCATTGCTAAGGGAAATTACTAACGTAAAACCTAGAATGGTGTATTAACACAGTCTCTATTTAAGAAATAAACTAGTTCATAGTTATCAACAAACTGATTCACCTGGTACAGGTACGTGTGAGGGTAATTGGCTGCCACCACTTCCATATGGTAACTTCATATATGGAAGATGCAAATTCTGCTCCTTAATTCTGAGAACTGACACATTTACCAGCTTTAATTGCAATAAGGATTTCAAAGCGAATGGCTTTTTTAATTGTAACACTATAAATGTAGTGTATTTAGCCACCTTTGAATGTGCAGCATTTTTCTTGGGAAAAACAACACAACATTTTAAAAATAGAATAGGGGAACATTTGAGATGTATTGTGGCAAATGACTGTGGAATGTCTTGGACAATCACTGCAGTGTTGCCAGCAGTAATGACCATTATTTTAAGTTTTGTGGCATTGAGAAGGTCACTTTGGGACCTAGAGGCAGGAACCTTGATGACAAATTGAAACAAAGATAGCCATTTTGGATCATTACACTTGGTGCCCTGAGACCACCGGGTCTCAATGATAAAACAGAGTTGCTGTCAAGCATTAAGAAATGATTTTCCTCAGAGTAAATGTATAGTGTCTAATCTTTATTTGTATTTGATTCTTCCTAGTACTTGATGGATCACTAATTACACATATCTTTTGCATTTTTTTCCCTTTCAGAGTATCATGGAGCTAGAACTTACAGCCCATCTTCTGAAAAAAAATAAGGGGAGAGTGCATAATAATAGTTGCTGTATTTATGAATTACAACTCTGATTTCTGTTTCAGTATCATTTGAAAACTTCTATTAAGAAACAGTAGTTGACACAGATTCTAAATTCTTCTGTTTGTTAAATTATGAAAACTTTTTTAATGGTAGTTTTTTGCACAATGGTATTTAAACTAGTATATAATTTACATGTATGTTTTTGCCTTGCACTTATATGTATTGTACAGGGTGTTGGCAATTCCCCTTTAAGGGCCTACTATTTAATAGACATTGTTTGCAGTCTGGGACCATCCTCCTGATGACACACTAGGTGCAAAACCAGTCGGGGGTTTTGTTGCGTCCTGTTCTTGTGGAGTCTTCCCATGTGGAATGTTGCTTTTATATTTTTTCATTAAAGCCTCATCTGGAAGCTTGGTACAGTGCTGGCTTGTGTTTTGGTATGATCATTCACACCTGTCATTCAACTTGAGGTGATTTCTCAAGATGGCAATTTAAAATAGTTATTCTACCTCCCTGTAAATGGGGGTGGGAGAGGTAATGTTGTTTTGAAATATGAGTTTCTATGCAGTAGCCTACCCAGGCAGCCTAGGGCCAGATATTGAAAACTTTGCCCCAGGGCAAAATTAGCACTGCACAGTGGGCAAAATTAGCCCAGAATCATTTGCACACCATATTCAAAGGAATAGCCCTGGGGCTAAATGAGTTGAAAACAGCATACAAATGAAGGCATGCAAACAGGGCTGAGAGTGCAGTGCAATAATAGCCCAGTAAATAAGACGGCACTGAATATGCAACCAAGAGCAATGCAAACTGCAACAGTGGAACAGTGCACACAGAGGTGAGTGAGGTAATGGCAATGGCCAATGGAAAATCACGTACACAAATGCTCGCAGTCTGGGAAACAAGATCCCAGACCTGCAGGCAATAATGTCAGAGGCTAAACTGGCCATAGTAGCCATTAGCAAGACGTGGTTCACCAGTAACCACACTTGGGAGACTTCAGTATCTGGCTATGTACTGTTCAGAAGAGACCGAGGTGCAAAAAGAGGGGGTGGAGTGGTCCTTTATGTCAATGAAAATATCAAAGCTACAGAAATTCAGAATACACATAAGGAGCCAGAAGAACTGTGGGTCACCCTGGAAACAGGAAATGAGACAGCCATATGAACTGGGGTTGTCTACAGGCCTCCAGACCAGGGGGAGGACATAGACACATTATTGTTAGAAGATATATAAAACATTTTTTTTTTATTCGGAGTTTGGAAAATACCTTTGAGTCAGTGACTCATTTACAAAGGTTCCACGTCCCATTAATGGTACAAACAGTAGTGGTACAAACAGTAATAAGGTAATGCAACTCAAGAAACAGAACAAGCATGTTGCATGGTAAATAACATTAAATACAGATAGAGGTTCACAATAAGTTTCAGAATCAGACAATCTTAGGTCAGATGAGCATGTAGGCAAGTAAACTGGGATGCTTGCCAGTTGGTGGTAGGGGAGAAAAGGGGAGGGTGGGGTAGAGAAGACAGCCAGGGCCATTGTTGTGGCAGGGAGGAGTGAGTGACAGCAGAATCAATGGCAATCACAGATGTTTTTGGACTGAGATGCCCCTTAAGATGGGATTTGAAGAGGCCGATAGCATTTTCATTTGTGATGGAGCTAGGTAGCTATTCATCCAAGAGGGGCCTTGTATCTGAAGGATCTTTGAAATTGGGAGATTTGACACTGGGGAACAGTGAGGAGTTTCTTGCTTGAGCTGGATAGATTAAGGAGGTAAGGCTGGGGGAAAGACCAAGGTGATTTTTTGGCCATTAGGCAGGTGTGGAATTTGATCCTGTTGTCGGGTTAAGCCAGTTTGTGGAGTTATATAGTGAGCAATATGAGTGAGGTGGTCACAGTTCAGTCACAAGGCGACAGGTTTTGTTGAAGGAGAGGCGGAGCCTACTAAGGGTCGAGCTGGTGGCAGCACTATAGATGAGAATACCATAGTCAAGTAGGGAGAGGATAGAGGATGAGACGGCAATTCTGAGGGCGTCTGGAGTAAGGCAGTGTTTAATCCAATACAACAGGCTGATGCGGACATTAATGACAGTGGACAGGTGATGTATGCGCAGGTGGAAGTTGAGTGCCAGGTCAAGGGTGATGCCCAGGTATTTAAAGGAGTCCACTTGCTCAAGAGAGGTTTGATCCATAGTTAGGATCTTTGGGCAAAGTTCCTTCTTAGAGCTCTGATGGTGGGAGAAGATCATGAACTTGTGACAGCCAAAGGGGAGGTTCTTATAATGGGAGACTTCAACATGCCAGATACAGATTGGTCAATACCAGCAGGAACATCTGCCAGAACTAGACACATAGTGGATTCCCTGCATGGAGAGGGCCTCAAACAACTGGTTCAACAACCCACAAGAGACAGGGCTATCCTAAATCTAGTACTGACTAACAGGGAAAGGATCACAGATCTCCAGGTAGAAGGTCACCTGGGGGCCAGTGACCATTACATGGCATGGTTCAATTTGGCCACTAGAACTAAATCATCCCATTCTGAAGCACAAATATGGGACTTTACAAGATCTGACTTTGATAAGATGGCCAACAGAGTTAAGCTAGTCCTGGCAAAAAGAAATACAGGTGAGGGGGTACAGGCAAAGTGGGCAAGCATTAAGGATGCAATACTTGAAGCAACATCCCATTTTGGGTTAGAGAGAAAAGGAAGTGCAAAAGAAGAAGGAAACCACTTTGGTTCTCTAAAACAGTAGCAGAAAAGATCAGAGCCAATAGGCTGGCCTGCAGGAAATATAAGGACACGCAATGGGAAGAAGATAGTGAGGCATACCAAACTTCCCTAAGGGAAGTAGAGAAGTAAGTCAGGTAAAGGCCAAAACCAAGGAAACACTAGCACGAACAGTAAAGGAAGGTGACAAGACTTTCTATAAATGCATCAGTGAAAGGAGAAAGTCCAGAGGGGGGTATTTCCAAGATCAAAGGGGATAAGGGGGTGCGTGAGGAGGAAGACCATGTAAAAGCACCTATCCTAAATAGATACTTCTGCTCAGTATTTACTGAAGAAAAGGTAGGGTAGGACCCACAGCTCAGCACCATGGACACAGGGGGAAGGGAGGTGTGCACTAGTCCCTTCACAAAAGAAAGGGTCCTAGAAGAGCTTGATAAGCTCAGGGTGGACAAGGCAATGGAACCTGATGGCATACATCCCAGCGTACTAAAGGAGCTAAAGGTGGAACTAGCAGAGCCATTATCAAAACTATTTAGTGAGTCTCTGAACACAGGAGAGGTCCCAGAAGACTGGAGAAGGGTTTGTGTGATCCTGCCCTTAAGAGTAGCGGGAGGAGGCAGGGAACTACAGACCAGTCAGTCTTACCTCAGTAGTGGACAATATTATGGAGGAACTCCTTAAGGAATGGATAGTGCAACACCTAGTATCAATAGAAGCACAGGATCCAAGACAGCATGGGTTTACAACAGGAAGGTCCTGTCAAACTAATCTCATAGATTTCTTTGACTGGGTAACCAGAGTGGTGGACCAAGGGGGAGCAGTTGATGTCACCTACCTTGACTTCAGCAAAGCTTTCTATACTGTTCCACATAGAAGATTGATTAATAAGCCAACTAGGCTTGGGGTAGGTCAGAAGTTGGTCAACTGGATGGCAAAATGGTTGATGGGCAGAAAACAGAGTGGTGGTAAATGGTATACAGTCAGAAGAGATGCAAGTCACAAGTGGGGTACCTCAGGATTAGTCCTGGGCAGTCCTCTTCAATATATTCATCAGTCACATTGCAGATGGACTGGAGGGTAAGGTTTGTCTGTTTGTAGATGACACCAAGATCTGCAACAGAGTAGATGATCCAGATGGGGTGGGCAGCATGAGAAGAGATCTGGATAAACTGGCAAAATGGTCAGAAGAGTGGCTACTGGGGTTTAATGCAAAGAAGTGCAAGATCATGCACATAGGGAAGAGAAACCCTGAAGCCACCTATAGGCTGCGAGAGGAGTTGCTGGCAGTCACCAGGGAAGGAAGAGACTTGGGCATCATCATCACAGATGACCTGAAATCATCCAAGCAGACCACTAAAGCAGTAGGTAAGGCTAGGGGGATGTTGGGGTGTATTAGTAGGGGTATCATAAGTCGTAAGAGGGAGGTAATAAAACCTCTTTACAAGACACTGGTTAGGTCTTCATCTGGAGTACTGTGTGCAGTACTGGAGGCCACACCTTCATAAGGACATAACCAAATTGAGGCAGTCCAGAGGGGCAACTAAAATGCTTGCAGGGACTGCACCAGAAAACATATGAGGACAGATTAATGGAGTTCAATATGTATACCCTATAGCAAAGGAGGGGAGAGGTGATATGATCGAAACATTCGAACACCTTAAAGAGCCCCCGACACCGTTAGAAAAACTTGGAAAAAATTTGCGATTTAGACAGTTCAGTTTATAGTTCATGCATTTTCTATAATTATTTACCTTTTTTCTTTATTACTGAAGACAGCTGTATGAAAGGGGCTTACTATCCCTTGGACTTTATCTGCTCTTTCTGCTATCCTACATATGACATCATAATCTGGGTTGCACCTGGAAACGAGCTTCTGGTCATGGTGTTTTTCCCACTTACCAACTTTTAAATAAATAAAATGAATAATCCCCCATTTATGGCATCATAATTATCCCCACAACAACAGACTGTGATGTCATAAACAGAACTATGATGTCATATGTAGGCAAGCAGCCAGAACAGATAGGGCAGTGATCCTGTTTACATGCAAATGTCCTTAATAATAAAGAAGAATGTGAAATACAGAAACAATATTAAAATATAAGCTCACTTGTGCTAAACATTACACTTTCTAAAGCTGTCCCAACTGTGTCAGGGGCTCTTTAAGAGCATTAACAAGGTGAAAGAGTCTAACATGTTTCAGTATAATAAAATAGCAGGACAAGAGGACACAGCATGAGATTAGGGAGGCCAATTAAAAGCTAATGTGAGGAAGTACTTTTTCACAGAAAGGGTGGTGGATGCATGAAACGGCCCACCTCAGGAAGTGGTGGATATGAATATAGTGCAGGGCTTCAAACAGGTATGGGCAGGCATAAGGGAGCTATATAGATGAGTATGAATAGATAGGCCATTGACAGAGCAAGGCTGATGACACATTGATAAGGTAGAAAGAAATGGGCAGACTGGATGGGCCTTGCGGTCCTTATCTGCCGTCAGCTTCTATGTTTCTATGTTTCTAAGGCTGAACAATGTGGGCAATGTGTGTGCTAGCAAAGCAGTGGAGCACAACAGCAGCAAACAACAGTGCAGGCCAAATACTGCAGAACCATGTAATGGAACATTACAGTATTGTGCTGCACTAACACATTTGTGGAGCGCTGACACATTTGCCTGGCACAATCCTGTTTGCCCAGTGCTAAAGTTTACTATATTCAAAACTGCAATGCAAATGGACAATCCATTGGCAAACAGCCACATTAGCATCTCATTACAGCTTGCTGTGTATATGGATTGCCCAGAACTATAATATGGTGCAGATAGCTCCACCTGTAGGTCTGACTGGAATTACAGGTCAGTAGCCATGTTTCTTTCTGTGCTGACAGCGCCACCTGTAGGTCTGACTAGTATTACAGGTCGGCTACCAGATTCATTGTGTCCTCGCAGCTTACAGAACATTAGCTGCAGTCTTGGTTTGGACAGAGATGCAAAGACTAATGTGGCCCAGGGGAGTAGTACTACAGGAAAAGGTGGTCTTGCTACATGCCAGAGGAAAATCGTTGTTGTTCTCCAGAATCAATGCAAGAAGGGGTAATTTCTGCATGAAAATCAAAAGGACTGGGAAAGGTGCTCTTTAAAACTTATTATAAAGCAGACTCTGACAAACAGTAGTGAAATTAACATTATGCAATACTAGTAGCAATACAACTTCCTAACAGACACAGTAGAGTGGCACCCCAAATGATATCTGCAGCCTAGAGACATGCTGATTCAGCAACCCTGGAGAAATGATAAAAGAACAGCATCAAAAAGACATTAAAAATATGAATTTGTCAAATTTGTTCCAAAACCTGAAACACACATAGTTTTTATAGAAATGTTTTTTGAATGTTGCCGCCTCTTTTACTTGTAAAAACCATTGCACATGATTTTTAAACTTTGGAGAAACAGGTCCTGTAAGCTTGCTGACAGGGAAGACTAGACTGTGAATTCTGGAGATGACATCAGAAGCAGCTCTTCACTGAAACTGGCTTTTTTGAACAGGTAGTGAAATCAAGGTTACAAAATAGCTCATAACTTTAAAATGAAGTAGCACAGAAACCTAATTTTTGGAATGGGATTTACTGGCTGTATGGTCATTCTAATTCTGCAAAGTAACACTTTTAAATACATTTATTTTGTGCAATTGGGGTTATGGGATGGGAGGGGGTACCATTAGACTACCAGGGAATTTAAAACATTTCTTCCATGTGATTGGGATTATGGGTTGAGGGTACCACTAGACCACCAGGGATTATCGTGGGTGCTTGTGTACAGTGTTCTGGGGGGTGGAAGCCACCCACGCCAGGCAGCTGCTGTGATGTGCCTTGCATTATGGTAGCTCACCTGTGAGTGGCTTCCACTTGAGCAGGATTCTTCCATGCTCAACTTTGTACACAGGTATGCGGCACATCTCCGGGATGTGCCAGTATATGCGCTACACATCTCGGCTGAATATCAAGATGTGCCACATATGCATAGGCACACCCCTGGAGATGAGCCATACATTATCTTTTGTGCCCTGAGACATCGGGAATTGCACTGTGCACCTCTTTGAATATTGCCCTAGGGTGCATTTCTGCAACTCATTTGAATATCTAGCCCTATATGTATAATTAAATCTTAGCAATGTGTTTGCCACATGAAATTTGTTCTTTTTTTTTACTTCCTCCTGGTCACTGCTCCTAGGAATCCATTCCTCGGATCTTTTCGCCCAGGCCCCAATGTAGTGTGGACCCAGCATCATTCCTTGTGAGACTGGGAGGTTTTTGCCTTGGTTTTCTCCTGGTTCCATCCCCTGAGGACATCGAGGCAGAGGACCTAAGTCCAGACAAGCAGTGTGCTTATGCATGTTGCTGTCAAGCATCCACAGTGTCCTACCCACCCCCAGCTGCCTTACAGAGAGTCAGTACTCCTCACTGCCCATGCATCCGCCTGTGGCAGTGCTTGTGGGCATCACTGCCCATGTAACCCACCCCTGGAGGAGGAGAGCATCTGTGGAGACCATCAATCCTACTTCCCCAGCCAATCCCTCAGCTGCCCAAGTCCGCTCTCAAAACTGGGTCACCAGAGTAGCGCAAGGTATGGTGTTCAGCGCTCAACCTCAGCACCACTAGGCCAGCCTGAAATTTGTTCTTTGATATGGTGACCCCATTTTTCATTAGCTGTAAACATGATTCCAACAATATGTGTATTCTTTAATAATTTTAAATTTTCCTTGATCCATGAAAATGAGAAGTTTGTTCTATTTTCTCCAAAATCATGATTTTAGTTTTCTTAAATTTGCAATCCTTCTTGAATTTATAGAAAACATAGAAACATAGACTTTGATAGTAGATAAGGACCACCTGGTGTACCTAGTCTGCCCATTTCCTTACCTATTAGATAAGCTGCAGGTTCTAGTTAACCAACAGCCTACTTCGTCCCTACCCCTCACTATAATTGCCTTATGTCTGTCCCATGCATTTTTGAATTCCCCACTGTTTTTGACCCCCAACCTCCTCAGGAAGGTGGTTCCATGTATCTTCTGTAATCCTATACATGAAAGTAAGAATATTACAATGTCATCTGCATAAGCAAGAAGATGACATTGTTCATTATTAATTTTATGTTGATTAAACAGTAGCTCACCATCTGTTATAAAGAATCATAGTATATGCTGAAAAAAATGGTGTTAATAGGCATCACTGTTTAACTGTTCAAGAATGCATGGGACACACATAAGGCAATTCTTGTGGGGGGGTAGGAGGACGTAGGCTGTTGGTTGACTAGGATCTGCAGCTTATCCTTTAGGTAGGGAAATGGGCAGACTAGGTGGGCCAAGCTGTCCTTATCTGCCATCAAATACTATGCTACTATGTAACCCCTCTATCAGTGCTGAATGGTTCTATTAAGTTCCCCTCATTGTGATGATGATGATGATAACATTTTATTTTTATACAGGTACATACATTTTGTGAAATAATCCCTATTTTCAAAAAATGACCTGTACAATTACAGTAAAACAAGACATACATTTTAAAATATAAAATAAAATACACACACAAAACATATGTAATTCATTGGAACACTTTCGGGGATTTTATTGTTATATCTGATAACCATTTTAACAACTCTGAATAAGGGACCCATTTTGATTTCTGAAAAAAAATGAGCTTATTCTGAGGGATCAGGGGTCTAATGGGAAGTACAGCAGAGAGGGGAGGAAATCCTGAGTTCTCAGTCTATTTTGCTGGTGGTTGATAATAAAAAGGTGTCTTTTGTATAAGGTCTGATCACTGATTCTCAATTTACTAAAGTAACATTTCTACCTCTAAGATTTTAGTCCTTATCAGCTTATAATTTAAGTACCCACATTTACTGTTTAAAACCTTTAGTTTTATATATTTTTTTCTAATTTGCACTTTATAACTTTGTTTGGTTTTGAATATATTTTAGAAATAAACAACTATTTATACAGGCACAAGTGATTGGTGATGCATTGTAAAAAGGGTAATTTGTGAGTCTTTGAGGTATTCTTCCCTATGAAGAGAGATGCTATCATACCTAATCTGAGTTAGATAATCCTTCCTAACACTGGGAAGTGATGAGGTAAAGAGTAAAAACAGCACAGTACTCCATCTGAGGTTTGAGCAGTAATCATTGTCTTGATCCAAAGGGACACTCCATTGTCTGAGCTCACAAGTTAAGTTGCATGGAGCCTGCTATCACTGTCAGTGGCTCAATATGCACCTCACCTCTAAGTCCAGAAAATTAGAAGGTTGTGGGGTTGTAGCCCCACATCATTTACTTGAGGCAAGGCCCCCAACTGAAATTGTAGTGCAGTATAAGATGGGTGCTGAAGTGTTGAGTAAGACTGAGTCAAATTTGCATTCCGTTGGTTGAAGTCCGGCAAAATCATGATTTCGCTTCCATGGCATTTCATGAAATTTCCATGGAAAGTTTGCAAACGTTTGACAGAATTGTAAAATCAGTTATTTCTAGCTAGTTTAAAATGTATCTGTCCAAACTACACCAGATTTGGCATGGTAAATTTACCAATAGCTCTGGAAAGTATACCAAGTTTCAGATCTCTGGTGAGTGACCTATAAGCCTCCAAACGTTCAGAAATTGTAAGACTACATTTCACAAGTGTGTGAACTGCAGAATTTATTTTTAATTTTATTTATTTTTATTTAGTTTTTGTTGACCGGGTAAGTGCACTAGACAAATCCTGCCTATTTTCAGGCACGACCCGGGGGAGGGGGATACAAATGAATACCAACTGACCTTGAACCAGATTAAGCTGTTGGTGGTATTTTTAGTGAATGGAGGAAATTTGGCCATTGCACCGGGGAAATTCCCCTACTGCAGTCTGGCAGTAGGGGGCTAGCGGCGAAACAGTGAGTTCAGTCAGTTGAGGCTGGACTTGGGAGCAGATGGCCTCGTCAACAGAGGTGGCTGGTGGCAGTCCTCTGAGAGAGGATTGTTTGGACAGAGGAACGAAGAAGGTGCAGTCAGCACGGTGTGTTTGATGGAAGATGCAGAAGTGCGAACTTCAGGATCAGTTGTTACAGGAGCCTGAGTTTCTGTTGAGTCTGGCGAGATGGAGAGTGCATCGCCAAGACAAATTATGATGCAGGAGCGGGAGAGTGTGCGGAGAGCGGAGCTGAGTGCTGAATTCGTGACTTCTCTGGAGTTGGAATAGGAGGAATGAGAGGACACAAGCGGAGTTGTAGCAGAAACACCGGAGGGTATGACGGTGAATATGGTGGAGCGAGGAGAGAGTGATTCGGGCAGTGATAGGATTGAGGGTGCATCAGACAGTGGTGTAATGACCAAGGTTTTTGGTGAGCTGGAAAACGAGAGTCGAACTGGTGAAGAGAGTTTACATGTAATGGAATTGACTGAAAGAGTGTCGGCGGTTGCTATGGCTGCAGTCAGTGACCCGATGTGCTATGAGTCAACTGTGAAGGGTCTGAAGGTGGCTGGTTCTGAGTTTAAAGGGGAGATTTTGTTGTGCAGGGTGATCGATCCTGTGTTTATCAAAAAGATCCATTCCAGCAGGATGGGGTTTCAGAATTTTTTTTCAACCAACGTCTTGAGTCTGGTATGGACAGAGTTGGTGAGGATGGTAAAGGTAAAAGAATGACGGTTTTATTTGCAAAACGGCATATAGAAGTTACGATTAAAGCTAGTGAACCTGAGAGGGATCTGTTGCTACAGAAGGTAAAATCTAAAGATGCACTTTCACTGAGACAGGGGTCTGTGGCACAGGGTCCACAGGTGGATGCTTGGTCCCCTGAACGAGCATTACAGGAGGCAGGTTGGACGTTGAAAAAGGGGTCTTGGCACCCAACACCTGACTGGGATCCTACTCTGAATTTTTCTCAAACTACACCTGTTTGGAAACCTAATGTACTTTTACCTGTGGTTCCTGTACATGGGGGTGATGGGGTACAGACTGTTCTAAAGGAGTTAGTTTTACCTAATGTTAGC
This sequence comes from Neoceratodus forsteri, assembly GCA_016271365.2. Classification (NCBI taxonomy): domain Eukaryota; kingdom Metazoa; phylum Chordata; order Ceratodontiformes; family Ceratodontidae; genus Neoceratodus; species Neoceratodus forsteri. The sequence continues at coordinate 158,533,877 of CM028131.1, read as the reverse complement.
TCAGCACCATTAGTGACTGATTTACACCAAGGGACAGATTTAGAACAGGCATTACCAGTTAAGAAACCTTTAATGTCTGAGTATTCTCTAGATCCAAGCAGGAGGCAGCCCCACGGAGGAATGCAGTCGGATTAGGTATAAGGGTGGATTGGAGATTAGGCCAGATAGGGGATATGTGGGAATGTTTATTAAAGACTCCTGCATTTTCACCTAGGGAAGTTTTGCATTCATAAACATATCTGGTGAGGATAATTTTGATGTTAGTTTTAGATCTGCCCAGGCATTGGACCTGTTTTGGGAGAGATATAGCCAGGTGAAGTTCTCACCCCTGTGGACACCCTTTTTCGTGATTCCCCTGACAAAACCGTTAATTAAGTTTGTCACCATTATGTTTAGGAATGAGGGTGTGCACGTGGATGATATTTCATACTGGTTGGGTCAGAAATGTGAAGTCTTAAGTTCCCTGGAGGCCATTCTTGACTCTGAGCAGTTTTGGACTGGGGGATGGAAATTCAAAGTGAAACTTTGGCAAACGGACAAAGGCATCGAACACATCCCTAACTCGTTTCTTTTGGGATGAGATAGAGGGTGTGTTTCTATGCAGGACAGCCCAGAGCTTGTTACCGGTGTGGTGCTCGTACCCATTTGTCAAGTTCTTGTGACAAACCCTGCTGTGAAAATTGTGGTGAGATTGGACATGGGGTTTTCCAGTGTGAGAATTCAATGAAGTGTGACTTATGTGAAGGGGTTGGGCATGTTTTCGTTGAGTGTGAGTGGGCTGCAAGGAATAAAACATCAATTGGTTGTCCTGAATTATTGATTCAGGAAGCACAGGATAAGATCATTCCACCGGTGGGGGATGGGATAAGGTCCCAGGTGGATCCAAATGCTGCAAGTGTCAGGGAAAAAAGTCAAAATGTAGTGGCAGAGGAGCAGTCGCGGTTACCCTTAGCGGAGAATCCGGGAGTTATGGTGTTACAGAAGGAGACGGAAGAAAAGGGGGGTTGGCATCCTTTGGTGTTAGTTCTTGTACGACGTTCCTCAAGGAACACTAAGACTAATTTAGGGCCTTGCCCAGTAAAAGTGGAATCGAACAATCTCTTTTCTGTGTTAGCTTCCTCTTGGGGTGATGTAGAATTGAATAGTCAGGAGTTAGATTCCCAACAAATGCAGGATAGCCCGCCTTCTCCTTTGAGAGTTTCTGAAGGATATAAAGGTAAAAAGAAAAAGAGGAAAAAAAGGATGGCTGATGGGTTCTTCTTCTTTTTCTTATTGAATGGCTGTTACCCGGGTTCAATGAATGTTCATAGCCTTTGAATTATAAAAGAAGGAGGATAGTGTATGAGTATATTCATTCCCAAGTTTTACAGATTTGCCTATTGCAAGAAACTTGGATGTATTCTCTGGATCAAAGTAGGCTTTTTCAGCGTGAATGGTGCTGGGGGCCTTCCTACTGGTCATTTGGACAAGACTCTGCAGACGGTATAGGGGTTGTGTTTAATTCCTTTCATTTTTCTTTAATTAAGTTAATGGATATAGTGCCAGGTCGCTTATTGATTCTAGATGGGGTATGGAGGTCTTTGACTTGCAGATTCATTAATGTTTACTGTTCTCAAATAAAATCTGAAAGGATAGCTTTGTTTCAATTGATTAAGCCATACTTGTTTACCTCGCATAACATTTTTTTGTGTGGTGACTTTAATTGTGAGCTCAAGTGGCAGGCCGGGGTAATTAAGCTTGGGGATCAGGATAAGGAAAAATGACCCAAAAAGGTATATTAGCATTCCAAGGCGTTGGAACAATTGATAAAGGATCTGGCCTTGTAGATGGTAGAAGTAGGCAACGGGGGGGAGTAGATTTTACTTATAAAAAGAATACATTTACTTCCACTATTGATTATATGTTTCTTTCGGAATCTGTATTGTTTGATTTTTTTATGGTACCTGTTTCTTTTTCAAATCATATGCTTTTGTTATGTAAAATTGGACCTGTGCGGTTGCCGGCATGGCTGAGGGCAAGATGGAAACTGAATGCTACATTATTGCAGTGCCCGGATGTTAGGAATAAATTTGAATTATTATTACAGGCCAGATTATCAGTGGCTTTTTTGTATGATGACTTGGGGGAACGGTGGGTGGATTCGAAAAAGGATTTTGCATCGTTATTCAAAAATATTGGTAAGACTAGGGGTAATGTGAAGTTTTTACATTATCTAAAATTGAGGCAACATCTGTATGATCAGATTTCTTTAGCAAATACTTCTAAAATTGATAATTCTGGCCGAATTGCACTTCTTAAACAACAGCTTAAGGAATGGCAGTATGATAGGGCGGAAACTCTGCAAGCTTTGTTTAAATTTGGGAGGAAAATGTCCGAAGGGGACCCTTATGATGCCTATAAAAAATATAAATTGAATACTACCATTGATGCCCTGAAGGATGTTGATGGTAACATTGTTACAGAACAATGTGTACTGCAACAAATGATTGAAACCTTTTTGATGCTCATAAACCTGAGACTGCACCTAGCATTTCACTGATGGAACAATTCTTGGCACAATTAGAGAAACCAGGATGTTCAAAGGATAAGGGGGCTTTAGTGTTTCCTATTTCAAAGCAGGAAATTGTTACAGCGATTAAGCAGTTGAAATCTGGAACATCACCTGGGATAGATGGTATGACGATGGAATTATATAAGGCATTCCCTGATTCTTTGGCTATAGGTTTGGAGTTAGTATATAATTTTTTTCTTGTTTCTGCTAGTTTTCCGCTATGGTTTTCTGAGGGTCTCTTAATTTTTTTATTTAAATCCGGGGATAGACATTCACTAGATAATTGGAGACCTATCACTTTATTGAACTCGGATTATAAGACATTGATGAGTATATTAAACACCAGATTAAAAAAAGCAGCACTCCATGTTATATCCCCTAACCAATTTTGTGGTATGCCAGAAAAATCAATCTTTCAAGCACATCGATACATTAGAGATTGGATAGAATATGTTAACATGTGTAAATTAACTGGTTGTGTTGTATCGGTGGATCAGAGGAAGGCTTTTGACAGGGTATATCACCCATTTTTATTTTTAGTTTTGTCCAATTATGGGGTGCCTCGGCAATTTGTGCATTGGCTTAAGGTGATATATGACACCAATATGACTCACCCTATGTTGAACACCACGATAGGGACTGGATTTCATATTCCTACTGGAGTGCGGCAGGGATACCCGCTGAGCCCATTGTTATAAGTATATGTCATAGATATCTTGATTCAGTATGTTTCGCAATCGGCATTGTGGGAGAGGATTTGGCACCTCTGTTACATCAGAATGTGAGGGTTCTGGCTTATGCTGATGATCTGTGTTTATTTTTCAGCGTGATGATCAAATAATGTTTTTTATATGTAATGCTGCAGTATTCCGCTGTTTCCAATTCACAACTGAACCCCTCTAAAAGTAGAGGATTATTTATAGGGTGCAACTTCCTGAGTCGTTATTTGTTCAAGGCATTTATATCTCTCCTGACCCTTTAAGGATACTTGGGCTGTGGTATGGGCCTCAGAATTTACCTTCCTGAATTGGGAAAAAGGATTGCAGGCTGTAGAATATAAGGTTAATATATGGAAACATTGGAGACTGCCAAAATTACAGAGGGTAGTAGTTATAAAAAATTCCTTGTGCCACTATTGTTGTATATTGCTCAGGTCTTTCCGATTCCACTTTATTGGAAACTAAACTTTACAGTTTATTTTTTCAAATGGTATGGGGCAATAGGCTCAATTCAATTAAGTGTCATTATACCTATTTTTCAAAACAAAGTGGGGGTTTGGGTATGATCGATCCGATTATTTTCTTTTCTACCTTATTTATCTCCTCAAATTTTAGGGAGGTATGGGATTTGCACCCAAGGAACGAGGTGACACTACTCTCTGTTATACTGTATAAGTACTTTCATGCTTGGTCGCAAGATTCCCCTAAACCTATTCCCACTTTATGTATTCCGGTTCTTTTTTTACCTATTGTTAAAAAATTATTTAATGGAAATTAACAGTGGATTGTCTACAGAGTTGTTCGGGGAAATTGTTATATAGTAAGGTGATGTTACTATTATACCCCAGTGAACCTGCTTTTAAAAATTGTCCATCCGAAAGTATTAAAGTAGTGCTTCAGAGGTTAAATAATTCACGATTACCCAATTACATGTGGGAACTTATATGGTTATTGGCATATGGTCGAATTGGGGTAAGAGGAAATGCTAAATATAAAGCTCATTCTGAACGTAATTGTCCTTATTTACAGTGTATTAATGTGGAAGAAACGATGGAACATTTTTTATTTGACTGTTCTTATGCTCAGTCTCTATGGAAATTTCTCATGGTTCAGTGGAACATGAAATGGTTAGGTACACTGGATTATAATTTTTTGGTGTTGGGTAATTGCGCTCATTTGCAGTCAAAATATGATAGTGGGACTCTGAATATATTGTGCTGTACATTGATATATTACCTCTGGCAGGCTAGGTGCCAATGGGTGCTGTATCAGAAACTGATGCCTGTTGAAGTAGTCTGTTGTCTGATAAGTAGGGCCTTAAAAAGGGTGTATTTGGCAGATGTTGCCTTTGCATCTACCAGACAAGTTGATAATTGGTGGAAAGGGATGACTTACTTTATTAAATATAAATGATTGTTATACAAGGGTCACTAGGGATTGGGGAAAACAGCCTAGGCGATTGAAATGTTTTTCCAAAGAATGTATTTATGTTGCAATATGTACTGTTGTTCATTCTTTCATATTCCTTTGGATTCAGATTGACAGTTTTTAGAATCATTTTTTGCTTTACTGTATATCATGGGACAAACTTGAGGGTTTATTAGAATGCATACTAGGTTTTGTTCAGCTAGGAGAGAGGGGATAACTTAAGGCATTAGTGGTTACTAGGCTGTGTGTGACTAACAAGGCTGATTTATTGGTTTCTTTTTATTATTGTTTGGTCTTTTTTTTTCCTTTTTTTCCTTTATGATTTAGGTGGTTTCTACTTGTTTATGGGATTTAATACTGTTTTGGACTTCATTTAGTTTGAGGTTATGATAATAAAATATTCCCCTACTCTTTAAGTAGGGAGGGGGGAGGTGGATATCTAGTTCTTTTTGTATACTGATCTGTACTGTATGACTGTAATATTTATTTGATTTGTTTGTCATCTGATTTGCATTTATTTTGTGTGACTTAACACTGTTCATAATTATTTTTTTTGATGTTATTATAATAAAAAATTCCCCTACTCTTTTCGATAGGTGCCATGGGATCTTTAACATCCACCTGAACTACCACCAATCCAAGCAGATGGGACATCGGTTTAACATCTCATCTGAAAGACGGCACCTCAGAAGTGCAGCACCCCTCTCATGCTGCACTACAGTGTCAGTATTGGGATATTAACCCAAGTGCCAGATGTGGGAACTGAGCCCACAGCCCTCTGATCTCCCAGCCTCAGAGGCGAGTGTGCTGCCTACTGAGCCACTGACACTGCAGCCCCTAAAACTTTAAAACTAGAGAATAAAATACCATCAATTTTGTTAACTTCTTGAGGCTCTGTGTTTGTCAACTCTAATCTCTTGCTCAAAGTCTGGTCAAGTTATAAGCAGCCAAAGATTGCAAAATAGCATCAGTAATTCAAGTTGAATTCCATAGGCTTTTTTGAAATTGTGGAATTTTGTGATACTTTGTTAAAGCCATATCCATAAGTTTTGCCCAGCCATAAACTTGATCTGCCACTGTGGAGGAAGGAAAAGACTGGATAAGTCTCAGTAAGGTAGCATTCATAGGAAGTTCCATAGTAAAAGTGTAGTGGTGTTAAAGAACCCAACGTTAGGAATGGAAACTGAAGAGGGGAAGGTTAATGAGGAATGTGAGGAAGTTCAATCTTATGGAAAGGGTGGTGAAGCTATGGAAAAGTCTGCCAGCAGAGGTGTTGGATGCCAAGGTCAGTATCTTGAATGATGAACCATAAATAATAACCATGGTTATCATTGAGCACTAGCCTGTCTTCTTGCAAAATGCCAGTTACCAATAGAGCTCGCTGACTAATGACTTGTGGAAGCACATGCCTGTGCTGCATTGTTTCAATACAATGCCACCTGCTGACTCTTTAACAACCCTGTAGATAACAATGAATATTTTTAACATTTGGAAACAGTGGCACCAAGTGACCAAGCATCCCAACTCATTGCAACTGAGGCCATTGTGACACAAGTATCTGGATATTTTTAGTCATGATAGAGCATGCTGCTAGGCATCACTGTCGCAGGGGTGCTGGAGGGGAACTGTGGAGCCATGATGATAGTGCAGATAAGGTGATTTGCCTGCCCACAATACAAGTCAAATGAATGTAATCAGCCACAAGCCCAAGAAGGACTGTAGTTCTGCAATGAAGGAAGGGGTATGGGCATGTCAATGGAAAGGGAACCCAAGGGGATTTGAACTATAGGATGGGGTGGTAGCTAGTGCAAGGGTCACCAGTGGCAGGAGTTTGATACATGGGTTTACCAAGGAAGGACAGCTGGACTGAGAAGCAAAAGAATAACAGACCACCAGCTGGAGCACAGAAGCATACAGGAAATTGTCACTGAAAGCAACACATAGGAGAATCACACCCTGCAAACTGATTGCTCTAAGCACCAAATACACTTAGAAATCAAGAACTCTGAGGAACTCACTGAAACCTGGTGAGGGAAGTAAATGACTAGGGAACCAAGAAGGAGGAATTTTGGCTTTTCTAATTGATAGATGAGGGATTTATTTAACTCTAAAAATTGATTAGCGTTTTGTTCATAAAAGTGCTAAAACATTGTAAAAATGCATAGCACTTGCCTCATTGTGTTTAACAAACATAACACTTTTAGAAAACCTATATAAATACTTTCTGTACAGTTAGTATTGACGAAGAAAAAAACTGCTAATCAATTATTTAAACCATACTACACAAAAGGAGTAGGTGGCTCTCTTTGGAAAGAAGTTTTTCTTTGAAAACAAGGAGGAAATCAATGTGACAAGCAGGTTCACAGTCCATCTTGACAAACTGAGAGAAAGATGTTTGGGGGGTGAGGACAAAATAATCATAAAGAAAATAATTAAAAGACTGCAAACAGCTCAGCACATCTAAATGGACTTGTGGTGATAGGTGTATTGTAAACGTTGAATTCCACAAGTGGAATTCTAATAACATTATCTATTGTAAAGGGGAAGGACTGCTGTATGGCTGGTACCCTCCAGTTTTTTGGAACTACCCCTGTCCGAATTGAGGTATTGAATAGCCCTACTAGGGGTTCAGTAAATTCTGCAGCAATTCCATGAGCACCCTTGGTTGCATCCTATGTAGCTCTAGGGCTTTAGCTACCTTTAGGGTTTCAAGTGGCTGCCTCATTTCAGAAATGTTCCCGGCAGCCACCTTGATGCACCTTTCAGGCAGGGGCCTACTGTCTTCCTTTGTGAAGACGTAACAGAAGTGCTCCTTAAGGATGACCAATTTTTGTTCATCTTCCTCTAGTACCCTCCCCACCTCTTGTAGCCTAAAATAACCCTTCTCTTCCAGTTTTCCTTAATATATCTGCAGAATGTTTTCCCTACCCTTGACCCCTCTACAATATGCAGTTCCATGTTTGCCTTTACCTTCCTGACCATCCTCTTTGTTTCCCTAGTTTTTATTTGGTACTTTCCCTTTTCTCCTCCCCTGCTTTTCCTTGTACCTGGTAAAAGCCTTTTTCTTAGCCCACACTGCTTCTTCTGACCCTTTCCAAGAACCAGATTGGTCTCTTGTATCTGTTTCATTTTGTAACAATTCTCATGCATGACTTTTCTTTCCTTGAGAATGGTCCCCTTAATTGTCCCCCATCTTTCCTCTACACCTTCAGTGCTGTCCACCCTAGTCAATTGTTTCTTGACCTGCTCCTTCATCCAGTTGAAGTCTGCTCTTCTGAACTTTAGGACTTCAGTTTTTGATTGGGGCATTCTGGTCCCAAGGGTCAGCTTGAACCAAATGGAGTTATGGTTGCTGGACCCCATTGGCTCCCCTACCCTCACTCCACTCACCAACTTTGAGTTGTTGAGCACCAAATCAAGAATGGCCATGTGTCTAGTGGATTCCTTTTATTTTATTTTTGATTTAAAATTTGGTAACCAGGAAAGGCACACTGAGCCAGAGCTCATTTCCAGGTACGACCCAGGGTAAAGGAGCACAGAAGTACATTTATACAGTCGATAGACAAGTACACTTATACAGCCAATAGGAAAAAAATACACAGTATATGAAACATTTAAGATACATGAACAAATGCAAGTCACACAGCATCAGATTAGGACAGGAACAATAAATATAAATAAGTACAGTAACTAGGACCATATTAACATACAAGGAGCAGTGTTTGCAAACCTACTGCAAAGCTTGGAAAAGTCAGCAGCACAACTGGAGTAAGCCATAAGATAACTTTTTTTAATTTATTTAACCAGAAGAGACACACTAAGCTGAAAGCTTGTTTACAGGTGCAACCTGGAAGCACAAAGAAAGTTAAGTGACTTGCTCAGGGTCACACAGTATGCAAGTGGGGGCTGTGATTCAACCCCAGGTCTCAGGTTAGCAGCTCACAGCCTTAAAACTGCACTATACTGCTTCCCACTTGTGGTGGTGGCAGCAGTAATAGCCTGGAGTATTGGCTTAAGCTGGCTGAAGAGAGAGTTTTATTTATTTATTTATTCTAGGAGTATAAGTACCTTTGAGCCAAGGCTTTTTACAAATGTTCCATGTCAAAATAACAAACAACAAGGAAGCAACAGTGAAATAACAGTAAACAATTCATGTACAACAGTGCTATTGAAAGGGTCAATTATAGGAAGAGTAAGGGTAGAGGATGAGGAGAAGTGTAGGTAGTTAACAGAGGCAGCTATAGTAAGGTGGTGAACACAGATAGGATGCATATGCCCACAAGGAATGGGTAGGGTCAGGCCACGGGGTGGCAGAAAAACAGGGATGAGAGGAGAGAGGAGGATGAAGATGCAGCCAGAGGCATTTGACAAAAATAAATGGGAAGGAGTGATAGAAAAGAAAAAGGGCAGGAGCGGGGCATAAGTGCTGTAATGGGGGAGAGCTAATGAGGTGGTATGAAGACCTGAGATTTGAAGTGGCACCTCAGGAGCGGGGGATGGGGACTGGGGTCCTGGGGCTTAAGCTGTGTAGGTCATCATCTAGGAGAGGCAGTCACAGGAGCTAGAGGCAGTGAGATGGGCCCTGAGTCTGGTTTTGAACAGACCTAGTGTTGAGGCAGAGGAGATGGTGTGGCTGAGACCATCCATCCATAGAGGAGCCCTATAGGCGAAGGAGCATTGGCCCTGCGTAGTTTTGACAGTGAGGGACTTGTAGAATCTGGGTTGTTGAGCTCCTGGTGTTCTGTCGGTTGGTGTTTTGATGTAACAAGGCAGTAACACCGGGGGGGGGGTGTGAGGCCAAGGTTGATTTTTCCCCCCATAGCACATGTGAGATACTTTATATGGTTGGAAAGCTGCAGCCATCCAGATTGTTCATAAAGGGCACAGGTGTGGGTGAGACGGTGGGCACCAGTTGTGAGTTGGCATGCTTTGTTAAGAGCAGTTGTTATACATCGGAGAGCGGACGTCGTGGCGGAGCCGTAGATAATGAGGGCATAATCAGTAATTGACACCATAGAGCTCTGGATGGCAATCTTTAGGGCCGCTGGGGTGAGGTGCTGCCTGTGCTTGTAGAGTAATCCAAGGCGTGTACTGGCAGCTTTAGCCTCGCAGTCAATGTGAACCGTATAGGAGAGATTAAGGGCAAGCAGAATCCCTAGGTATTTGAAAGAGTAAACTTGTTCGAGGACAGTCCCTTGCTTGGTGGAGATGGCAAGGGGGTGTTGCTTGTAACGGTTATAGAAACATAGAATTTGATGGCAGATAAGGACCGCTTGGCCCACCCAGTCTGCCCATTTCCCTACCTACTGGATAAGCTGCAGATCCTAGTTAACCAGCAGCCTACTTCTTCTTACCCCCACCCCCCAGAATTGCCTTATGACTGTCCCATGCATGCTTGAATTCCACCACTGATTTTGACTCCACAACCTCCTCCGGAAGGCCGTTCCATACATCCACAACCCTATCTGTGAAAAAATACTTCCTTAAATTACCTCTGAGCTGCCCCCTCTATCTTCAAATTGTGCCCTCTTGTTCTTGCACCTCCTTTTTGAATGATGCTACCCTCTTGGACTTTGTTGATTCCTTGAGGTACTTGAAAGTTTCTATCATGTCCCCTCTCCCTCCTTTCCTTGAGGCTATACATATTAAGCTCCTTAAGTCTCTCTTCATATGTCTTCTGGTGCAGACCCTGCACCATTTTAGTTGCCCTCCTCTGGACAGCTTCCATCCTGTCTATGTCTTTATGGAGATTGGGTCTCCAGAACTGCACACAGTACTTCAGATGGGGTCTCACCAGCTGTCTGTACAGAGGGATAATAACTTCCTGTTTTCTACTGGTGATGCTCTCCTATGCATCCTAGTAACCCCCAGCCCTCCTTGCTGCCCTCTTACATTGCTTGCCCACCTTTAGGTCATCTGATATGACTACCCCAGGTCCCTTTCCATTTTTGTTGTTGTTAGTATCTCACCCCCATTGTGTACTCTTCCCTGGGTTTTGTTTCCAGGTGCATTACCTTGCACTTCTTAGCATTGAATCTAAGCTGCCATACATTTGACCATTCCTCTAACCTTGCCAAGCCCCTTCTCATCCTTTCCACCCCACCCTGTGCATCAACTCTGTTGCAGATCTTAGTGTCATCTGCAAAGAGACATATTTTCCTTCCAGTCCTTCTGCAATGTCGCTTATAAAGACATTGAAGAGGACCGTCCTAATACTGAACTCATGGGTACCCCACTAGTAACCCTCCTCTTCTGAGTGGACTCAATTACTTATTACCTCTGTGTCCTATTCTCTAGCCAATCTTTACCCAGGCTGTCATCTTGGGACCCACCCCAGGCTGGCTAACTTGTATATTAATCTTTTGTGGGACTGTGTCAAATGCCTTGCTAAAGTCTTGGTAGGCCATGTCCACAGCCCCTCCTGATCTACTACTTTGGTCACCCAGTCAAAGAAATCTATCAGATTTGTCTGGCATGACCTTCCGCTGTGAATCCATGCTGCCTAGGGTCCTGTGCCCTCTGGCCTCTAGATACTCGACAATTCTTTCCTTCAGAAGTGATTCTATCATTTTCCCTATCACTGAGGTTAAACTAACAGGTCTATAGTTTCCTGCTTCTGCCTTGCTCCCACTTTTGTGAAGGGAATCACATCTGCCCTCCTCCAGTCCTCGGGTACCACCCCATCCTCCCATGATTTGTTAAAAAGGGTAGTCAGTGGTGTCACTAGTTCTACCCTTAGCTCTTTTAGAATTCTGGGATGAATCCCATCAGGCGCCCATTGCTTTGTTCACCTTCAGTTTTAAGAGTTCTTTCAGAACCATTTTTTCTGTAAATGGGCTGATATCAACTTCTGTATCCAGAGTGTTACTACTGTTTGTTTTATGTACCTCCCCCTCTTCATTTGTAAATACTGAGCAAAAATATTTGTTTAGTATCTCTGCCTTTTCACAGTCTCCTCTGCCCACCCTCCCTCCCTTTATTAAGCTTCACTATCCCTCCTTGGTCTTCCTTTCTCCTTGATGTACCTATAAAAGGTTTTATCCCCTTCTTAACTGAGTTGGCTATCTTTTCCTTGGTTTGGGCCTTTGCTGTTCTGACTGCCTTCCCAGCCTCTTTTGCTTTAACTGATACAGTTCTCTGTCCTGCTTCTTCTGCAATTCCTTGTACTTCCTGAATGCTTTCTTTTTCTCTTGAACCTTCACTGCCACTTCCTTTGAGAACCATAGTGGTTTCTTACATCGCCTTGTTTTGTTTATTTGCTTCGCACAAAGCTCGTTACCTCTGTGATGGCAGTTTTTATTATTCCCATTGTTCTTCCACCCTCCTTCCTGACCATTTTGCTAGTGCTTTCCTTAGGCACTCACCCATTTTGGCAAAGTCAGCCTCCTAAAGTCCAGTACTTTTGTCTTTTGTATGGCTTGACTCCATTGCTGTGTTTATTGTGAACTATACTGTTCTATGGTCGCTAGTTCCAGATGGCTACCCACTTCTACATCTGTATGTGGTTATGTGAACTGCAGAATAGCAAGGACTTGGTTTTCTTGTGATTGAGGACTAGTTTGTGATTGGAGAACCATGTTTCAATGGCACTGAATCCGAGTTGGAGGCTGTGTTGTAGTGGTGAAAGGTCCTAGTGCATAGAAAAGACAACAGCATCATCCGCATACAGGATGATTTGTTCTGAGCAGGATTGTGGTAGGGAGTTTAAAAAGAGGCTGAAAAGGAGAAGGCCCAGTATGGACCCCTGAGGTACTCCGGAGCGGACAGGCACGGTGTCCGAGAGAGCACTGGCAATTTTTACTCTGACAGCGGATGTCAAGATAGCTTCTGAACCAGCGGGCTGAGTCTGGTGCGAGGCCAGCAAGGAGTAGTTGGTCATACAGCAGCCAATGATGGACCATGTCAAAAGCCTTCGAGTGGTCGATGAAGACAGCCCCTGTAAGAAGTCCTTTATCAAGAGAACTATGCACTGCAGCGGTAAATTCAAGCAGGGCAGTGGTGGTAGTATGCCCTTTTCTAAAACCGTGCTGTTGTGTGCACAGAATATTATATTTGTCCAAATAATCAGTGAGCTGGTCCACAACAATACGCCTAGGGCCTTGGATAGTGGTGGAAATATGGAGATCGGGCGGTAGTTAGAGTGACAGGTCTTATCCCCAGTTTTGTGGACCGGGGTCACAGTGGCAGTTTTCCATATTTCAGGGAATGTACCGTGTGGAGAGAGAGTTTAAGAATTTTAGTTAGGGACTGAGGACCCAGGAAGTGTAAGTGATAGCAGCTTAAGGTCCAGGGTGTCACTGCTGTTTCTGGAAGTGGAAATGGCTGAGGCGATGTGGCGGCGAGCTTCATTCATCTTAATCTCCCTGAAGAAGAAATAAGGGTGGTTTGAAAGAGTGCAGGGTGAGTTAGAGGGGGTGTGACTGAGTGTGAAGAAATCAGGTGGTAGAACAGGACTGAGGTCAGTAAAAACCATGTTAAAGGTATTTGCAATGACCATGGGATTAAGAGTAGTGGACCCTTCAACAATTAACATGGCCGGAGGGGACTTTGATTGTTTCCCAGTAATATCCTTGATATTGTCCCAGAAACCATGACCATTTCCCCATGTGTTGGTGAGGACATCCTTATAATTTGAGCTTTTTGTGAGAATAATGGATTTAGTGTAGGCATTATGGGCATGTTTATATTTTTGGATGTCAGATTGTTTGCCTGTGGCTTTAGCCACTGCCCACAGGTGGTCTCTAGATTTCAGCTGGGAAAGGAGCTCCGCAGTTATCCAAGGGTTGCAGAGGGCTTTTGTTTTCCATGTTTTTGAAGGAGCGAAGAGGTCACAGGCCTTATTGAAGACGGTGATGAAGTAGCCGAGGGCAAGGTTAACATCCGTCGCCTTGTAGATGGGCAGCCAGTCTTGTAACGATAAGTACTGTTTGAGATGGGTAAGTTGACCACGGGGGAGGACTCTGCTGGTAATGATTATAGGGGGTGGCTTTAGAAATTTATTAGACCATTCACATATAACCGAGGAGTGGTCACTGAGAGAGTCTGGGAGAATGGAGGTATGAGAGATCCTGGTAGGGTGATTGGTGAGAACCCAGTCAAGCAGGGTACTGGTGCCAGTTTTGTACTTTATCTGAGTTGGTGTGGTGATCAATTGTGACAGGTCGGCAGCTGCAAGGGCATACTTATGAGTGTAGACATCAGATGCGAGTCAGTTTATATTGAAACCACCAAGCAGAATGTGTTCAGAGCCAGGAGGTTGGGAGCTGATGAGGTTAAGAACTTCTTTGATGCCAATATCTTGATCTCGAGGTGGAATATATACAGAGATGACAGTGAGGGCTTTGTAATGGGGATCTAGAAGAATTTTAATGGGTAGAAGCTGGGCAGAGGAGGCAGGGGCAGGGGTTGAAACAAGGTGCCCCAGGAGATTATCCTTAATGAAGATGGCGCAGCCCCTTCCCCTTTTAGAAACGGTCCAGTCTGAAAACACTGTAGCCCTGTAAGGTAATTGCCAGATCAGGAACTTTGGTGTCAGCCATGTTTCAACTACAGCAAGGATGTCAGGATTAATTTGTTGATAAAGGATTGGAGTGCATCAAGCTTTGGTAACAGACTGCAGATGTTAATGGTTGTGATGGTGAGGGCTCCTGCTTTTTTCAGAAGGCTTGAACAGCCCGGGCCAGGGTTTGGATGGACTTTGCCCAAGATCAGGAGGAGAAGCAGGAGAAGCTTCATTGAATAGAGGCGCAGGTCCAATAGTGATAATTTGTGTTTCCTTTTAGTGTATGGGCAGTAGGTAGAGTCCATATGACAGTCCTGATGATATACAATGTGGTACAGTAGGGATAGGCTTTATTTATTTATTTATTTATTTATTAGCTTTTGGTAACCGGGTAAGTGCGCTAGGCAACAGACCTGCCTATTTTCAGGCACGACCCGGAGAGCACAGGACATTGGTTACAATATGCAGAAATGCACAGACATAATATAGGTGTACAGGAGCAAAACAAGATATACATTGGGTAGCACAGTAATAGTTACATTGACCAGTCTTAATGGTGTTAAGAAGAAGCCAGGTATTTCAAAGTGGAGGCCCATGGAGAGGACTGATCGAGAAGTGGAGCGTTCCCAAGGTACTGCTGGTGTTGATTAAGTAGATTATGGGTACGGGGGGTGGCAGGGGCCGGGGAGAGAGAACAAGGGAGGAAGGACAAGGAGGGAGAGAAGGGGAAGGAGCAGGTGGGGGAGGGAACTCATAGCTGGAGTAGGGCAAAAGGAAAAAAAAGAAACAGGCAGGGAGAGGTAGTAAAAAGAGAAAATTTCAGCAAAATAAGATTTCGTAGGGAGGCAGTAAAAGGAAGGTACATAGCAAGTAAAGCAACAGTGACTTTAGGAGGGTAGACTTTTTTTTTGGATGAAATAACAAGAATCCCTCTAGTGGCAGATCTGTATAACCTGCTAATGGAAAACTAAAAAAAACTTCTATTAGACACTTGAATTTTGCTTAGTTGCAGCTAAATCTATTTGTAAAAAGTGCCAAGTGGCAAAAGCAGGGGAAAAGTCCTGGCCAATCAGATTGGGTTTGCTGGAAGCGCCTGTATTCCGATTGGCTGCGCTGTCGCGGTACCTTCCAAGGAGCTGCAGGCGAGTGTCCTGGTATCGGTCGGTGACTGGCTGGGTGTCGATCGACCGTGGGGGGGCTGAAGCAGCCCTGTTCAAGGGCAGGCAGCTGGAGAGAAGAAAAAATATCAGGGTTTAAATAGCATAGAGGCAGAATAGGTTTAGATTGAGCAATTTTGCAGGACAAAGGAGAGAGACTTTTCGGCGCCAAGGCAGAGTGCTTGGATGGGGGGGGTTGCAGGAGCAAGGAAACAGAAGAGCTGTAAGCACTTTAAAACAGTAGCAGAAATTACAATCCAGCTAATACAGTTGAAAAACTTCTATTAGACACTTGAATTTTGCTTAGTTGCAGCTAAATCTATTTGTAAAAAGTGCCAGGTGGCAAAAGCAGGGGAAAAGTCCTGGCCAATCAGATTGGGTTTGCTGGAAGCACCCGTGTTCCGATTGGCTGCGCTGTCGCCATACCTTCCGAGGAGCTGCAGGTGGGCATCCTGGTCTGGGTCGGTGGCTGGCTGGGTGCCGACCGACCGTGGTGGAGCTGAAGCAGCCCCGTTCAAGGGCAGGCAGCTTCCAAGAAGCTGCAGGTGGGCGTCCTGGTCTCAGTCGGTGGCTGGCTGGGTGCCGACCGACGTGGGGAGCTGAAGCAGCCCAGTTCAGGGCAGGCAGCTTCCAAGAAGCTGCAGGCAGGCGTCCTGGTCTTGGTCAGTGGCTGGCTGGGTGCTGACCGACCATGGGGAGCTGAAGCAGCCCTGTTCAAGGGCAGGCAGCTTCAAGGAGCCGCAGGTGGGCATCCTGGTCTCTGATCGTGGCTGGCTGGGTGCCGACCGACCGTGGGGGAGCTGAAGCAGCCTCTGTTCAACCAGAGTAGGGGACACGATAGGAGAAAGTAGACTGGCCTGCAGCAAAATGGGGATAAGGAAGAGAAAAGGTACTTTGGTCCCTGTGTTGAAGGGAGTACGCTGAGGGGTTAGTTTTTTTTTTTTTTTTGCACCGCTCATCTCACAAATCTCCACCTGCTGTCTGGCCACTGCCATCCCTTCACACCTGACCCCCAATCCACCTTGATTTCTCCCCAAAGTAGGGCCACCGAGATAACCTCCCCACCCTGATGGAAACGCATCCAGGTTACCTGCTGCATCACCGTGACTAACAGGGCTCCCTGGGCTTATCCTCTGAGTGGGGCCACAGGGATGTCTGTTCAGTGGCATACTGTCCTGATGGTGGTCTGTCATTTCGGGATGGCAGCACAGGAGGTGGGCATTATAGAGAGATGGCAGCAGTTTCTTTAGAATGCTTTCCCCCAGGGGGTGGGACATACAATGACAGCCAGTGACTGCCCATCCCCCTCAGATAATGGCACCAGCCATTACAGTACCCCCAACCTCCACCAGGGGTCCATAAAACACACGCCATTCTGCCATCCTCCCCCCAGAGAAGGAGAGCGGTCCCCAGGATACTTAATCCTCCCCCCATCCAGCCCTCCAACTCCCGAGTCCATCACCGAACGTGGGATGTCGGCACTGCAAGCGGACTCCTTGCCACTGCACCAGTGGGCCAGATCCTGTGAGATTAGTTTGTGAGAGACAGGAGAGAAGTAGTGGTGAAGAGTCCCAAACCAGAACTTAGAGATGAGGGATGTGCAGTGTACCATGTGCCTGTGGGATACTGGTGATAAGGAAAGAGCAGAATAGATAAGACAATGGTGAGTAAAGGGAGGAGCAGAGGTGGCAAAGCAACAGAAGGAATTTAGAATAGTATCCAGTCTAGAGAGGAACGTGGTAGGGGCAGTGCCATAGACCACATCAGCATAGTCAATGACAGGTAGAATTATTTTTATTACAATCTCCCATCTGGTGGGGAGAGGGAGACTGTCTCTGTGTCGGTAGAGGACTGCAAGCTTTGGACAGAGTTTGGAACAGATCGCATCTATATGGGTGGAAGAATCTAAGTGGGTGTCTAGCCATATCCCTAGATATTTAAAAGCAGGGACATTTGCTAGGGGGGAGCCATCCAATGTAGAGAAAACAGGGGTAGAATGGAGAGTAGCCAATTTCTGTGTAGTACTGAAAATCAAGGTAACAGTTTTTATGTGTGTATAGTTGGTTAGACTGAAACCATGCCTGCACTCTGTTGAAGTCTTATTGGAGAAGGGACTGCACAATGATGGAAGAGGTGCCAGAGGTGAAGATGGCGATATCATCAGCATACAAGTAGCATACATATGTAGGTTCCTTTTTTTTATTTAAGTATTTATGCTCCTTCTCCAGCTGCCCCTTCTGTCTGACCCCCCCCTGGACCCATCACCCTGAGAGATGCCTCAGCCCTCCATGCCACTGGGCCAGCCATATGTAGGTTCCTTAACCAGCTGCGCCTGTAGGCAGTCCTGTAATGTATCCAACAGGGTCTGACTTCTGTTGCACCTGGCTGCTGGCATGTCTCAGTTGATATCTGGCAGGTTCAGATCACTCACCACCACCACTTCCCCTTCTTCACTCCTCTTGCCAGTTCTTCCATGAGCTCCCTATGTTTCTCTTTTCTCCTTGTTCTGATAGTCTATAGATCACCCCCCCTGTTTTTCTCTTGCCTGAAGGCACTGTGAGGTGAATCCACAATGACTCTGTTTCCCCTTGCTTCCCCTGATGTGTCAAAAGAGAAGGTGCACAAGAACAAGGGGACATACAGTGAACCTGGAAGGGGACAGTTGGGAGGGATGTAAGGAAGTACTTCTTCACTGAAAGAATGGTGTATGCCTAGAACAGAATTTCAGCTGAAGTGGTAGGGGTGAAAATAGTAATGGGCTTCAAGGATGCAGGGGATAGGCACAAAGGAATCTTGGTAAGAAAGCAGGGGTTGGGAGGAAGTTGACAGAGATCAGGTAGTGTCTACGGTGATATTATAGGTCAGGAAACAAATAAAAAGAATGGGTGGTCCAAGTAGTCCTTCTCTGCCAACAAATTCCATGTTTCTATCTTTCTATGTCCATCCTCTACACTCAGTCCTGTCTAAACACTGTGTAACCTGGGACTGACAGGACCCAGTCATTATTCTCTGAGGCCCAAGTTTCTGTGATAACTATGTGGTCCACTTCGGTGTCTTCCACCAATGACTGGAGCTCATTGATTTTGTTACCCAGGCTATTGGCATTAAGGCAGACCCCTTCCAACTAGCTCTGGATTCTTTTTTGCTTTTTTGGGATCCTATAGCTGCATTCCTTTCCATTCTCCTTAGCTTCCTATTTTTCCTATTGCCTGCAGACCCTGATAGCCTGCACACCCTTCGCCTGTTCCACTACTCCTTTTTGAACATCAGCCTTACTTTTACCCACCTCACTGCTACCAGTCCACTGAATTTGAGGGAGAACTAACTAGGTTCCCCTCCATCACTCCCTTTACCATTGTTCCCTTAGCCTCATAGTCCCCCTCAGTCAGTTTAACTATCTAATGTAGATGCCAAACTTCTTCTCCACCCTGGTCAGCTCCAAACCACACAAAGGTGAGGGCCCTGGGCTTCAGGAGGGCTGACTTCACAAAGATGGGGGAATGCCTCAGGGATGCCCTGGCAGGGATGGAGAAAAAGGGTGGAGTGGAGGTACAGTGGGTGAAACTAAAAGTGGACATAGGGAAGGCAATAAACCTCTGCATCAGGCAAGTAAGCAAAAATAAGAGGGAAAAAAGACCATTATGGTTCTCAAAAGACGTGGCTGGGAAGCTAAGGGCAAAAAGGTAAGCATTCAGGAGGTATAAAGAGACGGAGATCACATGATGAGCTGAATCTGTTCAGACATCTCCTGTGCTGCTTCGAGGCCCTAGAGTAAATAAAAGGCATTAAAGCTCCGTGACTGGCTCAGTTTGAATTGAAATACCTGCAACTAGTTTGAGAGGTGCGGTGGGCTTGATTTTTGAGGATCGCGTGGAAAGTTTATGAGAGAAGGAAGCGAGGTGATCCCGCAGATTGCAAGTGTTTGGCTGCAGCACCAGGCCGATTCAAAGCACTGAGATGGAAGCGGAAGCCGTTGAGCCTCTAGCGGTGAGAACCCCGGCTACCAAAAGACCAAAGCCCCACTCCCCTACTCCAAATGACCAGGAGGATGAGCCGGGAAAGGAGGAGGCTTCGTGTTCGACCACTGCGGACATCCAGGATATTAAAGCAGTGCTGCAGGGACTTGTGACAGATTTTGCAGCAATAAAACCAGTGCTACACTCACTTGCGCCAAGAATGGGGGATGCGGAGGCTCGGATTTCCTCGCAGGAAAGGAAAGCATCTGTGATGGAGCAGGAATTGGTGACGGTTAGAAAGCAGGTTAAGAAGCTGGAAGAAAGAATAGAGGATCAAGAGTCAAGAAGCAGGTGGAATAATTTGATCATAGCAGGGCTACCAGAGAGGGCCGAAGGGCCAGATTGTGTTGTGTTTATGCAGGACTTGTTGCTTAAGCTGCTGGGCCCTACTCCATTTGGCGAGGCGTATAACCTAGAGAGAGCCCATAGGGCATTAAGGGAGATGCCACCTCCTGGAGCCAGACACCAGGTGATAATCATGCGTTTTCTTAACTACAAAGAGAAATCTCATGTGTTGCTCACTGCTAGACAAAAGAAGACGTTGCAGTGGAATGGGGCTTCGCTCTGGTTATTCCAGGATCAAATGCCTGCGGTCAAAGAGAAACAGTAAGAATATTCTGAAATTAAGAAGTTGTATTTGGCTGGAATTAAGTTCCGCCTGCAATACCCAGCAACCCTGGTTGTACGCCTGCAATCAGGGGAGAAGAGGTCCCTAACTGCAAAAGACGCTCTAGAAGGGTTACGGTTGGAGCTCCCTGAACTATTTAAATTGACAACCTGAATGCTCCTAAAGAGAAGGGGATTGAGCTAACCTAAAAGACTGGGACTGGGGAAGCTGAAAGGAGCTAAAAGTTTATACTATTTCTTTTGTTACTTTGGTTCATTGGATTAAGGTTATAAATGTTGGATTTAAGGGGTCTATCAAGGTTGGGGGGATGTAGAGGATCTATATTTGAATGGGGGAAGTAGATGTTTTGACTCTGTGTTTCTAGGGCTGAACAAAGCAGATGTTTAATAGCTGCTCAGAGGAATGGGGTAGGGTGCCAGGAGAGTGGAGATGGAAGAACTCGAAGGGAATAATCATAGGCGGGTATTTGAAGGGGACCCGCCTCGTGGAGGTTAGGACAGGAATGCTAAAGGAAGGGAGTGATGGTTATTAATACAGATATTGGGGGGGGGAGAGTCAACGCTTCTAAGGGAAGACAGTTGAGCGAAGGCCGCTAGATGGGGAGCAGTAAGGTGGGGGGAAATGTATTGGTGCTGGGTAGAAGGGGGTTGGAGAGCCTATGGAGAAAATGTGGACAAAGGCGGTTCCCATTTTTGCAGTGGGGAAACTAGCTGAAACGAGCGTAGGAGCTACTATGCCTGCACCGTTTCTTAAAGGAATGTGGTCTCTCAGAGATGGGGGTGCCCCATGGGAGCTGCAATAAGGTATCGGCAGAATATATCTCACTATATATGGGGCAAACAGTTAATATTGTCGCCTCCAGAGGGTATCATCTCCGAGGTGTGCGAAGCAATATTGCATCGTTATGTAAAGTAAAGTAGATGGTACTTTGCTGTAAAGTCACTGGGGCAGATCCATTTGGGAAGTATAATAAGGGAGACCTGGGCCTAGGAGTCCTCTGGTGGCCCCCCTAGAGTGCAAGAGGGACTACCTATGGAGAGTGGGAAATAGAGAAGGGAGAGTCGCCTAGTTTCGTAAGGTTATTAGGAGGTGAGAGTTTGGAGGATGCTGATCTACTTTAATATGTAGAAACTAGGGGCAGTCCCTAACTGTTGTGGGCAATGTGCATGGTACGGGAAGGGCAGCATAGGAAAAGTGGGAACAAAGATATAGGGGAAAGGAAAGCTCCTAAGCATTAATTGTTCCGTGGGCTTTGGGCAAGGTCTTGGAACTACTAAGATAAGGGTGAGGGCGGAGGGGTAGCACAGGAACGGGTTCATCCATGATTCGATATCTGGTAGGTGGACGATCTATGGATCGGGGATTGGTGGGCCGGGGGGGGTTACTGGGGGCTGGAAAGAGAGAGAGTCCAATATAGAGAGCAAGGTGGAAACAGACCTGGAGCGGACGAAGAGAGTGGGCTTATCTAAAATAATTCTGATGTTTATTAATGTCAAGTGTTAAAATAATTTCTTGGAATGTTAAGGGACTCAGGGGTAGACGTAAGAGAATGCTGATTTTGAGGCATATTGAACAAATGCGGGCTCATATTGCTGCTTTGCAGGAGACACACTTGCTGACGGAGGAACTGAGTGGTCTTAAGAGACAATGGGTGGGACAAGTATACGGGGTAGTTAGGGAAACAGCCTCAGGAGGAGTGGTGATATTAATTAAGAAATCATGCCCATATAAGGTGGTGCAAGTGATCACAAGGGAGGATAATAGAGGGATATATATCTCAGGCACACTGTTGGGTAAGGCAGTTTCGGTTGCCTCTATATATGGGCCAATGGCCTTGGATCCTGGGTTCTTTGCCTCAGTAGAATGGGATATAGATTTTTCTCTCATCACATTCTCTGATTCTGGCCGGTGATTGGAATACTTGCCTCAGTAACCAGGAGGATAGAATACCACCATCTAAGGGGCCTTTGACCAAGGCTCAGACTGCCCTGAACAGGTTGCTGGAGGTCACGGCATTGGTAGATCCAGTTAGGATGTACTCGAAAGGGGGTAGGACTATGACATTTTACTCGGCAGCCCATAAGAGCCAATCCTGAATTGATTTTTTCCTGGTAAACAGGGAGGCGATCGGGGAGATTAGGGAGGTGACAACGGGGGGTAGAACCTATTCAGATCACTCTCCCATCCAATTGTTGTGGGAACCTAGACCCATCCTTCCTAGGCTGTACAGGTGGAAGCTGAACGATTCCCTATTGGTAGAGCCCTCAGTGCGGGATAGGTTGGAGGATGCATTACTGGAGATCATACAGCAGCAAATACCCACACTGCAAAATAGGAAGTTGGCATGGTCCACCTGCAAGGTGTTATATGCGGGGGTGGCCCAGGGTATTGCAGCACAAAGAAGTAGAAAGAGAAGAGTGAAAGAGGAGTTTATTTTGGGGGTCATCGACTCGCTGATGCCGCTGGAAGGGTCCTCTGGGAAGATTGACGCTGAACTTAAAAATTTGAGGGAGGAATTGTCGGATATTGTTAATAGTAAAATAGAATTTTGCTTAGAAAAGATTAATGCTAGATACCTAATGCAAGGAGATGTCCCCGGGCAGTTACTGGTGGCTAGAGTTAGGGAATGGGAAGCAAGTAGAACGGTTACTTCTATTCGGTATGGGGGAAAACTCTTAACCGACTCTCAAGAGATGACGGATGCCTTTGAGTCATATTTTAAAGAAATTTACCAGGCTAGAGATTTGGCTGGGGAGAAAGAAATTGAGAGTTTCTTAGAGGGGATCCCCTTACCAGCCCTGGATCCAATGCAGGCCAGGGAGTTGGCGGCTCCAATAAGGGCATTGGAGATTATTGGGGAGGTGCAATCGCTACCCATTGGTAAAACCCCGGGGCCGGACAGTCTTTCCACCAAATTTTATCAGGTACATATACAAACTATACTTCCTATGCTCCAGGAATTATTTAGTACTATAATGCAGGAAGGGGTGCCTCATCCTCCACTGTACCAGGCGTATATCACACTAATTCCTAAGCCAGATAAGCCCAGGGATACCCCCGGAAATTATAGACCCATAGCCCTAATGAATCAAGACATCAAGATTCTCATGAGAATCATAGCAAATAGAATTTTGCGTATTGCTCCTAGTCTAATTAGTCAGAAACAAGTGGGATTTATGCCGGGGAGGGTTGCACATGACTCTCTTAGGAAGTTACATCATATATTAAGCTATGCGCCTGATTCTCAGTTACCCTTAGCCTTGATTTCGTTAGATGCGGAAAAGGCTTTTGACAGGGTGTCCCATCCCTTTCTTTTTGCTACAATGGAGAAGATGGGATTCCTGGAGGGTCTTCTAAGGGGCATTAAGAATTTATATGCTGCGCCAACGGCCAGGGTATTATGCAATGGCTATCTCTCACGCAAAATTCAATTGGAGAATGGGACCTGTCAAGGATGCCCTCTCTCACCAATACTATTTAATATTTATCTGGAGCCCCTCCTGAGAGCTATTAATAGGAATGTGCATATCAAAGGGATCAAGATAGGTGGAAGGGAGTTGAAACTTTCAGTTTGTGCAGATGACATACTGCTGCACCTGCAGGATCCAGCATCTAGCTTCAAGAGAGTAACAGAAGTAATAGGGCGATTTTCCAAGGTTTCCAACTACAAACTAAACTTGAATAAGACTCAAATTCTCCCTCTAACACCTCACGTTAGCAGGGCAGACTTTGTGCCACTGCGAATACAATGGAGGACAGACAAAATTAAGTATTTAGGTATCTGGATCACTGCAAATATGGAGGAGGGGGCGGAAACAAATATGGGGGGAATTATATCAGCAATTAAAGGGGATATAGTAAGATGGAATAAATTACCTTTAAACTTTATGGCTCGATTGGGACTTATAAAAATGAACGTATTACCCCGTTTGTTATACCCAGTGTATTTAGCCCCATATAGTATTCCCAAAAAATGGTTTAGTATAATTAGGAAATTAATCTTGGAATTTCTATGGAATGATAAGCCCCCTAGGTTAAAGCATAATATTTTACACTTATCGCATAAAATGGGAGGGATTAAGTTACCTGACCTTCACTTATATTACGTGGCAGGCCAGTTGGGCCTGATGAGTCGGTGGGTTAAAGAGTTCAATGGGGAGAGTTATAATCCAACTTAGCTCCAAATGGAGAAACAAATCCTAAGAGCCTCGGACCTTACCCCGGAAGCAATGCTGTATGCCAATGTTGGGAAAACTTTCAAAAAAGGGTATGGGAACCCAATTGTGAAAACGACAGATACTTGGTGGTTATTTCTTACTCCTGTGCAGAGAAAGGCCCAACTGAGGGCTGGAGACCAGCCTGTGTTGGGTAACCCTAATTTGGTAATTGGGAATCAGGTAATTAGCTCTCGGTGGGCTAACCAGATGCTGGGTCTGAAATTAAAGGAAATCATTCAGGGTAGCAGAGTGGTCCCACCGACACGACAGACGGAATGTCCTTTTTTCAAAGGTTACAAATTAAGTGTATGATAGAGGGGGTGATGAGGAAGTGGGGGGGGTGTTGCGGACAACTTTTTTTCCTGGGGTAAGCTTAAGGAAGTTGATCCAAGAGCTAACTCCCTGTCACAAATATACAAAGTACTCTTGGATTTTCTTAGCCCGAGCTCTCCTAGGAGAGTTTCATATTGGGATAAAGTGTTGGCCCCTTGGAATTTAGCTTGGGATAATATTTGGGAAGGCAGCAAGTATAATATTATATCCACATTTAAGAGTATGCAATTTTTTATTGTCTCTAATTTGTATTTTACCCCTGTGAAACTATGTGATAGAAACCTTAGACAGACAGACCTGTGTTTTAGATGCAAGAGTGGAGCAGGTGACCTCTTACATGTGATGTGGGGATGTAGTAAAATATTGCCTCTCTGGGGTGAAATTAAAAGGCATATGGACCCAATGCTGGATTATTCAGAATTTATAACACCAGAGATATGTGTTCTGGGCAATTTTTCCCAAATCTCGGGTGTTATGCCTAGATACCACCTCTCCTTGATGGCGGCGGTAGTTAAAGCTTTCCTATTAAAACATTGGAAAGATGATCATGTATATGCTTATAATCAATGGGTAAAAGACTTACTGGGGATTTTGGATAACATAAAGAGATATTTATACCTGGGGAGGAGAAAAGGGTTATATGCTAAAAGATGGGTGGCGTTAGATGCGATTTATTCACTGCAGGTCACAAATGTTCAAATACAGGCCTGTCTGTCGGATGGTGATTAGCGGATGGTAACTATCTTGGAATGTGAAATTGCTATTCCTTGTCTTATTCTGAGTTACGTGGAGATGATTATGATTTATATTCGTGGGTAGTTTTAGGATAGTAAGGGTCTGTTGGCTTAAGTGGGGGGATGGGCACTCTCTCTTTCCAGGGAACACAGCAGGATGCCACCCTCTGAGGTGGAAAGCCTCAGATAGCAAATGGTGCTTTGATGCTGATAATGGGGTTACAGCTGTAAAGGGATTTAGGATACCTACGGGTAGAGTAAATTTATTTACAGACTCATTGTGGCAGGGTATGGAAGATATGGGAGATTCAGACTGTCCTTGGGGTGGTTTATCTGCTGTGTATGTATATAGGTGGGTTGTACATAGTTTGCACGGTCAGTTTGAGACTGTGTACCCTGGTTTTGCCAGGTATGTGTATGTTTGTCTCTATTTTTTTCTTTGAAAATTGAATAAAGATGGTTTAAAAAAAAATGGAGGTATGAAGAGACACAGAGGGAGGAAGATAGGAAGGTGTATCACAAGAAGCAGAGGGAGGCAGGGAAAGTAGTCAGGAGCTCCAAGGCACAAATGGAGGAGAGAATAGCCTAGGCAGTAAAGAAAGAGGATAAGACATTTTTTCAGGTATGTAAGCGAAAGGAGAAAAACCAGGGAAGGGATTGTAAGGCTAAGGAGGGAAGGGGAGGAGTGTGTGGAGGGGGACCAGGAAAAAGCAGACATCCTGAACAAATATTTTTGTTCAGTGTTCATGGAGGAAGGGGAAGGTGAAGGACCAGAGATAAGTGACAGGAGCATTGAAGGAAGAGAGGTGGACAACAGTCCATTGACAGAGGAGAGAGTCCTGAAGGAACTCGCAAATCTGAAAGTGGACAAGGCAATGGGGTCAGATGGGATATATCCAAGGATATTGAAGGAGCTCAGAGAGGGGCAGGCTGCACCTTTAACAGTTCTATCCAACCACTCACTGGAGATGGAAGTGGTTCCAGAGAACTGGAGGAAAGCAGATGTGGTCCCACTTCACAAAAGTGGTAGCTGGAAGGAAGCTGGCAATTACAGGCCAGTCAGCTTGACTTCAATGGTGGGGACATTAATGGAATAATTGCTGAAGGAAAGGCTTGTGAAATATCTTGAAACCAGAAGCTTACAGGATCCAAGGCAGCATGTATTTACTGGGAGAAGGTCTGTCAAACAATATCTGATAGATTTATTTGACTGGGTGACCAGGGAAGTAGATTAGGGTAGAGCTGTGGATGTGGCCTACCTAGATTTCAGAAGGCCTTCAACAGAGTTCCACACAGGTGACTAGTAAACAAACTGGGCAGCCTGGAAGTGGGTCCAACAGTTGTAAACTGGGTAAGAAATTGGTCGGGTGATAGCTGTCAGAGGGTGGTGGCAAACAGAGTTCAGTCCGAGGAAGGGAGGGTGACCAGTGGGGTGCCACAATGATCAGTACTGGGACCAGTCCTCTTTAATATCTTTATTAGTGACATTGCAGAGGGGCTAGAAGGACAGGTATGCCTTTTTGCAGATGACATTAAAATCTGCAATTGGGTAGACACCCCAGGGTGTGTTTGTGGAAAAAATGTATAGGGATCTAAGAAAGCTTGAGGAGTGATCAAGAGTGCGGCAACTAAGTTGCAATGTGAAGAAGTGCAAAATTTCATGCACTTAGGGCATAGAAACCCAGGGGCAGAGTACAAGATGGGGGAATGGTACAGACGACCACCAAACAAGAAAAGGACCTGGGGGTAATCATATCTGATGACTTGATGGTGGCCAAACAGTGTTACAAGACTGTAGCGAAAGCCAGTGGGATGCTAGGGTGCATAGGGAGGGATATCACCAGCAGAAAGAGGGAGGTGGTGATACCGCTGTATAAGTCATTGGTAAGACCTCACCTAGAGTACTATGCCCAGTTCTGGAGGCCACATCTCCGAAAGGACAAAGACAGAGTAAAGATGGTCCAGAGGAGGGCAACTAAAATGGTACAGTCTGCACCAGAGACTGGTATCACATGAAGATAGCGACTGAGTAAAGGCAAATGTTAAATGGGTGAATGGAGAATGCCGAATGGGAAATTCGGTGAAGTCTCTGTAGTCCCTCCAGAGTTAGTATAATTAGTAAGGGGGTGTGTGGGGGGCACAGCCCCCCCATAAATACAGACATCACCAAATCTGTCATTTGGCATTATCCATTGGCCCTTTTAGTGTTCACCGTTATGTAGTCACCGTTCTGACATGGAACCCCAGGAACCCTATGAGGAAAGACTAAAGGACCTCAATATGTGCACCCTGGAGGAGAGGAGGGAAAGGGGAGATATGATACAGACTTTCAAATACCTCACAGGTATAAACAATGTACAAGAGGGAAGTATTTTTCGGAAAAAAAAGATGCTCAAGAATAAGACGGCATGATATGAAGCTGAAGGGGTTGACTCAAGGGAGATGTAAGGAAGTACTTCTTCACAGAAAGAGTGGTGGATGCCTTGAACAGTCTTCCAGTGGAGGTGGTGAGGGCAAAAATTGTAGTGGGATTCAAGAACCCATGGGAGAAACACAAGGGAACCTTAGTCATTAAAGAAGGGAGTGCTAAGCCGGAGATCAAGTAGGGTCTACGATGTTACAGTAGGTAGGGAAAATGGGTAGACTAGATGGGCCATGTGGTCCTTCTCTGCCATCAAATTCTATGTTTCTATGCCCCAGTGCACTGGCCCCTCTCTTGACAGGTGAAGGCCATCACCTTTGAAGAGCCTCCTGTGCCAGAAGTGCCCTCAGTCCTCCACAAAGTGGTACCCTTTCTCCTGAAGTCCTGAAGGGACTTGCAACTCTGAAGGTAGACAAGGCTATGTGACCAGATGGGATAGAGCCAAGGGCACTAAAGAAATTTAGGGAGGTGCTAGCTGCCTCACTGGTGGTCTTATTCAGCAGTTCACTGGAAACAGGGTTCTGTAGGACTGGAAGAGAGCAGACATGATCCCTCCACATAGGTGCAGCAACAGGAAGGAAGCTAACAGCTATAAGAAAATGGCCAGCAGAAGAAGTCTATTGGGTCTACTCATATTAATGAGGGTTGTTTCAGACTTTCAGTCTACATCTGTGCCCCCCTCCCCCCCATGGATTTCTGGTCTTTCCCCTTGCAGGGCCTCCTGGCACTCCTTTATGCCCGTCCCAGACTCTTTTGAAGGCTCCCACTGACTTTGAATCCACAACC
Source organism: Neoceratodus forsteri (assembly GCA_016271365.2). NCBI lineage: Eukaryota > Metazoa > Chordata > Ceratodontiformes > Ceratodontidae > Neoceratodus > Neoceratodus forsteri. Next base: position 158,505,384 of record CM028131.1, on the reverse strand, counting down.
TCCTGTGGCAGCTCATTCCATGTCATCACCACTCTCTCTGTAAAGAAGTGCTTCCTTATATCCCTCTTGAATCTACTCTCCACCAGTTTAAGGCTGTACCCTCTGGTGGTGGTGGTGGCCCTCCTATTGAATAGGCTCCTACAGTCCACTCTAATAATTCCTCTCAAGTACTTGAACATCTCAATTATATCCCCCCCTCTGTCTCCTCTCCTCCAGAGTGTACATCCCCAGGTCCTCCAACCTCTCTGCATATGATCTATCCTGCTGTCCTTTTATCATTTTAGTCACTCTCCTCTGTACCCTTTCCATCATGTTTATGTTTGTTTTCAGGTGTGGGTGCCAGTATCTCACTCTGTACTCCAAGTGAGGTCTGACCAATGACCTGTACAGCGGAAAAATGACCTCCCTCCTCCTACTGCTAATTCCCCCAGCAATACACCCCAACATCCTATTAGCCTTAGCTACAGATTTTTTGCATTGAGTTGAGTGCTTCAGGTCACTAGATATTACCACCCCCAGATTTGTTTCCTCCTCCGATGGTGTAACCTGGACTTTTCCAATGTAGTACTCTATTTTTGGGTTCTTTGCCCCATGTGCATCACTTTGCATTTTTTTGGCATTGAACCCAAGCTGCCATATCCATGCCTATCTCTCCAATTTGGCTAGGTCCACCCTAATCTCCTTTATCCCTTCCTGAGTGTCCACCTTCCCGCAGAGTTTGGCGTCATCAGCGAACATGCACATTTTTCCCTGGATGCCATCCCCTATGTCCCTACTAAAGAAGTTAAACAACACTGGCCCCAACACTGACCCCTGTGGCACCTTGCTGGTAACTTCCCTTGTACTGGAGAACTCTCCCCCTACTACCACCCTCTGTGTCCAGCCTTTTAGCCAGCTTTCGACCCACCTAACTAACCTTTCTCCCACCCCCGAGTCTCTCAGGTTTGTGATCAGCCTTTTGTGTGGCACAGAATCAAAGGCCTTGCTAAAGTCCAGATATATAATATCCACTACCTGGCCCTTGTTCACTGTCCAGGTGACCCAGTTAAAGTACTCAATCAAGTTCATTTGACACAACCTGCCTGCTATGAATCCATGCTGTTTGCTATCCTGCAGGCCATTTTCCTCTAAGAACTTGACCAAGCTCTCTTTCATCATCTTCTCCATCAGTTTACACAACCGAGGTCAGGCTGACTGGCCTGTAGTTACCCGGGTCTTTCTTAGGGCCACTCTAATGTTGTGCCAATCTCCATTCCCCTGCCTGGTACCACCCCCCATGTCAAGAGATCTATTGAAAAGTATTGTCAGTGGCCCAGCTAGCTCTTCTGCCATCTCCTTTAATATCCTAGGGTGTATTCCATCAGGCCTCGGAGATTTCTGTACCTTAAAATTCATGAATTCGTCCCTCACCCTCTCTGTTCTTACGGTCCCCACTGGGTCTTCGTCAGCCTCCTTCCCACTCCTTGCACTGTGTGATATTGGGCCCTTTCTTTCTTTGGTAAAGACAGAGCAGAAGTAGTTGCTTAATATCTCTGCTTTTGACCAGTCTTGTACCACTATGCATTCCCCCTTTCTCAGCCTCACTATGCCATCCTTTTTGTCTCTTTATTCTTTGATATATCGAAATAAGGCCTTATCCTCCTCTTTTATCCTCTCTGCTGTCTGTAGCTCCTTTTTTGATTTTGCCTGTATTACCTCCCTTTTTGATAGTTTAGCCAGCCTTTGGTACTCCCCCTCATCCTCTTCCCTCGCTCTTCTTTTACTTTTCTTGTATGCTGCCCTTTATCTTTCACTGCCTTAGTCACCTCTCTATTGAACCAGCTAGGTGGTAGAGATCCGTCCCCCTTACCCCTCAACGTTATGCATCTGGTTGTGGCTTTCTGTATGGCCCCTCTGATCACTCCCCATATTTCATCCACACCCAAGTTTTCCTCTAGGTTCCCAAGGTCCTCTATGATCATTTCCCTAATTTTTTTTTTAAATTTGCCATTTTGAAGTCTAGCGCTCTTGTCCTGGTGGGGATGTCTTCCCTACCTATGTCCAGGTTGAACCACACCATGTTGTGGTCACTTCCACCTATGGGATCCCCAATGTCTACATCTTGTACATGTTCACCATTGGAGAGCACCAGGTCCAGAATTGCTTCCCCCTGGTGGGACTGGTCACATACTGCATCATGAAGCCATCTTGGATTGCATCCAGGATTGCCTGGCTTCTGGCACAAGATGTAGTCAGGCTAACCCATTCGACTTTGGGCAGGTTAAAGTCACCAACTACTACTACCTCCCCCCTTTCCGCTGCTTTTGTTAACTGGGTGCATGACTCCCTATCCTTGTCCTCGCTCTGACTGGGTGGTCTGTATATGACCCCCCATACTTATCTTCCCTCCTTTATTTGTCTGCAGTTGGAGCCATAGCGCCTCCATGCTCCCACTCTCGAAAACCTCCTCCCTGGCACATACAATATCTTCTTTTATGTATGCTGGCACCCCGCCCCCTTTTCCTGTCTCCCTCTACTTTCTATGCAACCTGTAACCTGGGATCAATAGGTCACAATCCTGGAGTGCTGATGCCCAGGTTTCTGTAATGGCGGCTATGTCTATCCTGCTTTCTGCTAAGAGCGCTTGCAGTTCTGCCATCTTGTTCCCAAGACTGCATGCATTCAGCACCATCACTTTCCACTTTGCCTCTGACGTGCCCCTGATCTTCCTCCTACCTGGCATGCTTTTTCCCCCTCCTCTGATTTGTCTTCCTTCTTTGTTCCCTGTTCCTCAACTCCTCTGTTGTGGAGGGAAGGCACTCTGTCCTCCCTTTTTCTGCCTCCCCCTTAGTAGTTTAAACCCAGCTCCCTTGTCATGTATTCCACTATTTTAGTTCTAATTCTCCCCTCCCACATCAGGTGTAGCCTGTCACTGCTGTAGAGACTCTTGCCTCCCCATGTGTCTCCCCACTGTCCTATAAGACCGAAGCCCTCTTCCCTACACCACCAGTTTAGCCATCCGTTAAATTTCCTTATTCTTATCTTCCTAGCTGTGCTTGCCCTTGGTACAGGAATTATCTCAGAAAAGGTTAGTGATTTCACTGCTTGCCTACATGCCACTGCTAGATCCATAAATCTGTGTTGCACCACCTCGGTCTCTTCCCCCGATAAATCATTTGCCCCAATGTGCAGTATCAAGTCTGTTTTTTCTCCCACCTCACCAATCATTCCCCTTATCTTTTGAGTTGTGTTACCTGCCTACATCCCAGGTGTGCACACCACCATTGTCCTCATATAGGTGCCCTCACTCCCCCTCTATTGTATACCTTTTATTATCAAGTCCCCATAGACTATCATTTTATTCCTACCAGGGTGTCCATTCGCCATAACCTTCTTCCCGAGGTTCCTGCCTCCTGTATTGTCCATCTTCATTTTACCTTATATGCACTCCCCCTTTTCTCTCCTCACTGTTTCCTTCCATCAAGACATATGGCTTCTGGTACTCCTGTGCTACCTTCTGTCCCTGTTTACCCCCAACCTCCTTGGTATCCAGCTGCAACTCCCTATCCACCCTGCCATAGTCCCCAACCCCCTTGGCATCCAGCTGCAGCACCATATCTGCCATACCCTGGTTCCCTTGGGTCCCCTCCATCAGTATTGCGTATCTGCTGTATGTTGTCACTCCTGGGATGGAGGTTTCCTTTGCCCTCCAGTTCCTTCCACTGGCTCCTTGTTTTTGTCCCCCTGTTTCTGTCCTCTCCCTTTTCTCTTGTCTTGTCCTATCATGTAGGTGTTGCCTGTCCTCCTGACTTATCCCTTGCCTTTGTCTGCTTCCTTCCTGCCTCTCCCTGCTCCTGTTATTCTTTAGTTCCTGGTCATCCACTCCAATTTGCCCCTGAATAATTTCCCTACAGCTGTTGTTCTTTAGTTTCTGATCATCTATTCCATGTCCAGTTTGTCCCTGTATATTTTCTCCATTTCCTGTCATCTTCCACCTCTCTCCACTGCCCCCCTTCTTTGGGCATTGCTTTTTCTGCTGACCTTTCCCTTGTCTTGTACTCTTCCATCTCTCCCCTCTAATCCCTTCATGTGGGTGATGCTCATCCTGCTAGTCTATCCCTTGCTCTTGTCTGTCTTCTTTCTGTCTCTCCTTAATGCTGATTTTATTTAGTCCATGTACATCTGTTTCATAACTGGTTTGCCCCTTCCCATTTCTACTGCTGTCTGTCATTTGTTGAAGTGCCTTAGTAAGGCATTCTAGCTCCGTTTTTAGTTTTCTTATGCTCCTACGCACTGGCACCCCCCCCCCTCTTCCACAGTATCTTCATGAATACAGCTGCCCCACAATAGTTACAACCTACAATCCTGCTGTGATTGCCCTGTCCCATGTTTTGTCCCCTAGTGCCCCTCATTGTACCCACTTCCTTTCTGGCTATAATGTCTCCTCTGGTTCTGGAATTACTTGATCCCTAGACCCCACAGTACCCTGCAATTTAATGTGTTAACTGTACATGCATCCTAGGCCGCAATGCTTTCCTGAACAGCCCCCTCCGTCTCGACTGGCTTGAATGCAGTAGTACTTTGGATGCCCTAGCAAAGTCTGGAGTACTAAGCAAATACACCAAGCTACTGACTTACCTACTGGTCTAACAAAAACACTTCAAAGGTAAGCCGAGAAATTCCTGACTACTTCTTTACTGGCTCAATAAATTCCAAGAAATTCCTGACTACTTCTTTACTGGCTCAATAAATTCCAAGAAATTCCTGACTACTTCTTTACTGGCTCAATAAATTCCAAGAAATTCCTTACTATTTCTTTACTGGCTCAATAAATTCTGAGAAATTCCTGACTACTTCTTTACTGGCTCAATAAATTCCAAGAAATTCCTGACTACTTCTTTATTGGCTCAGTATTGAGCGACTGCTTGATTGCTGGTTTCATATTGAGCAGTACTATCTTAAATTCCTGACCTAATTACTAGGTTATATACAGTTATGGTTCACTTCGCAGTGTAATTCGATTAAAAGTATCCCTCAGTACTCCGATAAAGCAGCTATTTCTGTCTCTGAAATAGGTAAATTGACTGTAATACCTTGAGTTTTACTCCTATGTCCCTCAAGCCACTAAAAGCTATGCTAAATTACTAACTCAACCTCTAGTATAACATACAGTTACAGTTCAAATGGCCATGTAATTAAAAGCTATACTAAGTTACTAACTTAATCACTAGTATAACATACATTTACAGTCAAATTGGCCATGTAATTCAATTAAAATATACCTTGGTTCGTAGATAATTCAATTAAAATATCCCTCAGAAAGCAAATAAGGCTTTTTTACAACTGACTAATTTACCAACTTAGTTACTGGGATAACATTCGGTTACAGTGTAATTGGCAGTGTACTGAAATTAAAATATCCCTTGGCAAGCAGATAAGGCAGCTCTTAGCAGAATTAAATAAAGTAACTGTACTAACTCGAATTACCCCCTATACCCTCAAGAGTTCCTGTGCCCTTGGTTGTGTTACAGTATCTCAAAAAGTCTCAGCATCTTATCCCCAGTTTAAATGTTAAGGATGCCCTCACAGTACCTTCTGTATGAATCTTAAGTCTCTCCTGCAGTTCTGCCTCAGTGTGCTCCTTGAGACATCCTCTTTGCTGTGCTCCTCCTCCTTCCAGTTCCTGTTAGGTGGACCGCCTGTTAAATGTGCCTGTTAGCCTCCTTACCCAATCGGAATGTTAGGGATGAGCTCCAGATGGCCATTTAATACTGGAGGGGGATGGGGGGAGAGCAAAAACTTTCCCTTGCTCCAGCTGGCAAGATAAATTCCCCTTGCTCCTGCTGGCAAGATCAGTTCTCTCTCTTCTCGTTCATTCTGCGGCATTCTAGTGTGGAGGAAGAGGTGGTCCCAGCATGGACCCCACAGCCTCTAACCCCATCACAGCAGCTCCCAGCTCCTGATCAGCAGCTCTGAAGCCGACAGGGCTGCTCACCCTTTTCAGTTCGGCGCCTCCTCCATACTCTCTTCTGACTGGCCCTGGCCACTGTCTTTCATCTGCAGTTTGTTTCAGGCTCCTGTTTTGGCCTGACACCGCAGGGCTTAGAGCGAGGAATCCACCAGCTAAAAAAACGTTCCCACGCTCCTGCTGGCAAGAAAAATTTCCCTCGCTCTGCTGGCAAGATCAGTTCTCTCTCTCTTCTCGTTCATTCTGCGGTGTTCTAGTGTGGGGGAAGAGGTAGTCCCAACGTGGACCCCACAGCCTCTAACCCCCATTGCAGCAGCTCACAGCTCCCTATCAGCAGCTCTAGGTCAGCCAGTCTCACTTCAGTGGTAGAGAAATTAATGGAAACCCTGCTAAAGGAAAAGCTGGCACAGTATCTTGAATTCAACTGGCTACATCATCATATCTTGAATCCAATAGGCTGCAACACCACAGCAGCATGGAATCAGGATGGATGGTAGCTCAGCAGTAGTGCCAGCACAAGAGAACATGACATGGGATTGAAGGGTGGCTGCATAAGGAGAACTATTAGGAAGTTCTTCCTCACAGAAAGGGTGGTGTATGTATGGAATAGCCTGCCCCAGGAGGTGGTGGCAGCCTGTACTGTAGTGGGTTTTAAACATGCAAGGGACAGAAACAAAGGAATAATAGAGGTAGGAAGAAAAAGCTAAGCCAATGACCAATAAGGGTCACTGGTCGCTTTGTGAGCTAGCGTTAACGGGCAGACTGGATGGGCCTAGTGGTCCTTATCTGCTGACAGAATCTATGAATCTATGAAAGGTCATGCTAGATGAATGTGATTGAGTTCTTCAACTGGGTGACCAGAGAAATCGATCACTAAGGGAAGTGGGTATGTCCTCTCTGAACTTTAGCAAGGCCTTCAACACCATGCCACACAGGAGACTGATGGAAATTGAGTAGCCTAAGGGTGGGATCTAAATTGGTGAACTGGGTTAGAAACTGGTTAACTGATAGATATCAGATGGTGTTGATTAATGGCACTCACTCTAATTATGGGAACGTGATCAACAGCATGCAGCAGGGCCCAGTACTGGGACCATACCTCTTCAATGTCTTCATAAGTGACACTGCAAAAGAACTGGAAGGGATGGTATGCCTTTTTGCAGATGAAACCAAAATCTGTAATGGGGTGGACACTTAGGAGGGGTGGAAAGAATACACAGGGATCATGGGGCACTCAAAGATTGGTGAAAAAGCATTGCAGTTGGGGTTCAATGCCAAAAAGTTCAAATTATGCACCTAGGGCATAGGAACCCAGGAGCTGAATATAGGATGGGGGAGGTATTGACTCTCATTAAGCAGGACATGGGCCTTGGGGTTATCATAACTGATGACTTCAAAGTAGGAGGTGTGTGTGTGTGTGTGTGTGTGTGTGTGTGTGAGTCTGTCTGTCCCCTTAACGAAGCCTTACTGATGAAGTGCTGGTGTAGTGGTCCCTACAGTGTGATCTTCCAGCACTGACTTGCATTTTAGCAAGTGATTGGACAGTGTGTTTATGCAGTATACAAGTGTAGTGATTCTTGGATTTATATACTGTGTGTGAGACCCCACCTGGAGTATTGTGTCCAGTTCTGGATGCTGCACCTCAGAAAGGAGACAGACAGGGTGGAGGAGGTCCAGAATTGGGCTACTAAAATAGTGCAGGGGTTGCACCAAAAGCCCTATAAGAAGAGACTAAGGTATTGAAATTTGTACATCCTGGAAGAAAGAAGAGTGACAGGGTACATGATAGAGACCTACAAGTACATCATAGGAGTGAACAGGGTACAGGAGTGGAGTATCTTTCAAATGAGAAAGAGCACCAGAGGGTATGTGATAAAGCTGGAGGATGAGGTTAAAGAGGGATGTGGAGAAGTATTATTTCACTGAAAGGGTGGTACAGGCCTGGGACAGACGGTCAGAAGAATTGGTGGAGGTGAAAACAGTGGGGTTGCTTGACGCATGCATGGGATAGACATAGGGGAATTTTAGTAAATAGGCAGGGAGGGTTGGTGGAGACCAGTAAGGGTCGGTGGAGACAGACTAGGAAGGAAATATCAGGGCAGACTTGCTGGGCCAAGTAGTCCTTTTCTGCCAACAAATTCTATGTTTCTGTATTTATGTATCCATGACTTTCTGAGCAAATTTTGCCAATTAGTAATTCCTGTTATTTTCACAGTAAATTTTGACTTACTAAACCACAGTTATTCAGCTTTAATATATGCCTGGACCGACATATATATGCTCAAGCTCCCTCCCTCCCGCTAGCCACTGGTTCTGCAGCCCTCAACTCCCCCTGCAGACATTTTGGGAGCCAAGATTAATTCAAGCTCCTCCCTCTCTCCGCCAGCTCTGCAGCTCTCAACCCCCTTCCACAGATGATTTGGTGAGCCAAGATTAATTCAAGGTCCCTCCATCCACCAGCCATTAGCTCTGCAACTCAACCCCTCAAGAGATGCTTTAGGGAGCCAAGATTAATTCAAGCTCCCTCCTCCTGTCAGCTGCCAGCTCTGCAGCTCTGAGCCCCCTCTAGATGCTTTGGGGAGCCAAGAACAATTCAAGCTCCTCCCTTCTGCCAGCCACTAGCTCTTCAGCTCTCCACACTCCCCACAGATGCTTCAGGAGCCAAGATTAATCAAGCTTCCGCCAACTGCCGGCTCTGCAGCTCTCAACTCCCCGATGATTCAGGTAGTCAATATTAGTTAAAGCTCCTCCTGCCAGCCCCCAACTCTGCAGATCTCACCTCCCCCACAGATGCTTCAGGGAGCCAAGATTAATTCAAGCTCCTTCCCTCCCACCAGCCGCCAGCTATGCAGCTCTCAACTTCCTCCACAGGTACAGACAGTGCTCACAGCTTTCTGTCAGAGGCACAGATGAGACTGTTTTTTTTGTTACTGCTACTTCACCTATTGTACTGCCATTTTGATGTGTTTGTGCTGTTACTTTAAGTTGCTTACTGTGGTGCAATGCTATCTGCGTTGTTACTTTAATTTACTGTGCATACTTTTTTGTGTTCTGCTGAAATTGCCGTCAGTGTAATGAATCCTATGCTTAGTGTAGAAATACCTGTGTTGCTGCCATTTTTGGTTACTTGTTTCTCCCCCGTGCTCACAGCCCCCTCTTCTCCCTCGCCATTGCTTCCTTTCCTGCCTTGACCTCTGTGCATTCTTTTGTCCCTGTGTGACCCCTTAATCCCTCAAACCCTGTACTTAACTCCTTTGAGTTCTTGGTTTTTTCCATAGACGCTTTTGGGTGCCAAGATTAATTCAAGCTCCATCCCTCCCACCAGCCACCAGATCTGCAGTTCTCACCCCCCCTCCAGGTACAGACAATGCTCACAGCTTTCCCACCAGTGCTATTGCAGCAGCTGCCCCACCCACCCCTCTTCCCCCTACCCTGGGTGGTCCCTTTCCTTTCTAATTTACCCTACTCATGTGACACAGTCATGTGTCTAGTCTAACACCTCAGTTTTCCCATAGCAGGTTTTCAAGCCAGACTGCTAGGAGGTGCCATTGCTCCTCTATAAGGGTAGAAACATTCAAACCATTTACTGCTGCATACTACAAGGTGCCTCTACTTGTCCATCCCCCCCAGTGCTCCCACTCTTCCTTCCACCTTCCTTTATGCATTCCCTCTCCCAAGTGCAGAATTTTGAACCTGTGTCTCTTGCTTCATTCCAACCAAAAGCAACACCTGTATCCATGAGGCCACACAGCCAGACAACAAGATCCTTCATATTCCCGGTGTTCTCCCTAGAGACTAGTGACTGCCAGTGATATTGCAAGAGCTATTCCCTACTGGTCCAAATCCCTCGTAAGTCAATCTCTCACCTTTGCCATTGGATTGTTATAGGGACTATCCACTAGGGGCTTCCTCTGGATATCTACCCCTACCCTCCATGCCTCGCTTTCTGTTTCAACCCTCTTTCCTGCACCCCACCGTGTATCTCTCTAATCTCCTTCCTTTTGCCTTCTATTATTCTTATGTCAGCTTCCTAATACCCCTCTTCCTCCTACCTCCTCCGTTTGCGCTCTCTATCTAACCCTGTCCTTCCCAACCCAGTCTCCTTCCTCCACCCTCTCCACCCCGTCTCCCACCCCCTATCCACCCCCCTTGGTGCCCTGCCCCCTCTCTCCTCCCATCTGTCTCTTCCTGGCTCCATCATCTACAATTCAGGCTCATCTTTCGTTCTCACTCCTTTACCACTCTCCTCTTACCTCTCCACCACTTTTGGCATCCCATTTTCTCCTTTAGATACATGCTTCCCATCCTACTCCTTGTGCCTGGGAAGTTGAGCTCAACCCTGGCCCAGTCCATGCCCAGCCGTCCGATCTTCGGAAAGGGCTCCAGGTGGCCCATGTCAACATTAGCAGTCTCCTTCCCAAACTCGACCTACTTCAACTTCTTATTATCTCTCTCCAATCTAGATGTCCTCGATGTATCAGAATTCTGGCTCTCCTCCAAAATTCCCAACTCGGCCATCTCAATCCCTGGTTACACTCTCTCCCACCAAGACTGCTCAAAAATGGGTGGAGGTGTTGCCATCTAGCTCTCCTCCTCCATTCAGTTTTCTATTATGCTTTCAGTAACTTCTCCTGCTGCCTATGGACTCCTCATTCTCAAACTCTCACTCCTTTATTCTCTCCCAGTCTATGTAGTGGGTGCCTACTGCTGCTCTGGACTATCTCCCACTCTGATCATTGAGCTCCTGACTACTATAATGGCTTTCACCCCTTCAGGCGACCTCCTCATACTGGACGACTTCAATATAAATTGACTTTCCCCTCCCAGAGTTAAATTCTGCCAAAATATAAAGTCCCTTCAACTTACCCAACTTATCTCCACCTCGACATGACTAAACCTAAAATCTCAAAACCACTTTCTCCTAGATTGGGTCCTCACAAACCATCCGCACTGCTTCTTTCATGCTGGTACCCTACCTGATATGATCAGCAACCACCACATGGTCTCTTGTGTGCATAAAATTCACTGCTCTAAAGCACCCCCAAAAACTATCCAAATCCACTCCTTCTGGTCTATAGACCTATCCTCCCTCCATGCTGACTTACAGTCTACTGACTGGTCTCCAATCTTCTATGCCACTGGCATTAATACAGCCCTTGATTGCTTCCACTCCAAATTTATTCAGATTTGAGATCAGCATGCCCCCCCATGCAAAACCAGGGTCAGAGGCTCTCACCTCCCCTGGATCTCAACGAACTCATGGCCTGCCAACATGCTCATAACCTGGCCTGGAAAACCTACAAAGTCTCTGGTTCCCTTCACCAATTTTCACAAATAACACTCCCTGAGAAATTCCTTCACTAGGGCCACTAGGCTGGCCAAAGCAGAGTTCTTTTCCTCATCCTTTTAGAGAAACTTAAGTAACCCCTCAAAATTCTGGAATGTTATCCAAGCCCTTTTCCACCACCCGACCCAGTCCGCCCCTCCAATACTAAATTTAGGTGCCTTTTCTACCTTTGACCTCCATCTGTTGCTGCTGCAGCTTTCAACACATACTTCACCACCTGTGCATCAACTCTCCTGTCCTCACTCCCTTCCCAACCTCTCCCCTGTCCTCTTCACCGCTGTTCTTCTTTTACACTATTATGCCTTCCTCCGCTCTGAAAGCCCTCTCTACCCTCGGCCCCTGCCAAAAGAGCAGCCCTCATGGGCTCAACCCTAAGCTTCTGCACCTCTCTGCTCCTGCCATTGCTGCCCCCCCCTTGACTCCTTACTAAACCTATCCTTCTCTCTGGCATCTGTTCCTGCAACTTGGAAGCACGCTACTGTTATCCCCCTCTACAAAGATGGTGACAACTGCTCTCCTGGAAATTTCTGCCATATTTCCCTCCTACCTACCCTTTGTAAACTCCAAGAACATATTGTTTTATTCCAACTCTCTTCCTTCCTTGACTCCATTTCCTTTTTCACCCTCACCCCTTTCCAGTCCAGCTTTCGAAAACTCCACTCCAGTACCTCCTCCCTCCTCCGGTTAACCGAGTCCATTCACTCCGCTATGGACCAGGGCCTTCTCAGTGCCACCATCTTTGTTGATCTTGTAAAAGCTTTTGATGCAGTCTCTCACTCACTCCTACTTCATTAACTGAGTTCTGCTGGTCTTTCTGCCCCCGCCACTCATTGGTTCAGCTCCTACCTCACAGGTAGATCTCAATCTGTGAGGCTTCGAGGAGCCTTATCCCCCCTCCCCATCACCACCAGCATCCCTCAAGGCTCTGTACTTGGTCCACTCTTAGTTTCCATATTTCTTAACAACTTTCTTCTGCCTGCTTGTCTGCATCCATCCACAAGAACACAGATGACACAGCCTTATTTGCCTCTGGGTCTTCACCAGCTGAGCTGATGTTGAAGCTCCAACCGGATTTTGACTCAGTCCAAAAATTGTTTCAGTCAAATCAACTATTTCTCAATGCCAAAAAGTCTCTATGTGCTTTGCCACTAGACCAAGACTTTCTAAATTCACAGCCCTCCCTCCCTTCCTTCCACACCCTTGATGGAGTCTCTATTGATGATGTATCATCCTTCAAGAACCTAGGTGTCTGATTTGACTGTCACCACCATTTCTCCCAACACATATATGTAATTCACAAAAAACTCTGTCCTAACCTTGGTGCCCTATATAGGCATAAAAGCTGCATCCCCCTCCCTGCCCACCTTGACATCCTGATCAAGTTGATTCTCCCCATCTTTGATTACTGTGATATAGTCTATGGTGCTGCCTCTAAGACCACGCTAGCTAGACTGGATTATCTCTTCCACTCCTTCTGCTACTTTGCCCTTCACTGTCCTACCTGCACCCACCACTGTACTCTCTACACTTCTTTTCCCATCCCTTCCCTGGTGGATTGCCATCTGTCCCACTGTGCTTCTTTCACACCTAAATTCTGGCTCTCCTCAATCCCCCCTATCTTGAATCCCAACACTCTCCCTCTTCCCCCTCCTCCTACCCCCTCCGAAGCTCTAGCTTTCACTCCTTTAAGCTCCCTCCCCACAAAACTCTAGCTGGCCAATCAGCTTTCTCTTTCCCCTTTCCTAAACTCTGGAATTCTCTCCCTTTGATCATTCACTCTGCTCCCTCTAAACCTCCCCTTACTTCTCTTCTCTGTTCTCACACCTCCCCCTCCTGCCACTGTCTTTAATGTGCCTGACCTTGCTGCTCATTTTGCTCCCATCTGTAACATTTTTACTGTAACTGCCACTATGTCATTATATATCTGCTCTTATTGTATATTCCCTAGCTGCCGACTCTGTATTTGCACTTACTGTGTTCTCTCCGTACATTGGTTTAGAAATCAGCTTTAATCTGATGACTTTACTATACACATTTGTATATACCCACCCATACAAAAAATAGGCCTAATGCTCAACTACCTCAAATCACTAATAATTAGTAAATGTTTAATTATTCCTCAGTTTTGCATTGGTTGATTTTTTCACATGCAAATGAGTTAGTGGCTAACTCCTCCTAGCTCAACCTACTGCTAACTAATTCTTAACAGTTTCAGTAGTTAGTCACTGACCTGTTTCCTAATTAAGAATTAACTAATTCCCATGAATTGAGTATTAGTTTGACATTCATTAATTACTAGTTGAGCTTATGTAATAATGTATTATCAATACTCAACTTGTTGAGCATTAGCTGATAAGTAACTGTACACCACATAGTAAGCATAGTTATTAATTAAGAATAACTAATTCTTTTTTTTTTAAAGTTAGTCTTTTTGTGCCCATACTCCACTTTGCCAGGCCATCCGCCCAGTCCACGGACCCCTCGGCTGTGGCATCCCCACATGAACCGCACTGCCGAGACCCCCTGGATTGCCCCCAAGGCAGAGATGTGGCACCCAGTCCCCAAGGATGCCATGAACAATGGGATAGAGCAGGAGTCAGCCTGGGGAGCTGATGTGCAGCTGAGGGGCGGACATCATCTAGGCAGTAGAGGTGGGCTGGGTTTTCCCACTGTAGGGGGTGGGAACATGCAATGACACCTGCATCCATCCCGCCCCCCGTACCTTGCTGGCACCAATAGCTGTGGGACTTCTGGCCTCTGCCAGCAGTTCCCCAAGCTCCGGCAATGTCCCACACCCTCCTCCCGGAGAAGGAGAGCAGTCATGGGATGCTGAATCCTTCTCCTCCTGGCTGGCCCTCCAATGACCCAATTACATTCCCAAACCCGGGTCACTGGCACCACAAGAAAAACTCATTCTTAACCAGCTCATTTGTGCAGTGCTGCTAGAAACTACCCAGTTGGGAGTCCAGGTAAGTTGCAGGACCACATCCACTCCTCACTGAAGGTGCCACATGTCTGACTGAGGCACCTTGAGGTACCTCTCCACCCCCCCAAAGCCATAAACTAGTCTCTGTCTGGGGTAGAGCCCCATCACACTGGTACAGCCCTGGGGGTTGGCCTGAGTGTTAAACAGGAGACAGAGGTAAGTCCCAAATGACTATCTGAAATAAACTGCATTTATGCAAGAAAAGACTCCCTTACCCAACTGGAGTCACTTGTTAGTAATTTTGTAGTCACCTGCTAGCACATAGACTGGGTACATGCTCCAAATGTGCCACTAAAAGTTCAAGCAACTTTTTGGTAACTACCCTGCAATCGACTGATAAGTGCTGAGTAAATTGGGAGTGTGTTGCAAAACCGCTAATGAAGTACCTTATAGCTATTCCTGATACACCTCCAATGGAGTACCTTTTCAGTTGGGACATTCCTAAATTACTTCAGAAAAGCACCTTTAGAATGTGTTCCAAAAATGTTACTGAAGTGCCTTGGAATAATAGTATATACAATTCAAATTGGGTACCCGTACTCTGCAAATGCATCGAAAATGCAATTTAAGTACCTTCTTGAGTAAATTTCAATCTTTCAGTGTAAAATATCCTCACAGTTAGGGCATGATTGTAAATTAAAACTTCCAGAACAGCCCATATGCCATGATGGGGTAGTGGGCCCATCCCTGCGTAGCTTCACAAATCTGGTACTCAGAACATGCTCTTGCCCTCATGTCAGTTTCTCAGCCTCTGACCTGACCAGCCACACAAATCTGCAAGCAGAACAGGACTAAGAAAGGGGATGGGGTGTGCATTTTTTTTTTATGAGGGTTAGAGAGTCCTGGAAGCCATCACATAGGGGTGTACAAGTACCTTTTTTTTCAAATTTTCACTGGCAAATACTTTTGCACCTCAGATACTCTGCTATTCATTACTCGCTATTCATATTCCTTTTCAAGCTGACCCCTTCTAGTCAGCAGCATGGTGTCAAATAGTGTTTTACCACATAGTGACTAAGAAAACCCTAGAGATGCAACATTTCAGTGGGGTCCATGTCATATAATTTTACAGCTAGGAGCAGAAACCCAGTGAAGATCAAGATCACTTTCTCATGGACACACAGTGAATCTGTGGCTGGGCTTGAACACAGATATCCTGCTTCACAGTTTCAGAGACAATATTATGATGGAAAGAAGGTCCAACTGACCACAATTATACAATGGCAAGAAAGAATCCTGGATTCTGATTGGTCAGTGTGTGCCTGAGACAGTGATGATATTAGAGTATAACATCACTGTTATTGATTAGCATTAGCTTTGCTTGCTGTCATCATAGAGCACCTTTTTCTTTTTTTTCCTCTTCTCTTAAGAAACTCTAAAAAAAATCTACTAAAAACATAAAAACAATTTTTTTATTATTTTATATCTCAATGAGTCATTGTATAATAGCAATAAGGCACTTCAGGGTGTGTGTTATTGTGTAATAACGTCACTCCTGGGGTGGGTTGAAACACAAGGTGAATTGCTTAATTCAACACTACACCCCCCTTCCATATCTTAGGACATCTGCTTACTGGCGGTGGAGCTTTCTTCAGGAGGCCGATGGTGTACTTTCAATTCTGCTCATTGAATTAAAGACAGTGAAGTCTTCATCTTTCTCAAACAATAAATAATTTTTTATAATTTCTTGGAAGTTAAATCCTGAATGTGTTCAGAAAAGAAAGGTAACGGTCATATACACTGTTTAGAAATGAAACTGAAGCCCATACTAGACCACATTTTTCTATCATGAAGTTCAATGGACACTGTCCTCAACTCTGCTTTGCGTCTTTCTAGAAATTGTGAATACCACCAATACAGCCTAGACACTCACAGTGCAGTGGGAAGAGAGGAGACTATTGTATCTTGAGTAAATGCACTCTTTGGGGGTGTTTCTAATGTTCAGGAAGCATGCAACAATAGTAGATCAAGGATTTGAAACAAAATGTTGGGAATAAATGCACTATTTGCATGCATTTCAGTTAAGCTAAAAATAGCACAGCGGTTAAAACAACCAACAGCTTGAATGAATTGTAGAGAAGGTAAGCAATCATTAAACATATTTTTTCAATTATAAATAATATAATGCAAAAAGGATTGACAAGTGTCCCTTTAACACCAACTCTACACCAAAATGTGCATATGATGGTCAAACAACAAAACTTTTTAAAAGTAATTTTACTGTAAACAACATTTTTTTCCAGTAAGTCTTATTTCTCCCCCATGCACTGGCAGCCTACATTATACTGGCCACCCCAGCCCCGTCACCCTAGCCAACACCCCCCAGGACTTGCTATCCCTCAGAGGCAGCACAGTCTGGGTCATCAGGTGCAGGGCATGTAGGCAGCTGGAGTCATCCTGCAGCCAGTGCACAGATTTTCATAGTACTCCCCCTAAAGTGCAGCATGCCCCCATGCACTGTACACCTGACATCTGCCTCTCCTCTTCCCAACTCTGGTGGTTTCAGCCTGCTTATCCTCATTCACTGATAGTATCTGGCAAGCACCGGATTGTGCCCCACCCCACCCTGAGATGAGCAATCCAGCAAGAACTCAATCTTCTTCCCTCTTGCTGATGTCTTCAGCACTGCAAGTACAACACCATCACTGCAACGGTGGGCTTGCAAAAATCTAAGATCTGTGAAATGTAATTGGTCTGCACAACCACATGTGTAGTCATAGGTCATGTCATCTTATTTTTTGTGGCTATTTCTGCCCTAGTAAACACAGAATCTGTCAGCAGACAAGGACCATGCAGCCCACCTAGTCTGCCCATTTCCCTACTCACTGCTGCAGCCCCAGATCCTATCTGGTGCATATTTGTAAACTGGTAGTTATTGCCCAAGAACCCTCTCAGTTATTAAATAACCCCTAAAAGCACCATAATGATGACATTTGGTAGGGGATGAGGCTGCAGGCACTCTGTGAGCATTGCAGTGGGATCGGGAAGGGGGACACCTAAATATACTTGGATCATCTGGCAGGTATACATGTATGGGGCTATTTGCCTAGCTTAATCATTATGCTGTTTTAGGGCTAGGGCTGCAGTGCTCAGTGGCCACTTGACTTGCACAAGGAAATTATGAGCCAGGCCTTATGGACTCAACTCTTTATGCAAGCCAAAAAATGTGATATATGGCTAAAATAGCTTCTGCGGTAGGAACCATCATGTTATGAGTTGCCTGCCTGGAACTAGCAATCGTGTCAGTTGCTCTTAAAAATGCGGGCCCTTCCATTTCCATGTGGAAAACAGCAAGCTGGAACATGCAGATGAGGCTGCAATAGAAGCAGCTGCTTGGTTTGATACCATATGGGGTTCAATAGGCCTATTCACAGGTGGATTAAGAGCAAGGCTAATCATACAGCAGCAGTGATACAGCATATAGTAAAGTATTATTCTACATAGAAATCCATAGTTTTCAAAATGCTTTTGTACCACAGTTCAAAGGTCATGGAATGTGACTGTACCCTTCTGTGGTCGAACAGCATTCTAAAACATCTACAGACATGCACAAGTTAATTTCACTGTGAAAGAGAAATATAAAATAATGCATGGAGAAGTGTGGTTTATGGGGATTTTATGCATCCCGAGGTGTGTGATGACCCATGAAGCCTGAGGGGTTTATATGGGCATCACACACCGTGATGGTGCATAATATCCCCATAGAACCACATTTCTCCATGTCTTATTTTTTCATTTACTGTTTTTTTGGTATTTTTTGGTTTCCATTGTCTTTGACGCTTTGCAAGGATAACTGTTAACGCCGACAAGCTTGTCTCATACTGAGTGACTGATTGTGTAGCGTCTGTGAACGTCCAGCACGAGAACAGTTTGTTTGGTGTTTTTTCATCTGATGTTGCAGTACTGTTCTGCCCATGGTTTATAGAGCTCCATAAACAACATATGTGGTTTATGAAGCTGTTGGGCACTCACTGGCAGTGGTTTATAACCACTAATCAGTAAATATAAAAACAACAATGCACATATTTCACATAATAATATACACTATAAAAACACAGGATGAGCAACTTTATGGATAACCAGTGTGTTGTGCCACCTCTGGGTTCTGATTCCCATGGACCACTTGAGCCTCATCCTCGAGGTCAGGAGAGAATCACATGCCATCTGTGGCAGAACACACTGATTGTGCATAGTTACTCGGTCAGTATTTTCTATATGCTGAAGGTTACCCAGTTTTGGTTGCAAATCAATATGCCAGTTTTGTTTTGGGCATCATTTTCAAACCACTAGCAAGCTGGGAAGAGCTTTGTTGTGGAACTTTGGCATGGTCATTACTGCAAACAACACCCCCCCCTCATTTGGGCAGTCTTTCCCTGCACAAGACTGGTGCCTCCTCCTCCCCATCCTGTAACAGGCATTCCCTGCTATACAGTGGCACCCTCTTTCCACTCATCTTATATGGACCACTCCCTGGTTTCTAGTGGCACCTTCTTCCCAACCCAAGCAAAGCTTTCTGTTGTCTAGTGGCATTTGTCTGCCTTTCCCAATATTGCGCCATTCCTTGGTGTCCGGTGGCCCCAACCTCCATCTCTATGATAAACACTATAGTGCATGGTGGAGCGTCGTTGTGTATGGAGATCCATACACTGTGGTATGGTCTGGCATGGAGACAGGAACTCAGTTAAGCCACACAAGGGCAAAAGTATTAGATATAAGGAGGGCATCATTCAATGAAATGTTAGATGTTTAAGAGCAGCCCTGGAGATAGAGGTAATAGAGGGAGTGGCGAAACAGTGGGGGAGACTAAAAGGAGTCATTATGGAGGTAACTAACCAATGCATTAGGATAGTGGCCAAAGGGAAAAGAAGAAAGAAACCACTATGGTTCTCTAAAGAAGTGGGAGACTAATTAAGGGCTAAAAGAGCACGTTTCAGGAAGCATAAGGGAACCCAAAAGGAGGAGGACAGGGAGCTGTAACTTGAATGTCTAAGAGAAGCAGGGAAGGCTGTAAGGATAGTCAAGGCACATACAGAAGAGAGTTTAGCACAGACTGTGAAAAGAAGGGGACAAAACATTCTACAGGTACATAAAAAATTGGGGTGGGGATTGTGAGGCTCAAAGGGGAGGAGGGAGAGTGTAAGGGGGGATTTAGACAAGGCAGAAATACTCAACAAATACTTCTGTTCAGTATTCACTGAGAAAGAAGAGGGTCAAGGACCACAGTTGGGGAGCAAGTGACAATTGGTGGGAGAAGTGGACACCAGTACATTCACAGTGGAGAGAGTTCTGGAGGAACTCACAAAGCTGAAGGTGGATAAAGCCATGGGGTCAGATGACATACACCTGAAGATATTATGAGAGCTGCACAGGAAACTAGCAGTGCCTCTGGTCACCCTTTTCACAGAGTCACTTAACACAGGTGTGGGTCCAGAGGACTAGAGGAGGGGGCATGTAGTCTCACTGCACAAAAGTGGCAGTAGGGTAGAAGCAGAGAACTACAGGTGAGTCAGCCTCTCTTCAGTGGTGGGGAAGATCATGGAGGCACTGCTGAAAGAAAGGACAGTGGTACACCTGGAATCCATTGGTGCCTGGCATCTAAGGCAAGGTGGATTCACATCAGGAAGGTCTTGTCAAATGAATCTGATAGATTGTTTTATTGGGTGACTTGGAAATTGAATCAGGGAGGGGCCATAGATGTCACCTACCTAGATTTCAGCAAAGCCTTCAATACCGTCCCACACAGAAAGTTGGTTAACAAGATGAGTAGGCTGGGCATGGAGATTAAGGTGATACACTGGGTTAGAAATTGACTGACAAACAGAAAGCAGAGGGCAGTGGTAAATGAGATCGAATCCAGGGAGAGAGGGATGACCAGCGGGGTACCACAAGGATCAGTTTTGGGACCAGCCATGTTCAATGTCTTCATTGGTGACATAGCAGAGGGGCTGTAAGGAAAAGCCTGCCTATCTACAGATGATACCAAGATCTGCAACAGGGTGAATACTCCAGAAAAGGTGCAGAAAATTAAGTGGAACCTGGTGAAGCTTGAAAGATGGTCAGAGGTGTGGCAACTGAGGTTTAGTGCAAAAATGTGCAAGATAATGCACCTGGGTAGGGGGAACCCTATAGAGAGCTACATGATGGGGGAGATGCTGGCACCAAAGAGGAAAGGGACCTAGGGGTTATCATATTTAATGCCCTTAAGGTACCAAAGCAGTGTGCAAAGGCTGCAAGGAGGGCCAGTGGCATGCTGGGGTGCATAGGAAGGAGGTATTACTAGTAGGAGGTGGGGTGATGCCATTGTATAAAAAACTGATAAGACCTCACCTGGAGAACTGCATGCAGTACTGGAGACCACATATGCGTTAGGACATTAACAAGGTGGAGGCTATGCAGAGAAGGGTGACAAAGATGGTGCATGGCTTGCATCACAAAACATATGAGGAGAGACTAAGAGACCTCAATATGTACTCACTGGAGGCAAGGAGAGTATGCCATGAGTACAGCAACAGAATGTGGGCACCAGATAAAAACGGCGACTCTTATTGGGTGCTATACTCTTGGGCTACCCTGCAAGGGTAGCAACTGTACACAAATGTGAGGGTAGTGGATGGCGTCAGGAAGGGGGGGTGAATAGTGAAGGGAAGGGGAGGGACAATGAAGGGGTTTTGAGGGACGGGTGTACCTGCTGCCACTGAGCTAGCCTTGTGGTGTGGTGGTGTGGGTGGATAACTCTGGTGCAACAGGTACAGGGTTCTGGACCGGTGTGCAGAAACTCTGCTGTACCTGTGACACTTAACTTTTGTGCAATATGGAATTTTGCCCTGCCCAATATGCACCCCCTGAGTTGATAATCTATCTGAGGTGCGTGAGAGCCACCACCCCCCCACAAACACTTTTTACCCTTTTTTGTGACATTTAAGTTTTTTTGGTTTCCTGAATTTGTATATGATGCATATAATACCTTACAATAAAGAAAATAAAAACTAAAATTTCCATTTATGATACGTTTCTTTGAATTTAAAGCAGTAGTACAATGTGAAAAAAAGTGCACTTTTTTGGCAGTTTATTCCCTGTGCTCTGCTGAGCATGTACCTGGTACTCTTTCCCACCAGCATTGTACTATCACCCTGCAATTTGTTCAGTTATCCTATATTTTTGTTTACATTTCTGCTGCCTGCTGCATTAACAGCAGTAGTACTAGATAGCAGCTGCCATATTTTCTGTGGCACTACAACGGTCGTAACGGATCACTTCCTGGTTATATAGTACTGCTGCTTTAAAATGTACAATAATTAAAAGTATATGCCTAAAACAAGATAAATACCAACTAGTATGCATCTGAGCAAAAGACTCAAAGGGAAACTCCGATGACATTAGAAAGCCCCACCTTATCTATAATGGCTGCAGAGCTCCGGGTGGACATTTCGCACACTCCGGATGGCTTCTGCCATGAAGGTTATGCTAAAGAGGGCTGGCAACTCAGCCATTTGTTGGTAGCCCTCATTAGCATAACCTTTGCAGTGGAAGACATCCGGGGTGTGCAAAATGTCCACCAAGGGCTCTGCAGCCATTATAGATGGAGCGGGTCTTTCTAATTAAAACCACCAGACAGCAGGTAAATAAAATAATTTGTTTTATGCTAAAATCCCTAACTGGCATTTCTACAGCTGCTGCAATTTAGGGAGTATAGGAGTTTCCTTAGAGATATTCTCACTCATATAAAAAAACAGACAGACTAATGTCTTAATCTGTCATTTTGTTATTTAAATAAGTTAACTATAATTTGCATAATTTTGCTTACTATTTATTCTGGGTGTAAAAGATGGCAATATTTTATAGCGAAGTACAAGGAGTACAATTACAACTTTGAAACTCTAGAAACAGCCACTCAATTTAAGCAGTATTACCTGATGAAGTGAGCTTCTCCTGGTCTGTTATTGACTTGAAGCTGTCAAAGGACACAAGATGAAGCAAAGTCCTACCTTTCCAAGGCCAATAACTCCAGAAGATGCCCTACACTTCAGAGGGTGTACACTATTAGAAGACATTTTGGAAACTCACCTTTTGTTGCATTTTAAACAGTGTGAGAGGCTAGAGTGCATGCTTAGACTATTTGTTTACATTAGCAGACTCCTTCTGTGAAGTTGTCTTCTTGCATAGCCAGTTAGTGCACCAAGACATTCAGCCCAATGCTCAAGGTATACAATGAGGATTTCACCTCTTTGGTTGTTGAAAGTACTTTGCCTTTGGCCTTTTGTCTTAAACTTCAGAGTTGTGCAAACCCTCCCAACCCCCCTCCTCCCAAGATAAATGCATAGCCTGCCTAATATTTCTAAAAAAGTGACTATGTCCTATTGGGTATTGCTTTCCAATTCAAAGAAATGGGAATGGAAGTCTGTGAACCATGCTTAGTTTAAACATATGCTGTAATTTTGTTTTTGTAATTGTCTTTTAATGTCCCCTCACTTGCAGTGTAGTTTACAACTGCAGCGTTAGTACCAGTGGGGAACTGATGTCTTTGGGCAGCTGAGAGCTCACAATGAGGTGGGGCCAAAGTATCTTTCTAAGGGAGTGCCCCACTGCATTGTGTGGCCTCAGCTGCCCCAGACAACAGTTCCCCACCAGCGACAGCACTGAAAATGTAAACAAAGCTTTGGGGAAGGAGGGCTTAAGGAACTGCTGACACCTCCAAATTTTGAAAAACATACTGTTTAGATACAATCAGCTTGCATTCTGTATATATTCTATAGAGTTCTCCTGTCCATTGTTTATTACTGAGAACATTTGCATGAATACATGATCTTTATTTCTTAGAGTTCATCTACCTCTACAGCTGACTCCCTATTTCAAGTCATAATCCTCTGTTGTGACATAACAGACTGTTTTCATGGGAGAAACTGTGATATCAAATCAGTGCATTATGACCTCGGGTAGAGAGAAAGTAGCAGGAACAGCTGAACTCTTCAGGAGCAAAGATCCCGTTGTCATGCAGCTGACCTCAGTAATAAATAATGAGGAGGAAAAATACAGAATGAATGTGAAATACAATTTGAACTATGTCTAAATATTGTTTGTTTAAGTTCTACTGAAGGCGTCAGCTGCTCTTTAAAAGGTAACAAAAAAAATCCAGTATTTTTTATGGTTCCCATGCTCTCCTTTTCCATTTCTTTGAGTTGAAAAGCAGTGGCCAATAGGAGATAGCCAAACTTAGTAAGCAATAACCCACAACAGACGTGTAGTGAATTATATACAAACATACACAGAAGCCAGCAGAAGAAAGCCATTTGTTCTGTCAAGAATGCTCCTACTGCAGGGTCCACAGCTTGAGCTAATGTCCCTGCCCTCCCTCCCCACTCCTCCCATCACCCCTACCCATGATCCTCACCTTTCCCCTATGCCTATCCCAGCCTCTCTTAAAGCTGCCCGTGGTCTTCAATGAGATTACCTCTTCTGGCAGCACATTCCAGGTGTCCACCACCCTCTCTGTGAAGAAGTGCTTCCAGACCTCCCTCCTAAACCTCCCATCCTCCAACTTAAGACTGTGCCCCGTCGTGTTATGGTTGCCACTCAGATTAAAGAAGTTCTCCTTATCAACCTTGTTTATTCCTTTCAAGTACTTGAAGGTCCCAATCATGTACCCTTTCTCTCTCCTGTCTTCCAGGGCATACATGTTTAGTGCCCTCAACCTCTCCTTGTATGCCTTGCCCTACTGACCGGCTATCATCTTTGTAGCCCTCCTCTGGACCTTCTCCAACAGGTTAATGTCCTTTTTGAGGTGTGGGCACCAGTACTGAACTCCATGCTGTAGATGTGGCCTTACCAGTGACCTGTACAAGGACAGTACAACCTCCTCTCTCCTACTACTGATCCCCCTAGCAATGCATCCCAGCATCTTGTTTGTCTTTGTTGCTACTTTCTTGCACTGTGAGGAGTGCTTCAGGTCACTAGTGATCATCACTCCCAAGTCCTTCTCCTCCTCATAGAAACATAGAATTTGACGGCAGATAAGGACCGCTTGGCCCACCTAGTCTGCCCATTTCCCTACCTAACGGATAAGCTGCAGATCCTAGTTAACCAACAGCCTACTTCCTCCTAGCCCCCACTAGAATTGCCTTATGTCTGTCCCATGCATTCTTGAATTCCCCCACTGTTTTTGACTCTACAACCTCCTCAGGAAGGTTGTTCCATGTATCCACAACACTCTCTGTAAAGAAATACTTCCTCACATTACCTCTGAGCCATCCTCCCCTCTATCTTCAAATTGTGCCTCCTTGTTTTTGCACATCTCTTTTTCTGAAAGATGCTACCCTATTGGACTTTGTTGATTCCCTTGAGGTATTTGAAAGTTTCTATCATGCCCCCCTCCTTTCCTCGAGGCTATACATCTTTAGTTCCTTTAGTCTTTCTTTATATGTCTTCTGATGCAGACCCTGCATCATTTTGGTTGTCCTCATGTGGACAGCCTCCACCCTGTCTATGTCTTTGCGGAGATGGGGTCTCCAGAACTGTACACAGTACTCCAGATGTGGTTTTACCAACTGTCTGTACAGAGGGCCAACAACTTCCTGTTTTCTACTGGTGATGCCTCTCCCTATGCATCCCAGTATCCCCCCAGCCCTCTTTACTGCCTTCTCACATTGCTGGCCCACCTTAGGTCATCTGATATGACTACCCAGGTCCTTTCCATTTTGTTGTTGTCAGTATCTCACCCCGCATTGTGTACTTTTTCCTGGGTTTTGTTTCCCAGGTGCATTACTTGCACTTTTTGCATTGAATCTGCTGCTATACATTTGACCATTCTCCAACCTTGCCAAGTCCCTTTTTATCCTTTCCATCCCACCTTGTGTAACAACCCTGTTGCAGATCTTTGTGTCATCTGCAAAGAGACATACTTTCCCTTCCAGTCCCTCTGCAATGTCACTTATAAAGAAATTAAAAAGGACTGGCCCCAGTACTGAACCCTGCGGTACCCCACTAGTAACCCTACTTTCTTCACTGTGGACTCCATTTACTATTACCTGCTATATCCTGTTGTCCAACCAGTATTTTACCCAGGCTACCACCCTAGGACCCACTCCCAGGCTGGCTAATTTGTTTATTAATCTTTTGTGTTGGACTGTGTCAAATTCCTTGCTAAAGTCTAGGTTGGCCATGTCCACAGCCCCTTCCTGGTCTACTGCTTTGGTCACCCAGTCAAAGAAATTAATTAGATTTGTCTGACATGACCTTCGCGCTGTGAATCCATGCTGTCCTCTAGGTACTCAACAATTCTTTCCTTCAGAAGTGATTCCATCATTTTCCCTACCACTGAGGTCAAACTGACAGGTCTGTAGTTTCCTGCCTCTGTCTTGCTCCCACTTTTGTGAAGGGGAATCACATCCACCCTCCTCCAGTCCTCAGGTACCACCCCATCCTCCCATGATTTATTAAAAATGGTAGTCAGAGGTGTTACTAGTTCTTCCCTTAGTTCTTTTAAAATTCTGGGGTGAATCCCATCAGGCCCCATTACTTTATCCACCTTCAGTTTTAAGAGTTCTTTCAGAACCCTTTCTTCTGTGAAAGGACTAATATCAACCCCCTATCCAGAGTGCTTCTATTGACCGGATTAGGTATTTCCCTGCTTTTTCCATTGTGAATACTGAGCAGAAGTATTCGTTCAGTATCCCTGCTTTTTCACTGTCGCTCTCTGCCCAACCACCTTCCTCTTTGTTCAGCCTCAGTATCCCTGCCTTAGTCTTTCTTTGCTCCCTAATGTACCTATAAAAGGTTTTCTCCTCCTTCTTAACCGAGTTGGCTATCTTTTCCTCGGTTTGGGCCTTTGCTATTCGGACTGCCTTACCTGCTTCCTTCTGCTTTAACTGGTACAGTTCTCTGTCCTGCTCCTTCCGTGGGTACTTATACTTCCTGAATGCCATTTTGTTTTTCCCTTACCTTCCCCGCCACTTCTTTTGAGAACCACAGTGTTTTTTTCTTTTGTTTTGATTTGTTTATTTGCTTCACACACAGACTTGTTGCCTCTGAGATGGCGGTTTTGATGTTTCACTCATTGTTGCTCCACCCCACCTTCTTGCCTGTTTGCTAGTGCTTTTCTGAGGCACTCTCCTATTTTGACAAAATCAGCCCTCCTGAAGTCCAGTACCTTCACTTTTGTTGTGGCTTGACTCATAAGCTAAGTTTATCGTGAACTACACTGTTTGGTGGTCACTTGTTCCCAGATGGCTACCCACTTCAAGATCAGAGATCCTCTCTCCATCCCCATTTAAGAGTACCAGGTCTAAGATTGCTCTCTCCCAAGTGGGTTCCAAAACTAGCTGTCTGAGGCATGCCCCCTGTAGAGCATCGAGAATGGCCCTGCTCTTGGATGTGGCTGCAGCAAAGGTGCTCCAGTCAACATCTGGCATATTCAGGTCCCCCATCAGCAATATCTCCCCTTTCTCAGCCAACCCAAGGATGCCTTCTATCATTTCCTTGTTCATTTCCTCCACCTCAGATGGGGGTCTGTATGCAACCCCTTTGCGGATTGTGGAGCCATTTCCAGTCTCCAGGGTGACCCACAGTACCTCCTCTCCTCCCCTTCTTGTTTACCCTTTTGTTCTGTTGCTTTTATCCCTTCCCTTACATAGAGAGCTACTCCTCCTCCTCCTCTTTTTCCCTCCCTGTCCCTCCTGTAGATTGTGTACCCTGATATGTTGGCATCCTAGTCATGGTTCTCTGTGTACCATGTTTCTGTGACTGCCACAATATCCAGGCATCCCTCTTCCATCAAGGCCACCATTTCAGTGAGCTTTTTACCTAGACTATGAGCATTGGTACTCATTACCCTCCATTTTTTTATGGCTGTATTTCTTTTTGCCCCATCCCTGTCCCTACCACCTTTGTCTTTTTCTCCATTTATCCCTGCCCTTCTCCCTATCGACTGCTCTATTTTGGTGTTTACCTCACTAATTACTCTGATTTTTGGGGGCTAGGATTTCCCTTCTCCTCTTCAGTGCCTCCCCCCTTGGCTAGTTTAAATGGTTGCCACTGAAGCATTTAAACCTATCACCTAGGATCCTGGTTCTCCTCCAGGATAGATGTAGACCATCATGCCTGTATAGGCCTGTATCCTTCCAGGTGGAGCCCCAGTCCCCAATGAAGCCAATTCCCTGAGCTCTGCACCAGCTTTTCAACCAGTCATTGAATCCCATGGTGTGGAGTGCCCAGCCTCATCCATGCCATAGACAGGTAGCACTTCCGAGAAAGTTACCGTGTGTGCTACTTGTCTAAGGCCCCTCCCCAACTCCACAAACTCCTGTTGCACTGCTCTGATCCCATTCTCAGCCAGATCATTCATCCCTAGGTGGATAATGACATCCAGCTCCCTCCCCCTTGCCACTTCTCCCACAATCCTGAGGATTTCTTTCCTGTCCCACAAAGCCTTGGTGCCGGGCAGGCACCCTACCTCCCTCTACCCTCCCTCCCCCAGTTCTAGCCCCTAACAAATGAGTTCCCCACCAGGAGTTGTTTCCTTCCCCTGTGGGATCCTGGGCCACCCTCCTGTGGGTCTCCATTGTGGAGGTCCCCAGAATCCTCCTTGGTCTCCACTGCAGGTGCCTCCATAGAGGAACTATGCTTTGCCAGAGTGGTGAATGAATTGTGGAGAGGCACAACTGGAGGGATGCACCTCTTTTCCACCACCCTCACCCTCCCTTGGCCCACTGTGGTCCAACCACTCCTCTTTCTTGGCAACCTGTGAGGTAGTGGTGGTGGCCTGGGTGGTCCCTGGGTGCAGGAGCAGGTTTCCCGATTCCTTGCCAGGTCAGCATGGAGACGAACAAGCTCCTCCCTCAGACCAGAGAGGTGCCTGCAAATAGGGAAGCAACAAAGTTTCCAGAATGTCTCCCAGAAGACTGCTGCTCCACAGCCAGTGCATTGCACCACTCCCCACATGTCTGTGTCCCTTCCAATTACAGATGCTTTTTGGTTTTTTGTTCTTGTTTTAGGTGTGTGCAAGCTTGTGAGTGTCTCTACCCCCTATTCAGTGTGCTGTGCCTTTAAGGATATGAACAGATGTATGTTGTTAGCAGTTTTAAGGAAGTGATGTCAGATCCCCAGCTATAAAGGAAGTTATGAGCTTGGGGTGGGTGTGGTGAGGAGAAGGGTGGGTGGGAGTAAACCTATACTGTCCAGAAACAATCACCTACAACTCTTATCCTCCACACCGGGGAGTGTCTTTCTTCCTTTCAGACACCTATTTCACAAAGGGTAAGTAACAGGTCTAGTCACAACTGACTGCAAATATCTCCCAGCTACAGTTCCTCCCTGGCAAATTAAAGTTAAAACTAAGAAAAGTCCACCCCAAAATAGAATCAATACTAGTTACTTGCACAGGTCCAAAAGTAATAATTCAGTTCAGTGTAGTCTTGAAAATAACCTCCTTGATTCAAGGAAGCTGTGGCTGCTTTCTCCTCTCCCTGTCTTCAATGTGAGACAAGACTGCAACACCCTCCTGAGACAAAAAAAACCTTTAGTAAAAATAAATAAATAAAATGGGGCAAACAGTAATTTTGCTTAGCCTAATGATAAAAGTCACAAAATTTAAGCACCAGCTATAATAATTTCACAGAAGATATACCCTGTAAGAAACACTTTGTTACAGAGAAAAATAAAGGTAACAGAAGATATACCTGTAAAAGACAATTTGAATCAGAAGATTACAGCAGTGATTTGTTAGCACACACCTGTGAACACCTTGTAATAATAATGCAGCAGAAGGTATACCCAGCAACAGCAATTTGAATCTAGAGAAAATAAAGCAATAAAATGTTAGCAACAAACAGTAACAATCCCTGTGAGTACAAAATAAAAACAACAACACACAGTAAATCTGCCTAGCCAAAAGTCTTAATCCTTTCCCTTACTCTGGTAAGGTTCTTAGTTCTGTCCTTTCAAGCAAGCTAGAAGGAAAGAGCGAAGGTGAAGCTCGGATGCAGATACTCGGACTCCACACAGGTAGTACTCTGTCCTGGGATTCTTGGCTCTAAGATGCATAACTTTGCATTTACTGGCATTAAAGCCAAGCTACCAGATCCTGGACCACCTCCCTAGCATTTCCAGATCTTCTTGGAGGTCCGGTATCCCTTCAGCTGTGTCCACTCTCCCATAGAGCCTGGTGTCATCTGCAAATAGGCACATTTTGCCTTTAATGCCATTCCCAATATCACTGATGAAGACACTGAACAACACCGGCCCCAGCACCGAGCCCTGTGGGACCCCACTGGTTACCTTTCTAGTGCCATATAACTCTCCCCACACAACCACCCTCTGGGTTCTGTCCCTCAGCCAGTTTTCTACCCATCTAGCCATCTTTTCCCCCAACTGCAAGATCCACCAACTTCCTGATCAATCTTTTGTGGGGCACAGACTCAAAGACCTTGCTGAAATCAAGATAGAGGATGTCTACCACTTGGCCCCTGTCTACTGTCTTAGTGACACAGTCAAAGAAGTCAATCAGATTTGTTTGACATGATCTCCCCCCAAGAATCCATGCTACCTCTCATCCTGGAGACCATGTTCCTCTAGATATTTCACCAACCCTTCCTTTAGAATGATCTTCATCAACTTGCCCACAATGGAGAACTGGGGCATCAATACATGTCCTAGGTGCACTATGAGACATGAGGGCAAAGCCTGAGTGCTCTCCAGTCAACCATGAACTGCAATAAATGTTCCTCCTTTCATGATGGTGGAATAGTAAAAGAACAGTTTAGAGGTGTCAAACCCTGCATCACCAGCCAAGCAAGTGAAAGCCTACAGTTAGCACCATTATAGATTAACATCTTAGCACAGATAAGAGATCTCTTACTGGGTTCCTCTAGAGCCTGGGACATTGTGGTGTCAGGATACTATCCAGTTGTACTTGTAAAACAAAAACAGCAATGGGGTCACAAAGGATCTGCAGCTCTTTATGAACTAATAATAACAAACAATGTAGGATAAACAAAAAATTATACTTATCTGATACATATGGTCAATGTCCTCCTTCACCCAGTCAGCATCATGTCAGACCTGTGGACATATAAGGGAAAATGGGTCAATATGAAGAATAAAAGTACTGATCAGCTGGGTCAGTTGGGAAGGACTTACAATGGTTAAAAAAGTGAGTTGTGTGTTTGGGGGGAATACAGACTGGTACCTCACCATCGACCTGGGTTTTAGAATGGACTCTGTCACTCAGGGGCCATCATGAAGGAGAGTCAGTGCCCCTAGAACTGATTTTCTCTTGTGGGTGGGGGGCCCACTGTACTCCAGCAATCGACTGGCACAGGGCAGGATGAAGACACCAGCTGTTATCCTTCTTGCACCATTGACAGGGCTCTGGACTGCCAAACCGGTAAAGCATCTTGGTATGGGTTGCATGGCTAATGAGAGAAATGATCCTTTCCCCTCTGCCTTCCCCCTACAGAGGGAGTGGCTGTACCAAAGGTCCAAATTTAGTCCGTGGGATGGGGGTGATGTAGCTAGGTGGCTGGTGGCAGTATGGCACTTCTCCATGGTGCAGGGTCTGCTCTGACTGTGGCTTCAAATTCAAGTTTATTGGCAGGAAAAACTCCACTGAGCAGGCTCATTTACAAGGAGGTCCTGATTAACAACAGGGACATTACACAAGCATATACAAAGTAATATGCATTAAACACACGAATAATCCATGAGAAGAAAATAGGACAATAATATTTACATCATATATACATAGGCACACTAAAGCTAGGAGTTAAAAAAATGGTTAGCTCTGGGCAACAAGATAATACCTCATGAGGGAAGTAGAAACTACAAGGCCAGCAAGGAAATTAAAGATAGAGGCACAGGCAGGGTGGGATGGGATAGGGACAGAGGGAAGGTGGGACAGAGGATGGTAGGATGGAGGCATAGGCGCCGACTACGGGGGGGCTGAGGGGCTGAAGCCACCCCCGGGAAGGTTAGGCAGGGGCTCTGGCCCCCCTCCCAGAATTTAACAATGTTGTACTAGCCAGCAGAGGCAGGGAGGGTTTAAATGGGGGCAAAACAGTCCTGAAATGCATGCCGTGCGACACACTTCTACCTCATCAGCCAGCCACTAGCAATGTCTTTAACTCTCCCGCTAGCCCAGGCCAGTCAATCTATGTATGCCATTGTGAGGAAGATGAGCAAAGAGGACCAATCACAGCATTCAGGGTCACATGATTCGATTTCAGAGTTTCGGCAGGATAGGCGCCGGCGGTAAGTTTCCCTGCCCACTGGCTCATCCCTTAGTGGTCACCGGTCATGGACAAGCCCAGTTTCTTTTTTCCCCATTGCTTCCCTCTGCTCACTCATCGCTCTCTCCCTCCCTCCCAAGTTCCCATCAAGGCCACTCATCATCGTCGTGATCGTCAGTCAGTCATGGACACCCGTCCCTGGACTACCTAAGCATGGGTGGAAGGCAAGGAGGAAAGTGATTCATACTACGAGCATTCTGAACTCAACTCAATGCCATCTGTGGAGTTAACTTGGGGACTTACTTGGGAGACAGACACAGATGTGTGGCTGGCCGGGTGGGCTGGGGTAGCAGCGCAAAGAATCAAGAGATGAGACAAGGCGGGAGCAGCCAGATTGCAGCTTCAGAGGCCCAGGCCAGGTCAGGGAGGCACAGTCAGAAAGCAACTGGACTCAAGCAGTGACAAGTTCCCTTCCAGCAACACCAGCAGTAAGGTTTGTCTGAGGCCTGGCTGGGGGTATAATGTGAAATGACTGCAAGTTGCAGACCCTTACTCAGCTGCAAATAGACTAGTTACCACTGCACTGCCAGTAGCAGATAGTGGGTTGTTACTTCTGCCAGTGGCAGAAGTAAAAATCCACTATCTGCTACTGGCAGTGCACTGATAACTAGTCTATTTGCAGCTGAGTAAGGGTGCTGCCAGTCTGTTTTCAATTGTTTCCATGCTTTCATTTCACAGAAAAGTAAAACTGCTTTTAGTTTCAAAGTAATGCCAGCTCCAAGCAGGCAGTTCTTCCTCTCTCTGGAAGAACTACAAGGGCTTAAAGTGCTTATATTCTTTGTTGGCATTCTGGTGCTGTTCTAAAATTGCTGCTGCAATTGAAGTGAACTGTAAGCTTCCACAAAGTCTGTAGCACAACTTTCTGACATCCCAAGACTGGTGAAAATATTTGTTAGAAAGGTTTTGAGGGCTGCCCCATCCCCTAATTTTTGTGGAATGAATGGTCATGGTCATGTACAGAGTGGAGGTGCACAGAGTAACTTAGCAATTTAAGGTTGGAAAGGACTCCAAGTCCATCAGGTTCTCCTTCTCTACTTCATAAAGTGACTGATAAGTATGATGTGCAGGGGTACAAATTTAATGAGATTTCCTACTCACCTGCTGCCGAGGGTACCCTGTGATTCCCTTGCTAAGCAAACATTTGCCCAGACTTACCTAGAAGGCCTGTAGTCTGTCTTTTTTACCCACTGCCTCCACTGGTGGGCTTTACCATAGGTTCACTACTCTCTGCTCTGGAAGAAGAAATGCCTCCAGTGTTATCACTGAATTTATCAACATTAAGCTTAAGAATTTGTCCCCGCATCTTGCTGGAGCATATCAGATAAAACATTTTCATCTGTTTGACCTTGTCTGTATAGCATAAACATTTCCAGTTTTGCTCACTGATCACTGTTGGTACCCAAGCCTCTGATTAGCATTATTAGCCCACAAAGTTTTTTTTTAAAGTACCATAAAATACTGTTACTTGCCCTTCCCCCCCAATTATGTAAGACAAATAAAACATTTGAGTAAACAAGGCTGCTGGCTCTGCCACCTTGCAGGCAGCTGCATGCTTCCCTCACTTGCTCTATGATAATATGCCCTGCAGGCTAATGGGTGAGTTGGCAGGGCTACTAAACATGGAGCAAGCAAAGGAAGTTCACAGCTGCCTGTGAGATGGTGGAAGGCAGCTGCTGTAAATTACTTATGAAGATTTAGTAAAAGGTTAAAAAGTATTTTGTCAAGGGTTTCACAAATATTACTTTAGGTGCATGGGCTAATAACACTAATTAGGGGCTTAGCTGTCCGCATGGAAGGACTTTTTGATTTGCAAAGTTTTCTTTTAACCTAAGAAAAACAATAAAGTAATATAAAAATAATTAAGCAGATGACAAGTGGCAGGAGACTGCTTTTGCACGTTGGTAACAATGGTTTGTGCCCTGAGCCGGGGCTGTGTAGTGCAGAGACTGGCAGAGACGGTTAACAAGTACCTCCCTCATGGGTGGGATGTTACTGTAGTGGTCCTTGTTGAAGGTGTGCCATTGGTAGTGATGCTAACCATGAGATGATGTGCACCAGCCCTGTATACTGCTACATATGCATACAAAGTGAGGACAGTGGAAAATGCTGTCCATGTGTACCAGATAATGTGCCCGAGTCTTCTCCCACACCATCTGACACTGACCTCTGTAATGCAGTTATCTTTACTTCTTGCAACAGGCTGCCTCACAGACAATTTGCTGCTTCCTCCCTGGTGGCACTGGCAGCAGAGGAATGGACATTCTGAATCCAGAGGATGGGTAAAGATATAGAATTTTGGAATGAATAGCCAAGCATTGTGCAGTGAGACTGGTGGTAGAGGAAGACACTATGGTAACACTAGAAGGACATAGGCAGATGGGGAGCATAAAGAAAAGAGAGAGAACAAATGAGTAAGCTGAAATTGGAAGCTTACAATGTATTCAGAAAAAAGTACCCTGGACCTGCTGCAGCATCCCCAAGAGCAACACTGCTGTACATGCTACCTAGGATTGATGATCTGGGAGAAGAACCATCTAGGCTCATTTCCAACCTAGAAAATGTAGGGTTGCAGCTTGGGACACTGGGCTTCACTGCTAGATGCAATGTGGCTGTAACTTGGCTGGACACTTTTCACTTGGAAAGGGGCACTCACAAGTGGGGAGGTTGTACCCTTGAATGCCACATCATAGCTATGGGTATTGGTATGGACCCTTTCAGTGTCACACCTGGAAGGGTTCATACCCATAGTTATGAGGTGGCATTCAGGGGTACAACCTCCCCACTTGTGACGGCCCCTCCCCAAGTGAAAAGTGTCCAGCCAAGTCACAGCCACATTGCATCTAGCAGTGAAGCCCAGTGTCCCAAGCTACAACCCTACATTTTCTAGGTTGGAAATGAGCCTAGATGGTTCTTCTCCTCATAACATCAAGCTTAGGTAGCATACATGTGTGGAGTACTGGTGATAACTGGTTAGCAATCATTCAGATGTGGGAAGCTGTGATGATTTAGGGCTTGTGTGTCAATCACTTAGATACGGGGACAGTTTTAAAGTTGGACTTCTCAATCACTCAGATGTGAGGAGCAGGTTGTTGTATTGTTACCATGTATCTCAAAAGGTTTTGCCATTAGATCATGTTAAAATGTGCTTAGGTATTAAGAACATCTTCATTTTTATAAGAGGGCATGATGCATTTTTATTTTTGTGTAGCAACCTCTGCCACCCCATACTGTGTGCCAGTGGGCATTTGACAGTACACATTACATGTGTTTTATTAAAATGCCACCCACTTTCCAAAGAGCAGGGATAGGACAGAAAGAGATATCCTTGGTCTGTGGGAAGTGAGTGGCATTTTAATAAAACAGCAGACAAACAATATTTTTGACAAATTAATTTTACTGAGAAAAGATTTGGGTGTTAGTCTGCTAAAAAGTCACCAAATGAGGAACACCACTAGTGTTTGCAACACTTGCTGTGGAGTGGATCAAGGTGGTGAGTAACAACATCACAGGATATGGGGAGGGAGGTCAGGGTGAGCGAGTGACACCACTGGTGTCTGCAGCAATTGCTGGGGAGTGGGTCAGGGTGGGTAAGTGACACCATCAGAGACTGTGCCAATAGCTTGGTAGGTGGCAAGATAGGTCAGTGACACCACCACTTGCTGGGCAGTAGGTCAAGGTGGTGAATAACAACAAAATACAGGCAAATGTGGGTAATCTGCTAACACTGAAATTGTGTTTATTGTGCTGTGCTATCTCTTCAGTAAACCCCCAAAAATGCACCACAGAACACCAAAAACCCTAGAGCTTCTGGGGATCTTGGCAGCCCCCAGACCCCCAGCCATTTCTTTGGGCCCCCCTGGGAAAAATAAAACTTGGCTCCTTGGCTCCTATAGATGGAGGTAGGAGGAGGAAGACAACATGGTGGAGAGGGTGGGAAAAATGAATATAACAGGGTGGCTATGGTGGCTGGGGCAAGGGCACTTTGGAGGTGGCAGGGAGAGGAGGTAGAGAAAGAAGGTAAAGAAAGGATAGCTGTAAATAAGGGCAGGGACTGTTGAGTGATGATAGTGTGGGATACAGACTAGGGGTAGATTGTGTGGTGATGGCGTCATGCTGGCAGCTGCTATTTTTCCCCATTTTCATGCCAGCCCACATCATGCGACAGTGCATAGTCTTGTCAGATCTCACCATGCGCGCAGATCCATATATTTTAGAACTCTATCAGTCCACCACCAGAAAAAATGAGAAGAGCCAGCTTCCCCACCACTTTCACCAACATGGGCATTCTATTCACCACTCCCAAACGAAAAACAGCAGACTCTTCATCATACCAACATGAGTAGTTCAACATTCTACCAGCATTGTCAGCCTCCTCTCCTCCACATAAAACTAATAGCCAGCTTCCCTTAACCCCACAGTCTGTCTCCCAACAATGCCTCCCCTTTTACCAGCACAGCCAGCTACCCAACCACATGGCCAGCCCCCTTCTCACCCACATTACACTCTCCTTTTCCCATACATGTGCTTGCCAAGGTCACTTCACAGATTCACTTCCATGGACAACATCCAACCTCACATCTGGCTAGCCTCTCCTTCAAATATGGACTGCACCCCACAACACCACCGGGACCATCTCACTGACCACATATCCAGAGTCCACACCCTTCCATTAGCACAGCGCTTCTTACTGGCACACTGCACAATATCAACACCATTCAGCCAGCTCCCCTCCAAGCATAGACCAAACCCCCGACCAGCATAATAATCTAGCAGCCCGCACTCAAAATCAGTCACATGTATCCACACCCAAATCAGCTGTGCCACCAACCATAGTGAATCACCTTGATGTACATTTCCCCCCCAACCACCACCACCACCACCAAGTGCATCACACTGTTGGTACCTGCAACACCTTATAAAACTTTTTGTCTTACATTCTGGAATACTTGCCTGTGCAATTGTATGTTTATTTTATTTATTTAGTTTTTGTTGACCGGGTAAGTGCACTAGACAAATCCTGCCTATTTTCAGGCACGACCCGGGGGAGGGGGATACAGATGAATGCCAGCTGACCTTGAACCAGATTAAACTGTTGGTGGTATTTTTAGTGAATGAGAGAAATTTGGCCAGGACACCAGGAAAATTCCCTTACTCTTTTCAATAAGTGTCATGGGATCTTTAACATCCACCTGAACTACCATCAATCCAGGCAGATGGGACCTGGGTTTAATGTCTCATCTGAAAGACGGAATGTAGCAGGCAGGCAGTAATCTCCCTCAAATGTCCTTGCCTATTAGACCCTGCCCA
Source organism: Neoceratodus forsteri (assembly GCA_016271365.2). NCBI lineage: Eukaryota > Metazoa > Chordata > Ceratodontiformes > Ceratodontidae > Neoceratodus > Neoceratodus forsteri. Next base: position 158,468,521 of record CM028131.1, on the reverse strand, counting down.
ATATACAGGTAGAAAATGGTGGAAGACACAAGATAAAAAATGTGTTGCACTATGGCTGGCAGCAATCACAGCATTATGGCCCCAGCAAGCTGACGCCCAACACAAATATAAACAAACTGGCCAGATGAATTTCTCACCCCCCCCACACTTCACAATGCAACACAATATAATATATATTACATAGACAGCCCTGGCAAAGAAAACTGCTGTAAGCTTTCCTTTTTAAGTATCTGTTTGCAGCTTTATGTCCAGGGCCATACTGCAGATGTGACTTTCAAAAAGATAGCCCTGCAAGATTTGTTTCCACTTTGTTTGCAGCATCACCAGCCTTACCCCGGTCTACACCCCCAATGCCACAACACACCCAGCAGACAAACGGCGTGCTTTTCAATTTTTTAAAATTCAAACTGGCACAGGTTTTAAAAGGAAAACTGCAGTAAATGAGAATGATCTACCTTTAATGTGTGTCAGCAGTGCTGCAGACATATTCCCCAAGTGACCAGCATATCGCAGGTCCGACCCGATTTTGAGCAGCAAAACCCACTGACCTGCACACCCCCGGCCAAACCCGCTAGCCCATCTTCCTGGTCTGTGCATGCACAGAAGAATGAGAGCACATGCTCCCGCCACTTGTTCCCGGCCTCTGGCTCCACTGTGGAGCCACAGAATGATGTACATCCTGTGAACGTAAAGAGCGTGGGCAGATCTGATCAGCGGGAGAATGAGGATGAGCTGTAGCACAGTGCTGCAGAATCTATTTTGACTGCAAAACTTCACAAAATTTGCCCAGTTGCCGCAATGTTGGAGTCCAATGTGGAATCACCCTCCAAAGAGCGGGGAAGGGGGGCCTTAATAGCAAGGTGGAAGACGTTGAGGAGCTTCAAGTATCTGAGGAGCAGCCAGGGGTGTCAGGTGTCAGCAGACCAGCTTCCAGCAGGAGTGGTCCAGAGTTTGGCCCTGCATACAGCCTGTTACAGGGAACAGAGAAAGAGCATGGTGCAGCATGGTAAGTTTATTTCACACTACACTGACTCCCAGTTTAGGGGACATCTTCTCTAAGTTCTGAATAAAATCATCTAGCGCTCAGGTTTTCGACTTTTTTAGCAAACCTCCCCATCACCCGTGAGTCACTATCTGGTCCAGGCCCTCATGCAAGCCAGAGCCCTGCTGTCACTCAGTGACTGTCTCATCTGGTCACTGGTCTGAAAAGTAACTGACTGCAGATTTCAGGGGGCCACAAAAAATGTGGAGTTGTCAGCTAACCAATACAGTATCTGCATGGGTAGATAATATAATTACACAGCAAATGTACTTATAGAGGACATGACTGAGGGAGAGGGGAAACTGCAGCAAACACCACTCCAAGTTACCACAATGGAACCAGCCTACTGAGTCTCCAGTTGGCAATCTGAGCTCAGCTGCTGATCATTGTGTGGCAGAGTGCACAGAGATCTACAGTGACTGTGTCCATGTTGCTTCCGACTGGTGACACGAAACCTTGCTCCCTGTCAGCGGCCTCTCAGCCCCCCCCCAGACACCCCGCTCCCCCGCTCGGCCACGGTGACCAGCATTCTAGTTGCTGAAACTTGGGACCTATGTGAAGACAGGTATGGCAAAGCAGGGTTGCATTGGGTCTGGCATACTTTTTGTAAAGAAGAAGTCTCTTGTACACTCTAGGAGTTGGTTTTCCTCACCTGATCAGCTGTGACTGTTCCTGGAGGTCTCGCTTGTTATATACTGAGTTTTTTTTTTTTTAATCGGTTGATTAGTAACATTTTTATTAATAAAATAAATAAATATGCAGTCTGTGATCCATTTGAGCTCGAAGAGGTCCTTTTCATAGTGTTATCACAGCAACAGGGATTCAGCATGTTTGCAGTTCATTTGCATCACCAGGTAAGAAAGAAGATCTGTCTCCCCATACGACGCACAGGGGAAATACCAAACCTCACCCAACAACTAACACACTGAAATCTGGCCAATGGAAAATCATGTACACAAATGCTCACAGCCTGGGAAATAAGATCCCAGACCTGCAGGCAATGATGTCAGAGGCTAAACTGGACAGAGTAGCAATTAGTGAGACGTGGTTTACCAGTAACCACACTTGGGAGACTTCAGTACCTGGCTGTGTACTGTTCAGAAGAGACCGATGTGCAAAAAGAGGGGCTGGAGTGACTCTGTATGTCAATGAAAATACCAAAGCTACAGAAATTCAGAATGCACATAATGAGCCATAAGAACTGTGGGTCACCCTGGAAACAGGAAATGGGACAGCCATAAGAACTGGGGTTGTCTACAGGCCCCCAGACCAGGGGGAGGACATAGACCCATTACTGTTAGGAAATATACAAAACATGAAAGCTAAAGGGGAGGTTCTGATAATGGGAGACTTCAACATGCCGGATACAGATTGGTCAATACCAGCAGGAACATCTGCCAGAACTAGACACATGGTGGATTCCCTGCAGGGAGCACCTCAGACAGCTAGGTACAACAACCCACAAGAGACAGGACTATCTCTAGATCTGGTACTGACTAACAGGAAGGGATCACAGATTCTCCAGGTAGAAGGTCACCTGGGGCCAGTGACCATCTCATGGTATGGTTCAATTTGGCCACTACATCTAAATCATCCCATTCCAAGGCAAAAATATAGGACTTCAGAGGAGCTGACTTTGATAAGATGGCCAACAGAGTTAAGCTAGCCCTGGCAAAAGAAACACAGGTGAGGGGGTACAGGCAAAGTGGGCAAGCATTAAGGATGCAATACTTGAAGCAACATCCCATTGTGTTAGACAGAAAAGGAAGTGCAAATGAAGAAGAAACCACTTTGGTTCTCAAATACAGTAGCAGAAAAGGTCAGAGCCAAAAGGCTAGCCTTCAGGAAATATAAGGGAACACAGCGGGATGAAGATAGGGAGGCAGGCATACCAAACTGCCCTAAGGGAAGCAGAGAAGGCAGTAAGGCAGGCAAAGTCCCAAACTGAGGAAACACTAGCAAGAACAGTAAAAGAAGGTGACAAGACTTTCTATAGATACATTAGTGAAAGGAGAAAGTCCAGAGAGGGTATTGCTAAGCTCAAAGGAGAAAAGGGAACATGTGAGGAGGAGGACCCTGTAAAAGCATCTATCCTAAATAGATACTTTTGCTCAGTATTTACTGAAGAGAAGGTAGGGCAGGGCCCACAGCTCAGCACCCTGTACACAAGGGGGAGGGAGGTGAGCACTACTCCCTTCACAAAAGAAATTGTCCTACAAGAGCTCGCTAAGCTCCAGGTGGACAAGACAATGGGACCTGATGGCATACATCCCAGGGTACCTAAGGAACTAAGGGTGGAACTAGCAGAGCAATTAGCAGAACTGTTTAGTGAGTCTCTGAGCACAGGAGAGGTCCCAGAAGACTGGAGAAGTGCTCATGTGATCCCCCCTCCACAAGAGTGGTAGCAGGGAGGAGGCAGGGAACTACAGACCAGTCAGTCTTACTCAGTAGTGGGCAAGATTATGGAGGCACTCCTTAAAGAAAGAATAGTGCAACACCTGGAATCCATAGGGGCACAGGATCCAAGACAGCATGGATTTACAAAAGGAAGGTCCTGTCAAACTAATCTCATAGATTTCTTTGACTGGGTAACCAGAGTGGTGGACCAAGGGGGAGCAGTTGATGTTGCCTACCTTGACTTCAGCAAAGCTTTCAACACTGTTCCACATAGAAGATCGATAAATAAGCTGGGTAGGCTCGGGGTGGGTCAGAAGTTGGTCAACTGGGTGGCAAACTGGTTGTCGGGCAGAAAACAGAGAGTGTTGGTAAATGGTATACAGTCAGAAGAGATGCAAGTCATAAGTGGGGTACCTCAGGGATCAGTCCTGGGGCCAGTCCTTTTCAATATCTTCATTAGTGACATTGCAGATGGACTAAAGGGTAAGGCTTGTCTGTTTGCAGGTGACACCAAGATCTGCAACAGAGTAGATGATCCAGATGGAGTGGGCAGAATGAGAAGAGATCTGGATAAACTAGCAAAATGGTCAGAAGAGTGGCAACTGGGATTTAATGCAAAGAAGTGCAAGATCATGCACACAGGGAAGAGAAACCCTGAAGCTACCTATAGGCTGGGAGGGGAATTGCTGGCAGTCACAAAGGAAGAAAGACACTTGGGCATCATCATCACCGATGACCTGAAATCATCCAAACAGACCTCTAAAGCAGTAGGTAAGGCTAGGGGGATGTTAGGGTGTATTAGTAGGGGTATCACAAGTCGTGAGAGGGAGGTAATAATCCCTCTTTACAAGACACTGGTTAGGCCCCATCTGGAGTACTGCGTGCAGTACTGGAGGCCACACCTTCACAAGAACATTAACCAAATTGAGGCAGTCCAGAGAAGGCAACCAAAATGGTGCAGGGACTGCATCAGAAGACATATGAGGACAGATTAACGGAGCTCAATATGATACCCTTGAGCAAAGGAGGAGAGAGGTGATATGATCGAGACATTCAAACACCTTAAGGGCATTAACAAGGTGAAAGAGTCTAACATGTTTAAATATAAGAAAAATAGCAGGACAAGAGGACACAGCATGAGATTAGAGGGAGGCCGATTAAGGGGGAATGTGAGGAAATTCTTTTTCACAGAAAGGGTGATGGATGCATGAAATGGCCTACCTCAGGAAGTGGTGGCTATGAATACAGTGCAGGGCTTCAAACAGGCATGGGATAGGCATAAGGGAGCAATACAGATGAGTATGAATAGATAGACCACTGACAGAGCAAAGGCCGATGGCACATTTATAAGGTAGAAAAAGAAATGGGCAGACTGGATAGGCCTTGCGGTCTTTATCTGCCGTCAACTTCTATGTTTCTACATTTCTATGTTTCAACAGTCCTCTAAGGTGTCACACTGAATAATGTCTCACATTGTGAGACTACTGCTAACATTTGATTCCACCTGTCAGTAAATGGGGGACAAAAATAAGTGATGCACATTCATTCCAGTGTGTGCTGCAATGTGTCAGAGTGCTGCTCTAAAGAAGTGTCTGAACAGTTTTTAATGACAGCATATGCTTAGCACAGAGATTGTTTAAATGAATAAATAAATACTGTAAACAAATGATCTGTGATGTGTTCAGTTTTCATCTCCTTCTGTATCGCAAGTGTGCACTTCCTTATTTAGTTTTTATTTAGAATGTCAGTGCATGGAATCCATTGTACCTCAGTCCCAAGGTATTGCCACTTTAAGTATTGACTGGGTTATGTACCTGTATTTTCCTCCAGAAAAGATATCACAGACTCACAGATGTAATAATCTGTTTCCATACATCAACACTAAGTGAATTAACTGACCACCTTTGAATTTCATTTTTCATTTTTTTTTATTTTTATTTCATTTTTATTGGTTAAACTGGAAAGGCATGTGAGCATTGCTGCCTTTTTACACAAGCGTCCAGCATCAACTTTGAATTTATTAGCAATTTGTTTTTTCCAGCATTACTGAAGTACTGATTCTAACTCATTGTAATACTGCATACCTTCAAAGGGAGGTCTGAAGCTTTGCTAGATTATTTTAGCAAATTTTCAGGAGATTTTCTGGAGGAAATCGTTTATATAAATGTTGGGGGTTTGGGGACTGCTATGACCTCAGAAGCTCTGCAGTGCATTTTGGAGCTTATACACATTTATGTGTATGTTGAATTCAAATGTAATTACTGTCCTGCAACACAGCAGTGTCCTTTGTGTTTGATGAACACTGATGAACGTTAAGCCAACTTCTTGTAACTGTCAGAATCAGAAGTGACCACATTAATATCCATGTGTAGTGGGCAGTGCACAGAGGCCCCAGCGTGGGATAAGGGATGGCTCTGGGAGCCTATGGCAAAAGTAAAAAAAAAAAAGCAAAAGTCAGAGGAAAGGGGAAGGGGTTCATACGAACACCAGCTGTCAATGGTCCTGCATTAAATTCCCCATTACATGAGGGAACAGCATGGTACTCTCACCATAATTTGATGTGCAGCCATACATCAAGGATTGCAGTCCACTACACTGCTCCCTTCCTGCTTTTACTCACCCACATAAAGCTTGGTGTCACTTCTCCTTGTTTTATTTCCACTCATTCTGGTCACTCCTTGTATGACTCCTTGAGGTAGATTTTTTGCATTAAACCAGCATGCTATGTCCCGTATGTCCTCCCATTTTTGCCAACCATTACCACATTCTTTTGAGTTCTGTGTTCATGGGCTACTGAACCAGAAGTCCAACGCTGCAAAGCTTCCTGACCAGTCTTTCTTTCTTTCAAATTCTGTGACAAACAAGTGTAACCCCTAGGTGGTACAATCCCAAGGGATACTACCCCTGCCTGCATGACTAGGCACATGTTGAGGGGCCTGAGCTCAGTGAATGGGTGCCTGCACTGGAAGGGTTGGTTTAAGGGTAGCGTAGCTGCTCTGGGTATAGCCCTCCAGGACACTGACACCACCCCCTCAACGGCTTGCACTGGTCAGCAGATAAACAGTCACAGTTAATGTCAAAATACAATGTTGAACCCACTCTTGGCACACTTACCACCAGGGCTGGTTCAGCTGCACTGGCCCTGGAGACCCCTTGTAAAACAGGACCTGCAATAGAACAGTGCAATAGCAATACAGTATCCCCTCCACAAAGTTACATGCTAGCCAAGTTAAATGCAGAAAGAACAGAATCTGGTTTATTCAGGAGACGTGAACAAGGGTGGGGCAGCAATCTGGCATTTGATTTCCTATCTGATTTAGTGAGGTTAAACATGCATGCACTAAGAGTCCCTCTAGCACAGTCACACACACCCTGGGTACCCAGTTGTTACTCAGGTTAACCTGAAGCATTGCAGCTGTTGTTGGGGCCCTTAGAAAAGAAACAAGCAACGTGAACTTTAACCCACAATTTGTATTTCGGAGCCAGATGGCTCAGTTCAGAATGATCAACCAAAACAAATCAGATAACACACAATACATACGAACTTACGAATCTGCCAGCAGAACAGACCAACTGTTTATCAAAGTCTGCCTGAGTGTGCAGCTAGCACCCTAGATTGCAGCTGTCCCAGTCTCCTCCCCCACTGTTCCTCCCATACCTGCCATACCCCTGTCCCCCAGACTCTTCCTCTTGCTTTGTCCCACTCCTTCTTAAAGCTTCTGACTGTCATACATGTTACAACCCCCACTGATAGGGCATTCCATTTAGACACCACTCTCTCAGTGAAGTAGTGCCTCCTCATCTCCCTCTTAAATCATCCCCCTTCCAACCTTAGTCCGTGCCCCCTCATCTCCCTACCTTTCCTCAGTTTAAACACCCTCTCTGTGCTAGGTTTATGTACCCCCTCAAGTATTTCAATGTTTCAATCATATCCCCCCACCCCTCCTCCCCTCCAGTGTGTACATATTCACCTCCTGCAGCCTGACTTCATAGTCCTTTCCTTCCATCCCCTTTAACATTGTTGTTGCCCTCCTTTATACCCCCTCCAGTAATTTTATATCTCTTTCCAGGTATGGCCTCCAGTAATGCACACAGTACTCCAAATGCAGTCTGATCAAGGATTTGTAGAGGCAGGATCATATCCCTATGCCTGCATGAGAACCCCCATGTGATACAACCCAGCATCCTGTTTTTCCTTAGCCGCTGCTTTCTTGCATTGGGCAGAGTTGTTCATGCTCACTGTTAACAACACCCCGAGGTCCTTCTCCTCCTCAGTGATCCCTAGCCTCATCCCCCCCCCACCAACCAGTAGTCCCTCCTACGGTTTTTGCTCTGAAGTGCATCACCTTATACTTCTTCACGTTGAATCATAGCTGCCACTTCTCCAAACATGTCTCCAGTTTGGTGAGGTCCCTGTGCAATTGTTTTCATCCATCCTCTTCATCCACTACCACCCCATTTTGTTATCATCTGCAAACAGACTAACCCTGCTCCCAACTCCGTGTGCTATATCGGAGATAAAGAGCCCAAATAGCACTGGGCCCAGCACTGAACCCTGCGGCACCCCACTTGTCACTGCTCTGGGTGTCAAGAGCTTCCCCCACAACCACCCTCTGCACCCTACCCTGTAATGAGTTCTCTATCCAGTTTGTCAGCTTTCTCCCAACCCCCACAGCAGTCAGCTTCCCCTCAGCCTCCCATGAGGCACTGTATCAAAGGCCTTGCTGAACTCCAAGTACAGGACATTTACTACATGTTTTATTTATTTATTGAAATGTTTCAGCAGGAGGGCACACTGAACAACAAGTTGCTTGTCTCACGGTGTGACCTGTGGGGAAGAGGTTACATAGGGTTGTGAAGGATGATCAGTTACAATAGTATGTGGGTAGTACAAACAATACAACATTGTAAGATTATGCAACAGTTGGAATACAAGGTATTGTACAATAAACAGTAGTGTAACATTGGGTAAATTACAATACATGTCCGAAATCATACAAAAGAACATATAAATGTACAAAACAATAATAATGCAACAGAACCATTTTAGTGCATGAGTGTACCAGGAGCAGGCTCTAGGGAGTACACAAGTGCTGTTGGAGTAAAAAGGATGGGGTAGGTTGTGCACACGGATAACCCAGAAGGGCAGGTGGAGAACAGAGGGGGAGAGGCAAGAACTGAATATGAGGAGAAGGGGTAGCCATTTCCTGATTCCCCCTTCAGGATGTTGAGAACCCTGCTGGGGGGATCAGGGTAGGAAGGCAGAAACTGGGGATAGGTATTAAGGTGGGTTAAAGCAGAAAGAAAAACAATATTCCACATTAGGAATCAAACTCAGGTCTTCTAGTCACCAGGGCTTGGTAGTCTGTAGCTCTACTACTGCACTAAAGCACACTGAAGTGCATGACCCCCATCTAGCTCCCTTGTTAGCCATTCATAATACTCTATTAGGTTTGTTTGACAAGACCTCCTGGAGACAAACCAGTGTTGCCGCCCATCCTGGCTGCCATTACCCTCAAGGAGTGCTACCAGCCTCTCCTTCAGTATAGTCTCCATAAGCTTCCCCACTATGGAAGTGAGACTGACCAGCCGATAGTTTTCTGGCTCTTCCCTAGGCCCATTCTTGTGTATGGGCACCATGTGGGCCACCCTCCAGTCCAGAGGCACACACCCCATTTCCAGGGAGGTGTTGAACAGATCTGCCAGCGGCTCGGCCAACACTGCCGCCATCTCTCTCAGCACCCTGGGGTGGTTGCTGTCAGGACCTGGTGCCTTGTCCACCCTTAATGACCTCAGCCCATCTAGCACTCTATTCCCTATGATCATTTTGTCTGTCACCTCCTCCCCCCCTTTTCCCACCTCCAGTCCATAATGGTAGTGGTCCATCCCTCTCCTTAGTGAAAGCAGAGCAGAAGTACTCATTCAGTATTTCTGCTTGATCCTCTCCCTTTTTCACCCATTCACCTCCCCACTTTATCCTCACTATATGTTCTCTGCATTTCTTCTTTTCCCTGACATATCTGAAAAAGTCCTTCTCCCTTCCCTTTAGGCCCTGTGCTAACCTTAATTCCCTGGAGGCCTTGGCTTTTTTCACCCACCTGACCACCTCCTTGGACCAACTCCCATAAGCCTCCTTCTCCTCTTCCTTCCTTACCTCCAATACATAGCCCTCTTTGCCTTCACCCCGCAACACTTCAGTGTTCCACCAGCATGGTTTTCTGGCTCTACCCTTCTTACTCCTAGTCCTGGTGAAGGCTACTGTGGCCTCCGTTAGCTCAGCTTTAATAACATCCCACTTTTGCTCTGCATCCATCCCCAGCCTTATATCCTGGAGTCTCCCTTGCAGTATTTCTCCCATCCTCCCAAAGTCCATCCTCCTAAAATCCACCACCTTCATGCCCATGCCTCCAGTCTCCCTGCCCAACGTGAGTATGAACCACACTGGTGGTCGCTACCCAGTGCCTCATTATTTGTAAGTACCAGGTCCAGTGAGTTACCAAGCCTTGTAGGCCCATTTACCATTTGTGTCAGGAGGCCATCCTGGATCGCATCCAGGAGTGCCTGCTCCCTGGTGCTGTTTGTGGAATGGGTGCTCCAATCAACTCCTGGCAGGTTGAAATCCCCCACTATCACCACACTCCCCCCTCCTACACACCCTCCTTATCTGCTCTGCCATCTCCCCATCCAGGTCCCCCGACTGGTACACCACCCCCAGCCTCAGATTTCTACCCTTGGAGTCGAGAAGCTGCAACCAAAATGCCTCCATCCTCCCCTTCTCCCCCTTGTTCCTCGTGCATTTGATCCCTTCTCTCACATAGAGTGCTACCCCCCCTTCCAACTCCCTGGTCCCTCCTGTATATACTGTACCCCGGGACTGCTAGATCCCAGTCATGGTATTTGGTGGTCCAAGTCTCTGTTACTGCCAGTGGCGGCTCTACACCAGGGCCCGCCAGGGCACGTGCCCCGGTAAAAAAATTCTTTGCCCCAGTTGGTGCCCCATATGTTGCAGAACCTCCCCCATTGTAACAATATATCAGTGCCCTGGCTGCCATCTGTTGTGCCCCAGCTGTGCCCTGGTAACCATTTGTGGCTAGAGCCGCTACTGGTTACTGCAGCAACATTCACATTCCCCTCTGAGAGGAGTGTCTGAAGTTCTGCAATTTTGTTTCCCAGGCTTCTTGCATTTAGGGATACCACCTTCCATCCGTACCCCTCCTTCCTCTCTCCCCCCCTTCTCCTTGGTCTGCTCTCCTCCTCTTGGTAGTCCACACCCTTTATCCGCCCTGTTGTTACAGGGTGGTGGTGCCTTTAGCACTTCATGCTGGCTACCCTACATGCCCCTTCCCTGAGTCAGTTCACCTCTGCCTTTACCTGTATCTAGGGAGGTGAGCTCACTAGGCTCCCCTATCTGGACCTTTTTACTATCCTCAGTCCTCTTGCCACCCTCACCAGTTTAAATCCACCTTAGTTGATATATACCCCTCCATTCCACCCTTTAGTACTCCCTTCCCCTCCCTGCTCAAGTGTAGCCTGTTTCCTGCATACAAGTCACTATTCCCCCAGATCCTACCCCAGTTTGTCACTAAACCATAATTCTTGGTATGGCACCATTCTCTCAGCCACTCGTTGAACTCCTCTATCCTTTCCTTGCTCCCCATGCTCACACATGGTACCGGGAGTACCTCCGAGAATCCGCTGACTCCCCAACCCCCTCACACTGCTTGCCCAACTCCTCGAATCTCCCCTTCACCACTTCTACAGGCTCCCCTGCCAAGTCGTTTGTACCCACATGCAACAATAGGTGAGGTTTCTTCCTCCCCTTTGATGCACACTTGAGCAGTGCCTGCCTTGCCCTTCCTGGGGTCAACCTGGGAATAGCTTCAACCCTAATACCACTGTGCCTTCACCCCTTCTGCTCCATCTGATCCCTTACAGTATAGAATCCCCCAGCACGAGTACCCCCATTCCTGTCCCTTACCCCCTTTCCTCTCTTTTAACCTTTCCTCTACTCCAGAGTTCATACTGCCCTGCCCCTTACACACCCCAGCTGCACCCTCTGTGTGTCCTGCAACTGCCCCCCATTTCTGCCTCACTCCCTGTCCCTGCACTGCTCCTCTCATCCCCCCAATCACCTTACCAGCCTGACTTCTGCCTATTGGGCTTTCCCTAACGATCTCCCCTCCACTACTGCTGATCTTCAACCCCTCCACTACCCCCTCCGCTGCAGATTTTGAGCTCCCATTACCCACGACTCACAATGTTTTGTTGCAGAAAACTACCCTGATGGTTACTCACACTACCCAGACCAGGAGGCAGGATTGACAATATGAAAACCTCAGGATAGTATGCTGTTTGCCAGGGAAAGCAGGGCCCACAAGATGCACCATGATGGTCGATCCTGTTTGGTGGTGTTAGGCAGGGAGCCAAATCCCGTAGTGGGTCTTTCATTGGATGAATTTCTGCAGCATGAGCAGCAGTCTAGGCTGAGATGGTGAGGCCCAGACCAGGTGAACAGTTTGGATTGCAGACCATTTTAGGTGCTGGATGCAATGGCCAGCTAGTGTGACACATTCAGGGATATGGGGACACCAAATCGCGACCCACACTACACATTCAGCAGAATTATAACCAAAACAGCCAGATACCACAAATCAGGTGATAGTCAGTTTGCAATAAAGCAGTGTCTCTGCACAAACCATATGCTCTGCGGTTCTCTCCAATTCCTGACAGGCCAATCGGTCCAGGAGCAGGTCTTCGGTCCAGACCAGGTGAAATTCACTTTCTCACAATTCAGGACTATGGGCTCAATAACAGCAATTTGGATAAAGTCTGATATCAGATTGCAGGCTTCTTCACACTGGAAGATGGTAGCAGGCAGGCAAGACACAGCCTTCCTGCCAAATCCCCACTCTATCATGCAGGAGCTGCTGCTTGAATTACTTAAGCAGTTCACTCTCTCAACTCCAACTCTACATTGAAACACTGCTGCAGGCAGCTCTGGGATTTCCCAGTGATCCAAAAGGTTTGGTTGGTTGATCCTTCAGTCTGTCACAGAAAGGGCTCCCCGTCCAGATCCATTTAGGTGCCAAACAGTAAAAAGTAAAATTCCTACAGAAATTCACTCCCACAAGACCTCCGGGGACAGTCTCCATTTTTAACATCCCCCTTGGCACCGATTGGTCCAAACTGGCAGTCCAGTACCAAAATGGTGTCTCTTGGCAGAAAGTCCATGCAAACTAAAGTAGGTTAGACAAACTACTATATTATTATTACTAAAGCTGCTAATCAGCAAACAATCACAGATCCTATTAGGGTTTCCTCTGTGCACTTAGAGATAGGAGAATGAAGCAGCTGTAATGCTGCCCAGGTGGGACTCAAGCCTGAGACCACTCGATCCCCACCAAAATTAATTATAACCCACGAGACAGATACCTCTTAAAGAAACAGGCACAGACGCTAACAGGGCACTCTCAAGCAAGCACATTCAAATGGCTTAGACACAGAACACCAGCCTGGCAGTGGGCCTTAGGCACGCCCAGGAAGACATTTTAGGAACCCCCATTTGTAGGGGGAGTTACACCAGTATAATATAAAAAAGACAACCCCAGGTATGTAATTGTGCTGTTCCAGGCTGACAAGTTGGAATCTTGTCCACAACACATGAGTCTCAGTGGATCATAGAATATAATTTAATATTTATTTAATGATTTATGTAGGCAAACTTTCTGGGACATTGCCTAGGGTGTGAAAAATAAATCTGGCAGAGAGGGTGTGCAGCGTTTGCTGTGCAAGAGTGCTAATAACAGTCAGTGCAGGCATGGAACAGATCAAAATCTAAACTACAATATAAAAGTGCCCAACAGGGTTAGACTACGTGGGGAGGGGCAGAATTGTTCAAGTTGAGCAAAGAATACTGGCAACACCTATCCCCCCAAACTATGTGCAGTAGATGGGCAGCAATTAGAATCACAAAGGCTATGCAATATCCTCCAGAAGCATGTCTTTCAGTACTAGGGCATTGATTGGTGAAAATATGGCTGCCCCCGGGCAGAGGTACTGATCAAGTGTATAAGACTAGAAATCCCCCACACCACCTGCTATTCTGTAACAGGAAAGTAATTTGGGGTGCATAGTTGGTAATCCTCCCCTGATCCTCCTGCTATTCAGTGCCTTGGCAGTCACCAGAGCATAAGACTGCAATCCCCTCTCCACATAGGACAGGCAGGATGGTGGTGTTCCTTCTGGTGGCTGAGGTTAGTGGAGGCAGTTCTAGCATTGATCAGGCATTTCCAACATTGTTCAGACAGAGTGAATGTTGTGCATGCTGGTGTTCCATATTAGTTCCATTCTTTCAAGACTTGTGAAACTTTGTGAATGACAGGGTACAGTACACATTGCAAGTCCATTGGTTGGCAGGATCCACCAATGGGCTTTCAGGTGCACAGTAGCTGTCATTCACAGACAGCTCTATCAGCAGGTGGCTGTGGCAGCATGCAGGTGGGTTGAGCTGCATGCCCACATTGATATTAAGACCATGCCATGATTGGGGGGAGTGGGGTGGGGCAGGGGTGCCTGAGTTGGTAGGGGGTCCACTGGACCACGTGGTTGACTTAAGAGATTACGGCGAATGTGTGATCAGGTCAAGTTTGTGGGGAGCAGTTATTATTCCTTTACCGCCACAGTGTACAGTATAAAATCAGAGTGGTGGGCAGGAGGGGTTCGTATATGTTTTATTTATTGTTGCAGTGTACAGCATACAGTTGGGGTGGGTGGGCAGGGAGGGGCCACATATGTTTTATTTACTCTTGCAGTGTGTGGCATACGATTAGGATGACAGGCAGGGGGGACACTGGACTGCCAGAGTGGGAAAGCTGCCAACTCCTGTCTGCAGTACAGCGGCCTGCCAGTGGGTAAACACCCACTTAATCTACTTGTTGTAGATTTATCTTGAGGAGGCACATCTCCGGACTTGTTCTGGGGATGCGCCTCCAACGTGGATTGTGAATGAGGCTGCGCACCATATGCATGGGCATGCCACCTGCACAACCCCTCTAGATGCACTACATAACATTAAGGGTGGTGTGTGATGCGCATCAATCTCTTAAACAGAATTGCACCAGTGCACAAGTTGGGGTTGCACTGGCACATCTTGGATGTGCTGAGTACATCCTTTTTGTGAATCCTGCCCCTAGAGTGGACTCTACTCCTGGTCAAGTGAGTCAATTATCAAGGAGCTTGTGACTGCAAAATATGCAAAGTTAAAATCCCAAGTAATTAATAACTGAGTCATTTCTTGCATTTCAAGTAAAACAACTGAAACATTTTCTAAGTCATATAAACAACTAACTCTCAAGTTGGATTACGTTTAAATAGAAAACTTCAATTAATTCCTAGCTACAGTATTTTTCAGTCTCATTTCTCAACTAATGAATAAGTAAGCAAAATAAATTCCCAACTAATTGCTAGTTGGCAAATGTTAAACATTAGTTGAGAAAAACTCCTCAGCCAATGGTCAAGCTTAATGCTTAATTTTTATTAAGCCATTACTTCATGAAAAGGTAATCACTAGTTATTTGCAAACTTATTTTTTTGTATGGGCATTTCTTTCTCTGCTGTAATATGTACTTTGTTTCAGTTTGCACTATCTGTACACTTTTTTGCGACAGTTATTTAATAGTTCCCAACCCCATTCCCCCCAGGACACATCTAGAAATGAGCTATTTGAGCTCAGTATGTTTTTACCTGGTGAAACACTTCAATAAATAAATATACATTTGGGCTCAGATATTCAGAAATGCATCAAAGGCAGTGCAAGTCTAGTGCAGTACAAATCTGATTCACCCTGGTGCAACAGGAGCAATATTCAGAGGTTGTGCATGCCTCAGTGCATCAGCACAACCCAGCCGAATATGGCACAGTTGCGCCATGGTGCAACTGTGTTTGTGCCATGGCACAACCAGAGGTGTGCCATGGTGCAAACACAGCTGTGCCATGGTTCAGAAAGAGATTCCCCAGTGCAACTGTGGAAGCAGACCAGCAGAGCAACAGAGGGGGGCACGGCACAGAGAAGTGACCCAGGGACAGAGCCAGGGAAGCACAGTGACAGGCCACAGGAGGCCACCACCAGCTGGGCACAGTAGGGTGTACACAGGCACCCAGACCTCCACCCCAGAACACAACAGTGGCACAGATAGTAGGCAACAGGATGTATCAGTGGCCAATGGAGGGCCACAAAAGGGGCCCCCCACAGGCTGCAGGCCGTGCCCCCCCTACACACCCAGACCAGAGTAGGCCACACCCAGGACCATGCAGCCAAGCACACACATCTGTCACACACCCCTGACAGCTGCCCCAGGGGCACCCTAAGACACCGCCAGCAACCGAGGGGAGGGACACCACCAAAGTGGAACATATCACAGCACACAGCAGTGAAACACAGAAGCACAGCATGTGCCCCCGACACATGCACACCACACAGACAGGCACTGGGCCACTGCAGCATGGTTCCTCATGCCACCTGTAAAGCAGAAACAGACACAGCCAGGTATGTCAAAAGATAGATATATTAAAGAACTGAACTATGCACAAAACAAGGGTGTGGGAGAGGGTAGGAAAGTGAAGGAAGAGGATAGAGAACAGGGACTATACAGTGGGAAGGGAGACTGAAGGAGGAGGTACAGCTGGGGAAACAGTGGAATTGCAGGGTCCCAACTAGCGGCAGCCACGCCCTGCCACCCCTTGCTGTTTTCACTGCCTTCAGTCAGCCACCAGCATCCTACACAGTTGCAGCACTGCCTCCATGGTGGTCAAGGTGATCAATATGAGCTGCCAGAGCAGCCAGCAGTAAAGAGGCATCCTTTGCCTCCTCCGGACACCCAGGACACGGGACAGGACAGGTGATCACTGCAATGTCCCGAGGAACCATGCCCACCCCCAGCACACAATAGGCAGCAGGATCACCCCCCCAAGAGGGCCCATACTGACCACCCGAAGGGGGGTGGGTCAATGCCTGCCAGCAACACGGCACACCATGAGAGTGCACAGTGGTGGTCCCCACCACACAGTGACCACCCGACTGTGCAATAGCAGTTACATGGCACACTGCACTGGCAGCACCACAGCACCATCATTGGTGGCTGGGTGCACACCCACCCCACCAACAGTTGGCACATATGTCCAATGGATGCACCACAGTGGCAGGCACTATGCACAGTGTGACATACACAGCTGCCATGGCACATGGCACAGGCGGCCATGCCTGCACCCATGCTCCTGCCACCCCCCATGTACAGTGTGATGGACCAAGACAGTGCCTACCTGCCCTCTGTAGCCCAGCTGGTGCCAGAGTCACTCCTGCACCGCCACTCTGGCCCACTGCTGCCTGCCGTCCTGCAGCTGCTGCTGCTGCCACTCTCCTCCTATTTTCAGGCCCTGGGAATGGAACAGACAGGTACACATCAGTAACCAGCCACAACAGCTGCCCACCACCCCCACCCCTGTGCACAGGGTGAGCCCCTGCCAGACACGTTCCACACAGCAGCATCGCAATACAAGCAGTGGAGGGCAATGCCACCCCGCGATGCGCAGGATGGAAGTGCACCACTCTGCAGGGCATGCCAGGCAGCCTAGCCAACACCACAGTACAGCACCAGGACACACATGCAATATGGGCCTACTCACCTGGCTGTGGCACAGCCCCATACCTGACTCACACTTCCAGTCTCCTGAGGTGCTCCAGGTCCCTCCTTACCAGGTCTCCATAGAGATGACAACACTGCTTCCCTATCCTGGCCACCCCAGTGCATTGCTGCAGTGTGGCAGCAATGCCCTGCCACACCGCTACCCGGGGCTGCTGCAGGGGTGCCTGGCAGAAGAGTTGGGGTGCATGGGGCAGGACACAGGTGACCAGGTTAACCAGTTCCACTTGCATCCAGTTTGTTGCCTTGGTGTCCTTTGCTGTGCCATGCTGTGAGTCATAGCCAGTGAGCAAAATGGTGGCGGTAAGCGCACGTGGCCACAGCATGCACCTGATGTGCAACCCGGGGGGACATGCATTATGTCCACCCATCACACAGTCTCAGAGATGTGCGGCATGGGCATTCCTGGGTGGGGTCACAGGTGCAGGGGTCACCAGGGGCAGAAGTCACATCAGAGGTATGGGTTCGGCTGCCGCACAGTGCATACATGCACAATAGCAGGCCTGGCGCACCATGTGCCATAGCCACCATCATGCAGTGGGTGCACAGTGCATGACTGGTGACATGACACCATCTGGCGCATGCGCACTGCAGTCCTGCACATCACGCATGTGTGCGCATTGCACTGCAACTTGCTCCAGAGCAATCTCATTGTACAAGGAGCAAAATCATGATATTCAGCTGCCATATGCAAATGAGCTCATCAGCCAATGCATGGTGCACCGGGGGAATTAGCATGTCATTGTTGTTACACCAAAGCTCATTTGCATGTGATGCGTCATATAAGCACTGTGGAACAGCACAGGCTATGGACTGGTATTGCATCCTTTGAAGAGGGTTGTGCATGCTGCTACAGTCTCCTGGGAGAAGATGACAAAGCAGGGTAGAATGCTACAGGGGATGCTGCCACTAACACACTGTGCTGTCTATGTCCACAGGAGGTGGCATGTCCGGATGTGAGTAGCGGGAGGAGCATGGGCCTGCTCTCAAGTGCAGGTCCAATTTAACTAAGGATGAGACAGAGGCCCTGTGTGATGCCTACCTGGACAGGGAGCCACTGTTGAGTGATGCCACAGGCACACCACAGGCCAGGGCTGTGGCCTGGGAGGAGGTGTCTGTCTACGTTAACCAGCATGGTATCCACCAGTGGTTGGCACAGGAGTGCCATAAAAAGGTGGGCACAGACAGGAGGTGCATAAAGGAGAAGGTGGCAGACATCTGTGCCTCCTGGATGGCCACAGGAGGGGGCCCGCCTGATGCGCCACAGCTCACAGTGCAAGATGAGTTGGTGGCAGTCACCATGCACCACAACATGGTGGAGGGTGTGCCTGGAGGAGGATTCCAGATGCGTGGCAGCCCATCACTGCATGATAAGTATTTCAGCCATGCACAGCTGGTGGCACAGAGGGTGCATACATGGGCATGCTGGTGTGCATGCTGCTGACATGCATGTCCTGTGCATGTGTGCACAACAATGCGCATGCCATGCTGTTGAACACATGCAGTGGCAGTTTGGGGGGCACATGTGGGCATTGCATCACTGACACACCTTTCTTCTCTTTCAGCACCAGCATGCCTGCATGCTGAGGATGGGGCACCGGCAGCAGCTGTGGATGCAGGACCAGCCCCGGAGGACCAGCCTTCCATGTCCACAGGCATCTGGGGACCTGATAGCTGCAGCACACCACTGCAGTCCAGGCGGATGTCCTGGGCATGGGGTAGGACAAGGCCCTGGATGTGTTCCTGTGGGATGCCAGTCTTATTGTTCTCTGTGTGGAGACACATATCAGGGAGGGGTCTGACATCGATGACAACATCACCATCATCCTGGACAGCATGTGCAATGTTGTGAGGGAGATGCCTATGCCAGCCACCAACACAGGCAGCATGCCTAGCGACCTGCCGGCAGGGGAACAGCTGCCTGCCGCCACCACGGGTGCAGGAGTTTGCAGTGCCATGGCTCTGCCCTGTAGTGGTGTGGCTGCGCAGGTGCTGGGCAGTGTTCAGCAGCTGGATGGACAATGGCAGCAGGCTGCAGGTGCCACAGGGCAGCCAGATGCTGGGTCCGCTGCCAGGACACCAGTTAGGGATATTCCCCATGAGGACCCCACTATGGAGCATCCACCAGAGAGGGGGGCTGCGCATCATGGCTGGTCACCACAGGAGGGTCAGTGTCCCACCAGGGATCCCCAGGATGCTGACCTGCTGGCTGAGCTCACCCGTTTGCTGCAGGCCTCCATAGAGCAACAGGTGCTGCTTGCCACTGGGGTGCATGCACTGCGTGCAGAGGTTTGCCAGTTGGCTGAGCAGCATGAGAGGTGCACTGCGCAGCTCCTGACAAGGATGTAGTGCATGCAGGTGGCCATGACTGCAACCCTGGGTCACATTGCCAGTGTGATCATGGATGGCTTTGCGATGCTGGCTGCCACAGGGTATGGCTGGGCACTGCTGACCCCATGCAGTGCACTGTTCACCCCACGCTCCCAGCATCGGGTAACACCCACACTGTCGATGCCGGGCTCTGATGTTGGCATCCCAGGCATGCCTGGGGCAGGCCTATTTGGGCACCTACGTACCCCCACATGGACCTGGTCATGGTCACGCAGTTCAACCCCTGGGGGCTGTTGCTAACACCCCCTGTGGTACAGTGCAGAGCTGTGTCAGATGAATGCATCATGTGCATTCCCAGGGTGTGTGGCGCAGACATTGGTGATGCACCCTGTGGCATCGCACACCACCTGGCAGTTGATGCTCGAGCTCCCCTTCCTGTTGATGTATGCCACACCCTTGGGGCCAGGTGGAATGCGGATGTCCACATGGGTGCAGTCAATGGCCTCAATCATGCCAGGCATACGTGCTACCCTGTGGAAGTCCTGCATGGTTGCTGTGCACTCCACCTGTGTGCTGGGGAAATGGATGTATTCCAAAGCACGTGGCAGCAGACTGCTGAGGGACTGTGTGAGGAGGCAGGATGTGGCTGACTGGGTTATGCCTGTGTTGTGCCCTGTTGGTCTCTGGAAAGTGCCCATGGCAAGCAGGCACTTGACAGCTGTCACCTTCATCTCCACGGACGTGGCCTGGCTCCATCTGGTGGGTACCTGCATCACCTCACTGCACAGCTCACAGAGCTGCCTCAGAATAGCCCTGTTCAGGTGGTACCAGTACACTATCTCCATGTCACTGTAGTTCTCAAAGGTGATGCAGGCATGGTACCACCTGTGTCGGGCATACCACCAACGGGCCCTTCCTTAGCCACGTCGCTGATCCTCCTGCCCCCTCACACCCCTCGTTACAGCCTCCATTATGAAGGGTGCACTATCCATGGTCCCTGATGTCCAGTATCCCCCTGGGTGGTTGGCTGCTGTGGGCTTTGTGCCACCCTGGTGCACTGCCTGGCTGTGTGTCTGCCTGTGTCTCTCACTGTCTCTGCCTCTGTCTCTCTCTCCACTGCCACCTCTGTCCCTCTCCCTCTGTGTCTGTCTCTGTCTGTCTTTCTGTCTGTCTTCCTTTTTGTCTTTCTCTCTCTGTCTCTCTCTCTCACTCCCTTTCACCTGGCACAAGTGCTTTCTGTGTGCTTGCACCCTGTATTCATAGGAACAAGTCTGCTCGGTGCATCTCTGATTTGCTCCGCACTTGCGCCATGGTTCCACAGTTGAAAATTGCACTGCGCTGGCCCCCTGCACTTGCACCTGCATTCATTATAGTTGCGTACTGGTGCAATGAGACTTGTGCTGTGCACTGGCTCCTGCTGAACATCACTCCTTGGCGCAAGTCTGCACTTGCACTGGTGCAACTCAGTTGTGCCATGTGCAACTGCTTTGAATATCTGGGCCCAGGTATGCATGCCACATTTTGGGTGTATACCTGCAATAGCAGTGGAGTTACAAACACCCAAATATTGTGAACATTTTCTCACAATTTAAAAAATAAACTGTGAAATTATATACCCTGTAACTTACAATTTATGTAACCAACTACCTCCATAATCAGTATTTTTTAAGATTCTTCCAAGAAAGTATGCATATAAATTTTCAATTATCTAGCTCCAAAGGTGGCTAAGTTGTAAGCAGAAAAATATTTTCAGAAATGTTCATGAGCATAAAAAATTGCCAGACAGAGACACTGTAAGTTCCACACTGCTCATCCAAATGTCATAAAACTCCCTTTAGGGGCCGGCCCACTGGCGCAGGGGCGAGGTGACCGCTTGTGACGCCGATGTCCCGGGTTCGGGAATGGACATGGGAGCTGGAGGGCCAGCTGGGCTGAGAAGGATAGAGTACCTGAAGGGAGACTCTCCTTCTCTGGGAGGGAGTGGAGAGTTTCCGGCCTGTTGGCGACGTCTGGCTGAGCCGGGAGAATAGCCAGGAGAAGCTAGTGCCTGCATGCGTATGAGGCATGACAGACACTTGTGTCATTGCATGCTTCACCTCCCAGGGGAGCATAGCTACAAAAAAACTCCCATCCCCTGGCTATGATGCCCCACTCAGCTGCCGCTCCTGCTGCCACCAGTGTCCACCGGGGGGGCCACTTCTGTGGACCTGCCCTGGGGGGTAAGCCAGGGCTTGATACTGTTGACCTTTGGGGGGTGCCCACCCTACTGCCCTACCCATGGGGGTAAGACTGGTGATGGTGGGTTGGCGTGTGGGACAGGGGCTGAGCTCCACTAGAGGCACTGGGAGGCTCGATCCAAAAAGACAAATTTAAAAAAAAAGGAGCTCTCTTTAGAACCAGTACAAAAAGTAAGCATGCCAAATTGCAGATCTCTATTTGTAAGAATGACTGAGTCATGATAAATTAAAGAATTTTAAGAAATTCCACACAGTTTTGCAAAATTTCACGAAATTCACGGAATTTCATGAACTTTCTGTGAAAGTTGAATTTGCTCATTTTCCCAGCTCTATTGTCGAGGTGCCAACCTTTAGATGAGATATTAAACCAAGGTTCTTCATGCCCAACTTTGGTCACTTTCCAGGTGGAAGTTAAAGAGTGCAGGCTGGTGGCAGACACACAGTCTGTAGCAACCAGAAAGACTGAATTACTGCTGGCAGGGAATAATACGTAGTTATCAGCTTTGTACAGTAGCCTCAGAATCCCAGTTTTTGATTGGGTACAACTGAAGGTAGTGGGGAAGAATTTCAGTCAGGAGTACAATAGTTCTTGCATGAGGTTAACATTTGTACCCTATGTGTCTTCAGTTGTTGGGGTCTGCTTGTACCATCTAAGAAGCATGCTCAGAATGTGCCCCCTAATTGATACTGCAGATCTCCACACTTAGGTTCAGGCATTCACCTCCTCTCTCTTAGATTCCTATAATGTGCTCTATGAGGGTCTGCCTTGTAGTCAATGGCATTGTCTGCAGCTAATCCAAAACTCTGCAGCAAGGCTTCTGACCTCTGTTTGCAACTGAAGTCATAAATCCGTTAGTGTAAGCGGAGGACTAAGGACCCCACTGTAGGCATTACAGGAACATCATACTATGGTATTAGGGTACCATTCTATCCTATTTGGGTATTTGGGGTGGGAGACACAATTTACAAAGTCAAAATACATATATGGGGGTGTAGAGGGCAGGGTTCCAATGTAACCAAAAACAAAATTTCTGCTACTTTTTGTTAAGAATGGCTACCTTCACCCCCACATCCCCCAATTTTGTTTAAAACTGCATAACATCTTTGTTTCCTTACTCAAAGATTGCTACTGACATCACAGTAGTGTAGCACAGTGTGTGCAACAACTGACATACAGTACTGTGGGATCATTTGCTTACTGTTATGCTACAGAACTAAGAGGGCTCTTAATCCTCCACTTTTGCCAACCTGTCTTGCTTTAAGTCTTAGTCTAACTGCTGATTAGGTGGTGAATTGTCTACAAGATGCTGGTAACATATATTAATATTTAATATATACATACAGTATATTGAGCAATCTGGGACCCCAGTATCTCATTTATCTTCTTGACCGTTTATACCCTAATCAGACCAAGATGCAGGGAGAGGTTTGAATTGCTGGTTTCTCTGGCTTTATTTCAACATCAGCTGAAAATGTATCTGATAACACAAATCTTTGGCCTGTTGGACTGAAGGCTTTGCTTCTGGCCTCTGTGGGAAGTGTTCTGTTTTGATCTGTTTGTCTTTGCATTACTATTTCTTAGCTGTGGTTTAATTACTGTTGTACTGTTGTTCAATCTCATGCTGTAAAAGAGCTTAGAGGTGCAGAGGAGCAATTAAAATAAACAAAATTCCATTACTGTTAGAAACATAGAAACATAGAATTTGATGGCAGATAAGGACCGCTTGGCCCACCCAGTCTGCCCATTTCCCTACCTACTGGATAAGTTGCAGATCCTAGTTAACCAGCAGCCTACTTCTTCCTACCCCCACCCCCCAGAATTGCCTTATGACTATACCATGCATGCTTGAATTCCCCCACTGTTACCATACTACTACTAATACTGTACTTACTACTACTATGCTACTATGGCTATTACTACTGCTGCTTCTACTACTACTACTACTACTACTGATACTACTGTTGCTATCACTACTGTTACTACTATCCCAGGGTGGTGTCTACCATCTTAGGAACATCAGCCAGATTAAATCCCGTATTCACCCGGAGGCATTGCGATGCTAGTGCATGCATTTGTGACATTCAGACTCAATTGCTGCAATACTTTGTACCTCGGGGTTAACGGTGGTATGTAATGGCACCTGCAGCTGGTGTAGAAAAAAGTTGCTAGGTTGATGACTGGCCTTTTAAAAGCATGTCACGTCTTTCTGGTGCTGCGTGACCTGCACTCTGTGGCTTAAGTGGCATATCTCCTTTAAAGTCATCTTGCTGACTTATAAGGCCCTATACACGTTGGGCCCAGGTTACCTGAGTGAGCTTTTGCATCCTCCTGTATCTTCTTACCCTTTCTGATCCACTGAGGAGAGCTTCCTAGTTGTTCCCTATTTAGTCACAGCTGAATAGGGAGCTCAGGCAGACTGGATGGACCACAGGTCTTTACCTGCCACCATTGTCTATGTTTCTATACCTCCAGAGCTAGATTAAAAACCTTGAGGGACTGGGCCTTTGAGGTGGCAGGCCTGGTCCTGTGGAACTTGCTCCCAAGGGCCCTGAAGGAGGCCCACTGAGTGGAGACCTTTAAAAGGGGCCTTAAGACATTTCTCTTTCTTCAAGCTTTTGAAGAAATCTTTGACTGCCTCTTATTTATACTATCCCAGTTGTGTTATTTATATTTTGTATTTTATTTATTCTTATGTATTTATTGTATATTATAGGCTGTTTTTAGTAGAAATGTTTTATTAGTGCAGTTACTGTATTTATTTGATTTAATATATGTTTGTTTTGAAATGTTCTGCTGATTTTGTTGTAATGGCACCTTGATCCTCCGGGGAGGGGCATCAGATATAAATAAATTCTACTACTACTCCTCAATAAAATGACTGTACAGTAACCCTTACAAGTTTTAAAGCTTCTTCAAAGTCTTTTATTAGTCGTCAGCTGCAGTCTGTGTTGTGTTTTCACATAGAAACAAGTAGGAGTAGTTTACCTGTTAAACACCCAATCCTCAGGGCTCTGAGTGCTGTACATCATAGAATTAAAACAGGTAGAACAAAGTAAAATGCAGTCATTAAATACAGATAATACATAAACTAGTGGGACTAATTCAAGTCAAAAGTTTGGCTAAACAGGTAAGTCTTTAGGTCCCTCTTAAAGGCCTCCAGCAAGGGATCTTCCCTCAGAGATCTTTGAAACGAGTTCCACAGGACCAGACCAGCCACCTTGAAGGTGCAGTCCCAGGAGAAAGCCAAGGAGATCTCGCTCACAAAGTGAAGAACTCAGTTATTTTCATTATTTTCTTTACAAGCAGAGGAAACAGATGCACTGTGAAAAAGAATCTTCTAATCATTCTGGACCTCGTGTCACTAATACAGTGCTGCTTGTTTTTCCTACAGCTCAAAAAGCTATCTCACAGTCCAAAAACCTGTTTCTTAGCATATGGAACATGGACCCCGGGGACTATAGTTTTGCAATCCTTGCAAGATAATGGATACATAAAACTAACTTATAAAGTCTTAAAGATACATAGAGAGGCAGATTATTAAAGCAGGTGGAAGCAGACACGGATGTGTTACACACTTATATCTCCATCCACCTATTTGCATCCAACCTCCCTCTCAGCCTTGCAAATGATCCATCTGTTTGCAAGAGAATGCCAGTATTTGTGACAATCTGAATAACAAGTGGTAGGAATTAATTTGATGTAATTTGTTTACAAAACCTAAGCAAAAATTCAGAATGCTAGCGCTGTTTGACCATCTAATAGTTGTTATAGATGCAGACACAAGTAACGT
The DNA here is from genome assembly GCA_016271365.2 of Neoceratodus forsteri. NCBI lineage: Eukaryota > Metazoa > Chordata > Ceratodontiformes > Ceratodontidae > Neoceratodus > Neoceratodus forsteri. Next base: position 158,443,026 of record CM028131.1, on the reverse strand, counting down.
TACTAATACAGTAATTTAAGGTTGAACGAGATTTTCAGTCTATCAGGTGTGCCCCTTCATTAACAGGAATGAAGATGTATGCTGTCTAAACATGTACTTATTGCAGGAATTCTATAAGCAGTCTGCCATTAAACATATCGCCTGGTAGTGTGGAAACATGTGTGGCCACAAGCTGTGAAAAATAAAATTCCCAAATAGCGAAAAAAAAAATGCAAAAACAGAGTTAGAACTGACATTCTGGCCATAGGATTTCTTAAGGAATTATCTATAAAGAGAAAATTGAGCAAAGTCAGAGGAGGAGAAGACGGGGATATATTTCTGGGTAAGAAAAAAAATGGTGGTCAGATCTCAGAGGAAACGTGATAATATACAAGTTCAGAAAAGCAGCTGAAAAGACAAAACAGTGTTGATGAAGTGGGAGAGAAATATAAGAAAGAGTAGAGGTCAACAATCTGCAGAGTTCTGAAACAGGGTGCAAAAGAAGACCCTACTTGACAATCCCACAGCTCATTTACTCTTACTTTTCCTGTTTAACTCACCATGCCAATCAACCCTGTTTTGTTTTCCAGCTTCTAATCTTAAATTGCTTATTATCATTTTTTTTTCTGTGATCCACCCACCCATTGTCATTCAATACACATATATCTCTGCTTTTTCCTTCCATCATCTATCTACTTGCATGTTTATTTTTCCAGTTTGAATGTTATTTGGGATATTATTACTTCTGGCCATAGTCTGAATTATGTTTTTTTCTTGTTTGTTAACAAGTGAGGTGAGGCCTCTTTCTCAGTCCCTGCCCCCAAACTATGGAATGCCATAAAAGTCAATAGTAGACATTGTCCCATTAACTGCACGTTCCGAAACCAGTAGCACTGCCACTTACAACAGTTGGCTGTATGTACCTGTCCCTAGCCTTTGAATGCTGACAAATGTTTTGCCTATGTACATGAACTCCTCTGCACTTGTCATTTGTATATATGTTACGACAAATGTATGCCTGTTTTGTTCCCTTATATTTTATCTTATTGTAATGTAGTTCTAATGTTTATCCTGTTACTGTCATACACTGCATTGCTTACTGTTGTACTCTCCCAGGTCGTGGCTGAAAATAGGCAAATGCTTGTCTAGTGCACCCAACCTGGTTAACAAAAACTAAATAAATAAAATCTAACTTTTGTACAGGCTCCTCACTCTCATTCACTGGGGTGTCAGACAAGGAGTGATGTTAGTTAGCTGGATTTTAAAAAGATGTGTGAATGCCTCAAGGATAACCTGGCAGGGGTAGGGTGACCTGGGTGGGGAGGATGAACACTGGGCAAAGCTAAAAAAAATGCCATAGGGAAGGCAACAAACTTCTGTGTCAAGCAAATAAGAAAAAGTAAGAGGAAAAAGAAATGGCTATGGTTCTTAAAAGAGGTGGCAGAAAAGGTAAAAGCTAAAAGGATAGCATTCAGAAGGTATACAAAGATGCAGAAGGAGGAGGATAGGAAGCTGTATCAGGGGAACAGAGAAAAAGCAGGGATAGCAGTAAGGAGCATGAAGGCACAGACTGAACAGAGAATAGCCCAAGTGGTGATGAAGTGGGAGAACACTTTTTTTAGGTATGTAAGTGAAAGGAGGAAGAGCAGGGGTGTGATTGTTAGGTTAAAAAATGGAAGGAGAGACTGTGCAGTGGGGGCCAGGAAAAGGCAGACATCCTGAACAGTGTTCACAGAGGAAGGAGAAGGGGGTGGCACAAAAGAAATGACAGGAATATTGAAAGGAGGGAGGTGGATGCTAAACCGTCTTCAGAGGAGAGTGTCCTGAAGGCACTTGCTAATTTGAAAGTGGACAGATGGGATGCATCCAAGGGTATTGAGGGAGCTCAGGGAGGTACTGGTTGCACCTCTGATGGTTCTGTTTAACTGGTTATTGGAAAAAGGAATGGTTCCAGTGGATTGGAGCAGGGCAGATTATAGTCCCACTTCACAAAAGTAGTAGCAGGGATGAGGCTGGTAATTATAGACCAGGCAGCCTGACATCGATGGTGGGAAAGTTAATTGAGCCACTACCAAAGAAAAAGGACTGTAAATTTCTTCCAGTTTCTCTACTATGTTACTATAAAGAAATTGAAGCGGGTTGATCCCAGCACTAATCCCTGAGGCACCCTGGTCGTCACCCTCCCTTCCTCCGTTTACCACTGCCTTCTGTGTTCTGTACCTTAACCAGTTTATTAACCAGGTTACCACTTTATTACCTACCCCAAAGATCCCAAACTTGCTTATTGGTTTCCTATGAGGAACAGCATCAAAATCTTTGCTGAAATCCAGGTAGAACACATCTATCGCCTCTCCCTGATCCAACTCCTTAGTCATCCAGTCAAAAAAATCTATCAGATTTGATTGGCATGGCCTTCCCCTTGTGAAATCATGATGACTTGGCTCCTGTAATCTGTTGGATACCAGATATTCCCCAATCCTTTCTATTAGTGTTTCCATTAAACTTACCTACCACCCACCATTGATGTCAGGCTGACAGGCCTATAATTACCTCCCTACCCACTGTTACCACTTTTGTGAAGTGGGTCTACCTCTGCCCTTCTCCAGTCCCCAGGGACCATGCTGGTCTCCAGTGATCTGTTAAATAGGTCTGTCAGAGGTGCAGCCAGCTCCTCTCTGAGTTCATCAGCGCTCTTGGATGGTCCCCATATGGCCCCAAAGCTTTATCCACCTTCAGGTTTACTAGTGCCTTCTGGACCGTCTCCTCAGAAAATGGACTGGTGTCCATGCCCCTCCTATCAAAGTTCCTGCCGTCTTTTCAAGGTCCCTCCCCCTCCTTCTACGGTAATACTGAGCAGAAGTATTAGGTCAAGATGTTTGCTTTTTCTTGATCCCCCTCCATACAGTCACCCCTCCCTCTTTAACCTTAAAATCCCTCCCTTTGTATTCCTTTACTTACTAACATACTGACAAAAAACGTCTTGTCCCCTTTTGATACTCCGAGTTATTCTTTCATCAGTTTGTGCCTTTCTGCTCCTTACCGCTTTGCCTGACTTCCTCTGTTTTCCCAGATACACTTCCTTATCCTCCTCTCTCTGGGTCTACTTTTATCTTCTGCATGCTACTTTTTTAACCTTTACCTTTTCAGCTATCTCTTTTGAGAACCATAGCATTCTCTTCTTTCTTTTATTATTGCTTACCCAACAGAGGTCCATTGCCTTCACTATGCCCTCTTTTATTTTTGCCCACTTTTCCTCCACATCCCCCAGGTCCTCTCCTCTTGCAAGGTCATTACTGAGACTTTCACCCATCTTAGTAAAATCATCCCTTCTGAAATCCAGGACCCTCACCACAGGTTGGATTCTGTAGCTGTTCTTATGTTGAACCACACTGTAAGATGATCATTGGTCCCCAAATGGCTTCCAGCCTTGACATCCCCAACACTGTCTCTGTTTGTGAGCACCAGATCCAGTATTGCCCAATCACAAGTGGGTTCACTGACTAGTTAGTTTTGGAACTACCCTTTCAGGGGGTCCAGGATATCCCTGCTTCTGGCTGAAATTGCCGCAGGGAGGCTACAATCTACAGCAGGCAGATTGAAGTCCCTCACCAGCAACGACTCCTCCTTTTTAGCCATTTTGCCAACTGCTTCTAACATTTCCTTATCTAAGTCCTCCCCCTGTGCCAGAGGCCTGTAGATCACCCCTGTCTGAATATTGGTTCCATTTTCCAACTCAAGGGTAAACCACAGCACCTCTGCCCCCTTCCCAAATTCCTTGTATTTCTGTTCCTTTTATGCTTTCCTTCACATAAAACATCACCCCTCCCTTTCCTTCCTACCCTGTCCCTTCTGAACATCATATTGCCTGGTATGACCATGTCCCAGGCATGGCTGTCTGTGCACCATGACTCGGTAATAGCCACAATAACCAGATTGGCTTCAACCATGATGGTTCTAGGTCCAGAATCTTACTTCCTGGACTTCTACCATTAGCACACATGGCCTTCCAGATTTTTTTAGCTCTGCTTGTTGTATCCTCTTTTTCCTTTTCTGGCTCCTTCCCCCTCTTCTTTTCTGACCCCTTTTCACTTTACTAACTGAATACTTCTTTGATTTACCTGCTCCGTGGTGAGACTCTTGTACCTCAGAATTTCCCTACACACTATCTCAGCCTGTGGGGGGACAGTTTGTGCTTCCCTTCTTCTTTCACCACCCCCTCAGCTAGTTTAAAAGCTAATCAAAGTAATGTTTAAACCATCCACTGAGAACTGTGGTTCCCCTCCTGGATGGATTCAGGCCATCACAACTGTATAGGCTCTAACCCTCCCAGGTGGGCCTCCAGTTAACAATTTAATCATACCCTTTCACTCTGCACCATTCCTTCAACCATGAGTGGAAGGCATTGGTGCGGATCTCCTTGCCTCCCCTGTAGTAGACAGGCAGTACCTCTTCAAAAGCTACAGAGCGTGCCACCTGACTAAGACTTCTTTCTAGACTGTACCTGCACTGTACCTGCCCCATCCCTAGGCAGGTCATTCATCCCCAGGTGGACAATGACATCTAGCTCGTCCTCCCTTCCTACTGCCCTAGTGATCCATAAGAAAAGCTTCCCATCCCTCCATGCAGTGGCAGAGAGTAGGCTCCTGACCTCCCTCTCTATCCCCTTTTCTACTCTCAACTCTCTCCCCTGAAGATTGATTCCCCCTCCAGAAGTTACTTCCTCCATTTCTGGGTCCTTTTCCACCCACCTTGGGGCCTCCTACTGGGAGGGCCACTACATGCTCCTTGGTCCCCTCATGGGTGCCTCTTGGCCATCCCACTCTGCCAGAGTTGCACAGGAATTTTGCAATGCACCAGGTGTGGTTGAGGAATGTGCCTGCAACCCCCTGATCTACCAGATCCCACCACCACCAGCTCCCTCCTCGAGCCCACCATAGTCCAGCAGCTCCTCCTATCTGGCAAACTTTGAGGTAACATTTTCAGACTTGGTGGTCCCTGGGTAGGAGAAATGTCACTCAACCCTTAGTCAATGTAGCCCTGAGTCTAATGACCTCCTCCTGACTCATAAACAACACAGCCTCAAGTCTAGAGAACTCCTCCTCCAACCCAGAGAGGTATACACAGATTAGGCAGCACTGTGGTCTCCAGAAGGTCTCCCTGAAGTCTGCTATCCCACAGTTACTGCACTGCACCACTCCCCACATTCTCTATCTTTGCGCTCCCTATGTTTTCTGTCCCCTTGTCCCAGAACCCAGTATGGCTAAGTTGTACTCAGTACCAGTTATCATGGAGATAGGTGTGTTTTAAAAAGCAACACTTACAAACAACTTTTTTTTCTCATGGTCCAGAGGAGGGCAACTAAAATGTTTGAGAGTCTACATCAGAAGCCCTATGAGGAGAGACTTAAGGACAAAATATGAACACCCTGGAAGAGAGGATGAGGGGGATATAATAGAAACCTTTAAATACCTCATGGAGGTAAATAATGTACAGGAGGGAAGTATTTTTCTGACAAAAGGTGCTCAAGGACAAGGGGGCAAGATAAGCAGGTGTGGTGGGGGGTAGATTCAGGTAAGAAATGAGGAATTAAAAGTGGTGGGGTCCTGTAACAGTCTTCCAGTGGAGGTGTTGGAGGGTGAAAACAGTGGTGGGGTTCAAGAATGCATCAGATATGCATAAGGGAATCCTAGGGAAAGGAAAGTGGGGGTGGAAGAATGGGCTGAAGAGGAAGTGGTGATAAATGGGGTACAATCTTGGGAGAGGACAGCAACCAGTGGGGTACCACAGGGATCAGTACTAGGACCAGTCCTGTTCAAAGTCTTTATTAGTGACATTGCAGAGGGGCTGGAAGAAAAGATCTGCCTGTTTACAGATGACACCAAGATCTGCTACAGGATGGATTCTCCAGAAGGGGTGCAGAAAATGAAGAGGGACCAGGAGAAGCTTGAAAGATGGTCGCAGATGTGGCAACTGAGGTTCAATGCAATGAAGTGCAAAATAATGCACCTGGGTAGAGAGAACACTGGATACAGCTACAGGTTGGAGGGGGAGCTGACTGTCACCAAAGAGGAAAGGGACCTAGGGGTTATCATCTCTGATGACCTTAAGATATCAAAGCAGTGTACAAGGGCTGCAGGGAGGGCCAGTGGCATGCTGGGGTGCATAGGCAGTGTATCACTAGCAGGAGGTGAGAGGTGGTGATGCCATTGTATAAATCATTGGTGAGGCCTCACCTGGAGTACTGCATGCAGCTCTGGAGGCCACTCCTGTTCAAGGACATAGATAAGGTGGAGACTATCCAGAGAAGGGCAACAAAGATGGTGCAGGATTTGCACCACAAAACATATGAGGAGAGACTAAGGGACCTTAATATGCACTCACTGGAGGAGAGGAGACAGCGGGGCGACATGATTGAAACTTTCAAGTACCTCAAGGGCATAAATGAGGTGCAGGTGGGGGACCTTTTCCAATGTAGAAAAAGTACTAGAACAAGGGGGCACAATATGAAATTGAAAGGGGGTAGGTTAAGAGGTCATTTGAGGAAGTGTTTCTACACAGAAAGGGTAGTCAACACTTGGAATAGTCTGCCACAGGAGGTAGTGGGGGCAAGCACAGTGGAGGGTTTTAAGCATTCTGGGACAGGCGCAAGGGAAGCCTGAGAGGGGATGGAGTGATGAAAAGCAATTGATCACATAGGGTCAGTGGCCACATACAATGTATAGGGCCTATGGGCAGACTGGATGAGCCTAGCAGTCCTTATCTGCCAACAATTTCTATGTTTCTATGTTTCTAAGTGGGATCTGTAATGATACTATAAGTAGGGAAAAATGGGCAGACTTGGTGTACCAAGCTGTCTTTTTCTGCCAGCAAATTATATGTTTCTGTGTTTCTAACTAACTTATTAAAACCAGTCTCTGGAAATGAGTTTTTCTGTCCCAACCATGCTTGAAACCACCAGTTGTTTTCATACCCACCACTTTGGCTGTCAGACTGTTCCACGGCTCCACCACCCTTTATGCAAAATAATACTTCCTCGTGTCCCTCCTCAACCTCCCTCCTGTTTGTTTTCATTCATTTCTATGTGACAGTGATCTAGAATTCAAGGTAAGTAATTACCTGCAGTTCATCTTGTTAATTCCTTTTAAGACATTGATGGTCTCTATCATATCTTCCCTCTCCCTTCTGGTCTCCAGCAAGTACATCCTCAATGCCTTACAGTACTCCTCATAGGACATGCCCTGTTGGCCCTGAATCATTTTTGTTACCCAGCACTGCACCATCTTAAATCTATCCCCATCTTTCCTGAGCTGAGGACTCCATAACTGTATGCAGTACTCCAGGTGTTGCCTCACTAATGATCTATATAGGGGAAGTACTGCATATTCCCTTCTGCTATCAATACCCCATCTGACACATCCCAGCATCCTACACACCTTGCTGTATGCTTTGTTGCACTGACTTGATCATTTGAGGGAGTCACTGATGATAACTCCAAGATCTCGTTCCTGAGCCATAGTGTTAACTCTCACCCCACTCATTCAATATTCTTTCCTGGGGTTCTTGTTCCCTAGGTGCATTCTGTTGCACTTTGTAGAATTTAATTTCAACTGCCTAACCTGAGACCACCCATCTAGCTTTTGTAAGTCTCCCTGCATTTCTTTGATTCCCTTGTCACTATCCACCATCCCACAGAGCTTAATGTCGTCTGCAAAGTGACACAGCCTCCTCTGTATTCCCTCACCATTGCTGGTGATGAACATATTGAAGAGGGCTGTACCCAGAACAGATCTCTTTAGTACCCTACTCATTACATCTCTCTTTTCTGATTTAGTCTCATTGACTACAACCCTTTGCTGTGTCCCTTTTAACCAATTACCAACCCAGTTTACTATAACCTTAGCTGCACCTAGATCCTCTGTCTTTTTCAGTAGGCAACTTTGAGACACCAAGACAAAAGCCTTGCTGAAGAAGTAGTCAAATTACCAGCATGGCCACTATCCAATTCCCTCATCACCCAGTCAAAGAATACCATCAGGTGAGTCTGACAAGACCTCCCTGCCACAAATCTGTGCTGTTTACTATCCCAGAGACAATTGCTCTCTAAGTAGTCCAAGAAGTCCTCTTTGACCAGTGAGTCCATCAGCTTCCGTACAATAGAGGTAAAACTGACAGGTCTGAAGTTCCCTGCTTATTCTTTGTCCCTCACCTTATGGAGTGGAACTATGTCCACAACCCTGCAATTCTTTGGAACCACTCTCCTCCTTAGTGAACTGTTGACTAGATCTATCAGGGGAACAGCCAGTTTCTCTGACAATTCCCTGATTATCCTAAAAATGAACCCATCTGGTCCAGGGGCCTTCTCTGTCTTTAGGGCTACCAATCCTTTTTGGTCTCTTTCACTTGTAAATATTGTTTGCCTCTTCTCCAGGACCCGCTTAGTGGATAATTTGATGCCACTATCTGGCAAGGACCCACCGTCTTCCCTAGTGAAAACTGAGTAAAAAATTATTAAGGACAGTGGCTTTTTGACCATCCTCCTTTATTACCCTAACCCCCTCAGCTAGTCTTATAATTCATCCTTGTTCTTCATTTGTCTCCCTAATATAGTGAAAGAACTGTTTTTATCCACTCTTGGTCCCTTCTGCAATACTCAGCTGTATGTCTGCTTTTGCCTCCCTCTTTGCCTCCTTATTACAGCTGCAGGGCAGAGCTCTGAAGATGCTTTACTATCACATAGAAAAAATGGACCTCAACAGATGCCTAACAGACTTATTAAATTGGACTTTTATAGCAATCCCTCCACTCAGCAGTCTGTTTACCACATTATTTTTTCTCTGTTAGTCAATATTTCCCAGTGAGAAATGAGGTTTAGATTTCATTCAGATGCTGTTATAACTGCAGGAGATCTGCAAGAGATAAAAATGATAAATAGCTTTGGAATAGCTAACTTCCATAAACAACGAAAAAATTATTTTCTTTCCACGGCACTTTGCAGCTGCATTCCACCGTTCAGTATTTCAGTCCATGCTTCAGCTCGATTCAGCATTACAAGATCTTGTCTTTAAAGAACATGCTCCAATTATATGCTTATAATTCTTCTATTGCTTCATATTTAGCTGGTTCTGTGATATATGTGTTGATTTCCCACAAAATGTGTCTTAAAAGGTATTCATACTAATTACATAGTTAATGAAGCTGCGTTTCTTTTCTAGGTGGCTTTGAGTTTCATTGCATCACCTTCCATCCTTCCCTGCTCTCAGGTTACCTAGCAACACATTTGAGTTTTAACCCTTGATTATCCTAGTAGTTTAACTTCAGCCTTCACGTGTACTTTTACATAGATAAATAGAAGTTGATATTTTATTTTAGCTGCCTGTTCTAAGTGCATTTCCCTGTTCAGACCCATAGAGGCATTGCATTTTTACAGAGATTTTTAAATTCCTCACCTCTCTCATTTTATTATGCTGTCCAATGTCCACCTCCACATTTATATTATTTATTTCTATTTGATCAAGCTTCACAACATGTGAGGCAAGCTAGGAGGAAGGTTTTAATGTTGTAAGGGACTCTGGGTCTATCATGTCCAACCCCTCACTGTTACATAGTAATTTAATGTTGTAAGGGACTCTACGTCCATTATGTCTAACCCCTCACTGTGACATAGTAATTTAAGGTTGTCATGAACTCTTAGTCCTTCATGTCACACCCCTCACTGTAACACAATAATTAAAGGTTGTCAGGGACACTACAGTAGGTCCACCATGTCCAACCCCTTACTGTAACATAGTAATTTAATGTTGTGAGGGACTCCAGGCCCATCATCAATAAATCAATCAATCAATCAATCAGTCTTTATTTATCCAGGCAAAACACCATTGAGGCAACTCATTTACAAGGTGGACCAGGTCAAGTACAGACAATTACAGTACAATAAGAAGATAGCATGTGCACAAGGCAATCAGTTACAGAGTGAATGGAGACAGTTATACATATGCTACTAAGATATACATTTGAAGGTCAATTCCATAGAACAGGGTTCTGTAGGAGGGCAAACATTTATAATACAGAATAGTTTGCACATTTTTACACAACTAGTACAGCATCAGTTAAGCAATAATTTATGCGGAAGAAGAGGAAGAAGAAGAAGAAAAGGAGAGGAAAAAGATAAGTAAAAGAAAAGCAGCCAGAGTCAGTAAGGTGCAAGGGTAGAGTGTTGTTAGCAAATACAGTTGCACGTTTCTTTGAAGGCCTGCCCAAAGAGGTTTTCTAAAGAGGGTCAACTTCACAGGAAGCACAAGTTTCAACATTTTTTGCACATTGTTCCAGAGAACAGGGAGACAGTGACTTGTAGCCACTCTATCAAATCATGTTCTAACCTTGGGAATAAGGAGGGAGGTATGCAAAAGGCTTCTTAGGAGGTTGTTCCCTGCAGGGCAGGCAGGAATGCAGTCAGAGATATATTGCAGAAGCATATTTGATAAGGCTCTAAAGGTCCAGAGAACTGATTTCTATGATGTCTGAAGCTAAGAGAGTTCCATCCTATCATAGTGTAAAGAGTGTAATGGTGGGTGGAGTATGATGCACCAGTTATGAACCTGATAGCCCAATGGTAAAGAGTATCAAGTTTCACTAGGGCCAAACTTGGGGATTGCCCATATAGTATGTCACCATAGTCTAAAAGTGGCAGGAAGGTGGTTTGTACTAAATGAGTTTTGGCCTCCTGTGAAAGTAGATGCTTGATGCTAGATCATGTCCAGCCTCTCACTGTAATATAATAATTTAATCTTTTAAGGGACTCTAGGTCCTTCATGTCCAACCCCTCAGTGTAACATATTAATTTAATGTTGTAAGGGACTCTTGAGCCATCATGTCCAATCCCTCACTGTTTAACAAGAGGTATTGTAAGTTCAGAAGGTACCTGCATTCCAAAAGACACTTGTTACTTAATTTGAATTAACTGAAGAAAAGTTAATCCCTCCTGATACAGGGAAGTGAGTGGATTAACATTTTAAAAAATCAGACCCACATTTCACCTGGGGTTTGAGCAGTCAGCCTCAGAATTATGCAGGGGCACTGATGACTTGGATTCAACTATCCAGGAGTCTAGGGCATGCCACTTTTGCTTAGAGGGCTGGATGTGAACACAGGAAATGGTGAGGGACAAACACAAGTGACAATCTGCAACAGCCAGGTGTGCGAGGCATGCTGGTTAAAGCATGGTTGGAATTTGTGACACAAAGAGCAGTCAGAAGCATATGAATCTTGCTTCTGATTGAAAATCTGAAGCTGCCACTATTACTATAGATAGGCAGTCACCAGGAGCCAATCCCCAGTGACGCACCCCCCCAACACTAAGTGCCCAATTCCAGGGTTGGATGGTAAACTAAAACAAAAAGTAAATGGATGCAAGTCCATTTTCTAAGGAATGGGTCCTAAAGGAACTGGAAGCAATTAGAATCGATAAGGCTATGGGGCCAGATGTGGTTCACCCCAGCGTGCTGAGTGAGCTAAGGGAAGTGGTGGCAGAACATCTGGTAACCCTGTTCAACCTGTCATTGGAAACAGGGAAGGTACCCAAAGACTGGAGGAGAGCTAACATAGTCCTACTACACAAAAGTGGAAACAAGGAGGAAGAAGGGAATTACAGACCAGTCAGCCTGACTTCAGTAGCAGGAAAGATCATGGAAACACTACTGAAAGAAAGAATAGGGAGCACCTAGTTTACAAAGGTCTACAGGACCCTAGGCAATATGATTTTACAGGAGGGAGGTTGAGTCAGACCAACCTCAATGAGTTCTTCAACTGGGTGACCAGAGAGGTGGATTGGGGGGCAGTGGACATGGCCCACAGGACTTCAGCAAGGCCTTTGATACTATGCTGCATATAAGGCTGTTAAGCAAGCTGGAGAACATGAGAGTGGATAAGATGTTGGTAAGGTGGATAGAAATTTGGCTGGATAACAGGACACATAGTGTGATGGTAAATGGCAGTTACTCTGTAGAGGGTAAAATGACCAGTGGGGTACCACAGGGTTTAGTCCTGGGTCCAGTCCTCTTCAATGTCTTTATCAGTGACATTGTGGAAGGTCTGAAGGGGAAAATATTCCTGTTCGCTGATGACATGAGGCTCTGCAACAGGGTAGATACACCAGAGGGAGTGGATAGAATGATGAGAGATCTATAGAAGCTTGATGACTGGTCAAGGGATTGGCAGTTGGAATTTAATGCTAAAAAGCACAAGATAATGCATATGGGGAACAAAAAACCCAGGAACAACATATTAACGGTGGTGAGGAGGAGAAAATAGAAATGCTCCAATCAGGAAAGGGACCTATGGGTTATTATCTCTGATGATCTCAAGGTAGGTAGACAGTGTCACAAGGTGTCAGGAAAAGCTAACAGGATACTGGGATGCCTAGGAAAGGGAATCATCAGCAGAAAAAGGGAGGTCATAATTCCACTATACAGGACATTACTGAGACCACACCTTGAATGCAGTGTCCATTTCTGGAGGCCTTACCTGAGCAAGGACATAGCTAGGGTGGAGGCGTTTCAGAGGTGAGTAATATTGTACAGTGGCATTAACACATACTGTACTCTCTTGTAAGAGACATGCATATGTAAATTAAAAGTTAACTGTCTGAACAAAATTGCAGCCATGTTACAAGTGATTTCCCAAAAATGGATAAAGTGGTTAAAAAAAAACAAGGTCTCAAATTATAAGCAGCATCATTGGCTGTGTGCTACTACTGTGTAGACAATATCTGGGTATCAAAATGAAACAAAATAAATACAATCTCATATTGTGGCTTATTCAACATTGGTATACAGCTGGGTACCATCATAATACAATAACTTCATACAGCATGTACCTATCATGGTGTCACCACTCTGTGAGTAGTATATTGCTTCACACATGTTCCCCTTGATTTAATCTTCCTTGTTCAATGCATATAATATTACACAGACAATGAAAGCAGAAAAATAGCAAAGGTCCATCTAGTCTGCCTAGACTTCCCTATCTGCCCCGGGACCTATTGTCCATAGAGAACACCCCCTGCTCCCCTCTTTAATGCTGCTGACCTGAGAAACCACCAAGCCCTTCACTTTATCCCAGACATGCCTGAAACCATTTATGGTCTTGGTGCCCACCACCTCCAATGGCAGACTGTTCTAAAACTTCACCACCCTTTTCATAAAATAGAATTTCCTTACATCCCTCTTAAATCTTTGCCCATCAAGTTTCAACTCATGACCCCAGGTTCTTGTTTGTGAAAGCATGTTTGTTTACAGTCCTTGATCAACTCCCACTGCATATGTCCAGGACTTGGGGACCCCCCAAATAAAACATCATTATGCAGTAGGAGGGGAGAAGAATATGGCATCATGAGTGGCTGCATTGTTTGGGGGCATTCCTAAAGTTCAGGGAAGATACTGTAAGAGCAGGTCAAGGATTTGAAACAATACAACTCTGGATATAGTAACACCATTAGCATGCATTTCAGTTCTACTACGAAAGGAGCAGATAAAACAACCAGCAATATTAATGAATTTTAGGACAGGAAGGCAATTAAAAAATATGGGGTTTCAACTAGAAATAATATATTGCAAAAAGGGCTGACAGTGACCCCTTTAAAATAAAAATTAAGAGCCAGCCCACTGGCACAGCAGTTGGATTTCCACATGTGACGCCGGTGATCCAGGTTCAGGAACAGACTCAGGTCACCTGAGGGCCAGCCAGGGGGAGAAGGATAGAGTGGCTCTAGATGGCTCTCCTTCTCCAGGGGAAGGGAGGGTGCAAATGTTCGGTGTCTAGTGACACCCAGCATAGGCTGGGGCAGCCACTAGCAACACCGATGTCTGGACTTTCAGGGGCAGGGCGGACACTAGTCATCATTACATGTCCCCCTACCGCTCACAAGGGAAGAAAAATAACCTGGCTCTGTCCGTCTTCCATGATGACTCCGGGTTCCACTAACCTCCGATGCCAGCTGCCCAACTAGATACCAGTCTTGCGGCGACCTTGAGGAAGTTACCGCAACCCCACCCTCTGGGGGGTAAGCCAGGGGTGAACAGGGAGCACTGGCAATGATCGGAGGTGGAGGCACAGGGGGGCCACGACTAGGGTGGAGTATCAATGGACCCCATCCCAGAAAAAGCATAGTAAATTAAAAAAAATTAAGGAAAAAAAAAGAGAGAGGTCCCATTCTTTATCCATCTCGATCATTAATAGGGGTCAACTTTTATTCTTCCTGGCACTGGGTATGCATGAATAATAGCCACCATCACCAATGGCTACTATAAAATCAAAGTGGCTAACATTTCTAGGCTCCCTTTTGCCACTGTGGCTAAGACATTTTGATGAATGTAACTGAATGCGGCTGTCTGTCGCACCACACCACAGCAGGCTGATACTGTCACATCCATCAGTATATTTGGCCAATTGGTGCCATGCAGCAGAGCAATTTTTTTGTCTTCACAAAAATCATGAACAAATTCTGCTGGAGAGCGTAACTGCACTCACTGCCCCTTGAGAACATATCTGTCAGTCCAGTTCCAGTACCAAACAGTGGAGAACCCCAGGATGTTTGGGTCACAGAGACAGGAAAGCAGCATCAGAACATGTTTGTAGAGTGGCTAATTCAGTTCAAAAGTGGCTAAAACTCCGAGTGCATTTTGGCCAGTGACTAATTTTAGATGCTAGCATTTAGTCAGCTGGCATGAAACTGCACGGAACCATTTGCCGGATGTGTAAAATAAATATTTTGTACCCTTCCCCACATCATATTCTTTTACACTTTGGAGTTGAACAATAGCAATTTCTGATAGTTCTTACTCCTTATCACAGCCCTTTGTGGGAATAAGGAACCCAGGGAAAACTAGACACATATATGCATGGGGGACAACTAAATGACCATTTTACACAATTATGGGACGACTACATATGGACACACAATATCTCCTGTTGTCTCATAATTCCTAGTAATAATGCCCAAGTATTAGAGAAAACAGCTTTGGAAACAGGAAAACAATAAGCTCATATCAGTTTTTTATACCTACAGTACAGTGTTGTGTAGAGGCATGATACCAGACTGTACATGGCTGGCAGGTATCTGGGCATCCCTCTGCACTCTGTCCACAGGAAAATACATGTGACTAGCTGTCACTGAGCTTATAATACCTAGCTGTCTCAGCTCCTCTATCACCCATTTGATTATCGTGTCTGTGTAGCATAGTACAACATGAATAATGTGTGCCATACAGTTTACAGTACAGACATTGTGCATTTTAATAATTTTACACTGTAGCCATTTGAATTACATGACCTGTCATACATAGAAACATAGAAACTGATGGCAGACAATGACTGCTGGGTCCATCTAGTCTGCCCATATTTAATTATGTTCACTTTTGCTGCAGACCCAACTTGATCTACAGCACTGTCTCTTCCACCGCCCTCTGCCCTCCAAACCAAAAGCTGATTGGTTGAACAAAATTGCAGTTACATTACAAGTAGAGTAGAGATGCAATGAATTTAAAATCTGCTGGCAAAGTGAATGCAAAGTGGCCACTTCGCCTTGGCAGTTCGCTACGTGGAATGCCCCATAGGAAAGGCTCACTTCGCCTTGTTATTATTACTTTGCATTGTCATTCCACCTTAAACACGAAGTAAGGTGGAGTGACAACAATACTGGCAGCATCCCACCCACACAGTCACCAGAATGAATGTGAACCCCAAAGTGCTACTGTTTTGTGTCCAGAAAACTCTGCAGTGAAATGAGAGTGTAACAAGAAATACAAAGTCTCCCAGAATTAATGGTGCACTCAGTCATGCGCACAGTGGTCAGGTCACACACAGAGTCACCAGAATTAATGTGCATCCCCACAATGCTACTGTCTTGTGTTCAGAAAACTCCCCAGACCTGATGAAGTGAAATGAAAGCGTAACAAGAAATGCAGTCTCCCAGAATTAATGGTGCCATGCAAATGCACAGACAGATTAAGATTATGCTGCACTCTCAAGGGATGCATATGAAAAGGCACAACAACACCTAACCAGTGCTCACAAGTCACAAATCCAAATCTGGAAAGAAATACATTTTGCCAGTTGAGGGATTAGTGCACAGCAGTAACAATCCACTACCAGTAAAGATACCACAAAGCAGTATAAAAAAATCATGCAGGTGCAGTGACTAGCAGGTTCACACTGCTGCAATTACTCTGTCAAGAATTACTGAAAAATGTTACTGTGTGTACATTAACACAGTTACACAAGAAAAATATAACCAAAACAGAAAGACTGCCTTTTTCTCCCAGTTAATCTACCTACACCACAACTACGCCCCTCCCCAAAGCATACTTCACAATACACAGACTGACTATTCTAAATTAATATTCAATATCCACACACAACAATAAACACTCGATGATATGAGCACAGAAGGGTTTCCTACAATCGATGTACTAAATTTTGAGCAGAAAATAATACTCAAAGAGGCATTTTAAACATCTTTTATAGGTTTTGAATCACAAAGCTCTGAGAGCAAACTGTCTCCAGCTACCACTGCACACACACTACCCAGGCCAGAACTGAGGCTGTGCTGAACAATCTAGAGCCCATGCAACCCGCAATCCCATGAAGAACTGCAGAATTTCATTTGGAGCTCAATTACAGAGTGAAGTGAGGTGAATTACATTGATTTCAATGTACTTCGCCTTAAGATTGGTGGAAAAGTGGTTTGGGGAAGGTAGAATAACGCAAAGTCATTGGTTTCAATGGACTTCACATTCCTCATTATGAAGCAAAGTACTCTGCTTCACATTGTGAAGTTCTCCACGGATTCCATGTTACTCAGTGAATCACTTCAAGGAGCAAATTGTTGCCACTTTGCCCACCACTACTTACAGTACTGTAACTCACATGCTGTATGGGAAGGAACGTGAATGCCTACGGCTGTACTTCCCCGATGAGCTGTAGCACAAAACTCAACTTAAAAATGCTTATTAATGAGTACAATGGTGGAGTGGTGAAGCCTGGAGAGATGCTACAAAACATGCTTACAATACATCCAAGTAACTAGTAAAAAAATTAATGTTGTGATTCGTGACTTGATCGTGAATCGTGATTTGTGACTGCATTTGTGAACGTGATGATGAAGAACGTGATTTGTATCACGAGTGACTCATGATGATGGTCCTGACTTAAAAATGCATATTAATGAGTACAATGTTCATGCAGAATTATGCACCACACCTGTCCAGTACTCTGAAGGGAAGCCAAAGAAACAACTGTGACTTAAGTTACAGATGGAGATTTGGCCCTAAAGAGATGCAAATGCACAGACAGATTAAGATTGTGCTGCACACTGAAGAGATGCAGACGCAAAGGCACAACACCTAACCAGTGCTCACCATCAGAAATTCAAATCTGGAAAAGAATACCTTTGCTGCTTGGGGTGGGCTGTGGGGGGCAGTGTACTGCACTGCTGCAATAACAGTCACTAGTACTAGTACCAGTAAAGATACCACAAAGAAGTACAAAAATTACACAGCTGCAGTGGATAGCAAGTTCACATTGCTGAAATTATTATGTGGCACAATAAAAGGTGTCTGATTTGATGACACGCGTCACACACATACTCACACTAAGCAATGTGTAGCAAATTGAAAACTTCAGTAATATAACCACTTATTTTAAACAAACTACAATTATGCACTGCTGCACCACAACAATCAGCAAAAAAATGGCAAGAATTAGTGAAAATATTACTGTGTGTACATTAACACAGTTATACAAGAAAAATATCACCAAAACAGAAAGCACTGTCTTTTTCTCCAAGTTAATCTACCTACACCACAGATACACCCCTCCCCAAAGCACACTTCCATTGTCTCTCAGTACACAGACTGAATGTTGTACATTAACATTCAAAATCCACACACAAACAATAAACGCTCGATGATATGAGCACAGGAGAGTTTCCTATAATCGATGAACTAAAGTTTCAGCAAAAAAAATGACTCAAATAGGCTTTTTTTCACAGCTTTTAGAAGGTCTGAATCACAGAGAGCTCTCAGAGAAGACTGTCTTCTACAGCTTCCTACACACACTATTCCAAACTGAGGCTGTGCAGAACAATCTAGAGCCCATGTGACCTGAAATCCCATGAATCACTGCAAAATTTGCTTTTGGAGCTTAAAAACAAAGCGAAGTGAGGTGAAATACATTGTTTTCAGTGTATTTCGCCTTAAGAATTGGTGGAGTAGTGGTTTAGGAAGGCGAAGTAATGAAAAATCATTGTTTTCAATGGATTTCGCGTTTCCCATTATAACGTAAAGTATTCCGCTTCGCATTGCGGAGCACTCCACGAATTCACCTTCACTCCTCGAATCACTTTGCGGAGCGAATTGGGACGACTTCGCCATCTCTAATTACAAGTGATTTTCCAAAAATGAATAAACAAACAAAGAGAAAAAAAGGTTGCAAGTTGTACAGAGCATCCTTGGCTATCTGTCATTACTGTGAAGACAATGTCTGGAATATTAGAAATAAAACAAAAATAAATAAAATCCCATATTGTAGCTCACTCAAAATTAGTATACAGCTGGGTACCATCATAATATAGTATATTCATACGGCATCAACCTGTCATGGTGTCACAATTCTATGAGTAGTATATTCCTTCACACATGCTCCCCTTGATTTTTTTCTCCCTTGCTCAATGCATATATTATTACTGATTTGATCATCATGTCTGTGTAGCACAGTACAACATGAATTATGTGTACCACACAGTTTACAGTATTGACATTGTGCATATTAATAATTTTACACTGTATCCATTTGAATCGCATAACCTGTTGTACACAGAAACATAGAAACTGATGGCAGTTAATGACTGCTGAGCCCATCTAGTTTGCCCAGTTTTAATTGTGATCAGTTTTGCTGGAAATCCGTTTTGATCTACAGCACCTTCTCTTCCATCCTCTTCCTTCCTACAAGGCTTCCTTTGTGCCTATCTGAGGCATTTTTGAAACCCACCACTGGTTTCACCCCCACTGCCTCGCATAGAAGGCTGTTGTAGGAATCCACCACCCTTCCAGTGAAGAAGTTCTTCCTCACAGCTCTCCTGATTCTACCTCCTTCTGGGAACTTCCAGTGACGTCACCGTCTCAATGGCCATCTAACTGAGAAGCTCCGAGGCTGTTTTATTGATATTTTAAGAAACCAGTGACTAATCCACATTATACAGAGTAATTCCCAACTATACAGCAAGGAGAAATTACCTCTAATAGATCAAGGCACAGAAACTCACAGGTTGCTAAGCTCAAAACACTGATGGAAGCAGATAAAAACTCCAGCTGTCCTCAGGATGCAAGTTCAGCCTTGCTGGTAAGCAGTATTGCTGGCTCAGAAGATAACTTTGAGCCATGAGACCAGGGGGTCATTCTGACAAAACTAGATGGCATAATTAAAGCCATCCACAGAGTAGAATCCTCGGTCACAGATCTTAAGGCAGATTTAAAGGCTATTGACAAGAGAACCACGGCTATAGAGAAGAGTGTGTGTGGGGGCTTAGCTGACTCATCTGGTCAACATGACTGTGCTATTCTTTACTTGTTAACCAGAGAAAGAGAGCTGCAACCAAAGATCCCCATGAACAGATGAATTACTTCCTCTTTTCTTAGTCAGGAGTCATGGATGATGGAGGGCCCCCCTTATAACTGTTATATCTGAACTAGAGACAGAACTCATTTGCTGTTGGAGGGCTCCTCACTACTCCAAAGGAACGTTGGAGCTGATATCTCTTATTGTTGCTTAGTGGAGATTTGGCCCTAGAAGGGGAAGGTTATTCCCAATTTTTCTCTCCTTGTTTCTGGATTAGACCTAAAATATTTATCACATTGAAAACCAGTTGTGAAGGTATAGCATAGGGTCGAGACTGGGGGTATCTGGGGGGGTGAAGACATTTGAATTTAAGACAAAGTTTGTCATTATTCATTTTTTCTGCTTCTGGATCCCCGCTAATCCCCAAGAATTTTCTTATTTGAGTTTGGAACTATGCAAACAGGTTTTGGGGCATAACATAACTCCACCCACGCAGTAAGATTAACACCCAAAAGGGATATGTACTAGAGTACATTATGGCACAATGCAGGCCAGGGACAGGGGCGAGCTTTACTCACTCTACCCTTTACACCCACTTAACTTCAGAAAAAATGAGGACAGCCCTGGAGGATACACTGGGTCGGCCACTAAGAGTAACAGGGAGCTTATTCGAGCTCAGTGGTCTACTTTTGTGCCTCTGCTGGGTGGTGACACTTTCTTTCTACCTGATTCTCTGGAATCAGACCTACCTTTAGTAGGAGCTTGAGCCAAGGCTCTACACCCCTACAACAGCGGGGTTTCACCTTAACATCTGTCAACCTAGGAAGCGAACTACATGTTTAGTAAAAAAGTTCATAGTTTAATGTTTAGAAAGTCTGCTGTACAAATGTTTGATGGGAATATGTTTACCCATTGTGTTCAAGTGTTACCTGATGATGTGGCTGATTCTATGGATGGGGTTGGGGTGTTTGTGGTGGGATGGATGTGCCCTGGAGGAGGGATTTGGGAGAATGCATTCACTGAATACACAAAAAAGGGATTTGGATCACAGAAGAACTAACTTATTTCAATCATGGGTACCCTTAAGATAACATCTCTGAATGTTCAGTGCATTAATTCCCCAACTAAGTGGACAAAAATACTTCATTATTTGAAGCAGATAAAGCCTGATATTAGCCTCATGAAAGAGACCAAACTCTCTGATTTGGAGCACACAAAACTGAAGTGGAGCTGGGTAGGCAGGGTGCATTACACCTCGCACCCCTCAGGGAAATGGGCGAGGGTGGCCATTCTTTTTAGGTGAGACTTACCATTGGAAATTACCTCTGAGGTGGTCCTAGAGGCAGGAAGGGACTATGGTAACAGGGAAAATATTCAATCAGGTGATCAACATTATAAACCTATATATATATATATATATATATATATATATATATATGCACCTAACAGAGACGACCCAACTTTCTTTGTTAAATTATTTGAACAAATAGCACAACCCAGCGAGGGCATGATCCAGATGGGTGGTGACTTTAACTGTGTCCCTAAGACACAGTATGACCGCTCCTCCCAAAACTTAGCCACAGATAAAAATATGAGTAAGGCAATAAGGAATGGCATGCAGGAGCTAACCTTAGTGGATGTCTGGAGGGAACTTAATAAAACAATGAGGGACTATTCCTTCTATTCCGAACCAAATGAAACCTACTCCAGAATTGATTATTCCTTGTGCAGTAAGGTAGACCTCCACAGGGTTCGGAACTGTGACATTCTCCCGCACTTGGTTTTGGACCACTCTGCAGTAGCACAAAACCTAGAGCTAGATAACTGGAAAAGGATAATGCAATGGAGTATGAATTCCTCCTTGCTGGACAGGGAGGACTTCAGAACCCACATTCAGGACAGTATTAAAGATTACCAAACACATAATCAGTTGGATGGTCTGGATTCCAAGTGCTTTTGGGATGGAATGAAGGCAGTGTTAAGGGGACAGGTTATTTCTTTCTCTTTGTACCTTAAAAAGTTACGTCAGGAGAGACAAAAAGTCCTGGAGATTAAGTTACAGTAGCTGAAACACAAATTAAACAGTGAGGGACTCAGGGGATGGAATTATAGACAGAACTCAGAGAAACTAGAAAGAGATGACAAAATATCCTAGATCAGCAAATAGAGGGGAAGTTAAGAAATGGGAATCAGAAATATTACTAGCATGGCAACAGAGCCAGTAGATTACTGGCTTTTCACTTAAGAAAGCCCCAAGCTGACAGGTATGTTGAAACCCTACTGATTAATAAGAAGGGCTCCCCCTCCCAGATTTACACACCGGTTGCTATAGCAGCAGCATTTAAAGAATATTATGGAGCCCTATATGACTTGGACCCACAGGATCCAGATCCTAGGACCCCTATTCACAGATTCTTAGACAGAGTCACCCTCCCTAAACTGGCAGAAGATATTAAAATACAATTGGACTCCCCAATAACTTCAGCAGAAATAACCCAGGTTATTTGTAACCTGAAAGGTAATAAATCCCCCAGCCCAGATGGGTTTAATGCAGCATTTTTTCAAAATTTCAGTAAAATTCTAGTTCCCATACTGGTTCAGGTTTTTAATAAACACAGAGAGGAGGGGGGATTCCCAAATTCATGGCAAAAGCATATATAACAGTGATCCCTAAAGAGGGGAAAGCTCTGGAGGTATGTGGTTCCTATAGACCCATTTCACTGCTAAATGTAGACTCTAAGATTTTTACAAAAATCTTAGCTAACAGGGTCAATGCAGTTCTCCCAAACCTGGTCCATCCGGACCAGGCTGGCTTTGTACAGAACAGATATCTTAAAGACAATATAAGGCGGTGTTTAAATATTTTGCAAATGGGCAGGAAGAGAAAAGAACAACAAATTTCCATAGCAATTGATGCAGAGAAAGCGTTTGACCGCTTACGTTGGGACTTCCTATCAGAAGTGTTGGCTAAATTTGGGTTTGGAAACCAATTCCAGGAATGGACTGGAGACATTTATAATAACCCCACTGTCAAAGTAAATGGCACTATATCAGCTCCCTTACAAATTAAAAGAGGTACAAGAAGACACCGGAGGGTGTCTTACAGAGCTGGTTTAAACTTTGATGATCCTGGTATGGCCCTTATAGTAATAAATACCCCTGGGAGTCCTTGGTCCCATGGAGGACTTGTGATGGGGGAAACTCCGATACCCAGTGAATCTTTATGGCTGCAATAGAATAATGCCAAGGTTGGAACAGAGAAATCTCCCCCCACCCACGGGCACCGCAACTATGTAAGGGGTCAACATGCTATTAGGTATGCCTGCCCGTTAGCTGTTAGAGAAATCGGACATGGGGCTATGTTAAAGTACTTGATCCCTGAGAAATGGGTTGCTTTCAGGGTGCTAAAGTCCTGGTTAACGCCCAAGACCACCACCCCACTGTAGGCGGAACGATGAGGCCTGAGAGGACTTTGACTCCTCGGCCCGAGACATCGTTTATCTCCAAAGCGCATTGGTGTGCATCGCGTGTAAATAGTTTTAGTGTGTTAACAATTGTTGTGTTCCAGACTATTTCTACAACTTTGCAAAACAGATGTGTGGTGTTAAACTTTAGTAAACTCTGTATTATGCATGTAGGGTTACAGACTGGATCTGAGGAGAAGTTGCGATGGTTGACTGAGTTTATCCCTTCATATCCCCCTAAGAGATTTTGTTATATCCGTCCTAATGGGTGTTATCTCCTTTATAACCTGGAATGTAAGAGGGTTAAATTCTCCTTCTAAGAGGAAGAAGGTATTCTCCCATCTTAAAAGACTTAAAACCCAGGTGGCCTTAGTGCAAGAAACTAAACTTGCAGAAAAGGATTGTAAATATTTAGTTAGGGACTGGATGGGTTTGGTACTGCATTCTTGCACCTCCACGAAGAAAAGAGGCATAGCAATCCTGATCCACAAACCACTCCCATGGGTGGTGGTTAAGAGGAAGACAGACTCTCAGGGATGCTGGGTAATAGCCCTGTTCGACACCCCCGAGGGCCACCTTCTGGTGGTAAACATTTATGCTCCGAATGTGGATGATCCTTCTTTCTTTTTAGAGTTGAACTCTAAATTAGACACATGGTAGAAAAAGATATACCCATTATCATCGGGGGGGGATTTTAATCTTACACTTGTCCCTGTGTTGGACAGGAGTGATCTAGGCAAAGAATCTCACACCGGGGAGCTCAGGCCATTCAACACCTAAGCTCTGAGTATCAGCTGGTGGACATATGGTGCTTAGTGCACCCCTATGTCCGGGACTACTCCTACTATTCTGGGGTCCATAGTACTTATAGTAGATTAGACTACTGGCTTATTTCCCATACTCTTAGTTAGTAACTCAGTTATTCTTCCCATGGTAATCTCGGACCATGCCCCAGTACAGGTAGTTATCTCTTGGGGTCCTTCTTCTCGAAGATCCCCTTCCTGGAGACTCGATCCGCTACTCCTACTAGATCCCAATTTCAGAAAATGGGCTGAATTAGAGACTACAAACTTTCTTAGGGAAAACCCCGTTGAGACACATCTGCCCAAAATACCTGGGAGGCCTTCAAAGCCACCATGCGTGGGAAAATTATAGGGTATATATCCTACAGGAGGAAAAATAGGGAAAGGGAAAGGGTACAATTGGAGGACGACCTGCTCAACGCTGAAAAAACTTTTAAGGCTCAATACCACCCATCCTCTAAATCACTGTGGTGTTGAAGAATTCTGTATATAAGGACTAGGTTAAATGAACTTCTCTCCAGGATGGCTGACTTGGCACTTATTAGATTAAAACATACATACTGGGAGGGTGGGGAAAAAAGTGGGAAAATTCTGGCATATCAGCTGCCGAACAACAAGGAAATAGGTACATAGGGGGTTAAAAGATCCAGCCACTGGAGTAGTGAAAACGAATCCACAGGAAGTGAATGATATTATGAAGGCATTTTACTCTCAATTATACAAGTCAACCAAAACCAATCCTTGTTTGGATATATCACCATTTTTAGATAGGGTGAGACTCCGGAAGTTGGCTCCAGAACAAACCGCAGCTCTGGAGAAACCCCTAACCCATGCAGAGGTTGCGGCCTCCTTGATGGCTTTAAAAACAGGAAAGGCCCCTGGCAGTGACGGGTTCCCTGTGGACTTTCTGCAACTATTATCCCCTCTGATTTCTCCCTTGCTCTGTAAGGTCTTTAAGGAGACCAAGGATAAAGGTATACTACCCCCTACACTAAGGGAGGCTGTCATTTCAGTGATCCCCAAAAAAGACAAACCCCCTGAAGAACCGGCTAGTTATCGCCCCATATCCTTAATAAATTCAGACAACAAGGTCTACGCCAAAGTGCTTGCGGATAGATTGGCCCTGGTCCTACCATCCCTGATTCACCCATCACAGGTCAGTTTTATAAAAGGTAGATATAGCACTGACCATATTAGAACACTTATTAATCTTATTCACATAGCGAATCAGAATACAGGTGTGTCTGCTGCTGTTGCCATTGATTTTGAAAAGGCATTCGATTCAGTGGAGTGGGATTACCTGCAGAAAGTTTTACACCACATGGGGTTTGGATCGAACTTTAGAGTGGCTGTCTCCTCTATTTACACATCTCCCAATGCAAAAGTCCTCACTAATTCGGTCCTATCTGAACCATTTTCTTTACACAGAGGTACACGTCAAGGGTGCCCGCTCTCTCCTCATTTGTTTGTCATTGCTATTGAACCATTAGCAGCTGCAATCAGACAGAATATGCACATCACTGGTATCGGTAGGGGGCAGGTCTTTGTCTCCTCCCTGCTGTATGCTGACAATCTGCTGGTATTGCTAAGAGACGCTAACGAGTCCTTACCCCATCTTCTAGATACTCTGGACTCCTTTTCATCCATTTCAGGGTTAAAAATAAATCAATCCAAAACTGAGATACTCCCTCTCAACTCGCAGTGCAAGTCTCACCTGGTGGCACAGTTTGGACTTAAATGGTCACAGCATACTATCAAATACTTGGGAATCAAGTTTGGGAGCAATTTAGCGAAGTGGTGGGATAATAACCTGTGCCCCCTTCTGGCCAATTGTAAACTTGAAATGGAGCAAATAAATAAGCTCCATCTAACCATGACAGGTAAGATAGCCGGTTTTAAGATGCCCCTCGCCCCTAGATTTTTCTATGTGCTAGCTCATATTCCCCTTTTCTCCCAAATTACTGGTTCAGGAAAATAGACACAATGATTGGATCCTTCCTATGGGGCTCATTTAGATCTCATTTCAGTAGAAATCAACTTCTGGCTCATCCTCTGCAGGGAGGATGGAGCCTTCCATGGATTGAAGGCTATAAGATAGCTTTTCAAGGAGCACAAACATTGAAATGGTTCCAACCCCATAATACTGATTCTCCTCAGTGGCTAAGGCTTGAACAGATGTACAGTAATAGCCCTACAGCAGTCTCTTTTCTCTGCTCCTCCCCTGGTCAGGAGTATGCATTGCATCCCACTATAGGTTCCTCTATCAGATATTGGAAGATTCTACAAAAAAAATAAAACTCCCGACTCTTCCCCTTACATACGTGCCCCTGTGGAACAAACCTAGCATAACCATTGGTGGCTCCATGGTGGCCTGGCCTCCTGGCAAGAAAAGGGATTATATTCCTTAAGGATATAGTGGGACCCAATTCCTTTGTGGTGGATACGTACCAGAACCTGCAATCCAGATGGAACCTGGATAAATCAGATTTTGGAAATACTTGCAACTGCATGACAGTCTTAGACCTCTCTCTAAATCAGGATAAAGCTCTTCCAGCTATGACTCATACTTAAAAGGTGGCTTCACCTGCCCAATAAAGTTGCAGCTTCGATATATGCTGTACTGAGGACTCGCTACCTTCCTCCAATATAAAGTCTAAGTTAAAATGGGAAAAGCCTTAAATATGCAAATATCAGAGACAGTGGAAACGGTGATGGCAGGTTGGGTTAAAAACTCATAAAGATACCCGAGTAGACTTATACATAATAAAATTTACATTCTTGGTACAGGACACCTGCTATATTAAAGAAAATGAAAGTCCTCACACATGATATGTGCTGGCGATGTCTCCAGCCCGGGGGGATCTATTTCATATTCTTTGGCAATGCCCCCAAATACATGATCTTTGGGAGGAAGTGATACATGTGGCCAGCATGATACTTAACTGTCAGGTTCCTGTTGACCCTTCCCTTATGCTGTTAGGTTTGTGGCACAGTGTCCCCCCCCTTAAACACCAGGAACTTAGGTGGCTACTCCTACTTAGTATGCAGGTTAAATGGTTAATCCTACAAAACTGGCAAAGTACTGTCCTGCCCAGTCTCAAGGAGATTATAGCATTGCTCTCCTCTGTATATGAGATGGATAGATGGACACATATGGCTATGGGGAAGATGGAATACTTCTCTCCTTGCTGGGCCCCCTTCATGGCATATCTGTCAGCCAGAGCCGGTATCGGATGATCAGTCTCCTCATATCCATCTGTCACCACTTACTGTCAGAACTAAGGTTACCTACGAATACTCTATTATGAATCTATGGTTATAAGGGTATAGAGTGTCAGCAATGTGCAATGCTGTTTCTATTTGAATGATATAGTGTACATAGTTTACCCACATTGAGGTAATTTCTGTTTTATAGGTTTAATACAGGTCAATGACTGGTATGTGAATATCTATCAAGTGTTATATTTTGTAGTTTGAGTAATGGTATCTAACATACCCACTGTATCCATATAGAATGTATAACACTGTTTATTAATAGTAGATATGCTCCACAGTAGGAACAGATGATGTATGATATTACTTTTCTCCTCCAGAAGCAGTGTACGAAGTGGCCATAAGAGGGTGTAACTATTATACTCCATGAAGCCTTGTCTTATATGTGGTGATACCTCCTTATGGTTGCATGCTATGGAAAAAGTGAGGTAGGTGCATCTATCTTGTCTGTTTCTCAATATGCTATAGGATCTGAGATTTCATAGGTATTCATAGTATATACCCTAGGGGGTATTCCCTCTGTATTTTTCTCCTTTTCTTTGTTTTATTATTTTGTTATGTATGTTTGGTGATTAGGTGTTGACACCAGTCTACATACTAGTACATGGGTATCATAAAAGAGGTATTTATCCTTCATACGATATCAATTATACAATTATAAGGGCAGCTTGAATGGATACTTGGACGGGACAGTGTAACATCAAGGTTATGTCCAGACTGTCAACACCAAGCGACTCTGTATACACATCCACTGTATTTGTAATACTGTATGTATGTTTTGCTTTATGTTTGAAAACAATAAAACATTTAACTGAAAAAAAAAGAGGTACAAGAAGGGATGCCCCCTTTCCCCAATCCATTTTGCCATCAGCATGGAGCTGTCGGCTCAACTTATTAGATCACATCAGGCTATAGCTGGGATTGTAGCAGGAGGGGAGGAGAATAGAATTTCCCTCTATACAGATGCCACCATTTTATACTTAACAGACCCAATAAAACACTTCCCATATTGCTTCAAAATCTAACAGATAATAGCCAAGTTTCCAGATTTAAAATCAATAATGACAAAACAGAGGTGATTCTGGTGAGTGGTCCCCATACTAGAGACATAGAACAGTTGATTCCCTTTAAATGGACCTCCTCCCAGATTAGATATTTGGGAATCTATATCCCCCGGATTTAAAACAATTATACCATGTCAACTATGACAAGCTGATCCATGATGTCATAACCGATTTGAAGAGATGAAGTACCTTCCCCCTGACCCTACTGGGAAGAATTGAGTCAATCAAGATGAACACACTTCCCTGTTTTTTATTTTTATTTAATTCTCTTCCCCTTCTTGTTCTGAGTATAGAATGGAAAAGAATTATCAAGGCACTACACCAGTTGCTGTGGGGTGGGAGATGGGCTAGAATTGCATGGGAGACTTTGCAGAGTGGTCGGGAAAGGGGCGGTTTGGGGCTTCCCAATTTGTGAACATACTATCAAATAGCTCAGTTGAGTCCTCGGGTGAACTACCTAATGAATGATCAGAATAACACCTGGGTCTCCCTAGAAATTCAGGGTGAACCCGGACTGAATATACAGTTGGATTTCAGTGGGTCCCCCACCTATCTGATTAAGAAAGATATATCAAACCCATGGGTCAAGCAAACATACAGAATATGAGGAGAGATAAAAATGGAGTAGTCAATAGGGGAAAATTTGACTGGTAAAACAGATTGCATGTTGTACCCAGTTCTCTCCACCCCCAAGGATGGACCATGCCTTTCTTCTATGGAAATGAAGGGGTCTCAGATTCTTTTGTCAATTTATCAACTTGGGTCATATTAAAACCTTTCAGATACTACAGCAGGAATTCCTGCTCCCCAGCTCACATTTCTTTTGATATCTCCAGGTAGTATCATTTCTCAGAACAGGTAATAATCTAACAGAAGCACAGCAATCTCCTCATTTATTGATACAAACTATATGGGACTCAGTTCTGGGACTGAGGGAAAAAAAACTAATTTCAAGGCTCATGACAACACACACAATATCTAAGGAACTGCCTCCACCCCGTGTCAAATGGAATGGGAACTGGAGACAAATCTCCAGTTAGATAAGGACAGCTGGGGCATGATTTGGGAGAGTGTGAAACACACCTCTGCATCCAATAATTGGAAAGAATTTAGATGGAAAATTGTCTCAAGATTTTTTAATACCCTACTAGAACAAATATTATAAAAATAGGAACAATGACCTATGCTGGAGAAACTGTGGGGGTGAGGGTTCGCATTTCCACATCTTCTGGGACTGTCCCAGGCTACAACCTTTTTGGACAGAGGTGGGTAAACACATGGGGGAAATATTAAACAGTGAACAGAGGCTTGATTTTCAGAATTTGATCTTTGGTCTCCTACCTAAAGGCAAACGATCCAATGGCCAAAGGTCATTCATTGGTATTTTGCTGGCGGCAGAGGCAAGGCCATCACTAGACGTTGGCTCACTCAGCTAGTACTGACTGTGGAGGATTGGATCACTATATTAAAGGAAATCTCATGAGTAGACAGAATTACTGTGGAACTACGTTTGCAGAAAGACAAACACTTTCAGATCTGGCTACCCTTCATGCACCTGCTAGAGGATCTGCAAGGGGTTCCCTTTCTGGAACAACAAGCCCTGGGGTACTGAAGTGCTAAAACTCCCAACTTAGAAGAGGCCTTGGAGTTATAGCTGAGGGCCAGTAAACTTAATGTAGGGTCCCTTGCCTACATCCCCCCTTCCTCCTATATTCATTTGACAGTCACATAAAGGCTTTTGAGGTTTGTCGCTCCCCCTCTCCCCCCCCAAAGCATTTTGATCATCACATTAAATAAACACATCAGCCATGAATCTGGTTCTTAATGTTTATTTCATCTTTATTTTATGTATATATGCTGCTGGAATGGTTAATATGACTACAATGCAGAATCTGTCTGCAATGTAAAAGGCTTTAATTAAGATAGAGCATCCGCAGCAAGTTAGCAGATTAAGGAGTCCAATTAACTTCACCTGGAAGAGAGGAGGGAATTGTATTTGTAAGCTAATTAACTAAGCTGAATTTACTTAAAATCTGTCTTATCCCCTTCATACAAGAGGACGTGATTACTATGTATGAACTTTTGTCATATGCTCAATATTCAATAAAAACTGAAGTTTAAAAAAAAAAAAGAATCTACCTCCTTTCAGCTTCATATCATGACCCCTTGTTCTATAGCACCTTTTCCTCTGAAACATACTGTACCTCCCTTCTGTACTTTATTAACCCCGTGAGGTATTTAAAAGGCTCCATCATACCCCAACTCTCTCTCCTTTCCTCCAGGATGTACATATTGAACTCTTTCAGTTTCCTCTCATAGGGCTTCTGATAGAGAGCCTTGTACCATTTTGGCATCCCTCACCTTTCTTTGTGCCACTTTTTACTTTTTCCAGTTCCTCCTTCTTCCTCACATTTCTTCTTTGACTGCTCTTTCCCCTCTTCCTCCTTTGCTAATCCCCTGCTTGGGATCTCCCTACACTTTATCTCTGCCTGTGGTGGCCCACTTTCTGCCTCCCTCATATCTTCCATCATCCCACTCAGCTACTTTAAGTGTCCATTGAAGTAACATTTGAACTGTGCACTGAGGACTATGGTTTCCTCCTTAATGGAAGCTAGCCATTACCTCTGTATGGGCTCTTATCCTTCCAGGTTGGCCCTCAGTTCCCATTGTAGCCATACCCCTCCTCTTCTCTCTGCACCATTTCTTCTACCATACCTTGAAGGCCTTGGTGCAGAGCTCCCTCTCCTTCCCCACATAGTACAACACGCACTTGCCACTCAGATTTTAAACACATGGAAAACATAGGATCAATCAGATAAATGATCTAACCTTACTAAAAATGAAATTTACTCACAAAGCTGACTACAGCAATTCATCTTTACATTTAAGCCAGGAAACACCCTTATCAAGTTAATGCATTAGCAGCTGTAGTGACTCTGACAAGAGTTTGTTTTCAGTAAGTATTCTCCCTATTCTTCCTCCCCTTCTTTTCTTCTTACTTGTAGAAGGCCCTTTTCTTGGTCCTCACTGCTTCCCTGACCCTTGCTGAGAACCATAATGGTCTCTTGAACCTGTTCTTTTTGGCTACTGTTCTTATGCATACCTTAGATGCCTCAAGAATGGTCCCCTTACTTGCCCCACATCTCTCTTCTGCCTCTTCTATGTTGTCCACCCCTACTAGAATCTCTGATCAGTTCCCTTACCCTATTGAATTCCACCTTTCTAAAGCCAAGAACTTCAGCTGTCAAATGTGGTTTCAAACCTACAGCTGCCTTCCTAAACACAGTAAGGTAATGCTTAAGCTAATGAGGTACTGCAGTATGAGGGATGTTTAGGATGGCTACCACTCTAAATAAACAAAAAACACAAACGGATAGATTAATGCTCTACCATAGTGCTGATATTCAACAAAATAGTTAAGAGGAAAGTTCACAGCTGAAGTAAAATAAGTTACCTTTTCCTGGGTTCAAAAGATAAACAAGATCAATAATTATGTCTTTGGAGCTAACATACTGTATATATAGTAATCTGAACATTCTCAAAGGTTTACATTGTGCTTCAGTTTGACGAAAGGGTACATTTGCATCTTGCTTCAAATTCTTGTTTCTTGCATTTTTATAGCAAGACAGTTGTCATATTAGCAGGAGTGAGAATATTCAACTAATGTAACTGCCCAAAACAAGTGAAGACCTGTTGAAAAGTAAGAAGAAATTGTATGAATGGGAGGAAGGCAGTGAACTATGAGAGAACACAACTGTGTGAGAGGACAGAGAAATACATATGTAACCAGCCTAATTAGTTATGGAACCCATTCCTGAGCAAATTGATAATTTATAAATGAATATGACGTGGAATGAAGGCAGCCTAGGTCCCCTTAAAAAAGGTAAAAAGTAGTTCAAAACAAACATAAGACACACGGCAGTCAGGGAGATTTGTTGGTTAACCCCAAAGTCTAAATCTGTAGCTATATTAACAAAACATAACACTTTGATTCCATTGCCTTTAAAATCAGTTTGGACAACATTCTAAAGCCTATGCATAGAATAGTCTTGAGCAGTGGGAAGAAGAAATTCTCAAAAGACACTAGCTACAGTACAGGGAATCGACTGTCAGCAAACAAAGGTGCAGTAGCAAGATATGAGCCTGAGACAGAAAAAATACAGAAAGACTATCCTTACACCTAACATTTTTTTTCTGAACGACAGACTCGGTAGCCAGAAGCCTGTAGTAGGAGGCAGTTCTGCTCTTTCTGGATTACTGGAGTGTTGATAATGTATATTCCTCTACACAACAGCATAAACACACATGACTTTTGAAATAAGAGCTCTTCAACAGGTTACTTGAGACAGGGAGGGTACCTAGGGATTGGCGAGAGGCACATGTGGTGCCAATCCATAAAGGGGGGGGTCGAGGGAGGTACCAGGTAACTATAGACCCATCAGTTTGACTTCGGTGGTGGGAAAATTAATGGAGAGTATACTAAAGGAATGATTGGGGGTGTACTTGGAGGAGGTAGGAGGTCTGGATAGTCGGCAACATGGGTTTGTGCCAGGTAGATCATATCAAACCAATCTTGTGGAGTTCTACGAATGGGTAACATCAGAACTGGACAGCGGAAAGCCTGTGGATGTATTATTCTTGGACTTCAGCAAGGCGTTTGACTCTGTCCCCCACAATGGTCTGGTGGAGAAACTGATGGGGTTGGGAGTAGGCCCTTTGACGGGCAGATGGATTGAAAACTGGCTAGCTAGATGCACCCAGAGAGTAATGGTCGGTGGGGAGCTCTCAAACCCTAGAGAGGTTGGTAGTGGGGTACCGCAGGGCTCGGTCCTGGGTCCGATCCTGTTTAATGCATACATATCGGACATCAGGGAGGGTATAGGTTGTGAAATGAGTCTCTTCGCTGATGACTCCAAGATGGGAGCAGTAGTTGAGGGAGAAGAGGGGAGGTTGGCCCTGCAAGGGGACCTGGACACCTAGGGGTCATGGTGGATGCATGTATGAATAACTCTGAGCAGTGCAAGAGAGCGGCTAGCAAGGCAAACAGGATGTTGGGATGCATCGTAAGGGGGATCACCTCTAGGAGCAGGGAAGTGATTCTGCCACTGTACAATGGACTGGTTAGACCACACATTGAGTACTGTGTACAGTACTGGAGACCACACTTGAAGAGGGACATACAGCTCCTGGAGAGGGTACAGAGGAGGGCAACTAAGATTATACGAGGACTACGGGATTTGATGTATGAGGACAGACTTGAGGAGCTCGGCCTGTTTTCATTGGAGGAGAGGAGAGGATTTGAGAGGAGAGGAGAGACGGGGGACATGATTGAGGTATTCAAGTACCTCAAGGGAATAAATAGGGTAAACATGGAGGGGATCTTTAGACTAAAGCAGGGAGGTATCACCAGAGGGCACGGTTTGAAGTTGGAAGGTGGAAGGGTAAGGGGGGAAAGAAGAGGAGGTTTTTCACTGAGAGGGTGGTGGACCCTTGGAATGCACTGCCTGGTGAGCTGGTTCAGAGATCCACAGTGCAGGGCTTCAAGATAGGGTGGGACAGACACAGAAAGTGGATGTATCAGATGATGGCCTGTCCCAGGGGGGTGGGGATGGATGATAGGGGTTTCTGGAACACAAGGGGGGGAGGGCCTTGGCACCCAACTAGGGATCTGAGGTTTGAGCAGACTCGATAGACCGTAAGACCTAATCTGCTGGCAAATAGTATGTTAGTATGTTATGTTAGTACAGGATACCTTGAACTACATAATTTAGATTTTTTTTTTTATACTTAGTTTATTATCTTTCATTTGTTACATCATTTTCATGAATCACACGTTATTCTTTGGGGTAAAAAACCCTAGTACTGACAACATTGCAAATATATTACAGCACTTCTGGTTCACAGTAATCAACTTTACTACAATCTAACTAGAACAGTAACAGTAGGTGCTACTGTCTGGGATGTGTTCTGTCCTTTCACTATCTATAACTAGTTGTCTGGCATCCAGAGAATACCCATAACAGGAGTCTATCGGGGGACATTCTCTATCTCTGGTGTAAAAGATAAATATCTCTTTAGTACAGTTCAGGCATCTCACTCTTAACCACTGTCATGGAGTAACCATCTGGTCCATTTCTGTTGATATATCTGTGGCTTTTGCTTAAGATTGATCATTAACCTTTCCATCAAATGTATGGATTCAACCATATCCTTCCATTCCCCTACCCCCAGGGCCCTCAGCTGCAACCAATTCTTTGTAATAATTTTTAGGGCTGCCGCAACCAGGATCTTCCATAGGTATATGGCCTCCTTATCTTTAACTTCCCCTGGGATTAGTCCCAAAACCAAGTGTTCAGGTCCTAACTGGGTCTCAATTGCAAAAATCTGTTCTAGATGTTTTGTAACCTCCCTCCAATAAACAGTGATACCTGGACATGACCAAAAGACATGTGCCTGTGAGGCTTGTTGTTCTCCACAAGCCCTCCAACACCCAGCCGTGGCCCTTCCCTTCACATGAACCATTTGTGTTGGTACTAAGAAATATCTGGTTCTCAACTTCCAACAGAAGTCCTACCATACCAAAGAACTAGAAGTTGACCATGTACTTCTCCACATCAGAGACCAGTGTTTATCTGTTATGTGTGTTACTAAGTCCTGTTCCCATTTTGTCTTTATGTGCTGGGACGTGTTGGCCATATCTGCCACATAATTATTATACAGCAATGAAATAGTGTGGTCAGCACCCCTTGCTCCCCACACTCTTTGAAATAGCCCTATCTCTTCCAACACCGGCTCCTCCAGCATTATCTTGTTAATTTGTATATTCAAATAGTCTCCCAATTGGTAATACCTGATTTTATCTGTCTGCTTCAGGCCATATTTTTCTTGGATTGCTTCAAAGGAGAGTAGGATATTCCCCGTCTTTGATAATGCGTACACAGACCCCTTCTAGCTTGTTTCTGATACCACTTATCAAGCGTTGCTGGTGTAAACTGACGGTCATATGTCCACCATCTATACCTCCACAGATTCCCAAATGTGGCCCCCCTGCTTATTCCCCTCCGCCATCCTTCCAACACCGCCCTTGTATCTGAGAAACTGAACATTTCCCCTGTGTCCAGTGGCCCAAACATCACCGCCTGCAAAGGGGGATCCCTTTGTTTCCAAAGATCTATTCGCCTACAATGGGTGTCATATCCCGGATTGCCCCAAAGTAGTGCAACCCTCATCTGGACTGCCACCCAGTAACCCTGCAAGCATGGAAACACAAGGCCCCCCTCTTCCTTAGGAAGATAAAGCAAGGATCTTCTTAATCTAGTTTTTTACCCTTCCATAAATAGGAGTAAAACATACCCTGCCAAGTCTCCAGATCCGCTGGAGTTAACAGACATGGGACACATTGAAATAAGTAGAGAAGGCGTGGTAATGCATTCATCTTGAGGGCTTGAGCCCTAGCACTAAATGAGATGGGTAGAAGGGACTATCTTTGAATGTCACTTTTAAGCTGCGCTGTTATAGGAGGATAGTTCAGCTCTTTCAATTGTGTATTATTCCTACCCAACTTTACCCCTAAATATTTTATCTCTGTCAGATCCCATAACATGGGATACTTACTTTTAAGCTCCACAGTTGGGGTAAAATTGAAACAGAGAATTTCCATTTTATTATTATTCAATTTATAGCCGGATAACCCCGAAAACTTATCCAGCCGTCTGAATACCACTGGTAAAGACTTCACCGGGTCTGCCACGTACAAAAGAACATCATCAGCATACAGAGCCAGTTTGTGGGGTTGTACCCCCATATTAATCCCCTTTATCTCTGGGCACTGACAGATGCTCTGAGCAAGAGGTTTAATGAACAGGGCAAACAGTAATGGAAAGAGAGGGCACCCCTGTCGCATTCCTCTTTCTAAATTAAAAGTCCCAGAGATATGCCCATTCACTTTGACTTGTGCTCTCGGAGATTCATATAACTTAAATATGGCCATTATCAGCTGCCTCGGGAACCCAAACAGGGAAAGGACCTCTTTCAGAAATAACCATGATAACCCTATCAAACACTTTTTCAGCGTCAAGACTTACTATCAATGCTGGTAATTTTTGCATGGAAATTTGATCTATTATATGTGTTGTTCTACGGAGATTATCCTGTGCTTGTCTGCCCGGTATGAAACCAGATTGGTCTATCTGTGCTAAAGAGGGGAGGTGCTCCTGAATACATCTGGCCAAAAGAGATGTAAGTATTTTATAATCAGTGTTCAGTAGGGAGATCGGTCTATATGAAGGGCATTTTGTTGGGTCCTTTCCCGGCTTGGGTATCACCGAAATCACTGCCTGTGCCCAAGAAGGAGGGTCCGCAGCCTCATCTCTCATGACCTCATCAAAAATCTTCCCCAGAAGTGTCTGTATCTGGTTTCCAAAACATTTATAGAACTCCGCAGGGAGTTCGTCTGACTCCAGACATTTACCCACCTTAAGCCTTTTAATCCCCTCCTTTATTTCCTCCCATCTCACAGGTCTCACTAACCTTTTCCATTGCTCCCTAGTTAGGCCCGGTAGTTTAAGCAAACTCAGGAATCTCTTTATGTCTTCCCTTCCCTCTTTTGTGTCTTCTGCGTATAACTTAGTATAATATGTTCTAAAGGCATCTGCTATCTCATGGACCCCTTGAACCATTTTGCCTATTCCTGGATGCCACACCTTCGTTATTGTTGCTCTTGCCCATTTTTCCCTCAACCTGCAAGCGAGGTAACGCAGCGATCGAGGTCCTCCGTCATAATGTTGTTGTCTGAAAAAGAGCAGCCCTCTGTTCCACCTGATAATCCCAAATTCCCGTCAACTCTCTCTTATAGTCCAACAACTGTCTCCTCCCCTCCTTGTCATACTTTTGTTTTTGCTGCCCTCCAAATCTGCTATCAGCCCCATTAGCTTAAGTCTTCTGGCCTCCCTCTCCCTCTTTTTCCTCGAGGTCAGTTGGATAAATTTACCTCACAGGACAGCTTTTGCGGCGTCCCAGCGGATGGCCTGTGTGGTATCCTGCTCTGTATTATCTAGAAGGTAAACCATATAGGTTTCTACTATCTGGTTCCTGATTTCTTTATCTTTCAAAAGAGAGGTGTTCAGCTGTCATAGAGTATTCCGGCAAGTCTCCCCTATGTTTATTTTTATATATATGGGCACATGATCAGACAAAAGTAAGTCCCCTATCCAAGTGTCCTCAATTCTCTGTACTTCAGTCTTCGTGACTAGAATATAGTCTAGCCTTGAATATGTGTTATGGGCCACAGGAAAAAAGGTATAGTCCCTCTATCTAATTTGTTGGTCTCTCCAGGTATCTAATAATCCCATTTCTCCTATCAATTTCTGGATTTTCCTAGCTGTTCTGTGTGGTTTCCCTCTTACCCTCGAGGAGGAGTCCATATCTGGGTTCAAGGGCAAATTAAGGTCCCACCCCACAAATTATGACCCACCTCCCCACTCTAACAGAGTGGCTAGAAAGGAACAATACTCAGGTAATGTTGAGCCAGGGGGAAAGTACACGGATGCCAGTGTCACAACATTGCCCCTAAATTTACCTTTCAGCATTGGGTATCGTCCCTCCTTATCTGTCTTAGCCTCCATTTTTTCAAATGGGGAATTACAAGGCACCAACACCATCACGCCCCTCCTTCTACCATTCTTATAGGAGGACGCAGCCATTTCCCCAAAACCCAATTTTAGGAACTTATTATGCTCCTCCATCAACAAATGGGTCTCCTGGAGCAATAAAAAATCTGCCACAGCTTTCCTTACCTGGCTTAATATTTTAGATCTTTTAACAGGGCTTGTAAGGCCATTAACATTGTAGGAACAAACAATCGTACCCTTACCTGCCATCACAGGGGTCTGTATTTAAAAATATATTCTCAGGGTCCCCCTGGACTCCTCCTCAAGAGCCACCTCACACATCTCCCTTCTTTACTTCAATTAACTCACTCTTACGATGGAACACATCCCAGATATGAAACAACATATAACCATTACTTGATAACAGTAGCTCAACTTTACAGCCAACTGGGCTTGTAACCAATGCATAATCTTTGACCTCCAAGGTAGAAGTCCCACTTTTTGGGGCTCTAGTCCTACCTCCACCTTATACCGATGGAGGCAAGTTAAGAGGGGTTACCAGTGTCTCTACAATGGGAGACCCCCTTTAGAGAGCTCTTGTTCATGACTTGAAGGTCTTCACTTTCCTGTATGACCAATTATTCTACTGATCTGAAAAGCTTTTTATTGGAGCACTGTGTGCCTAAGCACCTTCCAAAAGAAAACGATGTTCTGCGCTGATCTAACCATCTTCCATATAAACATTTACCTTCTGACCTAATCCCAATTTCATGTCTTCTGTAGGGCCAGAGTAATCTCCCTCTACCACTTCCCCACCTGGGGTACCTCCCGGGGGGGGGAGACTTTAGTCCCACCTCACGTGGAAGGGATGCAACCCCAAAACCACCAAGCAAGAATCATTACCCCCTTCCCTAATCCCCTTCCCCTTCTCCAAAATTCACTAATCCGACTAATTTTGTTTATTTTGTTCATTAATTCTTCCATAGTATTCCCCTTTTCCCAAACCTCAAAGGCTTCTTATCTTTCCATCCCCATGTTTTGTGTTATTAATGCCCATTCTTGTACTATCGATATCTTAAGCTCATAACACTGTACAGTTTCAAATATAATGGTCCATACTTTGTATATTTCTTCTTGATCCAGGCCTCTTCCTCTGTTTCAGCTCCGTAACTGGAGCTCTTGTTTTACTTTTACAACAAATCCACTACAGTGGCACCTTTCCAGTGTCTAACCAAAGATTATCCCCTCTATATTCCCCCCCCACCCACTTCCACCCTCTCCTCCCCTCAGCCACATAAAAAATAACCCAGTTCCTGATGATGATGTGATTCTTGCACTTCTGTTTCATTTCCCTTCACCCTCCTTCCACTGCATCCATGTTTATATTTACTCATAAACCCTTCCACATCAAATCCCACTTCCCTGAGGCATCCAATGTGTGCATAGCTTTATAACTGCTGCAGGAAGTCAGGAGTCACTAACCCTCCCCCCTGCATTCTCATAAGATCGTATAATTATGATGCATGTGCCATGTAGTCAGACTAAGCAGGCATAGTCTCCAGTTATTAAAGTCTTGTTCATTTCTCTTCAAGCTCTCTGAGCACATGGTATTCCCTTAAGTCCCCATCATAGTCTCTTTTAAATCAGTACTTGCAGTGTATTCCCATTTCACATCTTCATCCTTCAGCCGTTGAGTTGTTATTCAGCACGACGTCTTGTTCTCTCGGAAGGTTGCCTTGTTCCTGCTCTCCTCACTCTAGTTCTACATCTGGGGGTCTTCTTTTGGCTAGGACCTTGTCCCACACCCCAAACATGTCCCTGCTTAAACCACCATTCACTCTTTTTGGGCCTCTTTTGAACCAGTTCCGCTCCCGCAGCTGCTGTTGAATCCGCCGTCCCTGCTCCTCAGGTATGTGCAACCCCACTCTCTCCACAAACTCCTTAGCTTCTACCAGTTGTTGAAATTTCAAAATACCCTTTTCTGTTTGAACTTTCAGCCTAGCAGTGTATTCAACAAAGGCCTTTACCCCTTTTTGCTGTAGTAATTTCATGACCTGTAGTACCTTCCTCCTCCTTGCAAGCAGCTGTGGGGTAAAGTCATTGTCAAAAAACAGTCTGACATCTCCAAAATATATAGTTTTCTCTCGACCAAGCTAAGGCTCTACTATCTCCTCTTTGGTCCTGTA
Organism: Neoceratodus forsteri; assembly: GCA_016271365.2. Taxonomy (NCBI): domain Eukaryota; kingdom Metazoa; phylum Chordata; order Ceratodontiformes; family Ceratodontidae; genus Neoceratodus; species Neoceratodus forsteri. The sequence continues at coordinate 158,403,041 of CM028131.1, read as the reverse complement.
ATCCAGGAACACAAGCACTATCGATCTAGGTCTGGCCTTCTGATCTCGAGGCCGCGGTACCAATGATCTGTGAGCCCTAATAATGTCCAGCCGCTTATCAGTAGGTAAATTGAGGATCTCTCTTATAAATGAGTTGATAAAGTCTTTCATGTTCCCCGATTCCGTTCCTTCTGGTACTCCATGGATCCGAATATTGTTTCACCTGTTCCGGTTCTTTAATTCCTCAAGCTTCTGTTCCAGCAGAGTGGTGCGATGATGCAGCTCCAACAAGGCCGAATTGTGCATGTCTGTGGGCTGGATATATTCTGTCATTACCGTCTCAACTTCTTGTGTTTTCTGGTGTAATTTTGCAATGTCTTGGCATTGATCTAGTGCTTTAGCCTCCAATCTTTGTAGAGTATCATTTATTTGTTGTAGGGTTTGGCAGAGCTGCCGGGAAGTAATCGTGCATTCTGTCTCTTGAGCCATACTGGCAGTCTTCTCCGTACTTTGTACCATGGATTCACGCTCTGCATAAGCCTCCGCTCGGCCGTTTTGTACCTGCTCAGCTATCTTTTGTTTTACAGCTCCATTCAACTGAATCTCCTTCAAACGGTGTTTGGGTCCCATTAGATAGTCTTTTATTGATCTTTTGGTCGACAGGATTGACATTTTCTTTATGGATTAACGTGGATTGTTTCTGGTCGGTCATTCAGCGCTTGGTTTAGGCAGCCATTAGGTCCATGCCCCCAACACATACAGTCATAATTTTGATTGTTTTAAGACTGCTGACGCAAGAACCCTGAATGAATGTAGCCCTCATGTGCCCCTCTTACACACCTCGCAAACACTGTGTAGATCAAGTGAACTGCATTAAAAATCTGTGGTTTGAGTAATATACAGTATACCTTATCTACACCTTACAGACATTACATTTACCAGTATGTACATAAACTACATCTTGCAAACTTAACATTTAGCAGTGTGCACCTTAACGGTACCTTAAAGAAGAAGCCAGAACAAAAATGCTGTATTGCAGAATTAAAATCAGCATATCACAAATAAGAATTATTCCAAAAATTAGATCTCTCTACGTTATTTCATTTAAAAGCTACAAGCCATTTTGTTACCCTAATTTCACTTCCTGTTCAAAAAAAGCCAGGTTCAGTGCAGAGCTATTGATGATGTTGTAACCAAACTCATGGCCTAGTCCTCCCTGTCAGCAAACTTATAGGACTTGTTTCTCCAAACTTTTAGAAATTGTAGTTGTAGTAATCATTTAAAAAAACTGACACAGGGTCGGGTGCAGTGCATAAATTTCCAGAATGTTCAGATGCATAGTATTGCATTTTATTTGAAATGTTTCACCATTTTAGAATGTGGTAGGGAGGTGGTTTTGGATTGCAGTACTGGGAATACTGTAGCTATGAAATGTCAAGGTTTGTACACAATTTCAGAATGTTGAAGGGGTCATGCAATCTCAGAATGTAGCAAGGATGCACAACCTTAAAATGTTGTAGGGACACACCATCACTGAATGTGACAGGGACACACATCCAGGTATTTGGTGGGGACTGACAATTTCAGAATATAGTGAAGATGTACACTGTCAGCATGTGACAGGACATACCCTTTTATTCTCTAACTGCTTGTCCCTGCCACATTCCAGTATCGTACAAACCCACTACATTTCAAAACTGTCCATCCCCACTCTACATTCCAACTGTGTATCCCTGCCATATTCTGACATTGTATGCCCCTGCCACATTCTAACACTGTGCATTTCTGCCACTTTCTAAAAGTGCGCATCCCTACCACATGCATGTCCCCACCACATTCTGAAGTGGTTCATCATTGCCACATTCCAAAATTGTGGTATCACCACATTCCAAAATTGTACATCACGATCACATTCCAAATGTATCTCCACCACATTCCAAAATTTCAGGGTCCCCACCACATTCCATCATTCATTGCCTCCACCACATTCTGACAATGTGCATCCCCATCACATTCCAACATTGTGTGTTCCCACCATACCACCATATTCTAAAGATGTGTTTCCCAGCCACATTATGACATTGTGCATCCCTACCATATTCCAGCATTGCATATCATCGTCATATTCTGAAATTGTACATCCTCACCTCACTCTGAAACTGTGTGTCCCAGCAACATTCTGAAATTGTGCATTCCTGCCACATTCTGAAATGGTGTTATTGCTAGATTCCAAAACAGTGCATCCCTGGAAATTACTGTCCAGTGAGCCTCATATCGGTGATAGGAAAACTGATGGTGACACTGCTCAAGCAAAGAATAGTAGCACATCTGGAATCCAGTGGGCAACAGGACCCAAAACAGCACCATTTCATGGCTGCAAGGTCATGTCAGACAAACCTGGTTGACTTTTTTTTACTGTGTAACGAAGGCAGTGGACCAAGGGGAAAAGGTGGATGTGGTCTATCTAGTCTTTAGTAAGGCTTTTGACTTGGTTCAGCACAGAAGGCTGACAAAGAAGCTGGACCACATCAGCTTAGGTAAGAAAGTGGTGGGTTGGGTGAGTGAGTAACTGGCTGAAAGGAAAACACAATGGGTGCAGGTAAATGCAGTGGTACCCTAGGAGAGGGAAGTGACTAGTGGAGTACCTCAGGGGTCAGTGCTGGGGGGCCCTATTCTTCAATGTGTTCATGGCTGACATCGGTAATGGATTGGAAGGTAAGGTGTGTCTGTTTGCAGATGAAACCAAGATCTACAACAGAGTGGACACCCCAGAAGGAGTCAAGAGCATGGAATCAGACCCGAGGAAGCTTGAGGAGTGGTCAGACACCTGGCAGTTGAATTTCAATGCCAGAAAGTGCAAAATCATGTACTTAGGCAAGGGACACCACAAGGTGGGATACTACCTGGGAGGGCAGCAGCTGGCATGCACCACCCAGCAGTGAAACCTAGGAGTCATATCAGATGACTTAAAAGTGGGGAAGCAGTGCAAAAAGCTGGCACTAAAGGCCAGTGGTATGCTGGGCTGCATAGGGAGGGGAATCATGACTCACAGAAAAGATGTGGTGCTGCCACTTTACAGGGTGCTGGTGCACCCCCGCTTGAGTACTGTGTACAGTTCTGGAGGCCACACCTTAGAAAAGACATCGATAGGATTGAGAAGATGCAGAGGACAGCAACAAAAATGATTCAGGGTCTGCATCAAATGGCATATGAGGATAGGTTGAGGGAGCTCAACATGTACTCCCTGGAGCGGGGGGGCATGATTGAGACATTCAGGTATATCATTAGTATAAATAAGGTAGGGGTACAGGAGCTCCTTCAGGAGAAGAAAAGCATCAGAACTAGAGGACACAATATGAGACTCAAGGGTAGGTGATTCAGTAGCAATGTTAGGTAGTTTTTCTTCACTGAGAGGATGATCAACCCATGGAGTTGCCTGCCCTGGGAAGTGGAGGAGGCCAAAATGATAAACAGGTTCAAAAACACCTGATACAGGCACAATGGAATCATTTCACAGAAAAGATAGAAGGAGGGGATAGTTACCCATATCAGGCAGACTAGATGGATCTTGCTTTCCCCTTCTGCCGTCAGTTTCTATGTTTCTAAGTTTCTGTCACATTCCAAAATAATGCATCCCACCACATTCTGAAATTGTATTTCCCTGACATGTTACAAAACTAGGCATCCACACCACATACTAAAACTGAGTGTTCCAGACACATTCTGAAATTTTACCTTCCTGCCACATTCCAAAATTGTGTTCCACTGCCACATTCCAAACTCATCCATCCTCATCACATTCCAGAAATGCACCCCCCCACTATATTCTTAATTTGTGCACCCCTGCCACATTTTGAAAATGAGTGTCCCTGCTACATTCTGAAATTGCATATCCAAACCACATTCCAAAATGGCCCATTCTTGCCACATTCCAAAATCGTGCATCCCTGACACATTCCAAAAATACGTGTCTCCTTCACATTGCATTGTACTGTGTTTGTAACTGTAAACTTATGCGGAACCTTTGTAAAAGAGCCTCTGGTTCAAAGATATTATAATCCCATTCTATAATGCCGGTTCGACAACAAAGTTGTCGACCACTATCACAGCGATGGATTTATGTCGACCGCAACTTGCAGTTGACATAAATCCAATTGGAGACCCTGGCTGTGTTTTTCATCAGGGAGCATCACCCCCCTGGACCTCCCCCCATCTCTAGGATTCCAATTCTGAGTTGGAGTTGGATTGGGAAAGGGGTGCAGGATCTGGAGACAGTGTGCCAGGATCTTGGGTTGACCACTACAGCAAAAACATTGATGTTGTCGGCATCAATGTTTTCGCTGTATTGGTGTCATCATACAGGAGGCATATCTTATAATCCTAGCAATAAATTAAAAAAAATCCAAAAATACATTTCCCTGCCACACTCCTAAATTAAGCATCTATAGAAGTTGTTGGCAGATAAGGACTGCTAGGCCCACCAAGTCTGCCCATATGCCCTAAATGTGTATGTGGCCTCTGACCTTGTCTGATCAGTGGTTTTTCATCACTCCCTCCCACCTCAAGGTTCTCTTGTGCCTGTCTGAGGCATGTTTAAAACCTCCTATTGTGTTTGCACCCACCACCTCCTGTGGCAGACAATTCCATGCATCCTCGACTGTCTTTGTGAAGAAATATTTTCTCACATTTCCTCTTAATCTACCCTCCTTCAATTTCCTATCATGCCCCCTTGTTCTTGTACTCCTTCTGTACTGGATGAGGTCTCACCCCTAAACCTTGTTTATGCCCTTGAGGTGCTTGAAGGTTTCTGTCATGCCCCCTCTTTCCCTTCTTTCCTACAGTGAGTACATACTGAGGTCCCTTAGTCTCTCCTCATACATTTTGTGGTGCAATCTATGTACCATCTTGGTTGCCCTTCTCTGGCTGCCTCCACCCTGTCTATGTCCTTACGCAGGTGTGGGCTCCAGAATTGCACACAGTACTCTAGGTGAGGCCTTACTAGTGTTTTATACAGTGGCATTACCACCTCCCACCTTCTGCTAGTGATATGTCTGCCTATGCACCCCAGCATGCTACTGGCCTTCCCTGCAGCCTTTGTGCTCTGCTTTTACACTTTAATGCTATCAGAAATGATAACCCCTAGGTCCCTTTCCTCTTTGGTGATTATCAGCCTCCCCATCCTGTATCTCTTCCTGAGGTTCCCCCTTCCCAGGTGAATTATTTTGCACTTCTTAGCACTGAACCTCAGTTGCCACACCTCTGACCCTTTTTAAAGCTTCTCCAGATCATTTCTCATTGTTTCCACCTGTTCTGGAGTATCCACCCTGTTGCAGATCTTGGTGTCATCTGCAAATAGGCTGACCTTTCCCTGCAGCCCTTCTGCAATGTCACTAATGAAGACATTGAACAGGACTGGTCCCAGGACTGATCACGGAAGTACCTCACTGGTCACCCCCTCTCCCCAGATTGGGTCCCATTTATCACCACCCTCCGCCTTCTGTCCGTCAGCTAGCTCCTAACCCAGATTATCACCTTGTGTCCCATGCCCAGACTACCCATCTTGTTAATCAGCCTTCTATGTGGGACGGTGTCAAAGACTTTGCTGAAATCGAGGTAGGCGACATCCACTGCCCCTCCCTGATTTACTTCTCTTGTCATCCAATCAAAAAAAATCTATAAAATTCATTTGACATGATCTTCCTGCCATGAATCCATGTTGTCTCAGATCCTGGGTACTGTTAAATTCAAGGTGCACCTCCATTGTTTCTTTCAGCAGTGCCTCCATGATCTTCCCCATCACTGAGGTGTGGCTGACTAGCCTGTAGTTCCCCACCTCCTCCCTACTGCCACATTTGTGAAAAGGGACTACACATGCCCTCTTCCAGTCCTCAGGGACCACTCCTGTGTTGAGTGACTTGGTGAACAGGGCTGCCAGAGGCACTGCCAGTTCCTTTCGCAGTTCCCTTAATATCCTCAGGTGTATGCCATCTGGTCCCATAGATTTGTCCATCTTTAGTATTGTGAGCTCTTCCAGAACTCTCTCCACTGTGAATGGACTGGTGTCCACTCCCCCCCTTTGCATCTGCTATCTAGCTGTGGTCACTGACTGTCCTCCTTCTCAGTGAATACTGAACAGAAGTATTTATTCAGTATTTATGCCTTATCTAGGCCCCCCTCCTTACACTCTCCCTCTCCCCCTTTGAGCCTTACAGTCCCTTTCCTGGTTCTTCTTCTTTCATGATGTACCTATAGAATGTCTTGTCTCCTTTCTTCACTATCAGCCCTAAGCATTCCTCTATCCTCGCCTTAACACTCCTAACAGTTTTCCCCACCTCCCTCAGACACTCAAGGTACACTTCCCTGTCTTCCTCCCTTTGGGACCCTGTATACTTCTTGAAATGCACCCTTTTAGCCCTTATTTTGCCTGCCACCTCCTTAGAGAACCATAGTGGCTTTCTTCTTCTCCTCCCTTTGGATACTAACCTGATGCATTGGTTTGTCGCATCCACTATGGCACTCTTCAGTTTCCCCCACTGCTCTTCAACTTTCTCTTTCCTCCCCTTTCTCCTGAGCTACTCTGATACAGCTACCCATTTCAGTGAAGTCTGCTGTCTGAAAATCTAGTATCTTTGCTCTTTGGTGACTTCATTGGGTCCCTGTCTCCATGCTAAACCAACTATGTGGTGGTCGCTGGATCTCAGCTGACCTTCTACCTGGACTTCAATGACTCTGTCCCCATTGGTCAATACTAGGTCCAGAATCTCCTTGTCCCTGGTGGTATCAAGCACCAGCTGTCTGAGATCTACCCACTTTAGGGAATCTAGAATGGCTCTGCTTCTGGCTGAAGCAGCTGCCTGGGTGGTTCAATCCATGTCCGGCATATTGAAATCCCCCAATAGTAGGATTTCTTCCTTAGTTGCCATGTCATGTATTCCATCCACTAGTTCCTTGTCCACTTCTCCCACTGTTCCAAAGGTCTGTAGATCACCCCATGCATATTGCTGTGCCACTGCCTGGCTCAAGGGTGACCCCCAGTGCCTAGGCCTCCCTTTCTTCCCTGCACTTGTGTAATCTTTATACCCTCTCTGATGTACAAGGTCACCCCCCACCTTTTTTTACCCTCCCTATCCCTCTTAAACAGAGTATAGCCTGGTACATTGATGTCCCATCCATGATTTGCTGTGTACCATGTCTCTGTTATTGCTGCATGTCCAGGTCTGTGACTGCTAACAATGCCTCCAGGTCTGGGATTTTATTTCCCAAACTGGAGGTATTTGTTATCATGGCTTTCCATGGCCTGCAGCCTGCCCTTCCTCTGTTCTTGTGTTTGCTCCCCCCTCCCCCCAGTTTTGTTTTTGTATGTGATCTTGAGTCCTGTGCTTCCCCCTTCCACCTGCTACCTGCAATTGACCCCCTTGGCCTGCGTCAGTTGTCCCTGGTGCCAACTCATTTGTCTGTGTGTACCTCTGGGGGGGTGATACTAAGCCTCTTGACCCTACTGGCTCCCCCCGGCCAGTTTAAACACTGTCTGTTGAAGCATTCAAACTTCTCACTCAGGACTGAGGTGCCCTTCTCAGACAGATGCAGGCCATCTTCCTTACACAAGCTCGCATCCACCCAGGTCAGACCTCAGTCCCCCATGAAGCTAAAACCCTCCTTTCCACACCTATCTTTCAACCAGGTGTTGAATTCCTGGATGAGAATTGACCTTGCCTCCCATTTGCCTTGGACAGGTAGCACCTCTGAGAATAAGACAGAGCGTGTTATCTGCTTTAGGCATCCTCCCAGCTTCCTGAAATCCTCCTGCACTCTGGCTAACTCTACTCTGCCCCCAACCAGGTCATTGGTCCCCAAGTGGACAATCACATCCAGTTCCTCCCTCCTACCTATTGCCCTAGTGATCCTATGGATCTGCTTCCCATCCCTCCATACAGCACTTCCCAGAAGGCACTTGACCTCCCTCTCCTCCCTGCTAGGTGTCCCTAACATTACCCCTCAGACAATAAAGTCCCCCACTAGGAGAACCTTCCTTCTCCTCTGGGGTCCTCTGGCTGCCCTCCCTGGGGCTCCATCCTGGAGGACTCAGGCATCCTCCCTGGTTCCAACTGCAGGTGCCTGTGTTTGGCTGTTCTTCTCCTCCAGGACAGCGTAGGAGTTATTCAGCCAGACCAATTGGGGGATATACTTCAGACTCTTCTCCCTCATCCTCTCTGAGCCCACTGTGGACTAACCACTTCTCTTCTAGGGCATCCTTTGAGGTTTAGGTTGTGGACCTAGTGGTCTCTGGGTGGGGGTGGATGCACCCTGGAACCTGACCAACTCGGCCTGGAGACAGGCAACCTCCATCTCATAACATTTCAAAAATGTGTATCATGCCACATTCTGAAATTGTGCATGCTTTCTACATTCTTAGATTCCAAGTCCACACCACATCATGAAATTGCATGTTGTTTCCACCATCTGAAATCAAGCATCACCACCACATTATACAATTGTGCATCACCACCACATGTTAAAGCATTCTACAATGGTATCCTGTGACATGTGCTACTCACAAGTGGGCACCTACTGAAACAGCAACCCACTTGTGGCACATGTCGACAGGGCGAGGGAGTAGGGAGGGTGATCAGATAGGGTGGGTTCATGAATAGCAACATGATGTCGCTATATGTACACGTATATGGGGGAAGCAAGCATGCTGAGCGAGGGGAGGAAGGGTTTGTGAGGGGTAGTTCTGTGGCGTGGTGGGTGGGTGCTGGGCTGGGGTAGCCAGGATGCTGGGTTCGGGTTGGGGTCCGGGTGCAAGTATGTTTTGTTGAGCCAGGCCCGAGTAGTTTTTTTAATTTTTGCACAATTTTGCACCCCCCTGAAGTTGAGAATCCTAAAGTAGAGGGGTGTGGGGGGGCGCAGCACCCCCGCATGACATTAAAAAAGCAGTGTCCTGTGTGCCATTTTGTTTTCCACCGGTGGTGTACATTGCCGAAATTGGATTTCTGTGATGTACACTCGCCATAATGACGATCACCTTCCGGCAATCGCCCTTACGACATGGAACCTTCCGCAACTATGTAGCTCCCATATTTCAAAACTGCATATCTTTGCCGCATTCTAAAAGTTGATACTGCCACATTCCTAATTTCAGCATCCCTGCCACACTCCAAAATTGTTTGTCCAAGCTACCTTCTGAGACTGTGCCATTGCTGCATTCCCAAATTGCAACCTGGTGGAATTCCGAAATCTCATCTCCACAATATTCTAAAAATTGCACACAACCTTGGCATTCTGAAGCCTTGTTTGCCACTGCATTCCAATTCCTCATCACTTTCTTAAGAATAACTTGCATCTGCACATTCTGGACTCTTCTTCACTATCCACAGAGAACACATCATACATAGGGACTTCAGCACTACTTTTATGGCTGGATCTAATCCTCCTCTCCCTCCAATATCCATTAAAACAAAACAAAAAAAAAAAACAGCTGAAGACTTAAACATGTACTTTACCCATGGCCTGAGGGCTGTATTCACCAAAATCTCCCCACCCCACCCCCAACACCAGCCTTACCAGTTGGCAATTTCTGCCTTCAGGCAATCTCAACTGAAGAAGCCCACAAAGACCTCTCTGTGATTAACCCTTTCCCAGCTGTGGGGATGACAGAATCTCTCCCACTTTCCTGGTCGTTGGTGCCTGTGCCACTGAATCTCCCATGTTCCACATTCTCCACTGGTCCATTAGAGTTAGCTCCTTTCCAAATAATTGGAAGCATGCAATAGTCATCCCTATCCACAAGGGTTGCCCTGTGGTTGCTTATTCCAACTTCTGCTTTATATCCCTCCTACCCAGATATCAGATACAGCCATCGCACTACCTGGATATACCCTGTTTAGGCAGGACCACCTCTGAAAAAGAGGCAGTTGCTGTGTCATATACACCAAGGACTATCTGCAGGGGCATGGCCTGCCCCCAGCATGTGTGACAATCTACAAGCACTGGCCATCAAACTGATCCTAGGCGCACACAATAGAGTGTTCACACTGATCTCAGTATATGTCCCACCTAAACAGACCACAACTGGCACCAGCAACCTTATGGACTATATCAGTACCCTCAGCCTCAACACAGAAATTATACTTCTAGGTGACTTCAGCATCAACTGGCTCACCCCATCATCTGCCAGTATCAAGGACACCTTGTCTGCAATCCACTTCTCCCAAATGATAGACTTTCCAGTAAGAGTCAATTACAAAACCGGCACCAACACCCTGCTGGATTGGATACTCACTAACCATCCTGCACATATCAACAGTATTACTGTACTCCCAGACTCTCTGAGTGACCACTCCCCTGTCACATGCACCTGGAATAACGACTATAGCAAACCTCCTGCCAGAAATATATCAAGCCGTGTCCTCCTAAAAGGCCATCTACAACAACTCAAAATGGACCTCAAGTATCAAGACTGGTCTGATCTGTATGAAGCCAAGGACGTGAATGTAGCCCTTGACCTCTTTATAACCAAATAAAATTTTATCTGTGACAAGCACGTGCCGATATAAACAAGATCAGTCACAGGACACTACAACCCCTGGATTACTCTGGATCTGCTAGAGCAACTTTCCTCACAAGATCGTCTCTGGCAAGTGGCACAAGCACATAGCTCAGCAGCAAACATCCAATGGTACAAACAAGCACAAAATGACTGCACAAAAGCCATCCATTGTGCAAAAAGCACCTACTACAAAGAAGCCCTCACCAGTTCATAGAATAGCAGCAAACCCTTTTGGGACAACCTCAATGACATCACCGGGAAAGACCCTAAAAATGCTCCAGCTCTGCTCACAATTGATGGGGTGCCATCCTTAAGCCCTCTTCTCATTGCCATCCCCCTGAATCATTCCTTCATGAACTTAAGCAGCATGCTTCCTGCTAACTTCTTCAATCCCCTCACCACAAATGACCAACAAGGGAAACAATTGCCTCCCCATGACCAACCACTATTTCACTTCAAAGTAGTCTCTGAAGCCAATGCCATAAAATACCTGGAAAAGGTACTAAGGAAGTCAAGATGCAGTGGGAACTCCCTAAACCTAAAAATTGTTAGCCTGGCATTTGAGGAAGTTCTTAGCCCACTGATGCAAATTATAAACCTATCACTCTGTCACTCACAATTCCCTCAATGCTGGAAATCTGTGACAGTTAACCTGATGCACAAAAGTGGCACTTGGACACTGCACAATAACTATAGACCAATCTCGATACTCCACCCGCTCTCCAAGGCCCTAGAGTGTATCGTGGCTGATCAACTTGTGGAGTACCTCAACCACCGTCAACTACTGTGTCCTGAACAGCACAGGTTCAGGGGTGGCCACAGCATCTTCACGGCCTTGCTAGAATTTATGGAATACATCCGACACGCATTAGACCAAGGCCTCCTGGTAGGAACTGCATTCATTGACCTATCAAAGGCATTTGATACAGTGCATCATGGGCTCCTCCTCCTCAAACAACTGGCTGACATTGGAATCTCCTCTGAAACTTTGAGCTGGTTCACTAGCTACCTGAGCTACTGCTATCAGCAGGTTAGGATCGCTGATGTGATCTCTGACAGCAGACTTGTCAGATCTGGTGTACTGCAAGGATCCATATTAGTACCACTGCTGTTCAGCTTATTCTTATATAACATTCCGACCTCTAGCGCATGTCAAATGCTCATTTATGCAAATGATGCGGTTTAATTCATCAGCAGCCAACACCCTGAACATCTGGAGGGGGATCTACAAAGTGGCTTTGCATCTGCGGAGCAGTGGTTTAAGTACCATAGACTGGTCTTGAATTATAAAAAGACCAAGGCCATGATGCTCTCCACCCCACAAAACAAACACAGAGCCTTCCCACTTGCAGTTATGAACATTGGGAGTGCCACTCACAAACTTGTTCAGCACTTCAAATACCTAGGCATCACTATCAGTTCCACACTATCATATGCCGAGCACATCGACATTACTTCAAGGGCCATTAATACCAGAATCGGGATCCTGTATCAGCACAGGCACTGTCTCACACATGAAGCCCTGAGCACTGCTATCGATAGCGCAATCGTTTCACTCATTGATTATGGGCTGGTGATCTATGGATCTGCAACAGCCACAGCCCTCCACCGCATCTTAACAGCAATGAGTAAAGCCTGCCATCTTCTCACAGATGCTGCTAAACTCACACACAGCTGTGATCTCTATACCATCGCTGGCTGGCTACAGCTAAGTGGAAGAATCAGGTACCAAACCTACCTCCTTGCCAAAAAAGCCTCCTTAAACCTTCTACCACCAGGAGTATGGAACCTACTGACCCCTTCCCAGAGCACAACACAGACCAGAAGCTCTGCCTCACAGATATTCCATGTGCCAAGGTGCCGCACTACCTTGGCTTAGTGGGCATTTTTCTACTGGGCCCCCCTCTGGACAAATGTACTACCTCAGGACATCTGTGATGCAGCAACCATTGGCTCTTTTAAACACAAACTGCGCCAACACCTTCTCACCACAGGTACCTGTGCCTGCCCCCATTCAATCCCTCCTCAAGTTATTAATCCCATTGCTGTAGTCTGCACTTACCCTTTAGCACTTCTTAACCCTGTTACTGTTCCACTGGGAAGCCCCGACCTTGCACTTCACTGACCCACCATCCTCTCCCATGGGCTGTCATGCCCCCCACCTCTCTTCCCTAACCCTACCCCTCCACCTCTTACACCCACCCCTTCCTCTTACCATTACCTCTCCATCTTCTCCCCTCTTCTCCTCCCTCTGTCTACTCTACTGATTTTTGTCTCTCCTTGATGTGGGCATACTTTGTACAATGCCTCAGTATAGTGTAACCATGAACTTTATCTGTATTGTTGTACTGTAACATGTATTTGTATATTTGCTACTGAACCACTCTGTTTTTAAATGTTTATGTATCACTCTGTACTTGTTAACTGACATGGAACCAATTAACGAGCTCCTAGTGTCAGCTGGGTGCACAGCTTCAGGGGCTTATAGCATTGCAGGGGGTTGAGCTGTGATGGATGTCTTATTAGGATGCATGGGAGCATGCGCCCTATGTGCAGGACATCATTGTACATCCAAGTTCAAGGGGCAACACAGAACAAGGAAAAATGCCCCGATCCTAATAGACAATGGTGGGGCCCGGAGTTACCCCCGACACCCAACATTGAGTGCGTTGGCAGTCCCCAGTGCTCCCTCCAGTCTCAGGACATCTGTCCAGATTTCCAGAAAGGCCTTCAAGAAGGAGAAATGGTGTCCCACCCTGGGGGGCTTCAAATCTGGGGGAACAGATGCCAGAGGCAGGGAGCTAGGGCAAGGGAACCAGAAGACAGGAATGAGCCTATGAATAGGAGGAATGGAGGTAAGCTGAGAGCCCCCACTGGAGTGAGACTGGGGTCAGTGAGTGAAGTGAGATAAATAAAGTCTACAAAAAAAATAATAATTAAACTTGGTAACAAAATGATAATTTAATTCCATGGTGGGGGAGTAAATGATTTGTGCATACTCCATGTTATTGGTTTTGGCTAGGGATAGAGAAACAAATCTGTGGTCACAATCCTTACAAAAGTGAGGGTACTGGACTTTAGGAGGGCTAACTTGGGCAAAATGGGAGAGTGCCTCAGAAAAGTACTAGCAAGCAGGCAAGAAGGGGGGTGGAGGAACAATGGGGAAAGTTCAAAACTGGCATCACAGTGGCAACAAGCCTTTGTGTGAAGCAAATAAACAAAACAAAATGAAGGAAAAAAACACTATGGTTCTCAAAAATGCTGGTGGGGAAGGTTAGGGACAAAAAGATAGCATTCAGGAAGTATAAGGAAACACAGAAGGAGCAGGACAGAGAGAGAGAACTGTACCAGTTAAAGCAGAAGGAAGCAAGAAAGGCAATCATAATAGCAAAGGCCCAAACTGAGGGAAAGGTAGCCAACTTAGTTAAGAAGGGGGATAAAAACTTTTATAGGTACATTGGAGAGTGAGGAAAGACCAAAGGGAGGGATAGTAAGGCTTAATAAAGGGGAGTGGAGTGGACAGAGGGTGACAGTGAAAAAGCATGGATACTGAATAATTACAATATTCACAAAAGAAGATGAGGGGGCGGTACCTAAACCAATTAATGGAAGCACTCTGGTTAGGGGGGTCAATACCAGTCCATTCACAGATGAAAGGGGTCATGAAAGAACTCCTAAATCTGAAGGTAGACAAAGCAATGAGGCCTGATGGGATTCACCCCAGAATTCTAAAAAACTAAGGGGAGCTATTGACACCACTGAATACCCTTTTAACAAATCATGGGAGGATGGTGTGGTACTAGAGGACTGGAGAGGGTGGATGTGTTTCCCCTTCACAAAAGTGCGAGCGAGGCAGAAAACTACAGACATGTTAGTTTAACCTCAGTGGTAGGGAAAATGATGGAGTAACTTCTGAAAGAAAAAACTGTTGAGTACCTAGAGGCCAGTGGGGCACAGCACCAAAGGCAGCATGGATTCACAGCGGGAAGGTCATATCAGATGAATCTAATAGATTTATTTGACTGGATGACCAAAGTGGTAGACCAGTGAGGGGCTATAGACATGGTCTACCTAGACTTTAGCAGGGCATTTGACACAGTCCCACACAAAAAATTAATAAATAAATTAGTCAGCCTGGGAGTGGGTTTCAGGGTGGTAGCCTGGATACACACTTGGCTGGAAAACAGGAGACAGAGGGTAATAGTAAATGGAGTCCACTCCAAAGAAAGGAGGGTTACTAGCATAGTACCACAGGGTTCAGTACTGGGACCGGTCATCTTTAATCTCTTTATAGGTAACATTGCAGAGGGACTGGAAGAGAAAGCATACCTGTTTGCAGATGGCATAAAGATCTGCAACAGGGTTGATAAACAAGAAGAGGATGGAAAGGTTGAGAAGGGACTTGGCAAGGCTGGAGGAATGGTCAAAAGTATGGCAGCTTAGTTTCAATGCAAAGAAGTGTAAAGTAATGCACCTGGGAAACAAAAACCCAAGAGAAGAGTACACAATGGGGGAGAGATGCTAACAACAACAAAAATGGAAAGGGACCTGGAGAGTAGTCATTTTCAGATGACCTAAAGGTAAGCAAGCAATGTGAGAAGGCAGTATGGAGGGTTGGGGGGATGCTGGGATGTATAGGAAGAGGCATCATAAGTAGAAAACAGGAAGTTTTTATTCCTCTGTACAGACACTTGATGAGATCCCATCTGGAGTACTGCATTCAGTTCTGGAGACCCCATCTCCACAAGGACTTAGACAGGATAGAGGCAGTTCAGAGGAGGGCAACTAAAATGCAGAAGGATCTGCACCAGAAACCATACAAAGAGAGTGATGAAATGAGCTTAATATGTATAAACTCGAGGAAAGGAGGGGGAGGGGGACATGATAGAAACTTTCAAGTACTTCAAGGGAATCAACAAAGTCCAAGAGGGTAGCACCTTTCAGAAAAAGAGGTGTGCAAGAACAAGGGAGCACAATTTAAAGATAGAGGGGGGATGGCTCAGAGCTAATGTGAGGAAGTATTTTTTCACAGAGGGTGTTGTGGATGCACGGAACAGCCTTCCTGAGGAGGTTGTGGAGTCAAAAACAGTGGTGGAATTCAAGAATACATGGGACAGTCATAAGGCAATTCTAGGGGGTGGGGTAGAAGGAAGTAGGCTGTTGGTTAACTAGGATCTGCAGCTAATCCATTGGGTAATAAAATGGGCAGACTGGGTGGGCCAAGCGATCCTTATCTGCCATCAAATTCTATGTTTTTATGTTTCCATGAGTAGCTCTCTATGTAAGGGAAGGGATAAAAGCAACAGAACGAAAGAGTAAACAGGGAGGAGAGGAGGCACTGTGGGTCATCTTAGAGACTGGAAATGACACCACAGTCTGCATAGGGGTTGTATACAGACCCCCATCTCAGGGGGAAGGAATGGACAAGAATATCATAGAAGGCATCCTTTTGATGGCAGAGAAAGGGGAGATACTGTTGATGGGGGACGTGAATATGCCAGATGTTAACTGGAGCACCTTTGCTGCAGTCACATCCAAGAGCAGGGCCATTCTTCATGCCCTACAGGGGGCATGCCTCAGACAGCAAGTGTTGGAACCCACTTGGGAGGGAGCAATCTTAGACCTCGTACTCTCAAATAGGGACAGAAAGAGGATCTCAGATCTAGAAGTGGGTAGGCATCTGGGAACAAGTGACCACCAAACAGGGTGGTTCATGATAAACTCAGCTGCCGAGTCAAGCCATACAAATGTGAGGGTACTGGACTTCAATAAGTCTGACTTTGGCAAAATGGGCGAGTGCCTTAGAAAGCACTGGCAAACAGGCAATAAGGAAGGGTGGAGCAACAATGGGGAAACATCAAAACTGCCATTACAGAGGCAACAAGCCTTTGTGTGAAGCAAATAAACAAATCAAAATGAAAGAAAAAGCCACTATGGTTCTCAAAAGAGGTGGCGGGGAAGGTTAGGGAGAAAAAGATAGCATTTAGGAAGTATAAGGAAACACAGAAGGAGCAGGATAGAGAACTGTACCAGTTAAGGCAGAAGGAAGCAGGAAGGCTAGTCAGAATAGCAAAGGCCCAAACTGAGGAAAATATAGCTAACTCAGTTAAGAAGGAGGATAAAACCTTTTATAGGTACATTAGTGAGCAAAGAAAGACCAAGGAAGGGGTAGTGAGGCTTAATAAAGGGAAGGGGGGTGGGCAGAGGGTGACAGCGAAAAGGCAGAGATACTGAACAAATAATTTTTTTTCTGTATTCACAGAAGGAGAAGAGGAGGGGGACGTGCATGACCCAAACAATAGAAGCACTCTGGATAAGGGGGGTGGTCGATACTAGTCTATGCACAAAACAAAGAGTCCTAATTTGAAAGAACTCCTGAAGCTCAAGGTGGACAAGTCGATGGGGCCTGATGGAATTCACCCCAGAATTCTGAAAGAACTAAGGGGAGAACTAATGACACCACTGACTACCCCTTTTTGAAAATCACGGGATGATGATGTGGTACCTGAGGACTGGAGGAAGGTGGATGTGATTCTCCTTCACAAAAGTGGGAGCCAGGTAGATGCAGGAAACTACAGACCTGTTAGTTTGACCTCACTGGCAGGGAAAATGATGGAGTCACTTCTGAAAGAAAGAATAGTTGAGAACCTAATGGCCAGTGGGGAACAGGACCCAAGGCAGCATGGGTTCACAGTGGAAAGGTCATGTCAGACAAATCTAATAGATTTCTTTCACTGGGTGACCAAAGTATTTGACCAGGGAGGGGCTGTGGACATGGCCTACCTAGACTTTTACAAGGCATTTGACATAGTCTCACACAAAAGATTAATGAACAAATTAGCCAGCCAGGGAGTGGGTCCTAGGGTGGAAGCTGGGTAAAACATTGGCTGGACAATAGAACATAGATACATAGACAGCGTTGGCAGATAAGGGCCTATGGCCCACCCAGTCTGCCCATTTGAGCTTGTAAGTTCAGTTTATGCTTTCCTTGAGGTCTGTTGCCCCTTACCCCTGACCTCCAGAATTCCTTTATGTCTATCCTATGCATTCTTAAATCCCGTGATTGTTTCAGCCCCCACCACTTCCTCTGGCAGGGTGTTCTGCTTGTCCACCACCCATTCTGTGAAGAAAATTCTTCCTCACGTTTCCTCTGAATCATCCTCCCTCCAACTTCATCCCATGCCCTCTAGTCCTGGAGCATCTTTTTTGCTTAAAAATAGTGTATTCCTGCACCCTGTTCCTCCCTGTAAGATACTTGTATG
Organism: Neoceratodus forsteri; assembly: GCA_016271365.2. NCBI lineage: Eukaryota > Metazoa > Chordata > Ceratodontiformes > Ceratodontidae > Neoceratodus > Neoceratodus forsteri. The sequence continues at coordinate 158,385,251 of CM028131.1, read as the reverse complement.
TCTCTATCATATCCCCTCTCTCCCTCCTCTCCTCCAGGGGGTACATGTTCAGTTCCTTCAACCTGTCCTCATAGGGCCTGTGGTGCAATCCATCACCTTCTTTGTTGCCCTCTTCTCAACCTTCTCTACCCTGTCTATGTCCTTATACAGAAGGTAATAGTAAACAGAGTCCACTGTGAAGAAAGGGGGGTTACTAGTGGGGTACCGTAGGGTTCAGTACTGGGTCAGGTCCTTTTTAATGTTTTTATAAGTGACACTGCGGAGAGACTGGAAGGGAAAATTATGCCTCTTTGCAGATGACACAAAGATCTGCAACAGGGTTGATACACAGGGAGGCATGGAAAGGATGAAAAGGGACTTGGCAAGGTTGGAGGAATGGTCAGAAGAATGGCAGCCTGGATTCAATGCAAAACAGTGCAAAATACTGCACTTGGGAAACAAAAACCCTGGGGAAGAGTACACAATGGGGGGGGAGTAGTAACAACAACAAAAATAGAAAGGGACCGGGGGTAATCATATCAGATGACCTCAAGGTTGGCAAGCAATGTGAGAAGGTAGTATGGAGGGCTGGGGGGATGCTGGGATGTATAGCGAGAGGCATCACCAGCAGAAAACAGGAAGGTGTCATCCCTCTGTACAGACAGTTGGTGAGACCCCATCTGGAGTACTGCGTCCAGTTCTGGAGACCACATGTCCGCAAGGACATTAACAGGATGGAGGCAGTCCAGAGGAGGGCAACTAAAATGGTGCAGGGTGTGCAAGAGAAGCCATATGAGGAGAGACTAAAGGAGCTTAATATGTATACACTTAAGGAAAGGGGGGAGAGAGGGGACATGATAGAAACTTTTAAGTACCTCAGCGTAATCAACAAAGTCCAAGAGGGTAGCATCTTTCAGAAAAAGAGATGTGCAAGAACAAGGGGACACAATTTAAAGATAGAGGGGTGACGGCTCAGGAGCAATGTGAGGAAGTATTTTTTCACAGAGAGGGTGATGGACTCATGGAACAACCTTTCTGAGGAGGTTGTGGGGTCTAAAACTGTGGGAGAATTCAAGGATGCATGGGACAGACACAAGGCAATACTTGTGGGGGGTAGGAAGAAATAGACTGTTGGTTAACTAGAATCTGCAGTTTATCCAGTAGGTAGGGAAATGGGCAGACTAGGTGGGCCAAGTGGTCCTGATCTGCCATCAAAGTCTATGTTTCTATGTTTCTATGATTGATAAATAGTCCGGATAATTTATTTCTTTATTTTCTAGATTTTTGCCAGTTTGACCTCTGGTCCTGATATTTGACCTTCCACCATAGAAAGCAAAGTTTGATAAAAAAATGTTTTTATTTAGCACTGTGGCATGATGTAGACTAGATAGTACTTGCCAGGGAATTTCTGTTGTAATAAGTGGAAGCATAATGCCTCCAAAAGTCGAATGTAAAGTTCATTAGCCAACCAGTACTCACTAGATTTAATATTAACTTCAGTAATTATGTGTACTCCATGTAACTTGCTAATACACCGGCTGTTTTGACTTACAGCAAATGCTTATAAACAATGTCAAAAATGTTAATGAAATGTTTTCTAACCATTTATTGTTAATTTTATATATCACTTCTCACAACTGATGTTTGTCATTTTAAATCTATGATACTTAAGTACCATTAGTCTGCTGCACTTTAGATTTGCTCCCTTAAGAAGACTTGGATTTGGGTCTAAGTGCAGGAGCTTTGGTTTTGCTAGGCGCTCCTGCTAGAATAAACTCAGCCTCTTTGCTTAAAACTTGAAACTCGAGGGCGAGTCTGATTTTTTCTTTACTGTTGGCAAGTGCCTGCTACCCTTCTTGACTTTCATGTTCATGCACTTTTCGCAGCACTGCATTCCCGGGTGCATTCTCTCGCTCCATTGTCTGTGTGTAAAATACCCTGTAGATAACATGTGTCTTCACTGCAACAACATAAATGGAACCTGCCTCATCATTTGCACCTTGTATGCATTTGTGATGCAACTCATTAGGCTTAATTCAGAAAGCTCAGCGCAAGCTGCATCAAACAGCAGCTCGTGCTTATTGCCAGAGTGCCAGGGATCCTGTGGCCTATTCACTATCGGGTGGGGTCCTGGCATGAAAGTCCCACAGCTTGTGGCAAATTTAGCCATGTGGCAAAAAGCTTGCACACCTGAGCAGTTTGCCACAAGCTGAGGGGTGGTCGGGTGGCATCTGCACCCAGGAAGAGACCCACTGGGGGGCTGCCGGGATCATGGGGGATGGGGAAGTGCATGGGGAGGGATGGTGGCACACAGATGGGTGATGGAAGCAGTGGCACCAGCACCCTGATTGGGCATCAGAAAGGCCACTGCTGTGCCAGTGTGTTTGGCAGTGCCACATGCTGGGCACTATGGGGAGGGGCCAATGCAAGCACCTCACCACAAAAGGCTCCTTATGTATGTCTTTATGTAGTTTGTGATTACAGGATTGGTGCACTAGACAAATACAATGCCAGAAACTATGGGCAGGTGGTGGAACATTTTCCTTCCTGCCCATGGAGGGCTCTGGGGGTGGTGCACAGAGTGTTAGACCAGCACCTGGTTGATCTAACTGTCCAACACCATGTACCCTCTGAGAGGGTTTCCTGAGTCCCCCAGTGGGGATATGGCAGCTTGCGTCTGGCACAAGTCCCCTAGTGAACTGGTGCAACCATACCCTTGACACAGACCTGCCACAGGGTAGGTCTACTGTACGGGGTCCTTGGTTTGGCACAAGGGGCCTTACTGAACTGGGAACTCTGCAAATTATGATGCAAGGTGTCCCATGCATCAATTCTGTTTGATGCATGCACTTTGCGCCAACTTCTGAGCTTTCTGAACTGAGCCCTTTGTCTTTACTGCCATGACACAAACTGCACCTGCCTCATTCCTTTGCAACTTGTTTGTAACTGTCATTGTAATTTTACAATGGACTGTTGTTGCTTACTGAACCATTGTAGCAAATGTATTCTTGTACTTTTGTATGTTGTACTTCTATTTTAAGAACTCTGTGGATGAATGCATGTCTTCCCTACAACCTTCCTTCCCTTCCCCCCCAGGTCACAACTGGAAATGAGTCCTCAGGATTCTGCTTACCTGATAAAATATGTTTAAATAAATAAATACATTTTTAGAAGGTAATGTTTCCCAGTCCATTGTAATATGAGTGATTTTCTTTCTTGTGTTGTGATACTGGGGAAGGGGTGTAAATAAAAAGTAAGACACATTGTTTTTTAAAACAAATTTACTTGCATGACATCACACTATGTTCTGCTGGGGCTATGTGACCCAATGCCCACTGGCTCTGAGCTTCCAGTTTATCAGCTAACACTAGGTCCTTCACTATACGGCAGCCTGAACAGGTAGTGTTTATTGATTTATGACCCCACACCTGTCTATTGTAGACTATCATAGCAGAAGCCCAAAGTATTAAAACTTTCTCAACTTTACTGCTAAGGTAAATTTGTTATTATTTTGCACTTTACTGTAAGCTGTGATGCTGTGATGCGTGACATACAGCAAAAATAAATATCCACGTTGCTGGGCCTGAGCGTTCACATATTCAAAGAGTGCTCAGTGACATCTTTTTTTACATTATCATGTATTTACTGTACCTGTACACTGTTAGCATGGCAGCAGGAGGAGAGCCCATGAGACCTGATCATTTCACACTGGCTTTTCAGCACCATGACATATACTCATCAAACACCTCCTCCAGTGTTTGTCTCTGTAAGTTAGCACTATTCACTTTCTCAGTAGGTTACTGTTAGAACACACGTCTTCATTTTCGCATATCATACTGCACTGTACAGTATGATATCATACTGCACTGTACTATATCTCATTGCAGGGTGGAGTAGGCAGCCTTAGGATTTATAGAAACACAGAAACACAGATTTTTTAGTGGAAAAGGACTGCTGGGCCTACCCTGTCTTTCCAGATGGTCTCTGCGTAGTTTGTCTCCACAGACACTGACTGGCCTCCTGTGACCCTCATCCCTATGTCTAGCCCATGATTGCTTGAAGCCCCCTACCTTTTTCACCTCAACCATATGAACATATGAAAATAGCCAGCACAAGAAACCTCTTGCTCTATCATGTCTGCTCGAATTGATGCAGGGTCCTAGCCTTACACTTACACCAGTGACCCCGTCCCCCCATCTCCCCCTTCCCTTTCCACTTTCTTGTTTCCTTGACTTCCCACTGTGTTTGTCCCAGGCTTTCTTGAAAGATCCCATTGTCTTAGCCACTATCATCTCCTCTGGCAGCTTGATCCAGGCAGACACCACCCTTTCTGTAAAAAAAATACTTCCTTACGTCCCTTCTGAATCTTCCCCTCATCAGTTTTGGGCTGTGTCCTTCAGTGGTGGTATTGTCTCTCTTATTGAAGAGACCCTCCCACTCCACTCTAACTCCCTTCAAGTACTTGAAGGTCTCTCTCATATTACCCCTCTGCCTTGTCTCCTCCAGGGAGTACATCCTTAGGGCTCCCAGCATCTCTTCCTATGTTATCCAACCCCCTCGTACCCCCTCCCCCCAGGTTGCACCGGGAGACGAGCATCTTGTTGCTCAGTGTGCATTCCTGGTGAAACTATTTCAATAAATAAATAAATAAGTCATATCCTGTTGCTCCCTGATCATTTTAGTTGCTCTCCTCTGGACCCATTCCAGCATGTTAATGTCTTTATTCAGGTATGGATGCCAATAACTCACTCTATATTCTAAATGTGGTCTTACCAATGACCTGTACAATGGCAAAATAACCTCATACTGCCTACTTCTGAATCCCCTGTGATACATCCTAGCATCCTGTTTGCTTTCGCCACCACCAATCTACACTGAGTGGAATGTTTCAGGTCACTAGTAATTGTAACCTTCCAGTCCTTTTCCTTTTCGGACACAGTTAGCCCTCAACCTTTCCTATGTAGTACTCTGTCCTTGGGTTCTTGGCCCCTATGTGCATCACTTTGCACTTTTTGGCATTGAACTCAAATTGTCATATTCCTGACCATCTCCCCAATCTGGCCATGTCCTTCTTCAGCTCTTGTATCCCTTCCTGGATATCCACCCTCCCACAGAGTTCAGTGTCATCTGTGAACAGGCACATTTTGCCTTGAATGCCTTCTCCAATGTCACTAAAAAAGATGTTAAACAATACTGGCCTCAACACCGACACCTGTGGGACCCTGCTGGTGACCTCCTTGGTACTACAGAACTTCCCCTACCTCTACTGTCTGTGTCCAGCCACTCAACCACTTCTACGGGCAGTCTTTTCCAGGCATCCACCACTCTTTCAGAATATTCTAGAATGCTGACAGCAGCAGGGTGGTTGTGTCGGTATGGCGCACTGATAGTTAAGTGAACATTTTCCATATTTTTTTCTAATTCAAAATTTTTGTGTATGTACTACTTGTGGATTGAGAAGGAGAGTATTGTTGCCTCCAGGATGGTGTGGCATTTGTGTGTTTGACATTGGTTGGGAGCAGGATAGTTGCCACATTTTTTCTGCGATGAATCATATCAAAGGTAAATTTCATTTTATTTACATAGTTTGACAGTCACTTCTATCTTTGGCTCCCCTGGCCAGGGGAAGAGATTTACCCCATGTCAGCCCATAGACCCCTTCCTACCCTTTCCCCAGCACTCCCACAGCTGCTCAGTGTTGGAGGACCATGACTTTTACCTCACAGAAGGGCTCCCCTTGGAAAGAGATCTAGATCACCCTAGGGCCCCAGCTGAGACTTACTTGTAGTTGTTTTAGCAGTGTGGTGGTCGGTGGATCTCAGGCTTCATGCTGCACCTGCTTGGAGGATTTGCTCCTTACAGTTTCCCCAGAGGTGCAGATGTGCAATGATGTCAGCATGTGGACATGCATGCTCCCACACACGTCCTGCAGATGTCTGCTATCACCTGTGCAAGTCTTTACGTGGTCCCAACCTGTGTACATCCAGTCTGCATGGGGTGCCACCTGTGCAACTGGAGCTCTCGGCTCCCCACCCCTGAAGGAGGAGAGCTGTCTTTGGGGTACTCATCCTACCTCTCCCCACAACTGGTCTTCTGATGCTCCAGGCTCTTTCCCAAACCCCGATCATGAGCGTCGGAAGCGGCAGTACTACCACTGTGCCAACAGGCTGGCTTGGGCTGCTTTCTTGTTTTTTTTAAACAAAGCTGTTTAGTGAAAGCATTATTAGTCAGAATCAAGCTGTTGCTAAGAAACAGCTTTCCTTTCATAGTGTTTTCATTCTGACAGAACATCTGAAGTATCAGCCAATTAAGTTCTGTAATGCTGAGATTTGCTGGTACATTTGGATAATACAAATGAAATAGAAATGTAAATATTTTTTATATTTTTATGTTTATGTATATGTACATTATATAAATACAAATATATAATTGTATTTAAGCAAGGGTTAAGGGATTAAGTAAAGGAAGAGCAGAAAGTACTCCAAATATAATAGAATGCCTTATATAGGGTGGGCCTTTTTGTATAATAGGATCAGTATGGAGATGAGGTTCTGCAGGGAAGTAGTCAGTTGTTGGGACTGTGGGGTGTTCTTTTCCAAGGTTGTGTCCTGGAGGAGGGGACAATACCCCATCTGCAGGACCTTTGTGGAGCTTCATGCTCAGCTGGTACCAGTAAGAGATGAAAGATCTCAGCTGTGGCACTGGATTAGCTGGGGTCTACCCACCAAACCTCACTCCGCCAAGGGCCCACTGGCCCAGGGGGCTGGTGGGTGGTGGGGAAGGGCAGGGGGAAAAGTGGCTGGGGCAGCCACAAGGGGGTTCCACCAATGTCCCACCATTCAGTCAACAAATCACTTTGCACCCATGGAGGAGGAGGCTCAGGTACCTGATTCCATCAGGAGAGACATTAAGTCAGTCAAGGGAAATGGGCAGTACAACTTGGTGTCACCCAAGGAGTTGAGCAAGAGGAAATCAATCAATGCTCCACTGTGTGACCTCACTGTAAAAGACTAGTTAGCCATCCTCTCTGCTCTGATATTGATGTGGCCCTCACACTTTTCACTCTAAATTCTCCTCCAATCTGCCAGTCTCACATCCATAGTGGGTAAACTTATGGAGGTGATACTGAAGGAGAGACTGGTGGTATTTCTGAAAGGAAATGAACTCTGGGATGGGCGACAACATGTTTTCATCTCAGAAGGTCTTGTCAGACCAATCTAGTAGAATATTAGGACTGAGTTACAAGAGAGCTGGCTAAGGGTCATGCTGTAGATGTCCTACACTTGGACTTCAGCAAGGCCTTTGATTCAGTGCTTCACAGGTGGCTAGGGAAGAAACTGACTTCCGTAGGGGTGGGGAGAACTGGCAAATTGGATAGGGAATTGGCTGAGGGGGAGGCAGCAAAGGGTGGTGGTGGTGGAGGGGGACTCTCAGCATCTAGGCCAGTGAGGAGTGGAGTACCTCAGGGCTCAATGCTGGGTCCAGTGCTGTTTGGGCTATTCATTTCATTATCTCACATGGAGTAGGGAGTAGGATTAGTCTGTTTGCAGACACTACTAAAATGGGGTTGGTAGTTGATGAAGTGGAAGGACAGAAACAACTACAAGGGGACCTAACCAAACTGGATGAGTGGTCGGAGATGTGGCTGCTGGGCTTCAATGTGAAGAAATGCAAGGTTTTGCACTTCAGGGCAAAGAACCCAAATAGGGACTATTGGTGGGGTGGGGTGAAGCTGGGGGACACTGAGGAAGAGAAGGACCATGGGGTGTTGACAACGGGGAGCATGAACAACTCTGCTCAGTACAGGAAAGCCACAGCTAAGGCTAACAAAATGCTGGGGTGTATTGCAAGGGGATTCCTGTCCAGGCATAGGGAAATGATCCTGCTCCTCTACAGGTTATTGGTCAGGCCACACTTGGAGTACTGTGTGCAGTACTGGCGTATGTATCTGAAGAAGGACATTAAACTGCTGGAGGGGGTGCAGTGGAGGGTGACAAAAATGTTATGGAAGATGGAGGGCAAAGCCTACAAGGACAGGCTATGTGCACTGATTATGTACACCCTGGAAGAGAGGAGGGATAGGGGGATTATGATTAAAACATTCAAATAGCTGAAGGGGATAAACAAAACTGGTGCCAACGGGGTGTTCAAGCTGAGGAAAGGTGGGGACACAAGGGGGCATGGGCTAAGATTAGAGGGTGGAAGATTTAGAAAAGAGATGAGGAGGCATTACTTGACAGAGAGGGTGGTGTTGAAGTGGAATGCCCTACCAGAGGGGGTGATATCATGTAAGTTGGTGGGAAGTTTTAAAAGGGCATGGGACAGGGAACAATGGAGGGTCGGGTGAATAGTGCTGAGAACTGGGGGAATAGTGCTGAGAATGTCCTGAAAATAGGGGAGGGAGTTGGGGCAGCTGCAATCTAGGGGTGCCAGCTGCACACTCGAGCAGACTTTGATAGACCAAGAGGTCTGTTTCTGCTGGCAGTTTCGTGTGTTTGTATGTTCATCTGGGAGAAGCATGCCCTCCCTTAGGATATCCAGAGTAAAAACTTCCCATGGCCCCTGGATTACCAGCAAAATCATTAAACTGTGCAAGTCCTGAAACCTCACATGGGCCTGCTATAAATCATCCTACTCTTGTCCTGACTCCATCTCTTGCAGCTGTCTGAGAAACAACTTTACAAAGGCTGTCCAGGCCATGAAATTGCACTATGTCAAGGCCAATCTTCTGAAAGAATTCAACTCCCAAGATAAATTTTGTAAGGTTATCCACTCATTTTGACCCCGCTGTGCAGGCTGCTCCCCAGTCCTCAACTAATGGTTCACCTGTATCTAACCCTACCTCTGTTGCTGCACAGTTCAATGAATTCTTTACAACTTGTGCCTCTCTTATCCCCCTTCCATCTCCTCTCCTTCCCTTCCTACTCTCCATTTCCACCCTTCACCATTTTTCCACTTCCTCCTCTCACCATCCAGGAAACCCTGCTCACCCTTTCCTCCCCCAGCCATCAAAGTCCAGCTCTGATGGTGTGGACCCCAAGCTCCTCCACCTATAGCCCTGCCATTGCAGCTCCCATTACTCACTTACTCAGCCTTCCTTTCTCTCTCTGTGCTGTTCTGCAATCTTTGGGGTTGGCTAATTCCATCCTATCTCATTCTTGACCCCTCCTCCCCTGCCTAATTCCATCCTGTCTCCTTCCTCATGTCTCTTGCAAAGCTGCAAGAGAAAGTGGTCCATTCTAGACTCCTTAACTTTCTTTCTTCTTCCAGCTATCTCTTACCCTTTCACTCTGGTTTCTGGATCCAAAATTCCGCCATCTCCCCCCTGCTGCATGTCACTAGCTCTATCTTCTCTGGGATGGATCGGGGATATATTACTACTGCCATATTCATTGATTTGGACAAAGCATAGAAACACAGAATTTGACAGCAGATAAGAGCAACTTTGCCCATCCAGTTTGCCCATTTCTCCCTACCTACACTATTACATCAGACTGTGTCTGATCTACAGCTTTTTCTCCCTCCCTCCTTCCTTTCCAGTATGATTCCTTTGTGCTTATCCCATACAATCTTGAGCCCCATCACTGTTTTTGCCACCACCACCTCCACTGGAAGGCTGTTCCAGGAATCTTCCACCCTTTCTATGAAGAAGTACTTCCTCACATCTCTCCTGAATATACCCCCCCCAGCTTCATAACATATCGCCTTGTTCTTGAGCACATTTTCTTCTGAGAAATACTCCCTTTGTGTACCTTATTTACCCCCTTGACATATTTAAAGGTTTCTATAGTATCCCCTCCTCTCTCCCCCCTCTATTCCAGGGTGTACATATTGAGATCCTTTAGTCTTTCCTCACAGGGCTTTTGATGAAGACCATCTCCACATGCCCTCCCAGAGATGTGGTCTAAAGGATTGGAAACAATACTATAGGTGGGGTCTGATCAGGGATCTATACAGAGACAACAGCACCTCCCTGTTTCTTCTGGTGATATCTCTCCCAGTGCACTCCAGCATCCCACTTGCCCTCCCTACTGCCTTGTCATACTCACTGGCCACTTTTAGGTCATCCAATATGATTACCCCCAAGACAACCCCCAGGTCTCTTTCCTGCTTAGTGGTCATCAATATCACTCCATCCATTTTGTACTCCACCCCTGTGCTTCTGTGCCCTAAGTGCATTATTCTGCACATTTTTGCAAACTGGCTGCCTTACCCTTGACAACTCCTTTAGGTTTCTCGGGTCTCTGCTCATCCTTTCCACTTCACCTGAGTGTCCACCCTATTTGAGATTTTGGTGTCATCTACAAAGAGGCAGAACATTCTTTACAGCTCTTCTGCAATGCCACTCATAAAGAGATTAAAGAGGACTGGTCCAGTACTGATCCCTGAGTCACTCCTCTGGTCACACTCCCTTCCTTGGAGTGAACTCCATTTACTATCACCCTCTATCGTCCATCCCCAAACCAATTTCTTATCCAATTTTCCACTTTTTGACCCACTCCTAAGTTACTCAGCTTGCTTACAAGTCTCCTATATGGAATGGTATTGAATGCATTACTGAAATCTAGGTAGGCCATGTCCACCACTTCACCCTGATCTTGTGGCTTAGTCACCAAGTCAAAGAAATCTATCAGATTCATTTGACATGACCTCCCCCTTGTGAAGCCATGCTACCTTGTGTCTTGTAACCCACTGCATTCGATATTCCACAATTCTTTCCTTCAACAGTGATTCCAGCTGTGGAAGACATGCTCCAGTAAGACTTTTAACATTGATCTGCACTGATTTAGTTCCAATCAGCTCAAAGTCAACACTAAAAAAATGGTGTCCATGACCTTTGGTACTAGTCAGAAACTGGCCAGACTTCCTGCCCTCCCTGTTTTCACCACTCTGTAGGGTGTGCCTCTTGAAGCAGTTTAGTCTTTCAAGTACCTCAGTGTGTGGTTAGACAGTAAGTCTGATTTCTCAGCCCATATCAGTGCCATCCATGCAAAACTCCATCCCAAGCTCAGTGCCTTATGCCACAATCATGACTGCTTGTCTCTACATGACCACAAGGAGCTTGTTACCAAAATGGTGCTCCCTGTGTTTGACTATGTGAATGTGGTCTATGACACAGCCCCTTCTGCTTTTCTTACCTGACTAGACACCCTTTGCAGCTCCTATTGCCATTTTGTTATAAACTACCCACACAGGGAAGGTAATGGGGAAACTGAATCACTGTAGGTTCAGCTCATGGCATACTCAGGAAAGAAACTATGAATGGGGGTGATCTATAGAGCTCCAGGAAAAGGGGAAGAGAGAGAGAGAGAGGTAAGGAGTGAGGGAAATAACTAGAAGGGGGTGGTAAAGGGGGATGTGGAGGTCCTGGGAGATCTAAACCTGACAGATATTGATTTGGTCATTGCGGTGGCCAGGAGCTCCAAAAGACAGGCCATGCTGGATGCATTGCAGGACTGCCTGCTTGTGCAGCTAGTTAAGAATCCCACTAGGCAGGCTGCCTTTTTCAATGTGGTGCTCACAAATGCAGAATTGTTAGTGGTAAGAGGAATGAGGGTATGGGAGCTACTATTGTTCAGTAACCAGAACTCTATATGATTTGATCTGACCCTTGGGACAAGTAAGCCTTAATCAGAGTCTTAATTCATAGATTTCAGAAGGGCAGACTTCAGTCAGATGAGGGAGCTAGTCTGGGACAAGTTAGTCAGAGTGGACAGCTTCAGGGATATGAAAGAAAGATGGGGGACAATCAAGAGGGCCATTCTCAAGACAACAAAGTCTTGCAGGAGAACAGCAATCAAAAGAAAAAAGGCACAAAAGACCAATATGGCTCTATGGAAAGGTCAAGGAAGCAGTGAGAGATGAAAAGAAGGCTTTCAACAGGTACAAGGAAAAACAAGGGAAGGAAGAATGGGAAAAGTACCAAATGAGAACAAGGGAAACCAAAAGGGCAGTCAGAAAAGCAAAGACAAACACAGAGCTGCATGTTGGTCAAGGGTGAAGAAAAAAAGTTATTCAGATATATTAGGAAAAATAAATAAAGAAGGGAGGAGGCATTCCTAGGCTAACAGAGGGAGATGGGTAACCGAGCAGGATGGGCAGTAAGTAGCCATTCTTAACTACTACTTTTGCTTTATATTCAAAAGGAAAGACAGAGGGCCTCTGCAAGACAGTGGCATTAAGGCAGCTATAAGTGGGGGTATCTGAGATGAAGCAGCAAGTATTTACCAGTAAAAGTGCTTGGAATAGGCTAGCATCCCTAAAGATAAATATAGCCTCAGGGCCAGATTTAATGCATCTGGGGGTGTTCAAGGAATTTACAGTGGAACTAACTGAACCCCTGTTGGGGCTATTCAGTAGTTCAGTTCAAACAGGGTAGTTCCAAAAGACTGGGGGTAGCTGATGTAGTCTAGCTCCATGGGGGGGGCACAAGCAGTATCTGGGTAACTACAGATCTGTTAATCTTTCCTCTATTGTGGGTAAACTGATGGAGGCACTAGTCAAAGAGGACTTCATGAACTACCTGGAGAGCAGTGAACTCCAGGATAGTAAACAGCACTGGTTCATGTCAGGAAGGTCTTGTCAGACCAAAGTGATAGAATTCTTTGACTGTGTAGTAAGGGTAGTGCATAAGGTCCATGCTGCAGATTTACTCTGCTTCAATTTCAGCAAGGCTTTTGACTTGTTGCCTCAAAGAAGATTGCTGAAGAAGCTAGAGGATTCAGGCACAGTGAAGGACAAAGTTAGACGGGTAAGAAATTGGTTGGAAGTTAGACAGCAGAGGGTTATGATTAACAAATCAGAAGAGATGGAGATTATTAGTGGGGTGTCACAAGGATTGGTTCTGAGCACAGTCCTTTTCATTATGTTCACTGGTGACATGGGAGAAAGAATCCAGACAAAGATGTGTCTCTTTGCAGATGGCACTAAGCTCTCTTTCAGAGTAGACAGCAAGGAGGAGGTTAGGGAGATGCAGAGAAGTGTACAAAAACTAGAAAGATGATCAAAGGTTTGGCAGTTGAAATTCAATGCCAAAAAGTAGAACATGATGCCCATAGGGAACAAGAACTTGAGGAGAGAGTACTAGATGGGACCAAAACTATTAATGGTTTCAAACAGAGCTGGCTCAGGCTGAAGGGTTTAGTGTTGCTCACGGTGGTAGTGGTAGGGTAGGGAGTATGATGGTGAATAGGTTTGGTTAGAACCCTGTATGGACAACAGGTCCAGGGTTTGTTAGGGTTTGTGGGAAGACTGAATAGACCAGTGATCTTTTTCTGCCATCATTGTTTATGTTTCTTTGAAGTAGTACTTCCTAACATACCTCTTAAACTTCCACATCACATCTTCATCATATGCCCACTGGTCCTGGTACTCTTTCTGATTTGAAGGAGACTTCCGTTCTGCACCTTGGGCACAAGCGTGAGGAATATGTAGGTCTCTGTCATGTCCACTTTCACTCTCCTCTCTTCTAGGGTGTTCATGTTTTGGACGTTTGCATCAATGAGGTACCCAAGAGGGCCGGGCCTTGGGGAGGATTGGCCTTTCTGTTGGGATGACACCCATTTTCCCCATTCCTACAGCTGCAACAGGACATGAAGCTTTATCCGGACCCTTATTGTTGGGCTTGGGTTCTGTTTTGCCACCTGGTGGCTCACACTTAATGCTTCACATGAAAGGTTAACTATTGCAAGTAAGTCAAATGTCATGTTTAAAGTAAACAATACCACAGGCACAGGGCACTGTACATAAAATTCAACAGAATAACAAAAATCATAGCAATAAAAATTATATGAGAGGACACAATTTTTGTCAATTAAATTTTATTAAAATAAGATTATAACAATAGGAAAGATCAGTTACATACATCTTTTGAGAAAAAGAAGCATCAATTAGTGAGTGATAAACAAGTAATTTCTTTAAACAAAACAGACACAAGAAAAAACAGATAACTAACAACTGTTCATAATGATGACTGGTACAGTAGTGTGATTAGAATAACAGTGCAGATAAGAGAAATACTTCAAAAAAGGTAATTATAACATTTTGGAGGCATATTTAACCACAGATAAGATGTTCAAGGGTAAATGGATGCCATCTTTCCTCTAATGCGTGCAGTACAAAGCACATATCAAGTAGATATGTAAAAGAAAGTGAAGTAGCTGAGGAAAGATGAGAAAAGCAAAAGGAAAGCACAGCATTATTAGAAGAATAGTGAAAGTATGATAGACAAAATACAGTAGACATTATCCTAGCGAGATTGCACATTGAAGACAAAAGTATTCAGATGGAATGGCCTAGTTGTACTTGCTGTTGGTCAACAGGTGGAGCTTCACTGCCACATATAAATCCGTGCAATGTTCCCCATCTATTGTAAAACTGATTACTTTGATCATGCATACAAAGGGCCAATTTTTCTGTGGAAAGGTTTCCAGAATGCAATGTTTCCATTCTAACAGGGATGGAGTAGTATCAGACAACCAAGCTCATAGGATAACATTCCAGACTGATACTCCAGTTAGTAACAAAGAGCACATCTGTTCAAGGGTCCATGTCTGAAATTCACTGAAATGACCTATTATACAATACTCTTTGCTAATGAGACATACTGTACCAAAGCTGGAACTCCCATAAAATATTCTTGATTTAATTCCATAAACCTTGTACTGAGGTGCAATCCCAAAACATATGCATTAAAGATCCCATGGTCAGTTTACAGTTGTAACAATCAGGAGATGTGCATAGGCCCATCTTATACATTAAACTATGGGTATAATATAAGCTGCACAAAGTTTTAAATTGTATCAATTTTACATTGACTGCACTAAAGGCCTTAGTACAAAAGTCAATATTTTTCTCCAATTCCAATCCTGAGTGGGGATATTCAATGTCTCAGACAACCATCTTTTGCATTCAACTGCACTGCCCCTTTCATTTTCTAATAGTAGTTTATAAAAGTTGAATATCTTGGGCAAAGTGTGAATACATCCAAGAAAGTCATAGTGATGTTATTTAGATAGTCTGTAGGTAATACTGTTTTAATAATTATTTGTTTGACGTCTTCATAAAAATTAAGATCTGTATCAGGTATGTTGTTATGTTGCACTAAAGAGTTAAAAGGTAAAAAACACTTGCATTTTAATATGACCTTTAGAAATTTAATACCATTCATTTCCATTCTAGCCTCTGTAATGTTTTACTGATACTAGAGAAATTGTGATTACCCCATAGAGATTGTGATCTGGCTTTATTTAGATTTAATTTAAGTTGGATGGACCATTGTCCAATCTGCCTCATAGTGTCTGTTATTACCTTATTTGGTTTGGACAGTTTTGATTTAGTGAACAGAAAAGCTCTGATTTTGATGCTTTGACTAGATAAAAGTGCACCTTCAATTTGTAGCCTTTCTGGAGCATGTTGTTCAGTTGGTTCACAGAGTAACCATTTAGTGAACTGCAATGCTCTACATGCAAGATAGTAAAAGTAAAAATCTGGCACAAACTTTGCTGCCAAACCATTTAGACCTAAAAGCTACTTTTTAGTTATACAGCAAGGAAACATTAAACATAGGTAGAAGATTAATCTTTATAGTCTCTGTCTGACCCCAGAAACCCAACAGTAACTTGTTCCATTTAAATAAGTCATCTTGAGTTTTGTTTTTAAAAAGTTTAAGATTTTGGTGGATCATTTTTGGAACTGTTATTACATATGTACTGTAGCATAACATTGCACTTGTTTTTAATGTTAGATAGCAAATGACAGCAGCTAACCTTGGGGTGTTGAAACAAATACTTTGTTAAGAAACTCTAGAGGTAATTAGGACCTACTGGGAACTGGATAATGTATAGAGACCTATTTTTATTTCGAGTTACTTATTTGTTTTATAGTTCATAGTTCAGCACTTAAAATAGTGAGCTGAAAGTTGTATACTGACTTAAAATGTATAATTTGTTTGTTTGGATTAGTTTAGCAATTTTTATTTCTGTAAATGGGAATAAACTGTCAAAAAAGGAGCAAAATAGAAATGGATGTTGCCTGTTGACATCTCTGCTTGCAGGTCTAGGACCCAATATAAGTAAAAATAGGAATATTGGTAACATCAGAAAAAACAAATTAAATAAGTGGAATAATTATCAGCCAGGGTCATTTACGATTACAAATTGGATACAACTGGGTTGTGGACCTGTGAGTATTGATCCCAGCAGGGGTGTGTCACTGAGTGTGCTCTTAATCATGGTAAGTGGAGATGTGGAACTAAACCCAGGCCCTATTCAACAAACAAAAACAAATTTAATTTGATTAGCACATGACAATGCTAGAAGTTTGATAGGAAAACAAGCATTGTTCAAACACTGGATTCATATAGGAAAATATGATGTGGTTGGTATCTTGGAAACATGGCTTACAAAAAATCACCCAGATACTGAGATAATTGTTAAAGATTACTCTTCATATCAGTATGATAGGCCACATAGAGGTGGGGGGGCTTTGTTTGCTAAAGACAGCTTGAGACAAATGAAATCATTGTTTCTGGAAATATAGAGGGCATAGAGTTGGTTTTGGTACATGTCTTTAAGTTTAAAGTATGTGTAGATGTGGTTTACTTACACCCAAAAGTTAAAATAACAGCATTTGAACAGTTTGCACTAAAATTAACTGTTATAGCTGAATAACAGGATATAGTGCTCTTAGAAGACTTTAATTGTGCCTGGGGAGCAGTGAGAGGTCAAAAATTGAATAGGGAATTACAACCACTTGGCTTAACTCCAATTATTAATTTGCCCACAAGGAGAATCCAGCATCAGAGTAATTGGAATATATTAGATCTAATATTTGTGTCAGCCGGGCTTCACACTCAAAATGTTAAGTCGGGTTCCCCTAATGTAGGGGATCATTGTTATATAGAGTGTGAGACAGTTGAAAAATATAGTACACTGGATCTACTAAAAGTTAAATATATTAGGGACTATAAAAAGTTTAACAGGACAAGATTTCAACATGATCTGAATATAATAAACTGGGAGCATATAGATCTTATTCCAGAAGTTGATTTGGCAATTGGAGAATTTATTGATATTTTTGTAGACATCTGCAACATAAATGCCCCTTTTAAACAAATTAAGGAAAAAAAACCTCATTATCCTTAGATTAATAATAAAACAAAAAAAAACAGATTAGATGGAAAAACAGATTATGGAGGCAGTCAAATCAAACACTAAAATCTTCAGACTGGGAATTGTTTCAAAAAGCAAGAAACAAATATAAACGTTTGATTAAAAAAGCCATAAAAAGTATTATAAACAAAAAATAGAACAAAAACAAAAACAAAAAATCATGCTCACTATTGAAAGTTGATAAAGCAGTTCGAAGGAAAGTCAAGCCAGGATATGGACATATATTTGCAGGATAAAGATGGAATAAAGTCAAATGTAAATCTGATTGCAAGGAATTTAAATCATTATTTTTGCACACTCCCAGATCTGGATATAATAAACAAGAAGGAGGCCTTTGTTGCTTCTCCAGTCCTCTCTGGAAATAGTAGTGTGACAATACCACAGTTTTATTTTTGGGAAATTAAGAATAAGGAGGTTCAAAAACAAATATCCAAATTAAACTCACAAAAAGCTTTGGGGTTGGATCGGGTGGAAATTAGATTTCTTAAAGATTCTATTAAACAGATAACTCCAATTTAACTAATTTGTTTAATCTTAGTTTGTGGCAAAATACTTATCCAGAGTTTTTTATAATACCCATATTTAAAGGGGGTGATCAAGATATATTAACAAACTATCAGCCAATTACATTGCTGTCTGTACTATCAAATGTTTTTAAGGGTCCTGTCTCAAACCAGATTCAGGATTTTTTGGAAAAATATAGTTTGTTGATGGATTGCCAGGCTAGATTTAGAGCTGGGAGGTCAATAGACTCCTCGCAGACTTCCTTGACACAGTCTCAAATGGACTGGAGCAGAGAGAGTCTGTTGGAGTGGTGTTCATCAGCCTCTCTAAAACCTTTGACTTGGTGGACTACAGTGTCCTGATTGGCAGGCTTACCTTAGTAGGAATGTCAGAATCAGTTAAATCATGGTTACTGTCATATTTGATGGAACAAACCCAGCAGGTTAGTGTGGGGGACATTTTGTCTGAGAAGGAAGGGACATATAGGGGTGTTCCTCAGGACTCGATCCTGGGCCCCCCTTATGTTCCTAATTTATGTAAACCGAATTCCACAAATAATCGTCAAATCACAAATGTTTTTGTATGCTGACGATATGGCTCCGATTACTAGAGCCAACACAAAAACAGAGCTACAACATAAATTGCAGTTTGATTTTGATTCCCTACAATGTTGGCTGTCTATCTCTAAAGTGCTTTAAAATAAGAAAAAACCCAAGCTATGTTGTTTCAAACAAAGCATGTTGAAAATGATCAAGTCAGGAGATAAATATAACCACATTAGATTGAACTAGTCTACAGGTAGTGTCCCAATATAAATATCTGGGGGTACTTTTAGATTGTAGTTTAACTTTTGGTAAACATATACATTACCAGGTTTCTCAGTACAGTACAACTCTTTATTAAAAGCATTCATTTTCTTCATTTATTTTCTTATGGCATGAGACAATGGAATTATAGTTAAGAATGTGAATATTAGATTGGGGGTTATCAGACAGAAGACCTCATTCCTGGTAAGAGAAGATAAAAATAGAGTAGCATTGCAACTTCTATTGCCAATAATGGAATATGGGAGTCAAATTTATCAGCATTCAACAAAGTCAAATTTGGAATGTTTAAATAAAGTATATTATAAAATAGCTAGGTATATTTTACAATGTCACATAAATACTCATCACTGTACTATATTACAGAATTTAAAATGGGATATATTAGGGACATGGAGATAAAAAGAGTGGTGCAGAGGGCATTTATGGCATTCAGGGATGGAAATGGAATGCCATATATGCTTATGTTTACACATAAATATTCTTTGAGGGCTATTCAAAATAGAGGCCTGAAGGTTCTATTAGTGAAAAAACAATATAGTCAGATGCAAAGGGGGTATTATTTACCAAAGATCTGGAATGAATTAAGATTGGTTGTTAGAAATGCTGGTGGCTTGGGCCAGTTTAGGAGAAGTTTGATATAAATGAGGAAACCAAATTGTCAGTGTTTAGGATCTTAGGAAAGTTTTATAAGATTGTCTCTATTATTATTTGTTAATGTTTCCGTTTTGTCTGGTATGTTTATTCTTCTGTTTCAGTTCACTGTATTATGTACTATGGTTTTGTTATATTGTTACTTGTTTTGTATGGAACCATAATGAGACTTTGTACCTTGTAACCATAATCTACACAGGACAATCTTGTAAATAGGGCTAAACAGTCCTAATGATTAACTCCTGTCAAAACATACAGTAAATAAACATTTGTATCTATCTTTCTGTTCTATATACCTTTATACCCAAATACTCAATGTAGTCTTTTCACCACGATACACCAGTACCAACCAAGTCTTCTTTCTTACACCCCTGGTTTATTGGTAGAAAATGAGTTTTAGAAGCATTTAGCTTATACCCAGATGTTTGTCCAAAGTTCTCTATAATCTGCAAATTTTCTGGGATTGATGTTTTAGGATTAGTCAGAGAGAGTAATATATCCTCGGTGTGCAGGGATATTAAGGCCTCCCTACTGCCTATCTTAACTCCTTCAACACCACAAGATGAGGTTAACTTTCTCACTAGCAGATCAATTGTTAAATTAAATAGAAAGGGGGACAGAGGCCAACCTTGCCTGGTACCCCTCTCTATTGAGAAGAAGGAAGATGTGAGACCATTAGTAATCACTGTTAATGTGGTACAGTTATATAAAATTCAAATTCAATTAACAGCATTTTGTGGGAATTTGCATAACTCTAGAGTGCTAATGATATGAGGCCACACTACATGGTCAAACACCTTTTCTGCATCTAGGAAAAGTGTACCCATGGTTAGTTTGGCTGTATTAGCATGAGAAATGATGTGAAAAAGTTTTCTGGTGTTGTCTGCCGCTAGTCTACCCTTCATAAAACCCATCTGTTGAGGATCTATAAAGTGGTGAATTACTTTCTCTAACCTGTAAGCAAAAACTGTGGCTAGTATTTTAATATCTGAGTGTATCAGGGAAATCCACCTATAATTAGAACATAATGGGGGTCTTTCCCTTGATTATTTTGGTTATGTATTAATGTGATTAACGCTTGCATCATACTGGTGGGTAAGAAACCTCTAGCAAATGCTTCATTAAAGACCCCTTTAATGGCCAGTAACAGTTCTTTAGAGAAAGATTGGAAAACATTAGTAAAGAAACCTTCTGGCTCAGGTGTTTTGTTCTTTTTTAAGCTGTCAACTGCCTTCGCATTTCTTGATCTGTTATTGCTGCATCCAATTGACCTATTAAATATTCTGGCAAATCTAGAACAGGCATACTCTCACAGAAATCCTGAAATGTATATCTGTTACCAGGTGTCTGAGTACAGTACAACTCTTTATAAAAGGCATGAAACTGTTCATTTATTTTCTTATGGCATGAGACAATGGAGTTATTCTTAATGTTCCTGATCACTGGAATGCAGCTTGTAGAGCTCATTTGCTTCAGGTGGATTGCTAAAGTTTTAGATACTGTGGGACTTGAACCTATGTAGCTGAGTTTCGTCTTATGGATATAAAATTCACTTCTCCTCTGATTAGCTCGTTATATTCTGATTTTATCTTGGACCATTCCTTCTGTGTATTGGCAGTAACATCTCCAATCAGGTCCTTCTCTTTCTCCTTAAGTTTATTTAATAATTCAGTCCTATTGCTGTCCCTTTCTTTTTTATATGATGGGGATGCACTGATGATGTGCCCCTGAAGCCAGGACTTCATACACTCCCAGTTTTGTGCTCCAGGAAGTGTCCTCTGGCTTATTAATAATTAAGAATTTTTTCATTAGCTCTTAAAGTGTAAAGTCAGTATTTTGTAGTAGGAAATTGTTAAACTTCCATCTTCTGTCCCTGCTTGGGTTATCAGAGTCTTTAACAGCCAGCTGAACCAGAGTGTGGTCAGAAATGACTTTTTGCATTATCTCCTCTGAATTAATTCTAGTTACTGCCTCTTTTGGAATACAAAATTTGGTCTATCCGGGTCCCTGAATGGTGACACCCAGACCAAAAGGTGTAACCCTTTGCATTAGGATTCATGGATCTGCAAGCATTTACCAAGCCAAGGTTGTCAATCAGATGAGATAGATCTTTATCAGTCTTTGAGAGCTAAATAAAATTTAGACCTGTCCAGGACAGGATCTAGTATGGCTTTAGTATCACCAGCCACAATTATGCTGCTATCCAGATAGGGAGTTAAATAGGTAAACACTGTGTTAAAGGTGTCATGTGAGGGGGACATCGGACAATAAATATTTACCAGAGTAACATATTCCTCTCCCAGCTTACCATGGATTATCAAACAATGTCCTGATGGATCTTCTATGGAACTACAAAACTGAAAGGATGAGCCTGTTTTGAGTAAGATAAGGACCTCTGCCCTTTTATTGCTATTTCCTGCCCTGAAAATGTATCCCACCCACTTCCTGTGCATCAGATCATAGTGTTCTCTTTTGAGAAGTGTTTCTTGAAGAAACACTGTAGTTGGATTCATCTTTTTGAGATGCCTGAGCACTGGTTACCTTTTTATCTTGTGATCAAACCCTCTAACATTCCAAGTGATAAGTACCAGTCCCTCTGTGTTAGATATAAAACATCAAGAATTCTTTTTGTTTGAATGAAAAGTCATCATAACAAGTACCTGCCATTTGAATGATGCTACTGAAGTTAGTTTTGAGAGGAAGTAGCAAACTAAAGGTCAACAAAATGGAAAAAAGAAGAAATTAGCATAGGGCATAAAGAAAATAATAGGAAAACCAATAACAGAAAGATTCAAAAGACATACCATAAGACCCACACACTGCATTTTTGCAAATAATTAAATGATTTCTAATTTATCTTAAATGAGTGAAAGATGTACTGAAGTTTGAACTTTGAATGATCCCACCAACGCCTTTACTGTACATTTCTCAAATGGGTAAACACAACACAACTGGACCTGCTGAGCCCCCCACCCACACACACACACTTAGTGAAATTAAAAGTTTTAGTGACCTTAAAACATTTAATAAAATGCCATTTATAGAAATTTAGAATAAATGAGGCAAGTAGAATACTTTTTTCACCCCTGTACAGCAAGGGCACCAACACAGTAAATCAAATGTTATGCATCATAAACAAGTAATGTATTGAACTGCATACTACATATATTTATTATATAATGTTAATTAAATGTTGAAATAAGACTTTGCCAGTAAGACTGCCTGAACCACATTTACTAAAAACTGGATTTCAAAGCAGTATATTCTTAGTGTAACAGTAACAGAAGTGCCCCTGCATTATTCTGATAGAACTAGATAGGATAGAGCAAATTCTATGAGTTGGCAGTGCAGCCAAAAATATGAACAGTGACTGAGAGTAAAACAAACAAAACAACACACCTTACTTTCATGCTGATACCTCAGATGGCATCTGTTTGGTGAAGGTAAGTGCTGCACTGAAGATACAATTCTGCTGTTCAATCATGACAATGACATGCCCATTGACAGATAAAGTGAGAGGGAGTATCAAGTTAGAAGGTAGATACTTAGGCCAATCATATAACAAAAACTGCTAACAGTATTATACAAGTGGAGGCCACAAAACTGTAATACACACTGTAAGACCCATGACCATATAAGCACTGTAGTTTGAGCCAATCAGCATTTACTATTAAAATCAGCTTTAAAAACTGTATCAATTGCTGCCTGAGAAATCTTATCCACTCTCCACATGTGTGTGAAATTTGTTGAGTCAACTTAAAGATGTGCTGAGGAGAGTGGTCTCGTGAACAAAAATGCACAAGAAGAATTCAAACTGGGTTCTGGCATAACTACAATTGTACTTTGGGGGCTGTCAAAAACAAAATGAAGGAAACTGATAAAATCTAGCAACCTTGTAGCCCATGCCCCCGGCACGATGAAAGTCTTGAGTGTCAGCCCCTCTATAGCAGGCCCCCACTCACCCAAACGTCGACAGCTATGGGCTCATGCTCCATCTGTACCCATCACTAGTATTAAATAAAACTCATAGCTTGCACAGCAAATAGTTATGCAATAAATATCGATCTTTCGGTTTCAAAAAATAAACACCTTGTGGCAACAAGATGTACCCACCTCCTGCTCTATAAGAAAACCCTACCAGAGAGTAAAATAGAGCGCCCACCAGGAGTTTTTGTAACATAAACCCAATGTGCCTCTGTTTGCAAGAATGAGAAGGCATACCCTTTCTTGACATTTGTAAAGGAAGAACACAGCCCATTTGAGATTGGGACAACTAACTCAACCACAAGGTCATCTCCTCACCTCCAGGCCACACTGAAATAAGTGTAATTGGGGAACATGAAAACCACATGGAGACATGTGCAGAGCTGATAATATTAAAATAACAACAGTTTTGCTGAGTTTCTTTAAAGAGGAGTGATAAAGTGAGAGGATTTATGGAGCACAGCTGGAGACTGAATAGGGAGTGGACCTATCTTCACAGAGGCAAAAGTAGTGGGCAACAAACAGCGTGGAACAGGTACTGCCAGCTACCGAACTATAACATTCTTCCACCATGTTTAAGAGGCAGTATAGTGCAGTGGGTTAAGGCTCTGAGCTGCAGATCTAGAGACCTGGATTTGAATCCCACAGCTGCTTAGGTGCATACTGTGCGATCCTGAACAAGTCATTTAACTTCCTTGTGCTCCCAGGTTGCATCCGGAACAAGCTTTGGCTTAGTGTGCTAGTCCTGGTTAAACAATGTTCCCTTTCCCCTTCCCGTCCCCCCTTATATATCTAATAAGAGAAAATACCCTCATACAGCAATCAATACACAAAACCTGTTGGCCATTACCTAACAAATTACATAATAAAATAGCAGAAATAAGAAATGAGCTCAAGTCATTGTGAAAAGCTAAATGTTAAGGACAGGTCAGGAAGATCTTTTCTAAGGCTGGCTTTAGTTGCATCATAGCCATTGTATCCTTTAGGACACTCTGGCATGTAAATCTTAAGCAAAGTAGAGAAAAATAAACTGTAACTCTATTCCTTTTCATGGAGCCTTTTTTTTAATTGTCAGGAAGGCATTCCATTTTTAAAAACTTCAGGAGGGAGGTTGCTGTTAATGGAGAGCTTACATCCTCTAAATTCTATCTGCCTGTTGTTTCTAAGTACTCTTTAAATGAAAACATTTTGTTGAAAATGTAATAGCCTTAAAATGAAAGAACAGGGACATTTATTAGCAGAGGGTTTCAGTTTCAGAGAGAGATGTGCTCTTTCGATCACTTAATTTTTTTGTCTCGTGGTGGACCTGCCAGAGATATAAGCAGTTTATTTGCAAAGAAAATAGAGTCACTGCCCTTGATTCCTTCATGAGGATCGAAAATCCTCAGATTGTTACATTTGTTCCTGCTCTCTAAATCCTCTATCTTCTGCACCAATCTTGTTATTTTCCTATTGTTATTTGGTCCCCCTGCATATTCCTTCTCTGCCCTGTCTTCAGTGCTACTGATTCTTGTCTCTGCATCGTTCATCCTTATGTTATCAAATCAAATCAAATCAAATTTTATTTATAGAGTTTTTTCAAGATATAAAACCACAAATACATATCAAAAATGACATCAACCGTAATAACTAATAACATAAAAACAGTAAAAGCAGCAATAGACTTATTCAAATGCTAATTCAACTAAGTAACTTTTCAGAGATACCTTAAATGATTCCATGGACAGACACTCTTTAATCTGATGAGGTAGAGAATTCCACAGGGTTGGGGCCATGAAATAAAAAGCCCTGGCCCCAGATGACTGAAGACGAACCCTGGGAGTCTCTAGCAATCCCTCATCAGTGGAGCAGAGTGGGTGGAGTGCAAGTTCTTTCAGACACCTGCCGTGTCATTTAATCTTATTTTCACAGAAGCTATTTCAGTCATAATCAAATCAAAGTGAGCTACAGCGAGTTGGTTTTGTGATGAAGGGATTTTAGCCTTGGTCCCTCCATGGACCTCTATATATGGGTAACAATCTTTTGAGTGGGTTGCCTTCAGGTAACATATCTAGCAAGTTTTCTTCCATTTGGTGTTATATAGATTACAAGTGAGTGTCTGGATACTTGTAGTTTGTTGTTAATGGGCTCAATCTTTGGAAGGATTTATGTGAAGACAATGTCTGTCTTTAACCACCTAGGCTGAGTTTGCATTTTTTTTTTGAATATTTATTGGACAGGACTACCAGTACAGGTACAGTGCTTATTAAGCCTCAGTTAAATATCTAGAAATTGTTGATCATTTTCAATAAAATAAAAAGGAAAAAGCCACTAGTGGATATTGTGTGTGTGGAGGGGGGGGCAATACAGAGCTCACTCCAGCACCACTGCCATGTGATCGAATCTATAAGAGGACAAAATACATAAATTAATAAAAAAAAAAAAAAACTACTGTCATAGATGTTAAAAGCCAGGGTGAACTGATGAGTTTTTAATGATTTCTCTGGGGTAAGATGGAAAAGTGTTCCATATCCGAGGTGCCAACACAGCAAATGCCCTGTCACCTGAAGATCTGATGTTGGCCCAGGGAACATCAAGAAGATTCTCCCCAGCAAAGTGAAGAGTGATATGGAACACATAGATGCAGCAAGTATTTACTGTAGCCAGGACTCAGATCATGCAGGGCCTCAAAGACCATCACACAAATCTTGAATGTAGTGTGCCATCTAACTGGAAGCCAGTGCAGACTCCGCAGTACAGGTGTTTTATTCTGGAAAGTGCATGTACTGTACTTGAAATCAGCCTGGCTGCAGCATTTTGCATCATGAGAAAGGAATTCCTAGCCCCCCTTCCAAAAAAAAAAAAAATCAGGGTAATTAGTGAGGTAAACACCAAGATAGAGCAGTCAACAGGGAGAAGGACAGGGGTAAATGGAGAAAAAGACAAAGGCAGTAGGGACAGGGGTGGGGCAAAAAGAAATAAAGCCATAAAGAAATGGAGGGAAATGAGTGCCAATGCCCCCAGTCTAGGTAAAAAGCTCCCTGAAATGGTGGCCTTGATGGAAGAGGGATGCCTGGATATAGTGGCAGTCACAGAAACATGGTACATGGAGAACCATGACTGGGATGTCAACACACCAGGGTACGCAATCTACAGGAGGGACAGGGAGGGAAGAAGAGGAGGAGAAGCAAAAGAACTAAAGGGTACACAGGGAGGAGAGGAGAGGAGACACTGTGGGTCACCCTGGAGACTGGAAATGGCTCCACAATCCACAGTGGGGTTGTATACAGACCTCCATCTCAAGGGAAGAAAATGGACAAGGAAGTGATAGAAGGCATCCTTGGGATGGCAGAGAAAGGGGAGATATTGCTGATGGGGGACCTGAATATGCCAGTTGTTGACTGGAGCATCTTTGCTGCAACCACATCCAAGAGCAGGGTCATTCTCGAAGTCCTACAGGGGGCTAGCCTCAGACAGCTAGTTTTGGAACCCAGTTGTGAGAGAGAGCAATCTTAGACCTGGTACTCTCAAATGGGGATGGAGAGAGGATATCTGATCTTGAAGTGGGCGGCCATCTGGGAACAAGCGACCACCAGTGTGGTTCACGATAAGCTAAGCTGTAGAGTCATGCCACACAACAGTGAAGGTACTGGACTACAGGAGGTCTGATTTTGTCAAAATGGGAGAGTGCCTCAGAAAAGCACTAGCAAACAGGCAAGAAGGTGGGGTGGAGCAACAATGGGGGAACATCAAAACTGCCATCAGAGAGGCAACAAGCCTTTGTGTGAAGCAAATAAACAAAACAAAATGTAAGAGAAAAACACTATGGTTCTCAAAAGAAGTGGTGGAGAAGGTAAGGGAGAAAAAGATAGTATTCAGGAAGTATAAGGAAACACAGAAGGAGCAGATCAGAGAACTGTACCAGTTAAAGCAGAAGGAAGCGGGTAAGGCAGTCAGAATAGCAAAGGCTCAAACTAAGGAAAAGATAGTCAGCTCAGTTAAGAAGGGGGATAAAACCTTTTATAGGCACATTAGGGAGGAAATAAAGATTAAGGCAGGGATACTGAGGCTGAACAAAGAGGAAGGTGGTTGGGCAGAGAGCGACAGTGAAAAAGCAGGGATACTGAACAAATACTTCTGCTCAGTATTCACAATGAAAAAGTATGGGAAAATACCTAATCAGGTCAATAGAAGCACTCTGGATAGGGGGGTTGATATTAGTCATTTCACAGAAGAAAGGGTTCTGAAAGAACTCTTAAAACTGAAGGTGGATAAAGCAATGGGGCCTGATGGGATGCACCCTAGAATTCTAAAAGAACTAAGGGAAGAACTAGTAACACCACTGACTACCCTTTTTGATAAATCATGGGAGGATGGTGTGGTACCTGAGGACTGGAGGTAGGCAGATGTGATTCCCCTTCACAAAAGTGGGAACAAGACAGAGGCAGGAAACTATAGACCTGTCAGTTTGACCACAGTGGTAGGGAAAATGATGGAATCACTTCTAAAGGAAAGAATTGTTGAGTATCTAAAGGCCAGTGGGGCACAGGACCCAAGGCAGCATGGATTCACTGTGGGAAGGTCATGTCAGGCAAATCTAATTGATTTCTTTAACTGGGTGACCAAAGCAGTAGACCTAGAAGGGGCTGTGGACATGGCCTACCTAGACTTTATCAAGGCATTTGACACAGTCCCGCACAAAAGATTAATAAACAAATTAGCCAGCCTGGGAGTTGGTCCCAGGGTGGTGGCCTGGGTAAAACACTGGTTGGACAACAGGACACAGCGGTAATAGTAAATGGAGTCCACAGTGAAGAAAGGAGGGTTACTAGTGGGTACCGCAGGGTTCAGTTCTGGGGCTGGTTCTTTTAATGTCTTTATAAGTGACATTGCAGAAGGACTGGAAGGGAAAGTATGTCTCTTTGCAGATGACACAAAGATCTGCAACAGGGTTGATACACAAGGTGGGGTGGAAAGGATGAAACGGGACTTGGCAAGGTTGGAGGAATGGTCAAATGTATGGCAGCTTAGATTCAATGCAAAGAAGTGCAAAGTAATGCACCTGGGAAACAAAAACCCAGGGGAAGAGTATACAATGGGAGGTGATATACTGACAACAACAAAAATAGAAAGGAACCTAGGGGTAGTCATATCAGATGACCTAACGATGAGCCAGCAATGTAAGAAGGCAGTAAGGAGGGCTGGGGGGATACTGAGATGCATAGGGAGAGGCATCACCAGTAGAAAATAGGAAGTTGTTGGCCCTCTGTACAGACAGCTGGTAAGACCACATCTGGAGTACTGTGTACAGTTCTGGAGACCCCATCTCTGCAAGGACATGGACAGGGTGGAGGCTGTCCAGAGGAGGGCAACCAAAATGATGCAGGGTCTGCATCAAAAAACATATGAAGAAAGACTAAAGGAACTAAAGATGTATAGCCTCGAGGAAAGGAGGGAGGGGGACATGATAGAAACTTTCAAATACCTCAAGGGACTCAAAAAGTCCAAGAGGGTAACACCTTTCAGAAAAAGAGATATGCAAAAACAAGGGGGCACAATTTGAAGATAGAGGGGGGACGACTCAGAGGTAATGTGAGGAAGTATTTCTTCAAAGAGAGGGTTGTGGATACATGGAACAGCCTTCCTGAGGAGGTTGTGGAGTCAAAAACAGTGGGGGAATTCAAGAATGCATGGGACACACACAAGGCAATTCTAGTGGGGGGTAGAAGGAAATAGGCTGTTGGTTAACTAGGATCTGCAGCTTGTCTGTTAGGTAGGGAAATGGGCAGACTAGGTGGGCCAAGCAGTCCTTATCTGCCGTCAAATTCTATGTTTCTATGTTTATGTTTCTATCCGGAGACAAGGTACCAAACCTCCAGAAAGCTGTAGCTATAGAGCATCACAGTAGTCATGACACAGTCAATATGCACAGTAATTTCAAGTGGATTGTTTCTGGTACAAACGGTACAATTTAAGAGCAGTGGTGTATGATAGTGGTGACCATTCTGACCTACAGTTTTCATTCTATTATAAACTGCCCATTATCTCCTGACTTGTATGATATCCTTTTTCCCCCTTTTAAGTTGGCTTTACCACTGTTTTTTTCTTCACAGCTGAAATAATAAAAGGAGTGTTCCTTTTAATATTACTCCAATCAGGTTTTGATCACTATTCTATATTGTTTTTACCACTCATTGTTTATGATCACTTTTCTTGTGACTGTTATGAACTAGCATGCAGTAGACACTGCTCTCTGATCTTATAGGAGAACACATGTACGATCCACAGTTGAGAATACTTGATGAAAACCTGTTTCAAGACATTTTACAAGGAGCACTCTTTTTATTATTTCAAATGTAAATAAGGTGCTAAAGCAGATTCACAGTGGGAAAGACAAGTATAGCACAATTCATAAGGGGCAACCAAAAATAGAATAAAACATGTAGGTCAGAATTGTCACACTTATCATACACTGCTGCTTTCAGACTTGCTTTGTCCACATTTGTCTTAAAGATTGACAGCAACAGTATGTTTATGTAGACCCTTGCATGCTCACTCTTATAACTTGACTCTCCTATGTCCCTGTCTTTTAGTTCCACCCCCTTGCACTTTTCTGATATTTTGGTTTTGATTAATAAATTGTATTTTATTTTCTTATGCTGTGTTCAGTTATTCTCAAAAAGACAGTAAGGCATCCCCAGGTTACCCAGTGACCCTCTAGCCACCATAGGTACCATTCAGCCTCTCCACTTACCTTCCTTTGCAATGAAATAACATAAGGAGTTTTGTAGCAAACTGTAATGTATTTATTGAATGATTCAATTTGCAGAAATTGAATAATTTAAAGTTTCAGTTTACGGTGTAACAATCATAGACATAATTCTTCATTAGACTCACAAAAACATAAGAAAATGAAACCACACAAAAAGCAGCATGTGACTTTTCAATGTCTATTTATCTGATCATTAATTCAAACCCTTATATTTTATATTTATTCAGGACACACCTTAAAACTGTGTTCTAGCAACATGAGGCACCTTGTAGATAATGTTCACCAGTATTCCTCTTTTCCTTCTGCAGCCATCCCAGCTAATCTGGGGGCCACGAGTTATATATTGCACCTTCAGTGTCAAATGCCTGAAAACTAAAGCAGGCAGATGATCCACCCTGCTGCCAGCTAAGATGCCAAGCTCAAGTTATTTGCTATCCCTCAGACTCACAAATGTGATGTCAATCTTAGGGTCAGCACCATGTTGATTCAGGTTGTCCACTGTAGTGGGTGCAGGTGCAGTGCCTGTGTGGGTTTCATAGGTATCAGGGGTCTAAAGGATGCATCACTGCTGGGAACAGTTGGGGTGGTAGTACAAAAAAGGCAATCAATCAATCAGTCAAAATCATTCAAAATCTTTATTTCTCCAGGCAGGCACCATTGAGCAAGGCTCATTTGCAAGGTGGACCTGGTCATGAATACATCAAAGTACAGTACAGAAGC
Organism: Neoceratodus forsteri; assembly: GCA_016271365.2. Taxonomy (NCBI): domain Eukaryota; kingdom Metazoa; phylum Chordata; order Ceratodontiformes; family Ceratodontidae; genus Neoceratodus; species Neoceratodus forsteri. The sequence continues at coordinate 158,354,664 of CM028131.1, read as the reverse complement.
AGGTATACAAAAAGCAATAATATACAAGGAAGAAAAAGTATATACAGTGTATACAGTACAGTACACGGCTGAAATAGCTGAAAGGTTGAAAGGGTGCTGTGGGGTTATCTACTGCGGTGATTGGGATAGGGGGACCAAACTGAATGTTGGCACCTGGCATGCCACTGTTTGTTTGGTGGGTGAACACTGCATCTTCACTGCCTAACAATAGCAGCTGTGTTCATGAACTGGATGACAGGCCTTAACTGTGGTCCCTTTGAAGTACTGTACATTTACAGCCACATACCCAGGTTCATAGACACCTCTTATCATACACAAGTTCCACACAGACACATCCTTGACCTCCTGCCATAGTTACCACATACTGTATCCTCACTGAGAGTGTTACCACAATAGTTTTTATTGAGATCAAATATAGTACTACAGCAAAAGAAAGTAATACAGTGCAGTCTGCATTGCAATACAAAATAACATATAACACTCTTAAAAGCATTCTTTAAAGAGAGTTGTTTGACTTAGCATTAACAAGACTATTAGTCTATTCTTTAGACAGTAAAAAAAGTAACTGATTGGTCAAATCTCTGCTTATGTAATATAGTGAAACTGGGAACCTTAAAGGATGTATAAAAACAAATACGGTAGTATAACTAAAACCATTATTTTAAGAATAATGTCAAACACATTCTACTTATCTAAGCATCTAAATTTACAGTTTAAACCATGGCCTCTTTCAGAAATGGACACCCATACATCAATGATCTTGTCTAACCTATGTGCTAGAATATACAGTATGTTATTCTTTCATTGTTAGCTGTGCTGCTCATTATATCAAACCATTCAGAAATGGAAGGTGTTGTGGGGTCCTTCCAGTGTTTTAGTGTTACACATTTGGCACATACTGCAGCTACTGAAAGCCATAGCTTCTAGCTCTTTGTAAAACTGGAATTGGAAGGGAATATTCCTAGCACATGTATCAGTGGCAACTGAGGCCATGTGTGAGAGAGACACTCGACACATATCTTGTATATCTCAGCACAGAATTGTGAAAGCAGGGGACAATCCCAGATCATGTGAAATAAATTGGCTTCAGTATTTTTACATCTCCAACATTCTGAGTTAGGAGAAAAACCATGCTCATAGAGTTTTGTGGGAGACATATAAAAACAATGAAGAATTTTGTGTTGTATGAGCTTACCTTGTATGTCTTGGTTTCCATGACAAGTGTGATCCCATGCGGACATCCAGTCCTGGTCAGATATCGGTGTACCCATTTCATTTTCCCATTTCTGCCTAGTGGAGGAGGTTATGGATGCAGAAGTGAGAGAACTTGTAATCTATTTATAAACAAAACTAGCACCCTTTTTAAGGGGTCTTATTTTGATTATTTGATCCCAGTCACTGTTACAAGGCAAAAAGAAGTCTGTCAAAAGGACCTATAGATTCATAGGTTCATAAAAGAAATATCAAGTTCATAAGACCAAGGTCCATAATTGAACTTGCCACCAATTAGGTTTTAACAGTAGAACATAGGAATGTCCTTTCACCCTTAAAACAGTCTAACCTTTTCTTAAAAACTGCTAAACTTTTACTCTGCACCACATTTTTAGGAAGAGTATTCCAAACAGTGATAATTCTCTGACTATACCATTGGTTTTCTCATATATGTATTATTAACCTCACCTTTCAGTCTCGGGTTATGTGATCTAGTATCTCTGGTATGATCAGTATTCCTAGCTAATCCAGTTGTTTTAAAAAGTGTCTCATCTTGAAAAGCTCTATACGCTAAACATAAATCACCCCTCAATTCCCTATATTTCAAGGAATATAAATTCAAATACTTTAGCCTCTCATGTTATTGGAGTCATTTTACTGGCTTAATTTGTCTTGTCACCCTTCTTTGAATTTTTCCTAAATTATTTTTCCCTCCAATGGAAGTAGGGGCACAAAAGGGGAAACAGTACTCAATGTGTGATTGAATAAGAGATTTATATAAGGGGATAATTACTTCAGGCCTCTACTCTTTATAGAGTTTAATATATATATAATTATTTAATGGCATCTACTGCTAGTTTTATTAGTATGATGATCAAACTTCAAATTTCTGGAGATCCAAACCCGAAGATCCCTTTCATTATCACATTATGATAATTAGATGTTATTAAGTTTGTATTGGAAACAGTAATTTTTTTTCCCCAAAGTGCATGACTTTACACTTTGCTGCATTAAATCATAATTTATATTCTTATGACCAGGTTGCCAGGTAATCCAGGTTTTCCTAAAACTGCTTTGCAATTTCTTCAATATAAACTAGGCCTCCCATCTTGCAGTCATCGGAGTACCTAAACAGCCTGGAACTTGATGGTGTTTGCATTGAGGATCATAATATATTAAAAAGGATGGGGCCCAACACTGAACCTTGAGGAACGCCACTCGTTACCTCCCTCCAAGAGAATTTATAGCCTCTAATAGATACACATTGTAATCTGTTAAGTAACCATGAATTGATCCAGTGAATTATGTTAGGATGGAAACGTAGCTTGATTAATTCCGTAATCAAAGTATTATGCCAGACCGAATCAAAAGCCTTTGAAAAGTCAAGGAACACCACGTCTATTTGCATACCTTTATCCAAGGCAGCACTTATTGGTTCAAAAACCTGCATTAAGTTTGCTAAGCAGGATCTACCAGAAACAAAACCATATTGTGTAGGATCAATATTTCTAATGCGGTTGAGATGTTCAGTAAGACGTTTCTGTATTAGCCTTTCTAGGATTTGCCCATAACTGATGTTAAATGGATAGGTCTATAAAACTTTATATCTTATTTATTTCCACCTTTGTATACTAGAGTTACAAGAACCCTATTCCATACTAGTATTGTTTTTCCAATTCTTATAGAAGCATTCAAGAGGACGGTAATTGGATCCGCTAACTGATAAACTAGTTCCTTAAAAATTTTAGAAGTAAGGCCATCTGGTCCTGCAGAGCTATTAATTTTAAGGTTGATTATAGCTTTGACAACCTCAGTCATAGAAAAAGGTGTATAAGCTGTTAGCAGACAAGGGATTTCTTTTGTATTATTGTCTTTCATTTTATGTGAACTTAAAAAATATTGATTGAATTCTGAGGCCATGTCCTTCTCAGAATGTAGAAGACCATTATCAGTTAAAAATGGACCAATTATCCTATTGTTCTTTTTTAATGATCTGACATAGTTGAAGAATCTCTTTTTATTATCTTTTACTGTAGTTGCTAATTTTGTTTCCAAAGCCTTCTTAGCATTTTTAATGGTTGCTTTAGTTTCTCTTACAAACTTCTTATATAATTCTATATTATTACTGGCTGAGTATTTTTCTGTCTGTTATATAATCTCTTTTTTATTGCTTTTTGTACTTCATTAATCCACCAAAGGGGTACCCAACAGTGTGTTTGTTTTTAGTTCTTACTGGAACCCAGTTATCTATACTTATGTTTATTTTGTTATACAGGATATTCCCAACCTCTTCAGCATCAAGATTTATTAATTTATTGGAACAATTCAATTGTTCTAGAAAACCCCTCATACTATTGTAATCCCAGTTATAAAAGTCTTTTAGTTTTGTTATTCCATGTATTGGTCTGATAACAGGACACTGAAATTCTAATTGAATCACATTGTAGTCACTGCTACTGGGGGGGGGGGAGTATTTTAGGTACAGAGTAACCAGTATTGAAATGAGTAAAAATTAGGTCAAGAGTGTTAGTTTTCCTTGTACCCACATGTATTAATTGTTCCAGGTTATTCAGGCCCATTATCTCAATAAATCTATTTTCAGTACTACCTACCCTAGTTTGACCTTTCCAGTCAATCAGTAGATAATTAAAGTCACTCATAAGGACAACATCCCCCAGTGTAACCATGTTTTCAGTTTCACTGAGGAATAGATGGCTCTCATCAGCACACAGACTGGGAGAATGGTAGCCCAATACAATAGTTAACTCACTATTGTTTATTAAAATTTTAGCCCAGATCAGTTCATTGTTAATACTGGTGGTATCAGTCTGAAACTGTTCAATAGATTTCAAATCTTGTTTTATATAAAGTGCCACACAGCCACCTTTTTTACTTTTCCGTATTTATTAAATAATGAGTAAACTAGAAGGAATATACCCCAGTCCTCTGCTGTAAACCATGTTTCAGTTACACCACAGATATCTATATAATTATTGATTAGGAGTAAGTTGAGTTCCTCAATTTTATTTCTGAGACTTTGGGCATTTGTTAATAGTAACTTTAATGATGTTGTCTTGTTAGCTGATTTTTTTGCTTTCCGCTTGTCTGATAAAGTTGACATGGATGGGACTGGTAACTGATCTATTAAAAATTCCCACATGTATTGAGAGGGTAATATAATCCCTCACAATCAGTTTAAATGGTTAGTGATACAATTTCTAATATGTTTTCCTAATGCAGTACTTCCCTTTCTATTTAAATTGAGCCCTTCCCAACAATAATGATCACAACTATATTCAAAATTCTCCTAATGAGGTAAACATGTAATGTTTTGCTTTAAGCACCAACTCCTCAGCCAGTTGTTTATGCATTTTATTTTGTTGTTTAATTGCACATTGAATCTTGGAATTGGGATTATCTCAGATATGATGATTACAGTGCCTAAATTAATGTATTCGTCAGGGCAACAAAATCCTGCTTTATTTTAATTATAGGATTGTGTGTAATATTGTTAGCTCCAGCATGAATTATATCTAAGGGTTTATCCTCAGTGTCCTGGAGGATTTTATCAGACATATAGGAAATGTTGGAGATTTTAGCTCCTCTGAAACAAGGCAGTGTATGGTTTGTTTTATCTTGGTTACAGATAGACCTGTCCAGGTGTTTAATGATTGACTCCCCAAGTACAAAAACCTGCTTTGATGTTTGCGGATCTTGCAGGTTTGTTACATTTGGCCCTGTTATTTCATCATTTTCTAATGAGATATTGGCCTCATGGGTTCCCTCAGCTATATTATTCATGCCATTCATTAAAGTTTCATGAGATGTTGGTGTGACATTATTTAAGGGGCATGTGATTTGGGGATAGGTAAGGTCTCCTGTGCAGTGGTAACTGAGTCATTCAAGGGTTTAAATCTATTTTGAGTTGGCAAATCAAAGTAATCTGCTCTTCTCCCCCTTTATCCTATTTTTTGGCTGGTACTGAGTACCAATCCTCAGTAGCACTAACCATGTGTTCTTCCTCTCTAGAAAGTTTCTTATTTGTTTGTTGAGGGGTATTAAGTGGGTGTTCATTGACAGTCTCTTGCGATGATAGATTTTCATGGTGGTTTAGTGGTAGCACGGGAGTCCCTTTAAGGCTATCTGTGTCACAATTGGAATTAATGGGAGTCTGGTCCACTATCTTGTTATTAGTCATAGTCTGCCACTCTCGCAATCTAATCTCCATTTGTTTTTGACTAGTTTCAAGTGTCACAAGTCTTCTATTAAAATGATTTATTTCCCTTTCCAGTTCTTCATTATGTCTACATTTATCACATATATATTCTTTTGGCAGTACACTGTTCTTAATGATGGCAAACATCATACTTTTGTACTACGTGATCCCTACATCCTCTTCTATTGTCGTTATGGTCTCAGCCTGATTGTAACTTGATGGACCTGCAATGACTTATAACAACAGTGAAGTACTATATATCTAGATAGGAACTTATTCAAGATTGTCCTACCTCCTGTTCTGTATGTACTTTTCACCCACCAACCCTGTCAAACAAACACATGCTAGATGTGGGTGTCTTTGTGCACAGTTACCATGCGCTTGCTCTGCCCGTGCTCACTCCGCTCACAAGGAGCTCACTTTAAATCAGTGTAGACCCAGAAAACAGTGCTAATCATGTGACTCGCCCTCCTGACTGGCACGCTGCTGAGGGAAAGTGCAAAACTAGAATCCTGCACTGCAATTTACAATTTATGCTTCCAAGCTATGCTTGTACCAGCACAAATGTTTAAAAATTATGTAGAAATTCTTTCCTCTGTCCCCCAAACAACCAGAAAGTTCAGTGGTCCACACTGTATGTTAGGCCTACACTACCCGGTGCAAATAGCGAGTAGCTCCTGATGTTCCTGGTCATCAGAAAAAGAGCAAAACAGCTCAACGCAGTTAGCAGGCTCCCAGCAAGATCTGTCTCATACCTCTAAGCTGTCCAACAGCATACAGACAGGGTATGAAGCCTGTCACTGCTCGGATCTCACTTTAAATCAGTGCAGACCCAGAAGACAGTACTAGTCACATGACCCACCCTTCCGACTGACACACTGGTGAGGGAAAGTGCAAAACTAGAATCCTACACTACAATATAAAAATAGGTTGCTTAGCTATGCTTGTACCAGCACAAATGTTTAAAAATTTTGTAGAAATTCTTCGCTCTGTCCCCAAAACAACCAGGAAGTTCAGTAGTCCACACTGTATGTTAGGACTACACTACCCAGTGCAAATAGTGAGTAGCTCCTGACATTCCCAGTCAGCATAAAAAGAACAAAACAGCTCAACACAGTTAGCAGGCTCCCAGCTGGATCTGTCTTATACCTCTAAGGTATCCCACAGCATGCAGACAAGGTCCTTACTAAACACTCCTCTACGTCAGAGATAGTAATGAAATTGAAACCCATGGTAGGTGGAACTTCTCCCTGATATCAGAGAAAGACATCAATGTAAAAGAGTTACCGGTTAGTAAATCCCCAATTTGAGATATGCCTGCTTTAGAAAATGTGCATAGAAAAGTCTGGCTTCTGATTGGTCAGTTCCCTAGTCTGAGCCCTGATCTATCAGACAGTAGAGCCCTGTAGATAATAAGTGCCAGTCCCTTCACCCACTCACATAGCACTGTGCCCAGTTTGCTTTCTCATTGGCTGAGAGCAGCTGATTGAATTTCAAATATCTGTCATTTTTTTCTCTCGCTTAGCGAGAGCTACTGCCCCCCCCCATGCTCCTTACTTCAGTGGCAACTGCCTGTTGCTTACATATGTTTTTATTAATTTCAGTTATTTATTTTTATTTCAAGTAACATCTTGTTCCATGGCCCTGATTACCTATATTATGATGCTCTGAGAGTGAGAGCCGACCACACACTCGCTCCTCCAGCCGGGCACCTGTCAGCTCCCAAAAATTAAACAGCTTCTAATTTGCAGCACTGCAGAGATAAGTATCTCACTATCTTCTTTACCAGGAAGAAACACTCAACTTTTTGTTATGTGGTTGGGAAGAGAGCGAGAGAGAGCAACCAAGCTTTTCTCCCAACCACAGTGCTGTTAACTCCTCGTATCTGAACCATGGTGAACGTTCCTTTCAAACTGCATTCACAGAGAGAATTTCTGAATCATGACCCCCTCAACATTACAGCATTGCCTAAACTGTCCAGATTAGAAAACATGACCTTAAACATTCAAAGGGACAGACCATACCATTAATAAGAATCATCAAGTGAACAAGAGAGTCTACCTCCTAAATTAATGGCATTATTTACAGTCTCACCATAGTTCTGCCATTTGTCCCAATGCAGTCAGGTGGAGGAACTATTTTATTCCAAAAGTTATTTTAAAGTAATTTTTAATAATATTTTTTAAACTTAGTTTGTTTGACAGTGCCCATTTTCTAAGCACAATAATACCCACCAGTTTGGGTGGTATTGTACTATACCAGACCTTCCAGGGGCTATAAGGCCCTCCCCTTGTGGCATCTGGTCTCATTATGCCCCTGGGTGGTCCGGTATAGCACAATACCGCCCACCCTGTTGGGTATTATTGCTTACTTGGACCATTGTACACTGGTTAGCATAACCCCTCCTCCCTTAATATATGAGTTTGTCCAAAGAGCCATAGTTTTTAGCAGAAGGAGGGAGGGATTAATAGATTTGTTCATTTTTTTAAGTACCCTAAATGAATTAGTCAGGTGAAGATTCTCCTTCAGATTTGGGGGGTAGATAGAGGAAGTCCATAAAATGATTTGGCTTCAGCAACTATCTTTCTAATTGAAGCCACATTGGGTGAGGAGAGAGATCCTCCTTCACTGCCTGAAAGTGGCCAGAGATCTGTTTAAACGGAAAAGCCCACTGGTACCACTCCCAGTTAGGAAGTGCAAACCCACCCATTTCATGAGGTGCCCAAAGTTTATTGATACTTAACCTTGGTGGCTTGCCATCCCATAGGAAAGCCCTAATGATCAAGTTAATGTTGCTTAGACATTTTTTATTAAGTAGAATAGGGATATTTTGAAACAAATAGAAAACCTTAGTGGCACATTAATTTTAATTGAGTTAATCTTACCCCACAAAGATAAATTGAGACCTCCCCAAACTTTCAGATCTAATTATATTTCTTTAAACAGTGGCCGGTAATTCATATCTACCAGAGTGTCAAGTTTTGTGGAGATTTGCAGACCCAAATATGTCAGTTGTTCTTTAACCCAATTGTTATCAAAAAATATCTTTAATGTTTTATAAGATGGATAGTGTGGAATTGGGGAATATGACTTGTGTTTTATCCCAGTTAACTTCAAGACCAGAAAGTGAGCTAAACTGATGTAGTAATTCTTTAAGGGCATTATAGGATTGTACTGGTTTGGAAAAGGGTCAAACGATGGTAATCAGCAAATGCGAAAGTAGTGTTTACAGATGAGGTAGTTTTTATACTGGCAATGCTAGGATGCTCATTTATTACTCTAATCAGTGGCTCAATGGCCAGAGTAAACACATATGGGGATAGCGGACAGCCTTGCTGGGTACCACACTTCAACTGGATATACTGAGATACAAGGCCATTGGTGAGTATTTAGGCAGAGGAATTTTTGTACAATAAGAAAGCCCAAGTGCTGAAGTTACCACCACAACCAAAATGGTCCAAAGCCAAAAACATGTAATCCCATGATGATAACAAATCAAATGCTTTAAATAGGTCCAGGGACAAAACTAGGTAAGGTTCTTTAGTTTTGTTAGCTTGCCAAAGTGTGTGCAGAAGCCTTCGTACACAGTCAGCTCCAGCTCTCCCTTGAATGAACCCTACCTGCTCCTTACCAATCAGATCACAAATAACTTTCTGGACATGCACCAATAGAGCTCTAGCTAAGATTTTATAATCCACATTCATTAGGGAGTTTGGACAATAACAAGTACACAACACAGGGTCTTTACCCTTTTTATGGATACGTGTTATAAGAGCTTGGGTAAGGGTAGGTGACAATTTATATTTTTCCAGAGACTCGCTCTACATGTTTAACAGATATGGGGTGAGTCTGGGGCTTAAGAATTTAGCAAAATTCCCTGGTAGTCCATCTAACCCTGGAGAGTTCTTAATAGGCATAAGGGCAATGGCTGAGGAGATTTCATCCAAGGAAGGAGCCTTGCCTAGTTTATCCATTCTATCCTTTGAAAGTCTAGGGATATGAAGGGAAATAAGAAATATAGTAGCTGCCTGAGCATTTACAGTTTTTTGTGCAAAGATCTGAGTATAAAATCTATGGAAGGTACTATTAATCTCTTCATTATTCTTAAATATTTTCCACCTGCATCTTGTACCCCTGGGATGATGGTTTGGTCTTTAAGTTTTTAAAGCCTAAAAGCTTGCCTGATCTTTCCCCGATTCCCAATAGTTCTGCTTGGTGTAGAACAGAACATATTCTGCCTGTGTAGAAAGAAGCCTGTTAATATCAAATTTGATAAGGGCCATTCTATATAATAGTGAATGGTCCATAACATTTTTATTTTTAATCTGGGCTTCTAGTTTTGTAAGGGTTGCCTTTTTATCTGCCAAAAGTTTGGTTCTTTCATTTTTCTGGGCTGAGGACAAACTTATTATTCTCACCTGTATATAAGCCTTATAGGCCACCCATAGAGTTGCCTGGGACATCTTGCTATTATTATTAATTTGAAAGTATTCGTCCATCTCTTTAGTAATCCAGTAACTGAATTTTTTGTCTTTTAATAGAGAGATATTAAGTCTCCATCTAAATTCTTTTGGGCATCCTTCCCCCAGAACAATATTAAGTGAAACAAGTGTGTGATCAGAAATAACAATATTATCTATTCCAGCATCAAATATAGAGGAGACCAGGTCTGTTAAAACAAAAAAGGTGGTCTATTCTGCTGTAAGTCAAGCATCAATTTGAAAAGAACATGTAATCCTTTTCTGAAGGTGTACTAATCCCCACACATCAGCTAGTGCACGTAAACTTAATAAATTGATAAGAGAATGTCGTAACCTAGTTTGGGTTATAGTGAGTCTAGGAGGTTTCTTGTCTTAAAGGGGATCTATAACCTCATCAAAGTCTCCACCTTAAAATTTTTTGTGATCTAGATACGCGGTAAGCATAGCTGTAATTTTGTCTAAAAATTAATGCTGGCCCGAATTACAGTAGGTACATAAACATTACATAATGCAATATTCAGATCATCTAAAGAGCCTATTAAAACTTGATATCTACCATCTGGGTCAGAAATGTGTGAGGATTTAACAAAGTTGATACATTTCCTAATCAATATAGCAGTTCCTCTTTGCTTACTGTTAAATGAGCTATTCTCAGCTTAGGCAACCCAGCATCTGCATAGCTTAGCAGATTCAGTAGTGTCCAAATGAGTCTCTTGCAGCATGACAATATCAGCATGTTGTTTATTTAAATAGGTTAGTATCTTCTTCCTTTTGATAGGGGACCATTAACATTCCATGAAACCACTTTGTAAGGGATCTTCTCTGAGATTATGAAGGTTAAGGAATGAAATATGACCCATTAAAATGTAACACTAATAACTAGTTCTTGTGGCCTACAAGCTAAGAAATAATTTTCTTAAACAATCTGAAATAATAACTTAAAAGAGTGATAGACCATAGGTGCTTAAAATAGACCACCAGTAATATATTTAAAAGATTACAGGAAGAAAATCAATGGGTGGCTATGTTAATATACAGGTTGACAATGTAAAATACTTCAAAGATTAGTAAAGATGAAGCTCAGATCTATAAAAAGAAGACAGCAATAGATAAATATTAACCAGAAAAGAACAACAGTTAAGACAAAATGGGAGCAGTAGGCTGGTTTCTACTGCACTGCCTTACAGTAAGTCCACCAAACTGATTCAAGTTCAAGGTGGCGTTTGCATTGGCGTGGAAGTCCAAAAGTGCTGGCGAATTTGGTGTAGGTAACTTACACCCTGTAAATGAAAATACCGTAGGTGCTCTTGCAGCATAATATGAATGGACCATGATGTTATACATCTGTTACAGGGGGCATAAGCAGTATAAGTAAGATGAAGTGTGAATTTGAGAGTTATCTGGACCCCAAAGAAACATGAAGGATGGGGGGGGATAATTAGGTAGACAGGGGTAGGGAAGCAGGATAAGTGAAAGCAGCATAAAAAAGAAAGGAATGAGTGAAAAAGAGAAAATCACCTCTGAGTATATAAATCAATATATGCAGCTGGCTTTCAGGTGCAGATTACCAAACTGGAGTCTCCCATTAATTGATCTGAAAATTGTACTGCTCAGAGCATCTGGCTAATAAAAACAAAGGAGACTGCTCAGAACAGGACTACAATCTCCATTTATATCAGCAGATCTATTAACTGCTATGTTGTCAGCTTCAGCCAGGTGGGACACATTTGCCTAATTAGACTTATTGTGGGGACCCCAGTGTAAGAGAGAGCCCATTAGTGCTAACAAGCACCTTTATTCAAGGAGCAAATACAATTTCTGTAAATTTAAAAGTTAAGAATAGTATGCGCTTAATAATCCAGACATGCATCTAGGTATAATAAGAAAGCCGTCTTACTCAAAAAGAGGTAAAACAGTAGATTAAAATAATGGGTAACAAAACAGAATAGAGGGATCAGTGGGGAAGGTGGGTTTGAGTTGGGGGGGGAGCTTCAGTAACTCTGAGCCATAACAGACATTAATGTGTTAAATAAACCAACATGTAAGAGCTATACCAGATGTAACACAGTACAGTGAATGCACAGACACCATAAATTGCTCTTTCAACACATAAAACTGCCCTTTAAAACTAATCATAGCCTATGCAAATCATGCAGCTTGCAAACAAGATGCTTCCACAATTAGATCCTGAAGCTGAAGAAGGAAAGTACTGAAGATCTTCATGTAGTCAGGTAAAAGATCAATCTCACCTTGCAGCAACTAACTGTGATGAGAACTGAAGAGAATTCAAACAAAAAGCAAGTGGATCCAGATGTCAGACAGGAAGCTCAGGTCTGGTTATGTTCTGTGGGGGAACATGAAGTGCTACAGTATCAGACTGAGTAGCATTGACAAAAGTCAAAAGTTCCTTGTGGGTAGTTCTTGTCTGGCAGGACAAGATTACTGTAGCGCTCCTTGTTATTTGCTTCCTGCCTCTCCGGTTCAGAGGTGGCTCTGGAGGAGGAAGATCGAGTGCTGTCTTAGCTCCAGTTTGTTTTTCTAGGATTGAAAGAAGCAGCAGGCCAGGGAATACTGGAATGGCGTGTCTGGGATTTTGCCTTTCTTTGTATAGCAGGTATTTTAGAGGGAGGCATTTCTTTGCTTACTACTAATGAGTAGTGGTGTAGTGTAGAGCTTGCTGGGCTGTACAGAGGGTTTGTATGTTTCTGGAGGTTAGTAGACCAAGTGGCAGGAGGCTGTGCTCTGGAGTGGGGTTTGTGTGCTGAGACAATGGAATATTCAGATCTGCTCTGAGCTCTTGATGCTTTTGAATCAGGACATCTGTTAGGCAGATGCCTTGTACAGTCAGATTTTTTATTAGTATCACCATTGTGTAAAAAGAAATGCCAAACATCATACATAGAGTCAGATTTTGTATATTTGCCTCTTTCCTCTTATATAATCAGGGAAGCTGGATATTTAAAGTAATAATGAAACCCTTTTTGCTGCAGATGTTGTTTTGCTTCAAAAATGCTCTCCTCTTGCCCATTATTTCAGAGAAGTTCTGAAAAATTGATACATGTCCCCCCCTCCAAATAGTCTTTTGTTTTTTTCCTTGTCAGGTGTAGTATTTCCTCCTTGATAGAGAACCTTAACAAATAAGCCACTATAGGTCTGGGTCAAGAGTTAGAGCCTTTAGGACCCAGAGATCTATGTGCTCATTCGATCTCTAGTGGTCACTGCCATTGGAACCCCAGGACGTCCAGCAAAAAGTTCTGAAGGAAAATGATCATGTTATTCACTTCTATTCCTTTAGGGATGCCCAAGATTCCCAGATTATTCCTGCGTCCCCTGTTTTCCAAATCGTCCACCTTCTCTAACAGATAGGTAATTGGGAGCTTTGTTTTTGAACTGCTTGTTCCAAATTATCAAATGAAAGAGAGCGGTCACTTAACTTAGTGGTGTTATAAGCAATCCTGGATGCCATTTCCTCACTTCTAGTAAACAGAGTTGCTGCAGAAGATTTAATGTCCGTGACATCCACTTGTAAACTGGACAGCATAGCTTTAAGTTCCTGCATGTCATCTTTGCTGGCAGAGTTGCTGTCCGGTATTGCATTAGAATGTGAGGGCTGAATTTGCTGTCCATTGACTTAGGGCTGATTGCAGGCATAACTGATAGTAAATGCTTCGTGAGGTAAGAAAAAAAATAAAAAATGGAATTCACTCTAGATTTTTAGACTGTCTGGTAGCCCCGAAGTTCAGATTATTGATGTACTGTTTGGTTGCTATTAAATAAAGTAAAATTAAGCAGATATATATTTAATGGGTGAAGCTCTGTCATGACGGCGGTTAGCCTTCCATTCAGTTCAAGCACTGACACGCGCCTCCTCTCATGGAGAGTGTTGACTGTCCTCCACAGTGAACATATCAAGATTTAACTTCTTTCGCTACTCACGTTCTTTGCAGTCATAACTGGGGTTGTGTTCCAGGTGTTTGACAGCTGTTGACTGTAGCACACTTTAGGGAGGAGCAGATACAGTAGGTGAGTGAGGCTGAGCTGGGAGGTTCTGTCTTCAACTTGTCTTTCTCAGTTATTGTTCATGTATGCTATGTAGTTCATCAAAGTATGATTAATCAGTTTAGATCATGCTGTACTAAAGATCAAAATCAATACCCCAAATGAGCTCTTAGTGATGCTTGTGTGTTTTTTATTTCAACCAAACCATTTCAATGATCAAATTTGGCGCATGATTAGTTATACTTTAAGCGGTTCTGTAGGTGCCCTTTCAACCATAACCCATCCCCCCCCCAGAAAACTATTATTTTATACTGCGTCATTTGGAGTATCAAATAATGTGGTGCTAGATATGTCTAATAATAATATTACAAGCATACGAAGATGCCAGCAAATTAGATCTAATTGTCTATCACGTCTGCTTGAGATGCAGCTCACAGTACATTAACTGCTGCTGCCCCCTTCCCCTTTCCTTCCCTTACTCCAAGGAGTCCCCCTTGATTACCCCTTCTGGTTGTTACTCCCCTGACTTGCACCCTACTCATGTACCTATCAACTTACCCATGTACCTGTCTTTAATAGTGATAATAATAATAATAATAATAATAATAATAATAATAATAATACGCACCTACAGAGCATTCTGCCTTCCATAATTTGGTGCCAGATTTGTGTAATAATAAAAGTAATAATAATAATAATCTTACACACTGACAAAACATTAGGCCTGCCATTATTGGGTGCTATATATGAGTATTAATATTAATACACACAGACACCTAGAGAACAGTCTGTCTGCCATTATTTGGCGCCATATATGAGTAATAATATTGAAACCAAACACACACCTACAGAGCATTCTGCCTGCTATTATTTGGTGCCATATATGAGTAATAATAATCAATAACACATGCACACCTACAGAACATTCTACATGCCATTATTTGGTGTCATACATGAGTAAAAATATTGATAACACACACACACACCTACAGAACCGTCTGTCTGTCATTAGTTAGTGCCAGATTTGTGTAATAATAATGCAGACCTACAAAAAATTATGTCTGCCATTATTTGACACCAGATTTGTGAACCATTGTTTGAATAACAATATACACAGACCCGATTGCACATATTAGGGTTGTAAATCCATGGGGTGTGTCCCCAGACAGTATTACAAAACTGTACCTGTAATTTGTCTTATTGAATCTAGAGTCAACACAATGTTAATTGCAAGAAAAATATGTATATATACACCCACCATTATTTTTCAAGCAGTTTTGTGGTGCCTTTTCAAATGTAACACCCACCCCAAATAAATGCTGCATTATTCTACACCATTTGGATGATCAAATTATTACTCTATTAACTATTTACCTTCAGTTGGGCTGCTCTTGGAACTTTGGGAAGCTTTGTTTGTGGTGACACAAGTCATCTTACTAGTGACCCTTGATTCTCCTTTCTACTTCACAAGTTGTCACACATGTGATTTAATCAATAAGGCATGACAGGGTATGTGTTATTGTGTAATACCATCACATCTTGGGTGGTTGAAGCATGAGGCCGCAGGCTGAGTATGTTCAACACCAGACAACTGATGTTACTACACAATAACGCACACCCTGGAGTGCCCTATTGCAATTATACAATATGGCTCATTTAAAAAAAAAGTAAAAATGGTGGGGGACAGTTTTTGAATGCATTTTCAGATATTTTTTTTTTTATTTGGGTAGGTTCACACACACATAGATATATATATATAGTGTATATATATATATATATATATATATATATATTTATATATAAACCACCCAGAGACGTCTCCTATTCCCAGGTGGCCTGCGTCATCTTAAACTGTACCTCTCACAACTGGATTGGTCCCCAATCTGGCTTGCACCATCCATAGATGAGGCATTGGATTTTTTCACTCGCACTTTTAACACTGCCTGTGACCTCTATGCCCCTTCGCTAGAAATTGCACCAAAAAGCAAAGCACGCCCTGGGTTACCCCCTCCCTGCTTCACAAACTTAAAATGAGAGACAACCTATAGCACATTGCTGTGGAATCTGGCAAGCCAGCTGATAAGCAAGCCTACAACGCCAAGCGCAATAAGTGTACTTGGGCCATTCGACAGGCCAAATCCCAATACTACCAATCCGCTCTTGTCTCCTCCTGGGGGTCAGCTAGAAACTTTTGGGATAATGTAAAGGAGCTGAATGGGAACTCCCACTCCACACCCCACTCTCAACTCTCCTTTAATGGAACTGTCTGCTCTGACCCCCTTGGCATTGCAGACTGCCTATACCACACTTTCTCAGGCCTGAGTTCAGTCCTGCCCAGTAACTTCTTTGACCCCATCCCAGTAGCACCCCTGCCCACTCTCTAGAGACCTTCTTTATATCTATGTGCCATCTTCCCACTGGAGGCTAGACCCCTTCTGCAAAAATCTGTTAGTAGTAACAACCCGGCACCGACCTACTGGACACTAGACTACTTCATCTGACATTGGATGCTATCCTGGTCCCACTTACCGAGCTGCTCATCCACTCTCTGTGCCTGAGGCAGTTCCCCAGTACATGAAAAAACTTCCATCATCACTCCCATCCTAAAGAGCGGCGATCAAGTGACCCCGGGTAACTATCGGCCTATCTCCATCCTCCCCCACTCTCTAAGGCCCTTGAAAAAGTAGTTGTCAACCAGCTTGCTGAATACCTGGCCATGCACAATATCCTGTGCCCTGAACAGCATGGCTTTCATGCAGGTCACAGCACCACAACTGTTCTACTTGAATTCTCCAACTTTCTGCACTCTGCTTTTGATGCCAGAAGTCTTGCCAGTGCCGTGTTCATTGACGTCTCCAAGGCTTTTGACACAGTTTGCCATCCCCTCCTGCTTGACTCCCTCAGATGCCTTGGTTTCT
The DNA here is from genome assembly GCA_016271365.2 of Neoceratodus forsteri. NCBI lineage: Eukaryota > Metazoa > Chordata > Ceratodontiformes > Ceratodontidae > Neoceratodus > Neoceratodus forsteri. The sequence goes on along the minus strand of CM028131.1, from coordinate 158,337,838 downwards.
CCCCTGGACCCTTTGCATGGTTCACCAGCTACATCTCTGCCAGAACTCAGTGTGTAAAATTCAATAGCACCCTATCTGACACACGACCTGGCTGCTCTGGCATTCCCCAGAGCTCCATTTTAGGCCCTCTCCTCTTCAGTCTCTACCACAACTCCCTCTCCTTAGCCTGCCCAAGTAAGATCCTCCTCTACATGGATGACGCTGTGCTCTTTGCCTCTGACCCTAACCCCAACACACTCCAGACCACCCTCCAACAAGCTTTTGATAGAGCTGAGTATTGGTTCACATCACGAAGGCTAGTCCTGAACCTAAAAAAGACCAAAGCTATGCTCTTCTTGCATTGCCAAAGCAAAGCCAGTGGTGCCCCTCTTGTGATACTGCCTAGCACACTAAACCCCATTGAGCAGGTTTCCTCCTACAAGTATCTGGGTATCACCTTTGATTCGGCACTTTCCTTCCATTCCCATATCAATGCCCTTTCTGCTGCCACCAATGTCAGGATTGGACTGTTATACCACCATAGGGACTGCCTATCACAAAAGGCCCTTAGATTGGCAATCACCTCCTCTGTCCTGTCGCTAATCGACTATGGGCTGCCAATCTATGCTGCAGCTGACAACAATGCACTTGCAAGAATCCACCTCTCTATAAACAAGGCCTGCAGGCTAATGCTGGGAGCCCCTAGGCACACCCATACATGCCTGCTGTACTCCACCACCAACTTGCTCTACCTTGAAGAAAGACTCCGGTTCCAAACCTGCCTTCTCGTAAAAAAGGCCCTGCTAGGACCTTCCCCCCAGGGTTGCCACCTTCCTGCAGCATGCCTACCCCTCAATCTACACCCACAGCACTGTCAAAACCTCCATTATCATCCCCAGGGTAAGGACTTCTAAGGCCCAGAGATCCTTTTGCTATGAGGCTCCCTCGTGGTTCAGTTCCCTCCCAGCCAACATAGCTGACTCCACTAAGCTTGATCCTTTCAAGGTCTCCCTCAGAAGCCATCTGACAAGCACTCACTGCTGCGACTGCACATAATCCCCCACCTGCCCCTTACCCTCACCCCTAGGCTGGGTCTTCCTGTCTACTTTTGCTGTATATGCCTGGGTCTCAGGCAACATCTGCTGACTAATGTAATAAAATATCTTTGGTTGCTACCTGACGTGGTTCTCATGTACCTTTATTATGACTATTGTGATCTACCTATTACCAAGCTTGTACCACCAGTGAATGCCTGTAACACTGGTTGCTTTTATAAGCTAAGCATTATGTACTGTACTGTTTTGTTTGCTGTGATGTTTTGCTCTCTTGACAAGGTGCCTTTGTAAATGAGTCTTTGACTCAAAGGTCTGTAAACAGATGCTCTAATAAATAATAATATATATATTTATAAAATGGGTAGGGAAATTGCTTGGGATTTATTGGATACTGATCATCACATAACCGTGCATATATCAGAGTGCGACTGCACACCTGCACTTTAACCCCCCTTAAAAACAATTTTGACATTTTTTTTAAGAAAGATAAACCACTCTGAGGTGTGCGGTTGTGCTCTGATATACGCTCACCTTGGGTGGTGGATGCACTCGACCTGCTGCCTTGTGCATATATCAGAGTGCGACCGGACACCTCAGAGTGGTTTATCTATTGCTTATATTCATTGCAAAAAGCATCATTAATGCATCAGTTAAGGTTAAAGCAATAAAAGTGGGGGAATGAGATGTTAGGGTTGAGCCCCTAACCCCACCCACCCCCCATCCTCCACAGACCGATAGACATCGGCGTATGCCATGGGGTTATCAGGCCCAACTCTCACACTATTCCATGTGTAAACAGGTTGACATGCTACAGTAAAGGAGAATGGGTGAGAGTTAACCCCAGTGATCCTGGTGTCTGTTGGTCTGTGGAGGATGGGGTGGGTGGAGTGAGTTAGAGCTCAACCCTAACATCTAATTTCCCCACTTTTGTCCTCTAACTAACTGATGCATTAACAAAGTTTTTTGCAATGAATTTCCTTACTTTTTGAAAGAGTGTAATATAGCTAGTAAAAGGGCCCCACACTCTTACCAAGCTGCTCATTTGTGCATAATGATATGCATCTGTGGGGGCGCAGGCCCTGTGCTCCCTCTTACACATTAAATATGGAGCATACAACAGCCCTAAATGGCAAGGAACACTTGTAACACTAATTTGCCAATATCTCAGTAACCATAGCAGCTATGAAAAAATTCCAGTGTCATTGTAATCATGACAGCAAGACATCCATGTGGGATACAATGAAATCTGTATCTCACATCGTTTTAGAGATACAGGTGCTGAAAGGCACCGCAGGCACTACAATTCAATGGACGCACATAACTCGTGCGTTTTTAAGATTTTTTCCACCCAATTTTCAACATTGCATTTTGGGGTCCACACCTCATGAACAATGTTACTGTCATTTTGTTAATCTGTCCCGAAAGTTGAGTTTGCACAGTGAATGTGCCATTCTACACCACAGGTGCAAATTCATGTTTTGAGCAGGATGTGAAAAATGACAGTTCTTTACTATTCATGAGGAGGTGTGGAAAAGGGTAATGTTGAAATCCAGGAGGGAAAATATGGAAAACTGGTGAAGTTATGAGCACATATAAACTGCACGACGCATGCTTGTAACATGGCCATTTTTGCAAAATTTTGTAACTAAATTTTCAACATGAGCGTTTTGGAAAATGCCCTCATGAAGACTGGTGCTGTGATTTTGTTAATCCATCCCAAAAGTTGATTTCGCACAGCGATACGTCATTCTGTGGCAGAGGAGCGAAAACACATTTCAGGCAGGATGTGAGAAATGACAGTTATACTGTTCATGAGGATGTGTAAAAGAATGGCAATGTTGAAAATCTGGAGTAAAAATATTAAACATTGGCTAAGTTATGAGTGTGCATAGAAACTGCACAATGCAATGCTTGTAACATTGCCATTGTTTGGATTTTTTGCACCAAATTTTCAACTTCGGCATTTTGGGAACTCCACTTATGAAAACTGAGACTCTCATTTCATTACTCACTCCTAAAAGGTGATTCCTCATCCAGAAAGGTGACTCTGTGCAGCGGCCATGAAATCACCTTTCTGGACTGAGTAATGAAATGACAGTGAAATTGCTCATGAGGTGGGGTCCCAAAATGCCTATGTTGAAAATTTGATGAGAAAATACCAAAAAAATGGCTGAAATATCCACATTTAAATTTGTTGTAGCAGAGTCATACAACATAGAATCCTAGTTCATATCGTGATACGAACTAAGATCCTACGTCCTATGACACCGATATGAACAAATAATTTAAATGTTAAATAACACACATTTTAAGGGCATTTTTGGAACAGTGAAGTGCAGAATGCACCTGGTGTCACAATAAGCAAGCAACACGTGTTGGTTCCTTCCCAGAACATCATTTTGTGAGATTTCCAAATTTAAATTTCAGGCGAACTGGAAACAAGATGGTGGCCATACAAAAGAGGAATTTTCTCATACAATGCAGGATTCTTCTTTTGTATCAACCAGCTGTATTGAAGTGCCTACTGAGCATGCTCATAAATGATTTTTTCAAATTTTTAAATTGCAGTAACTTAAAAACGGCTTATTGTTTTTTTTCACCAGACTAGCAAAAGTCACATCTGTGGGGTACTCCCTTTCTGACCTGAAAAATTTATGCCAAACAAACAAACAAACAAACCCTCTGGGCTGTAGGCAAGTTCAAAGAAAAATCCCAGCAAAGTCAATAGGTAAAAACATGTTTTTTTCACCTCTCCATAGCTCGGAGACCACACATCCAACCAGAACGAAACTAGCCAGATTAAGAGATCTACACTACAGGACAGCACATACAGAATTTTGTGTAACCCCATTTAATGGTTGCAAAGTTATGAAAGTGCAGACTTTTGAGTTTAACATTGAAGTGCCTACTCAACCCTAACTACAGGGGCTCAACCGCACCCATATAATATATATTATAGGGGCATGGTCATGCCCCTATATTTAGAGTTGAGTAGGCACTTTAATATGAAACCTCAAATTTTGCACTTTGATAACTTTGCAACTGTTCAACGGATTTGCACAAACTTTGGAATGCACTGTCTAGTATGGTAGATCTCTTGATTTGCCATGTTGCATTTCAATCAGATGTACAGGTTTTGTGCAGCAAAGTGGCAAGAATTTCACTTTTCGCCACTTTTGCATGTTTTTTGCCCATGGCACTGCGCAGACACCATGTGGTCTATTGGTCCAAAACTTAGGACATAGAAAGTGAGCTGCTTGGGCCTAGAATCATGCCAGCATTCATTTGGTGAACAAATATTAATCCTTTCAAAAGTTATTAAACTTTTAATTTCCCAATATATCCTATGGGAAAATTTATATGTATATTTTGCAAAAGAAGAATGGCAATCTGGCTATCTGGTCTTCCCTCACAGCTAAAGATTTTGCATGCTCACGGCAAAAGATTTTCTCATAGCTGAAAATTTTGCTATCTCACGGCTGAAAAATTTTTAAAGGTGTAAACATTTTTGAATTGCATATCTCATTAACGGTTTGATCTTTTTACTTGAAATTTACAGGTGTTGAGGAGATGCCCTAGAGATGTGAACTATGCTGTTTAGGTGTTTGGAAATTATTATAGGGCTGCAGTCATGCCCCTATATTTAGGGTTGAGTAGGCACTTTAGTGTTAAACCTCAAATTGTGACATTAATAACTTTCCAACTGTTCAACGGATTTGCACGAAATTTTGGAAAGCATGATCTGATATGGTAGATTTCTTGATTCACCAAGGGTATCCCATGATAATCACAACTACAAAACAGTGACTGCAATTTAGTGACTGAATAATCAAGAATGTATTAACGGCTACCACTAATAAACAGCTACTGTACATAATAGCCCTCGGTAATAATGGCGACATACCTGAAACAAGAATATGCCCTCATAAATAATGTAGACATGAATACACCCTCATAAATAATGGAGACATTCAACTTTCCCAAATTCTTTCCATTTCCTGTACGCATGAAAACATGCTCCTCTGTTCCTATTAAAAACCTGTTCTAAATCCTCTCAGTTCCTGTACTGGAAAGCTGAAAGCATGCAGGTTGACTTTGTCACCAGCCAGAAAGGTGAGGATTACTGAATAATGCATTTATTTGAAAATTTTTCTTAATAAAGTGGACTCCCCTGGCTTCTCCCAGGTTTTTCTTTTAAACCTGAAGAGTCGCTATTTTGACCTCTCGTAGCTTGAATAGATAGCTGTTGTTAGGTGTTACTAGGAGCGTATGGTTGCTAGGAGCAGAATGTCACTAGCTGCATATGGTTGTTCAGTGAAAGAAAAAAAGTCAGCAGAATTGGATAAACACACGTAAGTAGTAGTGTCTGGGTGAAAGTAGTGCACTCCCCTGACTTCTATCAGGAATTTTTTAAACATGAAGAGTAGTAGAAGGTTGCTGGTTGGTTGGTGTTTGAAAAAAAAAATAAGCAGAAGGGGACGTTATTTTAGGGGAGATACAAACGTAAGTAGTAGTCCCTGTTGTTTTTAGGGAGTGAAAGTACAGAGAAGTAGCCGTTATTTGCGGGTGCTGTCTTAAACTGTTGCTGTTTTTGAAGATGAATGTACGTAGAAGTCGAAGTTATTTTATGCACTTTCAACAGTCACGTTCAATACAGTCGCCTATATTCAGTCACTCAATTGTCAGTTGCAATTTTTGAGTCACTATAATCACATGGAACCTTTACCAATTTGCATTTCAGTTGCACATATGGTGTTTGCATAGTGAAGTGCCAAAATGCACTTTTAGGCACTTTAATGTTAGATCTCAAATTTTGCGTGTTAATAACTTTGCAACTGTTCAACGGATTTGCATGACATTTGGAATGCAGGGTCTGGTATGGTAGATCTTCTGATTTACCAAGCTGTATTTCAGCTGGACATATGGGTTTTGTGCAGCAAAGCACCAGAGAATGCAATTTTCACCACTTTTGCCCATTTTTTGTCTGTGGTGGTGCGCAGACACCATGTGGTCTATTGGTCCAAACCTTGGGACATAGAAAAATCTTGGGCCAAGGAATATGGCAGCATTTGTTTGTTGAAAAAATATTAATCTGTTCAAAAGTTATTACAATTTTAAGTTCCCATTATAGCCTATGGAAAAATGTATATGTGTATGTTGCAATGTCCATGGGGAAGACCAGATGTCCCTAGGGAAGACCAGATGGCCTAAATTTGGATGACCATATCTCCATAATGGTTTGATCTTTTTACTTGAAATTTGCAGGGTGTTGAAGGGATGTCCTAGGGATATGAGTTATGCTGTTTAGGTGTTGGGGAATTAATTGGTAGCAGAGATATTCAATGATGAAGTTAATGTTTTCCCCTAGGATTACATTGTGGTCTGTGTCATGACTTTTAGCACTGTTATCTTGAAAATGAAGTGAGATACAGACTTTTCATTACTGGCAGCTTACAAAGAAAAAGGCAGCTGGAAAAAGATTTGAAATCATAGAGTACGCCTGCTTGGAATTTCTTTTGTACGTTGCATGGCTCATGAGATATTGTGAAATTACTGTCACAATGGTTCAAAGAGTGCCTGTCCAGTGCTTTTCAATGCCCATATCTCGGAAATGATGTGAGATATGGGTTCGGTCATTCAATGTTGCATGAAGTATGACACTTGAATTTTTTTCTAGCTCTTACGGTTTGCAAGATATTTGCATATGTGTGTGTGTGTGTGTGTATATATATATATATATATATATATATATATATATATATATATACTATATATACCTAGGGTTCTGGCTGGACAACAAACTGAACTTTCTATACCACCTGAATGAGGTCTTCAAAAAACTAAGACAGCACTTAGGCATATTCTACCGCACCAAACATCTCCTTACCAAATAAGCCAGGAGGCTTGTGCAAACCACATGCATGCCACTTCTGGACTATGCCGACTTCCTGTACAATAACTGCCCTTCCTCAGCACTTAGTAAGCTTGACACCCTCTACCGCAGGGCCTTGAGGTTCATCCTCAACCTACCTTCCCACACTCACCATTGCCTGCTATACCGTGAGCTGGAATGGTCCTCCCTTCCTTTAAGGAGGAAAAGAAATGCACTTCTCTGATTCTACAGAGCACTGTCTGATAAATCTGATGAGCCTCTTCGAGCATGTGAAGGGTGCCTATGGCTTGAGACACTTCTTCATACTTTGCTTTCAGATACCTAGAACAAAAACATATCATGGCTCGGCTGCAATCAATTTCTCCTTCCCTTCCCTATGGAATACCATGCAAAGCTCCCTAAAACTTTATACCTTCCCCGGTCCAATCACCTTCAAAGCAATGTTAACTCATTGCCTCCACAGGCTCATTCTGAGATTACACCACTTGCCTCCTGAATCTCCTGTATACTTTTAACAGTGAATCATGGGCCTTTCTAAGCAAAATCAAGCCATAGTCAGTATGTCGCAAACAAATGCTAATAGCTCAATAACTGCACATGCTAGACACAAAATATGAGTGGCAGAGTTATTTAGCACAAAATTGTCTTTCCAATGGTGGCATGCATGTAATAATAAGTAATTTTGTATTTTTACTATGCTGGTTGAAAGAGCAAACAAAATATTTTTTTCACTAAAAAAGGGCAACATAAGCCATTTTTTGTTGGAAAATATGTTAAATATCAACACCAAATTAAGCATACAGACATTAGATGGTGTTTTGATATTATGTTTGCTAAAAAAAATATATATTTTTACTATAAAATGTAATTTTTCCCCATTTTAGTCAAGGTGCTTTGATGAGATTTGAGGCTAAATCTCAACCACACACACCATATCATAAACAAATGCGTATAACTCCTAAAGTATACATGATATACACAAAATATCAGTGACAAAGTTTTGCAGCATAAAATTATCTTTCCAACGGTGCTATGCAGTCAAATACATATTATATTCTGTTACAATATATATTAAAATATATAAGTGACTTCTCCAGACGTTGCAAGGGCACACTGGGAGTCAGTAGCCGACTTCTGCAGACGTCCTCAGGACACACCAGTGTTTTTTTACTGATGACTACAGGCATCTGCTAGGACACAATGAGTTTTTAACTGACTACCTGATAGAAACCTGCAACTGCTTTAGATGACCGAGCTCCTTTAATGGCCAACACTTTTTTGAAGTAATGGGCTCATTGTTACGCTTAGCTCCCACGTTATGGGGCACCCAGCACTTGTACCTTCCTTCTCATTCTCTCTCTCTCTCAGTCTCTCTCGCTCTCACTCTCTTTTCCTTTCTCTACCCATCCAACACTTCAACTGAATATATGTCAGCCTACACACAGAAGCATGTGTATGTGCCCTAACAAGCCAGTAAGTCCAGGGAAATTACTCCTGACTACCTACCCTGCATCCTTTTTTTGTGCTGACCTTCACTTAGCATTGTACTTCCAGAATTTTCTGGCTGGTCATCTCTCGTATCCGTACAATGGCGTGTGCAGCCACCTTCTCTATCTCTCCTCATCCCTCTCTTCCTTACCATCCCACTCTCTCTCTCTCTCTCACCTTCTCTACCCAGGCCTGATTTATAACACACATGCTAATTATTTTTGATCTCTTCCAATCTGCTTGTATTACTGTCATCTGATATATTATGACCTGTCTGAAATTCCACATGTATTTTTGTGCTTTGTCTACCCGTGCCTGTAACCTGTTCGAAGTCCAGGACCACCTTGAAAATGAGCTTGCTCAATGGTGTCTACACCTGGTTAAAAAGTTTGATTGATTGATTGACATATACATATATATATATATATACTAGTACAGTGGTGCTAGTATAGTTAGAGTTACACAGCAACTTCTATGTTAAACCCCAAATTTTTCACTTTAATACTACTAAAGTGCAAAATTTTGAATTTAACATTGAAGTGCCTACTCAGCCCTAACTATAGGGGCGCGACCACTCCTCTATAATATATATATGTGTGTGTGTGTGATATATATATATATATATATATATGTTTATATATATATATATATATATATATATATATACACATACACATACATACATATATATATTTATATATATTATAGTGGCATGGTAGTGCCACCATTGTTACAGTTGTATGCCCATTTCTATGTTAAACCTCACATTTTGCCCTTTAATAACTTTTGAACTGTTTGCCTGATTAGCCTGCAATTTGAAATGTGGAAAGATCTTCCATAGATCTTTGGATGTTGAAATTTTCATTTCAGTTAGATGTATGGTTGCGGAACTGTAGTGTGCTAAAAAAGTGAAATCTCCCCATTGTTGCAAATTCTTTTTCCAGGCATAATGGACTGAAGAATGCATTTTGAGTGGGTTCTAATTGGTATGTCTACATGTGTCTTGGGTTGCACTGGTGCCCTTTGAAGATTTGGTAAAAACATATTGCTCAGTTCAAAAGTTATTCCATATTTTCATGTCCCATTATAGCCTATGGAAAAATGCATACATGCACTGTGAAAACATTCGCGATCACATTTTGTTGTTGAGCTTGCACAAAGTTGTTGGCATGCTGCCACCAACTTGTTTTCAGTTAGAAAGAGAGAAAAAAAGCTGTAATTCAGAAAATACTGCACTTTGTTAAACACCAACAGTTGTGGTGAAATGCCACCACAATCCGCACAGGGGCTGTATACAGACCCCTGTCTGAGGGGGAGGAAATGGACAAGGAAATGATAGAAGGCATCCTTGGGATGGCAGGGACAGGGAAGATATTTCTGATGGGGGTCCAGAATATGCCAGATGTTAACTGGAGCACCTTTGCTACAACCACATCCAAGAGCAGGGCCATTTTCGATGCCCTACAGGGGGCATGCCTCAGACAGTTAGTTTTGGAACCCACTCATGAGGGAGCAGTCTTAGACCTGGTACTCTCAAATGGGGATGGAGAGAGGATCTCCGATCTTGAAGTGGGTAGCCGTCTGGGAACAAATGACCACCAAACAATGTGGTTCATGATAAACTTAGCTGTACAGTCCAGCCATACAAAAGTGAAGGTACTCGATTTCAGGAGGGCTGATTTTGTCAAAATGGGAGAGTGCCTCAGAAAAGCACTAGCAAACTGGCTAGAAGGTGGGGTGGAGCAACAATGGGGAAACATCAAAACTGCCATTACAGAGGCAACAAGCCTTTGTGTGAAGCAAATAACCAAATCAAAAAGAAAGAAAAAAACACTATGGTTCTCAAAAGAAGTGGTGGGGAAAGTAAGGGAGAAAAATATATCATTCAGGAAGTATAAGGAAACACAGAAGGAGCAGGACAGAGAATTGTACCAGTTAAAGCAGGAGGAAGCAGGGAAGGTAGTCAGAATGGCAAAGGGCCAAACTGCGGAAATGACATTAAACTCAGTTAAGAAGGGAGATAAAACCTTTTATTGGTACATTGGGGCCAAAGAAAGACTAAGGCAGTGATACTGATGCCGAATAAAAGAGGAAGATAGTTGGGCAGAGAGCGACAATGAAAAAGCAGGGATACTGAATGAATATTTCTGCTCAGTATTCACAATGGAAAAGCAGGGGGAGATACCTAATCCAGTCAATAGAAGCACTCTGGATGGAGGGTTGATATTAGTCCTTTCACAGAAGAAAAGATTCTGAAAGGGCTCTTAAAACTAAAGGTGGATAAGCAATGGGGCCTGATGGGATTCACCCCAGAATTCTAAAAGAACTAAAGGAAGAACTAATAACACCACTGATTACACTTTTTAATAAATCATGGGAGAATGGTGTGGTACCTGAGGACTGGAGTGGGGCAGATGTGATTCCCCTTCACAAAAGTGGGAGCAAGACAGAGGAAGGAAACTATAGACCTGTCAGTTTGACCTCAGTGGTAGGGAAAATGATGGAATCACTTCTGATGGAAATAATTGTTGAGTACCTAGAGGCCAGTGGGGCACAGGACCAAAGCAGGCATGGATTCACAGCAGAAAGGTCATGTCAGGCAAATCTAATTGATTTCTTTGACTGGGTGACCAAAGTAGTAGACCAGGGAGGGGCTGTGGACATGGCCTACCTAGACTTTAGCAAGGCATTTGATTAATAAACAAAAGATTAATAAACAAATTAGCCAGCCTGGGAGTGAGTCCCAGGGTGGTAGCTTGGGTAAAACACTGGACACGGTAATAGTAAATGGAGTCCACTCTTAAGAAAGGGGGGTTACTAGTTGGGTACCACAGGGTTCAGTACTGGAGCCAGTCCTTTTTAATGTCTTTATAAGCGACATTGCAGAGGGACTGGAAGGGAAAGTATGTCTCTTTGTAGATCACACAAAGATCCGCAACATGATTGATATGCAAGGTGGGGTGGAAAGGATGAAAAGGGATTTGGCAAGGTTGGAGGAATGGTCAAATGTATGGCAGCTTAGATTCAACACAAAGAAGTGCTAAGTAATGCATCTGTGAAACAAACACCTATAGGAAGAGTACACAATGGTGGGGGAGATACTAACAACAAAAATCGAAAGGGATTTGGGGGTAGTCATATCAGATGTTCTAAAGGTGGGTCAGCAATGTGAGAAGGCAGTGAGGAGGGCTGGGGGGATACTGGGATGCATGGGGAGAGGCATCACCAGTAGAAAACAGGAAGTTGTTCGCCCTCTGTATAGACAGTTGGTAAGACCACATCTGGAGTACTGTGTACAGTTCTGGAGACCCCATCTCCACCAAGACATAAATAGGGTTGAGGCTGTCCAGAAGAGGGCAACTAAATGGTGCAGGGTCTGCACCAGAAGACTAATGAAGAAAGACTAAAGGAGCTTAAGATATATAGCCTTAAGGAAAGGAGGGAGCGGGGGGACATGATAGAAACTTTCAAATACCTTAAGGGAATCAACAAAGTCCAAGACGGTAGCATCTTTCAGAAAAAGAGATGTGCAAGAACAATGGGGCACAATTTGAAGATAGAGGAGGTATGGCACAGGGGTAATGTAAGGAAGTATTTCTTCACAGAAAAGGTTGTAGATGCATGGAATGGCCTTCCTGAGGAGGTCATAAAGTCAAAAACAGTGGGGGAATTCAAGAATGCATGGGACAGACATAAGGCAATTCTAGTGGGGGGGTAGGAGGAAGTAGGCTGTTGGTTAACTAGGATCTGCAGCTTATCCGTTAGGTAGGGAAATGGGCAGACTAGGTGGGCCAAGTGGTCCTTATCTGCCATCAAATTATATGTTCTATGTTTCTATGTTTTACCTAATTGGGCACCGAGGAACATTTCCTTGGCATTAGTTTTTCACCAACTGGTCTGGAAATATGTTTTTTTAAATTTTTCAGTTTTTTGATCATGGCAACATTTTTGTTGTCGCGCAAACAATCGCACTGACTGGAAAAAGTAACCACGGCAACATTTTTCTGTGCACGATAATATTCCCATTACAAGATAGGAGAATTCCAAAAGCATTAAAGTGATCGTGGCAGCACTGCACGAACACATTTTGCTATATGTTGTTTTCTTTGTCACTTGATTGTGGCAAAGTGGATTGCGCTGTTGGCCTGAACTTTTCAGGGTGGAAAACCCTAGTGCCACAGATGTGCCTTTCAGTGGTTTTGTACAAAAGGTTTCAACAGGCCCATAGTTACAGCATTCTGAATTTCAGAAATTTTCCCATAGGATAACATTGTGGCAGTTGTTTTCTTTGACACTTCATTGTGGCAATGTATATTGCGCTATTGGCCTGAAATTTTCAGGGTGGCAAGCCCTAGTCCCATAAATATGCCTTTTCACCGTTTGGTGTGGGCACATTGAACAGGCTCATAGTTACAGCATTCTGAAGTTCAGAAACTTTCCCATAGGATAACATTGCAGCACCCGTAAAGCCTTTCAGGGCCTGTGTCTTGAAAACGGTTCAAGATACAGACTTTTTGTTGCAAAAATTGTTAGTCACCCTATAGGGAGTACTAAGAACAGAAGTAGGTTGGAAAGCCATGAAAACGATGAAATTTGAATTTTTTTTCTACCATGTATGGTTCCAGAGATATTTGGGAATTACCATTCCAATTGCTCATTTTCATGTGTGTAGGCCACTTTCATGCCCTCAGAGTTAGCAGTCACAGAGATTTTCAGTGCTCACATCTCAGAGATGGTGTGAGATACAGATTTAGTTGATGTACATTGTGAGAACTACTCACTCTCATGATTATAATCACACTTGAATTTTTTTTCTACCTGCTACAGTTCCTGAGATATGGGCAAATTAGTGTTAAAAAGGTTTCTTGACTTATAGGGCAGCTTTATCTCTCCATACATATGTGTAAGTGGGACCTCAGGGCCTGGAGGGCCTGTGCATCCCACCAACACATACCATTTACTATTTATATTACACTTTTTAAAAAAGAAAGGAAATTCTTTGCAAAAACTCCATTAATGCATCAATTAGGGTTGTTTCCACACCAACAAAAGTGTGGAAATTCCATGTTAGGGTTACCACACAACCACCACACCCCCTCACTCCCTCCTCAAAACCCTAACTCCGCATTCCCCCCACCTCCACCTCCCACACACACATATACATACATGCAAGACACATGCAACATTGTAAGACATTATACCACTCCTGCACATCTGTCAGCACAATAATCACAACACTGTACTGATTTCATATAACACTATGTAATGAAAAAACAAGTACAGTATAATTGACTCTATACTGTCAGCATAGTATGATGACACATTACTGCTGGCATATCTTCTTAATACAATGACTCTTAGGGTGCAATATTCAGAAATGCACCGGAGGCCAGCGCAAGACCTGCGCAGTACAAAGCCACTGCACCATGTCGCACTGAGCGCAATATTCACAGGTTGCGCAAGGTGGGATGCGTCAGTGTAACATGGCTATATATCACACAGATGCACCATAGCGCAGCCAGGGCTGCACCAAGGAGCAACAGAACATGCACAATAGTGCAACCAGGGATGCACAAGGGGCCAAGGTGCCTGAGCCAGGACACATATGAACCTGCAACAGGCACGGCAGGGAGCAAGCCACTAGGGTGGAATGTGCTGTCACCAGGATGCTGAGGGTGCCAGGAGTGAGGCATGGCAACCACACAATGGAACACCACCCAGTGCACATGGGGATGCAGCAGACCCCCACCCATGCACACCACTGTGGTGCACGGAGGTAGGATGGCACCAATGGCCATGGGTGAGCAATCACCGGCAACCCCCCACAGGAAGGCATGCAGCATGCCACCCGCATCACAGCTGGCAACACACAGGCAAACAGCACACAACGCACATGCCACACAATCAGAACAGACAGCCCACGGCTGCCCCAGGGCACAGCCACTGACCAGTGGATGAACACCACCATGTACAACCCCCTGGATACCTCAGTTGTACCACACATCCACCATGCACACCACTGCAGCATCGCTCCACATACCAGCCGCAAAGCAGACCCGGACACAGATAGGTAACCATATTAATATGTATTAAAAACAGATATAAACCACAAATATACTGTACATATATACAAGGAACAGGGAACAAGGAATGAGGAAACTATGTACAAAAAGGCAAAGACAGGGAAGGGAGGTAAGGGGACAGGGGCAGGACTAGACAAAGGGACAAGGGAGGGCATGGTAAGGGGGGACAGGGAAGTTGAAGGGTCACGGCCAATGGACCCTACGATTGGCATCACCCCACTGCTGCCTGGCGCTGTTGCCTGTGGAACGACCTCTGCAGCATCCTCGCCACCTGCAGCATGGCAGTGGTCACCTCCAGGATCCTCCTCAGGAGGCGGGTGTTAATTGCTGGCTGATGGACACCTAAGACAAAGGAAGGATAACACGGTATCAGTGCCTGCCTGGAACACCCTAGCCCACCCACTGTGCACAGCGGACAGTGGTGACACACGCCCCTGGGATGTCATCAAGCCACCCACAAGTGAGTGTGCCCACAAATGCCGCCAACCTGGCATACCACAGCCATGCAGAATGCTGCACACCAACACCACCATGGGCCACCCACCACCACAATGGCAGGCAGAGGACATGGTACAGAGGCAGGACAGCAGTGGCACAGCTGGCAGCCAGATGCACCCACAGCCCACCTGCGGCAGCCACACACATGTGCAATGGCTGCAGCATGGCACAACAGACACTGTGGGTAGTACACAGCTGCAATGGCTATGAGCACAGGGGGCCATGGCCCACCCCCAGCCCTGCTGCCCACCCTGCACAACAATGTAGCAAGTAACTGTGCCTACCTGCACATCATGGCACACCATGGCTGGTCCTGCAGCACTGCCCCATGGCCTGAACCCTGTGGTGGTACCCCTGTATTGGCCTCCCTTGGCCCACCCACAGTGCCAGCCAGTTGGGCCCTCCTCTGATCCTCAGAACCTAGGATGGAAACATAGAGAAGAACACATCAGTACCCGGCATCACCATATGCACCCCAGCAGAGCCCAGCCACGTCACGGTGGCCAGGCACATATCGTGCATCCCTGGGGATGCATGATTACCTTAGGCAACGCATCTCCTTGTGAGACTCACATCTCCAGCAAGTGGAACTTGTGCATTACAGGGCACCATTTTGAATTGCATCACAGTGGCACAGCACACACATGATGTGCTGCCCTGGGCCATAGTGCACGCAGCCCCAGCACCCTTCCCCTCAGCATGGAATGCTACCCTGCTGGCCCCACAGTACACTGGATGGGCACAGACAAGTATGGCTCTAATTTCCTTAGGGCCCACACTATGGCAAGACACTCCTTTTCCACTGTGGAGTATGCCTGCTCCCTGGAAAGTAACTTCCTACTCAGATACACTACTGGGTAATCTGTCCCTTGGCTGGATGCCTGACTCAGTACTGCCCCAATACCCATGTCTGAGACATCAGTCTGAACCATAAAGGTTTTGCTATAGTCAGGACTTGTCAGAACAGGAGCATTGCACAGTGCCTCCTTTAGTTTGGAAAAGGCTTCCTCACAGGCTGGGCCCCAGGTAATTTTCTTGGGCATCCTTTTCTTTGTCAGGTCAGATAGGGGAGCAACCAGGGCACTGTAATTGGGTACAAATTTTCTATAGTACCCTGCTGTCCCTAGAAAACACCTGACCTGCTTCTGTGTTTCTGGTCTGGGTCATGCCTGGATTACCTCTATCTTTATTTGGTTAGGATGGAGCTGTCCTTGGCCTACCACATGCCTGAGGTATGCCACTTCTCCCATGGCCATCTGACACTTCCCAGCTTTGACAGTGAGCTCAGCCTTCTGTATTCTGCCCAGCACTTCCCTAAGGTGGGATAGGGGTTCCTCCCAGCTGGTACTAAAGACGGCAATGTCATCCAGGTATGCCATGGCATACTCCTCAGCACCATTTAACACCTGGTTCACCAACCTTTGGAAAGTGGCCGGGGCGTTCTTCATTCCGAAAGGCATTACTTTAAATTCAAATAAGCCTATCAGAGTGATGAAGGCTGACCTCTTCCTAGTTCTGTCCGTCAACTCTACCTGCCTTTGTCAGGTCAATGGTTGTAAGGTAGGTCACCCCTCCCAACTTGTCCAGGAATTCATCCATCCAGGGCATCGGGTGGGCATCTGACTTTGCGACTGCATTCAGTCCATGATAGTCCACACAGAAATGAGTAGAGCCATCTGGCTTTGGCACAGGGACTATAGGTGAGGTCCAGGGGCTGTGGGATCTCTGGGTTACCCCTAAATCCAGCATCTCCTCTACTTACCTCCTAATGTACTTTTGGACAGCCTCTGATACCCAATATGCTGTCCACTATATGGGCATCTGTGTCACTGTCTCCACATCATGAGTCACTAAGGGGGTTAGGCAAGCCTTGGCGCTAAACAATCGGGCAAAGTCTGCTAAAACTTCCCTTGCTTTCTGGATGTGGTCTGAAGCCAGCTGGGGAGACAATTTTACTGCCTCCACAGAGGACTCCCACTTACTTTCTTCCAGCAAGTCTGGAAGGGGGTCTCTTTCATCCATCCCCTCCCCAGGACTACACACTGCAAACACCATGTCAGTCCTACTTGCATATGGCTTCATCATGTTGACATGGTACATCCTTTCTGTCTGTCTTTGGTCAGGTAACTCCACAATGTAGTTCACATCATTTACCTTCCTAACCACGTTGTATGGTCCTGCCCACTCAGCCTGCAGCTTGTCTTTCTGGACAGGAATAAGGACCATGACTTCCTGACCCACCATGTACGAGCAAGCTCTGGCTCTGTGGTCGTACCACACTTTTTGTTTCTGTTGGGCAGCTGCCAGGTTGCTCTGGGCTGTCCCCATAAGCTCCATTAGCCTTTCCCTAAACTTAATGATGTAATCCACAATGGGAGTTCCCTGGGTGGCATGCTTGCCTTCCCAGTCCTCCTGGATAAAGTCTAGGGGCCCATGTACCTGGCGTCCATATAAGAGTTTGAAGGGGGAAATCCTGTTGACTCTTGGGGCACCTTCCTGTAAGCAAACAACAAGTGGGGAAGGTATTTCTCCCAGTCCCTCCCATGCTGTTCAGCAAATGCCCAGAGCATTGACTTTAGGGTACCATTGAATCTTTCCACAAGCCCATTGGCTTGTGGGTGATATGGTGTCGTGCATCTCTGCACCACCCCACACTTCTCCCATAAACATTTTATCAGGTCTGACATGAAGGAACCCCCTCAATTGGTGATAACTTCCTGTGGAAACCCAACAAGGGAGAAAATCCAAAGTAAGGCATCCAAGTAAGTCCTCAGTGAGGATAGAGTGACTGCTTCTGGGTACCGGGTGGCATAATCCACCACAATCAGGATGAATCTCTTTCCTGAGGAGCTGGAGATATTTAAAGGCCCCACAATATCCATTCCCACCCTTTGGAATGGCTCCTCCACTATGGGTGATGGAATCAGGGTAGCTTGGGATTTCTTGCCTGCCTTCCCTATTTCTTGGTACTGGTGACAAGATCTGCAATACTCCTTCACCTGCTGGGTGACGTTAGGCCAGTAGAAGTTCTGGGCCAACCGCTGCATCTTGCAGGTGATTCCCAGATGACCAGACAAGGGAATATCATGTGAAATCTTGAGCTACTGCTCATGATACCCCTGGGGAACGACAAGCTGCCTGCCTAGCATCCCTCCCTCTGTCTGTACTGCCTGAGTATACGTAAGTCCATTTTCCCAATAAACCTTATGTCTGCCATCACCTCCCGGTGTGCCGTCCGAGTCTGCCCAAGCCCTCAGCTTCTCTAAACTAGGGTCACTTCTCTGAGCAGCTGCGAACCCCTCACACATTCCCAAGGCATAAGACAGGTCCCCTTCAGTCACTAAACTAGGGTCCCTAGCACTAGCATCAGGGCACTCAGGATCACTGTCAATCCCAACCCTCTGACAATGAGTCACCCCTCCCTCTTTGGAGTAACCCTCTGTAGCTGTATGGCTACTTGTTACTTGGGAAATTTCTACTCCCTCTTCATTAATCTCCATATCAGGATACACTGGCTGGGGAACCAACCTCTCAGTGGTTTCCACAATGGCTTCTGTGGGGTTCAGGGAACTATAATTTTCCCTTGTCGCTTGACTACGGGTAACTGCACATACCATCCCCTGTTTGAGATTGTTGTCCATGATCACATCCACTGCTAACATTTTGGCTACAGCCACTTTTGCACAGTCCCCCCTGTTTCACCCCAGTATAGGAGAACACTAGCCAGTGACAATGTTTTTGTCTCACCAGTAAAGTCCTGTACAGTGATGTTTTTATTGGGTATAAGCTGACCAGGCTCTACTAGATCCCCCTTTACCAAGGTCAGGGATGCCCCTGTGTCCCTTAACCCTTGTGTCTATACACCATTCACCATGACTAGGTGCATGTGTTCCCTCATGTTCACAGGCATGCTTCCAGGGACACACAAACAACCCACTTCTTTTCTAGTACCATTCTGCACATTATTGCTTATTATTTTGGGACACTGTCTAGCAATTTGCCCAGTTTCTTTACATAACCAACATTCACTTCTCTTTTCAAAGAAATCTTTTCTCTGAAACCTGGGGCTAACTGGTTTCAGTGGAGGCAGTGAGGGTTTTAGCTGTCCTGAAGGCATGTTTTTCCCTTTCTGCACTGTCACACCTGCCCCATTCACTCTCAGAGCAGGTCTGCTCTTGGCATAGCGGTCCAAGAGTTCAGCAGCCTCTTGTACTGTTTTGGGATTTCGGTCCTCCAGCCAGGTTTTTAGCTCTGCTGGGCATGCCCAATAAAACTGATCTAACAAAATCACATTTTCAATTTTATCAACAGAGTTTGCCTCAATTCCTGACCACCAATGTTTTAAAAACTGATGTTGTTTCATGGCTAGCTCCTCGTAGCTCATGTCAGGGCTTCTCCTGAGCTTACAGAATTGAGCTCTGTATGATTCAGCAGTTAATTCAAATTTTTTTAACAGTGCAGCTTTACGTTTGCTGTAATTATCACTGTTCTCATTGTTCATTTGACCCAATGCATCCCGAGTTTTCCCATTAAGTAGCCGGAATAACTGGAAGCTCCAGGACTACCTAGGAATTTTACCCTGAATACAAACTTTTTCACTAGAATTTAAAAAGGCATCCATGTCCTCCCCATCTTTAAATTTGGCTATTAATTTGGAATTCAATTTGCAACCCAGTCCTGTAGTCCCAGTTAAACCCAAGCCACTTACCTGCTCTGGTGCCGCTGGTTGGAGTCGTAGCTTCTCCATTTCATGTTGCCTCTGGCACTCACACTCCTCATGGTCCACATCTCTCTGTTCTCGCTCTGCCTCTCTGTGTTCTCACTCCCTCTTCTCCTCTGCAGCTCATTGGCACTCACACTCCTTACCCTCAGCGTCTCTCTGTTCACGCTCTGCCTCTCGGCATTCTCGCTCTGCCTCCCTCTGGAACTCCAGCTCTATTCTGTGCAACTCAATTTGCAGCCTGAGTACTTCTGGATCGAGGATACTGGTGGCCTTCCCCAGCTGCTGTGGACCTTCACTGGCACTAGCTCTGTTGTCCTCCTCATCAGATCAGGAGACTGCACCGGCTGCTAGCCCTGCCACATTCAAGGTTTGGTCCTTTTCAGTCATGGTCTGTGACTCGGTGCTCTAGGTATCTGCTACCATCAGGGCATCCACTAGGTTCAGTTTGCTCACTTTCACCTTGAACGGGAGTCCTCTGTCCCCGCACAACTGCTTTAAGTAGTCTACAGTGTGCTTGCTGTAGTTGGAAGCCATCTTCCATAACTACTGCTACTCTGACTTACACTTTAGGAAAAAAAAAATAGAACGGGCAGGAACTTGACTGTATGCCAAGTGATATAGTTCTGTCTCCTTTTTAAAAATAAATCACTGCCTTTTTCTTTCTTTGCAAGTGAGCTAATGGTCTCAAGCTCACACACTGAACAATAAAAGCTTGTAATACCAAAATATACCACCACTGCCACCAATCTGTCACAAACCCACTCAGCAGGTCAGCCCTCTACTCCCAAAGTGCCAACCTCCAATCTCAGTCTTGTGAACAGTCAACAGAAATAGGGTAACCCTCCTGTCTGTTTTGTTTGTTCGAATCAACCTTTGGTCTCAGTTCTGGAGGGACTCAAACTGTGAATCTCTTGCTAGTGTACCCAAAGCACAGGCTCAGATAATTATGTCTTTGGGGGGCCAGATATCTTTGCCTACAGGCACCTAACCAGGTGTACAAAATGAACCCTTAAAAACTCTAATAAAGACCTCAGATTACTCTTACCTTTTTCCAGTTTGGTATCACCATTCAAGCTTATGCACAGTGTCTGCTTTAACCATATATACTTCACTTGTTAAAGAAAGAAATTCAAAGACAGACCAAGTAGGCTCTAAAAAGAGAGTTTTACTAAAATAGATAAAAGTGTGTAAAACATAAAATACAGAACTATATATCACAAGAACCATACAATCTTTTAAAAGAACAAGGTTTTAATAGTGCAATTCCTACTGTAGTACTTAGATTTGTCGCTCTCTTTAAATACCTGCTTAAAGTGCTCAAAGATGTTTCTTTGCCAGAGTGTAGATAAAAGTGTCTCTGAAGGAAAACAGAATACTCTTTAAAAAAAAAACTGTCTTTGCCAACCCCTTTGTGTGAGGTCACCTAGCTCCTCCTCTGTTTATTAAAAATCATACATCCAAGAAGTTTTATCATTTTAGAAGGAAAGTTAATTAAGGTTACATCAGCAGAAACTCCTTTCCCCATGTGACTTCCCCAATCAAGTCTGTAAATTTCCTTTCATCTATGAGCAGTATCCCCTCTCACACAGACATCAAAGCATTTATGATCTCACACCAGTGTGCCAAACCTGGTTTCCTCCTCGAAAAATCATAAAATGGATACTGATTTCCCTCTTAGTAGTTAAAGCTATATTTAACTTAGAAAAACAGGAAATTCTTGATTAAGGCCTGTTCTAGTCTGTAATTAGCTTCTGGCCTTCCAAGTAATACCTTGTATCTAAAATCTGTGTGTGTGTGTGTGTGTGTGTGTGTCTCACATGCTATCTCAGCATCTCTCATGACAGATGGTCCATAACACATTTTTATATTACAAAAAATCATAGTGTACTCAGAACTGGCTGTCCACGTGTTACAAGAGTCATCACCCATGATTGCCCAGCATGTGTGTGTACCCCCAAGCCACTATGATGGCTGCAGAACTCATACAGTTGGTGGACTGTGATGATGCCTGTGTCTTGTAGAATGTTTACAGAGTTGTATGTTACTTCTGTTTCCTGATCCTGCTTGTCTCTGGTTGGTTGTCTTGCTGTGGTCCTTCCTTTCCTTAATATATGTGTGTGTGTGTGTTTGTGTGTATGTATCGGGGTGGGGTTGGGGGAATGAGGAGGGTTTTGAGGAGAGGGCATAGGGTGGGGTGGTGGGGGTGTAACCCTAACATGGAATTTTCATGTTTTTGTCAGTGTGGAAACAACCCTACCAGATGCATTAACTGAGTTTTTGCAGAGAAGATATAGAAACATAGAAGTTGATGACAGATAAGGATGCAAGGCCCATCCAGTCTGCCCATTTCTTTTTCTACCTTAAAAATGTGCCATCGGCCTTTGCTCTGTCAATGGCCTATCTATTTATTCTCATCTGTATTGCTCCCTTATGCCTATCCCATGCCTATTTGAAGCCCTGCTCTGTATTCATATCCACCACTTCCTGAGGTAGGCTGTTCCATGCATCCACCACCCTTTCCCTGAAAAAGAACTTCCTCACATTACCCCTTAATCGTACTCCCTCTAATCTCATGCTGTGTCCTCTTGTTCTGCTATTTTTCTTATATTGAAACATGTTAGACTCTTTCACCTTGTTAATGCCCTTAAGGTGTTTGAATGTTTCGATCATATCACCTCTCTCCCTCCTTTGCTCTAGGGTATACATATTGAGCTCCGTTAATCTGTTCTCATATGTTTTCTGATGCAGTCCCTGCACCATTTTGGTTGCCCTTCTCTGGACTGCCTCAATTTGGTTGATGTCCTTGTGAAGGTGTGGCCTCCAGTACTGCACGCAGTACTCCAGATGGGTCCTAACCAGTGTCTTGTAAAGAGGGATTGTTACCTCCCTCTTCTGACTTGTGATACCCTTAGTAATACACCCTAACATCCCCCTAGCCTTACCTACTGCTTTAGTGGTCTGCTTCGATGATTTTAGGTCATCTGTGATGATGATGCCCAAGTCTCTTTCTTCCCTTGTGACTGCCAGCAACTCCCCTCCTAGCTTATAGGTGGCTTCAGGGTTTCTCTTCCCTCTGTGCATGATCTTGCACTTCTTTGCATTAAACCGCAGTTGCTACTCTTCTGTCCATTTTGCTAGTTTATCCAGATCTCTTCTCATTCTGCCCACCCCATCTGGATCATCTACTCTGTTGCAGATCTTGGTGTCATCCACAAACAGACAAACCTTACCCTTCAGTCCATCTGCAGTGTCTCTGATGATAGTATATATATGTTATATATATATATATATGCAAATATATATATATATATATATATATATATATACACACATATATATACATACACATATTATACTGGCACAGTAGTGCCAGTATAGTAAGGGTTGCACAGACGCTTCTATGTTAAACCCCAGTTTTTGCACTTTAATAAATTTGCCACTGTACCACAGATTTGTCTGAAATTTTGCATGCTCAGTCTGGTATCATAGATCTCTGGATCTGGAAAGTTGCGTTATGGTCCGATAAGCAGTTGTGGAACTGAGGAAAGGTCAAAAATGCAAAACAAAAGTGTTTTTTTTTGCACATTTCTTTGATCATGGCTACAGTCTGCAAAAGTTGTCCATTTGGTCTGAAATCTTCAGGGAAGATGCAATCTGGATCACTGATGTGCATTTCAAAGATCTGGTGAAAATATCTTAAACAGTTCGAAAGTTATTCAAAAAACAAATTTCCCATTATAGTCAAAGGTAAAAAAAATATGTGTTTCTCGAAACCTGCCGCCACTACATTTTACTGTCGCAAATGGCCCTTTTAATGGCTGTGGGTGGAGCCTACAGCTATCTTGCTATCTGTAGCTGGAAAATGGAGTATCGTGGAACACATGTTTTGGTCTTTTCAATGTATCCTTCCATGCCAACTGAAATAAAATACTGCCTTCTTTCTGTTAAGACTTTTGGAGACATAACTTCAGGCTGCTTATCAGATGCCATCAGGAAATTGAAACAGCTTGTTAAATATTTGTTAAATATTGGTTGCCTATTAAACTGGAGATTTGTTTACCCACTTCAGAATGCAACAACTTGCACATTTAAATACCTAGCATTTAAACAGCTTCTTCCTACTAGTTTCACTAGGGAATGTATTGTCTTTCAAGAAAGATTCACACCTCAAAAATGCCATCATTTTCCCAGCAAATCTATAATTTACACTGTTTTTGTAACCTCTAAAGACACTATCTGATAAGTACTGTCTCAGACATATGGGTCTTCAATTTATTTTATTTTTATTGTTTTTTTGTTAACTGGGTAAGTGCACTAGCCATAAATTGAATATTTTCAGGCATGACCCGGGAGAGTACAGACATGAAGAAACTTAACAGGATAACAAATTATAAGTGCTTTACATACAGTGAGTTAAAGAGGATACAATATATCAGAACATACAAAGTAAAGCACTTTACATACAATGAGTTAAATTGGATACAATATATCAGAGACATACAGAGTAGACCATTCATAAGTTCATAGGTGCCTATCTATGCAATGAATAGAGAGGACCTTGGACAATAAATTATCAGGTGACATATCATATGATCAGAACAAGGTACACAAAAACAGGTAATACAAAAGGAAGAAATAACCATTGAAAGCAGGGGGTGTCATTAAGGAAAAGGTCCATAAGTGAGGAAGAGGGGAGCAAGCCATGAAATTAGATTATATGAGTGTATGTAAGTGTAAGGGAGATGCCTGCAGTGCAAGATTGTATATGGTCAAGAAAAGGAAGCCGGGACAGGCTGAGGCAGTAAGAGGGTTATATAGAAGTGAGGAAATACTATTGTATGGCCAGAGACATCAGTCATTAGGTAGGGTGAAAGCAGGAACAGGTATCAGCAATCCACAGATTCGAGCGCAGTTTTCTCTTAAAGCATGTGTGGGAGCTAGAAAGTCTAATGTCGAGGGAAAGAGAATTCCACAGCTGTGGAATTGCATGCTCAAATGTAACAATTCCTTTCCTAGTGCGGCACCTTGGCAAATTCAGAAAGGATTTATCAGCTGATCATAGACCATGGAGTGTGTCCTGAGGAACAAGCATAGCTGCAAGACACCAAGGGGTTTGATTTCGAATTATTGAATCAATAAGAGAGCCAAGGTAGTATTTCCTACTAGCTAATGGAGACAGCCAACCAAGATCATTATAAAGCTGACAGTGGTGTTTAAGCCGAGGAGCAGAAGAGGCATAGTGACTTGTTATACGTAATATCCCATCTGAGTAGGTCAGTTTTATGAGCAGCCCCAAATAAGGGAGCTCATAGGTTAGGGTGGGGAGCAGAATCCCCCTCACAATGGCCTTTTAGCTGATGGCGTGAGCATATAACTAGTCTTTTATGCAACACCCAGTTTGGATTTGACAGCTCTGCAAACAGACTGTACATGAAGATTAAAATCAAGAGATTGATTTAGCAGGATGCCCAGGTACTTGAAAGAGGTCACACATTCCAGTAATTGACCTTCAAAGTCCTGCACCATCAGTGCTGTTGCGCAAGCCTGGAGCTTTGGGGCCGATCCAAGCAGCATGGCTTTAGTTTTGCTAGTGTTGACAGCCAGTTTGGGGTCGTATAGCCAGTTTTGGATATTGTTAAAGTCAGAGGAAAGGGTTGTGTTGATAGTGTCTATATTAGTAGAACTTGTATAGATGACAAGATGATCAGTATATAGAATAGCAGAGCAGGATTTTAGAGAAGCTCCAATATTTTATTTATATAAAGAGAGAATAGGAGGGGCCCTAGGATGGAGCCCTGAGGTACACCAATGTTAATGGTGGTACTGTTCGATAGAGAGGAATTACATTTCACCAATTGAGTTCTATTTGTCAGATAGCTTTCATACCAGTCAACAACAGAGGAGGAGAAATGCAGGTGTCGAAGCGAGGAGAGAAGCAAAGTGTGAACTACCCATACTAAATATGTGGCAATCAGCAGGCATTTTCTACTATGCTTTTTGGGAAAAAAATATATTGAGCTACAGCATACACCCGCACACACACACACACACACACACACACACACACACACCATCCTCATGGCCACAACATTCAGAATAAATACTGCATTTTAATATATTATAAAACAATACAAAACTGATTATGTTAGTGAACACAGTGAAGTTCAGTTTAGAGTAGATTTCTTTTAAATATTTCTTATCCTCTATTTTGTATCCTGGATTGCGAAGGGGAGATTCTACATCCCATTGTCATAGGGATCTTCATTTGCCCATTTTTGCACTATATTTACTCAGGCTGTCCCAGATTAGATGCAATATCTTCTTTTCAGTGGGGTCATGATTTTACCATTTTGATAATGTAGTTCTTCAGGGTAGCCTAGTCCAGGGCCCCCATATTCAAAAGAGATGAGGGGTACATCCAGGCAGAAAAGGAAGATGTGCAGCACAACTCCAACAATGCACCACAGCATGATATTCAAAAGTGCGGGATGTGCTGGCTGCAAGGGAATGGGCCAGGGTGCACACAAATAATATGCTGTGCAAGTTAAGGGTGCATTCCCATGCATATGCTGTGCTGCAGCATACTCAGTGGGAATGCACCCCTCACAGTCCAGAGCAGTACAGCCTACAGTTAGACCATGAATAGCAGGCCTAACTTAGCCAGCCACCCACAGGCGGGCTACGGAAGTGCACCCAGGTGCACAGCAGCCTGGCAGCCCTGGTGGACTAGAGGTAACTCCTTCCATCTCCAATAAATCCAACTCCATCCCCGAAGAGCTCCATAGTGTAGTGCCTCCGGACCCAATCACACCACAGGAAACCATGGTCCATATCCATAGCATAAAGGACCCCCACCCACCTCCTTGGTATGTAGACACCCCCACTTCCCCATATCTGACCTATTGCAGAGTCTGGAACTGCCCTCCACACCCTGCCATGGCCATCTGCCAACAGCACTGCATATGAGCTGGGGACCTGCACTCCGGAATGACCCAAGTGGCTGTACTGTGCATTGGGGCATTACGCAAGCTGCGGACCCACCAGTGTGACAACAACAAAAATGGAAAGGGACCTGGGGGTCATTATATCAGATGACTTAAAGGTGGGTAAGCAATGTGAGAAGGCAGTAAGGAAGGCAGGGAAGATACTGGGATGCATAGGGAGAGGTATCAACAGTACAGACAGTTGGTGAGAACCCATCCAGAGTACAGTGTGCAGTTCTGGAGACCCCATCTCCACAAAGACATAGACAAAGTGGAGACTGTCCAGAGGATGGCAACCAAAATGGAGCAGTGTCTGCACCAGAAGACATACGAAGAGAGACTAAAGAAGCTTAATATGTATACCGTTGAGGAAAGAAGGGAGTAGGGGTACATGATATAAACTTTCAAGTACCTCAAGGGAATCAGCAATGTCCAAGAGGGAAGTATATTTCAGAAAAAGAGATGTGCAAGAACCTGGGGGACCTATTTGAAGATAGAGGGGGGGACAGCTCAGAGGTAATGTGAGGAAGTATTTTTCACAGAGAGGGTTGTGGATGCAAGGAATAGCCTTTCAGAGGAGGTTGTAGAGTCAAGAACAGTGGGGGAATTCAAGAATGCATGGGACATGCATAAGGCAGTCCTAGTGGGGGTAGGAAGAAATAGGCTGTTGGTTAATTAGGATCTGCAGCTTATCCATCAGGTAGGAAAATGGGCAGACTAGGTGGGCCAAGTGGTCCTCATCTGCTGTCAAATTCTATGTTTCTATGTATGCTGCCATGTGTATGTGCCTGGCAAACCATAAGAGGGAAGTGACATTCCTCCAATACGTGCCTTGTCGATGCTGTATCTTCCTGCTGTCATACACCACTGCAGACCCCCACTCTCCCCAGTCCCCCTGCGTAACATGCCACCCTCTGAACTGCTGACGTGTCCTGGGTGCCGTGGGGTGCTGTATCCTGCAATGCCATTTGCAATGTATGCTCCATACTAGGCGTAGTGCATCCGTGGTTCCCAGATTGTACAAATGAATGGGAGGTTGGCTGTAACATGCCTGTTCCGGGACCTGTGTGAGTGGGTACAGCATCAGCTGTCACCTGCGCTGAGCAGTGCAATAGCACCGGGACAATGGATCCACATGCGAGCGCCTGAGGTGTATGGCCACTGAGTGTTATTTCCTGCACACAGCTCATCCTAATGTATGACACATTCCAGCACCTACGGCCAGTGCTCTGCCACCCAAAAATAAGATACCATTTCTTCTGTGAACTATCCTGGCTAAATATACAGCGATCAGCAGGCATAATCAAGGAAAATATATTGTAAAAATGCGTAAAAGGAAGACCACATTTAAACTGCTTCTCAGCAGATCAGCATAGTGCAAATTCATTAGAAATATTAGGCAGAAGCATCCCAAAAGCTCTCCACAGCCATATCGGCTTTGACCAGATCTTGTACTTTCATGCAGCAGCCATCTTGTTTTCAGTTAGCGAGAGAGAAAAATGCCTGGTGTTTAAATTTGGGACCCCCTAGGTAAACACTGCCTGTTGTGTTTACCTAGCTGGGTCCTGAGGATCACAAACCCATCTTTTTGCGGGGGAAACCCATCCAGAAATTCCTTTTTTAAAATTGGAGCCCCAGTAGTGTCACAAATTGTGACAGGAACAGCCACTGCATTTTAGCAAATCACAAAAGTGTTATGCCTATTTTTGCAAAACTGTCACAATTTGTGACAGTACTTTGCCCCAAAACAGCAAATCTTTGCCATCCCACTGCAGCAAAATTTTTGGGGCTTTTGGGCTGAAATTTGCAGGGTGGCAAGCCCTGGTCCCCCTTATGCGCCTTTTAGTGGTTTGGTGCCAAACCATTCAATTGGCCCATAGTTACAATGCTCTGAAGTTGAGAAATTTTCCATAGGCTAATACTGCGGCTCCTGTGGAGACTTTTGGTCTTGGAAATGGTGCTAGATATGGATTTTTCACTGCCCACAGCTTAGTGCACCGTGCACTAAACAAATGAACGAGTTTCAAAGTCATAGATTACACCTGAACTATAATTTATTTCCTACTTGTTACTGTTATGGAGATATTGGCAAAAATGTGTTACAAGGGTTCCTTTGAAGTACTATGGTGCTGCTGTATGGCTCCGTACTAATATAAAAGTTGGAGCACGGGCTCGGAGGACCTGCACTCCCACAAATGCATACTATTACACTAAAAAAAGGGCACTGTAAAGGGAGTGCAGGGCCCGCACTTCCACCAACACATACCAGTTACCAGTTACATTACACTTTCTCAAAAAGAAGGGAAATTCATTGCAAACAAATTCTTTTAATGCATCAGTTAGGGCTGATAGCACAGCAACAAAAGCATGGAAATGCGATGTTAGGGTTACACCCCTACCACCCCACCCCCACCCTCCAATCACCAACAGACATCGGGTGTGTCATGGAGTTGTTAGGCCTAACTCTCACCCCATTCTCCTATGCTGTAGTACAGTGGTAGTTGTCAAAAAAGTTTTCTACCTCGAGGTACCACCAAGGTACCACTGAGGTAATTTGCATTGACTGTAATGTGATCCAGCCTCATTCTGCCTCAGTATACCTAGGTATACCTCAGTACTGCAAAGCTTTTTAATGACTACCGCTGTATGTCAGCTTGTTTACACATGGAATGAGGTGAGAGTTGGACCTGATGACCCCATGACACACCTTAACGTCTGTTGGTGAGCAGAGTGTGGGGAGGTAGGGGTACAACCCTAACATCACATTTCCATGCTTTTGTTGCTGTGCTATCAACCCTATCTGATGCATTAATGGAGGTATTTTGCAATGAATATATATATATATATATATATATATATATATATTTATATATATTTATTTTTTTGGTTTTTGTTTACCGGGTAAGTACACAAGACAACAATGTTGCCTATATTCACACACGACCTGGGAGAGTAGAGACAGGGAAGACCAGAGTCAACATTAAAGAGTATTTCATGATGCAGCATGAGGTGAGTACAAACATTTGAACAGTATACAGCCAGGTGCAGTCATTATCAGTGATGACAAAGAGAAACAGATAACATTACATTAATTATTTTCATCTGATGATACATCAATGAGTAGACTGAAATGACAAACAGCAAACAAAACTTAAATGAAGTAGCATTATAACAATAGGATTTCTGCTGGATGTGGGAAACTTTAAGATTTTGGAGACCAGCAGGAAATCAGTAAGTGCCATAGGGAGGAGAAAATGCTAGGAGAGAGGCTCAAGTTACAGCACAAGAGCAACAGTCGGATTCTAATAGGGTGTGCCCGAAGACTCAGTTTAAAGGCCTTGTGGGATCTGCAGAGTTTGATGTGGGAGGGAATGGAGTTCCAGGAGCGGGGGGGGGGCAGATATGGCGAAGGATCGTTCTCCCTTTTTGTGTGAGATATTTAGGAATTTGAAGCTGGGTTTGAGCAGATGCACTGAGGAGGTATGCTTGGGAGGGCTGAGTTAATAGTTCAGCAAGGTATTTAGGGGGACCCCATTCTGATCATATTATCAATTGTACTTACTGCAGAATAGTGTCTGAGCAAGTCTGGGGAGAGCTAATTTAGTTTCGAGTAGAGCAGGCAATGATGGGTACGTCTGTGGGCGGAGAGAGCAAATCTGCATATACTGTTATAGCAGGTGCTCCATTTCTGGAGCGCTCCTTTGCTAGCTTTAAGGTAAACCTGAGAGAAGTATGTATCCTACATGTGTGTGTGTATATATATATATATATATATATACACGCTATCACACACAGACACATACATGTAGATATATATATTTATACACACACATACATAGAAATATATACATACATATATATATATATGAATATATATATATATATATATATATATATATATACCGACCTAATAGGGCTGGTATAGTTAGGGTTGTACAGTCACTTCTATGTTAACCCTAAATGTTTGCACTTTGATAATTTTGGAACCGTTTACCTGATTTGCCTGACATTTTGCTTGTACAACCATATATCTCTGGATTTGGAAAGTGTCGTTCCAGTCAGATGCATGGTTGTGGAACCATAGGGCATTCGAAATGTGTAAAAGGGTAAACTTTTGTGCATTTTTTTGGTTGGCCATAGTGGACTGAAGAATGCATTTCAGTGGATTCAGATTTGTTTGTCTATATGTGGCCTGAGTTGAACTGGTGCCTTTTGAAGATTTAGAGAAAAAATATTGCTCCGTTCAAAAGTTATTCAATTTTTTCATGTCCCATTATAGCCTATGGGAAAATTTATATGTGCATTGTGAAAACTTTTGCGATCACATTTTTATTGTCATGCTCCTAGAATTTGTTTTTGTGCTGCCGCCATCTTGTTTTCAGTTAGCGAGAGGTAAAAAACATTGTAAGTCAAAAAATAATGCCCTTTGGTAAATACCAACAGTTGTGTTTACCTAATCGGACCCCACGGAACATGACCCTAGCATTAGTTTTTCACTAGCTGGTCTGGAAATACATTTTTCAAGCTTGTTCCACCATTTTGCCATTTTCTGATAGCAGAAACATTTTTTGTTGCCTCAAAGAACAATAGTGATAAAAAAAAGTAACCTCTACAACACTTTTCTGTGCATGACAACATTTGTACTATAGGAATAGGAGTGTAGGGAAAGCATTAACATAATCGCAGTAACACTGCACACATTTTCCAATCTGTTGTTTTCTTTGTCACTTCATTGTGCCAAGGTGGATTGTGCTTTTGGGCTGAAATTTGCAGGGTAGCAAGTACTGATCCCACAGATGTGCCTTTTGGTGGTTTGGTACCAAAACATTCAACAGACCATAGTTACAGTGTTCCAAAGGATAACATCATGGCACCTGTGATGCCATTCAGTTCCCGTATCTCGAAAATGGTTCAAGATATGGATTTTTCATCACACAAATTCTTAGTACAGATGTAGGTTTGAAAGCCATGAATACCATGAATTTTTTATTTTTTCTCTACTTTGTACGGTTACTGAGGTATTTAGAAATTAGTGTTCCAATGGCTCATATTCAAGTCCGTAGGCCAGTATTGTGCCCTCAAAGTTAGGACCCACAGTGCTTTTTAGTGCCAGTATCTCAGAAACTATGGGAGATACGGATTTTGTTGACTCATCTCATGAGAAGGTCTCATTGTCATGATTACAAAAGCACTGGAATTTTTTTTATAGCTGCTAAGGTTGCTGAGATATTGTCAAATTAGTGTTACAAGGGTTCCTTGCCCTATAGGGCTACTGTATGGCTCCGTAGTTATGTTTAAGTGGGAGCGCAGGTCCCGGAGGTCCTGCACTCCCACAGATGCATATCATTATGCACAAATGGGCAGCCTGGTGGTTCAGGCCCCATGATCCCACCAACACATACCATTTACTAGTTATATTACACTTTTTCAAAAAGTAAGGACATTCTTTGCAAAAAACTTCAATAATGCATCAGTTATGGTTGTTTCCACAGTGACAGAAGTGTGGCAATTCAGTGTTAGGGTTACCAATGACTAAAACCCCCTGCCCTACGCTCCTACTCTCCACACAACAACAGGCATTGGGGTGTTCATTGGGGTTGTCGCACCTAACTCTCACCCCATTCTCCTATACTACAACACCTCAGCTTACTTACAAATGGAATGGGATGAGAGTTAGGCTGACAACCCCAATGAACACCCCAATGCCTGTTGTTGTGTGGAGCGTGGGGGCAGGGGGTGTTAGGGTTGGTATCCCTAATGTTGAATTTCCACAGTTTTGTCACTGTGGAAACAACCATAACTGATGCATTAAGAAAGATTTTTTGCAAAACACAGAAACATAAAAACATAGAATTTGATGGCAGATAAGGACCGCTTGGCCCACCTAGTCTGCCCATTTTCCTACCTAACAGATAAGCTGCAGATCCTAATTAACCAACAGCTTACTTCCACCTACCCCCCACTAGGACTGCCTTATGTCTGTCCCATGCATTTTTGAATTCCTCCATT
Organism: Neoceratodus forsteri; assembly: GCA_016271365.2. Lineage (NCBI taxonomy): Eukaryota > Metazoa > Chordata > Ceratodontiformes > Ceratodontidae > Neoceratodus > Neoceratodus forsteri. Next base: position 158,305,127 of record CM028131.1, on the reverse strand, counting down.
GTTCTTGACTCCATGACCTCCTCAGAGAGGCTGTTCCATGCATCCACAACCCTCTCTGTGAAAAAATACTTCCTCGCATTACCTCTGAGCAGTCCCCCCTCTATCTTCAAATTGTGCCCCTTTGTTCTTGCAAATCTCTTTTTCTGAAAGATGCCACCCTCTTGGACTTTGTTGATTCCCTTGAGGTACTTGAAAGTTTCTATCATGTCCCCTCTCTCCTCCTTTCCTCAAGGGTATACATTTTAAGCTCCTTTAGTCTTTCTTCGTATGTCTTCTGGTGCAGACCCTGCACCATTTTGGTTGCCCTCCCTCTGGACAGCCTCCACTCTGTCTATGTCTTTTCGGAGATGGGGTCTCCAGAACTGCACACAGTACTCCAGATGGGGTCTCACCAACTGTCTGTACAGAGGGATAACAACTTCCTGTGTTCTACTATTGGTGCCTCTCCCTGTGCATCCCAGTATCCCCCCAGCCTTCCTTACTGCCTTCTCACATTGCTTGCTAACCTTTAGGTCATCTGATATAATTACCCCCGGGTCCCTTTCCATTTTTACTGTTGTCAATATCTCACCCCCCATTGTGTACTCTTGCCCTGGGTTTTTGTTTCCTAGGTGCATTACCTTGCACTTCTCTGCATTGAATTTGAGCTGCCATACTTTTGACCATTCCTCCAACCTTGCCAAGTCCCTTCTCATCCTTTCCACTCCATCTGGTGTATCAACCCTGTTGCAGATCTTTGTGTCATCTGCAAAGAGACCTACTTTTCCTTCCAGTTCCTCTGCAATGTCACTTATAAAGACATTAAAAAGGACCGGCCCCAGTACTGAACCCTGTGGTACCCCGCTAGTAACCCTCCTTTCTTCACTGTGTACCATTTACTACTACCCTTTGTGTCCTGTTGTCTAGCTAATTTTTATCCAGGCTACCACCTTGGGACCCACCCAAGGCTGGCTAACTTGTGTATTAATCTTTTGTGTGGGACTGTATCAAATGCCTTACTAAAATCTAGGTAAGCCATGTCCACAGCCCCTCTCGGGTCTACTACTTTGGTCACCCAGTCAAAGAAATGTATTAGGTTTGTCTGACATGACCTTTCCATTATGAATCCATGCTGCCTTGGTTCCTGTGTCCCACTGGCCTCTGGGTACTCAACAATTATTTCCTTTAGAAGTGATTCCATCATTTTCCCTACCACTGAGGTCAAACTAACTGGTCTGTAGTTTTCTGCCTCTGTCCTGCTCCCACTTTTGTGAAGAGGAATCACATCCATCCCCTCCATTCCTCAGGTACCACCTCATCCTCCCATGATTTGTTAAAGAGAGTAGTCAGCGGTGTCACTAGTTCTACCCTTAGTTCTTTTAGAATTCTTGGGTGAATCCCATCAGGCCCCATTGCTTTGTCCACCTTCAATTTTATTAGTTCTTTCAGAACCCATTCTTCTATAAATGGACTGGTATCAACCCCCGTCTTCAAAGTGTTTCTCTTGTTTGGTTTAGGTACCTTCCCCTCCTCTTCCTTTGTGAATACTGAGCAGAAATATTGTTCAGTATCCCTGCTTTTTCATTGTCACCCTCTACCCCCATTCCCTCCCCTTTATTAAGCCTCAGTATCCCTCCTTTGGTCTTTCTTCGCTCCCTAATGTACCTATAAAAGGTCTTATCCCCCTTCTTAACAGAGTTGGCTATCCTTTCCTCGGTTTGGACCTTTGCTATTCTGACTACCTTCCCAGCCTCTTTCTGCTTTCACTGATAAAGTTCTCTTTCCTTCTCCTTCTGAGTTTCCTTATATTTCCTGAATGCTATTCTTTTCTCCTTAACCTTCCCTACCACCTCTTTTGAGAACTGTAGCGTTTTTTTCCTTTGTTGTGTTTTGTTGATTTGCTTTACACAAAGGCTTGTTGCCTCTGTGATGGCTGTTTTGATTACTCCTCATTGTTCCTCCACCCCTCCTTCTTGTCTGTTTGCTAGTGCTTTTCTGAGGCACTGTCTCATTTTCCCAAAGTCAGCCCTCCCAAGTCCAATACTTTGCTTTTGTATGGCTTGATTGTATGGTTGTGTTTATCGTGAACTACACTGTTTGGTGGTCACTTGTTCCCAGATGGCTACCCACTTCTAAATCTGAGATTCTTTCTCCATCCCCATTTGAGAGTACCAGATCTAAGATTTCTCCCTCCCGAGTGGGTTCCAATACTAGCTGTCTGACGCATTCCCCCTGTAGGGCATCAAGAATGACCCTGCTCTTGGATGTGCCTGCAGCAAAGGTGCTCCAGTTAACATCTGGCATATTCGGGTCCCCCATCAACAATATCTCCCCTTTTCCTGCCATTCTAAGGAAGCCTTCTATCATTTCCTTGTCCATTCCCTCCCCTTGAGATGGGGGTCTGTATACAACCCCCATGCGGATTGTGGTGTCATTTCCTGTCTCCAGGGTGACCCAGAGAGTGTCATCTGCTCCCTGTTTACTCTTTAGTTCTGTTGCTTTGATCCCTTCCTTTACATAAAGAGCTACTCCTCCTCCTCTTTTACCCTCCCTGTCCCTCCTGTAGATTGTGTATCCTGGTATGTTGACATCCCAGTCATGGTTCTCTGTGTACCATGTTTCTGTGACTGCCACAATATCCAGGCAACACTCTTCCATCAAGGCCACTAGTTAAGGGAGCTTGTTACACAGACTGTGGGCATTGGTACTCATCACCCTCCACTTTTTGATGGCCTTACCCCTTTTAGCCCCATTCCTGTCTTTACTGCCTTTGCCTTTTTTTACATTTACTTCTGTTCTGCTCCCTAATGACTTCTCTACCTTGGTGTTTACCTCACTAATTACTGTTGTTTGTGGATATATATATATATATATATATCAAACAAAAAAGAAAGAATATATATATATACGCACACACATATGAACCTTGTTCCTATCGATGGCCAGTAGGTGGCATTCCATGATTCCCTCTGTGTTCACTCACTCCCCTCTCTCTCTCTCTGTCCATCTTTTGTGTCCCTTTGCAGAGAACTGAAAAGCACCATATGCCTTGGTTTCTTTGTCTGTATATATCTATTGTGTGAATATCCCTTGCTTTTTTGGTTCATGGCCACGTTTACCTTCTGCAACTGTGAAAGTGCCGATCGGTAAGTCAGCAGGCTCTGATGGTGTTTGGCAGGCTTTTGATCGGGGCAGCATGGATGAGAGTTGTGGTGGGGGGTGACGTTATGTGATGATGCCACTCTCAGCGGTGGTTTTTTTCAGCAATAGATTTGAACATGCCCTGGGACCAGAAAAGGGAGTATCCTCTTCACCAGGCCATGGACACATTTCAGCATGTTATTTATTTTAAAATTAACAGACTAAGGAGTATGGCTGTTTGTAACAGCTGCTGAGGTGATCTGTGAGTGCAGTGCTGCACGTGCTCAGGCTTGATCGCAGTGCAAGCTGCGAGAAAGCCATTGTCAGTTATGGCTTTTTTTCTTTTATTCTAAAAATTGTGCTTGTGAATTGTGTCAGTGATAGTAACAAAACAGAGTGTGGCAGTTATGGAACTGTATGTGTGCAGTTTGAAACACCGGAAACAGCCATTGTGGAATTTGTCTACCAAGTGGGGGAATGTGAAGCCATAACTTCAGGGTATTGCAAGAAGGGAGGGAATATTCTTTACTATAGTGCAAAATGACACTGTGGTTGGGGGTCAGAGCAGCAAGATGGCCGTAGTGCTGCTCTGCTCCCCACAGCTCTAGGTTTGAACAATGTTCATGCTAGTTTTGGTTCACTTTTTTTTCTGGGACATAGTATTTAGAAATTATTTGATTGTAATGACTTGTAGAAACTTAATTTCTGTTTACTGAGGTGTATTAGCATTTTACTGAAAATAGAAGCCACTTTGAGCATTGTGTTAACATAGACTAAGAGCTAAACACCGCCAATTAAAGGTGGAATTGTGTAGATATATTTTTTGGCCTTTGTTCTTACCATGGAATATGGAGAGACTCACATTGGGCTTTTTAGAGTGCACAGCTGCTGAGGGTCAAATGCCTTCTCACTCATATACAAGACAACTCCTGAGAAAGTGTAGTGATAGTGAAATTGCATTTGCTGTGCTGAGGGACTCTTTCTCACCTTTTAAAAGGTATGCCATTGTTGCCTGCCACGGGGTTTCCTTGCCCAATTTTATATATGAGTTTACTATGCTCAGTGGAGCTGTTAATTTTGTTTAATCTCCAGGTGGTCATTTTGGAAGGAAATAGAAGCTCGGGAATTGGAGATGGAAGCTTAGGATTTCAACAGGTGTAGAAACCTGCTTGGTATGAGCACACTGAAGGCTGCCAGAAAAATGGCAGCTGAATGTGCTCTGTGTGAAATAAAGTGATAGACTTCTGGAGACAGAGAACAGAGAAACTCAACCATATTACTGGTTTTCATTACCTTTTAGCCTCAGAAGTACACTACTTCTAGCTCTAAAGGAATGTGAGCAGTGAAACAACTCTTTCCAGAGGTGACAGTTTAAAATATTATTAGATGAATTGGGTCTATTGAGTGGAGACTCCCCAGTGCTCGATGTGCTTAGTGAGCTGCACGCTGGAATTGCAAGGTTTTGGAAATAATTTTCTTTTTCAGATAAAGGGGAATTCTAGGATCATTAATAACTAAATATCGTATGCTGGCCAGCATCTAAACAATGTACTTTTTATGGAATAACCAGGCTGCTAGCCTAAATTGTACATAATGTTCTTTAGCTAGCCAGCTCATCATGATAGCTTTAATATTCTGAACCCTGCTTCAATTTACCTGAATGACTGCTGAGTTTAAAGACTTTCATCAAAGCTTTAAACTATTGAGAAGGATTTCTCTCTGGTGCCTAACAATCCATAAACTGAAAGGATGTGGAAAACTTGGAAACATCTTTTACATTTTATGTGTCTATGCCACAAACTTATAGTCCGTGATGAAAATGTACTGACCCAAATTTTGAACTCATTTTGTGTTAGGCATGAATTGAAAAAAAATAAAAAAAACCTTGTGCATCTTTGCATGAATGTTGAAAAGCTGAATTTGGACAGTTTTATTTTTATTTTCTTATTTTTATTTAATTGTGTTTATGTGTTTCTTTTTGTACAGCCTTAATTAGAGAGTGGCAAAATCTAAAGTGCCATTATTTAAATTATTATGTTACATGTGAAACTAATTATCCTAGAACCTGTCACATTAAGGATCTTTAGACAATTAAGGTAATTCATAATCAGGTTGAACTGGTCACTATGAAGTTTTAGAAGCAAACATCTTCAGTTAAGTCAATTAATAAGTCTCATTTTTACCAAATCATTGAGCAAAGGACCACAATATAACCCATTCACATGCTTACACAACTTGCCCTGCTTATAGTGGTCTCAGTGTTTTTCCTTGGATTTTGGAGGGGTATTTTCTAGAAGGTACTGTTTGTTCCTACCATATAAACTTAGTATGGAGAGCGTGGGGTGAGGTGAGGAAATGTCTAGTGGACTATGTTGCGCAAGATGGGACAGGGCCAGTAATTATTCTGCACCTGGCTAGTAACTGAGTTTTCTCTTCTTCCTAACCTGTTGGCTATGAATCACAAATTGATATAATGAAACTAAGTGGTAGCGTGAACCTATAGAGTAATTATTGAGTGTCATATAATGGGATTCAAAACTTAGTGGAGTTCTGTTAAGACACAAAGGACTGCTTGGCAGAGTTTTCCCCTCACTAAATATCTAAAATGCTATGTGTGCTTATGGTAACTGGTAGTGTGCTTTGTGGAGAACCTCCCACTTTAATCTTGGACACTAATTTTGAGTTACCCTTATTTTGTTGGACACACTGGCTTTGGTGGTTAGTACTGAATGCATGTATGGGTTTATTTATTTGTTTTTGTTATGGAAGGTGACTTAGTGAGTTACAGATTCTGGATACTTTAGCGCCTGTTTTTAAAACCTAAATCAAATTATTTATTAAGCAATTTTTCTAACAGATAAATAATTTAGAGGTGAGTCTATATCATGCCAAACTGAATCATGTTTAAAGGGACACTGACAAACTTTTTAGCATCATAGCATTTTTAGTTAAAACCTCATAGTTCATGGTTGCTTACCTTCTCTGAAATCTGCTGATGCCACTGGTTGTTTTATCTACCTCCTTGCTTAGTCGAACTGAAATGCATGCTATTCTATAGCTATAACTAACCTTGTTTTGTTTGAAGTCCTGGTTCAGTTTTTATTGCATAATTTCAGAACATTAGAAACACCCTCAGTCAGTGCAGCCACTCATGATAATTAATCTCCTCTACTTCCATTGCATAATTTGTTGGTAGACAGTGTTGGAGGTGTTTCTAAGTCCAGGGAAAAAATGCAGTGGGAGCTAATCAAGGAATATAAACAAACATGTGTTTGTGTGGTAACACCAGTATGGTGGACAGTCTTTTTCACTTTTTAAAAGAAAAAAAAGAATCAGAATCAAACAACCAGCTACATCAGCAATCTCTCTGCAGAATGTGACCAGTCATAAAATGTATTTTTTTATGGCTGCATGAGCAGCTTTCTGCTGACATAATGCTATCATTCTTTAAAAGAGCACAATGGAAGCACATGACCAGGACTGCTTTCCCGCATGCTTCCACAGTGCTCTGGCAAATGTCCACTCATTCTGTTTATGCATCCCTTCCCCCTGCATAGGTGACATAAACACCCCCCCTTCACAGGGTACTACTTTTTCTGTAACTGCAGAAGTGACGGCTGTCATGCTCAAGATGACTGCCGACTCAAACTGTGCATGAGCAAGTATCGCATATGCACAGTTCTGTCAGCACCACTATCTTTGGTATGAATGATTTCAGATACCTTGAAAGCCTGAGGTGAGAAAGTAGTGCTAAAACACATCTGTTTCCTATTATTGCAATCTGTAATCCACTCCTGTGCAGTTAAAAGGTCCTTTCTTTGCAAAGCATCAACCCTTGTAACTGCCCTGTCTACACATGCTTGACTTGTAACCCCTATCCAAAAATATTTTTTTTAATAACATTTACTCCCCTTATTATATTCTTGCACAGACACACAGTTTCTTTTCAGCCTTGTGGTCTGGCCCGCTGGTATATTATTTACAACTTGTCTGGGATGGCAGCTTGTGTAGTGCAACGTAACATTCCTGTCTGTCTGTTTATATTATACACAACTGTTCACACCCCTTTCCTCCATCCCATCTTTAGAAATACATAAGTCTTGAAAATTCAAAACTTCTAACTCTCTTGGGGGGCTGGAATATGCCTTGGTTATGGGATTACAACCTATGCCATGGGGTTCGACAAACTTTAAACTGGGTTTCAAACACCCCTTTGTGAATAAATACTGAAAGAAGCTTGTTGCGGACACACCACTGGTGGTGTTACTTAAGCATGGTAGGCCACAGCATAGGGAAATTATGCAACTTATGACTTTTTCTATTTGGGCTTGTTCTAAATTTTTTAAAATGTTGAAATATGATACATTCTTCTTTGAGAAATGGGAACCTCTCTGGCATAACCCTAACCTACTGGTAGGAGGCCTTACCCTTCGGTGGAAGTCCTGGCAGGCCAACGGTGTGTATCTTTTGAATGACTTACTATAGCATGAAGAGGGCTTACTAGCTTCATTTCAGGACCTGTAACTTAAATTCGGGCTAACTATTAATGAGCATTGGTGTTATTTACAGATACGCCATGCTTTAGTTGGGAAGTTTCTTATTAATCTTCATGTCTGTGAGACTGAATTCACAAATTGTTTGGGGAAATGGTTATTACTGTCTAGGGGACACATTAGTTATTTATATAAAGAACTTCAAAATTGTGTCCTTTCTAGTTGGGAATCCCATAGGTTGATGTTGGAGTCAGATGTGCAAGCAGAGATCAATGAGGAAGGTTGGGGTAAATGCTGGAGGGCAGCGCACGCTGCATCCCCTGACCCCAAACTTCAGTTAATACAGAAAAAGATTTTAAGCAGATGGCACCGCACACTGGTTCAGTTCTCTAAATTGGGTCTCTTAAGTTCTGATTTATGTTAGCACTGTCATTCTGCATTGGGGTCAATTTTTCATTCATTATGGGTCTGTGAGTTGCTGCGTTCATGGTGACCAAGCATTTTGGATTGTTTAGAAGAGGTTTTGGAAATCTCCATCCCATGATCCCCTGTCTTTTGGATCTTAGGTGACTCGAGGAAATTACAAGGCCCTAATTACAATTTAAGGGTTACCTTGATGCTGCAGTCCTAGAGGCTAAGCAACTATTGCTACTGAATTTGCATTCCAGTAATCTTCCATTTCTTGTGAGGTGGAAAAAGGGAACTGCTTAAAGTGGCCTGGCTCAATAAGGTGTTATTTCAAAAAGAGGCAGCTTTAGCTAATTTTTATAACTCGTGGAGTAGATGGTGTCATTATTGTGGGATACTAAATGAGGATGTGCTATGAAATTTCTTCTAAACATGATCTTTTTTCATTTTTGCTTTTAGAGGCAGTAGGTGACAGTGGTGGGGGAGTGTGTCACCAGCATTGGTAATTCATTTTGTGCTATGTGATCTACGGTGGGCAGTCTATAATCCAGCTGTTGTTTAGGTTTTGGATACCGTTCATTGTGCAGCATGCTTCTGTATTATTTTGAGACCACTACTGTTCAATGTTTTTCTCAACAACCTCCCTCGCTCTTGCCAACAAAGGATCCTTCTCTATGAGGATGATGCTGTCATCTTCACCAGCAACCCCAACCCCGAGCAACTGGAACAGCACCTTCAGTGTGGATTTGAGGCATTAGAGGCTTGGTTTAACAAACACAGACTGATCCTGAACTACAAGAAACCCGAAGTCATGATGCTCAGCAGCACTTGTAATATGCATAAATCACATGCTCTCACCATCAGAAACTGTCTTAGAGTCCTACTTGACCAAGTATAACACTTGAATTATCTGGGAGTTACCTTAGCTGTCTTTCCTACAACCAACATATTGATTACATCGCTACAGCAGCCAACATCAAGATTGGATTACTCTACTGGCACAAACACTGCCTGACACAAGATGCTGTCAAACTTGTTATATATAGCTCTGTCATATTCATTGTGGACTAAGGTCTGGTAATCAACAGGGCAGTCTGTCTGACATCCCTTCACAGTATCCCTGTAGCTCTGAGCAAAGCATGCAGACCACTCACTGGAACAGCACATCTCACTCATACTTGTGGGCTGTGTGCTCAATCAGGCTGGCTTCAACCTAGCAGCAGGATCCAATACCAGACCTGCCTGCCAACCAAAAAAACACTTCTCGGCCTACTGCCACCTGGCACCACAAGTCTGCTTAGCCCTCATTGCAGCATCTCCCAGTGCAGATGTTGCTCTCTGAACCAAATTCTCCATGTGTCTAGATGCTGGACAATGCAGAGGTAATGATCATTTGCCTAAAGAGCTCCCTACTGATTCAATGCACTTCACAGAAATATATCAACCATACCTAGACTTGGCCAATTTAAGCATCTGTGGTGATGACATCTTACTGATAACTGTTCCTCTGACTACTTCATCTAAGACTTCTCCATCCTCAAGGACCATCCTGACCCATGCTCCCTTACCTCACCACATTAATTTTTTTCACCCCCTTTTCCCATCTTACCCTATTATAATGGCCACTGGCTGCCCCTTCTTCCCCCTATCCCTTCCCCCCCATTTATATTCTAGTGACAAGGCCCCTGGCTGCTCCCGCCATTAATTCCTTCCCACCTCTCTATTCTGCTCTCTCTGTCCTCTCAAACCTAACCCTATTATTTTATTGTATGTTTTACAGTATATTACTATGATAGTCTTTTCCATTTGAAACTATGTATTTTATCTCCCCTTTTTGTTTGTTACCACTCCTTTTAACATGGGACCTTTGTAGAAGAGCCTCTGTGCTCAAAGGTATTTGTAATCTGAGACTGAATACAGAAATAAAGCAGTCCTTGGTTATTAATTAAAATTTTGAATTATGAACTTACATACACTTTTATTTATGCTGAACTTGCAGATGTAAATAAAAAAAACATTTTGGAGAAGGGATTCTCATTTGTGCATATAAACAATGCTATAGAATTTTACTTGATTGCAGAGCTACATAAGCTGATTCACAATTTAAATCTTATTTTATTTTTCATTTTAGTCTTTGGTAACTGAGTAAGGCCCACTAGGCACAAGTGCCTGTTTTCAGGGGCGACCTGGGAGCACTGGGCAGTTATGTGACTTGCTTAGAGTCACACAGTGTGCAGGTGGAGGTTGTGAGACTCAAACTCAGGTCTGGTCTGCTGGATGTACCAAGCTCATTCACACCTTGTTCCTCTAACCTCTAGGCTATACTGCCAGCCCAGGATCTTAAAACGTTTTATTCTGAATGTCAGTAATCTGAGCCCTCACAATTTAATTGCTTGCCAACATTTAATAGAAAACTGACCAGTCAATTCCATTCTAGAAGTGAAGCTAATTTACTTGTTAGCAGATTAAAAAAAACAAGTCCACATTCATGCCACCCTATAATTATATGGTTTCTTAATTTGAGGAATTTTGTGCACAAGACATTAGACATTTATTGAAGGATCCAACCCCAACCCCCCCCCGCTTTCATAATTGCACTGTAGATTAAAGAGAAGCCCATAGAAACTTGGCTGAGAATATAGACATAGTACTCAAGGAAGCTGAGGGATGGGCTATTGTCATCATGGACTCAAGCATATATGAACATGAGATGCTCAGACAACAAAGCAATAGAGACTTTTATTTGCCACTTTCTTATGATCCTTCAAACAAGTTCAAGACTGAGATTGATGTGTATTTATGTGATATGTATATCAATGCACATATTTCTAAACAGACATATGAATTCCTAAGGGATGGAATGGGACCTGGGGGTAATCATATCAGATGACCTGAAGGTTATCAAGCAATGTGAGAAGGCAGTAGGGAGAGCTGGGAGTATACTGGGATGTATAGGGAGAGGCATCACCAGCAAAAAACAGGAAGTTGTTATCCTTCTGTACAGACAGTTGGTGAGACCCCATCTGGAGTACTGCATTCAGTTCTGGAGACCCCATCTCCACAAGGACACAGACAGGATAGAGGCAGTCCAGAGGAGGGCAACAAACATGGTGCAGGGTCTGCAAGAGAAGCCATATGAGAAGAGACTTATGGAGCTTAATATGTATACCATTGAGGAAAGGAGGGAGGGGGGACATGATAGAAACTTTTAAGTACCTCAGTGGAATCAAGAAAGTCCAAGAGGGTAACATCTTTCAGAAAAAGAGATGTGAAAGAACAAGGGGACACAATTTAAAGAGAGAGGGGCCGGTTCAGGGGCAATGTAAGGAAGTATTTTTACACAGATAGGGTGGTGGATGCACGTAACAGCCTTCCTGAGGAGGTTGTGGGGTCTAAAACTGTGGGAGAATACAAGAATACATGGAACAGACATACAGCATTTCTTGTTGAGGGGATAAGAAGAAATAGGCTGTTAGTTAACTAGGATCTGCAGCTTATCTTGAAGGTAGGGAAATGGGCAGACTAGGTAGGCCAAGTGGTCCTTATCTGCCGTCAAAGTCTATGTTTCTGTTTCTCATCCAATTAATACGATTATTTGTGGGCTTCCTAAAGTGCACAAAAACTTTGACAACCCCCCAGAATGGGCAATTGTATCCAGTATTGTCTCTTTGATAGAACCTTTAGCCCAATACATGGATGAATAAATCAAACATTTGGTTCAAATAGCCCCTAGTTGAATCCATGACACCACACACATTTTACAAACTCTGGAGAATCTGAATGTGGCAGCAGAGTTATGGTTAGTCAGTTTGGATGTATCACGCTACATAATGTACAAATATTCCTCATCGGGGGGGGTCTAGAGGTGCTAAGAGATACAGTGTATGAATTTACTGAGTATAATACTGCACACATTGAATTTATTTTACCTCTGACTGAGAAAGTTCTATCCAGTTTACACAACAGTTTTACTGACAGGTTTATAATATATATATATATATATATATATATATAGATAGAGAGAGAGAGAGAGAGAGAATATATATATATATATATATATATATATATATATATATATATATAAATAGACAATGTGCTGGATTCACAAAGCTTTCTGAAGGTGCAAAACCTTCCCTAAGTCCCCAAAACTGCCATAGCTATGGAAACAAAGGGGAATTTGCACTGGGTGCTATTCACAAAACCCTCCACAGCTGCAGAAAACAATGCTAAGGGCTGTGGAAAATAATGCAGCTGCGGAAGTCTCTGAGGAAAAAAAGGTGTGAGATAAGTAAAGCACAGCCCTTGAAAGGCTATTCACAACCAGTTTTTTTCCGCAGCTGCGGAAAAAATGTTACACACAGTGGAATGAGGTGTAACTCTCCCTCAGCAAACTGCAGTAGTGCCCCAGCAATTGGAATCAATTAAGGTGGAGGTGAGGCACAGGTAATAGCATCCCAGATAGTATAACAGTGGCTGCTGTAACAGCAACAAAAGCACACATTGCTATGTTATGACACAAGGCAACAACCACCAGACACAGTGCAGCCCATGACGGAGCCCCACAGGCAGTAGAGCCTGGCCAGCCTGCAGTGAGTGCTACCTCTGCAGGCAACAGGAACACCCCAGGGAGGGAGGACCAGCAGTGTGAGTTGGCCACTGTGGTGCCATGGTATTGCTGGTACCTGTGGTGCTGCAGTGGTCCCAGTTGAGGGACTAGTTGCTGGTCTCTTTGTGGGTGCTTTCAGCTTCATTCTATGGCAGCCCTGTTAAAGTCTGCTGTTCCAGCTAATTAAGTTCACTGTTGCCGAGCCTCCTAAGCTATTTCTGCAGCTGTGGATCTGCAGTTGAGGATTTTCAGCAAGTGCACAATTTCCGCAGCTGCGGGGATTTTACGAAGTTCTGCACCTGCTCAAAATTTCTTTATGAATATCATGCAACTGCATTTCTGCAGTGCTGTAGGCCTTTTTCCCACAGCTGAGGGATTTTTGGCTTTCTTTGTGAATCCTGCCCAATCTCTTTTTAATCTGGATGTGCACAAGGCAGGAGTTAGAAAGTTTTGTTAGGTACCTGGAGTCCACAAATCTGAATCTTAAGCTCACAATGATGGCCAACCAGACCAGTATTGATTTTCTAGACTTACGTATTTCTAAATATGTGACAGAGGAAAGGGTTGCCTATATCAAAAACAGACAGAAACGCTATGTTGCAGTACACAAGGACAGTTTGTAAATAATATACTGGTCAGCTAGTTTATGAGGCAGAAAAGAAACTGTACATTTGTGCAAGAGAGGTAAAGTGGCAAATGTTATGAAAAAATGCTTTTTGGATAGGGGTTAAAAGTCAAGCATGTGTAGATAGGGCAGTTGCAAGGGTTACTGCTTTGCAAAGAATGAACCTTTTAACTACATGGGAGAGGGTTACCTACAGCAGTGATAGGAAACAAATAAGTTTTATCACTACTTTCTCACCCCGGGCTTTCAAGGTAGCTGAAATCATTCAGAAACATTGGGACGTCCTGAGAGTTGAACCCAAACTAAATGACTGGACCGCTACATTACCAAAAAATAATATAGAAGAGGGTGCAACATCATAGATTATGCAGTGAGAAGTCAGTATATACAAAAAAAGTGATTCAGAATGTAAAAGATCCAATGGGGCAATTTTAGATGTGGTGCCTGCGTGTACTGCAAACATGTTACAGTAGGTGACACCGTCTATGATTAAGAAAATAACACAACTTTAAAAGTGAATGTATTCATCAATTGCCACACAGAGAACATTGTTTACAGAGCTACTTGCTCCTGCAATTGCTTTTATGTGGGCAAAACTACAGTAGCTGTAAATGTAAATTACATATAGGGGAACACCTAAGGGCCACTGAGAAGAAAGACTGCAATAATGCCTCAGCGGCATGTATTTTATCAAAAGGCTCACAACATCTTTTTTCTTTTCAGGGTTTAGGAAAAATCTCCCATCCATCTAGAGGTAGAGATCTGCACAGAACACTCTTTAAATGGAAAAGCTATTGGCAGTATAACTTAGGAGCAATAGGTTTGGGCTTGAATGATAGATTCCATTTAACCCCATTCTAATGAAGTGCTTAAATGCACATATGTATTATTACAGAGACATTTGACGGGGCTACTGTATATATAATTGTATATAAGATTATGATTATTATTTAATTAAATATACTTTATTTCAATTTCAAGCAGTCACAGTAACATACAATCGTTATAACAAACACTAGCATGACTGCATTTTATCATGACATATTACAGCAATAAAGGATCAAACAAATATTCTACTTAGCAATGCTGATTCATCCCCACAAAGAGAAGGGTAGAAGCCCCATCTATCCATATCTGTTTTCAATATTTTCAGTAAAGCAGTCAGATTTTCTGTAGCAAGTGAAGTTATATCTCTTGTTACCGTGATACCTAGATACATAAGGAATTTAGGTTCCCAGGACAGATTAAAGGCTACCATTTGAGCCTGAGTAAGCCAAGTATTCAGTGGGAAGACTTTAGTCTTAGAACAGTTCAATTTGTAGTATGATACTTTCGAAAAAGCCTCAATTTCTTTCAATACATTGGCGATAGTAATTTGTGGTTCTTCTATATGCAGAAGTAAAATGTCTGCATAGGTGGAAAGCACAAATCTCTTCTTTCCAATTCTAATTCCTTTGATGTCTTGTGAAGCCAAAAGCTGATGGATTAAGAGTTCTAGATAGAAATTAAATAATAGAGGAGACAATGGGCATCCATGTCTGGTACCACAATAAAGTGGAAATGAGCTGTAGAGGATGCCACTGCAGCAGATCCTGGCTGTCGGAGAAGTATACAGTAACCGGATCCAATTAAGGTACTCATTAGGTAGGCCTAATCGTGTTAGAATTGGAAAAAGGATATCCCAGGAGACCCGGTCAAAGGCCTTCTCGGCATCCAAGGAAATCAGGGCAGCTGGTGTTCCTGAGTCTCTGGATGCTGAGATAAGATGTAACAATTTCTGCATGTGGTCTTCCGAGGACCTCCCAGCTATGAAACCCACTTGCTCATTACTAATGAGCTCTCCCATAATGGGGGATAGCCGATTGGCCAAGACCTTTGCCAGAATTTTAAGGACTGAATTTAGCAAAGATATGGGACAGTAATTCTCAGGGTACAGGGAATTCTTTCCAGTTTTTGGAATGAGAGTAATCAGTGCTTCTAGGAAATTCTGTTCTGAGAAGCCATTGTCATACCAGTAATTGTAAACCTCTTCCAGGATCAGTATTAATACTTTTTGGCAAGATTTATAAAAATTATTAGGTAATCAATCTGGGCCAGGTGATTTGTCTTTTGGCAACTGATTTATGGCTTGCTGTATATCTCCGGAGGTAATACGGTCCCCAAGGGAAATCACCTCTGCTGCTGATGCTTTAGGAAGATTGACCTCATCAAGGTATTGAGTTATATCTTTCTGAGATGGGGATACATTGGGGTCCTTCAAATAAAAGTTTTGGAAAAAAATCCTGAGACCAGTGGCTATCTCCCTGGGGTCAGTGCTAACCGGGCTATTCTGGGAAAAGAAGAGACCTGGGATATACCGGGAGGCTTCTGCTTGTCGTTTTTGGATTGCAAGTAGTTTACCTGCTCTCTCCCTGGATTCAAGATATTTGAGTTTGGTGCAATGCAACGACAGATCAGCTCTCTGTGCAAGTAAATCTGCATATTGTGCTTGTAATTTATATAGTTTATCCCACTCGTCATCCCTCATTTAGGTACACAGTGCCTGCTCTAACATCTAAATTGAACTCAGCAGTGTACACACTTGAGTCTTGTATTGAGATGCTTTTGTAGCAGCTAGCCTGATACATTCACCTCAGAGGGAGCATTTAAGAGCAGTCCACAGCAGGTCTATTCTGTCGACTACCCTTTTATTGGTCTCCACGAAAAAGGCAATAAAATCATTAAAATGATTAAGAGAGGTCGGTCTCTGTAGCAACTGAGTATTCAGGCACCACAGAGAATCCCTTTTAATCCCTGGTCCTAAAAGGTAATCAACGTCTACAGGGGAGTGATTTGATATCACTCTGGCATGAATAGCTGCATCTAAAATACCTGGGAGAGCAAAGGCACTTATCAAAAAATAATCTATATGGGTATAGAAACGATGGGGAAGAGAAAAGAAAGTGTACTGCCTTTCAAAGGGGTTTAATATCCTCCAGATATCAAGTAAACCAGCACCATCTATGAGTTCTTTCAAAGCCCTTTGGGCTGGGGATAGACAACACCGCCTATGTTCTGATCTGTCCATATCTGGTTGAGGAGTGCTGTTCAAATCCCTCCTAGTAGCGTTAATTTCGCAGGCTCTGTGTCAATTAATTTCAAAAGATGTGTGAAAAAGTGGGGAGGAAACCTTGTTAGGACCATAAATGGCTCCTAAAAGGACCAGGTAGGTGGCTAATAAACCATGGACCAAGATGTAATGACCTTCATGATCCCATATTTCCGCCACTAATTTAAATGGGACCGTCTTCACTATCAGGATGGCTACTCCACCCCTAGACATAGAAACCCCAGCTCCATAAGCCTGACCCACCTAACTTCTCCTCCATAAGAGAGTGCCCTCTCTCTTAATGTGTGTCTCCTGTAAACAGGCAACCCCTGTTTTTAAATGAAGTAGGTGCTTAAGTGTCATCTGTCGATGACACCTATCATGGGCTCCTTTTACATTCCAGCTTACACAGATATATGGGCCACCCATATTTTGTCTCCAGTGGTAATTATGTAAAACAGACATGGAAAAATCATGTTCTTCTTGCAGTATATTCATAAGCCATTAAATGTATTTACTATTACAACACTTGGTATCCCTTCCCCTTGATTCCTAACAAATATTACACATATCTTCTGAAAATAGTTCCATCATACTATTATCTTATTCCCCCCTCCACAACCCAACAACAAATAATGTATATATCCCCAACTACTAACAAGAATACCCCCAGTTCCAAATAACTTCACCACCATACACTCACTGTCAGGTGATATTATTGCGCAGGTCTGAATAAGTCAGCAACTCCACCATAGCCCCCTTCCCCATAAACATTGGGTACAAACCATCACAGAAAGAGTTGTATGGAACTTTTAAGATATATACTCAGCATGCTAGCATACTAAGCTCTTCTCTATGCAGTTAAAAAAAGAGAAACAGAAAACAAGAAAGCTTTTCACTACGTAGCACTACCTGCTATCTCACTGAGTCCGTAACATCAGGTTCAGGGCAGAGGCATGCTACAAGTAACAAAGAATTTTAACTATCACTTAATTTTTAAATTAACCAAATAAAAGATACACAGTCCCATAAGTAAAGAAATCCAGCCTTGATTTACTGCTTACCCGATGGACGAAACAGCTTGAAGGAGAATCATATAATCTTTTAGAAAACAGGCATTGTAAACATCCCAGAGTACAACCAGTCTGTCTGATTTTATTTCTAGATCTTCAAACAAATACCCAGGGTCCGTGTAAGTACTTTCTGATCACTTTGTTACAGGGATAAACAAGAATCTGCCTACAAAAACCACTGTAGTACAATGAATCATCTCTTTAATTCTAAAGCTCTCCAAGACCTTCGGAAAACTCCTTACCCAGCAACTGAAATGTACACATGGTTCATGTAAGTGCATTCTAACCATTTTGTTACGGGGATAAACAAGAATCTGTTTTGAAGAACCACTGGAGTCCAGAGCATAATTTCTTAACACTAAAACTCTCCAAAACTATCAGAAAACTCCAGATCCAGCAATTTTGAAATGTACCAGGCTGCAAATGCCACTCGTTTTACTGGGCTTCCATCACCGCCAGCTGGAATATCATTTAAAAATGCAGCTCCTGCTGCTTGATTTGTACTGAGTGCGGGAAATCCTGCGTGATTCGAATTTGCCTGCCTTCCCATTGAACTTCTTTAAGTTCCTTAACTTTTGCCAATATGTGCTGTTTATCCAAGAAGTTAAGTAGTTTAAATATGAGAGGCCTGGGTGGGGAGCCAGATGGTGGTGGGGGCATAAGGCATGGTGCACTCGCTCAATAATATAAGCGGCTCCATTTGGAGAGGGCCCTGCAATTTTTTCGCAGAACCTTTGGAGAAACTCTCTGGGTATATTGCCTTCCTCCTGCTCCAGAATTCCAATGATTAGTAGGTTATTGCGCCGAATGCGCCCCTCCAAGTCTTCCAATTTATCTTCTAATTTTTTCAGCCTCTTACTTGTTGCCACAGCATCTTGCTCAGTTTTCCCCTGTTTATTTTCTAAGGAGGCAATCCTGACTCTGAATCCCCCACCCGAGTCATAAGAGAAGTGACCAAGGATTTGATCTGTTGCAAATCTGCCGACATATTTGAAATAACTTCTTCCATCAGCTGCATAATTTCTAAGAATTTATCCTCAATAAATGCAGTTTGTATCGCAGGAGGTTTTGTTGAACTCATGGCCTGTTGTTTTGAGCACTTTGCGGCTTTATCTTTTTCCGGGCTAGGAGGCGGAGAATGTCACAGGGGAGCCTTTCATAAACTTCCATGTTTCCCCAATCAATCCAACTCTCGGAGCAGATCTAGTAGGTAATCAATCCTTTAACTGATACAATCTGGCACAATAACAGTTTTTAATCAGAGATTGTTGGTGAAGAGGGAGCCAAGCTGAAGAGGTATGCAGCCACCTTTCAGATCGCCATCATGTGCCCTCTCATAAGATTATGATTATGTTTAGGATATTTATTATTGTTTAACACTGATATATACTTTTCCAACACTGTATTATTTTTTAACATTGTTATATTTTGATGTTTATCACATTATGTGGTTTTGAATATGGTGCTGAGGTTTTAATCTCAACCCCCTCCCCACTTTCCCATGCCCCAAACTACCTTCCCTCCCACTTCTCTTCCTTTTATATGGTTATTTATATATACATATATATATTTTTTTCTTTTTTCATGAATACTTTATGTATATGCTTGGGAGGCTTGTATACTATGGTTATATTATTGTAAGAAAATACAAAATCACATATGCTCTCACAATGCAAAGCATCATGGGCTGCATATGCAAATCACCACAGAATGTTATGCTGGTCCAACTTTAAGCAAAATTGCATGGTACCGAAAGGCCTCTCACACAGTTTGCAAAGGGTGCTAACAGAAGACAATAAAGTTGGACCAGCATAACATTCTGTGGTGATTTGCATATACAGCCCATGATGCTTTGCATTGTGAGAGCATGTGTGATTTTGTATTTTCTTGAAACTTGGCTTCCCAGCCAAATGACCTTTGGGGTAACCCTTGCCTCAGTGTTTGCACACAGAGGTTCTTTGTCATTTAAATAGTTTTTTATTTTAATGGGTTCACCATAACATATCCAAGACACACTGTCTTAGGGTAGCTGGTCCAGTCCACTGGGGTGTCAAGCAGACAAGACATACTGATGAGTCCTGGTAGGACGAATCACATGTCTATGTCTTCTGTTAGCACCCTTTGCAAACTGTGTGAGAGGCCTTTCGGCACCATGCAATTTTGCTTAAAGTTGGACCAGCATAACATTCTGTGGTGATTTGCATATGCAGCCCATGATGCTTTGCATTGTGAGAGCATGTGTGATTTTGCATTTTCTTGAAACTTGGCTTCCCAGCCAAATGCCCTTTGGGGTAACCCTTGCCTCAGTGTTTGCACACAGAGGTTCTTTGTCTTTTATATTATTGTTGTACATATCATGGTTTAATGGATGTGTGTGCCTTTAAATAATCACATTAAATAGGTTACAGGTATAAGCCCTCAGGTGTGCCTTGAGAAAGATCATGTGGGCTTGGGAACATGTAGCATGGTAGAAGAAGTGCTCCTAACATGATCTTTTCTAAATAAATGTTTTAGAATCAGACAACCAATATTGTGGTTTCTGTCCCTGCAGTTTGCCTTAGCACAGTCTTTTATTATTTTACACTGTATAAGATACTGCAGATATGGCCAGGATACACGGCTGTTCCTTGCTGTAAATGAGATATCATAAAATACTGCATGACAAAATGGCTGAATTGCTACTGAATTATACTGCACCCTGCATTATACTGCAGACTTTTGCAATAATACTTAAAGGTACAGTGTTTTATTCTGACTGGTATTCTTGTAGATGGTATGAGTGTTAATTCCTGAGGAGAAGAGCTAGACAACCACCTGGGTAGGATAAGCAGCATAGAAAAACATAGAAAACAGAAACTTGATGGCAGATAAGGATCCCTAGGCCCATCCAATCTGCCCATATGGCCTACCTGTGTCAGTGCCCTCTGACCCTACATGGTCATTGGCTTTAGCCCCTCTTTCCCAACTATAGTGTTCCTTTATGCCTATCCCATGCATACTTGAATCCCACCACTGTGCTTGCTTCCACCACCATATGGGGTAGACTGTTCTATGCACTCACCACCATTTCCATGAAAAAGCACTTCCTCATATTGCCCCTTAACCACCCCCCCAATCTCATACCGTGGCTCCTTGTTCTTCTATCCCTCCTAGAACAAAAGGTTTCTCCCAGCTTTACATTGTTTATGTCCTTTAGATTTATTTGTTTAAATCTTTGGTAACTTAGTAGGTGCACTGATCCAGGGGACCATTTTCAGGCATGTTCCAAGCCTCAACATACGGCACAAAATAAAAATATACAGAGGAAATAAGAGTACAAAAATACATTCAGCATCTTACAAATTCAGCATCTTACAATCATTGACAAAATGGACAAAGGTATGATTCAATTTACATAAAAAATCACATAGCAGACTGTAGAAGCCTATTAAATAATTATTCATTGTCAGTTCAAAACAGGATAAGTAAAGCGTTTACAGAATATACAGGAGTGGTAGAACAAACTAAACTAGAGCATACAATGTATTAGGGTAGGAAGAAACAGGGACAATGGAAAAGGGGTGGCATGATAAGGAAGAAAAGTGCTAGTGGACAGGGCAGGCATGAGGGTGATAAATTGTCCCCTGTAGGAGAGGTAGGAGGATAGGCAAACAAGAGATTATCCTGAGGAGCAGAGGCAATTGGCTTCATTTAGTAGCCAGGATTTGAATAGTTGCTTGAAGATACTATGGGTGTTAAGGGAGTGGAGGGATGCTGGGAGATTGTTCCACAAGGAGGGAAAAGCAACAGATAGTGCTTGATCTCCCATAGCAGTTGAGACTCTGGCGATTTCAATGGTGGGAACAGAAGACACGCGCAAGCATCTTGATGGAGCATGGGTAATCAGGAGTGATACTTATGGAGAAGCATCCCCACATCTAAGGGAGAAGTTGATAATGCAACCCAAGGAATAATTGAAGCATGAGGGGAGTGGGAGCCAGTGCAGCATCTGGTAAAGGAGGCAGTAGTGAGTGGAGTAAGGTGCCATGAGAGTTAAACAACAGACATTGTTGTAGGTGGAGATCAGGTATGAGCGGAAGGCCGAGGGCATTTGCAAGTAAATTGGAGAGCAGTAGTTTTGATAATAGGTAGTAAGTTCCCTTGGGCAATGGCCAGTCAGTCTTCACTGGTCAGGAACAGTTTTAAATGATAAGTTGCCCCAAGCTTATGATTAATCTGATGTATGACATCGGAGACATGTTCCACATAGGATAGGGAGGGGTCAAGGGTAATGCCCAGGTAGTTGAAATTGGGCACATTTTGTAGTGCAGTGCTATCAGGTATCAGTACTGAGAGGACAGCGCCAGACTTGGCAATGCTAGCTAGGTAGCAACTTGATCCAAAAAACATCGATCTGACTTTTTTTCTCATTGACAAGGAGCTGATGTGACTGGAACCAGGAGTACTCAGAGCTAAAGTTATGGGACAAGATGGTGGATATGTTATCTAGGTTCTTGTCACTGTGATAGAGGATGAGATCATCAGCATATAACAAGGCTTCACAAGTTAGGCAGTCAGAGGGGAAGGAGTTTATGAGCAGAAAGAAGAGTAGCAGGCTGAGTATAGAGCCTTGAGGAACACAGGTAGTGATTTGGAGAGCAGGGGAGGTGACAGGGCCAATGCATACTGATTCAGATCTCCCTGAGAGGTAGCTCTTGAACCATAATGAGGTCTCAGATGAGAAGCCCAGTTTATGGAGGGTGGAGAGAAGTAAGGAGTGGTAGACCAAGTCAAATGCCTTGGACAGATCCACAAAAACTGTACCAGTAGCCCTCCCCAAGTCCATGTTCCTATGAAGGTGGTTCATGAACAAGGCCGGGGCAGAGGAATTGTAGTGCAACTTGCAGAAACCATGTTGTAGGTGAGACATAAGGTTGTATTTATCGATGTTGTCAGTCAGTTGCCAATGGATAATCCTTTCCATGAGTTTGCTATGGTGGGTAAGCAGGGATATGGGCCTATAATTATCTGCCGACAGTGGATCCCTTGCTTTAAAGATAGGTACCACCCATGCATGCTTCCAGGAGTCAGACATGGTTGAGGTAGTCAGTGCCAAATTGAAGATGAAGGTGAGGGGCTTTAGGATGACAGGAGAGATTAGCTTGAGCATGACTGGGAAAAGGCCATCACTACCAGGACTGCTGTGGCTAGGTAGACTCTTTAGAAGCTTGGCAGTGTCTTTGGAGGAGATAGCCTGAAAATAGAAAGGTGGGATGTGAGAATTTGTGGGTGGTAAGGTTGTGGACAGGTCAGGAAGGATAGACCCATGGCTGATAGGAGGCTGGGCAGGCAGCTTACTAAGGTGGGCTGACAGGTCCGAGAACTTTTCATTAAATGCCTTGAAACTTGAATGTCTCGATCATAACCCCATGCTCCCTCCTTTCTTCCAGTGTATACATATTGAGGTCCTTCAATCTTTCCTCATATGTCTTATATTGCAGGTCTTTCACCATCTTTGTTGCCCTTCTCTGAACCACCTCTACTCTTTCTACATCCCTACATAGATGTGGCCTTCTGAACTGTGCACAGTGCACCGGGTGCGGCCTCACTAGTACTTGGTATAATGGAACCACCACCTCCCTTCTTCTGCTAGTGATATCCCTCCCTATGCACCCTATCATGCCACTAGCCCTCCCTGCTGCCTTTGTGCACTGTTTGGCCACCTTCAGGTCATATGAGATGATAATCCCAAAATCTCTTTCCTCCTTGTTGGCTGCCAGCAATACCCCCCCCCATTCTGTAGCTCTCTGTAGGGTTTCTGCACCCAGGTGCATGATTTTGCACTTCTTCACATTGAACCATAGCTGCCACACTTCTGACCATTCTTCCAGCCTACTCAGGTCCTTCCTGATCCTCTCCACCCAATCAGGAGTGTGCACCCCGTTAAAGTTCTTGGTGTCATCTGCAAAGAGGCATATATTCCCTTCCAGTCCCTCCAGTGTCACAAATGTAGACATTAAAAAGGACTGGCCCAAGGACCAACCCCTATGGCACCCCACTGGTCACCCATTTCCTCAGATTGGATTCCATTTACCACCACCCTCTACTTCCTATACCTCAGCCAGTTTCCAACCCAGTTTACCACACTGTGACCCACTCCCAGGCTACCCAACTTATTTACTAGCCTCCTAAGTGGAGCGGTGTCGAAGGCCTTGCTGAAATTGAGACAGGCAATATCTACTGCTCCACCCCCTCCTGATTCACTTCCTTCATCACCCAGTCAAAAAAATCTATCAGATTTGTTTGAGATGACATTCTTGCTGTGAATCCATGCTGCCTCAGATCCTGGGCTCTGATGGATTCCAAGTGTTCCCCAATCCTTTCTATAAGTAGTGCCTCCATTATCTTCCCCACTACTGATGTGAGGCAGACTGGCTCCTCCCTGCTTCCACTCTTGTGCAATGGGACCACATGTGCCCTCCTCGGTTACTTTGGCACCACTCCTATCCTGAGTGACTAGCTGAAAAGGGCTACCAGTGGTGCTGCTAGCTCCATCTGAAGATCCTTCAAAATCTTGGGATGTATACCATCCGGGCCCATTGCCTTGTCCACCTTCAGCTTTGTGAGCTCTGGTAGGACTCTTTCCTCTGTAAATGGGTTGGTGTTCACCTCCCTTCCCCCTTGGTATATGTTGCATGTCTGTAGTCCCTGTCCCTCACCTTCTTCTGTGAAAACTAAACATTAGTATTTATTCAGTATCGTAGCCTTACCTGAGTCCCCCTTCAAACTATCCCCTTCCTCCCCTCTGAGGTGTACAATCCCACTGGTGGCTTTCCTTCTTATGCTGATGTACCTATAGAATGTCTTATCACTCTCTTTACTGTCTGTGCTAGTCTTAACTCTATTTTCACTTTTGCACTCCTGATAGCTTTCCCAGCTTCCTTCAGATTCTTTAGGTATTTCTCCCTATCCTCGCCCTTCTGCGATCTCTTATATGTTCTGAAAGCTCTCTTTTTGTCCCTTACCTTCCGCTACCTCTTTCAAGAACCACAGTGGCTTCTTCCTTCTCTTGCCTTTGCTTCTCAGCCTAATGCACTGGTTTGTCACATTCACTATGGCTTCTTTTAAGTGTGCCCACTGTTCCTCAATCCCCCCTGTCTACCTTCCTTCCTTACCAGAGCTTCTTTGATATATCCCCCATCCCCGCAAAATCTGCCCTCCTAAAATCCAGGACTCTTGCCCTCGTGTGACTTGACTGTGAATATGTGTCCATTTTGAAACATATTGTGTGGTGGTTTCTGGGCTCCAGGTGATCAACCACCCGAACTTCTGTGCTCCTGTTCCCATTGGTCAGTATTAGGTCTAGAATCATGTTGTCTCTGGTGGGTTCAGGCACTAGATGCCTGATGCCTGCCTGCTGCAGGGAGTCCAGATGTCTCGGCTCCTGGCTGATGTAGCTGCTGGGGTGGTCCAATCAACATCTGGCATATTAAAATCACCCATTAGCAGCACCTCCCCTTTTGTTGACATTTCATGTATTAGCTCTTCTAACTCCCTGTCTATTTCCTCACCTTGAGCTGAAGGCCTGTAGATAATCCTTGTGCAAATGGCTATGCCACTGCCTATTTCAAGGGTGACTCACAATGCCTCAGACTCTCCTGCCTACCCTGTACTGCTGTAGCCTTTATCCCCTCCTTGATGTACAGGTCCACCCCTCTCCCCTTTTACCCCCATCCCTCCTGAATAGGGCATATCCTGGTACACTAATCTCCCAGTCTTGGTTTGCTGTGTACCATTTTTCTGTTATTGCCACTATATCCAGGTCCACATCGGTCATCAGGGCCTCCAAGTCTGGGATTTTATTTCCCAGGCTGCAGGTATTTAATTACATGACCTTCCAAGTAATGCTGCCCCTCCATCTGTTATTCCTGTTCAGGCCTTCTCTTTTCCTTTCTTCAGAGGAGCTGACTTTGATAAGATGGCCAACAGAGTTAAGCTAGCCCTGGCAAGAAGAAATACAGGTGAGGGGGTACAGGCAAAGTGGGCAAGCATTAAGGTTGCAATACTTGAAGCAACATCCCATTGTGTTAGAGAGAAAAGGAAGTGCAAAAGAAGAAGGAAACCACTTTGGTTCTCAAAAACAGTAGCAGAAAAGGTCAGAGCCAAAAGTCTGGCCTTCAGGAAATATAAGGTAACACATCAGGATGAAGATAGGGAGGCATACCAAACTTCCCTAAGGGAAGAAGGGAAGCCAGTAAGGCAGGCAAAGGCCAAAACCAAGAAAACACTAGCACCAACAGTAAAAGAAGGTGACAAGACTTTCTATAGATGCATTAGTAAAAGAAGAAGGTCCAGAGGGGGTATTGTTAAGATCAAAGAGGATAAGGGGGCCTGTGAGGAGGAGGACCATGTAAAAGCATCTATCCTAAATAGACACTTCTGCTCAGTATTTACTGAAGAGAAGGTAGGGAAGGGCACACAGTTCAGCACCATGTACACAGGGGGGAGGGAGGTGTGCACTAGTCCCTTCACAAAAGAAAGGGTCTTACAAGAGCTCGATAAGCTCAGGATAGACAAGGCAATGGGACCTAATGGCATACATCCAAGGGTACTAAAGGAGCTAAGGGTGGAACTATCAGAGCCATTATCAGAACTGTTTAGTGAGTCTCTGAGCGCAGGAGAGGTCCCAGAAGACTGGAGAAGGGCTAATGTGATCCCGCTCCACAAGAGTGGTAGCAGGGAGGAGGCAGGGAACTACAGACCAGCCAATCTTACCTCAGTAGTGAGCAAGATTATGGAGGCATTTCTTAAGGAAAGGATAGTGCAACACCTGGAATACATAGGAGCATAGGATCCAAGACAGCATGGATTTACAAAAGGAAGGTCCTGTCAAACTAATCTCATAGATTTCTTTGACTGAGTAACCAGAGTGGTGGACCAAGGGGGAGTAGTTGATGTCACCTACCTTGACTTCAGCAAAGCTTTCAATACCGTTCCACACAGAAGATTGATTAATAAGCTGGGTAGGCTCGGGTGGGTCAGAAGTTGGTCAACTGGGTGGCAAGCTGGTTGATGGGCAGAAAACAGAGAGTGGTAGTAAGCGGCATTCAGTCAGAAGGATGCAAGTTACAAGTGGGTACCTCAGGGATCAGTCCTTGGGCCAGTCATCTTCAATATCTTCATCAGTGACATTGCAGATGGACTGGAGGGTAAGGTTTGTCTGTTTGCAGATGACACCAAGATCTGTAACAGAGTAGATGATCCAGATGACGTGGGCAGAATGAGAAGAGATCTGGATAAACTGGCAAAATGGTCAGAAGAGTGGCAACTGAGGTTTAATGCAAAGAAGTGCAAGATCATGCACCTAGGGAAGAGAAACCCTGATGCCACCTATAGGCTGGGAGGGGAGTTGCTGGCAGTCACAAGGGAAGAAAGAGACTTGGGCATCATTATCATCACCGATGACCTGAAATCATCCAAGCAGACCACTAAAGCAGTAGGTAAGGCTAGGGGGTGTTGGGGTGTATTAATAGTGGTATCACAAGTCGTAAGAGGTAGGTTATAATCCCTCTTTACAAGACACTGGCTAGGCCCCATCTGAAGTACTGTGTGCAGTACTGGAGGCCACACCTTCACAAGGACATTAACCAAAATGGTGCAGGGACTACATCAGAAAATGTATGAGGACAGATTAATGGAGCTCAATATGTATACCCTAGAGCAAAGGAGGGAGAGAGGTGATATGATCGAAACATTCAAACACCTTAAGGGCATAAATAAGGTGAAAGAGTCTAACATGTTTCAATATAAGAAAAATAGCAGGACAAGAGGACAAAGCATGAGATTAGAGGGAGGCCAATTAAGGGGCAATGTGAAGAAGTTCTTTTTCACAGAAAAGGTGGTGGATACATGGAATGGCCTACCTCAGGAAGTGGTGGATATGAATACAGTGCAGGACTTCAAACAGGCATGGGACAGGCATAAGGGAGCAATACAGATGAGTATGAATAGATAGGCCATTGACAGAGCAAAGGCCGATTGCATGTTCATAAGGTCGAAAAAGAAATGGGCAGACTGGATGGGCCTTGCGGTCCTTATCTGCCATCAACATTTATGTTTCTATGTTTCTATATTTCTCCCTAGTGCCTTTCCTCTGTTGCCCCTCTTTGTATTTGTATTTGACAACAGCTTGACTTTCTGATCTTTCTCTCTGGCTGCTCTATTCTGTGGAGGTGGACTGTTTGGATCTACCTGCTCCCATCTACCCCCCCTTTCACAAGTTTAAATGCTTTCTGAGGAAGCATTATAACTTTTTATTCAGGACCACCATCCCCTTTCTGGATGCATGAAGGCTGTCTCCCTTGTACAGGCCTGCATCCCTCCAGGTGGGGCCCCAGTCCCCTATGAACCCAAAACCCTAATTCTTATGTTAGTCATTCAACCAGGTATTAAATCTTCTGATGCAGAGATTCCTAGCCTCCCCCATTGCCCTGGACCAGTAGCACTTCTGAGAATGTCACGGAGCTCGCTACTTTCCCAAGGCTCCTTCCTTGTTACCTGAAGTCCTCCTGTACCTGCTTAATGCCCACCTTGTCCCACCTAGGTCATTTGTCCCAAGATGGACAACCATCTTCAGCCCCCCTCCTTGCTACTGTCTTAGCAATCCTTTTGATCTGCTCTCCCTCCCTCTAAGCTGTGCCTAATGGAAGGCACTTCACCTCCCTCTCCACCTATCTTCTTGTGCCCAAAACCATTCCTCAGACAACTGAGTCCCCCACCAGGAGTAGCTTTCCCTTTTTCTGGAGTCCTCTGCCTCCTGCCTCTGGGTCTCCCTCCTGGAGGACCCGCTCATCCTCCCTGGTCACAACCTAAGGTTCCCTTGTGGGGTTCTCCCACTCCTCCATGACAGCAAATGAGTTACTAAGTTGGACTGGTTGGGGAATGTGTTCCTGTCTCACCTCCCTCACCTTCCCTGAGTCTACTGTAGTCCATCCAGCCTCTTGACCGGGGAACCCTTGTGGTAGTGGCTGGGGATGTGGTGGTCTCTGCTGGGACTGAAGGTCCCCAGTCTTCCAGACAACTCAGCTCAAAGACTGGCTGTTTCCACTGTCAGTCCTGAGAGGTGCCTGCATATGGGGCAGCACCGGAGTTCCCAACATGTTCTCCTGAGGATTACTGCCCCACATCCATTGCACTGCACCACTCCCTTCATCCTTTTCTTCTGGTCCATCTGTGTCCCTCCTTGTTTGCTAACTAAACCTTCCTGAAATTTTTTTAACCCCCTCTGTCACTTCCTTACTGAAAAGGGGTGCCCTTAAATTACTCTGCTAGAGTATCTCTAATCAAAGATGCTATTCAGCTAATCTGTGTTAGGCCCCTTCTTGTGTAGTAACAAGAAGCTGTAATCTATGGAAAGTCTATAAAAGGCAAATGAGCACAACATGGGTGGGATGGGGGAGGGTGAGTGGGTATGTACTCTGCGTGTGGCTGTGACCCCTGGTAAGAAAACAATCATCCCACTTTCCACAATTTATCTTACAGCAAGGCTTCCTTTACCTAACTGCCAGTTCACCTACTCTAGTGGAAACAAAAGGTTTTTACAGCGTTCTGCAAGACAGGTAATAGTAACCGCAGCAAAAAACTCAAATGTTAGGCTATATATTTACACAGCTAGTCAAGTCTGCAGCCCTTCAGAACAACAAAAAACACTTTTAAATCACTCAGCCCTCCAGTAATGGCTCCTCGTTCCTCCCAACATCACCTAGGTAACTGATGTCTCCTCATCAAGCTCCTCTCTCTGCTGGTGTGTCTGTCGGTGAGTTCCTCCTTCTGATGGTGAGTTCCCTTGGCGTTCATACTTTTAAATATCCATTCCTTTGTTTGCTTTTGGCACTGTTTTCTTCTCTACTGATTGGCTCCTCTGCCCTTCTCATCACAGTGTCATCATTTCTTCACCTTTCCCGGTGGCTGTGACCCCAGGTAAGAAAACAATCAGCCCACTTTGCACATTTCATCTTACAGCAAGGCTCCCTTTACCTACTATAACTGCCAGTCCACCTACTGTAGTGGAAACAAAAGGTTTTTACAGCATTCTGAAAGACAAGTAATAGTAACCCCAGCAAAACCTCAAACACTAGGTTATATATTTACACTGTTAGTCATGTCTGCAGCCCTTCAGAACAGCAAAAAATACTCATCCCTCCAATAACAGCTCCTCTCTCCCTCCAGTGTCGCCTAGGTCACTGATGACTCACTGTCGAGTTACTCTCTCTGCTGGTGTGTCCCATTGATGAGTTCCTCTTTCTGATGGTGAGTTTCTCTGGAGTTTGGACTTTAAAATCTCCATTCCTTTGTTTGCTTTTGGCACCATTTTGTCCTTCACTGAATGGCCCTCTGTCCTCTTCATCACAGTGTCAACCTTTCTCCATCTTCCCCTTTGGCCGTGAACCCTAGTAAGAAAATAATCAGCCCATTTTGCACAATTTATCTTAGTGCAAGACTTCCTTTACATAACTGCCAGTCCACCTATTGTAGTCAAAATGAAAGGTTTTTACAGCATTCTGCATGACAAGTAATAGTAACCCCCGCAAAAAACTGTAGCCCTTTAGAACAACAAAAACTACTTTTAAATCACTAACCCCTCCAGTAATGGGTCCTCACTCCCTCTGATGTGCCTAAGTCACTGATGTCTCGTCATTGAGTTCCTCTCTCTGCTGGTATGTCCTGTTGGTGAGTTCCTCCTTCTGATGGCAAATTCCTCTGGTGTTCAGACTTTTAAATCTGCATTCCTTTGTTTGCTTTTGGTACCATTTTGTTCTTCATCAAATGGCCCCTCTGCCCTCCTCGTCACAGTGTCATCCTTTCTCTGTCTTCCCCACTGGCTGTGACCCCTGGTAAGTAAACAATCAGCCTGATTTGCACAATGTATCTTACAGCAAGGCTCCCTTTACCTACTTTCCAGTCCACCTACTGTAGTGGAAATGAAAGGTTTTTACAGCATTCTGAAAGACAAGTAATAGTATCCCCAGCAAAAACTCAAATGCTAGGCTATATATTCACACCATTACTCAAATCTGCAGCCCTTCAAAACAACAAAATTACTTTTAAATCACTTGGCCCTCCAGTAATGGCTCTTCACTCCTTCCAATGTCATGTAGGTCACTGAAGTCTCGTCGTTGAGTTCCTCTCTCTGCTGTTGTGTTCCAACGGTGAGTTCCTTCTTCTGAACCGCCTTCAGTAGATAGGAAATGCAAGTCTGCAGCAAGCAGCAATCAAGATGGCCCAAAAAACACCAGGTAGATGAAGCATGGCAATGGCAACAGATGGCAGAGGTAGACAGGGATACTGAGAAGGGTGCATCATGTGGTGACTATGAGAAGCAGAACATTCATCAACTAGAGAGAGAGATAGGGGAACTGATGCAACACAGCTGCAGCACTAGCAGGCAGGGAAGAAGATCATAGAGAGCAGAGACCATAGTAGTTTATTTATTTATTTATTGAAATGTTTCACTAGGAAGGCACACTGAACAACAAGTTGCTCATCTCCCGGTGTGATCTGGGGGGAGTACAGTTGGATGAAGAATTAGACATACAGTTTAACATTTAACATATCTGAGAAATTAAACATTAAGTTACATTTGTAACAGGGCTGGCCCAGTGGTGCTGAGGGCTCAGGTGCTGGATGTCTCACCTCGCGCCATGCCGCCAATCCGAGTTTGGGAATGAGCTCATGTGCTGAGGGTCAGCAGGGGAGAGAGAGGATTGAGCATCTATTAGACTGCTCTCCTCTCCCTGGGAGCTATCCAGTGCTTCTCCAGCAAATTAGACCCCCCCCCCGGTGGTTGCAATACATGCACTGGGCAGATGTGGAGGGAAGGTGAGCAGTAGATATCTGTGGCATCATGCCACCCTGATGCTATTGCACTGCTGCACTCCTGGGGACAAAAAGCACTAGGGAAACCCCCATGCCACAGCTCCACAGGGATGATGGGTTCTCCAGGGGCAGGCCCACATCCCATCACTGGCCCATCACTCCAGAGGACTCCTCCCCCTGCCCGATGCTTAGGTAGGCCTCTCTTTTCTGGGGAGTGCTGATACCTCCAGTCCCTGGCCCCACCTACCACTCCTCCCATCTCCAGGCTTCCCCCCTGGATGGAGCCGCCAGGTGGGTGACCCCTCCATGAGAATGTGGGTTGTGAAGCCCTTCCTTACCCTCAGGATGGGGTCACTGGAGCGGGATCCCTCCAGTGGACAACAGTCTGAGTGGGAAATAGAGGCAGGGTGGAGTCATTATTTGCTGCCAAGATTTTTTCCTTAGTTTTTCTCCCTGGGGCTGGGGCTTGCAATGATGCCTGTGTTCACCCGGCCCCCCTGAAATTTGTATTGCTGGCCACGTGGGACCCCCAACCTCTGCCAGGAGTCCTCATTGCACTGGACACTCTTTCCCCTTCCCCTGAGAGAGGGAGAGCAGTCTTCCGGATGCTCAGTCTCTTTCCATCAGCCATCCCTCTGACTCCTAGTTCCATCCCCAAACTCAGGATGTTGGTGCCACAGACAGGTGCCTTGCCACTGCCCATTGGTCCAGCTCACAGTTTGGCCTCTCTAATTATAGACAGGCTGCCTCATACCCCTCCTTACCAGAAAGTTATGGCTCTGATCCCAGAAGTCTCTTCTTTACTGGGATCTTCGGGTATCATATCTAAACTATATCAGGTGTTGTTTCACAAAAGATATGGAAACTCTTTTGGACTCACAAGGTTTTGCAGCTCCATTCTTCCTCATTATCATCCTGATTGGCAAATCCTGTGGAGATCCTGTCATAAATATGTTTCTCAAGACAGGTTGTGTCTCATGCAATATCGTATTTTACATAATATGTACTATACTCCGGTTAAGTTAAAGAAATGGGGTCTCTTGGACTCTAATTTATGTGTTAAGTGTTCTAGGGAGGATGGAACACTTCTTCACTTATTTTGGTCCTGCCCCAAAATCTCTTTTCTATGGGACTCTATCAAGGTTTCCCTGGACCCTTTACTGGGCCAACAGGAATATTTCATGCCTGACATTTGTCTCCTAGGAGACGTGTCCTCTATTAGAGTTAAAGTAAGAAGGTTTCATATCTCTATGATAGCGTTATCTGTCAAGAAGCTTATCCTATGCCACTGGAAAGACAAGTCCACTCCGACTTTCCAGGAATGGGTGAATGAAATTCTTGCCAACCTGCGTACAGAAAAAGCGATTGCCAGCCTCCACAACTGATTGTCTGTTTATACACAAATTTGGGATATCCTTCTGTAGGTTCCTGTATAATGACTTTGTACTTATGGGGCACATGGATATGTTACTGCTGTATGGGGAGGGAGGGGAGGGTCAGGCAGTTTTATTTTAATAAGTTGCTGTATTCTTGCTTCATTCTCATGGTAACTGCCTTTTATTGTGGAAAATCTTTTAATAAAGTTTGAATTGAAAAAAAAATAGAAAGGCTGCCACGGGAGGGTGAACCCACCCCAGGGGGTGATCCTGGAGGGCTAGACCTGCCTGGGTGTTTGGAGGAAGAATCTGGAAGCAGTGAGTTCAGGATGGGAGTAGAGGCCTAGCCAAGCGAGCACCCCAGAAGGATGCCTGAGCTGTAGGGGTGCAAAAAGAAAATGTACAAAAAAAAATTACATTTGTAACAAGACACACAGTTAAAAAAATATCATAAATAATCATACAATTGCATTTGTGACATAACATACAGTTAAATATATGATAGCTGTGGATTATGCATTTAATTACAAGTGGCATATCTGAGGAACATAGTGCAGAAATGTAATGTCGCTTTTGAGTCAACTCCTTGCAGGAATGGATCACAGTTAAGAGGCAGGTTATTTAGCATTTATTGAATGAATGAAGTACAGTAGGGGGGGCATCAAGGAGAGTAGAGGGGTAAACAGGGGAAACCAGCTGGGGGAAAGAAAGGATAAGATGGTGGGGACCTTACTGGAGAAAAGTGAGCACAAAAATAAATCAGTTGTGAGGGACAAGTTAACACAGGGCTAGTGAAATCTGGGAGCACCTCAGACAGAACAAAAAGTGCACATTATTAGCTCAAATGAACTAATTCCTTTGATTAAGTGCAGGGGGTAGAGAGGGGGCAGGAGAGAGTTGGGGGTAAGTGATAGGGAAGGAAGGGGAAGGATGAGTCATACCTGGAACTGGCCCCTTCAGAGTGCTGAGATTGCTGCCAGTGGCAGAATGAAACAAGGATTTAGAAAAAGGGGCAGGAGTAGGCAAGAACAAGTTGGGTAGAGGTAGTAAAGGGGATGGTAAAGTAAAGGAGGAGGGGGGTGGGAGAAACTTGGCTAAGACTAGGTGTCTTCAGGAAGCTGAGAACCCTGTCAGAGAGCAGAGTCAGGTAAAGAGGAGTTAGGTAGAGCAGATGGAAGGGAAAGGGGAGGAAAGGAGGAGTCATTTCCCAGTGATGGACCCCTCCAGGATGCTGAAAACCCTGCCAGGGGGCATAACTAGATGAGGACAAGTTGGGGAGAGAGAAAAGAAAGGATGAAGGGAATGGAGGGAAGAAGAAGCTTGCCTAAGACTAGGCCACTCCAGGATGCCGAGAACCCTGCCAGAGCACAGAATCAGGTGAGGAGTAGTTGGGTAGAAAGGATAAAGGGGGAGGGGGAGTGAAGGAAGAGTAATTGCCTGTGCTGGGCCCCTCCAGGATGCAGAGAACTCTGATAGGGGATAGAATTAGGCAAGGACAAGTTGGGCAGAGGGAATGGGGGGGATAGAAGAGGAAAGGAATAAAGATGGCAAGAGATAAAAAACTTACCTGATAGTAGACTTTGTCAGGGTACTAAGAATCCTGACAGAAGACAGATTTATTTATTTTTTTTATTTATTTGAAGTCTAGGATTACAAATACCTTTGAGCCAAGGCTCTTTTACAAAGGATCCACATCAAACTGAGAGGCAATAGGAGTCAAGGCACTTAGAAGAACAACACAACATGAAAGAACAATGCAATTATAAAAAACTGTTAAAAAGAAACTAAAAAAGCAGTTAATCAAGTAACTCGAAAATATGAGTTAAATCTGGTCATAAAAGTTAAGAATAATCATAAATCTTTCTTTACTTACATTAATAACAAAAATGGGTGCAAAACAACAGTGGGGCCTATTAAGGATCAGGCTGGAGAAATAGTTGATGACAACCAGGATATGGCAGGGCATTTCAATACTTATTTTCATCGTTTTTTAATGATAAAACTAAAGGTACTAAGGAACATCTGTATAATGCAGGCTATAGAATTACTTTGAATCGAGGGGATGCTGAGGACAGATTGATGCATCTGGACCCCAATACATCTCAGGGACCAGATGGGATCCATCCTAAAGTCCTTAAGGAGCTGGCAGCAGTATTGGCAGAACCCATAACAGCACTATTCCAAACATCACTGGATAGAGGGGAGGTGGCTGAGGTTTGGTGAAAGGCAAACATCCCAATCCTTAAAAAGGGGTTAAAACAAGAACTGAGCAACTACAGGCCCATAAGCTTGACCACTGTCTCGGGGAAGATGTAGGAAACCATTATTTAGGACCAAATAGTGGAGTTCATGAACTTGGCTGGGGACTGTGATAATGCACAGCATGGTTTTAGGAAAGGTTTATCATGCTAAACAAATTTCCTGGAATTCTATGAGCATGTGAGTAGGGCATTGGACGAGGGCACCTCTGTGGATGTAGTGTTTTGGGATTTTTCAAAGGCATTCGATAAGGTCCCCCATGGGGAATTGGTGGACGACTTAATAGAACACAATATACCTGGGTATAAACATAG
This sequence comes from Neoceratodus forsteri, assembly GCA_016271365.2. Lineage (NCBI taxonomy): Eukaryota > Metazoa > Chordata > Ceratodontiformes > Ceratodontidae > Neoceratodus > Neoceratodus forsteri. Next base: position 158,269,911 of record CM028131.1, on the reverse strand, counting down.
ACATAGAAACATAGAAACATAGACTTTGATGGCAGATAAGGACCGCTAGGCCCATTTAGTTTGCCCATTTCCCTACCTTCAGGATAGGCCGCAGATCCTAGTTAACCAACAGCCTATTTCTTCCTACCCCCCACAAGAATTGCCCTATGTCTGTCCCATGCATTCTTGAAATCTCCCACAGTTTTAGACCCCACAACCTCCTCAGGAAGGCTGTTCCATGCATCCACTACCCTCTCTGTGAAATAATACTTCCTTACATTGCCCCTGAACCCCTCCTTCTATCTTTAAATTGTGTCCCCTTGTTCTTGTAAGTCTCTTTTTCTGAAAGATGCTACCCTCTTGGACTTTGTTGATTCCACTGAGGTACTTAAAAGTTTCTATCATGTCCCCCCTCTCCCTTCTTTCCTCAAGGGTATACATATTAAGCCTCTTTAGTTTCTCCTCATATGGCTTCTCTTGCAGACCCCGCACCATTTTAGTTGCCCTCCTCTGGACTACCTCTATCCTGTCTATGTCCTTGTGGAGATGAGGTCTCCAGAACTGGACACAGTACTCCAGATGGGGTCTCACCAACTGTCTGTACAGATGGATAACAACTTCTTGTTTTCTGCTGCTGATGCCTCTCCCTATACACCCCAGTATACCCCCAGCCCTCCCTACTGCCTTCTCACATTGATTGCTAACCTTAAGGTCATCTGATATGATTACCCTCAGGTCCCTTTCCTTTTTTGTTGTTGTTACTACCTCCCCACCCATTGTGTATTCTTCCCCTGGGTTCTTGTTTCCCAGGTGCATTATTTTGCACTTCTTTGCATTGAATCCTAGCTGCCATACTTCTGACCATTCCTCCAACCTTGCCAAGTCCCTTTTCATCCTTTCCACACCTCCTTGTGTATCAACCCTGTTGCAGATCTTTGTGTCATCTGCAAAAAGGCATACTTTTCCTTCCAGTCCCTCTGCAATGTCACTGATGAAGACATTAAAAAGGACTGGACCCAATACTGAACTCTCACGGTACCCACTAGTAACCCCTCTTTCTTCAGAGTGGACTCCATTTACAATTACCTTCTGTGTCCTGTTGTGCAGCCAATGTTTTACCCAGGCTACCACCCTGGGACCCACTCCCAGGCTGGTTAATTTGACTATGAATCTTTTGTGTGGGACTGTGTCAAATGCCTTGCTAAAGTCTAGGTAGGTCATGTCCACAGCCCCTCCCTGGTCTACTACTTTGGTCACCCAGTCAAAAAAATCTATTAGATTCGTCTGACATGACCTTCCAGCTGTGAACCCATGCTGCCTTGGGTCCTGTGCTCCACTGGCCTCTAGGTACTCAATTATTCTTTCCTTCAGAAGTGACTCCATCACGTTCCCTACCACAGAGGTCAGACTGACAGGTCTGTAGTTTCCTGCCTCTGTCTTGGTCCCACTTTTGTGAAGGGGAATCACATCCGCCTTCCTCCAGTCCTTGGGTACCACACCATCCTCCCATGATTTATTAAAAGAGTAGCCAGTGGTTTCACTAGTTCCTCCTTAATTCTTTTAGAATTCTGGGGTGAATTCCATCAGGACCCATTGTTGTCCACCTTCAGTTTTAGGAGTTCTTGCAGAACCCTTTCTTCTGTGAAAGGACTGGGATCGACCCCTATCAAGAGTGCTTCTGTTAATTGGATTAGGCACTTTCCTCCTCTTTTGTGAATACTGAGCAGAAATATTCGTTCAGTATCCTGCTTTTCACTGTCCCCCTCTGCCCACCCACCGTTCATTCTATTCAGCCTCACTATCCCTCCCTTTGTCTTTCTACGCTCGTTGATGTACCTATAAAAGGTTTTATCCCCCTTCTTAACTGAGTTGGTAATCTTTTCCTCAGTTTGGGCCTTTGCTATTCTGACTTCCCTCCCTGCTTCCTGCTGCCTTAACTAGTACAGCTCTCTGTCCTGCTCCTTCTGTGTTTCCTTATACTTCCGGAATGCTATCTTTTTCTTCCTGACTTTCACAGCCACCTCTTTTGAGAACCATAGTGGCTTTTTCTTTTGTTTTGATTTGTTTATTTGCTTCACACAAAGGCTTGTTGCCTCTTTGATTGCAGTTTTGATGATTCCCCATTGTTGCTCCACACCTCCTTCTAGCCTGTTTGCTAGTGCTTTTCTGAGGCACTCTCCCATCTTGCCAAAGTCAGCCCTCCTAAAATCCAGTACCCTCACTTTTGTATGGCTTGACTCTGTAGCTGAGTTTAATGTGAACCACACTGTTTGATGGTCACTTGTCCCCAGATGGCAACCCACTTCTAGATCTGAGATCCTCTCACTGCCCCCATTTGAGTCACGAGGTCTAGGTTGCTCCTCACAGTGGGTTCTGAAACTAGCTGTCTAATGCCTGCCACCTGTGGGCATCAATAATGGCCCTGCTCTTGGATGTGGCTGCAGCAAATGTGCTCCAGTTAACATCTGGCATATTCAGGTCTCCCATCAACAGTATCTCCCTTTCTCTGCCATTCTAAGAATGCCTTCTATCATATCCTTGTCCATTCCCTCCCCTGACATGGGGTCTGTACACAACCCCTGTGCGGATTGTGGTGCCCTTCCAGTCTCCAAGGTGACCCACAGTGCCTCCTCTCCTCCCTGTTTACTCTTTTGTTCAGTTGCCTTTATCCCTTCCTTTACATAGAGTGCTACTCCTCCCCCTCTTCTCCCCTGCCTGTCTCTCCTGTAGGTTATGTACCCTGGTATATTAACATCCCAGTCATGGTTCTCTGTGTACCATGCTTCTGTGACTGCTATGATTTCCAGGCATCCCTCTTCCATCAAGGCCACCAGCTCAGGGAGCTTGTTGCCCAGACTACGGGCATTGGTACTCATTACCCTCCATTTCCTGATGGCCTTACTCCCTTTTGCCCCATCCCTGTCCTTCTTGCCTTTGTCACTTTCTCCATTTACCCCAGCCCTTCTCCCTATCGACACCTCTATGTTGGTGCTTGCCGCACTTACTACCATGATTATTTGGGGGGGCTAGGATTTCCCTGCTCCTTTCCAGTGCCTCCTCCCTTGGCTAGTTTGAAAGCTTGCCAATGAAGCATTTAAACCTATCACCTAGGATCCTGGTTCCTGTCCCGGACAGATGCAGCCCATCATGCCAATATAGGCTTGCATCACTCCAGGTGGACCCCCAATCCCCAATGAAGACAAATCCCTGAGCTCCACACCAGTTTTTCAACCACTGATTGAATCCCATGGTGCGGAACACCCTAGCCTCTCCTATGCCATAGATGGGCAGCACCTCCAAGAAGGTTACCGTGCATGCTACTTGACTAAGGCCCCTCCCCAATTCCATAAACTCTTCCTGCACTTCTCTAATCCCTCTCTTAGCCAGGTCATTTGTCCCTAGGTGGACAATGACATCCAGCTCCCTCCCCTGTGCAGCTGCTCTGGCAATCCTGAGGATTCGCTCCCTGTCCCTCCAAGCCATGGCGCCAGGCAGGCACCTCACCTCCCTCTCCCCTTCCTCCCCCAGTTCTACCTTCCTAACAATGGAGTCCCCCACCAGGAGTTGTTTCCTTCCCTGCAGGGTCCCCTGCCACCCTCCTGTGGGTCTCCTTTGTGGAGGTTCCCAGCATCCTCCTTGGTCTCCACTGTGGGTGCCTCCATAGAGGAACCACACTTTGCCAGAATGGCATAGGAATTGTGGAGAGGTACAACTGGAGGGATGTGCCTCTGTTCCACCCTCACCCTCCCTGAGCCCACTGTGGTCCAACCGCTCCTCTTTCTTGGCAACCTCTGAGGCAACGGCAGAGGCACTGGTGGTCCCTGGATGGAAGAGGAGGTCCCACAAATCCTGGCCAACTCAGCCTGGAGATGAGCAACCTCCTCCCTCAGCCCAGAGAGGTGCCTGCAGATGGGACAACACCGCATCCTCCAGAACGTCTCCTGGAAGACTGCTGCTCCACAGCCACTGCACTGCACCACTCCAATCATGTCTTATTTCTGGCCCCTTAACTGTTTGCAATCCTTACTCTTTCCTCTGTTTTTTCTCTCTCACCTTACTTTCTGCCTGTGTGCCCTTTAAGCTCCTGATTGTCCTGTTCTGAGACAAGAATATCCTATATTTCTCAGTAGACCAGTTACTTGCTCAGAGGCAGACCTCCAGCAGCTAGAGGGGGCCGGAGAGCTACTCTTGCCCTTCTAGGATGGTGGGTCTTTGGTGGTTCTGTGGTCACTCACTTCCTGTTCCCAAACAGGAAGTTTCTATTGTCAGTCAAATCCTGTGCCTATAAAAATAGAACTAGCTTTGGGTGTGGGGGTGGAGGGGAGGGAAGGAGGGCAATATAGTCCCAGCAGAGAAGTTCAGTCACACAGCAGTCCTTTCTCCTGGTGTCTTCTGCCAAGCTATATTACCTGTTGGGTAAAAACATGGTTGAGGGAAAAAAAGCAGAGGGTTTATTTGAAGACTGGTTAAACATGGAAAGTGGAGTTCCCCAGGGATAAGTACAGGGGCCTTGTTTGTTTAATATATATATGTGTATATATATACACACTAACTGACTGGTGGAGGGGAAGTTTAGGAGACCTAATTTGCAGATGATACCAGGATTGGTACTAGCATCAAAAATAATGAGGATGCACAGAAGCTGCAGGTTGCTTTATCTAAGATGGAAAGCTGGGCGAGGGATTATAAGTTATCCTTTAACACCAATAAATGTGTGATTATGCACTTTGGGAAACATAACAACAAAACAGATTATGTTCTAAATGGACATAAGTTGGGAAAGGTCACTGAAGAAAGAGATCTGGGCATTAAAGTGACTAATGATCTCAAGTTCCATCAACACTCTAGCCAAATGATAAGGACTGCTAGTGGTATACTTAATATTAAGAAACATATTAAGAGTAGGAAAAGGGAGGTGATTGTGCCTCTTTACGGTTCACTGGTGAGACCGCATTTGGAGTATTGTGCCCAATTTTGGTCACCAGGGTTTAGGACAGATGTCAAGAGATTGGAGAGGGTTCAGAGAAGGGCATCAAGGTTGGTGGCAGATGTTAGGGACAAAGGTTATGAAACCAGACTGGAGGATCTGGAGATGTACACACTGGAGTATAAGCAACTGAGAGGAGACCTGTGTATGGTGTATAGATTGCTTAAAGACACCAACTTAAGGGGGAAACTGGGACTTACACTTAGGGATCAGCATTATAACACTAGGACACACACATTACAGTTGAGAGGGCAACATTTTTAAGACAATAAAAAGAAGATATTGGTTTAGTGTTAGGGTAATTCTAGTCTGGAACAACTTGCCTGAAGAGGTGGTTGCAAGTAAGAACATACTCGAGTTCAAGAGGGAACTGGATAAACACTGTGTAGCAAACAAAATCGGGAGTTACCACAACTAGGGCTTCAGTGAGTGCAATGGACGAAAGTCTTCTCTGCTCAGTAACTATGATACATATGATTTGAAATGGTGGAGAGCAAGACAGGTTACAGTCAATTCCAAACAGATACGGACATACATTACTGTGGTACAAGGAGCCAATAGGGAGGGTAAGCTATGAAGGGACAAGAAATCAGGTGTAGCCAGTGGCATTTGTTGGGTACAAGAAAAGTACAGAAAGGGAAGGGGGAGATGGTAAGGAGGAAGGGGGGAGGAGTGTTAGAGGAGGAAAACAGGGGGGTGAGCAAGTACTAGATTAGGAAGAGCAGATTAAGGCAGACAATCACAGGAGCTGGAGGTAGACAGGAGGAGGTGGAGGTTGCATTTGAAGAGGCCTAGTTTTAGGTGAGGACAAGTTGAGTAGAAAGAAGAGGGGGGAAGGGGAGGGGAAGGAGGAGTCTTACCGAGTGATAGACCCCTCCAGGATGCTGAGAATCCTGCCAGAGGTCAAAACTAAGCAGAGGCAATTTGGTAATGGAAAAAATATCGGGGTATTTATTTTTATTTATTTATTAAGTCTAGAATTACAAGTACCTTTGAGCCAAGGCTCTTTTACAAAGGTTCCACATCAGAGACTGAACAATACAGTAGTACACAGTAGAGCAAATGCAATATACAATAAAGCAAGTGCAAGTTTAGAGAAGATAAAACTGATTTAACATAGAATTGCATAATTATACAAGGGAGAGCTTACCAGAGGCAGTTATCAACTAGAACAGAAGTGCAGGAAGTGGAGTGGGGTAAAATGGTAGGGGGAAGAGGGATAGGGTAGAGGGGATGAAGTGGAAAGAGGGGAGAGGTGAGAGAAAGGGGTACAGGGCTAGGACTGTGGGAATGAGTTGAGAGGGCCAGCTAGGTATGACTGTGGCAGGGGCTGGAGGCAAAGAGGTGGAGACAGAGCCTTGATTTGAATTGTCTTAGCTTAGGAGTGGAGGAGATCTCAGTGTTAAGGCTATTCCACCAGTAAGGAGCCCGGTAGGCAAATGAGCATTGACCCATAGAGGTTCTGCAGAGTGGGACCAACAGGCGATGAGATTCCAAGCCTCTTGTGTGATGGGGTTATTACTTGGGCTGAGCAGAGATTTATTCCGGGGATGCCTGGCCCATAGTGATCTTCTTAGCCATAGTGCAGGTTTGATATTTTATGTGATTAGATAGTTGCAGCCAGCCAGATTGGGCATAGAGGCTGCATGTGTGGGTTAGGTGGTGAGACCCAATGATTAGGTGGCAAGCTTTGTTGAGCGAAATGGAGATACATCTGAGGGCCGTATAAGTGGCTGATCTGTAAATGATGAGGCCATAATCGATGATGGAGACAATTGAGCTTTGCACTGCAAGGCACAAGGCAGCAGTAGTTAAGCTAGACCTGTACCTGTAGAGAAGGCAAAGACACATGTTGCCAGCCTTAGTGACATTGTCAATAAGGGACACGTAGGACAGGTTATTATCAAGAGTGATCCCTAAGTGTTTGAAGGTTAGAACCTGTTCGAGGGTTGACCCATGTTGGTTTGATATGATCGGGGGGGGGGTGATCTGTGTTTGATCTGGGAGTTACGGAAAAGCGTAGTCTTAGTTTTTTATAGTTGAGAATAATTCTCTGTGTACTGAACCAGCTTTCCACTAATGAGAATTCAAGTTGGAGATTATTTTGCAGGGAATGCTGGTCCTTATGGGAGGAGAGAATTCTGGCATCATCTGCAAAAAGAATAATTTATTCGGGGCAGGATTTAGGCAGGCTATTCAGGAAAAGGGAAAATAGAAGCGGTCCCAGTATGGAGCCCTGGGGAACTCCCGAACGGACTAACATAGCGTTTGAGAGAGTACCTGCAATCTTTACTCATTGCAATCTGTTTAACAGGTAGCTTTGGAATCAGGCCATAGAGTCTGGGGAGAGCCCCATCATTGAGATCTGGTTCAGAAGCAGGTTGTGGAGGACAGTATCAAAAGCCTTTGTTAAATTGATGAAGACTGCCCCGGCAAGGTGGCCATTGTCTAGAGAGCTGTGGATGGCTGCGGTAAATTACATGAGGGCAGATGTGGTGCTGTGCTCTTTCCTGAAGCCATGTTGCTGAGAACATATGATGTTGTGGTTGTCCAGGTAGTCAGTGAGTTGGTCGGCAACAATGCATTCAAGTGACTTTGAGAGGAGAGGTAGTATAGAGATTGTATGGTAGTTTCCATGGTGAGTCTTGTCACCGTTCTTGTATATGGCGGTGATGATGGCGGATTTCCATAGGTCAAGAAACTGGCCAAGGCAGAGGGAGAGGTTAAGGATCTTGGTGAGTGGTCTGATAACTTTGTCAAGCGTGAGGGACAGCAGTTTTAGGTCCAATGAGTCCCTGCTATACCTTGTGTTGGCAATGGCCTTGCCAATGTACTTGTAAGCTTCATGCTGCTTGACTGCTTTGAAATACAGTACAAGTCACATTAAACTGTTTCAGTAATGAGCTGCTCTTGCATTTCTCAGTGAGCTGCATTAAGTGTTAATGGATTTAGTGCACAGCCTTACAAATTCTGTTGCGTAAGAGTTGCAACTTAATTTTGCATTGCATTTTGGCAGACCTGCAGATGTATTCCAAATGAATTCAAAAACATTTGATAAAAGTTTCTCTTGAGCTGGTTAAGAGTTGAAAAACAACACAATGTGAGTTGCCAATGCATTGCAAACTTCAAAAAGCAATGCTAAACCAACTCATTGGTGAAACAGTTTAATGTGACTTGTACTGTAGAAGGGGGGTAGGTAGTAAAGTGGGGAGCATTGGCAGGATCTGTGGGGGAGTGAGTGAGAGGGTAAGCAGTGAAGGGAGAGGAGAGTGTGCTGAGAAGCAGACTCAAGGGGGAGGAAGGTTTAGTATGGGATGTGAATCATGGAAAGGAGCAGAGGTTCAGGAGGATGGTTAAGAAGGATTAAAGCTGGAGCACTTAGATGAGAGAAAGTTATGTAAGACAGAGGAAAGGGAGTAGGAGGAGAAGGAGTGCCATCTTTGGGGGGGTGGGAGTTCCAGATTTGGGGGAAACAATGGGTAAAGCCTGACTGACCAATGAGAGTGGTTTGACAGGGGACCAACAAAGTACACATGTCAGAGGATCTGAGGGAGTGGGAGGGAGGAGGGGGGAAGAGAGTGAGCATGAGAAGTAGGAGGGAAGTTCTCCTAACCAAACTTTAGAAGTGAGTTTGGCACAATGAGTGATGTGCCCTTTGGCAGTTGGGGAAAGGGACAGAGCATGGTAGAGGTCACAGTGATGAGTGAGTGATGGAACATCAAGGGCAAATTGACAGGAGATAAAGAGAGTGTCCAATCAAGTTAGGGAAGATTTGGGAGCAGCACCATAGACTACATCACAGTAGTCGAAAATGGGGAGGATCATCTTCTGGACTAGTTCACACTGTGCCATAGGATAGATGCAACTACTGTTCCTGAATAAGGCACCAAGCTTGTGGCACAGTTTTTTCAGGATGGCGTCAATGAGGCCAGAGAAGTTGAGGTGTTGGTCCAACCAAACCCCAAGGTACCTGAATGAGGAGGTGTTCTCTAGGATTGTACCATCAAGTGTATGGAAAGATGATAAAGGATGGAGCCTAGAGAGTCTCTGCCAAGTGTCAAATGTCATGGAGACAGTCTTTTTGGCATTTAGGAAGAGCAGATGTGAGGCAAACCATAGCTGAAGCTGGTGGAAGTCATGCTGAAGGGTGGTTGCTACATTGGCAGGGCATTTGCCAGAGGAGAACAGAATGGTGTTGTTGGCATACATATGGATAGCGGAGGAGGGATGCATACTGAGGGCAAGTCATTTAGGAAGATGGAGAAGAGAATGGGGCTAAGTGATGAGCCCTGTGGGACTCTTTTGGAAATAGGGAGGGGGGATTGTATCCTGGATCTTGACTGATTGTGTTCTGCCTGCTAGGTAAGCTCTAAACCAGTTTTGGGCAGAAGCAGACAACCCAGCAGCTGTAAGGGAGTCAAGAAGTAGGACATGGGAGACTGTGTTGAAAGCCTTGGCGAGGTAGACAAAGATGGCAGCGATAATGAGGCCATTACTCATCCCAGTGAGAATAGAGTCAGGAGGTGGTAGTGAAGAGGTTTTTCTGAAAACCAGATTGGAACGGGGTGAAAAAGGAAGAGTCATCGAGGAAGGAGGTTAACTGAGAGAGAACCATGTGTTCTTGAAGTTTAGCAAGCGCATGAAGGAGGGAGATTGGGTGAAAATTTGCAGGAGAGGAGGGGTCATCACCCTTTTGGAGATGGAGGACTGCTGCATGTTTCCAGGATGAAGGGACAGATGAGGACAAGAAGGAAAGATTTAGGATTAAGGAGAGAGGGTAAGCTCTAACAGAAGCTGAAGGGTAGAGGAGTTTAGGGTCAACGTCATCTGGTGATCAGCCTTTGGAAGGATTAAGAGAGATAAGGACATTATTGACTAGTGTCAAGTACAAGATGGTGGCAGTGTATGAGCTGCCTGAGCTGTGTTAGTTCCCTGAGCTCTAAAACTTTGTTTTTAGCTTGTTTTTAGATTTTATTTAGTGTTGTTTATTTTTCTAAGTTGTTTTGTCAGTTAGGGCATTTAAGTGATTTATCTAGATTTGATGCGTATTTTTCCGGTAATTAGATTAACGTGGTTTTATAGCTTGAAGTTTTACTTGGATTGTAAACTACCTTAAAATCTGATAAATTTGTACGAATTGGGTCAAACGCTATAGCTATGGTGTTTGTTTAGTGTTTTCTGTGATATTGACTGGTAAATTAAAAACAGCAATTAGCTTTCCCTCCAACGAGACTGTAGAAACTGCAGTCCGGTTTTTGGACCATTACTCTGGGGCTCAAAATTCGAGGGAGAGTTCTTAGTTTTGGAAGCCTTTGCATTCTTGAAGTGATTCGAATATACTTAGCGAGACTGTGGAGTGAAATTTTTCTGTCTGCACTATCTGAATCAGAGTTGGTGTAGTGTGGTGGGAGCGCACTAAGTTCTTACGCTGGTTGTGAGTTTCATTCTCTGTGCTGCTTGCTTGTGGGACTAACATTGAGGCAGCGAGAGCACCCGTGGTTACAGATGCAGCATATGGAGGAACAGTGAGTAGCAGTCATTTTCTCCTGAGGCCGACGCTGATGTAGTGAGAGCACATTTTACTTTAGTGTGCAGAGGACAAAAAGAACAATCAAAGCCTCTCTCTCTCTTTGGATTTTTAGGTGGGTGCTCCCTTCATCTGGAGTGGATGACTGGCAGGATTTTGAGCTGTTTGGGATGAACTGCTGGGGTTTGGACCAGAGGGTTTTTCCTCTGTGGTTGTAGGTGAGGGAACTCATGCTGCTGGTGGGTGGCTGAGGTTTCAGATTCCCCTCCTAAAATGGCCTTTCAACTATTGTAGGTCTGTCACTCCAGAAAGGGGAAGGTTGCTATCTGCCTTTAGGGCCATGGCACCAAGATAGGGATTTGTGGCTGGAATTGGTTTGTGACTCATAGGAAACTCAGAGGGGTTTTAGTGGATGATGGTGGGTCCCTCTGGGGGTTCTTAAGGCTCTCTGTGGGGGAGCTAATGCTTGTTCCTCAGGAGCCTGTATTCTTTGATCACAACATTTTAGTTTAGCCCTGAGTTTGGTGTCTTGGCCTGATTCTATGAGTGTTTTCATTGAGGAGGTATTAGAGAAGAAGGAAGGCAGAACTGGTCTGTTCATTTGGAGGAATTATTCGGTGTTTGGATTGGGAGAGGGTGAGAGCCTCTCCTGTTTCAAGAAATATTTTTTAACTCCCAAGATACCTTCTATATATACCACTCAATGTACAAGTGGAAGTCCCTTTAAATATTGGCAGGTTAAAGAGGCGGTTACCTCTTTTATACACAATCCACCTAATATAAAACCTCTTAAGATACAATTCTCCTCTCTCCTACAGATAGCTGACCAGCCCCATTCAGTTTCTAAATTTTATCAGGAACTGCGATTCCTTGATCCTTTGTTACCCCACGGAGTTTATTACTACTGGGTTCACAAATTGTCCCTTCCAGGAGATCCTGACACCTGGCAACAAATCTGGAGTAATCTATACAGGTTTATCAAACAGGATAGACTCCATTCAGTATAATATAATGCATAATCTTTACTTCTCCACTGCTAGGTTATACAATATCGAGAAACTTCCCTTCCCACAATGTCACCAGTGCAGGGAACCTAATGGGGATCAATTTCACATGATATGGACTTGCCCAAAGGTTCGAATCTTCTGGCAAGCTATCCAAAGCTCATTGGATCCCCAATTGGGATTAGAGTTCTTGTTTCTATCTAACATTTGTCTGCTTCACTATTTCCCCTCAGGTATTATTAGGCAGAGGAAAGCACACATGGCTCTAATATCAGCTGTGTCTAAGCTGATAATCATGAAACATTGGATAGAAGACTCCATGCCCACTGCTTTGCATCTGGAGAGACGCATTGCCATGATGAATGATAGACTACAATCTTATTTAACCAAATGGGGCACCCTTGATGCTTTACTTGCTGCATGGAAACCTTAGAATGAATACAATTTGTGTCATGGCTGTTGCCTTCCTTTTCCCTATGTTTCCTTTTTGTTTCCCTTTTTTTTTTGGACTTCAACACTTGGTATTCATAGTTGGTAACTTAGATAGGGTATTGAAATGTTACAACTTTGTTAAAAAAAAGATAGCATGGCCTCATAGACCTGTTATCCTCTGGATTCATAACTGGGGCTTATTTATGTATCTCATTCTGTATCACAAGGACTTTAATAAAGAATATTGAATTAAAAAAGACACCTTATATATCTGGACATTGACGTGTTGTCATAAGACTTGCAATATCTGACTTTTTTTTCTAGAACTGAGAGAGGGTGAGAGCCTCTCTTGCCCAACATATGTACTGAACTTTTGGATATTGTATATTTGGATAGTTTTGTTATTATTCTTTTTTGTCTTTGATTTAAACAATTCTGTTTTGTGATTTCTTTTGTATTTTATTTTAATATAGATTTAATTTTGGGGTGGTTTATATTTTTGTTTTGCTGAGTTTTCCCTGTTGTGAGTGAGTGGGAACTCTGAGAAGCTATAAGGGTATTAAAGTGATTAATTTTAACATGAGTAGAAGGCCTGCCACCCCCAGTCATACGCTATTCGTTCTCCACTCTTTGTGCCCTCCACCCTTTCTCCCTCTTGCCATAGCAGTTATCAATATACCAGCGCTGTAGAGCGCTGGGTATTGTGCGAAGGGGGAGGAGGGGTTTTGTGGGGTGTGAACAGTGGAGGTCAAATGAGCGGGACACGGTGTTGGGGTAATGGAAACCAGAAGATGCCCTGGGGTGAAATGGACTCTGGAACAAGGTCACTCTTGTCTGGTTTCCATACCCAAGGGCACCACCAATGATGTTGGGCAAGTGGTCTGTGCAGCTCCAGAGGCCCGACCAACCCGAGCAGTGTTGTGCAATGCCAGATCCATAAGAAACAAGACTGCAGTTATTGCGGATCTTGCTGAGTCTATGGATATGGCATGCATTTCCGAGACCTGGCTGGATGAAAATGCTGGTCCAATTTTGGAGGCAGCAGTTCCAGCTGGGTACTTGATGTTACACCGCCTGAGGTTGGACTGCAGGGGTGGATTGCAGTCTGTTTCAAGACTGAACTGGGCCTCACAAGTGTACCAGTAGAGGGAGCTGAGTCCTTTGAGTGTACTGTAGTGGCAGGTGCGGGTTGCAGAATTGCCGGCATCTATCATCCACCAGGTGATGAGAAGTGTTTTCTGCAGGAAGTAGCAGACTTCATCATTGACATGGCATTTGAGTCACCCAGACTGATGGTCCTGGGTGACTTTAACACCTGGGTCAATGATGGACTCTCACAGTTTGTAAAACACTTCCTCCAATTAATGACATCTTTGGGCCTTACACAAGTGGTTACTTCTGCCACTCACAAGAGTGGTCACTCCTTGGACTTAGTCTTCCTCCTGGGGGTTAAGGCCTTTGACTTGGGGGTGGAACCTGTCGGATGTTCCAATCACTACACTGTGGGGTTCAATTTTTGCACCTCTCCTTGTAGGCCTACTCCTGTGGAGATGGTCAGGTACCACCCTTTGTGAGATATTAGCTCTGCTGGCCTGGCAGTGGTGCTTGACCTATCAGAGTTCTCTGGAGTGAGCAAAGATCCCGATGCTCTGGTGCTGGCCTATAATAGGGCCTTCTCCTCAGCTCTGGATCTAATTGCTCCTGTCCGTGTTTGTCCTCTCCCCCTTCGACCTCGGTCTCCATGGTTTTATGGGACCTTGAGGGAGATGCGATGACAAGGACAAAAATTAGAGCGTTGTTGGCAGAGAACTGCCCTTGATGCCGACCATCTTAGATTGATGGAACATTATCAACTCTATCATTCCACAATCTCCCATAAGAAGGCAGAGTTCCTGTCCAGGGAGATTGCAGCTGCTCAGAATTGACCAGCTCAGTTTTTTTGAACTTTTGACAGACTGTGCAACCCAGCCTGCCTGCAGATTCGGAAAGCTTTTTCACAAGTGGAGTGTGTCGAGCTTGCTCGCTTATTTGCAGCTAAGGTGGCCAACATCAGGGCTGTACTCCAGCCTGCTCCCTCTATGGGAGAAGCTATAGATTGGTGTTTGGTCGCAGCCTCTAGTCTCTCCTGGAATTCCTTTGACCAGCCTGAGTTCATTGATGTCATGAGGATTGTCCAGAATACGCGCCCTACATGCTGTACTTTGGACCCGGGCCCTACCTCCCTGATCAAGGGTTGTCATGACATTATCAGCCCAGTCCTAGCACAGATAGTCTGGTGCTGCTTGGATACGTGTGAGTTTCCTAGCTCCCTGAAGGAGGTGGTGGTGACGCCCGTCCTAAAGAAAGCTTCCTTGGACCCCAACTGCCATGCTAACTACAGACCAATCTCTAATCTTCCCTTTGTAGGAAAGATTATTGAGAAAGTAGTGGCCACACAATTGGAAAACCCTTTAACTATCCATGACATCTATGAACCACTCCAGTCTGGTTTTTGAAAGAGACATAGTACTGAGACAGTGCTGGTTCAGGTGCTCAATGATCTCCTGGTGGCTAGAGATCAGAAGAGCCATTCCATATTGGTTCTTCTTGATCTCTCTAAAGCCTTTGACACTGTGGACCATGGGGTACTTCTTGAGCACCTGGAGTTCATCTGTGGTCTGTCAGGTACAGTCCTCAGTTGGTTTAGATCCTTCCTCACTGACAGAACTCAGAGAGTGGTGTTGGGGATTAATAATTCCCACCTAGTCTCTCTGTCATGTGGGATTCCCCAGGGCTCGGTGTTGTCCTCCATGCTGTTCGCAGTGTATGTGCTGCCCCTTGGAGACATTGTAAGAAGGTATGGACTGAGGTTTCATTGCTACACAGATGATACCCAGCACTACCTATCTTTTGCACCTGACCAGGATAGAGCACTCTCAGTTTTTAATAGCTGCCTCACTGAAATTCAGTGCTGGATGAATTCATGCTGGCTGAAGTTGAATTTGGAGAAGTCTGAGTTAATGGTTTTGGACCCAGGTCACAGGGTAGAGGGGATGAGGGCTGGTTTACCCTCAGGTTTATTTCTGGGGGGTGTCCAGCTCCCTACCTCTGAACAGGTGCGGAACTTGGGGATGGTTTTTGACAATGAGTTGACACTGCACTCACAGGTGTCGGCAGTTGTCAGACTTTCCTTTTATCATCTTAGGAACATCACCAAGATTAAGCACCTTGTTCTGCCCAGTGATCTGCATACATTGATCCACACTTTTGTAACCTCACATCTTGATTATTGCAACTCCCTTTATCTGGGTTTCCTATGGTTGATATCCGCCACTTGCAGCTGGGGTAGAATGCTGTGATCTGGTTATTGATGGGTATGTCTCATGCCTGTCATATTTCTCTGGTTCTGTGTGATCTGCACAGGCTGCCAATACAGTGATGGATCACCTTTAAAGTTGGTCTTTTGACTTACAAAGCCCTACGCGGACAGGGCCCATACTACTTGAAAGAGTTTCTGGTTTCCTACTGCCCTAAGCAATCTCTCTGCTTGGCATACAAGAGGTAACTAGAGATTCTGAGGGTGCCTTTAAAATCTTCAGGAGCTCATGCTTTTACGTATGCTGCACCTACCCTCTGGAATTCTCTACCCCATCAGCTTCATCAGTGTGCATCTGTGGAGGAATTTAAAAAGGCCTTGAAGACCTATTTATGGTCTAAGATCTATTTTAATTGATTAATAAGATGTTATGAGCTCAGATTGATGTTAGAGTGATATTTTATTTGTTTTATCTGTAATTATTGTAAGGCACCTTGAATTTGAGAAAGGCGTGGTATAAATAAAGTATTATTATTATTAGTGTTTCTTCTGGGAAGCAGAAAAGGAGAAGGAAGGGTGGGCATGGAGGGGTTGAGTGCTGGGTGTGGGAGAATGAGGAGAGGGGAGGTTAGAGGGTAGGGATTTTAGAAGTGCTGTGGTGCAGGAGGTATAATAGGAGTTAAGCTCTTGAGCCACTATGCATGGTTCGGAGACCAATGAGTTGTTTATTTTAAGCACAGGGGAGGCAGATGTGAAGGGGGAGAATAGGGCATGGACCACTTTGCAGAATTTGGAGGGGGAATTTATGTTTTTGAGAAAAGATGATTTAAAATATTTAGACTTGGCAATTCTGGTACCTATGAACATAGGAAGCAAGGCAGAGGAGTGTAGAGGGCATAGCCCTAGCAGGAACATAGGAAGAATGGTAGCATGAACAAAGAGAGTGTCACCTGTGTGAAAGTAAGAGGAGAAATATATAATTTAGGCACACTAGGCAGCAACTCTGGGAAGTGGTGCAGTCAACGTGCAGAGAGAGTATAAGAACTGTGTCTGCACAGCAGCAGCAGCAGCAAGAAAATACAGGCATGCCTGAACAACTGAAGCTCCAGAGGCAGACAAAAACATTCAAAAGTGAACCACAAACAGCCAGGGCAGCAGGTCTCAGGAAACTCCGGTGCGATAAGAGCTCTGAATAATCTTTTACAGGGTCTCATCACACTGAGCAGCCGTATCAGCTCTGACCAGAGTTTGTTTAAACTAGAGACACTTTGAGGCCTAAGGGGAGTTGACAGTTCCCCTTTAACATTAACCCATCTGATATGAAGAGATAAATGAGGTCTGTATAACAATTAATTATGGCCTAATTGTTATTGTTGACCTGGTTTTAAAGTGTTGCATCCTTGCTATGGCCATTTTTTGTATATTTGGCATGTTTTAAATTGTAATGACCAAAATGGTCGAACAATAAACTCTACTACTGTAGTGCAGTCATCTTTTTGCCTGCCCTATATACAGTGATGCAATTGCTTAATAACATCAATGTGTCTAGGGGTCAGGAGCTAATCAGGTTCCTAGAATTGTGCTTGCCATTGTATAACTACAATTATTATCCAATAAGTGATATTTTTTCTGTTAGGCATAATGTAGGTAGTTAACAATCATTTTTGCAAGTTTGAGTAAATTATTTCATATCCTTTGCTTGGCATAGGTCTCAACACTGACAACCCCTAGTTCTGCTATCACTGTTGTGGCTGGTGTAGTAGCTGGGATCCCCCCCTCCCCATTAAGGTTTATGCAATATAGTTGTGTTTCAAATTATTCCATTGTTTTCTAGTTTTATTAGACCCAACATTTCAACATCATAAAGAGTTTGCTAATTTAACTGCACCTTAATTGCTTTTACCATTGGCTTTACAGTGTCTCCCCTATATATCTTACTAAATCTGATAAGGCCATGTGTAGTCTGTTTTATTTTAGTTATTGTACTGATCAGATATTTGGGCCACAGTCCACTATTACTAAAATAGGTCCCTAACTAAACATATTCACAGTTATCATCTTATTTTGGTTTAACCAGTTTTGGTTTATTTTATTGGTGCAGATGATTACCACTTTATTTTTGCCTGAGTTAAAGCAGCTGTGCACATTATGGTGAAACTTCTGACATACACTTTTAATTTCATGTTAGATTAACCCTTGTTTCTTACCTTGTATGCTATCCTTCTTTCCTCATTTTGAGTCTTCTTTAAAACTCTTTTTGACATTTGAAATAATGAAAGGAGCACTGCTTTTAATATGGCTCATGCCATGGTTTCATCAACATACTTAATTGTTTTTGTACACCTGTTGTCTCACAAGGCCTGGGGGCACCGTCTGCTCCATGCTGTTGATTTTTAGTTACAACAAAACTGATGTTGACCAATGTATGTATGTATGTTATGTTCAAAAACAACAGAGCATGCTGATGAAAACCTGGGCCAGGCCATACTAAAAGGAGTGCTCCTTTCATTGTTTCTAATGTAAAAAAAAACAAGTGCTAAGCAGATTCACAACAGGAAAATAAGGGCTTAGTACACAAAAGGAGATAAGGAGTGATCTAAATTAGTATAAAAGCATAGTTCAAAATATTCACCACTAGCATGCATTGCTGATAACCTTATTTATAAAACTCCCTCAGTGAAATCACTCTTTGAGGCTAAATCATCCGCATTTGTTACAGATCAATTCAGTAAAAACAGATCTTGATCAAAAATTATTTTCTTATGAGGCAGTGAAAGTTTGGCATAGTCTTCCACAAAAAATAGGGCAGGATATTCTATACAAAATCTTTAAAACTAAATTGAAAGAATATTCTTTTGTTGAACTCACACTGTACTTGTTATGATGTATAAAGTCATGTTTATATTTTGTTGTTTGTTTTAATACGGTTTCCAGTTCTTAGTTTTGTCTTTTGATTTCCCTTGATTATCACTAGTGTATTGTAATATATTCTGTATTTGTTTTTCCACTTTTTAAATCATGTTCATTGCCGTAAAGGAAATTAAACCTCCAGTGAATCTTACCAGGTTATGAAATTGTTAAAACAAAATAAAATGCATGTTTCATCAAGTGCATCTACTTGCCTCTGAAGCCCTACTGGGGACAATAATATAACTGCTAAGTCATCTGCATAGGCCAGGACTTAGTATTGTTTGTCACCTATATATAATGAATGAAAACCTTTATTGCCCATTTTCTCCAATATCATATTGATATAGTGGTTGAACAGGGTCCGAGCTGGTATGCACCCCTGTTAAACCACACAATTTGTATCAAACATATCTATCAATTTTACATCAGTCCCATTTCTACTTGTGACCATGTTTTGAGTACAACATTTAAATTATTAGTAAATTCTTGATAAAGTGCTAGTAATGCAGAACATTGAGTCATTTTCTGTATGCTGTTATAACACTGTAAACGTTTAATTTTTTTGCTATATGTGGATGCAGAACAATGGTACTGTAAGTCACTGTTTTCACTTCAATGTTTTTGTGACTTCTTTCAAATGGCTTGACTGAGGGGCTGGATTAATTTGCTTTTACTGTGACATTTTACTAAATGTAAAGCACTTGTCATGGTCTGTAGAAAAGCTTGTTTGTTAATTAAATCTTTGTCCACCCCTATCTCAAGCAGCCTTGTCCAGAAATTATCCCAGAGAGGGAATAAAATGCCAAAGTTGGATCTATGAAGACCACATACGTCTTCTGTTTCTTTGTTTTCACATATGTTTCAAGCAAATGTGTCAATAAAAAATATTTATCAATGGACAAATGACCACCTCTAAATCCAACTTGGTACTCTGAAAGAGTGCAGTTTTGCTCTAGGCAAATCTGTAATTTAGTCAGTAATATTTCTGCAAAACATTTGGCCATAGTGTCAGTCATGCTTGTACGCCTGTACATTTTTGAAGTCGGTCTTTCTTTCTTTCTTTCTTTCTTTCTTTCTTTCTTTCTTTCTTTCTTACAATCTGGTTCCATTTCATGACTTGGGGACATAATTCTGCTAAATATACTTTTTACAACAAATTGCATGCATACAGCCTGACATCTGAATGTTAACATTAGGTACATCTGCAGGAGTACAATCCAACTCAAAATTATCAAGCATATCTCTTCCAAATGTATTATCTCAAAAGTAGCTGATGTTCCATTAGATAGACAAAGTGCTTCCAATAAGTTATTATGATGGGCTTTGTAAAAAAAAAAAATCCTGAAAAATTAGATTCCCAAAGAATCATTCTATGTACACGTCCACTTCTCTTTTATGGTAGTTTGTTCCTTTCACCATCGGGGTATCATGTAAAATGCATGAAGTTATTTGGGTGAACACATTTGAATGAGTCAATAATAACGATGGTATTGACAGTGACCACCCAATTACAGTGAATGGACAATAAGTGTGACCGCACTAATTCAGCAACCCCCACCTTAGAAGTGCAGCATAGAGTTAGAATATATAAAATGGAGGGGCAGGGGGTGGAGCCCCCTTGCATTAAATAAGGTGACTTACTCAGAGGGGAGATGCCTGTGGTACATGTGCAAAAGGTGTTTAGAGGGCGTGGATTAAGGTCACTTACATGTCCATAGGCAGACTGTAAAGATGGCGGTTGGATTCCTAAGAAGCCTGAAATGGATGCTGCTAGTTCTGCATGGTGGCTTCTTGTCCCAGGTATAATGATGGAATATAGCCATTTTGTGCATCACTGTAGTGTGGAGTCACCAATTGACCATCACTCTTATTGATTCACCATTTTGATGTTCACTCTTATTGCTTAGTCCATTTGACAAGGAATTCACTATCGGCTGGTAAGGGTGTTTTTGAATCCTTATTTCTAATAGCTTCCTTCATTTGACCAGAAGGAGTTCAATATACTGTACAGTAGGTATTTTAGCATGAAAAAATCTGCTGAGACTAAATGGAGATCATGCCAATTCCTGCAGAATAATGCCGCTCTGTAAGTTCAGGGCAGATAAATGACAGAATAACAGTTTTGTGGTAACGTCAACATTATTTGTTTTCTAAATGCATATAGATTTTATATTTCCAGTACTTTATGTTTCACCATATCAGGTTCCATGAGGCCTGCAATTGCAGCCTTCTGTCTATTATGCACAGCATATCCTAGATTTATTTATGTATGCACTGTATGTATGTATTTATTTATTTATTCATTCATTTTAAATAGGGCCCATTACCAGGTGTAATCTGTGTGTGTGTGTGGGGGGTATAGCAGAAAATGAAACAGCAAAAGCAAAGTGACAACTGCTGTATGAACCTGTGCAATACAATCACAATACAAGTCATGAAATTCAGAGAAAGACATAAACAATGCAAAAGGTGTATGGGTAGCCAGATTGAGAGCTATGGGAACATACTGCTAATGTATGGTAAGATATTTGTATACAGAACAAATAAGGCATACAATTCAGATTATAAAGTACACTGATCTGTAAGCTATGCAATTGAGTAGGCAGAAATTCAGGGAGATGGATAGGACATGGGGGCTGTAATTGGGAGAGAAGAGGAAGAAGCCTAGCTGCATCTAGGCATTCATTTGTGAAGTGTGTCAATAAGAATGACCTGAGAGGGTGTGTGGGGGGGGAGACAAATGGGGAGATGGAGGTATTGGTTTGTTCTTTTCTTTCTTGGTAATATGCAGTATAGCAGATGACTGCACATTAAAATCCCCGCAGAGTTAACCCATCTTTCTGTGTTCAGTAAAACAGAGGTGCACAGCAAGTTCCTTCATACCATGAGATGGACTGTGACATTTCTTGACAATGGCAACAGCATACGTTCAGGGAAGCTGCAGTGTCATGTCACTGTAACACACTGCAACATCATAATGGCATGCAGTAAGCTGACACTTGACATGCGTTACCACTAATAAAAAGTAGCATCAAAAAGTAGTCAAAAGTGGGTCTCCTTTAAACTGAGCTGTCTCAACTTCTATGGGATTTGTTTTATAGTTAAAGACTTCTAAATTTGAAAGTCATTATAGTTTTTGGAAGTCAAAATTTATTTAGCTCAGAAGAAAAGCTTGCAGACTCATAACCCAATGGACCAAAAATGCCATGCAACTGAGTACTATACAAATGCTATAAATTTATTGAACTCAAAATGTTAAATAAAAACAGGTAGTGCTTGCATTATCTGATTGTATTGCACACTTTAAGCACAATGCAGATATCTGTACCAAATTAAGTTATAGTGCTTTTCTGTTCCAGTGGGCTGTGAGGGTGAAATATTTTTTCCTAAGCCTTGTAGCATTAGTGAGGTTTGCACCTGTGGTCCTAGGGCAGATTCTTTGTTTTCTTGCTTCATATTTTATTTATTTTATTCACAATCTTCATGAGTGAATAGCTTTATTTATTTATTTATTGTTCATCAAATCGGTGCACTGCACATATAATGCCTGTTTTCATACATGACCCTGGGCAGTCCAGACTGCATAGAAAATTCAATATTGTAAACTGAAGAAAGCACAACACAAATATATAATAAATAGAATAACAGAAATTTATAAAAAATGCAATAGTGCAAGTATTAGCAATGTAATAACCTTACATAAAAAATGAAATATAATTCTGTGTGCAAGCACAGGCAATTTACTCTGTATAGATATTTATTTAGAGCAGCAAATAAAACAGGCAACACTCCAGACTGTTATTGCATAAGGCCAGCCTT
The DNA here is from genome assembly GCA_016271365.2 of Neoceratodus forsteri. Taxonomy (NCBI): domain Eukaryota; kingdom Metazoa; phylum Chordata; order Ceratodontiformes; family Ceratodontidae; genus Neoceratodus; species Neoceratodus forsteri. The sequence continues at coordinate 158,247,958 of CM028131.1, read as the reverse complement.
TATTACAAACAAGTCAAAAACATAAAATTGGCCACAAGCAGCAGCAGCAGGTGGTGCAATGACCCCCTACTGGTTTCACACTATGTGCACCATCAGGAGGATAACCAGATCATTAAGCACACATCAATTAATGTGGTGTTCTTAAAGGCACAATATCACATTTTATGTTACATGTAGTAAGAGCACTAGTTCTCAACTTTATAAATAAAGATCCATTATGAGTAAAAGAGTGCTAATCTACAGAGATACACCATTGCACACTATATCAATACTAAATATACATCACAATAAATACTTAAATCATAAAAATTCACACAATAAACTTACACCAATAAACTACTGTAAATAATAGAATTAAAATACAATGCAGGAGTAATGTATTTTCCAAAGCATGCAGTATCGTGTAACTCTTCCTAAAAATAGTGCTTGTGGTGAAACTCATTTCCAGTCCTCTGCACCCTACAAGAGAACATAGGGAAAACACAGTTAGAAGTAAACCCAAATAAACCCTGTATTTACTTTTCAATGCATTTCAGAATTTCAATTCTATCATTTAATCCAGGATGCTGTAAGGCTCCCAAGGTGTAAATCCAAATGGACTCCCTCAGAGTCAATTTGAGTCAAGGTCCCCCCCACACTGAGGCCCTAAGCTCACATTTTCTATTCCACAAAATGTAAAACTATGTGTTGCTCATGAATTTTGTGGGGATCTACAGTGGTTATACAATGCATTCTTACAGTCCCCCATCTGTATGCTACACAGATGCTCCCCTAGCCTAAGTTTAAAGGGTCTGGTGGTCATGCCCACATAATATGGTCCACAGTCACACATACCCTGGTACACTAAATTAGTTGTGACACAATTAAAAACATGTTCTTGCTTCATACATTATTTCTGCATTCGTGGATGTAAACATTCTGCACATTAGAATTGAAAAACAGAATTTACAATTTCTACAAGGAAAAGAAGCACTTTTTTTGTGCCACCATTCACTTGATTGTACCTCTTTTCTGGCTACCGGTTGGTAGCTGTGTACAAATTTATCCCTTAAATTTGTACTTCTCCTCTGCACCATAACAGGGGGAAGTGCAGTAATTCCCTTTAAATAAGGATCAGATTGTAGCATAATCCAATTGTCCCTGATGATTTTCTTTACCTCACTTGTATGTCTAGCGAATGGCATAATAAAATACATACTGGGGGCATTTTTCTCTCTGTTTCACTGTAAGCATGTAACTTTTCCCTATTCACTGTGAGGGAGTCCTGGAAAACCTTTTCCACTAACCTGCCACTATATCACTTTTTCTATATTGCTGGCCCATTTCAGTGCCTTGAATAATATTGTTACTTTCCTCAGAACAGTTCCTACTTATCCTCAAAAACTGGGCCTTGGAAATGTTGTTGATCATGTATCATGGGTGACAACTAGAGGCATGTAGGAGAGAGTTGTGGTTAGTTTCTTTCTGATAAACATTCATGGAAATAGTACCATCCTGATTATTAAAGCTCTTGAGATCTAAAAATGAAACAGAATTCTTCTCACACTGAACAGAACATTTTAGAGTTTGATTTGTACCTTCCAAATATGCCACATACACTTCCAATTCACCTCTAATGCCACACCATACAATAAAAATGTCATCAATAAAGTGTCACCAAATGTCAGTCCTATCATAAAAAGGATTGACCTGGCTATCATAGACATTCATTTCTCCCAAAGGCCCAGATAGAGATTGGTGTAGCTGGGTGCAAAGGTGTACTGTAAGCTGTCATTCACAACCTTGTGAATGACACAAAGTTGTGAATGACAGCTTACAGTTCACACCGCAAGTCCATTGGTCAACAGTGTCAGCCAATGGGCTTGTAGTGGTTACAGTAAGCTGTTATTCATTGACAGGTCAGTCAGCAGGCAGCCATGGAGGTGTGTGGAGAGCTGTGCTGCTCTCCAGCTGACTGTCCATGCTGGGACTGGGGGAGCAGGGTGGGATGTGTGTGCCTGAGTGGGTGGTGGGGTGGGGAGCCACTACATTATGGAAAAGGTCAGTTGTGAGTATTGTTTTGCATTTTTTCAGGATTCAGTATGGGGCAGAGGGGACACTATACTATGGAAAAAGGGTGGATGTTGGTGGAACACAACACAAGACTGGGCGGGGGGGGGTTTAGGCAACCCAGCGCATCCTGCTTGGCACATCCCTGCTACCTATATACATATGTGGCCATAATGGCATGCACATTGCCTGTTTGCACCTTACATTCCTAATGAACACATTTGCATTTTCCTGGCTGAATATCTGGCATTTGGGCCCGGCGCATCTGGAAATATGCACACATCCCCATTCTAGGTATTCAGGCCATCAAGGGGGATGTGCTGGTGCATTGTCAGTGGCCCCCTTTCATGCTGCCTGCTAACATTGCTATATTCAGATGAGATGCTTGATCACGCATCTCATTTAAATATAGCATTTTTTGTGCCAGACCAATATGTGCCGCCATTCCCTGTGCTTTAAAAATGGGGCCCAAGTTTTTATCTTTTTGGTGTTCACACATACCTGTTAAAGCCAATCGAGTCCTGAGCAAAAGTAAGTTGCATGCACCACCTACATAACTACATCAATTTGGCATTTTATTATTAAAACCGACCTTTAGGATTTTGGATTCTTTCTGGTGTTTTTGTGTACTCGCCATTAATACAGAGGAAATATAACTTACCTGGGTTGTTTATTATATGAACTGTGCTGAAAAACTGCCTCTGACTAATTTAAAGGCTGCCTCTGACTGATTAAATGAAGTTATTAACTTATATTAAGTAGTAGATTGTAAATATATAGAGAACAACTACAAAGGCATTTAAGACATTTTCTTTCTTTGTCCTAGTGAGCATTTTACAAGAATACTCTTCCAGCTACTTTGGGCTCACTTTGAGAGGTGGGGAGCACCAGAACCCAATGCCAGCAAAGGCTTCTGCTTCTACTGACTTTTCCACAGTCCTTGATCTTGTAAACTCCTTGGACAGTACTGTGGAGACCTTTCATTGTATTTTTACATCCTGGGAAAGCATCAAGCTGGTATTTAACAAGGAAAGACTGTGCTCCATGAATTTGGCTGAGCATGTTGCTCCAGCAGAGTGTTCAAGGAACAGTCTCATAAAACTCAGTAAGACCGAAGAGACTGAAGCGATCTTATTTTCTACATCCTTAAGCATATTGCTTGGAAGAGGTGTTTTGGACAGCCCTTCAAACCATTGCAAACTCCAGATTCTTCATAAAAGGAGATTTGCAAAAAATCTGAAGCTCTTTTCGTGACCGGGCTTCTATGAACTCTACTCAGGACCTGAAATCCTCAGACTAAACTTTTACCATTGGGTGAAACTGTCTCAAATGATTATGGTATAAAACTGAACTTGTTAATAAGCTTGCAGATTAAGTGATCCTTCTATTGTTCCTGTTTAGCAGATTTACATTTTGTATTGAATTTTTTTATAGATACATAGTAGGTCTGTACATAGTCAAACAGCCAGGATAATTATGGTTTTTAATAGAAAGCAAGCCTTGGAGGTGGGTACTGACCTGTTCAGTCTTTCTAATACAGTTAATTGTTCCACTCCAAATTAATTATTACCCAGTGATGTCACTGTCATTTAAAATGATATATTAATGTTGGAGCCTTCTGAGTCACATACTGCTCCTGTACTGATAGAGTTGGGCGTTAGGAAGCTAAAGATAAAACTTTTACAGCAAAAGATCAGTAAGAAAAAAACTAGGCTCAAGGTTCCAAATATAAAAAATAACAAGAATATACAGCAATTTACTAAAGTAAGGCAAATAAAAATTAAGGATAATTTTGAACCATTACACACTCAGAATGATAGTCTCGCTCCCTGCTCCAACTTGTTTCTAATAGCAAGTGCTCAAAATAATTCTGGCAGTATAAAGGACACTATGGACTTGAGCAAGGAACATTCCAGATTATCCACCTCTCCAAAAACTTTTAATGTGAGTAATTCTTCCACCATGTCGAGTGGTCTTAATGTTAGTTTTGCTCTTTCAACAGATACAGTAAATAGAAATAATGTTGATAGTAGTTAGGGTAAGGAAGATAAACCCTCAATCAAGGAAGCCTCAATTAATTAATCATTTGACCCTCTATCTGAAATGTCTGACTCCCTTGAAATCTCTCCTGATTATTTTAGTGAGTCTAACCAAAAACCAGTTTTGCAAAATGATGTAAAAAGTATTGCTGATGAACTACAAGAGACCGTTAATGGGTTAACACATTTTAATATGCCAGACAGGGGTTCCACTTTGAATAATCCACAAAGAAAACATGTCATGTCTATTAATTAGAAATTAACTGACTCTGTTTCTTCTTACCCTTTTGGTCTTAGCAAAAACTTATCAAAAATGTGTGTGCAATCCCTATGCAGCTCACCTTATGATTTTGGACCATGTGGTCAATTTAAGATATGAATTAGATATTTTAAAGGAGAACATTGGCATTCATGGCTTTAGGTTAGATGATACCCTGCTTAAACTGAGGAAACTGCTCCCCCAAGAGGGCCCTCCCTCTTTGATCATGGAAGATCTAGTTCAGAGCCACCCTGATTTTCCATCGATTAGTATTCCTAATTCTCCCATGAAAAACTCTGCCAATAAAAAGCATGGCAAAAGCAAGATAAAAGAAGGAAAAAACTTAAGCTTTAAATGATGGAACCATTAAACTGCAGAAAAAGAAATGGTGAGATGCTACTTTTTTTCAACTGGAGCATGATATACATAAAGAAACAGATGACATTTTCCACGTTAGCTCCACTAATCAGCAGCTAAGCCAAGAACAATCAGATAGTACTATATCCCAGATATCAGTTGTGCAAAATACTTTAAACAACCCTCAGGACCCCATTAGCCATCTGGGAGTCCCTCAGCCCGAAGCTATAGCTGCACAACTTAATAAATTTGACTCAGACCTGAAAATATTCAGGGCGGAATGGCATAACTGGAGTAAAAACACATTTTCTGATAACTGTCCTCCAGCTCAGAGGTCAACCTGCCCTCAGTCAACTATGTCTTCCAAGTGAGGGAAAGGTTCTGTAGAACAAAAATCTGGAAAAAACTTGTTGGACATCTCTGAATGTGCTATTTTATGTCTCTATGAGAACAGCTGTATAGAGGTAGCATATCTGGCCCACTCAAGGGATAAGATTGTTCACCTGTTAAGGCCAGCTACTGGGTCTGATATTACAAGTGCTGATGTTGTACAAATTTGGAGGGATAAGGACATGAAAGGAGTGGATTGTATTTTCATCTTTTGTTCAGCACTGACAGTAGCAAATCAGATATGGCTTAATAATGGTACCCTGAAAAGACATGGTCGCACTATAGACTATGTTAATAGAGTTTTCCCTTTAAGGGAAGACCAAGTTGTCCTGGTGGACCCTTTCCACCCCCCCTAGTTGGTACAGATGGCTGTGCTCAGAGGAGGGAGGCAAGGGAGGGCCAGGGAGCAAGACAGAGGGGAGGAGACAGGAAGGGGGGAGCGTAGGAGGGAAGGGACAGGGATAGGGGGAAGTAAGAAATAGGAGGGACTAGTGTAGGGTACATAATCCCCTACACAGCAGCAGTTCAGCCTTTTTTTGCTGGAGTTTTTGATTTAACTACAGCACATCAGATTGACAATTAGAAAAAAAAAATTCTTCTTAGCGGTTCCACTTAAGACCAGCGTGGTAAGGTTTGGTTACCAGAGACATTACTGAAGGTAAGGCATGTTTTACTAGGTAGTACTGAACTGGTATGTAAACCTGAATGAATAGTGGCTAGGAGAGAAGGATTATACAGAATTGTGGTAGGGTTGCTAGATCTCTTAAGTTTTGAATCATATGGCTTGCATCTGGTTAAGCGTGCAATGAGCTACCTGGTTGGTTTGGTTTAACAAGTTGCCCCTAGCCTGTTTTTTGTTTCCAAAGAAGCGCGTGGCCTAGTGGTTGAATCTGGTTTAAGCGAGGGAAGAGCTACCTGTTGGTTCATTTTTAACAAGTTGCCCTAGCCTGTTTTGTTTCCAAAGAAGCGAGTGGCCGAGTGCTTGCATCTGGTTTAAGCGATCAACGAGCTACCTGTTGGTTCATTTTAACAAAATGCCCTAGCCTGTTTTGTTTCCAAAGAAGAGAGGCCCAGTGGCCTGAGGAGGTAGGCAATGTGGCCTTTTTTGTGGCGGAGCATGCCGGAGCCTTGCGATCTGCATAGCATGCCTTTCTGGCTGCCTACATTTGAGCAGTTCCAGAGGAGCAGAGGGAGAGCTTTGCCTTACTTTCAGGTGTAAGAAGGTCAGCGGCAAGCAGAGGTTAGAGCAGGACAGCCTTTTTTCAGAGGAAGCACTCCGAGGGCCATGTGGGCCTGGGCCTACCCTCCCCCCTCCTTGTTTTTCTACATGGCCACTGGAACAGCATCATGGCTTAAGCAACGAAGAGCAGGGGAAGGCCGAGGTTTAAGGTTGTCTCCATCTTGGATAAGGAACAGAAGGAGCGCCGTCACAGATGGCTTGGATCGGCTATCAGTCTTGATAGTGGTAGGCACGCTTATTGGGATCGGGGCAGGGAGAAGATGACAAAATGGGGATGCGCTGATTTTTTCACCATAGTTAACCACTCCCCCTTGCTTACTTTAGGGGAGGCCTGGTTTCCAATGATGGCAAGGAGACAAAAATGGTGTATTACAGGCAGGGGTCTTAGACATGGAGGCCATACAAAAAAAAAAGAGAAAAACGGCATCTGATATCATGCCGCGAGTCTTTACTAAGAGGAAGGCCACCAGTCCTTAAGGGGAGAAGTGAGAAAGAAAAACTGAAGAAAGGGGAGTAACAACAGAGATAACAGTGACGAAGGAGTGCAAGAGGCATAGACAGAGAAGTCACGCAAGGGGAATGGTGTCTGATGCCACATCTCATGGTCCTCCAGGAATGAAGGGCGCAATGACCTGGAGAAGTGATAATGGCCTTCAAAAGAAAGTGGCAAGGGGTAAACATAAGCGGTGATTAGGAAAAGGACATGGAACAAGGGGCCTAGTTGGAGAGGCCACGTGGTGAGAAATGGCATCTAACGTCACACCGCATGGCTCCACTTGATTGATGGGTGCAAGGCCTTAGGGGGAGTAAGGCAATTTGGGATTTGAAGCAAGAAAAGGATAACAGCGCAGTGAATTTAGGGACCTAATGAGTGGGAAATAACGAAGGCAATTTTTTCAATTTATCCACAGGTACAAGAAAACCGGGTGACAGGATGGCACCAAGGAAGGGCAAGCCAATGAAGGAAGAGGCGTACAAGGCCATCATTGAACTGGCAGAGAAAGCCAACTTGATGTGGCAAATGGTGAAGGCAGAGGAACTGGGGAAGGCAGGGGAGAAGCAGAAAGTGGAAAAAGGAGCAGGGGTTGGCAGAAAAAGACTGACTGAAAGGCTGAGCAGCCCAATTGGGCCACCATCTTGAGGGATTAGTCAAACACCACCACAGCCCCTAATGCCTGAACCGTTCATACCTCCCTTGGATCCGGTGGTGGTACCCACTCCAGAACCCAGTCAGGAACCCCCTGTGGTACCGATTCCTTCACCCATGATACCGCAGCCAGTAGCCCCTCCACTAGAAAATGGATTGGCTCAGCCCAGAGACTGCAGGATACAAGAAGGGGACAGGCCTGCAGGTAGTGTATCAGGTACAGTGGGGGACAGCATAAAAGAATACATTGGGCAGATTATAGTGGCCCTAGGGAAGGGCGGTCTGGGGCAAATGAAAGCTGCACTAGCAGATATAAGGGCAGACAAAGAACTGATTGGGGGAATAGACTATGTGGCGGAAGGGATAGGAAAAGGAATGAGGGATATAGGAGCTCTGGGCATGAGGATAGGGGAACATGTGCCTTTGGCCTCAAAGGAGAAGATATGGAAAAGAGAATATGTAGATATATTTGAGTTGGTCAGTAGGGAGGTGGCAGCAAAGTATGAGGAAACAGAGAACATAGGAAAAAGTGAGATGGCAGCGGCCATAGTGTTGTTGGGTAAGAAAGAAGAGGATAAGTTTACAAAAGGGAAGACCTGGGATGGGTGGTTAGTAGGTTTTGCTACATATTCAGCCATTGTGATGGAAAAGAAACCTGAACTGGGCATACCACTTATCACGTATTTCCTGATTATAAAGAGAGCAAAAGCAAAAGGGGGAGTGGGTTGGATTTATTATGATGAGTTCTTCCGACAGAGGATGGCCACCTATAGGGATGTGAGATGGGTCACAAAGCAGTTAGATTTCTGGACTGACTATGTCACCGACCAAACCACGCGCGAAGAGGAGCTGGGTAGAAAGGGGGGGACATTGCAGAGGTGCTGTTGGGGATATAATCAGGCATTTTGTTCATGGCCCCAATGTCGATTTCGACATGCCTGTTCAAAATATGGGGGATCTCACCCAGCATCAAGGTGCAGGACAACATGGGTACCAGGGGCCCAGGCGGGGGGGAACCAGGGGACGGGTCACCAGCCCTTTCGAGAGGGGCCGGGATTTAAGGGGCATGGAATAGAGGGTCAAGAGGTAGAGATTATGGGGTGGGGCTCAATCTTATTGAAAGAAAGGTCAGAGAAATAGTCAGTTAAGGGGGCCATGTGGGGATTTAGGGCTGGAGACCTATTCCAGCTGGCAAAGACCCCCATAAAAATCGAAGCATGGGAAAAATGGCTTAGGGTGCACCTGGATAGAGAGGTGGCAGAAAACATATGGATAGAATTTAGATCAGGTTTCTCACTACAGTGCAAGGGCCCAAGACAAGCAAGGGAGGCCAATAACTTGGCATCGATCAGAGGAAAGGAGGACATTTTGAGCAGGAAAATAGAGAAAGAAAAAGCTGCAGAGAAGGTGGAAGGACCGTATTCGTTTCCCCCTTTAGACAACATAAGAATTTCCACTTTAGGTTTAGTGCCCAAAAAACAAGAAGGGGAATACAGGGTGATCCACCATCTGTCGTTCCCTGAGGGACACTCAGTTAATGATTTTATTGGGAAGGAGCATAGCCGGGTGACTTATGCTACATTGGAAGAAGCAGTACAGCTTATCTGGGTGACTCCGGATGCCTAGATGGCCAAGACTAATATAGAAGCAACCTTTAGGCTGCTCCCAGTGAGGAAGGAAGATTGGGATCTATTGGGTTTCAAAGTAGAGGGCCAGTATGATTTTTATAAGGCTGTGCCGATGGGTTGCTCCATCGCACGTGCCACCTTTGAAACATTTAGCACTTGTCTACAATGGATATTTCAACAGACAACAGGGTACAAATCAGTGATGCACTATTTAGATGACTTTCTGCTGATAGGCAGTGGAAGGGTGCAGACGGAGAAGATGTTGGCAAGTTTTCAAGAACTGTGCAAGGAGCTGGGGGTGCCATTAGCTCCTGAGAAAACCGAGGGCCCCGGCAGGGTTATGGAGTTTCTAGGCATTGAAATAGATGCACAGGGGGAAGTATTTAGGTTGCCAGATGGTAAGGTACAGAAACTAAAGGAATTAATTCAGGTGCATACCAGCAGAAGATGGGTACAATTAAAGCAGGTGCAACAAGTTATGGGGCACTTGAATTTCACATGCAGGGCAACTGGGCCAGGGAGTGCATTCACAAGGAGATTAGCACAAGCCAGTTCAGGAGCAGGAAGGCCACACCACTGGGAGGACATAACCAAAGGGATAAGAGAGGACTTCACAGTTTGGGAGGAATTCCTAAAGAATTATAATGGCTGTTCCTTTTGGCAAGATGAATGGCTTTACAACATGGATTTGTAATTATATACGGATGTGACAGGGGGGCTAGGAATGGGGGGATATTTGAGAGGAAAGTGGTTTTCAGAACCATGGCCAGTAGACTGGGTATGGGAAGGGAAGGTAAAAGACATCACACTGTTGGAAATTATGCCAATTTTAGCATGCACTCTTGTATGGGGGAGGAACTGAGGAACCAGAAGGTTACATTTTGGTGCGATAACAAGGCAGTGGTGGATGTGCTGAACAATAAAGGGGCTAGGTCTGAGACAGTTATGGGAGTATTGAGGCATTAAGTATTGAGGGGTTTGCAGTTAAACATGTCTTTTAGGGCCAGACACATACAGTAGATGGGTGAGAAATATACTAGCTGATAGCCTTCCCCGTCTGCAGCTGGATCGTTTCCAGATACTGGCACCAACAGTGGAGGAGCGGAAAACAGCAGTCCCAATGAACATCTGGGACCTGGCAAGAAGGAGCTGAAATGTTGTTCCGCAGCTCATGGGTGCCACAGACTTTGAGGGCATATGAAGGGGCATAGCAGGCATTACAAGCACTCAGGGAAACTCACCACATGGAGGTAAGTGGGCCAGTAATGGAAGAGCAGTTGGGAAAATTCACGGTAGAGCAGTGGCAAAAAGGGACGGCTCACTCTACAATGGGAGTGTACCTAGCAGGAATCAGTTTGGTGTGCAGTTTAAAGAAATGGAAGGATTCTACGAGATCGATGCTGATTCGTAGAATGATGCAAGGGTGGAGTATATTAAAGTAGAGGAACAAAGATGGGTGGAGGCCAATAGCAGATCAATGGTTGGTTAGACTGGGGGGGATATTACTAGCCATTTGCAGATCCAGGGATGAGGCCCTGCTGTTTCAAACTATTTATTTAGTGATGTTTGCAGGGGCCCTGAGGGTGAGCGAGGCAGTGGGCCACAATGGGAAGAATGAAGAGGGAGGTTTGGAATGGGGGGATATAAAATGGGGGACACAAGAAATAGAGCTAAACAGTAGGAGATCCAAGATGGATCAGGAAGGAAAAGGGTGCGTGGTAACCATTAAGGCTCACTCTGATGGGACCTTGTGCCCGGTAAAGGCTTTGTGGGCTTACACCGCAGAGCGTTACAACAAAGAAGGGAGGTTATTTGTGCACGGGGACAGGAAAAAAGTGATGAGTTACCAGGTAATGGCTGTACTCAAAAAAGGCATGGAGTTCCTGGGGGAGGATCCAGCTAATTACCAGTCCCATTCTTTCCGGATAGGGGCTGCCTCAAAATGGGCAGTAGATGGGGAAACATTGACCACTGTGATGGAAAAAGGGCGGTGGTGGTCCTCCAGCTACAAGAGGTACATTCGGGCATTAAAGGAAAGTGATTAACCAGGCATTGTGTTTGTTACAGGAGGAGAATCCGAAGGTATGGGGAGGGGAGAGAGTAAAAACCAAAAAAAAACAAATGTGAGTACTGGAAATAAGAAGGACGGGGGCAGAGGAGAAAGAAAAATGGAGATGGTGGTGAGAGTAATATTTTGCTTGATTTGATAGCAAAAGGGAGGATCACAGAACTATGGATCTGCGGGCAATCCTACATTTACTGGGCAGAAAGGAGAGCCGGGGGAAAACAGCTGTACCAAGATGCCATGAAATGTCGGCTGGTATGGCGTGGCATTCGGGATGAGATGGGCACAGCTACTCCCCACCCTACTAGAAATGAAGGAAAGGCGGCCAACCCCAGATCTAATCATTTTACATCTTGGGGGTAAAGATATTGGGGGGAAGCCATGGGTCGATACATATTTGAGGGCTAAACAAGATCTTATAAAGAAAAAGCAATGGTGGCCGACAGTGAGCATAGCATGGTCAGATTTGATACCAAGGAGGGTATGGAGACATGAGCACAGCCATGTAGCAATGGATAGGGCCATGAGGAAGAAGAATAGAAGGGTAGGGACACTGATAAGGACTATGGGAGGAAATGTAATATTGAGGGGAGTAGAAGAATGGGTAGACGAATTTTACAGAGCAGACGGGGTACACTTGTCGGATATAGCAATAGACATGTTTAATACAGATATGATGGGTTTTATTGAAGTTTGGAGGAGGCAGGAAGGAAGATAATAAGAGAAAGAGAAGGACAAGAAGTGGGGAAGGTCAGTCATCCAACGCAAGCTGGAGACAAGCTGTGGGGAAAAAAGGGGGGGAGGAAGAAAAAGGGGTGAATAATGAAGGAATATGAGGAGAAGAAGAAGGAACAGAAGGAGAAAAGAGCGGTCTCGGTTCTCACCATTACCTACCAGAAAGAGAGAAGAAGAAGGCTCCCAGGTTCTCACCTGGGGAGGCCAGAAGAAGACGAACAAGAAGGAGGAAAGACCAGAGATTGATATGTTAAGGCAATATAAACAAAGAATTGTGAAAATAAATAATGAAAAATGGTGATGGTACATGCAAAGAAAATGTAAAATATTAATAAATTAATTACCAATCTGAGCACAACAACAACTCTGTTGTCTGTCTTTTGTGGGGAAAAGGGGGAAATCCGGGACAATGGTGTTTGTCCTTTAAGGGGGAGATCAAGTTGTCCTGTTGGACCCTTTCCACCCCCTAGTTGGTACAGATGGTTGTGCTGGGGGGGGAGATGGAGGGCCAGGGAGCAGGACAGAGGGGAGGAGACAGGAAGGGGGGAGTTTAGGAGGGAAGGGACAGTGATAGGGGGAAGTAAGAAATAAGAGGGGCTAGTGTAGAGTACATAATCCCCTGCACAGCAGCATTTCAGCCTTTTTGCTGGAGTTTTTGATTCCTCCCACCCACCAGTCAAAAGGAGAATGGGGAGTAGAGTGAAAGGAGGAGCGGATGTGGCCTGCCAGAGGTAAATGGCGGGGAGGGTCTGGTACGGACAATGTTAGACTGCCAGAGGTGGATGGCAGGGAGAAGGGAAAAAAGGGGGGGATTAGAAAAAGGGGGGAATAACAAAGGAATATGAGGAGAAGAAGAAGAAGGAACAGAAGGAGAAAAGAGCAGTCTTGGTTCTCATCATTACCTACAAGAAAGAAAGAAGAAGGAGGCTCCCAGGTTCTCACCTGGGGAGGCTAGAAGAAGATGAACAAAAAGAAGGAGAGACCAGAGATTGATATATTAAGGCAATATAAACAAAGAATTGTGAAAATAAATAATGAAAAATGGTGATGGTACATGCAAAGAAAATGTAAAATATTAATAAATTAATTGCCAATCTAAGCACAGCAACAACTCTGTTGTCTGTCTTTTGTGGGGAAAAGGGGGAATCCGGGACAATAGGAATCTTTTAAATAATATCTCTCCAATGAACAACAGACTTTCTAAACAAATAAGTATTTTTGGACTTAAAGCAATCCCAAGTAAAATAAAAAAATGTCTTACACAATTTATTTACACAGTACAGAAACAACATTAGTGAGGGTGCATAATGACCTGCTCAGGGCTAGAGATAGAGGAGACAAGTCAGTTCTCATACTCCTCAATCTCTCTTCAGCCTTTGACACTGTGGATTACTTTGTGATTCTTGATTGGCTCTGTGAGTTTTGTGGACTCAAGGGTGTGGTCATTAAATGGTTTGAGTCTTATTTATCTGATAGGGTGCAGTGGGTGGTGATGGAGAATTTCTCCTCCTCACCAATGCCCTTGTCATGTGGAGTACCACTGGGCTCAATCTTGTCACCAATGTTGTTCGCAGTGCCCCTGGGTGAGATCATTCAGCAGTACAGCATATAGTTTCACTGCTACACAGATGACACCCAGCTGTATCTGTCATTTGTGCCTGAAACATCCGATGCCATGGATGTGCTCAACACCTGCCTGCCTAAAATCAATGACTGGATGTCTTCCAGATGACTGCGACTTAACCCAGATAAAACTGAAGTGCCGGTGATCCAGCTGGGTCACGGGTGTGATGGGTTGCCACCTAGAACTAGCACAGGTTTTTTCTTGTGGTCTGCTCCATTGGTGGCTTCCCTGAGGGTGTGCAATCTTGGTGTGATCCTGGACATCAGACTGATCTTTGAAGACCAGGTAACATCTGTTGTCAAAAGTGTTTCTTACCACTTGCGGAACATTGCCAGGATGAAGCCCCTCATTCCACCTGAAGATTCACCAACTCTGGTACATGCCTTTGTTACCTCTAGGCTCAACTACTGCAATGCTCTGTACTTGGGGACATGGGAGGGACCCTTCGCAGATTGCAGCTAGTGCAGAGCATGGCAGCCCAGTTGCTGATGGGCCTGTCCAGGTCCAGTCATGTAACCTCAGTCCTGCGTGCCCTGCACTAGTTGCCTGTCAGGTGGAGAGTCCTTTTCAAGGTGGGCATATTCACCTTTAAGGCCCTATATGGGCTGGGTCTGGGCTAGCTGTCTGAGCTGTACACACAACCAAGGATATTTCACAGTGCAATCCATAAAATTCAAAATCACAAATTAGTAAATGCTGATGAAATCAGTAAATGAAAGTTTATTACTGGCAAATTACCAGTCCATTCAGGTCTGCAAACACAATGTGAAGCAAAAGAAACAGAATGCCCACACAAAGGTGAAATACTCCAGTGCTTCGCTCACTGGAGCTTCCCAAGGGAGTAATAACATGCTCAATTCAGGTTCCCTATATATCACTTTGAATAGGTGTCCTGAGTCAAAACATTCAAAATTTGATTATGTCACTCCCATAATGCAGTGCCATAAATGATATCACAATGGTCCAAACCAAAATCAAAGCAAATTACAGAAAGACCATAACATCCGGGAGATTATTCAAAAGGGAAAGGGAACCTGAATTGTAAAGCAGCAAATATTAAATTAATAGCATGTATGCATCTAAGAAATTTTTAGAAAATCAACATAACAGATGGCAATAATACATCAAACATAAGCTATAGCTTTTTAACATTTAACAAGGTACTAGTCTGATTCTGATGCAAATTTAAATTTATATTACTTCTGATAATCTTCCCAACCTCTATATCTAAACATAATTATTCCTTTTATAAGCCATCCTTTTATCATATCAGTGGGAAAACAAAACTTTTATTATACATATATTATCTTTTGTTCTCTTTTTAGTGTATATGTACTAGTAACACTATAAAAGAACATTTTTATTACTATAGATTCCCAGATCTGAAATCATTAGATGGCAAATCAAAAAAATGGGGGAGAATAAACAAAGAATTTGCCATCTAATGATTTCAGATCTGTGAATCTGAACCAGACTAGTACTTTGTTAAATGCTAAAATGCTATAGCCTTCCCCCTTTGAATAATCTTCCAGACACCTGTTCAAAGTGGTATATAGGGAGCCTGACTTGAGCATGTTATTACTCCCTGAGGAAGCTCCAGTGAGTGAAGTGCTGGAGTATTGCACCTCTGTGTGGGCACGCTGTTTCTTTTGCTTCACATAGTGTTTGCAGACCTGAATGGACTGGTAATTTCAGGCTCTTGGCTCAGTGTGCATGGCTTGGAATGGGCGCTGCCATCCTTGGCAACTCTTTTCCACCCCACTAGCTGCCGCCCGCCCCCGTACCTGTTGCTGTGCCTGCTGCCTCCCCCAGACTGGGTGCCCTCCTGAATTTCTGCAGTTTCTTGGCTCACAGTGAGCACCTCAGAACAGGCGCTGCCATCCTTGGTGGCTCTCTTCTACCCTACTAGCCACCGCCCACCCCAGACCTGTTGTTGTGCCTCCTTCCCTCTCCTGTACTGGGTGCCCTCCTAAATTTCCTCAGGCTCTCGGCTCAGAGTGTGCGGCCTGGAACAGGTGCTGCCATCCTTAGTGGCTCTCTGCTACCCTACTAACCAACGTATGCCCCCAGACCTGTTACTGTGCCTTCTGCCCTCCCCTGGGCTGGGTGCCCTCCTGAATTTCTGCAGGCTCAGAGCAAGCACCCCAGAACAGGCGCTGCCATCCTCAGTGGCTCTCTTCCACCATACTAGCTGCCGTCCACACTAGGACCTGTTGCTGATCCTGCTTCCCTCCCCTGGGCTGGGTGCCCTCCTGAATTTCTGCAGGCTCTCAGCTCAGAATGCGTACCCCAGAATGGGCACTGCCATCTTCAGTAGCTCTCTTCCACCCTACTAGCTGCTGCCTGTCCCCGGACCTTTTACTGTGCCTTCTGCCCTCATCTGAGCTGAGTGCCCTCCTGAATTTCTGCAGGTTCTCAGCTCAGGGCACACATTCTGGAATGGGTGCTGACATCCTCATTAGCTCTCTTCCACCCTACTAGCCGCTGCCTGCCCCCAGACCTGTTGCTGTGCTTCCTGCACTCCCCTGGGCTGAGTGCCCTCCTGATTTTCTGCAGGTATGCGCAGCTTGCCAGTGCCACTTTCTAAGACCCCTTGGATATGAAGCACTGCACCGAATACAGTGGAGCTCTGGCTGGATTTAAGCTGATTGGCCACCTCGGTGATCTGTGCTCCAATTGGCCAGTTCTTCCATCCCGCACAGACTTGCAGCTTGCTGCCATTTTTATGTTGATTGCTCGCTGCGCGAGAAACATATTGGGACAGCTCGCTCAGAAGCAGGTTGTGGAGGCACAGCACTGTTGTGGCCAATGCCCCCACTGCCTGCAAAGGCTTGTCCTGGTTCCCCCAATGCCATTGCACGCTGCTGGTGACACGGGTTTGGAACCTTTGCACTAACTTCTGACAATTTCACCGCTGCAATCAGGGGCCGCTTTGTCATTGCAGCGTCAGCCATCCCCTGCAATGAGGGAGTGACCCGTCATTGCAGGCCGGGTGGAACTTCCAAACCCTGATATTGTTTGTGAACATGGCGGTGGCTTGCCACTGTGTTCACAAACAATATAGCCCCCCTCCAGTGTGTTTATTTGCTGACAGGGGCCCCAATCCCTGTTGGCTTCGGTGCCCCACTGTTGATTTTGCCGACGGGGGAGCCCACTCTCCATTGACATTCTGTAATCCCCTCTCCCACTTTCATTGTCTGCCGACAGGGGTGCCCAAACCCCATCAGCATAATCTGACCCCCCCTTTTGTTGTGTGCCGACAGGGGTGCCCAATCCCCCATCGGCTACTGCTGGCCTGGCCCCCCCAAAGAAAGAGTCCTTTGGCATGCTGGGAGCCCACTCCAGTGTGATACATGCC
Organism: Neoceratodus forsteri; assembly: GCA_016271365.2. NCBI lineage: Eukaryota > Metazoa > Chordata > Ceratodontiformes > Ceratodontidae > Neoceratodus > Neoceratodus forsteri. The sequence goes on along the minus strand of CM028131.1, from coordinate 158,231,067 downwards.
CCTGTGAAAAAAAAACTGTCCCATGACATGTTTTTTGTTTTATTACCCTGAAAAAATGAACCTGTACCTCGGAGGTCTTCCTGCCCCCCCCTCCCACAACCTGTGCCCACCCACTGTGCACCTTGCCTCCCCACACACCCCCCTCACCCATACTTTCCTCCTGAGCTTGGCGCGATGATCTTCGGTGGACCGGGAACACGTCTGCACTCTTCAAAGCCGACCGCGAAATTAGGAAATGCTGGTAAGCTGTATAATGGAATAAATAGGGTTTTGTCAACTTTAATGCATATCTCAGTCATTTTTTAGAATTGTGGCACCAAATTTTCAACATGGGGGTTTTGGAACCCCTCCTCATGAATTCTTGAACTGTCATGGCATTAATCGGCCCTGAAAGGTGATTTAAGTGGTCACTCGCATGGGAATTACTTTTGGGGCTGATTAGCAACGACGTGCCATTGATCATGGTGGGCTCTCAAAGCCTATGTTGCAAATTTATTAATAGCCTCAAAAAAATGACTTTTACGAGTGTGCGCTGTGCAGTTGCTATGCACACTCGTAACTTTCGTGAATTTGCAATATTTTCATGCCAGATTTTCAACATTGCCATTTTTTCACACCTCCTTGTGAGCAGTACAGCTGTCATTGTTCACATCCGGGCAGAAATATGTTTTCGCACTTCCGGCGCAGAATAGCGTGGTCGCTGTGGGAAATCAGTGTTCAGAAGAGATTAAGAAAATGACAAGTGACACTGTTCATGAGTACAGGTCCTAAAATGGCTATGTTAAAAATTTGGTAAAGATATTCCATAAAATGACTGTGTTACGAGCTGCGTTGCGCAGTTTGCATGCACGCTCGTAACTTCGCAAATTTATAATATTTTCATTCCAGATTTTCAACATTGCTTTTTTCCCCACACCTTACTTATGAACAGTGCAGCTGTCATATTTCCCATCCTGGCGGAAATGTGTTTTCGCACTTCCAGCGCAGAATAGAGCGGTCGCTATGGGAAATCACTGTCCGGGACAGATTAAGGAAATGACAGTGATACTGTTCATGAGCAGAGGTCCTAAAATGCCTATGTTGCAAATTTGGTGATGATAGCCCATCAAATGACTGTGTTACAAGTGTGCGTTGCACACTTTCCACACACCCTTGTAACTTCGCAAATTTGTAATATTGGCATGCCAGATTTTCAACAGTGGTATTTTTTCACAGCTCCTTATGAGCAGTACAGCTGTCATTTTTCACATCCTGACTGAAATCTGGTTTCACAGTTGCGGGACAGAGTAACGCGGTCGCTGTGGGAAATCAGTGTTCGGAATAGATTAAGAAAATGACAATGGCACTGTTCATGAGCAGAGGTCCTAAAATCCCTATGTTGAAAATTTGGTGATGAAACTCCATAACATAACTGTGTTACAAGCATGAGTTGAACTGTTTCCACGCACTGTTGTAACTTCGCAAATTTGTAATATTTTCACGGCACGTTTTCAACAGTGGCATTTTTTCACACCTCCTTATGAACAGTACAGCTATCATTTTTCATGTCCTGGCTAAAATATGTTTTTGCACTCCTGCCGGAGAATAGCACGGTCGCTGTGGGAAATCAGTGTTTGGGACAGATTAAGATCGAATGAGTGAGGGGGGGTGACCGAGCTCAACTGGGCTGTGTCAGGACTGCTGCAGATTTGTTTGTGGAAAGAAAAAGGCCCCAACGCAAGAGCCCAGTACAAAAGGGCAGCACTGGGAGAAACAGAACAAGAGAGCGAGTGAGGGAGGGGGAGTGATCGAACTCACCGGAGCTGTCAGAACTGCTGCGGATTTCTTTGTGGGCAGAAAAAGGCATCAATGCAGGTAGGGGGTCAGTAAAAAAGGGCAGCCTGCAGTGGTGGGAGAAACAGTATGAGTGAGTGAGACAAGGGGACTGAGTGAGCTCAACGGAGCTCTATCAGGACTGCTGCAGATTTCTTTGTGAGCAGGAAAAGGTGCCAATGCAGGCAGGAGCCCATCCAAAAGGGCCGCTTGCAGCGCCAGGACAAACAGAATGAGTGCGTGACAGAGAGAGACTGAGCAACCTCAATGGAGCTCTGTTGGGACAGCTGCGGATTTCTTTGTGGACAGACAAAGGTGCCAACGCAGCCAGGAGCCCCGTACACAAGTGTAGCCTACAGCGCCAAGAGAAACAGAATGAGTGAGTGACAGAGCGATAGTGAGTGAGTTCAACAGAGCTCTGTTGTGACTGCTGTGGATTTCTTTGTGGGCAGAAAATGCGGCAACACAGGCAGGAGCCCAGTACAAAAGGCCAGCTTGCAGCGCCAGCAGAAACGGAATGAGTGAGTGAGAGATGGGGAGTGAGCAAGCTCAATGGAGCTGTGTTGGGACTGCTTCAGATTTCTTTCTGGCCAGAACAAGCTGCCAATGCAGGCAGGAGCCCAGTACAAAAGGCAGCCAGCAGTGGCAGGAGACACAGAACGAGTGAGTGAGGGAGGGGGAGTGAGTGAGCTCAACGGAGGTTGGTTGGAACTGCTGCAGATTTGTTTGTGGGCAGAAAAAGGCAGCAATGCATGCAGGGGCCCAGTACAAAAGGGCAGCCTGCAGTGGTGGGAAAACCAGAATAAGCGAGTGAGAGAGGGGGAGTGAGCGAGCTCGACGGAGCTCTATTGTAACTGCTGCAAATTTATTTGTGGGCAGAAGAAGGCGACAACGCAGGCAGGAGCTCAATAGAAAAGGGCAGCCTGCAGTGCTGGCAGAAATGGAATGAGCGAGTGAGAGAAAGGGAGTGAGCGAGCTCAACGGAGCTTTGTCGGGACTGCTGCAGATTTCTTTATGGGCAGAAAAAGGCACCAACAGAGGAAGGAGCCCAATAAAAAAGGGCAGCCTGCAGCGCTAGGAGAAACAGAATGAGTGAGTGACACGGAGGTGGCGACCTCAATGGAGCTCTGTCAGGACAGCTGTGGATTTCTTTGTGAGCAGAAAAGGTGCCAGTGCAGGCAGGGCCCAGTATGAAAGGCAGCCTTCAGCGCCCGGGGCTACAATGGCCGAGTGACAGAAGGGGAGTGAGCGAGCTCAGTGGAGCTCTATCATGACTGCTGCGGATTTCTTTGTTGGCAGAAAAATGCGGCAACTCAGGCAGGGGCCCAGTACAAAAGGCCAGCCTGCAGCGCCGACAGAAATGGAATGAGTGAGTGAGAGAGGGGGAGTCAGCAGGCTCAGCAGAGCTCTGTTGGGACAGCTGCGGATTTCTTATTGGGCAGAACAAGGTGCCAATGCAGGCAGGAGCTTAGTACAAAAGAGCAGCCTGCAGCACCGGGAGAAACAGACTGAGCGAGTGACAGAGGGGCAGTGAGCGAGCTCAACACACCAATGCAATCAACATTCGGCATTGACAAATGCTTGTTTAATTCAGCCTCTACTCTGTGGACTTTTCGATTATTTCTTAATGTGTTCTTATTTACCTGTTGCTCCTATTTAGTTACTAATATTTTTTTTCAAATGTTAAACATGCATGCTGTACTTTAGTGGATGCTAACTGATCTCATTCTAGGACTGAATTAAAAAAATTGTGCATGGTGCAATTCAGGGGGTTTTAACTGTGTTTACTCCTGGGTTTAGTTTGTAGATTATATTTTCTGTTGTCTTTCTTGCCAGTAAATGTTGTCTATTCTTTAATCTACCTGAAATATCAGTAATTTCTGTTTTTCCTATATTTCTCCCTCTCCCTCCCTCTGATCTAACTATTGCTCCTACTCTTTCCCTTCTGGTGCTGATCCCCCATCAGTTTCTCACCTCACTTGTCTTCTTTCCCTGCACAACTCACTCTGTTGCTTTCTAAATTACCTCCTGCTCCAGTCCCCTCCAGTTTCCTAGGCTCCTACACAGTCTGTTCCCCACCCACTGTTCTGTGCTTAGCCATCTTTACTTTTTTATTTATCTGTTCTTTCTCTCTCTCATGCCATTTCAGGGTCTTGGCTCAGAGTGCTTGCTCTGGAATGGGTGCTGCCATCCTCAGAGGCTCTCTTCCACCCTACTAGCTGCCACCTGCCCCCAGACCTGTTGCTGCACCTTCTACCCTCCCCTGGGCTGGGTGCCCTCCTGAATTTCTGCAAGTATGCTCAGCTTGCCAGTGTTACTTTCTACGACTCCTCAGATGTGAAGCATTGCACCAAATACAGTGGAGCTCTGGCTGGATTTAAGCTGATTGGCCACCTCAGTGCTCTGTGCTCCGATTGGCCAGTTCTTGCATCCAGCTCAGACCTGCAGCTTGCCGCTATTTTTTAATTCAGCCTCTGCTCTGTGGACTTTTCGGTTATTGCTTACTGTGCTCTTATTTAGCTGCTGCTCTTATTTAGTAACTCATATTCTGTTCCGTCCACCCTCCCCTAAAACTCTTTAAATGGGCTTTCTGCCCAAACGGCTCCTCCCCACTTACTCAACCAACTAATTGACCTGTTTGCCAGTGTTCCCTTAAAGTGCCTCTACTCTATTTATCCTGTATAATCGTGCTTACATTTGAATCTACTCACCAATATCTCTGTATTCCCTCTATTCACCTATAATCTAATCGTAGTCATATACAGTTTTCTTACCTGTAAATTCTACCCTGCTTTTTCCCATTTCTCTCACTGTGTAGTTCCTTAGTTCTTCGTTTACCCTCTTATCGCTATTTTTACTCTCAGTAGATCCTCTGTCTTGTCGAAGCCCCATATTTTCTATTTTCCATCTCTGCTGACACTATCTTCCTTATTTGCCCCATTCTGTTATCCCCTGTCAACATACTGCTATTTCTATCTTACACTTTCCTGCTAGCCATCTTTTCTGTTAGCTCTCCTCCTTCCTCTGACCCCTCCTCATCACCCCTTCCATTCCCTTCTAGGTTTGATGGTCCCCTTCTCTCCTTTTCTTCAAACCCCCACTCCTTACCATTTATTCTGGTCACATTTCCCATACTTACCTTGTCTGTCTCTCCTCTCACTGCCTACCTCCAGTGCCTTATTTCCTATGCTAAAAATCTATTTCTCCTCCCCTTGCCTCCAACCTTCACACTCATGCTCCATATCAATTCTCCCTTGGCACAAGAGCACTAAGTTTCTCTACGTTAGTACCACTCTTTTACTTCTAGCTGCTGGTGATATAAATTCCAACCCAGGTCCCCCCCAGCCCTAACCCCCATTCTTCTGACCTCCATCACTGACATAAATTCTGCCACCTAAATGTTAGAAGCCTCCTTCCTAAAATAGACTTTCTACTACCTCTCACCACATCCCTTACCCATGACATTCTAATACTTACTGAGTCCTGGCTCAATGCAAAAATTACTGACTCCTCCTTTGCTATTCCAGTCTTTACTCTCTCCCTTCAAGACCTTGCTGGTAGAGGGGAAGGTGTGGTAATGTATATCTTTTCCACCATCCAATTCACCACAATTCTATCTACATCTATCCCTTCAGCTTATGAGTTGCTTATTATTCGACTATCCCTCCCCTTCTCTATATCTGTCTTTGTTCTGGGGGTTTATTGCCGCCCTGGTCTTAGCACTGCAATTGCCATGAACTTAGTAAAAACTATAGCTTTGCTTACCTCAGCAGGTGAACTCTTTGTCTTGGGTGACTTTAATCTCAGTTGGCTCCCTCCCTTTGTAAATAAAACCCTTAATGACTTGGCTGCGTTGACTATCTCACAATTAATTGATTCAGGAGCCTACCTGACTAAATCCCAAAACCCTTAATCACTCTCTCATTGACTGGGCCCTCACCACACACCCTCACAGGGTCATTCAATCATACCTTCTCCCAGATGGTTTAAGTGACCATCACATGATCTACCTAGTCTGTAAAATACATAGACCTAAGGCACCTCACAAAGTTCTTCATGCTAGATCATTTAAATCTCTCCACCTCACCCCTCCCCCTTATATGACCTTGTGCACACTGACTGGTCCCCCATCTCTTAAGCCAATATTGTGGACAATGCCCTGTCATGTTTCAACAGCAATTTCCTTCATGTCTGGAATACTCATGCCCCCATTAGGCATTCTAGGGTTCAAGGTAATCTACTTCCCAGGGTAACTCCTGAACTATTGGCCTGCCAGCATACTTGTGACAAGGTCTGGAAGACCCACAGAGCCTCTCAGTTACCAAGTGACTTACAGCAATACCGTATGCTTCATAATTCCTGTACCAGGGCCATTAGACTAGATAAAACTGAGTACTTCCATGCTACTTTCCAGGCTAATATAAACAAACCCTCGAAATTCTGGAAGGTAGTCTATTCCCTGTTCTCCCCCTTCCCCTTCTATCCCACTCCTTAACATAAATGGCTCCCTCATAGCTGACCCCAAATCTATAACCATTGAGTTTAATACCTGCTTCACTTCCTGTGCTTCTAGTATACTATCTTCCCTCCCTCCTCCTCCTCCACTCTCTCCTTCTCATCCCCACATCTCCACTTCTTCACCTCATAGTAACAACCCTATAACTGACCCCTTCTCCTTCTCACCAGTTTGCCCTGCAGAACCTTTTGCAGCCCTTCTGGAGCTAAATCCCACCAAAGATAGCTCTCCAGATGGGCTTGATCTGAAACTTCTGTACTTATTGGCCCAAGCAATCTCCTCTCCTCTAGCAGATTTATTAAATCAATCCTTCTCATAGGCTACAGTACCATCTGTCTGGAAGTCCACAATTGTCCTCCCACTGCCTAAGGGGGGGTGACCTCACTTCTGGCATTTATCGTCCAATCTGGCTCCTCCCTATTCTTGCCAAGCTACAGGAGCACTTGGTCCTCTCTCAACTCACTGCATTTCTCTCTGAATCCTCTTTCATCACACCTTTCCAATCTGGGTTCTGGAAGGACACTCTACCACTGCCTGCCTGCTAAAGCTTACTGATTCCATCTTCTCAAGGATGGATCATGGCCTAATCACTTCCGCCATCTTTGTTGACCTTGTTAAGGCTTTTGACACTGTCTTGCAACCCCTCCTTCTGGAAAACCTATCTACCGCTGGCCTATCAGACACGGACGTCAATTGGTTGAATTCTTACCTCACTGGTCAGTCCCAGTCAGTCAAAATTACAGACTCTATCCCCCCACTCCCTTATAAATACTGGGGTGCCTGAAGGATCAGTGCTGGGCCCTATACATTTCTCCATCTTCCTAAATGACCTCCCTGAGGTATGCAACTCTTCCTCTTTCCATATATACACCGACAACACTGTCCTGTTTACATCATGATAGTCTCCCTTTGATGTGACTACCTGAATTCAAGCTGACTTTGTCAAAGTTCAACATTGGTTTAGCTCACATCAGCTCTCTGTCAATGCCAAGAAGACTGTCTGCATGACCTTTGGTACCAGGCACATACTCTCAAGTCTCCCCATCCTACCCTGTTTCTACACCCTTGATGGGACCAGATTAGAGGATGTTACCTCTTTTTGCTACCTCAGTGTGTGGCTTGACCAGCACCTTAACTTTTCTGTTCATGTGGATACTATCCTGAAAAAACTGTGCCCTAAGTTAGGTGCCTTGTACATGAACTGTAGCTGTCTATCACAACCGGTAATGTGTAAACTTGTTCAGAAAATTATCCTCCCTATTTTTGATTACTGTGATGTAGTCTATGGTGCTGCTCCCAAGTGCTCCCTAATCAGATTGAACACCCTGTTTAACTCCTTCTGTCATTTTGTCCCAGACTCTCCTCTTCACACTCACCACTGTACCTTATATCATGCTCTTGCCTTTCCATCTCTTGACAATCAGCATCTCTGTCACTGTGCTAAATTCATTTCCAAATATTGGTTTGGCTCACTACCACCCTGCCTTGTATCTATTATTAGCATGCCTTCACCCCCCATCCACTCCTCAAGATCACAGGACACTCGTACCCTGGCCATCCCATACCGGTCAACATCAGCAGGCCAATCTGCATTTTCATATAGACTCCCAAAACTCAGGATCCAACTGCCTCCTCTAATTAGACACTCCTCCAGCCCTTGTTCTCTCTCTCTCTCTCTTCATCCATTCACAACTTCCTCTCTACCAACTGTTCCTGCTTCTAGCTCTGGTGTGCACCCTTCCTCCACCTAATTGTTGTTTGTGCCTCCTTACTGTTCTAGCACTTTATTTTTACTAACACATTACTTGTTACTAGACTTGCATATGTTAGCCAAACTCTGTAAATTGTACTTACTGCACTTATTCTAACATAATTACATAATGTACATATTTGTATTATGTGCTGCTATGTTGTTCCTTCTCCTGTACCCCCTCCTCACCAGGATGAACTTGGAGATGAGCATTTGAATTTGCTCAGCATGCCTTTACTGCTACTATTACAGGGAGCATAGTGCTGTAATTGGACATGAAGCTGATGCGCTAATTCAATCGCGCACTAAATAGTACTGCACCCCTCTCCATGCTAAATAGATAGGGCACTAAAATAAGCTGCTATGCAGTAATTTCTATAGATACATTAGTAAAAGGAGAAAGTCCAGAGGAGGTATTGCTAAGATCAAAGGGGATAAGGGGGCATGTGAGGAGGAAGCGGACCATGTAAAAGCTCAATATTTACTGAAGAGAAGGTAGGGCAGGGCCCACAGCTCAGCACCATGGACACAGGGGGGAGGGAGGTGTTCACTAGTCCCTTCACAAAAGATAGGGTCCTACAAGAGCTTGATAAGCTCAGGGCGGACAAAGCAATGGGACCTGATGGCATACATCCCAGGGTACTAAAGGAGCTAAGGGTGGACTTCTGGTGATGTCACAGACCCAGCAACAGCTTAGAAGATGAGCTCCCCCTGATTTATTGCCTGAAACATAACTCTAAGGCTAGCAAATGACTAAAAACCAGCAAAATGTCCCAAAAAACTGGAGGGGGAACCCAAGAAGCAAACAAGAACAGAGTTAAAACAAGAGGACACTCAGAACACCGAGATGGTAAAGGATTTGTAGAGGCCTGTGCGAGCAGATCATCCTCCCGGTGAATACTACAGCCCCTGACTACGATACTGATGGGGAGTCAGAAAAAACATCCAGAAGCCGTTTTGAAGTGCTTCTTAAAGAAATTAAGCAGCTCCAACAAGAAAACAAATCAGATTTTAAATCAGTCCAGCAACAACTAACACAGATGGAAACACGCTTTGGGCAGATAGAGGAGTGTGTCAGATAATGAGGACACCACCATGCAACTGGCCCAGGTTGTACAGTATCTTTGGGCTCACACAGTGGAATTGCAGGCCAAGTGCACCAATCTGGAAGGTCGCTCCAGGTGGGAGAATCTGTGTCTATATGGGCTCCACGAGGGCCAGGAGATTGCCCCATGACCTCCTACCTCGAGAATCTCCTGAAGAATATTCTGGACCTTCCATCTACATATGAGCTCCATGTGGAGTGAGCCCACCGATAACTGCAACAGAAGCTGCAGGATCCGTCGGCCCGCCCTTGATCTATTATTTTTTAATTGAGCTCTTTCCGCACCAAGGAAGACATCTTGCAGGAAGCATTGGCAAAAAAAGACCTGACATACCTTAACAGCCAACACTATATGGATCATGACTATCCTCAAGAAATCCAAGCCCAACCACAGTGATTCGCCCCTCTCCTGAAGGTGCTGAAGGACCAAGCGATTAAGTTCCAAACACCCTTTCCAGCAAAATTGCAGATCTTCTGGGAGGATGGGGTGAAGATTTATCTAAATGTGGAAGAAGCCCTTGTAGCATTTAAAGAGAAAGCCCTCCCCATACCAGAGGTTAGGAATGCAAAATTTGGGAGCTGGGCAGCGCCGTGGCAGAGAGCAGCGAACAGGAAGAGAACCGGTGATGCCTTAATGGCAACATCAGAAGCACTGCATCAACTTACACAGCTCCTGAGTAAGAAACCAGCCCACATGAAAAAAAACCCTGAAGGACTCTGAAGGCAGTGAATACTGTCTGTTAAGCTAATAACTCCCAGCCCCTTGTAAGCAAGAAGGGGGGAGTTGTTTCTTTCTTTTTTCCTATCATAGCCCACAAAGTGCACAATGGGCGATGCTGAAGAGGATGAGAAGGCCATGTGGTGACTGTACACCCCAACGCTTCTGAAGGATCTTAACTGTCCCTTTTTTTTTTCTCTCTCTCCCTTTTATACTCACCGGGAAGAGAGAAGCAATGTTCTGTGATTATTATATATGATCTTCAGTTTATGGACCTAGACTTTTATTGGACACTGTGACTGATGTACATGAATCATTTCCCTAATACCCCTCTCAATGGTTGTCCTAATTTTTGTTACTCAGGTGTTCATTTTTTGTTTTCAATGCATTTTTTTTCAACAATGGGGAACAATGTATTACTATTTTCTAGGTTTTCTAGAGGTAAGAGGAGAGGGGAGGTCTGAGGAGCTTAGACACTGCTAGACTTGAAGCAGAAGTGACTTTTAGATGTTAGCCTTCTACTTATTTTATTTTATATTATGGATGTAGCGGTATGGGGGGCTATTTTGGGGGGGCACTGTTTTCTGGTTTCCATGACAACAACCTATTTTAGGCGTTTGGGAGCCATCAAGATTCTAGGCTCCGGAGGGGGTATCCTACAAGTGGGAGTTTAAAAATACCTCTTCTATCTGCTCTCTTTGGGGCAGATTTAGAGGCCTGTCCTGGGTACAGGCCTCCCACCTTTGGAAGCAACAAAAGTTTTTAATAGTTGTTCACTGTTAGCCATGTTGGCAAAAGTTTTGTTGATGTTTGTTGGGCTGCAATACTATGTGGGTCATGTGGAGGAGTGGTGGGTGGGGGGTGCAGAGATAGGTGAACCAGATATAAGTAGTAATGAAGGGAGCTGTTTAGTAGTGATGACACCCCATAGAGGATAATGGCTTTAACATATATAGTCTGTACATATAACATCCACGGGATCTTGAACCCGGTTAAACGGAGCAAGATTTTAACATCTTTGAAACACTCGGGTGGGGACATACTGACGTTAAAGGAGACACATTTGTCTATATCTGAACACAAGAAATTTGAAAGGTTGGGCTTTTCACACTTTATTTCATCATCTTACAGAGGGGGAGAAGGAGGGGGATGGTAGTGCTCATCCCGCATAGGATCCCATTTGATGTGAAAGAAACTCGAACGGATAAAGAGGGGCAATATGCAATGGTCAAGGGTTGCCTTAATGGCCAGCTACTTACCCTGGCCTCTGTCTACTTCCCACCCAATACATCCCTGGAATTTTATAAAAGTTTCTTTCTACGGTTAGCCCAAAGGGGTGAGGGGCAGATTTTATGTGGGGGGGGACCTAAACTTGACTCTGCCGGGCGAGAGGATGCGAGGGGGGCAACCTCCCTCGGCCAGCTCTAAAACAGCCAAGGAGATATCCAGACTTTTAAAGGAGCTAAGATATGAAGATTCCTGGAGATTCTTAAATGGTAGTGCTCCATACTATTCATTTTTCTCCCAGGCCCATTCATCCTACTCATGCTTGGACTACCTGCTTCTATTCAGAGAACACCTGGGGTTGGCCATCTGGATGTGGCTGGGGGACTTGACCCTCTCGGACCATGCCTCTATTTTTATAAAATTAAAATTTGGGCTCCAGAAGAGAAACACATTTTGGAGGCTTAACCTCTCATTATTAAAGCGCTAAGAGGATGTTGAGGCCATAAAAGAGACATTACTGCAGGCACTGAAGGATAATGACACCCCTGGGGTGTCCTTTCCATGCTATGGGAGACTCTCAAGGCGATGACCCAGGGCAAACTGATTGTGATTTCAGTAAGAAAGAAAAGGGCACAGGAAGCTCAGCGAGAATCCCTCCTGAATCAAATTGGGGACCTTGAGGAATTACAACAAAGTAAGAGATGTAAACTGAGAGGTAAGAGATTGATTCAGCTTAAGAAGGAATTAAACTCTCTGCTGGACTACTGTATTGAACAAAAGTTTATTTTCCTATGGCAGAAAAACTATGAAGGAGGCCTTAGGTCTGTGAAGCTGCTGGCGGGTAGACTGTGAGCTCAAAGAGCCAAAGCTACCATAACAGGAGCTAGATGCCCTGTTAACAATTCCTGGCAGCACACGATGCTGGGGATCTCTAATGCCTTCTCAGATTTTTATACACACCTTTATTCAGCCCCCCCCCATGGGGTCCTGGAAGATGAGATTTCAGTCTTCTTACAAAATCTTACACTAACCCCAATGTCCGAAGCCCAGAGCATTTCACTGACAACCCCCATTTCAGTTAGGGAGATAGAGGATGAGATAAGACTTTTGAAAGGTGGGAAATGCCCAGGATCAGATGGACTTCCTGGGGAATTTTATAAAATACTCAAAAAAGAAGTTTCTCCCATTCTGAACCGGGTCTTCACATTTGTCTTTTCCCCCAGTGGAAGGATTCCCCCATACTGGGATACTGCAGTAGTTTCAGTGATCCCAAAGGTGGGCAAGAACCCCTCTCTCTGTTTCGTCATATAGACCTATATCGTTCCTCAGTACAGATTATAAACTAATGGCCTCTACTTTGGCCTGAAGACTTAGAAATTTCCCCCCCCCACCTTATTCACATAGATCAGTGTGGTTTTATCACAGGCCAACAGGCCCAGGATAATATATGAAGGTCTGTATACCTTTTAGAACATATAGAGCAACAAAAAACACCTGCACTCCTACTTAGTTTGGATGCTGAAAAGGCCTTTGACAAAGTGTTCTGACCTTTTCTGAGAGGGGACCTTGCCTCCTTTGGTTTTCTGAGACACCTCATAAAATTTATTTTTAGGTTATATGAAACTCCTACAGGCTATATTCAGACAAATGGCGATATCTCCCCCAGTTCCCCCAGAGCAGAGGCACAAGAGAGGGTTGCCCCTTTCTCCCCTCCTGTTCACCTTTTATATTGAACTCCTGGCCCAATATATCCGACTCACCCCCAAGATCACAGGAATTACCCTAGTGGACGTAGAATATAAGATAGCTCTATTCGCTTATGATGTCTTAATATACCTATCTGACCCAAAGAAATCTCTCCAACACCTGTTTGAAGGTCTGTCACTTTTTTCTCAGCTTTCTGATTACACCATCAACACATATAAAAGTGAGACTTTACCAATCAACTATATGCCTTCTATGGATGTCCAGTCTGGGTATAATATGAAGTGGGACCAACAGACCCTTAAATATTTGGGGATTAGAATCCCGTGGGAATTGAGACAGCTCTACACCTGCAACTACCCCCCTCTGATTACCAATTTGAAACAAGACATGAATAGGTGAACCATTACGCCGCTCTCATTTTACTCTAGAAATTGTTCCCTGAAAATGAATGCCCTCCCACGCCTACTTTATTTATTTCAATGTGTTCCCTGTTCAATAACAATTAAGAAATTGTTGAGCTGGCAATGGTTGTTTTCCCAGTTTTTGTGGAATAATAAAAAAACTGAGAATAGGATTACAATTCCTCCACCTTCCCAAGAATAGGGGTGGGATAGCATTGCCCTCTCTGCCACACTATTGGATGGCTGCTCAGATGCACTTGGCACTTCTGTGGGGCCACAGAAGTTACCAGGCACATTGGAAATCCATAGACCTGGCTAGGGAGCTTCTGGACCCTCATCCAGCCTGTTTATTTAACCCCTCACTATTCTCTCAAATGCTAATTCTGCCACCAAATAATTCTAAGGCAATACTGCAGGGATGGGAACGGGGTACTAGAACCAAGGTGCTTCAACCACATATGTGGAAGTATGACTGGTTTCAGTATAAGCCCCAATTTGCACCAGCTCAACAAACTGTGTGGTTCACTGTACAGGCAGCCAGGGGCCTCCAGGTCCCATGGCAGTTATTAAGAGGAAACACAGTCTTGACATTTGAGGAAGGGCAGAGGGCCTATGCATGGGCTGAAAAGGACAGGCTATACTATTATCAGCTTAGGAATTATATTAACAAACAGCTACAGAATGCTAAGTTCAGAATACAACAGTTTCAGAATGATCTCCCTTATACTCAGATGTGGTCCTTGGAGATAGAGGAGGGGGCGATCTCAGTTTTATATGCATCCTTGATACATCTTCTCACCCACCATGCTGACAGGCTGAAGGGGAGGTGGGAAAATGAATTATCCACCACATTTTCTGAGGTGTCTTGGACAAGGATATGGCAGATGACTTGGACCACCACTTCCTCCCACGCTTGGAGGGAGTTCACCTGGAAGACTCATGTCAGATTCTTTTTGGTGCCTGAGTCAATGGCCAAAAGAACTCCAGGGACTCCCTCGACCTGTTGGAGAGGATGTGGGAACCAGATCGCAACCCAGTTTCATGTATTCCTGGAATGTCCTGTCCTCCGTGACTTTTGGTCAGATCTTATAAAGCAGTTAACACAGCTTTTCTCTTTAAACCAACACCCAACCCCAGCCCAGTTAATATTAGGACTCCCACCTGATGATATCCGAGGGAGGGATTCCACTTATCTATGGTCTATATGCTTAATGGCAGCGTATAAAGTAATAACATGAAGGTGGCTTCAGAAAACACCACCTATGAAGGAGGAATGGTCAACCACGATGCAACATATTCAACTGCTTGAACAAATGACCTTCTCCATAAATAATAGATCTGAGCTCTCGGTCCAAAGATGGACCAGGTGGGAACTTTACAGCTCTTAGTGCTTAGGTACCTAGGGGAGAGTGGAGCCTTGCCATCTTTGGGCAATCCTGTGGAGGCTAGTTCCCTGCGGACCCAACCTGGTTCAGCCCCCGGATTGAGCCAGTTTATTCATAGAAAATAAATTAAATAATAAATAATCCTGTGTCTTTAGAAACTTAGCCCAGGTTCAGTTTGTAGATTAGGTTATTGTAGTTTTATGTTATCTTTATTAATACTGTGAAAAATAATACATTGTGAAGAATTTGTGATGTATGTTTTTTTAAATGACTAGTAATGTCAATGAGGACTGTGAAATAACCAAAGTATTGTATTGGTTTTAAGACATGTTACTAGAATGCACATGGTTGTTGCAGCCTGAATGATTCAATAAACTAAGTATAAAAAAAAAATAAAGGAGATAAGGGTGGAACTAGCAGAGCCATTATCAGAACTGTTTAGTGAGCTGCGGCCCATCGGTGCAGTGGTTGGATTTCCACTTACTTGGCGCCCGGCGACCGAGGTTTAAGGCGGACTTGGGTCATCGGAGCCGGCGGGGTGGAAGTAAGATCGAGCATCCGTAGACATCTCTTCTCCAGGGAGAACACGGGTAGTGTGCATGTGCATAGGGGACCCCTGGTGGGAACGGGGAGTTCCACTTGAACCCTTTGACTTAGCAAAGCTCACGGGAGGCGGATGACATCATCATTGCGACCCCGCCTCCCAGGAAACGGAAAAAGATGAGCCTGCCTGCCACCAGAATGAAGCCCGCCAAGGCCCCGACATGTTCTCCAGGCCGGGCCCCCCGACCTAATCCCAGTGCCTGTGGTGCATAAGGGGGGTGCGACGCAGGCCCCACCATGGGGGGAAAGCCACGGGGTATCGGGGGACAGCGGCCGATCTGGGGAACAGAGGCTGGCAGCCCATGACCGGGCTGAGAATACGGTGGCAGGAGGGCTCGGGGGAAAAAAAAAAAAAAAGAACTGTTTAGTGAGTTTCTGAGCACAGGAGAGGTCCCAGAAGACTGGAGAAGGGCTCATGTGATCCTGCTCCACAAAAGTGGTAGCAAGGAAGAGGCAGGGAACTACAGACCAGTCAGTCTCACCTCAATAGTGGGCAAGATTATAGAGGCATTCCTTAAGGAAAGGATAGCGCAACACCTGGAATCCATAGGAGCACAGGATCCAAGACAGCATGTGTTTACAAAAGGAAGGTCCTGTCAAACTAATCTCATAGATTTCTTTGACTGGGTAACCAGAGTGGTGGACCAAGGGAGAGCAGCTGATGTCACCTGCCTTGACTTCAGCAAAGCTTTCGATACTGTTCCACATAGAAGATTGATTAATAAGCTGGGTAGGCTCAGGGGGGGTCATAGGTTGATCAACTGGGTGGCAAACTGGTTGATGGGCAGAAAACAGAGAGTGGTGGTAAATGGTATACAGTCAGAAGAGATGCAAGTCACAAGTGGGGTATCTCAGAGATCAGTCCTGGGGCCAGTCCTCTTCATTATCTTCATCAGTGACATTGCAGATGGACTAGAGGGTAAGGTTTGTCTGTTTGCAGATGACAACAAGATCTGCACCAGAGTAGATGATCCAGATGGGGTGGGCAGTATGACAAGATATCTGGATAAACTAGCAACATGGTTGGAAGAGTGGCAACAGGGGTTTAACACAAAGAAGTGCAAGATCATGCACATAGGAAAAAGAAACACTGAAACCACCTATAGGCTGGGAGGGGAGTTGCTGGCAGTCACAAGGGAAGAAAGAGACTTGGGCATTATCATCACCAATGACCTGAAATCATCCAAGCAGACCACTAAAGCAGTAGATAAGGCTAGGGGATGTTGGGATGTATTAGTAGGGGTATCACAAGTCATAAGAGGGAGATAATAATCCCTCTTTACAAGACACTGGTTAGGCTCCATCTGGAGGATTGCATGCAGTACTGGTGGCCACACCTTCACAAGGACATTAACCAAATTGAGGCAGTCCAGAGAAGGGCAACAAAAATAGTGCAGGGACTGCATCAGAAAACATATGAGGACACATTAATGGAGCTCAATATGTATACCCTAGAGCAAAGGAGGGAGAGAGGTGATATGATTGAAACATTCAAACACCTTAAGGGCATTAATAAGGTGAAAGAGTGTAACATGTTTCAATATAAGAAAATAGCAGGGCAAGAGGACACAGCATGACATTAGAGGGAGGCCAATTAAGGGGAAATATGAGGAAGCACTTTTTCACAGAAATGGTGGTGGATGCATGGAATGGCCTACCTCAGTATGTGGTGGATATGAATACAGTGCAGGGCTTCAAACAGGCATGGGATAGACATAAGGGGGCAATACAGATGTGTATGAATAGATAGGCCATTAACAGAGCAAAGGCTGATGGCACATTCATAAGGTAGAAAAAGAAATTGGCAGACTGGATGGGCCTTACGGTCCTTATCTGCCATCAACTTCTATGTTTCTATGCAATATTAGCATTCAGTTTATTTTCACTATACTAGCTTAAATGACAAAAGTGCTAAAATAAGCTGATCGCTACTATTACAGGGAGCATAGTGCTGTAACTAGACATGAAGCTGATGCACTAATTCAATCAGGTACTAAATAGTACTGCACCCCTCTCCACGATAAATAAAGAGGGCACTAAAATAAGCTGCTATACAGTAATTTCCAATACCAATTTCCAGTCATTTCTGGTTCATTTTAATAAAAATGCCTTTTGCCTTTTTAATTCATATATTCCACCATCTACTGTAGTTCTAAATTATATTATGGTGAAATCTGGGATGTTTTCGAAGATATAATTCACAAACGCTGGGTATAACAGCCTGCAAAAATACCCTTCTATGTGGGGATTTTAATGCCAGAATAGGTGGCTATGATGGATATTCAGATAATGACTTTCACAACTGGTGTCATAATAAAGCTTTTAAATTTCCTAGAATGTCAATGGATTTGAAGATTAACAAAGCAGGATCTCAATTAATTGTGTTACTTACTACACATTATCTAGCACCTCTAAATGGTAGGATAGAAGGAGGCAGGCTGGGCAGCTACACACACATTACTATTTCACTAGCCCATCTGTAATAGATTATATATTATGGAATGGTGACATGAATTTTTGGGAAGCATGTCAGGTCATTGCAAAAGTGGACAGTGTCCATTTCCCCTTGGTAGTCAAACTTAAAACTTTAAGCAGAACAGACACCAATTCCCAAGTTTTTCTACGGCTGGAAACACGGAATCAAACCTAAATAAAATGGCAAAATTCTTGCGAAACTCTCCTTTTTCAAACAATACAAATTATAATTACCCCATTCTTCATAGAGCTATTAACGGATTTGAACTTAAAGAAAAAAATACAGTTATGTTTTAAAGAAAAAAAGATCACTTTTATCAGATCCAACTTCTCTGGCCATGAAAAATAATATTTCACACACCTGGTTTGATGTGGACTGTCGCAGAGCCAAAAAAGAATTAAATCATCCAATTAGGGATACCAAACATAAAAAACTAAATTGTGAATTTTGAATGTTGAACAAAGCCAGATAAATCTACAAAAAGTGTTTAAAGTTAAAACAATTAGAGTTCCAGTTGAAACAATGGAACAACATGTTTTCCATAATCAGTAACAAAAATTGTCAACCCTACTGGCTTCTTGTAGCAAAAGGAACTAATACTCTCAAATATGAAATTGACTCCCATATTACTATGGATACCTGGATTGCACATTACACAATTTTTTTTATGATCCAGATTTAGTACCTCAGGTGGATACACTGGACATAGATATGTCATGCTTTAGACCAGTTACAATACCCAGATTTAATTCTGGTTGAAGTCTTTTTAATTGCCCTTCGTAGTGGGCCAACATACTCACTTTGTTTTTCAATTATTGCAGTAGTAGGCTTGACTTTCCATCTTCATGGAAGGGTGCAATAATCATTTCAATCTACAAAAAGGGTGACAAAAATGACCCGCTAATGTATAGACCAATTTCATTGCTAGATAACTTAGGGAAAATCTTACTAACAAGACTTACAGAACAAGTCTCACTACTTGGTGGCCTCTCAGAATATCAAGCTGGTTTTAATGCAGGTTATTGCACAGCAGATAATTGTTTTATCATTAGCCATCTCTATGAAAAATATGCAAAACTACAGAAACAAAAATGATATGCTGTATTTATTGATTTCAGCTCAGCTTTTGATACTATTTCTCGTGATCTGTTATGGAACCTCATAAGGGAATGTGGAATCTCAAAAGAAATTACTGGCATCATAGACATAGAAAAATAGAAATGTGTTGGGAGAAAAGGACTGCCAGGCCCACCGGGTCTGCCCAGTGTGCCTAATTAGCTGTTAGGACTTTTGCAATTTCCTTGGGCACAGGTCAGGCTAGGCACAAAAGGTCAACTTTCCTCCAGTTTTTCAACAAATACAGGTGTCAGGCAGGGGTATATATATATCTTAATAAGTTACTGATCTGACTTGATCACTGTGTAACTGACTTCCCCAAAGTTCTGTATAGGAACTGTGTTGCTCTTGCTTACATGGACGACCTGGTTTTATTTTCACTTACTCAGTTGGGATTACAAGCCAAGCTAAACATTTTGAACTCTTATGCAACTGAATACAAATTAAAAATAAATGAAACTAAAAGCCAGGTCCTGGTATTTGGTAAACATCTTATTAATAAAAGCTGGCAGACTGGGGACAAGACGTTCTAAACTGTGAAACATTACACTTACTTGTTTAGGAGGGAGGTAAGGAAACACTTCTTCACAGAGAGGGTGGTGGGGACTTGGAATGCACTGCCAGAAGAGGTCATCTCATTGAAGACAGTGGGCAGCTTTAAGAGTGGCTGAGATAGGCATATGGGGAAGGTAAGAATCATGGGTAGGGAGGATGGGAAGAGTGGGGAGGGAGGGCAGGAACATTAGCTCAAGCTGTGGACCCTGAAATATGAGCAGACTTGATAGACCAAATGGCCATCTTCTGCTGACTTCTTCATATGTACTTGAGACTTCAGCTTTCATGTGATGGCAGATGGTCAAAACATATTAATTCTTTGATAATCAAGCTCAAACAAACTGCTAATTTACTCAATATGTTTAATCATAAATGTGGTGGCAACATTATTAAATCACTTATTATTGCAGCCAGTGCTATATATAACACTCAAGCCCTGTATAATGGTGAAATCTGGGACTCTGATAACTATGATCTCCTAGAGGTTCCACACAACAAGCTATTTAAATCAAACTTGGGTTTAAGCAATTCTGTCCCTGCACCTTTGGTCAGGGCAGGATTAGGAGTACCCAGACTGAAGGCATTCTTTTATGCCAGGAAAATAAATTACTAGATCAAAATACTACATTTAGATCCTGATAGACTGCCACATCTTTGTCTAAAGGAAAAATATGGCTGGACCAACCTGGGCTCTCTGCAGTCTAGTTGGCTTAAACAAGTTCTTCATATTTTACAAGAAACTGATCTTGATTTTCTAAAAAGCTATGTTTCTAAAGTAATTTCTATTAGTCTAAAATATCAAACATATGTCACACATAGGATGATTAATTATTACAAAGCACACGATTTAGATTTAATTTATTGGTTGCATCTTTCTCTATGGTTAACACACAATGACATCCTACATCAATATAGATATTATTTGGATGTCTTGTCAGACTACAGTCAGAGGGAACTGTATATTAAATACAGACTGGAATTGTTTCCCAGCAATGTCCTTACTGCAAGATATAGCAAGAATCCTACTCCTCAGTCTTGGTATTGCTCTTCTACCCAACAGTACATGGAAAACATATATGATGTTATACTTATATGCCCATGGTGCAACAATCCCAGAGCCCATTGGCTTGCTCCTTTATTGGAAGCTTTACAAACTGAAGATCAGGCTCTTCTATTTAAATTGTTTTTCACAACAAATGATGAACACACAATCAAGGCAGTTGCAGGATATTTAGAAGTCATTTCAAGAATTGTATTAAACACAAATAACATTCCCTAGACTAAAATCAGTGAATTGAAGTGACTAACATTGTTATGTATAGTGCAAGTTTGAATGACTTTTTTGTCACTAGCATCCATTGTGTGCTGTTCCTATTCATGCATTTGTGAATATCTATGTATATGTGTGTATATATATATATATATATATATATATATATATATATATATATACACACACACACACAGTAGACATACCGTATTTTTACATTAGGCATTTTACTTATTGTATTCTACTTTTTATTATTTACTTATTTGTGGTATTGTGAGTGCAAACTATTTTATCTTGAAGAGGTCAAATGACCGATCAATAAACTGAAACTGACTGACAAGATGCAGTTCAAATATAGAATATTCATTACAAGTACAAAACAGTCAGTTACAAGAATAGTAAATCCAGTAATAAGTTACAGTGGAGCAAACCAGGATGCAACTCAGTACTGCAAAATTTGTCAGTAAAGTTACTGCAGTAAACAAGCCAGTTTCAATGGCAATTAATCCCTTATAATTACTGAACAGCATTTCTTCCCATAGGGGAACCCGGTTATTATTTGCCATTCTAACCATCTGGTTACAACAGCAAACATGCTCCAGGCTTCCCGCAAACCTCATATGCACCAGCCACCACTCTTCTCTCCTTCAGTGCAGCTCCTGGACAGTTTACCACCATGCAGAATCAGTGGTATACTGTATAAATCTAAAAAAAAAAAATACCTGTCATTACTGAACTTTAAAGCTATCAAGCTCACTAATTGACAATACAAACAAAAAAAATGGAAAGATTTTAACAACCGCTCAGCCATGGACTGTGCTGCATCCTGACTGGACCGTGGCTGAACAGTGCTGTATGTATTTTATATAATTGCTGTGGTGAGAAAATGCTGCCCAGCAATTATATAAAATCAAGACTGGGTACAGGGTTAAAACTCAAATTTTACACACACATTCCTTGGTGTGGGATGCCTTTATAAACTCCTTGAGCTTCACTCTCAGGGTTCATGTGGCATCCCACACCTTGGAAGGGGGATTTAAAGTTCTCGTTATAACCCCCTAACCAGCTATTATTGTCTATTTGTATGCAATAACCTGAGACACTGTGCTGCACCCTGGCAGGCACCACAGTACAAGTATAGTATGTACAGTTACAAGATGCAGAGCATTCAGTTAGAAGTTAGAGTTACAAGTACAGTAGCCAGTTAAAAAACACAGCTACAGGTATAGGACATCCAGTTGCAACTGCAGTGCTTTCACTTATAAGTTGCAGTTACAAGTACATGATGTTCAGTTACAAGTATGGTACTTTCAGTTGCAAGTTGCTGATACAAGTGCAGTACATCCAGTTACAGATTACAAGTACAGTACAGTACAGTGCATTCAGTTACAAGTTACAGTTACAACTGCAGTACTTCCATCTATAAGATAGAGTTACAAATGCAGTACATTCAGTTACATTTTACAAGAACAATGCATGCTATTAGAGATAAACAGAAAGTAACAGGCAGTACAATATTAACATTCTCCTAAATAAAGAGCTAGAGACAGTGAAGAACAATTTTGTGTGTGTATATAACTGCATCACTGTTGCACATCAAATAAATTTAAGTTAAGCAATGTTTGTTACACATAGAAACATAGAGGTTGTCAGCAGATAATGACCACCTGACGAACCTAGTCTGCCCTAAATTCCCTACCTCCAGTGTCACCAGAGACCCTTCTTGGGCTCCAGCTTGAACCCCGCTCTTGCTTCAAAGATTCCCTTGCGACTATCCTATGTATTCTTAAATCCTGTGAATGTACTAGCCACCCCCTACTTCAACTGGGAGTCTGTTCCAAGCATCCACCACCCTCTTCATGAAACAGTACATCGTCATGCTTCATCTGAGCCTCCCCCTCCCAGCTTCATATTGTGACCCCTTGTAATTGAGCATCTTTTTGTTTGGAAAGTGCTCCCTTTCTGAACCTTGTTTATTCCTGTGAGGTATTTGAATGTCTCTGTCATACCCCCCCGTTCCTTCCTGCCTTCTAGGGAGTACATATTTAAATCCATAAGCCTTTCTTTGTAGGGCTTCTGATGCAGGCCGTGCACCATTTTGGTTGCCCTCCTTTGCAATGCCTTAACCCTATCTATGTCTTTTCAGAGAGGGGGTCTCCAGAACTGTACACAGTACTTGAGGTGGGATCTCACCAGTGATCTGTACAGGGGTATTATTACCTCCCTCTTTCTGCTGGTGATGCCACTCTGTTTGCATCTGAGCACTCAGCTAGCCTGTCCTACTGCCTTGTCACATTGTTTGGCTACCTTCAGGTCATCAGAATGATAACCCCCAGGTCTCTTTCCTGTTTTGTGGCTGCTAATACTTCCCCATGAGTTGGTACATTGCCCATTTTATTTGTGCCATAAGTATATGATTTTGCACTTTTTTGCATTGAAACTTAGCTGCCAAACTCGTGACTATTCTTCTAACATCTTTAGATCCTCCCAAATTCTATCACCCCCCCACCGTGTGCCTACTCTGTTGCAGATGTTTGTGTCATCCGTGAATAGGTATATCTTCCCCCCAAGTCCTTCTGCAATGTTACTAATAAAGACATTGAAGAGGACCAGTCCTAATGCTGACCCCTGTGGCACCATGCTAGTTACCTTGCCATACCCAGATTGTACACCACTTACCACCATTCTTTGGCTCTAACCACTAATCCAACTTTCCACCCATTTTACTATTTTACATCTGCACCAGCAATATCAGACACGTGAAATCTCAATATTTTAAAGACTGCCTCATCCATTCCTGAGGTGATGGCAAAATATTCTGGGAGAACTTGAAGGACCTTTCTGGTAAAAATAGCAAAACCTCACCTTCCATGCTGCTGGTGAATGGTGTGATCACCCAGGACCCTAACACCATTGCCAATATCTTTAATGTTGCTTTTACAGACCTAATCAGCATAGTGCCAATCGATCTCTCTGTATCATTTGTCAATAATACACCAGGCCCTGAGACCCCACACAGCATGCCTCCCTCATGTCCCCCCTTCTACCTTAAAGCAGTCACCGTACCCAAAGCCAAAAAGTATCTGTCACAGGTACTAGGAAAAACCAGACACAGTAGTGACTCGCTGGATCTTAAATTACTGGATTTTACCCTTGAAGAAGTGTTCCTACCTCTAACAAAACTTTTGAACCTATCTTTCTGACTGGAACAACTCAGCCTGCTTTGGAATGCCACAGAGGTTACCCCAGTCCACAAAATTGGTGAAAGAGCCGTACACACAAACTACTGTCCAATATCGATACAGCCCTCCCTCTCCAAAGCATTAGAAAGGATAGTTGCTGACAAACATGTTGACTATTTAGATGAGTGTGGAATCCAATGCCCACAACAACACGGGTTTCACAAGGGGCATAGTACCTCCACTGCCCTGCTGGAGTACTAAGGATCCCTGCATGGGGCTTTAGACAGTCATCAGGTGTTATGCCTGGGTTATATACCACCAACTAAACCACATGTAACCATAATCTTATACACTTACAAGTATTAGAGCCTTACCACAGTCTCATAATGTTTTACCTATATGATATGTTTCTGCCACATATACTGTTTCTAGTTTCCACATATATTCTGCTATACTCATAATCATTCATATTCTGTAGTTTGAAACTATTGTGACACATTGTGTGATTTTGTGGTTACGTTGCAAGTATTTCCAGACTCACTGTCTAGAAATAAGAACTGATAACAGGTTGCTGACTATGAATTTCCTTTGTTCAGAGATTCAGAGATTCTTCCTCACTTTGCAACTTCCTTTTTCTATGTAATTGCCCAAGGGTACAGCCTTATTTACATGCCTTATCCAATGCTGTATGTTTATCGTATCTGTAACTGTACTCTTATCAGTCACATATAATTGTATGCACATCAGCTCCTCAGAAAGAAAGAGACCATACTCGAGGAATGGTGGGAAATCAGCTCCCTTGTGATTTCTTTGCTTCACTTGTTATGGCGTGAGTATTGTAATAAACTTCTTCTATTACTTCTACTTGTTATTACTTTCTTTGTCCAGCATACCATGCAAAGAATCTAAGGTGTGTTCTTTTCACATATAACAAATGGTGAGACAGCGCATCATGGTTTTGTCTGGCAAAGAATAACACTCATTTTACTTCGTGATTTGAGTTCTGTGATGTGACTTTCTTCAGAGGCTAGTAGCAATGAGTTTGGTGGCTTAGGAACTCCATGTACAGACTGCTAATCATTGTTTTGAGAATTCCTCCTTTACGGGAGTTCACAGACACAATCTGTCTGTGTGTGTTTGGGTGCTGTGGTTTCAAATACAGCAGTTAACCCACAGAATGGTAAAAAGATTTCCTTGCTTAATGACATGTCTAAAATATGCATAGAGTTGAGAGAATACATCTTGACTTATCTCACTGCATGAGGTGGGTGGGAAGCACTAATAAAAATATAGTTAACTAAAGATGTTTTGGATCCAGTTACATTGCTCTGTGTGCAGTATATTGAACTGAGACAGTCAGCTATGATGCAATCCACTAAAGGGCTGCTTTGGAGGCTTTCAAACCTAATAAGGTTAATGGATACCGATCAATTGGTGGCTGAACCATATAATAAGTTTATTATAGACTCCCATGAGGAATCCTCCTTGCTAATATGTTTTGCAGACCAAACAATTGTCTGTTCTGATCCTGGAGGTATTTTTAATTTTTTTTTTGTAAATGGAAAGACCGTCTGGTGGGGTGTTACCCTGTCCTTGTGCTTCAGATTTGTGGTGAGTACACTTTAATTATATCTGTTGGTTGATCCACCTTTCATTGCATTCTATAACAAATCTAAGTGTAAACACTTTTGTCTATACAGCTGTTCCTTGCTACTCACTTTAGGAAAAGCACTACTTTTAACAGTAGTATGCCATATCTTGTTATGTGTTCCTTGAATGCTTAGGTTGCTCTGCTACACTGAAGACAGCATAGTCAAGGTCACGCTGTTCCATGCAGTTCAGATAATGACTATTTGGAGAATGTTCAAAATAGCAGAAACATTAGTGTATTCTGTAATGAGCATTAAGGTTAATTGGTATCAGCTTCATTAACTATAATGGTGTGTTTGATTTTAAAACTGTTTTGAAGACAGTAATTAGTGTTGGCTGGGATGCCAGAGTCGAGTCTGTCTTTTACACTGATTGTGTTACTTGGCTTTGTTCAGTTGAGCTAATTATTTTTGAATTAGAAGAATCCTCTTTTGCTTATTCAAGGTTTGTCTACGTCTGTGACGTAGGGTTGAAGAATATGCTTTTGTGCCAAATTAAGCATATGCTATATTTGTCACTGTTACCAGTTATCAGAGTCTCTGAGTTTTCTGAAGCTATATTGTTTTTTTTATGTCAGTTGTAATCAGGAATATCTGTTCATAAAATGGCTGACACCTTTGGCTTCTTGCCAGGGACATATTCCAGTCTGCAGTGTTGGCAAATTGTCTGCAGACTTCTATGTTTCAGAAAAGTGGTTGGTTTAAGGTTGAAGTGTATTGGACTGGTGCCCTTAGTCTTGATTCAAGTTAATCATAGTTTGTTGCAAAAAAAAAATAGAAGCATGATGCTAAGGCTTGCAAAGGTTTTCTATGTTTTTTTTCTTCTCCTTTCAAATATGGCTTCTCCATCTACCATCATAGAAATCATGATCATTCATCAATTTTGTTTTTGCTGCCTCAGCCAGTGGCTAGACAGTGTTTTTTTATCTGTAAGACCTCTCATTCAGTGTGGTGTCCAATGCCACTGCAGCTACAGCTAGGTTTGATCCCAGGAACCATCATTTGCACAGTGTATGACCTTTGGCAAGTCACTTGACCTCCTTGTGATTTTGAGCTGTACCTGTTTTTCCAGCTCACAATTGATGTGCCTCCTTAATTAAATCAGTATTTCTTATCACAATATAACTTTAATTGGGTATGCACATCAAAAGTACTTTTGTTACAAGTTACTTTTTTCCCCCAGTCCTCCTCATCTGTATGTGATGTTAGGACTGCAATTTTTTTTCTCTGGCCATGTAGCCATAAAGCTACTTGCTATCTATGATCCTGCCCATTCCTATGTATGCCTTCCTTTATGGAAGATCTCAGGGCTTCTTTGTCATTGTCCTTTATCACATATTCCCATGCAAACAGAGCCAACAGAGTTAAGCTAGCCCTGGCAAGAAGAAATACAAGTGAGGGGGTAAAGGCAACATGAGCAAGCATTAAGAATGCAATACTTGAAGCAACATACCATTGTGTCAGGGAGAAAGGCAAGAGCAAAAGAAGGTAGAAACCACTTTGGTTCTCAAACACAGGAGCAGAAAAGGTCAGAGCCAAAAGTTTGGCCTTCAGAAAATATAAGGGAATGCAGTGGGATGATGATAGGGAGGCATACCAAACTTCATTAAGGGAAGCAGGGAAGGCAGTAAGGCAGGCAAAGGCCAAAACTGAGGAAACACTAGCACAAACAGTAAAAGAAGGGGACACGACTTTCTATAGATACATTAGTGAAAGGAGAAAGTCCAGAGGGGGTATTGCTAAGATCAAAGGGGATAAGGGGGAGTGTGTGGAGAGGACAAAGGAAAAGCATCTATCCTAAATAGATACTTCTGCTCAGTATTTACAGGAGAAGGTAGGGCAGGGCCCCCAGCTGAGCACCAAGGACACAGGGGGGAGGGAGATGTGTACAAGTCCTTTCACAAAAGAAAGGGTCCTACAAGAGCTCACTAAGCTCAGGGTTGACAAGGCAATAGGACCTGATGGCATACATACCAGGGTACTAAAGGAGCTAAGGGTGGAACTAGCAGAGCCATTATCAGAACTATTTAGTGAATCTCTGAGCACCAGAGAGGTCCCAGAAGACTGGAGAAGGGCTCATATGATCCCTCTGCAAAAGATTGGTAGCAGGTCGGAGACAGGGAACTACAGACCACTCAGTCTTACCTCAGTAGTGGCAAGATTATGGAGGTGCTACTCAGGGAAAGGATAGTGCAACACCTGGAATCCATAGGAGCACGGGATCCAAGACAGCATGGGTTTACAACAGGAAGGTCCTGTCAAGCTAATCTCATAGATTTCTTTGACTGGGTAACCAGAGTGGTGGACCAAGGGGGGGGTGCAGTTGATGTTGCCTACCTTAACTTCAGCAAAGCTTTTAATACCGTTGCCACTACTGTTCCACATAGAAGACTGATTAATAAGCTGGTTAGGCTTGGGTTGGCTCAAAAGTTGATCAACTGAGTGGCAAACTGGTCAGTGGCAGAAAACAGAGAGTGGTGGTAAATGGTATACAGTCAGAAGAGATGCTAGTCACAAGTGGGGTACCTCAGGGATCAGTCCTGGGGCCAGACCTCTTCAATATCTTCATCAGTGACATTGCAGATGATCTGGAGGGTAAGGTTTGTCTGTTTGCAGGGGACACCAAGATCTGCAACAAAGTAGATGATCCAGATGGGGTGGGCAGAATGAGAAGAGCTCTGGATAAACTGGCAAAATGGTCAGAACAGATTCAACTGGGGTTTAAAGCAAAGAAGTGCAAGATCATGCACATAGGGAAGAGAAACCCCGAAGCCACCTATAGGTTGGAAGGGGAGTTGCTGGCAATCACAAGGGAAGAAAGAGACATGGGCATCATCATCACAGATTATCTGAAAGCATTCAAGCAGACCACTAAAGTAGTATGTAAGGCTAGAGGGATGTTGGGGTGTATTAGTAGGGGTATCACACATCATAAGAGGGAGGTAATAATCCCTTTTTACAAGACACTGGTTAGGCCCCTTCTGAAGTGCTGCATACAATACTAGAGGCCTCACCTTCACAAGAACATTAACAAAATGGAGGCAGTCCAGAGAAGGGCAACCAAAATGGTGCAGGGACTGTATCAGAAAACATATGAGGACAGATTAACAAAGCTCAACATGTATACCCTAGTGAAAAAGAGGAAGAGAGGTGATATGATTGAAACATTCAAACACCTTAAGGGCATTAACAAGGTGAAAGAGTCTAACATGTTTCAACATAAGAAAACTAGCAGGACAAGAGGACACAGCATGCGATTAGAGGGAGACTGATTAAGGGGTAATGTGAATAAGTTCTTTTCCACAGAAAGGGTGGTGGATGCATGGAACGGCCTGCCTCAGGAAGTGGGGGATATTAATACAATGCAGGGCTCCAAATAGGCATGGGATAGGCATAAGGGAAAAATACAGATGAGTATGAATAAATAGGCCATTGTCAGAGTAAAGGCCTATGGCACATTCATAAGGTAGAAAAAATGGGCAGAGTGGATGGGCCTTGCAGTCCTTATCTGCCGTCAGCTTCTATGTTTCTATGCATCGCATGACAATCGGGGGGAGCTGATCACCCCAGCATTTGTAATAAGCCATTTACTTTAACTTTAACAGGATAGCTACACAATGTACACTGCCACAATAAGTACTATGTCTGTTTTAGGAGGTTTTACCATTTATGTTACAGGCCTAATTTAACACCCTTATAACAATTTTGTACATATGAAATGCCAGTATTATAACTTGTGTTATTTATCAGAATGCTGTGTGTGTTGATGGCACAGTTATAATGTCAAATTCAGAGAATTAGGGATGCCTAATACTCTGACATTAATTATTTCATTTTCAGGAATTCATCGGAGTGTAATGATAATTACATGTCTTTATTAAAGTTAATATCAGAATCAGCAATTTGAAAACCAATGCTAGCCTTCCACAAGGAGAATGCTCTAAGTAAATGAGATGTTCCTTTTGTGGCTTGTGCTTTATTTTTTCTTTCTCTCTTACAGGAATAAGACTATCCTTCACAAGTAACCACTGATAATGTGTGTTTTTTAACCAGCAGCCCAGTTTCATTATAATGTTATTGTAGTTTGAATCATGGTAGGATTCTGTATTTCCCTTATTATTATTATTATTATTTTACAAGTTGGGTCAAACCCATCTGTATTTATTCAGCATACAACTTTCCCAGATGATGACTGATTGGTAAAGACAGTTTGCCAATATTTTTGTGAATTAAGTGTTCTCTAACATTCATGCCAACACCTGTTACTAGTCAGTTTGATAGTATTTACTGTTGTATGGTTGGGCATCAGCTCCAGCATTGGTCATACAGTTTCCTATTATCTCTGTGCTGCCTCTTTCACAAAGGAAGGAGCTCGGGAGGGGAGGGGCAGCATGATTTGTATATATGCCCACCTCCGGTAACTGATCGCTTTCCTTAACACCTGTTTTAACAACTGGTGTGCCCGTAAGGGGCAAATAATTGTCGGGACAGTTAATAACATAGTTAACTACTAATACATCATTGCATGCCTATTTGTTTAACAAATAACAGTCTAGGAATGGTGTCAGCTGTATATGCATTATTTAATACAGGCTGTACTCCCTGATAGAAGGCTTTTATGGTTCATCAGTGAGGGGTATATATAATGCTGCAGCTGCTACCATTCTTAGTGTGATTCACCATGTTTATGACATTTCCAAATATACGATATATACTCTAAGCCTAGCCTCCTGAACTATACAAGGAGCTCAAGTGGAGGGGATTGAACCATGCCACCTTACAGTGCACGAACGGTGGTTGCAAATAAATAAAATTCCTTCTGGACCTGGGAGGTCACGTGATTAGCTAGCGGAAGAAGGACATCTCGAGCACTGCTCCCAGGCCCCATCGAACCCAACAAAGTTTTAAAATACCTCCGTTTTTTTGTCCGGGGGCTGAATCTGCATTGTCCGGCTTTTTAAGGTCACCCGCCACTTCGGAGGAGTCTGTTTTGCTGATTGGGGGAATACTTAGCAGAAATATGCCACACCAGACCACCGGTAGCAATGGAATGCGGAAGCCCCGAGGTCTTAGATGCACGAACGCCGGCATCGAAGCGTCCCAAACCCCCATCGCCAGTGCCAGAAGAGCAGGAGGACCGACTGTGCATGGAAGGGAAAGGCCAGGCTACCCCTGATGACATACTAGAGATAAAATCGCTCCTGAGGGGGCTAGTGGCTGATTTCTCTACTGTTAAACCGGCATTAAGTGCCCTGGCACAAAGAATGGGTGATGTGGAAGCCAGAGTTGCTTCTCAGGAAAGGAAAGTTTCTACACATGATCAGGAGCTGATGGTCTTGCGGCGACAGATTAAGAAACTTGAAGATCGAGTTGATGATCAGGAATCTCGTAGCTGGAGAAACAATTTGATTATGGCAGGTCTTCCAGAGCGATCAGAGGGCCCTGACTGTATAGTTTTCATCCAAGATTTATTGCTGAGGCTACTGGGTCCGACGCCATATGGAGATGCCTATAACATTGAGAGACCACATTGTTCACTAAGAGAAATGCCCCCACCGGGGCTCATCCTAGCGTTGTTATCATGCACTTTTTAAACTACAAGGAGAAAGCTCATGTCCTTAGTAAGGCTAAAGCACTTAAGACCTTGCATTGGAATGGGGCGTCTTTATGGCTATTTCAGGACCAGACACCTGCGATCCGTGAGAAACAGAAAGAATACCTGGACATAAAGAAAAAACTATACCTTGCTGGAGTGAAGTTTAGAATGCAGCACCCGGCCACTCTGGTGGTAAAATTACAATCTGGAGATCAGAGATTCCTGACAGCGAAGGATGTTGCTGAGGGACTGCGAATTGAATTCCCGGGTTTGTTTAGACCTGCATCTTGAGGATATGGGGGAATGAAGACCACAGTTAATGTTGAAATGATGCTCAAAGTTAGTAGCGGAAATTGAGTGGTAGAAGTTCCCTGCAGTTTTTTTTTTGTCTCCTCTTACTATTATCTAGGAGTATGGGACAGGCTGATGTATACTGCTGCGGAAATTGAACAGTTCATTATGATATGCTAGGGTTATTTTTTCAAGCTTAGCCTCTTGGAGGGGGTGTATTGAACCCAGCCTGGTCTCAGAGGTATTTAAATGGTATGGGGGACCTTAGGCAAAATAGGGAATAGAGTATAATAGTCCATAATTATAGTTGCTCCCTGGTTCTGAGGGGTGGTATTATTGTAATTACTATGCACATGTGGTTGGGTATAACTAGTGATAATAAGACTTTGACTGAGAGAGAACAATAATGGGGTTTACAATTCTAATGAGGGGAGCCTAGCCCTACGGGGCACATGGGGGGTAAGGGGCTGTGTGTGTTCATTAGGGGTTTCGATGGGCATGGGGGCGCTCTCAGGGGTTAGCTCATCTCTGCCTCAACTTGTGTAAGGAGGGCGATCGAGGGATCGGGGATTATGGTAATATGGGGAAGGTTTTGGGGGAAGAGAGAACCAAAAAGTAGACAAAAGTGCTCTGGCAGAATTGGTCAATGTGAAAGGAAGGGTATGGTATTACTATATGATAAATATTGATATTATATCTTGGAATGTTAAAGGCCTCAGAGAGGAAAAAGATTAGTGATCTTAAAGCACATATACCAGTTAGGGGCCCAAATAGCAGTATTGCAGGAAACTCATTTACTAAAGGAGGAATTAAGCCTTATGAAAAGACTATGGGTGGGCCAAGTCTTAGGAGAATGGAGGGCGAAAGCTTCAGGGGGAGTGGTGATCCTGATTGGGAAAACTGTCCATTCATAGTATTGCAAACTAAAGCAAGAGAGGATGCTAGAGGGATATACGTTACAGGTACTATCATTGGTAGGTTATTAACAAATGCCTCTATATACGGTCCAATCCCCGCTAACCCAGACTTCTTTGCCTCATTGGAAATAGACTTAGCTACTTTCTCACCTCATCCCCTGATTTTAGTGGGTGATTGGAACCTGTGTCTTAATAATCTGCTTGATAGGAACCCCCCTTCTAAAAAGCCACCTTCTGGGGCGCAGGTAGCCATGGCTAGGTTACTTGAGGTAACAGCAATGGTGGACCCATTTTGGATGTTTCACCAAGAGGAAGGTAATATGACCTTCTACTCAGGGGTGCACAAAACCCAATCGCGTATAGATTTTTTTCTGGTTAATAAAGAGGCTTTGCAGGGATCTAGGAAAGTGATCACCCATAATAGAATTTTATCGGACCATTCTCCGGTCAAATTGACATGGGCGTTGGAGTCTATTCCGATGAAACCTTTTATATGGAGGCTGGATGAATCACTGTTTTCAGATGATAATATGTTATTCCGGTTAGAGGAAGCCCTACGGGATATTATTCAGACCCAAATCCCAACACTCCATGATAAGAGCTTAGCGTGGCCCACCTGCAAAGTAGTATATGCTGGGATAGCTCAAAGGTATACAGCTAGAAGAAATAGTATGAGAAAAGCAAGGAGAGTTCATATGGGTGTTATTAATTCACTTGCTCCTTTAGAGGTTCCTCAGAGGCTGATATTGGCTTAAGGAATTAAGGAGGAAATGACAGACATCCTTTTGGTAAAATAGATTTCTGGTTAGAGAAACTTCAGGCTAACTATTTGCTGCAGGGGACATACCTAATTAAACTGCTTGCAAATAGAATTAAGAAGAATGAGGAAGCTTAACAGATAGTTCCTTTAATATAGAATACCGAGAAATATAACAGAACCACAGAAAATGGCGGATGCCTTCACGGACTATTTCATAGAGATTTATCAAAGGGCTCTTAGTAAGGAAGTGGAGTTGCGGGGTTTCTGGAAAGCATAAGCTTACCTAGACTGGACCAAGCATAAAGCCCAGGCATTAGAGGCCCCATATCAGAAATCGAAATAAGGGAGGTGATTAAGGCACTACCAAGGGGCAAAACCCCTGGACCGGATGGGCTATCAGCTCAGTTTTATAAAGCCCACTCCCAAATCTTGCTACCCCTATTGAAGGATTTATTCTCTAATATTATGTCGGAGGGGGTTCCACACTTGCCCTTATATCAGGCTTACATTTCACTTATCCCTAAGCCAGACAAACCTAAAGAATTGCCTAGGAGTTATAGACCCATTGCTTTAATGAATCAAGATCTCAAGCTGTTAACCAAAATATTGGCAAATAGAATCTTAAAGATTGCTCCTATAATTATCAGCCAAGAACAAGTTGGATTTATGCCAGGTAGGGGGGCGCATGATGCGCTCCGGAAACTCCACCATGTGCTGAGTGTGGCTTCTAATTCTAGGTTAGCCATGGCATTAATTTCATTGGACGCTGAGAAGGCCTTTGATAAAGTTTCCCATTCATTTCTGTTTGCTACAATAGAGAAGATGGGTTTCCTGGAGGGCCTTCACAGGGGCATCAAAAATCTTTATGCTGCTCCTACAGCTAGGGTTCTCTGTAATGGCTACCTATCAAAAGAGTTTCGTCTCTACAATGGGACCAGGCAGGGATGTCCCTTATCACCAATTTTATTTAATATATATCTGGAGACCCTATTAAGTGCAATTCAGATGGACCCAGCAATTCGGAGGATTGTTGTCAAGGGAAGGGAAATGAAGTTCTCTGTTTTTGCAGATGATATATTGCTGCATCTGCAGGATCCTGCAAAAAGTTTTAAAAGGGCTCTTGAGATTATAAAGACATTTTCTAGGGTTTCAAACTATAGTTTAAATCTGAACAAGACACAGGTTCTCCCCCTTACCCCACATACCTTCAGGGCAGATTTTGAACCTTTACAATTGAATTGGGCATTGGATAGGATTAAGTACCTAGGTGTCTGGGTCACAGCTAATACAGAGGAAGGAGCCGAAACAAATTTAAATAAAGTGCTTTCAGCAGTTAAAGCCGATATACTTAGGTGGAATAAACTCCCCCTGAATTTGTCGGCTAGAATTGGCCTAATTAAAATGAACCTACTGCCTAGATTATTATATCCAATACATTTGTCCCCATATACTATTTCGAGGGGGTGGTTTATTAGGACACAGAAAATACTTTCTGACTTCTTATGGAATTCTAAACGACCTAGGAGAAAGTGCACTATATTGCGCCTCCCCTGTAGTATGGGGGGCCTCAAAATCCTGGACCTTCATCTATATTATGTTGCGGGACAGCTAGCTATAATGGGTCGGTGGAATAGGGCTCAAGAGGATGAGGGTTATGTTCCAACCTGGTTACAGATCGAGAGACAAACTATTAGAGATATGGGTATCTCCCCAGCAGTGTTGTTTCATATCAACCCGGAAGACTTGCCGAAAGAAGGGAAACATACTCCAATATATAAATCTATTCTGGCTTGGTGGGAGTTTTTATCCTCGAACTAGAAGAAGTCTCAGCGAGGTTCCAGGGAAAATTGGGCCCCACAACTACTTAATTGTAATTGGGAAGATTTTATTGTAGAAGATAGGGTAGTCCTTCCAGCCCAGTGTAATAGTATTAATTTCTTTAAGAGAATACAGATTACCAAAATGGTTCAAAAGATATTGAGGGAGAACAGGGGCACCCAGGGTACCCCGTTCACTTGGGACAATCTTAAGGAACTTAATCTGTTACAAAAGCCTCTTTCAAAGGTATATGGGGTGCTGCTGGACTATTTAAGTAGATACACTTCGTCGAGGGTAACATATTGGGGAAAAAAAATCACTCATCTGGGGCCGGATTGGAAAGAAATTTGGAAGAGCTCTGGTTATATACCTGTACCTAAATATAGGACCATGCAGTATTTTATCTTTTCTAATATGCACTATACCCCTTCTAAACTATGTGCTAGAAGGCTTAGACAGACAGATCTTTGTTTCAGATGTGGCCTGAACTCAGGGATATATTGCATATATTTTGGGATTGTCCTAAGATTTACCCCTTTGGGTACAGGTTAAGCAAAATATGGACCCCATTCTAAATTACTCGAATTTATTTTACCTGATTTGCATTCTGGGGATATGGCTCAAATTTCTGGGCGCATATTAAGTACCATATAGCGTTGATGTCTGCCTAGTCAAAGCCTTTGTCCTGAGGCACTGGAAAAGTGATTTAATCTATTCGTATGGCCAATGGGTAAGGGATCTATTGAAAACACTCAATAGGATTAGAAGTCAAATGCTCAGGGATGGAAGGAAGGGAGCATACGACAAGAGATGGAGAACCATGGAGGCAGTTTATTTAATCCAAGTCAAAGGCTCTCAGGCGAAGATCGGTCTGTCTGAGTGTAGTTAGTCTAGGTCTATGGGTAATTAGCAGATGCATAGTATGGACTTGTACTTTTGGTTTTTTTTTTCACGTTTACTGCAAGGGACTATGTATATTTATGTTGGGTACTTTTAGGATTGTATAGTGCGAAGCCTATTTTCTGCCATGTATTGGGGCTTGGGGTATTCTCTCTCTTCTTTCCTTGGGACACAGCAGCAGGATACACCTCAAATTATGGATCATATATGGTAGTCATGATAGGAGATGGGGGTTCCCATTTAGTTAATGGTCGCTTATAATAAGGCTCGATCGTTTAGGCTTAAGTATAAAACCTGCTTATCGACTGGTTAGTTCTTTTTCTAGGGCTATGGAGGGGGGTGATTCCTGCAACTGTGTATGTACATAGTTTGGAATGTATATAGTTGCCTCATCCAGTTTGAGGGATGGGGCCCGGGATCCACCTGGGCATTAATGACTGTTTGTCTGTATGAATAGTTAAAAAGGCAATAAAGATGGTTATTAAAAAATAATGCCTTCTGAACCTGACTGAGCTACAGCTGGCAAATCCAGAAATGAGGGGAGGTAAACCCATTGTCCTTCCTGTAAGAGTACGCAAAAAGAAAAATGTGTGTTTGATAATAACCGATGTGTTGGTTACAAGTTAAAAATAAAAATATATATACTGTATATACCAGCTCAGCCTCTCTGCCTTCCCAGTGTGGTCTAGCGCAACTGTACACAATCTATTTGCAAGTGGCTTTATGCCAACAACCAGCACCATCCAGGTGCAAGGGTCTTGGCCCTCAACTAGTAATCAGCTGAGCTGGGGGGGGGAGCTGTGTACATTCCCATATTCTTTCTTTGTCTTTTTAGTTCCTGTAAAAGACAATATTATTTCAACAGTCATTCCTGGATTCTGACAACCAACTTCATTTTAAATGTGATCAATGTTTAAAATGCATTTTCTGCAATGTGCTTAATATTATTATTATTTCATTGTCATTATGTCTTTGTCATTATGTTTTCACATATTGCTGCAGCTTATCAAGTATAAACTCAGTAACCTGTTCCACATCCATGGATGTTTTGGGGTACTAGGCCCATCTGGGTGACATCCACCACCTTCCGCCAGTTAATGATTTCACTGGACTTCACACAGGTTATTTTCTCCCCGACCCATGTTGGTGGTCATTCATTGGATTTGGTGTTCCTACTGGGGATGGAGATATCCGATTTGGTGGTGGAACCAGTCGGATGGTCTGACCATCATTCCATTGGGTTCAGTTTTGGGGCCACCCCTAGCAGGCCGGCCCCTACGGAGATAGTCCGGTACCACCCTTAGAGGGGTATTTCTCCAGATGGCCTGATGGTGGTGCTGGACCTATCGGGTTTACTGAGTGATTGCATGGACCCAGGGGACTTGGTACTTGCCTATAATAAGGCAGTAGCAGGGGCCCTAGATTCCATTGCTCCTGTTTGTGTTCGTCCCCTTACTCTTCGCCCTAGGTCTCCTTGGTTTGATGAGACTCTAAAGGAGTTGAGGAGAGTTGGACGAAGATTAGAGAGATGTTAGCGGAGATCGGGCCTGGCTTGTGGAAAACTTAGCTTGATGGACCATTATGTGGTCTATCAATCAGCAATCTCTTGAAAGAAGGCAGAATTCCTGTCCAGAGAGATTGCTGCTGCACAGAATAGACTAGCTCAGCTTTTCCGGACAGTGGACAGATTGTGCAATCCTATCTGTCTTCAGCCCAGAAGAATCTTTTCTCAAGAATGGTGTGAGGAGCTTGCTCAATTCTTTTCAGATAAGGTTGCCACAATCAGGTCTGATGTCCGCTCGACCCTCCCTAGTGGGAGTTGTGATGGTTGACAGGAGATGTCAGACACCCGTTTTGTGTGGTCTGACTTCAGCCTTCCCACGATCAATGACATTGTGATGGTCATCCGACTATTGCGTTCGACCAACTGTGGTTTGGACCCAGGCCCTACACGTCTCCTAGTTGGCTGTGTAGATAAAATCAGCCCAGTCCTGGCTGAGATAGTCCGGAGGTCTTTGGAGAGGGAGATTTTTCCAAATCCTCTGAAGGAGGCTATGGTTCAGCCCCTTCTTAAGAAGCCCTCCTTGGACCCAGACTGTCTGGCTAACTACAGACCCATCTCTAACCTGCCCTTCGTGGGAAAGGTTATTGAGAAGGTGGTCATGTCACAGTTGGATGATCATTTAACCAGCCACGATGTCTATGATTCCCTCCAGTCCAGATTTAGGAAGAGACACATTACCGAGACAGCTCTGGTCCGGGTACTAAATGACCTCCTAATAGCAAGAGATCGAAGGACCTGTTCTATCTTGGTCCTTCTTGATCTCTCTGCGGCATTTGACACCGTGGACTGTGGTGTGCTATTGGAGTGCCTGCGGTTTATCTGTGGGCTGTCTGGTACAGTCCTCAGTAAGTTTCGATCCTTCCTCGAGGGTAGGACCCAGAGGGTGGTGTCTGGGATTTTTTCCTCGACATCATTCCCCCTATCCTGTGGGGTGGCGCAGGGCTCCATTTTGGCACTCATGTTGTTTGCGGTGTACATGCTGCCATTGGGAGTTATCATCAGGCGGTATGGTTTGAGTTTTCACTACTATGCAGATGATACTTAACTGTACATGTCCTTTGTACCTGGCCAAGATGCTGCCTTTTCGGTCCTTAACAACTGTCTTGCCGAAATCCAGGACTGGATGAATGTGAGTTGGCTGTGGTTGAATCCGGAAAAAACTGAGGTGTTGGTCGGGGACCCAGGTCACCGGGAGGCGGGTTTGTTGGTGAGATCTCCCTCGGGCTTATGGCTTGGTGGTGTCCGGCTAACTACCTCAGACTGGATGCGGAATCTGGGCGTTGTATTTGATAACTGTTTGACACTTAAATCACAGCTGTCGGCAGTTGTCAAAGTCTCTTTTTACCACCTGAGGAACATCGCCTGGGAGAAGCACCTGGTTTCTCCTGATGATCTTCCTACTTTGGTCCACGCCTTCATTACATCCCGTCTTGACTACTGCAATTCCCTTTATCTTGGGCTACCGGGGGTTGATATTCTCCACTTGCAGCTAGTGCAGAATGCGGCAGCCAGGCTATTGACTGGTTCCTCTAGGTCCAATCATATAATGCCTGTGCTCTGTGGACTGCATTGGCTTCCAATATGCTGGCATATCACCTTCAAGGTTGGTTTGCTGACCTATAAGGCCCTACATGATCAGGGACCTGGCTACCTGAAAGATCTCCTTTGTCCCTACTGTCCCTCCCACTCTCTCTGATCCACTGACGAGGGATTGCTAGAGATTCCCAGGGTTCATTTGAAGACCTCTGGGGCCAGATCTTTTAGTCTTATGGCCCCAACCCTGTGGAACTCTCTACCTTGTCAGGTACGAGATTGCCTGACTGTCCAAACTTTTAAGGGGGCACTTAAAACTTATCTTTTTAAACATGCGTATAATGATTTTTAATTGTTATTAGGTTTGGATTAATTTTATTGTTTTAGTAATACTGTTTTTATTATGTGATGTACAGGCACCTTGGTTCTGGAAAGGCACCTTTTACAAATAAAGTTTTGATTGATTGATTGATTGATTGATCTGTCAGACTCACGTGGGGGGGTACCAAGTACTAACCACTTACACAACAAATCAGTTGTTTTCACAAGCTGAAATGTCCTAACAACACCCCTAAGAATTATTATTTCTTTCTTATAGGTTACGTGCCACCATTTATGCTCCCAAACAAAAGGGATCAGCATTGCTGTCCCATCCAGATTCATTTCAACATGATAACCATGTACACCTGGCACCATAGTGGTGGTCCCTAACCAGTCTCACTTAAAGACTAAATGGCAGACTGCTAGCAATCAATGACAAATCCCTAAGGCCCACCTAGCTAATGTCACATTCCAAGGTAGGACCTACACCAGAAGGTCACCCACTGGCATCCTGTCTATATGCCAGGCCCAAGCACAACACATAGATTTGTACACCTGTACTGTACTCATACAGCCATAGTATTATAGACCTCATTCCATCGCTAGCACTGCCATTTTTTCAACTGTTATTATCCCAACAGAAGAAAAAGCCTACCCAATGTTCCAAGCATAAACCCAGACCGACCAGTGGTCTGATTGCTTCATCACTCCCAGGTACCCTATTATATAATGTGTAAATACACACATAATATGGCAGAGTGTAAATTCTGCTTCAATACAAACACTTCTAGGTTTCATAGTGTCATGTTACCAGACCCCTTTGCAATAGAACTGATACATACTCAAGACCCAGTATCAGAGCACTACACTACTGACTACCTAGGAGTATTATACCCTAGACAACAGACCTAACAAAAGGGACCTTTTCAAACCCCACAGGCGCAACAGGTGCTATTGTATACCCCATGTTACATGGCGTAAATGGCATACTGCCATACGATAAAGGTTCAAAATGCATATAATATCGCACTTTCATTTCATGAGATAGGCCTCAACTAGGCCAAACACCAACACATAGGCAGAAACTATGTTTTCTTTCCCTACTGTCACAACCTCTTCAGAGACTTGGAAACAGGTTGTATTCACAGATGAATTAATTGTTTATTCGTATTATTGGACCTCGACTTGCACCTCTGAGTGCATGGCCAACACCAACACTTGTCTATGTCACACCACACCATAACTAAAGGCATTGCTAATAACCATACCATTTTACTGGTTAACAACAACTATATGTGTGTTTTAAAACTAAGTTTCAACAAAGTTTTACAAGTTTTTAGGTTTCCACAGAGAGGTACTGGTAAGATCTTCAAGCAACACATGCAACTTTTCTTCATGACTGCTTTTCCATACTTGGCTGGTTCCTCATACAAACTGATTGTTCTTATAGGAACTGTGTTCTTGGTTGTTCTTTCATGAATTGTGTTCTTTATGAAGTATCATTATTTGTGCAAAATGTGCGCTTTCTACAAAAAGCTATGCCTGTGTGGGTGTGGCTATTCCACTGAAACATTTAATGGACAATCTCATGCAACCCTTGCCAAGGCCTTTACCAATCCAGCCAACCAGCAGCCAGCTACATGAACATTACCTTTCTTACTGTGCTGGTACACTTCTGAACAGGCCCATATGCCATGTATGCCCCATGGGTTACAAACTTTTGACGAATGACATTTCCAATGTAACTACACTGCTTTGAGGTTACCAACTTGAACCTTATGGACTGGTTTCTCTTTAAGGACATTGTTATTAGATTCTTCAATCAATAACGTACGCCATTGTCCTGTACACAGCCATTATCTGCCTTTTCAATTCTCCGTATGGACTGTTCTTTACAAATGGACAATGACTTTAACAGTGTTTTTACAAACAATGTTCTGTGATAATACACATCAACAATTTTTCTTATACACATATCCACTGTGGTGTTGACATACCTAGTTTCTGTTTTGTGTTTTGTGATCTGACCATCTGTGATTGCATCTGTGTCAACTCCTGAATAGGTCTACTTTCACAGTCACCCTATCTGTATGCTATAGAAATGTAATTCATTTACATTACGAGATTTTATGTGCTTTGAAAAGCAGATATTAAAATCAATGTTTTAAAGCTTGATAGTAATTTATATCTTGTTTTAACTCATCCACTACTAACCCTTTGCTGTGTGAGGTGTACTTTTAACCAGCATCTTGCATGGCTGCAGTTCTTTTACAAGTCTCATGCCTCAGGCTTATTGACACATTAAGAGAAGCCATTGCTACACCTAACCATCTTCTTTTTGTTGTGTTGCCCTTTGAGCAAGGTAACAATGAGGGGACTGTTATGCCTGGGTTATATACCACCAACTGACCCACATGTAACCATAACCTTATACACCGAAAAGGAATAGTGCCTTACCACAGTCTCATAATGTTTTACCTATATGATATGTTTCTGCCATAGATACTGTTTCTAGTTTCCACATATATTCTGCTATACTCATAATCACTCATATTCTGTAGTTTTCCACTATTGTGACACATTGTGTGATTTTGGGATTACGCTGCAAGTTTTTCCAGGATCACTGTCTGGAAATATGAACTGATAACAGGTTGCTGACTATGAATTTCCTTGGTTCAAAGATTCAGAGATTCTTCCTTACTTTGCAACTTCCTTTCCTTTGTAATTGTCCAAGGGAGCTGCCTTATTTACATGCCTTTTCCAATGTTGTACGTTTATCGTATCTGTAACTGTACTCTTATCGGTCATATATAATTGTATGCACACCAGCTCCTTGGAGAGAAAGAGACCATACTTGAGGAATAGTGGAAAATAGGCTTCCTTGTGATTGCTTCGCTTCACTTGTTATGGTGTGAGTATTGTAGTAAACGTTATTTATTACTTCTACTTGTTGTCACTTTCTTTGTCCAGCATACCATGCAAAGAACGTAACATGATCTTTTCACATGTAACACAAGTAGCCAGTGAGATTTACATTCATCTTACCAAGGCTTTTGACACTGTTAACCATAAAACACTACTTGCTGAACTCCTCTCTATTGGTCTTTCCACTAAAGCTGTAGGGTGGTTCCAGAGCTATCTCAGCAATAGGTCTCATTGAGTAAAAATTGGTGGGATACTCTGCAATAGTCGGGAGATACTCACGGGGGTTCCCCAGAGGTCAATTCTTGGCCCACTCTTGTTCAGCCTATTTATTAACAAACTCCCCTCTGTCTGCAAATAACATATCCTTTTCTACACACATGATGCTGACATCTTTTCTAAAAACTCTGACCCACACCAACCTGAGTCTCAACTGCAAAGTGATTTCACTGATTCTGAAGCCTGGTTCACCAAGTACAAGCTTATAATAAACTATAGAAAAAACTAAATTAATGTTATTTGTGAACCTCCACAATAAGTATAAATATTTTCAACTGACAATCCACAATAACCATCTCACCCCAATTGAGCAAGTGCAAACCTTCAAATATCTTGGCATCACCCTGGACAGCTCTCTCTCCTTGCACAGCATACAAAACAAATCATAAAGGTAGTACTGTAAATCCTAGAATTGGCCTTGTATACAGGAACCAACATTGCCTAACCCAAGATTCCTTGTCTCTCACTATAAAAAGTTCCATGCTGTACATCACTGATTATGGATTAGTGATATATGGGACAGCACCGGGCTCCACAATGAAAAGGGTTAATGTTGCCCTAAATAAATCCTGCAGGCTGCTCCTTGGTGCCATCAGGCTAACCCACATCTGTGACCTCTATGCACAAACTAACTGGATAAACCTTCAAGTCAGAGTACAGTACAAAGTATGTCTACTCGGGGGGGGGGGAAACTTGTCTTAGGCTATTCCCTTCAGCTGTCCAGAAGCTCCTCATTGCAGCCCTCAACCCATGCTGTACAAGAAGCAATGCCAGATAATCTCTGATTGTCCAGTTCTTTTTCACCCCTCAGGTGCAAAGGTCATTTGGGTATTGTGCCTCCTTTTGGCTGAATGAACTCCCCTGGGACTTAACCTGTGATCCCAAGCTGGGTCCATTTAGAAGAAAACTTCACCAATACCTCACCAATCGAAGCAGCTGTGACTGCTGGCCAACATGAGCAACTCTGACTGCTAACCCTATTTCTTTCCTTTGCTTACCCTCCTCCTGCCCGTATCACCCCTTGTGGTCCCACCCCCCTGGTGAGCCCTAATTTACCCCTGCCTAATCTTCTCCTTGACACATCTTCTTATCTCCTCCTTGATAGACTTATTCCAACCCCTTCATCTCTCCCCATTCATGTCCCTCCCTATACTTTGACAATGAATTGTTATTCTACTTAATAGATCAAGTATTACAGCTCTATTCTTGCATTGTATGATACCTTACATTCACCTGTATTGTTAACTGTTTTATACTTCACTGCACTTATATTGTCTGTATAGTCCCATTTTTAAAATTCATGTTCTGTTGTCAATTTGCTATTGAAATGTATGTAATATCTTAACTTCTGCTGACATTGAACCTTTGTAAATGAGCTTCCAGCTCAAAGATTTACCTCTAGAAGTCAATAAAATTAATAAATAAATACATTTTAGGACATACTCATGGGCTTCTTAGTTTGTTTACCAACGGTGTCGT
Source organism: Neoceratodus forsteri (assembly GCA_016271365.2). Lineage (NCBI taxonomy): Eukaryota > Metazoa > Chordata > Ceratodontiformes > Ceratodontidae > Neoceratodus > Neoceratodus forsteri. The sequence continues at coordinate 158,187,215 of CM028131.1, read as the reverse complement.
AGGCCTTGCTAAAATCCAGACAGGCCATGTCAACTGCCCCTTCCTGGTCCATTTCCTTTGATATCCAGTCAAAGAACTCAATCAGGTTTGTCTGGCAGGACCTTCCCCCATGAATCCATGTTGCCTTGGATCCTGTAGACTGCTGGTAACAAGGTATTTTCCAATCCTTTCCTTCAGCAGTGATTCCATTACTTTGCCCACTACTGAAATCAGCCTTACTGGCATGTACAGTAAGTTCACACCTCCTCCCTTTTTCTACCTTTGTGGAGTGGGACTTCATCCGCCCTCCTTTAGCTCCCTGGTACCTCCCCCGTTTCTAGTGACAGACTGAAAAGGGCTGCCAGAGAAGCAGCCAGCTCCTCCCTAAGCCCTCTCAGCAACCTGGTGTGCACCACATCTGGACCCATTGTTTTGTCTATATTTAACTTTGACAACTCTTTTAGGGCATGGGATCAGTATGTCACAAACAAGAACAGTGCAGCAACATACCGCGCTGTCAAAACAGCGGCAACAAATACACCTCTCGGTTAAAACACCAAGCAGTAATAATGATGCAGCAACACACTATAAATAGTGCTTTTTACGGGGCTCTCTGCCTCCCGTACCCCCATTATGAGAGGCTGAGCCCCTCTTAACCCCTCCATTTTAAAATAACCTCCACCAGAGGGGAGGCAACTCAGGGAAGGGGTGAAACTCAGGTGGGGGGCATCACCAACTGCACAACAGTAAACACAACATAATAAAAAGTAAAACACAGCTAATCTGGGACTGGGAATAGAACACCAGTCCATAGACACTCCACTGCCAGTGACTCAACTCTCTGCTACAGCTACAGGGGTACCGCTCCATACCATTTGTTTCATGCAGCATTGTGCACCCTGTAGCTGTTGTACTGCACTCTGTTAATGCCACACAGTTTTACCTGTGACATTATCCATGCAACATATTGACCTGGTGTCCCCCTTTAGGACTCTTTACACTGTGAAAGGGCTAGTGCCCACCTCTTGACCCTTTATGCCCTTGTCTTGTAAGAAAGGCTTATTTTCTACCCTCTCCTCCTTGAATACTGAACAAAAGAATTTGTTTAGTATGTCCATGTTTTGGTGGTCCTCTTCTACAGAAACCCCTCTTCCCCTTTCAGTCTTACTATCCTTCACTTGGACTTCCTCTTTTCATTAATTTATCTAAAAAAATGTTATCCCTTTTTTACTGATTTGGCTATTTTTTCCTCTGTTTTCACTTTTGCACTCCCAATTGCCTTCCCTGCCTCGCTTTGTTTCTACTGATATCTCTCCCTATCCTCCTCCTTCTTCTGTGTTCTGTTTGCTCTTACTTTTTCCCACTACCTCTCTATAGAACCATAGCTGTCTCAATTTTCTCTTGCCCTTGCTGACCTGCTTGACACAGAGCTTAGTAGCTTCTTCAATTCCCTCTCTTATCCACTTAGTCCGCTGTTCTTCTGCTCCCCTTAATTTCCCAATTCCTGCAAGGGCATCCCAGAGGCATTCTCTCATTTTCTTAAAATCAGCCCTCCTGAAGTCCAGGACTCTCATCCTCACATGGTTTGATTCTAGCCCTGTTCTTATGTTTAACTGCACCTCTCATTGATCACTGGTCCCCCACTGTGAAGTCAGCAATGCTGTCCCTGTTTGTCAGTACTAGTTCCAGCAATGTCCCCTCATGAGTGGGTTCCTTAAACAGCTGCCTGAGGAACACCCCCTGCAGGGATTCCAGGATTTCCCTACTCCTGGTCATTGCTGTAGCAGTAAGGCTCCAATCCATGTCTGGCAGATTGAAGTCTCCCACTATTAACACCTCTCCCTTGTGATCCATTTTGTGGCTTGCTGCCAACATTTCCTTATTTATTTCTTCCCCTGTGATGGAGGCCTGCAGATCACCCCCATGCAAAGACTGCCCCTTTCCTCTTTTCCAGGGCGACCTACAGCATTTCTGCACCCTCCTTCTGCTCCTGTATTTCTGTAGCTTTTATGTTATTTTTTACATAAAGAGCCACTCCATCCCTTTTTCTTTCTACCCTGTCTTTTCTAAAGAGATTATATTCTGGTATAGCCACACCCCAGTTCTGGTTTTCATTTTATCAGGTTTCTGTAATTGCTACTGAGTCCAGGCAGCCCTCCAGTTAAATTTTGAATCCATTAAAACAAACAAGTTAGCTCTGAACCAAAAAAAAAAAGTAACAAAGATGCGGTTCAAAAGCAACAAAGATGTTCTGGACTTTAGTGAGTGGATGTACAGACAGGTAGGCTAATAAATAATTTAAAATCAATTAAGATATTCTACAACACTAAAACTTAAAATATGTGGATACAGTTTCAATACTGACAGATGCTTTTGTTCAGATTGTTAGCCATTTTGCAAAGCTGTGAGTGTCCCAGACAACCATTTTAAAAGAAAACCATCCCTGATGGATAGACTTGAGAAATCACAAAACTTTTGCACAGTTGGGAGAATTCCATTTTATATTAGTTACCCCCCTACCACCACCACCACCACCACCACCACTGGATAACAGGCATCTAAATTAAATCAGTTATATTGTTGTCAATAAATAATTAAAATCTTATGTAGTTGAGTAAGTCCTTATTTCATTGTGTGATGGGCGACTCAGAATTTATTATAATGGAGTGGACTATGTGATTCCTGGGGGTGAATAGTGTGCATGATCCATCCCAGGGAACATGCTTTTACCCATAGGAGGTTATGCCACACCATCCTGATTGAGTTCTTCAATTGTGTGACAATAGTCATGCACAAGGGGTAGTTTGTAGACATATTATACATGGATTTTAGTAAAGAAGAAGAAGAAGAAGAAGAATCAGCATTTATATATTGCTTTTCATACACAGTATCCCAAAACGCTTTACAAGCATGCTATATTGGTAGTGAAGTGACTGAATGTGTGGTGGCAGCCATATTGCACATCATCACCCACACACAGCCTGGATAATTGCATGAACCAGTTCATGAGAAGGGGAATGTTGGCCAGGACACCAGGAATGCTCCCTGCTCTTTGCAAAGAGTGCCCTGGGTTATTTTACTTCCACCTGGACACCCACCAGGACAACACCAGGATAGGCAGAAGGGACCTCGGTTTAACATCTCATCCGAAGGACGGCACACACCAGCAGTACAGCACTCCCCAATACTGCACTTGGATGCCAGTGATTTTTAGGTGCAAGTCCAATCCCAGTGTGGGAAGAGAGACTTTCTGGTCCAGAGGTGGATGTGCTACCAACTGATCCACGCTGACACCTAAAGCATTTTATTCCATCCCTAATGGAAGTTAAATGAAGAAACTTGGTTATTAGAGGATTGGGGATAAAATAATAAGGTGGATAAAAAAATGTTGGGGGGTACTCAGAGAGTAGTACTGAAAAAAGAGTCATGAAGGGTATGGAAAGTCACTAGCAGGGTACCCCAGTGGTTGGGCTAGGGTAGTGATGGGTGACATGGGTAAAATTCTCTGAGCCAATTCAGTTTTGAAATTGGCAATATTTGTCAAGTATTGACTTCACAAAATTATCATTAGGCAAAGTGGTCCTTTTTCTATGGAAATTTACATTAATTTACCAGCACAGTTGTCACTGCACCATAACATCACCTGGCTTTGCTTGACAAAGTGCCACTTTGCAAGGAAAACTCATTGTGAAGTGCCAGAGTGGTGAAGTGGGAACTTCTTACGGTAGTTAGCACAGGTGAGTTTCACAGCTACACTGGAACTTTGCTGGTGACATAAAACTTCTCAAACACTCTGTGTCTTGGGCCTGGTTCTCTTCCACATGATCATTTGTGACAAAGGGGTTGGGATTCAAGGGAAGCTATATCTCTTCACAGATGACATCAAGATCTGCTGAAATTTAATGTAAAGAAGTATAAATGTATGCACTTATGGGCCAGAAACCCAAAAATAGAATACAGGATGGAGGGGTGATGGTGGCAGACACCACCATGGAGGAAAAAGATTTGGGAGTAATGATCATGATACATTAAAGGTGGTGGCTCAATTCAATAAAGTGCTAGGATACAAAGGTAGGCAGATCATTAACAGAAGGAGAGAGGTGATTACACCTCTATACAGGTTACTGGTCTGATCTCACTTGAAGTTCTGTGTATAGTTTTGGAATGTGTACCTTAAGAAGGACAGAGACAGACTGGAAGTGGCGTGGAGGGCTACCAACATCTCAAAACTAAAGATCAGAGCCTTCAGTCATTAAAAATTATTTCACATAGGGTCTTTAAAATGTTTGATTTCATCTCATTTATGTTGGATTTAGACTTCAATGCCTGAAAGAGACTCATTTTGAAGCCCATGGTTTGTGATGCCTGGAGCTATGTTTATGAAGAATGTATGGCGGTATGCAACAAACATACCACTTGGTTACTTGGTAGGATTGGACAAAAGAAGGCTGAAGCCCATCGAGATTGTCCCCCACTACATTGTGGGTTATTGCTCTTAAATCCAGTTAACAGTTAGCCAATTATTTAAGTCTTTCTTAAAGGCATTCAAGGTGTTAAGATCTATAGTTCTTGTGGAAGTCTGTTCCAAACTCTAGGTGTTCTAACTGTGAAAAAGTTAAGTCTTTTATTGGTTTTTGCTGAAGTTTAAAGAGAAACAGGAGATCACCTCTGCATCTTCTTGTCTGCAGGGAGTGAAGGCTTGTGGCATGGAGTCTCTCAGCATACTCTTTAGAAGCTAAATGTGGGACCATCTTTGTGGCCTGCCTCTGTATTTGTTCTGTCTTTTCAATGTCTTTGTTAAGGTAGGGACTCCAAAAGGGAGAACCATAATCAGAATAGGGTCTAATATGTGCGAGAAAAAAACAGATCCTCCATGGTATAGCTTAAAATTAGCTAATGGCTAAAGTCATGCCGGTACTAAAGAAAGGGGATAATAAAGATATGGCAAACTATTGGCCGATAGCTATACTACCAGTTTTATGCAAAATATTGGAAAAACTAGTATCAATCCAAGTTGTCGAATTCATGACTAAATACAACCTCCTCTCACCAATTCAACATGGTTTCCACAAAGGTCATAGCACTTCTACAGCCCTGCTCCACCTTACGAATGATACTCTTACTGCTATGGACAATGGTCACCTCACTGGGGCAATTTTATTGACCTGACAAAGACATTTGACCTGGTTGATCACTCTCTTCTTCTTGATAGTCTCCTAGCCCTTGGTTTCTCCCAGGACTCGGTCGCCTGGTTCAATCGCTATGTATCAAATAGAACTCAGCTTGTTAGATTCAACTCCATGGTGTCTAACCCTATGGCTATTAACCTAGGTGTTCCCCAGGGATCAATATTAGGACCACTTCTCTTCTCTATTTTTATTAACAACATTGCGGCAAATATCCCTGATTGCTCATCTATCCTCTACGCAGACAACCTGGTTCTGTACTGTAGTGATAGCAATATTCACCACATAAACCTGACCCTTACCACTGCTTTTAAGTCTGTTCAATCTTGGCTCTTCCTCCATAAGCTAATCCTTAATACTAGTAAAACACATACTATGTTATTTGGTTCTGCAGTCAAATTAAAAAGCAACTGGAACCTATTCGAAGTCACTGGTCAGGGTGGACTGATCCTCGAACCAGTATGCTCGTTCAAGTATCTTGGAGTTCTCCTTGATGAAAATCTAAACTTTGGCAAACATATTACGACTACTTGTAAATCAGTAAATGCTAAAATTGGAGCAGCATACCAAACCAGCTATGTCCTTATGCAGTTGGCTAGATTGGCCATTGCCCATGGGATCTTGCTCCCATCACTAGCCTATGAGGTAGTCACTTATCTTTATGCACCTACAACTCTCCTCAAGAAGTGGGATACTACCTACAACAGCATATGCAGATATGCTTCAGCCTCTCCTTGGTCAACACACCATTGTCAGCTCTTTGCTGACCTAAATTGGTTACCCTCTTCTCTCACTCAAACTCTTGCCCTTGGCTCCCTGATGGACAATATCATTAGAACAGGCATCCCTGTCTTGCTGGCCTCTCTGCTTATTCCACTGCCCTCCTCCTCCTACGACCTCCGTTCATCTGACAAATCTCTGCTACAAATACCCAGGCACAAATCCAACAAAGGTACCTTAGCTTTCTCTCACTCTGCAGCTAAACTCTGGAACTCCCTGCCTCTTGCTGCTCGCCTTGCCCTCAACCATGCCCAGTTTAAAAACAGTTATCACTCCCTCCTCTTCAGCCAGGTCTCTTGTGCCTGTTTCAAACCCACATGAACCTGCTTTCTGCTCTTGTCCCACCTCCCCATTGCTGCAAACTGATCTTGATCAATCCTGCCTTTTTCAGTCAGTTTACTTAGGCACTTATGTCTCATTTCTGTTTGTTTCCACTGCTCTAAACCCAGCAGCTGTCTGCAACATGTGATTGTTTTCCCTGTATTCTGTGACTGTTTTTTGAACTCTGTCGTATCTTGTTAAATCACATATATTGGTGACATCTTGATTTGCTCTGTATTATCTGGTTTTGTTGTTTTATTCCTATACCCACAATGTATTTTTCCCTGTTTCACCCCTACCTATTGCAATCTCCTGGGGCGTACCTGAAAATAGTCATGTCTTGGCTTTGGTACCTACCCGGTAAACAAAAACTAAATAAATAAATAAAATAACAATTAGACAAACAAAAAATAAATGTGACAAGATGTGGATGAGAGCAAAAGGCACAAATACACATTCAGACTGAGATGTATATTGCTGCAGAAGGAATCTGTACACAAAGGAAATTAAACTAAACAGAACTATTTTAAGGAGGCTTTTGATAAGAATAGGTTACAACCTAGAGATTTCTGCAGTACCATGAAAAAATAGTAGAACCAGCAACTTTTGGAACCTTCAAATTACTGCAGCATAAGTCATCAACACTTGACTAAAGTACTTGTTGAATTTAGTAATTACTTCATTAAAATAGGAACAGAGATTATGGGTAATTATGGGCCTCAATTGGTCTTGGAGTATACTGGGCTTGATGAAGAACCTTACATAGAAAGAACTTTAGAATTTTTGGAGATTGAAATTAGTGATGTATGAAATGAACTAAATGGATTGAACACTTCTAAGACAGGTGGAGAACATTTTATACTTATTGTCTTGCTAAAGTAGGTGGCTCCTTTCATTGCTCCACCCTTAATGGCTCTTTTTAACCTTTCCTTAACTACTAGTAAATGTCCAGAGGCATGGAAAACTGTCAAAGTTATCCCCATATAGAAATCAAACACTAAAATAAATGTCGGAAACTATCGTCCCATGCCCTTACTGTCCATTATATCCAAGATGTTTGAAAGATTAATAAGTGGTCAATGGAAAACATATCTGAACAAAAATAACATCTTAAATCAATTTCAGTCAGGTTTTTGATTACAGCACAGTACCTCATTGGCACTGGTGAAGGTGATTGGAGACATACAGGAGGGTTTCCAGTTTTTCTGCTCATTACACTCTTCTGGTGATGGTAAAAAATAATATAAGATGGGGCTCTTCATGGCAAAGTAAAGCAAACCAGAGACATTACAAAAAAAAAAAATCACACACACCCTTAGCAGTATCTTTATTTTATTTTGTACAAGTCCATGAACACCAGTGCCCAATTATTTTCCACTAAGAGTATCAACAGGAAATGGTGGTATTTGATAAACTGAATGCTTATCCTTTTTAGATTCATAACATTTAAGGCCCTTTTATGTGAGAGAATGTACCTCAGGTACCTGGATATTGAGAACTCCCTACTATAACAAACTCTAGCCAGAGCCAATATGGCTGCAGCAAGCTTGGAGGAGCACCCTGTTGCAGGGGTACAACTGCCACTGAAAGCGTGTGAATGCCACATGCAATATGGTGTCCAGAGCCGATAGGGCTGTGAAGCACTACCAAGTAACGTAAGTTGCACATGTGCGTAGAAATCAGTCAATGCCCAGGTGTCACTTGGCCATATGTTGGAGGTGTTGCACCAACTTTTCACCATGGACTTTTTTGGACCCTTCCTCATGAACAGTGCCAGTGTCATTTTGTTCAATTGTCCCAAAAGGTGATTGCAGAAACCAAACACGCTATTCTGTGCCACAGGTGCAAAAACACATTTCAGGCAGGTTGTGGAAAATGACAGCTGTACTGTTGTGAAGGAGGTGTACAAAAATGGCAATGTTAAAAACGTGAAGTGAAAATATTAAAAAGTAGCGACGTTAGGAGCATGCATAGAAAGTGCGCAACGCACTCTCATAACACAGTCATGTTTCAGAATTTGTTCACCAAATTTTCAACATGCCCTTTTTCGGACCCGTCCTCATGAACAGTGCCAGTGTCATTTTGTTCAATTGTCACAAAAGGTGATTGCACAGAGCAAACATGCTATTGTGTGCCAAAGGTGCAAAAACACATTGTGAGCAGGTTGTGGAAAATAACAGCTGTAGTGGTTTGAAGGAGGTGTGCAAAAATGGCAGTGGTACAAATGTGGAGTGAAAATAGTAAAAAGTGGCAGCATTAGGAGTGTGCATAGAAACTGCTCAATGCACGCTCATAACGCAGTCATTTGTTGGAATTTTGACACCAAATTTGCAACATGGGCATTTTTGGACCCCTCCTCATGAACAGTGTCACTGTCATTTTGTGACTCTGTCCTGAAAGGTGATTCCCTGCAATGACTGCAAAATCACCTTTTGGGACCGAGTAACAAAATTACAGAGACAGTTTTCATGAGGTGGGGTCTCAAGAACCCCATGATGAAAATGTGGGTCAAAAATTCTAAAAAATGGCTGAGATATCAGCATAAGTTGGAAATCCAATTGAATTGCTGTATAGCATGCTTACCTTTAATTCTTCAGGTCACAGTTGGGCTTTGAAGAGTGCAGACGTGTCCCGGTCAAGAGAAGATGACAGCACCACCCTCCGGAGGCAAGAATGGGGTGGGGTTGGGGGGAGGTGGGTGCTCAGTGGGATGGTGGGGTGAGGGGTGAGGGACTGCGGCGATGATGAGTGACCAGTTTCAGTTTTACAGGGATGAAAAAATGCAAAGAGGGACCGTTTTCTAATTTCCAGGAGAAAAACAACAAACCACACATTTCAGCACACTGGGGTGGGCTTCCAGTGTTCCTTATGAATGGAAAGGGGGGTTGGATATGATGCTGACATAGGGATTGGGCACTCTGATGTCAGGCATAATGTAGGAAGGGATGTAGCCAATGGGACAACGAGGGACCATTTTCTACTTTTCAGAGACCTACATTAAAATATTTTCGAACACTGGGGTGGGCTCCCGGTGTGTGACATCAATTGTGGGGGGGGATTGTACTACAGGGAATGGCATTGTGCTATTCCCAACATGGTAGTAGCCATAGAAATGCACATGTGCATGAGTTGTGTGCATGTGCAGTTCATGCATCAGAATGGGGAAGTAACAGCCGAAACAGTGCGGTTGTTATTCTGTATCCTGAACATGGTGGCTGAGGGGTTTAAGCTCCATTGGGCTTTCAGAAAAATACTTCCAAAAGTCCAATGGAAGCTGTTGTGAGATCAGCCATTTTCAGCTAATGGAGCAGCGGTGTGAGCGGCCATGGCGGACTGCTACCGACCATTGTGCAGTTTTGGAAGGATCATTCCGAAATTCCACTATGGAAGCATCCCAAGGCCTATTTCGGTAGCTCGTTTTCCTGAGTTGTCACAAAATGGCTTGCAGGCTCCACCTTTGCAGCTGTAAAAAGGGCCTTGGTCTTGTAAATATGAGCAGTAGGACACATCCATGTTACTAGGGCAGTGAGTTATTCTTCCTTGAACTCTAACAAACTGTAAGACTCTATAAAGGATAATCATTCAGTTTATCAAGTACCATGATTCCCTGATGAAGCCACAGCTGGCAAAATGTTGGGAACTGATGTTGATGGACTTGTATTGAATAAAACAAAGATAAAGCTGAAAGTGTGTACAGTATGGTAAGGCAATATTATTATATGGCACACAATCCCCATAGGCTCTGGGCACCTTAAAATAAATACAAATAAGAAACAAATAAAACAATATGAATATAAACATAAAACAGTATATCTCTAAGACAGGACAAAGCCTAATTAGAAAAAAAAGTGCTTTTAGATATCTTTTAAAAAGGGACAGTGAAGGGACACCTCTGAGTTCCCAGAGAAGGGTGTTCCAAAGAATTGGGGCAACCACACCAAATGCCCTATATATGGAGAATTTTAGACAGGATCTTGGGACTGATAAGAGGTCTACCTCTGCTGAATGGAGGGCGTGACCAGGAGCATATGGTGTGGCTTTTCATCATGTCTTGATGACATAAGGAGGCCCTAGACAGGAGAATGTTGGTTAAGTGATCTTTATTGATCTTTCTAAAGCATTTGATACTCTTAACTATGATATTCTCCTGTCCAGATTAAAATCTCTTGGACTGTCCCCTTTACCACCAAAATGGTTTGAGGGGTACCTCAAAGACTGTCAACAATTTGTTAGCATCAAGGAATTTGAATCCAAGCCAACACAGATTATATCAGGGGTCCCACAAGGCTCAGTGTTGGGCACCTTCTATTCACTCTAGAAACATAGAACTTGTCAGCAGATAAGGACTGCTAGGCCCATCTAGTCTGTCCATAAGCCATATACTTGTTTGTGGCCTCTGACCCTATCAGTCAGTGGCCTTTCCCACTCCTTCCCACCTCTAAGGTTCCCTTATGCCCGTCCCATGCATGCTTAAATTCTGCCACTGTGCTCTCTCTCACCACCTTAATCTGCCACCTTCCAATTTCATGTCATGCCCCCTCCTTCTTGTACTCATTCTATATTGAAGGATGTCTCCCCCTGCAACTTATTTATGCCCTTTAGGTACTTGAATGTTTCTGTCATGTTCCCTCGATCCCTCATGTCCTCCAGCAAGCACATAATGAGGTCCTTTAATCTCTCCTCATATGTTTTCTGGTGCAAGCCCTGTATCACCTTAGTAACCCTTCTCTGGACCGCTTCCACACGGCCAATGTGCTTGGGAAGGTGTGGCCTCCAGAATTGTACACAGTACCCTAAGTGAGGTCTCACTAGTGTTTTATACAATGGCATCACCACTTCCCTCCTTCTGCTAGTGATATCTCTGACTATGCACCCCAGCATGCCACTGGCTCTCCCTGCAGACTTTGCACTTTGCTTTGACACCTTTAGGTCATCTGAAAAAGTACCCTCCAGGTCCCTTTCTTCCTTGGTAATTGTCAGCAACTCTCCCCCATCTTGTAGTTCTCCCCTGGGTTCCCTCATCCCAGGTGCATGATTTTGTACTTCTTTTAGTTAAATCTCAGTTGCCACACCTCAGACTATTCTTCAAGCTTCTTCAGGTCCCTCCTCATCCTCTCCACCCCTTCTGGAGTACCCACCCTGTTGCGGAGCTTGATGTCATCTGCAAACAGGCAGACCTTTCTCTCCAGCTCTTCTGCAATGTCACTAATGAAGACATTGAACAGGACTGGCCCAAGGACTGATCCCTGAGGTACACTGCTGATCACCCCTCTCTCCCTGGACTGGATCCCATTTACCACCACCCTCTGCCTATTGATCATCAGCCAGTTCCTAACCCAGTGTACCACCCTACGTCCCATGCCCAGACTACTCATCTTGTTCATCAGCCTTTTATATGGGACAGTGTTGAAGGTCTTGCTGAAATCGAAGTAGGCGATGTCCACTGCCTCTCCAATTTATTTCCTTTGTCACCCAGTCGAAAAACTCTATGAGATTCATTTGACATGACCTACCTGCTGTGAATCCATGTTGCCTCCGTATATGAATAATTTATCATTTCATGATATTGATGTTAAACATCATCTCAATATTGAGGATTCAATTATATACTACACTCATACTTGCACCCAGTATGAGCATACAAACTGGCTTAACCTAAAAGACAGGATCAAATACCAAACTTGCCTCCTGGGAAAGAAGACACTCCTCAGAAAAACCCCACCCTGTATAGGAAACCTGCTTGAGGCTTCTCTCTCAACACACATCACCAGGCGGAGGAAGAATGGAGCACTGTCCATACCATTCTGCCGTACCTCACTAGGGCAGCGCACTTTCTCCTACCGGGCCCCCTCTGGATAAATGAACTCCCGATGAAGTTACAAACAAACAACAGCCTGTCTCAATTCAAAGCAGGCCTCAAACAGCACCTAATGTCTAGCTCAAAATGCACCTGCTTCTCAGGCGTCACTTGATAGACAAGCCTACCCTCAAGACAGCACCCAGCAGGGCTACCTAGAGAACCCTGTCTCCATTCTAGCCTAACCAAGGGCTTAAGTAAGCTATCAGTCCTCTTTAAACACACTTGGTACTGCCCCTCCCAACCCCCACACACACCATACTCGACAAAGCCCTCTGGAGCTGCTCCCCCATCATAGCTCCCCCCTCCCATTTCACTATCCTCCCACCTCTCGCTGTCTGTGGTAGGTTCAAACCCAATCCCCTTGTTTCACTGTCACCCAGTCTCTCACCATCTGGGATAGCGTTAAACCCTATGCAGTTACTCCGCCATAGTCTATCAACGGATTTGGAGGTTTCCAGGGGTGTGCTACCTACTGTAGGGCAACCAATTAGAAATAGCTTAGTATTCTATTACAACTGCTCTGTTTTTTCTCCTATTTATCTAATTTTCATGTAATCACTCTTTAATGCCTAATGATCAGGCCTTTGTAACCACTGAATATGTGCAATGTCTTATTGTCCACCCTGACGTGGAACCTTTGTAAAAGAGCTCTCGCACTCAAAGGTCTTTCCGAAATACTAATTAAATTAAATTAAATAATTAAATTAAATATACATCCCAGGAAGCAGTGTAGTACTAACTGAAAAGGAATTACAAAAATCTTTTGCTCATGTCCATTTTTAAAAAAATCAAAGACTTGTATTAAATGCAAAAAAAGTACTGGTTAAAGGTAGAAGCAGGAGTGGAATACACTTGGCCAGTAAGGAAGACATATTGAAACTCAGTCCCCACAGTATTTAAGACAAAACTCAGGCCCAATTGCTTTTACTAAATTTAAAAATGTTGGACCATGGATCAAGCATCCAAAACTTTATCTTGTTGCCTGAATTATAATCCAGACTAATTAGATATAAAATAATTAGATGTTTCCCCCTAAATGAATAGAACAATGATTTCTGCTTTAGCAAAGTGTATTCTTACTTCCTCTATGTTGTTATTAGAGATGTTATGAAGTTTTGCTCCACCTGCACATTCCCTGTGAAGTCACCAACGTCACACTGCGAAAAGTTTCACAAAATCGACCTCTAGTTATGAAACTTTGCTGGTAAAGTTCACATACTTTGAAGTTAACTTTGACTTTTGTTTAGAACTTTGAAGTTAATGGAAAACATGGTTTGTCAAATGATTCACTTACAGCCAGCCCACCAGCGCAGTGGTTGGATTTCCACTTGCGACGCCAGCTAACCGGGTTCAGGAATGAGCCAGGATCGTTGGAGGGCCAGCTGGGGGGAGAAGGACTGAGCATCCTCAGGACTACTTTCCTTCTCCAGGGGGAGGGAGGGTTCTGTGCTCAGTGCAGGAGCGATGCCTAGCAGAGGCTGGGTTTATCGCCATGCTCCAAAGCATGGTCAAGGTTCTCTGGGGCGGGACAGATGCTGGCATCATTGCACATCTCCACCCCAGCCTACAGAGATAAAAAATTCCCCCCATGCCAGCCGTCTCTATGATGCCCTGCCCCCGGACTTCGATTAGCCTCCTGGCCGAGGATCTCCCAACTAGATACGGTGTCCCAGAACCGGTTCCCTCTACGGTGCCGAGACCCCATCCCTTGGGGGGTATGCCAGGTGTGCCAGGGAGAGTGAGGGGCTTAACAGGAGGTGGAAGCCACGGGGGTGCTGTGACTTGTGCAGAACAATGACAGTAAGATTTGGGGGCGGCAAAAAGTATAATAAATAAAAAAAATGATTCACTTACTGCAGGTCACATGGGAGACTCTTAGCAGTCAGGAAGTGAATGTTTCAATTTCTTTTTGGCAGTTAGAGCTGGTTCAGACCAGATCTTATCGCTGAGTGAGAGTTGTTGGAGAGTGAGACAGGCATTGCAAGAGTAGAGTAGGAGATATCTATATTTTGTAGTGTTTTTTCTACACAGAAAGCTCATTTAGTTTAATAGTTTATTTTTACTTTTCTTTTCTGAGAACTTCTGTTAGTGTTTAATCTCTTTTTTTATCAGTTTAGGTAGGTGTATGTGTGTGAATTTGTATGTGTGTTTGTGTGTGTCTCTCTCTCTCTTTTTCTTTATTTTATTTTATTGACCTTTTGTGGAGAGGGTGTAAAGCCCTTTTTGTTCAAAATAATGGATGGTAAGGATGCAAGCCAGAAGCCAGGTGGGGCAAGTATTTGCCTTAGCCAGCATGCTTTTAAAAGAGGCACTGCTGCCCTTCACCCCAATGGAGGATGGGATTTCCACTGCTCTCCAGAAGCAGCAGCAGCAGTACCTAGTAGCCCCGACCCCCCAGCTGAAGCCTGTGGTATCCGCCCAATCCACCGAGCCTACCACTGCCACCACCAGCAGCTCCACCACTAGCACTGGGAATGAGGACTTAGAGTGCCTCATAGTAGTTTTACCTGGTGCCCCCCCTTTCCTGTGGCTCAGCGATCATTAGTTTGAGAGTTTTCTCCCTCAATCCTGTAGATGACACTGTTGTGATCTGTAAGATCAGTGGCCAGAGTGTGAGGTGGGGGAAGCAAGGCAGCCACCTGGGGACCAGCGGCTAGCACACGCACCTCAAAATACATCACTTGGCTGAGTGGAAGGCAAAGGAGAGTAAGTTGACAGCACATAGTGGTGGTGATGGTGAAACTGTGGAGTCCGAAGGGGGGCAAAGTGAGGTCAGCAGTCATGCTACTATCAGGGTGACTCACCATTCTACTCATCCTTGAACATCTAAAGGTCAACAGTTGGCAGCACAATTACCCTCCCTACCACCAATGAACCCCACAGAACCTGTCTCACAGGCAGCGGTGGCTGTCCTATGGGATAAGATGTGAGAGCTGCATCAAGATTTCAATGAGTTCCGGCAGGAAATTTGAGATGGCATGGAGAAACTGATGTCCAGCCAGGAGAAGGTGTTGAACTTCCTGCATGAGCTTTGTGGTGGTAGTGGGCCTGGCATTGCTACTGGCAGTGGTGATGTGGAACAGTACATTTTCAATTTAGGTTTAGTAATTTAGTTTGTTTATTCTGTACAGTACCTGCTGTGTTCAGAATCCATCCCCCCAAAAAAACACACCAAAAAAATTATAAAATGTGATTTAAAAAAATGTTATGTCTGGTTCTTCCCTATCCTCTTTTTTTGTTCAGTACATTATTTGCTTTGCCATTTTTTTGTGTAATTGTTTTATGTTATGGCTCCTATTTCATTCCATTCTTTCCCTTATTCGCTCCTGAATTTGTCCCTCATGTAGTCTTCTTCATTCCCCTTGCCCTGATGACCCTGCCCTGTCCTGTTATGTTCAGTCCACATGAATCACTTTCCTGACTTTGTTTTTTCTACTGATTCATGTGTACTCCTGCTATCCACAAATGTCAAGTATTTGCCACATTAAATAAATTGTTTCCCATTGCTATGTGATGGTGCGTGACTGGTAGTTGTGTGCAACTGAAAACCACCCAAAGTACAGAGCCATAACACAAACCTGAGGTATTCTCCTGAGAAGTTCAATATAAATCTGTTTTAAGCACTTAGCATGTTTACTACATTTGCCAGAAATGCCAGGTTGGGTACCCAGAGAGAGAATGCTTCCCTTTTGTCAAATACTGTTGCAGCACACACCTGAGAAGGTGGTGCAAACCACATGTGAAACTTGCAAGATAACTTAAACATAATTACGGTGCTAAGCATTTTTGGGCCAGCCACCCCACCTCCACCACAGTGAGAATGGCAGAGAGCAATTTTTTTTTCCTAAGGCAGGTGTGCCGACAGGGACACAACAATCACTCTGGTTAAATTGCAGTCAGAAGGAAAGTGATTTTTCTTTCCTAAAACACTTGTGCTGACAGGGACACAAACAACAGTCACTCTGGTTAAAGCACAGTCAGGAAAGTTAGTTTTTTTCTTGAAATACAGGGCACTGGGCCAGTGATTTTTTTACTGAACACAAGTGTGCCTTCTAAATTGCTCCTACCCTCCCCCACACAAGCCACCAACCCACTACTTCTCTGTTAAAACAAACCTAAATATGTCTAGTAAAGAATACAGGGCAAAATCAACACAAAAAAGTACTGTGTGTACACAGGGCACTAAAAAACACAGTTCTGAAGAACTTTGACCACCAAAATGCTGTTTTATATAATGTTATATTTAGATTTTGACTCTATGCTGCCAACAACAAGCACAAGCTTTGCTCTCTAAGTCTCTCTCCAACACACTACACTCAGAGAATGACCAAACTAGCTTTTCATTGGCTGTTCAGCAACATGTGACCTCCTATCCCGTGGTACATTGCAAACTATGCATAATATGCTAAACTTCGACAGCAAAGTTTCAGCTTCATGGATCTGAGATACTTCCATTAATAAATTAACATGCGTCGAAGTTTTAGACTTCAAAAT
The DNA here is from genome assembly GCA_016271365.2 of Neoceratodus forsteri. Taxonomy (NCBI): domain Eukaryota; kingdom Metazoa; phylum Chordata; order Ceratodontiformes; family Ceratodontidae; genus Neoceratodus; species Neoceratodus forsteri. Next base: position 158,170,595 of record CM028131.1, on the reverse strand, counting down.
TTCATGAAACTGCCAATAGTACACAAAATGTAACTTCGAACTGCGAAAAACTTCGCAGAACCATAAAAATATGCAAACCTCTACGCGGAGCAAATCTGAGCAAATTCACACACCTCTAGTCATTATTACTGTTACTGACTTTGTAAATAAGATGTACTATTATTTTTAAACTTGTATGGCCTCTATTGCTGATTTTATATCATTATGGGATTTTGGCACTGTGTAAATATGTTTTCTATTTATTATCTAGCAACTTACATTTTGGGATATGGTGATTGTCCTCTATGTATTTTCAGTGCTGAATTTTATTGCATAAACTTTTTATCTATCATAAGTAAATGCTGTAAGAACCTCACTGAAAATGAGCATCTGCTCAATTGGGCAATCCTTGTTCATATATTCTAGGAATAAAATATATACAGTACTACTACTAAGATGATCCAGAGGCAGCAGGGGAAGTTGTGCAATGAATGTCTGGAGGATCTGAACATGTATACCCTAGAGGATAAGGGGAAACAAGGGGACTTGGAATCTGATTCTCAGAATCTGATATGATCAGGTTTTGTTTTTTGAGGGTGGGATTTGGGATTTTGGGTACTCAAGGTCAAAAATCCAAAATCCAAAAAATGGACAGAGTTGGAATCTGATTTTGCAATCAAAATGCAACTATTACTTAAACCTCCCCCCACCCAGTATACACAATCATCTGGGGAAAAAGTGAAACAAACACATGCCCCCATCCCCCACCCTCATTTTATGGCCACCCATCCCTTACTTTAACGGCCCTTGATTGACCCTCTTGGGCTCAATATGGCTGCAGACTCTACAACAGGGCACGCCATAAAATCTTTTCTTAGTAGGTTTAATTTGATGGTTCTGGACGTGGACAGTTACTGGACACACTAAACATAAATTTTTCTCAGCCCCCTCACCAGCAACTGATCCCATTCCCAGACCATTCTGAATCCTGACTGGCACCTGCAGACAACTTAGTCCCATCACAAATGCCAGTAGTACCACTATGCTAGTAGCCTGACATTAGCCACCTCCCTCCCTAGTCAGCCTGGTCCCTCTTTAGGTAGACTCCCCAACACTCCCCAGCAGCAGAGTGAAGGCAGCAAGCTATTAACTGCTCTCCCAAGTCCCAGCCCATCCATCACTGTCCATCCTTCTCAGAATGACCAGGAAAAAGCAAAAAGGAGAGGTGGTCGGGTTGACCAGAACAAAACTCTTGAAAAAAACCACCGAGAGAAGCTATTTTTGAATGTCGCATGTTATGGTTACCAGAGATTGTGTGATGGGCAGGCCAGGGAAGAAAGCAACAAGTGCTATGCTGGACTTGCTACAGTAATTAGATAGTCAATGGTTGTCAGCCCAGGAGCAGCAGCTGCTGACCAGTGAGTGGGTGAGCAGTGCAAAGGGGGTAAGCAACAGTGCAGGCAAGCAACTGGCAAGCATGTATGTGGTCAGGGCCCCTGGGGGCATAGCAGGACTTCCTACAAGGTAGTGGACATGGTTCAGCTGCTTGTGGGTGTGGTTCAGGTTTGGGTGGCTTCAGCTGCAGTTTCTCACCAGTTGAATAAGTGGTCATTTATTACTAGATGGAGCCTTGCCTACTTGGAGTGCAGACTTGATGCTGCAATGGTACTTCAGGGCCTGGCACCACTCCTCATACTTACAGTAAGGTAAAGATAGGAAAAACCTGGAGGGGCATAGTTGCTTTTCTTGCTAATTTGATTGTAATATATGGGTGTCATTTTTTCCATTAGAGAATCAGTAACATCAAAAACTCATAATACCATTGTTCTGACATCAGAAAGTCATAAGACTACCATTCTGATATAAGATCAGTGGTATTACGAGATGGAATGTTTGGAGTGCTCCATATATTACAAAAAATGACAGATAGGAAACCAGCAGTAACTAGGCTTCTCATTCCAGTTTGGGATTCTGGTGACATCATAAATCACTCGAGATTTGATCTCCTGGTTTATGATGTTACCAGAATCACTCAATGGAATTGCAACCTTGTTACTGATAATTTCCTGTGTTTTTACCTTCCTTTCCCTCATTGTGAATGCTACAAGTCTAACTCCACATTAGCCCTCTCTGTTCTTACCCTCTGTTCCTTTCTCGATAGGATTTAAACAAAGTCCATGTTATTGTATATGCTGCTGTAGGTGTCTATCAGTGTTACCCCGCTATTACATTGTCGTATTCCACATTTGTATCTGGCTCCCTCTGTATACTGATGTAAGCACTAATTTACTCTGTGTATTTTCATGTATATTGTGTGTAAAATTTAATCTGTGTACTGGTCATGAATATGTATATATTGCATATTTAACTTCTTAATCCATGTACTGAGTATGAATTTTGTTCAGGTCCATTGTGTGTAAAATTCAATCTGTGTACTGATCATGAACATGTATACATTGTACACTTAACATCTTATTATGTGCACTGACTATGTATATTGTCCAGGTCCACCTCAAAAATGAGCTTGTTCTCAATGGTGTTTCACCTGGTTAAATAAAGACTTTGATTGGTTGATTGATTGATATATTATTGTGTTTGTATTTGTATCTGTATCTGAGGTCAGTAGGAGTCAATATGGAATCAGAAATTCCAATTCCAGCTCAGTGTCTGATTTTGATGCCTATTTGGTATTAAAATCAGAACTGAAATCAGAATTTCCAATAGTCCCACAGATGGATCAGATCATATTCCATCCAATCCAGTTCAAGTTCCTCCATGGTACTAATTCTATGAAACTGGTGGGTGGGATGGTAAAAAAGGATGCCATATAGTACTTCTTTAACTTAACACATGGTAGCAGAACAGAACAAGCAGCCAGACAAAGTCATACCCACGGAGAAAGTGGGTTGGTTCAAGCAGGGACAGATATATGGTATAGTAAGGTTGAATATGCTGAGTTACAAGAGTGGGTCATGAGTACTGACAGGTGTTCAGTCCAGTAGACAGGAAACCAGAGGCAGAGTTGATGGGCCACTAGACCATTTTCTGTCTCCATTTTCTATGTTTCTATAAAAAACACTACAAAGTATCAAGGGTATGCAAATCAATGTGATGAATATATGTGTGAGTGAGCTGTAAAGGAAATCTCTCAACAGGTATTACATTCTACTGGCCTTTTCACTACTCAGACCACTCCACAGCTGAATCATACTTGCAAAACATAACATCAGTCTTTAAAATCTGCACCAATGAGCATGCATGACTACAAGAACTGCTGCAAGCAAAAGCTTGCTACTTAAAAAATTAAAGGTAGACACAATGGAAAGGGAGGAACAGAAAGATATGTTTTGAAATTTTCTGTTTGTACATTTTACAATACAAAATGTTTATTTATTTTTATTTATTTGAGTCTATGATTACAATAATACCTTTGAACCGAGGCTGTTTTACAAAGGAGACACGTCAGTGGAGTACAAGCATACAGCATGAATTACAGTGAAAAAAAAACATTGAGTAACATTGATGATCAAGACATGCAATTACAGGGAATACAGGAGGCACAGCGGAGAAGGGGAAAATGACAGAGGTAGGACTGCAGGTGGGGTGAGGGGGAGAGAAGATCACAGCATGTGAGGAGGTGGAGAGGAAAAGGGGGAGTAGCAGGAGGAGAGGGGGAGTGAGAAGGAGGTGGCAGGGGGTGAAATGGGGGGGTATGGCAGCCTGGAGGCCTTATCAAGGAAAGGCATGAGTAAGCACAACAGTAGGGCAGTGGTGATTGCAAAGTGCTTGGTAAGGAGGCAACAATTGTAAACAATTACTGTTATGGTGGGTACTTGAAGGCTAAAAGGTCTATCTGGAGGTTGGAGGGTAACACATCATAGAACAAGGGAATCAGTTCCTGTTGCAGTGTACTGTGCGGGGTGAGACCTAAAGCATTTTATGATTAAAGAGGAATGGTGTACTGGAATATGAATCTGCTTTATATAATTCTTTTAACAATTATCTCCTTATAGTGTATGTCATATAACAACTTCCATCTCTGTATCTGTATTATAGATCATAGGAATTTAAACTAGGAGTGGGGGTTGGCAATTGGGGAAGAGATATGCAGAGACCACAGGTTGGGAAACCATATGAGCTTACCCCCCATAACAGTGACAAAGGACAAATGGCAAGTACTATTGGTGATGCTAGGAAAGGGGGGCAGGATGGGAGGGGGGAAAGGGTGGAAGGTGGTTACCCTTAATGCTAGGAGCCTTGGGAGGAATACTGCAGAGTTACAGGTTCTCATGGCAGAGGGAGGGGTGGACATTGCAGCCATCACAGAAACATGGGCCACCCAATACAATGACTGGAACCTGTCTGTACCAGGGTACAGGTTATTTCGTAGGGACTGGGTGATTGGGAATGGAGGGGAGTGGCACTATATGTGAAGGAAGGACTGAAGTGTGTAAGGGAGGAAGGGGAGGAGGGTAGTACGGAGTCACTTTGGATGCAAATCCAGGATTCCAAGAATAGGATTCTTAGAATGGGAGTGGTGTACAGGCCACCATCTCAGACGGAAGAGTTAGACAAGGAACTAGTGGGAAAGATCAGCAGGACCTGTGAGAAGGGTAGTATGGTGATTGTGGGGGACTTCAACGTGCCAGGAGTGGACTGGAGTACCCCAACAACCAGGAACAGAAGGGAGCAGGTACTGCTGGATGCCTTCCAGGACAGCTTCCTGCTGCAAATGGGCAGGAACCAACCAGGTTAGAGAATACCTTGACCTTGTGCTGGCAAATGGGGACTTCTAGAGAGAACTTACAGTGGAGGAACCGCTGTCAGGAGTGACCACCACCCAGTATGGCTCACATTGGATATGGGCAAGAAAGGAGTGGAATCTGGCACAAGAGTGCTGGACTTCAAGAGGGCCGACTTTGGGAGGATGGGGGAAGTGGTAAAAGGGTACCTGGCCAGAATTCAATCTAGTATGGACACTAACCAGAGGTGGGAGCTCATAAAGCTGGGGATAGTGGAGGCAACCAAAAGCTGTTGCAAAGCCCAGAGCAAGAAGACTAGGGCTAAGAAACTGAGCTGGTTGAGCAAGGAGGTCATGGAAAAGGTAAGGAAGAAAAGAGCTGCCTTTAGGAAGTACAAGAAAACAGGAAGGGGAGAGGACAAGGAGGAGTACTTGGCAGAAATGAAGGAGGTGACAAGGGCAGTAAGGGGAGCCAAAGCATCTACGGAACTCAGGCTGGCACAAGGTATTAAGAAGGGGGAGAATGACTTATTTAAGTACATCAGGGAGAAAAGGAGCTGTAAGGACCACATAGTAAGGATTAGGAAGGAGGGAGGTTGGGTGGAAGTAGGGTGCGATAAGGCAGAAGCACTAAATGAGTACTTCTGCTCAGTATTTACTGAACAGAAGAGGGGGATGACACCCAAGGTGGGAGAAATGGCAGAAATGGGGAAGGGGTGACAGATGATGGGGAAATCATGGAGGCAGAGTTCAAGAGGGTTTGAAGGCACTGAGGGTGGACAAGGCACCAGGCCCAGATGGCATCCACCCCAGGGTACTGAAGGAGCTGGCAGAGGTCCTTGCAGGACCCTTGGCAGACCTATTTAATGCCTCACTACATTCAGGGTGTGTACCTCAGGACTGGAGAATGGCTCATGTGGTGCACCTCCACAAGAGTGGCCCCAAGGATGAACCGGGAAACTACAGACCAGTGAGCCTCACATCCATCGTGGGTAAGCTAATGGAGACTATCCTGAAGGAGAGGCTGGTGGCCCTCCTAGAGGCCAAAGGACTACAGGACAGCAGACAGCATGGCTTCATATGTGGCAGATCGTGCCAAACCAACCTGGTGGAGTTCTATGACTGGGTAACTAGGCAACTGGACAGGGGCCATGCAGTGGATGTCCTGTATCTGGACTTCAGTAAGGCATTCGACCCTGTGCCGCATGGAAGGCTGGGAAGGAAGTTAGTAGGCACAGAGGCAGGTGCAAAGCTGGTGAGATGGGTAGGAAACTGGCTTCAGGGAAGGCAACAGAGGGTGGTGGTGGGTGGGAGTTCTCACACCCAAGGGCAGTGACAGCGGTGTTCCACAGGGCTCAGTGTTGGGACCAGTGTTGTTTGGGATATTCATTGCAGACATATCATGGGACATCAAGAGCAAGATCAGTCTGTTTGCTGATGATACCAAGGTAGGCGTGGTGGTGAATGACCTAGGGGATGGCAGGGTTTGCAGGATGATCTGGCAAAGCTTGAAACCTGGTCAGACACCTGGCAACTGGAGTTTAATGCCAAAAAGTGCAAGGTGCTGCATTTTGGGATGAAGAACCCAAGGAGGAGTTACCAGCTGGGGGAGTGCAGCTAGCCCAGACAGAGGAGGAGAAGGATCTGGGTGTACTCATTACAGGGTCAATGAACAACTTCGGCACAATATGGAAGGCAGCTGCAAAGGCCAACAAATGCTAGGTTGTATTGCAAGGGGTAAATCCTCGAGGAGGGAGGAGGTGATTCTGCCACTGTATAGGTCATTAGTTAGACCACGCCTGGAGTACTGCGTGCAGTACTGGCGCCCATATCTGAAGACGGACATTAAGTTACTGGAGGGGTGCAACGCAGGGTAACAAAGATGATCAAGGGGCTGGGGGACTTATCATACGAGAGGAGGTTGAAGGAGTTGAACATGTACTCACTGGAGGAGTGGAGGGACGGGGGGACATGATTGAAACCTTTAAATACATGAAAGGAATAAACAAGATGGGTACAGAGGGGCTGTTCAAAGTAAGGGAGGGGAGGGCCACCGGGGCCATGATATGAGACTGGAGGAAGGAAGGTTCAGGAGGGAGATGAGGAGACACTTTTTTACAGAGAGGGTGGTGGCTGGGTGGAATGCATTACCTGCAGAAGTGGTATCTAGTAGGACAGTGGACTGCATCAAAAGGGGATGGGACAGGACAAGGGGGAGGGTTAATGAAGGGGAAGGGTGGAAGGAAGGGGCAGCTGCAGAATAAGGGGTGCTAGCTGCACATTCGAGCAGATTTGATAGACCTCTAGGCCTTTATCTGCTGGCAAATTTCGTATGTTCGTAGGTTAGCATAGGAGCGTCCTCAACCAATCACAGTGCTTCCTTCATTTGCGCATGAGATACTCTTATTACCATAAGAGTACCTCATGTGCTGAGCTACCGCTCATGCCATCAGTGTTTTACATTAAAAAAAATATTTTTTTATTTAAAACAGTGATTTATTATAATTTTATGGATCTGTTTGGAGGTACTCATATGTATCTAAGAGTGTTGCCTCTTGTATTCTTAGACCCACAGAGCTGCTCACCTTCAGTTTGCAGTCCTTTGGTCCTATGAATGCAAGAGGCAACACTCTTAGATCAATAAGAGGCCCTCCAACTGGACCCATAAACTTTTAGAAACATAGAAGCTGACAGCAGATAAGGATCACAAGGCCCATCCAGTCTGCAAATTTATTTTTCTACCTTATAAATGTGCCATTGGCCTTTGCTCTGTCAATGGCCTATCTATTCATACTCAGCTGTATTGCTCCCTTATGCCTATCCAATGCCTGTTTGAAGCCCTGCACTGCATTCATATCTACTACTTCCTGAGGTAGGATGTTCCATGCATCCACCACCCTTTCTGCGAAAAAGAACTTCCTCACATTACCCCTTAATCAGCCTCCCTCTAATCTCATGCTGTGTCCTCTTGTCCTGCTATTTTTCTTATATTGAAACATGTTAGACTCTCACCTTGTTAATGTTCTTAAGGTGTTTGAATGTTTCGATCATATCACCTCTCCCTCCTTTGCTCTAGGGTATACATATTGAGCTCTGTTAATCTGTCCTCATATGTTTTCTGATGTAGTCCTTGCATCATTTTGGTTGCCCTTCTCTGGACTGCCTCAATTTGGTTAATGTCCTTGTGAAGGTGTGGCCTCCAGTACTGCATGCAGTACTCCAGATGGGGCCTAACCAGTGTCTTGTAAAGAGGGGTATTACCTCCCTCTTCCAACTTGTGATACCCTTACTAATACATCCCAACATCCCCCTAGCCTTACCTACTGCTTTAGTGGTCCGATTGGATGATTTCAGGTCATCAGTGATGATGATGCCCAAGTCTCTTTCTTCCCTTGTGACTGCCAGCAACTCCCCTCCCAGCCTATAGGTGGCTTCAGGGTTTCTTTTCCCTCTGTGCATGATCTTCCACTTCTTTGCATTAAACCCCAGTTGCCACTCTTCTGACCATTTTTCCAGTTTATCCAGATCTTTTCTCATTCTGCCCACCCCATCTGGATCATCTACTCTGTTGCAGATCTCTGTGTCATCTGCAAACAAACCTTACCCTCCAGTCCATCTGCAATGTCACTGATGAAGTTATTGAAGAGGACTGGCCCCAGAACTGATCCCTGATGTATCCCACTTGTGACTTGCATCTCTTCTGACTGTATACTGTTTACCACTACTCTCTGTTTTCTGCCCATCAACCAGTTTGCCATCCATTTGACCAACTTCTGACCCACCATGAGCCTACCCACCTTATTAATCAATCTTCTATGTGGAACAGTATCGAAAGCTTTACTGAAGTCAAGGTAGGTGACATCAACTGCTCCCCCTTGGTCCACCACTCTGGTTACCCAGTCAAAGAAATCTATGAGATTAGTTTGACAGGACCTTCCTTCTGTAAACCTATGCTGTCTTGGATCCTGTGCTCCTATGGATTTCAGGTGTTGCACTATCCTTTCCTTCCCCTGCTGAAAAAGAAGAACCACGGACAAAAGAAACAAGGAGGTAAGAGCAGAAACAATCAGCCAGCAACAAATGCAGTAGCCCTGAAAGCTTATTCTAATGATAGATAAAACTGTAAAACCTGTAAAGCATCACCTGTAATAATTTCACAGAAGATATACCCTGTAAGAAACACTTTGCTACAGAGAAAAATAAAGCAGTAACAGAATATATACCTTGCAAAAGACAATTTGAATCAGAAGATTACAGCAGTAATCTGTTAGCACACACCTGTAGGCACACCCTATAATAATGCAGCAGAATGTATACCCAGCAACAACAATTTATATCAGAGAAAAATAAAGCAATAACATGTTAGCAACAAACAGTAACAATCCCTGTGAGTACAAAATAAAAACAACACACAGTAAATCTGCCTAGCCAAAAGACGCCTTAATACTTTCCCTTGCTCTGGTAAGGTTCTTTGCTCTGTCCTTTCAAGCAACCTAGAAGGAAAGAGTGCAGGTGAAGCTAGGTGCCTTGGCCAGCCAACCTAGTCTTCCACCTCCTTATATACATTTCCTGATCAGAGACCTTGGGTAAAATTTTCAAGAAGGGCAAATTAGATGCACATGAACATTTCAGGTGTGTCATGTCTTCCCAATTGCTCCAAAATACAGGAGGGACCGTTTTCAAAGGGTCTTGCATTTTTGCAACGACAATTTGTGGCAGTCTACATCATTTTTTTGACTCACATTCCACTTGTTTGGACACTATTAGGTGGCTTACCAGCATCAAAGCTTCAGACACAGTTGGGTTAAACACGAGATGTGGGACTTAGTGAATTTTGTCCTTTTAGCCCAATGTTGAATGGGAACTAGGAGGATGTTTTGAAGTGCATAATTTGTTTTCATCTTTAATTGAGCTGCCCTGTACAAATCAATTCTTCATTCTCAAGGCCGTCTTCACTTGACACTTATAACAGGCAGAAGACAAAAAAATCAGTTAATAAGAGAAAGGAGATGTGATAACAAGTCCACAATTCCACTCACAACAGGTATAACCTCAGAGATGTAATGCTGATAGAAATTCTTCAGCGTGAATTGCTGCTACTACAGGATACCAAGAAAATATATACTCTTTCCAGCTGAGACAATCAACGTAAGCCCCCATCCCCCACAGGGCACCACTCAGTGATCAAAAGGAACAGTAGAAAACCACAGTGTTGTTTTATAGTGGGTGTTCTAAATGTATACAGCAGCATGAAATTCTCTGTGTTCCAAGCTGAGCTTCATATACCTTTTTCAAAGCAACTCCTTATGATTTTGTTCACTTACCATGGAGCAGAAGAGGCAGGCAATGTTGCCTAGCAGTTAGAGTGCAGAGCTTTGAATCAGGACATGCAGATTCAAGTTTCACCAGCATCATATACTCACTGTATGTTCTTGAGAAAGTGTTCCTGTTCTTTCTTACTCCCAGCTGTAAAATTGGGTAAAAGCAGGTCCCTACTGAAAATAAGATATTGTATCTCATCTGGGATATCCTTTGTAAATAAATTGTAACAATAAATTGTTTGGACTGCATATAAGGTGAAACACCCTGAACTCTTCCTTCTTCTCTGGAAGCTCAGTCAATGCTCATTTATACAGAATGTCAGTTGAAAGGGTAAAAAAGAGAATAAATATCAAGCACAATAACTTTGTGTAACAACCTCCTCCTAACGATAGGAGAAGGTGGTTGTTCACTAGAATTAGCCTACAGGGACTGTGCTCTGACATTTCCCTCAATGGTACAGCATAGATGGAGAAGAGCTCCTGAACAGATACAAAGAAGGTGCCATTGTGGCCAGTGGTGTAACTAAGAATAACATTTACAAGCCAGAACCCTTTGACACATCTTTGCCACCCCCCCACACTGTAGCCATATTGTACCTATATTTGTTACCTAGATTTCTTGTACACCCCCATGCTACTTACTTTTCTGTGTTTAGCATTATGTTTGTCAAAGCAGAGCACAACAATCATATTATTACACCAGTAGGATTATATATCAGATAGTAAGAGTAACCAAAATCATTGGTCAGGGCCAGAATGCCTCATCTCTCCAATAAACTTGTAAGTCGTGGCTTATGGAGTATGTGCTCCCACATCCATGCTTGTGACACCCCAAGTTCAGTAGGTGGTTGGGGGTTCTTGGGTTTGAAAGTAAAGGGCATCAGGGTTCCCTTTTTTGGCAGGTGCCCTTGGGGAGCCAGGCAGGAGAGAAGTCTGGGACACCCTGGGCATGAGTGCCAGTCTGGGAACAGCAGGCTCAATCAGCAAGAATGCTGATAGTACCAGGATGCCCATGGATATCATGGGTACAAGCCAGAGTGATTAGGAGTCTCACCTCACAGTAGCAGGGAAAGTTGGTGCCCAAGTTCTAGCCTGCGTAGAGGTTGCTTGAAGGGCACACACCTGGAACACAGGAGGCACTGAGATGTAGGCTCCCACCAGACAGTGTAGACAGGAGTTGGGTGCCCTTCACTCTTGTGGCTCTGAGAATGGCAAATATCCAGGACACCTTGAAGCTTCTAAAGCATCAGGTGAAAGCAAATGAGACCCTAGTGGTAGCTACAAGAGACTGATCTCAGACACAGTGGACAAAGACCAAGCTGTTGGGAATCTGTGAGTCAAGAGACAGATGCTTCCCATAAAAGGGAGTAGTAGGGGACCACCAGGAGAGTGTAGGAACCCCAGGGGAGTCCCCTCAAGGAAGAGTAACATACGCTGCTCCTCTACTGTACTCCCTGCAAGAAACCAAGGTCAATAGATTGAGTGTCCAGCAGTAGTGTAATTTCACCTGAATCATATGGGTTGCAAAAGTATATTTCAGTTAAATCATAGGGAATGCAAAGCTCCTCCACACATAATCATAGGGGTTCCAAAGCTCCTCCACCCATTAGATTTTATATTAGAAAATGCTAGGAAAAAGTTGTTTTAAGGGTTGAAGTAGCCTTCACAGGGGTTGCAAAGAAATCATAGGACTTTTGACCACAATCCATGGCTATCCCTAAATGATGCTGCTTGTGTCCTGTGCAACAGTGGCGCTTGGTTTGTGGCTGGTGCCCTCCCCATGACCATCACTGCACAGTCCTCTTGGACCTGAATTGGCCCTCCCTAAAGGGTAATCTTTTTATTTTCTATTTATTTACAGTTTTATTTATTTAAAATGCTGTTAAATAGGTAAAAAAACTGCTGGACCACATGGCCCTTTTACATGCTTAACCTGGGTACATGTGGCAGGACATGGCATATCAATATTAAATGCAATAACGATATCAGACAATAATTACCGGTCATCAGTTTTTTCAATGGGATGACCGAGTTGATATTAGCCGTAATAACCCACTGGTTATTACGGCATTCACGTGCTGTGTCTGTCACAACTTTGCACTCCCTCACTGGCTCTCTGCTCTCTATGTGGGTGGGTTTAAAAATTTCGAAAACATGGCAGCTCCATCTCCTAGTTACCGAGGAGCTGCCACCAGCACCCACCAAACGCGTCTCTCTTTGTAATTAGCATTTTTTTTTTATTTTACTCGGTATCTACCTCTGCATTTAAAATAGCAATTTATCTGGTTGATCCTGCACTTCCGCGTCAGACAGAGCCAGTGCAAGGCGTAACGGTTCCGTGGTTAACTTGGGTGAATCCCAACTTCAATCTGTAAGTAAAAAAAAATAAACAAATGCAGAAACAGCAACAAATAAAAAAAGGCTAACAAAAGGGGAAGTAGGGAGGCAGAGGCAGACAGAGCGAGTGAGTGTGTGTGCACTGTTTGACAAACAATGACAGTTCAGTTGCACTAAAATAAATCATGACCTCAGAAGTCTGGCTGGGAAAAAATTGCTGATCAGCAATTATATAAAATAAAATATGGGGAAAGTATAAAACTCGACTTATATAATTCTCGGTGGGATGTTTAATAAACCCTCGGGCTTCACCCTCGGAGTTTATGTAGCATCCCACACCTCACGCGTACATTAAATTCTTGTATCACACACTTCCCCATACATTATCCTCTATATAACCAAGAAGCAACACATTGTAAACAAGTACATTACATATGCATTCTATTGAATAGTCATGCTAATCTTAATAATATAGCAATGCTAGTAATTACAAAGTATTTGCTATAGACACTTAATTCACAGTTGCACTGTACTTCAGATATTAGACTGGCCTATTCATTACTCTACCTTGCCTATAAACTCATACTGAACACTCACTCCTCCAAGTCTTAAAGGGCTTCTTAATAAGGTACCTCAAAGACAGCTCCCCCTTCTCTTCAAGCTGTACCCTGCTCAACATACCAAGGCGGACCTTGCGGACATGCTCCAGTGCAAGGTAATTTGCAGCATCAGCACTGTCCATCTGGAACAAACTTCCACTTGAGGTTCAAAACTGCTCCCCCCCCCAGCTGTGTTTAAAACTAACCTCAAGGCCCATCTACTTAAATTCCTTCAGTGCCTCTGCAACCGTTAACCTGAGCACTATCCAAATCACTCCATGGGCTCATGTGCCTACTAGATTTTCTGTGCCCCTATCATCCCATTGCACCTTATCATGATGTGTAAAATTGTGTTGTTTTTCCCCTTTGTGGGATCTTGTGTTGTGTAATTAACCTTATAGTTGTTTATGCCAGTTCACATACTGTTGCCTGTAGCCCTACAAACTGTAAATATGTATTTTTTTATACCTATTTTTGGCACATGGTACTTCTTAGTTATACATCAGCTTTGTTGTTTGTAACCAGTTTTACATTATCTCCTTCTGTATAGCAGCCTACTTGCTTGTAAACAGTTTATACACTGATTCCTTTATCTGAATGGAATTAATCTCGGGTTGCCCCTGAAAAAGTGACTGTTAATCTCAGTGGGCATACCCAGTTACCAAAATTCAAATAATAAATGAATAAATAAATGCATGAATGAATGAATAAGATCAACTAGTGGCCATCAGGGCTGTGGGGGTTCCCTGAAGACATCAAGGGAGATCCTAGTGGGGGCTACCCCAGAAACTGGCTCATGCCAGGTCGCTGAACTGGAGGAGAGCAAGTGAGGTATGCAGAGATTTAAAGCAACAGTATAAGGTTGGACATCCATCTCCAGGACAACAATGACAAAGAAAGCTAGATCCCTTGTGGAGCAGTGCCCATGATCTGACCCACCGGTAAATGTATTTGAGCAGGGTGGATTGGGAATTTGCCAGACAGCATGCATGACTCTGTGTGGATCAGCAGGCCTTTGCTGGGATAGAGACTTCAGGATGGTCAGTGAGTCCTGGCAAGAGAAGTGACAACTCCCAATTTTACCTCTGGGATCTGGGGAGCTCACATTTAGAATATGAATGCTCTGTCAGCACTCTGTAATAATTTAACCTGAAAACAAAACAGAGCCCCTGCTTTAAGAAATGCTAATGGGAATACTATCATGTAAAGCATTGGGGAAGTTAGGGATGCCCTACACAGTGTGAAAAAGAAAGGGACAATAAGTGTTACTATAATGGCAGAAAGCAGAGAAAGTGGATGCCACTGGGAATGAGACAGGGTTAACATTTGTTCCAGCAGTAGGCAGTGAAAAGAAACAATTCTCCCATGACAGCCTGCAAGTGGGTTAGAGCAGCTAACTGAAGACCCAGGAGACAAATATGGGACCATATCAATTATGAATTAAGAGCAAATTAATTTAGATACCAGGATATGAGAGTAACTGTACATAGGAACTTTGTTAGAGCTCCAGGGTAAAAGTCAAGTGCTTGGAAACTGGGGAGTGTGCATGCTTATTTACTGCATCATGATAGTAGTAATAGCATATTTTTATAGTTAAACTGATTAGCCATTACAACAATTTCAATAAATATATACAAGTAAATAACAAAAAATTACAAGGTAGCAAAAATGAGACACACTGTAGAAAATATATAGCAATACAGACACAAAAGGATCATTGTTAATTCATTGCATATTAGTAATAAAGTGCAGATAGCACACATCACCTGGATTTATTTATTTATTTAAAACATTTTAACAGGAAAGTCATACTGAGCTGGTATCAGCTCATTTTCAGATGTGTCCTGGGGTGAGGGAGAAGAGAGTAAAATAAATCAGGTATACTAAGGAAACAGGTATATCAAAATATATAAATTCAAGAATGTTTAAAGAATAAATTGCCAAACAGCAAATTACCATGCAGTAAATTGAGAAATGGGCAACATAACATTAAACATTAAGCAATACAACCAAATAAAGAAAAGGGACAAATGACTGATACTAGGGGACTGGGGGCGTACTGGTGTCAGTGTTGGGTGAAATGCAGATGAACAGGAGTATATCCTAATATCAGAGGAAACTGCAGGAATGAACTGAGTACTCATAAAGTTGAGGTTTCAGAGCAGGAAAGGAAAAAAGGAGCAGAGTAAATGAAAGGGGCAAGAATAAAATAAGGAAAAAATTCTGCAATTACTCTAGATAAATGTGCAAAAATCATTTCAATGATCAGATTACTCAAGGTAAGATGAATTAAAAGATGCTTTCCAACAAGCAAATAAACCAGAATTCCTTGTAATCCCTGTTCCTACTGTGAGAAAGCCAACAAGGACAGAAAATGCCAATTTGCCAATTGTGATCCAAAAAAACAAAAGTGCATACAAGTGATGCACTATTGGGTCATCTTGATAGGGTCTCATGGGTGCCCCAAAATCCTTCAAGTCCTATAATGAACTGAAATAATTGAGTGTAAAGTAATTACCAACAAGCAAAGATACCATTAGACAGAAGAGTTTCCCTGGGCTATGTTAGCCTGCATTTTCAAGACAGTAATGCAGGCCTTTGTGCATACCACCTGAAGAAAGGACTTGTACTGTATTTGACACCATGGAAACTGTGTGTCCAAACAATTGGCTAGACGTTTTGTCCTCTGTTACCCTTTCTAGACCTTCCTCTCATTTTTTTTAGTTTGAAACTGGTAACTAGTGAAGTAGATTGAGCTGATGCTCAAGTTAACTGTGTGACCCCAAGAGGTGAGATATAAAGTGCAAAAGAATGTACAAAGATAGCACAGTGTAACATAACAGTAGTATGGCAGCTAGACAACTTAAGAGTTTCAGTCACAATTAATAACAAATTCTGGTCAGATCCACAATGGCTGCTAATGTATTAATGTGATAAGAGATTTATTTATTTCAAAGGTTTTATGAGGAAAGACATACTGAGCTAGTAGCAGCTTGTTTTCAGATGTATCCTGGGGGAAGGAGAGATGGGAAAAGATAACAGATACACAAATACAGAATATAGAGTTCCTAGAAATGTAATAAGAGTAACAAAGATAAAGAGGACAATTATGTCTAAGAATAAACTGACAAGAAAAAGTTTCCAAGCAATAAGTTGTGGAACTGACCAAAGATCAATTCAATAGTAATTAACTTATCAAAACGAAAACTAGGGAAATGACTCATACTGGGGAAGAGTTACAGAATTACTGAAATGTGTGACTTAGTTGTATTATTGTGACGAAAAATCCTTCGCTGGCCAGGCTGCCTTCTCTGTCCTCGTTCATGAACTTTGGAACTTTCTCCATCTAACCATCATTCTGCCTTTTCCAAATGCTCTCTCTCCTCTCCTCGCTGCTCCATGACCACACCGCTACCTCCTGTGCCTGCCCTTGAGTCATAGCCATTCCCCAATCCTCAGTTTACCCTCCTTCTCTCTCTTTCCCTATAACCACACTGCTGTCTCCTGTGGCTGTCCTGGAGTCATAGCACTTCCTCACTCCTCAATTTATCCTCTTTCCCTCTTTCTCCTCCTCCTTACCCTCCTCCATCTCTTCCTCCTCCTCCCTCACTTGTCTGCACATTTCCTTCTCACTCCCCATCTGCACTCCTTCCTTCAGCGCCCTATCCCCTGGTGCCCTGCCTCACCATTGAAAAGTACTATTGCTTGCACCCCTGGGACAGATTCCCCACCGTGTCCTTGTAAACCTTTTGCCTATAATTTTACCTGTCTGATAAACTTCACTCACGTTCATTTTGTGCTGTTTAATTAATACCACTGTATGATGTTTTATTGTACAAGTTATTGTTCTATGTTGTTCTTATACTTCTCTTCCCTCTTCCCCAGGACACATCTAGATAGAAGCTATTTTTCAGCTCAGTATATTTTTTCTGGTAAATACCTTTCAAATAAAAGCTCCCTAATCCTAATGCCCCATCCCCAACCCTGTACAGACTCACAGACGGGGGGGGGGGGTCTGTCTTGGGGCTGTCAAACATTATTTTATTTATTAATGTATTTAAAATTTGTTAACTGGGAAAGGCACGCTGAGCCTAGGCTCATTTCCAAGTGTGACCCAGGGAAGGGAACACAAAAGGAGATACAAGCAATAGCATTGTAAAAAAAATACCTGTAAATAAGTACAATACAATACAATTAATACAATAGAATACAGTACAGTATAATACAATGCTCTGGTATGTGCAAGCAAGGCTGTGGGAAATTACAGTAATGAGCAAGTGTCACACAATAGAGAGAAAAGGCAGCAATAAGGAAAGACAGTAATAATCCAGTAAAGTACTATAATCTAAAGCTCACCCCATTCTCCTATGTTGTACCCATGTCATCTTCTTTTCTAATGGAATGGGGTGAGCATGTGGGTTGAAAGCACCAAGAGAGATCCCCCTGGCTGTGGGTCTGTGAAGGATGGGGAATGGGGCATTAGGGTTGGAGACCCTAATGTCACATTTCCCTACTTTTGTTAGTTTAACTCTAACTGATGCATTAACTGTTTTTTGCAATCTTATTACCCCACCTCATGTATGTCACAGCTGTCATTTTTCAAATCCTGGCCAAAGTTTGTTTTTACAGCAGTGGTGAGGAACGGCATTGTAGTTGCACAGAATTACATTTTGGTGGGGATTTGAAAATTTTCTGTAACAGATATATGAGGTGGGAAATTAAGAAGGCTATGCTTCCAATTTGGTCACTGTTGTACTATAAATGGAAGCACAGGGTCCTGTGCTTTCACAGCCATGTATATACATGCATCTACAGAGGGATGGGAGAGCAGGATTCACAGGACGCTGCGCTTCCACAGTAAAATAAGAATATCATTACACTATCTCAGAAAGTAAGGAAATAAGTTGCAAAAAACTTTGTAAATGCTCCAGTTAGGGTCAAAGCAGCAAAAGTTGGGAAATGAGGTATTAGGGTTTCCCTAATACCCCACCCTCCCAAACCATGCAGGAGAGCAGGTGTAGGGTGTGCCTTGGGCTTCTCAAGACTAATGCTCATCCCATTCTCATAAAGTCTACACATCTGACCTTATTTACAGATGGAATGGGGTGAGCATTAGGCTTGAGAAGCCCAAGGCACACATCACACCTGCTTTTCTGCCTGGTTTGGGAGGGTGGGGTGTTTGGGAAATCCTAACACCTCATTTCCTAACATTTGTTGCTTTAAGCATAACTGGAACATTAACAAAGTTTTTTGCAACTTATTTCCTTACTCTTTGAGATTGTGTAACAGCATTCTTACTTTACTGTGGGAGTGCAGGGTCCTTTGAATCCTGGTCTCCCATCCCTCTGTAGATGCATGCATATATGTTGCTATGAAAGAACTTTGACTCTAACTGGAGTATTAACAAAGTTTTTTGCAATATATATATATATATATATATATATAGATATTTATACACACACACACACATATATATATTATAGTGTCACGGTAGTGCCACTGTAGTTAGGGTTGAGTACCCCATTTAAGGTTAAAGTGTGACATTTTGCAGCTTAATAACTTTGCCACCATGTGACAGATTTGCCTGAAATTTGGCAGGCATGGATCGGTACCATAGATCTCAGGATCTGCTAAGTTTCATAATGGTCAGATATATAGTTGTGGAGCTATAAAGCACAATAGAAAGTCACATTTATGCTTTTTTGTGCATACTTTGCTCGTGCCTACAGGTTGTACGGTTTGTGCGACCAGTCCAAAACCTTCAGGGAACATGTAGTCAGGGTCCCCAATGTGTCTTTCGAAGATTTTGTAAAAAAATATTAAATGGTTCAAAAGTTATTCAAAAAACAAGTTTCCCATTATAGGCAATAGAAAAAGTTAACAAAAAGTTTGACAGTGTCACAAATGCCATTTTTAGTGTTGCAAATGACCCGTGTAGTGTCATGAGTCAGCCATTTTCTTTCAGTTACTTGTCTCAAAAATGCTTGCCATTTAAATTTGGGACCCTATAGGGACACAATTCTTTTTGTGTTCACCTAGTCGAGCCCTGAGGATGCTAGCCATGTCTTTTTTGGGGGGGTTTAACACCCCAGAAATATGTTTTTTAAATTTTTGTAAACTGTAGTATCACAAAGTAGTGTCGCACTTGCGACACTTTCGTGATTTTTTTTGTGAAAGTGTTGTGATTTGCGACGCTACTTTATGACACTATGCCCAAAAGAATAGGAAATCTTTGCCACCCTGCTGCAAATGAATGGTTTGGTCTTTTGGGCTGAAATTTGGAGGGAAGAAAGTGAAGATCAGACAGATGTGCCTTTTGGTGGTTTGGTGACAAAATATTAGAGGGCTGCAAAGTAACAGTACTCCAAAGTTGACTATTTTTCCCGTAGACTAACATTATGGCATCCACCACGCCTTTTGGGGCCCGTATCTTCAAAACACTTCGAGATACGGACTTTTCCTTGGAAAAATTCTTAGTCATAAATTATAAGAAATTTTCATTTTTTTTCTATGTCATACGGTTCCTGAGATATAAGCAATTTAGTATTCCAAGTGCTCATTTTCTGCTCCAAAGCCCATTATTATGCATACATTCTTTGTGTTCACTGTGTTTCTTAATGCAGCTTTTGGGGAAAAAAAGGCTGTGTGTTTTAGTTACTGTTACTCTTAGCGTTTACACTTACGTTTCTGTTACCGTTTGCGTTAGCGTTCCCATCTACGCCACTGTGTGCATTACTCTTTGCGTTTTCATTTGCGCTTGCATTACTGTTAACATTTGCATTTCCTTTACTGTTTTTGTTTTCATTTCCTTTTGTGTCACAGTGTGCATTACCATTTGCGTACAAAACATGACAGCTAAAGGGGAGGTTCTGATAATGGGAGACTTCAACATGCCAGATACAGATTGGTCAATACCAGCAGGAACATCTGCCAGAACTAGACTCATAGTGGATTCCCTGCAGGGGGAGGGCCTCAAACAACTGGTACAGCAACCCACAAGAGACAGGGCTATCCTAGATCTAGTACTGACTAACAAAGAAGGATCACAGATCTCCAGGTAGAAGGTCACCTGGGGCCAGTGACCATCACATGGTATGGTTCAATTTGGCTACTACATCTAAATCATCCCATTCCAAGGCAAAATATGGGACTTCAGAGGAGCTGACTTTGATAAGATGGCCAACCAGAGTTAAGCTAGCCCTGGCAAAAAGAAACACAGGTGAGGAGGTACAGGCAAAGTGGGCAAGCATTAAGGATACAATACTTGAAGCAACATCCCATTGTGTTAGACAGAAAAGGAAGTGCAAAAAAGAAGGAAACCACTTTGGTTCTCAAATACAGTAGCAGAAAAGGTCAGAGCCAAAAGGCTGGCCTTCAGAAAATATAAGGGAACACAGCGGGATGAAGATAGGGAGGCATACCAAACTGCCCTAAGGGAAGCAGGTAAGGCAGTAAGGCAGGCAAAGTCCCAAACTGAGGAAACAGTAGCACGAACAGTAAAAGAAGGTGACAAGACTTTCTATAGATACATTAGTGAAAGGAGAAAGTCCAGAGGGGGTATTGCTAAGCTTAATGGAGAAAAGGGAGCATGTGAGGAGGAGGACCCTGTAAAGGCATCTATCCTAAATAGATACTTTTGCTCAGTATTTACTGAAGAGAAGGTAAGGCAGGGCCCACAGCTCAGCATCATGGACAAAGGGAGGAAGTGAGCACTACCCTTCACAAAGGAAGGGTCCTACAAGAGCTTACTAAGCTCAGAGTGGATAAAACAATGGGACCTGATGGCATACATCCCAGGGTACTTAAGGAGCTAAAGGAGGAACTAGCAGAGCCATTAGCAGAATTGTTTAGTGAGTCTCTGAGCACAGGAGAGGTCCCAGAAGACTGGAGTAGGGCTCATGTGATCCCCTCCACAAGAGTAGTAGCAGGGAGAGGCGAGAACTACAGACCCGGTCAGTCTTACCTCAGTAGTGGGCAAGATTATGGAGGCACTCTTAAGGAAAGGATAGTGCAACACCTGGAATCCATAGGGGCACAGGATCCAAGACAGCATGGGTTTACAAAGGAAGGTCCTGTCAAACTAATCTCATAGATTTCTTTGACTGGGTAACCAGAGTGGTGGACCAAGGGGAGCAGTTGATGTCGCCACCTTGACTTCAGCAAAGCTTGTGACACTGTTCCACATAGAAGATTGATAAATAAGTTAGGTAGGCTCGGGTGGGTCAGAAGTTGGTCAACTGGGTGGCAAACTGGTTGACTGGCAGAAAACAGAGTGGTAGTAAATGGTATACAGTCAGAAGAGATGCAAGTCACAAGTGGGGTACCTCAGGGATCAGTCCTGGTGCCAGTCCTATTCAACATCTTCATTAGTGACCTCGCAGATGGACTAGAGGGTAAGGCTTGTCTGTTTGCAGATGACACCAAGATCTGCAACAGAGTAGATGATCCAGATGGGGTGGGCAGAATGAGAAGAGATCTGGATAAACTAGCAGAATGGTCAGAAGAGTGGCAACTGGGATTTAATGCAAAGAAGTGCAAAATCATGCACATAGGGAAGAGAAACCCTGAAGCCACTTATAGGCTGGGAGGGGAGTTGCTAGCAGTCACAAAGGAAGAAAGAGACTTGGGCATCATCATCATCACTGATGACCTAAAATCATCAAGCAGACCTCTAAAGCAGTAGGTAAGGCTAGGGGTGTTAGGGTGTATTAGTAGAGAGTATCACAAGTCGTAAGAGGAGGTAATAATCCCTCTGTACAAGACATTGGTTAGGCCCCATCTGGAGTACTGCGTGCAGTATTGGAGGCCACACCTTCACAAGGATATTAACCAAATTGAGGCAGTCCAGAGAAGGGCAACCAAAATGGTACAGGGACTGCACCAGAAGACATATGAGGACAGATTAACGGAGCTCAATATGTATACCCTTGAGCAAAGGAGGGAGAGAGGTGATATGATCGAGACATTTAAACAACTTAAGGGCATAAACAAGGTGAAAGAGTCTAACATGTTTAAATATAAGAAAAATAGCAGGACAAGAGGACACAGCATGAGATTAGAGGGAGGCCGATAAAGGGGGAATGTGAGGAAATTCTTTTTCACAGAAAGGGTGGTAGATGCATGGAATGGCTTAACACAAGAAGTGGTGGCTATGAATACAGTGCAGGGCTTCAAACAGGCATGGGATAGGCATAAGGGAGCAATACAAATGACTATGAAAGGATAGGTCACTGACAGAGCAAAGGCCGATGGCACATTTATAAGGTAGAAAAAGAAATGGGCAGACTGGATGGGCCTTGCGGTCCTTATCTGCCGTCAACTTCTATGTTTCTATGTTTCTATGTTTCTATGTTACATGCTTCCATTTGCATTTCCATTTCTGTTTGTGTTTCCTTTGGCATCCTCGTTGCTGTTACCGTGTCTGCGTTTCCAATTGCGTTACCATGACCGTGCGAGTTAGGTTTACATTTCTGTATGCGCTTGCATTTGCATTTCTGTTTTCATTAACAATTGCGCTTGCATTTCTATTATCGTTTGCATTATCGTTTATGTTTGAGTCACCATGTGCGTTAGCGTTTGCACTTGCGTTTGTGTTGCCGTTACTTCACTATTTATAGCACTCATTCTCAAAAAGAAGGGAAATTCATGGCAAAAAAATCCTTTTACTTTATCAGTTAGGGTTGTTCCACAGTGACAAAAGTGAGGAAATTCAATGTTAGGGTTCCCACCCTCCTTGCACCTCTCTCCAGCCTGCCCCCACCAAAAGGGATTGAGGTGTGCACTGGGGTTGTAGGTCCTAACTCTCACCCCATTCTCCTATACTGCGCCACCTCAGCTTGTTTACACATGGGATGGGGTGATAGTTATCACCTATGACCCCAACGCACACCCCGATGCCTGTTGGCAGAGGCGAGGTGGGAGTGGGAGTGCAAGGGGTGGGAACCCCTAACATCAAATTTCTCACTTTGTCACTGTGGAACAACCCTAACCAATGCATTAAACAGAGTTTTTGGCCATGATATATAAATAATATATATATATATACACACACACACATATATATTCATTGCAAAAAACTTTAATTCATCATTGATAGCACAGCAACAAAAGTATGGAAATGTGATGGTAGGGTTACCACCCCACCTCCACCCCCCTTCCACCCTCCACACACCAACAGACATTGGGGTATGCCATGGAGTCATCAGGCTCAACTCTCACCCCATTCCATGTGTAAACAAGCTGATGTGCTACAGTATATGAGAATGGGGTGAAAGTTAGGCCTGACAGCCCCATGGCACACCTCGATGTCTGTTGATGTGTGGAGGGTGGTGTGGGGTGGGGTGGTAGGGGTGGTAACTCTAATATCACATTTCCATACTTTTGTTGCTGTGCTATCAACTCTAACTGATGCATTAACAAAGTTTTTTGCAATGAATTTCCCTTCTTTTTGAGAAAGTGTAATGTAACTGGTAACAGGTACGTGTTTGTGGGAGTGTGGGCCCTCCGGGACCTGTGCTCCCTTCCCATTGCCCATTTTTTGTGCAATGCTTTGTATATGTGGGGTCATGGGCCCTCTGGGCCCTGCACTCCTACTTACAAATATGTATTGTTCTGTTGATTAATTCTCTGCATGTATTGTCTGTTTTTCCACTGCTCCTTCCCCCCTGGGGTTGCACCTGATATCGAGCCTTGGCTCAGCATGCCTTTCCATGTTACCAAATGTTTAGATAAATAAAAAATAAAAATATAAGTACGGAGCCGAACGGCAGCCCCATAGTACTGAAAAAGAACCCTCATAACACTTATTTGGCAATAGCTCAGTAACTGTAGCAACTATGAAAAAACTATGCAGTTGTAATCATGATTTTGAAACCTTCACACAAGCTTGTGGGTAACAAAATATTTGTGTCTCAAATTGTTTTTGAGATACAGGCACCGAAAGGTGCTGTGGGCACTGCAATGTTACCCTATGGGAAATTTCTCAATGTTGGAGTGCTGTAACTTTGTAGTCATTTTAAATTTTTTACCAAACCACCAAAAGGCACATCATTTGTGCCAGGGCTTGCCATCCTGCAAATTTGAGCCACAAAGCCATAACCATTTAGGTACAGTGGTATGGCAAAGAAATGGTATGTTTTGGTACAGTAGTGTCTCAAATTGCAACAGTACAGATGTGACAGTATCTTGATTTATAAAAGTTTTGCAAATGTACTGCCATGATTTGTGACACTATGGGGAACCGATCTAAAAAAAATTATTTCTAGGAGTCCTAGAATTAAATTGATGGCACCATTGTGCTCCTCAGGCCCCATTTACATAAACACAAGAGAGTGCCTCAGAAAAGCAATAGTAAACTGGCAAGAAGGAGGGGTGAAGGAACAATGGGGAAAAATCAAAACAGCCATCACAAAGGCAACAAGCCTTTGTGTGAAGTAAATCAACAAAGCAAAACAAAGGAAAAAAATACTATGATTCTCAAAAGAGGTGGCAGGGAAGGTTAAGGAGAAAAAGGTAGCATTCCGGAAGTATAAGGAAACACAGAAGGAGCAGGACAGAGAACTGTACCAGTTAAAGCAGAAGGAAGTGGGGAAGACAGTCAGAATAGCAAAAGCCCAAACTGAGGAAAAGATAGTCAACTCAGTTAAGAAGGGGGATAAAATCTTTTATAGGTACATTAGGGAGCGAAGAAAGATGAAGGAAGGGATAGTGAGGCGTACTAAAGGGAAAGGAGAGTGGGCAGAGGATGACAGTGAAAAAGCAGGGATACTGAATGAATACTTCTGCTCAGTATTCACAAAAGAAGAGGAGGGGAGGTACCTAAATCAAAGAATAGAAGCACTCTGGATAGGGAGGTTGATACCAGTCCATTCACAGAAGAAAGGGTTCTGAAAGAACTCTTAAAACTGAAGGTGGACAAAGTAATGGGGCCTGATGGTATTCACCCAAGAATTATAAAAGAACTAAGGGTAGAACTAGTGACACCACTGACCTCCCTTTTTAACAAATCATGGGAGGATGGTGTGGTACCAGAGGACTGGAGGAGGACAGACCTGATTCCCCTTCACAAAAGTGGGAGCAAGACAGAGGCAGGAAACTATAGACTTGTAAGTTTGTCCTCAGTGGTAGGGAAAATGATGAAATCACTTCTAAAGGAAAGAATTGTTGAGTTCCTAGAGGCCAGTGGGGAACAGGACCCAAGGCAGCATGGATTCACAGCAGAAAGGTCACATCAGATGAATCTAATAGATTTCTTTGACTGGGTAACCAATGTAGTAGACCAGGGAGGGACTGTCGACATGGTCTACCTAGACTATAGCAAGGCATTTGGCACAGTCCCACACAAAAGATTAATATACAAGTTAGCCAGCCTTGGAGTGGGTCCCAAGGTGGAGCATAGGGGATGGGAGTGGGGTGGTAGGGGTGAGAACCCTGGGGGTGGGGTGTTGGGGTTGGAAACTCTAATGTCATATTTCCCTGCTTTTGTTGCTGTGGTACTCACCCTAACTGATGCATTAACAAAGTTATTTTTTTTTTGCAAACAATTTCCCTTCTTTTTCAGATAATAAAACTGTATCCTCATTTTTCTGTGAGAGCGCAAGGCCCATCCCTCCATCCAGACAGTACAACATAGTATAACAGTATCCATATGTCACGGTGGGAGTCCCTCCATCGAAATAGTACAACAGTATCCATATGTAAAGGTGAGAGCGCAGGGTCTGAACCCTCTGTCAAGATAGTACATCACTGCCCATATGTCATGATGGGAGCGGAGTTCTTTGGACCCTGCACTCCCATCCCTCCATTAAGCTAGTACAACAGTATCCATATGTCATGGTGGGTCCCATCCCTCCATCCAGATAGTACAATAGTATCCATATGTCACTTTGGACTCTGCGCTCCCATCCTTCTATCAAGTTAGTACAATAATGTCCATATGTCACAGTGAGAGCGCAGGGTCCTATGTATCTAGCTGTGCAAACACAGGGGTCTTGGGCCCCTGCACTTCCACACATTAAGTTATGACCAACATTGCAACAGTCATAGTCAGAATTGCATAATCTCACATCATTTTCACCCCAAATGTTCAACATAACCTTCTTAGCACCTCACCGCATGTACTCAGAACAACAAACTTTACCATGAAAATGTAATTCCATGCAACCGTAACAACGTTTTTGTGCCACAGTTGCAAAAAAAAAATTTCAGCAGGATTTGAAAAATGACAGCTGTACTATTCATGAGGTGGTGTGGAAAAATCACAGTGTCAAAAATCTGGACTCAAACAGGAAAAATTGGTGTTACGAGCATGTGAAGAAACTGCATAATGCACGCTCATAACATGGTCATTTTTTGGACTTTTTTCACCAAATCTTCAACATTGGCATTATGGGAGCTCCCCTCATGAATAGTGCAACTGTAATTTTGTTGCACCACTCCAAAAGTTGATTTTGTACAGCGACTGTGCCATTTTGAGTCGCAAGTACGAAAACACGTTCCAGGCAGGATGTGCAAAATGACAGCTGTACTGTTCATAAGGAGGTGTGCAAAAATGGCAATGTTGAAACTCTGAAATGAAAATGTTAAAAATTGAAGAAGTTATGAGTGTGCATAGAAACTGTGCAATGTACACTCGTAACGTAGTATTTTGGGAATGTTTCACCAAATTTTCAATATGATTTTATCTCACCTCATGCACAATGATACTGTCATGTCTTGAATTAGTCCCAAAAGGTGATTATGTGCACTGACTGCATAATCACCTTTTGGAATAGAGAAACAAAATGACAGTGCCAGTGTTCATGAGGTGGGGTTCCAAGAATCCCATGTTGAAAATTTGGTGCAAAAATTCCTAAAATTAACCAAGATATCAACATAAGTTGAACCCTCCTCCCCCCAACTGACTCCTATTATATTGCTTACCTTGATTCCTCAGAGCACAGTTCAGCTTTGAAGAGGGCAGATGTGTCCTGGTCCATAGAAGATTGCTGATCCCAACATCTGGAGGGTAAGTATGGGTGAGGGGGGGTGCGGGGAGGTGGGTGCACAGATGGAGGATGGGGAGGGGGAGATGACAATGGATTGTTTTCTCTTTTTCAGGTTTTTATAAACATGAAAGACTAAGGGGATGATTTTCTGTATTATCAAGATAATTTATTTAAAAAATAAATATGGGCACACTCAGGTGGGCTCCCAGTGTGCCATATAAATCGGGGGGCATACATGATGCTGACAGGGGGATTAGGCACTCCCATCAGCAGTGAAAGTGTCAGTGGATGGAGAAAATTAGTTCGATTCAGAATCCTGCATCAAAATGTTCACAAATTTTGATGCAGGATTCTGCATTGAAGAAAAGACATCAGGAGACAGTTTTCTTTTTCCACAGACTTCTATAAATATGGCACACTTGGGTGAGCTCCCAGTGAGCCATATGAGTCTGGGGGCATACATGATGCTGACAGGGGATTGAGCACCCTCGTCAGTGGACGGGGCAGATGATTCATTTTCAAAAAAGGCCATTAATGTTACTTTTTGTGACAGTCCATGTCTCGCAAACCACAAAACCCAGCCATAAAAACATTGGCATGTAAAGGGACCTAGCACTGGAGATTATACATGCCAAATTTTGTGCAAATCGATTGAATGGTTCCAGAGTTATTAATGTTCAAAAATTAAACAACTTGGTTTCATTTTCACAAGTAGACATTTTCACTAATGGTCCATTTTTGTGCTAAACACTTAACTTTTCACATAGGAAATAATGGGGAATTTAAAACTTTAATAAATTCTGAATGGATTACTATGTTTTCACCAAACCTTCAAAAGGCACATCTGTGACCCAAGGGCTTTCTACATTCAAAATTGAAGCCCACAACATAAAGCCGTTTCTGAGATCCAGGATGACAAAGAAATCTCAAAAAATCCTGATTTTTCTGCTATTTAATACTTTATATCTCAAAAACCACTTAATGGATTCCCACCAACTTTGGCATTTCAAGAGATCTACCTACAGAGATGACACATGCCACATTTAATGCAAATCTGTTTAACAGTTCCAAAGTCTTTCGGTTGAGACGTTAAACCGAGGTTCCATCTGCTTGGATTGGTGGTAGTTCAGGTGGATGTTAAAGATCCCATGGAACTTATCAAAAAGAGTAGGGGAATTTCCCCGGTGTCCTGGCCAAATGTCCCTCATTCACTAAAAATACCACCAGCAGCTTAATCTGGTTCAAGGTCAGTTGACATTCATCTGTATCCCCTTCCCCAGGGTCGTGCCTGAAAATAGGCAGGATTTGTCTAGTGCACTTACCCGGTCAACAAAAACTAAATAAAAATAAAATAAAATTAAAGTTATTAACCCTCAAAGTTTTAACTTTAACACAGAAATGCACTTTCACCTTAACTATACTGGCACGGCCGCACCAGTATAATATATATTTGATTTAATATGATTTGTTTATTCTGGATAGTCCATGGGCCATATCACCTGTTTACATGGTCGACCAGAGTGCAAACAACAAAGTACAAATTACATCACAATATTAAATTACAATCTCAATGTACAAAAATACAAAAGACAGTAGTACAATACACATAAAAATGTCACGAGAGAATATATAAAAAAAAAAGTTACAGTTGCTACCTATAACATTCACATACTTCATTTTGTTTCAACAGTCTCCTTAAACTATTTTTAAACCCAAGAACAGACATTCCCAAACAATCAAATTGACCCATGACAGAGTTAAAAAGTTTTGGTAAATTGTAAAGTATAGACATCTGCCCAAGAACTGTGTTCATCTTCGGAAATATGAAATACCTGACTTTCTAGTATCAAATGGATTAACATATTTTTGAAAATTTGGTGAAATATTTTAGGTGCTTTCCCCATTGTAACTTTTTTTGCTAATACACTCACAGTAAGTTTATATCTTTGTTTCAAAGTTAGTATCTCTGCTGTTTTAAGTCGAAGACAATAGTGGGTTTTTAATGGTAGCTGGGTAATAAACCTTGCAATTTGACTGAGTGAAACTCTGGCTTTTCCTAATAAACTATCACATGCAGAATAATAAAAAATCAAACCATAATCCATGGCAGACAGTGAACAACTTTGGGCTAAGAATACCCTAGTGGCACGTGTTAACAATGCATTTACCTGATATAAAGCTCCTAGCCTCTGATGTATTACTTTTACCAAACTGAATATGTATTTCATAACTCATTTTAGAATCCACCATCAGCTCTAAATATTTAAAATGTTCTTTTTTATAAAAAATTCAAAGTTGATTACATTTTTACATTAATATACATCATACATGGTGTGTATTGAGTGGATATAGACATGTAAATAAAGAAAATAAAAATTCCCCTTCTCCTCCCGTCCCCCCTCCTCATTCTCCCCACTCCTCATTCTCCCCCCCAGCGGTGCCAATACTATTGTAAATTCCAAAGTTAGTATGGAATATTTGAAACTAATCTGGATTAGTTGATTAGCAAACTATCTCTACATCCTATAAGGTATACAAGACATGTAAACTTTCCCATCTCTTTCTGTTGACTACCATATGGTCGGTAAGACTAGCCATCATTTTCTCAATCCATAGATTATAAAGAAGCTCCTGCAACCATTCTGTGTATGAAGGTTGAAGAGAGGCCCTCCAGTGCTTTAAGACTATTTTCTTAACAGACATGGCAATCAACATAATACAATAATTTCTGACCATAAATGAAAAACCTGTGAAATCCCCTAGCAGGCAAACCTCCAGATTAAAGTAATCCTGTAGGCCCAGTAAGGATCCATCTTGGTTTTAATAAGGTCCCACAATGGTGTGATACTGGCACATTCCCAAAACAAGTGGAACAGGGTACCTGAACTGTTACTACATCTGTTACTTATTGGGGTCTCTGCCCTTCCCATTCTATGCAGTTTATATTGGGTCAAATGCATATCATTAAGGAATTGCATTTGCATTAATAGTAATCTGTCTTGTGTAATTAGTTTATGGCAGTTTTCCCAGATTTTAGGCCAATTAGAGGATAAATTAGGGAATAGATTGCTCCAATAGTTGGGAATGCCATCCACTTTTGGGAAGACCAGTGGATAGAAGAGGGTATATAATGAGGAGACAGAATGTGGGGTTACGGCCAAGATTCTGCCTGTGGGAACCCAATCACAGGGGTCATCTGGAATTACTTTATTTCCATAATATGCTATAAGAATATGGTGGATCTGAAATATTTGAAATGCTCATTTGTTGGCAAGATTGAATTTTACCAGTAGTTCAGTGGCGGTTAACCAGCGCTGGGTCTGACTACGGAAATCTTGAGCCATGCAGTGTTGGAAGGGTGGATTCCAATTTCCAGGGCTTAGCTTCCCTCCCAATTTGAAATGGGGATTTTGGAAAAGGGGTTGGGAAAGGTCATAGGTGTTTTCATATCTTAAGGTGGAGCATAGCTGTGTATGTGTATGTACCGAGTGGCCCACCGGGTTATGCCAGAGGGTAGATGGTAATTTTTTGGCTTTCAGGAAAAGTAAGGCTGCAGAATTTATCTCAGCTGAGGCTATTAAGTAATTTTCTATTGTAAGCCAGGAGGAGACATAGTTCGATGGGTCTAAGGGGGTGGAAGGAGCCGCCCAAAGGAGATATTTACTTACATGGCTGGCCCAATGGTATAGACTGAAGTGAGGAAGTTTTAGTCCTCTCAGAGAGTTAGGGGTGGCCAATTTGTGGAGTGCTCACCTTGGGGCTTTCCTTTCCAAAGAAAATCGGATAAGTTGGAATGGATGTGCTTAAACCAGGCTTTGGGAAGCCATAAATTTAAAAGGTTCAGAGGGTAAAAGATGTGTGGGAGAATGTTCATCTTAATGATGTTCACTTGGCCCCACAAGGTTAGAGGGAGATCTTGCCACCATTTTAAATCTTGCTGTACTTTTTTGTACAGGTCATCTAGAATCAACTTACGCAGCTGGGTGTCACTGGCTGACAGGTATAAGCCTAGATATTTTATGGCTTTGGGAGCACAGTTGAGTCCCATCTCCAAAACGTCATGTTTATGTACCTTAAGGTTTAGTGGGAACACCAACGATTTCTCGGTGTTGATCTTATGATTAGAGAGGGAACCAAATTCCTGAATTAAGTGTAATAAGTTTTGTAAGGAGGGTTTGATTTGTGTGATATGTAACAAGATGTCATTGGCATATACTGCTATCTTAGTACTGGCCAAACCTAATTGTATTCCATGTATCTCAGGGCATGTCAGTATAGACACTATAAGGGGCTCTAGGTATAAGTTGAATAACAAGGGGATAGGGGGCATTCTTGTCTACTTCCAGCTTCCAAAGGGAAACTGGAAGAAAGAATTCAATTACAAACGACACGTGCAGTGGGGGCAGAGCATAGGACTTGCAGCCATGATAAGAATTTAGGGGGAAAATGAAATCTGTGAAGGGTCCTGAATAAGAACTGCCAGTCTACCCTGTCAAATGCCTTCTCCGCATCCAGAGAGACCAGTGCCATGGCATGAGGGGCATCCCTGGATGCAGAGAAGATGTGAGACAGGTGACGGAGGTGATCCATGGAAGACCTACCCTTCATGAATTCAACTTAGTCAGAGCTAATGAGGGAGGGGAGTACCTGTTCCAGTCTATGAGCTAATAATTTGACAAGGATTTTTAGGTCACAATTAAGAAGGGATATAGGATGGTAATTAAACACTTGTGTCTGATCCATTCCAGGTTTGGGAAGGATGACACTCGTTGCCTCCAGTATCCTGAGGTCTAAATCTTCCTCATTCAGCATACTTGAAAAAACTGCAAGTAGCCATGGGGCTAACTGGGGTGCAAACTTCTTGTAAAAATTGGGTGAGTAGCCATCCAGTCTGGGGACTTTGTCTGAGGGGAGGTCTTTAATAGTTTGAATAACGTCCATTTCTATAAAAGGTGCAGTTAGCCCTTCAATTTGAGTGGGGGTGAGAGTGGGGAGAGGGAGGCTCTCTAGGTAGGAGTCCACTTTTTGTTGGGATGGGCAATTGGGCTTTCGAGCATATAACTGCTTATAGCATTGTTCAAATTCTTTATTTATGTATTTAGCCTGGGTTAAAGGCGATCCTTGGAGGTCATTTTGTATTGCCATAATACATTTTGATGATTCTAATTTTTTAAGCAGGAGTGCCAAAAGCCATACAGCCTTTTCCCCTTATTCGATATAAGTAGCCTTTGATTTTAAAATTGCTCACTCAGCCTTTTCTCTGAGTAGTTCAGAATATTTATCCTGTAGTTTAACGAGAGTCTTTTTCTCTGGATCCGAGGTCCTCCTGGATAGGTATTTCTCTTTTTCTCTAATTTGATCTACCAGAATATTAGCCCTCTGGGTTTCTTTCTGTTTCTTGATTACTGACCATTTAATAAATTCTCCCCTAAGGAAACATTTTAGTGCACCCCTTTTGGTGGATGCGAAATGTGTGGTTCCCCAATTATGAAGTTTAAAGGATTCTATGGAGGCAAGTTTACTATCCATAACGTTTTTGTCCTTTAATATTTGGTTATTAAGCCTCCATTGTTTATCTGAGCCCCAATTTAAAGACAGGAAAAGGAAACAAGTTACTATGGAGTGATATGAACCCGATCATGGTTCTGTTCTGCTGTCCATTAGCCCATGTATCAGGGTTTTACTCATCCAGAAGTAATCAATCCACAAGGCTGAGCCATGGACAGCAGAACAGAAGGTACATACCCTTTCAGCAAGGTGCAATGTCCTCCAAGGATCATAGAGTCCCATATGGTCTACCTGCTCTCTAATGGCTCTTTGGGCTGGGGAGAGACCCCAGGCCCTGGGGCCCGATGATTTGTCCAGCATTGGATCAAAAGGGATGTTCCAATCCCCTCCTAAAAACATTAGGATGTGTGAGAAGGGCGTCAGTACAGCGAGGAGCTCCATGAAAAAAACATGGGGAGCCTGCGTTGGGACCGTATATGCTACCCAGTATAATGTTAAATGAGTGAATTTTACCTATGACCAGTACATACCTGCCTTCTTTGTCTCCAATGCATTGCTCACATGTCAAGGGAAAAGCCCTAGTAAGGAGAATAGCTACCTCTTTACTGTTGCAGGAGTCCCCTGCAATGAAGGCCTGCCCCACCTGCTGTCTCCTCCGAAGGGTCTCCTCTGCTTGTAGGATATGGGTTTCTTGCAATAAGATCACATCACAACGTAGAATATTTAAGTGTTTGAGCAGCCGCATCTATTTAATTGGGTGTCTTGCACCTTTTACGTTCCAGGTACACAATTTAAATGGTTGTACCATTCTCCTGAGATGCTATAAGTATAATCATTCTTGTATCTCCAACTACAATGCTTAACCAGCTAGTTTGTATTAGTTGCTTTCTGAATTGGCACTTCCTCCCCACAAATAATAAATTTCCAAGAGAAAAATTCCTGATGTACTCGCCCCCCCCAAATTCCCCTTATTACCCTCATTTACCTTCCAGTTTCCCTCCATCCCCACAAACAATATGTTCAAAAAAGGAATGATAGCAATGTAATTCTGTTTTCTAGATTGTATTCTGTTCCCTATGGTGCAACAATAAGAGCTACCACCCCCCCCCCTCCATTGCGCTGGTCCATGGCGATCAGCAGACTGAAGGCCCTCCCTCCTCCACGCTCACCCGACTACAACTAAACATGTTGCATTTATAACTGAATTGGGTTATAAAACTACTTGTTAACCCTCAAATTGTTTATATGGATTGAAACAACATGCACACAGTTATATTAGAGCCCAGTTAACATTCACAGGTGCCCCATCCCCTGGTAAACGGAAGAGACTTTTAAAAGAAGACAAAATGAAAAAAGGAAAAAAAAAGGACTGGCCAGTTCTGAGTCACAATATAGCAGAAGTTACTCTTCATAAATGAAACAATGAGAGCTCAGTGACTCCGGGCAAGGGTAACCCCCCAGGTTATATACTGTAGAAAGCAATGAGGCAGTGCTCACATTAATCATGGGCCTCTATAGTTTAATGTCTCCAGTCCTGCGAGTCAAAACAGGGCCTGTGCAGGCAGCTGCAGCCCATAAATCCTGTGTTTAGAAAATTACATGGGAACTTGCTGATTATAAAGTTCCAAGTGGGGTCTGTCCCCCGTTATGATGTAAATGTGTCCCCCGAGCAATGCAGGTAACAGGTCTCATCTTCCAAGCAATGAGAGTGTCCCTTGGGCTTTGTGAAGGAGAGCTAAGATGGGAGGAGGGAGAAATCAAGGAACTGCTGGAGCTAAATGGAGATTAAGCTCTCTTTCATCCAGAGTTTGTATAGTCCAGGTGAGGATTTCACCAATGTAATACAGCAATGTCCCCTTCAGAGAAAGGTTAGTCAGTGTATCCAGCCAGTAAACATAGAGAAGGAATATTCTATGGCATAGTGCCATGAACATTGATATTCAGTTAAGTCCTTCTACCGGCTGATATGGAACAAGATAAACCATAAACACCAGATTTATAGTCTCTGCATTTTGCCAGTAATTAGTACCTGCAAATACCAAGGAATTCTCAGCAATCGGTAAATAATGCAGGGCGCTTCTGTTTGAGGTAGTCCATTGCAGAGTCAGTCTCCTTGAATGAGGACCAGGATCCATCCAACTGCACTTGAAACTTGGCAGGGTATACCATGCAAAACTTTATACCCGAGGCTATACATTAGGATACTATCAGGTGAAATAGTGTCCAATACTGTCGGATTGTTGCAGGCAGATCTTCCGTTACCCTGATCTTTTCACCTTCCCAGAGAACATCTTGTATGTCCCTCAGTTTTTGTAATACATATTGTTTTTCTTGAAAGTTGAGGAAATGGCATATTAGTGGGCTGGATTGTGCATTAGGTGGAGGCATAGGCCTAAAGGGGTGGTGTGCTCTCTCCAAGATATAAGTTGGGCTGAAGAAGGAAGGCCCAGCAATTTTTGTCAGTAATTTTTGCACAAATAAGAGCATTTCCATCCCTTCCTCCCTCCCTCTCAAGTATTCCAAATATCACAACATTGTTCCAATGACTTCTCCCCTCTAAGTCTTCAATTTTAATCTCTAATTTTTTGATGGTCTGTCAATTTGTTGTAATGAATGCATCCATTCTGTCTGTCTGCTTCTCCACAGAGCTAAGCCAGGCCTCATTGTCAGAAGTGCACCTGATAATATCTTCTAAAGCATCGGAGATCACCTTCACCTCAGAGACAAGAAAAGGGATTTCATCCTTGAATGATTGGAACTCTGAAAGAAATCATTCCAAGGTATGGGAAGTCAATTCTGTGGCTGCCAGAGGAGACACTGAAGTTGAATGCGATCAGTCTGTAGCAGTGGGATTTGCCCTTGGCTTCTTTGGCTGTTTTTCTGGTGTGACAGGTGACATATGCCGAGGTACCGCCTGACGCATCTCTATTTCCATTCTTCACCAAAATCCTTCTTCTGGGGGACCAGGTAAGGTTCTGCAAGTTGTCAGACCTTGTATTTTAACTGTTAGTTGTAAAGAATATTAGAATAAGTTGGAATAGCTAGTCGGGTGAGCAGAGCACTAGTGGAGCACGTCCTATTCAGTTGGCTGCATCATGTGACTCCATATTTAAAATGTTCTACTTGTTCTATCCCCTCCCCATTCATGGTATATAGAGACAATTCAGGTTTATGATCGAGTCTTTTCTGATGGCAATAGAATACCATAGACTTTGTCTTCTTATCATTTAAAACTAATCCATAATCACTAAATCACTCCTGCAGAGACAGGAATTCAACAGCTATATCATGCTGCAACTGTTCAACTTTTGGGCAGCTCGTGAGGATCACCGCATCAACATATAAAAAAATCAGAGAGTGAGAACAAATTAAAGGGAGTGAATTCAAAAATAAACTGAAAAAAGATGACCCAGAATGGAACCCTGAGGAACACCCATAGTAATCAAAGCTAGGAGAGAGAGGCTACCATTGACCCTGGTACACTGTGTCCATTCTGATAAGTAATTACCACACCAGCCTACACCATCCTGAGACATGCCCAGTTTGGCAAGCTTTGCTTTCAGCAGATCGTGATTCACCAAGTTAAAGGCCTTGGTGAGGTCCACATAAAGTGCTGCTGCAAAATGGCCTTTATCAAGTGCTGAATGTGCCATACCAGTGAACCCCACCAAGGCCATTGATGTACTATGCCCTGGACAAAATCCATGCTGATCCTGTGTCAGGATATCATATCTGGTAATGTACTCCATCAGTTCAAAAACTATTCTCTCCAGCATCTTTGATAATGGAGCTAAACATGAAATTGGCCTGTAATTATGTATATTTGATGGATTACCTGTTTTTAAAATGGGTACAACAGTAGCCTCTTTCCATTTTTTGGGAAACTTAGCAGAACATAAAGAAAGATTAAAAATAATAGAGGGTAACACAGAATATCTGCGGTGATCCTCATCAGCCAAAAGTCAACATTATCCACCCCTACTAGGGGGCATGGATTTAGTTTATTGATGTATTTGCAGACTTCTTCTGGTGACAGATATCTAAAGTAAAACCTAGGATGGTTATGTTTAGTGTGGGTGAATCAGTTGTGGTGATGTCTGAGTAGTGACATGGCTAGCAAAATGTATACCAGTTGAGAGATTTCCTAGACAGCTTATAAACACCTCAACACAAAGAGGTTTGCATAACCATAATGTTTTTCACTGGGTTTTATGTTTTTATGCATTCATATGCCTTAGAGAGATTTACAAAAGCCAAATAAATTGGACATTAACTATCTTCTTGTGTTGTTTATGCACTTTCCATTGGGCAGATGGGGTATCGCATGCTCTTTTGTCATTACACTTTATCTTTCATTGCATCTACTGTATTGTACTGTATTCTAGACTTCTGCACCTTGTCTCTCATGCACTTCTTCCCCTGGGTTGCATCTGGAAACAAGCATTGCCTCAGTGTGCATTTCCCAGTCACCAGTTTACCAATCAATCAATAAATAAATAAATGTTACCCTTGCTGCAAACTGCTTTTCTGTTAGGCTGCTTCTTATGCATATCATGCAACTGTAATGGGTGTCTCATATATTGTTTTTGAAGTTCTGTAGCACAAGTATGTGCATTGTGAGCACAGCTGTGATCCTGGAGCTCTCAGTTTCAATCTTGATTTCCATAAAATTCTTATAACCACAAATTTCACAAGAGTGGTGATCCATGATGGTGCGATATTGCAATAGTGAACATACATTAATGGACATAAAGTGCAAGAAAAAAGTAAGTGCAACAATGAACTGCTCTCAGACCAGGTCTTAAGAGACTAATCTTCCTGAAGCCTACCCCACTGCAGAAGGATTTGGATATCCATAATGCTTTGCATCAGGTTGCAGGAATTAGAATGCATGCCTATGCCTTGTACAGATTTACAAAATCTGAACAAATTGATAACTGTCTTCTTATTGTTTATGCATTCTACACACTTCCCTTCTTGCAAGCTGAATTTCTTCTAGGCTTCTTATCATGCATGTTATGATGAGTGGAATGGGTGTCTCGTACATTAATCTGCAAGTTTTATAGCAGGAGAATCGGCATTGTTAAATATTTTTTGGTTCTCTGTGGCTGGCAGTGATTACGCTAGTTGATCACTCACTGTTGTTTTCTGCTACTAATCAAGCAAATTGACATTTGGTGTGGTTCCATAGTCAAAATGATGGAATGAAGGAAAGGTTTGAAAGAAAGTTATTGAAAAGACTGAAGAAATTAGGGCAAAGTGAGATTGATAGCTCAGCACCTCTTGATGGCATTGGTACTTCAGTCAAATATGTGTAGTATGTGTTATGTAGACTAGCATAAAATTTATATTTGCTTTTCATACCCTGTATCCCAAGGTGATTTACAAGGAATTTATTGACACAGGATAGCCTAGCTGAGATGCCAAATCTCAGTTCATGTTTAGTTTAGTTTATTTATCTCAGCAGGAATCAGACCGAGCCCCCTGACCAGGTGCTCACTCTCGACAGTGCAGCTCCCATTGCCACAGCCACCCAATCTGCCTGCATACTTTGGCACAAAAGAACAGGCTCCAGACCAAGCCCACTGACCGGGTGTTCACTCTTGGTGGTGAAGCACCCATCGCCACAGCTGCCTGCTCCACCTGCCTACTTTGGCCTGAAGGAACAAGCTCCAGGTACGGTCCCTACTAGGTGCCAGCTTCAAACTCGGGTGCCCTCACTCCACACCCTCACTGACTGGACAGTGAGGCTGCTGAGCATAGCTGATTGACTCCCTTCACATTTTGCTGCCTGTTGATAATTTCAGCTGCTTCTCTGCTGGCTCCTACTTTAATTAATTTCATATATTCATGTAGCTGCTGCAAATTTGCATCTACTGCTAGGCTGTTGCTATTGTAATTTTATACTACTACTGTGCTGTTGCTTGCCCAAGGTCCTTGAGTAATCCCAGCTCTCCTATAAAACCTGTTGGATTTAATTAGAGATTTGCTTAGTCTGTTCTCCTAAATCTGTGTTTTGACTTAGAGTTCTTCACTACTTAGATTTTGTGTTTACTCTCAGCCCTTTAACCTGTTCAAATTAATCTGAGTTGTAAATCTGTAGTGCAACTTAGAGTTCTACACTAATTTTGTAATATTTGTTTAATTGCTTAGTGA
The DNA here is from genome assembly GCA_016271365.2 of Neoceratodus forsteri. Lineage (NCBI taxonomy): Eukaryota > Metazoa > Chordata > Ceratodontiformes > Ceratodontidae > Neoceratodus > Neoceratodus forsteri. Next base: position 158,131,969 of record CM028131.1, on the reverse strand, counting down.
GCTAATTCTGTTGCAGGACTCAGTGTACAGCATCAATTTCTGTTAAACCTATATTGAATTGCTTAGAGCTTAAAATTCTGTTAAAAACCTGATCTTGAACTTCTACCTTGCTGTTCACCTTCTGTTGGCTCCTATCCTAAAGCCCCACTCTGGTGCTCAGCACTGACCAGCCCTGCCCCCCTGCTCCCTCACTCTTCCACTGCTAACTGACCCCCCCCGAATAATTATTCTTTCCCTACTGTCTCTGGTCCCCCACAGCTCTTTTGTCTGCTACCAGTCCTGCCCCATAAGTGCTGTAGTCTGTCTGTCTGTCCCTGTCCTTTTCTGCCTCTGACAGCCCACACCTTGTTATTCCTATTTAATTAATACCCCTCTCTTTTTCCTTCCACAGACCGAGCCCCTGACCAGGTGCTCACTCTAAATAGTCTGCGGCTCCCATCCTTCAGCCACCCCACTCCGCCTGCATACTTTGGCCTGAAGGAACAAGCTCCAGGTGCGGTCCCTACTAGGAGCCAACTTCAAACTTGGGGGTCTTGTGCCACACCCTATCTGATTGGATGGTGAAGCTGCTAAGCATAGCCGATTGACTCCCTTCACACTCTGCTGCCTGTTGGTAATTTCAGCCGCTTCTCGGCTGGCTCCTACTTTAATTAATTTCATATATTCTTCTAGCTGCTGTAAATTTTCTCCCACTCACCCTCCCCAACCCCCAGCACTCTTTAAATCCCCTTGCATCATTCTAGGCTCCACCCTTGAGCACTGCCACCCAATTAGATCATCATCCCCGCCACCAGGCAACTCAATTTCCACACTGCCAAATAAGTGAGCTAGCTAATCCAAGTAGGAACTTCCTGGTCAGCACCTGCTAGTAGCAATTCAGTAATCTTAGCGTTTCGTAGCAGTGATGTTCCCCCTCACCTGAACCATATCGCCCAGTCTGGTAACAGGTTGAGTGGTGTTCCCTAGCTGTAGGCTATTCCTCTTTGTCTGGTTGCCCCATCTAAAATCCTGTTCTATATACCTCCTCCTGTATATCCCCTAGCCATGTCTCCTTTTATGCAGTCTCCACCCTCTCTTAGATTATCTATTACCCTCCTCATTGCACTCTACCTCCCCCTCTTTATGCTAACTCCCACTCCGTCCCCCACTATACTTGTCACTAGCCCCCCTCCTTACTCTACTTCCCTGTTTATAACCTTGCAATATCCCCTACTCCATTCCTCACTACTTGGTCACGTACCTTTGTGACCCTGCACCTTCTACCTGCTGCATCCTACCTCCGTTAGTTACATTTGCTAAACTTCTATCTACCTCCCTCCAGCCCACACACCCTCACTTCTACTCCAGCTAGATCTCTGCCCTGGTATAAGAGTGCTAAACTTCACTTCTTAATCATTGCACTCCTGCTGTTGTCATCAGGAAACATCTGCCATAACCCTGGTCCTTGCTCTCAGGTCCCCCCTCTCCTGCAGACCCATCCCTTTCAAACATCCTTGTCCTACCTAGAAGTTAAAGAATATTGAACCTAAATATTCACAGTTTACTCCCTAAATTAGACCTCCTTCAGCCACTAGCTGTCTCACTTGCCCCTGACATTATCATTCTTTCCAAAATGTGGCTTAACAGCAAAGTGAGAGATCACACTCTTTCCATCCCTGGGTTCACTATATGCCGACAAGACAGACCCACCAGGGGAGGTGGAGTAGCTATCTATGTCTCCTCAGGCATACAATTCACCAACATCCTTGCATCATCAGTCCCCAGAGCATATGAGGTCCTCATCTTAAAATTAACTCTACCTTTCTCGGTACCTATCTATATTGTAGGTGCCTACTCTAGCCCTGGTCTCCCTCCTACCACTGTCACTGAGCTCACTAGTAACACAGTTTCCTACATGCATATGAACATACGAACATATGAATATGCCAGCAAAAACAGACCACCTGGTCTATCTAAGTCTGCTCGAGTGTGTAGCCAACACCCCTAGTTTGCAGCTGCCCCACCCCCTCCCCTTTGTCATCCCACTGCCACGCCCCACCTCCCCCACCCTCACTCTCCCCTGTTCCCTGTCCCATGCCCTTTTGAAGCTGTTCACAGATTTACATGATACCACCCATTCTGGTAAGGAGTTCCATTTTGCTACCACCCTCTCTGTGAAATAGTGTCTCCTCATTTCCTTCCTAAATCTCCTCCCCCTCTATTCTTAGCCTGTACCCGCTGGTGACTTTCCACCTCCTTAACTTAAAGACCCCATCTGCCCTATCCTTATTGAGTCCCCTCAGAAACTTGAATGTTTTTATAATGCCCCTCCATCCCTTCTGTCCTCCAGGGCGTACATTTTCAGGTCTACCAGCCTGCTGTCATAGTCTCTCCCCCTCCATTCCACATATCATCTTTATTGCCCTCCTCTTGATTCCTTCAGGTGAAGCATACATAATGGGTGACTTCAATCTGAATTGGCTTTCACCATCCCTCAGTAAACTTTGAAATGACATCAATGCCCACAACTTGTCCCAGCTTATTCTAGAACCTACCCACTTGAATCTTAAAACTGCTAATCACTCCCTATTTGACTGGGCCCTCACCTCCCACCCCCACAGAGTTGTTAAATCTGGACTACTACCAGATGCCCTGAGTGATCACCACATGACCTATGCTGTATGCAAAATTCATAGGACTAAGGCCCCCCAAAAAACTGTACAATACCACTCATATAAAACACTGAACATCACCCCCCTTCTGCAGGATCTATCTCATACAAACTGGGAACCTTTAGCCTCATCAAATACTATCGATGATGCCTTCAGTTATTTCCAAACTAAATTTTTTGAGAGCAGGAACTAACATGTCCCACTGTGACACTCAAGTAATGGTCACTCACCTCCCTTGGATCACCCCTGAACTTCTGGCATGCCAAAGAGCCTGTGATCTAGCCTGGAAAACATGCAAAGTGACAAGACTCACCTGTGACTATGACATCTACCGCTCCCTGCGAAATAAGTGCACTAAATCCACTCATCCAGCTAAATAAGAATACTTGTGCTCTACCTTCCAGAACAATATAAATAGACCATCCATATTCTGGAAAGTGATCCATTCCCTCTTTTCCCTCCCTCCTCTCTTCTGAGCCCTCTCCTCAATATAAACAACACTGACTTTGATTTGTCTGTTGGAAGCTGAGAACCTTGCTACACTGCAAAGAACAAACTATAACTCCATTTAGGACCTGGAAACCTGGTAAGGCATAATAACTGGTGGGACTTGTTAAGAAGGGAAGCTACGCTTTCTACAAAAAGTTTCATTTTTTTTTTACTTATTGGCATTAAGCAGAGAATTGCAGGATTCCATTAAAAGTGTAGTAATTTTATAACCAGAGGGAGTGAGATACAACTGAATTTGCTTGATTGTTGAGGGTTGGACCTAGGATTTGGAAGGATATTTTTGCAACATTTTAAAAGTGTCCTGCTGGCTGAGAAGTTACGTTTTTATCCCTGGTTTCACTGAAAGATTTTGTGTATTGGAATCAGAGATAGCAGAGTGCCTACATTGAAAGGCCTGCTTACATCACAGGTGTCACTAGTCAATCAATTGACTCTGGGTGGGGTTTCATCACTGTGCTGTCTTAGGCATCCTACACAGTTAGAAGCCAGTCAGACTGACTTTGATTTGTCTGTTGGAAGCTGAGAACCTTGCTACACTGCAAAGAACAAACTATAACTCCATTTAGGACCTGGAAACCTGGTAAGGCATAATAACTGGTGGGACTTGTTAAGAAGGAGCTACGCTTTCTACAAAAGTCTCATTTTTTCCTTATTGGCATTAAGCAGAGAATGCAGGATTCCATTCAAAGTGTAGTAATTTTATAACCAGAGGAGTGAGATACAACTGAATTTGCTTGATTGTTGGAGTTGAGACCTAGGATTTGGAAGGATATTTTGCAACATTTTAAAAGTGTCCTGCTGGCTGAGGGTGAGTTCATTTTATCCTGGACTCGATAAAAGTGGTTTGTGCAGGAGCCGTGGTCTAATAAATTGTGGTGTTAGTTGAATTACTATAAAGGGCAATACTCACCAGGGTGGTGTAGCAGTTGTGTATTTGATTGTTTCTAACAGTCACCAGTGGCTGTGGACTACCCACCCACCCTACACCAGACCCCACACCAACAGGCATGGCATTTCCTTTATAGCCACAGTTCTGACATCACTTCCTCAACAGGTCTTGGGGCAGAACTGTCATATCTTTAATAACCCAGCACAGTGCAAACACCACAAATAATAATAATAATAATATATATATATATATATATACATATACATATATATATATATATATATATATATATATATATATATATATATTATATATTATAAGGGAGAGGGACACATGGAGTGGAGCAGATGCACTGGCTGTAGCAGTTTTCTGAGACATTCTGAAACTGCATTGCTGTCCTATTTTGCAGGCAACTGTCAGTCTGAGGAGGAGGTTGCCCACCTCCAGGCTGAACTAGCAAGAACTAAGGAGGACTCCCCCTTCCAAAGAGCACCACTGCCACAACCACTGCCTCAGAGGTTGCCAAGTATGAAGAGCAGTTGGACCACAGTGGGTTCTGGGAGGGTACGGGTGGTGGACCAGAGGCGAAGCCCCATAGTTGTACTCTACACAAATCATATGCCATTCTGGCAGAGCGAGGTTCCTCAATGATGGCACCCTCAGTGGAGATCCAGAAGAATGCTGAGGATATCCACAAGGGAGACCCACATAAGGGTGGCAAGGGACACCACAGGGGAAGCGAATCCTCTGGATTGCAGAAGCAGCATCACAGGAGAGGGAACTAGATATCATAGTCCACCTTGAGACAAATGACCTAGCTAGGCATGGGATCAGTGCAGTGCAGAATGAATTTGTGGAGTTGGGGAGGGGCCTCAGATGGGTAGCAAGCACGGTAACCTTCTCAGAGGTGCTACCAGTCCATGGCAGGAGTGAGGCTAGGTACTGCAAACCATGCAGTTTAATGAATAAATGGTTAGAACTGGTGCAAAGCACAGGGCTTTGGCTTCACTGGGGACTGGGGCCACCGGAGAGATAAAGGTCTATACTGGCATGATGGTCTGCATCTGTCCATGAAGAGAACCAAGCTCCTAGGTGATAGGTTCGTGCTTTCTTGTGGCTTTTAAACTCTAGCCAAGGAGGGGCAGGTGCTGATAAAGGCAGGAAATTTCAAGCCTCCCCCACAAAACATGGCAGGCAGTAAGGTAAACACTGAGGTACAGAGCTCAACACAGGGCAGGACAGGGGTAAATGGAAAAATAGACAAGGACAATAAGAGCAGGGATGGAGGAAAAAAGGATAAAGCCAACATTAAATGGAGGGCAATGAGTTCCAATGCCCATAGTCTGGGAAACAAGCTTCCTGAGTTAGTAGCCCTGATGGAAGATGAACAATTGGATATTGTGGCAGTCACGGAAACATGGTACACGAGAACCATGACTGGGATGTCAACATACCAGGTACACAATCTACAGAAGGACAGGGAAGGTAAAGAGGAGGTGGAGTAGCTCTATACATAAGGGAAGGGATCAAAGCTACAGAACTAAAAAGTAAAGGGGGAGGACAAGAGGCACTCTGGGTCACCTTGGAGACAGGGAATGGCATCACAATCTGCACAGGGGTTGTATACAGACCCGCATCTCAAGGGGAGGAAATGGACAACAAAATGATAGAGGACATTCTCAAAATGGCTGAAAAAGGGGAGATACTGTTGATAGGGGACCTGAATATGCCAAATGTTAACTGGATAAAATGTACTGCAGCCACATCCAAAAGCAAGGTCATTCTCGATGCCTTGCAGGGGACAGGCCTTAGACAGCTAGTGTTGGAACCCATTTGGGAGGGAGCAATACTAGACCTGGTACTCTCAAATGAGAGAGGATCACAAATTTAGAAGTCAGTAGACATCTGGGAACAAGCGACCACTGCATAGTGTGCTTCACAATGAGCACAACCATGGAGATAAGCCATACAAAAACAAGGATACTGGACTTTAGAAGGGCTGACTTTGGAAAAATAGGTGAATACCTGAAAAATGCACTAGCAAATGACCAAAAAGGAGGGGTGGAAGAACAATGGAGAAAAATCAAAACTGCCATCATAGAGGCAACAAGCCTTTGTGTGAAACAAATAAAGAAAACAAAGCGGAGTAAAGAACCACTATGGTTCTCAAAAGAGGTGGCAGGGAAGGTTAAGGAGAAAAAGGCTGCATTCAGAAAGTATAAGGAATCACAGAAGAGCATGACAGAAAACTGTATCAATTAAAGCAAGAAAAGTGGAAGCAGTCAGACTAGCAAAGGCCCAAACGAGGAAAAAGTAGCCAACTCAATTAAAGGGATAAAACCTTTATAGGTACATTAGGAGCATAGAAAGGTTAAGAGAGGATAGTGAAGATTAATAAAGGAGAGAGGTGGGCAGAGGAGACAGTGAAAGGCAGAGATACTGAATGAATACTTTGCTCAGTATTCACAAAAGAAGATAAGGAGGAGTTACCTAAACCAGACAATGGAAGCACTCTGGGTGAGGGTTGACACCAGTCCATTCACAGAAGAAAGAGTCCTGAAAGAACTCCTAAAACTCAAGGTGGACAAAGCAATGGGGCTGGCGGATTCACCCCAGAATCCTAAAAGAACTAAGGGAGGACCTAGTGACACCACTGACCATGCTTTTTAACAAATCATGGCAGGATGGGGCAGTACCTGAGGACTGGAGGACAGCAGATGTGATTCCTCTTCACAAAAGAGGGAGCAGGGCAGAAGCAGGAAACTACAGACCTGTAAGTTTGATCTCAGTGGTAGGGAAAATGATGGAGTCACTTCTGAAAGAAAGAATTGTTGAGTACCTAGAGGTCAGCAGGGCACAGGACCCAAATCAACATGGATTTACAGCAGGAAAGTCATGTTAGATGAATCTAATTGATTTCTTTGACTGGGTGACCAAAGTAATAGACCAGGAAGGGGCTGTGGATATGGCCTACCTAGACTTTAGCAAGGTATTTGACACAGTCCGCACAAAAGATTAATAATCAAGTTAGCCAGCCTGGGAGTGGGTCCCAGGGTGGTAGCCTGGGTAGCAAACTGGCTGCACAACAGGACACAGAAGGTAATAGTGAATGGAACACATTCCGAAGAAAGATGGGTTACTAGTGGAGTACCTCAGGGCTCAGTACTGTGTCCAGTCCTCTTAAACATCTTTATAGGTGACATTGCAGAGGGTCTGGAGGGAAAGGTATGCCTCTTTGCAGATGACACAAAGATCTGTAACACAGTTGATACACAAGAAGGGGTAGAAAAGACGAGAAGGGACTTGGCAAGGTTGGAGGAATGGTCAGACATATGGTAACTTAGATTCAATGCAAAGAAATGCGAAGTAATGCACCTGGGAAACAAAAACCCAGGAGAAGAGTACACAATAGCAGGGGAGGCATTAACAACAACAAAAATGGAAAGGGATCTGGGATAGTTATATCAGATGACCTAAAGGTGGGTAAGCAATGTGAAAAGTCGGTAAGGAGAGCCAGGGGGATACTGGGATGCATAGGAAGGGGCATCACAAGTAGAAAAAGGGAAGTGGTTATCCCTCCCTCTATACAGACAGTTGGTAAGACCCCATCTGGAGTACTGTGTGCAGTTTTGGAGACCTCATCTACGCAAGGACATAGACAGGATGGAAGCAGTCCAGAGGAGGGCAACTAAAATGGTGCAGGGTCTGCAGCAGAAACCATATGAAGAGAGACTGAGAGAGCTTAATATGTATACTCTTGATGAAAGGAGGGACGGGGGGACATGATAGAAACATTCAAGTACCTCAAGGGAATCAACAAAATCCAGGAGGGTAGCATCTTTCAGAAAAAGAGATGTGTAAGAACAAGGGGGCACAATTTAAAGATAGAGGGGAGACGGCTCACGGGTAATGTGAGGAAATTTGTTTTCACGGAGAGAGTGGTGGATACATGGAACAGCCTTCCTGAGGAGATCGTTGGGTCTAAAACAGTGGGGGAATTCAAACATGCATGGGACAGACACAAGGCAATTATAGTGGGGGGTTGCAGGAAGTAGGCTGTTGGTTAACTAGAATCTGCAGCTTATCCAGTAGGTAGGGAAATGGGCAGACTGGATGGGCCAAGTGGTCCTTATCTGCCATCAAAGTCTATGTTTCTATGGTTGATGATCATCTTAATGTTGCTACCGGCTTTAATTCCTGTTTTACCTCCTGTGCTGCTACTCTCTTTACCTCCTTACCATCTCCCCCACCAGCTGTCCCCCCCTACTCCTCCCGCAGTCAACTTGTCTCACTGAACTCCTTCTCTTTCTCTAATATCTCACCATCTGACACCTTGGAAGCACTCCTTGCTCGCAGACCCTCTAAAGGCAGCTCACCTGATGGTCTGGAAAATAAGTCAGCTCCAACTATTGCAGCTCCATTTTCTGTACTCCTCAACCTATCCTTCACTACTGCATTCATCCCTTCTGTATGGAAACACGCCACAGTACTCCCCCTGCCCAAAGGAGGTGGCCCATCCATTCCAGCTAATTATTGCCGCATCTCTCTACTGCCAACCCTAGCTAAACTCCAGGAGCATCTAGTTCTATCTCAGCTCTCCTCCTACCCCTATGACTCTAAGTTTTTCACTTCGTTCCAATCTGGTTTCAGGAAGAACCACTCCACCACCACCTCCCTGATTAGACTAATGGACTCCATCCTCTCAGGGATGGACTGTGGTTAATTCACTCCAATCATTTTTATCAACCTAGCAAAGGCCTTCAACACCGTCTCCCATACCCTACTTCTGGATGCCCTCTCCTCAGCTGGCTTAACTGTATCTTCCTCAAGCTGGTTCAAGGCTTACTTAGTAGGCTGGACCAAATCGGTCAGAATTGCAGACTCAGTTTCCCCACCACTTCCTATCAACAGTGGCATACCTCAGGGGTCTGTTCTCAGACCTATCGTATTTTCCATATTCCTTAATGACCTTCCTCCAGCCTGTTCATCCACCCCTGTCCATATGTAGGCCGATGACATGGTCATCTTCACATCTGGTCAGGTCCTTGTTGATGTAGAATCCAGATTTCAGCTCGACTTCAATAAAGTTCAGCACTGCTTCAGTACACATTCACTCTCTCTCAATGCAAAGAAACTGTGCCCCAAGCTTGGTGCTCTATTCAGGAACTGCAGCTGCCTCCTACTACCGACAAGGTGCGATTTTGTCCAGAAGATGATCCTACCTATCTTCGACTACTGCAACATAGTCTACAGTGTTGCTCCCAAGGACACCCTTTTTAACTCCTTCTGTCGCTTCACTCTGGACTCTCCCTCTCTCACCCAGCACTGTAATCTCTACCACTCCCTGTCCTTTTCTTCTCTAGAAAATCACTGCCTTCTCCTCTGCACCAAATCGGTGTCAAAATTTTGGTTTAGGACGCTCCCCCTTATCTCTCTTCCTTACTATCCACACTACCTCTTCTGGACCATTCCCTTAGATCGCATGATTCTGTCTATTGGTAACTCCTCGCTGCTCGACTACTATTGGCCAGTAGGCCTTCTCTCTTCACTTCCTTAAGTTATGGAATGCCCTTCCACCTCAAATCTGCTTATCTTCCTCCCACCACTATCTCTCTTTAGACCTAAATAACTTCCTCTCAGTAAATTGTACCTGCAGCTAATCCCCTGCCTCCTCCCTATGCTGCATTTTCTACCTACTCTGTTCTAGTCTGCGCTGTTGTAACACTAACCCCCTTCGATTAAGCTGACACCCTAAAGATTGCACTTATCTGTCCCATCGAGTGGTCAACACAAGCACTTCACATATGCACAATAAGCACTTCATGATTATTGCTGTATGTACAGTACTTTTTGTAAACTTTTATGACATTTACTATATTTTTGTCTTGTTTACCATTATCTGCATCTGTAATAATACTAGTTGATGTCTAATTGTAAGTCTTGGCAAGTAATTTTCCCCTTTTCCCCTTCCCCCAGGACACACTATAAGATGAGCAACTTGTTGTTCAGTGTGCCTTTCCTGGTGAAACTTTTCAATAAAAATAAAAAATTAAAATAAAATAAAAAGGCTTTGTAAAGCAAGCTCATTTACAAGGAGGTCCTTGGTAGGACAACATACAATAAAACTAGACACAGCAAAATATAATAGTAAGGAGGCTATGAACATAGCAGAAGAAACTAGTGGAGAAGATATACACTGCAGTACAGATCAGTGAATAGGCTATCACAAAGAAGAATACATAAAAAATGCATGTCATATTACAAAGTATGCAATTTAAATATGGAATACCAATTGTATAGAAGGTAGTTACTAATTATTTATTTGATTTTTTTTTGAAGTGTCAGAATTACGGTTCTGTGTCATAAGGGTGCTCGCCTAAAGGTGATCGTCCTTATGGCGAGTGTATATTGCCAAAATTCTATTTTGGCTATGTTTACCCCCAGCAACAGGGAAATTGGCACAAGACATTGTATATTTTACTTTTATGTGGGGGGCTGTGCCCCCCACCACCCTACTTTAGATTCTCAACTCCAGGAGGGTGCATGTCAGGCGGGGGGTGCAACCGTGGGGGGGTGGTGGATTCACCTACTTGGGTGGGCGCAACAAAACATACCTGCACCCGGACTTGAACCCTGTATCGCATCCACCCCAGGCCAGTGCCCACCCCACCATGCCACGGTGCCAGCTCAGCGGCTTACCACAGCACCACCCCTCACAAACCCTCCCACCACTCGCTTGACATGCTTGCTTCTCCTCCTCGCATGCATGTAGGTATAGAAACATCCCGTCGCCATTTGTGAACCCTCCCCATCCAGTTGCCCTCCCTCCTCCCTCACTGTCTGCGTGGTCGCCACTAGGGGGTCACCCTTTCGGTAGGCACCCACTTGCGAGGTGCCCAGCTCAGAGTATACCCAGAATTACAACCCTTTGAGTCAGAGACTCTTTTACAAAGGTTCCATGTCAGAAAAAAACAATACAGTACAGTTGCAACAATTGGTTACAATCAGGCCGTAAGGCCTAATCTGCTGGCAAATAGTATGTTAGTATGTTAGGTAAAAAAATATAATGCAACAAAGAAACAGAGAAATATAGACTTTAACAGCAGATAAGGACCGCTTAGTCCATCCAGTCTGCCCATTTCCCTACCTATTGGATAAGCTGCAGATCCTAGCTAACCAACAGCCTACTTCTTCCTAACCCCCCACCAGAATTGCCTTATATCTATCCCATGCATTCTTGAATTCCCCCACTGTTGTTGACCCCATGACCTCCTCAGGGAGGCAGTTGCATGCATCCACCATCCTCGCTGTGAAAAAATATTTCCTCACATTGCCCCTGAGCCATCCCCCCGTATCTTCAAATTGTGCCCCCTTGTTCTTGCACATCTTTTTCTCTGAAAGATGCTATCCTCTTGGACTTTGTTGATTCCCTTTGAGGTACTTGAAAGTTTCTATCATGCCTCCCCCCGTCCCTCCTTTCCTCGAGAATATGCATATTAAGCTTCTTTACTCTCTCTTTGTATGGTCTCTGGTGCAGATACTGCACCATCTTAGTTGCCCTCCTCTGGGCTGCCTCCATCCTGTCTATGTCCTTGCAGAGATAAGGTCTCCAGAACTGCATGCAGTACTCCAGATGGGGTCTCACCAACTGTCTGTATAGAGGGATGACAGCTACCTGTTTTCTACTGGTGATGCCTCTCCCTATGCATCCCAGTATACCCCTCAGTCCTCCTTACTGCCTTCTCACATTGCCTGCCTACCTTTAGGTTGTCTGATATGATTAACCCCAGGTCCCTTTCCATTTTTGTTGTTGTTAGCACGTTCCCCTCCCCATTGTGTACTCTTCCCCTGGGTTTTTGTTTCCCAGGTACATTACTTTGCACTTCTTAGCTTTAAATCTAAGCTGCCATATGTTTGACCATTCCTCCAGGCTTGACAAGTTCCTTCTCATCCTTTCCACTTCCTCTCGTGTATCAACTCTGTTTGTATCATCTGCAAATAGGCATACTTTTCCTTCCAGTCATTCTGCAATGTCACTTATAAAGACATTGAAGAGGACTGGTCCCAGTACTGAACCCTGTGGTACCCCACTAGTAACCCCCCTTTCTTTGTAGTGGACTCTATTTACTATTACCCTCTGCATCCTGTAGTTGAGCCAATTTTTTAACCAGGCTACCACCCCGGGACCCACTCCCAGGCTGGCTAACTTGTTTATTAATCTTTTGTGTAGGACTGTGTCAAATGCCTTGCTAAAGTCTAGGAAGGCCATGTCCACAGCCCCTCCCAGGTCTACTACTTTGGTCACCCAGTCAAAGAAATCTATTAGATTCATCTGACATGACCTTCCCACTGTGAACCCATGCTGCCTTGGGTCCTGTGCCCCACTGACCTCTAGGTTCTAAACTATTCTTTCTTTCAGAAGTGACGTCATCATTTTCCCTACCACTGAGGTCAAAATAACAGATCTGTAGTTTTCTGCCTCTGTCTGGTTCCCACTTTTGTGAAGGGGAATCACATCCACCTTCCTCCAGTCCTCAGGTACCACACCATCTTCCCATGATTTTAAAAAAGGGGTAGTCAGTGGTGTCACAAGTTATCCCCTTAGTTCATTCAGAATTCTGGGGTGAATTCTGTCAGGCTCCATTGCCTTGTCCACCTTGAGCTTTAGGAGTTTTTTCAAATCAGGACCCTTTCTTCTGTGCATGGACTAGTATCGACCCCCTCATCCAGAGTGCTTCTATTGTTTGGATTATGTACATCTCCCTCCTCTTCTTCTGTGAATACTGAAAAAAAGTATTTGTTCAGTATCTCTGCCTTTTCAGTGTCACCCTCTGCCCACTCCCTCCCCTTTATTAAGCCTCACTGTCCCTCCTCTGGTCTTTCTTCGCTCACTAATGTACCTATAAAAGGTTTTATCCCCCTTCTTAACTGAGTTGGCTATTTTTACCTCAGTTTGGGTTTGCTATTCTGCCTGCCTTCCCCGCTACCTTCTGCTTTAACTGGTACAGTTCTCTGTCCTGCTCCTTCTGTAATTCCTTATACTGTCTGAATGCTATATTTTTCTCCCTAACCTTCCCCGCCACCTCTTGTGAGAACCATAGTGTTTTTTTTTCCTTCCTTTTGTTTTATTTGCTTCAAACAAAGGCTTGTTGCCTCTGTGATGGCAGTTTTGATTGTTCACCATTGTTCCTCCATCTCTCCTTCCTGCCATTTTGCTAGTTCATTCCTTAGGCACTCTCCCATTCTGTCAAAGTCAGCTTGTCTAAGCAAGGAGTCGAAATGCAGTCATATACAGGACAGGGCATAAGTACAAAGTAATCCATTTGTTGCGAGATAAAAGAAGGCAGGCTGGACAACAAAATAAATAAGCATTGAGGCCTAGAGTTGGGAGTTATACAGGCTAGACAGCAAAATTAAATATGCATTGTACCCTAGAGATGGGAGTTAAGCAGGAGCAACCTAACAGGACAGGTGGAGTTTAGAGCACATGAGAAGCAGCAGGACCTGATTTACATCTAGGACACAATATGCATATTTGCATTTCAAGATGAATATATAGACTACCAATTAAATACAGAATGCAGTGGTGGTCATACATTTAAGCTATTACAGGTACATATAACATGGATTGGGAGAAAAGTGGAAGCTAATTGGTGCAGTCGCTCTGCATGGCCATGGATTAAATACCCTATTTAATCCACAGTTTTGCAGAGTGACTCGGGCAAAGTGCAGTGGGCACTCATTGTGTTGTGTATGAGCAAAACCAAGAAAGGCAGCCATTAAAATAGAGGCGCTTGGTGTGAGACAGGCAAGTGAAAGCACAGATCAGGAGAAATGACAGGGGGACACGTGGAACTATGCACGACAGGCAGAGGTGGGAGTTGGAAGTTGGAAGTCAGTGGGAGCCAAGGGAAATATCCTACAGTTTTGCCCTATCTGCCCGATGATACCTTGCAGGCAGTGAAATAATTGTATGGGCAATCACCCATACTTCAGAGACAGCAGTCCATTGGAGAGGGAAAAAGGGAAGACAGACAGAGGCAGTGGAGAGTGGAGAGATAGTCCATATTTTTGCCAGTCAATCTGTACAGGCTCCAAAAGTGTGAGAATGACAGTGTGAGCAGAGAGAGAGAGACAGAGAGAGAAAGAGAGACAGTTATTTGATGTTTCCTCTCCTGTCACCTCCTGTAGCACACAACCAAGACAGAGAGAGACACTGTCTGAGACACCATATCCTGGGTCAGCAGCTGACATTCCCTGAGCATGTGCTATGTACAGTACGCACTCATGCAGAGCTCAGTCGGTGGCTGTCCACAGTGGTGAGAGGTGGGCTGTGCCAGTCGCTGGCTGGGTATGGGTTGTGGGGGGAATAGGGTGGTCTAGCACTGCTGGGTGGGGGGCCACTAGACCACCAGGCTAAAGGGAATATGGAATGTTTGTTTCTTTTTTTACAGACTGAAATGACAATCTGTTGGGGTTTGGGGATTGGGGATCATTGATTGGGGGGGTCTGTACACCCCAAGTCCTCCTTTATCTCAATAATAGTGGTTCGGGGGTTGGGAAGGCCAGTATCCCATAAGGTCGCTACTGTGGGGGATCGGGGCATTTGTTGGGGGGGATAGCCCACAGGGGTTTCATTATTGTTGATATCAGGGATTGGGGCTTGTGAGTGGGTGGGAAGGGTGATAGCCTACTGGGGCTGGATTATTACTACTATTGGAGATCGGGTATGAGGGACACATCTGTGTGATCATGGGGGGAGTTGGTTTCACATGTGGCACATTGATGCAACCCCCGGTGGACAGCAAAGTACACTTACACCAGCTCATAGCTGGTGTAAATGCTCATTGATGAATGTCCTCGAGGGGTTGTTTCTGGATCCCAAATTAGGGGATGTGGCAGCTGCCCTTTGTGAATAGGGTGCAGCTGCTGCTGTAAACTCCTTCAACCACGGTGCAAGTCAACTTTGGCGTAAGAAGCCTGTGTCATGTTGCAAGCTGCTTTTGACAATCCCGCATGATGCAACTAATGATGCAAAGTGCTACTTGTGTCATTCCTGTTGGCACAAGTCACTTTGCACCATATGTAAGCTTTTGAGAATGGGCCCCATTATTCCTAAAACAACCAGTGCAAGTTATGATTCAGGACTTTGAATGAGCAACATCAAATATTTGACTTTGCCATAACTTACCAAGTTCCCTGCTGAGGGAGTTGGGAGATCTGTCCAGAGAGCTGTTGAGAGAACTGTATAACTGAGATGATGGTCGATATTTTGGGTCACCAAGCTCAAGACAATATCCGATGAGCTGTTCATATAATAGACCACTTTAACCCACAATGAACAGTCCACCCTTTTGATGAGCCTTCATTGGTCCTCTGGCCCTATCTTCAGGTGCCCCTGGCTAACTTCAGGTTCCCTGGTGAGTTTTGCCACTTAATCTTCTGCTCTACACCTCTCTGGTGGGTTACGTCTTTCTTAATGGTCATATATAATCCCCCTTTCAAGCTGGGGAGGGGAGCCAGGCAGGGCTTCCCCCTCTCACCCCTTTTTTTTGCACTTTATATAGAGCCCCTAGCCCAATCTATCTGTTTTAATCCTAAGATTCGGGGCATACTGTGGGGGGGGTGGAACACAAACTAGGGTTGTATGCGGACTATGTCCTGCTTTTTTTGAGCAATCCAGATTCTTTTTTGCCTGAGGTGTTTGGACAGATTCATAGATTCTCTGAGATTTTTGGGTACCTCTTCAACACCTCCAAAACTGAGATATTGGCCTTTTCCTTTCTGGTTACCCCTCAAATGCAGATGGATTATCCATTGCAGTGGGATCTTACTAAAATGAAATATCTAGGGATATATTTAGGCTTATTCACCTCCACTTTATATCAAGATAACCATTTAAATTTAGTGAATGCCCTAAAAAAATGATTATAGATGTTGAGCATTTCTCCCTCTGCCTCTACATGCCAGGACGCAGTCAGCAAAGATGAACGTCATGCTGAGATTGTTATATCTTTTTCAGAGTGTCCCCTGTACTCTTCCACAACAGGAGTTAATTGGTATGGCAAAAACAAATATTATCCTTTCTTTGGGGCTCCAGAAAATCATGGGTGAGGCAACAAGTTTTATACCTGCCAAAGAAAAACCAAGGTCTTGCTTTATCGTACTAACCTGGGTATTGAGTTGCCTCTCAAATGAAAATAGTTCTGTTGTGGCAGAATTCTCAGTACATTTCGCATTGGAAAAGTAGAGAGTTAGAGTCAATCCAAGATCATCCTTTCCAAATTTTACCTTTTCACCTGAATCTGGTGGCTGGGAAGGGGCAACTTACGGATGTGTTAGTGGGATTGGAGGGTTGGAGACGGGGAGTCAATAAAGGACATACACCCCACACATTGTGAAGATATAAATGGTGGGCATGGGATGAGTGGTTCTCCCCCACAACCCTGTGCCCCTGGTTCAGGCATCAAGCATTACTAGGTTTTCATCCCCCCTGGCAGCTCCTGTAGGGTAACTCCCTTATGTTTTTTTTTTATTCTCTGGCCCCTAGGTATACTCTCACTCCCACTGATGCTGACAGATTCTGTTTTTACTAATTGAAAAACTATGTTAACGTACAGCTCAATAATCCTTTACACATACAGCATCTAGACGTACCCCTACTGCCCTTTGAGGCCATATGGACATCTCCTACTGGAAAAGGTGCACTTACATTGCAGTATGCTACTTACATAAATGCACAAGGGCCCACGATGACATCTATCAAATAAAAGTGGGAGGGGGAGTTTGGGCTTCAGATTCTGCAAGCAGAGTGGGAGAACAACAGGGCACAGTTTGAAGATAGAGTGAGGACAGTTTAGGGCCAACATAAGGAAGTATGTTTTCACAGAGAGGGTGGTGGATGCATGGAATGACCTTCCTGAGAAGGTCGTGGGGTCAAAAACTGTGGGGGAATTCAAGAATGCATTGGACAGATATAAGGCAATTATAGTGGGGGGTAGGAGGATATAGGCTGTTGGTTAACTAGGATCTGCAACTTATCCAATAGGTAGGGAAATGGACAGACTGGGCAGGCCAAGCGGTCCTTATCTGCTGTCAAAGTCTATGTTTCTATGAGAAGATTTGGTCTGCAGTGTAGACAACCTCCTCCCTCCTCACCTGACTGGCGAGAGTTCTTGTCGTGGGTGCGGATTCGGTACTTTCTTGTCCCTGTGGTGCAGTCCAAGTCGGACCCCTGCAGAACACTAGCTTTTTGGAGACAATGTGGGGAAGCCAAAGCCTCTCATGCTCATATTCTTGGGGATTGTTCATTGATTCTCCCATACTGGGCAGGAGTGAGGAACCATTTGAAAATACTATTTGATGTAGGAGAGCCATAGGGTCCAGAACATATAGTAGTGGGGCTCACACCAGTAGTACTAAAAGGGAAAGAGGCTGAACATTTATGGTATATTGTAATTGTCACTGCCTTGAAGGCTATCAGTAAGTGGTGGTTGCAAGCTGCCCCCCTCCCCCACCAAGAAGGAGAGGGAGAGGGATAGGGTTCAAATATTTAACACAAATACAGGAAATGGAACTCAACACTTACTCCTCACTTACTCCCTACAACGTATTCAAACAACTTACATTAATAGGTGGGCAAGATGGGAACTGTATACTGTGTATAATTGTGAGCTATAATTGTTTAATAGTCCCTGAGTCCTTTTCCCTGATTGAGAATGTATATTTTGTATTTAGTCTTTATGAAACCAATTAAATGTTGATTAGAAAAGGTTATTATTGATTGTTTGCTCCCCTGGACCTTGCATTAAGATGGCAAAATGGTAAACCATGATATTTTATTTTACTGTGCAGTGTGGGTAGTGTATATTTAACAAATCTGTAGATTGTAAGTGTAATTAAGTATGGGCTCAGATGGGTGGGGATCGGCAGCAAGTTAGTTTTGGTGTGTTGTTGTTTTAATTAGTGAGATCTAAAATGTACCATAATTATTCTTTCCATTCTCATTTACAGTGTTTTCACAAACCCAATTAGTATATAACTAGATATTTATGCTTTTAATGCTTGACTGTACCACAACAAACTTGAATGATGATGTGTAGTGTCTATCATTATACAGTATTATGGAAGTAAGTTGAGTGTGTACAACCTAATGGCATTTCAATAAATGAAGTTTAAAAAAAGATGATGGTCGAAAGGAGTGCCACAGGAGCAGCTTAGAAAGCTATGGTTTGCCTTTGTGAGCCATGAAGAAGGTAGATGTTGGATGCTGTGGATGAGAAGGAGGAATTAGGAGTCGAGGAGCTGATTTCAGAACTGACTATGGGTGACAGGAACTGTGTGGTTTCTGTTGAAGAATCATAGTCGGACAAGAACTGTAAAATAGACTATAAGAGACTGCATCTAAGTTTGTGAATCCATTATATCTCCTGAGCTCCCCCACCATTGCATACTCTGAATAACAACTCTTTATTTTAATATACACACATGCAATATTTCTATATATTTTATGTTAAAAGATCATTTTTTAGGTGCTTGCTTAGCAGTCTGTGGTTTTGTGGGCTGTCGGAACATTCCGACTGTTGGTGTGGGGATTTGGCTAGTACAGCCAGAAGCGGTGTTTGCTGTATATTTGTCTGGAGAGAGTCTTTTTTTCCTTGTTATAAAATGTTAAAGTTATTGGTCAGCTTTGAATTTGTATTGTGCTTGCTTTTCACTTTTTTGTTTTTTTTGCTGTGCAGTTTTGTAAGGTAAAGTAGGAAGGGGTCCTCTTTTGACAGAAATTTTTTGAGTTTTCAATTTAGCATAAGTTTGAAAACTTTGTATTTCTATTTTGTTCTAAGTTTTTCATTTTTTATTTCTGTTCTGTTATTTATGAAGATATATTGGAGGGACTTAGGGGATAATTATGACTAAAATTGCCTAAGGCCACTAGCCATGACATCTGCTTTTGAACTGGTTATCTTACTAGATCTTATTTATTTAAACTGATGTATTGATTCCCATGCTGGGATCAGTGACAGCCCTGGCATGGTCGTGAGGGCCAAGTCAAGTCGTCCTCCTCCCAAGCTGCAAAAATCAACCCTGGAGTGGTCATGAGGGCCAGTTTAAGTCATCCTCCCACCAAGCTGCAAAAATCAGGTACAGCGTGCACTGAAATGGGCTGTTGCAGACTGTTTGGATGCAGAGTGTGGTTCTGGTGCCATTTTCAAACTGGGACTGATTCAAATACTTCTCTGCCTATTAATCAGTGTAGCAATACTGATAGTTTCTAGTCCATCTATATTATATACACTGAACTTTAATAATTCTCTGCCTCATTTTGCTTGTGTTTTAATCCAAATGGCAGAATTCCAGCATTTTTGAAGCAATTTCTGTGTGCTTAAAGAATATCTCACTCGTTACTACAGATTGCGTTAATGAATTGTTAATTTATTGTTTCCAACCAGAACTCTGTCACTAGGAAACATTATGAGTGGTGTGCTCTGAAATGTGACCTATGGGGTGAACTCATTAGGCTAGCCTCTAAACAGAAACGACTCTGCAAAGCTGAAACTCTACCTCTCTTATCTCAGATAAGATCTCTGGAGGTGTCTTTATCCTCTTCTACCTCACCAGACTCCCTAAACACACTGTTATCTCTAAGGAATAAATATGTGGACCTTTTACGAGAAAAGGCTGAATATGTGATTCTAAATGCTCATGCTTAATATATTGAACAGGGGGATAAGGCTGGCCGGTTGCTGGCTCTCTGGCTGAGGAAACTAGAAAGCTCTAGGATAATTACCTCAATTTCTGCTCCAGATGTTTCCCGTAAAACCCTCCCTAGAGAGATTGCTCTGACCTTTGAAAACTTCTACCACGACCTTTCCGGTCAATGTGTTTCTCCACTAGAAACCAAGGAGATAGAGACCTATATAGACACTGTCTCACTTCCACAACTCTTAGAGCACCAGCAGGCCTTCCTGCCTTCCCCAATCTCCCTTTCTGAAATAGAGGCAGCTATTAATAGTCTAGCTCTCGACAAGTCACCAAGACCAGACAGCTTTCCCTCTTTATAAACTCTTTGTCCAAGAACTATCTCCCCTCTTACTTCGCCGCTTTCAGTTTCTGCTCTCGGCTGAGTCGCTTGATCCCTCTCTTCTTGAAGCAACTATTGTGCTCCTCCTTAAACCTGATAAACCACCTTCCCTAACAGCCAGTTATCATCTCATTTCTCTTTTAAATTGTGACATCCAAATTCTCACAACAATTCTGGCTTTGAGGATTTGGAAAGTCTGACTGCACTTGCTTAGTCCTGAACAGGTAGGGTTTGTTCCCGGTAGATCATCAGCAGACCATCTCCACAAGCTGAGCCATACCCCTTATCCCCTTTTCTTTTCAACCTTTATCTGGAACCTTTAATCAGACATCTCAAAGCCTCTCCCACTATACTTGGCATACCAGCAAGGGGGGTCTACTTCATCTCTCTCTCTGTGTATGCAGATGATATTCTGTTCCACCTCTTGTATCCTGTTATCTCCCTCACTGAAGCCTTGGATGTGGTAGCTCAATATGGCTGCTACTCCAACTACAAACTAAATTGCAACAAAACTGAAATCTTCCGCCTTAATCACCTTACTCATGGGGCTGACTTTAACCGGCTTGGCATGAAATGGTCCCCCAGATCTATTAAATATCTAGGCATCTTTCTAGCCACAGACCCTTCCCTTATCAATAAATTAAACCTAGATGATCTGGTTGCCACTATTCAACAAGACCTTCTGGGATGGAAAGCTCTCCCTATCTCCCTATGGGGCAGGAGCAACAGCATTAAAATGAACATCCTACGTAGACTCTTCTACCCCTTGAATATGTTAAACATTTGGCTTCCTCTTGCCTTTTTCCAGCATATCCATTCACTCATTTCAAGTTTTATTTGGCTAAACAAATCTCCAAGAGGTTCATATGCTAAACTAGGTCTCCCCAAAGAAGCTGGTGGGCTCTGACTCCCAAATTTTCTAGCTTATTACTGGGCCAGTCACCTTTACAAATGTGTCAAGGGGTTGTTCACCACTATGGGGGACTATACCCCTCCCTGGTTGCAAATGGAACTCCACTTACTCCGCACCTTCAATCTTTCTAATTCTACCATCTTCTTTTCTTCTTGGCAATCCCTGCCAGCACCCAGTTGTGACTCAGCTATCGGTACGTCAGTTAAGGTTTTCTCCCAGATATGTGCCTGTCTTGAAATTTCTCCTTCTAAGGAAACCTCTCAGCCTATTATATTCAACCCTAATATTAAGATTGGGGAGTGTGTTCTCTCCCTCTGGCTTCCCCAGCTTGGTGGAGCCAGGGTATCTGATTTTTATTCTCAGGATTCTGGACTCTCTTCTCCTGAAATTTTGAAGAAGTTTCAACTGGACCACCCCCATATTTTTAAAAATTTTCAACTAAGACATCTTCTTTTGGGGCTATTTGGTCCCACTCCAAAGGTTTCTGGGTTGTATCCCTACTGGCTCAGATACAGGAACTGGCATTCAAACCCCATGGGGTCTCTCTTTTCTGCTCCTTTCTTCTGGCCACTCTCCATCCCAACCCCCCCTGCAGGTTCCAAGGTTTGGGAGGCCCTGATGCCAGAGACCTAGCTCAAGTGGAGGCATATCTGGAAAGACTTGTATCTTTATAATACTCAAGATAGGTTGAGACTCACCCAATATCAAATTTTAAATAACATGTATTACATGCCCGTTAAATTGGCCAAGATGGGTCGTCTCCCTTCTCCAACTTGTACTAGATGTAACAAAGCAGAGGGCACCATCTTGCATATTTCATGGTCTTGTGAAAAGGTCTCACCCTTATGGAGCCTAATTGAAACTCGAGCTGACCCACTTTTGGGATTAGAAGGCCTTTTCACCCCAGAAATATGCGTTATAGGAGACTACTCTTAGATAGTGGTCAAGGAGAGAAGATACAACATGGCCCTTATATCCATGGCTATGAAAAAATTGGTCCTTAAGCACTAGCTAGATCAGGCAGCCATCTCTTACAATGAATGGCTACATGAGCTTTCCTTCTGTTTTAGGACAGAGTGCCTGATTGCTAGCTCTCGTAATAGACTACAGCTCTTTAACAAGAAGTGGGGAAGGCTCTATGGTTTATATCTGAATTAATCAAATGTTGGTTCTCTGGCTCCCTCTTTTAAGTATAATATTATTAAACCTGTTTTCTTTTATCTTTAACAATTTTATTAATTGGCACACTTCATAGGAGGGATGGGGGGCTGGGGCGTGGCTGTTAGGATTTCCTTGGCCAATTACCATGTCTTGTCATTCTGCTTTTGTATATAATTGGAAACTTAATAAAGCTGATTTAATTTAAAAAAAAAATTAATTGTAAAATTGCCGCCTTTAACTGTTCAGACTTCTTGTGTTTTTTACTATGAATTTTAGCACAGCTTTATTTAATGTAGTAGACTTTCAGCCTTTTTAACAAATTGTGAATGCTTTAGATTCCTTAACTCGATCTACAGCATAATTTAATTACTAGAATTGCACAGTGCCTTTTGCACAGTACCCTGCCACTAGTACATAGCCTACAAGCTATGTTTTTGATTTCCCTACAGCATGCCTTAAGCATCAGCTACAGCCTGCATTCTGATTTTACCTCACGGGCTCCATTGCAGTAGCGAACTGAATACCTATGCTGAGCCCTGTGCTCTAAGTGTAATTATCACAGTTGTAATTTTGAACCAGCCGGTTAAGGTAAATTTGAATCTTAATTAGGTTTAGCCTGTCCATGAAGTTCAGCTAGAAATCTTATACTTAATCCAGAGAGAACTCGCTCTATAGGACCCAGGTCTCAGACCTTTTAAGTCAAACCTTTTTTTCTCTCCCTCCCCAGTTAAGTCTCTTGCCATTAAAACTCCAGCTCCTCCCCACTCCTTACTTGCATATAATCCCCTCTTCGTTGCTTCTTTCTACAGCCTTGGAGTGGTCATGAGGGCCCGGTCAAGTCATCATCCCCCAAGCTGCAAAAATCAGGTACAGCGTGCACTGAAATGGACTGTTGGGATTCAGAGTGTGATTTCCTCACTGCCCCCACCACCACCACCCTTGTTGAATTTCCTACTATATAGGAAGGCTCACATGACAGTATAAACCAAACTACTATTTTCTCCATTTGCAGCTTATCAACGACAGCCACTAGCAGCCACCACTAACCTAATCCAACACCTCCACTCTGGTAGACGCACAAAGCAGCCTCTCTACCTAGCTGTACTTTCACTACTTGCTCCTTTGGTGTCCCTACCATCCTCATCTTACCTGGAGATGAAAACCTGCCAGCTTGTATCTTGTACCCCAGCTGCTCTAGCTCCCTCTTTCCCCACCAAGTTGCCCCCTGTGGTCCACCTCACATATCTGCTGTCAGGCCCTTCAGTCCTCCCTCCCTCCTTTCATGCTGGCCTAGCAGTCCTTAACTTCCCTGCACGTGGCACCTCAGTGACATCTTTCTTGGCACCTAAACCACATTACAAGCCTACAAGGGCACTGCCCAAAGCCAAGATTTTAATATCGCTACTGCTCCTCCTATCCTCGACGTCGAGCTGAATCCCGGACCGAACCCAACACCCAGCCTAAACCCCACCCCACTCTTCAACTACCAAGGGGCCTAAAACTAGCTCATTTGAACATATGCAGTCTCCTCCACAAACTAACCCTCCTGCAACCTAGTGTTCTTTCCCTTAAACCTGACATAATGATCATTTCTGAGACCTGGTTGAAACTCCACATTACTGATGCCGAATTCTCAATCCCTGGCTATACTCTTCTTTGACATGATTGGCCTGGTAAGAAAAGAGGAGGTGGACTAGCCGTGTGCATCACTGCCTCACTCCAGTTTATCCCAGTCCCACTACCTGTGTCCACGCATACCATTGACACCTTACTAATCAAACTCTCCCTCCGTCACACTCACCCAATATTTATTGCTGGTTCTTATTGCTCACCGGACTTCACCTTGCCCTCCATCATGCATTACCTGGGTGTCCTGTCATCCTTACCCATTGGGGGTGAGCTTCATATTCTTGGTGTTTTTAACCAAAACTGGCTCTCCAGTACTAGCACCAAATTACTTAACCAGGTGACCACACTCAACCTATCACAGCTGATCACTGAGCCCACATGTCTCGAGCCCAAATCCAGGAACCACACTCTTCTGGACTGGTCCCTTACCTTTCACCCTAATTGAATTCTCACCCCTGGCCTCACTACATGATCATCACATGAGCTACACAGTGAGGAAAATATTTAGGCTCAAGGCACCACCCCCCGACTCTACTGATCAGATCCAATAAATCCCTAGACCTTGTATCACTCCTGCATGACCTGGCAAACATAGACTGGTCCTTCATCCTCTAGGCCAGGAGTTCTCACACTTTGTCATAGTGAGCCTCCCCCAAGCCTTGGAAAAGATCTTGAGCCTCCCCCCAATAGACTACAGTTAGAATAACTATCATATTTTGCACATTACAGGAATAATACAATGACGTATATTTGAGTAGTTGAGTTTATTCTCATTTTATTGAATTTATTATTCTCCCTCTGTATATCACCCCTCCCAGGTCAGCCTACTCGCTCCACACTTCTGAGTTTTGGACTCTATTTACCCCTCATTTGCAATACCACCATGAGTTGGATTGCTTTCTTTATCAGTTTTACCCTGTTCTTAAACACCTTCTCAGGGACCATTTGCTCCTCCTGCTCTTGCACCCAGTATCTCTGCTTAGCCTTTGTATTTGTGCTTTTCTGCAGCCAGTATAATGGGTTAATTGTTATCTTGTTCATGTTCATTTGTATTATTTTGCATTTTGTTTTGCACAGTTTCCAAGAATTGTATTTCCCCCATATCATACCAGGAAACAAGTGTTTGTTGAGTGTGTCTTTCCTGGTAACCATTTTTTACATAAATTCGCATGCCATTATTCGCTTTCACTTTGCTGCATCCTTTCACATTGCTTGAGCCTCCCCTGGAACAGGTTGGGGCCTCTCCTGGGAGGCTGGCCTCACCATTTGAGAAACCCTGCTCTAGGCCACCTCTATCAGCTCCACACTGGAGTACTTCCAATCCAGGTTCCTCGCAGTCTGGAACCTTTATGCCCCTCTCAGACAAGCCCAGGTGTGGGGAGCACACCTGCCATTGATTTCAGCGGACCTCATGGCCCTCCTCAGAGCACAGAATCAGGTATGGAAGTCTTTCAAGGGCTCCAGCTCACCTGAGGACCATCAAAGGTACAGGGCCCTACGTAATGCCTGCACAAGACAAATCCGCTGGGCAGAAGCCAGTTTCTTCAAAGACTCCTTCTGCACCAATTTAAACCACCCTGCTAAATTCTGGAAGGTGGTTACATCTTTATTCTCCCCTCCCTCACTGCCCCCCTCCCTGGTCCTAAATGTTGGCAACTTCACTGTCACTGACCTTTTCATGGTGGCCACTGAATTCAACACCTTCTTCACAAGCTGTACATCATCATGCTGTCCACTCTCCCCCTGCCCCATCCACCCCCTCCCTCCACATACCCAGTTCTTGACCCTTCCACTGCCCCATCCTTTGCCTTCTGACAGATCTCCCTGGCTGAAGTCTACAATGCCCTGCTCACCCTGAATCCTGCTAAAGGCAAGTGTCCCACTGGTCTAGACTCCAAAATGCTCTACCTGTGAGCCCCTGCCATCGCCACCCCTCTGGCATCACTCTATAACTTCTCCTTCTCTCCTGCCTCAATCCCTTCTGACTAGAAGCATGCCACCATCATCCCACTCCCTAAAGGCAGTGACCCCTCAGCTTCTGGGAACTATCACCCTATCTCCCTCCTACCTAACTTAGCTAAACTCCAAGAACACCTCCTCCTCTCTCAGCTCTCCACTTTTCTAGACTCCTCATCCTTCTCACACCTTACTAGTCTGGGTTTAGGAAGTCCCGCTCCACCACCTCTTCTCTACTTTGGCTCACCGACTCCAGCTATACTGGTATGGATAAAGGCCACATTATCTCTGCCATTTTTGTCAACCTGGCAAAAGTCTTTGACCCTGTATCTCACCCCTTCCTCCTTTCCATGTTCCTTCTCGCAGGTCTCTCTAGCACGGCCACCAGCTGATTTCACTCATACCTGGTTGGCAGATCCCAATCTGTCAGAATTGGCAACTCCACCTCTCACTCCCTACCTGATACTTCTGGTGTACCCCAAGGCTTGGTCCTTGGCCCACTACTGTTCTCAATCTTCTTGAACGATCTACCCACTGTGTGCCCACACACATCCATCCACATGTATGCTGATGATGCAGTACTGTATATGTTCGGCCCCTCACTGGCTGATGTTATGACCAGACTGCAGCAGGACTTCAATAACGTTCAGCTCTGGTTTTGCTCTAATCAGCTCTTTCTCAATGCCAAGAAAACTGTCTTCATGACCTTTGGCACCAGGCAGAGACTTTCTCAACTCCCTCTCACTCCTTCCTTCTATACCCTTGATGGGACTTTGCTGGAGGATTGCTCCTCCTTCAGATATCTTGGGGTCTGGCTTGACCAGCATCTCAATTTCTCTGTGCATATTGATGTAGCCCACAAAAGCTTCACCCCAAGCTGGGTGCCTTGTACCACAATCACTGCCCACCATGGAATTGTGCAGAAAATTATACTCCCTGTCTTCAACTACAGGGATATAGTCTACAGTGTTGCCCCAAAGTCCACCCTAACTAAACTGGACACCCTCTTTCATTCCTTCTGTCATTTTGCCCTTGACTGTCCTTCCTCCACTCATTACTGCACCCTCTATCGGTTACTGGACCTCCCATCATTTCAAGACTGGTGGCATTCATGCTGCACTAGTCTTACAGCTAAATTCTGGGCCCAGTCCCTCCCCCATATCTCATCTGTGTACTATTAGCCCCTGCCCCCCCAGTGTACCCTCTCAGGAACAATGATTCTCATTTACTGTCTGTTCCTTTAATGATCATCACCACAGCAGTCCAGTCAGCCCTCAGATATCACCTGCTCAAACTATGGAACTCCTGTCCTGTGACCATTCAAAATGCCTCTCCTGGCTGGCACCTCAACCCCCTTCTCAAAGTGCACTTTTCCCCCACATGCCCCTGTGCCATTACTAACTCTAATACTCTGGAATAGCCTATGCTATTTCAATAGCCTATGTCCAGGTTTTCCTGTATTTGTCTGGTTTATATTATTACTGTGTGAATTTCACTGTTACAGTATGTGACTCGTGCTTTGCCTCTGTATACAACTCATTTTACAGTTCTCATCAATGTTCTCTGTACACTGTAACTGGTTTTGGTCTCTGTATAATTTTAATAATTGTATTTATGATGTTGCTTATCCCTGTTCCTGTCTTCCCAGAATGCATCTGGAATCAAGCAGTAGCCTGTCAGTATGCTTTCCTGGTAAAACTTTTAAATAAATAAATAAATGTGTGGTGCACTTTATCTATTTGCACTGCTAGGGAACGCAGCTGTTCCTGGTGTTTTATGTGCTACCTTATATAAGCAAGTATTTATGAACCCCGGTTGAGTTGAAGTGTTGTTGCAGTTGAGGATTAGGTGAATCTGTAACAGATCTCTCAATCCTGAAACTTGAAAAAAAATGGCTGCAAAATGTATTTGTAAGTTCTTCTTTTAGTGTTGATATTTCATTGGTTTTAGGAAACCTAATAATTAGAGAAGAAATTGGAGATACTGTACTTTACTTGCATATTTGTGTGTTTTTATTTGTATTACAGACCCAAATGTGTGTGGGCTGAGTTATTTCTTGACTGCTGGCTTCTACCTGCTTTTTGCTGTAGTGGGGCGTACTGTGGAACTTAAATTCCCAGCAACATGGTGATTAAAGCTGTGTAAGCAGAGGCTTCTCGGAAGTAGCTGCTGTAAAATTGAATATTGATCTTGAGCCTTTTGGAGCACTTTTTTGCTTAAATAAGTAAGTCAGAAACTTTTTTTTAGGTTTTATGTGTTTTAACTTAATGACTTTGGCAGTTGATTTATTGGGTATAGGTACTGGTTTGTGAGTTACTTATTAGTTTTATATAATAGAATTTTAATACCTGTAAGTTTTTTTTTCCCTCTTCTTCTTCTTCTTGTTTTTACTTATTTGTATGTATTGCTCCATTTTAGTGGCTGGGGTTGCAAGTATCTTCCATGGACATATTCCCTCTCATTTGAGAACATTAATTGCTGGCCTTATGTGGCTTAACTGTAAATGTTTTCCCGAACAACCAGTGCATCAGCAATCAACAGCCTGCTTATCAATTCAAGAGAAAGCTTTCTGGGGCTATTTTTTGAACTTGAACAAAATGTTTGTAAATATTGTATACTGTAAAATTTTTTCTCCTTTTTCTCTAACTATTATATTTGTATTTTTGGGAAATATTTTTCTCTCGGTTTCCATACCGTTATCTTATGAGAGTTCTTGTATAATATTAGAATATACTTGATAATGGATATTTATTACCATAGATGCTTGAGATTCTGCAACAATATGGTAGTCATGAGGGGACAGATGAATTAGAAATTGACCTTTACTACATGTGTTGAGATGACAACTTTTAACACCAGCCCTTTAGATGGTGCTACAGAAAAAAAGGAAACATTCTTAAATGACCCAGCAAAGTAGTCTTAAAAAATGCACCCAAACCACAAACAAAACACCCCAAATGACAAAAGAAAAGAATAAAAAGAAACCATTGTTACAGGATAGCATTTGTCAACCAAAAATTACTGAACATTTAACTAAGATTGTAAAAATAGTTACTAATGAGCCTCAATTACAAAATTCCTCCTGTTTTAGTCAGAGTAAAAAGGATTCTAAGCAATTACCTTAAACTTTAAGACTAAGGGCAGGATTGACAAAACACTTTGAAGGGGAAAAAAAATGCACAAGTCCCCAAAATTTGTGCAGTTGAGAAAAGGGGGGTGGCCGGCCCGCCCGCTGAGTTAGTTTCCTCTTGCAATACCGGTGACCAGGGTTGAGAATGGACCCGGTCACTGAGGAATGGCCGGGGGAGAAGGATCGAGTGTCCCAGGGACAGCTCTTCTTCTCCAGGGGGGAGGGTAGGGGTCTGGTCCGGCACCTGCTGGCTCCTAGCGGAGGCTGGGAGCATTGCAGGATGCACAACCTAGTTCTAACTGGGGGAGGAGCAGGCATCGGTGTATGCCAAGATGTCACTACGCTGCCCCCAAAAGAAAGCCAGGAAATAAATTGCTCGCTGGCCCTCCAACATGATGGCTCTCTGTTCCTGGGGGCCTCCAGTGCCTTCCCAGTGCCTCCTGTTCCCCAGCAGCATCCCCGGGCCCTAGACAAAGGACATACTGGGGCTGTCCTCCCCCCGGTGCTTTCCTCCTCAGAGGAGAGGGGCCGGCCCAGTGAAGGGATACACCGGGATATCCCGGGGGTCGGCTGCAATCTGGGGACAAGAGGAGGGCTGGGCAAGGACAGAAGAGGTCAGGAGGAACTTGGCAGAGCCTGAAGGAGTGGAGGACCAGTGAGCATAGGGCAGAGAAAAAAAAAAGAAAAAAGGGGGGTAATTGTGCTGCATCATATACACAAAAAGCCCGCAGCTATGGGAAAAATACAATGTGGACTGCAGAAAATATGCAGCTGCAGAAAATTCCTGCACCAAAAAAATGGCATTGTAAAGTGTGGCATATCTCTTTAAAGGCTATTCTCAGCCACTGTTTTTCCACAGTAGCAGAAAAAATGTTGCGCACATGCTGCACCGAGGAGAGTGAGACGTAACTCACCCTGAGCAAAAGGCAGAGTACTAACACTTGGGAAACAATCATACTGGTGGTTCAAGCATCAAACAACAGCAAACATGTGGGCTGTATAGTAGTGTCAGTGGCTACACCAGAACGAGCACACATTTCCATTGAAAGACAACAAAGCACAACTACATGACCCTGTGCAGCCCATAAAGAAGCCCCACAGGCAGTAGAGGCAGTGTGGTAACAGCCAGAAGTGTGTGCTACAGATGCAGAAGAAAGAAACACCTCAGAGACACAACCAATGGATACATATTGCCACTGGGTGCAAGGTCCTGTTGGTACAGGTGGTGCTACCATGGTCCCAGTTGTGGGACTGGCTGCTTGCTTTGCTGGGAGTGCTGTTTCTGCTGCAACATTTGTGAGACTGTCAAAGTCTCCTGCTCCACTTAATATGGATCTTCTGCTGTTGTTCTGTCTGCTGAGTCTTTTATATTATTTATGCAGCTGTGGAAAACATGTTGTGGATTTTCAGCACTTGAGGAATTTCACAAATCACCTGTTTTGCAATCTTCTGCACCTGTGGAAGTTTCAACTGTGAATATGTCACACTTGCATTTCCGCAGTTTTGCAGGCCTTTTTCCACATGTGCGGAGTTTTTTGCTCTCTTTGTGAATCTAGCCCTAAATCCTTTGGTGACTGACCCTTTAAATCAGAATGTGAGTCCAATAGTGGATAAGCCTTCTGGTTCTGGTTCTGGTTCTTCTCTATCCTAGATCTAGTACTGACTAACAGGGAAGGGATCATAGATCTCCAGGTAGAATGTCACCTGGGGGCCAGTGACCATCACATGGTATGGTTCAATTTGGCTACTACATCTAAATCATCACATTCCAAGGCTAAAATATAGGACTTCAGAGGAGCTGACTTTGATAAGATGGCCAACAGAGTTAAGCTAGCCCTGGCAAAAAGAAACACAGGTGAGGGGGTACAGGCAAAGTGGGCAAGCATTAAGGATGCAATACTTGAAGCAACATCCCATTGTGTTGAACAGAAAGGAAGTGCAAAGAAGAAGAAACCACTTTGGTTCTCAAATACAGTAGCAGAAAAGGTCAGAGCCAAAGAGCTGGCCTTCAGGAAATATAAGGAACACAGCGGGATGAAGATAGGGAGGCATACCAAACTGCCTTAAGGGAAGCAGGGAAGGCAATAAGGCAGGCAAAGTCCCAAACTGAGGAAACAGTGTACTGAACAGTAAAGAAGGTGACAAGACTTTCTATAGATACATTAGTGAAAGGAGAAAGTCCAGAGGGTATTGCTAAGCTTAATGGAGAAAAGGGAGCATGTGAGGAGGAGGACCCTGTAAAGGCATCTATCCTAAATAGATACTTTTGCTCAGTATTTACTGAAGAGAAGGTAGGGCAGGGCCCACAGTTCAGCATCATGGACACAGGGGAGGGAGGTGAGCACTTCTCCCTTCACAAAAGAAAGGGTCCTACAAGAGCTTGCTAAGCTCAGGGTGGATAAGGCAATGGGACCAGATGGCATACATCCCAGGGTACTTAAGGAGCTAAAGGTGGAACTAGCAGAGCCGTTAGCAGAACTGTTTAGTGAGTCTCTGAGCACAGGAGAGGTCCCAGAAGACTGGAGAAGGGCTCATGTGATCCCGCTCCACAAGAGTGGTAGCAGAGAGGAGGCAGGGAACTACAGACCAGTCAGTCTTACCTCAGTAGTGGGCAAGATTATGGAGGCACTCCTTAAGGAAAGGATAGTGCAACACCTGGAATCCATAGGGGCACAGGATCCAAGACAGCATGGGTTTACAAAGGAAGGTCCCACAAACTAATCTCATAGGTTTCTTTGACTGGGTAACCAGAGTGGTGGACCAAGGGGAGCAGTTGATGTTGCCTACCTTGACTTCAGCAAAGCTTTTGACACTGTTCCACATAGAAGATTGATAAATAAGCTGGGTAGACTTGGGGTGGGTCAGAAGTTGGTCAACTGGGTGGCAAACTGGTTGTGAGGCAGAAAACAGAGAGTGGTGGTAAATGGTATACAGTCAGAAGAGATGCAAGTCACAAGTGGGGTACCTCAGGGATCAGTCCTGGGGCCAGTCCTCTTCAACATCTTCATTAGTGACCTTACAGATGGACTAGAAGGTAAGGCTTGTCTGTTTGCAGATGACACCAAGATCTGCAACAGAGTAGATGATCCAGATGGGGTGAGCAGAATGAGAAGAGATCTGGATAAACTAGCAAAATGGTCAGAAGAGTGCAACTGGGATTTAATGCAAAAAAGTGCAAGATCATGCACAAGGGAAGAGAAACCTGAAGCCACCTATAGGCTGGGAGGAGTTGCTGCAGTCACAAGGAAGAGAGACTTGGGCATCATCATCACTGATGACCTGAAATCATCAAGCAGACTTCTAAAGCAGTAGGTAAGGCTAGGGGTGTTAGGGTGTATTAGTAGGGGTGTCACAAGTCATAAGAGGAGGTTATAATCCTCTTTACAAGACACTAGTTAGGCCCCATCTGGAGTACTAGTGCAGTATTGGAGGCCACACCTTCACAAGGACATTAACCAAATTGAGGCAGTCCAGAGAAGGGCAACCAAAATGGTGCAGGGACTGCATCAGAAGACATATGAGGACAGATTAACAGAGCTCAATATGTATACCCTTGAGCAAAGGAGGGAGAGAGGTGATGTGATCGAGGCATTCAAACACCTTAAGGGCATTAACAAGGTGAAAGAGTGTAACATGTTTAAATATAAGAAAAATGGCAGGACAAGAGGACACAGCATGAGATTAGCGGGGGGACAATTAAGGGGAATGTGAGGAAATTCTTTTTCACAGAAGGGGTGGTGGATGCATGGAATGGCTTACCGCAAGAAGTGGTGGCTATGAATACAGTGCAGGGCTTCAGACAGGCATGGGATAGGCATAAGGGAGCAATACAAATGAGTATGAATAGATAGGCCACTGACAGAGCTAAGGCCGATGGCACATTTATAAGGTAGAAAAAGAAATGGGCAGACTGGATGGGCCTTGCGGTCCTTATCTGCCGTCAACTTCTATGTTTCTATGTTTCTATGTTTGCTTAAATCTCCTGATCTGGTTCTGGTGTTGGCTGCACCAGAAATTAGTCAATTGCCAAATGTTGACTCTTATGAGTCCCCCCCCCAAAAAGCAAGTATTTTGGCTAATAGATTTTGTAGCTCTGTGGTTCATCTGTTATCCAAGAAGCCAATGTTGGGAAAGTTGAAATGCCTGTGAGTAAATGTCTGAACTCTAGTCATATAAGGAGAGACTAGAGGACCTCAATATGTATACCCTGGACAGGAGTTGTGTGTAGCCAGCGGTGGCTGGCCAGATAGGTGAACAGAGGGCAAGTGCTGGCCACCATCTCAGGGCTGGCAAGAGGGTTGATGGTGGAAGGAATATTATTTTAATGGGGATTGGGGTCAGTAAGGGATGAACACCGGATGCCAGAGACATTCATTACTATGTCTATGGGGATTGGGATCAGGAGGTGGGTACCACTGGATACCAAGGCAGTTACTTAGTCTGCCCACAAGGATTAAGAATGTCAGGGATAAAAGTTTACCAGGGTTGTAGGGGGTTAATGGAGAGCAAAGCACCTTTTACCATTTGGGGGAGGTGATTGGGGGTGGGTGGCAGGTGTTTGTATTCTGTTAAAAGAGGCTTCTTCCACACATTAAGCAGCACTGCACAGGCAAGCTATTAACACCTCAAAAGAGCTTCCAGTGGGCCTCCAGTATTCCAGTGTGCACATGTTCATGTGATTCCATCCCATTGATATTTGTGCCTCAAGTGCCTATGCCTTCCTGAACAAACCACTCTGCTCCACTGCACAGTGAGGCTGTTGGTATGGTAAGTGCAGGACTCTCTGGTGTAAATCTCACTGTGCACAGTGCAAATCCTGCTTGTGCTGTGCAAAGACTTTGAATATGCTGCCCTGGGTGCCACAGTTGTTTTCCTTTTTGTTCAGTGGTTCCCTTATTGTGTGCACATTAGATCCTGAAGCAGTAGGTCACTTTTCTATTAGTCTTTACATGGAACCCCAACTGCAACATGAAGATAATTAATCATTAACTATGATGAGTGTTTGGAAATGGTTCATGAACTTCCATCCAAGTTCACCAACTGCTATTCAACTCAGTTCATGAGCCAAATTCATGAACTGTTTGTCAACACAAAGTTTATAAAATTGCTGAACCTTTCAACGAACATGATGAACTGAGTCTTCACACTTTCAAAATATTGATTGATACATATTGCACTGATAGTTGCACCTTCTCCTGGGCCCTCTGCTGCTATCTATTACAAACTGATGGCTGGTTTATAGCTGCCTAAGCTGTAATAACCTTGCTATCTTACATTATATTATGTTTTGTATTACCATTTTTTGTCACTTTTTCTCTTTTGCTGCATATCATTAATTGATTTATCAGACTATTTACTGCTTGTATTTTTTTCTGTTCTTTAGCTTGCATCCTTCTAATTGCTGTGATTTTTCTATACCAACTGTCTTATCCTGTCCAGGACCTTCTTGCAAATGAGCCTTGCTCAACAGAGCTTTTCCTGGTAAAACAAATAAAATGAAATGAGTCAAAACTAAATTTGCATACCTAACTCGCATATAAGAATACATTATTTCCCACAGCAACAGTTTTAAGGCACCACAAAATCAGAATTTGTTTTCAGTTTAGAGGACAGAAATATATGTTCTATAAGGAAATTAACTATTTCAGCACTCTGAAGGATTAATATTTACATTCACCATATCTTAAAAGCATTTCAGATCTGGCTGGCATACAGTAGAGTCAACTGGGATGTAATGCCATGTGATATGCATAATCACACTTTCCTTTGTGATGAAATGTGTAATTGCAATTGGATTGCATTCAGTTTCCATGGTATTCTGCAACATGTTGCTGGCAGAAATTGTGATGAAGGTGTTCCATTGTGGCTGACGCCAATGTAAATAGTGATTTGGCCATTTGTAAAAGGAAGATGAGCAGCAGTTCCATTTGAAAAAGGACAACAGAAATAAAGGCAGTGTAAGGTAAGTTATTAATTCTAAAATGGATGATTTGAATAGTCATTCATTAGAAAATGTAGAGTTTGTTAAAAGAATTCAATTGTAATACAGTATATGGTTGAATGTTTTTCCCACAGAGAAACAGCGGAGCTAGAAAGTCATAATACTGTACCATCGTTCTGATGCCTGAATGATAGTATTACAACTTTGAATTCCTCAAAAGCTGCACTCTGCTACAAGTTGAACCCACAGAAAACTGAAAGAGGAGAAAGAGCAATTCAAGCATAAACAGGATCCATTTTTTAGAGCTCAGCAGGCAGAAACAATGGTTGCGCTGTTTGCTGCTTATTTATTTTATTGTCCCTCATTGGCACTGGTGATCAAGTGGGGCAAATAGGTGATCTGTCTGTGGAGATGAGAGGGGATCCAGTTGGGGGGGTTCTCTAAGACATTTGAGGGGGTCAAGGCTCACTGAAACAGTAGCAATTAGTTAGACAGATTGCCATATAGTTCAAAAAAACAACATATGGCAATTCATCTGTTACAGTGTTGAAATTTCATTTCGGGATTCTGATGTCATGATAAAGTCTTGGGCTTTACTCTCAAGATTTAGGACATCGTCAGAATCCCTCTATGTAGTTACAAGACCCTAACAGATGAATTGCCATATGTTATTCTATTTATCATTGTTAATTGTTTGGATTGTGTGATAAAACAACTGAGAGTTAAATGGGCCTACCTCTGAAGGAACATATCTTTTGATAATAGGGCTAAAAGAGGATTCCTGGTAAATTAACCAATATTATCAAAGCAAAGTAATTTGGATTACCAAAAATGTTGATGGACTGGGTTCATGGAAATTCAATAGCGTAGTTTCATGAACCATTATGAATCTTTAAGTTCATGAATGTTCATAAACACAGGAGTAGCATTAAGTGTTCATGCACAATTCATGAACTTGCATGAACAATTTGATGCACACTTGCATGTTCATGGGCTGAATTCATGAACTGTTCATGAATAATTAATGAACATTCATCAGTGGTTCCTGATTGTTTCACCTGGACTCATATAAGGAAAAAAGACAGACTATTTCAAAACAAGAACACAGAGCAATACACTGGGGGGTAATATACAGATTTCAAACATGCGCACGTTTATTTTTCCTAAATATTAAAATATATAATAAACAAACTTTATATTCCTTATAAGCCAATGTTTTAGTCATTTTAGCTTCTGTAGCAGAGGTGCCTAGATCAGTGTTTCTCAAATGAGACCACCGTACCAGAATGTACCCACAAGGACTATGTTTTGTGTCCGCAGCGCTCTAATTACAAATGTGATGGAATTAAAAAAAAATTCTACCCTTTAAAAATTGGAGAATAACATTGCAAGTTAAAATACTTTAAGAACTTGAATTGTTGTATATTGTATGAAGCGAATGTTGTTAAATCAGGGGGTCTCAGGATATCAGGGAGTTAAAAGTGATCAAAATTGCTGGTCTGGTGATGCTGAGGATTGAGGCACAGGATGCCACACATCATGCTATGCTGGCCACTCTGGTTCGGGCACAAATTTGGGTTGTCTTGGTGCTGGCAGGAGGGAGGGTTGAGCAGGATCAAGCCTAGGGTCTCTCCTCTCCAGGGGTGGGAGCTCTCCCTCCTGTAATCCTGCCATCACTGGGTGGAGAGTAGGTGGTGGTACAAGCAGGTATGGGTGAATGGTAGGGTGGGGCATCCTGTAGTGTGCTACATGCACTTGCCTCCACATGTGCATGCTTGCACCAGGGATGCATGGGTGAGCAGGCAAAAAGCTGGAAAAAAAAATAAAAAACCTACAAACATGTAAATATAAAAAGGGATCAAAATTGGTGATGAGCATGGGTTGCTGGGGGTCGGCTGGGGAAGGGGTGGGTGAGGATTGAGTGGCTGCCTTGCAGCTCTCCTCTCCTGGACTGGGGAAGTTAGCTTCCCCAGCCTTTGACTGCCACCATGTGAGGCATGATGGCAGTGTGGGCGATGGGGCAGGGCTTGGCACTAGGCCAGGTGGAGGTATCAGGGCCATTCAGGTCAAGGTGTCATGAATGCCTCCACACATACACACACACACACACACACACACACACACACACACACATGTCCTTGCACTGAGGCTCTGGGGACTTAAGGGGAGAAAGTTTAGGTGGAAAATCACCCTCAGCAATGAATGAAGACCACCCTTCACAGACTCCGCATAGGTGCCTAGGCACTATCTTCAAGTCCTGTGGCTGAAGATGTTGGCGGCAAATGTAAGTCCCAGGGAGCCGGGTGACAGGGCTGGGGTTGCCAGTCTGAAGGGAAGGTCACTGAGGGCATCAGGCAGAAAAACAGTAAGTTCTGCTGGACACACTTTGAGGCCTTGCAGGTCACAAGGATATAGGGCTTGAGAACCATTGGCCTAGATAGTTCATCACAGGAGAACTGCATTGAACCTATGAGCCTGTGTTTTTCTGGAGAAGCTGTTTTTAAAACACTGGTTCATATTGTCTTGATGTTCTGTATTTATTGGTCTTTTCACAATTTCAAAAGATGTTGTGAAGTTTTAATTTTCTGGCAAAGTTCTGGCAAAGTTGCAAAATTCCCCTCTAGAAAACTTCATAAATGTCCCACTTCACCACTTCTCAATTAGTTTTCCTTGAGAAGTGATACTCTTTTTTTAGGTGAGGTCAAGTGAGTCATGGTGATGTTCCAACTTTGCCAGCAAATTTGCATGACTTTACTGGATAAAGTGCAACTTTGCCTTCTGAAAACTCTGCGAAACCTGCACTTCACACTTTGAAAATTTGGCAAACTTTGAAAATTAATTTGCAAAGCAAAGTTTGCCAGCGTTCTGAAGACATTTTGATCTATTTCATGCGTTTGGTTGTTGGCTCAGTGTATTTGTGTTCTGCTAACAGAACTCAGTGGTTGAAGGGGACATAAGCTACAGAGAATAAAAAAAAAACTGTGAAGAAGAAACTGGTTTACACACCTAGTGGATGCTGTGACATCAGTGGACATGAAAGCAAAGCTTGAGTGCCTCACTGATATTACAGCACTCATGAAGTTCATGAACCAGCAAGTTTTTCACTTTTTTGTAATACAGTAATAATAAGTTGTGTAACCACCCACCTGCTACTTTACACAGTTAGCACCTCTGGCACCCATATTGGGCACACACTCAAAATTTAGAAGTGGCAACACCCCTAGCTTTGGGAATGTATACCAGGCTCATTCTCTAGAGATCAAGGGGAGGGGGTATACAAAAACAATAACCATTGGTATTCACAAACCAGGTCCTGGGGAGAGATTTTTTGCTAGGCATATGCTAGACCTATTCTCTGGAGGGGTGCCCAGTAAATCCACACAGGAAGTAATAACGTAACTGTCCAGACCATAGTTGAGGTTCTAGAGTGGGACTTTATTCAAAAGATGTTCTTAAAAGCAAGGGTGGACCCCCAAAGTTTACACATCTTGGCACTAGGAACTTGCAAAACAACAAAATCAAACTGTACTGTCAGAACCCCTTTGTATTCCCACCCCAGTAGGACACTGGACACTTGCACTTCGTATTCCCACATGTCGTAGGACATAGAACAACTTGGACTTGTATTCCCACATGTCATAGGACACAGAACAACTTGAACTTGTATTCCCACATGTCTTAGGACATAGGACATTGCTTTCAGTGGCATATTGGCCATAACTGAAAACACAATTGGCTAACACCAACACCATTCTTCCATAACTGGTGAAGAACTGTGATCCACTCCAGGGGTTAAAAATCCTCTTCAGACATTTGGCCATTTGCCTAAAGTAATCAGGTGCCCTTACTGAACCTGTTAATCCTGAACTGGTTACTCCACATGGGGTTCTGTCCACCCTTTGCTCCAAAATTCACACTCAAACATTCTTTCAGCGTTACACCTTAAACATTTGAAAACCTCTTGAATTGCTTTTTTGAATGAAACTTGGCATTCAGCATTCAAAAACACCACCTCAGTAGTTTAAAGGTAAAAGGCCCAAACAGTGTGACATAGTCATATCTCTGGACATCACACACCTCAGCCAACATTACTTCAAAGGTAGTCTTGCATGTCTATACTTACAGAAAAGGAAGTTGTGCCTTCCCTTTAGGCAAGGAACACAACAGAACAGGTACTTTCTCCCTCTAGCAAAGTCAGAATTTACTCGCTATTAGACATTTCAGGCAGCTTCAAAACATCCTGGATCAAACAGGGGATTGCCCCTAAGATCCATTGACAAGCAGTCCTTTTCACCCCTCCAGGGATGAAAATCAGGAAATCCTGCTGTAGAAAAGGTCTCCACCACTTTACTTGGCAAGCTGTGGAATTACCAAACTAGGGTGAGAATTCAAGGCCTCAACTCAGGTCCCACTGGCAGAGCAGCTCTCACTCCCACACTCTCACTCTAAACACTGACTGCAACTCACTGTCACTGACTCCTGTCTCAACATTCTATCTCCTGCCTCAACAGCTGGCACAAGGGTTATGCTGCAGCGAGAGTTCCAAGTGAGCTCATCACTTCAGTCTCAGCTGAGGCCAAGTATACAGAAGAGTGAGCAGGAGAAAAAACATTTAACTAGTTAATCACCAGCTGCCTCTCCCTGCTTAGCACTGTTACTGAGGGGATTCTAGTAACCCCAGGGGACTGGGTAGTTACACTTGGATAGCATGTTATTTTAAAGAACTTTGAAAAATGGGTGCTGAAAGTCCTGTATTCTGATTTGTCGAAACAGGTCACCTAACCATGGATTAATCCCCTCTAAACCCATAGTTGCCTTGCCGCACTACAGAATCCTGAGTGCAGCAATGTAAACTGTCCTTTTCAGATCACTCCACCAGAGAAACATGTAAAAAACTACAACTACAGCATCCTCATTAGGACAAAGCCACCTAGTTGAGAACTACAACTACAGCATCCTTAGCAGGACAAACCCATTAGGCAGAAGAACTATTTTATTACAAGTGCATGCAAACAGTGTTTTAATGCTTTAATATTTATTCAGGTAAACCTATAAAATAAAGTTGCCCATTTTATAAGTGGATTAACCCACTCCAGATCATGGGTTTACTGAGCAAAATCCATGCCTGGGTGGCTGAAGTCACTCGACTTGCAGCCTCTTGCCTCACAACCCCCGGCATGGATTAATGCTCAATAAACCCATGCTCTGTTGTGTGTTAATCCCTCCTTACTTAAGTTTTGTATGTCCACATTGTGAGGTCCAGTCCAACAAGAAATGAAAGTGCAAACCACAACTCTGTTTTCCACACTGTTAGAATCATTGTGTTTCTGATCATGTGCTATTAATTCGCACATCTGCGCTTGCACCTGAACTAGTACTGAACTTTTGCAGTTGTTCTTAACATTCTCTAAATGTTGTCCTTAATGTATGTTTTAGAAACCAATGAAAAAATATGCTAGCCATGTATTATATCTGTGTTTATGTCTTCTGTTTTCAGCCTTTGCATAGTGTGTGAGAGTTCATCTGACACTGGACACTGTTGTTTAATGTGGAACCAGTTTGAGCTCTTTTCATGTTAATTTGCATATACTCCCCATGATGCTTTGCATTGTGTAATTTCATAGTTTTATATATTATATTAGAATTCTAAAATGGTGCTTAACACCATAGTATAAATCAAAAATATTTATTTAGTGTCTGTTAATCAGGTAAGTGCACTAGACAAAAATTGCCTTTCTACAGGCACAACCTTGATTGTTACAATAAAATTCATGGCAATGTTAACTGTAGAATAACAATGATGGCAAAAATGAAAGATATTCTGCAGCACAACAAATACAAAATTAATAGAATTATAACATGGATAGAAAAAAAACATTAATGATGATTAGTCTAGAGGCAGTTTCAGCAGTGAAGTCATCTCCAGACATCATCAGGGTCTGAAAATAATCTAAAATTAAAGCTACATAAAAGCTTTGATTTATTCTACACATTCCATCTTATAATGGCAGTAAGGCACTCAAGGGAATATGTTATTTTTTTTTTTTTTGCTTTTTATTGGAAGAGTTGTACTGCAAAAGCCATAGTGAGTGATAATCATTCATTTCCATAGGCTTTCTGGGGCAGATGTTATGCCAGTTAACGTCATTTCTTGGGTTGCTAAAGACGTCTGCACTTCCTAACTCACAACACACCCATGGTGTGTTTTCCCCACATGAAACACGTCCTGCCATACTTTATTGTTTAAACTTCCCCAGTATTAATTATAGACCAATAAAGACTGGGAAATAACAGAATGGGAACCAGTATTGAAAAACAGGTTCTAAGGGGAAAAAAATAACTTACAGATTCAGCACGGTTCCCCAGTGAGCACTCCTGATCATGATCCTTGAATAGCTCAATTATCTAAATCCTGGGTGGATAGACTCAGAAAATACAGTAGATACTTTGCCCCAGATAACCTAGATCATCCAGATCATTTCTCAGGATAATGACTCCAATACATCACTTTTATTTTATTTATTTGCTGGTAACCATGTATGATTTGCAGAGACATACTATAGGTCCATTTTTCAGTGACTACCTGGATCAGTGACACAGCTTGATAGTACAGATACAGGACTGCAGACCAAGCTGAAAAAATGAGAACAATTAAAATACTAAATATTCAGGATTATTGGTCTTGGAAGAAACAACAACAGTGAAAACACTAATTATATTTCCAAAACAGTTGACAGATACAGAGATGATGTAGTTAAATTATTACATTTACTGTATGCAACTGACATAAAAAAATTACAGGCCTTAAATAGCTGTCATTCTGGATATTCTGATGATACAATGGATTATGCAATTAGCATCTCTATTCTGAAGTTCCGGGGAATATTAGCTCCTCTTCCCTCTTTTA
This sequence comes from Neoceratodus forsteri, assembly GCA_016271365.2. Taxonomy (NCBI): domain Eukaryota; kingdom Metazoa; phylum Chordata; order Ceratodontiformes; family Ceratodontidae; genus Neoceratodus; species Neoceratodus forsteri. The sequence continues at coordinate 158,090,201 of CM028131.1, read as the reverse complement.
ATTGTCAAACTTTTTTTCGGGCAGTGTCTTTGCTTGAGTTCTTTTCCCATTCCCCCTCAACCTCCACACATGCATACTCAAACTACATAGATACGTAGGTTTTTACAGCAGATAAAAGCTCATTAATTTATCCAGTTTCCACATTTCCTCCCAAACTTCATGTCTGACCTGATGTCGGACCAGACGTAATGGGCCTTTTTCCTTCCACTGCCACATTGCCCCCTATGTACATAGAAACTTAGAAACATAGAAGTTGATGGCAGATAAGGACCACAAGGCCCACCCTCTTAGATGTTACTACAGTATTAACAAATACTCAGCTTTAAGCAAAAATCATTGAATCTGCAATTGTCTTGGAAAATACAATTTCCCTTTTGAAAACATTTCTCCCCAAACCTCCAAATTACAAACTTAACTTCTCCTGTAGTAGGAACCATTTTTGCATCAAGGTAGAGAACACTGGAAGATCCCATCCCTAGAGTGATACCTAGCCCTGCAGACACCATTGCAGATGAAGTCCACTGCTGTCTCATGAACTGCTGACGGATATTTCCATGGGCACTGGTACAAAATCAGAAAGGGAGATGAGGGAGAGGAATACAAGGAAAGGGGTGAAAAGAAAGCTTCCCCCAGCTTTTCTCTGAATGTGTGAGAGTTTTTAGTTTGGATGGGGAAAAGACATTAAGGTCATTTCTCTAAATTTTATACCTAAGCATTTTACTAGCCATCATCTCTGTTAAACGCAGCATTATTATGTTGTTGGCTCTGTGTTTTTGCTGAATAACACAACAGCCTCAAAGAACAGTCTCCAGTTAGAATGAGGCAGACTAATTTCTTTTCATGGAGCTGTGATTCACCTTCTCCCTCACCCGGCAGATGCATGTCATTTGTCTTGTTATCTTCAATATGTCATGTTGCAGCTGTTTTCTGGTTGTACTACATGCTACTGTCTATTAGAGATTTTTTCCCAGCTTGTTTGCATGCATTTTCCTTCTGACTCCTTTGCCTTTGCCCTAATATCATTCTCTATCTTTCATTCTCCGATTCTAGAAGACAGTGTACCATCTGACCATCTGGATTCAACTCCTAGGGCTAGAAACTGAGCACTTCAGCAAAACTCAGTACAATGGGGGCTATATGCTGAACCTATTTTTAGACATCCCCCCCCACAGCTAAGCGTAGGTTTCAAAGAGCACTGAAATTATTTGCAAATGCTTATGGGTATAGTTGGGTTGGAATACCTGACTCAGTTTACAGACAAGTTGTTGAAGGACATTCAGGTCTTGGAGTCTCACTTTAATTGCTTTTCAGTTTTGAATCATGTGGATGATTTCTACATAAGAATGTCTGTGCTACAGACCTTTTAATTACATTTGTTCACCCCAAATTTTCCTCTTTCTTCTCCCTGTCCCCAGGTCATGGTCTTTCATTAATGTCCGGGGGTTGGGGGGTGGGGTTATTTTATTATTTATTTCTGGTTTGGTTTACCAAACAGGATAGGTCCCATAAGATACAGCCTCCTTTAAATGGATGTGCTGAGGTTCTGTTGGCTGTATTGTTTATGAACATCCCCCCACAGTTCAGTATTGGTCATGCATTCAAGTAGTTCCCCCCTGATAATTTGGAGCTTACCCTTGTCATGTTCCTGGAGGACCCATGGATTACTGTCAGGACTGTAATGCTGGACCTGGGCTTCTTGAACTGCACCCCCATCCATTCCGCAGAAATCAACACAGAAGAAGGCGCACTCTAGGTGTCATGCTCAGACATGTCACAAACCTACAGGACATGCATACATGCCTGCAGCACTCCAGAAACAAGCACTGTGCAAGGAGCGGCAGCCCAGCTGCATTGCTTATGTCACCAAGAAAGAGTGCCTCAGCAATGGACTATATCTTGTCCTCCCAAGCAGCTATGGGGCTCAAACGTGGGCTGAAATGTTAGTTAGGCCCCAGCCTAATGACCCTACTCATTGGTGCCTGACATCTTCAGGGAAACTAGAGTTTGGAAAAATGTTTACCCTAGACAACAGAGGGCCAATATGACAGAAACCTTTGGCCCCCAGTCCACCTGTCAATAGTCTGCAGTGTCTGGTGCCCTGACTTCAACCAATAGGGGACCCAGCAACAATAGTGATGTAGCATTTCAGCCTATTGGGATGCCCCTGGACCCTAATAATAAAAAGGGCTGTACTGGAACTTTTAGGTGTTTTTTTGTGGGCAGAGTGAGTGACTGGAGGAGGGAAGCAAGAACTGCATGCTGCTGTGCTTTTTCTGCTATCCCACATTGAAGCTAGACAGACAGGACTCCCATGCAAGTGAGATGCAGCATACAGTGAGACTAGTTCAGGTGCAAGTTCAACATTTTGGCAAGCATCCTGGAGAGCCTGAATTTTCCTGGTGAGACACTGACCGCAGAGACTGTTAGAGCACTCATTCTAATAATGCCTTGAATAACAATTTCGGTCACCCAACTCAATTCTGGAAGTCAATAAAATCCCTTCTCTCCCCGCCAGCCCAACCCCCTACCCCCTCACTTAACATTGCAGTGAAACTTATCACGGATCCCAGCATGGTCGCCTCTGCATTCAATTCTTACTTCTCCACTGCTGCATCATCCCTTCTCTCCGCCATTCCCCATCCCCCACCCACTTCTCCCCCTATTGGACCCTCACAGCTTCTTTCTCCCTAAGCCCTGTATCATCAAGCTCAGGTGCTAAATTTATTGCTGTCTCAACCCAGACAAAGGCAAATGTACCTCTGGCCTTGACTCCAAAATGCTCCTGCTCTCAGCACCAACCATAGCTCACCCACTTACCCTGCTTTTTCAACCTGTCATTTAAATTCGGAACAGTCCCCAACAAATGAAGCAAGCCACAGTCATTCCCTTCCTAAAGGAGGGGACCTCTCCTCACCTTCCAACTACTGCCCTATATCCCTACTCCACATCCTGGCCAAACTTCAAGAACGTCTGGTCCTCTCCCAACTCCACCACTATCTTGAGACTATGTCTTTCTTCACCCCTTACCAGGCCGGTTTCAGGAAGAATCACTCCACCACCACCTTCCTCCCTCCTCCGGCTCACAAACGCCATCCTCACGGGTATAGACAAAGGGGAATTAACAGCTGCTATATTTATTGATCTGGCGAAAGCTTTTGGCACCGTCTCCCACCTATTGTTGCTGGCAAAACTTGCTCTATCCGGACTGTCGGCAACTGCAAATAACTGGTTCCACTCATACCTGTCCAACAGGTCCCAATTTATTCGCGTTGGCAAGCTACATCCACCCTACTCCAGTCACAGCGAGTCCCCAAGGATCTGTTCTCGCCCACTATTGTTCTCTATATTTCTCAATGACCTGCCTGCAGCCTGCCCAAATATGGCCATCCACATGTACGCTGACGATACGGTGTTGTTCGCCTCCGGCCCATCCTCCAGTGCAGTGACAGCCTGCCTACAGAAGGACTTCGACTCCATCCAACGTTTGCTCATCTCAAACCAACTAGTCCTAAATTAAAAAAAAAAAAAAACATTTCCCTCACCTTTGGCTCCCGGCCCAAACTCACACGGCTTACTGTCCACCTACGTTCCACACTCTGGACAGCTCCCATTGAGCCTGCACCTCTATCGTTATCTAGAGTGTCTGGTTAGATCAACACCTTGACTTCTCTGCACACACTGAAGCTATGCTCAAAAACTGAACCCATGTTGGGAGCCTTCTACCGAATAAAATTGCTTACCCCTGCCAACCAGGCAAGAAATAGTCCAAAAATGATCCTCCCTATTATTGACTATGGTGATACTGTCTACTGCGTGCCCTCAAACCTCCTAGCAAGGCTAAACCCCTGTTTAACTCCTTCTGCCGTTTTGCTAGACCGCCTCCCAATACCCGCCACTCGTCCTCTGCCAATCCTGAACCTCACCTCTCTACACAACAGAAGATCGCTTCACTCACGCTAGAACCGTGGCCAAGTTCTGGGTCACAGTCACTCCCCTTCCTACCTGTCATCCTCCTAACTGCCCTACCCCACCATCCTCGTGCTCCGTAACATCGACGCCCAGGCTCCTGCATCATATAGATCCACCCGGTCCGGCCAGGGAGCTTCAGCTTCAGGTTCCCCAAATTATGAAATTCCCTGTGAGCTGATATTAGACACTCCACAAGCACTCCCCAACTAAATGCCCTTCTCAAAGCGCACTTCTCTACCACCTGCTCCTGTAAACCCCCTTAAACACCCCCTCACTCCAGTACCCGCCCAGTGTTAGAATCAAGTCTGGTCTCTCCACTGTTTAATCTGCTACCTTGTAAAAACTATATGCTGTACTATAATCTGCCTACCCTCAATTGTTTCCATGCACATTATGTATACTATTATACCTATGTATGTTGTTTCTGACTGTATCATGTTCCACTGTATGTTGTGTTCAGATTGTATCATGTTTCCACTGTAACCCCAAAACCCCAGGGCGCATCTGGAAACGAGCGGTACTCTGCTCAGCATGCCTTCCTGGTAAATCTCTTAAATAAATAAATAACTGTTTTGCGTAGTACTTCTGTCTATGAGCTGTGGCCTAGAGCAGGCTAGTTTTCGGTTGCAAGTTATGGCAGAGCATAGAGTCAAGTGTAAGCCCAAGAACTGTATGCTTTTTTTCCTACCTGCACCAGGAGAGTTTTTTTTTCTGGAAGCCTGTGCATTTCCATTCTCTTTGCAGCCAGAAGTACAAGAAGGCTGCCCAGATTTTTTTTTCTCCTGCAGAGGACCATCAGCACTTCATCTCTGGAGGAGGATTGAATGTCGACTGGGGTTAGTGCAGCGGATTCCAATAGCTAAGTTGTTCACTTTAAATCGCACAGTCATCAGTCTTTGCTTTACATTAAAGCAACTGCATCCTTGGAAAGTCTCCAGTTAGCAATTATCATTTTTCCAAGCATTCAAGCATCAGTAACTTTACTTTCCATACTGGATTACAATTTGGGGTTTAACAGTTTATGCATGAATGTGGAACCACGGCCTGTTTGGGGGGTTTCTTTAACTAAAGCTGGCCAAACTGAGCTCCAGCCCAGTATCTTCGGCAAAGACACCAGACCTACACCAGATCTGAACCATTATAAGGGATACCCTAGGTTTAACTACTGTATAGGAACTGGTTCCAACTGTTCTCTTGGGTATATGCTGTTTGAGGGGAGCGGGGCCCAGAACAGCATTGTAAAAGCTTGTAGTATGTTAATTTTATATTTCCTCCACAATTATTGTAACTGCTGATTAATGCACATGTGTTTTAATGTACAACTGGTATGGTTTTTTGCTACTACAGAGTTTAAGCATTACAGAGTTGATTAGTATATGTAGGGAACTATATTGTAAGCTCTGAGATGGATGCCGGGTGCGAACTGCATCCTAGAGGACAGAACCCAAATTAACACCTAGCCCATGGAATACACTGAGTGGAGGCACTGAAAACATATTCTCCATATATCTTAGTGAGGTTTGTGCCCAGACAAGCCCCGTGCAGCCTGGGCCTTCAAACTTGGAGGCTAGCAAGTGGGCACAGGGCAGGGAGGTGTGACTTGGACTGCATATACCATCACGCAGCTGCAAAAGGGGGTCCCATTCATAAACTTCTATATCTAATGCCTGACAAACAGTATAGTACATGAGCAGTTCATTAGTTTTAGCCAAATTTCAGAATTATTAAGAAACTTTCATCAACATTACATAAAACTCGAGGAAGCTCGTAAGGGAGAAACTGGTCGGGGCAATTAGTAGGTGGGATTCACTGCTGCTGTAACAGGCATGGTGTGCTGAACTTGTATTTACCAGGACTTGTTACAAGAATAAATCTTGTCTTGATCTTGGATCGTTTGTCAGTGCTGATTCTTTGGATTTAATAAAACTGTGCATGCATTCATGGCTAGGTGGAGTCAGCAGGTGGCCTGGTCATTTTGTGTAGGTGAGGTGCTCTTCCATTCAGATAGGGAGCACGTCATACACCCAGGGCCAGATTTACATTGACATGGGCCCTATGCACAGTAGTAACCAGGGACCCCCACCTCCCCATAAACATAGGTTATGCAGCATCACCATGCAGTCACTCAGGGAATAATACCAACATAAAAAAGCACACACACACCAGAGACATCCTGCACTGCACATCCATTCCAATCAACCACTTCTAACTTCAAATAATCATTACATACTGAGCTAAATGTAATAAAGGCTGCTAGGCAGTTGAGGCAGGCAAGGGCAGGACATTTAAAAAAATCACCTTCATATTTAGACCACATCACCAGTTTGTGACATTTCACTCTTACTGGCAGCTAATGAGTGGACTGGTATTTTTTAGCATAATAATTATTTTTTAGAAGCTTCTAGGCCAGCTAATCTGCACAACAAGCTAAGCCTAAAGCAAGCCTGTACTATTCACTTCCTTTTTGTTGATCACATTCACACAGATATGTCTATCTATTCCATCCACACATGTGCACATAAATATAGGCAAGCTGCTGCCTGCAAGAATTTAACAGGTATGGTGATGATACAAAATATTAACTTAGTACATTTTCTGTAGCAGGGCAAATTAGACTGTTCTGTTGTGTGATGATTCTGGTTGCTTTTCTTCTAGTCTCCAGGAGTACTGGCCTCAGTTGCTTCACCTGAGTCTCTCCTATCTCTGGCTAGAAACCTCAGCCAGAATATACCAGCCTGCTGAAGCTCCTTAGGATAAATAGGCCACTGCCAGCCAAAATAACATAACTACTGAGGGCTATAGAAGGAGGGACCTGCTGAATGCTTAACTCTACTCCATTCTAAGCCATCCCAAAGTAAAATAACTACTGCAGAGAGCACTAGTGCAGATGACTGGAGTTAAGTAAGTGCACTGTGTTTAATCTGACCAGTCACTTGCTTAGCCTTCTCCGGTGGCTCTCATTCTCCCCACCGGCTATGACCTCTGTCGCTCCATGGCTTGTCCACTGTTCAGCTCTGGTCCTATGGCCCTGCACCATGACAACACTGACTCACTTGTCTGTCTCACTTCAAAAATCAATGTTTTATTCCTCTGACTACTGTTCTACCACTGTCTGACCACACAGTCTTGTGAGCCCTTAACTTCACAATCGGACCTCTGCCACTCCCGGCCTAATGAAAAGTCCAGCTGTCTTTTGACTTTGCTTTTAATAAAACAATGAGCCTGAAAGTTATTGTTTGAATGCAGCTAGGAAGTACATGAGCTCTGCTGACGGCATTCACCACATCGCTCCTACATCCCTTCCTTTGCTTGCTGTGTCAGTCCTCCTTTTCAGACTGTCTTGTCAATCGACTTCAAAATCTGCAGGGGATATAACATCCTCTGACTCAGATAACCACCACAAGATGACTGAGAAATGACACCAAGCAGAGTCACATCACCTACATCAGTTGTCATGGTCGACCAGCTAACGCACACAACTGCTGCCTTGCTTGCCTATAGCCTATTATACTGTCAAATCTGGGCAGAATGGATAAGAAGTCAGACTTACATGGGCAAGGAGGGTAGAAACAGCTGCAGGACAAGGACAACCCCCTCAAAAGTCACTTACTCAGGAACTGCCTGTGTGTGTCAATCAATCAATCAATCAATCTTTAGTTTACCAGGTGAAGCACCATTGAGAAAAACTCATTTACAAGATGGGCCTGGACAGTTACATACATGAATACAAAGCAACATAGATACAGTACTACATAAATACAAGGAATACATAAAATAATACAACCAATACATGGACATACAATATGAAAAATGCAAGTATTATTAATTTCTATAGCACACAGCACTAAGTAATGACAAAACCTATGTACAATAATTGCAAGAAATGCCACAAGGCAGCAGGATAGATACAAGAAGGACACAAGAAGCCAAAAGGCAGAGGAAGAAGGCAGAGGGCAGCCAATGGCTTTGGGGAAAGGGGGTGCATAGCTTAAAGTGGAAAAGAGGTGCCGATAAGAAGTAAGGAGAACAGCCTGAGAAGTATTATTCAAGTCATAGGATAAGTGCAGTCAGTGAAAATAATTACAGGTTTCCTAACCTAACAAAAAAGAGAACAAAAAATGCAATGCATACTGAATGAAGCTATGCTCAACAGGGCCCCTGAGAACACAGGACCCTATGTTCAGGTGTAGTTGGCGTTTCTGTAAATCTGGCCCAGCATTCACCCTCTGCAGTTCGACCACTCATCCTTAGCCTAATTTCAACAGAAAAGGCAAATGTGTTCCCTTACTCAAACAAGCTTTGTTCAGAGCAAATACAGTGTCTAATGCATTAACATGATAAGTGATATAGAATATTATACAGTTTAGTAGTATTGTACCTGTTTATTATTGTGATGTAAAAATCCCACATTCACTGCACAATGGGGTAAAAGTTTATGGTACATGGATTCAGCTGCCCTCTGAGAACTACTTGAAATAAAGCAGTCAAAGACCTAGGATGTAGTGGTATAGATTTCTATGCATAACATAGTACAGCTGTGCTGTCATCGGCATCCTGCTGACTTTTTCCCTCAGAGGGGTTAAAACAGAAAGGTTTGCCTTTTCTGTTTTTAGCCACACCCAACAGACCACTATCAAGAAGTCTGCTTTCAGTGTTAGAAATGGAAAGAATTCCCTGAGGGAACCCATCACCTTTGATCTAGTATTGAATAGGCTAAGGTTACCTGTCGGGTAGCTGGATGGGGTAAGTCAGGTATTGGCGATACTTGGCCGGGTAGGGTAGTTTGGGTAATTTATTGCCTTACCTGACATAACAGTGTACTTCACGGGTTGGATAGTTTTGACATGGGTAATGTGCAATTTTTTAAACAGGCATTACAGACGGCCTGTAGGGTCCTGGAACTTCTGCTAGGACTTACCAGGCTGGAAAAGGGCATGAAAGGGCAGTCTGTGTGGTCCTTCACAAACTCACAGCAGAATTTGGAGCACATGATACCGGGCTAACAACCTGATTGGTCAGTGGTGTCTGTGTTCGGTCTGCTGTAAGCCCGTTGCGCAGATAGCAGCCGGACTCTCGAGGGAGTGAAAATAATTGGGCTCTCACTCTGTAAACTGCCACTAAATCGTGGCAAAAACTTATCAAAACAAAAAACAAAATTAAAAAGTAAAAATCTCCTTGAAATAGCAAAGGGAGTGGGGGTCGGGTTGGGGTTGGGGACTGAAATTATCTCAGGAGGGAGGGGGAATCAGGGGATCATCCTCTCAGTCAAGGAGGTGGATGGTGGTGCAGTGCTGGGGAGAGAAGAAGCAAGGGGGGACAAAAAAACAAAGAAGGCAAGGCACTGGAAGCTGGTTTGTGCCTCTGCAGCAGATTGAAAGCCATTTAGCCTGTATTACACTACCTGTTAGGTGCCCTGACCCATGTCATTTTTTACTGTGACATATATACAGTAGCTACACTGTGTGTCTCTCTGCAGCATAGTGAAAGCCATTTAGGCTGGCTGTATTACACTGTTTATTAGGTGCCCCGAGCCCTGTCATTTATTACTGGGACACAGTTACACTGTGTGTCTCTGTAGCATAGTGAAAGCCCTTTAGGCTGTATTACACTCTCTGTTAAGTGCCCCAAGCTCTGTCATTTATATTACTGTGACATAGCTACATTGTGTGTCTCACTGCAGCATAGTGAAAGCCACTGAAGCTGCATTACACTGTTTGTTAGGTGCCCCAAGCCATGTCATTTATTACTGTGACATAGCAACACTGTGTGTCTATGCAGCATAGTGAAAGCCATTTAGCCTTTATTACACTGTCTGTTAAGTGCTCTGAGCCCTGTCATTTATTACTGTGACATAGCTGCACTGTGTGTCTCTCTGCAGTATAGTGAAATACATTTAGTCTGCATTATGCTATTTGTTAGGTGCGCTGAGCCCTGCCATTTATATTACTGTGATGTAGCTACACCATGTGTCCCTCTGCAGCATAGTGAAATCCATTTAGGTTGTATTACAATGTCTGTTAGATGCCTCTAGCCCTGTCATTTATTACTTTGATATAATTACACTATGTGTCTCTCTCTGCAGCATAGCGAAAACCATTTAGGCTTGCTGTATTACATTGTTTGTTAGGTGCCCTGAGCCCTGTCATTTATATTACTGTGGCATAGCTACACCGTGTGTCCCTCTGCAGCATAGTGAAATGCATTTAAGTTGTATTACACTGTCTGTTAGATGCCTAGAGCCATGGCATTTATTACTGTGACATAGCTACTGTACACTGTGTGTCTCTGCAGCATAGTGAAAGCCATTTAGGCTTGTTGTATTACACTGCCTGTTAGGTGCCCCAAGCCCTGTCATTTATTTTTTTTAATTTAAGAAACTTTATTGATTATATGAATCAAAAACAATGACATAGATATACTGAAATGACATTAGTGTTCGGATACCCCCTCAGAGGCACACATGCCTCCCCACCCCTCCTCCCTCCCTCTACCCTGGCCCCCCCTCCTGGAGCAACCCCACCAAGTGCCAAATGCATAAGTAACATGGGTGAGTATTCCAGATATCACAGAAGCACAGACAAAGGAGAATAATACCTTATAGGCCACTCTGAAGCACTCCTGAATCCATATTTTATCTAACTCCAGCAGTATGTAAAGTATACATTTTAACCCCACTTTCTGTCATAACCTTTTAGATTTTCATGTAGGTGAGCAATCATATGCTCCAACTGTAAGTTAGATAGCAACTCGTGCAACCACTCATTATAGGAAATTATGGTTTGGTCCAGCCAGTGTTGAAGAATCACTTTTTTCAACGAGAGAGAGAGATTAGTTCCATGAAATATCTACGGTCTAATACCAGAACAGAAGCCAAGTCCCCCAGAATACAAAAATGAAACAATCCCTGCAATCCTAATAGGGGGTCAGCCCTATCTTCTATTAAGCGCCAAAGTGTAGCTATCTTTGGGCAAGACCAAAAGATGTGCAGGAGAGAACCCTCCTCACCTCCACACCTATTACAGACAGGTGATGGTACCCACCCCATTCGCACTAACTTTTAAGGGGTATAGTACAAGTTATTCAAGATATTGAACTGCAGAAGTCACAGTCTTATCCCACATACCGGTAAGTACTTCTCCAGATACCCAACCAGCATTATGGGGAGAGGGGAAAAATTTGATCCCAATAAGGAGAGGAGCCATAAAGCTCAGGGGCATATTGGGAGAACAAAACCCCATACAAGGAAGACACAGCATGTCTGCGAGCCTTGGGAGAGAAGTGTAGAAAAAAAACAGGAAAAATCAGTGGTCCACAACCCTTGGCCAAACCATTAAATTAGAGGATGCCTTAGTTGAAACACCTTAAAAATATGCTTTTGATCTAAACCTAACTGTCTTAATATTGTATCTGAAGACTTTATCACCCCTGTATCTAGCAGGTCTCTGACTAGCAAGGGCCCTGAATAAGGAAGCCAACTCTCTTGGATGAACTGCCTTCCTATTTTAAAATTTGGATTCTGATACACAGGTTGGGAAATGTCCATCGAGAAGGGGGATTTTATCAATACCCAAAACTGAGAGTACACTTTCAGTGAGACTCCCATGACCGAATCCTTCACCCCTATGAGGTGGTTGGACCAAGGAATGTACCTTAAAGAGGACAGGTAAAGGCCATACTGTTGTAACAGGTGAATTTCCAAATCCAGCCAAAGAGGCCGATATCCTACTGAGGGACCCAGAGAGGAGGGGAGGGACCAGTGAAGTAGTTTACTAAAATGACTAGAAAAATAATAAAATAAAAAGTGGGAAGCTTAAGACCTCCCAAGTGTTTCGGGGCTGCCAGTTTCTTATATGCCCTTATGGGGGCCTTGTCTTGCCAGATAAATTTCATAATGATTCGATGCAAATTCTGGAACCATCGTAGTGGTAACCAGAAGTTCAGCATGTGCAGGGGATAAAAAAGCCTTGGGAGCACATTCATTTTAATAATTGAGATCTGATCCCAGAGCGAAAGGGGAAGGGTACGCCAGTGAGACAAATCTTGCTGCACCTGGTGCACCAAATCCTCCAAGTTTAGCCTACACATAAGGGAGGAGTCTTTGGCCAGAAACACCCCTAGATACTTAAGTGACCGAGGGGACCATGTCATACCCATGGATAATACAATCTGTTTGCTAACTGTTACCGTAAGGGGGAGAACGACTGTTTTAGCAAGATTAAGCCTATAGTGGGAGAAGGCACCATATTACTTGATAATATTTAAAGCAGCTGGAAGAGAGGTGTCTAAATGAGTGAGATGAAGCAGAATGTCATTTGCATATACCGACATCAGGAAGACACTAGGGCCTACTGGAATGCCAGTAACTTCAGGTGACCTATGAAGCCCCCAAAGCAAAGGCTCCAAATATAGATTAAAAAGCAAGGGTGAAAGTGGACAGCCCTGTTTCGTGCTGGACCCCAAGGGGATACGAGTAGAAAAAAACATTACAATATACTTTTGTTGATGGGGAGGAGTACAGGATCTGCACCCACCTAATAAAATCCTGTGGGAAACCAAAGATCTCACGGGTTAAGAACAAATAGGACCAATCCACCCTGTCAAATGCTTTCTCTGCATCCAGGGAAACCAGCGCCATAGGAATATTGGTCCCCCTGGCTGCAGAGAAAATGTGACACAATTTTCAGAAATGGTCCAAGGGAGACCTGTGAGGTACAAAGCCCACCTGCTCCCAAGACAATAGCCCGTCCCAAACTTTAAGCACCCCTAGAATTTTAGTCAAAATTTTGATATTGCAGTTAATTAGGGAGTTGGGTCTATAATTACCTATAGATTCAGGGGATTTGTCTGGTTTTAAAAGTACTGCAATAAGAGCCTCCAGGAGCCCCAAGTCTGAAATACCATGTTCATGAATATAAGCAAAAAAACATGACAATAAGGGCAACAGTTATTCTACAAAAGCCTTAAAAAATTGGGAGTAAATCCGTTAGAGCAAGGGGATTTGTCTGGGGCCAAATTTGCTATAGCTTGATGGATCTCAAGTGTAGAGATAGGTTGGGCCAATAAGGACTGCTGTTCCTGAGTTAACCGCGGGAGGTCACACTGCTGTAAATAAAGTTGGAGATTGGAGCGAAACTTAAGAGAAGGTCTAGCACCATATAGCTCTCTGTAAAAGGTGGTGAATTCCTGAGCAATTGCCCTGGGACAAGACAAAAGAAGCCATCCTTGACTCTGATGGCTGGTACCAGTCTAGAGGATTCCACCTGTTGCAGATGGAAAGCTAAAAGGGGGCCCACTTTATCCCCTTGATCAACATACCTTGCTTTTGTCTTTAAAAAGGCATAGTCAGCCTTATCTTTTAACAGCGCAGCATATTTGTCACACAGTATTGTCAGCTCCTGCAAGGTAGCTTCTGAAAAGTGGGAAGAAATGGTGTTTTCCATAGTAGTGATCTTTTGTAAGAGATCCTCTACCAAAACAACCTTAACTTTTTTATGTTTAGATGCCAGATGAATAAGTTCCCCTCTAATAAAGCATTTACAGGCAGCCCATGCCAGATCAACCTTCTCCACCGATCCCAGGTTTTACTGGACAAACAAAGTAATTTGATCCTTGATCCGGTTGACCAAATAATTGTTGGTTAACATCTGATTATTGAAATTCCAAATCATATCCTTGTCTTTATTAGAAAGGTCAATTGTCAGCCATAGCAAAAAATGATCGGAAAGGGCCCGCGGTCTGATTTCCACTTCAACTACCCCTGAGAGAAGAGAGGAGCTAACGAGTATAGAGTCCAACCTACAGTAGGAACCATGGGCAGGAGAGTAGTAGGTAAAGACCTGATTCTGCAGATGCAGGAGGCACCATAGATCACAAAGACCTAAGGTTTGGACCATGTCTCAAAATGAGCACTGCTCAGAGGATAGCTCCAACCTTCGTATGCCTAATCTATCCAAATCAGACATGGGAGTAATGTTCCAGTCCCCACCTATAATTAAAGGGAGGAGCGGAATTTCAATATTTGGTCTGCAAGATCCATGAAGAAAGAAGGGTCTGCTTGATTAGGGCCATATACACATCCTAATACAAGTTCAGTACGGCCTAAGAGACCTTTGATAAAAATGTATCTACCATTAGTATCAGCAAGTGTCTGATGGTGCTGGAAGGGGGGTTTGTCGGGAAACAATAATATCCACTCCCCGGCTCACTGAGGCACACCCAGTGCCATACACTTGTCCTATAGTCTGTCTTTGGAGAAGAGTAATCTCCGATACCAATAGGTGTGTTTTCTGTAAGAAAGTGATCTGGCACCTGAGCTGCTGAAAATGCTTAAGAATCTGATGTTACTTAAGGGGAGACCTAGCCCCTTTAACATTCCAAGTGGCTACCTTTAAGGGGTTAGCCATACTCTTGTCTCAGAGGAACCCAACCAGTGCTTCCTGATAGCTCAAACATCACCCACCAGAGTTCAGTTGATCCAAAATATACCCTCCTCAACCCCCACCCTCGCCATCCCCCAAGTAAACCGTCCCCTCCTGAAATCCCCAAAACCCCTAACAACCCCTAAACCAAAATCTCTCTACCAGAAATCCCCAAGACAAATGTCCATAAAAAAACAAAACAATCTGAAGAGATACAACCCCCCAGTATCCAGTTCATGCCAGCCTCACAGACATCCCAGCATAGCACTCTCAGCCTCCCCATAGTCCCACAAATGGCACACAATGAAGTATACAATAAAACATAACAAAGTGAGAGGTAATTGAGATGAGAACTCTTGAAACCCCTCCTATATAAAAACATTAACAATTAATAAAATCAATGTCCAGTAGCTTCCATTTGTAAATAACATAGGGTCCAAAAAGAAAACAGTCCGGCTAAGCAGAAATAAAAGATAAGCCAAGAGCTTATGTAATGTAGTAAATCTGTCCCCCATTTGTAACAATAAACCCTTATGTGGCTGAACTGGTAAACAACACAGGCCTTCAAGCGGACCCAAACGAAACAGTTAACTCCCACAATTGTGAGTGAATTAAACAAATGGGGGAAAAGTCCCAGTACTTTTAGTCTTCATCCATGCACTCAAGTAGAACCCCTTGATGTCACCTCAAGCAAGGAAAAGAAGGCAAGCAGGACAAACCAAAACTCCAGAACAATGCAGTAAACTGGCCTTTGAGTCCAGTTTCTCAGAAAGCAGTTCAAGGGGCACTGAAGAGCTCAGGGAGCAATTGCTGCAACTCCCCCATTGCCTGATCCACACTTTTGAATGAATGCCAACAGTCCTTGCAATGGATCTGCAATTTAGCAGGGTATAACATTTTAAATCTGATCAAACCAGCCAGGAGCTTGGATACCATGGGATGGAATGTGGCCCTCTTCGGTCAAACTGTGGCCGGTAGAGCTTGTGAAATGAGGGGGTGCCACCCTTCCCATGATATTTCTTTTAACTCTCTACATCATTGGAGAATGTGCTACTTATCCAAGAAATTCAGCATCCTAATTATAAAAGGACGTGGAGGTGCCCTTTGTTGTGGCTTAGCCCGCAGGGAGTGGTATGCTTGCTCTACCACATAGCAAGAGTGATTGGGGGAGGGCCCTGTGATTTCTTTCCAGCAACTTTTGAGTGAACAAAAATGTAGAGGAATTTTCATCAGCTTCTTCTGGCAACCCAAAAATGATCAAGTTATTTTGCCTGCTTCTTCCTTCTAAATCCTCCAGTTTTTCCTCCATCTTGGCCAGCTTATGCTTCAGCGAGACAAGCTGAACATCTGTTCTGTCCCTCCAGCCCTCCACTGAAGTAAAGCGGGCCTCCGCATCACCTACCCTCCATGTTGTCACATTCAGGTCTCCCCAAAGGGTCTTTAGCTCCTCTTTAAAAGTTTGCACCAGATCCCTAAAAGGTTGTAGCTCGGCCAGGAAATGCTCCTCTGAGAGCGGTGAAGACTGTGAGGTCATGGTGGTAGTGTGGGTGGAGGTAGCTCCCTGTGACTTGACTTTTTTGCTACTTTTCTCTGGGGTTGCAGGCAGCGTATGGGAGGGTAAGGCCTGCCTCATCTCGGCATCCACCCCGGGCTAAGAACAGCAGGAACCAGGATTAATCAACATCAGGATGACTCTCAGAGGTTAGTGCAAGTGATCTGCGGCACTGTGACGGTAAGAAACTGCCAAATTAAATGCTGTTAATGGGAGGGAGAGCAGGAGCTGAATGAGCACACAGCCGCTAGCTGGAAGGCATCACGTGACTCCAGTCCTGTCATTTGTATTACTGTGACATAGCTACACTGTGTGTCTCTTGGCAGCATAGTGAAAGCCATTTAGGCTGTATTACACTGCTTGTTGGGTGCCCTGAGCCCTGTCATTTATTACTGTGACATAGCTACACTGTGTGTCTCTGCAGCATAGTGAAAGCCATTTAGGCAAAATGACAGCTTGTTAGGTGCTCCAAGCCCTGTCATTTATTACTATCTGTGACATTGTCAGCAACACTGCCTGTCTCTTCCACAGTTAGTGAAATAATGTCAGTTTCTTTCATGGCTGTGTCTACTGTGTCTCATATTTCCAAGTCTAAGTCTACTAACAGGAAGCACAGTACTGCTGCATGTGCAACTGTTAATGAGATGGACAATATGAATTCTACCACTAATGAAGAACATAGCGACAGTAATAATAACATCACCAGGACTGGCATTACATGTCCACCTGAACCAAAAAAGCAAGTTAGCAATGAAATGATAGTAGTGTTGTGAAATGAACTGATTGAAGTTACTTCAGGAACTAGAAGGGGGACTAGAACGGGGACAGGATCAGGTCTGTTACAGTACAGTAGCTTCTTCTTGTTGTTTTTTTATTGTTTCTTGTGGATTCTACTTGGTAGAAGGTTATTTCTTTTCTTTCTTACTACTTCTAAGGGGCTAGCAGAGTACTGTTTGGGGCTGTTGGAATTTTGAAACCTGTTTTGGTAGCTATAAGTGGGCTCATTTGTTTGATGTTTCACTGTGTAGTAGGCTGCATTTGTAGAGGCCTATTTATTTTGATTTAAAACCTATTTGGTGTGATTTAACTGGGTCTGTTTCTTTGAATTGGAGACCTATATCTTTTAATTTCAAGCCTATTTTGATGTGTTGTTGGTAAAGCTGTTTGAATTGGAATCCTGTTTCTTTGGGTAGCAGACCTATTTTGGGGGCTTTGAGTAGAATTGTGATTCATTTTTGCTGGCTTCACTGGCTGCAAAGTTTAGTGCAGAGTGGGGAAAGGGTGCTAATGGTCTGACCGGGGGCATCAGCTACCTGATTGTTGCTGGAAGACTTGGGCTGGTCCCACCCCCAACCCATCCCCACCACCCCTGGTCCATTATTTCCTTTATACCAGGGGTTCTGACATCACTTCCTCAAATGGGCAAAGGATATGCAACTGTCATAGCAGAAGCAGGCATCCAGGAAAGGAACAACAGCAAGTGAAGAGGTGACTGCTATCTCAGTGGAAGGGAAGTGACTGCAAATCTAGGAGCTTTCATTGTTACTTCTTTGCATTGCTATTGCATTGGGGAAAGGAGGAGTAGGAGTTTGAAGAAGGTTGTGCAATAGCTACTTAAAGTCTCTTTTTGAGTGTGGATAGGAAGGATAGGACTATAAAAAGCAGTTGCTCAATCTAAACGTGTACGAGAAAGGAGGTAAGGGAAATAAAGAAAAGAATGTTTTGCACTGATAGAGGAAAGAAAGGGGAGACTTGGGGGAGTGTTTGGTATCCTGCATCTGGAAGGGTGGGGGGGTGGCTGGTGTGCAACGACAGCAATGGGTAGGGTGGTAGGCTGCAACAACTGTGGTGCACCAATCTTTCTAAAAATTGCCTGGAGTGTGGGAGGATGTTTAGTGTGCAACCACATAGAGAAACTTAGAAAGGAGATAGAGGGTCTACAGGAGGAACTAAGACAGGCAAGGCAGATTGGGGATGGGTTTAGTCCAATACTGGAGGGAGGAAGAAGGGGAGATGAGGGAAGGTGATTTAAGCCAACAGTGGTGAGGAGAGGGTCAGAAGAAGGGAAGCAGAGACAAAGGGGCCCAGGCCAGGAAGAACGATTGCCAGGGAAACCAGGCCAGGAGACAATAGACAAATGGAAGGAGGAGATAGGGACTTGTGAGGGGAGGCGAAGAAGTGGCAAAAGTCATGGAGTGGAAAGGAGAGAACAGGTTACTATGCAGAGAGAGAGGGAGCGGGCACTTGTGAAGGGTCTTCAGAAAATAGTTTTGCACTGCTAGAGAGGAAGAAGGTGGAGGAGGGAAATGATGAAATTAGAGGAGTAATTGATAAATGCCTGGACCAAACTAGAGCTGGGGAAAGTTCTGCTGGGAGAATTGCAACAGGGGAAAAAGGGGGAAATAATGTACAGGAGGAAGAAGAGGAGCTGGAAATGAGAGAGGGAGATGAATGGAAGCAAGCAGGGAGTAAGAGTGGTGGAATCTTAGTGCTGGGGGACTCAATACTAAGAGGAGTCAGGTGGAGTAGCAAGGGGCAGAGGCATAGTCACATTTGGGTGGAGGCCATGCCAGGAATGACAGCGGAAAGGGTGGGACAATCTGTTCTGAAATATGCTAGAAGGGGTAGGGATAAGCCTCATTTAATTATACATCTTGGGACAAATGACCTGGCTGACAAGACTGTAGATATAGTCCAGAGGAGGTTTGAGGAGCTAGCACAATTATGTGAGGGGGCAGGAAGATCAGTAACTTTTTCAGAGATACTTCCAGTGCCCAAGTCAAGCACAACAAGAAAGCTGAGAATAGAGGAATTTAACAGATGGCTAAGAACCTGGTGTTGTGCTAAAGGGTATGGGCTGTTGGAGGGATGGGGAGGGACCTGGGAGGACAGTAGTCTCTATGCCAAGGACAGAGTACACTTGAGTGAGGAGGGAAAGAAAGTGTTGAAACAGAGGATGGAGGAGTACATAGAGGAAGTTGGAAATTTAAACTAGGAGTGGGGGGTGGCAATTGGGCAAGAGATATGCAGAGACCACAGGTATGGGCTCCCCCCCATAACAGGGACAAAGGACAAATGGCAAGTACTGTTGGTGATGCTAGTAAAGGAGGGCAGGATGGGAGGGGGGAAGGGTGGAAGGTGGTTACCCTTAATGCTAGGAGCCTTGGGAGGAAAACTGCAGAGTTATAGGTGCTCATGGTAGAGGGAGAGGTGGACATTGCAGACATCACAGAAACGTTGGCCACCCAACACAATGACTGGGACCTGTCTGTACCAGGGTACAGGTTATTTTGTAGGGACAGGGTGATTGGGAAAAGAGGGGGTGTGGCACTATATGTGAAGGAAGGACTGAAGTGTGTAAGGGAGGAAGGAGAGGAGGGTAGTACAGAGTCACTTTGGATGCAAATCCAGGATTCCAAGAATAGGATTCTTAGAATGGGAGTGGTGTACAGGCCACCATCTCAGATGGAGGAGTTAGACAGGGAACTAGCAGGACAGATCAGGAGGACCTACGAGAAGGGTAGTGTGGTGATTGTGGGAGACTTCAACATGCCAGGAGTGGACTGGAGTACCCCAACAACCAGGAACAGAAGGGAGCAGGTACTGCTGGATGCCTTCCAGGACAGCTTCCTGCTGCAAATGGTCAGTGAACCAACCAGGTTAGGGAATACCCTTGACCTTGTGCTGGCAAATGGGACTTGTGAGAGAACTTACAGTGGAGAAACCGCTATCAGGGAGTGACCACCACTCAGTATGGCTCACATTGGATATGGGCAAGGAAGGAGTGGAATCTGGCACAAGAGTGCTGGACTTCAGGAGGGCCAACTTTGGGAGGATGGGGGAGGTGGTAAAAGGGTATCTGGCCAGAATTCAATCTAGTATGGACACTAACCAGAGGTGGGAACTCATAAAACTGGGGATAGTGGAGGCAACCAAAACCTGCTACAAGGCCCACAACAAGAAGGCTAGGGCTAAGAAACTGAGCTGGTTGAGCAAGGAGGTCATGGAAACGGTAAGGAGGAAAAGAGCTGCCTTTAGGAAGTGCAAGAAAATGGGGAGGGGACAGGGAGGAGTACTTGACAGAATTGAAGGAGGTGACAAGGGCAGTAAGGGGAGCCAAAACATCTACAGAACTCAGGCTGGCACAAGGCATTAAGAAGGGGGAGAAGGACTTCTTTAGGTACATAAGGGAGAAAAGGAGCTTTAAGGACCACATAGTAAGGATTAGGAAGGGGGGGGGGTGGAAGCAGGAGCGTATAAGGCAGAAGCACTAAATGAGTACTTCTGCTCAGTACTTACTAAAGAGAAGAGGGGGGTGAAACCCAAGGGGGGAGAAATGGCAGAAACGGAGGGAGGGGTGACAGATGGGGAAATCATGGAGGGCAGAGTTCGAGAGGGTTTGAAGGCACTGAGGGTGGACAAGGCACCAGGCCCAGATGGCATCCACCCCAGGGTACTGAAGGAGCCAGCAGAGGTCGTTGCAGGACCTTTGGCAGACCTAGTTAATGCCTCACTACATTTGGGGTGTGTACCTCAGGACTGGAGGATGGCTCAGGTGGTGCCTCTCCACAAGAGTGGCCCCAAGGATGAACAGGGAAACTACAGACCAGTGAGCCTCACATCCATCATGGGTATAATGGAGACTATCCTGAAGGAGAGGCTGGTGGCCCTCCTAGAGGCCAAAGGACTACAGGACAGCAGACAGCATGGCTTCATATGGGGCAGATCCTGCCTAACCAACCTGGTGGAGTTCTATGACTGGGTAACTAGGCAACTGGACAGGGGCTTGCAGTGGATGTCCTGTATCTGGACTTCAGTAAGGCATTCAACTCGGTGCCACATGGAAGGCTGGGAAGTAAGTTAGTAGGCACGGGGCTGGTGCAAAGCTGGTGAGATGGGTAGGAAACTGGCTTCAGGGAAGGCAACAGAGGGTGGTGGTGGGTGGGAGCTCTCACACCCAAGGGTAGTGATGAGTGGTGTTCCACAGGGCTCGGTGTTGGGACCAGTGTTGTTTGGGATATTCATTGCAGACATATCATGGGACATCAAAAGCAAGATCAGTCTGTTTGCTGATGATACCAAGGTAGGAGCGTGGTGGATGACCTAGGGGGATGGCAGGGGTTGCAGGATGATCTGGCAAAGCTTGAAACCTGGTCAGACACCTGGCAACTGGGGTTTAATGCCAAAAAGTGCAAGGTGCTGCTTTTTGGGATGAAGAACCCAAGGAGGAGTTACCAGCTGGGGGGAGTGCAGCTAGCCCAGACAGAGGAGGAGAAGGATCTGGGGGTGCTCATTACAGGGTCAATGAACAACTCGGCACAATGTAGGAAGGCAGCTGCAAAGGCCAACAAAATGTTGGCTTGTATTGCAAGGGGTATATCCTCGAGGAGGGAGGAGGTGATTCTGCCACTGTATAGGTCATTAGTTAGACTGCACCTGGAGTACTGCGTGCAGTATTGGCACCCGTATCTGAAAAGGAACATTAAGTTACTGGAGGGGGTGCAGCGCAGGGTGACAAAGATGATCAAGGGGCTGGGGGACTTATCATATGAGAGGAGGTTGAGGGAGTTGAACGTGTACTCACTGGAGGAGAGGAGGGACAGGGGGACATGATTGAAACCTTTAAGTACATGAAAGGAATGAACAAGACAGGTACAGAGGGGCTGTTCAAAGTAAGGGAGGGGAGGGACACGGGGGGCCATGATATGAGACTGGAGGAGGAAGGTTCAGGTGGAGATGAGGAGACACTTTTTACAGAGAGGGTGGTGGCTGGGTGGAATGCATTACCTGCAGAAGTGGTATCCAGTAGAACAGTGGACTGCTCAAAGGGATGGGACAGGACAAGGAGGAGGTTAATGAAGGGAAGGCTGGAAGGAGGGCAGCTGCAGAATGGGTGCTAGCTGCACATTCGAGCAGCCTTGATAGACCTTTATCCTTTATCTGCTGGCAGATTTTGTATGTTCATATGTTCGTATGTTTCATATGTCTTCGCATTTCTTGTGGAGGTACTGAACGCTGCATGTGCCAGGATACTCATAGCTTTCTCTGAAGCAGCATGCCAGGAGGCATCCTCCTCAAATATAAGCTCAGATGCTGAAGCAGTGAAAGCTGATAGAGATGGTGGTGATAGTGGGGACTGGGACTAGGATAGCCCAGGCTATGTCCCATATGATGATGAAGTCACTTCCAGTTCTTCTGCATCTTGTGGCGATTAGGTCTGTAGTTTTGATGAGGGAATAGGAGAGGATGCCACTGTAAGGTATGAGAGGCAAGTGCAAGAAAAATATGCTAAATGTAAGAATAAGAAGATGAGCATAAATGAGAACAATTCATCTCAACAAGGAAATAACAGTGTCGGGTTTCCTCCAGGTCCCTTAACTGTACAAGTAATTGTGTCAGGCACCATGGTATAAAGCACAACAACTGAATCTTTAGTGTGGAATTTATTTTAGATTGACCCTGCAGGCAACTCTCAAGCTGTATGCAGTCTGTGCAAAAAGATTGTCAGTCCTGGTGGCAAAGCGTGAAATTTTGGAACATCAATAATGATACGACATGCAAAGGCAAAACACTCAATTAAGTGGGGCAGAGCAAGGGGCAATGTGGTTGGTATGGGCAGTAGTGGAGGTAGTAATGGCACTAACCACTGTGACTATGAAATGGAAGCAGGAACTGACACTGATTCACTTGATGTGTCCTTGCAGTCTTCCCAAACAGATTGTTTTCTTCTGACACCATCAAGTACTGCAAAATCCCAAAGTAGTACGTCACGGGAAAAAAAGCGTGAAAAACACATTCCCAAAACAAAAATATTTCAACATTCTAATCAACTAACATTAAAAGAAAGTGTTGTGAGGATATAAATATTCACCCAAAAGCATTTAACATGCCAGCTGTTAAACAAAGCCATCACAGAGCTGTTGGCCAATTTTCAACTCCCGTTTGATTTTGTTGCTCAAAAAAGTTTTCTCAAGTTCATGAACCAGATTGAACTACAGTACACCATTCCATGTTCAACATATTTCTCTAAAAAGGCTGTTCCACAGTTGTATGGCTTGGTGTGTACTGCAGTCATCAAGCAGTTGAAACTCTCTGAGGTGAATCAGGTTCACATAACCAGATATATGGACCAACAACCAAACAATTGGCTACATGACTGTTACAGTTTATTGGGCAAGTTTTCAGTCAGAAAGTAATAATTCCTACTCTATCATAGGGAAAGGGAACATTGTTTAACCAGGAGTAGCACACTAAGTAGAAGCTTTTTTCCAGATGTGACCTGGGAGCACAAGGAAGTTAAGTGACTTGCTCAGGATCACACAATATGCACCTAGGCAGCTGTGGGATTCAAACCCAAGTCTCCTAATCTGCAGCTCAGAGCCTTAACCCACTGTGCTATACTGCCTCCTAAGCATAAGCAGTAGGAAGCAGGTTGTATTATAAGTTATCACTTTTGAGGAAACACGCTGCTGTGAATATTTTGCAGGAGCTGGAACAACAATTCCAGTAATGGCTTACTCCATATTCCTTATCTCCAGGGTTAAGAGTGTCAGATAATGGTGCCAACATAGTCAAAGCTGTTAGAGATGGCAACTACCAACACATACCTTGTTTTGCACATCATTTAAATCTTCTCATCCATAGTTTCTTAAATGGAAACAGAAATGTTGAAAACCTGTTAGGTCTTCCGAGGAAAATATGTGGGCATTTTGGCCACTCTGTGAAAGCACAAAAATCCTGAAGGAAATGCAGAGTTCAAACAACTTACCACTGCATACATTAAAGCAGGCAGTTCCAACCCACTGGAATTCAGCATTGTACATGTTGGAAAGGCTTCCTGAACAGACAAAAACTGTACATGACTACACCATGCAGAATCAAATAGGTAAAATAGACATAATTCTCAGTTCCAGCAGCTGGACTCTATTTGAATCTTTTATCACCTTATTGGAACAACTTGAGGCTGCCAAATATGATGTCAGTGCTGCCAGTGCAACTCTGAGTCAAATTCTTTCTTAATTAAGATTTCTCACATTTTCCTTGATGATATAAAGAAAGAGTTTCAGTCAAAAGAAGACTCCACTGTTCTTATGCTGGCAGATGACTTGAGTTTTATACTGTTGACTGATCAGAGAATAAATGCCATGTTCAAGAATAACACCTATGTGTTGGCTACACTGCTAGATCCTCACTTCAAGGGAATCATTAAAGCCATCCTTCCTTCAGGGGACAACACTGAATATTGGAGAGAGCTTCTGCCAGCCAAATGTAACATTTCCTCACCAATGCCATTAACTTATGCACAGCAGTCAAACCCTGCCAAACCACCATAGTGTGTCTCTGGCACAGACTGCTGCACATCTATCAAATCTTCACAATCACCAATATAATCAGTGAGGGAAAGGACATCTGCAGCTACTTCTTGGGCATCCTATGTTCAGGGTCAGAAAGGCAGCACACTTCTGAGTCACCTGTGATAACATGCACTAGTATCCTGTAAAGAAAGTGCAGCTGGTTCATCTTCCAAAATGATAACCATCTCCTGCAGCACAATGATCCTAGAGTATTTTGCAGACCATACTGGGATTGCTCTCGAGGCTCCAAGTCCATCCCAATGAATTTATGTTATTCCTTGGCATCTAGTGGACCCTCTCCCTATCCCCAATCCCCTGAAAAAAAACTAATGCAAATTTCCAGGTGTCTAGTATACCCCAACCCCCCCATCCTGACAGTTAGTCCACCACTCCGCTCCCATACCCTCACATCCTGACCCCAAGCTGGCCACCAGTGGAGCCCTCCTCTATCTTCCATGGCCGGCAGCCCACTGAACTGTCAATGAATGAGTGCATGCTTATACAAGCATGTGGGATGGGAGCGAGGTGATGGACTAATTGTCTGGGTGGGGGTTCACTAGACACCAGGGAATTTGCATTGCTTTTTTTTTCCAGGGGATCAGGGATAGGGGACCCATGATTGGCAGGTGGGGAGGCCTAGAGAGGACGCATCCTGACAGTGATCAGTTCTGCGGATTTATGCCACAGTTTAATACATTTAGCCACAGCTGGTACACTTATTCCACTGTTTTAAGGTGGAATTTCCATGAAAGTTGCAAAAACTTATTTCTGAGCTTTGGCAGAAGTGAAAGCTACACTTTCACAGAAATTCCGCTGGTGGATTTTTTTCACACACTCCTAAGTTAGACTTTTAATTTCACTCCCAGAATTAAGTTCCCCTGGGTTCCCTTGTATTTCCACAGCTGTAACCAAAAGAAGCAAGGCAACCCATGTATTTCTTTCTTTTGCTATATTCACAATCATATTCTACATCAGTCAAAAGCATTTTATGAAAATTACATGGGATTAAAATGGTTTTATAAATAAAAATATACAACAATTTCCCCCATTTTGGAGAATGTTAGTTCACAGAGATGTCATGGTGTTGGTAGTTTACTCTTTATTCTTGCATTTGTAGAAAAAATTAAGCAAACATCATGACAAATTAAAATGGCATTTCTACCAGAGGTCTTCTTCAGGAATTATTTAACAGAGAAAAATGTCCAGTTGGGTTGGGTCGGGTGGTGGTATCAGTGGTGATATTGAACACCTGCCATACAGTATTGTTTAAAAGCTGGGTCAGTTGGATGGGGAGGTGCTGGTGAAAGGATTAAGCACCCACCACTGGTGTTGCTTAAAAGTAGGGGGATACCAGCAATGGGATTAAGTACCCACCAGTGGTGTTATTTGAAAAGCTGGGTCAAATAGGAGAGGGTTACCAACAGTGGGGGGTGAGCACCCACAGCCAGTTTAGTATAATTGTTGGCTCAGGCCTTTGGGGGGATGCCAACAGTGAGGTTGACCAACCACTGCCAGTTTAGTGGAAGTACTGAATCAGGTAAGTGAGGTGATACCAATGGTGGAGGGAAGGGAATAATTGTTTAACCTGGAAGGTACACTAAGGCAGAGCTTGTTTCCAGGTGTGACCTGGAGCACAAGGAAGTTAAGTGACTTGCTCAGGATCACACATTATCCAAGTGTAGATGATGGGATTCAAACCTAGGTCTCCAGGTTTGCAGCTCAGTGCCCTTAACTACTATGTAATACTGCCCCAACTAGTTGTTTGTTATGCCTGGATCGAGTAGGGCAGGTTGATACTGGCAAAGGATTGAACTGCCATGACCTATTGTGCTTATGTGTGTGGATGTTGACATGACAGCTTCAGACAGGAAGAAACTGTGGCCATTGTGCAACATCTCTGCTGTCAGTATGACAGCAGAGAAACAAAACACTGTCAACACCAGTAAAGCAAAACACATTTTAAAGGAAACATTGATGGTAGGATGTACAAGCAGCACAAGAAACACCCGCCTCCACCTTGCACTTTGCAGCCTTGTGATTGGCCAAGAACTTCAAAGGAAAAAGGCAAAGTATTGGTGGAATTTGGGAGGAGATTATGTATGCTGAAGTTGTGATAGGTGGAGAAGGGGTAAGCCTCAAAAGCCATTTCACAGCTCAGACCAATCAAAATATGTTTGCTAGCAAAGCAGATATAAAATTAAATAAAGAATTCATATGTATGTATTAAGGAACATTTACTCAATAGACAACAGAATTATTAAATGCCCCCTAGGTCGGTTTTCTAGAATTCAGTGTTGCTACAATGTAATTCCATAAATTCATCCTGATTCCCAAAGAAATTCCCTATTTAACATTTGACCTGGAGAAATGAAATGGAAACAAGTAAAAAGGCAAAACAGGAAGACTTTTGTTAGCATTAAATTATACAGTCCATCTGATTTCAATAATTTAGAAAAAGGGAAGAAAATCCACCACATCATTTAGACCATTAGAGGCAACAGAGTTTAGTGTCAAATTGTATTTCCTTTTGGAAAGAAATTTAAATTCTCCCTAGCTCCCGAACCTCCTTGGTTGAATATTTTACTCTTATTATTAGCATCATTATGAATAATTACAAACATTTTTTTTTTGGCACAGCTGGCAAAGTACTCTGTGTCCTACACTTATCGTTGACATAGCAGGAATCATTTTCCATATTTAGTAGTCTCTGAATGTTTTGAAACAAGTAGCCTTTATATACTAAGGGCTGCTGTGCCATGGTATTCAGATCTGTGGACTGGCATTGGCCTTATACAAACATTGAGTTTGTTTGGCAGAGTTGGACAACTACTGTACTTTCTGTTCAACACTTATTCTTGGCATAACCATGAACCTTGTCCCTGTTTTACAATGTCTGAAATGACATTGCTTTTGGAACCAGTAGACTTCACACACTGTGAGCTGCTGCAACACTTCCTTCTTAAGGTATTTGATCTTTGAGTACTACATAAACCCTATAAAAAGTTTGAGGGACAATCATTTGTACACAACACCCCCAACTGGTTGCCTCCTCTACCATCATTTCCAGGGGAGAGGAGGGGCCAAGCAATAACTCAGGGGTGGAATCCCATGTTTAGGGGTATTTGGATGGTTTGTTCTCACCTGTAGCCACCCCCTGTGATATTGTTATTTTCCCAGGCCTTGCTTTTCCACACACACATAGACATGGCCACCAGGGAAAAACATCTATATAAATCTCTATGCCACCATCATGCAACTGCTCTGGCCATGCTTTCTGTGCCCCTTTGGGAGAAACCACTCACTATCTTCGTCTTCTTCCTTGCTTCCCACCAATACAGTCTCAACAGTGACATGCTAGCTAGTCTACTGGTACAGCAGTAGCACTACTGTGTGTGATGCCAATGACCCAAGTTTTGAAGTGAATTTAGAGCATCAGAGGGCCAGCTGGAGACAGGAGGATGAGCATCTGATGGACTGCTCACCTCCTCTAGGGAAGTAGGGTCTCAGAGCTTAGTGATATACCAACCCTTTGTGATGACCAGAGGTGGGTGAGCCAGGGACTGACACTGATTCCAGATTGATGGAAAGTGGCAGTCATCAGCACATTGGGCATGGGAGCAGGTCCTGCATACCAGGACATCATTGCACATCCATGCCACTAGGGAAGGGATGACCACATGGAAAAAAAACACCCTTGATTCAGATCACAGTGAAGCTCTCAGACCAGCTCTAGTAGTCATGCTGAAAAGATGACAGTATAAGACTTGGACAGGACCTCTTGGTTGATCTTGATCCCTCATCCAGTAAGCCCCACCATGAGGGGTATGTGCCACCTACTTGGGCAGCTAGGGAGATTGCCAGTGTGGGTGCAGGGTGGATCTGGGGACAGATATTGGGGTTATCTCCTCCTGGCTTAAGACCAATACACAGCATTAAAAAAAGTAAACAGTGACATGGTAGCCATTTTCATGCTCATGAGGTTGGCTGTTGAGCTTGGTTTCTCTTTTTGCATTTTGCTCTTGGGTATAAATGTCGCCAACCCTGGCTGGCCCAAACCCTTTTCAATACTAGAAAATGCAGAATTTAAAACCATGTCCAACTAGTCAAGGTTGAATTCAACACTCTGTCCAACTAGTCAATGCTGAACTCAAAACCCTCTTCAAGTAAGATGCTAGAGCCAACACCATGTCCAATTAATCAATACAGGAGTCAGTCCCCTGTCTAACCTGTCAATTCTGAAATCAAATCCCTGATCTTCTAGTTAATGATAGACTCAACCCACAGCCCTAATACTCACTCCTATAGTCAAATCCCTGTTTAGCTAGGTTTGGTTTGAATCAACCAACTGCCAGTCAATGCTTGGGTTGAACTCCTAACCAAACAGTCAGTGACTGTGTCAATCAACTGATGTAGCAGTTTATATTGGAGTCAAAACCTGACCAAATAGTTAATGCTGGAGTTGAATCCCTAATTTTCCAGTAAATTATGGAGCCAACCCCTGATCACTGTTTACATGGTGCATGTGCCAGGTAAGCATGTCAGTGATACCTGGGGCTAAACTCTTGCACGTCTGCTCAAAAGCTCTTCATGCAAGACCCTAAGCCATTAAGTGCTTGACCCCTGAAGCCAAGCATTTGATTCCCTAAACCCTTCAAACCCATAAGCAGCTGTGTAGCTCAGTTCTTAACATACAGAGTCACCATGCATCCTTTAAAAATGTATTTCCAGCCATGGTGGGGGGGGGACATCACAATGCACAAATCTATGTGGGCTGTTGGATTAGAGGTCACTAGCATGTATTGCTACACTATGTGATAAGGACACCGGTAATGATCTTTTTGTTCTCCGCACCCACATACCACAAAATGTGATGAGTCCCCCTGCAATTTGCCCCAGTCCTCCAATTCAGCATGCTAGTCTTGAAGGCAAAACAGCAGGATATTTATATAACCTACAGTAGTCTCCTAAAGGGGACTTTATCTTGCTGGGAGTTAAATTAAGGGATAGGATTACTTCTTAGAATAGCTCTGGACTTGTGGTGGTGCAGCACCATGGCATTCACACATAAACATTTATATATTAAGGTTTATGCTATGGTAATCAGGACAGAAGATATTGTGCCCATAGATACTGTCCCCACAATGTTATTTGGGTATAACCAGATAACCCTGAGATACTCATAAGTGAATCCAACATGATAAAATTCCTTCTTATCTTTGCTTTCTATTGTCTCTTGGGGATGCAAATTCCAGGTTGTAATGACCTTTTGGGTAAAGAAACCTCTTCTGGCATCATATTTAAGGCAAGGCAATTTTATTGATAAGGGCACCCATTCCAAGAGACTTTGGGTACCTTACAATAAATAAAAGTAAATAAAAAATTAAATAGAAAGACTAAAAATTAAAAACTTGATTCCAGGCCAAAACCTAAATTAAAGAAATAATTTTTAAAGAACATTTAAAAGCAGTCAGTGAAGGAGTACCTCTCACTTCTCGGGGAAGGGCATTCCAGAAAATTGTAGCTGACACACCAAACACCCTAGCCACCGAGGATTTCAGCTGTGATTGAGAGATGAACAAGAGGTCTGCCTCCACTGAGTGGAGGGTGTGAGCAGGAGTGTATGGAACCAGGAGGTCTTTCAGGTAGCTCGGACCTAGACCATGTAGGGCCCTGAAAGTCATCAAGCAAACCTTGAACCAGATGCGCCATTGAGCTGGCGGCTAGTGAAGGTCATGCAGAATGTGTGTGATTTGCTAGGATGATGATGTCCAAGCAACTAGCTGCATTGACATATTCTGAACTAGCTGCATATGGCACACTAGCCTTGGTGATATCCAAAGGTACAGAACATTACAGTCATCCAGCCTAGGTGTTAATAAGGCAAGTACCGAGTTGCCAAGTTGCTCAGTTCAAGATAGGTGTTGATCCAGGCAATATTACGAAATGGTAAAAACCACTGTAGATAGCAACAGACACCCCAGAGTCAACTTGAAGTCTTCAATGATGCCTAGATTCTTCACCCTATCTGCAACGTGAAGAGTAATGCCATCCAGCAAGGGAAGGGTGGTGCTATTTCCAGGTGCTGCTGGACCAGACTGACTTGGTTCCACCAGTAATACCACCTTCTTCAATGGATTCAGTCTAAGCCAGCTAGCCACCATCCAGTCTTGGATCTCATGAGGCATTCGTTCAGATAGGAAACAACTGCACTATCATCAGGGGCACATCAGCATAGCAATGAAACACCAAGCTGTAGCATCTAATAATCTCACCTAGCAGCAGCATATATATACGGCGAATAATATGGGGGCCAAGATGTCCCTGTGGCACTCTGCAGCTGAGCACAGCACTGCTTGATGTAAAAGAGCCATGGACAATTTGCTGGGTTCTGCAGGATACATAGGACTCAAACCACCACAGCACTGTTCTTGAGAGTCCCACATAGTGCCTCAGCTGATCCAACTGTACCACATGATCCAACATATCAAATGCTGAGGAAAGGTCTATCAGTATGAGAATGGAACTGTCTTAGCTGTTGTTGAAGGCTATGACCCCTGGTTGTGGAAGCATTGGCCTTGAACTCCTTATTGAGATTTTGTATAATGTTAACACCTACAAATATAAATAGGAGCACGTCCTACCTTAGTCTTCAGATTTCTGAACTCTGGCAGTGTAGATTATCCAGCTTTTCTTTGTTGGGCTGTTCTCTAACCTCCCATATGAATTTAGTAGACTTTGTTGGTATTCTCTCAACTATAACACCATCTTTCTTCAGATATGGAGACTAAAACTGGGAGCCATAATTGATATGGAGATGTACTGAATATACAAACTTGGGAGTTTCCATTCATTTGTCCCAGAGTTGGTCCCAATATTTTTAGCCTGTCCTTTTGATAGAGGGGACATACTATCAACACATGGACTACATCTGCACTGTCTATGTTGCACTTGCTTTTTCCATTGGAATTTATCTTGTTTATTATGCTATTTAGCCTCTCACTTTTATGATATTCAAATCTGAATCTGGTAAATAGATTTCTTCTCATCTGATTTTTAATTTTACTTAAATATTTTTCTTGTCTGAATGTTTATTAGCTGCTAACCATTTACTAATTTTAAATTCAGTGCACCTTTCCAAAATTTGTTTTGAAATATGTCTCTTATCCTTGTCATGATTTCTTTTCTGGTTTCGTCCTGTGGTTTTCTATATATCTGATAAGTAAGATATCAGTCCACATGGTTTATACCATTTTTCTACTATTTCTATTACTGGAAACCTGTATTTTTTATCATAATATGCTATGGCCTCATCCAGACATTGTCTTAGTAATCGGGAATTTGTCATCATGTAGATCTTAAAGAAATATAAGATCATTCTTTCTTGTACTAAGCACTCTATTGGAACTTGCACTAACTCTGTTCTTATAAGTGCTGTAGGAGCTCCCGGTGGTAGTCCCATGATTTTTCTGTAAAAAACATTTATGGTCTTCTCTATCTGTTTATTTTCATTCCCCATATTTCCACTGTGTAGAGTATCTGTGATCTTACCTTACCTTTTATCACCTTTATTGCTCCTTTAACTGAGCTACCTCATATATTATATATATATATATATATATATATATATATATATATATATATATATATATATATATATATATATATATATATGTTTTTATAGCTGGTAGAAATTTTTTGGTTTTTATTTTGACTTCTTTGATATGCTTGTTCCACACAAGGTTTTCATTAATATTGATACCCAGATATTTGAAATATTTAACTTGTTCTAACGTATGTTTATCATAATGTATATTATATTTTTTACTACTCTTATTACCAAACACCATCGATTTGAACTTCTCTACATTTATTTTTAGTTGGGCATTATTACATTCTAATTGAAAAGTTTGGAACAATCTTTTTGCTCCTAAATTACTTGTTGATATTAAAACAATATCATCTGCGAATGCCAGATATGTACAATTTTGGTTTCCTATTTTGGGCATGTAGTATTCAACATTGTACAGCTTGGCCAAAATTCTATTCAAAAACAAAATTTAATAAAATTGGGGACAATACACACCCTTACTTTACCCCTTTATTCCCTTCAAATTCTTCTGTATAGTCTCCTCTAGTATTGTATCTTATCTTAATTAGGTTATTAGTATAAAGGGTTTTTACTATATTTAATATTGTTGTTTCCAGTCGCAGTTCTTCTAGGCATGCCCACATTAGATGCCATTTTTAGATCTATATAATTGCAGAACAACTTCTGTTTTTTGATAGTAGTATATTTGTAAACTAAATGACTTAATATATAACATTGGTCTTTTGTTCAATGTTTTTCTATAAATCCTGCTTGGGCTTCCTCTATTAAGTTGTTTTCCTTAAACCATTCTAACAATCTAAGGTTTAGAATTCTCATCAGTATTTTCTGGGTGTTGTCCAGCAGACTTATAGGTCTATAGCAAGCCGGATCTTTTTTTTCTCCTCTTTTATAGATGGGGAATATAATTAATTTGGTCCATGATATTGGAATTTCACCTGTTTTTCCTATATAATTGAACAGTTGTTTTTAGGATTGGTACCCATATATCTACATGGTTTATGATAACATCTATTGGTATGCCATCTGGGCCTGGTGCCTTGTGTCTCTTAAATCTTTTGATTGCACTACTTCCTTTTCTCCTATTTTCAGTTCCAATGGAGTCCAATCTCTAATTGTTTGTTTTTGTGTTTTAGTTAAGTCCAGATCATAGAAAATACCCTTTAAGTGGTGTATCCATTCTTGGGGTTCTATAAATGCCTCTATTTCTCCTCTTTTGTCTCCTAGACCATTTGCTACTATTATCCAAAACTGCCTTGTATCTTTTTCCTTAACTGTATTTTCTAATTGTTTCCATAACTTCTGTCTATGCCACTCCTTGTTCTTCCTAACTATTTTATTGAACTCCTTTCTGGTTTTATTTAATTCCTTTCTATTCTCCTTTGTTGGTTCTTTTTTTGTTCTCATTGTCTGTATGTTCCACTTCCATTAGCCTCTGCACATTCCTTCTTGAACCATGTTGCCCCATGTTTCTTGGTATAAATAGTAACCTCTTTCTGGACTAAGTTTTGTAAACTGTTAACTATGCTTTCATAGTTTATCATACATTCTTTTTCATCTATAACCAGGAACATATTCATTTCATAGGTTGTTCCTTTTATTTCCATTATTGCTCTAAAGTTTCTTTGGTTAATCTCTTTCCAGCATACCCCCTTTCTTGATTGTACCATTTTTGGACTCTTTTCTTTTTGTTTATTTATTACACTAGTAGCCACAGACATTGCCAGCTATTTCCCAAAATTTCAGTGATATTTCTAGAGAAATATATTGCTTTCTGAATTTCCACAGTAGGGGCTGCAGAGTGAAACTCTTTAAAAATTTTGCAAAATATCTGGAAATAGCTGGCAATGTCTGTGTCTACAATTGTATCTTATCTTTTTGTTGTCCTATGTTTATTAATAATTCCAAAGGAAAATGTTCACTTCCCTCTCTCTCCTCTATTTTCAAGTCTATAAAATCCTCAATCACATTTAAATTTATCCAAAGCATGTCAATTATTGAGGCACCTCTGGTATTCATGAAGGTATAACCACCCTCCCAGTCAGACATAGATCTCCCATTAACCAAGAAGAAGTTTCTTTCTTTAAACATATTACATATTTTTTTACCATTTCATTTAACTTATTTTCTTTGGTATTTCTGGCATATCTCAATCTCTTATTATTACAGATGTTATCATTTAACGACCATCACTAGTAATTGTTGTCAGTTTGCCAGTTTTTGCATTATAATCCCTTAAAACTATTATTTTAGCCAATGAGTTATTGGCAACTTCTTTATCTATAATGGTTTCCAAGTGTATAATTTTGTCTCTATTAATCTTGTGACTCGATGGAGGTACATATATATTCAATAATATGATTTCCATCTCCTTAAACGTGATTCTTAACCCATGTATGTTCTTATTAATAATATCCAGTTCTTTAATCAGTTGATTGGTGTTTAATTTGTTCCAGATTACTAGACCTCCACTATTTCTTACCATTTTGTGTTCCTAACTGCATTGCTATTATGAGATTTATAACTGTTCGGAAACAACTCATTACTAGTCCACATTTCCTGGAGACAAATCATATCAAATCTGTTGAAATATCTAATTACATCCATGTCCCCTAATTTATTTTTAATGCCAGATATATTCCAGGACAAAATTTGCAATGTTTGGCCTTCCTGCTCAGTCCTTACTTTGTTCAAACTATCCCTTTCTTGTCAGACCTCAATTGTCGTTTCCAGAATTGCAAACCTATTAACATTTTCTAACATTCTGATCCATTCTGGTTTTGCATTTGAAAGTTTTCCTTCCTCAGTTACAGCTCTGTTTTCACACATGTATATCCCCAAATGGTCTAACTCACATACTTTCTTTACAACCTGGTCATAAACTAACTATTTGTCTATCCAGATAGTTATTTGACCCATCTCTCTTCCCACCTAATTGCCTTCATGATGTTATTTCTTCATCCTTGTATTTTCAGCAAGGGTTCCAAAAAAATCACCTATTTTATTTTTTGGATTATTAGCCATTTGCTTTAGGAACTGCTCTAATCCAAAAATGGACACTGTGGAGTTAATGTCCATTCCCATAGTGTCTTTCCTTCCCCCTCCCCCTCCTGTTTTGCTTTCTGGCAATGTTCTGGGAAGAGTTGGCCCACTGTCCCAATGTTCCCACATTTGATTCCAGCCTGTTGTAATCTTATTCTATTATAGGCTATCATTTTAAGAATTAAAAATTGATTTGTGATCAGCATAACCCAATATTTTTCTTTAATTGGTCTAATTACACTTAGGTTGAATGCCATAGTCTGGTCATTTCCCAAAATAGGGAGAACCAGACTCTTGACATTCTCCCCCAGTGTTTTATCATTTTTGTCTGGTAGAATTTCCACTTCCAAGAGTGATAGAACAAAGTCTGATTCCTTTTTTTTTCTCATGAAATTTTGGAACTTTTTTTAAAACAAGATTTGTTTCCTTCACACTTTGCATATCCTCAGTCTATTATCTTCTTCTGTAAAAGTTCTCATTCTTCCTTCTGTTCCATCACTGCCATTATGTTTTATCATTTCCTGTTTTTTATCAGATTCTTCATCCATTCTTAGTTCATTGTCATGCTTACTAAGTACTCGATCCATCTTGTTAATTTTTTGTTTCTTGCTTCTCTTTCCCTTATCTTTATTCCCTTTCTCTTTTTTCTTAATTTCCTTCTTTAGCTTCATCTGTCCACTCTCTAATAGTGAGTCTTTTTCAACTCTGTTATAATCCTGAGATATCAAATCTTGCTTCTCTTTTGTCTTGTTTCTCTTTGGACTATTCACATTCTTCCTCTTTTCTTTCATAACTTGCTTGTTTGATGTTTGTCTCATGTTTGTTTTTAATTTGGTTACCTTTTCTATTTTTTCCTTCTCCTCCTTTATTTTGTCTTCCTCCTCCTCCCCTTTCTTCCATAAATCTTTATGTCTTTGTTTTAATTCCTCACATATATTATTAACTCTTGCCCCGGGGATGGTAACATTATTAACTCCACAGATAGATCTTGACTCAAAGTCTCCTGTTTTAGATTAGTGTCTACTCTTTCCATCTCCTCTTTCCTCCACATCTGTAATTGCAAGTCTTTTATCGCCTTTCTGTTTTCTTTTAATTGTAAATTTTATGTCCTGAGCTAGTTTTACCAGTTGTTCATATTAAGATATTAGCCAAATATTGATATTTTAATGAAATGGCTAGATCTTTTGTTATCCCTTCAATATCTGGAATAAAGATCTCCTCCTGGCTCATAAATAGTGTATCTTTATCTTCTTCTCTACTTTCTCCCTTAATGAAAGATTCATACAGCTCTTGCATAACCCTATTTCCCTTACCTTCCTCTCTTTTTTTTTTGCTTTCTATTAATTTTAATCCTTGGGTGATTTGAAATAACTGGCTTCTTACCTCACAACTTTTTTGTGGAAATTCTCTCTCTTCTCCCTCCCTTCATAACTTTTGACTTGTTCTTTATGCTTTGGTTGTCCTTGCCTTATCTCATATTCATTTTCTGCTTTGTCATTGTCCTTCTTTAATATTCCTCCCTCTATCCTCTCCTTTGTATGTTTGTTGCTATTTATTTTGGAGTAGATGTCTGCAATAAATTCCCTTCTTCATCATCTGACCATCCTTCATGTATTACCTCTGTTTTATTTTTTGTTTCAGACAAAAAAGTGGCTATCCTAGACTGGTACGAACTACTCTCCCCTTCCCCCTCCACTTGTCCTTTTTTTCCCCCTTTTTTAACTCCTTTGTGTTCCTTTCTTTCCCCGTCATTTTGTATTTTTCTTTCTTTTCCTACTATTTTCTTTGATCTCCCCTTTTCTTTTATGGATGTTATTGTTATTTTTTAAAATTGAGTTACTTCTTGTTTTGATCAGCATTTTATATTTTTTCTTTTGGGTGCGTATCACACCCAGATGTTCCTGTAACAATTACAACACTTAATTAATGATCTTTTCTTGTTGTCTGTGATATTTTACATTCAGCTGTTTAAGATTCATACAGTTGTAAAGTTGTTCCACAACACATGAACTCAGAAAAAAACAGTAACAACAGTGAATAAAAGAAACTTCTTTTCTCTCCTAGTTCTTCACTTTAAAAGGCTATAATACTGTAGTACAGTGCAAATAAGGTATAAATATATAATGTCTATCCTAGCTAATCATGTATTTATATGCTAAATATTTAAGCTGATTTCTTGGAATTCAAATTCCTCATTCTAGAATACTATGGGGGCTAGGAACCACCCTGTGGCTTTTAATATGTTTCAGTCTCCTTGTTTTTAAATGCCGTTCACAGTTCACAGTTCACTGTTCATAGATCACTGTACCTTCCTTTATCTTGTTCTCTCTATTTCTGATGTTACACTTCCTCCTTTTAGAATTGGTCTCACTGCCTGGTTCACTTGATTCATCTTTTGCTCATTACAGTCCCCTGTTTTTGTTATTGCTTGTCCTGTTGGTGGGTCTGGTGTTTTCTGGTCCCTATTCGAGCCCTTCTGCACCTTCAGTAATTTAAGGGTAGCTGCAGAGTCAGTGATATTGACAGTATCTTGTACAGTTTTCTGGTCATTTAAACAGAGTAAGAGTACAATCAATATTTACTTACACAATATTTATTCGCCAGTATCTTTAAAATGGCCTTACAATGCTTATAATTATGCAACATTTCTGCTCAAATTCAGGTACCTTGTACCTCTAAAAACCCTAAAAATATCTTTAGTATTATATCTAAAAAACTGCTATAAAATAATAAATATACAAACACAATCCTTCATGACATACTAGCTGTGTCCTAATTTTGTCTGGTAGGCTAGCTAGATCACTAGTCTGGTTATCTTATTCTCCTTTAGCCTTTAGCCAGAATAATAGTGAGGAAGGAAAAATCTAGTTGATTACGACTGTTAGAGATGTCAAGGATAGAATATATAACTAGTTATCAATGTATCAACATCTGCAGTCAAAATACTTATATCCTTGCCCTCAGGAGATTAAATTTGATGTCACCCCAAGTGTAAATGTCAATCCTATGTGGGGTGCCACTCAAGCACTCATATTCACACTCATACTGATACTAATACTGTCCAAACACCATAAGTGCATAACAGTGCCCAGTAGTGCTATATCTCTAAGATAGTGGCCTCTCTATCTTCAAACTTTACATTTTTAACACTTGCAAGTACCAAGAGTACTAAAGGAATCTCCCTGCATCAGCTTCCAATGTGCCTCTTCTGTTAAAGATGGTGAATCTGGCTCTAGCTACACCACGCATGCTCTTTATGTACATGCCTCATGTGGACTAAGTGGGCCGGTTAGGGCTTATTTGGCTTGTTTGGTGAGAACAGCCAAAAGAACTGAAAGCAAAAAGAGCTTTTATATTTAAATTTGACTTTTCATTTGTAACTGAAAAATATAAATAAGTATTCAATGTATATTCCTTCATTTCTAGAATTTCCTAGTGTTTCAAGCTGTAGATTCACTTAGAAGAATGGAAGAATAAAAATAAAGTAAGCGCTAATCACTGCTACTATACTCCCATCGGATATACAGCATACACAAGCACAGACATATACACACTAGTCACAATAAATGTAATAGTGATGTAATGGTGTAAAGGTATAATGGGACAGCATATGTCCTTTATCCTATATCTTCTGCCCCTATATTTCTTTGTATATTATATATTTTCACTCTCCTTCTTTCATTCTTTTGTTCTTTTACTCCTTTACTCTGTTTGTTCTTTTGCCCCTTCTTTTGTCCAAATCTCTGGCTCGGTCTGTCTAAGTATCCACTATGCCTTTTTCCACCTGAATTCCCTCTCGGTGTTCATCTTTGGTTTGGGCCTTTCCGAAGGGCCCCTCTTTCTGTCCCACTGTTGAGCCCCACCTCCAGCTCTTCTCCTGTGGGGGGAAAAAGAGCACACCTAAGACAGCACACCAGCCAGTGCACCACACAAGATTTACTGTTAAGTCCTGCTATTCTAGCATGGTGGTATACCTTTTCTTGGTAAAATAAAAGCATATAGAAGGGCCTGCTCTCAGTGTTCACTCCTCAACTCTGCAGCATGCAGCAGTGTGACTGGTTCATCCAGGTTCCCACAAGGCAATGGCAAGTGGAGTAAAGACCACTTTTCTTTCAAGTGAAGACCGCTTCTCTCAAACTGCTGTCATAGACAGCTTGCTACTTCATTGGTGCCTGATGGATGAGCCCCATAAAGCATCAACTGCACTAGGAAGAGAGTCACGCACTTCTAAAATGTCGTACTGTCACAAGATGTTTCTTGCACATGCGTGGCATGCATGCACGCTAGCAAACATAAAAAGGGACCATGGTGTGAGATCAATACCTCACAGATGCATGAGAAAAAGAACCATCAATGTGGTGAATGTAACAAAGGACATCACACAACATGATAAGTGTAACAAAGGATGTCACACAATTGTTGAAAGTTAAAAAAGTAAACATTAGGAATCATAATCTAATGAATAACAATATTACAAAATAGTTGCAAAATGATTATGTGTTTACATTTATTAAATTCATAGCAACTGGGATGTTTTGCAACTATGCAATTAGCTAAGAAAATAAAAAAAACAGTGTATCATACTATAGTGCAAAATATTTTAAATATACAGGTGCAAGAAACTTATCATTGCCACTAACTTTATTTGTGTTCAGCACCCATGTACATCAATTAGCAATGTGTTGTACAAAAAACAGAATCGTAGTAGTAAACCAGATTTATTTATACAGGTAAGTATTTGACAAGCAAATATACACCATAGGACCAAGATAACCCTGTTTTCAAGGTGATCCAGTAGTTAGCATAAATAAGTTACAGCATAGGGATATAGACTAAAAATACACATACAACATACAGACTAGTAATTTATAAGACAATCAACATTAGCGGTGGGCCAAAATGCAGATTTCTGCCACTGCAGAAGTTTCATGAAATTTCAAAAATTTTGTGGAATTTTCCCCTCGTTCACCTGTGGCAGAATTCCAAACTTTTGCCACATAACTGCAGATTTCTGCCTAGTACTTAATTAGGAACTGCAGACTTTTAACATGACATGCGAAAATAAAGTTTCTTGCTTAGCATTTTGCCATATATCATGTACTTATCTATGGTTTGCATTGCTTCTGTGGGTTTTTTTCCTGCAGTTTAATATATAAGCCATAGCACTGAACACTGTCAGTGATCAGTTCTGCTGAGTTTTTGTCCAACAGTTTAATACATTAACCCACATTTTTTAAATTTATTCCACAGTTTTTGGTGCAATTTCCGTGAAAGTTGGCAAAATGATTTATGAATTTTCACTTCCATGAAAATTCGACTTTCACCAAAATTCTGCTGGCAGAATTTTTGTTTTGCACACCCCTAATCAACATGATCCCAAAATATTTGTTTAAAAAACACTGCTATAAACCCTAATAGCAGTGGCATTCATTTAGTTTTGGTTTAACATATTGTCTAAATGTGTCTACAGATGGATTCAAATCCCTCCACTGATTTGGAAAATTGTTCCAAGCAATTTCTGCCCGGTATTTAAAGGTTATCTCATCAAATTTGTTTCTGACCTTAGGGATCTTCATTCTCAAGTTATTGTCCCTCAGACAAAAGTTATGACTTGTCAACTCTATTGATCTAACTAGTCTAGTGGGCTCACCAAATTTTTAACTTTTGAGGAGGAGTGTAGCCCAAATATTGTCTCTTTTTTGTTGGAGTGAACTCCAGGCTAAGTCATAGTAAAGTACATAGTGGTGAACATTAAAGCTGCTCTTTAGTACAAATCTAGCTATTTTGTGGTAGGGCACATCTAATCTACACAGTGATTTTTTGACCATTATTAAATATGTGTCTTCCATAATCTAAAAGGGGAACCAACAGCTGATTAGCCACTATCATACAATCTTTTCTAGTCAAGCAATAAGATGCCTGTCTCATGGCTTCCAGTTTTCTCCCCACGTTATTTGCTAAAGAATCGATATGGAGCTCAAAAGTTTAAATGGTGGTCAAATTCTACACCCAGTTACTTAAAGCTTAGTACCTGGAACAGGATCAGGTCATCCCTTGCCCCAACTTCTAAAGTTTTAAGTTGTTGTGTTTTGTTTCTCCTGTTTGGGCAAAATAACATAAACTGAGTCTTTTTTAAACTGATGAGCAATGCTTTAGATGCAAACCACTGTTCCAACCTGTCAAAATCAGCCTAGAGTTTAGTCTCAACTTCTTAGGAATTTATTACCTCTACTACTGTTATGGTGTCATCAGCATATAATGTATATGTATACAATGGACAGATCTAGTAAGACTGTTCATATACACTAAACATATTAGGGGATCCAGTATAGAACCTTGTGGTATGCCTCTGGTTATTGACAGATCAGAGTTTGTGTTTCCTATAGATACCATTTGGGAATGATTTTGTAAGTATGATCTGAACCAAGCCAGGGGTTTATCCTTTACTCCAATCACTTCCGGGTAGGTCAGGAGTCTGCTGTGCTCTATCAAATCAAAAGCCTTGGATGGGTCCAAGAAGACTGTGCCCACAGACCAGCCCTGTCCAAGGGGGGTAACCAGCTGGTCGAAAAAGTCAGTGAGTGTGGTCTCCATGGACCACCACTTCCTAAACCCATATTGTACTGGAGTTATCCTTTTGTATTTCTCCAAATACCCCATGAGTTGAGAGTGGACTAAGCTTTCCATCAACTTTGAGATGATCAATAGCAGGGCAATAGACATGTAACTTGAGGGGTAAGAAGAGTCTCCTCCTTTAAAAATAGGGATAACTTTAGCCCTTTTCCACTTTCGGGGGGAAACAAATGGGTTAAGCTCATGTTAAACAAATGTGCAAGTGGTTTAGAGATCTCTACAGCTGAGTCTTTAAAAAAGTGGACCTCAATATTGTCCATACCACTTGCTTTATTGTTTTTAAGTTTGTTTATTCCTGTGAGCACCTCCCCTGGTTTAATGATTTTAAATTTAAAATCTGGAATTGAAACGTTTTTACTTTGATCCACCATTGGATCTCTATTTTGATCTGGGTAAAGATTATCCAGTCTTTTATCTAAATCAGGAAGATTTATAAAATAATGGTTTAGGATCTCCATAGCCCTTTCCTGGATGACAAGTTCTCCATTTTCTATAAGGGGTATGTCTTTATGACCCTGCTCTTGGTTTACTAGGCTCTTGATTAGCTTCCAATAATGTTTTGGCTCCTTAGTGTTCTTTATCTTCTGTCTATAGTAAAGCCCTTTCATTTTCCTAATCTCCTGCTTGACTGAGTTTCTTACTTTTCTAAACTTATCCCAAATATTTTGATCTAATGTTATACTAGCCTTTTTCCTTCAGTTGTGTATTTATAGGGGCAGTCATCCATGGAAGGATCTGCAGCTTAATTGTTATTTTCCTAAGGGGAGCACATTCATTACAGGCTTCTAAAAAAGATATGTAAAAGGCATCTACTGCTAGTTCTATGTCTGGTATGAGGGCTGTTCTATATAGACATAGAGTACAACTTTATCTAAGAGCACTTGAGGATTATATTCTTTATAACATCGTTTTGTGACACAGGAAACACTTTTTAAAAAGCTTTTACCTGAGGTTACCTTTACTTCACACATAATAACATTGTGGTCTCCTAAGTTTGGATAATTTACCCCTTTGTCCACCACTTCCATACTTGAGAATAGTGCTGTTGTTGTGAAGATAACAAGGACACCACAGTGGTTTAATTCCAGCACCATTTTAGTTTGTCATATTTCTTTCATTATCTACGGATTATCAGGTTGAATTTTGAATGCACCCTGTCTTGACAAGTTTTTTTTTTTGCCTGAAATATGAGTCTTATCTTATTTGATGTGTCACTGCCCTGGTGCTGTGACCATTGCAAAGCTCCCTTCCCCATGCTGGTAGAAAACATAAAGCCAAAATGTTGTTTTCCTATCACCAGCTTTGAGCTTGATTCATGAGATGCTCAGTTTATGGAATGGTGAGTGAACATTTGGGTAAGGAGGATGCCAATATGGGAAGGGGGCCAAGGGTTACTATTGTATCATCAGAAAAGGCAGTTTGCAAACATTGTTGGCATAATGAACATTCTAGCATATTTAGGAAGCAGGCAGAAAGGTGTAAATCTGCCATAGGTTAGCAATTACAGCTTGGAGGGGCAATATGGTAAAAATAACGTGCTAGAACATGGGGTGTTAAACTCATCACACAAAATGCAGACCTTGATAAGGAGAAAGTTAAGTAGTAAATAGGAAAACAGTACCTAATAAGCACACAATGCCAGATTTATGTATCTGCACGTTGGATCACATATAGAAATCAGTCATATTAATTTTACAAGCACTTTTTAAATTATGTGACAGTTCCTGCACTTACTATTTTGTGAATTGGTAACTCTTTTCATGAAAGGACCCACATGTAAAATGTAATTCCCCATTTATCTGCCCAGTTTAATAGTGTATTAATTTTATTATTTATTTATTTTATTGACCAGGAAAGTAGACTGGATCAAAGACTCATTTTCAGCCACTCCTGGGGAAGGGAGAAGACAATAGAAATACAAAACAAGTTTCTAATGCATAAAACAAACTTATTAAAAATATAATAAACTATACAATGTACAAGTATGGTCTCAATACATGTAAATACAGTACTTGCAATATATGAATATGATCTCAGTATACATTAAGGGTGGGATATTCAAATGGGTTGCGCATGGCACAACAGAGTTGCACCATGCTGAACCCACTTATGCGCCCCAGCGCAATATTCAATGGGAGAATATGCACAGCACAAATCCCCATGGGCCAGGGAGCATCAGTAATATATGCGGCGCAGGTAAGGGAGGCATGCCCATGCATATTTGGCACATCCTGATATTCAGCCCGGGACGTGCTGTGAATATGCAGGTGCAACCCCTACATGCGCTGCACACAGTTAAGCCAAAAAATGATGAAGCAACAGCTGGCCACCCACAGGTAAGCTGCCATAATGCAGGGCGCAACACGGCAGCTGCCAGATGTGGGTGGCCACCCGAGCTCTGGCGGCACCGTCCGGTGGCGTAGCACCCCCCATGCCTGATCGTGGGCTGTAAAAATGAAGAACCTCCCTGGTGGTCCAGTGGACCTCTCTCCTTGCCTAATCGTAGGCTGTAATAATAACTAACCTCCCTGGTGGTCCAGTGGACCTATCTCCATGCTCAATTGTGGGCTGTAATAATAACTAACCTCCCTGGTGGTCCAGTGGACCCATACCCCTGCCTGATCACAGGCTCTAATATTAAAAACACTCCCTGGTGGTCTAGCAGTACCCATACCCCTCCCAACCCGCCCACTCATTCCTGCCACCCGCTCCCACCCCAGTCAGCGGTAGGCAGCAGCACCCCACCCACAAGTCGCCCGCCGACTGACAGTGTACAGTACGGCTGTATGCCCATTGGTCCACAGTGTGGGCTGATGGGCGTGCAGACCGTACTGTACTACACAGTCCCAATATGTGAATGTGGGGCTCTTGGGGTCCCAGAGAACTGTCAGTCCTGGTGCTGTTCCCCCCCCAGGCCAGAACAGGGACTCACTCTTCTGTGGCCTCCTTCAGGAGGCCTGTGGGATTGGAACGGCCCCTAGCTTTGTGAGTGAGGAAGAGGTCAACCTTGGAATCAACGGGGTTGGGGGGCAG
The DNA here is from genome assembly GCA_016271365.2 of Neoceratodus forsteri. Classification (NCBI taxonomy): domain Eukaryota; kingdom Metazoa; phylum Chordata; order Ceratodontiformes; family Ceratodontidae; genus Neoceratodus; species Neoceratodus forsteri. The sequence continues at coordinate 158,045,594 of CM028131.1, read as the reverse complement.
GACATGGGGCAGCTACCTTCTCTGGGGACCCTTGGGGTTCAGGGATGTGTTGCAGTGCTGAGCCCTTGTTTTCTCCCTTGTCCCCTTCAAGGAAGGCCTTATTGGGGGGTTGGGGTCTGCCCTTCTGGTTCTATGCAGCCCCTGTCTCCTCACAGGGGAGTTTCCCATTCAGGGCTCAGTTCTGACTGCTTCGAGCTGGTTGAGTGGCCAGTAACTGCACAGACCAGTGGATCCCCAGAAGGTCCAATATCACCAGTAAATTTCCCTAGCCCTGGCAGAGGTCACTCAGATAAGGTGAAGTGTGTCTCCCCATTGCCTTTGTAGCCCACCCTCATTTCACAGGGCAAGTGGGTCCTTCAAGGCCCTTGATCTGGGAGCAGTTCAAAATGACTGTTGCCACCTTCCTCAGGTATGTCAAGGCTATGGATGAGCAGGTCTTTTGCCTGTCTCCTCCACAGCAGCTGGACATGGACTCTTCAGATCCATCAGCCTCCTCATCTTCCTCCTTCAAGGAAGAGGATACCTCTGTCCATCTGACCTCAGATGCTGATCAGATAGAGTATCAGTGCTTGCTGTCAAGGCTGGTCAGTGATCTGCACCGATCCCACATCACAAGATGCAATACTGAGTGGACAATGCGTGTCTTCCTTAGAGAATTCAGTGTGTACCATCTGGTTATCCTTTCCTGGCTGATTCCCTTCCAGGAAGCATCGTCCCACACCTAGCAGTGCCCATCTGTCCAAACTCCAGCCCCTATGGACTGCCAGCACAGGTTTTGCGCACACCAGGGGTCTCCAGGGACCTTGTCTCATCCCACTTCAGGAATGAGGGTAGTGGATGTCCCTTCTGGGCATAGACTGGTGTGCAACTGGCCCCTGGATGTGGACTCTGTGGGGTTTGACAACTGGAGATGGATAGTGTTCTCTGTGGCTCGTATCATGCTCAGCTTTGCCACTCATCAGGCACACAACACTGCCTACGACAGGCATCTGTTGTCAATGCTAGGTCAGGTGCTCACATTGCTGCCTGATATGAAGGCAACCAGACAGGCCATTGCCCTCTTGGTGCAGGGCCTTGAGCTCACTAAGTACCAGATAAGGGTGTCTTATGACACCAATGAGGTAGCTTCAAGGCTAGCGGTGTCAGTGATCTGCATTAGGCAGACAGCGTGGCTTCATCTATCAAGGTTGTCACCCTTGGTATGGTGTAGGGTGCTGCCTCTGCTCTCCAGGGACCCACCTTTTCTATCACATGGCAAGGTGGTAACTACATGGGTGACTTCTGTCTCCCAGGTAACAGAAGATCCCACCTCACCAACAGGAGATCCCACCTCGCCCTGACCAGTCGCAAGCCTAACTGGCCTGTAATGGGTCTAGTCCTTTTGTAGTCCTCCCCCACAAGAGACTGAGAGACTCACATCCCTCAGGGATGTGCTGGGCCCCCTTTAGGAGGCTTGGTACTCACCCAGACAGGGGTGAATGATGAAGACTGACACAAGCAAGTTATGAAAATTATGTACCTATCGTAATTCTTTATCTTCTTGCACATCTTCACCATTTTTTATGTCACCTTCCCTTCTGGGCCTCAGTCCCTGCTTGCTCTCCCCCTTCATGAGGCCAATTGTGGGCTGGGTCCTACTGGTACCTCCGGGTCTTCTATTACTTTCCTAAGCAACAGAGGGCCCACCCTGAGATGGAGAGCAAGTAGGGCTTCTTCCCTGGCCTTAGGGGCTCCCTGTAGGTCCTTCCCTTCTCAGCCAGGGGGCCCTGCTGGATGGGGTCTGGTCCTGTGGTGGGGGATCTCCCTAGGTGGGGTTGAGAGGAGAGGGACCATGGGGACTGTCTTTCTCCATCATTATATAATTTTCCCTCCTCCCCCCAACTTTGTTTTTGGGGGTAGGACTTGTCCTGGACAGGATTGCCCCCTGAACCCTGTGGGATCTCCCTCTTGGGACAACAGTAACCGGAGGGGCTGTTCTTTACCTATGAATAAACTGTCTTGTTGTACAATGCTGAACAGTCATAAGACTGACTGATTGCACATCACGTATATTGCACACGAACTTTAGCTGCTACTCTGTTGTATTTCAATTGCATTCTTGCACTTAGTTGTACCTAGCTGTACTCAATATATTCAATGTATTCTATTTCCTGTACCTGTCTTTGTTATTGTAAGTGCATTGTCTGTATTGCCTATGTACCATCTTTATGGTCCTGGTCATGCCTGAAAACAGTCCATTGGATCAGTGCACCTAGGAACATATGGACATAGGATTTCTGCCAGCAGAAACAAGCCACATGGTCTATCAAGTCTGCTTGAATGTGCAGCTAGCACACCTACCTTGCAGCTTCCTCTCTCCCTCCCCTTCACAATAACCTCCCATCTCACCCTGTCTCATCCCCTTTTGAAATCCCCACTGACTTGAGGATATCAGCTCCTCTGGCAGAGGGTTTGATTGCACCAAAACCCTCTCTGTGAAAAAGTGTCTCCTTATTTCCCTCCTACATCTACCCCCTCCAGTCTAAGACCATGACTGATTGTGTCCCTCCCCTGCTTAACTTAAATATCCCTTCTGTTCCTGTCTTGTTAATCACCTTTAAGTACTTGAAGGTCTCAATCACATCCCCCCGATCTCTCCTCTCCTACAGGGAGTACATATTCAGGTCATGCAGCCTCTCCTCATATGGCCTTTCTCCCAGTCCCTGTATCATCTTAATTCCTCTGTGCTGAACCTCTTCCAGTAGTCTGATATCCTTCTTCAGATACTGTATGGGCACCAGTACTGTATGCAGTACTCCAGGTGTGGTCTGACCAGTAACCAACAGAGAGACAGGATTACCTCCCTGTTCCTGGAGGAGATTCTTCTCCCAATACACACCAGCATCCTGTTGGCCTCTGCTGCTGCATTCCTGCACTGCCATGAGTTGCTAATTTTCTCATTTACAATCACCACTACATCCTTTTCCTCCTTGGTGGTACCTAGCTGTACTCAACCCACCTAATAGCTCCTACCTGGGTTCTTCACTCCAAAGTGCATCACCTTGCACTTTTTAGCACTGAACCCCAGTTGCCACTCTTCCAACCACTCCTCCAGTTTAATCAGGTCATTCTGAAGTTCCTGCCATCCCAATATGTCACTCACCACCACCCCCAATTTGGTATCATCAGCAAAGAAGCTGATCTTATTCCTGACATCATGCGAGATGTCCGCTATGAATATACCAAACAACACCAGTCCCAGTACTGATACTGCAGCACCCTGCTTGTAACTGCCCTTGGAGATGAGAGCGCCCCCAGCCACTACTCTCTGCTGTCTTCTCTGAAGCCAATTTTTGATCCAGTTAACCATCTTAGTCCCAACCCCCACATACCTCAATTTCCTCCCCAACCTCCCACGTGGCACTGAATCAAAAGCCTTGCTGAAGTCCAAAAATATGACATCCACCACATGACCTTTGTCCAATTCCCTTAGTACCCAGTCATAGTACTCAACTTGGTTAGTCTGGCAGGACCTTCCTGAGACAAACTGATACTGGTGACTGTCCTGGAGTCCATTATCCTCCAGAAATGTCACCAGCCTCTCCTTTAGGATTGTCTCTATCAGCTTCCCCATGGTGGATGTCAGGCTTACAGGTCTGTAATTGCCCAGTTCATCCTTAGGGTCACTTTTGTGGTGGGGCACCACATTGACCATCCTCCAGTCCTGTAGAATGCACCTGGTGTCCAGAAAGGTATTGAATAGGTCCACCAGTGGCCCTGCAGTACCTCTGCCAGTTCCCTCAGCACTCGGGGATGTATACTGTCTGGTTCTGGTGCCTTATCCACCCTCAGAGCCCTCAGACCCTCTAATACCTGCCCTCAGTGATTACCCCATCTGTCACCCTCCCCTGCCCACCCTCCCCACTCCCTGCAGAAGCTGCCTGCCCTTCTCCCTCATGAATATGGAACAGAAGTACTCATTTAGTGCTTCTGCCTGTTCTGCTCCTTTCTCAGCCCACCCCTGTCCTTCTTGATCTGCAGTATCTGATTCTTGCAACCCCTTCTTTCCCTAATGTGTCAAAAGAAGTCCTTTGCCCATCTTTGATTCCCTGAGTCAGCCTCAGTTCCCTGGAGGCCTTGGCTGCTCTAACACCCTTGGTAACTTCTCTGGACTTCCCCATGTACTCATCCCTATCTTCCCCTCCTCCCAGAACTTTCATATGTATGGAATGAAGCTTTTTTTTGCCCTCACCTTATTTAAAACTTCCCTATTCATCCAGCTTGACCACTTAAATCTTCCCTTCTTGCTCTGCAGTTTGGTACAGATCCCAATAGCCTCCACAAGCCCAAGTGTAGTTTTTTTCCCCCATTTCTGGTTTGCATCTCAGTGAGATTGAATTCCTGCCAGGTACTCTCCTAAGATTTCACCCATTCTACTGAAGTCAGCCTTTCTGAAGTCCATCACCCTCTCACCCTCGTCCCTGTACCAACCGCCTTCCTGCCCATGTTGAGTGTGAATCACACAGACTGGTGGTCACTCCCTGCCAGTGGGTCCACCACCCCCACTTCCCTTACAGCCTTCCTGATAAGTAAATATCTGCTGTGTGGAGTAATGGTGGGTGGTACCAGATACACATGCAGGGACTCTTCCTTAGTCATTACATGCACATCTTCACCACCATGCCCGAACCCTCATGGTATAGTCAGGGGCTGTGGTAGCTTGGTGTGAATGATAGTGCCATGGCTGCCACTTCATTCAGCTAGTAGGAAGGGCATGTAATGGCTAAGGAGGCATCCTGGCATGCGTATCTGGCATCATCCACCATAACTCCACACAGCAGATTGGTGATATTTATTTTTTTTTTTTTGTCTTTTTGTTTGTTTGTTTACCAGATAGGTGCACTGATTCAGTGGACCATTTTCAGGCATGACCCAGGCCATAAAGATGGTACATAGGTAATACAGACAATAAACTTACATTAACAAAGAAAGGTACAGGAAATAGATTACATTGAATATATTGAGTACAGCTAGGTACAATTAAGTGTAAGAATACAGTTGAAACACAATAGAGTAGCAGCTAAAGTGTGGTTGCAATATACATGATGTACAACCAGACTTATGATGACTGTTCAGCATTGTACAATGGGACTGTTTTGTTTTTGGTACAGAAGAATTAGGATTGTCATCGAAGGGTAGCCCATGCATCACCCCCAGCCACCCACCTGGGCAGCAGTAGGACAGGGGTGTGGGTGCAGTAGAGGTGTGGGTTGATCTTACAGAAGCAGCATATTTAAAGTTATGTAAATGTACAATACAAATTGTGAAACTGGTGAACAATTACATAATGCAGTTACAGTGTAGTTATACAGTAGTTAGTGACACTTAAAATTATCCTTCAGAAATCACTCCCTCATGAAGCTACTGCAGTATAGTGTAATGGTTAAAATCACTGCCCTCAAGCCTGGAGAACTGTGTTCGAATCCCAGAGCCACCACTTTTATACTGTGCAGCCCAAAAAAAAAAAGAACTAAAAATAAACATGAAATCTAACATTGCAAATTGCTATAAAATAAAAAAAAATCATTAATTTACATAATTACTTGTTGGCTTTTAACAGTGCTGTAGTTGCAAGAAACATGTTGCTTCTGCGGCATTGTTTCCACAGTTAATTCCTAACTAACATGTACTTACAAAGTAAGTACACAGAAACAGACAGTTAAAATAAAGTGTAAGAAGAAGGTGTAACAGTGCTGTATTTACTATAGAATGTGCTGCTTCTGTGGCATTGCTTCCACAGTTAATGACTAATTAACATGTATTTACAAAGTAAGTACACAGAAACTCACACTTTAAATAAAGTGTAAGAAGAAGGGTGTAACAGTGTTGTAGTTACTAAGGAACGTGCTGCTTCTGTGACATTGTTTCCACAGATAATACCTAACTAATATGTACTTACAAAGTAAGTACACAGAAACAGACACTTAAAACAAAGTGTAAGAAGAAGGGCGCAACAGTGCTGTAGTTACTATGGAATGTGCTGCTTCTGTGGCATTGTTTCCACAGTTATTGAGTAAGTACACAGAAACTGCCACGTATAATAAAGCATACGAAGAAGGGTGTAACTACTATACACTTACACTGAATGTCAGTGCTGTAGTTCTGATGTATGCTTTCCTTCAGAAATCAGTCCCTGATATGCTTACTGCTTAATAAACATGCAATGTAATATTCTTAATTGCTGTATAATTACATTGGTTAATTATACAATAAAAATAATTGACATAATTACTTATTGGCTTTTAACACTGCTGTAGTCACTAAGAAATGTGCTACTTCTGTGACATTGACCCACACTTCTTCTGTACCCACACTCCTGGCCTACTATGGTCCAGGTGGGTGGCTGGGGTTTGGGCATGGCTACATACCATGCACTTTACCACCAATCTGCTGTGTGGAGTGGCAGTGGGTGGCAAAAGATACACAGGTAGGGAACCTTCCTGGTGTGTAGTTATACAAATTGCATGATGTGGTAGTTACACATGCAACCAGAACTGCCTCTCTTTTGGCACAAATTGATTTATGCCAGAAGTGTAACTACACATGTAACAGCTGTTGCAAAGTGCAACAGAAAAATTGATTTATGCTGCAAGTGTAACTACACATGTAACAGCTGTTGCAACAGTAATTGCGGTAACTAGCAGTTCATGCAAATTGTGTAACTACACTAAACCACAACTGTGAAACTAGTTAACTATTACATTGTAGTTACATGTTACTACTCAGAAGTTACATAGTAGTTACATTTTAGTTATACAGTAGTTTCAGTGTAGTTAAGGACACTTAAAATAAAGTGCAACTAAATCTTTTTTTGTACCTTAGCTGTAAAAATTAAAATAGCAGATGCACACTACATCTAATTGTTTTTTGTAGTTAACTATTTTTATTAAATGTTTACAAGCAAGACGCAATACAGATTGCATTCTACATGTACAAGCAGAAAAATAACACAAGTGTACACTTAATGTACCACAGACAAAATGGCAGTACAAGTGAGGATATTAATGACTTCAAGAATCAAGGAAGCTAAGTTCATTGAACCAAAATAAGAAGGAATATTACATAGCCCTTGTGCAATGTATCCTACTCCCTAACCCATCAGCAAGGAGTAAGATGGGTGGGAAGGAAAACAAAAACAAACAAGTAAGAATAAAGAACAAAACCAAAAAGAAAAGAGCTGGGAGATGAAGCATCCAGCTGTGCCATCCAGAGCACATTATGATGGTTGGACAGTTTGACAGGGCCCAGAAAGGGGGTTGGTCCCACAGACAGGTGGGGAAAATGACCTTCTTGACTGATACATACAGTATGAGTAAGGAGAGGGGGAAGAAGTGGAGAGGGGGTCCCCCCTCCACCCATCCTAGAAACGGTTGGTGGTACTAAAATGTGAAGAGAAGAAAGGGACTATATATCTTGATATACTGAAAGTGAGTCCCTGGTAAAATGAGACATTCTAGCTAACATTCTAGCTATTAAACAGGATTTTAATATCTGATGTTTTATGGATCATGGAAACTTTTAACTGAAGCTGAATTTTTTGTAAAGACTTTATTGAATTGTTTCATGACATATTTGCAGGTACAGCACTTTGATTTCTGAATTGTGCTATATAAATCAAAATATTATTATTATTAATATGGCTAGATTCCTAATTGCTGAAAGCACTGTGAGGTGAAGAAAACATCTGATGACCTCCAGTGCTGCAGTATTAGTTTTTTTGGCCTCTTTTCCCACCATTAATATCCACCGTATTTGCAAGTCTAGGATATAGGTACTGGAGTGGGTAAGACCCAAGAGGTACAGCCATGGGAACAAAGGGAGGGGGCAAGTAAGTATCCAAGCACAACACCTGTGGATCTTACCCCAAAACATCTGTATTTTAGAACGTGTCCAGATAACATGCAAGAGATCTGCACCTGTTTAATTACACCTCCAGCACAGGTGTTTTGTTAATAACCCTAAGGTTTTTAATTGAGTAATGGTGTGATACCAATGGTGCAATAGCTTGTTGTGGTTGAGAAGACTTCTGCTATCTGGGCAGGCAACATGGATCAGTTTTACAGCCCAGACCACTGGCCATCAGTTGTTTGTTTGTTTATTTAGCTTTTCTTTTTTTTTTTTTAAACTGGTGACTGGAAAATGCACACTGAGCCTAGACTTATTTCCAGGTGTGATCCAGAAGTGGGGAGCAAAAGATAGAAATAATACAAAGCTATTACAAAACACAGCGTTACAAGCAGTGCAAAGTCAAAGCAACAAGGACCATAGAAAATGCATCATGTTAAACAAATAAAACTGGCAGATAAATAATACACCATGTGAGAAGGAACTGTTAAAGGAAGGGGAAGCATGAGCAATGGGAAGGGAAGGAGTCTCAGTTGGTATTGGATGGAGGCAGTGAAATGGATGGAGGAGGGAAGCTGGTCCAAAGTGAAGGGAGACAATAGGTGAAGGCTGATTGACCAGCAAGGCAAATTTTATTTATATAGCACTCAGTCCCTCAAGGGATCTGAGTGCTTTACAAATTCAAAACAGATATAAAAACTATGAAAACATATGCTAAGACAAAAAACCTAAACTAAATCTAGTTCCAGTAAAAGCTTGATCAAATAAAAATGCTTTGTAAGAGGCTTCCGAGCTGGCAACACAAATATGGGGAACAGAGTTCCAGATAATAGAGATGCTGCCACCCGAAAGGCTCTGTCACCTGATGATCTGAGCCTTGAGGTGAGGACCACTAGCAGTCCAGCTTTGGTGGAGCAGAAAGGGAAAATTGGTTGATAAGGTATCAAGAGTGCTTTTAAGTAGTCTGGACCCAAACCACCTGGGGCCTAATATGTTAACAATCCAATATTAAAGGTGATGCATGAATGCAAAGGCAACCAGTGCAAAACACACAAAACCAGAGTAATGTTGTCTCTCAAAGAGGACCCCACCAACAACTGGGCCATAGCATTCTACACCAGCTGCAGTTGATGCATCAGACCTCCAGATAGTCCTAGGTATTGAGTGCTAGAGTAATCCGACCTTGTGGTGACAAAGGCATGGATAATTGTTGCTAGGTCATCCCGAGAAATTATAAAATGGTTCTGATGAAAAGAGCTTTCTGATTGGTTGTAAGCATTCTATCAGCCTTATGTTAATCTTTTATTAACATACATGTAGAAACTAATCATGTGCTTAACAAGGTTTAACACTGTGTTCTGAAGATGAAAGGAGCCAGACCAGACAACAGATGACACCTGATGTTTGAAGGTCAATCTGTCATTCAATATGACCCCCAGATCTCTGATCACACTCACTGCTGAGAGGTTCTGGCTACCCAACACAGGGAGGGCAACCCCTCCACCAGCAGGCAAGCCCTGATGACCAGTCTCAATAACCATTAGTTCCGTCTTGGCATCTGGGTTGAGACATAACCAGTTGGTAGCCATCCAATCATTTATTTCAGCCAAACAAGGGCTCAGCACAGAATATGCAGAGATGTGATCAGGGGCACAGGACAGGTACAACTGGGTATTATCTGCATAGCAGTGAAACCCCTTGTTGTACTGCCTTATGAGCTCCCCTAACAGCAGCATGTACATGGAGAATAGAATAAAGGTGAGGATCAAACCCTGAGGAACTCCACAGGACAACACAGATGAATAATTCCCCAGAACCATGTGCTGCATCCTCCTAGACAAATATGAGCCAAACTAGCTCAAAACTGTGCCAGTAGCACCCACATAGTTCCTCAGTTGATCAATCAGCACCCCAAAATCCATTGTGTCAAATGCAGAAGAAAGGTCCAAGAGCACCAAGATAATACGTGCCCTTGGTCCCGCACCATGAGGAGATCATGGGTCACGCTGACCAGGGCAGTCTCAGTACTGTACTGAGGCCAGATTGGAGAGGTTTGAAGATAGAAAGACATTTCAAGAGATCTAACAGCTGTACAACCACCACCACCTTCTTAATTACCTTCCTTAAAAAGGGAAGATTAGAAACTCAAAGGTGGCTTCTTTAGGAGAAGCCTCATCACCGACTCTTTCAGTGCTGATGGAAAGATACCCTCCCTCAAGGATCCTGAAACTCAACACAGTCAATAATTAGGCACATTGGCCCTGGATCCAGTTCACAGTTGGTGGGGCGCAGACTGGGGACCACTCGTAGGACCTCAGTTTCTGAAACCAGTTGAAACTCACCCCAGGCAGACAGATCAGTGCCTCCATAAGGCTGGTTATTTCCAGCCCCAGCTAAGCTATGAGAAGAATTCTAGATCTAATGGAGGACTCTTTGTCAGTGAAAAAGTCTCCAAACTCTTCATATTTTTCTACAGAAATGGCTCCCATGGTCTGCAGACAGAGAGGATTTAACCATCTGACTACAGTGCAAAATAGCACAGCTGGGCAATTTTTCAGTGCAGCAATCAACTGAGACAAAAATTCTGCCTTTTTCTGGTTGATTACTCATTGATACTCAGCATAGTGGAGTCTGAATGTCAACCTGTCCTCCATAGATCCAGATCTCCTCCAGGAACACTCCAACAATGCCCCTTAGTCTTCTACCAGTGCAAACCACATTGGGAAGTCAAGGGGTGAACATGGAAAGGTGCAATGGAGTCTAGAGCAGTCGTAAACAGAGGTATGGGGACCTGGCAAGGCAAAGGTGTCATGGAACCTGGAGTGAAGGGAGCACTAGGCAGAAGGAATAATGGAGTGGAGTGATGAGAGTTAAGAGGGTAGAGACCCAATCCTCTATTTAAATATGAAGGTGGCACAGTGCATCTGGTGATGGGCTAGAAGTATTAATACTTGTTTGACTGTAATGTTTGGCCTGAAGGGAGGGATCAGGAATTTTCTCTATAATCACCTTATATATTGTCCTGGCTTCCCCCTCTGGGCAGCTGCCCAAGTCAAGGCTAGCTGAGATGCAGCAGGGTGTGGGGGAGTTGGTTGAGAGAGCCCATTGGCCCATCCTTCAAAAACCTGGTTTGGGCATGTTGAATCTGAAGATACTTCCAAAAATCTTTGCTGGGTAGATCATAATGCCTTTGGAGATTTTCACTGGTTTCCAGGTGGAGGGACTGGAGTTGTAAAAGATCTGCAACATGAGTTATGCCCTGTGATTCCCATGTTTCCCAGTGAATGAGTTTCTTTCCAATACAGTGGAAGGAGTTATGCCAGAGAGGTACCATAATCATAGGGTTAAGGAATAAATGCACTCAAGTCTCCAATTTTTCCAGGAGAATAGAGAGGAGGCAATGGTTGGCTATCTCCTCACAGATTTGAGGTGGGAGTATAGGTATACTAATGGGGTTACAGAATTTAGGAGTGCTGTCTCTAAAGTATACCATAGGTCAGACAGGTAGCAGGAGGTTGGAGCCACTGAAGTGTCTGGGCTCCTCTGAAAACTATGAGATATGCATAAAATCATGGAAAGCTGCAGCCTCCTTTCCATCAGTGAAATCTCAGCTTAAATCTACTATAGCAAGGGGGGCTTTTCCTCCCACATAAAATTACCTAGCACACTATCTACCTTTGAGAACCAGTCTTTAATGATAGCCTCCACCAGGTGAGCAATACAGTGGAAGATGTTAGGTGCTGTGATCATTTTGACTGCTGATATCTTGCCAGCTAAATAGAGATACAGGGGTGTCTGCCACATTCATCTTTCAGGTTTTTAATCAGAGGTGAGAGACTGCACAACATAGCTTCTGGTATACTCAGATGTGTCCAGATCCCCAATTATGTAATACTGTACCATTAGGCAACCATTCTAATCCTACAGTAAGTGTGCCATCGTGTCTGAAGTGCAGAGCTCATTAAGTGGCAGGACTTCTGTTTTGCTGGGGTTGGTTTTCTACCCAAAGACCTCCCATAAGTCTACCAGCAACTGAAGGAGATGGGTTATGCTGGATGGGGCATCCTTTAAGAGCACAACACAGTCATCCACATAAAGTTTGGTTCAAAATTCCAAAGCGCCCACCTGTATGCCAGCAACTGCCATGTGATGTCTAAGAGCCACAGCCAGGGGCTATATGGTGAGCACAAATGCCAGGGGTCATAGGAACTGCCTTGGAAAGTGCCCCTTGGTAGAGAGAGTGGAGAAGACAAGACAGGGTTAGTAAGGACTCTTGCTTTAAGTTGGGTGTACAGTGTTCTAATCCAGCAACCAAACTCAGGACCAAAACTCAGGTTTGTCATGATCATGTACAGGTACCACCACTCCACTGAATGAAAAGCTTTTTCGAAACACCACAGCTACTGCCAGAGTAGGGGCAGTGCTGGCAATAGACATGAGGGACAAGAGGGATCTAAGGTGGTCTGTGCTAAAATTACCTTTTAACACTACATCTTATTGTAATATAAAGACATTTCTCTTTTTTTTAAATCAGTTTACTTTATTGAACATTTTGGTAGTACACAAAATCTGTGAACAAACACAACAATGAACAAAACAGATACACAGTCCAGATAGGGTACAAAACCACCTGGTTTCCAATAGTGTTCTGGGAAGGCAAGGGGAGCATAATGTCTGAGCATAAATGATCTTAGTTTAAAGGTTATTAAGCAGATGAGAACAGATAATAATCTTCAGTGCAGGGGGATAGCTTGTGGTCCTTACAGTGCAGCCCCTGTTACAGTTATGGTGTGTTCTTCCATTACTGTATCTAAGAATCATTATTGTACAGCAACAGGGTGTGGAGTTTTTCCCATTGATTTCTATATGTTTTATAACTGTTTCTGATACTGGCAATCATGTGTTTCATCCTGAGTGCTCCTAGAATTGCCATGTGCCACTCATTATATGATGGGACTGTGTCATCTAGCCAGTGTTTTAGCAGATGTTTTTTAGCAACTGTTATGATAAGCATTGTATGATATTTCTGTATTCTCATTATGTTCTCCAACCCCAGGCCTAATAAGCAGATTTGCAGTGTAAGGGCCGATTCCAGCCCCAGAAGATGGTTTAGCTTGGAGTGTATAGTTTGGCATAATGATTGGGCTTTAATGCATTCCGAGTACATTTCCATAGGATATGTTTGAGTGTACCCTGTTGTTCTTGACATCTAATACAAACATCTGATTCTAGACAACCAATCTTGGCAAGTTTTGCTCGAGTAGAGTACATATTATGATTAACCTTGTACTGCATGAGCTTTAATCCATCCACTTTTAAATATGTAAATTGTTCCAAATGTTTGTTTTAGCCTGTTGTCGTCTAACTCTGGGAATTCTTTCTGCCAGTATTTACAGCAGTTTGAGCCCCTGGGAGATAGGGTTTTATATAAGATTTAGTACAATAATGATATGGTGAGGTGTTGGGCTGCTTAAATACTAATTCTTCCCAGAGGGGAAGTTTAGGAAAAGACCATGGCTTTGGCCTTAAAACTTATGCCAGTACATGTCGCAGCTGGTGAAATTGAAAGGCTGGTCCCACCCTTGTTTGATTTTGCCTGGAGAAAGCTTGAAAGGTGAGTAAATAGTCACCCTCAATCATGTTGTTTACTGTGTGCAGTGTGGTCTGTTGAAGAAAAGATGCTGGAAGGAGTTTGTTTTGTACCTGCAACTTGGGGTTGCCTCTAAGGGGTTGGGCAGGGTCATATCGAGGTTTAGCTCCCAGAAGTTTAAGAAACTGTCTTGCTACTTGTACAGATGATCAGTATCTGTGGGCGATGTTTTAAGGGATTTTGGCAGATTATTGAACAGTATGTTGGGAAGTGCTTTGATGGAGATGCCTGCTAGTTTGCAGAGTTCTTTCTCCATGATTTTCCAGTGTGGGAAATATGTGATGTTGTCATATGGTTCATCTGGGGTTCTTCACCACAGGAACTGACTAGCTCTGAGGGCTAGATAATAGACTCAAAAATGTGGAAGTTGTAGCCCACCCCCCCCGAGTACTTTTGAGGGGTATGTTTGTGCAAGGCCCTTCTGGGTTGTTTGTCATTCCAAAGGAAGTTAGACAGGAGAGAGTGAAGGTGGGCCAACCACTTGAGGGGTTGTAATGTTGCAGCATACTTAGTGGGTACAGAATACAGGGAAGAATGTTCCTTTTGATAACATTAATTCTGGCCTATAGAGAGAAGGGCAGCTTTATCCATCTTTTTAAATCCTGTTGTACAGTAGTTAATAGGTTGTCAAGGTTTCGGGTAAAATGACTTTGGTGCTTCCTGCCACAATAATGCCTAGATACTTGATACTCTCTGGGGACCATTTTCCTCTCCATTGCATTATACCAGCTCTGTGTATATGCTGGTTAAGGGGCATGGTGATTGTTTTTGACAGGTTGAGCCTATACCCAGCTAGGTTGTCAAATTCCTGTAATTTGCATAGCACTGCTGGTAATGAAGTACTGGTGGTTTCTAGCAGGAGTATCTCCTCTGCATATGTTGATAATTTATACCTTTGACTCTCAACTTGAATGCCCATGGTGCCATCATTGGCAAGAAACATTCTGGTTAGTGGCTGTAAATAGAGATGATAAAGTTATGGGGAAACGGGGCATCCTTATCTTGTTCCTTTTTGTAATGGGAAGCTGTGTGAATAAACACCATTATGGGTAATCTTTGTTGTGGGGTATGAATAGAATAAGGTGATCCAGGTTAGGAAGGAGGGCTTTCTGAAGAAATGTCCAGGACACCCTATCAAAAACTTTTTCTGCATCTAAGGACACAACGATGCAGGGGAGTATGCATCCCTGGATGCAGAAAGAATGTTGGCAACCTTTCTGAGATGATCTGTGGATAACCTGCCCTGCATGAAACCCACTTGCTCTAGATCCACCAGAGATGTCCATACCTTCACAACTCTTGTGAGAATTTTTACTAGTATTTTAACACTCAAGTTGAGAAGAGAAATGGGCCTGTAATGGGCCATCTGCTCTGGGTCTCTCCCTAATTTGGGAATACTTAGGCAGTATAGTGCAAAGGTTTAGAACTCTGAGCTGCATACCTGGAGACCTGGGTTTGAATCCCACAGTCCCCACTTGCATACTGTGTGATCCTGAGCAAGTCACTTAACTTCCTTGTGCTCCCAGGTCACACCTTCCTTGGTTAAACAATTTCCCGTTTTCCTAAGTGTAATATGTACTTCCTGTAAATTTGTGTCTAGGTGTTCTGTTTTTGCTATTAGGGCTAAGTTGTCCTTCAACACTTTCAGAAAATCTGGGATGATTCCATCAGATACCAGCCCATTTACAGAAGAAAGGGTTCTGAAAGAGCTCTTAAAACTGAAGGTGGACAAAGCAATGGGGCCTGATGGGATTCATCCCAGAATTCTAAAAGAACTAAGGGTAGAACTAGTGACACCACTGACTACCCTCTTTAACAAATCATGGCAGGATGGGGTGGTATCTGAGGACTGGAGGAGGGCAGATGTGATTCCCCTTCACAAAAGTGGGAACAAGGAAGAAGCAGGAAACTACAGACCTGTTAGTTTAACCTCAGTGATAGGGAAAATGATGGAATCACTTCTGAAGGAAAGAATTGTCGAGTATCTAGAGGCCAGAGGGGCACAGGACCCAAGGCAGCATGGATTCACAGTGGGAAGGTCATGCCAGATGAAGCTAATAGATTTCTTTGACTGGGTGACCAAAGCAGTAGATCAGGGAGGGGCTGTGGGCATGGCCTACCTAGACTTTAGCAAGGCATTTGACTCAGTCCCACACAAAAGATTAATATACAAGTTAGCCAGCCTGGGAGTGGGTCCCAAGATGATAGCCTGGGTAAAAATTGGCTGGAGAATAGGACACAGAGGGTAATAGTAAATGGAGTCACTCTGAAGAAACGGGGGGTTACTAGTGGGGTACCACAGGGTTCAGTATTAAGATCGGTCCTCTTCAATGTCTTTGTAAGCGACATTGCAGAGGGACTGGAAGGAAAAGTATGTCTCTTTGCAGATGACACAAAGATCTGCAACAGAGTTGATGCACAGGGTGGGGTGGAAAGGATGAGAAGGGACTTGACAAGGTTAGAGGAATGGTCAAATGTATGGCAGCTTAGATTTAATGCTAATAAGTGCAAGGTAATGCACCTGGGAAACAAAAACCTAGGGGAAGAGTACACAATGGGGGGTGAGATACTAACAATAACAAAAATGGAAAGGGACATGGGGGTCATCATATCAGATGACTTAAAGGTGGGCAAGCAATGTGAGAGGGCAGTAAGGAGGGCTGGGGGATACTGGGATGCATAGGGTGAGCGTCACCAGTAGAAAACAGGAAGTTGTCATCCTCTGTACAGACAGCTGGTGAGACCCCATCTGGAGTACTGTGTGCAGTTCTGGAGACCCAATCTCCTAAAGGACATAGACAAGATGGAAGCTGTCCAGGGAGGGCAACTAAAATGGTGTAGGGTCTGCACCGGAAGACATATGAAGAGAGACTAAAGGAGCTTAATATGTATAGCCTCGAGGAAAGGGGGACATGATAGAAACTTTCAAGTACCTCAAGGGAATCAACAAAGTCCAATAAGGTAGCATCTTTCAAAAAGAGGTGTGCAAGAACAAGAGACAATTTGAAGATAGAGGGGTGGCTCAGAGGTAATGTAAGGAAGTATTTTTTCACAGAGAGAGTTGTGGATGCATAGAATGGCCTTCTGGAGGAGGTTGTGGAGTCAATAACAGTGGTTGAATTCAAGCATGCATGGGACAGCCATAAGGCAATTCTAGGGGTTGGGGGTAGAAGGAAGTAGGCTGCTGGTTAACTAGGATCTGCAGCTTATCCATTAGGTAGGGAAATGGGCAGACTGGGTGGGCCAAGCGGTCCTTATCTGCCATCAAATTCTATGTTTCTATGTTTCTATGTTTCTTGGTCCTATACCAGAGTTAGGCTCCTGGATAGCCTGCAGTACTTCTGTATTTCTGAATTTGCCTACTAGAACATTAATTTGGTTAGCAGTAAGAGTGAGGAGGTTGGTCTTCTTCAGGAATTCCTGTATGTCTAGTTCTGAAGTAGGGAAGTTGGCTGCATAGAAGTCTAGTAGTAGGAGCCAAATGCTTCTTCTATCTCCCTGGGATTGGTGAGGAGGGAGCAATTGTGATGAGTTTTGATTCCTTTAATTATCCTAGCTGTCTCCTGCTGCCTTAAACTTACAGCTAACAGATTGCCCACCTTTATTTATTTATTTATTTATTTATTTGAACAAGTCGGATTTACAACCTTTGAGTCAGGGACTCATTTACAAAAGCACCTCGCCACAGGGAGGGCAAGACAATAGAACATTATGCAGATACAACATTGGACAACATTACAGGTGAAGACATTGAACACAGAATACACTAAGTTATATGTTGGTATAAAATACAGATTTACAATTAAGGATGTACAATTTCTCTGGCGTTGCAGTGGAATACATCCTTGTATAAACCTAAGGGGGTAGGTAAAAAGGTGCAGGGGGAAAGATGGATCGGCGGTCCAGGGGACCTTGTTGAGATTAGGGGGGCGAGGCAGGGAAAGGTCCTGCAGTAGGACTGGGGAGGCAGGGTTAGTTGCACCTGCAGCAGCGGACATTGAAGATATGGTTCTGGAGAGCGGTTTTGAAGGGACCAAGATTGGCAGTGTTGGTGATGGAGGTAGGGAGGGAGTTGAACCAGGTGGGGGCTTGATAAAAGAAGGACCTCTGGGAGAGGGAGGTCTTGGTTCTGGGCACTTTGAAGGTGGCTTTAACAGAGCTGTGGGTGGAAACAGAAGAGGATGACCATGGTAGAGGGGCAGAGACTCTGAGGGGGAGAGTCCAAGCAGGGATTTCTTAGCAAGAAGGCAGGTCTGATACTGCAGACATTCCTTGAAGTTGAGCAGGTTGGCGGAGGAATAGAGCAGACAGGTGTGGGTGCGGCTGGGGGCTCCAGTCAGGAGCCTACAGGCCTTACTAATGGAGAGCTGGATTTTAGAGAGGGAGTTGTTATCAGCTGCAGCATAGATGGGCAAGCCGTAGTCCACTAGGGACAGGACGGAGGAGGTGATGGCCAGCCGGAGGGCAGCGAGGTGCAGGCAATTCCTATGGTGGTAATATAGGCCAATCCAAGAGTTTATGGTGGAGGAAAGAGCATTGATGTGGGTGTGGAAGGTGAGGGCAGTATTGAAAGTGATGCCTAGATTGTTTGTTGTTTGAATTTTGTTGACTTTTGTTGACCCAGTAAGCCCACTGAGCCTAGAAGTCACTTTTTCAGGTGCTACTGGGTGGTGGGGGGTGGAATACAGATGGTAAGGAATTGAAACTTAACCTGATTAAGCTGTTGGTGGTATTTTTAGTGAATGAGGCAAATTTGGCCAGGACACCAGGGACAGTCCCCTTCTTTTTTCAACAAGTGCCATGGGATCTTTAACATCCAGGCAGATGGGACCTCAGTTTAATGTCTTATCTGAAAGACAGCACCTCAGAAGTGCAGCACCCCTCTCATGCTGCACTACAGTGTCAGTATTGGGATATTAATCCAAGTGCCAGATGTGGGAACTGAACCCACAACCCTCTGATCTCCCAGCCTCAGAGGTGAGTGTGCTACCTACTGAGCCACTGACACTGACTAGGTATTTGTATCTGGGCACTTGCTCTAAAGGGAGCTGAGAGTTGGGGGTAATCAGGAGGGGGGCACTTCTAGCTTTATTTTGGTGGTGAGAAAGGAGCATTGATTTGGTTTTCTTAAGGTTTATGACTAGTCTGTGATCAAGAAACTACCTTTCTCTTTGGTTGTAGGTGAGTTGAAGGGATGATTGGAGAGTGGAGGGATCTGGGTGTGAGGCAAAGAGAACTGCATCATCTGCATAGAGGAGCATCTTGCTATTGCAGGTGCTGGGGACAGTGTTGAGGTAGAGACTGAAGAGAATGGGACCCAGGACTGAGCCCTGTGGGACCCCAGAGCTAACGGGTCGAATGTTGGAGAGGGAGCCATTGATTTTTACATGCTGAGATCTAGCAGAGAGGTAGCTGGAAAACCAGGCAAGGGGACCAGCAGAGAAACTGAGTTGGTGGAGAGAGTTGAGTAGGAGGAGGTGACAGACAGTGTCAAAGGCCTTGGAGAGGTCAATGAACACTTCACCGGCCAGGCTGCTGGAGTCAAGAGCAGAGTGCAGGTATTGAGAGAACTCCAGGAGAGCAGTGGTTGTACTGTGTCCTGGGCGGAAGCCGTGTTGCTCCGGGCACATAATGTCATACTTAGCCAAGTACTCAGATAGTTGGATAGACACCACTTTTTTGAGGGCTTTGAAGAGTGGGGGGAGGATGGAGATTGGCCGATAGTTGCTGGGGGAGGATCAATCACCGCTCTTATGTATTGGAGTGATTACAGCATTTTTCCATGCACTGGGCAACTGTCCAAGGCATAGGGACCAGTTGAGTAGGTCCGTCAGGGGGACTAGGACAACATCCAGGACCAGGTGGAGGATCCTGGAGTCGAGGGGGTCACTACTGGGGTTATTACTACCAAAAGGCTTTTAGCAGGAGTGGCCTGGCTTTGTGGGAGGATAGGGATAGGGTGTGCAGGTAGAAAGGGGGGTGATGAAGGGCAGGGGGGAGTTATGAGGGGATTGGATCAAAGAAGCTGCTGGGGAGAACAGAGCTTAGATCAGAGAAAGTGGTGTTGAGGCAGTAAGTTATAGATAGTAGATCAGAGGAGGTAGCACCATCAATGGTGAGCAGGGTCAGGTATAACTTTTAGCATGAGGGCTTGGGCACCATAGTCAAGTTTGGGAGCAGGGAGTGCATGGCCTATTAGGGTGTCCTGCATAATATAGTGTACCCACCACCGCATTTGCCTATGCAGTCTTCCCTGAATAAGGTGTATCCAGGAAGGGAGATAGCAGAGTCAGGGATGGACTTAGAGAGCCAAGTCTCTACCACAGCAAGAATATCAGGTTGATGCTGGGTGACCCAGCACTGGAGAAGCAGCAGTTTTCTTTAGGAGGCTACATATGTTAAGGGATGC
Source organism: Neoceratodus forsteri (assembly GCA_016271365.2). Taxonomy (NCBI): domain Eukaryota; kingdom Metazoa; phylum Chordata; order Ceratodontiformes; family Ceratodontidae; genus Neoceratodus; species Neoceratodus forsteri. The sequence continues at coordinate 158,025,651 of CM028131.1, read as the reverse complement.
AAGGCGGAGACCGGTACTAGTACAGGATTTGGGCGGGCTGGTAGATAAAGGTCCAGGATTGGGGTGTACATTCCCAGACAGTAACAGTAGCAATGTGATTATTCTGATTAAGGGACAGTGGTGACAGGGACCCATGGTTCGACGCCCGGGTGAGGATCTGGTGATAAGGATGCAGGGGATAGGTAGAGCATGAAGGGTGGGTATGGCAGGGAACAGGTGGTTCCAGGGTGGGCCCAGGAGGGCAGGGGGAGTGGGACTGTAGGCAGGGGTTAGTGCTGGGGAGTTCGGGGTGTGTTCAAGGTGGGCGGGGGTGGGGTCATACTGGAGTAACTTGGGGGTAAGGTGCCTGATATAGTGAATGGGAACTCAGGTTGGGGGGAGGTTTGAAACCTTTTCTTCGTGGTCTATGTATTTTGCCTTCACTCGAAAGATAGCATTTTCTGCTTTCTCCCCTAAGTATCTCCTCATATTTCTCTCTTCCCTTACAGAAATAATTATGTGAAATGTTTTCATGCTGTGCACATAAAACTATCCATGTGATATGCATGCTGCAAGCATGATTTAACTTTTAAATTGGAGCTGACTGTATGCATGTGGCATGCATGCTGCAAGCAAGTGTGGAAAGCATGCTTTTTATGTTAAATTGGAATAGACTGCATGCATGTGGCATGCATGCAAAAAGCAAGTGGTCACTGATAACGTCATGCATAAAAGTTAAGTGACTTGCTCAGGATCACACCATAGACAAGTGGGGGTTGATGAAATTCAAACCCTGGTCTTCAGGTCTCCAAGTCTCCTGGTTTGCAGTTCAGTGCCTTTAGCCACTAAGCTATACTGCCAGCACACATATGGCTCACTTGTACTTCAATACAAATCTGCATATATCTGCATGCATGTGGCATGCTTATAGCCAGTTATACTTTTTAGTTTTCTTGTCCGCCCTCAACTCAGCTGCACAGCTGAACTATAGCACACATACGAATGAAACACATGTTGTTCTCCTCCACCCCATACACACATTTACCCACAGAACTACTTAATTGCTTCTGTCTGGCCTGTACTCCTGCTGCTTTCTCTCCATAGTTTTGAATGCTTCCATGCAAACATACTTTAAGGGGCAAACACAAAAGTAGTAATAACTTGACACCTACCAACATGGGTAGTCCCCCCCCATCACACATACTGTAGCGGGTGCAGCCATGCTGCTACAGACAACCCACCAAATACAGATATAAATCTAGAGTCTCTTACCCAGATACTAGGGAGCCAGAGATGGGGGTCTTTGAGAGATGACATCCATGGGTAAGAGGGCTGGGGTGTACACCGTTGAAATGAATGAAGTTTTTCATTACTATTTTATACATTATGATGGTGAGTTGGAGATTAATGAAGATAACTGTTCTACTAACAAGGCCCTCGTTAGTCAAGCAGTGGCCTTCATTAATCTCCAACTCTCCATCAATAGTATATAAATTAGTAAGAAAAAAAAAACATTCATTTCAATGGTGCACATCCCTGCAGTCTGCCTTGCCCTATGTCATAATGTGCCTGAGCATGGGAATGTGGATGTCAGTTTCACTGGGGAAGGGGGCATAAGCCTGACTATAATGGGGCTCCAAGAGTCTCTGCATACCATACCACTCAACTGTCCCTGAATGCATGGAACAGCCCTCATTTTATCCTTGAAAACTGCTCTTCTCTCTTTTTTGTGCTTTATTTTTATTCCTTAAGAAAAAATCAGATTGCATTTAGTTCCACTTGAAAAAGAAAACATTAAGATTTAATTGCAATAAGAATTTAACTGAATAAAGCACAAAATAAAAATATTTTTAATATTTTTAGGGGGGTTAAAAGAAGGAAACATTATAAGAAAATCCCAGAGTGTTATATGATATATTTTAATAGTTAATTTGAATGTGCTCCAAGCTTATATCATTCCACTTCAAGTATAATAAAAAGTAAGACTGCAATGCCTTTTTCCAAATAGAAAGCCGACCCTCTCCCTGTAGCCGCATTTCAAAATTAGTCCAAAAAAGAAAATCTTATTATAATTCAAAAGTCAAAGGTCTAAATCAAGTCATTTATAAAGGGAGATCAGCTTCTTCTTCCTCAAATTCAGATCCTAGATCTTCAGGGATATTAAATTTTTTCTCAAAAAAAAGCTTGAGCAGTATTAGAATCATCATAAAATTGCATTTTACCCTGAAAATGTGCTCGCAAGTGTGCTGGTGCTAATAAAGCAACCAGCAAACCAGTATCTTTAAATTCTGAAAGTATTGGGAGGCATCTTTTACATCGGCTTTGAGTCTGTAAGCAAAAGTCAGGGTACAAATGAAAGTGTTGACCCTCATAGATACATTGTTTCCTCAGTCTAGCCATTTGGAGAAATTTATTGCGCTCTGCCAAAGTATTAAATGTCAAAATAATGTACCATGCTTTCTGGGACTCTGCAGTTGATTCCTTTGCTTGATGAGAAGAAGGGCAAAATATTGACTCCAATACCAGTGAGGGCTCCATAGAAAACACCAGGGTAAGAGCTCTCTCTCCACTTCTTCTTTAAGCTCTGCATTTGGGACATTTCCAGGAAAACAGATTAATCTCAAATTTCTTTTCAAAGCATTATTTTCTAATCGCTCCAATCTGGATGACTGTGACAGCTGTTCATGAAGTGAAGCGTTCACCGCTCCCTCCAGTGTTAAAGTCCTTGATGATACAGCTTTAATTTCAGTCTCATTATTTTTAATGGCTTGTTCTGTGGATTCTACTCTAGCTTCAACTGCAGAACAATGAGAGGTTATCTCTGCTAATGAATTCTCAATATGCACTGAAGAAAGCCTAACTTCAGCTTGGAACTCAGCCAGGAGATTTTGTAATGAGGCCAAAATTGATTTGGCCAGTGGTTTAAGCTGCATGCTCACTTCTGAGTGTGATAATGTTACAGGAGAGCTCCTCGCTCCAGAGAGTACGATAGAGCCGACAGGCCCTCGCGCTAAAGCACCTTTCCTGATTACTTTGAGGGAAATACATTTTTCCATTACGTTTTCTGAAGACTCCATTCATCATTAGTTGACAGTTCTCTGAAATCTCATTTATCCGAAGGTTTATTTGAGTGAGTTTTCAGAATCTCAACCTCGGAGCTCCAAATGACTGTATGTATGTAAGTCTCAGCTCAACAGCGCCTCCCAAAAGCTGCTCTTTTCATCCATCCCTCATGGAAAACATGCTGCTTACATGGAGGATGTCCTGTAAATTTAAACTTTATGGCAGGTGTGACATTTCAGATGTCAGCAGGTGGGTGCCAACAACCAGTGGAGGCAAGGTGCTAGTTAGCCCCTAGGTGGCAAGATCTACAATGTCTGGAACATCTCTAAAAGATAAAACTTATTTGTTGTGACTTAAAAGCGATATGCAAATCAGGAAATTTCAAATGTGTAAGATTCATCTGTCTATACCCCAAAGCAGTGGATCAGATTCAGGCTTAAACCCACCTAGTTACTAACCAATGTTTTTTCCTGACTGAAGTTCTGCCCCCCCCCAAAAAAAAAAGCTTTGTCCCAATTTCTCTCCCCTACTCCATTTCATTCAACACCCATCCCATATGTGTCGTGAAGCCATCCAAAGATGCAGAAACACGAAAAACACATCAGTATTTCAGTCTTTCCTCCTTTCCAAATCCTCCTGTAAAAAAAAATATTTACTTTTACTTACCCGGTCATCTGGCCAGAACTTGTGGCTTGGCCCCAGTGTGCCACCAGCCCAGTTTTTAGTCCGCTCCTGCTCCATCTTTCTGCCAGAAGCTGAATGGTAGAACCAACCATCCCAGGTCCCCAATGTGGTCCTTGATCAAGTCACCTCAGCAACTTAATGCACCCAACCTGTGTTGCTTGCTTCTTGCTTGGCTGCTGCCATTTTTGTTGCTGTACTGTACTGATCAAGGTCTATGAAGGCTGCTCACACTGCAGTCACTGCTGCTGCTAGGCCTAGCTTGATGCTATGGGGGGCTTGTGCTGTTCTTCTTTTTTTTTTTGCAAGGCAAACCTAGTAGAATAAGTAGGTAGCCTAGTCTTGAGTTAGCATCTAGCTCACCATCTGCCCCTTCAGCCACCGGGGGGATGGAGACTCACTAAGAGTAGGCCAATAAAAATATGCTGCCACAACATTGCCTTTGAGAGTTCAGTGCTCACCGACTCCTCCAAGTTGTAGTGTGCAGCTTGTCTACTCTGTGGCAGGAAAAACAGTGCCACACTCACATGACTCATGTGCTCTTGCTTGTCTGGAGCTCCTCCATATCACATGTGATGGCACCACCACTAATAGGTAGAGAGAGTGGACAACATAATACAGACACAGTTGAGTCAGGAATGCACCTGCAGAGTGAGCACACATAAAACAGAGAGGCACTTATTGTACAAAATAATAAATCCAAATTTAATGCCATTATTGCCTTGCCATAAGAACAACCTAAGCATAATTGCTGGGGGGAGGCAGCAGCTGCCCCCCTCTGCCCTACCTAAATGGCACCCCTGCTTTATGGTAGAAGTTCATTCTCAGGTGCTAATACTGATACAAGTAAATACAATGGTTTCCACTGTGTTCTAAGGTACTGTATCTCCATTTTCAGGATGTGCCCTGATCATCATGAAGGTTTGTGTCCCTCATTGTCCTTCATTTTGAGTGTCCATGTCCCTCATTTTAGTGACAAAACATGAGGTATGGTGCATGCTTCCAAGACCCTACTCAGCACAAAGAGTGCTGAGCGTGGCCACAGTGTATATGCTTCATACAGAATCACAAACGGAAAGTAAGAGAGATGAAACAGTCATGGAGAAACACATTCGTAGCACTAAATATGCATAAGGGATTTGCATGGCCCAAAACAAAAACGTCTGGCTTCACAACACAGAAGCCCCTCTTCGCACAACTGGAATGGGGGATATTGGCTGACTATATATCCTAGACTTTTAATGCAGTAAGCAAATAATACTTCACAAATTAATGGTGATTTAATGACAAAAATCAAAAGCCATTAAACAACTTGCAAAATGATCAGAATTAATAAATTTACCTAATTTTAATGGAAATCAATGAAAATGTGTTTTAATGGCTCTAATTGTTAGCAGTAGTATGAGAAATAGAAACTGATGTGTTTTTAGATGAGATTTGCACCAGCTTAATTGCTGCACACATGGCAAGCATGCAACATGCGAACCTGATATAATTTTTAGAAAATGTTCGCACAAGCTTAACTGCTGTACACTTATCAGGCTTGCAGCATGTGGACCCGGTTTGCTTTGGAGACCTGGTTCGCTTAGGTTCACTTTGTGTATGCAAACCACATGCAAACATTGCACAATTAAGCATGTGACATGTATTCTGTATGTACACAGCACACTTATATTTCTGGAAGGGTTGTAGCATTACATTTAAGCCAGTATTCTTCAGAGGATGTAGCTAAGATGGCTTGTTTCCCTTTTTCTGATTTTAGTCTATAAAGCTTTGCAGGCAGCTTCCCCTTTTCACTTTTTGGTGGCTGCTAAGTGGATCAACTCCCCTCTTATTGTGCATTTAAATGCCCCCCAAATATTAGTTTTTTGATGTTGCCATAAGTTTGTTGTCTTCAAAAACGTGGGTTACACATTCCTGTATTTTTTCAAAGCACTCTTTGTCATTAAGTAGGTGATTGTCAATTGTCCAGAGTCTGTCCCTTTCAGTGTATTTGTCAAGAGTCTCTGTGAGTAGGACAGTTGAGTGGTCCAATACAACTCTTGGGAGTATCTCACAGGTATGGACTCCATTTAGTAGTTCTGAACTGAGTATGTAAAAGTTGAACTTGGAGGAGGAAGGGTGCACTGGGGAGGTATAGGTAAATTATTTTTGACTGGGGTGTAATATTCTCCAGGGTTCCACAAAACCCGGGCTGTCCTGCATTTCTAGACATGCTCTTTGGCTGGATGTCACCCTAGTTCTGCCCTGCCCAGTTCTATCCTGAGAGGTGTCATGCATCAGGTTCCAGTCTCTCCCTATAATCATTGGCAGATGTGCATATTTGGACAATGTTGAGGAAAACTGGGTGAAAAACCTGGGATCCTCCCAGTTCAGACGTATCTAGAGGTCAGTACAATATCCATTGTATCTAAGCATCCCACTGTTATAATAAATCTTCCCTCTGGTCCCACAGCTTGGTCATGTACTTGGAAAACTGTATGTCTATGAATAAGTATAGCTGTACCAGATTTTATATTGCTTTCCCCAGCTGCAAAGACTTGCCTCACCCATCTCTTCCACCAGAGATTATTGTCTGCAGGTTTTGTATGTGTCTCTTGAAGGAATGCAATATTAGCATTTGCTCATTTGATATGTTTTAGAACCTGATAACGTTTCTCTCTTATCAGCCCCCTCCTTTAACATTCTATGTGAGAATTCTACATCCCGTATTAGCCATGGTTAGATCTGGGTAATTGTATGACACTGTTTAGTATAATACTTGCGATATCCTGACTGTGTCTGGACCCCTTAACTTTAACCAATCTCACCTTATAATATACTGCTTATGACTATTCAAGCCCATGTGACAACAGGTGGACTGTGTATTGGACCAATACTGGAAACCACAATAACCAGCCACAAACATTTCACAATACAGTAAAACCATGTAAGCTTAGTATGTGGTGGGGGAACAGGTGTTTGCTGCATTACATATCTCAGATGGTAAATTGATGTTGAACAGGAGTCACCACCAATTAAAGTGGTCTGCATGGGTTTGCACAAGGGTGACCTCTCTAACTTGCCAAACCTTGTATCCAGAAGTGCTGTTATAATTTGCCTTACGTAAGCTACTCAATTGATGACCGGTTTGTTGGTGAAGACATTGTAGTCTTAATTAAATGAGCTCACTCTTCCCCCCAAACACATTTGTTGTATATAAAGTAGCTTATTTTCCCCTGTAGATGTTATCAAAATACCCTTGTGGGGGGTCGAAAAAAAAAAGTGTCATGTCTGTTTCCCTTATGGGAACGCCAAAAGTTTCTTTTGTCCAGTTTGCTTCTGTGACTTAACAGAAATCGAAGACTGTTCACTTTGGATTTTAGCTTCTGAGAACCTCTTCAACCCCATCCCAGGGGCCATGTTGGTCCCATGGGCATTGCTTACGTGTGACATTTAGATGCAGTGATACTTACAGCCAGTGGTGAGCTGTCATGACCAGATTTCTCAGTGGGTGGACCACAACTGAGCTCTTTAGTGAGGTGATTGGTCATTCTGGCCAGCTTAGCCAGAGAAAGACTGCTAATGCTGGTAACTTTGAATTTGGGCAGCTGCTGTAGTACTCTGTTCGTTGGCTCCCTACTGATTCAGACATTTGATAGCTGAAACCTCTGCGACTACTGACTGCACAGCTGTGTGATCATGTGTTTCACATATGTGCAGTAGTATTCCTTCCGGCATGGTCAGGACATTTCTCCAGTGGATCAATGGGATGACGGGGAGTGTGCTGAAATTGACCTACAGATGCACCTGCCACTTTTGACAGGGGCTGTCAACACTGTGGAGGTAGGCCTTTGCATTCTGCTGTGCTGTGTTAATGTGGGAAAGTGTGATGAATAAATCCCCTCAGGTCTTGTGTTTGGAAAAAGTAGCTGAGCACCTCTTCCATCTTGACACCCACGTGTTGTCCCTCTGTAATGCTCCTGCTGACATCAATACACTGTTTATAATTTTCTGATTGTCCTAAGGAGTGTTAGCGCTTGAAAAGCAACTGAATAGATTCAGTCCAGACACTATATGGTGAGTTAGCAGTTATAGGAAGGAAACTGGAAGCTAAGGTTGGTGGAGTAGCAGAATGACTTACCGACAGTATGGGCACATCAGCCCCTGAGCATAGTCAATCGCAGCATATTCTTTTTATTTCCAGGTACTATTCAAGCCCTTGTCTTTGGTTTCACAAATGCTTGGAGGTTGTGGGAGCACTTGAGGGAGAAGCATGGGTAGTCCCCCTCATGCCATTTCTGCACTTTCAGACTCCACTTGCTTGGATTGGTAGATATGTATTTATTTATTGAATTTTGTTGACCCGGTAGGCCCACTGAGACTAGAAGTCCTTTTTTCAGGGGTGACTGGGGGGATGGGGGATACAGTTGGTAACCCATTGAAACTGAACCAGATTAAGCTGCTGGTGATACTTTTTTTAGTGAATGAGGAAATTTGACCAGGACACTAAGGAAATTCCCCTACTCCACAGTATTCCGCCTACTGGTTGAGGGATGGTTGGTCAGACTGGGTTGCACAGTTTGACATGACTATGATTGTGCTTCATGGTTGAGGAATTCTGATTTAGACTGGGCTGTGCATTTTGTGCCCCATCTGTGGATGTGCTGCATTTTTGAGGAATGGTGAGTCAGACTGGTCTGCAGTTTGACATATCTGTGCTTGTGCTTCATGGTTAAGGAATGGTGAGTCAGGCTGGTCTGCACAATTTGTGTCACCTCTGTATGTGGTTGTGCTGCATAGCTGAAGAAGGCTGGGCTGCATAATGTGTGTCATGTCTGTGGTTGTGCTGCATGGTTGAGAAAGGCAGGGCTGCACAGTTTGTGTCACCAATATGGCTGTACTGCAAATACAGGAGGTTAGGAATACTGAGTCAGGCTGTGCTGCACAGTTCATGCCATGTCAGTGGTTGCACTGCATTATTGAGGAATACAAAGTTAGGTTGTGCTCAGTGGTGCTTCAGCCATGCCCAATGATGCTTACTTGTGGACACAGATTTGTTGGCTAATCTAGGTTTCATGCCCTCAGGTGCTCAACTTCTGGGACGAGTGAGTGACTGCAGATCACTCAGCATACAGGTGCCTGTACTGACTGACTGACTGACTACAGAACAGAAGTGGTGTAATCTGCAAGGTCAACTCTGCCCCCCCCTTTTTCAGAGGAAGGTATGGAAGGTGAATGGTGGATTCAATTATACGGTTATGGCTTACAGGCATCAACAAGGTGCCAGAAGTGAAGCTTTTTACCAGGATCATCAATTCTACCACAAGAGGGCATGAATGGAAATTGAAGGGTGGAGTGTTCAAGAGGGACATCAGAAAGTAGTACTTCTTAGAGAGGGTGGTGGGACCTTGGAATAGATCACCTCCCAAAGTGGTGGCTGCAAAGTCAGTATCAAGCTTTAAGCATAGGTGGGACAAGTATTGGGAACAAATATATGGCACTGGCAAAGGCTAGGCTTGGTGTCCCAGGATACCTCGCTTGGGCAGTCTCACTGGACCACAGGTCTTCTTCTGCCAACATCTTCTATGTTTCTATGTTTCTATATCCATTTTGTCCCTGAGAAGCTGTCTTGCCAGATCAATCAATCAATCAAAATCATTATGTAACCAGGTTGGCACCATTGAGCAAGCTCATTTTCGAGGTGGACCTGGGGTAGACAGTATAAGCGTACAGACAAAAAATCAGCAAATTAAGAGCAAATACACAAAAATAAAGTAAGACACTTAGTAGCAGACATGTTCAGGCTAAGTGGAGATAAAAATTGTGTTTAGACAAAATATACAGGGCACAGTAATACAGTATCAAATATATACAGGTTACAAGCATGACAGATGTGAAGTGAAAGTCAAAACTTTTTTATTTATATATAGAATATTTTAATGGAGAGGGACTGAACATTCAAAAGAGGGCCACAGAGGGGGAGGGCCAGGGCATAGACAGGGAGATGGTCCCTAAAGTGACAGGGGAAGAACATGTCGCCTTAGTGATTACAGAGCTAAGGGTTACAGGAAACAGACACAGGGTCCTTAGGATGGTGCATAATTATGGCTTTGCACAATGCTAGGCTAATAGGGAGACTTATTTTCAGGGTTTTTTGCAGCTTGTTCCACAACAGGGGAAGTAAGTAGCTCATAGAGGCCCTGCCGAAGCGGGATCTAATCTTGGGTACCATCAGCATAATGTAAGAGGCACTTCTCATAAGATAGTTACATGGGGTGGTTAACAGCAAGCAGGCTGCAATATAATTTGGTAGTTTATTCATAACGGTTTTGAAGGTCCAGAGAGCCACATTTCACTGGCATCTAAGAGTAAGGGATGGCCAGCCCACAGTGGTATACAGGAGACAGTGATGAATGGAGTGGGGGAGCTCTGTAATGAACCTAACTGCTCTGTGATAGAGTGTATCAAGTTTGGCAAGAGTAACCAAATGAGCCTTAACTATATATAAAGACTGCATGATCTATCAGAGGAAGAAAGGTTGTTGGCACTAGTCGCATTTTGGCCTCCCTAGGAAGAAAGTTTTTTATCCTATAGAAAAGTCCTAGTCTCTGGCAGAGTTCCTTTAGAAGCTCTCCCAGTATTGTGGAAATAGATGTCAGGGTTCCAGGGGAGAGCAGGTTTGGAGAGATGGACCGGGGAGAGAAAAGCATGGCTTTAGTTTTCTAAGCATTCAGCAGCAGCTTCTGGTTTAGGAGCTGGAGTTGCAGTGATTGAACTCATCCTGGAGAGATGATAGTACTATATTAAATGAAGGCCCACTGGTGTAGAGCACTGTGTCATCCACGAAAAGATGTATTTGAGCCTTGTTGATGGTGGCATTGATATTATTTATGTAGACTGCAAAAAGTAGAGGGCCCAAAATAAAGCCTTGAGGTACACCTCTAAGCAATCTTTTAGGGGTGAGACCTCCCCTTCAGCCTTGACTTGCTGATAACATCCTGACAGGTAGTTGGTGAACCACCTAAGCAAGAGAGCATCCAGGCCAATAGTCTTAAGAGACGAGAGAAGAAAGGAGTAATCAACAGTGTTGAAAGCCTTACTGAGGTCTAGAAAGACTGCACCAACAAAGTTCTTATTTTCCAGTTCTCTCTGCCAGTCATCGGTCACCTTGACTAAGGCAGAGATTGTACTATGTTGAGCCCTGAAGCCTGACTGTAGTGGGTTTAGGAGCTTTGCTGATTCCAGGTGTTCCCTAAGATGGGAATTAATGATTTTTTCCAACAATTTAGACAGGATGGGGAGGAGAGAGATAGGCCTGTAGTTGTTCAGGTCACTGGGATCTCCAGCCTTAAATACGGGAATGACGTGTGCAGTTTTCCAAATGGCAGGAAGGTCACCTTGGGAAATTGATAAGTTGAACAAATGTGTAATGGGCACCACTAGGGCACAATAGACTGCCTTTAAAAAGAAGGGATCAATGTGGTCGGCACCAGAGCTTTTCCTAACATCCAGTTGGAGCAGGAGGTCCTCCACTTCCTTCAGAGATGTGAGATGAAGAGAGAAGGAATGGTTAGATGAGGTGGAGTCTGATGCGTCTAATCCCAGTTGTGCATATAATGTACTGTCTGGGGAGGAATCGAAAGCTAACCCTGAAGTGGCAAAATGGTTGTTAAAGGAGTCAAGGATGGTAGGTTTATCAGTGACTGTGGAAGTACCAATTAGTATTTTAGCAGGCAAGGAATTACCTGTTTGGTGGCCTTCAATGTCTTTAATTGTCCTCCAGAATTTGGACGAGTGCTTGGTAGAAGCTTCAAGTTGAGAGCAGTAGTAATTAGCCTTAGTATCTCTAACCAACTTGGTGCAGAGGTTTCTTGCTCTCCTAAAAAGGTTCCAGTCGTTAGGTAGCTTTGTCCTGTAAGCAGTTTTCCATAACCTGTTCCTGTTCCGTAAAGTGCTCTTTAGTTCTGATGAGAACCAGCAGCAATATTTGTCTCTAACATGTTTTTTTTTCTAATGGGGCATGCTTATTTAGAGCATGTAACAAAATATCTTGGAAAATGTCATAGGTAAGAGCCACGGTTTGGGCTAAATAGAAGCACCGCCAGCGAGGGGAGAGATTTAATTCAGTGGTATATGCCCAGGGATCAAAGTTGCATTTGCTTCTTTTTGTTGTAAATTTGGGAGGAAATCCAGGGATGAGGCTAGACTGGACACAGGCAATGAAGCAGTGATCACTGATATCCGAGAAGAAGACTCCAGCATGGGTGTAAAGATGTGGTTTACTGACTAAGATAATGTCCAACAAGGTGCTTTTGGTAAGTTTATTCCTATTTTGATGTGTAGGTTCATTAATAAGCTGGGACAGTTCAAGGGAGTCACAGAGTGTTTTGAGGGGAGTAGAGGAATTGGAGATCCAATCTAAATTTAAAACCCCAAGTAATATGGCTTCAGAAGAACTATGGCCCAGGGTATTGCTCAGGTGGTTTAGAAGCTGCAATCCCACTGAAAGAGGCCTGTAGCAGCCTGTAATGCTAATTAAGATTTCAGTAGCAATTGCCACCTGATGGGAAAGCAATTCAAACTCATTTGGGACCGTGGTCGAGTCAATAATGGAGACTGAGAATTTGTCCTTAACATAAATTGTCACCCCGCCACCTCTGGTCTGTCTGTCCATACGGAACAGTGAGTAAGAGGGGATGTGTACAGAATGGGTACTGGTAGAAGGGTGGAGCCACAATTCAGAAACCACCAGTATGTCAGGGGTAGTGTGGCTTACCCAGACCTGAATATAAGATATTTTTTTAACAGACTGCATGCATTAATGTGCATAAAGCTTATTTCTTTGAGATTAGAAAGATCTGCAGGTGAGCCAATAGCAGTGGGTGGTCCAGGATTGAGCTCCACACTGCCAGAACATAATAACAGGAGAAGCAAGAGCTTCCTAGATATAGCTAGAAGAGCCTTTAGTAATTTTTTGCTTTCACTTTTGCGTGGAGCACAGTTTTGGCAAGGGGGTGCATTTGGACTAAAGCCAAGGTTGTTCAGGGCTGCATAAAGTAAGAGCTTGGCATCAAAAGATAGTTGAGAGTGGGCAGCATCAGGAGGAAGGTTCTGAGTGTTAGCCCTGATTCCATTTAGGGTGTCAGCTTGCCAATTTAAATGAGTATCCAAGGCCAGTGGTACATGCAAGGAGGCACATAACAGTAGTTCAACAAGATGAAGAAGATCAGCTTTGTTTATTGATGAAACATGGTCTCCAGCTGCCCTACAGAATGAGTTCTGGGAGGATGAGTAAAGAACTAATAAACACACTTAAAGAAAGTAGATTTAATACCAATATAATAAACTGGATAGAAGCCTGGTTGAGTGAGAGATGGCAGAGAGTGGTGGTACATGGTGAGATGTCTGACTGGGCTAAAGTGACTAGTGGTGTGCCTCAGGGCTCAGTGTTGGGCCCTTGTCTCTTTAATATTTATATAACATCATTAAAAATATTAAACAAGGACATCTGGGTGACTAAATTTGCAGATGACTGTAGAATTGGAACCATAGCAAATACACAACAAAATACCACTGACTTACAAGACGCACTCGATACTATACAAAATTGGACTACAAAGAGTAAACTCAAATTAAACAGTGCTAAATGCATTGTTATGCATATGGGGAAAAAAATAAATCATCATACACAATAGGCAAGGCAGAACTAAGAGAAACAACTGAAGAGAGAGATTTAGGGGTCACAATCAGTGCAGACCTAAAATTCAGCTCACATTGTAGTAAACTAGCAAAAAAGAATAATCAGATACTAAATTGCATTTTACAACATATAACTAGTAGGGATAGGAAAGTGGTTATGCCCCTTTACAACACCTTGGTGAGGCCTAATCTGGAATATTGTGCCCAGGTGTGGGCTCCGTATAAAAAAGAAGGTATCCAAAAACTGGAGAGAATCCAATGCAGAGCGACTAGGGCTGTAGAGGGACTAGAAGGCATGTCCTATCCAGGGAGACTGCAGGAGCTGTATCTCTATACCCTACAGTACAGAAGGATCAGGGGTGATAACTGTATATTATTCAAGACTACACAGGACAACAAACTAAGAAAGGAAATAGGGTTGACTTTAAGAAAATCTAAATATGAATCCAGGGGCATCCCTTTTAACTAGCGACCCAAAGATGGCAAACATTACCACGGAAGCACTGGTTCAGCCAGAGAGTGGTTGCTGGGTGGAACTCACTGCCGACAGAGGGGGTAAGTAGCATAAGCATGGACTCCTTCAAGTATAAACTGGATAGGTTTCTTCTGGGTAGATGAAAAGAAAGAGCAAAATAAAATAACAAAGTGGTAAACACCTAACAAGAGTAGAGGCAAATATATCATTTTAAAGGCAAGCAATAAGTACACAAGTTTAACTAGCTTGAACTTACCTATGAAAAGCGGGAAGAAAGATAAGCAGAGAATCATAATAGATAGCAGCATTATGTTTAATTTTTATTCCTAATATTATAGAAGATACTCAGCGGTCCAGAGCATTTTGCAAGAGCAGAGAAGATTGCAGAGAGTGAAGTGGACCAATGAGAAGGCTAGAAGTTAGAGCCAATAAGCGTTCAGTGAGGTACGTCAAAAGAGCATTTAAGGTGGCCTAGGGAGGGGGGGGGTGGGCAGAAAATCAGTGTTCCAGAGCTGACTCCGTACCTGGTATGCTGGCTGGGTGAGAAGGCTGCAAGGGACGCTTCTATTCCCGGGGTGATGCTGGAGGCTTCAGCACCGTTGGGAGCTCAGGGTTCGCTTCCCACCTGCGGCTATGGTGCCAGCCCTGAAGGGCTCACTGAAGGACGCCTGTGGAAAGAGGAGAAAATTGGATTTACATAGGAACCACAGTGAATGTGGATTGCACAAGGGACAAAGGAGCACAAAGGAGCTGTGTCACTCAAAAAAAAAAACATTTCCTGGATCGGATGGCAGAACAGTCTGGGGCTGGTGCCAAGAGGTAAGAAAGGGAGAAATTAAATCACAATAGGGACAAAAGCAAGGGGTGGGCAGAATCAAAGGCAGGGCTGGGGTCACAAAAAACAGCATGTAAATGGCCAAAACTCCTTTTATCCCAAGCAATTGCTTTCTCCTGAATTTTGTTTGTTTCCCTTTTATTAATTATTTAATTATCTATATTTTTATAACTCTGCTAAAACCGTGGGCCAGATGTGTCTCAAAAGGTCATTATTTACAGATCCCTGCAGGTTCAAGAGACACTTCATTGTTCACAGTTGTTAGGAGACAAGTGGCTGTTTCTGACTGTATAGTGTGCCAAAAATAGAAAATGTCATGCTTTTTATTCTGGTCACTGTTTTTTCAGCTCTGTACCCCATAGCCCATTGGAACCCAAATGGCCACCAGATGATGACTACTGGGGGAGGAAAGGTCTGCCCACAGTCTCAAGATGATATTGCTCTAACTTGTAACAGCCCTCAAGCAAACATGTTCAGCATAACATGGAAACATAGAAATTGTTGTCACATAAGGACTGGTAGGCCCACCTAGTCTGTTGATTTTGACTACCTATTGTAATACCCCAGATCCTACTTGATCTCCAGCTTAACCCTCCCTTTTCTAACCACTAAGGTTCCTTTCTGCCTGTCCCATGCATTTTTGAATACCATTACTGTTTTTGCTCCCACCACCTCCGCTGGGAGACTGTTCCATGCATCCACTGCCCTTTTTGTGAAGAAGTGTTTTATCATGTTTCCCCTGAGTCTACCCCCTCTGGATTCATATCATGACCCCTTGTTCTTGAGCATCTTATTTTCTGAAAAATGCTTCCCTCTTCTACCGTATTTATACCATTGAGGTATTTGAAAGTGTCATATCCTCTTCTCTGCCAGGGTGTACTTATTGAAGTCCTTAAGTCTCTCACTCTCTCTTCTTAGGACTTTTGATGTAGTCCTCGCACCATTTTAGTCACTCTCCTCTGGACCGCATATTACGGTTGTCAGAACCCTCTGAAGTTCTGGGTTCTAGTTCTAGTCTAGAACTTTTGAAAAAGTTCTAGGGTTCTAATCTTTTTTAGAACTTTTTAGAACTCGAACCCTATTTTTTTATTGTGCTGCCAGTAATGAAGATAGTAATAAAATACATGTAAAGGAAAAACTGTTCAATATAAGGGGAAGAGAAATGATCATGTGTGACATTGATAGGAATACAACTAGGTTTATCTATGGTTTCTTCTGTTTGCTAAAGCCAGCAACTTAATATGTAACAGGCCCACCCACCCACCCATGTTTAAAGTTTTCCTGCAGCTGCAGCATCAGTTCCTTAGTGAAAGAAAGAGGCTCATTAGCCATTTATGTACTCAGTTATATATACTCATCGTCATGAATTATGAGAAAAAATAACTGATATTACCTAATCTCAGCTATTTGCTGCTTTCTGTTTTAAATGAGTAAATCAAAAGTTGCTATGTTTAAAAGAAAGCTTTTATAACAAAGTCAAGCCAAGGTACTACAGCAGTAGCATGTGGAACTGTTGCAAAACATATTATGTCGTAATGTAGTCAGTCAAGACATTGAATAAAAAAAATATGCCAGTCATTGTTGCTGGCAAAAAATGCATGCAATTTTCTAAGATAATGCATACATATACCAACATTTTTGTTGGCAAATTGAAGTAATACATACAACTTTCTAAGATGATGCATTTGTGCAGCTGATACTTCAATAAAATCTGTATTTCAGTCACATAAATAAAAAGTGGTTTCCTCACCATACTAACTTAAGGAACATTTAATGTAGCTGCAGCAGTTGGCATGTGATGTTTAAGGGACAGCGTCTGTCAACCCCATTATGTATCAAATTATCACTACTTGTAAAGCAAAAACACTTTATGATAGGTCACATTCTGTGAAAACTGCTGATGCAGATTTTCTTTTATTTCTGATTCCTTTATTCTTTTTTTAAAGTGGACAGGACAATTGTGCTAGGTGGCAGCAGTTTGCAATGTATTTAATAAGAAAAAAAAAAATATATATATATATTATATGTACACAGTAGGTTTGGTCTGTCATCATTTTTTTCCTCACCATCCCCAGCCGATCACGAATCTGTAAATGAAAGGACTAAAACAACATCCACCTTTCACCCCATCACCCATTCCACTTTTCTTCCACCACCCTCATCTGTGCAGTAGCACCCATACCACCCTTACACCCATGTTAAAACCAACCCACAACCCTCACCCATGTACTAGCATACATTTTTGGTTTATGGCTAACATTTGTGTAATTGAAAAAATAATAAACAGCTACCAATTAGAACTCATTGTTTTGTCCTCTTTAAAATTGAAAAATAGACCGCCCCCGGTCCAAGCCCATACTGATGCACCACAAAGTCACAGAAGGTAAATCCAAAAATATATGTTTGCACTTTAACTATAAATAATGTGAAACAGAAAGGATTGACGTGACAGTGTCCCTTTTATGCCAAATTTGGGCCTGTTCCCACTGATGTTAAAATTGCCCTGTATATAAAATTTGTTGACTTTAGTTTAGACCCTAGCTAAAAAGCAGTTTGCCATGAAATGGTGAAAGTTTTGGGGGGTATATAGTCCAAGGTAGTAGATCGAGAAAGGAGAGAGACAACCAAAGTCATTACAGTCTGTAAAAGTTTCCTTTTTGGTGCAGAAAGACTCTGTCCCACGCAGTATTTACCAGCCACCATCATCTGAGTTGTCATCACCATCAACACCCACAACATCAATTACTTCAGGATCAGTTTGTATACTCTTGTAGAGATACGAAAATCTTGACTTATTAACTTTAATAAAAGTTAACGTGTGTACATTTTCTGGCAGCAACCTATTTCTGGTGTCTGTCACAATATTGCCAGCTGTACTAAACATGCGTTCTGAAGAGACACTTGTTGCAGGACAACCAAGATATTTACAGGCTTCATCATATAGCTCTGTCCAAATTGACTTTTTTGATCTCCAGTATTCAAAAGGGCATGCATCAATAGGAATAGGCAGTTCTTGCAGGTAACTGTCTACCATGATGGACAGAGACCGCTCAGAAGAGGAATCAGCAGAAGCTGGTATGCAGCAATTTGGAAAGGTTTGCCACAGATTTAGCTTGCTGCTAAGGGTTGAAGAAGTGGCAGTTGTGGAACAACTACTGTTAATGTTTGGTGACTTTTCCAGTTCTGTATCCCTTTGTGAAGATGAACCTGCATGCTGTGGTGATGACAACCTGAGGGTACTATGCGTGTCTGTGTTTGACTCTCTGAGAGTGCTGCAGCTCATCTAGCAACAGACATTTGTACTGCTCTATATCATCTGTTTTTGGAAGATGTATAGCCTTGAACCTGGGATCTAAGAGAGTTGCAAGGATGTAGTGTTTTGATTTCGTCATTGCAACTAATTTGTCATTGGTTTTGAAGCGCTCGCTCATTCTCTTTACGAGATTCCCATGATACAGGCGACATGTTGTCTGCGCTTTAGATCTGTCTTTTTCTATTTGTAGATTTAGAACACTAAGATGATGTGAAATGAGCATTATGGTGGGATAACCTGACTCACAGATCGCCTTCAGAAGACATGTCCCTTGTAGCTGTTTCAAAAGGAGCTAGGATGCAGCACCTGTCTCCATTAATTTCCACTGCAGCACAGACAGCATAATGCCATCTCCAATAATGTAACTGGAGCAATACTCATGTACAGCTTGCTTTTGCTCCAAGAGGCGCTGCAGCATATAAAGCTTTGAGTTCCAATGAGTGGAAACATTTTGAATCAGCTTTTGCTGGGGCAGCTTGTGCTTTTTTTGCAGTTCGGACAATGTCCGTATAGCCTTGGTTGAATGTGAAAAGTGAGTCACAATTTTTTTGCAAACAGTAATCATACCATCCACTTGTGTTTCCTTGCTGAGAAATCCCGTGACAATTAAATGTAAACAATGTGCAAAGCAAGAAGCATGCAGAAATCCTCCATCCTGTACTGCTTTCAAGATGTTGGCTCCATTGTCACTTACTATGAAGCCACATTTTAGACCGTGAGAATAAACCCATTTGTCAAGGAGGTCATTTAGTTCCTGCAAGATGTTTGCAGCAGTATGACTTTGCCCAAACTTCTGTATATGCAGCAGTGCCATCTTTTGTGGTGTCTTTGTTTTTGAAGAAGCACAAGAAAACGTGACCCAATGAGCGGTAAGGGACATGTAATCTATGTTTTGAGTGCTGGTCCACATATCTGTTGTGACATGAATAACCCCACGCTCCCCAGTTTTAAGTGTAAGCATCACTGTTGCTTTTAAAGCCTGATAAATGTTTGGTATTTCAACATAGGAAAAGTACCTTCGATGAGGAACATTGTAATGAGGCTCTGCTAATGTCATGAGCTCCCTAAAATCCTCATGATCTACCAAAGAGTATGGGAGAAGGGATCCGGCTAACAGTTCACCAATTCTGTGATTAAGATGAAGGGTCTTTGGATGATTTCTAGTAAAGGTATTCTTCCTTTCAAATGCCTGAGACAGTGTTAGCTGTTTACAACATGTCCCTGCTGGTTTATTATACACCGTGCTTTGATGGGCAGATGGATGCAGAGATGGTGGACTAGGACTTATACATTCAGTGCCATCACTGGATGTGCAACTGGTACTAATGGTGCTGGCATTGGTGGTAACAGTGATCCTAGGGCTGGCAGTGGTTCTGCCCGTGTCAAGTACAGACAATTCAGTATCCATTTCAGATTCCTGACCCTTCTCACGTGTGGTCTGGAAGATGGAGGACATGGGTTTTGGATGATCAAGCAAAACTGAATGCTTTTTCAGATGGTGTTTAAGAGCTGTAGTGCCAAGGCATGACACAACTTTACCACGGCTTACACTCTGTTTACACAGGGAACAAATTGCTCTGCATGGATCAGTTTTACTGACAGAGAAATAATTCCACACCTCAGATGTGACAGATTTTGTTTGAGTGCTAGGAAGATAGCTAAAGACTGTGTCTTTTCACCTGTTCTAACAGAACCCGGGACATGCTCCTTGGTGCTAGAAGAGTAGGCAGAAGACTCTGATGGATTTTCATTGCTGGCCAACACAGAAGTGGTGGATTCAATGGATGTGTCCTTTTCATTGCCAACAGTGCTGGATGCATTTGCAAGTGCACTACCTGATTCATTGTCAGCAGACTTGCTCATTTCACTTTGTTGAGGAAGTAATGATTCGTCGCAAGACATAACAGTGTCGGACTGAGACAAAGAGCTACTGTCTGAGTCAGAGAGGGACTCACTGTCACTTGCATTATTGCTGCTAGTCACAGGGATCTTAACAGCATGAATGGCATACCTTATGGTGCCTCTCCGTGTGACCCCAGCAGCTGTACAGGTTTTCTTAAAAGGTCCCCCTTTACCACACTTCACTGTTGTTCTTTTGCTGTTTCTTGAATTTTTATCACATGAAACATTTTGGTTATTTCTGCTAGCACCAGGATTACCACTACCACCAACACCTACTCCAGCACCATCACCAGATGCTTCATCTATGTTGGTGTCAGCCATAACAGTACCAGTATACTGCGGTGAACACACCCACACCCAAACAATTCCTGTGTAAGAAAGCAATGTGATCTGTGATCGCTGGCTACAACTCCAAAATTTTATTTTGGTTGTGTGACACTGTGATGCAGTAGACTGAAAGTAATTAAAGAATATGATGGTTTGCAACTAAAGGATCCCAGGTTCAAGGCTTACAGAACGATTGGGCTGCTGGGCATAGGCATACACATAGCAGTCAAGGGGCACACAGCAGCAGGGTGATGGGCTGACTGCAGGAGACAGAGTCACATACACAACCCAGGGAATGAGAATTATATTTCTACGTTTCTGTCATGTAAGGTTAATGCCACCACACAACTGGCCACTAGGCTTCTCTCTGTAACACACACTAGGTAAGTAAGTAAGTAAAAATTTATTTTTAAGCACTTTTCAAAACCAAAGCGCTGTACAAATGGACAAGCAATTTGAATTTACAAACTTATAACATCAACAACAATAGTAACAGTACAATCACAATAAAATCACAATAAAATCACTCTCCATATGCTTTTAAGAATAAATAGGTTTTTAATTCTGACTTAAAACTCTCGACGGTCAGGCAGCTTCGTATCCGACGAGGTAGAGAATTCCACAGGGTGGGGGCAGCTTAGGAAAATGCCCGTGCCCCAGATGTTTTTAAATGAACCCTTGGAATCTCTAGCAATCCCTCTTCAGCAGATCGGAGTGAGCGAGAGGGACAGTAGGGAATAAGGAGATATTGAAGATACTGCGGTCCCTGTTCATGTAGGGCTTTGTAGGTCAGTAACCTGACCTTGAAGGTGATCCGCCACTGAACCAGCAGCCAGTGCAGTTCGCGCAGCATTGGCATAATATGACTTCTCATAGATGTCCCAGTCAAAAGCCTGGCTGCTGCGTTCTGCACCAGCTGCAAGCAGTGGATATCAACCCCCAGTAGCCCTAGGTACAGGGCATTGCAGTAATCAAGGCAAGAGGTAACAAAGTCATGGACCAATGTCGGAAGGTCAGCCGGAGGAACTGGGTATTTTACCCGAGCGATATTCCTAAGATGGTAAAAGGAGGATTTGACAATGGATGACACCTGAGATTTCAGGGTCAAACCGTCATCAATAATAATGCCCAGGTTACGCACCGGGTCTGATGTTGGGAGCTGGGCACCATAGATCCATATGCCCGAAGGAAGCCCAGCCCTACAACCCACCTCAAGGTGACCTGGGTCCACCACCAACACCTCAGTCTTATCCGGGTTTAACCTCAGCCAGCTGGCACTCATCCAATCCTTGATCTCGGATAGACAGCTAAGTATAGAGACTGCATCTTCTTGTCCAGGACTAAAGGACAGATACAGCTGGGTGTCATCTGCATAGCAGTGAAAACCCAAACTGTATCACCTAATAATGTCTCCCAATGGCAGCATATATACAGCAAACAACATGGGTGCCAAAATTGAACCCTGCGGGACCCCACAGGGCAGGAGGACGGTATCAGAGGAATAAATTCCGATGACAACCCTCTGTCTCCGCCCCATGAGGAAAGATCGAAACCATTGCAGAACTGTACCAGACAGTCCACAATAGAGCCGCAGGCGCTCCAGAAGCACACCATGGTCAACAGTATCAAATGCTGCAGAGAGATCAAGAAGGACTAGAATAGTACGAGCCTTTCAATCTCTCGCTATCAGGAGATCATTTAGAACCCGGACAAGGGCAGTCTCAGTACTATGTCTTTTCCTAAATCCTGATTGAAGAGTATCAAAGATATTGTTATTTGTAAGGTGGTCATCCAGTTGTAGTGCAACCACCTTTTCAATAACCTTACCCAAAAAGGGCAGGTTAGAGACAGGTCTGTAGTTGGCTGGACAGTTCAGATTCAGTGAAGGTTTTTTCAGGAGTGGTCAAACGACCGCCTCCTTTAGGGGATCGGGGAAGACCCCCTGCTCCAGAGATTTCCAAACAATTTCAGCAATGATTGGAGAGATAGTATCTACGCAACCTAGTAATAGTGGCGTAGGGCCCGGATCCAAACTGCAGCTGGTTGGACATATAGTCTGGACAGTCCTCACAATATCCATGAATTCTGGCTTACCAAAGTCAAACCAGGTGACGCAGGTGTTTGTTTCTCCTTGCCGATCACCACAAACCCTTAAAGAGTGAGCCTGGCCGATATCCGACCTAATGCTGGCAATCTTATCTGCGAAAAACCGAGCAAGCTCATCACACTTTTTTTGTGAAAAATCTCTTCCAGACTGTAGACAGAGTGGATTGCACAGTCTGTCGACAGTCCAAAAGAGTTGAGCTGGTCAGTTCCACGCAGCAGCAATCTCCCTGGACAGGAATTCTGCCTTCTTACGGGTTATTGCTGATTGATAGATACCATAATGATACATCAACCTAAGTCTGTCAGCATCCAGGCAAGATTTCTGCCATTCCCTCTCTAGCCTTCACTTCCTCTCCTCAGTTCCTTCAAAGACTCATCGAACCATAGAGTCTTTGGGCACTGAAGTGAGTGAAGCGGTATCCTGAGCTGGGAGCAATTTGGTCCAAGGCCTCGCTCACCGCCTTATTATAGGCAAGAACAAGGTCCCCTGGACCCATGCTCTCACCCGAAATACCCGATAGGTCCAGTACCACTAGTAGGCCCTCTGGGTTAACTCCCCTTAAAGGGTGATACTGAACCATCTCCGTAGAGGCAGGCCTATTAGGGGGGTGCCCCAAAGCTGAATCTTATGGTGTGATGGACTGTCCACACATTCGGTTCCACCCCCAGATGTGTGACATCCAAATCCAGTAGGAACACCAGATCCAATGAGTGACCCCCTATATGAGCAGCAGAGGTAACTACCTGTGACAGGCCCAACACAGACATAAGTTGGAGGAAGTTCTTTCCAAAGTGTGAGAATTCATCGTCGACCCAGGCATTGAAGTCACCCAGTATTAACCATCTGGGCGACTCCAATGCCATGTCAACGATGAAGTCCACGAACTCCCTCAGGAATTCTCCACCATCACCAGGTGGACGGTAGATTAGGAGAATCCTAAACTCTGCACCTGCTACCAGGATGCACTCAAAAGATCTGGTGTTACCCACTGGCACATCCACAAGACTCAGATCTGTTCTAAAGAAGATGGCTACTCCCCCGCCCCTACGATCCAATCTGAGACAGTGCATCACCGAGAACCCAGCTGGAGCAGCAGAGTCTAATATAGGACCTGCGTTCTCATCCAGCCAGGTCTCGGTGATACATGCCAGGTCAGATGTTGCAACAAGATTTGCAATAATTGCAGTTTTGTTCCTAATGGACCTGGCATTACATAACACCGCCTGGGTCGGATGGGTTTTAGGAGAGGAAGCGCAGTACCTGCCCACAATCTGTGGAGCCCTTGGGTATGGGAATCAGGCAAGGAGGACCCCTCTCCTGATCCCATTTCACCCCAGGGTGTCTCCTCGTCCCAACTATCCCTATCTGCCCACTCCCCTCCAGTCTCCCACTCTGTCCAGCCCAACCATCCCTTAAATGCCTTCTCACTATCCCCACTGCATGACATTTATTAAAAACATCAGTAGGCAAGCAGGGACAGTGAAAAGGACGGAGGTCCCAGAGCAGAGCGGGAGAATAGTCCCACTCCCACACCCGACTGTTAATTTATTGAGCCTTTTTTTCAGCCTTTCTCTCGTTCTCGGTCTCTCAGGCCTGCTTAGCCCTGTTTCACAGGAAAATGGATGATGGAATTTTTTAAATAATTCAATAGCACTGCAGCAACTAGCAAGTGCTGCAGTCTGATTGCAGCCACACCAACCTGGGCCCTGGCCTAGTAAGTAGTATCGGGCAAGAATGCTGGCTGCGGTAGTAGCGGTACGCTACAGTTAAGTAGGCTGCTGCTGCTGCCTCCTGAATTCCTCAGCAAATGGTGCTCTATCTCAGCTTGCATCTGCCTAAATAAATAGTACCCCCACAGATCCCACGGCTTGTGTAGCTTACTCGACCCCCATCTGACCACATAGTATTGGTCAGGTGGTGAGAAGGATGACTTCACTGAGCGTGCGTATGTAGAACGTTACATAGCGCAAACTGAGACAACTCGCGGTGGATCTGGCAAGACTGGCAATGGCAACCCCAACAACACTGCTGCTGCTGCTGCGGCACCCCCCCACCACATCGGGGCTGCCACTTGCCTGCTGCTGCTGGGACATGCCTCCTCCAGTCCCCACACATACCCCTACACCCCCCCCACATCGGGGCTGCCTTCTGGGAAATGCCTCCTCCGCCTTCCTCTCCACACACACACAAGTCATCAGCTGGGACTTAGATTCGAACCCTTTTGTGAACCTTTTAGTGTTCAAGTTCTAAGTTAGAACTTGAACACCAGGGTTCGAGGAGTGTTTGAATCTTTGATGAACTAGTTCTGACAACCCTACCACCTATACTCTATGTCCTTCCAATGTGGCCTCCAGAAGTGGACACAGTACTCGAGGTGAGTTCTCACTAATGATTTGTACAGCGGTATCACCACCTCCTTCTTTCTGCTGGTGATACCCCTCCCTATGCATCCACTGGCTTTCAACATTGCTTTGTCACACTGCTTGGCAACTATTAGGTCATCAGACATGATTACCCCGGTCCCTTTCCTGTTTAGTGATCATCAGTACCTCTCTTCCTATCATGTATTCTGCCCTTGAGTTTCTGTACCCAAGTGCATGATTTTGCACTTCTTCATGCTGAATCTTAGTTGCCATCGTCTTGATCCCTCCTCAATCTTACTTAGATCACTCATTCTTTCCACCCCCCCAAGTGTCAACTCTTTGGCAAATCTTTATATCATCTGCAAAAAGCCATACCTTCCCTTCTAGTTCCTCTACAATGTCACTAATAAAGACATTAAAGAGGACCAGCCCAAGTACTGATCCTTGGGGCACCCCACTGGTCACTCTCCCCTCCTCTGAGTGAACTCTGTTTACTACCACCCTGTGTTGCCTTTCCCTCAACCAATTTCTAATCTAGTTTACAACCTTAGGACCCACTCCCAGGCTGCCCAACTTGTTTATGAGTCTCCTTTGTGGAACAGTGTTGAAGGCTTTATTGAAATCTAGGTAGGCCACATCCATCGCTCCACCCTGATCTAATTCCCTGGTCACCCAGTCACAGAAATCTATCAGATGAGTTTGACATGGCCTTCCCACACTGAATACATGCTGCCCCAGATCGTGTAACCACTGGATTTAACACATTCCATGATCCTTTCCTTCAGTGGTGACTCCATTAATTTCCCTACCACCAAAGTCAGGTTGACTGGCCTGTAGTTTCCAGCCTCCTCCCTGCTCCCACTTTTGTGAAGTGGGACTACATCTGCCCTCCTCCAGTCCTCTGGAACCACTCCCATCTCCAGTGAGTGGTTGAGCAGATCTGTCAGTGGTGTTGCCAGCACCTCGCTAAGCTCCTTCAATATCATCGGATGCATCTCGACTTGTCCCATTGCCTTGTCCACTTTAAGTTTTGCCAGTTCCTTCAGGATTCTTTCCTCCATAAATAGACTGGTGTCCACCTCCCTTCCTTTGATGCTCCTCTCACTTATCTGTGGTTCCTCATCTTCCCCTTCTTCTGTGAATACTGACCAAAAATACTTGTTCAGGATTTCTGCTTTTTCCTTGTCCCCCTCCACACACTCCCCTCCTCCCTTTCTTAGTGTTACAATCCCTCCCCTGGTCTTTCTCCTTTTGCTTATGTACCTGAAAAATGCCTTGCCCCCCTTCTTTACTGCCTGGGCTATTTTCTGCACCATTTGCAACATTGCACTCCTAACTGCTTTCCCTGCCTCCCTCTGCTTCTCCTGATACATTTCCCTGCTCTCTCCGTGTCTCCTTATACCTCCTGAATGCTAACTTTTGTGCCCTTACCTTTTCAGACACCTCCCTCTTGCATTTGCTTACTTACCTAATGCAGAGATTTGTTGCCTTCACTACCTCTCCTTTTAGTTTTGCCCACTGATCCTCTACACCACCCAAGTCAACCCCCCCCCAACAGGGCATCCCTGAGGAATTCCCCCAATTTTGTTCAGTTGGCCCTCCCGAAGTCCAGGACCCTTGCCTTCATGTGATTTGACTCTGCCACTGTTCTTATATTGAACTACACCATTCAGTGATCACTGATCCCCAGACGGTCATCCACCATGATGTCTGCAACACTGTCCCCATTGGCGAGTACTAGGTCCAATATTGCTCCCTCATAAAGGAGTTCTTTTTCTGATTGCCTTAGGAATGCCCCCTGTTGGGAGTTTGAGATGTCCCTGCTCCTAGCTGATGATGCAGGTGGGCTGCTCCAATCAACATCTGGCAGATTGAAGTCCCCCACCAGCAGCACCTCCCCTTTAGCTGCCATCTTATGGATGGCTTCCACTAGAACCCTGTCCATTTCCTCCCCCTGTGATGGAGGCCTGCAGATCATGCCAGTGCAAATAGTGGATCTGGTTTTCACCTTTAGGGTGGCTCACAATGCCTCCACCCCTCCCTGTATTCCTTTTATCTCAGTTTCTTTTAAATTATTCCTGCTGTAAAGAGCCACTCCTCCCTCCTTCTTACCCACACTGTCCTTTCTGAACAGAGTATAGCCTGGAATGGCTATATCCCAGTCATGGTTCTCATTGCACCATGACTTGGTAATAGGGACAATGTCCAAGCCAGCCTCTACCATTATGGCCACTAGGTCCAGGATTTTATTTCCCAGACTCCAAGCATTGGTGCACATGGCCTTCCAAATTCTGCTACCACCCTTTCTGCCAGCCCCCCTTTTTCCCTCTTGGCTATGCTCGGTATTCAGTGAGTATAGTGACTGAATATGAGTGACCATCAAAAGGGCGACTCATATTCGGTGCTATCCCCATGGGCTACCCTTCAAGGGTAGAGGCCCTATGCAAAAGTGAGCATAGGGAAGGGTGACCAGAAGGGGAGGATAGTGAGGGGAAGGGGAGGGATAGGAAAAGGGTTTGTAGGGGAGTGGTGAGCCTGATTCAGCCAAGCCAGCCATGTGGTGTGGTGTGGTGTGGTGTGGTGGTGAGGGTGGCAAGTTCTGGTGCAGCAGGTACTGGGTTCAAGGCTGGGGACTGGGAGACAATATTTTGCTGCTGCCTACGGCTGCCTTTATTTTTTTGTGCCACACCTGGAGTGTCGGCCAATCCCTGACATGCACCCCCTCTGGAGTTAGCAATCTGTAGTCAAGGGGGCATGGAGGGGCACAGTCCCACCACTAAACCACTTAGTGTTGTTGCTGGATGTTAGGTTGCTGGCATGTGTATATCGCTGATTTGATTTTCAGTAATATACACTCGCCATAATAGCAATCACTATTTTGTGATCGCTATTATGACATGGAACCCCAACGCTCCTTAAACCCTCTGCCTCTATTCCTATCACTCTTTTTTTCTACCATTCCACTTTTCCCAGTTTTAGGTACTTTTTGGGATTTCCCTCCATTAGGGTTCTCCCTACTGGTCAATACAACTTTAAGGGAGAGGCAGTTTAATTCTCCCTGATCCCTTCTGCCACCCTCTCAGTTTAAATGCTTGCCAATGTAGCATTTAAATTACTAACTGAGGACCTGGGTTCCCCTTCCAGATGGATGCAGGCCATCTTCCCTGTATAGGCCTACATCCCTCCAGGTGGGACCCCAGTCACCAGTGAAACCGACCACTCCTTCAACCAAACATTGAAGCTCCTGGTATGGAGTACCCTGTCCTCCCCCTATCGTAGAAGGAAACACCTCAGAAATGGTCACTGAGCATGCAACCTGCCTAAGACAGATATTTGTTATTTATTTTTATTCCCTCATCTCAGTTAGATCCACCATGTTATCATTAATTTTAGTTGAGTTAATATATCTAAAGACCTCTTCTGTATTCTGAGTATTGACTGCTAGTTTAGTTTCCAGCTTAGTTTTTTTGTTTGTGTGTGCATGCACGTGTGTGTGTATACACAGTATGTGTGTGTGTGTGTGTGTGCGTGCATGTGTGTGTGTGTTCATTTCTTGCTTGCTGATCCTTAGTATCATATTGTAACTCATTTTATTAAATGAATTCTGTTCCCCCTTCCAAACCTTGTATGCATTTTGCATATTCCTAATTAGCCTCAAAATCTTTGGTGTTGGCCATAATGACTTTCCCCCTTCACTGTATTCAGTGACTAGTGTGACATGTTTGCCTTCAAGAGTAGTAATCGTCTGTTTAATAATATTCCACATACACTCAATATCCACACTCTGCAAATCAGACTCCCATTCCCAGGAAGTAAAATCCTCCCTAATACCATTAAAGTTGGCCTTCCCATAGCTCTGATACCTTGTGATTCCATTTTCATTATCTCTAGTTATTTTTAGACTAAGTTTCGCCATACAGTGGTCACATGAGGCCAGGGGCTCTCTAACAAAGTCCTTTATCATGTTACATTCAGATAGAAAATACAATTCTTTGTCCACTCTTAAAATCACAGTCAAAGAAGTGCATCAAATTTATTTACAGCTCAATTTCTTTTCACACTTGATGGATAGACTGTCAGCATTACATAGCCAGCACTGTTCTTCATATTCAGTATCATCTTTTTGGCACTTCCCTGATAACAGTTACAGCCAATGCTTGGACCCTTTGTCTGGGATACCCATACTAAACTCAGCCTCTGAATGCTGGTATACACATATCTCATTCTAAATGATATGAAACATTACTGTCAACTTCTCCCAACCAGAACCTCTCAGACTGACCTGTGACCATCATAGGAATCAAAGGAATCAAACAGTTTCAAGCGCTTAAGGCTTTTGGCCCATTGAGAAATGCTCCCAATTTTTCAATGGACATATCCCAGTATGTTAGTAACTCTAAAATAATCATTCAGAATTTTTTTTATAGATATTTATTGTTTTACTATCTACAAGTGATCTCAAAGGGCATTCCACATCATCACCACTCTCTGCGATAACCATTCTCCTCTCTTATTTGTCCTGTACTGGTAAAACATGTTTAAAATCAATCAATTAATCACTCAATCAATCAATAAATAAATACATATATATGTGTAACCCGGGTGCCATGTACCAACAGGCTACTACCCCTGCCTGGGTGGCCACAAACCAGGTTGAGGGGACTGGGCTCTAGTTCTAGTAGAAAAGGGCAGGTTCTTTCCCAAGATAACAATAACTAGTGTGGTGCCTCTGCCCAGAGTTAAAATATAGTGGGTCTGATATCTATGCAGTACAACCCCCTGGGATGCTGTACCTACTCACCTCCCCTTACAGTCACCCCACACATGGATTACCATAAGCCAAAACTGCATTTCCCAATAACTTGCAAGTAGTTGCTTAAGCTAATAGTATGCCTACTAATAATGGGCCCTATGCATCATGCCAATGCACCACATAAACAGGGCATAATAGACAAACATACATGGGAATGCTGTGCAATGGGGGTCCCGTCGATCCCTGGTGGCATTTGTGGCAAAATAAAGCAATATTTTATTATTTTGGGTCATGTTGTATATACTTTTTGTGTGTATAATGCATCAGGTTGCCAG
Source organism: Neoceratodus forsteri (assembly GCA_016271365.2). Classification (NCBI taxonomy): domain Eukaryota; kingdom Metazoa; phylum Chordata; order Ceratodontiformes; family Ceratodontidae; genus Neoceratodus; species Neoceratodus forsteri. Next base: position 157,995,837 of record CM028131.1, on the reverse strand, counting down.
GGTGGCCCAATATAAGTACAAGGAATCATGGGTACAGACTATGAGCCCTGTAGATCGATGTGATTTTCTTGTTACTACAGAAAAAAATCATGTTCTCCTGCTAGCAGAAGCTAGAGTTATTTTTTTTATTTATTTATTGAATCCTAGGATACACTTTGAGCTGGCAGCTCATTACATAGGTTCCACATCATGAAAGTTACAGAGAGGGTAGAATATGCAGTCAGAAGAAAGCTGGCAACATTTACAAAGAATTAAAATAACAGGCAATACAATCAACAATCGCATCAGCATAAGCTAACAGTACAGCAACAACCAGTTGTGGAGAGCAAGGATACACAGAAAGCACATAGAGATGAAGACGACATACGGAGATGAGGATTAGCCTGCAGGCCTAGTAGAATAGAGGAGAGTTAGGCTAGTCAGGGATAAGAGAGCTGGGTAGTAGAAGAACTAACAAAAGGAAGGGTGAATCAACCCAGGAGGCCTTGTCAGCAAGGTATACAGGTACAGTATACAATTAACTTATCTAAAAGGAAACAAAAGAATATTTAAGCAGATCTGAGCCAGCTGGCATATCCATTAGTATCTCAATGGAACACAGCATAGCTGGCACCTCTTTGTCTACCTTTCCTTTATTTTCAGAGGTCTGCAGTAGCTAAGCTTGTTAACAAATGAATAGCCTACCATTTATGTAAAATAAATGTATTTAGGGTTGACTAACAACAGCTATCTCCCAGCAGGAAGGCTGGACTATCCCCCAGAAAAGCTGGGCTGAACTGGTACCACATGTTTTTTTTCTTAGGTTTAGAACCTGCATATCTGAGTTATTGTAATAAAATACTGAACTTTGAGTAGTTGGGTAACCATAGAAACTGAAATGCTAACCAACCACAGGGCAACCATTAGCTACTAGACCTGCCCTCTGGAACCTCTTCAAAACTAGGATGCAGAGGGGTATCTGGGCCTTTTGGAGCCCTTTTTGCTGCCTTTTGCAGGAGCCTCTGTTTTACCATCTTGCATTTCGGACCTTCTCTACCTGCTATCTTGATGCAGAGAAAGTAACCTCGTGGATCACTGAGAGCCAAGACTTCATCTACTACTGTTTTTAAGGACACTTCTGTACTTCAAAATCCCAGCTAAGAACCCAAGGTAGACTTTTAACCTCAGAGTTTAGAGTGTAGGTTTTTATGTAAAATTGTCCTTTTGTTTTCAATATCCTGTAACCAAGGTCTAAATTATTTTGTCTTTTTGTTATTTACCGTTTTCTTATTAATTTAATTAGTAAAGCCTTTGGCTTATTTAAAAATAATTCCACCTATGTCATTTATGTGTGTGGCTGTCTGGGTAAAAGTTATTCAAATAATACCATGCCTGTGTGACTGTTTTAAGGGCCAAAACACTACCAAAAGTGAAGTTTGCTAAGGACTTCATAAAAAAGGAGGGAAGGAAATATGAAGGGTCTCAGGAACAGCCTATGGTGGGATTTCAACTGAGCACTGCATTTCTGAGACAGACACATAATCAGGTGTATAGGGTCCCCTGAAACATACACATGCCTGTGGCTTTCTGGTTGGTGGTGCAGTGGTTGAAAGGGTTCTACCCCCAGGAACACAGACTTGAGACTGCATTTGTATCCCCTCTCATGGAGGAAGGGTATCTCTGACCCCATCCCCCCATTCACAAGAGATATTCACTGTGATGTAGAGCAAGGAAAATCCCACCCCATGGGAGCGGGCTTCTCACAGATTTGGTGAGGAGCGGTGTGATTGGTGAATTGTTTGAGTAACCACACACAAAGAGGGCAGAGAACTGGAAAAAGGGCAAATTGATTACAAGATATAGTTCCCCACCCTGTTTTATAATTTTTTTTGTTTAAAGACAGACTTGTGGTAGTGTAGGGAAAAAAGATGACTTCCAAGTACAGTGACTACACTGTAGAAGAGCTGAAGCAGCTGTGCCTGAAAAGAGTGGTCCATTATGAGGGGTGAAGCAAAAATTACCTCATGGAGGTTCTTATGGCAGCCGATGTGCAAATGACTGCTCAAGACCTTGGGTCACAGCCGGTGACTTGAAAGGGACCAGTCCTTAGGCGTGGGGGTACCAAGAGACATTGCAGTGCCCAATCACAGGGAAGAGGACAGCTAGACCAGAGGGAATCAATAGCCACAGCACCAGGGGAAGTCCACCACAGAGCTGGGGCTAGAAGGGATCAGGCTGCAGTTGGAGCTGAAGAAATTGGAGCTGGAATTTGAGCAGAGAAGCTTGAAGCACAGCAGCAGAGGGAGTTTGAACAGAAGAGGCTTGAACTGGAGATGCAAGAAAAAAACACTGGCATTGGAGAGAGGCTGAGAGAGAGGCAAAAGAATGCCAGAGGGAATTTGAACTACAGAAGCTGAGACTCCAGGAACCAGCACCAGAGGAGGTAAGTGGCAAGGATAGACCTGAAACTGCAAGGCAGGGGTATAAATTAAGTTCTAAATTAATAGTGGAATTTAAAGAGGGGGAGGATATGGATGCATTTTTGAATTTGTTTGAAAAGCTCTGTATACAGACCAAAATACCCAGAGAGTCCGGGCGCTTCCAGCTATCCCCGCTACTTAGTGGGAAAGGGCATGAGGTGCTAGGCCAACTGGACAATGATGATAGCCAAGACTATGAAAAAGTTAGGGCTGCTTTACTTAAAAAGTATGAACTGACTCCTGAGGCCTACAGGGTTAAATTCTGTAAACTTCAAAAAAGCCCTGACATGAGCTTTGAAGAACAAGCCACAAAGCAATGCCAGATTTTAAAGTGTTGGTGGGAGGTGGTGGAAGCAAACTCTGTGGGGAAAATTGAGGAGGTTATAACAGTTCTTTTGGGCTTGCCCAATGGAGCTCAAAACCCGGCTGGAGGACAGGGATCCCAAAACAGCACAGCAAGTTGCTGCATTCTCAGATCGCTATCCCAGGAGTAGCCCTGCTCTGAAAGGAAGTGGAGGAGCAGGTTCTGCAGAGCAGAAGGGGAAAAATGTGCTTTCAGGGCAGCTGAAACCCTCAATGTCTCTGCAAAAAGGGGGAAGCCCAAGTTATCAAGATGGGAGATCTTGGAAAAAAAGAATGATGAATGTTGGTTTTGTAAGTAGCCAGGGCATCTGGCCAGACAGTGTCCTAAAAAGGCACAGAGTGGACAAACTGTCCCATGAAAGGAGGTGAGTGCACTGTGTATCCCTGAGAGGTTGTCCATGAATATTAGGGAGCACATACACCCTGTTACTGTCAATGGGGTGCAGACCCATGGATTAAGGGACACAAGGGCACCTCTTACCTAGGTAAAAGGGGATTTGGTTGAGCATGAATAGCTTATACCTAATCAATTTGTCACTGTAAGGGGATTCACAGGAGAGGAAAAAACCCTGTCACTAGCTAATGTTCTCCTGGATTGGGGGTGAGAGAGGAGAGAGGGTACAAAAAGTGACAGTGGCAAACAACCTTGCTCTGGATGTGACTATAGGGAATAATATACAGCAGGGGGTGGTGTGTGTGGTTATCCACAGTCAGACAGCTAAGACACCTTGTATTTCCCTGAACTCTACAGAAGCCCCCATGGAAGGGAATAGGAGGCTGGTCCCCTAACCTGCGTCTCCTGAAGTGGAGAATAGTGAAAGGGAGGTAGGACTTCCCCAAGTAGCCATGCTCCAAACAGCTGCAGAAGGTTACTTTAAGGAGGGAGGGGTTACAAATGGTCAGAAGGTTAGGGATGGCAGTGACTCTGAATGCCCTGATGCTAGTGCTATGGACCCCAGTTTAGCAACTGAGGGGGACACGTCCCATGCTTTGGGAAAATGTGAAGATTTTGCAGCTGCTCAGAGGACTGACCCTAGTTTGGAGAGGCTGCGGGCTTGTGCAGGATCTGATAGGACACAGGGAGGTGACATGAGACATAGGGTATTTTTGGACAATGGACTGCTGTATACACAGGATGTAAGGACCGAGGGAGGGGTGATGGGCAGGCAGCTTATCATTCCCCAGGAGTATTATCAATGGTTGCTCAAGGTTGCCCATGATATCCCCATGTCTGGACATCTGGGAATCGTATGCTCACCACAGTGATTGGCTCAGAATTTCTATTGGCCCAGCTTCACCCAGCAGGTGAAGGAATATTGCAGGTCTTGCCACTGGTGCCAACAGATAGGGAAGGCAGGTAGTAAAACAAAAGTCACCCTACATCCCTTGCCCATTGTAGAGGAGCCATTGCAGAGGGTAGGAATGGATATTGTGGGATCCTTGAACACCCCACACTCCTGTGGAAAAAGGTATATCCTAACGGTGGTCAATTACGCCACCTGATACCCAGAGTTGGTCGCCCTGTCCTTTATTAAGGCAGCCAAAGTGACAGATGCCTTGATAAGAATTTTCTCACATATCAGGTTTCCATAAGAGGTTATCTCTGATTGAAGGGCTAACTCATGTTGGACCTGATGCAATCTTTGTGGGAGAAGTGTGGGGTGGTGCCAAGATGCATGATACCTTATCACCCACAAGCCAATGGACTCGAGAAAAGATTCAGTGGTACACTAAAATCAATGCTCCAAGCATTTGCTGAACAGCATGGGAGGGACTGGAAGAAATACCTTCCCCACCTGTTGTTCACATACAGGGAGGTGCCCCAAGAGTTGACAGGGTTCTCCCCCTTCAAACTATTATATGGACATAGGGTGCATGGGCCTCTAGACTTGATCCATGAAGACAGGGAAGGCAAGCACGCCACCCAGGGAACTCCCATAGTGGAGTATGTCCTTAGGCTGATGGAGAAGTTGAAGGAGCTTATAGGGACGGCCCAAAGCAACCTGATCGCTTCCCAGCAGAAGCAAAAAGTCTGGTACGATCGCAGAGCCAGAGCTCGTTCATACAGCACAGGTCAGGCAGTAATGGTCCTCATTCCAGTCTGGAAGGACAAGTTGCAGTCCAAGTGGGCAGAACTGTACAAGGTAGTGTGACAGGTACTGTAAATGACATGAATTATTTTGTAGAACTGCCTGACAGGAGACATACTCATTGAATGTACCATGTTAGTATGATGAAGCCATATGTAACATGGTGTTTACTGTTTGTAGCCCTGGGGAGGGGACGGATGAAGACAACCCCCTCCTGGACTTGCTAGAGGAAAACAAACAGGACTCATCGGTGGAGACAATCAATCTGTTGCCCCAGTTGCCCCCAAAACAGATCCAGGAAGTGAGGGAGGTGTTAGAGGGCTTTACCCCTTTATTTATGGCCACGATCAGATGGATCCTCTTAGTGACTCATGATGTGGACACGGGATGCAAGCACCCAAATGACGGACAGCTTACTAGGTGTCTGAGGCCATCCTAAAGGACATTAGGAGGGAGGTCGAGGAAATGCTGGAGTTAGGGGTGTCATATGTGGGATGTGTAAAATAGATCTGCTAATGCCAATGCAGACGGTCCATCTCACAAATTGGAGTAAGGGGCAGAACAAGTGGAAACCCTTACTAGAAAAGTGGTGTTTTCCCCCCAGGTTCTGTTAAGGACGGAGGAGTGTGGTGAGATAAGGCCATATTTTATTGTTTTGGGTCATGTTTTATATATTTCTTATATAATTTTTATGTGTATAATGCATCAGATTGCCAGGGTGGCCCAATGTAGACAAAGTGTGTGTGTGTGTGTGTGTGTGTGTGTGTGTGTGTGTGCGCGCGTGTGTGTGTGTGTGCAGTGTGTGACATCAAATAATACACCTTTTATTATGCCACAGTGTAACAGCGGGCACAGCAGTGTGAACCTGCTATCCACTGCAGCTGCATGATTTTGTACTGCCATCATGGTATCTTTTCTTGGTTTTGCACTGCCATAATATGCAGTCAGTGCACCCCCACCTGCAAAAGGAATTATTTTCCAGATTGGATTGTTTGTGACTTCAGCACCACTAGTTAGTTAAGGAGTTGTTGAACATGTTGTGACTTTGTATCTGTATCTGTTGTTGAAGCCACTTTTGTTTTCTGGCTTCACAGCTAGTGTCCACCCCCAGCCCCACCCAGAGTGAACTTTCCAAAATCTAAATTTGTTTAGAATATTCTTGTTGATTCCCCAAAATGCCCACAAAGAGACATACAAGCAAAGCTGTTTCTCGCCATGGCACTGCTGTCAGTGGTAAGATTGTCTGTGGGCATGGTAGTACGCAGTTGCAGAAGTGCATTGCTGATATGAGGAAAGGTATTCCTAGGTATTTCTTCTTCAATGTTTTTTACAGCACGGTCAGTAGCTTCAATCATAGCTAGAGGAGATGATGTTGTCCCAGCTGGTGGTGTTAGTGCAGTTGCTGGTGGTGGTATGAGTATTGCTGCCTCAAGTTCCACTTCTGACTAGTTTACCATGTCCAAAAATATAGTGGAGTGTGAAGCAGTGCCAGTGAGTGGCAGTGTAGATGATGTCATACTGCCCAGTAACATCCCAGTAACTGAACATGAGGATTCTGATCATCATGTCAATGACAGCATACAATGTGACATTTCTTCCACCATGGTTCAGGTCACGCATTTGCCATACAGTGATTCACAGTGTGGTGAAAAAAATATCAGGTGATGGTGGTGCTGATGATGATGACTCTGATGATGATGATGTTGCTCCGGTTGCAAGATGCAGTCCACATGCCAGCATCCAAGCAGAGGATGAGGATGTGGGTGAAGTTGATGAATATGATGATGTTATAAGTGACCCCAGTTAAGAACCGGAGAAAAATAAATTAAAGGTGGCTGTCCTACAAGGGTCCTACAAGAGCTGGATAAGCTCAGGGTGGACAACGCAATGGGACCTAATAGCATACATCCCAGGGTACTAAAAGAGCTAAGGGTGGAACGAGCAGAGCCATTATCAGAACTGCTTAGTGAGTTTCTGAGCACAGGAGAGGTCCCAGAAGACTGCAGAAGGGCTCATGTGATACTGCTCCACAAGACTGGCAGCAGGGAGGAGGCAGGGAGCTATAGACCAGTCAGTCTCACCTAAGTAGTGGGCAAGATTATGGAGGCACTCCTTAAGGAAATGATAGTGCAACACCTAGAATCCATAGGAGCACAGGATCCAAGATAGCATGGGTTTACAAAAGGAGGGTCCTGTCAAACTGATCTCATAGATTTCTTTGACTGGGTAACCAGAGTGGAAGACCAAGGGGGAATAACTGATGGTACTTACCTTGACTTCAGCAAAGCTTTCGATACTGTTCCACATAGAATATTGATTAATAAGCTGGGTAGGCTTGGGGTGGGTCAAAAGTCGGTCAACTGGGTGGCAAACTGGTTGACAGACAGAAAACAGAGAGTGGTGGTAAACAGTATACAGTCAGGAGAGATGCAAGTCACAAGTGGGGTACCTCAGGGATCAGTCCTGGGGCCAGTCCTCTTCAGTATCTTCATCAGTGACATTGCAGATGGACTGTAGGGTAAGGTTTGCCTGTTTGCAGATGACACCAAGATCTGCAACAGAATAGATGATCCAGATGGGGTGGGCAGAATGAGAAGAGATCTGGATAAATTAGCAAAATGGTCGGAAGAGTGGCAACTGGAGTTTAACGCAAAGAAATGCAAGGACCATGCACATAGGGAAGTGAAACCAAGAAGCTACCTACAGGGAGGGGAGTTGCTGGCAGTCACAAGGGAAGAAAGAGACTTGGGCATCATCATCACCGATGACCTGAAATTATCCAAGCAGACCACTAAAGCAGTAGGTAAGGCTAGAGGGATGTAGGGGTGTATTAGTAGGGGTATCACAAGTTGGAAGAGGGAGGTAATAATCCCTTTTTGACAAGACACTGGTTAGGCCCCATCTGAAGTACTGCATGCAGTACTGGAGGCCACACCTTCACAAGGACATTAACCAGATTGAGGCAGTCCAGAGAAGGGTAACCAAAATGTTGCAGGGACTGCATCAGAAAACATATGAGGACAGAGTAACGGAGCTCAATATGTATACCCTAGAGCAAAGGAGGGAGAGAGGTGATATGATCGAAACATTCAAACACCTTAAGGGCATTAACAAGGTGAAAGAGTATAACATGTTTCATATAAGAAAAATATCAGGACAAGAGGACACAGCATGAGATTAGAGGGAGGCCGATTAAGGGGTAATGTGAGGAAGTTCTTTTTCATTGAAAGTGTGGTGGATGCATGGAACGGCCTACCTCAGGAAGTGGTGGATATAAATACAGTGCAGGGCTTCAAACAGGCATGGGATAGGCATAAGGGAGCCATACAGATGAGTATGAATAGATAGGCCATTGACAGAGCAAAGGCCGATGACACATTCATAAGGCAGAAAAAGAAATGGGCAGACTGGATGGGCCTTGCAGTCCTCATCTGCTGTCAACTTCTATGTTTCTGTGTCTGTGTTTGTGTCTGTTTGCATTAACCCCCCCCCAATAAAAAGTTGTGATTTAACAGTTTCAGTTGATGGTGATGATGATGATGACCCAGTAATAATGATAGGTAGTCATGGTGGTCATCAGTTGCAGTCCAAGTGTGTCCTGCCTGAAAAATCAAGTAGCACACCCCCCACTTCATGGCTTAAAAAAACGGAGTCCAATAAGCAGCATCAGGAACATGATAAAACTAGAGCATCACAATCCCTGGTTTGGGATTTTTTGTGCAAGATGCAAATGATGAATCAGTTGCAATCTGCCAGGTTTTCCATGCACGTGTGAGTCAAGGTAACACGGGGCACAGGGAGGCAGCATACGCATCTTAAGAACAGGCATATGGCATTGTGGACCCAGCACAAGATGGCAGCTAATACCACAGTGGGACGTTCACCCCCATCATCAACCATAATGACCATGTTATCCCCTTCCATGACTGTAAACTCAAGTAGGAAATTAAATGTGTGCAGTAGTGATGAAATAAGAGCAGAGGATTACTACAGGCATGAAGAGGTGGAGGAGCAAAATGATTTTGAAATATTGTCCAGTGGTGGGAGTAGCAGTTTTGGTGGTGGTGGTGGTGGTGAATGCAGTATGCCTAGTGCAAGTGGTACATCAACCCCGGTTGGTAAATCTGGGAATATAACTGCATTTGTGGGTTTGTCATCATCACCTTGCAACCGTCTTCATCACACGTCCACACTCCACCCCCTGCCATTCGTACAGCAGAACCATTTGTCATCACAACCCGTGTAAAAGGTTTAAGTCAGCCCACGTTACAGAGTGTTTTTGTGCATAAGCTGAAGTACCAACCCAGTCATACAGTGTCACATTAACTTAATGCTGCTGTAGCTGAAATGCTGGCAATTGATCTTTTGCCCTTCTCCATTGTGGAGAATTTTGGGTTCCAGCAGATTGCTGTACGTGCCTGTCCAAAATGGAAAGTCCCATCCAGGACATACTTTTCGACCTGTGCTGTCCCTGTGTTGTACCGTACTGTGTCCGACTCTGTAAGACATGCCCTTCAACATTCCTCCTCTCCATTCATCCATTTAAATATGGATAAGTGGACAATTGGCAAAACAACAGGGAGTTCATATTTGTGTATAACTGCACATTGGGCACAGGTGCCGGGTGTTGTTTGTCCTGTTGGTAGTGAGAATAATCAGTGTAGTAAGGTGGAGTGTTGTAGTAGCAATCTTCCAGGAATTTGACAGCAAGCAATGATTGCTATGCACAATGTGACCCGTTCACACACTGGTGAAAACATGTTGGACTTGGTACTGATGGAAATTGACAAGTAGCATGAGATTAGAGGGAGGCCGATTAAGGGGTAATGTGAGGAAGTTCTTTTTCATTGAAAGTGTGGTGGATGCATGGAATGGCCTACCCCCTGTCCCTGAGATCTGGGTTCATAGCAAGTGACAATGGGTTAAATGTGGTGAAATGTATCACGAATGGTGGCTTTGTTTGGATTCCATGCATGGCCCACTGTTTAAATCTTGTGGTGCTGGAGTTTCTGCAGCACCCTGATATAAAGGAAATGCTGACAGTTGCACACTGCATCTGTTCTCACTTTTCACACTCTGCAAAAGCCCGTGACCAACTTCAGCAGTTGTAAATCCGAAACAGCATCCCTTAGCACCGCTTAAAGCTGAAAGTTGTCACCCAATGGAACTCCACTTTATACATGGCAGACAGGTTGTATGAACAATACAAAGCCATCTCAGAATATCTTGTCATGCACACTAGCTGTGACACTTCCGGGGCCTCCATGTCTATGACGACTGAACAGTGGCACCTCATTCATAGAAACATAGAAACATAGAAACATAGAATTTGACATCAGATAAGGACCGCTTGGCCCACCCAGTCTGCCCATTTCCCTACCTGATGGATAAGCTGCAGATCCTAGTTAACCAGCAGCCTACTTCTTCCTACCCCCACCCCCTAGAATTGCCTTATGACTGTCCCATGCATGCTTGAATTCCACCACTGTTTTTGACTCCACAACCTCCTCTGGAAGGCTGTTCCATACATCCACAACCCTCTCTGTGAAAAAATACTTCCTTAAATTACCTCTGAGCCGCCCCCTTCTATCTTCAAATTGTGCCCCCTTGTTCTTGCACACCTCTTTTTTTGAAAGATGCTACCCTCTTGGACTTTGTTGATTCCCTTGAGGTACTTGAAAGTTTCTATCATGTCCCCCTTTCCTCGAGGCTATACATATTAAGCTCCTTAAGTATCTCTTCATATGTCTTCCGGTGCAGACCCTGCACCATTTTAGTTGCCCTCCTCTGGACAGCTTCCATCCTGTCAATGTCTTTGCGGAGATTGGGTCTCCAGAACTGCACGCAGTACTCCAGATGTGGTCTCACCAGCTGTCTGTACAGAGGGATAATAACTTCTTGTTTTCTACTGGTGATGCCTCTCCCTATGCATCCCAGTATCCCCCCAGCCCTCCTTGCTGCCCTCTCACATTGCTTGCCCACCTTTAGGTCATCTAATATGACTACCCCAGGTCCCTTTCCATTTTGTTGTTGTTAATATCTCACCCCCATTGTGTACTCTTCCCTGGGTTTTTGTTTCCCAGGTGCATTACCTTGCACTTCTAGCATTGAATCTAAGCTGCCATACATTTGACCATTCCTCTAACCTTGCCAAGTCCTTCTCATCCTTTCCACACCACCTTGTGCATCAAGTCTGTTGCAGATCTTTGTGTCATCTGCAAAGAGACATACTTTTCCTTCAGTCCCTCTGCAATGTAAGCTATAAAGATATTGAAGAGGACCGGTCCTAATACTGAACCCTGCGGTACCCCACTACTAACCCCCCTTTTTTCAGAGTGGACTCCATTTACTATTACTCTCTGTGTCCTATTCTCCAGCCAATTCTTTACCCAGGCTGTCATCTTGGGACCCACTCCCAGGCTGGCTAACTTGTATATTAATCTTTTGTGTGGGACTGTGTCAAATGCCTTGCTAAAGTCTAGGTAGGCCATGTCCACAGCCCCTCCCTGATCAACTACTTTGGTCACCCAGTCAAAGAAATCTATCAGATTTGCCTGGCATGACCTTCCCGCTGTGAATCCATGCTGCCTTGGGTCCTGTGCCCCTCTGGCCTCTAGATACGCAACAATTCTTTCCTTCAGAAGTGATTCCATCATTTTCCCTACCACTGAGGTTAAACTAACAGGTCTGTAGTTTCCTGCTTCTGCCTTGCTCCCACTTTTGTGAAGGGGAATCACATCTGCCCTCCTCCAGTCCTCAGGTACCACCCCATCCTCCCATGATTTGTTAAAGAGGGTAGTCAGTGGTGTCACTAGTTCTATCCTTAGTTCTTTTAGAATTCTGGGATGAATCCCATCAGGCCCCATTGCTTTGTCCACCTTCAGTTTTAAGAGCTCTTTCAGAACTCTTTCTTCTGTAAATGGGCTGGTATCAACTTCTGTATCCAGAGTGTTTCTACTGTTTGTTTTAGGTACCTCCCCCTCTTCCTTTGTAAATACTGAGCAAAAATATTTGTTTAGTATCTCTGCCTTTTCACAGTCACCCTCTGCCCACCCTCCCTCCTCTTTATTAAGCCTCACTATCCCTCCCTTGGTCTTCCTTCGCTCCCTGATGTACCTATAAAAGGTTTTATCCCCCTTCTTAACTGAAACTGTAATAACAGTTTTGAGGCCTTTTGAACATGCCACACAGGCAGTGAGTGGCAAGTCTGCCTCCATTAGTCAATTAATTCCACTGCTGTGGATGCTGAGGCAGACATTGGTGAATGTACAGCATAGCCTTGATGTTGCCGGAGACAGTGCTAGCAGTATGTTGCTGAAACACATGCTGAGAGTATTCGACCAGAATCATCACATCTTGAGCATTCAGCATAGTGACAACTTTGCAAGAGCAACAATGCTGGACCCATGATACAAATGTGGAGTTGCCTCAGTACTGGAGGGCAGGCCTGAACAGGTAAAAAATGGCAGTAGGCAACTAGTGAACTTGGTTCATGGGGCACAGAAGTCATGTGCCAAGGTCAGCAAACCTCAGCCGCATAATCAGGCAGAAGGTGAACCTGGGGGAGTATCAAGCATATCCCGTAAGGGGAAGGGGAGTGCAGTTCAAGGTCATCTGTCATTAAAAGCAGTTGACGTTAACCCACTTTGGGAGGCTTTGTCCCAAGTGGGGATCTGTGACATAAATGATTCCGGAGAACAGGGCGATGCATCAGCCACTGGACTTAGTGCAGCACAGGGAATGGTTGAGTCATATTTGTCTGAAAACAGGCATCTGTCAATAACTGATGATTCTCTTTTATACTGGAGTGTAAAGTTCAGTGAATGGCCAGAGCTGATCGCAGTGGCACTGAAGTACCTGACATGCCCACCCTCCAGTGTAAGTGTTGAGATAGTATTCAGCTCAGCAGGTGCAATAGTTTGGGACCATCGTACAAACCTCTCTCCTGCAAATTTCAGTTTGCTAACATTCATAAAAATGAATGAGAGGCACATACCAGCTCAGACTGCAACCTCAGTATTCATACCCTGGCCTAGTCATGGTTTTGCTGATGTAGAAATGGACCATCCTGGTGACAATGGCAGTGGCAGCATGAAACGGCCTACCACTGATGTAGATGATGACACAATGGAGAAAGAATTTCCCAGTGGTCAGAATTCAGACATAGATGACTGTGAGGGCAACTTTCTTTATGAGGATGATGATGAGGTTAATGTTGCCAGGTTTTAACTTAAGTGGTTAAAAGACTGTCACATTTGTTGTGTGATACATATTTTCTTTTTCATAAAGTTAAATGAGTGTCCCAGTCAGAGTGACTCAAATTTCATATGTCATGTCACATTTGTAACACAGAACACAATATATCCTGGCCCCTGTACCACCACCAAAAGACTGCTGTTAGCCAGTGCCACTATAGGGAATGTCACTGTGTGCCCCTCTGGAATACCACCATGAAACCGTTGTTAGCCACTGCCACCAAGGAGAATGACATTGTGTGCCCACATGGACCACCACCATAAAACCGCTGTTAGCCAGTGCAACCAGGGGGAATGACTTTGTGTGCCCCCCAGACCACCATCACCATAGTACCACTGTTAGCCACTGCCACCACCACCAAATGCAGGAAGATGTGAGAGGGAATGTCATCATGTGCCTCAGCTGAAACCACCACCCACCCACCACCACTATTGTGACAATGTTTTCCATTACATGTCTTGACCATGCCAAGGCAGAGGGAGTCAAACAAGAGACCACATCCATCAGCCACAGGCACAAGGCTTCCTACTATGCTTTTTATGCTATTCAACTTCCTTTAGCTGTGTGTTTTGTTTTTTGTAGCTTTTCTGAACTGCAATGGTCAAACACATACGGTCAAGTTATTTTGTTTTTTTACAGGTCAATAACAATGGACTCCCCTTTGCTGAAGGTCTGTATCAATGGTACAGCAGCAGTACTGTCGACAGGAACCTATGGGATATCCATTTCCAATTCATACTGGTAAGTATAACAATTTTATTTCATCTGATCCTTTTTTTTATAAAAGTGCAAAAAATCCAACTGACAATTATTAACTAGAGGACATGTACATCACAAAAAATATTTCTGCAACATATCATGCACTGTATTCAAAATTTTCAGCTGCAGCCATGACAGTGTTAAAAAAGTTTGACCCAGGTTGTGTTACTTGACAAAATGAGGTTTTAAAATGTAACTTGAGTAGAGATGCAGGGATACTGACACAGTGTATTTGTTACAGCCTGGTATTTCAATTGTTATATGATGATTGCAGTGGGACAGCTTGCTATCTGTGTTAATCTAGATACCCATGGTGGAACAGCCACAGCTTAAACATAATTCCTTACTGCTGCAATCAAGTTGTAATACATCCTTCATTTCTCTTTTTAGGAAACTTCCAGATGCTTTGTGGTGTCATAGTTGCCTTATTCATAGAACTTCTTCAACATCATGCCCCCCAACCCCGGGCTGGGGCAGACATGCAACAAGCAGAAGTCGTTTGAATCAATGATGACCATGGCCATCATTACCGTACTAGAGAACAATGCAGATACAAATCTTAGAAAATAACCAAATTATAAACCATTAATGATATTTACTTGGAAATGTGCCCCCCCTCGAAAAAAAAATACTTACCTTCATTGGCTTGACAGTATTCCATTTCCAATTCCAACACCAACATTTCTCATCAAGCACGGGAATGTGCACACTAACAGTATGTGACCTGTGATACAAAACAATACAATGAGTACATGTATATATATGTCAACCCCCACCAAGAAAATACATACATACATATACATAAATATATATATATCTCAACTCACCAAGGTTACTATTACTGTACACACAAAGGGCACTCTTCCATCTGGTTGAGGTGATCACATCGCAGCACACTTTGGACAAGCTACAGTTTTCTCACTGTCATCATTTGTGATGAAACACTGAATGGGCATTTATGTCATGGTATTCCTCCTTCACACGGTTTGGCACAACACTGTGCACCATGACATCATCATCACAGTAAGGTCAATACACACAGCAGCATTACATGTAAGTGCAACAGCAGCAGCTGACTTGTGAATTTTCTGGACCCGAGACAGTTGCATTTTGGGGATGTACAATAATTTTGGGGACTGTGTGTGAGTACTGCATGCATGGCTGAGTGCACCATTAATTCTGGGACACTTTACATTTCATGTTACGCTCTCATTTCACTTTGTCAGCACTTGTGAATTTTCTGGACACAAGATAGTTGCATTTTGAGGATGTACAATAATTTGGGGGACTGTGTGTGAGTACTTCACGCATGACTGAGTGTGCCATTAATTCTGGGACACTTTGCATTTCATGTTATGCTCTTATTTCACTTCATCAGCACTTTGTGAATTTTCTGGAAACAAGACAGTTGCATTTGGGGATGCACAATAATTCTGGGGAGTGTGTGTGATTACTGCATGCGTGACTGACTGTGCCATTAATTCTGGGAGACTTTGCAATTTTTCTTATGCTAAAATTTCTCTTCGTCAGCACTTGTGAAATTTCTGGACACAAGAAAGTTGCATTTTGGGGTTGGGAATTCTGGTGAATCTGGTAAATATTTTTGTAGCCTCAGTAATGTTTACTTTCTGTCATGCTATTGTGAAATATTTGTCAAAAAGCAGGACTGAGCAGTGCAATTATACTGTGCTAAACTACATGTGTGCAGTCCATTTTCTTTCCTGTATGTGCAGACACTGTCTAGCTTCTTGCAATTTGCAAACATATATATATATATATGCTTATGCTGACTTTTTGCAGTGTTTATGGTATAAAGAATAAAGATAAGAATATATATTGTATATTTTGTTTGTACCATCAATGGCAGCAATGTGATATGAAATGTTTTCAGAGGTCTTGGGCCACAGTGCACCTCAATCACTCACACAGACACAATGCACACAGGACTTAGCAGAGATAATAGCACAAAAATCATGCTTTTAAACAAACCATATCCAACTGACATAAATTATTGCAGAGGCTCCCAAAATATTTTATGGTG
This sequence comes from Neoceratodus forsteri, assembly GCA_016271365.2. Taxonomy (NCBI): domain Eukaryota; kingdom Metazoa; phylum Chordata; order Ceratodontiformes; family Ceratodontidae; genus Neoceratodus; species Neoceratodus forsteri. Next base: position 157,979,869 of record CM028131.1, on the reverse strand, counting down.
TACAGACATGTTCATGTCAGAATGTATAACAGGTCCTGAAGTCCACTGCCACCACACTGTGCTACCACTGGCGCTGTGTCTTGTTATGGTGTACATCAACTTGCTGCAAAACTGACACTGCCAGTGTACACTAGAAAGATATATTCCTGAACAAATAATGAAAAGAAGGAATGTGATAGTACAGTGTGGTGGCAGTGAACTGGACCTTTTATATTTTCTGACTTTATAATGTCTGCACACCCTGAAATATTTCGGGTGCATCAGCAATACTTCACATCTGTTGGATACAGTTTGTTGAAAAGCAGAATATTTTGTTGCTATGATCTCCTAACAAATAAAATATACACTATACATTCTTATCTGTAGTCTTTATACCATAAACACAGCAAAAAAGTGAGACAGCACTCAGCATATATATGTTTGCAAGAAGTTGGACAGTGTCTGCGGTACATGCACTGCAGGAAAGAAGATTGCACACATGCAGTTTAGCACAGTATACTTGCACTGCTCAGTCCCGCTTTTCCACAAACACTCTGCGACAGAAAGTAAACATTAATAAGGCACCAAAACAGTACACACACACACACACACACACACACTTAACAGAAGGAAGGGGGCCAGATTACAAAGGGTCACACATACAGAAGACAACAAAAAAAAAGAGCATAATTTCATACAAGGGTTGGGTATGGTGGAGGAATACATTTTATAACACAGCAGGGAAGGTGTGGGGGGGGCACATGGTGTGAGGAAAAAAACTAATGTGGGATCCCCTGATGTTCTAGCAGCAGTTCCAGCATGGACATAAAATGTAACTGATGTCCCTCTATGTGATCTATCTGCTGCTGGACAGTACTCACCCTCTCATTGTTCTCCTTGACAGCACTCCAGAAAACTGCCAGGTCAGCCTGCATTATAGGCAGTTCTTTGGGGGTCCACATGTTCTACAGGCTCAGCTGCCTGGTGATGGTGGTGGAAGGGGTGCTGGTGGAGCAGCAGGTGCTGCTCTGGCCCTCCTTTTGTTAGGGTCATTGCCATACACAGCTGCACCCTCTGCCACAGAATGGTTCAGCATACAGGTCCAGTAGTGGTTAGATCGCATAGAGGGACATCAGTTGCAAATGTTGCCCATGCTGGCAATACTGCTAGAACACCAGGGGATCCCACATTAGTTTTTATTTTTCTCTCATCATGTGCCCCCCCACACCTTCCCTGCTGTGTTATAAAATGTATTCCTCCACCATTCCTGACCCTTGTATGTAATTATGCCCATTTTTGTTGTCTTCCATATGCGTGACACTTCGTATTCTGGCCCCCCTTCCTTCTGTTGAGTGTGTGTGTGTGTGTGTGCTGTTCTGGTGCCTCATTAATGTTTACTTTCTGTTGCAAAGTGTTTGTGGACTGAGCAGTGCAAGTATACTGTGCTAAACTGCATGTGTACAGTCAGTCTTCTTTCCTGTGTGTGTGTATGTACCGCAGACACTGTCCAGCTTCTTGCAAACATATATAAGCTGATTGCTGTCTGACTTGTTGCTGTGTTTATTGTATAAAGAATAAAGATAAGAATATATAACATATATTTTATTTGTTAGGAGATCATAGCAACAGAAAATCCTGCTTTTCAACAAACTGCATCCAACAGACATGAAGTATTGCTGATGTACCCAAAATATTTCATGGTGTACAGACATTATAAAGTCAGAAAATATATAAGGTCCAGTTCACTGCCACTACACTGTACTACCACATTCCTTCTTTTCATTATTTGTTCTGGAATATGTCTTTATAGTTTACACTGGCAGTGTCAGTTTTGCAGCAAGTTGATGTACACCATAACATGAGAAGTTGCCAGTGATAGCACAGTGTGGTGGCAGTGGACTGCAGGACCTGTTATACATTCTGACTTGAACATGTCTGTACACCATAAAATATTTTGGGAGCCTCAGCAATATTTTATGTCTGTTGGTTATGGTTTGTTTAAATGCATGATGTTTTGTGCTATTATATCCACAAAGTCATGTGTGCACTGTGTCTGTGTGAGTGATTGAGGTGCACACTGGCCCAAGACCTCTGAAAACATATCATATCACTTTGCTGCCATTGATGGTACAAATAAAATATACAATATATATTCTTATCTTTATTCTTTATTCCATAAACACTCAACAAGTCAGCATTGGCATATATATATATATATATATGTTTTCAACTTGCTAGAAGCTGGACAGTGTCTGCACACACAGGAGAGAAGACAGACTGCACACATGTAGTTTAGCGCAGTAGAATTGCACTGCTCAGTCCTGCTTTTTGACAAATACTTCACAATAGCATGACAAAAAGTAAACGTTATTGAGGCTACAAAAATATTTACCAGACTCACCAGAATTCCCAGTCCCAAAACACAACTGTCTTGTGTCCATAAAATTCTCCAGTGCTGACGAAGTGAAATTGTAGCGTAAAAAGAATTGAAAAGTCTCCTAGAATTAATGGCGCAGTCAGTCATGTGTGCAGTACTCACATACAGTCCCAAGAATTATTGTGCATCCCCAAAATGCAACTGTCTTGTGTCCAGAAAATTCACAAGTGCTGATGAAGTGATGAGAAGGTAACATGAAATGCAGAGTGTCCCAGAATTAATGGCGCACTCAGTAACACGTGCAGTAATCACACACAGTCCCCAGAATTATTGTGCATCCTCAAAATGCAACTGTCTTGTGTCCAGAAAATTCACAAGTGCTGATGAAGTGATGAGAAGGTAACATGAAATGCAGAGTGTCCCAGAATTAATGGCGCACTCAGTAACACGTGCAGTAATCACACACAGTCCCCAGAATTATTGTGCATCCTCAAAATGCAACTGCTTTGAGTCCAGAAAATTCACAAGTGCTGACAAAGTGAAATGAGAGTGTAACATGAAATGCAAAGTGTCTCAGAATTAATGGCACTCTCAGTCATGCACGCAGTACTCACGCACAGTCCCCAAAATTATAGTACATCCCCAAAAAGCAACTGTAAGGTGTCCAAAAAATTCACAAGTGCTGACAAAGTGAAATGAGAGCGTAACATGAAATGCAGAGTCCCAGAATTAATGGCGCACTCAGTCATGCACGCAGTACACTCACACAGACACCAAAATTATTGTACATCCCCAAACTGCAACTGTCTTGGGTCCAGAAAATTCATAAGTACTGCTGCTGCTGTTGCAATGACAAGTAATGCTGCTGTGTGTATTGACTTTACTGTGATGATGATGACATGATGCACAGTATCTTGCCAGACTGTGTGAAGGAGGGATATCATGACATGAATGACCATTCAGTGTTCCATCACAAATGATGACAGTGAGAGAACTGTTGCTTGTCCAAAGTGTACTGCGATGCAATCACCTCAACTGAATGGAATGGTGCCCTTTGAGTGTACACTAATAGTAGCCTTGGTGAGTGTATATATATATATATATATATATATATATATATACACACATATATATACAGTATATATATATATATATGTATGTGGGGGTTGACATATATACATGTACTCGTATTGTTTTGTATCACAGGTCACATACTGTTGGTGTGCATATTCCTGTGCTTGATGAGAAATTTTGGTGTTGGAATTGGAAATGGAATACTGTCAAGCCAATGAAGGTAAGCATTTTTCTTTTGGGGGGCATATTTCCAAGTACGTATCATTAATGGCTTATTATTTGGTTACTTCTTCTCAGATTTTAACTGCATCCTTCTTCAATCCAGTAATGATGGTCATCATCGATTCAAATGACTTCTGCTTGTTGCATGTCTGCCCCAGCCTGGTGGGGGCCATGATGTTGAAGAAGTTCTTTGGATAAGGCAACTATGACACCACAAAGCATTTGGAAGTTTCCTAAAAAGAGAAATGAAGGACATATTACAACTTGATTGCAGCAGTAAGACAGTATGTTTAAGCCGTGGCCGTTCCACTATGGGTATCTGGATTAACACAGATAGCAAGCTGTCCCACTGCAATCATCAGATAACAATTTAAATACCAGGCTGTAACAAATACACTGTGTCAGTGTCCCTTCGTCTCTACTCAAGTTACATTTTAAAACTACATCTTGTCAAGTAACATGAGCTGGGTCAAACTTCTTCTACCCTGTCATGGCTGCAGCTGCAACTGCAACTTTTGAATACAGTGCATGATATGTTGCAGAAATATTTTTGGGAACATACATGTCACATAGTTTATAATCATCAGTTGGATTTTTTGCACTGTTATGAAAAAAAAAGGAATGGATGAAATAAAATTGATATACTTACCAGTATGGATTGAAAATTGATATCCCATAGGTTCCTATCAACAGTGCTGCTGCTGTACCATTGATACAGACCTTCAACGAAGGACAGTCCTTTGTTGTTGACCTGTTAAAAAACAAAATAAGTTGACTGTATGTATTTGACAATTGCAGCTCGGAAAAGCTACAGAAAACAAAACACACAGCTAAAGGAAGTAGAATAGCATGAAAACCATTAGTACACATACTCACTTTATAGTAATCTTAATAAGAAGCTTTGTGCCTGTGACTGATGGATGTGGTCTCCTGTTTGACTCCCTCTGCCTTGGCATGGTCAAGACATGTAATGGAAAACATTGTCACAATAGTGGTGGTGGGTGGTGGTGGCCACAGCTGAGGCACATGATGACATTCCCTCTCACAGTGTCCTGCATCTGGTGATGGTAGCAGTGGCTAACAGCGGTATTATGGTGGAGGTGGTACAGGGGGCACAAAGTCATTCCCCCTGGTTGCACTGGCTAACAGCAGTTTCATGGTGGTGGTCCAGGTGGGCTCACAGTGACATTCCCTATGGTGGTGGCAGTGGTATTATAGTGGTGGTGGTCTGGGGGGCACACAATGTCATTCCCCTTGGTGGCAGTAGCTAACAGCGGTTTCATGGTGGTATTCCAGGGGACCACACAGTGACCTTCCCTATAGTGGCACTGGCTAACAGTAGTCTTATGGTGGTGGTACAGTGGAGCACATAAAGTCATTCCCCCTGGTGGCAGTGGCTATCAGTGGTTTCATGGTTGTAGTCCAGGGGGGCACACAGTTACATTTCCTATAGTATCACTGGCTAACAGCAGCCTTATAGTGTTGGTCCAGGGTGGCACACAAAGTCATTCCCCCTGGTGACAGTGGCTAACAGCAGTTTCACGGTGGTAGTACAGTGGGGGGCACACAGTGACATTCCCTATAGAGTCACTGGCTAACATCAGTCTTATGGTGGTGGTACAGGGGCCAGGATATATTGTGCTCTGTGTTACAAATGTGACATTACATATGGAATTTGAGTCACTCTGAGTGTGACACTCATTTAACTTTATGAAAAGGAAAACATGTATCTCACAACAAATGTGACAGCCTTTTAACCACTTAAGGTAAAACCTGCCAACATTAACATCATCATCATCATCCTAATAAAGAAAGTTGCCCTCACAGTCATCGATGTCTGAATTCTGACCACTGGGAAATTCTTTCTCCATTGTGTCATCATCTACTTCAGTGGTAGGCCGTTTCATGCTGCCACTGCCAGTGACACCAGAATGGTCCATTTCTTCATCAGCAAAAACCATGACTAGGCTAGGGTACGACTAATGAGGTTGCAGTCTGAGCTGGTATGTGCCTTTCATTCATTTTTATGAATGTTAGCAAACTGACATTTGCAGGACAGAGGTTTGTATGACGATCCCGAACTATTGCACCTGCTGAGCTGAATACCCTCTCAACACTTACACTGGAGGGTAGGTATGTCAGGTACTTCAGTGTCACTGCGGTCAGCTCTGGCCATTCACTGACCTTTACACTCCACTATAAACGAGGATCATCAGTTATTGATCAGATGCCTGTTTCAGACAAATATGACTCAACCATTCTCTGTGCTGCACTAAGTCCAGTGGTTGATGCATCATCCTGTTCTCCGGAGTCATTTATGTCACAAATCCACACTTGGGACAAAGCCTCCCAAAGTTGGTTAATACCAATCGCTTTTGATGGCAGACCACCAGGAACTGCAGTCCCCTTCCCCTTACAGGATATGCTTGATACTCCTCCAGGTTCACCTTCAGCCTAATTATGCTGCTGAGGTTTGCTGACCTTGTCGTGTGACTTCTGTGCCACATGAACCAAGTGCACCAGTTGCTCATTGACATTTTTTACCTGTTCAGGCCTGCCATCCAGTACTGAGGCAATTCCATGTTTGTATCGTGGGTCCAGCATCATTGCTATTTCAAAACTGTCACTATGCTGAATGCTCAAGATGTGATGATTCTGGTTGAATAATCTCAGCATTTGTTTCAGCAACATACTGCTAGCACTGTCTCCGGCAACATCAAGGCTATGCTGTACATTCACCGATGTCTGCCTCAGCACCCGCAGCAGTGGAATTAAGTGGCTAATGGAGGTAGACTCGCCACTCACTGCCTGTGTGGCATGTTCAAAATGTCTCAAAATTGTTATTACAGAGTGCATGAGGTGCCACTGTTCAGTCATCATAGACATGGAGGTTCCAGAAGAGTCTCGGCTAGTGTGCATGGCAAGATATTCTGAGATGGCCTTGTATTGTTCATACAACCTCTCTGCCATGTATAAAGTGGAGTTCCACTGGGTGACAACTTCCAACTTTAAGTGGTGCTGAGGGAGGCTGTTTCGGATCTGCAACTGCCGAAGTTGGCCACGGAACTTTGCAGCGTGTGAAAAGTGAGAAAAGCTACAGTGTGCAACTGTCAGCACTTCCTTTATATCAGGGTGCTGCAGAAACTCCTGCACCAGAAGATTTAAACAGTGGGCCATGCATGGAACCCAAATAAAGCCATCATTCGTGATGCATTTCATCACATTTGACCCACTGTCACTTGCTGTGAACCCAGCTCTCCGGGACAGGGGGTTCAGCGACTTGTCAGTTTCCATCAGTACCAAGTCCAACATGTTTTCACCAGTGTGTGAACAGGTCACATTGTGCATAGCAATTGTTGCATGCTGTTGAATTCCTGGAAGATTGCTACCACGACACTCTACCTTATTACACTGATTATTCACACTACCAACAGCACAAACAACACCCGGCACCTACGCACAATGTGCAGTTATACACAAATATGAACTCCCTGCTGTTTTTCCACTTGTGCACATGTCCATACTTAAATGGATGAATGGAGAGGAGGAATGTTGAAGGGCATGTCTTACAGAGTCGGAGACAGTACGGTACAACTCGGGGACAGCACAGGTTGAAAAGTATGTCCTGGATAGGACTTTCCATTTTGGACAGGCATGTGCAAAAACCCACTGGAACCCAGAATTCTCCACAAGGGAGAAGGGCAAAAGATCAATTGCCAGCATTTCAGCTACAGCAGCATTAAGTTCACGTGACACTACAGTATATGATTGGGTTGGTACTTAAGCTTATGTGCAAAAACACTCTGTAACGTGGGTTGACTTAAACCTTTTACACAGGGTGTGACGACAAATGGTTCTGCTCTGTGAATGATAGGGGGTGGAGTGTGGATGTGTGATGAGAACGGTTGCACAGGTGATGATGACAAACCCACAAGTGCAGTTATTTTCCCAGATTTACCAACCGGGATTGATGTACCACTTGCACTAGACATACTACATTCACCACCACCACTACCTCCACCACCAAAACTGCTACTCTCACCTCCACTGGACAACATTTCTAAATCATTTTGCTCCTCCACCTCATCATGCCTGTAGTAATCCTCTGCTCTTATTTCATCACTACTGCACACATTTAATTTCCTACTTGATTTTACAGTCATGGAAGGGGATAACATGCTTGTTATGGTTGATGACGGGGGTGAACGCCCCACTGTGGTATTAGCTGACATCTTGTGCTGGGTGCACAGTGCCATGTGCCTGTTCCTAAGATGCATATGCTGTCCCCCGAGCCCAGATGGCTCCCCTTTTACCTCAATTCACAGTCGCGTGGCAAACCTGGCAGATTGCTACTGACTCATCATTTGCATCTTGCACAAAAAAATCCCAAAAAGGGATTGTGATGCTCTAGTTTTAACATGTTCCTGATGCTGCTTATTGTACTCCATTTTTTAAGCCGTGAAGTGGGGTTGGGGGTGCTACATAATTTTTCAGGCAGGACACACTTGGACTGCAACTGATGACCACTATGACTACCTATCATTATTACTGGGTCATCATCATCATCACCATCAACTGATACTAGTAAATCACAACTTTTTACAGGAGAGGGGTTAATGCAAACAGATCCTGACACAGCCACCTTGAATTTCATTTTCTCCAGTTCCCAACTGGGGTCATTTACATCATCATCATATTCATCAGCATCACCTGCATCCACATATTCTGCTTGGGTGCTGGCATGTGGACTGCATTTTGCAACATCAGCATCATCAGATTCATCATCAACACCACCACCACCACCTGATATTTTTTCACCACACTGTGAATCACTGCATGGCAAATGCGTGACCTGAACTGAAGTGAAAGAAATGTCACATTGTATGCTATCGTTGACATGATGATCAGAATCCTCATGTTCAGTTACTGGGATGTAACTGGGAAGTATGACATCATCTAAACTGTCACTCACTGGCACTGCTTCACACCCCACTATATTTTTGGACATGGTAAACTAGTCAGAAGTGGAACTTGAGGCAGCAATACTCATAGTACCACCAGCAACTGCACTAACACCAACAGCTGGGACAACATCATCTCCTCCAACTATGAGCGAAGCTACTGATTGCTCTGTAAAAAACATTGAAGGAGAAATACCTTTCCTCAAATCAGCAATGCACTTCTGTGACTGTGTACTACTACGCCCACAGACAATCTTACCACTGGCAGCAGTGCCATGGTGAGAAACAGCTTTGCTTGCAACTCTCTTTGTGGGCATTTTGGGGGCTTAACAAAAATTTTATAAACAAATTTAGATTTTGGAACGTTCACTCTGGGTGGGGGCTGGGGAGAGGCACTGAATGTGAAGCCAAAAAAGCAACTCTGGTTTCAACAACAGATACAGATGCAAAGTCAGAACAAGTTCAACAACACCATAACTAACCAGTGGTGCTGAAGTCACAAACAATCCAATCTGGAAAATAATTCCTTTTGCTGGTGGGGGGGAGGGGACTGACTGCAGATTACTGCAGTGCAAAACCAAAAAAAGATACCATGATGGCAGTACAAAATCATGCAGCTGCAGTGGATAGCAGGTTCACACTGCTGCGCCTGCAATGACAATGTGGCACAATAAAAGATGCATTATTTGATGTCACACACACACACAGTTGGTCTACAAGTAATGCATAGCAAATTTAAAACTTCAGTAATATACCAAGTATTTTAAACAACCCTGAAATTATGCACTGCTGCACCACATCCACAACATACAATCAGCAAAACAATTTCCACAATTACTGAAAATATTACTGTGTACATTAACACAGTCAGTTATACAACAAAAATATAACCAAAAAACAAAGAACTCCCTATTTCTCCAACTTAAATCTACCTACACCACAGATACGCCCCTCCCCCAAAGCATACTTTTACTGTCTTTTAGTACACAGACTCAATGTTGTACATTAACATTCAAAGTCGACACACAAACAATAAATGCTCAATGATATGAGCACAAGAGGGTTTTCTACAATCGATGAACTAAAGTTTGAGCAAACAAAATTACTCAAAAAGGCTTTTTTAACAGCTTTTAGAGGTTTGAATCACAGAGAGCTCTCAAAGCAAACTGTCTCCTACTTCTTCCTATACACACTACCCCAAACTGAGGCTGTGCAGAACAATCTAGAGCCCACGTGACCTGAAATCCCATGAATCACTCCAAAATTCGCCTTTGGAGCTTAAAAACAAGGCGAAGTAAGGCGAAGTACATTGCTTTCAATGCACTTTGCCTTAAAATTGGTGGAGTAGTGGTGTGGAGAAGGCGGAGTAATACAAAATCATTGTTTTCAATGGACTTCACGTTGCCCATTATGACGAGAAGTACTCCGCTTCGCATTGTGGAGTACTTCACGAATTCACCTTCACTCCATGAATCACTTCACAGAGCGAATTGAGCCCACTTCGCCCACCACTACTCACCACCTTCTCTGGAATTGTATTATGTATCAATATTATACAGTGGAGCAAGACAAGATGCAAATCAATACTTTGCAGTAAATGACATGTTGCAAAATACTGGATGAAAGGAGGGCTTAATTGCCAAAGAATTACACTGCTCTTTGCAGCATACTGCAGTATTTTACAGTAATTTTGCAAGATACTGCATTACATACTGTCTGACAGCACTGTATGGACTGTATGAACTACACTGCATTATTTTCTCTCTGTTGAGTTTGAAAATATGGCTCGGGGATTGAAGTGCTCTTGTGTCAAATTGTTTTGTCCTGCAAAATACTGGATGAAAAGAGGGCTTAATTGCCATTGAATTACATTGCTCCCTGTAGCATACTGCAGCATTTTGCAGTAAATTTGCAAGATACTGCATTGCATAGTGTCTGACACCACTGTATGGACTGTATGAACTACGCTGCATTAATTTCTCAATGCTGAGTTTGAAAATATGACTCGGGAAGTGAAGTGCTCTTGTGTCAAATTTTTTGTCCTGCCCACCCTCCCAGGCCCCGACCTTGACCACTATTAAACAAAATTTTCCCCACTCTGTGCCATCCCCTTTACCTTCCCTTTTAGCTGCTGTACACACACTGGCTGACCAACACTGCTATACTTAAAGTGACAGGCCCATTCTTAGTGCACACTCGGTTCTTATGGTCTACTTTGCTCCCACTTTGAGCTTAACAGCAAGGAAACCAAGCCCCCTAAGAACTACAAATTGTTTTCTTTTTTCCTTTTTCTGGGTGTCCAACTTTAGTGTGTGCCAGAATTTTGACTAGTGTATCCTCAGTTGTTGTCTGCACTTCCCCATTCCTGAATAAAACTACATGGGATCATATCTCCTCCCTAAGTGCTTTTGATTGTACTCTGGGTATACCAATTTCCTAGTGCCCTTCCCCCAGCCAGTGCCTAAGCCACCTACCACTGAATGAAATAAATGGTGTCTATAGTTCTTGGGGACTTTATCTCCAACTGGCTTGACAGCTCTAGATCTGCACATAGAGAACTGATATCTGGACTCTACCTAACACAGGTGGTGACAAGCTGCACTAAGGCAAATTACTGCACTTGTACAAGCACCCTGATTGACTGGGTGCTAACAACTCATTCTGAGAGGTTAACTGATGCCAAGGTCCTCCCTGACACCCTGAGTGACCACTCTCCTATTCAATGTGTGTGGTCGACAAAGCAGGCCAAACCTCCAACAAAACTGGTGAGGAATAGGGTCTTACACAAATAGCTCTATGGCTAACTTCAAGAATCATCTGGCAGGCATAGACTGGAGTTTCCTTGATTTATGCCCCTCAATTGACACAGCCCTCCAGGTCTTCCTCTCCCACTTCAATGCCACAGTGGACAAGTATGCACCGTACTGCAAGAAGATGGTAAAAGGTCATAGCATGGCCTGGGTCATCCCTCCACTTCTCAGTCTGATACAGCAATGAGATCTCCTATGGCACCAGTCAAGGACAACTGGGGCAGACATAGATGTCCAGAACTACAAAGCAGCATGCAACAAGTGCACCTGGGCAATCTGCCAGGCCAATGCTACCTACCACAATATCCAACAATCACAATGTTGTGGTGATGGAAAAAAGTTCTGGTCCTCAATTAAAAACCTCCGTGGTTCTGATGACAGGACCCCCCCCACCACCATGCTTTGCCACAATAACAAAATCATACTTGATGATGCCTCCATGGCTGACATCTTAAATCAGGCTTTTACAGACTATAGTGCAGTCCTTCCTCCCAGAACTGCTACATGCCCGCATTATATTCTGTCGACCAACCAATCACCCTCCTCTCCTAACTCCAGGCCCAGCACAGCCTTCTGCTTCAGACAGGTTACAGTAAAGGAACAAGAAAATACCTGGCCCGAGTTCTGGGAAAAAACAGGATAGGTGGGGATGGAATCCATATGAAGCTGATCTCCATTGCCCTACCTGAGTTCATTATACACATCACAAAACTGTTCAACCTGTCCTTCCATCTGTCCGATTTCCTGTCCATGTGAAAAACTGCCCTGGTTGCCCCTGTGCTCAAAGGAGGGGACTGGGCACAAGTAACCAATTATCAACCCATTTCAGTATTATCACCACTCTCGAAAGCCTTGGAGAGAATCATAGCTGACCAGCTTATGGACCACCTGCATAAATATAACCTCCTCTGCCCCGAACATCACGGCTTCCATAAGTTGCATAGTACTAACACTGCCCTAATTGACTTTATGAGCAATTTGCATGAGCCACTAGACCAGGACCAGCTGGTTGGGGCAATCTTTATAGATCTAACCAAGGCCTTTGACCTTGTGGATCACCAGCTGTTACTCCACAGGATATCCTGTCTTGGACTATACCCCAACATGGTCAGCTGATTTTCCAGCTATCTGTCTCGGCGCTTTCAGAAGGTGAAAATTAATAGAACTATCTCTGGGTCCAGGACAGCCACAGTAGGGGTCCCTCGGGGTCTATACTGGGCCCACTCCTGTTCAGCCTCTTTGTGAACAACCTGCCAGAAGCATGTCCCAGGGCTGATCCTGCTCTATGCTGATCACACTGTGATATTAGCTTGTGATTCCTGCCAAGAAGCTCTCACTAGGAACCTGCAGCACAACTTTGACCTCCTGCAGGACTGGCTCAAGGAGATCCTGCTAGTGCTCAACAGCAAAAAAATCAAAGCAATGCTCTTCGCTGGACAGCAAAGGAAGAGAGCTGCTGCACCCTTCACAATTACCTGTAACCCGCACTCCACCCTTGAGCAGGTATCCTCATTCCGGTGCCTAGGGATCATGATCGATGAATCCCTTTCTTTCTATGATCATATATGAAATATTACTGCTGCCACAAACAGGAAGCTAGGGGAACTCTATAGGCTTCCTTTCTGTTTCACACCTGATGCCAGAGCCCAGGTGATAAGAGGTACGGCTCTACCTATCCTAGACTATGGTAATATGGTGTCTGGTGCTGCCTTTGACACCAGCCTACACAGAGTCCACACTACCCTCAACAAAGCCTGCAGCTTTGTCTTAGGTGCAGATTGCATTACGCATACATGTGACTTATACATTGGTACAAAATGGCGTCCCCTCATGGACCGAATCAACCTCCACTGCTGCCTTCTAAGGAAGACAGCCCTCCTAGGACTTGCCCCTCCATCTCTTCAAGTTCTATTTCATCCTATTCCTACCAAGCATTACATGAGAAGTGTTTCAAAATACACCCTAGTGGTGTATTTCAGAAGAACTGCCCTCGAGTGGTGAGAATTTGCTGTAAGGGCTCCCACCTGGCTAAACAATCTCTCCCTCACCACTTCAAGTCTCATCAGCCTTGAACAATTCAAAGTTGAAATTTGGAAGGCCATCCCCACCACTGTACAATGCTACTGTCGCCCTCACTCCTAAGGAATCTAGCATCCCCATGCACCTGGCACTCCTAGGTGCTCCTGTCCTTACTTCAAATCTGCACAGGCTCCTACTACTTACCTATCAGGTCCTTACCAGCTACTACTAACCCCATCTCCACCCCTCCAAACAGGGCCTTACAAGCTCCCACTACTCCGCTCCCCCCCAACAACCTACCTGCAACTGTACCCTGGCTTCTCTGGCACATCTACCCTGATGAATCAGGTCCCTCTAGCTCCCTCAACTCTCCAACATCCCCCCTCTTTATCTAACTGCATCTGTACCCCACATACCTACACCTTGAACCCCTCTTACCCCTCATCCCCACATCTGCTTATTTCCCCTACCCCTACTGCTATCAACCACTGCCATTTCTCCTCCTGACCTGCTTAGACTGCTGCATATTTCCCCTAACAGCAATAGTGACTCCAACGATTGCTCCTTCATGGCCCACAACAGGAACTGACAAGGCTTAATAGCTGCTGCCCAGGAGTACCCAAAGCTTGCACAGTCAGAGTTTCGCACTTTAAATACCTCTGATGGCATAAAACTACCTTCCCTATATTTTCTACCCCTAGGCAATGGCCTAGCTATGTTACTGATTTCTTATAGCACTATTTGTAATACTCAGTGGGGTTTATGCAACATGTACTCTAATTGTTGTGTTACTGACAATGACTATCCACATCCCATTCAATTGTCTTCTGCAATTTATATGAATTTGCAGTGTCAGTGGCTCAGCAAGTAGCACACTCGCCTCTGAGGCTGGGAGATCAGTAGGCTGTGGGTTCTATCCCCACACCAGGCACTTGGGTTAATATCCCAATACTGACACTGTAGTGCAGCATGAGGGGGGTGCTGCACTCCTGAGGTGCCGTCTTTCAGATGAGACGTTAAACTGAGGTCCCATCTGCCTGTTCTGGTGGTAGTTCAGGTGGATGTTAAAGATCCCATGGCACATCATGAAAAGAGTAGGGGAATGTTTTATTGAGACAAAAATAGTACAATAGTACACAAAGCATAATACAAAAAAAAGGACAAACAGGATACATATTATACAATCATTCAGGTAACTGCAAAATCAGAGTCAGTGATCCAAGGAACAGCTTTCCAAAGTTCCAAAAGTGTCATATCTGACTATACAGTACGTTCATGCTCATAAATTTCTTTTAAATCTTGTACAATCTTTTTTTTGAGCTCCAAATAGGAGCAGTCCTTTTGCTGTAAAGAAAACATGCAACGCACCATCCAAATATTCCATTTAATGCAAACAAAAACAAGGTTCAAAGTGTCCTGGTGCCATTTTGACCACTGGGGAGAAAAAACTCTGTATATAAGATTCAAATAAGTAACCGACTGAAGCTAGGGGGTATCCCATGCCTGCGCCAATAAGGACCACCAATTTTTGATAAAGGAACAGTGAAAAAATAAATGAGGGATAGTTTCAAGTTCTGTAATACATAATAAGTGAGAACACATTCTATCTTGGGACTGCTTATGTTTATGATTTGATTTTACATTAATCTTTTCATGGCATGAAAGTCAATGAAAATCCCACATTTTGGCTGGAACCCTCTTACATCTCCACAATAACAAAAGGGAAGGGAGGTGTTGGCCAGGTCACTTATCAAAGGGTACTGATACAGCACAGACCATCAGGAGTAATTTCTTATATAAAACTTTATGTGAATGGTTTAATAACATCTGAACAGGCACCTTCCATTGTTTGAGATGTAAAAACACATGTTTTACATAAGCTGGTATACCAACAGTTTGTCTTAGCACAGTTAAGGAGTTAGTTTCCCATTGATGAAACCAAATCCTGCAAGAGTCATAAAACCAAGGTTCCTCCCCCCCCTTTGGGCATGAATCAACAAAGGCCTAAGGTTTGCAGCGAAAAAAATACAAGAAAACAATAACAAATGGTTAACCATACAAACGCCACCCTTAGGGATAGGTAAATAAATGATATTCTGCTTTATCGGGTTTAACCTACTACCCCAAAGACCCTGAAAAAACAGGCTAAAGACAGCAGTTTCTAGCTGTCATGGAATAGGGAATACATAACTCAGAAAAAGGAAAGTAGAGATCAAATAGTTTTTAATTAAGAAAACATGTTTCTTTTTCCCTATCTGCCCCCAGTTCCAGGAGGCCACCTGAAGTTTACCTTGTTGCAGTTCAATATTCCAGTTAAAAAAATCTGAGTCCTGTGTCCCAAAAAAAATTCCCAAAATGTGAATAGGGCCCCTCAACTAAATGTAACGGGCCAATATAGTCTGAGGGGGAGGTTACTGAACCGACCCGAATAACCAGACTTTTAGTGTAATTTAAAACAGTACCAGAGAAGTTTCCAAAAATAGAGCACTCATGGAGAGAATGAGCCACTGAGGCTGCATCAGCTACAAGAAAACAAACATCATCTGCGTATGTGATCACTTTATAAGACAAGCATAAGGCACAACTAGAAATAGCCTGAATCTGAGAATTAGTATTCAAGCGATGGAGCAAAACATCATGAAAAAATACATATAACAACGGGCTTAAAGGACAGTCCTGATGAACCCCCCTTTTTATGGGGATCATGGGTCCTATCCAACCATTCACTACAGGCACACCAGTAGCCGTTCTGTAGAAAGCACGAATCCAGCGTACCATAACATCAGGTACATGCAGAAAACAAAGTGCTCCCCATAAAAAATCATGCCTAACCGAATCAAAAGCAGCCTTCTGATCTACAGAGACAACAAGTCCCGAAGCCAGAGCAGCATAGCAATGAGAAAATAATTCTCGTAAGAGGATCAAATGATCAGAAATTCTCCTTTGAGGCACAGAACAGGATTGGGCGGGATGCAAAACCACCTCCGCTAACCTCACCAAACGCTTCACAATAATTTTCATTAAGAGCTTAAAGTCAGTATTCAACATACATAAAGGTCGCCAATTCTCTAGAGAATGGATATCACCTTTCTGTTTGTAAATGTAAATCAAAGCACCCTTAGTAAATTCCAAAGGGAGAGATTCACATGTTAGCAGAGAATTAAACACTGATGTAAGTTCTGGGACCAAATGGTCACCCAGCACCTTATATAAGCCAGCAGGGAGACCATCCAGACCAGGAGTTCTCTGTTCAGGTAATGAAGAAATAGCCAATGTCAAATCCTGCTCCATGTTAGGAGAACAAGCCTGGCCCTGACATATCTGTGAGGGAGCTGGGATATCAAGGCCACTATACAAAGTCGCACTGTTACCAGCCACAGCAGAGGGGAGAAAAAAGAGATGTAGTATACTTTGTTACAATATGACAAATCTCAGCTTGTGAGGAACATAAGGTCCCTTCTGAATTTAGAAGACACGTCATATTTTTTCGGGCAGTCTGATGGGAATTAGATTCAAAAAGACAAATAACATCACGTGTTCCAACAGTACAGAATTTATGTTGGTAAAAAAGTTGTTGTGATTGCCGTAATTGGAAAGTCAACATATCATTCTGTAGGACTTTTATTTGTTGAGTAAGGTCTTGCCCCGTCGTGTACGCTATGGTTAATAATGACTGAAAATGTACCCTCTTCTGCAAATAGTCTAGGTATTCCCTCCTACATTTTAAACGACTGTAAGTTTTTAAAAAAGTGACCAGATCATGTTTCGTGTCTAACCACCACTGAACTGGATCTTCATAACAAATAAAAACAGATTTGCGGGCTTGTATGAAGGACAGAAGGGACTGCATAAACATTGGAATCTGCAACAAAGATGTGTTGAATTTCCAAATACCTGGACCTTTACGGGAAGAGACAACAGAACCAAAACCAGCAGAAAGCAGCTTATGATCAGAAAACTCAACCGCTTGAACTTTGGCAGAAATAATTGGTACTATAGGAGAGGAAAACACATAATCAATACGTGTGGCTAGTTTACCCTTTTGGAAGGTAGGGGTGTGTTGTGTAGTAAAGGAGAGATAGGAGTCCGTTAAGTGGGTGACTTGAACCAATTTACCCAATTCATTGGAATCACAAAACAGTTTCTTCGTAGCAGCAAAGGAGCTCTTATCTTGAAGACTCGGGCCACAATTAAAGCCACCAGCAAACCATACCTGAAAGGAAGTGTGTAAATAAGGACGAAGCAAAGTAAATAAAGCTATGCGTTCAGTTTTGATTTGAGGGGCATAAATGTTTATCACCCGGTAGGGACAGGACCCAATGACAAAATCTATAATAAGCGCCCTACCAGGGGCTACATCAAACAATTTTAGCAAATGGAAGTCTGGGATATTAATTAAAATTCCGAGTCCCGAACAAGAGTCCTGACCAATCGACCAAAAAGAAGGACCCAGTAACCAGTCCTGTTGTGCTTGTCAGATCTCATGTGTAGTATGAAGTCTTGTATCCTGTAATAAAATTAAACCCAAAGACAAAAGCTGTAGAAAGGAAAAAATCAATCTCCTTTTAGCCATACGCTTCATACTATTTACATGAATAGTATGGCAAACAAAGTGAAACATAGCACCAAAAAAAAAGGAAAACAGACAAAAAATACATTTTACAATTTCCTTTTCCCAACCACCTTCTTCCCTTTAAGTTTTACTCTGGCCTTTCACTTCTGAGAAAGGCCAGTACCAAGCTGCAACTCAGAGTCAGTGGTACCGGCAGGGAGAGAAAAGCTATGGAGGAAGAGTCCGACTCACCTCCAGCGTCATCAGAAAGGGTTGGAGAAGTTCAAAAGAATTAGATAAGGGCACTGGGGGTGGTTCTGGACCACTCACAGGAGATGGTGCAACCGAGGGTTATTTCTCAGTGACCTTCTTATGACAATTGTAAGCACTCGGGGGAGGGCATAGTACTTGGACCTGGGACTGGGTCCTGAACAGGAAAATTAGACCGGGCAGGATCAGGGACAGAAGAAATCTCAGGCAAGGGGTCATCCATAAAGGAAACTATCTGAGGTATGACCTCAGAGGATACAACAGGCACTGAAGCCTGCAGTAAGGGCTGGGCTGCCTTAGGGGGAGGTACAGCCAAGGTGGTCTGGAGGCGGGCCTTCTGCGCCTGTGTAATAATAAAGTGCTGGTCCACTCCACCATCGTGAAATTCCTGGTTATGCACAGCCCATTTACAATTCTGAAAGGTGTTCCCTTGTTCGTCACATAGGTTATATCTACATTCATTTAAACAGTGTGCCCCTACGTGGCTCAATTCCCCACTGACATTGCATTTCATTTTATCACATACATTACTAAGATGTGCAGGGTCACAACACTGATAGCAAGTCTTCAGCTGACCCGGGTAGAACAAGACCCCCTATCTTGGCCTATGAAAAAAGAGTTAGGCAGATGTACAACCCCAGAATCATTAGATCGTAACCAGACTTTAAACTTCCAGCTCCCAGTCCAAATGTTCTCGGTATCCAAAATGGCTTCAGGCTGTCCCTGGACGTCACAACGCTGTTTCAGCCAATACACAACATCATCCACCTCAACTCCCTAATTTCAAAACAGAATAGTGATCTTCCTAAAAGTAGGTTTAGAAAGAGGAATAGCCTGAAATGGGGTCCATAATGTAGTAGTCCGCAGATAATTATACTTTGACCAAAAACACTCCAATCCCCTAGAGGTTTGGAAACTAATGTCACACGTGATTTCACCAGAGATATGAATTAACACATATGTTTCATGGGAAAATAATTATGTAAGCTCCAGTTCATGAGGGAGACACAAGGGGTAAGTAGTGACTTTTGAAGTGCCTAAAGTGCTCTGTAGCTCCAGAAAATCTTCAGGGTGGGGGGACCATATTGGAGATGGACCCGACTTCCAACTTCCTGGGACAATACCCTGAACCCAGCCAGCACCTCTCAGCTCCGATTCAACAGTCCAGGTAGGCACTTTATTAATATTGACAGTAGATGATTCTTGTACATGTAGGGAGCTCTGTAATTTAATGGAAGCAGGTAGTGAAAAGGAAACTAAATCCGTTTGAACTGCAGGCAGCAGGGGAGCATTTACTGTAGAGAAGTCTTGTCCATGTGGGGAACTCTGCAATGTAATGGAAGCAGGTTCTGAGAAAGAAACCAAATCCGTTTGTACTGCAGGCGGCAGGGGAGCAGGCAGTAGGGCTTCAGCTACTGACGCACAGGTCGGGTCAGAGCCTGTCACAGCAACAGGCAGGAAAGGAGACAAGTCAGGTAACTATGCAAGAGCTTCCACCCGAGAGGAAGATACATCTGTGCTGTCAGTTCTCAGGCGTTGCATATTTCTATGCATTTTCAGTTTTGCACTAGCAAAATGGTGCTCCGCCATTGCAAAATGCTCCCGGATCTCTTGTGCTGTCAAACAGTGATTTTCAGAATCAGATGAGGTAAAATCCTCCAGCAAGTCGATTGTAGGCATGCAAGTCAGCAAGTCAGTTCCATAAGAAGCAAGCAGAGGGCTAGGTATAGCAGCCTTAGTATGAGCAGCAGAACTTAAAGTTGTAGTAGGAACATCAACAGGCAAAACATCAGTTGTTGGCATCGTGGTCTCCATTCAGTCAGAGGTAGGAGAAGAGACCAAATCTCCCACCCTATAGCTCCCTCCTCAGAAGGCAAGGGTGTATCTGCCATCTTGGACAGAGGTTCCCCCTCTGACGAGTATGGGAATTTCCCTGGTGCAATGGCAAAATTTCCTCCATTCATGAAAAATACCACCAACAGCTTCATCTGGTTCAAGGCCAATTGGCATTCATCTGTATCCCCTTCCCTCGGGTCATGCCTGAAAATAGGCAGGATTTGTCTGGTGCACTTACCTGGTCAACAAAAACTAAATAAATAAATTCTTATGTTACTGACAATGCATATCAGCTGCTTCTCTTTTCCCATTGATCCATGTACCTTTGTTTGTTCCCCAACCCCATGTTTGATGAGGATCCTTTGTAAATTAGCTTTTAGCTCAAAGGTTTGTAATTCTGATTCTTCAATAAATAAATAAATGTTTTATAATCTTGATGCAGTGTTTCATCCTTGGGCATGTTAAGCTGGATTGTTTTGTTACAAGGGCATCTGAGTCTCATTTACTATAACTTCACTTATTTATGGTGTGTGTTTGTTTAAGGGTTGTATATTCATAGTGTGTTTTTATGTTGCCAACATGCCCACTGACAAAGACCAGGTTCTGGTCAGAGCACCAAGGCTTCATTAGCATCCTCCAGCCTTAGCACAAATAAATGTATTGGCAACTTTATGCTCCACTTCTCTTTACTGTATTTTATTATTTACCCCTTCCCCCCGAGTGCTTCCTTTGTTCTACATAGATTATTTGTGTGTTTGGCAGCCCAGAGACAACACCAGCCATAATCACCTGGATGTGCTGTACATTTGTAGGTCTATCACCCTGTCCCTCACCACTTGGGGCCAATGGTGCAGATGCTTTGCTGGGGCTGGACCAAACATATTTGCAAGGTTGCTAAAGGCATGATGGATCAGGTCACTAGAGGTTATTGTGAAAACACAAACAATTACTAGGTAATTCCTCTGTGTGTGTGTGTGTGTGTGTGTGTGTGTGTGTGTGTGTGTGTGTGTGTGTGTTTGCAATTCTTTACTTAGTGTTTGTGGAATTACAGTAATACTCATGCTGACCTTAGCAGTTGTACTGTACCACAAAAAAGCAGCAGCAAATAAAAAACACTGCTACTAAGAAGGGGGGAGAAGAGGGCAACCTTTTCAGTCAACTATGGAACCGAGCAAGGAACTGGCAGATGACATAAGTCAACTCAGTGAGCCAAGCCTGCTCCACTAAGTGCAATGGTTTAATTAACAAAAAAAATGCATGTGCACAGCTCTGCACACACGCACACAAGGCACAGACTCAGGGAATAATATATTTCACGTGCACAGGTTAATTGTGTACAGTGGGCTGTGGAAGTTGGGGAAGGGGGAGTCAGACAACACACTCCTCATTTGTACAGGGCTCCAAGCCCGGAACTAGAGAACTAACAATAATAATTCAGTGAGTCAAGCCTGACAGGCTTAGAACTGAAGAGGTTTATTTCAAAAAACTGCGTGCACACAGCTGTGCACATGCAGGGTCCAGTCTCATGAAAAAATATATTAAGCATGCACATGCAGGGCAATGCCTCACAAAATCAAATATTGTGCACATATAGGCAAATCATGAGCAGTGACCTACAGGAGGGGGAGTTAGCAGATACCCTCATCTGTTGTGCAGGGAACCAAGCCTGGAACCAGACAACAGTTAACAAACAAAACACAAAAATAAAATTTACTTCACCCAAACAAATCACACAGGAGCTATGTCAGAGAGCAGCAGAGAAGGGCACTGGCCCTCCTAGTCCCTGTAACTGAGTACAGCAATAAGGACAAAACTACCTGTCAGAAAGCCAAGCATAGCTTTTCTTACACTGATCAAACACATTATACTGACCCAAAAAAGCCTGTGGAACAAAAAACTATTTCTAATTTGGCAAGTTTAAGGTCTCTGAAGTACTGCAGAGCTAGTTGTCAGAAACCACTGTCTCCTGTCTTCTACCAGCTCAGAGTGAGGAAGTCACAGGGTGTGCTTGCCTTTGAGCTCCAGAAATGGCTTTCGATTGGCCAACAAAGCTCTACGAGACTTGAAAATCTCACTGAATAGTAGTTCCCGAATAGTGGCCAAATAGTGAACTATTTGGGAAATGCATCTGAATATTTGGGAAGCCTACTATTCATGGTATTCAGAAAATACTATTCGGCCCATGCACAGCCCTAGTTACTACAGAAAAAAATGTTTTACTGCTAGCAGAAGCTGGAGTTAATTAAATTATTTAAAAAGGAAACAAGAGAATATTTAAGCAGATCTGGCCAGCTAGCAGGTCCATGTTTGTCTCAATGGAACACAGCATAGCTGGTGCCTCTTCATCTACCTTTCCTTTGTTTTCAGAGGTCTACAGTAGCTAAGCTTGTTAACAAATGAATAGCATACCATTTATGTAAAAAAGCTGTATTTAGGGTTTATTAGCACAATACTGAACTTTGATTGATTGGGTAACCATAGAAACTGAAATGCTAGCCAACTGCAGGGCAGCCATTATTGACTGGATCTGCCCTGTAGAACCCCTTTAAAACCAGGATGCAAAGGGGTATCTGGGCTTTTAGAAGCCCTTTTTGCTGCCTTTTGCTGAAGCCTTTGTTTTGCCATCTTGCATTTGGGGCCTTCTCTACCTGCTGTCTTGTTGCGGAGACAATAATCTCGTGGATCACTGAGAGCCAAGACTTCATCTACCACTCTTTTTAAGGACACTTGTGCACTTCAAAATTCCAGCTAAGGACTCAAGGTAGACTTTAAACCTCAGAGTTTAGAGTGTAGGTTTTTATGAAAAATTGTCCTTTTATTTTCAATATCCTGTAACCAAGGTCTAAATTATTTTGTATTTTTATTTACTGTTTTTTTATTAATTTAATTAGTAAAGCCTTTGGCTTATTTAAAAATAATTCTGCCTATGTCATTTGTATGTATGGCTGACTGGGATAAATTTTTGTTGAAATGATACCATGCCTGTGTGATTGTTTTAAGGGCCAAAACTCTACCAAAAGTGAAGTTCACTAAGAACTTTGTGATGAAGGATGGGAGGAAATATGAAAGATCTCAGGAGGAGCCTGTGGTGGGATTTGAACCGAGCACTGCATTTCTGGAAAAGACACATAATTGAGTGTATAGGGCCACCCCAAAGCCTATACACACATGTGGCTTTCTGGTTGGTGGTACAGTGACTGAAAGAGTTCTACCTCCATGAACACAGACTTGAGACTGTATTTGTATCCCCTCGCACGGGGAAAGGGTATCTCTGGCCTCATTCTCTCCCCTGTCACAAGAGAGATTTGCTGTAATGCAGAAAGAGGGAAATCCCACTCCTCGGGAGTGGGCTTGTCACAGCATTCACCAAATGTGTGCTGGACAGGTGTGCACCTGATTCCCTGCTGAGCAGGCAACTACACGCCAGGGTGGTCCAGAGGGAGAGATGGGGTATGCCCACACTATGCACCATTCACAAAGGTGCATAGTGCTGCAGAAAGGGGGCACAAGAAGGTGCTGGATATGGCAGGGGGACCCTGATGCAACTGCATTATACATCCAGCCCCATGCACACAGAACCCCAACCCGCTATCGTAAGTCAGTTGGCATTCCCCCCTCCTTGGTCCCATATGCCAGCACATCACCCCCACACAGCATAGCTCAGTCCCCAGTCCCATATACCAGTACCACCCCTACATCTGAGCCCCCACCCAGTACCATAAGACAGATCACCCCTACACACATCTGAGTCCCTCATTGGTGGTTAAAGCCCCCCACGACACTTATAATGCCACCTCCTGTCCCCCATACCTGCATGTTGGTGCAGCCACAATAGATGGCCAGCAGCACATCCCTCCACACACCACCTCAGCCACCTGCCACCCGACTGATGCTGGGAGCATACTGCCTATATATAGGAAACAGCCCTATAAATAGGCAGCATGCTCCCGGCATCAGTTGGATGGTGGGTGGCCAAGGTGGTGTGTGGAGAGATGTACCACTCACCATCCATTGTGACGGCACTGCCATGCAGGTATAGGGGATGGGGAGAGGTATTGCTGGTGCTGCATGGGGACCACTAACCACCAATGAGAGGGCAAGGGACCAGGGTGGGAGTCAGGGAGCAAGTGCGCTGTGCAGTACTGGGCATGGTCTGCCAGGATGGGGCTCTGGATGTGGGGGGGAGTCACTAACTTGCAGACTGGGGCCAGGACTCAGATGTGTGGGGGAGCTGTCTTACAGGACCTGGTGGGCTCAGATTTGGGGGGGGTGAGTTGTTATATGAGACTGGATGGGACCTCAGATGTAAGGGGCTGTACTGGCATATGGGACCAGGGATGGGTCTTGGACATAGGGAGAGACCACTAGTCAATAGGCACCATAAATGCATTCCCTTCCTGCCTGTGTGTGCTATGCGTGCACCTGGACCTGAGCCTTCCATACTCCCCTGCTCCCATGGAACAGGGGATCCACTCTGGGAGCCAGGATGGGCATCCAATTGGCTGCCCACCTGGGCCTACTACTCTGACACCATCTGCTCTCCACTTTCCTGTGCAACAAGGGGGGCAGGGCCACAGACAGGTGGTCGGTGATAGTGTTACCTGCCAGTGCACACCTGTCCATGGGTGTGGAGCTACGCAGGCAGGGTATGCACCTTTGTGACACCATTATGCTCATAAGACATTTGCAAAAAGGTTAACCATCAATTTATTTACACAGGGGTAGGTTTAGGTGAAGGGAAAAATGGATGCATATGTTAAACAACTTTCAGCATTTTGATTTTGTAACACCGATTCCAACCACCCGAAGTGGTGGCTGCAAAGTCGATGTTGAGTTTTAAGCACATGTGGGACAAGGCTTGGGCACAGTCACACAGCATTAGAGAAGACTAGGCTGGACATCACAGGGAACAGGACCCTGGTGCAACAGTTGGTCCTGGGAAACCATGTTTGGGCAGACTTGATGGACCACAGGTCCCCTTCTGCCATCATTTTCTGTTTCTATGATCAATACTTGATCTATAGACCCCAAAATACATTTTCAATGCCCACCTCCAACCAACACTTGAATGGATAAAGATCAATAATCTCTTTCTAACTAGCTGCCTAGGCCCAATGACCTCACCCCAACTGGTACCAATTCCACAGTCAATTAGATAGGAGCCCTGACGCTCTATCCCTGGGTACCCAGCCATTGAAACGTTGCAGGCCTGGACAGTGCAGCTGGTTGGCCAGAACTGGTACATTTTGAAAGAATTTAAATTAAATGCAAATCCTCTTTCAGACTGATGGCAAACAACTATTTTTCAACCTTGGACACTGTGGGTTGGAAGGCCAAGCTCAGAACTTTTAGTAGCAACTATATACAGATTCTCCAGATACAGGGCAAACCCTGAATTACTCATGGTTTGCAGAAAAGTCTCTTGACTTGTACAGCTGATTGATCTTAGACTGTAAATCTAGGGTATTTGGATCAGACACACTATGGTCACTCAGATTGCTGAGACAAGCAGCAGACATCTTGCAGCTTTAGTCCTCCTCCCTGCATCTCTCACAGTTTGGGCCTTCTCAACAGCATCCTTCTGCAGCTTTAAACAGGCTGGAAACCTCTTAGAGTCCCTGGCAGATTGTCATCTTCTTCTTTCATTGTCACAAAACTGGAACAGGCTAACACTGGGGACCAGGATCACATGCCTCAATCCCCATGTCTAGGCATGAACCCTTGGGAGAGACGCCATCGGTAATGCCTAGCAGTGACACTACCAGGCTGATTCCCTAGGCTGACCTCTTTCAGGTATTCAGACACATTCAGCTGTAAATAGCTTCAGCCACATTGCCAGCATAGCAGCCTTGGCTCCTACTTGACTGGAACAGTCTTTGGGTTTCCCACTGATGGTTAGCAAGAAACAGTCTCTCGGCTTCAGACAGTTCAGGATCAGAAATGACACAGAAGATGGAGGCACACCTTCTCACCTTCAATAGACTTTGACTTTGATGGCAGATAAGGACCACTTGGCACCCAGTCTGCCCATTTCCCTACCTACTGTACTGGATAAGCTGCATATCCAACAGACTACTTTCTCCTACTCCCTACTATAATTGCCTTATGTGTGTCCCATGCATTGTTCAATCCCTCCACTGTTTTTGATCCCACGACCTCCTCAGGAATGCTGTTCCAAGTGTCCACCACCATCTCCATGAAAAAATACTTCCTCATGTTGCCCCTGAGCCATCCTCCCTCTATCTTCAAATTGTGCCTCCTTGTTTTTGCACATCTCTTTTTCTGAAAGATGCTACCCTCTTGGACTTTGTTGACTCCCTTGAGGTACTTGAACATTTTTAGCATATCAGTCCTCTTCCTCCTTTCCTCAGGGTTATACATATTAAGTTTCTTTAGTCTCTTTCCATGTCTTTCCAAGACTCTGACTGGTACAGAAGAAGGAATTTTCTCTTTTTGAAACTTAGACTGACACAGAAGAGTGAATCTTCTCACTTTGCAGGTTCAAACTTAAACAGAAAAACAAGTCGTCTTACTTCAGTTCCCCTCCACAGGAATACTCAAGGCAGCTCCTCTTGGCAAAATGTGGATCTACAGAGCCCCCAAGCAGGACATCAGGTAGGCCTCCCTTGGCACTCTGGCTGTGCAACATACATATGAACATACAAAAATGCCTGCAGAGTAGGCCTTAAGTACTGTAGTGTCTGCTCGAGATACAGCTTACAGTACATTCACTGCTGCTGCCCCCACTTTCCTGTTTCCCTCCCTCCCAGCAAGGTTTCCTGCCCTGAGTTCCCTTACTGGTCACTTCCCACCCCATCTGTACCTTGCCCATGTACCTATCCCATCCACCCTTAACATTTCCCACTAATTCCATTCAAATCAACTCCTAAGTAGGGATGTGCGAGTACCGAATATTAAATCCCAAATACCACAAATAATACAGTATTCAGTATTCGGGAGCCAAATACCGAATATCGCAGCTATTCAGCTATACTTGGTATTAGGCATTCCCACAGGATTTCAAGATCACACAGGACTTGCTGGCCAATCACTGAGCGTTTGCCAAAGCTAGATCATGTGACAGTTTGACATTGCTACATAGTGAAAAAAGATCTTAGTGGAGAGTGGAGAGAGCTCTATGTCAGCAGAGTTTAGGAGTTGCAGAAACAAATATTTTCATCACAAAACCTTTATTTTTTTGTTCTGTACCATGTGTCTTTAGTGCCTAGTACTAGTGGGAGCATTGGGAGGGTTTTTTTTGTCATGGATAAATTGTCTGATGTACTTATTTTATTTTTTCTAGGAGCTGCAGAGAAATTACTATACTTTTGTTTCAGGGGCCTCTCGTAACTGGTGGAGAGATTGTAATGGAGAGTGGAGAGACAGCTCTGAGTCAGCAGAGATAAAGGGCCCTATCCTAGGATGGGTTACACCTGGTGTAAAGTGACTTGTGCCAAAATAAGATTGTGCAAGTAGCACTTTACATCATGAATTGTGACAGTAGGAATTCTGCAAAGTGCTGCTTGCACCAAAGTGGACTTATGCCACCAGTTACACCATAAACCCCCTACAAGGGGGGTTTATGGCAGCAGTTGCACCCAATTCTGGAAGGGCAGCTGGCAGATCCCCAGATTTGCAATTCTGGAACAAACCCCAGAGGACATCCATCAAAGAGCTGTCATTCCTCAAACATGTACTATTTACAGTAGTACAGGCTCATACGTGCTCATACTGAGCTCAGTCAGTGGCTAGCTATGGTGGCAGAGATGTGTGAAGTTGTTAAAATTTGCTCCACATAAAATTTGATGGATTTTGACTTTTCTGCAAAGTTTTACACCCTGCAAAGTCCCACTTGGAAGCATTTTGGGTGGATTTGTGAAATTTCGAAGTCAAAAACTTCTATTCCTGCAATAGTCAATGGTACAGGTGTCCCAGATCCGCAAAGCTTGAACTTCACCATCGAACTTCATTGTAAGAGTCAAAGTTTGCAATGAACCATAGGATCTGAGGTCACATGTTGCTGAACAGCCAATAAGAAGCTAGTTTTCTCATTCTGTTAGTGTAGTGTGTTTGAGAGAGACTTAGAGAGCAGGGCGTGTGTTGTAGCTTAGAGTCAAATCTAAAAACATTATATAAAAAAAGCATTTTATTTGTCAAATTGCTTCAGAACCATTACTGTGAGTGCTCTTTGCACACACAGTGATTTTTTTGTGCTGCTTTTCTCTGTCATGTATTGTTTATTTGCAGTATTTAGTTTTCTGTTAGAAGTTGTGGTTTGGTGGCTTTGTGTGGGCCAGGAGAGGGTAGGAGCAGTTTGGAAGGCATAGTTTTCTTCTGAACAAAATCAGTTGGCAAGTGCCCTGTCTTTCCTTAAGAAAAAAAATCACTGTCCTCCTGACTGTGATTTAACCCAAGTGATTTTTGTGTGACTGCGTGCACAACTGTAATTAGGAAAAAAATCACTGTTCTCCAGACATCGATTTAACCTGCGTGATTGGTGTGTGACTACGTGCACTAGTATTTAGGAAAAAAATCACTGTTCTTTAGGCAGTGATTTAACCTGACTGATGGTTTTGTCCCTGCGTACACACCTGTATTTAGGAAAAAAGTCACTGTTCTCCAGACAGCGATTTAAGCCGATTGATTGTTGTGTCCCTGTGTACACACTTGTATTGAGGAAAATAAATTACTGTTCTCCAGACAGCGATTTAAGCTGAGTGATTGCTGTGTGACTGCATGCACCTGTATTTGGGGAAAATAAATAATTGTTCTCCAGACAGTGATTTAAGCTGAGTGATTGTTGTGTGACTGTGGGCGCACCTGTGTTTAGGAAAAAAATCACTGTTCTCCAGACAGCGATTTAAGCTGAGTGATTGTTGTGTCCCTGCATACACTCCTATATTTAGGAAAAAAATCACTGTTCTCCAGACAGCGATTTAAGCTGAGTGATTGTTGTGTCCTTGCGTACACACCTGTATTTAGAAAAAAAAACACTGTTCTCCAGACAGCGATTTAAGCTGAGTGATTGTTGTGTGACTGTGTGCACACCTGTGTTTAGGAAAAAATCACTGTTCTCCAGACAGCGATTTAAGCCAAGTGATTGTTGTGTCCTTGCGTACACACCTGTATTTAGAAAAAAAAATCACTGTTCTCCAGACAGCGATTTAAGCTGAGTGATTGTTGTGTGACTGTGTGCACACCTGTGTTTAGGAAAAAAATCACTGTTCTCCAGACAGCGATTTAAGCTGAGTGATTGTTGTGTGACTGTGTGCACACTTGCCTTTAGGAAAAAAAATTACTGTTCTCAAGATAGCAATTTAAGCTGAGTAATTGTTGTGTCCCTGTGTACACATCTGCATTTAGGAAAAAAATCACTGTTCTCCACACAGCAATTTAACCCAAGTGATTGTAGTGTCCCTGCGTAAACTGAACAATGATTGGGAAGAACAGGGCAACTAAAGATAGAGGCTGTGGAATGGCCCAAAGAACATTTCTCAATTTGTGGTTCCTAATACTAATCCTAATAGTGGTGCAGGAACCAGAAATGTGTATGTGAGAGCACAGGGGCAGCATTCAATTGATTCTGTAGCTGGCAGTAGCAGTAGTAGTAAAGTATATGGCCCTGGTGTTGGCTTTCCTGCCATTAAGTTTTCTCTGCAGAATCTGTGGCAGACATGTTGATGGATGTCTCAGTGTCAAGTGACACAGTGAGAGGAAGCAACAGCACAACCAGCAAACAAACAGCTGTGGGCTTGGAGGCTGTTGGTGCTGGAGTGCAATTTGAAAGTGATGCTGTTGGTGATGGTAGGTTGTAGGCGGAGCCGGATAATGCATGTCCATGTCCAGTGAGTGAGGGTGAGGTGGTGGTACATGTGGAGCAACATGAGAAGAACAGTTATGAAGAGGAGGTGCATGTTACAGAGCCTGTGGCACTTGCTACTGAGGCAGACAGACCTGCTGAGGCTGATGAGACTGCCAGCTTTTTTCCAGACTATGTTGTGGAGGATGATGATGTGTCAGACAATATGGATCCCTCATGGGAGCCAGAAAAGAAAAGGGCAAAACAGGGTGTTACAGAGTATCTTTCCTGATGCCTTTTCTGCTAAAACCACCAAGGAGAAGGTCATCCCAACCACTGTTTCTCCCATTTTTTCTACATTGCTCCAGTCACCCCACAACATAACAAAGAGCAAATCTTCTTTGCTGTCACAATCACTGTCATCTTGGCACCGAGTAAATACAAGGCCCCATAAATCCCTAGTGTGGGGATTTTGTTGTACTAGACCCATCTGATGAGACAGTGGCAATTTGTCAACTGTGTCAAACCCAAGTAATTCAGGGTAAGAAGAGTAGTCATCTCGGCACTGGTGGGCAACACACACACACCTTAAAAATAGTCACCCAATTTGGTGGTGTCAACACCAGAAGGCAGCTAGTGCCAGTGGTTCTGGTACATCCCAAACAGAGTGCAATGTAAGCAAAATACACACAGCACCACTACAGGGACATGGCGGTGCAGGTGAGGAGGAGGACATCATTGTGCTGGATAAGGATTCTGGAAGTGGACAAAGTAGTGGTCCTAGCATCCGGAGTACCACCCCAACCCAAAATATGATTGCTACCGCACTAGTTATGAAAAACCAAAAAAAACACTGAGGTGTGTTGTGCATCGCCACAGACCATGAGTACAATTGGCAGCCCTGAGACAAGGAGCACCCACTTAATGGCACAACGATGAAGCAAGCTGTTTGACACACCACCAGGTGCATCACTGATGGCAACAGTATCAAGAAAAGTTCAGCCAACGCTGCCTTCCATTTTGGGTAGGCATACAAAATTCCTGCCTAATCATGGTACAGCATGGGAGTTGAGTGTAGCATGTGCAGAAATGATTGCTCTGGATTTGTTGCCATACTCCTTTGTAGAGAATGTGGGATTTAGGTGGTTTGTTGCCTGTGCCTTGCTGAAATGCCAGGTGCCACCACGTTCATACTTTTCAAAGCGTGTCATCCCTGAACCATACAGTACTATATGTGACATGGTACATCATTCCCTGCAGCATTCCTCAGAACAGTATGTCCATCTGAGCATGAACATGTGGACCAGTGGGAAAACATCTGGTAGCTCTTACCTGTGCATTACAGCACACTGGGCACAGGTACCTGGGGTAGTGGCTGATTGGGGGAGAGGCGAGAATTGCACTAGGACAAACTGTGGTGGTAGCAACATGCCTTGTGTTAGGCAGCATACAACACTGACCATGAAGAGTATCCCCAGGTAACACACAGGAGAAAAGATGCTGTAAGTTGTACTAACTGAGATTGATCAGTGGCTCCACTCCCATGCACTGAAAGCTAGATCCATCGCCAGTGATAATGGCTCAAATGTGCAGAAATGCATCACTGATGGGGGTTTTGTCAGGGTGCCATGCCTGGCACATTGCCTTAACCTATGGTGCAGGCTTTCCTTAACCATCAGGATATAAAAGAAGTTTTGGCTCTTGCCCGATGCATCTATGCCCACTTTGCAAGTTCAGCAAAAGTACGTGACCATCTCCATGATCTGCAGGTAAAGAACAAGCTGCCTCAGCACCTTTTAAAATTTGATGATGTCACCCAGTGGAACTCCATCTTGTACATGGTGGAGCATCTATACCAGCAGTATAAGGTTATATCTGAATATCTGCCAATTCATGTGAGTCGTGACAACAGTGGGGCATCCATGTGTCTCACAACAGAGCAGTGGCACCTAATTGATGGGCTCATCTTGATTCTGAGACCCTTCGAGCATGCAACACAGGCACTGAGTGGGGACACTGCCTGCATCAGTGAGTCCATTGTCCTGCTATGGGTGCTGAGGCACACACTGCTGAATGTGCAACAACAGCTGGAGGCAGGCGGTGACAGAGCAATTTGCTCATTAATGGAACATGTGCTATCCACATTAGACTCCAACACCCACATGATGTATATTATGTAGTCTGAGAAGCTTAGAATTGCAACAGTGCTTGACCCATTTTATAAACATGTGCTGGCAGCCGTATTACAAGGTGGACATCATGAGTTGCAGAGACTGACAGAACTACTCACTCAAAGGGTAAGTGGTGCACAGTTGCTACTATGGGCACAGGGGCAAAGAAAGATGATAGTACTGCACAGTGATCCTGTATTACTGCCACCCACTTCTCTTCATCTTAGCCAGGGTGTCAAACTGCAGAAAAGCAATGCAAGGTAAAGGAACCTATGCTGAATCTCATTTGGGCTGCCCTCCATCAGGTGGGAGTTGCAAACATGGGGGAAACCGAGGAAGAGGAGGAGAAGGAGGATCATGCTGCCTGTCTTCTACTGGCAAAATGCCTGGTAGATGCATATTTTGCAGATACAAAGAACCTCGCCATTGGAGATGAGCCACTACTATTCTGGGCCACTAAGATCAATGACTGGCCAGCACTAACAACTGTTGCCCTGAAATGTCTTAGCTGCCCATCCTCCAGTGTCAGCGTTGAGCAGGTATTCAGTTCAGTGGGTGGCATTGCTCATGACAGGTGCACAAATCTGTCTCCTAAAAATGTTGGCATGCTGACATTTATCAAAATGAATGAGGCTCACATACCCTCAAAAAGAGTAATGTCCATGGTAACAGCACCAATTGACAGTGATGATGATGATGATGAGGAAAGTGGTTTAGGCAGACCAGGACATACCTCATCATTATCTCGCAACATTGAAGTGGATGAAACAGTGATGGGAGGGAGTTCCCATATGTTGACACTTCCAGTATTGAAGACTGTGAGGGATGCGTCATGGAGGACGTGGAAGAATAATGAACTCTATTACATATTTTCTCCTTCTCCCTCCACGTTCCCACCCATTCACAACCATGTACTTCTGGATGTCAGTTTAATAACAATAATAATGTATCACATTCAGTGCTGAGATATACATTAACAATTACTAATTAGTGCTGCTTCTTAATTGCAGCAAATTGGACAGCTGTAAACAATGCACTATGCCACTTACAAATTACTGGACAGCTATGTCCTCCTACTCACAATCACACCAAGTAAGAAACAGCATTGGCCTGGCTACCATTTCCACCACCATAATGACTGATGATTCATTACCACCTATGTGACATAGAATCGCCTCCTCTACCTCCTCAAAACTCTCCTCTTGACAGATTCATCTTGGTCTTTCTCCTCCATCAAGCTACTGACTAAAGTCTGCAAAGCATCATCATGCGAGTGCAACCATACTGCATCAAAGACTTTCTTCACCTGCTGTTCATTATGTGGTTCATCATGTGTAAAAAGGATTAAAGAAATAACAGAACTGAACAAGCAAGGGACATCCACATGAATGAAACAATAAAAAAAAGGACAGAGAAAATAGACCTTAAACAACAGAGCTTTTTTTTTTTTTGCTTTTTATATATTTTTTTTTTTTTAATGGGGGACTAGAGAGTGGAGAAATTAAGAACACAGATGACAGAATAACTACATATAAACTAAAATAAAACTTGAAACAAAAAAACACAGACCACCCCACCAGCACTGCCAGAAGACGAGCCATGCCCACCCCCACCACCACCACCATGCAGCTCAGATAGGAGAATGAGAATCCTCTCATGGTGGGACATGCCGCTGTCCAGCTGATCCATCACCTCCTGCCAGAAGATGTTGAATTCTTGGTGCAAGCCATTCACTTCAGCCCACAAAACAACAAGATAGCCATTTATGGTAGGTGCCATGCAGTCATCATTACTGCCACTGTCATAATGGTGCTGCTGAGGTACACGAGGAGTACTGCTGTGGTGCACATCATGCCTGTGATGCTGTCGCTGACTTGCTGCTATCACTGCAGCAGCACCGCCGACCTCATGTTGCTTCACATTTTCCCCAGGGACATCACCACCACCACCATTACGTGATGCAGCCACATCATGCTCTTTGGCCTTCCACTCAGTGGGGTGGTGGATGCAGAGATCCATCCTCTGGCCACTAGTCCCAAGATGGCTCCCTTTTTTGCCACGCCTCACACACCACCCACACACCTTGCAGATGGCCAGTCTCTCATCTGCAGGGTGCATATCGAAAAAATCCCACACCACAGAGTGCTGCGGGACTAGGGGAGCACCGGAATAGGAGGCGACAGGCTCCTGCTGGGGGGAGGAACTTGTGGCTGCTGCTGCTGCTGTTGTTCCAGCTCCTGCTGTTTATCTTTTTCTTGTTGCTGCTGCTCTGCAGCAGCAGAACACCCTTCCTGATCTGGGGGGGTGCAGTCCCTTTTGAAAAAACAAACCTGCTAAGGCATGAGCACCTTACTGGTGCTCCAGCACCACCTGGTCTGGACACAGCCGAGTCCTGATGCTACCCCTCCATCACAAACACAAAGGTAAAGAAAATGAAAGAAAAAGACAGCAAGAACTCAGAAAAAAGAAATATACCCTAAAAAAATTATAAAATCAGAAAGTACAGTAAAGAAAGACAAGGATTAAAACTTTAAAAAGGAGCAAAATATTCAACTCTAGTCTAAAAACTAAGGAATTAGATATTTAAAATGCTCTCTCTACTCTCCTCAATCACACTGTCTACTCTCCAATCTCATTCAGCTACAAGCTGAAATGAAAGTCAAACATTCACTTCCTGCCTGCCTGGAATCGCGCATGTGAAATGCAGTAAGTGAATCATGTGACAAACCATGTTTTTCATCAACTTCCAAGTTACTAACAAAGTTGAAGTTGCCTTTGAAGTTAACTGACAAAGTTTTAGCACCAGTTTAAGACAATTACTTTTGAAATTACTAAAAAAAGTCGGAGTTAACCGATGAAGTTTCCCAGCGAAGTTTTAGCACCAGAGAGGTCATTTACATGATTTTTTGCAGGGTGAATTTGGTGACTTCATAGGAACTTCACCAGCGGATTTAAACTTTGCAACATCTCTACGCGGTGGTGAGAGGTAGGTAGTGCCAGTTGCCAGTTGGATACGGGTCGGGGGCGAGTGGGGTGGTCTGTCACTGCCAGTTGGGGGCCACTAGACTACCAGGGAAATGGGGTTATTATTTGTCAGTTTTAGTAGTTGTGATTTGTGACCAGACTTACATTTTGGGATCAGGGCTGGGGGGTTGCTAGCTCTGCAGGGCTCTTTCACTGACCATTGGGGAATTTTGGACATGGGGGATCTATAGCCTTAGGGGCATTTATACTTCAATCAGGGATCAGGGTATGGGGGGTCTGCTAGACCTACAGGACTTTTTTTAAGGAAAAGTGGGATAGGGGCATGGGGGGTCTGCTAGCTCTGTGGGGCTTTCTTTATGGAAAAGTGGGGCTCAGGGCATGGGGTTTTCTTGTGCCCTTCGACCATGGTTGTGGCAGCTTGAGCCAACCCGATCAGGTACACCCTCCCTGTGGCATATAGTTCCTGTTGGCGCAAGTCACAGGACTTAGCCATGGGGACCTTGCCCGATTGAGAATCGGGTGTAGAGTTCTTGGTGCATCAGTGTTTGTCACAAGTCACCTTTGGTGCTACTTGCACCAACCCCTATAGCATCGGGCCTCAGAAGTTGTAAAATATTTATATTTTTATCACAAATTCTTTATTTTTTTGTTCTGTACTGTGTGTCTTTAGTGCCGAGCAGTAATGGGATCACTGGGAGATTTTTTCTAGGAAAAATTGTCTGATGTAGTGATTTTTTTGCTAGGAGCTACAGAGAGAAACTAGTATGCCTTCGTTTCAGGGGCTGATAGTGGTGTGAGGCTTTTGGTATTTTCCCCAGGTAAATTGTCTGATTTAATTTGCCAGGAGGAGCTGCAGAGAGACTTAAATTGCAGTTTACCTCTTTTATTTTAGTAATTCTAACTTCTACCTTGACTGCTGTACTGTGCTGATTTAAAACAAAAAGTCTTTAATTTGGTGGTATAAATAATAAGTATTTCTGGGCGGGCTCAGGTTTCACAAAGTCCAGTAGTAGCCTAGCCAGAAATCTCAAAGGGCAGTCAGCTGACTGCACTCCCACCCTTTATGGTTTAGGGCTAGGTAGCGATGCTTGCAGTGTGCACACACCCTCGCCCACCCTGCTGCACGCATGCTGCTTGCTGTAATTTTTCTGTGTGAAAATAAAACAGTACTGCTGCTTGCAACTATTTTTTTGTGCTGAAATACAGCAGAACTTGTGTGCATTTACAAACAAAAAAATAAAAGTGAATTGCAGTAGTTCTGCCATAGAAATCTCTAAGAAATATTTGTGGTGTAGTCTGAGGTTGGACTAGGGTTTCATGAAAGTCAGTAGCTGCCAGCAGTCATGGAGTGCAGTCAACTGACTGCACTCCCACCTCCCACAGTTCAGGGCTAGGTAGTGATGCTCATAGTGTGCACACACCCTCACCTGCCCTGTGTGCGTGCTGCTTGCAGTAATTTTTATGTGCAAAAATAAAGCAGTACTGCTGCTTGTGACCAATTTTTTGTACTGAAGTACAGCAGAACTTGTGTGCATTTACAAAAAATAAAAAATAAAAGTGAATTGCAGTAGTTCTGCCATAGAAATCTCTATAAAAAATATTTGTGGTGTAATCTGAGGTTGGGCTGGGGTTTCACGAAAGTCAATAGCTGCCAGCAGTCTCGGAGTGCAGTTGGTTGACTGCACTCCCACCCCCCAAAGCTTTAGGACTAGGTATCAACGCTTGCAGTGTGCACACCCCCCCACCTGCCCTGTGTGTGTGTGCTGCTTACAGTAATTTTTTTATGCTAAAATAAAGCAGTACTGTAGCAGATGCTGCTTGCAATAAATTTGTTGTGCTAAAATGAAGCAGTACTGTAGCAGATGCTGCTGCAGGTGCTGCTTGCAATAATTTTTATGTGCTAAAATAAAGCAGTACTCCAGCAGGTGCTGCTTGCAATAATTTTTATGTGCTAAAATAAAGCAAAACATTTGTACATTTATGATGTATTAAGTATTTGAGAGTGTTTAGAACTTGTTGGCATAGACAAAGACAGTGACAGGTAGAGGTGGGAAAAAACATAATTGGTCCAGCCCAAGCAAATCTACAATGGAAGAACAGGTTGGTGATGCTGAACCTGAATGTGAACGATGGTCAGTCCAGCTTTGATGCCCAAAATTATTCTTTACTCCTTCCAAGCCTATGTCTTCTAGCAACAGTAGCACTGTGGCTGGCACAGGACAAAGTGATACAAGAAACACAAGCAGAAGGACACTGATCTCGACTTCCACCACAACCACCAATGCATCCCCATCTCTCACCAGTACCATCACAACTCCCACCATAACCACCAATGTGTCCCCATCTCTCACCAGTACCATCACATCTGTCATTACCACCACCATCACTATAGAGACCCTGTCTTCCTCTTCCACAACAGGCAGCATGACTACTACAGCCAGTCCTGCAACTCTGACTGTCAGGCCAGTCACTACTGACACTATGAACCCTGCCACTACTGTTACACTAGCACCACAGTCTGGAATCCTTGCCATGGTTCCTATTACCAGTATGACCACTACAGTTGATACAGTTATGACTCCTGCTTCTCAGTACTCCTGAAAACGTTGCAGAGGATGACAAGTCATCTGGTTCTGAGTATTTCCCTCCACATGATGAACTGCCCAGTGATACATCATCTTCTTCATCAGAGGCACATGTGAGTGACTTTGAAGATGAGGAAGAATACACTATGCACCTTGAGTGCAGGAAAAAAAAGGTGGCTGGCAAAACAGCCTCTAGGTGTAGCACTACTAGTAAAAGGTAGCAGAAGTAGAAGTAAGGGTAAGGGTTCCCCTCCCTCTGAGAAGACCAAACAAGCAACACTATTATTTCATCAGCAGTCTCCATCACAGCCTGAAAGACAGCCAAGTGATGGCAGAACTGGCATGGCACCGTCATGAACAGTGGTCACAGGGCAAGAACATCTGGACATGACAGGCACATCTGTTGAAAAAACAAGTGGGAGATGTTGTGCTAACAGAATCACTGGTAAGGGCAGTGTTAAAAGTGCTGTGTCACTCCATTTCACTGTGTTAAAGGAGGACAACCAAGGAAGGCAGTCTGTTCTTTTTAAAACACCACTATAAGCCAGGGGAAATCACCCTCTAACTTAACCACAACATCATTACAGAACCACCTGAAGTTTAAGCACCCTCAAGTGTATTAAAGTGCATCATGGTCTGGATCGGGACTCTTGGTTTCACCAAGATGAAACTCCTCCAGTGGACAGGCGTGCACAGTTGGCAGTGGTGGTGGTACCGACAACAGATCTGATTTAGAGCAAACCAGTGGTCATGACATGCCATCACCATCACTAACATAGAGTCTGGCCTCTACTCTGGTGTTCACTTCTGACTCCACTGATACTACAAGACAGAGACAGTCATCAGCACTTTGTACACCACCACCATTGTTGAAGTGGTCCACATCGATGTCTCCTGTGGCACTTCCAATAATGGATGCTCTACATGCATGAACAAAATATCATGCCTCACATCCAACAGCATAGCAGATCACACAGCTGATTGCTGAGATGATGGTGTTGGATCTCCAGCCTATGTCAGTTGTGTTAGATACTGGCCTCTGTTGGCTTCTCAGGTATTTGCACCCATGTTATCAGATCCATCTCGTACTACATTTTCTCAGACTATATTGCCATAACTGTATGATGGCATGCGATCCACTGTTGCTGCTCTGCTTGCTGAGGCTGTTGGTGGTGTTTTTCACTGCACATCAGATATCTGGACTAGCAAAACTCCGTGCATGCCTATCTCTCCTTAACTATGCACTGGTGCATGCAACACCCTGTTGCCGCTGTTTCCGCTGCATCACCTTGTGGCTTGCCCTGCCCCCCCACACACACACAATCTGGTAGTCTCATTATGTCAGCTTTGCTGAACATCAGACTCATGGAGGAAGACCATAGAGCACATAATATTCTCATGTTCCTGCAAGACACGTTGCGGTCTTGGATTAATGTTAACACCAATTTTAAAGTTGACTTTTTTGTTACCGACAATGGCACAAACATGGTGAAAGCCATCAATGATGGCTAGAGATGGGCAAAGTGGCTGAAATTCACTCCATGGTGTGATTCATGGAGTAACACGGAATCTGCGAAGTGCTCCACAATGCAAAGCGGAGTACTTTGTGTCATTAAGGGGAACGAGAAGTCCATTGAAACCAATGACTTTGCGTTATTCTGCATTCCCCAAACCACTTCTCCACCAATTTTAAGGTGAAGTACATTGAAATCAATGTATTGCGCATCACTTCACCTTGTTATTGAGCTCCAAAGTGAAATTGCAGTGCTTCATGGGATTGCAGGTCACATGGGCTCTAGATTGTTCTGCACAGCCTCAGTTCGGTCTAGTGTGTGTGTAGTGGAAGATGGAGACAGCTTCTTCTCAGAGCTCTGTGATTCAAATCCTCTAAAAGCTGTTAAAAAAGCCTTTTTGATCCATTTTTTGTTTTGCTCAAAATTTATTGCATTGATTGTAGGAAATGCTCCTCTGCTCATATCATCGAGTGTTTATTGTTTGTGTGTGGATTTTGAATGTTAATTTAGAACAGTCAGTCTGTGTACTGTGAAGTGTGCTTTAGGGGAGGGGCGTATCTGTGGTGTAGGTAGATTAACTGGGAGAAAAAGGGAGTCTTTCTGTTTTGGTTATATTTTTCTTGTATAACTGTGTTAATGTACACACAGTAATATTTTCAGTAATTCTTGACATGTTTTTCTGATTGTTGTGGTGCAGCAGTGTATAATTTCATTTTGCTTAAAACATTTGGTTATATTACTAAAGGTTTTCAATTTGCTATGCAATACTTGTAGTGTGTGTGTGAGTGTGTGTGCAATGCGCACCATTAAATCAGACTTTTTTTTGTGCCAGACTACAGTAATTGCAGCAGTGTGAACCTGCTATCTACTGCACCTGCATGCATTTTTTTATATTGTTTTGTGGTATCTTTACTGGTAGTGGACTGTTACTGCCATGCACTAACCCCCTCAACCAGCAAAATATATTCTTTTCCAGATCTGGATTTGTGACTTGTGAGCACTGGTTAGGTGTTGTTGTGCCTTTACGTCTGACTCTCCATCTCTTGAGTGTGCAGCACAATCTTAATCTGTCTGTGCATTTGCAGTACACCATTAATTCTGGGAGACTTTTCATTTCCTGTCATGCTGTCATTTCACTTTGTCAGCACTGGGAAATTTTATAGACACAAGACAGTAGCATTTTGGGAATGCACATTAATTCTGGTGACTGTGTGTGACCACTGCATGCATGACTAAGGGTACCATTAATTCTGAGAGACTACATTTTTTTGTTACCCTCTCATTTCACTTCGCCAGCACTGGGGAATTTTCTGGACACAAGACAGTAGCATTTTGGGATACAAATTAATTCTGGTGACTGTGTGTGACCACTGTGCACATGACTGAGTGTGCCATTAATTCTGGGAGACTTCACATTTCTTGTTACGCTCTCCTTTCACTTCATCAGCACTGGGGAATTTTCTGGACATAAGACAGTAGCATTTTGGATATGCACATTAATTATGGTGTCTGTGTGTGATGTGACCATGTCCACTGTGTGCATGACTGAGTGTGCCATTAATTCTGGGAGACTTCGTATTTCTTGT
This sequence comes from Neoceratodus forsteri, assembly GCA_016271365.2. Lineage (NCBI taxonomy): Eukaryota > Metazoa > Chordata > Ceratodontiformes > Ceratodontidae > Neoceratodus > Neoceratodus forsteri. The sequence continues at coordinate 157,939,129 of CM028131.1, read as the reverse complement.
TGTGCTCTCATTTCACTTTGTCAGCACTGAGGAGTTTTCTGGAGATAATACAGCAGCATTTTGGGGATGCACATTAATTATGATGACTGTGTGTGGGGGTACTGGGGGTTGCCAATATTGTTGTCACTCTGCCTTACTTCGGGTTAAGGTGGAATGACAATGCGAAGTAATAATTACAAGGCAAAGTGAGCCTTTCCTATTGCCCACTCCATGTAGTGGAGTGACAGCTCGAAGTGGCCACTTCGCATTCACTTCGCCAGTGGAGTTTAATTTTGCGGCACCTCTAATGATTACCATTTTGTGAGTGTTCGTTGCTTTGCACACACACTAAATTTAGTGGTGCCTTATGCTTTGCGTAGCAGTACTAGGAACAACAACATATTATACACAGCCCATTCCATCTGCAGCCATTTCAATCACTCTGTAAAAGCCACTAACAAATTATAAAAAGTTCAGGAATGCCTTGGTCTGCCCAAACATTGTGCAATCCAAGATGTTGTCACTCAGTGGAATTCTTCATACCTGATGCTTTCATGACTCTTGGAGTAAAAGCGGGCACTACACAAAATGTCTATGGCAGCATTCATCAGAAGGGTTCTAGGACATCATGATTGGTTAGTTCTTGAGGGCATGGTGAAGGTTTTCACACCATTTCAGAGGAGTACACATCATCTAAGTGCTTCCACAGCCTTACTTAGTCAGGTTATCCCAGCTATGCATTTTCTCAAAAGATCATTACAACAGTTTTTGGTTGGCAACACACTCAGTACACAAGAGATCATTGACCTTGTTAATCATCTCAATGCAGAACTTGATGCAAGGTTTGCCATAGTCATGGATACCAGCCATCACGTGTTTGCTACCATGTTGGACCCTAGGTTCAAATGCGAGAGCCTTCATATAGCCATCGACACCCACAGGGTAACTCATTTTAGGTAACAACTCAGTGAAGAGCTAAATAGTGCCATCAGGAAGTCAGACACTTGGAAGGGGAGGAACATGCTCTAATTCAGGTTCCTGAGGGAGGCAGATGGGCATGCGGTGGTTTGGAATCTGATGATACTGGTGGAGATGGGGAAAGATGGCATAGTGGCAGTGTAGAGGAGCGTGACTGAACATTACTCAGCACATCATTGCATCAACAGCAACACAAACACTTACGGTCTCAGCATCTTTCTGCAGAAAATTTACTAAATGGCTACTTTGCAGAATCAATCGAGCCATTTGATGTTGATCTACTGGGCTACAGGGTTCAGAAAATCAACTCCTTTCCTCTCCTTGCACAAATTGTTTTAAAACACCTAAGCTGCCCTCCTACAAGTGTGCCATCCAAGAGGATGTTTAGCACTGCAGATGACATTGCTGAGCCACACCACTCCAAGCTGGACCATCAACACATTGAACAGCTAGTGTTTCTTAAGCTAAACTTACCAGTAAGTGACTACAAATAGTAAGTAAGTAAGTAATATTTTATTGATCGGTCATATGACCTTATTCAATCATCCTTCTAAAAAGACAAAATTCAACAACTCTATCATGCAAGTAATACATATGTGAAATAAAGACATCATTTTAAATATATAAAAAATACACTTTAAAAAGGCTAAAAAGCTTACTGTACGCATTGATATATTCAATGGGCTATTACCCAGAACTGAATATCTCTATGAGCTGTTTGTTTCATGCCATAATCGGATTCTAGACATTGCAACTAAATATATAGCTACTGTCTTAATGATTACATCGTCACCAGAAACAAGAAAAATGTCAAGCAATAGGTCCCAATCTGAAGTCAAAATAGTATTACATAATGGTGCAATCCATTTTTCTCTTGGGGTATTATACCAACTACATACAAACATGACATGTTTTAGATCTTCAGCAGCATTTAGCATGAAGTGACATAGTTTAGCTTGTTCAGAGCTATTTTTATTATAGATAGCATCACAGATGCTGCTCGGGAACAGTTCCAGCCTATATTTAGTAAACTGCATTCTTTGAGTCTTATCTACTAAGATCTCAAGATAGTGTCTAAAGAAATGAGCAATATCATTAGATCTAAACTAGGGAGCAATCTTCAGATTAATATTCCTTTCCAGGTCCTTATAATTATAATATTCTATTATTCTATTTTTAATGTATTTCTGATATTTAAGACTAATTCTGATGCCCTTTTAAGCATAATTCTCCAAACAGTTTAACCCTGTCTCTTGTAAGATCAGTGAGACCCGAGTCAACCAATTTGATTTTAGATAACTCAGTTCTATCCATCTATATTTCTCATTCAAACTCAATGAAGTATACCTTTTATGGTTATGTTGAAGGATTTTAATCCAATAATTTATCTTCCTAATAGAAAAAAATGTCTGTAAACTAGTAATCCCTAATTCCGCTCTTACTAAGCAGGCAGGGACCAAATTACTTAGTCCTAAGCTCCTTCTAAGAAGATTATTTAAAGGTATCTCCAATTTATTCAGGACTTTTGGCTGCCAAACTTCCCCATTATACAGTGCTTGAGCATAGCATTTAGCCTTAATGGCCAGGATCAGGGCCTTAATAGAGTTTTCTCCATATTGTTTATTAAATTTATATAAGGACAAGGCAAATTTCTTAAGTTTAGGAATCAAATTTTGTGCCTGTTTCATCCATTTTCCATCATTAGACAATTGTAGGCCCAAATAAGTATAATCTTTTACTGTATCCAGTTCTTTTCTCCCCATCCTCCACCTTTTCACCTTATTTTTTCCTCCAAAGATTAATATTTGACTTTTTTTCATTAACCTCCAGTTCATACTCAAGTGCATAGTTATTCGGTATATCAAGTTTGTTTTGTAAGCCTGCCTGCATGAGAGAGAATAAAACCAGATCATCAGCATAAGCCAAAACAGCACACTGCTTGCCTAAAATCTTAGGTGAATCTGTTAAGGACTCACCAAGTTCCTGTAAAAGGTTGTCAATATAAATACAACAAAGGAGAGGGGCAAGAACACAGCCTTGTCTAACTCCTCTGTTAGTAAGGAATATGGTGGATAACTGTCCCTGATGACCTAATCTCACTTGAGTCCATGTCTCGCAGTAGAGTTCTCTTACAATAGCTATAATTTTGTAGGAGAAACCCTTCTTGTACATCACTTCCCATAGCTTCTTGCATGATAAATTATCAAATGCAGTGCTAAAATCTGCATAAAAATTCTGGTTCCTTAAAGTTACATAGTTTTCATACATATGCATAATAACAAAACAGTTGTCAGTTGTGCAATACCCTGAGTGAAACCCTGACTGAGCTTCTGATAAGTCTCCTAAGCTGGACAATTCTTCTTTAAGTCTGTTCAACACTATGCTGGAGAAAATTTTACCCATATGATCCAACAATGATATGGGTCTGTACATAGCAGGATCTGTTCGATTACCGTTCTTATATATAGCTATTATGATCGCACCCTTCCAGGATATAGGAAAATTCAAATTTCTACAAGAGTTATTAAACGAAGCTGTAAGATATTTAGCCCATAAAGTCGGACAATCCAAATATACTTCTGCAGGTATTTGGTCAGGGCCAGGTGCCTTTTTTGGTTTTAGGGAGACAATAGCAAGATAGATTTCTTGATAAATGAGTGGTACAAAGCAACTCATATTGCAAGTGAGATCCTTAATATTATACATATTCTCATTAGTAAAAAATTTACTAGAGTAATATTTTATCCAAATCTCTGGAGTTATATAAGTTTCAAGTTCATACCTAACACTACTAGACCTTTTGGCCACTAAGAGCCAATATGACTGCTGATCTTGTTTATTAATAACCTCCAACATTTCTTCCCACAGTTTTTCTTGATATTCCCCTCTTTTCTGTACCAGAAATTTCTTATATTCTTCTTGATGCTTATTTAACAATTTATAGTTATCTTTACTTTTATTTTTAGTAAGCTTCCTTATTAATCTATTAAGGTTTTTCTTTGCTTTGCAACATTCCTTGTCAAACCAAGTTGCACATTTTTTTTTTTTACTACGCATTGGAGTTGAAAGAATAAGCCTAATCTTTTCTAGACATTTTTCCAGATTGTATTCTATATCTTCAGTATTCATTTCTGTTCCATTAGTCAGCATATTAGTAACCATTTCCTTAATCTGTCTTGATGCATTTTTCCACTTAATCTTCATATTCCTAATTTCAGTCTGAAGTGGTTGTAGCTGAATCACTAGATGCTTACCTAAGCTAATTGATTTCAGTATAAGAGGGAGATGGTCACTTTCTGCCCTCATTGGGATTTCTAGAGAGTCCCAAAAGGCTATGTCTCCATTCCAGAAACAATAGTCTATTACCCAGGGTCCTCTAGGTGCTAAATGTGTATAACACCCTGTTTGATCACCTTGAATCCTGCCATTTAAGGGTACCAAATCAAAGGTAGTTAATAGTTTTGTAAGTTTCTTTCCCAAAATACTAATTACATTGTCCCTTGTATTTCTTTTTTTATCTGCAGAATCCTCATGGACCCAGTTATGAAATTCATTGTCTGCATAGCCATCAAAGTTTCCTATCCTGGACTTCCAGTTCTGGTTGCCTCAGACATGGAAGCCTAACCAAAGAGCTCTCACTAAATAACATTCGATCCTCCAGAATCCAAGTACAATTGCCTGAAATTTTGCTGGGACCCTAACTCTTCTGAAAGCCTAAGATGCCTCCTAAATCAAAATATAAAGATGGGAGCTCAACTCCCCACCTGAAGCTAAAATTCCCTTTTCAGAGTGCACAGACACAGGCCACTCTGCATACTGAGATAGCAGACCTAATCCAACAAACTCCCATGGTCACACAGACTTCTGAAGAAGAATTCACCATAACCTCCAAAACGTTATGCAGCACTTTGCAGCAAATGAGCGAAACACTGAGCAGGCTGGAACAAAGAGCTAAAGAAGATAGACAGACTGTAACGGACCTCACTGACCACACAGTACACTTAGGGAGGTAATGACTGAGTATACCAATGTCTTGGATGTTCATAACACAGCATTAAGAGACCTTCACCATAGAGAAAAACTACTCCAACAACAATTAGAAGAGTTCGAAAATTGAAATAGACGCAATAACTTACATTTGCATGGCCTCCCAGAAGGTACCAAAACAGGGCCCATGGTCCAATTCATGGATAGTTTTCTGAAGGAACTGCTGGATCTGGAGAAGGAGAGGGACCTGGGCATAATCCGGGTGCATAGGTCTGTCATAGTCAAGCCTAAAGATCCTAAGGCCTGTCTAAGATCAATAATAATGGCCTTTGTCGACTTTAGAGTTAAGGAGGAAATTATTAGAGCAGCTTGGTCCAAGAAGCAAGTCTTCTTTGGTGACACAAGGCTTTTTTTCAATCAAGACTATGCTCTGCAAATGCTAGTGAGCAGATAAAAAGCCTACCATATAATTAAAATAATAAGACAGGCCGGCTTTCCCACCCAGCTCGAATATACTGCAAAATTAAAGATCAAAACCAGCGAAGGTTGGCAGCAATTTCTAGATACTCCAGAGGTACTTAAGTGGGCAAAGGTACAAGGCATTACAATTCCAGCAGAGAGCACTGAAGGTATGGAAAGAGCCCTTTCTCGGAAGTCCTGGCAAGTAAAGGGAACAAAGAATTCCAAGACATTGCGTACATAGGGATCTAAAACACTGTGGGACAAAGTGGACATGCACTCCACCCCCCAGCATGAACCATCGGGTGAAACCCAACCCACAGACTTGCTACTAGAGGAGGCATCAACACTAAGTTGCTGAGTATACCTTCCTCCTTTTTCTTCACGCTTTTGAAAACTCGTTAACAGAGGCTGAGTTATACTGCCTTTCTTGTAAGGAGCTCAGACAATGTACAGAGACAGAGCTAAAGGTCTCACTTTGGGGGAGGGAAGCAAGAAGGGTCTTATTTTCCAGCGATTTTCGATCGGACATGCACAACATTTTTTCTTAGTTTTTGTTAGTTTTCTAGTCAGTGCCTCCCCAGAGACTTACTATAGAAACTTGGTTAAATTCCCAGAGTTGTTTTATAAGGATCTGTGATTATAAATATAAGCTAATGAATGATGTAAATCAGCTTTGAAAGGGAGAAGTATTGATTCCTAATCCATCCATGATCTGGAAACTCTCTCCACAGGAGTTTGTCTATGGGGTTATTCAGCATGGTGAAGGAGGGATACCAAAGAGGTACCACTAGCCAACATTTGAGATTGATTCTGGAGGGTCAAAATAGTGGGATAGAGGGCAACAGTGCCCTCTCTGGCCCTGCAGGGGGGGTTCCTGGTGTGTCAGGCTGTCCCAGGGGCCACTATTATTAAAGGAGATTGTCCACCTCTCCCTCATTTCGCGCTGGGATGCAGGCCTCAGATAAATGGGTCCTTCATCCTCCCTCAGGGTTTTGGGTGGTACCTCCTGAATGGACACATAAGGTTGGAGTCTGTGAGGTTTGGCAAGCCAGTGGGGTGAGAAAGCTATGTAAACATTACAAGGGCATTATGGTCATGATCTTCCTATTTCAGGCTAAAAAGTAAACCAATATATAAATGGCCTTTGGAGGCCTGGAAGTGAAGTGCCGAAGGGCGACCCCGACCACCCCTCCAAATTAAAAATAAAGCAAATGGAAGTGCCTGAAGAAGTGAGTTGGCACAGCCTATTAACTTGTTCCCCCCCTTATACCTCATGATGTCAAAGGCCTGCGGACTCTATAGTACATGTCGGGAAGTAGAACCCCCTATGCTCAGGGCATACAGAGGGAGAGGGAGAATCTCATCCTGGAAGGTCAGCGACTTACCCAGCACCCTGGCTGATCTCCTATTTCCCCAGCCCTCTTACTGTTGGGAGGGGAGGCATGATGTTGACCCCCATGGGCAGGAGGAGAGAGAATGGCTCCGGGCTGGTGCATGGGTCTGGGGGACACCCATCCCTGGGCTAGTGAGGAGGGATAGTGACTGTCCCTGCCTAACATTAACTCCACAAAGATTGAAGACTCTAACTAAATCAGTAAGATGATCTTCAAAGGTGGGCAGATAAAGGTGTTATATTGGCAACCAACTACAGCTCAGTTGGGACTTCTCACCATTATATCGTGAGGTTCAGTTCTGATAAGAGGACTAGAAAATTAGTCCCTGGACACATCTCGTTGGTGTTTTCTGAGAGGTGGAATAGGGTATATACACACCCAGAAGTCATTCTATTGTTAAATTTTTTTTTTCTGTTCAGATGTTCATGTTTAAAGAGGTTAATATTCAATTTGCTTATGCATTCCCACAGGCAATAAAAGGGTCAATAGAGCTTGCATACTATAATAGTGTGCCTTTATGGTGGACCTTAAAATAATTTCTTGGAATGTTGGAGGAATAAATAGTCCAGTTAAGAGGACCAGAATTATGCAGGAACTGCAGAGACAATGGGCCACCATAGCTTTCCTACAGGAGACACACTTAAATCAGGTGGAACATGGGAAGTTATGTAGAGGGTGGGTGGGAGAGGTATACTCTGCTGAATACCATCAACAGACTAACAGGAGGGGAACAGCCATACTGATCAGAAAAGATACTCCCCTCATGATCACTCAAAGCTTGTCAGATCCAGAGGGGAGATTTGTGAGACTTACAGGCAAATATAAGGGCCAGCACTGTGTCTTTTTAAATCTTTATGTCCCAAATGATGAGCAAGAGATGGTTACCTTTATAACTAAAACTTTGACAGACACTGTGACAGACCCAAACAGCTTAATTTTTATTGGAGGAGACTTTAACTCTGTTCAAGATTTGGGCCTGAACAGGGTGGGCTCCAAGTCCTCAGGTGCAGCTAGATCCAGCAGAATCCTTAATAGGTTGTGTTCAGAGTTGTCGCTGGTAGATGCATGGAGGTTTATAAACCCTAAACAAGGGGACTTTACTCATTACTCTCTTAAATAGAAATTGTATTCCAGGATAGATTTCCTTCTGGTATCTTCCAATGTATTGCCCCACCTCATAAGAGCAAGTATAGGTAATATTCTACTGTCTGATCATGCCACCACTTCTTTGGAAGTAGCCTTCATTCCAAAGCCTCAAGAATCCTTGTGGCGTCTCAATATCAGCCTTCTGAACCATGAAGAACTTAAACAATTAATGCAGCAGTCTATCAAGCAATACTTAGAGACAAACCTGGAGTGAGATACAGAGGCTGGGATTAGATGGGATGCCCTAAAATGTTACCTAAGAGGTATTATAATATCATATGCATCTCAGTACAAAAAAAAAAACTTAAAGAGCGTTTAGAGTTAGAAAGTAAGATTTTCTCTTTTTTTGAAATTTAAGAGATTTTTATCATATCATTAAATACACCAAACCAAGGGGTCTATTAGCCATACATGAGAAATGGAATACATAAATGTAACAAAAGAGTACATCCACCTTCGTAGTACATGAACCATAGGCTCCCATCCCCCACCACCCCAATCCCCAAAACCCACCCCATCCCAAAAGTAAAATTTCTCAACTGGAGTTAACACATAAACAAACTAGGGATAAACAAATAGAGAAGGAATCATCTAAGACCAAAGCCAAACTAAATAAAATCATAGAACTGCAGGTGGAGGGCCAACTCCGCTACGCTAAACAAAGATACTACGAGCACGCTAATAGAGCCGGAAGATTACTAGTGTGGCAGCTCCACAAGGAGAGAGCATCTTGGGCAGTTCCTAAGCTTAAATCCGAAACAGATGGGGCTCTGCATTGGTCCCCCCAACAGATCACATCCAAAGTCAGGGATTACTACAATAATTTATATTCAGTAGAGAGGAGCCCAGAACATTATGGCACCATCTCAAATTTTTGGGACAAAATCCAGTTCCCCACCCTTACAGTGGAACAAAGACAAAATCTGGTTGCCCCTATCTCTAACTTAGAAATATCCCAAAAAATCAAACAACTTAAAAATGGGAAGGCTCCGGGGACTGACGGCTATATAGCCAAATTTTTCAAGGCATTTTCTGAGTCCTTAATGCCGGTGCTGTCAAGCACATATAATGAGCTATGGAGAGGGGAGGGGGCAGCCCCAGTTTCCTGGAACCAAGCCCAAATCTCAGTGATTCTTAAACCAGGGAAAGATCCAGAAGACTGTAAGTCATACCGTCCAATTTCACTACTTCAGGTAGACCTAAAAATTTTTACTGGAATTATGGCAGACCGGCTACAATTAGTAGCCTGCACCTTAATACACAGGGATCAAACAGGCTTCATATCCAGACGATTCCTGCAAGATAATATTCAGTGACTGTTAAACATCATTTCAGCCCATAAGAACACCAAACTTTTTCAATTAGCCATAAGCATGGACACAGAAAAGGCGTTCAACAGGGTCGACTGGGTCTTCCTAGAAGAAACTTTGAAAAGATTCAAAGTGGGGGAGAAATTTATCAATAGCATAAAGGCACTATACAGAGCTCTGGAAGCTAGAGTTAAGGTAAATGGCTGCCTCTCTGAGAGATTTCCTCTAATGTGGGGGATGAGGTAGGGTTTCCCCTCTCTCCGCTCCTTTTTGCATTATCCCTTGAACCACTGGTGATCGAAATCAGGGCAAGTCAAAGTATTCACGGAGTAGAAATGGAGGGGCATACTCAGAAGGTAGCTTTATATGCAGATGATTCCCTCTTCTTCGTCTCTCATCCAGAAACCTCAGTCCCAGCTCTCCTTCAGACTCTGGATGCGTATGGCACTATAGCTGGTTACAAAATTAATCTTTCCATATCAGAAACTCTTATTCTGAATGGGTCCCCCCATAAGGTTTAAACAAAGCTTCCCTTTCGCCTGGGCGAAAAAGAACACAATACGTTACTTAGGCGTTGAAGTTTCAATAGATCTGTCTCAGTTATATAAAAATAACTACCTAAAATTACTCCAGCAACTCCAAATGGACATAACCAGGTGGAGATTATTACCTCTGACCCTCTATGGAAGGATACAGGCTCTTAAAATGAATGCCCTACCCAGATTTCTCTTTGTGTTCCAAACTCTTCCAATACAGCCTCCTGCAGAGTTCTAGGTGGAACTACACTTTGACCCAAGATTCCCCCAGTTTGATTCAGGCTATAGAGACTGGGCTATAAAATGCCTCTCCACATTTTCACAGTGTATAAACAATTACCAGTGTCTATCTTTTGTACAATTAGAGGGAAATTCCACCTTCGCAAGGAAGACCTATTTTGGTACTTCCAAGTCAACATTATATTCTCTCTGAGAATAGAATACAAAAAATTAATGGAGATAAGACTCAGCTTGAAAATTATTTTTATCTCAGCAGTACAATTAAAAATGACTTGCGTCCTCTTTTGAAACTAAACAAAATTTTGATCAACACTAACAAGAATATCTTAGATTTAGTAAAACAGAAATGGACGGGGGAACTATCTATCTCAATTTCCCAACAACTATGGGACAAAAGATTAAGTAGGGGATGGCAGGTGACCAGCACTCCAACATGGAGAGAATTCCATTGGAAGATACTTTTAAGGTATTTTCTTACTCCCTCTGTTACGAAACACTACAAGCCAAACCAATCAGAGCTCTGTTGGAGAGGGTGTCAATCTAAAGGGTTCACAACACATATCTTCTAGGCCTGTCCAGTTCTTCTCCAGTTTTGGATGAGAGTGCATGATCTCATGCAAACCATTACAGGACAACAGATTCCCTTTACAGGAAAGGATCTGGTTCTAGGCCTTCCAACTTTAATATCTGGGCCAAGACAATCAAATAAACTGTCTCACGTAATGAGAGTCGCAGCGCTAAAATGAATCACATCTAGATGGCGTTCTCCCCTTCCCCCCACAGTAGACGATTGGAAAATCAGAATGTCCCAGCTGGAGACAATGGAACAAATTACTTACACCTTAAGGCAAAATAGTGATAGTTTTACTACTATTTGGCCACCTTGGCAAAGATTCATACAAGCCTAACGGATCGCTCCTTAATGATTCTTATAAGGTCCTATTGAGAGAAAGGCAAATCTAGAGAAAAGCTCAGAACCCCAGAATGCCTAAGTTTGTCTAGTTGAGTTATAGTGGAATGCACTTTACATCTATTTTTATGGTTTAAAGAATTTCTATAATGGTTATAATAATTTTTAAATGAGTCACCATCTTATTAGAAAATGTGATATTTCTTTTCAAGATTAACTGTTAAAATATTAGATTAAGTATTAACATACTAACATACTAATTGCCAGCAGATTAGGCCTTACGATCTATAGAGTCTGCTCGAACCTCAGATCCCTAGTTGGGTGCTGAGGCCCTCCCCCGCCTTGTGTTCCAGAAACCCCTATCATCCATCCACACCCACCTGGGACAGGCCATCATCTGATACATCCACTTGCTGTGTCTTTCCCACCCTGTCTTGAAGCCCTCCACTGTGGATCTCTGAACCAGCCCACCAGGCAGTGCATTCCAAGGGTCCACCACCCTCTCAGTGAAAAACCTCCTCCTCTTTTCCCCCTTCACCCTTCCACCTTCCAACTTCAAACCATGCCCTCTGGTGATACCTCCCTCCTTTAGTCTAAGATCCCCTCCATGTTTACCCTATTTATTCCTTGAGGTACTTGAAGACCTCAATCATGTCCCCTGTCTCCTCTCCTCCAATAAAAACAGGCAGAGCTCCTCAAGTCTGTCCTCATCGTCAAATCCCTAGTCCTTGTATCATCTTAGTTGCCCTCCTCTGTACCCTCTCCAGGGCCGTGTCCCTCTTCAAGTGTGGTCCTCAGTACTGTACACAGTACTCAAGGTGTGAGTCTAACCAGTCTATTGTACAGTGGCAGAATCACTTCCTTGCTCCTAGAGGTGTTCCCCCTTACGATGCATCCCAACAGCCTGTTAACCTTGCTAGCCGCTCTCCTGCACTGCTCAGAGTTATTCATACATGCATCCACCCTATAAGAAAGGACAACTTATACAGTGTATGTATTTTACAATGATGTTAAGAATGTTTTCACCAATCAGATGATAGCACTTTGTACCTTCTAAATCTGATAAAATTGTATTGTCCATCTGATACATAATACATCTGAAGTTATAAAGAAAAAAGGTTTCCTATCCTGGAATTAAAGTCCCCACAAAAAAAAACCTCCTCACAGCCAGTTGATGTCCAGCTATCATATATCAGGTCCTCAATTTGTTTCCACATTTCAGGATTGTAATATTTGGTGTTCTTTGGTGGGACATATATATTTCCAGGCATATTTTTTTACCCTTAATGCTGATGAATAGTATTATAATATTCTTTGTACAATATAATACTTCTGCAGTGATATCCTCTGTTATTTTAATCCAAACCACTAAACCACCTATCATTCTACCTTTTTTTGTTTCCCTAAAACCAGCTGATTGGAATGTTAAATAGCCATTCAATGCCACATCTGTCTCTACCTTGTGCCAGGTCTCTTGCAAGCATATTACATTAAAATTTGTTATAAATTCTTTCCATTCAATATCCACAAATTTCCCTAATACACCCGCTATATTCCAGGAGACCAAATACAATCTAATTTGACCTAGTTCATGCCAAATTTGTGACTCCATCAGAAGTCAATTGTCCTGTATCTCTAAGACCTCAAACATATTGAAGGTTGGGATATTATATACAGTAACATCTAATTTCTCATTCAAATTCAATACTCCTTTCAATATATTAGTTGTCTTTAAAACACTACTGTTTATAGTCTTGCGCTGTATCACAGGCTTTTCAAGTACTATGTATAATCCCATAAGGTCCAATTTACTCAATTTCTCCAATATTTTGCTAAATAGGGTTAAATGCCTAACCTCAATATTCACCGTATCACAATCCACATCAGGACTCTGTCTCCAAACAGAAATGTCATCAAGGTTATCGATAGAAATATTTGTCAGTTGCTCAAAAATATCTATTATTGTAACTTGGAGTTTGTTATTATTTTCATCCTTTGATCTGCCTAGTCCATAAAGGTGAAGCCTATTAATAATCTCACTTTCCCTCACTGGATCTCTAGTCTGCATTACTTTCGATACTGGGGTCTCCAAAATAACACTGTCAACAATATGCCCCCCTATTTTATCTAATACTGGGCATTACTCAGAATAGATTCTGCCGTATCTTTTCTGCTTAAAAGTACATCCACCTGTCCTAGTATTAAGTTCCTCTTGTTCCCCCAAACTTTGATAATTTCAAGATCTTTTTCAGGTATTCTTAACACATGCATAAGCCGCTTGCTTATAATTCCCTTCAACCTATTGATTGTCTCATTTGCAGATAATTTGAGACCAAAGACAGTAATCTGCATCGGTATATTCTCGTCTGATTCATTACCATTATTCATTTTCATCCTATTTACATAATGGTTCACATATCCAAGTCTTCTTAGAGACCTACCATTTAACTAGACCTGATTGGCTATGTGTGGGGCCGTACAAAAAATAAACAAACATTCTACTCCATCCACATCTTTGTCTGCCCATATCTGAATAATATCTGAATTTGTGATATCTGCTCCCGTAACTGTCCTAAATAGGTGCACAATCTTATTTCTTAATTCGTCAACCGACCACTCATGATGTATTTGGAATCCATAAAGGGTTAGGATAACACAGTCAATAATATTAATCCCCACTTTTTCCCTCCCATCCATGAATGATTTTAAATATGAGGACTCATTATTTTGTTCTACCTGTCTTTCTGACATCAATATTTCTTTTGCTTCAGCTTCATCCAACAACTTCATACCTTCATTTGTTCCATTCCTTAACTTTTGATGATTTGTTTTCACTGTAATCTTTCTGGTCAAACCCTTAACCTTAGATGCTGATTGTGAGATCTGTGCTAACTCCTTGGATGAATTTTCCCTCTCCATATTTTTCCTATCTTTTTTCCCTATCTCATTTTCCTTTTTCTTTAATGCTTCAAAGTGAAACTCATCGGCTTGTATTAAGATATTATCTGATATGCTAGCCATCTGAACTGCTTTTTGTTTGTTTTTTCTTGTAGTCTTTTTTCTCTTCCTCCTCACCAACCTTGTGTAATGTTTTTCCTTTGTTCCATCTTTATTATCAAATGTTTTAATCAGATCACAGGAAGGCATATCTAGATCAGTTTAAATACTAATTATCTCACTCATAGGCAATGATATTTCTATTGGGGTTTCTATTGGGGCAGCCTTTTTTAATCTAATGAGTACATCATCAAGTCTACCTCCATTGATGGCTATATTTTCTTTAATAGTATCCAGTTCATATTTTAAATTTACCAAGTGATCAAGAATCACCAAATGGGCAGCATAAGGATTACCTATAATTTTTTTCATTTCATCACTTAGTAAAGTAGGATGATTCTCCACAGAATTATGTAACTTAATTTCTGGTGTCTGTCCATCACCCACTTGACCAGCTAATGAGAATTGCTTAAGTCCTTTAATAGTTTCCTGTAACTCGGTATCACTATTCTTTAAGTCATATTGCCAATTGGGGTTTGGGTTAGATTCATAAAAGTATTCAGTGGAGAATTCCAAGGATGTTGAGAGACTAGTGTGCAGATCATAATTCAAATTCTCTGAGGCCTCTAAGGTATTACGTGACCCATAAACATCAATGTTATGCTTCTTAGTGTCCTTTTCTAACTGAGAATTATTTAATACTGTAACACACTTTCCTTCAATAATTTGGATGCTAGTATCTATGCTTGTATTAGCACTTGTCACAAAATCCTTATTCAAACAAGTCTTCTTATTCCCTACAGTAGTTCTATCGTGTACACAATTTCCAGCATATACGGCTTGATTATTGTTTACTGAACTGCACAAACCTGGCCTTAAAAAGAAGATCTCAATGTCTGGTTGTTGAACTGCAATCAGTTTGGAGATTTTCCTGTATCCTTTACTTTTTCTGTCAGTTACTAGGACACGCTGAGTATTGTTTATGCCCTTAGCCCCATAAGTCTCCTATAATTTATGAATATCTGTCAATATTTCTAGCAGTTTCATCTTTCTACTTCTATGCTTAATTCTTTTCATAGTAGTAATTCTGCTTTCTAGCATAGGTGTAGAATGCGATTTTACAGTATCCTGCTCAAGCTGTCTTAACAGACCTCTCTCTTCTAAATTTAACTCATACTCTCCTTCATCTACTCCTACCACATTATAATCTAGTCCATCCCTATACTCAGATATCCCTGGATTTACAGTGTCTCCTTTCTTCTATAATTCTTTGCAGATCTTAAACTTGGAAATGATTCCTCACGTTTACCCAACCGTTGTTTCCTAGTTTTCACCATATTCAATCTTCTAGTGCTTGAACCAGAATAAAAAGCTAAATAATAAATAAATAATTCAAATCACAATAGGCACAATAAGCACAGATAAGCACAAAATAAGTCCCAATAAGTTCCAGTAATAAGTTCCACAATGTCCGTGGAAGAGAAGTGTAAATGTAGTTACAGCTGTAATTTTCCTGCAAGGGGTCCCAAATAAAAAGCTTGAATCTTGAAGCTTTGAATCGCAGTACCACCAAACAGTCAAGAGGGAAAATGTAAAATCACCTAAACAATTTTTGAGACCAGTTCACAGAGCAGAGCTTCTTGCAGTAACAGTTCTCTCCACGGTTTCCTCCTACAGGTCTTATGTTACTAATCCAATGTTTGTCCATTTCAAAGGGGAATATTATATGGCTCTTCTTAAGTTTACTAAAGCATCTCCAGCTCAGATTCTTGCTTCCTGATTTTCTAGGGCCGCACTTCTCTGTCCTGGAGAAGCTCGTTTCTGCCATCAAAGGATCCTCCTCTATGCAGACAATGCATTCATCTACTCCAGCAGCCACGACCCCAAGCAATTGGAACTTTACCTTCAGAGTGGGTTTGCGGAAGTGGAGGACTGATTCTCTAAACATAAACTGATCCTCAACTGAAGCCTTGTCTAGCGTTTGGGGTGCGGTCAGGACCTCCCTGCAGCATACATCTTCTACAAATGTGATCTGCCTACATAAAACTGGTGCTACAGTTCAGCTCTCAATCAGCCTAAAGTTACAAAAGTGTAATGCTATGTTTTTTAGCTCACCCTTTGTTTTTTCCTATCACATAAAATATTTAATTAAAAGGGTAACTGAGTCTCCACTCCCTGGCATTAACTGCAAGACCACTATGAGGCCCCTGTTAAACTAGAAACATTTAACAAATGTATCATGTTTTACTGAACTTACTATTGTGTACTTTAGGTTACCAATTATCTGTTGGAAAAAGACCACTTGGCCCACACAGTCAGCCCAGATTGTCCATCCCTGCCTTATTGGTCTCATCTGCAGACCCTAAAGCAACCCTGCTGCCCCCTGCCTGTTTTCAAATACACCTCAGCCCTATGCCTATCTCACGCATGCTTAAAGCCCCACAGTGTTTTCGGCACCATCGTATATGCCTGCAGTCTCTGTCAGTTATCTACCATGCCTTCCATGAATATTTCTTCACATCTGTCTTGATGAACTCCCCCTTCAGCTTCATCACATGCAACCATTGCCCCTGATACTTCAGCTGTTTCTCATATGAAAGAGACTCCCCTTATGTGCCCTGTCTTCACCTGTGGGGTACTTGTATAGGTCTCTATCATGGCGCATCTCGGTCTCCTCTCTTCCAGGGTGGACATACAATGCACTTACACCAGTGCCATTTTAGTAGCCCTAGGCAAGACACAAGACATCACCTCATTTGAGTCCTTTGCTCAATCTTTGATGACTGTGTGTCACCTGGCTAATGACCAGTGCAGTAGTTTGTTGCCCTTTTGGGTCCCTGAAAGGCTGTTGGGGAGTGTTCATGGCAGAATTGCCTAGTGTACTTGAGAAGGGAAGGAAGTGGTGGAGTTTAACAGTGTTACAATGTCTTTTTTAAAAACAAAAACACTTATCTGGGGGGGGGTCGAATAACGAATAATGAATATCTGGCACCCCGAATATGAATATTATTCCCAATATTTGAATAAATATATTCACACATCACTACTCTTCAGGTAGCATGTTCCAAGGCATCACCACCCTTTCCATGAAGTAATGTTTCCTCAGTTCGCTTCTGTACTCCCCCCCACCAGTTTTAGGCTATGCCCACTCATGGTCCCTTCCCCTTCAATCTGAACAAACCCTCAGTGTTTACTCTGTTGATGGTCTTCAAGTATTTAAAGGTCTTGATCATGTCTCCTCTGTCCCTTCCCTCCAGGGAGTACATATCAAGCTCCCTAAGTGTCTCCTCATAGGGCTTTTTGCCCCATTCCCTGGAACATCTTAGACACCCTCATCTGGACTCTCTACAGGAGAATGATGTCCTTCCTTATGTAAGGATGCCAGAACTGCACACAGTACTCCATGTGTAGCCATACTAAGTATTTGTACAGTGGCAGGATAACCCCCTCCATTCTTGAAGTGATCCCCTAGCAATGCACCCTAGCATTCTGTTTGCCTTTGATGCTGCTTTCCTACACTGTTCTGAGTGATTCATTTTGCCAGTGGCCACCACTCATAGATCCTTTTCCTCCTCTGAGACTGTCAATTGTTCCCCCTCAAATGGTAACTGTAGCCTAGATTCCTATACCCAAATGCAGAACACTACACTTCCAAGCATTAAACCCCAGCTGCCATGTGTCTGATCACTGTTCAAGTCTTTCTAGGTCCTCCTGGAGAGTCCTCCACCCCTCCTCACTGTACACCACCACTCCTAGTTTAGAGTCGACAGTGAACAGGCTCATTTTGTTCATAACTCCCTCTGCAATGTCCACAATGAAAGCACTAAATAACAGTAGACGCAGAACAGATCCTTGTGGGATCCTACTAATGACCCTCCTGGGTGACAAAAGTTCCCCCTCCCACCACCACCCGCTGTTGCCTGTTGCTCAGCCAGTTCCCAATCCACTTCATCATTTCTACCCCCACACCCAGGTTCCTCAACTTGCCCAGCAGTCTCTCTCATGTGGCACAGAGGCAAATGCCTTGCTGAAGTCCAGGTACAGAACATTAACCAGTCAACCACGATCCAGAGACCTTGTCACCCAATCAAAAAATTCAACTAGGTTTGTTTGACAAGATCTCCCCTGGATGAATTCATGTTGCCAGACATCCTGAAGGCCATTTACTTCCAGGAACTCCACCAATCTTTTCTTCAAGACCTTTCCCCAACTATTGACGTCAGGCTGATAAGCCTGTAATTTCCTTTCTCTTCCCTAGGACTGTTCTTATGGAGTGGCACAACATGTGCCATCCTCCAATCCAGTGGTACACAACCCAATAGGAGAGAGGAACTGAATAATTCTGTCAGATGTACTTCCAGGACATCTGCCAGTTCCTTCAGGACACTGGGGTGGATTTCGTCCAGGCCCAGGGTCTTGTCTGTCCTTATGGACTTAAGGTCCTTCCACACTATTTCCAGGATCTCTCTATCTGCTATTGCCCCCCTTCCCCCATTCCAGCCTTCTCCCACCCCCTGCTGAATTGGCTCATCCTTTTCCCTTGTAAAGACTGAGCAGAAGTACTCATTTAGTACCTCAGCCTGCTCGACTCCCTCCTCTTCCCACCCACCTTTTTCAACCTGGTAATTTGTTCCCTACACTTTCTTCTCTCCCTGCTGTATCAAAAAATTCATTTTCCCCCTCTGCGATCCCTATGCCAACCATAGCACTTTGATTGCCTTAGCTGCCCTTACCACTCTGCACACCTCCCTTGATTTCATATAGTACTCCTGCTTGTCCTCCTACCGAGGGGTTCTCCTGTACTTTCAGAAGGCTAGCGTTTTCTACCTTACACTCTCCTGCTCCCCCTTGGTCCATCAAATGGGTTTCCTTGATCTCACACTCTTGTAGTAGGTCTTTGTGCAAATTTTTGTTGCCTCTAGCAGTGCTAACTTCAATATTGCCCACCTGCATTCCTTGTCCAAATCCGGATTGATCATCTCTAGATGCCCCTCAAGGATGTCTGCCATCCTCCCGAGGTCTGCTTCCCTAAAGTCCACTACCTTCATACTTGTCTGAATTCCATCCCTACCCAGGTTCAGGGAGAACCATACTGTACAGTGCTTACTCCCTGCTAGTGGGTCCTCTACTACCACATCTTTTAGCTGATCGCCATCTGCCAGTATCAGGTCCAAGATGTTTCCTTCTCTGGTTGGCTTAACCACCAGTTGTGACAGGAATGCATCTTGGAATGCATCCAGTATCCTTTGTTCTTTAGCATTTGCTGATGACATAGAGCACCAGTCCACCCCTGGCAAGTTAAAGTCTCCCACACCTCCGTCCTGCCCATGACCCTGCTAGAGTGGTTTATTAGGTTATCCACCTGTTCCCTGTTGTGTTCCTCAGACTATGTTGGTGGCCTATAGATCACTCCCAGATTTACCCTCCAGGCCTTAGTATCTTTTAAGGTAACCCACATCATCTCCACATTCCCGTTCTCACCCTCCTCCCTGCTGCACTCAGTCCCTTCCCTTACAAAAAATGCCACCCCTCCACCCTTGCCAAGTTTCCTGTTCCTCCTAAACATTTTGTACCCTAGTAGTATTAAGTCTCTGTCATGGTACTGGGTGGCCCATGTCTCCATGATTGTAGCCACGTCCATCCCCCTTCCATCATTAACACCTGTAACATGGGTAACTTGTTTCCCAGGCTCCTTGCATTTATGGAACCCACCTTCCAACCTACTCCCCTATCCTTCTTAACCTTCCCTTTCTCGTACCATTACCCCCTGTGGATTCTTCTCAACCTCCAAATTTCCATTTGTGGGAGAGGTGTTGGCCCTCCCAAACTTTGCATTCCTACCTGCCCGCAAGTCTAAGCCGGGTCTATGTCAGTTTGCTCCAGACCATTTGCTCCTGACTCAGTTCACTCCAGCTAATTACACTTTGCATTAATTCATTCCCTGTGGCTTCGCTTTGCTGTAACACAAGCACTTAAAGCAGTAATCAATTATAGGCTGGGCAATTTAGTAATTCCTTAAATATGAAGCCATTGTAGTGACCCGCGTTCCTCAGTATACCTAGAGCTGCAAGCATGTCTACATACTTCATACTATCTGAGTGTAACAAAAAGAAATTGGTGGATGCTAACAACTATGTATACACTCATCACAAGTGGGGCTACAATGTCAAGTCTATATGGCAGTGTGAGTTAGCGGCAAGAAGTTAAAAACATGCAATGCCAGAGTTCATACTGAAAGTTACGAAGTGCCCTGCATAATTTCAACCTTTAGCAAACACACTCATGCATCGGACCCAACAGTGGTTGAGAGGGCTCAGGCTGTCAATAATGTTAAGAAGAGAGCCTAATGCACACAAATGCAACTGCACAGGTTGTTCTTTATTGTAAGGAAAATGTGTTTTTGGCTGCACAGGGCACTATTGTGGACAAAAATCTTAAGCACGCTATACAGCGCGTTCGCTGTTGGGGAGCTCCTTCAAACCCTCGAGACCTGACTGAGCTTGTTATAGCCCAGCAGTACAGGTCATTTAACTCGTTGCCTCCACAGGAACTCTCTGAAGTTGCAGCACTTGTCTCCTGTATATTGTTAGCAGTGAATCCTGGGCCCTTTTAAGCAAAATCAAGCCATAATCAGCATGCTGCAAACAAATACTAATAGCACAAAAACCATAAGCGCTAGACACAAAGTATGAGTGGCAAACTTGTTCAGCATAAGATTGCCTTTCCAACGGTGGTATACAAGTAATAATAGGTAATTTAGTTTTTTTTCTATGCTGGTCAAAACAGCAAAGTAAATATTTTTTCCACTAAAAAATGCACCATAAGCCTTTTTTTTTGTTGGGAAATATGTAACATATCAACACCAAATCAGGCATCCAGACATTAGATGTAGTTTTAATAATTGTTTGTAAAAAAAAAAAATTATTTCTGTAGTATTAAACATAATTTTCCCCCATTTTAGTCAAGGTGTGTTGGTAATAGTTGAGAGACTAATCTAAACCATAACACCATATCATAAACAAATGCATATAACTCCTAAAATGTACATGATACACACAACATATCAGTGGCAAAGTTGTTCCACACAAAATTGCCTTTCCAACAGTGCTATGCAATCAATTATGCTCAATTCAGTTTTGGTTTTATACTGGCTGAGATACCCAGAATGTGTGTTTTCTTCAAAGTGCTTAGGTGGTTCTTGAGGGACAAAATGTCTGACATACACACCATGTCATAAACAAATATAAATAACTCCTTAAGTAAACATGATACACACAAAATGTCAGTGGCAAAGTTGTTCAACACAACATTACCTTTCTAATGGTGCAATGCAGTCAATTCTAATCATTTCTGGCTGGCAAGTAATACTAAAACATGTGTGTGACATCTCCAGACATTACTAGGACACACAGGAAGTCTGTGGGTGACTTCTGTAGTCATTCTGGGACACACTGCAGTACATTTTCTGCCGCCTACAGGCGTCTTCTAGGAGACAATGAGTTTAGTGTGCAGATGGCAGCGAGATTAATTTTATTTTATATGACAGTGGCCCCAGCACTGACAGAATTCTAGTCTTTGGAACAGATTCCGACCTTCAGTTTTTGAAGCAATGCAAACATTGGCACACTGATGGAACCTTCAGCGTAGCTACTGTGTGACCCTGAGCAAGTCACTTAACCTCCTTGTGCTCCCAGGTCGCTCCTGTAAAAAAGCTTTCAGCTTAGTGTGCTATACCTGGTTAAACAACTAAATAAATAAAATAAAAGCTACCCCACTTTTTTATCAATTGTACTGCATATTGGGGGAATGCTTTGGAAGTATTCAGCCAGCAATATTTGCATTGCTACCTAGTAAATGCAGGGACACATATGAAAGCTATTAAATGCTTTGAAAGACCTGAATCCCCGTCTTGACCCTGCAGTCATCATGTCCGACTTTGAGAAGGCAATCATTCAAGCTTTCAGAACAGTGTTCCCCAATGCTACTCAAGTCAGATGTTTCTTTCATTTTTCACAATGCGTGTACCACAAAATACTATCAGAGGGACTAGGTCAGAGATATGCCCAGGACAGCGAGTTCAGCACTAAGTGTCATTATTTACCGGCATTGGCATTCTTTCCCCTGAATCAGGTTATTAGTCAGTTTGAGGGCATCACAAACGAAAGCCTAAACATTTTCCCTGCTGAATTAGAGCCTATCATTGACTATTTTTAAGACACGTGGGTGAGTTGTAGGAACGGATGGGGACAGGGCGTAGGCAGCCACAATATGCCATATAATTTTGGAATCACCATGAGACTGTCACTGAGAAATGAACTTGAACAAACAACACTGTTGAGGCATTTCACAGAGGGACGAAGGCAATACTCTGCATGTCACACCCACCATTATGGAAGTTCATTGATGGGACTAAGTGCATTAAAAAAAAGAGATGCTGACATTGAGCAGTTAATCGCTGGCAATCAACCTACCACAGCAAAGAGGGCATACAAGGATAGTGCTACACGGCGTGAAACGATACTGGGAAAATTTGAGGAACGCACAACCAAAGAATTCCTAAGAGGCATCACACATTGTTCTGAATATTGAGACTGACTAGACAAAAGACTGTGTTTTTAAATTTTGAAATAAAGTTTCCTTTTAAATTGGATTAGATGGTTACTATGACAACAACGTCAGCAATGTCACATTGTGCGCAAGGACTGCATGACAGCTGCCTGACAATGGATAAGGTAAAAGACAATTCAAGCTTTTATGTTACTTATTGTCAATTGGAAAGATTATTGTACACTTAGCGGAAATGCATTTAGTAGCCTGTGTGTCCGTTGAAGGCAGGAAGTGAAAAGACGCAGAGCGAGAAGGAGTGGGAGCATGTTATTAGGGAATGAACCGGCAGGATCGAGTTGTCAGGGAATAAATTAGTGGGAGTGAATTGACATGCTCCCGTCTAAGCCATCCCCCACTAGTTTAAATCACACTAGCAATAAACTCCCCCAGCTTCCTACTTAGAACTTCTTTTCCCTCCTGACTCAGATGTAGACTGTCCTTGGTGAATTGATCCTTGTTTCCCATGTTTCTCCCTAGCCTCCCACCAGTCCAAAGTCCATGGTGAGACACCATTCTCCCAACCACTCATTAAAGTATGTTATCCTCTGTTTCCTGTCCATGCTTGCCCTCAGTACCAGAAGAAATTTGGAAAATGCCACAGTACATCCTTCAGTGTTACATATGCTGGCCAATTCCCTAAATTTTGCTTGTGCCTCTTGCACACTATTTCTATCCAAGTAGTTTGTGCCAAAGTGCACCACTATGTGGGTTCCCCCCATGCTTCCTCACTATAGAGTGAACTATGTGCTTGGCCCTGTGTGCTGTCATGCCAGGCATGCACTCAACCCTGATGGAACTTCTTTCCCCTTCCACTCCCCCCATTTGATACCCTTAATTATGGAATCCCCCAGGGTGATAACTCTGCTACCTTCTTTTTGCCTGCTCATTGTAGTTTCCTCTCCTTTCTGTGCCTTGTCATGTTCATCCATCTCCCTATCCCCACACCATTCTTGTCCCTCCTCTTTTCAGGTTCCTCATGCAAGGCTATTCCCCCCAGGACAAAGTCCGTCCTTTTTGTAGAGATGTTTTGTATTTCTCCTTTACCACCAATGTCAGCACTGCCCCAAGTGAACCCCTTCCCCCAGTTAACCCTCCCCCTTATTGTCACTCTGCCTTGATCCTCTCTGCCCTTCCCTGTCATCTCCTCCCTCATCCCTCTCCCTCCCCCTCTTCACCTCCTCTCACTGACAGCCATCACCAGTTTCCCCTCCCATGTCCCTGATTTATGCTTTCTAATTTCTATCCCTCCTTTGTTGCCTCTCACCCTCACCTTTCCATTCAGTAGTTTCCCTTTTCCCCAGCCTCCAACTCCCCCTCCCCCCCACTATTCCTATCATCAATGCGCCCTGCCCCCTCATGATTACCATGTCCTTTAAATTTTGTAAAGGTGTATACTTATTCAACAAGATAACCCCTCCTCCATTTACAAATGTCAGGTTAACCCCTTCTCCATCTACAAACCTGTTTCCCACACTAGCCCTGTCTTTGCTGTTTCTTGTTGCTCCCTGTGCAGTACCACCCTGCTCTCCCCTCTTTCTACCCACCTCCTGCCATTCCCTGTTCCTCCAGCAACCCGATCTGTTTCCCACCCCACCAGTCTCCCCTGAATATCTCCTGTTCATCTAATCATCCTTGCTCCATCTATTTGTAACTCCAAAGCCGTATTCCTCTACCTTATCTCCTTCCATGCACTGCATCTCCACCTCCCTCCCTCCTCAGCCTTTATATTTCAGTTTCCAGGTTCATCAATCTCATACATATTGGGCAACCTTCTATTCTCCACAGCGTGTCCATGTAAACTGCTGCTCCACATCCGCTACACCCCACTATCCACCTAGGTTCTATTTTCTCCCCAAGAACTCACTGCCCCTGCTCTGCCCCACCCCCACTCTCCTCTTCTGCTCTGACATCCCATCTCAGAATGTATGTCTTGCCTTTTCTGGTCTCCCTTCTATAAGCCTCAACTTAATCCTGTCCTGCCTACTCTTAACCTCCCAAGCAATAGCTTTCTTAAGTAGTTACTAGTGTAGTCACCCTTCCAAAAACCAGTACTAATCTACACTTTCTGGATGTTCATGCCTGTCATAGATTTGCAGTTTGGATTGACATGAGCTAACCCTATGCAGCAGGTATCCAGTATGTATGATCCTATTAGCCTTCTTTGGTAGCTTCAGTGTAGTCACTCTTCTCACACCGTACCTCACAATTTCCCATTTTACCAGCCCTGTCTTAGGTTGGTGCTAGCCTTGACCTGAGCCCACAAAATGCAACAATGCAGATCAGGCTTTCCCAACTAACAAAGCTTCCAGTTACTAACAAAATAACAAATCTTCCATTTACAATATTGGAAAGACCCCTCGACACTCTAAATGTTGACTTAACCTTCTGCACAAATTTACATTGTGCCTCCCACACAGCCTATGCTAGATAGCTCTAAACAAAAGTTTCAATGAATTGACACTGAGCCTTCTGCCAGCAGTATTCTATACAATACCACTAAACAAACATTTTCAATGACAATGTTAAAATGACATCCCCTAATAGCTACCAGTCCCCAAGAAGGCCTCCATGCTTCTGCAGACATCCCAGGCCATTTCCCTACTCAAAGAAACTCCCAGCATGACATGAACACAGGTAAAAAAGCACTTTCATTCTGTTGAGCCTCCTTCCAGCCATAGGAAGGTGACACAGTCTGACATAGACACATCCTGGACTAGTGGCTGTACAAGTCTTCAGGCAGGTCTCCTTCCTTCAAAGATCACAGCAGGCTTACCCTCTCTTGGGAACCTCTCAGATGGCTTCCTTGCTTCTGAACAGCAAATTAACACTTTAACTTTGGAAAAACTCCTTCCAAGCATTGGAAGGCAAACACAGGGTCCTTGGGCTGGTGTCTGGCAAACCCCCTGACAGGCCTTATTCACTCTCTGCAGCAACATCATGGAGCAAGGGCAAGGGACGGAGCCCCCCTTCCTCAGGAGGGGGTGCCAGCTGAATTGAACTGAACATTCTTTATCCTCTGGGTTTCATGAGCTCAGAGCATCTCCTGATTGGCTGATACATACTGTCAATCAGAAAATTAATATTCATCAGGCTCCTTTGAAGCCTCATCAGCTGTCTGCTTGGAAGCCAAAGATGGTCCTAGCCTCTTTTCCCAGAAACCATAGCTTCAGTACCTTAGAGCTCCTGGCTCTCTCTTTGGCTGTCTGCAGGGTCAAAGGTGGCTAATACAGCTGTTATACATACAGTTTATTTACAGTCCTGACTTTATTTCCCTTGTGCAGCCAAACTATACAGTTCCCACAAACAAATGACCCATTGCTCATCAGCCGCCCCTCTGTACTTTAGTCTGGTGGCAGAGAGAGGCAAAAGCAGGGCTTCCCCCACTAATTGCTGGCATTGTAGTGCTATCTTCCCAGGAACAGGCAGGCCCCATTCAGTGGTGGGCAGGGACTACATTTCCCAACAGCCTTGGCTGGTGTTGAATTTACATGCGCTTGTATCGCTTGTTAAAAACTTACTTTTGGGGTCCCTCTGGTCCCTCCCTCATGTCTCCAGATCCTGATTAGCTGATACAGGGGTCCAGTAGCATGGGAGGACCTTTGGTTCACAGTAAGAGTGGCTCTACAATTAAACCACACTACAGCACATGCGCAGACTGCCAGCTCACACATTCATGTGCAGCTGCACAGCAGTCACGCATCTTTGCACCTCCACCCCTCTTTTACAGGAAAAATATTTGCTGGGGCCAGACAGAGACTTCAAGGGCACCACACAGAGTGGGACTGGTGGCAGTGAGCAACAGGGAGTCGACCAAGGTGAGCTCCACCTGTGGGAGGTTACATACATACATACAAATCCCCTCTTAATTGTTTTTGTTGGTATCTGTTGTCATACTGATGCTACCTTAGAACTAATCCTACACAGTTGCAGATGTCCTTATCATTAAATGGACTGACTATTAGGAAAATGTCCCCCTCTTCATCTTTTCTGTTCAAGTGTGTATGAATGTAACAAGTCTTGCCCCAAAGTTCAGAAACCATATGAGTGTCCTTTCTCTGGACCCTTTCCAAAGTCCAAATTCCCTTTTTCTTCTGGGGTTCCCAGAACTGACATGAGAACCACAAATGGGGCCTCATAAGTACTCCATACAATGGCATAATGACCTCCCTCTCCCTGCTTGTTATGTTTTTTCCAATGCAACCCAGAACTGAATAGCATTTTTTCAGCACCTCAGAGCATTGTTCTTCAAATTTAAAATCATCCATAACCAACACATCCAAATCTTCTTCAGTATGGGCTTCCCTCAATCCCCTCATGTTCAGAAAATATGCTGCTCTTTTGTTCCTACTTCCAAGTGCATGACAGTGCTTATATCAGTATTAAAATTCAACTTGTGTTGTTTAGCTCAATATTCTAACAGTAATAACTCTGCTTTAAATTTCACTATTTGTTCCTCAGAGACCACAATAGCCTCAACGTCTGCATCACCTGTGAATTTGCACATCCGCCCTACAATAGTGCACTGAATGGATGATACGTATAAATATTGTTCAATTGTGCTTACACAACTAGATGAAATGATGCTTGTGTGACTTGATTTACTTTGTGGCTTTCTGCCTCTCTATCCATGGGATATACCACCCTGTAGGAGTACGATGCAAGGAACCCTAGAGGAGGGCCCCCCACAGGTGCCATGGGAATGATTGCATTGGCTAAAGGTAGCTTAGGAAGAAGACCACGGGTAAGAGAGATGAGCCACTGGAAGAGGGGTGAATGGTAGGTAATGAGAAATTAATCCTGGAGAGGCTGATGACGCATGACCTTATAAACCTGATGGGGGCATGACATAGTTGCTCTGCCCATTGAATCTCAGGCTTAAAGCCCTCCCATTCAATTGTGCTTACGCAACTAGAAGAGATGATGCTTGTGTGACTTGATTTACTTAGTGGCTTTCCACCTCTCTATCTGTGGGATATACCACCCTGTAGGGGTACAACACAAGGAACCCTAGAGGAGGGTTCCCCCCGACAGGTGTCATGGGAATTATTGCTTTGGCTAAAGGTAGCTTAGGAAGAAGCCCAAAAAGAATACCCAATCGGGTGTCAAGCATAGAAGAGGTGAGGATGATGAATGAATGAATTCTGAGAAGATGATTAAGGGTGGACTTCCTAAGGAGAGAGGAGAAAGCCAGAGCCACCATCTGCTTCTGTCCAACAGTGGAAGCTAACTAATTAACCTAAGAAAACATTAACTCTAATATTATGACCATTGGCATGGAGGAGAGGAAAAAAACCCTTTTTAGGAGGAAACCTCTGGGGAATCAAAGCCTTGGTTGTCTTCCCTCCAGGATGATGACATTTGATTTAAGGATGTATATCATTAAAGTGAAGAAAATGAGTAGGGAAGATGATGGCTGGATAGGGAAAAACCCCAAAAAGAAAGCACAGATCGAAGAAGTAACATGAGGCAGCAGGGACCCAAGAGGGGTATGCTCGAGGAGTCGGGAAGGAGTAGATCCATGTAGAAGTCAGAGGAGCAAGGGGTATCCAGATGCACTCATGATAAGACTGAGGATGATGAAGACTGATGATGATCGCTGCAGGAGTGCAGCAGTCAAATATGAGGAGACTGAG
This sequence comes from Neoceratodus forsteri, assembly GCA_016271365.2. Lineage (NCBI taxonomy): Eukaryota > Metazoa > Chordata > Ceratodontiformes > Ceratodontidae > Neoceratodus > Neoceratodus forsteri. The sequence continues at coordinate 157,910,950 of CM028131.1, read as the reverse complement.
AATGATGAAGACGGATGATGATGAGTGCTGCAGGAGATCAGCGGGTCAATGAGATAGCATAAGATGCCATGAGAGGTATGCTTAATTGATTGATGTGAGTATGAGGAAGAGGAGACAGGAATGAACTTGAAAATGAACTGGAATGATGGTGGAGAGCAGCCAGCCAGCCCTTAGCAAATGGTGACAGACAGGAAGGCATGGCCTTGAGTGTAGACAGAGTCGAATCGAGGTAGCAGGGACCGGAGAGGGGTATGCTTGAGTGTTCAATACAGCACAGGATTCAAGGACTGAATGCTCAAGTAAGTGATGTAAATAGATGAACCATGAGGTAAGGATGAGTGAATGATGATCGAAGTCAGGAACCTGATACATGTGGCGAGAGGGCCGTGGTTTGATGAGGTGGCATATGATTCATGATAGGTACGCCCAAAAAAATTATCCATTGCAGGGTGATTGAGTGCAGCTTTGATTGGAGGGACTCCTTGATGGCTGAGATGAATCAGGTAAAATAGGAAACAGATGAGGCATGATGATGCAGGGAAGCTTTGAAGTCTGGAACGAGGGAAGGTGATGGTAGGAGAGGGGAAAAAACTCAGAAGAAATGCATGGTTGGAGCAGTGGAGGTGAGGGGAAGGATGCAGATTGAGCGATGTAAACAGGAGAACCATGATGTCAGCAGCAAAGATAGGAAAGGGACAATAAACAATGGGGGATAGAATCCAGCCAGCCATCATCTAGGGGGAAAGCAGGGAGGGGGAACACTAAGAACACAGAGGAATGCATGCCACCCCAAAGGAAGGTGCAAGCAGAGGATATGCACAGTGTCCTGAGTATGGAAATCGTAGCCCAAAAGCAGGTAGTCCTGGGGTACAGGGGGAAAAGAGTCAGGCAGGAATGGGAAGAGAGTGCAACATGATAAGTCAGGTTCAGATGGGTGTAATGAGGCAAGAAAACAGTGCTAGGCAGTGGAGAAGACTAACCCGTAATAAGGGGAGGGAAACGCAGGCAATCAGAGGACTAGCAGCAATGCCCCCAAGAGACATGCAGGGGTACCAAAATAAAGTTGCATAATGAATGAGGAAGAGAGACAGGGCCAATGGTGAAGTACATGACTTAAGATAAATTCCATCCATCCATCATCGTCAATTTTATCTCCTACACCATCTATATGCCAAGAAACGAATTTCAGTGAACTCAGCAGGTGCTAAATCCACATGCCATGCACTAATGTAATCCGTAGGTACAGAGGGTCTGGATTTAATTTCAGACCTGAGTCATTGTCTTATGTCCTGAAATTGATTTTGAATGCCACTTCTAAAACATGATGGAAGAACTGCCCCATCTTATATGGAGACAGGAGAGCTAGAACCACAGACTACAGTTCCTATGTACTGGTGTGTGAAGCAGTGGTGGGAGCTGCAACAGTGCTGCAGTGAAGAGAAAGGCTGGAATAACCAGTCGAGTCAGTGAGCAGAGTATAGCAAAAGGAATAAATAATCCTCGCAAGGAAAGTGATACGGGAAGTCAGGGTTGGAGCAGATCTCGGGCTCCAAAGGTCAGCTGCCGAGGAAGTCCCATGGAGCTGGAATCACAAAATAAAGAGTACCAGCAGGCTGTGAACACACAAGCTGATGATGAGATAGAATGGCATGGAGAGAAACGTCGGGTCCGCTATGAGGGACAGAAAAGGAAGGAAGGGAAAAGGATGAGGAGCTGAAGGGGGACTGGGAAAGGAAATGCCAGGGCAGTGCTAGCAAAAGAACGAACGAGGAGAACGAGAGGTACGGCACTCCCAAAATGAGGGCAAATGGGAGGGAGCATGGACTAGATGGGAGGAGGGAGGGACAACAGACCAGCGATGAACTACAGGCACTGCAGGGAGCAGAGCACAATGAATGGAGTGAAGGAGCAGGTAGATGCAATACTGTAGTACTATAGTAGAAGTGGACGTTCCATAGACAGCACATCCATCGGTGCAAGAGTGCAGAACACAGTAGGAGGGTGGGATGGGGCAGAGAGAGAGAAGCAGAGCCAGTGGCTGCAGGAACGAGGGAGGGAGGGAGCCGCCGGATTAGCAGCAGGGAAAGGAAGCCAGTTGGCAGCCAGAGGCACTGCAAAAGCGAAACAACATAGAGGCAGAAGACACCAGGAAATAGGTAGGAGGAGCAGCATTTCTGACCGGCAACAAGAAACAAATCCTGGAGAGGCCCAGGATGAGTGACATTATAAGCCTAATGGGGGAGTGACGTAGTTGCTCCACCAATTGAACCTCGGGTTTAAAGCCCTCCCATTAGTTCCAGCACTGAACCCAGCAGAACACTCCTTGTAACATGCTCCAATTCTGATAAACTGCCTTTAATATTGCCACATTGTTTCCTGCCCTCTAGCCATGTCCTTATACAGCTGACCAATCATTTGCTTAAACCTAAATTCTCCCATTCAGTTATTAATTCGTTATGGGATACTTTATCAAAGGGTTACTATGATCGAAAAACAAAACATCCATCAGCAGCCCACTATCCTACTACCAGGTTCAAAAAGTCTTGTAAGGTTTGTCTGACATGACCTTCCTTTACAGAATCCATGCTGTGTGTCATCCATTATGTTCCTATTCCCTATAAAGCTATCAATATTTTCTTTTATTATGGCCTTAAATATTTTGCCCACCACAGAGGTCAGACTGACTGGTCTACACTTTTTATAATGTGTTCTTGAGCCTTTTTTGAATATGGGGAGCACAGTTGCCTTCTTCAAACAATTTACAGCTTTACTTACATTTATTAATTTCTGAAAGACACTTTTCAATGGCTCTGCTACAGTATATCATCTACTAATTCTTTCATTATTCTGATAATGGTCCTACCCTCCTCTTTAATCACGTACTGTCAGCTACGGGACCCCTCATTCATGGGATCAACAGGGACTCGGTATCCTGGTCTTGGAACCAGACAAATGGGCAGCACTTAGGGTCAGGGTTAATAGTCCCCAGACAGGTGACAAAATACTCAGTGCCTAGTTACCAATGTGGGTTTTGTACTAATGAGGTGTTATATGGGGCAATGCCTAGGTGACACAGTCTGCCCTGGACTAGTGCACATCTACACTTACCAATCAACCATTCTGTGTGTTCAAGTTCAAGTTCAAGTTCAAATTTTTATTTAAACAAATATATTAAAATTTCTTCAAAATGTGTAACATTTAATCATCTAACACACAACAAGGACATCATACCACATATCATCCAGCATGTTTAATACCAAAATACTGAAGTTTGTGATTTACTATCTTAACTAACAAAGGATATCCATTATTTAAAATTCCTGTTCTGTCTTTTATACTTTATAGCCAATCAAAATTTTGACACAATACATTTTCAAATAATTATCCAAATTGAACAATAATAGACATTCTGTGTGAGACCTTCCACCCATATTCCATGAACCTGATAATATCTATTATTTTACATGTGCGCCAACTTGGACTAGGATATTCAAACTGTGCCAGGCAGTGGCGCAAGCCTGGGTGCAGCGTAACTTGGATGCAGCAGGGCCAGGTCCAGGTCCAGGTGATATTCAACGGTTGGTGCAGCACCGTTGAATATGGTATGGGCAGCACACAAACTGTGCATGGCGCCAGTGGCACTGTGCTGGTGCAAGCCACAGATAGGGAGCTCAGGGATGTGCCAGCCCAAGTGCAGTTGCGCTAGGCACATCACCCACAATATTCAGCAGGGGGCATTCAAATGAGGCCATAATATATGCAAGGCACAAATGGGGCCATTTGCATGTCATTATGGCCCCATTTGCATGCCTTGTGCAGGCCAGGCCAGCGACTTGTGCCTGACGCCCTGCACAGCATGATGTGTGCTGTGGAGATCCTGGGGCATCCCCCGCCTGTAGCCATGATCACACAGTATATGTTAATAAAGTCATCCCTGGTAGTCTAGTGGCCCCCCCAGTCCCCGATTCCCAGATGAGTATGTAACATGACCATCCCTGGTGGTCTAGTGGTCCGCCCTCCCCACCAGAGTCCCCTATTACCCAATAAATGGAAATATGATGTCCCTGGTGGTCTAGTAGAACCCCCTCTGCCTGTTGCCGTGATCACTGTAAAATCCTGTATTGTAATGCCCTGGTGATCCAGTGGCTCCCCACCCCACCCACCCACACACAGTCCCTTGCCTACCTCCCCCCATCAATGGCGGGCAGCTGCATCCCACCTGCACACCATCTGGCCACCCACTGAATAACAGGTACAGTATGGGCTGTAAGCCCATTGGTCCCCAGTGTGGACCAATTGGCTTGCAGGGCATACTGTACTAGACAGTCCCAAATACCTACTGGTTATCCTCCACCTACCCAGGACCACATTGTGGTGGGTGATGAGCTGCATCAGTAGTGCGAGAATCTGCAGGGGTATCATCATGAAGCAGCCTGGTCATTTTCCACCTTTTTCTCTCCATGTACACTTGGATGAGGTGAGGCAAGCATACACATATATGTGCTATGGTGCACATATGTGCAAAAGCATCCCCCACCAACCCATCCCCTTAAGTATGCCCACCACTGTGCTGCCACCTGCTCTCCACCAGGTGGCAGTCCCACAGCAGGAGCCTTGTCCTCCTTCCCTCCCCTGGGGATGGAGAACAGTCCATGGGATGATCAATACTTCATCTCCCAGCTGGCCCCAATGAGCCACGTTTGTTTACAAATGTAGGTCATCGGAGTGGCAAGCAGTAGCACTAGTGCCGTGCAACTGGTAACACAGGTAACGTAATTCTGAAAATTCAAAACCAGAATTTTTTTTGTGGATTAGTAATCCTTGATTTGTGTAAAAAGCAGATTCCTTTATCGTAAACCACAGAAATTTATTCTGCGGTTTAGATGATCCACAGAAAGCTATTCCATGGTTTACATAGCAATATTTTTGTAATTGTATAAAATTTAAATTTAAATTCCAAAAAGCATTTTGGAAGTGGAATTCCAATTCTGCACAAATTCTACCAGCAGACTTCTACATTCTGCACATTTCTACGGGGAAACTAGCAGATGGCATGGTGTCCCAGTGCACATGGTGGCAGAAGGAGTTGTATTTTTGTTCTTAAATTTACCAGGATAAAAAGGGCCTATTCCACAATCCGATGCTTTTACAAAGCAGGGACTCCACTGTCTTGTGGACCTGCAATTCCTTTTGGAAGTCCAATGTCCAGGCCCAGCCTCCCCCCCCCCCGTAGGCCCCCTTCCACTTTGAGGTGCTCTGTGTGCCCAGACAGGCGTGGCAAGGGACTGAGGATAAAACTGCTGTGGAGTGGCATCAGAGGGAGATGGAATTTCTTGGGTTTGCAACATGTATGATGCATTCATTGTGTGTTGGCCCCAGAGTGATTAATAATAGTGCTGCCACCTGGTTTTGGTTTTATTAAATCTTCTCTCCATCATCCTTTATCATGACATTTAGCACAAACATCCAGCTTCAGAATCCCTGCATCTCAGTTAATATTCTCTGTTGTCCTTTTATGACTTTCTTATGTAAGATTTTGTTTTGCAGTTAATGTTTTTATTAATGTTTTTCTGCAACAAGCAACAATGAACAACAACTTCATGTGCAATAAATACCAGATGAATCGGGCGCGCATGCATGAGAAATGATCCAGGATGACAGCTTGAATTGTCAGCTCTGTGTCACCCAGCACTTCATTCAATCATTAATCTGGGAAAAACAGGTTTGAATACTTAAACCCGGCTTAACAGATGCTAAAAAATTCAGTCTAACGAACCTGAAAACTGCAAATCGAAATCTAGTTCCGTGCCTGACAAATAACTTCTTTGCTGTGGCAGCTCTTGCGAAGCAATGGGAATGGCTGCCAGTTTGGCAGGAGGCTCCACTACCTCAGAAACAATGGAGATCAAAACCATGCTACAATAAATACTTACAGAAATTACCACTTTTAAAGTCACAGTGACTTCCTTGGAAGAAAAAATTGTATGAGCTGCAACAAAAATCTAGAGACAAGGAAACTAGATGACAAGGACACGCGCCATGAGACATGCATACAACTTCAAAGGATGGTGGCTCTGTTATGGGCATTGGCAGATGACTGCTAAAACCACAGCTGCAAGAATAATTTAAGTTTTCTGGGATTCCCAGAAGGGGCTGAGCATAAAGATGTAGTAGGATATCTACAAAAAGAACTCCCCCAACTGCTCAGATATTGCTGGAAACCCTCTCTTGAAATTGAACAGCACAGTGCACTTTGGGCCCACAGCCCAAACCTATGGAGAAACCCTGACCTATTCTGGCATGTTTTCTGAGGTTCCCTGATGAAGAAAAGGTATTGGTGCTGGCCAGAGACTGTGGCTCCCTAACCTGGCAGGGGTACAGGATTCTGATATTCTGGTACTGTTCTACAGAATTTGCACAGAAGAGAAAGGGATTTGTTCATGCTAAAAAGTTTCTGCAATCAAAGAACATCCCATACAAACTGCAGTTCCCGGGAAAGCTCCATTTTACTAGGAATGGTGTTTCCCATACTTTTCGTACATCGGAGGAGGCCACTAGTATATTCAGAACTGACCAGATGGTGCACACGTTCTTCAGCAGCACACTCCTGAAGCACAGCCCCAAAAAGGGAATGATTCATGGCAAGGCTGGAACCTACACAGCAGCAGACCTCAAACCACCCAGGTGTCCCCAGACAACATGGACTGGTAGATCTCTAAAACCAAAAGATTGAACTGCAGGGGAAGGAACTGCCACAGAACAACTACAGAGGTCCCAAGTTATAGACATCACATCAGGGACTCTGGAAGGTTGGTAGCCAGCTTGGATTCTGCAGGAGAGTCAGTTCCAAGCAGATCAAGAAAGCCAATCAACACCTCAGAAGAGGTACCACTGCTGATGCACCCAGAAAAACCAACGCAGCATCCGCAGCATCCAGAGGAACATACAAACTCTTAGTCTTGGGCAGTAAAAGTGGCTGATCAGCCACAGCAAGTCCAAGGTCAGGGAACAGACTTGAGAGGGGGTGAGAACTGGACCTGAAGGAATCTCCCCTGGCTCACTCTCTCTCTGGGTAACAGAGACTCATGTACAACAGGGACTCCTGCAAATCTATCACAAATATTTTGTTTCCTTTCTGACAAGCCAGTATGATGTAACAATCAATATTGTACTGAACTTTTGTTTCTTAAGCAGGTGGTATCATTTACGGTTCCTTTGATAGATTGTATGGTATTCAAATTGTCATGCCCCGAATCTTCACTGACAGCGACCAGACTGTCACTCTTAATGCCCTATTGCCCTCACTTACCTCAGTTCCCAGGACTTCCTCATAAGCTACTTGATGTTGGGGCAGGAGTAATGAGGGATGGGCACAAAAGGGAACATATTCCTGTGCAAGTGGCTCAGCTTACAATTCTCACCTTAATGCAGAGCTTGCCACTAGAGAGGGCACCACTGGGGCTAGATGGAGGAGTAGTTTTAATTGTAATGAAACAGGTTGACAGGTCATGTTTTTTTCCCCTCACCCAGACGTATTGACCTACATTTTATTCACATGAGTATTTACCAGGCTGGCAGCTTTTCCCCTCATGCAGATGGTTGGCCCATTGTGTCATCCTTGGGGGATTCCTTATTCCATGCTTACTCATTGAGCAGCCCTTCACAAACATCAAGGGGAGTGACTAATCAACATTGCAGAAGCACCTTGCTCACATTTTGGTTCTGAAACTAGCTCCGTAAGCCTGCGATGGTGATGGTTCAGTGTAATGGCAGATGCAGCAGTGACCACAGTAGCAGCAATACTTTTAAGTTTCAGCCAGCCCACTTTCACCCATCTCTTTGCAGTTGGTCCCAACTCCAGACAGCAGGAACATCCTGGACTGTTGCACGATGTGGGAGCCCATGGTTGTAGCAGCACCAGCCCCAGCCATAGTTATGCAGTACAACAACAGCAGGCACAGATAAATTAGTTACTTATTTGCTGTACCACATACTGAACACTGCCTAAGTCTGTTGTTACTCTTGAGATGGGATCTACTGGTTTGGGGGACGTTTCCTTTCTCTGGTGCTAACACAGAATACTGCCATGTACTTTAAATGGACTGAGGGTCAGAATCCTTAGAGACCTCCTTCCCTTGGGCCCCTCTTAAAAGAGACTACTTGAGAAGGTCATACTTCCCCTATAGGGCCACCTCCACCCCAATGCATAGAAACATAGAAACTGATGGCAGATAAGGACCGCTTGGCACACGTAGTCTGCCCATTTTCCCTACCTACTGTAATACCGCAGACTTTACTCAATCTCTGGCTTTATCCCCCTCCTTTCCTGGCCACTAATATTCCCTTATGCCTATCCCATGCATTTTTGAATTCCGTTACCATTTTTGCCCCCACCACCTCCACTGGTAGGCTGTTCCTCGAATCCACCAACCTTTCAGTGTAGAATTGCTTTCTCATGTTTCCCGAGTCTACCCCCTCCAGCTTTATGGCATGACCCCTTGTTCTTGAACATCTTTTTTCTGAAAAATGCTTCCCTCCTATATCACATTTATACCCCTGAGATATTTGAAAGTGTATCATATCCCCCCTTCTCCCTTTCCTTCAGAGTGTACATATTGAGGTCCTTTAGTCTCTCCACAAAGGGCTCTTGGTGCAGACCCTGCACCATTTTAGTTGCCCTCCTCCAGACCGCCTCCACTCTGTCCATGTCTTTCTGGAGATGTAGACTCCAGAACTGGACATAGTACTCCACATGATGTCTCACCAACGATTTGTACAGCACAATCACCACATCCCTCTTTTTGTTGGTGATATCCATCCATATGCACCCCAACATCCCACTGACTCGCTCCACTGCCTTGTCACACTGCTTAGCCACTTTTAGGTCATTATATATGATTACTGCCAGGTTCCTTGCCTCTTTGGTGGTTGTCGGTACCATGTCCCTCATCATGTACTCCACCCCTGGGTTTCTGTGCCCCAAGTACATGATTTTGCACATCTTCACACTGAATCTTAGTTGCCACACTCTTGACCACTCCTCAGGCTTACTTAGATCCCACCCTATTTTTTCTACCCCTCCCCCGGGGTATCAGCCCTGTTGCAGATCTTTGTGTCATCTGCAAAAAGGCATACCTTCCCTTCTAACCTTCTAACCCTCTGCAATGTCATTCATAAAGACATTAAAGAGGACTGGCCTCAGTACTGATCCCTGTGGCACCCCACTGGTCACCCTCCCTTCCTCGGAGTGAACTTAATTTACCACCACCCTCTGTTACTTATCCAACCAATTTCTTATACATTTTACCACCTTAGAACCCACTCCCAGGCTACCCAGCTTGTGTACGAGTCTCCTATGTGTATCAGTGTTGAAGGTCTGACTGAGGTCTAGGTGGGCCACATCCATAGCTCCACCCTGATCTAATTCCCTGGTCACCCAGCCAATGAAATCTATCAGGCTTGTTTGACATGACTTCCCGCCAGTGAATCCATGCTGCCCAGATCCTGCAAATTGTCAGATTGAAGATATTCCACAATCCTTTTCTTCAGCAGTGATTCCATTAATTTGCCTACCACCAAAGTCAGGTTGACTGGCCCATAGTTGCCAGCTTTCACCCTGCTCCCACTTTTGTGAAGTGGGACTACATCTGCCCTCCTCCAGTTCTCCAGAACCACTCCCATCTCCAGCGAGTGGTTGAACAGGACTGTCAGTGGTGCTGCCAGCACCTCTTTAACCTTCATTATCCTTGGATGTAACCCATCTGGCCCCATTGCCTTGTCCACTTTCAGTTTTGTAAGTCCTTCAGGACTCTTTCCTTCATAAATAAACTGGTGTCTGCCTTCCTTCTACTGATGCTCCTTTCACTTATGTGTGGTCTCTTTCCTTCCATTTGTTCTGTGAACACTGAGCAAAAATATTTGTTAAGGATGTCTGCTTTGTCTAGGTCTCCCTCCACACACTCCCCTCCTTCCCTCCTTAGTCTTGCAATCCCTTCTTTGGTCTTTCTCCTTTCGCTTACATACCTAAAAATGCCTTGTCCCCATTCTTTACTGCCTCGACTATTTTCTCTTCCATTTTGGCCTTTGCGAATCTGACTGCTTTCCCTGCCTCCCTCTGCTTTACCTGATACACTTTCCTGTCCTCTTCCCTTTGAGTCTTCTTATACCTCCTGAATGATGACTTTTTTACCCTTACCTTCCCCGCCACCTCCGTTGACAACCATAGTGGTCTTTTTTGTCTTATTTTTGTTTACTTGCCTAATGCAGAGGTTTGTTGCCATCACTAGAGCTCCGTTTAGTTTCATCAACTGTTCCTCCTCTGTTCCACCCAAGTTCCCCCCAGCTAAATGGGGAAGAATGAATAGGATCTGGGAACACTAGCCACCTGAGTATCCCCTCCCCCACTTCCTTGCTACCTAACTTTCCAGACTGTAACCACATCTCCATTTTTACATGGGTTGCTCAGATGTGGTCCTCTCTAGTGAGAGAACCTACCCCACTGATAGGAGCTCACAGAGGAGAGGAGCTTTGATTAGGGTATGCTGCCACCCGCTTAGACTAGGCCTGTTTCCCCAGTCAAAAGATAATCAGCTACATCATAGTATGAGTTTCAAACTACAGTTAATGTTCTTTTTCTTTTACCATTGAATTCCAATTTTAATGTTTTGAAGGGTGTTTTAGCTCTTTAATGTTCCACAAATGTTCAGAGTTGATACTACAGGTATATCAATATGGGGCAGGCAGTGATTGGGGCTCCCGTGATAGGATAGAAGGGGCAACATATACCTCTATTATGATGCCCCAGCTCGCCATATTATCATCATCCTTAGCCTACCTGCTTCACTAGTAGGGAAGATAGAGATTAGGCCTTACATCCAGGATATAGGAAGCCCTCTGCTCTGCCTCACCAATGGCCACGGTATCGATTAAATGGGTCACTTGAAATGTCAAAGGAATAAATTCCCTTGTTAAATGGAGGAAGGTATTGGATCACCTACACAAGGAGGGGGCAGTGATTGCCTTTATACAAGAGACTCACCTTAATCCTACTGAAACAGCTATGCTGTGCATGAGTTGGGTCTCACAGCTATTCGGTAGTTCATTCAACTCCAAGACCAGAGGGGTTGCTATACTGGTACACAAAAATGTCCCCTTTAAGGCAAACGATATACTTTGAGATACAGAGGGTAGATGTATTAGAGTTCAGGTCTTGATAGGTGGCCTAGTAGTTGCACTGAACAATGTGCATGACCAAATCAAACAGATGCCGCCTTCTACACATCTCTTGCCCAAACACTCCAAGCTAACCTGAGGGGACAGTTTGTGATGGAAGGGGATTTTAACACAATGATAGATGATTTCTTAGGCTGGAGCACTGCTCCCAAAAGACCACAAACACCATCCTTCCAACTTCCAAGCTCATGCAAGCTTTGCAGAAGAGCTCTTTTTTTATTTTTATTTTTTTTTAGTTGTTTAACCAGGAGTAGCACACTAAGCTGAAAGCTTTTTTACAGGAGTGACCTGGGAGCACAGGAAAGTTAAGTGGCTTGCTCAGGGTCACACAGTATGCAAGTGGAAACTGTGGTATTCAAATCCAGGTCTGGTCTGTTGGATGTTACCAGATTTGCAGCTCAGAGCCTTAAACCACTGCAGTATACTGCCTCCTTAAACATATCCCTGCATTGGCCAGGAACTCTTTCTCATGGCCATCTGGTGAGTAGTACATCATTGAATGTGGGATTACACCTTTTATTCACCTATGTACCACTTCAGTTCGAGAATTGATCTCTGGTTGATCCTGCATCAGAGGGTGCCAGAAGTTTCTGGGGCAACTATTGGTGTCATAATCATCTCAGATCATGCACCAGCCCTGTTCACATGGATACCGGCAGGTCCTGAACCCTCCCCACAGAAACCACGGAGGTTTGATTCCTCCCTGCTGCAAGATTTAATCTTTTGGCAAAAGATACATGAGATTAAAGAGTTTCTTGAATTCAACTGACCACACGACACTACAGTGTCTGTAAGGTGAGATGCTTTAAAAGCATTCATCTGTGGTAGAGGGATGCTTTAAAAGCATTCATGTGGGGTAGATGTATCAGCTATGCTGCTCATGTCAAACAGTGGAAGCTCAAGGACTAATAGATACAATATGAAGCCCTGAAAGTAGTAAAGGAAACTTACAGGGTTAACCAGAAAACTCCCCCAGACTTATTGGCAAACATTATCGGTACCCAATACAAAATAAACCTTCACTTACACCAGTGTGCAGAGTTCACACTCTTCAGACTTCGCAATCTTAGTGGGATTTGGGGGGAAGCCAGGAAGACTCCTCGTGTATCAGTTAAAGAAACACTAGGAAAAGTCCAGGATAGTGGCAGAGTCCAGGATAGTGGTGGTACAAGACTCTGAAGGCACTGTGAAGACAGGGACAACAGAGATCAGCCATGCCTTTGTAGAATATTATAAAACCCTATATATGCAGGAGAGAACCCCCACTAAAGAGCAACTAGAAGCCTTTACTGAACCTCTACAACTTCTGTCTATTTCCATAGAAGCTAAAGAGGAGTTTGAGGCCCCTTTCTTCATGGGTGAATTGGAGGACATCCTCAGAACCATTCCAGCAGGGAAAGCATCGGGACAGAACGGTCTCCCTGCTGAGTTTTTCAGTACTTTTAAGAACCTCTTACTTTAACCACTAGCAGAAGGACTTAATGAAGCTTGCTGAACCAGAATACTTCCTGAAACAATGCATATCACCACAATCTCCCTAATATCTAAGCCTGACAAAGACCCGATCATGTGCGGAAGCTACCACCCAATATCCCTAATTACAGATCATTATAAGACCAAAATATTGGTATTGGGGCTGCAGAAGGTCATCCCTAGCACATTGTCTTTTGAGGGCACATACCTCATTCACCTGAACAGACTGACACAACAACAAGCTTTGGAGAAATGGCCACAGCCATGTGTTTATTAATAATTGAATTATCAATATATACATTCGTCTCAACATGATGTGTGCAGCTAGGTAGACTTGGAAGGAATATTGCTCACCATGGAGCAGATTGATCATTGATGGTCAACCCTCCCTCCCTACGGGGAAGGGCCACCTACCCATCAACCAGGACCCAGCGAGGACAACAACCTCTGGGGCATGAGGAATGGCTACGTGATCTGCTGTGGCTTAATTCTTCCCCCATCAGAGGATCAACCATTCCCCAGGTAGCTGCACAAAGAAGGTGTCATCCAGACTCCAGCCATCAGACCTGCCCTCCTGTCAGCCTCAGGGAGATCGGGCTAGTCAAGACACGTGATCCCCTGTTACCCCCTCCAAATAGCCTGCCAAGACTACCAAGCCATCACTTACATAAAATGCATGACTGTGACACCTACCTACCTGATTCCTAGCCTAACCTAACTAGAACATACTCCTCCCTTGCTGGAGAAGGCAAAAACCAAGAAAACCAGTGGGAAAAATGAGAAATTCCTTCACCACCGACCTATAGGCGATCCCCATAGTAGGACAGCATGTTCCCTAGCCCCCCCCCATTCCCCCCTGCTTTTATAAGGGTGAGGTTAGGGTGGGATGCGATCTGGGACAAGGAGGAATGAGAAGGGATTCCTACAGTGCAGCACCTCTTAAGGGCTTAGTTCTTCCCTGTCCCTGGCCTCAAGCTGCCTCCCCCCGGGAACCTTATCCCCTCCCCCTGCCCCTTCTGGGTGATCCTACCTGGATCCCCTTTTTTCATCCAGGTGGCCTTGGCCATGCCCCCAGACAAAGTCCCACCTGCTGCAATACCTTGCAGGCTCCTTCAGTAAATAGAAAAGAAGTAGGTTTTGTCCCACAAAGACAGGGTACAGATAATACCAGACAGCTCATCATTACCCTATGGATGACCTCACAACTTAGAGATCAAGCTGTACTTGTCTCATTAGATGCAGAAAAGGTCTTTTACAGGGTAGAATGGGGCTATCTCTTTTATACCTTCGCTGCCTTCTGCTTCGGCAACTCCTCCATCAGCTATATTCAGACCCTGTACAAGGGAGCATCTGCAAGGCTCCTCACCAATGCAATGCCATCCTCACCATTTCCCCTGGGCAGTAACACTGGACAGGAATATTCCCTGTCTCCTCTCCTCTTTGTCCTAGTGCCACTCTTGCAAGTAATCAGGCTAAATGAGAAGATATATGGCATCCCCCTCAATGGAGAACAGAATGCACTAGCATATGCTGATGACATACTGCTGACCTTAACCCAACCAGAACAACCAGTGCTGGCAACTCCGGCCCTTCTGGAAGTCTATGGAATGATATCAGGATATAAGGTGAATGTGGCTAAGTCCTTGATCCTGCCCACGACAACAGCACATCTACAACCAGGATTTCCCTAGAACTCCCAGGAAGTTGAAGGGTCCATTAAATACCTAGGCATCCACTTCTCATGGAAGCTGCAAGATTTAGGGAAGCTCAACATCACCCCCTTCATGGCAGATCTATAGAGAGACCTGGCCAGATGGAGTCAGTTGCATATCTCCCACTGCTGGAGAGCACATGCATACAAAATGATGACAGCACTCAGAATTCTGCATATGCTTGACAATATGCCCCTCAAGCTCCCATAAACCCTGTTTAGTCAACTACACAAACAGATGCTTGACTTTTTCTGGGGGAAAGATTCCAGGTAATTATGCTATAAGAAGCTTGACAAGTCACTGGTAAAAGGAGGTCTCAACCTCTCAAACATTCCATGGAAGCATGCAGCTCACATACTACTACAGCTCTTCCAAACCAGCCCCCTAGTGCTGATGGAAACTCAAGCCAAATGGGTCCAAAATGAAACCTTCCTACTAAATAACTCCCCACTCCAGGCAGTAATGTATGGAAAGATTCTGGCCCATCTGACCTCCCACCTACCTTATCGCATTCAGACAGGGCATACACAAAGAAGGCCCACTGGAAACTAGGTGCCACTCTGGCCTTTCCTCCATGGAACAACTGAACCCTCACAACGGGAGGACATACAGTTTCCTGGCCACAATGGCAAGCCAAGGGTATAACCACATTAGGACATATCCTTGACCAGTTGAAAATATTACTCAATTCCTTTTGGATAACTGCAGGCTGAATTTCACTTGCACATACTCTGGGACCTAATTGCAGAGTGCCCAAACCAAACATATTAGACACACTACATGAATGGATCCAGAACCCTTCACACCCACTGGCCAGACATATCTACAAGGTGTTCTCAGCCCTGGAGGGACACACCATGAACAGGTTAAGGGTAGCTTGGAGCACTGAACTAGGCACAGAGACCATGCTCCAAGAACTGATGGAGTGCTGGAAGCATTTAAGTAAAGTGGTTAAAGATATACCACAGATCAGCTTATAGAATTTAAGATCCTGCACAGGTGTCATAGAACCCCTCAAAAGCTACATGAATGGGGCCTGATCCCTACTGTCACATGTTGGAAATGCCAGTCTGCCTCTTGGAATATCACCAATATGCTTTGGAATTGTAAAGAACTCCAGAAGTACTGGGCAGAGATTTAGAAGATTAGCTGAGAGTTGCTTAGGCTAGACCTTACCTTCTCAGCCCCAGTGATAATGCTGGGCACCAGCCAAAAGCTGGATTCTGTGCATGCAGACCCACACAGCAGCACAAGGTGGCAACAGGGAGCATTGACTGCTGTGAAACAGGTGATATTACACCACTGAAAGGACTCTGCTCTCCCCTCAGTGCATGAATGGGCAGAAAAGTAGGGGAGGATGGCATGTTGTGAAAGGGTGTACACCATGCAGCATCACATACATTAGGGAGAAATATGGATGTATGGGGTCCATATTTACACTCCACATATTGTAACATCCTAAAAGGCCACTATATGCCATCATACTGTATCTTACAAACTGAAGCAAATTCAACCTTGCAGTTTGATAGCTCCACTGGAATTGTTGTCTTTCACTTGTATATAAGCCTGAAAATTGATACTCTAACAGACATTAATGCTGTCAAAGGCCCTTATTTGCTGAAGAGACTACAGTTACCGGTTGCTCAACAAATATAGAACTGATAAAAAAGTACTACTGCTAGAACACCTTTGTTTTATGTTAGGATTACTGTTAAAGAAATTTGTTGATTCTATATACATGTTACTATTAATGTAATTGCTTAGGACATCCATCCTTAGAGTTGTAACTCCGTGGGGGGCGGGGATCCCTCTCGCAGGTTATCTCACTACCTATAATGTACGCACTTTATGATGATCTTACTGTTATTGTTAATGTTGTTTGACACCTTTCTTACCTATAACCAATAAAATGTTATTTACAAACAATAACAGCTGAATCACTGGTACACACCAATGCCGTAAAAATATCACATGCTATATATATATATATATATATATATATAGATATATATAGATATATATATATATATATATATTATATTATATATATATATATAGATATATAGATATATATATCTATATATATATATATCTATATCTATAGATATATATATATATATATATATATATATATATATTCTTTGTGAAAAGCTCTGTTAATGCACCAGTTAGGGTTCAACTTAATGCAATAAAAGTAGGGAACTGTAGCATTAGGGTTTCCAATCCTAACTCCACCCCCCCAAAGCAGCAAAAGGACAACACCACACAAGCAATGACAGACAGCCAACATCAGGTAAGACAAACAACATACAACTGTTTCCAGATGACACAAATGCGGTATCAGTGATATGCTACCTTCATGGATTTGTATTTGTAGCATGCACGCAGCAAGACATGCACACTCACTTGTTACAGATGCAAATCCATGATGCACAAATCCCAACACTGCTTCTGTGTGCAGAAGCACAAGCCCCTGCAGCAGCAGATACAAACCCACATTACTAAAATTAAGAGTTATTTTGTGTATAAAAGCACATTCCCCTATGGAGGCAGTGCTTCTGTAGCCTCGGGTACTTATGCACATTGCAAAACATTCATGCACTTGATGGGCCTGCACTTCTGCAGCCACAGCTGTAAGATATAGACACCAACCTTTGAGTGCAGAAGCACAGGCACCACTAAATCCATGATACAAAACTTGCAACACTACTTCTGTCTGCAGAAGCGAAGGCCTTCTTCAGCCACAGGTGTAAGTAATACACACCAACTTCTGACTTCAGAAGGGCAGGCCCTTTGGGGCCTGCAGTCATGCAGACAAAAATACAGTTGCAATGTAGGGTATAATGGTTTCAGCAGCAGATCTAGAAATTGTTCAAGGTGGTAGCAGTTTTTCAGTTTTGCAGATGCATATAGAAAAGCAGGCACAGAACATGGTATCTAGTGAGGTGCCGCATACAGTGTGTATGAGTACAGTGGAGCCATCCATTATGCAATGCAGTAACTTGCAGTGAATGACATGTCACAAAATACTGCATTAAACAGGGCTTAATTGTGATTGAATTAGTGTTCCCTGCATCATATGTCAGCATTTTTATGATATACAGCAGCATTACCGTATTGCATCCTGGTTGGTACTGCTATACATCTGGCTGCAGAGGCACAGGCCGCATGGGGCCTTCTGTCTACAGAACAGCAAGCCCCCATGGGGCCTGTGCTTCTGCAGCCATACATACTCATGTACACAGTATGACATACACACACAGGTGTGGCTACATAATCACAGATACAAATTCACAAAGGTAGCACATCAATGCTACTGCATTTGTGTCATTGGGAAACAGTTGTATGTTTTTTGTCTTGCTTGATGATGGCTGTCTGTGGTTGCTTGTGGGGTGCTGTCCTTCTGCTGCTTTGGGAGAGTGGGGAGTTGGGGTTGGAAACCCTAACGTCACATTTCCCTACCTTTATTACATTATGTTGAGCCCTGAACTGATGCAGCAACTCAGTTTTGTGCAAAGAATTTGATTTCTTTCTGAGATAGTGGAATCATATCATCATTCACGTAGTTCCCTTCAGAACCTACATGAACTGTGTGCAGATGTGTGGCTCCCTCTGGCCCTTGCATTAAGGGAAGACCCTGTCTGCCTACACCAGTGTAGACCCCTGCTGGCCTTGTACTTCTGTGCAGCAATGGATGTCAAGAATTCATGGGGTTGTCTGGTGCACTGCAAAAGTGCATAGCCCTCATAGATCTACACTTCCAAGTGGCCACAGAAAGAGATGCACAAGGCAAATAGTCTATCTCTCAGCCAATGCACAGCTTTCTGCCACCCAAGGGTGCAAAGGTGCTGGTTCCTATGCCAAGAGAAGAGTTGTCCTGCCTAATGTATTTTCCTTTTGCTGCTTGGGGGTGTGGGTGAGAAGTTTGAGTTGGAAACCTTAACCCCTCATTTCCCATCTTTTGTGGCATTAAGTTGAACCCAAACTGATGCATTTATGCAATTTTTTCCAAAGAATATATATAATGTAGGTGTGGTAGCACCTGTATGTTAGAGTTGTATTGGTGTTTAATGAAAAATGGCAAGTTGTTACATCTCAATCATTTTAGACCAAAAGACTTTGAAATCTGGTATGTAACTTTTCAGTCCAAGGACTCTTCATTCTCCAAATTTCATGAGACTACCATATGTAGCAGCATGAGGCATAGCAGAGGGAGGAATAATGCTCAGAGAGATGAGAAGGGAGAGGGAGGTTGGCAGTCAAACAGGAGGTGGAGGGGAGGGGTCTCAATTGAGAGGGGTAGGGGGAAGACACTGGGGAAAATGGTAAAAGCACCTTCTTGAGTGGCCCTTGGAATGAGAATCTGGGTGGGGGGTGGTAACAGGCACAAGGAAAGATGAGGGGGTGTACTGGTGTTGGGGGACTCCATATTCAAGGGGATCAGATCAGGCAGTAAGGGGAGAGACACAGTCAGATATGGGTGGAGTTCATACTGGGATTAAATGGCAGACGAGGTCAGACAGGCAATCCTAAGGTGCACAAGGAGGATAGGAGGAAACCGCACATTGTGGTACATGTGGGGGCAAATGACTTAGCGGGGGAAATGATGGAGGTAACAAGGAAGAGGTTTGAGGAAGTGGGAAGGATGTTCGAGGAGACTGGGGAGACTGTGGCCTTCTCGAGGGTGCTCTCAGTACCCTGTAAAAGTGCAGTGAGAAAAGAGAGGATTGGGGAGTTGGACGCATGGTTGGTAGAATGGTGTCAAACAAAGGGGGTATGGGGTTGTGGACATTTGGGGTAGTACCTGGGATAATAATAATCTGTTTGCAGGGATAGGCTGCACCTGAGCAGGGAGGGGAAAGAGGTATTAAAGCAAAGACTGGGGAGGTATATTGCGACAAAGGTGGATTTAAACTAGATGGGGATGGCAAGTGAACAGCATGTAGGCAGGGATCTGATAGAGTGGAGTCACAGCCTATGCTCCATGTTAGCAGGGAAGGACTCAGGGTGGCTGAAAAGGGAGGGAGTAGAAGGGAGAAGATGGAGGGTGATGAAGGGAAGAGGCAGGCTGGAGGGTGGTCTCACTGAATGCAAGAAGCTTAGACAACAAATCTGCTGAGCTACAGGCACTCTTGGCAGTGTGGAGGGTGGATATTGCAGCTGTCATGGAAACATGGGCAACTGAGCACTGGGAATGGGATCTGGCAATCCTAGGGTACAAATTATACAGGAAGGACCATAAGAAGGGGAGCGGGGGTGGGGTGGCAGTCTATGTTATGTGAGGGACGGGATCAAATGCACAAGGGATGAGGGGGAGGAAAAGAGAACAGAGGTGATCTGGCTGCAGCTACTAGACTCAAGGGGTAGGAAACTGAAGTCTGGGGAGGTATACAGGCCACTGTCCCACTCTGAGGATCTTAACAGGGAATTAGTGGGACAAATCAGAAAGATAGGTAGAAAAGGGAAGGTGGTCATTATGGTGGATTTCAACTTGTCAGGGGTTGACTGGAGCAATCCAATCACCTTTAGTGCTAGGGAGCAAGTGCTCCTGGATGTGATCCAGGAGGGTCTCCTGACATGGTTGGTCAGTGTACCTACTAGGCTAAAGAACACTTTAGATCTGGTATTGTCAAATGGGGAGACAGTAAGGGAACTAAGGGGGGAGGACCCACTAGCTGACAGTGATCATCAAATGGTATGCTTTAATATCATGATGTGCAGGTAGCCAGAGAAATCAGTAACCCAGGTGGTAAACTTCTGGGGAGGCAGACTTTGGGAGGATGTGGGAAGTACTGAAAGGGAAACTGGAGGGCATAAGGCAGGAGATGGACATGGAGCAGAAATGGGATATTATTAAATGGGGTATTACAGAGGCAATGGAAGCCTGCACCAAGACACAGAGTAAGATGAGAACAGCAAAGAAAACCATGTCGGTTGAACAGTGAGGTAGTGGAGGTCATGAAGGCAAAACAAGAGGTGTACAAGAGGAATAGGAGGATGGGGAAGAAAGGTGACAGGAAGGACTATGCAAGATGGTCCAGGGAGGTGACCAGAAAAGTGAGAGAAGCCAA
This sequence comes from Neoceratodus forsteri, assembly GCA_016271365.2. Taxonomy (NCBI): domain Eukaryota; kingdom Metazoa; phylum Chordata; order Ceratodontiformes; family Ceratodontidae; genus Neoceratodus; species Neoceratodus forsteri. Next base: position 157,890,462 of record CM028131.1, on the reverse strand, counting down.
AGCCCAGAGGGAGCTGAGATTAGCACAGGGAATTAACAGGGGGGAGAAAGACTTTTTCAGAAACGTCAGGGAGAAAAGGAAGTGCAAGGAGACAATAGTGAGGATGAAAAGGGTTCATTGAAGAAAAGAGGGACTGCTACCACCATGGATTGGGAGGGTGGGGTTGGGGGGAGAGGAGGCAACAGATGAAAGAATTGAGGGAGGTAGAGTCCTAGAGGGACTGAGGGCACTGAGGGTAGATAAGGTACCAGGGCCAGATGGTATCCACCCAGGGTGCTGACGGACATGGTGGAGGTGTTAGCAGAGTCAGGATGTGTGCCACTGGACTGGAGGATGGCACATGTAGTGCCGTTACACAAGAGCGGATCAAGGGACAAACTAGGTAATTATCATCTGGTAAGTCTCACCTCCATAGTGTGCAAACTCATGGAAATTATACTAAAGGAAAGACTGGTGTCGTGCCTGGAGGACAACAGCCTCCAGAATGTGAGGCAGCATGGGTTCATTTCGGGGAAGTCTTGTCAAACCAACCAGATAGAGTTTTATGACTGGAGTGACAGGTGAGCTGGATAGGGGTCATGCAGTGGATGTTCTTTACTTGGACTTCAGCAAGGCCTTTGATTCAGTGCCTCATGGGAGGCTTGGGAGGAATCTATCTGGTGTAGAGGTAGGGGCAAAAATGACAAACTGGATTACAAGCTGGCTGAGTGGGATGCTAGAACCAGTGGTGGTGGGAGGAGAGCTCTCAACTCCGAGGATGATGATGAGCAGGATGTCACAGGGCTGTGTGCTGGGACCAGTATTATTTGGGCTCTTCATATCAGACATTGCACATGCGGTTGTGATTAAGGTAAGTCTGTTCGCAGATGACACCAAAATGGGAGCAGTGGTGGATTGGATGGAGGGGAGGGATGAAAGCAGTTGCAGGGGGACCCAAGCAAGCTAGACGGGGTGGTCAGAGAGGTGGCAGCTGGGGTTCAATGCAAAGAAGTGTAAGGAAATGCATTTCGGGGCAAAGATCCCAAGGAGAGAATACTGGTTTGGGGGGGATTAAGCTGGGGATCACTAAGGAGGAGAAGGACCTAGGGGTAATGGTAACAGGGACCATGAACAATACTACCCAGTGCAGGAGAGCAGCTGCAAAAGTGAACAAAATGCTGGGGTGCACAGCAAGGGGGTGTTCATCCAGGTGAGGAGAGGCCATCTTGCCCCTCTACAGGTAAGGCTGCACTTGGAGTATTGTGTGCAAATTTGAAGGCCACACCTAAAGTGTGATATCAGGCTACTTGAGGGGGTGCAGAGGAGGGCAATGAAGATGATACGTGGAATGAAGGGGAGACACTATGAGAGCAGGCTGGGAGACCTGAATATGTACACCCTGGAGGATAGAAGGGAAAGGGGGTACATGACAGAGGTATACAAGTATCTGAGGGGAATAAATAAGGATTTGGCAGATGGGGTCTTTTAGCTAAGGAGGGGGAGGGACACCAGGGGGCATAGGCTAAGAATAGAGGGGGATGATTTAGGAGGGAAATGAGGAGACACTATTTCATGTAGGGGGTGGTAGCAAAATGGAATGCACTACCAGAATGGATAATATCATGTAAATCTGTGAAGAGCTTTAAAAGGGCATGGGACAGGGAACAAGGAATAGCGGAGAGTGAGGGTGGGGGAGGTGGGGTGGCAGTGGGATGACAAAGGGGAAGGGGAGTGGGACAGCAGCAAACTAGGAGTGCTAGCTGCACACTCGAGCAGACTTAGATAGACCAGGTGGTCTGTTTCTGCTGGCACATTGGTATATTCGTATGTGCTTTTGAGTTATTAAGGATTGAAATTATGCATTTTGCCCAGTTTGCTACATAAATGTTTGTTCTTAGTTCAAAAATGAGAAAGAGTTGAGATATGAAACTTACAGATTTTATAGGTTTCATACCAGAACATGTAATTTTCAATTGTTTGTTAAAAACTGTCAATTAGTTTTTAAGTAAACAGCAATTATTTGTTCATGCATGCGCATTGAGAAAAAAAACACCAAGAAAAATAACAAGAACTACTCATTTTTCTATGTTAAAGTTCTACACAAATAAAAATGTTAAGCTAATGTAACTTTTTAAAACATTAAAAATAGACAGTAAGAGTTAAGTATTTGGAGGTACAGAGTTCAGTTTGTTGCTTAAATAAACTAATTACTAGTTAGTTATAATTAATTAAATATAGAAATGATGGCAAAGGAATACCTTATGATTTATTTTAAATCTTTGCAAAATAGGAATATTTGCAGAAATATTTGCAAGCACTGTAGTAGAATTGGTTCCCTTCTTTGCATGAGTTTTCATAAATGTTCATAAGGGATGACTGCTAGTGGGCCTGTCATTTTTTTTTTCTTTCATTTTGGAATCAGACAAATGGCTAGATTACCTTGTGTAAAGGGTAAATGAATTATAAAGCAAATCATCATATTCCATCCTACCTGCCTAATTTCCTAGCCCCTAGGTTTGAAGTTAAATTATTCAGATTTATGTCCCTTAACCTGTAACTTAATTTGGGTTTAATTTGGTTTTTGTTTATGTAAGGGAGTGATAAAAAAAATCTACGGTTTTATTTACTTAAATATTGTAAAAAAAAAAAGTTCCCATTTGTGTTTAAATAATTGCCTTTTGTCTTCTAAATTATAATAGATTATTTCAAGGTGAGCACAATCGATCATTAAATGTAACCAGTTTTTAACATATGGTGGGTGCTTATCTTTCCAATGTTGCAAAATTAATTTCTTAGTATTTATAAGAGAAAGATTTACCAGAGCTTTTTTATCCATTGTACAAACCTCTGTAACCAAAACAGGACCACCAAAAAATAAAATAGCAGTGTCAAAAGGAACATCAAGATTTACTATAGTGCCTGTTATTGTCTTGACATTGGCACACAAGTCTACTAACTGAGGACAGGAGATATATATATGCAAATTCAATCCAACTGCCTGTTCACATCTAGGGCATTTATTGGATGTTTTGCTGTTGAGTTTATGTAGTTTAGTTGGTATATGATATGATCTGTGTAGAATATTAAATTGAATTTGTCTCAGTTTATTATTTTTTTGTTCTAGCAGTGGTATTGTTAGGATGTCTGATCAAGTCTGGTTCATTCAACAATCTCTTACATCCTTCTGCCAAGCAGCTTGAGAGTCTTATAGATTTTGCCATGTTTTTTTATTTGTGACCTTATTTACCAATATGTCTTCAACTGGTGAAAATGGCAATCAAATGATACCACCATTTTTTTCCTCAGAAAATCTCTTGGTTGGAGAAATGTCATGAAATGGCCAGCTTATAAGTTATATTGTTTTTTCAGTTCTTAAAACTCAGAGTCAATTTTCCTTGTATAGATGCTGAAGTTGTACTATTCCTCCTTCTTCCCATATTTTTATAAATCAATTATTCTTGATAGTAGGGATTCCATTAATACATTTTATATAGGTGAAAGGTGAGATTTTAGTTCCCCACCCTAAAATTGAATGGGCTTCTTGCCAGATTTAACTGATAATTTTGTAGTCAACAATCAGGGGTCAAAAAAAGAATTACTAGTCACAACTAATCCTGAAGTCCCTCTAAAGTCTCTTATTCCAGCTACTTGTTTTTCTATTTCTACCCAGCTCGATTCTTCATAGGAGTCAAACCAGTGTTTTTTTCTGTTTTAATTGGGCTGCCAAGTAGTACAGATGCATATTATGAAGACATAATTTGGCATGCTCTTTTGGGGCATACTATTTTTGGAGTGACACTCTCAGTTTCTTATTTTATTAAAAAAAAACTTTCTCACTCTGTTCTCCCAGCATTGGAAATTTTTTTTGGGGGGTGGGGAGGGTTCCATATAGGTAGAGCTTGGAAGAGAGACAAGAGTCTTGTTAGGACATTTTATTTCAATGACATTTACTCGACTAGTGAGCATAAGAGGGAGATTGACACACTTCTATAAATCTTTCTCAAAGTTTCATAGTTTAAATGAAGTGCTTCATTTTGTCTTGAGATAGGTTTACTCCCAGATATCTAATTTTGTCTTAATCAGGATATTATTAGGTAGCAAAATACTGCGTATGTCTGCCTCTTTTTGCAATAGAATGATTTCAGTTTTATCTCAGTTGATTTTATATCCAGAAAGTAATGAACATTTTGTAACAAGGTTAAAGAGAGGAGTCGTGTAGTGAATGAATTGTATCCACTCATATGCAATTGTAAATATAGATAACTTTGGATGCAATTTTGTCCTAGTTGTACAATGTTGAATATGCAAATTGCATGTATACTCATTGTAAAATGTCCATGTATGGTATTTTTATTTGTAAATTAGTGTAACTTGTAAGGTATAAACAGGACTGCCTTGTAAACATGGTTGCATAACCCTAATGACACATTTTCCTGTATAAAAATAAAGATGTTATCTATATATCTATCTGGAGGAAGAGAGACTGAAAATCATTTAACTAAATCAAGATGTCATCTGTATATAGCGAAATGACATGTCACCAATTATTAACTATTATTCCTTCCATTTCTTGGCATTGCCTTACATATTGGGTGAAGGATTCTATAAATACATCAAACAATTAAGGAGAGAGAGTGGGCAACCTGTCTTGTCCCCCTTTGAAGTTTAGTGGGATAGGATAGCTGGTCATTAGTTCTTAGTATTGCTGAGGGCATTTTATACATTTGTTCCATTAATTTACAGAACTTTGTGCCAAAACTAAACTTTTCCAAGACTGCAAAGAGGAAATCCCAATTTACTTTACCAAAAGCCTTTTTTAGCATCTAAGGCTATTAAGGTAGAGTTTTTAGATTTGGTGATCTCCATCAGATCTAACGTCCTTCTAATATTATCTACTAATTTCCTTACACCAATGAAGCCTGTCTGGTCTTCATGTATGATTTGGTACATAACCTTTGCAAGTCAAGTGGCCAAGATTTTAGCAAATAATTGTAGTCTGTATTTAATAGGGATATTGGTATATACGAAGTACATGTCTCTGGTGACTTGTCTGGTTTTAAAATTAAAGTTATTATGGCTTCATTAAAGGATGGGAGAGAGCTGTCAACAAGGCATTGAAAAGCTGGTACAGATATGGTGTTAAGTCTTCTTTGAAAAACTTGTAAAATTCAGTGTCAAAACCATATGGACTTGGAGATTTATTATTTGGGAGATCTATGATAGAGTCCATAATCTCCTGCAGAGTGAAGTCTCTGTCTCAGTTATCTTTTTTTCATGATTTTATTTGTGCAGATTCAAAGTGGCTAAGAATTTGATGATATTTTCCTTGCTGAGACTAGTTTCCAGCAGGTATAATTTCATGTAAAAGTCTGAGAAAATGCTATATATAATTTTGGGCTCACTTCAACAATTCCCTTGCTTGTCCTTAATCATATTCATAGTATTGCTTGCTTTTTCACGTTGTATTTGAAAGCAATCTGGGTTCTTTCCAAAGAAGTAATATTTTGCACGGGTCCTCATCATTGCACCCCTGGGCCCTGTTTCTAATACTTGATTAAATGTATCTCTTAAAAGTAATACTTCTGAAAGGTCTTCTTGTGCAGCAGATATGATGAACTTTTGCTCTGCCACTGCTAATTTAGATTCTAATTAGTTAAGAGTTAATAATTCAGTTGTGTTTTTTGTACAGCGAGTATGAATTACAGACTCCCATAGAAATAATTGTAATGCATCCCAGATAGTCCCAATTGAGATATCATGCATAGAATTATTGAGAAATAAATTGATTCATTTTTTAATCAAATCTGTAAAGATCCTTTTCCCTAGTAACTTAGGGTCTAGCTTCCATCTTTTATCTTTAGAGCAAGTCTCTTCAGTTTGCAAGGAAATGTTAAGCAGGGCATGGTCAGATATATTTATAGCGCCATATTTAACATTTCCAGTGTTTTAGAAACAGAAACATAGACGTTGTCAGCAGATAAGGACCACTTGCCCCCTCCCCAGTCTGCCCTAAATTCTCTTCCAATAGTGCTACTGAAGACCCTACTTGGACTTCAGTTTACACCCCCCACTTGCATCTTGCTTCTAAGATTCCCGTGTGTTTTGTAATACATATTTTGAGACTGGGTAGAGACCAGTTTGAGAGTGGGATTTATTAGGTATGGAATAAAAACAGAAAACTTCCTGCATTGGGTACAGCTAGAGACATAGACTTTGAAGACAGATAAGGACTGCTTGGCCCACCCAGTGTGCTCATTTTCCTACCTATTGAATAAGCTGCAAATCCTAGTTAACATAGAAAACATAGAAACATAGAAACATAGAATTTGACGGCAGATAAGGACCGCTTGGCCCACCCAGTCTGCCCATTTCCCTACCTACTGGATAAGCTGCAGATGCTAGTTAACCAGCAGCCTACTTCTTCCTATCCCCACCCCCCAGAACTGCCTTATGACTATCCCATGCATGCTTGAATTCCACCACTGATTTTGACTCCACAACCTCCTCCGGAAGGCCGTTCCATGCATCCACAACCCTCTCTGTAAAAAATACTTCCTTAAATTACCTCTGGTGCCCCCTCTATCTTCAAATTGTGCCCTCTTGTTCTTGCACCTCTTTTTGAAAGATGCTACCCTCTTGGACTTTGTTGATTCCTTGGGGTACTTGAACGTTTCTATCATGTCCCCCTCTCCTTCTTTCCTCGAGGCTATACATATTAAGCTCCTTAAGTCTCTCTTCATATGTCTTCCAGTGCAGACCCTGCACCATTTTAGTTGCCCTCCTCTGGACAGCTTCCATCCTGTCTATGTCTTTGCAGAGATTGGGTCTCCAGAACTGCACACAGTACTCAGATGGGGTCTCACCAGCTGTCTGTACAGAGGATAATAACTTCCTGTTTTCTACTGGTGATGCCTCTCCCTATGCATCCCAGTATCCCCAACCCTCCTTGCTGCCCTCTCACATTGCTTGCCCGTCTTTAGGTCATCTGATAACTGCCCCCAGGTCCTTTCCATTTTTGTTGTTAGTATCTCACCCCATTGTGTACTCTTCCCTGGGTTTTGTTTCCCAGGTGCATTACCTTGCACTTCTTAGCATTGAATCTAAGCTGCCATACATTTGACCATTCCTCCTAACCTTGCCAAATCCCTTCTCATCCTTTCCACCCACCCTGTGCATCAACTCTGTTGCAGATCTTAGTGTCATCTGCAAAGAGACATACTTTTCCTTCAGTCCTTCTGCAATGTCACTTATAAAGACATTGAGAGGACCGATCCTAATACTGAACCCTGCGGTACCCCACTAGTAACCCTCCTTTCTTCTGGAGTGGACTCCATTTACTATTACTCTCTGTGTCCTATTCTCCAGCCAGTTCTTTACAGGCTGTCATCTGGACCCACACTCCCAGGCTGGCTAACTTGTATATTAATCTTTTGTGTGGGACTGTGTCAAATGCCTTGCTAAAGTCTAGGTAGGCCATGTCCACAGCCCCTCCCTGATCTACTACTTTGGTCACCCAGTCAAAGAAATCTATCATATTCATCTGGCATGACCTTCCCACTGTGAATCCATGCTGCCTAGGGTCCTGTGCCCCTCTGGCCTCTAGATGCTCGACAATTCTTTCCTTTAGAAGTGATTCCATCATTTTCCCTATCACTGAGGTTAAACTAACAGGTCTATAGTTTCCTGCTTCTGCCTTGCTCCCACTTTTGTGAAGGGGAATCACATCTGCCCTCCTCCAGTCCTCAGGGTACCACCCCATCCTCCCATGATTTGTTAAAAGGGTAGTCAGTGGTGTCACTAGTTCTACCCTTAGTTCTTTTAGAATTCTAGGATGAATCCCATCAGGCCCCATTGCTTTGTCCACCTTCAGTTTTAGAGTTCTTTCAGAACCCTTTGTTCTGTAAATAGGCGTATCAACTTCTGTATCCAGAGTGTTACTACTGTTTGTTTTGTACCTCCCCTCTTCCTTTGTAAATATTGAGCAAAATATTTGTTTAGTATCTCTGCCTTTTCACAGTCTCCCTCTGCCCACCCTCCTCCCTTTATTAAGCCTCACTATCCCTCCTTGGTCTTCCTTGGCTCCCTGATGTACCTATAAAGGTTTATCCCCCTTCTTAACTGAGTTGGCTATCTTTTCCTCGGTTTGGGCCTTTGCTGTTCTGACTGCCTTCACAGCCTCCTTTGCTTTAACTGATACAGTTCTCTGTCCTGCTCCTTCTAGATTCCTTGTACTTCCTGAATGCTTTCTTTTCTCTTGAACCTTCACTGCCACTTCCTTTGAGAACCATAGTGGTTTCTTACATCATCTTGTTTTGTTTATTTGCTTCACACAAAGGCTCGTTACCTCTGTGATGGCAGTTTTATTATTCCCCATTGTTCTTCACCCTCCTTCCTGCCCATTTGCTAGTGCGTTCCTTAGGCACTCACCCATTTTAGCAAAGTCAGCTCTCCTAAAGTCCAGTACTTTAGTCTTTGTATGCTTGACTCTATTGCTGTGTTTATTGTTGAACCATACTGTTCGATGGTCGCTAGTTCCCAGATGGCTACCCACTTCTACATCTGTAATCCTCTCACCATCTCCATTTGAGAGAATCAAGTCTAATATTGCTCCCTCTCGAGTGGGCTCCAGTACTAGTTGTCTAAGGCATGCCCCTGGAGCATCTAGAATAACCCCACTCTTGATGGCAGCTGCAGCTGCACTCAGTTAACATCTGGCATATTCAGATCACCCATCAGCAATATCTCCCTTTTTCTGCCATTCTAAGTATACTTTCTATCATTTCCCTGTCCATTTCCTCCCCTGAGAAAGTCTGTCTAACCCTATGCGTATTGGTGCCATTGCCTGTCTCCAAATTTACCCACAGTGCTTCTTCTCCTCCCTGTGTACCTTTTTGTTCTGTTGCTTTTATTCCTTCCCTTATGTAAAGAACTACTCCTCCTCCTCTTTTACCCTCCCTGTCCCTCCTGTACACAGTGTATCCTGGTATGTTTATGTCCCAGTCATGGTTTGTGTGTACCATGTTTCTGTGACTGCCACGATATCAGATGTTCTTCCTCCATCAAGGCCACTAATTCAGGAAGCTTGTTACCCAGACTACGGGCATTAGTACTCATTGCTCTCCATTTTTGATGGCTTTACCTTCCAGTGCAGCATCCCCACTGACCGTTCTACCTCTGTCTTTTCTCATTTAGTACCCTGTTTTGTAGGGAGGCTGGGATTTTCCTGCTGCTTGTCAGTGCCTCCCCCTTTGACTAGTTTAAAAGCTTGCCAATGAAGCATTTAAACCGATTGCTCAAAAGACCTGTTCCCTTCCTGGACAGATGCAGACCATCCTGCCAGTATAGGCTGGTGTCCCTCCAGGTTAACCAACAGCCTACTTCCTCCCCCCCCCCACTATAATTGCCTTATGTCTGTCCCATGCATTCTTGAAGTCCCCCACTGTTTTGACCCCACGACCTCCTTAGGGAGGCTGTTCCATGCATCCACCACCCTCTCTGTGAAAAAATACTTCCTCACATTGCCCCTGAGCCATCCCCCTCTATCTTTAAATTGTGCCCCCTTGTTCATGCACATATCTGTTTCTGAAAGATGCTACCCTCTTGTTGATTCCCTTGAGGTACTTGAAAGTTTCTATTATGTCCCCCTATCCCTCTTTTCCTTGAGGGTTTACATATTAAACTTCTTTATTCTCTCTTCATATGGTTTTTGGTGCAGACCTTGTACCATTTTAGTTGCCCTCCTCTGGACTACCTCCATCCTGTCTATGTCCTTGCGGAGAAGGGGTCTCCAGAACTGCACACAGTACTCCAGATGGGGTCTCACCAACTGTCTGCATATAGGAATGACAACTTCCTGTTTACTACTGAAGTTGCCACTCCCTATGCATCCCAGTATTCCCCCAGCTCTCCTTACTGCCTTCTCACATTGCCTGCCTACCTTTAGATCATCTGATATGACTACCCCTAGGTCCCTTTCCATTTCTGTTAGCACCCCCCCCCAAATTGTGTACTCTTCCTTTCTGTTTTTGTTTCCCAGGTGCATTACTTTGGACTTCTTTGCATTGAATCTAAGCTGCCATACTTTTGATCATTCTCCCAACCTTTCCAAGTCCCTTCTCATCCTTTCCACACCCCCTTTTTGTATCAGCCCTGTTGCAAATCATTGTGTCATCTGAAAAAAGGCATACTTTTCATTCCAGTCCCTCTGAAATGTCACTTATGAAGACATTAAAGAGGACTGGCTCCAGTACTGAACCCTGCAGTACCCCGATATTAACCCCCCTTTCTTTATAGTGGACTCCATTTAGTATTACCCTCTGTGTCCTGTTGTATAGCCAATTTTTTTATGCAGGCTACCACCCTGGGACCCACTCCCAGGCTGGCTAATTTGTTTATTAATCTTTTGTGTGAGACTGTGTCAAATGCCTTGCTAAAATCTAGGTAGACCATGTCCATAGCCCCTCCATGGTCTAATACTTTGGTCACCCAGCCAAAGAAATCTATTAGATTCATCTGATATGACCTTCCCACTGTGAATACATGCTGCCCTGGGTCTTGTGCCCCGCTGACCTCTAAGTACTCAACTATTCTTTCTTTCGGAAGTGGTTCTATCATTTTCCCTACCACTGAAGTCAAACTAACAGGTCTATAGTTTCCTGCCTCTGCCTTGCTCTCACTTTTGTGAAGTGGAATCACATCCACCCTCCTCCAGTGCTCAGGTACCACACCTTCCTCCCATGATTTGTTAAAAAAGGGTAGTCAGTGGTGTCACAAGCTCTACCCCTAGTTCTTTTAGAATTCTGGGTTGAATCCCATCAGGCCCCATTGCCTTTTCCACCTTGAGTTTTAGGAGTTCTTTCAGGACCCTTTCTTCTATTAATAGACTGGTATCAATCCCCCTATCCAGAGTGCTTTTATTGTTTGCTTTAGGTATGCCCCTCCTCTTCTTTTGTGAATACTGAACAAAAGTATTCATTCAGCATATTTGCCTTTTCACTGTAACGCTCTACCCACCCCCCTTCCCTTTTATTAAGCCTCACTATCCCTCCCTTGGACTTTCTTCACTCACTGATGTTCCTATAAAAGGTTTTATCCCCTTCTTAATTGAGCTGGCAATCTTTTCCTTGGTTTGGGCCTGTGCTAGTCTGAATGCCTTCCTCACTTCCTTCTGGTGCAGAGTGGCTCTATCTCAAGCATACACTCCAGAATCTCAGAAAAAGATTCATTCAACACTGATATGGAGATATTTATTTTTGCTAAGCCTTGCCTGACCTCTTTTATTGAAGCTTCTTGGATGTCCAGTAAAGAGATATCTTGGGGTCTTTGTTGCAGTTTTTTTAGAATAACATCTGTTACAGTACCCATCACCTTTCCAGGATAGTGTGCAGTGTTAACCTGTGTAGTTTCCACAGAGGTTATTCGTGGAGACAGATTATTGTCTTTAACTATACCAGTTTCTGGGTTTAGAAGGAGTACTCTGTTAGATGCAACAGGTTTAGCCTCTCCAAAGTTTCCACCTCACTTACGATATTGGAGGAATCTTTGGCATTAACAGCTCTTCCTAATTCTCTGATATCCATTAGTAAACCTGAGGAAACAGAGCTCTGGTGTTGAGTTTGCCAAACAGTGGAGTTCAACAGGTCCATTGTGCTTGTATTTACCAAGCTGGGCACACTGGATTTACTGATGTGAATCTTTTCCATGTGTCCTGTAGACTCAGAAGGGGAGGCAGTGTACAATGCAGCCAGGATAGTATATTTGCAATGGATTTTGGGTGACCGCTCAACTCAGTAAGGCTGCAGGTATCAATGAGATTAAACCCAGAGAGACTTCTTTTTTGTACTGTGCTTTCAATAACTGAAAAGGATATCCCTAGCATCTCCAGCAGCTTAGTATCATTTTCCTGATCGGGGTGATTTTTTTTCTATGAGATCCAAGTTTGTATTTACAGTCGTTACTATAGTTACATATAGATCCTGTTTTTGGCTTGCTTCTAGTATTGAGAATGTATGCAATTTGTTTTTAAACAGTGAGGGGTGTGTTCCGAAATATCATACAAAGTTGCTTTATTAAGGCTTTTTTCTTTAAAGTTCAATCATCTTTTACAGACTTACATTCTGGAGTGCATGCTTGTGATAGAGCCACTGGTTCAACAGCTTTGTTCAGGGTCTCTGAAGCTAGAGAGGTGTGTTGAACCAAGGGCTGGGAAGGGGATTCTTTTTTTGTTGTGAATGAGCAGTCAAGAGTGAACAGATGAAGTGGAAGCCGCAACATGGGGTAACTGAGGTCTTACCACTTGCGATGTTGGAAGGTCCTGGAGCTTCGGTTACCAAGGAGGTAGAGGCTACACCTTCTCTCAGTTTGGAAGCAGACATTGAAAGTGCTGTCTGCTGGGTAATTCTCACAAACCTGCTCTCAGGTAATGTTCTTTGTGCAGCTTTCCTCTCACTTTTCACTACGTCTTTTGCTTCCTGAGCACTCTGAAATTTCTTAGACATAATCAGAATTGAATGAGCTTACCTGATGCTGAATACTTTGTAGCAAAACATCATAAGTAGTAAAAAAGAAAATCAATGCAGAACTGAAAATGAGCAAAAGATCCCTCCTGGCTTAGAGAGCAGCCACTCAGCCCACCATCACATCAGTGATCTTATTTATTTATTCATTTATTAGCTTTTGATGACTGGGTAAGTGCACTAGGCAAGAAACCTGCCTATTTTCAGGCACGACCCGGGAGAGTACAGTTACAGTAGTACAGCAGAGACAACAAATGACAACAGTGAGGTACAAAGGCAAAGATACCTGTCAGGACAATATTCATAAATAGTATCAACCAAAAAAACAGCATAGGAATAACAGCAAGAATACTACAGGTTAGAGCAGTCACACAATTGTTGCAAGAAATATCTTTCAGTTACCAAGTCAATAGTCATAAATATAATTTACAGGAAACAAGAAGCACTCATGCACAGTAGGAAAGCAGAAAATGGGAAGAAAGCAGTTAGAGGCAAGCAGATGGCCCCACAAAAACCTTAAGTGCAGTCACAGTAGCCAGGGGTATAAAAGTGGGAAAAAATAGCATGCTTAAAGGCTAGGTGAGATGAGGAGTTCTTCACATGAGGGGGTAGGGAGTTCCAGAACCATGGGGCAAAATATGAGAAAGCCTGCTCACCCATTTTAGTAAAGTAGGGCTGAACAGCGAGCAGGGGGAAGGCGGAGGACCTGAGGGCGTGAGAGTGAGAGACAGGGATAAGCATGGCCTCCAGAGCCACAGGGTGAGGCGTTCTGGTTAAAGAGTCAACAAAACAACCTAGTGCATATGATCTGAGGGTATTGGGAGGCAGCCAGTTTAAGGCAGAGTAAAGTCGGCAGTGATGGGTCAGACTTAGAGCCGATAAGGTGAATCTACAGATGTTGCCATACATAATGTCCCATTACCGGAGTACTGTGGCATTGGCATGTAAGAGGATTGGGATAGCATACAGATTCTCTGTTTAGTCTAGATCACTAGTGGGCCTACCAAGCTCCATCCCACTGCTAGCGGGTCTTTTTAGTCCCCAAATAAATTGTATCCTTTCTCCACTTTCCCAAACCAGTTTAAGTGTTACTGTCTTTCACAAATGTTTTCATTTCATCTTTACATGTTTTAAACTACAGTTCATCATTTATACTGCTTGTTTACTGATTTTACAGTTGATCCTTATAGCAGTCTATACAGGAAAATACAGTGCATGTCTATGTATGGGATGAACAAAAAAAATCTTGCTGTCAACTGATATATGCATATGGGTATGGCAATATTTTTTTAAAGCTAAAGTCAGATGGTAACATGACAGGGTACAAAAGTTCTATCAGGTTTTATTGACAACAAAGTTGTCAATGGACTTCTCAGAGACACTAATTGGGCAACGGCAATCACACCATCTGGCAAAATGTGTCGACCGACCAACACGACACGGGGCTCATTTACTGTAAAATTAGAACCACAAATATGCACACTCAGGTAGTTTACAGTATGTTTGCTTAAACAATATGGAACCAAAAGTTGAAATTAGAAACTGTATATTGATTGTGCTTCTCCATTTCAATAAGCCATTCAGTGGCATAGTAGTGAGCATGGAGCTACCCTATATGTGCTGTGAGTGATCAGTTTTTAAAATTGTTACTGCTACAGTACACACTGTACTTCTGGAGAAGCAGGTCGGTATGCAGTGGTGGACATTGGGGGGGGGCTAAGAGGCTGAAGCCCCCTATTTGAAAATCCCCAAACAATGTAATTTTAGTTAGGTTTTGCAGTAGCACGTGTTTCAAAACATGGCTAGTAAGGTAATAACAAGCTGTATAAGCAGACAATGATAGAAACACATACTATTAATGTCAGAGAAGCTCATCTTTGACTTGGACCTGCTCAGAGTAGCCATATAAATGAATCCAGTCCCCTGAACACATTGATACCCCACATGAAGCGAGCTTGTAAAATCACACAACCCCGTCAGTTTGCACTGAGACCCTCATCGAGTGGGGGTATTTTACAGAAACACAAGCCCTTCCAGGGCTGCTACCTACTTGGAGTAGGTATACAGTATGAATTTTTGTAAAGCCACTCCTGGGCTCACACCTGCACCAATGAGGATGTAACAAATGGAGCCCCCCCCCCATTACTGAGACTTGCTCTAAGCTGGGAATTTAAGAAAAAAGTACAAGCCCCTCCAGGGCCACTATGTCAGAGCAAGCATGGAATTTTTTGAAAAAATCCTCCTTGGCTGAAACCTGCACTGAACAGGCTTCATAGGTTTAGCCCCCCCCCCCACCACACACACACACACACACACACTACCACCACCATGCTGAGACCTGCTTAGAGTACTTAAAAGAAAATCAATACAAGCCCCTCCTTGGTTTCAGTCTTCTGGAGCACCAGAGCTTGGACCCATTGCCAGCATCTAAATTCATTCAAGGAAGCTTTTGAGCCTCCAAATTCAGCCCCGCTGACACCTAATCTGAGCACATCAGTAGAAGCCCACCTTTGGCTTGGACCCATTTGGAGTGGGCTAACAAATTAATCTAGTTCCCCACCCTGAGACACACCCCAAGTCGGTAATGTAAAATAAAGACAAACCTCTCCTGGGCTCCTCTCTGCTCTATGTGGGCATAATATTTTGTTATAAAAGCCACCCCTGGGCTGTGACCCACTCTGAGTGGGCTAATAAATTCAGCCTTCCCCCAGTACTATGATCCACTCAGAGTGGGTATTTTAAAATAAATTCACAACCCCATCAGGGCTGCTACCTGCTTGGAACTGGCATTGGATTTTTGAAAAGCCTCTTCTGGGTGGGGACCTGTTCCAGTGCCTTCCCTCATGGTTAGTTTGATTGTTTTAGTGTATATTTTTGTTTCTCCTTTCTAACATACATTTTCTTTTGTCCTGTCTCATAAGTATGACTTGAATGCTATGACCAGTGGTACCTTACCTCACAATATTGTGTCCTTTTTTGTTTCAGTATTGACAGTCAATTAATATTTGTTATTAAAGATGAACATACAGTATATTTGAAAGCACTTGTGTCAAGAAAATACTTTTTGTAGCACTGAGTGTTTTTTTTAATGTTCATTCCCACAATATATAATGGGGTCCCTCAATATTTTCATAGTAGACAAAATAAAACTTGAAACCCATCAAAACCTCAAGTGCAGTAATTTATTACATGGACTACAGGATTCTCAAGGATGTGCAGCATCTAACCCTTCATTGAACTCATGAATGCTGAAATTTGATAGGCAATTAAATAATCTTGATGAGTTTAAACAATAGTAAATGCACTTATTTCTGTTTGACAGAATATAAAAACCTGAAGCAGCTCTAGAAATGCTGAAGATAACAATGCTTCGCTTTCTTTAAACTGTGATACTTGATAAACTGTGAAAATAAAAATTATCAGCCTTGGTTCATATCAAATCAAAATGCTCTTGCATCTACTTGATAGTGACAGCATTGTGTCAATTTGTCATTATGAAGATATGCTTCCTTCCTTAATTGCTTTTGTTGCAGCACATAGTCTTAATTTCTAAGTCTTACCACGTTTTTTCATGAAAGGTTTTTCCTACATTTATATACATATGTGAGTGAATACTATGGGCGGGATATTCAAAGCAGTTGCATACTGCACAACAGTGTTGCGCCTGCGCAACTGTGAACATGTGCTGGAGAGCGATATTCAGCAGCAGCAACTGTGCATCGCAAGTGGCCATGCGCCAATGCACAATGGGAATGTATACATGCACAAGTACAGGGGGCATAGCCATGAATATGTGGCACAGTGCGATATCCAACACCGGACCAACGGCGCAAGGATGGTGCAAATGGCAGTTGCGCGGAGCACACTTGAGCCTATAAAAACAGGAAGCAAGTAGGAGAAGGACACTTGCACCAGAAGAGAGCAGGAAAGAGGGAGACAGAAAGGCCAGTCAGAAACATTGTAGGGATCAAAGAGAGGGACAGAGGCAGTGAGGATGTGACCCTGTGTGAGAGAGTGAGTGTGTGTGTGAGTGAGACAGGAAGAGAGGCCACAGTGTGTATGTGCCTGTGACACCAGGTACAGGAGGAGCAGCACAGGAACCCACAGGGGTGGGTGGCAGAGGCCACAGCCAGCAGGCCCAAGCTGGGGGCAGGGTACATAGGCATGGGTCCTGCTGAGCAGGCCACACAGCAGCACAGAGCTGGGAGGGCCAGTGGAATCAGCTGTCCATGGGGGACGGGACAACAGGGGCCATGGCCACTGCCACCTTCCAGATGGAGGCTATAATGATGGGTGTGGGGAGGCTGGAGGCAGGGCAGTGTGGACGTGGAAGGGCCCATCGGTGGTACGCCTGGAACAGGAGGTACCGTGCCCGCACCACCTTCAAAAACCACACTGATACGGAGATAGTGGGCCAGTATCGCCTGAACCAGGTGATTCTGAGGCAGCTCTGTGAACTGTGCAGTGAGGAGATGCAGGCTCCCACTAGATGGAGCCATGCCCTGATGGAGGAGACAAAAGTAACAGCTGTCATGTGCCTACTCACTACAGGCACCATCCAGAGACCAATAGAGGACACCACAGGCATAACCCAGTTGGCTGCATCACAGCTCCTCACACAACTCCTCAACGCACTGCTGCCAGATGCTGCAGAAAACATCCACTTCCCCAGCACACAGGCAGAGTGTACAGCAAATGTGCAGGAGTCTGACAGGGTAGCACGTATGCCTGGCATGCTAGGGGCCATCGACTGCACCGAATGTTGGCATCTGCATGCCACTTGGCCCAGAGGGGGTAGCCTACATTAACAGAAAGGGCAACCCCAGGATCAACTGCCAGGTGCTGTGTGATGCCAGGAGGTGCATAATCAATGTCTGTGCCACAGACCCTGGGGGAGAACATGATTCCTTCATCTGGCACAGCTCAACACTGTGATATAGGTTCAAAAGTGGGGACATCCCCACTGGCCACCTAGAGGGTGAGTATGCCGAGACTATGGGCAGCTGGGCATAACACGGCATGGGGGGCCGCCAGGGTAGGGGCACCATAGGGTGTGGCTGGGAAGGATGGGTGGTACAGCAAAACAGTCCACCAGGCTAATCATAACTTTTTCCTCACAGGTGACAGTGGCTACCCACTCCGGCTCTGGCTGCTCACCCCCTACCAGCTCCTGTCGACTCCTGCAGAGGAGCAGTACAGTGAGGCACATGCCAGCATGCGGAACATCACTGAGTGTGTGCTTGGGCTGCTGATGGCATGGTTCTGTTGCCTGGACAGGTCTGGCGGTGCCCTACAGTACAGCCCCTCAAAGGCCTGCAGCCTATTCCTGGCCTGCTGTATACTGCACAACATGGCCACTGACCATGGGATAACAGCTGAGGTCAAAGAGGGAAACAGCAGTGGGGGCGATGCGGCCGCCTGGCCATGTGGTGGTGGGCAGCCCCCCCGGGCGAAGGGATCCCTGGCTGATCAGGATGGCCCACCAACACTGGGACACAATAGCGGAGGAGCACTATGTAGGTGGATAAGCCCCCATGTACGGGAAGGCAACAGTGGCACAGCACACAGGCACGCGTGGGCATGCCCCTTGCCAACAACAGCTGGGTGGGGGGCTTGGTTGGGCTTGAAGCCGGACCGCACAGCAACACACAGCAACATGGAGCACTGCACACCTCACCCACACCCACCCACACACCCATCCACACACACCAACACCCCCCACACACACACGCACAGGCAGCCATGCACCAGGGCGCTAGCTCCAGTAATGGATCAGATACAGGGCACCGGTGCACAGGTGCAACTGGCACTGTGTTGGCATCATCATGCACATGCCACATAGGTCAGCAGCTGGGCAGGTGCGCACACAGCCAGAGTGTGGCACTGTCCACATATGCCACAACCGTGGCACACACACACAACACCCATGTGCACACAGGGCAGAGGCAGAAGACTGTGGACAGGGAGGTGGGCACATCAGGACCACTGTGTGGCCACACAGCTGCCGCAGACATGTGGCTGGCCATGCCGAGGCCACCCAGCAGACCCAGACTGCGCGACGGCCACAGGGGGTGTCTGCGAAAGTCCTCCAGTGGTGTTACTGAGGGAACGCGACCGTGTCCTCGTAGGATTCTGCAGACCCCCAAACAGGCCTGCACTGGACATGCCTGGAATGCCCACAGCGGGTCCCGGCATCAACATTGAGGGGGGTCACACAACATCAGGACCATGGTGTGGACAATGCACTCCGCAGGGTCTGCAGTGGCCGGCCATGCCCCATGGTGGCCAATGGGGCTAGGCTGACAGTGACTGCAGTGGTAAGGCGATCCAGGACTGAGGTCATGTCCTCCTGCAGTCGATTGATGGCATCCAGGAACTGCCCAAAGCCCCCATCGTGCTGCTCCACTGCCTGGTGCACCTTGGCATGGAGTGCACACACCCCTGCCATAAGCAGCACCTGTTTCTCCACAGAGGCCCACAGCAGATGGGTGTGCTCGTGTAAGGGGTCGGCGCCCAGGCTGGCATCCTACTGGAACACAGCCAGGGCCTTGTCTGCCACTACACCCAGGACATCTGGCCAGACAGTGGTGGTGTGCTGCAGCCGATCGGGCCCCCAGATACCAATGGAGGTGGAAGACCAGCACTCCAGGGCTGGGTATGCCCCCACAGTAGACTCCACTGCCCCTGCCACTGGATGCTGGTGCTCTGGTGCTGAAAGGGAATACAGTCACATTAGTGCTGCTGTCACCCAGGATGGCCCCCCACAAGATGCTGCTGTACCTACCGTGCAGTGATAGGCTTCCAGTGGTCTGGAAGCCACCACCAGGCACACCCTTGAAGGCGCTGCACAGCATGGTAGCCCCCACCATCTCCTCCTGCGGTGTCAGTTCTGGCATGTTCGCCTGACCCACACCCATGGCCGCCCTTGCAGCCCAGATTACCGCTACCTTTTCCTTGGTCCTGTGCCTGTCAGTGCAGACTTTTTTTTGCATTCCTGCGCTGATCCTGGTGGCTGCCCTGCTTATTCATGGCCTGTACCACCTCCACCCAGGCCACGGCCCTGGCCTGTGGTGTGCCTGTCGCACCACTCAGCAGTGGCTCCCTGTCAAGGTATGCCTCAAACAGGGCATCCACCTCCATCTTTGTGAAGTTGGGCCTGCGCTTGCGTGCAAGCCCACGCTCCTCGCTATCCTCTTGATCGGTCATGCTGCTACCTGTGGGCAATGACATGTGGTCAGTGGCTGCTGCAGCCCACACCACCTGCCCAATCCACTGTGCTGTCATTCCCCTCGTCGGGATCAACTTACCTCAGAGAGTAGCAATACCGGTCCATGTACTGTGCAGTTCCACTGCGCCTTTATGGTGCATAGCATGCAAATGAGCTGATGCGCAACTGGAATGAGATGCTAATTCCCCCGGTGCGCCGCGGATAGGCTGATGAGCTAATCTGCATATGCCAGCTGAATATTGCATTGTTGCACCTTGCGCAATGGACTTGTGTTGGCACAAGCTGTGGCGCAATGCTGTGACGTGCGCAGTACACCCGTCAGTGTGTATGTGCACACGACCTGTGCACATGCCTCTCGCGCAGCATATGTGTGGTGCGTGATAGGCGGTACAGTGCTCAGCCACAATAGGGCCTGTGGAGCTCGAGCACTGTGCAGTCTATGGTGCCCGGGCACCATTGGCCACATGGTGCCCTGGTGCCATTAGCCCTATCGCGCCCATGCGCCATTGGTACCATGGTGCCTGGGCACCATAGGCTCGTAGGCCATGTCACCCTCAGGCCCCTGTTGCACATCATGCATAGTGGTCCCAATGGTGCACTCATGCAGTGTGCACATGCTGACCCCTGACCCCTTTCCTTTGCCCCTCAGGGACTTCTGCAGCACGTGCCAGTGTGGCCACACACCTATCATGCATCCCTGGGGTTGCGCGATTGCTGAGAGAAGCACATCTCTGAGTGAGGCGCACATCTCAAGCACTTGGAGCTCCTGCATTACAGGATATAGCCATGCCATGCAGGAACACACCACAGGCTCCCAACTGGACCCAGATCGAGATGGTGAATCTTGTGGCCCTGGTAGAGCCCCATGCTGGTTGTTTGTATGGGCATCATCCCCTCAACAGGCCCAGGACCGAGGTCTGGCAGGAGGTGGTGGATGGGCTGAAGAAGGCCACTGGTGTGCGGTGCAGTGGGGAGCAGTGTCACCACCGGTATGGCGTCTTGCAGCAGAGGGATCCGGAGCAGCTGAGGGTGCTGCAGGCACGCGTCTGGAGGGGGGCCGTGCCACGGCCAGATAAGTGTGCACCGTCTGTATCTCTGCCCATTCATTGTTCCTTGGGGCTGGCAGGGCTGCATGCTATGCCAGGGGTGGTGGTGGGGCTGTGCACCCTGTGGACTGTGGTGGCACACCCTGTGTGCACTGTGCCATCGCACTGTGGCTGTGCTGGGCTGGGGTGCACGCTGTGCAGGTGGGGGGGCACATGGTGTTGCCGTGTACTGATGTGTACGTGTTTCTGTTTCCATCCTAGGCCCTGAGGACAGAAGGAGGGCCAGAGTGGGAGGTGCATTGGGTGGGCCACAGCGGGCCACTGTGGGACCCATGGCATGGGATGCAGGCCACAGGGGAGGTGCAGCCGGGCCAGCGCATGGAGTGCAGCAGTGTGCAGTTAGGTGCTGTTACATGCTACATTGTTGTACAGGGTGGGCAGCAGGGTTGGGGGTGGGCCACGGCCCCCTGAGCGCTGCTTCATTGCTGATCTGTTCTGCCTGTGGTGTGTGTGGTGCCATGCTGTTGCCGTTGCATCTGTGTGTGGCTGCCGCTGGTGGGCTGTGGGTGTGTCCTGCAGCCAGCTGTGCCACTGCGACCCTGCTGCTGTACCCTGATGCCTGTCTGCCACGTTAGTGGCGGGCGGCCTATGGGTGGTGTTGGTGTCCAGCACTTTGCATAGCCGTGGCATGCCGGGTCAGTGGCACATGTGGGCGCACCCACTGCAGGTGGCCAGGGTGCCACCCCAGGGGCGTGTGTCACCACTATCCACTGCATACAGTGGGTGGGCCGGGGTATTCTCAACATGCACTGATCCTGTGTTCCCTCCTTTGTCATAGGTGTCCAGCATGTGCCTCGTCAGACACTGAACAGCTGCCTCCTGAGGAGGATACTCAATATCATGACAGCGACGCTGGAGGTTGCACGGCTGATGCGGCGGATGCTGCAGTGGGGCCAGCACTGGCAGAGGCGGGGTGGGGCTGCCTGTAGGGCCCATTAGGCCTGCTGCCCCTGTTCCTTTCCCTGTCACCCCATCCCTTGCCCTCCCCTATCCCTTTGTATAGCCCTGCCCCATCCCCTTACCTCCCTTCCTTGACATAGGCCTACATTGTATATAGTTACCCCACACCTTGTTCACTGTACACTTGCTTCCTGTCCATTGTTTCTGTATTCTGTTTGTCATTTGCTTTTAATAGTTTGATATGGTTACCCATCTGTGTCCGGGTCTGCTTTGCAGCTGGCAGTGGTGCCATGCTGCAGTGGTGTGGAGGGTGGCTGTGTGGTGTACCTGTGATGTTCAGGGGCTGTGCATGGTGGTGTTCGCCCATCGGTCAGTGGCAGTGCCATGGGGTGGCCATGGGCTGGCTGGTCTGGTTGTGTGGCATGTGTGTTGAGTGCTGTTTGCCTGGGTGTTGCCAACTGTGGCCCAGGTGGCATGGCACATGTCGTTCAGCTGGGGTTGGCTGGTGGATGTCCACCCATGGCCATCGGCGACACCTTACCTATGTTCACCACTGTGGTGCACATGGGCAGGGGCTGGCTGCCTACCCGGCCTCCTCGGCCAGTGTTCCATCGTGGGCTGGATGGGCTTCACTCCTGGCACCCTGGTCTCCTTGGTGGCAACACCTTCCCCCACAGTGTCTTACTCCTTGCTGTGCCTGTGGTGGATCCATTTGTGTCCTGTCACATGCACCTCGGCCCCTTGCACATCCATTGATGCACTATTGCGCATGTTGGGTTGCTCCCTGGCGCACCCCTGACTGCGCTCTGGTGCATCCCTTCGATATTCAGCCATGTTGCGCAGGCGCATGATGCCTTGCGCAACCTTTGAATATCACGCTCAGTGCACTTTGGCTCACTGGATTTGTGCTGTGCAGGTCTTGCGCCGACCTCTGGCTCATTTCTGAATATCTGGCCCTAAGTGTGTGTGTGGTTTGGTGTTACTGTGTACTTGCTCCTTTGCGTATGCGTGTGTGTATGTATGTGTACTTTTTAAGGGCTGGTCTGTGGTGCCATAAAATTTGACTGACACTATTATTTAAAAACAATAATATTACTTAGTGAGTTGTTGTATTTTTTGTTTGTTTGACTTTATTAAATGAAACATGTCGGTGCGGTCAGCTTGTACAGGTTTCCCTGAAGATGGCCTGTTTGCCACTATCTGACATTCCATCCCTATGAACTATAATATATAACAGCAATTATTTTTTTTACAAAATATCACATATGCCATCACATATTTTTCATATTTTTTCTGGAACATCACACATAAAAAAAAAAAGAACAGCAGAGAATTATCACATGATGTTTCAAGTTAAGATCCTGACCTAATTGCAAGTACTAAGCTGTTTTGTCACATATAAAATGGAATAAATTTGCACTCCTGAACACTGATCTTACTTGAAAAATGACTGTCTTTTTTTTTTGGTTTAACATTTGTTTGTTTTTTTTAATTATTAAATATTGATCCTCACTCTATCAGCATGGTCACACACACACACACACACACACACACACACACACACACACAGAGCTGATTCAACTCTATACAACACAATTGGATTTTAATTGTATTGTTCTGTCACAACTCTCCATATCTGTAATATCATCTCTCACATACTAGTAAAAAATTCCCAGGACACTACATTTGTTGATCGATGTCATTGATACCCAGTTGTGTCTGTGGGGTACATGAGTGCACAAGATGATAATGTTCTTTCTTCTATGTAATTTGCTTGGATGGTTGGGACACTAGATAGCCATCTGGGAGGAAGAGAGTGGTTAGGCTTGAAAATACAGTGCATCAAAGGACATTTTTATTGTACATATGTCAGAAGATTAAATGTATAAAAATGTTTCCATTTGTGCCCAGTGTTGCCCTGTTTCCATCCTAACTGCCTACCCATTATAAATTATTTTTTTCTGATGTCATGTGGTTCACATTGTCCCCCTGTTATGCAGCAGTTATAAGCAAGTGGCTTCCCAGTTGCGCAGTAGTCAATTTATCCCCAACACACACATTCCATTGTTTATGTTCTAAATGTTTTCTTTGCTGAATTGTTGACCAATTTCTTCTCCCAACACATATGATAAAGCCCCCTTTCCCCATCCATCTCATTCCACTCACTTGCAACTCTCAGTTGCACCCTTACTAGGCATAGTGACAGGCATATTCCCTCCTCCTGGTATATCTTCTGGGCACCTTTTGAATGACAGGGAGGAATTAAGTGCCTTCTGCTGAGGTGTGATCGTTTTGGTTAGGGGTGATGTATACCATGGATAACGTTAGTTCAGTAATGAGGTTCAGTGTGGTGATGGGGTGAGTTATTTGGGAATTGTGGACCACTTGATACAAGGAAATATATTAGATTACTGTCGTCAGGTGGTCTGGATCGTGGGGGGTAGCCACTGTACACAAATGAATACCATAGTATGTAACGTGTTGGCAATCCAGTTGATGTGGGTGCAGGGTTGGAGGGGTGAATGGGCAAATAGACCAATGCAGTGGTACATTATATGTTATAAATCATAAAATCATTACTAGCCACAATATGCTGAATAGGTCAATATTGACTGTCTGTGTCATTCAATAACACTGCTCCTACATAACAGAAACACACATGCCTCTAAATAAACATTCAGCATCCAACAACAGCAACCCACTACTGTATAACAGTAAGATTATGCTTCCTCTATCAGTTAACAACTGAACAAGGGTGTATCTAAGGCCCCATCCAGACCACACAGCATACAATGGTTTAAGTCTCTTAAACCATTTTAAGTCCATCTAATGCAGATCACAGCCACACTATGAGAGGGTTTAAACATGGATTCAAAAACCATGTTAAAACCTTGATAGGATCTAGGCTTTAACATGACTTTCGTAATGGATTACAATAAAGAACTCTGTTAGCTGCAAGTCTGGAAATGCAAGCACAGTTCCATCTTTGCTTCAGTCCCTAAAAAGCATGTTCAGCTGGCCCCACTGAGCAGTAAAGGTTAGAGATGTGCAAAGAAAAAACTTCCGCTAGTGGAATTTCTGCCAAAGTCAGAGTTTAGCTTCTGTGAAAGTTCTGGTAAACCAGTTATCAACTTTGGTGGAAATTCTGCCAGCACCCTACAGTAGTCCAGAACCATTTAATATTTCCCTGGTATCTAGAGGCATCCCCCCTCCCCTGCTGGTCAATGATCACCATCCGATGTCAAGTATATATTGTCCAGTGACTCCACTGTACAAAATAGAAATAAAATTCCCTGGTGGCTAGCGGTCCCTCCACCACCTGATCACCCATGGCCACCACATATATCAAATATAATTCCCTGGTGGCTAGTGGGCCCACCCCCCACATGATCACCTGCCCCATATATTAAAAATAATTCCCTGGTGGCTAGCGGTTCCTTCCACCACCTGATCACCTGCCCGATATGGACATCATGCCCTAGTGTCCAGTGTAAGCCCCATATCCTAATACCCCATTTAATCTAAATAAAAATTTCCCTATTGGTCTAGTGAACTCCCCCTCTCTATCCCTGGTCCCTAGTCCATGAATTCAGGTAGTCCCTGGTGGTCTAGTGCACCCTTCACCTCAGCAGGTAGTATCTCACCACCCTGCTCCCCCTCAACCCAAAACCAAGTGGGTGACTGGCATAGCCCTCCTCTCTTCACCACCGCTGGCCACCACTGAGCTATCAATTAATGAGCACATGCTTGTACAAGCATACAGTCATTCATTGACAGTGCAGTGGATAGCCGGTGGTGGTGGAAGGAGAAGGGCATTGTCAGTTGCCTGTTCGGGTTTGGGATGGAGGGAGCAGGGTGGTGGGGCACTACCTGCTGGGTTGGGGGCTGGGGATACAGGGGATCATGGAAAGGGAGAGAGGTTTACTAGCCCAGCAGGAAAATGTTTATTTAGACCATATGGGGGGTCAGGATGGGGGTTACAGTGGACACCAGGGCATGATGTCAACGTCGGGCAGGTAATCATGTGGGGGGGACCACTAGCTACCAGGGAATTATTTTTGATATATGAAGTGGGTGATCAGATTGGGGGAGGGACCACTAGCTACCAGAGAATTATTTGTGATATGTGAGGTGGGTGATCAGGTGGTGGGAGGGTCCACTATGCACCAGGGAAGTGTTTTTTATATAAGGGGGGAGTGATCAGGTAGGGGGAGAGACTGCTAGCCACCAGGGAATTTTATTTCTATTTCAAGAAGGGCTTCGGTTGGGGAGGGGCAATGGACACCAGGGGAAGTTTTTTGTTTATATATTTTATTGTTACAACAGTATCTGAGTGGAACAGGGCAAAATTAGGCCACCACATTCTGAAGATTTCTGAGCTGCCGCAAGTTCGGAAACGTCCGCGAAAGTTGTGATATTTCGTGGAAGTTCAGCTACAGTGGAAATCTCAACTTTTGCCCCACTCTAGTAGGGGTAAGTAGATACCCTGCCACATGATTGTCAATTCTGTGTTACAACATGACTGATCTCAATCTGGGAAGAGCAACACAGTAAGTGATACATAGAAACATAGAAACATAGAAACATAGAATTTGATGGCAGATAAGGACCGCTTGGCCCACCCAGTCTGCTCATTTCCCTACCTACTGGATAAGCTGGAGATCCTAGTTAACCAGCAGCCTACTTCTTCCTACCCCCACCCCCTAGAATGGCCTTATGACTGCCCCATGCATGCTTGAATTCCACCACTGATTTTGACTCCACAACCTCCTCCGGAAGGCCGCTCCATGCATCCACAACCCTCTGTGAAAAAATATTCTTTAAATTACCTCTGAGCCGCCCTAACTCTATCTTCTTCAAATTGTGCCTCTTGTTCTTGCACACCTCTTTTTGAAAGATGCTACCCTCTTGGACTTTGTTGATTCCCTTGAGGTATTTGAACGTTTCTATCATGTCCCCCTCTCCTCCTTTCCTCAAGGCTATACATATTAAGCTCCCTTCTCTCTTCATATGTCTTCCGTGCAGACCCTGCACCATTTTAGTTGTCCTCCTCTGGACAGCTTCTATCCTGTCTATGTCTTTGCAGAGATTGGGTCTCCAGAACTGCACACAGTACTCCAGATGGGGTCTCACCAGCTGTCTGTACAGAGGGATGATAACTTCCTGTTTTCTACTGGTGATGACTCTCCCTATGCATCCCAGTATCCTCCAGCCCTCCTTGCTGCCCTCTCACATTGCTTGCCCACCTTTAGGTCATCTGATATGACTACCCCCAGGTCCCTTTCCATTTTTGTTGTTGTTAGTATCTCACCCCCCATTGTGTACTCTTCCCCTAGGTTTTTGTTTCCCAGGTGCATTACCTTTCACTTCTTAGCATTGACTCTAAGCTGCCATACATTTGACCATTCCTCTAACCTTGCCAAGTCCCTTCTTATCCTTTCCACCCCACCTGTGCATCAACTCTGTTGCAGATCTTGTGTCATCTGCAAAGAGACATACTTTTCCTTCCAGTCCTCTGCAGTGTCGCTTATAAAGACATTGAAGAGGACCGTCCTAATACTGAACCCTCCTCATGTACCCCACTAGTAATCCTCCTTTCTTCTGAGTGGACTCCATTTACTATTCTCTCTGTGTCCTATTCTCCAGCCAATTCTTTACCCAGGCTGTCATCTTGGGACCCACTCCCAGGCTGGCTAACTTGTATATTAATCTTGTGTGGGACTGTATCAAATGCCTTGCTAAAGTCTAGGTAGGCCATGTCCACAGCCCCTCCCTGATCTACTACTTTGTCACCCAGTCAAAGAAATCTATCAGATTCGTCTGGCATGACCTTCCGCTGTGAATCCATGCTGCCTTGGGTCCTGTGCCCTCTGGCCTCTAGATAACTAGACAATTCTTTCCTTCAGCAGTGATTCCACTTTTCCCTATCACTGAGGTTAAACTAACAGGTCTGTAGTTTCCTGCTTCTGCCTTGCTCCCACTTTTGTGAAGGGGAATCACATCTGCCCTCCTCCAGTCCTCGGGTACCACCCCATCCTCCCATGATTTGTTAAAAAGGGTAGTCAGTGGTGTCACTAGTTCTACCCTTAGTTCTTTTAGAATTCTGGGATGAATCCCATCAGGCCCCATTGCTTTGTCCACCTTCAGTTTTAAGAGTTCTTTCAGAACCTTTTCTTCTGTAAATGGACTGATATCAACTTCTGTATCCAGAGTGTTTCTACTGTTTGTTTTAGGTGCTTCCCCCTCTTCATTTGTAAATACTGAGCAAAAATATTTGTTTATCTCTGCCTTTTCACAGTCTCCTTCTGCCCACCCTCCCTCCCCTTTATTAAGCCTCACTGTCCCTCCCTTGGTCTTCCTTCGCTCCCTGATGTACCTATAAAAGGTTTTATCCCCCTTCTTAACTGAGTTGGCTATCTTTTCCTCGGTTTGGGCCTTTGCTGTTCTGACTGCCTTCCCAGCCTTCTTTTGCTTTAACTGATACAGTTCCCTGTCCTGCTCCTTCTGGGATTTCTTGTACTTTCTGATTGCTTTCTTTTTCTCTTGAACCTTCACTGCCACTTCCTTTGAGAACCATAGTGGTTTCTTACATAGTTTTGTTTATTTGCTTCACACAAAGGCTCGTTACCTCTGTGACGGCAGTTTTTATTATTCCCCATTGTTCTTCCACCCCTCCTTCCTGCCCATTTGCTAGTGCATTCCTTAGGCACTCACCCAGTTTGGCAAAGTCAGCCCTCCTAAAGTCCAGTACTTTTGCCTTTGTATGGCTTGACTCTATTGCTGTGTTTATTGTGAACCATACTGTTCGATGGTAGCTAGTTCCCAGATGGCTACCCATTTCTACATCTGTGATCCCTCTCCATCTCCATTTGAGAGAACCAGGTCTAAGATTGCTCCCTCTCGAGTGGGCTCCAATACTAGTTGTCTAATGGCATGCCCCTGTGGGCATCTAGAATAACCCCACTCTTCAAAGTGGCTGCTGCAACTGCACTCCAGTTAACATCTGGCATATTCAGATCACCCATCAGCAATATCTCCCTTTTCTGCCATTCTAAGTATACTTTCTATCATTTCCTTGTCCATTTCCTCCCCTGAGAAGGGGCTGTATACAACCCTGTGCGGATTGTGGTGCCATTGCCTGTCTCCAAATTTACCCACAGTGCTTCTTCTCCTCCTCCTGTTTACCCTTTTGTTCTGTTGCTTTTATTCCTTCCCTTATGTAAAGAGCTACTCCTCCTCCTCTTTACCCTCCTGTCCCTCCTGTAGATAGTGTATCCTGGTATGTTTACGTCCCAGTCATGGTTTTGTGCGTACCATGTTTCTGTGACTGCCACGATATCTAGATGTTCCTCCTCCATCAAGGCCACTAATTCAGGAAGCTTGTTACCCAGACTACGGGAATTGGTACTCATTGCTCTCCATTTTTTGATGGCTTTACCTTCTGTTGCAGCATCCACCACTGACCTTTCTACCTCGGTCTTTTATAGAACATTACAACATACCAGGCTGTAGTCTGGACATGGTCTAAATGAGAATGTAAAAATCTGAATCATACAGTATCACTGCCTGTCAAAATTTGTACTGTAGCATTTTCATGCATGTTAACACTATGCTTTGACAGGACTAGTATACTGTATATGGCTTTGATGGCAAAGAGTGGTAGTTATGACATGTAGCTATCACGAGATGCTGATCATCATGTAGAGCCTGCTCAAACAATCAAAACAACAGGCATGTGAAATGCATCTGCCAGCAACATTATGAAACTATAGTCATTTAATAAATTATCTCAGAACTAAGATATCTGGAAGAAGTGAACTGACTCAGTGACTCAAAGAAAATACAGTAAAAACACCTCAAATAATGAAAGACCGCAGTATTTTTTATTATATTTCACCTGTCAGAAGGGGTTCATTTGTTTTTTCCTTCGGAGTTCTGTTGAAAAGAATCGGTGGTCTTTAATGTGTCTGAGTTATGTTACATTGTAGACAAGATTTCTTTTTCTTTTTTTCCATATAACTTTTTATCTCGTTGGTCAGCTCGGGCAGGCTCTCAAGCCTGTCCCAGTCTCTTCTTGTCCAGTGTCTCGTCTCTCCTGTATCTCAGGCCCAGAATCCCCCATGGATTGCCCACTCTGGCAGGGCTGGGAAGGACAGGGCCATCCTACCCCCACCCAGACAACTATATCCAGATTGGGTCAAAGACTGCGTGACAGCACAGGATGGAGGTAGGTGGACAGGGCTTCATGAAGCCCATGCCAACCATTTTCCATTTTCTTCCTTTTCCTCATAGCTGGAGGGAGCGCATCAGGGAGCACAAGTGAAGGTGTGAGCATGCTATGGAGTCTCATAGCACCCTCCCGTCTTTGGCACCCTGAACCCACACTATCCTCAGACCTCCACCTGGTGGCAGTCATTCGGCGGGAACGTCAATCCACCCTCCCAGAGAGAAGAGAGCTGTCCTCTGGATGATCAATCCTCTACCTTCCTGGCTGACCCCCAGTAGCCCATGTTCGCCACCAAACATGGGTCACTGGTGTAGGAGGAGGTAAGGCACCAGTGTCTCAGCTCTCCATGCCACTGGGACGGTGAAGATTTTTTTAAATTTAGTGTAAAATGTCATCTAACAGGTCACCTCGAATCCCATTACTAGTGTCAATGCATTCCTGACTAACACCACTGCCCAAGAAGATGCAATTTGATTTCAAACAGGGACAAGCTCAAATAGTGCTGCATGTGGCTCTTTCTCACACACTCTCCCATTTCTGCCTGTCAGTTCTCCCTCCCTTGAAAAGCTAGCATGTCTACTAATTATGAGTCTGAAGTGAGGGTTTTTCCTCAGGGAAACCTCATTTAATTTTTTAATTTTAAAGCTTATTCTGCATTCAGTTGCTTTCAAGTCTGTATTTTGGTATGTAAACCAGAGTTCACTGTGACACCTCAGTTATTATTCACATCAGCATGCATGCATGAGAAGCATATGGAAATCGATATTGGCAGCACTTTCTAGTACTCTGCAGAATAGCCCTCGCAATCTCTCATTCATAACTGGTATTTTTTAGCTGATGTTTGGTTTTGAGTGATGCGATGTACAATGACTGCATAATCGGCATGTCACTGCATCCTACTTGTGATCTGCAAATTTATTCACATACATAAAAGGACAGCTTTCTGGCCATCTATACTTATAGGATGATTTAAAAAAAATTGATACCTTCCTGATAAGTGAAAGTGTTGCTACATGCAATTGCCAACATTAAAAATAAATGTGTAAAAAAATAAAAAGGGAACAATGACTAGTAATGATTAATGTTTTGCCAGATTGACTGCTAAGCTGACACATCTTTATATACCCCAAGAAATTCATCATTCAGTGTATTTGAATAGAAATGAAGATTGCAAGTTGGATTTCTTCATTTACCACATTGTTGTTTTTAATTAGATATCCTTTCATAGCACAGAATGAGTGTGAAGGGAGAGAGAGAGAGAGAGAGAGAGAGAGAGAGGTTTGAGAAAGAGGTTAGAGAGAGAAAAAGAGAGATTCAGGTTGGGGCTGCAGTTTTATAAATTAACCCCACCCATTCATCAGTTCTCCTGGCATACCACCAAACACACCTATCTGTAGTTTGGTGCTCATCACGTTTATGTATGAATTGAGATAATGCATGCAAATGAGTTACTTAGCAACTGAACAAGAAATAGAAAACATAATGAGCTACAGGATGCAGCCTTGAAAGTCACAGTACATATGAGATTAGCTTTCAAACAGATATATGGTCTGCATCAATTATTGTTAAGTTATCTGCTTGAGTGTCCAGTATGGATAAAGTGTGTGTGTGTGTGTGTGTGTGTGTGTGTGTGTGCATATGTGTGTGTGTTCGTTCCAGTGTATGGGTGGATGAAGGGTGAGGGTGCTACTATAAAAGGAGTGAAATGCGACATCTCCCGGATTGCTGCAGAGAAATAAATCATTACGAGAATAAAACAGCCAGTTTCATCTGGCAGCTTTAAACAGTGTGGGGAGGTAGGCAGAAGAAGAGATGAGCTGGAGGCTGACATCATCTGCCATGCAAAATAAGAGATGACTATCCCTGTCTCTCTCTTCTACCAGTGTAACAGTACACATATCATGTACCTAAATGGTGCAAACTTCTGCTGTTCCTAGCAACAACATATATGTTATGAGCAGGGCCACTGGAAAATTGTGATTGCAATTTTTATGCGGAATCCACAATTTTCACCATTCTCTGCAAAAACTGACATGTTCCACAATTTCATGCAATTTTTTAGTTTTTATATTGAACTGTGTATAAAGTATTAACATTTTTAATAAAATACTCTCAAATAAATTGACAATTTTGCATGCAGACTTGGGTTTGGCTGAAACAATGCCATACAAGGTAGGGCAAGGGTTTTATGTGACACATATTTCTTTTGCATCCTTGTCTTGTTTGGTTTCAAAATCCACTGGCCAAGCATAAGTACACTTAAACACTTAACATTTGTTTTGTGTTGAAGCAGTCTATCAGAAGACCTTTTGTTGACACACAGACCGAAACAAAAGATGGGAGAAAAGGTGCAAATTCTCCCATTCACTTAAATGGGGTGCTAACTATGAAGCCTCTTTTAAGTGGCAGGGCAGGTTATTCCTTGTGAGCATACTTTCATTCAGACTAGTTTTGACTCAAACAGCTGCAGATTTTTGGATGGCCCTGACGATTTTAAACTTGAATAAGCTAGTTACTAATAGTGATCTCACTCTTAGCAGTCTACCCTCTAGATGCTCACAAGCAAAGACTACAATAAAAACCTGACTAATGTCTAAAAACAAGCTTATAAAACACAAACTGTATCTGAACATTTATCTTTAACTAAACAAAATCATTGCAGCCAGAGTAAAACAAATGTAAATTACAGGGTACCCTGACTACTGTATGATGTAGTAAACATATATTGGTATTCTTTTACATTTTTTGGTAACCACGTAAGGCACACTAGGCACAAGTGCCTGTTTTCAGTGGCAACCCAGGAGCAATGAGGAGGTTAAGTGATTTGCTTAGAGTCACACAGAATGCAAGTGGAGGTTGTGGGAATCAAACCCAGGTCTGCTAGATGTCCTCAACTCATTCACAGTTTGTTGCTCTAACCTCTAGATACTGCCAGACACAATAACCCCCAGATTTAATGTTTAAAAATGTGATTTCAAAAATAGTGTACAGTACATACAGTGAAAATTATGAACATTAAACACTTTAACAACATTTTACTAAAACTCTATTATTCACCACTCTATCTGCCTATTTTTTTCTTGTACCAAAGTGGGTGAATAGCTGGCAGAGCTCTGTAAACAGCTGTTGATTAGGCTTCATTATTCTACATCCAGAAACAAACAAAAAAAAAATTATTCTGGATTTATCTAATATTGATTTGCTGTGGCTCACTTTATAGAATCTATTTAGCACTGTATGAGGTTGATGTTTTTTAAATTTTGGAAGATAGGCAATGCTTACGATAGCTTATCAGTTTAGTGTTCATTTTAGGAACATAAACTTTTCTCTATGTTTTAGACATATTCAAGTGTCAGTGCATTCATTTAGCAGTTTATACCTAGTAATACTTGCTGCAGAAAACATTAAAAGATTTATTGTGAAGCACTCAAAGTCTATAGTAAAATCCCCGCAATTTCCTGCAATTTTTGCAAAACGCTCCGCAATTTTGGGTACGTTTTTCTGTAATTTTCCAGTGGCTCTGGTTATGAGCCCCACACTACAGATAGGTGCTGGCACGTCCTTATTTGAAATTAAAACCACATTTTGAGCAACAGTGTTAGTCAGGGACATGTAAATAATTCTAGACTATGAGCGGGATTCAAGGTACAATATCCTCTAAGCTTGTATAACCCATGGTTTTCAAAACTTGTTCTTCATGTTGCAGGATATAAAACCTGTTGCTCTTCACATTTCAGAACATGAGGAACAAGTTTTGATATCCCTACTAATAAAAACTGAGCAACACACTGCTGTGTCACATCAGTACAAACTAAGCAAGTATTGCATGCCAATTCAAAATCGACAGTTTAAAACACAGTCACGCCAATCCTGTTACTGGCATAAACATTACAATTACTACTTTGAAAATGACTAGTTTTTTGAAAAGATTGCATTGTATGCACAGTATTGTGAAACAACCTTAGATTGTATTAGAAATGGCCCGGAGGTGCAGAGTGATGATGCGCTTAGTGCCTTACCTCTCCCATGCTGGCAGCCCAAGTTCAGGAACAAATTCAGACTGCCGGGGGTCAGCTGGGTGGGGGGGAGAAGAATTGAGCATCATAATGGATGCTCTCTTTCTCAGAGAAGGGAGGGCAGCCAGCTTCATTGCTCTGCTGCTGCCTTGGCGACCACAGGTAGCAGTGCAGCTAGACTGGCTAGTGGGAGGGGGGGACGCTGGCAGGATCCACAAACCACACACTGACTTGGGGACATGCCTGGTGCACCCTTAATGCCAAAATCTGAAGGGGCTTGAGAAAAATGAAAAATACTCCCTGATGGCATGATGAAGTCATCTTGTTCTCAGGACCCACACCTGGCTACTCAGGCGTGGTCCCTCCCTAACCAGATCTGGTCTGCAACAGAAGGTAAGGTGGGGCTCTATCAGCCCTGCCAGAGAGGGAAAGCTCTGAGGGAACAAGGAGGGACCCACGATAGTCCTGGAGGATGCCAGGATGATGGAGCTGGGACCAAGGACAGGCAGAAGGGGCCATTGGGGAGAGAGCAGGAGAGAAAAAATGCTATTATCAATAATAACACCCACCCTTTATCAAGTTCTCACAGTTCTCAATACCTCGTTAGATTGGTGACATCAGAGAGGCACTCAGGCTTTGCTCTTATGCCAATGATGTCACTGATCCAACTCGGTGTTGACAGTCTGCTTTTTCTCAATGAAGAAGCTTAATTAAATTGAAAGAAAACAACAAATTAAACCCTTATTTGCCCACCCCTGCACTGACTTCCGCTTCAAGCAGGCAACCTGTAATCAAAAAGAAACACAAATCCACCCAGGGCTGCTACCTACTGTACTCAGAGCAGGCATTGTAATTATTTTTGAAAGCCCTTCCTGGGCTGGGACCCACTCCAAGCAGCCTTACCAAATTCAGCACCCCTCCTCCCCATGCTGAGAACAAGAGTGGAGCAGATTTTGTTTGTTTAAAGAAATATGTGCCCTTCCTACTCTGAGCTCAGCTTGCCATTTCTTACCTCAAACATTATATTTTTTAAAAATTAATATAGCCTTTCTGTTCCCAGCTTCTCATGCTCTCCGTGTCCGTGCATCTTTAGATAGTTAACAAACCATAACTTTATACTAACAAACAGGGTAACTGTGCAAAGTTTTAACAAGTGCAGTATTTTTTATTTATTTATTTAATATTCTTTAGGATTTTACAATGTTTGAGTAAGAGACTCATTTACAAAGGCACACATCAGAAGAAAATACAAACATACAATATTCAGACACAGCAAATAAAGAGTTACAGGCAGCAATAGCTCACAGTATTGCACATTCTTTACAATATTACAGCTTGGTTATATTACACAATCAGCAGGTAATCAACAGTTTGCAGTGGTACACCAGTGCACAGATACACTAGGAAGTAACAGCTTTGAGTATACTAAGGAGTGGAGAAAACTAACATAGGTAACAAGCATGTGCTGCCAACAAAGGCATTGTCAAGAGGTTAAATTTAGCAGCCACGAATACTAGACCTGCAGAGTAGATAATTAACTGCGGCAGGTGGCATCATTATGGGGCCTGGAGTGGAATAGTACAGTGCAGAGGGTATAATAGTAAGAAGGTTCATGTGGTTTTGAGTGAGTAAGGCAGTATGTACCCACCAGTGGGGTCCAGTACATTAACAAATTGATATATCGGTCCAGAATTCCAATACCTTCTAATTTTATTGGCAGCCCAAGGGTTAGGTTCAATGACAGGGACTAGAACTTAAATAGCAGTAGAGTTGAGTTGAATGGTGTTATATCACCACATGAAACATAAGACATGCAGTTATTCTTTGTTAATGGTCATCTTTTAATGTAAATGGCACGCAAAAAGAACAAAAACTAATAAAAGATTAGACAGCATTGCTATTGATCTATAAAGGTGATAAGCCACTTGATTGGTGGCTAGTGCAGATGTCCAGCACAAGCATTATATGATCTGCATGAGATGACCCAGTAAAGGATATTACTACCCTAATTTCTTAAAAAGAAAAAAAAATAAATGTTAATGCTATTAAAGTTGCCATTGCATTCCAAGGGCACAGAGCTCGTCATCACGGGTGACTTTACTATAAACTGGGATTGCAATGAGGCAGCCCCATACAGAGACCTGATAGCTATTAATAACCTCACACAACTAGTTAGAGACCCCACCAGGCAGAACTACAAGACTGGAAACAGCACCCTCTTAGACTGGGTGCTAGCTAGCTCACCAGGATGGATCTCTGAGCTCAAGGTCCTCCCAGGCACCCTGAGTGACCACTCCCCTGTAACTTTCCTATTGATCACTAAACTCACCAAGTGCCTGCCAGTCCTTATCAAAAGTAAGATCCTAAGGAAGGGCAAGCTAGAAGCCCTCAAATCTGCACTCACCTTAAATGACTAGTCCCCAATCAGCCTAGCATCGTCACTAGACCAGGCCCTCAGCTACTTCGCTGGTTGTTTCAATAGCATCTGTGATGCCTATGCCCCTTACACAAAAAGGAAAATTAGGAAGCAGGAAAATGTTTGGATAAACGGGGAACTCCTCTCCCTCCTGAAGGAAAGGTACTGCCTCTGGCAAAAGGCCAGGAATTCAGGCAGTAAACATGACTATCAGTGTTACAGAATGGCAAGAAACCATTGTACCAAACTAACCCAGCTCGCAGAAGTGAACTACCACAAGACCCAGCTTAGTGATGCCTGGGATGACAGGAAAAGATTCTGGGCTAACATAAAAAACATTCTCGGCAAGGAAGACAAGCAACACCCTAAGTTGCTTAGTATTAATAACTCCCTTTCAATAGATCCCCTAGAAATTGCTGATGCCTTTAATAAATCATTTACTGACCTGTCCGCAGTGCTGCCCCTGACTACTTTCAGACTGATGACAACTATGCCAAAACCCAATTGCCCAATACTCACCATCCCCTCTTCTACTTCAGGAGGGTGACAGTAAAGAAGCCACAAAATTCGGTTAAGAATATTCTAGGCAAGACAAGAATTGGCAGTGACGGGGTAGACATGAAAATACTGTCTCACACCCTGGATGCCCTTATCCTGCCCATTACAATGTTATTTAACAGGTCCCTGTCCCTGGCTCAATTCCCGGAGGTCTGGAAACTGGCCCTTGTCACACCTGTGCATAAAAATGGAGATAAAGCACTGGTAACAAACTACAGGCCTATCTCAATCCTCTCGCCACTATCCAAAGCTCTTAAAAAGATTGTTGCAGGACAACTCATTGAATACCTCAATAAATACAATCTGCAATGCCTAAACCAGCATGGTTTTAGGCAAAACCACAGTACTACCATGGCTCTGTTGGATTTTACTGATTTCATACATAAAGCAATGGACAAAGGCAAATTGGTGGGATCAGTCTTCATAGACCTAACCAAAGCATTCGACACTGTCAACCACCCTTTTATGGTATCTCAACTGCATAGCCTGGGCATGGCACCCAACACCCTTCACTGGTTCCAAAGCTACATATCACAGAGGAGCCAAAGGGTAAAAGTGGGGCAGACATTATCCTGGGCAAGAGAGGTATCCCAAGGGGTCCCTCAAGGATCAATTCTGGGGCCCTTGCTTTTCAGCCTATTCCTAAATGACCTCCTCTTGGCCTGTGACACTAAGCTCATCCTCTACGTGGATGACGCTATGCTTCTGCGCAGCAACACCTTGCTGGGTGGTCTCCAATCCGAACTTCAGAGCTCCTTTATTAAACTCGAAGACTGGTTCAGTAGGTACAAACTGCTTCTAAACCTCAAAAAGACCAAGACCATGGTCATATCCAGCCCCATCACAAATGAAGGCTCCATCCCCTCGCAATCTCCAACACACAAAGGGAGCTGCTTGAACAAGCGCGCATGTTCAAGTAAACACAGGGAGCTGCTTGAACAAGTGCACATGTTCAAATACCTGGATATCACCATAGATGACTCCCTCACTTTCTTGCACCACATCAACTCTCTCATTAGGGCAGTAAACCCCAAGATAGGAATTCTCTACAGGCATAAGAAATCCCTCACCATGGGGGTGCTTCTCCTATCGGTCTCTAGCTCCATCCTATCTGCTATAGACTATGGGCTAGTTGTATACGGAGCTGCCTCTGACACAGCACTCAAGAGGGTCCAAACTGCACTCAGTAAGGCCTGTCATCTCTCATTGGGCACTGATCATTGCACTCATACCTGTTCACTGTACTGTATGAATGCACAAATTGGCTCAACATAAGGAACAGGATCAAGTTCTAAACCTGCCTTCAGGGGAAGAAGGCGCTACTGGGAAAAACCTCTCCCTGTATAGGGAATCTGTTTGGGGCCCCCCTCTCATTGCACATCACCAGGAGATGGACACGAGGGGTAATATCCATCCCCTTTCATCGCACCTCACTAGGGCAACATGCCTTTTCCTATCGGGTACCCCTATGGATGAATGAACTACTGGTGTATCTCATATCTTCCAACAGCCTGAATTAATTCAAAACTGGCCTCAAGCAGCACTTAATAACAACTTCAAAATGTACCTGCCCTTAAAGCCGCCGACCTTCTGCCTGTTGGCCTGACCTAGTGCTGCATCTGACAGGCAACGTTTTGAACATCCCCCCACCATCCCCCTAGATACACCCTGATTGGGTCCCCAATACCCAGCAACTCCCATTTTCTCTGCTGGTATGACCCTCCCAGACCATGCCTGGATGCATACTGCTCAACTCATTTTCTTACCCTATAGAATCTGCCCCTCTAGCCCCAGCCACTCCAACTCACCTGCTATCCTAAACCCCTCTTGACAAGGTCCTTGAGGCTGCTCGTCCCTCTCCCTCTTTCTCACCTCCCCTCCTCTCTCTCTCTCTCTCCCCTTTCCCTTTCTCTCCCTTTCTCTCTCCTCTCTCTCTCTCTCTCTCTCTCTCTCTCTGTCTCTATGTCACAGTAACACACCACTGCACATCCTAAGACACTGCCTGTACCAGTCTTTGATATCTAATAGGGGTATCACTGAGGGCTACCACTAAGACATTATGCAGTGCTTCAAATTGTTATTGCTCCTCTCACTGTGGGATTCTCCTGTACCTTTCGTTTCTGTGTAATTGTAACCATTAATGTACTGTATGTTTTATATTATTTTTGTGTACTCTGACATAGAACCTTTGTAAAAGAGCTTGCTCTCAAAGGTCTTTTCTGAACTGCTAAATAAAGAAATTAAAGAAAAAAATGCACAAAATGCAAACCACACATATGTAGAAACACTATTAGGGTTGTGAACACAATACCCACAAAGGGGTCCCCACAGGGAACTACTGTGCCCTTTCAGGCTGTTTTCTTTCAAGCAAACTGCATTCTGAAGTTTGAGAACCTGCCTAAGGAGAAGCTGCCTGAAGCTCACCCTCAAAGCAAGGAGACTACTGTGCCCTTTCGGGATGTTGCCTCTCAAGCAAACTGCATTCCGCAGTTTGAGAACCTGCCTAAGGAGAAGCTGCCCGAAGTTCACCTTCCAAGCAAGGTATGGGTTGGAACTCTGAATTTTGGCATCTACCCCTGGAGGAATCTCACTTGCTCCTGTTTGCCAGTGTTACTTACACTATGTGCAGCAATCCAGAAGTCTTCTAGGAACTGCTGCCAAGAAATTAATGCTAGGACTAATCTCTGCTTGAAATGTTTTGTTTTCCCACTTTAAGTAATGTTTAGTCTGATGTAGAGATTTCTTAGAGTTGATATAAGTTTTGAGAGAGGTTTTTAAGGTAGTGTGATGCTATCTGCCCTGAGCCCTGTGCCCCTTCTCTTAGACCTGTAAGTCTGTGGGCTGCACCCTTGACCTCTGTGTCCCATAGATGCTGCTGCAGTGCCCCCCCAAACTTGCTTCAGAACCTCCTTGCCTGTTCTCGCTTTGTTTAGTTTTCAGCACTGTGCCCCAGTGTTAATCAGAGCCCCCTCCACAATTGTGTTGAGGCTACTGCTCTCTCCTGTTGAGCATACTGCAGTGTCCTACCCAACCCCCAACCTGCTTCAGGACTTCTCTGCTTAAACTATCTCTGTTTAATTCTCAGCCCCTCCCAACCTGTTCATTTCTCTTTTTTTCCCATTTGCAGTTTATACTGATCTGTCACTAGAGGCATCTTATTTTTTATGTTTGCTTGCATGCATGTGCAAGAAACATAGTGCCATCATCCAAGTTTTCGGAGGTGTGGCTGCCCTCTTCCAATTCAGGCAGTGTGTTTGCAGGCGCGGCCGCAGTTCTCCAATGCCTGCTGAAGCTCTCTATGATAGCTCCAAAATGCAGTGGAGTACAGTTGAAAGGGGGAGCTATGCTTCAGTGAGCAGCGATAAGATATCGCCTGCTCATGCGCGGTCCCCACACACACACACCACGCACACACAGACACACACACTGCATACGCATGCTGGGTACTGCCCCCCACTCACACCTGTATAGCCGGGGTGCCCAATCCCCATTGGCTGTCTGCGCCCCCAAAAGCCTTCCACACACCACGCTGGGTGCCCACCCCAACATGGCAACTCATCATATAGCCGGCGGGGTGCCCAATCCCTGCCGACTCCTACCCGAGGTACAGGGTGCCACGCTGGGAGTCCACCCCAGCGTGGCAACAGATAGTGGCCGCGGGGGTGCCCAACTTCATCGGCTCCATGCCCCCAACCAGCCATCCTTGTGCCACGCTTGGAGCCCACCCCAGCGTGAAAAACGTCCCGCCGCTCATTTAAAAAAAAAAACCTGCAAATTAAAGCTGTCCTCTGCGCTTCTCCCTGCCCCCTCCCACAACCCGCACCCACCCACTGCGCTCCCTGCCTCCCCACACCCCCTCACCCCATACTAACCTCCAGACCTTGGCGCGACGATCTTCAGTGGACCGGGAACACGTCTGCACTCTTCAAAGCCGACCTCGAACTTAGGAAATGCCAGTAAGCTGTATAATGGAATAGATAGAGTTTTTTCAACTTTGCTGCATATCTCAGGCATTTTTGGGAATTTTTGCACCAAATTTTCAACATGGGGTTTTTGGGACCCCTTCTCATGAATGCTGTCTCTGTCATGGCGTTATTCTGGCCCGAAGGGTGATTTCGCAGTCACTGCGCGAAATCACCTTTCGGACCGATTAATGAAACAACACTGCCAGTGTTCATTGGTGGGCTCTCAAAAGCCTATTTTGAAAATTTGGTGAAAATTCCAAAATGACTGTTTTGACGAAGTGTGTGTTGCGAGTTTCTCACGCAGGCTCGTAAGTTCGCGAATTTTCAATATTTTCACTCCAGATTTTCAACATTGCCATTTTACCACACCTTCTTATGAGTAGTGCAGCTGTCATTTTTCACATCTCACCCAAAACGTGTTTCCGCCCATGTAGCGCACAATGGCGCAGTCGGTGTGCAAAATCAATATACGGGACAAATTAAGAAAATCACAGTGACACTGTTCATGAGCAGAGGTCTTAAAATGGCTATGTTCAAAATTTGGCGAAAAAATTCCTAAAAATGACTGTTTTAGGAGAGTGCGTTGTGCAGTTCCTACGCATGCTCATAAGTTTGCGAATTTTCAATATTTTCAATCCAGATTTTCAACATTGCCATTTTATTACACTTCCTTATCAGCAGTACAGCTGTCATTTGTCACATCTTGCCCAAAACATGTTTCCACCCATGAAGCGCACAATGGCGCAGTCGGTGTGCGAAATCAAAGTATGGGACACATTAAGAAAATCACAGTGACACTGTTCATGAGCAGAGGTCTTAAAATGGCTATGTTGAAAATTTGGTGAAAAAATTCCTAAAAATGACTGTTTTACGAGCGTGCGTTACGCAGTTCCTACGCATGCTCGTAAGTTCGTGAATTTTCAATATTTTCACTCCAGATTTTCAACATTGCCATTTTATTACACTTCCTCATGAACAGTACAGCTGCCATTTTTCACATGTCGCCCAAAATGTGTTTTCGCACATGTAGTGCACAATGGTGCAGTCGGTGTGCGAAAGCAATGTTTGGGACAGATTAAGAAAATCACAGTTACACTGTTCATGAGCAGAAGTCTTAAAATG
The DNA here is from genome assembly GCA_016271365.2 of Neoceratodus forsteri. Classification (NCBI taxonomy): domain Eukaryota; kingdom Metazoa; phylum Chordata; order Ceratodontiformes; family Ceratodontidae; genus Neoceratodus; species Neoceratodus forsteri. Next base: position 157,848,430 of record CM028131.1, on the reverse strand, counting down.
GCTATGTTGAAAATTTGGTGACTAAAGTCCATAAAATGACTGTGTTACGAGTGAGCATTGTGCAGTTTCCACGCACTGTCGTAAGTTCATGACTTTGTAATATTTTCAGTCCAGATTTTCACCAGTGGCATTTTTCCACACTTCCTTATGAACAGTACAGCTGTCATTTTTCACAACATGGCCGAAATGTGTTTTCACACTTTCAGCGCAGAGATGCGTGGTCGCTGTGGGAAATCATTGTTCGGGACAGATAAAGAAAATCACAGTGACACTGTTCATGACCGGAGGTCCCAAAATGCCTGTGTTGACAGTCTGCTGTAAAAAATCCCCAAACTAATTACATTACGGGTGTGCGTTGCACAGTTTCTATGCACGATCGTGACTTCACCAGTTTTTTTAATATTTTTACTGCAGATTTGCAACATTGCCATTTTTTACACCTCCCCATGAACAGTACAGCTGTCATTTTTATGTTTGCTTGCATGCATGTGCAAGAAACATAGTGCCATCATCCGAGTTTTCGGAGGTGTGTCACCCCCTCTTCCAATTCAGTCAGTGTGTTGGCAGGAGCAGCTCCTGTCTGCCAATGCATGCTGCAGCTGTCTATGACAAGCTCCAAAATGCAGTGGCATACAGTTGAAAGGGGGAGCTATGCTTCAATGAGCAGCGATAAGATATCGCCTGCTCATGCGCAGCTCCCCTTACACACACACAGAAACGCACGCACGCATACTGCGTGCTGCCCCCACACGCACACACTCTATAGCTGACGGGGGTGCCCAATCCCCCGTCGGCTGTGCTGCACTCCCCCCAAAGCCTTCCAAATGCCACATTGGGTGCCCATCCCAGCGTGGCAACTCAATGGTACAGCCGACGGGGGTGCCCAAGCCCCCGTCGGCTTCACTGTCTTCCCCCTTCCCCGGTACAGGGTGCCACGCTGGGGCTCACCCCAGCGTGGCAATAGATATTATGTCCGATGGGGTGCCCAATCCCCATCGGCTCCACGGCCCCCCAGCCATCCTTCTGCCACGCTGAGAGCCCACCCCAGCGTAGCAAATGTCCCACATCGTCCTTTTTTTTAAGTACCTGTAAAGAAAAAACGGTCCCATGCAGTCTTCCTGCCCCTCCCCACAACCTGCACCCACCCATTGTGCACCCTGCTCCCCACACCCCCCTCACCCCATACTTACCTCCGGAGCTCGGCACGACGATCTTCAGTGGACCGGGAACACGTCTGCACTCTTCAAAGCTGACCGCGAACTGAGGAAATGCCAGTAAGCTGTATAATGGGATAGATAAGGGTTTTTCAACTTTGTTGCATGTCCCAGGCATTTTTTGGAATTTTTGCACCAAATTTTCAACATGGGGTTTTTGGGACCCCTTCTCATGAATGCTGTCACTGTCATGGCGTTATTTGGGCCCGAAGGGTGATTTTGCAGTCACTGTGCAAAATCACCTTTCGGGACCGATTAAGAAATGACACTGCCAGTATTCATAAGGTGAAGCTCTCAAGCCCTATTTGAAAAATTTGGTGGGCAAAATAATACTATTTAGCGTCGTTGCGCGGTTCCTCGCAGGCTCGTAAGTTCACGAATTTTCAATATTTTCACTCCAGATTTTCAACATTGCCATTTTACCACACCTTCTTATGAGTAGTACAGCTGTCATTTTTCACATCTCACCCAAAATCGTGTTTCCGCCCATGTAGCGCACAATGGCGCAGTCGGTGTGCGAAATCAATGTACGGGACAAATTAAGAAAATCACAGTGACACTGTTCATGAGCAGAGGTCTTAAAATGGCTATGTTGAAAATTTGGTGAAAAAATTCAAAAAAATGACTGTTTTACGAGCGTGCGTTGTACAGTTCCTACGCACGCTGGTAAGTTCCACGAGTTCGAATATTTTCACTCCAGATTTTCAACATTGCCATTTTACCACACCTTCTTATAAGTAGTACAGCTGTCATTTTTCACATCTCACCCAAAACGTGTTTCCGCCCATGTAGCGCACAATGGCGCAGCCGGTGTGCGAAATCAATGTACAGGACAAATTAAGAAAATCACAGTGACACTGTTCATGAGCAGAGGTCTTAGAATGGCTATGTTGAAAATTTGGTGAAAAAAATTCTTAACAATTTCTGTTTTACGAGCATCCGTTGCTCGGTTCCTATGCACGCTCGTAAGTTCGGGAATTTTCAATATTTTCACCCTAGATTTTCAACATTGCCATTTTACCACATCTTCTTATGAGTAGTATAGCTGTCATTTTTCACATCTCACCCAAAACATGTTTCCGCCCATGTAGCGCACAATGGCGCAGTTGGTGTGTGAAATCAATGTATGGGACAAATTAAGAAAATCACAGTGGCACTGTTCATGAGCAGAGGTCTTAAAATGGCTATGTTCAAAATTTGGTGAAAAATTCCTAAAATGACCGTTTTAGGGCGTCCGTTTGCACAGTTCTCACTTGCGCTCGTAAGTTCTTGATTTTCAATATTTTCACTCCAGATTTTCAACATTGCCATTTTACCACACCTCCTTATGAGCAGTACAGCTGTCATTTTTCACATCTTGCCCAAAATCTGTTTCCGCCCATGTAGCGCACAATGGCGCAGTTGATGTGCGAAATCAATGTATGGGACACATTAAGAAAATCACAGTGACACTGTTCATGAGCAGAGGTCTTAAAATGGCTATGTTGAAAATTTGGTGGAAAAATTCCTAAAATACTGTTTCACGGGCGTCACGTTGCGCGGTTCTATGCCTGCTCATAGTTAAGCTAATTTAATATTTTCACTCCAGATTTCCAACATTGCCATTATTACCTAGCTTATGAACAATACAGCTGCATTTTATATGCTGCCCAAAATGTGCTTTCGCCATGTAGTACACAATGGTGCTGTTGGTGTGCAAAAGCAATGTTATGGGACAGATTAAGAAAATCACAGTTACACTGTTCATGAGCAGAGGTCTTAAAATGGCTATGTTGAAAATTTGGTGACAAAAGTCCATAAAATGACTGTGTTATGAGTGAGCATTGCACAGTTTCTACGCACCCTCATAAGTTCATGACTTTATAATATTTTAAGTAAAGATTTTCATCCAGATTTTCACCAGTGGCATTTTTCCACACTTCCTTATTTACAGTACAGCTGTCATTATTCACAACATGGCCGAAGTGTGTTTTCACACTTTCAGCGCAGAGATGTGTGGTCGCTGTGGGAAATCATTGTTCGGGACAGATAAAGAAAATCATAGTGACACTGTTCATGATCGGAGGCACCAAAATGCCTGAGTTGACAATCTGCTGTAAAAAAAATCCCCAACCTAATTATATAACGGTTACGTTGCACAGTTTCTATATGTACTCCGTGACTTCACCATTTTTAAATATTTTACTGCAGATTTGCAACATTGCCATTTTCACACCTCCCCATGAACAGTACGGGTTGCCATTTTTACATCCTGTTGGAATGTTTTTGCACCTGTGGTGCTAAATGCCGTAGTCGCTGTGCATAAGCAGCTTTCGGCTAACAAACTGATATTCCCCCTGTTCATGAGGTGGGGTCACAAAAAAACCATGTTGAACATTTGGAGTGAAAATACCAACGAATTCCTGAGGTATTAGGGTTTCCAACCATAACGCCCAACCCTGTAGAGAATGACAGGCATCAGGGGTGTGACTTGGGATTCTTGCCTGTAATGCTCATACCATTCCACACCCTGCAGCCAGTGAGAGGCATCGAGGTATGCCTTGGACTCTTTGGCCCCAAAGTTCACCCATTCTTCTATCGCTTTTAACTCACCATATTTCCTAATGGAATGGGGTGCATATAAGGGCCAAAGACCCCAAGGAACACCGTGACACTTGTCAGTGTCTGCAGGGTGGGGTGTGGTGAAATGGCGTGGCCATTATGCCTGACGACCCAAAGGCACACCCCAATGCCTGTCACTCTCTGCAGGGTGGTGGTAGGGTTGGCTTCAGTTCAATACTTCACTGCCATTCCTATTACGCAGCTCTGTAACTTCTACACTACCACTGCCAATGCCAGCAAGCAAACATTCGGCATTGACAAATGCTTGTTTACATCCTGTTCAGAATGTATTTGCACCTGTGGTGCTAAATGACGTAGTCGCTGTGCATAAGCAGCTTTCGGCTAACAAACTGATATTGCCATTGTTCATGAGGTGGGGTCACGAAAAAATCATGTTGAAAATTTGGAGTGAAAATACCAACGAATGTCTGAGGTATTAGGGTTTCCAACCATAACGCCCAACCCTGTAGAGAATGACAGGCATCAGGGGTGTGACTTAGGATTCTTGCCTGTAATGCTCATACCATTCCACACCCTGCAGCCAGTGAGAGGCATCGAGGTATGCCTTGGATTCTTCGGCCCCAAAGTTCACCTCATTCTCCTATACCGCACCCATCTCACCATATTTCCTGATGGAATGGGGTCGCGCAAAGACCAAAGACCCCAAGGCACACCGTGACACTTGTCAGTGTCTGCAGGGTGGGGTGTGGTGAAATGGCGTGGCCGTTATGCCTGATGACCCAAAGGCACACCCCAATGCCTGTCACTCTCTGCAGGGTGGTGGTGGGGTTGGCTTCAGTTCAGTACTTCACTGCCATTCCTATTACGCAGCTCTGTAACTTCTACACTACCACTGCCAATGCCACCAAGCAAACATTCGGCATTGACAAATGCTTGTTCTTATTAATTCTCCAACCTTCCCTCTGCCTTTTTCCTGTTCTAATCACCATTATCCCCTGCCTTGTTCTCACTTTCAGCATATTGTACTCTGAAAAAAAAAAATACTCCACAGTGGCAGTCACCCTCACTGAAGGTCAGTTATTCTCCTTACCCCCTCAATAAGAAATAGCAATGGGCACCACGGCTATTACACTCTGCCTACTCATGGTTACCTTTCTTGCTCTGCTCATGTCCCATCCTGCCCCCTGCCCTCCACCCTGAGCCCCACACCCCTCTACCACCCGACAGCAGCCAACTGCCCCCCACCCTGGACACTCCTATTTCTCCACAGCACCCACCTCCAACCAATACCCCCTCCCCCCGGGACACCCTGGGCCCACCGCTTCCTTGCCATACCTTCCCTCCACTCCCTACCCATCCCTTGTACCCCCACTAGTAGGACCTCACATTGGTACCTGGCTAAGGGTCCTGGTCACCACAGACCACTCATCAGATTAATTGCTCTACTCCTTCTGCTCTCCGGGAATACACACCCCAACCCTGGGCTGTTGTCAACTAGCCACCCCACACCCCACTCTGGTACAGGCCTCAGCATTGCATCCATGAATATTTGCAGCCTCCTAAAAAAATCCACCACTCTCCAGTGCTGGGCTGTACAACACCATCCTGATGTTATAGCACTAGTTGAGACCTGACTCTCGAGAAAAACTCCTGACTTGGTTATCTCCCTCCCTGGCTACACTCTGTTCAGGGAAGACCATATAGACAAATGTGGTGGCGGGTGTGCAGTCTTTATGCATGACACACTTTTAGACCATGCTCTCCCTGCCCCCAAGCTCGGTTTTAGTGCCCAAGCCCTCACCCTTAAGGTTACCCCTGACACAGCCAGGGGCCCTCTTTTTCTCACAGTCACTTACATTCCCCAGAGGGACCAGGGACCAGCTGTCCACTCCCTCATTGATTACCTCACCACACTCCCACACAAGGTGGAGCAGCTCATCCTAGGTGATCTTAATGTCAATTGGCTGAGTACCACTGCCCCCCATTTCAGGGACTCCTTCGCTGCCCTAGATATGTCCCAACTAGTTACCTCACCCACTAGATTTAACCAGTCAGGTGGCTCCAGCACCCTCCTAGATGTAATTCTGTCGAACTGCCCCCATAAAATCAGGGGTATTAATGTACTACCAGCCTCTCTTAGTGACCACTCTCATGTCCTCTGTCACTGGTCATCTCCCACACCAAAACCAGTGTCCTAGGTCACCCCATGCTGGCGCTTTCACCCTGGGGGTCTCAGAAAGCTAAAAACACACCTAGCCCAGCTTGACTAGTCCCCAATCCTACTCACAACGGTTATTGACTCTGCCCTAGCCTATTTCTCCAGTGCCTTCAGCAAAGCCTGTGACCTTTTCACCCCCCTGACCAGAATTCGTACCAAGAAACACAACGCCCCATGGATCTCCCCATCCCTCATCCAAACACTGTAACAAAGAGATAATCTCTGGCATACTGCGGTTGAGACAGGCAAACTGGATGACAGACAAGCCTATAATGCAGCACATAACAAGTGCACCTGGGCTGTAAGGCAGGCTAAGGCCGAATATTATCAAGCCACTCTTGAATCCATTTGGGGCTCATCCTGTGCCTTCTGGGACAATATATATATATATTTTTTTTTTTTGCAATTTACTACTCTTTTCTGGTCATGCCCCCTTGCTCCGGGAAGCTCCCCCGGAGTGGGGCCGCCGAAGCAGAACTCTCATGGCTGAAGGGTTGGGTACCATGCCCTGGCTCATATGAGGGAGCCAGCGATTTTCCTTAGTTGGAGTCCCCTTGGAGCTAGGACGTGCAATGACGCAAGGGGAGTGTGTCTCTCCTAACTCCAACCCACATCGAGGTGCAGCATGATTTGTCTCCCAGCCTCCGCTAGAGTGCAACCGAAGCCAACACTCTAGAGTCCCCCACCCTGGAGAAGGAGAGCAGTCCTTCGGACACTCGATCCTTCTTCTCCCCTGACGACCCCCAACGACCCGTGCCCATTCCCGAACACGGATCACTGGCATGGCGCGAGGTGTGGCGTCCAGCACCTCAACCCTCAGTGCCATCGGGCCGGCCCTTCTGGGACAATATGAAAGATCTCAATGGAAAGACCCGCTACCCTCTACTATCACTCCTCTCCTTAGTCAGTACCATCACTACTGATCCTCCCCGCATGGCTGAGTGCCTCAATATGACTTTCTCAGATCTAAGTTCTGTCCTCCCCAACTACTTTTTCAACCCTATCCCTGCCTCCACCCCCCCACCTCAGATAGCCCCCTTTCTACCTGCGTGCCATATCAACCCTTGAAGCCAGGCCTCATCTGCAAAAAGCCTTAGCTAGCAACAACCCCGGCTATGATCCCCTGGACTCCAGGATTCTCTGATTAGTCCTAGATACTGTACTAGCCCCTCTCACCAACCTTTTAAACTGGTCACTATGTCTTGGTCAATTTTCCAGTGCCTGGAAAATTGCAGAAATCACCCCTATCCATAAGAGCAGAGATAGAATCTCCCCTAACATTTTCAGGCCCATCTCCACACTCCTCCCTCTCTCCAGAGCACCAGAAAAATAGTGGCCATTCAGTTCTCTGAGTATCTGGCCAAATATGACCTGCTGTGTCCGGAACAACATGGATTCTGCCCTGGACACAGCACCACTACAGCCCTCCTGGAGTTCTCCCAGCACCTCCACTCTGCTCTCGACTCTGGTCATGTTGCGGGTGCAGTGTTCATTGACCTCTCCAAGGCCTTTGACACTGTCTGTCACCCGCTCCTACTTGACTCCCTCCACCAACTTGGCTTCTTCCCGGCCCACTGGCTTGGTTCACCAGTTACCTCTCTACCAGATCACAGCACGTGAAGTTAAACGGCACCCTGTCAAATACCCTGCCCGTTTGCTCAGGGGTCCTCCAGGATTCCATCCTGGGTCCCATTCTGTTCAGCCTATTTCTCAACACCTTCCCCAGCTCCTGCTCGGGCAATATGCTAGTCTATGACGATGATGCAGTTCTCCTTGCCTCCCACCCTGACCTTGCATCTCTACAGGAATCCCTGCAGCACACATTCAGCCAAGCTGAAAAGTGGTTCCTTGACCACCAGCTGGTCATTAACCTCAAAAAAAACAACCATATGCTTTTTTCGCATCACCAGAATAAGGCAAAAAATGCCCCCCTCTGCATTCTCCCCAGTAATGCTCACCCTCTCGAACAGGTGTCGTCCTACAGGTACCTGGGCATCACCTTCGACTCAGCTGTTACATTCCACACCCAGATCAATACCCTGTCCTCAACCATAAACTCTTAGATTGGCCTTCTCTATCGCCACAGAGATTGCCTTCCCCAAACTGCCCTCCGACTGGCCATCAACTCCTCCATCCTGTCCCTAGTGGACTACAGCCTACCTATCTATGCTATGGCCCGACAATACCACCCTCACCAGAATCCAGACCTCGATAAACAAGACCTGAAGGTTCCTGACCGGTGCATCCCTCCACACCCATACTTGCCTGCTCTATTCCACCGCCAACCTGCTCACCTTGGAGGAGCACCTGCACTACCAAACCTGCTTACTTACCAAAAAATCCTTGCTAGGACTCTCCCTGCAGGAGTCACAGTGTCCCTGCAGCTTGCATCCCCATCTGTTGTTACCCATAGCTCAGTTAAGACCACCTTTCTGGTGCCCCATACCAAGACCTCCCTAGCCCAAAGGTCCTTCCACTACCGCGCCCCCACATGGTTCAACTCCCTCCCGCCCTCTGTCACTAAGTCTACCAAAATTGGTCCCTTTAAAGTCACTTTCCATAACCACGTCTTTGGCACCCGAAGCTGTAGTTGCCCTTAATACCTAATGTTGGGGTCCCACCCCGTTTCTGGCCCATAGCCTTGACAATGTCTGTTGGACTGCTTCCCCCACTTTTTTTTTCTTTTCCTCGTCCCTGTTTCCCCCCTCTTTCCACATAGGTATTTCCCTGGTATGACCAGGGTTGTGATTTCTACTATTGTTACAGTATACTTTATACGATCGCTATTTACTGCATGTAACTTTATTCCATAAACCACTGTTATATTGTGTTCTTTTGTTATCTGTATTGCACCTGTATGTTACCACTGTTGTATCTCACACTGTAACCATGTCTACCCTCCCTGTGATGAGGTGCCTTTATAAATAAGTCCCTGACTCAAAGGTTGTAAATCTGACTTTCAAAAATAAATAAATAAAATTAATAAATAAATAAAGTTTGGAAATATACTATTAGGGTTCCTATGTCTAACATCCACCTACCCTACCACACCACCTACCCTCATGACACAAGGACCATGCATCAACAGTGTAGTACCTCTTACAGTGTCAACATAGTAAAAATTGATAGCAATTGTAATCCTCACACTCTCGCCCCATGCCACCCTACCTTTATAACCAGGGTGGGATAAATCAGTCAGTCAGGCAGCCAGTGGTGATTAATTAAAACAGTTGGTTTTGCTGCCACACGTTTATACTTACTAGCCAACTGGGTACCTGCCCCTGAAGTAATTCTTGAGCCCTTAAGAATAATGACTACAAAAAATATTGAATTGGCTACTGCATTTTGAAACCTACTACAGAAACTCACCATCAACTCATGTACTGATTTCTCACACCATGCTGTTCACACAAGGCCAAGCTACAGGTTTAGCACTGCCCTACAAGACTGTGCTGGGGTATGTGACTCTGAAGGTTCAATGATAACTTGCACACTTACCACAAAGTTCTATGTTTGTGGGTGCAGATTGTTGTGGACCCCATGCATACTGTGACATGCATTTAACAGTAATATTTTGTGTCATATTTTGCTACCTAAGCTATGTATCATCCACATGTAACTTGTTTTATGCAACTATAACAAGGCCCTCCATAAAATAGTACACATGTCCCAAACACGTAACTTGCTTTGCCTGTTTCTAAGTCTTGTATATGTCTTAAAGAAAGCAACTCACAACTATGTAATGTGTTCAGTGCTTCCATATTTGTAACAACTCCGCTGATTTGTGGAGGGTCCACAGTGCTGTGCACCAAATAAGTAACAGTTTATAAATTAATGTAAACCTCCACAGATATACACCCCAAAGTATTCAAATTACAGATCTACAATGTGTGTCATATGTATGAAACACCAGACCAGAGTTGCATGATTCCAGACTGTACCTTAGTGATTCCTCACAATGGCAGGGGAGTAGGTGGGTATTAGGGTTACTATAGACCAGTTTTTAAAATGTTGACACTGTACGAGGTACTAAACTGTTGATGCATTGTTCTTGTGTCATGAGGGTAGGGGGTGTAGTATGGTGGGTGTGAGTTATGAGAACCCTCATAGTATATTTCCAGACTTTGTGGGCATTGTGTTCATAACCCTAATAGTTTGTTTCCAACCTTTGTGCAGTTTTCATTTTGAGCAGTAGCAACTCTAATGTGCATTAGCATATTTTTTTGCCAGTATTATAGGGGCACTGTAGCGCCCTATAGTTAGGATTGAGTATAGTGTTCAATGTCAAACTCTAACTATGCACTTTAATAGCTATGGTGCTGTTTAATGAAAGCAGCTGAAATTTTGCAAGTGTTTTCTAGGAGACAAAATGTAAATCTATGAAAAGTTTTGTGATGACAGCTTGTGTGTTTTCAGAGATCCACATATGTTATTTTTCTGTAGATGTCTAATTTTTTTCCTGTACTTTATATGGGATTTTATTGGGGTTTTTTTTACCCTCACCTACCACCTACATGGAATGGAATTTTCCCAAAAAACATTCATGGCACAGGCGTCATGTCCTAAGGTAGTGCCTTTGAAAGATTTGGTGAAAAGATATTTAATAGTTCCAGAGTTATAAAGTTTTAATGTTGTGTGCTTTTCTATTCAGAGCGTGCTCAGGTGGGTTTTTGGGATAATGTTCTGATATGACAAAAATTCTGTTTTGTAGGACCCTTTTGTGGTTTCTCACCACTTGCTTCTCACAGCATGAAGCATTTGTTTAAGCTGTGAGACCCGACATTTTATTTCTTTTCTCCTCGAAGTAATAAGCATGGACATTACAAAAAAATGCCATCAGTTACAAAAACAAACACTAGAACCTAGCTAAACAGGATCCCATCACTGATTCACCAAGACTCCGGAGACCCAAAGCCCTAATGTTTTTACCTTTTACTGCTTGGGGGGGCTGGGGGAGTTAGGGTTGGAAACCTTAATGCCACATTTCTCTATTTTTGTGGTCTTAAGTAACCCTAATTGCTGCATTAATGAAGTGTTTTGCAAAAAAAATCCTTTTCCACTATTCACCTCTTAACTCTACTGCTATTTAAATACTAGTCCCTGTCATTGAACCTAACCCTTGGGCTGCCAACAGAATTAGAATGGAAAAAATGGTTATGTTGAAAATTGCGGGTCAGAATATTTAAAATTACCGAAGTTGCAAGTGAGAATAGTAAAATGTCAACATATGCGCATGGCTTTGCAATATTTACATATTTTGACCCAAACTCTTCAACATAGCCCTCTTATGACCCCACCTCATGAACAAGGGTGGTAAAATGTTCAAATCCCACCCAAAAGGTGATTTATCCTAGTGACCACAAAATCACCTTTTGGACCAGATTTGCATAATTCCACCACCATTGTTCATGAGGTGAGTTCCAAAAAAGGCTATGTTGAAAATTTGGGTTCAAACTATCCAAAAATGACAAAATTGTTCAACAAACTTGAAAACCTGATTGAAATACATTGAACAGCACTTACCTTAGTTTCTCATGTTGCAGTCAGCAGTTCCAGCAGCATGGCATTTCTTTGAATGGATAATGGCCCCTGTGACATGTTCAGGTGAGTGAGGGTATGTGGGAGTGTGGGGGATGTGGGGTGGTGACTGCTGAGTGGGAGGTGGGGGTGGGGGTCAGATTTGTGAGGACCGTTTTCTTTTTTCGAGATTAAAAAAAAGAAAAAATGACATGGAGGGATGGATTTCTTTATTTGACAGTAGGATGGTGATCAGAGGGTGGGGTGGGGGGTTCCACTAGACAGCAGGGAGAGATAAAAACATCATGTGGATTGTGACTGGAGGGTGATGGGTGCCACTAGATACCATGGAAAGAGAAATTGATGATATGGACAGCAATCAGAGGGTGGGGGAGCCACTAGACACCAGGGAAGCATTAAATAAATATGGGTTACATACATAAAGGAGTGGCAATAGGGGAACCACTAGTCCCTCATACAGACAACACGGGTAAAGGGCTCCTCTCGCTAAGCTGGACACCCAGTATTTTGGGTGCACTGAAAAGGTATTTCTGGCAAATTTAAGACAAAACAAACATCAAAATCTAGCTAAATGGGTCCCGTTAGCTAGGTTCAAGTGTTGGTTTTAAATACATAATTTGTACATTATGTACTTTTAATGTTTGCAGGTTTAAACCACTTTTATTGGCTCGTGAACAAGAAATTTTTTAGCTCGAACAAAAAAAAAGTAGATCAAACCAAAAATCGCTCTGGTGATATCGTGAATGTGTGAAATATAAAATGCTACCAAATTTCTCTATAAACAGATTATGAAATCTTGCTTGGGGAAAACATTGTACATCAGGGATGTTTTAGTTTTGCTATAACGATCCATTTACAAGTATTTTCCAACTTCCTTTGCAACAGAAACAGAGAAACAAGATGGCGGCCATCACAAGCCCCCAAAAAAGAAAGTGGTTCATGAGACCCATTTTTGGTTTATGATGCATTAAATCTGCAAACAAAAATACACTCTTGTGAACCAGAAATTTCTGGTTCATAGTTGGCACCTACTTTTTAAATACTTATAACTCAGGAACCATTTAATATTTGTTCACCAATCCTTTGAAAGGCACTACCTCAGCACAGACCACATGTACTCTACATAGATACATAGATACATAGACAATGTCGGCAGATAAGGGCCTATGGCCCACCCAGTCTGCCAATTTGAGCTTGTAAGTTCAGTTTATGTTTTCCTAGAAGTCTGTTGCCCCTTACCCCTTACCTCCAGAATTCATTTATGTCTATCCCATGCATTCTTAAATCCCGTGATTGTTTCAGCCCCCACCACTTCCTCTGGCAGAGTGTTCCACTTGTCCACCACCCGTTCTGTAAAGAAATTCTTCCTCACGTTTCCTCTGAATCGTCCTCCCTCCAACTTCATCCCATGCCCTCTAGTCCTGGAACATCTTTTTCACTTAAAATTAGTATATTCCTGCACCCCGTTCCTCCCTGTAAGATACTTGTATGTCTCTATCCTATCCCCTCTCTCCCTCCTCTCCTCCAGGAGTACATATTCAGTTCCTTCAATCTGTCCTCATAGGACTTGTGATGCAATCCATGTTCCATCTTTGTTGCCCTCCTCTGAACCATCTCTACACTGTCTATGTCCTTACGTAGGTAAGGTCTCCAGAACTGTACACTGTACTCCAGGTGGGGCCTCATTAGTGTCTTGTATAGTGGAATTATGACCTCCCTTTTCCTGCTGGTGATGCCCCTGCCTATGCATCCCAGCATCCTATTTGCTTTACCTGCTGCCTTGTCACACTGTTTCCCTACCTTGAGGTCATCAGAGATGATAACCCAAGATCCCTTTCCTCGTGGTGCATGCTATATCCTCACCCCCCAACTGATATATTTGGCCAGGGTTTTTGTGCCCCATATGCATTATCTTGCACTTCTTTGCATTGAATTTCAACTGCCAAGCCCCTGACCATTCTTCAAGTTTCTGCAGGTCCCTTCTCATTCTGTCTACTCCCTCTGGTGTGTCTACTCTGTTACAGAGCGTTGTGCCATCAGCGAACAGTGAAATTCTGCCTTCTAGGTCCTGCGCAATGTCACTGATGAAGATGTTGAATAGAACCGGTCTCAGCACTGATCTCTGTGGTACCCCACTGGTCACTCTTCCCTCTGTGGAGTGATAGACATTTACCACCACCCTCTGTGTCCTGCCGCTCAGCCAGTTACCTACCCACCACACTATGAAGCTGGTCTGACATGACCTCCCCCTGGTGAAACCATGCTGCCTTGGGTCCTGTAGTCCATTGATGACCAGATGTTCCACCAATCTCTCCTTCAGTAGTGCTTCCATGATATTCCCCACTACTGAGGTGAGGCTGACTGGTCTGTAGGTCCCGGCTTCCTCTTTGTTCCCACTTTTGTATAAGGGGACTACATCTGCTGTCCTCCAGTCTTTGGGTACCTCCCCTGTTTCCAGTGATCGGCTAAACAGGATAGCCAGAGGTTCAGCCACCACCTCTCTTAGTTCCTTACGGACCCTGGGGTGCACCCCATCTGGTCCCATTGCTTTATCAACTCTTATTACTTCCAGTTTCTTCAGGACCCTTTCTTGTCTAAAGGGACTTGTGTCCATTTCTGCACCATTCTCACCCCTTGTACTCCCTTCAGACCCATTACCCTCCTCTTCCTCAGTAAAGACTGAGCAGAAATACCTGTTCAATATGTCAGCTTTACTGTCATCCTCCATGTGGCCCCATCCTCCCCTTCAGTCTCACTATCCCTCCCTTTGCCTTTCTTTTTTCACTTATGTACCTGTAAAGGTTTTGTCCCTCTACCCACTGATTTTGTAATGTGTTCTTCTGTCTGAGCTTTGGCTTCCCTTACTGACCTCCTGCCTCCCTTTGCTTCTCCTGGTACTTCTCCCTACCCTTCTGCCTGTGTCTTTTGTATTGCCTGAATGCTATCTTTTGGCTTTCACTTTCTTTGCTACCTCTTTGGAAAACCATAATGGTCTCTTCTTCCTTTTCCTCTTGCTAACCTGCTTAATGGATAATTCTGTTGCACTTGTAATCCCCATATTAAATACTGCCCACTATTCCTCAACGCCTGATTCCTGCCCCATTCCCCTTAATGCCTCTTTCAAGTAACTCCCCATTTTCCCAGAGTCTGCCCCCCTAAAATCCAGGATACTTGTTTTTGTGTGGTTTGGTGCTGCTCTTTCTGTGATTTCAAACCACAATGACTGGTGGTCACTGTTCCCCAGGTGCTCCCCCACTGTTACCCCCATCACACTGTCCCTGTTTGTGAGCACAAGGTCCAGTTTGCCTTCTGCTGAGTTGGTTCCATGACCAGTTGCTTGAGGAAGGCACCTTGAAGGAGTCCATGATAAATCTGCTCTAGTTGATGCTGCTGCTGGATGCTCCAGTCCACGTCTGGAATATTGAAGTCTCCAAACAGTACTACCTCACCCTTGTCTGCCATCCTTTGGATGGCTAGCATCAACTCCTATCTGTTTCTTCCTCCTGGGCTGGTGGTCTATAGACCACACCTGTGCAGATAGCTGGCCCATTTTCCTTTCCAGCTTAACCCACAGTATCTCTCCCCAATTTTGTTCCTCCTGGATCTCTGTGACCCTTATGTCACTTTTCACATACAGTGCTACTCCTCCTCCCTTTCTGCCTGCCCTGTCTCTTCTGAATATGTTGTAGCCAGGTATGGCCATCTCCCAGTCATGGTTATCATTACACCAGGTTTCAGTGATGGCCACAATGTCTAATTCTGACTGCACCATGACAGCCTCCAGATCAGTTTTGTGCAGAAAGACAGTGCCATGTAGCCTGTACATGAGAGTACAGATGATGAAGTCTGCAAACTTCACTCTGTTAATTAATTTGTGAATTTCGTGCAATTTGTGGAGTGCAGATTGATAGAAAAGTGTGAAGTTTTGCTGCAAAGTGACTTCACAGCAAAATTCTGCACTTCATGGCAAGACATTAGCAATTAGAGTGAAGACAAAGTTTCTCAGGTCTGGGATAACTTCACACAGCTCCGTGAAGTGTGAATTTTCTGGTTTGTATGCAGTGTCTAATTTTTAAATCCATATAGCTCAGGAACCATTTAATATTTTTCACCAAACCTTCAAAGTGCACTACCTCAACACAGGCCACATGTACCCTGAAAGTTTTGAGCAGAAATTCAGTACTGTTATGTGTAGCCTGTACATAAGAGCAAAAAAACATGTATGTCCTTTTTCTCACTTGAAAGAAACAGCACTGACTTCACTATTAACCAAGTGAGTGTACAACATTACTACTGTTCACAAATTGGGGGGGGCAGAGGTTGGAAGCTATGTATGAGTGCAAAATTAATTATTTGCAGGACAAATTTTAAGGTAAGTGCACATCACAAACTGTAATTGGCATAAAAAGGCTATGAGTAGAAATAAATAATTATCAACTTCCTCAGATACAGTAACTCAATATAATAAATTATATTATTAACACATCTGAGCCACTTGTGCAGTCAAGTGTCATCACATGCTAATTATGTTTTCATAGGTGCCATAATGACATATAAAATCACATCAAGTTGGCAGAGTACTGGTGCGAAAATCCATAATACCTTTTTGGGGGAGGGGGTTTATATAATCATATCTCTCTACAGTCCCTGCCAGTCACAGGCATCCATGATTTTGCCTTAGAATTTTCAATTGCCGTTCTTAAAGTCTTATTTACTGTGACTAAACTGTGGGGAATGTAAGCACAAAATAATGTCAGACATTAGAGTTACAGATATGTTCTTCAGAAAATGCAGGTTGCACTAAATCCCTGATTCTAACAGCATCCTGAGAGGATACATCTTACCAAATTTTATGACATGTCCTGATTTTGGTCTTTTGCCCCTGATTTTATAAATCTTGTCCCCTATTTATAAGGGGAGTTGAGAGGTATGTGAATTATTATTTTTATCATCTTCCCCGCCCAGTAGTATTGAAGTGGAGGTGCAAAGTCTTAGCTGCTCCAGTCAGAAATAAGCAAATGTTTATTGATTGTTTTGTTTTTTTATTGAAGCAGTGGAACAAATTTGTGTTTTGGAGGTTTGTGTGACATTAGAACTCTGTAATACTGGAATATGTGTTTGAGTGGGCAGGGAGGGTGGTGGTGGGGATTAAACTTTAAAGGAATTGAGTCAGAACTACAACTGACTAACATTAAGGTTACAAGTAGATACTCAGCCCTCCTGCAGTGCTTCAAGGAAGCCAGAGGAACATCAGCTGTTTGTTGGGACCAAGTCTTAATCATCTGATGAAACATGAACCTGATAAATGCATATTGATCCAGAAATTAACGTGCATAATCACATATGGAATATAATTAATTCTTCACTCACATTAACCAAACTGAATTCTGCTCACTTAAGGGATAATGGAGATCAATATCATGCCATGATGCTGAAATGGTGGCTTCTTCAAATGTTGCAACATGCTTCTTGTAATGAAATAATGTTGCAGTTTTATAGAAGTAAGGTATGAATTTTTTTAAATTAATTTCTACCCTCAAATTCATGGTGATGACTCCAGAGAACACTAACGATGCTGACGGTCCAAAAAGCTTTCTGTTAAAGACTCATAAATTATACACTGAAGATTTGATTTGACACCATGAAACCCAAAGTCACATTGGAGAATTGGGACTGCCTATTGGAATAAAGATCACCCCAAATCTGAGGATTGTCTTCTTAGCTTGTGTTCTTGGTTATATTCAGAAATGACAAGTTGATCCAAATAGCTAAAACAAAATTGTTGGTCAATTAAATCAGATTTTAACTGTAGTCAGTTTAATACAGAAACGTATTGTGTTTTATGATGACTGGACAAGGTGGATAGAAATTATTTTTTGAGATCGTTTATCAAATTGTATTGAACTTTTGGTAAGCCCCTGCCTGCATGAAAGGTGAGATGTTTGTTGAAAGCAGCACCGTAGGGAGGCATTTTCTTGCCTGGGGCAAGCCACACATTTTGTTCCCCGTCACCTCACCCCACCCCTACCCCATCCCCATCTTGTACAGTGAAGAAACTCTTCTTGCATCTTGTATGCAAGAAATAGATCAGGATAAAACAAATACAGTACACTCCACTTATAACAGTACACTACTCTTGTAACAAATATTCTTAAAATGGACAATCTGTTATAATGGACAAAAACTGATTTCCCAAACCAAACATATCAAATCCAATGCATTATTCTTTGGTTATAATAGACAGCAACATTGCTTATAATGGACACAATGAAGCTTCCATAGACATTTGTAGTACTTTTTTAGGGGTGTAGTGCTTTTTGAGTGCAGAGCTGGTGAGGAGATTTGGCAAATGTAATTAAGATGAAAAAACAATTTGTGAGCATTCCTATCTCTCATATGTGTGGTGCACTTTCCACAACTGCAAAGACTGTTACTATAAACATTTGTTTTCAGGAGTAGTTTATTCTTTAGTGAACCTATGGAAAATTTAAATGGTTGCTTTTAACATTCTCTTATTGTCATTGCAAATGATATTAAGCTACATTGCTATGCTATTTGAATTAGAAAAACTCAGCAACTATGAGTTTCTCTGGTATCTCAAACATTGACACTGCCACATTATCTGAAGCACAAATTGTGTGTTCCTGGCTCAACTGTATTATGAACATACGTAATTGCCAGCAGATACATGCCATTTGGTCTGTCTAGTCTGCTTGAGTGTGCAGTACTCAATAGATGTTGTTGAACATGTACAGTAGCTTGACATAATTTGTAATGGCAGTTAGAGGGTGCTAACAACAACCACTTACATCTTGCCTAGTATACGAAAGAATAACTCACACCCTAAAACACTTATAGCAACAATTACTGCAGTTTTGGTAAGTGGTGCCCCACAAGAATTATGATAAGGAAGGAATGCTCACATATGACTTTTAGTCTTACAAAATTTGCAATACATTAAGTTAAAGTGTCATAGTGGTTTCAAAGCTATTTTGTGTTTTAGAAAGAGATGTCAACAGGTGCCACTCACTTTTTATGGCTGTGGGCAGAGCCTACTACCATTTTGGCATTTCTTGCTTTAAAATGGCTGATCATGGCACCTTCCATTGGACTTTTGGAAGTATTCTTCTAAAAGTCCAACGGAGTTTGAAACATTACACTATGACTGGCCACTACGGAGTAAGAGCCACACTATTTTGGCTGTTACGTCCGCATTCTGGGGCTAGAACTGCGTATGCGTGACTCACACACATGCACAGTTCCACTGGCACTGTCATCTTGTGAATGGCAGAATGTCATTCACCACAACTACGCATGTGCGAGTGCCATGCATGCACAGTTGCGTCACTGCTGCCATCTTTTGGATGGCACTCCTCCTGCACCCTCCCACTGCTCTTGTCCTCCCTGCTCTCTCAAAGCAATGGCAGCTAAGAAAACCCTTTCACTTCCTCCCACAGTTGCTGTCCTCTCTGTTCCCCATCCCCACACCAACATCGGGGTGCCCAATCCCTGTGTAGGCATTGTGTATCCCCCAACTCATGTGGCACACTGGAAGCCCACCCCAGTGTTCCCAAATTTATGTTTTTCCCCCCGTGCCAACATAGGAGTCCTCAATCCGCGTGTCAGCATCCTGTACCCCCAACTCATGTGGCATACTGGGAGCTCACCCCAGTGTGTCCAAATGTATGCTTTTTCCCTGTAAATAAATAAATCCATCCCTGACGTCTTTTGTTTTTTTACCTGTAAAAAAGAAATCAGTCCCTCATCATCACCCCAGTCCCTCCTCCCCCATCCCCACCTTCTCAGCGAGCACCCACTTCCCCTTACTCCCCCTTACCCCATACTTACATCTGGAGGTTGGTGCTATCATCTTCTCTGGACCAGGCCATGTCTGCACTCTTCAAAGCCAAACTGCAAACTGAAGAATTAAAGGTAAGCATTGTATAATGGCAGTCAATGGGGTTTTCAACTTATGTTGCCATTTTTAGAAATTCTGGCCCACAATTTTCAACTTGGGTTCTTGGGACCCCAGCTCATGAACACTGTCACTGTCATTTTGTTACTTGGTTCTGAAAGGTGATTTTGTGGTCACTGCATGGAATCATCTTTCAGAACAAATTAAAGAAATGGCAGTGTCACTATTAATGAGGTGGGGTCCCAAAAAGCCCATGTTGCATATTTGGTGAATAAATTCAATAAAATGACTGCGTTACAAATGTGCGTTGCTCAGTTTCTACTCATGCTCCTAAATTCACCAATTTTTAATATTTTCACTCCAGATTTTCAGCATTGCCATTTTGCACACCTCCTTATTAACAGTACAGTTGTAATTTTTCTCATCCTGCCCAAAATGTGTTTTCACACATGTGGCACTGAATGGTGCAGTAGCTCTGCAAAATCACCTTTTGGAACAAGTGAACAAAATGGCTGTGGCACTCTTCATGAAGTGGAGTCCCAAAAAGGCCATGTTGAAAATTTGGTGGAACAACTCCAAAAATTGGCCGAGTTACACCCGGACATTCAAAATTTTCTATGCACACATGTAACTTTGGTCATTTTGCAGCTTGCCACAGCTGTATTGGTTCTGGCTAGAGCTTGTTTAAACAATCAGCATAGACTGTGGTGAGTAGAATGTACTGGTGCATGAATAATTACAAAAGAGTCCATTCTAATACTGTTTTAGTGACTGAGGATTCTCAAATAAATACTAAACTGTTGGTTTCTAAGAGCTGTAATATGTTCTCTTTAAAATGAGGGATTATCCCAATACCTGTATAAAAATTGAGATTTGTTATATGCCATTAAATGAAACAAACAATACCACATTCTGAGTAAAACAAGTTTAATATTCTTCAATTGATATGCTGCATATGTTAAAGTGTCAGAACTGATACCAAAGCACGTTTTCTTTCCTAGGAAATATAAATTTAAATACAATAAGATAACTCACCACATTAGGCATTTGCAAGTGTAATCTTCTTCTAAGTGTAATTGATATTGATTTTATACTGTCATTTTGAAACATACTATGTGTAGTAT
Source organism: Neoceratodus forsteri (assembly GCA_016271365.2). NCBI lineage: Eukaryota > Metazoa > Chordata > Ceratodontiformes > Ceratodontidae > Neoceratodus > Neoceratodus forsteri. Next base: position 157,827,859 of record CM028131.1, on the reverse strand, counting down.
GAATGTTTTCCCATATGAATAATGGCATTTATTTTATCATATCATAAGGATCATAGGCCAGTTACAAGCAAGTCAGGCTACTAGCGCCTTTATATTGCTTATCACATTCACCAATGGGAGTACCTATGTATATTATTTACGTCCAAAAATGTGTCCAGATTGGTTTTAAAGGTTGTCATTGTTTCACACAGTACCATAGAGTCAGGCAGAAAAATCTAGGGTCTGCCACACAGTACAGCTCCATCTCCACTGCTACCAGCTATATTGCAAGCAGGGTATAGATATAATCAAGTTACAGGTGCATGCCAGTGCCACTGCCACCCTCATAATCCCTCTCAGTAAAACATGTTCTTTTGGTGGTTTTATACACTGGTCCCTTAATTTACTTGTTTGCAGTTCCTTCTGCCTGCCAACCAATATAACTAGCTTCTTTCTGGCATGGATTTTGGAATGCTTTATGTACTGTTGTTGTACACTAGTATAGGGTAAGCACATGTCTCCTGAGTCTTCTCCAACTGGCACTGTGAGAGGGACAGCTGGATGGGTCACTCACGGTGATGGGAGAATTTAAAAGGGTACTCTGTGTGATCTGTGAGAAACCAGGGAGTCTGGCACAGAAACTACAGAATTAATGTAAAGCACCCACAAATTCCACAGTTTTGGGGCTAAATTCAAAACAAACAAAGATGACCATTGACCTCCTCTTGAACCAAATGCAAGCAAATGAAGCAATGGCTTGGTCTGGTAGCAGTCTCCACAGTACAGTCAGACTGAGTATACAGTACAGTTCTAATCAGGTCATCGCTGGCAGATCCAAACCTGAGGAATGGACTGGACCATGAGCTGGACTGGGTCAAATCAGAGACAGGTCACAAATGGACTATATTTCCAGAGTCCAGGCATGCCAGTCCAGAGGGGTTCTGATCTAACATGGAGCTGGACCTCCCATCTCTATCCCAAACAAAATAACCAATAACTATGGTATGATGCCAGGCACAGACACGCAGCCAAGAATGATCTGCCATAGGGTCAGAGATCCCAACCTTGTACATACATGTATGCAATGAACATGCAATGCTAGATACAGGAAACATCTGTAGTAAAGGCTGATCAGGTTATAAAAAGTATGATTCTAAAGTCCCCCATTCCATCTATTCAAGAAACAATAAGGATCAATGTACTAGCTAGCATGAAAATGCCCCTTCCCCACCATGAGATGATTGCACTGACTGTATAGTAAACATCCCAGTCAGCATTCCTCAGGTGGAAAGAAACTCTGAGAACAATGAAATATCCAGAAAGAATGTTTGCAAGATTTTGAACATCCCAGTCCACACATATTCCACTCCTGTTCATTTCTGATTGCTTGCTGCAGCCCAGTTCAACAAAAAAAGGTCTAGTGCTCAGACTGAATCTGAGCTCCTTTAATAAGCAGATTTCATTATTTATTATTTATTTTGTAGTACTAAACTCATATTATGAAGCCCAAACCTCAGTGGCTCTATAACGTACTGTGAACTTTCTCCTTTTGTCTAGTAGCATTGATCTGACTGTTGGAGAAGCGATAATGTTAAATAGAACTGAAAGCTCCCCCCCAACCTGCAACAGTAAAGTACATTCATGTACTGGGTCACACATAGAAATGAGCCCCAGCTCAGTATGCCTTTCCTGGTTAGCAAAATTTAAATAAATAAAATAAAATTGTGGACCAATTTCAAAAACACACTTTACTTGCTGATGGTGGCAAGACTGGAGCACAGAACTCTTTCTGGGCTCTGGGAGGCAGCAGCAGTGCAACAGTACCCTAGCAGGATGGATGGAATGGAACACTGAACACTAGAGTCAGGGAAAAGTAGGGGCAGCAGTGAGCTAGCGGCAAGCTGGCAAGTTCGGTTTGGCCACTTGGACGGTGACCGTGGGACGGCAAAAGTGAAGTTAAATATGCAGCAAACAAAAAAAAAACAGGATTACAAAAAGAAAGAGGACTGTCTAGGACAACAAGCAGGCTCCGCTGGCACTCAGGCTGTCTGTGAAATTCTACAGATTATGGCCGGGCACTGGGAGAGAGAACATAATAAATGTTATTTCAGTTTTCATGGGAACATCTCTTGGGCCAGTCAGAATAAAACAAATTGCTGTGGGAAGTAAATGAACCGGTGCCCCGAGTGTATGACAGTGTGGTGATAATGCTTTTGAAGTGGCACTCGCAGCATCTGGGGCTCACTTAGTGGGGAGTGCCAACTGGTGAGAGGGGGGACACAAAGCAGACACTCAAGTCAGTGACTGTATAAGTAGGGGGAGGTTGGAGCAGAGGAAGGAACAGAAGAAATATATCTTTATTGAATAACTATTGTGGAGGGGGCAGAACTGAGGAAGGCAGGGAAAAGAGATCAAAGCCAGGGATCAAAGGCAGTGACCAATTGACTGAAGAAAACACATAGACATGTGTTATGTAATAGCAGACTTACTTATCAGGCACTTCTCTAACAGCCTGTGTTTCGACTCCCAATCATTAGTGATAAGTGAAATACGGAAGGGCTGAGAAGGGGAAGGCACAGAAAAAAGATGAGATAAGGAGCCAGTTGGGGGAGGGAGATAGTGGGACTAAATGCTTCAGTTTAAGTTCTGAAGTCACTGATAAAAAACAAAGGCTTGTGTGTGCCCAGTGCAGGCTTGTGCACAGGGCAGCTGCCCTCTTACCCCACCATTCCTACAGTACTGATTGAAAGGCAAGCAGCTCCAGACAAAGCACAGTCCAGATATTGTAAATAAATAGGCTGTGTACAAAGTTTTGTGGCTCAGTTTCCCCCAAACATTAAAAGAAAAGCACCACAAAGGAAAAAAGAATCATAAACTCTACCTGTTCTCAACTTTTTCTTCTAAATAAGCCTTATGGAGCTTCCTGTCCTTTATGGCTGTGCATACCCTTGCTTGGCATAATTTGTTCAGTGACAGACATTTGGTGATGTCAGTTTGTGCGGTGTGTGTGGGTGGCTTGTATCTGATAGTATTTTGTTTACTAGAAGGCAGTAGAAAAAAGAAATGTGGGCTGGCTGTATAGCTTAGAGGTTGGAGTAACAAGCTATGAATGAGCTTGGTGCACCATCAGACCTGGGTTTGAGTCCCACAACCTCCGCTTGTAGACTGTGGGACTCTGTACAAGTCATTTAACCTCCCCAGTGCTCCTGGTTTGCCCCTGAAAATAGGCACTTGTACCTAGTGGGCCTTACATGGTTACAAAAAGAATAAATAAAAAAAATGACCAGTATGTTATGTAAGGTTGGGGTCAAATTAGTCACTCTCTTGAAAGTACAAAATTCTGCAAAACCTTTTCAGCAACTACTCATAACAGCTACACTAAATATTTATGGCTCTCACTGATGTCTTATCCTGTGCACACAAGCGCAGCTGCTGTGCCTACCTTGCTACTGGTTGCCAACAGCACAATGGCTATAGCAGCTTAGAGACCAGAAGCATTTTTATGAGTCTGCTGGTTACAGCAAAGGGCTACGAAGAAGGAGATACTGATTAAAATTCCAGCCTAGCCGCTGGCTCACTGTGTGAATTTGACAGGTCACTTGACCTGCGATCCTCAAGCCACCAGCTATGCAAAGTGGTTTAAAGTCTGATCTCACTGTAACAAAACTATTTCTTTCCATTTGGGTTATTGTTAATACATACTTTTTTTGAATACTGAAGTGAGCTGTTAGTTTTTGTATGCTACATTATCACTAGTAACAATTTTAACTGAACTACTAACAGAGAAGAAATTTTACTGCTGAACCACATCATGTATTAGAGAATGTTACACAGATGGTGTAACCCCTTTTAGTTTATACTTACCACAGAAGCATCTGTATGTTGCCCAACTCAGGAAGCATGCCAGTCATTTGATTCCTTTCTTGGAGAGGTGTTCTGAGATGGCTCTTTTTTGCCTGATAGATGATAATGTCAAAAGAGACTGGGCTGCAGAAAAAAAAATGTCACCACCCTTGTTCATGAGATTGTGTCAGAGGAAGGGAACATTGAAAATTTGGTAACATTGGTAATTTTAAATCTTTTGACCCCAAATTTTCAACATAGCCATATTTTTATATCACCTCACGAATGTGACAGCTGTCATTTTTCAAATCCTGGCCAAAATGTGTTTTCACATCTGTGGCACAGAATGATGTTTCTATGCCATGGAATGATGTTTCAGCTGGGATTTGAACATTCTCAGCATGCCTTTCATTAGATGAGGTAATAACGACCCTATGCAGACAATCTGGTTGCTGTTTTGCTACAAATACAAGCGCAGATCCTAGAGGGCCTTGCACTTCCACAGCAACATACATATATGCATCTATGGAGGGATGGGATTGCAGGGCCTGGAGGGCCCTCCACTCCTACAGGCACATAAGGATTCCATTATACTATCTCAAAAAGTAAGGAAATTTGTTGCAAAAAAAAAAAACAGTGTTAATGCACTAGTTATGGCTAAACTGGCAAAAGTAGGGACATTAGGCATTATGGTTTCCAACACCCCCACTCTGAAGGAAGCAACAAGAAAAAACATTGCAGTTGAACCTCTCCTGCACCTTGACAAATCAGGTGTGGGATGTGCCTCAGGGTTGTCAACCATAAGGTTCACTCCATTCTCATCTACTGCACACAACTCAGCTTCTTTAATAATGGAATGGGGTGAGCATTAGGTTTGACAACCATGAACACCCACCTGATTTAACAGATCTGAAAGGTCGAACCGTCAATACTTTTTCCTATTGCTGCCTGCAGGGTGGGGGTGGGTGTTAGGGCTGGAAACCCTAGCACCACAGTTCCCTACTTTCCCTACTTTTGCCAGTTTAACCCTAACTAGTGCATTAACAAAGTTTTTTTGCAATGAATATATATCCATCTATCTTGCTATATATTTATAAAATAGGGAAATTACAGCAATATTATTGGCTGAACAGCATCACATGACCATGTGTATATCAGACAGTGACCGAACACATGCACGTTTACCCCCCTCTAAAACAATTTTGACATTTTATAAGATAGATAAACCACTCTGAGATGTACAGTCGCACTCTGATTTATGCACGCCTTGGGTGGATGACGCACTCGGCCTGTGGCCTCGTACGTATATCAGAGCGTGACCGCACACCTCAGAGTGGTTTATCTATTACATATATACGCACACACACATATATATATATATATATATATATATATATACACACACACACCATAATCCACCAAGAGGAACAATTCACAAACTCAGGGGTACCCCCAAAAATGTGAAAACAACCTCCACTTCAGGGAGTTGGGGGCTGGGAGGGCTATGAGGGGGTCCAAAGAGGGAAGAGGCATTGTACAGTGGAATACTAAGGAGAAAATATGTGCAGAGGGAGCAAGTAGGGATCATGGAAATAAAAACAGCATGGTGCCCATAATAGAACACCACTGAGTACCCCTCATAGTGGGGCACGCATACCCTGGGCTAAACCTATTGTTCAAAGCTCTTTGAAGAGGAAAACTGCCTCCACAACCACAGATCAGGGATCCACAGAGTGTCCCCCACTTTGATCAAATACTAGGGTGGATGTGTGGTTTTGAACTAGCCACCAGCACAGAAAACAGATGTCCCATGTCATTGCCATGTTCTTCAGTAAACATTGCTGGGGTATAAATTAGAGGCAGTGTGGTATAAGTATTAGCGCACAAGTTTTGGGCCCAGAAGACCAAGGTTCAAACCCACCAAAGCCTCTTGCTGCATAAGCTTGTGCACGCCACTTAATCCCTGTGTGCTGCAGTCTTAAACTTAGGTAAAAACAGGACTCTACTGAACACAAGATGTTACACCTCAGCTGGGCTATTCCAAGTAAATAAATAGATTTTAAAAGTGCATGAAAGGCACTATATGAAATGATGATTTAATTGGTAATGGCGGGTCATATCTATGTACAGACATGGGCATAGTATACTTCTGACAAAACATGTAGTATATAAAGCATTCTGTATACAATATAAACAAATATGTAGGTACATAAATAAAAGATGTACATATTACTGTAGACAGAGCACTGAATATATATTGATTATACTGAAAATGGAGAAAGTAAAGTAACAACCCAGTCTTCCAGAATTGGAAACAAGCTGATTACTAGAAATGCCAGTGCTGAGACTGGCACTTGAGCTACAGGCTAGCAAGGGCTAAAGTAGGGGCAGAGCTCAGACAGTGATGATCCCTAAGCATCATCCAAGGACTAATCAAGATGCCCATCCACCCATGGGTGCTCTATCAGGACAGCAAAGAACCAGCGGGTCACAGGTGTGAAGGGTTATTGTAACATACATACACAGACAGACAGCTAGAAGACAGGCAGATTAGAGATTTGAGAGACTAGGTCCTATTTATGAAAGAATTTCTTCAATTTTGTGCCTATGCCAAAAAATACATAACATGTTGTGTCTACAGGCCAGAAGTATACATAAAGATTTGATAGGGTTGTTTCAATATACTGTATAGATAGGCTGACAAGAATGATAGAGGGAGATTCAATAGACAGACAGACAGATTGAAAGAGACAGATAGACTGATAGATGAATAGGAGAGGACATATATTGCCTTCTTTTTAAGCTTATCACTGTTTTATTATAAAAATTTATCATTAGCAAGTGTTCTGAAAGCAGTCCATTCTCTGAAATAAAATGAAGCCCTGAGTGAAATCTATCACTCCTGAACAGCAAGGAAATTATTTCTGCCTTTTTTCGTAATCACAGTAGGTGTCACACTGAGTTTTCTTCCAGCCAACTGCTAGATAAATCCCCCTCCGCTCCCCCCCAGTACCTTTTACTGCATTTCTGAGAATGTCACATTCCATTGTGTTTCCTAAGTATCAGCAAGATGAGGCTACACTTTCTAGATACTGGTGCCAGCAACACTTTTGTATTATTTTTTCCCTGTTCATCTAATTCTTCTTTGCCTCCTTCGCCCACAGCAGTTCACTGCTTTGGCAGAGAGATATGCCAATTAGATGCATATCAAACAGCCACAAAAAGCTGAATTAATGAGCTAAGATGCCAAATGGTGCAGAGGTCAAGGACAGACTCAGGCTCCCACTCCCTGCATTGGTGGATTGCCAAGGCTGTCAGGGCAGTGGAAATGCTCATTCACTAGGAAAAAAATACCAGATGCACTACAACAGAACAAAAATGCTCCCACCAGCTGGCAAAAAAGCAGCTTTTGCATTAATAACAGAGGCTGCTACTCACTATCCTGCCCTCCCTCCATCTGTGTTATGTCTATGTTATCTGTGTGCTCAGTTACACTTTTGGCACTTATTGGAAAGCAAACCTGAGATTCTGTGTCACAAAAGTATCTGCTCTAATCATTCAGCTAGAGAAATTCTGCCTAACTGGCAGTTAGAGGGTTTCATAGCTGCCATACTTACACTTTCATTACCCACTACTAGATGTCCATTTTAATGTGACAATTAGTCAGTACTGCTCTGAATGTGTTAATTACAACTATCACCACTAGGTGGCACTGATCTGCACATACTTCCTTTCCAGGTGCCAACAGCAGAGCTGTTATCACCTATTGCGGTTATGCATAGTCTTTTGTACATTTAGTCAATTTTAAGGTTACATTCAGTGATTCAACTGCATGATGTCATTGATGATGTCATTAATATGGATTCAATGTCGTCATAGGGTTTTAGACTTATACAAGCCTGGATTTGATCTCCTGTATTGCTCAATTGATTTTTTCTTTTTCGGTACAATTTTTGCTGTATGAGAGAAATTGTTAGATATCATTGCTGATGTAGTATAGGTTTTTAGCAAAGCTACATAGCAGACTTTCAGATAATTGAACTTAGTTCTACAGTATATTCTAGTCAATCAGATTGGTCCAGCTGAGGCTTGTCTATGTTTGAATACAATCTGAGTCCCCTGTTTTGCAGGTTGTGACATAACCTCTCCACAATAAGAACTGCAACCCTTTTACCTGTAGCTCAGTAGCACACTGAATATGCATTTGTTTAGCAGACAAAGTATCAGTGGTCATAATCCTGACAGGGACTTAAACTTTTTCGTAAGATGGAAACTTACTTGAGCAGTGATTCACATTGGTGTGGGAGGTTCCATGTGACAAGGGTGAGCACAAAAGGGTGAATATAAAAAGGCAATGGGAAAAGAGCACAGACCCAAAGAGTGACAATAAAATAACAGCAATTGCCAAAACAGTGACAACACTGCCACCCATACACTATTTTGCTGGGGGCTTGGCCCCCCACACCCCTCATACTATAGATAACCAACTATGGGGGGGCACAACTTGGGGTGGGGGAGAAAGATGTAGGTCACCATTTCAGCAATCGCTGTTTTTCCTGGCTGCTCTTTGTGCCATGCTGTTTTGCAGTTGCCATTGTTGCATTTGCAATTTTTCACTCAAACTTTTCATGTGATACCCTGGGATTAGAGCCCCAGTCACCTGTTTTCAGGTTGTGACATAACCTCTACACCATAGGAAATGCAACTCACTTATCTGCTACTCAGTGGCACACTGAATGTTTGTTTGATAAATAACTAAATGATCAGTGATTTAAATTCAGGTAGACATATTTACATCCTAAACAATTTTTTCAACTTTTTTTGTAAGATGAAAACTCACTTGAGTAGCAATTCATAGTAGTGTGGAGTGGAATAGTATTCTATGGGAAGTAAATTTAGTTAGTTAAGAGCAACAGTTTGTGAAGGTAAGTAGCTTTCTGGGATTAAATGCTCAGCCACCTGGTTTTGCAGGTGTGACATAACCTCTACATCATAAGAACTGCAACTCACAACTGCAGTTCAGTAGCACAGCAGATGTGTGTTTGGTTAGCAGGAAAAGGGTCAATGGTTTAAATCTGAGCAGGAATTTTTGCATTTTTTTGGTAAGATGGGCACTCATTTTAGTAGTGATTTATGGTGCTGTGGAGCTGGACTAGTAACTCATATGAGAAGTAAGTTTAGATCAGAAGAATAATTTGTGAAGGTAACTCAACTGCTGGGATTAGATCCCTAGTCACCTCTTTTTCAAGTTCTGACATAACCCCTATGTGGTGACTTGACCACTATAGTCATATTTCTGTCGTATTTATCTACAATTTCTTTATGTTTAATTTTCAAAAAGGCCAGGATATTAAGGTTTGTCAAAAAAGAGGCCACTTTTCTGAAAAGGTTCATGGGAAGAGCTGATGTGTATTTTATTGTCTGATATCTCCCTTTTGCCTGGGACAAAGTCTTGTTTATAGGTAAACAGGAGTTAAATATCAACTAAGAATTTGAATTTCCTGGCAGCAGATCAAAGGAGGACTCTTCCATAAATGACAGGAGATGGAAAAGCCATCTTCTCTGTTTTAAAATAGAACAGGGTCCTCCAGACACCCTGTCCAGAAAGCCATTGTTAAATTTCCTACCAACTGCCACAGTCTATTTCCATTTTAATAAGTGTCAGGAAGGAGATGCAGATCAAAGCCAGCCCAGGGAGGTGGGGCCATGTGGAAAACAAAATACTGTTAATTTGGAAAAAAACTGTTAATTCTGGTTCACTTAAAAATTTTGTGAAATATCAAGAGAGACCCCTGCTGGCTTAAAGATGAACAGTTGGACCTGGAATATTAAGACCACCAGCCAAACATGGGGCAGCTTGCCAGATTACAGAAGAGGGATATATAAACCCTCTTCAACAGAGATTCTGTGCTTAAGACAAAATTCCTGACACAGTGAAAGATTACTAGATACACTGAAGACCACTGCAAGAAAAACTGGCACTCTGAGACACAGTAGAGAGAGAAAGAGAAACTTTGCAAAACTCATTTATTTTCTGGACTCTAATTCTCTACATAAATAGTAGAAATTATTCAGTTAATTCACCAGTTTGTTTTGTATGTATTTTTCCAACTTTTTTGCAGTTATCCTGTAACCAAATATCTAAATCATTTATCTGTATGTTTATATGGTAATTATTTAAGTAATCAGTAAAAACACTTGCTTTTATTTTAAAGAATTACTGCCTTGGGGTGGTTTGTTGTGTGTGAGGGTTTTAGGAAGGTCTATTCAATCTGTGTCACGTCTGTTTAGCGCTAAGTTTCCACGCACTACTGAAACTAGAATCCTGAATGGGAATCTGGGGGCCTAAATTAAGGAATGTACACAAGGTCTCTGGAGGGGTCTGTGGGGTTTGAATCAGGTTCCTGCACCACCTGTGGGAAAATAATCAGGTTCCTGCACCACCTGTGGGAGAAGATGCAATCAGGGTTACAAGGACAGCCCCAAAGAGCTCATAATGCGTGTGTTCTGCCCATTGCAGTGACCAAAGAAGGTTCTCACCTGGCAACAGACTCCAGACTGTATTTTACCCTTACCCAGAAAGAGAGGAAGCCCTGGGCCCTTGTGGCAAGTGTTAAGTTGCGAAATCAGCGAGCTCTCTGAAAGGACACAAGGAGGGTATTTACTGACCTCCCTGTCAGAGGTTGCACATAGGGGAAGGCACTGTGAGATCAGTAGACCTGGCCCCCAGGAGTGAGTTTGTGACACTCTACACCACAGGAAATTAAATTCACTTACCAACAGTTCAGTGACACACTGAATGTGTGTTCGCTTACTAAAAGCAAAGGATCAGTGGTTTAAACTGAGGTACTGTAGACATAGTTTAAATTCTGTCAGGGACTTAAATGTTTTCCTTACCTTTTTTGTAAGATGAAAACTCACTTGAGCAGCAATTCAGGGTGGTGTGGAGTGGAATAGTAAATTGTGTGAGAAGTATATTTAGCTAAGAACAACAATTTGTGAAGGTAAATCCCTTGATGGGACTTGATCCTCAGTTGCCTGTTTGGCAGCTGTGAACTATCCTCTTCATCACAGGAACTGCAACTCACTTATCTGCAGTTCAGTAGCAAAATGATGTGTGTTTGCTTAGCAGGAAAAGAGTCAGTGGTTTAAATCTGAGCAGGGACATAAGATTTTTTCCATTTTTTTTGTAAGATGGAAACTCATTTGAGTGGTAATTTATGGTGGTGTGGAGTAGGACTAGTAAATTATATGAGAAGTAAATTTAGCTAAGAACAACAATTTGTGAAGGTAAATCGCCTGCTGGGATTAGATCGCAGTTGCCTGTTTTGCAGGTTGTGACATAACCTCTATATCATAGGAAATGCAACTCACTTCCCAGAAGCTCAGTGGCATACTGAATGTGTGTGCATTTAGCAGGCAAAGGGTCAGTGGTTCAAATTCTGGCCAGAAACCTAAACATTTTTTTAAGATGGAAACTCACTGGAGTAAGGATTCATGGTGGTGTGAAATTGGATTAGTAAGTAAGGTTTTATTTCATTAGCACCATTTCCCAGGGGCTCAGGGCACTGTGCAGTATACAGACAAATGAGGAAGAATTATAGTTAGCATATGAACATATAAAACATCATCATTAAATAAACAACAAATAAAAGGGAGAAAACTACTCAACTCCAAAGGCTTCTCTAAAATAGTAAACTATATAAGAAGTAAATTTTACCAAGAATAATACATTGCTGAAGGTAAATTGCTCAATGGGATTAGATTCCCAGTTGCCGGTTTTGTAGGTTGCAACATAACCTCTACACTATAGGAATTTCAGCTCACTGACCTGCAGCTCGGTGACACTCTGAACAGGTGTTTGTTTAAAAGTAAAACAAAACAGCAAAAATATGTTGCTTAAATTCAGGTAAACATAGTTTGAATCCTGGTAAGGACTTTTTTTATTTCACATTTTCTTTATAAGATGAAAACTCAATTAAGTGAAAATTCATGATGGTGTGGAGTTGCACTAGTAAATTACATGAGAAGTAAAATTAGATAAGAACAACAGTTTGTGAAGGTAAATCACCTGCTGGTATTAGATCCATAGTTGACTATTTTGCAGGCTGTGACATAACCAGTACACCATAGGAATTGCCCCCCCTTGTTGTCTATTTCAATGCCACACTGCACATGTGTTCGCTTGCAAGCAAAGGATCAGTGGGTCAATTCCTGACAAGAACATAAACAAAACTCCCTTGAGGGGTGAGTCATGATGGTGTGAAGTTGGAAAAATAAATTATATGAGAAGCACATTTAACTAAGGGGTGCACGCTTGTGGATATATATCATCTGCTGGGATTAGATCCTATGTTGCTTGTTTTTCATGTTGTGACATACCTCTACATCACAGGAACTGCAACTGTTAGCTTGTAGCCCAGTGGCACACTGAATGTATGTTTGCTTAGCATGTAAAAGATCAGGAGTTTGAATCCAAACAAGGTTTTTCTCTTCCTCCAGGTCAGATTAGTGTTTAGGCTAGTATTTCATCTGATTTGTTTGTGTCAGTTAAAACTAACCCACTTATTTATCATTTCCCAGAGCTACCTATGGCTCTATGAGCTTATAATTCTAATTGTAATCTTATTTATTTATCATGCTAAAATATTTATTTCATTATGGTATATGTTTACTTTGTCTATAGTCACCAGATTACCTTCATCATGTTTAACAAAGTTAATTATTATTTGTTATAGCCATCTGGAATGGAAGCCATATTTTTCAAACTGTTCTTTCTTTTTATTTTTGATATAATTAATTCTTCCCAATTTATATATTTATTTCATGAGGTTAAGCCATGTTTCAAAAACAAGTGGCATTGAATCCTTCCATTTTGTTAGAATACGTTTCCTAGCTACAGTCATAGCAATTGAAATAAAAAAAAAAATTGGTACTGGTTAAATGTGTGGTAATTTTCAGGGATGGTTAATAAAGTTAATGTTGGTAGTGTTTTTATTGGGTTAGATCAAGTCCTTGATGTGATTTGAATGATTTTTGCCCAAACATTTGTGAAAAATGGACAGCTACGAATCATATGGATCAGTGTATCTGTTGCATGTGTATATCTGTAACATTTAGTTGATAAGGTATTATTTATTTTATTTAGTTTTACAGGAGTATAGTAAGTCCTCTAAAAGGTGTTGTAATGAATGTGTTGTAATTTTGATGTTTTTATTTTAATTATGGGTACACTTAAAATGTCTTGCTACATTTCTTCAGTAATATGAATACCTAAATCTTGTGCTCACTGTATTTTAGGTTTATCTAATTGTTGGTATGTTTATTTAACAATGCTGTAATATATTGCTATTACTGTACTTTCTTGTTTTCTTTTTTGTTCATAATTGTCTCTAAAATTGGAGAGCATGGTGGTATCTTTAATGATCCTGTAGTTTTGAAAACACAATTTCTGATTTACAGATATCTATACAAGTGTGATTGTGGCAAATTGCATTGCCTCTTTAATTGCTCAAATGTCTTGAATACATTATTTTCAAATGACTGATTAATTTCTTGTAATCCGTTATTATGCCATATTAGGAATACATTATATATTGCTCAGGGTATGAAATTATTTATTTAGCTTTTGTTGACCAGGTAAGTACACTAGACAAGACAATTGCCTATTTTCAGGTATGAACCGGGAGAGTAAAGGAATTACAGATTTAAGTACATAGGACAACATAATACAGATTGAGACAGATTACAGGTCAGGTAAGGCATATTTTATACAGTATATACACAACAGAATAACACATGTAGAAACTAAGAGCAATACAATAAGTACAAATTGAGATGCAGCAGATACAATGCTATACACAACTTAAGGCCCCAGGAAGTGGAGCCTCGGTTAGAGCAACACCCCGATATATGGGTTATGGTACATTATATACCCAGCAAACAACCCATACTTGTCCAGAACACATCCAAGAGAAAGGAGTACATTGAAGGATCAGGAGAGATCATGGGAGTTTGGGACAACCACACGCCAATGAGTGGGAGGCGCGAACATGGGCAGGAAATGAGTTCCACAGTCTGGGAGCACACTCACAGAGCAGCAACATCTCTATCCCCCATTAGAGTCTGGGTAGCAGGGATCTTAAGGATGGCTGGGACCCGGAGACCTGAGGGAATAAACTGAGGAGGCAGCCGGGACAAGGAATTTCGCCAACCCAGGAGGGGTGCCAGTGCCAAGGACCCTGCCCATGAAACACCCCAGGATAAAGTCTAGGTGATTTGATGGGGAGAGCCAATTCAGCTTGCTATATAGGTCACAATGATGGGTGACACGAGGGGCAGATAGAGCAAAATGGCAGACATCATTGTAGGCAGTAGACCACTTAGAAAGGTGAGCATTGGAGGAGCGAGCAAACACAAGGAGCCCGTAGCAAAGCGAAGGGATTAGTGGGTAAGGGTTAATTGTATTATAATAACTGTTTTCCCCTTTTTCCCATAGGAAAATCATGGCATAATTTGCCATTATAAAGGAGTGTTTTCTAACAGTAAACATGGGCAAGGTTTCCCTCGCTTTGCGCATGCGCACGCTGCAACTCTACTGCTTCTGACTGCTTACTGCTTTAATTTACCTGAAACAGCACTGCCAGAAGAGCTGTACAGTAAGTTATTTTTATAAACTTAGTTCAACAGTAGACTCTTTAGAAACAGAGCAGCTTCGCTCTCAGTGTTTATGAGCATCTAACACCTCAGGTGTGTGTAAACATCTCTTTACACACACCACCCCATATTTTATTCTATATTTAATTAATGGTCATTATTTTTTAACCACGGATAACCATGGTTTTATTTTTGGTTACAATCTCCCGGTTGATATTTTTTGTTACAACATGGGAGGCTGTAATCACTGCCTGCCACTCAAATAACAGCTATGCAGCTCATTGGCTGCAACTCTCCGAATGGGTGGGGTGATCACCACTTCAAACATGGTGGCTCCTTTCCTCACTGAGTAGTTATTTTGAGAACTTCTCCGTTCTCTTTTACTTCATCCCAGGTAATTTATTTGCACACTTCTTTAATATATCTGGTTGATCCTGCCTTCAGGCAAATAACAAAAGCATCTGGTTGACCCTGCCATTCCTACCTCTCATCCAGGGCTCGGCTGCTGCATTCTGACTGACCACTGATGAGTGAGTGAGAGATCGTGTGTGAGAGAGTGAGAGAGAGAGAGAGAGAGAGAGAGGTGTGTGTGTGTGTGTGTGTGTGTGTGTGTGTGAGAGAGAGAGAGAATGAGAGGCAGGCTCTGTGTGTGTGTGTGTGTGTGTGTTTCTGACAGAACTCCTGCACTAGCTCAAGTGTGGCAAACAAAAAAAAATGATCACCATTAATAAAATAACATATGGGTGGATGTGTATAAAACCAAAATTTTACACACACCCTCAGTGTGGGATACATTTATAATCCCTTCAGGCTTCACCCTCGGGATTTATATAGCATCCTACATCGTGTCTGTGTGTGTGTGTGTGTGTGTGTGTGTTTGTGTGTGTGTACAATTTTGGTTACAGCCACCCACCCATATATTATTCTATGTATTATATTTCACTTTTTATGAATTTTATCCCAGCTCTCTATGATAGTTTGAGTTGTAATATTATTGACTGTCTTTGTGTTTTTAGCATATCCTGAGAAAAGATGTTTTAATTTTGCATAGGAATACGTTTCCTGTTCTATTTTTTAAGAGATTAGTTCTGAGTCAGATTTATGAATCCAAGTCCAAATTGTATTGATTTGTGTAGCAAAGTAATACAGAAATCTGGGAGTGTGAATCCTCCTTTTTCTTTTGGTAATGTCAGTTTGTCGTATGCAATGCAGGTTTTTTTATTTTTCCATAAGAAATTGGTTATTATTTTTTAATTTTATTTAAAAATTCCATTTTTCACAGGTATTGGTAATGACTGATAAAGATAAATTAAGTTGGGAAGGAGTTTCATTTTTATTATTTCAATTCATCCAATTAATGTAAGACAGGGTCTTTAATATTTTTTTCTAATTTTTTTGTAAGATGGAAACTCCTTTTAGTGGCAATCATGGTGGTGCAGAGTTAGAATAGTAAAGTGTATAAGAAGTAAATTTAGCTAAGAACAACAATTTGTGACGGTACTGTAAATAACCTGCTGGGATTAGATCCCCAGTCATCCATTTTCCACATTGTGACTTAGCCTGTACTTCACAAGAACTGTGTTCCCATATCTGCAGCTCAGCGGCATACTGAATTTGTGTTTGCTAGGCAGGCAAAGGCTTAGTGATTTGAATTCAGGTAATGACAGTACATTGTATTTTAATACATAATTATTTTATACTTTACAGACCTTATTTTGCACCTTTGGTACCATTGATACTTTCATTTCTTATGCAACACAACTTCCCCTTTTAGGTAGAAGCATCCCATATCTTAATCATCGCCAGTGTTTTGTCTGTGAACTTAGCCTGTACTGACACACCTCCAGCCCTTGCTGGAAATCAATACTGGGGCAGCTCTAACCATTCAATTAAAGGAAAATTCATCCTGTAGTAGCTGGGAGGATATAGTGCTACCTTGACTTTTATACATGCAATATACTTGACCACCACTAGAAGTCTTTTTTGCTGCTACAATTACTGTACTCCACACTGGTTTCACTCTTGCCATTCACTGTTCTCACTACCAAATGAAACTGCTATGCACACATTGTATTTTATCCTGTATATACCACCAGGTATGTAACAGAGGTGTAACCTAAAGGGGTTTAGTAGTAGCATAGGGAAGCAAAACACTATTTACCTCTACGGGTCTCTCTCTTCTCTCTCTTTTTCTCTTTCTCTACTTCCAGTATGGGGATTACCTGGTACGGTATGTGATCTTCCTTATGCTCTTTGTCTGTCTCTGTCTGTCTGTGTGTGTCTCTCTTACTTTTTTCCTCCCCCTCTTTCAATTTTTTTCATTTTCATTAGTGGTGGAGGTGGTGGTGCTGACACTGGAGTGCTGCCCATCTGCTCCTCTCATCACTGCTACCCAACAGCCACCTCAGAACACTGCTTCTCTTTTTTTTTTTTGCCTCCTCTGGTCAGCCGTCCTTCTGATGAGTGCCCAAGCTCCATCACCTCAATGTCTGCTGATACTTCCCTGCAGGCTGTCTTCCCCCAGGGCTTGCCCCACCTCCCATGGCATGGACGGTGTGGTTTTCCAAGCCCCCCCACAGACTGGATCTGGTTCAGGCTGGCATGCCCAGCTGGTCAGGTGAGGGGTCTGTAGGTGTTCCTCATCATTCTGCCACTGGAATGTTTCCACTTTTCTGCCCTGGGGAGATGTGGTGTGCTATGATGTCATGGTGCATGCCATGCACTCATCAGTGATGTGCACTGTCTGCCATGCCTCCCAGCCTTTCTAGCTAGGGCTGCCTTTCTCCAGCCTCTTCCAACAAGCCAGGTATGCACCAGGCTCTGCCTACCCTGCCCCGGAGGAGGAAAGCAGTCCTGCAGATGCTTGATCCTCTTCCCCTGGCCAGCCCTCCAACACCAAGGATTCACTTCCAAATTTGGGTCACCACACTGCAAGCAGTAGTGCTACTACTGCACTGGCAGGCCAGCCCACTATGTCTCTTTTCTAAAGGAAGAAACAAACAGCTCAGTGTTCCTTCAGAACAAGCTGTTGCTCTGTCCTGAACTGGTTCATGCTCTACTGATAATTCATCCAGCATTCCTGTTGCCTAGAAGAGCAGGATCTCTCCCAGGCCAGTTGGAGAAACACTACAAGTGGGAAATGCAATGTATGTGCATCCATGAGTGCAGAGGAACACAAAATGGAAAACATCCCAAGTAGGTGCACTCTTGAAGCAGTAACCTGATTTGTGTTTTTTTACCTAAAAGAAAATGTGCATAGAAAGCACCAACTGATGGTGAGATGAAAGAATCACTGTAGGCCTTCCCCACCAAGAAGACCAGGAGAGGGAAACTAACCAAAACTCAGATTGGGCCAGGGACACCACCAGAGGAGACACAGCTGGACCCCCTCATGGGGGTAAGTGTACAAACTTTAGTGTTTTTTTAAGGAGAGGCAACACACTCTAGAGGCACACAACTACATTAAACCAGGAGTGGTGGACAGCAGGATGTACAAAAAGGCAGACAAATGAGAATTTGGGGGTCCATGCACCACCAAACAAAAAGTCTTCCGAAGTGCCCCACACTTTTGTGGGATGTGGGTGGAGGGAGGAAGGGAAGAGGCATTGATGCCCCATGATATTTTGAAAATGTTATTTAAGACTTTCTCCCTTTCTTAATCCACATTTTATTAGGTGCTTCTCTTAAACCTAACTGAGGT
Source organism: Neoceratodus forsteri (assembly GCA_016271365.2). Taxonomy (NCBI): domain Eukaryota; kingdom Metazoa; phylum Chordata; order Ceratodontiformes; family Ceratodontidae; genus Neoceratodus; species Neoceratodus forsteri. The sequence goes on along the minus strand of CM028131.1, from coordinate 157,809,681 downwards.
TCCCAGTGTACACAGCTAACAAATATATTATTTTTTTTTCTATACAGTATTTTATTCTCTGGATTGTACCCTCCCAAGCCTGTAACTTGCAATAACCAGTGCTTGGACCTATCATACTGGCAGCCTGTGGCTTCACTCCCTGGTTTACCTTTGCCCTGCCCTCTCCAACCACTTGATGGCACCACTAGCCTCTTATAGGCCTTGGATGCCATAATGAATACCTTAGGGGAAGCAAGCTCCCTAACCCACAACAGGGGTTGTTGCAGTGCAGTGCTGGGTGTAGTGCCTTCCCCTTTTCTGGGCTGGGAAGCATTGACATCATCCAAGTCCACTTTCAAACCCAGATTGTCTGAATGACAGCACAACACACTGGGATGGGGACATACATCATTTATTTTATTTTATTGAGCATTTGTTGACTAGGACAGGCACACTAAGCTGGGGCTCATTTCCAGGTGTGACTTAGGGGAGGGGATACAACAGCGTGCGAAACAGCCATAAAAAAGTGACAAGAATAAGTTCATGAACATGTACAATAAAATCACAGTACAAGTAACAAATTTCAGAGACAGACAAAAACAATATAACAAGTGTGCGTGTATGATGGTTATGAGGGGAGCCAGATGAACAGCTAAGGGAACATTGCCAATGTAGGCCAAGACATAAAGACATTTGTAGAGAACTAATTAGGCATAAAATTCAGATTACAGAGTACATTGAGCTGTAGGCTATACAAATAAGTAGGCATAAATGGGTCAAACATATAGAATAATGAATAGATGACTGTGCACAAGTGAAATGGGACATTGTTGAACCAGGAAAGGCACACTAAGCCAGAGCTTGTTTCCAGGTATGACCTTGGAGCACAAGGAAGTTAAGTGACTTGCTCAAAGTCACACAGAATGCAAGTAGGGTCTGCTAGGATTCAAACCCAGGTCTCTAGGGTTGCAGCTCAGTGCCCATAACCACTGTGCTGTACTTCCTCCTTGTGCAATAAGGCTGTGTTTCCATAGAGGGGATTTGATGACATCATAGACCTCGAGAGTGAAGCTCGAGAGGTCTTTATGATGTCATCAAATTCCCAAGCTGGGACCACACCCTTGTTTGAGCATGGTTACCTATTTGTTATTTTATTTAGTATATGGTTGCAAGTAATGTACAAAAAACAGATGTGTTTTTTTACAAATCTATAGCCTTCCCTGCACCTCCATTCTGCCTTGTGAGCCAGTCTCACACATGCAGTGAACATACTGCATTCACTGTAAGTGACTGCAGCAAATCTTCAGCAAGTGTCCAGCTATTCTGGTCACAATAAAAGTTTTCCAGTCCATCACAGACTTTGGAAATACTGTGCTGCCATTGTAGTATATACAGCACCATCGGTTTTTGAAAGTTAGGCATTTGGTGCCTGATGGAGAACCCGCTCAAACATAGAACATAAATGTTGCTGCACTATAATAGTAATGTAGACACTACAGTACAGCTTTTTTGACATTTGAACTCTGTTACAGCGAGATTTCTGAGTGTATGGAAATACATACACAATAACACTCAACCAACTACTATAACTAAAGTAGCAGAGGGGGAGGAAAGAACATGGGTTGTTGTAGATAGTGGGAAGAGAAGAGGAAGAACCCTTGCTGCAGATTAATTATTTTGTGAAGTGTAGCAGTGAGAGTGGTTAGAGAGATTGCAGAGAGGAAAGGAGATGGATTGAAAGAGGGAACTTCTTACAAAGTGTAGGACATCAAGAGAAAGCAGACTGGCCTGCCAGAGAATTACTTTAGGAAGTCAGAGAGAGCAGACATTCTGCTACAGAATGTAAGGGAAATGAAAGGATTGGGCAGCAGAAGAATGGTGGGAGTGGGAAGAGGGGAGGGCAGGATTAAGGAGAGAGTGGTAAATGGGAAAAGAGGCAAGCCTTTTTTCTTGCAATGAAGTAGGAACAGTGAAATGGGTACCAGGCTTCAAGGAAGGGGAAGGGAAATAGGAATAATGGGGGCACTAACTATGCACTAATGCTGTGCTGAGAAAGCATGATTTATGCATAGCCAACCCCCATAGCTCCACACCCCCAGAGGCATGCGGTGGACAGCTTGTGCACCTGCTGTGGTCCTGCCCTGGCATGCAGCTGCACATGGGTGGATCAGAGGACACAGGTGGGTATCCATTTGGATACCTGTCCTGGGCCCCTAGTGGATCCCCTGCTCTGCACAGAGCAGTGGATTCTTAGAAGGTGCGGAAGTGTAAAATTTTAAAATAACCAGCAGGTGCCCAAGTGGTTGTCCCCAGCTCTCCCTGTCTGCCCAGAGGTCTGGGACAGCATGATGGGGGGTGGTTAGTTCCACCACAGCCAATGGTTTAAATCTAGGGGGGATGTGCAACAGATGTGGCTGAGTCCATGCTGCCATGTCCAACGTCCCCTTGCCTGGTACTCAATGCCTTCATGAATGGCATGGAGTGTGGTCACTACCCCAGAGACATCCCCAGAATGTCCATGCACTTAGCTGCATGAACAACCAGGAGATCCAGTGTGGAAGGGCACATGTCCCTTCTATGAAGGCTGCCTTGGTCTGTCAGACACCCAGTATGTGGCATTCTGTTTTAGGATTGTCTATGCATCCTTGATCCATAGCATGTAGGCAATCCACACTGTAATGCCTAGGGGCTGTAGAGAGCAGTAATGGGTGAGAGATGGAGCACTATGGGCAAAGCAGCAGAAGGAATAAAAAAGGGGGTCCAGCCTGGTAAGCGTAGACTTTGGGGAAGCACTGTAAACTATATCTGCATAGTTAAACACCAGCAAGATCATCTTAAAGTGAAATGTCCATGTTCCAAAGCCCCACACCTCAGTGTGGGGCAGTCACTAATTAGCTGTTTCACATAAGTATATTTTTTACCTTTCTGGCTGCTTATTATTTTGTCCTTTATTTGGTTGATCCTACCATTTACTGTTGATCTATACTTGGTCACGGAATAGCACCAAGACCTATAGATCTCAAAACAGAGCTATTAATTACTCTGTACAAAGAGCAATACTATATTCACTCTTATGACTGCTTCCTGTCTCATACATCTGACTCAGGACAGCTGCAGGATGGTGTAGGTTGTACCTCTAATGGTGCTTGATTCAATATGCCGGCAGCATACGAACATACAAAATTGCCAGCAGATACAGGCCATTCAGTCTATCTAGTCTGCTCGAATGTGCAGCAGTTCAGTCCATTAGACTGCAGCTGCCCCCCCAATGCCCTTCCCCCATCTCCCACCCCCTCCCAATTTGTACCCTCCCCTTGAATCTGTCCCACCCCCTCTTGAAGCCCCCAACACTCTGCAATGATACAACTTCCTCTGGCACAGCATTCCACCCTGCCACCACCCTTTCTGTGAAATAGGTCCTCCTCAGTTCCCTCTTGAACCTGCCCCCTTCCAGCTTCATAGAGTGTCCCCTGGTTTCCTGTCTGCCTTTCAGATTGAACATACACCTGGTGTCTACTTTGTTCAAACCCTTCAGGTACTTAAAGGTCTCAATCATATCTCATATCTCATCTCTCCCTTCTTTCCTCCAGAGTATACATACTGAGCTTTCTTAGTCTCTCCTCACATGGTCTATCCCCAACCCCAGGATCATTTTTGTTGCCTGTGCTGTACCCCCTCCAGTAGTTCAATGTCCCTTTTCAAGCAGGGGTGCCAGAACTGCACGCAGTACTCTAGGTACAGTCTCACCAGGGACCTGTACAGGGGCAAGATGACCTCCCCACTCCTAGAAGTAATCTCCCTGGCTATGCACCCTAGCATCCTGTTTGCCTTCATTGCTGCCTTCCTACACTGAGCAGAGTGGTTCATCTCCCCAGTTACCAGCACTCCCAGATCCTTCTACTCCTTGGAGTTTGTTAACGGGACACTCTCCTGCCAGTAATTGTGTCCTGGGTTCTTGCCTCCTAAATGCATCACTCTGCACTTCTTGGCATTGAAACCAAGCTGCCAAGTGTGAGACCATTCCTCCAGTTTTACCAAATCCTCCTGAAGTACTTTTGCTCCTTCCTCCCCCATCTACCTCAGCACAAATCTTTGTGTCATCTGTAAAGAGACTGATCTTGCTCTTAATCCCCACTGCAAAATCGGCTATGAAAATGTTAAATAGAACCAGTCCCAGCACTGAACCCTGTGGTACACCACTTGTTACTGCCCTGGGTTCAGATGCCCCCCCTCCATTACTACCTTCTGCTGTCTACCCTGCAGCCAGTTCTCAACCAGTCTGACCAGTTTTCTCATTGTTTCCAGACTCTTCAACTTGCAGGTCAGCCTACTCTTTGCACTGTGTCAAAGGCCTTGCTGAAATCCAGGTAGAGGACATCTGCCGCATGTCCTCTGTCCACTGCCCTCATAACCCAGTCATAAAAATCAACCAAGTTCATCTGGCAAGATCTGCCTGAGACAAACCCATGTTGCCTGCTGCCCTGAAGATTGTTATCCTCAAGAAATTGCACCAGTCTTTCCTTGAGGATTGTCACCATCAGTTTTCCCAGAATTGCAGTAAGGCTTACCGGTCTGTAATTCCCCAGTTCATTCTTGGACCCACTCTTATGGAGAGGTACCACATGTGTGTCCCTCCAGTCCCTGGGCATGCACCCTGAGTTCAGAGAGGTATTGAACAGGTCTGCCAATGGCCCTGCAAGGACCTCTGCCAACTCTATCAGCACCCTGGGGTGGACTCCATCTGGGCCAGGTGCCTTGTCCACCTTCATGGAATTTAGGACCTACCTCACACTTTCCACCGTGATTTCCCCATCCATGGTTGCTTCTCCCCCACCCTCTCCCACCTCACCCTTCTTCTCAGGTACAGGCCCATCCCTCTCCTTAGTAAAGACTGAACAGAAGTATTGATTAAGTACTGCTGCCTGATCAGCCCCCTTTTCTACCCACCCACTTCCCTTTCTGATCCTAACAATTTGATCCTTGCTTTTCCTCTTCTCTGATATATCTGAAGAAATACTTTTCTCCTTCTTTGATCCCCTGCGCTAACCTCCATTCACTAGCCGTCTTTGCTGCCCTTACCAATCTGCTCACTTCTCTGGATTTCTTCACATATTCTTCTCTCTTTTCTGCCCTCTTGGATGTCTTGTAGATCCTAAATGCATTCCTTTTTTCCCTCACCTACTTCACAACCTCTCTACTCATCCAACTTGGTTTCTTGGTCCTGGCTTTCTTGCTCTGGCTCTTTTTTTTTGGCACTTGCCGGCTCCCACAGCTTTCAGAGGGGGTCTCACACCCCCTCCCACATCCACCTGGTCTATTCAAGGCCACACCACCCTGGCTTCATTGTGCTCGGGCCAGGGTTGTATGATATTTTTCCGTTTTCTCCTTGAACCCTGAGGATGCTGGTGAGAAGGATGGAAGTCCAGGCAGATGGCGTGCTGATGCGCCATTGCCAAGCACCCAAACATCCTCACCTCCCGGGTCTCGGGAGGAAACCACCGTTAGCCTGTGAGCCAGTGCTTCCACTGGCCCCCAGGAACGTCAGGTGCACAGAACACCCCCCAGTTACCCACCCCTGGCGGAGGAGACCATCCATTGGGATGCTCAATCCTCTGCCCCCTTGTTGGCTCCCAACAACTCTGAGTCTGTTCGTGAACCCGGGTCACTGGCATAGTGCAAGGTGTGGCGTCCAGCACCTCAACCCTCAGTACCACCGTGCCGGCCTGGCTCTTTTTTTTTTCCACTTTATTTATTTTTCTGGACCCCTGGGCATCCTTCAGGAGTACCCACATGGATGCTACCCTAACTCCCAGGCTGACCCCCCGTCTTCTCCAAGGCTCTCTCCTGAGCGACCGAGGCAGGCCCAACCCCTTGATCACCTCTGGGGCTGGTTCCACCCTCCCCCTGGCGGTCAACTCCTAAGTATGAGGTGCCTTACCTCTGTCATTGGGTTGGCTGTGGAGAGACCTGGGTGTGCTGGGCCGGTATTGGGATGTGGGTGCTCCACTGGGGCCACTGTCATCTCACCGGCGGACCAGAGTCTTTTTCTTGGTGTTATTTCCCCCCCCAACTGGCTTGGCTGTGCAATGCTCTCCAGTGTGGTATGTGTGCGCTCCCGTGTATGTGCACAGGAAAGCCACCACAGCCGATCTCCCCACTGGCTGAACCCAGACTGCTGGATAGGACCTCCAGTCTCCACTGGGGTTGCCAGAATGGCAAGATCGTGTCACCCCTCCCTCCCAGGGAGGGAGAGCAGTCCTCTGGATGCTCAATCCTTCCCCACCCAGCTGACCCCAGATGGCCAGAGTCCGCTCCTGAACCCGGGTTGCCGGCGTGGCATGAGGTGTGGTATCCAGCACCTCAACCCTTAGCGCCACTGGGTCAGCATCTTGCTCTGGCTCTTGACACAAGTTTTAGTGCCTTCAGCCAGTTCTGCCTTGATGACTGCCCATTTTTGTTCTGTGTCCATTTCTGGGTGGATGCTTGCCACATGACTTTCCAGCATGTGTCCCATCCTGCCAAAGTCCGCCCTTTTTGAAGTCCAGGACTCTGGTTTTTGTAGTGGCTACTTCCCTACCTAGATTGATTGAGAACCGCACTGTGCAGTTGTCACTGCTTGTTAAAGGTTCCTCCACCCTTACATCCCTGACCTCTTCACCATCATCCAGTACCAGGTCTGGTATATTCCCCTCCCTCGTTGACTCCAATACCCTCTGGGTAAGGAAGCCATCCTGGAATGCTTCAAGGATGATTTGCTCCCTGGTGCAAGTGGTTGCTGGAATGCTTCAATTCACCCCCAGTAGATTAAAATCTCCCACCACCACTGTGCTCCCTTTGCCACTATGCCTCCTTATCTGCTCCCCCTAATTCCCTGTCAGTGTCCTCCTTCTGGGCCAGAGGTTTATATATGACCCCCAGACAGATCTTGGTCCCTTTCTGGCTGTACAGTTGCAGACAGATTACTTCCGACCTGCCCTCCTCCTCCTCCTCCTCCCTATTGTATCTGATCCCTTCTCTTACATAAATGGCAACCTCCCCAGCCTTCCCTTTATCTCTATCCCTCTGGAATAGTTTGTACCCTGCAATGGTTAGGTCTCAGTCATGGTGCCTGGTTGCCCACATCCCAGTAATGAAGCTATGTTCACCTCCCTGTCTTCCATTAATGCTTGCAACTCTGCCAACTTGTTCACCAGGCTCCTAGCATTTAGTGAAACCATTCTCCACACTGCTTCTATCCTTCCTACTTCTTTACCCTTCACTTCAACCCCTATTTCACCTAAGGTCATATCTATCCCGGTGGTGGGGTGAGGTCCATGGTACCCCCTCTCCTGGTGATTCCCAGGTCCAGTGCCTCCCCCCTGCTACCTAGTTTAAATGATATCTCTCATTGATGAAATCCCCCAGCTTCTGCCTCAGCACCTGTGACCCTGCCCTGTTGAGGTGTAAACTATCCCCTGCATAAAGATCTGTTTTATCCCATGTACTACCTCAGTCCCCCACCAATCCATACCCCTTGGTCCCACACCATTCCCTCAGCCATTTGTTGAAGTCACTGATTCTTCTCTTCCTGTCTGTACTAGCCCATGGCACTGGCAGAACTTCCGAGAAGGCTACCATTGTAGCCGGGACAGTAGGATTAATCAGATAAATGGCAAAATAACAAGAAGCCAGAAAAGTAAAAAAATATACTTATGCGAAACATAATCAGGGCTTTTTGCATATGGATGTTTCCCTTTAAAGATGATCTCATGGTGGACTGGGAAAGGAAGGCATGATTTGCGGTTGGAACAACTAAGATACTTATTCCCACCACACCCATAAACACATGAAGATAAGGAGAGGGATGTGGGTGTTACTGGACACCAGGGACGTATGACATAGAGAAAGGAAGTGTGAGGCAGTTGGGTAGCAGAACACGACTGGGCAGTGGCAACTTACCCACTGACCTCCTTATAAATTCATCCAAGCAACGATTTTGTTGTGATGAAAGCTGTGCCACTTCCTCACATCTCACCTGTCTCAAAAACTGGATACCTCTGTTGTACTCCACTCTACTGCCTACCTCCACTAAACAGAGCAGTGTGCCTTGGTAATGACATGAACACTGGCTAGTGCAGAGGTGTGAGGGCACTGCATGTAGAGCAGTATGTACAAATATTGCAGTTCAGTGCATCAAGCATTAATGGGGTTTGTGCCTTGCAGCATGCCCAGTTTGCTCAGTGTAGAGAGATGCTTAGCACATAAGATCACTTCCGTGGTTTGTGCTCACACAAGGGTTGGGGCTTTGTTTTTCGCTGCACTCATACGGTGTATATTGGAAACCTATAAGTGCAGCACTGCCAGGGCTTTAGTGCTCAGTTTCCAATGTGCTGTATCTCCTTTTGTGCTATGTGAAAGTACACCAGCATGAGCACAAACACATTTGTGCACCACTTTGCATGCTGTTCAGATATGCCACCCATTATATTTTACTCTGCTGTATATGACAGAAGGCAGCTTCCTATAGTACTGCGAAAATGTAACAGCAAAATAAACTTCTACATTAATTGTGGTCATTAAGACTGTAAGATATGAAACTAGAGAGAACACTACCTTTCTAGCTAAGGAAACAGTTCCCTTAAACTGAACAGTCAGAGCTGCTGCCCTCATGACTCGGGGTACCAGGTGCATTTACACAAGTGGAATAGACAGACATAACATGCACAGTGCCTCTGGTGATACTGGGAATGGGACCCTATGAATGATAATGAAAAAAAAAACAATAGATCTGGACATACTTCCCTCACTTCAAATTAGAATCCAATAGCACTATCAAGTGTTTTCATTTTATTTTATTTTTTGTTTACCAAAACTTAGCCTTGTTCAGTCTGGCCACAGAGCTTATTGGAAGAATCATCTAGATTTCTGAATGCACCTTTGTTTAGCCTTGCAAGCATGTAACTATAAATTGCTCTCTTTACCAGGAGACTCTTCTTGCTTTTCTGGCACATACTACCGTTTAGGGCCCGTTTATCAATTCTGAACAATGGCTTCTATGTGTTGAACAGTGTGCTGTAAATTGGGGTGGGTGTTTCTTAAAGCACAGCTATTCTGCTCCAGTCCTAACAATGCATTATGATGTGCTTTTATTCAATATACAATTTTTGTGTTCTGTTTTGAGTTGCATCTAGGCATTACTGCAATGAGATACAATCATCTATCTGTATTGTAGTACAGCTTTCAGAGCACTTCTGTATGCACCTTAATAAACATAAAAGTTAATCTATTACAATGTGCCAGACAGAACATGTTTAAATTTGATTTATGTTTTTATTTAAAACATTTTCCAAGAAAGCTAATTGATATAAACAGCTCATTTCCATGTGTGTCCTGGGGAGACGAGAATAAGAAAAATAATTACAGCAATAAATAACATTACATACAAACATATAATATTAGTTAATATGCAACAATCCATAAAGTGGAATGTGCAAAACAGCACTATGTACTAAACAACATCGGCAGTAAAATAACGAGATCAGGCTAGCTGGCAGGGATGAGGCAGTATAAAATTGGACATCAGGGACAAAATGAATGGGGAGGGGGACTTCAAATATTCTTATTAGTTGTTACTGACCAGATAAGCACACTAGACAACTAAATGCCTATTTTCAGATATGACAGGGGAGGTCACAATAGAGTGAAACAAACAGATGAGTTACAGTACATAAGATAACCAAAGGAAAAAAGAAGGAATACACAGAAGCAATATTATGGTACATAATATATGTACAATAAGAACGGAATAATAGTAATGCAAAGGAAACAGGATCAAGGAACATAAATAGAATAATGGATAATTTAATGTACACTACAAGGTAGTAATACCATTGAGAGGTTCTAGGGACTTTGGAAAGTCGAAAGCGAAGCTCAATAGGTTCCGATGTCGCCAGAACCTCAACATGGTAGTACTACCTTGTAATGCACTCTAACATATTCATTATTTTTTTAAATATATGGATCCAATTTGAAAATTTAATCAGATCAAAAATGGGTGCCCGACTACTTCACTTAACACTACCTACAGGCACCCGATGTCTACTCTGCAAAATCCTTACTGGAGACACGAGCACTGCACTGCACTGATGAGTTGCTCTCTCCGAGTCTTACCTTCAGTGGTGAAATGACTTCAGTAGCGAGATGAGTGAAAGCAGGATCAACCAGATAGTTAACATAATGGTAAAATAAAGAAAAATTACAAAAAACACTGCTCCTAGCGCCAAGCATATTTCACTTGCTAAGAGAGAGAAATACCATGTTTCAAAAGTTGTTCTGCCTACCCATACAGGAAAAGCGGCCAATCAGAAGACACGCTTTGGAAGACGTCGGGAGGCAGACTTGCACTTGTGCTGTTAACTTTTGTTGATAATACTATTGTTCAGTTCCCAAACTGTGGTATTACCACTTTGGGTATGATGGTATTACCGAAAAATTTTTGTTTGCTTTCAGTACTATTATTAGTGGGTATCCATATATTAAAATATGAATATATACAGTTAGAAATGGCACTATAAAAATGTGTTTCAGTACTAGCACAAGACCAAAGGTGCAGTGCATAATGCATATCACATGAAGAGCACAACATGCCCAATAGGGCAAACCCAGGAGGAAATATTGTACTTTGTCCCACAGTCACTGAATTAAGGGAAGGGCCAGTCACCCTGGGCAAGTGCAGGCAGACAAGCCTTTCAAGTAGTTCTACAGAGATCTTTTAAAAAGGTAATAAGAAGAGACATCCCAGACTGATAGCAGGAAAGATTTCTACAGCCTAGGAGCACAAACAGCAAAGGCCTGATCTCCCATGGCAGTGTGAGTTTTAATAACAGTGAGCAAGGACAAACCACTGGAACTTAGGGGGTAACCAAGGTTAATAACCATTTGCTCTCAGCAAGGATAGGAGGGGTACCTTATTTACGGAACACACCACAGGACAAAATTATGACTACTGGGGGATAATCAGCAAAGTTGGACATAGAGCTCCCAACTGTGAGATGGGCTGCTGAGAGGGTGAAATGATGTATACAGTATTATTATACATTACATCCCATTTAGACAAGAGGGACTTAGCAACATTAGTGTAGATAAAGAATTTATAATGAAGGAAGGTAGGAGCACTGCCTTAGCAATGACCAGACAAGTAGCTGGTGTGAAAAACTGCTTGGCTGTTTAAGCCATGCCAATCCTATTGTTCACAACCCTACACGCATTAGTAATGTGCAAGGAGAGATACAGTTGGGGGATCAAGGGTGGCACCAAGGTACTTAAAATAATTGGCAGCAGTCAGGGCAAACCATCAATATTTGACGCAGCCAAGGGCTCAGCACATGACCTGATTTTTGCCCAAGAACTGAAAAGCATAATTTGAGTTTTGGTTAGATTGAAGACCAGCTTATTAGCAGATAGTCATGAATAAATTAGATGGAAGTCCTCATTCAGTTGGAAATTGATCATCCTGATATCCTTGGAGCTAAGCAAGCACCCTGAATCATCTGCATGCATGGTGGAGCTACAATATACAGGTATGCAAGGGAGATAATTTATAAACAGCAAAAAAAAAAAGTTCTAGTAAACAGTAAACACTGCAAAACATTCAGTCACGGTGAACCACTCATTCAGTTTCTGATTTGCTACATAAATCACAATCAGAACAGCTGATGGGCTCCTGTGTTTCAGTTTCAGTATTGGTAGTGGCAGTGTCATTAGCATCAGTTGATGGTTTTAGATCTGCCAACTTTTTATTTATTTTATTTTTTCTTTATTTAAAATTTATTAACCTGGTGAGGACCCAAGGGCATAAATGCCCACTTTCTGGGAGGACCCAGACACATACAGTCATCATACATGTACAACAACCATAAGTAAATATTATTTAAAAGAGTAATCTATATACAACAATTTACCACATTCAACAATTACAATAAAACATAAAATAATTACAAACAGAAGAATTAGCATTTTTAGTTTAAAAACCAGTGATTCTTAAGAACATTCTTTAAAACAGAGTTATAGTGTCAATCTGTTAAACCGTGTTTGGGAGTGTATACCAAAATTTGATTACACAATATAGACAAGGGGCTCAATTTTTAAAGCCTCGCATTTGACGCAAGGTACCTGCATTAAATGGAATTGACGCAGGTGGCACTTTGCATCAAAAGTTATAGGAATCCCAATTTTCAAATGCTGGCTGCATGGAAAACAGGAGGACATGTGGCAAACCAGCCCTGCACCACCCTTGTGCCCAGAATGGTGATGCCCCAAGGTGGAAGGGGCTTGCACCATGGCAGGGCTGCAGCATCCCCCCTAATTTGAGATTTTGAAAGCCCCATCATGATCCCAAGTCAGGACTGTGATTACAGCAGCCATGAGCTGGTCTAACAGTCCTTGGACCACAGGTCAGGACTGTGGCAGGTGGGGAAAGAGGTTGCAAGCCACCTAGCACTGTGAGCATGAACTTGTGAGAGGTGCTGTAGTGGGTGGCATGTGCATGATGGGGTGTGACCAGGTACCTTGATGGCAAACAAAGATAGGCACCAGCACTCCACAGCCAGAAGTTAGTTGATAACCCCAATAAAGGTAATCACAATCAGTTTTGAGATGCAGATGTAGTTTTATTTTCGGAAAGTTCCTCCACCAGTAATATATACACATTCACTTAAGCGGGAGTCCATGATAACCAGACACCCCATGGGTTTGACACATAAGGGCTTCATCAGGGAGCAAGTATCTGGTATTGGACTGGCCCTTTTATAATACATCAGTGATGACATTATCCATTTCATCATTTTTATTACACATCAATATTTAACATAAAACAGTGAGTTTTTTAGTAGTATTAACAAAAATTAAGAGCTTTTCAATCTTAACAAAATCAAACCAATTAGAGCAATGCCTCTGTGTGTTACTTTAAACATTTACGTTCCTCAGAGTTACTTTGCTGTAGACAACGATTTTAGCTAACTAGTGATCTATCAGGAGAGGAAGCTTCATTGCAGAGTTGCCTAAATAACAAAAGGTATCAACACCTTCCATCACATACCCTAACCTGTCCAATCAAGGCCATTTCTGGAGCTTATATGCAAGCACACCATGTGACTTTCTGACTCTGAGTTGGTAGAGGACAGGAGACAGTTGTTTTGGAAAGCTAGCTTTGGAGTACTTCTGAGACCTTAACCTTGCCAAGAAAGAAATCACTTTTTGCTCCACATGATTTTTAGGATCAATATTATTTATTTGATCAGTGCCAAAAAAGCTGTTTTGGCTTTCTGACTGGGTATTTTATCCTTTTTGCTGTGCTCAGTTACAGGGACCAGGATGGCTGTCTGCCAACACCATCTCTGCTGCTCTCTGACAAACATCTCGAGCATAATTTTTGTTGTAGCACATTTTTTTTGTGCTTCGTTTTTTGCTGTCTGATCCCAGGCTCGGTTTCTTGCATGACTGAAGTGGATGTTTGCTAACTCCTCCTCCTGTAGCTCACTGTACATGATTTGCCTACTATATGTGTGCATAATATTTGATTTTGTGAGGCGGGGCTCTGCATGTGCAGCTTACTGCACATACGTTGCATGTATATGCATAATATATTTTTTTCATGAGGCTGGGCCCTGTGTGTGTACAGCTGGGTGCACACAGTTTTAGAAATAAACTTCTTCAGTTCTCAGCCAGACAGGCTTCACTCACTGAATTATTATTGTTATTCACCTGGTTCCAGGTTTGGATCCCTGTACAACTGAGGAGTGTGTCAGCTGACTCCCCTCTTCTGCAGCTCACTGCACACAATTAACCTGTGCATCTGAAATGTATTTTTTTATGTGGATGTGCCTTGTCTGTGCATGGATGTGTGTATGCTTTTTTTTAAATTAAATTGGTACAGTTCTTAATGGAAAAGGATTAACTCACTGAGTTGAGTGGGTATCATCTGTTAGTTCTTTTCTCGGTTCCATGTTATACTAAAGAGGTTGCCCTCTTCTTTCCCTCCCTCTTCTTCCCCCTTCTTAATAACTGTTTTTTTTTTATTTACTGATACATTTTGTGTTACAGTATACTTGCTATGGCTGGCATGTGTATTATTGTTGTTCCCCAAACACTATGTAAACGATAGATGGATAGATAGATAGATAGATAATTTTATTTTTTAAGTGTACAATTTGGTGCTGTACAATGAAACCATAGTACAAAACACAATTATTTAAAGACAACAAATGCACACATATAATAAAATCAGTATAAATACAGATTAAATACAGATTCCCATCTATCTTTTCAGAAATAACCTCTCGTTATAAAGCTAGTTGGAACAGATGAGTTTTTAATCCCCTTTTGAAGGCTTCCACAGAGGGGCCTCCCCTTAAATAATCAGGAAAGGAGTTCCACAGGGTTGGCGCAGCTACCACAAATGCTCTGTCTCCTGAATGCTGCAACTTAACCCTAGGAACTCCAAGGAGGCCTCCCTCAACAGAACAGAGCATCTGGGCAGGATGGTGAGGGTCAAGGAGATCTTGCAGATAGGCAGGACCCCCATCATGCAAGGTCTTACAGGTAAGGAGCCCTATCTTGAAGACAGTCCTCTACCTGATGGGCAGCCAGTGCAGCCCACGTAGGATTGGGGTAATAAGCTCACACCTCCTTGCCCTAGTCAAAAGTCTTGCTGCTGTATTCTGCACTAGCTGCAGTCTGCAGAGGTTGCCTCCAGATAACCCAAGGTAGGCACTGGGTCATAATGTCACAAGATATTATGCTGCATGTATATATCACACTGCCAATACAGCACAATATATTGCATGGAGCATAACTCTTTGTTTATGTGGGAATTAAACCCGGTTTCAAATGCTCTGCCTGCTTCCTTTCCTGCCAGTGACTCATCCCTTCAAGCCACGGCAGCTGCTTAACAGAAGCCCATCCCAAAAGAGGTATTATCCTCTGCCTCTGACAGTGAGAGGGTACAGTACCGCACACAGAACCATTCGCGGTATTGCATCCTCTCACTGTCCTATACTGTGCTGTTGCAGTTTTGGGGTTTTGTCATACGTTAAGCATACAACATTTTCACCCAGTACCACCAAGGTACAGGGCATTACAGTAATCCAGCCTGGAAGTTATGAAACCATGCACCAGTGTGGGCAGGTACTCGGGAGGGATCAGGGCTTGGATTCAGGTGATGTTCCTGAGATGATAGAAACCACTTTTGACCATGGCCAGCACCTGAGAATCAAGTGTCAGGCCATCATCTGGGATCACACCCAAATCCTTCACCTGTCTAGAAGGGACAAGAGGAACACCTCCCAACACTAAATTAGAGGGCAACCCCCCCATCCGCCCTCCTCCACGACAACTCAGCTCCACCACCAGTAGCTCAGTCTTATCTGGGTTCGTCTAAACCAGTTTTGAGTCATTCACAATTGGATTTCCTCGAGGCAGCTGTTAAATACTGAGTCTGACACCTGGACAATGGATGCATAGGATAGATAAAGTTGGGTGTCATCTGCATAGCAGTGAAAACCCAACCCGTACCGCCTGATGATGTCCCCCAATGGCAGCATGTACACTGTGAACAATAAGGGCGACAAGACCAATCCCTGTGGCACTAAATAGCTCAGAAGCTTCAGGCTAGATGAGATAAGTCCCATTTTCACCCTCTGCACTCTGTCCATCAGGTATGACCTGAACCAGCTGATGACATTGCCAGACAAGCCACACCAGAACCTCAGTCGGTAAAGCAGCACCTTGTGGTCCACGATGTCAAATGTCACAGAGAGGTCCAGGAGAACCAAGATGGTACGAGCTCTCCTGTCCCACACCATCAGGAGATCATTAAGCAACCTTACCAGGGCAGTCTCCAAACTATGCCCCACCCAGAACCCAGACTGGAAAGGCTCATAGACAGAAGAAGACGCGAGATGTCTCTCAAGCTGAACAGCCACCACTTTCTCTATAACCTTCCCTAAAAATGGGAGGTTTGAGACTGGCCTGTAGTTTCTGAGGCAGTCCAGGTCCTAAGAGAGCTTCTTTAAAAGGGGCCTAACCAGATCCTCTTTGAAGGACAATGGGAAGACTCCACTCCTCAATAAACTCCAGACAACCTCAGCAACCACAGGTCCTATCAGGTCAGAACATCCAATCAAAAGGCAGGTCGGACCTGGGTCCAGATCACAATGTGTAGGCCGTAGCTTTGAGATTATCCCCATCACCTTCTCCACCCCAACCAGCTCAAACTCATCCCAGACAGGAGGAGTGTTTCAACACAACTCAGGCAGCACACTGTATCCCTTTTTGAGAGATACTCGAGGAAACCCCAACCCTGATAGAGGACACCTTGTCAGTGAAGAACAGAGCTAACTCCTCACACCTAGTGCTAAAACCTTCTTCTCCCTCACGGAGACAGACTGGATGTAAAAGTCTGTCTACCATACGGAAGAGCTGAGCTGGTCTGGTCCTTACCACAACAGTCTCCCTAGACAGAAACTCCACCTTCTTTTGGGAGATTGCCCTGGATACTCAGCATAATGTGACCTCATGCCAATTTGTCCTCCATCTGGCTGGAGCTCCTCCAGCATCTCTCTAGCCTCCACCCCATAGTCTTTAAACTCTGGAGTTCCTCGTCATACTAAGGGGACCTCCAGCAGGTAGACAAGGGGCTGACATGAATTGGTGTGATTGAGTCAAAGGCCACAGTCACAGCCCCATTATAAGCTTCCACTACTTCCTCTGGCCCAATCGCACAAGCTGCTCCCACTCTCGATAGGTCCAGTACCACCAATAGTCCCATAGAGGAAACTCCTCTTAACGGACGGTACCTGACCATCTCCACAGGGGCTGGATCATCTGGGGAGACCCCCTAAATGTGAACCCTATGGTGCTGTGATCTGACCAAACCACAGGATCAGCACAGAGGTCAGTAATATTTAAACCTACTGAAAAAATGAAGTCCAATGTGTGGCCACCAGAATGTATTAACGATGTTACATGTTGTATCAGGCCCAGGGCCTCTATGCTCCTCAGGAGATCACTTCCCAATTTTGAGAGCCCGTCATTGACCCAGGCATTGTAGTCCCCCAGGATCAACAACCTGGGGGACTCCAACACCTGGCCAGTGATGAGCTCCTCAATCTCCCTCAGAAAGTCTCCACCCACAATAAAGCAGGAGAATCCTGAGACCTGCATCCATGTGTCCCTGGGTGGCCACACATTCATAAGATCTTGTAGGACCCAGAGATAGCACCATGAGGTTCAGGCTAGATTTAAAACAAATAGCTACCCCCCACCCCTGTGGTCCTCTTTTGGGGTGTGTATCATAGAGAATCCCATCCGGAATTGCCACCTCCAAAATAGGAGCAGCATTCTGATACGGCCAGGTCTCTGATGCAAACCAGGTCAACTGAGGATATCAAGTCAGCCATTATGGCAGTCTTGTTCCTCATCAATCTGGAATGGCATAACACAACCTGAGTAGGATGAGGTGAGATAGCTGGGCCTGTTATCTGTTCACCCTCTAAGGTGGAGCCATTAGGTATGGGAACTAAACATGACAACCCCCTTTCAAGTACCCATTTCACCCCAGGGCATTTCCTTGCCTTCATCACCGGAATCCCCGACACTCTGGTAGTCACCTGGTTACAACCCCCTCCACCCCCCCTGGCTATCCCAAGGTCCTACACCTCCTATAGGCCTCAGCTAGGAGCACTGGAAGTTCAAAAGGATGGAGGTCATGGAGGAAGCCCCCCGAGTAACTGCTCCTTAGGGGTTAATGTCCCAAACATATTTTCAACTGGTTTCCCTCAATTAACCAAGTCTCAAAAAATGACCAATATCACCCCTCCCCAAATAAAACCCACAGAATTTTAAACACAAGTCTCACAGTTCCAACCCTTACACCACCCACCCATCAACAAATAAGAAATTTCCACAACCACACACCGAATCACACACACATCCCCAAACACTCACCATCATACTCAAATTATATTACTAAAATGCAAAAACTAGCAACACAGTCCTCTATTTGTCATGTATAGTTTTAATTTCAACCAGTTCATTTTCCAAATTATAGGATACACAATTTTCTACTCTTGGAGTACGCCCAAAAAAACTCCACCATAAATCCTGAAAATATTGAAGATGTTGAAAATATTGAAAATATTGGATGGTGAGCTCTCACCAACACCCTGTCAATTTGTCCCAATTTCCGTGGCACTCTCACTGCCACCGCTATTTTACTTAAATGTAAATTTGACAGAAACTGAGGCTCTCTCACAGCCCCACCAATTCAATTTCAGCTAGTACAATACAGTGCAGTATGCTAAAAGGATCCATGAGTTTGATCCACAGTCTGGACTTCTGAGGGGTCCTCAACCAGCCCACCCCGAGAAAATAAGGTCTAACGCTTCAGAAAGCTGATCCACCCAACCCCACAGCAGGCACCCAGCCCAAGTTTTCCCCCAAGCGAATCTGCTGATACATGCCTGGCACCTGTCAGATGGTCACCCGCAGCCTCCAAGGCAATCAGACCCCCACCCACCCTCCAGCCAGTGCCAGCCAACCCCTCAGGGGAAACAACCCAGGCCAGGCACCCACTCCCAGAGAGGGCAGACCACACTCACCCAATCCAACTGATTCAGGCAGAATCAGTCCTTCTTTGGGAGGACAAAGGCAGCCCAATAACGCAGGTTCCCCTCCAGTCCAACTGCCAAACAGCCAACTCAGCAGATTCTCCAACCACACCAACCACAGATTGCATTTGCCAAAACTAACGCTTGATGTTGCAGCAATGTTACAGCCAGTGTCAGCTCCATGGATCAACAGTCTGAGCACTCACAGAGAACCTAAAAATGTGTTTTCACACTTCTCCATGTCCTCTTGGTGGGACACTCCACTCAATTTAAACTGGCCGAAATCTAAATAAAGTGCTCAAAATGCAAAGATAACGGCTAGACTTTTAACGTTTAAAGTGCAAAAATTCGTACAAGATATTAAACTTTTGGCATCTAAATTCTCAGTTGCTTGGCATCCTGTTTCTTGCTCAGATGAGGACGATGAATACACAAGCACACAAATACACAGACTGTGCTGTATTCAAATTAACGAACTAACATTAACAAAAATGTTTACAAAAAAAATAAAAAGGGACTTAGTCACATAATGAACTATACCCCAAATGATGGCTGTCCCAGCATGGCCACCATCTTTTCTTTGTGTAAAGTTTAACCACCTGCAAATGGGGGTTCCCAAAAAGTCTTCCTTGAGCTTGCCTAAATGCTCACTGTCAGGTTGGTGTCCTGCGTTTTAGCAGTTTAAACGTGATTACCAGAGCTTGTATAGCCTCTGTGTACTGTCTCTTTAAGAGCTGCCTAATTGCAGCTTAAGTAATCTGAGAGGGAGCTCTGTTGAAAGATGTAACTATTTACTGAAAATCATTTAGAGTGATAATGATAATGTAGTTTGTCTAACCTGCTTTCTTTGTAGCAAGGACTGTTTTGTTTGTCTCCACTATCTTGGTCCTGCACTGCAAATTGGACCAAACAGTACTGGTGGGATCTAAAATGTAGCCAGACTACAGGAGCTGTCTGAATTCAAAATCTGTAGGAACTTTAGTTTGGATCTTTTTTGCGCCTTTTTTCCAACTGAAGGGGGAGCCTTTGCTTTGACTGACAGCCAAATCAGCCAACCAAATCTTTTGGATCTTGGGGAAGTCCCGGGCTGCTTGCAATTTTCAGTTAGAACTAAGCTGAAAGCTGAGCAAGAAGGAGCTGAAGTGTTTCTGAGCAGCAATGCTGAGTGGATACGCATGGGAGAACTCTGAAAAGGCTAAGTTTTTGGCCTGCATGCCAGTGTGCTGCTCCTGAGAGGGAGAGAAAATAATTATTTTGGACTAAATCCAAGTTTGTGTGACTAAAGAAAGCTACTGAAGTGGGCCAGGCTCAACCTGAAGAAGACCAAATATTTTTGCTGAATATGATTGGCCTGTCAGAAGTTCCAGCTACCCCTAAGCTTCCAGTGTGTGCAGAGACTTTGCGATTGTGACCGGGGAGCGCTTTGCCCGGTACAGTAGAATTCCCGTACATGTAAATGTGCTATGAGCTGCTAGTGGGTTGTGAGTTAGTCCCCCGCTGTGTGAACTGTGTTCTGCTTGCTGGAAGCTATATCCAGCCCAAAACGGACTGCATCCGAATATGTCTCCATGTGGTCTGGGCTTTGCCATACTGGCACAGCTAGACTACCCCCAGAGAAGCCATCAACAAGAGACCTGCCTGGAGATCAGCCTCCTACTCTGCACTTGAACAGGAACAACGCCTCTGCGACTTGTGTGGGCCCTGCTTCTCCTGGCATTCCAGATCAACCACCTGCAGTCTCGATTTTCGTCCAGCCTGTGTCCAGTTTTGTGTATCATGAGTAAATACCAGGGTAGCTCCCTACAACAACAGCTTAATCTGAGTGTGTCATCTGATTGTCTTGTTGTTTCATTTCCTTTGCGAACTGAGCCCTCTGGCTCTGGATAACAAATATTGCGTACTGTGCATGTTGTGTTTTCCATCACAGGGTCCCAACCAGCTGCAACCCCGGCAACTGTTCTGGCTAGCCCATCTCTTCTCTACCTGGGTACCCAGAGGTGGACTGTGTGGGGGGACTCAAAGCTCATGCATAACTGCTTGATTGGTATAACCTTTAAGCTAATTAACCTGATTTTGCCCTTCCCTTGTTCAAGTCCCCTGAATAAATCAGATCTAACTTTTTCTGCATGTAGTCTGACTGTGGTTCCAGTTTGTGCTCAAAGTACTGTACTGTTGCTATTTGCTGTGCTTAACCTTGTTTTATAGGGGATCCCCAGGGTTGAGCCAGAGGAACCAGCCCTGGTGGTAAGTGCAAACAGTGTGGGTACTTGTGTGGTATACCAGGGGTATTGTGAAAGTGATTATTGTACAGTGTTCAGGCCACTAGAGGGGAAAGAGGGGGGTTACAGTGTCCTGGAGGGCTGTGCCCAGGTTAGCTTGACCACTGCTAACCCTGACCTCTGTGTGGAGGCACCCGTTTCAGAACTCAGGCCCCTTAACCTGCTACTAGCCAAGCAGGCAGGGGTAGTAGCCCTTGGGATAGCGCCACCTAGGGTTACAAAAGCATCACACCAAGAGACACCACCTAGTAGTAGTTTGTGTTTTACATAGTGACTGCTAGTGACTTGATCAATCATGTCTTAGCAACCTCGCAAACATGCTTGAACTGGCCCCAGCAAAGCATCTGAATACCGGCTCCAAGCAAGGTGGGAGAGGGTGATAGACCCACAAATGTACAGCATGACCAGGAGATTACTGCTGGTGCTGTCCTTGGGCCACCAAATACCAAAACAAACTTGGCAGAACAAAAGAAGCATTCGGGGGGGGGTCAGTGACAAAACATGACTAAGAGTGAACATAAAGTTGCCAGTCCATTTATTAGTGCTAAGACTGGAGAATGCTGACAAAGCCCCAGTGCTTTAATTGGAACCTGGTTTTT
Organism: Neoceratodus forsteri; assembly: GCA_016271365.2. Taxonomy (NCBI): domain Eukaryota; kingdom Metazoa; phylum Chordata; order Ceratodontiformes; family Ceratodontidae; genus Neoceratodus; species Neoceratodus forsteri. The sequence goes on along the minus strand of CM028131.1, from coordinate 157,788,180 downwards.
GTTAGGGGGCATGTGGGTAACACACAAACACACTATGAATATACAGCTCTCAAAGAAACACACACCGCAAGTAAATTCAGTTATAATAAATGAGCCCAATATGCCCTTCTAACAAAACAATCCTAGAGTAACATATCCAAGGGTGAAACACTGCATCAGGATCACAACACATCATAAGATCAGTTCATAAAGTGATGCCAGACAGTATGCAGTGATGTATCTTGCAAAACCACTGCAAAATGACTCAGCATGCTGCAGGGAGCAGTGCAACTTAATGGCAATTAAGCCCTCTTTGTCATGCAATATTTTGTGACGTCATTTATTGCAAGGTACTGAATTGCATCCTGTCTTGCTCTGCTGTATATTATTGATACATAAACCCATTCCAGAGAAAGGGTGAGATAGTCTACATAGACAAACTGGTGTCTCTCAGTATTCAGTGGGCTCAAATATTTTTCACCCCAAGCAAACCTTTTAGTTCTGGTAGCACTGGGAATAGTACTACTACTACTACTACTACTACTACTAATACCACCAGTAGTACTACCACCATAACTAGTGTCACCACTTGTTCAATCTGCACAATCACTGTCACATCCTTAAATACCAGTAGAAGAAGGGCATTAGAGTGTACATGCCTTGTGCCGGAAGCAGCAGACACCACCGCCAGTGTTCACACTGCTACAGTACCACTATGGATCCTACAGTACATCCACAGCCAGTGTACTTCCCAGCACTACCAGTGCCATTCTTGCAGCAGACACCCTTTCAGTTGTCACCACCACTGCAGCCATTGTTACCACTATTCCTATGCCCATGGCCACAGCACCTTCTGCCTCTGTGACTGGGACCATGTGACCTGTGACCATGAATAGTGTTGATCCAGCCCAGTGCTTGATATTATTTTTGCAGTGCTATGTGTATAGTGTGGTGGATCAAGTGTGCCACATGTAGCTCGTGCTGCATTAGTGACAGCTCTATGTTGCTCATTGAAGTGTATATGGTAAGGTGAGATTCAGATGGGAAATGACACTTTACTTGTCCTCTGTTACACTGTAAGATCATGCTAATAGACACTCTTATAGTCTATATAGCAGCAGTATAAAAGGGAAGTAGGCAATAAACTCCTTGGGATAAGTAAGAGCAGGAAATGGGTCAGGACTGGGACTTATACCAGGTATGAAGGGGTCTTAATGGTGTTATTAAAGTGCTTTTAAAGCTATCCTTAAAAAAACACCTTTCGAGGCCAAATAATGAATACCCGGGACCCAACTACCCAATATTTGACCGAATATTCAGGAAAAGGTAGTAGCATGGCCCTATTAATTACATACATGGCAAAGCAGTATAGGATACATTTAGAGGTATAGCAGGGTAAAACAATTCAAGATACAATAATCAGGTATTATTGACAGTAAACAGCACTAAAGAACATAGGGTCAGCATAATATAGGGTCAGCATTAACATCAGACCAGGTGCTTACCTTAGAAAACAATGCTATATGATCTGCATAGGATACTGATTCAGAAACAAATGCTTAAGAATCTAGATCATTCAAAAAATAGGAAAACAAAATGGGCCCCAATATCGAACCCTGCAGTACACCAGTGAGAACCAGTGAAGAGAATTTACTTTTTAATGTAACAAACCGAGATTGATCAGTAAGATAACTCTGAAACCACAAAAGTGAAGAAGACGACAAACCAATGTTTCCGAGCGTTGAGAGCAGGCAGCCTTGGTGCACCAAATCAAGGGCTTTAGACAACTCCAGGAATAATGCACCTGCTATGTTCCCACTGCCCAAGACCCCACACAAAACTGAAGTTAATTGCAGAACAGCAGTTAAAGTACTATGATTAGAACAAAAAACATGTATTTTTGATAATACCTTTTTAATCAGCTATCCTCTGATGTCTTGTGCTATGCTTGCCTCTTCTGTGCAACTAATGACATCTTAGCCAGCACTTGTAACAGTGCACACCTATAAAAAAATATTTAAAAAAGTTACACTAAAGCATAAGGTTTGGGGTGACAAAGTAATGAACAGTATGCTCTAGTACCTCAAAAGATTTTATGATGATTTCTCTGGTCAAAACCTACCATATCAGCTTGATCCACTCCATCATCTTGTCTCTGTCAGGTGCTTGGGGGGTTGCCAGCTGCAATGGTTGCCCAGTCAACTGTTGCCATTCATTTATCATAGCGCTCCCTGTAAGCCAATTTGAAAGGAACATTCCAGCTAATGACCGCTGGCTTTAAAATCTTTGTGCAGCCACCTGGCAATTTTATTTTCTTTGCAGCCTTCTTTACAGTGAGTGAGATGTGGCACTGAAAAGCATCCCGTACCAATAGATGCTGGTTACGGGCAATGGAGGCCTAAACACTCTCTAGCCAGAGGAGGGTTAGCTCCTCACTCATCCTTCCATTAGGGGATATTATGACCACCATTCCTGGCACATTCAAAGTCTCTTTTGGGATTCATTTTTCTTTTCAGGATGACAAATGAAGGCAACATTCATCCATCAGCCACAGTTGCTAGACAGATGATCATTCTGTTTTTCATGGCCAGTTGTTAGCACAGAGACAGATTTGAAGCCAGTGTGAACAGTGGTTCAATTTCCTGGCATGGCTGCCCATATGACAATCTGATATTGCCTATCATTTCAGGCATCAGGTGATGAGAGAAGATTTGAAGTGCACAAAAAACAGGAAAAACTGACAATCTTAGGGGCAAAGTCTTTATTAGCTGCTGTCCTATTGTTCTCTGGCATATGCTGAACCCCCCATTGTAAGAGGAATTTATCACCCCATCCCCTGCTGGTGACAAATGATGTATCCTAGACAAGTGACATTACATTAAGTGCCGTAGCCTTTTTGGTCACACAGTAGTGTTGTTTGTGCTGGAGAATGATCCAAGTGGCCAGATCACCCTCAGGCGTGGAATATCTTGCCTTGTGACTTCCATAACAAAGCTGCTGGTGTTTTTAGTTAGACCCCATTGAGCCCACAATAGACACTTTCTCCTCATGTACTGCTAACTTCTTTTGTTACTTGTGAAACTATTTTACATCAGTGTAGAGTGCTGTTGCAGCTAGGCAGCTTCATTCCTTCTCCATCCCTGGAGTAGCACCAAGCTTGAAATTGAGGTCAATCAATTTGCATTTATACATTGTACTGTCAGGTAATAGTAGATAAGGCTCTCAGTCACTATCAGTAACACCTTCAGTAACTCTCTTTCTCACTACTAAAAATCACCCTACAGTCACTTCTGCCCCTGCTCTGCATATAAACCACTCTTTCACGCAACACCCGATTGCAAATACAAATCAGTTACAGGTACTGCAACAACTGATTGCAAACACAACTGTAAGGTAAAACGATGGCTACGTTGTGTTTTCTATCTTCATATAATTCAAGCCACACCAAATGAATGTTTCCCTCTGATTTATTTTTGTTTTGCGAGTCTCCAGCTTCAATACAAGAATTCTGGTCAACTTCTCAATACATGAATTCTGGCTTCAAGTTTGGTGCTAGCTTATTCAAGTTTATACAGTGCTTATATAAAGTTTTCTTATCTTAAATCATACCAACACCCCTTTATCAGCCAATCATATAACAAAATAAGACATTAATCTGAGGGTGTGGTGCATTTGTGCCAGAACATAGAGATACCTGTATTTTTCTTATAATCACAAGGTGTTTACCACATTTCTTTCACAATCTCATAACTGCTGACTGCACTGATAGAAGGATCTTTGTGTGCACACCTCTCTTTAATAGATAAACATTATCCTAATAAGGTCACACCATCCTGATAAAGTGTACTACAGGACATTTAATGTTGATCACAAGGTAAATTATTGTGAAAGCATAAGACTGTCACAATACTAAAGCATCACAAGACATTTAACTAGGTCTTGTCAGCAGCTGTATTACAAAACAGCTAACTAAACATTGTAAAAGGTTACATTTAAGTAGAAAAGTATTTGCTTAAATATTATTATAGATTACACTCAAATAAAAGTTATATTTCAGTAAAATGTTACAGTACAATCCCCCCTTTTGTGACTCTCTAAAATTGGAAATCACACAATACTGTGTTGCCATTTTAACATTTGTATCTGTCAAACCATGTGCTTTATTTTTCAGTACAATGACACTTGCACAATAATAAGAACACAAATCACTGTAATACAGCATACTACCACTATCAGGGTTGGGCTAGTACCCAAGACAGCTGAGCCCCAATCCCACCAGGATATAATGGGGATATACGAAGACTGCCTTTTTACCTCTTTAGCAGAGGCCTTCTGTGAGAAAATAAGTCCTTCTGTTTGCTGACGATACAGCAAGGCACTAAGTGTCAGTTTATCAATTTTGGGTAATTTGAAATGAGGTGGAGTTGCCAAATCAGTGAGTAAATCTAAGGCCATACTGGAACCATCGATATGGGTAACATTTGTTCGGCTAGAGGCAAGACATTCTCCGAGGGTCCAATTTGCAACCAACCAAGTTTTGTCACTACATCCCCATACATTCCAAGGTTGACCTGCGATTACGCACCATGACTGGTTCCATCTCATAGCTTGGCGGTATTTATTTGCAGACGTTAGGATAAATTTACATTGATCAGGAAACCATGGGGCAGTTAATGTCTCCTCCCCAAATACTAAGGTTTCATATTCTTGCACACACTGTTGCTTAGGTAAGACAACATATTCATTGTGTACTGGGATAATAGTGTCACCTGGTATTTGGAGTCTCATGAGCTGGTCATGTATTAATACTCCCAAATTACTGATTTGCCATGATTTTCTAGGTGGTTCAAAACATACAGGTACTATCACTAGTATGGGAATCACATGTTGCAGCATGTGCGCATATTGATTTGGTGAATTCCATACTGTTATCATAGCTAAGGGTGGTAGGAATACAGTGGGATGATCCAATAATTTAGTTACATTGGTCTCACCTATTCCTAAAGGTAACCTATTGGTTTCAATTCTATTCAATTCATTGACTAGATAAGCATGTGCTTCAGCAGCTAATTGTGAGCAAGCCAATTTTATATAGCTTTCACCAGACATATTAGAAAATGAGTTCTAAAAACGGAATGCTATCTGAGCAATAATTTTAAAATTCTGTAAGGTTTTTTTTCTAAATACAAACCAATCAATTTCTTTATTGTCAGCTGCTAATCTTACAGTATCTGATAATAGTCCAGTAGCCATATTTTTTTAAAGTCCTTTCTAAAGAATGAATATGACCTTTTAAAACCATAGAATCAATACCATTAGCAATTCCTAGTCCTGAGCCTAACCTGCCCCATACGTCTGTTTTATGATGCGTTAAACCTGGTGATACTTCTGCAGGAATTTGAAATGACCATGTTCTGTGTCTATTATGGTATTGATTTAAACTGAAAAAGGGAGCATCATTGTGTCAGTGGGCCCACCCAATTACCGACATTTTAAATAAATAAAAAATTAAAAAGTATTATTATAATACTGTTACCACACTATTACCAAAGTCCGATCCCTACATTGAGATGGTAATCGTGGAAAAGGCAAATGTAGCAAAACATTATAATACTCCAACTTACATGGATAATATAAAGGATATACATTTTGTGTCAAAATAATACCATCTGATGGTGGGCTAGAATTTTTGCCCTGATATACTTTGTTTCTGATACACTATACTCCATGCAGCAAAACTGTGCCATGCTGTTTGATTAACATTACATGCCACAGCAGGCCATTGTGCACTGCTGGTATAAGTTAACAAAGGAATCTCTGTTCCAACAACTCTCTCGATAGGATACCCCCTTCTAGGAAGCTGCCCTCCAAGGCGCAGATAGCAATGACTAGATTCCTTGAAGTTGCTGCGCTGACAGACCCCTTCTGGTGATTTAAACAAGGGGATTGCAATATGACCTTTTATTCTGGGGCTCATAAAATCCAAACACGTATTGATTTTTTTTTGGTAAATCAGGAGGCCCTCCGAGGGGTTAAGAGTTTGCTGGTTTATGGTAGAATTCTATCTGACCACTCTCCAATTCGCCTCTCTTGGGCAGTGGACTCCGCCCAAATGAAGCCCTTCAGATGGAGACTGGATGAATCCCTTCTTCTGGACGATAATATGCTACCTCGTCTGGAGGAAGCTCTTAAGGATATTATCCTAACTCAGATTCCTTCCCTTGACAATAAGGCCTTAGCTTGGCCCACATGTAAAGTTTTGTACGCTAGTGTAGCCCAGACCCTCACTATCAGGAGGAATAGGATGAGAAAAGCCAGGGAGGAATTTATTTGGGGAGCCATTAACTCTCTTACTCCCCTGGAGGGATCTAGTGAGGAGGTGGATCGGGAACTTCAGGATTTAAGAGGTGAGATGACAGACATTTTATTTAGTAAACTGGAGGCTAGGACAGAAAGGATTCAAGCTGAGTATCTCTTACAAAGGGATTTGCCAAGTAAACTTCTTGCCGCTAGAGTTAAAGAATGGGAGGCCACCCGTACAATCTCTTTTTTGGAACACCAGGGGGAGGTGGTGACAGATCCGCAGGTCATGGCTGATACTTTTGCAGATTACTTTGTTGAATTATATCAAGGGGCATCAGGTGTCCCTGAGGAAAGAGTGCGGGGTTTTTTGGATGATATATGTCTGCCAAGGCTAGACTCAATGCAATCTCAGGCTTTAGCGACCCTATATCAGAGGCTGAAATAAGAGATGTGATTAATAACTTGCCCAGGGCAAAACACTGACCAGACGGCCTTACGCCCAGTTTTACAAGACCCATGTCCAAACCCTTACCCTTTGCTTTTGGAGTTTTTTCTAATATTATGTCAGATGGGGTTCCACACTTACCATTATATCAGGCTTACATCACACTTATTCTTAAGCCAGATAAACCCGGAGAATTAGTGGGGAGCTATAGGCCCATTGCTCTCCTGAACCAAGATATTAAATTATTATCTAAGATACTTGCTAATAGAATTTTAAAGGTTGCCCCTCTAATTATTAGTCAGGATCAGGTTGGTTTCATCCCAGGCAGGGGACCCCATGATGCCTTGCGGAAGCTTCATCATGTGCTTTTGGAGGCCTCTGACTCTCCCTTAGATTTGGCGCTTTTCTCCCTTGATGCTGAGAAGGCCTTTGATAGGGTCTCCCACTCCTTTTTATTTGCTACTATGGAAAGGATGGGCTTTCCGGAGGGCCTTCTCAGGGGCATTAAGAATCTCTATGTCCTCCCCACGGCCAGAGTCCTTTGCAATGGTTTCCTATCAAGAGAATTTCATCTTGGTAATGGAACCAGACAGGGATGCCCCCTTTCCCCAATTTTATTTAATATATATTTGGAGCCCCTGTTGAGGGCGATTCAATCTGACCCTGAAGTACGGGGGATTGTGGTCAAGGGAGGAGTTGAAGCGCTCGGTTTTTGCAGATGACATCCTTTTGCATCTCCGAGACCCGTGTCGAGTTTGGGAGGGTCCTTGAGATGATTAATAGTTTTTCGGTGGTCTCGAATTATAAGTTGAACCTGAATAAGACTCAGGTTCTTCCTCTTACCCCGCATCTATATAAGGCAGATCTGGAGTCCTGGCAACTGAAATGAGCTCCAGATGGTATCAAATATCTGGGTATCTGGGTTACGCCTAATTTGCACCAGGGTGTTGAGGTAAATTTGAATAATATTCTGATAGCAGTTAGAGCGGACCTGGATAGGTGGAATAAGCTCCCTTAAATTTTCGGCCAGATTGGGGTTAATTAAGATGAACTTATTGCCTAGGTTTCTGTATCCATATACTTGTCCCTTATGTAATTCCCAAATCTGGTTCATCAGAATACAAAAACTATTTTCTGACTTCCTATGGAATTTAAACCCCAAGGAGGAAACACTCGGTTCTTCGGCTTCCCTCTAGTTTAGGGGTGTTAAGTTTCAGATCTTCATTTGTATTATGTAGCTGGGCAATTATCTATAATGACTCGATGGAATAGTTCCTCTGAGGAGAGGTTATACTCCAGTCTGGCTGCATATTGAAAACAAATCTTGTTGGATAAGGGTATTTCCCTGATTCACTCCTTTTCATTAACCCGGCCGATTTGCGGATATAGGTAAAGATTCCCAATATTTAAGACAGTCCTGGCTTGGTGGTCTCTTTATCCCCAACTTATAAAAAGATCCAAAGGGGCTGTAGAGATCAACCTATTTCTGGTAATCCCAATATGAAGATTGGTGGCCGGGTAATTGGGAATTATTGGGCTCCGCAACTTTCTAATCTTGTCAGGGCAGACTTCATTCTAGATGGTAAAGTGGTGTTTCCACCTCAGTGTAGTGACATTAACTTCTTTAAGAGGATTCAGGTTGCTAAAATGTTGCAGAAACTACAAAGGGATATCTTACCTCCCTCAGGAACCCCATTTAAGTGGGATAATCTTAAAGATCTTAATGATGCGCATAGACCTCTGTCAGCGGCGTACAATGTACTTCTGAGCTTTTTAGAAAAGGGGTTCTCTGTGAGGGTTGCGTACTGGGAAAAAAGGTCTCTCCTCTGAGACCGAGTTGGGATGTGATCTGGAGGGCGTAGCTTCATACCTATTCCCAAATATAGAACCATGCTACTTTTATATCTTCTAATTTGTACTATACCTCTAAACTCTGTGCTTAGACAGACAGACCAATGTTTTAGGTGTGGATTGAGGTCAGGAGATACCTTGCATATATTCTGGATTGCCCCAAGATATCTCGCTTTGGGTTCAGGTTAAGCAGGAATATGGACCCCCTTTTAAATTATGCAGAGTTTATTCTCCCTGAGATTTGTATTTTAGGGGACATGGCCCAAATCTCACGAGTGTAGGCTAGATGTCATATAGCACTGATGTCTGCTTTGATTAAAGCTTTTGTTTTGAAGCATTGGAAGAGCGATTGTATTTATACATATGATCAGTGGATAGCCGATCTTATGAGGTCTTTAGGCAGGCTAAGGTGGCAAATGTATTGGGAAGGTAGAAAAGGAACATATATTAAGAAATGGGGAGGTTTAGAGGCAATATATTCGCTTCAACTTAACCTATCCATTCGTCGGTCTGTCTGTTTAAGTGTAGATCATTGTAGTGATGAGTTAACAAAACAATAATTTTTGATATTTATATTGGGACTAAATGGGATCTTTCTTCCTTTAATCTTATGTTTGGAGGATTTGGTGCGTCAGGGTGCTTACCCAATAGGGATACCTTAGTGTGGACAGGTACAAGACTGCCAACAGAGGTTTTTTAGGACTCTCTCTCTTCCTCGGGACACAGCTGCAGGTCTGACCCCATTAGATTATAGGGCTCTTGGAACAATAGGCCCTTTGGCTTAGGCTCAATTTTTATGTTTAGTGGTCTTTGTTTTGTTTTCCCTTAGCATGAGCCGATATTTATCTTGGATATTGTTATGACTGTATGAATGTTTGGATATGGGGGAGGGTGTTCTCTGCAGCTGTGATTGTATATAGATACTGTATATAGTTCACCTGCCCAGTTTTGGGGTGGGTACCCCCGGTTGGCCAGGGGGTTGTGGCTTGTCTGTCTGTACTTTCTTCTTTTGTCTTGTCCTTTTTTTCTTCTCTGAAAGTAAAATCTAATAAAGATGGGTTGAAAAAAAAAAAGTTAACAAAGAATATTTATTTGCTAATTGCAATACTGTGAAAAATTTCTTTAGCCCTACATAGAGGATTGTGTATGATCGCTCATACACAACAAGGGTATTTTTCACTCGAGAGGTTTCCATGGTAACTGGAGACCTCGAGAGTGCAGCTTGAGAGTCTCATTACCATGGGAACCTCGAGAGTTGAAAATTACCCTAGTTGTGCATGATCGATCATACACAGTCTTTTATAGTGTATGGTCACTCGTAAAAAGTCTGCCCTTACTTTTCTTCAGATTCCGGTGTGGTTTTCTGTTCCTCCGGCCCGTTTCACCACCACGGCTGTTGTTAGCGCATCGCTGGTCACCCTAACATGCATGTGCACCCCACAACCATGCATGTGCACCCACCTTCTCGGTGTTATGCTGCACTAGCTACATAGCTAGTGCAGCACAACAGCTACGATGACATAGCTAGTGCAGCACAGCAACGCTGTTGGGAGCATGGATTTCCATGCTCAACAGCATTCTACCATACACTGTTGTATAGTTTGCTACAATAGTTGTAATATGTAAAAAATGCCACATATTACATCTTGAACCAGTATAAGATATATTTAACAACGTAGTATTAAGTGGATAATGTAACATGTCCTTCAGTTTTATTTAAAATGAATCTTGTTCTTCTTTCGTTAAATTCATAATATCCCCCAAAGTGGAGCATATATAGATCCCTTTCTGGGCTGTTGTGTTCACGACACACATCGCAGTGCCAGGCCAAGCATCTGGCGAGCATCCCCATGTCGCATTTTGACATTGTTCATAACAAATAAAGTACCATTTGATGAGAAGATATCCAGTGGTGTTCATGTTGTTCTCCTAACAGCACTGGACTATCCCATGCTGAACGATTGGCATACACTCTGGTAAACTGTACCATATGTGCAACGAGCATCTATTGTGTTCATCTGAAGTTGCCAGGATCAGTTAGGTACTGCTCAGTATAAGTACAGGATACATCATTGTACTTTATCTATTGGGAGAAACAGAGCAGTATCAGTTGTCATCATTTAAAGGCTGATACAGTTTACATTGGTCCACGTGGACCCATTTGGTCTCTGTAGACCCCTTTCGAATTCACCGGACCTGAATGACCCATAGCCCCAAAAGATCAATGACGGTATAGGGCCCCATCCAATTAGCATTCCATGGTCCCTTTTGACCAACATTTTTTACCATGATGTGATGACCCTGTTCAATGGGCGGTATCACTTTTTTATCATGTCTCTATTTGTTTATCCAATGAGTCTGTGCCACATTTCTGGCAGCATGTGGTAAATAAACAGCTAACTGTTTTTGTAGCTGTTGCAAGAACACATCCATTTTAATACAGTCTAACACAGGTGTGGATAAATCTGGATCTGATGGATAACACGGCTGCATATCCCATCCAGTCATCAACTGATATGGGCTATAGCCAGTACTTTTGTTTCTTGTACCTCTAATACCCATTAGGATTCCTGGTAAGTGCATCACCCACCCTTTATCAGTATCCAGCACTGCTTTTTTCAATGCATTTTTCAGAGTGCGATTCAACCTTTCCACTATCCCAGATGATTGTGGATGATAGGGTAAATGTAAACGTTGAGTGATACCCAAAATATCACACAAAGCTTTCATTATTTTCACTGTAAAGTGAGTTCCTCTATCACTTTCAAGTATTCTAGGAAAACCCCATAGTGAGAACACCTGTTCCCATAGCGCTTTTGCAGTAGCTGTAGCACTACCATTACGTATGGGCAATGCATTTACCCATTTGGAAAATATGTCAATAATGACTAACAAATACCAGAACACCCCTTTTGCAGTAGGCAAGGGCCCCACATAATCACTTTGTAAACCGGACCAAGGACCGTCCACTAAGGGTATACGCCCTAACGGAACCCTTTCACCAGGTACTAGAGGATTCATCTGTGCACAGATGAGACAAGCCTCCAGGCATTGTTTGACATTTTTTCCCATTTTTGACCACCAATATTTTTGTGCCAACATTTTATATGCTTTGTGGAGTCCACAATGACCCCCAATTCGATGGTTATATATGATAATATCTTTTCAAAACTAAGTGGGTGGTATCCACTTCCTAAACCCAGGTTGTCATTCCCATACTACCATATCTTCCCATATGGTAACATGCTTGGTTGCACACTGTCCAGTGTCTTTCCATTGGTTCCAACAACCCATCATCCAAGCATCTGTGTCTCGGATACATCCCAAACTTGGGACTTGTGAGACAGCAGCTATCCATTTCAAATTCGCCCATTTCCCACAATCGTGTAAAATCACCTCCTAGAGGGTCTACCCATAAGTTGTTTGTTTGGCTGCAATTTGAGCCAAGTTGTCCACTAAGTTATTGTTTAACTCATGGATATCCTTTGGATTCTTTTGGTGAGCTCTTACTTTACAAATTACTATTCTCAAAGGTGTCTGAGCTCCTATGTACCATATCTGTTGTAATATGGGATCAAATGCGACAGGTTCCCCAGATGCTGTCCGCATTCCTCTTTTCGTCTAAATAGGAAGAAAATCTAACAAGGAATTGACAACAAAAGCACAGTCCAAGAAGATATTAATAGCCTCCTGAGGGTAAGCCATAATAGCTCTGCGGACTGCCTCTAATTCTGCTCTGGGGCAGAGGCTGATGATGGACATCATACTAATGTTTTTTGATTAGTACTCGGTGTCCATATGGCATATCCTGTGTGGAAATGTCCATCCTCCCAAAAGCGAGAGCCATCTACATAAACATCTCTTGCTTCAGTATTTGGTTCTGCAGCAAATGTGGGCTTAATTGTTCCACAATCATGTGCCTCTCCCTCCCATGCCATTAATTTTACTAACATGTACATTTTTCTACGGTGATATTTTTCCCTTGTAGAGCTAAAGCCCATTTAACTAATCACTGTGAAGACACACCTCTCACATTCCTTTCAAGTAGAGTACTGGAGTATGAGACATTTGCAGGATAATTCTATTAAACCCCACAATATGTTCTGTGGCTTGTATAACCCAATATACAGCTAACAAATGTTTTACACATTCTTCATATGTCTCTTCTGCAGGTGTTAATACATTAGAAAAATATCCCACAGGACATAAAGTCCCTGATCACTTTTGTAACAAGACTACATTGATCACTTGATCAGTGGCATGTACCTGTATCAGAAAATTGGAAGACTCAGAAGGACTAATGAAGGCAGGAGCCATCATTAGTGCTTGTTTAAGAGCCATAAAAGATGTTACAAGAAACAAATCATAGAAAAAATGTATTTTTAAGCTAGTTGATATGTGAGATTTAAATAAATCCTGATTACTTCTTTTCTATTTTTAGACAGTAAATTACATTTTCCATGTACAGCTTAAAGTACAGCAGGACCTGAAAAATCCTGACAAAATAATGTGCTCAACTTAGATTAAACAAGGAAGGTCAAACTGTGTTCCAAAAGGTCACTAATTTCAACAAGGTGTAAATTACCATATTTTTAGTTTTGGCAGCTTTTTGCTTAGTTGAACACTCAATTTAGATAAAAGGAGGTAGTTATTCAGCTTTTGCACCAAGGAGATTTGGCACTACAACTGTGCCTCTGCTGGTAATGTATACGAGGACTGTTTTTTTATATAAAAGATCTCGGGCATGCTCCTGATAGGCATGATCTAATCTCTTTATTTCCTATGTAATGGCCCAAGGGAGCTATCCCATCCAAATGCCCCTTCCAATGCTGCATCACATCTGCAACTGCAGTTTGTGGACAATGAGCCAACATTTCAAAACCGGAACATGTCATGGGATGAAACATAAAAATAAACCAGAGTAGCTTAAACTTCACTCTGGTATCATTATAGTTAATGAAGCTGATAACATTCATTACCAAATACAGTAATGTTTTTGCAGTTCTCCAAGTAAGTAAAGAGAACAGTGTGACCTTGGGCAGCAAGGAACAGCTGTACAGACATAAGTGTTTGTACTTAGATTCATTATAGAGTCTTAATTCTTAATTCACAAACTTCCCTCTGTACCACACTTAATTTATATTCACTGTCTTTAGTCTCTGTGACATATTTGGCTATATTTAAGTAATGAGCATTATTTTTCTCTAACACTTCTTTCTTCAGCTGACACATCCTAGCAGTTATTTGTAACTGATACTGTACGTACATTTGACATATGTTAGCTAACTTGGTTTTATCTAAATTACTTTTCTCATTAAGGTCTGTACATTGTTTAATTAAACATAAGTATGCATCTCCCTGCTGTTCAGGAGAGCTATATGGACCTTCTTTAAGGTTCGTCTCTAAATATTTAGGTAATATGGCATCCATACTTACGTCAGTAGGTTCACCGGCAAATCACGTCTCACTTCACCTCAGTCTTCCTAATGTGTTTTCCAACCTCCATCCATACGTGAGTGGTCTGTTCAAGTATGGTAGATATTCCTCTCAATGGCTTCCTTCTCGGTTCGTTTGATGTCGTCAGCAACCGTATAGACTGTCTTCAGATATCCGAGTCATGGCACCAAATGTAAGGTAAAACAATGGCTAACATACTAACATACTATTTGCCAGCAGATTAGGCTTTATGGTCTATCGAGTCTGCTCGAACCTTAGATCCTTAGTTGGGTGCCGAGACCCTCCCATCCCTTGTGCTCCAGAAATCCCTATCATCCATCCCCACCTCCCTGGGACAGGCCATCATCTGATACATCCACTTTCTGTGTCTGTCCCACCCTCTCTTGAAGCCCTCCACTGTGGATCTCTGAACCAGCTCACCAGGCAGTGCATTCCAAGGGTCCACCACCCTCTCAGTGAAAAACCTCCTTCTCTTTTCCTCCCTCACCCTTCCACCTTCCAACTTCAAGCCATGCCCTCTGGTGATACCTCCCTGCTTTAGTCTAAAAGATCCTCCATGTTTACCCTATTTATTCCCTTGAGGTCTGAAGACCTCAATCATATCCCTCTGTCTCTCCTTCCTCTCCTCCAATGAAAAACAGGCAGAGCTCCCTCAAGTCTGTCCTCATACCGTCAAATCCCCTAGCCCTCGTATCATCTTTGTTGCCCTCCTCTGTACCCCTCTCCAGGAGCTGTATGTCCCTCTTCAAGTGTGGTCTCCAGTACTGTACACAGTACTCAAGGTGTGGTCTAACCAGTCCATTGTACAGCGGCAGAATCACTTCCTTGTCCTAGAGGTGATCCTCTACGATGCATCCCAACATCCTGTTTGCCTTGCTAGCTGCTCTCCTGCACTGCTCAGAGTTATTCATACATGCATCCACCACTGACCCCTGGGTCTTTTCCCCTATTGAGGCCTCCAGCACCTCCCTCCACGGTGTACCTGTGTTTAGGTTTCCCGACCAAGATGCAACACCTTGCACTTGGTGATATTGAAATTTAATTTCCATGTGTGAGCCCAGCTTTCAGGGTGTCCAGGTCCCTTGCGGACCAACCTCCCTCTTCTCCCTCAACTACTGCTCCCATCTTGGAGTCATCCACGAAGAATCTACCACACCCTATACCCTCTCTGATGTCCGATATGTATGCATTAAACAGGATCGGGCCCAGGACCGAGCCCTGTGGTACCCCACTACCAACCTCTCTAGGGTTCGAGAGCTCCCCACAGACCACTACTCTCTGAGTGCGTCCAGCTAGCCAGTTTTCAATCCATCTGACCATCAAAGGGCCTACTCCTAACCCCATCAGTTTCTCCACCAGACCATTGTGGGGACAGAGTCAAACGCCTTGCTGAAGTCCAAGAATAATACATCCACAGGCTTACCCTGTCCAGTTCTGATGTTACCCATTCATAGAACTCCACAAGGTTGGTTTGACATGATCTACCTGGCCAAACCCATGTTGCCGACTATCCAGACATCCCACCTCCTCCAAGTACACCCCCAATCGTTCCTTTAGTATACTCTCCATTAATTTTCCCACCACCAAGGTCAAACTGATGGGTCTATAGTTACCTGATACTTCCCTCGACCCCCCTTTATGGATTGGTACCACATGTGCCTCTCGCCAATCCCTAGGTACCCTCCCTGTCTCAGGTGACCTGCTGAAAAGCTCCACCGGGGTACAGCCAGTATGTCCGCCAATTCCCATAGTACTCTCAGATGAATGCCATCCGGCCCAGGAGATTTGTCTTTCTTTAGGGCCTTGAGGGCTAACCACACCCTTTTGGCGGAGATAGCATCACCCGTCCCCTCCACCTTACTGGCCTTTTTATCCCTACCCAGATGTGACACCCCTGGGGTACCTCTCCCTCCCTCTTGCTCCATTTCTGTT
Source organism: Neoceratodus forsteri (assembly GCA_016271365.2). Classification (NCBI taxonomy): domain Eukaryota; kingdom Metazoa; phylum Chordata; order Ceratodontiformes; family Ceratodontidae; genus Neoceratodus; species Neoceratodus forsteri. Next base: position 157,772,213 of record CM028131.1, on the reverse strand, counting down.
GATCCCTGATCCCACTTACTGATGCTTCTATCCCCTTCGTGCCTTGCTTTGTAGATATCCCATCCCCTCCCTAGTGAACACAGAGGCAAAGTACGATTAAGTACCTCTGCCTGGTCCTCGCCTCTTCCACCACCCTCCTTCTGATCTCAATCTGCTGAGATGGCCCTTAGTTTTTCTCCGCTCCCCAATGTTTTGGAAGAATCTTTCCCTCCATGTATCCCTGTGCCAGCAGCTGCTCTTTTCTGGACTTTGCTCCCTCACCATATGGGTGACTTTTTCTAGATGCAAGCTGGTACATTTCCTTCCCTATCCCTCTTGTTGTTTTATATTTTTTGTTGGCCGCCTTCTTTTCTCTGACTGCTACCTGTACCTCACTGGACCACCAGCATGGTTTATGTGACCTTGTTCCCTTACGTTTCAACTTAGCGCAGATCCTGACTGCCTCATGAAGTCCCCATTTTATGACCTCCCATCTCCTTTCCACACTTGTCGTTGAGGTAATCCCCTTCAAGTGATCCTTGAGAATATTTCCCATGCCCATAAAGTCTGCCCCCCTGAAGTCCACTGCCAGTGTCCTAGATCTCACCCCCCATCCCCCCATGCTTATTTGAAACCAGACAGTATTGTAGGCTGCGTTGTGTTTTCTATCTTCAAATAATTCAAGCCACACCAAATGAATGTTTCCCTCTGGTTTATTTTTGTTTTGTGAGTCTCCAACTTCAATATAAGTATTCTGGTCAGCTTCTCAATACATGTATTCTGGCTTAAAGATTGGTGCTAGCTTATACAAGTTTATACAGTGCTTATATAAAGTTTTCTTATCTTAAATAATACCAACACCCCTTTATAAGCCAATCATATAACAAAATAAGACATTAATCTGAGGGTGTGGTGCATTTGTGTCAGAACATAGAGATAACTTTATTTTTCTCATACTCAGAAGGTATTTACCACTTTTCTTATACAATCTCATAACTGCTGACTGCACTGATAGAAGGTTCTTTGTGTGCACACCTCTCTTTAATAGGTAAACATTATCCTAATAAGATCACACCATCCTGATAAAGTGTACTACAGGACATTTAATGTTGATCATAAGGTAACTTATTGTGAAAGCACAAGACTATCACAATACTAAAGCATCACAAGACATTTAACTAGGTCTTGTGAGCAGCTGTATTACAAAACAGCTAACTAAAGATGGTAAAAGGTTATATTTAAGTAGAAAAGCATTTGCTTAGACATTATTATAGGTTACACTCAAATAAAAGTTGCATTTCAGTAAAATGTTACAGTACAACAAGCTACCCTTGAATTAAAGCTTCCCTCAATTGCAAGCCAGATTAGGAAGCAGGATTGATAATAGAAGCCATGGCTTGTATTCGAAGATATTCAGTAACTCATCTCGGTACTGTAGCTTATCCAAGACGTTTGTATAAAAATCAATATAAAAAGGGCTTGAGAAACAGTTTTCTGATCCATTGTAAGCATTCCATCGCCTTATATTAAAAGTTTTTCAGCATGTACATACTGTATGTGTAGGGCCTCGTTGCATGTTGAACAAGGTACATTGGGCCCGATTCTAGAAAGCGAAATATGCCTAATGCAAAAAATGCAGTTGCGTAAAGATACGTATCAGCAACTGTGACATGCGAGATATGTGCAATTCTAGAACATGCAAGAATACGCCAAACGCAACTGCATAAGTCGCAACATGCAAGATACACCATGTAAAAGTGTGCAACATGCAGTTGTGGCCCAGCATACACCAGCAGATACACCACAGCAAAGGCACAAGCTGCAGCAGAATGCCAAAGGTGGAAAAGGAACTTTGACCATGAGGAGATGAACACCCTGGTGGAGCAGATAGATCGTCACCATGCACTCCTCATGGGCCGTGGAGGGAATGCAAAAAAGAGGGAGAAGAGGAAGAGGAAGAGGGCCTGGGACAAGGTGGTATGCAGGGTCAACACCATTGCCGCCCAGCACAGGACAGTGAGGGACCTCCAGAAGAAATGGAATGACCTCAAGTGCCTCGTCAAGCAAAGGCTTGCGCAAAATAGGCACAGTACACAGGGCACAGGGGGTGGACCCACCCAACAGGAGCTACTCAGTCAAATTGAGAGACAGATAGCAGCATCTGAGCCAGCAAAGAATCGCTGGTGCCACACAGCTGGACACATTCAGACGGGACAGACACAGGTAGGGACAAATGACCAGTAATGTATGGGACAGGCCAGAGAGGGCAACAGGACACAGGCCAACGACATACAAGGGGGTGTGGGGAGGCAACAGGTATGCAGAACCAACAGTGGGGAGGCATGCCACAGGACTATCACATGGCCACAGCTGGCCACAGATTGGGCCAGGGGAACAAGACAATGGGGAGGTACATGCTAGGGACACGCCTATGGGCAGCCGACATGTGCAGCAGTGCAAAGGATTGACCCATAGGAACAGTGAAGGGGCTGGAACAGGGCCACATATCTGGAAGGGGGGACATGGTGAGGGGATGGCTGGGCTGCACAGGGTGTTGTTCTCACCTGCACTGGGAATTGTATTGAGGGGGGCATGCTGAGGGGATGGCTGGGCTGCACAAGGTGTTATTTTGACCTGCCCTGTGAACTGTATCGTGGGGGGGCATGCTAAGGGATGGCTGAGTTGCACAGAGTGTTGCTCTGACCTGCACTGGGAACTGTACGGGAGGGGGCATGCTGAGGGGATGGCTGAGCTGCACAAGGTGTTGCTCTGACCTGCACTGTGAACTGTATTGTGGGGGCATGCTGAGCGGATGGCTAGGCTGCACAGGGTGTTGCTCAGACCTGCACTGTGAAATGTATTGTGGGGGGGCATGCTGAGGGATGGCTGGGCTGCACAGGGTTATTCTCACCTGCACTGGGAATTGTATTGAGGGGCATGCTGAGGGGATGGCTGGGCTGCACAAGGTGTTATTCTGACCTGCCCTGTGAACTGTATCGTGGGGGCATGCTGAGGGGATGGCTGAGTTGCACAGAGTGTTGCTCTGACCTGCACTGGGAACTGTCGGAGGGGGCATGCTGAGGGATGGCTGAGCTGCAAGGTGTTGCTCTGACCTGGACTGTGAACTGTATTGTGGGGGCATGCTGAGCGGATGGCTAGGCTGCACAGGGTGTTGCTCAGACCTGCACTGTAGACTGTATTGTGGGGGGGCATGCTGAGGGGATGGCTGGGCTGCACGCGGTGTTGCTCTGACCTGCACTGGGAACTGTATTGTGGGGAGGCATTCTGAGAAGATGGCTGGGCTGCTCAGGTGTTGCTCTGACCTGCACTGGGAACTGTATTGAGGGGCATGCTGAGGGATGGCTGCGCTGCAAAGGTGTTGCTCTATACTACACTATGAACTATATTGTGGGAGGCATGCTGAGAAGATGGCTGGGCTGCTCAGGGAGTTTCTCTGACCTGCACTGAGAACTGTATTGTGGGAGGGGCATGCTGTGAGGAAGGCTGGGCTGATCAGGATGTTGCTCTGACCTGCACTGGGAACAGTATTGTGGGGGGGGGGGCATGCTGAGGGGATGGCTGGGCTGCAAAGGGTGTTGCTCTGACCTGCACTGTGAACTGTATTGTGGGGAGGGGCATGCTGAGAGGATGACTAGGCTGCACAGGGTGTTGCTCTGACCTGCACTGTGAACTGTATTGTTGGGAAGGCATTCTGAGGGGATGGCTGGGCTGCTCAGGGTGTAGCTCTGACCTGCACTATGAACTGTATTGAGGGGAGTGCATGCTGAGAGGATGGCTGGGCTGGACAGCATGTTGCTCTGACCTGCACTGTGAACTGTATTGTGGGGGGGTATGCTGAGCGGATGGCTATGCTGCACAGGGTGTTGCTCAGACCTGCACTGTGAACTGTATTGTGGGGGGGCATGCTGAGAGGATGGCTGGACTGCAAAGGGTGTTGCCCTGAAATGCACTGGGAACTGTATTGTGTGGGGGCATGCTTAGAAGATAGCTGGGCTGCTCAGGTGTTGCTCTGACCTGCACTGGCAACTGTATTGTGGGAGGGGCATGCTGACTGGATGGCTGGGCTGCACAGGGTGTTGCTCTATCCTACACTATGAACTGTATTGTGGGGAGGGCATGCTGAGAAGCTGGCTGGGCTGCTCAGGGTGTTTCTCTGATCTGCACTGGGAACTGTATTGGGGGGGCATGCTGAGGGGATGGCTGGGCTGCAAAGGGTGTTGCTCTGACCTGCACTGTGAACTGTATTGTGGGGGGCATGCTGAGAAGTTGACTGGGCTGCTCAGGGTGTTTCTCTGACCTGCACTGTGAACTGTATTGAGGAGTGGGGGCATGCTGAGGGGATGGCTGGGCTGCTCAGGGTGTTGCTCTGACCTGCACTGTGAACTGTATTGAGGGGAGTGCTTGCTGAGAGGATGGCTGGGCTGGACAGCGTGTTGCTCTGACCTGCACTGTGAACTGTATTGTGGGGGGGGGCATGCTGAGGGGATCGCTGGGCTGCACAGGGTGTTTCTCTGACCTGCACTAGGAAATGAATTGTGGGAGGGGCATGCTGACTAGTTGGCTGGGCTGCACAGGGTGTTGCTCAGACCTGCATTGTGAACTACATTGTAGGGGGGCATGCTGAGAAGATGGCTGTGTTGCACAGGGTGTTGCTCTGACCTTCACTGTGAACTGTATTGAGGGAGGACATACTGAGGGGATGGCTGGGCTGCACAAGGTGTTGCTCTGACCGGCACTGTGAACTGTATTGTGGGGGGGCATACTGAGAAGATGGCTGAGCTGCTCAGGGTATTGCTCTGACCTGCACTGGGAACTGTACTGAGGGAGGGCATGCTGAGGGCATGGCGGGGCTGCAAAGGGTGTTGCTCTGTCCTACACTATAAAGTACATTGTGGGGAGGCATGCTGAGAAGATGGCTGGGCTGCTCAGGGTGTTTCTCTGACCTGCACTGTGAACTGTATTGTGGGGGGGCATGCTGTGGGGATGGCTGGGCTGCACAGGATGTTGCTCTGACCTGCACTGGGAACTGTATTGTGGGGGGGGCATGCTGAGGGGATGGCTGGGCTGCAAAGGGTGTTGCTCTGACCTGCACTGTCAATTGTATTGTGGGGGAGCATGCTGAGAGGATGACTGGGCTGCACAGGGTGTTGCTCTGACCTGCGCAGTGAACTGCATTGTGGTGGGGGGCATGCTGAGAGGATGGCTGGGCTGCAAAGGGTGTTGCTCTGACATGCACTGTGAACTGCATCATGGGGTGGCATGCTGAGGGGATGGCTGGGCTGCCCAGGGTGTTGCTCTGACTTCCACTGTGAACTGTATCTTGGGGGGGGGCATGCTGAGGGGATGGCAGGGCTGCTCAGGATGTTGCTCCTGACCTGCAGGAGAACTATACTGTGGGAGGGGCATGCTGAGGGATGGCTGGGCTGCAAAGGGTGTTGCCCAGACCTGCACCGTGAACTGCATTGTGGGAGGGCATACGGAGGGATGGCTGGGCTGCACAAGGTGTTGCTCTGACCTGCACTGTGAACTGTGTGTGTGGGGGGCATGCTGAGAAGATGGCTGGGCTGCTCAGGGTGTTGCTGTGACCTGACACTGGGAACTGTATTTAGGGGGCATGCTGAGGAGATAGACAGGCTGCAGAAGGTTGCCCATCCTACACTATGAACTATATTGTAGGAGGCATGCTGGAGAAGATGGCTGGGCTGCTCAGGGTTTTGCTCTGACCTGTACTGTGAACTGTATTGTGGGGGGACATGCTGGGGGATGGCTAGGCTGCACAGGGTGTTGATCAGACCTGCACTGTGAACTGTATTGTAGGGGGCATGCTGAGGGGATGGCTGGGCTGCACAGGGTGTTGCTCTGACCTCTACTGGCAACTGTATTGTGGGAGGGGCATGCTAACTGGATGGCTGGGCTGCACAGGGTGTTGCTCTGACCTGTACTGGCAACTGTATTGTGGGAGGGCATGCTAGCTGGATGGCTGGGCTGCACAGGGTGTTGCTCAGACCCGCACTGTGAACTGTATTGTGGGGGGCATGCTGAGAAGATAGCTGGGCTGCACAGGTGTTGCTCAGACCTTCACTGTGAACTGTATTATGGGAGGACACACTGAGGATGGGCTGCTCTGCACAAGGTGTTGCTCTGACCTGCACTGTGAACTGTTTTGTGGGGGGGAGGGCATGCTGAGAAGATGGCTGGGCTGCTCAGGGTGTTGCTCTGACCTGCACTGGGAACTGTATTATGGGAGGACACACTGAGGGGATGGCTGCTCTGCACAAGGTGTTGCTCTGACCTGCACTGTGAACTGTTTTGTGGGGGGGAGGGCATGCTGAGATGATGGCTGGGCTGCTCAGGGTGCTGCTCTGACCTGCACTGGGAACTGTATTGAGGGGGGGCATACTGAGGAGATGGCTGGGCTGCAAAGTGTGTTGCTCTACCCTACACTATGAACTATATTGTGTTGAGGCATGCTGAGAAGATGGCTGGGCTGCTCAGGGTGTTTCTCTGACCAGCACCGTGAACTGTATTATGGAGGGGCATGCTTAGGGGATGGCTGGATTGCACAGCGTGTTGCTCTGACCTGCACTGGGAACTGTATCATGGGGGGGCATGCTGAGGGGATGGCTGGGCTGCACAGGGTGTTGCTCTGACCTGCACTGGGAAATGTATTGTGGGGGCATGCTGAGGGGATTGCTGGGCTGCTCAGGTTGTTGCTCTGACCTGCACTGGCAACTGTATTGTGGGAGGGGCATGCTGACTGGATGGCTGGGCTGCACAGGGTGTTGCTCAGACCTGCACTGTGAACTTTATTTTGGGAGGTTGCTGAGGGGATGGCTGGGCTGCACTCGGTGTTGCTCTGACCTGTACTGGGAACTGATTTGGGGGGGGCATGCTGAGAAGATTGCTGGCTGCACAGGGTGTTGCTCTGACCTTCACTGTGAACTGTATTGTGGGAGGACATACTGAGGGGATGGCTGGGCTGCACAAGGTGTTGCTCTGACCTGCACTGTGAACTGTATGGTGGGGGGGCATGCTGAGAAGATGGCTGAACTACTCAGGGTGTTTCTCTGACCTGCACTGTGAACTGTATTGTTGGGAAGGCATGCTGAGGGGATGGCTGGGCTGCTCAGGGTGTAGCTCTGACCTGCACTGTGAACTGTATTGAGGGGAGTGCATGCTGAGAGGATGGCTGGGCTGTACAGCGTGTTGCTCTGACCTGCACTGTGAACTGTATTGTGTGGGGGTATGCTGAGCAGATGGCTATGCTGCACAGGGTGTTGCTCAGACCTGCACTGTGAACTGTATTGTGGGGGGGCATGCTGAGAAGATGGCTGGGCTGCACAGGGTGTTGCTCTGACCTGCACTGGGAAGTGTATTGTGGGTGGGGGCATGCTGAGGGGATGGCTGGGCTGTACAGCGTGTTGCTCTGACCTGCACTGTGAACTTTATTGTTGGGGCATGCTGAGAAGATGGCTGGGCTGCTCAGGGTAGTTGCTCTGATCTGCACTGGGAACTGTATTGAGGGGGGCATGCAGAGGGGATGGCTGAGCTGCAAAGGGTGAGGCTCTATCCTACACTATGAACTATATTGTGGGGAGGGCATGCTGAGAAGATGGCTGGGCTGCTCAGGGTGTTTCTCTGATCTGCACTGGGAACTGTATTGTGGGGAGGGGCATGCTGAGGGGATGGCTGGGCTGTACAGCGTGTTGCTCTGACCTGCACTGTGAACTTATTGTTGGGGGGGGGCTATGCTGAGAAGATGGCTTGGCTGCTCAGGGTGTTTCTCTGACCTGCACTGTGAACTGTATTGTTGGGAAGGCATGCTGAGGGGATGGCTGGGCTGCTCAGGGTGTAGCTCTGACCTGCACTGTGAACTGTATTGAGGGGAGTGCATGCTGAGAGGATGGCTGGGCTGTACAGCGTGTTGCTCTGACCTGCACTGTGAACTGTATTGTGTGTGGGTATGCTGAGTGGATGGCTATGCAGCACAGGGTGTTGCTCAGACCTGCACTGTGAACTGTATTGTGGGGGGGCATGCTGATAGGATGGCTGGACTGCAAAGGGTGTTGCCCTGAAATGCACTGGGAACTGTATTGTGTGGGGGCATGCTTAGAAGATAGCTGGGCTGCTCAGAGTGTTGCTCTGACCTGCACTGGCAACTGTATTGTGGGAGGGGCATGCTGACTGGATGGCTGGGCTGCACAGGGTGTTGCTCAGACCAGCACTGTGAACTGTATTGTGGGGCGGCATGCTGAGAAGATGGCTGGGCTGCACAGGGTGTTGCTCTGACCTGCACTGTGAACTTTATTGTTGGGGGGGCATGCTGAGAAGATGGCTGGGCTGCTCAGGGTGTTGCTCTGAACTGCACTGGGAACTGTATTGAAGGGGGGCATGCAGAGGGGATGGCTGGGCTGCAAAGGGTGTTGCTCTATCCTACACTATGAACTATATTGTGGGGAGGGCATGCTGAGAAGATGGCTGGGCTGCTCAGGGTGTTTCTCTGATCTGCACTGGGAACTGTATTGGGGGGGCAGTGCTGAGGGATGGCTGGGCTGCAAAGGGTGTTGCTCTGACCTCGCACTGTGAACTGTATTGTGGGGGCACGCTGAGAAGTTGACTGGGCTTCTCAGGGTGTTTTCGACCTGCACTGGTAACTGTCTTGAGGGGGGCATGCTGAGGGGATGGCTGGGCTGCAAAGGGTGTTGCTCTTTCCTACACTATGAACTATATTGTGGGGGGGCATGCTGAGAAGATGGCTGGGCTGCTCAGGGTGTTTCTCTGACCTGCACTGTGAACTGTATTGTTGGGAAGGCATGCTGAGGGGATGGCTGGGCTGCTCAGGGTGTAGCTCTGACCTGCACTGTGAACTGTATTGAGGGGAGTGCATGCTGAGAGGATGGCTGGGCTGGACAGCGTGGTTGCTCTGACCTGCACTGTGAACTGTATTGTGGGGGTATGCTGAGGCGGATGGCTATGCTGCACAGGGGTAGCTCAGACCTGCACTGTGAACTGTATTGTGGGGGGCATGCTGATAGGATGGCTGGACTGCAAAGGGTGTTGCCCTGAAATGCACTGGGAACTGTATTGTGTGGGGGCATGCTTAGAAGATAGCTGGGCTGCTCAGAGTGTTGCTCTGACCTGCACTGGCAACTGTATTGTGGGACGGGCATGCTGACTGGATGGCTGGGCTGCACAGGGTGTTGCTAAGACCTGCACTGTGAACTGTATTGTGGGGCGGCATGCTGAGAAGATGGCTGGGCTGCACAGGTGTTGCTCTGACCTGCACTGTGAACTTTATTGTTGGGGGGGGGGCATGCTGAGAAGATGGCTGGGCTGCTCAGGGTGTTGCTCTGACCTGCCCTGAGAACTGTATTGAAGGGGGGCATGCAGAGGGGATGGCTGGGCTGCAAAGGGTGTTGCTCTATCCTACACTATGAACTATATTGTGGGAAGGGCATGCTGAGAAGATGGCTGGGCTGCTCAGGGTGTTTTTCTGATCTGCACTGGGAACTGTATTGTGGGGTGGGGCATGCTGATGGGATGGCGGGGCTGCAAAGGGTGTTGCTCTGACCTGCACTGTGAACTGTATTGTTGGGGGGGCATGCTGAGAAGTTGACTGGGCTGCTCAGGGTGTTTCTCTGACCTGCACTGGGAACTGTCTTGAGTGGGGGCATGCTGACGGGATGGCTGGGCTGCAAAGGGTGTTGCTCTTTCCTACACTATGAACTATATTGTGGGGGGGCATGCTGAGAAGATGGCTGGGCTGCTCAGGGTGTTTCTCTGACCTGCACTGTGAACTGTATTGTTGGGAAGGCATGCTGAGGGGATGACTGGGCTGCTCAGGGTGCAGCTCTGACCTGCACTGTGAACTGTTTTGAGGGGAGTGCATGCTGAGAGGATGGCTGGGCTGGACAGCGTGTTGCTCTGATCTGCACTGTGAACTGTATTGTGTGGGGGTATGCTGAGCAGATGGCTATGCTGCACAGGGTGTTGCTCAGACCTGCACTGTGAACTGTATTGTGGGGGGGCATGCTGAGAACATGACTGGGCTGCACAGGGTGTTGCTCTGACCTGCACTGGGTACTGTATTGTGGGTGGGGGGGCATGCTGAGGGGATGGCTGGGCTGTACAGCGTGTTGCTCAGACCTGCACTGTGAACTTTATTGTTGGGGGCATGCTGAGAAGATGGCTGGGCTGCTCAGGGTGTTGCCTGACCTGCAGTGGGAACTGTATTGAGGGGGGCATGCAGAGGTGGCTGGGCTGCAAGGGTGTTGCTCTATCACACACTATGAACTATATTGTGGGAGGGCATGCTGAGAAGATGGCTGGGCTGCTCAGGGTGTTTCTCTGATCTGCACTGGGAACTGTATTGTGGGGAGGGGCATGCTGAGGGGATGGCTGGGCTGTACTGCGTGCTGCTCTGACCTGCACTGTGAACTTTATTGTTGGGGGGGCTATGCTGAGAAGATGGCTGGGCTGCTCAGGGTGTTTCTCTGACCTGCACTGTGAACTGTATTGTTGGGAAGGCATGTTGAGGGGATGGCTGGGCTGCTCAGGGTGTAGCTCTGACCTGCACTGTGAACTGTATTGAGGGGAGTGCATGCTGAGAGAATGGCTGGGCTGGACAGCGTGTTGCTCTCACCTGCACTGTGAACTGTATTGTGTGGGGGTATGCTGAGCGGATGGCTATGCTGCACAGGGTGTTGCTCAGACCTGCACTGTGAACTGTATTGTGGGGGGGCATGCTGATAGGATGGCTGGACTGCAAAGGGTGTTGCCCTGAAATGCATTGGGAACTGTATTGTGTGGAGGCATGCTTAGAAGATAGCTGGGCTGCTCAGAGTGTTGCTCTGACCTGCACTGGCAACTGTATTGTGGGAGGGGCATGCTGACTGGATGGCTGGGCTGCACAGGGTGTTGCTCAGACCTGCACTGTGAACTGTATTGTGGGGCGGCATGCTGAGAAGATGGCTGGGCTGCAAAGGGTGTTGCTCTATCCTACACTATGAACTATATTGTGGGAGGCATGCTGAGATAGCTGGGCTACCCAGGGTGTTTCTCTGATCTGCACTGGGAACTGTATTGTGGGGGCATGCTGAGGGATGGCTGGGCTGCAACGGGTGTTGCTCCGACCTGCACTGTGAACTGTGGCTGTGGGGGGCGTGTGCTGAGAAGTTGACTGGGCTGCCCAGCGGTTTCTCTGACCTGCACTGTGAACTGTATTGAGGAGGGGCGATGCTCTGGGGATAGCTGGGCTGCTCAGGGTGTTGCTCTGACCTTCACTGTGAACTGTATTGAGGGAGTGCTTGCTGAGGGGATGGCTGGGCTGGACAGCGTGTTGCTCTGACCTGCACTGTGAACTGTATTGTGGGGGGGGCATGCTGAGGGGATCGCTGGGCTGCACAGGGGATTTCTCTGACCTGCACTAGGAAATGAATTGTGGGGGGGCTTGCTGACTGGATGGCTGGGCTGCACAGGGTGTTGCTCAGACCTGCACTGTGAACCGCATTGTAAGGGGGCATGCTGAGAAGATGGCTGTGTTGCACAGGGTGTTGCTCTGACCTTCACTGTGAACTGTATTGAGGGAGGACATACTGAGGGGATGGCTGGGCTGCACAAGGTGTTGCTCTGACCGGCACTGTGAACTGTATTGTGGGGGGAGCATGGTGAGAAGATGGCTGAGCTGCTCAGGGTATTGCTCTGACCTGCACTTGGAACTGTACTGAGGGGGGGGGCATGCTGAGGGCATGGCGGGGCTGCAAAGGGTGTTGCTCTGTCCTACTCTATAAAGTACATTGTGGGGAGGCATGCTGAGAAGATGGCTGGGCTGCTCAGGGTGTTTCTCTGACCTGCACTGTGAACTGTATTGTGGGGGAGGCATGCTGTGGGGATGGCTGGGCTGCTCAGGATGTTGCTCTGACCTGCACTGGGAACTGTATTGTGGGGGGGCATGCTGAGGGGATGGCTGGGCTGCAAAGGGTGTTGCTCTGACCTGCACTGTGAACTGTATTGTGGGGGGCATGCTGAGAGGATGACTGGGCTGCACAGGGTGTTGCTCTGACCTGCACTGTGAACTGTATTGTGGTGGGGGGCATGCTGAGAGGATGGCTGGGCTGCAAAGGGTGTTGCTCTGACCTGCACTGGGAACTGTATTGTGTGGGGGCATGCTGAGAAGATAGCTGGGCTGCTCAGGGTGTTGCTCTGACTTGCACTGGGAACTGTATTGAGTGGGGGCATGCTGAGAAGATACTGTAGCTGTTCTGCTTAGAGATTGTTGCTCTGACCTGCACTGTGAACTGTATTATGGGGGTGGCATGCTTTGAGGGATGGCTGGGGCTGCCCTGGTGTTGCTCTGACTTGCACCTGTGAACTGTATCATGGGGGGGCATGCTGAGGGGATGGCAGGGCTGCTCAGGATGTTGCTCTGACCCGCACGGAGAACTATACTGTGGGGGGCATGCTGAGGGAATGGCTGGGCTGCAAAGGGTGTTGCTCAGACCTGCACTGTGAACTGCATTGTGGGAGGACATACTGATGGGATGGCTGGGCTGCAAAAGGTGTTGCTCTGACCTGCACTGTGAACTGTATTGGGGGGGGCATGCTGAGAAGATGGCTGGGCTGCTCAGGGTGTTGCTCTGACCTGCACTGGGAACTGTATTTTGGGGGGGCATGCTGAGGAGATGGCTAGGCTGCGAAGGGTGTTGCTCCATCCTACTCTATGAACTATATTGTAGGAAGGCATGCTGAGAGGACGGCTTGGCTGCTCAGGGTGTTGCTCTGACCTGCACTGGGAACTGTATTGGGGGGTGCATGCTAAGGGGATCCCTGGGCTGCACAGGGTGTTGCTCTGACCTGCACTGTGAAATGTATTGTGGGGGGCATGCTGAGGGGATTGCTGGGCTGCTCAGGTTGTTGCTCTGACCTGCACTGGCAACTGTATTGTGCGAGGGGCATGCTGACTGGATGGCTGAGCTGCACCGGGTGTTGCTCAGACCTGCACTGGGAACTTTAATGTGGGGGGGCATGCTGAGATGATTGCTGGCTGCTCAGGGTGTTGCTCTGACCTTCACTGTGAACTGTATTGTGGGAGAACATACTGAGGGGATGGCTGGGCTGCACAAGGTGTTGCTCTGACCTGCACTGTGAACTGTATGGTGGGGGGGCATGCTGAGAAGATGGCTGAACTGCTCAGGGTGTTGCTCTGACCTGCACTGGGAACTGTCTTGAGGGGTGGCATGCTGAGGGGATGGCTGGGCTGCAAAGGGTGTTGCTCTTTCACCTATGAACCTATTGTGTGTGGGGGCATGCTGAGAAGATGGCTGGGCTGCTCAGGGTATTCTCTGATCTGCACTGGGAACTGTACTGTGGGGGGGGCATGCTGGGGATGGCTGGGCTGCAAGGGTGTTGCTCTGACCTGCACTGTGAACTGTATTGGGGGGCATGCGGACGTTGACTGGGCTGCTCAGGGTGTTTCTCTGACCTGCACTGTAGACTGTATTGAGGAGGGGCATGCTCTGGGGATAGCTGGGCTGCTCAGGGTGTTGCTCTGACCTTCCTGTGAACTGTATTGAGGGGGTGCTTGCTGAGGGGATGGCTGGGCTGGCAGCGTGTTGCTCTGACCTGCACTGCAGAACTGTATTGTGGGGGCATGCTGAGGGGATCGCTGGGCTGCACAGGGTGTTTCTCTGACCTGCACTAGGAAATGAATTGTGGGGGGGCTTGCTGACTGGATAGCTGGGCTGCACAGGGTGTTCCTCAGACCTGCACTGTGAACTGCATTGTAGGGGTGCATGATGAGAAGATGGCTGTGTTGCACAGGGTGTTGCTCTGACCTTCACTGTGAACTGTAGTGAGGGAGGACATACTGAGGGGATGGCTGGGCTGCACAAGGTGTTGCTCTGACCGGCACTGTGAACTGTATTTTGGGGGGGCATGCTGAGAAGATGGCTGAGCTGCTCAGGGTGATGGCCTGACCTGCACTGGGAACTGTACTGAGGGGGCATGCTGAGGGCATGGCGGGGCTGCAAGGGGTGTTGCTCTGTCCTACACTATAAAGTACATTGTGGGAGGCATGCTAATCTAAGATGGCTGGGCTGCTCTGGGTGTTTCTCAGCCTGCACTGTGAACTGAATTGTAGGGGGCTTGCTGGAGGGATGGCTGGGCTGCACAGGGTGTTGCTCACAGCCTGTACTGGCAACTGTATTGTGGGAGGGCAGTGCTGACTGGATGGCTGGGCTGCACAGGGTGTTGCCAGACCTGCACTGTGAACTGTGATTGTGGGGGCATGCTGAGGAAGATAGCTGGGCTGCACAGGGTGTTGCTCAGACCTTCACTGTGAACTGTATTATGGGAGGACACACTGAGGGGATAGCTGGGCTGCACAAGGTGTTGCTCTGACCTGCACTGTGAACTGTTTTGTGGGGGGGGGAGGGCCTGCTGAGAAGATGGCTGGGCTGCTCAGGGTGTTGCTCTGACCTGCACTGGGAACTGTATTGAGGGGGGGCATACTGAGGAGATGGCTGTACTGCAAAGTGTGTTGCTCTATCCTACACTATGAACTATGTTGTGTTGAGGCATGCTGAGAAGATGGCTGGGCTGCTCTGGGTGTTTCTCTGACCTGCTCTGTGAACTGTATTATGGAGGGGCATGCTTAGGGGATGGCTGGATTACTAGCGGTTGCTCCTGACCTGCACTGGGAACTATATTGAGGAGGCTGCTGAGGATGGATGGCTACTCAGGGTGTTGCTCTGACCTGCACTGGGAACTGTATTGTGGGAGGCATGCTGAGGGGATGGCTTTGCTACACAGCGTGTTGCTCTGATCTGCACTGGGAACTGTGTAAAGGGGGGGCATGCTGAGGGGATGGCTAGGGTACACAGGGTGTTGCTCTGACCAGCACTGTGACCTGTATTGTAGGGTGGGCATGCTGAGGGGATGGCTGGGCTGCTCAGGGTGTTGCTCTGACCTGCACTGGGAACTGTATCATGGGGGTGCATGCTGAGGGGATGGCTGGGCTGCACAGGGTGTTGCTCTGTCCTGCACTGGGAAATGTATTGTGGGGGGCATGCTGAGGGGATTGCTGGGCTGCTCAGGTTGTTGCTCTGACCTGCACTGGCAACTGTATTGTGCGAGGGGCATGCTGACTGGATGGCTGGGCTGCACAGGGTGTTGCTCAGACCTGCACTGTGAACTTTATTTTGGGGGTGGGCTTGCTGAGGGGATGGCTGGGC
Source organism: Neoceratodus forsteri (assembly GCA_016271365.2). Taxonomy (NCBI): domain Eukaryota; kingdom Metazoa; phylum Chordata; order Ceratodontiformes; family Ceratodontidae; genus Neoceratodus; species Neoceratodus forsteri. The sequence continues at coordinate 157,756,983 of CM028131.1, read as the reverse complement.
TGCACTCGGTGTTGCTCTGACCTGCACTGGGAACTGTATTGGGGGGGCATGCTAAGGGGATGGCTGGGCTGCACAGGGTGTTGCTCTGACCTGCACTGGGAAATGTATTGTGGGGGGCATGCTGACAGGATTGCTGGGCTGCTCAGGTTGTTGCTATGACCTGCACTGGCAACTGTATTGTGCGAGGGGCATGCTGACTGGATGGCTGGGCTGCACAGAGTGTTGCTCAGACCTGCACTGTGAACTTTATTTGAAGGGGGTGGGCTTGCTGAGGGATGGCTGGGCTGCACTCGGTATTGCTCCTGACCTGCACTGGGAACTGTATTGAGGGGGGCATGCTAAGGGGATGGCTGGGCTGCACAGGGTGTTGCTCAGACCTGCCTGTAGAACTTTAATGTGGGGGGCATGCTGAGAAGATTGCTGGCTGCACAGGGTGTTGCTCCTGACCTTCACTGTGAACTGTATTGTGGGAGGACATACTGAGGGGATGGCTGGGCTGCACAAGGTGTTGCTCTGACCTGCACTGTGAACTGTATGGTGGGGGGGCGCATGCTGATAATATGGCTGAACTGCTCAGGGTGTTGCTCTGACCTGCACTGGGAACTGTCTTGAGGGGAGGCATGCTGAGAGGATGGCTGGGCTGCAAAGGGTGTTGCTCTTTCCTACACTATGAACTATATTGTGGGGGGGCATGCTGAGAAGATGGCTGAGCTACTCAGGTGTTTCTCTGACCTGCACTGTGAACTGTATATTGTAGGGGCATGCTGTCTCGGATGGCTGGGCTGCTCAGGATGTTGCTCTGACCTGCACTGGGAACATATATTGTGGGGGCATGCTGAGGGGATGGCTGGACTGCAAAGGGTGTTGTTCTGATCTGCACTGTGAACTGTATTGTAGGGGGGGGCATGCTGAGAGGATGGCTGGGCTGCAAATGATGTTGCTCTGACCTGCACTGGGAACAGTATTGATGGTTGACATGCTGAGGGGATGGCTGGGCTGCACAAGGTGTTATTCTGACCTGCCCTGTTAACTGTATCGTTGGGGGGCATGCTGAGGGGTTGGCTGGGCTGCACAGGGTGTGGCTCTGACCTGCACTGAGAACTATATTGTGGGGGGGGTCATGCTGAGGGGATGGCTGAGCTGCACAGGGTGTGGCTCTGACCTGCACTGAGAACTATATTGTGGGGTGGGGCATGCTGAGGGATAGGCTGCACTGCAAGAGTGTTGCTCTGACCTACTCTGTGAACTGTATTGTCGGAGGGCATGGTGAGGAGAAGCAGCTTAGCTCCGGGTGTTGCTCTGACCTGCATTGTGAACTGTATTGTGGGGGGGGGAATGCTGAGTGGATGGCTGGGCTGCAAAGTGTGTTGCTCTGACCTGCACTGTGAACTGTACTGTGGGAAGGGGCATGCTGAGAGGATGTCTAGGCTGCACGGGTGTTTCTCTGACCTGCACTGTGAACTGTATTGTTGGGAAGGCATGCTGAGAGGATGACTAGGCTACAAAGGGTCTAGCTCTGACCTGCACTGTGAACTGTATTGAGGGGAGTGCATGCTGAGAGGATGGCTGGGCTGGACAGCGTGTTGCTCAGACCTGCACTGTGAACTGTATTGTGTGGGGGTATGCTGAGCAGATGGCTATGCTGCACAGGGTGTTGCTCAGACCTGCACTGTGAACTGTATTGTGGGGGGGCATGCTGAGAAGATGACTGGGCTGCACAGGTGTTGCTCTGAGCTGCACTGGGTACTCGTATGTGTGGGTGGGGGGCATGCTGAGGGGATGGCTGGGCTGTACAGCGTGTTGCTCAGACCTGCACTGTGAACTTGTGTGTTGGGGGCATGCTGAGGAAGATGGCTGGGCTGCTCAGAGGTGTTACTCTGACCTGCACTGGGAACTGTATTGAGGGGGCATGCTGAGGGGATGGCTGGGCTGCAAAGGGTGTTGCTCTATCCTACACTATGAACTATATTGTGGGGGGCATGCTGAGAAGATGGCTGGGCTGCTCAGGGTGTTTCTCTGACCTGCACTGTGAACTGTATTGTAGGGGGCATGCTGTCGGGATGGCTGGGCTGCTCAGGATGTTGCTCTGACTCCACTGGGAACTACTTGTGGGGGGGCATGCTGAGGGGATGGCTGGACTAAAGGGTGTTGTTCTGAGCCTGCACTGTGAACTGTATTGTAGAGGCATGCTGAGAGGATGGCTGGGCTGCAAATGATGTTGCTCTGACCTGCACTGGGAACAGTATTGATGGTTGACATGCTGAGGGGATGGCTGGGCTGCACAAGGTGTTATTCTGACCTGCCCTGTTAACTGTATCGTTGGGGGGCATGCTGAGGGGTTGGCTGGGCTGCACAGGGTGTGGCTCTGACCTGCACTGAGAACTATATTGTGGGGGGGGTCATGCTGAGGGGATGGCTGAGCTGCACAGGGTGTGGCTCTGACCTGCACTGAGAACTATATTGTGGGGTGGGGCATGCTGAGGGGATGGCTGCACTGCAAAGAGTGTTGCTCTGACCTACTCTGTGAACTGTATTGTCGGGAGGGCATGGTGAGGGGATGGCTTGGCTGCTCAGGGTGTTGCTCTGACCTGCATTGTGAACTGTATTGTAGGGGGAGAATGCTGGTGGATGGCAGGCTGCAAAGTGTGTTGCTCTGACCTGCACTGTGAACTGTACTGTGGGGAGGGGCATGCTGAGAGGATGTCTAGGCTGCACAGGGTGTTTCTCTGACCTGCACTGTGAACTGTATTGTTGGGAAGGCATGCTGAGAGGATGACTAGGCTGCAAAGGGTCTAGCTCTGACCTGCACTGTGAACTGTATTGAGGGGAGTGCATGCTGAGAGGATGGCTGGGCTGGACAGCGTGTTGCTCTGACCTGCACAGTGAACTGTATTGTGTGGGGGTATGCTGAGCAGATGGCTATGCTGCACAGGTGTGCTCAGACCTGCACTGTGAGACTGTATTGTGGGGGCATGCTGAGAAGATGACTGGGCTACACAGGGTGTTGCTCTGACCTGCACTGGAGTACTGTATTGTGGGTGGGGGCATGCTGAGGGAAGGCTGGGCTGTACAGCGTGTTGCTCAGACCTGCACTGTGAACTTTATTGTTGGGGGGCATGCTGGAGAAGATGGCTGGGCTGCTCAGGGTGTTGCTCTGACCTGCAGTGGGAACTGTATTGAGGGGGCATGCAGAGGGGATGGCTGGGCTGCAAAGGGTGTTGCTCTATCCTACACTATGAACTATATTGTGGGGAGGGCATGCTGAGAAGATGGCTGGGCTGCTCAGCGTGTTTCTCTGATCTGCACTGGGAACTGTATTGTGGGGGGGGGCATGCTGAGGGGATGGCTGGGCTGTACTGCATGCTGCTCTGACCTGCACTGTGAACTTTATTGTTGGGGGGGCTATGCTGAGAAGATGGCTGGGCTGCTCAGGGTGTTTCGCTGACCTGCACTGTGAACTGTATTGTTGGGAAGGCATGTTGAGGGGATGGCTGGGCTGCTCAGGGTGTAGCTCTGACCTGCACTGTGAACTGCATTGTGTGGGGGTATGCTGAGCGGATGGCTATGCTGCACAGGGTGTTGCTCAGACCTGCACTGTGAACTGTATTGTGGGGGGGCATGCTGATAGGATGGCTGGACTGCAAAGGGTGTTGCCCTGAAATGCATTGGGAACTGTATTGTGTGGAGGCATGCTTAGAAGATAGCTGGGCTGCTCAGAGTGTTGCTCTGACCTGCACTGGCAACTGTATTGTGGGAGGGGCATGCTGACTGGATGGCTGGGCTGCACAGGGTGTTGCTCAGACCTGCACTGTGAACTGTATTGTGGGGCGGCATGCTGAGAAGATGGCTGGGCTGCAAAGGGTGTTGCTCTATCCTACACTATGAACTATATTGTGGGGAGGGCATGCTGAGAAGATGGCTGGGCTGCTCAGGGTGTTTCTCTGATCTGCACTGGGAACTGTATTGTGGGGGCATGCTGAGGGGATGGCTGGGCTGCAACAGGTGTTGCTCTGACCTGCACTGTGAACTGTATTGTGGGGGCGGCATGCTGAGAAGTTGACTGGGCTGCTCAGCGTGTTTCTCTGACCTGCACTGTGAACTGTATTGAGGAGGGGGGGCATGCTCTGGGGATAGCTGGGCTGCTCAGGGTGTTGCTCTGACCTTCACTGTGAACTGTATTGAGGGGAGTGCTTGCTGAGGGGATGGCTGGGCTGGACAGCGTGTTGCTCTGACCTGCACTGTGAACTGTATTGTGGGGGGGGCATGCTGAGGGGATCGCTGGGCTGCACAGGGGATTTCTCTGACCTGCACTAGGAAATGAATTGTGGGGGGGCTTGCTGACTGGATGGCTGGGCTGCACAGGGTGTTGCTCAGACCTGCACTGTGAACCGCATTGTAAGGGGGCATGCTGAGAAGATGGCTGTGTTGCACAGGGTGTTGCTCTGACCTTCACTGTGAACTGTATTGAGGGAGGACATACTGAGGGGATGGCTGGGCTGCACAAGGTGTTGCTCTGACCGGCACTGTGAACTGTATTGTGGGGGGAGCATGGTGAGAAGATGGCTGAGCTGCTCAGGGTATTGCTCTGACCTGCACTTGGAACTGTACTGAGGGGGGGGGCATGCTGAGGGCATGGCGGGGCTGCAAAGGGTGTTGCTCTGTCCTACACTATAAAGTACATTGTGGGGAGGCATGCTGAGAAGATGGCTGGGCTGCTCAGGGTGTTTCTCTGACCTGCACTGTGAACTGTATTGTGGGGGGCATGCTGTGGGGATGGCTGGGCTGCTCAGGATGTTGCTCTGACCTGCACTGGGAACTGTATTGTGGGGGGCATGCTGAGGGGATGGCTGGGCTGCAAAGGGTGTTGCTCTGACCTGCACTGTGAATTGTATTGTGGGGGGGCATGCTGAGAGGATGACTGGGCTGCACAGGGTGTTGCTCTGACCTGCACAGTGAACTGCATTGTGGTGGGGGCATGCTGAGAGGATGGCTGGGCTGCAAAGGGTGTTGCTCTTACCTGCACTGGGAACTGTATTGTGTGGGGGCATGCTGAGTAGATAGCTGGACTGCTCAGGGTGTTGCTCTGACCAGCACTGGGAACTGTATTGAGTGGGGGCATGCTGAGAAGATACTGTAGCTGTTCTGCTTAGGGTGTTGCTCTGACCTGCACTGTGAACTGCATCATGGGGTGGCATGCTGAGGGGATGGCTGGGCTGCCCCGGGTGTTGCTCTGACTTGCACTGTGAACTGTATCATGGGGGGGGCATGCTGAGGGGATGGCAGGGCTGCTCAGGATGTTGCTCTGACCTGCACGGAGAACTATACTGTGGGGGGGGGGCATGCTGAGGGAATGGCTGGGCTGCAAAGGGTGTTGCTCAGACCTGCACTGTGAACTGCATTGTGGGAGGACATACTGATGGGATGGCTGGGCTGCAAAAGGTGTTATTCTGACCTGCCCTGTTAACTGTATCGTTGGGGGGCATGCTGGGGGGTTGGCTGGGCTGCACAGGGTGTGGCTCTGACCTGCACTGAGAACTATATTGTGGGGGGTCATGCTGAGGGGATGGCTGAGCTGCACAGGGTGTGGCTCTGACCTGCACTGAGAACTATATTGTGGGGTGGGGCATGCTGAGGGGATGGCTGCACTGCAAAGAGTGTTGCTCTGACCTACTCTGTGAACTGTATTGTCGGGAGGGCATGGTGAGGGGATGGCTTGGCTGCTCAGGGTGTTGCTCTGACCTGCATTGTGAACTGTATTGTGGGGGGTGGAATGCTGAGTGGATGGCTGGGCTGCAAAGTGTGTTGCTCTGACCTGCACTGTGAACTGTACTGTGGGGAGGGGCATGCTGAGAGGATGTCTAGGCTGCACAGGGTGTTTCTCTGACCTGCACTGTGAACTGTATTGTTGGGAAGGCATGCTGAGAGGATGACTAGGCTGCAAAGGGTCTAGCTCTGACCTGCACTGTGAACTGTATTGAATGGAGTGCATGCTGAGGGGATGGCTGGGCTGGACAGCGTGTTGCTCTGACCTGCACTGTGAACTGTATTGTGGGGGGGTATGCTGAATGGATGGCTATGCTGCACAGGGTGTTGCTCAGACCTGCACTGTGAACTGTATTGTGGGAGGGGCCTGCTGAGAGGATGGCTGGACTGCAAAGGGTGTTGCCCTGAAATGCACTGGGAACTGTATTGTGTGGAGGCATGCTTAGAAGATAGCTGTGCTGCTCAGGGTGTTGCTCTGACCTGCACTGGGAACTGTATTGGGGGGCAATGCTGAGGGGATAGCTGGGCTGCTCAGGATGTTGCTCTGACCTGCACTGGCAACTGTATTGTGGGAGGGGCATGCTGACTGGATGGCTGTGCTGCACAGGGTGTTGCTCAGACCTGCACTGTGAACTGTATTGTGGAGGGGCATGCTGAGAAGATGGCTGGACTGCACAGGGTGTTGCTCTGACCTGCACTGTGAACTGTATGTGGTGGGGGGCATGCTGTGCGGATGGCTGGGCTGCTCAGGATGTTACTCTGACCTGCACTGGGAACTGTGTGTGGGTGGGGGGCATGCCGAGGGATGGTTGGGCCGGACAGTGTGTTGCTCCTGACCTGCACTGTGAACTGAATTGTCTGCCTCGGGGGGCATGCTGAGGAAATATGGCCAGGGCTGCTCAGGGTGTTACTCTGACCTACACTGGGAACTAATATTGAGGGGCATGCAGAGAAGATGGCTGGGCTGCAAAGGGTGTTGCTCTATCCTGCACTATGAACTGTATTGTGGGGAGGGCATGCTGAGAAAGATGGCTAGGCTGCTCAGGGTGTTCTCTGATCTACGCGGAACTGTATTGGGGGCATGCTGAGGGGATGGCTGGGCTGCAAGGTTGTTGCTCCTGACCTGCACTGAGAAATGTATTGTGGGGGGCATGCTGGGGAAGTTGACTGGAGGCTGCTCAGGGTTTTCTCTGACCTGCACTGTGAACTGTATTGAGGTGGGGGGGCATGCTGAGGGGATAGCTGGGCTGCTCAGGGTGTTGCTCCATGACCTGCACTGTGAACTGTATGGGGGGGTGCATGCTGAGGGGATGGCTAGAGCAGGACAGCGTGTTGCTCTGACCTGCTTTATGAACTGTATTGGGGGGTTCATGCTGAGGGATTCAGCTGGGCTGCACAGGGTGTTTCTCTTAACCGCACTGGGAAATGATGTAGGGCATGCTGAGGATTGCTGGGCTGCTCAGGGTGTTGCTCGGCTGCACTGGCAACTGTATTGTGGGAGGGCATGCCCAGCTGGATGGCTGGGCTGCACAGGGTGTTGCTCAGACCTGCACTGTGAACTGTATTGTAGGGGGGCATGCTGAGAAGATGGCTGTGTTGCACCGGGTGTTGCTCTGACCTTCATTATGAACTGTATTGTGGGTGGACATACTGAGGGGATGGCTGGGCTGCACAAGGTGTTGTTCTGACCTGCACTGTGAACTGTATTGTGGGGGGGGCATGCTGAGAAGATGGCTGAGCTGCTCTGGGTGTTGCTCTGACCTGAACTGGGAACTGTACTGAGGGGCGGGCATGCTGAGGGGCAAGCCCCGGGGCTGCAAAGAGTGTTGCTCTGTCCTACACTACGAGTACATTGTGGAGGCATGCTGAGAAGATGGCTGGGCTGCTCAGGGTGTTTCTCTGACCTGCACTGTGAACTGTATTTAATGGGGGGTATGCTGAACCCATTAGCTGCTGCTGCGGGTTGTTGCTCAGACCTGCTGTAGACTGTGTATTGTGGGAGGGGCATGCTGAGAGGATGGCTGGACTGCAGGGTGCCTGAGTGCACTGGGGAGCATGTTGTGTGGGGGCATGCTTAGAAGATAGCTGGGCTGCTCAGGGTGTTGCTCTGACCTGCACTGGGAACTGTATGGGCGCAGAAATGCTGAGGATGGCTGGGCTGCTCAGGATGTTGCTCTGACCTGCACTAGCAGCTGTATATTGTGGGAGGGGCATGCTGACTGGATAGCTGGGCTGCACAGGGTGTTGCTCAGACCTGCACTGAGAACATGTTGTGGGGAGGCATGCTGTGGGTATGACTGGGCTGCTCAGGATGTTACCCTGACCTGCACTGGGAACTGTATTGTGGGTGGGGGGCATGCTGAGGGGGATGGCTGGATTGGACAGCGTGTTGCTCTGACCTGCACTGTGAACTGTGTTGTGGGGGCATGCTGAGAAGAATGGCTGGGCTGCTCAGGGTGTTGCTCTGACCTGCCTGGAACTGTATTGAAGGGGGAGCATGAGAGGGATGGCTGGGCTGCAAAGGGGTGTTGCTCTATCCTACACTATGAACTATATTGTGGGGAGGCATGCTGAGAAAGATAGCTGGGCTGCTCAAGGTGTTTCTCTGATATGCACTGGGGAACTGTGTGGGGGGGCATGCTGAGGGGATGGCTGGGCTAGCAAGGGTGTTACTCTGACCTGCACTGTGAACTGTATTGTGGTGAGGGGCATGCTGAGAAGTTGAGCTGGGCTGCTCAGGGTGTGTCTCCTGACCTGCACTGTAAACACTGTATTGAGGAGAGGGCATGCTGTGGGGATGGCTGGGCTGTTCAGGGTGTTGCTCGGCCTGCACTGTGAACTGTGATGAGGGAGTGCATGCTGAGGGATATAGCTGGGCTGGACAGCGTGTTGCTCCTGACCTGCACTGTGACAACAATATTGTGGGGAAGTGCTGGGGGGATCGCTGGGCTGCACAGGGTGTTGCTCAGACCTGCACTTTGAACTGTATTGTAGGGGGGCATGCTGAGAAGTTGGCTGTGTTGCACAGGGTTTTGCTCTGACCTTCATTGTGAACTGTATTGTGGGAGGACATACTGAGGGGATGGCTGGGCTGCACAAGGTGTTGCTCTGACCTGCACTGTGAACTGTATTGTGGGGGGCATGCTGAGAAAGGTGACTGAGCTACTCAGGGTGTTGCTCCTGACCTGCACTGGGATCTGTACTGAGGGGCATGCTGAGGGGGATGGCTGAGCTGCTCAGGGTGTTGCTCCTGACTACACTGTGAACTGTATCATGGGGTGGGGCATGCTGAGGGATGACTGAGCTGCTCATGGTGTTGCTCCGACCTGCACTGTGAACTGTATCGTGGGGGGGGGGCATGCTGAGGGGATGGATCGGCTGCACAGGGTGTTGCTCTGACCTGCACTGTGAACTGTATTGAGGGGAGTGCAAGCTGAGGGGATGGCTGGGATAGACAGCATGTTGCTCTGACCTGCACTGTGACCTGTATTGTGTTGGGGGCATGCTTTAAGGATGGCTAGGCTACACAGGGTGTTGCTCAGACCTGCACTGTGAACTGCAATTCCAAACTTTCTCAGGAAGTGGTTTCATCACGGAGACTTAATTTAGCCAATTGCTTTAGTAACAAACCTGAGAAGAATAGTATTGTAAGCAAGTGTTTATAGCAAACTCATCAGAACAGCTAATATTTTTCCTAGCCAAACTATCTCTTGTTGGGAGCTGCAATATTGAACATAGGATTTGCAAGAAGCGGTTGTGCTCACAACTTAGCGGAGGAACCTTTCAATTATGCAGTTTGTAGCAGAATATACCACAATTGAGCTGCTTCTAACTGAAAAGGTGAAAGAAGGAATTTACAATCTCAGGAAAAAGACAGTCTTGTTTACAATTCTTAAGATTTTCAGTGCAGGAAAAGTTCAAAAGCACAGCTGACTTATTTTGGGGCTGACTACTTTTCAGAGCACAAACCACCAGGCTGTTTTGGGGCTGGGGAGGTTTACCTGTGTCTGACTTAGATGTCTAGATTTTCTCTGTTTGATTAGCAGGGAGTTTCTCTGTCAAATTGTTGTATATAGTATCTTGCAGACAGGAAGGCACTCATATGCAGCCGGTGGGTCAGAGCTCTTAGCTGATTGTTTTGTGAGGGCACAGTTTAGGCCCAACCCTTCCCAACCTCACACCACCCCTGGAAATAGTTCCCTTTATACCTAGGGTTCTGACATCATTTCCTCAAAAGTGCAAGGTGCATATCAATGTCATATCCTCTCTAGCACAGCACTGAAAATATCGCATACATTATATAATATATATATATATATTTCTATATAACAAACCAATCACACTCAAGCACACACACACACAAAAAAAAAGTACATAGTCATGTGGGAGTAGTGCAATGTAATGGCACAATGGGGCAGTCTTCCGGGAGTCTTTCTGGAGGCTGAGATGCTGCCCTACGAACAACTCTCTCTGCCCCTGGGAGGAAATTGCCCGTCTTCAGGCCACACTGGACAGCAGTGAGAGACCTTCACCCAGGCCAGACTTGATGGTAGGAAGGAACCTCCCCATCCAGGGAGCACCAGACCACCACCACTACCTCAGAGGTTGCAAGAAAGCACAGCAGTTGGACACGGAGTGGGCTCAGGAGGGTGAGGGAGGGTGGAACAGAGGCACACCAGTCAGTTGTTCCACTCCACAATCCATACACCATTCTGGGGGCACAGCTCCCATATGGATCCTACCACGGAGGAGATTAAGGAGGCTAGGGACACCTGTCACAGGGAGGCCCACAGGAGGCAAAGGATGCCACAAGGAAGGCAAGACTCTGGTGGGGGACTCAAGTGTGGGGGATAGAACTAGGGAGCAGGAAAACTGAGTAAAAGTGCCTGTCTGGTGCCATGACTTGGGGACAGAGCGCATCCTCAGGATCACAGGAACAGCTGCACGAGGACTAAGCTGGATGTCATTGTCCACCTAGGGACAAATAAAATGACAGCTCAACATGAGATTAGAGCAGTGCAGAAGGACTTTTTAGAACTGGGAGGGCCTAAGAAAGTAGCACACAAAGTAACCTTCTCAAGGTGCTGCCCTGTAAATGGCATGAGTGAGGCAAAAGTGCTTTGCCATGCAGTTTAATGATGGTTGAAAAGTGGTGTGCAGGCACAGGGTTTGAGCTTCATTGGGACTGGGGTTCCACCTGGAGGGACCACAGCCTATACTGGCAGGATGGTCTGCATCTGTCAGGAAGGAACAAGTCTTTTGAGCAATCGGTTCCAAATGCTTCATTGTAGCTTTTAAACTGAGTCAAGGGGAGAACTGATGAGCAGCAAGAAAATCAGCCTCTCCTACAAAACAGGTACTAAGTGAGAAAAAAAAAAGACCGGGGTAGAAAGGTCCAATGGGGATGCTGCAACAGAAAGTAAAACCATCAAAAATGAGAGAGCAATGAAATACCAATCACGTGATCTCAGTAACAAGCTTCCTGAATTAGTGGCCTTGATGGAGGAGAAACATCTGGATATCATGGCAGTCACAGAAACATGGATTCGCACAAAACCATGACTGGGACATAAACATACCAGGATACACTATCACAGAGGAGGGACAGGAGGGTAAAGAGGAGGAGGTAGCTCTTTACATAAGGGAAGGAATCAAAGTAACAGAACAAAAAGAAAACAGGGAGAGAAGAAGCACTGTGGGTAGAATTTGGAACCAGCAGCCAGCACCACAATCCGCACAGGGTTGTATACAGACCCCCTTCTCAGGAGAGGAAATGGACAAGGAAATGTAGAAAGTATACTAGGTATGGCAAAAGGGAGATATTGCTGATGGGTGATCTGAATATGCCAGATGTTAACTGGGTGCAGTTGCCACAGCCACCTCGAAGGAGTGAGGTTATTCTAGATGCCCTACAGGGGCATGCCTTAGACAACTAGTATTGGAGCCCACTCGGAGGAGCAATCTTAGACCTGGTTCTCTCAAATGGAGATGAAGAGAGGATCACAGATGTAAGTGGGTAGCCATCACGGGAACTAGCGACCATCGAACAGTATGGTTCTAAGTAAACACAGCAATAGAGTCCAAGCCATACAAGGCAAGGTACTACGGACTTTGAGGGCTGACTTTGCCAAAAAATAGGTGAAGCCTAAAGAATGCACTAGCATGGGCAGGAAGGAGGGTGGAAGAACAATGGGGAATAATAAAGCTACCATCACAGAGCAACAAGCCTTTGTGTGAAGCAAATAAACAAAACTAAGTGATAAAACCACTATGGTTCTCAAAGGAAGTGGCAGTGAAAGTTAAAAGAAAAAGCTTTCAGGAAGTACAAGAATACAGAAGAAGAGCAGGACAGAGAACTGTATCAGTCAAAGCAAAAGGAAGCTGGGAGGCAGTCAGAACAGCAAAAGCCAAAGCCGAGAAAAAGATAGCCAACTCAGTTAAGAAGGGGATAAAACATTTTATAGGTACATCAGGAAGCGAAGGAAGACCAAGGGAGGATAGTGAGAGCTTAATAAAGGGGAGGGAGCAGAGGAGACAGTGAAAACAGAGATACTAAACAAATATTTTTGCTCAAAAAGTATTTTCAAAGGGGTACCTAGAACAAACAATGAAACACACTGGATACAGAAGTTGATACCAACCCATTATAAGAAGAAAGGGTTCTGAAAGAACTCTTAAAACTAGAAATGGACAAAGCAATAAGAGCTGATGAGTTCATCCCAAATTCTAAAAGAACTAGGGTAGAGATGGTGACTGCAGCTACCCTGTTTACAGCAACTCCAATCATGGGAGGATAGGGTGGTTCCCGGCTGACTGGAGAGGAACAGATGTGATTCCCCTTCACAAAAGTGGGAGCAAGGCAGAAGCAGGAAACTACAGACCTGTTAGAGACAACCTCAGTGGTAGGGAAAATGATGGAATCACTTCTGAAGGAAAGAAATTGTCAAGTATCTAGAGAGGCCAGAGAACTTTGAGACTAAGGCAACATGGATTCACAACAGGAAGGTCATGCCAGACAAATCCTGATAGATTTCTTTGACTGGGTGACAAAGTAGTAGACTCAGGGGAGCCGTGGACATGGCCTACCTCAGACTTTAACAAGGCATTGGCACAGTCCACAAGATTAATATAAAGTTAAGCTAGCCTGGGAGTGGGTCCCAAGATGACAACCTAGGAAAAAAAATTGGCTGGAAAACTAGGACACAGAGATAATAGTAAATGGAGTCCACTCTGATGAAGGGGGGGTTACTAGTGAAGACACAGCAGGAGTTCAAGTGATAGGACCAGTCCTCTTCAATGTCTTTATAAGCGACATTGCAGAGGGACTGGAAGAAAAAGATGTCTCTTGCAGATGACACAAGATCTATAACAGAGTGCACAAAGGTGGGGTGGAAAGGATGAAAAGGACTTGTTAAGGTTAGAAGAATGGTCAAATGTATGGCTTAGATTCCAATGCTAAGAGGTGCAAAAAGGTAATACACCTGGAAACAAAACCCAGGGAAGGGTACACAATAAGGTGAGATACTAACAACAACAAAAATGGAAAGGGACAATCATATCAGATGACCTAAAGAATAGGCAACATGTGAGAGAGAGCAGTGAGGAGCTGGGGATATGGGAGGATGCATGGAGGCATCACCAGTAGAAAACAGGAAGTTATTATCCCTCTGTACAGACAGCTGGTCAGACCCCATCTGGAGTACTGCGTGCAGTTCTGGAGACAGTCCCAGAAAGACATGAAACAGGATGGAAGCTGTACAGGAGGACAGCTAAAATAGGTGCAGGGTCTGCAGGAACTATATGAAGAGACTAAAGAAGCAATCAATATATAGCCTCGGGAAAGGAGGGACAGGGGGACATGATAGAAACTTTCCAAGTACCTCAAAGTCAACAAGTCAAGAGGGTAGCATCTTTCAAAAGAGTGTGCAGAACAAGGGCACAATTGGAAGATAGAGAGGCGGCTCAGGGGTAGTTTAAGAGAAGTATTTTTCACAGAGAGGTTGGATGCATGGAATAGCCTAGCCAGAGGAGATCGTGGAGTCAAAAACAGTGGTGAAATTCAAGCATGCATGGGACAGTCATAAAGGCAATTCTAGGGGTGGGTGAGAAAAGAAGGCAGGCTGCTGGTTAACTGGGATCCACAGCTTAGCCAGTAGGCAGGGAAATCGAGGCAGACTAGGTGGGCTGATTACTTATCTGCCGTCAAATTGTGTTTCTATGCTTCTATATTTTGGTGGGGGACATGCGAGGATAGCTGGGCTGCTGCGGTGTTACTCTGACCTGCACTTGGAACTGTATGGGGGGCATGCTGAGGGGGATGGGCTGCACAGGGGATGTTGCTCTGACCTGCACGGAGAACTATACTGTGGGGGTGGCATGCTGAGGGGATGGCTGGGCTGCAAGGGTGTTGCTCTGACCTGCACTGTGAACTGTTTTGTTGAGGGGCATGCTGAGGATGGCTGGGCTCCACAGGGTGTTGCTCCCTGGCACTGCACTGGGAACTGTATTGGGGTGGCATGCTGGGGATTGCAGGACTTCACTCAGGGTGTTGCTCTGACCTGCACTGCTTGGCATCTATGGTTGGCAGGAGGGGCATGCTGACTGGATGGCTGGGCTGCACAGGGTGTTCTCAGACCTGCACATGGGAACTATGTTGTGGGGGAGCATACAGGAAGATGGCTGGGCTGCACAGGGGTGTTGCTCTGACCTGCACTGTGAGACTGCATTGTGGGAGGACATACTGAGGGGATGGCTGGGCTGCACAAGGTGTTGCTCTGACCTGCACTGTGAACTGTATTGTGGGGGGGCATGCTGAGAGATGGCTGGGCTGCTCAGGGTGTTGCTCTGACCTGCACTGGGAACTGTATTTGTGGGGGCATGCTGAGGGAGATGGCTGGGCTAGAGAGGGTGTTGCTCCATCCTACACTAAGAACTATATTCTGAGAGGCATGCAGAGAAGATGGCTGGGCTGCTCAGGGTGTTGCTCTAACCTGCACTGTGATCTGCAATAAGGGGAGTGCATGCTGAGGGGATGGCTGGGCTGCACAGGGTGTTGCTCTGACCTGTACTGGCAACTGTATTGTGGGAGGGTCATGCTGACTGGATGGCTGGGCTGCACAGGGTATTGCTCAGACCTGCACTGTGAACTGTATTGTGGGGGAGGGAGGCATGCTGAAAAAGATGGCTGGGCTGCACAGGGTGTTGCTCAGACCTTCACTGTGAACTGTTATGGGAGGACACACTGAGGGAGTGGCTGGGCTGCACAAGGTGTTGCTCTGACCTGCACAGTGAACTTCCATGTTGTGGGGGGGAGGCATGCTGAGAGATGGCTGGGCTACTCAGGGTGTTACTCTGACCACCACTGGGAACTGTATTGAGGGGGCATTCTGAGGAGATGGCTGGGCTGCAAAGTGTGTTGCTCTATCCTACACTATGAACTATATTGTGAGGGCAGGCATGAGGAAAGAGCTGGGCTGCTCAGGGTGTTTCTCTGACCTGCACTGTGAACTGTATTGAGGGAGGGCATGCTGAGGGGATGGCTGGGCTGCTCAGGGTGTTGCTCTGACCTGCACTGGGAACTGTATTGTGGGGGGGCATGCTGAGAAGACGGCTGGGCTGCTCAGGGTGTTCTCTGACCTGCACTGTGAACTGTATCATGGAGGCATGCTTGGGGATGGCTGGGCTGCACAGCATGTTGCTCCTGACCTGCACTGGGAACTGTATATTGAGGAGGCATGCTAGGGGATGGCTGAGCTGCTCAGGGTGTTGCTCAGACCTGCACTGGGAACTGTATTGTTGGGGGGGGGCATGCTGAGGGGATGGCTGGGCTACACATCGTGTTGCTCTGACCTGCACTGGGAACTGTATCATGGGGGGCATGCTGAGGGGATGGCTGGGCTGCTCAGGGTGTTGCTCTGACCTCCACTGGGAACTGTATTGTTTTGGGGGCATGCTAAGGGGATGGCTGGGCTGCAGAGCGTGTTGCTCTGACCTGCATGAAACTGTATCATAGTGGGAGCATGCTGAGGGATAGCTAGGGTTACACAGGGTGTTGCTCAGACCTGCACTGTGAACTGTATTTTGTGGGGGGCTTGCTGGCCAGGATGGCTGGGCTGCACAGAGTGTTGCTCTGACCTGCACTGGGAACAGTATTGCGGGGGGGTGCATGCTCAGGGGATGGCTGGGCTGCACAGGGTTTTGCTCTGACCTGCACTGGTAAATGTATTGTGGGTGGCATGCTGAGGGGATTGCTGGGCTGCTCAGGTTGTTGCTCTGACCTGCACTGGCAACTGTATTGTGCGTGGGGCATGCTGACTGGATGGCTGGGCTGCACAGGGTGTTGCTCAGACCTGCACTGTGAACTGTATTTTGGGAGGACATGAGGGGATGGCTGGGCTGCACAAGGTGTTGCTCTGACCTGCACTGTGAACTGTATGGTGGGGAGGGCATGCTGAGAAGATGGCTGGGCTGCTCAGGGTGTTGCTCTGACCTGCACTGAGAACTGTCTTGAGGGGCATGCTGAGGATGGCTGGAGCTGCAATGGGTGTTGCTCTTTCTACACTATGAACTATATTGTGGGGGGCATGCTGAGAGATAAGCTGGGCTGCTCAAGGGTGTTTCTCTGACCTGCATTAGGAACATGTATTAGGGGGTGGGGGCATGCTCTAGGACTGGCTGGGCTGCTCAGGATGTTGCTCAGACCTGCACTGGGAACTGTATTGTGGGAAGGGGGCATGCTGAGGGGATGGCTGGACTGCAAAGGGTGTTGCTCTGACCTGCACTGTAGAACTGTATTGTGGGGGGGGCATGCTGAGAGGATGGCTGGGCTGCAAGGGTGTTACTCTGACCTGCACTGGGAACAGTATTGTGTATGGGGGGCATGCTGAGGGGATGGCTGGGCTGCACAAGGTGTTATTCTGACCTTCCCTGTTAACTGTATCGTGCGGGGGCATGCTGAGGGGATGGCTGGGCTGCAAAGGGTGTGGCTCTGACCTGCACTGAGAACTATATTGTGGGGTGGGGCATGCTGAGGGGATGGCTGCACTGCAAAGGGTGTTGCTCTGACCTGCACTGTGAACTGTATTGTGTATGGCATGCTGAGGGGATGGCTAGGCTGCACAGGGTGTTGCTCTGACCTGCACTGGGAACTGTATTGGGGTGGCATGCTGAGGGGATTGCAGGGCTGCTCAGGGTGTTGCTCTGACCTGCACTGGCAACTGTATTGTGGGAGGGGCATGCTGACTGGATGGCTGGGCTGCACAGGGTGTTGCTCAGACCTGCACTGTGAACTGTATTTTGGGAGGACATGCTGAGGGGATGGCTGGGCTGCACAAGGTGTTGCTCTGACCTGCACTGTGAACTGTATGGTGGGGAGGGCATGCTGAGAAGATGGCTGGGCTGCTCAGGGTGTTGCTCTGACCTGCACTGAGAACTGTATATGAGGGGGGGCATGCTGAGGGGATGGCTGGGCTGGACAGCGTGTTGCTCTGACCTGCACTGTGAACTGTATTGTGGGGGGCATGCTGAGGGGATGGCTGGGCTGCACAGGGTGTTGCTCTGACCTGTACTGGCAACTGTATTGTGGGAGGGGCATGCTGACTGGATGGCTGGGCTGCACAGGGTATTGCTCAGACCTGCACTGTGAACTGTATTGTGGGGGGGGCATGCTGAAAAGATGGCTGGGCTGCACAGGGTGTTGCTCAGAACTTCACTGTGAACTGTATTATGGGAGGACACACTGAGGGGATGGCTGGGCTGCACAAGGTGTTGCTCTGACCTGCACTGTGAACTGTATTGTGGGGGGGAGGGCATGCTGAGAAGATGGCTGGGCTGCTCAGGGTGTTGCTCTGACCTGCACTGGGAACTGTATTGAGGCGGGGCATTCTGAGGGGATGGCTAGGTTGCACAGGGTGTTGCTCAGAACCTGCACTGTGAACTGTATTGTAGGGATGGCATGCTGAGGGGATGGCTGGGCTGCACAGGGTGTTGCTCTGACCTTTACTGGCAACTGTATTGTGGAAGGGGCTTGCTGACTGGTTGGATGGGCTGCACAGGGTATTGCTCAGACATGCACTGTGAACTGTATTGTGGGGGGGGGGGCATGCTGAAAAGATGGCTGGGCTGCACAGGGTGTTGCTCAGACCTTCACTGTGAACTGTATTATGGGAGAACACACTGAGGAGATGGCTGGGCTGCACAAGGTGTTGCTCTGACCTGCACTGTGAACTGTATTGTGGGGGGGGCATGCTGAGAAGATGGCTGGGCTGCTCAGGGTGTTGCTCTGACCTGCACTGGGAACTGTATTGAGGGGCATTCTGAGGGGATGGCTGGGCTGCAAAGAGTGTTGCTCTATCCTACACTATGAACTATATTGTGGGGAGGCATGCTGAGAAGACGGCTGGGCTGCTCAGGGTGTTTCTCTGACCTGCACTGTGAACTGTATTGAGGGAGGGCATGCTGAGGGGATGGCTGAGCTGCTCAGAGTGTTGCTCTGACCTGCACTGGGAACTGTATTGTGGAGGGGCATGCTGAGGGGATGGCTGAGCTGCTCAGGGTGTTACTCAGACCTGCACTGGGAACTGTATTGTGGGGGCATGCTGAGGGGATGGCTGGGCTGCTCAGGGTGTTGCTCTGACCTGCACTGGGAACTGTATTGTGGGGGGGCATGCTGAGGGGATGGCTGGGCTACACAGCGTGTTGCTCTGACCTGCACTGGGAACTGTTTCATGGGGGGGCATGCTGAGGGGTTGGCTAGGGTACACAGGGTGTTGCTCTGACCTGCCCTGTGACCTGTATTGTGTGGAGGGCATGCTGAGGGGATGGCTGGGCTACACATGTTGTTGCTCTGACCTGCACTGGGAACTGTATCATGGGGGGCATGATGAGGGGATGGCTAGGGTACACAGGGTGTTGCTCTGACCTGCCCTGTGACCTGTATTGTGGGGGGGCATGCTGAGGGGATGGCTGGGCTGCACAGCGTGTTGCTCTGACCTGCTCTTGAAACTGTATCTTGGGGGGGCATGCTGAGGGGATGGCTAGGGTACACAGGGTGTTGCTCAGACCTGCACTGTGAACTGTATTTTGGGGCGGGGGGGGGGCTTGCTGAGGGGATGGCTGGGCTGCACAGGGTGTTGCTCTGACCTGCACTGGGAACTGTATTGGGGGACATGCTCAGGGGATGGCTGGGCTGCACTGGGTTTTGCTCTGACCTGCACTGGTAAATGTATTGTGGGGGGCATGCTGAGGGGATTGCTGGGCTGCTCAGGTTGTTGCTGTGACCTGCACTGGCAACTGTATTGTGCGAGGGGCATGCTGACAGGATGGCTGGGCTGCACAGGGTGTTGCTCAGACCTGCACTGTGAACTGTATTGTGGGAGGACATACTGAGGGGTTGGCTGGGCTGCACAAGGTGTTGCTCTGACCTGCACTGTGAACTGTATGGTGGGGAGGGCATGCTGAGAAGATAGCTGGGCTGCTCAGGGTGTTGCTTTGACCTGCACTGAGAACTGTCTTGAGGGGGGGCATGCTGAGGGGATGGCTGGGCTGCAAAGGGTGTTGCTCTTTCCTACACTATGAACTATATTGTGGGGGGCATGCTGAGAAGATGGCTGGGCTGCTCAGGGTGTTTCTCTGACCTGCACTGTGAACTGTATTGTGGGGCATGCTGTCGGGATGGCTGGGCTGCTCAGGATGTTGCTCTGACCTGCACTGGGAACTGTATTGTGGGAAGGGGGGCATGCTGAGGGGATGGCTGGACTGCAAAGGGTGTTACTCTGACCTGCACTGTGAACTGTATTGTCGGAGGCATGCTGAGAGGATGGCTAGGCTGCAAAAGGGTGTTGCTCTGACCTGCATTGTGAACTGTATTGTGGGGGGGGGGCATGCTGAGGAGGATGGCTGGGTTGCATATGGTTTTGCACCGACCTGCACTGGTAACTGTATTGTGGGGGGGCATGCTGACTGGATGGCTGGGCTGCACAGGGTGTTGCTCAGTCCTGCACTGTGAACTGTATTATGGGTTGACATACTGTGGGGATGGCTCGGCTGCACAAGTTGTTGCTCTGACCTGCACTGTGAACTGTAATGTGGGGAGGCACGCTGAGAAGATGGATGGGCTGCTCAGGGTGTTGCTCTGACCAGCACTAGGAACTGTATTGGGGGGCATACTGAGGGGATGGCTGGGCTGCAAAGGGTGTTGCTCAGACCTGCACTGTGAACTGGATTGTGGTGGGGGGGACATGCTGAGGGGATGGCTGGGCTGCTCAGGGTGTTGCTCTGACCTGCACTGGGAACTGTATTGTGAGTGGAGTGCATGCTGAGGGGATGGCTGGGCTGCTCAGGGTGTTACTCTGACCTGCACTGTGAACTGTATCTTTGGGGGGGCATGCTGAGGGGATGGCTGGACGCTTCAAGGAGTTGCTCTGACCTGCACTGTGAACTGTATTTAGGGGAGTGCATGCTGAGGAGATGGCTGGGCTGGACAGCATGTTGCTTATACCTGCACTGTGAACTGTAAAGTGGGGGGGGCATTCTGAGAAGATGGCTGGGCTGCACAGGGAGTTGCTCTGACCTTCACTGTGAACTGTATTGTGGGAGGACATACTGAGGGGATGGCTGGGCTGCACAAGGAGTTGCACTGACCTGCACTGTGAACTGTATTGTGGGGGGTGCATGCTGAGAAGATGGCTGGGCTGCTCAAGGAGTTGCTCTGACCTGCACTGGGAACTGTATTGAGGGGGGGCATACTGAGGGGATGGCTGGGCTGCGAAGGGTGTTGCTCCATCCTTCACTATGAACTATATTGTGGGGAGGCATACTGAGAAGATGGCTGGGCTGCTCACGGTGTTTCTCTGACCTGCACTGTGAACTGTATTGTGGGGGGCATGCTGTGGGGATGGCTGGGCAGATCAGGATGTTGCTCTCACCTGCACTGGGAACTGTATAGTGGGGGGGCATGCTGTGTGGATGGCTGGGCAGCTCAGGATGTTGCTCTCACCTGCACTTGGAACTGTATTGTGGAGGGGGGGCATGCTGAGGGGTTAGAAACATAGAAACATAGAATGTGACGGCAGATAAGGACCACTTGGCCCACACAGTCTGCCCATTTCCCTACCTACTGGATACGCTGCAGATCCTAGATAACCAGCAGCCTACTTCTTCCTACCCCCACCCCCCAGAATTGCCTTATGACTATCCCATACATGCTTGAATTCCACCACTGATTTTGACTCCACAACCTCCTCCGGAAGGCCATTCCTTGCATCCACAACCCTCTATGTGAAAAAATACTTCCTTAAATTATCTCTGAGCCGCCCCCCCTCTATCTTCAAATTGTGCCCTCTTGTTCTTGCACACCTATTTTTTTGAAAGATGCTACCCTCTTGGACTTTGTTGATTCCCTTGAGGTACTTGAAAGTTTCTATCATGTCCCCCCTCTCCCTCCTTTCCTCGAGGCTATACATATTAAGCTCCTTAAGTCTCTCTTCATATGTCCTCTGGTGCAGACCCTGCACCATTTTAGTTGCCCTCCTCTGGACAGCTTCCATCCTGTCTATGTCTTTGCGGAGATTGGGTCTCCAGAACTGCTCACAGTACTCCAGATGGGGTCTCACCAGCTGGATGGCTGTGCTGCAAAGGGTGTTACTCTGACCTGCACTGCAAACTGTATGGGGGGGGCATGCTGAGAGGATGAATGGGCTCCACTGGGTGTTGCTCTGACCTGCACTGTGAACTGAATTGTGGGGAGGGCATGGTGAGGGGATGGCTGGGCTGCTCAGGGTGTTGATCTGACCTGCACTGTGAACTGCAATAAGGGGAGTGCATGCTGAGGGGATGGCTGGGCTGGACAGCGTGTTGCTCTGACCTGCACTGTGAACTGTATTGTGGGGGGGCATGCTGAGGGGACGGCTGGGCTACACAGGGTGTTGCTCTGACCTGTACTGGCAACTGTATTGTGGGAGGGGCATGCTGACTGGATGGCTGGGCTGCACAGGGTATTGCTCAGACCTGCACTGTGAACTGTATTGTGGGGGGCATGCTGAAAAGATGGCTGGGCTGCACAGGGTGTTGCTCAGACCTTCACTGTGAACTGTATTATGGGAGGACACACTGAGGGGATGGCTAGGCTGCACAAGGTGTTGTTCTGACCTGCACTGTGAACTGTATTGTGGGGGGGGAGGGCATGCTGAGAAGATGGCTGGGCTGCTCAGGGTGTTGCTCTGACCTGCACTGGGAACTGTAATGAGGGGGGGCATTCTGAGTGGATGGCTTTGCTGCAAAGTGTGTTGCTCTATCCTACACTATGAACTATAATGTGGGGAGGCATGCTGAGAAGATGGCTGGGCTGCTCAGGGTGTTTCTCTGACCTGCACTGTGAACTGTATTGAGGGAGGGCATGCTGAGGGGATGGCTGAGCTGCTCAGGGTGTTGCTCTGACCTGCACTGGGAACTGTATTGTGGAGGGGCATGCAGAGAGGATGGCTGGGCTGCTCAGGGTGTTGCTCTTACCTGCACTGGGAACTGTATTGCGGGGGGGCATGCTGAGAAGACAGCCGGGCTGCTCAGGGTGTTTCTCTGACCTGCACTGTGAACTGTATCATGGGGGGGCATGCTTAGGGGATGGCTGGGCTGCTCAGCGTGTTGCTCTGACCTGCACTGGGAACTGTATTGAGGGAGGGCATGCTGAGGGGATGGCTGAGCTGCTCAGGGTGTTGCTCAGACCTGCACTGGGAACTGTATTGTTGGGGGGCATGCTGAGGGGATGGCTGGGCTGCTCAGGGTGTTGCTCTGACCTGCACTGGGAACTGTATTGTGGGGGCATGCTGAGGGGATGGCTGGGCTACACAGCGTGTTGCTCTGACCTGCACTGGGAACTGTATCATGGGGGGGCATGCTGAGGAGATGGCTAGGGTACACAGAGTGTTGCTCTGACCTGCACTGTGAACTGTATTGTGTGGAGGGCATGCTGAGGGGATGGCTGGGCTGCACAGGGTGTTGCTCTGACCTGCACTGGTAAATGTATTGTGGGTGGCATGCTGAGGGGATTGCTGGGCTGCTCAGGCTGTTGCTCTGACCTGCACTGGCAACTGTATTGTGCGAGGGGCATGCTGACTGGATGGCTGGGCTGCACAGGGTGTTGCTCTGACCTGCACTGAGAACTGTCTTGGGGGGGCATGCCGAGGGGATGGCTGGGCTGCAAAGGGTGTTGCTCTTTCCTACACTATGAACTATATTGTTGGGGCGGGGGCATGCTGAGAAGATGGCTGGGCTGCTCAGGGTGTTTCTTTGACCTGCACTGTGAACTGTACTCTGGGGGGGTCATGCTCTGGGGATGGCTGGGCTGCTCAGGATGTTGCTCTGACCTGCACTTGGAACTGTAGTGTGGGAGGGGGGCATGCTGAGGGGATGGCTGGACTGCAAAGGGTGTTGCTCTGACCTGCACTGTGAACTGTATTGTGGGGGGCATGCTGAGAGGATGGCTGTGATGCAAAGGGTGTTGCTCTGACCTGCACTGTGAACTGTATTGTGGGGGGAGGCATGCTGAGGGGATGGCTGGGCTGCACAGGGTGTGGCTCTGACCTGCACTGAGAACTATATTGTGGGGGGGGAGCATGCTGACGGGATGGCTGCACTGCAGTTGGTGTTGCTCTGACCTGCACTGTGAACTGTATTGTGTATGGCATGCTGAGGGGATGGCTAGGCTGCACAGGGTGTTGCTCAGACCTTCATTGTGAACAGTATTGTGTGGGGGAGGGCATGCTGAGGGGGATGGCTGGGTTGCACATGGTGTTGCACTGACCTGCACTGGCAACTGTATTGTGGGGGGGCATGCTGACTGGATGGCAGGGCTGCACAGGGTATTGCTCAGTCCTGCACTCTGAACTGTATTATGGGAGGACATACTGAGGGGATGGCTCGGCTGCACAAGTTGTTGCTCTGACCTGCACTGTGGACTGTATTGTGGGGGACACGCTGAGGAAGATAGCTGGGCTGCTCGAGGTTGCTCTGATGAGCACTGGGAACTGTATTGGGGGGGGCATACTGAGGGGATGGCTGGGCTGCAAGGGTGTTGCTCAGACCTGCACTGTGAACTGAATTGTGGGGGGGGGGCATGCTGAGGGGATGGCTGGGCTGCTCAGGGTGTTGCTCTGACCTGCACTAGGAACTGTATTGTGAGTGGAGTGCATGCTGAGGGGATGGCTGGGCTGCTCAGGGTGTTGCTCTGACCTGCACTGTGAACTGTATCTTTGGGGGGGCATGCTGAGGGGATGGCTGGGCTGCTCAGGGTGTTGCTCTGACCTGCACTGTGAACTGTATTTTGTGGAGTGAATGATGAGGGGATGGCTGGGCTGGACAGCGTGTTGCTCAGACCTGCACTGTGAACCGTAAAGTGGGCGGGCACACTGAGAAGATGGCTGGGCTGCACAGGGTGTTGCTCTGACCTTCACTGTGAACTGTATTGTGGGAGGACATACTGAGGGGATGGCTGGGCTGCACAACGAGTTGCTCTGACCTGCACTGTGAACTGTATTGTGGGGGGGGGCATGCTGAGAAGATAGCTGGGCTGCTCAGGGAGTTGCTCTGACCTGCACTGGGAACTGTATTGTGGGGAGGGCATGGTGAGGGGATTGCTGGGCTGCTCAGGGTGTTGCTCTGACCTGCACTGGGAACTGTATTAAGGGGGGCATGCTGAGGGGATGGCTTGGCTGCAAAGGGTGTTGCTCTACCCTACACTTTGAACTATATTGTGGGGAGGTATGCTGAGAAGGCAGCTGGGCTGCTCATGGTGTTTTCTCTGACTTGCACTGTGAACTGTATTGTGGGGGCATGCTGTGGGGATGCGGGGCAACTCAGGATGTTACTCTGACCTGCACTGGGAACTATATTGTGGGGAGGGGGCATGCTGAGGGATGGCTGTGCTGCAAAGGGTGTTCTCTGACTTGCACTGCGAACTGTATTGTGTGGGGGGGGGCGTGCTGAGAGGATGAATGGGCTCCACTGGGTGTTGCTCTGTCCTGCACTGTGAACTGTAATAAGGGGAGTGCATGCTGAGGGGATGGCTGGGCTGGACAGCGTGTTGCTCAGACCTGCACTGTGAACTGTATTGTGGGGGCATGCTGAGGGGATGGCTGGGCTGCACACGGTGTTGCTCTGACCTGCACTGTGAACTGTACTGGGGGAATGCTGAGGGGATTGCTGGGCTGCTCAGGGTGTTGCTCTGACCTGCACTGGTAACTGTATTGTGGGAGGGGCATTCTGACTGGATGGCTGGGCTGCACATGGTGTTGCTCAGACCAGCACTGTGAACTGTATTGTGGGGGGCATGCTGAGAAGATGGCTGGGCTGCGCAGGGTGTTGCTCTGACTTTCACTGTGAACTGTATTATGGGAGGACACACTGAGGGGATGGCTGGGCTGCACAAGGTGTTGCTCTGACCTGCACTGTGAACTGTACTGTGGGGGAGGGCATGCTGAGAAAATGGCTGGGCTGCTCAGGGTGTTGCTCTGACCTGCACTGGGAACTGTATTAAGGGGGCATACTGAGGGGATGGCTTGGCTGCAAAGGGTGTTGCTCTATCCTACACTTTGAACTATATTGTGGGGAGGTATGCTGAGAAGACGGCTGGGCTTCTCAGGGTGTTTCTCTGACCTGCACTGTGAACTGTATTGTGGGGGGGGGCATGCTGTGCGGATGGCTGGACTGCTCAGGATGTTGCTCTGACCTGCACTGTGAACTCTATTGTGGGGGTGGGGCATGCTGAGAAGATGGCTGGGCTGCTCAGGGTGTTGCTCTGACCTGCACTGGGAACTGTATTGAGGGGGCATGCTAAGTGGATGGCTGGGCTGCAAAGGGTGTTGCTCTATCCTACACTATGAACTATATTGTGGGGAGGCATGCTGAGAAGATGGCTGGGCTGCAAAGGCTGTTGCTCTGACCTGCACTGGGAACTGTATTGTGGGGGGGGCATGCTGAGGGGATGGCTGGGCTGCTCAGGGTGTTGCTCTGACCTGCACTGGCAACTGTATCATGGGGGGCATGCTGAGGGGATCTCTGGGCTCTTCAGGGTGTTGCTCTGACACGCACTGTGAACTGTATTGAGGGGAGTGCATGCTGAGGGGTGGCTGGGTTGGACAGTGTGTTGCTCTGACCTGCACTGTGAACTGTATTGTGGGGGGGCATGCCTGGGGGATGGCTGGGCTGCACACGGTGTTACTCTGACCTGCACTGGGAACTGTATTGGAGGGGCATGCTGAGGGATAACTGGGCTGCACAGTGTGCTGCTCTGACCTGCACTGGGAAATGTGTTGTGGTGGGCATGCTGACTGGATGGCTGGACTGCACAGGGTGTTGCTCTGACCTGCACTGTGAACTGTATTGTGGGAGGACATACTGAGGGGATGGCTGGGCTGCACAAGGTGTTGCTCTGACCTGCACTGTGAACTGTATTGTGGGGGGGCATGCTGAGAAGATGGCTGGGCTGCTCAGGGTTTTTCTCTTACCTGCACTGTGAATTGTTTTGTGGGGGGGGGGGATGCTGTGGGGATGGCTGGGCTGCAAAGGGTGTTGCTCTGTCCTGCACTGTGAACTGTATTGTGTGGTGTGGCATGCTCAGAGGATGACTGGGCTGCACAGGTTGTTACTCGGACCTGCACTGTGAACTGTATAATGAGGGGGCATGCTGAGGGGATGGCTGGGCTGCACACGGTGTTGATCTTACCTGCACTGGGAACTGTATTGGGGGGGCATGCTGAGGGGATGGCTGGGCTGCATAGGGTGTTGCTCTGACCTGCACTGTGAACTGTACTGTGGTGGGGGGCATGCTGTGGGGATGGCTGGGCTGCTCAGGATGTTGCTCTGACCTGCACTGTGAACTGTATTGGGGGGGGCATGCTGAGGGGATGGCTGGGCTACTCAGGATGTTGCTCTGACCTGCACTGCGAACTGTATTGTGGGGGGGGACATGCTGAGAATATGGCTGGGCTAATCAGGGTGTTGCTCTGACCTGCTCTGGGAACTGTATTGTGGGGGGGGCATGGTGAGGGGATGGCTGGGCTGCTCAGGGTGTTGCTCTGACCTGCACTGTGAACTGTATTAAGGGGTGTGAATGCTGTGGGGATGGCTGGGCTGGACAGCGTGTTGCTCTGACCTGCACTGTGAACTGTATTGTGGGGGGAGGCATGCTGAGGGGATGGCTGGGCTGCACAGGGTGTTGCTCTGACCTGCACTGGGAACTGTATTTGGAGGGCCTGCTGAGGAGATGGCTAGGTAGCACAAGGTGTTGCTCTAACCTGCACTGTGAACTGTTTTGTGGGGGGGGTGTGCATGCTGAGAAGATAGCTGGGCTGCTCAGGGTGTTGCTCTGACATGCACAGGGAACTGTATTGATTGGGGGCATACTGAGGGGATGGCTGGGCTGCAAAGGCTGTTGCTCTATCCTGCACTATTAACTATATTGTGGGGAGGCATGCTGAGAAGATGGCTGGGCTGCTCAGGGTGTTTCTCTGACCTGCACTGTGAACTGTATTGTGTTGGGGGGCATGTTGTGGGGATGGCTGGGCTGCTCATGATGTTGCTCTGACCTGCACTGCGAACTGTATTGTGGGGGGGGACATGCTGAGAATATGGCTGGGCTTCTCAGGGTGTTGCTCTGACCTGCATTGGGAACTGTATTGAGGGGGGCATGCTGAGGGGATGGCTGGGCTGCAAAGGGTTTTGCTCTGACCAGCACTGTGAACTGTATCGTAGGATGGGGCATGCTGAGCGCATGGCTGGGCTGCTCAGGGTGTTCTCAACCTGCACCGTGAACTGTATTTTGGGGCATGTGAGAAGATGGCTGGGCTGCTCAGGATGTTGCTCTGACCTGCACTGGGAACTGTATTGAGTGGGGGCATGCTGAGGGGATGGCTGGGCTGCTCAGGGTGTTGCTCTGACCTGCACTGTGAACTGTATTGAGGGGAGTGCATGCTGAGGGGATGGCTGGGCTGCACAAGGTGTTATTCTGACCTGCCCTGTGAACTGTATCATGGGGGAGCATGCTGAGAAGACGGCTGGGCTGCTCAGGATGTTTCTCTGACCTGCACTGGGAACTGTTTTTTGGGAAGTGGGGGGCATGATGTGGGGATGGCAGGGCTGCTCAGGGTGTTGCTCTGACCTGCACTGGGAACTGTTTTTTGGGAAGTGGGGGGCATGTTGAGGAAGGCTGGGCTGCACAGGGTGTTACTCTGACCTACACTGGGAACTGTACTGGGGGCATGCTGAGGGATTGCTTGAACTGCACAGTGGCTTGCTCTGACCTGCCCTGAGAAGCATATTGTGGGGGCATGCTGAGGGGATGACTTGGCTGCACAGGGTGTTGCCCTGACCTGCACTGAGAACTGTAATGAGGGGAGGGCATGCTGATGGGATGTCTGGGCTGCTCAGGGTGTTGCTCTGACCTGCACTGTGAACTGTATCTTTGGGGGGGCATGCTGAGGGGATGGCTGAACTCTTCAGGGTGTTGCTCTGACCTGCACTGTGAACTGTATTTAGGGGAGTGCATGCTGAGGAGATGGCTGGGCTGGACAGCGTGTTGCTCAGACCTGCACTGTGAACTGTAATGTGGGGGGGCATACTGAGAAGATGGCTGGGCTGCACATGGTGTTGCTCTGACCTTCACTGTGAACTGTATTGTGGGTGGACATACTGAGGGGATGGCTGGGCTGAACAAGGAGTTGCTCTGACCTGCACTGTGAACTGTATTGTGGGGGGGGCATGCTGAGAAGATGGCTGGGCTGCTCAGGGAGTTGGTCTGACCTGCACTGGAAACTGTATTGAGGGGGCATACTGAGGGGATGGCTGGGCTCGCGAAGGGTGTTGCTCCTTATACACTATGAACTATGTAATGAGGAGGCATACTGAGAAGATGGCTGGGCTGCTCATGGTGTTTCTCTGACCTGCACTGTGAACTGTATAGATGGGGGGCGTGCTGTGGGGATGGCTGGGCAGCTCAGGATGTTGCTCTGACCTGCACTG
Source organism: Neoceratodus forsteri (assembly GCA_016271365.2). Taxonomy (NCBI): domain Eukaryota; kingdom Metazoa; phylum Chordata; order Ceratodontiformes; family Ceratodontidae; genus Neoceratodus; species Neoceratodus forsteri. The sequence goes on along the minus strand of CM028131.1, from coordinate 157,728,210 downwards.
GGAACTGTATTGTGGCAGGGGGCATGCTGAGGGGATGGCTGGGCTGCAAAGGGTGTTACTCTGACCTGCACTGCGAACTGTATTGTGGGGGGCATGCTGAGAGGTTGAATGGGCTCCACTGGGTGTTGCTCTGACCTGCACTGTGAACTGTATTGTGGGGAGGGCATGGTGATGGGATGGCTGGGCTGCTCAGGGTGTTGCTCTGACCTGCACTGTGAACTGTAATAAGAGGAGTGAATGCTGAGGAGATGGCTGGGCTGGACAACGTGTTACTCAGACCTGCACTGTGAACTGTATTGTTGGGGGGCATGCTGAGGTGATGGCTGGGCTGCACACGGTGTTGCTCTGACCTGCTCTGGGAACTGTACTGGGTGGGCATTCTGACTGGATGGCTGGGCTGCACAGGGTGTTGCTCTGACCTTCACTGTGAACTGTATTATGGGAGGACACACTGAGGGGATGGCTGGGCTGCTCAAGGTGTTGCTCTGACCTGCACTGTGAACTGTACTGTGGGGGGTGAGGGCATGCTGAGAAGATGGCTGGGCTGCTCAGGGTGTTGCTCTGACCTGCACTGGGAACTGTATTAAGGGGGGGCATACTGAGGGGATGGCTTGGCTGTAAAGGGTGTTGCTCTATCCTACACTATGAACTATATTGTGGGGAGTCATGCTGAGAAGATGGCTGGGCTGCTCGAGGGTGTTTCTCTGACCTGCACCTATGAACTGTAGTGTGGGGGGGGGGGGGGTATGCTGTGGGGATGGCTGGACTGCTCAGGATGGCTGCTCTGACCTGCACTGTGAACTGTATTGTGGGGGGTATGCTGAGAAGATGGCTGGGCTGCTCAGAGTGTTGCTCTGACCTGCACTCAGAACTATGTCGAGGGGGCATGCTGAGGGGATGGCTGGGCTGCAAAGGGTGTTGCTCTATCCTACACTATGAACTATATTGTGGGGAGGCATGCTGAGAAGATGGCTGTGCTGCAAGGGTGTTGCTCTGACCAGCAATGGGAACTGTATTGTGGGGGGGCATGCTGAGGGATAGCTGGGCTGCTCAGGGTGTTGCTCTGACCTGCACTGGCAACTGTATCATAGAAGGGCATGCTGAGGGGATATCTGGGTTCTTCAAGGGTGTTGCTCTGACCGCCTGTGAACTGTATTAGGGGAGGGGCATGCTGAGGGGTGCTGGGTTGGACAGCGTGTTGCTCCAAACCTGCACTGTGAACTGTATTGTGGAGAGGCATGCCTGGGGATAGCTCGCTGCACACAGTGTTACTCTGACCTGCACTGGGAACTGCATTGGAGGCATGCTGAGCGGATAGCTAGGCTGCACAGTGTGCTGCTCACCTGCACTGGGAAATGTGTTGTGGGGGGCATGCTGACTGGATGGCTGGACTGCACAAGGTGTTGCTCTGACCTGCACTGTGAACTGTATTGTGGGAGGACATACTGAGGGGATGGCTGGGCTGCACAAGGTGTTGCTCTGACCTACACAGTGAACTGTATTGTGGGGGGCATGCTGAGAAGATGGCTGGTCTTCCTCAGGTTTTTTCCTTCCTGCACTGAATTGTATTGTGGGGGGAGGGTGGTGCTGTGGGGATGAAAGCTGGGCTGCAAAGGGTGTTGCTCTGTCCTGCACTGTGAACTGTATTATGTGGGGGCATGCTCAGAGGATGACAGGGCTGCACAGGTTGTTACTCGGACCTGCACTGTGAACTGTATAAAGGGGGGGGCATGCTGAGGGGATGGCTGGGCTGCACACGGTGTTGATCTTACCTGCACTAGGAACTGTATTGGGGGGACATGCTGAGGGGATGTCTGGGCTGCACAGGGTGTTGCTCTGACCGGCACTATGAACTTTATTGTTGGGGAGACATACTGAGAGGATGGCTGGGCTGCATAGGGTGTTGCTCTGACCTGCACTGTGAACTGTATTGTGGGGGGGGCATGCTGTGGGGATGGCTGGGCTGCTCAGGATGTTGCTCCCAGCCTGCATTGGGAACTGTTTAGTGGAGGGGGGGGGCATGGTGAGGGATGGATGGGCTGCTCAGGGTGTTGCTCTGTCCTGCACTGTGAACTGCATTAAGGGGAGTGAATGCTGTGGGGATGGCTGGGCTGGACAGCGTGTTGCTCTGACCTGCACTGTGAACTGTATTGTTGGGGGGCATGCTGAGGGGATGGCTAGACTGCACAGGATATTGCTCAGACCTGCACTGTGAACTGTATTTGGAGGGCATGCTGAGGAGATGGCTGGGTTGCTCTGACCTGCACTGGGAAATGTATTGTGTGGGGCATGCTGAGGGGATTGCTGGGCTGCACAGGATGTTGTTCTGACCTGCACTGGCAACTGTATTGTGGGGGGGCATGCTGAGAAGATGGCTGGGCTGCACAGGGTGTTGCTCTGACCCTTCCACTTGACTGTATAATGGAGGACATACTGAGGGACAGCTGGGCTGCTGGGTGTTGCTCTGACCTGCACTGTGAACTGTATTGTGGGGGGTGCATGCTGGGAAGATGGCTGGGCTGCTCAAGGTGTTAACAGCCTGCAGAGGAACTGTATGGGGGAGCCTTACTGAGGGATAGCTGCGCTGCTAGGGTGTTGCTCTATCCTGCACTATGAACTATATTGTAGGGAGGCATGCTAAGAAAGATAGCTGGGCTGCTCCAGAGGGTGTTTCTCTGACCAGCACTATGAACTATATTATGGGGAGGGACATGTTGTGGGGATGGCTGGGCTACTCAGGATGTTGCTCTGACCTGCACTGGGAACTGTATTGTGGGGTGGACATGCTGAGGGGATGAGCTGGGCTGGACAGCGCGTTGCTCTGACCTGCACACTGTGAACTGTATTGTGGTAAGGGCATGCTGAAGAGGCTGGAAGCTACTCAGGAGTGTTACTCAGCCTGCACTGGGCTTCGCAATGTTGGGGAGGACATGCTGGGGGATGGCTGGGCTGCTCAGGGGTGTTGCTCTGACCTGCACTGAGAGCTGTATCTTTGGAGGGGCATGCTGGGGGATGGCTGGACTCTTCAGGGTGTTGCTCTGACCTGCACTGTGCGAACTGTATTGAGGGGAGTGCATGCTGAGGGATTGCTGGGCTGGACAGCGTATCTAAGACCATGCACTGTATACTATGTGTGGGGACATACTGAGAAGATGGCTGGGCTGCTGGCGTGTTGCTCTGACCTTCACTATGAACTGTATTGTCTGAGGGACATACTGAGGATGGCTGCGCTGCACAAGGAGTTGCTCTGACCTGCACTGTGAACTGTATTGTGGGGGGGCATGCTGAGGGAATGGCTGGGCTGCTCAGGGAGATGCTCTGACCTGCACTGGAAACTGTATCATGGTGGGGCATGCTTAGGGATCTCTGGGCTCTTCAGGGTGTTGCTCTGACACGCACTGTGATCTGTATTGAGGGGAGTGCATGTGGAGGGGTGGCTGGGTTGGACAGTGTGTTGCTCGGACCTGCACTGTGAACTGTGTGGGGGGCAGGTGCCTGGGGGATGGCTGGACTACACAACGAGTGTTACTCTGACCTGCACTGGGAACTGTATTCAGGGGCATGCTGAGAGAGGATAGCTGGGCTGCACAGTGTGCTGCTCTGACCTGCACTGGGAAATGTGTTGTGGTGGGCATGCTGACTGGATGGCTGGACTGCACAGGGTGTTGCTCTGACCTGCTCTGTGAACTGTATTGTGGGAGGACATACTGAGGGGATGGCTGGGCTGTACAAGGTGTTGCTCTGACCTGCACTGTGAACTGTATTGTCGGGGGGGTGGCATGCTGAGAAGATGGCTGGGCTGCTCAGGGTTTTTCTCTTACCTGCGCTGTGAATTGTATTGTGGGGGGTGGGTGGTGCTGTGGGGATGGCTGGGCTGTAAAGGGTGTTGCTCTGTTCTGCACTGTGAACTGTATTCTGTCGGGGGGCATGCTGAGAAGATGGCTGGGCTGCACAGGGTGTTGATCAGACTTTCACTGTGAACTGTATTGTGGGAGGACACACTGAGGGGATGGCTGGGCTGCACAAGGTGTTGCTCTGACCTGCACTGAACTGTGTGGGGGAGGGCATGCTGAGAAGTTGGCTGGGCTGCTCCGGGGTGTTGCACTGACCTGCACTGGGAACTGTATTAAGGGGGGGCATCCTGAGGGGATGGCTTGGCTGCAAAGGGTGTTGCTCTATCCTACACTATGAACTATATTGTGGAGGGTATGCTGAGAAGACGTCTGGGCTGCTCAGGGTGTTTCTCTGACCTGCACTGTGAACTGTATTGTGGGGGGGGCATGCTGTGGGGATGGCTGGGCAGCTCAGGATGTTACTCTGACCTGCACTGTGAACTGCATTGTGGGGGGAATGCTGAGAAAGATGGCTGGGCTGCTCAGGGAATCTCCTGACCTGCACAGGAAACTGTACAGAGGGGGCATACTGATGGGATGGCTGGGCTGCGAAGGTGTGGCTCCATCCTACACTATGAACTATACTGTGAGGAGGCATGCTGAGAAGATGGCTGGGCTGCTCATGGTGTTTCTCTGCCCTGCACTGTGAACTGTATTGTGGGGGGGGCATGCTGTGGGGATGGCTGGGCAGCTCAGGATGTTGCTCTGACCTGCACTGGGAACTGTATTGCGGCAGGGGGCATGCTGAGGGGATGGCTGGGCTGCAAAGGGTGTTACTCTGACTTGCACTGCGAACTGTATTGTGTGGGGCGGGCATGCTGAGAGGATGAATGGGCTCCACTGGGTGTTGCTCTGACCTGCACTGGGAACTGTACTTGGAGGGCATCCTGAGGGGATGGCTGGGCTGCTCAGTGTGTTGCTCTGACCTGCACTGGTAACTGTATTGTGGGAGGGGCATTCTGACTGGATGGCTGGGCTGCACAGGGTGTTGCTCTGTCCTGCACTGTGACCTGTATTGTGTGGGGGGGCATGCTGAGAAGATGGCTGGGCTGCACAGGGTGATGCTCTGACTTTCACTGTGAACTGTATTATGGGAGGACTCACTGAGGGGATGGCTGGGCTGCACAAGGTGTTGCTCTCACACCACTGTAGAACTGTATTGTGGAGGGAGCATGGTGAGGGATAGCTGGGCTGCTCAGGGTGTTGCTCTGACCTGCACCCTGAACTATGAAATGGTCAGAGATGTTGTGGGGATGGCTGGGCTGCACGGGGTGTTGCTCTGACCTGCACTGGGAACTGTATTGTGGGGGGGGTGCATGCTGTGAATATGGCTGGGCTGCTCAGGGTGTTGCTCTGACCTGCACAGGGAACTGTAATGAGCGGGGGAATACTGAGGGGATGGCTGGGCTGCAAAGGGTGTTGCTCTATCCTGCACTATGAACTATGTTTTGGGGAGGCATGCTGAGAAGATGGCTGGGCTGCTCAGGGTGTTTCTCTGAACTGCACTGTGAACTGTATTGTGTTGGGGGCATGTTGTGGGGATGGGCGGCTGCCAAGTGTTGCTCCGCCTGCACTATGAACTGTATTGTGAGGGGCATGCGAGAATATGGCTGGGCCTCGGTGTTGCTCTGACCTGTATTGAGACTGGAATGAGGGGCATGCTGAGGGAATAGCGAGCTACAAAGTGTTACCTGACCAGCACTGGAACTGTATTGTCGGGGGGGGCATGCTGACGCATGGCTGGCTGCTCAGGGTGTTTCTCAGCCTACACTGTGAACTGTATTTTGGGAGGCATACTGAGGATAGCTGTGTGCTACTCTAGGTGTTGCTCTGACACTGGAACGCAATTTGGGAGGCATCTGAGTAGATGGCTGGGCTGCTCAGGATGTTATCTGAAGCACTAGGAACTGTATTGTGGGGAGGCATGCTGAGGGATTAGCTGAGCCTCAGAGTTGCTCGGCCTGCAGCCAAAAGCATCATGGGGGGCATGCGAAGGATGACTGGGCCACCAGGGTGCTGCCTGACCTGCACTGAACTGTATTGAGTGGGTGCATGCTGAGGATGGCTGGGCTGAACAGCGTGTTACTCTGACCACACTGTGAACTGTATTCTCGGGGGCACAAGGGGATGGCTGGGCACACAGTGTTGCTCTGACCTGCACTGGGAACTGATGGGGTATGCTGAGGTGAGCTGGGCTGCAGTGTTGCTCTGACTGCACTAGCAACTGTATTGTTGAGGGCATGCTGACTGGATGGCTGGTCTACACAGGGTGTTGCTCTGACCACTGGGAGCTCTATTGTGGGAGACTTGCTGAAGATAGCTGGGCTGCAGAGGTGCTGCTCTGACCTTCACTGTGAACTGTATTGTGGGAGGACATACTGGGGGATGGCTAGGCTACAAGGTTGCTCGACCTGCACTGTGAACTGTATTGTGAGGAAGTACATGCTGAGGATAGCTAGGCTGCACAGGTATTCTGACCTGCCTGTGAACTGTATATAAGGGGTATACTCCGAAAGCTGAACTCAAGGTGTTTCAGCCTGCACTGGGAACTGTTTTGGGAGTGGGGGCATGTTGTATGAATGGCAGGACTACTCGGATGTTACTCCAATACTGGGAACTGATTACAGCAAGTGGGGGCATGCTAGGGATTGCTGAACTGCCCAGGAATGCCTCTGACCTGCCTAGAACTATATTGTGGAGGTGGGCATGCTGAGGATAGCTGGGCTGCTCGGGTGTTTCTCACACCTGCACTGTGAACTGTATCTTTGGGGGGGGCATGCTGAGGGGACAGCTGGACTCTGGGTTATCTGACCTGCATGAACTGTATTTAGGGGTGTGCTGAGGAGATGGCTGGGCTGGACAGCGTGTTGCTCAGACCTGCACTGTGATCTGTAATATGAGGGGCTTACTGAAGATGGCTGGTCTTCGGAGTGCTCTGACCTTCACTGTGAACTGTATTGGGGAGGACATACTGGAGGATAGCTGGGCTACTAAAGGTTACTCTGACCTGCACAGAACTGTATTGGCCAGAGGCATGCTGAGAAGATGGCTGGGCTGCTCAGGGGTGCTCAGCCTGCACTGGAACTGTATTGATGGGGCATGCACAGAGATGGCAGGGCTGTGAAGGTGTTCTCCATCCTACACTATGAACCTATTTTGGGAGGCACGAAGATGACTTGATACTCATGGTGTTTCTCAGCCTGCACTGTGACCTGTATTGTGAGAGGCATGCTGTGGGGATGGGCAGCTCAGCATCTTCCTCCCAACCCGCACCGGGATCTACTGGGGGGTGGGGCATGCTGAGGATAGCTGGGGTTCAAGGTGTTACTCTGACCTGCCTCAAAACTGTATTGTGGGGGTAGAGAGGATGAATGGGCTCCATGGAACTTTCTCTGACCTGCTCTGTGAACTGTATTGTGGGGAGGGCATGGTGAGTGGATGGCTGAGCTGCTCAGGGTGTTGCTCCGACCTGCACTGGGACCTGTACTGGGTGGGCATTCTGACTGGATGGCTGGGCTGCACAGGGTGTTGCTCTGACCTTCACTGTGAACTGTATTATGGGAGGACACACTGAGGGGATTGCTGGGCTGCACAAGGTGTTGCTCTGACCTGCACTGTGAACTGTACTCTGGAGGCATGCTGAGAAGATGGCTGGGCTGCTGGTGTTGCTCCCACCTGCACTGGAAAATGATAAGGAGCAGACTGAGGGATGACAGCTGCAGGGTTGCTCCATCCAACACTATGAACTATATTGGGAGGCATGCTGAGAAGATGGCTGGGCTGCCAGGGTGTTTCTCTGACCTACACTGAACTGTATTGTGGGGGGGGCATGCTGTGGGGATGACTGGACTGCTCAGGATGTTGCTCTGACACACTGAACACTGGACGGGCAGGGGAGCTGAGAGGCACCTGGGCTGCTCAGGGGTTGCTCTGACCTTCACTGGGAACTGTATTGAGGGGGCATGCTGAGGGATGGTTGGGCTGCAAGATGTTACTCCATCCTACACTGAACCACTCAGGGAGGCATGCACAGAAGATAGCTGGGCTACTCAGGGTGTTGCTCCTGACCTGCACTAGGAACGGTATCATGGAGGGGCATGGAGGATCTGAGCTCTTCGGTGTTGCTCGACCTACTGGGAACTGTATTGAAGGGGGCATGCTGGGGATGGCTGGGCTGCATGGTGCATTCTATCCTTCACTATGCACTATATTGTGGGGAGGCATGCTGAAGATGGCTGGGCTGCAAGGTGTTGCTCTGACCAGCACAGAACTACATTGGGGGGCATGCTAAGGAAGGATGGGCTGCTCAGAATTGCTCCTCTGTCCTACCATCAACTGTCTCATAGAGACTTGCTGGGGATCTCTGGGCTCACAGGGTGTTGCTCTGACCTGCACTGTGAACTGTATTGAGATGAGTGCATGTGAGGGGTGCAGGGTTGGACATGTTGCTCTGACTGCTCTGTGAACTGTATTGTGGGGGAATGCCTGGGGATAGCTGGGAGGCACATTACTCTGACCTGCACTCGGAACTGTGGCGGGGCTTGCTGAGGATAGCTAGGCTGCACAGTGTGCTCTAGCCTGCACTGGGAAATGTGTTGTAGGGCATGCAGCTGGATAGCTGGACTACACATGGTGTTGTCTGACCTGCACTGTGAACTGTTTGTGGGAGTTCATACTGAGGATAGCTGTGCTGCAGGTGCTGCTCTGATCACAGGAAAATGTGTTGGGGGGGCATGTGACTGGATAGCTGGACCACACATGGTGTTGCTCTGACCTGCACTATGAACTACTGTGGGGGAGGCATGCTGAGAAGATGGCTGGGCTGCTAGGGTCTTTCTCCAGCTGCACTGTGAAGTGTATTGTGAAGTGCTGTGGGATAGCTGGGCTACAAAGGGTGTTACTCTGTCCTGCTGTGAACTGAATAAAGGGGTCATGCTCAGAGGATGTCTAGGCTGCACAGTTGTTACCGGACCTGTGAACTGTATAAGGGGGGCATACTGAGGGGATGGCTGGGCTGCACAGTTTTTGATCTTACACTGGGAACTGGGAGGCATGCTGAGATGTCTGGGCTACACAGGTGTTGCTCTGACTAGCACTATGAACACTTTGTTGGGGAGACATACAAGGTATGGCTGGGCTGCCCGCAGTGTTATAAAATGCACTGGGAACTGTGGGGGGCACAGAGGGATGTCTGGGCTGCACAGAGTGTTGCTCTGACCTACTGTAACTGTGTGTGGTGGGGGGGCATGCTGGGGATGGCTGGGCTGCTCAGGATGTTGCTCTGATGCACTAGGAACTGTAACCCGGGGGGCATGGTGGGAGATAGTGGGCTGCTCAGGGTGTTCACTCTGACCTGTGAACTGTATTAAGGGGTGTGAATGTTGTGGGGAAGGCTGGGCTGGACAGTGTTGCTCTGACTGCATATGCTATGTATGGGGGGGCATGCTGGGGGATGGCTAGACTGCAGGATGTTGCTCAGACTGCTGTGAACTATATTGTGGGGGGATGCTGAGGATGGCTGGGCTGCACAGGGTGTTGCTCTGACCTGCACTAGGAACTATTTGGAGGGCATGCTGAGGAGATGGCTGGGTTACACAGGTGTTGCTCTGACCTGCACTGTGAACTGTATTGTGGAAGTGCATGCTGAGAAGATGGCTGCTCAAGTGTTCTCTGACACACAGGAACTGTAGTGGCGGGGCCTACTGAGGATGGCTGGGCTGCAAAGGTGTTGATCTCTACACTATGAACTATATTATGGGAGGCATGCTGAGAGATGGCTGGGCTGCTCAGGTGTTCTCTGAACTGCACTATAAACTGTATTGTGTTGGGGGCATGTTGTGGGGATGAACAGCTGCTCATGATGTTGCTCTGACCTGCGAACTGTATTGTGGGAGGGACATGCTGGGGGAGGCTGGGCTGGACAGCGTTGCTCTGACCTGCACTGTGAACTGTATTTTGGGGGCATGCTGAGAATAACAGGCCTCAGGTGTTCCTCTGACCTGCATAGGAACTGTATTGAGGGGGCATGCTGGGGGATGGCTGGGCCACAAAGGGTGCCTCACCAGCACTGTGAACTATGTGGGCGGGGGCACTGAGGCATGGCTGGCTTCTCAGAATTTCTCTGACCTGCACTGTGAATGTATTTTGGCTGGTGGCTACAGAAGATGGCTGTGCCACTCTGGGTGTTGCTCTGACCTGCACTGTGAACTGTATTTTGGGGGCATACTGTGGGATGGCTGGACTGCTCGGATGTTGCTCTGACCTGCACTGTGAACGCTATATTGGTGGGGGCATGCTGAGAGATGGTGGGCTGCACAGGGTGCTCTGACCAGCACTGGGAACTGTATTGAGGTGGGGCTTGCTGAGGGGATGGTTGGGCTGCTCAGGGTGTTGCTCTGTCCTGCACTGGCAACTGTATCATGGGGGGGCTTGCTGAGGGGATCTCTGGGCTCTTCAGGGTGTTGCTCTGACCCGCACTGTGAACTGTATTGAGATGAGTTCATGCTGAGGGGTGGCTGGGTTGGACAGCGTGTTGCTCTGACCTGCTCTGTGAACTGTATTTGGGGGCATGCCTGGGGGATGGCTGGGCTGCACAGTGTTACTCTGACCTGCACTGGGAACTATGGGGGAGGCTTACTGAGAGTAACTGGGCTGCACAGTGCTGCTCTGACCTACTAAATATGTTGTGGGGGCATGCTGACTGGATGGCTGGACTGCATGGTGTTGCTCAACCTGCACTGTGAACTGTTTGTGGAGGACATACTGAGGATGGCTGTGCTGCACAAGGTGCTACTCTGATCTACTGGGAAATGTGTTGTAGGGCATGCTGACTGGATGGCTGGACTGCACGTATTGCTCCTGACCTGCACTATGAACTATTGTGGGGGCGAAAGCTGAGAAGATAGCTGGGCTGCTCAGGGTTTCTCCTTCCCACTGAATTGTATTGTGGGGGCTGCTGTGGGGATGGCTGGGCTGCAAGGGTGTTCTCTGTCCTGCACCAGACATAAAAGAGGTCATGCTCAGAGGATGACTGGGCTGCACAGTTATTCTAGGACCACACTGTAACTGTATAAGGGGCATGCTGGGGGATGGCTGGGCTGCACACTGTTTGATCCTACACTGGGAACTATGACGGGGCATGCTGAGGATGCCTGGGCTGCAGGGTGTTACTCTGACTAGCACTGAACTTTATTGTTGGGAGACATACAAGGTAACGCTGGGCTGCACGGTACTCAGCCTGCAAGACTGTATTGGGGGCATGCTGAGAGGATGTCTGGGCTGCACAGGGTGTTACTCTGACCCACACCATGAACTATATTGTGGTGGGGGGCATGCTGTGGGGATAGCTGGGCTCAGGATGTTGCTCTGATCTGCACTGGGAACTGTATTGTGGGGGGCATGGTGAGGGGATGGCTGGGGCTGCTCAGGGTGTTACTCAGCCTGCTGTGAACTGTATTAAGGGTTGAAGTTGTGGGGAAGGCTGGGCTGGACAGCGTGTTGCTCCTGACCTGCACTATTAACTGTATTGGGGAGGCATCTGGGGATGGCTAGACTACAGGATGTTGCTCAGACTGCACTGTGAACTGTATTGTGGGGGCATGCTGGGGGATGGCTGGGCTGCACAGGGTGTTGACCTGCACTGGGAACTATTTGGAGGGCATGCTGGGGAGATGAGGTTGCCAAGGTGTTGCTCTGACCTGCACTGAACTGTATTGTAAGGGCATGTGCTGAGGAAGATGGCGGGCTGCTCAGGGTGTTACTCTGACCTGCAGGGAACTGTATTAGGGGAGTCCTACTGAGAGGATGGCTGGGCTGCAAGGGTGCTCTATCCTACACTGAACTATATGTGGGAGGCATGCTGAAGATGGTGGGCACTCAGGGTGTTTCTCTGAACTGCACTATGAACCACAGGGGGTACTGAGGCATGGCTGGGCTGAAAAGGATGCTGTCTACCTCCACTACGAACTATATTGTGGGGAGGCATGCTGAGAAGATGGCTGGGCTGACAGCGTTGCTCTGACCTGCACTGTGAACTGTATTGACGCTGAGAATATGGCTACTTCAGGGTGTTCCTCTGACCAGCATTGGGAACTGTATTGAGGGGGGCATGCTGAGGGGATGGCTGGGCTGCAAAGTGCTACCTGACCAGCACCGTGAACTGTATGTGGGGGGCATGCTGGCATGGCTGGGCTGCCCAGATGTTCTCTGACCTGCACTGGGGAATCATTTGGGGGGGAACGCTGAAGATGGCTGTGCAAATGGTGTTAAAGCACACACTGTGAACTGTATTTTGGGTGGGGGCATGCTGTGGGGATGCTGGACTACTCAGGATGTTGCTCACACCTGCACTGTGAACTGTATGTAGAGGCATGCTGAGAAGATGGCTGGGCTGCTCAAGTTGCTGCCTGCACTGGGAACTGTATTGAGGGGCTTGCTGAGGGGATGGTTGGGCTTGAAGTGCTGCTCACCACACTAGGAACTATATGGGGGGGGCACAGAGAGATGGCTGGGCTGCAAGGGTGCTGCTCTGACCAGCACTGGAACTGTATTGGTGGGGGGCATGGAGGATGGCTGGGCTGCTCAGGGTGTTGCTCCCACCTGCAGGAACTTTATCATGGGGGCATGCTGGGGATCTCTGGGCTCTTCAGGGTGCTCTGACCTGCACTGAACTGTATTGAAGGGGGGCATGCTGGGATGGCTAGGCCACAAAGGTGCTGCTCTATCACATTATGCACTATATTGTGGGAGGCATGCTGAGAAGATAGCTGGGCTGCAAGGTGTTGTCACCAGCACTGGGAACTGTATTGGTGGGGGCATGTGAGGGGATGGATGGGCTGCTCAGGGTGTTGCTCTGTCCTGCACTGGCAACTGTATCATGGGGAAACACTGAGGGGATCTCTGGGTTCTTCAGGGTGTTGCTCTGACCGCACTGTGAACTGTATTGAGATGAGTGCATGCTGAGGGGTGGCTGGGTTGGACAGCGTGTTGCTCAAACTGCTCTGTGAACCTTATTTTGGAGGCATGCCAGGGCTAGGCTGCTCAGAGGTTACACTGACAAGCACTGGGAACTGTATTGGGGGGGCATGCTGAGGACACAGCTGGGCTCACAGGGTGTGCTCTAATACACTATGAACTGTTTTGTAGGAGACATACTGAGGGATGTCTGTGCTGCACAGTGCTACTCTGACATGCACTGGAAATATGTTATGGATAGCATGTGACTGGATGGCTGGACTGCATGGTGTTACTCTGACCTGCACTGTGAACACTATGTATTGTGGGGTGGGCATGCTGAGAGATAGCTGGGCTGCACAGGTTTTCTCGGCCTGCACTGTGAACTTCTGTAGAAAGGGGGAGCTGCTGAGGGGATGGCTGGGCTGCAAACGTGTTGATCACCTGCACTGGGAACTGTATTGTGTGGGGTCATGCTCAGAAGTGGCTGGGCCGCACAGTTGTTACTCGGACCTGCACTGTGAACTGTATAAAGGGGCATGCTGGGGGATGGCTGGGCTGCAGTGTTGATCTTACACTGGGAACTGTGGGGTGGCATGCTGAGGGGATGTCTGGGCTGCACAGGGTGTTGCTGACCTGCACTATGAACTTTATTGGTGGAACATACAGGAGGATGGCTGGGCTGCACAGTGTTACTCTGACCTGCTGGGAACTGTATTGGGGGCATGCTGAGGATGTCTGGGCTGCACAGGGTGTTGCTCTGACCTGTGAACTATTGTGGTGGGGCATGCTGTGGGATGGCTGGGCTGCTCAGGATGTTGCTCTGATCTGCACTAGAACTGTATTGTGGGGGGCATGGTGAGGGGATGGCTGGGCTGCTCAGGGTGTTGCTCTGACCTGCAGACTGTATTAAGAGTGTGAATGTTGTGGGAGGCTGGGCTGGACAGCGTGTTGCTCTAACCTGCACTGTGAACTGTATTGTGGGTGGGGCATGCTGAGGCGATGGCTAGACTGCACAGGATGTTGCTCAGACCTGCACTGTGAACTGTATTGTGGGGGGTTGCATGCTGAGGGGATGGCTGGGCTGCACAGGGTGTTGCTCTGACCTGCACTGGGAACTGTATTTGGAGGGCATGCTGAGGAGATGGCTGGGTTTCACAAGGTGTTGCTCTGACCTGCACTGTGAACTGTATTGTGGGGGTGCATGCTGAGAAGATGGCTAGGCTGCTCAAGTGTTGCTCTAACCTGCCAGGGAACTGTAAGAGACTACTGAGGATGGCTGGGCTGCAAGGTGTTGCTCTATCCTACATATAACTATATTATGGGAGGCATGCTGAGAAGATGGCTGAACTACTCGGGTGTTCTCTGAACTGCACTATGAACTGTATTGTGTTGAGGCATGTTGTGGGGATAGCTTGGCTGCTCATGATGTTGCTCCCAATGCACTACAAACTGTATTACGAGAGGCATGCTGAGAACAAGCTGAACTACTCAGAATGTTACTCTGATACATTGGGATCTGTATTGAGGGGCATGCTGAGGATGGCTGGGCTGCAAAAGTATTGCTCAGCCAGCACTGTGACTGTATAGTGGGGGGAAATGCTGAAGAAATAGCTGGGCTGCTCAGGGTGTTGATCTGACCTGCACTGGGAACTGTATTGAGTAGCGCATGCTAGAAGATACTGTGCTGCTCAGGGTGTTGCTCTGACTGCACTGTGAACTGTGTATTTTGGGGGGCATGCTGAGAAGATGGCTGGGCTGCTCAGGATGCTCCTCACCTCACTAGGAACTGTATTGTGGTGGAGAATGCTGTGGGATGGCTGGGCTGCAAGGGTGTTGCTCTGACCTGAACTGGTAACTGTATGGTGTGGGGGCATGCTGAGAAGATACTGAAGCTGTGCTGTTAGGGTGTTACACGGCCTGCTGGGAACTGTGTGGGTGGAGGCATGCTGGGGATGGCTGAGCTACTCAGGTGTTACTCTGACCTGCACTGGGAACAGTATCATGAGAGGCATGCGGAGGATGGCTGCTCAGGGTGTTGCTCTGACCTGCACTGGAACTGTAGTGGTAGTGGAGTCATGCTCCGGGATGGCTGGGCTGGACAACATGTGCCAAGCCTCACTGTGAACTGTATGTGGGGGGCATGCTGGGGGATGGATGGGCTGCACACACGTTGCTCCTGACTGCATGGGAACTGGTGAAGGGGTTTACTGAGGAATGGCTAGGCTACAGGTGTTGCTCTGACCTGCACTGGCAACTGTATTGTTCGAGGGGCATGCTGACTGGATGGCTGGTCTACACAGGGTGTTGCTCTGACTTGCACTGTGAACTGTATTGTGGGGGGGGATTGCTGAGAAGATGGCTGGGCTGCAGAGGGTGTTGCTCTGACCTTCACATGAACTGTACAGGAGGACATACTGTGGGGATGGCTAAACTGGACAAGTGTACTCTGACCTGCACTGTGAACTGGTGTAGAAGTGCATGCTGAGGAGATAGCACGGCTGCTGAGATGTTATTCTGACCTGCCCTGAACTGTATCTTAGGGCATCCTGAGAAAACAGCTGGGCTGCTCAAGGTGTTTCTCGACCTGCACAGGAACTGTTTTTGGGAAGTGGGGGCATGTTGTGGGAATGGCAGGCTGCTCAGGATGTGCTCTGACCACTGGGAACCGTTTTTCAGGAAGTGGGGGCATGCTGAGGATGGCTGGGCTCACAGGGTGTTACTCTGACCTGCAATGCGAACTGTACTGGGGGGCATGCTCAGGGATAGCTGAACTGCACAGGGCTTATCTGACATGCACTGGGAACACATATAATGAGAGCATGCTGAGGATCGCTGGACTCTTCAAGGGTGTTCTCTGAACTGCACTGTCAACTGTATTTCAGGAGTGCATGTAAGGAGATGGCTGGGCTGGACAGAGTGTTGCTTGACCTGCACTGTGAACTGTATCTGGAGGCATACTGAGAAGATGGCTGGGCTGCACAGGGTGTTGCTCTGGCCATAACTGTGAACTACATTGTGGGAGGACATACTGAGGGGATGGCTGGGCTGCCAAGAGTTACTCCTGACCTGCACTGTGAACTGCATTGTGGAGAGGCATGCTGAGAGATGGGCTACTCATGGTGTTTCTCGCCTGCACTGAACTGTTGTGAGGGAGCACTGTGGGGTTAGCTGGGCATCTCAGCATGTTGCTCCCACCTGCACTGGGAACTATTTTGTAGGGGGGCATGCAGAGGATGGCTGGGCTACAGTGGTACTCTGACCTGCACTGCGAACTGTGGGATGCTGAGAGGATAATAGGCTCCCTGGGTGTGCTATAACCTGCACTGTGAACTGTATTGTGGGAGGGCATGGTGGGGGATAGCTGGGCTGCTCAGTGTGTTGCTCTGACCTGCTGGGACTACAGGGGTGGGCATTCCCACTGGATAGCTGGGCTGCACAGGGTGTTATCAGACCACTGTGAACTGTATGGGAGGACACACAGGATGGCTGGGCTGCCAAGATGTTGCTCTGACCTGCTGTGAACTGTGCTGTGGGGGAGGCATGCTGAGAAAGATGAGCTGGGCTGCTCAGGGTGTTGCTCCTGACCTGCACTGGGAACTGTACAAGGAGGCATACTGAGGGGATGGCTGGGCTGCAAGGGTGTTGCTCTAACATACACTGAACTATATTGTGGGAGGCATGCTGAGAAAGCGCTGGGCTGCTCAGGGTGTTCTGCCTGCACTGTGAACTGTATTGTGGGGACATGCTGTGAGGATGGCTGGACTGCTCATGATGTTACTCTGACCTGCACTGTGAACTGTTTGTGGGCATGCTGAAAGATGGCTGGGCTGCTCAGGTGTTGCTCTGTCCTGCTGGGAACTGTATCATGGGGGGCATGTGAGGGATCTGGGCTCTTCGGTGTTACTCTGACCTGCACTGGGAACTGTATTGAAGGGGGGCATGCTGGGGGATGGCTGGGCTGCAAGGTGCTGCTCTATCTTCACTATGCACTATATTGTGGGGAGGCATGAGAAAGATGGCTGGGCTGCAAAGGGTGTTGCTCTGACCAGCACTGGGAACTATATTAGTCGGGAGGCATCTGAGGATGGATGGGCTGATCAGGGTGTTGCTCTGTCTCACTGGCAACTGTATCATGGGGGTGCTGAGGGGATCTCCGATCTTCAGGGTGCTCTGACCCACTGTGAACTGTATTGAGATGAGTGCATGCAGAGGGGTGGATGGGTTGGACAGCTGTTGCTCTGACCTGCACTGTGAACTGTATTGTGGAGGCATGCCTGGGGATGGCTGGGCTGCAGTGTTACTCTGACCACTGGGAACTGTATTGGGGCATGCTGGGGGATAGCTGGGCTGCAGTGCTACTCCTGACCTGCACTGGAAATGTGTTGTGGGGCATGTGACTGGATGGCTGGACACATGGTGTTGCTCTGACCTACCTGAACTGTGGGAGGACATACGAGGGATGGCTGTACAAGGTGCTGCTCTGACCTACACAGGAAATGTGTTGTGGGGGCATGCTGACTGGATGGCTGGACTGCACACTGGTACTCTGACCTGCACTGTGAACTGTATTGTGTGGGGGGGCTGCTGAGAAGATGTGGGCTGCTCAAGTTTTCTCCTTCCTGCATTGTAGTGTATTGTAGAGGTGGTGCTGTGGGGATAGCTGGGCTGCTGGAGTTACTCGGACCTGCTGTGAACTGTATAATGGGGGCATGCTGAGGAGATGCTGGGCTGCACGGTGTTGATCTTACACTGGGAACTGTAGGAGAGCATGCTGAGGGATGTCCAGGCTGCACAGGGTGTTGCTCTGACAACACTATGAACTTTGTTGGGGAGACATTCTGGAGATGGCTGGGCTGCATAGGGCGTTGCTCTGACCTGCACTGTGAACTGTATTGTGGTGGGGGCATGCTTGGGGATAGCTGAGCTGCTCAGGGTGTTTCTCTGACCTGCACTGTGAACTGTATTGTGGAGGCATGCTGTGGGATGGTTGGGCTGCTCAGGATGTTACTCTGACCTGCACTGGGAACTGTGTTGTGGGGGCCTCAGCTGCACAGAGTGTTGCTGACCTGCACTGTGAACTGTGTTGTGGTGGTGGGGGGCATGCTGGGAGTGATGGCTGGCTGCAGCGGTGTTGCTCTGACCTGCACTGGGAACTGTGTTGTGTGGGGGCATGTTGAGAAGATATCTGTAGCTCGGGCTGCTCACGATTGTTGCTCTGACCTGCAGTGGGAACTGTATTGTGGGGAGGGCATGCTGAGGGATGACTATGCTGTACAGGGCGTTGCTCTGACCTGTACTGGTGAACTGTATTGAGGGAGTGCATGCTGAGGGTGGCTGGGCTGACAGCCGTAGCTTTGACCTGCACTGTGAACTATGTTCTGGGGGGTCATGCTGAGGGAATGGCTAGGCTGCTCAGGTGTTGCCTCAGACCTGCACTGTGAACTGTATTGGGGCATGCTGAAGGGATAGCTGGCTGCACAGGGTGCTGCTTTGACCTGCACTGGGAAATGTAATAGGGAGTGGCATGCTGACTGGGATGGCTGGGCTGCACAGGGATGTTGCTCAGACCTGCACTGTGAACTGTATTGGGGGGCATGTTGAGAAGATGGCTGGGCTGCACAGGGTGTTGCTCTGACCTTCACTGTGAACTGTATTGTGGGAGGACATACTGAGGGGATGGCTGGGCTGCACAAGGTGTTGCTCTGACCTGCACTGTGAACTGTATTGTGGGGGAGGCATGCTGAGAAGATGGTTGGGCTTCTCAGGGTGTTGCTCTGACCTGCACTGTGAACTGTATTGTGGGGGAGGCATGCTTAGAAGATGGTTGGGCTTCTCTGGGTGTTGCTCTGACCTGCCCTGTGAACTGTATTGTGGGGGGGGGCATGCTGAGAAGATGGCTGGGCTGCTCAGGTGTGTTTCTAAGGACCTGCACTGTGAATTGTATTGTGGGGAGATACTGTGGGGATGGCTGGGCTGCTCAGGATGTTGCTCTGACCTGCACTGTGAACTGTATTGTGGGGGGTCATGCTGAGAGGATGACTGGGCTGCACAGGCGCTACCTGACCTGCACTGTGAACTGTTGTTGTGGGGGGCATGCTGAGGGGATGGCTTGGCTGCACAGGGTGTTGCTCAGACCTGCACTGTGAACTGTATTTGGGGGCATGCTGAGGGTATGGCTCGGCTGCACACGGTGTTGCTCTGACCTGCACTGGGAACTGTATTGGGGGGGCATGCTGAGGGGATGGCTGGGCTGCACAGGGTGTTGCTCTGAGCTGCACTGGGAAATGTATTGTGGGAGCATCATGCTGACTGGATGGCTGGGCTGCAGAGTGTTTTGCTCAGACCTGCACGGTGAACTGTATTGTGGGGGGGGTGGCATGTTGAGAAGATGGGTGGGCTGCTCAGGGTGTTGCTCTGACCTGCACTGGGAACTGTATTGTGGGTGGGGGCATGCTGAAGGGATGGCTGGGCTGCTCAGGGTGTTGCTATATGCTACACTATGAACTATATTGTGGGGAGGCATGCTGAGAAGATGGCTGGGCTGGTCAGGGTGTTTCTCTGACCTGCACTGTGAACTGTATTATGGGTGTGGGCATGCTGTGGGGATGGCTGGGCTGCTCAGGATGTTGCTCTCACCTGCACTGCGAACTGTATTGAGGGGGCATGCTGAGAGGATGACTGGGCTGCACAGGGTGTTGCTCTGACCTGCCCTGTGAACTGTATTGTGGTGGGGGGCCTGCTGAAAGGATGGCTGGGCTGCTCACGGTGTTGATCTGACCTGCACTGGGAACTGTATTGAGTAGGGGCATGCCGAGAAGATACTGTAGCTGGGCTTCTCAGGGTGTTGCTCTGACCTGCACTGTGAACTGTATCATAGGGGGGGCATGCTGAGGGGATGGCTGGGCTGCTCAGGGTGTTGTTTAGACCCGCACTGTGAACTGTATTTAGGGGGCACATGCTGAGGGGATGGCTGGTCTGCTCAGGCTGTTGCTCTGACCTGCACTGGGAACTGAATTGTGGGGGGTCATACTGAGGGGATGACTGGACTGCACAGGGTTTTGCTCTGATCTGCACTGGGAACTGTATTCTGGTGGGGGGCACGCTTAGGGGATGGCTGGGCTGCTCAGGGTGTTTCTCAGAACTGCACTGTAGACCCATTGTGGGGGGGGCATGCTTTGGGGATGGCTGGGCTGCTCAGGATGTTGCTCTGACCTGCACTGTGAACTGTATTGTGAGTGGGGGGGGCATGCTGAGGGGATGGCTGGGCTGCAAAGGGTGTTGCTCTGACCTGCACTGTGAACTGTAGTGTGGCGGGGGGCATGCTGAGAGGATGACTGGGCTCCACAGAGTGTTGCTCTGAACTGCACTGTGAACTGTATTGTGGGGAGGGCATGGTGAGGGGATGTCTGGACTGCATAGGATGTTGCTCTGACCTGCACTGGGAAATGCATTGTGGGGGGCATGCTGAGGGGATTGCTGGGCTGCTCTGGGTGTTGCTCTGACCTTCACTGCGACTGTATTATGGGAGGACATACTGAGGGGATGGCTGGGCTGCACAAGGTGTTGCTCTGACCTGCACTGTGAACTGTATTGTGGGGGGGCATGCTGAGAAGATGGCAGGGCTGCACAGGGTGTTGCTCTGACCTTCACTGTGACTGTATTATGGGAGGACTTACTGAGGGGATGGCTGGGCTGTACAAGGTGTTGCTCTGACCTGCACTGTGAACTGTATTGTGGGGGTAGGGCATGCTGAGAAGATGGCTGGGCTGCTCAGTGTGTTGCTCTGACCTGCACTGGGAACTGTATTCGGGGGGGGGCATACTGAGGGGATGGCTGGGCTGCTAAGGGTGCTGCTCTATCCTACACTATGAGCTATATTGTGGGGAGGCATTCTGAGAAGATGGCTGGGCTGCTAAGGGTGTTTCTCTGACCTGCACTATGAACTATATCATGGGGGGGCATGCTTAGGGGATGGCTGGGCTGGACAGCGTGATGCTCTAACCTGCACTGTGAACTGTATTTGGGGGGGCATGCTGAGGGGATGGCTGAGCTGCAAAGGGTGTTGCTCTGACCTGCCCTGTGACCTGTATTGTGGGGAGGGCATGCTGTGGGCATGGCTGGGCTGCTCAGGGTGTTGCACTGACCAGCACTGTGAACTGTATTGTGGGGAGTGCATGCTGAGGGGATGGCTGGGCTCTTCAGGGTGTTGCTCTGACCGCACTGTGAACTGTATTGAGGGTAGTGCATGCTGAGGGAGGCTGGAGCTCTTCAGGGTGTTGCTCTGTCCTGCACTGTGAACTGTATTGAGGGGAGTGCATGCAGAGGGATGGCTGGGCTGGACAGCGTGTTGCTCTGACCTGCACTGTGAACTGTATTGTGGGGGCATGCTGAGGTGATGGCTAGGCTGCATAGGGTGATGCTCAGACCTGCACTGTGAACTGTATTGTGGGGGTGCATGTTGAGAAGATGGCTGGGCTGCATAGGTGTTGCTCTGACCTGCATTGGGAACTGTATTGGGTAGCATGCTGAGGGGATGGCTGGGCTGCACAGGGTGTTGCTCTGACCTGCACTGGGAAATGTATTGTGGGGGGCATGCTGAGGGGATTGCTGGGCTGCTCAGGGTGTTGCTCTGACCTGCAATGGGAACTGTATTGAGTGGGGGCATGCTGAGAAGATACTGTAGCTGGTCTGCTCAGGGTGTTGCTCTGACCTGCACTGTGAACTGTATCATGAGGGGGCATGCTGAGGGGATGGCTGGGCTGCTCAGGGTGTTGCTCTGACATGCACTGTGAATTGTATCATGGGGGGGCATGCTGAGTGGATGGCTGGGCTGCTCAGGGTGTAGCTTTAACCTGCACTGTGAACTGTATTGTGGGGGGGGGGCATGCTGAGAGGATGACTGGGCTGCACAGGCTTTTGCTCTGACCTGCACTGTGAACTGTATTGTGGTGGGGGGCCTTCTGAAAGGATGACTGGGCTGCAAATGGTGTTGCTCTGACCTGCACTGGGAACTGTATTGTGTGGGGGCATGCTGAGAAGATATCTGGGCTGCTCAGGGTGTTGATTTGACCTGCACTGGGAACTGTATTGAGTAGCGGAATGCTAAGAAGATACTGTAGCTGGGCTGCTGAGGGTGTTGCTCTGACCTGCACTGTGAACTGTATAGTGGGGGGCACATGCTGAGGGGATGGCTGGTCTGCTCAGGCTGTTGCTCTGACCTGCACTGGGAACTGTATTGTGGGGGAGGGCATACTGAGGGGATGACTGGACTGCACAGGGTGTTGCTCTGATCTGCACTGGGAACGGTATTGTGGTGGGGGGCATGCTTAGGGGATGTCTGGGCTGCTCATGGTGTTTCTCTGAACTTCACTGTGAACTGTATTGAGGGGGGGGCTTGCTGTGGGGATGGCTGGGCTGCTCAGGATGTTGCTCTGACCTGCATTGGGAACTGTATTGTTGGGGGGGGCATGCTGAGGGGATGGCTGGGCTGCAAAGGGTGTTGCTCTGACCTGCACTGTGAACTGTATTGGGGGAAGGGCATGCTGAGAGGATGACTGGGGCTCCACAGGGTGTTGCTCTGACCTGCAATGTGAACTGTCTTGTGGGGAGGGCATGGTGAGGGGATGGCTGCGCTGCTCAGGGTGTTGCTCTGACCTGCACTGTGAACTGTATTAAGGGGAGTGCATGCTGCCGGGATGGCTTGGCTGGACAGCGTGTTACTCTGACCTGCACTATGAACTTTATTGTGGGGGGGTATGCTGAGGGGATGGCTGTACTGCACAGGATGTTGCTCAGACCTGCACTGTGAGCTGTAATGTGGGGGGGGGCATGCTGAGGAGATGGCTGGGCTGCTCAGGGTGTTGCTCTGACCTTCACTGTGACTGTATTATGGGAAGACATCCTGAGGCGATGGCTGGGCTACCCAAGGTGTTGCTCTGACCTGCACTGGGAACTGTTTTGAGGGGCGGCATACTAAGGGGGTGGCTGGGCTGCTAAAGGTGCTGCTCTATCCTACACTATGAACTATATAGTGGGGAGGCATGCTGAGAAGATGGCTGGGCTGCTCAGGGTGTTTCTCTGACCTGCACTGTGAAGTGTATTGTGGGGGGGCATGCTATGGGGAAGGCTGGGCTGCTCAGGATGTTGCTCTGACCTGCACTGTGAACTGTATTGTGGCGGGGGGCATGCTGAGGGCATGGCTGGGATGCTCAGGGTGTTGCACTGACCTGCACTGGGAACTGTGTTGTGGGGGGGCATGCTGAGGAGATGAGTGGGCTGCTCAGGATGTTGCTCTGACCAGCACTGTGAACTGTATTGTGGCGGGGGGCATGCTGAGAGGATGACTGGGCTGCAAAGGGTGTTGCTCTGACCTGCACTGTGAACTGTATTGTGGGGAGGGCATGCTGAGGGGATGAGTGGGCTGCTCAGGGTGTTGTTCTGACCTGCACTGTGAACTGTATTGAGGGGAGTGCATGCTGAGGTGATGGCTAGACTGCATAGGGTGTTGCTCAGACCTGCACTGTGAACTGTATTGTGGGGGTGCATGATGAGGTGATGGCTAGGCTGCATAGGGTGTTGCTCAGACCTGCACTGTGAACTGTATTGTGGGGGTGCATGATGAGGTGATGGCTAGGCTGCATAGGGTGTTGCTCAGACCTGCACTGGGAACTGTATTGTGGGGGTGCATGATAAGGGGATGGCTTGGCTGCACACGGTGTTGCTTTGTCCTGCATTGGGAACTGTATTGGGGGGGCATGCTTAGAGGATGGCTGGGCTGCACAGGGTGTTGCTCTAACCTGCACTGGAAATGGATTGTGGGGGGCATGCTGAGGGGTTTGCTGGGCTGCTCAGGGTGTTGCTCTAACCTGCACTGGCAACTGTATTGTGGGAGTGGCATGCTGACTGGATGAGTGGGCTGCACAGGGTGTTGCTCAGACCTGCAATGTGAACTGTATTGTGGGGGGGCATGCTGAGATGAAGGCTGGGCTGCACAGGGTGTTGCTCTTACCTTCACTGTGAACTGTATTGTGGGAGGACATACTGAGGGGATGGCTGGGCTGCACAAGGTGTTGCTCTGACCTGCACTGTGAACTGTATTTGGGGGCATGCTGAGAAGATGGCTGGGCTGCTCAGGGTGTTGCTCTGACCTGAACTGGGAACTGTATTGAGGGGGGGCATGCTGAGGGCATGGCTGGGCTGAAAAGGGTGTTGCACTATCCTACACTATGAACTATATTGTGGGGAGGCTTGCTGTGAAGATGGCTGGGTTGTTTAGGGTGTTTCTCTGACCTGCACTGTGAACTGTATTGCGGGGGGGGGCATGCTGTGGGGATGGCTGGTCTGCTCAGGATGTTGCTCTGACCTGGACTGCGAACTGTATTGTTGGGGGGGGAGCATGCTGAGGGGATGGCTGGGCTGCAAATGGTGTTGCTCTGACCTGCACTGTGAACTGTATTGTGGGGGAGGGGCATGCTGAGGGGATGACTGGGCTGCACAGGGTGTTGCTCTGACCTGCACTGTGAACTGTATTGTGTGAGGGCATGCTGAGAAGATAGATGTGCTGCTCAGGGTGTTGCTCTGACCTGAACTGGGAACTGTATTGAGTGGGGGCATGCTGAGAAGATACTGTAGCTGTGCTGCTTAGGGTGTTGCTCTGACCTGCACTGGGAACTGTATCATGGGGGGGCATGCTGAGGGGATGGCTGGGCTGCTCAGGGTGTTGCTCTGACCTGCACTGGGAACTGTATTGTGGGGAGGGCATGCTGAGTGGATGGCTGGGCTGCTCAAGTGTTGCTCTGACCTGCACTGGGAACTGTATTGTGGGGGTCATGCTGAGGGGATGGCTGGGCTGCAAAGGGTGTAGCTCTGACCTGCACTGTGAACTGTATTGTGGGGGGCATGCTGAGAGGATGGCTGGGCTGCACAGGGTGTTGCTCTGACCTGCAATGGGAACTGTATTGTGTGGGGGCATGTTGAGAAGATAGCTGGGCTGCTCAGGGTGTTACTCTGACCTGCACTGGGAACTGTATTGAGTAGGGGCATGCCGAGAAGATACTGTAGCTAGGCTGCTCACGGTGTTGCTCTGACCTGCAGTGGGAACTGTATTGTGGGGAGGGCATGCTGAGGGGATGACTGTGCTGTACAGAGTGTTGCTCTGACCTGCACTGTGAACTGTATTGTGGTGGGGGGCATGCTTAGGGGATGGCTTGGTTGCTCAGTGTGTGGCTCTTACCTGCACTGGAAACTGTACTGAGGGGAGGCATGCTTAGGGGATGGCTGGGCTGTAAAGGGTGTTGCTCTGTCCTGCTCTGTGAACTATATTGTGGGGGTCATGCTGAGAAGATGGCTGGGCAGCACAGGGTGTTGCTCTGACCTTCACTGTGAACTGTTTTTTGGGGATAGGGCATGCTGAGGGGATCTCTGGGCCCTTCAGGGTGTTGCTCTGACCTGCACTGTGAACTGAATTGAGGGGAGTGCATGCTGAGGGGATGGCTGGGCTGGGCAGCGTGTTGCTCTGACCAGCACTGTGAACTGTATTGTGGGGGGGCATGCTGAGGGGATTGCTAGGCTGCACAGGGTGTTGCTCTGACCTGCACTGTGAACTGTATTGTGGTGGGGGGCATGCTAGGAGTATGGTGGGGCTGCAAAGGGTGTTGCTCTGACCTGCACTAGGAACTGTATTGTGTGTGGGCATGCTGAGAAGATAGCTGGGCTGCTCAGGGTGTTGTTTAGACCTGCACTGTGAACTGTATTGTGGGGGGCACATGCTGAGGGGATGGCTGGTCTGCTCAGGCTGTTGCTCTGACCTGCACTGGGAACTGTGTTGTGGGGGGGGGCATACTGAGGGGTTGACTGACTGCACAGGGTGGTTGCCTTGACCTGCACTGTGAACTGTATTGTGAGGGGGACATGCTGAGAGGATGGTTGGGCTGCATAGGGTGGTGCTCTGATCTGCACTGGGAGTTGTATTGAGGGTGGGTATGTGAGGGGATGGCTGGGATGCACAGGGTGTTGCTCTGACCTGCACTGTGAACTGTATTGTGGTGGGGGGCTTGCTGAAAGGATGGCTGGGCTGCAAAGGGTGTTGCTCTGACCTGCACTGGGAATTGTATTGAGTGGGGGCATGCTGAGAAGATACTGTAGCTGGGCTGCTCAGGGTGTTGCTCTGACCTGCACTGTGTACTGTATCATGGGGGGGCATGCTGAGGGGATGGCTGGGCTCCTCAGGGTGTTGTTTAGACCCGCACTGTGAACTGTATTGTAGGGCGCACATGCTGAGGGGATGGCTGATCTGCTCAGGCTATTGCTCTGACCTGCACTGGGAACAGTATTGTGGGGGGGGGGTACTGTGGGGATGACTGGACTGCACAGGGTGTTGCTCTGACCTGCACTGTGAACTGTATTGTTGGGGGGACATACTGAGATGATGGCGGGTCTGCATAGGGTGTTGCTCTGATCTGCACTGAGAACTGTATTGTTGGGTGGGCATGCTGATGGGATGACTGGGCTGCACAGGGTGTTGCTCTGACCTGTACTGTGAACTGTATTGTGGTGGGGGGCTTGCTTAGGGAATGGCTTGGTTGCTCAGGGTGTGGCTCTGACCTGCACTGTGAACTATATCATGGGCGTGCATGCTGAGAAGATGGCTGGGCTGCTCAGGGTGTTTCTCTGACCTGCACTGTGAACTGTATTGTGCGAAGGGCATGATGAGGGGATGGCTGGGCTGCTCAGGGTGTTGCTCTGACCTGCACTGTGAACTGTATCGTGGGGGGGCATTCTGAGGTGATGGCTCGGCTGCACAGGGTGTTGCTCTAACCTGCACTGGCAACTGTATTGTGGGAGAAGCATGCTGACTGGATGGCTGGGCTGCACAGGGTGTTGCTCAGACCTGCAATGTGAACTGTATTGTGGGGGGGGCATGCTGAGATGAAGGCTGGGCTGCACAGGGTGTTGCTCTTACCTTCACTGTGAACTGTATTGTGGGAGGGACATACTGAGGGGATGGCTGGGCTGCTGAGTGTTGCTCTGACCTGCACCGTGAACTGTATTTTGGGGGTATGCTGGAGAAAATGGCTGGGCTGCTCAGGTGTTGCCTGACCTGAACTGGGAACTGTATTGGGGGGGCATGTTGAGGCATGGCTGGGCTGAAAAGGGTGTTGCACTATCCTACATTATGAACTGTATTGTGGGGAGGCATGCTGTGAAGATGGCTGGGTTGTTTAGGGTGTTTCTCGACCTGCACTGTAGAACCAGCTATGGGAGGGGCATGCTGTGGGATGGCTGGTGATGCTCATGATGTTGCTCTGACCTGGACTGCGTAACTGTATTGTTGGGGGGTTGCATGCTGAGGTAATGGCTGGGCTGCAAATGGTGTTGCTCTGACCTGCACTGTAGAACTGTATTGCGGGGGCATGCTGAAAGGATGACTGGGCTGCACAGGGTGTTGCCTGACCTGCACTGTGAACTGTATTCGGTGGTGGGGCATGCTGAGAGGATGGCTGGGCTGCAAAAGGTGTTGCTCTGACCTGCACTGTGAACTGTATTGTGAGGGCATGCTGAGAAGATAGATGTGCTGCCAGGGTGTTGCTCTGACCTGAACTGGGAACTGTATTGAGTGGGCATGCTGAGAAGATACTGTAGTTGTGCTGCTTAGGTGTTGCCTGACCTGCACCTGGGAACTGTATCATGGGGGGCATGCTGAGGGGATGGCTGGCTGCTCAGGTGTTGCTCTGACCTGCACTGGGAACTGTATTGCTGGGGAGGGCATGCTGAGGGGTTGGCTGGGCTGCTCAGGGTGTTGCTCTGACCTGCACTGGGAACTGTATTGTGGGGGTCATGCTGAGGGGTTGGCTGGGCTGCAAAGGGTGTAGCTCTGACCTGCACTGTGAACTGTATTGTGGGGGTGGGGCATGCTGAGAGGATGACTCAGCTGCACAGAGTGTTGCTCTGACCTGCACTGTGAACTGTATTGTGGTGGGGGGCATGCTGAGAGGATGGCTGGGCTGCAAAGGGTGTTGCTCTGACCTGCACTGGGAACTGTATTGTGTGGGGGCATGTTGAGAAGATACTGTAGCTAGGCTGCTCACGGTGTTGCTCTGACCTGCAGTGGGAACTGTAGTGTGGGGAGGGCATGCTGAGGGGATGACTGTGCTGTACAGGGCGTTGCTCTGACCTGTACTGTGAACTGTATTGAGGGGAGTGCATGCTGAGGGGTGGCTGGGCTGGACAGCGTGTAGCTTTGACCTGCACTGTGAACTGTATTGTGAGGGTCATGCTGAGGGAATGGCTAGGCTGCTCAGGGTGTTGCTCAGACCTGCACTGTGAACTGTATTGGGGGGGCATGCTGAAGGGATAGCTGGGCTGCACAGGGTGCTGCTCTGACCTGCACTGGGAAATGTATTGTGGGAGTGGCATGCTGACTGGATGGCTGGGCTGCACAGGGTGTTGCTCAGACCTGCACTGTGAACTGTATTGTGGGGGGGCATGCTGAGAAGATGGCTGGGCTGCACAGGGTGTTGCTCTGACCTTCACTGTGAACTGTATTGTGGGAGGACATACTGAGGGGATGGCTGGGCTGCACAAGGTGTTGCTCTGACCTGCACTGTGAACTGTATTTTGGGGGAGGCATGCTGAGAAGATGGTTGGGCTTCTCAGGGTGTTGCTCTGACCTGCACTGTGAACTGTATTGTGGGGGAGGCATGCTTAGAAGATGGTTGGGCTTCTCAGGGTGTTGCTCTGACCTGCCCTGTGAACTGTATTGTGGGGGGGGCATGCTGAGAAGATGGCTGGGCTGCTCAGGGTGTTTCTATGACCTGCACTGTGAATTGTATTGTGGGGGGGGAGATACTGTGGGATGGCTGGGCTGCTCAGGATGTTGCTCCTGACCTGCACTGTGAACCTGTATTGTGGGGGTCATGCTGAGAGGATGACTGGGCTGCGCAGGGCTGCTACTCTGACCTCACCGTAGAACTGTATTTGTGGGGGCATGCTGAGGGGATGGCTAGGCTGCACAGGGTGTTGCTCAGACCTGCACTGTGAACTGTATTGTGGGGGCATAGCTGGGGTGGACTCGCTGCACATGGTGTTGCTCTTACCTGCACTGTGTACTGTATTGGGTGGGCATGCTGAGGGATGGCTGGGCTGCACAGGGTGTTGCTCTGACCTGCACTGTGAACTGTATTGTGGGGGAGGGGCATGCTGAGAGGATGACTGGGCTGCACAGGGTGTTGCTCTGACCTGCTACTGTGAACTGTATTGTTGTGGGGCCATGCTGAGAGGATGGCTGGGCTGCCAAGGGTGTTGCTTCATCCTACTATTCATGAACTATATTGGGGGAGGCATGCTCCGAAGATGGCTTGGCTGCTCAGGGTGTTTTTCTGACCTGCTCTGTGAATTGTATTTTGGGGGGGGTGGCATGCTGTGGGGATGGCAGGGCTGCTCAGGATGTTGCTCTGACCTGCACTGGGAACTGTATTCTGGGAGGGGGGCATGCTGAGGGGATGGCTGGGCTGCAAAGGGTGTTACTCTGACCCGCACTGTGAACTGTATTGTGCTGGGGGGCATGCTGAGAGGTTGGCTGGGCTGCAAAGGGTGTTGCTCTGACCTGCACTGGGAACTGTTTTGTGTGGGGGCATGCTGAGAAGATAGCTGGGCTGCTCAGGGTGTTGCTCTGACCTGCACTGGGAACTGTATTGAGTGGGGGCATGCTGAGAAAATACTGTAGCTGGGCTGCTCAGGGTGTTGCTCTGACCAGCACTGTGAACTGTATCATTGGGGGTGGGCATGCTGAGGAGATGGCTGGGCTGCTCAGGGTGTTGTTTAGACCTGCACTGGGAAATGTATTGTGAGGGGGTACATGCTGAGGGGATGGCTGGGCTGCTCAGGCTGTTGCTCTGACCTTCACTGTGAACTGTATTGTGGGAGGACATACTGAGGGGATGGCTGGGCTGCACAAGGTGTTGCTCTGACCTGCACTGTGAACTGTATTTTGGGGGCATGCTGAGAAATGGCTGGGCTGCTCAGGGTGTTGCCTGACCTGAACTGGAACTTATTGGGGGGCATGCTGAGGCATGGCTGGGCTAAAAAGGGTGTTGCACTATCCTACATTATGAACTGTATTGTGGGGAGGCATGCTGTGAAGATGGCTGGGTTGTTTAGGGTGTTTCTCTGACCTGCACTGTGAACTGTATTGCGGGGGGCAGGGGCATGCTGTGGGGATGGCTGGTATGCTCATGATGTTGCTCTGACCTTGACTGCGAACTGTATTGTTGGGGGGGTTGCATGCTGAGGTAATGGCTGGGCTGCAAATGGTGTTGCTCTGACCTGCACTGTGAACTGTATTGTGGGGGGCATGCTGAAAGGATGACTGGGCTGCACAGGGTGTTGCTCTGACCTGCACTGTGAACTGTATTGTGGTGGGGGGCATGCTGAGAGGATGGCTGGGCTGCAAAGGGTGTTGCTCTGACCTGCACTGTGAACTGTATTGTGTGAGGGCATGCTGAGAAGATAGATGTGCTGCTCAGGGTGTTGCTCTGACCTGAACTGGGAACTGTATTGAGTGGGGGCATGCTGAGAAGATACTGTAGTTGTGCTGCTTAGGGTGTTGCTCTGACCTGCACTGGGAACTGTATCATGGGGGGGCATGCTGAGGGGATGGCTGGGCTGCTCAGGGTGTTGCTCTGACCTGCACTGGGAACTGTATTGTGGGGAGGGCATGCTGAGGGGTTGGCTGGGCTGCTCAGGGTGTTGCTCTGACCTGCACTGGGAACTGTATTGTGGGGGTCATGCTGAGGGGTTGGCTGGGCTGCAAAGGGTGTAGCTCTGACCTGCACTGTGAACTGTATTGTGGGGGTGGGGCATGCTGAGAGGATGACTCAGCTGCACAGAGTGTTGCTCTGACCTGCACTGTGAACTGTATTGTGGTGGGGGGCATGCTGAGAGGATGGCTGGGCTGCAAAGGGTGTTGCTCTGACCTGCACTGGGAACTGTATTGTGTGGGGGCATGTTGAGAAGATACTGTAGCTAGGCTGCTCACGGTGTTGCTCTGACCTGCAGTGGGAACTGTATTGTGGGGAGGGCATGCTGAGGGGATGACTGTGCTGTACAGGGCGTTGCTCTGACCTGTACTGTGAACTGTATTGAGGGGAGTGCATGCTGAGGGGTGGCTGGGCTGGACAGCGTGTAGCTTTGACCTGCACTGTGAACTGTATTGGGGGTCATGCTGAGGGAATGGCTAGGCTGCTCAGGGTGTTGCTCAGACCTGCACTGTGAACTGTATTGGGGGGGCATGCTGAAGGGATAGCTGGGCTGCACAGGGTGCTGCTCTGACCTGCACTGGGAAATGTATTGTGGGAGTGGCATGCTGACTGGATGGCTGGGCTGCACAGGGTGTTGCTCAGACCTGCACTGTGAACTGTATTGTGGGGGGGCATGCTGAGAAGATGGCTGGGCTGCACAGGGTGTTGCTCTGACCTTCACTGTGAACTGTATTGTGGGAGGACATACTGAGGGGATGGCTGGGCTGCACAAGGTGTTGCTCTGACCTGCACTGTGAACTGTATTGTGGGGGAGGCATGCTGAGAAGATGGTTGGGCTTCTCAGGGTGTTGCTCTGACCTGCACTGTGAACTGTATTGTGGGGGAAGCATGCTTAGAAGATGGTTGGGCTTCTCAGGGTGTTGCTCTGACCTGCCCTGTGAACTGTAGCTGTGGGGCATGCTGAGAAGATGGCTGGGCTGCTCAGGGTGTTTCTATGACCTGCACTGTGAATTGTATTGTGGGGGGGGAGATACTGTGGGGATGGCTGGGCTGCTCAGGATGTTGCTCTGACCTGCACTGTGAACTGTATTGTGGGGGGTCATGCTGAGAGGATGACTGGGCTGCACAGGGCGTTACTCTGACCTGCACTGTGAACTGTATTGTGTGGGGGCATGCTGAGGGGATGGCTAGGCTGCACAGGGTGTTGCTCAGACCTGCACTGTGAACTGTATTGTGGGGGGGCATGCTGAGGGGATGGCTGGCTGCACATGGTGTTGCTCTTACCTGCACTGTGTACTGTATTGGGTGGGCATGCTGAGGGGATGGCTGGGCTGCACAGGGTGTTGCTCTGACCTGCACTGTGAACTGTATTGTGGGGGAAGGGGCATGCTGAGAGGATGACTGGGCTGCACAGGGTGTTGCTCTGACCTGCACTGTGAACTGTATTGTGGTGGGGCCATGCTGAGAGGATGGCTGGGCTGCCAAGGGTGTTGCTCTATCCTACACTATGAACTATATTGTGGGGAGGCATGCTGCGAAGATGGCTTGGCTGCTCAGGGTGTTTTTCTGACCTGCTCTGTGAATTGTATTTTGGGGGGGGTGGCATGCTGTGGGGATGGCAGGGCTGCTCAGGATGTTGCTCTGACCTGCACTGGGAACTGTATTCTGGGAGGGGGGCATGCTGAGGGGATGGCTGGGCTGCAAAGGGTGTTACTCTGACCCGCACTGTGAACTGTATTGTGCTGGGGGGCATGCTGAGAGGTTGGCTGGGCTGCAAAGGGTGTTGCTCTGACCTGCACTGGGAACTGTTTTGTGTGGGGGCATGCTGAGAAGATAGCTGGGCTGCTCAGGGTGTTGCTCTGACCTGCACTGGGAACTGTATTGAGTGGGGGCATGCTGAGAAAATACTGTAGCTGGGCTGCTCAGGGTGTTGCTCTGACCAGCACTGTGAACTGTATCATTGGGGGTGGGCATGCTGAGGAGATGGCTGGGCTGCTCAGGGTGTTGTTTAGACCTGCACTGGGAAATGTATTGTGAGGGGGTACATGCTGAGGGGATGGCTGGGCTGCTCAGGCTGTTGCTCTGACCTGCACTGGGAACTGTATTGTGGGGGGTACATGCTGAGGGCATGGCTGGGCTGCCCAGGCTGTTGCTCTGACCTGCACTGTGAACTGTATTGTGGGTGGGGGGCATGCTGAGGGGAAGGCTGGATGGCACAGGGTGTTGCTCTGACCTGCACTGGGAACTCTATTGTGTGGGGGCATGCTGAGACGATAGCTGGACTGCACACAGTGTTACATAAAAACATAGAAACATAGAATTTGACGGCAGATAAGGACCGCTTGGCCCACCCAGTCTGCCCATTTCTCTACCTACTGGATAAGCTGCAGATACTAGTTTACCATCAACCTACTTCTTCCTACCCCCGGCCTCCAGAATTGTCTTATGACTGTCCCATGCATTCTTGAATTCCACCACTGATTTTGACTCTGCAACCTCCTCCGGAAGGCCGTTCCATGCATCCACAACCCTC
The DNA here is from genome assembly GCA_016271365.2 of Neoceratodus forsteri. NCBI lineage: Eukaryota > Metazoa > Chordata > Ceratodontiformes > Ceratodontidae > Neoceratodus > Neoceratodus forsteri. Next base: position 157,695,073 of record CM028131.1, on the reverse strand, counting down.
TCTGTGAAAAAATACTTCCTTAAATTACCTCTGAGCCGCCCCCATCTTCAAATTGTGCCCTCTTGTTCTTGCACACCTCTTGTTTTGAAAGATGCTACCTCTTAGACTTTGTTGATTCCCTTGAGGTACTTGAAAGTTTCTATCATGTCCCCTCTCCCTCCTTTCCTCGAGGTATACTGACAAGCTCCTTAAGTCTCTCTTCATATGTCTCTGGTGCAGACCCTGCACCATTTTAGTTGGCCTCCCTCTGGACAAAGCTTCCATCCTGTCTATGTCTTTGCGGAGATTGGGTCTCCAGAACTGCACACAGTACTCCAGATGGGGTCTCCCCAGCTGTCTGTACAGTGGATAATAACTTCCTGTTTTCTACTGGTGATGCCTCTCCCTATGCATCCCAGTATCCCCCAGCCCTCCTTGCTGCCCTCTCACATTGCTTGCCCACCTTTAGGTCATCTGATATGACTACCCCCAGGTCCCTTTCCATTTTGTTGTTGTTAGTATTCACCCCCATTGTGTACTTCTTCCCCTGGTTTTTGTTTCCAGGTGCATTACCTTGCACTTCTTAGCATTGAATCTAAGCTGCCATACATTTGACCATTCCTCTAACCTTGCCAAGTCCTTCTCATCCTTTCCACCCCACCCTGTGCATCAACTCTGTTGCAGATCTTAGTGTCATCTGCAAAGAGACATATTTTCCTTCCAGTCCTTCCGCAATGTCGCTATAAAGACATTGAAGAGGACCGTCCCACATTGAACTCCTGCGGTACCTCACTAGTAACCTCCTTTCTTCTGAGTGGACTCCATTTACTATTACTCTCTGTGTCCTATTCTCCAGCCAATTTTTACCCAGGCTGTCATCTTGGGACCCACTCCCAGGCTGGTTAACTTGTATATTAATATTTTGTGTGGGACTGTGTCAAATGCCTTGCTAAAGTCTAGGTAGGCCATGTCTACAGCCCCTCCCTGATCTACTACTTTGGTCACCCAGTCAAAGAAATCTATCAGATTTGTCTGGCATGACCTTCCCGCTTTGAATCCATGCTGCCTAAGGTCCTGTGCCCCTTTGGCCTCTTGATACTCGACAATTCTTTCCTTCAGAAGTGATTCCATCATTTTCCCTATCACTGAGGTTAAACTAACAGGTTTGTAGTTTCCTGCTTCTGCCTTGCTCCCACTTTTGTGAAGGGGAATCACATCTGCCCTCCTCCAGTCCTAGGGTACCACCCCATCCTCCATCCTCCCGTGATTTGTTAAAAAGGGTAGTCAGTGGTGTCACTAGTTCTACCCTTAGCTCTTTTAGAATTCTGGGATGAATCCCATCAGGCCCCATTGCTTTCTCCACCTTCAGTTTTAAGAGTTCTTCAGAACCCTTTCTTCTGTAAATGGGTTGGTATCAACTTCTGTATCCAGAGTGTTACTACTGTTTGTTTTATGTACCCCCTCTTCATTTGTAAATACTGAGCAAAATATTTGTTTAGTATCTCTGCCTTTTCACAGTCTCCCTCTGCCCACCCTTCCTCCCCTTTATTAAGCCTCACTATCCCTCCCTTGGTCTTCCTTTGCTCCTGATGTACCTATAAAGGTTTTATCCCCTTTTAACTGAGTTGGCTATCTTTTCCTTGGTTTGGGCCTTTGCTGTTCTGACTGCCTTCCAGCCTCCTTTTGCTTTAACTGATACAGTTCTCTGTCCTGCTCCTTCTGTGATTCCTTGTACTTCCTGAATGCTTTCTTTTCTTTGAACCTTCACTGCTACTTTCTTGAGAACCATAGTGGTTTCTTACATCGTCTTGTTTTGTTTATTTGCTTCACACAAAGGCTCGTTACCTCTGTGATGGCAGTTTTTATTATTCCCCTTTGTTCTTCTACCCCTCGTTCCTGCCCATTTGCTATTGTATTCCTTAGGCACTCACCCATTTTGGCAAAGTCATCCCTCCTAAAGTCCAGTACTTTTGTCTTTGTATGGCTTGACTCTATTGCTGTGTTTATTGTGAACCATACTGTTCGATGGTCGCTAGTTCCCAGATGGCTACCCACTTTACATCTGTGATCCTTCTCCATCTCCATTTGAGAGAATCAAGTCTAATATTGTCCCTCTCGAGTGGGCTCCAGTACTAGTTGTCTAAGGCATACCCCTGTAGGGCATCTAGAATAACTGCACTTTCAAGAGGCAGCTGCAACTGCACTCCAGTTAACATCTGGCATATTCAGTTCACCCATCAGCAATATCTCCCTTTTTCTGCCATTCTAAGTATACTTTCATCATTTCCTGTCCATTTTCTCCCTGAGAAGGGGGTCTGTATACATAACCTTGTGCGATTGGTGCCATTGCTCGTCTCAAATTTACCCACAGTGCTTCTTCTCCTCCCTGTTTACCCTTTTGTTCTGTTGCTTTTATTCCTTCCCTTATGTAAAGAACTACCCTCCTCCTTTTTACCTCCCTGTCCCTCCTGTAGATAGTGTATCCTGGTATGTTTATGTCCCAGTCATGGTTTTGTGTGTACCATGTTTCTGTGACTGCCACTATATCCAGATGTTCCTCCTCCATCAAGGCCACTAATTCAGGAAGCTTGTTACCCAGACTACGGGCATTGGTACTCATTGCTTTCCATTTTTTGATGGCTTTACCTTCTGTTGCAGCATCCCCCACTGACTGTTCTACCTCGGTCTTTTTCTCATTTAGTACCCTGTTTTGTAGGGAGAGGCTGGGATTTTCCTGCTGCTTGTCAGTGCCTCCCCCTTTGACTAGTTTAAAAGCTTGCAAATGAAGCATTTAAACCGGTTGCTCAAAAGACTTGCTCCCTTCCTGGACAAATGCAGACCATCCTGCCAGTATAGGCTGGTGTCCCTCCAGGTGGAACCCCAGTCCCCAATGAAGCCAAACCCCTGTGCTCCGCACCATTTTTTCAACCATTCATTAAACTGCATGGTGCCAATTATCCTCACCTCCCCCATGCATTTGACAAGCAGCACCTCTGAGAAGGATACTGTGTGTGCTACTTGTCTTAGGTCCCTCCCCAACTCTGCAATGTCCTCCTGCACTGCTCTAATCTCATGATGAGCCAAGCCATTTGTCCCTAGGTGGACAATTACGTCCAGCTCAGAATCCCTTGCAGCTGTTCTCGTGATCCTGAGGATGCACTTCCTGTCCCTCCAAGCCATGGCACCAGGCTGGCACCTTACTTCAGTTTTCCCAGCTCCCCCCAGTTCTAAACCCCTAATAATTGAGTCCCCCACCAGGAGCTGCTTCCTTTCCCTGTGGTGTCCTCTGCCTCCTTCCTGTGGGCCTCCCTTGTGACAGTTGTCATCAGTCTTCTCTGCGGGTGCATCCATAGGGGAGCTATGCTCCCCCAGAATGGTGTATGGATTGTGTTGCTCTGACCAGCACTGTGAACTGTATTGTGGGGGGGGACATGCTGAGGAGATGGCTGGGCTGCACAGGTGTTGCTCTGACCTGCACTGTGAACTGTATAATGGGGGGGCATGCTGAGGGGATGGCTGGGCTGCACAGGGTGTTGCTCTGACCTGCACTGGGAACTGTATTATGGGGGCACTTGCTGAAGGGATGGCTGGGCAGCTCAGGATGTTGCTCTGACCTGCACTGTGAACTGTATTGTTGGGGGAGGCACGCTGAGGGGATGACTGGGTTGCACAAGGTGTTGCTCTGACCTGCACCGTGAATTGTATCATGGGGGGCATGCTGAGGGATGGCTGGGCTGCACAGGGCAGTGTTGCTCTGACCTGCACTGGGGAACTGTATTATGGGGGGCATGCTGAGGAGATGACTGGGCTGCACAGGGTGTTGCTCTGACCTGCACTGTGAATTGTATCACCGGGGGGGCATGCTGAGGGGATGGCTGGGCTGCACAGGGTGTTGATCTGACCTGCTCTGTGAACTGTATTGTGGGGGGCATGCTGAGGGGATCGCTGGGCTGCACAGGGTGTTGCTCTGACCTGCACTATGAACTGTGTTGTGGGAGGGCATGCTGAGGGATGGCTGGGCTGCACAGGGTGTTGTTCTGACCTGCACTGTGAACTGTATTGTGGGGGCATGCTGAGGAGATGACTGGGCTGCACAGGGTGTTGCCTGACCTGCACTGTGAATTGTATCACCGGGGGCATGCTGAGGGGATGGCTGGGCTGCACAGGGTGTTGATCTGACCTGCTCTGTGAACTGTATTGTGGGGGGGCATGCTGAGGGGATCGCTGGGCTGCACAGGGTGTTGCTCTGACCTGCACTATGAACTGTGTTGTGGGAGGGCATGCTGAGGATGGCTGGGCTGCACAGGGTGTTGCTCTGACCTGCACTGTGAACTGTATTGTGGGGAGGGCATGCTGAGGGGATGGCTGGGCTGCTCAGGGTGTTGCTCTGACCTGCTCTGTGAACTGTATTGCAGGGGGGGCATGCTGAGGGGATCGCTGGGCTACACAGGGTGTTGCACTGACCTGCACTGTGAACTGTGTTGTGGGGGGGGGCATGCTGAGGGGATGGCTGGGCTGCACAGGGTGTTGCTCTGACCTGCACTGTGAACTATATCATGGGAGGGCATGCTGAGGGATGGGCTGGCCTGCTCCAGGTGACGTTGTGACCCACACTGTGTGCATGGATGGGGGTGGCTCTGCACAGGCATGTGCTGGGCAGTAGGGATGGGGCATGGGCCACCGTCCCAGTGCCTGCTGACTGCAGGCGAAGGCCACAGGTCCAGTGCAAGGCTGGCATGGCACCCATGGGTGCAGACCCCCACCACACTGTGGGCCCCATGGCCGAGGCCATGCATGGTGCCACTGTGCAGTAGTGAGCATAACTGTGTGACTGTGATACAGCAGGAGTTGCTGTACCAAGCTGAACAGCACAGCAAGGGCAGCAATGGTGGGGTGTCAGGGCCAGCGGTGCAGGAGGTGGGTACGGTGGAGGTGAACAGTAGGTAGGGCAGCACAGGAGTGAGGTGGGTGCAATTCCAGAGTGCCACGCCGACATGGACCTGAGAGGGAAATATAGCTCAGGCAAGTGAGGCATGCCATGAAGTAGGGACACACTAACATGCTCCCCATCCAACAGGTGCCGTGGCAGCTGGCGCAGGTTGCCCCAGCAGAGCTGGTGGGTGGGAGCAGCAGTGGCAGGGCCTGGAAGGTGCTGGTACAGCCCAGGCCACCGGCATGGTGCCGGCTGATGACAGCAGCCCAACGGATGCTGGAGGCAGCCCTGCCGCCAGCACACCTGTGGCAGCAACACTGCAGGTGATGTCTGAGCCTGGCGGCAGTGGGAATGGGGACAGCCCTATGTCCGAAGATGCAGAGGACAGCAGTGAGGGTGACATAGCTGTAGCACTGCGGAAACAGCAGGGGACCACTAAGTAAACCACCAGCAGTACCGCCACATCTGTGGAGGCAGTGCAGATGCCCGTGGTCGAGCAAGAGTCGATGGACCAAGAACAGCAGGTGGATGGTGCCACAGGCATAGGGATGCTCAGCCCACTGAGTGACCTTGGACTGGAGGATGAGTTGGAGACGGCCGTCTGGGCGCTGCAGACCCAGCAGACACCACCGGCCTACATCGGGGAGTACTGCCAGTCATTGCTTGCTGGCCATGGGGACTGCAATCAGGAACTTGCTAACATTCAGCAGTGCATCCAGGAGCACCACACCAGCATGGAGCTGCTGCTCACATGCATCGCCACCACTCTGGAGACATTCACGAGGGACACAGTGGTATGCATGGCTGGCCTGGGGGATGCAATACATGGCATCTGGCACTGTGCTGAATGCCACATGGTCATCATGGATTGTCTTAGCACCAGCCTGGAGAACATGCTGGCACACCAGTAGTGTCAGGATACAGCCATGGCTACGGCCATGCAGGCCATAGCATGCACACTGCTGCTTCTGCAGCATCTGCAAGGCCTGGCCCAGCGGGTGGCACCCCCAGCCACCACTCAGGCCAGCACCCAGACACAGCCACCAGAGCCAGTGTTAACCTCTACCCCACCCCTACCCAGGCATCAGTACCCACCCACCCGCCAGTCATGGTGCCAGTATTGCACGCACAGTCGGGCACCACCCACACCGACCCTGGCACAGAACAGCACCGGGGTGTGACATATGTAGCGCACACAGGTGTGCTGGTTACACAGCCACAGGCCAGTGTGAGCACCACACACAGTACCACAGGTACATGCTCAGTCATGGGGCATGCACAGGGGGGCGGGCACACCAATGAGGGTGTCCCGCAGGCTGCACAGGGCCCGAGGCACTCAGCACAGGATGGCGGTACACACCGTGCAGCCCCGGCACAGCTGCCACTACACGTTACTCACAGGCACATAGGCCTGCATGGGAAAAGGCATATCAGCCCACCAGTGGGGGCACACACAGGCCCACAGAGTGTGATCCCAGGCGTAGTCCACCAGGGCACTGCACAGCCTGCCAGAGTGACATGGTCCCCTCATGGCCCAGCACCCAGCACCCAGCACCGGAGGGGTCGGCACAAGAACAGCGTGCCCATGACAGATGGCTGTGAGTCGCCCAGGTAGCCTGTGCATTAGGGGAACTGGTGGGTGGGGAAGCAATGGGTGTGTGGGGCCATGTGCACGGCAGGGAGCACATGTCCATGGGGGGCACTGTGCAGCCACAAGGGTGTGTGTGGTTGTGAATATGCATGCCTGTATGCATGGGTGACTGTGGGGCACATGTGATGATTTGACCTGGGGTGCACGGGATGATGTGCACATGTGTGTAATGCGCACTGTCTCCAATAAATATGTTTACACCCTGAACCAATGCTGTGTGTTCATTGTGCCATTGTGTCAATGCAGTGCTAGGGACTTACTTGTACCATGGTGGGTAGGGTGTGCCCCCAGGCGCGACACTGCCAAATGCATGCCACGGCCCATGGCCAACAGCCTGCCAGCCCCCCCTCCCCACACAGACCCACACAGACACACACAGGCACACCATTACCGCAACTGCGTTATGGCCTGAAACAGCACACGCAGTTGCGTAACAGTATGTATGTCTCCATGCCACACTATGGATATGCGCTTCTCGACTGTTGTCTTGCAGGCTGCATATGCGTTTCCACAATGTGCGAGCTGCACTCCATGAGCGAAATGCACGTGGAGCACGTGCGACTGTGAGCGAGAGGCCCAGGCACCATGCAGCGCTAGACAGTGGAAGGAGTGCACACTCTGGGGATTGTGGAAGCTGCCTTTCTAAGGAGACATCCAGCCCTGGACAGAGACAGATACCCAACAGACTGGTGAGTACCGGGCCAATGCTGCCCCCACAACCCTACAACCTATATTCCTGGCAGGAGGGACTGTGACTGGCATGCATGACACTGTGCCATTTGTATCCCAAAGGTTGTACAGTGACTGTGTCACTGTGGATCCCATGGCCTGCCTCTGGGGTACTGCAATGTACAACACTGTGCCAGGGTACTATCATTGTGGCTAGTGAGTGCTACCTTGGAACTCTATGGACTGTGCAGGGGGCAAATGCTATTGGCATTGTAGGGCTAGTCTGGCTGCCCGTCATGGTGAGGCAGGTGCCATGCGGTGTTCACAGTGTACATGTGTCAGACTGGGCGTGACGCTACTCACCTAATACAGGCATGGGACACCCTGCTGAGGGGCACAGACCACTGGTGTACTGCAGCAGACATGTACAGGGTGTAGGCAGGCGTACGGACTGTTGATGGATGTGTTCAGCCATGTGGTGTGCCAGCCATGTCCCATACGCTGTACACAGTGCCTCAGCACTCTGTTGTGTGGTCTGACATTCTGCAGGCCACCGCTGCCTGTTGCTGTAAGGCCATCTGTTGTGTATGGGGGCCAGATGTATGACCACTGTGGGCTGTTGAGGGGACATCTGACAGCGTTTGTACATGTGTGGCAAGGGGGTGCATTTGGGGGAATGGGTTTTGTCAAGGTTGTGGGGGTGGGGTCATGGTGCTGGCATGGGGGGGCTATGGCACCCTGGGCCTGCTGGCCATGGTGGCATGTGCGGTTGTGTACTAACCCATGTCCATTCCCTCCACAGCTCCACGGCAGACATCCACGGGACTCTGGTGAGTATTCGATATCGTTCATTGCATACATTCCCACTGCCTGTCCAGCACTGTGTACCTGACAATATTGCTCTCTGTCCCCTGTGTAGGTTACAGCACCACCACAAAGGTCCAGGTAGATACACACCGCCACACCACAGCTGCTCCAGGGTACCAAACTGTGCCACAGGCTTATGTTGTCCTGCTCTTTCCCCATCCAGGTGTGCTCCAGCCCAGCCAGCGACACCCGCTTCAGACATCATGCTGCACAGCACAGGTAGGTTACTGTCCTTCCCCATGCCAGTGCCCATGGACTTCATTGTGTCTTCCCCTTGTCCACCTGGTGGGTGTGGCTACATGTACCCTCTCGTGGGAGTGCTGGTGTGGCCATGTGGCAGGGCTGCATGTGGCCCTCCATGCCCACACTGTGCAGGGCCTTACCACGGCATGCCTCTGCCGGGGACGGGTGCCATGGTGGTGCAGTGTAGTCGCTGTGTGCAGCACTTTGTGCCCAGCCACTGCATGGTGTGGTTCAGCACATACACACTTCGCACTGTGCATGTCATTGCCATGGGTTGTCCATGTGGTGGTAGGGCCACAGCTGCAGGCCCATGGTCCAGCACCAGCCCATGTCCCACAGCCGGTGACCAGTGTACAGCATGGTGGGTGGGGGTGGTGTGCACGGCCATGGTGAACATCTGTTGTGATGCTTGTGCCATTCCTTCCCCAGTTACAGATGCAACACAGTAGCCGTCCCATCATGTCATCGGGCTCTACCCTCAGCCTCAGAGGATGGGCCCCCAACTTCACGCCCCATGAGATGGCGCAACTAGTGAACTGTGTACAGCAGTGGGGCCAGATGCTGCTGCCGCCCAGGTGCCACAGGAGCGGTGCAGATGCCCGTGAGTGGGACTGGATGGTTATCTCTGCCCGAATGGCCACGGCTATGGGGATTAGGCGCACCATCCACCAGCTGACGCACCGCTGGCAGGACCTTGCACGCAGGGAGCCCAGTGTACTGCAGCGGATGATTAGCATGGCCCGCTGCAGGGATGCAGAGATGCAGTCTGGCCAGGTGACCAGTGTTGGTATGTATCCCTACAGCTGTCCGTCTGTTGCTGCAGTGCCAGCATGGTGGCCTTGGCACGTGGTGCCTCTGACACACTCACCTGTCCCTTCACCCCACAGGTTCTGCTGGGTCATTGCACGCCAGTCAGCAGGGACACCTTGCCAGCCTCAGGCAGGAGGCACGTCAGTGGAGGTCAGGTATGTACATTCCATGTCACCCTTGGCACGTGGCCTTGGCTGGCTGTCACTGTGTGGTCTGTGCTGTGCTCTCACATTGCTTGCCTCTTTGTGTGTGCACCCCTGTTCGGTCCAGGTACTGACTGTGTCCTTTACATCCCTACAGGTGTACAAAGCAGGCTGCATCAGCAACAGAGGACCCTGCTGTGGGTGATGGCGGATGTCAAGGCAGCCAATGCAGAGGCGTAACGGTTGGCACACAGTGCGGGTGATGAAGGGCCAGGGTGCTGCCACCAATCTCCTCCTCCTCCTCCACCTCCTCCTCCTCCTCTGTCTCCTCCGCAGCTGCATTCAACACTGGGGCCCAGGCACCATTGGGGGCACAGGATGTTCCAGGGGACACTGCCAGTGTTGGTCTTCAGGAGCTAGTTGGCCCAGTTCCATTGGGCCAGTTGACTGTCTGCAGTGCCACAGCCAGGGCCCCGACACCATCCACTGTTCCGACTACCGGGGACACAGGGGACAACATTGTGGCAGGGGCAGACATTGCGGACCCAATAGATGACACAGTGCCTTGCCTCACTGTCCCTAATGCTGGGGACACTGGAATGCAGCAAGGTGTGGACATGGACATTCTGCAGCGGGTGGAGCCAGTGCCCGTGGTGGATGTGGGGCCTGCCACAGGACATGCGCAGGTAGGGGGCCCTGATCGGGAACAGCTGGTGTTGATTGTGTCGGCCATCCTCCAGGACATTGGATGCCTTCAGGGATCTGTGGTTGCCCTTCTCGAGGAGCTGAGGTGCTCTTAGTGGTTATGTGTGTGACAGCTGCTCGTGTGTTGGGTTTACTGTGTGGGTGGGATTGTGTATATGGGTGGGTATTACTGCTGTGTCTGTTCACCTGTTGTGGAAGTACATTGGGGGGTTGTGTTGGGTACTGCTGTATGGGTGGGTTTGATTGTTGCTGTTGGTTTGTGTGTGGGTCTGTTGTTTGGGTGTTGGGCCAGTTTTGGGGTGTGCATGGAGGCGGGATGGTGGTTGGGATGGGTGTGGGTGGCTGTTTGTGTTTGTTATTCTTGTGCTGTTGCTCTTTGTTGTTCCTACCTGTTGGTGTTCCCCATCCCCCTCCCATTGTTACCCTGTATCCCTGTCCCTGTTCTGCACATTAAACTGTTTGCCATTTACACTGTCCAGGGTTTTAAATAATTGATTAGCAGTTTTTTTCATGGGACTATACTAACTGTACAGAAAGTATTTATATTTTTTAGAAGTGCTATGTTTGTTAAACACTGCGAAGCAAGAGCTAAGCATTTTCACAAAGATTTAGCACTTTTATGAGCAAATAGTTAAATTTATTTATTTATTTAGCCTTTGTTGACCGGGTAAGTGCACTAGACAAATCCTGCCTATTTTCAGGCACGACCCGGGGGAAGGGGATACAGATGAATTCCAACTGACCTTGAACCAGATTAAGCTGTTGGTGGTATTTTTAGTGAATGAGGGAAATTTGGCCAGTATCCCTGCTGTCTCTGTGTCCATTATTGGTGTGCCTGGCTGTGTGTGTGTGTGTGGGGGTCTTTCACTATGCACAGGAGTGCACACTGGTGTTGGTGCCTGCTGTCCCCAGTGTTCCCTCCCTGTGCATCAGGTTGGTGTGCCATTTGTGCTGCCCCCAGCACAGGCCACTGTCCACAGGCTGCATCAGCATGGTGGTCTGTGTGCTGCAGATCACCTTGCATGCTTTGGTGTCCATGCCATCTCACATTGTACCTCCCAGCTGTGCGGTGGCACGGTTCCTGTGCTGTGCCTTTCCACCTCAGGGTGCCATTGTTCCCTGAAGGTGGCACGGACGTTGGTGTGTCTCACCACTGACTGTCCACTGGTCTGTGCCACCTGGTACTGTGTCCTTGTTGTAATTGCACTGTTTCTATGTTTCAGGGGCCATGGCAGGGGCATTCTGCCTGGTGGTGCCTTCATCCCTGCATTGCGCCTGTGGCCTCTGTGCTCCCTTTGTACCCAGTACCACACTGCCCCTGTGCATCTGCCTTCTTTGGTCACTGTCTGCCTATCTCACATGTGTGTTGCTGTGTGGCTGGCCTGTCTGACACTGCTCCTTGCCTTGCTGTGTATGTTACACCTTCTCCTACCTAGTTTATGTTGTGCCATCTGGTCTTGGTGTATGTTGTGGCACTGCTGCTTCTAGAATCCCGCCATGGCGTTTCTCTGCTTTTTCCTTGGCATATGTTCAGTTACACATTTGCGTGCCTGCAGGTCTCTCGCAACTGCGGCGTAAGTCATGAGGCATACTATGTTGCGCCACTGTGCATCTCACAATGTAGAATAAGCGTGTATGGTGCCTGATGATTAGACTTCATACATACTCTTACGCATCTGTACTAGTATTGGCGTATGCTTTCTAGAATCAGACCCATTAATTTTATTTAAAAAAAAAAACATCAGGAATAACCACCAACTAGAGTTGACTGCCTGCTCCAATTTTTGGGCTCATCTCAAGCCTTTCTGAAGCTTGCATTTATGTCAAGCCTTTGGATCTAATTTCTCTGTTCGGTATTAAGCCAGTGTTTTAATTTACAGCTTCACCCTAGTTAAGTCTACAATTTATTTCTGCACCATTTTAAACTGTTTCATTTTATTAGGCCATACCTGCTTAATTTCGACCATTTGATTTATCTTAGCTGTGATTGTTAAAGTGGGCTGCTGTATCTGGGGGGTTGATTTTTTCTGGTTCTTTATGCAATTTAATTACTGCTTGGAACCTGTTTATATTCTCTGCTCCCTCTGCCTAATAGCCACTCTTTTGCAACTATAATATTTTCCCTGCTCTGCACCTTTTCACTTGTAAATCTCTAGGACCCCTCTCTCTTTTGTCCTTTTGTTTTGCCAATTTTCCCTCTATCTTCTACCCCCTGCTGCTCTGCTGTCTGACCTCTGTGTGTCCTCTACCCCCTTGCTTAACTTTCTGCCCATTAAAGCTTGAATTTTTTTCCCTCTTTCTCCAGATCTCCAACTCACCCCTGATTGGGTGCTCTGCCTGCTGTGGGTAGCGCAACTTGCTGTCCTGTGCCCGCCACTACCCCTCCCTTGGTCCTGAAGCTCCTGTCTTGGGAGAAGGTAATCGTTGAATCCTCTGCTGCCTTTTTTTTAAAACTGGAACTTTCAGCGCTTGACCGCTTTCTTCTCCTGATTGGCCACCCTTCAGTGGACTGGGTGCTTGTGGTCAATCGGTTCCCTCTCAGGCACACTGAGCTTAGGAGTGCTGATTTCTCAGAGCTCTTCATAGCTGCCTGCTGACATCCAGCTCCAATCTTTGCACCCAGCCACCCTCCCCCACCTCAACAACATTTAAATGCTCTTGCTTAGCCTGCCCTCTGCCTCTGTCTGAGCCTCTCCCAATTTGTCCACACCTCTTAAAGTGATATAATCCTTTTTAAATACATCTCTGCTACAGTGCCATTTTCCCTCCTTCCCTTCCCTTAACTCCTTTTCTCTGCACTAAGTACTGTAATTTTAAGCTCCTTAACCTTGCTGTCTAAATAGTTCCCCTAATATCACCACAGTGATTTAAGTCTCTGCTTCCTAGCTGCCATAATATTTTTTCTCCTGGAGCTTGCCTGTGCCTACAATCGCCTTACTTCTTAAATATCTCATTCCACCTCAGGTATTTTGTTTACCCAGGACAAGGTGACCATAAACAGTACTCCCTCATCGGTCCTGCTTTCCAGGCACTTTAAATCACCTGCTGCCTGCACACCTTGCACTTTAAACCAAGTTGCTAAACCAGGATACACTTGCTCCTCCATCACCTCTTGCTAGGATGGTACAAAAATTAATATACTCCTGACTACTCTCTTAATAGCCTCCATGGTTGGCCTGCTTTTGGTAACTGATTTCTCTGCCTCTATACTTACTATTGATCAGCAAAGCCAGTATTACTCCTCTACCACCCTAAATCCCTCCGACACCCCACATACAGTGATCAGTCACGTACTGACATTTTCAACCTCAGTTATGCTCATTCTATTGTCTAACTATGAGCGTCATTTGCTTGGCCTATTTGTTCAATCCATCTCTATCCAATTCCCTTCCTGGCCTCACCGCTCCTCCCCTCTCCTCTCCCTCTTTTCCCTCTTGTTCCATGCCAGTGACATAGAAACAAACTCGGGCCCCACAAATATATATATTGACCACTCTGACAACATCTGGGTTAAACAAGCTGGACTCAGGGTCACCCACCTAAATATCAGCCTCCCATCTAAGCTCCCTGAGCTTGAGGCTGGGGTGTCCCTGTATCAGCCTCATGTGCTAGGCCTCTCCAAGACCTGGTTAAAACTTTACCACACTGATGCTGCCTATAAACTCCTTGTTTTCTCTCTCCTTCTACTGGACAGACCAGGAAGAAAATGTGGAGGAGGAGTTGCACTGTATGTTCAAGACCATATCTCTGCCACCTCCATCGGCTGCTCTACTATCTCTTCCCCAAGTGAATGGCTCCTGGCTGAGATTATCCTTGGTGCATCCAAAAATACATCATGGGTGCTGTTATATCCCCCCCAAGGAAGTATCTCAGGTCTAACTAACTTTCTTGATGGCTTAGGTGATCTCTCTTGTGCCAGAGAAACCATCATTCTCGGTGATTTTAACCTTAACTGGTTAGGTGCTCCTCTGCCTGAGTATGTGAACTTACTAAAAACACATCTCTTGGAGCAAGTCATTTTCTCCCCCAACAAGGCACAACTCCGCTCCTTAAACCACACCACAATTGACTGGATTACCACTAACCAGGTAGACATGATCCTCCAGGTTGGCACTATGTCTGACTCTATTAGTGTTACACTTCATTCAATGCTTCCAGGGGAATCTGATGCTTTTTTAATGTCTTAGGGCGTGGAGATGGTTAGTTGTGTGACAGTTCATTCATAAATATTCTTGTTCCCATCTCAGGTAAAAAAAAACATACGATAATGGAGTTTAAATATCGTTGCCTTTATTTCAGAGTATTTGCTGCTGTTCCCTAACATTTCACCAGCTTTTGGCTTCTTCTGGGGGCCTGTTAAGTAAATATATAAAGAGTAAAATGATTCTCAATCCCAAATTTACATAATTCATCATTCCCATTTTTTTAAAAGTCTTTAACACACACAGTCTTATGAATGCCACCATCACATTCTTATTAAATTCACACTATTTATCATATTACAATAAGTGCTGTGAATTAATCCCATCATTTTAGAGCACGTGAGCCATACTAATCTTTACTAGCCCAAATGGCTACCTGCTGAATCACCGGCCATGCATTGCCTCTATATGTCAATCCTTATATAAATAATAAATATGCACACTCTGCTATATTCCATTCTTATATAGATACTGTTATTTCAACATATAAAAGTAAACCAACCAAATTGAACACTGCCCCTTTAAATTATACAAACTGTGCAAACGTGATAATCTCCATTCACCTGTCATATTTTCAATTCATTTTTCACAAACTGCAATTTTGTATGTTCATACACAGAATATGTTTCTCTAGAAGGAACACATTATCCATTATTAGCCAACAATCCTAGCGTAGCAGTTCTTACTCCAAAAACATCTCAAAATTTTAATTACCTATCGAATTCTTTTCAGTTTCTTATCACAATCATCTCAAACAGATGTATTTAAGAACCAGCACAATATTCTGTGGTGATTTGCATATGCAGCCCATGATGCTTTGCATTGTGGGGGCATGTGTGATTTTGTATTTAAGAATATGACTGCTCTAGATCTGAAACATATATCACAGGTTTTAATCAACTCTATTAGTGACTGTATTAGTGACCATACCCCAATGTACATTGTTTTGGGCTCTAAAGCAAATCTTCCCCCCGCCTAAAAATCTGTCGTTTAGAAATTTCGACTGCCCTGATCTTGCACCTGTCCTCAGGGATGCAGACGCTATTAACTGGTATAATCTCTATCTGCACAAAGACGTCTCAGCTGCAGTTGCTTCTCTCTCTGCTACCCTCCGAAAAATGCAGGACAAACATTTCCCTCTCACAACCAGAAGGATTGGGGGGGGGGGGCAGAAACCATTGGCTATCAAAGAAACTCCTAGCACAAATGAAGGACAGGGATCATAAATGGAGAGCCTTTAAATCACCCCCCTCCCCAGAACTCTGGAATGCGTATAGAAAACTGCGCAATTCCTGCAAACAGGTGGCAAATTCCCTAAAGTGCACATTTTTACCGTGGCCAGCAACAAGCTTCCCTTAGTAATCCTCATACTTTCTGGGCCTCCTTAGGGTCGCTCCTAAACCCCAAGGAAAACAAGCAAATTTCTCAACTCTCATCCCCCCTTGGGCCTTGTCTCTGACGCGGTAATGATTGCAGATACCTTCAATAAATTGTTCACTGACCTTTCTTCTTACCTCAATAAGTTTCCCACTCAGCCTCCCCTGACCTAATGAAGCAACCAGACTGAGTCCCCAATATAAGCGACACCCTGCCACCCCCTTCTATTTCAGGGCCATTGGGCAGAAAGTCACTACTAAGCTCCTAAAGAGTTTATCAGCCAGAGGCAGCCCTGGCAGTGATGGACTTTACCCCATTTTTCTCAAGATTACCTCCCCAGCCATTGTTAAACCGCTCACCTTCATATTTAACCTGGCCCTGTCATCATCCACTGTGTCTGATGCATGGAAAGTTGCACACATGGTACCTGTCTTCAAGGCAGGTGATCACCTCTCCTCCGAAAACTATAGACCTATCTCACTTCTCCTACACCTCAGCAAATTATAGGAAAAAATCGTCCACCACCAGCTACTGGAACGTCTACAGAAATATTACCTCCTATGTCCCCTCCAGCATGGTTTCTGGAAGCATCACAGCACCGCCTCTGCACTAGCCATCTTCTTTGATCATATCCTAGCAATTATGAATAAGGGCAAGGCCACTGGAGTGGTGCCTGTGGACCTATCTAAGGTCTTTGACCTTGTTGATCACCATCTTCTACATTCCACAATACTTCAGTTTGGCTGCTCCCCTGATTCTACAGAGTGGTTCCACAGTTGTTTCTCCAGCAGATCTAAGGCTGTCCAAATAGGTAAAGACTTTTCTGTTACCCTGCCTATCCATATGGGAATCCCCCAGGGTTCTATACCTGGCCTGCTACTTTTTTCCATGTTCATCAATGCTCTCCCTTCCGACAGCCTAAACTGTCATGCCCTTCTTTATGCAAATGACTTAGTCCTCTATCATAGCGATAAGTCACTTGATTCCCTCTCATCCGCCCTCTCACATAACTATGCCTCTGCACATCATTGGTTCCTCTCCAGTAGGCTCCTAGCCAATGAAAAAAAGACAAAGGCTATGCTCTTCAGCTCAAAACCTTTCCTTGCCAAGGTCACTAAAACATTTTCCTCCCTCCTGGTATGTACCCCAGCACACCCCCCAACAATTTCCCTTCTTTCAAGTACCTAGGTGTTACCCTTGACCCCTCACTAACCTTCTCTGACCACATACACAACACTGTGAGGAAAATACACCAAAAACTATGTGCTGCTTACCGTATTAAGCAGCTTCTGTCCCCTGAAGATCGTCTTGATATCATGCAAGGTAACCTATTGCCCCTTCTTGACTACTGCTCCCCTAACTATTCCTTTGTGTCCTCCACCCTACGTTCTTGATTAATCACAACTTATAACTCCATCTGTTGCTTTGTTCTTCAAGCCCCCTACTCCACCCACCATTGATCACTCTACCAATCACTAGGGTGGCTCCCTCTGCAAGGTCACTTTGTGTATGCTATGGGCTATGCTGTGGACAATGCACTCAGGTGCAGCCAGATGTCCCCCTATTCTCCATTGCTCACTCACAGGACTGCCTACAGGTGCCTCAGGATATCCTCAGTCCCTCCCCTGGAAGTACCACTTTATTGGGAACTAAAGCTTTCTCAGTCTCTGACCCCACCCTATGGAACAGTTTACTGCTGCATATTCACTTGCCCCCTTCCCACCTGTCCTTCAAAATGAACCTAAGAGCTTGACTCCTATCTGAATCCCCATGCAGTTGTGTTCTGGACAACAAGTAGTGCCCACAAACCACCACAGGTGCTATGTATCTCTGTCCTATCCCGTCTTGACCTCCTAGCTGTCTCTGGTTTCCTTTCTCCTTGACCTACAAGGTCTTCTTGTTGAGTCTGTCTGTTAGTCTGTCAGCCAGTTCAGGAGAAATGGATGTTTTGCTTCTGATTATAAAGTTACTGCTTGGTTTTTTTTGTACCATTTATCCTCTGTAATCTGAGTTGTTACCGCTGCCTCAGCTCAATTGACATTGTACCCCTATTCACCTCTCTCCTCAGAAGGCAACCTCAGGAGGGCTCCTCTGCCCAGGAGCCCCCCCCGCGACGATCACCAGCCGACCAACGCTGAAGAAGGTGACCTCAGTAGGGCTCCTCTGCCCAGGAGCTCCCCCCCCCGCGATGATCACCAGCCAACCAATGCTGAAGAAGGCAACCTCAGGAGGGCTCCTCTGCCCAGGAGCTCCCCCCCGTGACGATCACCAGGTGACCAACGCTGAAGGTAATTTGACTCCAGTACAGCGACTCAAGCAGCGCCTAAACAGCTGCCCATCCTTGTTCAAATCTTGGCGCCTTTTTTGCATTTCTGTTTCCTGTGGTAAAAGCGCCAGCTTTAAACAGTCGAAAGGGTCTGTACAGTAGCTTGCTTGTGCCAAATGGAACAGTGATTGATATGAACTCGTTATTTGTGGACACCCTTACAAATAGCAAAGCTGACTGTTTCAATGTCTCTGTCATAGTCGCGATGTGCATTATGTTAAATCTGAAAAATATCAGGAGCCACTTGTTATATGTTTAGCGTGTCCTGTGCAACAGCAGAAATACCTCTCTGCAAGCTCCGTCGGGAGAGTTACTGCCTGTACTTATCTCTGAGCTCATCCTCACGCTGCGCTGTCCTTCCCCACTACTGCTGCTCGTATTACCTTTCCATTGTTCCCTCCTCTCTGTCCCTATATAATCAAGCTGCTCACCTTAATTTCTCTCTCTCTCTCTCCCCTCAGAAGGTGACCTCAGGAGGGCTCCTTTGCCCAGGAGCTCCCCCCCCCCGCAACGATCACCAGCCGACCAACGCTGAAGGTAATTTGACTCCAGTACCGCGACTCAAGCAGCGCCTAAACAGCTGCCCATCCTTGTTCAAATCTTGGTGCCTTTTTTGCATTTCTGTTTCCTGTGGTAAAAGCACCAGCTTTAAACAGTCGAAAGGGTCTGTACAGTAGCTTGTTTTTCCCCGAAGTCGCCCGCCACTGCTCCCCCACCACACCCACCCTTGTCCAGCTTTACTTTGAGTAGCTGGAGTCTGCCTCATTACACGCCTGTTGAGGAAATTAACTATCTCCTCACTTTCCATTAGCAGCCTATACCATTTCACTGCTAGAGGGCGCTTGACCGATCCTATATTTTCACCAGTGCCCTGACTGTACCTATTACTCAAAACTGTTTGGGGGCACTTAATTTTTATCTCTTATCCTTACCTTTGCTCAGCCTGTACTTTGCACTACCATACATCCCTATAACTTTAACTCCCACTTACAAATATACCAAAATGGCCATTTCTCCCCATTTCGTTATTTTAGTAACCTCTACAGCTCTTTGCCTCATCTGGGTCCCCTCACTCTGCAACTCTATATCCTTTAACTTTTACTACTCCTATCCTGTCCACTTCAGGTCATTTCTTGTGCCGAAAACTCTTTGACTGCCTCCTGTCACCTTCCCCCTCCTCACTCAGCACAAATTCATATATCACTTATCCTACACTCTGTATAATTCCAAGATGCCAAGTTTAACCCTATCCATCTCCTGCATATGTCGCAAACTCTTACACATATCTCACCTAACCTTGATGTTAGTGGGGGATATAGAGGAAAACCCTGGACCCCCAAATAACCCATCCTGTAAAGCTCCAAACTGGCATGACACCAAGGGCATACGTATTGCCCACCTAAATACTAGGAGTCTGCTTCATAACAAGGCAGAACTGGAAGCCTGGGTTGCTCTGCACAACCCAAATATTCTCTGTTTATCTGAAACCTGGCTAAAACCCTCAACCCCTGATCAGCTTTGCTCACCGCCCAACTACAACATCATTCGGCAGGACAGGCATTTACCCAAGCGGGGCGGGGGGGGTTGCCATTCTTTTCAAACCACACATTCCATTATCCCTCAACACCCAACCATCTCTATCTCACTGTGAAGCAATTTATGCCATCATAAAGCCTGGATCTAAGAAACTTCACCTGGTTTGTGTCTATAACCCTCCGGCTGGGGGCACAGCTGGGCTAGAGGAACTGCTATCTCAGGTTGATAGGATCATAGGTCGTAATGAAGTCCTCATTCTTGGGGACCTGAACCTAAACTGGACCAGTAAATTAAACCAGTCCTCTCACACTATTGTCGAAGGTCACAATCTTCATCAACTTATTGAAGACCCCACCAGGGTCATGCCCCCCCGGGCTAGTACTCTTATAGACTGGATCCTTACTAACCGCCTAGATAGCATAGCATGTGCAGGGACCCTAGCTGACTCAATCAGTGACCACTCTCCTATTTTCTGCTCCTGGCGTGCGTCAAACAAACCGACTCCACCTCCTAAACTCATCACCTTCTGAAACCTGGCTAACTTTAACCAAGAAAATTTCTTACGTGATCTTGAACTGATCGACTGGTCCCCCATCCACACCTCTACTAATGCTCAACAAGCATCAGACCATTTCCTTTCTAAATTTTGTCTGCTCCAAGACACCCATGCTCCTTGTGTCACTCGTCGGATTCGAGGATCACAGACGAAATGGCTCTCTAAAGACCTACTTGCATTGATTAGGTCCAGGATAAAGCTGGCGTCAGCTTAAGACCACTGGGCTATCGGCTGATTACAATCATACACGAGCCCAGAGAAATATATGCAAAAGGCAAATTCAGTTAGCCAAAAGTACTTCCTGTAGAAATCTATTAACCAAAGCAGGGGGTAACTCGTAAAAATTCTGGGCCACAATAAAAACCCTCCTTGGAGCAAATCAAACATCACATGCAAATGACATGCTGATAAACGGTATACACTGCGATAATCCTACCACTATAGCTAATTCTTTTAACCACCATTTCTCAGACCTTTCCACTTACCATGTTCCATCCCCTAATACTCAAGTCCTTTCGGCCAACTATAATGTTAAATCTCAAGTCACACATCCCCTCTTCAGGTTCCGGAATATTACCAAGTCTGAAGTTTTGAGGCTTCTCCTCTCAGCCCCTGACCATACCAGTGTAGGATCAGATGGGCTAGAGCCCAGGCTTCTAAAGATCGCTGCCCCCTTTATAGCCTCTCCCTTACAAAAATCTTCAATCTATCTCTGCATCATGGCTTAGTCCCCAATATCTGGAAAACTGCCAAAGTCACCCCCATTCCAAAAAAGGGTGATCCTAAACTACTCTCGAACTACCGCCCTATAGCTATTCTCTCCCTCCTTAGTAAAATCCTTGAAAAACTTGTATCAACCCAAACTCTTGACTATCTGCAACAGCATAACCTCTTGTCTAGCTCTCAGCATGGCTTCTGTAAGGGACACAGTACTACTACTGCCCTCCTTAAACTCACCAATGATATCCTCTCTGCTATGGACACTGGCCTCCTGACTGGCGCTATCTTCATTGACTTAACAAAAGCTTTTGACCTGGTAAACCATACCCTCCTTCTTTCTAAACTTTGCTCCCTTGGCTTCTCTTCAGATGTAGTTGCCTGGTTTGACAGTTACCTGTCCAGTAGAAAGCAGACCGTTGTCTTCAATTCCGCCTCTTCTGATCCAGCCTCCATCCGAGTTGGAGTGCCCCAGGGTTCCATACTAGGCCCTTTACTGTTCTCCATTTTCATTAATGACATCCCGCTGCTTGCCTCAACCTGCTCAAACCTCCTCTATGCAGATGACCTAGTAATCTATCACAGTGCAAGGAACCCACTTGACATCAACCAATCTCTTAACTTAGACTTCACGGTCATTCAGTCGTGGCTGATAGAGAATAAACTCATTCTCAACATTAGTAAGATGCATTCCATGCTCTTTGGATCGCCTGCCAAACTCAAAACATACCCTGATGCCCTAAAAATCACCTGTACCGATGGCTTTTCACTTAATAGTACCAAATCCCTCAAATACCTGGGCATCACTCTGGATGAATCCCTTAACTTTGACCTACACATAACAAACACCTGTAAATCTGTAAATGCAAGGTTAGGTAGTGCCTACCGTACCAGCTATGCCCTTAGTCCTTTGGCAAGACTCACTGTGGCTCAAGGCTTTCTACTCCCCGCCCTGACTTATGGATCAGTCACGTATCTATCTGCCTCCAAATCCTCCCTCCATAAGTGGGACACCACCTATAACAATATCTGCAGGTATGCCTTGGCATCCCCTCGCTTCACACACCATTGCCAACTCTATTCTGACCTTAACTAGCCTTGCCCCTCTAGCCATCGGCTCCACTCCCTGGGGTCTCTTATTGACAACACAGTCCGCACTGGCACTCCATCTTCTCTCGCCTGTCTGGTCCGATCACATCCTCTGTCCTATGAGCTCCGATCTGCGGACCTAGACCCCTACCACATTCCCAGATGTAAAACCAACATGGGCTCATGCGCTTTTGCACATATAGCCCCAAAATATTGGAACTCGCTACCTCCAAATATTCGTGAAACACCTACCCATGCTAGCTTTAAAACTTGACACTGGGCACATCTACAATCAGTCAGCCAATGCACCTGTTTCAAGCCACCTTAAACTTCATCATTCTCCCCCTCTCTCACTATAATACTTTCCTCCTCCATGTCTTTTCCCCACATCCCACACTACCCATCTCTCCTCCCCTCCCCTTTCTTCTCCCCCCATCCCTCACTCTCTCCACCTCTCTCTCTCTCTCTTGTCTTCTCACCCTCAGTTTAGGCACTTACTGTACTGTGTTTTGCTCAAACCTTTGTGATAATGTCAGCTTCACTCACCATGTAACTCCAGTTGTTTATGTTACCTAAAAGTATTCTCCAGTTTTGCCTCCATTGTAACCCTCCCTTATTTATTCCAAATGTTAACTGCTCTTTGATCCTATTGTTCCAGTTGTTGTTAGCTGCCTGCATTTCCTCACTGTGTTCCACCTATTTCATGTGCTGCGTCACATGAATGTTTCATTTTTTGTATGTTTAACTGTCTTCTCCTGGGTCGTGCCTGAAAATAGGCATTGCTATGCCTAGTCCACTCACCCAGTTACCAAAAGCAAATAAATAAATAAAATAAATAAAATATTGAGGTTTTGTAGGGACATATTTGATTCATATTTTGACCTTTGTCTATTGTTCATCACTGTGTAATAGCTACTACTGTCTACATAAATTTATGGCTGTTGAACTATATTGGTGCCACCTTGTGGCCCGGGTTGTGTCTGAAAACAGTCCATTGGATCAGTACACTTACTCAGTTAACAAAGACATAAATAAATAAATAAATAAATAAATAAATAAATAAATAAATAGAGCACCTGGAATAAGGTAAAATCTCAAGTGGTTTGGATTTTTTTGTAGACTCATTCAATTACTTCATTCAGTTTTGTTACCTGACTAGTGACAGGAAGCCATGCCATCTTGAGGATGCTGGAGAAGCATGTGACAGCAAGTGGCCACTAAGAGAGACATAGGAAGCTGCTTCTAGTGGGAGAAAAAGCATTCCACACTAGCAGCCCATCATGTTAGTGGCCTATTGCATGAGTAGAACAGAGCAGGAGTGGGATATCTGACTGTTAAAAAGCTGCAGGATGTCTGTAGTGTAACCGCAGGTACACAGGGTACTCTGGAGATGAGACACCAGACAAGATGGGAAATGACACTTTATCTGTCCTCTGTTACACTGTAACATCATGCTAACAGACAGTCTTATAGTCTCTATATCAGCAGTATAAAAGGGAAGTAGGCAGTAAATTCCTTGAGAAGAAGAGCAGGAAACGGGTCAAGACTGGGAAAGCAGGATAAACCCTATATAGGGTACGTTGATTAGCAAGTTCAGGGGAAGGCACCATTGAGTAAAAGGGGTGTAGATAGTACATTTCTGGGGAGAAGTAAGAGCAGGAACCGAGGTTAGGGAAAGGAAAAGCAAGAGAAACCATTTATAGGGTAGGTGGATAAGCAAGTTTAGGGAAAGGTAAAACAGAGAGATAGGAGCATGAAGGAAGAAGGAGGAGGGTAGAGGGTAATTCAAATGAGGGTAGG
Organism: Neoceratodus forsteri; assembly: GCA_016271365.2. NCBI lineage: Eukaryota > Metazoa > Chordata > Ceratodontiformes > Ceratodontidae > Neoceratodus > Neoceratodus forsteri. The sequence continues at coordinate 157,671,470 of CM028131.1, read as the reverse complement.
TACTAAGTGAAGATGACAGATCATGGGGTGTAATGGACGCTGTGCTGCAGTCTTTCAGAACACCTTCTGGAGACTTAGGTGTAAGTGATGGATACAGCATACATTCTGTTCCACCCAGAGGCCACCAAGTCCATCTCCACTCTACCAGAGGATGCCTGGACAAAGACAGAGTAGATGGACCATGATGGTCTCTGGGGCAGTGGGGGTGAGGGGAGGGTGCACGCATCTCCACAGATACCACTGTGGAACATGTTTGCCATAGTGGTGGAATGGCACAACAAAGAGGAGTTCCCATCACAATGGGAGGGAAGGAGCAGAGTCCACAAAACTGGAGGCTCCAAGGAGGGAGAAAGAGGACCCAGATCAAGGATAAGTAGCTGCTAGTAGGGGGGGACTCTATAATGTGTGAAACAGACTTGTGAGCTGGTGATGGGAAAGATAGGGAGGTGAGATGCTTGAAGCATGCCTCAGCTAGGAGGGATGTAGAGTGGATCCTGTGGATCACTAGGGCAGCAGGAGCTGGAAGGAAGCTGGATGTCATTGTGTACATTGGGACAAATGACCTACTGTAGTAAGGGAGGAGGTAGGAATAGTACAGTGAATCTTCAGGGAGCCAGGAGTGACCTCAAGTAGACAGAAGACATGGTGGTATTTTCTGGAGTGCTAGCTTAAAGGGCAGAAGATAGGCAGTGGTACTCCACACTAGGACCTTTAATGACTGGCTGAAGGCATGGTGCATGGTTGAGGGCTTTGGCTGCATCAGGGAATGGGAACCAACCTGGGAAGATGTTGGCCCCTATAAGGGAGTCGGCCTGCATACTTCTTGGAAGAGGACTGCAGTCCTTGGTGGGGAGTTTAGATGCTACTTGGATAAGCAATTAAACTAGCCAAGAGGAGGCAGAAAACCAAGGCAGACAACAGCAGCAGTCCCACCAGAGGGTAAAATGACATGAAGAGAGGGTAAGAGGGATGAAAACACACCATGAACAGAGACTCATGAAGTCAGGGACAGGAACAAAAAGAAATGAAAGGGAGCTACAGCTCAGGGAGGGTAGGAGAGTGGATCAAAAGTGACCAGAAATGGAAAAAGCAAAACAAGCAGGGGTTAACCAGAAGGAGCTTCAGGTAACATCATAGGCAGGAAGGGAAGGGGAAGATGCAGGGCATCAAGCAGGGGGGTGAGAGGGCATGTAGAGCCATGTGTGTTAATGCCAGGAGCCTCAGAAACAAAATACCTGACTATGAGGCTATCACGACAGAGACTAACATGGATCTAGTGGCCATAAATGGAATCATGGTGTACCAAGCAACATGACTGGAACCTAACCATACCAGGCTACTCTTTGTTTAGATGAGACAGGACAGAGAAATGGGGAGGATGGGTGGCATAAAATGTGAGGAAGGGAATAAAGGCCACTGAGGTACACATGCACCAAGATAAGGAGGGTCTAGAGGTGCACTGGGTCATCCTGGAGATGGGCTCTGGGACTGCTGTCCATACCAAGGCAGTTTACAAACCTCCAGCACAGGGGACGAAATGGACAAAGCATTAGTGGAGGCCATCACTGAATGGCAGGAAAGGGGGAAGTGCTGCTAGTTGGAGAGTTCATTCTGCCAGATGTGGAGTGGAACCTTCTGGCTGCAGCTTCAGGAAGGAACAGTGCAATCCTTGACTCCATACAGGGTGCTTTTCTCAGGCAGTTAGTACAAGAATGTACTAGGGATGGAGCAGTGTTAGGCCTAATGTTAACAAACGGACAGCACTGCAGGCATTGCAATGGGGAGTCACCTAGGTACCAGAGATCACCATACAGTATGGTTCAACATAAGGAAATGAATAGAGGTGAGCCACACAAGGACAAGGGTCCTGGACTTTATGAGGGTGGATTTTAAAGAAATAGTAGACTGACTCATAAAATGCTTGAAGGGGGAATTGCCAAGAAGGAGTAAAGGCACAGTGGGAAACAATAAGGGAGAGTATAATTAGTTCAACAAACCATTGTGTGAAACAGGTAAGCAAAAGCTGAAGGAAAAGGAGACAGTTATGGTTCTCCAAAGACGTGGCAAGGTTGGTGAACGAAAAAGGGTTGCACTGAAGAGTTACAAAAAAATACATAAGGAGGAGGACAAGGAGGTGTATCAAGCTAGGTAAAAGGAAGCAGGTCAGGCAGTTATGGGCACAAAGGCACTGAGAGAGGAAAGGATTGCTAGAGGGGTGTCTAAAGGGGATGAGACTTTTTCAGCTATGTAAGTGAAAAGAGAAAAGCAAAAGGAGGGATAGTAAGGATTAAAAGGACAATAGGATATTTTAATTTCCTGGTAATTTCCTTGGATACACTATATGGAAATACTGCACTAGAATGCACTTTTATAAATCACATTGTATCACTTGGCCTTAAACAACTAGTGGCAGGTCCAACAAGAGGTAATAATATCCTGGATCTGATATTGACCACTATGGAATCACAAATAAAAAAGCCTGAAATAATATGCCCTATTGGTGGAAGCGACCATAATGCAGTGCGATTTGACATTAAAACAAGCATATCCAAAAAACATTATAAACAGTGTATTACTGACTATAATAAAGTAGACTTCACGAAAATAAGAGACCTTATAAAGAATAGAAATTGGAAGGAGGAAATGACAAGTTGGTCAGTGGAAACATGCTGGTCTATTATAAAAGATATAACTGAGAAATGTGTACAAATGTATGTAACTATCAAAGAGGTAAAAAACAATAAAGGCAAGATTCCTGCATGCCTCACAAAACCAGTTAAAAAACTAATGGTAAAAAAGAAGCCATTTTCTAACCTAAAAAGGTTCAATACCCCAGAAGCATATAATAAATACAAAGAAGAACTACTCAAACTAAAGAAACTTATCAAACTGGAAAAGATGGAAGATCGAAATGAAAATAGCACACACTAAAGATAACTTGAAATATTTCTGTTTCTATATCACTGTACATAAAAATTCTCCTAAACAACTACAATCAATAACCCTTGATGGCAATATAATAACTGATGACAGAGAACTATCCCAAGTTTTCAATGAATACTTTTGTTCAGTATTTAACAAGAAAAATCGGCTAGATGAACTAATAACCAACAGGCACACAGAACCCATGATATTTACAAATGGCAAAGTTATGGCCTCTATTAAACTAATAAAATTAAATAAATCTCCGGGAGCAGATAGCATCAGTCTAAGCTTGCTACTGGAAACAATACAGTTTTTTTCCCTACCCCTGACTATAGTATTTAATAAATCTGTGGAAACAGGAGTCATACCAGATGACTGGAAAATATCAACTGTCATCCCAATTCATAACAAGTTCTAGCCAGGGCCGATAGGGCTCTGAAGAGCTACCAAGTGACCAAAGTTACACATGCGTGTAGAAATTATTCAGCACCCGGGTGTAACTTGGCCATTTTTTGGAGGTATTGCACCAAATTTTCAACATGGCCTTTTTTTGGACCACTCCTCATGGAGTGTGCCAATGACATTTTGTTCACTTATCCCAAAAGGTGATTTCACAGAGCAAATGCACTACTCGGTGCCACAGGTGCGAAAACATGTTTTGGGCAGGTTGTGGAAAATGACAGCTGTACTGTTTTGAAGGAGGTGTGCAACCACAGCAATGTTAAAAATCTGGAGTGAAAATATTAAACATTGGTGACGTTAGGAACGTGTGCAGAAACTGAGCAATGCACACTCATAGCACAGTCATTTTTTGGAATTTTTTCACCAGATGTGCAACATGGGCTTTTTTGGTACCCACCTCATAAACAGTGGCACTGTCATTTTGTGAATGGGTTGCAAAACATGATTCCATGCTCAATTCCATGCAGCGACCACAAAATCACCTTTCAGGACTGAATAACAAAATCACAGTGACAGTTTCACAAGCTGGGGTCCCAAGATCCCCATGTTGAAAATTTGGGGCAAACATTCCAAAAAATGGCTGCGGTATCAGCATAAGTTGAAAACCCCATTGAATGGCAGTACAGGATGCCTACCTTTGATTCTTCAGTTCACGGTTGGGCTTTGAAGAGTGCAGACTTGTACTGGTCAAGGGAAAATAACAGCTCTGACCTCTGGAGGTAAGTATGGGGTAAGGGGTGAGGGAGATGGATGCACAGTGGTAGGGTGGGGGAGGGGGACTGCAGTGATGACAAGGGACAGTTTTCTGTTTTACAAGGAAAAAATGCAACGATGATGGACAGGGACTGTTTTCTATTTTATAGAGAAAAAAAGAAACAAAAAAACATTTCGGCACACTGGGGTGGGCTCCCAGTGTGCCACATGACTGGGGGGTCATACAGGATGCTGACATGGAGATTGGGCACCCGATATCAGGAATTTTTGGGGGCACACTGAGGTGGGCCCCCAGTGTGCTGCATGACTTGGGGAAGGAGGCACAGAAATATCTTTGCACACACTGAGGTGGGCTCCCAGTGTGCCAGTTGAGTTGGCAGGGGGGTCACAGAATGCAGCGGAGCTGGCCACTGATGTCGGGGATGGCATTTTGCCATTCACAGCGTAGCAGCACCCACAAAACTGTGCATGTGCATGAGTCACATGCATGCACAGTTCGTGCACTGGAATGTGGAGGTAACAGTCAAAATAGTGCGGCTGTTATTCCACAGCGGCCGATCATGGTGGAGGGGGTTTAAGCTCCATTGGGCTTTCGGAAGGATATTTTCAAAAGTCCGATGGATAGTTCCATGATTGGCCATTTCTAGAGCTACAGAGTGATTGCAAAATGGCAGTAGGCTCTGCCACAGCCCTAAAAAGGGACCTAAAAGCCAAGTCACTAACTACAAGTCAATCAGTCTTACATCTTTCTGTTGCAAAGTACTAGAAAGGACTGGACAAAGGAAAAATAGAAACAGAAATCATAAACCTAGGAGTTGTTGACATCCACCAGCACGGTTTTACCACTAATCGATCCTGTACGACGAATATAATCATATTTTACAATTCAGTTAGTACTGGTATAGTTAAAAATAAGCCAGTAGACGTTATCTTGCTTGATTTCAGAAAAGCATTTAACAAAGTACCAAGTAAAAAACTAATCAGGAAATGATCTAGACAAGGAATAAATCCCTTGATCATTAAATGGGTTCATAACTGGCTGGAGTCTAGAACCCAGAGAGTGAGGATTAGGGGTAGTCTTTCAAACCAAAGGAGGTCACTAGTGTGGTCCCACAGGGCTCTGTCCTGGGACCGACACAGTTCAATATTTTTGTAAGACATATTAACACAAACATAGAAAATATCATCACAAAATTTGCTGATCACACTAAACTGGGGGGTGAGGTAGACGATAAAGAAAAGCACCAATCAATTTGCAGAGACCTTGTGAATATCAAACACTGGTATACAGATGACAAAACGACAATCACGATAAATGTGTAGTTTTGCATTTCAGAATAAATAATTCTAAATATGCATACCATCTAAATAACCAAGTGCTTAAATCTTCACTTAAAGAATGAGATCTGGAAATCATAGTAAATACCAGTCTCACATCCAGGGATCAATGTAAGTCTGTTGCACAGACAGCAAACTCAATCAGGGGATCGAGGCCTCCGACTTGGTGGTGGAACCTGTCAGTTGGTCTGATCACTGCACTGTTAGGTTCAATTTTTCAGCCCCCCTTGGTAGGTCGACCCCTGTGGAGATGGTCAGTTACTGCCCTTTGCAGGATGTTGTCCCTGAAGACCTGGCGGTGGTGATTGACCTCTCTGTGTTTGGTGAGAGTAGCAAGGATCCCGAGCTGTCAGTCATGGCCTATAATACGGCCATTTCTTCAGCTCTTGATCTTATTGCTCCTGTCCATGTTTGCCCCCTTCCACTTTGCCCCAGTGCCCCATGGTTTGATGGGTCCCTGAGGGAATTGCGAGGTTGGGGCATAGGTTAGAGCACCGCTGGCGGAGGTCTGCCTTGGATGCTGACCATCTTATTTTGTTAGAGCATTATAAACTATCAATCAGAGGTTTCTCATAAGAAGACAGAATTCCTGTCCAGAGAAATTGCTGTTGCACAGAACCGACTGGCTCAGCTCTTCCAAACTGTGGACAGGCTGTGCAACCCAGCCTGTCTGCAGCTCTGTGGAGCTTTTTCACAAGTAGAGTGTGATGAGATCACTCAGTTCTTTGCGAATAAGGTGGCCGACGTCAGACAAGAGTTGCATCAGACTCACTCTATGGGGGATGCCGTTGGTAGGTAGGTGGTCATAGAGCCCGGACTTTCCTGGAGTACCTTTGTTTTGCCGGAGTTCATTGATATTATGAGGATTGTCCAGGGGATGTGCCCCACATGCTGTAGTTTAGATCTGGGCCCTACTTCCCTGATTTTGGGTTGTAGTGATATTATCAGCCTGGTCATAGCTCAGATTGTCGGGTGCCCTTTGGAATTGGGTGAGCTCCCTAGCTCCTTGAAGGAGGTGGTGGTGACACCCCTCCTGAAGAAGACTTCTTTGGACCTGGATAATTTAGCAAACTACAGACTTATCTCTAACCTTCCTTTTGTGTGAAAGGTTATTGAGAACGTTGTGACAGCTCAACTGGAGAACCATTTAACCATCCATAATTTATGTGAACCTCTCCAATCAGGCTTCCGTAAGAGGCATAGTACTGAGACTGCTCTGGTTCAGGTACTCAGTGATCTCCTGATGGTGAGAGCTCAGAGAAACCATTCCATCTTGGTTCTCCTTGATTTATCATGAACTTTTGACACTGTAGATACTAACATACTAACATACTAAAATGCCAGCAGAATAGGCCTAATGGTCTTTCGTGTCTGCTCGTTTGGTCAGTCCCCAACCTGGGTGCTGACCTTGCTGTCCCCCTCGCCTTCTCTGGCTTCTCCCTTCCCAGTTCCGGATATTCTTGCTGCATTGGATTTTGCTTCCAGAACCCTTCCCCTGTACCTGTCCCACCCCCTCTTGAACCCCTCCACTGTCTCTGCCTCCAACAGCCCCCTAGGCAGTGCATTCCATGGCTCCACCACCATCTCAGTGAAGTAGCACCTCCTCCTTTCTCCCCTGAATCTTCCCCCCTCCAGCTTCCAGCCATGCCCTCTAGTGGCCCCTTCCTCCTTCCTTCGAAGCACCCCGACTGTTCCTCCCCTATTTACCCTCTTCATGTACCTAAAGCCTCTATCATGTCCCCCAGTCCTTCTCTCTTCCAATGTGTACATATTTTGCTCTTCGAGCCTCTCCTCATAGGTCCTGTCCCCAAGCCCCAAATCATTTTGGTTGCCCTCTCTGGACCCTCTCCAGGAGGTTAATGTCCCGCTTTAAGTGTGGCTCCAAAACTGCACGCAGTACTCAAGGTGCGGCTCACAACAATTATACAGAGGAGTATCTTCCCTTCTTCTGAGGTGATCCCCTAGCGATGCATCCCAGCATCCTGTTGGCCTTGGCTGCTGCCCTCCTACAAGTCTCCAGTTGTTCATCTTGACATCCACCACCACCCCAGGTCCCTCTCAGCCATCGAGACTTGTAGCATTCCTCCAGGGTGTACACTTGACCTGGGTTTCTGGCCCCAGGTGGAGTACCTTGCATTTCCCTGCACTGAACCTCAGCTTCCACTTTCTAGACCATCTTTCCAGAGCCTCCAGGTCCCCTAGGGCCACCCTCCCCTCCTCCCCATCCACCACCGCCCCCAGTTTCGAGTCATCTGCAAAGAGAATCATCTCACTCCTGATTCCTGTCCTTATGTCAGATACATAGGCGTTGAACAGAAGGGGCCCAAGGACTGATCCCTGTGGGACCCCACTAATGACCCTCCTTGGGGATGAGACTATCCCACCAACTATGACCCAGATCATGGGATTCTGCTAGAATGCCTGAGGTTCATCTGTGGACTGTCGGGGGCAGTACTCAGATGGTTTTCATCTTTTTCCACTGGTAGAACTCAGAGAGTTGTCTCGGGAATATTTTCTTCTGAGTCTTTCTCTCTGTTTTGTGGGGTACCCCAGGGTTCAGTGCTGTGTCCCATGTTATTTGCAGTGTATATGCTGCCCCTCGGAGACATTGTAAGATGGTATGGGCTGAGGTTTCACTGCTATGCTGATGATACCCAGCTCTACCTGTCTTTTGCCCCCAACCAGGCTAGTGCTATCTCGATACTGAACAGTTACCTCATGGAAATCCAAGACTGGGTGAGTTTCAGTGGTCTAAAGTTGAACGCAGGAAAGGCTGAGGTTCTGGTGGTGAACCCGGGTCACAGGACAGAGGGGTTGAGGGCTGATCTCCCCTCAAACTTGGTTCTAGGAGGGGACTCAGATCCTTATCTCTGAATGGGTGTGGGACCTAGGAGTGGTGCTTGACAATGGTCTGACCTTTCGTCATCAGGTGGCAGCAGTTGTCAAGCTGGCCTTTTACCATCTTAGGAACATTGCTAGGATCAAGCATCTTGTTCCATCTAGCGATCTGCCTGTTTTGGTCCACGCCTTTGTGACCTCGCATCTCGACTACTGTAACTCCCTCTACTCAGGGCTTTTTGGGGTTGATATCTACTGCTTGCAGCTAGTTCAGAATGCTGCAGTACGTTTGTTGACTGGGGTTTCTAGGAGATCCCATATTACCCCTGTGTTGTCTACACTGGCTGCCTGTTCAGTGGTGAATCACCTTTAAGGTAGGATTATTAACCTATGAAGCCCTACATGGGCAGGGTCCAGACTAAGTGAAAGAGCTCCTGGTTCCTTACATCCCTCTGCGACAGCTCCGCTCAGCTAACGAGGGGTTGCTGGAGATTATGAGAGTTTACTTAAAGTCATCGAGGGCTTGTGCCTTTGGGTTTGTTGCCCCTACCCTCTGGCATTCTCTGCCCCATCAGCTACGGGAGTGCAGGACAGTGGGGTGCTTTAAGCAGGCATTAAAGACCTTTTTATGGGTGAAGCCTACTCTAAGTCTTTTTGATTTTATTGATTCTATTGGTATTTATTGTAGCTACTGATTTTATTTGTTTTCTCAGCATCTTGATATGTGAAAGGTGCTATATTAAATAAAATTTATTATTATTATTATTATATTAAATAGAGTAAACTGTACCTTCATAAACAGAAAACAATCTTCAATTATTCCTCTATACTGAACCTACATCACACCATATTTAGACTTAGATTCACCTTTTTGGAGTCCTCATTACATCAAGGATAAAAAACTGTTGGAGTCAGTGCAGAGAAGGGCAGCAAAATTTTTTCCTCACTTAAGACACCTACCCTATGCAACAAGACTACTACCAACAGGTTTAATTAGTCTTGAGGACAGAAGAACCAAGGGGGACATGCTGCAGCTTTATAAAATTCTAAACAATAGGAACCTAACAGAGCAATGCAGATTCAAGATCATGACTAGAAATGCCAATTTCAGAAATCATAATGAGCAGCTACACATCCAAAAGGCCAACACATGCAAAAGAGACAGTTTCTTTACAATAAGGGCTGCTAAGACTTGAAATCTGCTCGCACATGAGGTGATTCATTCAAAGAATTCTATTGACTTTAAAAGCATATTAGGCAGAAACCTCCAATGGGATGCAACATACACTTAACTGAGACACCCACTAGGAGTGGGAGACACTCATGACAAACTCATGCCTTCTTGTGTCTTAAACACACTGAGTAAACACCGAGTAAAGGTAGAGATTGTGAAGAAGGTGAAAAAGAAAAAGTCTGACATTTAAACAGGTACTTCTGCTCAGTCTTCATAGTGTAAGGAGCTGGGACAGGCCACCAGGGAGTGCAAGAATAGGAGGAGGTGAGCACAGAAGTCCATTTTCAGAAGAAAGAGTCCTGAAAGGACTCACAGTCCTGAGGGTGGATAAGTACTGTATATGGGACTAGGTGGGATACACCCCAGAGTACTGAAATAGCTCAGGGAAGTGCTAGATGCCACACTGACATCCTTGATCAACAGTTTATTGGAAACAGGTGTGATTCCAGAGGACTGGAGAAGGGCTGAAGTGGTCACCCTACAAATGAGCAGCAGTATGGAGGAAGCTAGCAATTACAGACCACTCAGCCTAACTTCAGGGGTGGGGAAACTAATGAAGATCCCATTGAAAGAGGCTGGTTGAGCATCTAGAATCCAATGGGCGGCAGGACTAGAGGCAGCATGGGAAGGTCATAGGAAACAAATCTTATACTTTGTCTTATACTTAGTAGTTAGTAAGAACGTGGCTGTGAGACCATCACCCCTACACTAAGTGATCCAATTTACACCAGCCCCTTTGAGTAGGTATCTATCTAGTTTTGTTTTAAACAGTCTAAACAAATCTGCTAAAACTATCTCTTGTGGCAATATGTTCTATCATCTCCCTGTCCTCTGTGTGTAAGACCATCTTCTGTCATTTTTTGTACTCTTTTCCAGACTTATTTGCATATCATGTGATTGTAGGCTATACTCCTTTTAGTGTAGCTTAGTACCCATTCCTAGCCTTAAATTTTTGTCATTTATAATTTTGTACTTTTGTAAAAGGTATCCCCCATAGATGTCTTGTTACCAATCTGTACATCCCCAGGTTGTTTAATTTATACTCATGCAGTTCATCACTTAGACCTGCTAACAGTTTGGTTGCCTTATGCTGCACCTTTTCAATAATATCTATGTCCTTCTGCAAGTATGAGTTCCATAGCTGGGAACAGCAGTCCAGGTGTAGCATGATATAAGGTTTATAAAGCGGAATGATACATTGCTCAGTTCTTTTTTTTTCTCCAGTCTCCATCCCCCAAACTGGAGAGTTCAGCCCCCCAACCCGTTCACCACCCCCCCATGCCCAGACTTACCCCCCTGGGCAGGGTCGCCGTGCAGGCACCCCCTCCCCAAGGAACACAGTCTCTTGCCCTGGCTCCTCCCCAGGGTGGGGCAATGGGAGCAGAATCCCCCCCAGTGGGAACTAGTCGCAGTGGGAGCATCTGCGGAGGTGGAGGCCATCATGAACACAGCCAGAATTTTTTTCGGGTATGTTGAGATCCCTGGGGGTTGGGACATGCAATGACGCCAGTGTCCGCCCTGTCCCCCCTTGCATGAGGCACTGGCAGTGGCAGTACTCCCAGCCTCCACCAGAGGTCTGCACAGCGCTGGACACTCTCCCCCCTACCCCTGTAGAAGGAAAGCAGTCCCTGGGATGCTCAATACTTCTCTCCCTGGCTGGCTTTCTGACTCCCGAGTCTGTCACCAAACACGGGATGTCAGCACTGCAAGCGAAGGCCTTGCTGCTGCACCAGTGGGCTGGTCATGTTGCTCAGTTCTGTTGGTGAATGATTTCCTGATATAGCCCAGGAGTCTGTTTGTTGTTTTAACAACTTTACTGCAGTGGCCTTTATACTTAAGGGGCAGGACTCATGAAGGGTGACACAGGGCTTACGTAGAGCCCTGCCTCAGGCCTGGCAGTCGGTGCAGTTGCACTGAAAACTTTGCCGCAAACTGTGCCCAATACAAGAAGATTGGGTGCATATACGACAATGTACCTGATTTACGGCAGTTTTTTCACCAATGATTTGGTGCAAGCCCCATAAAAAAGGTATCGGAGACTGCTGCAAGCTAGACCCGAAAAAGATAGTCTAACTTGCAGCAATCGGCGCATTGGGTAGAGAATCCTGATCACCTGCCAAGGAATGCCACAAGCCGCATGCACCAGAGGCTTCACCATATGGTGGCACCATATGTTCAGCGCACCTGGATCTTGCAGCATTCTTGGTCCTTTTGAGAATCTGGCCCCAGGCCTTTACTTATATTAACCCAGAGGTCATTTTCACCGTCCGTTTTTTTGGTTTTCCAGTGGTTTATTGTATTGTTATTCCCTGTTATTTGCTCCCAGACACATCACTTCCCATTTGTCTGTGTCTAAGGTCATCATGTTATTAGTTGCCCACTCTTCTAGTTTTCTTAGATATTTTTCTGGTTTAAAACTGTATTCAACTGTTTCAGCTGTCCCACCCAGCTTGCTGTCACCACCTCGCAATCATTATCTTGTAGTGTTTTGTGGAGGTCCATTAGTTCTTTTATTGTTTCCTTTTCACCTGATCTGCCTATATTATTGGTGCTGACATGAAACACAATTGCTGATTTGTGGTCATCTTTTCTTATTATTTCTTGTAACGTTCATTCTATAGCCTTTATTTTTGCCCCAGAGTAACAGCGGGCTGTAGTGCTTTCCTTATTCTCTATTGCTGTGCACCTGTCAACGTATTTTATCACAGAATTTCCAAGTATGTAGATCTCTTTCAGCTTTTCAACACTTATTGGTAGATATCCCTCCACCCCCGATCTATCAGAAGAGTCTATTTTCTGATTGTTGTTGTCAATTAAATTTACCATTGGCTGGTAAGTGTCTGAGGTGGAAATTTCAAAACCCATTGCTCTCCTACCTTTCTTGCTTCTCTTATTGTTTGAGATCATATACCATTCTTCCCTTTTAATGCTATAGAAACATAGACTTTGATGGTAGATAAGGACCGCTTGGCCCACCTAGTCTTCCCATTCCCTACATATTGGATAAGCTGCAGATTCTAGTTAACAAATAGCCTACTTCCTCATACCCTTCACTATAATTGCCTTATGTCTGTCCATTGCATTCTTGAATTCCGCCACTGCTTTTGACCCCATGACCTCCTCAGGAAGGTGGTTCCATGCATCCACCACTCTCTCCATGAAAACATACTTTCTGAAGTTGCCCCTGAGCTGTCCCCTCTCTATCTTCAAACTGTGCCCCATTGCTCTTGCACATCTCTTTCTCTCAAAGATGCTTCCATCTTGGACTTTGTTGACTCTGTTAAGGTACTTGAAAGTTTCTATCCTCAAAGGTATACATATTAAGCTCTTTCAGTCTGACCTCATATGGCTTCTGTTGCAGACCCTGCACCATTTAGTTTCCCTCCTCTGGACTGCCTCCATCCTGTCTATGTCCTAGCAGAGATGGGGTCTCCAGAACTGCACACAATACTCCAAATGGGGTCTCACTAACTGTCTGCACAGAGGGATAACAACTTCCTGTTTTCTATTGGTGATGCCTCTCTCTATGCATCCCAGTATCCCACTAGCCCTCCTTACTGCCTTCTCATGTTGTTTGCCTACTGTAAGGTCATCTGATATGACTATCTAGAGGTCCCTTTCCATTTTTGTTGTTCTTAGTACCTCCCCCCCAATTGTGTACTCTTCTCCTGGGTTTTTGTTTCCCATGTGCATTACTTTGCACTTTTTTGCATTGAATCTAAGCTGCCATACTTTTGACCATTCCTTCAGCCTTGCCAAATCCCTTCTCATCCTTTCCACCCCCCTTGTGTATCAACCCTGTTGCAGATTTTTGTATCGTCTGCAAAGTGGCATCCTTCTCCTTCCAGACCCTCTGCAATGTCTTCTATAAAGACATGAAAGAGGACCAGTCCCAGTACTGAACCCTTCGGTTCACCACTAGTAACCACCCTTTCTTCAGAGTGTACTCCATTTACTATTACCTTCTGCGTCCTGTTGGTCAGCCAGTTTGTTACCCAGGCTATCACCCTGGGACCCACTCCCAGGGTGGATAACTTGTTTATTAATCTTTTGTGTGGGACTGTGTCAAATGCCTTTCTAAAGTCTAGGTAGGCCATAGCTACAGCCCCTCCCTGGTCTACTAATTTGGTCACTCAGTCAAAGAAATCTATGAGAGTCACCTGACATGACCTTCCTGCTGTGAATCCATGGTGCCTCGGGTCCTGTGCCCCACTGGCCTCTAGGTACTCAACAATTCTTTCTTTCAGAAGTGATTCCATCATTTTCTCTACCACTGAGGATAAACTAACAGGCCTGTAGTTCCCTGCCTCTGCCTTGCTCCCACTTTTATGAAGAGGAATCACATCTGCACTCCTCCAATCCTCAGGTACCACACCATCCTCCCATGATTTGTTAAAAAGGGTAGTCAGTGATGTCACTAGGTCTCTCCTTAGTTCTTTTAGAATTCTGGGGTGAATCTTGAGTTTTAGGAGTTCTCTCAGGACCCTTTCTTCTGTGAATGGACTGTTATTGACCCCACTATCCAGAGTGCTTCTATTATTTGGTTTAGGTACCCCCTCTCTACTTTTGTGAATATTGAGCAAAAGTATTCATTCAGTATCTCTGCTTTTCCACTGTCATCCTCTGCCCACCTCTCTTCCACTTTCCTTTCCTTGGTCTTCCTTCACTCCCTGATGTACTTATAAAAGGTTTTATCCCCCTTCTTGACAGAGCTGGCTATCGTTTTCTCGGTTAAGACATGTAAGAATGAAACTTGACCATTTTGGATGTTTAAGTAATTTTATTCTGTTGAATTTTTATTCATATTTATTAATTGATTTTAATAATGGTTGTTAATATGTTATGAATTTATTTATATGTGTTGGCTTGTGTTTGATGTTGTGGTTCAATATGTTCAGCACCTTGATATGCTGAAAGGTGCTATATAAATAAACTTATTATTATTATTTATTATTAAACATTTATTAATGTAGATATACTGCTTCAAGTATAGACTGCTATAATTAAATTTACTTCAGTAAAATTGCTACAAATAATTTATGACTTGATAGTTAAGTGCAATAATCATCCTCCCTCAGTCTTTATTGTTTCTACTTACATTTCTTTGACTGGATGACAAGGGAAATAGATCTGGGGAGAGGAGTGGACATCAACTATCTGAACTTCAGCAAGACCTTCAACACTGTGGCATGCAGAAGGCTGATTAGAAAGTTGACCAGCATAGGAGTGGGTTCTAAATTAGTAGACTGGGTTTGAAATGTGTTAATGGATAGGAGAATGAGGGTGATGGTTAATGTCACATACTCTGGATGGGACAGTGACCAGCTGGGTACTATAGGGACCAGTCGTCTTCAATGTCTTTTTTTTCATAATAAAGTTTATTATTTTTTAATTATACATCAATAAAGGCAGAAAGTAACAAAATACAGTTGTATATATCGAATACAGTAATAACAAACTTATAATCCAAAACATACCAAAAAATTAAACATGAGGCCTAGTACCCCAGATACAGTGATCATAATAGCTAGTGTGAACTTAATTCATATTGTGATTAATGGTGTTAGGATGGCTTCATCTTTTTTTTTTTTTATAATTCATATTTTATTAGTTTATTTTTTACTAATACAGGGGACAGAGAAGTACCGTATACAGTGCTTATACACACAATAGTACATGAACTGTCCCTATCTCCCCCACCCCATACAGCAGCAAGGTACTTACAAAAATAGAAGAATACAATATAGTATCACAAATCAAAAAGCTAAGAATATACAGACTCATTTAGCAGCTCTGACCATAATTAACGTGTGAAGGGGATCCCAAGTATTTTTGTACCACTGCAACTTATTGTGGAGGCTCGCTATCACTTTCTCAGTACGTAAGTTAGCCAACATTTCATTAATCCATTCCTGATATGTTGGGCTTAATGTATCCCTCCAATGCCGAAGGACAATTTTCTTAACAGATAGTGCTATCATGGAAATATGGAACCTTCTGGTTCTAACCTTGAGAGAGGATAAATCACCCAACAAACATACGACTGGAGTGAAGTATTCCTGCAAACCCAGTATGGGGTCCAGATTATTCTGTATGGCCATCCATAATGGCTTTATCTTAGGGCATGACCAAAAGACGTGAAGAAGCGTACCTTCCTCTTGACATCCTCTGGTACAGGCCCCCAAACTTATAAGACCCCATTTCCTTAGCTTCACAGGGGTATAATACATGTTATGCAATATATGGTACTGCATAAGTTGGAGTCTATCCTGAGAAACATATTTATGGCAGAACTTCCATAAAGCTGACTAGTTAGGAGTATATTGAGGAAAAAAAGAAACCCAGAGCCTAGTGGGGCCTTCAGGTCTCTCATATTTCCACTGATATAGGACACAATATATTTTAGAGATAGCACCTGGTGACCCCAATAAAGGGGAGAGATCCGATATAAACAGAAAAGCAGGTGGACAAGGAGGGATATTACCAAATATTGCGGAGAGCAGATGTTTTAATTGGGCCACCCTGAAGTAAAAAGTTAACGGGATATCAAACTTGCGAATTATATTAGAAACTAGGAGCCATTCTCCTGCGTCATCCAGAAAAGTAGAGATTATCCCATCCCCAATCTGGGGCAACCATTTACGAGATATCATCTTTTTGTTTATTGAAAAAGACGGGGAATTCCAAATGGACTGGGACAGGCCCATTTCTGGGGAATACCGCAGAAATGAGCAAAGCTGAGCATGAACTCTGAGGAACGTTTGGATAGTGGGACAACTAATAGTGTCTGGAAGGGAGGCTATTTTAAGACAGAACATTGTCCGGGGGTCAATGTTCTCAGACTGAATAAAGTCTAACTCGATTTTGAGCCAGACCGGTCTTAAATATTCCAGACCCGGGTTAACCCACCTCAAATATTTTGCAATATGACTAGCCCAATAATAAATTGCTAGATGGGGGATCTGCAGTCCTCCATCTAGTTTATGGCTGCTAATTTGTAATATGCTAACCTGGCTTGCTTATTAGAACAGATGAAATTTGTGAAACATCCATGCATTTTATGAAACCATGATAACGGTGTAAAGGAGTTAAGAAGTTAGAGGGGATAAAATAAATGAGGGAAAACATTCATTTTATTGATATTAATGTGACCCCAAAGAGAAAGAGGGAGTTTGGACCATCTGTTGAGATCCTGAACTATCACTTGGGAGAGAGGCTCCAAATTTTCCTTAAACCAGGAGGAGGGGTTAAGTATCAAATTAATGCCAAGGTATCTGAGAACACGTGGAGACCAACCGAGACCAAAAGATGACAAGTCATTTTTAAAAACCTTATGATTAAGAGGGAAAATGGAGGATTTATTTATATTCAACTTATAATTCAAGAGAGCACTGATCTTGGCGATCTCCCTCAACATGATGGGAATTTAAGTTTTTGGATGAGATAAATGAAGAAGGAGATCATCAGCGTAAGCCGTGATCTTCAGCACCTGATTGCCAATAGGGATACCGTTTATCTCCGGATTATTGAGAATGTTTCAGATAAGAGGCTGTAAGTATAAATTAAATAAAAGGGGGGAGAGAGGGCAGCCCTGCCGGGTGCTGGAAGACAAAGGAAAGGGTTTGGAGAATGCTCCATTGCCAGAAACTCTGGCAGATGGAGTTTGATATAAGGCCTAAATCCACTCTATAAACTTAAGTGGAAAACCAAATACTTTAAGGGCCTGAAACAGGAAATTCCAACTGACATGATCAAATGCCTTCTCAGTGTCCAAGGAGACTAATCCCATGGGAAAGGCAGCATCCCTGGACACCGAGACTACGTGTGACAGAGTACGTAGATGATCAGCTGATGAACGTCCCCTCATAAACCCTGCCTGAGACATATTAATCAGGTCAGGAAGAACTCATGTTATTTTTATCAGCCAATATCTTAGAGAGAATTTTAACATCTTGATTCAATAAGGAGATTGGTCTGTAACTTTGCAATAATTCTGGATCTTTATCGGGCTTAGGGAGAAGTACAATCAGGGACTCAAACAAATGTGTATCTATTTTTGCACCAGAAAGAATGTGACAGTACAACCAGTGGAGAACTGGCAATAATTGTGATCGAAAAGTTTTAGAAAATAAAGCAGAAAAAATGTCTGGTCCTGGGTCCTTATCTGAGTATAAAGCCCCAATGACCTCTGAAATTTCCTCTAGTGATATTGGTGAGGATAGAAAGTTTCTCTACGATTCCAATAGAGAGGGTAGAGAGGAATCCCTCAGGTAGGCCTCAAGTTCTTCTAAAGAAGGAGGGTTGTCCATATCCCTATATAAATCCTCATAGTAAGAGGCAAACTCTTGCACAACCTCAGAGGGGGATACCTTTAAGGATCCATCTGCCTGGGCCCTAATTGGAGGTATAAATCTAGCTGATTCTTTCTGCTTTAACTTTAAGGCTAGCAGGTGACCCACCTTTTCCCCTGATCAGTATAGTTTGCTTTGGTACAAATAATAGATAATTCTGCTTTTTCCCTCAATAGATCTAAATATTTATCTTTAGCTACCGAGAGCCTCCTCATATCCTCTTCCAAGGCATTAGATGATAGCCTGGTTTCTAAAGACCTAATTAGAAATAATGAAGCTAGTAATTCTGCCTCTCGAGTCTTTTTCCTTTTTGTGGCTAAGCTAATAATGATCCCTCTCATGTATGATTTGAAAGCACACCATAATATGTCAGGTGTCATATCCTCAGAGGTATTAGTGGAGAGAAAGAAGTCAATCTGTTCCTTTATTAGATCACATTATTTAGTGTCTTTGAGCAATTGACCATTTAATTTCCATTGGGTTTCTTTATGGGGAGTGTTAAAGAAGGCCAGCTTGGAAGTTACCAAAGAGTGATCAGGCACTGGACCTGGCTGGAGTGAGGTAGTTAAGATCCCTGGCAAAAGGGCCTGAGAGAGGAAAAGATAGTCAATGCGAGACTGGGTTCTGTGCACCGGTGAGTTAAAGGTATACTCCCTATCCTTAGGGTGTAACACACGCCACACAATGCACAGCCTACAGTGGTCCAGAAAATCCCTAAGGGCCCTCTGTCTGGGTGTTAAGACCCTCAACCCAGTACCAGACCTGTCTACTTCAGGATCAAGAACCAGATTGAAGTCCCCACCTATTATTATACCAATGGGAAGCATGGGAAGGAGTATGGAGATAAGCTTCATGTAAAAGCCTGGATCATCTGCGTTAGGCCCATAAATGCTACCAAGTAAAATAGGCATAGACCAGAGACTCCCTTGAACTAGGACATATCTGCCATCCGGGTCCCTAAAAACTTGTTTGGAAATAAAGGGGATGTCTCTGTTAATTAGAATCATAACCCCACAGCTATTAGTGGACCCTGAGGCATTAAAAACCTGCCCAATTTGTTGCCTCCTTAGTTGCAGAGATCCACTTTCCAGTAAATGAGAATCTTGCAGGAATATAATTTGAGGAGATAATAAACTTAAGTGTTTTAACACTTGGTATTGTTTAACTCTTTTCCTTATCCCCTTCACATTCCATGTAGCAATGTTTATACTACTGGCCATCTAAACAGAAAAAGAGAAAGGACATTATATGAAATCCAGGAATTACAACAATCAGACTTAAATGACCTGAACCCCTGTTTGCTGCTGTATACCCTTCCCACCCAAGTATCAACTTTCCTACCACCCACCACCCCCCAAAATATTCCATCTCTTTCCAACTAACAAGTAATATGACAACCCTGAACACAATATTGCCCTCCCCTCCCACCCAACTGTCCTGAGCAACGTTCAGCACAATATCACTTTCCTTCCTCCCCCTCCAACCTCCCACGTATGTACCCAAAAACCCCACCTTAGAATGTAAACCTTCTTATAGAATCAGTAATCAATAACATCACATCAAAGATAAAGGTAATGTAGGTAATGAAAGGTAAGCACTGGACTTCTGAAATCCAGAACAAAAATGGCAAGAACAAGAAATAGAGAAGAGAGCAACCCCTACTTGGGAGCAATCCAGAAAACCCCAAATTCCTGAGAAAAAACAGAAAATACATGATGTAAGGCACACTCGCCGAATATGCTCTCATAACTGCTGCCATTAATAAAATTGAAAACTTTCCCCGAAACGTATATGCACTAGAACTAAATGCTCCCAAGTAGTGGACCTCCATTGTGTCCAAGCCCCTCATTGCTATCAATACCTGATAGAAATAAATTACAGAAACAAATAGATAAAGGGGGTTTGAACCACCAAAATTAGAGCAAAGGCGCCCTCTAGTGATAATATCCCCCCAAAAAAACATTGAAACCAAAAGGACACTCTCTTTAACTGTGCCCCAATAATCAAAAACATCAAACTTAAGGGTTTTCATCATATTAACTATATCATGCGAGATAATAAGTGTCCCTGGGAACGAGAAACTGGAAAATGTGATCTGTGTAAGTAGAAAGGGAACACTTCACAGACAAAACACTACCCTCCAGAGAGAAAGTCCAGAGATGCGAGGATGCTCCAAAACACTGAGCGCTGAGATGGAAAATACAAAAGGTCAAGACTCCACTGAAGATAGTCCCCTCCATTGCAAAATTCGAGAGTCCACAAAACCCGACTAATATTCAGTCCTCTTTAGGTATAACAACATGAGAAAATTCTTCTCCTTTCCAAAATCGGGTGGGGTAAGACCGACCAAACAGATCAGGTGTCCCAAAACAGATCAGGCAGAGCAGCCTTCAATCCCGAGAGAGCAGCTTCAGGATTCACATATGCTAACTATGTACCATCCACTAGAACTTGTAGCCTAGCTGGATACCCATTTTGAAGCAAAGGCCTGCGGCTATAATTTTTGATACAATAGGATGAAAAGCAGTACGCTTTGCCCTGACCGACCCCGGTAGGTCTTGGGCAATTCTAAGCCTGGTATTTTCCCATTTCACTTCTTGTAACTCTCTCACTTTTCCCAGAAAGTGCTGTCGCTCTAGGTAATTTAAAAAATGGCAAATAATGGGACGTGGCATTGCTCCTGGGGATGGCTTGTGTCACAGGGACCTATGCGCCCTTTCAAAGATGTAGTTAGCCCCAAAGGGAGAGGGACCAGCAATCTTTTCAATCAGCTTCTGCACAAACCCCAGCATATTCAGGCCTTCTTCTCCTTCTGGAAGGCCCAGGATAACAACATTATTTCTTTGGCTGCAGCCCTCCAAATCTTCCAACTTAGCTTTTATTTTTATTTATTTAGTTCTTGTTGACCAGGTAAGTGCACTAGACAAATCCTGCCTATTTTCAGGCACGACCCGGGGGAAGGGGATACAGATGAATGCCAACTGACCTTGAACCAGATTAAGCTGTTGGTGGTATTTTTAGTGAATGAGGGAAATTTGGCCAGGACACCAGGGAAATTCCCCTACTATGTAGGCGGATGGCACTGTCCGTCTGTCTGTAGGGATGGAGGACCTCAGCTTGGAAGGAGGTGATGAACGAGGAAGTTGTGGTTTAATAGCTCTGGAGCTAACCACTTGTAGACGGTATGTTGGAAAGAGGAAACTCGAATGGAGACGATAATAGAGCTGAGGCTTTGGAGCCTATGGAATTTGTATTTGATATGGACGGATACTTACTGCAGAAGTGCTTCTACAAGAAGAACTCGATAGGAAGAAACTTCAATTACTGGATCTAATTAAAACAGCAGAAAGGGATTTCCAGACTTGCCAGAAGAAGCTGGATGCAGAACGAAGTAAGAGAAAGCGTTTCCCAGCTAGCCCATTTAATAATGGAGGAAAACTCTTTGGGCAACAGGACGGTGGTAATGGCGAGAACTCTCAACCCAAGACTGTCCTGCCTGAAGAAGGTATACCTGATAGTATGTCAGTGCACTCATGTTATTTATCAGTATGGTCTCCGGGAGATGCTTTGCAACAAGCTGGCTGGCTGTGGGCTGGAGATAAGTGGGTTCTGGACCCCTCAATTCCCATTCTCGGTGGCTCTAATAAACATTTACAAGGTCTTAATGTACCTAAATCGACAACTGGGGATAGCCAAATTTCTAAGTCTGCAGTTTCCGATAGTGCGAATGTGCAACTTCAAGGTGAGGCTACTGATTTTTTAGGTGCGCAAGACGTCACTGGCAACCTAGAACTTCAGACTCCCATTATGGCCAACAGCTCTTCTTTGGATACTTCTATAACTGGTCTTGAGGTAAAAGGGACTGAGTCTGACACCTGCAATGAAGAGACTGTCTTAGGCAAAACAGTGAGTACTGCGAGACCAGTAGGTTTGGGCACTAAATCATTTGCAGAATTGTTTAAGAAACCTGTGGAATCAGCAAAACGCAGGTTTTTGGTTCTCTTGAGATATCGAGGGACAGCCCCTATGGCACCGGACAGACTTTGGGTGGGGAAGGTTTTGCTGATTGATTCTATGGGTTTTTCTCCAACTGAAGTATATGCTTTCATTCATCCTCCAGGAGATCATCATTACGATATTAGTTTTTGCTCAGTTATCTCCTTAGACAAGTTTTGGAGGCTTTATTATGATTTGAAGGAACAGGAAGACTGGAAGGATTTCCAAGCCATCCCAATCATGAAACCCACGGTTAAAACTGTTACGATCCTTTTCAGAAATGAAGGAGTGAACATTACGAATATTCTTTTTTGGTTGGAAAAAAGATGTTTTGTACAGGACAAACCTAGGCCTATTCTGGATGGAAATGGCTTTTGGACAGGTGGTTGGACTATTCGAGTTCAATTAAAGCAGGATGATGAGGGTATACAACACCTGCCTAGTTCCTTCTTTTGGGGAGGGATAGGGGCATAATTTTTTATGCTGGACAGCCAAAAAGTTGTTTTAAATGTGGGTCTTTAACCCATTTGAATACTTCGTGTGACCAAATTAAGTGTTTTAATTGTGGCATGTTAGGTCACTCAGCAGTTGACTGTATTGCACCTTGGGTTTGTAATTTATGCAACGAAGTTAACCATTCTTTTTCAGATTGCCCCTGGAAAAATACAGATATCGAAGAGTCCTCAGACCAGGAATACTTTTTAGCACAAGCTAGAGATTCTCACCTAGACAAAGAAGGGATAGAAACTGGGCCCATGTTTCATGGTAGACGCAGAGGCAGAGGAAGGGGAGGATTACTTTTGGACGGCAGACAAACAGGATTACAACATGACCCTAACTTACTGATTCCTGTGAATCCTATTAATGTGGATTTAACAGTAGATCAGATGGCAGTTATTCCCTTAGAATTAACTCCCAAACCTTGCAGGGAAGAAAAGGAAACACCTTTTGTGACGCTACAGGGGTTCCCTCAACGGGCGACTGAACAACTAGGTAAAGAATCCTGTTTTTTGACTAAAGTAGTAGTCTCTGGTAATAGAAGGGAAGATGAGGATTTACAGGAACCTAATCTTAGTTTGTTACCTACTGAAGGGAGTGGCAATAGTGGTATGTCTGCTTTCCCATTACCTTTAGAAAACAGATTTTCTGTTCTTTCATCATGGGGGGACCAGGTAGAACTTGCTCTCCCTATTCCTGCTTCTGTTGTGAAAGCGGTTAATACAGCACCATTGTCTACTGTTCCTGGAAGTTCTCTAGGAAACAAACAGCCAGAGGCCAGGAAAAGGGTGACTAGGTCCAGTAATAAAATATTTAAACCTCCACCTTAAAACCTTTCATGTTATCGGTAGCTTCCCTAAATGTGAATAGCGTAAAATCACATACCAAATGTCAAACGTCGTTTGGAATTCTTTCTTCTTTAAGATATGATGTATTTCTTCTACAAGATACTCGTTTCAATATGACTTCCGAGATGATTCGAGCTAGCAAAGAATGGCATTGGGGTACTTCTTTCTGGTCCTTTGGGGAAGAAAGATGTAGTGGAGTAGGTATATGTTTTACTACGATGGATGTGAAACTTATTAGATTGGTCGACATTGAACCTGGCCAGGCGTTGCTAGTAGATGTCATTGTAAATAATCTTACGTGTCGGTTGATATCGATTTACGGTCCCCAGATGAAGTCACTTAGGATAGGGTTATTACATAAGATACAACCCTTTTTGTACACAGGAAGGCAGTTATTTTTTTGTGGAGATTTTAATATAAATTTTCTGCAAAAGAATGCACTGGGGAAACAGTATTGAGACAAGTCCTGTTTAAAAAACATTCTTTCTCTAGCTGGTTTGAGAGATTCCCATCAACTCGGGAGAAATTCAGTGAAGCCTACCTTTTTCAAAGGAGGTTTAGCATCCTGTATAGACTTTATTTTTGTACCAAAATCACTGCTTATAAATAAGTTACTTTATGTACCAATAGAAACTTCGAACCATATTTTGATTGGAATAACATTAGATTTTCCTCAGTATAGGAGGAAAGGACTGGGGTTTTGGAAGTTGAATGCTTCCTTTTTAAGTATTCCCTCAATCATAAAAGACTTGGAAATAATCATTTATGATCATATTACGACAATTGATCTGCATGATGATAGGGTGAGTTGGTGGGAAGCCTTTAAACTTTGTTTAATAGGATATTTTCAGACACAGGGATGATTAGCAGCTGAATCAAAAAGAAAGGAATATTTGTCTCTTCGGCATTCTCTGCAAACTTTGATTTCCAGACAATGTGAATATGGAATAGATTTATCAAAAAGTATCACACTAATTAAACAATCAATGTTACCGTATCAACATGATCGTATGGATTCTCTAATTAGGGAACAATCCTTTGGGACGCAAGGGAAAAATGCTCAAGTTAATCCTTTTTTAGCCTGTAAAACAAGGATAGATAGACAATTTTTTTCTAGTTTAAAAAAGAAGGACAATACATTACTAACTGATAATGGAGGTATTATGGATTTTTTGGATCAACATGTCAGCAATACTTTTGGGGTTTTACATCCGGACACTGATTTTTACGCCGCAGTTATTAGAAGCAGCAGACCTTCCATGTGTAGAGCAAGATTTACAAAATGCAATGATAGCTGAATTTACGGAGGCAGAATTGGGGTCTGTTATTGCATCTCTTAAAAATGGGGCTTCTCCGGGCTCCGATGGATTGCTGGGAGAACTATATAAACTTTTATGGGAACTAATGCCTAAGGAATTATTGGCACTATATAACTCCTTAATTTCAGAAATGATTTTGCCAACTCAAATGTGCGAGGGATTATTAGTCTTTCTCTTTAAAAAGGGAGATCATACCGATATAGGTAATTGGAGACCTTTGACTTTATTAAATGTAGATTTCAAAATATTTTCTAAACTTTTAGGGAATAGATTATCCGTAGTAATGCCAAATTTAATTAATGGTCAACAATATTGTGCAGTTCCTGGGAGGAAAATAACTGACGCTTTGATTTATCTCAGGGAAATTATGACTTTAGGGAAGGGCAGCATTGAAGGTCTAGGAGGCTTCTTAGTGAGCCTATATCAAGCTAAAGCCTTTGACAAGGTATCGCAGGACTATGTATGGGAGTGTTTGAAGGTGTTTGGTATACCACCTAAGTTTGTACAATGGGTGCAGTTGTGCTATGCATTGGCAAATGTAATTCCCCTAGAAAATGGATGGAGGGGAGGGACACATAGAGTCATGAGGAGAGTTAGACAAGGGTGCCCACTTAGTCCCCTATTATATGTTCTTGCCTTGGACCCTTTATTGAGGGTACTTAACAGGTCTCCTTTGATAAGAGCCATTACGTTGGACGAAATATGCCTGCCTAAATTTATCACTTATGCAGATGATATTTGTCTTATATTGCCTGATGAACCTGCAATAATGTTAGCTTGTGACACCATTACCAAATTAGGAAGGATTATGGGTGCACGAATTAATAGTGTGAAAACTAAATGTATTAGCATTACAGGGTTTCCTGATTTTCCGGCTAAAGTGGGAAATTTTTGGATTGAACGCCAACCTTGTAAAATTCTAGGGATATACTTTGGGGGTAGGGATAGTGCAGTGGATAATTGGAAACTGGCCTTGCAGGAGGGTAACGCTAAAGTGACTATTTGGAACAGGAATAAATTGTCCAAAAAGAAAAGGATTTATTTAATTAAAACTTATTTGATACCTGTTTTTTTATTTATAAGTAATGTTTTTTTACTACCTAGGACTATGGAGACTTCTTTAATGAGATTTTTTTTTGTGGAGTATGGGGTAGCCGGCTTAACCCAATTAAAATAAATATTTTATACTTGGATGTTAAAGACGGGGGGCTGGGAATGATAAATCCTGTCCTTTTTTTCTTTACAAATTTTGTATACTTAAATCTGATCCCTGTTCTTAGAGGTAATCTCAAGGTTTGGGACGCGTCACTTAAGGCACATTTACAGGGTGTACTATGTGAATGGAGGAATAGTACATTTCTGCATCAAAATAAATGACGCCCTCCATTGATGGACAGTTGGAGAGAAGTTTTTGATAAAATAAAGCATTGGAAAATTCAGTGGGAAGTAGTTACGATTATATCTAGAAAAGAACTGTATAAAAAAGTTTGGGGGCAGTTTTTCCATGACACTCCTTTTTTAAATTTTACTAGGGAGGTAAATTTAGAGATACCTAGATATATAACTAATCCCCGCATTCCGCAACACATGTGGGATATTTCTTGGTTAGGCATTCATGGTAGAGTAAATGTACGTAGCAACCAGAAACATAAGTCGATGCGGGAGCGCTACTGCCCAAGAGAAAAGTGTATCTCTTTTAGAAACTATGGATCATATGTATTTTGACTGTTATTATGCTATGGAATTTTGGGATATAGTTAAGAACCGTTGGAAGAAGGGTCTGCTGATTCCACCCATGAAAGAGAGTTTATATTATGGATTCTCTAACAAGGGAACGCCAGAGGGTATTTATAGTACATTACAAGTAATACATACCTTTTTTTTGTATTGGATCTGGATTAGTAGATGCAAATTATTATTACAACAGCAGATAATTCTTCCCCTTAATTTGGTACATATAGTGGAGACTGAAGTAGGAAATTGAAGCTTATGGAAAGAAATAAGCTTCCTCACAATGTTGGGGAACTTTTGGAATGCATTTGACTATTTATGAAACTCAATGTGGGGACTTTGACACTCTGATAGATGTGTGTTGTTATTTATTTTATTTTCCTTTTTCTGGGAGGGATTAATAATGAATTATGTTTTTTTCAATATTATGTAGATGGTCCCTGTTTTATATTTATTTGGAAAAAAAAGGGATGATATATTCTTTAATTATTTCTTTGCATTTCGCTGCAATTAGCTGTGCCACAAAGAAATGCATTTGTATTGTTTACAAGACTGATGTAATGCTTTCTGATGCAATTATGTATTATCACAGGCTGTAATCCTGTTCAACATTTTTTATTATTCTTCTTTAATGTTTTTGTATAGAGCAACACAGTTTTGTACATATGCATTCTTTTTGCAAGTGTTATTAAAAATTCCCCTACTCTTTTTTTGATAAGTGCCATGAGATCTTTAACATCCACCTGAACTACCACCAATCCAGGCAGATGGGGCCTTGGTTTAACATCTCATCCAAAAGACGGCACCTCAGAAGTGCACCACCCCTCTCATGCTGCATTACAGTCTCTGTACTGGGATATTAACCCAAGTGCCAGATGTGGGAACTGAACCCACAGCCCTCTGATCTTCTGGCCTCAGAGGCAAGTGTGCTACCTACTGAGCCACTGACACTGCACTGCTTCCAAGCTAGAAATCTTTTGCCACATGACTACAAGACCGGGATCGATTTTTTCCACTTGCTTCTCAAGAGATAAGATACTGGCTGCATTACCTGAGGTTTTCATCGTGACCGCCTCAAGTTTTTTTAGAAATGGATTTAATTTCAGCTGAGATTTCTTTAATTTCTTCCCGGAAGGGTTTGAATTCTTCCAAAAATCTGCTCAGAGTTAGGGGCTCTTGCTCAGAGATCAGGCTTTGAAGCTCTGGCTTATCCACAACACTCGAGGCCCTTGATTTTTTCGGGGCCTTCTCAGGAGTGACTGGCGGTGTATGCTTCTGTGGAGGCTTCTTCATATAAACCTCCATAATCACTGGCAACAAGCAAACAGGAGCCCAGGATATTAAGAAGGCGATAATCTATAAACTTTCTGTTTTTAGGAAGAAATAGCAACCAAAATAGCGATTATTTGTGATTAGGAGGTTGGAGCTATGCAGAGGAGCTTCTACTCGATATCCTGCATCACGTAATCCCAGGATGGCTTCATCTTAGAGAGGAATCTAAATCTTCATCATGCTCTGAGACATCCACCCATAATTTTTCAAAGGACATAGATTCCTTGACCAAATACCATGATTTTAATTCTTCAAAGTCCTCTATTACCTATCTATCCAAAAGTAACCTTTTGGTAATCATTGTACCATTGCAGAAACATGTTTTTTTTTCCAGGGGGGTGGGGGCTTTGTTATGCTTCAATGTGCTCATATCATTTAGGTCCAAAACTTGAAATTCCATTGTAATTCTGGTTTTTAAAATTTTAGCCAGCAACTTAACTGTTTGGTTCCACCATTTCAATATTTCTGCATATTGCCATATACAATGAAAAAGGTTCCTCATAGCTTCACATTGGTGCCAGCATTTTTGATTTCCCTGGTTGCCTATTTTTCCTAAACTTTGTGGTGTATAATATGCCCTGTCTATAATTTTTTCTGAATAGTCTTATTCTTTGCAAAAATATTATCTTTATTAATATTGGTTTGCAGATTTCTCGATTGTTGGTTTGGATAGCTCAAACTTGTCTCTGAGTTCCATTTACATTTGTTCTTGCCCAAGGATCCTTATTGCACTTAACTATCAAGTCATAAATTCTTTGTAGTAATTTTACTGAAGCAAATTTAATTATAGCAGGCTGTACTTGGAGCAGTCTATCTGAATTAATAAATGTTTCAGTCGTATGTGTCTTACGCAACACATTAAATTTACTTTTAAGTGCCAGCTTATTTCATTTCATTTTTGTTTTTAAACTGGAAAGGCATGTGAGCAAAATTGCCCATTTTCACAAGTGTCCAGTACAGACAAACATAAATTAAACAAAGAGTAAAATTCAATGAATATAATGGTAAAAAAAAACAAAAAAAAAACAAGGAATTAAAAACACTTGTCTTACATACATTTCTCTTTAGTATGTAATGTTTTAAGTTATTTTTAAAAATTGTCAGAAAGGCTAACTTACAAAAGCATTAAAAAGGTTAACTTAATACTTTGGGGACAATTTTCCTTAAACTTTGTATACTGTCAGAGTAAAATTCACCTTTGTCTATTAATTGATACTGATTTTTAATCTGGGATTTACTCAGTGCCAAAAGTGAACCTCTTTATTTCTAAGGCCAGATTACTCCACTGCTCCAAATACTGAGATATAGCTAGGGTACGTAGTTATGTTTCAATAATTTCCTTGCAGCATTCTGAATTGCTGATCCTAAAGATTCAAGCATTTTTGAAAGTAACTTTCATCTGTGCATCCAGTATTTAGTTATTAGTGGAAGATTTACTGTCTAAATGTACCCGTACTGGGTTATCCAAAGTTATCTCATTCCCATTCCCATAGAATATATAGATGATGACATACCCCATAAGCAATAGGATCAGGACAACAATAACCCCCACCCCCATACTTCTTGGAGTAATCAATTGATGCCAAGCAATCCTTGGCTTACCACCCCTCCAGAGAAATTTAATGAACATGAATTTAATATTCTTAAATCACAGTATTGAAGGGGAATCCACAACTACTTGCAAGGCAAACATTAAATGAGACAGGGCCATCATGTTTATAGTTTCAGCTCTACCCCATAATGAAAGACATAAATTCCACCAATTATCTAACAATAATTTAATTTTTATCCTTTGTTTTTTCGTAGTTAGTTCTAATAATTTTGGCTTGATCACTTGAAAGCATGATTCATAAATGTAAAGGATGTCTGGACAGTGTAGAATTATTTGATAGTGGGGTCCATAGAATAATGTTTGTCTGATATTTTCATAATTATTTACTTCTGCATGTTTAAACAGCAACCTGAAACCCCCACATATCTGCCCAAGTATTGCAGAAAATTTGGTAAAATATCATTTATATTCTTAATTAAGAGCAATACATCATTGCAAATATATTCACTTTTATATAAGCATGCTCCAGTCATATTCCTTGTATCTCTTAGTTGATCCTTATATAGTTTAAGAAGGGATTAAGATATAAAATGTGAATGACAGGGCATGGAGGACATCCCTGACTAACCCCATTCAACATATTGAAATTGTTTGACAAAAAAGAATTGACTAAAAATCTGACAGTGGTATTAGTGTATCATTTTTGATCATCATACATAAATTATGGGGGACACTTCAAGTCTCCACACATTTCAACATGTAGATGCTGTCTAGAAGGTTGAACACTTTGCTTGCATCTACTGCTACTGCATGATAAATATATTCCCCTCATTTAAGATATTGAAATAGACTTTGAACCCTTCTAGTTGCTTGAAACATTAATCTACCTTCACCAAATACAAACTGATCAGAGTGAATTGTATTAGGTAACGCCTCCTTCAATCTGTTAACTACTAGTTTGGCAACAATGTTATAGTCTACATTCAGTATGGTGACTGACCTATAGCTATCCACTTTTTTGAGGGGTTTTCCTCTTTAAAAATAAGTATTATTCTAGCTTCTTCAAAAGATGTAGGCAGGTGCCCTTCACCTGATACTAGTTCTGAGATCATCTGCTGTTTCCAGGTAATTAATTGGTCTGAGAAGGCTGCATAAAACTCAAATGTTAAACTGTCCAGTCCAGGGCTTTTCTTCTTAGGCAGAGTTTTGATTACATATATCATTTCATTCCTGGTAAAAGGGCCATCCCAACACTAAACCTTTTGTAGGTTAGCATTATTTAAATATTTTTACACTTCTGATGAAATAGGAGTAAGAGATCTTTGGCATACCTTTTTATATGTCTCAGTAATCAAACAGCCAATTTCCCCTATCATTATAAAAGTGGTCTCCTTCATCATCTTCTAGGAGATCTATTATATTTTGCTCTGTTTTTTTTAAGAAGGTAACAAACAATTTATAAACAGCAAAAAAGGATCACCTGGAATAAGGGTGAGTCAGTCAAAAAGCACAGTCAGCAGTAAAAGGGAAGGCTTGCACTGCAAAGTTGTCAGTGTAAAATGTACACCCACAAGTCAAGAGAAGACAAGCCACATAAAAAGTGATGCTCAGCCTGAAAAAAAGACACCTGATGGCATTTTGTGCCCCTTAATGGCACTTGGTCAAGCTTGACAAAGTGCCATTTAGTGCTGAAACACTATTATGTCTTTTCAGGCTGAGGGTACTTTTATATTTGGCTGGTCTTCTCTTGATTTATTGATTGATGTAGGTGTCAATAAATATTTTTGCACTTTTACATTTGACTCATTGGCTTATATTTTGCACTGATAGCTTTGGAGTGTGGGCCTTCCCTTTTACTGCTAACTAACAATTGTCTTGACTTGTTTCCTTGTATATACAGTACTTAATATTTTTAAGTTCCTTGTTGTTTGAGGCTACTTCCTTATTATTAATTTCAGTCTTCTGTAACTTCAGTTGGAACTATTCTCTCCAATGTTTCTCACAGTTCTTTATTACTAATTGATCTACTTTCTTTAGTCTATTTAGATTTAACTCCTCCAGCCTTTTCAACTTATTGTGATGTACTTAGTGCGATATTATTATGACCCTCCAGACTGCTTTAAATGGGTTCCATAATCTGGTTACTGGTATACTTCCACTGTAGTTGTAGTACCAACACTCAGATGTATCCTCTTTAATTTTACTTACAAAGTTTTCATTGACCAAAAGATCATTATTGAATCTTCAAATATTATTATGCAGTCTCTTCAGGTCCTACATTTGTATGTCAATTTGTATTAGAGCATGATCTGACATCACTATTAAATTATTCTTTACATCTAAGAAACTAGTTATTAATGGGTTAGAAATGAGAATATAATCTGTAAGTGAAAAACTACAGTTTATTTTATCATGATATGCATATTCTCTAGCTGTAGGAAAGCTTAGCCTCAATAGGTCCACCAAGTCATGCATTTGCCAAAAATGTTGTATTCATTTAGCCTGTTATTTGTTTGAAGCTGTCAGTCTAAACATTTCATCTACCTCTGGATTTATTATGCTATTAAAAAGTCTCCCTGAAGGATAATATTTATTGCTGGAATTTTAGCCAAAGCATCAGTAATTTCTGCCAAGAATTCAGAATAGGTGTTAAAATGTGCAAAAACTAATTCAAATGTAAACACTATGTTCAACATCTTACACTTAACTAGAACTATGTCCCCTTTATTATCTGAGTATGTGTCCAGAATAGTGCAATTTAGTATTTTACTTGAAAGTATTGCTACTCTCGCACTTTTCTTAGTCCCTGTGGACCACAGAATATGGGAAGTCTATTTTCTTTTCAACTTTGTAATTTCTCTTTAGTTCAGGTGTATCTCTTGCATGGCTGTATAGTCTGCCTTAGTTTTAGTCAGATAATTAAGTATTCTGGACCTTAATCTGCCATTATCTTGCCATCCTGGACCACCAAGTCATAAACAAAATATATACACCATCTACTAGGCCTCCTCTTTTGACACTGATCCCTCCTCCCCATACTGTACCCCTGTTTTTTGTTTTGCTCCAAAAACATGGGTAAGTAAGATAAACTACAACAAAACACTTTAATTACAAAATTATAAAATCCATTTTAACAAACTCCATAAAAACACTGCTGCTTCAACAAAGAGTAAATATTTCTAAAGTATTGAGTCTACTAATTTGCAGACACAGTTCATGACTGAAGGTAAATTAAAGCAAATTAGGACATTTACTACAAAGATCTTTTTCTGCCTCTTATGGGGATTCATAAGTACAGCACACCTCATAAATCTCCACTTTGATATATGTGGGACAGATCATTATTTCTTTAATATTTTTATACCACAATTTATTCCTTAACCCATCATTTTTTTTCTGTTCTTGTAACAAGTCCGGGGGGAGGTCATTAAAAAAAGAGACTGACGCC
Organism: Neoceratodus forsteri; assembly: GCA_016271365.2. Taxonomy (NCBI): domain Eukaryota; kingdom Metazoa; phylum Chordata; order Ceratodontiformes; family Ceratodontidae; genus Neoceratodus; species Neoceratodus forsteri. The sequence continues at coordinate 157,638,884 of CM028131.1, read as the reverse complement.
CCGTTAAAGAAATTCTGCACTTTTTACACACAGCTGTCATTAATATCTCTTAATCTTTTGGATCACAAGAATTTAACTAAAATAGGTCTTGGTGGCCCCTGGAGGTTTGTGGCTGTTCTGAATGTCTGATGAATGTGGTCTATTTTAGCCACAACATTCACAAAATCAGTATATGCAATCATAATTTGTTTAAGGGTTTCTCATAAGGGCTTTTCCCTATCCCAATATTCTGGCACCCCTAAGATCTTAACATTTTTCCTCCTCACCCTTGCTTCAAAATCCACTATTTTTTTCTGAAATCCTTATTTAGTTGTTCCAGGCTTTTTGACTGTATCTGAGTGGGATTAATTTTGTCTTCGAGCACTGCCATTCTTTGCTGGGCTTTTGAAAGTTCTGTCTTGACTTCTTTATTTTCTAAAGTTAGATGATTTAAAATAAATTGAAAATTGTCCACTTTAGCTTATTGCTTTCTAACCTTCAATTAATTTTGGTTAATTGACTGAGATCCTGCACTGCCCAAGGAGATGCACTACCCTCATGACTTTCTTCACCTTGGGCCTCTAAATTCTCTGACCCTTCTTGTTGATCCAAAGCTCGAACTGATCTCTCCCCCACCACATAATGTTACCATAAATCTTTTCCCATCAAACACAGAGCCAAAATCTTGTAATGGTAAAGAAATTGGATTTGACTGTGTGCTGTTAGTTGCCTGAGGCACATCAATCCTCAGACTACTTGCAGTTTCTGGTTTCTTGCAGAGCTTTCTAAGAAAGAAGAGGGGAGGTGCTGGAGCCCTGGGAGGGGAGGTGCTGGAGGCCTCAATAGGGGAAAAAGACCTAGGGGTCATGGTGGATGCATGTATGAATAACTCTGAGCAGTGCAGGAGAGTGGCTAGCAAGGCAAACAGGATGTTGGGATGCATCATAAGGGGGATCACCTCTAGGAGCAAGGAAGTGATTCTGCCACTGTACAATGGACTGGTTAGACCACACCTTGAGTACTGTGTACAGTACTGGAGACCACACTTGAAGAGGGACATACAGCTCCTGGAGAGGGTACAGAGGAGGGCAACTAAGATGATATGAGGACTAGGGTATTTGACGTATGAGGACAGACTTGAGGAGCTTTGCCTGTTTTCATTGGAGGAGAGGAGAGACGGGGACATGATTGAGGTCTTCAAGTACCTCAAGGGAATAAATAGGGTAAACATGGAGGGAATCTTTAGACTAAAGCAGGGAGGTATCACCAGAGGGCATGGTTTAAAGTTGGAAGGGGGAAGGGTGAGGGGGAAAAGAGGAGGAGGTTTTTCACTGAGAAGGTGGTGGACCCTTGGAATGCACTGCCTGGCGAGCTGGTTCAGAGATCCACAGTGGAGGGCTTCAAGAGAGGGTGGGACAGACACAAAAAGTGGATGTATCAGATGATGGCCTGTCCCAGTGGGGTGGGAATGGATGATAGGGGTTTCTGGAACACAAGGGAGGGGAGGGCCTCGGCACCCAACTAGGGATCTGAGGTTCGAGCAGACTCGATAGACCGTAAGGCCTAATCTGCTGGCAAATAGTATGTAATTCACCTAAGCAAAACAGTATTGTTTAGGTGGCTTTATAACTTTTGTACTTGTCGCTGCAGTTGGTGTCATGCCTCTTTAGTGCATTTTTTCCAGGCCCCCAATGACCGAAGAGCAGTTTCCATTCTTGTCTCCACATTAACCTGCTTTTAATGGGAGCTTTTGTTTTCCTCCTGAAGGCGTTCATTTTTTCAGCCACATTCAGGAGCAAAGATTCCTGTAGTGCCCCCAAGTTGGAGATATGTTTAACATTTAAGTTAGACAGCAGTTGTATACTTTTAATAGACCATTCCTTATTGTTCCCAAAAACTCTGACCCTGCTTGTGAATTTAAAATAGCTGGTGTACCTACGAACATACAAACATATGTAATTTGCCAGCAGATAAAGGACTAGAGGCCTATCAAGTCTGCTTGAATGTGCAGCTAACACCCTTATTCTGCAGCTGCCCCTCCCTTCCACCCTTCCCCTCCATTGACCCTCCGTCTTGTCCTATCCCATCCCCTTTTGAAGCAGTCCAGTGTTCTACTGGATACCACTTCTGCAGGAAACACATTCCACCCAGCTACCACCCTGTCTATAAAAAAAGGTCTCCTCATCTCCCTCCTGAACCTTCCTCCCTCCAGTCTCATATCATGTCCCCTGGTGTCCCTCCCCTTCCCTATTTTGAACAGTCCCTCTATACCTGTCTTGTTTATTCCTTTCATGTACTTAAAGGTTTCAATCATATCCCCCCTGTCCTTTCTCTCCTTCAGTGAGTACATGTTCAACTCCCTCAGCCTCCTCTCATATGATAAGTCCCCAGCCCTTTAATCATCTTTGTCACCCTGAACTGCACCTCCTCCAGTAACTTAATGTCCTTCTTCAGATAGGAGTGCCAGTACTGCACACAGTACTCCAGGTGCAGTCTAACTAATGACCTATACAGTGGTAGAATCACCTCCTCCCTCCCTCCTTGAGGATATACCCCTTGCAATGCAACTCAGCATTTTGTTGGCCTTTGTAGCTGCCTTCCTACATTGTGCTGAGTTGTTCATTTATCCTGTAATGAGCACACCAGATCCTTCTCCTTCTTTGTCTGGGTGAGCTGCACTCCCCAGCTGGTAACTCCTCCTTGTGTTCTTCACCCCAAAATGCAGCACCTTGCACTTTTTGGCATTAAAGCCCAGTTGCCTGATGTCTGACCAGGTTTCAAGCTTTGCCAGTTCATCCTGCAACCCTGCCATCCCCCTGGATTGTCCACCACCACTCCCATGTTGGTATCATCAGCAAACAGACTGATCTTGCTCTTGATGTCCAATGACATGTCTGCAATGAATATCCCAAACAACATTGGTCCCAACACTGAGCCCTGTGGAACATAGCTCGTCACTACCCTTTGATGTGAGAGCTCCCCACCCACCACCACCCTCTGTTGCCTTCCCTGAAGCCAGTTCCATACCCATCTCACTAGCTTTGCACCCACCCCATGCCTTCTAACTTATTTCCCAGCCTCCCATGCAGCACCGAGTCAAATGCCTTACTGAAGTCCAGATTCAGGACATCCACCGCATGGCCCCTGTCCAGTTGCCTAGTTACACAGTCATAGAACTCCACCAGGTTGGTTTTAGCAGGATCTGCCACATATGAAGCCATGCTGTCTGCTGCCCTGTAGTCCTTTGGCCTCTAGGAGTGCCACCAGCCTCTCCCCTCAGGATAGTCTCCATCAGCTTACCCATGATGGATTTGAGGTTCACCAGTCTGCAGTTCCCTGGTTCATCCTTGGGGTCACTCTTGTGAAGGTGCACCACATGAGCCATCCTCCAGTCCTGAGGTACATACCCTGAGTGTAGTGAGGCATTAAATAGGTTGGCCAAACGTCCCACAAGGACCTCTACCAGCTCCTTCAGTACCCTGGGGTGGATGCCATCTGGTCTTGGTGCTTTGTCCACACTCAGTGCCTTCAAACCCTCCTGAACTCTGCCCTCCCCCAGTATTTCTGCTGTTCCTCCCCCCTTGGGCATCACCCCCGCTTTTCCTTAGTAAATACCGAGCAGAAGTAATCATTTAGTGCTTCTGCCTTATCGTACCCTGCTTCCACCCAACCCCCCTCCTTCCTAATCCTTACTGTGTGGTCCTTACAGCCCCTTTTCTCCCTGATGTACCTAAAGAAGTCCTTCTCCCTCTTCTTAATGACTTGTGCCAGCCTCAGCTTCGTAGATGCCTTGGCTCCCCTTACTGCCCGTGTCACCTCCTTCGATTCCATCAGGTACTCCTCCCTGTCCTCCCCCTCCCTGTCATCTTGTACCTCCTAAAGGCAGCTATTTTCCTCCTTACCTTTTCCATGACCTCCTTGCTCAACCAGCTAGGTTTATTAGCCCTAGCCTTCTTGTTCTGGGCCTTGCAGCAGGTTTTGGTTGCCTTCACTATCCCCAGCTTTATGAGCTCCCACCTCTGGTTAGTGCCCATACTAGGTTGAATTCTGGCCAGGTCCCCTTTTACCACTTTCCCCATCCTCCCAAAGTCTGTCCTTCTGAAGTCCAGCACTCTTGTGCTGGATTCCACTCTTTCCTTGCCCTTATCCAATGTGAGCCATACTGAGTGGTGGTCACTCCGTGACAGCGGTTCTTCCACCATAAGTTCTCTCACAAAGTCCCCATTTGCCAGCAGAAAGTCAAGGGTATTTCATAGCCTGGTTGGTTCACTGACCATTTGCAGCAGGAAGCTGTCCTGGAAGGCATCTAGCAGTACCCACTCCCATCTATTCCTGGTTATTGAGGTACTCCAGTCCACTCCTGGCATGTTGAAGTCCCCCACAATCACCACACTACCCTTCTCACAGGTCCTCCTGATCTTTCCCACTACTTCCCTGTCTAACTCCTCCATCTGAGAGGGTGGCCTGTACACCACTCCCATTCTGAGAATCCTATTCTTGGAATCCTGGATTTGTATCCAAAGTGACTCTGTACTACCCTCCTCCCCTTCCTCCCTTACACACTTCAGTTCTTCCTTCACATACAGTGCCACCCCACCTCCTTTCCCAATCACCCTGTCCCTACGAAATAACCTGTAGCCTGGTACAGACAGGTCCAGGTCATTGTATTGGGTGGCCCATGTTTCTGTGATGGCTGCAATGTCCACCTCTCCCTCTGCCATGAGCACCTGTAACTCTGCAGTTTTCCTCCCAAGGCTCCTAGCATTAAGGGTAACCACCTTCCACCCTTCCCCCCCATCCTGCCCTCCTTTACTAGCATCACAAATTGTACGTGCCATTTGTCCTTTGTCACTGTTATGGGGGGTAAGATCATATGATTTCCCAACCTGTTGTCTCTGCATGTCTCTTGCCCACTTGCCACCCCCTGCTCCTAGTTTTAATTCCCAACTTCTATGTACTTCTCCATCCTCTGTTTCAACACTTTCTTTCCATCCTCACTCAGGTGTAGTCTGTCCTTGGCATGCAGACTACTGTCCTCCAAGGTCCCTCCCTACCCGCTAACAGCCCATACCCTTTAGCATGACACCAGGTTCTTAGAAATCCATTAAATTCCTCTATTCTCAACTTTCTTGTTGTGCTTGCCTTGGGCAGTGCAGGATCTCTGAAATGTATGTAGATCTGAATTTGCAGAGTCCCCAGGTCTGACCACCAGGGTTGAGTCTTGTGTAGGGGCTTTGCTTGATTGAAGCTCTGCTGTAGCATTTTTGTCAGTTTCAGTCAGCATCAAATAACTCCTCACCAGTTTCTCTGAAAGGGACTCTGGCTAGAGTCAGCTTCATTCTCTGAAGATCCTTCGGGACTGATCTCTATATTTGCAGGTAAAGCAGCCATTTTTTTAGGCCCTTTTTTAGAAAAACAGCAACCTGAGGGATGTTAGGTACAGTCAAAGTCAAACATGTTGATTCTGGGAGCTCAGTGGGACCATTGGCAGCTGGAATATCAGTGTTCTCTGGTGCCAGTGGCACACTTTCAGAAGAAGTCAGCTTATTGTTTTGTGGAAGTGTTTTTAGCCTGGTCTACACTTCAAGTTGCTTAAATGACTTGGTTATCAGTTTATTTGGATTTGGCACCTTCGCCGACTTTGTGGGTTTATTCAGCATAATTCTTAAGCTAAAAGCATGTACTAGCTTTAAATCTTTATAGTGTCTGTTCAGGCATTCCCCTTGAGAGGCACACAAAGTAATAAATGAAAGCAAAAAAAGAGATGAGTAACAGGAGCATGTATTCTGAATGTCAAAGGCCAATCACAGAGTTGTGCAACTCTGCTTCTCCCTGCTGCCATCTTGCCTAGGATTCCTGCTCTTCTTTTTTCCTACAATTCCTCTTGTCTCATATGACTGTGATATGCTCAGGACTGCTAATTCAGTGAGGTAAAGTGCTGCAGCAATAATCTACAAATAGGAGCCTGATGTTCTGGCCTGAACTCCAGTTCTCTTCAACATCTTCACTGGGGACACTGGAGAAGAACTTGAGGGAAAGGTATGCTTTTTTGCAGATGACACCAAAACCTGCAATGAGATGGACATGCAGGAGGGTGTGGAAAATAAATAAGAAGGGATCTAGGGAAACATGAGGAGTAGTCAATGACATGCAATTGGGGTTCAGTGCCAAAAAGTGCAAAATAATACATCTAGGGTATAGGAACCACGGTGCTAAATATAGGATGAGTATGGATGTTGGCATTTACTAGACATGAAGGGAAGATTGAGGTTATTATAATGGAAGACCTCAAGGTGGTAGTGCAGTGTGACAAGGCCACATGCAAGCTAGTGGGATGCTGGGGTGCATAGGAAGAGGCATTAACAGCAGGAGAAGGGAGATGATACTGCTGCTGTATTGCTCCCTGGTACACCACTACCTGGAGTACCAAGTCCAGTTCTGGAGGACACGCCTCAGAAAGGATATTCAGAAAGGATACAGACATGGTAGAGGTGATTCAAAGGAGGACAATGAAAATGGCACAGGGGGGAGTCCTTTGAGGAGAGACTAAGGGGTCTCAACATACACACCCTGGAGGAGAGTAGAGTGAAAGGCAACATGATTGAGACCTATAAGTGCCTCTCATGGGTGAACAAGGTGTAGGAAGGGAGCTTTTTCCAAATAAGGATAATGGAGTATACAGTGAAGGTGTGTGTTTGGAGGGGAATCCAGGAGGGATGTGAGGAAATATTTTTCACTGAAAGGGTGGTATACACATTGATCCACCTTCCAGTTAAAGTGGTGGAGACTAGAATAATGGATTGCTTCAAGCATATGTGGGATAAACATAGGAAAATATTTGATCAGAAGGATGGATGGGTGATGGTCACTGGAGATCAGATAGGATCTGTGGAGGTGTAATAGACAAGGCACATTTGGGCAGACCTAAACATGCAAGAACTATAGTTACTAACTTTCACAAAGAAAATACACAAAACAATACATTGAGGTTATTAAAACAACTTCTCATATATCCAAATTTACAATATATATTTTTTTTGTAGTTAAAGTTTTGTATTGTTTTTCAAATACAGTAGGTGCAAATTCAGTGCTTGTGTACAACATTCTGCAAGCACTGCACACTTCACTCCAACCTTAACATTGCAAATAACATCAAAATCACAGCATATCCGCAGCATATATAACAGGAGCTTACTACTTAATACCCATGGTCAGATATACGGAACCAGAGGGAGACTGGCTGAGTGGTCTATCTATGGTCTCCTCATCTGTCATCTTTAAGAGTTGACAGCACTGTACTGTAGGTGCTCCGTATCTTCATGACCAAACAACTCTTTCTATTCTGAAACAAGAGATATGATTCCACAAAGCAACATGGCTAACACACACTGTGATGATAAAAAAGGAAAAGGAAACTTTATATAAAACTCATCTGTAGCCTTCTTGATCTGGTCTTGTGTAATGTTCCCTACCATGGAACATGAGTTCATGCAAGGGGGAAGGGGGTCCTAGGTTCAACCAAATTCTATCTTTGGGTTTATCAAAGTTTATATAAAGGCTCCAGTATTTATAGTACTAATTTACAATATATTAAAAAACGTAAACTGAGTTTGTTTCCTTTTAGCATTTCAATTTAGTAGCTACCAGCTGCTTAAAATGCAGTGGGGTGGGATAGAAATACCTTGAAACACAATATAATATGTTGCTTTTTAAGACACTCCATCAATCATAAGTGGAGTATTTAAATGATTCTGAATGTTGCCTGTGAAGAACAAGGTTGTAATTTCTTAAGTAAAGCCAGAGACAGGTAGCCTTGTGATTTGTTCTGCTCCACACTTCATTAGATGAAATTACCCCAGAGTTATTTGTGGGCACCCACGTATAATGAGTTCTATGAACTGGGCACAAAAAAATCCTATAACCTGCTTGGCTAAGAGTTTGTAGCATTGTTTATTTGCAAATTACAGTTTAATTTGTTTGTGATAATTGACAAATGTTTGCTGACCATTTGAGCACTTAAAGTAAATGTGTGATGTTTATTTTAGTAACATTCATGTTGCTGATTCGGTGACACATGCGTTCCAATTCCCCCCAAAGAAAAAATTACATAAATCAGAGCTTGCATTGCAGAGTTATGTGTTATTTTGTGCAAACTCAGTTTTCCTCGGCACTCAAACGTTTACAATGTAGTCCGATATCCCACAATGCACTGCTGCTCACCTCGCACTCGTAACACCAGGGACCTGCCTCAGATACGGGAAAAGCATATTCAGTGGCGGGTTAAGTCGAAGTGTGCAGCACTGGTGAATACTAGTGTGTGCATTCCCTTGAAATCAGCTGTTAATCGTAAAATCCTTGTCAATCTAGTAAAAGAGTCACAGCATTTTAGTTTTAGTTGTGGATTTGCTATCTCTGTAGTAGTACAAGTTGTGTGAGTGTGTGTATGTGTCACACTTGCTGTCACTCACTTCTATTGCTTTAATTTATCCTTCTATTTCATACATAATTACTGTAGACTAATATCCCTTGCTCTGTTCGTTTTCCTCAGCAGTATATATCACAGACTTCTCAGACTTGTGCTTATGTGATTAACACACTATATGTAAAGGGGTCAGTCAGTGACGGTTATTGCTGTCATCTCTCCTTGTGATTCAGAAATAAGTACTGTTGGCTAATATCCCTTGCTCTGTTCATTTTCCTCAACATTGTATATCACATACTTCTGCTTATGTGATTATCACACTATATGTAAATGGATCAGTCAGTGACGGCTATTGCTGTCATCTCTCCTTGTGATTCAGAAATAAGTACTGTTGGCTAATATCCCTTGCTCTGTTCATTTTCCTCAGCATTGTATATCACATACTTCTGCTTATGTGATTATCACACTATATGTAAAGGGGTCAGTCAGTGAGTGCTATTGCTGTCATCTCTCCTTGTGATTCAGAAATAATTACTATGGGCTAATATTCCTTGCTCTGTTGATTTTCCTCAGCAGTGTATATCACACACTTCTCAGACTTCTGCTTATGTGATTAGCACACTATATGTAAAGGGGTCAGACTGGGGTGTTTATGTCATGGTGTTTGTCTTCTTAGGCTGCAACACACTTATTGATGTTAGTTCTTGCTGTAACTACTGTACTATCAGTCATCTGGGTGACAGTATGTTACTCTGATACAACAGTGCTTCTTGATGTTGTCTGGATAGTATCAATAATATATCTGGATGTTGTGTAGTAGCGTGTATCATTGATTGACAGTCACTACATATAGAGCATCATTGCTGTGTAGGTTTGCTTACCAGATTGCTCCCCCCCCCCAACCACCCACGTTGAAAGAAAATGGTCAACTACTGTGTTGTAGCAGGATGCAATAATACACCTTCTGACAAGGTGTCTGTTTTTGAATTTCCGAAAAGAGATAAATCCCCTACATGTTTTAAAAAATGGGTACATTTTGTTCAATTGGAAAGGCAGTGGGACTAGTGCAATGCTTTGTGCCCCATTATATGTTCTGCTCACTTTGCTACTGATAGTTTTACCAACCATATGCAGGTTCAGATGGGATTTGCTAGGAGTCTGAAGCTTCTGAAGGATGCAATCCCCAGTATTCGTCCAGTGATAAATAAAAAAATTGCTATACTTCCAACAAATATTTATAAGCATTCATGTGAAGGCACACAGGTATTAGAATCATCCCCCAAAAGAAGAAGTCATGCTGCTGACAAGCTTATGGTTAGTCGGGTAAGTGTTGTTTTTCTGTCTGTATTTTGGTCTCTATCTATGTATTACTGTGCTTATGCACTTCACAGTAGTGACAGGTACTGTATGTCACTGTGGACCATGTATCATGTTATTCCATGATATACAGACACATTCAGTGTCTGCCTCCTCAATGTTGGTAGGTAACCTGAAGGTTTGTATTGTTGTGTGACTATACCTTGAACAACCAATCTGAGTACTCCACAGTCACGTAAGGTACTGTGACACATTACTTGTACATATGTATTACACTGTGTAGTAATGCATGTCAACATATGTGACATTTTGTAATTCCCTCCTCCTGCTTTGTCATGTTGTGCTGTATTCCCTGTCACAGGCCATGCATGTTGTCCAGCACAGTGATGCCCTTATCAGTATTGAATTGTATGATGTGGTTCATTATGAAATGCGACATGTATCCTGTCACTTTTATCAGGATGTGCTGTATACATGGCATAGTCGTGTCATACTCCTTTTTTGACTGCATTTTGAGATGACTGTTGAACACCACCACAGTCACATCAGCAGCACGTTCTGCAGTGTCCCTGTGCATATAGCTCACTATATGACAGAGAGTGTGGCAAGGATGTGATGCACTTTGTCTTTTTCATCAGGTATCTGTTCCTGTTCTGTTACTGACATGCAGGGATGACAACTGTTTTGAATCTTGTCTTTTGTGGCTCTGTGACCAGGTGCCCTAATAATCCTTTGTTGCAGGCTGCGCTCGAAACATTGAGGGTGCTTATGTCAACTTTGTGGGTGCTACAGCATGCAAGCTCCCGTGTGCTGTGCTCCTATGCTGACATCCTATTATGTTGTCCTGCAGTGTTCTTCATTCAGTACTGTGGCTGCGTACTTTTGTGTAATGTTGGTGTATGTACAGTTATCACCATTTTTTGTAGACTGTGCATAGTCACACAAGCAACGTCAGTGATTGACATATGTAGATAAAGGATCTATAAAATGTTGATAAATGTGTATATGTATGTGAAGTAACAAAAAGTAGGCAACCACAGTATTGAGTGCAGCATCAGAGTTCATGGCAATGTTATCTGATGCAATCATTGAGACATGGAGATATCCATGCAAAATAATATGAACTGCATAGGATGTTATGGTGAATGTGCACCACACGATGAGCCTTATTCATGTGGATGCAGCATAACTTGATGCTGGTGTGGGTGTGGTGCTGTTGAAATGTTGCTCAAAGTGCTGTAATGAGTATGTAATAGCAGGGAAAAGACAGTTTGTAAAGGCAATGTGTCATGTGCTGAAACCACACTTTGGGCTTCATAGCCCACTACCCTGGGACAGCGACAGCAGCGCTGTGTCAAAATAAAAATTTTGTACTCACTGATTCAAGTTTGTGACTGTATCATCATTTTTCCAAACCATGAGCTAGCCGATCCTTTCCCACTTCCTAGACTGCCTGGTCCACCCCTGTGTTCCCCTGTTTTGTAATGTGGTACCAGGGAGAGTGTGGGGACATGCCCCATACAAGTGTATGGTGCTTCTTTCCTGAACGTTTTTTGAAAACTTTAAACTACCATCACAAAATGGGGGAGTGAATGACGGGGGAGCAGGCAGTCTAGGAATTGGGAATGGATCGGATAGCTTGTGGTTTGGAAAAATGATGATCCCTTCGCAAACTGTGATCAGTGAGTAAAGAATATTTATTTTTACACAGCGGGGTGATCTCCACCCCGGAGTAGCGTGCCATGATGCCCAAAGTGTGACATCACACATTTCCTACTACCAGTTGTCTGTGACACTCGGATAACATTATGGGTCTGCACTGAGTGACAGAACACTAATTATTGATTTGCTAACAACTGTTTAGTGCCCGACAGATGTTGTCACAAATAAGTGAGTCTCACAGATGTTCCACTGATCAAAGTAACATTGCAGAGGAAGACTTCCAAGAGTCACAGAGGGGATGTGATGATGTATTATCTATGTATTGTCATTAATTCTGGTCACGTGATAAATTCACCCAGCACTGTATGCAGACCCTCCCCTGTGTTCCAGCAGACCACTGACTTTTGATGCCTGTTGCAAAGGTACATCATTAAAAAAGTTCCTATAGAGATATCAGCTCTGCATTTCATAATATCATACTATTATAGTAAAAGCCAGCAGAATAGGCCACATGGTCTATCGTGCCTGCTCGGAAGCTAGCCCCGTACTGGGAGCCCACTCCTCCACCCCACTCAGCCCCAAAGGTGGCCTTCCGTTGCTTCAGTTTCACCTTGCACCTGTCGCAATCCTTCTTGAATACTTCCACTGTGGTCTCTTTCACCAGACTCCTGGGCAGTGCTTTCCATGGTTCCACCACCCTCTTGGTGAAGAAGTGTCTCCTTCGCTCCCCCCTGTACTTTCACTCTTCCAAGCTTGCACTCGTTCCCCCTGGTACTTACACCCTTCTTAAACCTGAAAATTTCCCTGGCTATGCCCTTATTTATCCCCTTTAAATACTTGAAAACCTCTATCATGTCCCATCTGTCCCTCCTCTCCTCCAATGCATACATATTCTCCTTTACTGTAGCATGTCAACATGCTCACACATGGAATGGGGTGAGATTTGGGCCTCATGACCCAAATGACACACCCCAGCGTCTGTCAGTCTGTGGAGGATCAGGGTGGGGTGTGTGGGGTGGGGTTAGGGGTTCAACCCTAATGTCTCATTTCCTGACTTCCTTTGCTTTAACCCTAAATGAAGCATTAACACAGTTTTTTGCATAGCATATATATACATATATATTGTGTGTGTGTGTGTGTGTGTGTGTGTGTGTGTGTATATGACAAAGAATCTCTATATATCTATACTGTATGCATGTATATGTATGAATATGTGTGTATACAGTATATGTGTGTGTGTGTGTGTGTGTGTGTGTGTGTGTAATTAGGGTTATGTAGGCAGTTTAATGTTAAACCTCAAATTTTGCACTTTAATAACTTTGCAACCATTCAAACAGATTTGCATGAAATTTGGTATGTGCTGCCCCATGGGGTAGATCTCTTGAAGTGTCAAGTTCTGTTTCAATCAGTTTTGCAGATTTCATGCAGCGTATAGTAAAAAACTGTAAACATTGCTTTTTGTCACCCAATTTGGCTGATTTTTCCTCATCGCACTGTGACCACACCATTTGTAATTTTGGTCTAACATTTTCAGAGTAGAAAGAGGTTTCCCTAAGAACAAGACAGTGCTGGTTTGATGAACAAATATCAATCCATTCCAAAGTTATTCAATTTTGAATATTCAGGTTCTGAGCGGGCTCAGTTCAATCTTTTGGATAGCTGCACAGCTGCGAAGAGGAACTTGGGCTCACAAAAAGGGATTTTGACAGCTCACAAAAAGAGATTTCTAAAGGTTATTGTTTCTTTGCCACTTCACTACAAAGAAATGGTTAGGACTTTCAGCCTGAAATTTGCAGGATACAAAGGAGTTGCCCAATGGATGTGAGTTGTGTTGGTTTGGTATAAACATTTACTGTACATTGGTTCCATAGTTATGACATTCCAAAGTTTAGAAATTTCCCATAAGATAACACTGTGACATATGAGGCACCTTTCAACACCTGTATCTCAAAAACAGTATGAGTTACAAATTTTTTGCTAATTGCAGTATGTACTAAGCACATGTGCAGGTTGCCAGTCCATGATTACAACTGCAGTGGAATTTTTTACAATGTTCCAATGGTTACTGAGATATTGTGCCATTTGCAGCACAAGGGTTACTTGGAATGTCTCTAGGCCTGTGCTGCATCTCTACATTTATAGGTAGATGGGAGCGCATGGCTCTCTGGGCATTGCATTCCCTCATATGGATACCATTACACAGTAACAGGACTGCAGGGCCATCCATTATGCAATACTGGGAGTGCAAGGCTTCCCAGGCCCTGCGCTCCCACAGGAAGTTAACAGTGCATTACAATGTCTGTACACTTATGGATAGATGGGATCGCAGGGCCCATAAGGCCCTGCTCTCCAAGAAACTGATAGTATGGAAGTGCAGGACCTGGAGGGCCCCGCGTTCCTAAAAACATACAGTAGTAGCCAAAGACATGGTCAGATATTTCCAGATATTTTGCAAAATTTCTAAAGGGTTTCTTTCTGCTGCCCCTTCTGTGGAACTGCAGAAAGCAGGAGATTTTTCTGGAAATATCAGAAATTTCAGGAAATATCTGACCACGTCTTCATCTACTACTGTATAAGGGTAACATTACACTTTCTCAAAAAGTAAGGGAATTCACTGCAAAAAAATTTGTTACTGCATCAGTTAGGGTTGAAGCAACAAAAGTAGGGAAATGCAACATTAGGGTTTCCAACGCTAACACTCCCCCACCTCTATCAGTCCACCAACTCCCCACACCAACAGGAGTTGGGGTGTGCCTTGGGGTCGTTGGGCCTCTCTCACCACATTCTCCTATACTGTACCATTTCAGAGCTTCCTTACACATGGAATGGGGTGGGAGTTAGTCCCAATGACTACAAGGCACACCCCAATGCCTGTTGGTGTATGGAGGGTGGGGGTGGGGTGGTAAGTGTGGGGGACGTGTTAGGGTTAAAACCCTAACACCTCATTTCTACTTTTGTTGCTTCAGCCTTAACTGATGCATTAATGAAGCTTTTTGCAATGAAGTTTACATATATATATCTATATATCTATCTATATATATATATATATATATATATATATATATATAATTTACCCAAGATAGCTCAACTGAGCTTTTATTTATCCAGAATATGACAACAGATGTGTAGTATCTCGCTTTCATTGTGGTTCTGCATTTACCCTTTTCTGCAATGTATTTATCCAGGACAGCCCAGCTGAGATGTAATATCTCATTTCTAGTGGGGTTCTGTTTCCACAAATTTCTGAAGCTGGGAGTTGGGGGGAAGGAGCACTGGGAGGTTAAGTTAGTTGGTTAGAGTGACACAGTGAAGATAGAGTACTTACCTACCAACTTTGCTCCTGGTATCTGTTGCCAGCATGGGGCTGTGGTGCTCTGTACTTATTCACATTGTGCAGTACTGCTATAGCCCAACATTCATACTTGCTGCCTGATTGACATGCCTCCCTGAGCATGGTGTGCTGTATCACATGGCTCAAATGACTGTGTCTGAATATGGGGGCATTAACTCCTAGTGTGAGTTTACTGTTATGTTGGCTTTTCAGCTAGCATGACTGTAAATTTAAAATGCTATGAGTTACACAATCAAAAGATAGTGCATGTAATAAAAATGGCTCAGGTACTGAGGGGATAATTCTGGTCTTTAGGTATATCAGTTGTCTAGCTTTGAATTCTTTTCCACTGTTCACTTTGATCAAGAGATGAGGAAGGAGACTGTAGCCAAACAAGCACAACAGAATGGAAAATCAAAAGAGGATGAGAGGAAGTGAGAGATTCTTAAGAATCAGATTGGTGCATAGTTTGACATGAGAAAGACACAAAAAAGTAAGGAGAGAGGATAACAGCAGTAAAAAGTTAATTAACCCTAACAAACAGATATGATGTCCTAAATATGGGAGGTGAGCAACAATGTGCTATATGAAAGGGAGTGGCAGAATGTATTATTAATAATACAAGGCAGATTGTTGTTTTTGGTGACTTAATCACAAGACACTGTGATTCAATTGTATGTATTCTGGACAAATAAAATAGAATGTTGTCCTGTTTCCCTGGGACAAACATAAAGGACATGAAAGAAAGGGTGCCAGATACACTGAGCAAATGTGGGAAAAACTCTACAGTAATTGTACTTGTAGGAACAAACATTATAGGAGTTGATCGCTAAAAGATATATGTCAGGAGATCACAGAAATGGGGAAAGATTACTAGGAATACTAGGAAGTTAGGAAATAAGGGGGCTCATCGGCCCATCTATAATGTCCCCCACTCTAGTGGGACTATCATACCAAGAGCTGTTTAGTATGGCATGGGGTCATAATGTCACAAGACATTATACCTCATGGCAAAATCGCGCTGCCAGTACAGCATGATTTCTGCCATGAGGCATAAGTCTTTTTTCTGTGGAGGGCTCCATCCTCCATCCCCCCGTTATGGGAGACTGTGCCCCCAACCACCCCACTAAAGATTCTCAACTCTGGGGGGGGAGCGGTAAACTCGTGGAGTGCACAAGATGAAAAAAAATAAAAGTTTCTGGGACCAGGAATCAAACATGGTCCCAGACACAGCGCCTGGGTTCCTAATGCTGTGGCTTAGTCCTGTGCCTCTTTGTCTCCTGGCTTGCAGAGAGTGTAGACCTGTGGTTAAAAGTCTCTCTTGATAGGGTTTATCATTTAATCTATGGATAAACTTGGTTTATGACCTCTGTACCTCCTCCAATAATTTTATATCTTTTGCAAAAAATGGGGACCATACCTGATAGCCATAGTCAATTAAGGGTCAGACATAGCTATCGTAAATAGGAATAATAAATTGCTGAGTCTTACATATGAATGCCTTTTTATTCTATTAACCATACCATTAACTTTTTTGGTAATTGATATACAGTGGTCGGATGTTGTTAATTTATTATTCAATAATATACCTAGATCTTTTTCAAGGCCAGAGTTTCTAACACTATCTTGGTTTAGGATGTATGAATAATTAGGATTTTTATGCCCAAAGTGCATGACTGCACACTTTTCAGTATTAAGGGACATATCATTCCTTACTGCTCAATTTTCAATTTTAACCAAATCTCTTATTAAGGAAAGGCGTTTACCCAGTGTGTCAACTGTGCCCCCAAGTTTGGTGTCACCTGCGAAATAGAGTACAATATTTTTAATATCCTTGTTCATATCACTGACATAAATATTGAACAAAGAAGGCCCCAAGGCAGAGCCCTGAGCTACTTCACTACTAACGGCACCTTGACTTGAGATTGCACCTTTTACATGCACAATTTGAGATCTATTGTGTAGCCAGTTATTGATCCATTTAACAATTTATCTATTACAAAATCCAAACATTTTGATATTAAATTATTATGAGGAACTTTATCAAAAGCTGAGTAGAATAACATCAGATGGAATGCACTGGTCAAGATTTACTAATTTGATTATAGAAGGCTAGTAAATTAGTTGTATATGATCTCCTCTTTTGAAAGCCATGCTGGCTTAGGTCACTATGCCCTAGTTGTTGCATTGCCATTTCCAGTCAATTTTTTAATTATGCGCTCCATTATTTTACAACAGTGTGAGGTTAAACTTATAGGTCTGGGACCCGACGGCAATGGCAGCTTAGGACTTTTGCTCTGTCCCTGCCTGGTGCATAATTGCACTCAATCCATCGCAATGCCGGACTGAATTACTTTGGCAACAGCTGAAAAACCCCTCCCTACCTCTGCCGCTATCATCCTGATGTTTTTTTCATTGGTTGAGCCACACTCTATACGTAATTAGTTGTGCTGACTTTTAAGAACCGCATAGCTGGTGTAGGCTGCACAGGCCTGAATGTCAGGGTCTCAGTTCACTTATTGAAACATTTGCTGCTACCTCTGCACCCGAGTACAACTTGGCGGGTCATGATCTCTGTCAGCCATGGGCACCTCATAGTGGAGTGTAAGCTACCTTCCCATTGCACCCACAAATTGTCAGTGCACAGGTGGGGGTGATGGCTGCCTCTGCGAATAATATGCAAGGGCCTTCCTCACAAGATATTCAACCCCTCCCTTGACCAGGCTCAGCCGAGGGGACACGCTTTCCCATATCACAAAAATGCTGGAGGTCCTACTGACAAGGGTAGATAACATCAGGGCATCCCTGGTGGGAAATGTGGTGGATGTACGCTGTCTGGAAGACAAATAGAATGTTTTGGAACAGAGAACAGAGGAGCTTAAGAGGCAACACATAACAGTATTGCAGCATCTCAGAGAACATGAGGCAAAGCTCTCCAGTCTTTGGTAAAGGGCTGAAGACCAGGAGAACAGGAGCTGGAGGAACAATATAAGGATCCTGGGAGTCCTGGAAGTGTGCAGGGATGCAGGAAAGGTCCAAGCATCTCACCTTCAACCAACAATTCCAGTGTTCCAGAGGTCCAGCCCCTCTAACTGCCGGTAAACTCTCAGCCCCCCCGCCATGCTTCCATTGGCAGAAGTAGTTTCACCAGTAAAATCTGAAAACCACGACTCACAAGATGCTTATACTTGTGAGCCTACGGTTGGCATCGTTCCACTGGAGTGGGCCGCTACAGTAGAGGAAGATGAAGAAGAAATGGCATCAGCAGCCAGCCTACTTATACCGAGGTCCAAATCTTTCTCAGAAGCTCTGGCCGCTCCCCTGCAGCCTTGCAGAACTGAAGGAAGCCATCCGGAAGACCCTGGAGCATCTGGAAAAAATGGATCAGTTGCTGGACTATTGAAACATGGCTAAGATTTTCTTTATTTTAATGTTGTGCCTGCTAAACTGTCTTCCCTCTGTTTGGAGTGCTACCAGCTGGTAGTGGGTGGCATGTGGGATGGATTAGTCCTGCTATCACGCCTGCTCTCCTCCAGTGTATCCCTTCCCTATCTGCTCCGCAGCAAGATCTCACTGACTGGGGTGCATATTGAATCATGACAGGGGATCGTCCACCCCCAGCTCAGATGGCCCATAGCCCCACTAAGTGACCCCTTTGCAGGAGAGGTTGGATACCCTCCCCCCTTTTCCCCTCATTTACATTATTGTACCTGCAGTTTTGCCTGGGGGTGTCTATTTGGTTTGGGGGGGTACATCAGAGATATTTGGTACCTAAGCAAAGTGCTATGTACTTTTCACCTTCCTAATCCCCATACCTATTACTTAAGTTTATTAGGTGGCACATAGATGTCCCCGCACTCATTATGGGGAGGACTTTCCTCCCTCCCACCTTTTTCCTTCCGGCCATTACTAGTTTTATACATCGACTAACGGCTTGATGCCATTAGGTTCACCTGGATCCTCCGGACCCTGTTCATGTTGGTTTGTGAGGCCAGGTTGGGACAGGTCACTTATGCTTGTTGAGACCTTCCCCCATTATTGGTGTCTAAATCAGTGTGGCTCAGAGCACTGTGAGGCTCCCTCGCATGTTCGCCTCAGCGCCATTAGAGTTACTACAGTGATTTGTGTGTTATTGCAGTTATAGTTACTATGGTGTGTGCACTGTTCTCTGTTTTTTGAAATAATTTATTGTATCACTGTTTCTTGTTTATCTGGCTAGGTTTTTTCTTATTTGGTATCAACTGCTGCAGCTTCTAATAGTTTGTGCTATACATTCACTCCTCCCTCTTGCCTCCAAGGTTCGGGACCCTCCTGTCCGAGCCAACAACCAGGTGACTCTTTCCTCTTCCTGCTGTCAGCTTCTTTCTCTCCTCATGGGTGAGTACTCCTTTTTTTTGGTCTCTCGCTTAGTGGAACACCATGGCTAGAAACCCCCCTATGACTCATGGTTGGAAGTGTGTCTCCTGGAACGTCAAGGGGCTTAATCACCCAGCTAAGTGCACTAAAGTGCTACAATTCTTGAACTCCTTGGGCACTGATATAGCCCTGCTCCAGGAGATGCACCTAACTAGTAGGACTGTTCAATGGCTCAAAAAGCTGTGGGTAGGATCTGTAATTGCTAGCTGTGCCTCGAGCAAGTCTAGAGGGGTTGCCATTTTGTTGCACAAATCCTCGCCATGAGTGGTAGAAGATACTTGCTTAGACTCTCAGGGAAGATGGGTTGTGGTCAGATTCTCCTATCCGGTGGGCAGGGTGTTACTAGCCAACATACAGTATATGGCCATAATAGTGATTCAGGAGCATTCTATCCTGATATAAGTCAGGCCCTTACCAACCTCACGAATGGGTTCTTGGATATCCCAATATTGCTGGGTGGCGACCACAACTTGGTCCTTGATATATTCCTTGACAAGTCCCTTCCAACCCCTCAGACCCACCTCAAGGACCTGGCAGGCCTCAGTGAAATTATGGCGGAATGGGGCCTATGTGACCCTTGGAGGAGGGATAATCCACATGGACATGATTACTCCTTCTACTCATCAGTCCATCATACCAATAGTAGGTTGGATTTCTGGCTGGCCAATTATGTGGCTGTACCTGGGATATCAGAAGCTTCAATTGGAAGCATTATAATATCTGACCATGTCCCTGTGTCTATTTTGTTCTCCCTTCCAGGACAGGGTTCCCCCGCCACGAGATAGAGGTGTAACCCCCTGCTGCTGCAAGATAAAGATTTTCAAGCCTTTATAAAGGAAGAGGCTCGCACCTACTTTTCTTTCAACACCCCAGACAAAGTTTCAGCATCTACGGTCTGGGAAGCCTTCAAAGCTGTCATCAGGGGGAGAATTATCTCCTATACTGCAGCCAAGAACAAGGCCCGTGCTGAGACAATGCACCGGCTTCAGGCAGAACTCACAACCCTGGAGGGGCAATTTAAAGCTTCTGCACAGCAACCACTCAATGCCCCCCTTCTGCCTACTATTCTAGGCCTGAAATACCAAATAAACCCTTGCTAAGCGGGAAAGCAGAATGGCAGCTTCTCCATTCCAAGCATAAATCGTGGGAAGGCGGGGATAAAGGGGGCAAGCTGCTAGCTTACCATCTACGTAAGCACCAAGCTTCATCCAGAATCCTTGCGCTTAAGGATAAAGAGGGAAAAGTGGTCTCTACGCCCAAGGATATTAATGACACAACGTGGCTATTTTATCAAGATCTTTACTGGACCCAATCCAAGGTCTCATCTGAAGAGCTTTCTGTGCTCATGTCAGAGTTTTGAAATGGGGTTTATCTTCCCAAACTTTCACAAGCAGACTGTAGCAGTCTGGATGCCCCTACCACTGCTGGAAAACTTCAGACTGCTCTCTCTCTCTCAAACGGCGAAGGGCAAAGCTCCAGGACCATATGGAATAACAGTAGAGTTCTACCAACTCCTTAAAACTGACATCACAACCCCTCTGCTGTGGGTTTTACACGAGGCCCAGAGCAAGGTTTCACTCCCACCCACCATGTGGGAAGCACTTATAACTTTAATTCCCAAGAAGTCCTCAGATGCATTGGATTGTGTCAACTTCCAGCCCATCTCACTGCTCTCGGAGGACACTAAATTGTTAGCCAAAGTTCTGGCAAATAGATTGACCCAGGTTCTCCCCACATTTATCCATCCCTCACAGTCTGGTTTCTTGAAGGATAATTCTGGGGTGGACAATTTGAGCCTAGTTCTCAACCTAAAGTGGTTGGCACTACAATCCTTGAATCCAATGGCAGCTTTAGCAATTGACTTCTCTAAGGCTTTCGACTCCTTAGAGTGGAACTATCTTCATAGAGTCCCCAGCCATTATGGATTTGCCACCCACTTCTGTTCCTGGGTTTCCACCTTATATCACTTCCCAACAGCTAAGATTATCACCAATCAGGATATCTCCACCCCCTTTCCTCTGCAGAGGGGCACCAGGCAAGGATGCCCCCTCTTGCTTCTTCTGTTTCTTATAGCCCATGACCCTCTGATTAGGAAGCTTCTGGAAACCCCTGGCATCACTGGGATCCCTGTCAAAGGCAGTACTTTCCTGGTTAATGCCTATGCTGATGACATGCTGCTTACGCTGTCCAATCCAGATCTCTCCCTATCTTCAGTTCTGCCAGTATGCAGGAGTTTGCCTCTCTCTCTCTCTCCAGTCTGTTAATTAATCAAAAGAAAACAATTCTCTTCTTGCCGAACTCAAGGTGTGGTAAGAATTGTCTAGTGGGCACGGACGTTACCTGGGCCCCTCAGGGTTTCCCATACCTAGGAATTTTCATTACCTCGGTGTAGAATGATCTTGAAAAGACCAATTTCTCCCCTCTTCCAACAGCCCTGACAGCTGAAGTTCAGCACTAGCATAAGCTTCAGATGTCCCTGAAGGGTAAAGTGGAGGCAGTGTGCATGTTTGTACTTCCAAGAGTCTCCTACCTACCGAACAATCTTCTGGTTCCCCTGTCCCACAAGCCATTTTCCTCCCTGGACAAGCTTATATCCTCATTTTTATGGGAAGGCAAAGCAGCCCATTGGGGGCACATGAAATTAAGGGCCCACTGGTCTAAGGTGGGCTTGGACTCCCTTGTCTGGTGGGATATCACCTGGCCTTTCGTATGGCACAAGCTACTGCTTCGTTCGCCTCTAGCCTCTCCCCTCCCCCACAATGGGTTCTCCTGGAATCTGCCCTTGCACCGACAATTCTCTTTTCTTTTTGTTAACTGGTAGAAAAAAACCCCGGGAACCAGTTCACCCCAATCATGGCTGAGACCTGTAAAGTATGGCATCGGGCAATGGCTATCACTGGTGTCCCAAGTGCTGCTTGCTCTCCCCTGATCCTGTACTCTCCCCTCTGGAACAATAGGTTAATTATGGTAGATCATAAACCCCTCTTTTGGCCCCTTTGGGTTACAAAAGGGATCCGTACTGTGGGAGATCTCCTCCTCCCAGGTAACTAAACACTAATGTCCTTTGATCAGCTGCAGGATTGTTTTGATCTGAAAGCCCAGGATTTCTGGAGATATCTTCAGATAAGAAGTGTGCTCCATCCCTTTCTGTCCAGGCACACAGATGTGGGTAGGTGGAGATGTCTAGCCACACTCCACAAACTGAGACAGGATCAGGGACTCGTGGGAGTTATTTACAAGGTAATAAGTTGCTCACAGCCGGATACCATCTCCAAATGCCGGTTGGCATGGGAGGCTGAGCTCCAACGTCCTCTCCCTCAACAGCAGTGGTCCTCCTGTTTAAAGGCAGCACATGTAGCATACAAAGATGCTAAGAGCCAGCTGATACAGCTGAAGATTCTTCTTAGATGGTATAGGACACCTGCCATGCTCTATAAACTCAAGGTGCTGGATCATGACAGATGTTGGAGATGCCAGGCCTCCCTAGCTCACCTGCTTCATATCCTCTGGACATGCCCTGCCCTTGACAAATTCTGGACTACGGTGATGAATGATTGTTCAAAGATTGTGGGCAAAAGGATTCTGCACTCTTATGACTCTCTTTTGTTAGGGGATGTTTCAACACTAGACCCACTACCTGTAATACACAAAGCATGGATTCTTGCTGCGGTTATAGAAGCTAAAGGGGCTATCCTGATGAGATGGAGGCAACACACCTCCCCATTGGCCCCCTCTTGGTGAGTGGCCATGGCTAGGTTAGCCATCTTTGAGAGACTCACAGCAGTTGAGAAGGGTCATCTCCCCAGATACTACAAAAAATGGGATGCATACCTGCACACTCACATGTGTGTGGTCCTGTCTCCTTCTCCTGGCAATCCCCCAATAGTGTGTCCCCCCTTCTCCTTCTGTCACCCCTGCAAAAAATGGAGTCCTCACCTCACCTCCTCATGTGTATCCTTATTCTCTGTCTGCCCTTTCTTCCCGACCCATCCTTTTAATCTCTGCTTTATGAACTAGTTTACTTACTAATGGAGACACAGGGGGAGCCCTGTTGGAGATAAAGCTGTCTTACCTCAGTACATTACCTTAATCTAGTTCAGAGCCTACATATCTCTGTTTGTCTGAAATCTTTAGCTGCAATCTAGTGACCGATAACTGGACATCATTTGAGTAATATATCTGTGGTTACTTTCTCCTGTCATATGGACGTGGTATCCTGATAATTGATAGTTGTTGCACCATTTTTTGGATATATGTGTGTATGACACCTGCTGCTTTTACCCTGGCTATATTGAAAAAAAAGGTAAAACTCAATAAAATTTTACAAGATAAAAAAATAAAACTTATAGGTCTGTAGTTCTCCACGTTTCCTCGATGTCCTTTTTTAAAGATCGGAATGACAATGGCTTGCCTCCAGTCACTCGGAACTGTACCACTTTTCAAGGATTGGTTAAAAATAATAGCTAGAGGATATGTCAAGTCTCAGGCAATGTGCTTTAAAAGTTTAGGATTTATATTATCAGGGTCTGGGACTAGAGGAACTGTTAACTTTAATTAGTTCATTATAGACCTCATGAGTGGATATGAAGTCATTTGTTTCTGAATCATGTTCAGATATTTCAACTCCTTGGGATGCAGATGAAAAAACAAAACAAATGTATGAATTAAATTTATCTGCTACAGACTGATTGTTGTCCAAAATATTGTTATCTACCACAACTGGACCAATTGTTTGACTAGAATTTCTGCAGTTTGACTTTATATATGAATAAAGTAACTTGATATGTTTGGAGTGAGCTATTCTAAATTCAATATTTGCTTTGGCTTCCTAATTAGATTTTTTTAATTATTTTTGTTCTTTTACAGTATATATAGCATTGTATTGCTTTCAATTTTTTTTTGTTTTTAGATCTTTTATAAGCCTTGTGTTTAATCTTAATTTGCCTTTTCACCCTAGCTGTCAACCAGTTAGAAATTCTACCCTTTTTACTGTATTTTTTTAAATATTGGTACACAATCATTCTCTATCTTAATGAGAATGTCTCTAAATGATTCCCTAGAAGCTTCCTCTGATTTATATAATAATATACTATCCCAATCAATCTCACAAAGACGCTGATGGATCTCACTAAAATTGGCCTTGTTATAGTTTTTGATCATGGTGTTCCAATTATTTTTGCTCTTCCCAGTGGTCATACTACATGCTATCAATTTATGGTTGCTATTTCCTAATGACTGAGTATGTTGATGTCTGTAATTTCATCATTTATATTAGTCCAAATAAGATCTAATATATTGGTCAAGGCTGACATCAACACACGTTTTGAGAAAAGTTCTGTCAGCCTCTGTTTTGCCTCTCAGTTCAATTCAGTTTACCCCAGGGAGATTAAAATCACCAAAAATAACAACATCACTGGAGTTAGAAGCTTAGGTTATTTCTTCCAGTAAGGATAGGTTGTATTCTACAGCAGAATAAGGGGGTCTGTAACAACTGCCTATAAGTACTGCTGATCTCTCAAGGAATAATAACTTGACCCAAATGGTTTCTAGAGCCACATCAATGTCCATGGAGAAATCAACAGCCTGTGATGAGATGGAATTGTAAATATATAGACAGACATCTCCTCCTGATTTATCCCCCCATTTTTATAATAAAGCTTGTAATCAGTAATGTTGTGCATCCAGTAAGATGTGTAATCCCACCAAATGTCATTTGTTCCAAAAATGTCTATATTATTTTGTTTAATATTGGCTTCCACTCAGTCTTTTTCAGCACATTTAAATGTCTAGCGTTAACTGTTAAGATATTACACCAAAATTATGGACTATGTGAGAGGGTAGATCTATGTAAGGGGAATTTTTCAGAACGATTTCCAACAGAACCCCCACATACACACACACACTGCTAGTTTAAATGGCTTGTAATATAAGCTTCAATTCTTTTGCCTAATAAACTACTGTCCATTTATGCAAATGTTGCCCATCCGTGAATAAGTGCGCTCTATCAGTAAGCTCTACCAATGTGTAAGACACCAAATCCTTTTTGAGGCACCGTAGATGTGGCCAATTGTTTATACTTTTAATTTTAGCAGTTATGGTTGCAGTTGCTTGTGGTACGAGAAGAATCTCAGAAAAGCAGATATCACAATTTTTTGCTACCAATAATTCACTCAGAATTGTGAATTCTTTTTTTATATCTTCCAGCTGGGTAATATTGATGTTATTTGTACCAGCGTGTATAATAACTAAAGGATTTTCTCCACCATTAAATAGAATAGAGTTAATACTGGTTGATAAATCCAAAATTGTAGCACTCCTTTAACTACTGTTGGTCCTATTGGCTTTGTCTGGATTGCACACAATATGATCTATGTGTTTGATTATAGAATCACCCAGCACATATGTTTGATGAGTGAGAGTTTCAACAAGTGGTACATGGTACTTCTCAGGGTTATTTTGTTCTTCAGTGACATCAAGATTTCTAGGAAGTTGGTGTTCATGAATTTCATGGTGTAGTAGTAGTAGTAGTAAAATTTTTATTCAATTGACAAGCAAAAGAATAGGAAGCTCAACTGAGACGAGCTCATTTCCAGTGAGGTCCCCAATACAAACATACATACATACATAATAACATAATCAAAAAAACACACAAAAAAGGACAACAACAATAACAAAAGCTGCTCAGTGCAGGCTGATTCAATGTCCATATCTGTTGCACCTGCCCTCTGTGGTTCAGGCTCAACATAAGGGTGAGACTCCTCAATGCTATGCTTGTAACCATTGCCTTGAGGAGGAGGAGGGGCAGTGATATCCATGGTTTGTCCACTGGAAGTCTTGGGATCTAAGCTAGCAAAATGATTGCACAGGTGTAGTAATCTTAGTAATCTAGACAAGAATAACCCAAGAACAGCCTATTGGCTCAACAGGGTCAAGCTCAGTGCCTCACAAGAGGAAAGGGATCTAGGAGTTATCATATGTGACACCCTAAAACAAGCCAGTCAATGCAATTCAGCATATAGTAGGGCCAACAAAATGTTGGAGTGTATAGGGAGAGGATTCAACAACAGGCATCAGGATGTGGTACTGCCACTATACAGATTCCTGGTGAGACCCCACCTGGAATACTGTATCCCATTTTGGAGCCCACACCTTACAAAGGACAGGAACAGGCTAGAAACCATACCATGAAGGGTGAGCAAAATGATACAGGGGCTCCAGAGACTACCGTATGAAGGGTGTCTCGAGGTGTTAAACATGTATTTGCTGGAGACAAGAAGAGAGAAGGGGGATATGCTAGAGACCTTCAAGTGCATAAGGGGAATTAATGCAGAGCCCTACTCTGAACTATTCACTGGAGTGTCCAGCTCAAATACAAGGGGGCAATGGTGGAAGCTGAGGGGTGGGAAATTCAAAATCGATCTTAGGAAACACTGTTTCTCAGAAAGGATGGTGGAGTCATGGAACAGGCTGCCCGTGGATGTAGTGGGAGCTAAGGCTGTGTCAGCCTTCAAACAGGGTTGGGATAAAGAGTAAGCTTGAATTAAATCTGCAGGTAAAAGTATGGGCTAGGTCTCAGGATCTCCTAGGGTCTCAGGAACTCACAGGCAGATTTGATGGACATTTGGTCTTCTGTTGTCACCTTTCTATGTTTCTAACAAGAATTAAATTAAGAAAATAGATCCATGTATGAATCATAAAAATAATGTAAGATGATTGCTATGTAACACCAGGAGTTTAAACAATTAGCTGGGGGAATTGCAAACAGTATTAACCACTGGGCAAAAAGTCAACATAATCTTAATAACTGAGACATGGTGAACAAGAGAGGATGACTGGTGAAAGAACATCTCAGGCTATTATTTGATAAGACTGGACAAGAAAGGAAGGAAAGGAGGGGAAATTACTATATATTTAGCAAATTATATTATTGCAACAAACATCTGTGAAAAAAGTAAGAATGGAGAGACAAACCCAGAGACTATTTGAAGGTAGAAACCTATACTACTGACAATTAAATTGTGGACTTGTGTTATACACCACCAAATCCAAATGCAGTAGCTAATCAAGCAGTAATAAAAGGAATAGAAATAGCAAGTGACATGGGAGAGATAGTGTTTGTAGAAGACCTGATTTACAGTGATATAAATTGGTTCAAAAAGACAGTTGGAACGGATCAAAGAATCAAATTTCTCACAGCTTGTAGTGGAATTAATTTAGGCCAACATGTACGGCACTCCACTCATGGTACCGGTTTATTAGATCTAGGCCTAAGCACAGAAAACATTACAATACAAACCGTGTAGTTATCCAGTCACTTGGAAATAGTGACTGCTCATATATATGCTTTATTTTACAAGGTAAGCAAACTGAAGTGAAAGAGTGTACAGAAATGCATTTCTACAAAATATGCAAAACAGCAAATGTCCAAGCTATCAATAACATCATAAATAATATGAACTGGGACTTGCTACTTAGGAATAAAACAGCAGAGGAGAGCTGGAACTATAAAAAGCAAACTGCAATATAATCAATGCTAGTAAGAAATACATGAAACATGTTAAAAAATATATAACATTAACTGTATAAAACCAAAATAAACAAGTGAATAACAAAATTAATCAGGAAGAGGAATAAATCATATGCTATACATATAAGAACAAATACAGCAAATTGATGAGGGCATTTCATAAAATCTAAAATTGAAGCCAAAAGAAATATAGAAAACAAACTAGCAAATATCACAAATAAACAAAACTGTAAGATATTTTATAGCTATATCCACTCCTTAAAAAGACTGCCACAAAATTAACAACTATAATAGAAAATAAAAATGTTATCACTGAACCACATGATATAGCAAATACATTTAATAAATATTTGTCTTTGGTCTTTTTTGAAAAACATTCACAATTATCATTACAGTAACTCCTCTGAAAGTGGCAGCATCAAAATATGGGAAGCAGATAAAGCCCCCAAAATTAATGATCTCAAGCCACACAGTGCATCTACTCCAGATAGTATCACATCACAAATGCTCAAAATAATGATGAACAGTGTTATATTTCCACTACCATGTTAAAATTCATTAAGAGAAGACAGTGTCCCTAAGGACTGGACACTGTCAAAGGTTACACTAATCCACAGAAAGTGCAACAGGCAAATGTGACAAACTGTACACCTACAGTATAAGTTTAATCCTGTAGGTGTACAGTTTGCCACATTTTGCCTGTTGTGGTGCCCATATAAAAAGAAGGATGTAGAGAAGGTTGAGAAAGTCCAATGCAGGATTACCAAAATAATATCTGACATCAAGTATATGCCGTATACAGAAAAATTGCAAACGCTAAATCTCTAACCCCTGGAAGTATGAAGGAAAAGGGGACTATTTTATTATTTTTCAATATTATACGTGATTCATGTCTACTTAATGAGCTTAACATTACATTTAATGGCACTTTCCTGGATTTTCAAAATGGCCCCAAATGTCACCCTGAACATATAGGCCCAGATATTCAGACTGCATGGGGCAGTGGCGCAAGCCTGGGCGCAGTGCAACTGGGCTGCACCGCAGCCAGGACCAGGTGATATTCAACAGTGATGCACCATGGTGCAGCACTGCAGAATACAGCAAGGTCAACACACATATTGCACATGGTGCAGTGGCACTGTGCCAGCACCAGCCACAGATAGGGAGCATGGGGATGCGCCAGTGCAAACGCAGTTTTGCTGGGTGCATCACCCACGATATTCAGCAGAGGGCATGCAAATGAGGCCATAATCTATGCAAGGTACAACAGGGGCCATTTGCATGTCATTATGGCCCCATTTGCATGCCTTGCACCAGGCAGCCCAGTGAAGTGCACTTGGCGCCCTGCACAGAATGACCTGTGTACAGTGGGGGGCCTGGGGCATCTCCCACCCCCATAGCTGCGATCACATTAAAACCAGAGTACAACACTTTCCTGACAGCATAGTGGACCCCCTTCCTCCTGTGTCCCTGATTGACAGTTAAAGTAGTTTTAATTCAGCCCTGGTACTCCAGTGATACCCCCTCCCTCCTGTGTCCCCGATTGGCTGGTAAAGTAGATTAAATGAGCCCTGGTAGTCTAGTGGTACCCCCTCCATCCCATGTCCCCAATCGGTGGGTAAAGTAGATTAAATGTGCCGTGGTAGTCTAGTGGCAGCCCCCCACCCATTGCTGTGATCACTGCCTAAAACACATACCTGGCAATCCAGTGGCACCCCCATCCCTCCCTCCCACACAGAACCCCATGCCTACCCACCCCCCCATCATTGGTGGGTGGCTACAACCAGCCCGCATACTGCCCGTCCGCCCACCAAATGACAGGTACAGTATGGGCTGTAAGCCCATTGGTCCATTGGCCCTGCATCACCCTTTAAAAATTGATCCCATTGATTCTAATATCAGAGGCTATCCACTAAGAGTTAATCCAAGAACATTTCAAACTAAGAAAAAGAGACTTCTTCTACACAGAACTGGAAAATGCATGGAATGGTCTTACACTAGACATTATCATAAGTAAGACTAAAGACTAATGCAAAAATAATTTGGACACATACGTAACAAATGAGGGAAGAGTTTAAACATTGCATTTTAAATACAGGAGCTAATCATGGGCAACCTGTCTTCTCAGCTCCTCAACTCATTAGTGAACATATTCCAAAGTGATCACATTTCCCTTTGGAATCAAATCTGAGTTTTTAAAAAAGTAAATGGGGCATGTCAGTATCTTTGGTACTTTATGTCCATTTTGGCAGGATTAATATCACCTTTTTGTAAGTCAGTCATGCATCAGTTGTGTGGTCTAAGTAATTGCTTAGTCATTGGACAGTAGTACTTGTTAGACCTTTTCCTATATAGTTGCACAACAAGGCACCAGCATGCATGTCCAACACACACCTGGGAGTCCCTGAATGTAACAGCTTCCTCTCACTCTCAGATGTTACTGTGATACTTACATACTATTTCTCCGTCATTCCTGCTGTCACTGTAACTTCCGAGAGAAGGTGTTTTACCAACCAGGAAAATGTACTGACAATCTGGGAATAGGCACTATAATGCCAGGGTAGTCTGGGTAATTTTTAGAAGAGGAGTCACTGCTTCTGGTGGCAACATTGATGAAGACCCTCTGTGGTTAGGAGCTGTCACTGCCAGTAGCAGAATCAAATAAATCCCTCTAGGAGCAGTGGACACCACTATGCATTGCAATATCTTTAAAGTTCCTCTGGTGCAAAGCACTGCCACAACAAGCTACAATGTACATGTTTGTAAGAGTGTGTGCGTGTGTGTGTGTGTGTGTGTGTGTGTGTGTGTGTGTGTGTGTGTATGTACGTGTATGCAAGTATTTGTGTGAGTATTTGTCTGTTTAAGGATGAACTGTAGTACCATTAGTACTTTTATTTATGTTGGCTGAGGTGGGAATGGAAACAGTCCCCAAAGGAATATCTCCAGTGCATGAGTGGTATGAGCTGGTAGTTTGGAGTGGCTGTTTAAAGATTTTAAGGAGCCATGTGTTTTTTTTTTATTTGCTTGTTTTGATAAAATGTTTATTCACAGTTCTGGCCAGTCTACTCCAGGAGTTGGAGACTGCCTCTGGCAATCAGTGGGGCACAGAGTCTGTATCTCTCAGTTACCCCAAATTACAAGAGCCATGCCTCATCCACTCATAAGTTCTGTACCTCACTTGGAACAGTTGAAATCCAAACATATAAGGGTCTGTCTCATATTGTAAACTCAAACTTTGGAGCAAAAAATGCCATTTTCAACACTAGTGCATCAAAGTTAAACTTGAGAAAATATAGAAGCACTAGTTTCCAATGTTTTGAGCATGTGTCTCCATGTGTTTGATCTTGTGTCTCAAATTATAAGGGTCATTGTCCCTTGCTTTCCTACTTTTTTATTGTCAGTGTCCAAAATCTCAATGACATAATGTTAAGATGCATTCTTTCCTGCAGGTGACGGACTTTATCCCTGCCTTTCCATTGCTACTGTCAGTCCCATACCAATCTCCTAGTGCTGTACACTCCACCCAAACACCACAGCAAATCTACAGTATATCAGATGAGATCCCCCTACATGACATCCACATGTGTATAGCTGCTCTTACTGACAGGTGTAAGGGTCCAAGATTCTTGCCCCTGTAGCCCACCAGTTGATGCTGTCTACATACCCCCATTTTCCCACTCAACATACCCTCCCATCACTGACCAGTGCTCACCCACTGCAAGGCTATACTTGGTACTGCAGTCATGCTCTTTGCCAGTGGAACCCCAGTTTGTTCAATAGGAAGTGATTTTATTTGCCCCACAAAACACTGCACAGTCAGACAGAATGTTAAATATATATATTTTTTTTTAGTTAGTTGTTTAACCAGGAGCAGCACACTAAACTGAAAGCTTTTTTAGAGGAGCGACCTGGGAGCACAGAGAGGTTACGTGACTTGCTCAGGGTCACACAGTATGCAAGCGGAAGCTGTGGGATTCAAACCCTAGTCTGGTCTGTTGGATGTCATCAGATTTGCAGCTCAGAGCCTTAAACCACTGCGCTATACTGCCTCCAGTATTTAAACAGGAACTGTCATCTACAGGATTTCTTTATGTCTGAAAGCCCATAAAAACTGATCAGAGTGAGCCATTGTGCTTACAGTATGTGTGAGTCTTTGCAGTCCAGAGTTATTCATATGCAAATCAGCCTGCAATTAAGAGCTGGGGCAGCCATGTGTTATAGGCTCCTAACAGGAAATGATGTCACCGAGGGACTTGGCCGTCCTTTGACTGTAGATAATTCAACGGGTTAAATAGGAAATTGTCTGTTTTATTAAGTGTGTTTTAAGGTGTTATTACAACACTTTCTACATGTATAATAATTGTTTTGTATGTGCTTTGAAACTACTGAGTTATCACCTTTAGATTTCAAACTGTTAGTAAAAGTAATCCACTTGCAGGATTGCTTTCACCTCTAGGCTATACTGCCAGCTGATCATCAAAAACTACAAATCTCAAGGCTGGCTCTGTGCTGCCAATAGGAACCTACTGGCCTGCCATCATTGAGCCAGCCTTAAAATGAGTAGTTTTTATTATCAGCTGGCAGTACAGCCTAGAGGTTAAAGCAAAGAGCTGTGAACAAGCTTCATTTATCCATCAGAATGTGTTTTAATTCCAACATGCTGTAGAAACATAGAAACATAGACTTTGATGGCAGATAAGGACCGCTAGGCCCATCTAGTCTGCCCATTTCCCTACCTACAGGATAGGCCGGAGATCCTAGTTAACCAACAGCCTATATCATCCTGCCCCCCACAAGAATTGCCTTATGTCTGTCCCATGCATTCTTGAATTCTCCCACAGTTTTAGACCCCACAACTTCCTCAGGAAGGCTGTTCCATGCATCCACTACCCTCTCTGTGAAATAATACTTCCTCACATTGCCCCTGAACCGCCCTCCTTCTATCTTTTAAACTGTGTCCCCTTGTTCTTGCAAGTCTCTTTTCTGAAAGATGCTACCCTCTTGGACTTTGTTGATTCCTTGAGGTACTTGAAAGTTTCTATCATGTCCCCCCTCTCCCTTCTTTCCTCAAGGGTATACATATTAAGCTCCTTTAGTCTCCCCTCATACGGCTTCTCTTGCAGACCCTGCACCATTTTAGTTGCCCTCCTCTGGACTGCCTCTATCCTGTCTTTGTCCTTGTGGAGATGGGGTCTCCAGAACTGGACCCAGTATTCCAGATGGGGTCTCACCAACTGTCTGTACAGAGGGATAACAACTTCCTGTTTTCTGCTGCTGATGCTTCTCCCTATACATCCCAGTATACCCCCGGCCCTCCCTACTGCCTTCTCACATTGCTTGCTAACCTTAAGGTCATCTGATATGATTACCCCCAGGTCCCTTTCCTGTTTTGTTGTTGTTACTACCTCCCCACCCATTGTGTATTCTTCCCCTGGGTTCTTGTTTCCCAGGTGCATTATTTTGCACTTTTGCATTGAATCCTAGCTGCCATACTTCTGACCATTCCTCCAACCTTGCCAAGTCCCTTTTCATCCTTTCCACGCCTCCTTGTGTATCAACCCTGTTGCAGATCTTTGTGTCATCTGCAAAAAGGCATACTTTTCCTTCCAGTCCCTCTGCAATGTCATTGATGAAGACATTAAAAAGGACTGGACCCAATACTGAACCCTGCGGTACCCCACTAGTAACCGCCCTTTCTTCAGAGTGGACTCCATTTACAATTACCTTCTGTGTCCTGTTGTCCAGCCAATGTTTTAGCCAGGCTACCACCCCTGGGACCCACCCCAGGCTGGTTAATTTGATAATAATCTTTTGTGTGGGACTGTGTCAAATGCCTTGCTAAAGTCTAGGTAGGCCATGTCCACAGCCCCTCCCTGGTCTACTACTTTGGTCACCCAGTCAAAGAAATCTATTAGATTCATCTGACATGACCTTCCCGCTGTGAACCCATGCTGCCTTGGATCCTGTGCTCCACTGACCTCTAGGTACTCAACTATTCTTTCCTTCAGAAGTGACTGCATCACTTTCCCTACCACAGAGGTCAGACTGACAGGTCTGTAGTTTCCTGCCTCTGTCTTGGTCCCACTTTTGTGAAGGGGAATCACATCCGCCTTCCTCCAGTCCTCGGGTACCACACCATCCTCCCATGATTTATTAAAAAGAGTAGCCAGTGGTTTCACTAGTTCCTTCCTTAATTCTTTTAGAATTCTGGGGTGAATTCCATCAGGACCCATTGCTTTGTCCACCTTCAGTTTTAGGAGTTCTTGCAGAACCCTTTCTTCTGTGAAAGGACTGGGATCGACCCCCCTATCAAGAGTGCTGCTGTTAATTGGATTAGGCACTTCCCCCTCCTCTTTTGTGAATACTGAGCAGAAATATTCGTTCAGTATTCCTGCTTTTTCACTGTCCCCCTCTGCCCACCCACTGTTCTTTCTATTCAGCCTCACTATCCCTCCCTTTGTCTTTCTACGCTCGCTGATGTACCTATAAAAGGTTTTATCCCCCTTCTTAACTGAGTTGGCTATCTTTTCCTCAGTTTGGGCCTTTGGTATTCTGACTTCCCTCCCTGCTTCTTTCTGCCTTAACTGGTACAGCTCTCTGTCCTGCTCCTTCTGTGTTTCCTTATACTTCCAGAATGCTATCTTTTTCTTCCTGACTTTCACAGCCACCTCTCTTGAGAACCATAGTGGCTTTTTCTTTCGTTTTGATTTGTTTATTTGCTTCACACAAAGGCTTGTTGCCTCTGTGATGGCAGTTTTGATAATTCCCCATTGTTGCTCCACACCTCCTTCTAGCCTGTTTGCTAGTGCTTTTCTGTACTTGTATATTGTGTGACCAGAGCAAGTTACTTAATCTCCCTGTGCTCCCAAAACACACCTGGAAACAAGCAGTAGCTCAGTTTGCCTTTGCTGGACAGACAGAGCAAAAACAATCTGAACATGTGCTACGATTCTGAAAATGTTATGCTCTTTCTAACCAGATTTGACTTGAAAAGAAAAAAATAGGACACACTTACTTGTTTATTAATTGCAATAACACTAAGATGGACAATATTGTTAAAACATGCATAACCTGAAATGCATTATTAAAAGAGTATTTTACTACTTTTGATGACGTTAAATGCATAACAGTTTCTTACTGAAATACTTTGATTAGAATGGGATTTTCTACCATAACAATGTCATAATTCTATTGGATTTTTTTACTAACAGTTTGGAATGTAAAGGTAATAACTCACAAGTTTCAATGCACATACATATAGAATAAGACATGGGGTGGTGTGTTTAACAAGATGTTTTGCACACACCAAGGTGTTGGATGCTACATAAACCCCGAGAGCAAAGCTCAAGGGGTTTATTTAAGCATCCAACACCAAGGGGTATGTGTAAAATCTCAAGTTAAACACACCACCCCAGGTTTTGTTTTATATAATTGCTGGGAAGCCTTTTCTCCCCATAGCAATTATATAAAATAAAATGGTTCTGGTCCAGTTCAGATGAAGCGCTGGCTGCAGTCCCCTCTTGGCTGCAGTCTGTACTGCTGAGCGGCTGTTGAAACCTTTAATTTTTTTTTTTAAGTTTAACCATGGGGATTACAAATAAACTAACTCAAATGCTGAAAGGCATTGTTAGTGCACTTGACTTATCACATCCTGAGTGACAAAGTGAGGTGGTCAGCTTTTCAGCACTGTGTACAGGGAGGAATCAGTGGTAGGCCCATGCATGGAGCAAGAGAAACCTGGAACGTGTTCGCCATTATAACCTGTGAGTTATAACGGTGAATTATAACCGGGTTTCCCTTTGGGAGAAAAGATTCCTCAGGTATTATAAAACAATTATTATAAATGTATAAAGTGACAACACTTTCTATATTTATAATATTTGTTTTATACATGCATTGAAACTAGTTAGTTATCACCTTTACATTTCAAACTGTTAGAAAAAATAATCCAGTAGAATTCTGGTATTGTTATGGTAGAAAATCCCATTCCATTCAAAGTATTTCAGTAAGAAACTGTTATACTTTCAACTTCATCAAAAGAAGTAAAATACTATTTAATTAATGGTGATCATTTTTTACATACAGATAATGGCACTTTTATCACTAGTTACAACCTCTCAGTTGATATTTCTGGTTAGAACTGGGAGGTTGTAATCTGCACTTGTCAATCAAGCACTGCCACAGAAAGCGAACTGGCACGTAGTTTCTCTGTGGGTGGGCCGAACATCTTGCCCAACATGGCAGCTTTGTTACCGAGCACCGGACCTGACACTCAAGCTTTGCCTCACACTGATAAGGCAAGTAAGATTTTAAATATCTATCTAGCTGATTCTGCCTTGAAAATGAAAAAAATCAATCTGGTTGATCCTGACGCTCATACATTTCGAACATGTGTTACACTTTGCAGCTATGCCGACAGACCTCCACCTTCCAGAATGCCATTTCTACTGTAATGCATAAATGAACAAAAAAAAAAAAGAAACAATAACACAAAAGAAAAAGGGGACAGGCAGTGTGTGTGTGTGAGTGTGTGTGTGTGTGTATCTATCTCTAACAGAAGTGCTGCACTAACTGAACTATGCTGAAAGAGGAAAAATTATCACCATTAATTAAATGAAATAATATATGGGTGGGTGTAAAAACAGACTTTTACACACACCTCATTGTAGGATGCTTTTTCATGTAGCATCGCACACCTCGGGTGTGTTTAAAAGTCTGGTTACACACACTCAGCCATTTATTATTCTGTATTTTATTAATGCATTTCAGATTCAATGATGAACTCTCACAATATGGTCAGCACTTCCTCCAGTTGATGACATATCTGGGCCTTACACAGGTGGTTACCACTGCTACTCATAAACACGGGCACTTCCTTGACTTAGTCTTCCTCCTAGGGACTGAAACATCTGATTTGGGGGTGGAACCAGTTGGGTGGTCTGATCGCTACACTGTGGGGTTAAGTTTTAGCACCCCCCCCATAGGCCTACCCCTGTGGAGATGATTAGGTACCGTCCTTTACAAGATATAAGTTCTCATTGCCTAGTTGTGGTGCTTGACCCCTCGTCCCTCTCGTTGGCAAGCAGTGACTCAGAGACCCTCATGACGGCTATAATTTTGCCGTCTTGGCTGCTCTGGATTCTATTGCTCCAGTCCGAGTTCATCATCTCTCCTGTCGCCCTCAATCTCCTTGGTTTAATGGAACATTGAGGGAGATGCGGCGACTAGCACAAAGGTTAGAGCGTTGCTGGTGCAAGTCCGCTCATGGTACCGACTGCCTTAGATCGATGGACCATTATCAAGTCTATCAATCTGCAATCACCCGTAACAAGGCAGAATTTCTTTCTGGGGAGATTGCAGCATCTCAGAATTGACCAGCTCAGCTATTCTGAACTGTGGACAGACTGTGCAACCCAACTTTTCTACATGTTCAGAAAGCTTTTTTGCAATTAGAGCGCAATGAACTTGCTCAATTCTTTGCTAATAAGGTGGCTGATATCAGGGTGGTACTTCAACCGGCACACTCTGTGGGCATTGCCCTTGATCAGCATGAGGTCACTGCACCTCATCTTTCTTGGAGTACCTTCAGCCGAGCTGAGTTCATGGATGTCATGCGGATCATCGAGGTTGTGCGCCCTACGTGTTGTAGTTTGGACCCTGGACCAGCTTGCCTAATATATGGTTGTATTGACAATATCAGTCCAGTCCTTGTGTGGATAGTTTGGTGCTCCTTGGAATCTGGAGAGTTCCCTAGCTCCCTGAAAGAGGCGATGGTGACACCGCTCTTGAAGAAAGCTGCTTTGGACCCAGACTGCTATGCTAACTACAGACCTATCTCTAACCTTCCCTTTTTAGGGAAGGTGATTCAGAAAGTAGTGGCAGCACAACTGGAGGACAATTTGACCATCCATGACATCTGTGAACTGCTCCAGTTCAGTTTTCGAAAGAGACATAGTACTGAGACAGTACTGGATCTGGTGCTCAATGATCTCATGATGGCTAGAGATCAGAAGAGCCGCTCCATCTTGGTTCTTCTGGATCTCTCATCAGCATTTGACACTGTGGACCATGGAGTGTTGCTTGGTCACCTGAGGTACATCTTTGGACTGTTGGGTACAGTCCTCAGGTGGTTTACATCGTTCCTCATGGGTAGAAAACAGAGAGTGGTGTCTGGGATTTTTTCCTCAGGCCCTATCTCTCTCTCTCTCATGTGGGGTTCCTCAGGGTTCAGTGCTATCACCTATGCTGTTCGTGGTGTACATGCTACCCCTCGGAGACGTTGTAAGAAGGTATGGGCTGAGGTTTCATTGCTATGCTGATGATAGCCAGCTCAACCTTTCTTTTGCACCCAACCAGGTTGGAGCTCTTTTGGTCTTTAACTACTGTCTGAAAGAAATCCAGGAATGGATGGATTCTAGCTGGCTGAAGTTGAACTCAGAAAAGACTGAGGTGTTGGTTGTGAACCCAGGTCACCGGATAGGGGGGTTGGGGTTTGGTTCACAGCTCGGGACTTTTTCACTCCAGACCTCTGAACAGGTGCATAACCTGGGGGTAATTTTTGATGAAGGGTTAACCCTGCATTCGCAGGTGTCAGCTGTCATCAAAACTTCCTTTTATCATCTTAGGAATATCACCTGGGTTAAGCATCTCATTCCATCTGGTGACCTTCCTACCTTGGTCCATGCCTTTGTGTCCTCGCGCTAAGATTATTGCAACTCCCTTCACCTATTTATTCATTTATTTATTTAGTTTTTGTTGACTGGGTAAGTGCACTAGACAAATCCTGCCTATTTTCAGGCACGACCCAGGGGAGGGGGATACAGATGAATGTCAACTGACCTTGAACTGTTGGTGGTATTTTTAGTGAATGAGGGAAATTTGGCCAGGACACCGGGGAAATTCCCCTGCTCTTTTCGATAAGTGCCATGGGATGTTTAACATCCACCTGAACTACCACAAATCCAGGCAGATGGGACCTCGGTTTAACATCTCATCCGAAAGACGGCACCTCAGAAGTGCAACACCCCTCTCATGCTGCACTACAGTGTCAGTACTGGGATATTAACCCAAGTGCCAGATGTTGGAACTGAACCCACAGCCCTCTGATCTCCAGGCCTCCGAGGTGAGTGTGCTACCTACTGAGCCACTGACACTGACATCTAGGGCTTCCTGAGGTAGAAATCCACTGCCTGCAGCTGGTGCAGAATGCAGCAGCCCGGCTTTTGATGGGATCTGCTAGGTCCTGTCATATTACGCCGGTGCTGCACAAACTGCACTGGCTGCCAGTACAGTAGCGGATCACCTTTAAAGTCAGTTTACTGACTTTTAAAGCCCTACATGAACTGGGCCCAGATTACCTGAAAGAGCTCCTTGTTCCTTACTGCCCTGGACGATCACTCCACTTGGCTGACGAGGGGTTGCTAGAGATTCCAAGGGTGTGTTTGTAATCTTCTGGAGCAAGAGCATTCATGTATGCTGCCCCCACCCTTTGGAATTCTCTACCCTATCGGTTAAGGGAGTGCACAACTGGGGAGGAATTCAAGCATGTTTTAAAAGCTTTTCTGTGACACCAGGCATTCATTGATTGATCTTCCAACTGATGAATAGTATATTGTTATTTTAATGTTAATGTATTGTTGTTTATGTAAACTGTATTGATGTTTGACTTGTTTTAAAATTGTTAGGCGCCTTGGCTGTTAGATAAGGTGTCTTATAAATAAAATGTATTATTATTATTATTATTATTATGTATGTTTTAACAATGTTGTCCATCTATGTGTTGTTGCAATTAATAAACAAGAAATTGTGTCCTATTTTTTTTCTTTCCAAGTCAAATCTGGATAGAGATACAGCAAATTATTAATCCGCCTGTGAAGTGGGCACTTCGCGTCCGAGGAGTACAATGCGAAGTGGACCCTTTAAAGTGCTCTCTTCATGTTATTGTTACCACTTCACTTTCTCATTGTGCCTTAACGCTAAGTAAGGTGAAGTGAGAAGAAAATAGGCACATCACATGGCTTTCAGTACTGTAAGTCACATGCTTTAGCCAGGCAGGAAGGAAGTGAATCAGAGAAGCAGTTTCACTTTCTCCTTTGCATTTGTAGAGGGAGAAAGCAAAATTGTGAGAGGAGAGGAGTTTGCTTGGCTTTCGTTTGTTTTTGCTGCCAGAACCAACAAACAAACAGCTTTTTTAAAAGCTATTTTATTTAGTGTTTGTATTGTTTAGGGTTTTTTTGGTTAGTGAATTTTTTTGTATAAGTTTTGTTTTTGTCTTGTTTTGTGTGTGTGACTGACTGTGTGTGTGTGTGTGTGTCCCCCGTCTGTCTGTGTGTGTCATTCTGTGGACTCAGGAGGATGGAGGGTCACGTTGGAGAAGGCGAGTCTCTGGCCCGTGGGCGTGTTAGGAGGGGAGGAGTACAGACCTGGGGGGGCAGGGCAGTCATGTGATGTTGGACCACTCCAGACTCCTGGCCGGTGTTGCTTCCCTCATGGAAGCAACAGGAGCAGCAGCAGCACCAGTGCCACTGGTGGCTGTTGCATGTCCACCTTCTCCACCACTACCACCACTACTACTAGCAGCAGCTGTTGGGGCTCCAGCAGCACCCCCTCCACCACCTTCACAGCCACAGGAGGTGACCCTGACAATTGTAGGTGGTGGTGGGACTCATGCCCGACATGTGCGGACTGTGTCTGGTCCCCCCACAGCTCCCTAGTGTGATAGTTTTTTAACTGTGTGGGGAGAGATAGCACAGTGGTGGAGTGCCATGTGTGTGGTGTGCTAGTGTGCTGTGGGCCCCCGGCACACATTTGGGGACTGGTGGCCAGTGCACCCACATGCTGAATCACCACAGGGCAGAGTGGCAGGCTGCCACGGAAGGGGCCCGGTGTCCACCTGCTGGCTCTTCCATGGCAGTAGCTGAGGGTGCGGATGGGGTGGGAGATGTGCCTCATAGCAGTCACTGCCACAGCAGGAGGAGAAGGGCTACTACATCAGCTGCTCCACCACCAGCACTACCACCACCGCCACCACAGCCACCAGCACCACCCTGTCCACCACCAGCCCCACTACCTGGATTACCCACTGCAGTGGACTTCACCACAGTCCCTGCAAGCCAGTCTGACCTTAGCCCGGTGTGGGCAGCGCTTGAGGAAAACAATGCAAGTTTCAGTTCTTTGGAGCAGCAGGTTAACAGAGTGGAAGCACAACAGCAGCAAATACTTTCAGTGCTGCACCTGCTGCTGGACTACCACAGCATCCCATGGCCATAGTAAGTCAGGGTATTGTTTTTGGCCCCCCACTCCCACCCCCACCCCACTACCCACTACTGTGTTGTACTTTTTTGTGTGTTTTTTGTGTGTCACTGTTTAATCATACACATTTTCCCTTCCAGGGGAATCTTTCTTGCACCACATAGTGCAATACATTTCTGTGAAAACCGCTCGTAATTTCATTACAGTGTGTCACGTGACGGAGGAATTCCTGTTCTGAAAATCTGCCCACATTCTGCCTCCCTTCTCAGCAAAATTAGGACGTGATGGCAGGGACAGTGCATGTGAGTGTTTCTTACAGTGAATATCCGAGTGTCCGGCAGCTTTCCCAATGTTTCTTTATGTTATAATGGTCAGTTTGTGGTGAAATGTGTGGCCACATTTCCAGTAAGAAG
Source organism: Neoceratodus forsteri (assembly GCA_016271365.2). Lineage (NCBI taxonomy): Eukaryota > Metazoa > Chordata > Ceratodontiformes > Ceratodontidae > Neoceratodus > Neoceratodus forsteri. The sequence continues at coordinate 157,597,566 of CM028131.1, read as the reverse complement.
AGCCTTGTTAGTGTAAACATCCCACATTTCACCACAAAGTGAGCCTTATACAGTAACATAAGGAAACATTGGCTGGGATAGCTGCTGGACATTCACTATAGTGGAGCATGCACCTGCGCTCCCCCTGGCATCACGTCTTAACGTTACTGAGAAAGTATGGCACAATGTGGGTGACTTTTCTCATTGGTAATTCCTCCGTCATGTGACTCACTGTAATGAAATCATGGGTGGTTTTCACAGAATTATGTTGCACTCTGTGGAGCAAGAAATATTCCTGTTGTAGTAATGACCCCACATATTAGTTTATGTGCATCAACATAACTATGTAATGTGGTGACTGTCTGTAAAGCAGCAGCGCAACAATCTGTTAATAACTCTGACCTATATTTTTTAATGTTATGTTACAACTTTCTTTACTTACTTCCTGACTGACTGGAATGATACAATAATTTGCAGTAGTTGAGTCTGCTGAACTACCTGTTTTCATGTGTGAAATAATGAAAGGAGCATTCCTTTTAAATTGGTGCTGACCAGGTCTTTGTCATTGTTTTCCTCTGCTTTTTTCCATCACATCAAGTAGCTGTCATATATTACTTCTGTTGTTAAATTAACAGTCATGCATCAGTCAGTGTTTTATGACACCACGGAACAATAGTTATTGAAAAGCAGCTGCAAATAAATATAAAGCTTGTCCGAACAATATTGGAAGACATGCTCATTTTTTTTCATACATGAAAAAAAGTAGAAGTAAGTGAAGCAGACATAAATTGTGAGAAGAATCGTATCATTCAAGTCACTCATGACTCGAAGGTAAGTAGTGGTGGCTGTGGCAATGTAAAGTAGCATAAAAAAGTACAGTTCAGAACTGTGAGGACATTCTTGCAGTGCTGCTTTAATTGTAAAAATGTCAGTATGGCATCATGAGCTCACAGCAACAATCACAGAACACACAAAAGTGTCCCCAGATTTTTTCTGCAGGCCCATAATGCATCCTCCTTGTGTGCAGAAAATTGACAAATGGTAACGAAGTGAACTAAGACTGTTTCAGCATATACCCCAGTATAAAATGATGACTGTGAGCTTCGTGTTGCTGGTCCAATGTGTTCTGTGAGATAATTCCAGCAAATGAAATGTGATCATCTCTACTGGATTGAAAGGTGCCCTTTGGATGTACACCAATAGTAGCCTTGGAGAGTAGATATATATATATAGATATATGGTTGTGTTTTTTTTGTAGGTGGGGGGGTTGACATGGACATGTACTCATGGTATTGTTCTGCATCACATCACAGGTCACACAGAAACTGTTGGTGTGCACATTCCAGTGCTCAATGAAAATTTTTTGAGCTGAAATTGGAAACGGATAACTCTCAAGCACATGAAGGTAAGTATTTTTTTTTTGGGGGGGAATCATATTTTCAGGTTTGTCTGTAATGGTTTCTTATTTTTTTACTTCTTCACAGATTTCATCAGCATCCTTCTGGAGTCCGGTTGTTAGGATGGTCATGGTCATCTAATGAAATGGCATCTGTATGTTGCATGTGTGCCCAAGCTCGGGGAGGGGGGTGCCTGATGTAGAAGAACTTTTTTGGACAAGGCCACTTTGACAGAACAGCAAAGCATCTCGAAGTTTCCTAAAAAAAGAAATGAATGACTTCTTACAAGTTACAGCTTCATTGTTATGTGTCCCTCCCTGGTTCTCAAATCTCAATCCCTAAAGTCAAGTTACATTTCCGAGACACATCTTATCAACTAACACAACCTGTTGTGTGCAATATTTACTGCAGTCTTTACAAAACAATGAAATGGATGAAATAAAATCTTCATACTTACCAGAATGGATTTCACATGGATATTACATCAGTTCCTCTCTGTCTGTACGGTACAGCTACAGCATCATTCCCAACGAGTATTAGCGATGGAGCCTTTTTTTGTTCCCCTGTAAAAGAAACAAAAGAAGTGTACTGTATGTGTTTTGCCATTGTGGCTCTGAAAAGCTACAGAAAACAAAACATGCAACTAAAGGAAGTGAGGCAACATAACAAACATGAGTACACATACTCACTTTATAGTTTAAATATTAAGAAGCTGGTGGTGGTGGAGTGGTGTTCTAGGGGGTGCAGACAGACTCATGGTGGCAGACTTGGATAACATCAGTCCCGGTGGTGGTGGTGGTGGTGGTGGTGGTCCGTGGGGGGCAGACAGACTCATGGTGGCAGACTTGGATAACATCAGTCCCAGTGGTGGTGGTCCGTGGGGGGCAGACAGACTCATGGTGGCAGACTTGGATAACATCAGTCCCAGTGGAGGTGGTGGTGGTCTGTGGGGAGCATACAGACTCATGGTGGCAGACTTGGATAACATCAGTCCTGGTGGAGGTGGTGGTGGTCTGTGGGGGGCAGACAGACTCATGGTGGCAGACTTGGATAACATCAGTCCCAGTGGGGGTGGTGGTGGTGGTCTGTGGGGGGCAGACAGACTCATGGTGGCAGACTTGGATAACATCAGTCCTGGTGGTGGTACTGGTGGTGGTCCGTGGGGGGCAGACAGACTCTTTGTGGCAGACGTGGATAATATCAGTCCCGGTGGTGGTGGTAGTCCATGGGGGACAGACAGATTCATGGTGGCAGACTTGGATAATATCAGTCCCGGTGGTGGTGGTGGTCCGTGGGGGGCAGACAGACTCATGGTGGCAGACTTGGATAACATCAGTCCCGATGGTGGTGGTGGTGGTCTGTGGGGGGCAGATAGACTCATGGTGGCAGACTTGGATAACATCAGTCCCGGTGGTGGTGGTGGTCTGTGGGGGGCAGACAGACTCATGGTGGCAGACTTGAATAACATCAGTCCCGGTGGTGGTGGTCTGGGGGGGCACACCACCTTTTAAATACTGCAGTTAAAACCTGCCAAGATTAACCACATTATCATCCTCATAAAGAAATCTGCCCTCGCAGTCATCGATGTCTGTTGTCTGACCACTTGAAAATTCTTTCTCCATTGTGTCATCATCTACGTCAGTGGTAGGCTGTTTCAGGCAGCCACTGCCAGTGCCACCAAGATGCTCCATTTCCACATCAGCAAGACCACCATGACTAGGCCGGGGTATGAATACCGAGGTTGCAGTCTGTGTTGATATGTGCCTCTCATTCATTTTAATGAATGTTAGCAAACTAACATTTGCAGGAGACAGCTTTGTCCGACAATCCCTGACTATTGCACCTGCTGAGCTGAATACCCTCTCAACACATACACTGGACGGTGGGCATGTGAGGTGCTTCAGTGCCACTGCAGCCAGCTCTGGCCATTCACTGATCTTTCCACTCTAGTATAAAAGAGGATCTTCACTTATTGTCAGATGCCTGTTTTCAGACAAATATGACTCAACCATTCTCTGTGCCACACTAAGTCTAATTGTTGATGCATCATCCTGTTCTCCCGAATCATTAATTTCACAAATACCCACTTGGGACAAAGCCTCCCAAAGTGGGTTGACGCCACCCACTTTGGTTGGCAGACCACCTGGAACTACAATCCCCTTCCCCTTGCATGATATGCTTGATGGTCCTCCAGGTACACCTTCAGCCAGATTATGCTGCTGAAGTTTGCTGACCTTGGCACGTGACTTCTGTGCCCCATGAACCAAACGCACCAGTTGACCACTGATATTTTTTACCTATTCAGGCCCTCCCTCCAGTACTGATGAAATTCCATGTTTGTATCGTGGGCCCAGCATTGTTGCTATGGAAAAGTTGTCATGACGCTGAATGCTTACTATGTGACGATTATGGTCGAATACTGTCAGCATGTGTTGCAGCAACATAGTGCTATCACCATCTCCAGCAACATCAAGGCTATGCTGTACATTCACCAATGTCTGCCTCAGCACCCACAGCAGTGGAATTGATTGGCTAATGGAGGCAGACTCGCCACTCACTGCCAGTGTGGCATGTTCAAAAGGCCACAAAATTGTTATTACAGAGTTTATGAGGGGCCACTGTTCAGTCGTCATAGACATGGAGGCCCCGGAACTGTCAAGGCTAGTGTGTATAACAAGATATTCTGAGATGGCTTTGTATTGTTCATACAACCTCTCTGCCATGTATAATGTGGAGTTCCATCGGGTGACAACTTCCAGCTTCAAGTGGTGCCGAGGCAGGCTGTTTTGTATCTGCAACTGCCACAGTTGGTCACGGGCCTTTCCAAATCTTGAAAAGTGAGAACAGATATGTCGTGCAACAGTCAACATTTCCTTTATGCCAGGGTGCTGCAGAAACTCCTGAACCACAAGATTTAAACAGTAGGCCATGCATGGAACATGAAAAAAAAACACCATTCATGATGCATTTCACCACATTTGACCCATTGTCACTTGCTATGAACCCAGCTCTCAGGGACAGAGGGTTTAGCCATCTGTCAGTTTCAGTCAGTACCATGTCCAATATGTTCTCATTAGTGTGTGAACAGGTCACACTGTGCATAGCAATCGTTGCATGCTGGCGAATTCCAAGAAGATTGCTACCGCGACAATCCACCTTACTGCACTGGTTATTCACACTACCAACATCACAAACAACCCCTAGCACCTGCGCCCAGTGTGCAGTTATACACAGATATGAACCCCCACTGTTTTGCCACTTGTCCACATATCCATACGTAAATGGATGAATGGAGAGGAGGAATGTTGAAGGGCTTGTCTTACTGAGTTGGACACAGTGCAGAACAACTCGGCAACAGCACGGGTAGAAAAGTATGTCCTGGATAGGGCTTACCATTTTGGACAAGCACGTGCAGTAAACCGCCGGAACCCAGAATTCTCCACAAAGGAGAAGGGCAAAATATCAGTTGCCAGCATTTGCACTACAGCAGCATTAAGTTCACGTGAACACTATATGATTGGGGGGGTACTGCAGCTTATGCGCAAAAACACTCTGTACCGTGGGCTGACTTAAACGTTTTACACTTGGTGTGTTGTTAGTCACAAATGGTTGTGCTCTGTGATGAATGGCATTGGCAGGGGGTGGAGTGTGGACATTTGATGAAGACGGTTGCACAGGTGATGATGACAAACCCAGAAATTATATTATTTTGCCAGATTTGCCAACCGAGGTTGACGTACCACTTGCACTAGACATACTGTATTCACCACCACCACCACAAAAACTGCTATTCTCACCAGCACTGGACAACATTTCAAAGTCATTATGGTCCTCCACCTCATCATACCTGTAGTAATCCTCTGCTCTTATTACCATACTACTGCACATGTTTAATTTCCTACTGGGCTTAGCAGTCATGGAAGAGGAAAACATGCTGGCTATGTTTGCCGGTGACACGAGTGAATGCCCACTGTGGTATTAGCTGCCAGCTTGTGCTGGGTCCACAGAGCCAAGTGCCTATTCTTAAGATGTGTATGCTGTCCTCCTGTCCCAAGATGGCTCCCCATTTTACCTCAACTCACACGCACATGGCAAATCTGGCAGATTGCAAGTGAATCATCATTTGCATCTTGAACAAAAAAATCCCAAACAAGGGAGTGTGATGCTCTGCTCTTAACATGTCCATGATGATGTGGCCTATTTAAGTCTGTTATTTTAAGCACTGAAGTGGGGGGCGGCACGTGATGATTCAGGAACTGCACACCTGGACTGCAACTGACCACCATGACTACCTATCATATTGATTACTGGGCCATCATCATCATCACCAACTAAAACCCGTAGATCACAAGTTTTTACGGGGGGGAGATTCCTGCAAACAGACTCAGACACAGCCACTTTTAATTTCTTTTTCTCCAGTTCCCAACTGGGGTCAATTACATCATCATCACATTCATCAACGTCACTCTCACACACATCCACATGTTCTGCTTGGATGCTAGCATGTGGACTGCATGTTGCAACAACAGCAACATCATCATCATCATCACATTCATCATTAGCATCTATGCCACCATCACTTGATATTTTTTCACCACACTGTGAATCACTGCATGGAAAATGCGTGACGTTAAGTGCCACGGTGGACGGAATATCACATTGTATGCTATCGCTGACATGATCATCAGAATCCTCAGGTTCAGTTACTGGCATGTTACTGGGAAGTATGACATCATCTACGCTGCCACTCACTTGCACTGCTTCACACTCAATATGTTTGGATATGGCACACTGGTCAGAATTAGAACTTGATGCAACAATGCTAATACTACCTCCACCACCACTAAAACCAGTAACACTAACACCACCAGCTGGGAAAACATCATCTCCTCCAACTATGAGTGAAGCTACTGATTGGGCTGTAAAAAACATTGCAGGAAAAATACCTTTCCTCACATCAGCAATGCACTTCTGTGTCCGCATACTACTACCATGCCCACAGACCATCTTACTGCCAACATTGCCATGGCCAGAAACAGCTTTGCTTGCACGTCTCTTTGCAGGCATTTTGGGGGATCAACCACAAATATTATTACCAAATTCAGATTTTGATATGTTCACTTTCTGACTGGATGGATGCTGGCTGGATGTGAAGCAAAATAAACAACTGTGGCTTCAGCAACAGATAAGAGACTACTCTGAGACTGTCATGGAATTAAAACAACTTCAGTAACCAGTGAGCTTGATGGGGTCACAAAAACTATCCAGTCTGGTAAAAAATACCTTTTGAATGTGGGGGTGGGGGGGGGAGCACTGAATACAGACAGTGCTGATTTTTATGGCACTACAATACAAGCAGCAAAACTAAGAACAGAGAACATGATCGCAGTACAAAATCAGGCAGCTGCAGTGGATAGCAAGTTTACACTATTGCGCTTAGTTGCACTTACACTAGTCTGTGTCACAATAAAAGGTGTATTATTTTTGATGCACGCAACACTGCACACACAACACAGAACAGTTTGTGTACAATGCTGAACGAGGAATGCGACTCAAATGCAAAAGCTCAGTGTACTGTCACATAATATAAATTTCTAATTTAAACAACCTGACCTTATGAAACGCTATACCACATACACACAACAAACAGCAAGAACATTTGTATTATTACTGACAATATTACTATGTGTACATTAACACAGTCAGTTATATAACAAAAATATAATCAAAAAACAAAGAAATCACTAGTTCTCCAACTTAAATCTACCTACACCACAGATACACCCCTCCCCCACAGCACACTTTCACTGTCTTTCACCACACACACTCAATGTTGTAAATTAACATTCAAAATCCACACACAAACAAAAACAATCGATGTTATGAGCACAGGAGGGTTTCCTATTATCGATGAACTGAAGTTGGATCCCCCAAAAAAGAAAAAATGCTTTTTGAACACCTTTTACAAGATTCCTACAGACAGCTATCAGAGCACACTGTCTCCTACTCCTTCCTACTCATACTACCCCAAACTGAGGCTGTGCAGATCAATATAGAGCCCATGTGACTTGAACTCCCATGAATCACTGCAAAATCCGCCTTTGGAGCTAAAATACGAGGCGAAGTGGACTGCCACCAATGCACTTCGCCTTAAAATTGGAAGAGTAGTGGCCAGGGAAGGTGGAGTAACACGAAGTCAGCGTTTGTAATGGACTTCGTGTTCCTCATTATAATGCAAAGTACTCCGCTTCGCATTGCGGAGCACTCCGCGAATCTGCCTTTGCTCCGTGAAAGGCTTCACGGAGCTGATTGAGTCCACTTCACCCACCACTAAATCTGGATAGAAAGAGCATAATACTTTCAGAATCATAACACATGCTCAGACTGGTTTTACTTTCTTTGTCCAGGAAAGGCACACTGAGCTGTAACTTGTTTCTGGGTATGTTTTAGGAGCACAAGGAGGTTAAGTGACTTGTTCTGGTCACACAATATACACGTATAACATGTTGGAATCAAAACCCATTCTGCTGGATGAATGAAGCTTGTTCACAGCTCTTTACATTAACTCTAGGCTGTACTGCCTGCTGATAATTAAAAAAAATACACATTTCAAGGATGGCCCAATGATGCCATGCCAGTAGGTACATAGCCACATTTGCATCTTGTAGACCTGAGTTCACATCATAAATTGAAAGAGAAAAGGCTGTAAGAGAGGGAACAGAAAAAGACAGAAGCTGGTGCTGTGGCAGCCCCAGAAATCTGTGCTGATATGAACACAGCCATGGTTTAGAATCCTGATATGAGGCCCCAACACCTGCTGGCACCAGACAGCCAGCTTTGAGATGTGCAATGTTTGATGATCAGCTGGCAGTATAACCTAGAGGTTAAAGCAATCCTGAAGATGGATTATTTTTACTGACAGTTTAAAAAGGTAAAGGCGACAACTCACTAGTTTCAATTTATATACAAAACAATTATTATAAATGTAGAAAGTACTGGAAACAACACCTTAAAACACACTTAATAAAACACACAGTTTCCTATTTAACCTGTTGGTTTATCCACAGTCAAATAAGGGCCAAGTACCTCAGTGACATCATTTCCTATCAGGAGCTAAAAACAAATGGCTGCCCTCAGCCATTAATTAGAGGTTGATTTACATATGAATTACTCTGGACTGCAAAGACTCACACATAAACACAATGGCTCACTAAAATTAGCTTTTTATGGGTTTTTAGACATAAAGAAATCCTGTAGATGATGGCCCCCGTTTAATATTTCCACTACTAAATTACAGAATATGCAGTTAAATACAAATGGGTTAAAATACACTATAAAAAGTAAAACTAAACAATTACATTATAGTCAAGTCATGTTTATTGAGCCACATTTGCCATTACAATGTTCTAAAAATAATGTGCCATACAATATGCAGAGAAAATGAATTAAAATACACACGTAAGTAATATGAGCATCTGATGGCACACTAATCGGTACACTGTCGCTACAGTAACAACTTTACAGTGACTTGGTCAATACGGGACAACATCGCCACATCATTATAAAGTCCATCTGGGACCCCAGCACCTTCCCCAATGTTCTGCATCCCATCCTCGACTCAGCTCTGTTTCGGAGTTGAGAATCCTAAAGAGGGTGGTGCATGGGGCACAGATCCCTGCATTGGGGGTATGCCCCCCACAAAACAATAAGGTTTATCACACCGGCACCATCTCGACCACAATTGCGGTCAGTGTAGTGGTGTCAGGGTAACGTCACATTGACATGAAATTGTCGATGTGTCATCATGGACCCCCCTAATCTAGGCATATTACTCAAACTGCCACAAAGCTCAAAAGTAAAGAAATGTTTAATAAGTAAAATAAAGCACTTTCACTCTGTAAACATACATGCAGACAAATAATAATAATAATTATTATTATTGTCCTCTTTCAGGGAAATAAACTATTAATGGAAAAAAAAAAACATTAAATCAAAATCATTACCACAAACTTGGCTCAATAAGTTATACCAGCCATTTCTATGGTCCTCTCAAGAGTTCAGCCACTTTAGAATCAAAGCTGGATCAGCAAAGCCAAGAGCACAAAGTGGAATTTCCCAATGCTGCCTTAATAAGGTCCTCCATGAGGGATCTGGAACCATCCTCAGAAAGTTTGGAAAATTATCTACCTTTCGGGCAGTCTTTTATATAAAAGTTTTCCAAATTGGTACCCTGATATAGATCTGTAAAAAAGAAACAGCATTCTCTTTACTGAAGAATCCTGCTGTTTGAACTTCTGAAAATAAACAGTTTAAGTAATCACCACAGTGCTCCAAACTGGTTTAGCAGATAAACACTCAAGACAAGTTTGTACCTTTGGAATTTGTCCACCTTGTTATAAAACCAAACTCATATACAAAGTACAAAAATTACACTTAAGTATAGCATACATAAAATCAAATAATGAGTGAAATTTTAAAATAAATCCAATCCAAGGTTACAGGTGTGAGCTGTTACCAGCACAGATCCATTCTTCACAATGACCGGGTCCAAAGCAGGAGTCCCACTTTAACATACTAAAGTTCTTTTGTTGTGCATTTTATATCCATATAACATGTATTGAATGCCAAAATCCCACTCCACTGTAGTGTCAACCCTTCAACAGTTCCAATCATATAGAGTCTTGCTCAGGATTTCTTTTTATTTTACTAAGATGCTTACAGAACTGTAACTTGAGATAACAGATGGTTAAGTATAATGGAGGTTCCATTTAAGCACTGGAGTCCAAATTGTTGACACTTTGTAGGAATAGCATTTCTATAAGCTTAACAGCAGGAGTAAAAAAATCTTTGTTTTAAGGGGGTACTGTAGATGTAACAGGAGTTCAGACTCCATAATAGTAGCCAATTAAGCAGTGCCAGGAAAAAAAAAAGAAATATCATTTACCACTAGTCAGTCTGGATATTAGAGCAGCCATTGATAGTAAATGTACATCCAATCAAATATTGCATGAGAAATTTTCCACCCAACTGAAGGAAAAAGACATTCATACATGTGGAAATATAAAAAAATGTAAAAGGCTGCACCTTAGCACACAGGAGTTCATATTCTCCCTATCAAAATTTACCAGCTGCACATTGCAACACCAACATCCATAAGCGTGAGACTGCACTTGAAAAGCTGTCTTTTTCCCTCCAACTGGTTTTTGCAGTACCTGAATAGCACTCCAAAATGACATTTTCTGAATCCTCATTCATAAAATTAAACTATCTTGTGCTTCATGTCCTTGCCTGGTGCCAGCCATGACTCCTCGTCTATACAAAACCACTCCACATTTCTCAGCTGCATCATATTCACTTCTTTGGGCACCTGAGCTGCATTTTACAGTCTCTGGTTCATACAATTCATCTAAAGGATAAAAAGATAAAAGAAATGCTCCACTGAGCATAGTACTTTCTTAAACAGATAAACAAGGAGCCCCTGTCCCCAAGGCAACATTAGCATACCTGTTCAAGCAGATAAAAACTGTGTACTGACCACACAATGAAACCTTTACACTGAAGACCATTATAGTGACAGAAATCAACAGGTCGCTGTAATGGTCCCTGCTGACACTGGCACTGCATCTCCCGATGTTTCGCCCCCTCCCAGAAACAACTCCAACTTGGAGTTGGTTAATAAAATATCAGGTAATGTGGAGGTGGAAAACTGACAGCACAATGTAGACACTCTGCATTGTGTCTCTCGATGTTGGGTATGTCAGTAACTTTGGTGTTGCTGCATCATGGTAGATTTCATAAAACACCTTTACACACTTATAGTGTGGCCCAACTCTGCCGAGACATCCAATCCAATATTAAAAGATCTCCCTAACTCCATGACTCTGCTAAACAGGGCTCCCTCTATTCCATTAGGCATCAACTTTAGTCATTCCAACATTTAAATCTTCTGTGGACTAGCCATTGAAATACAGTTAAAACAGCTCGTATGTCATAAAGCCCAATTGCATTATAGAAAGAAAAACCTTTCTATTCTGTATTCTACAGTTTAAAAGATCTTACCCCAATTATTGTTTTTGTTTTTTTTATTCTCTTAGGAATCAAGTTGCCAGTAAGGCGTAAGATTCAGCAGAGACAATGATATGTCCTTCTCTTTAACTGAATTTAAAGAGCCCTAAACAGCATTTCAGGACTAATTCTCTTAAGGGTTCCACCAGCTATCATACATCAACCATCCCTGTCATTCACCAAGGTCAACACCTTTAGTTCTGAAACCTATGAGACCAATCTGTAACTAAAATAGAGTCTTTCATATTGGCAGACATGTATTCAAAAGTACCAACCCCAAACCAGCAGCTACTGGGCTCAGGATGAGGCACCAACACTGCCAGGATGCACCTCAATAGCCTGGGTTACTTCAGACATTACATTCATGTGGTAAGGCAGAGCTTCACCTAAAATTCCCAGTCCTGGTATCCCTATTAAAATGCTGAGAGAAGGCACTCGTGCCTGTTACTGTCCTTCCTTCCAGACAGCAATCTGTTCTCCACATGAGTATTTTATAATAGCCCTGTTTGGACTGCAGACCCTTAAAACCAAGCTCAGTGTAACATACAGTAGCCCTGTTCCTGTGACATTTCTTTAAACTCAACTGGTTTATGTGATTTTTAACCCATTCTGACCATCTGATGAATGCATCAGAAATATTTCCCAATTAGATCACAAATCTGTGTTACATATCTAGGTCTATGTTACAGTAGTAGACGACTCAGCTGAAATATAGAGAATGTTAGAAAAACAGCATTGTGGCACTGGAAGTACTGGTATTAGACTTGCACACTTGACCAATGTTGTCAGCTCATGGACAAACAGCAAATTTTTTTGTCACATCATGTGACTTATTTTAGTCAATCACATTTAGAGTTAAGGATTGCTGTTATGGGCACTGAAGATGATAAATAAAGAAATATGATGAAAAAGTATACAGTAATCACCCAGATACCAATGAAGTCATTACTGCCCTTTAAATATTAAACAATCTTATTTTAATCTGTTTCGCTTTGCTACCTTTACATAGCATGAGATTTTGATTTATGTATGCTAAACCTTTTCTTGCAGCAATTTTCATCAGAAGTACAAAACTAATTTTCATCAAATATAGAACCACTTTCTAAGCCTCGTTAATGTGGGCATTAGCATTAACATTATATCATTTGTGCTTTCTGCTAGTCTTTCTTTAAAGGTACAGCATCCCTTATTTTGACTCAACTCAGTCCTTACCACCACAACAAAGTATTGGCTTGTCATTAAATATGATGATCAATGGCATTCCTTGTGTGAATATTACTCCACAACACAAGGCAAGCTGTTAGTGACAGCCATCTGTCAATTGAGAAAAGCTACCTTCCCATCTGTTCTCTTTTTTTACCCCTGCCCCATCCCTTCCCCTACTCCAGTTCCATGCTATTCCTAGCTGCAAATAGTTCTTAAACATTTATATTGATTTTAGCAGTAGTGATAAAATGCATACAATTACTTCCTTTGACTGTCAGAATGACAGTTTTTTTTGGGGGGGGAGCTTGCTAACTGCAATTATATTACAAGGCACTTGGCAAATTAGCAGAATGCCCACACATGACTACAATACCCAAAGAAGCACTTATAGTCAAATGTAAAACTATTGACAGAGACATTTTTAGTTTATTTAATAATTTTTATTTATTGAGATCTAGGAATACACCTTTGAGCCGGAAGCTCATTTACAAAGGTTCCACGTCAGTAGAAAATAACAAATTACAGACAGTTCAAACGGAAACATATGACAGTACATGAATTTTGAAAAATGGAACCGTACAAAAATTATAAGTGTAGTGAAAATATTAAACAGTTAATAATACAGGTGGAATATAGGGTTGCATACAATGTGAGAATAGAGCTGCAATACTTGAACTATTTAGCAGAATAACATTTCATTTTCAAAGTATAGGGAGGGACAGGGAAGGAGGAGAGATGTAGGGATTGAAATAAGTGCATAAAGGAGTAAATAAGACAATGTGGCCAAGGATGAGAGTAGGCAAGGATAAGATAGGGTTCACCAGAAAGGGGGGAGGTACAGTAGGAGGGGAGAGGGAGAAGAGGGCAGGAGGAGGGTAAGGTAAAGAAGGAAACATGGTAAGCAGCCACAGCTGCTCAAGTTGAACAGCAATCACAGCTGTTCCAATTGGTGAGGCATTGGTGGAGTTTTCTTTTAAATGACCCCAACTTGGGCTCATTGGTTATGTCTCAAAGAAGCCTCAAAAAACATTCTACTATCCTGTGAAATGGATATAAGCAGATATAAGAAAATGAAGAGCAACAATGATTGACTATGTTGTCATGCCATTTTATAATGTACTGCAATGGCTGCCTTATGGTAAATATTGACAAATAGAAGCCATTGTCAGGACATCCATAACGCTTTTGTTTTCAAAAAAACACAGTGGCTTGCAAAAACTCACTTGTAGAGTAGCTTGTTTCATTGCCTCTGCATCAGTGATAGTCAGCATTCTCCTCATCTTCCCATCTTTCCACAGTTTTCTTAGAATGTGTTGGTGCTGATACTGGATAGAATGCAAGATTAAATGATTCTTCAGGTCACACTCAGAAATCATGAAAGTTCTTCTTTGGAAATTTTAGTCATGCCACGTTAACTGGACTCAACTGTATATGCCTATTAGTGATGCTTGGACCTGCACCAATAAACACCTATTCAGAATATAAACTTGAACAAGTTCTGGTGAGAAAATATAGTGCTGCAGAGCACAGGCCAGGTTATTCATGCATTATAAACCAGTAATAATGCAAAGGAGCTCCATCCTGTGCTAGTATGTATATGTCTAAGAAACACTCATCTGTCCAATCAGTAACAATAAGCTGACTTGATTGACAAGAACTTATCAGTCTGCTGCTGCATGTCGTTATGTTCATGGATGTAGGGCAGTCCTTTATTCACCTACCACATTGTAGCAATGAAACCCAAATTGTTACATCGTTACCAGGAATCGAATCAGTTTGCCCCTCTGTCTCTTCCACCAGATGACCAATGACCACTGGATGGTTGTAAAACGCTGTCTATGAAGATTGCATTTCTTCCACCTCATCATGTAAGACCTCCTTCCCCTGCTCTACATCTGCATCTTCACCAAAGATATTCTCCAGTGTGTTCTTAAATTGAGGATCCAGCAGTGTGGCAAGAACACAGTGATCAAGTTCAAACATTACAGTATATTGAAGATCACATGCAATTAATTTTTCAGAAATTAAACTAGCAGCCCCATTTATTAACTGTTGGTGTAAAACATTGTCTTTCTGGTTTTGTATATGGAACTCTACCATTTTACACCATTTATAGGCTTTTGTTGTGCTCCCTGCTTCATCCACACTGCTAGATACTGAAATTTGTTGTTCCCTGTAGTAATCAGCGTGTCTCCACCATGGTGATGTCATTTGCAGTACTAGTCTGTTTTATCTATAAAGAAATAAGGGAGATTGTCACATTGGTGTGATCTGTAAAGACTATTTCATTATGACGCTGTGTCTTTTGCAAGAAACTGAAAGCTGATTTGATTGTGGCTTCAGCATATTCTATGCTAGTAATGCACAAACATGATTTAAATGAATCACTTTAGCCTGTGCAGAATTAAATAAGTAAACCTTTATTTATTAAGGGCCCATTCCTAGGGCTTGGAGTGCTGTACAATGAATTGTTTGACAGATAAAATGGAAACATAAAGGAACAATAGACAAACTAAGGCTATACCAAGGATAAAATAATTAAAATAAATACCAAATAAATAAACAATCCTTAAAAGCAACCAGCCAGTAAACATATAATTATACACCAAATGCCTACTTAAAAAGGTAGGATTCCAGACCCCTCTTCAAGACATCCACTGAGCGGGCCTCCCTTAGAGATTTGGGAAGGACTGCAACTTCAAAGGCCCTATCCCCAGAGGATTTGAGCCAGGTCCTGGGAACCACCAGGATGCCCTCCTTGAAGGAGTTTGGAAGGCAGGGGGTGATGAGGGGTCAAGAAGTCACTCATATAATTAGGGCCCTGTCCATGTAGGGCTTCATAGGCCAGCAAGCTAACCTTGAAGGTGACTCTCCACCTCACCAGCAGCCAGTGAAGACTATGCAGAACCAGGGCAGGATTTAGGCAGGTCTGTTAACATTCTGGCTACTGCATTCTGTGCCAGCTGCAGGCAACGAAGGGCACCCCCATTTACCCTGAGGTACAGAGCATTCTAATAGTCAAGCCTGGAAGTCACAAAGTATGCACTAGTGTGGGTAGGTCATCAGATGGGATGAAAGTTTTGATCTGGGGGATGTTTCTAATGCAGTGAAAGGCATTGTGGCACATTGCTCTAAGGTCTGCAGGCTCTTGAATCTGTCTGTGGTGGTGAAAGTGTGGGTCCTTTTCTAATGTTAAAGACTGTTATGCTCATTCACACATGATATTCAAAACAGGTGATTGCTCAGGATAACACTAATGCAGTCATCCCACTTGCCTGTAAATGTGGGTGGGAGAGGTAATGCTTTCTTGAAACCTTAATAAGACAGTTTATATACACCAGCCAGTTTACTGTTTCTCCTGGGCATGTTTTTATTTGGCCTAGATTCAAGCCCATATATTATTTTTTTGTTGAACTCAGCTTTATTAAGAGGTATGGTATATACATACAATGTTTTCAGATACATATGCAAAAATTGAACAAGCATTTGTCAATGCCGAATGTTTGCTTGCTGGCATTGGCATTGGTAGTGTAGAAGTTACAGAGCTGTATAATAGGAATGGCAGTGAAGTATTGAACTGAAGCCAACCCCACCACTACCCTGCAGAGAGTGACAGGCATTGGGATGTGCCTTTGGGTTGTATGGCATAACGACCACGCCATTTCACCACACCCTACCCTGCAGACACTGACAAGTGTCACGGTGTGCCTTGGGGTCTTTGGCCCTTATGTGCACCCCATTCCATCAGGGAATATGGTGAGATGGGTGCGGTATAGGAGAATGGGGTGAAGTTTGGGCTCGAAGAGTCCGAGGCACACCTTGATGCCTCTCACTGGCTGCAGGGTGTGGGTGGGGGTGGAATGGTATGAGCATGACAGGCAAGAATCCCAAGTCAGACCACTGATGCATGTCATGCTCTACAGGGTGGGGCATTGTGGTTGGAAACCCTAATGCCTCAGGCATTCATTGGTATTTTCACTCCAAATTTTCAACATGTTTTTTTTGTGACCCCCACCTCATGAACAGTGGCAATATCAGTTTGTTAACCGAAAACTGCTTTTGCACAGCTATGGCATTTAGCACCACAGGTGCAAAAACACATTCCGAACAGGATGTGAAAAATGACAGCGGTACTGTTCATGGGGATGTGTAAAAAATGGCAATGTTGAAAAGCTGCTGTGATAATCTTAAAAAAACTGGTGAAGTCACGAGCGTGCATAGAAACTGTGCAACGCACCCCCATAATGTAACTAGTTTGGGGATTTTTTTTACAGCAGATTGTTAACACAGGCATTTTGGGACCTCCAATCATGAACAGTGTCAGTGTGATTTTCTTTATCTGTCCCGAACAATGATTTCCCACAGCGACCACGCATTTCTGTGCTGAAAGTGTGAAAACACATTTTGGCCCTGTTGTGGAAAATGTCAGCTGTACTGTTCATCAGGAGGTGTGGAAAAATGCCACTGGTGAAAATCTGGACTGAAAATATTACAAATTCATGAACTTACGAGGGTGTGCGTGGAAACTGCGTAATGCTCACTCGTAACACAGTCATTTTATGGAGTTTTGTCACCACATTTTCAACATAGCCATTTTAAGACCTCTGCTCATGACCAGCATCACTGTGATTTTCTTAATCTGTCCCAAACATTGTTTTCTCACACCGACTGTACCATTGTGCGCTACATGTGCGGAAACACATTTTGGGTGAGATGTGAAAAATGGTAGCTATACTGCTCATAAGGAAGTGTGGTACAATGGCACTGTTGAAAATCTGCGTGCAAATATAGAAAATTCACAAACTTACGAAGCGCAGTATAGAACTGCGAACGACGCCAGAAACAGTCATTTTAGGAATTTTTCACCAAATTTTAAACATAGCCATTTTAAGACCTCTGCTCATGAACAGTGTCACTGTGATTTTCTTAATGTGTCCTGTACATTGATTTCGCACTCCGACTGCACCATTGTACGCTACATGGGCGGAAACACATTTTGGATGAGATGTGAAAAATGACAGCTGTACTGCTCATAAGAAGGTGTGGTAAAATGGCAATGTTGAAAATCTGGAGTGAAAATATTGAAAATTCGTGAACTTACGAGCATGCATAGGAACTGTGCAACACACGCTTGTAAAACAGTCATTTTTAGGAATTTTTCCACCAAATTTTCAAAATAGGCTTTTTGAGAGCCCACCTTATGAACACTGGCAGTGTCATTTCATTAATCATTCCACAAAGGTGATCACCCTTTGGGCCTGAGTGATGACATGACAGTGACAGCATTCATGAGAAGGGGTCCCAAAAACCCCATGTTGAAAATTTGGTGCAAAAATTCCAAAAAATGCCCAAGATACGCAACAAAGTTGAAAAAACCCTATCTATCCCATTATACAGCTTACCAGCATTTCCTCAGTTCGCAGTCAGCTTTGAAGAGTGCAGACGTGTTCCTGGTCCACCGAAGATCGTCGCGCTGAGCTCTGGAGGTAAGTATGGGGTGAAGGGCTGTGGGGAGGCTGGGTGTGCAGTGGGTGGGTGCGGGTTGTGGGAGGGGGGCAGGGAGAAGCGCCGAGGGAAAGTTTTTGTATTTGCAGTTTTTTTTTTCTAAGACTACAAGGGATGTTTGTCACGCTGGGGTGGGCTCCCAGCGTGGCAGCTGGAAAGCTGTTGAGGGGGCTGGCGCTGATGGGGGATTGGGTACCCCCGTCAGCCATAACATCAATTTGCCATGCTGGGGTGGGCTCCCAGCGTGGCACCTGGATGCTTTGGAGGGGTGTGCAGCCAATGGGGGATTGGGCACCCCCGTCGGCCATAAAACATTTTGCCACACTGGGGTGGGCTCCCAGTGTGGCACCTGGATGCTTTGGGGGAGGCGTGCAGCCGACGGGGATTGGGCACCCCCGTCGGCTATACAGTATGTGCGTGGGGGGGAGCGCGTCAGCACGCAATATGTGTGTGTGCATGTTGAGGCGGGAGCTCTGCTTACTGAAGCGGAGCTCTCCCTTTCAACTGTATGCCACTGCATTTTCAGCTGTCATAGACAGCTGGAGCAGTGACTGGCACACTGTGACCATGCCTGCAAACACACTGACAGAATTGGAAGAAGCTGACACACCTCTGGAAAACTCGGATGATGGCACTATGTTTCTTGCACATGCGTGTAAGCAAACATAAAAAGTATGCATTACACCATAAAATCCAGTACATCAACTCTTCAACCATGACACACCTCCATCCATTACTATTATGCACATGAGCCAAATGTCATAGTCTGTCTATCTTTGTTGTTCAATGTAAGAATAAAAGAAGAACATGGTTAGATAATAAACAATCATGGGACTAACTGCCCATAGAACAAACCCTCATTCCTGCATTTGCTTATGTCAGCCTTTAGCTCAGGGGGATTAAGTGGCACCAGAGAGGCCAGGGAGCAAGTGGGGACTCACTTCACCTCATATATTCTCTGTGGCTTAGAGCTATCATCATTGCCACAAATCTAAATATTTCTCAAGGGTTAATGGAGGGTAGCTATTATTGTCTCCATTTTACATAGCTGCCCCACTTTAGTCTTCCAGGTATCTATGGATGGCATAATAGTTTGTAGCCAAAGTTGCGTTATCCCCATCAGGGCCACTGTGCAAAGTGCTGTGAAGATTCATTTCTGGGAGTGGTTACCCACCCTGGGAACTGGAACCCCCAACACCAGATGGGGAAAAGTAGGGGAGAATGTGACACCCCACATCAGTTGTAAAACTCCATGAATTTACATCCAGTAGGGTTTTAGGATTGGACACTCCCAAAAAATATGAACTTGGGAACCAACCCCCAAACCCCATCCAGCACAAGTGTGTAGAGTGCTCACTGAAATAATATGTGCTAGTGAAATTCCTGCCACTCAGAGAAAGCCATGATTTTCCAGCTCACCTGTAGGATAGTCTCCCAATCCATAATGGCAACCCCAGATTCTCCCTCCCATTGCACTTGTAGCCTTTCCAAAGCAGGGTGATTGTCATCCAGGAGGACCTGTTGGCTCTTGCTTCTCATGCCTCCCTTTTCACTCAGCATTGCTGCCCAATACAGAAATTCTATCAAGGGAGTCAAATCTCTTCTGACCTAAGTAGGGGAGTGTGAAAAACAAATTCCACTGGCACAATTTCCGCAAAAGTGCGAATTTTGCTTCCGTGAAAGTTCAGAAATCATTTTCACAACTTTTGTGGAAATTCCACCTTAGAATCTTGGAATAAACATACAAACTGTGGGTTAATTTATTAAACTGTGGGGGAAAAAAATCCATAGAATGGATCACTGCCAGTGGTCAGTTCTGAGGCTTTTCTTAACTGCAATTTAATTCATTAATCCACCCCCAATGATCAGGAGTCACAGTAAATAAATAAATAAATAAACTCCAATCCCTCCCTCTGACCCTGCTGTCTCGTGGTCCCCCCACCCACCGACCGTGGGTCCCGAGTATAAAAAATCCCTGATCCCTGTTCTCTAGTGGTTCCCAACCCCCTTCCAGGGATCACAGCCCATGGGTCCAGGTAAAGAAGAAACAAAAACTCCAATCCCTCCCTGGTGTCTACTGGCCCCACCACCCATCGATCATGACTCCCCAAAACATTTTATTTCCCTTGTATCTAGCAGACCCCCCCACCCTATCCTGGATTCCCTTAATCCACAAAAAAACAGCCAGCAGTTCACCGACTCATCCCACCTATTCTCAGTTTTCCCTGGTGTCTAGTGGACCCCATCTCAATAGTTCATCTGCCACCACCCTGCTCCCCCCACTCTGCCACTGAGCAGGCCACCAGCCAGCCCTCCTCTGTCCACCACTATCAGTGGCCCAAATAACTGTCAGTGAATGACCACGTGATTGTACAAGCACAGGCTCAGTCACTGACAGGTCATTAAACTGTGGATAGAGTACATTCTGCAGTTTAGATGCATTTTTCTGCAGTTCAGAAAAAATTCCACAGAACCCAGTGAAAATCCATGGAAAATCCTAGTTTCGCCAATAGCAAAAGTTCAGAAATTTCTACGAAATTTCCAAACTTTTGCAGACATTCAGTGAAAGCAGAATTCGCAATTTTCACCCACCCCTAGACATAAGTCACCAAAGTGTTGGAGGTCAGGTAGTGCCTGGCCTGTAGGTATCAATAAAAGTCTTGTTTTGGAAACCTATATCATTGCTGAAGGTCAGGAAAGACTACACAGTGGGTGTCCTGTACCAGCTACTTGTAACTCATTAAAGTAAGGCAGTTCTATTTATGACATCATGGATCTGTACTGTGGAGGAAGAACTGGGGGTCCCCAACAATGCTGAAGAGAGGGCCCAGGGCATTGGGATTCCCTATGACTTTCTTGGCCTCAAGAAGCATGCCCAAGGTACGTCTGGTCCATGGGCAAGAGATGTCCAGTATGGCACTGGGCATTAGGTTTATGTGCATCTAGTCAAATAACAGTGCTGGCAATGATGGGCCACCTCCATTTCCAACAAACCAGAGTCCCCTATTTGTTTTGTCCAGGTGACCACTGCTGCAATTTGTGTTGCCACATAGTATAATCAGTAATCAGGTATAGCCAGCCCTCCTCTTTCTTAGAATAGAATCAGAAGTTGCTTACCTACTTTGTGCTTCCCTGCCACCCAAACAAAAATAAGTAGCATCTTTTGTAAACACTTCCAGAATTCTTTTGGAATACAAATCAGTAATGCCTGGAAAAAGAATACAAATCTTGGGAGAACATTCCTTTTGAGGGTGACAGTCTGATCTCCCCAACTAAGCAGCAGCATCTTCCACCAACTAATATCTGCCTTACCTGCACCTCGCTGACGATTAGTTGATGGGGGTGTGTGGAGTGGTCCTTAGACATCTGGGGGTTGGTCTGATGGCCGATCCTCAGGACACTTGTAGCCGCCGGTTGTGGGTTTGGCGGGAGTAGTGGTTCTCATGGTCTGTTGGTTAGGGCTTTCAGAGTTCCCTTTTATTGTTCTGGGTTTGTGGTAACTTTTTGGGGAACCTGCTGGATTATTGGACCTCTGAACCTGTGGATGGAGCTTGAGTGATATCAGGTTCTGCCTGTGGATTCAAAAGCAGTCAGTAACTTTCTTGGAAACCTGATGGATTATTGGATCTTCGAGCTTGTGGATGGGGTATGAGTGAGATCAGGTTCTGCCTGTGGATTCAAAATTAGTAACTATGGCACCTTACTTTTTTGGTTATGATGGACTGTTATATATGTCATTTGAGCTCCTGAATTACATAGACCAGCTTCTTTATGACACTGCTTATTTTGGTGGGATGGTGAGAATACCCTATATGTTTTATTATATCATGTATTACTGTTTCTTCTGGTTTCTACTATGTGAGAGGTAGTATTGGGACTGAAGACTTTTTCCAACTTCCTGGACTGGTGGGAGCTTTCTGGGTGTTGATTTAACATTATTCTGTAGCGTTCTACAATATCTGATTTGCCTTTTCTTTGACTCATGACCATCAAGTTTTATTTCATTTTTGGATAGTATATTTTATTTATTTTTTGCTTTGTTAATTATAATTTGGAATTGATTGTTAATTGATTTGGTTGGGATTAAGTTGTTGGGTGTCTAGTTATTCTTTTAAGAATGTACTGGGGAGCCCAAAAGATGATCAGGCAGTTTTCCCCCACCAGGCTCAGGGAATTGCGCCCTTTCGACTGCTCTTATTTGTCAGCGGAGACTTATAAACATTGCCAATCCCTCGGGATTGCTAGAAGGTGCAGGAAAGGGGTGAGAACTAGGCCTGATGGGGGAATGAAAAGGGGAGGACATATTAGGGTGGTGTTGCCAGGTGATGCACTGGAGCGAAATGGTGCCAGGACAGGGGTAATGCCTGTCTTGTCCTCATACCCAAGGGCCCAGCAATTAATGCTGGTCAGGAGTCGAGGTCTTCCTCGGCGTCTCATCCAACCTGGGAGTTATTATGCAATGCCAGGTCCATCAAAAACAAGACTGCTATTATAGCTGATCTTGCTGAAACAGTGGATCTGGCATGCATCACTGACACCTGGCTGGATGAAAATGCAGGCCCAGTATTGGCTTCTGCAGTTCTAATTGGGTTCTAGGTGATTCATCGCCCGAGGTTGGATGATAGGGGTGGGGGTGTAGCCATCTTTTCTAAGACCGAACTAGGCCTTGTGGATGTTCCAGTGAGGACCACTAGATCATTTGAATGTATCATGGGAGAGGGTGTAGGTTGCAGGATATTCCTAATTTGCCATCCACCAGGTGATGGGGTTTATTCCTGCAGGAGATTGCGGACTTCATTGCCAACATGGTATTGGAGTGTCCCAGATAGATAATTCTGAGGGACTTCAATGCATAGGTCAACGATGAACTCTCGTCCTTTGGTCAAAATCTCCTCCAGCTAATGACAATGCCAGGCCTTACACAGGTGGTTACCTCCTCTACCCATATAGGGGGTCACTCATTGAATCTGCTGTTCCTCCTGGGGATGGAGATCTCTGACTTGGGGGTGGAACCATTCAGTTGATCTGACCGTCACACCATAGGGTTAAGTTTTGGTGCTCCCCCAAATGGACCTACCCCTTCGGGGATGGTCCGGTACCACCCTTTAAGGGGAGTTACCCCAGATGGTCTCTCAGCGGTCCTGGACCTATCGGGATTGCTGGGAGAAAACAAAAGTCCAGGGGACCTCATACTAGCCTATAATAAGGGAGTGGGAGATGCCCTGGATTTGATTGCTCCTGTTCATGTTCGACCACTCACTCCTCGACCAAGGTCCCCTTGGTATGATGGGTCCTTGAAGAAGTTGAGGCTAGTTGGTAGAAGGCTGGAGAGAGACAGCGTGGCAAAAGTCTGGCCTGGATGCTGACAGGCTTAGATTTATAGAACATTATAAGGGCTATCAATCATAAATCACCAGTAAGAAGGCAGAGTTCCTGTCCAGGGAGATTTCTGCTGCACAGAATTGACCGGCTCAGCTTTTCCGAACTGTTGACATATTGTGGAGTCCAATCTGTTTCCAGTCCAGAAGAGCTTTTTGACAAATTAAATGTGATGCGCTAGCTCAATTCTTTGCAGATAAGGTTGCCAGCATCAGGTCCGGAATCGGCCGGGCTCTCTCTATAAGGGGTTGTGGAGGTCAACGGGCGGAGGTGAGCACCCGGTCTGTCTGGACAGATTTCAACCAACTGAAATTCATGGACAATGTGCAAATTGTCCAGACTCTGCACCCGACCTCTTGTAGTTTGGATCAGGTCCCTACCCAACTTTTAGAGGAGTGTGTAGATGTTATCTGCCCTATCCTAGCTGAAATTGTATGGAGCTCCTTGGAGAGGGGTGTCTTTTCAGACCCCCTAAAGGAGGCAGTCATTTGACCACTTCTTAAAAAATCCTCCTTGGATCCTGGTGATCTAGCTAACTACTGACCTGTCTCTGACCTTCCCTTTATTTATTTATTTAGTTTTTGTTGACCGGGTAAGTGCACTAGACAAATCCTGCCTATTTTCAGGCATGACCCAGGGGAAGGGGATACCGATGAATGCCAACTGACTTCGAACCAGTTGGTGGTATTTTAGTGAATGAGGGAAATTTGGCCAGAACACCAGGGAAATTCCCCTACTGCATTGCTGTCAGTAGGGGGACCCTTGGCCATCTTAGGAGAGATGGCCAGTGTTGCTGAGCTTTCAGAGGAGATGGACGTTGCTGGTGCAGGGGTCTTGACCTCGTCCCCTGTTCCCATTTTTCAAGAGGCTTCTGATGTGGAGATAGTTGCTGCAGATTATGAATCACCAGCCTTGAGTGATTCTGAGATTCTGCAACTTGAAACGGAGTCTGTGTCTTTTGCACAGCATGAGTCCTCTGCTGTGAAATCGGAGGTTTGCAACGCTAGATTGGTATTGTCTAGTAAGAAAGCTAAACTTTTACTGGCATTACAGACCTTGGATCATGCACTGGAGGAGCTCCCTTCGGTTAGTTCTCCCTCTGTTGTGTTGCCTGCTATATCTACTGTTTCTACTGCTGCTGCACCTTCAATAACTGATGCTGTCAATGCTGCTGTTTTGGATCCTGCTTCTCTCTGTTTGACTGCAGTGCCTGTTTTTTCACCTGAACCTCCTGCTGTTTCGTCGGTTCCGCGGGCTGGCAGTAATATTGAGTTTCCTGTTTCACCCGAGTGCCTACAGACTGCTGGCTTTGTTACTGTGGCTATCGTTCCTGCGGAACCTTCCTCTTCACTGCCAGTTTCTGTGTGCCCTTCTGCAAGTGCACCGCTGTGCTTCCGGCAGAGTTTGTCTTCCCCCAGGAACAAACCACACCAGGCTGGAGCAAAATTGCTGCCTCTATTCCTGCATTGGACAAGCAGGTACCGAGGGCTCCTTTCACTGTCTTGCCTTCGGCTGTTGTCCCTGGTGGTCCATCCTGGTCTCCACAATGGGCATTACGGGATGCGGGGTGGGAACTTTCGGATACTGGCAACTGGTCCCCGGACTCTCAGGACCTGTCTTACCTTAAGATGCTTCAAAAAGCGACAGCTCCTGTGGCCACCATTGTTGAATACATGAGCTCCATCATTTTGACCCAGGGTAAGGACTTGGACTGTGCTAGTGTGACTGATTCTATGGTGCCTTCTAAGACTATAAATTCTATCACAAAGTCTGATACTGTTGTTGTGAAGGATGTATTGAAATTACCATAGACTGGAGGGGTTCTTTACAGGCCACGGAGGCCTTAGATGATAGCATTGTAGGGGAGGTTTTAAGGATAAGCCCTCCACCAGCATTTGTTGCACAGCTTTCTGAAGACTGTCCTAGAGCACCTTTTAAGCTTTCAGATTTGTTTCAGCATAGGAAGGAACATGCGCCATGCAGGAATGCTGTTCGTTTTTTGTATAAAAGGGTCTGAAGGAGGCACCTGACCATGTTTATATTGCTAGGGCCTTGTTAAAGGGTTCTATGAAGTTTTTTTCTTCTGAGATTTTTGCCCTGATCAGTATTGGTAATTCTAATTTTGATATTAGCTTTAAAAATGTTTCTAGTTTGGATGAGTTTTGGGCTAGGTATAATGTTTGTGAAAACACACCCCTTTGGTCCCCCTTTCAAGAGATACCCCTCACCAAACCTACTGTTTGAGTTATTACTGTTATGTTTAAAAATGAAGGAGTTAATATTGAGGATATTTTATTTTGGCTTCAGCAACATTATGAGGTTCTGGGTACTCCCTTCCCTACTTTGGATAGTGAACAAATCTGGGGGGGGGGTTGGAGGATCCGGGTTAAGTTGTTTGTTATGAATTCTGGTGCTATGCATCTTCCCAGTTCTTTTTATTTAGGTAGGGATAGGGGTGCTATTTTTTATATAGGTCAATCTAGGTCCTGTTTTAAGTGTGGGTCTTGGACTCATCTTAGCTCTGCCTGTGACACTATTAAATGTAGTCATTGTTTGGAGTTTGGGCATGGGTCTGCTAAATGTTTGAATCTTTTTCATTGTAATCTTTGTGAGAATACTGGACATGCTTATGGCAAATGTCCTTGGGCTTCCCATAATAGAGATGATTGCCCATCTCATGAAGGCATTATAGACCATGCCCAACATTTGCATGCTAAAACAATAGCGGACAGTGGTATTGTTTCTGTTTCACAGGTTCCACAGTCTGGGGTTTCTAAATTGCTGGCTGATGCTTCTGTAGTGGGCCCTTCAGTTTCCCATACTTCTTTGGGTGATACAGTGACTGTGGATGTACAGGTGGAGTCAGAGGGGGTCATCGCTGACCCGATTCCTTCCTCGGAGTTTGCTGTACTTTCTGACATGCCTCTCCCCCACCCCCACAGTTTGATGATACAGGATTTAGGCCTGTCTCGAAAAAACGGACCAGGTTCAGAAGAAAAGTGAGGCCTCTGGTGTCCTTAGAGGGACAATTTAAGGAGAACCCTTCTGAAACTTGGGCACAGGGTAATAAATTTACAGTATTGGTGGAGAGGGAGTCTGATGAAGATGGTACTGATATCTCCTCCCTCTTATCCAATACTGATACTGAGGACAGAGGGAGTGTAGATTCTATTGCTAAACGTACTCAGCAAGGTAGGAAAGCTAGGATAACATGAAGGGTGTCTTTTGGGTGATTTTTCCTTTTCTTCATTTTGTTATGTCCTCTCTTTCAGTTGCCACTATTAATGTTAATAGTATTAAAGGGGGGTGGAAATTAGCTAGTACTGTGTTTACTCTTCAATCAGTTGCTTGTGATGTCCTTTGTTTATTAGATACTAGACTTAAAACTCATAGTGAATTACAGGCCGCATCTCGAACTTGGCCTTTAGGAGCATCCTTCTGGTCTATTGGACTTGATGCTTGTAATGGTGTTGGAATACTTTTTACCAATCCTGATTTTCAAGTTACACGATTCGTTGATCTGTACCCCGGGTGTGCTTTATTATTGGATTTTACTTATCATAGTGATAGATTTTGTCTTATTACTATTTATGCCCCACAAATTGAAGCAGCTAGAGTTTCTTTATTTGAAGAGATTCACCTATATTTGCATACACCACATTTAGTTATCAGGTTGGGAGATTTTAATTGTGGTTTGCATCAAGCTGACAGGGGGTTGCAGACTTCTAAATTGTTTTGTGACACTACTGCATTGAATAAAATTCTGCTTGCTGCTGGTTTGCAGGATTCTTATTGGAAATTACATCCTATTGGTGGTTATACTTTCTTTAAAAGTACCTTGAAAACCAGGATTGATTTCATCTTTGTGTCCCATGTTCTTCAGGTTTTGGACTCTGATATTAGGGCAGTGGAATTTTCGGATCATGTTTTGTTATATTCCAAGATTTCTTGGAAGGATACTCCTAGATGCAAGAAAAACAAATGGCGGTTGAATAATGGTTTATTGCAGCATCCTAAAATACAGAAGGCCTGGCAACGCCATTGGACGACTAGACTTTCTGTTAGTGATTGTTATTCTGACACTTCTACTTGGTGGGAGGATACTAAAAATATTGAGGCTTTGTTTCAATCCTTAGCTTCTTCAGGTGTCGGTCTGATTATTTGGATTATTTAAAGTTATGTCACCACTTACAGCATTTGATTTTGTAGCTGCTACTTCTAGCCGGATTATGGTTCCCAGATTCAGACAGTTAAAATCAGATGGTGTCTCTTCAGTATCTCAGGACTAAATTGTTGGAGCAAGAAACAAAGATTTGTGCATGAGGTTAGGTCTTCTTCTATTGATCCCTTTAAGAATTGTCAAGATAGGATTAAGCATAGGTTTATTTCAGAATTGCTTAATTCCTCTGGACAGAGTGTTACTTCCCCGGCAGGGATTTTATCTGTTATTGAGAATAGATTCACTGCTTTGTTTGCTAATCAAGAGGTTAGTGGAGATTTGGAGCGGGTTTTACACTCCATATCATTACCACAGGTAAGATTAGAGGATATTGCTATGTTGACACATGATGTTACTGCTGAAGAAGTATTTCATGTGGTTCAACACTTGAACTCCAATGCAGCCCCAGATATGGATGGGTTAGGGGCAGCTTTTTATAAACAATTTCTTGAAGATTTGTCACCAGTTTTGGTGGTTCTTTTTAACCATATGTTACAGCCATCCACTTTCTCTGCTTCCATGCAGGAAGCAATGTTGGTCTTAATTCATAAAAAGGGTGTGCAGAATATTATTGATCATTGGAGGTCTTTGAGCCTCCTTAATACTGATAGGAAAATTGTGGCAAAAATTTTGTTAAACAGGTTGAATAAGACTTCTGATTATTTGATTAGTGTGGAACAGACGTGTGCAGTTCTGGGCCGTCAGATTAAGGATAACCTTATTGTACTACAAGAATTGTTTTGGCAGGCTGATTCTGGTCAGGTTAAGGGGTGGGCATTTCGCATTAATTTTTGTTTGCAGTTTTGAATGCATTTGGTTTTCTGGCTAGTTTTGTTTCTTGGATTGTGGCACTTTATGACAATATTACCTTATGTCTTACTGTGAATGGGTGGTATGGTTGTCCGGTGGCGATACAGAGTGGGGTTCGACAGGGTTGTCCTTTGAGCCCTCTCTTATATGTTTTTTGTTTGGATATTTTGATTTGTCTTTTACACCATTCTCCTAATATTCAGGGTGTATTGGTTCCACAAATTGGTTTTATTGTTAAAACTATTTCTTTTGCAGATGATATGGTGCTTACATTGGGGGTTGACACAAAGGAAGAGGTCCTTTGTAATATTTTGGGGACATATGCAGCTGTGTCAGGTTCC
The DNA here is from genome assembly GCA_016271365.2 of Neoceratodus forsteri. Classification (NCBI taxonomy): domain Eukaryota; kingdom Metazoa; phylum Chordata; order Ceratodontiformes; family Ceratodontidae; genus Neoceratodus; species Neoceratodus forsteri. Next base: position 157,568,665 of record CM028131.1, on the reverse strand, counting down.
TGGATAAATTGGGATTAGAATGTTGGTATTCCTTTAGGCACTACCCCTCTTCCGCCTTCTGTTTTTTTGGGGGGATACAGAGTCAATCCGAGCATTTATTGATTCTGGTGGTCCGATTTGGGGGTCGGGATATGGCTTCTTCTAATTGTTTGACACATTTAGGGCAGGCAGAACGTTTGGTACAGGGTTGGCATAATCGGTTGATCAGTAAGAAAAAGAGGGTGCTTTTCATTAAAACTTTACTTTTATCTATTTTTTTATATCTTAGCTATGTATTTCCGCCTCCGCAAACATTATTTTCTAGATTATTTAGTGTTTTTTTCAGGCTTTTTGGGGATCCTGGTTAAACCCAATTAAACGTGATATTACTTACAAAACAATTATGGAAGGGGGTGTTGGTATGATTAATCCAGTTGCTTTTTATTTTAGTATTTTTCTTAACTATAATTTTGGTTTGGCCTTGCAAACTGGTTTTCGGGTATGACGTTCCCTGGTTTTGGCTTGGATTACGCCAAATGTACAGTATTGGGACCAGGGTAAGACTAGGTTATTGGGTAAACAGACTCCTGTACCGGATTATGTTATTGACTGTTTTAAGATTGCCATTAAATGGAAAATTAGATCACAGGATATTTTGTTTTTAAATAGGAAGGCAGCTTATCATACTATTTTTTCCAATGCTCATTCTACTGTGATAGTCTTTCCCTTTTGTTCTTTTGTACAACAGATAGTAGTGTTGCGTCATTTAAGGAATCTTCATATCCCTTCTAGGATGTGGGATTGCTTATGGCTGGGGAATTTTGGTAGGCTTAGTGTGAAAGGTAATCATAACCATAAAAAATTAAAAGATAGATATTGTCCCCATTCTTTTTGTGCTCAGATTGTGGAAACTCAGACTCATTTATTTTCTGAGTGTGCTTTTGTGGTACAATTTTGGGCTGCTTTAAGCATTGTTTGGAAGGAACCTGGGTTTCTAAACCTGTCCTACTCTGATATTATGTATGGTGGGAATCCTGATTTAAGTGCAAAATAGAATACAGAGAACTTATTTAGTTTTTGTTGTTATTCGCTATCATTTGTGTCAGGTCAGATGTTTGGGGGTTCTTCATCAAAAGTGGGTTTCACATGCTGAATTATTAGCTAATATTCAGCAGTCTTTATATGATATTGAATAAATGGATTTATTGCATTTTGAAAGTGAAAAAGTTCCACATTTATGGATTAATTGTACTCACTGGTATTGAATTTCTAAGTTTCCCTCTTTTTTTTCTTGTTTTGTTCATTTGTTGAAATTTTCTGTTTGCTTTCATTTGTATTGCTGTGTTATGAAGTCCACCTCTTCAATAAAAAAATTCCCCTACTCTTTTCGATAGGTGCCATGGATCTTTAACATCCACCTGAACTGCCATCAATACAGGCAGATGGGACCTCTGTTTAATGTCTCATCCTTTGTGGGGAAGGTTATTGAGATGGTACTTGCGTTGCAACTGGACGATCACCGTGTAACCCACAATGTCCATGAAGCTCTACAGTCTGGTTTCCAAAAGAGGCATAGCATGGAGACTGCCCTTGTTTGGGTATTAAATGATCTCCTAATGGTGAGAGATCAAAAGGCTCATACCATCTTGGTCCTTCTTGATCTCTCAGCAGCCTTTGACGCTGTGGACCATGGAGTGCTTTTGGAGACTCTGTGATTTCTCTGTGGACTGTCAGGTATAATCCTCAAATGGTTTTGATTGTTTCTCATAGGCAGGATTCAGAAAGTGGTCTCTGGGATTTGTTCCTCTGATGCCCTCCCCATCCAGCAGGGTGCAGCAGGGCTCCATATTGGCACCCATGTTGTTCACAGTGACTATGCTGCTACTGAGAGACATCATCAGGCGATATGGCTTGAGTTTTCACTGCTATGCAGATGACACTCAGCTGTATACGTCCTTTTTGCCCAGACAGGTTGATGCAGTCTTTGTGCTAAATAATTGCCTCTCTGAAATCAAAGACTGGATGAGCTCCAGTTGGCTGAGACTGAATCCGGATAAGACTGAGATGTTGGTTGTAGACCCAGGTCACCCGGGGGTGGGTTTGGGGGCTGGACATGTGTCGGTCCTGTGGCTTGAAAGTGTCCAGCTCACTACCTCAGATTGGGTGCAGAACCTGGGTGTTATGCTTATTGATGGCTTGACCATGAAATTTCAGGTGTCAGCTGTGGTTAAATCCTCATTTTACTATCTGAGAAATATCACCTCGGTGAAACACCTGGTTTTGCCAGGTCACCTTCCAACATTGGTCCATGCCTTTATTACTACCCCTCTTGACTACTGCAATGCCCTCTACCTAGAACTGTCTGGGGTTGATGTCTGCCACTTGTAGCTGGTGCAGAATGCTGCAGCCAGGCTGTTGACTGGTACCTCTAGGTCCAGTCACATATAGCCTGTGCTGCATGGACTGCACTGGCTGCCGGTCCAGTGATGAATCACCTATAAGGTAGGCTTGCTTACCTTTAAAGCCTTACATGAATAGGGACTTGACTACCTGAAAGATCTCCTGACTCCCTACTCCCCCAATCGCCCCCTCTGATCCACCAATAAGGGATTGCTAGAGATTCCCAGGTTTCATCTTAAAACATCTGGAGCTCATGCTTTTTCATTTGCAGCACCAACCATGTGGAATTCTCTACCTCATCAGTTAAGATAATGCCTAATCATCAGTAGTTTTAAATCTTTGTTATAAACTTATTTATTGTCATTGGCTTTCCCGACCGATTTTAAATGTATGCTGCTGTTTGCTTGAATATTTATGGTTTATACTTTGTACAGCATGCTGGTATTAAAAGGTGCTATATAAATAAAGATTTTCTTGCTTGCTTGCTTGCTAGTACAGAGAGAGCACCCCAGGTGTAATATGACATGGTCTAGGTAGAAAAGTCAACAACCGGGCCACTGCATTATGCACTAGCAGCAGGTGGCACAGATCTACCCCCATTAGCCCTGGGTACAGGGCATTGCAGTAATCTAGGCACAATGTCACAAAGGTGTGCACTAGTGCTGGTAGATCAGATAGGGGTATCAGGTGTTTAACCCTGGCAGTGTTCCTCAGATGGTAAAAAGAGTTCTTGACCATGGCCAGCTCTTGTAGTTTAAGTGTCAGGCTTCATTCCAAGACAATGCCAAGGTTTTTCACCTGATCTGAGGTAAGCAATTGGGAGTCCCCTAGCCTAAGCCCTGAGACTCTACCAACTTGCACCCTCATACCCTGGTGACCAGGTTATGGCAACAGAACCTCAGTCTTATCTGGATTCAACCTCAACCAGTTCACCCTCATCCAGTCTTGGATCTCAACCAGGAAGGTGTTTAGCACAGAGACCATCTCCTGCTGCTCAGCTGCAAATGACATGTAGAGCTGAGTATCATCTGCATAGCAGTGAAAACTCAGCCCATACCACCTTATCATGTCCCCTAGTGGCAGCATGTACACCGTGAACAACATGGGGGACAAAACAGAGCCCTGTGGGACCACACACAGCAGGGCCATGGGAGCTGAGGAATAAACCCTAGATACCACACACTGTGACCTGCCGGTGAGGTAGTATCTAAACCAGTTGTGGACTGTACCAACCACTCAACAACATATCCACAGGTGCTCCAACAGCACCCCATGGTCCACGGTGTCAGACATTCCTGACAGATTGAGGAGGACAAGAATAGACCCTCTCCCCCAATCCCTCACCACCAGGAGTTCATTTAGCACCCGAACTAGGGCAGTCTCAGTACTATGCCTTTTCCTATATCCCAGCTGGAGAGACTTGTAGATGCCATGAGCTGTTAAATAGGTCTCCAGCTGAATGACCACCACCTTCTCAATAACCTTCCCCACAAAGAGAAGGTTAGAGACCAGTCTGTAGTTTGTCAGACAGTCTGCATCCAGTGAGTTAGGAGGGGCCTTAAAACCATCTCCTACAGGAACTCTGGAAAAAACCCAGACACCAAAAGACATTGGACTATCTTTGCTAGGACTGGGCCGATATCATCAATGCACCACACCATGAGGCATGATGGGCCCATGTCCAAAACTACAGTAGGTTAGCCATAACCCCTGGATGACCCTCATGGCATCTACTACTGCTACCTGGTTGAAGCCAAGACAGACTGAGTGCCTGTAACCTCACACCCTTCACTACAACAACCCTTCAAGGGTGCTGACTGGATCTCCAACCTGATGGAGGAAACCTTATCAGCAAAAAACAGAGTGAACTCATCACATCTTGACTGTGAAAAAGCTCCCATGGACCAAAGACAGCCCAGATTACAAAGTCTGTACACAGTGCAGAAGAGCTGAGCTGGTCTGTTACTCACTGCAGCAATCTCCTTGGACAGTAAGTCTGCCTTCTTACAGGAGATTGCTGATTGATAGTCTTTATAATGGACCATCAATATAGGTTTATCCTCCTCCAGGCCAGCTCTCCACCTGTACCACTTTAATTTTTGACCATTCCTCCTCATCTACCTGAGAGTCCCATCAAACCAAGGGGACCTCTGGTGTGAGGTGAGGGGTCAAACATGGACAGGTGTGATAGAGTCAAGGGTCTCCATAATCACCTTATTATAGGTCAAAACCAATTCCCCTGGCTCCTCGCATGCACTCATGGGACATGAGAAATCCAGCATTGCCTTATGATTCTGTGGGGTCAAACCTCTTAGTGGTACTGGGCCATCTCCATAGGGGATGGTATATTTTGGGGGGCTCAAACGAGAACCTCACTGTATGGTAGCCCAACCAGTTTTGGAATAGCTGAGTAGATTTGGTACAGTACAAGTAAGAAGATTAATCATGTTAGCTGTTTGTTAATATACAGAATATTGGGAACTCTTCTTGCCTTACACTTTCAAGCAGGGATGAATGGAGTTATCCTCACTGATTGTGGCAGTCCCTATGATACTGGCATAAAAAACAGATTTACAACAAACTGGAAAAAGCCCTAAAAATAATTAAAACAATCAGGTATACTATTCAGTAGACAATTGGTATGAATATAATATGGTAAAACACAATTTTGTAAGAGCTAAATTGCAAAGAATGTTCAAAATCTATAGCAAATGCCATAGAATAGTAAGGGGACTGCTTCAAATAATGCTATTACAGTACTCAGTGTTGATGCTGACAAAATCTAGGGCCAGTTGTGAACAGGTTGGAATATACCTCTGGACTGACAAATTGAAAGGGTCTTAAACTTGCCCACTTAAGTGTTAGAAGACTTTTGGTACTCTTGGATAAAATAAAAATATGGATTGAATTTAAAAAGTTTGCCATTTTGCTCTAAGAGAAATGTGGTGAAAACAATCAGTTTCAAATATTTTTTTTTAGTCTAGAGGGGTATACCCTATTCTGTAAAGACAGAACTATGGGAAGGGGGTAACTATTTACATAAAAGAACACATATATGTTCAACAATTAGAGACTCGATCATGTAGTAACTCAACTGAATATTTGACCATTAAACTAAGACTGGGTGATGAAATGGACACTGATGTATATTTTTATTGTGTGTTTTTTTTTCTGCCACCCAAAACAGCTAGAGCAGATATATTAATATTAGAAAATGTGGCACATTTGAACAAAGGGAATAAAGAACACATAGTAATGAGATATTTTAGTATGGACTGGACAAACTTAAATAAAAATGACAGGGTCAAAAATGTTGTACTGGCTAATGGTTTTAATCAAGTGATTAAAGAAAACAACTGGAAAAATGTAAAATGGGAGGAGGTAATACAATATATTTGATATTAATAAACAGAATACATTTTCTTATTAGTTTGGCTATTTCTGACCATTGTCCTGTTTACATAGTAAGAAAAAAGATAAAGACAGAACAAATGAAATTATGATTAGGGAAAGTGGATCTTTTAGCAATTTAACTGCAGAAGTGTTTATAAAAGAGACAGGTAATTTAGATTGGTCAACCCCTATATAGATTAACTCAGATTGATGGCGCTGGAGCTTATTTTATTGAACAAATTCTAGACATAATTGAACGATAGCCCACAATAAAAAAACATAGGATACAAACAAAGCCATCACCAAGGTTAAATGTTAAATTAATTGGCTTACTTAAAAACATGAGATGCACTTTTGAGCAATTCAAAAAGTTTGACTAAAAACAAGATTTAAATGCCTATTGAAGATTTGAGATTTCTGCAAAACTGAAACAAAGAAATCAAGTAAAATATACTGCAAAGAAAAACAGTTGAATGATTTACCCAGACCCAGATGTTTTGGGGATTCATTTAGAGAATTTTGCGAACACTTGTGAAAATTGATAAAATAAAAATTGGAGAAAAGTTGAGTGATAATTTAGAAATAGCAGATATGTTTAATGATTTCTTTACAAACATAACAACTTAGAAAAATCAGATAAAACAAGTTCCGGAAAGGTCAAATAATATGGCTCACCGGAAAACATGCTCAAAAATCTTTATTTTATTTTTTAGATTAAAGGAAAAATAAGTTTAAACTTTACTACTGAAATTATGAGGTAACAAAGGGGCAGGCATAGATGGCTTTTTACCCAGGCTGTTAAAATAAGCAACTAAACAACTGGCTAAACCAGTGACATCTTTGTTTATTTTAGCCCTGTGTTCAAATCAGTGTCCTGAATGCTAGAAGACAGCAGTTGTAAAACTGATATTGAAGACAGAGGATAAAGAAATCTTTATGACCTACAGGCCTATATCTGTCTTGCCTACCCTAGCTAAACTCCTAGAGAAAGTGGTCTCTGACCAGTTGACCAAACATTAGTAAGAAAACTATCTTTTCACACCTGATCAGAATGGATTTCAAGAGGGGTACAGCACATCAACTGCCTTGGTCAGGTTAGCTAGTGACATATATATGAACATGGATCATTGATTTCTCACTGGGGGGTATTTTGTATTGACCTGGGCAAGGCTTTCAGCCATGTGCACCAACCCCTATCAATTACCACATTAGAAAATATGGGTGTAGAGAGTTATAGACTTGAATGGTTTAAACAATATCTGTTAATCAGAAGACAGATGATAAAGGTTTGATCCAAAATGTTGTCAACAAGCACAATAAATACTGGGGTACCACAGGAATGGGTTCTAGGTCTGCTCCTGTTTTCAATATTCGTAAATGATTTACAGCACTAGGGATCTCAGATCAAATGACGCCTGCAACTTGATGGTCTCATACCACTCCACCCTCATCAATCAGACTGGTTTCACCCATCATTTCCCTAGCAGGGTTCTCAACATCCTGAAGGGGGAAATAAGGAAATGGCTACTTCTTCACCTCATATTCAGTTCTTGCCTCTCCCCCCCCTCTTCCCCACCTGCCCTTCTGGGTCACCAGTGTGAGAACCTAGCCCCACCCTTTTTAGTCCAACAGCACTTGTATACTACCTCGAGCCTGCTCCTGGTGCACTCATGCACTATAGATGGCTCTATAGCATTATTACTGTTTAGTACATTCATATATTCTTTTGTATGATTTGGACATGTATTGTATTTTACCTAATATCCCACTACTGTTTATTGCACAATACCTTGTGTTCCAACTGTTGCACAATCTTACAATGTTGTATTGTTTATACTACCCACATACTATTGTAAATGATCATCCTTCACAACCCTATGTAACCCCTCCCCAGGTCACACCGTGAGATGAGCAACTTGTTATTAAGTGTGCCCTCTGGGTGAAACATTTCAATAAATAAATAAATAAATTATGATTAGGTGGGAGTATCCATATCCATCCATTGGTGGTGTATAATTTTCTGGTGGAGGTGGTACAGAGGAGGGCAACCAAGATGTGTTAGGTCTGCATCAGAAGCCCTACAAGAAAGACTCAAGGAATTAAATATGTACTCTCTAGAGGAAAGGAGAGAAAGAGGAGACATGATAGAAACATTCAGATATCTCAAGGGTATTAATATGGTACAGGAGGGTGGCATATTCCATAGAAAAAGAAGCCAGTTGGCCCAGGGGCACTGAGGGTTGAGGCACTGGATGCCACACCTCGTGCCACACCATTGACCCAGGTTCAGGAATGAGCCTTTGTTATCAGGGAGAGTCAGGGGGAGGCCAGGAGATAGACTGAGTGGCTGAATAGCAGCTCTCCTCTTCTGGGTGGGGACTCAGTCACACCAGCTGCAGGGCTGCCCTGGGTGGAGGCCGTAGGGTAATGCAGATGGGGTGGCTAAACTGGGGAGGGTGCTGAGGCTTGCTGCTTGCACTTGCCTCCACACTTGCATGAACAACCATGAAAAGGGGAAGGGAGAAAAGTGGAAGAATGGAGCTGGCAGCCTCCATGATGGCCCCACAGCACCTGCACTGGCCCCACAAAGTCTGGATGTTGGTCTCTGGTGGGAGGGGGGAAGACAAAGCCCTTCAACCTCGGCCCTGTCAAGAAGAGGGTAACCTGTGGGGGATTACTGGGAGGGCTGGGTGCAGGAGTATTGGGGTCAGAGACCAGACCTCTCTGAGGGAGGAGCCAGAGCTGCCTGCCAGCTCTGCTGGTGGAGGGAAAAATCTGAATGAAAAAAGCAAAAGAAGCCAAAAGACAAGGGTGCATGAGATGAGGCTGAAGTAGGGGGCTCAGAGGGGATATGAGGAAGTATTTATTCACAGAAAGGGTGGTGGATATCTGGAACAGCCTCCAAGCACAGGTGGTGAGTGAAAATATGGTAACAAAATTCAAGTATGCATGGGACAGACACAAGGGGACCGTTGTAAAAGGACGGGGGGGTAAGGCCAGAGATAGAGTAGGATCTGTGGCAGCACATTAAATAGGAATTTTAGGGCAGACTAGGTGGGCCAAGAGGTCCTTTTCCACCAACAACTTCTGTGTTTCTATGTTTCTTGGCAGCCATTACCAGGAGGGAAGACTGATATTTCCTATTCTACAATGGCAACAAAGAATCTTGGACTGTGATTGGTCAGTTTAGGGCTGGACCCATGGCATTATCTCAGCACAGCACCACGGATAATTGATCTCATTGATGCTACAGAGGATGCCATTGAGGATGCCATTGAGTATGACATTGAGCATGCCATTGAGAATGCCATTGAGCATGCCATTGAGGATGCCATTGAAGATGCCATTGATCATGCCATTGAGGATGCCATTGAAGATGCCATTGGGCATGCCATTGAGCATGCCATTGAGGATGCCATTGAGCATGCCATTGAGGATGCCATTGAGCATGCCATTGAGCATGCCATTGAGGATGCTATTGAGCATACCATTAAGGATGCCATTGAGGATGCCATTGAGGATGCTATTGAGCATGCCATTGAGGATGCCATTGAGCATGCCATTAAGGATGCCATTGAGGATGCCATTGAGCATGCCATTGAGGATGCCATTGGGCATGCCATTGAGGATGCCATTGAAGTTGCCATTGAGCATGCCATTGAGGATGCCATTGAGAATGCCATTGAGCATGCCATTGGTTTCTCACATCTCCCCTTCAGAAACAAAGATATATTGATACACTAAAAATTTACTGATTTTATTTTACTTTTTTTTTATAACAACAAGCCATGTAGTGGATCTTTATGTGACTGTTAATGGCCAAAATGGTGCTGTTTTAGGACACTCCCAAAATATGTGTTTTATTGTGCCTGTTTCTACAGTATACCATTTGTCGTGCAAACTGGGGAATCAAACTTGAGTCATCCATGAAGCTAAATGTGGGTATAATACATATCTTGCATGAATTTAAATTGCATTAATTTATAATTGTCAAACTTTATATATTTATGGGTATTTGGACATATTTTGCCCTATTATCCCACTAATGGTGTCCAGTCTAGGGCTTCTTCCTGGTAGATGGATTGTTTCCCCTGTGAGGTATCCAACCCTGAAAAGCTTTATATGTATTTCTTTCTTTCTTTGGTTATTTATTTACAGTTTTTTATCTAAAAGTTGATAACTTGGAAAGGCACACTGAGCCAAGACTCTTTTCCAGGTGTGACCCAGGAAAGGGATTTCAGGGAGACCAGTTACAAATACAATTCAAAGACAGTATCACAAATACAGGAATAAAAGGTGTAAGCAAAGGCAGCGGTATCATAAAATGGCATAACATAATACAGCAATTGTGTGAAGCAGTAAGCAGTAAACAATCAAGTAGGAGGTAAAGTGCCCAGTGTGTGTTGGGGCAGTGGCAATAAGGTGAAGGGAAGCAACCAGGTAACTGAGCAAATGAGGGTCAAGGGAGAGGATACTGGGTTAGGGAGGGGATAAGCAAGATCAGATGAGTGTGGGAAGTTTCCTTAGGTGGAGACAGAAAGCTGGAAGAGAATGGGTGAGCAAAGGGAGGGGGAGAGGAGCAGATTCCAGAGGAAGGAGAAGTGATAGGAGAAAGCCACTTGGCTATCAGAGGAGTGAGGGTGGGGAATGGAGATGTGGTGGGAGTCCCTGGAGAGAGAAGCGAATAGGAAGAGCAGGGCACTGGTGATAGCAAGGAAGATAGATAAGAGGGGAGAGACCCAAACCAATATTTGGTGATGAAGGCAGCACAGTGGGCCTGGTGACGAGTATGACGGGGATGATGGTGAGGGAAGAATAGAGGAAGCAATGATGGATGCAGAGGAGAGAGTTGGTGGTGAATCCATGAGGTAGGCAAGATAAATGCTGCAAGCTAAAACCTAATAGTCTCATGGGGGCCATAACAGAGGCAACAAGCCTCTGTGTTAAACAGCAAAACAAAAGTAAAAGAAAGAAACTATCACTTTGATTTCCCAAAGAAGTGGCCAGGAATGTGAAAGAAAAAAGGGGGGGCCTTCAGGAGATATGAAGAGACACAAAGGGAAGAGGACAGGGAATAATATCTAGAAAAGCAGTGGGAGGCAGGAAAGGCAGTCAGGAGTGCAAAGACGCAGACAGAGAAAAATAAAGCACAGGCTATAATGAGAGGTGACAAGACCTTCAGATGCATTAGTGAGATGAAGAAGACTAGGAGTGGGATTGTCAGGATTAAAAAGGATGGAGGAGGATGTGCAGAGGAGGACATAGAAAAAGCAGCAATACTGAACAAATAGTTTTTTTTAGTTTTCACCAAAGAAGGGGAAGGCAAGGGTCCACAGCTCAGCAAAAAAAGCATTCAGAGAGGGGAGCTGGACAACACTCCAGTCATGGTAGAGAGAGAGTCCTAGAGGAACTTGGGAAACTAAAAATAGACAAGGGCAGTGGATCCAGATAGGAGTCACTCAGAATATTAAAATAGCTCAGATAGATGCTGGCAGCCCCACTGACCACCCTATTCAATAGATCACTGGAGACATGTGAGGTCCCAGAACACTGGAGGAGGGCAAATGTCCCTCTTCACAAAAGTGAAAGCCAGGAAGAGGCAGGCAACTATAGACCAGTCAGCCAGACCTCAGTGGTTGGGAAATTAATGTAGACACTGTTAAAAGAGAGAATTGTGTTATTCCTTGAATTTAGCAGAGCACATGATCCAAGGCAGCATGGATTTACAGCAGGAAGGTCATGTCAAACAAATCTAATAGATTTCTTTGACTGGGTGACCAGGGAGGCAGATTATGGAATGGCAGTGGATGTGGTCTACTTAGACTTTAGCAAGGCCTTCAACACTGTCACACATAGAAGGTTGGCAAATAAGTTAGACAGCATGGGGATAGGACCCCATGTGGTAATCTGGGTCAGAAATTGGTTGAGGTGCAGGGCACAGAGGGTGCTGGTGAATGGGGTTCAATCTGATGAGAGGGAGTTGACCAGTTGGGTGCCACAGGGATCAGTATTGGGGCCAGTCCTCTTCAATGTCTTCATAAATGACATTATGGATGGGCTGAAGGGGAAAGTATGTCTTTTTGCAAATGACATAAAGATTTGCAACAGGATTGACACCCCATAGGGGGGCAGAAAAAATGAGAAAAGACCTAAGCAGGTTGGAGGAGTGGTCTGTGGTGTGGCAGCTAGGATTTAATGCAAAAAAGGGCAAAGTCAATCACTTGGGGAGCAGAAATCCAAGAGAGGAGTACAAGATGGGGGGGGAGAGGTACTGGTGGACACAAAGCAGTAACGCGACCTGTGGGTACCCATATTGGATGCCTTATAGGCTACCAAACAAAGCTGTAGGGAGAACCAGTTGGATGCTTGGGTGCATAGGGAGAGGCATTACCAACAGAAAGAAGGAGGTGATTATTCCACTTTACAGGTCACTGGTGAGATCTCAGCTAGAGTACTATGTCCAGTTCTGGATACCGCACCTCTGGAAGGACATAGGCAGGGTGGAGGCAGTCCAGAGGAGGGCTACAATGATGGTGTAGGGTCTACATGAAAAACCCTATGAGGAGAGGCTAGGAGAAATCAATATGTATTCTCTGGAGAAGAGCAGAGGAGAGAAGAGGAGAGAAGAGGAGAGGAAGGGGGGGCATGAATGAAATGTTCAAGTATCTCAGGGGTATAAACAAGGTACAAGAAAGTAGCATTTTTAAAACAAGAAGATGTGCAAGAACAAGGGGAATGAAATGAAGTTGGGGGAGGTTCAGGGGCAACATGAGGAAGTACTTTTCACTGAGAGAGTTATAGATGCTTGGAATGACCTCCCTAGAGAGGTGCTAGGGGCAAATACAGTTAGGGAATTCAAGAACGCATGGGATAGACATAATGGTACCATAGAGACAGGTGAGAAAGGGTGAACTGAAGATCATCTAGGATTTGAGTTTTTTTGTAATAAATAGGCACAAATGAGTAGACTGGGTGGGCCACACAGTCCTTATCGACCATCACCTTCGATGTTTCTTTGTTTCTATGGTGACTACTACCTGCAGTGCCCTTGATCATCAGTTTGTGATTAGCATAGGGTGTGTAAATGAAGTTCTTCACAAGTTGCTATGAGGTTACAATTTGGTTTCAAGTTCTCAATTTAACCAATTTGTTGCTGTTTCCTCTACACTTTCAATAAAAGAAATGGACCAAATTGTGGTTTTTCAAATTGAAAGAACCAGTCATTAAACTGGAAATGTTTAGGTGGGGAACTCTCACATCTAGAATTTTAGGTGGTGGAACTGTCATTACTAGGTGGTGGAACTCTCCTATGGTAGTCAGTGTAGAAAGGTGACAGAGGTGGTGGAACTGTCTTACAATTTTTTATGAGGTGGTGGAGCCGAGTCTCTGTGGGATCCTGCCCAATTTAACCTCTGGAAAGAACTTTAGTTGCAACAAACTGAGTATTGCTGGGGAAGGAGTGACCTTATTATGCCTGCAAGTGTTCCTATAGAAAATGATGATGTTACGGGTTGCATGGTCCATAACACTGTACATTGCAGTATTTTTTTTTTGCATGTAACACAAGGACTATACAGTATTTTTAGATTTTAAATCTCTTTTCTTGTCCATGTTCAACACTGCAAGGTGCATTCAGATGAACTTTCTTATCAATGTAAGTAAAAACACCATTCAAAATGTGTTGCAGAAGAAGCAATAGTGTATGCATACTGATTCTAAGCTTGTATGTACTATATTGCTATACTTACAACCAGGCATAGTTACCTTGAAAAATGAATAAAAGTAAATACAAACAAGCATTTGTCAATGCTGAATGTTGTCTTCCTGGCATGAGCATTGGTAGTGCAGAAGTTAGAGAGATTCATAATAGGAATGTCAATGACGTTTTGAACTGACACCAACCCCATCCCCACCCTGCAGAGACTGACAGCCATTGGGATGTGCCTTTAGGTCATCAGCCATAACGCTCACACCATTTCACCTCACCCTACCCTGCAGACACCGACAAGTGTTGTGGTGTGCCTTGGGGTCTTCGGGCCTTATGCTCACCCCATTCCATAAGGAAATACACAGAGATGGGTACAGTATAGGAGAATGGGGTGAACTTTGGGGCAGAACAGTCCAAGGTACACCTCAATGCCTGTCAGTGGCTGCAGGCTGGGGGTGGAGGTGGAATGGTGTGAGCATTATAACTGAAAATCCCAAGTTACACCCCTGATGCCTGTCAGTCTCTGCAGGGTGGAGCATTACAGTTGGAAACCCTACCATCCCAGGCATCTGTTGGTATTTTCACTCCAAATTTTCAACATGGGCTTTTTGTGACCCCACCTCATGAACAGTGGCACTATCAGTTCATTAGCTGAAAGGTGATTTTACACAGCAACTGTGCCATCTGGCGCCACAGGTGTGAAAACACATTTCGGGCAGGATGTGAAAAATGGCAGCTGTACATTTCATGAGGAGGTGTAAAAAATGGTAACGTTGAAAATCTGGATTGAAAATATAAAAAATTGGTGAAGTCACGAGAGTGCGAAGAAACTGCGCAACATATGCCCATAATGCAATTATTTGGGGCATTTTTTTAACCAAATTTTCAACATAGGTATTTTGGGACCTCCGCTCATGAACAGTGGCACTGTGATTTTGTTAATCTGTCCCAAATATTGATATCCCACAGCGACCACACCATTCTGTGCCAGATGTGCAAAAACACATTTCTGGTAAGATGTGAAAAATGACAAGTGTGCTGTTCATAAGGAGGTGTGAAGAAATGGCAATGTTGAAAATCTGGATTGAAAATATTAAAAATTCTCGAAGTTACGAGCGTGCGTGGAAACTACGCAACACACACTTGTAACACAGCCATTTTTTGGAATATTTTCACTAAATTTTCACCATAGGCATTTTGAGACCTCTGCTCATGAACAGTGTCACTGTGATTTTCTTAATCTGGCCTGAACATTGATTTCCCACAGCAACCATGCCATTGTGTGCCAGATGTGCAAAAAGACATTTCAGGCAGAATGTGAAAAATGACAGCTATATTGTTTATAAGGAGGTGTGAAAAAATGGCAATGTTGAAAATCTGGAGTGAAAATATTAAAAAGTCTCAAAGTTACAAGCGTTGCAGTCATTTTGTTGGAACTTTTTCACCAAATTTGCAACATAGGCTCTGTGGGTGCCAGCTCATGAACAGTGGCATTATCATTTCGCTAATCAGTCACAAAAGGTGATTACACGCAGTGACCACAAAATTACCTTTCAGGACTGAATAATGAATGATAGTGACTGATTTCATGAGGTGGGGGCCGAAGAACCCCACATTGAAAATTTGGAGCCAAAAATCAAACAAATGGCCGAGATATCCACCAAAGTTGAAACCTACCCCACTGATGCCGTTTTACAGCTTACCAGCATTTCTTCAGTTCACAGTCGGCTTTGAAGAGTGCAGACATGTTCCAGCTCCACCAAAGATCATGGCACTGACCTCCGGAGGTAAGTATGTGGTGAAGGGTGTGTGAGACTGGGAGTAGCTGAGGTGGGTGCGGGTTGGGAAGGACACTGTCGATCAATGAGGGACTGTTTTCTTTGTTTCAGGCACTTTAAAAAAAAAAGGAACACTTCAGATGGTTTTCTTTCTTTACAGGTGTAAGAAAACAGATGTTGAGCACACTGAGGTGGGCTCCCAGTGTGCTCAATGACTTTGGAGGGGTGACGTTGCCCACATTGGGGTGGGCTCCCAGTGTGGTACACAATGGGGGTGGGGAAGGGGCAGGAACATGCCGATGCGGTCAGGATGTGAGCACCACAGAGGCACACTGGGGTAGGCTCCCAGTGTGCCACACAATCTTGGGATGGGTATTAAACATGCCAACAGGGGGACTGGGCACCTCAAAGTAGACTTTATAGGGACTGTGAGAGACTGACGCCGTGAGCCACCACCATGTTTATTGAAGTGTTTCACCAGGCAAGACATGTAGGTGAGGCATGTCATCTGTGCTGCTGCATGATGAGCTTGTCTCTGAAGGCAGCGAAAAGTTTGTTTCAAGTTAGTGACACTGCATAGAACTTGTGTCACCGCTAGCATGCTGTCTAATTGGCGAATGAGGGATGCACCTTCTAAAGAGTGCCCTGTATTCACCAAAACTGACACACCTCTGTATTTCTCCTACTACCATCTCCTACTGTGAAAAAATGTTGCTTGTGCATTCGCAAGACAACATAAAAAATTGAAATGGAGGCGCCAATCAATGAGCTGGCTTGGACCTTTAGCAGTTTGGCTGAGACTGTAATATAGCAGAGATGTGTTGCCACTATATTTCTGGCAAATTTCAAGCTCAATTGTGAGCCATTTTGGAATTGTAGTTGTAGCTAGTATTTACATTCTGTCCTATTCTCCATAGAAGTATTATGCTCCTTTCAGGGCATAAAAACATGTGAGCAAGTCTGGAAGACTTAGTCCTCATTTTCCCTTTGAAGTTGTCAGTTTAATGTATGTACTCCTTGTTTTTTTTCTTTTCCCTCCACAAGAAGGTGGAAGTAATAGAGCAGAGTTGGGCAAAACAGTTCAGGGTTAGGGTAATGGTGAGCATTCCCAGGATAAAAAGAATTCTGGGTAAAATATTCATCTTTGCTATGTTAATACATAGTCATAGGGAAATAGGTAAGATTGACCATTGTTCCATGTCCTGCTTAATGATATGTACCAATTTTGTCAGATTATGTTGTATCAACTATTATTTAGAGGCTGAGACATGAATACCTCAGGGTCACAGGGGCCCCGAGGTCCCTGGGTGCAGAAATAATATGGTCTATTTTTCTCAGATGGTCCGAAGAGACTCACCCACCCATAGGTCCCATGAGTGGTTCCCAGACCCTCTGTAGCCATAGGGCCAACACTTCGGCAAACATTTTATGTCTTAATTTTAAAGGGACATTGGTCTATAGCTGGTTATTAGGGAGTCATCCTTGCCTGGGCAAGACAGTGATCTGACCTTCTTGAAGCTCTGCAGTTACTCTACCCTCCTGAAAAGTTTCTGTCAATATACTATGTAAAGGGCTCAGAAGCACCTCTTTTAGATTCATAAAGGAGCTGGGAAATAGGCCATCTGGTCCCAGTGAGTTACAGTATCTAATGTTAAAATATCTACTGCTGCTGCTATTTCTTCCTATCAGAGTGATTGCTTTGGGATATCTTTATTGGTTCTCAGTCAACTGTAGGAGCTGAACCTGTTATATCAAGTTGTTTATACCCTCTTCTGAGATTCCCCAGTCTCTTAACATATATGTCTCATACAAGCCTACAAAATTACCAGCAGATATAGGCCTCACTGTCTATCTAGTCTACTCAAGTGTGCAGCACCTCAGCCATTTAGACTGCAGTTGTCCCCCTCCTCCTGCCTCCCCCACCACTGTTTTTCCTCCCATTTCACTCACACCTACCTCCCATCCACCCATGGTTTGAACCCTCCTTTTGATCTTGTCCCACCCCCTCTTGAAGCTGCTCACTGTCCACAGTGATACCACCTCCTCCAGCAGTGCGTTCCACCTTGTGATCACCCTTTCAGTGGAAATAGTGCCTCCTCATTTCCCTCCTGATATTTCCCTCATACTATGTCTGAAACTCTTGCACTACATCCCTTGGTGCAGTCAGTGTCTTCCCAGTTTCAAGGTTTTTTTTATCAATCAAAATACCCTCAATGTTCCCTGCTTCTTGAGCAATTTACCTGCCTTCTTTCCCTGGGATGTGTGCTGTAATTCATTCTGGTTTTAATGAAAGCCAGTTCTGCCTGTTCCCTGTTAAGTTCTAGGTAACCTTAATTGTACTAGCTTCATTCTAGTATCTGGGTCTCTAGTGTTGCACAGTGTATTTTCCAAGTACTTATTTGTGATAGAAATATCTAGGCTTTGATCAGTCTATCCCTCTTCATTTTCATGATAGTTCTTATAAAGTCCCCCCGACCACACATTTATATGCACACCAAACTGTGGGTCTGATTTGACTAGCGGAAGGATGGTGGTAGAGCCCAGCCCTGGAACTAGGGAGTGGCTAGTGAGGAGATAGTCCAACCTCAAGCTGGTTTAGTGCAGGTTCAAAAAGAAGGTATATTCTTTAGCATTCAGGTGTAGTGATCTCCAAGGATCTACTGCATTTAATGCATCCTGGAGTTCCCAGATAGCTCTCCTGAGGAGGAGACAGTTCACCTCATGATCTACTGGATCTGTCCAAGTCATTGTCCCAGACCACATTTGAGTCTCCTGCCATAATCATTGGCATCCCTGGCCATTGGTTGAATTGTTCAATTAAGGCAGTCAAAAAACTAGGTGAATCAATGTTCGAATGCTAGGATTAACTCCGTGCTGTCTAGGGTTCCCAAGAATGATGTATCTTCCCTGAGGGCCTTTAAGTTCCTGTTGTTGAGATGCTACAAATATTGCAAACAGAACTGTAACCCTGCTCTTCTTGAATCCAGTCCTGCTCCATGCATCACTCCCACCTGGCTACATCTGAGCTCATTTCCTTAACATGGGTTTCCTACAGCAAAAATATTGCTGGGTTTTGTATATATATATTTTTTTTTTGCAGTCTGTTTCTATGCCTGTTGACATGGTTCCATCTCTGGAGGGAGCTCCCAGCCCTATCCCCCTTCGTCTACCAGTCGGCACCGACCTCTACCCCCAGGGCTTACCCCTCCCGGATGGGCCATCTGGGTTCCCCAACCCCCACCTGGAGACCAGATCCAGTGAAGCCAGTGCCATGGCTAGCTGGGAGTGGGGCCTGTGAGATACCCTCCATCATGCTCCATGGCAACGCTTTTTCTCCTCCATTTTTTGTGCTGTTTGACCTTGGACACCTCACTCGTGGCTCATGCCACTCGTGAGGTTACCCGAGATCAAACAGCACTTGTGTAGATAAATCATTTATCTGACAACTCACCATTGTATATCCCTATATATATATATATATATATATATATATATATATATATATATATGTATGTGTATATATATATATATATATATATATTAGAAAACAAAAAACTCTATTTAATGCATCAGTTAAGGGTTGTTCCACGCGACCAAAGCAAGGAATTTGGTGTGAGGTTGAAACCCCTTTGCACCCTCAGCCCACCCCAACCGGAATCGGGTGCTGGCAGGTCAAAGCCCTAACTCTCACCCCATCACATGTGGAAAGAAGCTGTGGAATAGGAGGATGGGGTGATAGTTAGGACCATGACCTCAACGCCAGCACTCCCACCTGGTTGGGGTAGGGCTGAGGGATGCAAAGGGGTTTCAACCCCAACATCAAATTTCTCACTTTTGTTGCTGTGGAACAACCCTAACTGATGCATTAAATAGAATTTTTGCCTCTAATTTCCCTTCTTTTTGAGAATGATAACGGGAAATAGTGAATGTAATGCAGCGGCAGGAGCGTGGGAACCAACACAAAGGGTAACGCACATGGTGGTGTAGATGTGAACAGTAAGTGAAACAGGTACAGAACCGCAAGCAGAAATGGTAACGGTAACAGTAATGTAACTGCACAGACTGGTTTTCCCCAAAAGCTGCTTAGAGAAAGACAGTGAGTACAAAGAATGTATGCAAAATAATGGCTCTCAGAACAGAAAATGAGGACTTGGAATAGTAAATTGCTTATATCTCAGGAACTGTATGACACAGAAAAAAAAATTAAAGTGATATGAATTATCACTTTCCTGGCTAGTTTTGTACTTAGCCCGCAGGAGGGGGCTAAGAATTTTTCTGATGAAAAGTCCATATCTCATACTGTTTCTGAGATATGGGCCCTGAAAGGCATGGCGAACACCGTAATGTTATCCTATGGGAAAAACAGAAGTTCGGAGTGCCATAACTTTGCCTCCCTTTAGTATTTTTTCACCAAATCACTGAAAAGCATGTATGTGGGATGTTGGCTGTGTTTCCTGCAAATTTCAGCCCAAAAGACCAAACCGTTATTTTGCAGCATGGCGCCAAATGATTGCTGCAATGCGTCGTACGCCGTAATGTTATCCTACGGGAAAAAGTGTCAACTTTGGAGTACTGTAACTTTGCCGCTGTGTAATAGTGTTTCAATGAAATACTGAAAGGCACATCTGTGATATGTTGGCTGTGTTCCCTCCAAATTTCAGCCTAAAACTCCAAACCTTTCTTTTGCAGCGGGGTGCCAAAGAATTTTTGTCATTCTCCCACAGCTTAGAAAAGTACTGTCGCAATTTGCGAAAGCTTTCGCAAATTCATTCGACAGTGTCGTAAGTGCAAAAGTACTGTGCGAAAGTACTTTTTCCAGAAATTTGAAAAACATATTTCTGGGGTGTTTTACCCCAAAATAAAGACATGGCTAACATCCTCAGGGTCCGACTAGGTGAAAACAAAAATAATTAGGTTGCTAGAGGGTCCCAAATTTAAATGTCAAGCATTTTTCTGATCACCAACTGAAAACAAAATGGTGGATTTGCGAAAGTAAAAGGGCCATTTGCGAAAGTAAAAACTGCATTTGCAATATTGTCAAACTTTTTGTTAACTTTTCCCTTTGACTTATAATGGGAACTTGTTTTTTGAATAAGTTTTGAACTGTTTAATATTTTTTCACGAAATCTTTGAAAGACACATCGGGGACCCTGGCTGCACATTCCCTGAAGATTTCAGATCAGTCACGCAAACTGTGCAACCTGTAGGTGTGACCGTAGAATTCCAAAAAAAGTGTAAACGCACGTGCAGATCATGCTTAATAACTCTGTAGCCGTATATCTGACTGGTACGACACTTGGCAGATCCCAAGGCATATGCATCTTGATCATGTATTCCAAATTTCAGGCAAATCCGTCCAACAGTTGCAATGTTATTAAGGTGCAAAATGTTGGGTTTAACATGTAAATGGCTCCTCAACCCTAACTATGGTAGCACTACCATGCTACCATAATATATATATGTATTATTTGCTAAAACTTCATTAATGCACTAGTTAGTGCTAAAGCAATAAAAGTAGGGAAATGTGGTGTTAGAGTTTCCCCTGCATCTTTGATGATCAGGCATGGAGTGTGCCTTGGGGTTGTCAACCCTTATGCTCACCCTGTTCAACCCTGAAAGAAGCTTAGATGTGTAGAGTATATGAAAATGGATGATCATTAGGGCAGACAACCCCAGGGCACACCCGATGCCTGATTAGTGAAGATGCAGAAGAGGTGAAAAAGTAATGTTTTTTCCTGTTGCTGTTGGGTAGGTGGGGGTGGGGTGTTAGGGTTGTAAACCCTAACATCACATTTCTCTACTTTTGTCACATCAACCCAAACTAATGCATTAACAAAGTTGTTGCAAATAATTTCTTTACTTTTTGAGATAGTATAATTGTATGCTTATTTGTCTGAGGGAGCTCAGGACCCACCCCTCCTTAGATGTGTACATATATATATATATATATATATTGCTGTTGAAGTAAAACATGATTCCACGCCACTGCAACACCACTGTGTGCCACAGGTGCAAAAACACAGTTAAGCTAGGGTTTGAAAAATGGCAGCAGTCATGTTCATGAGGTGGTGTAAAAAGATGTGTATGCCAGCAATTTTGAGTCAAAATATTTAAGATTGCCAAAGTTATGAGGATGTGCAGCAAAATTTCAACGCATGCACATAACTTTGGCATTTTTACATATTTTGACCCACAAATCTCAACATAGCCTTCTTATGACTACACCTGAAGAACAAGGGCAGCGGAAATTTGTAAATTCCACCCAAAAGTCCTTCTGACCAGTGGAACAGGAATGGGGTCGAAGGACTCAACTGTGCTTCACAGCACAGATTTTTTCTTCTTTTTCAGAAAGCTGCCGATGGACAGGAAAGGAGGGGAAACACAGTGAGCAAAATATTTTGTTAGTCAAAATATTTAAAATTGCCAAAGTTATGAGGAAGCATTGCAAAATTTCAATGTGTGCACATAGCTTTTGCATTTTTTACTTATTTTGAGCCCAAAATCTCAAAATAGCCTTCTTATAACACCACCTGATGAACAAGGGTAGTGGAAATTTTTTAATCCCACCCAAGAGTCCTTCTGACAAGTGGAATGGGAAGGGAATTGTAGGACTCAACTCTGCTTTACTGCACAGATTTTCTCTTCTTTTTTAGAAAGTTGCCAATGGAGAGGAAAGGAGGGGAACACGCTGAGCAAAATATTTAGCAAAGGGATCAGAGCCACAGCAGTTACCATGGAAAACATGTGGGTTACCTAGTAGGGTGGAGCAACACTTTTCTTGGGGCACATTGGTTTCAAATAACTAATATAAGCAGTGCTTTACTGTGTTTCTGCATTTGGTTGTTTTTTCTAGTTATAGGAGCTGGTTGTTTGTTCTTGTTTCAGGAGCTGGCTGTTTTTTTTCCTTTCCCCATAGTGAAAGAGCTGATTGTTTCTTACCACAGCTCTTCTGGGGATATTCGACCCACCCTACCATCCCCCATTTCCACTCTCCCCGTGGTAGTACACCTCTGTAAGTGTACACCCAGGAGTCTGATCTCAACTTCCTGCTTCAAGTCAAGGCAGTGGAACTTACTCACATGCTGTGTAGAAAGTGGAAAGAACAGTAAAAAAGTAGTCAATAGGAGGGGACATGGGAGAAAAAAACATTAGGGAAGAAAGAAACAGAGGAAGAAGAACCAATATCATATAACAGGGATCAGAAACAAAATGGGGATGTCAGGGCACAGAGTAAAGGAAAATTAAACAAGAAAAGGGAAAGGATGATGCAGAGAGTGGTGCAGTGCTCTGGATGTGGTGCAGCAGTCTTCAGGAGAACATTCTGGGAGCTGCGGTGCTGCCCCATTTGCAGGCGCCTCTCTGGGCTGAGGGTGGAGGTGGCCAGTCTCCAGGTTGAGCTGGCAGAAGTGCTGCAAACCTTTGCTATCACCCAGAGGACACCATGTCCCAAGCCATTGCCACAGCAACTGCCCTGGCAGATGGCAGGATGGACTATGGTGGGCTCAGGTAGGTTCAGGGAAGGGGGTCAGAGGCACAACCCCAATCCAGTCAAGCTCAGTAACTCCTACACTGTTCTGGAGGAGTGGAAGAGTTCCACAAGGGAACAGTGACTCTGACTAGGGAGTAGGTAAAGGTCCTTCAGGATGGAGACCCACGGACAGGAGGTAGACAAACTCATAGGAAGAAGACGTTACTCCTAATGGGGGACTCAATTTTCCAGGGACTGGATCTGGACACAGACAGCAGGCAGGAGAGAGAGAGAGAGGTCAAGTGCCTTCCAGGAGGCACAGCCTGAAGGAAGGGGTAGCAGATCCTGAGGATCGCTGAAGCAGGGACAAGGAGGGGAGGACTGGAAGTCATTGTTCACCTTGGAACAAATAACCTATCCAATGACAGGGCTTGCTTGGAGCAGGTACAGGAAGACTTCAGAGAGTTAGGAGGGTGCCAGGATAGGTAGCAAGCTTCATGATATTCTTGGAGATTCTGCCAGTCCATGGCAAGGGGGGGATAGAAATCTCTCTATCAGAAACTTCAACACATGGCTGAAGGGCTGATGCAGCAAGAAGGGGTATGGTGTCACTGGGAACTGGAAACCCACCTGGAATGATGGAGCCCTCTATAGTGCTGATGGACTGCATCTGTCCAGGAAGGGGAAGGCAGTCATCAATGGACAGTTTAAACATTTCACTTAGAAGAGTTTAACCTAGCCGGGGAGGCAAAAAGGAGCAGAGGAACTCAAGCAGGCTACCCACACAAGGTACAGAAACTCGAACTGAAGTGCAAGAAGATGAGTTCTTAACAGGGACAGAAGAGACAGGTGGAAAGGGAGTAGAAGAGAAATCAAGGCCAGATAAGAACTATAACTGGGATGGGGGAAGAAGCAGAAGGGAGGGGGAAAGAAGCAGGAGGGCAACTTCAGCGGCAGAGGGAGGACAGGCTGTAGTACATGAAAGGACATGGTAACTAATGCCCACAGTCTGGGGAATAAAATCCCAGACCTGGAGGTCTGTTAATAGAGGCGGACCTGGACATAGCAGCAATAACAGAGACATGATACACTGCAAATCATGGATGGGACATAAATGTCCCAGGTTATGCTCTATTCAGGAGGGATAGGGAAAGTAAGAAAGGAGGGGTGGCCCTGTACGTCAGAGAGGACACGTATGTGACAGAAGTGCAGGGTAGTCAGGGGGAGGCTGAGGCACTGTGGGTCACCCTTGAGCCTGGAAATGGCACAGCAATATGCACAGGGGAGATCTACATGCCTCCAGCACAAGAGGAGGAAGTGGACAGGGAGCTAGTGAATGAAATACACAAGATGGCGACTAAAGGTGAAGTTCTACTCCTGGGTTATTTCAATATGCCAGACATGGATTGGACCACCCATGTAGTTGCTTCAGCCAGAAATAGAGGCATCCTGGATTCCCTTCAGGGGGTAGGTCTAAGGCAGCTAGTGCTTGATCCCACCAGGGACAGGGCAATTCTGGACCTAGTACTGACTAATGGGGACAGAATCACAGATGTCTGGGTAGAAGAACAACTGGGGTCTAATGACTACCACATGGTGTGGTTTACCATGGTGACAGGGACTCTGACAAGTCACACAGCGGTTAAGGTTTTAGACTCTGAAGGGCAGAATTTGCTGAAATGGGGAGATGTATAAAGGTTTCCCTAGAGAAGAGGGAGGTAAGAGGTGGGGTTGAAAAGCAGTGGGGGCACCTAAAATGAGCCATACTGGAAGTAACCAACCAATGCATCAGGTTGGTATCCAAAGGCAAGAAAAGAAAAAAGCCACTATGGTTCTTGAAAGAGGTGACCGGCAAAGTGAGGGCTAAAAGGATAGCATTCAGGAAATATAAGGAGATCCAAAGGGAGGAAGACAAGGAGGTGTACCTAGCATATATAAGAGATGTGGGGAAGGCTGCTAGGAGTGCAAAGGTGTGGACTGAGGAAGGATTAGCACAGACGGTGAAGAAAAGGGACAAGACATTCTATAGATACATCAGTGATAGAAGAAAAAACTGGGGTTGTAAGGCTAAAAGAGGAGGAGGGAGAGTGTAAGGAAGGGGACCTAGAATAGATGGAAATACTGAATAAATGCTTCCGTTCAGTATTCACTGAAGAAGGGAAGGGCCAGGTACCACAGTTAGGCAACAAATGCAAAGTGTGGGGGGGGGAGAAGTGGGCACCAGTCCATTCACAGTCGAGAGAGTCCTGGAGGAGCTCATGGAACTGAAATGGGACCAGATGGCATACACCCAAGGATATTAAAAGAGCTAGCAGCACCTCCGGCAGCCATTTTCACTGAGTCACTCAACACAGGAGCGGTCCCAGGGGACTGGAAGAGGGCGCAGGTAGTCCCACTGTACAAAAGCAGGAGTAGAGAGGAAGCAGGGAATTATAGGCCAGTCAGCCTCACCTCAGTAGTGGATAATTCATGGAGGCACTGCTTAAGGAAAGAATGATGGCACACCTAGAATCCAACAGAGCTCAGGATCTGAGGCAATGTGGAGTCATAGCAGGAAACATAGACATAGAAACATAGAATTTGATGGCAGATAAGAACAATTTGGCCCACTTAGTCTGCCCATTTCCCTACCTGATGGATACGCTGCAGATCCTAGTTAACCAACAGCCTGCTTCCTCCTACTCCCCGCACTAGAATTGCCTTATGTAGATGACACTAAGATCTGCAACAGGGTGTATACGGGAAGGGCATGTCAGACGAATCTGATAGACTTTTTTGACTGGGTGACGAAGGAAGTAAATTATGAGAGGGCATTAGACATCATCTAACTTGATTTCAGCAAGGCCTTTGACATAGTCCCACATAGGAAGCTGGTTAACAAGATGGGTGATCTGGGTATGGGGCCCAAGGTGATAAACTGGGTTAGGAACTGGCTAATGGACAGCAGGCAGAGGGTGGTGATAAATGGGATCCAATCCAGATAGAGGAGGGGTGACCAGCAGAGTACTACAGGGATCAGTACTTCGGCCAGTCCTGTTTAATGCCTTCATTAGTGACATTGCAGAAGGGCTGGAAGGAAAGTGCTGCCTGTTTGTAGATGACACTAAGATCTGCAACAGGGTGCATACTCTAGAAGGGGTGGTAAAAATGAGGAGGGACCTGGAAAAGCTTGAAAAATAGTCTGAAGTGTGGCAACTGAGGTTTAATTCTAAGAATTGCAAAATTATGCATCTGGGATGAAGGAACCCTGGAGAGAGTTACAGGATGGGTGGAGAGTTGTTGATGATCACCAAGGAAGAAAGAGACCTAGAAATCATCATTTTTGATGACCTAAAGGTGTCCAAGCAGAGTACAAAGGCTGCAGGGAGGGTCAGTGGTATACTGGGGTGAATAGGCAGAGGTATCACAAGCATAAGGCGGGAAGTGGTGGTGACATTGTATAAGACACTAATGAGGCCTCTCCTAGAGTACTGTGTGAAGTTCTGGAGGCTGCACCTTTGTAAGGACATTGACAGGGTGGAGGAGGCCCAGAGAAGGGCAATGAAGATGGCGCAGGGTTTGCACCAGAAAACATATGAAGAGAGATTAAAGGACCTCAAAATGTACTCACTGGAGGAGAGGAGGGAGAGGAGGGACATGATAGAAATATTTAAGTACCTCAAAGGCATAAACAAGGTGCAGGGGGGAGATATTTTCCAGTATATAAAGGAGGAGTACAAGAACAAGGGAGCATGGTATGAAATTGGTTGGTGGCAGATTAAGGGAAAATGTGAGGAAGTTCTTCTTTACGGAGATGATGGTGGACACAAGGAATAATCTGCCACAGGAGGTTGTGGGAGCAAGCACAGTGGAGGGATTTTAGCATGCCTGGATAAGCACAAAGGAACCTTAGAGGTGGAACAGGGCGATGGAAAGTCACTGACCAGATAGGGTCAGATGACACAAACAAGTGTAGGGCTTATTGAAAGACTAGATGGGCTTTGTGGTCCTTATCTGCTGACAATTTCTATGTTTCTATGTTTCAAAAGGTGATTTTGTCAAGTGACTGTGAAATCACCTTTCCAGCCAGATTTGTATACTTCCACTGTCATTATTCATGAAGTAGGGTCTCACGAGATACGAAACATGATTTATAATGTAAAAAGAAAAACATATTTTAAGGGGATTTCTGTAACAGATAAGTGCAGAATCCAGCTAAGGGGGTCCTGATAAGCAAGCTGCATGTGTGGTATGTGCAAAAGTTGAAAACTCCATTAAAATACATTGGTTCCCCATATGAAAAAAGAACTTGCTTCATATCTTGTCATATGAAAAAAAATGTGTTTCCTATCATGCGATACGAAACAAGATTTATAATGCTAAAAAAACATATTTTAAGGGGATTTCTGTAACAAACAAATGCAGAATCCAGCTAAGGGTGTCCCGATAAGCAAGCTACATGTGTTGGTTCCTCCCCAGAATATAATTTTTTTGGGGACTCTTAATTAGAATTTTAAGACAAATCTGAAAATAAGATGGCAGCCAAACAAAAAATAATTTTCTTCAAATGAAAAAGGATGATATCAATATGACAAAATAATGTTTTTTTTTCATTTCATGCAGCTAGTTTGAGGTGCTTACTGAGCATGCCTAGAACCAATTTATGAACATTTTAAATTGGAATAACTTTGGAATGGATTAATATTTTTTCACCAAACCAGCAAAATGCACATCTGTGAGTAAACACCTTTCTACCCTGCAAATTCCAGACCACAATTCCAAACTGTTTGGGCTGTAATCAAATTCAAAGAAAATCTCTTTCAAACCAATGGGTGAAAAAACTATGAAAAATTCACTTTTTTCACTATCCAGATCTTGGGAGCTGCACATTCCAAAATTGAAACTTGGTACATTCAGAGATCTATCATACAAGTTCAAGCATACAAACTTTTGTGCACATCCATTGAAAGGTTGCAAAGATATTAAAGTGCAAAATTTCAAGTTTAACATAGAAACCCCATTTCAACCCTAACATACATTACATCTGTCTATCTATCTTACATATCTATCTATCTGTCTATATATATATATATATATATATATATATGTATGTATACACACACACACACACACACAGCCAATAAGCATAATAGTAGATAATGGAAGCTGATACCACCTGTATGACTAATCCCCTTCCTGGGCCCCATGGTTTGATGGGATGCTGAGGGAGTTGCAGAGGCAGGGACATAGGTTAGAGCATTGCTGGCGGAGGACTGCCTTAGATGCTGACCACCTTATTTTGTTAGAGCATTACAAACTCTTTCAAACAGAAATTTCCGGTATGAAGGCAGAATTCCTGTCTAGGGAAATTGCTGTTGCACAGAATCGACCGGCTCAACTCTTCTGAACTGTGGACAGGCTGTGCAACCCAGCCTGTCAGCAGTTCCATTGAGTCTTTTCACAAAGTGAGTGTGACGAGATCGCTCATTTCTTTGTGAATAAGATGGCCGACAACAGGCAGGAGTGCAGCCAGCTTCACTCTATTGGGGATCCTGTTGGTTGGTGCTTGGCCACAGAGCCCGGAGTTTCCTGGAGTACCTTTGATCTGCCAGAGTTCGTGGACATTATGAGGTTTTTACAGGAGATGTGTCCCACTTGCTGTAGTTTAGACCTGGGCCCTACTTCCCTGATTTTGGGTTGTAGTGATATCATAGGCCCGGTCTTAGCTTGGATTGTCCAGTGCTCTTTGGACTCGGGTGACTTTCCTACCTCCCTGAAGGAGGCGGTGGTGACACCCCTCCTGAAGAAAGCTTCTTTAGACCCAGAGAACCTAGCGAACTACCATCCTATCTCTAACCTTCTTTTTGTTGGAAAGGTTATTGAGAAAGTTATGGCAGCTCAACTGGAAAACTATTTAACCATCCATAATTTATACAAACCTCTCCAGTTGGGTTTTAGTAAGAGACGTAGTACTGAGACTGCTCTGGTTCGGGTGCTCAACTATTTGTCATCAGCCTTTGACACTGTGGATCATGGGGTTCTGCTTGAGTGTTTGAGGTTCATCTGTGGGCTGTTGGGGACAGTTCTCAGATGGTTTATATCTTTCCTCACTGGTAGAACTCAGAAAGTAGTCTCAGGAATATTTTCTTACAAGGCTTTCTCTCTGCCTTGCGGGGTATCTCAGGGCTCGGTGCTGTCTTCCATGTTATTTGCAGTGTATATGCTGCCCCTCAGAGACATTGTAAGATGGTATGGGCTGAGGATTCACTGCTATGCTGATAATACCCAGCTCTACCTGTCTTTTGCCCTGACCAGGTTAGTGCTATCTCGGTATTGAACAGCTGCCTTGAAGAAATCCAAGACTGGATGAGTTACAGCGGTTTAAAGTTGAACCCAGAAAAGGCTGAAGTTTTGGTAGTGGACCCGGGTCATAGGACAGAGGGGTTAAGGACTGAACGCCCCTCTGGTCTTGTCCTGTGGGGGCTCAGATTCTTACCTCTGAGTGGGTGCGTGACCTGGGAGTGGTGCTTGACGATGGTCTGACCCTTCGACATCAGCTGTCGGCAGTCATCACGCTGGCCTTTTACCATTTTAGGAACATTGCTAGGATCAAGCACCTTGTTCCGTCCAGCGACTTGCTTGTTTTGGTCCACGCATTTGTGACGTCGTGCCTTGACTACTGTAACTCCCTTTACCTAGGGCTTCCTGGGGTTGATATCTGCTGCTTGCAGCTACTGCAGAATGCTGCGCACGTTTATTGACTTGGGTATCTAGGAGAACTCATATTACCCCAGTGCTGCGTGATCTGCACTGGCTGCCTATTCAGTGGCAGATCACCTTTAAGGTAAGTTTATTAACTTACAAAGCCCTACACGGATAGGGTCCTGATTACCTGGAAGAGCTCCTGGTTCCTTACACCCCTTTGTGACAGCTCCGCTCAGCTGACAAGAGGTTGCTGGAGATTCTGAGGGTTAGTTCAAAGTCATCTGGTGCTCACGCCTTTGGGTTTGTTGTCCCTACCCTCTGGAATTATGTGCCCCATCAGCTACGTGAGTGCAGGACAGTAGGGTGTTTTAAGCAGACACTGAAGACCGCTTTGTGGGGTAACGCTTACCCCGAACTTCTATGATTTTACCGGTATTTATTGTATTTTCTGATTTTATCTGACT
This sequence comes from Neoceratodus forsteri, assembly GCA_016271365.2. Classification (NCBI taxonomy): domain Eukaryota; kingdom Metazoa; phylum Chordata; order Ceratodontiformes; family Ceratodontidae; genus Neoceratodus; species Neoceratodus forsteri. The sequence goes on along the minus strand of CM028131.1, from coordinate 157,538,791 downwards.
GTGCAGTGCCTTTATTTGTGAAAGGAGCAATATTAAATAAAATTTATTATTATTATTTATTATTGTTTATAAAGTTAATGTGTACTTCAGAAGGCACTGGTTCATCCCATGTTATAGATGTATGATCAGTGATCACATACTTCTCAATTCCCCACCCCCAAGCTATGTATATTTCCATTCAGTCCACTGACCTTTGGAATGGGCTCAATCAGTGTCTTAGTAGTGGTTGTCTGTACCCCTTGATCCAGGGGCTTACCTGTTGCATGTACCGGCTAGTTAGGTTCAAGAATGGCAGATAGTGTTTAGATTGGTCAGGGCCCAAGAACAGGTAGTATTTGGTGGCATCATGATCAGCAGACAGAGAAAAGTTTTCTTACATTCAAGCAGTTGTGTCCTCAGCTGCCTGAAGGTACCACCATTTTATTCTGGCAGTTTACTCATTTTTGTGTCCCCTGGTGTCTCTGTGCATGTCAACAGTGGTATTTCTTTCAGTGTGAATGTTGGGGCTGCAGTCTTCGTCTTCTAGCACTGCACCTTCAAGGGTGGGAAGTGGGTGTTGTGCGTTAGCAATTTCAATGCTACAGAGCATCAGAAAAATGAGGTAGGGGAAGGGAGTCATTCACAGTGAAAGAGGTCAGTCTATGAAAAACATGAACCGGTACTTGCTTTTGCATTTTCTGCACCTCCCTAAGCTTTTTGAGCTAAAAGGTGGTACCATACCTTTAAAATGGGCAAGGCCCTAGTGGTTTCCCTGCTAAACTCTCACAAAGGGGTTGTTCACACCAAAATCAGACTACAGGTAGCATAAAGAAGCGCCATAATGTCTGGTATTCTCAGATATCCACTTGGGTGGCAGCAATTGACTCTTGTTTCTCAGTGAACACTTTGTCCCAGGAATTATTGGGTTGCTGCTGCAGCCAATTCAAAGCTATGTAGGCTCTTCTGAGTGACTGCAATCCTCTGAGCAGGAAATAGCAGCTGGAATTTAATTCCCTCTGCCTGTAGTTGGTGTTCTGTATCCCAGTACTCTTTTTGCTTCTCAGACTGCCTGGCTTAAGTCACCGAATATGAAAAAAGTCGATTTTGCCAGAGTTGTTCCAGTTGTGTCCTGGCAGCATGTTGTATTTTGACTATATCTTGGAAATTCAGAATTTTGTAGATGAGGGATTTAGGTCTTTCACTGGCTTGCAGCAGTGGCCTGAGGGCTCTATGGACTCTGTCAGTTGTGTAAGTCTACCCTTCTACAGGAGGCCTCACTATTTGCTTAACAAGGTTCTTGAAAAATTAATAGGGTCCCGCCCTTCTGCTTTTTTGGCGATGCCTGTTAGGAGCAGATTGTTGTGTCTGTTCCTATTATCTTGGTTACTGATCTTTTCTTCCAAACGGGTGACCTTCCTTTTTTTTTTTTTTCACAATTTATTTGTACTTTCCCTATCTCCAGACTCTCTCCGTCTGTGTGGGCATCTCGGTCATCGGTGTCTCCCGTCCTGTCTGAAGCGTGGTGCACACTCAGTTCAGGTCGTGGAAGCCCCCCTCCACCTGCAAGGCTTACCCAAACCCCCCAGGTCTGAATCCTCCAGGGAAGGACCACCATCACCTCCAGTGCCCTATCTACAGAATTGGTAGGGCAGCCTGCGGGGGGGGGGAGAATCCAGAACGTGCAACCTTTTGCCCGATGACGGACGTGGGTCTGATGCCACTGGCACTGCCTTCTCCTACTGAAGGGGGAAGGATTTTTAACTTATTATTTCCTCTCTAACGAGGGCAGTGCAGTGCCGCCCAGCCCATTACGTGCATGGTCCCGCACACATCCAGCGAGCGGCCGCCTAACGTTGTAACCCCTATCGCTGGGTCCTGTGGCTGTAATACCCCTAGCCACCGCTGGGTGTCCCTAAGTGCGCGGGACATTCCCCACATCCCTCCCCAGGAGAGGAGAGCAGTCCTAGGATGCTCAACCTATCTCCTCCCCACCGACCCCCAACGATCCGGGCTTGCTCCCGAACCTGGGTCACCGGTGTGGCGCGAGGTGTGGCATCCAGTACCTCAACCCTCAGTGCCACCGGGCCTGCATTGATGACCTTCTTGAACTAAAATAGGACCTTTTTGCCTTTTTTACAGCTGGATCCTCAAGAGAGCTGACCCTGGTTTCTACATCCCTGACCCACCTGCTGAGCATTTCCATCGAGGATTGAAATGATTTGATGTCCCCTACCATTTGTCATCACCAAATGTGTGTAGGTGAATTCTGCTATCAGTTAGGCATGGAGTTGAAGTTTGTCAGTAGGTCAGGTGGGGTGCCCAGGAGTGAATCTGTGTTATGCCTTTTTTGAGTCTGGGTCCACACTGGGACAGGTGGCGGGAACTGCAGGTTGATCAAAGTTTCTCCTGTGTCCTGGGTCATCTTCTCAGACAAGCTCTCCAGTATTTTGGGGTTTGCAGGTCTGCTGTAGAAATCGAGGTTTCAAGGCAAGTTCATGAGGTTTAAAATGACTGTTTAAATGCTAATTTTACTGAATTTAAGTTTAGAGTCTAGACACTGATGTAAATGCTGTTGTGTTAACTTGGATAAGCATGTAATTAGTGCTGCAGTACAGCTTAGCCCCTCCCTTGCTTTTTGCCCATTTAAAATCCTGTTCCCTCTTCCTCCCCTGCTCTCCTCAGCAGTGCAGGAGGTCACGAGGGTCCCAAGAAGCCCTCCCCCGAACCAGAGAGCTGCACCCCACCATCGCGCAGCAAGCAGGTACGGCTTTCACCAGTCATTCGGCAGCACAGCTGAGAGCTAAAGCCCGCTGATGCTTTGCGTCAGCTACCCCATCACCCCCACCACCACCCTTGGCAAACTATCACTTATATAGGCGTGGTCACATGCTGCAATAAAACCAATCAGCCAATTTCCCCATCTGCAGGTTATACCTTTCAACCACTAGTGGCCACCACACTAACAACAATACAAAAAGTACAAAAAAAAAACCTAATTTCTAAATCTCACACAACTGTCTCTCCACTATGTTTCCACTGAACCTAACTACTATGTTTACCCTCATCCCCTGGGTGTCCCTCCCACCATCTACCTACCCTGATTCGGTGGACTGCCAGGCACCTTGTATCAGGCTGCCAATATACATTAATACCACCGCTACCAAAGCTGACACCCACCCTAGATGGCACTTCCACACACAATCCCTCAGCCCCGCTGTACTCCCACCCAGCTTCCAAACTGGCCACCTAGCCCTACTGCCCTACGCTCGTAGGCAGCAGCTGCTATCACCAAGCCTTATGCCACCACCAGAAAGCTACATTGGTTTGCACATAATACCAAATTCCTGTTCACACTACTGTTACTCCTAGCAGTTGATATTGAGTCAAACCCCGAACCTAATCACTGCACCCCAAACACCTCCATACCGCTCCAACTCCCCTCAGGCTTGAAACTGGTTCATCTAAATATATGCAGCCTTCTATGTAAAATAACCCTGCTTCAACCCCTCGCCTTGTCCCTCTGACCAGACATCCTGATTATTTCTGAAACCTGGCTGAAGCCCCATAACCTGGGCACCGAATTCTCTATACTTGGTTATACACTCATCCGACATGATCGGTTAGGTAAAAGAGGGGGTGGCATAGCCATGTATATTGCCTCCACCATCCAGTTTTCCCCAGGCGCCCTATCCCCACCTTCGGAGTCCATCGGCGCTATAATGGTAAAAGTCTCCCTCCCCACTCAATTCCGATTTTTATTGATGGTACCTATTGCACTCCCGACACCAACACACCTGAACTACTGGATCACCTGGGCACACTTAACTCTCTGGCCTCAGGAGGAGAATTCCATATACTTGGGGACTTTAGCATAAACTGGCTTGTGGGGTTAACTCCAAGCTTCGGGACAAGGTGACTGCCCTTAACCTAGCTCAACTAATCTCAGAACCCACCCGATTAAACCACAAATCATTGAACCACACTCTTCTAGACTGGTCCCTCACCTCACACCCACATAGGATCCTAGCCTCAGGCTTCCTTTCAGATGCCCTTAGAGACCACCATGGAATCTATTTGGTAAGAAAAATCTTCATACCAAAAGCTCCCCCACCTAGAATTCTTATGACCAGATCCTTCAAATCACTGGACTTCACCTCCTTACTTAATGATATGGCTAATTCTGGCTGGTCACGCATCAGTCAATCCACCTCCATAGCTGAGGCCCTGGTGTTCTTTATGACCAAGTACACAGGCGTCTGGGATCGTCAAGCCCCCCTCAGGTGCACTAGGGTCAGAGGTGCTCACCTCCCTTGGATCACATTCAAAATCCTAGCCTTCCTCCAAAGCAGGGACAAGGCCTGGAAATCTTTTAAGTCTTCCAGCTCACCAGCTGACCTCCAGGAATATTGTGCGTTATGCAATGCCTGTACTAGGAAACTCCGCCAAGCAAAAGCCAATTATTTCAAAGCCACATTCAATTCCACCTCCCATCACCCAGCCAGTTTCTGGAAAGTGGTAAAATAACTTCTCAGCCCTCCATCGCAGCCACTTACTCCTACCCTCCAGGTAGGTGGTCTCACCATAGCTGACCCCCCAGCAGCAGCCACGCTGTTTAACTCCTACTTCACAAACAGCCATGCCACCCTTTTGTCCTCACCTCTCCTACATCAGCACACCACATCTTCCACTCCAGCCAGTCCCACACCCTCAGCTCACTCCTTCTCCTTCCTGCAGGTCACCCCGGATGAGGTATATAAGGCACTGATTGCCCTTAATCCAAACAGGGGCAAATGTCACTGGGCTGGACTCCAAAATGCTCCACCTCTCAGCCCCAGCCATAGCCATACCCTTAGTTTCCCTTTTCAACCTATCCTTCTGCCTTGTTGAAGTCCCCTCTGAATGGAAACATGCCACCGTAATCCCCCTTCCCAAGGGTGGGGATGCTTCAAACCCAGGCAACTATCGGCCCATCTCCCTACTCCCAATCTCGGTAACTACAAGAGCATCTAGTTCTCGCTCGACTGTCACCCTTTCTGGATTCCTTCTCCTTTTTCACCTCCTTCCGGTCTGGCTTTAGGAAATCCCACTCCACCACTACCTCCCTCCTCATGCTCACTGACTCTATTCTTACTGGGATGGATGCTGCCAAATCACGGCTGCCATTTTCATTGACCTGGCCAAGGCATTTGACACTGTCTCCCACTCATTCCTCCTGACCAAACTCACCAAAGCTGGTCTATGCAGCTGGGCCACCAGTTGGTTCCACTCGTACCTAGCAGGCAGGTCCCAATCCATCAGAATCAGTTCTTCCACCTCGGCACCCCTTCCTGTCACCACAGGGGTACTGCAAGGCTCAGTCCTAGGCCCGCTCCTGTTCTCCACCTTTCTGAATGACCTGCCTTCTGCTTGCCCACACGCCTCAATCCACATGTATGCAGACGACACTGTACTGCATGCTTCTGGCCCTTCAGCCTCAGAGGTTGTGAACAGATTGCAGCTGGACTTTAATACGGTCCAGCACCGGCTTCGCTCCAATCAACTCTTCCTCAATGCCAAGAAAACAGTCTCAGTAACCTTTAGCACAAGACAGAGACTATCGAGGCTCCCCTCCCTGCTCACTTTCCACACCCTGGAAGGAACGCCCCTTGAGGCTTGTACCTCCTTCAGATACCTAAGGGTCTGGCTTGATCAGTACCTCAACTTTTCTGCTCAAGTTTACTCCATACTCAAAAAACTTCACACCAGGCTTGGTGTACTCTACCGTAACTGAGACAACATCCCAAAACCGCCCGTAGGGCCATTGTGCAGAAAATGATCCTCCCTGTCTTTGACTACGAGGATGTAGTCTACAGTGCTGGTCCCTAGTCCACCTTGGCCAGGCTGGACCCCCTTTTCCACTCTTTCTATCATTTTGTACTAAACTGTCCTTACTCCACACACCACTGTGCCCTCTACCACTCAATGAATCTCACATCTCTTGACCATTGCAGGCTGCTCCACTGCACCAAGATCCCAGCCAAGTACTGGTCCAAGTCGCTCCCCTCCTACCTCACCGCTGCTCTAGCCAGCTCCAGCACCCTAGCATATTCCCTCAGAAAACTTGACTCCCGGTCTTTAAGTGTCACACATAGGGCCACTGCTGCTGGACAGGAAGCATTCAGCTACCACATTCCAAAGTTGTGGAATTCCCTCCCAGTACACATTCAGCACTTCTCTTCCCCCTGCATCTTAGCTCCTTGCTCCAAGCTCATTTCTCCACTACTTGCACATGTGCCTAGGCAGTTTAGTTAAACTATTCTGTGTAAATATCAACTAATTGTTATACCTGTCGAGCTTTATTTATGCCAATGTATGTTAACTGTGCCTGTATTCTGCTTGTTTCCCTGATCCTTTATGTCCTTATATCTGGACCCATTGTGTAGCGATTACCCTTCATGGCTTTCAATTATACTGTTTGTCATTCACCTGCGTATTTGTTCCTCCTTCCCCCAGGATGCATCTGGAATAGAGCAGTAGCCTGCTCAGCATGCCTCCCTGGTTGAACACTTAAATAAATAAATAAGTAAAAAAATAAATAAATAAAGTGGGAGATTAGTACAGATTAGTTAAGATCTTTGATGGAGCTCGTAGAAGCATGATCAACTACATCAGACACATCATCAGAAGTCTTTAGTTTTATTCTTAGTGGCTTCCTTTTAAAAGAGTTGTACTTTTTCATCTATTAAACATAGAAACAGAGGGCCATCCCAGTGGCATGGATGGCTGAGGCACTGGACGTCTTATCGTATATCATGCTGGTGGGACAACTTCAGGAACATGTTTGGGTCACAGGGGATGAGCCAGAGGGAGAGGATCGAGCATCTGTCAGACAGGTCTCCTCTAAGTTGGCCCAACGGTGCAGCGATTGGATTTCTGCTTGTGACACTGGTGACCCGGGTTTGGGAATGGACTCGGGAAGTCAGAGGGCCGGCTAGGGGGAGAAGGACTGAGCGTCCCATGGACTGCTGTCCTTCTCCAGGGGGAGGGTAGGGTGAGCATCCGGTGCTTGATGGACCCCTGGCAGAGGCTGGAGGTACCCCAAGCAACTGGGGCCAGCATGTTGAGGGGCAGGGCAGATACTGTATATCATTGCATGTCCCCACCCCTGGGGTAGACCAAAAACACTCGCCAACCACTCTGGATGACGCTGCCCTGGCACCTGGCATCTATGGCTCTCCGCCACTCTGCCAACCAATTATGGCTCTGTGGTGCCACCAAGTCCCTGAACCCTGCCCTGGGAGAGAGCCAGGGAGGCAATGTCAGTCACGGCCAGCACTTTCATGCATCGTAGACATGTATGACATAGTGCCATGGCCCCACCCTGGGGGGTAAGCCAGGGGTATCTGCAGAGGCAGACATAGGAGAGTGAGGTAGGTGCCTGGAGTGGAGCTGAGCAGCAGAGCGGCCAATGGAAATAAAAGCATACTAAATAAAAAGAAAGTCAGCTCTCCTCTCCCGGGGTGGGAGGCATGCTAACTCTGCCCTTGGCTACCACCAGATGGAGGCCTGGAAGTAGTGCCAGCACTTGAGTGGCATAGAAGGGAGGTGCTGCAGTTTCATAGTGTGTGTCCATCTCCATGTACAGTATACATGCTTATGTACCACTGCAGCAAGGGGACCTAGAGGAGAAAAATGTAAATTGGTCTGTGCAGGCTTCATGAACCCCTGCCTGCCTATGTCCATGCTGTGCTATCACCTTAACCACTGACTCAATACTGGATGAGAGTCACTGGGTGGGCAGAGGATGGCCCTCCCCTTCCTGTCTCCACCACGGTGGGGAAATCTGTGGGGATCTTTGGGCAAAGTGAGTCAGGAGAAGTGGGTGCCAGGTGAAGCAGGCAGGGACAGGTCTGAAAGCCTGCCTGCAATGTCCTCCGGGAGAAAAAGCTTTATTAAAAAAGACGCTGTCAGCATATAAGTACCCTGCCCTAATTAATTTCTCTGTCTTACCACAAGACCTACTGTCTAGGCAGAGTTTTCATCCCACCACTCCCCCATGTCTACCTACTAGTTTCCCTCAGAGTACCAGTCAAAATAGTTGCTCTGTCCCAGCCATGCTTGATCCCATTGATGGTGTTTGCTCCCACCACTTCTGTGGGTAGGCTGTTCCCCTGTTCAACCACCCTCTCCATGACGTAAAATGTCCTTATGTCCATGCTGAACTTCCCTCCCACCAGTTTCCATTCATGCCCCCTTGCTACTGCCTCCCAATTCATACTGAATAGTTACTCAGTGTTCACCCTGATTATTCCTGCCAGGAACTTGAAAGTCTCTATCATGTCACCCCTCTCCATTATGGCCTTGAGCAAGTACATATTTAATGTCTGTAGCTGTTTACTAAAGGATCTGTCCTGTTGGCCCAGAATCATTTTGGTGATCCTTTGCTATACCAGTTTCAGTCTAACCTTGTCTTTTCTCAGGTGGAGACTGCTGAACTAAGTACAGTACTCCAGATGGTGCCTGATTGGTGATCTATGCAGTGGCAATATCACCTCCTTCTTCCCACTATTATGCCCCTCCCAATGCAACCCAACATTCTGGTTGCCTTGCTGTAGGCCTTATTGCATTAACTAGTTTAACTCATTATTACCTGGGCAGCCATTTTGTGCCAGGAAAACAATGGATAGTTCAGACTTCGTATGAAGCTACTGGAAGTAATGAGTTGTTCATTGATGCAGTTACTTATTATGACTCCCAGGTATATTTCTTCAGAAGTACTGGCCAGTCTGACCACCCATAAAGTTGTCTTTTCTAGGGTTCTTCTTCCCTATGTGCATTACCTTACACTTTTTACCATTGAATCTCAACTGCAAAACCTTAGACCACCTATCTAACCATTCAAGGTCCCTTTGCAATTCTCTGACCACCTCTTTGCTGTCCACCCTCCTGTGAAGCTTTGTGTTCCCTGCAAAGAGACACATCTTGCCCTGTATACCTTCCACTATATTGCTCATAAACATGACAAAAAGGGCTGGTCCCAGAACTGATGCCAGTGGTATCCCACTCATGACCTCCCAATCCCCCAATTTGACCTTGCTAACTGCCACCATCCATTGCCTCCCCCTTAGCCAGTTTCTTACCCATTTTACGAGATCATTCCCAACTCCCAAATCCTCTAACTTTTTCAGTAGCCCTCTGTGCAGCTCTGAGTTGAATACTTTACTGAAGTTGAGACAGAGTAGATCTGCTGCCCATCTTTATCTACTGCCCTTATAACCCAGTCAAAGAACACTATTAGGTATATCTGACTATACCTCCCTGGAACACATCCATGCTGTTTACTATCCAGGAGCCTATTTCTTCCCAGGTATGTCACCAGGTCTTTCTGGACTAGTGTCTCCATCAGTTTACCTACAATGTGGGTAAGAATGATGGGTCTGTAGTACAACAAAGCAAAACAGTTTTGGAGCCTTTTACGGTCGCATTGGCATAGCTGAGAGGCCAAAAAAGGACAGGTCCTACAGGATTTAAAAAGTGTGAGTCCTGTTTAATGCTTGTAGGACTGGTAGTATAGCCTAGAGGTTATAGTAACAAGGTGTGAATGAGCTTTGTGCAGCCAGCAGACCTGGGTTTGATTCCCACAACCTCCACTTGCACACTGTGTAGCTCTGAGCATATCACTTAACCTTACCCAGTGCTCCCAGATCACTCTGCTAACAGGCACATGGCTCTTACCCAGTTACCAAAAAAATTTAAGAAAAAGCTCCTGGCTAGGCAGATCACCACAAGCTTTATTTTGACTGTTTGTTCCTAGACCACTATTTAAAAAATTATGATTTCTGGAAAGTATTTTGCCCTAAAATGAAAAAGAAATGGGCAGCAAAAAGGGAGCCTCTGCTTACCTCAGTGTCACTTCAGTGTTATTCTGTTAAAACTATGACTTCTGTAGAAGATGGGTTTCCTCCTAATGGTGGAAAGCACACATCAGAAGGTTTCTTACTCTTGAAGTGGTCCTTGACTTCATAGGGGATTGAAAAGTTCTGCAAGCAGTAGTCACTGCAAAGGGATACATGTAAAACTGCTAAGCCATTTTTGGAGTAGAGTAAAGAGTACAGGGTGTCTAGTAGAGGGACCTTGATGCTAGTAATGGCAATAAACAGAAAAGAGCTTCAGACCAGCTGTTACCCACAGTGTCTGGGAAAAAAAAACAACAAAAGGAGAAACACACTACAGTTCCTCTACCAGAAAACAGGTGGTCAGATGCCTGCCTGGCACATCACTCATCCATGACTGGGAGAGGATACAGAGTATAACGGAGCAGTTTGGGATCAGGGAGTGCTGGTATACCTTGGTATCAACGATCTGGTAAATTGGTCTGTGTATTCAGTAAAAAGGGACTTTCAGAGGTTCAGAGGCTAGGGGATAAATTGAAGGGACACTCAGCTTCCTTAGCCTTTTTAGAGGTCCTCCCTGTCCAGGGTGGGCAGAAAGGGAAGGCAAGAGTAAGGGAGGCTGGGATCAGGGAGTTCAATGAGTGGTTGAAGGGGTGGTGTCAGGAGCAAGAGCAGCACTTTATAGGGGATTGGTGGGACTTCTGGGACAGATGGTTCTTCATTTCTGTCAAGAGAGAGGACCAGTGTGTTAGAGCCGAAGTTTAACATCTACATTGGCACACAGTTAAACAAGCTGAGGGGGAGGCTGGGGCTGGCATTCTGCTGTTGAGCAAGGTGCAGTGAGTGACCTAGACAGGACTCACCTGGGGATGGGGGCAAGGTATACAGGAAATAACACATGGGAAGAATGAGTCCAGAAGACAGGGCAGGGTAGACACAATAGACATGAAAAGAAGGGGAAACATAAGACACCAATGATATTACAGAAAGGCATTGGGGGTGGGTGATCAAGAACCAATAGATGTGCAGATGCTTGTTGGAGGATGGTATGCCTTAATGCCAGGAGTCTAGATAATAAGATTAGTGATCTCTAGGTTTTGGTGACAAACTCTAGACTGGATATAGTGGGCATTACAGAAACTTGGGTCAGGGAAAACAATGACTGGGACATAGTGATCCCAGGCTACAACTTATATAAGCATGATAGAAGAATGGGTAGAGGTGGTGGGCTGGTTATCTACTTCAGAGAAAGGATCGAGGCAGTAGAGGATGCTGCAATTGGGAGTAAGGGGGAGGGAGAATCATTTTGGGTTCAGTTCACAGAGTTGTCAGGCTGTAATATTTGCATGGGGTGGTTTAAAGACCACTGGGACAGGGAGAAGAGAGATATAAGAAACTGGGTACTGATATAGGGAGGATGTGGCAAAGGGGAAGGTTGCAATAGTGGGAGATCTCAACCTGCCAGATGTCAGCTGGGACATCCTAGTGGTCAGGGTGCCAGAAGTCAGGCCCTTGTTGATATCTTGCAGTACTGCATGATGGTACAGAAGGCCAGGGATCCCTCTAGACAATCAACTATTCTAGATATGGTACTCACCAACTCAAAAAGAGTAGGTGGAGTATGGGTCAAGGAGCCACTGGGGTCCAGCAACCACAGTACTACGTGTATATAGTTTGTGGTGACCTGGGTACTGGTAATGACTGAAGTGCTAGAGTTCAGGAGGTTGGATTTCAGTAATATAAGGGGAAATAGTGCTGAGCAGGTACATTTGGATAGACAGCATCAGAAGGGTGGAAGAAAGATGGGTAGTTATAAAAGGGGAAATTCTCAAAACAATAAAAACATGCACAAGAACAGTTATAAAGAGAAACAAGTACAAGAGACCAATTTGGTTCTCTGAAAGGGTCAGAAAGATAGTGAGGGCCAAAAGGAGGACCTTCAAAAGGTAGAAAGAAAAGCAGGAGGATAAAGAATGAACAAGTACCAGCAACAAACCAGAGAGGCAAAAAGGGCAATCAGGATTGCAAAGGCAGATACAGAGCTGTGCATTGTAGAGAGGGTAGATCCATGATGCCGGTTCGACAACAAAGTCAACCAACGTTTCAGTGATGGATTTATGTCAACCAAAGTTGCAGTTGGCATAAATCTGTCTAAAGAAAGTTACATTTCTTTCTGGGGGCTTTGCACCCAGAACCCCCCACACCCCCATACTAATTATAATCAACTCCAAGTCAGAGTTGATTCAGGGAGGGGGTGCAAGACCCTAAGAAAGCAGTGCCGGGTGTTGCAGTGACATTACAGCGGCAACAGTGAATTGTCGCTGTAATGTCATTCTCTATCGAATTGTTGAACCAGCATCGGCATATGGGAAAGGGTAAAGAAAGCATCAAAACAGTTCTTTAGATATATTAGGGAAAAAAGAAAAACTTTAAGGGGAAATTGTTAGGCTAATGGACAGGGACAGGGTTACCGTGGTGGACAGGCAAAAAGCCATAGTAAACTACTATTTCTGCTCAGTAATACCTGGGAAGAACAGTGAGCCCTTGTTGGAGAGTGACATAAAGGCAACTGATAGAGGGGTCCCAACCATGAGACTGCAGAAATTTACAAGCAAAAGAGTTGAAAAAGGGCTAGCATTTCTGAAGGTAAACAAGGCTCCAGGTCTGGATGGGATGCATCTGAGGGTACTACGGAAGTGAGCATCAGTGTTAGCCAAACCCCTGATGGGGCTGTTCAATAGTTCTGTGCAGCACAGTGGTGCTTCCCAGGGACTGGAGGATGGTGGACATGGTTCTGTTGCTCAAGTGTGGGGACAAGGAGCAGCTGGAAAACTATATATCTGTCAGTCTTACCTCTGTGGTTGGAAAACTGATGGAGACACTTGCCAAGGATGACCTAGTGGAATACCTGGAGAAAAATGGGCTTAAGGATAGTAAACAGCATGAGTTTGTGGTAGGGAGGTCTTGTCAGAACAACCTGATAATATTTTTTGACTAGGTAACCAAGGTACTTGACAAGGGGCATGCAGTAAATTTACTGTACTTCGACTTCAACAAGACATTCAATTCAGTGCCACACTGAAGAAGAAGAGGAATCAGCATTTATATAGTGCTTTTCATACACAGTGTATTCCTAAGCACTTTACAAGCAATGCTAGACTGGTAGTGAAGTGACTGAATGTGTAGTGGCAGCCATATTGCACATCAGCACCCACACACAGCCTGGACAATTGCATGATCTGGTTTATGGGAAGCGGAATGTTGGCCAGGACACCAGGAACATCCCCTACTCTTTGCAAAGAGTGCGCTGGGTTCTTTTACTTCTACCTGGACACCCACCAGGACAGCAGCAGGATGGGTAGAAGAGACTTAGGTTTAATGTCTCATCTGAAGGACGGCACACCCCAGCAGTACAGCACCCCCCTAATACTGCACTCGGATGCCAGCATTTTAGGTATGAATCCAATCCCGGTGTGGGATGAGAACCCATGACCTTCAGGTCCAGAGGTGGATGTGCTACCAACTGAGTCACACTGACACTGAAGGCTGCTGAAGATGATGGGGGATCTGGGAACAACTGAGGAAATAGTAAAGAGGGTAGGGAGTTGGCTGGAGGGGTAGCAACAGATAGTTATTGTGAATGGAGTTAGAGCAGAGGAAGGAGAGGTCACCAGCGGAGTACTACAGGGATCTGTTTAAGGCCCTGTCCTCTTTAATATGTTCAGCAGCAACATAGGAGAGGGAATCAGGATAGATTATGTCTTTTCATGGAGGACACTAAACTCTGTGTTAGGGTTGACGAGGTAGAAGGAATAAAGAGTTACAGAGAGACTTGCAAAGGCTGGAAATTGGTCCAAAATCTGGTAGCTGAAATTCAGTGCCAAAAAGTGCAAAGTTAAGTACTTTGACAATATTAATTTGTCTGCATATTTCAAGGTTAACATTGTTCTATGACCTCCAGAGCCACCAGCAGTATCAAAATTTTAGGGACAAATGGACACTGAAATGTGTTCAACCTTACCGCGTCACACTCCACCAACTACACCGGACAAACACACATAACGATCCAAGGCACAGGCACAAGGGGCTGGGCAAGGCTCTACTGCTAATCTGGGTGCTGTACCATTTTTGGAGGAAAGTTTCTGTCTGAATTTACACCTATGAAGAAAGCTCTACAAGTGCTGACAGCTGAAATTAAATCACTACCATCATACCTTTCCAATCTTGGCAAATGTGTTGGAGACAATGAAGTAAAAATGTTCTCAAATGAGAAATGGAAAGACAGATCGGAAATTGATTTTGTAGCTCTAAAGCACAAACTTGTGAAGGTGGAATCCAAATTAAAGGATTTGGAGGGACACAGTCGGAGATGCGACATTGTGGTCCTCAGATTAACAGAAAAAGCTGAAGGTTCTTCCCCAATATTGTTTGCACAGAAATTATGCTCTAAACTGGTTGGCCCATCCCCTAATGGGACCACCTATATTATGGAATGGGCCCATAGAGCTCTGCACCCATCACTTCCAGACAATGCACCACCCAGGCCACTCATTTTCAAATTCTTAAATTATCTTGACAATCAACACTTGCTTATGAAGGTGAGGGACCTGAAAGAGGTTCTTTGGGAAGGTCAGAAACTTCGTATTCTACAACATATGCCAGTTTCTGTTAGTCAACAGTGAGCAGCATACCATCAAATTGTGACTAAAATAATAGCTGCAGGTCTATGTTTTAAGGTACTGTGCCCCGCTCACCTACAGGTTCAAATAGGGGACTCCTGAAAATTGTGGAAATCTGCCGACCAAGCTTCTGCTTCTCTAAAAGAACTGCCTCCTGACTTATTTAAACCTTGCTGAGCTACTGGACAGCCTGGCTCAGTGATTTTCCCTTAATTCTGGACAGTATATTGATTTTTGTTGTTCTCTCACCTGGTGGATTTCTATAATTGGATATTTTTTTCTCTGTCCCTGAATGAGCACCAAGCAGACCTTCCAACCTGACACTGGGACCAGTTCACAATAATCTGGTGAACCACAAAACCACTTTACACTGAACTTGTGATCTTACACCCGAAACAGAAGACTGATGCGAATTACAAAAGTCATGTGTGGACAAGTGTACCTTCCCTTACCATTTTTTTCCACAACCTCAGTGGTCCAAGGTAAGGATCTCTTCTGCTGATTGGCCCCCTGATACAGCCTCCTTGGGGTGGTCTCCATTTCTTCCATCTTGCCAATGCTTACGCACATTGAGGCATTGGTTTGTACTGTCCCTGTGGTCTGACCCACTACCTCGGACTGTATTTATTTTTCTGTACCTGTGTCAGAAGATCCTTTTTTGAACAAGGATCATACCTCATTTCATTGGCATGACAAGGCTCTTTAATATTGCAGTGCAGATGATTGGTTGATTATCTCCCCACTTCTTAACATCTTGTGGTTCCCTAGCAGTGGATCTCTATTCGGAGAGAGACTGGTAGAGGAGAGTTTCTTGATCTGGAAATCTACTTCACAGCAGGAACACCCACAACAAAGTCAGTGTTTTCTAAGGCAAACTGAGCTGTTACAAATTGGGCAAGGGCCAATTCCTTTATATTAATATACTGGAATAACTGTACTGTGTGCTTTATTACCTCATTTAAGATGTTCTTTCCATGGCAATATTCTTTGTATGTTACTCCGTACAAGTAGCTTCCTGTTACATGGTTCTTGAAAATGTTTGCCACCTGGTTAATTAAGATTGCCATTGTCTACTTCTCTTCCCTCCTTACAGAGGGATATGGTGCGAATTTGGTTCTTCTGTTGTGTAGTGGGTCTTTCGATTAACTTGGAATTGGCAGGCTGTACATTCCCAGTTACCACCTAAGCCTCAATGCTATGTATTAGTTTAGCAGTTTTACAACTCTGGGGCTAGGCTTTAACAACATTTTTCTTTCCTTTTTTTTCTTAAACTAGTTGTGCAGTCTACTGGTGGCTTCTCTTGTTATGCGCCCTATTAGTTTACTATTTTCTATGCTTCAAAACATAGCATTTGGTTCTATATGTAGAACTGATAGTTTTTTTACATAGTGTTGTTGATATATGATTATTTTCTTACTACAAATGTTCTCGGGGTTGGGGTTGGGGTGGGGCTGGGGTGTGATACCACTGCATGCCCTCAGCAGTCATGCACCAAATAGATCAAAGGGAAAGAAGGGAGGGAGGGGAAGATGTTAAGGGCTTTATTAGCAAACTGGTGTGGGTTCAGAAATGTGTTGGGTTTATCTTGAATCTGTTGACTGTACTTGTTAATGAATATTGGGTGGGGAGGGTGGGGGCACCTCAGAAAAGGGCATTCAGTTTGACTGGGGTTTCTTACCTTTCCATTACAGGCAATGTGTTTTTCTACTGTTGTTCTATGCACATTGAGAATCATGGCGACTAACTGTAGTTTCTGCTCATGGAATGTCAAGGGAGCTCAGACTCCTCTGAAAAGAGCTAAGATCTTTTTACATCGAAACAAGTTGCAGGTTGATGTTGCTTTTTTGCAAGAGACCCATCTTCCTCGCACCCACCCAGGTTCTGCTGTTTTGGCTCTCCTGGGTGGCACAAGTTTTTGGTTCTGTTCTGGACTCCTGTTCAAAAGAGGTTGCCATCCTAGTGGCTAGGAGGATCCCTTTTCATTTACTCCAGGAGGTCAGCAACCACCCAAAGTCAGTACTTTTTCCTCCGTGCACTACTTGGCCAAACGGAAGTTGTCCTGGGTTCGATATATGGCCCTAGCACTAATGATTCTGGTTTTTTTTGCTAATCTATTAAATCTACTCTCACCTTGAACCTCCCTTCCCATGCTTCTGGCTTGGGACTGGAATCTGGTCCTTAATAATACACTGGATAGGTCCAGCAACCCACATCCAGTCCTCTCCCCAATCCAGTTATCCTTGAAGGGTGTGATGGACTCTTTGGGGCTTATTGAACCATGGAGAGTTCTTCATCCCTCTATCCAGGACTATTCTTTTTATTCCATACCACACGCTTCCTATTCAAGGATGGATTATTTCCTGTTGGGGTATGAACACCTTTCGCAAATTTATTTTTGTCAGTACAGTGCTATGGTCCTATCGGATCTTCATCCGGTGCTTATTCAGGTTAACCTTTCTGCCATGACTGTTAGAGATAAGACTAGGAGGTTGAACAATCAATTGTTAAAGTCCCCGGATCTAATAGACTACATTCAGTGGTTCATTACCTCCTTCTTAGAAACAAATGCCCCTTCAATGGACAAGCAAGATATCCTATGGGCCACCCTTAAATGTTCCCTTAGGGGTGAACTCATCTGCTTAGCATCCAAATGAAAAAAACTGGCTATACAGGAAATATCCACCATATTGACACAAATCAGAACTCTGGAAATGTGTCTTGATTCTGACTCCCCCCATCAGAATGGCTCCATTTAGAATCATTAAGGGCCAAATATAATCAGGCTTTAGGGGAAAGGGCAGAACATATGCTATTGTGCTCCAGATCGAAAAATTTTAACCAAGGTGAAAAAGCCAGGAAACTTTTGGTGCTTCGATTGTGTACCCTGGTGGCTGATAGAATTGTCCCATCCCTTTGTACCAAATCAGGCCTTTTGCTAATAACTCCAAGGGAAATCATTGAACACTTCCAGTCTTATTACCGGACCCTCTACACTCCCTCTTTAACTCCTTTTTGTAGTGCTTCTCTTGAAGACTTCCTGATGGGAGTTACTCTTCCCCAATTAATAGATTTCCAGTCCAACTTCCTGACTCAGTCATTTACTGAACTGGAGCTATGTTAGGCTATTGACTCTTTGTCCCCTGACAAATCACCTGGCCCTGATTGATATACCCCCAATTTTCAAAAAAAATTCAAAACCCTTTTTGCTCCCATTCTGGTTTGACTATTTAATTACATCTCTACTGAGGCATATCAGATTTATCCCTTACAGAGGCCTTAGTCATAGTTTTGCTCAAGCCTGGTAGCGATCCACTCCTGGCTAGTAACTATAGACCTATTTCTTTAATAAATGTTGATTTGAAGATTTGTGCAAAAATTTTGGCCACTGAACTAAATCAGGTCTGGGGCTCCTTGGTCAGTCTCATACAGGTGGGCTGTGTATCTTGCTGACTCTCGTCCAATCATTTACAAAAATTCTCCCATCTTATTTCCCCATCCAGAAATTCCCTTACCTCTGTGGTTCTATCATCCCTGGATGTGGAAAAACCCTTCAACAGGGTTTCATGGGATTATTTATTTTGTCTCCTGCCTAAATACAATATTACTCCTACATTTGTCTGATGGATTAAAGTGTTGCACATGCACCCATCAGTTTGCGTCTTTTGTAATGGAGTCCTTTCCACAAAGTTTCATCCTGCACCAGGGCACTCATCAATGATGCCCACTTCCCCTTTTTCTTTTTAATTTATTTGGCAAACCTCTAATCAGGAAAATAAATGCTACAGCTCAAATATCTGGTGTTATGATTGGTCCACATCAATATGAATTGTCGGTGTATGCTGACGACATCCTGTCACATGCAACCCATCTGGAAACTTCCCTCTCCATAGCACTCAAATTAATCAACACATTTGATCTTTTCTCCAGTTATAAACTAAATGTAGTGAAAACAGAGATTATGCCCTTAAATACAGTTATGACCAAAGCCAGTCTGGACCACTTAGGTCTGGACTGGATCTGGGACAAACTTAAATATTTGGGTATCTACTTCAGCACCTCTTTCATGAAAATTAAACAATACAATTTAGACTTACTTGGTAACCAATTCGAGGCAGATTTGAACTGCTGGTCTCTTTTACCCATCTCGTTGTGGGGCCACATAAACATTTTGAAGATGAACATGCTCCCTCATTTATTATACCCCTTGCAGATGCTCCCACAACCACTCCCGCTTAAGTAGTTTTCTCAGATATACAGACTAATGTCTGCATTTTTATGGCAAGAGAAGCCGGCTCATAGAACCCTTCCCAAACCGACGTGGCTAAACTTAAGGGAGGGTTATGTGTCCCAAATATATTACTGTATTACATGGCTATCCATTGTTCTAAGACCTCTCTATGATACCAATTGGCCTAAATAAACCGGAATCCAAATTATTCCCCACAGTGGTTGGAAACAGAAAAATATTGTTCCCAGTTGAACCTTAATATTACCTCACTATTGTATATTTCCCCAAGGCAAATCCTCTCCACATTGAAAGGCACCCCAATAGAATTTTCAGTAAAAATTCATAGACAGCTTTGTTCTTACTTTAAGGTGGATCCCTGTATCAACATTATGCAGCCCATATTAGGGAACTCAAATTTCACGATCAGTGGCCACATACTGACAACATCCTTCTGGCCTTCTGATAATGGGTCTACAGTGGAATGTCTCTTCACTCAAGGTGAACTGATTACCTTTTTGGAGGCCCGAAGAAGGTTTTCATTAACCCCTTTTTTCACCTTAAAGTTTTGTCAATTATCTCACATATTGATTAAACATTTAGGTCCTGGACAATGGCACAGTTGGTGTGGGCCACAGATTAATACCATGTTAATAAACACACCTGTGATGCACATTATTTCATATTTTTACTACAAACTGTGCAAGGCTTATGCTGAAAAAGAGGGGGACTTGTTTTATTATTGGGATCAGGTCCTTCCAGAAGTGAATGGGATCTGTAACTGGTCTTTATTATTGGAAAATAATTATAGATTCATAAAATGGGATAGGTACCATTTTATGCAACTTCAAATATTATATAACCTATATTAGAGACCTATAAAATTGCATAAAATGGGCAAACTTCCCATGGATATTTGTTTCAGATGTGGCAAGGCAACTGGTAAACTACGTAACATTCTATGGACCTGTGATAAGGCAGCCCCCTTCTGGGATGTTATACAAAGTAATCTAGACCCCTTACTAGGTTTACTGTAACTTCTAAATTTATTCCAGAGGAGTGTTTATTGGGGGATGTCACTAAAGATCTGATTGGCAATCGAAGGTATCACATGACATTGATTTCAGCCTGTGACAAAAATGTCCTCCTAAGGTACTGGTGTGATCAGACAATCCCCACTTTTATTGAATGACAGGGAGATCTTGTTTGCCTTACAAGCTGAAATGATTATTGCAAGCTTAACAGACCACTTAGATAGATATAAGAAAGTATGGGAACCATAATTTGTCTTGCTCACTGTTTAAATCCATTCATGTACAATAGTTGGACAACATTTTTCTAGTCTGTTTGGTCTAGAACTGTAGGTGGAGGTAGTGTACTGATCGCCTAGTAACTGATGTGTATAATTTGTGGTTATTTCTATATTCGGTTGCTTGATGTACAGTTATGTCATACCTAATGGATACTCATGGACCTCAACATCTTCTCATCTCTATACCTGCCTGCTTCATTATTGGTATATGATTAACTTCTACAAAGGTGGTTTTCTTAAGGGCTCTTTTCCAAGATGGAAGAAGGCGCGGAGGGACGTGGGTCATAGTTTGGGGCGGTTGTTATTATTTGTTATTTTGTCTTGATTTTTTTTCTCTCTTGACTACTAAAAATACTTTAGTGTTCTTTGTTTTCACTGTTTGTCTGTACTTCACATGTTATGGACACTATATCATGGTCATATACTTCATGTTTGTGGTTTTCTTCTTCATGTAATGTTCAATAAAGCATATTCAATTAAAAAAATAAGAAGCTAGGACACAGGGACATAAGTGGAGGTTAATGGGGGGAAGGTCTAAAAAAGGATGTGAGGAAGTAGTACTTTACAGAACGGGGGGTTGTGCCATGGAATGGTCTGTCAGCAAAGACGATCTGTGCCAAAACCATAAATGATTTTAAACATTGCTGGGATGAAGTCAAGGGCATAGTTGCTACTCAGTGGTATGAAGGATGCAGAAACAGGGAGAACAAACAGTGGAAAAGACAATAGAGCCCAGGGTATGGTAGGGTAATATGGGCAGACTGGATGGACAATCATTCTTTTTCTGCGACCATCCTCTATGTCTATAAAGAGCCAAAGCAACATGTACCAGACATTTCCATGCCATACTTTGAGGACATTAACAGAATGTAGCAGTTTCCCCAAGTCATACAGCCAATGGGAAATCCTGCTGCTACCACCACCCAATGTCCTGTATCCCCAACAGACTCTGGTAGAGGAGGAGAAGGAGGAATCTGTAGAACATGAGTTGTCCCATGAGCTGGAGTTGTGTTCCTCTCCATGATTTGATAAAAATTTCTCTTCCTATTCAACCTTTGTCCGACAATTGTCTAACATTCTCAGCAAACAAGGCACTGAGACAGAGGTAGACATTGAGGAAGCTGAGTTTATAAGCATGTTGAGAATGACTTCCTCAAAATAGATGTTGATCTCCATACATAAAGCAATGCTAAATGCAACCCCACACTCTGTACTGGTATTGATAAAAAGGTGGAGAAATTGTACCAGGTTAACAGGGCTAGGTCTGAATTTCTTTACACCCATCCTGACTACAACAGTGTAGTACAGTCTACTGCCTTTGAAAAGTCTAAGGTCCACCTGGCATTGGTTCCACCATTAAAAGATAACAGGAAACTGGACCATGTGGCAAGGAGGCATACAGTACCTCATCTTACTGTTAAGACAAGCAGCATACTTTACTTTCACAGTTCACTACCAGCAGGTACAGTGGAACACAGCTGTGCCTCTGTATGACAGTCTGTCTGCTGAAAAGCATTCCCATCTGGCCACACAGTAAAGGGTTGGAAGCAGCAAAACATCTGTTCTAAATGGCCATAGATGCAAATGCTTCTGCAACTAAGGCCCTGGCATATTCAATGGTGTAAAGGAGGTTTGCATGGCTTAGGGCAACCAGAGGTTAAATTGGAAATGTTTAGGTGAGGGAACTCATATCTAGGTTTCTAGGTGGTGGAACAATCATTTCTCGATGCTGGAACTGTCCTATAGTAGTCAGAGGAGAAAGACGACAGAAGTGGTGGAACTGTCATACAGTTTTTTAAGAGGTGATGGAACTGTGTTACTGTGGTCTCCTGCCCAATTTAACCACTGAGGTTAACCTGTCTAACACACGATACCCACGCAAAAGCCATGGACTTTCCATTTGAAGATCCTTCCTTATTTGGAGTTAAGACAGAAACCCAAATAAAAAAGTGGATGAACAGAAGACCATGTTTAAAAATGTCATAGAAAAAGAGAAAGCCTCCTTTTCTCTCATGCGCTATAGAAGGGGAGGTATTGGAAAAGCCTACTACAGCAGTTTCTATGTGCACTATGAATACTCAGTTCAGAGAGGCGCTGGGGGAGGCAGGGGTAGAAGAGAAGCAAGGCAGAAGATGGCCTCAGCTCCTCCAGCACAAGCTAAGCCAAACTGCTGAGGATTTGGCCCAGATCACCACAGTCTCATTGCCAATAGGAGAGTGCCTGTCACATTATCTCCAGGAATGGGAAAAAATTACCACAGAGAAGTGGATCCTGGGCATAGTAGGACAAGGCGTAACCCTTCAATTTGCAAAGTTTCCAAAGTCAAGCAAAGCAAGAGGTTTTTTTACCAGCTTACAGTCCAAGGCATAAAATCCTACTGGAACTATAGTTGTCAAGGTTACTGCAGCTAAAAGTGGTGAAAAAGGTCCCTATCTTCCAGCTGGGGAAAGGGTGCCTTTCCAAATGTTTTCTCACCCTAAAGAAATTGTGGAATGCCAACCACTTCAGGACCTAAGATTCCTGTACAGGCACCTGAAAATGGAGAATTTCAGAATGCTAACATTGCAAACAGTTATCCCATACTTACAAAAAAGGAGACTAGCTGGGGTCTTTGGATCTGAAAGTGCCACACTTCCATATACTGTTCGTGTCAGAGAGCCTGTACTGATTGGTTTTACCACCAGCAGGCTTCTAACGGGTATGCATCACTTGTACTGTTAAACGTGTACACCTCAAGGCTGAGCTGTGTTATTCCTGCATTCTGTGACAGATTTTAGAGTAGCTTTAAGGCCACTTTGTTCTGTACACTGTATTTACTGAAGCAATGTTAGTGTTACTAGTGTTGGTATTGCTGTTTACCAGAACATGAGAATTTGAGAATTCCATACATGTTTTGTGGTGTCTTGTGCTGTGCTCCTTCACTGTCACCTCTCTCCAGTCCCCCCGGCCCCTCCTCTCCTGTGCTCAGTTTCCCACCGTGACCCCTGCCTTTGTCTGGCTGCCTGACCTTCTAATCTGCTAAGTACTCACCATTGTTCCATCTTCCCTCTGTGGAAGTAGCAGGTGCGACATAGGTGTTGTCCTGTGGAGCTTAGAATGGGAGGCAAGTTGTAAGCACTCCAAATCCAGAATGATGCTCTGAAGCCTAACTTAACGCAAAAGAAGTTTTATTGAAAATCCACAGTAACTCTCTCCCAGCGCTTCAGCCCAACACTAGGGCTTTCATCAGGGGGTATGTCCAAGCATTCTTGGTACTGCACCTTTATAAGTGTAGTCCCCCCACCAATTTGGGGCTTACCTTAGTTAAGTGTCTCCCAGGACTCCATCAATGCCCACTGCCAGGCAGACATCCTGCAGAGATAGTAAATACATGGTTATTTGTTTAATCATGTTGATCTGCGTGAAACTGCCATGATATGCCATGATATGCCTCTGTGCCTATCACTTTAAGGCCATAGCCAGTGAATACAGTAAATAGTCTGGGCTGGATCCGAGTAATGCAAAGCTTACGATCAGTCATCACCATTCCAATTTGCCCCACTCTGTGGTTAATAACAAAGCAAAGGGAGATTTAACTACTCCGCCATCATCCAGTCAGCAACTCCAAAGCATTTAACAGCTCCTTATGTATTAGCTTTTATGACAGACCAATTCTACAGCCCCTTGCTCTCTTTGACTGTATCTGCAACAAATCTGTTGTAGTGACTTACTGTACCCTAATTTAACTGTATTATGGGATTTATGTGATTAGGGCGAAAGCGCAATTGCGATCGGCTGCAGGGCATGCGTACATTGCAGAAAATCAGTTTCAGCAATGTACACCCCTGGCACACAAGAAAACGGTGCCAGGGACTTAGATTTTAACTGTTCATGTGCTATGCCCCTGCACCCCCCCATGGGGGGCTTTGCCCCCACACACCCCTACTAAAGGATTCTTAACTCCAGGGGGATGCATGTCAGGGAAGGTGCAAAATCCAGACAAAAAAAGAATTTTGGGCCAGGCGCACAAAAATGTAGGCACACTCAGACTCGAACACAGAACCCTCACAGCTTTAGGCTGCCACCTACCCACCACGCTATGGGGCCAGCTTGGCATCCCCAAGCCAACCATGCCAGGCCAACCCTCCCTCCCTTCCGTCATGCTCACTCCTCCCCATGCGCATATACATACAGCGACATCCTGTCACTATATATGCCTACCTCCCCCATCTGGTTGCCCTTCCTCAGCAGTAGCCCTGTCGACATTGAGTCACCATTATTGCAAGCGCTCAAACGCCGATGCCCATGTCATGGGCTACTGTATTATGTATGTGAGTTTAACTGTTGTATTGGCTCTGTAACCTATTTTATCAATATTACAGTAGGTATCCAGCATTTGTATATTTATTTTGTACCTGTTATGACAATTGTGTATGTATGCTTTCCCCACGTGTATCCTCGTCCCCTGGGATGTACCATGAGATGAGCAATTTTGATTGCTCAGTGTACTTTTCTGGTGAAACTTTTCAATAAATAATTACTGTAAATATTTACTTCTAATCAGTTGTTATATTTAAATTAGAGCACTTGTTTAGCCTGCCTTTATTGTAGCTTATGCATCCAAATGGGAGACACCATGTTTGGCCTGGGACTTCCATGAATTTGGACCAGTTGGAACACAGGGGACCTTGAGGGGTCCTTAGTTCGGGTGCCTCATGGGAAAAAGATGTAGTTCTTGTAGTTTTAGAGGTTGGCACATAAACAGACAAATAGGAGCACCAGAACTGTGACTGACAACTTCCATAGCCAGCTGGAATCTAGAGAAACTGGACTAGTTCAAGAACAGTTAGAAAAAAGTGGGGAGTTGCTGTTAGAGCTGAGAGAATGAGCAGCTCGAACCATCAAGAAGCAGCTCCAGGAAAGGAGCTCAGGAGAATTGACAAGGAAAGGCCTGACTGACTACCTATTGTTATTTCCAGCATTGGACTGCCTGATAGCAGTAAAATGGACTAATCTGAAAATGAACTTTAAACTGTGGCCGTCAACCTCGAGACTCTGAAGAGTGCAGTTTGAGCTATTGGATCAAAAGGAGCTTCTGTGAGCATTTGGCCCAGGAACTGTGAGCAGAGACTGTTTTTACAGATTAGGAGGTTTGCTCAGTGAACCGATTGCAATAGTGAACTGGCTTGAAACCGATCTGAGTGGTAGAGAAGTGAATGCTGTTTTCATTAAATGTGCTAAATGTTTATTGTGGGTCAAGGCCCACTGTCCAGGGACTCCTAATTGCCAGAAGGAGCCCATCTTTACCAGTGACTGAACTGTCTGCCAGCTGGAGGTTTTCACCAGCAAACAAACTGAACTTTGCCAGAAGTGTTCATCTAGCCTTGGGATTATGCCAAACCCAGCCCAAGCCAACTGTCTTTGCACCAGTTTCTGTTTTTGCGGTGAGAGACCAGCTTGGGGATCCAGCCCCTGCACAGAAAGAAATCGCAGGTTGCTGCCACCTGGAGGGAAAGGCTGTGAAGCGGAGGTGAGTTGTGCAGGCCCAGATTCCCCATGCTCTTCAATATTCTGCAGCAGGTCTTCATATCGCCAAGCCAATTCCTACCAGCTGGTGTTGTGAGTAAACTCAGGGTAGCTCCCTGCAACATTTTTTTAAATCATTTTGTGGTATCATCTGATTTCATCAGTGTATTGCAGGGTTACACTGGACTGAGCCAACCGGACGAGAATACAAATAGCTAAAGTCTTTGTCACTGCATGTTTAACTGCCTTTCTTTCCACCAAGGGCCTCAACAACTGCTGCAACCCTGGGCAATGATCAGGCTAGCCACCAACAGTGTGGGTACTCAGCAGCTTCAGAACTGTACAGTGGGACTAAATGCAAGCATGCAAATGTGCCCTGGTTTAAATCCAGTATAGCAATCATTCATCTAAATCTGCCCCTTCTCGTGTTAAATTTCCACTTAATAAATCGATTGGTTTGTTTCACTGTTACAGTGCCTCACAAATATCTTCTTGTCTGGGTTGAGGTTTATGTGTTTGGGGGAAATACATTTAAAAGTGCGTGCCTGTATTGAAAGTTATTTTACATGGGAGTTCCAGGGGATTTGCTTAAGAACCAGACCCTGGTGGTAAGTGCAAAGAGTGTGCACATATTGTAAATGTTTATTGCCAACTGTGTGTTAACTGCTAAAAGGGGCTGTGTTTATTTCAAAGGTCCTTCTTTCACATAAACGCCTGTAGCCTCCTTCCTAAATTGGATGACCTAAAAGTTTGGGTCCCTCAGCACTCCTCTGACGTCCTATGCATTACAGAAACATGGCTGTCCTCACTAATCCCTGCCAACAAAATTACCCTCCCTGACTATAACCTTCACTATCAAGACTGTGGCATCTTCACTGCATAACCTGCGAAGTCTAAGAAACTTTGAATATGGCAGGCCATTCTTGCCATGTTTAGGATGGAAGAAGCTGTGGAGGAGGAAACTGTGTGAGTCATTGGGTTTGTAATAAACTGTTGTCTTTAGACCAGTGTTCTGCACTGACAGTTTGATATCCAGAAAAGGCAGTGTAGAGGAGGATATTTGAACAGTGTACTGAAGGGAAGGGTGGGTCATGGTAAACTTGTCCAAAAAGACTTGGAAGGTCTCCCTGGAGCAGTAGGTAGCCCCAACACAGTCATCTATGTATCATTTGTAGAGTTCAGGCACAGTCCCTGTGAATGAGGGAAAAAAAAATGTTCCTCCACCCAACCCACAAACAGATTTGCAGGTTATGTAGTGAAGATGACGATTTTGCTGAGCCTGGGGACTTCCCTAGCTCTTTCTCTGCTATTATGCCTTGTCATTCCCATCATCACTTTTTTGTTTACCAGATTCTCTCTTTATCTTGCCATTTATCATTTCTTCTCCCTGAGCTTCCCCCTTTTTTCTTTCCCCAAATATATATCCCTTATTTTACCTCCACTCTACACTAACTTTGCTTTTTTTCTCTTTTAGATATTTCCTGAAGAAGACCTAAGGTTGAAAGGTTGATTTTTAACTGTGTTTTCTATTTTTAGCATGCATTTAATATTATCATTTTGTTTTAACTCTGGGCTGAGATGATTTCAGATGTGTATGAATATCTAGTAAACCCCTGTAGAAGAAATATCATTACTTATGTTGAGTAATATTTACTTTAAGGTATTTGGAGATAGGGTCACTTGGTAAAATTAAAGTATCCTCCTCCTCATCATCTTCTAGGTTAGTGGTAGGACTCTTGAGTTGCTTTTTCAGTTGATTCTTGGCCTGTGCAAATTAAAATATCCTCCTCCTCATCTTCTTCCAGGTTAATGGTAGGACTTCAGTTGCTTTTCCAGCTGATTCTTGGCCTGTGCCATGCACAACCACTCATGTTGTCAATGGTTGTTCCTGAAATGGTTGCACATGCTGGCTGTGCCCAGAGCTGTGGACATAGACCTGCAGCTGATGCTCTGTAAGCATGTTATGCAGATTAAGAGTGAAATGTAGTGCTGTGCGGAATTTTCAAATTCCGGTAGAACAAAATTTCACAGAATATTCAAAATTCTGCTGAGTTCTACCGGAAAAGGAATGGCAGAATTCTGCCACATAAAATAGTTGCGGAATGATTTTCCATGGAAAAATTGCTGTTCTGCAGAATATTATTCCACAGATCTCAATATATTCTGTGTAAATTATTGCAGAATCATTTTCTACAGAAAAAAATATACACAGAAGGTGGAGTTCCGCAGGCAA
This sequence comes from Neoceratodus forsteri, assembly GCA_016271365.2. Lineage (NCBI taxonomy): Eukaryota > Metazoa > Chordata > Ceratodontiformes > Ceratodontidae > Neoceratodus > Neoceratodus forsteri. Next base: position 157,510,986 of record CM028131.1, on the reverse strand, counting down.
CCAAGTAAAATTCCAGTGGAAATTCCACCCGCGGAATGGTCATTCTGCACTAATTACACCAGCAGAATTCCACATTCCACACAGCACTAGTGAAATGTCATCTTTGCTCTCAAAGGAAAGTTACATATCAGACCTTTTATTCTGTGATGGAACTACAGGACTTTCCTCAGTCTTATCACCATGTGTTCCAGGTGCACATCCTTTTCTCTTCCATTTACACAATGACTTTTTCTCAGACACAGAAGAACTTGCTCTTCCAAACTTTCTTCCCTTACTGCTCAAAGTATGTCACTTCTCCTTTGATAGTCCAACTCCTACACCATCATTATCCAGATCCTCATTCCCTACCACTTCTTCCTCAACCTCTTTCTCCCCATCATCTCCATATCCCTCAAGGTCTGTTTCAGGAACAGCATAATCAAGGCCAACATAATCATTGCCATGAACTTCTTGATCGTCATATTCATCATCTTTCTCCTCTTCACCAACATCCTCTTTCAAATGCTCTTCCTCCTCTTGGATTTCTGCCTCTACTTCAACCTCCATGTGACCTTAATTGAAGACTTGACTATCTGTGACTGGATTCCAAAAAGTCTGATGCCTGCTGGAGGTAAAAATGGTTGCTCTTTTCCCCAGAATAGTGGTACTTATGGTTGACATAGTGTTTGTGGGGACACTGGTGGTACTGGCAGGAGTTGGGGCAGCAGAATGACATAAAGAAAGTGTGTTCTTGGCTAGTTGAATCAGGACCTGCTTCATCATCTTTGCCACTGTGACTGGAACATAGAAACATAGACTTTGATGGCAGATAAGCACCGCTTGGCCCACCTTGTCTGCCCATTCCCCTACCAAGAGGATAAGCTGCAGATCCAATTTAACCAACAGCCTATTTCTTCCTACTCCCCACAAAAATTGCCTTATGTCTGTTTCATGCATTCTTGAATTCTCCCACAGTTTTAGACCCCACAACCTCCTGAAGAAGGCTGTTCCATGCATCCATCACCCTCTCTGTGAAAAAATACTTCCTCACATTGCCCTGAGCAGTCCCCTCTATCTTCAAATTGTGTCCTCTTGTTCTTGCACATCTCTTTTTCTGAAAGATGCTACCCTCTTGGACTTTGTTGATTCCACTGAGGTACTTAAATGTTTCTATCATGTCCCCCCCCCTTTCCTCAAGGGTATACATATTAAGCTCCTTTAGTCTCTTCTCATATGGCTTCTCTTGCAGACCCTGCACCATTTTAATTGCCCTCCTCTGAACTTCCTCCATCCTGTCTATGTCCTTGCAGAGATGGGGTCTCCAGAACTGGATGCAGTACTCCAGATGAGGTCTCACCAACTGTCTGTACAGGGGGATAACAACTTCCTTTTTTCTGCTGGCGATGCCTCTCCTATACATCCCAGTATCCCCAGCCCTCCCTACTGCCTTCTCACATTGCTTGCCAACCTTAAGGTCATCTGATATGATTACCCCAGGTCCCTTTCCATTTTGTTGTTGTTACTACCTCCCCTCATTGTGTAATCTTTCCTGGGTTTTGTTTCCCAGGTGCATTATTTTGTACTTCTTTGCATTGAATCCAAGCTGCCATACTTCTGACCATTCCTCCAACCTTGCCAAATCCCTTCTCATCCTTTCTAGCCTCCTTGTGTATCAACCCTGTTGCAGATCTTTGTGTCATCTGCAAAGAGGCATACGTTTCCTTCCAGTCCCTCTGCAATGTCAATTATAAAGACATTAAAAAGGGCTGGACCCAGTACTGAACCCTGCGGTACCCCACTAGTAACCCCTATTTCTTCAGAGAGGACTCCATTTACAATTACTTTCTGTGTCCTGTTATCCAGCCAATGTTTTACCCAGAAGTTTCAGTTTTAGGAGTTCTTTCAGAACCCTTTCTTCTGTGAAAGGACTGGGATCGACTCCCCTATCCAGAGTGCTTCTGTTAATTGGATAAGGCACCTCCCCCACCTCCTATTTTGTGAATACTGAACAGAAGTATTCATTCAGTATCCCTGCTTTTTCTCTGTCCCTCTCTGCCCACCCACCGCTCTATTCTATTCAGCCTTACTATCCCTTCCTTTGTCTTTCTACACTCCCTGATATACCTCTAAAAGGTTTTATCCCCCTTCTTAACTGAGTTGGCTATCTTTTCCTCAGTTTGTTGCCTTTGCTATTCTGACTACCCTCCCTGCTTCCTTCTGCCTTAACTGGTACAGTTCTCTGTCCTGCTCCTTCTGTGTTTCCTTATACTTCCTAAATGTTATCTTTTTCTCCTTAACCTTCACTGCCACCTCTTTTGAGAATCATAGTGGCTTTTTCTTTCATTTTGATTTGTTTATTTGCTTCATAAAAAGGCTTGTTGCCTCTGTGGTGGCAGTTTTGATATTTCCCCATTGTTGCTCCATCCCTCCTTCTAGCCTGTTTGCTAGTGCTTTTATATGGCACTCTCTCATCTTGCCAAAGTCAGCCCTCCTGAAGTCCAGAACCCTCACTTTTGTATGGCTTGACTCTGTAGCTGAGTTTATCATGAACCACACTGTTTGGTGGTCACTTGTTCCCAAATGGCTACCCACATCTAGATCTGAGATCCTCTCACTGTCCCCATTTGAGAGTATGAGGTCTAAGATTGTTCCCTCATGAGTAGGTTCCAAAACTAGCTGTCTGAGGCATGCCACCTGAAGGGCATTGAGAATGGCCCTGCTTTTGGATGTGGCTGCAGCAAAGGTGCTCCAGTTGACATCTGGCATATTAAGGCATGGAGTGACAGAAGGGCCAGGTGGGTCATCATCTTCAGCAGTAGAACACATGACATATTTTACCAGATACATCTGGAGGCAGCAGCAGAATTTCTAGCATAGAAACACAAACAAAGATCACAGAAAAATACCACTGGTCAATCCAGTCTGCCTGTAATAACGTATCTTACCCAAAGATCTGTTGTCTATATGGGATTTTTGTCTGCACTACCCACATTCATGTTCCCAACCTTCTTGATACCCCCTGAGTGACTATTAAGCCTTTAACTCAGTCCCAGCTGTGCTTGAATCCGTTAATAATTTTGGTACCCACCACCTCAGCCAGCAGACATCTGAGCTGGGATCCCACTATATGATCTTGGATCCCACAGTATGACTTCAGTCAGTAAACTGTTCAATGGCTCAGCCATTCTCTCTGGTAAGTAAAACTTCCTCATATCCCTCCTAAATCTCCCCTCCTTTAAGGTTCCACACATGTCCCCATGTTCCAGATTTACAGTTTCTGTTGAATAATTCTTCATTATTTGCCTTGTTCATTCCTTTTAGGAACTTGATGGTATCAATCATATCACCCCTCTCTCATCAGGCTCCCAGCAATTCCATGTTCGATACCCTAAGCTGATCCTCATAGTAGCTGCCCTGCTGGCCTGGAACCATTTTGGTTGCCTTATGCTGCACCACCTCCAGCTTGTCTTTGTCTTTCCTTAGGTGAGGACTCCAGAACTAAGCACAGTATGCCGAGTAAATTGAGGGACTTCTGGTGATGCCATGGCTCCCTTAGCAGGCTGATTTTGGAGTTCTGCTCCCCAGCTCACTAAAACACTTCTCTAACAATATAAAATTACTACCAAAATAGCACAAATGGCTGGAAGAGGTGGAAAACCAGAAAAGGGTACTAAAAACTCCAGAAAATAAGCTGCAACAACTTTAGATGGTGACAAACTGGGGATTGAAGGTACACAGCAGGACAGAAGTCAATCCCCAGCCAGCGGGCATGAATCTGACTATGATACGGAGGGAGAAAATGAGTGATTAACAAGAAGCAGATTTGAGACCCTGCTAAAAGAAATAAAGTATTCTCAGACTGAAACTAGAAGAGAGTTTAAAAGCATCTCCCAAAAACTGGGAAACCTTGAGAAATGGGTCAAGCAAACCAAAGAGGCAATATCAATTGTGGAAGATCATGGTGTGCAGCTAAACCAGGCCATCTTAATGCTCTACCGGCAGAACATCTCTTTTCACCAAAAATGCCTTGATCTGGAGGGCCGCTCTTGAAGGGAGAGCATTCAGATGTATGGCTTAATGGAAGGAGCTGAAGTACAACTTGTGGCAAACTTTATTGAAAATCTCATCCGTGAGGTACTCAAAATACCTGCAGATTACCAGCTGGTCATAGAGCGGGTCCATAGATCCTTGATACCACAACCCATGGACTCAAAAGCCAAACCCCGATCAATTGTTTTCAAGGTCTCTAGCTACTAGCTGAAAAAGGATCTTCTTAGAAGAGCCAGGGTGAATAAAGAAATCACATACCTCTTTTCCAGACAAACCTTTGATCATGACTATCCCCTGGATGTGCTTCAAACAAGGTTTTGTTATGCCCCAGTGCTGCAAGCTCTTGAGGAACAGAGAACCCAGTTCCAGATACCATATCCTGCATGATTTAGAGTTTTCTGGAAAGATGGCACAGAGCTCTATAATACATCAGAGGAAGCCCGGAAGGTTATGTTAGAAAAGAAAATGGTGATCCACTGCCTACCTCTGGATCACAATTCCAGGAACTGTCAGTTTCAGGGGGACTGTCAGGTGGTGACACCATGGAAAAGACGAGGATCAGATTTCAGGTCAGCACAGGAACTTTTCAGGAAACTGGCCGGTCATGTAAACAGAGCAGACAAGGGAGATCACCAAGAGGGCATGGGGCAGCCAAAATGAGTGACTAACCAGCAGAGCTTTTCGGAATTCTGAGTATTACTGCCATTGCAGATAGAAGGCTGACACTATCAAAGTGGGGAGAGAAAACGTTTTTTCTCCCCAATGACTTTTCACAGTTTAAAAGCATGTGAAGATAAAAATGTAAAAACTGCTAAGTGAACTGTGGTGGGAACTGGTGAATTTTGCCCAATATCACCGCTACCAGATGGATACCCCTAAGGATGTCAATGCTAAAATCTCTAAGTTTTAAAGTAAAATCCTCTTAGCTTAATTAAATTTGGACATGCTGGAGGCTTGACTTAAAAGCAAATTTTTACTACCCTAATCATCTTCTTTTATGCTCTGTGCTCATTGTACATCTTTTTTTTCTCTACATATAGAGTGCAAACTCGGCTAGCATGACTTTAATCGCATGCTCTAAGAGTACCCACTTAACAACTGATTATTTGCTTAGTGAACAAGTTGATATTTAATCATATATGGCCTTATCTGATGTTTAGTGGTTGAGTGTCTCATAGTTAGATCCTGTTTAACTTTCATGAATAGAGGAACCAGGGAGGTGGGTAGAGGGAATAATTAGCTAAATGACAGCTATTTATCGTTCTGGGGGAGCTATATGCATTTGTTCTTACTGCCTTAATTTTCTAGCACACTGGGCTAGACAGGTCCTTTGACATTGGACCTGGCAGATTATCATTTAAGCTGTATTGATAGACCTTTGGCTCAGGAGGAGAGCCTCTTATAGGGGCATACCCATCTCCGTCCTACCCTGCCCTAGACTTAAGGTTCAAATCTGGCAGGGCCTTGAAGTCCTTCTTAATTGGGCTTCCTATCTTGGGAGTTTTGTACACAATGGTTGTCCTGTTGGCCATATTGTTCAGTATGTTTTGAGATCTCATTTTTGTTATTTTATACGGTCGTGTGCAAATGGGTCATTTAAGCTGTGAAGAGATGAATCTTGATAGGGTAATCAGTGCATTGCAAATAATAATAAGACTTGCATCTCTTGAATTATGACTAAACAGAGCACACTCATATGTTCCTATTATGTTCATGGACTTATTAGCCCAGTCAAGAGAAGTAAAGTGCTTTCCCACCTCAGAAAATATCAAGCAGAGTTTTGCCTCTTACAGGAGACCCACCTCTCACCACAGGAACATAAGAACTTGGCTGGGATGGGATTTGGAAGCTCTGCAATGGCTTCCTACAAAGGGGGCAGGTGAAGGGGGGTGGCTGTGCTGGTGCTGAAGACAGTGCCCCTCCAAAGGGAGGATATGCTGATGGATAAGGAGGGCAGATATGCCTTGTTAAAGGGGACATACAGTATAGAGGAGTTAAACTCACCCTAGCATCAGTGTACTTCCCCCCCCCCCCCAGGTTCTGCATACTTGGATTACAGATCCTTTTTCTCCATGTTGCAGGGCTGAGGAGAGGAAACAGTGATTTTTGGAGGGGACTTTAATTTAGGTTTTTATCCAGCCACAAACACTACTTCAGGGATCCCCAGAGGTGAGCATAAAATGGCCAAGCAGGTGGGTAAACGTCTGTCAGAGTTGGGCATGATAGATGTGTGAAGGTGACTAGACGGTAGGAAAAGAGATTATACATTTTTTTCAGTCCTCCCATAAAATGTATTCCAGAATAGACTATTTTTTATACCAAAGGAGGAGTTTTGTAAAGTAGAGGACTCATGGATGGAGGACTTGGTACTATTGGACCATTCCCCCATTTTCCTCAAAATGGAACTGGGAGCTTTCCAAAGAAACACCTTATGGCATTTAAACATCTCCCTGCTGCAAGATCCAGAAATCAGAGAGATCATTAAAGATACAAACAAAACCTTTGTAGCAGAAAACAGTTTGCAAGACGTCCCAGTGGGAATACTTTGGGACACAGCAAAAGCTGTGTTAAGAGGGAAGTTCATAGAAACAGCTGGTCATAAAAAAGGAATAGGGAGGCTTAGAAACTCCACCTATGAACACAAATTAAGGCAACTGAAGATCAGCAAAACATTAAGTATGTCAGGGAAAGAGCTAAGGAATTGCAGAAGTGTAAGAGAGAATGGGGGAAATATTGAACTATGCGGTAGAGCAGAAAATGTTGTTTCTGCAACAAAACTTCTATGAAAGGGGCCCTAAATCCTTGAGAATGTTAGCTACCAGACTCAGGATGCAGAGATCCAAAGCCCTAGTAACAACCCTATACCAACCACATTCTGGAAAAAATAGTCCACCAAACTCTTGAAATAGCAGAAGCCTTTAGGGCCTATTATGAGGAGTTATATGTGCCAGGACTACCCACTAGAACAACAGCAGTGCAGACATTTTTACAACAATTACATCTCCCCCAGCTGTCTAAAGAACAATATGAGGCTCTGTTACTCCCCATCACAGCCCAAGAATTTAAAACAGTAGTAGCTAAACTCAAGATGGGCAAATGCCTGCTAAGTGATGGTCTGGCACATGAATTTCATAAGTGTTTCTCTGATCTTATTTATCCACTGCTACTAAAGGTCTTCTGTGAAATACATAATGGAGAGGGGAGAAATCCACCATCCTGGACACAGGGGGTTATTTAGGTTCTGCCCAAACCTGAAAAGGGCCCCACACGATGCCCCTCGTACGTCCCATCTCTCTACTGAATAATGATTATAAATTACTAGCCTCTATTTTATCCAGCCATCTGTGGACTATTTTAGCCAGTCTTATACACCTGGACCAAACAGGATTTGTCCCTGGAAGACAGGTCCAAGACAATATGAGATGTACAATTCTTATCCTTGATCATATAAATGCCACTAAGACACCCTCAAGCTTGCTCAGTTTGGATACTGAGAAGGCTTTTGACAAGTTATTTTGGCCCTTCCTAAGAAAGGTTCTTTCTGCATTTGGGTTCCCCAAACCCTTTGTAGATGTCCTTTTTAAATTTAATAATAAACCACAGGGTCAATTCAAGTAAATGGACATGTCTCTCCAAGGTTCATACTTGGAAGATGGACCAGACAGGGCTGCCCTCTTTCCCTGCCGCTTTTCACCTTATATATTTAACCACTGGTGGAGAGCTTCAGGAAGTACCACCAGATAAAGGGGATCAGGCTGGGGGAGATGGAACATAAATGCACACTTTGCGCTGATGATGTGCTATTATATTTAACTTCCCCGCAGGAGACTCTACCAGCAGTTTCCCAGCATCTAGAGTATTCCTCTGCTCTCTCGTGTTATATGTTAAATAAAATGAAGACAGAAGTGATTAACTTTCATTACACCCCCCTCAGGTGGTTTCCCAATGATTTCCAATGAAATGGGGCCTAAAGAAAATGAAATACCTAGGCATTAATTTAGGACCCGATTCAAATCAACTGTTCTCTCTAAACTACACCCCACTGGTCACTGCCCTCAAAAATTACTTTACTAGATGGTCCCTTCTACCATTACTTTTGGTGTCCATGGTACAGGCTCTAAAGACGAATGCATTGCTGAGATTTTTGTATCTTTTTTAATGTGCCCCGTGTATTGTATCACTAAGGCAGCTTGCAGCCTGGAAACAAGCTATTTTCACTTTCACTTGGGGTACAACTCGCCCCCAAGTGTAAAGAATGGTATTATATCTCCCCAAATGGCAGGGGGGTCTTGCCTTCCCCAATTTTGCAGGCTATTACTCAGCTACACAGATGAGGGTAGCTCTGCTTTGGGCCCATAAGACATATGACTCCAGTTGGAAGAGAATAGATATTTGGGTACACGGGGGGGGGGGGCACCAACAACCCTGCCTTTTCTTGTAACCAGGGAGAATGACAGAGGGAATAAAATACTCAGGTACAAAAGCGGTTCTTGAAGGTTAGAGAAGAGGTGCTCTGAAAGGCAACACAAAAGACTGCATGAGATATTTTGTATGGTGGATTTACTACCCTGATTTCACCTCAGCTGAACAGGATAGATGCAAGCTGGGAGGGGCCTCACCTCTCCATACCAATTAATCCACCAAGGTACACTCCTGACTTTCAAAGAGGCCCAAGGGTCTTTCAATTTGGGGCCTGCGGACAGGTTTAGATATATCAGTTAAGAAACCATACTCTATCTCTGAAGGGGTCAAGCAAGTTGCCTAAGGAGAAAAATTGGGTCAAGTACTCTTTACAAAGATCTGGGCCTCTACACATGGAACAAGGGTTATCGCGCTCCTGTATACTTACTATATAGGGGACAGGGCTGCTTCTACAGAACACATATGTCAAGAGTGGGAGATGGAACTGGGAACTCCCCTCTCCCAGAGAGATTGGTTGTGGGTATGGAGGGGAACTTGGAGTACCTCCTCAGCCCCAATACTGAAGTATCCATTTTTTAGGATACTGTGTAAGCTACAAAGTGCAATGTGGAGTCTGACCAGAGTCAAACCAGGGAAGACTAGGGGACTAGCCACAGCTCTGTGCAAGTACTTTAAAACAATTTGGGTGCAGCTATTGCTCTTTTAGTACACTTTTTATACATTTGTAATAACTGGGGAGCATTTTCTCCCATAAGGAACTCTAGTTATAATTCGCTGTTCTAACCCTCAGGTTATAACAGCCAACACATGCCAGGGTTCCCTCGCTCCACGCATGCACCTCCCTCTGCTCTCCCCTCACATAGTGCTGCCAGACACTTGGCCGCCACCATCATTTGATGTTGGCAGTAAGTGCATTTAAAAAAAAAAAAAACTTTCCTTACAGCAGTTGACTTTTCCTGCTCAGTAAACAAGTAATCCTTCATTAAAATTGAAAAAAAAGGAAAAGAAAAGTTTTCTGCAGCTGCTCAGCTGCCGACCTCAGACAGGCTTCATCCCTTCTGGAACACTGGCCATTTTATTTTATATAATTGCTGTCATGAGAAAACGATTCCCAGCAATTATGTAAAATAAAACATGGGTTGGAGTGTTTAACTCGAAATTTTACACACCCCTCAGTGTTGGATGCTTAAATAAACCCTTTGAGCATCGCTCTCAGGGTTTATGTAGCATCCAACACCTCAGGGTGTGTGGAAAATCTTGTTAAACACACAGCCCCATGCATTATTGTATATGTTATTTGCCTGCTGTTTATAGTTCACAGTTTGAGTTTTGGCTCTTAGCTGTTCTGTTTTAAATATTTGAATGTCATTTGCTTTTAACTTTGCATTATTTCTCAACATGCTGCTTGAAGCTCATCCATTTTAGTTCACATCTTGGACTGGAATTCTACCTGAGACAAGTTACTCACTTTAACAGTTATTTTCCTGGTGTATTAACTTTGCCTTATCTTGTTGAAGGCAGCTTGTCCCTTTTGGAGTTTGGGATTCCAGTTGTGACCTTTTACTTTACTCTTTGTCCTGCAGCTGCTTGATTCATTTACTGACCTGCAGGTATTTAGGTTAATTTGTAATTTGTTTAGTTAAGCATCTGTTTACACTGCTTATTTGATGTTGTTATAGTTTTTGTTGCTATATTGAATATTTTCACCTTCACTGTAATTATGTTTCTGCTACTTCAGTTTTTTTTTTAAGTTTAGGAGCATAGGTCTCCACCTTTTGTTTTGCTTTAAAGTTTTGTCAATCATGTGGTTCCTTCCACTATATTTTCTCCTTTAGTTTCACCTTATCATTATATTCTTGCTCTATTAAGTTCCAACAGAGTGGAAATAAATATACTTTTTTTTATTGCCACCATCATGGTCTGATATTTCTTCTATGGGTCATCCAAATTATTCCATTCTGAGGGGCGTTAGATACTGTTCTCTCATTACTGACAAAACTTCAAGACAGAAGACGAAGTACTGGATGGGTGGGGTGAGACTTAGCACTACAGAAGAGGAACAGGATCTAGGAGTCATCATTAGTAACTCCAGTCAGCAAATGAGCTAGTGCAACAAGGCATATAGCAAGGCTAACAGGATGCTGGGATGTACAGTATCAGGAGGGGTATTGATTCAGACATGGAGGTGGTTCAGCTTTGGTTGTTCATGCTTCCATTCCCTTCTCACTTGTCCAATCAGACAGCGTAGGTGGTCTGATCAATTTCATTTTTGTTTCCCTAAAGTTATCTGGGAGGAAAATCCTAGTTGGTAGCTTAGACTGCCCCCCCTCCACCCCTAATTAAAAGCAGTCAAATGTTCTCAGCTTTACTCTATGATTCAGTACCTGAGTGATTTTCCATTTTCAGTTTTATTGGGCAATTTTAATGCAAATTGACCCTCTAGCAGGAACCTCAGATTGAAGACTTCTCTTGCACCCCCCCTCCTGGCCTGAATCAGTTAATCAAGCAGCCTACACAACTTGATCCAAATTGTAAAGTCTCTACTATTTTAGACCTGATTTCTGTCTCCCCTGAGTTTCCACTTAATGCCCCTAGTAGCCAGGGGAACGTATTTAGAGATCATGCCATTACTTTTTGTACGGTTAATTTCTCCCATCCCAAATTCATCCCTTACACCATTAAATGTCATTGCTTTAGGAATTTCAGCATGGAAGTATTTCATTTTGGCTTATCTAAGATTAACTGGGGGGGAAGGTACTGTCTTCTCTTTGAAAAGTGGATGCAGCCTGTGATTTCTTTTTTACTTTAAGCAACTAATTGTGCTCTGTGGCAAACATGCTCCTTTTCTGGGAAAAAAGACAGTCACATCCAATCATTTCCTTTGAGTTACTCCTTTTTTTCTTACCCAGTTAAAAGCTTGGGAAAAACAATATATAAAGACCAAAAAATTGGGTACACTCAAATATTGGCAAAGTTTTCTGAAAATTCCAAAATGAATACATTTCAATCATCAGGAAATCTAAATCTTTTTTCAAAGCAAATTGTGCTAATGCTAGAAATAATCTCAAGAAATGTTGGTACATTTTTGACTCTGTTTGGAAGACGCCTTCAGAGTTCTCCACTACAAATGTGTCTCTTGGTGGTTCTACAGCTTACTCTAAGGAGGGTTTTTGTGCTATGTTTAACTCATTTTTTTTCTGAGGCCCCTGCTATGTTGTTAAACAAGGCTGGCTCATCCTATGCTGGCATACTACATGATCCCCTTGCAATGTTTCCTCTCTCAAGACCTAATTTTTATTTCAGGACTATAAAGTTTGAGGAAGTATTTAAATTGTTATGCTCCTTGAGAGAGGATACTGCCAAGGGAATCAACAACTTAGATAAGATTTTTAAATGCAATGCTGATATCCTGGCCCCTTCCTTTATATATCTCTTAGTACTCAAACATTTCCTTTAGCCTAGAAATATTCCTTAGTTATCCCTCTCAGTAAAGGTGGGGATAACACTTTGGTATATAACTATTGCCCACTTTTTTTGATTCCCATAATTTCTAAATTTATGGGGACACTTGTTTTAGCTCTGATTTGTGATTATATGGCTAACTATCAGGTTCTCTTTAATTTTCAGTCAGCTTTCAGGCCCAAATTCTCCACTCAAACAGCACTGACTGATTTTCATGACTCTGTCTCCATGGCTATAGCTAAAGATTGCTTTTTGGGTTCAGTCTTAATTGATCTACATAAACTTTCAATGTGATCAGTCACTCTTTGCTTCTAACTTGTCTGTGTTCTTATGGCTTTTCTTCAAATGTCACCAACTGGTTTTCATCTTATTTGCATGAGAGAATTCAGCCTGTTTCTAGGAATTGCTGTCTTTCCTCTCCTCTTCATATTTCCACTGGGGTTCCACAGGGGTTTATTATTGGTCCTATGTTATTCAACATATGTGTAGATCCACTACATTCTGCTGTGGTTCTTTGCTCATTCAAACTCTCTGCTGGTGACAAGGTGCTTTTCTGTGCTCACAGATCTCCTTCTTCCCGTGTCTTGACTCATAAGGGTGATTGTGACAAAGTGGTGAAATTATTTTCTAGTAATCTATTACTTCTAAATAATAAAAAGACTCAAGCAGTGATGTTTGGGTCCCAGTACTCTGTCTTCAGCAAGCTCATCATTTTCAGTTTGTTTAAATAACCATCCATTTGAGCTTGTGAATGAATTTATCTCAGGTTTACTTTTGACTCTTCTTTGACGTTTATAACATATGTTGACAAAACTGTTTTAAAGGTCAGTCAATGTCTGGGGTGCTTAAAACATGCCAGACATTGCTTGTCAAGCTCAGACTGCAAACACATTACTGGGCAAGCTATTCTCCCTATTCTGGACTATGGCAACACTATTTATCATCACGCTCCTGAGTCACATCTTTTTCCTTGAAATGCCATCTACTACCAGTTGCTTCACTTCATTTTAAAATCAAAATGGGATTAACATCATTACATTTTATTGCATTGATTATCAATCAATCCATCTGTATTTCTAAAAAGAGCAATTCCAAATGATCAAAGCACTTGTACAAAGTAGATTGTATATTCCTTCACTTAAAGGGCAAGATCTCTTACCAGACATGTCTGTTCACCAAAAAAAAAGGCTCTCCCTTACCCCACCAGCCACTCAGTCACTGCTATTGACATCCACCAACCAACACCACACATGTAGTGAGGCCAGTCTTTCCTCGCCCCTCTCTGTAGGACTTCATAAGCCCAGCATACATTTAGCTACAGGGCACCAACCTTGCTAAATGGGCTGCCTTATGAAATTAGTTCAGAAACTAAATTAGGCACTTTTAAATCCTTGCTCCAACAACACCTAACCACCCTTGGTAAATGCAACTGTGTGCACTAGATTCTGTAATGGCACAGCTCTGGCCTTTTGCTTCCTACTTATTGTTCCTTTACTCTCCCCTCTGCCCTGAATCTCAACGTCCGTCTTCCCTGCTGCTTGCCTTTATCCCCCTTTTCTTTCCCCTACTCACCCCTCACTCACACTCCCTTTCCACCCCCCTCACCTGCCCTTCTCCACCTCATCTCTTTATCTAACATTAGGCAATCCTGAACACCCAATTAGTCATTTTGACAAAGTCTAATTCCTGGATGCATCTTAGGAACTATGTGTGATTTGCCACTTGTATGCTTCTTATGTTGAACGTGAGGTGCTTACAACTTGAGTCTAAATTTTTTGCTCTACTTTTTCAGTGCTGTACTACACTTGATTACTGCACTGTCACCTTGTATTCAACTTGCTGTACCTTGTCTTTACCTCTTGATGTGAAACCTTTGCAAACAAACCCCTTGTTCAAAGGTATGTGTAATCCTAGTTACTAATAAATAAATAAATAAAAATACCTAACCTTTTCCCTTCCTCCACCCTCTTCCCCCTTCTGCACCACCATCCCTAGAGCTCTTTGTCAGCTACAATCAAACATGTACTATTGATTATTGCACTGTGAACTATTGTAAATATTTGTGACCTGCATGTTATGTATTTACTGTCTTTTGTAACCTGTTGTCCATTGTAACTTAATGTCTGTTGTACTTTCATGATGTGGCACCTTTGTAAATGAGCTTTTAGCTCAAAAGTGTCAATCCAAGATGTTAATAAACAAATAAAATAAAAATATTAAAAACAGTAATTTCCATAAAAACAACTACAAAAATTCAGTAATTCTGAAAAATAATGAGTTAAACAGAATCATGAAAAGCTAATCCAAATAAATATGTCTTGAGAGCAGATTTAAAGTTCTCAATGGTCAGGCACTCTCTAACCCAACGAGGTAGAGAAGTCCACAGAGTAGGGGCCATAAACGAAAAGGAATGGGTCCCCAAGGTCTTGAGTTGAACCATGGGAATCTCTAGCAATCCCTTGTCAGATGAGTGGAGTGGGCTGAGGAGGTGGTAGGGACAGAGGAGATCTTGCAAGTAATGTGGCCTCTATCTGTTTAGGGCATTATAGGTCAATACACAGACCTTGAAGGTGATCCACCACTGTACTGGCAGCCAGTGCAGACTGAAGAGCACAGGCATGACATGGCAAGATCATGATAAGCCAGTCAACAACCTAGCTGCCACATTCTGCACCAGCTGCAAGTGGTGGATATCAACCCCCACTAGCCCTAGGTATAGGGCATTGCAGTAGTCAAGGCAGGAGGTCTCAAAGGCATGGACCAAAGTTGGAAGGTCATCAGGTGGAACCAGGTGTTTAATCCAGGTGATATTCCTTAGATGGTAAAAGAAAGTCTTGACCATGGCTGAGACCTGAGATTTAAGTGTCAGACCATCATCAAAGACTATGCCCAGATTCTGCACCTGGTCAGAGGTCAACAACTGGCTACTTCTGAGCCAGAACCCAGATGTCTGCCCAGTTGATGGCCTCATACCCTGACAACTGGGATCCACCACCAACACCTCAGTTTTATTCAGGTTCAGCCTCAGCCAGTTGGCACTCATCCAGTCCTGGACCTCTCTCCTTTATCTCTGTCCTCCAGGCATACTCTTCATTGGTTGGCCCTTGTTTATAACAAAGCAAATAACCTCACTCCTACTTATTTATCAAAAAGATTAATTGTTCCAGCTCATAAATACAGCTTCAGAGATGCACCTCTGCATAGCTGCTTCATAATTAATTTTTACCAACATTAATGCAAAGAATGTTTCTCAAAAGGATTCCCTTTTGTCCTGGAACAGTCTGACCCCCTGCTCAGAAATTTGTCCACACTCAGTATTTTTAAACATAGTTTTAAAAATTGCTTCTGCAGGAACAATGTGTTTGTATTGTTAATTTATTTATTTATTTTTTTGTATTGCTGCTGCGGGAACAATCTGTTTATAATTGTTTTTATTAACTGATTTGTGTCCGTCTGTCTTTAATTGTAATCTGTTATATTCAAAGGGGTTCACCAAGGGTGTCTGTTGCCCTTCCCCTTTAATATTTATATGGATAGCCTCTCAGCAGTGTTGGAACTTATTCCTCCTGATTCTCTCAAAATCAGATAATTTGTTATACCAGCTCTGGCATATGGGGATGAGTTACTTCTTTTTCTCTTACACAATCCAGTTTGCAAAAAAAAAAAAATAGATTGTTTGCCAAAAGAATCACAAAAAATATCTCTTTCTATTAACTGCAATAAGAGTCAGGTGAGAATTTGTAGTAAAAGAAACTTTTCTCATAAAATAAAATGGAAGCTTGGGGATTTAGTTATTCACACAGTAAATAAATATGTCTTCTGGGGGCTAACATTGCATTGAATGGTTCATGGTTTGCTCATATTTCTTATGTGAAGAGTAAAGCAAAGAGAACTGCACTCGGTTTAAATAAATTCAGTTACAAATATGGTGGTCATTGTATAAGACCCTTGATTCAAGTAATATCTTCCAAACTGAACTTAGAAGCTCTTTTTGCAGTGGAAATTTGGGGACCTTAAATGATCCCTGAGCTGGATAGAATTCTGATTTAACCAGTCAGATCTTCTTTGGGATTAAATAGGTCCTTCCCTATGTCATATACAGTGTCAGCTGATTCCTTGCTTTTGGGTTATTGGATTAAGTGTGTAAGAACTCCCATTGGTAGATTTGTGAGGGGATATCTTGAGTATAAGGAACACTGAAAGCAGATTTGCTGCAGAGGCTCTTCATGGTTAACTTATGTGTATTTCCTGTTACAACAATATCCGTTAGTCTATTTGCATAAGTATTTTAAAATGGGAATTACTATTATTTTTTGAAATTTAAACTTTATTCATTTTAACAAGCGTAACAAAGTATAACATGGTAAAAAAACATGATATAACATACAGAGATAAGAGTTAACAAACCCAAACCTCTACCCTTGTCCCCACCTTCCACCCCCACCCCAGGAGGATGCCGCCACTAAGAGAAAGGAAAAGAAGGGGAAGCAAAAGAGACAAGGGAGGGAAGGAGGGGACGAGCGAAGCATCCAAGGTGAGCCAAAACCCAAAGTCCTCACCTGGAGAGATACAGGGTGTAAAGTTTGCCCCATTTTTTGTGAAACGCAGGCAAGACATGCCTGATACTGGCAATCAATTTTTCAATTTTAAAATTATGCGACATTTCTGCCACCCACTCCTGATAGGTAATTTCGGGTTGGTCAACCCAGTGGCAGAGGACCAGCCTTTTAACAGCCATCAAAATAAGGGCCATGTGGTATTTCCTTTCGTTGACCTTAATAGAGGAAAAGATACCTAAGATGCAAATCTCGGGCGTGAATAGGTTTTGTAGACCCAAAAGTGGACTTAGATTATCTCTAATAGATTGCCACAAGGGAGCAACTTTGTCACAGGCCCAAATGGGAATTACTATTAGTACAAAATATAAAAGGTACATAAAAAATAACATTAGAATGCATAATCATGGTGCTAACCTGGGTGCTATTGCAAAATCCAGGTTTTCACCATGGCATGCTTCTAATGAGGTCTGGTTTGGCTTTAGATTTTATCTGGACCACATTTTTGACCCTAAAAGAACTGCTTTTATGAATTATAATTTTGAGATTTTTCCCAGTAGTGTCCTTTTAGCTAGATGTGTGCCCCTTCCTAATGCCTCTGCGGCTCCCTGCTCATGTTTTGTAGGAGGTATTGAAAACTTAGATAGTGTTGTGTTGAAATGTGCTTGATATGATAAACTGTGCTACATGGATACACAGCATTTTCTCAGAACTTAGTGAGATTCCAGATGATCCTATCAGCTTTCTTTTTACTGTGAATGATCCAATTATTATTAACAAACTAGCACATTATTTTTGTATTATCAAAAATATTAGGAAGAGGAAACCCTTCGTATGCCAATGACAATTTTTGCGTAAAATTGGTTTTAAGTTTTTATCTTGTGTAGTTTGTATTAAGCTGCAATGGCATATTGCCAATCAATAAAGCTTCTTTGAACTTTAACCTGTTATGTTTATGACTTGTGACAATCTGTAAATGAAAATTGTTTCTCGTGGAGTACATCTTGTACTCTATGCAACTTTTAAATTGAAAAATAAAGCAGAAACCAGGCAGACCTACGTATAAGACTTAAGCAAAAGTTCACATCTTCTTCTCATTCTTGCCAGTAAATGTTTCCCAAACATCAGGTCTCCCTTCCTAAACTAGTGGAATCCATTTAGCTGCAATTATCCACAGAACAGAATCACACAATATCATAAACATTCCCCTTAATAGAGGGGAGGAATGTATTACAAAAGTAACTAGTAAAAAGACTGCTCTAGGAGCAATGCCAGTGTCTGACAGATAAGAGTATGGGGAACTTTTCATCACTGTAAATGCAAACAAGCATTTGTCAATGCCGAATGTTTGCTTACTGGCATTGGCAGTGGTAGTGTAGAAGTTACAGAGCTGCGTAATAGGAATGGCAGTGAAGTATTGAACTGATGCCAACCCCACCACCACCCTGCAGAGAGTGACAGGCATTGGGGTGTGCATTTGGGTCGTCAGGCATAACGGCCACGCCATTTCACCACACCCCACTCTGCAGAGACTGAGAAGTGTCACGTGTTCCTTGGGGTCTTTGGCCCTTATGCACACCCCATTTCATTAGGAAATATGGTGAGATGGGTGCAATATAGGAGAATGGGGTGAAGTTTGGGGCTGAAGAGTCCAAGGCATACCTCGATGCCTCTCAGTGACTGCAGGGTGTGGAATGGTATGAGCATCACAGGCAAGAATCCCAAGTCACACCCTGATTCCTGTCATTCTCTATGGGTTGGGCAATTTAGCTGAAAAGCCTAATACCTCAGGCATTCGTTGGTATTTTAACTCCAAATTTTCAACATGTTTGTTTTGTGACCCCACCTCATGAACAGGGGGAATATCAGTTTGGTAGCCAAAAGCTGCTTATGCACAGTGACTACGGGATTTAGCACCACAGGTGCAAAAATATTCTGAACAGGCTGTAAAAAAATGACAGCTGTACTCTTTCATGGGGCCGTGTAAAAATGGCTATGTTGCAAATGTGTAGTAAAAATATTTAAAAAAATGGTGAAGTCACGAGCGTACACAGAAACTGTGCAACGCACACACGTTATATAAGTAGGTTGGGGATATTTTATAGCAGATTGCCAACTCAGGCATTTTGGTGCCTCCGATCAGGAACAGTGTCACAGTGATTTTCTTGATCTGTGCCGAACAATGATTTCCAACAGCGACCACGCATCTCTGCACTGAAAGTGTGAAAACACACTTCGGCCATGTTGTGAAAAATGGCAGCTGTACTGTTCATAAGGAAGTGTTGAAAAATGCCACTAGTGAAAATCTGGACTGAAAATATTACAAAGTCATGAACTAACAAGGATGCGTGGAAACTGCACAATGCTCACTCTTAACACAGTCATTTTATGGACTTTTGTCACCAAATTTTCAACATAGCCATTTTAAGACCTCTGCTCATGAACAGTGTAACTGTGATTTTCTTAATCTGTCCTAAACAATGCTTTCACACACCAACAGCACCATTGTGCGCTACATGTGCGATAACACATTTTGGGTGACATATGAAAAATTGCAGCTGTACTGTTCATAAGGAAGTTTAATAAAATGGACATGTTGAAAATCTACAGTGAAAATATAAAATTTGCAAACTTTCGAGCATGCATAGGAACTGTGCAACGCAGGCTCGTAAAAGTCATTTCTAGGCATTTTTCCACCAAGTTTTCAACATAGCCCTTTTAAGACCTCTGCTCATGAACAGTGTCACTGTGATTTTGTTAATGTGTGTCCCATACATTGAGCTTGCACACCGACTGCGCCATTGTGCACTACTTGGGTGGAAACACGTTTTGGGCAGGATGTGAAAAATGACAGCTGTACTGCTCATAAGGAGGTGTGGAAAAATGACAATGTTGGAAATCTGGAGTGGAAATATTGAAAATTCGCAAACCTACGAGCGTGCGTGGGAACTGTGCAACGCACACTCGTAAAACAGTCATTTTTAGGAATTCTGTCACCAAATTTTCAACATTGCCATTTTAAGATCTCTGCTCATGAACAGTGACACTGTAATTTCCTTAATGTGTCCCATACACTGAGTTCGCACGACTGCGCCATTGTGCACTACATGGGTGGAAACACGTTTTGGGTGAGATGTGAAAAAATGACAGCTGTACTACTCATAAGAAGGTGTCAAAAAATGGCAATGTTGAAAATCTGGAGTGGAAATATTGAAAATTCGCAAACCTATGAGTGTGCGTAGGAACTGCGCAACGCACGCTAGTAAAACAGTCATTTTTAGGAATTTCTTCACCAAATTTTCAACATAGCCATTTCAAGACCTCTGCTCATGAACAGTGTCACTGTGATTTTCTTAATTTGTCCCGTACATTGATTTCGCACACCGACTGCGCCATTCTGCGCTACAAGGGTGGAAACACATTTTGGGTGAGATGTGAAAATGACAGCTGTACTACCATAAGACAGTGTGGTGAAATGGCAATGTTGGAAATCTGGAGTGAAAATATTGAAATTTCGCGAACTTCACGAGCCTCTGCGTAGGAACTTCATAGCATGCCTTCGTCAAACAGTCATTTTTTGAATTTTGGCACCAATTTTCACACATGGGGTTTTGGGCCCCTTCTCATGAATGATGTCACTGTCATGGTGGTATTCAGTCCCAAAGGGTGATTTCACAGTCACTGCGCAGTCACTGCGTGAAATCAGCCTTCGAGCCCGAATAATGCCATGACAGTGACATAATCATTAGAAGGGTCCCAAAACCCCCATGTTGAAAATTTGGTGCAAAAATTCCTAAAAATGCCTGAGATATGCAATAAAGTTGAACCCCTCTTATCTAGCCCATTATACAGCTTACCGGCATTTCCTCAGTTCGCGGTCGCTTTGAAGAGTGCAGACGTGTTCCCGGTCCACCGAAGATCATCGCGCCGGAGTCCGGAGGTAAGTATGGGGTGAGGGGGGGGGTGTGAAGAGGCTGGGTGCGCAGTGGGTGGGTGCGGGTTGTGGGAGGTGGGTTCGGGAGATGCGCCGTGGGACAGTTTTTGTTTTACAGGTTAAAAAAACAAAAAAGACGTCATGGGACCGCTTGTCACACTGGGGTGGACTCCCAGCATGGCACAGCGACTTTGGGGGGGCGTTCAGCCGACGGGGGATTGGGCACCCCATCAGCAAAATTATTGATTGCCATGCTGGGGTGGGCTCCAGTGTGGCACCAAGTACTGGGAAGGGGGCGATGTAGCTCTCAGCCAGCGAGTTGGGCACCCCATGTTTCTCACGCTCTGCGTCAGGTGGCGCAGACTGCATCTGGGGGAGCTGCGCGTGAGCAGCTTCTTATTTCTGCTCACTCCAGCGTAGCTCCCCTTTCAACTGATGTTACTGCATTTTGGAGCGTGTCATAGACAGCTCCAAAATGCATTGGCTTACAGGAGCCGCGCCTGCCAGCTCGCTGCCTGAATTGGAGGAGGAGGTGACACACCTCCGAAATCTCCGATGATGGCACTATGTTTCTTGCACATGCGTGCAAGCAAACATAAAAATGAAAGTGAAATCTATAAAAGTTAGTGACAGCAGCTGTCAGTAATGAACTTGATATACAGTTGCTTGAGATGACTAACAGCTTCTTACAAATTCAGTGTTTTTCTATGTAAAGTTGAAAACAGTGATTCAAACTGCTGCTTTCTGCTACTGTTTTTAGCTGTACCTTTTGTGCTGGATTCTACCATGAATCAGGCCCAGCACTGCTGTAAGCGACAATGAGGGGGGTGGTGAGTCTTTGCCTCCTGAGACAATTCCTCTCAGTTCATGTTTATTGGCATTCTAGCTCCCTAACAGCCCGAGTTCTTCTTTCCCCTGCTTAGTGATTGTTTAATGTGGGCACAAGCTGCTTTAAGGTTTTTTCAAAAGTAAAACAGGCTTGCTATCTCCAGAATACCACCATGAGAAAAAATATAACAAGTCTAGCTTCCTACGTACTCTATTTAGCTTTACCATCAGTGTCCCAGTAGTATCAGCAAAAAGAAATCCAGTAAAGTCTGTATGTGTGTTTAGATTTTTAAGTGACCAAAGAGTTAAGAAATGCAAGAAAATCTTACTGCCTTAGGCAAATTGTCAGAATAAAAGGGCTGTGAATTTAGAAACTCCAAAATAACTGTCTTTTTATTTTCTTTTTGCCATGAGTTTCATGCATGTGAATTGAGAAGTACTGGATAGAACCAAAGACTAAAGTCCCCCCATTAATCTGTAAAAAAATGTTCTATACTGCACAGGTATACATTTTTTTTATTTTAGTCTTTGGTAACCAGGTAAGGCCCATTAGTCACAAGTGCCTGTTTTCAGGAGTGATCTGAGAGCACTGGGTGGTTAAATTACTTGCTCAGAATCACACAATATGTGAGTGGAGGTTGTGAGACTCAAACTCAGGTCTGGCCTCCTGGATGTATCAAGCTCATTCACACCTCATTCCTCTAACCTCTAGGCTATACTGCCAGCACATCTCAGTGCCTTGCCATCCCATTCTGCCTCACTACTGAATACCTCAGCTGCTGCATGTGGCTCCCACTCTTCCTGAATCTTCAATGCCTGATTTGGCACCCTCCTGTTATTTTCCCCTTGCACTTACCACTGAAACGTCATCTGTGTGCTACTGTCCTAGTCATCCTGTACTCGTCCCCGTGGGTGAGTGCTGGAGTGGCCTACCTTGCTTTTTACACTGACACTACATCACTTTTTGTAACTGTGTACCTTTCTGTTCCTGTGGCACTTCATGCCTAAATGTTTTGTTCATTTTCTAGTTTTGTATATTGCCTAATTTTTACTCCTGCTTATTGACTAATTTGTATTTGACACCGTACTTGCCTATATTGTATTTGCTGATGTAAATTATTTTTATTTCTGTAACATGAATCTCTTGCCCCTTTCCCACAGGTTTGGCACTCTGCCAAGAGCCAACAGGGTCTTTTGGAGCTCACCTCCATCCTAACTCAACTCCCCCATTCACTTGTAAATGATTGTTTTGCTTTTTAGCCCACCCTTGATCCCTTACCTAGATTGCGGGGGACTAGTATGGTAACCACTGTATTCTAAGCTAGCCCAGTCAGTACCTTCCTGCTATGTCCCATGCCCAGACTGCAGCTCCAACTACAATGAATAACTTAGTGTCCTGTCCAGTGTCCTTTCCACACTGTCAGTAATAAAATTAAACTAGAGCCCAAGGCAATAGCATACTATAATTATTAAATATAGTTCAGAAGCCATCCTTCATTGATCCTACCATGAGGGAGCATGTGATCATGATAGACGGGAAGGGCAGGAGCATCACAGTGATGCTATGGAGCCAAAAACATGACCATGATGTTCCTGCCCCTCTCCTGTCTCACGATCATGGGTTCCCTCATAGCAGCCTCATCGGATTGGTGACAGATGGATTCTGAGTTATATTAAATAATCAGCACAGTATGGCCTTGGGTTTTACTTTACATAATTACCAGGCAGAAAGGATACTAGACAGGACACGCTACAGTCATTCATCATAGTGGCATCTGTAGGCTGGTTGATGGACACAGCAGAAAAGGAGGGTAACTGGGCATGCCTGGAATACAGTGGATGCCACACTAGCACCCCTGCCCCAATCAAAGTGGGGATTGAGAGGGGACAGAAATACAAAATAAAAAAGAGAACAGGGGAGTTGGTCTACAGTGGAGGTGAGTTTCAGAAGATGCAGTTGGCTCCTGGCAGAATGCCAGCAGCTGTGAGTTTAATATTTTTAACATCTTTATTGCTGGTAGTCTATGTGGCACTAGGGAAAGGTGATATTGCTTGGGAAGAATGTGGTATAATGATGGTTATTCATTTAGAAACATAGAAACATGGACTTTGATGGCAGATAAGGACCACTTGGCCCGCTCATTCTGCCCATTTCCCTACCTATTGGATAAGCTGCAGATCCTAGTTAACCAACAGCCTACTTCCTCCTACCCACCCACAAGATTTGCTTTATGTCTGTCCCATACTTTCTTGAATTCCCCCACTGTTTTTGACCCCACAACCTCCTAAGGAAGGCTGTCCCATGCATCCACCACCCTCTCTGTGAAAAAATACTTCCTTTCATTTCCCCTGAGCTGCCCCCCATCTTCAAATTGTGCCCCCTTGTTCTTGTACATCTCTTTTTCTGAAAGATGCTATGCTCTTGAACTTTGTTGATTCCCTTGAAGTACTTAAATGTTTGTATCTTGTCCCCCCTCTCCCTTCTTTCCTCAAGGGTATACATATTAAGCTCCTTTAATCTCTCTTCATATGGCTTCTGATGCAGACCCTACACCATTTTAATTGCCCTCCTCTGGACTTCCTCTATCTTGTCTATGTCCTTGTGGAGATGGGGTCTCTAGAACTGCACGCAGTATTCCAGATGGGGTCTCACCAACTGTCCATAACAGAGGGATAACAACTTCTTGTTTTCTACTGGTGATGCCTCTTCCTATGCATCCCAGTATCCCCAAGCCCTTCTTACTGCTTTCTCACATTGCTTGCCTACCTTTAGGTATTCTGATATGACTTCCCCCAGGTCTTTTTCCATTTTTGTTGTTGTTAGTACCTCCCCCCACATTGTGTACTCTTTCCCTGGGTTTTTGTTTCCCAGATGCATTGCTTTGCACTTCTTTGGATTGAATCTAAGCTGCCATATTTTTGACCATTCCTCCAACCTTGCCAAGTCCCTTCTCATCCTTTCCACCCCACCTTGTGTGTCAACCCTGTTGCAGATCTTTGTGCCATCTGCAAAGAGGCATACTTTCCCTTCCAGTCCCTCTGCAATGTCACTTATAATGACATTAAAGAGGACCGGTTCCAGTACTGAACCCTGTGGTACTCCACTAGTAACCTCCATTTCTTTGAAGTGGACTCCATTTACTATAACCCTCTGCATCCTGTTACCCAGCCAATGTTTTACCCAGGCTACAACCCTGGGACTCACTCCCAAGCTGGCTAACTTTATTAATCTTTTTTGTGGGACTGGGCCAAATGCCTTGCTAAAGTCTAGGTAGGCCATGTCCACAGCCCCTCTCTGGTCTACTACTTTGATCACCCAGTCAAAGACATCAATTAGATTCATCTGACATGCCCTTCTCACTGAGAATCCATGCTACGTTGTGTCCTCTATCCTCTAGATACTCAACAATTCTTTCCTTCAGAAGTGATTCCATTATTTTCCATATCACTGAGGTCAAACTAACAGGTTTATAGTTTCCTGCCTCTGTCTTGCTCCCATTTGATTTCATTTGATTCTCATATTTATAGACAGCTTCTTAGAAATAAAGCAGCTAATTTAAAATCAGAAAATACCAAGTTTTACAACGAGAGTAGCTGAGAAATAAACAGAACTGAAAAAATTATCATTAAAAAACATTATATTAAAAATTATTTAAAAAAAAGTGTATAAATACCCACAGAGATTTTCTTTTCAATTTTTTATTAGATACCTGAAAACAAAAACTGTTAAGAGATTCATGAAATTTTGCACATTTATTCTGCGCCTTAAACAACATATAGTGGAGTTTGATCAGTCTGTTGTTGTAAATTTATGAATTTGCAAAACAGGTATTGTATTATAAATGTGCACTAATTATATGTAGTTATGCACATTACTTTTAACCACCAATCTCTGAAGAAGAGCCTGTAATGAAGTACTGAAATGTTTTCATCTTGGAAAGGAATGATGTGGCAATCAAATAAAAGGAACTGAAAGGTGAAAAACAATTCTTTTGGTCCTATTCTTTGGCTTAACACACAATTTATTTTCCCAGGATCAGTGTCATTGGAGCATAGCTAAAAACGGGGGGGGGGGGGCACAATTGCCCATGCCATGAGGCATGGGAGGCAAATATTTACAGTCCCTCAGTAGAGCTACTGTATGTAACTCCTTCGCTGAAGCATTGGGAAAGCAGTTACCTTCTTCAACATGCTTCAGGCAATCTACCTTGCTTTTTATAATCCTAAATAATCCACAAAAATTTTAATAATATGGTTTATTCACAAGCATTTATCCATGAGTATCAAAGAAAACCATGATGCAAAACTTTTGTTGCATGTTAAGGGATGTAAGAAACATTAATAACTATGACACCCCACTAAATGTAAAACAAAATGTAAAATAGCATTGGCCATTCCCCCTCAGGGAAGGAGGCAGGGCACCAAACCTTTAATTCATATCTTGGTCTCAGCAGCCAAGTAAGCTATCACATGGCTTTTGCTTCAAGAATTCCTTCCCACAGTTTGTCAATGGCACCAGGCTGTACACTCAATATATACTGTGGAGAAACTTACCTTTGCCCTGAGAGGCAGAGCATCTCAATTTCAGGAGCCATGGATGCTATAGTATATGAATGTAGATCATCTGTACCCTGACAGAAATTATGGGTCCAGTTTTAAAAAGGCATTAGATCACTGTAAAAGACTTGCAGCTGGGAGTTTGATGCAAGAGACAACTTACATCAACTAGAGATATTGTAAAGTTTCACTCTGCTTTCAATGTTTTGGCTAAGTCACCAAATTCACCTCCATGGAGCATTTCATGAAGTTGCCACCTGTTCCAGAAACTTGCCAAAATTGACTTCGCATTGATTTAGTTTTTCTTAAATTGAAAATTGCACTTAAAAAACCCAAAGCAAGGAGAAATTGCTTCCCCCAAGCCCCAGCAGCCTGACTGCCCTCCCTGGTGTATAGTGGTTTCCCCCTGCCAATGCTGTCTGGCCCCTATGCCCTGGTGTCTAGGAGTCCCACCCCCATCTGATCACCAGCCCCATTCCAAAAGGAAGAACCCCCCCCATCACAGGGTTCCCACTGCATTGAATTTGACTACCATTAAAAACAATAACCCAAACAATTTTCCTGGTGTCTACTGGACACCTCCACCCTGTCAGGTAGTGCCCCCCAACCCAACCCTGAGTGGGCCACT
Source organism: Neoceratodus forsteri (assembly GCA_016271365.2). NCBI lineage: Eukaryota > Metazoa > Chordata > Ceratodontiformes > Ceratodontidae > Neoceratodus > Neoceratodus forsteri. The sequence continues at coordinate 157,484,570 of CM028131.1, read as the reverse complement.
GGCAAAGATCTCCACTCACCTCCTTGGCTGGCGCATACCAACTGAGCTCTTAATGAATGAGTGCATGCTTGTACAAGCACATGATCATTCATTGACAGCTCACAGTCATTTTAGGCAGTTTTTCAGTGGGTAGAAAAGGGGAGGGGGCTCTCCAGTCACCGGTGGGTGGGGTGGGATGGGAGGTGAGCTGTCAATGAATGAGCATGTGGTTGTACAAGCACATGCTCACTCATTAAGAGCTCAGTCAGGCTGCTGGCCATGGAGGTGAGTGGAGGACTGTGCTGGTGGCCCACTCAGGGTAAGGGGTGCAGGGTTGGGAGCACTATCTAATGGGTGGGGTGCACTAGACACCATGGAAATTGCTTGGGTTGTTTTTTAACAGTGCTGACTCAGCGGGGTGCCCTGTGATGGGGGGTCAATCAGCCGGGGCACTAGACACTGGGGAGGGTCAATCTGGGGCACCACAGTAGCCAAACTCTGCAAAGTGTGAAGTTTGAACTCCACTGGCAGAGTTACCAAATTCTGCATTTTGTGCAGTTGTTTTTTTTTTTTGGGGGGGGGGGGAAGCTAGGCTTCATACTCTGATCCACTCCGCAAAATGGGAAAGATCTGCAAAATTTTTCATGGAGCAAATTTTCACCGCTTCGAACATCTCCAGCATCAACCAACGTGGCAAGTCTGATTTTACCAACCTCTCAGCTGCAGCTCCCTAGCCCAAGTCCCTTGTGCCAAACGCAGGACTTAGACCAGCTCCCCCAGTCTACATTTGCACCATGGGGAGAGCAATTATACAGGACTTGTGCCAAACCTTTGGCGCAAGCTGTCATAAAGTAAGCAAATTGTCACAACTGTGCCAAAGGTACTAATATTCAGTGTACGTTGCGACAAACTGTTAGGTGCAGCTGCATCAAACTTTGTGGTGGATGTCTGGCTTGACTCAAGCCCTGCATCCACCTTCTAAAGTCAGGCCCTATGTCTTTAATTTATAAATGAACTTACTGAGATCACCTTTGCGTATAAATACAGTTTACTTTCTATCATAACAATGGTGGTAAAGAATCCCCCCCCTCCGAGTGAGGCAGGGGACTGGGGGATCTGGATATGGCAGTCCTCTTTACAATACAGAGATGTCTCATTTTATACTGTATCTGTTGAATTGAAGTGCAACTTAATTGTTTCAGGAGCCAGGAGAATGTATTGTTCTTATAACTGCGTGTACTGTACTGTGACACATTTCAGCAATCTGTTTTATGCTTGTACATGCTGTTATGCTTGTTTTTACTTACAATATTTTTTTAAATATAAAAAATAAACATAAAATAGCTTTTTTTTTCCAAAACATGCTTTCTGTTTTCTGGATTTTCTCTGCATATTGAGAGCAAAAAGTTTAAAAGAAACAAGACTGCTGGGCTTAGAATTGTAACTTGTGCCGCCGGCCCGTCGGTGTAGCGGTTGGATTTCTGCTTGCGACGCCAGCGACCCGGGTTCAGAAATGAGCCCGGGTCACTGGAGGGCTGGCCAGGGGGGAAGGATCGAGTGTCCTATGGATAGCTCTCCTTCTCCGGGGGGAGGGGAGGGGACTGGTCTGGCGCTTACTGGCTCCTAGCGGAAGCTAGGAGTATCACAGGACACAAGGCCCAAATTTAACTGGGGGAGAAGTGGATGTCGACATATGCCATGACATCACTACACTGTCCCCAACAGAAAAAATGGAAAATAGCTCGCTGGCTGCTGGATGATGGATCTCCATTCCCTGAGTGCCTCCAGTACCTTCTCAGGGCCTCCTGTTCCTCAGCAGCATCCCTGGGCCCTAGTAGTGTGTGCTGGAGCCAGCCCCTCTCAGAGGAGGGAGGAGGGAGGACCCGCCCGGTGAAGGGATACGCCAGGATATCCCAGGGATCGGCTGCGATCTGAGGAACAGAGGAGGGCTGGGTAAGGACAGTGGGGCCGGGGGAACCTTTGGAGCCTGAAGGAGTGCTGACCAGTGAAGCATGGAAGGTGGGAAAAAAAAAAAGAATTGTAACTTGTCTCACATCTTTTAAATTAAAGCCGGTCCACATCTTTAATTGGGGCTGGGCAAAATGCATTGGCATTCACTGATCCCCTGCTAAGAAAGTGAGGAGTCTACTTATCGCCTGGCTCTAATGCCTATGCCAAGGATAACCCAGCTCAGATTCAGCATCTCATTTCCAGTGGGGTCCTGCTTCTGTCCACTTCTGTAGCATGGTGGGATGGAATAATGAGGGGGTTAAGTGATTTGTCTACAGTCACAGAGTGGGTATTTGCTTGCAACAGAAATTGAACCTGGTAGCTTAACTAGTAGCTCACACTGCTTCCTACCATGACATACTGTATGCATATAAGGAATATGCAGAAGATGAGAGGAGAGAAAGGAGCAAATAAAATGGTGGAATGTTGAATGGATATGAATTGTCTGCAACTTTTTCTTGCTTCTACAACATCACCATCTATGAGATTGGATCTCATGACTTTCCATTTTAACAAAACAACACAGAGTTGATACTGCTCCTACATTTTGTCAGGGACTGGACAGAGTGGTGCTGCAGAGCTAAAATGTTTCTTTGGATGCCTTTAATTTAACCAGGCTGTAGAAGTGACATACACACATGCTCACATATTTCTTTACTTTTTGAAAAAGGGTTTGTACAATATACGTTAGCATTTCTTCACTGGAATAACAACACTATCCATTGCACAGAATCCTAAGTAGCTAGATGTATTTTTTTATTTTCAAAGTAGGGTAAGTCATGACATTTATTGTGCTAGAAGGATATGTTATACACTACAGCTAATTCTGACAGCTGTGACTTGCGTTAAGTACAGCCTCATCCTCCTGCTACAACCAGGAGTCTATGTCAGTGATCGCACAGCAGCTAGTTTTTCACAAACCACAAACTGAAAAATACTACTCTATATTGCATAAAATGCACATGTGATGTGTGTTCATGAGATATGGAATTTATCTTTATTCCCGGTCAGTGACCGCTTTTGGCCTTACTCATGGCTTCACCACTCATGAGGGTCAAGAGATCACTGACAGCTCATAAAGATAAATTCCCTATCTCATGATGGCGCATCACAGCTCTCCTATTAATGCAACAGGTCTGGGAAAAAATACCGCAGACTTAAACTGACCTCTTTTTGACACACTTTGCAGGATATCGTGATACTATGCCTTTTGGGGTCTGTCATAATTCATATCTAGCAAAGCTGGTTACATTACAGTGTAATATAACCAATCAGAGAGCAGCTTGCACAATGTTGATGTAAGCACAATAGCGATGTGCAGTACTTAAGCCAGCAGTCCAAAATCAAACAGAAACAATTACATCTTCATGCAAACAGATGATTTTAAAAAGTTGTAACTATTAAATCAATGTTTTGTAAATTGAATACACAATGGTCTGACTTCAGATATACAGTTTATCATCCCTTGTGAGGGGACCGGATTTTCATAACTCACTTGTGGCTCTGCCACTCATGAGGTATGGTTTTGCCCCCTCACACTTGAAGATAAATTGCATATTTTGAATCAGGTCATTGCATATCTCCCATATTTGAGAGCAGAAAAATAAGACTGATACTTAAGATACGATAATTGAGATGGTGGAGGCAGAGAACATGAGAGACTGTATGGTACTTGAAACACAGTAATTGGACTTCACACTTGGGATCTAGGGATGACATGGGGCCAGATTTCTGAAAGTAAGTGCAACATCTGCCTCAGTCCTTGCTGTCATGCAGTGCAGTGTCTCAGCTGCGCAATATCCAAATGAAGTAACTGCACCCGATTTCTGGTATCAGACACAGCTACGGTACTTGGACCTGCTTTGCAGCAGTCTGTGGCTGAGACTGGCTGCGAGCCCCTTCTAGAGGCATGCAAGATGCTCCAGAATTGATACCTGCTAGACCATGGAAATGTGACCTATAGAGTGTCTAATTGACACATAGGATAGAAAATCCTTCTTATATCTCCAACACACCCGGGACTTGTGGAGAGAAAAGAGTTTTTAAAATCCATCCCATCATGTCATAATGTAAATAACATTTAGTCCTGTATAGTATGCATACTTTTTAGATTATGTAAATGGTGCTGCTGTCTATATGACCTTTGAGATAGTGTAAATAGAATTATACTGAAATTCCATTTTTGTACATTATAATCTATAAAGCAGGACTACAAGCTTGGTTCTAGCAAAGAATTAAACACCTCAAACTTTGAGTGTTCGATTCCTTTGGACTGCGGTGAACTTTTGGGGTGGATAGACAGACATTTGATTCAACTGGTTCACCACAGTCCAAAAGATGCTAACCAGGTGACCTAGTCAAACTGCTAAGTACATTTCACATCTGAAGCAGGTCACTAGGCAGAAAGTGAATCACAGACTAATTTTGGGACTAGACGCAGCTCGATGACATGAACAAGTGTGAGAACTCCTGCAGTCATTGTTGGGCTGATAGGTAGTTCAGGCAGGTCTCTGATCGAATTCTAATTAGATAATTAGCTAGAAACTTCCTCAAATTCTTCAAAAAAGCTAAATCTTTATAAATGTTCGACCTATAACAGCAGGGCTACTGAAGGGGGATATTGTAGGAGGAAAAAGAAGGGGGTGGGGAATGGAAGTAAACCTCAGACTGAACTGATCCTGCAAAGCAGCAGACCTCTGGGACCAGAGGCTTGCTTAGGGAACTGGAATGGGAGGGGAGGGACTGGAGAGTGCTTGAGCAGTGAACAGATGGAGCATGAAGTGGCTGTCTGCCAGTGCTCAAATGAATAATCAGCAAAACACATGTTGTCAGACCAGATAGACTTTTAGGGCCGCATGGGTGGAGCCATGCAGTTGTTTTGGGATCACATCACTGTTGGAGAGAAGTGGATCGCTGTCTTCTCCTACAGTGAGGCAATCTGTCATCCATAGCACTGCAATCCCCATTGTCTTTCCTCCGTGAATGCATCTCCCTTCTGTGGCAGTAGCCCCCCCCATGCACTACTTTTTGCAACTGAAGAAGTGACGTGGCAGCTTAACCTTGTGAATGGCAGGGCAAGCTCCAGTGTGATGGGAGCCTGGAACTTTTAATCGCTCTCACCGCACAGTTGCTCTGGGCAGCCATATGGGCTCTGACCAGAATTTGTTTTTTTCTTTCACTAATGGCATTGCAGAACTACCATTTTAGCAGGGCATACACAGACAGACTGATTGAGGCCTCTGCCTGAAGCCTGTGATTTGGGAGTTACTGGGCAGCAGTGTGTGTGCTACTTGACAGCATGCCAGTGCCTGGCCACTGATTGTTGGCATCTTGGTGGCATCCTATTGAAAAAAAACATTTAAAATAAATGTTTTCTTTTTTTTCTTGTGGAAGTCTTCTCATTCCCCCAAGTACCTAAAGTTCCTCTTTCCGAGTCCTGAAGCAGTGTTGTTGCAAACATGGGCAGTGGACATCAAGTATATGTCAACTAGCAGTATGCCAGTGCCTGGCCACTGGTAGGTGGCACCTTGGTGGCAACCAATAAAAAAAAAAAAAAATTAAAGAAATACACTTGTGGGGGCATGCCTTAACCAGTGAGCAGAATGGTAGCTTAAATTCTGAGCTGCTACATGCAGAGGAATTAATCCCACATTTCCTGTACCTAACACGAGAACAGACCGTGGATTACAGTAACAGTTACTATCGCTAGGACTCTAGGTGTTTATCTTTACTTTTTAGCTGTGAAACAGCTGAGATTCAACTGAGAGAACGCCTTCAATGTCTATGGCCTGTAGCAAGGTGGAGGTGCCCAGTCCAATGCTCGACCTCGCTTACTTTAATGCTCTCTTCGAGAAACTTTTACACCGTATGGACAAGGTGACCGAAGCTTCTCATCACTCAACGGCGGCTATTCAAAACCTGACCAGGCGCATAGTAAAAGTAGAACAGCAGACACTGATGCATGAATCGGCGATTGAAGAAATTAGAGGAACGCAGAGGGACCAGCAAAGCAAAATTAACATACTTCTGGCTAAAGTTGATGATTTGGAGAACTGCAGTCGAAGAAACAATCTGCGATTGTTAGGATTTCTGGAGGGAGTGGAAAAGCATGATGCGATCAGGTTCCTCCAACAGGCCCTTCCTGAAATCCTGGGCCTACAAGCAGACATTCGGTTGGAGATAGAAAGTGCACACCGGACTCTCACTCAAATGCCAGCTAAAGGGGGGAAGCCTAGGGCTATCTTAATTAAACCACTGGCATACAACACACGACAGGCAGTGTTGCAGTGGACCAGGGAAGTGGGTCGCTTAAGCTGGCAGGGACATCTGATCTCAATCTATCAGGATTTTTCAAAAGAACTGTCAAATAAAAGATGAGACTATACACAAGTGTGCCATAAGATGCAGAAAATGGGCATCCAATATTCTTTTAGGTACCCGTCCACGATGCGTATAATGCACAATGGGGTTCCACTTTCCTTTGAGACACCAGCAGCCCTGGAAGACTTTTTGATGAGGCACCAAGGTGATCCCCCCAGGCTTCCCACTTACTCAGATCCCCCAGAGTCTGAAGGAGTGCTGACAGATCTGGAAACTCATCCCGAAGCCCTTGATGGGCTTCCTCGACGCAGCAGGAAAAGAATGGCAAAGGATAGCCATAGGCGCAGAGAGCATCTCTATATTAGAACGAACCCTTATTCAGAGATGGCAGATCGGGTAAAACAGCATGATGCAAGTACAGCCCTAGTGCAGTACATGACCCAAAATCCATATGAAGTGCTGAGATCACCCTCGCCTTCCTCCAGAGATCCTCTATATGAAGAGACTCCCCCTATGGAAGCAGCCCCCCAGACTACCAAGAATATGTTGCCAGATGAAGAACTCAATTGCAGAGATGATTTAGGCCTAAAGAAGGAGCCGTGTTCCCCAGGTGCAGCACTCGAAGACTGCAATGGAAACCAGGCTGCAGAAGCATCGCCAGCGAGTGTTCAGAGCCCTGAGATCGTTGAAGCAACCTCCTGAGCTATTTTTAGATAAGTAATCTATATGTATTCTCGCTATGCAATGCAGGGGGTATTTATTTATTTTGTTGATACTGCCTCTCAGCTGGGCTAATTTTTAACTCAGCCAATTTGGCTTAGAGATCTCGAGACATTGGGACATATACCCCTTCAGGGTACACTAATCTCTAAGCCACAGTTGACAACCCTTGTGTATTTAACCGGGGGAGGAGATGTTGGGGCAGAGGGTGAGGGATAAGGATAGAAATAATTAGTGAAAGCACCTCGGGCCTTGGTAAACATGCATTTCGATGCACATTGCAAGGACTACAGAGAGCGGTCGTGCTTTTTTTGCTCTGCACAAGGCTTGATCCCACCAAACCCCTGGACTGGGAGTTTCTAACCTGAAGGGGATGCCCTGGAGTGCGCTTCATTGCCATGGTGGCTCTGGGTTATCATTGCTGTTGTTGGGTGGACGCCTCGGGGGTACTATTACAATAAACAGAACCCATTGGTAGCTCAATCGTTGGACTAAGGGCTCCCCCTTTTCTCCTATAGTTGTACCTTACATCCTGGGGGTATGGAAAGGTTTCTAGCCACAAGGGCCCATGGCCTAAGCTACCCCCCATACTAATTGGTATATCCCCAGAAACAGTCCCTTGTTTTTCTAAATGGTCATTAAACAATACAGAATATAATCGAGGTTGGTGCAGGTTGATGCATACTATTTCTGCATGCAGCCACCCCCCTCCCCCCCCAGTTGCTATACTGTTTGGGAAACAGAAGGAAGATAGGCTGGACTCTGTCCTGACCCCCATATCCTTAGGAGCCAATCTGCAGATCTTGCCTTTCCAAGGGTGGCAAGGGATCATATATGCAGGGTGGCTCCGACGGAGCACAGAAGTGCATTGTGTAAATATGCTTAACTGTTGGTTTTTGTATATGTCTGTGTTTTGGATTAAGGGGCCGCATACATCTAAAGATCAGCTAAGTGAAACCCTGTTGCAAATAGATGACAGGGGGAAGGTCCTAAGCAAAGGTAGATCGTTTATGCATGATAGGGTGGTCCTAGAAGGCCTTTTACATTTGGAGCAAGAACCTAGGATAGGTCATTTTCATTCAATTTTTTCAGGACAATACCTACTCTCCTGCACCAGTGGTTTATATTTATTTTATGCTCAACTACCCCCCGAGGGCTATGATTATGGCTGAATTAATCTGTATTACTTGGAATGTGAGGGGGTTGAACACGCCGGTGAAGAGGAAGAAGGCACTGTCATATCTGAAGCAGGTTAAGGCCCAGGTGGCCTTTCTGCAGGAGATGAAACTTAATGGAAAAGGCCATGAGCTCCTTTAGAGGGACTGGGTGGGAGTGGAGGTTCATGCTTCAGCCCCAACGAAAAAGCATGGTGTAGCTATTTTAATACATAAGCAGCTACACTGGTCTCTCATCACATCCAGGGCTGACCCACAGGACAGGTGGGTAATTGAGACCCCTACAGGGCCTATTCTGTTGGGGAATATTTATGGGCCAAATAAAGACGATTCAGCTTTCTATCATCAGACCTCTCAAACTCTCCTTAATAAGAATAAAGACAACATGCCCACCATTTTGGGATGGGATTTTAATTTAGTGCTCAATCCCATGCTAGACAAAACCACGATAAAAAAGGGACTATACATGGGAAAGGAAGGAGAGCCTTGTTGAATTGGATGAGTGACCAAGGACTGACTAACTGACAGATGTGTGGCTGGTACTGAATCCCAGGGGGGAGGGATTATTCCTTTTATTCTCCGGTACATGGCTCTTCTAGCCATATTGATTTTCTGTTACATCCCCTCAGATTACACAGGCAGCTACAGAGTCCAGTATACTCCCCATAGTAATCTCAGATCATGCTCCAGTTCGACTGACTATTCTATGGGGCCCACATACTTCTACCTCTACCTCTACCTCTTGGAGATTAAACCCCCTTCTAACAAAAGATGAGGAGTTCTTGGTCTGGGCCAAAGCGGAGGCACGGCTGTTTTTTCAGGATAACCCAGCTCAGAACACCACAGCAGGGGTTAGATGGAAGGCATTCAAAGCTACCATGAGATGTAGGATTATTGACTATGCAGGAGCCAGGAGGAAATGTAGGGAGCAAAAACTGAAAGACCTAGAAGATGAGCTTAAAGCAGCACAGGAGCAACATAAAGAACAAAGAGGGAAAGCGGGGCATGACTCCTTTCGTAGGACTGTATTAGGTATCGAGATGGAGATAAACTCTCTCTTATCGAGAAAAGCTGAACTCTCCAACTTGAGACTGAAACATAAATATTGGGAAGGGGAGAAAGGGGGGAAGGTATTAGCTTATAGGTTGAAGAAACAGCAAATGGACCGCTATATAGCCGGGCTGAGAGATACCTCAGGGGTAATGCATACCAAAAGTAAGGAATTAAATGCAGTTATGGCAGAATACTATAAATCTCTGTATGTCGCTTCTAGACAGGTGGATCCCCAAGCAATCCACTCCTTTCTCCACTCACTACAACTTCCCACTATAACCTCACAGCAGGCTAAACAACTAGATACCCCACTAACCATAAAAGAAGTGAAGAAGGCCCTGCTTTCCCTTAAACCAGGGAAGGCCCCAGGTGGGGATGGTTATTCTGTGGAATTTTGGCAAGCCCTGACTGACATTATTGCTCCAGTTCTTCAGCAAACTTATGTTGAGGCTGAAATGCAAGGGATTTTGCCTCCCACATTAAGAAGAGACGGTTATTACAGTGCTGCCCAAGAAAAGGAAGGACCCTACCTCTCCGGGTAGTTACTGCCCAATCTCACTCCTCAGTGTGGACAGTAAAATATTTACTAAAGCCATGGCATTAACATTAGAACCCTTATTACCACAGCTTATACATCCCTCCCAAGTTGGCTTTTTCCCCTGTAGATACAGTGCAGACCATCTCAGGACCATGATTAACTTAACCCAAATTGCCTCTCAATTGTCGACCCCGGCAGCTGCGGTAGCTATAGATTTCGAAAAGGCATTCGACTCCTTGGAGTGAGACTATCTCCATGACATTTTGGTAAAACTGGGAATTGGCCCTTGCTTTTGTTTGTGGGTAACAGCTCTATATACTTCCCCATCAGCCTGATTATTGACTAATGCAACCTTATCCCCCCCTTCTGAGCTAGCCCGTGGCATTAGACAAGGCTGCCCCCTGTCTCCCTTGCTATTTGTGCTGGCTGGGGAACCTCTGGCTGCCACTCTTAGAGATAATAAGAATATCAAGGGGATCCCTGTTGATAGCAAGGAATATACCACTCTTCTCTATGCAGACGACCTCCTGGTCCTTGCAGCAGTTGTGCCTGAGGCACTACCCTCAATACTCAATACCCTCCGCTACTTTAGAGGACTGTCAGGCCTTCAGCTTAATCCCACCAAAACTGAAGTACTCCCTCTTAACTCTAGGTGCCAACCGACAGTACTGGGAAATACCGGTCTGAAATGGGCCGGGGAAAGTATTACATATCTAGGTATTCATTTCTCTGCAGAACTCTCTAAACTATGGGACTACAATCTCCATCCCCTCCTATTGGACATACAGGAGGATATGTCCAGATGGATTAAACTCCATTTAACCCTAGCAGGCAAGATAGCTGCAATTAAAATGATTTTGGCACCTAAAATTTTCTATCTCCTGGCACATATTCCCCTTTCCCTACCACAGAGCTGGATCCAGAAGTTAGATAAAGTAGTTGGTAGATTTCTATGGCAAGGGAAACCCCCCAGGTACAGTAAGAACAAACTTAGGACACACTGGAGCCTAGGAGGGTGGTGTCTTCCTTGGTTCGAAGGTTACAAGTGGGCCTTTCATATGGCGCATTCCTTACGTTGGCTGGGTATAGGAACTACTCCCCAACCTCAATGGGCGGATATAGAACAGGCTGTAAGTCAGGAGATTTCCTTATCACTTCTGGTCTATAATAACCCCCCAACAAACCTCAAAGCGCACCCCACTATAGAAGCCTCTTTACAATGCTGGGTAAAAATAAGGAGAAAGCTGAAAATGGGCTTGCCACCAATCAAATTAACTCCACTGTGGGGGAAAAAAGAATCTGTGTATTGATAAAAGACCTGAGTATTGGAAGGGGTGGGCAGACAGGGGTCTCGCCAAGTTGGGAGATACACTTGCTCCATCCTCTATGGCAATAGATACCTTTGCCAACCTGCAAGCTAGATGGTCACTTCCCACTTCTGATTTCAGGAAATACCTACAACTGCATAGTAAATCTCAGAATATATATCCCACTTAGCAAAAGGAGATGTCCAGATTATACCCTCTTGGTTAACAAAAGAGAAGGGGCTGACTAGCTCCATTGATGCTGCCCTCCGGAACACATTGCCCAGTCAAACTGAGAAGTTCCAAGCAGAAGTGGGAGAGGGCTTTGCACCTTGAGTTTATGGATCACAGTGGAAAGAATGTTGGAAAGGGGCCCAAAAATATTTTTCAGATGCAAGGAGCAGATTAATACAAAATAAAACTCTCCACTCATGGTACCGTACACTGGTGGTACTACATAAGGCAGGGGTATTAAGCTCCAATTTATGCTGGAGGTGTAATTCTCAACTTGGAGACTTGCTCCATATCCTTTGGTCCTGTCCCCTAATACAACAGATATGAGATAATGTCTGTGAGATAGGGGCTAAAGTCTTGAAGAAACACATTCCCCAGTCCCTCCTCCTACTTCTCCTGGGTATGAACTCAGCAGCCCCCCACCTTCGAGAGCTAGAATATCTCTGGCTAGTCCTCTGGGCCATGCAAGCAAAGTGGCTCCTTGTTTGTAGATGGAGAACTATAGTGATTCCCAGTGCTCAAGATCGTCTTACATCTATGGCTCATATTGCCAATATGGACAAACTCTCCCATCTGGTAAATAATTCCCTAGGAATTTATGAAAAATGCTGGACCTCCTTTACCAGATATGCCACCCCCAAAACGGGAGTGGGTTAAAAGCCTTTATAATTAGGACTACTGCCAGGTATTAGGAATATATGTATGGATTTATTAATACTTATTTGTGAATGTATGAATATGATGTATTGTATTGCCATCCCCAACTGTATATAGTTGCACTGAATAGTATATAGAATAGTGGTCCTTTGTGTTTGTTTTTAGCTAGGGTGTCAGAAGCCTAGACAACATCCAAATCTACAAAGAGCCCCACGTTGTTAAAATATGGAGCATGGAAGCATTGCCTCTCCAACACCTTGAAGTTAGAAGTCGCATGTATCGGGGTAAGTACCTGTTAATTGGTAACAGTTATCCTTTGTCTGCTCTGATGTTGAGTTGTCTATGTAACCAACAACTCTTTTACAGTTTTCCGTTTTGGGTTAAGTTGATTTCATTATTGTAAAAAAAAAAAAAAAAGGAAAATAGACAATAAACAATTAAACTGCAAAAAAAAAAAAAATACATTTGTTTCTTGTCATAGTCTCCATGTTGACCTGCATTGCACTGTTGCAATGTGATCTGGGCAGTGGGCAACAAGTGTGTGCCAACTTGCAGCCTGCCAGTTCCTGGTTGCTGGAAGTTGGCACCTGGGTGGCATGCCACAAAAAAAGTAAAAAACTAAAGAAGTCTTCTCCTCATGTTCTGCCAAGTTGCTGAAGTTCCTCTTCCTGAGTCCTGAAGTAGTCTGTGTGTACAATTAACAAAAATTAAACAGTAAGAAACAGCACTTTGTGGGTACAGAGCTTTAAGAAATGGAGCAATAGAAAGGCAAGGAGATGGGTGCATGGGATCATTCAGTCACGCCAAAGAAAAACAAAAGAGGAGTATGGTTGGTCAGAAACCCCATGCCTTAATGTGAGGACAGTGGTTAAACAGTCTTTAAAGTATCACACCTCTTAAGAACTGCTCACAGAAGCAGTGCAAGGGCTGCAACATGAACCACTGAGGAAACAGGGAAAAAACAAGGTGTGCAACAGGTTGTAACATAGGTAGCAGTGGAGGAGGAGGAGGAGGAGGAGGAGCAATGTGATTTAGCAGAGTTTGGGACAGAGACACAGATCATGATTATAGACCAAATAAAACTGAGAGCAGCAGCAGTTCTGGGAAGGAGGAGGTGGAAAGGTGGGAGCAGAACTTGGGGCAGATGCATGTAAGACAGCAAAAAAGGCAGAGAGTGGTGATACAAAAAAAAAAACAACAACAACAACAAAAAGACCCCCACCCCAAATAGCAAAAAGAAAAATTACAAGCATCTGAAAACACAGCAGAGAAAGGCAAAGATGAGACAATTAGGCCAAAAGGACACATGGCAGAGGAAACTATTCTTAGACCCTGAAGAACTGGTGGAGGAAGAGGAGGAGGGTGATGTGGAAGAAGGCCATGGTAGCCCACCCTCTAAACAACAGCAGAGACTGCCACTAAGAAAGACCAAACCAGTGACATTGGTGGAGTTGGATTTCTTTCAAATAGTAAAAGAATAATGGACAGATGTAGTGTCTCTTCTATGTAAGGACAAGTTGAGTGAGGGTAAGGAGAGAGAATGAAGCTGGGAGCATCTACCATGAAAACGCATTTGCTGAAGTCTCACGGGTCTCAGCATGAGAAAGCATAACAGTGCATGGTGTCAGCAACAGCAGCACTAGGAGGCAGTGAAGCTGCTGATGATAATGATGATGATGAGCATAGAGAAGAGAACATTAAGGGACCAGGTATAGAGGAAGAAAGTTCTTCAAGTGGCAACTGATGCACGCCTCCAATCTCTTTTATTCATCAGTTCTTTAGCCCATACACTTGCACACATCCAAGAGACCATAACTCCACAACCACTTCCAACACCATAGGCAGCAAAAGTAGGAGCCAGCAGTCACATTCAGGGGACAAAAAAGGCACTCAAATATCACTGGTAAAGTCCCTGGAAAAGGGGCAACAAATTTAAAGATACAGTAACAGGCCTGAGGTAAAGCAGTTAACAAGAGAATTGCAGAAATGCTAGCCACTGACGTGCTTTCATTCTCATTTGAGAGGGATGCAGGTATTTTACCACTAATGCAAGTTGCAGTGCCAAGGTTCCACAGAGGCTTTTCAAGATTTTATCAGAATGTCTACATGACTGTGTCACATGTCCTGAAAGCATAGTTTGTGGCAGTAGTTCACATCACCACTGACATGTGGACCATTGATCAGACTACTGATTAATTGGCAGTCACTTCCCATTAGGTCAGATTCCCCACTTCCTTCTCCTTTTCCTCCTCCATCTCTGGGTTAAGGGCAAACATCAGCACACTAGCCACAAGCCACCATGGCCCTCCAACCTCTGCAAGCAGGCAGCTTTACGTAATAATGGCTTTAACAATGACCTGTTATACTTCCTTCAGTAAACATTTGATAAGTGGCTGACACCACACTCATTAACACCATGTTTTATAGTATTAGATAATGTATTTATTTATTTTAAATTTATTGACTCCTTTTTCTGTTTTGCTCTTGACGCCCACTCCACACTCATCATTGTGATCTCTACCATGCCCTATCCTTCCCTTCCCTGATAAATCGACATCTCTCTCACTGTGCAAAATTCACCTCCAAGCACTGGCAGGGTGAACTTCTCTCCTATCTCTCCCCTGCCTTTGCAACCACCCCCTCTTCCCACTTCCTAAGATCTACTGACTCACAAACCCTTGTGGTCCCACACTGCTCCACCCTTATTGGCTAATCGGGTTATTCTTATCCCCTCTCAAAAATCTGGAATTCACTTCCCCCTCAAATTCACCACTCTTCCTCTTGCTACTCCATTAATTCTGCCCTCAAGAACTTCCTTGCCCCTTACTGTGCCTGCCACGACCCTCTCTAATCCCCTGCCATCTCCCCTAAACCCATATTACCATATCCCTACTCCCCACCACTCCTACTTCCCTCTAATCGTGCTCCTCCTAGTCCCCTACTCTCCCTCCTTCTAAAGTGTTCCTCCCCCTTCTTTCTCTACCCTTAACCTATCTCCCTCCTCTGAGCTCGATCACTGCCTTGTGCAGGCAGGAACTATAGTGCATGGTGGGCAACAACTTTACCCCCTTTCCCCTATTTCTCCTTTTACTACAGCACTTCAGTCACTGCTAGATCACTGCCTTGTGCAGGCAGGGTCACCTAGCACACTGGTGGGGAACTACCCCCCTCTACTATAGTTGGCCTCTGTTAACCCCCACAACATCCCTTCCCCAACACCCCCTCTCTTGCATCACTGCATATAAATAACTCTCATCACCTATAGCCTGTGTCCTACCAGTAGGGCTAGCCACTGCCCTGCCCAGATAGGGATAACAGGACACTGTTGAATTTCAACCCTCCCTCTTGGATACCCCCACCCACAATACCTCTCTCCTCACCCTGCCACACTCTACCTCTCCTCGCCTTCCTACCCCTTCTGGTTAACATAGCCTCAACACTGGCCTACCTCACTCAATTAAGCACTTATAACCTACCCCTATACCCCTCTTATATGCACTTTAGTCCACCCTGTTGTCTCTGTTTGCCTCAAAAGTTGTGTTCTGCCTGTGTCTCTCCATAAATCTCCTTTTCCTTCTTCCATTCTGCCCTCCACAATTTTTCGTTCCCTCCTTCCATTCTTCCTCTCTTTACTCCAATCACTGTAAATCTTGAATATCTATGTTACACTAATGACTACCAATTACTATTGTGTCACCTTACCATCTAGTGCTACATACTTTTGCCAACTTATTATACGGTATGTGTTCCAGTGTTACCAACTGTCACCAACTGTTGCCAAATTGCTGTATGTGTCTTCATATCAACTATAGTTAACTGTTGCATTGTTAGCTAATGTGATCTACCTGTAATCCCTCCTGCTCTCATTGTATGCAAGTAAGCAAATTGTATTCCAGCATTGTAACATTTCTCTGTATTCTATCCCATTGTTCCCTACCACCTAGGTAGCACTGGGGGATGAGCAACTTATTGCTCAGCGTGCCTTCCTGGTGAAACATTTCAATAAATAAATAAATAAACTGAGACAAGTGTTCCTCTTAATTACGGTAATTTAACAGTAACAGAAAAAGAATATATACAAGCTTAAAATATACCGAAAACAGATTAGAAATTACAATATCACACAAGTGTGGACAGCATTATTTCATGAATCATAATACAAGAACAAGTGCAGTGTAAATTACACTTTAAGTTTCATTGCATGACATGAGAATAGGTACAAGGATCAGGGATGCAGCATTATGGGTCTGCAAGGATGTCCAATCTAGTGCCCACCAACCTAAATTACATGTTACCATGTAGTGTTACATAGTAGTTCTGTGAGGAATGTGTAATTCTGCCAGCGGTATTAGTGCATAATGTCCATTCTGCTGGCAGAATTTCCACTGGAATTTTGATGGTTCTTCAGTGAATTTCTGCCTACTGTGATTTGCAGAATATTATTCCATGGAAAAGCAATTTTTTTCTGTGGAAAATTATTCCACAACAATTTCCACGGAAAATATTGAGATCCGTGGAATATCATTTTTTCTACAGAAAATCATTCACAGCTAATTTCTACCACAGAATTTCACCATTCCGTTTGTGATGAAATTCAACACAATTTTGAAAATTCCCAAAAATGTCATTCCGCTGGAATTTGAAAATTCCACACAGCACAATTATATAGACAGGAATCAGGAGGTGCAGACAGATTCACAGATTACAATTATAGCAATGGAAAGGACATTGTAGAGTCAATTGACAATGATGACTATGCACATGTTCCATGTTTTGCTAACTGTATAAATCTGGTAGTTCAGGGATTCCTAGATGAGGAAGGTACCATTGTGCAGACCTGTGTAGGTCTCTGACCACAAAATGTCTGTGGTCATAATAGCCATTCTGTGAAGGCATGGAAGCTGTTATGAAGCATTCAGCAGCAGAACCATGTCCCCCTCCACCACCTCAAACAAGATGTGGCAACAAGGTGCAAATTCATCCATTAGATGATGCAACAGCTGCTAAAACAATAGAAGGTTATCCACCTGTATATAATTGAGCATGGTACTGGCAAGGGGAAGGTAAACATCAGCCAGAATCAGTGGCACTTGATGAAGACCCACTACACTGTGCTGAGGCACTTTTAGGAGGCCACAAGGCTGGTAAATACTAATGCAACTGGTGTAGGCCAGGCACCCCCCCTCCTTGTCCTGATTAACCTTTGACTTGCTTTCATGAAATACGAGACAGGAAGAATTTCACTGCTGCTAAATGCATTTCTGGAATGACACACATATTTCAGAATTGCATGGAGTTTAGCCAGCTAATTGGCACTGCAGTAGTGCTACTGCTCACAAGGCCAGTGACCTGCATTTGGGAACAGGCAGGGGGCATCGGGGGCCAACCAGGTGGGAGGAGGAATGAGCATCCCAAAGAACTCTGTCCTCCTCTGGGGAGGGAGGGTCACCAGCTCTACTGCCCTACTGCCACCTGGGTGACCACAGGTGGCAGTGCAGTCAGAGTAGCGTGGGGAAGGAAGGACGCAAATGGATGCCACTCTACTACACACAGTCATGTGCATGGGCATGTGCACTCCTGCTGCCTGCATACTACAGGAGGGGAACCAGAACATGGAAATGCCCCAGTCATGCAGGATGAGCACAGGCTGTCAGCAGGCCCTGCACCAGTGATGTAGCATTCCTCTGATCTGGCACCTGGTCTGTGTGGTGATAAGCTTAGCCCACTGCCCATCCTAGCCAGGGAAAGGTGAGACAAGTGGAGGATGGAGTAGATGGTACTGTAAGTCCATGAGAAGCCAGGTGACAGGGCTGGGGGAGTCGGTGCAAAGGAGGGCCTGACTGGGAGAAGGGGAAAAAGGAATTGTGCAGAGCTGACCACTATATCCTGGACACTCTTCTGGACCCTCATTTCAAAGATACATTTGAGACATTCTTTGATGCACAAGAATACAATAAGGATCAGCAGGCCTATACAGCCTGGCTTATGTATGGCGTATAACAAAGTCAGGAGTACAAGAAGAACACTCATCATCCCTTGCAATCCCACTGACAATCAAGGTGGAGGAGAGAGAAGAAGGACTATCCCAAGGTGTTGCTACTACTGCTGCAGAAAATCTCAAGAGTCACTCATTTTGTCTGAAGTCAGCTAAGACCTAGTGATGTTGCTGTTGTAACCCCCCAACCCCACCCATTGCAAGACTGAAATAGCTACTTGATACCGCAACTCCAACCCATTTGAATGCTATCCTGAATAATCTGAAAATAAAACCTGTTTTGATGTGGCACAAGAATGTGATTTCATTAGACTGGAATTTTCTTAAACAAAAACTGAAAACTCCAAATCTCTAACTGCATATTCCAGAGAGCAATTGTGATCCAAAGTTGAGCAGTCTAGCCAGGTACCCAACCCAAGAGAAAATGGCAGTAGCAACCCCATCAATGACACCACTGACAGGAGAAGGTGGCATTGTTATTAAAAGGAATGCTCCACCAAGTTCTATATGAAATCACCTCCTTCAAATCATCCATAGCTGAACTACAAGAGAAAGTCAAATCCCTCCAGCATAAGCAATGGGACACCAACAACTTTCTCTTGGATATCAGTGAGAAAGCCACCAGACAAGAAGCTTGGATTCAGGAGCTGAAGGGGTTTCATGTCATAACGGTAATCGCTGAATGGCAATCACCATTTGGGTGAGTGTACATCGCTGAAAATAAATAAAGGTGATGTACACTCATGGCAACTCCAAATGCAACAATGGGAATGTGGCATATGTGGAGGGCTGTGCACCCCCCCCGCACCCCTCTAACTAAAGATTCTCAACTCCAGAGGGGGTGCATGTCGGGGAGGTGTAAAACTTAAAAAAAAAAAACCAGCCCTGATGCAAAAAGTGACATCTGCCCCAGAACCAAACCCGGCACCCTCCCAATCTTAGCCAGTCATCCTCACCACCATGCCACATGGCCAGCTCAGTAGCTGACCACCACACTACCTCCCACATATCCTCCCTCCCCTTCTGCCCCTCGTGAGGTGTGGTCCCCCCCATGCACGTGTATACATAACTGTCACACTTCTTCACCCATCATGGTATCCTGTCACTATCCTGCCAAGTAGCCCAGAACACAGGTGCCGTGATTGAGTCGCCGTTTTTGCAGTCGCTCAATTGCAGTCACCATGTTCACAGGATACTCCTGATGGTGCTTTTCTGGCATGTGGCTGAAGATGCTGAAAAGCAGAGTAGAAGGAACCATATCAGGATCCTAAGATTCCCAGATGGGGCCGAATGCTCAGGTGCCATGACCTTCCTTGAGAGAGAGAACTGCTGCAGTTACTGAACCATAACAACTTAAAAATGAAGCACACACCACAACCTCAAGAAATAACAAGGGCACAGGTCTCTTAAAGAAGGGGTATTTTTATTCCATAAAAATCACAAACTGATTCACCTGATGCGTTTCGGATGGCTACCACCCTTTCCCAAAGGCTAATCGTCATCCATTAAGAAGAAAATTAAATATCATGTTCAAAAAAGTCACACAAGAAATTTACTCTGATTGGTTAAAACCACTTCCCCTTAATAGGTAGAGATGTTGTGAAATTATATTTCATAAGTGAAATTCTGGAGAAATTGTCAATTTTGCTGTGTGAAATATTTCGCAAAATTCACCCATTATGCAAAATATTTCACTGAGTGCAAAATTCTGAATTTCACCTGCGTAATGTGAAATGTTGCCTAAAGAAGGCGAAATTCCACATTTCACAGGTGAAATTTTGCCTTCTGCGGGCAAAATTTGCATTATGCAGGTGAAATTCAGAATTTTGCTTCTGCAAAAAGTTTGCAAAATGGGCAATTTCACAAAATATTTTTATGATTAGGGTCGGGTTAGTGTCGTATGTCTTAGTAATAGAGTGTCCCTCCAACCACATAATTAAATACCAACATGTATTCCCATGAAAAATACATATTCATATAAACAAAACAGCTAGTCATAAAGATATAAATTCATTTTTACTCACTAATAAATAAGGAAGAGGAAATAGGAGGGGGAGTCAGGAGGGGGAAAGGAAAACTATTTCAGAGGTGAGGAAAAAAGGGGGACTCAATAAATACAGTCCTGAGAAAATACATAATGCAGCTATAGATATGTAATCAGAGCATAAAGACTGAGCCAAAAACAGTAGAAATATTAAAAATAGACATTTACAGCAGCATAAATTACTTCCTTTTCTGAAGGAAAGGCTTAAGTTCAAACCCTTGTTTTAAACCCTGTTCTCTATCAGCATTCAGATTAATAATCCAGAAAGCCTTTCGTATAAGAAGTTAATCATTAAAGTTTCCACCTTTGGGTTTCAGATGCACCTTGTCAATACCCATAAAGCTAAAAATATGCTAACTTGGATTCTGTGAGTTTACATGTGCCGTGGTTGTATATGATAGATCCCTTTTATTTATGGCTGTAACATGCATACCAATCTTTATACAAAGGCTCCTTTTGGTTTTACTAACATATTTTGCCACAGCTGCATGTTGCAAGGTATATCAAGCCCTCAGAATCACATGTTATAAGCTGTCTTATTTTATAGGTTCTACCAGTGACACTGTTTACAAAATTGTCTCCCTTCTTGATAACTGCAGATATTGCATCGCTTGCAGGGATGACACCCTTTGGTTTTATTCTGCAGCCACACACCATTACTGCTATTTCTATTTACAGAATGGCTATTAACTATTGTGTTCCAAGTAGTGGGAGTTTTTTTAAAGGCCATCCGTGGTGGTACTATAGAAATTTCTTTCAGACCTGGGTCTTTGTGTAAAACCTTGCAGTGCTTTTTAATAATCTCCTTGATCTCCCTAGCTTGTGTGTAATATGATAATACAAAGTTGTATCTCACATTGCCTGTGTTGATCTCCCTAGCTTGCGTGTAATATGATAATACAAAGTTGTATCTCACATTGCCTGTGTTGATCTCCCTAGCTTGCATGTAATATGATAATACAAAGTCGTATCTAACATTGCCTGTGTTGTTCTCCCTAGCTTGAGGGTAATATGATAATACAAAGTTGTATCTAACATTGCCTGTGTTGATCTCCCTAGCTTGCGTGTAATATGATAATACAAAGTTGTATCTAACATTGCCTGTGTTGATCTCCCTAGCTTGCGTGTAATATGATAATACAAAGTTGTATCTAACATTGCCTGTGTTGATCTCCCTAGCTTGCGTGTAATATGATAATACAAAGTTGTATCTAACATTGCCTGTGTTGTTCTCCCTAGCTTGCGGGTAATATGATAATACAAAGTTGTATCTAACATTGCCTGTGTCCTGTGTAACATTTGCATCATGAGTATCCAATAAAGTGTTCCTATCCTTAGTGCCTGCAAATTCAAAACCATTAGCAATGTCTTTTTCACTGTAACCATTTTCCCTGAGGCTGTTACTCAATGCTGCTGCACTATACTCAAACTTTTTATCAGTACTACAATTTCTGCGGGTGCGTAGGAACTGCCCTTTTGGAATATTTCTAATGCATTATCATCAGTACTTTTCCTATACAAATCAGTAGTAATTTCAGTGTCATTTTCCTTTTTGATTTTTAAATCCAAAAAAACATATATCTGTGTCTGACAAGTTATATGTGAATCTAAGGTTACTGTTTGTACCCTCCAGGTATGCCACAGATTCTTTCAATGCAGATTCAATGTTTTCCCAAATAAAAAACAAATCATCTATGTAACGTTTTCATAACTCAATATTATCAAAAAATG
Organism: Neoceratodus forsteri; assembly: GCA_016271365.2. NCBI lineage: Eukaryota > Metazoa > Chordata > Ceratodontiformes > Ceratodontidae > Neoceratodus > Neoceratodus forsteri. The sequence continues at coordinate 157,462,810 of CM028131.1, read as the reverse complement.
GATCTTAAGATTTTCATGGGTATCCTGGTGGACCAACTACAATCTGTCATTTTCTCAATAGTCCATAGAGATCAAATAGGTTTCATTGCAGGGTGGTTCCCCCAACATAACTATCGAAGATTTCTTAGCATCATCATCACTGCCCAGAGGCATAACATCTCATTCCAATGTATGGATATTGAAAAAGCATTTGATAGGGTGGACTGGTCCTTCATGTTGGCTACACTGAGGAGGTTAGGGCTGGGGGACAAGTTCATCACAGCTGTTAACTCTCTTTATGCAACTCTTGAAGCAAGGGTTAAAGTTAACAGAGTTCTTTCAGAATTATTTTCTTTGCAATGAGGCACCAGAAAGGCCTGCCCTCTCTACCCCCCTCTTACTTTTTACACTTTCTTTGGACCCTCTGGTTATCTCCATTAGGGCTAACCAATGAATTAAGGGGGTGATAGCAGAAGGCTCAGAGCAAAAGGTGGTGTTGTATGGAGATGATTCTCTTTTTTCTGTCTGACCCACTTACACCTCTTCCTCATTCGTTGCAGTCGCTGCAGGAATTTGATGCACTTGAAGGGTATAAAATTAACCTCCAAAAATCAGAGACTATGATTCTAAGTGGTTCTGACCCATCAGCATTTTTGTTTCTGTCTATTATTTCCTTATGCTCCTTGGGAGCCTGGCAGGTGTCTCTGGTCCCTCCCTTAGAGGGACTCGGTGTCCATCTCTTCATTCCCCATCCAACTTCCCCTGCAATCCCCCATGGGTTCCCCCCATGACAGGCCCAAGGCAAAAGGGCAACGGCTTTCTCCCACCACAGGAGCAAAGTCCAGATATCCAGGGAGCTGGGACAGGTGCAAGAGAGCCATCACTGAGTCTGTCAGCTCCTTTCTCCTCTGTTCCCCCCACCCCAGCCAGCGACAAGCATCAGCAACATGCCACCCAACTCGCATCCACTCCAGCCACCGCCTGAGGGAGAACAGTGAGCAGGACAGCAATCCCTTCCTCTCCAAGAGAAGAGAGCAGTCATCCAGATGCTCAAGCCTCTCTGTCACTTGCTGACCCCTGGCAGCCCAGGCTCATTCCTGAACATGGGTCACCAGCATGGCATGAGGTGTGGCATCCAGTGCCTTAACCCTCAGCACCACTGGGCCAGTTTGTCCCACCAGCATTTAAGGTTTCATTCCCATTTGTTTGGGCACCTAAAAACATTCTTCGCTACCAAGATAATAGAATCTCGGTAGACGTGTCCCTACTTTTCAATAATAATTACTTAAAGCTGTTCCAAAATACTCAGGCAGATTTTGCTAGATAGAATCTACTACCACTTATATTATATAGCAGAATTCAAACTATTAAAATGAACATTTTACCCCATTTACTATTTTTATTTCAAATGTTTCCCATCCCCATTCCAAATTTTATTGGAATAAGCTCAACAAAGAAACCCAGTGTTTTATTTCATCTAACACTCACCATCACCTTGCTAGAATGGTATTTCAAGTGTCCCGGGCTGATGGCAGGCTAACCCTCCCAAATTATCATCATTATTATTTGGTGGCCCAAGGTGCACAATTTTGTCTCTGGGCTAAGAGACTTGTTGAATCAGGCTGGTATCAAATTGTGGAGGCCTCTTTGCCCAATTGGGCACTGTGGTCTCTAGCTACAAATACAATACCATCCCCGGGTATGGACGGGTATGAAAAACCCATGGATCAAGCATTCAGTGTGTACCCTGTTACCCTTAGGAACTCACAGCCATCCTAAATGGTCTGGGTCCTCTGTTTCTCATCCGACATGAGCAGTCCTTTTTAACCCCCAGAGTACACTCTGGTTATCTTTAATGTGCCGACCACAAACTTACAACTTTCATGCAATGTATGGATGAGAGAGGGTGCCTCACATTCACTCAATTGCAGACTAAGTTCACCCTCTGGAGGGAAGACCATGATAGATGTCTACAAGTCTGACATTTCCTCAGGATGCTCGGTTCTCTCCTTCAGATTCGTAGACAGCGTATGGACTTAGAATCTTTTTTTTTTACTTTGCCGTCACTCTTAAAGCTAATTTGCATTATCTCTCAAAGCTTTATTCAGTTTTAATACATTCCTGAGTCTCTCCCCTTGAGATGCAGTGGAGGAGGTGGGAACAGAAGGAGAACTCCTGGATTGCCCTGGAACAGTGGGCCAAGACAGTGCAATGCAACTGGCAGGTGACATCATCCCCTTCCTGGCAGGAATTCAGTTGGAAGGACCTGGCCCACTTGTTTTGTGTGCCCACAATTATCAAACATTTTAGCATTACCTCCACAGATCATTGCTGGAGGAATTGTGGGGTTAAAGGTACTCACCATCATATATTTGGGGCTTGTCCCAAACTCTCGGGGTTTTGGCAGGTGGTCAGTTTAGAGCTTCAAAATATAACGAGCATCAAACTCCATCTTATCTTCACAGATCTGATCTTAGGATTTCCGACTCTTCTGGCCGCCCACAAGAACTTTAGATGCTTGGGCCAGATTTTGTGAGTTGCCGCCTCCAAGTGTATCACCTCAAGGTGGATGTAACCTGCCGCGTCCACCTTGGAATGTTGGAGAGTTAGGATGGCAGACATTGAATGGATGGAAAATATCACTAGTCAGCTTAGGTTGCAACATGAGAAATTCCTGGAGAAATGGTGCCCTTCGCATCAGACCTTGGTGTTCACGGATCCCATTTAAACATACTAACATACTAAAATGCCAGCAGAGTAGGCGTCATGGCCTATCAGGTCTGCTTGGGAGTCAGTATCCAGAATGGGTACTGATACCATCCTCCTGGCCTCTCCCATGATCCCCCTTTCCCCTGTCAGAGTCCCCCCCCAGAAAAGCATTCCTCAGCATCACCCCCCATCTGTATCTGTCCCAGCCTTTCTTGAACTTCTCCACCATAGATACCTTCACCAGCTTCCCAGGCAATGCATTCCATGGTTCCACCACCCTCTCAGTGAAGTATAGCCTCCTCCTTTCCCCCTGAGTCTCCAACCCTCCAGCCTCCAACTGTGTCCCCAGGTGGTCCCTCCAACCTTCCTCTGAAAGACCCCATGAAGGTTTACCTTATTCACCATTTTAGATATTTGAAGACCTCAGTCATGACCCCCATCCCTCCTCTCCTCCAGTGAGAATATGTTGAGCTCCTCAAGCCTCTCCTCATATGTCCTATCCCCCAGACCCCAGATCATCTTGGTTGCCATCCTCTGAACCTGCTCCAGGAGTTGATTATCTTTTATTAGGTGCAGATGCCAAAACTGCAAGCAGTACTCAAGTTGTGGTCAGACCAGACAATTATACAGTGGCATTTTTTCCTAAATACAATCTGTAGATGTGCTGAATTGGTGGTGGGGGGGGGGGAGTTGTACTCATCCTTCTGTTTCTGCTTGTTTCTTTCCCTTTGATTATTCATCTTATTATTGTATCATATAGGTTGAATGAAGGTAGTTCTTTCCTTTATAAAGTATCTAATAATGCATAAAATGCACAGTACAGCTATAGTCAGGTTTTGTGACAATTGTTAGTTAGTGATTTTCTGACCCTATCACTGTCTTTATTTTATCTTAACAATAACAGGATGCTTTTTAATAGAAATTGTGATATGTATTCAGTTGATAATGAACTATGTTGACCAGTGTTGGGTCATTTTTATACTGCAAGAACTGGAGCAATGAACTTTTAATTATCGACTACTAGTCAGATGGTTTATAGGCCATTCAGAGTCTCCTGGGCATTGGACTTTTATGGGACTTGAATCAGAGGGCCCTTGTGTACATTTATTTTTATAATAGGTACCTATTATGGAGTTGTATTATTATCTTTGTATCTCTTTTCTGGGTGAGGTTCAATATGTGATTTGGGTTCTGAGCTGACTGTGTTAAAAAATGTTACTACTATATTGTGTCATAAATTGATCGTTTTGATCAACTTTTCCTTGAAGTTAAAAAAAGTGTATATTGCCATACTGATCCTTGTATTATAAGATGCACAAACTAGGAGATTTAATACCTTATATTGGAGTGACATCATTTTATAGGAAAAAACGTTAAGCTTCCGAACTACTCATAGTTCTTCTTCTGGAGAACTACGTGAAGTTCGAAAGCTTAAAGTTATTTTCTGTAAAATTCTGTTACTGCAATAAAATGTATTAAATCACCTAGTTTGTGCATCTTATTATACATGGAAAGCCCCTCTAAAAATGGAAAGGAAAGCCACTCTAAAAAATAGAAAGGGCACACAGGTCATTAGCACCCCCTAAGGTGGGAGAATGGTCCAGACCTGTACTGACCAAATTACTCCAGTTCCCAGTAAAGGAAAACATTCTAGCACTTGCAAGGAAACACAGCTCACTGACCTGGGAAAGGCACCAGATTCTTATTTTCAATGACTGCTCAGCAGAATTTGCAGCTAAATGGAAGGAGTACTCTCCAATAAAATATGCCTGCCAAGAACGGGGAATAAAATATTAAGTTCAATAACCAACCAAACAAAAAATTACTCTAAACTGAGTAGCCAAAACATTCTATTCCCCGGAAGAGGCTGCAGAGTAACTTCAGAGACATTGGCCAGAAAAAATAAAGGAAATGGGAAGAAGAACAGGTGTGGACAGTCCTAACAAAAAAACAGCAGCCAGCTTGACCCACGACCCAGGGTCCTGCCAAACCCTTGCCTCAAAGACACCTTCCTTATCAGCCAGAAATGGAGTGGCAGAACATGAGGACTAAAAGAGCCAGGGACAGAGATAAGAAAGAATGCTTGACCCTTAACACACAGCCAGAGACAGAAGCAGGGACTTGGGCTCCTCATCTCATGGGTCGGACACTGTTGGTGAACCAGCACTGAAGAGATTGAGACTAAATAAAGCAAAGACTCAGCCCTCTGAGGTGCCTTCAGTAGCTAGTAAATATGCATACCTCCAAGACAAACACCCGGGACATAACCCTTGTGTGTCCTCAGCAGACATTGTGGCTGACACCCCACTGCCCATGATTGAATCACATCATGATTTGAACCCTGAAACTCCCCAGTGGATAGTGGCTGCTCCTTCTGAGGTAGGAGGCACCTACTACACCAAGGGGGCAAGCAGCACACCATGATTTTACCATGCATCCTATATCACTGGTCTCTCAAAAACACCAGTCCATGCCTGGAGCATGGGTAGACCCAAAGAGCTGAACACTGCTTCACATGCACACTCTCAACCCTTGCACTGATGGTAGCATGTCCAACCCAACCATGATTGGGGGATAAGGTAGAAGGGAGATATCACCTGATTGGGGGATAAGGTAGAAGGGAGATATCACCTAGAGATACCAAAGGCACACCTTATCCTGAACAAGGAAGCCTGTGCAGTGGAGGAGAAATGAAACTTAAGGGAAAGCCACAATTAGAAACATCACTGTGACACAGACTCCCAGCACACAGCAGTGGTTTTTACCATATTCCTTATAACAAAGCATGCCCCCCCAGTCAGGACCAACTATTTCCCTGAACCTCCCACCCCATAGCACATAATGGACTTGAATAGGATAGGAGTTATTTATCATTTTGCATCAGGCTTGGGCTCATTACCTAGTCTTAACCCCACTAAATTTATGGCCAATTGGATCAAGCAGGTCTGATCCACATGAATGGGTAGCACACAGCTGTGTAAAAACTTACTCCAGCATGTGCACGATCCATGGATAGGACAGTATGGGGCACTCACACCCTACTGAGATTAACTACCAGAGACCCACAGATATTAAAGACTTGAAGTTATCTTGTTCAAACTATAATATATGGTTGTTTAGACCTGTTAATATATTGTGAGTGTTTTTAAATCTAGAAAGGATTTTTTTTTGCCAGGAGTGACACTCTATTTTATTTATTCACAATTCAGATTTACAGCCTTTGAGTCAAAGACTCATTTACAAAGGCACCTCATCGCAGGGAGGGTAGACAACAGTTGGTGGAGTACAACAATGGAGAACATTACAGGTGAGATAGAATAAAAACAACATACAAAGCAAAAGGACATACAAAGCACTTCCAGTGATACAGTGATGTATGGGGTGGAGTACACAGCTTCACTTTATGGTGTACAGAGGCTTCAATTAAACTAATCTAGTTGAACTAATATACATACAATACTATGGTATCCCTAGAGGTACTGGGTAGCGATACCTGGGTGGGGGTGGAGGCTGTGGAGAGTGGCAGCCCAGGAGGACTTTGTCTGTAGATTGGGACAGGCAGAGCTCTAGGTATGGCCCAGTCACAGGCATGTGCAGTTCCGAGTGGCAGTGAGGTGTTTTTGTAGGGTGATTTTGAAGGGGCTGATTTTGGGGATGTTTGTGATATGAGCAGGGAAGGAGGGAGTTATACCAGAAGGGGGCTCTGGAGTGGAAAGATCTTTGGGCGAGCAAGGTTCTGGCTCTCGGCACCTGGAAGGTGGCTTTGGTTGCATTTTGGGTGGTGACCAAATGGGAGGCCTGTTTTAGAGATGATGTAACCCCTGTGGGGGAGAGCCCAAGCAGTGTTTTTTTTGTCCAGTATACAGGTGTGGTATTGCAGGCACTCTTCAAAGGTGAGTAGGTTCAACGTGGAGCAAAGCTGACATGTGTGAGTTCTGCTGGGGGCACCAGTCAGGAGCCTGGAGGCCTTGTTGATTGAGGTCTGGACTTTGGAGAGGGCAGTGGGATCAGCAGCTGCATAGATAGGGAGCCCATAATCAACCAAAGACAGGACGGAGGAGGTGATAGCCATGTGGAAGGCATACTCAGGGAAGCAGTCTTTGTGGCAGTGGAGGAGTCCAATCCAGGCGTTCATGGCAGAGGACAGGGAGTTAAGATGGGAGTGGAAAGAGAGAGCCGAGTCGAAGGTGATGCCCAGATATTTGTATGCTGACACCTGTTCAAGGGGGTGTAGGGTGTGGGGTATGATGTGAAGGGGGTCATTTCTGGAGTTACTTTGGCAGTGGGCAAAAATCATAGAGTTCGTCTTCTTGTGGTTCAGAACCAGACTTTGACCCGTTGGGATCTGACATTTAGTTAGCTGAAGCTTGTTTACAGGTGCAACCTGGGAGCACAAGGAAGTTAAGTGACTTGCTCAGGGTCACACAGTATGCAAATGTGGGCTGTGGGATTCAAACCCAGGTCTCCAGGTTTGTAGCTCAGAACCTTAAACCACTGCACTATACTACCCCCATAAATTAGCAGCTTGAAAAGTAGCAAAGTTATGCACATGCTTAGAATAAATTCAATGGATGCACATAACTCAGCCATTTTCAGGAATTTTTTCACCAAATTTTCAACATGACATTTTGGGGATCCAACCTCATGAACACTGGCACTGTCATTTCATTAATCATCTCTAAAGTTGATTTCACCCAGGAACCACATTATTCTTTACCACAGGTGCAAAAACATGTTTTAGGCAGGATATGAAAAATGACAGATGTACTGTTCATGAGGAGGTGTGAAACAAATGGCAGTCTTGAAAATCTGGAGTGAAAATATGAAAAATTGATGAAGTTACAAATGTGTGTAGAAACTGCAGAAAGCATGCTCATAATGTGGTCATTTTTTGGAATTTTTTCACCAGATTTTCAACATCAGCTTTTTGGGAACTCCCCTCATGAACACTGGCACTGTCATTTCATTACTTGGTCCTGAAAGGTGATTCTGTGCAGCGACCATGAAATTACCTTGTGGTTCTGATTAATGAGATAACAGTGACAGTGTTCATGAGGCAGGACCCCAAAAACCTCACGCTGAAAATTTAGTGCAAAAATGTTGCAAAATGGCCAAGATAGCAAAATAAGTTCAAAACACCATAGACAGCCATTGTACTGTAACTTGATTCTTCAGTTCGCAGTTTGGCTTTGAAGAGTGCAGATGTGTACCGTCCAGAGAGGATTGCAACCATTAACCTCTGGAGGTAAGTATGGGGTTAGGAGGGGGTGCGGAGAGAGGGGTGAGCAGAGGAGGGCTGGGATGGAAGGGGGCTGGGGAGATGATGAGGGACCATTTTCTTTTTTACAGAGAATAAAAAAGACATCGGGGGACTGTTTTTGTTTTTTACAGGTACACATATGTATTGGGACACTGGGGGTGGGCTCTCCAGTCTCCTATAGTACTGGGAACTGGCTCATGTAACTGGGGAGACTGGGATTGGGCTACCCAGTGTCCCACCAAGTGGGGGGTAGTGCTACCACAGGGATTGGGCACCCCAATGTTGGCAAAGGTAAATTAATATTACAGTACACTGGGAGATGGCTCCCCAGTGTACCACAGTGGTGGGGGACAGAGGGGGTGTATTTGTACTGCTGACATGGGGATTGGGCACCCTGATATCAGCAGAATCATTTTGTAAAAAAAAAAAAAACATTTTGGGACATTGGGAGTGGGCTACCCAGTGTCCCAAAGTGGCAAATGTGTGTTTGGGGTGTATTCTTACCAAAGACACAGGGATTAGGCACCCCGATGTTGGCAGAAACAATTTAATTAAATAACTCATGCCTCTGCCCCCATAGAGGCTGTAAAAGGAGAAAAGCTCCTTTTATTAGGTAAATACCAATAGGTGTTTACCTAAACAGGGGCAGAGGAACAGGATTCTGGCATAATTCTGGCCACAAAATGGCCAGAAAAGGTTTTGTTGGTGTTGACTGGTCTCAGTGGGGTTTTCCTATTGAGGTAGTGTGGCGAATTTGCAGCAATTTTTGCAAAATAGTGCCACTATTTTCACAACAATTGCACTAAAGTTTCACAAAAATTGCCACAAATTTGCAGCACTACCAATGGCCAAAACACCGAAAACATATTTCTGGCTATAATTTTGAAAAAAGTAATGCCAGGATCGTGTTCCTCAGGCCCCAATTAGGTAAACACAAATGTTGGTGTTTACCAAGGGGCAGAATTTTTTAAATTACTGTGTTTTTTCCACGTTGCCAACTGGAAACAAGATGGCCGTAGCACAAAAGTAAAAAAAAAAATTTGTGGCATTAAAGGGGCTTTCCAAATGTTTTTGTGCTGCACATATATTTTTCCCATAGACTATAATGTGAAACTTAAATGTTTAATAACTTTTGAACTGATTAATATTTTTTCACCAAACCTTCAAAAGCCACATCAGTGATGCAGTCCCCATATACCCTGAAAATTTCAGACCAGAATCACAACAAACTGTTCCGGCTGTAGAGATGAGCAAAGAATTTGCCAAAAAGTGAGGATTTTCATACTTTTTGACATGCTGCTGCTTCGCAACTGCACAACTAACTGGAATGAAACTTGCCAGATCAAGAGACTTAAGGTACCAGACTACGCATGCAAAATTTCAGGCAAATCGGTCAAACGGTTGCAAAGTTATTAAAATGCAAAATTTTAAGTTTAACATTTAACTACTTACTTAACCCTAACTATAGTGGTGCTACTGCACCACTATAATTCACAAGGGAAATCCTTTACATTTCAGTACTGGAGACCATACCTAACACTATAACTTTGTTATTACAGTGGCTAGCAAACTCACTAAGTTAACAACCTGGAATGTTAAAGGTATTAATTCACCAATTAAGAGGAGGAAAATACTAGACCATTTACTCAGTTTAGAAATGGGGATTGCTTTCCTAGAAGAAACACACCTCTTAAAACCTGAGACAGACAAATTTAATAAGGGATGGGTCTCTCAAGTTTTTAGCTGTGATTTTAATTCAAAAAGCAGAGGGGTGGCCATTTTAATTCATAGGGTTGTAGACTTTAGGCCCCTCAACACAAACATGGATCAACAAGGAAAATGCCAAATAGTGATGAGCACTTTAAGGGCCAGACACCCCACTCTCTTGTGTCCATGGGTCCAACCGCACAGATGCCTCCTTCTTTACATCCCTTACCCCAAAGCTAGCAGAGGTTGGCAAGTGGTAGGTACTAATAGGAGGAGACATGAATACAATCATGGATAACTTCATTCTTAGACAGAAACAGACCCCCTCCCCAGTCTTAGAACACAGTCTTCAGCATACCTGCAGGCTCTGATGCAAGAGACAAGAACTACAGACATCTGGAGGCTAATCTTCCCCAATGGAAGGGACTTCTCCTTCTTCTCAACTCTGTACAGCACATTCTCCAGAACTGATCTCTGGCTGACCCCAGCAAATTGGGTTGAGGAAATCACTGATGCAAATACAGGTACAGCTATAATCTGAGACCTTAGCCCTGTTACCTTCTCATGGCTCCCATTGGACCATCAACCCCAAAAGACCAGGCAATGGAGGTTTAATACCACTTTCCTAAATGACCAGGACTTCTGCATGCAATTATCCAAGGACATTGAGGTGTTCCTTGTCAATAATAAACTGACATTGACCTCAGCTGCCACGAGGTGGGATGCTCTTAAGGCCTTCTTATGAGGCAAATGTAGAGCTCATGCCTCCTGAGTCAAAAACACCAGGGGAAAAAAAATAAATGATCTGGAAACTAAATTCCATGCACTGGATGGTACAGATCAGGAGCTCCTTGAACAGATCACATGAGCATGCTTTAAAATCAGTATGTACCTACAGCACAAAGTCATGTTTGCCCAGTTCAGGCTTCATCAAACCTTCTGGGAAGCAGGTGAAAAACTAGGCAAGCTACTAGATGCAGCAAAGACCTAAGATACAATCAGATCCAATGCTGGATAGCTGGTGAAGGACCAAGAAGGTATACATGACACCTTTAGGGACTTCTAAATGAAATTATACTCCTCGGAAGTCTCCCCAATGGAGGATGAGATTCATTCATTTATCTACCGACTCACTCTCCAGACAATAACACAGGCCCAAAGAGACCTCCTTGGTTGTCCCTTCATGACTCAGGAACTCTCTGCTGCCCTGGCAAGCATGCCAGCAGGGAAGGCTTTGGGCAATGATGGGATCCCTGTAGAGTTTTATAAGAGGTTCCAAGGTAAACTCAACCCTGCTACAGGAGTCCCTCACAGAAGCCTGTACTAGGGGCATACTCTCACCCTTAATGCATACAGCACAAATCTCCTTTCTACCCAACAAGGCAAGGACCCACACAATTGTGGGAGTTACAGATCTATCTTCCTAGTAACAGTGGATTGCAAGGTCTTTGCAAAAGTTTTGAGGATAAACTGTCAATCTCACAGCTAATAGATGGGGATCAAGTGGGCTTTGTACCAGGCAGGAAGGGCTCAAACAATACCTGACAACCGACTGAAACATGTGAAAGGCAGCCCATTATCACACCCCACGAACCTGCTGTCATTAGGCAGTGAAAAAGCATTCGACTGTGTGGAATGAAAATTCCTTTTTCATGTCCTTCATTGTTTTGACTTTGGTCCTACAATAAGAAAGTGGGTAGTGGTCCTGTATGCATATGCAGCCACTTTGGTCTCTACTAATGACCTTGCCTTGCCACCCTTCCCCTTAGCAATAGGCATGAGGCAGTGCTTTCCCCTCTCCCCCTTCTCTTAATCTTTTCCCTTGAGACCCTCCTACAGGTCATAAGGAAGCACCCAAATATGCAGGATATCTGCCTGGGTGGGGAACAGGAAGTCATAGCATTTGCTGATGACATTATGCTAATACTGACACACCCGCAGCACTCAATCCTGCACTTAACAGAACTAATCAAGTCATACAGTAAGCTAGCTGGATATAAGATCAACATCTCCAAGTCTGTCTTACTCCCCTACCAGACCCTGGTAACACAACAAGCAGGGTATCCCAGGAATATGACTGAGGCCAATAAATAAATTAAATTATTGGTCATAGATTTCTCATGAGACATGAAACAAATAGGAAATTGAAATTTAGAATCCCTCTGGTCACAATTGAAAGAGGACATCACAAGATGGAACCACTTACTGTATACCTTTCCACAGAGGAAAGGTGCATGCCTATAAAATGATGGCAGCAATGAGCGTGCAATACCTTTTGAACAACATACCTGAATCAATGGCATCAGGTGAATATAGTGAGTCAATTTTGGCGAGTCAATTTCAGCAATGTAAAAACAGCGATTGCAGAGTGGGCAGTGCTCTTACTGGTCATGCTAAGTTCGGCGAGTTTGTTTCCAATGGAGTAAATCTATTAGGTGATATATACAGTAGGGGTTTGTTTGTCAGGCCAGTTCTGAGCTGGCTGTCTGGTGATGTGGCTATAGTCACTGCCTGTGATATTGATGGACCCAGGTTTGGGCGCTGGCTCGGGGGAATTTTCTTCCCTCTGGTTTTGCTGCTCTAAATTTTTTTGGCATCTTTGCCTTCCATCCCACCCACGCTTCTCACTTTGCCCTTCCCACCCAGAGGTTGTCCCCCCAACATTCTCATCCTGCCAGCTTGTGTGCCCTGTGGAGTTGTTCCCAATTTTGTGTTTTCCCCTTTCCCCAATCATCATTCCCCTCTGGTGCTTGTCATATAATTTATGGGGGTCACAGGGGGTACAGCCCCCAACATAGGGCTTTGTGCACAAATGGGTGTGATGTACATGCCAGAGGTGCATATCCCACCCACATAGGGCCACACCTGCAGACAGGTGCTCACTAGCAGTATTCACTACCATTTGGTCCCCGTCCTGGCACCACCCCCAGTGCGCAGGACTCCATGGGTGGCTGGGCATGGGTCCACAGACCCGACCAGATATCCAATCAGATGCCCAGTCTGGGTCACTCAGGGGATCACTTTCATGGTGGGGCTTACGTTGGCAACGTGCCCTGTGAATGACCAATGGACATCGGCTGTGGTGGTAAGAGAATGGCAAAGCTGCTGGTCCTCAAATGCAGCACCAGAGCAGTGCACAGGGACAGGGAAGGGGTCCATAGCTGGTGTGAGGGGCTGTACCCCATGTCTAGATCCCACCTGAAGCAATGGGAGCAGGTGACGGGGGTGGCCCAGTGATGCTGTTGAGGTGTGGGGGGATGCATCCTTTGTGCAGTGCCCCTGTGTGGGTGGGTGTGTGTGGGGTGGGGGGCACCTGGTACCAACATGTGCAGGGGCAGATGGCAGAGGTCTGGGTGGGTGGGCTATCCACCCTGCCCCAGTGGAGTCCCGATGGTTGCATGGGAAGCGTAGGGGCTTATGGCAGGGTTCCCCCTAGTGTACCCTGTGCCCTCTATGCACAACCGCAGCCAGCACTATGCACCTTTGTGCATGGCATGTAGTGCACCCACAGCCCACCCCCCACATGGAGTGGTCTGCATACCCAGGGGGATCAGCACATTTCTCCTGTGCACCCCCTCTTAGAGCATCTTGCGCACATAGCCACTCCACCCCAGTCATGCATAGGGCCCTTAGAACATAATCTTGCACTGCCCGTCAAACACAAAGTAAGCCCTATTTGCTGTTATTTGATGGTGCTGCACTGCTCATCACCATTTGTTTGTTTTCGGAGATGTGCAGTCACTATTTTTGGTCCACCTTTTTTTGTAGGTGCTATTATCACACAGAACCATATCAATAGATCCAAAAATAATAGCAAGAATCCATAAGAACATGCTAACCTTGTTATGGGGCAATGGACCCAGGAGGCTCAGTCACCTGCAGCTAATGCAAGAGTTCACAAAAGGAAGGTTTAACCTCCAAGACTTCCAATTTAAATAGTCATCACAGGCCCTTCCCCTACTATCAGTTGTATCTGAATAAGATGCCACCAATCCAACAACCCCCAAGTGAGCAGCATGTGGGGGAACTGTACTGAGGACCCTGCTGCTCAATGCCATTTGCTTTGGCAGAACACCAAAGAGTCTCATAACACACCCTAACATTAGACACTTCCAGACACTTTATTTTTTTTCACACTCCACCCTTGGTCAGCCCTCCTTCTGAGGAGTGCCACAGCTCTATCCCACCAATGTCTGTTGGGACTTACCTGCTGCCGTCTTCTCCCAAGGCTTGCCCCTCTAGCGTGGTCGGCAAGGTCCACCAAGAACCAGTGCAGAAGAGATCTGGTTCTGGTGGACTGCACAACTGGTTGAGTGTGGGGTCTGCAGGAGTTCCTCATCATCCTGGGACAGTGTTTTTCCTCCAGTTGTTGTCCCTGGAGACATGACATGTAATGATGTCATGGTGCATGCCACATGCTCCTGCATGACATGCACCGACGTTTGCCATGACCCCCAATCATCTTTTCACTGAGCTGCTTTTTCCTAAGTTTCCACCAAGGGCCAGGTAATCAGCAAGGGAACTGCTCACCCTCCCCACCCAAAGGAGAAGAGCAGTCCTGCAGATCTTGATACTCCTTCCCCCACCCAACCCTCTGACAGCCCGGATTCACTCCCTAACCTGGGCTGTCGGCATCACAAGGTTGTAGCATTATCACCGCACTGATGGGCTGGCCCATCTCCTGTGCAGATTAGCAAAAGGCAGCCAAGTGCACTTGATGAAATCTGGACACAACCCCCTCACTAACCCCTGTGGTTTTATGACTGGATCTGCATTGGAGGGAAACCAATCCTCTGGAGAGACTGGCAGGAAAAGGGAATTTCATCTCTTCAGCATTTAATTAACAAACCCACTGGTGTACCAAAAACATATCAACAACAATTTAAACCAATTCGATCACCCTAAACAACATCAGAGGAGATATCTCCAACTTAGTCATGCCCTAACTGCCCCCCTGGGGTTGAGTTTCCAGCTACTGGAGCCATCAGAACTTGACCTATTGCTCCAACCATCACAGCAAACTGCTCTAAAAGGTAGGTCATGGTCACAGAGTCCTCCTGTGACTCAGCCCAGATCCCTCCACAAAAGCCCAAGTGCAATGGAACACAGCGCTACAGTGTGAAATCACCCCCCAGACATGGGATACATGCTGGAGAGCTATCACCCAAGCAATGAAAGACTCCACAAATTGCATCATGCAACAGAAAATACTGCAATGCTGGCACAGAACCCAAGAGAAACTGCATAAATGGAACCTTACACCCACAGTCAAGTGCTGGAGATATGAAGAGAAAATGGATACCAATGCCCATCTGCTACGAACATGCTCAAAGATGAAACAGTACTGGGAAAATGTTCAAACAGTATGTAGGGGATCACAGCCACCCCCTTGACACTAACCCCCACATTAGATATGCTGGACCAGCAACTGGACAGTGACAAATGCACAACGGACCGGCTCAGCAGCAGTCACAGTAGATGGCTAATAGGAGTCATGATCACAGCCAAGAGACTCCTACTCAGGCACCAAAAGACACTGCAGCTCCTGATCCAACAAGTGACTAATAGAATTGGGGAAGAGAGACAACTATGAGTGAGTGCATATGGTCCATAGAGGAAGCAAAAAAGAATTCTCAAATATATAGGGAAGACACTTATGTTTACGCTGGTGCAAGATCCCAACTGGTCATTTCCGCCAAACTATCTAAGACCATCCAGGCAGTCACAGATTCCCCATGCAGCACTAGCCCCTATGCTCAGGCAGACAGGACATGCAAGGTAGGACTAAAACTGACACTTGAGGACAAGGGACTCTGGTTCCATCAACTGTACTGTCTAATTACCTTCAAGACACAACAGGACCAAGGTTAAGGAAGTACCACCAGGGTGGACACTTAACCATATTTCTAATTGTACACTCTAGACTGGTTCTTCCTACATGACCATTAAAAATGCCAACAAAAAACTAGGGATTGTGTATTGTTTAAGGCCTTTTCTGAATACTGAAACCTGATTAAAAATTGTTAATACCATGATTATTCCCACCATAGATTATGGAGATGGCTTGTATGCTAGAGCACCAAAAACCTACTTAGATAGACTTGACATATTGTTAAATAGGCTAGCTAGATTTGTATTAGATGTACGTTTTAGAACACATCATTGTCAAATGTATCATATGTTGAATTGGATTAGACTGCAAACTAGAATAAATCTTTATACTTCCCAGCTAATGTTAAAAGTCTACAAGGAATCTATTTCTAGGTATGTCTTGGATATATTCAGAATTAGGTCAATCAAACTGTGCTTGCTATCTGCAGAAGGTATTGAATTTGTTGTACCCAACTGCAATCTTGAAGTAGGGAGGTCCTCCTTCCCATTCAGGGGAGCAACAATTTGGAACTTAATTCCAACTGAACTCCAGAGCGAATTTAGTGAGATTAGAAAATGTTTTATAAATAAATGTTTTTTGGAACAAGGATTGAGTCCCCTGCCTTGTAGCTCTATAGGTATAACAAAAAAAATATATATTTCTCTACATATCTTGTAACCATAATTGTTTGCATACACAATTGTTGTGCATATGTCTTAAGCAAACCAATAGGAATTGACTGGAAGCTTATATGGAGGTAATCTGGGATCTCATTGTAAATGAGCATTGCTTAGTTGAGTTAATTCCCTTTCATGGTCTAGGAATAAAAATATACTACTACTACTACTACTACTACTACTACTACTACTACTACTATTACTACAGTGATTAATCAAATCATTATATACAGGATAATGCCTGATGTACAGGTGATAACCATGGTGTAATCATCTCGAGTGATTGCTAGAGCATCAGTAAACCTCGAGAGCACAGCTCAAGAGGTTTACAATTGACCTAGCAACCACGAGAGATGATTACACCATGGTTATCACCTGTACATCAGGCATTGTCATTTACAGTGTGTGGGACTCGACATGAGAAGCTATCCCCCTCCCCCCGAACACAAGCAATTTAGCCTTACCTTATTAATGAATCTGCTTTACAGCCACATGATTGTGTAGGAAAACAATTTATTAGGATACATGGACTGAATGACAGCAGGCCAAAATAGCACAATAGTTAAAATCTCTGTCAGACATAGTGATCACTAGACTCAGTAACAGTAAACTGAGACAACTGGAATGTTATTTGAATACTGTACTGAGGCTAACAATCACTTCTGGGTGTGTAGAATACTGAATTACACTGGCATTCTGTTTTGTAAGCCCACTGCTATGATGAGATAGGTTTATAAGGTTCTGACATCACAACAGTGGGACTAACAAGGTTGTAATCTGCTTGATTTCAGTGGGTAATAAGGGCTACCCATACATTATATGTACCTTCACAAGTCCCTTTAGAGTTATAAGTCCAAGGGGGTCTCCCCTGGCTAGGACACCATGTCTACCAACCTCTGACTGGAACCCTTTGCATGATGTTGTTGCAGCAGATGTATTGTCTTGTATTTAATTGATTGTTCACATTTTTAATTGTATTTGAAAGACTTCTGTTACAATAAAACAGACATCCATTGATGACAAACCACTCTGGGAACAACTATCTGATTATCGCTTGATGAAAAAGCTCAGCAAATCACTGTCTGATATAGTGGTGTCTAGGGGTGAGCAATGGGCTGGGTCAGAGATTCAGGTCAGCCAGTTATTGAATTGCCCGATCTTGCAGGCCAGAATGGAACCACAGTTGGTCCAACCCATAACCGGCCCTCCCACTCTGTTTTAACATTTTTGTATGGCCAAATTAGACATTACATGGCATTGGGCACCTCTCTCCTCCATAGTCAGTGACGAGAAAGAGAGAGACAGAGAGAGAGAAGAGAGATTTTGGGGAGGTGGTGTCCTGACAATCCTCCTGGCACCTCCTGAGTCATGCTTTTATATAGCTCATTGGCCATGCAGTCTGCTGTGCAGCGCATAAGCATGGCAGGCTATTAGGGCCCTGCAGAATCTGCTCTCTTCTCTGTCAGTTAGCACCACAGAGTGAAAGTGAGAGAGAGAGAGAGAGAGAGAGAGGCAGAGGGGTAGCAGCATTGTGACATCTTATGTCAGGAGGTGAGAGAGGAAGGAGACAGGCTTCATGCCATCCTAGGGTTGCTGCCATTGTACTAGTGTGGCTGTTGGAGGGGAGTCTGCCATGGGTGGCTGCTCAGGGGGATGGGGAGGAGGCAGTGTGGTGCTGGGTCTTGCCCGCTGGCTGACAAGTATGGCAGCTGAGGAGGAGACTTGAAGAGGTGTAACCAGAGGCATGCCACATTAAAGGAGGTGGAACTCCACAGCAGTGGTGAGAGACTATTAAAGAGAGGATGGTCAGAGCACTGTACAAATCACTTAATGCCAATAATAACTGGGGGCATGCAAATGGCAGTCTGTTGTCAGTGGAGGGAATGGAGTGTATCACAGTGGTTCTAACTGGCTTACTGACTGGCTTCTCAGATGGAGCTGGTAAATGGGTGGGAGGCAAGTCACATGTTGTAGCACAGACAGAGAACTCACTGAGAGGACTGAAGCCGACACTGAATGATTGAGTGTTGTTTGGCTTGAGGTTGCAAGGACATTTGAAAACTGAAACAAAACAAAAACTGCATTTAAAAAAGTATCTATTTAAAAAAAAATTGAGAGTACTGGGATGGCAGTGATGGAGCACACAATGGCAGAGCCTGGCAGGCTGTCCAGGGCCAACAGTGGGCACTGGGCAAGCAATGAAGGGGAAGGGAACTACAGCTGAACTGCACTAAAAAACCCTAAAGAAGTTATATTCTTAAAAAGATCAGAAAGACAGACTGGTGCAGAAAGTTCCATGTCAAGACGGCAAAAACATCCGTGACTTCAATTACAACAATGGCAAAATTAGTGACTGTAAATCGGTGACCAGAATGTACTCGATGGCGCAAAGCACTGTGATAAAGAAGTTGCAGGGCTTCACCCCTACACCCTTACTAATATATCTAACTCTGAGGTTGTAGCACCTCGAGGAGGGAAAACCAAATGTTGCAGTAACTCCATTCGCCATACATTCCGATTACAGTAATTACAGTCACCAATTTGTCATCTCTGTTATTGTAATCGTGAATTTGTCTTCACGATATTGTCATGTTACTGGTGCAGAACAGGGTTGGGCAGCAGTCCAGGCAGTGGTCAGTGGGCACTGGGGTCTGGGGCAGGTGTCCTACAGCTAAACAGCACTTCAAAAAACCTAAAAAAAATCTTAAAACAGTCAGACAGATGGAGAATGGGGAAGAAGCAGGGCCTGGCAGGAGGCATCCAGAGCAGCTGTGGTGTCAGTATTGGGCACAGCAGGAGGGGTCTAGAGCTAAACTGCGTTGAAAAATACCTTAGGTTACATAGGTACATAGGTATTACTGAGCATTTAAAGACATATCTCCATTGAGCTCTCCAAAGTTTTGTTTAGGAGTATCCCCGAATACCCTTACTTATAAGGTAATTATCAAACTTGGTTTTGAATTCATTCATAGTCTTGCTGGTCACAAACTCACTAGCCAGCGCATTCCAGATCCCAGTCACCCTTACATTAAATCAATATTGTCATTTTTTGGTATTAAATTTGTCCTTATATAATTGAAAAGGGTGAGCTCTGGTATTACACAACTGTTCCTTTAGCACCAAGCCTAGTTGCTCCCACATTTGTACATCCGTAAGGGCCCTGTAAATCAGGCACATATCTCCCCGCAATCTGCAGAACTCCAAGGAAAACATTCCCAAATTTTGCAACCTCTGCTCATAACTCTGGCCTTGAACTTCCTTAATCCTCCTTGTGGTCCTCCTCTGAACCCTCTCCAAGGCTTTTATGTCCATCTTATTGCCGCCACCCAAAACTGTGCACAATACTCCATGTGGCGACGCACCAGTGAGGTATAAAGAGGGATTAAAGCCTCCATATCTCTACTGTTTATGTGTTTATGAATGCTGTACTGTATACTACTTGCTTTTTTAACAAGCTGACTGCACTGCATTCAAAAAAATAATATATCTTAATAAAGTCAGTGAGAGATGGAGACTGTAGCACAAGGAAGGGCTGGCTGGTGGCAGACCAGGGTGACTGGGCATTGGGCAGAAGGGGGCTAGAGCTAAATTACACTGGAAAAATACCTAAAAGAAAATATGTGTACTGCTCTGTTACAGTTGTCCAAAGGTCTAGTTGCAGTTTGAATACTTGGCTATTTTTCCTACACATATAGGACCAGTCTGCTGTCACACCCATCCGTGTACTGCTTTCTGACAATTGCCCAAATGGCTACTTGCAGTTCAAGCACTTGGTTATTTTTCCTTAAAATAATTGTGGATACAGTTGGTCAGTGCAATCCACTTCTGCTTGTTGCCATCTAGCATGCCTGTGAGTCTGCCGTGATGTCCATCTGTGTTCTGCTCCCTGGCAGCTGCATAAAGAACTAGTTGCAGTTTAAGCACTTGGCTATTTTTCTTTATAAAAAGTGTATGACCAGGCGGTTAGTGTAGCATGCCTCTGCTTGTTGCCCTCTAGCATGTCTGTGCATCTCTTGTCACATCCATCTGTGTACTGCTCTCTCATAGTTTCCTGAAGGACTAGTTGCAGTTTAAGCACTTGGATATTTTTCCTTAAAAAAACATTAATTGTAGGACCAGTCAGTCATTGTAGTATGCTTTTACTTGTTGCCACCTAATGTGCCTGTGTGTCTGCTGTCACATTCACTTGAGTACTGCTGTCTCGCAGTTGCCCAAAGGACTAGCTGCAGTTTAAGCACTCAGCTATTTTTCCTTAAACAAATTGTAGGATAAATTGGTCAGTGTAGCACACCTCTGCTTGTTGCCACCTAGCGTGCTAGTCTGCCTGCTGTCACATCCATCTGTGTACTTCTCTCTGACAGTTTCCCAACAGTCTAGTTGCAGTTTAAGCACTTGGGTATTTTATTTTTAATTTTTTTGAAAGCTAGAGTGTGATCAGAGAAATATCCCCATCTGTACCATGTACAGTTGTGTTTTGCAACACAACTGTCACACGCACACACACCATGTCAAAAATATTTGAACTTGTTTAAATCAGATTAAAAAAAGCAAGGCCATGTATACAAATCTTGTCACATGAGGAATTCACTGCTGAAAGAATGCTTACAGCATATCTAAGGAACCCAGAGACACTAACACTGAAGCAGATCCGTTGTCGTCCTGGAAGTTGAAGAGACCCATTTGGTAACATCTTGTTCAAGTTGCTGCCTACTATCTTGGTTGTCCACCCACTACTGCACCTTCAGAAAGGCTATTTATCACCACTGGTGACATAGTATCTTCAACCAGAGCTACACTTCACCCTGAACGTGTTGAGCAACTGGTATTTTTAAAAGTCAGCTTGCCCACACTGAATTACAGTTATGGCTTGCAGATTGTAATAATTATAATAACCTTTATTTATAGAGCACTATTCATAAATATCAAAGTGCTTTAACAATAATTCAACTTATAAAAAATATTGAAACCCATAAATAATTAAAATTCAGTTACACATAGACAGAATTGAATCAAGATCAACTAATGAAGAATGCAAGATTAAATAAGTAAGTCTTCAGTGCTCATTTGAAGCTGTCCACAATCAGGCAGTCATGAACCCGATGAGATAGAAAATTCTATAGGGTGGCGGCTGCAAAACAAATGCTCATGCCCCAGATGTCTGCAACCGAACCCTGGGAATCTCTAGCAATCCCTCGTTGGCAGAACGGAGCCTCACTGAATTACAGCTATGCATACCTCTCAACCTCTTACCTCATAAATCAGGGACAAGGCTTAAAAAAATCAGGGAAAGAGACCCAAAATCAGCGACACACCTTAAAAATTGGTAATACTCATTCAGAAAGCTGTTAGGAATAAGGGAATTAGTGTAAGAAGCATTTTCTGATGAAGAACTAATCTGTAACTGAAATGTTATTATTTTATGCTTACAATCCCCACTGTTCAGTCACAAAAATAGAAATTTTATGAGGGACAGAGGAAAATTCTGAGACAAAATCAGGTACGTCCCTGAAAATCAGGGATAGTTGAGAGGTATGCAGCTATGATCTGCATGGTGTACAGCAAGATGAAAAAGGCTCTGATAGCAAAAGGATAGATGTCTAAACAATGACATGCTACGTGACATTCTCCTTGTTGGAGAAGTGCATGAGAAAATGCACCATGGATGCTAACTTTAAAATTTTCTTAAAAGCCTTACTGCTGTCTGCTGCTGCTAATTCTTCAAATAGGCACTACACTCTCTGCCACTCTCTCTAAATGAAAGCAACCTTAAGTTTTGATCTAACAAATCAATAACAGGTTCTTTTATTGTCACTGTCACTAACAGTCATTATAAAATACTCATGACACATACTGACAGCAGTTATATGGCATTGCCATCAGTGATTGTGAAAGAAAGTTACATACAGTACTGCTTGTACATATCTATGCATGTATTTAATTCCTCCCTTGTGTTTCAAAAATCTGCTACACTGACCTGGCAAAAATATTACACCTGTGTGAGACTGTACCAGTGGAGTAGAGTAGGTGGTATGGAACAGATGGAGGAATAAATGATGCCACTGGTTCACACTAGCCTTTTAAGTGCAACAGATCCATGCCTGTTGTGACTGTAACACTATTACTTTGAGTCCTCTGTTCCTTTCTATGTTTTCTTGTGCACGTGCAAGCAACATATTGTGGTAGCTTGAAATAGTAGGTTTTGGAGGTGCGGTCATGTTGTGGCCAGTGGTGTCACTGTTTTTTCAGGCTGGGCTCTGTGGCACGAATTAAATTGCTTGCTGTCTATGACAACAGTGGAAAAGCATGTCACCAACTTCAAACAATGTCACAGCTGCAATGAGGGAGTGACCCATCATTGCAGGGCATGCCTTGCCTGGTGTAATATTTCAATAAACATGGTGGGTAGCAGCTGTCACCGTCCACCTATCACAGTTCCCAGGAAGCCAGCTTCAGGGGTGCCCAATCCCCTTGTTGGCATATGTGCCCCCTTTACTGTTTTTTTGTCTGCTGAGGGGGTGCCCAATCATCTGCCCAAACACAGACATGCTTAACTATGGGGGGGCTCAATCCCCCTCTTGGCATGTTTAACCCCCCCATCGCATCAGCATTTTCCTGCCTCACCCTAGTTGTGTGCCACACTGAGAGCCCACCCTAGTGTGGCTAACATGACCCCCAAAGAAATGGGACACACTGGGAGCCCACACCAGTGTGCTCAACACCTGTTAAAAAAGAAAATGGTCTTCGGTGATTATTTTATTTATTTTTTAGTAGCCTGAAACAAAGAAAATGGTCCCTCACCATTGGGTCCCCTCCCAACCTGCACCCAGTCTCTGCTAAACCCATATCCTCACCCCCACCCCCATACTTACCTCCGGAGTCCAGCGTGATGATCTTCAGTGGAGCAGGAACATGTCTGAACCTTCAAAGCTGACCGCAAACTGAAGAATTGCTGGTAAGCTGTATAATGGCATAAATGGGGGGGTTCACCAGCCCAGTGGTGCTGAGGATTGAGGCATTGAATGCCACACCTTGTGCCACTCCAGCGACCTGGGTTCAGGAATGAGCCTGGGTCATCAGGGGTGGGCAGGAAGGAGAAGGATTGAGTGTTCGTAGGACTGCTGTCCTTCTCCGGGGAGGGGTGCGTGCTGCCGTTGGTGCTCTGGTGGCCTCTAGCAATGGCTGGGGGTGATGTAGTGCACAGGCAGTCTGTAGGGGACATGCTGGGGCCGACACTGGGAAGGAAAGCATGTGGGAGCACACGCGCTCCTGTCCGTTGGTGTCATTGCATGCCACACGCATCAAGGGGGATCCAGAACAGGGAAAAGGGCACCAGTTGTGGTGGCATGATTGCCATCTCCATGGGGGAACTACTTGGTGCCGAGGGTACATGGTAGTACTGGATCCGGTCCTGGTGACAGAGCATGGGGGGACTCTCCACCTCCCTGCCATGGGGGGCAAGCTGTGGGGGTAAGTGCAGGGCCTGAATGGGAGCTGAGAGGTCCTTAGGACAGTGGCCAGAGACCTAGGAGGATGCCAGGACGTGCAGAAGTATGGCAGGATGGTTGCCGGGGAGAAAAAAGTAACAAAAAAATAAATAAATGGGGGGTCAACTTAGGTGGATATCTCAGTCATTTCTGTGACTTTTTGGCTCCAATTAATGGGTTTTTTTGGGACCTCTAATTAAGGATTTCAGTCACTGTCATTTCATTATTCATTCCTTGAAAGGTGATTTCGCTTGTCACTGTAGAATCACCTTTTGGGATTGAGTAATGAAATGACAGTGTCATGTTCATGAGGTGGAGCTCTAAAAGCCTATGCTCAAATTTGGTGAAAAATCAAAAAATGACTGTTACGAAGTATGTGTTACACAGTTTCAGCACTCAGAGTTTCCAGAATTTTTAATATTTTCACTCCAGATTTTCAGCATTGTCATTTTTTCACACCTCCTTATGAACAGTGCAGCTCTCATTTTTCACATCCTGCCTGAAATGTGTTTTTGCACATGTGGCGTGGTCACTGTGGGAAATCAACGTTCGGGACAGATTAAGAAAATTACAGTGACACTGTTCATAAGCAGAGGTCCAAAAATGCCTATGTTGAAAATTTCTTGAGAACATTCCACAAAATAACTGTGTTATGAACGTGCATTGCACAGTTTCCAAGCACGTTCATAACTTTGAGAATTTTTAATATTTTCACTCCAGATTTTCAGCATTGCCATTTTTTTCACACCTCCTTATGAACAGTCCAGTTGTCATTTTTCACATTGTGCCTGAAATGTGTTTTTGCACCTGTGGCGCACAATGACGCAGTCTCTGTGGGAAAGCAATGTTTGGGACAGATTAAGAAAATCACAGTGACACTGTTCATGAATGGAGGTCCTAAAATGCCTATGTTGAAAATTTGGTGACAAAATTCCACACAATGACTGGGTTACGAGCATGCATTGTGCAGTTTCCATGTACGCTTGCAACTTTGGTAATTTTTAATATTTTTGCTCCAGATTTTCAACATTGCCATTTCTTTGCACCTCCTTATAAACAGTACAGTTGTCATTTTTCATATCCTACCCAAAATGTGGTTTTGCACATCTGGTGCAGAATGGTGCAGTCACTGTGGGACATCAACATTCACGGCAGAGTAAGAAAATCACAGTGCCACTGTTCATGAGCAGATGTCCCAAATGCTTTCATGAGGTGAGGTCATGAAAAGCCCATGGTGAAGATTTGGAGTGCAAATACCAACAAACACCTGGGGTGTTAGGGTTTCTAGCCATAATGTCCCACCCTATAGAGACTAACCAGCATTAGGGGTGTGGCTTTGGATTGTCAGCTGTAATGCTCATGCCATTCTACCCCCACCTCCACCCTGAAGCCACTGACAGGCATCAAGGTGTGCCTTGGACTCTTCGGCCCCATAGTTCACCCCATTCTGCTATACTGCACCCATCTCAATGTATTTCCTTATGGAATTGGGTGAGTGTAAGGCCTGAGGACCCCAAGGCACAATGTGATACTTGTCAGAGTCTGCAGGGTAGGGTGAGGTGAAATGGCATGAGCGTTATGGCCAGTGGCCCCAAGGTGCACCTCAGTGCCTGTCAATCTCTGCAGGGTGGTGTGGGGTTGGTGTTACTTCCATACTTCACGGCCATTCCTCTTATAAATCTCTCTAACTCCTGCACTATCAATGCCAATGTCAGCAAGACAACATTCGGCATTGACAAATGCTTGTTCTGCTCATGCCACCACTATGCAGTTTACAGTTAAATTGTCCCAATGATTTGATAATTTCTGTCATAATTTTGTAGCTCTTACTGCACACCCCAGACCACTATTACTCTTCTTCTTGTAAATTGTCCCTGTGTGGCTCCTCTTCCTGTTTCCTTCTTAATTCTGTTGCTGGCAGTTGATGCCCCAGACCACTGGCACTCTTCCTGTCATAAATTGTCCCTATGTGACTCCTTTTCACATTGCTGTAATAATTCTGTTGCTGGTTGCCACTTGACTCCCCAGACCAAAGTCAGTCTGTTTGTTGTAAATTGTCCCTGTGTGACTCCTCTTCCCATTTCTTCATCATAATTCTGTGGCCATTACATGCCCCAGATCACTGCACTGTCACTTTTCCTGTTGTATATGTCACTGAAAAGACATATCACATAGTAGTAGTTAGATGTCCTTCTGTTTTTGAAAGAAAGTTACATGCAGACAGTACGACATGTATCTATCTATGCAGTCTTCCATTTCTCCCTTACAGGACAAACATCTGTTGCACTGACAAGACTAATATTACATGTGTGTGAGATTGTACAAGTGGAGCAGGGTAGGTGGGATGGAAAACATGGAAGAATAAATATATGCCACTGATTCACGTCAGCCTTCTCAGTGTGGCAGATCCAGACCTGCTGTGTAACATTAGTCTTGTGTTCTGTTAATTGAACTACTAATTATTACTATATATATATATTACACTTTTGGTTCTGGTTCTGGTTTTGTTTCTGGTTCTGATTTGCCTGCCCCACCCCTCCCTGACACAGTAGAACCAGAAAAGCTGTCCCATACACCCTTAGTGGTGTCTGAGATGCCAGCAAACAAAATGCTGCAGGAGTATCTGTATGAGCATGTGCCACTAGCAGAATGAGACAAGCCCCTATTGTACTGGTATCAAAAAAAGACCATTTGGCCCTCTTTGACAAAGGTAGCTGTGGCACATCCCAGTTGCCCAGCTGCAAGTGTATACTCAGACAGAATTTTCAGTGCTGGAGGCAATATTGTCACCAACAGGAGAACATGCCTTTCAACACAAAATGTAGAGACACTCACATTCTTAAAAATGAACCTGCCCCAATTTCAAATCCCAATGTGCCATGGTTTACGGATGATGAATCCCTACACTTCCAGCTAGGCTAATGACAGAGGATGATGAAGTTGATGGGTAGGGCTTCTATGTCCAGTAGTCTTTTTTGGAACCAGTAGCCTGCACACACACAATGGGATGTTGCACTGTTGTCTTCACTCAGTCTCTTTCAGATTAATGATTTGTGAATTTTTGGTCGGCCTAAATTGGCCAAATAAACAAACTTGGGGGCGGGCAACATTGCCCATGTGATCAGTGTGTACAGCATCTGTTCATGGCATAATGGAAAGCACTGTCCATGTGTGGAACAGTCCCAATGGACCCAATCTTTGCAACCGAATGCCTACACTGTGGGATACTGCATCTTCACTCTGTCTTCTTCAGATTATAATGTTTTGTGAATTTTTGGTTGGTCTACATAGGCTGAATAAATAATTTTTGGGGCAACATTACCAAAGTAACCAGTGTGTGCAACAGTTGTCCATGGCATAATGAGAAGTCTTGTCCATGTGTGGAACTGTCCCAGTGGATGCAATTATTGGAACCAGTATCTTACACTGTGGGATGCTGCACTGCTGTCTTCATTCAGTCTTCTTCAGATTAAATCAGATTAAAGTTTTGTGAACATTTGCCAGGTCTAGGTCTACGTAGGCCAAATAAATAATTTTTGAGTCAATGTTGCCCATGAAATCAGTGTGTACAACACTTGTCTATGGCATAATGGGAAGCCTCATCTATGTGTGGCATTATCCCAATGGACATTATTTTTGGAACCAGTAGTCTATACCAATGGATGCTGCCCTGATGAGTGGGTTAACATGAATCTACATTACCATGGGAACAGCAAAGGAAAATGTGCTAGAATACCAAGGGACATTCTTTTACAATAAGCTTTGATCAGTGCCTTAATGTCAGATTGCAAGTTTTATTAAACAATTATGTTTAATTAGTGGTGGCAGTTAAGCTAACTTTAACTTACCTGCTGATAAAACAGGTGCTTGGTTAATCCCTGGTGGCTTACCTTATATGAGGTTTTCCAACAGTAAGAAAGTGGTGTTCCATGTCCTTGGCCCAGCGTGGGTTGGCAGAGTGCCATAAGCCATAATTTATTGTGTTGGTCATCAACCAGGTGAGTTTTATTTAAGCAGTACAGTGTTTGTCCCCAGGCAGGTGCATCAAAAACAGTGAATATACTATAATGCACTTGAACTTACAAAATGTGGCCCTGTATTTGCACTGTTTCTACATAATGTCATGGGCTCTTTAAATAATAGAGAGCAAGTTCTAGGTGCCCTGGGACTACTGTTTCTTCTCAAGAATGTCATTAACACAAGAAATGGGTAGGATCAGCAGCCAGCCCAGTGGTCTGGAGGGTTAATGTGCTAGATGTCACACCTCCCAGCATGCCAATGACCTGGATTTGAGAGTGAACTCAGGTCACAGAGGGGAGAGTATTGAGTGTCCACCTGACTGACCTCCTCTCTCAGGGAAGAGAGAACATGCCACATCACTCTTGTACTGCCACCACATTGAGGTGAGGTGTGGGGACTGTGGTTGCAGATAAACAGGGGGTGACTGGTGGCTGATACTTGTCACATAAGTGCCTTCACATGTTTGTGCACCTGCATCATAGCATGCTGCCAGCTGCAAGGGGAGACAACTGTGGCAGAAACAATGGTTGGGCAGGATAATACCTGACCCACTCCAAAGCTGCACCACCACCCAGGCAAGGCCACAGACTGGATGAGGACACTGGGAGTGGAGAGGATGGCCCTCCTCTCTGGGTGTTATCATGAGGGGGAAGTTAGTGGGGATACTACTGCTGGTATAACCTGGGAAAGGTTGGTGCCAGCTGAGGGCAGGCTAAGGCTGGGAGGGGAGGTGGCAAATATCCAGAATATAAACAGCTTGATTAAAAAAAAGAAATAGGTAAGATGCAGAACACCCAGTCCCCCACCCTTGCTTTCAGACCCTCTGTAGGCAGGTGCTCCTGTCCTCTGACTTCACCAGGAGGACAGAGATCACCTTGACCCTCAGGCATGGGTCTAGAAAGTCAGTCTGGCACCAGTGACGAACAAATTATATAATAACTGTATAATACAATTTCGCTCATGACATTGCCTGTTGTGATAGTTTGCAAAATAGCAATTTGGATGTCTGGAAAGATCTAAGACCTAATTAGTTTATACTGTTACTGTAGTTATTGTTTGTGTGGTAAGGGGCAGTTGTATACAGCAGCATAATGATTCAAGTGAAGCATTGTACACTTCATGTAATTTGTTAGCACTTCACTAACAGTACTTAGCACACTCTGTGACAAGATGTCAGCAACCACTGTTTTGGATCACAAACTACATACAAGCATTTAACACTATCATGATCACAACTGCTTATAAATGTATGTAGAGATATTGTGAAGTTTTGATTCACAGGTAAAGTTAAGGTTAAGGCACCAAATTTGCCTCTACAGATCATTTCACAAAGTTTGACTATTTAATAAAAAAAATTGGCCATTGGTAAATTTGCCTTGCAACTTCACCTGTAACTTCTTCTTGGGGTACACCATGGTTAAGTTGGATCAATTCATTTTGCAACTTCCCTATAACTTCTTCTTGAGGTACATCAAGACAAAGCTGAGTCAAAATTAGTGGTGGGTGAAGTAAGCCAAATTTGCTTCGAGGAGTAATCTGCAAAATTTCATCCATTTTGTGGAGCAAAATGCAAAATTTCACCTGGCAGAGTGGTGAAATTTCACCTGGTGGAATGCTGAAATTTCAGCTTCCACAGTGAAATTTTACCTTCCGCAGTGAAATTCCACCTTCAATGGTGAAATTTCACCCTTGGAAGGTGAAATTTCATCTGCAGAAGGTAGAATTTTGCCCACGGAAGGCGGAATTTTACTGCAGAAGGTGGAATTTTGCCCTTGGCAGGCAAAATTTTGCCTAGGTGAAATTTCGCCTTATGCGAGAACATTTTGCAAATTACTCCACCAGGTGAATTTGGCCACTTTTTCAGCACTTCACTGGCAAAATTTAAATTTGCTGCATCCCTAGTCAAAATGTTCCTGAGCCAAAGATTTTGCTACCTCTTGGACTGATCCTCTTGTTGCCACCACCCCCAGCACCAACCCACATGGATGCCTTAGATGTAGTAGAGAATAATTTGGCAACATGAATGCCACCACCCCACTTCCACCAACCAGTCCTTTTGGGTTGTTTGTTAGGCATAACTCAATCAAATTTAGTCAAATTGTTCTGAAACTTGGTTTGGTTGTAGTTCAAGAGGGGATGCATATCTGATGCATCTTTTTTTGATGATTATCAGACTTACATTGTGGATCTGACACTATGTTCAATTTGGGAGATGATTTTGGGGTGCTGTGTATAACCCACACATTTTCCCTGGGATATTATGTGCTATTATTGTAGTACTCATTGAGATCCTTGTTTGGATATATAGCATGTCCCTTACAGTAACTCCAAATACTGGTGGAGGCATGGCTTGTAAAAGTTGCAATGTTATCCTATGGGACACTAGGGTTAGGGTTAGTGTAGTCACTATGCAATAAATGGGTCCCCTGCGGCAGGCAAAGGACACACATGGGTACTGGGGACCAGAGGACCCATCTCATGGCAAATGTATTAACAATAAATAATAGAATAAATAACAGAATGTATAAAAGTATGAAAAATTAAAATATTTTGAAATGTATTGTTCTCTGTGTCTTTTTTAATACATTTGAAAAAGTGGTATCTGGTTGTGTGACCTACTATCATTTTTGGTGGATTTTGGTGGTGGTGATTTTAAAGCAGCAGGACTGTATTTGTTAGTGCAAAAAGTCACATATAGAGTACAGTAGTCTAGCACTGTCCAAATACATCCACAGCATGAATCTAACATGTACAATCAGTAATAAAACATGATCATTGCTAAAAATATAATGAATGTTTTTGCCAATTAACAAATACTGCTGCTTTAAAATGATGGGTGTTCTGTAATATAAATAAGATAAAAAAGCTAAATTAAGTGAACTAATAATCTCAGACATGGACTGGCTCACCAGGTAAAAAGTATTTAATATTAGTTAACTACCAAGGAGTGAATACAATAGTTTAAAGAAAAGCTCTCTTCATTCCAGGCTTCCGCCCCCACAAGGCTTACCCTCCGGTTAAGCCTTTTAAGTATGGTGTGGCATTTTTCCCATGCCACAACATACTTTGTTTTAATTACAAAAAGTCTGCTAACTGGAGGTATGGCCGACTCTAGTACGGCTCCATTATCTGTAAAGGTGCAGTGCCGCACAGTATACTTCAATGCAAATGTATTAAAGCGCACTGTGTGGTGCCGCACCTTTACAGATAATGGAGCCCCATTAGTGTCCGTCGTACTTCTGGGTCGTGGACTTTTTGTAATTAAAATAAAGTTTGTTGCGGTGCAAGAAAAATGCAGCAACATACTTAAAAGGCTTAACCGGAGGGAACGCCTTGCAGGGGCAGGAGCCTGGAATGAAGAGAGCTTTCCTTTAAAGAGATTTACTGTGTTACAGCAAAACATTCATAGCTGGAATCATCAGAACCTCAGTTACACAAAATGCCTCCCAAATCTGTGCTCTAGGATTAAACCTTTGAAGTGCAGGACCGTTGTCCCTTCAGTATTTGTATATTGTTCACTCATGCTGCAGAATGTCAGCATTTATTAGTGCTGTAACAAAAATCATTTTGAATGCATATAGCAAATGGTGTATACAGCACAACAAAGCTTGATTAGTTCAAAGACAGTCCATGCAGCAAGTGACAAGCTGGGGGGGGGGGGCATGGTGGAGTATAAATACTGTATTGTGACATGTAGTTGCATTGGCAAGACCCACAGACAGTTTCCAGTTCTGATATCAGAACAGAATAAAAAGAGAGCTGAAATCACAAACCTGATCTAGGATGCCATTGCATGATATTGGTTAGCCTTGATCTGTCTGCCATTGCTAACCACTGCAAAACAACACTGCAGGGTGTCACTAGCAATGAGGATGCTCCGTATGATTTGCACAGCAGACATACAATTCTGTATGTGTTTGTGCTGTGCAAATTCTAAGTTACACTGCAAACTCTGATGTTCACTTTGTGGTAGGGTTACACACAGCCTGTGTACATTACTGATGCATGGCAAAAAGTCAAGTGGAATGCATTACAGTGCATTACTGCACATGCACAGAGCTGAGTTTTTGTACAATACCACAAAGTCATCATTGTGAGTGCCACGCTATGCAATGATGTCATAATGGCACTCTTCACTGCATGCATGGGCATTGAATTAATGTTGTTCAAGCCAGTTAGTTTGCTCAGACGACACTGCTGTAGTGGTACATATTATGCAAATAAGTTAATTGCACAGTGCATGCAAAACATACTTCACCATTTCATTACTGTAATTAAATAATACATTTGCATGTTTTGTATCCCTGAGAGCACATAAATGAGAGAAGACAGTACGACCAGCACACTATGTCCACAGACTGAAACTGCAGACAACTTCTTGTAAGTTAATTATGCAGGAATGCAGGTTTCACTCTGATCGCAGACAGTGTAGGTGTGTTGTGTTTAGTTGTGTTGTGTTGTGTTGTGTGCAGCAGTGTATAGTATGGAGTTGTGTTTGGTATCTGTGTTTGATTAAAACATGCCTTGTGCAATGCTTAAACTGTGTAGTGCTAATTGCCTGTTAAAACTATGGCAAATGTTTCCAATATGCATTTGCACACTGTATGCACGTTTCTACCTTCTGTTTGCATGCCACAAACATTACTTTGGCATAAACATGCTGTTATAATTCTGTGCCTTACCTCAGCTAGCTGATTATGCAATTGCCAACTGCGGCATGCTACTTAATGATTTCCACAATGCAAAATATTTTTTTATGTCAGGCAATCAATTTGAATATGAGGCCCCAGTCCTCTTAGTAAACAAATTAATACACACTATAGTCACAAATTATTTCCCTTGTTGCCCCATAAAGAAAATGTTGAATATTATTTGAGAAGGCAGTACAAGGGGCAAATGCTAAGGGCCAGAACTGAGACATATAAGAAACCTTTCCATAAGAGCAGTTTGAGGGTTAAGGTTAGTGATATCTCACCTTTATTACTTTTTATTTTTTATTTTATTTTATTATTTTTTTTGCTAATGGCCCTTCCTCCATCTGTAGTAGTAGTAGTAAAATTTGTATTCATTACATACAAAAGATGAATGAATCGGATAGCTCAACTGAGACTAGTTCATTTTCAGTGAGGTCCTGTTGTATAAATCTGCAAAATATAACATGAAATAAAATAAAATACAAAATTGTATAAAGAAAACAAATACAGATTCAGTAATACATAGATAGTACAGACACACAAACAACTTATACATTTTAAATGCAATATTTCTATTGCATCCTGATACATACCACTTTCAGACTAACACCACCTAGTCCCCTCATTTAATTATTCTTGAAAACATATTACTGTAATTCCAGCAGAGTACGTTCCATTGCCTCTTTAATGAACTATTTTTTTATTTCTCCCTTTCTGATTACACCTTGTTTTAAATGTAGGTCCTGTGGTAAATAGTTCCAAAGCATTGGACCCCTATAAAAGAAATGTGCTCTACCCACAAGTGTTTTACAATTTAGTATATTGAATTCCAGACCTGCTGTTGCTCTCAAGCCTTTTTTAATAGGACTGGTGATCAGATTACTTAATATGTAATCTGGGGCCTTCCCTTGTGCACATTTTGTCATATACTGAAGTGCATGTAATGATCGTCTTTCTTTGAGGTTTAACCATTGACAGTTTCTGTACAGCTCTATACTATGTGTTCTTTTTGAAACATTCAAAATGTATCTTGCTAACTTATGATAAACTATATCTAAACTATTTAAGTTGGTCTGTGTGGCACCTGCATACACTAAATCACCATAATCAATTAAGGGCATAATCAGTGAATTGACTAGATTCCTTCTTGTTGTTTCATTCAAGGAGAACTTATTTCTTGTATAAGCATCCTAAACATTTCCCTACTTTTTTTTTATTAATTCTATATGTAGATTCCATTTCAAAGTTGAATCCAAAAGAACTCCCAAGTATTTGTAACTGTGCACCTGATCTAAAAAGTGTTTTCAAGTGTTCTAATATGTATATTAGATTTAAGGATCTCTTGACGTCTAGAAAAAATCATTACCTGTGATTTTTTTAGGATTCAAAATCAAACTAGACTTCAGCAGGTAATCCTGTACTTCGTCAAAAGCCTGCTGAAGTGTAGGTTGAATATACTCAACTGAAACTCCTTCTACATATATCACAGTGTCATCTGTGTATAAATGTATTATTCTTGTTGTTCTCAGATACAAAATTTTTTTTGAACCATTGTCATGAAATGTAATATTGGTAATGATAGCTTGTAATTTTGTGACAAAAAAAAAGTGTCTCATATGTAAATAACATTCTATGTGTATATAGCATATTTATAGTAATTTTTAATGCTTGTCCATGTGTGCTTGCCTCATCTAATAATTTTTGATTAAATAAGGTAGAATAGAAACATAGCATTTGATGACAGGTAAGGACCGCTTGGCCCATCCAGTCCACCCATTTCTCTCTACCTACACTATTACTGCAGACTGGGCCCAGTCTAGCATGATGGGCCCTTTATACCTATGCAATAGGATAGCTGATAGTTATTGAGTCTACTGTACAACTTGCAAATGTGCTTATGTATACATATTGTTATAGATTGTATTGAACGCCAATCAGTTTGTAGCCAAGCCCTTAGCAATTTGAAGCACAATAGGCATAAACATAAAAGCATCATGCATATTAATTGTATTAATTTTAGCAAAACAAGCATTTGTCAATGCCGAATGTTTGCTTGCTGGCATTGGCAGTGGTAGTGTAGAAGTTACAGAGCTGCGTAATAGGAATGGCAGTGAAGTATTGAACTGAAGCCAACCCCACCACCACCCTCCAGAGAGTGACAGGCATTGGGTGATTTGGGTCATCAGGCATAACGCCACGCCATTTCCACCACCCCACTCTGCAGAGACTGACAAGTGTCACGTGTTCTTTGGGGTCTTTTGACGCTTATGCTCCTTTATTTCATTAGGAAATATGGTGAGATGGGTGCAATATAGAGAATGGGTCTAAGTTTAGCCAAAGAGTCCAAGGCATACCTCGATGCCTCTCAGTGACTGCAGGGTGGAATGGTATGAGCATCACAGGCAAGAATCCCAAGTCGCACCCTGATTCCTGTCATTCTCTATAGGGTTGGGCGATTTAGTTGAAAAGCCTAATACCTCATGCATTTGTTGGTATGTTAACTCCAAATTTTCAACATGTTTGTTTGTGACCCCACCTCATGAACAGGGAATATCAGTTTAGTAGCCAAAAGCTGTTATGCACAGTGACTACGGCATTTAGCACTACAGGTGCAAAAATATTCCGAACAGGATGTAAAAATGACAGCTGTACTCTTTCATGGGAGGTGTAAAATGGCTATGTTGCAAATGTAGTAAAAATATTTAAAAAATGGTGAAGTCAAGCAAGGACATAGAAACTGTAACGACACACGCTATATATAATTAGGTTGGGGATTTTTATAGCAGATTGTCAACTCAGGCATTTTGGTGCCTCCGATCATGGACAGTGTCACTGTAATTTTCTTTATCTGTGCCGAACAATGATTTCCACAGCGACCACGATCTCTGCACTGAAAGTGTGAAACACACTTCGCCATGTTTGAAAAATGGCAGCTGTACTGTTCATAAGGAAGTGTTGAAAATGCCACTAGTGAAAATCTGAACTGAAAATATTAGAAAGTCATGAACTAACGAGGATGCGTGGAAACTGCACAATGCTCACTCGTAACACAGTCATTTTATGGACTTTTGTCACCAAATTTTCAACATAGCCATTTTAAGACCTCTGCTCATGAACAGTGTAACTGTGATTTTCTTAATCTGTCCTAAACATTGCTTTCGCACACCAACAGCACCATTGTGCGCTACATGGGCGGAAACATGTTTTGGCCAGGATGTGAAAAATGACAGCTGTACTGCTCATAAGGAGGTGTGGAAAAATGGCAATGTTGGAAATCTGGAGTGGAAATATTGAAAATTCGCAAACCTACGAGCGTGCGTGGGAACTGTGCAACGCACACTCGTAAAACAGTCACTTTAGGAATTCTGTCACCAAATTTTCAGCATTGCCATTTTAAGATCTCTGCTCATGAACAGTGACACTGTGATTTTCTTAATGTGTCCCATACACTGAGTTCGCACAACGCGCCATTGTGCGCTACATGGGCGGGAACACGTTTTGGGTGAGATGTGAAAAATGTCAGCTGTACTACTCATAAGAGGGTGTGGAAAAATGGCAATGTTGAAATTCTGGAGTGGAAATATTGAAAATTCACAAACCTATGAGCGTGCGTAGGAACTACACAATGCACGCTCGTAAAACAGTCATTTTAGGACTTGTCAACAATTTCTCAGCATCATTATTTAAGATCTCTTCCGCTGAACAGTGACACTGTGATTTTCTTAATGTGTCCTATACACTGAGTTCGCATAACGCCTCTATTAGCGCTACATGGGCGGAACACGCTTTTGGTGAGATGTAAAATGACAGCTGTACTACCTATAAGAAGGTGTAGTGAAATGGCAATGTTGAAAATCTGGAGTGAAAATATTGAAATTTCGAACTTACGAGCCTGCGAGAACCGCAGAATGCACGCCGTTAAACAGTCATTTTGATTTCATACTAACATGGTTTAAGTTTCTTCATGAATGATGTCACTGTCACGGGGTATTCAAGCCCAGCGGTGATTTCGCAGTCACCGCGCAGTCACTGCGCAAAATCACCCTTCGGGCCTAAATAACGCCATGACAGTGACATCATTCATGAGAAGGGTCCCTAAAACCCCATGTTGAAAATTTGGCAAAAATTCCCAAAATGGCTGAGATATGCAACAGTTGAAACCCCTATCTAGCCCATTATACAGCTTATCGGCATTTCTCAGTTCCGGGGTCGGCTTTGAAGAGTGCAGACGTATTCCAGGTCCAATCAAGATCATCGCCGGAGTCCAGAGGGCATGGGGGTGGGGGGTGGGGAGGCTGGGTGTGCAGTGGGTGGGTGCGGTTGTGGGAGGGGTGGGGAGACGACCGCTGGACCGTTTTTTTCTTACAGGAAAAAAAAAGACATTAGGATTATTGCCACGCTGGGTAGCTCCCAGCGTGGCACAAGGATTTGTGGTTCAACAGGGGATTGACACCCTCTACGCAAAAAAAAAAAAAATAATAGGTGGATATTTGCCACGCTTGGGTGGGCCTCAGCGGGCACAAGGACTTTGGCTGCTCAGCCCACGGGGATTGGGCACCTGTCAGCAAAATGACTGATTGCCATGTTGGGTGGCCCCAGCGTGGCATCAACTACTGGGAGGGAGACAGATGCAGCTCAGCCGGCGATTGGGCACCCTGTTGGCTATATACTGCATGCAGGGGGACATGCGCCTGCGGTTGGTGGGGGGAGCTGCACGTGAGCAGCTTCTTATCGCTGCTCACCAAGCGTAGTTCCTTCAATCTGTATGCCACTGCATTTTGGAGCGTGTCATAGACAGCTCCAAAATGCATTGACTTACAGGGGCCGCGCCTGCCAGCACACTGCCTGAACTGGAGGAAGAGGTGACACACCTCCGAAATCTCCGATGATGGCACTATGTTTCTTGCACATGCGTGCAAGCAAACATAAAAATGACAACATTTTAAATAATTTTTTAGAAATTGTTTTTATATTTAGCAAAGAACAGTGACAATGCACACACGAACCATGCATGTCAACAAGTGTTGCATGGTTGGTTATACATTGCAGCACACTACTGTACATGCACAAACAATTTAGTAGTGCACTGCACAGAGATTAAGTATGATTTGAAATTGAAAGAAGATGACAGAAAGAAAGAGACCTGATATGATAAAAATATTTCAGGGCACTCATACCATGCACATATGCATGTGTAGTCACACATATTCAGTAATACATATTAGTTGTGGCCTGTATCTTACTAACACATATTGCTGCACATTATAGTTGTAAATGTGTATAGGTAAGCAATAAGACACAATTGGGTGTGCATGGAACAGATACTACCACACACCCATGGGAGTAGTAAGGCATGAGGCAGCAGTGCCCTCAGCTCTGGGATGTGCAGTAATATCTGTTCCATGCACACCCCAGAGTGTCTTATTGCACTTATAAAATGGGCTGTTTTTAAAAGTAAAGAACCTTAGTGCATAAGCACTGAGGCAAGAGTTACCCCAAAGGGCATTGGCTGGGAAGCTAAGTTTAAAAGAAATACAAAATCCCACATACTCCCATAATGCAGAGTATCATGGGCTGTATATGCAACATTTGCATATACAGCCCATGATGCTTTGCATTATGGAGGTATGTATGATTTTGTATTTCTTTTTAAAAATATATTTATAACATGAAATACATATATTTACATACATAAAAATAGGTCGAAGTACATGAATTAACTGTACAATCGTCCTTCTGGCTACTACAAAATGATTTTTTCTTGATGACATCCATACTTGTTGTTTCTGTGAGGTTGACCCCCCATACACACATAGATTCTGCTTTATTAGTACATAGAGGGGTGAAACTTTGTCTCTAGTTTATGTTTTGAGTCAGACCACAATGTAATACACATTTATAGACTTTTTTTTCTCTCAGACTGAAGTCCAACTACTGGGGAAAGAACAAGGTGCATGCGGGGGAGACAGCATTGTTAGATGTATAGGCAACTCCACTCATGCACTCATGGACCGCTTGGCATTTTCCTTTTTTTAATTTTTAGCTTATCCACGATCCAACTGACTTTTTTTCCCCAGTATTGGGTAGAGAGAGACAAAGCACAAGTTGAATGCAGGAGGGGGCAACCTCGTGAAACATTTAGACTTGTCCTGGTCCTGGAGAGCCACTGATGACCTGTGGGATTGTGTGCCTGTCACTAAATTAGTAATGGCATTTTGTAATTTTGTAAGGGATGGCATTGGGAAAGAGAAATGGGAAATTAAGCATGTACCAGACCAGCATTTTGCAAGAGCCAGCATTGGGAAACAGGAACGTGAACTTCCGGTGAGACTGAGCACGCTCAAGTAAAACTGGAAGTCCATGACTCAAGGTGTTTTTTTAATGGACAAATCATAAGCAGGTACAGTCATTCTTGCACAGGATTTCTGCTTTTTTTAAATTTCCTGGACTTAAAGAAGCTTAAGTAATTGAGTGGTGGGCAGCAAGACTGGATGTGCTTGAAATTTATGTTGAACAATCGAGTGGCTGGTGGTGGCAGCGAGGTGGAGGGGTCACCGTCCATACAGGAACAGGGCGATGTGACTAGAAACTTTCTTGGCTAAATTTATACACAGACATAATCTTCACACAGACATGATCTTCAGGGCTTAATTTATGTGGTGTAGTAGAAAATAAAGCTAGTGGCACCACAGTTTCCCAGATCGACCACAAGTCTGGGATGAGCCAGCAGCGAGGAAAGAAACAATGGTGGCTTTTGAAAAGCTAACATTCTATGGGCACAGTGGTTTTGTTAGGAACTGTGGTCCTGATTTGGGGTACTTTTTATTACCTGTGCATCAAACACATTTGATGCACAGGTAAAAACCAATCAAAATACATGATTTTCTCTCCCCATTTTATAAATAAGTTTAAACACTACTGCAAAATGGGTTAGGAAAATCTGTCATCCTAATAGATCAGCACCCATATCCTTATAGGACAACGACCCTGCAGGTGCCACTTTTTTGGGCACCTGGGACACTGTACCACTGATATTACTATGCTACCAAGTGTACTCATGACGCCTTTTACCACACTGCAACATGCATGTGTGTAGTGTCTTTCTGTCTTTGTTTAAACTCATTTTATCAGTGCAGTAAGACACTCCAGGGTGTGAGTTCTTGTCTGATAAGAACACTTCCCAGGTGTTGAAGACACTTGGTGCAATCATCTTGTGCCTCACTATGCATTTAGGGTGTACGGTTATCAGACAACAACCCACACCCTGTCATGTCTTATAACTAAATGGTTTGTCCAATATGTCCCTTGACTAATCAAGAGTGGCATCTCAAGACATCTTTGAGTTCAAGAACCACAAAATTAGGCTGAGTAGTTCTAGAATGCAAATATGTCTCATGATGGTGCTCTTGATTAGCCATCGACATCTGAGACAAACCATTTAAATTTTATCTTGCATTTCTTTTTTTCTTATCATTCCACATTTCATTAGTGTTCAACAAATCTTTATGATAACTTGCGTACTCACTATTTTGTATGAGCAATATGGTGCTGTTGGTGTGCAGCTACTTGCAAACCATGTGACCTCTAACCTGAAGTGTGACTAACAAAATCACTGTTTTTTTTAAATCTTACCCCATCACTGTTCACACACATACACATAAAGGGCTCACACATAATTTTTTTAATTAACTAGTGATAGCTACTTATATACTGTATTCTGCGCTGAAATAGTGCTGAAATGTGTTGTGAGCAGTGATAGACAAATGAGAATGTGACTGAGTACACGTTCCCACTCATTACCGATTTCATTGAATGTCTCTTATCTGGTGTTTTTTTTTTAAATCCACATGTCTGTATTGTTTTAAACATTAGCACAGCACTTTAACTCTGGGTACCAGTGGTTCTACTGCTTATCTTAAGCTGCGCCATGGGATCATTACTCACAGGATGAACTTAGGTGTGAAAATAAAAAAACAGCCTATAACTTTGTGATTTCACTCTGAGTGTGTGTAACATGTGAAGACCTCTTGGCAGTATAACTGGTCTTCATGAGCCACTGCCACTTCAATGCATTCCTATGTGGAAAAAAATGCAGTATAACATTGCTTACGTAAAGTATGATTAGGTGTAATGTGTACATGTACCACACATGTGAACCTGACACGAGTAAAATTATAACGTTACAGACTCAGGCCTGTTAGTAAACAGACTACTGTACACTCATATATGTGTGTTTTAAAATTTTTATTTATTTATTAATTTGGTAATTCAGATACAACCTTCGAGTATACACTCTTTTACAAAGGTTCCATGTCAGGATGTAAAACAGCAGAGACATAACAAAAACCTGACAGTTAACACAAAACATAAGATTCCTATGTAATACAGAAAATAGATAAATAATACATTTGAGTAACCTAGACAACTGAAATTAAACAGCGGGAGGAGAGTCCCAATTAGCAATGTATGGCATAGCTGCCCCAGGGGGGCCTGTCAAGGTAGAGAATCGAAAAGGGTAGGAGAAAGAAAGAGGGGGAGTGCCAACGAGGCTTCCCAATTAGCAATGTGCAGCATATCTGCCCCAGGGGGAGCCTGTCAAGGTAGAATATTGGAAAGGGTAGGAGAAAGAAAGGGGGGAGAGTGAGAATGAGGGGTAGAGTAGAGAGAGAGAGAGGAAGAGAGGAGGAGGAGGGGGGAGGAGATAGAGAGAGCAAGGGATTGGGAGAAGGAGAATAGTTAGGGGAGGGAGGGTGGGTAGAAAGGAGAGGTGTTGGGGAGTTTGAGGGGAGAAAGTTGGAGGGAGCTGGGGGTGGCAAGGGATGGCAGGTGGGGGTCCAGGGTAGGTAAAACAGGAGGGAAGCTCAGACAGACAAGGGGGTATCCAGTTTGAGGATATGGACTCAGGTAAGGGAGTCAGAGGTGTTTAAGAGGGGTTATCCAGGTTGAAGATATGGATTCAGGTAAGGCAGTCGCAGGTATTTGAGTTCAGCAGGTATTGCTTCAGTTCTCTTTTAAAGAACTGAACATTTGTTGCATTAAGAGCTGCAGCAGGGATCTCATTTAGCCATAGTGGAGCTCTGTACAAGAAGGATCTTAGTCATAGGGAACTTCTACGAAATGGGACATCAAGCTGTGTTGTCACTGTTCTTCATGTGTTGTATTAGGAGTTTGCTTCCTTTACCAGATCTGCAAGGCAGGTAGGGGCTAGGAAGAGCATGGCCTTTCTCCCTAGCAGGCAAGTTTGGTATCTGATTCTGGATTGAAGCGGTAGTATGTGGGCCATACCTTACAGGGTACAAGTCTATATGAAGCGGTCAGTATTTAGCAATAGTCTGCAAGCCTTGTTAAGGGCAGTGGCAACCCTTTTGAGGGCTGTATCAGTGGCTATACCATAAACCAGCAGCCCATAGTTGACAAGGGAGAGGACAGAGCTGGAGACTGAGAGCCAGAAGCCTTCAGCAGTTAGGCTTTTCTTGTGCCTAAACAGGATCCTCAATTTAGTGTTCCCAGTTTTCACCACCATGTCAATGTGCTGAACATACGAGAGGGTATCATCTACAATGACACCCAGGTACTTGAAGGAGTGAACCTGTTCCAGTGGGGCAGTCAGGTGATTTGTGATTGTTAGTTCTGGGCTTCCCGTCTTTAGTTGGGGGCTAGAGAGGAGCATTGTCATGTTTTTTTTGTAGTTTAGTAGCAACCTTTGG
The DNA here is from genome assembly GCA_016271365.2 of Neoceratodus forsteri. Lineage (NCBI taxonomy): Eukaryota > Metazoa > Chordata > Ceratodontiformes > Ceratodontidae > Neoceratodus > Neoceratodus forsteri. The sequence goes on along the minus strand of CM028131.1, from coordinate 157,420,701 downwards.
GAGTAGAATCAGGTCTCCAGTTGCTGGAAGGATGATTGTAGCTCAGCCTGTAGGTGCTCTGTGCAAGAGTGACAGCTAAGTAGGACAGCATCATCAGCATATAGAATGACTTTGCTAGTGCAGGCATAGGGTAGGTCATTCAGGAACATTTCATTTTCATTTCATTTCATTCTTTATTTTTAAAAGGCGCTTTTCTCAAAACCAAAGTGCCTGTACAATTTCATAAAACAATAAATAAACCAAGTTTAAAACTAACATAAGTCATTAAAAGCTATACTAAAAAGATGTGTCTTCAAAGCTCATTTAAAGCTTAGGACAGTCGGGCAATTTCGCATCTGACGAGGTAGAGAATTCCACAGGGCCAGAGCCATAAAACTAAGTGATCTAGCCCCTGAAGTTTTTAAATGAACCCTGGGAATCTCTAGCAATCCCTCATCAGTGGATGGGAGGGGGCGGGAAGGACAGTAGGGGCACAGGAGCTCTTTCAGGTAAGTAGGTCAATGATCGTGTAGGGCTTTATAGGTCAGCAAACCGACCTTGAAGGTGATTCGCCAAAACACTGGCAGCCAGTGCAGTCCATGGAGTACAGACATTATATGGCTGGATCTAGAAGATCCAGTCAACAACCTGGCCACCGCATTCTGCACTAGCTGCAGACGGTGAAGTTCAACCCCCGATAGCCCTAGGTACAGGGAGTTGCAATAGTCAAGGCGGGAGGTAACGAAAGCACGGATCAACGTTGGAAGATCCTCTGGAGGAACCAGGTGCTTCACCCTGGTGATGTTCCTTAGATGGTAAAAGGAAGTTTTGACCACCGCTGACACCTGAGATTTAAACATCAAGCAGTTGTCAAATATTACGCCAAGATTCCGCACCTGGTCTGAGGTCGTCAGCTGAACGCCCCCAAGCCATAAGCCTGAGGGAGATCCATCCGGCAGACCCGCCTCACAGCGACCCTTGTCCACGACCAACACCTCAGTTTTCTCCGGGTTTAACCTCAGCCAACTCCCATTCATCCAGTCTTGGATTTCGGCAAGGCAGTTATTAAATACCGAAAAGGCAGCATCCTGGCCAGGCACAAAAGACATATACAGCTGGGTATCATCTGCATAGCAATGAAAACCCAAACTGTATCATCTAATAATCGCTCCCAACAGCAGCATATACACCGCAAACAACATGGGCGCTAGAATAGAACCCTGCGGTACTCCACAGGATAGGGAGACTGATGCCGAGGAAGAAATTCCCGACAATACACTCCGAGTCCTACCCTCGAGGTAAGATCGAAACCACCTGAGGACCATATCAGACAATCCACAGATGGACCGCAGATGCTCTAACAGCACACCATGGTCAACAGTGTCAAATGCTGCAGAGAGATCGAGAAGTACCAAGATAGAACAGGTCCTACGATATCTTGCTATTAGGAGGTCATTTAGTACCCGAACAAGTGCTGTCTCGGTACTATGCCTTTTTCTAAAGCTGGACTGGAGAGAATCGTAGACATTGTTGTTGGTCAGATGACCATCCACTGCACTGCAACCACCTTCTCAATAACTTTACCCCCAAAGGGTAAGTTAGAGACGGGTCTGTAATTTGCTAGACAATCTGGGTCTATGGAGGGCTTCTTCAAACTATAGCCTCTTTAAGAGGATCTGGAAAGATCCCCCTCTCCAAAGACTTCCAGACTATTAAAGCCAGGACTAGGCTGATTTTATCCACACAATCCAGTAAGAGACGTGTGGGGCTAGGGTCCAAATCACAGTTGGTCAGTCGCCATGCTCAGATGATCATCACAATGTCATCGATTGTGGGGAGGCTGAAGTCAGACCATGCAAACTGGGTGTTCGACATCTCCTGCCGACCATCACCGCTCCCATTGGGGAGGGAAGAATGGACATCCGCTCTGATTTTGGCAACCTTATCTGCAAAGAAGAGAGCAAACTCCTCACACCTTCTGGAGAAAAGGGTCTTCTGGGCTGAAGACAGACTGGATTGCACAGTCTGTCCACAGTCCGAAAGAGCTGAGCTGGTCTATTCTGTGCAGCCGCAATCTTTCTGGACAGGAATTCTGCCTTCTTACGAGAGATTGCGGATTGATAGGCCATATAATGGTCCATCAAACTAAATTTTTCATCATCCAAACCGGACTTCAGCCAAAGCCTCTCCAGCCTTCATCCAACCCTCCTCAACTCCCTCACGGTCTCATCGAACCAAGGAGACCTGGGGTGAAGATTGAGGGGACGAACATGAACAGGTGCAATAGAATCCATGGCCCCTGTCACTGCCTTATTATAAGCATGTACCAGGTCCCCTGGATCCAAGCAATCTATCGGTAGGCCCGATAGGTCCAGTACTGCCATCAGGTCATCCGGGGACACACCCCTTAAAGGGCGGTACCGGACCATCTCCGAAGGGGCTGACCTAATAGGGGTGGCCTCAAAACTGAACCTAATGGAGTGATGGTCAGACTATCCGACCGGTTCCACCACCAAGTCAGATATCCCCATCCCCAGAAGGAACACCAGGTCCAATGAGTGTCCACCAATATGGGTCGAGGAGGAAACAACCTGTGTGAAGCCCAGTGATATCATTAACTGGAGGAAGTCTTGACCAAAATGTGAGAGTTCATCGTTGACCCAGGCATTGAAGTCCCCCAGAACCAACCATCTGGGGGACCCCAATGTCAGGTCGACAACGAAGTCTGTGACTTCCTGCAGGAAAACATTCTCGTCACCTGGTGGATAGTATACAAGAAGTATCCTGCACCCTACACCCTCGCCCAAGATACACTCAAAGGATCTGGTGACTCCCACCGGTACCTCCACCAGGCCCAGTTCTGACTTAACACATATGGCAACACCCCCGCCCCTATGATCCTGCCTCGGGCGGTGTATCACCAAGTACCCAGCTGGAACTGCTGCTGCTAAAACTGGCCCAGCATTTTCATCCAGCCAAGTCTTGGTGATGCACACCAGGTCAGATGACCCAACAAGATCAGCTATAATAGCCGTCTTGTTTTTAATAGACCTGACGTTGCACAACACTGCCCGAGTAGGATGAACCTCTGAAGATGACCGCCTTACCTGCTGATCATAATCAGAACCCTTGGGTATGGGCACCAAACAGGGAGATCCCCTTTCCTGTGCCCATTTTGCCCCAGGGCATCTCCTTGACCCCACTGTCCCTATCCGCCCGATCCTTTCCATTCCCCCCAGGCCCAGCACCAGCCCTCCTCCTCCCCCTCACAATCCCCAGAGCCCTACATCTTCTATAGACTCCCGGCGACAGGTGGGGACAGGAGAAAGGACGAAGGTCCCTGAGCCTAGTGGGGGAAAAATACCTGACCGTCCTATTATCATTCCAGCACATAATTAACACCACAAAAAAAAAAATCAACAGTAATAAACCCCACTCAAACTTATATACTGTAAATAACTACTCTACAAAATTTACCAATAATTTTAAATAATTTTAAATAAAACTAATAGACACAACACTCAAATAACAACATCTATTAACAAAAATATACCCCTATCAGTGTGTCAAAATTGTGCTTTAAGTTTATCAAAACGCTTTATCTTTCTACCCCTACCCACAGTACTCTCACCACTGCGGGGGAGAGGAGCTTTCCACACTATACAGAACCCCTAACATAAAATTGGCCCATAACTTTAAAAGGCCCCTTAGTCTAAAGCCAATACCTTTATTTGCCTAAAAATAAAATAAGAGTTGCAAGGTCTTCTTTATGTCCACACCTATGTGCTCTCACCACTTCAGTATGGTCCGAACTTTAATCAGTCTCCTCTCACGAGACTGAATCAGTCATAATTGAACTCAGTTTTAAATTTCCCAGTAGCTAACACACGCTGGTCAAAAACAGAGAAAATTCAGAGATACTTCACCAAATCAAACAATCCACGCAATTCCAACTTGCTTCCAAACGTTTGAATTTCTTAGTGACCAAGAATCCTGCAGGCTGACAGGCATACAGATACCATGTGTATTTCCACTGCAAGTTCTGGCTCTACCCGACCCTCGCTGCAGTGAAGCAGGTGAACATGCTGAAGAGCAGTGGACCCAGGATGGACCCTTGAGGAACCCCTAGTGAGACTTCCTTGGATGCAGACATGGAGTGACCTATCTTGACCCTTTGAGACTGGGAGGTTAGGTAGTCCTGGAATCATAGAGTGGCATTTGGGGAAACACAAATGGCATGCAGTTTAGACAAGAGGAGTGGGTGGCAGACTGCATCAAATGCCTTTGTTAGGTCAATGAAGATGGACCCAACCAGTTTTCCCTCATCCAATGCCTTATGGACATATTCAATGAAATCTACTAGTGCAGTGTCCGTGCTGTGGAGTTTCCTAAAGCCATGTTGCTGGGGACACAACAGCTGGTATTTGTGAATATAGTCAGTAAATCGGTCTGCCGTAATCCTTTCCAGTGCTTTAGAGAGGGTGAGAGGATAGAGATGGGCCTGTAGTTTGCAGTCAGTGACCTAGTGCCTCACTTATGCACTGGGGTCACTATTGCTTGTTTCCAAGGAGAAGGGAATTTGGTGAGCTGGAGGGATTAATTGAAAATTGTAGTGATGGGAACAATGACTTTATTGATTGCCAGCACCAGAAGTTTCATGTAATGTTATCAGACCCCATTCTGGTTTTCCCCAGGACCTTTTTAACATAACCCAGTGCTTCTTTGACAGTGACTCTCTTGAAGTAAAATTGAGGGTGCGAGTTGATGTCCGGTTGGCATCTATTATCAGCTTTGATAGGCTTGAGATATTTGGCTGGTAGAACAGAACCAAGATCCGTGAAGGTGGAGTTGAACTCATCGGCAATGGTGTGGGGGTCCATAGTATTTGTGCCTGCTAATGTTTAGCAGTGATGGCTGTGTTTTGCCGTCCTTCCCTGTGAGTGCCTTTATATTGTCCCAGAACTGCCTCCCATCACCCCAGGTTCTTTCCAATTGATCCTCATAGAAATTAGACTTAGCATTCCTGATGAGATGTGTGCATTTGTTTCTGACTGCCCTGTATCTTTGAAGGTTGCTGGGCTTACCGGAGGCCCTGATGTGATACCAAAGGTTGTCCCTTTCCCTCATGTGATCTAGGAGGTCACTAGTAATCCACCCATTGTTATGGCTGTGTGTTTTTCTTTTTTTGAATGGAGCAAATCTGTCACAAATGCTATTAAAGTTAATAATAAAGTACTGGAGTGTTATGTCAAGGTCATGCAGGACCTTAAGGGGAGACCAATCAATCTGAGAAAGCACCTCCTTGAAAGCTGAGAGCTGCCCTTTCCTGAGAATTCTGCTGTTCACAAAGACAGGTGGCTCTTTTTTGAATTTATTGGACCACAGACAGGTGATGGGGGGTGGCTACTTAGCAAATCTGGTAGTACCATGACATCGATAATCCTGTCAGGTGAGCTTGCAAGGATCCAGTCCAGGACCGTGTGCTTACCAGTCTTATGGTTCATTCTAGTGGGATGTGTGATTAATTACATGAGGAGGGAGCTGGCTATGATATCCTTCTGGTTGGTCAATTCATTACTGAGCCAATTGCTGTTGAAGTTTCCAGTCATGATGAGCTCATAGTTGTTGTTAACACCAGCCATGGACCCTAGTAGTTTAATTAGACTGTCTTTGGTTATTTTTGGTTGGAGGTAGATGCATGTAATGACCAGAGATTTTTTATGTTCACCAAAAATGATTCTAGCTGCAAGGAGCTTATGGTCAACGTTGCAGGTTATGATGGGGAGCACAATGCCTTGTACAGTGTTCCAAAAATAAATGAGAGAGCAGCCACCTCTTTTCCCATTCCTATCACATTTTAAAGTACTGTAACCTGGGAGCACTATCACATTATCCCTGACCCAGGTGGATAGCCAGGTCTCAGTCAGGGAAAGTATATCAGGGTTATGTGGGACCGCCTACGCCTGCAGTTGAGGCATCTTTAGAATTAGGCTGCATATATTCATCGTACCAAGTTTCAAGCCATTTCCCTTCAGCCCGGTATACCCTGGCCCACTCATGGGGTTAGGTTGCATTCATGATGTAGTAATATTAAACCATGCAGATAGTTATGTTCAGGGATATGTAATACAGTAATCTTGTCCAAAGGTACCAGGAGTCAAATGAGTCAAATTAAAAGGGAATGTGCATGTTTCTCTATAAGATTATTTCAATAGTTACTACAGTTGATGAGAAATTGGTTTGCTAACAAATGACCTTAGTAAAACACTGAAAAATACTTTCCAAATAGGGATACCCAGGGTCCGTCTTCAGTCATTAGGTGCCAGTGCTTTTTCTTTTGTGGCCCCGACCCTGTGGAACTCTCTACCTTGTTGGATTAGGGAGGGCTTTTCCAATGAGACTTTAAAAGCCTCATTGAAAATGTATTTATTTAACTTGGCTTTTGGGGAAAATGTTTAGTTTTCTTTCTGCTGCCTTTTTATCTTTTTATATATTTTATTGATTGAATGATTGCCTGTCCTGGCAGCTACTGAGTCGTTGTTTCTTAGCAGCAGTGATGTCACAGTTAGTGAGGTCACAATGCTGGTAATGTAATGGGGGGAACAGAGTTAGATATTAAGCTGCTAGAGTGCTGTCCCACACATCACACTTGTTAACGTAAGGCAAACAATCTTCCAATTAACCAAAGGGAAAATAAAAAGTACTTCAGATATAACATGTAATGGCTGACAGCTTTTAAAAACTAATATTAGTTTTAGGCAGTACAATAGCTCTTTAACTAAATGAGAATGACTAAAGGACCTAATATAGACCCCCAAGGCACATTGCATGCCATTGGGGATATATTTGATTATTTCTCACTCACAGTAACCAACTGGAACTGATTTGGAAGATAAGATTGAAACCATTTGCATGGTTCTGCTGCTAGTCCTTTTTTTTCAGTCTATCCCTGAGAACCTTGTGATCTACATGTTCAAAAGCTTTAGAGAAGTCCACAAACACTGCACCCATGGCTCCTGCTTCCCCAAGTGGAGTTGCTGCCAGGACTGTGAAGTCCATGAGCACAGTGCCCGTGGACTGGCCCTTCCTAAAGCCTGATTGCAAGTTTGTTAATTTATTGCACATCTCAAGGTTATCATATAAGTATCCATGAACTAGTCTATCCATTATTTTAGAAATTACCAAGTGTAATGCGATTGGTCAATAATTAGAGGGTTTTGAGGAATCCCCTCCCTTAAAAATCGGAACAACTTTATCTAGCTTCCATTGTTGTGGGAAGATACCTTCAATTATATTCCAGTTAAAAATAGCTGCCAAAGTTTGGGCAATTTCTAGGGACAAATCCTTTAAGAATCTGTTTTCTGTATTATCAAGCCCACTTGCTTTATTTACTTTTAGTTTATTTATTACTTGAAGCACATTGTACTTATTAATTATTTTAAACCTAAACTTTGGTGTTGTCTTATCTTTTACTATACTTCCATTACACTTTGTCACTTATCCCTGTATCTAACCCATTTATTTCTTTCATTTCTTTCACATTTAAATTTCCTAAATCAGGCAGTTTGGTAAAGTACGATATTTGTTTAAGAGAGTTGCTGATCTGTCTGGCTGTTGAAATTCCCCATTTTCTAGGATTGTAATTTCAGTTGCATTTTTAACAGGGTTTGTTAATGGTTTGATCAAAGACCAGTATTGTTTAGGTCTGAAGTTTCATTCTTTTTTTGTTTGTAAAAATAGCTCTTTGATTCCTTACTTCCTGAACAACTTTGTTTCTCACTCATTTAAATTCTTCCCAAGCTTCCTAACTCAAAGATGTATTTGCTTTCCTCCAGAGATAGTTTTTTACTCTAATTAACTTTTTAATTTTATCATTTATCCAGGCCATGCAATTTGACTTTTCTGTTTGTTTCTTTGGGGACTTATTACAAGCATCCAAAAACATTTTAGTGAATTAGTCAATCGCACTATAGTACATTGAAAATCAGGTATCAGGGGAATTCTATACCAAATGTAACTGAAACCAATACATTTCTGGATGATCTAGAAAGTATTAATGTTGATGGAAGTTATATCCTGATGGGTGACTTTAATTTTCCACCCATCAACTGGGACTTACTTGAGGGGCAGGGTTCTAGTGAAAATAGCTTTATTGAGATTGCAATTGCAAATAACTTAGAGCAAGTAGTTAAAAAAACTAGAGGGAATAGAATTCTTCATATTATTCTCACTAATTTTCAGATAGATCTACCTGAACCTGAAATCTTACCCCCATTAGGGGATAGTGACCACTTAATGGTTAAAATCAGAACTGAATTTGAAAATCTCAAAATTAAAGGCACAACTTGCTGCTAACTATAAAGACATTAATGAGTGGCTAGCAACTTGGGATTGGCAAAAACTGACCTTTTAGTTCAAAACTTGGAAAATACTTGGGAAATTATAAATAATAAAATGTAATATTGTATGTCAAGATGGGTTCCCAAAAGAAAAAAATATCATAATAACAAAAGACTGCCATTATGGTGGAATGCAACAATTAAGAAACGTATTAATAAAAAGGAAAAGTTGTACAAAAAATATATCAAAGACCTTAATAAAAAAATGAGGGACAGATATAAATCAATATCCAAAAAATGAAAAACCAGCATTAGGAAAGCCAAAGCAGCATTTGAATCAAAATTGGCATTAGATACTAAAGACAATAAAAAAACAGTTTTTTAATTACATTGGATCCATGATGGGTAATCCAAGAATGGTGGGCCCCTTAAAAACATTAAATAATGACACTATTAGTAATGAGAATGATATTGCTGGTGAACGTAATCATTTTTTTCTAAGTGTTTTCCAGCCTAAACATCATATAACAAACATACCATCATTAATACATAATAATCTTATGGATTTTAGTTCACAAGAAGTTTTATCAGTTATAAAGACTATTAAACCAAATAGCTCTGCAGATCCAGATGGAATACCTCCAAAATTCATAAAAGAAATGGCCACAGTAGTGTTGGGTCCCTTAACTGAATTATGTAATAAATCCATTCAGGATGGTAAAGGCCTACCTCCTTGGAAAGAAGCCAATATAACCCCTATATTTAAAGGTGGTGATAGATCCAGGGTTGACAACTATAGACCTCTTAGTCTAACTTCCGTAAATGGTAAGTTAATGGAATGGCTATTACAACACCGAATAACAAACCATATTTAAGAAAAAGGATTAATGGATATCACACAACATGGTTTTGTAAAAATAGATCTTGTCTTACCAATCTACTTCAGTTTTTTGAGCCTGTTAGTTCTGCTATTGATAAGGAATTGTCTGTGGACATATTATTCCTCGATTACAGTAAGACGTTTGACACTGTATCCCATAAACTCTTAGCTGAACACCTTATTAAGATTGAACTCTATCTAAATATAATTATTTGGATTATATCATGGCTGCACAACAGGAAGCAGAGAGCTGTTATTTGGAGATTAGAATCTAGTTATGGAAATGTCACCAGTGGTGTACCACAGGGCTCTGTTCTGAGCCCCATTCTTTTCAAAATACTTGTATCAACTATGTAGACAAATAATTCTGCATGGATGTGCAAGTACACAGATGATTGTAAAATTGGTGCGATTATTACAGATCATAGCTCTTGTGTGCAATTTAAAGAAAATATTAACCAACTTAGTATCTGGGCTGAACAATCTCTTATGAAATTTAATGTGAGCAAAGGTAAAATTATGCACATTGGACTCAATAACCCAAAATATAAATATACTTTAAATTATCATGTACTGGAAACAGCAACCAATGAGAAAGATTTGAGTGTTTTTATCAGCAATGATCTTTCTTTTGACTTACATGCTAAATAGAAGGTCAAATACAGTCATAAAATACTGGGTTGTATCTTCAGAAATATAAAAAGGGGATAAGCCAATGTAATCATGCCTTTATATAATAGTCTTGTGAGACCACATATGGAATACTGCATGCAAGTTAGTGCTCCTCAAACAACAAGCATTTGTCAATGCAGAATGTTTGCTTGCTGGTATTAGCATTGGAGATGCAGGAGGTAGACAGATGCAGAATAGGAATGGCAGTGAAGTATTGAACTTCATGCCAACCCCACCTGCCTCCTGTAGAGATGGACAGGCATTTGGGTAAGTGTTTGGGTCATCACCAATGATGTTCATGCTATGTCACCTCACCCTATTCTGCAGACACCAACATATATTGAGATGTGTCTTGGTGTGTTTGGATTTACAGTCACCCCATTCCATAAGCACATACGCTGAAGTGGGTAGAGCATAGAAGAATTGGGTGAACAGTGGGGCCGAAGAGTCCAAGGTACACCTCAATGCCTGTCACTGGGTGGGGGGTGCTGGGGGTTGGATGGCATGAGCAGTATAGTTGACAATTCAAAGGCACACCCTGATGCCTGTCAGTCTGTACAGGATGGGACGTTATGGTTAGAAACCCTAATGCCCCAGGCGTTTGTTAGTATTTGCACTACAAATTTTCAACATGGCCTTTGTGTGGCCCCACCTCATGAAAGCATTTGGGACCTCTTCTTATGAAGAGTGGCAGTGTGATTTTGTCAATGTGTCTCGAACTTTGACTTCCAACAGTGACCGTGCTATTCTGCACTGCATGTACAAAAACACAGCTCAGGCAGGATATGAAGAATGACAGCTGTACCATCCATAGGGAGGTGTGAAGACATGGCAATGTTTAAAATCTGTAGTGGGAATAGTAAAAATGCTGGCACTTCCAAGCATACATGGAAACTGCACAACGCATGCATATAACACACTCATTTTATGGACTTTCATCACCAAATTTTCAACATAGGCATTTTAGGATCTCTGCTCATAAACAGTGTCACTGTGATTTTCTTAATGTGTCCCGAACACTGTTTTCCCACAGCAACTGCTCTATTCTGCAGCAGAAGTGCAAAAACATATTTTGGCCAGGATGTGAAAAATGACAGCTGTACTGTTCATAAGGAGGTGTGGAAAAATGGCAATGTTGAAAATCTGGAGTGAAAATATTGCAAATTTGTGAAGTTATGAGCTTGCATGGAACCTACGCAATGCACGCTCGTAACACACTCATTTTATGGACTTTTGTCACAAAATTTTCAACATAGGCATTTTAGGACCTCTGCTCATGACCAGTATCACTGTGATTTTCTTAATGGGTCCTGAACACTGATTTCCCACAGCGACCACGCTGTTCTGCACCAGAACTGTGAAAACACATTTCAGCCAGGATGTGAAAAATGACAGCTGTACTGTTCATAAGAAGGTGCAGAAAAATGGCAATGTTGAAAATCTGTAGTGAAAATATTGCAGATTGGTGAAATTACGAGCGTGCATAGCAACTGTGCAACGCACACTCGAAAAACAGTATTTTTTTGGATTTTTCCCACCAAATTTGCAACATAGAATTTTTGAGAGCCCACCTCATGAACATTGGCACTGTCATTTTGTTAACTGGTCCCGAAAGGTGATTCTGTGCAATGACCACAAAATCACCTTTTGGGATGGATTAATGCCATGACAGTGGCTGAATTCATGAGGAGAGGGCCCAATAACCCCATGTTGAATCTTTGGTGCCAAAATTCCCCAAAATGACCGAGATATGCACCAAAGTTGTAAAAACCTTAGTTATGACATTATACAGCTTACTGGCATTTCCTCAGTTCGCGGTCGGCTTTGAAGAGTGCAGACATGTTCCCAGTCCACCAAAGATCATTGTGCCGGGCTCTGGAGGTAAGTATGGGGTGAGAGGGGGTGTGGGGAAGTGGGGTGCACAGAGGGTGGGCACAGGGTGAGGGAGGGCCACCGGACTTGACAAGGGACCGTTTTCTGCTTTGCAGGTTAAAGAAAAAACATTGCGGGATGGGTTTTTCTTTACAGGGGCATTGGGCATGCTGGGGTGGGCTCCCAACATGCCACCTGAATGTTTGAGGAGGGGCTGTAGCTGACAGGGGATTGGGCACCCCCATTGGCACATATGGAGTGCTGGAAGGGAACAAGAGCCAAGGGGGACTGGGCACCACCTTGGCACAAACTGAACATTTTGGTAGGGGGTAAACATTATGCCGATAGGGAGTGGGCTCCCCTGTTGGCAAATTACAATGGGGGGTGAATGAAGCTGATGGGGATTGGGCCCCCCATTGGCAAAACAATTTTCTTGGGGGAACATGATGCCGAGGTGGATTGGGCACCCCCTCGGCACAGGGGATGATACTTTTTGTGAACATGGTGGCAGCTTGCTGCCACGTTCACAAACATTACAATAGGCAACATTCCACCCAGCAATGACAGGTCACTCCCTCATTGCAGCGGAATGGCTGATGTTGCCATGATGAGACAGCCCCTGATTGCTGCAGCAAAAATGTTTCTACTTGGTGTCACTTTTGGAGACCAGTGTCATTAGCACACTGTGCCTCCTTTGGTCCACCAGTGCCAAGCCCCCAAAGGTAGTGCCTTTGTTGGCTGCTACAGTGCTGCGCCTCCACAACCCACTTCTCTCCTAAGCTACCACATCATGTTTCTTGCACATGCGTGCAAGCAAACTTAATAAAGGATGCAAAAATGATAGAGAGAATACAAAGAAAAACTACGAAAAGAGTTAAATGAATGAGCAATCTAAGGTAGTCTAGAAGACTACAAAAACTTGGATGATATTCAATGAAATATAAATGGATCAGAGGTGATCTCTGTCTAGCTTTTAAAACTATGAATGATCCTTTTTTGCAGGAAACTGTGGGAATTATCCCCCAGACAAAAAATAAACATATAAGATCTCATAATCTACAGATGACTGGAGTAAAAAATAATACTGTGAAAAGAACTAAACGGTTTACACAAAGAATACTATCTAGTTGGAATACACTCCCACTGACTATTGTTGAGAGTGACACAACTGAGACTTTTTAAAAAATAGAACTAATATCTTTATGGGTACTGCTAAATATGAATACCACCCATAGGATGGGTAGCAAGTTCTTTACGGGCAACTGCCTGATTGAGCTTGTAAACCATACTATGAATCTATGAACCTATATTTAATATATAATTTTGAAATGCTGGCTTATTGTATTTTTTGAAACATCTCCTGGTAGTAAACAATTCTTTACATTTTAATTTTGTTTTCATGTAGACACTAATGTTATTTCTAGTTATATTATGGTCCCCCATGTCATGTGGTTTAACACTTTTTTCTAATACTAATTGGTCTAGGGAGACAAAAATACATCCTGGAATTTTACCTGGGCTAGTTAGTTTTCCTTTTCTGGTTGGAGTATTTATAATTTGCACTAAGTTCAGGCTTTGTAAAGAGTCTTCCAATTTTTGCCTCTTGGACAACCCAGGCTGCATTAAAATCTCCAGTTCCTTTTTCTTGCATGTTTCAGCACTGTTTGAGCTATTTTTTTATAAGAACATTGTTTTGACTTTAGGTAGAGAATAAACTACAAAAACGGACAGATCTAGGACTTGTAGATTGACTAATAAGCATTGTATACCTTATATTTTGCCTGACTAAAGAATATTTGCATGTTCAAGGGAGTGCCTTATCTACAGTAAGACTCCCTGCCCCACATGATCTTCTGTCCAACTTACAACTATAAAAATCATTCAGTTCAATTTTACTTAATTTGATCTTTTTGCATAGCCATGTCTCTGTTAAGGTAATTATATCTGGGGATTCTATCTCAGCCCATGTCTGGAACAGGTCTATTTTATTTACAAGGCTCCAGGCATTGTCATGCATAATCTTAATGAACCTATTCTCTGGTCAAGAGTTTAATTCAATATTTCTACTGAGAATCAATGACATCCAAAGCACATATATCTGATTTATTGAACATTGGCCTAATCTTTTTAGGGCTGTGGGCGGAGCCCATCTGTAGCTCTAAAAATGGCTTTTCCTGGAACTTCCATTTTAGACATTTGTATGTAGTCCTCCACAGCTGAAAAGTAGTACACCCCCCTCTGATATTTGCTATGTGTTGTTCTATGTTAAAGGCATCTGAAGGGGAAAGGGGGATGCTACTGTATTGTACCTCAGAACTTCTCAGGATATTAACAAAAAAAAACATTTTTTAACTGCTGTTTCTATCATCTGTCCAGCTCAGTCTAACAGATTTGTTCTATTTCTTTCAGCAACCTAGGGCACTCATTTGCTCTTGGTTTCTGTGAAAATGAAAGTCAGACTCAGTGTCAGATTACAGACAGTGGAATGTAGATTGTTAGCTGCCTGACATTCCTTTTTCAGCAGGACAGATTGGAGGTACGCACTGGAAACAGAAGACCATTTTTTTTTTCTCATTTTATAATATGATGCATTGAGAGTGTGTTTAGTTGCAGCGTCAGGTCCTTGAAGAAAATAATAACATTTATGTAACTTATTCAAGATTTCAATAGGTAGTCAGAAAACAAGTCTGAGAGATTTTGTGTAAAAACTAACAAATGAAAGATGCAAAAAAACAGCATGCACACTGACCTCTGAGACTGGAAGATTAGAAGGCTGTGGGTTCTAGCCCCACACTAGGCATGTGGGTTAAAGAGCTTGTGTAGTGCCTAAAACTAATATTACATTTTAAAAGCAGGCAACCATTACCTTTTATATTTGAGGTACTTTATCTTTCCCTTTGTTTAATTAGAAGATTGTTTACCTGATGTTAATATGTGTGATGTGTGGAACAGCACTCTGTGTGGCAGCTGACATAGCTAGCTATACTGCCCCCACTACATCACCAGCATCATGACCTCACTGACTGTGACATCACTGCTACTTAGGAACAGCAATTCAGTGACTTCCAGGTCATTCACAGGTGATTTCACTGTCAGCGAAATCACAATGCTGATGTTGTAGTGGGGGTCAGTAGAGCTAGATATGTCAGCTGCTATGTTAAGAGCTGTTCCACACATTCACCACAACATTATGACATAGAAGACTCTCTGATGGGCAAAAAGTAAAAGAAAGGTACTTCAGAAACAAAATTTTATAACTGACTACTTCTTAAAATTTAAATTATTTCCTGCCTGCCTGGTTTGGCTCCACTAGCTCTTTAAATCCTAATAGTGACACTGTAGTACACCATGGGGAGGGGGTGCTCCTGTATTTTCTTTCTGCCTGTTCAGGTGGATGTTAAAGATCCTATGGCACTTCTCAAAAAGAGTAGGGGAATTTTTATTGGACAAAACTACATTACAGCTCACAATAAGTGCAAGACAAAGTGTTAAATACATACCTTTCAAATAATCACATAAACCACCTTGTATGGATTGGTGGGGCGCCTGTGAGGAAGGTCAGAAGTTGATGTTCGTTGACAACAGATGTTCCAAGATGGCTGGGCGGAGCAGAAGCTGAAAGCCGAGAGGAGTGCAGAGAGTCTTGTCAACAGCCTGAATTATGATTACTAGCAGCTCATAACCTTGAAAGGAGGAAAAGAAACATGCCTGGGTGGTAACTTTATTTATGGTCTAAACTGTCTGCATTGTTAGCTAAGCAAAAAAAGCTGTGAGACGGCAAAGATTTGTTTTTGGTTAGACACTGAGAGTATACCTTTTTCTTTTCCCTTTACGGGGGTATGTTTTTACACTGGAGCTGATTGTTGTTTTTTTGCTTGTTGAAATATAAGAGGTGGCTGCTGTAAGAAAAGAAGTGATGCAGAGGATGTAATAGTTTAAATTGTTTTGCCTCAGTATGTCTAAAGCAGGTCGAACTCTTAGAGAAATTAGAGATACCAGAGTGGAGAAAAGGAACAGAGAGACAAGGTCCAAAAAATAAGCAGGTATGCCTACACTGGCAGAGATTTCTCTACAAACAGACACACTACCAGTACTTCTCTCACAGATGGTAAGCCCCATGAAGGAAAAGCCGACACAAGGTAATATCCTTCATTTTTTTTTCAAAGAAAGATATGGCTGCAAGTACAGACCAGCAGTTGGACAACACAGGAATGCAACATGAAATGGAGCAAACAGCTCTCAGGGGTAGTGAAATGGAACCTTGACAGGAAAGTTTAAATATGGTATTACAACAAGATGCCTCATTAGTTCTAGCTACTTCCCAGATATTAGCTATGGGTTTGCATGGTTTACATGGGTGAGGTGCCAATGAAATAATTAATTCAGAGCTTCAAGAACAAGAACAACAGATGGGGGGGGCACAGCTGAAAAATCAACAAAGTTCTAGTTTAGGAAGCAAAGAAGAGGTCCTCGAAGCAGTGAACATATTTAAGAAAGAAATGATAGAAATTTTAGGGGATATTAGGGGATCTATGCAATCAGTTAACTCTGCATTATTAGAAATGAACTTGAAACTTCAGACTTTATCTACAAGGACTGAACATTTAGAAGAAAGAATATCCCAAATAGAGGATTCTTCAAGACCCATGCCATAGCAAATACTGCAACTGGAGAGACAGGTACAAGCTTTAAAATTGAAAGTTACTGAGCCAGAGGATCAGGTCCGAAGAGCAAATATAAGGATCTGCAGACTCCCAGAGGGGGTTGAAGGTAGCGAGAACCTGGTAGCATATTTTGAGAAAATCTTAACCACTGTTCTATGCCACCAATATCCTGAAGATAAAGTAGTCCTGGACCAGGCTAATCGAGCTGGGACAAGGTCAAATTCAAACCAGGAATATCCAAGAACTGTTTTTGTGAAAACTTTAAAGTTCCAGGATAGAGAAGCTGTACTGAATAAAGCCAGGATATCTAAAGGCCTAGTTTATGAAAACATGCAGTTTAACACTTACCCAGACTTGTAGAAAAAAGAAAGCAATATAATCCACTAAAACAGCTGCTATATAAAAAGGGGATACATTCATCTATGCTTTATCCTGCACGTATAAGATTTGTTATAAATGGCCGGTTACATACTTTCGATACTGCTGATGAAGCAATGGAGGCATATAAGCTGGCATATGAGGCAACATAAGATCTAGCTGTGGATTCCCTTTCCTCCCATCCCCTAGGGGAAGTAAAGGGCAGTGGCATGAAAAAGTATTTGCCCCCTTCCTGATTTTCTCTATTATTGCATATTTGTCACACTGGACGTTTTCAGGTCTTTAGACAAAATGTAATATTAGATAAAGGGAACCTGAGTGAACAAATAACACTTGTTTTTTTCTTACTTATTTCATTTATTTAATGAAAACAGTTAACCAACACCAACTGGCACTGTGTGAAAAAGTAATTGCCCCCTTACACTTAATAACTGGTTACACCACCTTTAGCTGCAATGACTGCAACCAAATGCATCCTATAATTCAATATCAGTCTTTCACATCGCTGTGGAGGAATTTTAACCCACTCTTCCAAGCAGAACTGCTTTAATTCAGTAACATTGGTAGGTTTTCGAGTATGAACTGCTCGTTTCGGGTCCTGTCACAGCATCTCTATTGGGTTTAGGTCTGGACTTTGACTAGGCCACTCCAAAACTTTAATTTTACTTCTTTTCAGCCATTCTGATGTAGACTTGCTTTTGTGTTTTGGATCATTGTCTTGTTGCATGACCCAACTACGTTTCAGCTTCAGCTGACGGACGGATGACCGGACATTCTTCTTAAGAATTTTCTGGTACAGAGCAGAATTCATGGTTCCTTCAATTATGACAAGTCGTCCAGGTCCTGAGGCAGCAAAGCATCCCCACACCATCACACTACCACCACCATGTTTGACTGTTGGTATGATGTTCTTTCTGTGGCATGCTGTGTTTGCTTTAAGCCAGACATAATGATGATGATGATGATGATGATTAAAACTTTATTTTTATACAGGTATATTTGATTAGTGCAACAAACACTGTTTACAATCAAGTCCTGTATAGATGATACATAAATAACATCACAAATACTCAAAATACAAATACTTCACAAAATAATAACATATATAACATTATCCACAACATGCACACACACATTCCTTCTGCAAGTATTCAAACAATTTACTTTTAAAACTAGCAAAGCTAGCTATATTCTGCAAGTGCTTGGGTAAATTATTCCATGATAAAGCAAGTCTATTTTGTAACTTCATTTCTCCTACATTACTACAATATTTGAGCAATGGTACCCTATTTTCAGAATTTCTTGTACATAAATTATAACTATCCAGGGTCTGCAACTTAATATACTTAAGTAGTGGATGATTGTTTTTGGCATATATTAATTTATGACAATTTAGTAGCCAAGTATAATTCCTCTGTGCTTCAGGATGCAGCCTATTTAATCTTTCATATAATTTACAATGATGCATTTTATATTTGCCTTTAATGATAAATTTACCTAATCTATAAATTGTTTGATTAACTTTTTTTAACACTTTCTGTGAAGCATTCATATATATTGGTACTCCATAATCAAGTACCGGGATTAACATTTGCTTAACAAGTTTTTCCCTGGCTAATTTAGGCAATACATTTGTTAATCTTCTAAAAGCACCCAATCTTTGATTAACTTTTTTTATCTGCATATCAACATGACTTTCAAATGTCATACCAGAATCTATGTACATACCCAAATACCTATAACCTTTGACTTGATAATGGGATCCATGTCATCCAAAAGTTCCACTTTGGACTCATCTGTCCATAGAACATTTTCCCAAAAGGCTTGTGGATCATCCAGGTGCTTCTTGGCAAATGAGAGATGAGCATTTATGTTCTTCTTGGTTAGCAGTGGTTTCCACCTTGCTACTCTCCCATGAAGCCCATTTTTGCCCAGTCTCTTTCTGATTATGGAGTCATGAACACTGACCTTAGCTGAGGCAAGAGAAGCCTGCAGTTCTTTGGATGTTGTTTTAGGATCCTTTGAGACATCCTGGATGATTTTACGCTGCGCCTTGGAGTAATTTTGGCAGGCCGCCCACCTGGGAAGAATCACTACTGTTCCAAGTGTTCTCCATTTGAGATTATGGCTCTCACTGTGGTTCGATGGAGTCCCAGAGCCTTAGAAATAGCTTTGTAACCCTTTCCAGACTGATAGATAGCAACAACTTTTTTTCTGATCTTTTCAGGAACTTCCTTTGATCGTGGCATAATGTGCCTGTTGAATCTTTGTGCTGACAACGTGACTCTGATGGTAAGGATCAAAATAAGTGAGGTTTATATTGAGCAAGGCTGGCTGTAATCAAGTCTGGCTGTGTTCAATCAGCTGACTCTAATTATCCCTTGAATTTGGTTGATTTAACTAGGGGGCAATTACTTTTTCACACAGTGCCAGTTGGTGTTGGTTAACTGTTTTCATTAAATAAATGAAATACAGGTAAGTAAAAAAAAAAACAACAAGTGTAATTTGTTCACTCAGGTTCCCTTTATCTAATATTACATTTTGTCTAAAGACCTGAAAACATCCAGTGTGACAAATATGCAATAATAGAGAAAATCAGGAAGGGGCAAATACTTTTTCATGCCACTTAAGGGGTGAAAGAAAAAAAAAGGTGCAGCTTTATTGAAAAGATAACGACGGCACACTCAATCTCTGGTTAATTTGGTGTCTAGGGACAATACGTTTTTCATCTCATTTTTTAAGGGAGGGCAGCTTTTATGGGGTGGGTAGCATAGAAAGGGGGTAAATGTAAATGGCAGTTGAATAAGGGCTGGTGGATCATTTCAAGTGCTAAAATTCAGAAACTATACTATTTTCAATTTGGAAAAAAGAAGAGGGGAGATCCTAATTTTAGGAAAATTAAAACTAAAACTAAATGTCAGAAAATTGGAACATAGCCACTTGGAATGTTAAAGGTCTACATGATAGAAAGAAAGTAGTTACGCTACTTAAATTTGTGGAGAATAAAAGAATAGATGCATTATTGTTCCAGGAGAAACACATTTTACTCAGCAAAATAGGATACGGCTGCAGCGCTGATGGGGAAGGGTCTATGTTTCTAACTATACTTCAAAAGCTATAGGGGTATTGATAACTTTTAATAAAAAAAAGTCCCATGCCACATGTAATACGCATCACTACAGATGATCAAGGTCGATATATTATTATGGCATTGCAGCTGTATAATTTTAAAGTTACTTTAGCGGTCATATATGCACCTAATCAGAGTTCTGCTAGATTTCTCTCTGATTTCTTCCTGACTCTATCAACTTTTGAGGCACCATATGTGGTGGGCAGGGATTTCAACTTCGCTCTACATCAGCTGGATAAAACATCAAATTTAGATAAATCCTGGCTATCTTCCAGAATGGTTATTAAAAATGTTATGTTCGATCTTGGTTTAGTGGATCCATGGCGGGAAAAATATGGGGCAACAAAGATATACTCTTTTTTTCAAATGTACATCAGACATATTCTAGCATTGATTTTTTTCTAATGTCAAAATCAATATATTATAAGGTTCAAAATATTCAATATTCTACAATAGTTATATCAGATCATGCCCCAGGTATACTAACGATAAAGATGGAACAATCTAAGTCATGCACAAGGATATGGCAGGGAAACAATGCTATAATACTGCGTCAAAGTGAAACAGAACTGGTAATAAAGGTGACTAAAGAATATTTTAGTTGTAATTTAAACCAGAACACAACTATAATTATACAATGGCAAGAAAATTTCCCCTACCCTGATTGGTCAATGCGTACCTGGCACAGTGATGTTATTGAACAATAACATCACTGCATAAAGTCCAGGCCCTAAAATGACCTCCTAACAGACTCAGAAATCATAGTGCACTTGTGTTATCACCACAGCTTTCCCCACGAACCGAGCACATTCACTGAACTGCAAGTGCCCCCTCCTCCCCCCACACACACACAATTTGTCCCTCGCACCTCCAAGCAAATATATACTTTCAAAATTGATTTAATAAGAAAGTGCGTGTTTAATTTGAGAATTAGCCCTTTAGCACTATGGGCTTAATTGCTGCTGGCTCCGAGACATGATGTAGCATGTGCTTACTCCTTTGTGGTCACCGCTCACCCATTTCCACATGCAGCGGCGTTTATCTTAAACGTTCACTGTGTAACTAATTAACTCCATCAGCAACTAACATATTCCTAAGATCAAAAATCTTTCACAGAAACAAAGCCATCATTTTGGCATCTCCTTATCTCCTTCTTGGCTGTACGAGTAGGTCACTCCACAAGCTACTCGGCTCCCTCCCAAAGCAAATGGCCACACTGCCTTTGGCCACGTTTAAGGAAATGAATCAAAATCCAGATGATTAACCCAGATATAAAATATGGCACACTACATAGAAATATTTGTTTTCCCTCTGCTACTTACGAAGTTATGATCGCTTCCAAAGAGCCAGACGTAGGATCCAGCTCCTGATGTGGTCTAGTCTCCAGTCCCCCCTTTTATTTCAAACCAAGGATGACGACATAAAAAAGTATCACCAGAAAATAAGATCTTCAAAACTATAGCTCCACAATCAAAACTATCATGATGGGATTGGGGGAAGGGTCAGGCCAAGACAGGATAGTAAACAGTGTTTTCACATACTTTGAAGGGACTACTTTTTTGTCAAATTATAACATTATCAGTTTGCAACAAATAAAATTCATTTAAAACAAAAACAGCCTTTCTTTGTTTATTAATTAAACACCATGCAATAAAATACACAACAAGCCATTGTATAATAGCAATAAGGCTCTCCAGGGTGTGTGTTATTGTGTAATAACATCACTCCTGGGGTGGTGGAAGCACTTGCTTTGCCTCGTGCTTCAACCCACCCCAGGAGTGATGTTATTACACAATAACACACACCCTGTCATGCCTTATTGCTTAATTAATATATGGGAAGCATAAAAGGTTTATCTTAGAGGTCATCTAATGTCAAGAATGAAATATCAAAGAAGTTGCATTTTAGTTCTCTTAAGCAGTTAGAAACAGATATTAAACATTTAACTCAAATACACAGCTCAACTCTGGACCCAGAGATTTTAAAAAAAATTCAGAGTAAAAGAGACCAATTCAACCTCAAAGCTAATGAATTTGCAGAAAAACAAATCCACGATGCTAGATCATAATATTATTTCAATACTGATAAACCTTTGAAATTACTCTCTTGGCATACTAAGCAATCTCAAACTAAAAATACAATAAATAATATAAAAGATGAAACAGAGGCTATTAAAAATCATCCAAAAGAAATACTGGAACGTTTCTTACAGTTCTATAAGAGACTTTATACTTCTGAATTTGTAGGTAATAAGGAACAGATTAAACAATATTTGTGTACGATAGATTTGCATAAAATCTTGGAATATATAGTAAATATGTTGGATTTGCCTATCACAACTTACGAAGTAGGGGAAGCATTAGAGGACCTGGAAAAAAAACACACACCTGGAACAGATGGTTTGGGGGGCTGAGATATATAAGATTCAGATAATGGTGCTTTTGGAACCTTTATATTTACTGTTTAATTCATTTTTGGAAATAAATAAAATACCGGAATCATTTAAAGAAGCAATAATTCAAGTATTTCTGAAAAAGGATAAGGATCCACTGAGCTGTGCCTTGTATAGGCCCATCTCCTTGCTAAATACGGACTATAAAATATTTACTAAAATTATAACTAAAAGGCTAGAGAATATGCTGCCTACTTTACTTCATAGAGATCAAAATGGATTTATAAAAGATTGAACATTAACAGAAAATATTAGATGTACATTGAATATTATAGATTTGAATACACAAATGGATGCAATTTTGGTTGCTACAAATGCTGAAAAAGCTTTTGATAGAGTTGAATAGCCTTATATTGTTACCGTGGTTCAGGAGATGGGTCTTGGGGCACAGTTCAGCGGATGATTAAAACTTATATATGAAGCCCCAACTTCAATAATTAAAATTAATAATTTAATTTCATCTAAGTTTGTGTTACAAAGAGGAATGAGACAAGGATGTCCCCTGTCTCCTTTGATATTCGCTCTCATTATAGAACCATTGGCAATTAAAATCCGACAAAATAAGTATATTACAGGTATCACACTTAAAACACAAGAAGAAAAAATTGGGCTGTAAGCGACATTATGCTTTATCTCACTAAACCAGAAGTGTCATTAAGATATGTTATTCAAGAAACAAATGATTTTGTGGTCTATTGAGGATATAGAATTAATTGGGCAAAAACCACTTTGTTGAAACTAGACAAAAATTATGTATTATCAGCAATGCCAGGGGTGCCCAATTTGAATCAGGTCGAGGTACTTAAATATCTAAAAGTTAATTTAGGTTCCTCTATTGTAGATTTATACAAGCTAAATTATGAACCTTTGTTAACATACAAATGGATTTACAAAAATGGAATTCATTATATCTGGCACTGATTGGAAGGGTAAATCTAATCAAAATGCAAATTGTACCAAAGCTGTTATTTATATTTTTTCAGGCTCTGGCTATCCCACATCCAATAGGTTTTTTCACTAAACTTTAAACTATGGTTATGAAATCTTTATGGAAATATGCCAGTGTGAGAATATCATGGAGGACACTTGTCCTACCTAAAGATAAGGGAGGACAAGCACTTCCTGACTTTTACATGTATTATCTCACAGCTCAGTTAACACATGTATGGCACTGGCTAAATGAAGAGAAGCTACCGTTTCCCTTGGCTCAAGAAGAAGCCAAAGCACATTCTTATTATTCATTTATGCAGTTGTTGTATTCTGGCATTCCATTAAAAAAATTTAAAGCAGCAGTTACAACAAAAACTACGTATCAGCGTTGGATATGCTTACAACAGAAGCTAAAAAGTAGTAATGATATTACTCAATATACAGCGGTAGCTGGAAATTATACGTTTCCTCTTACTGTACCTTCTCAAGTTTCAAAATTAAACAATGCTTGTGTTTTTTACAATAATCAACTTAAATCCTTTTTAAGTAAAAATAAAGTACATTTAAAGCTGAAGGAACTACCTAGCTTGATTAAAAATCTTCAGAAAAATGAGGTTTGCCAATGAATGGAAGGCCAATTTGTCCTGGGGCACAGCCAGGGATATAGAGCCAGGGGAGGGGAGGGGAAGGGACATCGACCTCACCACAGAGTCAAATGACAGGCAGGGAGAGCTCCCGGGCTATTGGCTGGGGGAGAGGCTGGGGAGGTGTTCTAGAACAAAGGGCATTAATGGTATTTAAGGGCAGGTAACCATAGTTCACCCTCTTTTCTGCTGTAAAAATTTAAGTTACAGCACATCACTTGGCATAGGTAAAGCACAGCCATTTATTCAGTATTTATGCTGGTTTTAGAGAACAAATTTTATGGAATGCAAGAATGTTAGGCAAGGTTTCTAGACCTGTTGGTAGAGCAGTCATGGGTGTTTCTGCTAGTGTTTCAGGTGTTTCAGGCCGAGAGAGGGTGGGCCCTGGGCTAGGCAGCGGTTTGTCTCACTAGGAGCTGTGTGGTCCCACGGATAGAACCACTGCAAGCACTGGCAAGATAGCTGTGACCGAGAGCACTAGAGCAGGTGGGTGGTGATTTCTTCT
Organism: Neoceratodus forsteri; assembly: GCA_016271365.2. NCBI lineage: Eukaryota > Metazoa > Chordata > Ceratodontiformes > Ceratodontidae > Neoceratodus > Neoceratodus forsteri. The sequence goes on along the minus strand of CM028131.1, from coordinate 157,396,256 downwards.
TTTTGCCTTGTTGTGCTTTGGGTGAGTAGCTGGCCCTGTTCAGGCAGTCGGTCTGCAGCTCCTTTACCAGCGGGGAGCAGAGGACTGCCAGGTAGGCCGCGAACCATGTGGTTAGCAGTCACAGGTATTTTGGCAGCGTTTTGGGCATTGAGGACCCAGAAAGAGCAGGCCCCAGTGCCAGGCAGTGGTTTGTCTCACTGGGAGCAGGAAGACCATGGGTTCCATGAGCAGATCTATAGTAAGCACTGGCGAGAGAAGACCGGACTGGGAGCACCAGTGCAAGCGCATTGTTTCCTTTTCTTTTATGGTTGGAGCAGGTGGCAGGCCTATACAGGTGGTTGGTCAGCAGTTCTGGGTAGCTGCAAGGAGCAGAGGCCTTCCAGGTAGGCTGAGACCCAGCCAACAAAAATGGGGGCCTGCTTGAACAGGGATGCACATTGCTGTTATGGAAGCCAGAGCTGCAGTCAGCAGGGAGGGGATGAAGGATAAATTTCCGGGGTGTTTGGACTGAAACCCTGTTGTGGTAGAGCCAGAGAGGCTATCGGCAGGATCACCACGTGGTGGCGGGGGGGCAAGGCGAGCCCACCCATTCAGGAGAATTCAACAATGCTGGACTACCCCGTGGCAGTGGCAGTACAGGTAGGTGGTTTTGCTTTTCATGGTGATAAGGTTAATTTTGTGATCAGTTTGTTTAGGATATTTAGGGAGTTTGAGTTGGGGTCAGCAAATGAGAGCAGGGATGCTACAGACCGCGTAGGGCCTAGAGCTAGTGGAAGGCTTCTGATACTGTGCAAGTTGGCACAAAGGTTGATCCTAGGTGGAGGGCCCAGCCCACCATGAGGTGGCGAGGTGGGGGGAGTATGGGTAGGGCTATTTGTCCTCACCTGCAGGATAGACAGGCAGAACTGTAGAATTTTCGACTGGATGACTGATTGGGGAAGAGGTATGCAATGCTTCATATAGGAGAGGAGTTTAAATGACCTGGGTCAAAAAAAAATATGTGTACTTTTCAAGTGCAATAGTTGGGAATCGAAGGCAGCAATCTGGCAGCTGTCCTCTCTAAGGAGTTTGCATATTGACAAAAATGGGCAGGTTTAGATTTGCACCAGAGAGCGAGGGACAGCACATTCCATGACTGGCTAGAACACCATGGGGGCGTGGCGAGGGAAGGGATAAGTGTGGGAAAAGTGGTTGCCAGTCTGTGGCAGCTGCCAAGCCCCAGATTGGCACAGGGCAGCTGGAACAAGGAGATCTACCAGGGGAGACTCTCAGGGACTTGGGGGGGCAAGGCTGCTTAGTGGGGAGTTTAAAAAAAAAAGCAGTAAGGATGGCAATTTGTATAGGATCCATTGTTTAATGCCAGCCTGGGTTTCTTAATGGCAGTTAAGTTCCCACCTTGTTGGTAATGGTGCAGGAGTCAAGGAATAGCCTGAACACCCTCAGAACTGGTGTGGGGGGGCAGCTGCAGGTGGCTGGGGGCCAATCAGACACCGAGTTTGAGGGGTGGGTAGATGGAGGGCCGAAATCTTTGTGATGGGGGACAGATGACACAGTATGTCATGTTATGCAGCTAGGAGATATGGCACCAAAGAGAGCTACTGACATCTAGTGCTACCATGCTAGCTGAGGCCACAAAGCTGATGGCTCAGATGACCAGAGTTGATGGAGGCAGCGAAGAGAAGGGAGGGAGGCCAAGGAGGAGGCCCGAGGAAACAGAAGGAGAGGGATGAGGGGACCTACTCTGGAAGGGTCAGAAAATGAGTGAACAGGACAGGTACCAATGCCCAGGCAGTGCCAAGGTTGGGAGAAAACATAGACCAGGCTATGGATGAGTCACAACCAGATGGGGGTAAGGATAAGGTGGATATGAGCAATGAGGAGAATCTACGAGAGTATATGGAAGAGTTGGTTGGGGATATGGGGGATGAAGGGGTGTCGAAGATGGAGACAGCATTGCGAGCCATCAAGGAGAAAAGAAAAGGAGACAAAGGAGTGGCGGGCGTATTAGAGGGACACGGAAGTTGTATGACGGTCTGCCAGGTTTCACTCTAGGTGACAATGTGCCAGAGTCTATTAAAGAAAAGATTTGGAAGGGAGAGTATGTTGATGTCTTTGGGCTTGTGGATGAGGAGACAGCAAAAAGGTATGAACAGAAGGAATCAGTGGGAAAGTCAGAGATGGCGGTGGTGCTGGTGGTTGTAGGTCACAAGGCAGAGGAGGCAAGGTATAAGGGAAAAAACATCGACACGTGGCAAGAGGGATTTTTGATTTACAGTGCATTGGTACTTGAGAAGCAGCCAGAGCTGGCAATCCCACTGATAACATATATGGCAATTATTAGGGATGCATACCGGGAAGCTGGGTTTTGGATGGCTCAAGTATGATGAGGCATTCCGGAGATGCATGGCTGTAAAGGGTGACCTGAGGTGGGATTTCACCTATGCAGAGCTCTGGGTCAGGATGTTGTTGGGGGCAGCAGGGGGCCAGGTGACAGAACTTGCAAAAAATGCAGCACCAGCGCAGGGGGACAAGGCCTGCTGGGCTTACAACAGGGCAGCATGTAATTGATCTAGCTGTAAGTTTAGGCACATATGCTCATGGTGTGGGGGTAATCACCTGGCCAGAAGTTGCAGGGTTGGGGTGACAAAGGTGGATCAGCTGGAGGGCAGGCCTCTGAGCAGCCCTTTCAGGGTGGAAAGGGGGGAGCCAGCAGGAGCCGGGGGCCCCGGTAGAGGGGGTTATGCATCTAATAACAGTTGGAGCCAGGCCTGAATGGTCAGGATGGAGGTGGGGATACCCCTGGCCTACACACCCATAAATCAGGGGTGGTGGAACTTTGGACAAGGGACTACCCTGACAAGGTAGGGGAGAGTTGTTAAGACATGGTTTTAAGGGGGTTTGTGCTGGGTTTTGAGGGGATGCGGTGGGAATTCACAGCCAAGAACTTGGGGTCATTGGCAGGAAAGTGGACATTGTCCAGAAAAAGATCCAGAAGGAGGTGAGAGCAAGGTGGGTGGAGGGCCGTTGTCCACACCCCCCATGGATTTCAAGTGTCACCTTGGGGTTGGTGCCTAAGAAACAGGTAGGGAGTTCAGCTCATCCACCACCTGTCCCACCTGAAGAGGGTCAGTGAATGAGGGATTCCAGACGCACTCAGCAAGGTTTCCTACACATCACTGGACCTAGCAGTAGAGATGATCAGGGTGGCAGAGGGTGCTTGGTTAGCCAAGATGGATATTGAGTCTGTATTCTGACTACTGCCGGTGAGGCCGACAGACTGGGAACTTCTCGGTTTTCAGTTTGAGGGAGGGTTTTACTTTGACAAAGCAATGCTCATGGGTTGTTCTGTGGCCTGTGCAACGTTCGAAGTGTTCTGCTCATGGGTACAGTGGGTTTTTGGGTGACGGTATGGACATGGCAGGGTAATTCATTACTTGGATGATTTTTTATTGATAGGGATTAGTCAAGCAGAGGCAGAGAAATTGTTAGTGGATTTTTGGGATATGGGCATGTCCATAGGCATTCCACTGGCAGCCGGGAAAACCGAGGGCCCAGCGTGCACTGCTGGAGTTCCTGGGGATTGTGGTGGAAACGGAGGAGGAATGTTTTCACCTTCCAGGGACAAAGTCAAACAGCTCAAGGGCTGCTCACCGTGGGGGGGAGGAGGGTGCTGCTGGTACAAGTACAGCAACTACTGGGGCACCTTAATTTCACCTGCTAGGCTTAAGCCCGGGCAGGGCATTTGCTAGGAGGTTGGGGAGGGTCACAGGAAAAGCAAAACTACCGCATCATTGGGTGGACATCTGCAGAGGGGTGAAAGAGGATTTAATGGTATGGGAGACATTCCTGGAATCCTATAATGGAGTGACTTTTTGGCAGGAGGAGTGGGCCCCCAACGCAGACCTCGAGCTGTATACGGATGCAGCCGGGGACCTGGGGATGGGGGCCTACTTTCAAGGGGAATGGATATCAGAGGCTTGACTGGTCCAATGGCAAGAATGGGGTTGGACAAAGGACATCACATTCCTCGAGATCTTCCCTATATGGGTAGTCTTGGAAGTGTGGGGTGCATAGATGGTAGGTCGGTGCTAGAGATGCAGCGAAATATTAATCTGCCCGTGACATGGACGTGAAGTGAGCACTTCGCGTCAGTGGAGCACAACACGAGGTGGACCCTGTAAAGTGCTCACTTTGCATTATTATTATTACCACTTCACATTGCCATTATGCCTTAACACGAAGTAAGGCAAAGTAAGAAGAAAATAGGCACATCACATGGCTTGCAGTACTGTAAGTCACATGCTTTAGCCAGACAGAAAGGAAGTGAGTCACAGAAGCAGTTTCATTTTCTCCTTTGCATTTGTAGAGGGGGAAAGCATTTGTGAGAGGAGTAGAAGAGTTACTGCTTGACTTTTGTTGCTTTTCTGAGCCAGAACAAAACATAACAGCTTTTTTAAAAGCTATTTTATTTAGTTTTTGTATTGTATTTGTGTTTTTTTTTGTTGGTGAATTTTTTGTATAAGTTTTGTTTTGTTTTGTGTGTGTGACTGACTGTATATGTGTGTGTGTGTCTACTGTCTCTGTGTGTGTTGGCCCGTGGACTTCAAGAGGATGGACTGTCATGTAGGAGAAGGTGAGTCGCTGGCCCGTGGGCACGGTAGGAGGGGAGGAGTGTGGACTCGTGGGGGGCTGAGCGGTCGTGTGATGTTGAACCACTCCTAATTCCTGGCCAGTGTTGCTTCCCCCATTAAAGCAACAGGAGCAGCAGCAGCAGAGCCACTGGTGGCTGTTGCATATCCACCTTCTCTGCCACTACCACCACCACCAGCAGTGGCAGCTGTTGGGGCTCCAGTAGCACCCCCTCTGCAACCTCCACAGCCACAGGAGGTGACCCTGGAAATTGTAGGTGGTGGTGGGACTCATGCCCGATGTGTGAGGACTGTGTCTGGTCCATCCCGCAGCTCCCCAGTATGGGAGTTTTTTAATTTTGTGGGGGGAGACAGCACAGTGTTGGAGTGCCATGTGTGTGGTGTGCTGGTGTGCCATGGCCCCCCAGGATACATTTGAGGACCAGTGGCCAGAGCACCCACATGTTGCATCACCACACGGCAGAGTGGCAGGCTGCCACGGAAGGGGCCAGGTGTCCACCTGCTGGCTCTTCCATGGCAGTGGCCGAGGGTGCTGCTGGGGTGTAAGATATGCCTCACAGTCACTGCCATAGCAGGAGGAGGAAGGCTACTACAGCAGCTGCTCCACCACCGCCACCACCACAGCCACCAGCACCACCCTGTCCACCACAACCCCACTACCTTGATTCCCCACTGCAGTGGACCCTGCCACAGTCCCTGCAACCTAGTCTGACATCGGCCTGGTTTAGGCAGCACTCAAGGAAAATAATAAGCGGTTCAGTGCTTTGGAGCAGCAGGTTAACAGAGTGGAAGCACAGCAGCAGCAGCAAATAATTTCAATGCTGCACCTGCTGCTGGACCACCATGGCATTCCACGGCCATAGTAAGATAGGGGATTGTTTTCCCCCACCCCCACCCGTGACACCATCCCACTACTGTGTTGTACTTTTTTTGTGTGTTTTTTGTTTGTTATTGTTTAATCATACACATTTTCCCTTCCAGGGGAATCTTTCTTGCTCCACAGAGTGCAATACATTTTTGTGAAAACCACCCATAATTTCATTACAGTGTGTCACGTGACAGAGGAATTCCTATTCTGAAAATCTGCCCACATTCTGCCTCCCTTCTCAGGAATGTTAGGACGTGATGGCAGGGAGAGCAAGTGTGCGTGCTCCTTACAATGATATCCAATTGTCCAGCAGGTTTCTGAATGTTTCTTTATGTTATAATGGTCAGTTTGTGGTGAAATGTGTGGCCACGTTTCCAGTAAGAAGAGCATTGTTACTGGAAACATCCCACATTTCACCACAAAGTGAACCTTACAACATAAGGAAATGTTGGGATAGCTGCCGGATAGTCAGTATCGTGAAGCACGCACCGGCACTCCCCCGGCATCACGTCCTAACGTTGCTGAGAAAGGGGGGCAGAATGTGAGTGGCTTTTCTCACCAGTAATTCCTCCATCATGTGACTCACTATAATGAAATTACGGGTGGTTTTCACAGAAATATATTGCACTCTGTGGAGCAAGAAATAGTCCAGTGGGAGTAATGTCCCCACATATTAGTTTATGTGCATCACCATAACTATGTAATGTGGTGAATGTCTGTAAAGCAGCAGCGCAACAATCTGTTGAGAACTCTGACCTATAATTTTTAATGCTGTGTTACAACTTCCTTTACTTAAATCCTGACTGACTGGAATGATACGAGAATTTAAAGTAGTTGAGTCTGCTGTACTACCTTTTTTCATGTGTGAAATAATGAAAGGAGTATTCCTTTTAAATTGGTGCTGACCAGGCCTTTGTCATTGTTTTCCTCTGCTTTTCTCCATCACATCAAGTAGTTGTTATATATCACTTCCGTTGTTAATTAAGTTATGCATCATGCAGTGTTTTATGACACCACAGAACAATAATTATTGAAAAGCAGCTGCAAATAAATACAAACTTGGTCTGAACAATATTGGAAGACGTGCTGATTTATTTTTTCATACATGAAAAAAGTAGCCAAGTAAGTAAAGCAGATATAAATTGTGAAAAGAATCGTATCATTCAAGTCACGACTCGGAGATAAGTAGTGGTGGCTGTGGCAATGTAAAGGAACATTAAAAAAGCAGTTCAGAACTGTGAGGACATTCTTGCAATGCTGTTTAATTGTAGCCAAGTGTTGCATGACACCATACCACTGCAACAATCACAGAACACACAAAGTGGGTAATAGAGTCCCTAGATTTTTTCTGGTAGGCCCAAATGTATTCTCCTTTGTGTGCAGAAAATTGACAAGTGGTAACGAAGTGAAATGGGATTGTTTCAGCACATACAAAGTCCTCCAGAATTAATGGCGCACTCAGTCATGCGCACAAAAGTGGCACATAGTTCCCAAATTTTTTCTGCAGGCCCAAAATGCATCCTCCTTGTGTTCAGAAAATTGACAAGTGGTAACGAAGTGAAATGGGATTGTTTCAGCACATACAAAGTCCCCCAGAATTAATGGCACACTCGGTCATGCGCACAGTGGTGGCACAGAGTCCCCAGATTTTTTCTGCATGCCTAAAATGCATCCGCCTTGTGTCCAGAAAATTGACAAGTGGTAATGAAGTGAAATGGGATTGCTTCAGCACACACAAAGTCCCCCAGAATTAATGGCACACTCAGTCATGCGCAAAAAAGTGGCACAGAGTCCCCGGATTTTTTATACAGGCCCAAAATGCAACCTCCTTGTATGCAGAAAATTGACAAGTGGTTACGCAGCGAAATGACTCTGTTTCAGCACATACAAAGTACCCCAGAATTTATTGCACAGTCACTCATGTGAGCAGTGCTCCAGAGTAAAATAATGACTGAGGATGAACTGTTGCTGGTCCAATGTGTGCTGCGATTCGAGCAAATGCAATGTGATCATCTCAACTGGATGGAAGGGTGCCCTTTGTCTGTACACTAATAGTAGCCTTGGTGAGTTGATATATATATAGATATATATTTCTGTATTTTGTAGGTGAGGGGGGTTGACATGGACATGTACTCATGGTATTGTTCTGTATCATTCACAGGTCACAGATACTGTTGGTGTGCACATTCCAGTGCTTGACTAGAACTTTTTGCATAGAAATTTGCAATGGATAACTGTCAAGCACATGAAGGTAAGTATTTTTTTTTTGGGATGGGGGAAGCATATTTCCCCGTTTGTCTGTAATAGTTTCTTATTTTCTTACTTCTTAACAGATTTCATCTGCATCTTTCTCAAGTCCAGTTGTTAGGATGGTCATCTAATGAAATGACTTCTGTGTGTTGCATATGCGCCCCAGCCTGGGGGGGGGTGTCTGATGTTGAGGAACTTGTTTGGATAAGGCCACTTTATCAGAACAACAAAGCATCTGCAAGTTTCCTAAAAAAAGAAATGAATGACTTCTTACAACTTAATTGTTTTGTGTCCCTCCCTGGTTCTCAAATCTCAATCGCTAAATTCAAGTTACATTTCAAAGCCACATCTTGTCAACTAACACAACCTCTGTGCAATATTTGCTGCAGTCTTTATAAAACAATGAAACAGATGAAATAAAATCTTCATACTTACCAGAATGGATTTCACATGGATATTACATGGTTCCTCTCTGAACGGTACAGCTACAGTACCATTTCCAATGAGTTTTAGCTATGGAGCCTTTTTTTGTTACCCTGTAAAAGAAACAAAAGAAGTGTACTGTATGTGTTTTACCATTGCAGCTCTGAAAAGTTACAGAAAACAAAACATACAACTAAAGGAAGTGAAGCAGCATAACAAACATGAGTACACATACTCACTTTATGATTTAAATATTAAGAAGCTTTCTGTTTCTTGCTGATGGATGTGGTGGTCTGGACAGACTCATGGTGGCAGTGGTGTCAGTGGATAACATCAGTCCCAGTGGTGGTGGTCCGGGGGCAGACAGACTCATGGTGGCAGACTTGGGTAACATCAGTACCAGTGGTGGTGGTCCGGGGGGGCAGACAGACTCATGGTGGCAGAATTTGATAACATCAGTCCCGTGGTGGTGGTCCGGGGGGTGGGGGGCAGACAGACTCATGGTGGCAGCAGATAAAATCAGTCCTGGTGGTGGTGGTCCAGTGGGCAGACAGACTCATGGTGGCAGTGGATAACATCAGTCCCAGTGGTGGTGGTCTTGGGGAGGCACACCGCCTTTTTAAAAGCTTCAGTTAAATCCTGCCAACATTAACCAGATCATCATTCTCATAAAGAAAACTGCCCTCACAGTCATTGATGTCTGAAGTCTGACCACTGGGAAATTCTTTCTCCATTGTGTCATCATCTACGTCAGTGGTGGGCCGTTTCAGGAAGCCACTGCCAGTGCCACCAGGAAGCTCCATTTCCACATCAGCAAGACCACCATAACTAGGCCAGGGTACGAATACCGAGGTTGCAGTCTGTGCTGGTATGTCCTCTCATTCATTTTAATGAATGTTAGCAAACAACATTTGCAGTACACAGGTTTGTCCGGCTGATCCTGACTATGGCACCTGCTGAACTGAATACCCTCTCAACACTTACACTGGAGGGTGGGCATGTGAGGTACTTCAGCGCCACTGCAGTCAGCTCTGGTCATTCACTGACCTTTCCACTCCAGTACAAAAGAGGATCTTCAGTTATTGTCTGATGCCTGTTTTCAGACAAATATGACTCACCCATTCTCTGTGCTGTACCAAGTCCAAATGCTGACGCATCATCCTGTTCTCTCAAATCATTTATTTCACAAATACCCACTTGGGACAAAGCCTCCCAAAGTGGGTTGACACCAGCCACTTTGGATGACAGACCACCTGGAACTACAGTCCCCTTCCCCTTGCAGGATATGCTTGATTGTCCTCCAGGTACACCTTCAGCCGGATTATGCTGCTGAGGTTTGCTGACCTTGGCATGTGACTTCTGTGCCCCATGAACCAAGCGCACCACTTGATCACTGATATTTTTTACCTATTCAGGCCCTTCCTCCAATACTAATGCAATTCCATGTTTGTATCGTGGGTCCAGCATTGTTGCTATGGCAAAGTTGTCACTACACTGAATGCTCACAATGTGACAATTCTGGTTGAATACTGTCAGCATGTTTTGCAGCAACATACTGCTACCACCATCTCCGGCAACATCAAGGCTATGCTGTACATTCACCAATGTCTGCCTCAGCACCCGCAGCAGTGGAATTGATTAGCTAATGGAGGCAGACTCACCACTCACTGCCTGTGTGGCATGTTCAAAAGGCCGCAAAATTGTTATTACAGAGTCCATGAGGTGCCACTGTTCAGTGCTGCCATAGACATGGATACCCGGAACTGTCACAGCTAGTGTGCATAACAAGATATTCTGAGATGGCTTTGTATTGTTCATACAACCTCTGCCATGTATAACGTGGAGTTCCATTGGTGACAACTTCAGCATCAGCGGTGCTGAGGCAGGCTGTTTTGTATCTGCAACTGCCGCAGTTGGTTATAGGCCTTTCCAGATCTTGAAAAGTGAGAGCAGATATGTCGTGCAACAGTCATCATTTCCTTTATATCAGGGTGCTTCCGAAACTCCTGAACCACAAGATTTAAACAGTGGACCATGCATGCAACATGAAAAAAAACACCATTCATGATGCATTTCACCACATTTGACCCATTGTCACTTGCTATAAACCCAGCTCTCAGGGACAGAGGGTTTAACCATCTGTCAATTTCAGTCAGTACCATGTCCAACATGTTCTCACCAGTGTGTGAACAGGTCACACTGTGCATAGCAATTGTTGCATACTGTTGAATTCCAGGAAGATTGCTACCGTGACAATCTACCTTACTGCACTGATTAGTCACACTACCAACAACACAAACAACCCCCAGCACCTGTGCCCAGTGTGCAGTTATACACAGATATGAACTCCCGCTGTTTTGCCACTTGTCCTCATATCCATACTTAAATGGATGAATGGAGAGGAGGAATGTTGAAGGGCATGTCTTACTGAGTTGGACACAGTGCAGAACAACTCGGGGACAGCATGGGTAGAAAAGTATGTCCTGGATGGGATTTTCCATTTTGGACAGGCACGTACAGCAAACTGCCGGAACCCAGAATTCTCCACAAAGGAGAACAGCAAAAGTACAATTGCCAGCATTTCCACTACAGCAGCATTGAGTTCACGTGACACTGTATGATTCGGGGGGGGGGGGTACTTCAGATTATGCTCAAAAACACTCTGTAACGTGGGCTGACTTAAACATTTCACATGTGGTGTGTTGATCACAAATGGTTGTGATCTGTGATGAATGACATTGGCAGGGCATGGAGTGTGGACATTTGATGAAGTCAGTTGCACAGGTGGTGATGACAAACCCAGAAATGGTGTTATTTTGCCAGATTTGCCAACTGGGGTTGATGTACCACTTGAACTGGACATACTGCATTCACCACCACCACCACCACAAAACTGCTACTCTCACTAGCACTGGACAACATTTCAAAGTCATCATGAACCTCCACCTCATCATGCCTGTAGTAATCCTCTGCTCTTATTACCGCACTACTGCACACATTTAATTTCCTACTGGGCTCAACAGTCATGGAAGGGGATAACATGCTGGCTATGGTTGCTGGTGACACGGGTGAACGCCCTACTATGGTATCAGCTACCAGCTTGTGCTGTGTCCATAGTGCCAAGTGCCTATTCTTAAGATGCGCATGCTGTCCTCCTGTGCCCATATGGCTCCCCTTTTTACCTCTACTCACACGCACATGACAAACCTGGCAGATTGCAACTGAATCATCATTTGCATCTTGAACAAAAAAATCCCAAACAAGGGACTGTGATGCTCTACTTTTTTTTAACATGTCCATGATGATGTGGCTTATTTAAGTCTGTTATTTTAAGCACTAAAGTGGTGGGGGAGCACATGATGTTTCAGGCACTGCACACCTGGACTGCAACTGACCACCATGACTACCTATCATACTGATTACTGGGTCATCATCACCACCATCAACTAAAACTGGTATATCACAAGTTTTTACGGGGAGGGGGATTCCTGCAAACAGACTCAGACACAGCCACTTTTAATTTATTTTTCTCTGGTTCCCAACTGGGGTCAATTACATCATCATCATCATCATATTCATCAACGTCACACACATCCACATCTTCTGCTTGGATGCTAGCATGTGGACTGCATGTTGCAGCAACAGCAACATTATCATCATTATCATCACATTCATCATCAGCATCTACACCACCATCACCTGATATTTTTTCACCACACTGTGAATCACTGCATGGAAAATGCGTGACGTTAAGTGCCACAGTGGACGGAATATCACATTGTATATTATCATTGACATGATCATCAGAATCCTCAGATTCAGTTACTGGGAAGTATGACATCATCTACGCTGCCACTCACTTGCACTGCTTCACACTCAATATTTTTGGAAATGGTACACTGGTCGGAATTAGAACTTGATGCAACAATACTAATACTACTTCCACCACCACTAACACCATAAACTGGGAAAACATAATCTCCTCCAACTATGAGTGAAGCTACTGATTGGGCTGTAAAAAACATTGCAGGAGAAATACCTTTCCTCACATCACCAATGCACTTCTGCATCTGCATACTACTACCATGCCCACAGACCATCTTACTGCCAACATTGCCATGGTGAGAAACAGCTTTGCTTGCATGTATCTTTGCAGGCATTTTGGGGGATCAACCACAAATATTATAACCAAATTCAGATTTTGATACATTCACTCTCTGATTGGAGGGATGCTGGCTGGATGTGAAGCCAAATAAACAACTGTGGCTTCAGCAACAGATAAGAGACTACTCTGAGACTGTCCTGGAATTAAAACAACTTTCAGTAACCAGTGGTGCTGATGAGATCACAAAAACAATCCAATCTGGTAAAAAATATGTTTTGAATGTGGGGGGTGGGGGTGAGCACTGAATACAGACATTGCTGATTTTTACGGCACTACAAGCAGCAAAACTAAGAACAGATACCACGATCGCAGTACAAAATCAGGTAGCTGCAGTGGATAGCAGGTTCACACTTCTGCACTTGCAATTACACTAGTCTGTGGCACAATAAAAGGTGTATTATTTCATGCATGCAACACTGCAAACACACTCACACACAGAACAGTTTGTGTACAATGTTGAACGAGAAATGCACCGCAAATGCAAAAGTTCAGTACTATATCACGTTATGTATTGTAAATTTGTAATTTAAACAACCTGAAGTTATGAACTGCTGCACCACATCCACACAACAAACAGCAAGAAAATTTCTACTATTACTAACAATATTACTATGTATACATTAACACAGTCAGTTATATAACAAAAATATAACCAACAAAGAAATCATTATTTCTCCAACTTAAGTCTACCTACACCACAGATACGCCCCTCCCCCAAAGCACACTTTCACTGTCTTTCACCAGACACACTCAATGTTGTAAATTAACATTCAAAATCCACACAAAAACAAAAATGCTCGATAATATGAGCACAGGAAGGTCTCCTACAATCGATTAACTAAAGTTGGATCCCCCCAAAAATGCAAAAATGCTTTTTGAATAGCTTTTACAAGATTCCTATCACAGACAGCTATCAGAGAACACGGTCTCCTATTCCTTCCTACTCATACTACCCTGACCTGAGGCTGTGCAGATCAATATAGAGCCCATGTGACATGAAATCCCATGAATCAATGCAAAATTCACCTTTGGAGCTCAAAAACAAGGTGAAGTGAGGCGAAGTGCACTGCCTGCAATGCACTTCACCTTAAAATTGGCAGAGTAGTGGCCTGGGGAGGCAGAGTAGCGTGAAGTCATTGTTTCTAACGGACTTCGCGTTCCTCATTATAACATGAAGTATTCCACTTCGCATTGCAGAGCACTCCGTGGATCCACCTTTGCTCCGCAAATCGCTTCGTGGAGCTGATTGAGACCACTAGTCGGTGCATAGTTTTTAGTGCGACAACAAGGGTATGGTCAATGTGATCAATAGACAGACAGGTCAGATGGAATTGATAGGTGTAGTGTTGAGGGGTATGATACTGTTGGGGTTACGGCTTAACCTGTCCTTTAGGGTGAGGCACATTGAGGGAGCTCAGAACGAGGTTGCTGACTGTCTTTCTCGTTTTCAGATGGAGCGGTTCCGAGAGCTGGCACTGCAAGCCATGCTCACCCGGACTAGGGTACCGGACCGACTGTGGGAGATTGGAGAGAGAGAAGGCCAGAGCTTTGTATAGGATATCATGGGCAGTGGGCACCCTAAGGGTTTACGAGAGGGTGTGGTCAGTTTTCCAGTTGTTCAGGGCAGAAATAGGATGGGAGACAGGGGAACTGGCCAAGGAGGAAGAGGTAATGCAATATATGATTAAAAAATGGGATGAAGGGGTAGCGTACACCACCATGGTAGTACAGCTGGTGGAGATCGGCTGAGTTTCCATGGATAGGGGGGCAAAAGTTCAGTACTATATCACGTTATGCATTAAATTTGTAATTTAAACAACCTGAGTTATGAACTGCTGCACCACATCCACACAACAAACAGCAAGAAAATTTCTACTATTACTAATAATATTACTATGTATACATTAACACAGTCAGTTATATAACAAAATAACTAACAAAGAAATCATTATTTTTCCAACTTGTGTCTACTTCCACCACAGATACGCCCTCTCCCAAAGCACACTTCTCCGTCTTCACTAGACACACTAATGTTGTAAATTATTCAAAATCCACACAAAAACAAAAATGCTCGATAATATGAGCACAGGAAGGTCCCTACAATCGATAACTGTGTTGATCTCAAAAATGCAAAAATGCTTTTGAATAGCTTTTACAAGATTCTATACAGACAGCTATCAGAGCACACTGTGTTCTCTCCTTCCTACTCATACTACCCGACCTGAGGCTGTGCAGATCAATATAGAGCCCATGTGACCTGAACTCCGCTGAATCACTGCAAAATTTGCCTTGGAGCTAAAACAGCAGGAGGAGGCGGCGTACTGCCTGCAATGCACTTCACCTTAAATTGGCAGAGTAGTGGCCTGGGAGGCAGAGTAGCGTGAAGTCATTGTTTCAACGGACTTCGTCTCATTATAATATGAAGTATTCCACTTCATTGTAGAGTACTTTGGATTCACCTTTGCTCCAAATCGTCTGGAGCTGATTGAGCCCACTAGTCGGTGCTAGTTTTAGTGCGATAACAAGGGTAAATAATGTGGCTAGACAGACAGGTCAGATGGAATTGATAGGTGTAGTGTTGAGGGTATGATACTGTTGGGTTACGGCTAACCTGTCCTTTAGGTGAGGCACATTGAGGGAGCTCAGAACGAGGTTGCCGACTGTCTTCTCGCTTTCAGATGGAGCGGTTCCGAGCTGCACTGCAAGTTATGCTCACCCGACTAGGTACCGGACCGACTGTGGGATTGGAGAGAGAAGCCAGAGCTTGTATAGGATATCATGGGCAGTGGGCACCAAGGGTTTGATGAGGTGTGGTCAGTTTTCCAGGTTCAGGCAGCAGTTGGATGGGAGACAGGGGAGTGGCCAAGGAGGAAGAGGTAATGCAATATATGATTAAAAAATGGATGAAGGTAAGGCACACCACCATGGTGTACACTGGTGGGGTCGTGAGTTTCCATGATAGGTGTAGATGGATGGCTGGCCAGGCTATCAGGAGGGATGGTCTGGCTGGTAGAGAGGTGGGGGGCGAAGGTGCAGTAGGGATGGAAGATGCCTGATGGGTTTTATCCTCACAAAGGTCTTGTGAGTAGGGTAAGTCTGTTATTCAGCTAACGAGGCTTGCCTCTTCAGGGCCATATTTACAGTCATGGCAAAGGGGGGGCTTTCTAAGTCAGGGAAATGGTGGCACCCAGAAAGGGGGCAACCGAGGTGAGGTTACAGGAGCAGTGCATGATTTGGGGGATGGAGAAGGTAATAATTTTACTTCAGAGGTCTAAGACTGATCAGCAGGGTAGAGGTGCCACTGTGGAGCTGCTGAGAGAGGGGGCGGCAGACACCTGAGCAGTCCAGGTGATGGAGGCCTGTGCAAGAGTCAGAGGGCGTGGGGACCCTTGGTTTGTGCACGGGATGGGTCCCCATGGGTTCCATGTGGAGGCAGTCCTAAAAAAGGCTTTTGCATTTGTAGGTGAGAACCATAATGAGTTTGCCCCTCACTCCTTCCGGATTGGTGCAGCTTCAGAGGCAGCCATTTCAGGGGTGGGGTAGAAGGAGGTCAAGAGAGTAGGGAGATGAGCGTCAAACTGTTATAAGAGATACATAAGGTGTTGACGGTGTCTAATTGGTATCCCCCCTTTTCTCCCTCACAGCAGGCTACAAGAGGCAGGTGTGATCGCTTGGCACTCATTTATCTACTGCAGAGAGATTTCATGTTACTAGGATGGGCATTCAGGTGCGACCAGGAATCAAACACACCAAAGTGAGATGGAGGGGCCTGAGGGGCATGAGGTGGCCACAGCTGCTGCCTTTGTTGGAGGAACTGTGGGTACGATGGACCAGCCCAGACTGTATTATCATCCATCTAGGGGTGCAATGACTTGGGGGCCATACAGGGGATCCTTGATGAAAGGCATTATAGCAGATCTTGAAAAGATAAACAGCTGGTGGCCCAGGATGGTGATTGGATGGTCCGAGATCACATCCCAGAGGGTATGGAGGAGGGTGAAGAAGCCTCAGGTGGTGGAGGTGGTGAGAAAATGCCTCAACAGGAAATTGGCCAGGGCAGTGATCAAGATGGGTTGGATCCATCTTTGGCATAGAATCTCATTTGATCACGAGGCAGTGTACAGATTGGACAGCGTCCATCTCATTGAGTTTGGCATGGGTTTGTTCCTGCAGCCTTTCGGTGAGACAGTAGAGAGCAAAAATAGGGGTTTGAGTAGCCAGCCTATTAAAAGCAGAGACCCATCTTATGCAAGCTGAGATGGACAGTGGAAGGATTTGGGGAGCAAGGAAACTGGGGGCAGATAGAGGGGAGGGGTATAGATACCATGGTTTAAAAGAACCCAGTATGGGAGTAGTGGGGGAAGGACATAGAAGGTGGTGGACAGTCCACACTGGTATGGGAGGGTAACTGGAATTGCATGGTGGTGGAAGTGCTCCGTCCGGGCCCCAAGAAGCATGATGAACAGGATGAGCTGGACAAGAGCACAAGAAAGAAGAGTCGAGATTGTTCATTCAAGGCTAGGGGACTGTTAAAGAACCTAATTGTAAATAAGGATTGTTAAAATTATGATGATTTGGGATATACAAATTGACTGTGCCTATGATTTAATAAACAATGCTAGTGATCATTCAAAGGGAGAAGGTTGTGGCCTGAGTTATTTCTGACTAGGGATCCGGGGACAATGAGGTTTGCCAATAAACGGCAGGCCAATTTGTCCTGGGGCCCAGCCAGGGATATAGAGCTTGGGGGCAGGGGTGTAGCTAGGGATTTAAAATTTGTACACAGAGTAGCCACACTGCACCCCTCATGTCAAGCTCCCACCTCCCCAGTCCACACTCAGAGCCACCCCCCTGGTCCACCGAGGCTGCCCCAGTCCACACTCTTATTCTTATACATCCCCATCACACTTGGTGTCAGACTCACAGACTGGCTTTTGGTTACAATGCTGCATTGGGTGACAAGGCCCAGTACTCACATACCCAGGCAACAAGACTGGCTTTTGTTACAATATTGCATTGTGACAAGCCTCTGTACCACATCAAGGTAGCCAGTTCCACAGAGGTCCATTCATACCAGTGCCTGTGCTCATACACTCTATCTACTCACTCAAGCTGAATCACCACACCTAAAGAAGTCTGGTAGATCAAATCAAACTCTGAATGGTAACATCCCATCAGCAGTGTACCCTTACCAATTACATGAAAATGACAGTAACTTTTTATATTACTTACCATATAAGATGGTTGGGTAAGCAAGATGGTGGTCTGAACCAAAACCAATCACCTTAACCACCTAAACCGTTCACACCAACTAGACCAGTACCTCAGACTTTGTTACTTCAACATTTACAATGTAAAATGCAACTATGAAATATGCCAAGATGCAACACCAACAGAACAAACACAAAAAGAATGCACAGCCTGACACCAACCGAAAGCCCACTCATACCCAAAGTAACCAAAATCACCCACTCAACAAAATGGTAACATAGCCACAGCAATTATTGCTAGTACAAACTAGTCCCATACCTTACAGGAATTGTGTACATTTCCAGTTTAAAATTGCAAATTGTGTAAATTGAGTGTTTCCATTTAAGAATGGGCAACAAATCTAACAACAAGCACACAAAAGTTGACCACCCACGCCAATCAGAATTAGTATACTCACTCATACACAACCAAATAACCACTCCGTCAATAAAAGAATGTATAATACATTTCTTCTAATTTACCAAATACAGCAGAAACCAAGCAGTACATCAAACCACAGCACAGACAGTAAAACAAGCTCCGCTGGCAGAGGTCACCTTGGCACAAAGTTAATCCGACAATCATTGCATGGGTGAAATCCTTCAGTACTTGCTCCACGTTGACTGGGATATCGCGGATGTAGATGCAGTATGCTAAACCGTCAGTCGATTTTACCCATACTGTTCCGTAGCTGTGGTCTTTATTCTTCGCAGTGCACTAAATGATTCTCTGCTGTAGAAATGCTGACTGGCATTGTGGCCAAAACACAAAGAGCTGTGTTAATATCTGGGTAGAATGCAGGATTTACCATAGATAATGTAGAGATGATGCTGTTTGGCTGTTTTTCTTTTGGGACAGACATCCACTTAGTTTTCCATCTCTGCAGTTCTGCTCTAAAGCTGTCCAGGCTGGAGGGGTCACCCTTGTTTGCATTATACACAGTAGTCACCATTTCCTTCAGAGTCCATAGCATGTAGTTTATGTGGCATCAAGTACCTGCCGAGAAAGCGTGTGGCATTCAATCAGCTGTTCCGACAGCTCTGAAATAATGTGGTCCAGGAAAGGAATGAAGATGTTTCTTATGTGGTATTCCTGTGGATCCGATGCAGCAATATTGTTCCTCTGCGTTTGTCATCCACATATTCTTGGCATGGATTCTTCAACAAATGCACAACTTGCTAGCCATTTCACCTCATCATACAGAGCACAAAATCTGGTATCCGCATCCTCTCTCATGCTTCGAAGTGTCTGAACCACAACATTTGCTTCTTCACATGCCTGAATCAAGTCAATATCCTCACGTTGCAGGTACAGATGAAGAGGTTTAGTATGTTCCAGAATTGTTTCCACAGACACCAAACAAGCGAGGAAATCAAATTTCGTGATGGAAAATTTAAATCTGTCAGCATCCTCATCAAAATCGGCAACTTTCTCAAGGTGCTGACTATCACAAGATATTTTGCTTTGAAACATCTAAGTGAATCTGCTTGGCTCATCCATCTTGTATTCCCTGGGGCAGGCAAGACTCATCTGCGGTCTTCCTCCTCCTCCTCATCTTCCCAGTCACATGGCAAGTTTATGTAATTCTTTTCAGTTCTGTCAGATACACATTGCTGCGCTCATGGAGGATTTCAGTGCTGAATTACTTTTTCTGCATGTGTCAAACATATTTGAAATCTGGCGTGTTTTACAGGAGTGAACAATTGCAGTATTCAAATTATGTGCTTTGCAGGCACTGTGGTAGCTCTCAGGAAGGACTGCACGATTCTGGCTTGCACTCCATTACATTGGCTACTCAATGTTGCTGCCTCGATCATAGCCTTGGCCCCTCATGTATTCCTTATCAATACCTCAAGCAGTAAGTCTTTGCAAGAACAGTTCTGCAAGTGCTTGCCCAGTTGTCTGGAAGGCTTCCACAAACTCGATGAAATCTTCTCGCAGTTGCACAGCTCCATTTTCAGTTCGATGAACGTATCGCACCGCAAAGGTTATCTGCTCTTTTGTGACAATATCAGTGGTTCCATCTGCAATCAAGCTGAAGAATTTTGCCGCTTTGACCTGTGCCAGAATTGTTCTTTGAATCTGTTGACCCATCAACTGTATCAACTCATTCTGAATTTTGTGCCGGGTATAACTGTGCGCTCGGTGGTGCACAATCCAGGTGTTCTTTGAAGAGCGTGTCCAACTCAGCTGTGTATTGCAGAAGTGCACTGAACTTTCCAGTGGTCAGAAGCCTTCCTCTCAGTGCTATATTGTACCTTCCACAAAGGAGAATGATGTTCATAATGTGTCGCAGAGCATGCCTTGCTTGTTCAGTTGTTTTCTGATCCTGCTTTAAAAGGCACTGATAAGCCATTGTCTGTCTTCCATCACATACGCTTACAAATGCTTCTGCCCTTGCAGTGGCATTCCCATGTTCTTTTGAATTGCTGTGCCTGTCTGGAATCTTTTTCCCGTTTGACCAGTCCATCATTGGTATAGATACCAACACTGTTTCCTTGCAGGTGTTAAACACAAAACATGGTCCACAGAAGATTGCATCCAGATGCTTGGAGTATCGTGCAAAATTGTACTTTCGCAGAAGCTGAGGATTGAAACGTCGATACTGCTGCTGCTGGCCACTGCAAGATTTCATCATTCATTTTGGAAACTGGAAGTTTTGTGGTGGTTGCCATTGGCTTGTTAAGATGATCTTTTTTTGCACTTCTGTCAGTGTCTGGCGGTCATAGAACCCAATGTCTCCTTCATCGTGCACATGCAGATCTCCTCTTAAATGGCTCTCTGTGTTGCTGCTCTGTGGTGTAACAGGTTCTTCACCCAAAGATGTGGTCCTAGGTACAGGTCCTGCTGCAGTATCAATATTTAAGGCTCCAACTACAGAAATTTCAGTTGGCTTTTCAGGGACATAAACTTGAGCTGCCACAGCAGATTCTGATCCATTGCCAAGGACTTGCCTATAACGAAAACAAGAAAAAAGGAAAAGTAACATTAGAGGAATGATAATTTGTCACTTTCAATGCCTACAAAACACTGTTCACTCAACAGGGTACTCTGTCACTTGCCAATTTGTGACCAGTGCACCCTATATAATGGTAAACCATTGTAGGCAGGCCCAGTTTGTGTTATGGACCCAGCTGATGTGTGGTCTACCTCGACGATGGTAGCTGGGCGACTTCACACCAGAGTCCTGAAGTGAATACCAAAATAAATGAAAAGCACCAATCATTACATACCATTCTACTAACTGAGAAAAAAAAAAAGACAGACAACTTTATACACACCATAGCAGGTGCCTGCACCATCAAGTCAGAATTCCATAGCCAGCAACTAACACTCCAGAACTAAATCACAGGCACAAAAAGCACGTCATAGCATGGAACCATGATACACAAGTTACAAGTCCTCACCAAACACATGAATTACAATAGCTGCCTCATAAAGACTGCTGTTCTACAACAATGAAAATAAAGCAAACCAGTGAAGAACTGGTTGCATAAATCGGACATAGGGGTTGGGGGGGGTGTAATAACTCATTTGATACACTAGCCTATGACTTCTCATTACACTTACATAAGGGCATCGGGCATTCATAGGTAACTGTATCAGATAAGTTATCACACAGTCACCACCACCACCACCCCATCCCTTGTAAGGGGTTGGATGTATAACACTGAGGACTATGGGACTATACACTTATTCCAAGTGGGCTTTAACCAGTTAAAGCAGGACATCAACATTACTTACTGAGTTGAGGATGGTCCTTCATGGAGGTGTGCTGGTGTTGCAGCAGATGCAAGTGTTTCAACGTGGCTAAAATGAAACAGCGGTGTTAGATATACACTGTAGAGCAAAGGTGTGTTTGAAGGGCAATAAAATGTCATCATTAGCATACTTCACCTATTATATCATACCTTTTACCAGTATTAGGCCATAAACTTACCAAACAGTATAGCACATTACACAGAAGCACAATGCAATGAACAATAAAATATATGCTTCTAGTGTACTATTAACAAGGTAGCAAAAGACCTAGAAGAGAAAGAGATGCACAGATGTAAACTAATTATACTGTAATGAATATAACAGCCATTTCAATGAATGTTAATGACTGGTATCTCAATAGCTTACCAAGCTGAGGACGGTCCTTCAAGGTGCTCGACTGGTGTCACAGCAGATGCAGGTTTTTCAACGTGCCTGAAATTAAATAACAGTGATGTGAACTGCAGCAAAAAAGCACATACAAAATGCAATGATATAGAATTTGTAATTAGCACGAAAGATGCCTTTTAATTTACCTCTTACTGGTATGAAACCATAAGCTGACAAAAAATTATGGCCAATTACACAGAAGTCAAACTGAAAATATACGGGGGGGGGGGCTAGTGTAAAATATGGCAACAAAAGTCCAACAAGAGAAAGACAGTCACAGAGGTGAACTAGTTATATCACAACTATACCTGCCATCTTAATGCTGTTAGACTCATGAGGGTTTATTACTACTACATGTTTTCACTTACCGAATTAAAAAAGAGGCCAAACCCTTAGACAACTGTGCTGTCTCCTCTTGCTGGGCATGTTTAGCTTTCCTCTGTTGGGCACCAGACAGTTTTCTCTTCTGTGCGGATTCCATCCTAGAAAGGAAAGTACAAAACCAGTTACAAATCTAGCAGGAAATCTTGCGGGCTGGGAATTCTAATACACATGCAATTAATTTCAACTTACATGTTTGGTATAAGAGACCACAGCTTTTCCAGTTAGCTATTCACTCGCTGTGCCAGAAAAGTTTTAGGATGGAAACCAGAAGGTAATGGTATGTCCTGCACTATGAAAATCAAACTATAGGGCCAAGTTCCAGAAACACTTCGTACAGAAAGATATTTCTCATGATGCAGATGCAGCATACCATCATGCATATGTGTTAATGCTTTTCTCCTTAGGATTACTTAGTAGCAGTTAGCACCATATTTTAAGTTGATTGTGTTGTTACCAGTTCCTGGTTGCATATAAGCAACTGTTAATGAGTTTTTAACTAAGAGAAAACACAATGCCTCACACATTTAGAAAGTTCATAATGAGCAGCAAATGAATGTGCCTCAACATTTTATCCAGTGAAGTAGAGTTGAATTACTACTAAGCAGTACTCAGTTTCTGTATTCCTAAATGTGATGTTGCAGTAAAGCTAAAAACAAGCATTTGTCAATGCCGAATGTTTGCTTGCTGTCATTGGCAGTGGTAATGTAGAAGTTACAGAGCTGCGTAATAGGAATGGCAGTGAAGTACTGAACTGAAGCTAACCCCACCACCACCCTGCAGAGAGTGACAGGCATTGGGGTGTGCATTTGGGTCATCAGGCATAACGGCCTCGCCATTTCACCACACCCCACCCTGCAGACACTGACAAGTGTCACGGTGTTCCTTGGGGTCTTTGGCTCTTATGCGCACCCCATTTCAATAGGAAATGCGGTGAGATGGGTGCAATATAGGAGAATGGGGTGAACTTTGGGGCTGAAGAGTCCAAGGCATACCTCGATGCCTCTCACTGGCTGCAGGGTGTGGAATGGTATGAGCATTACAGGCAAGAATCCCAAGTCACACCCCTGATGCCTGTCATTCTCTACAGGGTTGGGCATTATGGTTGGAAACCCTAATACCTCAGGCACTCGGTATTTTCACTTCAAATTTTCAACATTTTTTTTTTGTGACCCCACCTCATGAACAGGGGGAATATCAGTTTTTTAGCCAAAAGCTGTTTATGCACAGCGAGTACGACATTTAGCACCACAGGTGCAAAAACATTCCGAACAGGATGTAAAAAATGACAGCTGTACTGTTCATGGGGAGGTGTAAAAAATGGCAATGTTGCAAATCTGCAGTAAAAATATTTAAAAAAATGGTGAAGTCATGAGCGTACATAGAAACTGTGCAATGCACACCCGTAATATAATTAGGTTGGGGATATTTTACAGCAGATTGTCAACTCAGGCATTTTGGTGCCTCCGATCATGAACAGTGTCACTGTGATTTTCTTTATCTGTGCCGAACAATGATTTCCACAGCGACTATGCATCTCAGCGCTGAAAGTGTGAAAACACACTTCAGCCATGTTGTGAAAAATGACAGCTGTACTGTTCATAGGAAGTGTGAAAAAATGCCACTGGTGAAAATCTGGACTGAAAATATTACAAAGTCATGAACTTACGAAGGTGCATGGAAACTGCGCATTGCTCACTCGTAACACAGTCATTTTATGGACTTTTGTCACCAAATTTTCAACATAGCCATTTTAAGACCTCTGCTCATGAACAGTGTAACTGTGATTTTCTTAATCTGTCCTAAACATTGCTTTCGCACACCAACAGCACCATTGTGCGCTACATGTGCGAAAACACATTTTGGGCGACATATGAAAAATGGCAGGTGTACTGTTCATAAGGAAGTGTAATAAAATGGCAATGTTGAAAATCTGGAGTGAAAATACTAAATTTGCAAACTTATGAGCATGCATGGGAACTGCGCAACGCACGCTCGGAAAACAGTCATTTTTAGGAATTTTTTCACAAATTTTCAACATAGCCATTTTAAGACCTCTGCTCATGAACAGTGTCACTTTGATTTTCTTAATGTGTCCCATACATTGATTTTGCACATACTGCGCCATTGTGCACTACATGGGTGGAAACACATTTTGGGCAAGATGTGAAAAATGACAGCTATACTGCTCATAAGGAGGTGTGGTAAAACGGCAATGTTGAAAATCTGAAGTGAAAATATTGAAAATTCGCGAACTTATGAGTGTGCGTAGGAACTGCGCAATGCACCCTCATAAAACAGTCATTTTTAGGAATTTTTTCACCAAATTTTCAACATAGCCATTTTAAGACCTTTGCTCATGAACAGTGTCACTGTGACTTTCTTAATTTGTCCCGTACATTGATTTCGCACACCGACTGTGCCATTGTGCGCTACATGGGCGGAAACACATTTTGGGTGAGATGTGAAAAATGACAGCTATACTACTCATAAGAAGGTGTGGTAAAATGGCAATGTTGGAAATCTGGAGTGAAAATATTGAAAATTTGTGAACTTACGAGCGTGCATAGGAGCTGTGCAACGCACGCTCGTAAAACAGTCATTTTTAGGAATTTTTTCACCAAATTTTCAACATAGCCATTTTAAGACCTCTGCTCATGAACAGTGTCACTGTGATTTTCTTAATTTGTCCCGTACATTGATTTCGCACACCAACTGTGCCATTCTGCGCTACATGGGTGGAAACACATTTTGGGTGAGATGTGAAAAATGACAGCTATACTGCTCATAAGAAGGTGTGATAAAATGGCAATGTTGAAAATCTGGAGTGAAAATATTGAAATTTCGTGAACTTACGAGCTCGCGAGGAACTGCTCAACACGACCTCAGAAACAGTCATTTATTGGATTATACTAAATTTAACATGGGTTTTGGGATCCTTCCATGAATGATAAACATGTCATGGTGGTATTCAGGCCTGAAGGGTGATTTCACAGTCGCTGCACAGTCACTGCGCGAAATCACCCTTCAGGCCTGAATAACACCATGACAGTGACATAATTCATGAGAAGGGGTCCCAAAAACCCCATGTTGAAAATTTGGTGCAAAAATTCCCAAAAATGCCCAAGATATGCAATAAAGTTGAAACCCCCCTATGTAACCCATTATACAGCTTACCGGCATTTCCTCAGTTCGCGGTCTGCTTTGAAGAGTGCCGACGTATTCCCGGTCCACCGAAGATCATCGCACCAGACTCCGGAGGTAAGTGTGGGGGTGGGGAGGCTGGGTGCGCAATGGGTGGGTGCGGGTTGTGGGAGGGGGGTTGGGAGACGCGCCGCAGGACAGTTTTTATTTTACAGGTTTAAAAAAAAAAAGACGTCAGGGACGTTTGCCACGCTGGGGTGGGCTCCCAGCGTGGCACAAGGACTTGGGGTGTTCAGCTGACGAGGGGATTGGGCACCCCGTCGGCAAAAAAATAATCAGGCACTTTTGCCACGCTGGGGTGGGCCCAGCGTGGCACAAGGACTTGGGGGCTCAGCCGACGGGGATTGGGCACCCTGCCGCCAAAGGATTACAGTGCTTGCCACGCTGGGGTGGGCTCCCAGTGTGGCACCTACAACTGGGGGTGGGGGCGCAGCTCAGCCGGCGGGGATTGGGCACCCCATCGGCTATACATACGGGGCGCGACGTCTGTCTGTGCGTGGGGGGGGGAGCTGCGCGTGAGCAGCCGATATCTTATCGGTGCTCACTCAAGCGTAGCTACCCTTTCAACTGTATGCCACTGCATTTTGGAGCATGTCATAGACAGCTCCAAAATGCATTGGCTTACAGGGGCCGCGCCTGCCAGCCCACTGACTGAATTGGAGGAGGAGGTGACACACTCTGAAATCTCCGATGAAGGCACTATGTTTCTTGCACATGCGTGCAAGCAAGCATAATAAAACTAGTGTGAATCCAGTGTTTACGCTTTGTTATAAACAGAAGTTGACCTTTAAAGGAGCTACTAAATTGTTGCTGTACTTTACTGTTTAATAAATTAAAACTTGACAGTGGCCTGTGTGTTGTGTGTTTTTTATTTCAAGGTTTCTCATTTCTGATTCCAAAAGTCACCCCGTGGCAGTCGCAGTCTCAAGGGGCTCCACCTAGACCTGCCAGGAGGCAGTCTAAACCTACTGTGACAGCCTGGAAAACTGTTCTAGGTGGGCTTCATGTGGGGTCAGTGGGCAGAAGGGGCACAGAGAGGCATAGGGAGGATTTTTGTGTAAGCGGGACAGTAAAGCATTGTGTTGGCACCTGGCAGGGTACATGTGCCTCCGCATGTTATACATATGCATCTGCATCCTGCCAGGTGCCTATGCACTCTCTTACTTCCCTGATGACACAATACCAGGGCTTGAATGAGTCACACATGCACACACACATGCATGAGAGAGCCAAGCAATCATATACTGCCAGTGTCCACATACCAGGTAGGCACAGTAGACAACAAGTGCCTATTTTCAGGTGCGACCCGGGAGGGTACAATACAGAAAAACATGGTACATGGTCAAGGTAGCATACAGACCCGCAATACAGGTGGGCCAGACAGAATTTAGTACAGGGAACATGGTGCAAAGACAGAGTGACATAATCACCCACACACGGGTGGGGTCAGAAGTACAATATATAGACATGGTACAGAGACAGAGCTAGCAAACATGATTACAACTACAACTCAAATACATAAACCCAATAAGGTAACAAGGAGGTAGGAGACTACAGGTACAGGTAACTAAGGGGGGAGCAGGATCAGTGAACAAACCAGGTGTGTGTCAGGAAACAGGCAGGGAGGAGAGTAAACAGTGCTGTAGGGCAGCATGGAACTAGTGGGTGAGGAGAAGGGGAGGAACACAACCTGGGGGACAACCCTGGTGGAGTAAGGCTTGAACTGCAGGGAGAGAACTGCCTGATCCAGTTGCATGCCTGGGGACAGGTCAAAAAAATAGCGTGGGGACTTCAAGATGTTACAAGCGAGGGAGCTAATGGATAGGGGACACCTGTCAGAGGAGAGTGGGAAGTGCTATGGTGGGCAGAGGCTAAACAGAGCTAGTGGGAGACGTGTCGAGCAGCTGCGAGTATGAGAAGTGCTAAAGTGAAGAGAGGCCGAGTCCGAATCATGCTTATGGGAGAGGAGTCAGGTGGCCGCTAGTGCCAGCAGTTAGTTGGCACAAAGACAAGTGGAGGCAGCTTTGAGGAACTTCCAGAGGGACATTTTGAAGCCAGGTGGGAAGGGGCAGCTCAGACTGGGGCAGGGAGGGAGTTCCAGAGTCTTGGGGCGTAGGTGGAGAAGGCCCGATCACCAGTGAGGGACCGGGTCCTAGGGACCTTGCAAACCAAAGTTGAGCTGGATCTAAGTTGATAGGCCAGGGTGCAGTGTTTGAAGGGAGGGGCAAGGGCGGAGGAGGCAAGCAGTATGGACTATATTATCCACCTTATTACCGAGGCTGTAGGCGAATATGGATTTGTCTAAACACCCTGTAAACAATCACAGTTGCATGTCAGTGGCTCAGTAGGTAGCACACTCACCTCTGAAGCTGGGAGATCAGAGGGTTGTGGGTTCAGTTCCCACATCTGGCACTTGGGTTAATATCCCTGTACTGACACTGTAGTGCAGCATGAGAGGGGTGCTGCACTTCTGAGGTGCCATCTTTCAGATGAGACATTAAACTGAGGTCCCATCTGCCTGGATTGGTGCTAGTTCAGGTGGATGTTTAAGATCCCATGGCACTTATCAAAAAGAGCAGGGGAATTTCCCCAGTGTACTGGACAAATTTCCCTCATTCACTTAAAATACCTCCAACAGTTTAATCTGGTTCAATGTCAGTTTGCATTCATCTGTATCCCCCTCCCTCGGGTTGTGCACTTACCCGGTCAACAAAAACTAACTAACTAAATAAATACATAAATAAAACACACACACACACACACACGCACACAGCCAGTCTACCTGCCACAGGGCACAGCCAGTCAGACCAAGCCCATTCGCCATACCGATATCTTCCACTCTGAAACCATCCATACCACCCCCACCAACACCCCACCCACATATAGAAATGTTGCAAATAATAAAACACACACCACAGACAGACACAAAGAGACAGCCTCAAGCCACATCCAAAAATAGAACACGGAAAACTAAGAATAAGACTTTTACTCCTCTCTGTCCAGTCCACCCCCACCCATGGCTGCAGCAGCACCAACAAGGAAAATTCAAACATGCTTTATATTTATATATATATATATATATATATATATATATATATATATATATATATATACACATACATACATATTCATATACACCAATAACTCCTCCCGCACAGTCACACACAATAGCTGTACTCAAAAGCCTCCATATTACACTAGTTCAGCTGCAATACTGTACTATAAAAAAAAATAGATTGGCACAAACCTTGATCAGAAAGGAGGAGAGCTGATGGTAAATGTCTTTCACTCTACGACTGACGGTCGGTCTGGCTCTGCTGTGCAGTGTTCTAGGCGCTGAACATGAACCTGGACAAACAAAGAGGGAAACAGCTCTTTTTTTTGTATTTTTTGTTAACAGCCAGCAAGCCAGCAGCCAACTACTTCCAGACAGTTCTCAATGCAGCAGTACGCTAAGCACTAGGCACTGGGTATCTCCTCTCGACTAGTAGCTGATTGCAGAAAATGTGCACTCTGACTCTTCGAATCCCTTTCTGCCTACTAGGCTGTCTGTGGATTCTGCTCCCTCCCTGGCCGAAGAAGCAAGCAACCGGCCAAAATCCAACTGGGTGAAACCAACGGTGTCGCTGATGCTGCTGAGCTCCAGTCACTAGTCTGCGGCTGTCTTAGTTCTCTACAGGCTGGAAATCTGACTCCTCCGCTCCAGTCACTGGATACTGTAGATAATCTGTGGTCTGGAAACTGGGAAGAGCTGCACAAGAGGGGGATCCTTTTATTGTACTGCCTCGGACCTGAGGGGGGACAGAAAAGTTCAGGTCCGAGGGGCGGAGGTGCAAGAAACAGCACGGACCGAGTGGCGCCCTGCCATTGGTCTGACGGGCACACACACGTCACTACCTGTGTGACGTCTTTAACTGCTCGGTCCGTGCTATGGGGAGGGAACTACTAAATGTAGGAAGAAGAAATGGCACTTCTGCTGCTGCTGCAGGTGCGGAAATGAACCGCGATTCGCTATGTGGGACTCGGGGAGGCAGTGGGCACAGCAGGATTCAGCAGACCTGGATTCAGAGTCGGACTCAGGACCGAGAGACGGAGAGACTAGAGAGAGGTAATACACCCCCCCCGCTTTAGTCATTTTAGGATTTCTAGTAGACAGCTGAGCCAAACAGTGAAAAAAAAAAAATGGGCTGGCTAGGCAGGCATTAATTTACTAAACTTTACGGCACCCCCCAGTACAGAAAAATGTACACGATTGCGTACACTGCATATGCCTGCTGACGCCCCTGCTTGGGGGGGAAGGGGGAGTAGGGGAGGGGACATTGACCTCACCACAGGGTCAAATGACAGGCAGGGAAAGCTCCCGGGCTATTGGCCAGGGGGAGGGGCTGGGGGAGGTGTTCCAGAACATAGGGCATTAAGGGTATTTAAGGGCAGGTAACCATAGTTCACCCTCTTTTCTGCTGTACAAATTCCCACTCTCCCTCCCTTAGGGCGAACAAAGAGTAATGGAAGGCACAGGCTCCAAGGTTTGGGGACACATGCAAGTGGTGTCCTGGTGGGGGCCCTGCATGGGCACACAGACCACAGAGGGTGGCCAGGGGTCAGGGGGCTAGGTGGAGTCCCGCTGACGGGAGAGTATATTAAGAAGGCAAGAGGTCCATTTAGAAGGATTTGGGGGGAGCAAGGGAAAACTGGGGGGGCAGATAGAGGGGGAAGGGGTAGATACCATGGGCTGGGGACAAAGGAACCCATGTGTGGAAGTAAAGGGAGGTGGGGAGAAGGACCTAGAGATAGGTAGTGGATCGCAGTGTCCACACCTGGTGTGGGGGAGTGGTCTGGGTAACATGGTATCCGATGGTGGTGAGTGAAAAGGGGGGGCTGGATCACGGTGTCCGGGCCCCGAGAAGCATGACCAACAGGATGAGAGCAGGATGAAGAGACACAAGAAAGAAGACAGGACTGTTACATCAAAGGCCAAGTGGACTGTTATGTTCTAATTGTAAACATGAATTGTCAAAATGATGATGATTTGGGATGTACAATTTAGCTGTGCCTATGATTTAATAAACAATGCCAGTGGGCATCCAAAGGGAGAAGGTTGAGGCCTGAGTTATTTCTGGCTGAAGATCCGGGGACAATTAATCAGGTAAAAAAACTGGTAACACAAATATACGGTGTCCTCCAGGAGACATCTAATCATAATATAGACAGAGTCAGGAAGAAATGGGAACGGGATCTGGGTATTTATATTTCACAAGAACAATGGATTGATATTATTAAAATATACTCAGAAAATATTTCATCTGTAAAGCACCAACAGATACAAATGAATGCAACTCATCGTATTTATTTTACACCAAAACAATTACATTTAATAAACCCAACTATGTCAGATAAGTGCCCAAGATGCCCAAATACCACTGGTACCTTAATACACTTAATATCCTCTTGCCCATGCCTGTCAAATTTCTGGCATGATATAGAGAAATTTGCTCAACGCGTGTTTAATAAAAAAAAATGTTTTCTTTTTTCTCCAATGTTAAATTTGTTAACCTTTCTACCAGATAAAGATACATGGGAGGTATATCAATATAAATTATTAATGCTTTTTATAATAGTGGCAAAGAAAGGTATTTTACAAAAATGGCTTGATACTGACCCACCAGTATTCAACCATTGGATAAATCTGATGATAGATATGTCTGTTTTGGAACAAGTGGGATATATTAAACAGGGGAAAAAAACTATTTAAGGATATGTGGACCAGATTCCAGGTGGCATTGAATTAGTTATAGTTTAATGTACCAATATAGATAAGATTTATAAAAAAAAAAAAAAAGGATTAACTTGAAGGAATATAGTATAAATTAGGGTTACAAATAGAGGCAGGATCTCCCCTCTCACCCTCTGAAAATGATGTATAGATGACAGTAAAGTACTTCTCAGAAACAATTTATGTTGATGGAAGGGATCTGATAGCCATTTAATATGATAAGAGGGTAAAACAAAAAAAAAGAAACAAAAAAATTAAAAAAAATAAATAAAATAAAGAAACCACCTTGTAAAACAGTCTTTATCCCAAACTACACCCCATCCACCCAAGTGAAACAAACCCCCACTGACTCCCATCAAATACCAATTGCCAACTTTTGTATTTAAATACATACATTTGTGCTAGACAGTCATACATCCTTCCCTAGTCCAAACTACTACAACCCACTCGAATCCCCTATACAGTGACTTCCTGCAGACTCTAACTTGTTCAAAGTACTTTCATCTCTACTGAACATACAACCACCCTACAGTATGTTCTCCAATTCTCCCTACCCCTTATTATCCTCCCATCCTCAACTTCCCTCAATCAATTCCCTGTATCCTCAAAAACTTTTAACCTGTGACCTGGAGAAAAGGAGCTTCATCCCAACCCCTCCACCAAATTTGAATCATTGGTCTTGGTAAAGTAACACATTCTTTATTATAAACCATACAAATTTCTTGCTCAATTTTAAGCTTCATTCCTAATAAAGTTAATTGTTTCTGCTGCAACACGAATTGACATCTTGTTTGCCATATCACCCATTTTATTATGGCCATCGCAACTCTGGAAGTCCCTTTATAATATCCCTTCCATTCATCCCTCCCATACTGTCCATATATTACTGTATCATATGTCATGCCCTGTAATTATGAGATACCCCAAGAGTTTGCCAATAAATCCCACAGGCCCTTTATATACCCGCATTTAAAAAAAAGGTGCCTCATTGTTTCTACTTCCTCCCCACAGCCCTCCCTTAGGCATGATCTGTCTATGATACTTTTATGAAAATGGTTGCCCCGAACATTCAATCTAGAGTGGCAACACAGGCAAAGAGAATCCCACACCTTAGGTAGGACTCTTGGCTCTGTCAATTGTCCAATAACTTCTGATATAATCACTGTATCTGGTGCTACAATACAAAGATCTATAAGGCACACAGACTGTAGGATCCTTTGATACACCATTTTCCTGGTAGTGTGCAAAAGCTATGTAGTGGTTATTTGCCACTCTTTTAATTTCCTACATATTTCCATTAAGTAGTTGGACATACCCATTGGGATTGCCCGGAACTTCCCCCATTGTTGGGTTTCCCATCTCTGCCAAAAATAAGTACATCTGTTCTTTAACAGGGGTACCCAATCCAATTGTTTCTTAACCAAAAGCGGTACCAAATTGGCATATATAAACATTGAGAAAAATAATAACACTGGATTTAGCATATTGAGTCCACCCTTTATAACTGGCCAGTAAGTACTATTCCACTTTATGGGATTCAGCTGACTCCCCCAAATTAGTTGAAATGCAACACTGTACATTCTAACCTCTAATTTAACCGGTAGAGGATAGATTTGGCTAACAGTTAAAAAGATGGGTACAATAAAGGTCTTATACATGTAAACCCACTTCTTTTTGGTCATGAGGTAACCTTTCCACCTACCTGCCTTCTCTTCTGCTTGGATTAGGGCTAACTCCCAATTCATACATGCCACATTCCCAGATCTAAACCAAATTCCAAAAATCTTAATTGGTGGCTCTATTATAGGTATACCCCCAATTTCCTGCTGATCTCCCCCTTGCATATGTATTCCTAAAGCCTTACTCTTTTGTTTATTTATTTTAGATCCTGAAATTTTGCAAAACAAATCTACAACTACCATAGCCCACCCTCAGATACCAAATCTGCCACCAAAATATTAGTGTCATCAGCGTAGGCCAAGGCCACCAGAAAATTCACATTCCATGGTCCCTGAATGGGTGAAATCCTGGTCTCCCCATTCAACTTCCTTAAAAGAGGATCCAGAAAAAGACATACAGAAGGGGTCTCAAAGGGCACCTCTGTCGTATGCCCCGCCAAATCCTCACATGCTTCCCAATTCTACCATTGACCTGGGGCCTCGAAGAAGCTTCCTTATAGAGAATCCTAATCCACTTGACAAATGTGTCTGGGATTCCATAATGATCTAGTACCTTAAACAAATATTCATGTGGAACCTCCTCAAAAGCCCTGGCCTAGTCCAGTAAAATCAGGTATCCTGATGTCCCTGGGCCATCAAAGGCCTCTCTTATGGTTTTTACCAAATCCCCCATGCTGCGCTGAGGAATGCCACATGCTTGCCCAGGGGAAATCACCTCCTGGGCTACCATAGCAAGTCTTTTACATAAAAGATTGCACAAAATCTTCTGGTCTACATTGATTAGACTTACAGGCCTCCAATTCTGGAGATCTGCTCTATCACCCTTTTTATGTAGAAATATTGAAAGGCAATCCACCAATGTTGCAGGAAAGGGAACCATACCTGCTAACATGTCATTAAAGATGCCCACCATAAACTCACTTAAAATTCCCATGTTTTTTTATAAAATTCCCCTGGTAACCCATCTGGGCCAGAAGAGGACCCATTCTGTAAACTAACTACCACCTCTTCCACCTCTCTCTTAGATATAGGGGATGTCAGCAGTATTTTATCCACTTCTAATAGCCCCGGCATCTTTAATTGGTGGAGAAATTCAGCAATCCCTTCTGGGTTTGGTGTCTGACCTCTATATGAAGCGTCCATGAATTCCTGGACTGTGTTCCTTATCTCTTCTCCTGTATGCACTACTGTCCCTGAATTTGTTCTAAGACCAGTCATATATTTGGATTCTACCAAATGCACACAACTATCGTATGGATTGACATTCTGTGCCCTACCATGTGTTCCAAAATTTTGCTCAATTAATAGTGATTGGGCTCTATCATACTGTCACTCTCTTGATCTGGTTTTCCTCCTGTGGATCGAGGCATCCGACTTGGTGGTGGAACCGGTCAGTTGGTCTGATCATTACTCAGTTGGATTCAATTTTGAGGCCCCCCCCTGGGTAGGTAGGCCCCTGTGGAGTTTGTCAAGTACCACCCATTGCGGGATATTGTCCCTGAAGACCTGATGGCAGTTATTGACCTCTCGTTGTGTGACGAATTGTGCTCTGATCCTGAGTGGCTGGTGGTGGCCTATAATGAGGCCATCTCGGCTGCTCTTGACCAGATTGCACCAACCCATGTTCACCCCCTTCAGCACCGTCCCATTGCCCCTTGGTTTGATGGGGCGTTGAGAGGGTTGTGGAGGTTGGGGCATAGGTTGGAGCATCGGTGGAGGAAGACTGCCTCGGATGACGACCATCTTATTTTGC
Organism: Neoceratodus forsteri; assembly: GCA_016271365.2. Lineage (NCBI taxonomy): Eukaryota > Metazoa > Chordata > Ceratodontiformes > Ceratodontidae > Neoceratodus > Neoceratodus forsteri. The sequence continues at coordinate 157,361,712 of CM028131.1, read as the reverse complement.
TAGAGCATTATAAGCTCTAGCAAACAGAAATTTCCCTGTAAGAAGGCAGAATTCCTGTCCAGGGAAATTTCTGTCGCTCGGAATTGACCGGCTCAGCTCTTCAGAACTGTTGACAGACTGTGCAACCCAGCCTGAAGGTAGGTCTGTCGAGTTTTTACGCAGAATGACTGCGAGGAGATCGCTCAATTCTTTGCGAATAAGGTGGAAGACATTCGGAGGCAGTGTCCCTGACCTCACTCCAAGGCTGTTACAGTTGATCAGTGTGTTGTCGCAGAGCCTGAAGTTTCCTGGAGTTCCTTTAATCTTCCAGACCTCGTGGACACTATGAGGATTGTCTCTGAGATGCGCCCAACATGTTGTAGTTTGGATCCAGGTCCTACTTCCTTGATTATAGGACATAGTGAACTTATTGGCCCGGTCCTTGCTTGGATTATTCGGTGTTCTCTGGAGATGGGAGTTTTCCCTAGCTCTCTGAAGGAAGGGGTGGTGACTCCCCTTCTGAAGAAAGCTTCCTTAGACCGGAATGACCTAGCCAACTACCGTCCGACCTCTAACCTCCCTTTTGTGGGGAAGGTTATTGAAATAGTTGTGGTGGCTCAACTTAATAACCATTTGACCATCCATAGTTTATATGAGCCTCTCCAGTCCGGTTTTCATAAGAGGCATAGCACCGAGACTGCTGTGGTTCGGGTGCTCAATGATCTCCTGATGGCGAGAGATCAGAGACACAGCTCTATTCTGGTTCTCCTTGATCTATCATCAGCTTTTGATACTGTGGATCATGGGGTTTTGCTCGAACGTCTGAGGTCCATCTGCGGGCTTTCAGGTGTGGTCCTCAGATGGTTTTCATCTTACCTCCTGGGGAGAACACAGAGAGTGGTTTCTGGTTTATGTTCATCCGGGGCTTTCTCTCTACCTTGTGGGGTACCTCAGGGTTCGGTGCTTTCCCCCATGTTATTCACAGTATATATGCTAACCCTTGGAGACATTATAAGACGGTATGAGCTGAGGTTTCACTGCTATGCTGATGATACCCAGCTCTACCTGTCTTTTGCACCTGACCAGGTTAGTGCTATTTCTGTGCTGAATAACTGCCTCATTGATATCCAAGACTGGATGAATACCAGTAGTTTGAAGTTGAATCCGGGAAAGACTGAGGTTATGGTGGTGGACCCCGGTCGCAGGGTCAAGGGTCTAGGGATAGGGTCCCCCTCTGGATTAGTTCTTGGGGTAGACCAGATCCCTACCTCTGAACGGGTGTGTAACCTGGGTGTGGAGCTTGACACTGGCTTGACCCTTCATTATCAGGTGTCTGCAGTAGTCAAGACTTCATTTTTTCATCTTAGAAACATCTCCAGGATTAGGCACCTGGTTCCACCAGGCGATTTGCCGGTTTTGGTCCATGCATTTGTGACATCTCGTCTTGATTACTGTAACTCCCTGTACCTAGGACTTGCTGGGGTTGATATCCACTGCTTGCAGCTAGTGCAGAATGCAGCAGCACGTTTGTTGACTGGGGTGTCTAGAAGGTCCCATATTACCCCTGTGCTGCGCACTCTGCACTGGCTGCCAATACAGTGGCAGATCACCTTTAAAGTGGGTCTTCTGACCTACAGAGCCCTACATGGGTTAGGTCCCGACTACCTGAAAGAGCTTCTGGTGCCTTACACCCCTCTGAGACAGCTTTGCTCAGCTGACGAGGGTTTGCTGGAGATACCGAGGGTGAATTTGAAGCCTTCTGGAGCCTGTGCTTTTGGTTTGCGACTCCCACCCTCTGGAATTCTCTGCCCCCGCCAGCTCCGAGAAAGTACAATGGTGGATAGTTTTAAGAAGGCTTTAAAGTCATTTTTATGGAATCAGGCATTTCCTGTTGTATTTTAATTGTTTATTTTAAATATTTTATTGGTTGTATTGTCAGTGTATGTATTGTTACATTGATGCTATGATGCTTTGTACAGAGCCTTGAAATATTTGAAAGGCGCTTAATCAAATAAATATTATTATTATTATTTTTTTATATTTACACATCTCTGCCTTGATTACTTGAATCTCCTCAGTGAGAATTTCCCCTGTTTCTACTGACCGGGATAATAACATTTGAAGTCTATCCCTTAAAGGGTACCTAAACAAGCAGTTTTTAAAACTGCAAACTCCAAAATCTGACTACATAGTGACGTAAAGGCTGCTGTTTACATTTATGCTAAAACTGCATTTATGTAAATAACATAAATGCAGTTTCATAGCTTTTGAAAAATGTAAACATCAGCCTTTCACTTAAAAAAAAAAAACAGGCTTGCTTTCCCCTCTAAAATGTCTGCCAAGTGTGTTAAGTGATGAGTCATGATGACATCATTAAAGCCAGAGGCAGTGACCCACATGGTTCCCTATAGTGCTAACTAGTTCTTCTTTCCCCCTTTGTTTTGAGTTATTTCACCAGAATGATCAACACCATGTGTTGCCACATGGATTATTTTGTTCAGTACACATTAGGCAATGGTTTTGTTCATTTTGTTTACCTTAACTTTCTGAAAATGTTTCGTAAACCATCTGACTTCCTCTTTTGCAAACCATATTAGAGTACAGCACTTCAAATACCTGATGATCTAGTGGTTATGTGATGCCCTGAAATTTGTAGTGAAGTACTGGTCTGGTCCAGTTCCAAAGCCCATGATTTCTTTGTAATCCATAAAAAAAGCTTCACTTTTAATCTTTTTCTACATGAACCCCCTGCAGCTAGCCTGCCTTATGTTGAACATCCCACCATCCATACTCTGTCTTTGGTACTGCTTGGGGCTGCATATGAGCTTGCAGTCTCATGAAGAGAATTATCACACCTCAGATTGTAATTTTATACCTCAGAGTCATGCACACCCATACCGATATGCCTCATCAGCTGGCACTATTAAAAAATGCCTCCCAAATTACTCTCCAGTCTACTTTCTCAATGTTTGACTTCTGCTTCCACAGTAAACATTGAGTGGATTACCACCCTTCTGCACAGTGAAGGCAGTATGTACAGTCCCCTGTTGTGTTTTTTCCCACCTCATTAACCAACAACTACAGTAGGTCTTCCTGGAGGGCCAAGCAATAAGCATCAGGACACACCAGAAAAACTGCTGTTCATACCCTCATAAGGGCTGCACTTACTATGGATAACAATATTATTAGCAGGAGAGGCATACTAATCCCTTGGGTGAATCCACTCGACTTCCAGTGTCGGTCTACTCCTTTACCTGTGATCTGCAGAACCCAGAGGACAGTTTCCGGCAATTCTTCTCCAGTACTTTTCTGTGCCCTACTCCACAATGTGAGCTGGCTGGCTACCACCCTTCCAAATCTTGAATGAGCTATACACAACTCCCTCAATACTGTCCTAACAAACGTCAACATCCCCCCCCCACCCAAGGGTAATCTCTCTGCACTGAATTCAAGTAACAGTTTAGGTGCAGCCCTGCCACTCTGAGTATTGGTCATCGCTGGCTACTGTCATCCACAGTCAGGTAGTGATCACGATGCTGGCAGCCCCACATTTCAGAACTCACAGTGATCTGCTCAGCGTAGTCCTTCATGTCTTCAACTAACCTGAATATAGCTGTACCCTGCTGGAATGGCCTCTTCAGTCCCTCTCTGGCATTCATTCTTCTCATCTGCTCCCCACACCGGAAACTGGTGTGCTCACTACCTTTCCGCATCACGAATGAGGTTAGTGCAGTCGCCCATGTTATTTTTACATATTAATAATAAACGTGATCTTCTGGTAAGCCAGGCTGATAGCAGCAAGTCACAATGGGAAAAATAGGCTTTCTTACCCATATAAAATCTATGCCAACTATGATTAGGCACTATTAAATGATGTGCATAATGATGTGCACACCCGTCATTTAATAGTTCCTAATCAAAGGTAGCCTAGATCTTTTAAGAATAGGAAAGCCCATCTTTCCCTTTGTTCCCTGCTGCTATCAGCCTGATTTACTGGAAAGATCTGTTTATTTTTGATATGTCTTAAAGCCCAAGGACTGTACTATCTGCATTCATGATGCAGAAGGGTGATGTGCTCACCAGTTTGTTGTGTGGGGAGGAGGAGTGAAGAATGAATACCAGAGGGGGACTAAGAAGGCCACTCCTGCAAGGTACTGTTATATTCAGGGAAGGGGGAAGACAGAAGGGGAAAAATATGAGCAGATCACTGTGAGATATCAGTTGTGGGACTGCCAGCACCATGATCACTACCTGACCCCATTGTCTTGTCAAACATTCCATGTCCCATAGAAACAGTTTGTGCAATTTTCCAAGGCTGTATGCGGGTATTAATGTGTGAAATGGCTGCCACTACACAGTTAGTCACTTCATTACCAGTCTAGGTAAAGCACTTTGGGATACAATGTGTATGGAAAAGCACTATATAAATGCTGATTCTTATTATTATTTCCCATGGGAAAAAAGACAAGACAAGCATATTGTTGATTTCTGAGAAAGTATGAACTCTGGCATTGGACTACACATGAACTTTGCTACAAACAAGTGGTGGCTCTACGGGGTGGTGAAGGGTGGGGCTGCACCCCCCTCATTATAACTTACTTGCTTGCTGCTGCTGCATTTCACTTTGTTGAAGAAGTTTGATTTATTGATTGTACAGATGTTAACATTCGTAACTATTGGTTACATTTGTAGGCTCTGTCACAAATGTACTGAAAAAGAATAATAGCAGACAATATTAAGGTTTAATAAAAATGTTAAAAAGTGCATATCAAGTAAGCACACCACCCCAGCACCCCTCATTGGAACATCCTGGATCCACCATAACCACTAGACAACCAGGTTATTTAAGACTGGTACTGCACTGTGGTTTGCCAAAGAGAATGCTGGCCAGAGTAAAATACAATATCAGCATGTTAAAGTAAACAAAATGAACAGAACCATTTCCTAACATGTGTACTGATCAAAATGATGCATTTGGTTTTGACCATTTTGGAGAAACAAATCCATACAAAGGGAAAAAAGAACTAGTTAGCACATTAGAGAGCCATATAGCTCTCTGATTCTGGCTCCAATGATGTCATCACTTAACACATTTGGCAGCCATTACAGGAAGCAGGTATGGCAGTTTTATTTGAAATTGGAGGGCTGATTTTACATTTTTCTAATGCTTTGGAACTGCATTTAGGTAAATCATAGAAATGTAGTTTTAGCATTAATAAATACAACAGGCTTTCCTTAAGTCCCTATGAAATCAGATTTTTGAATAGTTTGTTGTCAAAATGTTGCTTAGGCATCCCTCAATTTTAGATAAATTAGATTATTTATTGTTTGCTGCTTTTTTAGCTAAAGAACTACATAATGTTTTTATATCCCTTTTGGTGTCTTGCCACCAAAGAAGTGAATTCTCATATAAATCAAAAACTGAAACCCTGGCCTCCAACTTAGCCTGGATTGCCAGCCATATCTCGGCATCTTCCAAGGCAGCTATATTCATCCTCCAAACTGGGCTGGATCCAGGCTTATTTGATGGCTTCCCCACCGTAGTTTTAATCAATCTATGATCCCAGTTTTCCACAGGATAAACTGAAAAGGTTAACACTGTGACCCAATGAAAGGCAAACAAAAAGTCAATCCGGGTTGATAAACGTCCCTTAAAAAACATATGATCTGGTAGCTGGCCCATTGCAGCTGCATAGTCTTTAAGCCATGCTTGTTTATACATTCTATTCAAAAAATTTGAATCTGTATACAATTTTTGCGTTCTACCAGTTTTGTCTGATAATGATAAAATTCAATTAAAATCCCCCCCCAAAATACTGACCTAGCTGTATAAAGGTATGGTTGAACTTTGTTCATCAAATCTACCCTTTGATACTTGGCTTGGTGGTTATAGACATTAATTAACCTGAGATCCTGGGCCCCTATTCTCGCATCCAAAATACACACTCTGCCAGGTACCAAATCAATAAGACATGGCACTCTGAGGTAAGGATTTAAAATTAGAAACCCCACCCCAGAGCACACCTCCTCCCCTAGGGACCAAATGAAGAACTTCCAAACCACTCTTTGGATGCATGATGGGCTTCCCAAATTGTGTGTAAACGAGTGTCTTGCACTAGGCAAATGTCCATCTGGTGATCTGCAATAATAGAAAAAGTGGTTTGTCTCCTCTTTGGGTTCTTGATACTGTTCACATTAATGGAACCCAGAGTAAGCTGAAACTCCATGATCATGTGATTGAGCTGACATCATCCTCTGGTACCTCTGCCCTTGGGGCTTTTGAATCAGTTCTTTTAGATTTCTTTTTTTTCTTTACCCCTCCTCTCGTTTCTTGAGTAGAAACATCCAAATCAGTCATATTCTCTGTTTGAGAGGAAATCATGGAGGAGGTATCTGAGTCTTCCCCATCTTCCTCCCATTGTTTCCGCTTTGCCAGTAGAGTGAATCTGTTCTTTGTGCAGAGCCCTGTATCAGTCTGTGCACTAGATCTTCTTCCCATTTTTTGTGAGGCACTACGCGTCATCCTCCTGGTTTTCTGTTGCTCCCATTCCTCTGTTTGTGGTGATAGCATGGTGGAAACCTGCACTTTAGATGTTCCTGGTTGTGCTGCCTGACCCCCATCCCCACTGCCCTCCACGGATTCTTGTGACAGATGTGATCCTTCCATTTCGACCAAAGTATCCCCCTTCTGAGGATACTACACCCACTGAAGTGTGCCTCTCAGCGGCAGAAGGGTGGGGACCTTCCTGACCCCTGGGGAAACTACTGGTGGTGCAAGGTGGGACAGCAGTGGGGGGTGTCGAGAGGAGGACTGCTGTTGAATATCAAGATTCACCATTGCATCATTCTGCCTCATAGTATTGTCCTCTTTTTCATAAGATCCCTCTTCTCTGGCATTATGTGATGCCCATGGGTAGCCCTTAAAAGTGTGGCTTGTATCATCACATAGGTTGCATACTACAGGGGTCAGATGTGTAAATGCCACATGTCCAAACCCTCTGCACAGTGAACACTGAATTTTGCCACAAGCACTGCTCAAATTTGTGTGAGCACCACAAGGAAAGCATGGCCTCGGTTGACCTGAGTAAAAAATAAAGCCTAGGCCCCTCCCCAAGTAAAAGCAGCTTGGTAAGTGCTGGATCATGTCTTTCTCTTGAGGCAGACACACACAAATCCGCCACCCCCAGTTCAAATGTCATCAGAATCAATGATGGGGTCTGGAAGCCCAAGTACAGAACACTGCTCGCAACCAAAAGAAAATGTCTGATATTGCCACCCCTTCATTTTTAAACAACACTGTTATTGTCCGGTAAACTGGTTTTGTTAGTGGGATTACAGTAAATGCCTTCCATTCTGGAGTTCTTCATACAGCCTGATACCTTTCCCAGAAAAGTTCAAGACTGGCTGCCGTCTTGAAACTGGTGTCAAAATCAGAATCTCCAGATGTATGGAACAGAGCATAGATCTCCCATGCTGAAAATCCTAGGCTGTCCTTCAGAAGTGTGTGACCAACATATATTTAGTCAGGGTAAGTCTCTAAACTACCCTTATATTTAATGTGAACTGCATTTCATCTCCTGGCTGGCTCTGGAGGTGCATAAAAAAGATCTACATATGTTCTATTAGAAGAGGCCTGACCCCTGGTGTCAGACACCCTGGTGTTATCACCATTTAAATTTTATGCCTCTGGAGAAGGGGCAAAGTGCCTATTTCCAGTTTCTGGAGCTGAGGTGTTAGGTACCTTCGCTCTTGCATCTGGGGGGGGGGGTTCCTTGCCCAATGATAATGTTGCTTTTGGGGGAAGCCAAGGGAGTCTTGTGTGTCATGTGAAATAATACTGGAGAATTTGCCATTTCTGGGATGGTGGGGTTCTAAAGGATCCATCTGATCCTCCTCTGGTCTTGTGGGAGACACTCATACTTGGTCATGGGCCTGCCTCACCCATCCTGCTGATTGCAGTGCCTCAGCCACAGTTCTCCCAGTGACTAACACATTTTCATCATAGTTTGGGTGTTCTGACATTACATCAGGGTTAAAGCCCCTTTCTCCCACACCCAAATTGCATGATGTTGCGCCGAGCAAGTCCTGAGAGTTCTATCCCCCAGAGCCCATATCTTTTGTAGCTTCCCCTTCCTCCTCTACTGAATCCATCACTTTCTGTAACACATTTGCATCAGGAACATCAGGTAAAACAGTTTTACTTCCCTGTCGCTGTAGTAAAGGTTCCTCCTGCATTCTGCCGTTAGTCAGACACAACTCTGCTGATACGCCCCCCACCTTCAGGTACACTCACGCATACTGCTCCAACCTTGGGTCTATGAATCACAGAAGGATTGTCCCTGCACAGCCCGAGCTCCGTTCCAGGCATTTTGCTTGCTGAGCCGCTCGTTCTCCCTCTGTTCTCACAGCGCTCCTCCTCTGCCAATGGCGCCCTCAAATAGTCACTTCTGGACCAAAACTGCTGTCCACTTTGCCAGTCCTCACTCAGCACATCTTGTGCTGACATCACAGGTAGAACACTAGGACCATCCATAGCACCTTGCTCAAAACAGCCTCGTCATTCACATCCTTTGAAATCCATCGTCTTCTGTTGTACAGGCAAAGATACCTGTTCAGCGACTTCCAAAGCCGCATTTCCTTCATCCAAAAACTCCTCTAGCTGAACTGGGACAGAGGAGGAGGCTATCTCCTCTGTTCCTGTAGCCATCTCCTGTCCACCTCCTCCTGGATCCAAGAGCTCTGCCATCTTGGCCAAGGACCAAGATGTCAAAGGTTTCTCTACCTGTGAGTAGGGTAATTTCCCTGGTGTCCTGGCCAAATTTCCCTCATTCACTAAAAATACCACCAGCAGCTTAATCTGGTTCAAGTAAGGATTTATGTTATGTTACAATTTCAGTCGGTTACTATCTGCACCCCCATCACCCCTGAAAAAGGGACTTCTAATCTTAGTGGGCCTGCCCAGTCAACAAAATTCAACGAATAAATTAATTCCCCCATTATACCTTATGGATTCCATATAAATCCAAATCATTCAAAGGCCATCTTGACATATAATTTTAATACCGAACAGCAAATCAGAGCCCTTTTCCTGATGAAAGGCTGCCAACATATTATATTTAAATAAACAACATCACAAATAAGGAACTAGTGGCTTATGGCAAAATCTACAGGGATTTATACAGGGCTTTGCTGCTGTCTCTACAGGGAAAATATAGGAAAAATGAGGGCTTGTTACGGGAAAATGGTTATTTGGATCTGGGAGCACTGTGATGACTGTGACTAAACAGCATTATATGGCACCAACAAGAAAATGACTTTGGTCATTTGGTAGCTCTTCACAGCCCTATTGGCTCTGGCTAAAGTTTGTTTGTATAGGTTTCACTTGTAATTCAATCTTATTTAGGGGACTTCTCCTTCTGGTCAGTCCTGTTCCTTTTTGATTCATTGTATTACTTGAGCATATGCCTTCAGATGACTGAGATCTCAATTTGGAGATATTTTTCTGAACTGGTACAAATAATTGTAACAAACAAGTTAAACCAACTACTACCCCCACTATGTTTGTAAATGTAATACCAAACATTTTGTCTTCAATATGCACACATATTCAGGGTTTTAAATAGCTGGTATAGCATAGCATAACACTAGGCAAAACAGAGGGTAACGTTAACCATTTCCAAAAATGCATAGTAGTAGACTGCTAATCATTTTTTTCTGTGAGTCTTTGACACAATAGACAAAATTAATAAAATTATATATATTTTTAAATTTTGCTAACCGTTCTGGGCCAAGTGCTATACATTTTTATAGATGATTAGCACTTTCACTTGTAAAACTGCAGATCAATTTTTTCAGCTTACTTAATATCCTGGTATTTAATAATCAGAAAGATCAATGTTTTACAAGGCCAAAGTTAGGTTAGAACAATGATTTTAAACTCACAAATAATCCCAAAAAGCACTTTCTAGTTTAAAATGTGGGTCTTACATTTAATTGCACTGCTGTTACTTTACATTAGCTGTGATGAAATTGATAATAAACAGTTCTGCAAAGCACTGAGTTTGTATGTTTAAAAAAACTCTGTTACTAAATTTAAGTTTGAATCATTCAGCATAAACTATATTCTTAGAATAAGATATTAAGAAAACCTGAGCAAGCTGCAGTGTTTAACATGTTTTAAAAAGTCTAACCAAATGGGAAAGTTACAAGGTGTCCTGTTGAAAACAGTTTTAGCCAAAGTGTGTCTTGATGGCAATTTACATTGTTGTGCAGATGAGTTAGCTTGATGGCAAAGGGTGAGCTGATCTGCTGATTGTAGTTTTAGATTTTCTTCTTCGAGGTGTGCTTGCACCACTCATGCTTGTGCCACAGCGCTTGCGCCACTCACACTTGCACTAAGGGGCAGCGAGGGCATTTAAAACACTCCAGTAGCCTTACCCATCTGCACCTGCACACAGCCACTGGCTCGTCACTGAGCCCCCTCATCAGTTGTGACTTTGAAGTTGAAAATGTCTCTTAGGGAGGTACTGTAGATGCAGGATTTAAAATGCTGAGCAAGGCTTGTCTCTTAGTTACGGGCTGTGGCATTCCTGGCTTAAGTACAGAGCAGGGCAGATGAAGATCTAACAGAGGAAGGTAGTGCAGGTGTTTAAACAAATCCTGGAGTCCCGTCCTTACTCTAGATTATATGAACTAATGATATTAAATACAACTTGGAACTTGACTTATATTTATTGCACATTTCAGTTTCCGGGGGTATTAAGTTTATATGCTTCATTGTTTCATAGTTTAATTTTGTAACCATGTTATATCTATGCAATTGTATTTTTAATATTTTCTAATAGGGTGAGTTACTGTGGTTACAGAGCATTATTTAAACATATGTGATGTGGGTTGTGGTTACACCCCACAATGAAGTTCAGGATGAACTAAGTGACGAGGCTTGAACAGGCAGTGTAAATTTGGCTAATGGAATTCTGAGTTTGTGTATTTGCATGCTTGCTATGACTTTTTAAAATCATTAAACTATGCATGTTACTGAAATCAGGGATTGAAAAGCTCCATATACTGTATATTTATATTAAAGCATTATGGCTGGAATTTGATGTAGTGGCTTAGACACATTATTTTGAGTTCATGCTGTGATTAATATATGAAAGTCCTTTACACAACTTGAGATATGTGACCCATTGTTTTGAATCTAATATGTCTAATATTCCAACTAAGTGCAGAGAGTATTGTCGGTGGAACATGCATTGATATACCAATGACTGTAACTGTGGTGGTGGGTAGACTCCTGCCCTGGAGCTTGAGTGCATTGTCTGCCTAAATCCACCAGTTCTAAGCATGAGTGCCAAGAGTGACTTCAAACCTGTGTCTCTTTCTGCATTCTACTACACTTTAGTCCCAAACTCGAATCATGGGGCTCTGTCCCAAGATAGTAGCTGCTGTGCTTCATGTTGGTTGCTTGCTAGAAGGGATGTAGAAAGGACGGAGACATCCACAAAAGGGAAATTAAAATTTTTAGGAGTTGCATCACATACCCTATGAAGACAGTATAAGGGCTTTCAGCACATGCACCCTAGAAAAGAGGAAAGCTATAGCGAACATGATGAAGACCTATGAGTACCAGACAGGGTGAACAAGGTGTAGGAAGGGACTCTCTTTCAACCGAGAAAGAGCAACAGGACCAGCGGGCATTCCAGGAATTTGAAGGGGGGGGGTATTTTAAGAGGGATGTGAGGAAGTACTACTCCATGGTAGTGGTGGTCACCTGGAATAGACTGCTGTGCGAAAGTGGTGGAGGCAAAAACAGCAGGGGGCTTCAAGTATGCATGGAATACAAATAGGGGAATATTAGTAAATAGGCAGAGAGGAGGGAGGGTCACTTGAGACCAGTTAGGGTCTTCAGAGACTGACTGGGCAGGGGCCATTTGAGCAGACTGGAATTGCCAAATGGTACCTTTCTGCTGACAAATTCTTTGTTTCTATGTTATTCGATGCTTTTGTGGCTTTTATGTTTGTCGTTTGGTGTATTTAATTGTGTACATTAGGGAAAGGAAAACACTTGTAGAAAAGTTCAGAATAAAGCTTCTAGATCCTGTACCATTACCTGTAAAAGAACCTTAACAGAATGTTTTTCAGTTCCTGATAGGGTTCTGGTAATGTATGAAACATTGATTTTGGAGCATATTATACCCCACCACCGGTCATTAGAGAATGCTTTTCAGTTCCTGATAGGGTTCTGATACTGTATGGAACATTGATTTTGGAGCATATTATGCTCCCCCAAAGGTCATTATAGAATGTTTTTCAGTTCCTTACAGGGTTCCGGTAATGTATGGAACAGTGATTTTGGAGCATATTAGATTCCCCCACAGGTCATTATAGAATGTTTTTCAGTTACTGATAGGGTTCGGTAATGTATGGAACATTGATTTTGGAGCATATTATGCTCCCCCACAGGTCATTATAGAATGTTTTTCAGTTCCTTACAGGGTTCCGGTAATGTATGGAACAGTGATTTTGGAGCATATCACATTCCCCCACAGGTCATTATTGAATGTTTTTTCAGTTTCTGATAGGGTTCTGGTAACGTTTGAAACAGTGATTTTGGAGCATATTATACTCCCCCACAAGTCATTATAGAATGTTTTTCAGTTCCTGATAGGGTTCCGGTAATGTGTGGAACATTGATTTTGGAGCATATTATGCTCCCCCACAGGTCATTATAGAATGTTTTTCAGTTCCTGATAGGGTTCCGGTAATGTATGGAACATTGATTTTGGAGCATATTATGCTCCCCCACAGGTCATTATAGAATGTTTTTCAGTTCCTGATAGGGTTCCGGTAATGTATGGAACATTGATTTTGGAGCATATTATGCTCCCCCACAGGTCATTATAGAATGTTTTTCAGTTCCTGATAGGGTTCCGGTAATGTATGGAACAGTGAATTTGGAGCATATTATACTCCCCCACAGGTCATTATAGAATGTTTTTCAGTTCCTGATAGGGTTCAGTAATGTATGGAACATTGATTTTGGAGCATATTATGCTCCCCCACAAGTCATTATAGAATGTTTTTCAGTTACTGATAGGGTTCCGGTAATGTATGGAACAGTGATTTTGGAGCATATTATACTCCCCCACAGGTCATTATAGAATGTTTTTCAGTTCCTGATAGGGTTCAGTAATGTATGGAACATTGATTTTGGAGCATATTATGCTCCCCCACAGGTCATTATAGAATGTTTTTCAGTTACTGATAGGGTTCGGTAATGTATGGAACATTGATTTTGGAGCATATTATGCTCCCCCACAGGTCATTATAGAATGTTTTTCAGTTCCTGATAGGGTTCCGGTAATGTATGGAACATTGATTTTGGAGCATATTATACTCCCCCACAGATCATTATCTAGAAAGGAAGAATGTTGGTGGAGGAAAAGACCCAGAAAGAAGACTGCAGGTGGAGAAAGGGTCCAGTGATCAAGCTTTGTGTTAAGTGCTCATATGCTCAATGGGTGCTAACTACTAGCTATATGATACTAATTATATTTACTTTTAACCGTTTAACTAAATCAGATTGTAACAGCTTTTTTCTAACTTCAAGTTTGTCAAATTCAGTGAAAGACTTACAATAATTATTTCCCTGCCTTATACTAAGGCTGGAAGAAGATACAGGTAAGTAACCAACCAGCCATAAAGCCTACATAAATGTAAGTGAACCATAGCACCCGATATAAAAAAGTAATGCATTAATGTTATCGCTTCAGAGTTCAGTGTTTCAAAAGCCATTCAATGTCTATATGAATAGTTAAAGTAAATGTAATGGATACAGCCCAGTCCCTGGCTGAAAAGCAAAATGTACATCAGAAACAAAGTCAGCAGTTCATTAACTCAACAGCATTCAAGCAGTTCATTCTGCATTGAAAGAAAAGAGAGTTAGAACAGCATCACAAATAGTAGAGTCAAATCTTCACTATATGCGCCAAGATGAAGAGCTACTTTAAGAATAGGCATCACCCTCCAAGGAGTCACTGGGGGATGAACCCAGGGTGTAACACTGCCATGGGTTCTATACATCCAAAAATGTTTTTCTTTTGTCTACTTAATTGAAAATCAGCTGTGATTGTCTCCAGCACCTCTATTTCTGTAGCCTTTTGCCGCTATTGTTCTGATGTGTGTATCTGTGAGGTCAACCATTTCATGTACATACAAACATACAAAGAAGTCAGCAGAAGAAGACCCTTTGATCTATCTAGTCTGCTCATATTGCAGGGTACACAGCTTGAACTAATATCCCTGCCCTCCCATCCCCACACCTCCCATCCTCCCTACCCATGATCCTTACCTTCCCCCATTCCTATCCCATCCTCTTTTAAAGCTGCCCGCTGTCTTAAACAAGATCACCTCATCCAGCAGCACATTCCAAGTGTCCACCACCCTCTCTGTGAAGAAGTGCTTCCTGACCTTCCTCCTAAACCTCCCAACCTCCAGCTTAAGACTGTGCCCCCTCGTGTTATGGTTGCCACTCAGCTTAAAGAGACTCTTCTTATCCACCTTATTTATCCCTTTCAAGTACTTGAAGGTCCCAATCATGTCCCCCCTCTCTCTCTCTCTCTCCTGTCTTCCAGGGAGTACATGTTCAGTGCCCTCAATCTCTCCTCATATGCCTTACCCTGCTGACGTGCTATCTTCTATGTAGCCCTCCTCTAGACCTTCTCCAGCAGGTTAATGTCCTTTTGAGGTGTGGGCACCAGTACTGAACCTCAAACTCTAGATGAGCCTTTACCAGGGATGCGTACAAGGGCAGTATAACTTTGTCTGTCCTACTACTGATCCCCCTAGATATGCATCCCAGCATCTTGTTTGCCTTTGCTGCTGCTTTCTTGCACTGCATGGAGTGCTTCAGGTCACTAGTATCATCACTCCCAAGTCCTTCTCCTCCGATGCAAACATTTTATTGATAGAAACTTTAGCACAGCTATTTAAAGTATAATACCCTAACCTATAGTGATATCTGGGCCCTCTCAACACCAGCTCTGCTGGATTCTGGAATCTGTACATTCAGTACAGCATGCATTGTATAATCTTTCTGGTATCATTATGGAAGAAGGACAGGGCGTGTCCAAACAATGTAATAATAAGAACCTCTGCCAACATATTGTCTCCAACGGTAAGCAGAATAATTAGTTCCAAGATATTTAGTAACTCTGGCAGGTTGAGAGAAATGTATCATGACTTTCCATTTAAATTTTCTTCAGGATAGTAATGCTCTGACCTTCCAGTCCCAATCCAGTCAAATCTCCCACTACCTGACTAGAATGTGGGCACCATGCTCCCCCTTCCCTTAGCCAAAGTTGTTCCAGGTATGGAGGCTCTGAATCATTCAGAATACCATAAATATTAGCATTAAAACAGATTTTCACTCTTTGGACTACTACCCAATAGCATAATTGTTCTATCTTGGATCGCCGTGTGTGTTTTTTTTTTTCTTGCTATATTCTCATGTTGTTGAATAAATTGCCTGACCTGCAGAATTCTAAAATGGTCTCCCTGTCATAAATTAAAGGATTATCTATGGTGTGTAAAGAACAGGCAGTGTTGAGAAGCTGTAAACTGTGCAAAACGGATTAATCCTTGATGTTCCCAATAACTATACCCCAAATGCAACCTGAGAAGAAAGGAGTCATGATGACTGATTAATGTTAAAGGACCTAGTTTGCTAGGAGCATCCATCAGTCTCTGAAGTTTTAACAAAACTTTGAAAGTATGTTTGGACCAGGGATTACGGCTGGAGAGCCACAGTTTGGGAAAAAGCACATCCATTGGTAGGGTCCCTGAATGACACAATGGAGAAATAACCTCCTCTGTTGTGACCATTTCAGATGTGCACAGTTTGTGGTACACTACTTACTGCTGTTTTATATATACTTTGTGTAGTCGGTTGACAACTTAAATGGGCTAGGTAGCCTATGGATTTACCAGAGAATAAATAATCTAAACTATTAAAAATTGTTTATTGTCAAGTTGTTTGTTGTTTGATCGGTTTGAAAATCCATTAAAACATTCAAAAAACATAGATAAAATGACATTCATTCATTATATCAGTCATTTAACAGGATAACTATACAAGCAATACCCAACCCTTATAACATGCAGCCCACATTGTCACCTAACAGCTTTGCGATTCCCCTGCCAGCAGCTCGCTAGTTCCTTTATTTATCCTCACTTGGCTCACTGGCTCTTCTCTGCGAAGGCTGTTTCCCCATGTCACGGAAACAGTACTGGCATCGCCTCCCTTACACTGCCTGCTGCCAAAAATATAAATATATATGAAAAAGCCACCACTATAAATATCAAAGTACACCAACACTAACAGGCTGCACAATGTTCATATTTACTTTTCAAGTACTGTTCTAAATAAAGTTCACAATCTTTTACAATTTAAATGAAATGTTAAATTTACTTAACTACAAATGGAACTATTTTTTCCAGCGTAATGATTTTTCCTCAAATAAACTTAAATTTATTTAAATATAAATGTTGTAGACTCATTATTTATGTTTTAAAACTTCACTGATCATTTCATAAGTGCAATAAGCCACTCCAGGGTGTGTGTTAGACACTTTAACACATGGCTAGGAGGCTGACACACTCGTCCGGTGGCCTCGTGCTTCACTACGCCTCCTAGCCATGTGTTAAAGTGTCTAACACACACCCTGTCGTGTCTTATTGCTTACCTATCAAATCCCCCTCTCACTCCTTTCTTCCAGTGTTCTTCCAGTATGTACATATTGAGTTCCTTCAATCTGTCCTCATAGGTCTTCTGATGCAGACCCTGCAACATTTTAGTTGCCCTCCTCTGGACAGCCTCCTCTCTGTCTATGTCCTTCCAGAGATTTGGTTTCCAGAACTGGAGACAGTGCTGTAGATTGGGTCTCATCAGTGACCTATACAGGGGCAACATCTCTTCCCTCTTTCTGATGGTGATACCCTTACCTATGCATCCTAGCATCTCACTAGCCCTCCCAACTGCCTTGTCACACTCCCTGGTCAACATCAGGTCATCTAATATGACTAATCCTTGGTCTTGTTCATGCTTGATTGTCATCTATACCACTCTACTCATTTTGTACTCTGACTCCTAGGTTCTGTGCTCTAAGTGAGTTATTTTGAGCTTTTTCACAATGACACCCAGCTGCCATACCTTTGACCACTCCTCAAGTTTTCTTGGATCTCTGCTTATCCTTTCCACTCCACCCCCCCCCCAGAGTGTCCACACTGTTGCAGATTTTGGTGTCATCTGCAAAGAAGCAGAGCTTCCCTTCCAGCTCCTCTCCTATGTCACTTATAAAGACATTAAAAAGGGCCAGTCCCAGCACCAATCCCTGCGGTTCCCTGCTGGTCAGCCTTCTATCCTTGGGGTGAACTCCGTTTACCATTATCTGCTGTTAATTATCCCCTAAACAATTTCTTATCCAGTTTACCACCTTTGGTACCACTCCTAAGCTACCCTGCTTGCGTACTAGTCTGCTATGTGGAACCATGTCAAAAGCCTTCCTGAAATCTAGGTAGGCCATATCCAGTGCTTCGCTTTAATCTAATTCCTTGGCCACCCATAAAAGCAATCTGTCAGATTCATTAGACATGACCCCGAAAATCCATGCTGCCTTGGTCTTGTAGTCCATTGGATTCAAGATATTCCATGATTCTTTCCTTCAGCAGTGTTTTCATGAACTATTCCATTACTGATGTTAAGCTGACTGGCCTATAATTGCCAGCCAACTCCCTGCTCCTAGTTTTGTGAAGCAAGACTACATCTGCCCTCCTCTAGTCCTCTGGAACCACTCTTGTTTTGAGTAATCTGTTAAATAGGACTGTTAGAGATGCAGCCAATACATTCCTGAGCTCCTTCAACACCCTTGGATGCACCCCATAGTTTTGACACTTTCACATTTGCAAGCCCTTTCATTATTTTTTCCTCCAAAAAGGGACTAGTGTTCACCTGCCCAGTTCAGGGCTCCTGTTACTTTTTTGAGGTTCCTCCACATCCCCTTACTCTGTGATGTTAAAGACCATTCCTTTACATTGTATAAGGGGAAAATAATCCCTAAATAATTCACAAATTAACATTTCATATACATTTAGCCATTTTTTCCATTTTGGCATCATCATTTCAGGCATCATCATGCTCAAGTAAATACATTCTGCGGCTGTCTCTCCTATAGTATAATATGGTGATAACAACACAGTGTCCATTGATCCTTACCTACACAAATGACAATGATAAAGGAAAATAATAAGTATAAATACTTAATCATTGATCTTGTCCATGGACATGATGGAATCAAAACTTTAAGTCCCAAACACAAAACAAATGCTGCCATTTAGACAAAGGCCAGCTGAGGTCTCCTGCAATATGTCCTGCTACACTGTCCAAAAATATCCCCACACAAGAGACCAATCTATTCCTCACAAAAATGTTAAACCAAATCACAGAGTTACGGGCTCTTATTCAGGCACAGAGTCCAAAGAGAAGGCTACTCTGACACAGACAAAAGCAGAAAATTTACAAACATGAGCCCCAATGAGAGTCAACGTAAGTAACCTGTAAATCAGTCACCTACAGGGAGCTCCAAGGAATACCATGCAATGCATGCTAGAGCATACTCTCAGTGCCAGCCCACAAGACAGGCATACATATTGGCCACATATTAAACATCAAATATGGTGCCCCGTAAAGTGTACTTGCTCAAATGTGTCCCTTCATTTTGTCCCACATTTGAACCCTTTGGCCAGGGGCAGCCTGAAGGTGCAACTTCCTGTTCAGCCCATGTTGGAGCCTTAAGGTAGCAACTTGGGGGGGGGGTGTATTGGAAATCACACCACATATGACTCCTTAGACTATCCCTAAGTCCCTCCACTGACAGGCTGCATAATAACATTTCAAGGATCCCAAATAAATCTCCCACTTCTACAACCAATTTTAAGGCAAAAACGAATACAAATTAAAAAAAGACTTGAGGTTCTCTGAAAGTGCTTCTGTTACAGGTAACTGTTAAGGATTCCTTTTTCCTTAATATAGTAAGAAGTTACTCCAGTTAGAACCCTTTGTAAGAAATATTATCACCAGTCAATTAGGAAGAACATACAAAGTACAATGATTTAGTAAGTTTAGAAAAAGAATATTACAAAGTGCCTGAAGTGTGCTAAGACTAAAGTGACCCCCCAGACTCACAGCAGGTCAAGTAGGAAGACATGCTTGTACCTATCTCCTATTTATTTATTTTTTTGTCTTTGGTAACTGGATAAGGCCCTCTAGGCACAAGCGCCTGTTTTCAGGGGTGACCTGGGAGCACTGGGCAGTTAAGTGACTTGCTCAGAATCACACAGTATGCAAGTGGAGGTTGTGAGAATCAAACTCAGGTCTGGTCTGCTGGATGTATCAAGCTCATTCACTCCTCGTTCCTCTAACCTCTAGGCTATACTGCCAGATTTATGTTCATATAACATCTTTAGTAGTTTTATATAATGCAGTCCTGGGCTGAGGTTCATTCCATCTGAGTCATACAGATGCTTTATGAAGCAGACTTAAAATGTTCTGTTACAAGCACTCAAGTGAAGCATACAACTATACTAAAATAGCCTGGAGCCAACAAAAGGAAATAATTTGAGGTGTTTGTTTTGGGTGGATTTTTATAAGGATTGTAGTAAAAGTTTTAGAGTTATAGTAGTTATGTGTCACTTTGAAGTGGCCCCAGTACTATGCCCCTTTTATAACCCCCCCATCTAGATGTGGAATGTCAGTGCTGCAGGGCATTGGGAATTGCTAGCAGGCACTGGGGGGGATCATGGTGCTGGGTTTATGTTAGTGGGGGATGCAATTGGGATGGTGAGGACCAGGAGACACCCTAGGATGAGTCAGGGACTAGAACAAGGTTGAAGGTGTTTAGTCCCTGTACCCAAGGATCCTACTAGACTGGATGGACAAGTAGCTGATGGACCAGCTGCTAACACCCATCCTCTTTGAATGGTGCTCTGCAATGCTAGATTGGTGATGAATAAGGCCCCCATTATAGTAGATTTTATATCTTCTTCCTCGGTCAATCTGGATTGCTTCATGGAGACCTGCCTGGGGGATGATGCTGGACCATCTTTGGAGGTGGCTCTCCTGGCTGGCTTCTGTGTGGTGCACTGCCCGAGGAAGGGCCATGGGGGGAATTGCTGTCTGTTTTAGAGCTGAGTTGAACTGAATGGGTACTTAGTGGGGGACACATCATCATTTGAGTGTGTGGCCATGTGTAGTGGTCTAGGTGCCAGCTGCAGATTACTCCTCATTTACCAGTCTCCAGAAAAAGAAGGAATTCTTGGAGGAAATAGTGGATTTCATTACTAACATGGTGTTTGAGTCATCAAGATTGATTGTCCTTGGTGACTTATATGCCTGGGTTGAGGACAAATCTTCAAGCTTCGGGCAGGAATTCCCCCAGAGAATGAGGTCACTATGCAATTGTTACTACATTCCATCAGCACAGTTATGTTCTTGACTTAGTGTTGTCCTTGGTACTTGAAGTTGGTAATCTCAGACTGGATCCGATCAGTTGGTTAGACCACTTCACCATTAGGTTCGATTTCAGGGCATCCGTCTATAGACCACTTCCTAAGGAGATGGTCCAATACTAACCTTTGCATGGGCTTAGGCTCGAGGGACTTCCGACAGTGTTGGACTGCTCAAGAAATTTGACAGCCTTTGCCAGAGGTATTGGAAGAGATGGTGGCAGCTTTTAATAGGACTGTTGATGATGCATTCAATCTCATGGCACTAGTCCGTGTACGCCCTCTAGTTTCACACCTTGGATCACCATAGTTTGATAATGAGCCGAGAGCAATGAAGGATAGGGGTGGAGGCTGAAGCAGCATTGGAGGAGTACAGGGATGAAGGAGGACTAACTGGCTTTGAATATTCATTATGGTGAATATCAAAGGAAAATATCTGGTAAACAAGTCAGAGTTTCTGTCCAGGGAGATTGTAGCCATAAAGAACTGACATGCACAGCTTTTTCAGGCAGTGGATAGACTTCTTCATCCAGCCTGTCTGGAGCCTGTGAAAGCTGTTTCAGTTGCCAAGTTCAAAGAATTTGCTCAGTTCTTTTTGGACAGGGGGTTCTATGTCAGGCTTTGAATATCTCTGATGGGGTCAATTAGGCCTTACAGTGTTAAGTCGGTAGGACTCATTTGCAGTCTGTGGTTGTGGGGAGAGATTTTGCTGGTGTCATCTGAAGAGGTTGCTAGGGTGATCTCGGGGTTGTGACCAACCTATTGTGAAATGGATCCAGGTCTGACCTGGCTACTAGTGAGCTGTATCAGGCAGCTGTGCCCAGTGTTTGCCAAGGTTACCAGGTGTTCATTTTTGGAGGGAATTTTCCCAGCCATGCTGAAAAATGCACTAGTGAACTCCCTTCTGAAGAAAAAAAAAAACATCATTGGACCTAGGCCTTGGACCTTGGCAAATTATTGACAAGTCTCTGACCTGCCATTTTTAGACTAGGTGACTGAGAAGGTGGTTGTGTTGCAGCAGGAGATGCACCTTGAAATATTTGACATCTATGAATCTCTCCAGTCTGGTTTCAGGTCAAAGCACAGCATAGGGACTGCACTAGTCGAGGTGCATAATGACCTTCTCAGGGTGAGAGACAGAGAGAGTGGTCAATACTGGTTCTCCTCAATCTCTCCACAGTATTTAATACCATAGATCATGGGATCTTATTGGATCAACTCTGGGAGGAAGTGGGATTCACCAGCAAAGTCATCTGCCCGGTTTGAGTCCTACCTCAGCGGTAGGGTCTCAGAGGGTGGTATTAGGGCAGTTTTCATCCATTCAGGTCGACCTGCCCTGTGGTGTTCCTCAGGGGTTGGTCCTTTTGCCCTTGTTGTTTGCAGTTTATATGCTACCCCTGGGAAGGATAATCAGGATGGTATGGTGTTTGGTTTCATTGTTATGCAGACGATATGCAGCTCTGTCTTTTGTATCTGAGACAAGGGACATAGTAGATTTGCTAAATCAGTGCTTGACTGAGATCAGGGATTGGATGTCTTTGAGCTGGCTAAGACCTAACCCTGACAAAACAGAAGTTTTGGTGATTGATCTGGATCATTCGGGGGGGGGGTGTCATCAGCAGGGAGGGAGACAGGGCTTTGCCTCTGTGCTTTCCGGCTTATGGCTCCTGATAAGGTCAAGAATCTGAGTGTCATTTTGAGCTGATATTTGAGGCTCATCTGTTGGCAGTAGTCTGAAATACCTTTTTACCATCTCAGAAATATCACCTGAGGGCTGGCCTGTTGGCACAGCAGTTGGATTTCCACTTGCAACGTTGTTGATCTGAGTTCAGAAACAGACCTGAGTCATCGGAGGGCCTACCAGAGGGAGAAGGATTGAGTGTCCCAGGGACTGCTCTCCTTCTCCAGGGAAAGAGTGTGGTGTGCAGCAGGTGCTAGAGGTACCCCTGGGGGAAGCCAGGGGTATCACAGCATCCGGCGCCAGCTAGACTCTGAGGGACAGGATGGACACTGGTGTCATTGCACACTCCCACCACTCGCATACAAGGGGGAAAAGAAAATCGAGCTGCCGGCCACCCTCCAGGGTGCCAGCTCTCAGCTCTGATTAGCCTCCAGGACGGCCCTCCCCAACCTATCCCGTCATCTGCGGTACCGACGGGAGCCCATAGAAACATAGAAACATAGAATTTGATGGAAGATAAGGGACCGCTTGGTCCACCCAGTCTGCCCATTTCCCTACCTAATGGATAAGCTGCAGATCCTAGTTAACCAGCAGCCTACTTCTTCCTAACCCCACCCCCTAGAATTGCCTTATGACTGTCCCATGCATGCTTGAATTCCACCACTGTTTTTGACTCCACAACCTCCTCCAGAAGGCCGTTCCATGCATCCACAACCCTCTCTGTGAAAAAATACTTCCTTAAATTACCTCTGAGCCTCCCCCTCTATCTTCAAATTGTGCCCCCTTGTTCTTGCACACCTCTTTTTTTGAAGTATGCTACCCTCTTGGACTTTGTTGATTCCCTTGAGGTACTTGAAAGTTTCTATCCTGTCCCCCCCCCCTTTCCTCAAGGCTATACATATTAAGCTCCTTAAGTCTCTCTTCATATGTCTTCCAGTGCAGACCCTGCACCATTTTAGTTGCCCTCCTCTGGACAGCTTCCATCCTGTCTATGTCTTTGCGGAGATTGGGTCTCCAGAACTGCATGCAGTACTCCAGATGGGGTCTCACCAGCTGTCTGTACAGAGGGATAATAACTTCCTGTTTTCTACTGGTGATGCCTCTCCCTATGCATCCCAGTATCCCCCAGCCCTCCTTGCTGCCCTCTCACATTGCTTGCCCACCTTTAGGTCATCTGATATGACTACCCCAGGTCCCTTTCCATTTTAGTTGTTGTTAGTATCTCACCCCCCATTGTGTACTCTTCCCCTGGGTTTTTGTTTCCCAGGTGCATTACCTTGCACTTCTTAGCATTGAATATAAGCTGCCAAACATTTGACCATTCCTCTAACCTTGCCAAGTCCCTTCTCATCCTTTCCACCCCACTTTGTGCATCAACTCTGTTGCAGTTCTTTGTGTCATCTGCAAAGAGACATACTTTTCCTTCCAGTCCCTCTGCAATGTCGCTTATTAAGACATTGAAGAGGACCAGTCCTAATACTGAACCCTGCGGTACCTCACTAGTAACCTCCCTTTCTTCAGAGTGGACTCCATTTACTATTACTCTCTGTGTCCTATTCTCCAGCCAATTCTTTACCCAGGCTGTCATCTTGGGACCCATTCCCAGGCTGGCTAACTTGTATATTAATCTTTTGTGTGGGACTGTGTCAAATGCCTTGCTAAAGTCTAGGTAGGCCATGTCCACAGCCCCTTCCTGATCTACTACTTTGGTCACGCAGTCAAAGAAATCAATCAGATTTGTCTGGCATGACCTTCCCGCTGTGAATCCATGCTGCCTTGGGACCTGTGCCCCTCTGGCCTCTAGATACTCTACAATTCTTTCCTTCAGAAGTGATTCCATCATTTTCCCTATCACTGAAGTTACACTAACAGGTCTATAGTTTCCTGCTTCTGCCTTGCTCCCACTTTTGTGAAGGGGAATCACATCTGCCCTCCTCCAGTTCTCGGGTACCACCCCATCCTCCCATGATTTGTTAAAGAGGGTAGTCAGTGGTGTCACTAGTTCTACCCTCAGTTCTTTTAGAATTCTGGGATGAATCCCATCAGGCCCCCATTGCTTTGTCCACCTTCAGTTTTAAGAGTTCTTTCAGAACCTTTCTTCTGTAAATGGGCTGGTATCAACTTCTGTATCCAGAGTATTTCTACTGTTTGTTTAGGTACCTCTCCGTCTTCATTTGTAAATACTGAGCAAAAATATTTGTTTAGTATCTCTGCCTTTTCACAGTCACCCTCTGCCCACCCTCCCTCCCTTTATTAAGCCTCACTATCTCTCTTGGTCTTCCTTCGCTCCCTGATGTACCTATAAAAGGTTTTATCCCCCTTCTTAACTGAGCCCAGTGCCATGACCCTGCCCTGGGGGGTAAGTCAGGGGGTAACAGGCGAAGGGTCACATCCAATATGGAGGTGGAAGTGAGGGTCCGTGACCTGGTGGAATTACAGGGTGGCTAGTGGCTGCCAAAACATACAATAAATAAAAAAGGAAAAGAAATATCACCTGGATTTGGTCCTTCATCACCTCTGAAGACTTGCCCTCACTGATACATGCATTTGTGACCCTGAGGATCAATGATTACAATGCTTTTTACCTCAAGATCAATGGAGGTGTGCTGTAGTGACCACAGCTAGTGCAGAATACAGCTGCTAGGGTTTTAACTGGTCTTTCTAGGTCAGATTATATTTCC
Organism: Neoceratodus forsteri; assembly: GCA_016271365.2. Lineage (NCBI taxonomy): Eukaryota > Metazoa > Chordata > Ceratodontiformes > Ceratodontidae > Neoceratodus > Neoceratodus forsteri. The sequence continues at coordinate 157,336,809 of CM028131.1, read as the reverse complement.
CCAACTCTGCAGGATCTGCACTGGCTGCTGATGAGGTGGCATATCTCCTGTAAATTTGGCTTGCTAACTTATAAGGCCCTACATGGGCTGGGGCTGGGTTTACTACATGGACTCCTGCATTCTTACAAGCCCATGTACTCCCTTCACTTTGCCAGGGGTTGTCTCCTTGTGGTCTCCAGAGGGAGATTAAAAACTTCTGGGGATGGGGCTTTTGAAGTGCAGGCATGTGTTATGGAATTCCCTGCCACAGGCCTTAAGGGAGGCACCCTTAAAGGAGATTTTTAGAAGAGACACTTACACGCCACCGCTTCTACTGTGCAAGTGCTCCGTCTGGTCTGTCCCACACCTGGTCTCCACTATCCCGTAATTCAAGATCCACTTATACAACTCTGAATCTGTAATTCACTTTTTGCCTTTACCAGCAAAAGCAGGAAACAAGCAGACATTCTTGTTACAAAAAACTAAACATGGATGAAAAGAACATACAGGTGAAGCTGAAAAGCAGAGCAGAGTAGCCTTGTTGCCATCTAGCTGCTTTGTCTCCAGATTCTGTACCCTTAACTGACAATAGCTTATGTGTAGAAAATGGTGGTTAATATTGGTTTTGTTCTTCATTCCAAAAGATTCTTAGTTCTGTTAAGCCTCAGATAATTAGCTTTTCATGGCTTATCACAGCCTTTCAGCACCTCAGAACCTTTTTAGTTTTCCCTGTCCCTAGTGTGCATGTGGTAACTGAACTTATTCCATAAAGGCATCTACTGTATTAGTCAGGTTAACCTTAAACAAAAGATTGGAACATCAACCTTTTTCCAACCTGGATAAATAAAGCTTATTTTGTGGAAGTAATTACTCTGTGTGATAATGACTATGTAATTATTTCAGCTGGACTTTATATGTATGTATTCAACATAAATTAAATGGTTTGCTTCCTGTGGGGCTGTAATTCAAGCATTCTATAGTGCAAGGATTTCTCATATTTTAGCACTTAACTAGGGACAACTCCAAACTGATTCCTTACCAGGAAAGAGGATTCAGCTAAATCAATTTCTCCTTCATTATTATTCACTAATCCCTTTGTTTATTCTTACCTCTATAGGCACTAGTTAAGAAATACAAATTTAGTACGCACTTGAGCGTCCTTTGGTGCTTGTTATGTAATACAGAGTTACTACTCACATGAGTTCTTTAGTGCTGCCCTGAAATAAATTACACTAGTTCATTCATTAGGATTTTCTACTAAATGCATCATTACAGCTCAGAGTATTTGTGTTTGTCAAATATATCTATAGTAAGTATAGGTAAGTGTTGTGTTTGGGGAGATATAACATCCATTGGGCCTAATAAGGTAATAATTTTGTGAGCCCAGAGGGCAAGTAGCATTATTATCTCATTAGGTCCCCATGATGATATATTTCCCCATAGCATACTTAGTTGTCATATGTTTTGTATAATACATAGAGGATAATGCCTGATGTACAGATGATAACCATGGTGTAATTATCTCGAGTGGTTGCTAGGGCATCAGTAAACCTCAAGAGTGCAGCTTGAGAGATTTACAATTGCCCTAGCAACCACGAGAGATAATTACACCATGGTTATCACCTGTACATCAGGCATTGTCATTTATAGTGTGTGGGACTCGAAGTGAGAAGTTACCCCCCCGAACACAAGTAATTTAGCCATATCTTATTAACGAATCTGCACTACAGCCATATGATTGTGTAGGAAAACTGTTTATTAGGATACACGGACTGAATGACAGTAGGCCAAAATAGCACCAGCGTTAAATCTCTATCAGACATAGTGATTGCTAGACTCAGTAACAGTAAACTGAGACAATTGGAATGTTGTTTGAACACTGTACTGAGGCTAACAATCACATTTTGGGTGTGTAGAACACTGAATTACACTGGCATTCCATTTTGTAAACCCACTGCAATGACATAAATGAAATAGGTTTATAAGGTTCTGACATCACAACAGTGGGATTACAAGGTTGTAATCTGCTTGATTTCAGTGAGTAATGAGGGCTACCCATGCATTTTATTAAGATGGACACTTATATGTTATGATCACATTGATGATAATTTCAGGGTTTTGCATTTGTATTTTTTTTGTACTGCCATTTCATAATGTATTTGGCATTTTGCTGGGGTTTTTTGCACTTTCAGTTTCTATAGTGTATAGGGTCCTATGAAATGATTTGTGGTTGTACGTCTGTACTTTAGTTTGGTATGGTCAGTACTGTGGAGTGGCATTCAATGGCAGAGTAGTGTACCAAAAAGTGGCGGGTCAGATTTTCATAGAACACCTCAGTCTGGGGCACAGTTTAATTCAATGTCTAACCCTTCAGCTACAAATGTGGGGGATTGCCTGGCCTTCTCCCCGACCCCCTGTCTCTGCTGCCTATGGTGGCATGATGACTGCAGTCAGGAGCAACATGGCATCTGGTCAGAAGTCCTGTCTTTGGTTTGATGTAGAAGAGCTGGAGTCTGCAGTTGTGAGCAGTGTGGTAATTGCAGTCTGGGAGGCATCAGCATGTAGGGCCTGGGGTTTAAGAATCAACATCTTTGAGGGACATGGTGGTAGCATCATGAGAGAGGCTAGCATCTAAGGAAGGAGTCAGTGCTTTCAGGGACATGGCAGTCTGGTGAAAGATGGGGAGATTTTTAGGTTACTACTAGTCTGTAGTTAATGTTATTTTTCATTTGCTCTGGATAAGGTTTTATAGGTCTATATGTTCTTTGAGTCTGTCTTTAGGAGCCTTAATTGGTGTAGGAATTAAAGTAACTGGTTTGGTAAGTTTGTCAACTGATGTGTAAGTTTTTTAATGGATTTGGGAATTAGTTTTGATTAGTGTGGTACAATAGAGTTTTATGTACTGTGAGCATACACTTTTAATTGGTGTGGTACTGTGTACTTTTAATTGTTTTTTTCCAATGAAATACAATTTTAATTGCTGTGATACACAGAGAAGTGACAGAAATGGACTCTGGGGGGGGGTCCCAGCCATGTATTATATAACTATAGCATAAGGGCTGATGAACCCAAGGCACACCCCCAATGCCTGTTGGTGTGTACAGGGTGGGGTTGAGGTGTTAGGTTTGGAAACCCTAATGCCTCATTTCCCTACTTTTGTGTCTTTAATCCTAACTAGAGCATTACCAATATTTTTTGCAATTCATTTGCTTTCTTTTTGAAATAGTATAATTGAATCCTTATTTGCCTGTTGGAACGCATGGCCATCTGGGTCCTGCTCTCCCATCCCTCCATAGATGCATGCAGTATATGTATGTAGCTCACAGGGCTTCCATTTATAGGACAACAGTGACCAAATTGACAGCATAGCCATCTTATTACCCCACCTCATGTGCCTGGTACAGAAAATTTCTGAATCCCCACCAAAACATAATTCTGTGCAAATGCAATGCCATTCCACACCACAGGAGCAAAAACACATTTTGGCTAGGATTTGAAAAGTGACAACTGTGACATACATTAGTAATAAGAAGTCAATGTTGATAATCTGCAGTGAAAATATTTAAAATTTCCAAAGTTACTAGAATACATAGCAAAATTACAACAAATGGTCATAACGTTGTCATTTTTATATATTCTGACCCCATATTTTCACTATAGCATTCTAATGCCACCACCTGATGAACAAAGGCTGCAAAAATGTCCAAATCCCACCTGAAAGGTGAATTCAACAAGTGATAATGAAATTCGAGCAGAAATTCCATAATGATAGTCCCATTGATCATGAGTTGGGGTCCCTGAATTGCCATGTTGAACATTAGGGGTCAAAATGCTAAAAAATGACAAAGTTATGCATAAAAGTTGAAACCCCCATTGAAATACATTGAACCGCATTAACCTTATTTTCTCATATTGCAGTCACCATTTCCAGCAGCAAGACGTATTTTCCATCAGAGAGTGGATCTCAAACTTGGGACCTGTTCAGTTGAGTAAGGGTGTGTAGGGGTGTACTGGGGGTTGGTGGTGGATGTTCAGTAGGAGGTGGGGTGAGGGGGGCTGATCAGTGAGTGATTGTTCTTTTTGTTTTACAGTTTTTCACAAAAAAATATATTGAGGGACTGTTTGATTTTTTTCAGCTTTTGCCTGCAATGGAAGGGTGGGGGGTGCCACCAGACACAAGGGAATATACATAGGGATAATGGAGATATGATTTGGATGTGTTTCCCCCTTGTGAAATTTTCATTATTGAATTTAATTATTCTCCCCTACTCCAGCTTCAAGAAAGTATCAGCTCATTGTGCAATGAAAGTTGTTTCAATCACCCTGGGTTTATTAATATGGAGAAGGCACCCAGCAGTGTTTCTACAGCCTGTCTATTATCCCAGGTTTCCCCTTTGGGATCTGTGGAGGGACCATCCACCAGCTGGTGCAGAATGCAGTAGCCAGGTTATTAATGGGCCTGTCTAGGTCATTCATGTGACCCTGGCCCTGCAAGATCTGCACTGGCTGCCTATTAGGTGGAGGATAATCTTCAAGATGGGCTTACTCACCAACAAGGCCCTGTATAGATTAGGCCCAGGCTACCTAATAGATCTCCTTACTCCTGCCCCTCCAGACCATTCCCTCCACTCCTCCACCAGGTGCCTCTTTGCAGTTCCAAATGCCAGGCTGAGAATCTCCAGCATTAGAGCTTTTGAGGTGGCTGGCCTGGCTATCTGGAACTCACTTCCTAGTTCTGTAAGGTAGACCCCATTGGTAAAGGTATTTAAGAGGGGCCTAAAGACTTACTTTCTCAAAATGGCCTTTCCAGACTACCCACAGTGTTTTAAACCTGTTTTATTTATTATTTATTAACTATTTAAACAAACTGTGGTCAGAATCATTGCAGCTGCTAATGCATTAACTTGATGAGGGTGTTTCATGGGCTTAAATGTAAAGATGAATTGCTTTAGGTAGCTTTGTGTGTATATTTCATTTTTGGTAAAGTTAGATAATTTATGTGTTTGATCCTGTGTTTCCCATGTGTTTAAAATGCAAGTGGTGAGTGCGTCTTGCACTATGTACATTGTAAACGGCTGTCACTCCACAGAAGGAAGACTGACAAGTGGGATACCACAGGGATCAGTGCTGGGACCGATCCTATTCAATGTCTTCATCAGGGACGTTGCACAGGACCTAGAAGGCAGAATTTTCCTGTTCGCTGATGACACGAAGCTCTGTAACAGAGTGGACACACCAGAGGGTGTAAATTGAATGACGAGGGACCTGCAGAAGCTTGAAGAATGGTTAAGAGTTTGGCAGTTGAAATTCAATGCAAAGAAGTGCAAGTTAATGCATATGGGGCACAAAAATCCTGGAACAACATATCAGTTGGGTGATGAGGATATAGCTTGCACCAAGCAGGAAAGGGACCTTGGGATTATCATCTCTGATGATCTCAAAGTAGGGAAACAGTGTGACAAGGCAGCAGATAAAGCAAATAGGATGCTGGGATCCATAGGCAGGGACATCACCAGTGGAAAAGGGAGGTCATAATTCCATTAACGACACCAGTGAGGCCCCACCTGGAGTACAGTGTATAGTTCTAGAGACCTTACCTAGGTAAGGACATAGACAGGATACAGAAGATTCAGAGGAGGGCAACAAAAATGGTACAGAGATTGCATCCAAAATCCTATAAAGACAGGCTGAAGGACTTAAATATGTACTCCCTGGAGGAGAGGAGGGAGAGAGGGGATATGATAGAGAAACACAAGTACCTTACAGGGAGGAACAGGGTGCAGAAATACACTATTTTCCAGCAGAAAACATGTTCCAGGACTAGAGGGCATGGGATGAAGTTGGAGGGCAGGTGATTCAGGGGAAACATGAGGAAGAATCTCTTCAAAGAAAGGGTTGTGGACAAGTGGAACACCCTGTCAGAGGAAGTGGTGGGGGCTGAAACAATCACTGGATTTAAGAATGCAAGGGATAGATATAATGGAATTCTGTAGGTCAGGGGTAAGGGGCAACAGACTTCTATAAAAATGTAAAGGGAACTTACAAGCTCAAATGGACAGAATGGGTGGGCCATAGGCCCTTATCTGCTGATAGTGTCTATGTATCTATGTATGCAGGGAAGGAGAGGGAAACCCGCACTGAGGCCTTCAAGTTATGGTAGAAGAAATGGTGCAGAAAGGAGAGGTACACCTGCAATGGGGACTGAGGGCCAACCTGGAAGGATAAGATAAGAGCCTGTACTGAGGTAATGGCCAGTTTCCATTAAGGAGGGAACCATAGTCCTCAGTGCAGTTTAAATGTTACTTTGATGGACATTTAGTGTAGCCAAGGGGATGATTAACAAATGGGGGAGGCAGAGAGTGATCCACCACAGGCTGAGGGAGAGAGTAGGGAGATTCCAATCAGGAAGTTAGCAAAGGAGGAAGGGGGAAAACAGCAGTCAAAGAAAAAAGGTGAGGAAGGAGGAAAAATTAGAAAAAGGAGAAAGTGACAAGAAGAAACTGAGGGATGTCAAAATGATGCAAGGTCTGCATCAGAAGCCCTATGAGAGGAAACTGAAAGAGTTCAATATTTACACCCTGGAGGAGAGGAGGGAGATTTGGAATATGATGGAGCCCTTTAAATACCTCACTGTGGTTAATAAGGTACAGAAGAGAGGTATGTTTCAGAGAAAAAGGTGCAGTAGAACAAGGGGTCATGATATGAAGCTGGAAGGAGGCTGATTCGGGAGAGATGTTAAGAAGTTCTTCTTCACAGAAAGGGAGGTGGATTCCTAGAACAGCCTTCCATGGGTGACAGTGGATCTGAAACCAGTGGTGGGTTTCAGAGATGCCTCAGATAGGCACAAAGGAACCTTGGAGAAAGGAAACATAGAAACATAGACGTTGACAGCAGATAAGGACCACAAGGTCCATCCAATCTGGCCATTTATTTCTACCTTATGAATGTGGCATAGACCTTTACTCTGTTAATGGCCTATTTATTCATATTCATCTATATCGATCCCTTATGCCTGTCCCATACCTGTTTGAAGCCCTGCGCTGTATTCATATCTGCCACTTCATGAGGTAGGCCGTTCCTTGCATCCACCATCCTTTCTGTGAAAAAGAACTTATTCACATTACTCCTTAATTGGCCTACCACTAATCTCATGCTGTGTCAGCTTGTTTTATTTTTAATAACCCAGACATTGTCTACACAGTACTAACACACAGACAATGATACTGCTTACAATTTGAGACCTTGGATTTTGTTTTAACCACTTCATGCATTTTTGTGAACTCACTTGTAACATGGCTGCAATATATTTCCCTTACACGTCCAGCAATGGGTCTCCAGCAAAACTGATCATAACTAAAAAGGGTAGACTAGATGGGCCCAGTGGTCATTATCTGCCATCAGTTTGTTTCTATGTATGACCGGTTATGGAATTCAAATGGATACAGTGTAAAATTGTTAATATGCACAATGCCAATACTGTAAATTGTGTGGTACAAATAATTCATGTTGTACTGTGCTACACAGACGCAATAGTCAACTCAGTAATAATATATGCATTGAGCATGGGAGAACGAAATCAAGGGGAACATGTGTAAAGGAATATACTACTCATAGAGTCATAACACTATGATAGGTACATACTGTATGAATTCACTGTATTATGATGGTACCCAGCTATATACCAATGCTGAGTAAGATACAATATGGGCTGTGATAAGGAGTAATGTAACCCAGCCCCAACGACCCCCCCCTTGTTCAACTAGCAGGGCTGCTCTTCTCACACATGGCACCAACAAGAGGGATGGGATAGTCACTACAGTTCAGTTTACCAATACTTCTACTTCATAGCCTGCCATCCTCAGACAGGCAAACCAAGTGTGGCGACTACCTGGCTCACACCTGGGGGACCATTTACCATGGCCATCAACCTGGGTCCTTGGAGAAAATGTTTGCTCACAATTATGCTAGGTTTATACTTCTGGTCAGGGGCACCCAAGTAAATCCAGACACAGTGGAAGCAATAATAGTACTGTCCAAACCAGGCTGGGATTCTACAGTGTGGCTTTTATTCACATACACAAAGAATAATCACAAAGCGAAGATGGACCCCCACAGGGCTACTCCCACTGGTAATGCAGATTACTGAGGTACAGAGCACACACACACAGTGAACCCTCAGGTTCTGAAAAGGAAACAGAGAACACTCTCTGGTTCTGAATGAAGACTGGCACACACGGCCAGATCTGGTACACTTCCCTTGACTAGGCACCCTCAGTCAGTACTAGGAGATTTTCACATATTTCATGAGGAATTACTGGTGACACCCTCGACCACCAAAGAGCACATACAGGCTCACAGAAAATCCAACCCATGTCTAGGTAAACTATTGTCTTCCGGCACTGGCCAAATGCACCGAGAGAAAACACAGGTGCCCAAACTGAACCCCAAGAGGTAAACATGGTTACTCGAAATGGGGGTCTCCCACCTTTTGCTTCCAAATTTATACTCGGCCATTCATCTGGTTAACAACACCCTTCACAGAAAACTTGTATATGCTATCTTGAAATGTCTTTCACACTTAACATACTACATTTCACACCTCTGAGGTGCCCTGAAGTTAAAAGTTCTGTAATTGGCAATGACTCTTCACTAGACCTCAACTTTAGCAGGCACTTTTAAATCAGACACAAACTAAAAGTTCTGTACTTGGCAAGTCTCTCTCTGGACCCCATAGTAGGCAGACACTTTTAAACAGAAAACAGTCTAGGTGACAGAGTCCCTTTGCCAGAGAAAACTCACCACAGAAATGCAGGTGCTCCAGGGCTTTTCCACACAAAAGTCTTGGGTATTCACAGAACAGATGAATCTCAGGCAGCTTCAACACAGTCCAGGCTGGACCAGAGGATTGCCCCTGAATCCTGGAGTCCTCCCATCCCTCCAGGGATGGAGCACTGGGCAACCCTCCTGGGCTGGTTTCCACCACTTCACTCTCTGTCTTCTATGTTCTTCTTCTAGGGTGAGAACAAACTACCCAAACTACAGAAGTAGCTCTCTGTCAAAGCTAGAAACTGCGGAGCTGCCTACTTCAGCACTCCTCCTTGAACTCCACTCTACAGACTACTGAACACTAACTCAACATTCTATAGCTAACTCCCCCAGCTAGCATTCCATTGTGGCTTATGCTGCTGCAACAATTCTAAAGTGACATCATCACTCCAGCTCAGGTGAGACTGAAAAACAGAGTGGGACACTGTGAAATCCATTTAACTGGCTTTTCACTAGCTGCCTCTCCCTGCCTGCCAGTGATTCTTAGTGGGATTCTAGTAACCCCTGGGAACAAGGAGGTTGCACCCACCCTCAGCGAAGAAAATGACTGTCCCCAGTCATTGCCTACCTGGCACCAGACCATCCTACCCTATGTGCTACCTATGGAGAGAGGTGATCAGGCCCTCTCCTACCATGTGTCAGGCACAGGCAGGCAACACCAAGGGCCCAGAGGCCATTGGCTGATGCATCAGCCCCTACACTATGATCTTACTATGGAAACAAGTGACCCTGGATGAACTGTCCAGAGCACAGCCTTAGTAGACCAGTACTGCGGCCCCTATGGCCAGTCAGGACCACAGTCTGTCTATTGTCCTAGCCCTCTAAAGAAAATCTAACTGACCAAAACAAACCTACCCAAAACAGGGGAACCTCCCCCCATCCCTGGACACCTGCAAACCAACCAAAGGAGCTAACACTATACTCAAGCATTACACTCACACACTCCCCAACAACTACACCTGTGGAAAGGAAAAAGGTTAACAAATGTTAACAACTACACTGTACTTTAAAAACAACACTTTAAAGCACAGAGGAACTCCAATGAGTCCATCCAATCCTCTTCTGGTCTTCTCTTCTTTCTTCGTCGGGATCCACCTGAAGGAGAAAAGACAAAAACACACCCCAAATCTGCAAACACAGTACACGACCATAACCCTTACCATCAAAGCACTGGAGAATCCCCCACCTTTCTTTTTTAGAAAAAGTAGAAAAGTAGAAAACAGTAGAAAAAATCAACATTATGTACAATACACCTTTTGGAGATGGAATGCTCTAAATGTCCTAACTAGTGACAAACAGTGCCTGAAGGCAAGGTCCATGAAAGAATCTCTCCTGAGCCAGAGCTCGGTGAAGCACAGTTCTTGACATACTGTAGTCCCAAAGGGGAGAGTCTTTGTGGACAGTTCAACAGTCTGTAGTCTGACAGGTGTAGGAAGTGTATTGCAATGTCAATAAAGTAAGAAAAGTCTGGACTTACTAGTCCCTTGAAAAATGAAAAATAGAACAGCATCTGAATCTCCAGCCGAAGACTCTCCCTGGCAGCATTTTTTGAACACAGCTGGGTGGAAATCTTCCGGAAATGACAGGATGGACATCTGGAAACTGCTGGGATGATGTTATCTCAAGCTGATGTCATCTAGGAGATGGAACCTCGGAACAGGAAAGGAACAGCTGGACTGATGTAATCTGAAATCCCAGGTGATGAATCAGGAAACAGCTGGGTTGATGTCATCTCGGTCTGATGTCATCTGGAAGGCCAGGCAATGGAACTGAAAGGCACACTGCAAGGCTGATGAATCTGGACACGCCTTTGGATCCTGGAACACCAGACTGATGGAACAACATGGGTATGGCAATGGCTGGATGGCAGCACTGGCTACCGCTGCTCTGCTTTCTACTTGGTAGGCATAGGCACATTCAAAGGAAGCTGGTTGCATTTAGGGTAGTACCACAATGGATCAGGTGCAAGAATTATTACCCCATCTGGGCGCTCATAATTCACATTATGAAAAGTCTCATTTCCTCTATCATCCACAAAATGTACAGTGTCCATGAACAGTGTCCTGCCCAACTTCCAAAGCTTGAGTTTGTCTCGTATCACTTTGTCTCTGACATATCAAGTTGCACCTGGATGCAGTTTTTTGGCTGCATCTTCCACTAGCCAGGCTCTCCTTTTTTTCTCAATCTCCTCCCAGACTCCCTGAGGAAAGGTAGGAAAGGACATTCCATAGATCTCATCTGCCTTCCTACAAACCAGTGTTTCCCCTTTACTACTCTTCATCATTTTGTGACCCCTGGCCTGGCTTGGGGTGGTCAGTCCTGGTTCTGCCAGTGTCACATACTCAAAGCTACGTAGAACTTGTCCGTGACTCCTCCTTCTGGGGGAAGAGCTGTGGAGCCACCAGCTTCTTCTTCTGGTTCCTCTGAGGCAAGAGCCCGAGGCTGTGGACTAGAACCTTCATCGTAAAGATACACAGCTCCCTCCTCCTCCTCTTCCTCACTTAGGACCTAGGCCCAGGAGGGAGCAGTCATCCTCACTCCTGAGACAGTCCACTCTTCACTGGGCATGGAGGTAGACACCTCCCAATCTAGGGTTTCTCGAACCTCATCCTCTCACATGAGGCTAGGACTAGGACCCTATCTCCATGGATCCACTGATTCTCCTTTCGCACCATCCATCTGTGATACAGGCTTGGAGATATCACAAGGACTCTGCTCTGGAAGTACATCTACACCCTCACTCCTTGTGCCACACTCTGCTAGGCCTCCCCAACAGGTTAAACCTGGTGCTGTGTGCTGCAATTTGCAGGATCTTGAAGCTTTGTCCATGTGACAGCCAAATGAATCTTAGGTGCACTAGTTAGACCTTGCTTCTCTAAGCACCCTGAACAGTGATGAATCATGAAAACATCCCTTCTAGCCTTGAGGCACATTATGCATACTTTCACAGGGTATCCGGGAATCGCAACATGAGGAGGCAAACTTCCTCCATAGAAACATTTCTCTATTTCTTTCAGCTTGGTAACCTCTTCAACTATCATAGCTCAGTCATGATCCTGGTAGCGGGATGATCCTGAAGCCATGACTATAGAAAAAACACACAAACGTTCACTGTTATCACTGAGTTCACACTACTTGGAACAGTCTCACAAAATGGCTCCCTGCTGCTGTGTTTACATTATTGCCCCACCCTGTAATGGTGGCGGTAGCACTCCTGGAGCATCAACAATCTACATCTGACTCAAGCCACTGCGCATCCGATTTACTGCATACTGATAAATTTTACTCAAACTGCACAGACTGCACTGTTTTGCTTCCTCCGCACATCTACAGTTGTGATTTTCTAGGACTTTACCATTAGCTTTCAATCATTTTTACTTGCTTAAAGTTACTAAAACCACAGTATTTCTTGAACAGGATTGCCTGTTTGTTGCAGCCTCTCATTCAACTCACAGTCACTGTTTGCTCAGAAAGTTACACTGTTGCTGAATCCATAATACATGCTCACGGTCTAATGCTCAGAATTCTTGCTTGGGTTTGATTACTTTACACAGTACTTCTTTGCAAAAACAATCACACTGTTTACACACAGATCAAGCTGGCTTTTGAAAAATCACAACACAGTTTGAGCTCAGTTTTGCTGAATGGTACTCACTGAATCAGTAGCTTGCTTTTTAATGGAATTTCTCCGCCTACAGCCAATCCTGAAAGGCCTCTGGGTTGAAACAGGCTGGCGACCCTGCCGATTGTCCCTACGAACACCAAACCTTCTCCCCAGTCACTCGGAATATGGGTTGAGCCCGATTTAGTACAGAAAAGTCTGTTGTTTTAACTTTTAGAATGTTTGCAGTCACCGCGATGATCCTCCTGGCTAGCCAGATGGCACACCACTCACTGTCTCCCTCTCAAACACTGAGCAGCACTCTGAAACTGGCTTGGGGGTGGGACTGATTACAGTCTCACCAATCACTCAACACCATGCAAATGAGCCTTTCTCTCATCTCGTGCTCTTCTCCTTCACAGCGATCATCAAGCAGTCAAAATTTAAACTGCAAAACAACTTTTTATCTTTTCAACTGTAACTCCATGGCGGGAGCACCATTTTAAACCATTTTTCATGGCAATTTCTCTAGTGATTCCCCCAGTTCACACAGCAAGCATTTGAAACTTCCAGGGCACAAACATCTTTTTGTTTCCCACAGTTCACAATACTTTTCCTGTCACAACTTGAAAATTAAAGCTAGCAAACATTCTATTTTTAATGCAGGACAAGGGGCACACACAATCTGGCTTTACAGCTCCTTGGAAAATGTTGGCACAATCACAGCGACACATGAACAGAAGGCACACAGCAGCACATACAGATGGCACTACTCTGGCCAAATCCCTTATGCGAAAAGCTTCTGATTTGGGGCTACCAACTGCCAGACAGACAAAACACTAGTCACAACCTGAACAAACATCTCTTGTTTTCTCCCAAATTCCAAACACATCCTCAGCAGTGCCTCCATTTTGTAACCCACCCCCACCAGCCCCCCTTGTTCAACTAGCAGGGCTGCTCCTCTTACACATGGCTCTGAGAGGGATGGGGGTTATCTCTACAGTTTAGTTTACCAATGATTCTACTTCGGAGCCTGCCATCCTCAAACAGGCAAACCAAGTATGGCGACTACCTGGCTCACACCTGGGAGACCATTTACCATGGTTATCAACCTGGGTCCCTGGGAGAAAACATTTGCTCACAATTATGTTAGGTTTGTACTTCTGGTCAGGGGCACCCAAGTAAATCCAGACACAGTGGAAGCAATAACAGTACTGTCCAAACCAGGCTGGGATTCTACAGTGTGGCTTTTATTCACATACACAGAGAATAATCACAAAGTGAAGATGGACCCCCACAGGGCTACTCCCACTGGTAATGCAGATTACTGAGGCACTGAACACACACACACACACACACACACACACACACACACTCACACACGCACAACGAAACCTCAGGTTCTGAAATGGAAACAGAGAACACTCTCTGGTTCTGAACGAAGATTGGCATACACAGCCAGATCTGGTACACTTCCCTTGACTAGGTACCCTCAGCCAGTACTAGGAGACTTTCTCATATTTCATGAGGAATTACTGGTGGCACCATAGACCACCAAAGAGCACATACAGGCTCACAGAAAATCCAACCCACATCTGGGTAAACTATTTTCTTCTGGCACTGGCCAAATGCACTGAGAGAAAACACAGGTGCTCAAACTGAACCCGGAGAGGTAAACGTGGTTACTCAAGATGGGGGGGTCTCCCACCTTTTGCTTCCAAATTTATACTCACCATTTATCTGGTTAACAGCAGCCTTCACAGAAAACTTGTAGATGCTATCTTGAAATGCCTTTCACATTTAACATAGTACATCTCACACCTCTGCGGTGTCCTGAAGCTAAAAATTCTGTAATTGGCAATGTCTCTTGACTAGACCCCAGCTTTAGCAGGCATTTTTAAATCAGACATGAATTAAAAGTTCTGTACTTGGTAAGTCTCTCTCTTTGGACCCCATGGTAGGCAGACACTTTTAAACATAAAACAGTCTAAATGACAGAGCCCCTTTGTCAGAGAAAACTCGCCACAGTATTGCAGGTGCCCAGGTCTTTTCCACGCAAAAGTCTTGGGTACCCACAGGGCAAATGAATCTCAGGCAGCTTTAACACAGTCCAGACTGGACCAGAGGATTGCCCCTGAATCCTGGAGTCCCCCCATTCCTCTGGGCATGGGGTACTGGAAAAACCTCTTGGATCGGTTTCCACCACTTTACTCTCTGTCTTCTATGTTCTTCTAGGGTGAGAACAAACTACCCAAACTACAGAGGTAGCTCTCTGTCAGAGCTAGAAACTGAGGAGCTGCCTAGTGCAGCACTCCTCCTTGAACTCCACTCTACAGACTTCAAACTCTAACTCAACATTCTATAGCTAACTCCCCCAGCTAGCATTCCATTGTGGCTTATGCTGCTGCGACAATTCTAAAGTGACATCATCACTCCAGCTCAGCTGAGACTGAAAAACAGAGTGGGACACTGTGAAATCCATTTAACTGGCTTTTCACTAGTTGCCTTTCCTTGCCTGCCACTGATTCAACTGTAAGTGGGAGTCTAGGAACCCCTGGGAACAAGGGGGTTATAGTAAGAACTAATAGAAATTGCTATCATCCAACTCCAAAGTGTAAAAGAATATGATGTGGGGAGGGGTACAAAATATTTCCCTTACGCATCCAGGAAATGGTCCAGTACTGCTTCATGCCAGCTGAGTAAATGCTAGGATCTAAACATCAGCCCCTGGCTAAAATGCATCCAGTGTTTTAACCACTTGTGAACTGAGTTAGCCACTCTACAAACACGGTCTGATGCTGCTTTCTTGTCTTTGTGACCCAGACATCCTGAGGTTTTCCACTGCTTGGTGTTGGATCTGGGCCGACAGATATCATGTTCTCAAGGGGCAGTGAGTAATTGTGCACTCTCTAACAGACTTTGCTCATGATGTCTGTGAAGACAAATAACAAATTGCTCTGCTGCATGGCACTAATTACCCAAACATGCTAATGATGTGACAGTGACAGCCTGCAGTGGTGTGGTGTGACAGCCAGCCACATTCAGTTACATTCATCATAATTTCTTAGCCACAGTGGTGAAAGAAAACCTAGAATTGTTAGCCACATTGATTTTACAGTAGCCTTTGGTGATGCTGGTCATCCTGCAGGCACAACCAGTGCCAGGAAGAATAACAATTGACCCCTAATAACGACTGAGACAAATAAGGAACAGGACCTCCCCCATTTTTTTCCTTAATTTTAATTTTAAAGGGGTCACTGTCAGCCCTTTTTGCATCATATTATTTCCAGCTGAAATCCCATATTTTCTATTTGCTTATCCTTTCTAAAATTCATTAATGTTGCTCGTTGTTTTATCTGCTCCTTTCATAGTAAAAATGAAATGCATGCTAATGGTGTTTCTATACCCAGATTTGTTTTATTTCAAATCCTTGACTTGCTCTTACAATATACTCCCAGTACTTTAGGAACACCCCCTAACAATGCAGCCACTCTTGATGCCATATTCTCCTCCCCTCCCACTGCATAATGATGTTTTATTTGGGGGGGGGTCCTAAGTCCAGGAAAGATGAAATGGGAGTTGATCAAGGACTGTATACAAACATATTTTGACAAACAAGAACCTGAGGTCATGAGTTGAAACTGGAGAGGTGAATGTTTAAGAGGGACGTGAGGAAATTCTATGTTATGGAAAGGGTTGTGAAGCTGTAGAATAGTCTGCCAGCAGAGGTGGTGGGCACCAAGACCATAAATGGTTTCAGGCATAGCTGTGATGGAGTGAAGGGCTTGGTGGTTGCTCAGGTCAGCAGCATTAAGGAGGGGAGCAGGGGGTGCTCAGTATGGACAATAGGTCCTGGCACAGATAGGGAAGTCTAAGCAGACTAGATGGACCTTTAATCTTTCTCTGCTGTCATTGTCTATGTAATAATATATGCATTGAGCAAGGGAGAAAAAAATCAGGTGAACATGTGAAGCAATATGCTACTCATAGAGTGGTGACACCATGATAGGTACATACTGTATGAAGTTACTGTATTATGATCGTATCCAGCTGTATACCAATGTTGAATAAGCCACAATATGGGATTTTAGTTTTATTTTTAATAACCCAGACATTGTCTACAGAGTAATAACTCCCAGACAATAATTCTCTTTACAATTTGAGACCTTGAATTTTGTTTTAACCACTTTATTCATTTTTGTGAAATCACGTGTAACATGGCTGCAATATATTTCCTACACATCCAGCAATTGGCCCAGTGCTGCTTCATGCCAGCTGGGTAAATGCTAGGGTCAAAAACATAGCCACTGGTTAAAATGCACCACTGTTTTAGCCAATTGTGAACTGAATTAGCCACTCTACAAACATGGTGTGATGCTACTTTCCTCTCTCTGTGACACAAACATCCTGGGTTTCTCCACTGTTTTGTGCCAGATCTGGATTGACAGATATTTTGTTGTCAATGGTCAGTGAGTGAACTTGCACTCTCTAGCAGGCTTTGCTCATGATTTTTGTGAAGACAAAAAAAAAATTGCTCTTCTGCAAGGCACCAGTTGCCCAAACATACTGATGGTTGTGACAGTGTCGGCCTGCAGAGGTGTGGTGCAACAGCCAGCCACATTCAGTTACATTCATCAAAATGTCTTAGCCACAGTGGTGAAAGGGAGCCTAGAAATGTAAGCCACCTTGATTTTACAGTAGCCATTGGAGCTTAATCTGGTTCAAGGTCAGATGGCATTCATCTGTATCCCCCTCCCCCGGGTCGTGCCTGAAAATAGACAGGATTTGTCTAGTGCACTTACCTGGTCAACAAAAACTAAATAAATAAATAAATGGTGGCGATTATCACCACACTGTGAACTGGAACTTCACAAGGCAGATTAACTTCATAAAATGAGATGAATTTGTGAATTAATTTGTGAAGCTAAGTTTTCCAACTTTGCATGTCACTACACCTAAGCTACCCTGCTCAGTTTCCTGAGGCTACCGGGTTAGGGAGTAAATGCTGTCATGTTGCTGCTTGGTATCCTGTGATTTGAGTGAGTCAATTATAGCGACTCAGTTTGGGTGAGGTTAAAACAGTGCCCATCAAACGGACTACACTGTTTTAATAATCCATGTCACTATCAGTGATTTAGTAGTGGTAGGGAGCTACAGATGCACTGTATACTTGAAGGATGTAGCTATTTGTTTCTCTAATCACTTCTGAGCTGGCTGCATAGCCTAGAGGATACAGTCAGTGCCTGTGAGCCTGGCAGATCCAGGTTCGATACAGGGTCTGAGCATTTTTTTGGGGGGTGTTTCTCTTTTATTTATGCCATGACCCCCACTCTCCTGACTTTGTTCCCTTTCATCACCACCCTCTCCAATGTTCTCCTCTTCCCCTACTTGTGTCCCACTGCATAGTATCCCACTTTCCTGAGTTTTCCCCTGCTAAGAATTTCATCCCCCCACCACCCTGGAGATTGTTATTGTAATTGGGGGTGTGTGGGGGCAGAGCCCCAAACAGAAAAAGAAAGTATACATTTTCACTTAGTTTGCAGTGTGCAATATTGCTCTTTGCTCTATTTTCTTTTGCTGGTTTGGGCTCGCTGTTATTGTCACTGCTGTTCTGCAGTCACCTTTATCACATAGAACCATGCTGCTTTATTTTGTGACTGGTAATACAGCTTTGTTGGGTTAGTTTGCTTTGTAACTTAGATTAGAGTTCAGGGCTATATTGCATAAGTTTGCTTGAGACAGGAAACAATAATTTTGGGATAGTGCTTTCATTTTACTGAGAAATAATAGCCGTTTGTCATATATGTTTGGTAAATCTTTCTGATATGAGTTGGTGGGTACAGACTGTTATCTCATTCAGTGATACATTAGTAGTAAAACCACTTGAACTATGCCAGTACACTCCAGGTGTCTTCTGTACATATAAAACAAATATAAGTACTCATATTGTGTCATTTAAACCTGTGGCAACAGGAAGGCTGGGTAACAGGGTACATGGAGATCAGATATAGCAAGGTGAACTGAAACAAAAAGAAGAACCCAACTGGAAAGAGGAAACAAAAATTAAAAAGAGCAACAACAACTGGTTGGCACCAGGAGAACTACTGCTGCTTTCCAATATGCATTGTCAGGGTTGTTCTTGAGGCCTTTGGGACCCAACTGAGGGGTACCCTCTTCACCTGCTCAACCATTACATCTTCCCTCTCCCCCCTCTCTTCTCCAGGGTTTGCTTTAGATAATCTAATCCCCCACCCCATCTTCTTAGTAAACTTTTATCCCTCTGGTCTCCCATCTACCCCATACAGTGTTATATTTCTCCAAGGTCAACGGAAGGGTTGCCATTATTCTTTCCCTCCTGCTCATCTCCTGTGTCCTTGTTTCCCATTCCTGCAGGGTCAGTGGGTGTTCATGTAGCCAACAATTGTTAATGTCTTTCATGGCAACTGTACAGAGGGCTTGGAGAAGGCCTTGTTGGGACTCCTCCTGTAACCCCAGGGTCTGCTGTCCCAACACCAAGTGCTTGAAGGTGTTGTGGATATTTACCCTCCACAGACTAAGCAACAGAGCATGGAAGTGGGATCCCACCCCTTCCTCACATTTCCAACAACAGAGATTGGAGCAACCTTCCAGAAAGTGATGAGTAACTGTGGGGTACTGGAAAATCCATGCTAAGTATTTTCACCTGAACTCTCTCCAGCCTGGAGATGCTGTTGCTTTCCACCCTTTTTTCCATATCTTCGACCATGTCTCCAGTCTCCTCTGGCATGTCCACTTATGCAGCATTGTAGTTCCCTTCCATCTTAGAATGCTACTGACACCTCAAGGAAAACTTTGAAAAACATAATAATTATGTACAATTCGGCTTGCATTCCATGTATAGTCTATATATTTCTATTTCCATTATTTATTACTGAGTCAGTTTGCATGAATATATGATCTTTATTCTGTAGCATTCCCTTACAGTTCATGTGCATCTGTAGCTTACTCCCTACTTCAAGTCATAGTCCTCTGTTGTGATATCACAGTCGGTTACCATGAGAGTAACTGTGATGTCACAAGCAGAGCATTATGACCTCAGGTAGGGAGAAAGCAACAGAAATAGATAAACTGTTCAGGAGCAAATACCCTGTTTTCCTGCAAATGACCTCAGTAATAAATAATGGGGAGGAGGAATACAGAACTAATGAGGAATACAAGCTTAACTGTGTCTAAATATGATATTTTGTTAAAGTTCTCCTGAAGGTGTCAGCTGCTCTTTAAGCTTTGTTCACCCCAATTTCTACAGCTTAGAGGGATTATATGAATAGTTGTTGCTTCTGTTTAGGTGCAGGGGTGAATACATTTTAAATGTTAGTGTGTAGTTTAATGATATTTGTAACATGGCAATGAAAGATACAATGCAATACACAAATTAGACTGGTTCAAGCACAACCCGTGACACAAACTCAAGTGGGTATTAATCCCCTTAATAATGCTCGCTTGGAATCGTGAACGCACTTACAAAGTTATTCGTTGTTCCAAACCTGAGTGAGTATTCTTTTGTCTACTGCGATTCTGCCCAATAGTTGGCGTCAGGAAGAGACACTGTGAAAGGCAAGCGGCATGCGATTCTGACCAATAGGTGGTATGACGAAGACACTGTCAAAGGCAAGTGGCAGTTTGCACAGGCAAAGTGGAGCACTGTGTTGCCTGCTCATGCAATTGTGAACTACTCCAGAAAACAATGAGCAGCACACACTCTATATATGTATAAGTAACAATTGTCCTGTTTCCGACCCACCCACGCATCCACCCGGTTGATATTACAGTACTCGGACCACAATTGTGTAGCGAAGTCCCATCCTGTTTTCAAAGTGCCACCTATTGGTCAGAATAATGAGCACTAAGAATTGTAGTGAGAGAGAAAATAAACAGACAACCATCACCTAACAATAACTGAATGTCTCTGCTGTGTGTAAACTTCTGAAAATTGTATGTGTCATTTTCCAGACAGTGTCTACCTCGGAATCATTTGTGCTTATTAGTGTTATGGATGTAAAAAAGGCATTCGCCAGTTTTATTTTTTTGTCACTGTATGCAAATCAGGGAATAACAACCATAATGCAACAACATAAGGAATGCACCTACGAACTATCAATGCGAGGTACGAGCGGATCGAAAAACATAGTAAGTGTTCATGAGAACTACCAATATTTAATATTTATCTGTGTCTTGCTACTTAATCTAACCTTTTTTGTGTGTATGTAATACATTGTGAGACACAACATTAATGAATGTCTACTGTACAACGTGCACGCTTGCAGTTAGACACAGCCTCTCAAAGTGACAGACGTCAACCATATTTTCTCAACTAAAATAACGCGTTCTCCTCATTTGTCTTTCATTGCAAGTGAAACAGTGTGTAAAGAATACTTGCATTGCACTTGCCATGTTACAAGCACATTACGCCACAATGAAGGTGGCATCTAAAGGGGAATTAATGCATGGTTGGGTGGTTGTAGGCACTCAGCCTTCGGCCTCAATCCACAATCGCACAATCTTGCATTAATTCCCCATTAGATGCCACCTTCATTGTGGTTTAATGCTTCCATAAATAATTATCTAGTTCTATATAGGAACTTTGTGGGAATCATAGTTTTGAGCTGTCCTGCAAATTACATATCAAGTGCCATAACAGGCAGGTATAACAACTTGATGTTATTATACATGTTTCTATTTTTAAGTAAGCATTCGCTGTACTACGGCTCCTGGTGTTTACCTTCCTTCTATATACTTTATTACCATGAGTGCCCCTGTATTAGTGGCACTGGGAGTGTGTGACACGTATGCTTTACTATACAATGGCAAAAAAAATCCCTGGGCTCTGATTGGTCAGTCTGAGAATGGACCCATGATGTTATCTCAGTACAACATCATGGGTCTAGTCCCAGCACAAAAAGATGACTGCATCAAGTGTTATGGGAATCACTCCTCGCATCCGACTTCAGTGATCCCCGACACCCTGCTTCACTCCTTCCCTCTCTTGCCACTGCCCTGAGCTGCCGAGCCAAGGCTATGAAAGACTTCACCCCTGATATCACCTGTAAATGAAACATTCAGACCAAATAATGTACTGCTGCATACACAATAACAATAATTTTAATGCCTGATATATTGTCCGAAATGAGCAGCTTCACTGAACCACACGGACTGTAACTGCCAGTCGCGTGGTTCAAGAGGTGTTGCTAGTATGCGATATTATTTGGGGCCCGGACCCCAATCAAAAAGGCCAGGAGGTCTGGAGGCCTCCTTGGCCCCCAGAAGCTGTAGAAATGTTGGTGCTCTCTCGTGCAAAATAACACATGTTCTACTACTTTAGCCTTGTCCCCCCCCCCCACTCCTGTTCCATTATTTTGTGTCCTTTCTTTTTTGGATGGCTTGTCAGTTGTCATTTTAAAACTTCATGTTATGGATTCAAAGTCATAATCAATAGCGTACTTCTTAAATACCAGTAGACCTGGGCTAAATCTACTGATATTTAAGTAGTACACAGGACATAGAGGAGGGCTGAGTATCCAGTGCCAGCAGGAGGCCTCCCTGAGTGAGTGTGACCCTTATGAAATTATTGTCCCACATGCACACACAGCTCCATATCTGAGCAAGATAATCTCTCAGTTGTCAGCAGCCACAGCCACCACGGTGCAGGTGCTGCAGTCCACACAGACACACACACACAGACAGTGCCACACTCACTGCAGGGCTAATGCTATCATCATTCACGATGTGCTTTGTGCTCCTCTGAGGCTGATTCCTCCTGCCATGCCAGTCCAGGCAGCACAAGAGTCCACTCTATCTCTAAGAGACCCCACAGCATGGGCACGGCTCACACTTGGCCTTTCTCTTCCTTGCAAATTACCTCCTCCACCTCCAGACTCTAATCCACTCTTCCTGAGAGAGACCATCGGACCACCTCTCTCCTGTGAGTGACTCCCATCTGTTCCTGGCCTCCCTCCCTCCCATGCACTGCTCCCCTTGCAGTGCATGCCACTGCCAGACAATAACAACATCTCTCACGATGGCACATGCAGCTTCCTTGCTCCTGAGGCAGCCAGACTCAATACTCCTTCTCGCTTTGTGACTCCTCCCGACTGACTCATTACCACCAGTCCTCCAGTCATGTCATTCCCTCACCCGACACCATCCCTACAGTTATCACTGACCCAGGTCCAGGCTGAACTTCCAAATCCAAGTCCTCTTCTGTGTTAGCTGCTGTCATGTCAGCTGTGTGCTGCTGCTCCACCTGAGAGTCAACCCCACCGGCCCAACAACACAACCAACATGCTTTTTTCTTTCTTGTTGTGTCTGTCTGGATTCAGATTCCAACCCAGGTACTCCCACACTTCTCTCTCTCTCTCTCTCTCTCCCACTTCATCTCCTCATTGCTGGGTAACTTGCATCACTCTGCCATCACCAGAGCAACCAGAACCCCCTCAACCGACCATGGTCAGACACCATTGCCAATTTGTTAAAATCTGCAGTTGATAGTTGCCATGATGACAGTATGATGAGTGACAGCATCTCAGAAAATAGAACTGCTCAGTGGGTCAGGGTCAGTGGACAGATGTTGCAGTGTGTGGCACACTGGGACCAGAACGAGAGGGCTGGGAGGACTCCAAGTTAGTACTGCCAGGTAAGGGGCGGAGAGGGGGAGATGGAGAAAGAAATGGGTAGCACACAAAAATTGGGGCAGAAGCATGTGAAAATCTGGCAGCAGAACGAAGGCTACCAACTTTCTGAAGTCTAAAACAGGGACATGCCATTTGGAAATATATATATATTTTTTTAGAGACAGAGGTGGTGGAGAGTGAGACTCACTAAAGCCAAGGCACAAAAAGTAAACACAAGAAATGATTAAAATGAACATCCCCCTCACCCACAGCCCAGCCCCACACTGACACAGAGTGAATAAAGACGGACACGCTTTCTTTATGGCAGTGCAACCCCCCCCAGCCGTACACAAGCACAAAACCTACTGTACAGTCAATCTCAGACTTCAATTACACAAGTGCTGCCTTTAATTTTCATTTTTACTGCTGCTAGGTGGATTAACTTTGATTTCCATGTTCCTGATCACCGTTTACATAGACACTCACCTCCAGTATAGCTGCAGACAACTGGTACTCTCCTCTCTCCCTCGCTCAATTCCTTTCCGGGTCACTGAAGTCAGTCAGTCAGTGGCAGTGCCGCTGGAGTGGCTGGAGTTAGTACTGCTGCAAGGGCCACCAAGGAGGTGAGGAGAAGACTAGAGACAGCCAATCGCTACCAACCCTCCTACTCCTGCTGTCTGACCAGCGACCCGATGACCACATGTGTCACTTGTGTGACTGCTTGCTGCACTCATTGTGATAGCCAGAGTGTGTGTGGCTTATAGTCCATACAATTCATCATCTCCAGATGACGCAGACCAGCCATTCCATCCGTTGTTGCAGCATGCAATTTAATTTTGCGCTTTGCCTCTGCTGCTCCGCTCAAGGTTCACAACAGGCTGCAGGACAGGAAGGAAGGAGAAGAACTTCAAGAGCCCACCCCAGGTTCAAGCTGTCCACCTGCCACTGCTCCAGTGGTTGCTCCTCCTCTACGTTGAGACCCTTCTCGCTGCAGCATCCAGCGTTTTCAGGGGAACGTCATCATGATGTAGATGCAGGGGTGTAGAAACAGTTTGCGCAGTGCTCGAGTAGCTGCAGCAGCACCACAGTGGTGCTGAAATCCTCACCATGAAAAATGTAATGGTCCAGCTGCAAAAAATAAATAAATAAAAAAACACCAACTGAAACTTCGATTAGTGACTTCAACAGACATCAGCAGTGCAGCAAAATGGCACAGGACAAAAAGGAGTATCCCAGGAAAACCAGGGTGGTTTACAGCACAGCACAGTAAAGGTTTGGGGCTCCAGACAAAATGTTTGGGGCTTTAGCTCCAGAGGCCCACCCCTAACAATGCCCCTCTGTGGTTCACTAAAGCCGCCCACTTCAAAGCATAGTAGCGTGTCATCCCCTTCAATACTGATAGGGCTGTAACAGATGGTGCCCCCACTCCTGCTGCTAAAACATTTCTTTTTAGAAACCCGATTCTTTCACATTTTTAGCCCATTGACCCTGCCAACAACTTCTCCAGTGCACTTATTGAGGGATCCACGATCATGACAGGAAACGCAGAATGCTCTGCTTGGCTTTCTCTCATCAAACCCTAGTTTTAGTGCTTTGTCATTTCAGAGCAGGCAGAATGTCCACAATAGTTAAAGTGAAACAGAGTTTAATAATAAAAAAAAAAACACAGTAAGAGGTGTGTGTGTGTGTGTGTGTGTGTGTGTGTGTGTGTGAACTGAGAGGTGTGCAGCACCAACTAATAAGAAAATCAGAAACTATGGAATTTTTTTAGGTACACCTCCACATCACAAAATTAATTTAAAAAAATACATTTAAAACATTCTTTTTACATCTTTTTTTTAAATAAACGTGCAATTGTATAATTGCAGTAATGCATTCCAGGGTGTGTATTGTGCTGGGGTAACATCACTTCTGGGATGTTGGACGCTCTCAGCCTGCAGCCCCATACCCAACTACCCCAGGCGTGACTTTGTCCTAGCACAACACACAATCTGTCATGCATTGTTGCTTAATTAACTGCTGTGAGTAATGATTTATGGTGTATTGTACTTCTCCTCAAAATACACATTGATGTACTGTCTTTTTTTAATATTTCAATAAAAAGAAAGTAAAAAAAATGGCCACTTGAGTATCTCTCCCATTGAGTATGGAGTGAGGAGAGTTCTGGATGTTTTTCTCCCAATAGGGTCACATAGGCTCTGGAAATGGTTTCTCTGCACCCCACTAGTATTGCACCCCAATAGAGAAACTCCTACAGGGTGGGTATCTCTCTTCCCACCTGTGTCACCAGGGTCTTGGAGGTCAAGTAAGGCCACACTTGTAGACACCAGAACTGATTCTATAGTGAGAGGTCATACCTTTGCAGTAACTCCACAAATGGGATGCAGGTCCTTTCACATATAAGGTGCCAGTATCTAGTGAGTCCTAGTCTGTTCCAATTTTGAAAACTTGGGTCTGTTCATGGTGGATTGAAATCAGGGTTGCCAATAATAACCATCAAAGAGCCTACCGCATTAGGGGACTAAGAGACCAGTTTCACCCTTAAGAGCATATGAATGGAGTGCTTATTCCATGGGTTGGATATCCCCACCTAACTATGAGAGGTAATGGGCATATGATGGATGGCGTACAATGGTGCAGGAAGGGGTTGTTGCCTCTCCACCTCCATTCATCCTGTGTCACTTCATTGTTTGGTCCAACTTATAACAGTCAGCAACTGGATGACCAAATAGTACTTTTGGAAGTCTGCCATGGCCAGACTTCCCTTTTCCTTTGGAAGGACTAGGAGTTTTCTATTTGTTCTGTGACACCCTCCTGCCCTAAGAAATTTCAGCAAGCTCTTCTGAAGGTGGTTCCAGTATTCCTCTGGAATTTTTAATGTGAAGGCTTAGAAAAAAAAAGAAGAATCTTGGGAGTACATACATTTTAATCGATGCAATTATGCCTCCCAATCTGAGAGGGATCAAGTTCCACTGAGTAATGTCTGCTTGAAGCAAGCAAGCAAGCAAACTTTATTTATAAAATAGCACTATTCTCACAGGAACCATAGCACTATCACAATAAATCATAAAACCACAATTAAAAACCATAAATACTTAATAAATATTAAACATAGACTTTGATGGCAGACAAGGACCACTTGGCCCACCCAGTCTGCCCATTTCCCTATCTACTGGATAAGCTGCAAATTCTAGTTAACCAACAGCCTACTTCCTGCCACCCCCCCACTACAACAGCCTTATGTCTGTCCCACGCATGTTTGAATTCCCCCACTGTTTTAGACCCAACAACCTCACCAGGAAGGCAGTTCCATGCATCCACCACTCTCTCTGTGAATAAAAAATTTTCTCACATTACCCCTGAGAGGTCCCCCCTCTATCTTTAAATTGTGCCCCCTTGTTCTTACACATCTCTTTTTCTGAGAGATGCTACCCTCCTGGACTTTGTTCATTCCCTTGAGGTACTTGAACATTTCTATCATGTCCCCCCATCCCTCCTTTCATCAAGGGTATTCATATTAAGCTCTCTCAGTCCCTCTTCGTATGATTTCTGATGCAGACCCTCCACCATTTTAGTTGCCCTCCTCTGGACTGCTTCCATCCTGTCTATGTCCTTGCGTAGATGAGGTCTCCAAAACTGCACACAGTACTCCAGATGGGGTCTCACCAACTGTCTGTACAGAGGGATAACCACTTCCCTTTTTCTACTTGTGATGCCCCTTCCTATGCATCCCAGTATCCCCCTGGCTCTCCTTACTGACTTCTCACATTGCTTACCAACCTTTAGATCATCTGATATGACTACCCCAACATCCTATTCCATTTTTGTTGTTGTTAGTACCTCCCCTGCTATTGTGTACTCTTCTCCTGGATTTTTGTTTCCCAGGTGCATTACTTTGCACTTCTTTGCATTGAATCCAAGCTGCCATATGTCTGACCATTCCTCCAGCCTTGCCAAGTCCCTTCTCATCCTTTCTACCCCACCTTGTGTATCAACTCTGTTACAGATCTTTGTGTCATCTGCAAAGAGGCATACCTTTCCCCCAGACCCTCTGCAATGTCACCTATAAAGATGTTAAAGAGGACTGGACCCAGTACTGAGCTCTGAGGTACTCCACTAGTGACCCCTTTCTTTGGAATGTGTTCCACTCACTATTACCTTCTGTGTCCTGTTGTGCAGCCAGTTTGCTACCCAGGCTACAACCCTGGGACCCAGGTTGGCTAACTTGATTATTAATCTTTGTGTGGGACTGTGTCAATGCCTTGCTAAAGTCTAGGTAGGCCATATCCACGCCCCTCCCTGGTCTATTACTTTGGTCACCCAGTCAAAGAAATCTATTAGATTCATCTGACATGACCTTCCTGCTGTAAATCCATGCTGCTCTGGGTTCTGTGCCCTGCTGGCCTCTAGGTACTCAACAGTTCTTTCTTTCAAAAGTGATTCCATCATTTTCCCTACCACTGAGGTCAAACTTACAGGTCTGTAGTTTCCTGCTTCTGCCTTGCTCCCACTTTTGTGATGGGGAATCACATCTGCCCTCCTCCCGTCCTCAGATACCACCCCATCCTCCCATGATTTGTTAAAAAGTGTGGTCAGTTGTGTTACTAGGTCCTCCCTTAGTTCATTTAGGATTCTGGGGCGAATCCCATCAGGCCCCATTGCTTTGTCCAACTTGAGTTTTAGGACTCAAGACTTATTCAGAGTCAGGAAAAGCAAGGTTGAACAAATATGTTTTTAATGTAAAGTTAAAGCTCTCCGCTGTCAGGCACTCTCTTATCTGATGAGGTAAATAATTCCACAGAGTAGGGGCCACTAATTCAAAAGTTTGGGCCCCAGAGGTCTTTAAGCAAACCCTGGGAATCTCTATCTATCCCTTGTTGACAGAGCGGAGTAGGTGGGGGGCAGCAGGGGTGAAGAAGCTCTTGCAGATAGCATGGTCCCTGTCTGTGTAGGGCCTTGTAGGTCAGCAAGCTGATCTTGAAGGTGATCCACCACTGAATAGACAGCCATTACAAGCCGCACAGCACAGGTGTGACATGGCAAGCTCAAGGTAGCCCAGTCAACAGCCTAGCTGCCACATTCTGCACCAGCTGCAAGTGGCAGATATCAATGTTTGGTAGTCCTAGGAAAAGGGAATTACAGTAGTCAAGGTGGGAGGGCATGAAGGCATGGACCTCTCTCCAGAGAGAACAACTCCATTAGGGTTGGGGTCACAATGACCCCAGGGTATCACAGTATGTTCCACAGGGTCCACCTAAATGGGCAAGAAGCCCTGAATGCTGCTGGGCAAGTTCCCCCTAGTTTCATGGTCTCTGACTTACCAAAGTTTATTTTGTAGCCCACTATGTGGCCATACTCTTTTAAATCCTGCTGGAGGGTTGAGGCTGATGTCACTGGAGAGGTAAGGAAGAGCAACAGTCATCTGCGTAGGGCAAGATCTTATGCTTCTGCCCCCCTGCCCTTAATCCCCTTTATCTCTGGGGTCTGGCATGCCTCGATGGCAAGAGGATCAATGCATAAGACAATGAGCAGCAGTGATAAAAGACACCACCGTCAGGTGTCTTGGGACAGAAAGAAGTGGTTTGACTGGGTGCCATTAACTTTGAGGTGAGGCACAGAGGGCCCTTATTGTATTGTGGAATGTGTCCCCCATCCCCATCCTCATCTCCTCCAGAATGCAGTGCAGAAATCTCCAGTCCACCCAGTCAGAGTCCTTTTCCAAGTCCATAAATACTGCCAGGGCAAACTTATGATGACCCTGTTGCCAGGATCGAATATTAAGGAGGTGACACAGGTTATCATGTATGAGACACCCATTTATGAAGCTGGTTTCAGCTAGGTGGACTACAGACCCCACCCATCTCTGCAGTTGAAAGGCAAGGATAGCATAAAGATTTTCTGGTCTATGTTTGGGAGTGAAATGGAACAGTATGACCCACACAGCATTGGATCCCTATTACGTTAGAGTATTACAGAGATGTGAGCACACGAACATATGAACATATGAAATTTGCCAGCAGATAAAGGCCTAGGGGTCTATCAAGTCTGCTCGAATGTGCAGCTAGCACCCCTTATTCTGCAGCTGTGACACCCTCCTGCCCTAGCATATTGCAAGGATAGAGGGCCTGCCCCCATCTGAACTGCCATGAAAACCTTCCCCAGTATAGGGACCAGCTGTTTCGAGAATACATTAAAGAACTCTGGGGCTAGGCCATTATGGCCTGGAGCTTTCCCCAGTTCTAAGCTACTGGTTGCTGCATGAATGTCAGTTATCCTGAGGGGGGTGTACAGGGTCTCCCTTGATTCCTCCATTAGGTGGTTGACTGTGACCTTGATAACAAAAGCCATCTAATTTACCCCAGAAATTGACAACCTCTTCCAGGGTGTATAATTAAGCAGTAAAGCATGACATGGGGTGTGTGTTATTGTGTAATAATATCATGTCTCAGGTGGCTGAAGCACGAGGTTGCAGGCCAAGTGCATTCAGCACTTGAGAAAAGATGTTAATACACTACACACATCCCTGGAGTGCCTCATTATTATACAACTGCTTATTTATACAGAATAAAAAAAAAAGGAAAAATCTTTTTTTTTTGTATTTGAATTTTCAGTGTGGAGGTACATGTGTAAAGAAAAAAGTTCCTGTTTTTTTGACTTTGTCCAGAAGACAGTGCTGTTGTGTGTCTGCAGTCTCCCTGTCTGTATCTCCCCCCCTTGTAATAATATATATGGCTCTCTGCTGTTGTCCCCCCATTCCAGTTTTCTACGTAGTTCTCCTGGTACACTATGCTTTATTTTCTTGTATGTACCAGGAGAAACTGAATGTGATGCCGTTGATCTATTGTGCTTATCGGAAGCCCAAGCAGCACAGGATAGTTGCTGCTGACATACACTCACTCTGTATGGCAGCTTTCAGTGCAGGGTCACAGCTTTTACCAAGACTTCTTGTTAGGTTCTCCTGGTACAGTTTGTAGCATTTCTAAGTTGTACCGGGAGAAGAGCACAAGCGTACACTTACTGAAGGCAGCACTTTGCAGCACTGAAAAGTTGAGGGAAGTCAGGGAGTGGATGATGTGTGCATGGCCACACACCTTAATAGGAGAAGCCCTTTGGTGCAGCTGTTTGTTTAAATGTGTCAGAAAAAACACTTGGTCTGATTTGTTAAGCGGGGGACTCATTAATTTGTTAACTGGGTGAGAACACTAGATGTTTTTTCAACTGCATGTGGCTGGCAGTGGGGGAATTCAATGTACTTGGCAGCAGCGTGGATTAAGCGGAGAAGCGTTGGAGTCATGGATTGGCTTCCTTTTATTTATTTATTCTTTTTTTAACTTGAGATTCAAGTTGGAAACTGATGGGGGCTATGTGTGTCTGAAAGTAAAAGTCTAGGCGAGGGATAAAAGCTGACTCTGTGAATAGAAAGATCAATGTGACTAGTGGGCAGTGGACAGTGATTCTTGTTTACATGCTGCCTTGTGATGAGCTAAGGTTTCGGCCTACCCTAGATACAATGATGTTAGTGTCAGATAAAATCACTTTCTCTAGGGCAGTCTGAACAATCAGGATGCAAGAATT
This sequence comes from Neoceratodus forsteri, assembly GCA_016271365.2. Taxonomy (NCBI): domain Eukaryota; kingdom Metazoa; phylum Chordata; order Ceratodontiformes; family Ceratodontidae; genus Neoceratodus; species Neoceratodus forsteri. The sequence goes on along the minus strand of CM028131.1, from coordinate 157,306,182 downwards.
ATCCATGTCATAGTATAATTTCTTATAGAAATCCCAGAATATACCAGCTTTTTTACTAGACTCAGTTTTAAGAAGTTGTGGGGGGCATGTCTATGCAGGCTGAGTACTACATGGCTGGCAGCTTCTCTGCAGAGCTGGCAGACCAGTAGGTGTCCCGTCCAGTTTCCTGATTTCAAAAAACATTGTTGGGAGTAGTACCTTATAGTTCCCTACACCTTTCCCTTTTGGAGTCTATTCAGATGTGCCTTGCAGGTCTCCAAACATTGTTTGACCCATTCATCAAGCTCTATCTTATGCTCTGCTAGTCAATCAAACAATTATTGTTCAAGAGTCTGTTGTTCTAGGAGTGGCTCCCTTTCTTTTATTAGAGGTAAAGCTAATGGTAGGCCTGTGATCATGAACTTAAGGCCATCCCACCACGCAGCCTCTGTGGATACACTCTGAGGATTGTGGGCCCCATATTCTTCTATGCTGACTTGTACTATTGTGACCTAGCTAGTGTCCCTAAGTAGTGACACATTCAGTTTCCAGCTGGATCTATTCTAAACCAGGGCCACCAGTAAATCTCATACAATTTAGGAGTGATCTGAGACTATGATATTTTTAATCTGTCAGGACTCTGCCATGTGAGCCCAGTTGGAAGAAGTCAGTTTGGGAGGAGCAGACCAGTAAGTATAGCCCTGTACAGCCTGCCCAATTCTTTGGAAAGTCTCCTGATGCAGGAGCTCACTTTAGATACTGCCTGCACCTGCCTATGAGACTGATCTAAGTGGGGTTGCATAACTCCATTAAAGTCCCCTCCTGTGCCAAAAATAGATCAGTAGTAGGGGGAGGAGCTTATAGAAACATAGACATAGAAGTTGACGGCAGATAAGGACCGCAAGGCCCATCCAGTCTGCCCATTTCTTTTTCTACCTTATAAATGTGCCATCGGCCTTTGCTCTGTCAGTGACCTATCTATTCATAGTCATTTGTATTGCTCCCTTATGCCTATCCCATGCCTGTTTGAAGCCCTGCACTGTATTCATAGCCACCACTTCTTGTGGTAAGCCATTCCATGCATCTACCACCTTTCTGTGAAAAGAATTTCCTCACATTCCCCTTAATGGCCTCCCTCTAATCTCATGCTGTGTCCTCTTGTCCTGCTATTTTTCTTATATTTAAACATGTTAGACTCTTTCACCTTGTTTATGCCCTTAAGGTGTTTAAATGTCTCGATCATATCACCTCTCTCCTCCTTTGCTCAAGGGTATACATATTGAGCTCCGTTAATCTGTCCTCATATGTCTTCTGATGCAGTCCCTGCACCATTTTGGTTGCCCTTCTCTGGACTGCCTCAATTTGGTTAATGTCCTTGTGAAGGTGTGGCCTCCAATACTGCACGCAGTACTCCAGATAAGGCCTAACCAGTGTCTTGTAAAGAGGGATTATTACCTCCCTCTTACGACTTGTGATACCCCTACTAATACACCCTAACATCCCCCTAGCCTTACCTACTGCTTTTTAGGTCTGCTTGGATGATTTTAGGTCATCAGTGATGATGATGCCCAAGTCTCTTTCTTCCTTTGTGACTGCTAGCAACTCCCCTCCCAGCCTATAAGTGGCTTCAGGTTTCTCTTCCCTATGTGCATGATTTTGCACTTCTTTGCATTAAATCCCAGTTGCCACTCTTCTGACCATTCTGCTAGTTTATCCAGATCTCTTCTCATTCTGCCCACCCCATCTGGATCATCTACTCTGTTGCAGATCTTGGTGTCATCTGCAAACAGACAAGCCTACCCTCTAGTCCATCTGCGAGGTCACTAATGAAGATGTTGAATAGGACTGGCCCCACTGACTGATCCCTGAGGTACCCCACTTGTGACTTGCATCTCTTCTGACTGTATACCATTTACCACCACTCTGTTTTCTGCCAGTCAACCAGTTTGCCACCCAGTTGACCAACTTCTGACCCACCCGAGCCTACCTAGCTTATTTATCAATCTTCTATGTGAAACAGTGTCAAAAGCTTTGCTGAAGTCAAGGTAGGCGACATCAACTGCTCCCCTTGGTCCACCACTCTGGTTACCCAGTCAAAGAAATCTATGAGATTAGTTTGACAGGACCTTCCTTTGGCAAACCCATGCTGTCTTGGATCCTGTGCCCCTATGGATTCCAGGTGTTGCACTATCCTTTCCTTAAAGTGCCTCCATAATCTTGCCCACTACTGAGGTAAGACTGGCCGGTCTGTAGTTCCCCGCCTCCTCCCTGCTACCACTCTTGTGGAGTGGGATCACATGAAGCCCTTCTCCAGTCTTCTGGGACCTCTCCTGTGCTCAGAGACTCACTAAACAATTCTGCTAATGGCTCTGCTAGTTCCTTCTTTAGCTCCTTAAGTACCCTGGGATGTATGCCATCAGGTCCCATTGCCTTATCCACCTGAGCTTAGCAAGCTCTTGTGGGACCCTTTCTTTTGTGAAGGGGTGGTGCTCACCTCCCTCCCCCTGTGTCCATGAGTGCTGAGCTGTGGGCCCTGCCCTACCTTCTCTTCAGTAAATACTGAGCAAAAGTATCTATTTAGGATAGATGCCTTTACAGGAGTCTCCTCTCACATGCTCCCTTTTCTCCATTAAACAGCAATACCCCTCTGGACTTTCTCCTTTCACTAATGTATCTATAGAAAGTCTTGTCACCTTCTTTTACTGTTCGTGACTAGTGTTTCCTCAGTTTGGGACTTTGCCTGCCTTACTGCCTTACCTGCTTCCCTTATGGCAGTTTGGTATGCCTCCTATCTTCATCCCGCTGTGTTCCTTATATTTTCTGAAGGCCAGCCTTTTGGCTCTGACCTTTTCTGCTACTGTATTTGAGAACCATAGTGGTTTCCTTCTTCTTTTGCACTTCCTTTTCTGTCTAACAAAATGGGATGTTGCTTCAAGTATTGTATCCTTAATGCTTGCCCACTTTGCCTGTACCTCCTCACCTGTGTTTCTTTTTGCCAGGGCTAGCTTAACTCTGTTGGCCATCTTATCAAAGTCAGTTCCTCTGAAGTCCCATATTTTTGCCTTGGAATGGGATGATTTAGATGTAGTAGCCAAATTGAACCATACCATGTGATGGTCACTGGCCCCCAGGTGACCTTCTACCTGGAGATCTGTGATCCCTTCTGTGATCTCCCTTATGAGACAAGATTGCACCATAGGAAACAAATGTTTTTGTTTTTCTGGTTTGGAGCATACAAGTTTACCAGAGTGCAGGGGATCAAGTGGTACAGCTACTTAACTATGACAAATAACCCCTATGGTTCTTCCAGAACAGATGTTACCTGTAGGGAACAGCCCCAGTGGAGCTGAATTGCCAACCCTCGCCTACATGAGTTTGCCTGGTATAAAGAGGAGTAGACTGACCCCACCTAGGAGCAGTGCAATTTTGCATCCTCTGATTAGGTCATGTGTGTCTCCTGTATGAATGAAATTAGATCTCCCAGGCATTTTAGTTTCCGGACTATTCTGGTCCTTTTCATTGGGCTCTTGAGGCCTGGCACATTGTGAGTCACTGTATATCCTTCAGCCATATTAAATGCACTAAATGAGGCCCCCAGTGGTCCCCTCCAGGATTCCTTGTGGTGCCAGCCAAGAAACACAAGTGCAACTAGAAAACAGAAACTATGTACAATTTGCACAGTCTCATCTGTGCTGCTTCAAATGGTCTCTGACCCTCATGCATAACTGTATATATGGAAGTTGACCCCACATGTGATGCTGACCAATAGTCAGCTGTATAACTGACACCAAAAGAGCTGCCCTCCTCCCATTTTCCTCTAGGCAGCTCGGATGTGTCATCCTGCCTCCCACATGAGAAAAGTAAACAGGGATTAGCACTATCAGCTCCCCTGCCCCTGGCAACATTGTACAACCCCCCAGACTTTCATAATCTTCATCTTCATTCAGGTCCTCTCCGGAATCCAGTGCCTCCCCATTGGGGGGTTCCCCTTCCACCCATCATGCCCAGCAGCAACCATTTTTCTGGGGTAGGTTTGTGTGTTCACAAGGAAGGAGAGGACTGGGTTTGCAATACAGACAGACACTCCGATATTGTGCCAGTGTTCCCGCTCCCAAGAGGTGGCTTTGCTGTGCCTCTCACCTTCAGAGGACCATGTTTGTATGTAATGAGGCTGCCTCACCCTCCCCATACACTGTGGCTCAGTTTGCTTTCAGGGCATCCCGCCCCTGATGTTTTGCAGGGGTCCACAACTGCCAAGTCACTCCCCACTCTGGTTCTACCAAATCCCCCTCCTGCCCTCATCAATGAAAACATTATTAAGGGGAGCCATGGCTCACTGACTTTGTGGAAGGAGGGGTAGCCACCCTCTTTTCACCCCCATATCATCATCATCTACTCAGGGGGTGCCTAGTCAGCCTATAGCCAAATGTGTAGATAAGCATTTTGCAGCTTCAGCTGTCTTTGTTTATCAAGTTCTCATTGAACTAGGTGCCTACAGTTTGTACCCAGCAAGGCTGTCTGTAAACCCTATTGCTGCTTGTTTGCTGTGACTGGTGGGCCGCACTAGGGCCCATTCCCCATATGAGAATTATCTTAGTCATGAAGAACAGCTAACCAGGACCAGTTTGAGCAGCCCAGCAGAACATCAGGTTGTCACAGGGTGGGCTGCCTGCCCAGAGCCCTCAGTCTTGCCCTACTAATGCCTCGTAGTGATCTATATCAGTGCTAGCCCATAAATAAAGCCACATAAAAAATATTACTTGTCCCACTCTGTGTTTTACTAAGTATTGCTTTATTTAGAAAATGGGCTGAAGGCTTCGTGGTCTCTGATCAGCTGAGAACCATGCCAAGCTGGTACATTAAGTACTAGTAGAGCCACTCAAAGAACAAGTGCCAGTCTGCACTGCCTCAGTACCACAGTATCATTGTGACAGTCAACATTTCAAAATTTACTAGCTGCGATTCTTCTGCCCCATAACCGAGGATCGGCCCACCTGCAACTGAATTCCTGTATAAAAAATAAAATGTTACCCATTTTACCAGAAGCCATTAATTTTCTTCTGTTTTAAAATAAATGCTGAAGTACTAGCACAGCATGTTAATTTCTTATGAGAACTTATCGCACTCCTTCCTCTGGCTGCCGAGCCACTTTACCGCTGAATGCTGGCAGCATGTCTCCATTTGTGGGAGACAAATTCAAGGAAATGCCAGCACTGCCATACTCAAGCAAGCACTGCTGCATGATGGTCACAACAGTATGGATCTTCCACTTCCCCCTCAACCAATAACATGACAGTATTAAATGTACTTACCTGGAAGAAGGCAAACTGATGTGGAAACAGGCAAACAATTTTTTATAAGGTAACAGATTGGGAACAATTGAGCCCACTTACCAAATAGTATGAAAAAATGCAATTAATTTATTTTAAATAATTATTTATACGCAGGAGCACAGTGTCCTAATTACATAAAATGTTTCAGACCAATATATCCTTCATCAATGAATTTTATTTTATTTTTTGTATTTATTTTTATAAATTGGATTTACAACCTTTGAGTCAGAGACTCGTTTACAAAGGCACCTCGTTGCAGGGAGGGTAGATTACACGTGACAGTGAGATAAAACAATGGAGGATGATACAGGTGAGGTACAGCAAAGAGAACATACCCAGCAATTCCAAATAATACATAAAAGAAGAGAAGAAACACTCATGCTCATTCTGAAAAAATAAAATAAACATAAATGTGTTACATAAATTAAATGTGATATTCCACAAACATATGCTCTATTTAAAAAAATCCAATTGTCTCACCCAGTAAATTCTCAGCACCTGTTAACTGTTTCATCTATAAGATATAATGGAAGTATAACTTAATTAGTTAAATTGGTCTTAATACTGTTACATCCTAGCCCTTTTAGATAAAATGTTCTTCATCGTTATTAAATTATATAAAGTCAGTGCATACCTAATTAACATAAGTTCATGCTCATCCTCATTTTATCAGTACTGACAGGTTTCTTATGGCCTATCTAGAAATCAAACAAAATATTCACATATAACAAGGTGTATCAAAGGAGAGCCTTTCCATAAGGCTCCAATGCTTTTCATACATATTTTCCTTATAGTATATTCTATATCAATATAGAAAGACTGTACTAGTTCATACTGTATTCCGTATTCAAGCATTTTCTAAATCAAACAATTATATAACTGCCTGTTATGTATGGTACTACATTATTACTATTCTCACACAAATGAGTAATGTACAGAAGCTCACTTACAGGCCTCAGCAGTAACTAAATTTCCGTAATCCATAAGAGGGCTTATTAAATCAAAAACCAGAATGCTCAAAATCATTTCTTACAAGAGATCTCTATTTGTTTAACCATCTAAGCACAACTGAAAAAGCTGTGTAATTCAAAAAGTATGTACCTCACAATAAACCTTTTGTTTCACATATGTCTGTAAAAAGAAAGAATCTGAACTTAGTGCCTTCAAAATCCAGGGCATAAGGAATGCAATAGCATTAATGACCTTGTATTTGTTTGCAGCATTTTAAAAATAAAAGATTTTTACTTACTGAAAGTTTAATGATGCTGCCATGACCTCTGCTCTCTCTCTAAAAGGAGATGCAGTTGTCGTCTGGTGCAGTTAATTTATATTGCTTGCACACAGGTAATGAGGTGCATCGCAATGAGTCTGTACCACCTCACAGACTCTAAAGCCCTGTGCGCCTGACCCACTCAAAGTGACACCTAGCAACTAACAAGAGAATTTCTAGGTGTCTCCATGTGGTTCAAAATTAGTTAAAAAAAACTTTATCACTAGTTTTTTACAATAGAGAACTGGTGAACTTAATGTTTATGCTTCATGCGTTTATAATTCAGGTTTTTGATTAATAGAACCCAAAGTGCTCCAGTCTCTGTGTTGTTTCTTAAGTGAGTCTGCTACTCCAACTTTGGGTTGTAAATGTAACTTACCCTGAAGTCCTGGAATTATAAGCAAGTAGATCTATTACTCAAACTACAAGTTGTAAATGTAATCAAACCTGAAGTCCTGAAATTTTAAACAGTTGTTTCCATAAATTTGTACTCAACTGGGAGACACACTGTGCCTCATCTTTTCCAAAATAAGAGACCATCACCCACGCTTCAAGATATAGGGGTGCCTCTAAACAGAATTTAGTACACCTTAAAATAAATATGTGTACCTGAATGGTATTGAAGAAGGGATGTGTGGAAGTCTAATCGGGCAGTATGGATGGGGCTGGAGTGGAAAGGAGAAAGTCTACTAGTCTAAATTCATGAGGCAATAACAATTTGCATGCATGGGACCCTGTGCTCTTATAACATAGCACAAACTGATGGGAGTGCAGGATACTGAGGGTACTGTGCTCACACAACCACATAGAGCTAAGATTGCACTTTCCCAAAAAGAAGGGAAATTCATTGCTAAAACTCTGTGAATGCATCAGTTAGGGTCTCTATTACAGTGACAAAAGTATGGAAATTTGGTGTTAGAGTTACTAACCCTATCACCCCCACCCTCCACACACCAACAAGGGTTGGGGTGTGCCTTAGAGTCATCAGACCTAATTCTCACCTCATTGTCTTATACTGTACCAGCTTCCTTGAAAAAGTAATGGGGTGAGAGTTAGGCTGAACGGCCCCAAGGCATACCTTGATGCCTGTTGGTTTGTGGAGGGTGTGGGGGTGGTAGGGTTGGTAACCCTAACACCAAATTTCTATACTTTTGATTCTCTAATAGAAACCATAACTGATACATTAACAGAGATTTTGCAATGATTATATCCTGTAGATAGATAGATAGATAGATAGATAGATAGATAGATAGATAGATAGACAGACAGACAGACAGGTAGATAGATAGATATCCCATGATACTTTGCATAATGGGGTTATGTGTGATTTTACATTTCTTCAAAACCTGGCTTTGTTGCAAATGCCATTTTTGGGTAATCCTTGCCTTAGTATATTTGTGCTGAGGGTCTTTGTCATTGTAGCACACTCTTTTATAGCCATGAAAAAGTGCTGTGAAACAAATGTTTATATTCAGTTTCTATATGTGGCTGTCACAGTGTCTATTGCAGAGTTATACTACATACAAAAGACTTTTTTAATCGGCACTCTAGGTTTCTCGAAATATGCCCCATGGACTAAATTTTGAAAGTGGTATGCTTAGTATAAAATGCCATATTGTCAAAGGATGTTATCCTACTGGTATAAAATAACCGACAGGGATGAAAATCAAATTACAAAACTGTGTTTGTCGAAATATCTTGGAGGAGTTAATTATGTATGGTTCTTCAACTTAAAATAACTATCTGAAGAAATAGTGTTGATAGATTTAAAATCCATAAAAGCACTGGTATACCCCAAAAATATATATGGAAGTTACATTTCGAAGAGCAGAAGACATAATGTGCCAGGATGAGTTGTCAAAAATAGGAACAACTGACTGGCTAAAATTGTATACAGAAATGAAACTTACTTAGGTAATGGAATCATGTCTTCAGATTTGTGAAAAAGCACATCATAGAAAAGCTTATTGCCTTTTCAGAATGAATATGAATAAGGAATCCTATTTTGGCTTCTTATTTATTTTTTCGATTAAATATACTTTAATAACTTTTTCAAAAAGGAGAAAAGACTCATAACCTCAACAACTTTCTTCTCCCATTACATCACCGTGAATATAATAAGTCCAACAACTATAAAGAAAGCTGTAACAATGGATCTGTCAGCCTAACAATTGGCTTCTTATCTAATACATCTACTACTGAGGGTAGAAACTGTGACTGGTAATTAAATGCTGATTTGTCTGTTTGTCATTTTATGTTAGAATATCCCCATTTTTAATCTTACAGGGCAAAACTAATTCAGCCTAACCTAGGTCAAGCTAGAATACAAAAGGTTCATAATTCAACTGGAGAAAACTCGCAAAATGTATTTTGCTGTTTATTATTTTCATCAGATGTGAAACAATCTTCACTGTTGCATCCTATGAACTTGTCGTCATGTTACATACCTTGGAAAATGGTTCTAAATATATTGTAGTTATAATACTAACTGTTTTCAACATTGACTTTTACAGTTTACGTAAACATTGAAATTGTTGTATGTGGAACTACATGTTTAATTTTGAATATGTGTAACTGAAGAAAGGATTATAGAATACCTTAGCACCAGTGGATTGCAGGATCCAAGGCAACATGGGTTCACAGGGAAAAGATCTTGCCAAACAAACTTGACAGAGTTTTTTGACTGGCTTACCTAGGAGGTGGATCAGGGAAGAAAGGTATATGTGGCCTACCTGGAGTTCTGTAAGGCCTTTGACACCGTTACACACAGAAGACACACAAAGACTGGGAGCACTCTATTGACTTAATTTTCTCCTGGTCCCTTCCACCAGGAAAATGTTGGCACAAAGTTTCCTAATTCCATTAATATATTATGGATTATTTTACCACTCAGCCGGGGCTGGACTTTTGACCAAAGTTAGGGTACTACTAAATCTAATTGCTAGATTTTCCACCCAGATGCCAGCAAGGACAAATATCTGTACTCTTCTAAGAGCAGCTAGTTTATTGCCACTTGAATATCATTATGAGTTGCAACTTGGCTTACTGGCAGAAAAGTGACTTTGAATAAGATCCTTTCCCTCTTTGCTTCCATTTTCACTAGACATCATAGGACAGTTTCTACTAGATCATTTAAATTTGTTTCCATCCCTAGGATGGTGACATCTGTAGGCCAAAGGTCTCTTTTATTTACACTTCATTCCTTTTTTAATTCTTTGCTTCCATCTTTGAACGTTTCAATGATGCATTTATGATCTTTAAGATGAAATTAAAAAAGCTATTTATATGAGGAATGTGAATGTAAATGCTTGTCTAAATGTTCAATTTGAATGAGTTACAGTATGCATGTTTGTAATGGTTGTTTAGAAACTATGTATGAGTTTTATTTTTTTTATTCCATCATCATGTTATTATTGTTTATATATACTGGTCGACCATGTAAATGGGTTTTTGGCCCATGGACTCTCCAATTAAAATAAATAAAACTAATTATTTATTTATTTATTTATTGAAATAGTTTCACCAGAAAAGGCACACTGAGCAACAAGATGCTCATCTCCTGGTGCAACTGGGTGGGGGGGGGTACAAGGGGGTTGGATAACATGCAGGTTATCAACTGAGCAAATAACAGAGGCAAATAGCAGCATGTGGATACAATTGCATTAAACTACAAGCAATAACACGTGAATTACATTGGATATTGTATGGGACATATACCTGTAACAATTACCTGACATATAGCAGCAATAAAAGGGAAAATTTAGCACACAGAAATATGCAGGTATAAGAAACAGGAGACACAGAACACATGATGGTGCAGGACAAAAAGGCACAGGACAAAAGTGTATAGGTTGGGGCTATAAATAAAACAAAACAAGACTAGTAAACAAGCTAGGCAGCATGGGAGTGGGTCCAAATATAATAAAATAGGCACAAAGTTGGCTAAGGAACAGAACTCAGAGGGTGGTGGTAAATGGTGTTCACTCAGAGGAAGGTACGGTATTTAGTGGGGGTGCCACATGGGTCAGTACTGGGACCAGTCCTCTTCAATGTCTTTATTATTGACATCATAGAGGTGATGGAAGGAAAGGTATACCTGTTTGAGGATGATACAAAAATCTGCAACTGAGAGGACACACTGAGAGTGTAGAGAAAATGAAGGAAGATCGAAAAAATCTGGAAGACTGGTCAAGGGTTTGACAACTGGGCTTCAACACCAAAAAAATGTACAGTTATACACATGGGGCACAGAAAACCAAGGACAATGTGTCATTTTGGTGGGAAACATTAACAACAAAACAGAAAAGGGATCTGGGGTCATCATATCTGATGACCTTAAGGTAGCAAAGCAGTGTGATAAGACAGTAGGAAAGGCTAGTAGGATGCTGGGATGCATAGGGAGGGGTATCACTGGTGAAAAAGGGAGGTAGTGTTACCCCTATATAGATCAATGGTTAGGCCATACCTGGAGTACTGTGTCCAGTGCTGGAGGCACCATCTCAGGAAGGGCATAGACTGGGTGGAGGTGGTACAGAAAAGGGGAACCAACATGGTGCAAGGCCTGCATAAGAAACATTATGAGGAAAAACTCAGATAATTAAATATGTACTCCACTGGATGAAAGAGGAGACATGATAGAAACATTTAAATACCTCAAGGTTATCAATAAGGTACAGGAGGGTGGCATATTGAACAGAAATAGAAGCTCAAGGACGAGGGGGCATGATATGTAGCTGGAAGAGGAGAGACTAAGAGGGGAACTGAGGAAATATTTCTTCACTGAAAGGGTGGTGGGCACCTGGAACAGCCTCCCAGCAGGGTAGTGGGCACCAAAATGGTAACATGTTTCAAACATGCATGGGATAGACATAGGGGATCTTAGTAACAGGGCTGGGGGGGTAAGGCTGGAGATCAATTAAGGTCTACGGTAACACACTAGGTAGGGACTTTAGGACAGAGTAGCTGAGCCAAGAGATCCTTTTCTGCCAGTGACTTCTATGTTTCTAACTACAGTTTGTGAAAACTATCCAAATACAGCATTCTTGTGATTTTTGCAATCGTAAAAATAAATAAACTTGAACCTGAACTTTGGTGATAGACACCTAGAACAGACTGCCAGCAGAAGTGGTGGAATCCAAAACAATTAGAGAATTAAAGCATGATTGGGATAGTCTTGGGAGGGGGAATGAACTGTCACAGCTTGCAAACCTTACACTACCAGCATCTTGACACTTTATATCTCCCCTGCCCACTAGACCACTGAGGGTCTGCAGAAGCCAAGTTTTGTTGTGCTCTTCTGGCACCAGAAGGTGTGCAGTTCAACCATATGACATCATTCATGATATCACCACCTCCCTCTATAATGCAGTATTTAAACTAAGTGTGTGTACAGCTCTGGTTCCTCCTTGTTACTGCATGAGCCTGCTAGATTACTGTTCTCTTTCCTCATGCATAATTAGTACATGTACAAACTTTGATTCTGCTATGATTTTTCTGTTATTGATAGTTGACAGTGGTCTGTTGAGGAGATACATAAGAAGTTACTGAAAGATTTCTACAGGTAGGCAGAGAACAGGAATAAAAGGTATCATACTAAGGATCATACTAAGGAATTTAGGAGTTAGCCTATAATTAGCTCCTTGCTAGCAGTATCTCTTAGGTGTTTTCATTAATTGCTTATCAAGCCTATTTTTAAATTCATTTTCAGTTTTATTTATTATATACAGTATATATATATATATAATGGTAAGGCATTCCAGATCTTTACTACTCTGTTCGTAAAAAAGTGTTGCCCTGCAATTTGGAGTGGATATCCTCATGTCACAGTTCCGTCATGTTGAAAGGTGATGTTGAAATCACTCAGTAGGGCGAGGTCATACATTATTTTGTACATTATTAATAAGTTTCCTCCAAGCCTCGTTAGTGAGAGAGGCATTAGTTTTAATGAGGATAATATTTGTTCATATAGACTGTTGTGTAAGTTATAGATAAGCTTGGTAGCTTTACATAGGACTTTCTAGAGTTCTTTTGTCCCTCTTTATATTTATTCTTTATTTATTTATTTTATTTAAAATTTGATGACCAGGAAAGGCACACTGAGCCGAGGCTTGTTTCCAGGTGCGACCTGGGTACAGAGTGTACAGTGAAAGCAGAGAGTCCAAAAGGTGGGGAGTACATACAGTATATACAGACATTTTTACAGAGAATTTACTTTACAATAAAATATGAGTTAACGTACATAGTAAATAAATGGGTCTGGAGTGCAGTCCCAGAGTTGAGTATTTTGGTGGAGAATGTGAGGGGTTTCTGCTGTGTGCCATGACCACTGGAGCATTTAGGGCAGTCTGGGGTGGGGAGGAGCCTGAGGAGTTGCATCAAGGCAGAACGAGAAGGGGGCAGGTGAAGGTGGGAGGGATGGTTGTTCCAGAACAGTACGAGAAGGCAGCTTGGCCAATAAGAGTGCAAGGCCGGGGCAGGTGGAAGGTCCGTGGGTCCCTGTGACGAAGAGGGTAATTTATGGAGGTGGCAGGGGAAAGGCGGGAGGTGAGGTAGAGGGGTAGTAAGTCAAGCCAATATTTTGCAATGAAGGAGGCACTGTGGATGGTTCTTCTGTGGGAGTGTGGGGCAATGGAGAGAATAGTGTACAGTGGGCAGTAGTAAGTAAGTGGAGGGGGAGGCAGTGGCAAAGCAGCAGAAGGAGTTGAGAAGGGTGTCTAGTCTGGAGAGAGAGAGGAGGTTGGGGAGGTACCATAGATTATGTCAGCATAGTCAATAATGGGCAAGATAGTTTTGCATACGAGCTCGCAATGGGTGGGGATGGGTGAGCTGGCCTTGTGTCAATAGTGGATGGAGAGCTAGTGGTCAAACAGGAATTCAGCGTGTTTGCCGTTCATTTGCATCACCAGGTAAGAAAAAAGGTTTGGCTCCCCATACGATGCACAGGGGTTATGCCAAACTTCACCCAACAACTAACACACCAAAATCTGGCCAATGGAAAATCGTGTACACAAATGCTCACAGCCTGGGAAATAAGATCCCAGACCTGCAGGCAATAATGTCAGAGGCTAAACTGGACATAGTAGCAATTAGTGAGACGTGGTTTACCAGTAACCACACTTGGAGACTTCAGTACCTGGCTATGTATTGTTCAGAAGAGACGCAGTGCAAAGGGGGAGGAGTGGCCCTGTATGTTAATGAAAATATCAAAGCTACAGAAATTCAGAATACACATAAGGAGCCAGAAGAACTGTGGGTCACCCTGGAAACAGGAAATGGGACAGCCATAAGAACTGGGGTTGTCTACAGGCCCCAGACCAGAGGGAGGACATAGACACATTACTGTTAGAAGATATACAAAACATGACAGCTAAAGGGGAGGTTCTGATAATGGGAGACTTCAACATGCCAGATACAGATTGGTCAATACCAGCAGGAACATCTGCCAGAACTAGACTCATAGTGGATTCCCTGCAGGGGGAGGGCCTCAAACAACTGGTACAGCAACCCACAAGAGACAGGGATATCCTAGATCTAGTACTGACTAACAAAGAAGGGATCAAAGATCTCCAGGTAGAAGGTCACCTGGGGGCCAGTGACCATCACATGGTATGGTTCAATTTGGCTACTACATCTAAATCATCCCATTCCAAGGCAAAAATATGGGACTTCAGAGGAGCTGACTTTGATAAGATGGCCAACAGAGTTAAGCTTAGCCCTGGCAAAAGAAACACAGGTGAGGGGTACAGGCAAGTGTGCAAGCATTAAGGATGCAATACTTGAAGCAACATCCCATTGTGTTAGACAGAAAAGGAAGTGCAAAGAAGAAGGAAACCACTTTGGTTCTCAAATACAGTAGCAGAAAAGGTCAGGAGCCAAAAGGCTGGCCTTCAGGAAATATAAGGGAACACAGCGGATGAAGATAGGGAGGCATACCAAACTGCCTTAAGGGAAGCAGGTAAGGCAGTAAGGCAGGCAAAGTCCCAAACTGAGGAAACACTAGCACGAACAGTAAAAGAAGGTGACAAGACTGACTATAGATACATTAGTGAAAGGAGAAAGTCCAGAGGGGTATTGCTAAGCTTAATGGAGAAAAGGGCATGTGAGGAGGAGGACCCTGTAAAGGCATCTATCCTAAATAGATACTTTGTTCAGTATTTACTGAAGAGAAGGTAGGGCAGGGCCCACAGCTCAGCATCATGGACACAGGGGGGAAGGAGGTGAGCACTACTCCCTTCACAAAAGAAAGGGTCCTACAAGAGCTTGCTAAGCTCAGAGTGGATAAGGCAATGGGATCTGATGGCATACATCCCAGGGTACTTAAGGACCTAAAGGAGGAACTAGCAGAGCCATTAGCAGAATTGTTTAGTGAGTCTCTGAGCACAGGAGAGGTCCCAGAAGACTGGAGAAGGGCTCATGTGATCCCGCCCACAAGAGTGGTAGCGGGAGGAGACGGGGAACTACAGACCGGTCAGTCTTACCTCAGTAGTGGGCAAGATTATGGAGGCACTCTTAAGGAAAGCATAGTGCAACACCTGGAATCCATAGGGCACAGGATCCAAGACAGCATGGGTTTACAAAGGAAGGTCCTGTCAAACTAATCTCATAGATTTCTTGACTGGGTAACCAGAGTGGTGGACCAAGGGGGAGCAGTTGATGTCGCCTACCTTGACTTCAGCAAAGGTTTTGACACTGTTCCACATAGAAGATTGATAAATAAGCTGGGTAGGCTTGGGTGGGTCAGAAGTTGGTCAACTGGGTGGCAAACTGGTTGACTGGCAGAAAACAGAGAGTGGTGGTAAATGGTATACAGTCAGAAGAGATGCAAGTCACAAGTGGGGTACCTCAGGGATCAGTCCTGGGGCCAGTCATATTCAACATCTTCATTAGTGACCTTGCAGATGGACTAGAGGGTAAGGCTTGTCTGTTTGCAGATGACACCAAGATCTGCAACAGAGTAGATGAGCCAGATGGGGTGGGCAGAATGAGAAGAGATCTGGATAAACTAGCAGAATGGTCAGAAGTGGCAACCAACTGGGATTTAATGCAAAGAAGTGCAAAATCATGCACATAGGGAAGAGAAACCCTGAAGCCACTTATAGGCTGGGAGGGGAGTTGCTAGCAGTCACAAATGAAGAAAGAGACTTGGGCATCATCATCACTGATGACATAAAATCATCCAAGCAGACCTCTAAAGCAGTAGGTAAGGCTAGGGGGGTGTTAGGGTGTATTAGTAGGGGTATCACAAGTTGTAAGAGGGAGGTAATCCCTCTGTACAAGACATTGGTTAGGCCCCATCTGGAGTATTCGTGCAGTATTGGAGGCCACACCTTCACAAGGACATTAACAAATTGAGGCAGTCCAGAGAAGGGCAACCAAAATGGTGCAGGGACTGCATCAGAAGACATATGAGGACAGATTAACGGAGCTCAATATGTATACCCTTGAGCAAAGGAGGAGAGAGGTGATATGATCGAGCATTCAAACACCTTAAGGGCATAAACAAGGTGAAAGAGTCTAACATGTTTAAATATAAGAAAAATAGTAGGACAAGAGGACACAGCATGAGATTAGAGGGAGGCCGATTAAGGGGGAATGTGAGGAAATTATTTGTCACAGAAAGGGTGGTGGATGCATGGAATGGCTTACCACAAGAAGTGGTGGCTATGAATACAGTGCAGAGCTTCAAACAGGCATGGGATAGGCATAAGGGAGCAATACAAATGACTATGAATAGATAGGTCACTGACAGAGCAAAGGCCGATGGCACATTTATAAGGTAGAAAAAGAAATGGGCAGACTGGATGGGCCTTGCCGTCCTTATCTGCCGTCAACTTCTATGTTTCTATGTTTCTATGTTCTATGAGAGTTTGGTCCAAAGTTTAGTGCAGATGGCCTTGACATGTGAGGATTAGTTGAGGTGGCTGTCCAGCCATACTCCTAGGTACTTGAAAGCGGTGACTAGCTCCAGGGGTGAGCCAGCCAGGGTGGTGATCGCAGGGGGGGAGGTCTGGGAGGCTATCAAGCTTCTGCCTGGAGCCAAAGACTATGGTGACAGATTTTGTTTATCATTGAGGGTAAGCAGGTTCTCAAGGAGCCAAGATTGAACTCTGTTGAAGTCGTTTTGGAGGTTGGGGAAGATACTGTCATAGGAGGTGCCTGAGGCAAAGATTATAGTGTCATCTGCATATAGATGCACAATGGAGGAGAGGCAGGTGGATGGAAGGTCATTTATGAAGACGGAGAAGAGGATGGGGCTGAGTATAGAGCATTGGGAGACTCCAGATAGGATAGGTAGAGGGGTAGAGAGAGTGTTGCCTATTTGAACAGAGTGTTGTCTGTCATGGAGGTACAAGTGGAACTAGGTGATGGTTGGTTGGGAGTAGCAGCAGGTAGGAGACAGAGTCGAAGGCTTTAGCCAGGTCTATAAAAATGACAACTGTGGTTAGGCCGTTGTCTATGGCAGAAAGGATGGAGTCAGTTATGAATAGAAGGGAGGTGATGGTTTAGAGGTGTTTTCTGAATCCTGGCTGTACGTGTGAGAGGGAGTTGTTGGAGGAGAGAAAGACGGACAGGTTGGACAGTATAATGGATTCCTGGATTTTGGCAAGGGAAGGGAGGAGTGAAATAAGCCTGTAATTTATATGGGGACCAGAAGGGGCTAGCGAAGCCCAAGTGTGGATGGACATATGCTCTGTATAGAGGTAGGATTTCATTTCTCTGCTGTGAAGTTATATTTCTTTTAACTGACCACAGTACTCTGTTAGCCCTAGCTATGATCTCGTTACATTGTTTTTCTTGGTCATAGTCAGATGTTAATAATATGCCTAGGTCACTCTCATAAGTGGACTCTGTTAGCTACAATGAGCATAATATATATGAATAGTTGGGACTCTTCTTTCCCAGGTGCATCACCTTGCATTTTTCACTAGTGAATTAGATTTTCCAGATCATAATCCAGTTGTATATATTATCTAAGTTGTCCTGTATTTGCAGTGATTCAGTCAGTGTTGCACATGGATCACATGTTTTGGAGTCATCAGAAACCTGCAAGGCCAGCTGAACAAGTTGTTTGTCAGGTCAGATATAAATGCATAAAGGATTAGTGGCCCTAACACAGAACCCTGTGGGATATACCATTAGGAGGGTGACTGAATTTTTCTGCCACAATTACAGCACTGCAATAAGGGTGACAATGAAAGGGGTGATCTTGATTTTTGGTCGCCCCTCACTCCTGTCACCCTTTGGCCCTGCACAGTTTCTACCCCCTCTGGGGCATGCTCACCCTGGAGGAGGTTGTATTTAATTTTGTAGTAGCACAGGGGGTGTAGCCCCCCTGAACTTGGGGTGCAAGGGGAAAAGCCCTCTGAAAAAATGACTGTTTCCTGGCAGGGCACTTTGGCACTGTAACTCCCGGGAAACATAATGCCTGGTACTGCAATGTTGGGAAGCATTGCAGTGTTGGAACATGTTTATCACTACTGCATGGGAGAACCACCCTGTGGTACTCCACTAGTAATCCTAATTGGCTGTGACTCATGCTGCCTGATTTTTAACTGTTAGGGTTCTATCCTGTAGCCATCCCATTATCCATCTTACCTAGGATGGTTCTATTTTCCTTGATCATTTTTTGAATGCTTGCCAATGGGGCACAAGGTCAAATGCCTTGCTGAAATCCAGGAATATGACATCACATTGTATATTATCATCAGGGGCTGCACTTATATTTTCATAAAAACAGGGTAGGTTGGTGGTACAAAATCAGCCCTTTTTAAAACCATGTTGTTTACTATCCAACTCTTGCATTTGGCCTTCAGTAAGTTTGTTTATAATCATCTCCAAGATTCTGCCTGGTACTAAGACTTATTGGTCTACAGTCACCAACTATATGCTTATTACCTTTTCTGTGTATAGGTGTGACAACCGCAGTTCTCCAGTCCAGTGATATGCTACCAGAATCTAGGGAATCTTGATATATATTACAGAGAGATTTGCGTATATGGTTACACAATTCTTTTAACATGCTGCATGAGATATTGCTTGGGCCAGGAGAAGACTGGGTTTTAAGTTGTGATATTTTATTCTATGACTTTTAAAGAGGGACATTAAACTCCTGGAGAGGGTCCAGAGGAGGGCAACCAAAATGATTTGGGGCTTGGAGGACAGGACCTATGAGGAGAGGCTCAAAGAGTTAAATATGTACACATTGGAAGAGAGAAGGGACCGGGGGGACATGATAGAGGTCTTCAGGTACATGAAGAGGGTAAATAGGGGAGGAACAGTCAGGGTGCTTCGAATGAAGGAGGAGGGGGCCACTAGAGAGCATGGGTGGAAGCTGGAGGGGGGAGGATTCAGGGGTGAAAGGAGGAGGTGCTACTTCACTGAGAGGGTGGTGGAGCCATGGAATGCACTGCCTAGGGGGCTGGTGGAGGCAGACATGGTGGAGGGGTTCAAGAGGGGGTGGGACAGGTACAGGGGAAGGGTTCTGGAAGCAAAATCCAATGCAGCAAGAATATCCGGAACTGGGAAGGGAGAAGCCAGAGAAGGCGAGGGGGGCAGCAAGATCAGCACCCAGGGTGGAGGCTGACCAACGAGCAGACACGAAAGACCGTTAGGCCTATTCTGCTGGCATTTTAGTATGTTAGTATGACTTGCTCTTGGGTTATTGCTGGTGAAGTGTAGGTGCAGGTTGCTGGTATCACTGGCTCCTTCACTTTGGGAGCATATATGGAGCCAAAGTATTTGTTAAAGTGATTGGCCATGACGTTAGGTTCTATGATAATGCTGTTGTTTTCTTTTAATGGTCCTGCAGTATTCCCAGATTTCTTTAGTTAATTTATATAGCAATAAAACATTGTTTTCTGTTGGTTTTATTGGCATTCATAGCAAAACTGGGCTCCATCTCTGTCTTTGCTCTCCTTATAGATCTTTTACAACTACATTCTTTTATTTTGTAAATAGCCAAGTTTCTTTCTGTATTATCTTTCTTATGGTTTATGTATGCTCTTTTTTTTACTCAATACCAGGAGACAACCATTTAGGTTCCCTTCCTTTACTTGTATACTTTTTAATTTCGGTAATACATTTATTACTTGTTGATAAGATAATTTGTTTAAAGAACTGCCAGTTTTCCTCCGCTGTAACATTTTTGAAGTGACTGTCTCAGTTTATTGTATTCAGATAATCATTTATCTCTTTAATGTTCACTTTCCATATGAAAAAATTCAACAGTTCCATATTTGAAGAATGTTCTGTTAAAATATTAAACAGTCTAGTAGTGTGGTCACTGTTACCAATGTGGGCCCTGACGTGGAGATTTTCAATGCTGATATCCCGATTTCTTAATCTGAGATCAAGAATCCTATCACCCCGGTTGGAGCAGTGACATACTGGGTTAGACCAAGTTCTTCTAACTGGTAAAGGCAAGTCCTACTTGTGGTTGTATCAGCATGATACTTCTCACAGTTTATGTCCGCTAAGTTGAAATCTCCCATTATAATTGTGTTGGATAGTTTGCATGCATTCTTTAATTTGGCAAGAATATGAAGGGTGTTTTCACAAGAGGAATCAGGGGGTCTGTTGCACACACCTACAATTACGTTCCTTTTATTTGTGCCTTATATGTTGATCCATGCTGTTTCAGTTTTCCTGTCAGGGGGGTTTTATTTATTGGTGATGTCAGTGCAGATAATATCTTTTTCTAACAAGGTTTTCAACCCCCCCCCACCGCGCTCTTATCTGTTATTTATTTTTATTTATTTATTTAGGAAATTAGAATTACAACCCTTTGAGTCATAGACTTGTTTTCAAAGGCTCTACGTCAGAGTAAAGCATAGACATTCATACAGTACATACATAGAATAAATGTGGGTGAGCAATCATACAGAGTATAAGTAAAATGAGCATGGGTTAATGCCTATACATTTGGTAGCTAAAACAGGGCAGAGCTATCGACATATTTACCTAATGAGCGGTTAAGACCTTTACAGTTGGTAGCTAAAGCAATGCATGATATGAGTTGGTAGTAAGCCACATCAGGGAGGCCTTGTCTTATAAATAATACAATGCATTCATAGTCCAGTGCAACTATATGGTAACTGAGGGAGGTGAGGAGCCTGTAGGCTAGAAATTGTGAGGACTCTCCACTGCCAGGCCAAGGGCGTGTGCATGGCCTAGCAGTGTGGTGCAGGATCCACAGGTTACCAGTTACATTGGCATTGATGTGAGGAGAGGATAAGGGCCCTTAAGGCAGCTTTAAAAGGACCTAGATTGGTGATTAATGTGATGGCTGGTGGGAGGACATTGTACCAGGATGGAGCTCTAAGGGGGAAGGATTACTGGGCCACGGTGGTCCTGATCCTAGGCACCTTCCAGAAAGTTTTTGAGGTGGCCCATGTGGACGCTGATATGGTGGCTGCGTGAAGAGAAGTCATGACACCTATTGGGATTAAAGACAGGTGGATTTTTTTGGAGAAGAGACAGGTCTGGTATAATAGTCTTTCCTCAAGTGAGAGGATATTGGTGAGCATATATAGGGTGCAGGTATGTGTATTTCTGTCAGCATCACAGAGGAGCCGGCAGGCCTTATTGATGACTACTTGTATTTGATGAAGTGCCGTAGGGTAGGCTGCAGTGTAGATTGTGAGGCCATAATCCACCAGCAATAAGACTGAGGAGGTAATGGCTAGGTGAAGTGCTTCAGGTGGCAGGCAGTCTTTATGTCTATACAGGAGACCAATATGGGCATTGGTGGTGGAGGTGAGGATTTTTATATGTTCATGGAATGAGAGTGACGAGTTAAATGTAATACCTAGATACTTATACTTATGGGCCTGTTCCAGTAGGATGAAAGAGGTGGACAGTATTACCAGGGGAAAGTCCTTTGATCTGTTTTGGTGGTGGGCATAGAGCATCATCCTAGTTTTTTAAATGTTGGCCACCAATCTGTGTTCAGCAAACCAGTGTTCAATCTGAGAGAACAAGTTTTGCATGGTATGCTGGAGGGAGAGAGAGAGAGAGGATCAGGATGTGCAGCGTAAAGAACAGCATCATCCCCATAGAGGAGAAGGTTACTGGGGCAGGATTTAGGCAGGGCATTGAGGGAGATGCTGAATAGCAGGGGACCCAAGATAGATCCCTAGGGAACTCCTGAGCACACAGGCAGCATAGTAGATATGGTATTATTAATTTTAACATATTGGGTTCTTAGATGAAAGATAGCTGGAGAACCATGAGAGTGGACAATGAGAGACCACAATTTGTTGTAATGTGTTAACAAGGAGGGGGTTGGAAACCGTGGCAAAGGCATTTGAGAGGTCTATAAACAAGGCCCCTGTGAGGTGCACCTTGTCAAGCATGGAGTGCAGGGAGTTAACAAAATCTGTGAGGGCAGTCGTAGTGCTGTGACCAGCTCTGAAACCATGCTGCTCCCTACATAATAGGTTATGTGTGAGGAAGCTGTCAGTGAGCTGATTGGCCATGATCTTTTCAAGTGCTTTAGAAAGTGGGGGGAGAATTAGGATGGGCCAGTAGTTGTTTGGGAGGGAGCTGTCCCCACATTTCAATATTGGGGTTATCACTGCTGTTTTCCATGAGGTTGGAAAGTGGCCCAGGTGTAGGGACAGATTTAAAAGGTCTGTGAGTGGGGAGATACCTGAGTCTAGTGCAAGGTATAGGATATGCATATCAAAGGTGTCTTTGCAGTAATTGAAGCTCTGGAGGGCTTTGGACAAGTAGGCTTTTGCTTATGTAGGGGTAATGACTCTGAGTCTGAAGGGGGTGGAGGAGCTCAGGCGGTGGGGCAGGCTGAATTGGATTGAAAAATTTGCTAGGGAGGGCTGAGCTGAGGTCTGAGAAGGTGGAGTTGAGGCAGTTAGCTATGTGAAGTGTGTCTGTGGTGGTAGTACCTTTAACACTAAGTTGTGAGGGGAGGGAGCAGAATTTACCATTAAGCTCCTTGATGTTATTCCAGAACTTTCTTGTGCTACCCCAGGAGGTGGCTAGGATGGTTCTGTAGTGCTCCGCCTTGGCCTTGTGGATTGCCCAGGTAAACTTATTGAGGGAAGCATCATAGACCTGCCTATTGCTCAGCAAACCAGAGGCAGTGGCACAATGCCAGAGGTTGTCACATATTTTGAACTATTGTAGGAGTTCTTGGGTGATCCAGGGACACTACGTTTCTAACTGTTATCTTCGATGGTTGGTGCAAAAGCATCACAGGCGGTATTAAAGGTGGTGGTGAAGTAGTGCAATGCATCCTCTATGTGCTGGGCTTGGGAAATATGGGACCAGTCCCAGTTAATTAGATATTGTTTGAGTTTGGCTATGCCTTCTGGGCATAGTCAATGATGAAAGGTTATATTTGGTGGTGGTTTAGGTAGCTGACAGGACCAACTGAAGATGATTGGGGAGTGGTCGCTTAAGGCACTGGGTAGAACATCCAGGTCGGTAATATGGTGGGGATGATTAGTGAGCAGGATATCAAATAAGGTGTGGGTTCCATTATTGGGGTTGGCCCTGGTAGGCTGGGATACCAGTTGGGTCATATCTAACGTAGCAAAGGTATCTTTGGTGTGTGTTGATGAGCTCACCAGCCAGTTTATGTTGAGATCCCCAATTAGGATTTGTTCCATTTTGTGGGGTTGGCTGGCTAGGTAGTCAGAGAGCACTTTATAGGCAGGGGATTGACTGCGGGGTGGGATGTAGGCAACGGTGAGAGTAAGAGGAGCATGGCTTGGGTCAGGGGAGAGTTTTATTGAGAGGGCTTGGTCACTATGGTCTAGGAAGGGTGCAGGCAGGGCTTGGTAATACAGTGAGTCATTTACATAAAAGGCATAGCCACCACCTCTTTTGCCATTATGATCAAGCCTAATGAGTGAGTAGCCAGGAATAGAGACAAATGAGTCTGGGGTCTTGGCTCCGTTAAAGCCAGAATGTCTGGTTGGTGCTGTGCCATCCAGCATGGCAGGGGTGCCATTTTTTTAAGGCAGGCTGCAGATATTCATAGCGGCTATTTGAAGCCCCGTGGGTGACCACAGTTGGGGGGCACTGCTGGGCCAGGATTGGGGTGAACATTGCCAGACAGTAGAAGAAGCAAGTGGAAGATCCTGACAAGGGCTATGAATTGGTGGCATTTTTCAGGTTAGCGGTAGCTGGCAAGGTTAGAAGGTGATGAGCAGGGAATGGGCAACTGCATGAGGGCTGGGATGGTCAGGTGGAGGAACAGACATGGAGGGCTCAAGGCACAGAGAGATGGGGAGGGGTAGGGAGGTGCAGGGGGCTATGGGGAAAGAAAGGGTGATGAAGAGGCTATGAGGGGCGAGGTGCTCCCCTAGCAGCAAAGGTTTGTACATACCAGAGACAACTGGGGGTTTGTTGCTGAGCAGGGTAAACATGACGAGCAACAGTATTATGGTTAGTTTGTGAGTGAGTACAGTGGTGGCAGATGTGACCATGGGCAGGTATGAGTGGATCTTGCTGACACTTAACATCATTGCAGACACAGTGATGCAGTGGTAGGGTTGCTGCCTTTGGAGCGAAAGGTACCTGGTTCAAACCCTGGTTTGGATGCCACATTGTATGCCTAGTGATAGCCTGGGAGACTGTGCAAAGGGACACTACAGAGAGGGGTGAAAGGCAAAGAATTTAGGTATGAATGATGCAGGACAGAAGTGTTAGAGGGGAGCAGTGGGAACAGGATTGTAACCTACACATCTTGTTGCTCTCTAGTGGCTTTACAGTATAAGCTGAAAATGGAAAAGTAGATGTCCGAAGAAGAATGGCTACACTAGGGTTAGATATAGCTCCAAAACAATGTGAGGTATCCTGCTCTGCAATTCACAATAAAGCTTTGTCACAAATAATGGGAGTTTAAATGGTAGGGAGGGATTTAGGCAGGGAACTAGGTGCCAGCTGGGTCTACAGAGAGAAGAGATGAACGACGCTGAAATTGGGGGAGGGCTGGAGGAATTAACTGAAAGTGACTTTTCACAGAAATACGCAATGTGATAACAGGCTCAGCACAGAATTAGGAATACAGTCTAGCCCTCTAAATTTCCAAGTTCAAACACATACAAGTACAATTAAAATACACTTGAGACTGAAGAAATTCAGTACAAAGTATTAAAACAGACCAGATATCAGAGGCAATACTGGATTAGGGGGAAAAAAAGGTTAAATAAACTGGCCAATGGTAGTGACATAGTCCAGTCAGGAGGTAATTTGGAAATGCCTGGCAGGATGAGGAACCAAACAAGGATGAGGAACCAAGCAAGGAGCTCATGTTCCATGGGCAGCCAATAAGAGCTGTCCCAAGATAAAAGTAATTGGCCTTAGAATATTTACAGAGACAGCCATGCAGTCTTGAGTTCCCGGAACACTGTCCAGGCCATACCTGCAAGCAAGGGCTTGGGGAGTGTGGCAGCAGGCTCTTCTCACTGTGGAGGCATGTAGACCCCCATCTGAGGTGCTGTTAGCTCAAAGGGCTATGAGAGGACTCCTGCTGTCAAGGGCTCGGGAAGTGTTACTTTTGTTCCTGTGAAAGAGTTGATACCCAGGGATCTCCTTCCCTCAGAATATATCTTGTGTTCACCTGGTTTCACAATAGCCACTAGTTCAAGCTGTTCTTTAATTACTATTATAAGTCTAATTAATTATTCAAGACCTTAACTTGCTCATTGACTGACTGCCATGCTGGGCTGAAATCTCTTTGAAATGCCCAGCACAGCTGTTCACACTAACTGTATGAATCGTTCAAAGAAAACTTAAAAAAACAATCACCACTTTAGCAGCATCGTCTTTTGCAAATTGTTAGTTTGGTTACTAAATTTACCTCAAGTGTCTATGAATAGGAGCCTGGAGTTCCTACACCAATTGGCTAATCTGATGTTGATTCTGTTAATGGTATTTTTCTCTTTTCATGCCCTGGCCACTGGGAGAATTTATGAAATTGCTACACCACACTCCTTATTCTTCAGGACCATACCCATACTTATGATGTCCAAACATATATCTTTCTCATGTGAATAGTTCACATCATTTTTATGTTGCTTGCACACATGTGCAAGAAACATAGTGCCATCATCAGAGATTTCGGAGGTGTGTCACCTCCTCCTCCAATTCAGTCAGTGAGCTGGCAGGCGCAGCCCCTGTAAGCCAATGCATTTTGGAGCTGTCTATGACACGCTCAAAATGCAGTGGCTTACTCTGATTGAAAGGGAGCTACACTTCAGTGAGCACCAATAGTAACTCCCTCCCCCCACATGCAGGCGTGCCGCCCCCGCATGTCCTGTGTAGCCGACGAGGTGCCCAATCCCCGCTGGCTGAGCTGATGTCGTCCCCCCCCCCATAGCTGGTGCCACGCTGGGAGTCCACCCCAGCGTGGCAATCAGTTGTTTGTCTGACAGGGGTGCCCAATCCCCCATCAGCTGGGAGCCCACCCCAGCGTGGCAAATGTCCCTCGTAGTCTTTTTTTTGTTTTAAACCTGTAAAACAAAAACGGTCATGCAGCGCGTCTCCCGACCCCCCTTCCCACAACCCGCACCCACCCACTGCGCACCCAGCCTCCCCACACCCCCCTCACCCCATACTTACCTCCGGACTCCGCGCGATGATCTTCGTGGACCGGGAACACGCCTGCACTCTTCAAAGCCGACCGTGAACTGAGGAAATGCCGTAAGTTGTATAATGGGCTAGATAGGAGGGGTTCAACTTTGTGCATATCTCAGGCATTTTGGG
Organism: Neoceratodus forsteri; assembly: GCA_016271365.2. Lineage (NCBI taxonomy): Eukaryota > Metazoa > Chordata > Ceratodontiformes > Ceratodontidae > Neoceratodus > Neoceratodus forsteri. The sequence goes on along the minus strand of CM028131.1, from coordinate 157,279,869 downwards.
AATTTTTGCAAATTTTCAACATGGGTTTTAGGACCCCTTCTCATATGATTCACTGTCATGGCGTTATCAGGGCCGGTATATGATTTTGCGCAGTGACTGCGCAGTGACTGTGAAATCACCCTTCAGGCCTGAATACCACCATGACAATGACATCATTCATGAGAAGGGGTTCCAAAAACCCATGTTGAAAATTTTGTCCAAAAATTCCAAAAAATGACTGTTTAACGAGCGTGCGTTGCACAGTTCCTACGCAGGCTCGTAAGTTTGCAAAATTTCAATATTTTCACTCCAGATTTTCAACATTGCCATTTTACCACACCTCCTTATGAGCAGTATAGCTGTCATTTTTCACATCTCACTAAAATGTGTTTCCGCCCTTGTAGCGCAGAATGGATTGTGTCGATGTGCGAAATCAATGTACAGGACAAATTAAGAAAATCACCATGACACTGTTCATGAGCAGAGGTCTTAAAATGGCTGTGTTGAAATTTGGTGAAAAAATTCCCTAAAATTACTGTTTTACCAGCGATGCGTTCTGCAGTTCAAGCACTTGCCTTTCGTAGAGTTCTTAATTTTCAATATTTCCACTCCAGATTTTCAACATTGTCATTTTACCACACCTCCTTATGAGCAGTACAGCTGTCATTTTCACATCCTGCCCAAAATGTGTTTCTGCCCATGTAGCGCACAATGGCGCAGTCGGTGTGCAAACTCAATGTATGGGACACATTAACAAAATCACACTGACACTGTTCATGACCAGAGGTCTTAAATGGCTATGTTGAACATTCTCGTGAAAAATTTCTAACAATGACTGTTTTATGTAGCGATGCTATGCAGTTCCTACGCATAGAAGTTCGCAAATTTTCAATATTTGCACTCCAATGACTTCCAAATACCTAAACAGCACATAGAAGCAAGCAACATTCGGCATTGACAAATGCTTGTTCATACATGCAGGACTGTGTTAGCATTTCTTAGTTGTTTCCCAGTAAGCCTATCCAAACATTACTTGACATCATTAGCCCCTGGCAAACAAGTTACCACAGTTTCCTCTTTGCTGTTTTTGCAAAGTTGGTAATCAGTAAATCTTATTATGGAATCCCCTGTTATAAGGTCCCTTTCAGGTGTAAACTGATTACGTGTGATTATGGGTGAGGAAGTGGTTTCAACAAGTTTTGTTCTAAGGCTAAAGAATCTACTATTAGTGGTTACAGGCTTTGATGTAGGCAAAATAGCTTTCATTTCTTTGTCCTCCCATTATTCTGCACTCAATACCAGTCCTCCTCCTGGCTATCTAGAAGTCCCTGCCTCTTTTATTAGATGGGAGGTCTGGTTCCCAAGCTTAATTCACCACATACATAATCATTTCTACTCCTTGTCTTGGATAGATTCAGTTACTGTGATAGCTGGGGATTTGGTAATTACTCTTGTTTGACTGCTGTGATTAAACTGTTCTGGCATGCTTAACTCATTTTCTGTCATACTGCATTTGTCAAGTTTATTCAGTTTACTTATGTTTTCTGTTTTGTTTAGTAAATCACAAGTGATTACCAGTTCTGGTTTTAGTCCTTGTAGTTCAGTACATTCAGAGCATATAAAGTTTGGATCCTGTTCTAGAATTGTTTGGTATAGATACATATTGCATGAGTTGCATTCAATGATGAAACGCGTCCTGTATAGTAACTCCATAAAATCCACTGCTACATCTATTTTCACTTCTTAGTACAATGGATTGAGAGTATTTAAGACTTATATCTCACCCTGTATATTAACACAAGGATGAGGGACAGGGCAAATACCTCAACTGCATCAGCGGACACATTTTGTCACCTCTGTCCTGCAATCACCTCCACTCACAGAGGCTCTGTTTAAGTAGTGCAACACAGGTAATGGCTCTCCCTCACTTCCTGTTTGGTGGATTTAGATAAAAGGGATTTCTGACACTAAAATGGTTGATGATGGTGCTCTGTCACAGGCAGAGTAAAGTAACTGAGGAGAAAGGCACAACATGTCTTGTATCATAGTATGTTTACTATGTGGAAATAATATGTGACTTCACTGTGAAGATATTTACATATAGATACAGGGATTTTGGCTTACAGGACTTAATGTCTGGAAAAATAAATATGGAACTATGAATCGATACTTATGAGTTATACATAAATAAGTATGTTACTGTTTTACTCTATACCAGCATTATGTAGAGGTTAGATATGGGAAATATTTTGTGCACTTTCTGTCATGCATAGGATGGTGTTGAATGTTTTATATTACATGTTGTGGTGTTTTGTTGGACATGTTGCAAAGTTTTAATTTGCCAGCAAAGTTAGCACAAATTCAGGAAATTCACAATGTGTGTAGCTTTGCAAATTTCCCAGTGGGTGCACCATCTTCCCCGTTCAATTTGTTTATTTACACAAAAAAAATCTATAATTGCATAAATCCCTCCCCCACTCACTATAGTGTAATTCCACCCCCCACCTCCCTAACCACTTTTGAATTGCATAACTTACCTCCCATCCCCTTGCTAGCAAGTCCAGAAGAGATACAGTTATTTATATATACTCTTCCCCCCCATGCACCAAACACACTGCCCTTACCTCCTCTCACAGTTGCCAGACTCTATTTTACAAAAAGATCCCTAGCCAAAACACCATCTGGCCCTCAACACCCTCTTTCCCCCACCAAAACTAAGAAAACATCATTTGCAATGACTCTGTAATGACACAATAAGGCAATGATGTTTACAGTGACCATGTAATAAAGAAAACAGTACCCTGATGCAGAGCATCTGCTCTGTTCAGTGTCCCTGTTGGTAAAAGTGCTGGCACATGAATGACTGATGGCATCTTTGTTCCTAGTAACATCAGATTGTCTGAATTTTCATCCTGTCAGGTTATTCTGGGAGGAAAGACATCACCATTCAACAACTTATTCATGGGCTAGCATCATTAGTTACTGAGAGTCATGGAACAGAGCAGATGATCTGCACTGGGGGACTGTTTTCTTTATTACAGAGTCACTGTAAACTAGAGCTATGAAGACTATAAAATTCTGCTCATGGAATGCCCTCAGAAATACCATTCCGATTCTGTAGAGTTTCACAGAATTTGCATAAAAATTCAACAGAAGTTTGCCAAAATTTATTTTTTGGTTATTTTGCTCTAATTTTTAAAGTGTGCATTCAGCTGCCACCGCTTTTGATACATAGAGAGCTAGTAACATTGTACATAAGTGTGCAAAAAGTTAGAGTTCTTGGTTGAAAGGGGCAGATTTATGAGTGGTCAAACATTTGATCAAAATTTAATTTTCTGTTATTTTGATCTAATTTTAACATTTCTTATTCAAATTTTTCCAGTTTCAGGAGTTAGATACTTACAACATGGGTATGTGCACCACATTTTAACTCTCAAGCTTCAAAGGGGTTGAATTATAGGTAGCCAAACATTTTGCTAAAATTTAGATTTCTGTTATTTTAGTACAATTTTGATAGAATTCATTGAAATGTTGTAACAGTTGCAGGCATACAGGCTATCATTAAATTTATACATGTACATAGTTTCAGGTTTCTAGCTTCAAATGGGAATGAGTCATAGCCTGCCAAACATGTTGCCAAAATTTAAATTTCAGTTATTTTTCCTCTAATTAAAAAACAACATATCAAAATTTAACCAGATTTGAAACATTTGAACTACTATATCACATAGCCATTTTTGACAAAGTTCATATTGGCAGCTTTACATGGGACTAAATTAAAAATAGTCAAACTTTCACAATATTTTAAAATTAAATTTTGCAAGAATATAAACTGCAAATTTATAAACCCCCGAAACTTTAAAACTAGAGAATGCAGTACCATTAAATTTGGCAGGTTTTTAGACCCTTTAAGGAGACTGTGTGTGCCAATTTTATTAATTTTGTGTTGCCAGAAATTGCAATATAACATAGACACATAGAAACATTGACTTTGATGGCAGATACGAACCACTTGGCCCACCTAGTCTGCCCATTTCCCTACCTATTGGATAAGCTGCAAATCCTAGTTAGCCAATAGCCTACTTCTTCCTACCCCCCCCACCAGAAATGCCCTATGTCTGTCCAATGCATTCTTGAATTCCCCCACTGTTTTTGACAACACAATCTCCTCAGGAAGGCCATTCCATGCGTCCACCATCCTCTCTGTGAAAAAATACTTCCTCACATTGCCCCTGAGCTGTCCCCCTTCTGTCTTCAAATTGTGTCCCCTTTTTTTTGCACATATCTTTTTCTGAACGATGCTACACTCTTGGACTTTGTTGATTCCCTTGAGGTCTCCAGAACTGCATGCAGTACTCCAGATGGGGTTTCACCAACTGTCTGTACAGAGGGATAACAACTTCCTGTTTTGTACTGGTGATGCCTCTCCCTATACATCCCTGTATCCCCCAACCATCCTTACTGCCTTCTCACATAACAGATAACATCTGTACTTTAAATTAAATTATTTTAGTCTTTTTGAAAATAGTGGAATTTCATGAAAATACCATAACATTTGAATTTGCTAATTTCATTCGGCCTTATTAGGGCGATTCAAATTAAAGGATATGGGTATGAGAGGCAGGTAGTGTAGGGGGTCACCAGGTTCAGGGATTAGATGCATAGGTTCACCAAGAAATTGACAGCTGATCTGGATAGCACACCAGTGGTAGACCCCCCAGTTGGAGCAAGGAAGCACACAGTGTCAACAATTCCAGCCTGAATGCAAGATATATAAGGATCACACCCAGTAAATTGATGATCCAGGGACCCTGACGTACATTCAAGTCTGAGACTTACAGGTACTCAAAAAGATACAGTGGATTAAGACAATGTCTGTGGCACAAGGAAGGAAGAATTCTGGCTATTCCAACAGGATAGGTTGATAGGAAATGGAGCAGGTGACTCTCATTTTAAGGGATTTTGCCACTGTAAAGAACAATGAAGATATCAGTGGGATCTACTGAATCAATCTGGCTATGTTAAGAGAGATGGGGCAATATAGTCACCCAGAGAGGAACAGCAGGACTGCAAAGAGCTCAGCTCAGCCTATTAAATGAAGTCATGATATGTGCATTGTAAATCGTAAATTCCACAAAAAGAATTCTGGATGGTTCATCAATATGCTACCATAAATATTTGAGAAAATGCCACCAAAATTTGTTGTTGGCTGTTTCCACTGTAAATTTAAAACTACTAAACTAATGCATCCAGTTGTGTTAGACACCAGGATACACTGACATAAGATATGCATGTCAAATGTTAGGTATGTGCCTGCAAGAGCAGAGCAGTTACAAACATCCACATTTTGAGAGTTTTCACAAACTTTTGTACTGGGTCCAGTCCTTTTTAATGTTTTTATAAGTGACTTTGTAGAAGGACTGGAAGGAAAAGTATGTCTCTTTGCAGACAATACAAAGATCTGCAACAGGGCTGATACACAAGGTGGGGTGGAGAGGATGAGAAGGGACTTGGCAAGGTTGGAGGAATGGTCAAATGTATGGCAGCTTAGATTCAACACAAAGAAGTGCAAAGTAATGCACCTGGGAAACAATAACCCAGGGGAAGAGTACACAATGGGGGAAGGGGTGAGATACTGACAACAACAAAAATGGAAAGGGACCTGGGGGTAGTTATATCAGATGACCTAAAAGTGGGCAAGCAATGTGAGAAGTCAGTAAGGAGGGCTGGGGGGATACTGTGATGCATAGGGAGAGGCATCACTAGTAGAAAACAGGAAGTTGTTATCCCTTTGTACAGACAGTTGGTGAGACCCCATCTGGAATACTGTGTGCAGTTCTGGAGACCCCATCTCCGCAAAGACATAGACAGAGTGGAGTCTGCCCAGAGGAGGGCAACTTAAATGGTGCCAGGTCTGCACCAGAAGACATATGAGGAGGGACTTAAGGAGCTTAATATGTATACCCTTAAGAAAAGGGGGGGGGGCATGATAGAAACTTTCAAGTGCCTCAAGGGAATCAACAAAGTCAAAGATGGGAACATCTTTCAGAAAAAGAGATGTGCAAGAACAAGGGGGTACAATTTGAAGATAGAGGAGGATGGCTCAGTGGTAAAGTGAGGAAGTATTTTTTTCACAGAGAGGGTTGTGGATGTATGGAACAGCCTTCCTGAGGAGGACGTAGAGTCAAAAACAGTGGAGGAATTCAACAATCCATGGGACAGACATAAGGCAATTCTAGTGGGGGGTAGGAGGAAGTAAGCTGTTGGTTAACTGGGATCTGCAGCTTATCATTAGGTAGGGAAATGGACAGACTAGGTGGGCCAAGCAGTCCTTATCTGCCATCAAATTCTGTTTCTATGATACATTTTGAACCCCTGTAACTTAAAAATCTCTAATCTGATTCTCTCCATATTTAGACAATTTTATAACCATTACTAAAAGGGTATTTGTGCTAACTTACATATGTCTAGCTCCAAAGGTGCTGGAGTTATATGCAGATAAACTTTTTCATGAACTTTCCCGAAAAAAATAAAATGACAGACTTTGAGCAAATATGATTTGGAGAAGGTGCATCCTAATGTTGTGAAATTTGGCACATTTTTAGAACGCCTATCGTGAAGTAACCATATCAAAGTTAAGATCTCTGTCTCAAATGATTGCTGAGGTATATGCAGATAAACATTTTCATGAAATTTCCCACAAAAAAAAGATATATTTTGAGCACCTATAAGTTTAAGACAATCCATCTTAATATCATGAAATCAGGCACAGTATTAGAACACCTAGCATCCAGTAATCCTGCCAAATTTAAAATCTCTGGCCCAATAGACAACTGAGACATATGCAGATAACAATGGTCATGGAATTTCTCACAAAAAATAAAATGACAGACTTTGAGCACCTGGGCCCTGATTCTAGTACAGTTACACCTGGTAAAACAGCACTTGCACCAAGTAGAATGGCGCATGTACCAACTAACACCAGAAGTTGTGACATGTGTGATTCTACAATGTGGGCTGCAACATGGCACAGGCCACATGCACCAAACAGCTGTTACGCTGGCAGTTGCGCCATAAACCCCATGCTACATGGCACTAGGGGGTTTGTGGCAGCTGTTGTGCCCCATTCCAGAAGGGCAGCAACAAAGTCCCCGATGTTGGGATTCTACAAGAACCCCCGGAACAGGCAATGTAAGTTACACCAGCTTTTAGCTAGTGTAACTTACGGATGCCCCCTGGGGGTCCTGTAAACCTGCCTGCAGTCCAGCAGTCATGTCACAGTTGCCCTCCCCCCATGCCCAGCAAACCTCAGTGGGTGCCTCACAGGGCTGCCCACATCCCCACCCCCTGAAGTGTCCTTAATGTGCCCCCCCCGGGCTGCCCACAGCAACTGCCCCTGATGTGTACAATACGCATACTGAAAAGAAGTGCTCAGAAATTTATTTCTGAACGTGTCTTTACAGTAGCACTCCTACTGAACTCAGTCGGTGGCTGGCCATGGAGGTGAGAGGTGGGCTGTGCCAGTCACTGGCTGGGGATGGATGGGGGGGCTGCTCGGTGGACTAGCACAGCTGGGTGGGGGGCCACTAGACTACCAGGTCTGGGCTGGGTGTATGCCACATTTGTGGCTGGCAACTCGGGTTCGAGGCACAGGTGGGGGGGTTGACTGCACTGCCCTGTGGGGTGTATCAATGGTGGATTCAGGGGACAGGAGGTGTGGCCAGCCCTACAGGACACTTACTGGATGCTTCAGGGGGCAGTTGGTGTGGCCAGCCCTGCGGGGTACTTACTGGATGCTTTGGAGGCAGTTGGTGTGGACAGCCCTGCGGGGCACTTACTGGATGCTTCAGGGGCAGTTGTTGTGGGCAGGCCTGCGGGGCACCTAATGTGGCTTACTGGGCATGGGGGGGACTTGCAAACTAGTTTGCAGCATGCGACATGCTCGCCAAGTGTGCCCTCTGTTCAGCGTATCTGGCCAAATGTCGCAAATTGCAGGACATAGACGCGGAGACCCTGCCCCTTCTAGAATAGGGTGCAGGGTCAATGTCGCAGTTGCAATTGGTACAAGTCGCATTTGGCGGCGACTTGCACCAACCTTCTAGAATTGGGCCCCTATAACTTTGTGACAATTCATCCTAATTTCAAGATATTTGGCAAGTCATTATAGCACCTCCTAGAAAGTCTACATGCCACCTTTCTGAGTTCTAGCTCAATAGATGGCAGAGTTATGACCAAATTAATAATTTTTTTAAGTCCACAATATTCCAGTGAAATTCCACAAAATTCTGCTGCATGTCATGACATTTTGTCAAAATTCCACAAATTCAGAATTGTCTCATTCCGCACAGCTCTACTGTAAACAATTTTTTTCTGGGTGCTGGTAAAGTGAAGAGGATGGTGATGGCAAGAGGGTGATTGGGTGCAGGGCTTCAGTTAACTCCATTTTTGGGAGTATTTGACTCCCAAGAATAAGGCAAAAACTTCCAAAATAAAGGGGGAGGAAGTCATTGACTTCTAAATGTAAAAAAAAAAAAACTAATCTGGATGACGTCCAAAACTGAAGGCAAAAAAGCTAAGAAATTATGTTTTTTTTTATAAAAGAAATTGTATTTTACCACTGATATTTGTATTAGCATCCATAAATTCATCATTGCAAGAATACTGCCTTTCAAATTATGGGATCTTAGAAGTATTTTGACTTTCAAAAAATTGAAATGACTTCCAGATTTTGACTCATGGAAGTATTTGACTTTCACTAAAAATAAATGAACTGAACCCCTGATTGGGTGGGGTCATTTTTCTAAAATACAGGCTGTTTGGGTGGGGGAGATGGGGATGTGTGTTTGGCACATGGTTGCAAGGGTATATATAAGTAACTGTAGTTCATCTGGACTTGCTGACATTAATTCACTAGTCTAGGGGGAGGAGGGTGCTAAAAGGGGGAAGGGTGTGGAGGGAATTATGCAATTTAAAAATGTCAGGGAGCTGGGAGATGGGTGAGATTACACCACAGTGGGAAGGGGAAGGCATTTTATATAAAATAAAGACCGTAATTCATGTATCTTTTACTGGCAAATTGCACAACATCACACAGCAGAACTACATGAGTTGCCTAATTTACCCATGAATTGGCATTTTTTGTACTTTCACTTCATGAATTTAGATGATTTTCCAGGTGACTAAATACACAAATTGCAGCCATCGTAAAAGTGAATTTGCCAAAATATATAGATTTTTTCAGTAAGCGAATTTTGGCAACCTTACACACTTCCAGTTATTGTATGCTAGCACCATGACAAAGGTGGTGCAAGACATACTGTTACTTATAGATTCTATGTGTGGCAAATTGTATTTTAACCGATGGAACACAGCACATTAAGGGCCTGACAAAGTTGCAAAATTGGCCACAAAACGTCACTCTAAGCCTGCAGTTGTGCATGGATAAAGTAAATAATAGATTATATCATCTAGGATTATTTGCATGGACCTCTGTCTGTTTGCTTTTGCTTGTATTAAGCAAGCAGGGGTTCCCTAAGTCTGGAACTTAGAATGTTATTCCTGAAGGAAAGTGGGCGTCCTTGACGTTCTTTACTTCAGTAAATATGCATGCTAGCCAAACATTTGCCCACCTAAAATGCAAGCCCTACTAGCAGCCAGAGGTGAGTAGGCTACCACTACCACTCACCCAGAGGAGTCACCCCCTGACCCAAAATGATGAAGTGCTACCTGGCCAGTGAAAGGTACCCTACTGATTACCCAACTGCACCACGCTGTTTTAGCAAGCAACACACAACAGAAGTGAACCAAAGGCCAGTTTAGACACTATGGTTGTCCTGACTGAGACTCCTGGGAAAACTGAGTTAAGGTGGTGGCCTACTTGCATTAAATCCCAGAACTTGCATTAAATCCCAGACACCTTGTTCTCCATCCAGCATCTGGACAGCTGAAAACCCCAGAGTTTGCTGCAAGTAGGCTCCTCAAAGACATCAGTTATCAGTTTTCCCAGGAGACTCAGTCATGAGGACTGTGATTGCTGGACTGGTGGGACTGGCCTTCAGTTCTCTCTCTGTTGTGTAATGCTGCTTGCTAAATTGGTACTGTGCGATAGGATATTAGGTCAGGTACTTTTTACTGGCCAGGTGGTAACTGATCATTTTGGGTTGAGGGAGACTTCTTGGGCAGTGGAAGTGGCTGTTGGTTCACATATGGCTGCTAGTGGGTTTTGCATTTTGTGGGGCAAGTGTGTGGCTAGCCTGTGCATTTACACAATGGAGTGGTGACTGGTGCGTTGGGCTACCAATGGGGCATAGGGTAACTGCGAGTTGGCATGTTAACTGAAGAGATGGGGTATTGGGGATATGGGGTCTCTCACTAGACTATGGATTTGAATTTGATGGAGGATAAACATTGGACATAAAGGATGTAACACTGGACCAGAAGCCAAATGGAAGGACCTCCAAGGCTTTCCCAGCAGAAGCAAGAGCAAGACAAGGCAAGGATTATTTCTAAAGCACCCTATTCCTGAGGCTCAGGGCACTGTACAAATACTACAAAATAAAACAGAAACCAAATAATAACTTTTGAATAAAACAATTCTACCTAACAATTCTATTAACAACTATCTGGGAATGCCAGTGAGAAGAGTTAAGTTTTTTAGACTTTAAAAGGCCTCCACCGTGCGGACTGAGAGGATACTACCAGGTAACATATTCCACAGCAATGGAGCTGCAATGCCAAATGCTCTTTCCTCAGACTGCTTTAGATGAGAACTGAGGACATCAAACAGGACAGCATCGTAGAAGCAGAGAAGAGTAGTAGAGGGGTAGAAGCAGCCACCTTAAGGTAAGGATAAGAGTGGGGTAATGGGGAATCACAGACAAGGTGAGAGACCTGCCCCATAGTGCTATATACTTTACTGGTGGGTTGGGGGAGGTTTTACATTTGCAGGTCCTAGGATGCAGAATCAGGCATTATGATTCTGCCTCTAATTCTATTCCGATGCCTTAATTGGGCTTGGAACATAATTTGATTCATTATCTGAAATTTAAAAATTGTGCCAAATGCTAATAGGACAGACTCCAGAGAATCTGAACACACCAAATCTCCACCACTGGGCATGCATTACTGTACATACACAACAGGGCTAGAAGAATAGATTGTTGCAAATATTTGGGCCCACAGATATTCGGGTATTCATTATTCATGTGCTTATTACAAAAAAGAAAAAAAAAATAGCCCTCACTAGCCTTGCTAGCCCAATCCTTTCAAATACGCAACTCCCCATCCCTCTGTCTTTTGCTACAATCTCAATTCTACCCTCCTTCCCCCAGCATCCACAATTTTATATTTTTTGGACTATAACAAAAACTCTCATGATGGGTGACCAGACTGGCAGAACCTGCCTGTCTCCATGGCCAGCCACTGTCTTTAGTGCTCATTTTTTGTTTAAAATGAATATTCCCACTGACCTGGCAGCACCCTCCTCCAACTCTCCTACCCCTCCAGCACCAAATTCTTCTTCATGCAAGCAAGGAAGGAGACCAACAACAACCTGTCCTCCTCCATGTCCAGTCATCTACTAAATGCAAGTGTTCCCGCAATTGTACATAGTAAAACCTGTTGATCATGTGTGGTTTGGGGGGCAGTGGGCAACAAACCATACACCTCCTCTGAGTACTACATATACTGTGAGTGCTCAAGAATCCCTGAATTACTTAGATTTCTTGTTGCCACCAACCTTCACTCCTCCTCCTGCAGCATCTCTCTCTCCAGGGGGTTGAGCCTTCTTCCCTAATGTACTGTACTGTAATGTAATGTAAAATTGTTTATATAAGGTACCCTTCCTATGCTCAGGGCACTCTTACAATAATCACAACAATACTTAAAATGCATACAGTAGTAGCCACAGAAATTGCCAGCTATTTAGAGATATTTCGTGAAATTTCTGAAGAGTTTCTCTCTGCTGCCCCTACTGTGAAAATGAAGAAAGCAGGAGATATTTCTGGAAATATCACAGTAATTTTGGGAAATAGCTGGCAGTGTCTGTGGCTGATACTGTAACATTGATAAAACATATATATCATACATCAAGTATCTAGGAATGCTTGATAAAACAGGAAGGTTTTAAGGGATTTTCTTTTCTTGGGAATCTCAGCCCTGTGACACCTTGAGAATCAAGAGAGCATAAGTCAAACTACCCAGCTGCACAAGCATCACTCATTAATACTCAGTCCTCTGTTTTATCCTAAACCCTCCCTCACTGCAGCCTGATGACCCACTGAATAATAAAACACTTGGTATTAGGTACCATGTACCCTATTAGTGATGGCATTTAGGAATGATTATACAGAAAAAGCTCCCCTTCAGACAATCAGATTGCACTGCTAATACCCCGTTATTCTGCCTTATGCAATGGGATAGTGTGTCTAGAGCATTGGATAAACATTGGCAACTGTGCTGCAGTGAGAATAAGTCATTTCTCCTCATCGTTCTGATGTTTAGACTTAAAATACTATTTCAGCAGTTGGCCCGGTTACATAGAGGGCTTTGGTGCTGGGTGCCTCACCTCCTGCCATGCCGGCAACCCAGGGTTCAGGAACTGATGTGGATCGCACAGGGGCTGGCCAGAATAGGGAGTATTGCGTATCCCAAGGACAGCTCTACTCCCTTGGGGAGGGGGCATAGCATCCCACAGTTTCTCTGCCACCCAGAGGTGTCTGAGTGGCAACACAGAAGGACCACAAAGGTGGTAGGGCCCCACACAGAGGGCAATGGGGGCATCTCCACAGAACTGAAGCTCACACATCATGCCCATTGTATGTGATGTGGGCTCAGCGCAAAAAACCAGGAGGAAAAATCTTTGACAACAGGATGAAGTCCAATCCCTCAGAGACCCTGCACTAGTGACCAGGTACCCCCCTTCTGCAGTCCTGTGGCAGAGGACAAGCAGAGGAAGGTAACCCAGGAGAAGCCAGGTGATGGGGCCAGGGGGACCAGTCAGAAGGAAGCGGTCAGTGGGAACAAGGTAGAAAAACTGTATATTAAAAAGGAAAATTCTATTTTAGTCTTACATCTCTCAGTCCATCAAATGATCTAACACTTCCCATGGCACAGCAGTCAACTGAAGGTACACCTAACACCAGCATTTTGTTCCAATCACAAGATTTGAAGAACAACTGACAGATGAAGGAAAAAAGTACCATTGAAAGCAGAAGAAAAAGACATGCCAGGACTTCAGTTTAGAAGAAAATGGGTGCCTTAGACACACACACTCGAAGTGCATAAATTGGGCATGCAACAAGGTAGTGCAAAATAAATAGATTATCCAAACCTGACTGAGAGAGCTTAATATGTATACCCTTGATGAAAGGAGGGACAGGGGGGACATGATAGAAACTTTTAAGTACCTCAAGGGAATCAACAAAGTCCAGGAGGGTAGCATCTTTCAGAAAAAGAGATGTGTAAGAACAAGGGGGCACAATTTAAAGTTAGAGGGGGGATGGCTCAGGGGTGATGTGAGGAAATTCTTTTTCATGGAGAGAGTGGTGGACGCATGGAACCACCTTCCTGGAGAGGTTGTGGGGTCTGAAACAGTGGAGGAATTCAAACATGCATGGGACAGACATAAGGCAATTATAGTGTGGGGTTGCAGGAAATAGGCTGTTGGTTAACTAGAATCTGCAGCTTATCCAGTAGGTAGGGAAATGGGCAGACTGGGTGGGCCAAGTGGTCCTTATCTGCCATCAAATTCTATGTTTCTATGTAACGTGGAGAAGGGTTGTGTTGCATTGGCTCAACACCATCGGTTGACCATGCATTAATTCTCAAGTAATCCATGGTTGCCTGAGAATTAATGTATGGCTCAGTCTGCAGCAATTGTCTTCCCCCTGTCACTGTCTCTTCCACTTAATTGTAAACAAGGTAGCATTACCTGCACTGGCCACCACATATGTATGCAAGCCTTGCTGATGTAGTGACTGTTTCAAGAAATGGACATATCTGTGCTACAGCAGTCATTTTTCTGCCTTCCTGAGCCCCCTTTCTTTTTCCTTTTTTCCCCATTCTCCGTAGCTATGTACTGTTGCTGTTTCTATATGTGTTCCCCATTTTACAATAGAGTGCCCACCATATATATTCCCCCTGTCATAATCTTTTTCTGCAGTAGCTCGAAAATGTCTATATGGCTATGTAATGTGGGTTCTTTTTTTTACTTGGTCTATGAAAGTGTTTTCAGATTGGCTCAATTCAGTATATTTGGAAACTGATCTAAAAATAGCTGTAAAACAGTGCTGTGCTGCTAGCATTGTTTCATAGCTATCTGTTGGTCGGCCTGGAATTGCAGCAACAACTACCAGATGTTTCACAGCCGTCTGCTGGCCTGCCAAGGGAATTGTAGGAACAACTACCAGACCTCAGATCTTCTGTGCACTTAAATGTATGCATTTCTCATAATGCACAGCAGCCAAATCCCAAACAGCAAATATCCACAGTTCACAAAAGTATGTCAGCCAAAATGAGCACATATTCTGAAATGTTGATCACATCTGCATGTAATCAATAATTCCATGACTGTTCACTGTTGCACTCACAATATTAAAACAAAATCAGCCTGTAGAGCATGTAGTTTCTCCAGTCAGGTGCAACCTCCTTTCTTTTCCCCATGATAGGAACCTTAATATCCTTCTGGAACCTTTGTAATTTTACACTTTAAAATTACTTTTACACAAACGTAACACGGGGAAGAGAAACATATAAAGAGAGTACTGAATCCTTTCTCTTCCCCATGTTACAAGAAAAGTAACCCACTCCAGAGCATGAGTCTATTTGGGAATTAATCCATGGCTGTTGGGTTGGAGCCATTCAGCCTGCATCCATGTGGTCCACCCCCCCAGCCATGGATTAATTCCTAAGTAGACCCACTCTCTGTTGTGGGTTAATCCTTACTTGTTGTGCTGACCCAATTGCACCATCAGTCATGGCTATGCTTCATTGCATCACTCTTGTGGTCAAATGGGTAAACACAATGCATTCAAATAAATTATTTTACTGACACTGCCCTGTTGCATGTCCCCTATATAAGCAAACAGCTAGCTACATAATTGGTCTGTGTTCTAAATAATCCTTGTAACTGGATTAACAAGTTCTGGTCAGAGCTGATATGGCTGTGAAGAGCTTTTAGGATTGACAAGAGCATTGACAAAAATATGCAGTGCTCTCATTGCACCAGAGTCAGACATAAGTAATACTGCAGCGATTACAGTACTGTACACGTGTAATATTCGCACATGTGCAGTTTGCCCCAGAGTCAGCTGTACACAATATGGCAGTGCTGACGTAATTACTTATGCATGATAGTCATGCATGCACAGTTTAAGTCAGTGCCATAACGTTGCACATGGCGGCTGTCACTTCTGCAGTTACAGAAAGGAAAAGTAATATGCTGGGAAGTGGGTATGTTTATGCGGCCCATGGATGGGAAGGGCTGCATAAACAGAATTACTGGAAACTATGCCAGAGCACCGTGGCAGCATAATGGTAAGGCAGAATTGCAGGCAGCTTTTTCAAGCATAGAAACATAGAAAATGTCCCCTCCCCATCTCCCACCCTCAGGAAACAGACCCCAAAACCTGCCCCTCACCCTCACCCAACTCTTCCTTTTTTTGCTTCCAGAGCCAGCACCCTCCATCACTATCAACCTGTTCCAACTTTGTGAACAAGAGGCCATCGTGTGTACCTCAGCACAGTTGATTGAACGCTATTTACATAACCATTCTAAAGAAAAAAAGCCTTTTTCTATATTATTCCTTTTGGCTTTCTAAATGCAAGAGTATTAGTTAGAAATCAATTAGCCCGTTTCTATGGAAGGTAAATGCAGGAACCAATCAAACAAGGGGCAACTGTGCAGCTAGCAAAAAAAGGGGAATATAGAAACACTTAGAAACAACATAATTTATAAAATCTTAATGTTGCTCAATCATAGGCAATCAGTAGGGTTACTTGTGCATACATTTGTATTTCTCCACACTTTTACTTTGGAAATTTGTAAAAAAAAATATGGAGAAAATGACATTTGACCTTGTGCACAGGTCTTGACCTCCCATAATGGGAATGGCTTAAAACTTATTTGAGAGTCATTCAAGAGTTATCCCAAGGTAAAGATTCAGTAAACTATACATTTAATGCATTTTAATAATAGAAGTTGCCAAAGAGGACATAATAAAAGAAAAAGCAGTGCTGCAGCATAGAGGCCTAAAGATTTCACAGACAGACGTGTTTGTGCACCTGGTCTTCCTTCTGTGTGTGAAGAGAACTACAAAAGAACACCAATGAAAATGCACTGGGGCATGGGCTATCCTGAAGGATATTGGCCTTACAGCCAAGCATCATTGGGGTATGTGCAATTTGTGTTTTCCATATGTGACCATTGTTTTCTTCTCTGTCTTGCTTCTTCACCCTATCTGGTCAGCATCAGGATCTGCTGTTAAATTAAGCATGACAAGATTATGACAAGGTGGCGCAGTATTTCACTTAAGTGGCATAGTGCTTTGCAAAAATGAAGTTTTTAGAAGTGCAATAGGAGTTATGTCAAACAAATGTAAATATCTCAAAATGTATACAAGTTACACATACAAAACCAGTATGGAACTTGTTCAGGACAAAAACCAAAACATTTCCAATGAGCCTATTCATTAAGCTGCACTAATTATGTATTTTAAACTATGGCCATCTGATTACCTGAATTTTCATTTTTCTTCACAATTTTCACCTTTCAGATGGCTATATTTAAAAAAATCTAATGAACTCAGATTAGTGACTACCCTCATTTGAAAGGTTGTTTTGTCCTGAACAACTTTCAAGTTGGTCATGTATTGGTAACTTGAATACTTTCTGAGATATTTACATTTATTTGGCATAATTCCTACTGTGTTCCTTTGGAGAGAAAAAAAATGAGGTTGCTTGGAAGACCATATTTTACAAAACATAAAGAATTCAGATTAGTGACTACCCTCACATGAAAATTATTTTTTTCTGAACAACTTTAATGCTGGTTGTTTTTGTGCACCTTGAATACTTTTAAAGATATTTAGATTTGTTTGGAATGTGTGCACATTTGCTCTCAGAGAAAAGCAGCTTGCATTTCTGTGTCCAGCATTCTAAACAGAAAGAAGGGAGTATTTCTTTAACTGCCATAGTGATTTGCACTTGTGGAAGGATACACTGAAAAGTCCAAAAATGTGTTCCATGGTATGCCATTTTTCTACCTAAAGCAAGATGGCTGTAGGCTCTGCCCACAGCCATAAAAAGTGGTATAGCAAAACTGGTAGCAGGAAGCTAATTTTAACTTCTCTAAACATTTCTCCAAATTCACTTTTTTCCCAATGAAAATTGTTTTTCAGTATCATAGCTTTAGTGGTAGTAGTTAAGCTCATTAATAACCAGTGGGACTTTAAAAAACATGGTCTGCAGCCTTGAAGTTTATGCTGTCCCAGATATATGACTATTGACTTGTGACCCCCCCATTTCCCCACTATACTATTATTCTTATAATTAAGCAATAAGGCATGACGGGGGGTGTTATGGAAGGATAATGGCCCACCTCAGATGGGTTGAAGCACGAGGCAAAGCCGAATACTTCTGACACCTGAGAAAGGCCATTAACCCACCACAACGCACTCCCTGGAGTGCATTATTGCGATTATGAAATGGGTCAATTTTACTAAATTAGATGTATTAAAATATGTATATGCTTTGAATTCTTCTACATTTGGATGAAGAAAATTTCTGAACTGTAAAAGTGTAAAAACTACAACAAAAAGTCCAGTTTGCATATGGTAGCTTAACAACAGGTGATACTAATGCTGCATGTAAATAGCAGTTTAGTAAGAGCAAAGACAGGGCAGGTGGTGGCTTCAGATGCTAGCATAGCATCTATAGTATTTGTCCTTATACAATTATTATTCTATGTTTTTCCCAGTGTGTGTTCAGGAGGTTGCTGGTCAGGTCGGGGCAGTAGTTTTTTTATGTGTTTTTAATTACAGTGCCAGCTTTTGTGTGACCACTCCTGGGTGAGTGCGGTTAAGAGAGATAGAGAGATTCCGCAGACTGGGAGCATCCAGCAAGAGAAACAGAAGGGCGAGGGTGAGAGTGGGAAGTGCGAGTGGCTGGTGGGAAACAGAAGTATGAATGAGCGACAGCTGTTACTTGTTAAACAGCGTTTTGCCACATGGAGCAAGGAAACCATGAATGTGGAGAGTGGAGCTGGCCACTGCTTTTGTGGGTAAGGTAGGGTCCTGTCAGCACTCGGCAGTCAGCTTCATGTGAGGAAGAGCGACAGGGCAGTCATGTTTGTTGTGGACAATTTGCCCTGAAGGTGCGGAGAGTTTTATATTTGTGTGCTGGGTTCTGTTTGATTGGACCTTCTTTCAGCCAGGCTGTTGTGCTGGGATATCAGCCTGGCTGAAAGAAGCACTAGGCCAATCAGGATCCAGGGCTTTTCCTACCCATTTCATGATTAAGCAATAAGGCATGACGGGGGGGGAGTTATGGTGGAACAACAATCCGCTTTGGGTGAGTTGAAGCATGAGGAGAAGCCGAGTGCTTTCACCACCTGAAAAGGGCCATTAGTCCATCATAATGTATCCCATGGAGTGCCTAACTGCGATTTTAAAATGAATCCCTACTATTACTCTGTACATAAATAAATGATTGAAATGTATATTTTATTTGCCTAAAAAGATACAAAATATTGAACAAATCCTTACAAGGAAAAAAACAGTCTCGTTTGCCAGCATGTGGTGACAATGTTTTAAACAGCGTTTGTTTTTCTTGGTTAATTGAACTAGTGAGTAGTGGCTTCACTAATGGATATGTTCATGGTCACATCGGGGGAGCAGTGAGTACTTGCCCCAAGTCTACAGTCTGTTGTTTTGTTTGTTGTTTTTGTTTAAATTCAATAAAAATACCACCAGCAGCTTAATCTGGTTGAATGTCAATTGGCATTCATCTGTACCTTCCTCCCTCCCCCCATCCACCGGAGGAGGCTGAAAATAGGCAGAATTGTCTTGTCTTCCTTTCTCGGTTAACAAAAACTAAAAAGAAATAACTAAAATTACAAAAAAAAAATTATAGCAAGTAGCATTCGCGGGAAGGAGTTTCAACAACTGTGAGATAGTTATCTGTTTTCTTTTTTTTTTTTTCTTCTTTATTAAAAAAAGAAATTGCTAGTAAGGCATGTGAAAAGAGCCACACTAGGCAACACATTGAAATGAGCCGCGTTCAGTAGTAAGTTGAGACAGCGCAGTCAGTGGCATTTTGAAACACGTTACCTTGAGCAGCAGAGAGAGAACACAATCGGCATCTGGGGTGACTGAAGAAAAAGGTAGTTCTTTAAAAAGGCAGACTTGGAAAGGAAAAGTTTGTGATACAGTCAATGAATGAAAGTCAGCTGGATATTTTTTCTTTAGACGGGAGACCCACAGTGTGTGGTGGGTGGCTCGACTGAAGTGGAGGGCTTTTATTGTACGTGCTGAGTCTGTTGATCTGGAAGTAGTTTCAGTCGGGCTGTTGTGCTGGGATAATGGCCCAGCTGAAACTCACTTTTGACCAATCAGGATTCAGCATTATTAGTACCCATTTCATAATATTCATTATTCACATAACCTTAATCAATAGCATCGTCTGCATTAGACCATTATCATATTGCGCTGCCATACTGTAATGGTCCCTGAGCCTCCGGGGAAGGGCGCCATAAATAAATAAAGAACTACTACTACTACTACGTACCCCATATTGATAAACAGTATGTATAGTACTCTCGATCTGTTCATTACAGAGGGACATGCGCACCTAGCCAGCAGTCCACTGTGGTGTCATTCCCCTTTTTCTGGCAGGAGCAATGATCCCCTCCTCCTCCTCCCCACCCCCACCATTTCCTCCACCTTCTTCTCTGATACCCATCTTGTTGCAAGTACTTCAGATATAACTCTGTCCTAGGATGTATGGCTTGGGACTGACAGCTGCAGCTCCTTCTCCATCCTGGGCTTTGATAGTGGGAGATAACCATGAGATGGGCACCTCACTGACTCTCAGACTTGCCCCACTGCCACTTTCACCAGAGATGACTTATCTGATTACTGTTGTTGAGCCGCCAGTGTGAAAGGACATATGCAAGTGAGATTTTCTCTTTGCTGGACTATCTCCTCTATGCTTTGAAGGACTTTATGATTCACTGAACTGTGCCTATTTCCTTCTGTAATCTTCTTGATGCCAGAACTGTGTGCTTCAAATATTTGGTACGGTGAGGGGCGGGGGGCAACCCAGAGGGGTCCACACTACAATATGCCAGTCGTCTCTTGTGGATGGGAGTGAAAGTGTTTGTTTTTTTCCATGCTGTTACCACGAGATTAGTCTCCTTTCCTGCTGCATCTCCCCATCCACTCCCAAGCTATTTTTGCTGGTGTCACTGACAGCACATGCACACCACTTTTGAAACAGTGACTTTACCCCTGGACCGCAACTGGCTGAACATTTTGTTTCCTTGCTGCACGTCAAGCAGAGGGGTGGGATACTAGTTCACTGCACTTGACATCACTCACAGCATCCCACTCCCCCCCAGCTCCCTTTCTCACCACCCTGGCATCACTCCAGGCCTTCACACCTCTGTCTACCTTACCATGCAGAAGGGAGAATGAGGGGCATGCTGCTGTCTTGTACATCAACTCCCTGTATGGAATACTGGAGGTAGAGCCTTAGTCCTGGAAATAACCTCACCAAGTGTAGGGGTTGTGAGCACTGTGCACTCCTTTATACTACTACTGCCTTGCTCTTCCTATCCCACCCTTTCTATTTGAATCCAGGACTGATACTCCATAATCATGGTTCATGCCCCGATTGCTGTCATTTTTTTGAGCAGGTAGGGCCCTGCCACTGACTTGGGCCCCAGTGAGTGACTTTCATTCAAAGCACTGGGGCTTGTCAGGTTACAAGATGGACAACTGTTTCACGTTCTGTATGTATATGTTTTTATTCTTTTTTTATGGCACCATTGTGTACGGCATTGATGTATTGCACATAAAGCACTGGAAGCAATTGTTCTGCATTGCACAGTAAATCCATGAAAGCTCAGCAACAGGAGGCTCTGAGCTTTTGTAAACAGGATGGCTACAACCTTAGATATGTATGGTGTTTGGACCATATCACCCCGAGAGGCTATTAACCTTTGGATTGGGGCAAGAGACACAGTGGTTTTCTGTCACTACCCTCTTCAGTGCCTCTGTTAGCAGGGCATGGAGGGACTTTTGCCCTCTTTCCTGCTATAACAGCAGGCATCCTACTTCCTGACCTGCCAGGGTGCTATTGCACTTGCAGCTAAACGGTCTACCTAGGGTATTGTCCTGCTACTATCAGATCTGTGTAGGTGCTGGTCACTGTTTCTTGTTTTTTTTTCTGCAAATGTATTTGCTCTATTAAACTTTATTCTGGTTTGCTCATTGTTGCTGTTTCAGCACTCAGGTCTCTCTCAGTGGAAAGCCTGGGTGCTTCTGTTATTTACTGTTGTCAGAGTATTCAGTATGTGTATAGTGATACATCCAAGGGTCTCAGTTCAGGGACTCCGGTATGTGCTACTTACTTCCTGACCCACTGATTGTTCTTTGTTTATAGAACATGGCACTGCAGTGGGAGGACTCCCAGTGAGGCTGTTGTCATGGAACGTGAAGGGTTTAAACAACCCAGTTAAGCAAAGGTTCTCCAATATCTCAAATCCCTCATGATTGGCATAGCACTCCTCCAAGCACCTCACTGGGAAGATGATACACTGGATCTGCAATGGCTGGGTATGACATGGTACGCAGCTCCTCCTCCAGTAAGTTTTAAAGTTATGATCCTGATCAATTGGGTCCTTAATTGGACTGTAGAGAAAATTCTTAATGATGCCCTTAGGAGGTGGGTGGTGGCTAAGATGCTGTACCCCACGAGCATGCCCCATTTGCATCTATATATATACCCAATGGAGTTGATGCCAGTTTCTTCCCTCATTTCTGTCAAGCCCTTACTGATGTGCAGGGAGACCAATGTATCCCTATCTTCATGTGGGGGGTTGGGGATTTCAATATAGCT
This sequence comes from Neoceratodus forsteri, assembly GCA_016271365.2. Taxonomy (NCBI): domain Eukaryota; kingdom Metazoa; phylum Chordata; order Ceratodontiformes; family Ceratodontidae; genus Neoceratodus; species Neoceratodus forsteri. The sequence continues at coordinate 157,257,774 of CM028131.1, read as the reverse complement.
ACAGAGCTCTTCCTTGATAGGGCCAACGTCTCCCCTGATACGCAACCCAAGGCTCAAGTAGCACCCCAGGGTGTGATGAATGAGTGGGGTCTCGTGGATGTCTGGAGGAGGGACAACCACACAGGTCATGACTATGCTTTCTACTCCAGTGTCCATGACTCCCATAGCTGTACCAAACACTGGATGGTTGATGAAATGGCTTCCCCCACCATCTCTGCCCCTTCCACAGGGTGCATTATTATTTCTGACCAAGCACCTGTGGCCCTATGTTTCCAACCACCAGAGCAGAACCTAGCTTCCCCCGTTGGGGATGTAACCCTCTCCTGCCCACTGACCCCAAGTTTAAGGAGTGAATTTAGAAGGAAGTCACTTTCTACTTCACTACAAATGACACCAGGTCAGAAGGGGCACCCTATGGAAGGCTTTCAGCCTACTGGCATAGGTGCTTAACTGTGTTTTCCTCCTCTTTCAGGAGGGAATGGGAAGCTGAGGTAAACTCCCTTATGGACTCTCTTGTCAAACTATAGAACCAGCTCAAAATAACCTTTCCACCAGGGGCCCCCCTCATAGCTTTGATTGCGAGCCTGAAAGAGTGTATTGATACCCTCCTCCACCACAAGACAGAATGGCAACTACTGTGATCTAAGCATAATTTGGGGGAATTGGGGGAAAAGGGTGGTAGGCTTTTGACGAATAGGCTCCACAAACAGCAGGCAGAAACTAGAATCTCAGCCCTGCATAGACCGAACAGCTCTGTAGCCACTGGACCGATGGACATTAACCAGTCAATGCACCAGTTCTGTGAGCAGTTGTATGCAGTACAAATGACTGTCTCTACCCTTTACAAAATTTGTGACTTTCTGGGGGGCACTCCTATTTCCAACTCCAGACCCACAGAGGGGTGACCTAGACAAACCCCAAATGGAAGCAGAGCTTTGCAAAGCTCTTCCCTCATTACCCAAGGGGAAAGCCCCAGGCAGGGATGGGTTTATGATCTAGTTCTACCAATTGATGCCAGACATTATTATCCCCCGCTGCTTGCAGCCTTGAGGGAAGTTCAGTCCACCAAATGTCTCCCCAAGACAATGGGAGATGCAATTATCACCTACTCTCCAAAAAATCAGACAGTCTTCTGGACTGTGAAAATTTCCACCTCATCTCACTTATTTCAGTGGACACCAAGTTCCTACTCAAATCACGTGCCTCCAGACCGGTAAATGCATTGCCCTTTTAATTCATCCCACCCAGGCTAGGTTCTGGAAGGGGAAGTTTGGGGCTGATAACCTTCAGACACTTATCAATCTAAAGCTTCATGCCAAAGCTGCAGATACCCCCTACGGCAGCCCTGGCTGTTAATTTCCTCAAGGCCTTGGACTCTGTGGAGTGGCATTATTTCCATGACATCCTGGAACTATATGGCTTGGGGCCAACCTTCAGGAGCTAGGTTCACACTCCTTATGCAGACCCTTTAGCCAGAGTTCTCACTAACTGAACAATCTCCTTTCCATTTACTTTACAAAGAGGTATGCAGCAAGGCTGCCCTCTTTCACCCCTCCTTTTCTTCTTGGCCCTGGACCCCATCTCCAGGAAGTTGCTGGTGTCAACTTCAACATAGGGGATCATAGGGCAGGGGTCTTCCTATCTGGTAAATACTCATGTGGATGGCCTTCTTCTTACCTTGAGTAAGCCTGAGCTTTCGCTTCCCCCACCCCAAGGTTCTCTCTGCCTTCGTCACCTTGTCAGGCCTTTGTGTTAATCTTAACAGAACTATGGTATCATATCTGAATCACCTATGTGACAGCAGCTGTTACTTGGGCACAAAGGATAAGTGGTCAGGGGAGTGGTTCAAGTACCTAAGGGTCAGGATCATCAGCAAGTGGGCTGATCTCATATCAACTCATTTCTCCACTTTGCTCACAGACCTAGAACATGAAATTAGTCGCTGGCTAAAACTTAGCCTAACAATAATGGGGAAGGCTGAAGCCATTCATAAGTTAGCTCTATCGAAGTCCTTATACCTTTTTTGTAACCAGCGCATCACAGTTCCATGTCATGACGGCAATTGCGGAAAGGCAATCGCTGTTACGGCTAGTGTACGTTGCCGAAAATCAGTTTGGCAATGCACGCACGCGCGGACAAAATGGCACCCAAAACCTACAGGTCTCATTTTTAATGTGGGGGGGCTATGCCCCACCCACGCACCACTACTTAAGGATTCTCTCAACCCCAGGGGGTGCATGTCGGGTGAAAAACTTAAAATACATGCTGCCTGCCGGCAACAAAAAAACCTACACTACACTGGACCCAGACCCTGTACCCTGCACCTCTCAGCCAACCGCCCTCCCCACCATACTAGCGGACCAGTTCAGCAGCTGCCTGCCACACCCCCTCCGACATACCATCCCTCCCCTGCCACCCCCCCATGCATGTGCACGCATGCGTATACCCGCTACTTCTCATCATGGTTTTTCGCCTACCCCATTATCCAGTCACCCCCTGCTTGGTACCCGTGAAAACAGGTGCCGTAATTGAGTCACTGTTTTTATTGATGCCCAATTTTGGACACCTTGTTCACTAGATACCACACATCACTATCCACAACAAGGTCATCTTGAAAATAGACCACCTCATCAGCCACTTTATGTTGGAAGGCAAACTTCATTGATTGAGCAAGGCTAAACTATAAGCCCACCAGCATAAGGGAGGTTTTGAACTTCCATGGTTCAAAGGATATGCCTTGGCATACCAGATGACGCAATCATAAGTGCTTCATCCCCTCCATTAGATAAGTCACTGTAATGGGTGCAACTGGAAACGTGCTGTGGTGGTGCCCTGCCTCAGTGTTCTGTTAGGTTACATACCCACAGGTACTTCCCTTTCTAACCCTATCCTGCTCACTACCCTACAAGCATGGGACAAATATATGAGCCTCATTTCAGTTCCCAAAGCTTCTAGAGCTCCCCCTAAAATCCCTGACTTATATCTGGCAGAAACAGTGTATTCCAGTGAGTGGACAACCCGTCATATGGACAGGGTGGGCTGATAGAGGCATTCAGCTGATCTTGGACATCTCCCTACCTAAAACTAACACCTTGCTTTTCTTTCAACAAATCCAGGCAAAGATGGGTGCCCTCTACTCAGATTGTTGGAGTTTCCTGCAACTTAGATTGTCCATACAAGCCCTTGATAGGACCTTGCTCCCCAATCACCCTGGTCCTGGCTGCATAGCTGGACCTTTCCTCCACCATCAGGGGGCTAGCCAGTAGAATGTATGTTACCATCAGGGCTGCCCAGAAACCAGTTCTAGATGTCAGCAGGTCCAAATGGGAGCAGAATCTGGGCCTCTCCAAACTGCTTCCAAACTGGGAGACCAGCATCTTGTTGGTGCACCATGCCTACAGAGACACAAAAAGTCACCTGAGCCAAATTAAAACATTGCACTGATGGTACAGGACTCCCAAAGCCCTATATTCTATGGGTCTACTCCCTCACTCCAAGTACTTGCTTTGCTCCTAGTCTGATGCAGGGCTGCTACATGTCCTGTGGGGATATCTGAAGCTCTGTACCCTGTGACAAGAAATTTTATCCGACTGCTCCAAAGTTCTCCAAGTGCCCTCCCAAATTCTCCTGAATCGATTGTTCTCAGGATTACCACTGAAGTAGGTGACCTGCCCAAACCACAGCAGTGTTGGCTTAAGGTAGCCTTTTTGGAAGCCAAGGACTGTGAGACAGGTGACCATCCCCTCTCTGCTCTCCTGGGATTCTGCACTGTCAAAAGTGGACCTTTTTGAAAGACTCTCCTTCACTACATTGGGGAAATCAGGAGTATACTTCAAAAGGTGGGACCCCTTTTTGCCTCCCACCTCTTTTTGGCCCCCTTATCATAGTCCTGCAACCCACCTCACATCAATCAATCAGAGGAGTAGATCCAATTTTATATTTCATATCATCCTCCACTTTGTGTAGATGAGCTTGGAACCTAGATAACGTACATGAGGCTAGCCTCTGAACAGTACTGGATTAACAATGGCATGGGGCTAGGCCCACACTCGGAAGGGGGTCAACTGGCCTAGGTGCAGCAGCTGCCCACATGCCTTGTGGGTAGTTCATTGGTGTGATATTAGTTATTTATTTGCAAAATAATTGCCCTGCCTGCTCCTTTATGTGCTCACACTGTGGCCGAGTTGTCAGTGGTGTCACGTAACATGGAGAAGCAGAGTGAGTGAGTTTCACAACACACATTTTCCCACCACAGACAGAATACAGCTTGGTCAGTGATTAGGTGAGCTCACACTAACGCAGTGCAGTGGCATCAAAAAGAATTTCAGTCACATAGGTCTCACTTGGTGGGTCTACAAGCAAGCGTATGACTGCTTAGGTCGCGGGGTTGGGAGTCGAGACAGTTTGATTCAAGGAGGAGCACAGGACTCAAGGAAGAGGTCTTAACTCTTGGACTCACTGGGCTGGTGGCTAGTGGCAGGCCACAAGTTCTGGCCAGATGGCTGGGTAACTAAGTTATGACAATTGCAATTGCTCCCCATCCATTCCACACTTGTAGGTTATGTTTATTTACTTCTTAACATGTCATTCTGTTCTATGGAATCACCTCACATGTTCGAGCAGGCAGGCGGCTGCTTGAACGTGTGCACAGCAGTCAGTGCGCTCTGCCTGTGTGGAATGTACAATTTTGCAAGGGACCTAACTGGCATCTGACCACCACTGGTTGTTGCTCTGTCCCCCCCGCCCTATTGCAATATAAAATGGCACCTGTTCCTGGTTATCCGGCTCTGAGCATTTTGCCTTCTCCCATGTAATGCTGATCCTTGCTAGGCTGGTAGATTATCAGAATGCTTCCCCCTCCTCACAAAATGCTGATCTCGGACTGAACTCCATCAGCTCCTCAACACCTGCCAACTTCTAGAGCTCACTGTAAAGTAACAATGGGATTTTTCATGTATTTTTGTCAATTGTTTCACACTACATTTTGCTGGTGGCATTTTTTTTTTTGATGGGATCTATATTAGGCTGTGACTTTCCTGTTAGCTACTGTAGATGGGTAAAGCACTGACTAGACAGTCAAATGATCAGTGCTGCTGGGCGAGTGGTTAGTGAAGAGATATAGCAATTGGACAAGCTACATATCTGGATAAGATTTATTTAACTACAGTATCCTTTGGACACTGGATACTATCTGCTGATCATGTGTTTAATTATCCCTGCTCACAAATATGCTAACATTATCTGAATAAAGTGGAATTTGGGGAAAATAAATAGAACACATGAAAATGGGGCCCACAGTATGTCTTGGCACTGGGCACACAAAAGGTTAATCTTGCCCTGCTTCTGAAGAATCAAATGACCCGGCTTAGCCTCAGTCAGATCAATTTATGTTCATAGCATTCCATTATTCCTTTCTTATTTCAATACTATGTGTTAGTTTTAGTCACACTGCCTAATATTCTGATGTTGTTACTTTAATTTCTACAACCTGTTGCATGTACTGTCTCTTTTATAATAGCCTGGTTACACACTTGTGATCTTTGTAAGGTAAAACATTTTTCAATAAAAAGTTTCATGTTAAAAAAATAACTGTCCCAGTCATCAGTGCTAGAACTGCAATATCGTTGTTCAGCTGTAGCAGAGGGCTCTCCTAACAATAGCACAGCAATATGCTGGTGTGCTGGCTATGAACCTCCTCTATCCAACTGAATTGCACAGCCAGTGTTGCTCACCCATACCAGTATGTGTTACTCAGTCCAACCGCACCAGTAGTTCATCAGGCTGAGAAGGAAGCACAGGACTGCTTTCTTTTTTTAACCCACAAAATTCAAAGGTGATGGTAAAACTAATTAAAAAAAGCACATATTTCATGTGGCACACTTCATAAATGCAACCTCCCAGCATCAATCACACAGTAAGCGACTGATTCTGCCCTATATCCTTTCGTATGAAGCCCTCTGTCCATCAGAATTCAGAAGGCAATGGCTTTCTCTCCTATAAAACTAGTGAAAAATGTGAAGGGCCTGCTACACCAAGTAATTGATGTTTTCCATTATTTTTGCCAGCCAGATAATAGAAGCATGTAATTCATAACTTTTCTTTATGAGGCGCTTAGTAAGGCTGTTTTAATAATCTTTATTCATTGTTCACTTTTATGTTCCCTTTAATTAAGCCAAAGTAAAACACTGATAAATGAAGGCTTTCAAGCAGTTTCCATCCTGTCTAATTGCCTGGGATAGACCTTTCCATAGCAACATGCCACTGCAGCAGTTTTCTAGTCTGGAATTTTACCAGAATTCCTTCTATCATGGAGAAGAGTATCACCCCTCCACCCCCCACACTCACTCTTTTTTTCTAATTTATTTAAAGCAAGACAAACCAGATTAACTTTGAAGCCACCCAGAATACTTTGATGGTCATTGGATTATTTTAGAAGTAATTGCAGTGTTATCAAGACCCGAAGTTATCAGAAAAAACTGAAGAAAATAACCTGATGACTGCACAATGATCCCAGGAAGACATTGTACAACACTTTGGTACTCAGTGAAGAGCACTATATAAATAAAGATTATTATTATTATTATACTTTAGTAATATCCATGCAATTATTCTAAGCTCATCGTAGAATCATCTGTCAAGATGATTTCTGATGACAAGTATTCAGACACTTATAGACTCCTTCCTGTTTTCTGTTTAAGTGACAAAAGCATAGTAACATAGACAATGATGGCAGAAAAAGACCAACAACCACCCAGTCTGCCCAAGTTCCCTATTTAGACCTGGGAGCTATTGTCCTTCCAGGGTTCTAGAACTCCACATCCTTCCCCCCATTCTCCTCCTAGTTTCTGCCACCCAGAGCAACCACTATACCCTTCATTCTGTCCTAGCCATACTTGAAACCACTGACGGTTTTAGCCCCCACCACCACTTCAGCTGGTAGACTGTTCAACAGCTCCACTACTCTTTCTGCAAAATAAAACTTCCTCATGTTCATAGAAATATAGAAACATAGAATGTGTTGGCAGAAAAGGACCAGTAGGCCCATCTACAGTAGTCTGCCCTGTTTTCCCTCCCAGCTCCTCTCTCCATTCCCTCCTGAACCTCCCTTTTGTCAAGTTCCACTCCCAGGTGACAGTAAACTAGTATTCAAGTTAAATAGTTCCCCGCAGTTCACCTTGTTAATTTCTTTTTGGAACTTCAAGATTTCTAACGTATCTCTCCTGTCCCTCCTGGTCCCCAGTGAGTACATGTTCAGTGCTATAAGGCACTGCACATAGGATCTGCACTGTTGGTCCTGAACCATTATTGTTACCCTGCGCTGCACCATCTCCAGCATATCCCTATCCTTCTTGAAGTGAGGACTCCAGAACAGGGCGTAGTAACCAGGTGTGGCCTCAACAAATCTGTCACAAAGAATTAGAACAGAGGTGACTGGAGAGTGGCCACTACACCTTTTCAACCATCACTTTCTGTGTTTCTATGAAGGATCCAGGAACATGAGGTTATTAGAGGTACTGTACTGAGCCGATATAAACAAGGGGCTAGGGTCATTTAAAATGGGGAAATGCAGTAGAATATCTGGCATGAAGGGCAAGGGACACCAGTATATAAGCAAAACAACATTTGTAATGTAGTTGGATAGCACTGTTTGGATAAGATCCTTTTTTAGAGCAAATGTAACCATAATTCAAAATGTGTAGGTCCCTTTCCTCACTGTGGAGGAGGCAAGACAAGGCATTCATTTCTCTATAGTTTCCCATCCAAAGAGGGCTCGGAGCACTTTACAAAATTCCATAGAGCATACAGGATACCTATAGGATTAGAAAATATAAACACCAATAAATAAATAACTAAATAAATAGACATATTATGTTAAAATACTGAGAATGGTGCCCAGAAACTTACTAGTTAAAATGCTATGGCAAACAGATAACTTTTCAACCACTTTTCAAAGGTGTATACGGATGGAGAACTCCTAAGATGGAGTGAAAGGGAGACCCAAATCAGGGGCTGCCTCCAAGAACACTCTCTCACCTGGAAGTTTAAGATGCACCCTAAGGATGACCAAAAAGAAAACCCCCGGCAGAGTGGAGTGGTCATTTGGGACCATACCAAGCAAAGAGGCCTTTATGGTAGTCTGGCCCTAAGCCATGCAGGGCTTTGTAAGTTAACATGATCTTGAAGGCAGTGCACCACCTGACAGGGAGCCAGTATAGCTGCTACAGCACAGAGGTGGTATTGTCCCTAAAATAATATGCAGTAATCAGCCTGGCATTCTGCACCAGCTGCAGACAATGCACTAACCTCCCTGATAGCCATAGTTTAGAAGCATTACTGTGCTCTAGTTTCAAGTTCATGAATGCATGAGCTAGGTTAGCCAGGTCCTCTTATGCCAGATAGGGTTTAATCTGGGAGATGTTCCAAGTTGGAAAAATCCACTGCAAACCACAGCTGACATATGATGTTGAAGTGTTAGTCCAGAGTCCACAATGACTCCCAGATTTTTCTACCAGAAAAGACAGCAGCATGTAATTACTGTTTCATACCTGCCTGCCTGCAGTTTCTGGTTTCAGCTTTTTTTTCAGTTCATTTCTATCCGTTTCCTTAAAATAAATAATGGCACAAGTCCAATTATGTCACTAACATTTCAATTACCTGGGCCATACTTATATGCTAGAACACGAGGAAAATGTTTTTAAACAATTTTTGGAAATCTTTCTGTACATTCTGGTCTTTATTTGCCAGTGGCCACTGACAGTGTACCAACTGGATAAAGAGTGAATTGTAAATGTTTTATTTTTACACTTTTTACTGAGCACAGTTATGTTTTTTTAATGCATGCAATAAAATAAAACCTTTGAAAAGTGCAGGTCACAGCTGGCAGGGTGGTTCTGGAAGATAATATGCTGCCCTATCATTTGGAGACACTCAGGATCGAGTCTTAATCTTGAATCCCAAGCTTCAGGTTTGGCAGATCTCTGAGCATGCAGTTAAGGAAGTGTACTGAGACATGAGATTTGTTACTGCTCACTCTGCAGCACCTCCTCTAGATTACAAGGAACCTTAACATTATCCATGACTAGTTCCGCCACCACAGGTTAGCGAGAGATTGGCAACACATGTGCATTGTCATGGGGTTGAGGGAGAATCTGCGTATGATGGCAGACCCTGGCCTTAATGACCAGCCCCCCAGTACATGTCCCTGACCCAGATCACATCCCCTTTCAGTGCAGGCAAGGTATAATTACTGTATCTCCTCATGAGGTCCCCAATCCCATACCTGAGCTCTGATGGATGGATCAAGTTACTGGACATTGCCAGGTACTGTGGTCATCTGAGTTTGAATACTGTAGGATGACTGAAGGCCAAGGGAAAATGTACCAAAGATACTATCAAGCCCCAAAGGAAGCAATTTATGTTATATTTAAATTTATCTGACTTGCTTAGTCATATAAGTAAAAGGGGCTCAGGAGATGTCTCTTGGCTAAACAAGAGCATCTACTCATGATGTTTTAGGGACTGATAACTGAGAAGCGAAGCGGAGAGGTTCTGAAACTCTAAGAAGTTACAGTGGTATGTTCTTAAGTAACCAAGAGACATCATCAGAGCCACATTTATTTTTTTTATTATTTCGGTATTTTAGAACTCAAATTTGATTCCAACTGGAAACATAATCGCTTTGGAGAACACTGGGAAAAAAGGATGCAAACTTAGATAACTGAAGCACCTGATGAGCAGGAACATGTTCACTGACCACCTCAGTGCCAGAATTTCATTTTGTGTCAATGCCATTTTTATTAAATATGTTTCTTTTGTTTTTTTTGAAAACTGCAACATTTTAATATTCTAGTCTTGCTAGCTGGACACCCAAATCTCACCATAAGCATGCACTAGAGGTTGAAGCTCTCATATTCAGATGTAGTCATTTGCATTGCATAAAACGTGGAGCCATGTGTAAAATGCAATGTGGTTGTCAAGGAGGCATATTCATAAGGTAATGTATTTTGTCCAGCGTATACTGCCTGAACACATATCAGACTGTGGTAACATATGCAAAGTGCATATTGGTGGCACACCACAGCTTGCTGGCAAAAATGCCCGAAAACAAAGAGGGAGATAGCACGTCCCAAATGGATTAGTGCGTTTGCTTCTGAGTGTCATATTTAGAGACCTCCATGCTAATGATCACATATGATATGTATGGTGTTAAAGGGCCATTTGCACATCTGTACAATGCCTCTTAGCATATATATGTGTGAAGGCATTGTGCAGAGCTTCAGCCATTGTCCCATCATCAACTGATCTCTGTGTAGTGGCGTATATATCCCTGCCAGCCTAGTGGTACACTGTATCCACCCTGATACCTACTGTAAAATGAAATTACCTTGGTACTCCAGTGGGACCCTTCTCCTGTTCTGATCCCTGTTGTAAAATGAAATGACCCTGGTATTTGAATGGTAACCCTCTCCTGCCCTAATTCCCATTGTGAAAAGAAATTACCCTGGTAGTCTAGTGATACCCCCTGTCACCTGTATCCCCCTTGTGAAAAGAAACTAATATGATAATTCTTTGGCATCCCCCTTTCACTTGATTCCCTTAGAGAAAAGAAATTACCCATGGTAGCCCAGTGGAACCCCCTCCACCATAGCCCCCATTGTGAAAAGAAAGAACTTTGGTAGTCCAGTGGTACCCTCATTCTACCCTAATCCCTGTTGTAACACAAAGTGGCCCCTCTCCAGCCAAGTCCACCCACTCAGCACTTACCACCATCCACCCCCATCCAGCACTTGACTCATCCTAAAAAACCTATGGGCATGGCAGGCACAGTGAGGTATGAAGACCAGCACAGACCCTGTTATCACCACCTCAGCTAGCCATCATCTGAATGACAGGGGCTTAGCTCACACATATTATGTTTCAACAAAATGACAATGACTTAGCTCACACATGTTACGTTTCAACAGGAGGAGGGAGCCCATGTATCTGTCACAGTCAACCTTAAACCCACTTATATGTTTCACCTCCAACACATCATCCTGTCAGGATCAGAAAACTCATGGGCAGGCAGGAAGGCATTATATCTGGTCTGGTGCATGATGGCTGTACAAACAGCTTACACGGTACAAATCCCATGCTAAGGGTATAGCATATACAGAAGCAGCAACCAGACAATTCAGAGTAGCAACAGGTGGTAAATTTGATATTAAAACATGCAAACAACCAGAGCTCAGTTTAACAGGTTGACTAAGAAATATTCTTTTAGTTAAATGCTTAGAGCTGTTGCTTGTGACAGCAGGGATGCAATGATTGATCCCAGGGTCTAGCACATGCTCTGTCAGCCTATTCCTGTATATTTGAATTGGTTAATGTCATATATATATATATATATATATATATATATATATATATATATATATATTTGTTGGCATGTATTGGGGTGTGTATATTGGATTTAGAATTGCATTTTTGTTGGAGTGTATTGGGGTGTGTACGTTGGATTTAGAATTGTGTTAAATGAATGACTGGAGTGTGTTGGGAGGTGTTAATAGTACGAGTTTGAGTGTCTTAAGGAATTTTGATTAGAGAATGGGACATGTTTGACTGGTGGTTTGGGGTAGTTTAGGGTTTTTAACTGTATTGGGGAAAGGTTGGGTTGGGGAGAAAGGGGTATATCGTGTTGTGGTGCTGTGGTGTGGAACTTCGTCCTTAAGCGGGAGTTTTGGGTTGTGGTTAATTTCTGGTCAGCGGAGATATGTGTATGGGTCTAGGTCCCCCAGGTTTTGTTACTCCCCTTTCCAGTTGCAGGACTTCTGCCTTTTTGATGACTATCCCTGCCAGCAGTGGCTTAAAGGCACTGCAGGGATGTGGGCATTTGTGGGCATGATAAGGAGGCAGGATGGTAGGCAGCAAGTGGTGGGAGTTGCTAATGGGGGGCACTATAAGGATGGTGAGAACCAGGATATGCCCTGGGGTGAAATGGAATCTGAGGTGAATCCAGACATGGTTGGTTTCCATATCCAGGGCTCCTACCAGACTAAGTGGGCAGGTAACAGACCAGCAGCCTCCACTCATCCCCTTCAGGAAGTGTTGTACAATGCAAGATCAATGAGAAACAAGACCGCCATTCTGTTGGAGTAGATTTCTATGGTTGGTTTGGCTTGCATTAGAGAGACTTGGCTGGGAGATGATGTGGGTTCAGTTTTGGAGGCATCAATCCTGGCTGGGTTCTCTGTGGTTTATTGCCTGCTTGGGGATTGCGGTGGGTGGCAATCTGTTTTAGATCTGAGTTGAGCTTTTCTCTATAACCAGTGGGAGTTACTTCATTGTTTGAATGCATAGCTATATGTGGGGTCCAGGTGCAGGTTGCAGAATCTTTCTCATATACCAGCCTCTGGGGCACAAGAAGAAATAACTACAGAAAATCACAAACTTCCTCACCAAGAAGGTATTGGAGCCTCCCAAATGGCTGTCTCAGGATGACTTTAGTGCCCAGACTGATGATGAACTCTTACAATTTGGACAAGATTTTCTCAAGTTGATGAAATCACTGGGCCTCGCACAAGTTGTTACTGCTGCAACCCATCAACATGAACATGCCTTGAGCTTAGTATTCTCACTGGGGCTTGAGATTAATAACTTCTGGATTCATCTGATCACTTGTTTGGATCACTGCACAGTAAGGTTCTCATTTGGGGCCCCTCATTCTCCACCCCAGTAGAGATAGTCTGTTACCATCCTTTAAAGGGGTTGTACCCAGCAGAATTACTGGCAGTGATGAACCTCACAGGTGTGATGACTGCTTGTAAGGCAGGATAGAGGGAGGTGGTTGTGGCCTATGAAAGAGTTATCACCTAAGCCCTTGGTACTGCTGCACCTGTTTGTATATGACCTAGGACATTTAGTATCCCCATGGTTCAATGGGAAACTTAGGGAATGAAGGCCACGGAATGGATATTACAGCATTGTTGCCAGAAGTCTAGGACCAATGGGGACAAATTGGTTTTGAGAACTCACTTCAGTGAATATCAGAGGTCAATCTACTATAAGAAGGTAGCATTCCTGTCCAGGGTGGTTGCAGTAGGGAAAAACAGACTAGCTCAGATTTCCATACTATGGACAGGCTATTACATCCAGCATCTCTTCAACTTGTTAAGGCAATTTCATCCAGCAGATGTGGAGAGTTTGCTCAGTTCTTTTCTGACAGAGTGTCCTCGATCAGGTCTGGGATAACCCCAACTAGGCTGCTGCAGCCCAGCATAGGAGAGCTGGTTGTCACTAAGGGCACACCTCCTGTATGGGACACATTTAGGCCTATAACGGTGGAGGAGGTTTGTAAGGTGATCTCTGAGTTATGGCCAACCTGTTATGAATTGGGCCCAGGTCCAGCATATCTCCTAATGAGCTGTGTGGGTGTTCTGGGTTCAGTGCTCACTTAGATAGTCCAGTGCTCCCTTTCTGAGGGATCCTTTCTGACAGCATTGAAAGATGCATTGGTGAAGCCCCTTTTGAAAAAAAACATCTCTGGACCAGACTGCTTATCAAATTATAGACCTGCCTCTAACCTTCCTTTTCTGGGAAAGTTTACTGAGAAGATGCTAGCTGTGCAGCTCAAGGCACACCTTATGCCCTTTAACATCTGCAATCCTGTCCAGTCAGGATTTAGATCTAGGCACAATATGGAGACCATGATGGTGAGGGTGCATAATGGCCTACTCAGGGCTAGAGATCAAGATGAACAGTCAGTTCCCATTCTACATGCTCTCTATTCAGCATTTAACACTATGGACAATAGGTTGCTGTTGGATTGCCTAAGGGAGTACTGTGTACTTGTGGCATGGTCATCAGCTGGTTGGAATCCTTTCTCAGAGATAGGATGCAGAGGGTAGTGATGGGAAATTTCTTCTCACTCCTGAAGCCCCTGCCCTGTGGTGTTCCCCAGAGCTTGATCCTCTAACATACAGTTTTTTGTTTGCAGTGTATATGCTGCCCTGGCAGAGATCATCAGACATTACAGTCTGGGTTTTCACTGCTATGCAGACGACACCCAACTGTTCCTGTCATTTGCACCTGGGTTGCCTGGCATGGTTGCCATACCAAATTTGCGCATGGCCAAGATTCAGGACTGGATGTTCTCCAGCTGGTTTGGACTAAACTCAGGCAAAACAGAAGTACTAGTGTTTGAACCTGGTTGATGGCAGGGTGTAAGGACTTGAATAGAGATGACTGGCCTTGTGCTTAGTTCCTCCAGTCTTGTGGCCTCCGATAAGGTTAAGAATCTGGATGTAATTCTGAATTAAAGAATGACTCTTGAGGCTGTGGCATCATCCAGAGTCTGGAGTAGCTTTTACCATCTCAGGAATATCGTCCAGATCAAAACCTTGATTCCACCAAATGGCCTGCCCTCACTGGTATTTGCCTTTGTGACTTCTAGACTTAGCTACTGGAATGCTGTTTATCTTGGGGCTAGCTAAGGAGTCCGATGACATCTGCAGCTAGTGCAGCACCCAGCACCCAGGTTATTGATGGGCCTTCCAAGGTCTTGTTGTGTTAGCCCGGTCCTGCATGATTTGCACTGGCTGCTGATGAAGTGGAGAATCACCTTTAAGGTTGATTTAGCAACCTGCAAAGTCCTGTATGGACTGGGCCTGGGTTATCTTAGTGAACTCCTTTCTCCCTACCATCCTTCTTGCTCTCACCACTCTTCTGAGTTGGGGCTCCTAGTCATTCCCAGGGCTAGGCTAAAGACATTTAGGGATCGTGCTTTTGATGTTGTGAGTCCTACCCTGTGGAATTTACTTCCCAGATCCCTGAGAGAGGTCCCCTTGGTCGAAGTCTTTAACAGGGCCTTAAGACTCATTTAGAGAGCCTTTTAATTTGATCTCATCCTCACTGGCTGTTTTTAATCAAATACTGTATTTATTTATGCTATTGAATTCAGAAATTTTTATTTGCCTATTCTGACTTTATGTTTGTATGTTTTAAATGAGTTGCAGCACTCAGAGCCCCCCAGGACTGGGCGCTCAACAAATAAATCTACTACTACTAATTGGAACTGAGTTAATAACAACATTTCATAGTGGGTTACCTTCTAATAGGGAATGGATTCTCTTAGGCAATTTCAATTGTAATTGGACCTCAGATTTAAAAAATGGTATTCCTGAGTTATTATTGGATCTGGGGGTTCAACAAATTATAGAAAGTGAAACCGACCTAATTAAAAAACTGGTATTGGAACAGTTCTGGATTGGATTGTGATTACTCACCCTGATAGGATTACCAATTTTGGGGTTCTACCTGATGTGATGAGTGTCCACTGTCCAGTATTTTGTAACTGGTCCACCAGGGTAATAGAAAACCCACAAAAGTACTTTGAAAAAAGAAATCTTTCTCAGTTAACATCAGATACTATTGAGACTGTATGCAATGAATTTGGTTGGTCATTGTTTGATTCTCTTAATGACTTGGATTTGCTTCTTGAATTATTCCATAGGGTTTTTTCTGATATTGTTAACAGGGTGGCACCATTAAGAAAAATGAGAATTAGAGCTAATAAACAAAAGTGGTTGACTTGAGAGTTACTCCTTCTTATGAAATCCAGAGATAAGATTTGGAAGCAATATAAAAAAAAAAACATGTTACTTTACAGATGTATAAAATCTTGAGGAATAAATGTAAATCCAAAGTTAGGAGTGCAAAAAAATTGTACTGCCTCTCTGAACAAAGAAATGCACTTGGGGATCCTAAAAAAACATGGTGCATTTTAAATAAATTGATTGGTAAGGAAAAAAAGATGACTGATATTACTTTACAACATAATGGTCATCTCGTTAGTGATTCTAATTTAGTGGCTGTTTAATCAATACCTTGGCAATTGTAGAAGTTATAGAACATCAGGTAATGGCTAAAGTCGATTACAAACTGATTTAAAATATATTCATGATGAATTTAAATTTGTACCTGTCACACTGCAGTTAGTAAAGGATTATATACTTAAAAATGACTCTCGACCTAGCGTGGGATATGATGGAACTGATTATAGAATTCTCAGGTTAGGTATCACTTTCTTTTCCTACCCCCTTTCTTTGATTTTTAATAGTTCATTAAAAAGACTATGTTTTCCCTCAAAGTTGTAAATCATCCACTATCAAACCAATTTTGAAAAATGGTAACCCACAGACTACATTTAATTTCTGACCTATTTCTTTGTTGAATCCACTATCTAACATTTTGGAAAGGGTTATCTTAGATCAAACTTTAGAATATCTTACAAAATATCAAATGTTAACTGATTGTCAGCATGGGTTCAAACCAAACCACAATACAGAGACAACCTTGGTGAGGTTCACTAGCCACATTTAGTGCACCCTTGATAAAGGGTACTCTATTGGGGCTTTATTTGTGGACCTCACCAAGGCCTTCGACCTAGCTGATTATACCTTATTGCCATCAATATTAACAAATTTGCATTTTTCAGCTATGACAGTCAGATGGTATTCTGACTACCTCACAATTAGGACCTTCAGGACACTGATTGGTGATAATTTTTCAAAAACAATTGTGATGCAGAGTGGGGTGCCCCAGGGTTCTATCCTGGAACCCCTTATTTTTTCTCTTTATGTTAATTCTGCCCCAAGTGTTTGTTCAAAAACGTCTATGATTTTATATGCAGATGATGTGGTCATTCATAGTGATGGAATTAACTTAAGTGCAATATTAAATGATGTTCAGACAGATGTTGATTTTTTTCAAGATTGGTTGATTCAGAACCATATGGTTCTGAATCCCAAAAAAAACTAAATTTATGATTTTTTCCTGTAGGTCTAGTGGGAATGATGATGAACTTATTCATATTAAAGATAAGGGGTTGGGGGTTATTATTGAGTTGGTGGAAAATGTTAAATATCTGGGAATATTATTGGATAGTAAATTATCTTTTGAATTACACATTAAACATCTTAGAAAGCTTATACATCATGCAAAAACATTCCTAACAGCAGATTCCAGTAGGCTATTTGCACATAGTTTTCTTTTAAGTGCTTTTGATTATGGTTTATTTAAGCAATAAGGCATGACAGGGTGTGGGTTATTGGGGGATTTACTCACGCCTTGTGTGATGTGCCACGTGGCGCAGCTGAGTGACTTAACCACGCAAGAAGTTGGTAAATCCACCAATAACCCACATCCTGGAGTGCCTTATTGCAATTATATAATGGACCCATGTGTAAAATACATTTGAAATGTGTTTAAGTATGTCTTTTATAAATGCCATTTCTCAGCTGTGGGTTATTGCAGGATATATCACGGTCATGTGATGTGTTTTGACCAATGAGGTTACAGGATTTTCATACCCCATTGTATAATGGTTTATTCCTCAACTATGACTACAGTTTTGAACAATCTGAGGGCTACATACAACTCAATATTATGGTTTATGTTTAGTGCACCTTAACACATGCACCACTGTCAGTTATACAAATCCTCTGATTGCCTATCTTTGGCTGATAGAATCTCTCATAAAATGGGAGTTTTTCTGTTTAAAATCATAAATGGGCTTCTTCCTGCATCAGTTATTGATCTTTTCCCAAGACTCCATCATCCTTGTAGAACTAGGTCCCAGAGTAGATTTATTTTTAAAATACTGTTCGTCAAAAAAACAGTGGGCCCAAGGTCACTTTTGTATCAAGCGCCCCTATTTTTTAATACTGTTCCAGTTGGCCGGGCCAACTGTAAAACTGTTCATTGCTATAGAACTCGTCTTAAGTAATGGCTTTTTAATAAGTCTGAATGCACCAGCTGACCATAAACTATTATGTAATTATCATAATCTTATGTATTTTGTATTGTATAAGTTATTATTTTGTCTTGTATGTTGTCTTTTTGTAGTACTGTAACTTGTCATCAGTGAAAATGGGCAAATTTGCTCATCAGATCCACAAGTATAAAAAATGAAATGAAAATGAAATGAATGACTACTACTGCTACTCAGAGCCCCAAGGACTGGGTGCTCAACAAATAAATCTACTACTACTACTACTGCTACTCAGAGACCCAAGCAATGGATGCTCAACAAATAAATCTACTACTACTACTACTACTACTACTACTACTGATACTTCTACTACAACTACTACTAGTAGTGCTACTACTACTACTACTACTGCTACTACTACTGCTACTACTATTACTAGTGCTGCTGCCACTACTACTACTACTACAACTACAATTGCTACTACTACTGTTACTACTACTACTATCAGACCTTTAATTCAGTTTACAGAAGGTGTCCCTGAGAACATTACATTGTTGCTGTGGGTGGGATCCTCATCTGTTGAGAAACAGACAAAGAAACAGAAGAACAAATGGGAAGAAACATAGTATATACAGAATTTGTAACCAGACAATGTAGTGTGTTGGAGAGGGTTGTGAAAGTTGACATAGCAACATGTAAGGGGAGCCAAATATATGTGTATTAATGTATTCTTTATTTTGGGCCTATAGGCTGGGTAAAATGGCTTTTTCGCTCCCTTGGTTGCCAGGACTAGTCCCATGAACACCCATTCCCCATTACAGTGTTTTCCCACACATCTCCAGCTTCTCTTTGGTCCCACATTCAAAAATATAAACATGCTCAAAAATGCTGGTTCCTGGCACTGTGTCAGGGCTCACAGCTTTACTTCTATGACACTTCCCTCACTAGCCCAACACCCCCACCACCACTATTTGCAAAATATGGTAATTTATGCAACAGGAGAGCATTTCTATCACCAAACTGATTCCTAATACTATTGGACCTTCTGGTGCAGGGGGATGGTTATTCTTACATATTTAGGGGCACTGGGAAAATGCTGGAGTTCTAGGGGTGTGGAAACCACTCGTATGTGAATCATCTCATGCAACATCTGGTAAATCAAATGAATACATACCTAAAAGATACCAAACATGTGGTACATCTCATTGAGGGACTGAATAATATAGTGTACATCACAAGCTAGCATGACATTAAACTGGTTACCTTTGAGATCTGTACACCTCGATTCTTCATGAGGAAGAAGAAGAAGAAGAAGAAGAAGAATCAGTATTTATATAGCACTTTTCATACATCCAAAGCGCTTTACAAGCAATGCTAGACTGGTAGTGAAGTGACTGAATGTGTGGTGGCTGCCATATCGCACATCATCACCCACACACAGCCTGGATAATTGCATGAACTGGTTTATGGGAAGGGGAATGTTGGTCAGGACGCCGGGAATGTTCCCTACTCTTTGCGAAGAGTGCCCTGGGTTCTTTTACTTCCACCTGGACACCCACCAGGACAACACCAGGATGGGTAGAAGGGACCTCAGTTTAACATCTCATCCGAAGGACGGCACACCCCAGCAGTACAGCACCCCCCAATACTGCACTCGGATGCCATCGATTTTTAGGTGCAAGTCCAATCCCGGTGTGGGACGAGAACCCACAACCTTCTGGTCCAGAGGCGGATGTGCTACCAACTGAGCCACGCTGACACCTACAGAAGGAATCAGAGTATTACAAATTGCTTGCCTACTCAGGAATCCTAAAGACTTGCCACTGTGTTATGTATTCATTTATTGTAATATACTGATAGCGCCAATCATACTGTTGAAAAGTATACAATAAATTTCCTGTCCATTGATAGTATTATAGGATCTCATAATACTGTCATTCAATGTTCATCGATAGTATTATGAGGTCCCATAATACTATCAATGGATTTCCTAACATACTGCCTTTGGAATCCTGCTTCCTTTCCACCATGCGCACACAATCGCCAGCTGCCTATCCACCAGTTTTACTGTAACCACTGTGTACAGCAAAAGCCGTGGTCACCACAGCTGACACAGGTACAGATTTTAACGATCAACTCTCTATTATAATAAAAAGCTTAAAAACACTAGATTTATATCAATTATGCTTTAACTTTATTGTCTTCAAGTTATGTGTTATTTTTTATGTTCGCTAGCTGATGGTCTACTAAGTATTGCAGCTAATACAACATTTATTTCATTAAGTCTTTCAAAAGGTATCAGACTGTCCTCTGCTAACCACACAACTGCTGTTTGTGACATCACAGTCCGGGTTCTGTGACAATACAGTGACTGCATTATAGTGAGTACCATTTCAGTGAATTTAACTTAGCGAAGCCAATTTTAGCGACCAGGAACTTCAGCAACTGCATTTTCAGTGCAAATATCTACACCTGCAATTGAATATTTCCAGGGGTTACAGAAGCTACAACCTCTGACTGTTGAATTCTCTGGACAGTCCTCCAGAGTGAAAGCACATTGGGCAATGCATCCGCAACTGCATCAGGGGCACCTGCTGTAGTGGCTAGAGCAACCTGTGCCACATTGTCTGATGTACTCCTAGAATGGTCACACAACTCATTCATGACTCATTTAGCACCGACCTCAGAGGCATTCGGGACATGATAATGTACCCTAGTCACAGCCACCACCTGTCAGCAATCAGTCTACCTGGACATGCAGGGGGGCTACACTCCTGAACCCTCCCATTTCTAAGATGACATCATCTGAGTCACTCATTGACTGACTCAGGAGGATCACTGTAATGTGTCATCACTGAATTGCTGTAGTCGCAATTAATGTACTTGCTGAAAATAACTCGTTGCAGTTCCGTCGCTGTAATGTACTCGCTGTATTGATGTGCTACCCACAGTCTGTTGTGAGATTAACAGGGAAGAAGCAAATGTTTGCAAATGTTTTCTATACAGACTTTTTAGGTGGACTACAAGATAGGCTGTAAATCTTGGAAAGAAACATTAAAAATGAAAATGCATTCTCAGGTAAAGTTTAAAAGTTGAAACATAATATTTATGAAAGCATACGCTGAAGTGCAGAGTTGCTCTTTAAAATTTCTCAAAGTGATGAAAGTACCATTCACTAAAGTTTCTGCTGTGGTTGTTTGTCAAAATACCTCTTGGGGCATTATATGCAGGTTAGGGGGTGGGCAACAACAGGAAGGGGTGGGAGTTGCCAGATGAAAGTAGCATCATGGCTAAATTTAAAGCACCCAGATGGGCTTAATTTAATTAAACAAGCTTGGATCCATACATTACAAAAAAAAAATAGGGAACTGTGATTACTCAACTAAACTACCATCTCGAGGTTCAGGGGACATGCTCGAACTGGAACCTCTTGAGCTTTGCTCTCAAGGTTCACATGTCCTCAGAACCTCTAGATGGTATTATGTAAGCAATAACATGACAGGGTGTGTGGTTAATGGAGATTAATGCACACGTAGGTGCGTAGTGAGGCATGAGCCCACAGGCCGAGTGCCCTCACAGCACCTGGGTGTGTATTAATCCCCATTAACCACACACCCTGGAGTGGGTTATTGCACTTATAACATGGGGCTAGTACAAAAGTTTGGAAAAAACACCACAAACACATATGCAACTTGAAAACAGTCAAATTTGAATAGGTCTCCTTCTGCACTGAAGAGTAGTGCCATTCTAACAGTGCAGGAACAACTTATACAACCGCTCTTACTGGTACATGTGTTTCTCATGTACAAAGGATAGTGAGCTCTATCAGGATGTCTCTGTACGGTCACTGTGTTTGCCTACATGTGTCAGTTCTGTTTCAATGAGTCACAACACAATGGGCATCACTGTGCAACAAAACTGATCCCACTCACTGCAGCTTCCACTTTATGTATTAAGTAGCTGACACGTATAGCACTGCATACAATCCCACCCACTGTGGGTTCAACTGTGCAGCTTGAACTGCTCATAACTATATCGCTGTATGCGGTTTAATGCAGCATTGTGCAGGGTATGGAGTCCTACTATGTCAACTATGTGGCTACAGAAAACAAGTGTGAGTATTGCAATGACATCTATGGGGGTGGGGGGCATGCAGTGCTCTAAGCAACTGTGTGGCTAGAAGGAATGTGATCTGTTCTGCTCCAACAACAGGCTGTCGGTGGCAGCAGCTCACTTGTATTGACAGCAAGGGGGAGGGGGTGGAAGTCATGAGGTGCTGGAAAGACCTGTGAGGCAAGAAGTGCTGGGATCTGTTCGGGTCTCAGAAGTATCTCTGTGGGTGTGGGTTGTTCCTGACTAGTACCTGTCAACAACTGTGCGCATTGCACTGGGAGTTGGGGGGCACCACACAGAAGGATGCAAGCATGCGGTGCTGACAACAACTGTGGCACAAGCAGCATTGCCATCAGAAGGTGCAGATCAGGCTTGCACTTTTGGGGGGAGCCCACACATGCAACACACTGACGCACTGATGTGGCTGTCATGTGGTTATGCACACAATTGTGCGGCAAGAAGTAAGGGTAAATGTGTAATAATTGTAAGATATAGTCCAATATGTCCATAAAAATTATTATATTTATTATTGTATTCTCTTCACACCAATATACTGTAGGCAACAGTTTTGTGGCTGAACACGTCACTTCCTCCGGCCATTCGTATAAGACAGTGTTGATACTAAATACAACACATAAATATACTGATTAAGTTCCTAATATTTACAATCTTTTTCTTATTCATCAAGATACCAAATGGTTACTGATTAACAACACTCTGCTTCAAAAAGGTACTAAATGTTACATTAAATTGACACAACACTCATTCACACTCACATGTATAAAGTAACTAATACATTATATTTACCTATTAAAAGTGTATAAGAAATGATTTGCCTTCTTAAGACATCTTTGTAGATTTACTTATTCTTCTTAACCTTCAACCTAACATAAATTCTCCTATAGATAGGATATATTCATGAATAATCTATAAAATACCTTCATTTCTATTCATTGTTTAAATTGTGCTATCATTGCAATATATATCATAGTAAAGATTAAGGGCCAGATATTCAAAACTTTGCCCCGGGGCAAAATTAGCACTGCCCGGCAAGCAAACTTAGCCCGGAGCACAGAGCAAGCTATATTCAAAAGGAATAGTCCAGGGCAAACAGCTTCCGAATATAGCATGGTAATGAGGCCATGCAAACTGGGCTGGGAGTGCAGGGCAAACATAGCCCTGGAATAAGACAGCACTGGATAAAGCAACCAGGAAGTGCAACCCACAACAACAACACAGTGCACAGCAATGTGAGGGCAGGTACAGATGAACTACGTGGCCAGTGTGTGTGCCAACAAATGCACGGACTCAGTACAGCTGCAGGAAGCAGCAGATGTGAAAGCAAAACTGTATAATATTCCCTGCACCATTAGCGCCCTAGCGCCCGGGGCAAACACGTTTTCCCGGAACTAAAATGTGCCATATTCAAAAGTGCCATGCAAATGAGCCTACTTAGGTAGTCTCTGGGCAAACAACCGGATTAGTATCTCATTATACCCTGATTTGCATGCAGTTTGCCCAGCGTTACTGCAGGGTCCCACAGAGCCACCTGTAGGTCAGTCTGGAAATACAGGGGCTGATCAGGTCCAACCGCAGCTCCACTGTAGGTCAGTCTGGCAGTGCACGATGATAGCTGCAGGCTACATGTAAACAGTACAGCATAGCATAGCACATTGTACCCCAGGGGACAAGACAGCATAGGCACAGGTGGTGGTGGTGCTGCATGCAACTGTCACACTGTAGGCATGCTACTGTGCACAGCAGAAACTACAGTAGCAAGGGGGCCAGTAGTGTGTGGACACAGCAATGCCTATGGTGTGTAGGGCAGTGATGATGACTGCACTATACACAGTGAGAGGCCCAACCTGCAGGTGTTTACTGACAGTGGACATTACTGTTACGCTGTTGTGCGATCCACAGATGCTGCACCTGTGGCATGGATGCTCACAGTGACATGTACATTTCTGGCTTTGTGTGTTATGGCAGTTGTACAGCTGTGTGGTATGTGGCCGTGGGAGGCAAATATTATCATAAAGGCACACTGGTGTTAGGGTATTCCCAATACTGGCCCATGTACACTGCATGATGTGTCCCAGCCTTGTGGCCACACCTGGTCTGTAGCACAGCCTCGCCACCCATACATGCTCCCCTCAACATCCTCCATGCCCACAGTGCTGCATGTGTGTGCTGGCATCTGTTGGTGTCCACAGAAGTGTGGTCCACAGGTGTGTGCTGTATGGCCACACTGCCATGTTGTCCACTGGTGGCAGGGTCACCACTTACTGCCTGGCATGGCTGGGACTGATGGCAGATGATGACATCATTGTGATGCCATCAGTTAGCAGCATGCTTCCTCTATGTTTGGCTTTATCTATGTGTCATATTTATTTGTTAGGGTCGCGCAAAACCCGCTCTAAACCCGTGCAAACACTGTGCAAAGCCATAGTGTCATGCAAAGCTGATTGCCCAGGGTTAAGACAAGCTTTTCCTGGGCGGTAATGTGCACCACGCTAAGTGTCGTGCTAAGTCGTGCAAAACCACTTAGCATGGCGCTAGCCGCTGAATATAGCATTGCGCCTGTATTCATGTCAGTTTGCCCCTTGCATACATTATAATTTTGCCCAGCGCTAATGCAATTTGCCCGCGTTATTTGGCCTTTTGAATATAGCAGACCCGCGCTAATCCAGTGCAAAACCTGCGCAAACGGTTTTTGGCCGGCGCAAAGTTTTGAATATCTGGCCCTCAATTCCTTACTTTTCATTTAATTCAATTCCACTGACCAGTAAACAACAGCGTTCTTCCTTTAAAGAGCACTTAATTGCCCTATTCCATTAATTACCTTTTAAGAAAAATGCACAAGTATATTTACGGTATTCCTATCCATGGATAATGTTTATTTTATATTTATATTATACAACATTGTACCTTATTCAGCGAAACGGAGCTCATTTCAAGTAAGAAATTCAACTTATTAAACAGTGCTTCCTATGAATGAGACCTCCTTCAGTTTGATCCATATGATCTCATAAACTCCTCTTAGTTAAATATTACTGGGGAGGAAGGGACAAACATAAAGTTTATCGACTATAATGTTAAATATCTTTGAATCTTGACTATTTATTATTTAATATTTTTAGCAAAAATGTTAATATTATTTATTAAACTTTGGAAATTTGATTAACCCTATTAGTTCGAATAAATCTACAAAGATGTATTAAGAAGGCAATTCATTTCTTATACACTTTTAATAGGTAAATACAATGTATTAGTTACTTTATACATGTGAATATGAACGAATGTTGTGTCAGTTTAGTGTAGCATTTAGTACCTTATTGAAGTAGAGTGTTGTTAATCAGTAACCATTTGGTATCTTGATGAATAAGAAAAAGATTGTAAATATTAGGAACTTAATCAGTATATTTATGTTTTGTATTTAGTATCAACACTGTCTTATACGAATGGCCTGAGGAAGTGACATGTTCAGCCACGAAACTGTTGCCTACAGTATATTGGTGTGAAGAGAAGACAACAATAAATATAATAATTTTTATGGACATATTGGACTATATCTTACAATTATTACACATTTTCTAGTTTTAGCCATAGTAAGATTGTCCAGAACTACACATTTATATTAGGGCATTCTGTATCAATATTTCCAAGAAGTAAGGGTACCAGAAGGTGCACCACCTGGACTCAGTGACCTTCTCTTCTGTTGCTAGATTGTGTGTGTTGGGGGGGCACAATCAGGGGAGGGGGCATGATCACACATGTGACACTGCATAAGCATGAAATGAAAAAGTACATACACAGTTGCAGCCCCAGTAGGTGGATACACAGCTAATCTTATCATGAGGATTCAGTCGCCAGGTACACTGAGGTCCGAGAGTTGGGTTGGTGGGTCAAGGTACGGGAAAGTGAATCAGTGACTTTCTGACATGGGCTGTCACTGTGCCAGACATTGGTGGGGTGGATGACTGGCTACTACTGTGTTCATTTGGGAACATTGACTTGTTCAGTAGTCTGAGGTCCACGGAGCGGGTGGGTGGGTAGTCTACTACTCATGCTGGGTCACCAGCAACTCAGCAAAGACAAAACAATGGGATGGTATTAAGACACTGTGAGTACATGTGCTGCTTGGGGACTATTCAATCATTCAGGGCTCCAAGGTATATGGGGTGGGTGGGTGGGTAGACCAGTGGTACCACGGGGCAATGAAAACACACATACATGATGGCAGGGTACAAAGGTACTGTAACTGCTACTAAGAACATGTGGCACGGAGAAGGAGTGAGCCATATGGCTACTTAGAAGCATGGCTGATTGTGAAACTGTCACCCACTTGCTGAGAAAATTAAATGGCTTCCCCTCAGAACTGACAACTGACAAAGTCCAGGTCTGCCACTGATCTCTGTGCCAGCCGCATTTCAGCAACAGTGCAGATAACAGAGATTAATCTATGGTCATGTGGTGCTGGTGAGCCAGTTGCATTGCTAGCTTTCCCTGCCTCATGTTATAAAGCCTTGTAATACACTGTCCCCAATCTATTATTCTACTTGTGCATCTAGGAAACCTTTCAGAGCTCCAAGCTGGTTTTAGAGCAGGCTATAGCACATCAGACAATTGTTTTGTCTTACTGCACTTAATTGAGAAGTACATTGCCCTTAGAAAACCAAAATTATATGTGGCCTTCATAGATTTCGGAGCCGCCTTGGACAGTGTTTCAAGATATAAACTATGGCACATTTATTGGCAAGAAAGGCTTTCATCTAAAGTTAATCCAGATAAACATTTTTGAAATGAATTTATAGATTTGTAGCCTTTTGAAATTTGCATGAAAAATGGATCCCACTTTAACTTCGTGGCAGTTTGTCCAGTTTTTTTCATTTGATTTGCTTCACCTTGCCGATTTTTCATCTTTTTCTCTTACAGAGACAGTATACCAGTCCCTTCTGGGCTCCTTCCGACCTCATAATTGGCACTTGCCTAAAGAAGATCTGATATTTGCAGCCTTGATCCTCATCAGACCCAGGATACACACAGAAATGGATATGGTAGCATATACTGTTAAAACTTTTTCTTCTAAACACTTTTTATATTATATGACATAGTACTTTTTGTATTAAAGTACTCTGTATTTTCATGTGTAAAATGCATACAATTCTGACATGATATCAGTATCTCTCTTCTACATGTAAATAATGCTACACCTTTAAGAGCTAATGTAGTAATGATGTCATGATTCAAGTTGCATTTAAGGACTGGTTTGCTTCTGTAGCCCTACCCCCATGAAGACTTTTGAAGTCGAGGCGCTAGGGGTTTGTTGCTACTACCAGGAAGTACCTGCTTGTAAATTCTTTTGCTGTAATTTTTGAGCACTCACTTAAGTAAAAAAAACTTTGGATATATTAATTTTGCTGTGCTTCTCATTATTTGCGTACTACACTTGTTGTGGTTTTCTTTAATCCAGATAATAAGAAACCATTGTTCAAATACGTGGGCCCATATTAGGATTGGTACTAATGGGCATCTATCTCCAAATATTTTTACAAATAAAGGGGTCAGGCAAGGATGAGTCCTAGCACCAGTACTGTTTAGTATTTATACAGACCACTTATTAGTGGAATTGGTTGAATCCCTCTCCGAGTCCCCTCTTATTGGCACTAGGAGCGGTCCAGCTCTTGCATATGCCGATGGCCTGGCCCTAATTGCTCTAACAAAATCAGGTCTAGTGAAAATGTTGGATATCTTATACAACTTTGCTTCTTCATACAATTTACAAATAAAGGAAAATAAAAATCAGATTATTGTTTTTGGGTCCAACAATCTGAATAGTACTTGGTTGGTGGGGAAACAAATATTAAGAACATTTAAAACCTTACCTACCTTGGCTTAACATTAGCAAATAATGGTCATTGGACACAGCATATTAAAACATGCTTGATTAAACTAAAATAAACTGCCCTAGTAAAATTTAATAATAGATATGGGGGTAACTCAGTCATATCCTCGATTAAAGCAATTCAAGCTAAATATGTGTCCCAAGCATTGCACCTGGCTGAAATTTGGGGTTCTGATAAAGCCAGTACTTTGGAAATTCCTCTGAACAAACCTTTATGCACAACTCTTGCTGTGGGGAACTCGACCCTCGCTTCTATGGTACAGGTTGAATTAGGCCTATCGAGCCTTGATGCTCAATGTACAGCCAAAGTGGTTGGCTATTGGATAAATGTTACCCAAATGAACTCTAAAAGACTACCACAAGAATGTCTTAAAGAGAAAAAAAAATGGGACATGTTGGGTTGCAAAAAATCAAATTGGCTTAAAAATCTTGAAGCAATTTTTTCAAAGTATGGTCTTGCTTACTTATAAAAATATGTGGGAAAAGGCATTATTATTTATTTAAAATATAAGGCATACTGCACTAAAAAATGTAAATTATTGCAGGACAAAAGACTTTGATACAATTTCTTTCTTAAAAATTGTACCATGGTTGGTCCAAAATGATAATCAATCTAAAGATTTAGATACTACTTGGATATTCTTATAGACCCAGAACTTAGAAAATTGTTCACTAGATATCGTATGGAACAATTTCCCAGTAATGTTCTCACAGCAAGATATAAGAAATCAACTGAGTCTATGGATGCTTTATGTAACTGCAATAATCAAGAGAGATTGGATGTGGTCCATGTTATGTTTGACTGTACCTGGTATATCAAATCCAGGATGATTTGGTTAGAACCAATCTGGAAAGGAATTGACACTAAAGATGAAAATGTGCTGTTAAACATTATGCTCATTTCAGAAGATGATGAAGTTATTCAAAAAGTGGCTATTATTCGAAGAAAACACAAGTAGCACTTTATTATGCATATAAGTGATGAATGATGCCATTTCAACATGTATGCATATTTTTAACTGCTGATTTTCATTGTTAAACTGAATATATTTGTAATTAGCATTTTTTTCTTCTTCACAAAATGTAGCTTTAAAGGCTTGAGCTGTAATTTATTTAAGTATTTATTGTACACCAAATATTCTTGTAAAAGTCTTTGACCGAACAATAAAGTTATTACTACTGCTGTTTGTGTTGTGTAATTGTTAGGGCTGTGTAGGGGCTGATCTTGGGTGTTTGGATTTGTGTCTCTGGTATTTGTATTTCTATATGTATTTGTCTGCATGCTTATGTTTGTAGTACTGAAATATATGTTTACATTTCAGACCTGTTTTTGTTGTTAAGGATGACAAAAAACCACCATGTTCTGAGTTATCAATAAAGTATGTGGATTTATCAATAACATATCCATTCACAAAATGAGCAATAGTTGTCAGATTGTATGTGTGTTCCACCAACCTCGGCTCTGGTCTAACATGACTTTTTGAGCCCTAACACAAATACATTATGGATACAGTAATTAAGGTTGAGTGCTCATTTCTATGTTAAAGCCGATTTTTGAACCTTAATAACTTTGCGACCATTCAATGGATGTTCATGAAATTATGCATGCATAATCTCTTGGAATAAGTCTCTTGATGTGACAAATTCCATGTGAATCTGCTTTGTGGTTTTTGAAACAGAATTTCACAAATCTCTAAATGTATGTGTTTATTGCTGTTTCTTTGTCTACCTTTATCTCAGAAACTGTTTTAGGTTGTGGTCTGAAATTTTAAGGGCAGAAAGCCTTTACCTCACAGATGTGCCTTTTGAAGGTTCTGTGAAAAAAATATTAATCAATTCCAAAGTTATTACATTTTAAAATTTCCCATTATTTCCTATGGAAAATGTTAGATGTTCTGCATGAAAATATTTTTGTTTTCACAGGAGCTGTTATATTTTCACAGATAGGGTCACATAATGTATTAGGGAGCCTAATATATTTTCGTAGATTGCTCCTGTGCCCACCATCTTGTTTTTCAGTTAGTGAGAGAAACAAAATAAAGAAAACATGTTAAAATGAATGGATTAAAAAAATACATCAAAACCTAGCTAAATACAACCCATTTAGCTACACTCTGATCTTTGTTTTCTAAAATTAGGCCAACAAGAATGTTTTCTGGGCACCCAAAATCCCAGGTGCCCAGCTTAGAGAAGGGAGTGCTTTCCCATATTCTCTGTATGAAGATAGCAAGATGTTCTTGATTTTTGCAGCTGTAGCTGGAAGTTGTGCTGCTGGCTGCAGTCTGTGCTGGGAGCCACCCTTTTTATCTGTGTACTGACAGCCCTCAGCCACAGAATGCTGTCTGCCACTGACGTGTCTTAATAGTAGACAAATGTATATGTATTCCCTGGTGTCTAGTGGTACCCTCACCCACTCATTGCACTTATGTTTCATTTCTTGGTAGTCTAGTCGTCCCTTCACCCTCCACCCTCCTCCCAGTGTCTGATCACCCCATCCCTATATACAGTACATGAAAACAACCCTAGTGGTCTAGTTGTGCCTCCCCCGATGTCTGATCCCATCCCCATATAAAGCAAAGGAAATTACCTGGTAGTCTAGTAGTTCATCCCCACTCCATGAGCCCTCACCCCAAAAATCCATTAATTTCCTAGTGGTCTAGTGGCCTCCCAACCTCCACCCTATAAGCCAATGACCCACCACCCCGCTGCGCACCCCAGTCCTGATTCTACATCTGTGACCAGCACAGCCCTCCTCTCAGCTCCACGGCTGGCTGCAGACTACCATAAGAATGACTGGTGCTGCAGAATGAGTTATGAATGAGTGTCTGAGTACACTTATCCATAGCATATTTGGCAGCACCAGTCATTCTTATGGCAGTCTGTGGCAAGCCATAGAGGTGAGAGGAGGGCTGTGTGGGCTGCAGATATAGGGTAGGGATGAGGAGGCACAGGGTGTTGGGTTATTGCCTGACAGGGTGGGGGGTGGACAACTAGACCACCAGGAAATGAATGGATTTTTGGGGTGTGGAATAGGGGAGAGGGGAGGGACCACTAGACTACCAGGTAACTTCTTTTGTTTTGTATGGGGATGGGCTCAGACATCGGAAGAGGGACCACCAGACCACCAGGGCCATTTTCATATATATGGGGACAAGGCTATCAAGCACTGGACATTGGGAGGAGGGACCACTAGACCACCAGGACCATTTTGTTTTCAAAAATGCATTGATTTTCACAGGACCCACAGTGAAAGCAAGGAAAGAAAAAAAATAAGGAAGGGATGGCTCTGAACCAAGGGCCCCTGGGTCTTACAGTCCTGTGCCTGGTCCTATACACCACAGGACAACTACAGGTAAGGGGGTGTTTGTTTCTTTAGTAATGAATTCTGTCAATGATGTGCATGGTTTGATCGCTAGTGAATATTTCATGTGAGAAAATGTGATATGTGCAAAAATAGATGTAGCTTATTTTTGCACATACCACATTTTTGCACATGAAATATCCAGTTGTGATCAAGCATGCACATCTCTGACAGAATTCATCACTAAAGAAAAAAAAAACACCCTTTATGCTGTAGGTCTTCGGGAGTGCAGAGGACAAGACACAAGAATCTAAGCCCCAAATGCCCTTGGTTTAAAACCACCCTCTCCTCAATATTTTTCCCCTTGCTTTCATTCCTCATGTTGCCAGCTAAAGTCTGTGTTGTCAGCCACCCTTTTCCTTTGTGTCTGCTGACAGCCCTCACCCACTGATCGCTGTCTACAACTCACGTTTAGTAATAAAACCACAGATGTATGTATATACTCTCTAGTGTCTAGAGGCAACCCTCACCTAACCATTGCCCTTGTGGTCAATATCCTGGTAGTGTAGTGGTCCTTCCTCCCTCCCCTGTGATGCCTGATTGCCCCATCCCCATATACATGAAAATGGCCCTGGTAGTCTAGTGGTCCCTCCCCCCCTTCCCGGATATCCTATCCCATCCCCATACAAAACAAATTACCTGGTAGTCAGTGGTCCCTCCCCTTCCCGGGATATCCTATCCCGTCCCCCATACATAAAACAAATTACCTGGTAGTCAGTGGTCCCTCCCCTCCTTGATCCCTACCATGAAAATCCATTTCTTTCCTAATGGTCCAGTGGCCCCCCCATCAGGCAATGACCCACCACCCCGCTCCCCATCCTGATTCTACATCTGTGGCCAGCACAGTCTCTTCTCTCAAATCCATGGCTGACCGCAGACTGGTGCTGCAAAATGCGCTATGAATGAGTGTACTGAGGCACTCATGCATAGTGCATTCTGTGGCACTAGTCATTCTTATGGCAGTCTGTAGCCAGCAGTGGAGGTGAGAGTAGGGCTTTGCTGGCAGCAGATGTAGGGTGGGGATGGGGGTGAGGGGTGGTGTGTCATTACCTGAAAGGGTGGGGGGCACTAAACCACCAGGAATTAGATTTTCAAGGGTAGGAGGATCGAGGAGGGGCCAATAGACTATCAGGTAATTTCTTTTGTTTTATACGGGGACAGGATTTGATATCAGGGAAGGGGGAGGGACCACTAGACTACCAGAGCTGTTTTCATGTATACGAGGATGTGGTGATCAGGAATCAGGGGGAGGAGAGAGGGACCACTAGACTACCAGGATAAATAACACAAGGGCAGTGGGTGAGTGGGGGATGCCACTAGACACCAGGGAGTATACAGTGTATACATGTATGGTATTATCACTAAAGGTAACTGGCAGACAATGATCAGCATGTGGGGTCTGTCAGTAGACACAAAGGAAAGGGGAGGATCACAACACAGACTTTAGCGTGCAGCACAAGGAATGAAAGGAAGGGAAAAAAACTCAGGAAAGGCTGGATTTAAACCCAGGACCCTTGCACTGCAGGTTCCTTTGCCTTGTTCTCTGCACCACAGAGGAATGACAAGTGAAAGGGTGTTTTTTCTTTAGTAATGAATTGTGACAATGATGTGCATGCTTTATCACAAGTGGAAATTTCATGTGTAAAACTGTGGTATGTGCGAAAATAAGCTATAGCTATGTTCACACATTTTTGCAATTAAGCTTGCACATCATTGACACAATCCATTACCAAAGAAATTAACACTCCCTCAGCTGTAGTTCTTATGTGGTGCAGAGGACAAGGCACAGGAGCCCAAAACCAAGGGGTCTTGGGTTGAAGACCATGCTTTTCTCACTTTTTTCCTTTGCTTTCATTCTTTGATGTAGCAAAGGCATATTCTATGTATGAAAATGTGGTGCAGTAGTCCCTCGCTATAATGAACCTTGTTATAATGAATGTTCATCATGGATTCCAACCAAGCACTCACTTTTCTACATTTCTACATTTCCACCAGATTCCAAGTATCCATGCAATCATCGTTTTTTTTTTCATATTTGCCCAGTCAACAACACTCTGGATTATCATTTTGCTGAAGACAGGTGCTTTATCAAGAGATAAATAAAATAGCAGGACAGGAGAAGGAAGTAGGGAGAAAGGAAACTTTTCTGCATTTAGAACTGATACTGGACTGTAAGTGTATTTGAGGTGGAGACAGGTGCTTTATCAATAGAGAAATAAAGTACTGGGATCAGTCTAGCTGCCATGACAGTGCAGTTACAGAATTTCTGCCAAAGTTGAATCAAGTGCTGCAGGATTGAGGTTAATTGTGTGGGCAGTAATGAAAGGAGTCAATGATGACACATGCACGTCCAGTGATTTGGAGCAGGAGGAGGCGGTAGTAGAGGCACTGCCATCAAACTGAGAAGCCATAAGGGGGCTGTAGGAGGGTCTGTCATGGTTTCAGATACAGGAGGTTGATCCTGTAAAGGTTATTCAGCTCAGACAGCTGATTTTGTTTGAAAAGAACATTGCAGGGAAAGTCAAGGAGAAACAGCAAAGCAAAATTACAGATTTTTTAAGTAAAGCCACACAGTTTTTTTATTAAATAAAGGATTAATAAACCCTTAGAGAAATAATTATATGAAATGTTTTCATGCTGCACACATAAAACTACCCAAGTGATATGCGTGCTACAAGTATGATTTAAATGTTAAATTGGAACCGATTGCATGCATATGGCATGCATGCAACAGGCAAGTGTGGAAACCGTGATTTTTATCCTAAATTATGTTTTATTTTGGGAAAGACTGCAAGCATGTGGCATGCATGCAGAAAGCAAGTGGTCACTGATAACTGCACATCTAAAAGTTAACTGACTTACTTAGAATCACCAATACACAAGTGAGGGCTGACGAGATTCAATCGCAGGTCATGTCTCTAAGTCTCCCGGCTTGCAGTTCAGTGCCATTAACCACTAAGCCATACTGTCTGCACACATGTGACTTGCTTGTACTTCAATACATATTGCATCTGACTACATCTGCATGCACACAGCATGCTTGTAGCCAGTTTTATGCTTTTCAATTTTCTTTTTCTTCTCCAACTCATCTCAGTTTCACACTTGAACTGCAGCACACATACCAATGGAAACACATGTGGTTTTTCCCACCCCCAAATCACAAGCCTACCCACAAAACCACTCAATTACTTCTGTCTGGCCTGCACTCCTACTATTTTCTCTCCATAGTTTAAATGCTTCCATGCAAACAGACTTTAAGGTGCAAACACAAAAGTAGCAATAACTTGACACACACCCACATGGCCCGTCCCCCCCCAATGCACACAAACTGTAGCAAGTATAGCCAAGCAGCTACAGACAACCCACCAAGTACAGATATAAGCAAAAAAATCTCTTACTTCAGTACTAGAGAGCCAGAGGCAGGAGTCTTTAAGAGATGATGTCCATAGGTCAGAGTGCTGGGGCATACCACCTTGAAATGAATGGAGTTCTTTTTTATTACTATTTTATACATTATGATGGGTGAGTTGGAGAAAAATGAAGACCATTGTTCTACTAACAAGGCCCTTATTAGAGGAGCAGTGGCCTTCATTAATCTCCAACTCTCCATCAATAATGTATAAAACAGTAATACAAAAATACCCCCATTCATTTCAATAGTGCACAGCCCTGCAGTCTCCTTTGCCCTTTGTCATAATGTGCCTGAGTGTGGGGATGTGGAGGTCAGTGCCACTGGGGGAGCATACACCTGACTTATGGTGGGGCTCCAATAGTCTGTACATTTCATTCTGCTAAACTGTCCATGAATGCAAGGGACAGCTCTTGAATGTTTGTAACATCTCTAAAAAGTGCAACTTATTTGTTTTAACTGAAAAGTGATATGCAAATCAGGAAAAATTCAAATGTATAAGATTCATCTGTGTATAACCAGGAGCAGTGCATCAGATTTGGGCTTAAACCCACCCAATTACTAACCAGTTTTTTTCCTGGCTGAAGTTCTGCCCCCAAACCCCCCAAAAGAACTTTGTCCTGATTTTTCTCCTCAACTCCATTTGATTCAATACCCATCCCCTATGTGTCATGAAGCCACCCAAAGGTGAAGAAATGTGAAAAACATATCAAATATTTCAGTCCTTCCTCCTTCCCAATCCCCCCATAAAAAATGGTATTTACTTTTACTTACCTGGCCATGTGGCCAGAACCTGCAGCCTGGCACAGTGTGCCACCAGTCCAGTTTTCAGTCTGCTCCCACTCTCTCCTTCCACCAGAAGCAGGATGCTAGAACCGACCATCACAGGTTCCCAATGTGGTCTGCAACTAAGTCATTTCATCAACTGAACCCACCCAACCTGGGTTGCTTGCTTCTTGCTTGGCTGCTGCTGTGGCTGCTGCCACACTGCACTGATCAAGGCCTATGAAGTCCACCCACACCACAGTCACCACTGCTGCTAAGCCTAGCTTGCTGCTAGGGGGTCTGTGTTGTTTTTATTTTACATGGAGTGCCTAGTAGAGTAAGTAAGTAGCCTAGTCTTGAGTTAGTTTATAGCTCACCCTCTGCCCCTTCAGTCACCAGGGGAGATGGAGACTCACTTAGAGTAGATGAACAAAAATATGCTGCCACAACACTGCTATTGAGAGTTCAGTGCTCACCGACTCCTCCGAGCTGTAGTGTGCAGTCTGCCTACTCTGTGGCAAGAAAGATGGTGTCACTTTTGCAAGAATCATGCACTCTTCATTGGCTGGAGCTTGTCCACATCATATGTGATTGTGCCACTGCTAATAGGTGGAGAGAGTGGATAACACAATACAGACACAGTCGAGCCTGGAGAGTACCTGAAGTGTGAGCACACACAGGCCAGGTGGGCACTTATTGTGCAAAATATTAAATCAAAATTTAATGCCATTATTGCCACATCATAAGAACACCCCAGGCACAAACACGGGGGGGGGTGGCAACTGCCTATACTGGCGTGATGGTCTGCATCTGTCCAGGAGGGGAACCAGGATCCTAGGTGACAGGTATAAATGCTTCATTGGCAAGCATTTAAACTAGTCAAAGGGGAAGGCATTGGAGAGGAGCAGGGAAATCCTAGTCACCCCCAAAAAATCAGGGTACTAAGTGAAGAAGACACCAACATAGAGATGTCAATAGGGAGAAATGCAGGGGTAAATGGAAAAAGTGACAAATGCAATAAGGACAGGGATGGGGCAAAAAGGGGTAGGCCATCAAGAAATGGAGGGTAATGAGTACCAATGCCCATAGTCTGGGCAACAAGCTCCCTGAACTGGTGGCCTTGATGAAGAGGGATGCCTGGATGTCATAGCAGTCACAGAAACATGGTACACAGAGAACCATGACTGGGATGTTAACATACCAGGGTACACAACCTACAGGAGAGACAGGGAGGGGAGAAGAGGGGGTGTAGTAGCTCTCCATGTAAGGGAAGGGATAAAAGCAACTGTACAAAAGAGTAAATAGGGAGGAGAGGAGACACTGTGGGTCACCTTAGAGACTGGAAATGGCATCACAATCTGCACATGGGTTGTATACAGACCCCCATGTCAGGGGGAGGGAGTGGACAAGGATATGATAGAAGGCATACTTAGGATGGCAGCGAAAAGGGAGCTACTCTTGATGGGGGACCTTAATGTGCCAGTTGTTAACTGGAGTACCTTTGCTGCAGCCACGTCCAAAAGCAGGGCCCTTTTGATGCCCTTCAGGTGGCATGCCTTAGGCAGCTAGTTTTGGAACCTACTCATGAGGGAGCAATCTTAGACCTCATACTCTCAAATGGGGACAGTGAGAGGATCTCAGATCTAGAAGTGGGTAGCCATTGGGGAACACATGACCACCAAACAATGTGGTTCATGATAAACTCAGCTACAGAGTCAAGCCATACAAAAGTGAAAGTTCTGGACTTCAAGAGGGCTGACTTTGGCAAGATGGGAGAGTGCCTTAGAAAAGCACTAGCAAGCAGGCTAGAAGGAGGGGTGGAGCAACAATAGGGAAATATCAAAACTGCCATCACAGAGGCAATAAGCCTTTGTGTGAAGCAAATAAACATATCAAAATGAAAGAAAAAGCCACTATGGTTCTCAAAAGAGGTGGCGGTGAAGGTTAGGGAGAACAAGTTAGCATTTAGAAGTATAAGGAAACACAGAAGGAGCAGGACAGATAACTGTACCAGTTAAGGCAGGAGGAAGCAGTGAGGGTAGTCAGAATAGCAAAGGCTCAAACTGAGAAAAAGACAGCCAACTTTGTTAAGAAGGGGATAAAACCTTTTATAGGTATATCAGGGAGCGTAGAAAGACAAAGGCAGGGATAGTGAGGCTGAATAGAATGGACAGTGGGAGGGGGAAAGGGACAGTGAAAAAGCAGGGATACTGAATGAATACTTCTGTTCAGTATTCACAAAAGAGGAGGTGGGAGAGGTGCCTACTTCAATTAACAGAAGCACTCTGGCTAGGGGGGTCAAGCCCAGTCCTTTCACTGAAGAAAGGGTCCTGAAAGAACTCCTAGAGCTGAAGGTGGACAAAGCAATGGGGCCAGATGAAATTCACCTCAGAATTCTAACTGAATTAAGCAGAGAACTAGTGACACCACTGACTACCCTTTTTAACAAATCATGGGAGGATGGTGTGGTACCTGAGGACTGGAGGAAGGCAGATGTGATTCCCCTTCACAAAAGTGGGACCAAGACAGAGGCAGGAAACTACAGACCTGTCAGTTTGACCTCTGTGGTAGGGAAAGTGATGGAATCACTTCTGAAGGAAAGAATTGTTGAGTACCTAGAGGCCAGTGGGGCACAAGACCCAAGGCAGCATGGGTTCATAGCAGAAAGGTCATGTCAGACAAATCTAATTGATTTCTTTGACTGGGTGACTAAAGTAGTAGACCAGGGAGGGACTGTGGACATGGCCTACCTAGACTTTAGCAAGACATTTGACACAGTCCCACACAAAACATTAATAGTCAAATTAACCACCCTTGGAGTGGGTCCCAGAGTGGTAGCCTGGGTAAAACATCGGCCGGACAACAGGACACAGAAGGTAATTGTAAATGGAGTGCACTCTGAAGAAAGAGGGGTTACTAGTGGGGTACCACAGGGTTCAGGACTGGGCTCAGTCCTTTTTAATGTCTTTATAAGTGACATTGCAGAGGAACTGGAAGGAAAAGTATGCCTCTTTGCAGATGACACAAAGATCTACAACAGGATTGATACACAAGGAGATGTAGAAAGGATGAGAAGGTACTTGGCAAGGTTGGAGGAATGGTCAGAAGTATGGCAGCTTGGATTCAATGCAAAGAAGTGCAAAATAATGCACCTGGGAAACAAAAACTCAGGGGAAGATGACACAGTGGGGGGTAGTAACAACAACAAAAATGGAATGGACCTGGGGGTAATCATATCAGATGACCTTAAGGTTGGCAAGCAATGTGAGAAGGTGGTAGGGAGGGCTGGGGGGATACTGGGATGTATAGGGAGAGGCATCACCAGCAGAAAACAGGAAGTTGTTATCCCCCTGTGCAGAAAGTTGGTGAGACCCCATCTGGAGTACTGCTTCCAGTTCTGGAGACCCCATCTCTGCAAGGACATAGACAGAATGGAGGCAGTTCAAAGGAAGGTAACTAAAATGGTGCAGGGTCTGCAACAGAAGCCATACGAGGAGAGACTAAAGGAACTTAATATGTATACCCTTGAGGAAACGAGGGAGAGGGGGGACATGATAGAAACATTTAAGTACCTCAGTAGAATCAACAAAGTCCAAGAAGGTAGCATCTTTCAGAAAAAGTGATGTGCAAGAACAAGGGGATACAATTTGAAGAAAGAGGGGGACAGTTCTGGGGCAATGTGAGGAAGTATTTTTTTCACAGAGAGGGTGGTGGACGCATGGAACAGCCTTCCTGAGGAAGTTGTGCGGTCTAAAACTGTGGGAGAATTCAAGAATGCATGGGACAGACATAAGGCAATTTTTTGTGGGGGCGGGGTAGGAAGAAATAAGCTGTTGGTTAAATAAGATCTGCAGCTTATCCTCTAGGTAGGGAAATGGGTAGACAAGGTGGGCCAAGCAGTCCTTTTCTGCCATCAAAGTCTATGTTTCTATGTTTTTATGCCCTACCTAAATGGCACTGCTGCATAATGGTAGAAATTTATTCTCATGTGCTAATGCAGTGCTTACCATTATGTTCTGAGGTACTGTATCTCCATGTTTCATGATGTTCCATTTCCCCTGTATGACCATGTAATGAAGCACTTTTCCCCTCTGGTGCCACTTTCCCCTTCCCCCCTCCCCTCCCCCCAGCCACTATTTTGTCACCCTATTTTTGACAAAGCCCCAACACAAGGCTGCTTACCCTTCCTAAGTATCCTGTTAACTCAAAAGGAGGTCCTCCCCTGCTTTCCCCACATAGCTCACCACTGCTTTTCTATATTCTTTACTGATGCTGTACTAATTCCATGGTACTAGTGATGGCACTGTAATATTGTAACATATGTATGTTCCATACCTGCTTGAGGTAATATGTCTATTGTCTTTCAACCTAATGTGGAACCTTTGTAAAAGAGCTTGTGCTCAAAGGTATTCTCCAAATCCTTAAACAAATAAATGTGTCCTGATTGTCATGTGGGTTAGTGTCCCTCATTGTCCCTCATTTTGAGTGCCATCTCCCTCATTTCAGTGCCAAAATGTGAAGTATGGAGCATGGTTCCAAGACTCTACTCAGCACAAAGAGTGCTGAGCATGGCCATAGTGTATATACTCAATACAGAATGACAAAGAGAAAGTAAGTGAAATTAAACAGTCATGGAGAAACACATTTGTAGCACTAAATATGCATAAGTGATTTGCATGATCCAAAACAAAAAGGATGGGTTTCACACACAGAGACCCCTGTTTAAACATCTGGAATGGGGGATGTTGACTGGCTATATCCTAGGCATTTAATGTACTCAGCAAACTATACTTTACAAATTAATGGTGCTTTAATGACAAAAATCAAAAGCCATTAAAGAACTTGCAAAAGTATTAGAATTAATGAGTTTTACATAATTTTTATGGGAATCCAAATAAAAATATATTTTAATGGCTCTAATTACTAGTGGTAGTATAAGAAATAAAAACTGATGTGCTTTTTAAAGGAGACTTGTACCAACTTAGCTTCTGCGCACATAGCAAACGTTCAACATGTGAAACTGATGTGATGTTTAAATGGTGTTCACACCAGCTTAACTGCTGCACTCATGTCAAGCATGCAACATGCAAACCTGATGTAGTTTTTAGAAGATGTTCATACAAGCTTACCTGCTGTGCACATGTCAAGCATGCAGCATGTGAACCTGATTTGCTTTTTAGACCTGGTTCACTTAGGATCGCTTTGTGTATGCGAACTGCCTGCAAACATTGCACAATTAAACATGTGGCATGCATTCTGCATGTACACAGCACACCTGTATTTCTGTAAAGGAAGTCTTGCTTTTAACTGAAAAAATTTGAAACACAAAGCACAATGCACACTTTGAAACACAGTTTGAAACATTAAGCCCAATAAATGATTGCTCCCCACATGCTATGAAAAGGACACATGAACACTCTAACACTGTGAAATAAACAGTAAACATTGCACATTCAAAAGAAAGCACAAATAAAGTTCCAGCTCCATAATCTATAAAAAGTTATCATAAGTCTGTTTCAGTTTCATGCACAATCCTTATATCTCTACTAAATTCACCCACGTATTGTGCTACACAGTCCAACTGCAAAGCAAGTATAGCGTCCCTTGTTTAATGAATGACTTGCTATAATGAATGTGAGGTATGGCTCCCAAGCCATTTGTTATAGCGAGGGGTTACTGTATCTGTGAAACTAGCTATAGTTACATTGAAGAAACTGCTGTGCTATCCCTATTGGTCTACAGGTCCCTCCCCCTCTCTGATTGCTGTCTGTTTATAGTATAAATGATAAAATAAATATCCTGGTGGTGTACAGATTCCTGCCCCCTTCCCTGATGTCTAATTCCATAGAAGGATGGGAGCGCAGGGCCCAGATCGCCCTGCACTCCCACAGACAAATAAGGATATGATTATACTTTCTGAAAAATTAAAAAAATTAATTGCAAAAAACTGTGTTAATGCATCAGTTAGGGTTGTTACTAAAGCAACAAAAGCAGGGATATGTGGTGTAAGGGTTTCCAACCCTAACACCCCGCCCCCAACCCACAGATAGTAACAGGAAGCCAGCTGACAGAAATACTAGTTTGTATGGCAACAGTTTCTTTGATCCTAATTTGGCAAAGAGCATGCCAGTAATGGAACAAAAAAGGAATTTGGTCTCACCAAAAACTATTATTTTTCCTGAGGGGCCAATCCTTTTCTGCTAGAAAAAAATTCCTTTTTTGCGAGCTGCCATCTTGTTTTCTCTTTTCTCACACAATAAACAGTCATAACTCTGCCTTGGGATGTCTTCTACAGTCATCTAAACATTTATCATATATTGCTCATCGTGAACTGATGAGCTTCACTGTGTAATTTTTTATGGCTCCCACACCCTGTGAACATTTTTTTTCAGCTTTTTAAATCCTTTTTCGTGACTTGCCAAGTTCTTTTTTTGCGAGTCCCTTGCATTCTCATGAAAAAAGGAAATTGTCTCACAAAAAAGGATTTAACTGTGCCATCCTCTTTTAAATAAAGTGTTCAGTGGACCCCCCCCAACTCCCTACTTTTTTATCCCTGGTGTCTAGTGGTCCCTCCCCTTTCTCCAATCACTGTCCCCAAATAAATGAATTTATCCCCGGCAGTGTAGTGGTGCCATCCTTGATCACCACTTTTACCATAGTGTAGTGGTTCCTTCCCACTCCCTGGTCTTCAATCACCATACTTGTTGTTTTGTATTATATTCCTGGTTAATCTAGTGGTCCCCACCCTCTCCCCATTCTCCAGTCACCTTCCCCATTGTTTTGTATGATATTCCCTAGTAGTCTAGTGGTCCCTCTCCATTCTCTGATCGCCATCCCCTGATGTTTTCCATGATATTCCCTGGTAGCCTTGTGGTCCCTTCCCCCTCCCCAGTCTCTAATCACCATATCTGTTTTTTTGCATGATAT
Source organism: Neoceratodus forsteri (assembly GCA_016271365.2). NCBI lineage: Eukaryota > Metazoa > Chordata > Ceratodontiformes > Ceratodontidae > Neoceratodus > Neoceratodus forsteri. Next base: position 157,215,548 of record CM028131.1, on the reverse strand, counting down.
TCCTTGGTAGTTTAGTGCTTCCTCCCCCCCTTCCCATTCTCCGATTGCTGTCCCTGTTGTTTTGTATGATTTTCCCTGGTAGTTTAATGGTCCCTCTCTCTCCCCATTTTTGATCACCATCCCCCTATGTTTTCCATGATATTCAGTGGTAGTCCAGTGGCACCCCCTTCCGGTTCTCTGATCGCCGCTCCCCTATATAAAAAAAAAAAATGGGTAGTCCAGAGGTCCTACTGCCCTCCACATAAATAAAAAATTGTAGTGGTAGTCCAGTGGTCTCTCAACCCTTCCAGATTGTCTGATCACCATCCTATTGTGCATTATGTCCCTGGTGTCTAGTGGCACCCCCCCCATTGGTGTACCTCCCTGAAATAAAGGAAACTATCCATTGATGTTTTCTTCCTGTAAAAAAAAAAGTCCCTCAGCAATCAGCCCACCCCTACTTCCCACTCAGTACCCTCCATGCCCCCCACACCCTCACTCACTTGAACAGGTCCCAGGTTTGAGATCCACGCTCCGATCGAAGACGTCTTGCTGCTGGAACCGGCGACTGCAATATGAGAAACAAAGGTGAATGTGGTTCAGTGTATTTCAATGGGAGTTTCAACTCTGGTGCATATATTTGCCATTTCCTAACATTTTTGACCCCAAATTTTCAACATGGTCTTTTGGGGACCTCACCTCATGAACACTATGACTGTCATTTCACAATTCATGCCCAAAAGGTTATTTCATGGTCAGTTGGTGAATTCACCTTGTGGGTGGGATTTGGAAATGTTTTCTGCCCTTGTTCATGAGAAGGGGTCATAAGAAAGCTATGTTGAAAATTTGGGGGTCACAATATGTAAAAGTAGTAAAGTTATACCCATCTGTTGCTATTTTGCTGCACCCACTTGTAACTTTGGAAATTGTTAATATTTTAACCCTGAATTTTCAGCAGAGCCTTCTTATTACTCCACTGTATGTATGTCATAGCTTTCATTTTTTCAGATCCTGGCCAATATGTGTTTTAGCACCTGTGGCACAGAATGGTGTTGCAGTTAAACACAGAAATATAGAAACATAGACTCTGACTGCAGCTAAGGAATGCTTGATCCACCCAGTCTGCCCATTTCTCCTACCTATTGGATAAGCTGCAGATCCTAGTTAACCAACAGCCTACGTCCTCCTACCCCCCACCAGAATTGTCTTGTGTCTGTTGCATGAAATTACATTTTGGCGGGGATTCAAACATTTTCTGCATCAGGTGCATGAGGTGGGGTAATAAGATGGCAATGCTGACAATTTCTTCACAGTTGTCCTCTAAATGGAAGTGCAGCGCCTTTCCACAGCAATACACATATACACATCTATGGAGGCATGGGAGCCCTGTGCTCCCACAAGCAAATAAATATATGATTACTCTACCTCAAAAACTATAGATGAGTGGGAGAAGAGGGACCGGAGGGCCCTGTGCTACCACAGGTAAATAAGGCTACAATTACACTATCTCAAAAAGTAAGGAAATAAATGCAATAAAAAACATTGTTAATGCTCTAGTTAGGGTTAACGTGACAAAAGTAGGGAAATATGGCATTAGGATTTCCATCCCTAACACCCCACTCCCACCCTGCACAAAACAACAGGCATTGGGGGTGAGCCATGGGGTCATCAGCCCTAAGTCACCCCATTCCAGAAGTAAATAAGCTGAGATGGGTACAGAATGGAGAATGGGGTGTGCATAAGGCTGACAACCCCAAGGCACATACCTGATGCCTGTTAGTGTGGGTTCTATGTCATAAAGGCAATCACGGAATAGCAATTGCCATTTGGGCGAGTCTACATCACTGAAAATTAATTACTGTTATGTACGCTCACAGTGACTAAAAAACCGGTGACTGTTTTTCTATGTTATGTTGGGGGGCTGCTCCCCCCTACAAGCCCCCATGAGGGGCTTCTCCCCCCACACACCCCTACTTAAGGATTCTCAACTCCGGTAGGGTGCATGTTGGGGGGGGTGTAAAATTTAAAATAAATAAATAAAAACCCTGACCTGATGCCAAAATCGATCATGCCCAGAACCTAACCCGGCACCCTCCCAACTCAAGCCCACCACCTACCCACCATGCCATATGGCCAGCTCGGCAGCCGACCTCTGCACTACACTCCACACACCCTCCTTCCCCTTCCACCCATCACACAACATGGTTCCCCCCCACACGCATGTATATATATCAACATCCTGTTGCTGTACTCTCCTACCCTCGTATCTGGTCACTACCCTGCCAGGTAGCCCAGAACACAGGTGCCGTGATTGAGTTGCCCTTTTTGAAAGCACTCAATCATGGTCTCCTTGTTCACTGAATACTGCTGGGGTGTGCAGGGTACATAGATACATAGATACATAGACAGTGTTGGCAGATAAGGGCCTATGGCCCACCCAGTCTGCCCATTTGAGCTTGTAAGTTCAGTTTATGTTTTCCTAGAAGTCTGCTGCCTCTTACCCCTGACCTCCAGAATTCCTTTATGGCTATCCCATGCATTCTTAAATCCCATGATTGTTTCAGCCCCCACCACTTCCTCTGGCAGGGTGTTCCACTTGTTCGCCACCCGTTCTGTGAAGAAATTCTTCCTAACATTTCCTCTGAATCGTCCTCCCTCCATCTTCATCCCATGCCCTCTAGTCCTGGAACATCTTTTTTCACTTAAAAATAGTGTATTCCTGCACCTTGTTCTTCTCTGTAAGATGCTTGTATGTCTTTATCATATCCCCTCTCTCCCTCCTCTCCTTCAGGGAGTACATGTTCAGTTCCTTCAACTGGGTGAGGTAGGGTGTTAGTGTTGGAAGCCCTAATGCCATATTTCCCCTACTTTTGTCACTTTTATTTTATTTTTTTTATTTTATTTAAACAGCAGTTTGGAAAACCTTTGAGCCATAGGCTCATTTACAAAGGTACCTTGTCACAGTAAGACAAACGAAAATACACAGTATAACAGTACAACACATAAGTATAACAGTAACTTAAGACATAGATACAAACAAGCTGGTACAGGTAGGATTGATGCAAACAATACCAGAGTTATGTTGTCCTTAGCAGCTTAGTAATAAGCTTTGTCATAAGTATTGAGTACGGCTTTGACTAGTGGCAGTTACAGCATTGGGTGTTAATAAGGTGGTTACGTAATGAAGTTTTGAAGCACAATATAGTTGGAGCTTCAGAGATGGAGGGGGGCAGTGTGTTGAACCAGGAGGGGGCCCTAAAGCTGAAGGCTCTTTGGCCGTGAGAGGTCCTAGCTCTAGGGATAACAAGAGAGGTTTTCCCAGAGGTCTGAGTAGAATAGTGGACAGAGCGGTATGGTGGTGGTCAATCCTGGTGGGGATAGCCCAAGGAGGGTCTTTTTTGTAAGGGTACAGGTCATATATTTGAGGCGCTCGTCAAGATCAAGTACCAGCACTTTAGCGTACAGTAGACAGGTGTGTGTCAGCCTAGGTGCTCCAGTAATTAACCTGCAGGCCTTATTCAGAGTATTGCGAATTTTATGGAGTGTGGTCTGATCAGCAGCCCCATACACCGGCAGTCCATAGTCCACTAGGGACAGGATAGAGGAGGTGACTGCAAGTCAGAAGAGCCTCCGGGAGGCAGTGTTTATACCGTGTAAGATGCCCAATCGGATATTAGTGGCAGTGGCTAGGGCAGCGATGTGTCCATGGAAGGAGAGGGAGGGGTCAAAATGGATCCCTAGGTATTTATAGGAGCAAACTTGTTCAAGTGGGAAAGAGGACCCAGAGTGAATGAGGAGTTTGAAGTTGTAGGACTTGTTTTGGGGATGAGTGAAGAACATGGTTTTTGTTTTTTTAAGATTTATCACCAATCTATGTTCCTTGAACTAGCCCTCGGCTTCAGTGAAGGACTTCTGCAGCGAGTCCTGGTGGGCAATAGGGTTACGACTTGAGGAAAAGATGACTGCATCATCAGCGTACAATAGAATGTTCCCCAAACAAGAGCATGGAAGGGTGTTAAGGTAAAGGGAGAATAGTAAGGGGCCCAGAATGGAGCCCTGGGGAACCCCAGAAAAGATGGGACAGATGTCTGAGTAGGTCCCATTAATTTTTACAGAGTAAAACTAGAGTACTAACAAAGTTTTCTGCAATTTAGATGTGTGTGTGCTTGTGTGTGTGTGTGTGTGTTTGTGTTTGTGTGTGTGTGCATTTATCGACTTGTTACAAAATTTGAGGGAATGCGGATTATTACAACATCTATATATGTACCCAGTTTCAGATTTCTAGCTTCAAAGGTGCCTGAATTATATGCAGATACAAATTTTCATGAAATTTCTCACAGAAAAATTAAATGACAGACTTTGAATACCTATACTATTTGGCACCATTAGAACTCCTGTCAACAAGTAATCATGCTAAATTTCAGATCTCTAGAAGGCTGAGTTAGGACCAAATTAATAAATCTCAACAATTCCAGTGAATTTCGTCAAATTTTAAATTTCAGTTATTTTGATCTAGCTTTCAGAGTACATCACAAAATGATACCATATTTAGCAGGTATATGGGTACTAATGGTTTTCATAAGTGTACCAAATTTCAGAGTCCTGGACTGAAAAGGGATGAGTTGCGAGTGGCAAAACATTTATTTGAAATTTAATATTCAGTTATTTCCATCTGATTTTAAAACTTCTTATCCAAATGTCTCCACAGTATTAGGATTTAGAGAAACATGCAACATAGGTATGTGCACTGAGTGTTAAGTATCAAGCTGTAAAGGGGACTGTGCTATGGGTAGCCAAACATTTTGCCAAAATTTTAATTTTAGTTATTTTTGTATAATGTTGAAAGCATTCATTGAAATCTTATAACATTTTGCATCTATAAGGGTTTCTACTACATTTAAATATGTGCCTAGTTTCAGATTTCTAGCTCCGAAAGTGCCTGAGATATATGCAGTTAAAAATTTTCATAAACTTTCCCACAAAAAATTAATTACAGTCTTTGAGCACCTATACTTTTGAGAAGATGCAATGCCAAGATATTCAGCACAAATTTACAGTTCCTAACATCATGTAATCATTTCAAATATAATATATCTAGTTCAATGGACAGCTGAGTCATGATCAACTTATTAAATATCAAAAATCCCTCAAAATTATGATGCAATTCCCAGATATTTCATGGAATTTCATGAAATTCCATTGAAACTCCATGAGTTCGGAATTTTCTCAATCCACACAGCTCTACTTACTTCAAATATTTAAATTAATTGTGGGTTCTCCTCTTTGCTGCATTTTTTAGAATTTAAGGCAACATACAAGAACCCCCCCCAAAAAAGTTTAATCTACAATTAATAAAAATATTGACACACCTGTCAAATCTAATTTCCAGGTACATACTACATAATGCACCATAAGTTGTCCCCCCTTCCCATTTTCTCAATCCTAACATTTACCAGGTTTACAATGGTATTTCTAAGCCAAAGTGGTGGCCTTTTTCTTGAGAAACAAAAATAAAACATTTATAAAATACTCAGATTTTGGTGGGACTAGAAAATTGTACCACCAGATAAACCTGGAAGATGCCTGTATTCTTTCATAGTAAAAAAAAAGGCAGGGTCACATTCTTTGTACAATTTTGTTGCACTTCTGCTTTAAACTGTTATTTTTTATGTTTGCTTGCATTCATGTGCTAGAAACATAGTGCCATCAATCAAGTTTCTGGAGGTGTGCACCCTGTCTTCCAATTCCCTCACTGTGTTTGCAGGCACAGCCACAGTTCACCAATGAATGCTGCAGCTATCTATGACAGCAGTTGAAAATGCAGTGCCGTACAGTTGAAAGGGAGAGAGCCACTTCAGAGAGCATGATCAGATAACTGAAGCTTCTCTCCCTGCCCAACAACCTTCCAGTTGCCATGCTGGGCCCACCCCAACATGGAAAAAATTCTTATGGCGACTTGGATGCCCAATCCCCATCAGCTCCACAGCCCCCAACAGCCTTCCAGCTGCCAAGCTGGGAGCCCACCTAGCGTAATACGCCGCATTGTCTTCAGAAAAAAACTGTAAACAAAACTGTCCCTTGGCAGTCTCCTGGCCCCACCCACAACCCGCGCCCACCCTCTATGCACTCTGCCTCCCACCCCTCACCTATACTTACCTCCAGAGTCCAGCGTGGCTCTTGATTGGACAGGGAACATGTCTGCACTCTTCAAAGCCAACCACGAACTGAAGAAATGCTGGTAAGCTGTATAATGCAATAAATAGTTTTTTTTTTCAACTTTGATGCATATCTCAGGCATTTTTGGGAATTTTGGCACCAAATTTTCAACATGAGGTTTTTGGGACCCCCCATCATGAATTCTGTCACTGTCATGGTGTTAATCGGCCCAGAAGGGTGATTTCGCAGTCACTCCGTGAAATCACCTTTCAGGACTGATTAATGAAATGACAGTGCCAGTGTTCATAAGGTGGGCTCTAAAAGAGCCTATGTTGTAAATTTGGTGAAAAAATTCCTAAAAATGACTGTTTTATGAGCATGCGTTGCCCAGTTCCGACGCATGGTCATAAGTTCACAAATTTTTAATATTTGCACTCCAGATTTTCAACATTGCCATTTTACCACACCTGCTTATGAGCAGTGTGGCTGTCATTTTTCACATCTTGCCCAAAATGTGTTTCCACGCATGTAGCACACAATGGCGCAGTCAGTGTGCAAAACCAATTTTTGGGACAGATTAAGAAAATCAGAGTGACACTGTTCATGAGCAGAGGTCTTAAAATGGCTACATTGAAAATTTGGTGAAAATACTCCTAAAAATGACTGTTTTACTAGCGTGCATTGCACAGTTCCTACGCATGCTCATAAGTTCACAAATTTTTAATATTTGCACTCCAGATTTTCATCATTGCCATTTTACCACACCTCCTTATGAGCAGTACAGCTGTCATTTTTCACATCTTGCCCAAAATGTGTTTCCACGCATGTAGCACACAATGGCGCAGTCGGTGTGTGAAATCAATGTTTGAGACAGATTAAGAAAATCACAGTGACACTGTTCATAAGCAGAGGTCTTAAAATGGCTTTGTTGGCAATTTGGTGACAAAAGTCCATAAAATGACTATTACGAGTGAGCATTGCGCAGTTTCCATGCACCCTCATAAGTTCATGAAATTGTAATATTTTCAGTCCAGATTTTCACCACTGACATTTTTCCACACTTCCTTATGAACAGTACAGCTATCATTTTTCACAACATGGCAGAAATGTATTTTCACACTTTCAGCACAGAAATGCATGGCCACTGTGGGAAATCATTGTTCGGAACAGAGTAAGAAAATCACAGTGACACTGTTCATGAGCGGAGGTCCCAAAATGCCTGTGTTGACAATCTGCTGTAAAAAATTCCCAAACGAATTACATTGTGGGTGTGCGTTGCGCACTTTCTATGCACTCTTGTGACTTCATCAGTTTTTTTACTATTTTCACTGCAGATTTTCAACATTGCCATTTGTTACACCTCCCCATGGACAGTACAGCTGCCATTTTTCACATCCTGTTCGAAATGTGTTTTCGCACCTGTGGTGCCAAATGCCGTAGGTGCTCTGCAAAATCAGCTTTCAGCTAACAAACTGATATTTCCACTGTTCATAACGTGGGGGTCACAAAAATGCCATATTGGAAATTTGGAGTGAAAATACCAACAAACGCCTGAGGCGATAGGGTTTGCAACCATAACACCCCACCCTGTAAAGACTGACAGGTATCAGTGGTATGAGTTGGGATTGTCGCCTGTAACGCTCATACCATTCCACCCCCATCCACACCCTGCAGTCAGTGAGAGGCATGGAGGTATGCCTTGGAATCTTTGGCCCCAAAGTTCACCCCATTCTCCTATACTGCATCCATCTCACCATATTTCCTGATGGAAGGGGGTGAGCATAAGGGCCAAAGACCCCAAGGCACACTGTGACACTTCTCGGTGTCTGCAGAGTAGGGTGTGGTGAAATGGCATGGCCATTAAGCCTAACGATCCAAAGGCATACCTCAATGCCTGTCACTCTCTGCAGGGTGTTGGTGGGGTTGGCTTCAGTTCAATACATCATTGCCATTCCTATTATGCAGCTCTCTAACTACTACACTACCAATGCCAATGCCTGCAAGCAAACATTCGGCATTTACAAATGCATGTTTATACAAGAACTTTGACTTGTGAAAATTGTCCTTTCTCTGACTCATCTATATTGTTTACCCCCAGTTTTCCTTCCTTATTAGTATGCTTTGTTAGCTCTATCCATTCCCAACATATTCACAGAAAACTTGCTTAAGATAGGGCGATCACAAGCACCAGAATCTTACTATATTTGATCATCAGATCGAATCAAATTAAATCATTCTTTATTTCTTTTTTTTTTGAAATTCAATATACTTTATTTGTTTTATATTTCAAAGTGTACTTTTATAAATAAGATCTTACAGGTTGGCTTATGCACTGACATGTTACATTTGGCCTTGGGGTTACATCGGCCCTATAAAATAAAATAAAAGTTAAAACAACTATACTATCTAATACTATACAGTTACCTAAAAAGCTACAAATTCCCTCCCTTCCTCTTCCCTTCTTTTTTAGTCTAAGTACTGATTCTACTCATTTTACTATGCTTTAGGAGTCATTATATATGTATTCTCTTATTCCTTTATACAGCTTATGTAGTAACTAGTGTTAGTGTATAAAACTTGCCCCATTTTTTATTAAAACTATTAGGACAATGTCTAAGACTTGCAACCATTTTTTCTAGTCTCAGGTTAAATAATAACTCATTAAGCCATTCTGAGTAGGAAATTAGTTGGGAGTCTTGCCAGTGTTTTAATACTAGTTTCCTTACTGAGTATGAAATTAAAGAAATAGCATATCTTCTATCTGATACCAAAATTTGGGAGTAATCCCCCAATACACAAATATCAGGCTAAAACAGTAATCTAGGCCCAAAAGAGGGTCCAGGTTACTCTTAATCCTTTGTTGTAAGGGTTTAACTAAGGGGCATTCCCAGAAATGATAAAGGAAAGAGCCTACACCAGTACCACATCTGTTGCAGATGGTTTCCCATTGCTTGCTTATTGCAGCTAATTTTTCTGTGGTGAAATATATATTTTGAAGTATATAAAACTAAATGAGCCTTAATTTATTGTTCGAAGTGTAAGAGTATACTGCTTGCCATAACTGGTCCCAATTAATCTGTTTATCTGGAAATTGGCTTGCCCAGTGTGGGGATACTCCTTGAATTTCTGGAAATATGGCTGGATATAGTTCTGCTATTACTTTGGAAACTGCATGGGGGCTCCATGCCTGTATACATAGCGTATTGATAAAATCTGACTTGTCTATATTCAAAATATTTGTTCCAAACTTGGTGATTAAAAGGTGTCTAGTTTGGAAGCATCAGAAAGTTATCATTCTTTATTTCTAAAATGCACTTTTCCAGAAACCAAAGTGCTTGCACATAAAAACCATATAAATAAGGACTATAAAACAATCAATTTCCAGCCAGAACAGACATAAGTAAATAGTAAACTAAAAATCATACACCAAAATGTAAGATCATGCAACAGAGTCCGGGAACACCTGACTAAATAAATATGTCGTTAATGCTGTTTTGAAGCTCTGGACGGTCAGGCACTCTTGAACTCGATGAGGTAGAGAATTCCACAGGGTAGGGGCTGCAAAAGCAAAAGACCAAGCCCCAGATGTCTTTAAATGCACCCTGGGAATCTCTAGCAATCCCTCGTCAGTGGAGCGGAATAGCCAGAGGGGGTAGTAAGGATGAAAGAGATCTTGCAGGTAGGTAGTGAGATCCCTGTTTGTGTAGGGCTTTATAGGTCAGTAACCTGACCATGAAGGTGATTCACCACTGTACTGTCAGCCAGTGCAGTCTCTGCAGCACAGGCATAATATGACTGGTCCTAGAGGTACCAGTCAAAAGCCTTGCTGCTGCATTCTGCACCAACTGCAAGCAGTGGTTATCAGCCCCCAGTAGCCCTAGGTAAAGGGCATTGCAGTAGTCAAGGCAGGAAGTCATGAAGGCATGGACCAATGTTGGAAGATCATCAAGAAGAACCAGATGATTCAACCGGGTGATATTCCTCAGATGGAAGAATGAGGTCTTAATAACAGCTGACATATGAGATCTAAGGGTCAGACCACTTTCAAAAGTAATGCCCAGGTTCCTCACCTGGTCTGAGGTAGTCAGCTGAACACCCCCAAGCTGAAGCCCAGGGGGCTGCCCTGCCAACAAACCCGCCTCTCGATGACCTGGGTTCATAACTAAAACCTCAGTCTTAGCCGGGTTCAACTGCAGGCTGCTGGAACTCATCAAGTCCTGGATCTCGGAAAGACAGTTGTTAAAAGCCAAGAGGAAACCATCTTGCCTGCGCCCAAAGGACATGTACAGCACAGTATCATCTGCATAGCAGTGAAAACTCAGCCCGTACTGCCTAATGATATTTCCCAATGGCAGCATATACACTGCAAAACATGGGTGACAAAATGGAACCCTGTGGTACCCCGCAGAATAGGGGGAGAGAGGCTAAGAAATAAATCCCAGACACCATTCATTGAGTCCTACCCTAGAGGAAAGATTGAAACCATCTGAGGAACTTACCAGACAGTCCACAGATGAACCGCAGGTGATCCAGTAGCATACCGTGGTCTTTAGTGTTAAGCGCTGTAGAGAGATCAAGGAGGACCAAGATGGAATGAGTCCTCCACTATCTCACTATTTGGAGATCATTTAGCACCCATACAAAGGCTGTCTCAGTACTATGTCTCTTCCTAAAGCCCGAATGGAGAGAATCATAGACATCGTGGGTGGATAAATGATCATCCAGCTGCAGCGCAACCACCTTCACAATAACCTTACCCACAAAAGGCAAGTTAGAGACATTTCTGTAGTTAGTCAGATAGTTCTTACCAAACGAGGGTTTCTTAAGGATAGGTCGTACAACAGCTTACTTTAGGGGGTCGTGAAAGACCCCCTCTCCAGTGAACTCCAGACTATCTTGGATTGGACAGGGCCAATCTCATCAATGCATCCTACAAAAAGGCATGTTGGGCCCAGGTCCAAACTACAGCAGGTTGGCCACAAAGTCTGGATGATCCTCACAATGGCCATGAGTTCTGGCTGGCCAAAGTCAGACCAATCAAGCTGAGTGTCAGCAACCCCCAGCCGACCTGCACAATACCCAATAGATAGAGCTGAACAGATCCCAGATCTGATGGGGACAACCTTATCTGCGAAGAACAGAGCAAACTCATTACCTCTCTTGTGAAAAAGCTCTACCAGGCATAACATCACCATTCTTTAAATAATCATGCCCAGAGGGAGGAAAGCAAGCAATAATATCCAACAGGGTGGGCTGTATTGGGCAATACCGGACCGCCCAGGGATGTAATGAGGCCTGACGCCACAGGCAGAGGGCATTATAACCTCTGAAAGGTCTGGTATTGCCCATATTGCCCACCCTGGAGGGTATTATTGCCCTTAGAAAATGGGCTTTCATGTTTTTTTTTTTAATTATGATTTCATTAGGAAAAAAGAGGGTAAAAATATTAATAAAAGTAATCAGAAACATCAGATTCCGTAAAATAGTCCTTTTAGTTTAGTACAGTTTATTTGCCTCTAGAGGGAGCAGTTGTCTGTGATACCCTATTTTTATTAGTTTATAGTTTCCCTTCATTTTGAATAAATTTCATTTAAGCCCCCTGTAGTTTTATTGATATTGGTAGCACTAGACTTTTTGGTTTTTAACATTAAAGTAATGCATTTGTTGCATACTATTAGAGGGGAGTGATCGGCTGAGTGGTGGCCTGTGGGAACATGGAAGTTGGTCGGAGGCTGAGGGAGCTGGCAGCAAGATGTAAACCTACAGCCGTAAAAACAGGTACATTTCTGTAGTGTTTCACTGCCCTAGCTGTGGAGTTTTGAGTAGGGGTAGAATTTAAAAGATGTCAGCATGTCAGAGAATTAGCAGAGTGTTGGTGGTGGCAGTTTAGTAGCTTACACTCTCCAGAGATGGAGACGTGCTGTGGTCTAGCATGATCTACTAAATCGGCAAGCATTGGAGGGACCGAGAGACATGGATATTGTTTCACATTGTAGCACTTTAATGAGATTCAAAACATTTAATTCAAAATACGTGTTTTTTTTTTTTTTTTGGTGTGGTCACTTTATGGTTTTGTGATCCTTGGTATAGACTGCTGAATAGCAGTTGGTGGGAAATCTTTGTTGCTGATCCGTTACCAAAGAATGACATGGCAGGTCTGAACTTTGAAATTTGCCAGTGCTCATTAATATTGGCAATGAGGTTGTCTGGGACTGACACTTTTTCTAACCCGGGCTCTGTCTGTAAGCTAATGTACCCCTGGCAGCCAATTAGGTTTGTTAGATTTTAAAACCCATTTTCTAACCAAAGATGCTGACCTTATCTGACACTATCTGCCATCATCTTGGGCGACCATGGGTACCTGACCTTCCCTCTATCATTAGTGTCAGGTCACAGGGGTTGGTCACACCTATCTGAAAAGCAGGAATGGTCATTGGCATCTTTGCTTACTTCCCTATGGATCTATAAGTGTTCACACATTTTCTCATATAAGGAACACATACAGTATATCACCTGTGAAATGTAAGTTGCAACAGGCAGTAAGAAGTCTGCCTCAAAAAAATTCACTAACAAGAACTAAGTTAGTTTAAGAGTAAAATGCACATGTTTACTACACACCAAATATAAGACACTTACTACAATTGACAAAAGATAAAATCTTACTAGTTGACATGTGCAAAAATGGATTGATCAGTAGTAGGGAAATCGTTGTCCAACAAGGAATGTGCAAACCTACCCTTGCAACCACACTCACACTACCTTGGTATAAAACAACGGAAAATGAGACTTCCGCTTGCATCTCACAAATGGAAAGCCAGAGAAAATCTGTAGTTCTTTTATGCTACTGACAAAAGTACAAAGCCAGAAGGTAGGATGTCCCAGAGAAAAAAATAACAGTACCTGGAACCAGGTGTTGTTATTTGTGTTGTGTGAAATTGGGTTTGTTAGTCTACCTGGCAGTCTCTACATTCTGAGGCAGTTAGAACATTTTCATTCTCAGAGAACTCGTAGTGCATTTAAAGAACTCTGGATCAAAGCCAGGCATTAGTTTACTTTTTGTAAAAAATGCACAAACTTACTCCATCACAGGTTACTTAAAAGTTCAAGCAAATATAAAGAGAGTGTATTTGTAGTTATTTGGGTCTAGCTGCTTCTAAGATTGCACTACATTTTCCAACACAGCACCACCTCATTTTGCTGTTTTCCTCCTTAAACCTACTCAAATGTGTAAGTAGTGCCTGTTCTGTGGTGCTAAGGGATGGGGATTGTCACATTGGTGACCCAGATTTGTGGTTTGAGCACAGAGCATCACAAGCACAGACTGGCCAGGAGGGCTTAGAGCATCTGACTTGGATGCTGCCCTCCGGGAGTGGATGTATGTGAAATATTGCACATTGAGCAATACATGGTGGAGGTGTGTGGTGGTATCCTAAGTAACAGATGGTGACAACACATTGCCAGGTCCCCAGGACCATTGTGTGGACATGGGGTAAAAACCCTGAGCACAAAACAGCACCAGAAACAGTGCCGCAAGCAAAATGCCGTGTGCCCAAATAAGGTTGGTAAAAACACACACTGATATAAAATGTGCACACTTCATAGGATTTAATGGAAAAAATATACTGTTTATGTCTTTGTGGGGGGCTCTGCCCCCTGTGCCACCAGAATTATTATAATCAACTCTGAGGGGGTGCAGACCTTGGGGAAAAGGAGAAACTTGGGAGGTGGGAAACTTTGTTTCTGTCTGGTGGGTGCTAAGATTAGAATTGGTTTTGTTTCAAGTTGAATTAGCACCACCAATTTTTCCTGGTGCTCTGCTTTACATTGTTAAATTGAATTGTTTTTGACCTGCAATTCCTGCTCAATAATTCAACAGAAACATAGAATTTGATGGCAGATAATTATCTTTTTGCCCACCCAGTCTGCCCATTTGTTCCCTACCTATGCTGTCACTGTAGACACTACCTGATCTCTGGCTACCTTCCCTACCCCCTGATTCCCTACCAAGATTCCATTGTGCCTATCATGCATGCTTGAAGCCCAAAACTGCTATCGTCCCCAGTACTGCTACTGGAAGACTATCCCAGGCATCCACCATTCTTTCAGCACAAAGTACTTCCTCACATTCTTCCTAAATCCTTCACTGCATGCCCTCTTGTTCTCATGCATCTCTTCCTCTGAAACATACTCCCCTTCAGTATCTTATTCACTCCTGTGATGTATTTTGTAGGTCTCCATCATGTCCTCTTTCTCCCCCTCTTTTCTTCCAGGTTATACATATTGAGATCCCTCAGCCTCTCCTCATTGGGCTTCTGATGTAGATCCTGCACCATTTTAGTTGCCCTCCTCTGGACAACCTCTACCCTGTCTATATAATAGACAAATAGAAATAAAGATAGCAGAAGGAGACCAATGGTCCATCTAGTCTGTCCATGTGTTCCTTGAGCCTTCTCAGATCTCATGACCTAACTCCTCCCCCTCTCTGCCTAATGTCTCCTATGGCTCCGGTTGCTTTTGATCATGCTTTAGTATTGTCCCACCCCAGCTTGAATGATGTCATGCACTTTGCTTTCTCTACCTCAACTGGCAGTTTATTCCATGACTCCACAACTCGTTCTGTAAATTAATGTTTTGTAAACCTAAGGGAGGCAGTATAGCACAGTGGTTTAAGGCTCTCAGCTGCAAACCTGGAGATCTGGGCCTGAATCCCCTAGCCTCCATTGGCATACTGTGTGATTCTGAACAAGTCACTTAACTTCCTTGTGCTTCCAGGTCACACCTGTTAACAAGCTTCAGCTTAGTGTGTCTCTCCTGGTTAAAAAAAAAATCCCTTTTGAAGCTCCCCATTACCAACTTTCACATGTACCCTGTAGTGTTAGAGTCGGAGACATTGTTGAACAGGTCTGAGGATGGCAACTTATTTTTTCATCTCAGGAACTTGCATATTTCAATCATATCCCCCCTCTTTCTCCTCATCTCCAGTGAGAACATATTTAATGCTTCCAGATGCTCCTCGTACGAGTGCCCTTGAAGGCCCTGGATTATTTTGGTCACTCTTCTCTGAACAGCCTCTAACTTGTTTATATCATTTTCTCAGATGTGGACTCCAACACTGGACACAGTACTCCAGGTGGAGCCTTACCAGGAACCTGTAGAGTGGCAGTATTACCTCCTTCCTCCTAATGTCAAATCCCCTCCTTATGCACCCCAGATTTTGTTGGCCTTACTATAAGTTTTGTTGCATTGGCTTGTCTGTTTAAAGGTGCTGCTTAGGATGACACCTAGGTTGTATTCTTCATGCATGGTACTGAGATGGTCTCTGTTTAGATGGTACTCTGTCCTTGTGTTCCCTTTACCCAAATGCGCCACCTTACATTTTTTTTTTTACATTGAACTTCAGCTGCCAGATGTTTGGACTATTTTTTAAGCCTCTGTAGGTCTTTTAGTAGGTCCTTAACTGCCTTCTCACTGTCAACCTTCCTCCTAGCTTGGTATCATCCATGAATAGGACAATTTTGTCCTGAATACCTATGCTGATGTCATTGAAAAAGCACTAAACAGGACTGGTCCTAACACTGAGCCTTGGGGCACACCACTAGAGATCGCGCCTTCATCAGACATCACCCCATTAACTACTACTCTCTGTTTTCTATTCCTAAGCCAATTACCAACCATTGAGACTATACCACAGACCACAGACTATACACTTGGCTGCACCCAGGTCCTTAAACTTTTTCAGCACGCGGTTATGCAGCATCAAATCAAAGGCCTTACTGAAAATGAAGTAAAGGAGGTCCACTGAGTGACCTTTGTCTAGTTCCCTAGTGACTCAGTCCAAAAATGTGATTAGGTTCATTTTGCATGACCTTCCCACCATGAACCCATGTTGCCTGTCATCCTGCAGACCATTCTTATCTAGGTACTCTACCAAGTCTTGTTTTATTAAGGTTTCCATCAGTTTCCCCACTACCAATGTAAGGCTGACCAGTCAGTAGTTGCCTGCTTCCTCCCAACTCCCTCCCTTGTGGAGATGTACCACAGTGACTTCAGTTCTTCTCCAGTCTCCCAGCACTATCCCCATCTGAAGTGATCTGCTGAATAAATGTGCTACGGGACCTGCCAATTCTCTTGTTAGCTCCTTTAGCACCCTCAGGTGTATTCCATCAGGTACTGGCAACTTGTCTTCCCTGAGTTGATACAGGGTCTCTCCAACCCTACTGTTGGTGATTGATGGTGCTTCCATTTGTGGAACACCTTAGTCAGCAGCCTTGATGCCACTGTCTAGTACTGGGCCTTTGTGTACCTTGGTGAAACACTGTGCAAAAAAGTTGTTCAGAACAGTGGCCTTTTGCCTATCTTCCTCCATTACTCTGTCACCATCTTTGAGTCTAACTAGTCCTCCCGTTTTCTTTTTTTCTTTTATATTTTGGAAAAAGTGTTTCTTCCCTTCTTTAATCCCTTCCACAAGCCGAAGCTCCATTGCAGCCTTAGCTGATTTCACCATACTCTTTATTTCTTTGTTCTTCTGAACGTAGGTTTCCCATGCACTATCTTCCTGCTTTCTTTTGTAGTTCCAATAGGCCTCCCTTTTGGTTCTGATTGCAGTACTTACCAGGTTACTGAACCATATTGTTTTTTTTTTTGTTTGTTCTTTTTGGTCACTGCTCTTATGCACATCTTGGTATGCTCTAAAATGGCTAACTTAACCAGCCCCCATATTTCTTCCACAGCTAAATGTTCCTGGATCCTTAAAAGCTTGCTTCTGACTACATCCCTCATTTTGTCAAAACTGGCTCCTCTAAAGTTTAAAACCTCTGTCTTGGATTCCATGCCGAGATGTGATCTCCAGAACTGGACATAGTATTCCAGGTGGGGTCTTACCAATGATCTATACAGTGGTAGTACTGCCTCCCTTTTACTACCGGTGACACCCCTCCCTATGCACCCCAGCATTCCACTGACCCTACTTACTGCCTTTTTAAAACTTCCTCAGTGCATTAAGATCATCTGATATGATTATTCCAAGATCCTTTTCCTGTTTTGTGACCATCAGTACCTCATCCCCTATTTTATACTCTGCCTCACAGTGTCTATACCTAGGTGCATGATTTTGCACTTTTCACATTTAAACTTGACTGCCACACCCTTGAGCACTCCTTGAGTTTTGTCTGGTCTCTGCACAATCAATCAGTCAATCATCTTTATTTTACCAGGTGAAAACACCATTGAGGACAAGCTCATTTACAAAGTAGACCTGGGGAGTCCTACAAAGACAATACAGAGAACAAGAAAGAAAAAAAAATAATGCAAAGTGCATATTTCAGTGTGGTAGATACTCAGATGCATGGCAGAGGTAAAAATACAGTGTTTCTCAACAAAATTATGGACTAGACAGTTAGCAGTAACTAATAGATTTGAATAGCTTGCATGATGCTTGTTTAGGCACAGTATATTATTCACCTGTAGCAGGAGGAGGTGGAGTGGAGTGAAGAGGTGTGGTAAATATGGTGACGGAGTGAAGAGGTGTGGTAAATATGGTGATAGAGAGGAGAGAGAGGAGAGAGGGAGGAGTGACAGGGGATTTGCAAGGGGGGGAGAGGAGAAGGTGGGTTAAGTAAAGATAAGGTGGGGACCAGATGAGGGAGCCACTTGGACTCATAGATCTAAGGAGCGGGAGCAACAATAGACACATACCCATCTGCACCGCATTAGTGAGGTTCGAATGAGTTGCACTTAAAGTTGACAGTTGCAAGATTCCACAATTATATGCTGAGTCAAAATCTTAACTAAGGCCATGCTTATTGTAGATACAGTGCATACTGCACATTCTTTCCTCCACCTCTGGAATGTCTACCCTATTGCAGATTTTGGAATCATCTGCAAAGAGGGCATACTATCCCTTCCAGCTCTTCTGCAATGCCACTTACAAAGAAATTAAAGGTGACTAGTCCCAGCACTAAGCCCTGAGGTACCCCTTTGGTCACTCTTCCCTTCCCCAAGTGAGTTCTATTTACCACCACCCTCTGTTGCCTATCCAGCAACCAATTTTGTTCTTGGTTACCATTTTATAACCTACTACATAACTGCACAGTTTCCTTATGAGGTGCCTAAGTGGTATGGTGTTGAAGGTCTGCAAAGTCTAAGCAGGCCAAGTCCACCAACACACCCTAATTTATTTCCCTGGTCATCTAGCCACAGAAATCAGTCAGGTTTGTTTAAAATGACCTAACCCCCCACCCCCACCCCTGTGAATCTGTGCTGCCTCAGGTCATGTAACCCACTGGATTCAAGATACTCCACAAGCCTTTTCTTTTAAAAATGTCTCCATTAACTTCTCCACCATTGGAGTCAGAATAACTGGCCTATAGTTGCCAACCTCCTTCCTGCTTTTATGAATCAGGATTACTTCTACCCTCCTCCAGTCTTCTGGAAGCATTCTTATTTGTAGTGAGTTGCTGAATAGGGTCTGTCAGAGGAATAGCCAGTTCTTCCCTGAGTTCCTTCTTCTGCCTTGGGTGTATCCTGATTGGCCCCATAGCTTTATTCATTTCAGATTTGCAAGTCATTTCAGATCTCTCTCCTCTGTGAATGGACTTGTGTCTACCTTCTTTACCCCAGTGCTCCTGCTTCTTTTATGTGGTCCACCTCTCTCTCCCTTCAGCTTGAAGACTGAACAGAAGTATATGTTCAGGAAATCTGCTTTTTCCTAATCCTCCTCTGCACAGTCCCCTCAACCCTTCTTAACCTCACAGTCCCACCTCTTGTCATCCTTTTTTCCCTTATGTACCTAAAAATGGTCTTGTATCCCTTAGTTAACTCTTTGGCTAGCCTTTCCTCAGATTGCACCTTTGTGCCCCTCATCACTTTCCCTGCTTCATTCTACTTTTGATCATATAGGTGAGTCAGTTTGCTCCATGCTCCTGCATACATTCTCCACCCCTCATCCCCATTTCTCTAATTGGGCAATCTGTCTTCTGCTGGTTAATCCACCTTCACCTATCACCTCCCATCACTCTGGAACCTGCTTCCATCTTCTCTCTTCCATCCCATCTCCCCAGGCTTTCTCAGGCATCAGTTGAAACTCCTACAAGCCCCTACCTGCTCCTGTTTCCTATACGACCCCTTCTTTGAAAACTGGTTGCACAGGGTCTTGGTATACTTAGACCTTTCCAAGTATCACATTACTGGATGGTCTCTAAGGCTACAGTATCCAAAACCTCACCCCTTCAACCATGTCCTATTGTACTATCAAATTGGATGGTGTACATTATGATATTGTATATATACTGATGCTTACAACAGATACTTTCAAGAATTTATCAGAAATAGAAAGGTGCTTAATACAGTATAAACTGTACCTTGAACAAAAATATCTTCATCCTGTTTAGAGTTGTGTCACCTCTAAAACTGAACAAGCACTGGCCAGAGCCAACAATGTTTGTGTGCAAGTTTTAACAGTGAAATTGGTGTAAATGATGGAGGGGAAATAAATGAAAATAAGGACCTACGGTAGCTGCTAAGACATGCAACAAAACTGGAGGGGGGTAGATTCAGAGATGATGCAGGGAAGTACTTTTTCACAGAAAGAGTGGTGGATTCTTGGAACAATCTTCCAGTGAAAGTGGTGTAGGTGAAAACAGTAGTGGGGTTCATGAATGCATGGGACAGGCATAAGGGAATCTTAGTGGAAAAGAAGGTGGGAGAAAGGGCTGGAGATTAAGTCAGGTGTGCAGTGAATCTATATGCAAGGGTCTATGTTTCTATGTTTCTATATTGTAAGTTGGGAAAAATAGGCAGACTAGATCAGCCAAGCAGTTCTTTTCCACAATCAAATTCTATGTTTTTACATTTCTCCAATGGAGTTGTGGAACCACAAGGACAAAGGAAATCCCTGTGGCCCTGGCTGTCTCTGAGCAGGCTGCAGCTAACAGACCGCCCGACTGACGCACAGACAGATTCAGGTACGCACTGGACCTCCAAAACTCATGGTTTTGAATGCTGCTGTTTTGACTGGATGCCCAGTGGAGGAGCCAGGCGCTGATTGGCAGTTCTGCTCCTTGGCTGATTTTACAAAGCCTGGCGCTTCCTGATCTCGGGGAAATCTCTTTCTGTGCTGTGTTCTGGACTGAATTTTTGTTAACGTAACATGCTTATGTTATGCACCAATTGGTCTTACTTTACCTGCCAGTTTAGCTAGTCTATTGCAAACCACTAGTCTAGCATCTCAGTACTACTTGCTGCTGTGCGACTAGTGCTGGGCAAACTGTATTGTATAGTAGCTTTCCAAGTATCTTGCTCACTGCAATGTGTGCCAGTGGCCTTGCACTAGGCTTTATTCAGTATTCTTTTGCACATGTATAGTGGCAAATTATTTGTCTTAAATGCTGCACTTTGAATGCACTATATATTGTTGGCTGTCTCTCTTGTAATCCCTAATCCCTTTCCCTTGGACAGAATTTTCTCTCTTCCTGGATCCCTTGCATTTAAATTAAGATTTCATGAGAATTTACATGTTTGCATCATTATCTAGATGTGCTTACTCTTGATGCTTAAACTGATAATGAAATTTGTTAAATTGTAATCTTAATCAATTAGTATTCCAGGGCTTTGGATTTACAAAGTCTCCCAATCGTCATTCATTTTCAGTCTTTCTGGCACTAATTACACTGATGTGTTTTTCTATATGTTATATTTATATATGTATTTATAGTGCTTCATTTGTAGCTGATTAGCAGCAGTAGTATTTTTTACAACTTTTAATTGTATTAACTCTTCTTGCCCTTAAATATTCTGTTTAAATGCAGCGTTGTTCTTGCAGCCCCTGCCCCCTTGAGGAATGATCCCTGTTTGATCTAAAGTGCTGTTTCTTTTGTCTTTTTGCAAACAAACCCACCAGCTTTGTTCCACATTTTGTGACTACCATGATTTATTTCACTTTTGCTTGCACAACTCAGCCACTAGCCTTTTGTTGGTTGCCTGTCTTGTTGTTTGAGTTTCTGAGCTGCTGCAGGTATCTTGTCTGATGCGTCGAGATCTCTGTGTTCTGTGGTTCCCTCTGCTTGTCATAGTACATGCCCCTATTATCTTCCCTCTCTATCTCTTTGTACCTGCTGAACGCTACCGTTTTAGCTTTAACCTTTGCAGCCACTTCCCTTGAGCACCAAAGCTATTTCTTTTTTCTCCTGTTTTTTGTTGCTTTTGTGCAGAGGTGTGTTGCCTTCTTTATACAATCCTTTAATTTGGCCCACTGTTCCTCCACCCCACTCATGCCATCTCCCATGCTAGGTTGTTCCTGAGGCATTCAGTCATTTTTTTTTTAAATCTGCCCTCCTGAAGTCCAGGACCCTTATCCCTGTGTGGCTTTCTTCTGGTTCTGCCCTATGCTGAACCACACTATTTGGTGATCACTGGTCCCCATGCAGACTCCCACCTTAATGTCTGCAACACTGTCCCTGTTCGTGAGCACCAGGTTCAGTTATTTCCCCCTCATGAGTAGGTTCCTTGACTACTTGCCTAAGAAACGCTCCCTGCAAGGAGTGTAGAATGTCACTACTTATAGTTGAGATGGTAGTTTGGAGGCTGTACATCTGGCAGATTGAAGTCCCCTACCAGTGGCACCTCCCCTTTTTCTGCCATTGTGCTGATAACTTCCCCCAGTGCCTCCCCATGTTGAATGTTTGTATATTACCCCAGTATGAATAGTACCTCGGGCTCCTGTCTCCAGGGTGACTGGCAGCACCTCCAACCCATCCTTTCCCCTGGCCTCCTTGTGTTTCCATTGTTTTGATACTCTCCCATACACACTGTATAGCACATCCCCCTTCCTTTCGTCCCCATCCTGTCTTTCCTGAACTGAGTGTGGCCTGGTATGGCCATACTAACATACTAAAATGCCAGCAGAATAGGCCTAATGGTCTTTCGCATCTGATCATTTGGTCAGCCCCCCACCCTGGGAGCTGACCATGCTGCCCCCCTCGCCTTCTCTGGCTTCTCCCTTCCCAGTTCCAGATATTCTTGCTGCATTGGATTTTGCTTCCAGAACCCTTCCCCAGTACCTGTCCCACCCTGTCTTGAACCCCTCTACTGTCTCTGCCTCCACCAGCCCCCTAGGCAGCACATTCCATGGCTCCAACACCCTCTCAGTGAAGTAGCACCTCCTCCTTTCTCCCCTGAATCTTCACCCATCCAGCTTCCACCCATGCCCTCTAGTGGCCCCCTCCTCCTTCCTTTGAAGCACCCTGACTGTTCCTCCCCTATTTACCCCCTTCATGTACCTGAAGAACTCTATCATGTCCCCCCAGTCCCTTCTCTCTTCCAATGTGTACATATTTAACTCTTCGAGCCTCTCCTCACAGGTCCTGTCCCCCAAGCCCCAAATCATTTTGGTTGCCCTCCTCTGGACCCTCTCCAGGAGTTTAATGTCACTCTTTAAGTGTGGCCTCCAAAACTGCATGCAGTACTTGAGGTGCGGCCTCACCAAGCAGTTATACAGAGGGAGTATCACTTCCCTCCTTCTGGAGGAGATCCCCCTAGCGATGCATCCCAGCATCCTGTTGGCCTTGGCTGCTGCCCTCCTACAAGTCTCCGAGTTGTTCATCTTGACATCCACCACCACTGCCAGGTCCCTCTCAGCCATCGAGACTTGTAGCATTTGCCTCCCCCCAGGGTGTACACTTGGCCCGGGTTTCTGGCCCCCAGGTGCAGTACTTTGCATTTCCCTGCATGGTTGCCTGTGCACTATGACTCAGTAAAGGCACTCAGTAATGATCCAGGTCCGCCTCTGCCATGATGGCCTCTAGTTCTGACATGTTATTTCCAAGAATCTTTGCATTTACACACATGGCCATCCACACCTTGCTCCCACTCTACCTGAAACCTCCCTTCCTCCCCGTTTGCCCCACCTCCTCATCCACTCTCTTTTTGCAACTTTGTTTTCCATTCCCCTTATTCTCAATTTTACTGCTTTACCCATTATACAGCTCCTAGGGATTCTCCTCTCTCGGGTCCTCCCTTCCTACTGCCTCAGTCTGTGGGGGGGGGGCAGTTTATACCTCCATTTTTCTTTCAACCTACCTTCTCAGTAAGTTTAAATTTTCATCACAGTAACATTACACTATCCACTGAGGACTGCCCATACCCCTCCATGTTGGTCCCCAGTCTCCAAAGTAGCCAAAACCCTCTTCTTTGCACCATTGCTTCAATCATGAGTTGAAGCGTCTGGTAAAGCATACTGTACCCTATCCTCCCCCCCCCATTGTAGACAGGTAGCACCTCAGTAAAAGCCACCATGCATATTACTTGCCTCAGACCCTTCCTCAGTTCCCTGAACTCCTCCTGCACAATCCCAGCCCCATCCCTTTGGTAGGTCATTAGTCCCCAGGTAGAAAATGACATTCAGATCCCCCCTTGTTCTGCTGCCCTTGTGATCCTTAGGATCCACTGTCCATCCCTCTTAGTCATGGTCCCAGGTAGGCACCTTAGCTCCCTCTCTCCTCCCTCTCCTGTTCACAAATTATCCCCTTAACAGTCAAGTCCCCCACCAGAAGCTGCTTTCTCCTCTCCTGGTGGGGTCTTCTACCTCCCCCTTAGGGCCTCCCCTGTGAAAGAGCTATGCTTCCTCCTTTGCCACTACTACTGGTGCTTTCTGCTGGTAGTCCTGTCCCACCAGAATGGCAAAGGAATTTTGTAGTGGCACAGGCTAAGGAATTTTCCCCTGACTGCCACCCCCACCCTCCCAGAGCCCACTACAGTCCAGCCAGACCTCTGTCTTCTGGGCAGCTTCTGGGGCAATGGTGGTAGATTCAGTGGCTCCTAGGTGGGGGAAGAGGTCCTCTAGATCCTAGTCAGCTTGGTTCAGAGACCAATTAACTCCTTTCTAAACCCAGAAGTGCATGCAGATTACTTCCACTTTATCTTGTTTATTCCTTTCAGGATCTTGAAGATCTCTGTCATGTCCACATTCCCTTCTTCTTTTTGGCCTCCATCAAGTACATGTTCAGTGCCCTAAGCACAGGACGACTTGAAGGCAGTGGTGCTTATGTTGATGGAGGCTCCAGCTCAGTACTGGTGTCCCAGGATGGTAGACAGCAGAGAGTCCTCTAGCAAATGGAAATGAGAACAATGGGAGAATAAATATATAAAGTAATAAAAGTGTGTGCAGCAAAAATGAAGTACACCAGCAAGCCACGATGCTTAGCATGGCTAAAGTTTTTACTGAGCATTGATTCTGTCACACTGAAAGAAAAGAAATTTAGATAAAATTACACAATAAAAGTAACCAGTAAGTGGACTTCAGCTGACATCACAATCCGACTAGCACCATAGGGGAAGTTCTCCCTTCCCACTACAATTAAAAACTAACTTTCTCACTTATTTAACCAGAGTCAAGACTACAAATATGACATCCAGAGCCAAAGAGAGGACTGACTCATTCCAGATCCCAAAAGTCTAAATCAAGCCAGGATGGTGAGAGATTGAAAGGGTATAGTATGGACCGCAGGTGCAGCGTGTCTCCTGCCAGCTTGAAAGCTGTGAGCTACAACACCAACTGTGAGGGTGAGAGGCTTACCAGAAATAGATTTGAACATGAAATGTTATTTTATTTTATATTTTGAAGTCTAAGAATTACAACCCTTTGAGTCAGGGACTCTTTTTCAAAGGCTCCATGTCAGTGCAAAGTGTGGCAGGCAAGTGTTACAGACATCATGAACAATGACAGTAATTGTACACAAAGAGAAAATTATACAATAGGGAGTTATCTAATAGTGATGTAATACAATAAGCATTGTCAATTGACATGGCAGTAACCAAAATTGTTGAAATAAAAGCCTGATGCTAGGAAAACAAGCAGGAATTTCATCAGCTGAGTTATCTTTTGGATGGGGTTGAATGCCAGATGGAGGAGGCTGAAGAATGGGTCTCCATGGTAGAGGATACCATTTAGCGGGGAGGCGGACCCTGGACTCTCTGTTACACTGTACAGAGGCCCTCCAGGTAAAATGTATGGGCCATGAAACCCAGTCACAATGAGAAAATCTTTGACTCACTCGACTGTCTGAGAGCTCAGAAACTGTCCATATATGTGATTACTTAAAAATGGTTCTGCCTCTGTAACGTTACCAATTGTAGTGTGGGCGCATGTGCCTGTAGCCCCAGCATTGCCCTCAGTGCAGCAAGAACTGCACTGTGGGATAGGGTGCTGAACGTAACGGTCACCCGTCACCCACAATGTGGACCGACTGTAATGGTTCCCGAACCATTATCATAACGGTTCACTGGCAGTGTGGACACACTGTAACGTCTATTGTCTGTAACGGTTTGAAACCGTTACAGGGTTTTAGTGGTGTAGTGTGGATGGGACCTTACTGAGTTGATCTGTTAAAATGTTTGCAGGCCCCTCATGGAGGTATGTATGAAACAAACTCTGGCTCCTCCTTAATACGGGCCCATTGCAGCTTTTCCATATCAGGAGTGCACACCATACCAGACTTCTAATCAAGCCCAATAATGAGAGACCATGGTGTGGTGGAGTGCAGGAAGGACTGTGGTGGGCCGGGGGTGTGCAGGACAGGCTTGGTCCCAGTACTGGGGGGGGTCTGGGCCACCTGACCTTGGCTGCTGCTTCCGCTGGGCTCTGGCATGACCCCACCCACTTGGGCATGGCAATCTGCTGACTCAACTGGAAGGCATAGCATTGTCCTATACATCAGGGGTCTCCAAATATTTTATCTCACTCCCTTGCCTACCCACTCTCCCATTAAGCTGGCTACTTCCACTAGGCTTGGATCACAGCTCAATTTCTTCTAGAGCAGAAGGCCACTTCCCTGGAGACTGTTGACTGCAGTTGGCTGAGGGGGATGCCTGCATGGAGATAATATCCTATGGCCCTTGTAGTCTGATGGCATTTTTCTCTATTAAGCATGATGCATGCAATCCTAGTGGAAGACTTATGTGATGGATAGAAATACACAGTGGGGAAGTGATTGTATATTAGTATTGAGGAGATCATGCAGAATATACCTAGTACTGGCTGTTTCATGTCTCTTACAATTAGCCTTAATTGATCAGCTGAGGTTGATTGGCCAACCTGGTATTACAAATTTTGAAGTACAAAATGTTTAGATTGGAGAATATTTGGGTGTATATGGTTTCAGGCATAATCTTGGGAGGAGGAGCAAAGGACGAACATGGTATGTCTTACTAGAGGGCTGTGGTGTATCTTTACACTATTTTTGTTAGTCTTACCAAGCTCTCCATGTTTTGGAGTAGCCCAAGTACTGTTCCCCTCGTACAGGGGACATATTTCCACTACTTTACCTCCACCGGGTGCATGAAGGTGGGAGGACAATGCCCCAAGGGGAACAAGGGAATATCCTTTCTACTCCCCTACCTTGAAAGCATTTAATGTTGCTATATTTTATGTTTTGTTAATTGGTTTAGAATGTTTGAATGTTTATGATGCTTCTTTGGAGGCATACTATTACATTTGGAGGGAGGCCACCAGCAGGCAGGGGGCAGTCCTGTGTGAAAGACCTATAAATTTGCTTTATACATTATCACCATGGCAGATATACAGGTGGATAGTCTTACCTATAATGTTAATGGTCTTACCCATCCCATCAAAAGGTAAAAGGTTATGACCTACATCCGGCAATCTAAAGTAGACTTTGTAATGGTACAGGAGACTCACTCCTCAGTGGAAGAGCACCAAAAATTAGCCAGATCTGATTACCACCAGGTATACTCCTCCTCATACCAAGCTGGGTGGAGGATGGCTTTGGTGATTCTAGTTTCAAATAAAATAACATTCAAGACTCAGGAGGTCATAACAGACAGTGAGGATAGATATGCAATTGTAAAGGGAATGTATATGGACAACAGCTTACTCTGGTATCTGTATATGCACCCTTGGCAACTGATTTTGCCTTTTTCAGACCAATACTGACCCTTATAGTGGAGAAAGTGGAGGGCATCCTGATATGTGGGGGAGACTTAAACCTGACATTTGTTCCACAAGTAGACAGCACCTCAAGTATCCCTCACAGGGAACATAGGGTGTTGAAATAGGTGAGGGGTCTCCAGAACTAGGTCTAAGAGATGCATGCAGACACTTACATGGCTCCATGAGAGGGTACACATTCTATGCAGCATCCCACCAGATACACTGTAGACTGGATCTAGTTTTACTTCAGAAAGAGCCTCTAAACAGGCTCTGAAGCTGCACTGTGGGTCCTATAGGCCTATTAGACCATGCCACCCTAGCCATGTAGCTAGATTTTGACCTCTAAACAAAATCCTCCTTTTGGAGACTGAATGTATCACTTCTGCAGGATAAGGAAGTACAGGACCAAATTCCCATTTTATACAGCAGGCTGTACAAGATAACGGGTCCTCAGGGCTCCCACTGACAATACTCAGACAAATTCAAGGCCATGGCAAGGGGAAAGCTGATAGCAATAGCAGCAGGGAAAGCACAATAAAAGAATGGAATAACAGCAGAATCTGGAGGCTAGAATCAAGGAGTTGGAAGAGTTACATCAAATTGCTTAATAGACAGAAGGGCAAGGAACTGGAGGGCTTAAAGAAGGAGCTTCACCTGCTTCAGGATTAAAAAGAACAGAATCTAAAATATCTCAGGCAGAAATACTATGAAGGTGACTCTACAGTGCTTACATTTTTGGGTTGGAGATTAAGAACCAAGGTGCAGGCTTCAGGTAACCCAGATGTAACAGGTGGTAGATGCCTTCCACCAGTAGTATGAGCCACTATACAAGGCTAGTGAAGACCAATCACAGGCTAGGCTAGATAAATACCTGAACCAGTAACACCTCCCTCAAATTACCCAGGAGCAATGATAGGTTGTACACCCCTATTTCCAAGGACAAAATTCTAACAACATAACTGGGAAATGCCTGGGTGCCAGATTTTTTTTCACAGAGTTTTACAAATGCTTTAGAGATAAGATGACTCCACTGCTGAAAGGGGGATATAGAGAGTCCCTGTCAGAATGGGGAGCAATTGCCCACTCATAGCATTATGCTGTCATATCTATTATTCCCAAGACCAACAAGTACCCCACCCTTTGCCAATCATTTAGGCCAGTCTCTGTCTTACATGTGGACTATAAGTTCCTAACATCTATTCTCACTAAGAAATTAAAAGATACTCCTGGTGCTGCTGAGCATAGGCAAGGCAAGGCAAATTTTATTTATACAGCACCATATCCAAGAGCTCAGAGTGCTTTACAGTAAGAGCAATGCTCCCAAGAATTAAAATCTGAATTTAAATAAAACTGAACGCTTTTCCAAAGAGAAAGGTTTTTAAGGAGGCTTTAAAGGCCCCCAGTGAGCCGGCTGCACATATGTAAGGTGGCAGAGAGTTCCACAGCACTGGTGCTACAGTACCAGAGGCTCTGTTGCCTGATCTCTTGAGATGAGAAGGAGTTACCACAAGCAAGTCAGCCTCAGTGGAATGTAGTGGGCGGAGAGGTTGATACGGCGAAACTAAACATAAAATAGCACTTTGTGCAGATTACTTCTGACTCTACCTGACAAATTCACAGTCCTCACTAGACAAAATGATGGAAATAAATAATTCTCAACATACTCTGACTACACCCTAACTAAGTCCGAAATGGAAGCATTCACTCTGAATTTTACTCCACCCAGAGAAATGCAAAGTAGACACCCCATTCAATGGGTACTTCTGAAGTTAAAATACTTAAGAATCTACCTTAGGGCACACAACACCTCCTTTCATCAGGATAACTATTCCCCACTGCTACACACCTTAAAGGAGGATATCAAGCACTGGTCCCTCCTCCCCCTCTCCCTCCCTTTATATTCAAAGACTTTTGTGGTCAAGATGAATGTTTCATGTGTCCCTGTCTACCTAACCTGGAAATGGTTTGCATTAGCCCAGAGACAACTACACAAATTTATATGGGCCAATAAAAGACCCGTAGTGCAGAGTAGCCTTCTCATAGCTAAGAAAAAATGAGGGGATGGTGGGCATTCCCTCTTTGGAGAACTACTGGCTTGCTGCACAACTGAAGCTGGCTTTGCTTAGAGGTAACCCGGGCTATGGCTCCCATTGGAAGTATATAGAAAGGGAGGCCTCAGAGGAATACCCCTTAACAGCTCTACTATATGATCATACACTAAGAATCAACAAACTTACCTACTGTAGGTGCCTTAGGGGTCACCTGTGGGGCATGGAAGCATATCCACAAACAACCCAGGATTAGTAAATTGTAGTGACATTTTAGTTTTCTGGCTTGGGATGCCACTTTCCCACTGAGTCAGATAGACCTATGGTAAAGAAGATGGGAAGGGATAGGACTCAAATACCCTGAACATTTAATTTCAGGGACTATTCTCGAAACTTTTGAGGAACTGAAGGCTGAATTTGCCTGGAGAAATACAGACAGACTCTGATATTTCAAGATTAGAGACTGTTTCCCATTACTAATAACAGGAGAAACCATTGGGGGAGAACATAGCACAAGGGGGAGTAACTTTCATCATGCTAGCTGCCATGCTGTAACAAAAGGGAACCATCTCAATTATATATCAGTTCCTTATACAGGACAAAGTTACACTCACCTCTAACTTGATATGTAAATGGCAGACAGAGCCCAATCTACACTTAACACAGAAAGCATGGCAACAAGACCTGGAAAGAATCATTCCATACATCCTCCTCCCCAAGATGGCATGAATCTGCATAGAAAGTTAAAACCAGATATTTTATTACCCCCGTAGTCAAATCCAAATGGGAGCAAGGAACCACAGGGTACTGCTGGAGAGATTGCAGAGCAATGTATGGGACACACGACCACATCTTCTGGTTCTGTGAGGCACTAGGGCCTTACTGGAAAGAGGTGGTGGCAAGACTGAAAGACATATTCACACTGTCAGAACTGCTAAACTTTACTAACATAACATTAGGCCTAAAGTAACTTTCTGTTAAGGGCAAAGATGTTCTGTGTCCTTGGTACATTTGTAATGTAGCTGGGGTAAAAGCTAGTACAAGGAAATGGCCAAAGAAGGAGCCTCTAGCAATGAGGACTGAGAATAAATAATGGGTGAGATTTCAGAAATGGATTGATTATCATGTCAAGTACAGGATCACATGGAAGCGAACATCAATAGATGGGCTAGGTAGGTGCTGTCACAGGAACGGAACCCTAAAGATGACAGAAACAGAATCCTTTTAAGTGGTGGACCCACTCAGTGGTGGAAAGTGGAGTAGCAGACATCAATGAGACACATATGTGAGACATAGAGACATGTGCATCCAGAGAAAGAAATAATTTATTTCTTTTTTTTTTATTTAAAATCTTGGTAACCGTGATAGGCACACTGATCCCAGGCTCATTTCCAGGTGCGACAAGGGGGTACAAGCAAAACAGGGAGAACATGCAGAACATATAAGAATACAGTACAATTATTAGTGATTGCAAAGCATACATGGTGATTGGATCATAAGTGAGGCATACAATATAATAAGACTAAGCATACATGTTGATTTGATGACAGACAAACAGGAAAACTTGCAATTTAATAAATAATTAATCCATGTGGGAACCTGTGGTACTAGGTTAGAAACTGGACTCGAGCTAACATATAGTGGGGGAGTGAGGAAAGGTAAGTTGAGTTGGGAGGGAATAGACCCACAGGTAAATTTGGGTGAGACTTATGAGAAAACAGGAGGAAATAGAAGTGGAGGAGGTGAGGGGATTGAAGAAATAAGGGAGAGAAGGAAGCTGAGCAGGAGCAAGAGGGGAGATTGAGGAGGCAGATGTGTTGCTTGAAAGAGGGGAAGTGGAGGAGTTACGGAGATGAAGAGGGAGAAGGTTCCAGAGGGAGGGAGGGGAGCCTGTAAGAGAAGTCAGTTTGACTGGCAGTTGTGGGGGGATGGGAGAGGAAGAACAACTGAGGGTCCCTGGTGCATTAACACAGGGAGGAGGGGGCAGCTGATGACAGCATGGAGGAGAGGTTGGGGGAAGTAGACTGAATCAGAATTTTGCAGTGAATGTTAGGGAATGGGTAGAACACCTGAGGGACAGTGGGAGAAAGGAGAGAGAGGAGAAGAGATTGCAGTAGTGGGTGCAATGAGGGGCATTGGTTGCAAATCGACAGAATGAATTCAGAAGTGTATCAGGTTTGAAGAATGAGGAAGCAGGAGCAGTTCCGTAGACTACATCCACGTAGTCGAATATCAGTAAGATTATTTTTTTGATTAATTCATGGCGAATAGGGAGGGAGAGGCAATCCTTGTTATGGTATAGTAGTCACCGTTTTGGACACAGTTTGGAGCATATGAAGTTGATGTGAACAGCGAAGTCTAGATGGTTGTCCAATCAGACCCCAAGGTATTTGATTTTTGGACACGTAATCAAGTGAGGTACCATCCAAAGTGATAAACACTGGTGGGCACGAGGTTCTGGCTAACTTTTGAGCAGTGCTTAAAAGCATTGCAGCAGTCTTTTTTGTGTTGACCTTCAGGTGATTGGCTTGAAACCATGACAGCACTTTATTTAGATCTTGCTGGAGCATTGCATGAATAGTGGCTGAGGAGGGACCTGAGGTAAATAAGATGGAGTCATCATCGTATATGTGGATAAGGGAATTGGTGCACACAGAAGACAGATAATTGATAAACATCCAAAAAAGGATGGGCCCAACATGGACCCTTGAGGGACCGCAGCATGGATTGGGAGGGAAGGCGAAGATGAGATACCCACCTGCACTGATTTCTGTCTATTACAAAGATATAAGGTGAACCATCTGACTGTGCGTGTTGGGGGGGGGTGCTAACACAATGTAGTGGACCTTATTGAGCAGTAGGGGGTGGAAGATGGAGTAAAAAGCCTTGGCCAGGTTCACGAAAATCATGACAGTAACACGACCCTGGTTCATAGCTGTTAAAATATAATCAGTGACCCATAGTAAGGACAATATGGTTGAGTGGCATTTTCTAAACCCTGATTGGAATATGCAGGGACAACCAGTGGAGGATAAGAAATCAGATAGTCTAGTGTGCACAAGTGATCCCTGCAATTTAGCAAGGGCAGGGAGGATGGAGATTGGTCTAAAGTTTCCTGGGATTAAAGGATCTCCACCTGGTCAGGCCACATCTGGAATACTGTGTTCAGTTCTGGAGACTGCATCTCTGGAAGGACATTGACAGAATGGAGGTGGTCCAGAGAAGGCAACAAAAATGGTGAAAGGAATGCACCAGAAATCATATGAGGAAAGACGAAAGACCTTAATATGTATACCCTGGAGGAAAGGAGGGAGAGGGGGTCATGATAGAGACATTCAAGTACTTCAGGGGAATCAACAAGGTCCCGGAGAGCAGCATCTTTCAAAAAAAGAAATGTGCAAGAACAAGGGGTCACAATAGGAAGCTAGAAGGGGTGAGTAAGGAGTAAAGTGAGGAAGCATTTTTTCACAGAAAGGATGGTGGATGCATGGAACAGCCTCCCAGCAGAGGTCATAGAGGCTAAAACGATTGGAGAGTTCAAGAATGCATGGGATAGACAGAAGGCAACCCTAGTGATAGGAAAGAGAGGGTAAGCTGCTGATCATTGGGGATCTGGAGTTTAAGTCAGTAGGGAAATGGGCAGACTAGGTGGGCCAGGCAGTCCTTACCTGCTGTCAAAATCTATGTTTCTATGTTTCTACCTTTATTTAGGGGCAGCACTTTGGCAGCCTTCCAGGTCTGTGGGACCATGCCAGAGGAAAAAGAGAGATTTAGTAGGTGAGCCAAGGAAGAGGTGATTGCTGGGGCTGATAGGTGGAGGAGCTTTGGGTGAACACCATCTGTGCTGGATTTGCTAGAGTTTAGGGAGTTGACTGCATGGAGGACCTCTTGAGGGGAACTGGTGAAAAATGGAAGCCACCCTGGGATAGGAAGGGGGAGAGATGGGGATGGAGGGGGGTCAGTAAGAGTACAGGAAGTAAGAAACTTATTAAAGTTTTCAGCTACAGTGGAAGGATCAGAAATAGTCGAGACATTAAGTTTCAGGATGGGTAAAGATGATTGGGTTGGAGGGTCAATAAGGGAATGGAACACTCTCCAGAAAGAGGCAGGGGATGAGGAGTTTTCGTTTAAGTGCCTTTTAAAGTATTCAGACTTTGTAAGTCTGATTGCTTTGGTAAGTAATGGGGTCAAGACCTATTTGTTTCACATGGGGACAGGCTGACATCAGCTGGGTTACCCATTTTCTCTGGGCTGGGTGGCAGGGCATATCTCTCTTAAATAGTTTATAAAGATTATACACCTACAGACATATGGCTCACCCTCAGAATTGTTTTTTTGTCTTGTCAAAACAAAAATGCTATATACAGTAAGTTGATTAATATATAATGTATTAATCAAATTTGCCTTAGTACATAGATTATAATGATTTGGATTCCAATATGTTTTGTGTATCTGTACATTGCTTGGTGACTATTGGCAAAGAAAGTATAAAAAAAAGTAACTGTTAAGTGTACACATTACTGGATGGTCTTTAAGGCTGCAGTATCCAAACCCTCACCCCTTCAAGCATGTCCTATTGTCCTATCAAATTGGATGGTGTATAGTACGATATTGTATATATACTGATGCTTACAACAGATACTTACAAGAATTTATCAAAAATAGAAAGATGCTTAATACAGTATAAACTGTAGCTTGAACAAAAATATCTTCATCCTGTTTAGACTTGTTTCACCTCTAAAACTGAACAA
This sequence comes from Neoceratodus forsteri, assembly GCA_016271365.2. NCBI lineage: Eukaryota > Metazoa > Chordata > Ceratodontiformes > Ceratodontidae > Neoceratodus > Neoceratodus forsteri. The sequence goes on along the minus strand of CM028131.1, from coordinate 157,181,673 downwards.
GTACTGGCCAGAGCCAATAATGTTTGCATGCAAGTTTTAGCAGTGAAATTGGTGTAAGTGATAGAGGGGAAATAAATGAAAATAAGGACCTACAGTAGCTGCTAGGACATGCAGCGAAATTGGAGGGGGAGTAGATTCAGAGAAGATGTGAGGAAGTACTTTTCACAGAAAGAGTGATGGATTTTTGGAACAATCTTCCAGTGAAGGTGGGGTAGGTGCAAACAGTGGTGGGGTTCAAGAATGCATGGGACAGGCACAAGGGAATCTTAGTGGAAAGGAAGGGGGGAGGAAGGGCTGGAGATCAAGTCAGGTGTGCAGTGAATCTATCTGCAATAGTCTATGTTTCTATGTTTCTATATCGTAAATAGGGAAAAATGGGCAGACTAGATCAACCAAGCAGTCCTTTTCCACCATCATATTCTATGTTTTTACATTTCTCCAATGGAGTCATGGAACCATAATGACAAGGGAAATCCATTAGGGACCTGAAAGCAAGAAAAGATGAGATTGACACAAAGAGTCTGAGGACTTAGAGCAGTGAACTAGAAAGTTACAATAAAAACAAGGATACTTATCCAATAGGAAGACAGCTGCTGACATCTACAGTAGGTGTACTTGGGGAAATAAATGAAAAGCAGGATAGCATTAATGGAGAAACACATAGTGACAGGAGAGGCCAAGTAGTGGAGGAGTACAAACAGTAGAATGAGATAAGAAGTAAAATAAAGGGAATGTAGAGGAAAAGGTACCGCTTAAAGAAAAAGTGAGTGTACAAGTAGGTTAACAAAGTATACAGACTATATAGTGGAAGAAAAAGAAAAGAAATGTAATATTGTTGGAGGGGGCAGCAGAAACCCTTCAGCATCCAGGTGTCCATTTCAGTAATATGAATGTTCCAGCTGGCGGCTGCCTTTCCTGAGGAAGACATGGTTACGTGTTAGAAACATAGAAACATAGACTTTGACGGTAGATAAGGACCACTTGGCCCACCCAGTCTGCCCATTTCCCTACCTACTGGATAAGCTGCAGATTCTAGTTAACCAATAGCCTACTTCCTGCCACCCCCCACTACAATTGCCTTATGTCTGTCCCATGCATGTTTGAATTACTCCACTGTTTTACACCCCACAGCCTCTCCAGGAAGGTGGTTCCATGCGTCCACCACTCTCTCCGTGAAAAAAAATGTCCTCACGTTACCCCTGAACCATCCCCCCTCTATCTTTAAATTGTGCCCCCTTGTTCTTACACATCTCTTTTTCTGAAAGATGCTACCCTCCTGGACTTTGTTGATTCCCTTGAGGTACTTGAACATTTCTATTATGTCCCCCTGTCCCTCCTTTCATCAAGGGTATACATATTAAGCCTTCTCAGTCTCTCTTCATATGGTTTCTGATGTAGACCGTGCACCATTTTAGTTGCCCTCCTCTGGACTGCTTCCATCCTGTCTATGTCCTTGCATAGATGAGGTCTCCAAAACTGCACACAGTACTCCAGGTGGGGTCTCACCAACTGTCTGTACAGAGGGATAACCACTTCCCTTTTTCTACTTGTGATGCCCCTTCCTATGCATCCCAGTATCCCCCTGACTCTCCTTACTGACTTCTCACATTGCTTACCCACCTTTAGATCATCTGATATGACTACCCCCAGGTTCCTAACATGTTAATATGTAGGGAGCGTCATTGGTATCATTAGTTTTGAGCACAGTACTATCATTGTGAATTATAAATACACACATGTTGCAGTTGTACTTGTACACTATACTTCAGTAAAACTTTACTTGTGGCTACTGTTCCAGCGCATAAACTTTTTCGTGCAAGATAGTTGCCTTTTGACTGGATTGAGAGTTTCCAATACTAGTGTTAATGCCTTTGTTGGATAGAAATCACATAGCTGAGTGGGTGATTTGATATTTAACAGTGAACATTGTAAAATTTAAAAATATAGGTCTGAAAGATGCATCCAGTTCAGACATTATAAACTGGGGGCCTCCCGAGTCTGTATTTTCTTTTAATGGGAAGGCTAAAGCCTAAGGTTCAATGGGTGAGGAATAGATCCTCCGACATCCCCTACTTAATGCTCAGCACATCTGATGCTCAGCTTCGAGTGTTTTGGAAATGACTCAGCATTTTGCGTTTGGTCCCCGGGCAGTTGCGTGGTCCTTGTGGCTGCTCCCTACTTCTCCCTCTCCCCGCTCCCATTTGTCTCCTTGTTCTCCTCATCCCCATCTCTCTACTCCCCTCATTCAAGTCCCTACCTTTCGTTTTGTCCCATCTCCCTTGTCTGTATTGGCTTCCCCTCCTTCCCTGCCATTCCTCTGCCCGCTCCTTTCTCCTCTTTCTGCCCCCTGTACCCCTGGTTGTCTCACTTGTCCACCTCATTCCTGTTTTCTGCTGTTCTCTTTTGGGCTTTGCTTTTTGTCATGCTTTCCAGAGCAGCCACTCCATTCCTGCTAGCTTTCTGGGTCTGCCATGCCTGCTGGGTCCCTGTCTCAGTTCTGGCTGCTGTACGGGATACGCTGGCTCAGCCACAAATCAGCACGCTGCCTGCTTCTCCAGTTTTGCTGCCCTAACCTGCCTCTTTCTACCGTTCTATTGCTCCAAGTTTCTTCTGAGACTCCGTTGACACCGCAAACTGCCAGTCTTGTTTTGGACACCTCAGCTATTCTCAGCACCTTGGTCAGTGGGTTGGAACTCCCGTTGGATGATCGCTAGTTATGGACGAAACACCTTCAGAGGTGCCCTCGTTTATGTTTACTTCTGTAGATACTGACCATATTTCCCTGCCGCTTGCTACCCTTGCCTTGTTGGCTGCCCGTGTGACAGTTACGGGACAGAGCAATCAGCATGGAGCCATTTTCCTGCATTTTGCTTTGGATGTTCCCAATGCCCAACATCTCCTACATCCTGGATTGTATTTTCCTTGATGCTCTTTTGAGGGCCCTTCATTGCCTATATTAACTACGTTCTTCTCTGTTCGGCAGTTCAGTGCTTCACACCTGGTTCCCTCCATGTCTCTGCCACCTCTCCTCCTGTCCTGAGCAAACGTTAGACTCTGATAATAATTATCTGCAATGGTACCCTGCTCCTTGGCCATTCCTACAAGCCTGCTTCTCTGATTGCTGACTCTCCTTTTGGAGCATGGGACTATATCTAGATGTATACTTCACCATGATTATGTTCATCAGTAAACAACGTGACTATAAGATCACTTCTGTGCTGTAGCTTGCAAAACACATTTGGCAGCCAGACTCGTTTAGTGACTCTCTCTCTGACCTCTACAGTGACGTACATTGCAATGTTATACACTGCTATCCAGGAAACTCCTCATAAGGTCATCATTGTTTTAATTTCTCTGACAGCTACAATCATCTTCACTCATACAATGCTGGCCAACATGTAGCTGCAAAGAGGAATCTTACCTGAGTATACTGTGTGTGTTCAGAGGTAATGCAGCTCCACTCACTCAAGTCTGCTCCTTCCTCAGGCAAACCTATGTGGGGGTTCTGCCGGTCCAGCTAGCCTACATGGGAGCTTAGCTGAACTTACTCAGTTCTACTCCTTCCTCTGGCAGACCTACATGCAGGTCCTGCCAGTTCAGCTAGCCTACGTAGGGGCCTAGCTCAACTCACTCACTTCTACTCCTTCCTCGGGTGGACTTATGTGGGGGTCTCACCGCTCCAGCTGGCCAATGTAGGTAGGGCCTACCTTACTACTCTATAACTTTATATGCTTTCCTCTAGTGGATCTCTGCTGGGGTCCCGCTGGCTCAGCTTGGCTCATGTGGGAGCCTTGCTTCATGGCAAGTTCTTTCCAGCTTCCTTCCCATCCCAGTTCAGGTTTCAATGCATTATTCTGGACATCTTCATCAAGCAATGCTCATTCACCTAACGGTCCTGGAACATTTTAGTTATCTTCCTATTGAGGCAAGTGATGGTATCCAACTTCTACCGGAATCTAAAGACAGTGTCAGGCAGGCCACTTAAGTCACTAAGACCATGAACTTTCATGCATCATGTATCGACCTGCTATCTATCTGACTTCTTGATCCCCGTCACAAGTACGTGCACTGCTATATGGCCATCTTGGCATGTCTAATATCCCCATGTCTTCACTGCCTACAATCTTGGTACTCATTCACTGTCCTAGCAAGCTGAACTCAAATGCTCTGGAGTCCTATTTTTCCTTCATTTGCAACTATCTTTTGGGCCAGTGCCCTATTTTGTGTTGTCATACTACATCACACCTGTCACTTCTGCTCCCAGGAACTCTGATGACTGATCTCACTCCACTTCTTCCAGGACCTGCAATACCAAACATCAAGGTTGACTTTCTTCAGAATTGCTTCATCATTCTCTGAAACCGCTCTGTTTTTCCATATGCATGCCTGGATCCTAGTTTACTATCAGACTACCTGTGGGAGGCTTGTCCTTGTCGCTTCCTCTTTGCTGCATCTGGAGCCGCCACTTCTGGATTTTTATGGACATCTCGTACCTGTTTTCTTGTGTCCTCTGGGAAGGACCTCCAACAATGGCCTGCGTAGGGATTTCTTCAATCAGGCTTCTTCACTCAGCCTACATGGGGTCCCCATTTAAGTTTCCTAATGTTAACCTGTCACTGGATTTTCATTACTGCTGCTTATCTGATAGGACTACCTTCAGAGAGTTCCAGTTTACTCTCACTGTACCATGTCATAGCAACTCCAACTCACGTGCCTCTTCCCTGAATTTCAGTGGCTTCATCAGATGCTCCTGCTCCTTTATCTGCTGTTCCTGTGTTCTACAATAACATAACCTAGCATCCTAGCTTGCATCCGTGCCTTGACCTATGCAGAGGTCTTGATTGACGCCATCTCAGGGCCTCCGTAAAGGACCCTTCTCTCTGACTTTCGTAGAGGTCTTTTCGTCCACTTGCTCAGACTGGAAGATACTGTCTAGTGGTCGACCATAACTAGACTAAGCTCGCTGGATTTATCATTGTGTTCAGTTTCCAGTTCTCCATCCCTATGCAGAAACCCTGGACATTGATTAACCATCTTCCCTCATCCAGACATCCATTGGACTCTCCGTCATCTTCCAGAATCTTCATATTTCAGTATTGAATTCCCGTTGCCACTACTTCCCTGAGTAGTTCTTCATTTCCTTCCTGCACTTACCACAAGAGTTTCTTGCCTATGAAAATCCTTTTGTAAATCCTCCAATTTCCGTTCCTCTCACACCTCTTCTCCTCTCCTTCCCTCTACTAGCCCCACTTTACCCTTTTCATGATACTCCTGAGGAACATTGATTATGTTCTATGCAACTTGCTGTATATCAATTTTAAGTATATGTGTGTGTGTGTATATACATATATATATATATATATATTTCTCTTTATGTATATGCACATCGGATTTATGTCCTATATCACCTAGTAACATGTGGATTTATGTATTTTGCTACCTTATATCTTGTGTACTGTTGTAACCTTTTATTATTTGTCAGACTGTCTACCGTTCTATGCATTGTTGTTTTTTTTTTTTTTAACAACTCTATTTATCCTCCTCGTGGAGTGGATCTCCATGATCTCCGGCTGCCAGCATCCACACCCCCCCCGGCCCGGTCTGGCACCCCCACAGAGCCAGTCATTACCACTCGCACTACTCTGTGGTAGGACCCTCCCAGGAACCGGGGGGCACTGCACGGCCATCAGCTGCCAGATCATTGCTGTGCCATTTTCTGCCTGGTTTTTGCCCCCTGCAGAGTGCGAGTGTGCAATGACATCTGGGCACTACGTGCCGACGTCAGCCACACTCCACCCCCTTGCTGCCATCACTCTGGTGGTACCCCCTGGTCATCACCAGGGGCTGCCACAGAGTGGTGGTTCCCTGGATCCTTCCCCAGGATAGGAGAGCAGTCCTATGGATGCTCGATTCTATCCCTCCCCTGCCAACCACTGGTGGCCAGGGCTTGCATCTGAACCAGGGTCGCCAGCGTGGTGTGAGGTGTGGCATCCAGCACCTCAACCCTCAGCACCACCAGGCCAGTGTTCTATGCATTGTTGTTTGTGCTTTTACTCTCTGCCACTGTATGTGGCCTGGGTCGTGCCTGAAAATGGTCCCTGGGATCAGTGCACCTACCCAGTTACCAAAGTCATAAATAAAATAAATAAATAAATATTGGCTTTCTGCTCACCGTCAAGATCCAGAGGGCACAACCCACTGACCAGCAAGATTAACTATCTGACACAACCAGAACCAAAACCTCAGCCCACATTTAGGATGATCTCCTCATAGCTTGCCCAGAGGATGGGCAGATCAGTAGCCATGGGTCTGCAGAGGTTTCCACCACAGTGGGGTTTTTCTCTCCTGCGTGCTACTGGTCACACTCTCTCAAGTTGGAGAAGTTAATCAAAATGTTAATAATCTTTTGGAGCTTTTATTTCTACACCTACCCAGCATTTCTACTGAAGGTGGGAAATAGAGAAAGGCCAAAGTCTAAGTTCATAAACCTCAAGCACATAATATGCAAGCTCATAAGTATACACAAGCACTACGCTATGTACCACACATTGAATAGGAAGGCTAAAGCCTGAGGTTAAATGGGGGAGAGGAATTGCTCCTCCCACATCCCCTACTTAACTCTCAGCACTTCCGCTGCTCAGCTTTGAGTGTTTCAGAAATGCCCACCATCCTTCCCTCCCTCCCCTGCCTCCTCCTTTTCCGGCACTCTTATCTCACCCTCAACGCTGAGCCTTTATTCCTACACCTACCCAGCATTTCTACAGAGGGTAGGAAACAGAGAGAGACCAATAAGTTCATAAACCTCAAGCACGTAACTTTCAAGCTCATAGGTACACACAAGCACTACGCTAAGTACCACACATTGAAATACTGTTTATGCACCTCACTGCCCCAGAGCAGGGTGTCCTTCGGTCCTTGCAGTGTCTCCCACCATTCTCCTTAATGAGCACCTTTCCCAGTCTTTTTGACTTTCATGCATAAATTACCCCTTCTTGCATTGATTCTGGAATTGTATTTCATTACTGTCCTCTGCAGTTAGTTTTAGCATTCTGAGCTGCTAAAAACTGCTGGGTGTACCAGACATTCTATAGCAAACCTGGTGTTGCTGTGGACCCAGGGCTGTACAGCTGACATCACTATATGGCAGAGGAGTGACTCACACTGTAGTACAGTGAAGTTGCAGAAGTTTTGTAAGGGAAAACTACATTACTAGGTGTACATACTGTTATCCCTCTTCACCAAGACACCCTGTTAGCAGTGCATTATGCCAAAATCCAAATGCCTTGTCAGTATGTTTTTTTGTAAAACTGACTTACTCCTGCCTCTGTAACAAAGCACAGGGATTGAGAGAAGATTGAGTTGCTGTCGGCTCCTTTCCCAGTCTTTTTGACTTGCATGCATAAATTACCCCTTCTTGCATTGATTCTGGAATTGTATTTCATTACTGTCCTCTGCAGTTAGTTTTTGCATTCTGAGCTGCTAAAAACTGCAGGGTGTACAAGAGCCTATATAGCAAGCCTGGTGTTGCTGTGGACCCAGGGCTGTACTGCTGACGTCACCATATGGCAGAGGAGTGAAATGCAGTGGTTCTATCTCACATGCCAAAAGTGGCTGGCAAGAGTGGTTGGATTGGACTTTGGCCAGATGGGCACAGGAGCTAAGTGCTTCAGGGTGCCCTAAGTGTTTTTTATCCAATCTCAATGTGTCTGAGCTGATTCGTAGGTAGGTATGGGGAGGAACTAGTGTAATTAGGTTGAGTTAACTCTGCAGGGTAAAGTAGCCTGAAGTTAGGCCCAGTGTCCTGCCCGAGTCAGATGTATGTGCACCCGCAACAGTCTCTAAGAGAAGGCCTGCTACTGGTCTGCTGCATTGGTGGCGAATGACTATCACGGCTTTGATACATTTGGGGAAATCCCAGATAGTCTCTCCTGCAGCTAACATGAGTTAGCACTACTTGAGCTTTATTTAGAGGTGTTTGAATATTTCTTATGCTTGAAGTGAATAAGTTTTAAGGTTGTAACAAAAACTCAGTAGGGAAAAGGTTGAGTACTATTGATAAAATTAACTAGGAGATGAAAAGAGCCAATAGTAGGAATATGCATATGATTTAGGATCATATATTTATGTAAAGACCCTTTAAGTCATTTTATATTAATAACTATGATATTTTACTTCCTGTACTAGGGTGTGCCTGTATTCATTTTCTTGCAATGGATGAGTTTACAAGATGATTTAAGATCTGACCGATGCTGTCTCAGAAATATGAGATAAAGCAGATTGACAGGAGATTATATTGGATTTTAATTATAATTAGACCTGCCAGATTTTAACTTGTCATGAGTTCACTTTCAGTATTTGATAACAGTGATGTGTTCTGTATTGTGTATTGTTTAAATGAACAAACTTATTTTTATTGTTCTTTGTATTATTGAATTTGTAATTTTTTGAATAACTGAACAAATAAACTAAAACTGACTGATTTCTGCCTCTGTGATAAAGCACGGGGAGTGAGAGAAGATCTAGTTGCTGTCAGCCGAGACAGCTGTCAGTTTATGCATCGCTGTGATTAGTGTCGATACCTTGATCAGCTGTCAGTTTATGCAATGCTGTGATTAGTGTCAGTACCTTGATCAGCTGTCAATTTATGCATCACTGTGATTAGTGTCGATACCTTGATCAGCTGTCAGTTTATGCATCACTATGATTAGTGCCGATACCTTGATCAGCTGTCAGTTTATGCATCACTGTGATTAGTGCCGATACCTTGATCAGCTGTCAGTTTCAGTTTATGCATCACTGTGATTAGTGTCAATACCTTGATCAGCTGTCAGTTTATGCATCACTGTGATTAGTGTCGATACGTTGATCAGCTGTCAGTTTATGCATCACTGTGATTAGTGTCAATACCTTGATCAGCTGTCAGTTTATGCATCACTGTGATTAGTGTTGATACCTTGATCAGCTGTCAGTTTATGCATCACTGTGATTAGTGTTGATACCTTGATCAGCTGTCAGTTTATGCAACACTGTGATTAGTATCGGTACCTTTATCAGCTGTCAGTTTATGCATCTGTGTAATTAGTGTCTGTACCTTGATCATTTGAAAGCAGTAATGCCTCCTTACTCATGCCATACTGGTGCCTTCTGTGTCTTTCTGTAGTAAAGTGCCTGGCAGTTACTCTGATCAAAAAATCCCTTACTGCTCCTCTGTCCCACACCTCCCCAACATCAGCTCCGCAAAACGCTGAAGACAAATTCTGGTACCATACTGTATAATACAAACAATGTGTTTTGATCTGCTATATGCACTGTAGAGGTGGTTTTAAAAACTGAGGGCTATTTCCAAGGAAATTCTTGTTTGAAAAGTGAAACCAGGATTCCGCACATGCATGGACCGGTGGTATTACATGGTACTAAAATTAGGCTTTGGTGTTCTGTGGTTCCATGCTCATGTCAAGGAGGTGTGGGACAGAACAGTGGTAAGGGATTTTCAATTGGAGTGACTGTCAGGTGCTTTACTACAGAAAGACATGGAAGGCATCAGTCAAGACACAAGGCACTGTGCTCTCCGGAACTGAGTGAATTTCAAGCTCCAAGACTGAGGCCCGGACTTTTTATGATGCTCAATTTTACTTTTTTTACCTCTGCAGTCTGGCTATGAATATATAAACTGTTAAATCTACTGCTTAAATTGACCTAATATTTGTTTTACTGCTGCTAAGCTATACTTCATGCTAGCCTGGTGTAGGAACACTTAAACTATGTTTGTAAAAATTTCTGTTTTCTCAACCGCTAAAGCAGCCACCACTAGAAGGTTGCTATAGGGCTGAATCAATCAGAGTTTATGCCGTTGCCTGACTGATCTGACCTCCCTCTCCTCCCTCTTCTAACTCTGTCTTTCACCTCTTCCATACCTTTATCTGTCCTTTCTCCTCTGTTTACAATCGAGAGCTGGCCGATGACCAGCCCCCTCTTTCTCCCTACTTTCCCCCTACTCAGACTAAAACTGTTCTTTTGTTTCAACTCCTTCCCCCAGCTGGCCTTCTGCCACCAGATTCACACCCCCTGCTTTTGTGATTTTAATTTAGCCTTTCAGCTCACTGCTTATAATCTTAGCCTCTCACTTTCTCGCTCTCTCCCCTTCCTCCTCAGATTTTCCCGTGCAGGTGCTCCAGCCAGTGTTGCAGCATTTGCTCTAGCCACTACCTGTTTCAACCTCTTGGGGAAGCCCTGAATTGGCCACCCACTGCCAGCGACACAGCTCTCTTCCTATGGGTGGTAGGCGGGGAGTCCCCCCACCCACCCTATCTGGGCTATTTGCTTTATAGTTGCTCATGATCACATGATCATATGACTAAGTACCAGGTTCCCCATTTGCAAGCTATATGACCCAGCCACTGGAGGGCTTCTGCAGCATGGATCCAAATTTTCAGAACACCAGCAGGGTAGAATTCAAATCCTTCTACAAAGAACTCCAACCAACCCCACAAAGGCAAATCCGTAATGTCCTATGCAAGCACCATAACCCCTTAGGATATTACACTAGTCCTACTGCTATTACTCGAAGGTCATTATTATAATAATGGGTCAAAACCAACAGATCACCGTATTACCTGGACAAACTGGAATATTTATGGTACCACAATCTTAGCCTCAGATAAGACAAAATCAGTCCCCCCCCCCCTCCAATCCCCAATGCCTGGGGGTTAAGGCACAAACCGGGGTCACCATTGGCTGTCCATCGTTGACTCTCCAATTTGGCAACCTCATCTCTAAGGGAACTTGCAAGGTCTGCCAACACAAGAAAAGACTGCAGTCGCATAATGCCAGAATGCTGAGGAACCACATCATACGCCTTCTCTTAATACTCTTACTGTTGTCTGGAAACATACATCCCAACTCGGAACCTCCCCTTAACTCAAGCAGTCTACCAAGAACAGCAAACGGACTAACTCTTGCCTCGCTTAACACATGCAGCCTCTTACAAAAGATGGACTGAGTAAATGTATGGGTCTCAAGGTACAACCCAGATGTGCTCTCCGTGGTAGAAACCTAGCTGACCCTCTTAATACCGGATGCAGCGATAATACTACCTAGGTATACAATCTTTAGACAAGACTGCCTGTCAAAACATGGGGGTGGATTTGTGTTTTACATAAGAGACTCATTGAAGGTACGTATCTTCCCCTCCCATCCAGGAAAAACAAAATACAAATTCTGCCTGTTGAACTTCTCTTAGATGAGCACAAGAACCTTACCTTTTTCTCATGCTATATTCCATCTAAGCTGACATCCACAGGCCTCGAGTTACTGATGGAATGCTTAAGTTCTTTGAGCCTTAGTGCAGAAACAGTCTTATTGGGTGACTTCAACATCAACTGGCTCACGTCAAAGATGCCTTCTCACTTATCCATTTCTCACAGATGGTAAAGGAACATACCAAAATTAATTATGAAACAGGAACAGGAACCATGCTGGACTGAGTACTCTCAAACTGCCCTGAACATATTACAAACACCTCGGTTCTCCCAGATGGAATGAGTGACCACTCCCCTGTCAAATGTCAATGGTCCAACAATTTCAGTAAACCACTAGCCAAGTTCCTAACAGGGTGCTCCTCAAAAAGCACCTCAACCTGCTAAAATCTGACCTTACGCATCAGGACTGGTCAGTTCTGCATTCCACCAGTGATGTAGATACTGCGCTTGAGCACTTTATTACCAGATTCAACCTGGTCTGCCACAAACATGCACCCTTAAAAACAAGGAAAATCAAAGGGTGTCCACAATCCATGGATCACGCCTGACCTTCTCAACCTACTCAAGTCCAGGGACAATCTCTGGTATAAAGTATGGGCCTATGGGTCTCAAGCTAATTTACAGAACTATAAAAAAGCTAGAAATGAATGTACCAGAGCTATACAGTATGCAAAGAGCTCCTACTACAAGGATGCCCTAGCCAGAACCAGGAATGACTGTAAATCTTTCTGGTCAAACCTGAAAGGCCCAAAAGATGTCACGGAAGGCCCAAAGATAGCTCAACCTTGATGGCACACCTACACTTGACCCTATACTCATTGATAACACAGTCAACGATGGATTCACGGACCTGAGCAGTTTTCTGCCATCGGATTTCTTTGACCCCCACACCACAACAGGCCACACAACAATGCTCAAATATACCCCTGTGCATCCTCTTTTTTACTTCAAGATGGTTTCTAAATGTAAAGCCAAGAAATACCTTGAAAAGTCTTAGGGAGGTCAAGGCAGTGGGGGCTCTCTGGACCTAATATTCTTACACCTAACCCTAGATGAAGTTCTGGAACCCTTAACCAAGATAATCAACCTATCCCCCTGTCACTCCAGATTTCCCCTAAAACTGAAGGATGCCACTGTAACACCAGTGCACAAAAATGGTGACTGGACCCTACTCAGCAACCATAGGACCTATTTCCATCCTTCCTTTTCTTTCCAAGGCACTCGAACAAATAGAGGAAGATCAGCTCACTGAGTACCTGGACCACTACAACCTCCTCTGCGACCAACAGCATGGTTTTAGGAAAGAGCACAGTACTACCATTGCCCTCCTGGAGTTTACTGGTTTTATCCACTATTCTCTTGATCGAGGACATCTGGTTGGGGCCACCTTCATAGACTTATCGAAGGCATTTAACACTGTGCATCGTTCCCTTCTCCTCGATCAACTCTCTCACATTGGGCTTTCCACTGATGCTACAAGCTGGTTTGGGAGCTACCTAAGCAACAGGGTGCAACAAGTTAAGATCGGTGACGTCCTCTCAAACCCCAGACTGGTCCGTTCAGGTGTTCCACGGGGGTCCATCCTAGGCCCGCTACTTTTCAGTATATTCATAAACAATTTTCCTGATTACTGCCAAGGCCACATACTTCTTTACGCAGATGATGTGGTCATCTTCACCAGTGACTCTCAGCCTGATCATCTGGAGAAGCATGGTTTTACATCTGCGGAAAAATGATCTGAGGAACACATGTTAGTGATGAACTACAAAAAAATACAAGTCTATCCTGTTTGCCATTTCTCAGTGTAGGCATAAAACTTACCCAGTCTCCATTAAGAACAACAAGGGCACCTCTCTTGACCTAGTGCCTGAGTTCAAATATCTGGGCATTACATTAGACTCCAGCCTGTCTTACCTCTCACACATTGCCAATACTGCAAAAGCAATAAACATAAGAATTGGCTTGCTGTACCGGCATAAACACTGCCTCACCTTGGATGTCCTCAGCATGGCAATTCACAGCTTGATATATGCACTTGTTGACTACAGCCTGGCCATCTATGGGTCTGCCACACATAAGGACCTATGTCGCATCACAATAGCCATGGACAAGGCTAATCACTTTCTTACAGGCACTGAGTGCCTAACACACACCTGTGATATTTACACTCAAGCCAACTGTCTTCAACTTCATGACAGAATCCACTTTCAAACCTGCCTGTTAGCTAAGAAGAAATATCTTGGAATGTTGCCCCCGGGGCCGGGAATCTGCTCAGCCCTCATCAGCCCACTTGCAACATCAGAAGCTCAAACACTCAGGTTTTTAGCATCCCTAGATGCTGCACTGCCTTAGCACAGTAAGCCTTTGCTCATTGAGCTTTGGCTCAACTCACTCCCCACGGATCTCAGGTCTACCTCCAGAGAAGGCTCTTTCAAACGCAATCTGCATTATCAACTTCTTACAAGTTTCACCTGTGCTTGCCACCACTAAGCCCCCCATCACATAACCACATTGCACTTAGGCAGGAACTTATGCTAACACCTGCTCTGTCTTGCCACCCCTACGCCACCGATCCCTCCTTACTGCCCACACTCCCTCACCTTCCACTCTACCCCCTCCTCCACTGCCTACCACTGCACCTCTTCTACCTGGTATCTGTCTGCCTGCCAGCTCCCTCCACCCTCTACCCTCCCTACTCACCTCGAATTGTCTCCCTTTGCTTTCTGATAAGGGGTTTCTATTGCCCACTATGTCTATTCTTTGTGCTTACTGTGTCCTAATATTTCTCCTGTGATTTTCTGCCTTTTATTTGTTTTTTTTATTTGTTTTTTGTTAACCGGGTAGGTGAGCTAGCCATAGAATGACTATTTTCAGTCACAACCCGGGAGGATTACAACATGAGAAAGAAAACACAACAGCATTGCAAGTATTGTATAGACAAGATTGGAGAAATATATGAAAAGCAAATTTCAAATAAAAAGCAAATTACAGATTGGCTGAGAAAGTGTACATGGTGAAATCAAGAGAACATGTAGGGCAGAGTAAGCATATAAAACCATGAAACCAGCTATCTAATATTTAGGGAGAGCTGGGCAACAGTTACAGTAACCTAGTGTGTACATAGTAAGTGCAGAGTTTAAGTAAATAAAGTTTTTTACATTGAAGTGAGGCAGGAAAAGCAATCATTCTAATGAGGCAGATTGTGGAGGAAACTCCTGTCCAGTGAGAAAAGGATAATGCACAAACACTGGATGGAGCAATTGGGGAATGGAGTGGGAAGGGACGTAAAAGCAACCAGCAGTTTACTTAATCAAGTAATGAATTGCTGTAATTTGCCTGTACTCAGTCGTCTGCCTGTTTGTTTGTGCCTGTAACTCAGTCTGTATGTTTGTTTAATTTGTATTGATTTGAAACCTATGTAAAGAGCTTCTGCTCAAAGGTTGAATCCAAGATCTAAATAAATAAATAAAGTATGGCGTGGGTAAGGAGGCATTACTGCTTTCAAATGATCATGGTATAGACACTAATCACACCGATGCATAAACTGACAGCTCTCAGTTGACAGCTATTCGATCTCTCATTCTCCATGCTTTGCTACAGAGGGAGAAGCAAGTCAGTATTACAAAAAATACACTAACAAAGCATATGGAGTTTGGCATAATGCATTGCTAACAGATTGTCTTGGTGAAGAGGGACCACAGTATGTACACCTAGTAATGTAGCTTTCCCTTGCAAAACTGCTGCAACTTCACTGTACTGTGATGTGAGTAACTCCTCAGCCATATAGTGATGTCAGCAGTATCTCCCTGGGTCCACAGCAACTCCAGGCTTGCTACAGAGGTTCTGGTACACCTGCAGTTTTTAGTAGCTCAGAATGCAAAAACTAACTGCAGAGGACAGAACTGAAATACAATTCCAGAATCAATGTAAGAAGGGGTAATTTATGCATGAAAGTCAAAAGGACTGGGTATGGATCTGACAGCAACTCAATCATCTCTAAATACCCATGCTTTGTTACAGAGGCAGAAGTAAGCCAGTTTTGCAAAGAAAAAACATACTGACAAGGCATTTGGATTTTGGCATAATGCATTGCTAACAGGTTGTCTTGGGGAATGAGGAACACAGTATGTACACCTAGTACTGGTAGTTTTCCTTTGCAAAACATCTGCAACTGCACTGCACTGCACAGTGTGAGTCACTCCTCTGCGATATAGTGATGTCAGAGAAAGCCAGCAGCTGAACAGCAAAGGCAACTGCAGCAGGGCTAAAGCAGGGCTCAAAAACAAATGCAAAATATGGAATGCAGAGTAAACCCTGGCCAAAAATAACAAATGCATATACCCTTTCAGGTGTAGTACAAGCTATAACTTTTTGGACCATCATGAAAGGTGCTCTTTAAGTTCTACTCACCTGATGCAGCATCCCAGGCCACCTGTGGCACACCAGAATCTGGTCCTCCTGACTCACCCCCCCCCACTCCAGACAGTGTTGCTTTCTGCTCCTCAGCAACTGCCCCATTCAATCTGGTCATTTCTGGTGGAGGTGAAGGTCTGGGGAGTAAAAGGCGCTGACAGGTCAGACCAGGAGCAGATGTAAGGGGATAACAGAGCGTCATCTCTCTACCTCCGGCCAGCGACTTTCCATTTTTTCCTGGTTACCACCAGGGAAGTGGATGTACAATGGTGACAGCATGTTAAAGTTAGTCACATGTGTCATTTCATCCAATCCTTACACACATAAAATAAATGCTTCATTTTAATAAGTGCACCATCATAAGCATTTATTATATGCATCGTAAATAGAATATTTCTTTTGTTAAACTGTGACTAACTTTAAATTGTACATAAGTACGTCTGCATTGGGTTGTTAATCAACTCTGAGGAAGCCCTTGTTTAGGATGAAACATAAGCTGATTGCTTGCAGCACTCTGCACTGTTTGGATTATCTGATAGTGATGAGTTTGGAATAAAGACCAGATTTTCATCTACTGTACTTGAACTCCAGTGTGTGAGTTTCTATCATCTGGTGGTGAGTATGCTACTGCTTTGCTACATACTGTGACTATTTACTAGCTGTACCACTATCCCAGTGCCTCCCCACCCTCTCTTTTACATACCTTGGGGTTTATATTGTGGATCACACATACTGCTGTTAGACTCACCCACCTTCTGATGTTGAGTTTAAATAGTCCACACTACAGGTGGTTTTCAGACTAGGCAGAATACCTCCTGTCGCTGCTACTTTAACTCACCATACAAAATAATTTTTCTCATTCTATATTGTTACATGAATTAAGCAGTGGTAATGTGCTAGTGAGCTCAGAGACCATACCAATGCAGTGAAGCCTGGGAAAGAGCAATTATATACACCCATCTGCAGTCAATAGTATTAGTTAATCTTTTTCTTAATACATGTTGATTAATCTCAATTATACAATGACATGAAAGAATCCTGGACACTGACTGGTCAGTGTTGGACTGGACCCGTGATGTTATCCCAGTACAACATCATGGATCTAGTCCCAACACAAATGTGACCGAATGACAAAAAAAAAAATCACTGCCAGCTGCCCATTTGATGCCACCACCCAGACCCTTTCAAACACCAGCCCACACCAGAACGATTTTATCCTACCTTGAGCACTATAGCAATTATCCTGTGCCTTCAGCAGCTCACACCATCAAATCAGTTTACAACCTCCTGCACGTATCCAAACCACAGGTTTTCACAAAAACAGCAGCTTCACATTACAATGCCTTTTACCCCAGTGCGTGATCAGCTGGCAGTTTCCCTCAAAAGACGCATACAGTAATGGTTTGTCTGAAAGCCCTTTGTGAACAGAAACTGTTCTTTTTTTTTTACAACTCCTTTCCTAACACCCGAAAGGTAAAATGCACCTCTCCTTTTCGTTGTATGGCAACCTCCTTGCATCCTCCAATCTCGCCAGGTAAGCCGTCACATCTTTCACACAGCCGACAGAGACTGTGAGCAGGATATTGAGTGTGGGGGATGTGAAAGAGACCAACTGTCCTGATACACAGGATGATAAAAACACAAAACTCAGATAACAGGACACGAGCAGTAAATACCAGACACTACATCCGGAGAATTACCCACAAGAACCGCCAGGCAAACGAACGGGGGGGGGGTGTCAGGGCCACAGAGAGCAACCTCACAGTTGCAGAAAAACACAGACTGCCACCTATTGACCTGAGTGGGCACTATTTTTCTATTAATATACCTACACACAGAAAAATAATTAAAAAAGAAGCACAAAATGTATTTTAAAACTAATATAGTCTTTTTTTTTTCTTCATCGAGCCATTGTATAATAGCAATAATGCACTCCAGGGTGTGTGTTGTGCTGGGATAACATCACTTCTGGGGTGATTAGTCGCATTCGGCCTGCGGCCTCGTGACTAATCACCCCAGGCATAACGTTATCCCAGCACAACACATACCCTGTCATGCATTATTGCTTAATTTGCAAGTACTTTAATACAAGAGACCCTATTATTAGGGCAATAATGAAATCAGCTGCAGTATAACTGCTTTAAAAGGCATTACATACAGTGCAGCTCAATTTACAATTTCCCAATTAATCAAAATATCCTGGTCCATTAAAAAAATATTGTACAATAAGTTATTCCTTCCTGTCGACATGGCTATCCAAATTAAAATGTAATATATTATTTTTCCAACAGCAGTATGTGCCTACTTGACCTCCCTGGACAATGGCCTCTGGCCAGCTCTCCCCCCAACCCCGGGCGACCTTCTCGGCTATGGCCTGGAACCATCTACCAAGCTTTTGCTCTGTACAGATTACTCTGGATCAGATTGTTAGCTATTGTCTGTATTCACTGTAACAAGTCTGTTTGAGTACTACTCTTGTAGTGTGTTTCACTGTTGTATTGTTCTACTAAATGTGACGTGGAGCCTTTGTAAATGAGTCTTCAACTCAAAGGTACTTTCCAAACGGTGAAATAAATGAATAAATAATTACTTTTTGGGTGGGGAGGGGGGAATCACAGTTTCCTTCATTTTGACGTGTAGTATTGAGCACATGGTGGGCAGCAGCTATGCAGGAATTAGGCTTGTGCCTCAAGAGTAGACCCAGGTGGTGGAGAGGATACAGATGGAAGAAAGCAAGTGCAGCCAGTCAGCTTCACAGATCTGCACTGCAGGTGATTTGGGGGGAGAAAGTAACTGTGGTTGAGCAGATTTATATATTAATAAAGTTGTCACCTATAGCAGTCTGGTCCTCTTAGTACCAGCAATACAAATCAAACACTGGGTGGGATCAGCTCCTCAACCCTCAATTGCAAACCAGAACTTAGTGGAGAAAAGACCCACTGGCCAGTAACATTTTAAGACTGTATTACATATTTATGCAACAGCTCGACATTGATTGGTCCCCTCTTTCTGACCATGTCATCAGAATTCAAAAATATGCCTAAAATATTTAAGTTGAAATACACAAACTCCTAGTCAGACAATCTAATCAAATGTTTGTAAATTTATTCATTTCATAATTAAAATTTAGAATTCAGTTTTCATTTCTAATAGCTGACTAACACAATCTCCTAACAAAGCTTAATGTACTACTCATCAGTCATCATTTTTGCATAAGCACCACCACCAACAAACCATGCACAGACGCCAGTATATTCATAATCAATACTTTCACCCTCAATTCACTTTCACCTAAGGAAGCACTAGATACAGAATAAATGATGGGGAAGTGTCTGATATGAGAATTCAATGCACACCCAAGGTGTGGGATGCCACATAAATCCCGAGGACGAAGCCTGAAGGGTTTATCAAAGCATCCCATACCAAGGGTGTGGATGAAATTCTCATATGCACACTTTCTCATCTTTTATTTTATATAATATACTTGTCAGCAATTTTTTTCCAGCCCGAGTCATTCACACACACACACACACACACACACACACACACACACACATACACACACACACAGAGTTTTTCTGTCCCCGTTCTATCTCTCCAGTTCCACAGTAACCATTTTTTTTGTTGTTGACATTGACTCATTGTTTTTTTTTCATTTGCTTGTTCAACTTACAATTTGTTGTCCTGATCGTGATCGCGCTAGCGGTGGCAGTCAAGCCACGATCCCAAACCAGATGAAGAGCTGGATTAACCAGATAAGAATTTCTTTTTAAATGTAGATGGTAGGATCAACCAGATAGTTATTTATAATAAAAATAATGAGACCCGAGCTTTTGTGGCAGCTCCGTGGTGGCTCCTCAGGTAAGCAAGAGAGGGAGCCACCATGTATATTAAACTGTTAAGCCCACCCTTGGATGGAATGACAACCAATGAGGGAGTGCACATTTCTGAAGGACAGTGTGCATGAATGCCGTAATAACCAGTGGGTTTTTATGGAAAATATCAACTTGGTCAGCCCGTAGAAAAAAATTGTTGACCAGTTCGGGATGGCCTAGCCCGAGTTTCAGTGTGGGGAATAGCTCCTCCCACAACCTCTACTTAAACCCTCCTCTGAATGCAGCTCCTTTGCTTAGGGAGATTTTTGTCCCTGAGCTCCCTGCGTGGCTCATGTGGCTGAGCATCTTTTGTGCTTCTCCTGCTCTGTTTGGTTGGTGTTTTCCCTTTTTGTGTCCCCCTCCCCCTCCTATCATTCTTTGCTTGAGTTGGTACCTACCTGCTTGTCCTGTCACTGTTTGTTCTCCTCTTCTGCAGCTTCTGCCACTTCCTTGCCCCTGTCCCTTGCTTCCCTTCTTTTCTGTTTGTGATTGGGCTCTCCCTTCCCCATTTTCTTTTTGGGCTTCACCGCCTGGCTTTTATGAGCATCCCCGCTCCTTTCCCTCTGTTCCCCATCCTTTCCTCAGTCCCTTCTGCCTCCAAGCATGCTTCCTGCTCATCCCTCGCAAACACACCCTTATCCTTCTATATTTCTCAGCTCTGCGGGATTGACCTCCATGCACACGGCCACAGATGCTTTCATGGTCCTCCCCACTTCACCCCTGTGGCTATTCTATGCTCCATCTCTGTTTTCACATAATTGGGGGTCAGGGGGAACCTATTTAGCAGGGAGAGGCACTCTGGGCCAGGGCTTCATTCTAGATGCAGTCAGGGAGCACGGGGAGGATGTGTGCCTTGCTCTGCCGTTTGTTCTCAGCACTGACCAAAACTGCTCTGCCAGCTTCTGCAACTCATTTCCTACCCTACAGTCTGCAATGCAGTTTACCTACAGGTCAGCTATTTGTATTGGTACAACTGCTTTTCTCTATACTACTTGCGCTCCACCTGGAGCATTTTATACGTTACCCTGCTGGCAACTTTATATATGTGTGTGTGGGGGGGATACTCATTGAGCTCCATTTGGCCATCTCATTGGATGTCTTGGACACCTCCTACTCTCCCTGTTTATAAATACCTAGATTTATTGCTCTACTATTCTGTCCCTCCACTGATTAGCAGTTCGCTTCCCTGATCAGCATTACCTTACTATCTAACCCTATCAACTTTTCCAACAGGTTCTGCAGCACTAGCTCCCACTGGCATTTGGATCCACTAGCACTGCATTCAGAACTGCATGATTCATCACCCTACTAAAATCTATCTTGCCCTAGCCAGTCTACTGCACTCCCTTCGATTTCTGCATATTTATTACACCACCTCTGTGCCTGCATTGCCTCCCCTTCTTCTCCCATGGCCGGGGGTTGGCAGGATGCCGCCCATTGAGGACCCCTTGTGTTTCATCTCATGTCCTCCAGGACCTTGATGGTGGAGGGGGGTTCCCAGTTTACCATCCTTGGGCTCAATCCTACTTTACTACCCCTGCTATATACGATCTCAGTCTCCTCCCCTCATATCAGTATTCCTCTCTAGTGTGTGCGTCCATTTACAATGGTATCTTCCTCTGCATTCCATCATATCACTTCCAAAACCAGCCCTTACCTTCTATGTACTACTTCTGTTTGTGTGCCCACCATTCCGCCCTTCCTAAGTATATCCCACCATAACTTTGTATTGTGCATTCCTGCCTGCCTATACTGCTATTTCCTCTGATACTGTCTTCTACAGCAGCTTTCTAAGCTTTTTGCCAGCAGATACCAGCAGTATTCCGGACTCCATCCCTAACTCGTGCCTTCTGAGATGCTGAGTGAAGGTAGGCTTCTCCTGTCTACTGGGGATGGGATTCCATTACAATCACTACCCCCTACTACTTTCCAGCTGACATTCTCCATCCATAATTCTGCTTGGCAGCATCAAGTGAAGGTTAGCTCGCTCCGACTACCAGGGATGGGAGCCATGTCTACAATATACAGACTTATACCATACCTTCTCTACCTTCTACCAGTTGCCACTTCCCTTTGGGAACAGAACTTCTATGCATCATGTGACCTCATCATTCTAACTATGCTTGGCTGCCTCAAGTCATCATCATCCTGCCTCAGCCGTGCATAACAGGTACCTGAGTCTACAGTCTACTGCTTCAAAGCACACTTTCTCAGCCTTATACCCAGATGCAGCTTCCCTTCAGGACCTTGACTCCCCTGACTTACCTTCTCCATCGTACCTAAGTCTGTAGTCTCATTCCACGATCCCCTCCAGCTAACTGCCATAGCTGGGAACCTGAATCCATATTCTACTGTTTCCATCTTCTGCCTCTTATTCCTGATGCTGGTTGTCATTTCTTTCAGGTACGGAACTGCTTCAGATATGTACCCTCATCATTCTATCGCTCCCTCCTTGCTGCTTCCAATCAGGATCATCTTGCCTTTGCTGTCATGGATGGATGTTCAGGTTTATATTACACTGCTGCCTGCATCCGTACTCAATCTGCTATTGGATGCTGCAATCCTTCTGGACCTGGACCTCCTCCCACTCATAACCTCCATCCTTCACTGCCAGCAGCTTCCCCCAAGTTTCATTACACTACCTTTCCTGATTGGGAGCCTGAGCTTGCATCACTGTTTTCACTTTCTGCATTCTCAACCTGATAAAGGTCACTGATTCCCTTGGGAACGGGACCATTCCACTCCAACTGCTTTCCTCCCTCAGCTTTGTCCGATGACATTGACTGCACATCATCCCATGGACATCAGGGAGTGGTAGCCCATCTCTGGATCCATTGGGTCTTTGTATCCTCTGTCTCTTGCCCGGTCGCCGCTTCCCATCTGAAAAGGACCTCCGTAACTTGTTTGTCTCCATCCTCCTACCTCTGTTGAGGGCATCAAAGACTAGTTCTCTCTCTCATTTCTCCAGCCTAGAAGCTAGTTTCTATAATCAACTGTTTAAATTTTGCTGCTCTCCACTGGAACGTCACTTGCTGCTCCCACCTGGACTTGAGCATGTTCCTTTTGTGTTTTCACCCTCAACCATTACCTGGAGCATCCTGCCCATCATCTCAATTCACTTTGACTGCCTCTGTGATTTCCATGCTGCAGGTCAGCTGTCCAGTTGCTGTCCGAGTTTATTTTGTCCTTCAGATGTGGGATCTTTATCCTTCTTCCTTCCAGCATCTTCCATCCTTTCACTAGTTGGTTGAAGCCTTTGTCAGATGTAGGACCTATGTTCCTCAAACCTGTTGCTCTTAGTACTTTGCTTTACTCCTCAGCTCTCCATGGATCATCTTCTAGTGACTGCTACAACTTTTCTGTATTCTGTTGCCGTTCACTGAGGAGCCAACCTGGTCCCATTCCTTCCTGCGCAGTATGTCATCTGGCTTCATTCACCTTAACACTGTCCTTGATCAGTCCTTCACTCTATTGGGATTTACTCCGGACTTTCCTTCCATCTTCGGATAGTGACCTTTCCATCTTCGCCTTGTAGGCTCGGGGCTTTGTTCTGTCTGCCGTGACTCTGTTGGGCATTCTACCATATCCCTGGCCAGTATTCCTTCTCAGACAATTTCTACCCTCATTTATCCAGTGCATACTCCTACTCTGGCCATTATCACAGCTTCCATCCACTACTTGTGGATTTCTGTTCATTCCACTTGACGGAATTACATCGAGTATATATTCCTTGGTGAACATGCCTCAGACACTATTATGTTGACTTAACTTTTTCCATACTACCCACTCAGCTCCCCTTGATCATTCTGGACCCTCATTTGACTGGATACTAGAAACAGTCCTGTCTCTCTTCATTGAATACTCCCTATGAATCCATTCAGTCACTGTGGACTTTCCTATCTACCATACCTCACATACAGTACTACCCTCTCGCTTGGAAAGGATGTAACTTCTTCTGTTATGCTCCAATTTACTCTCCAACATCGCACCTCTGGATCCCTGGACTCGAAGGATACCTAACGACACCTTGGACATTACCTAGTTGCATTCTGCAGCTTTCTACCATCACCTGATGTATTGTCTATGTTCTTGGATTCTTGCTTCCTTAATGGACATTGCTTATTCTATGACCTTCCCAGCTACCTTCCAGAATATTCATTGTGAGATTTCCACTGCCTAGCCGATTACTAACTCCACGCCATCCAAACCATCGTTTTTGGCTCCAGTACATCACCTTTCCTTAAATAATCATCTGCACCTCTTCATCTAGTACCTTCAGCTGAGTTAGCCGCTCTTCCTGCAGACTCCACAGCCTCTTCTTCATGAATTACCTCCATTAATCTCTTCAGTAAAGACTATCACCGAGAACTGGCTCTTCTGAATTCCATCTGGAAATCCGTAACTGTTAAGGCAAAATCACTAACTCAGTCTTGCCTCCCAACTGGTCTTAATCAGCCATAGCACTAAGATCCTATGGTATACTACAGTAATTGACCTCACTGCCAATCCAGCCTACAGACTCTTCCTTATATCCACCTCCAAGCTTCTCTCAAGTATTTCGTCATCGGATTACCTGTAACTTAATCAACCATGAGCCACCACAGTGCATCTCTCAGACAATCTCTCCACAGAAATACCTGCACTTACTTCAGTCAGAGTACCAGCAGAGTATTTACAAATAAAGTTATGAATGTCATGCCCATAGAAGCCATTCAATCCCTTATACCGAACTTCCAATCATTCTCCACATACATTAGGTTACTATCCGGACTGCATCTGCATATCTTTTTCCATTCGTTTACTAATCACTTATGGCATTACTCCCATCAGTCACTCAAATTCTCCTCTACTCATTTCTACTCTGTGATGCTTACTTAGCAACTTATTGCTCACTGATAAATTCCTTACCTCCTGACTACCTTGAACGTCAAACCTTACACAAAGTGGATCATTCACCTATGACTTTACAAATCATCGCCTGTCCCACCATATACTGTCTGGTAGTATATTGATCAAATAATGCTTTCCCAGCTCATTACACCTCAGTAATTCCTTTGGACACACATCTTTCATTACCTTGGAAATGTGAACTACATTAGCTCTTCTTCAACTAGATCTTCTCCACACGTAGGATTCTATCACCCCTTAGGAAAGTCTTACCCTTCATCCTCAGGATCATCATTCAGTCTGCATAGTCCATGGATCAAGAATGGACCATAATCTCCAGGGCTCTCAAAGACTCTCTTCTAATCATTTCTACTTCATGGATGCTTAGTGACTCCTCGCTAATGTCTAAATTCCTTGCCTCCAGACTGTACCTTGACTGGAAAACCTTTCACAAGTTGGATCATTCACCAATGACTTCTTGCATCATAGCATATCCACTGTTCCCTAACAAGTAACTTATCGACCAATTCATGCTCCCTTTGCTCATTGTGCCCTTGCAATCCCTTGGGGCAAGCATCATCCATCATCTTGGAAACTTGGACTTCATTCGCCCTCTTTCACGTGGATCTACTTCACACTTTGGATTTTATCGCTCCTTCAGAAAAGACCTACTCTTCAACCTCAGGATCATCATTCAAGCTGCATCATCCATGGATCGAAGATGGATCTTCATCTCTCCAAGAAGCTCACCACCGTCAAATTAGCTATGGTTACTAGAACCTAGGTCCTTCTCCTCTTAGTATGCCCAGAGGATGGCAGACCACTGACCAGGGGTCTTCAGAGTTTTCCTCCACCTGGGGGGGTTTCCTCTCCTGAGTGCCAGGGGGTCATACTCTCCGTGAGTTGGAGGAAGTATCTTTTTGGGCCTTATATTCCCCACAAATTCCTCCCTACATACTGTACCTATTACTCAAGGGTGGGAATAGAGTTAAGCCACAAAAAGCACTACAACTTACGCAAGCACTATATACCCCATTGCTATTCTACAAACATTGAATGGGAGGGCCTACCCAAGGTTCAATGTGGTGAATAACTCCTCCCACAACCTCTACTTAAACCCTCCTCTGAACGCATCTCCCCTGCTTAGGGAGTGTTTTTTGTCCTTCACCTTCCCCTCCTCCTCCTTCTCCACTGCTCTTCTCAACCTTGTTCCTAGGCCTTCTATTCCCTACAAATTCCTACCTACATACGTACTACTCAAGGGTAGGAATAGAGTTAAGCCTCAAAAGGTACTACAAGTTACACAAGCACTATATACCTGATTGCTATTCCACAAACATTGAAATTATTTTACCAAAGGAGTGGTGGAACCATGGAACAGCCTGCCTGCTGAGGTGGTGGGAGCAAAGACTATAGCAGCATTCAAGCATGGGTGGGACAGAGCAAGGGCTCATATAAAAAATAAAAAACAGTAGAACAGAGAATGGCAAAAAACATAGGGGGTTAGGACCCAGGATCAGCAATAGGTCCTGAGTAACTCATGGGCAGACTTGATGCACTTGGTCTCCTTCTGCTGTCACTTTCTATGTTTCTATTTTTCTATGTTTCTTTATGATTATGTAATTTTAATTTTATGCTTATTAATATTGTTCACTAACCCCTTAATGTTTGGCTTCTGCTTGATCAACACCTTTACTAGGTGTCTCTACAGTATTTTGTCCACTCTGCAAGAGACAAAACTGTTTTGCTATACTGTGCACTCTCTGGTTTTTAACAAAAACAAACTTTTTTATTTTATTCTCACTATGTGGAAAATGGTGTTCCTGCCATCAAGTATTCACACAAGTGAAATCCTAACATTCTGAGCTGTCATCTCTCACTGACCAACAGTAAACAATTTTCTTTATGTTATATCCAGAAAGTGCCTAAATTGGTACACAGTACATGGTGAAGTTTTTATCAGTTTAAGCACCTTATATAAAATCACTTTGAACTCATAGTCTCTTATACAGTGTTTCCCTGTTTTCAGCTAAAATCACATAGTCAAAAAGTACATCAGTAATGATGTGTTGAGTTATGCAAGCAATAACCCATGACAGGGTATGGGGTTATGGGGATTTAATGCATAGCTTGGGTGCATTGTGAAGCATGAAGCCGCAGGCCGAGTGTCCTCACAGAATCTGAGATGTGCATTAAATCCCCATAACCCCATACCCTGAAGTGGGTTATTGCACTTATAACATGGGTTATGTCCAAAACATGGGAAAACCCAAAGAAAGGCTTTTTCCCATGTTTACAGACCGAAACAGGTAATGTATTCTGCCACCTTTCCAAAATAGTTCCCAAGAAATGATGTGTGTCTCATTCTTCTTATGTACAAAGAAATGTCACAAATATAATACAGAGAGGATTTGTGACATCTATTGTGCATAATATGCATTCTTAGACTTCACACAGCCTGTACTGTCCTCTCTGCCCTCCCGAAACACACAGAGATGTACACTGCAGTCTGGTTTCTTTATTTTACTATTTTATACTGCCACTGCATTGCACTATGCTGCAGATACAGACAGACAGGACATTGCACAGAGACAGAGAGAGAGAGTGAGAGAGGCAGAGAGAGAGAGGAGACCCAACAGATGAAAAGTGTCTCTGACTCATTAACTTTTCCCTGACACTGTCTGCTGTGTGTCTCTGACAGGAGCACATTCCTCTCTGACAAGCAGGTTTACAACAGTTCCAGGGAGCTGCCCACTCAATAATGCTGTACAGAGTGAGGGACTGCCAATGAGTTTCAGCTTGCTGTGCCTGTGTCCCATCTTGCAGAAAGTGTGAATTCCATCTCCCAGCCCGCTGTGTCTGTCTCATTCTGTTGTCAAATCTGTGTGTGGGACAGCATGGCCTGAGGACCTTGGGGACAGTCGGGTGGGTGAAACAGAAACATAGAAGTTGACGCCAGATAAGGACCGCAAGGCAACATGGGATAGGCATGGGATAAGCATAAGGGGAGTACTATACATCAAATGGGGGGGCAGAATCTGGGCATTGGATAGCACTGACCTGAGAACCTTGGGAATAGTGATGCAGCAAATTTAAATTTTGCCCATGGAGTGCCGGTGAAGTTGGCAAATTTGCATCATTGAGCACTTTGCAAAATTTTTCTTCAGAAGGCAGAATTTCGCCTAGGCAAAATTTTGCCTTTCAGCGGCAAAATTGTGCCTTCCACAACAAAATTTTGCCTTCCTTCCACAGGCGAAATTTCATCTTAGAGTGGGTATAGCTTAGTAATAAGTTATAAATAAGTAGATCCCTGGTGGTTAGTGGTCCCTCCCCCCACCTGTTCCACATGTAATTAATTGTAAATAATTAAATTATCCATGGTGGCTAGTGGTCCTGCCCCTCCAACTGGTAATAACCCACCCTGCTGCCCACCGCAGAAATGTACAGTAACCCCCCCACCTGCATCCCTCCATATCTCCTCCATTAGTCCTTAATATTATCCTGTTAAAAGAAAAAAAAATCTTTGGTGGTCTAGTGGTGTTTTTGTAAATTTTAAACCCCCTCCCAAATCCGATCCCCTTCCCAGTTCCCATAAATCTGATTCCTTGGTTATCCAGTGCTCCCCACCCAACCTCCCAAGCAGCCAGATGTCCCCACCACAACCCTGCTTCTACCCCCATCCTACATCCTAGCAGCAGCACTGGCACACCAGCACAGCTCTCCTCTCTTCTCCATGGCTGGCCCACTGACTGAGCTGTCAATGAAGCTCATTCATTGACAGCTCAGTCGGCGGGCCAGCCGTGGAGGAGAGAGGAGGGCTGTGCTGGTCTGCTGGCACCACTGCCAGGATTTAGAAAGGGAGTGGGAGCGGGATTGTGGCGGGCACTTCTGGCTGCTGGGGAGGCTGGGTGGGGGGGCACTGGATCACCAGGAAATCGGATTTATGGGAACTGGGGAAGGGACTGGATTTGGGAGTTGTTTAAAATTTACAAAAACACCACTAGACCACCAGAGATTTTTTTTTCTTTTAACAGGATAATATTAAGGACTAAAGGAGGAGATATGGAAGGATGTGGGTGGGGGGTTACTGTACATTTCCGTGGTGAGGTGGGTTATTACCGGGTGGAGGGGAGGGACCACTAGCCACCATGGATAATTTAATAATTTACAATTACATGTGGGACAGGTGGGGGGAGGGACCGCTAGCCACCAGGGATCTACTTATTTTAACTTATACCCTGATGAGGTGAAATTTCACCCATGAACGTAAGTGAAATTTCACTGCAGAAGGTGAAATCTCATTGTGGAAGTTGAAATTTCACTGTGGAAGGTGAAATTTTGCCATTCTGCCAGGTGAAATTTCGCCACTCTACCAGGCAAAATTTCACATTCTGCTACGTGAAATGGGTGGAATTTCGTGGATTTCTCCGTTAAGTGAATTCCACCCACTTCACCCACCACTACTTGGAGACACTCAGGGGGACTACTGTGCATCGTCGGGGGTGGGGAGGGAAGAGGAATCTGGGCACAGAATAGCAGTGCACTGTATGGTGCAGCAGTTCAGTGGTGAAGGCTTATTCTTTTGCCAGTGTGGGTCAGGGTGGGGGTGGAAATTTGCTCCAGCTGCCTCTGCTGCACAGTGATTACCACACAAACACACAACAGGACAGTGTGCCCAACCCGCATCTACTGAAAACCGGACAGAGAGCGAGAGAGAAATAGCGAGAGAGACACACACACACCACACTGTAGTAACTGTTAATAACATCTCCTGCCAGCTCTTGCCATGTCTCTCTCTTTATTGTTCTCTGTCTCTCCCACTATCAGTGGTGTATTGGCAGTCACACTGGGAACATGGCTTGGGGAAAGTAGTGATATCACTGCTGACAAATGATTGATTGGCACAGCTGACAACGGTACACCAGGGTCATAACAAAGTATGTTGCTCACTGGGTCTCTCTCAGTTCTCCACATCCAGTAATGGCTGCCAGCATCGGTTGAGTTTTACAAGTCAAGAACGAGTGTTGACAGCCCTTGCCCTGAGTCCTTCCATGAAACCGTGCATTAAAAAGGGAATTTAATGCATGGCCACGCCAAGGGACTCCACCAATGGGCTTGCACAGTTTTAGAAATCCATGTTATAAGTAAGCAATAACCCATGACAGGATATGTGGTTATGGGGATTTAATGCACTACTCGCATGCTATGACGACACAAAGCCGTGTGCATTAAAAAGGAAATTTAATGCATGGCCATGTTGAGGGTCTCCACCAATGGGCTTGCATGGTTTTGGAAATCCATGTTGTAATGCTATTTATTCTCCTGTGCTTCCAAGTAATTTTTATTTATTTGTTTATTTATTTATTGAAATATTTCACCAGGAAGGCACGCTAAGCAACAAGTTGCTCATCTCCCGGTGTGACCTGGGGGGTAGGGGAACATCAGAATAGTTTACAGAGATTTGGTACACAATATAAATTTACAGTAGATTACATTAAAATAATTTGAACAGATTGTACAGCAGTAATGAAATAGGATGTTAACTGTTTTAAACTAGATAGATACTATGCCAACACTTTTGGACTAGATAGATACAGCAACACAAAATAACATTTAGGCATACACAAAATGACACATAACTGTATAGCTAGAAAATGGCTGAATAGAACTGTTGTAGTTTGATCTAGGGAAGTTAATGAGGAGTAAACACAGGCAGAACAGGTTGGCTAAGGTATAACAGAAGTGCAAGTTAACTACAAGTGCAGTAGAGATTAGGAGTCAACCATAACAGAAGTGCAAGTTAACTACAAGTGCATTAGACTAGAGATTAGGGGTCAGCCATAGCTAGGGCTACGTATTGGGGAGAAGGGAAGGTCAGAGAGAGGTCAGTATGTCGGTAGGCAGAGAAGCAGGGGGGTGGTGGAAGCGGATGGGATGAGGAGGTGAAGGAAGAGGTAGGAGGAAAAAGGTCTGCTGGGGCCTGACCCCTCCAGTATGCTGAGGACCCTGCCTGCACAAGGCAGAGGTCAAGCATGACAGGAAGGGAGCAGGTTCTGGCAGTGAGAGATAGAGTACAATAGGAGGGAAGCAGGCTGTAGGCAGTGAGGAGGAATAGGCTTCGGAAGAACAGAAGAGAGGGTGAAGGTAAAAGAAGAGAGGCCAGGATCCCAGCCCTTCAGGATGTGGAGAAGTGGAGGGAAGAGTGGAGTTAATGGTATAAGGATAGGGTAGGGACTGGCCCTTGGTACAACTATGAATGATAGAGAAATCACAGTAAGAGAACAATGGAAGGTCTGAAGGTAAGGAATTGGGGGAAGGGAAGGAATACTGTTTTTTAGGAGGGTGGGGGTTGAGCTGCAGTGGGGGCATTGCATGGATACTGAGATGGGTAGGGTTTGTCAGGGGCTTAGAGGGGAGAGTTAGGGAGGGTTGTAGCAGGAACAGCTAGGTGCAAGGAAGTTGTTAAGGGCAGAGTTGATGGAATAGTAGGAGGCTGAATGATGAATTTAAAGGGGGTGGGAATTCCACATTTTTGGGAAGTGGTGAGACTAACCAGATTGGCCGATGTGGGTGGCTCTGTGGGCTGTGCCAGAGTACATGAGTTGGATGATCTAAGGGAGTGAAAGGGAGTGGAGGTGTTATAAATGAGGGGGAGAGGTAGGAAGGGAGTTCACCCAGCCAGTGCTTGGAGGTGAATTTAGCACAGTGGGAGAGTCGTCTGCTTGTAAGAGAGGGGAAGAATAGGGCACGATAGAGATCACAGTGGTGGGTGTGAGAGGGAGCATCAAGAGCAAAATGGCAGAAGGAACTGAACAGGGTATCCAATCTGGTCAGGGAAGACTTGGGAACAGCACCTGCAGACTACATCACAGTACTTGAAGATGGGCAGGATCATCTTCTGAACAAGTTTACACCTAACCATAGGGGGGATACAACTACACCTCCTGAACAGGGCATCAAGCTTGGGGTACAATTTATTTGGGATGGTGTCAATATGTCTGAAGAAGTTTAGGTGTTGATCCAGCCAAACTCCTAGGTACCTGAAGGAGGCTGTGTCCTCAAGTAAAGTTCCATCAAGGGTGTGGAAAGTGGGCAGGGAGGGAAACCTAGAGAGTCTCCGCCTTGTGCCAAAGATCACAGACATAGTCTTCTTTGTGTTGAGAAAAAGTTGACAGTTAGCAAACCAGAGCTGAACTTTGTCAAAGTCTTGTTGCAAGTTGGATGTAACCTCAGCTGGGCAAGAGCCAGATGCATACAGGACCGTATCATTGACATACATGTATGTGGTGGTGACAGAGGAGCAGACAGATGGAAGGTCATTTAGGAAGATGGAGAATAATAGGGCTCTAGCACTATATGGCAATATATAGCAGGGAGCTGATAACCCCTTAACTTCCCATCAGCATTTCATTTCTTACATTTAAATTTTTATTGAGACATAAACATATTATTATTGTACACTAGTTGCCTACTGTCAGGGGTGCTACTTTTATCCAAAGATGAGTGATTGCCTTCTTGGCTTGCAAGAATATACACATAGGCAAGTGCATGGCTGCTTAAGTCCCATCAGTGTTTCTATCTCTCTAGTGGGATGCTGGTTGCCCTAGGGGCATCCCATAAATTTGGATGGTGTCTCCCATATCAACCATAATGTAATCCAAATCAAGAGTGCATATGTAATGGCGTTTTCTCTGTACATTAACATTATTTTGCTACTGACCTGAATGTGCATGCCAGTGCAGTAAGCCCAGGGAGACAGCAGTTATATACACCCAAATGCACCCAGTACTATTAGTTAATATTTTCTTAATATGCATTGATAAATCTCAGTCTGCAAGTACTTATTTACAAGAGATCCTACTTCAATTATTAGGGAAATGATGAAATCAGCTGCAAAAAAACTCATTTAAAAGGAGTTGCAGTGAAGCTGAAGTCATTATTTATATATTAATCAAAATATGCTAGTCTGTTAAAACATTGTGTACTAAGGCAGGCAGTGGCATAGAGGGCTGAGGTGCCATGCACCTCTCCTCCTGCCACACCAGTGACCTGGATTTAGAAATGGACATGGGTCACTCAGGGACTGGCTGGGAGAGGAGAGATTGTGAGTCCATAGGACTGCTGTCCTCCCTCAGGGAAGGGGGTTTGCTGTGGCTTTCTGTCTCACTGCCATCCAGTGGTGGCTGGGTGGCAGCACAAGTGATATCACCAGGAGAGGGAAATGAATGATCCCACATTCAGGGCACTGGGGGGCATCTCTGCAGAGCTAGAACTCACACATTGCATCCACTGCATGTCCTGTGGACCCAGGGAGAAAATTGACAGAAAACCACCCCAGACTGCAGGATGATAGCTGACCCCCTTGCAGGCTCCACAGTTGTTACTGGGAACCATCCCACTGTCCTCTGGCAGAGGACGACAGTGGGAAGGTAAGTCCAGGAGAAGCTGAGTGACGGGGCTGGTGGGGTCAGTAGGAAGGGAGTAGTCAGAGCAGCTCAGAAGACAAACAGATTATGGAAAAAAAAGTATTGTACTGTGTGTCATTCCTTCTTGTTGACAGGGTGATCTAAATTAAGTAATACATTATTTTTCCCACAATGGTCTCTGTCTTAATTATTTTTTTGGGTGGGGAGACTCACAGTTTCCGTTGTTTGGGTGATCAACATGGAGCACAAGGTGGGCAGCTGCTGGACAGGAAGTAGACTTATGCCTGAAGAGCAGACCTGAGTGGTGGGGGGACGGGGGTGCAGAGAGAAGAAAGAAAGTGCAGCTGAGCAGCTTCACAGATCGGCATTGCTGGCAATTTGGGGTGGGGAGAAAGTAACTGTGGTTCAGCAGCTTTATTCACTAGAACTAGAAGGGGAACAGGATCAGATCTACAGTACAGTAGCTTCTTCTTGTTGTTTTTACATTGTTTCTTGTAGATTCTACTTGGTAGAAGGTTATTTCTTTCCTTTCTTACTACTAAGGGCTAGCAGGGTGTTGTTTGGGGCTGTTGGAATTTTGAAACCTGTTTTGGTAGCTATAAGTGGGCTCATTTGTTTGATGATTCACAGTGTGGCAGGCTGCATTTGTAGAGACCTATTTCTTCTGTTTTAAAATATAATTGGTGTGATTTAACTGTTTCTCTGAATTGGAGACCTATATCTTCTAATTCCAGGCCTATTTTGATGTGCTGTTGGTGAAGCTGTTTGAATTGGAGTCCTGTTTCTTTGGGTAGCAAACCTATTTGGGGGGCTTTGAGTAGAATTGTGATTCATTGTTGCTAGCTTCACTAGCTGCAAAGTTTTAGTGCAGAGCGGGGGAAGGATGCTAATGGTCTGACCAGAGGCCTCAGCTACCTGATTGTTTCTGGAAGACTTGGGCTGGTCCCACCCCCCCAAACCCCTCACCCCACCCACCCCTGGTCCATGATTTCCTTTATACCAGGGGTGCTGACATCACTTCCTCAAACAGGCAAAGGATATGCACCTGTCATAGCAGAAGCAGACATCCAGAAAGGAACAGCAGCAAGTGAAGAGGTGACTGCTATCTCAGTGGAAGGGAAGTAAATGCAAATCTAGGAGCTTTCATTGTGCTTCTTGCATTGATATTGCATTGGGGAAAGGAGGAGTAGGAGTTTGAAGAAGGTTGTGCAATGGTTACTTAAAGTCTCTTTTGAGTGTGGATAGGAAGGATAGGAATATAAAAGCAGTTGCTCAATATATCTAACGTGTGCAACAAAGGAGGTAAGGGAAATAAAGAAAAGAATGTTTTGCTCTAATAGAGGGGGGAGAGGGGAGACTTGGGGGAGTGTTTGGTATCCTGCATCTGGAAGGGTGGGGGGTCACTGGTGGGCAATGACAGCAATGAGTAGGGTGGTAGGCTGCAACAACTGTGGTGCACCAATCTTTCTAAAAATTGCCTGGAGTGTGGGAGAATGTTTAGTGTGCAACCACATAGAGAAACTTAGAAAGGAGATTGAGGGTCTGCAGGAGGAACTAAGACAAGCAAGGCAGATTGGGGGTGGGTTTAGCCCAATACTGGAGGGAGGAAGAAGGGGAGATGAGGGAAGGCGATTTAAGCCAACAGTGGTGAGGAGAAGGTCAGAAGAAGGGAAGCAGAGACAAAGGGGCCCAGGCCAGGAAGAACGAATGCCGGGGAAACCAGGTCAGGAGACAAAAGACAAATGGAAGGAGGAGATAGGGACTGGTGAGGGGAGGCGAAGAAGTGGCAAAAGTCATGGAGTGGAAAGGAGAGAACAGGTTACTATGAAGAGAGAGGAGGCGGGCATTTGTGAAGGGTCTTCAGAAAATAGTTTTGTACTGCTGAGAGAGGAAGAAGGTGGAGGAGGAAATGATGAAATTAGAGGAGTAATTGATAATGCATGGACCAAACTGAGCGGGGAAAATCTGCTGGGAGAATTGCAACACGGGTAAAAGAGGAAAATAATGTTCAGGAGGAAGAAGAGGAGCTGGAAATGAGAGAGGGAGATGAGTGGAAGCAAGCAGGGAGTAAGAAGGGTGGAATCTTAGTGCTGGGGGACTCAGTACTAAGAGGAGTCAGGTCAGGAAGCAATGGGGAGAGGCATAGTCGCATTTGGGTGGAGGCCATGCCAGGAGTGACAGCGGAAAGGGTGGGGCAATCTGTTCTGAAATATGCTAGAAGGGGTAGGGACAAGCTTCATTTAATTATACATCTTGGGACAAACGACCTGGCTGACAAGACAGTAGATATAGTCCAGAGGAGGTTTGAGGAACTAGCACAATTATGTGAGGGGGCAGGAAGATCAGTAACTTTTTCAGAGATACATCAGTGCCAAAGGCAAGCACAACAAGAAAGCTGAGAATAGAGGAATTTAACAGATGGCTAGAACCTGGTATTGTGCTAAAGGGTATGGGCTGTTGAGGGGTGGGAGGGCCTGGGAAGACAGTAGTCTCTATGCCAGGACAGACTACACTTGGTGAGGAGGAAAGAAAGTGTTGAAACAGAGGAAGGAGGAGTACATAGAGAAGTTGGGAATTTAAACTAGGAGTGGGGGTGGCAATTGGGGAAGAGATGGAGAGACCACAGGTTGGGAGACCATATGAGCTTACCCCCCATAACAGTGACAAAGGACAAATGGCAAGTACTATTGGTGATGCTAGGAAAGGGGGGCAGGATGGGAGGGGGGGAAAAGGGTGGAAGGTGGTTACCCTTAATGCTAGGAGCCTTGGGAGGAAAACTGCAGAGTTACAGGTGCTCATGGCAGAGGGAGAGGTGGACATTGCAGCCATCACAGAACCATGGGCCACCCAGTACAATGACTGGGACCTGTCTGTACCAGGGTACAGGTTATTTCGTAGGGACAGGGTGATTGGGAAAGTAGGGGGGTGGCACTATATGTGAAGGAAGGACTGAAGTGTGTAAGGGAGGAAGGGGAGGAGGGTAGTATGGAGTCACTTTGGATGCAAATCCAGGAATCCAAGAATAGGATTCTTAGAATGGGAGTGGTGTACAGGCCACCATCTCAGATGGAGGAGTTAGACAGGGAACTAGCGGGACAGATCAGGAGGACCTGTGAGAAGGGTAGTGTGGTGATTGTGGGGGACTTCAAAATGCCAGGAGTGGACTGGAGTACCCCAACAACCAGGAACAGAAGGGAGCAGGTACTGCTGGATGCCTTCCATGGCAGCTTCCTGCTGCAAATGATCAGTGAACCAACCAGGTTAGGGAATACCCTTGACCTTGTGCTGGCAAATGGGGACTTTGTGAGAGAACTTACAGTGGAGGAACCGCTGTCAGGGAGTGACCACCACTCAGTATGGCTCACATTGGA
Source organism: Neoceratodus forsteri (assembly GCA_016271365.2). NCBI lineage: Eukaryota > Metazoa > Chordata > Ceratodontiformes > Ceratodontidae > Neoceratodus > Neoceratodus forsteri. The sequence continues at coordinate 157,145,443 of CM028131.1, read as the reverse complement.
TATGGGCAAGGAAGGAGTGGAATCTGGCACAAGAGTGCTGGACTTCAGGAGGGCCGACTTTTGGAGGATGGGGGAAGTGGTAAAAGGGTACCTGGCCAGAATTCAATCTAGTACGGACACTAACCAGAGGTGGGAGCTCATAAAGCTGGGGATAGTGGAGGCAACCAAAACCTGCTGCAAAGCCCAGAGCAAGAAGGCTAGGGCTAAGAAACCGAGCTGGCTGAGCAAGGAGGTCATGGAAAAGGTAAGGAGGAAAGAGCTGCCTTTAGGAAGTACAAGAAAACAGGGAGGGGGAGGACAGGGAGGAGTACTTGACAGAATCGAAGGAGGTGACAAGGGCAGTAAGGAGCCAAAGCATCTCTGAACTCAGGCTGGCACAAGGCATTAAGAAGAGGGAGAAGGACTTCTTTAAGTACATCAGGGAGAAAAGGAGCTGTAAGGACCACATAGTAAGGATTAGGAAGGAGGGGGGTTGGGTGGAAGCAGGGTGCAATAAGACAGAAGCACTAAATGAGTGCTTCTGCTCAGTATTTACTAAAGAGAAGAGGGGGGTGACACCCAAGGTGGGAGAAATGGCAGAAACAGGGGAGAAGGGGTGACAGATGGGGAAATCATGGAGGGCAGAGTTCGAGAGGATTTGAAGGCACTGAGGGTGGACAAGGCGCCAGGCCCAGATGGCATCCACCCCAGGGTACTGAAGGAGCTGGTAGAGGTCCTTGCAGGACCCTTGGCAGACCTATTTAATGCCTCACTACATTCGGGGTGTGTACCTCAGGACTGGAGGATGGCTCATGTGGTGCCCCTCCACAAGAGTGGCCTCAAGGATGAACCGGGAAACTACAGACCAGTGAGCCTCACATCCATCGTGGGTAAGCTAATGGAGAATATCCTGAAGGAGAGGCTGGTAGTCCCCCTAGAGGCCAAAGGACTACAGGACAGCAGACAGCATGGCTTCATACATGGCAGATCCTGCCAAACCAACCTGGTGGAGTTCTATGACTGGGTAACAAGGCAACTGGACAGGGCCCATGCAGTGGATGTCCTGTATCTGGACTTCAGTAAGGCATTCGACTCGGTGCCACATGGAAGGCTGGGAAGGAAGTTAGTAGGCACAGGGGCAGGTGCAAAGCTGGTGAGATGGGTAGGAAACTGGCTTCAGGAAAGGCAACAGAGGGTGGTGGTTGGTGGGGAGCTCTCACACCCAAGGGCAGTGACGAGTGATATTCCACAGGGCTCGGTGTTGGGACCAGTGTTGTTTGGGATATTCATTGCAGACATATCATGGGACATCAAGAGCAAGATCAGCCTGTTTGCTGATGATACCAAGGTAGGTGTGGTGGTGGATGACCTAGGGGGATGGCAGGGGTTGCAGGATGATCTGGCAAAACTTGAAACCTGGTCAGACACCTGGCAACTGGGGTTTAATGCCAAAAAGTGCAAGGTGCTACATTTTGGGATGAAGAACCCAAGGAGGAGTTACCAGCTGGGGGGAGTGCAGCTAGCCCAGACAGAGGAGGAGAAGGATCTGGGTGTGCTCGTTACAAGGTCAATGAACAACTCGGCACAGTGTAGGAAGGCAGCTGCAAAGGCCAACAAAATGCTGGGTTGTATTGCAAGAGGTATATCCTCGAGGAGGGAGGAGGTGATTCTGCCACTGTATAGGTCATTAGTTAGACCACACCTGGAGTACTGCGTGCAGTACTGGCGCCCGTATCTGAAGAGGGACATTAAGTTACTAGAGGGGGTGCAGCGCAGGGTGACAAAGATGATCAAGGGGCTGGGGGACTTATCATACGAGAGGAGGTTGAAGGAGTTGAACATGTACTCACTGGAGGAGAGGAGGGACGGGGTGACATGATTGAAACCTTTAAAAACATGAAAGGAATGAACAAGACGGGTACAGAGGGGATGTTCAAAGTAAGGGAGGGGAGGGCCACCAGGGTCCATGATATGAGACTGGAGGGAGGAAGGTTCAGGAGGGAGATGAGGAGACACTTTTTACAGAGAGGGTGGTGGCTGGGTGGAATCGTTACCTGCAGAAGTGGTATCCAGTAGAACAGTGGACTGCTTCAAAAGGGGATGGGACAGGACAAGGGGGAGGGTTAATGAAGGGGAAGGGTGGAAGGGAGGGGCAGCTGCAGAATAAGGGGTGCTAGCTGCACATTTGAACAGACTTGATAGACCTCTAGGCCTTTATCTGCTGGCAAATTTCGTATGTTCATATGTTCGTAATGCTGTTAATTCACACATGGGGCAGGAAAAAAGAAGAAAGTAATTTTGGTCAAGCAACTTCTCTGACCAGCATTGCTAGTGAGGTGTGTGTGTGGGCGGGATGGGGGGGGAGGAAGGAAGTGCCTTTCTTGTACAAGATCTTGTTGTGAGAAACTGGTTCTGCCTGCTCAGGTCCCCTTATTTCACTATTCATGATGGTGTACAGTTAGATTAGTAAATATCTGCTGCTCTTTCAATGGGTTGCTGGCAGTGGGTGATACTTAAATAGTTTTCCTTCCATTACCAGAATAGTGCTGGATTTATGTTAATGTGCTCACAGCCCAAACAACAAGTGCATTAATTCACCTTTCATTGTAAATAGGGAGTGTTTGAGGAGCATTAAATGTGCAAATGATGCAGATTCAATTATTACTTTGTTACAGACTCTCTTATCTGCCTGCTGCCTTGGCTGACAATACAAAGGCAAAGCACATTTCTAATGTCACTCAAACAAGGGAGCAATACAACTACAAAAAAATAACTTAAGTCCGACTTCTGAAAACCTTTTCCCAGGGTGATTAAAGGCCCCATTCCTTTTCTTTCCTACACACTATCCTGTTTGGGGGGCTAACTCCACTGAGTCCTGCACTGACTGCATACAACATCCTTTCCACAGAGCCCGGCAGGCAGCTTTGTAGAAGGCTAGCAGCCAGCATTAATCTTATGGCACAGAGCCACCATTTTAAACTTGTCAGCACCTGCATCTGCAGCTCTGCTCTACACTAGGTCGCCTGTTTCTTGGCAGTGCTTGGAGAATTAACAGTTTTTGAATACTTGAACGTGTGTTCTGTTTTTGGAACCTTAATACGAGGGTATATACAATACCATGTACATTACCTACAATTTGTGAAGAATGAAACAAGGATAAAAAATGTCTGCAATATAAACTGTGGTATTTAATATGAAACATATTTTAAATGGAAATAAAAATGGTGTATATGGAAAGAACCCAAACCTGGGTGATGATGAAGAAGCTGGTTGTCATGAAAGCCCTTCAAGAGCACCATACCTGAGAGCCTAACCTCCATTTCCAGTAGTCCGCAACATTTTAGTGACACCCACCACTGAATGATCGCTTGCCCCCTGTGTGACTACTCACCTGTTACCCAGCATGCTCTGGCAGTTGAGCTCCCTTTCCCACATATGGCTGCAGCCACACACACACACACACACACACACACAGTGAGAAAAAAGCAAGTAGCTGACAAGCGGCCAAGCACTTTTGGAAGCCATTTACAAAGGCAGACTCACTTTCTATGGAATCTCGTAGCCTGTTCAAGTTAATTTCTTTTTTTCATTGTTAGCTATGATGTGGATTTCAAGACATCAAGGGTTGCATTGCCTCCTTTATCAGGTGCTGCGGTGAAGAAGCTTGCTTGGCTTCCACTAGTCTGGCCAGTCAGACAAAAGTTTTGCCTCAGAGTGGAGAGAAAATAATTCATTCCTATATGTCAGATTCTCAACTGCATGTCCCACGTTAACCGCCATCTCATTATTGCAGGAAATTGCAGGAAAAATGTAAGAAGCTGCTTTTGGGCAGATGTGGATAGCTAAATCATGTCCTTATACAATAGCTTGCAAATGGCTACAGAATAACTTTCCTTGTGGCTGGTAGAATCAGAAAATACACCCTTCCTGATCTGCCACAAACAAACACTACAAATTAAAAGTAATCCATCATCCAAAGCATGTGCATGTCACTTTGTTTGCTGTGTGCACAGTATAAAGAAATAGTCATTGTCATAATTTGCAGGTGGGGGGCAACAATAGAGAGAAGCCACTTAGCGGCTTCATAGACTGGCCTTGTCAGTGAATTCTTAGGGGGTAGAGAGAACAAAAGAAGTGACACCAAGTGCCTTTAGAGAGGTGGGCAAGGTGCAGAGAGGAAACACAACATTCACATGGAAATGGAATCTGATCATGCAATCTGCCATTATTGGTTCATGCTTTCGTGACCTTGAGGCTCGATTACTGCAATGCCCTGTACCTGGGGCTATCAGGAGTTGATCTTTGCCACCTGCAGCTGGTGCAGAATGTTGCGGCCAGGTTGTTGACCAGTCTGCCGAGATAATGTCATATTATACCTGTGCTGCGCTCTCTGCACTGGCTGCCTGATAGGTGGCAGATCACCTTCAAGGTCGACTTGCTGACCTATGAAGCCCCACATGATCAGAGGTATGGCTACCTATAAGACCTCCTTCGTCCCTACCACCTTGTGCATCCCCTCCGCTCAGCCAATGAGGGATTTTAAGAGGTCACGAGGGTTTGTCTGGCAACATCTGATGCCCGTGCCTTTTCTTACATTGCACCAACCCTCTGGAACTCTCTCCCTCGTTCTATAAGAGAGTTGACTACTGTAGAAGCCTTCAAGAAGGAGCTGAAAACATTTTTATTTAGCTAAGCTTTCCAACCTGATTAGAGCTAGCTCTACTAGATGTATCACCCAGATAATTTTATTCTATTTTATTCTTGTTTTATTGCTGATATGTTGTTTTAATTTGTTTGTCTTGTTTGTAAAGTGCCTTGAGTCATAATGAGAAAGTGTGCTGTATTAAATAAAATGTGATTGTTTGATTGTTTAAAAATAAAAATGCAGCATAGTGAAAGGTTATAGAGGGAAAGAACCCAGACCTCAATGGTGGCAACAGAGCTGGCTGTTATGGAAGCCCAGAGAGAGCCCCATACCAAAGAGCTTGAACTCCCATCCCTAGTAGCACATGACATTTCCATGTGTAAGTACCTCAATTTGGGGGCTTATTGTTTGGGTTCAGGGGCCTAGCTTTCCCACTGCTTATGAGCAGTAGTTGCAGTGGGAAGGAGAGAGAATCAGCCGTCTTGAATAAGGCGGAGTCCTCAGAGGGGTAGCCTACAGGATATGCTTGGCTCTTCAGCTCAGATTTCATGTAAAGAGCCTTGGAACAGCCCCTGGGAGGAGTTAAGATAATGAAGCAGCTGATATTGCAAACAAGTAAAATAGCTTCATATTAAAGTGTGTTACAACAGGAAACATGCCAGTTTTAATATTATTTTCTCATGGAGCAGTTTACAGTGGAGAAATGTGTCAGAGTTGAACATAGATGGCCCAATTCTCAAACAACAATAAGAGTAGTGCAAGATGCACTGAACATATGGTGCGCCAGACTCGGGTGCATAAAGCACAGTGTGCCCAATTCTGCTAGATGATGGCTCATCGCATAGATGACATCTATGACGTGGGATGCATGGTGCATCATCCAAAGGTAGTGCACCATGCACTGAGGTCATACACTGCACCTCAATGCATGGGACAAACAATGGCAGAGATGGCTATGATGCAGAATGGGAGAAGTGGGCAGCAAGGTGGAAAACACAGGAGAAAATGAAACTTCAAAGATGAGGAGACAGACACCCTGATAGAGGAGGTCCATAAGCAGGTTAGTGTGAATGACAACAATGTTGAAGCAGGGCAACAGACTGTACCAATGTACTAACAGGAGCCCTCCACCCTACAAGCGGACCTGCTACCATCCAAGGGCGAAGACAGGGAGCTCTGAGCCCATCACAAGCAGGCATGGGAGGATATGGCCACCAATGTAAATGCCATGGCCAAGTGCCGACGCAGTCCACAAGAGCTGCAAAAGTGCTACAATTACCTTAGATGTTGGTCAGAAGAAAAGGTTGCATACAACAGGTGCTGCACTAGTGGGACGGGCGGTGGCCCAAGTCAACTACAATGACTAAACAGCCATGAGGAACTGGTGGCAACACAATTGAGCGAATGCACCGGAGGGGAGACACTGATCTGAACCTGTTCCAGCTCCACAGTGTGACACCTATCTTTAGCACAACAGAAATTTTGTGTGCCACAGCAATGCATGCCATCTAACAGTGGCACTGGCATTGCATGCTCAGACGTGTACAGCAGCACCACACACTAACCTTACTAAACATGATGACCACCACAGTATTGATGAATGCATATACTGTATGTCTCTGTCACCCACACAGGACCCGGTGGAGGTGAGACAAGTGGCTACATGTCCATAATGCACATGGACACAGACAGAAGGGGTCAGCAGTGAAGCGAGGGGCTCAGAGATGAAGATTCCTCCGGGGGTGATGACAGCACCGGGGAGGACACCGAGGTGGCCATGACCACCACCGTCCAGACAATGGACAGTGTTGCCATGTGCACGCCCAATGATGGGAAAAACACAGCAGTGGCCACACATATCACAGGGCCACAAAGCACCACACAGGCCACTGACCCTGGGAAAGAGGACATTGCAATCGGTGGCAGTACACCATTGATAACAGTCCTGAACACGCAGCACACAACACACCACTGCACCTGACCCAGATCCTGTGGATGACTTCACCGGACACTGCCAGGATATGATGGACACGCAGGATTCTGTGCATCATGAGCTTGCTGCCATCCATGAAGCAGTACAGCAGCGGAAAACATCCACCACACTACAGATGACCCAGCTAGACCTCACCCTCATGGACCTGCATGATGCTGTGTGAACATCCAGTCATGATAAAGAAGCAAAACAGGAGGAGATACTGGCATCCCTGCATGCAATACAGGCATGCACACAGTGACAGGTGAAGGCCATGGAACAACAGCACAGTGCCACTGAGCACAGCATCACAGTGCAGGAGGCACACACACACACACACACACACACACAGGTCCTCACCGCAAAAGCCATTGCTCTCTGTGACCATACACATGTGCAGCAGTGGATGCATGGCACTAGGCCATGACACACATGGTCAGGCTGGATATGCTGCAGTGGTATCCCAGGTCCATGGGGATACACACCATCACAACATCCCACAGCAAATATGTAGCAGTGAGCAGAGTTGGACAGGTGTGGTCAGACGGGGCCATATGGCAGCTGTGTGCCTTGAATACCCGGACACAGCCTGTCACAGCAACATCTACATCCCCCTGACTGAAGCACAGCAGCAAAGTGCATCCAGTGACAGTACTGATACAGTTGAGGTGCAAGTGGAACAGGGCACAGAGACAGCACCAGGCACTGAACAGTGTATGCAGTGCCCCACATGCAGCACCTCAGCAATGCAACAAGAGGTCACAAAGACCACAGCAGGTGAACAGCCAGAAGTACAGCAGATGCACAGTGAACTTGCCATGAATGAAACAGCACCCACAGACAGCACTATGCTGGCAGGGGAACAACCATGGGACATAGCAGCCAAACAAGTGTGCTAGAGGAACACTGGTGTGAGCGATAATACAGAAAGGGCAGCTGAGGGCCACGGGCTGCATAGTCCACAGTGACTGAAGTGTGTGAGACACCACCTGACAACAAGGGTGCAACAGTGAAGACCACCATGCCGACACACACCACAGACAACTGTATGCAGGAGACACAGCACACCCATGCCACACAGGAGCCCAGATGCAGCAGCTGCAAACGGAAACCCACAACAGGCACCACCTTGGTCAGGACAGGAGTGGAACCCTCTAGAGCAAGCACTATGGCACCACTCATGGCAACACCAGATACACAGCCAAAACGTGATCACAGGGGCCAGAACAAGCAGCACCTGTGATGCCAGAGCTGCAGGACCACAGGGTGAATGTTCAACCCTGGCAAGCACATGGACAGGGAGGGCCTGTGCACAGGACAACTGCACAACAGCATCCAGGGCAGAATGCACACATTCAGTGACATGCACAGTGCTGTGCACCCTCTGGTGATAAGGGGATGGAGAGGCCAACAACAGCGCCATAAGGCAATGCCACACTGTGATACACCACACACTACTTGACATGGCATGGTTAGTACTGGACAACACCCAAGCATGGCAATGACATCTATGACCAGACAGCATCTATTCCAAGCATGCCATACCCCCTGTGACACCAGTCCATGGCACCATGGCTGTAGCGCAGCTGGTACAATACATGCTACAGTGAGATACACTCACATGTACCTCATCATTGCAGACCCCAGCAGAGCCAACCTGAGCAGGGACCATGCACAGCACAGCACAGCACAGCATATGGATCAAACCGTGGGGTTTCACCTTGGCGTTTGGTAGTTTAGCTTAAATACACTGTCATACTGATGTGTGACTAAGAGAACTCTGCTGCCATGCAGCATATTGGTCTGTTGCAACATGGAGGTCCCTGTATGTGCACCAGCAACATATGTGGGAGGATACAGGCACATGGAGTACAGCTGTGCGTACAGTCACTGTGCCATGGTCATGGACCACAGTACCACCATGTCACACCTGGGGCTACACACCCAGACAGGTCATCTGGGATGTTCACATGCTGGGTGCAGCATCTGCATGTCCACAGGTATGCCACACATGAGTGTGTACAGACAATGAAACACAGACACACGTACAGGTAAATTACAACTATTTATTAGCATAACACATCAACAGGACATGGCAGGCTTTGCAAAATGTTAAGCAACACAAAAACAACGCAGTGAAACAGGTTGCAAACATACTATAAATTATACAATTGGGAACAAGAAATCTTTACTCTGATTGGCTGACTGGCACATTTTACTCATGGTAAATCCTACGATATACCAACAGGAAAAGGTGCCAGCCACCAGTCAGCCACAGCAGGAGCCCCCCTGAAATCACTCCGACCAACAGATAGTCAGAAGTGGCAAAGACAGCAACAGTCAGATGGCGACATCCAGCCAACCAAACTTAGTCTGCGACTCTGTCCCCAAACAGCAAATAATGTGGCACAAAGCACAAAATGGCAAACACAATTCTTGCTAACTATCCCTGCTACTTCTTGCCAGTAACATTCAAAAATGTGGACCGCACTTTTCACCGTGGCTCTCTTCCCCAGTGCACCCAACAAGTCAACATACAAGCAACCCCCCGCCCACACTGCAGTCCTCCCTACCCTGACAGCATTGGATGGCCATTCACAGCATCTGCCACTCACCTGAAACCCTTTAGACAGTCTGTCACAATTTCATTCAAAGAGTAACCCCCCCCCCAAAAAAAAAATAGATTCAAGTTGCACCATTGCTTCTCTGTCTACGGACAAGCCACACTGACCCCAGAACCACATCTCTTGTGACTCGCCATCCCTCGGCGTGCAGTGATCCACTCTCTCCAGCTTAGTTCCTTGCTCCAGCCTCAATTGCAGTTCTATTGTCTTCCCCCCCTTCCCCGCCAGACCGCGGCTTTCACCATTAAACTCCCATCACCAAGGAGATCACAACGTTGGTGTACTGTACTTCAACAAAGCAACATCACGTTGTGGGAAGAGGAGCAGAGAGAGAGAAGGTTGCCCTTCCCCAAAAGCGCTGGGGTGCCTGTCTGCATGTTCCCTGACCTGCGCCAAAAACCATAAGATGGAGCAGTTTCTAAAACAATACTAGCTACAAGCACAATTTGTCCAGCTTGCACTAGCTATCCATCCCTTCACTGTGCTCTCTGTGCTGTGTCCCTCAGCTGTCTGTTAAAAGGACAGTTATGTGATTGCATAAACTGCTCCTTTCCAGCATGCCCGCCCTACAAAATAAGCTATTTCCCCGAGTCCTCCGACTCGACAGCTCTCTGATTAAAACATCTCAGAATCCTGTTAAAAGGTCTAAAGCCATGGCTCTTTTGGCATTTTTCATTAAAACAAATAGGAATGTTTACAAACAAAGGGGGGAGGGGAATTATTCTACCTTCCAACCGGGAACTACTTTCTGTGGCATAACAATAAATTAAAGAAAGATTTTTTGAATGTGTCAAACAACTGTATTTTTAATTTTTTTTATTACCAAAAGTAAAGGGGGCATTGTATAATTGTAATAAACCACTCCAGGGTGTGGGTTATGCTGGGATTTATCCATGGCTGACATGGTTTGACCACTCGGCCTGCAGCCTCCTAGCCAAACCACGCCAACTGTAGGTAAATCCCTGCATAACCCACACCCTGTCATGGTTTATTGCTTAAATCAACAATGGCAGGGGTGTGGGGAAACTGTGGAAATGGAACACAGTTGCAATCAACATCATCATATCCACTGTATGACACACACCTATGTGGGTCACTGCCTGATATAAACATCCATAACGCTCAGCAGTCTGGAAATGCTAGGGTTTGCAAAATGTTATCAAGCACACTAACAAGTACACTAAACAGGTGAAACACTATCTACAAACTATACTATGGGGGGGTAGTGGAATTGTGGAACCGGTACACAGGTGCATTTAACAACATCAACACAGGTGCATTTCACAACAATATAAATGTTGTATAGAACAGAACAATATGGATCACTAGCAGCTATAATTGTCCAGAAAGTCCATCAGTGCAGAGAAGTCCTCATACAACATATCTAGGTGTGTCACGATTGGGTGTAGGTATGCGCCCACGTCTTGTGCAAACCTCACATAGGCCTGCCTGTTCGCATCACCCATGCCAGTCGATGCATCCTCAGAGCCTGTCCAATGGTCACACTGTCCCCAGGCACATGCACTCTCAGCATCATCCCCTGGTAGGGCTACCTCAGCCACCATAACCTCAGCAATGTTGTCAGCCACACCACATTCCTCTGCGGTCTGCTGCTGTCCATCTTTCTGTCCACATGGCAGCTTCTTCTCCACAACAGGTTCCTCAGTGCCATCCCCTGCAGACACAGTTGCAGACCCATCCCAGGCCTGCACCACAGTGTCCTGGCCAATGTCAATATCCACCTCCACTGTAGATGCCACACTGTGCCCCGCCTGATGTCCCACATGGGCCATTGAACATGCAGCTGCCTTCTCATCCCCATCACTCTGTTGCTCTGCAGCCTCATCCACAGCCTGGGACCATTACCATGAGTGCTCGGCATAGGCACATGCATCCACCTGCTTGAGCCTCCATATTACCTGCTGCAGGCTCCACCACCTTGCATGCTGTGCTGCATTCACTCTAACCAGTGTCTCTCCTGCTCCTGTGGGGGTAATGGGGGCACTGTGTGAGTGTCTTGCCAGTACTGAACCATTACAGTTGTGTTGCATATGTTACAAGTGCAGTATAGTTGATGTGCCCCCCATGGTGCTGTACCTTGGTGATGGTACACCAATAGCAGCCCTTTGCAGGCCAGGACCACAATATATGTCCCCCATGCATGGCCCAACATGTGCACCTGCTGTACCTGTGTCCACATATGTGTGTGTGTATACTATGGGTCCTCTGGGTCTGTGTCTGGTTCTGGCATTGCTACAAGGTGTGCAATGGCGATATTGTGCCGTATACAGCATGTCACCATAATCTTTCAGGCCACCTCGGGTGTGTATTGTAATGCCCCTTCAGACCAGTCTAGGCAATTGAACCTCATTTTCAGTAGCCCGAAGGTCCTGTCAATCACAGCTCTTATTTCTGCATGTGCTTCATTGTATCTCGTGTGTGGTCCAGGATGGGGTTGTCTGACAGGTGTCATCAGGCATGGTAGTGGAGGGTAGTAACTGTAGCCTGTGGGGTGGAATACATGCTTGTTAGTATACATGTCACATACATCTGTTGTCTGTCTGTATGTCCATTGCAGGCTGCATGACTCAGGCACGGCTCACTGGGCTGGTGTTTACAGAGCACCTGGCATGTGGTGTCATCACACACCATGTGACCATGATTCACACTGTCTGGTGGTGGGCTGTGTGCTTTCCATGCATTGATGGATCATGCCACTGACACATCCCAGACCTTCCACAGCACACTGACACACCTGTACCACCACGGTGTGTAGCAGGGTGCGCTGTGACAAAGTTCCATACAGCAGCTTGCCTAGTCCATTGCATATGTGGGCTGTGGACCATACCACAACCCTGTGTGCCTCTGCCAATGTGGCCACTCAGTCTCACACATCTTGACTGTCCTTGCTGCAGACCCACCTGTTAGCCATCCATCATGTAGTGTTCCATTGTCAATTGCCTGGCACAGTCCGCTGTTACGGAATATGTAGGGAGTCATGGCATGACCCGGTGTGGCATGCTACAACATCCAGGATATGGTTGTTACTGTCACAACCACCTGGATGTTCATTGAGTTGTATCCCTTTCTGTTGACATATGCATTTGGATCAATCAGTGGTGCCCATATGGTGATATGGGTGCAGTCTATGGCACCCAACACACATGGTATGCCTGCTGTTGTGTAGAACCCCTGCTTGACCTGCAGCTGTTCCTGTGAATCAGTTGGAAAAGGGATGTCTGGTGTGTCCTGTGCACCAGTGCATCTACAACCTGCCACGGGCACTTAGATACTGATGCCTGTAATATGTCCAAAGTATCCCCACTTGGGGTATAAAATCCCCCACTGGCAAGGACACTTACGGCTGCACACACCCTTACCTCTGCTGGTATGGCATGTCCTTGCTGCGTCCTGGTCTGCAGGGCACCTGGCAGCTCCTGGCATAGCTCTGCTACTGCCTCCCTGCTAAGTCGGTAGCGGGCAATGCATTGTTCTTCTGTCAGCTGTCAGTATGAGGTCCACCTCCTACAATCTCTCCTGGCATGCTTTCGACATCTGAGCAACTGCTGCCTGGCATTCAGTTCAGCAGCTCCCTGAATGTGGGCACATCTCTACTGTCGTAGCATTGCCATGTGTATGCCAAACAATGCTAATGGTACCGTCATGGTGGTTGTTTGGGTCTCTGTTCCCTGTTGTTACTGCTCCTGCAATCTTGCCTCAGTGGTGTTGGACACTGACTGCCTGCTCTGGTCTCCTTTGATATGCTCTGGTGTGACTAGAACAGCTTTCTCTGGACTTGCAGGTGTTTGAAATTTCAGGCTGCTTGCACCTTTGAGACTTCCATCTGATCGCCTTGCTTCTGGTGCGTCAGCACAGAATGCATTCCACATTGCTGCAGTGTGTTCGATGGCACATGCATGATGCAGTGACACTCTGGTATAGCCATTCTGGCCTGGACAGTGTGTGTTTCTGAATGTGGTGCAGGTGCTGCCATATGGAGCACTTTGCATTCTTCTCTGTGCGCACGCTGCTTGTGCCATCTAATTTCTTTTGAGAATCGGACCCAGAGACTTTGGAAACTATAAAGAGATATGACTTATGGTTTCCAGGGTCCCAGGAATGTAGCTAGGAAAATACATTTTGCATTCCTTTTTGTACACCGTAACCTTGTTTTGTTGCCCTTCTTGTATACATAACCCTGTTTGTTGCCAGAATTGTATACATAACCCTCTTTGTTACTCCAGCTGTATACATAACCCTGTTTGTGCCTCAGTTGTATACTATACATAACCCTGTTTGTTGCCCAAGGTTGTATACTTAATGCTGTTTTTTTTTTGCCCCAGTTGTATATATCACACTGTTGCTCTACAGTTATATACATAACCCTGTTTGCTACCCCAATTGAATACATAATCCTTTTGCCACAACTGTATACATAACCCTGTTTGTTGCCCCAATTGTATATGTAACCCTGTTTGTTGCTGCAACTGTATACATAGCCCTGTCTTTTTACCCCACTTGTATACATGATGGGAAGGCTATGACTGTGGTTCAATGGGCAGAGAAACTACGTCACTCCCCCATCAGGCCCTTAAAGTCCACTCCTCCTGGACTCTTCCAGGATTCGTTTCTTCATTGCAGCCGGAGGCTCGGTCGGCTGTTTCTTCTCTCAGTTTTTCCTCATTGCTGCAGGTAAGTTGACTCACCTCTGGCTGCCTCCTTGATCTCTGCTCCCTCTATTATTGTTCTGCTACTCCTCCCATTTCTTTTCCCTCCCAGCATTGTCTCACCTTGACCCATGCTTCTTCCTCCTTATGCCACTAGCTCCATGGCTGTCCTCTCTCCATTTTTCTTTGTTTTCCCTCCCTCCCCAGTACCTTCTCCTCCTTTCACAGTGGGCGGATCTTCTCCCAGGCTTCCCTGTTCTTTTAGAACTCCTTGCTCTGCTGACAGTATTTTTTTCTGTTTCAGAGCTTCTGAGTTGCACTCTGTTTGCAGGCCTTGCCACTTTGCATTTTCAGTGGTAGTTAGAAACATAGAAACATAGAAACATAGAAGTTGACGGCAGATAAGGACCGTAAGGCCCATCCAGTCTGCCCATTTCTTTTTCTACCTTATAAATGTACCATCGGCCTTTGCTCTGTCAGTGACCTATCTATTCATAGTCATTTGTATTGCTCCCTTATGCCTATCCCATGCCTGTTTGAAGCCCTGCACTGTATTCATAGCCACCACTTCTTGTGGTAAGCCATTCCATGCATCTACCACCCTTTCTGTGAAAAGAATTTCCTCCATTCCCCTTAATCGGCCTCCCTCTAATCTCATGCTGTGTCCTCTTGTCCTGCTATTTTTCTTATATTTAAACATGTTAGACTCTTTCACCTTGTTTATGCCCTTAAGGTGTTTAAATGTCTCGATCATATCACCTCTCTCCTCCTTTGCTCAAGGGTATACATATTGAGCTCCGTTAATCTGTCCTTATATGTCTTCTGATGCAGTCCCTGCACATTTTGGTTGCCTTCTCTGGACTGCCTCAATTTGGTTAATGTCCTTGTGAAGGTGTGGCCTCCAATACTGCCGCAGTACTCCAGATGGGGCCTAACCAATGTCTTGTACAGAGGATTATTACCTCCCTCTTCACGACTTATGATACCCTACTAATACACCCTAACACCCCCTAGCCTTACCTACTGCTTTAGAGGTCTGCTTGGATGATTTTAGGTCATCAGTGATGATGATGCCCAAGTCTCTTTCTTCCTTTGTGACTGCTAGCAACTCCTCCCAGCCTATAAGTGGCTTCAGGGTTTCTCTTCCCTATGTGCATGATTTTGCACTTCTTTGCATTAAATCCCAGTTGCCACTCTTCTGACCATTCTGCTAGTTTATCCAGATCTCTTCTCATTCTGCCCACCCCATCTGGATCATCTACTCTGTTGCAGATCTTGGTGTCATCTGCAAACAGACAAGCCTTACCCTCTAGTCCATCTGAGGTCACTAATGAAGATGTTGAATAGGACTGGCCCCAGGACTGATCCCTGAGGTACCCCACTTGTGACTTGCATCTCTTCTGACTGTATACCATTTACCACCACTCTCTGTTTTCTGCCAGTCAACCAGTTTGCCACCCAGTTGACCAACTTCTGACCCACCCCGAGCCTACCTAGCTTATTTATCAATCTTCTATGTGGAACAGTGTCAAAAGCTTTGCTGAAGTCAAGGTAGTCCTCGATTTCCCCATCCCCTACCCACATTTCTCACTGCTCTGCCTCCTATTTTCTTTCCCTGCTTCAGTCTTACTTGTGTTCCACTTGCCCTTCGCTGTGCTCCCTGTTTGCCCAATTCCAATCTCTGGCCCCTTTCATCCTTTACTCCCCTTCAGTTAGTACCTCCTTCTGCTCTGTCACAGAATTCTACAGCCGCTTCCTGGTCTCCTTCCCCATCTAGCTCTGCTGTACTTGCATGGTCTGTCTTCGGTGGTTCTGCCAGCACATCTCCATTTACTTGCTCTGTCTCCTTGGGCTTGGCTTTGCATGCACCTGCAACCATCTGTAGCTCGGCTACTGCCTTCTTTCCCTGCTGTGACTTCTAGATCGCCCTCTCTGCATCTGTTTTCCTTTTTCTGCTCGCTCAGTCTCTCTGCCTTCCCTGTCTTCATACTGTCCTCCCTTTGCTCGGTATCACCACTCGTTCCTGCTCCTGGTACTTTTTCTTGCCCCCCTTTCTGCCACTGCTCCTCTTCTGGGCCCTCGCTTTGATCCTATCATTGGATTCAGTTTTGGCCTCTCTCCCTATGGCCTGGTGCCCATTTCTTTGGGCATTCCATTGTTCACTACTCCTTCCTTGTGTCTGCTGGATCTGTGCCCTCCCTTGCCTACATCTCTGTTGGTGCCTTTCTTTGCCCTCCTGGCTACTCCCCTGTCCCTGGCCTGCCGGCCTCGGCCAGCTTGCTGTCTGTGTTTTCTTTTTGGGGGGTTCCTGCCCTACCACTGCTCTTTTTCACTACTTGCCTATCAGATAACCCCTCATTTCATTCATTCCCATTCTTTGGTCCCTGTTTAGCTCTCTTTCGCTCAGTCTGACCTCAGGGTCTCCCCATTCACATCGATTAATCGAGCATACCTCTCAGTGGGTCTTATGCTACCTCATTGAACTGCTGTACTCCTGTGGTTACTATCACCATCAGTCTCCTCATGTCTGCATCTGGGTTTCCCTTGCTCACCCGACCTCTCTGTGGGTCTACTCCTTCACATCGACTACTCGAGCATAACCCTCTCGGGTCCATGCCACCTTGACTTGACCTGCTCTCCACCTGGAGAAATGCTTTCCCTATCTATTTCCCCTTGGTTTGGGGCTGACTGCATTGGCCTATCATCAACGGGGCCTCTTTAGCTGTCTGAGCAGGTTCAGAGGCACCCTCTATGCTATTCTCCATCTGACCACCTCTGGTTCACCTGGTCTGTTTTGTAGGCTCATGTGAGCTGGCTGAATGCTTCAGTGGTCATTCTCTTCGCCTTTGCTTTTGGTCATCTAGTTGCAGAGATGTTGCTCGCAACCCTCAACAGCATTCCTGTTGGACGAACAGAGCAAGATCTTTATCTAAATTGGAATATTTTCCTCTTCCCTCAATATCGACTCTAAATTGCATTAGTTGAGCTGTCACTAACCAAAACATCCTTCAGACTGGAGGGAAGGTGACCTAGACCTTGGATCCCCAGAGATTTTCTCTTCAAAGGGGGGGGTTTCCTCTCCTCTGTGCCTATGGCATAATTTTAGTTAGAGTTAGTGCTTTCATAGGTTCCGTAGTTAGGTTCTGCTGTTGGATGGAGTTGGATGGTGGCCTCAGCTGTTCCGTCTCTCCTTAGGAAATCCACCCTTCTGCATCTTGTCAGATTTTATGTCTGTCACATTAATTTCCAGTCTCAATATATACTGATTTCTCGCCTCCTCATTGCTCGACACCCTTTTGGGTATTCTTTTTGGGCTTCATCCTGAGCTACCTTTAGCCAAGGGACTCATTCCCACAGCACCTATAGGGGTGGAACCATCCACTGGGGTTCCTTACTATTGTACCCCTGTAGGGTGGTATATCCCACAGATAGAGAGGCAAACAGCCGCAATGTACAGTTTCTAAGTCACACAAGCATATATCATATCAAGTTGCTTAAGCACATTGAATGGGAAGGCTATGCCTGTGGTTTAATGGGTGGAGCAACTACATCACTCTCCCATCAGGCCTTAAGTTGCATAAGTACATTGAACCCTGTTTGTTCTCCCAGTTGTGTACATAACCATCTTGCCCTAATTGTATACATAATCCTGTTTGTTGCCCAGTTATATACATAGCGTTACATATACTGTGATAGCAGATAAGGATCGCTGGGCCCACTCAGTCTGCCCATCTGTTTTTCATTTAGTTTTTAACTACCTTACTGCTACAATTCCCTTATGCCAGTCCCAGGCATTTTTGAACCCCAAGACTGTTTTCTCCTGCACTACCTCCACTGGAAGGCTGTTCCATGTAACCACCACCCTTTTTTTGAAAAAGTACTTCCTCACATCCCTCCTGAATTTATCCCCCTCCAGTTTCATAGAATGCCCCCTTGTTATAGAGCAGTTTTTTCTCTGAAATACAGATAATCCCCTCCTGTACCTGTATTAACCCCTGTGAGGTATTTAAAGGTTTCTATCATCATACCTCCCTCCTCTAGGATGTATATATTAAGCTCCTTTAGCCTTTCTTCATAGAGCTTTTGTTGCAGACCCTGCACCATTTTGTTATCCCTCCTCTGGATCACCTCCAGTCTGTCTGTGTCCTTCATGAGATGTGGTCTGCAGAACTGGACACGGTGTTCAAGGTGGGCTCTTAGCAGCAATCTATACAGAGGCAGACTATACATGATGCTATTTGATGCCCTCCAGTTGTATGCATAACCCTGTGTGTTGCACCAGTTGTATGCAAAACTCACTTTTTTGCCTTATAGTTGTAGACCCCATATGTTGGTTCAACATCGGAGAAAACTTGAGCAACATTCAGTTGCATATATTTGCAAAGTGGCTTGCTTACACAGAGTACAAACATCATATTATAACATCTCGAATGGTGCCTCTGTGATAAGGCAAAACCTTGCCCCATAAAAATAAATGTGTACACCATTGCTATTCTGAACATACAGATTATTAACTTTTCAAAACATAGCCTTACAGCGGCAGAAAGTGACTTGCTTAAAAAAGTACAAACTCTCATTGATTTGAATCTTAGTTGCAAGAAGCTAAATCTTAAAGCATTCTTCAATAAGTGGAACTTAAATGAAAACTCCACTAATTTTGTGATTGATCCATTTAAAACTCCATCTACTTTCTGCTCCACCCCCATGTGCAGCAGTAACTATCTTTAAAGAGTTAGTGGAGAATGACCTGGATAAACTTTTCAATACACCACTTATTGCCTTTCTTAACAACTTTAACAAATCTGAGCAAAAATGAGAGGCAGTAAAAACGTTGCAAAGTGATTGCACTCTAATCATAAAACAAGCAGATAAAGGCAGAGCGGTCATTCTTATGAACAAAGAATTGTATGTTGGAGAAGTTAAAAGACAGCTGAGGAATCATGACTTCTATTGCAAAATTACATAGGACCCAACAATAGATTACAAATTCTGCACTGATGAAACTTTAGAATTAGCTCACACAAGAGGGGACATTGACAAAAAAAGAAAGAGTTTCTGAGCACAAAAAAAAATCCCACAAGAGCAATGTTTTACGTATTCCTGATGGCCAATAAGACTCTGACCAATCCTCTGGGCCATCCCATAATGAGTGGGATCAGTTCACTCTCAGAACTCCTTTCTGAATATTGCTACTCCTTTTTTTTTTTCTGAATTTATTTCCCTCCGTTCGAGGCCCCGTGGAACCTCTCTCTGGCATCCTAGTCCATATCCTGCCCTCCTGAGGCCCCCAAGCTGTACCTCCTCTCTCCCCCTTCCCGCAGCCAGCATCCCTGGTTTAACCCGCCCAGGGTGGGTCGCCCCCTCCTCTTGGGTTCTCTTGTGAGTCAGACTCTGGCTGCAGGGTTGGGCCCATGGTGGAGGAACTGGAAGGCCAGTCAGGGTTGGCCCGGTGTAGGGCATGGGGGACAGGTGCCTCCCCCCATGCCGTCACCCCAGTGACCCGAGGCCACTCCCAAACCTGGGTCACCGGCATAGTGTGAGGTAAGGCATCCAGTGCCACAGAGCTCAGCACCATGGTGCTGGTGTTTTCCCTGTTCTGTGTGCTACACCCCCCGCGTGGTGCATGTCAACGCACTGGTGCATGGCAACCCTGCCAGCATCAGGCATGCTAGTTACGTGCTTGCCTGGCATGCTGCAGTGCCCCCAGTCTCCACTGGGGCCACTGGCACACTGGGACATCCCACCCCTTCTTCCTCAGCGAGGAGAGCACCACAAGGGCACTCATCCTCAACCCTCCCCTGCCGACCCCTGGCACCCGAGTTTGCTAATGGGTTAGTGCGTGGTGTGGCTTCCAACACCTCAACCCTCACTGCCACAGGGCCAGCTGCAACTCCTTTTTAAAACCTCTTGTTACCAAGCTGCCATCTTCTTTGAAAGACACAAATGAGGTACTGATCCTGATTTCTAACATTACTTTGGAGGAAGGCATGCATTTAATTACTATGGACATTGAGGCCCTTCATACCATTGTCCCTCATGAAAGGGGGCATTGGATGCAGCGGCTCACTTTCTGAACACAAATGTGAACAAAGATACACCTCCCACTGACTTTTTACAAAAACTGTTTGAATACATCTTATAATTCAATGTTTTTTTGTTTGATGATGAAATGTTCCTTCTGGATAAAGGTATGGTGATGGGAGCCACTTGCGCCCCCTCCATTGCTCATCTATATGTGGGTAAGTGGGAGGAGGAAATAATTTTTAATGAGTCTGCAAATCCTTATTTGAACAATGTCATTGTTTGGAAACAATGTATAGACAATGTTTTAGTCATCTGGAGAGGTGACATAATGAGTTTTGGCTGTTTTATAGAATTCTTGCATGACTCAAACCCCAACTTGAGGATTATGTTTCAGAGTAGCCAAGAAATGATTCCCTAACTAGATATGAATCTCAAGAAAAAACAGGTGGGAGCAATGGAAAGTTAAATATACCGTAAGGAAGTGGATGGGAATACAATTTTATTGGCTAGCAGCTGCCATCCACCCCATGTGGCACATAATATACTGAAAGGTCAATTTCTAAGAACTAGACAAAATTGTATAATGGATGGGACATTTGAGAAGGGAGCCACAGAACTCTCACATAGATTAATGCAGTGAGGGTATAACAAGGACAACATAGAAACAGCAAAAAATAATGCAAGAAGAATAGACAGGAATGATTTGCTACAAGACAAAGCAGAAAATAATTCGACAGACAATAAGTTTAGCTCTTGTCACTAGCTAGTCATCTCAAGCCAGGCATCTAGAAGAAATCTGAAAATGCCACTGGCATGTTTTAACTGCTGATCCTGGCTTGATGGAAATCAATAATGAACCATTTAGAGTGTGCCACAAAAGAGCACCAGTGCTGATGGACTTATTAGTGCACAGTCATGCAAGGGAGAATAACATAGGAACTTGGATCAGTCAGGTTCACGGTGGTTTCAAGTGTAGAAAATGTGAAGTCTGCGAGCATGTCATACAGGGAAAGGAATTCTCTAGCTGTAATATTGAGAAGAGCTACCAAATAAGACAGTGCATTAACTAGTACGGAAGGTATTATTTACTGGCAACGTGTTCCTGCAGTGCATTTTATGTGGGCAAGAGCACCCGTTGCTTCAAAACCAGAGTGGGAGAGCACATCAGGGCGATATCAAACAAAGATGGCACATATGCCACAGCAACACACGTAATGGGTGTCACTGATGATGCTCCCCACTCTTTCAGCTTTCTGGTAATAGATAAAGTGAGTTGCAACCCCAGAGGCAGGGACTTGACAATTTAATGCTCTTCAGGGAAAACTTTTGGATTCTAACCCTGAAAGCTAAAAAAAAAGTATCTAAATGCATCTTTAGTCATTGTATTAAATTCACAGATATCAAGCCTTGAATTACTATCTAAGTTGAGTGATGTTTTTCATTAAGAATTATGCAATTTGAAAAAATATGAATTATGCATTCCTGCATTATATACTCTGGTTTCAATACCTTTTATCTATTTGTGTCTTTCTTTCCCTCCACAACCCCCCCCCCATACCTGATACCCCACTTGTGTTGTCCAAATTTTGTATAGCTCTGTTTATAAATAGTACCTTCTAAGACATCTATAGATGATTTGAGCATTTTAATGACAATGCATGTTTATGAGATGTTAATGTTTTTAATTATGGAGTTTTATTAAAGTAATAGTGTTTTTAACCCATTGGTTTAAATTGGGTAGTATGACATCATGGTATCACATGCTAATTTGCACAGTATTTAAATGTTGGTGTGTTTCTTAGTCCTCAGCCTTGATAAAGGACCTGAGCATCTGCAACGTCAGGCAGGACTTTGTCTGGTTTCTGTAATAAAATAGGATTTTGAAAAGAACACCATTGTTTCTGCATCCCTCTTACGAGGTTGTGTGCATTCAAAACTATGTGGTTTTCCTGGTTTTGTTAGTTTCTTCAGCACCACTCTCCCAGTGCGCACTTTCTTTTCTTTTTTTTTAAATTTGTAATTTATGGGTTTTTCCAGGTTTTCTCCCGTCCCACTCCCACGTGTCCCCAACATGATGTAAGCATGTGGAGGCATGCACATGCATGTCTCGTGGGATGCCCCATGCTATTGGTCACCCAGAATCACCTTTACTCATCACCAAACCTCCATTCGGTGATGGTGGGACTATGGGTGGGTGACCCCCCACCTGAGAGAGGAAAGGAGAGCAATTGCTCAGTCCTGCTCCCATCCTCCCCCCCATGCCATCACCCCAGTGACCCGAGGCCACTCCCAAACCCAGGTCACCAGCATAGTGTGAGGTAAGGCATCCAGTGCCACAGGGCTCAGCACCACCGGGCCAGCACCAGTGCACACTTTCTATTTGACCAACTTATTCAGTAATGCATTCCTACACCCTTGCTGAGGCCACTGAGTACCAAAAGGTTCAGCAGAATGCCCAAAACAGTCAGCTTTCCATCCAGTTATGAGAAAGCTTATTGGAAATATTAATGCAGCAGTGCAATGAAATTCTGCAAAAAACTTGACCCTACCTTAAGATTCCTGGCATCATCCAGTTTCATTTGGTGGCACAGTTTTCTAATTTTACTAAAATCTGAGTATTTTATAAATGCTTTGGTTTAGTCTTTGGTGATTAGGAGGCAGTCCAGAGAAAGGCAACCAAAATGGAGCAGGGACTGCATCAGAAAACATATGAGGACAGATTAACGGAGCTCAGTATATATACCCTAGAGCAAAGAAGGGAGAGAGGTGATATGATCGAAACAATCAAACATCTTTAGGGCATTAACAAGGTAAAAGAGCCTAACATGTTTCAATCTAAGAAAAATAGCAGGACAAGAGGACACAGCATGAGATTAGAGGGAGGCCGATTAAGGAGTAATGTGAGGAAGTTTTTTTTCACAGAAAGGGTGGTGGATGCATGGAATGGCCTACCGCAGGAAGTGGTGGATATGAATACAGTGCAGGGCTTCAAACAGGCATGGGATAGGCATAAGGGAGCAATACAGAGGAGTATGAATAGATAGGCCATTGACAGAGCAAAGGCCAATGGCACATTCATAAGGTGGAAAAAATGAGCAGACTGGATGGGCCTTGCAGTCCTTATCTGCTGTCAACTTCTATGTTTCTGTCTTTTCTCAATTAAAAAGATGTGCACCACATTTTACACAGAAATAGCATTGTAGACCTGGCAAGCATTAGGATTAAAAAAAATAAAAACAGACCCATGATGTGCAGCATAGGAGGTACCTATTCAACTACATTTGACAGGTATGCTATTATTTTTCTTAATTGTAGCTGGGACTAGCTTTTTCGGAAAAACATTTTTCATTGCACTGCTGCTTTGAATGAGATTTTAAATGATATTACAACTGTGTAAGAATGTACACTTTTTCCAGGAGGGAATAAGGAGCAGGGCCAAAACTGAAGTTCCACAGGAACTTCAAACTGAACATTTCCAGTATGGCTTTTGCTGCTGCAGAATCGTAAAGGGAAATGGAATCTGATTTGTGCTGTGGGGAAGGGAGAAGGATTTTAGCCTATCACATACCAGTCTTATGTACCTAAATGTTCAGTCGTTAAAAAGTGTCTGTACAGCCCAGTTTTTGGGAGACTGAGCAGTGAGACAAGAGGGACCAGGGCAATCAAGCAGGGAGAAAACACCTGACCAGATCCAACCAGAGGAGAGACCAGTGAGCCTACAGAGGCTTACAGGTAGAGTAATGCCTTGGAGGACTAGACCTCTGCTAAAGCCTAGATAGTAAGGATTTGACTGTATTCCCAGATCAGGTACAGTAAGGCAGATAGTGAGACCAGGGGAATGTTAGCAATTGCTTGCTGCACAGAGGTACCTGCTTCCCAGTGGCATTATTCCAGGACAAAGAGCAGCAACCATTTTCAGCAGTTCCAGTCCAGTAAAGCCAGGTAGCATCTGTCACCAGGATCATCACCACGAGAGGTTGACTGCTCATCACCAGCTTTATGAGCACCACATCAGAGAAGGGTAATTTCTAAAGAAGGGACAGAAATTTAATTTAAATACATTTTTTAAAGAAACAATTGTAAGGGATTCAGTTCACCCATGTTGGTGTAACATGAAAAAGGGCAAGGGACATTAGGACAACAACACAATGCCAACAGTGATAATCATGCCCAGTCATTGTGCTGACCAACCCCTTTTGCACCCAATGCACCAGGGCAAGTGTGGGCTATTTGAGAGGGGGATGGGACCCCACATCCCCCAAAACTGCAATATAATCACTTCCATGTTGGAGGTTTAAGGGGAAAGGGGCACAACACCCCTACAGCACTGTACTGACAAACTGCTGTGAAGTACAGTTTGCCAGTATGACAGGTGAACTGGTTGCAGTGCCCACAGTGGCACCCTAATGACTAGGGAGGCTGGATATCATGACATATTCAGGATAGTAATCCATTCAGAATTGTTCTACTTAGCAAGATGGCGGCCGTGCTGTGCTAGCCATGGAGGAGCAGCAGAACAGCAGAGCAGATTGTGCAATTTTAATTGTTTTTGTGTAGTTCTAATTTGTTTTTGTGCAGCTTGATTTGTTTTTTGATTTATTTTACTTTAATTAGTTTAGTGGTAATGAGTGAAGGCCTTCGAGTGAGGAAGTTACAGCAGGTATGTTTCGGGTGCTGTGAAGTTTGATTTGGCATTAATACCTTGCCTAGTTAACTTGGCTGGGTTTAACGCATTTAAATTTATTTGTGATCTTGAGTGCTTAAATTTACTCTGTGATCCCAATATAGAGGTGGAAGGTCCTACCTGTTTTTGATGCTTGGCATACTGGGGAGGAAGGAGGTTTGGAGGACAGGTGACTCTGAAGATGCCGAAAGTGAAATTTCCCTGTGGAGGAACTGTTAAGTGGAAGCAGATAGTGTTGCTTTCCAGAGAAGGTTCTTTCATGGTGGACCACTAGTGGAAGGCTGCCAGTGTCCATTCGGCAAAGGACTGAATTGGAGTCGGAGGAGTTCCTGAGTCTGAGGAACTGTGTTTTCCGGAGGCGTTTTTCACTGTTGGTGTGAAGGGTCCTGGCTGTGCTTGCTGGGTTGCGGTAGTTGGGTCCATGAGCTTTGCGGGAGTCCAGGGACTAGGTCCGCTGGACAGTGGACCAATTCATCTGGGTCTCCTAGGCTACCTGCGGTATAGATCAAAAAATTTGTGCTGCTTGGTGGCTGTAGCGAGGGGCACGGAAATTCCTAGTGGAGACCTCCTGGGGGAATTGCTGGTGGGGCCCTTCTGGTAGCTTTGCCAGAACTGGTGCTCTGGTACACATCGGAAGAGGACGGCTGGACTCAGATTACAGTCAGACCCTTTTAATTCTAATGTGGGATCACTTTACCGTATGGGCAGTGAGAGTGCCTGTTAGAATTCTTAATTTTTTATCTATATTGAACTTATGTGCACCTTCTCCTTTCTGTGTGAGAGGTGATTGGTGAAGGACTGTGATTTTGGTTATTGTCTGAGAGGTAGGAGGTCTCAGGCTCACAGCACACGATTTGGACACTTTAGAATCTGCACTATTTGCTATTGATAGACTGCTCTATTTGTTATTAATAGCCTCATGCCCTGCCACAAATATTGTTTTCAGTTTTATGTGTTTAGTTAACTGGGATTTAAGGGGTGGGAAAGTATATATAAAGTGTATGTAACTTTCTGGTCTGCCTTGTTGCATGTGATAGTATTAGTTAATGGGCTGGGAAGATTTAAAGACAGTCAGGCAGTATTCCCCCACCAGACTCAGGGAAGTGCATCCTTGTGAATGCTCCTATTTACCAACAGAGACCTATAAAAGGTGTCAAGCCTTAGGGATTGTCAGGAAGCGAAGAAGAAAGGGGAGAGCTGGGTCTGGTGGGGAAGGGAAAGGGGAGGGCAAAATGTGGTAGTAGGGACCAGGAGATGCCATGGGGCAAAATGGTGTCAGGACATTGGGTGTTCCCTGTCTTGTTTCCATACGCAAGGGCTCAGCAGTTACTGAGCAGGAGTCGAGGTCTTCCTCAATGTCCCATCCTATTCGGGACGTGTTATGCAATGCCAGATCCATTAGGAACAAGACAGCTATTATAGCTGATCTTGTCGGAATGGTGGATCTGGCATGCATCACCAAGACCTGGCTGGATGAAAATGCAGGCCCTGTACTGGCTTCTGCTGCTCCGGCTTGGTTCTTGGTGATACACCGCCCGAGGTTGGATCATAGGGGCAGGGGTGTAGCCATCTTTTTAAGACCGAACTGGGCCTTATGTATGTTCCAGTTGGGTCCACTAGATACTTTGAGTGTATCATGGGAGAGTGCGTAGGCTGCAGGATATTCCTCATTTGCCGTCCACATGGTGCTGGTGGAGAATTCCTGCAGGAGATAGTGGACTTCATCATTGACATGGTATTGGGAGTCCCCCAGATGGATAATTCTGGGGAACTTCCATGCCTGGGTCAACGATGAACTCTCACAATTTGATTAAAATTTCCTCCAGCTAATGATGATGCTGGACCTTACACAGGTGGTTACCTCCACTACCCATATAGGGGGTCACTCACTGGATCTTGTGTTCCTCCTGGGGATGGAGATCTCGGACTTGGGGGTGGAACCAGTCAGTTGGTCTGACCATTACAAAATAGGGTTCAGTTTTATGGTTCCCCCAATGGACCTGACCCTACAGAGATGGTCTAGTACTGCTCTTTAAGGAGAGTTACCCCAGATGGTCTATCAGTGGTCCTGGACCTGTCGGGACTGCTGGGTGAATACATGAGTCCAGGGGATCTAGTACTGGCTTATAATAAGGCAGTAAGGATGCCCTGGACTTAATTGCTCCTGTTCGTGTTCGGCCACTCACTCTTCGCCCAAGGACCCCCTGGTTTGATGGTTCCTTGAAGGAGCTGAGACGAGTTGGTTGAAGGATAGAGAGAGCATGGCGGAAGTCCGGCCTGGATGCTGACAGGCTTAGATTGATGGAACATTATAAGAGCTATCAATCAGAAATAACCCATAAAAAGGCAGAGTTCCCGTCAAGGAAAATTTTTGCTGCACAGAATCGATGGCTCAGCTTTCCAAACTGTTGACAGATTGTGCAATCCAATCTGTCTTCAGTCTGGAAGAGCCTTTTCTCAGGCTAAATGTGAGGAGCTTGCTTGATTTTTCGCAGATAAGGTTGCCAGCATCAAGTCTGGTATCGGCCCGGCTCTCCCAATGAGGGATTGCAGAGGTTGATGGGAGGTGGTGAGCACTCAGTCTATCTGGACAGACGTCAGCCAGCTGAAATTCTTGGACATTGTGAAGATTGTCCAGACTTTGCACCCAACCAGTTGTAGTCTGGATCTGGGCCCTACCCCCCTTTTAGTGGGTTGTGTAGATGTTATCTGCCCAGTCCTAGCTGAAATTGTCTGGAGCTCCTTGGAAAGGGGGGTCTTTCCTGATCCCCTCAAGGAGGTGGTCATATGACCACTCCATAAAAAGCCATCCTTGGATCCCGACTGTCCAGCTAACTACCGGCCTGTCTCTAACCTGCCCTTGTGGGTAAGGTTATTGAGAAGGTGGTTACGCTGCAATTGGATGATCACCTTGTGATCCATGATGTCTATGAAGCTCTCCAATCTGTATTTAGGAAGAGACATAGCATGGACACTGCCCTTGTCTGAGTATTAAATGATCTCCTAATGGTGAGAGATCGAAAGGCTTGTACCATACTGTCCTTCTTGATCTCTTGGCAGCATTTGACACTGTGGATCATGGTGTGCTTTTGGAGTCCCTGCAGGTCCTTTGTGGGCTGTCGGGTATAGTCCTCAAATGTTTTTTATCTTTCCTCATGGGCAGGTCTCAGAGGGTGGTCATTGGAATTTATTCCTCTCATGCCCTTCCTCTGTCCTGCAGGGTGCCACAGGGCTCCATATTGGCACCCATGTTGTTTGCAGTGTATTTGCTGCCATTGGGAGACATCATTAGGTGATACAGCTTGAGTTTTCACTGCTATGCAGATGATACTCAGCTGAATATGTCATTTTTACCCAGACAGGTTGATGCAGTCTCTGTGCTTAACAACTGCCTCACCGAAATCAAAGATTGGATGAGCACTAGCTGGCTGAGACTGAATCCGGACAAGACTGAAGTGTTGGTAGTGGACCTGGGTCATCCAGGGGTGGGTTTGAGGACTGGGCAGGTATCAGGCCTATGGCTTGATGGTGTACAGCTCACTACCTCAGACTGGGTGCATAACCTGGGTGCTATTTTTGATGATGGCCTGACCCTGAAATCTCAGGTATCAGACGTGGTTAAAGTCTCATTTTACCATCTGAGGAATATAGCTCAGATGAAACACCTGGTTCCTCCGGATGACCTTCCAACACTGGTCCATGCCTTCATTACCATCCATCTTGACTACTGCAATGCCCTCTACCTAGGGCTTCCTGTGTTTGATATCCACCGCTTGCAGCTAGTGCAGAATGCTGCAGCCAGTTTATTGACTGGTACATCAAGGACCAATCATATTACATGTGTGCAGCGTGGACTGCACTGGCTGCCCATTCAATGGTGGATCACCATTAAGGTCAGCTTGCTAAGTTTTAAAGCCCTACATGAATAGGGACCCAACTACCTGAAAGATCTCCTGACCTCCCCCCTTGTCCTCTCCTACCCGCCGATGAGTTATTGCTAGAGATTTCCAGGGTTCTTTTAAAAACTTCTGGTGCTCGTGCTTTTTCTTTTGTAGCACCAACCCTGTGGAATGCTCTACCTTGTTGGTTAAGAGAGTGCCTCACTATCAATAGTTTTAAATCTGTGCTGAAGACAAATTTGTTTACCTTAGCCTTCTCGGATTAATTTTAAGTTACTGCTGCATTCATCATTTTACTGTAAGGTTTTTAGGTTTGTTTATGTATTTTAAAATGTGCAGCGCCTTGGTTCTGGAAAGGTGCTATGCAAATAAAGTTTTACTTTACTTTATTTTACGGTGCCCCCTCTAACTATATGAAGGGATTCAAGCTCAGTAGACATTTGGGTGTGTCAACTGGGTCTACTAGAAATATTGTTAGCCTGGTGCATTTAAATATGAATTAATGAAATGCTTCTTTTTTGAGTACATATACACAGATGAAGTGGTTATATTTTAAATGATTGCCTACTGTATGCATAGAGCAATAAGTAAAATATAGAGTATTATGTATCATAACATGGTGATAGATATCCAAGTGGGGTACAGTATATGGTAAGGGTCCGTAGGCTGGCTTAGCTGGGTGTTGAAACTATTACCTATAACTTAAAGCTTATAGACTGACTGTGGACCAGGAATTGTACCCAGTACTGTAGTAACAGTACATGAAGGCTCTGGAGGTTTAAGCCTACAGTCACTCAATTACATTTACAGGAGAGTTGGCATGTGATATTGCAATATAAATCCAAGGTAGTGCTGGGGAGGTTTATGCCTTCAGTCGCTTAATTACTTTTGCAGGTGGCATAGCCTGTGGGATCAAATAGAAGACAGTTAAGATAGTATTTAGTAAAGAATGATTAGGCATTGTAGAGTTACTGTTTGCAGTACTTATGAATTTGAACCTAACGTGTGTGGCACCATAAGAACAGGTAGTAAAATTCCAGTTTTAGAATTTAAATTTTTTTCCCCCAAGTCATTTCTCTGTGGTTGTGTCATTTGTCTCATGTGACCTGTGGTTTCTGTTGTTCAGTGCATTACAGCATTACCTTTTTCAGCCGCACCCTTTCAATCCCTTTCCAGACAGAAGGGTTTTCCACAGGTACACTGGTTGGAGTGTCCTAGCAGAGCATACCATTATATACCATCGCAAGTCCTCAGCACAACAGATGTGAAGTGGAGAGGAACTTGATAACACCCATTTTTAGTATTAACATGCTTGTGTTTCTCCATGTTACAACAAGCGTGAACAAATGTGGTGACATGCTGACATCTAAGGAACATGAGGACCTGCCGTGTGCACTAGTTTTACCATCACACTGTTTCCAAGAGGTAGCACTGGTATGAGCCTCAGGGGCCTCAGCGCGTCCAACAGTACCACATTGAATCCAAAATTTGTATTTTGTTCCAAAGTCTTTGAAGTGTGGACACCCTTTCTTAGTTAGCCTGGCTTTTCGAATGGAACTTGTTTTACCATGCATCCAGGCTACTCACACAACAAATGGCATTGGTTTAAACTAATTCCATCCTGAACAGAGTGGAGGAATATCCCCTTTCATAACTGGATACTGCTATGTCCTTGAATGATATTCTTGTGCAACTACAAGCATTAAAGCACAAGATCTGGCAGCATTAGGTTGCAGTGATGCCTTAAATAAAGAACAGATAAGAATAGTGGAGGCCATCGCTTTGCACTTGCCTGTCTTTTAGAAATCCACCCACTGATTTCTTGAACCCACAAGCTAAAGGGCTTGTCGAGGCACACAAATATGCAGCACTATCTCTACACAATGCTGCCTGCTGATTCTTCAAAACCCTGCAGTTTATGATGTATATTTTTAGCATTTAAAAACAGTTACACCAAGCATCATACCTCTCAACCTCCTGCCTCATAAATCAGGGACAAGGCTTAAAAAAAGTCAGGGACAAAGGACCAAAATCAGGGACACATCTTCAAAATTAGAGATATCCACCCAGAAAGCTGGTAGAATGTGGGGCTTAGTGCACAATGCAATTTCTAAAGAAGAACAAGTCTGTAACTTTAATGTTTGACATTGTTTTGTGCTTACAGTCCCCACTGTTTAGCCACAAAAACACAAATTTTAGGAGGGACAGAGGAAAATTTTGAGGCATAATCAGGGACGTCCCTGAAAATCAGGGACACTTGTGAGGTATGCCAAGCATTACAAAAGTTGTGACTGAAGATTGAGTGACAACACTATCCTGATATCTTTAGTTATGATGGAAAAAAAAACATACAAGAATGAGCACCACCATACAGCTTGATAGATGTATAAAAAATGATTTATTTAGTCTTGATATCTCAGGTTAAAAACATCCATCTCAGTGGTATACAAAACATTTGTCAGCTCCATTGTTAAACATGTGATTTGCTGTGGACAAACTACAGCATGCTGTGTGCTATGTGCTACATGCTGGGAAAGCTAGACAATGGGAAAAACGCACTCTAACTCATTTTGCTCATTAGCCTCTTCTGAAGAAACTGGTTGGAGTATGTTTTTCCCATTGTTCCCTGCTCTCCCAGCATGTAGCATGTAGCATGTAGCATGTAGCATGCAGCACGCTGTAGTTTGTACAAAGCAAAATCATAAGTTTAACAATGGAGCTGACTAATGTTTTGCATATGACTGAGATGGATATTTTTGATTTGGGATATTATAAAAACATAGAATTTGATGGTCGATAAGGACCGCTTGGCCCACCTAGTCTGCCCATTTTCCTATCTAACAGATAAGCTGCAGATCCTAGTTAACCAGCAGCTTACTTCCTCCTACCCCCCACTAGGACTGCCTTATGTCTGTCCCATGCATTCTTGAATTCCCCCACTGTTCTTGACTACACGACATCCTCAGGGAGGCTGTTCCATGCATCCACAACCCTCTCTGTAAAAAAATCCTTCCTCACATTACCTCTGAGCGGTCCCCCCTTATCTTCAAATTGTGCCCCCTTGTTCTTGCACATCTCTTTTTTGTGAAATATGCTACCCTCTTGGACTTTGTTGATTCCCTTGAGGTACTTCAAAGTTTCTATCATGTCCCCTCTCTATGTAAGCAATAATGCCTGACAGGGTGGGCGGTATTGGGCAATACCGGACCGGCCAGGGGCGTAATGAGGCCCGACACCGCAGGCAGAGGGGCTTATAGCTCTGGTCAGTCCGGTAGTTGCCCATACCGCCCACCCTGGAGAGGGCATTATTGCACTTAGAAAATGGGCTACCTGTGGCATTTTTATGTGAGATTTAATAAAATGTAAAAAGAAATTGAAAAAACAGAGTGAAATGAAATTTGAATGTTTATGCTGTAAAGTAGTCCCTCCTGTTCCATGTCTTGTTGCCCCCCCCAACCACTGCGGCTACTACAGAGCTAATACAGTTCTTCCCATTGTTATTTTAAAAATAAAGCAGTTTTCTGTCTGTCTTGACATATTGTTACTTTAAAAATAAAGCAGTTTTCTGTCTGTCTTGACATATTTTTTTTTTGCCCCAATCAGGAGTTGTGAGGTTGTTAACATCTGCCGCAAAGAGCAGGAAGTGCAGAGCGAGGGTATGGTGCAAGGACCAGGATGTAAGTGCAGGAGAGGGTATGAGGTTTAAAGTGCAGTTTTTCTAACTGCCGCCAAAACTGTAAATTATTATTGTTTATTGTTTTTTTGCTGCGCGGCTTGACCGGGTTCCAATATGCAGTCGGGATATTTGTGGAGCATGTGGCTAGACCGAGGTGAGTGGAAATGGACGGCAGCAGCAGTTGCCGAAAAGAAATGTTATTTTATTTCCCACTTGAAGGGATGTTCATTTGTGGATAGGGATGGGTTACTCGCTGAGACAAGAAGCTTTACTGTGTTGTCCAGCAGAGTTGTTTGTTGTCCAGTACAGGAGCGGAGCAGGCTGGGCGGGTGGGACATCTATAGAACAGCTGTCAGATTGGTTGCGGTAAAAAATATGTTTGCTGCTCTGCAGGTGTGCCATTTTTTTTAGTCGGTATTGATTCTCGGAAGGAGGGAATTGGCAGTGACACTGGTCGCTCGCTGTGTCATCAAGTAGTGTTTGTGTGTGTGGTGGTGGTGGCGTGACTCTCGCTAAATGTTTAAAAACCAATGGCGGCAGTTTGACATTTTGTGCCCAGTGCTTCAGCCAATGATGAAGCAGGCTGGGCACAAGGATACTTGGCTGGGCATAAGATAGGTTTTGGCTGGCACTTTTTATTTGGTGGGCATCTATTGAAAGTTAATGTACCCCTGTGGAATTGGTACCAGCCAATCAGATGCCTCCAAATAAAAAGCCCATTTTCTAACAGTAAATAAATAATTTCTTATACATTTTCCAGGTTGTATGGTGATGCTTGATCTTCTTTTTTTTTTTGTTGTTGTTGCGTGACTGTTTGTAGCACACTGTGGGATGGAACTGTTTGTGTAGGTTTAGTCATGATGGAATCTAATGCTGTGCACCACTGTAAGTGACTGGAGACATTACTTGTTGCAGGACTATTGTTTTGATTTTGTGGCCAAGGACACATTGCTACAGGTTGGATATATAGAAGTCCTACAGAAAAGGCTACAGTACTAACTTTCATCAGTTCAGTGTAGGTACTGTGGCCATTTTGGATTTTGGTAATGACCTGGAATTCCCACCAGCATATTTTGATAGGGGACAGGGGTAGAATATGCCTATGAGAATTTCCATGCATTGCCCTAATGAAAGACTGTTGTGGTTCCTCACTTTGGTCTTATGGAAATGTTATGTTACTAAGACTCCTGGCTTTACACTCAAATGCCTATGGTTGAAGTTTCCCAGGTCCCAGGCTGAAACCTAGACCTTCGACATGGCAATGCAGCATGTTGTGACTAGGTGCTGCCAGCCCCATGTCCAATTATTCCAAGTTTTTGTGGACAGATATGGTTGCCAGTGGACATCAATGGTCATTCCTGCTCTGTCCCAGAGCTTTGTCCATGAACACTCCAGGCATGGTTTGTCCATGATTCTCTGACAGTATTGTTCATGGTTGATGAATGACCACAAATGCCTGGAAGGGGGGGGGGGGGGGGGGGTAGACAAAGAGAAAGAATAGGAGAACTAGACCCATTCTGAATTTAGTAAATGAAAGAAAAGATTCTGATAAAATAAAATATTACATTATTTCAGGTGTAGTAGTGCAATCATTGTCAATGATCTAAATATGGTATTGAGTGTCCTTCATTGATAATGGTTTCATTGTTTGGTTTTGATTGTAATTATGATCTTAATCAAACGTATTCTGTTTGTGTTTTGTTTAAAGTTGCATCATAGATGGCATCCTGGTTAAAGTATAAACATTGTTTTTATCGCATTAGTAGTTCCATCATTCTGACTACTTATGGAATGGATTCTGCAGTAGTACTACATAAAATATGTGTAGTTATTAGTTTAGTCTCATTTTAAAATTGGTCTACTGTACTTAAGGGGAAGGTCCATGCAGCCTTTTATTCTGTTTACCTGTGTAGTTTGCTGGCATGAACAGTGTTTGCCTCTATGGCACCCTACTAATTTCATCAGGATATATAAATATAAATGAAGGTTCAAGTTCAAGTTCAAGTTTATTGCAGGAAAACTCAATTGAGCAAGCTCAGTCACAAGGAGGTTCTGTGACATAAACACTTAAAGTACAAACACAGATAGGTAATAACAGTATATACATGAAATGCACGTTACATGATACAGGCAGGATATACATACAAGGGTACCACATAGGGTGACCACAGGTGATAAACATTGATATGAGACAGGGAAGTGACTTACAGGTTGCATACTGATAAATGAAACATGATGACTGGTGTGTGCAATACATATATTTTGGCAGCTAGAACAAACAACAGACTACAACTGATATGGGGGGGAGGAGAGATTTGATAGAGTAGCAGTGGAGCGTAAGCATAGATAAAGCCAGGAGTAGAAGGGGAAGGGAAAGCAGTTAATATGAAAAAAAAAAATTATACCTTACTAGTGGATAAATATGGCACACATGGGAAGGAAGAGACTTAATGACAGTTACAGGTGTCTTTTATTTTGGCTGAACTTAGCGATTTGTAGAAGTTTATTGAAACTGTGCTAGTTAGTTTCAGTACGGTTTGTAATGGTTCCAAATGGAGGAAGGGCATATGCAATAGCACGTTTACCAAAGGAGGTCCGTCCTTGGTATGTCAAGCATAATAAAGTCAGATTTTCTTAACGAGTATGCACTATGTGAGATACTAATAAGGGAAGAGAGAGAGCTTGGCAATTTCTGCAGGAGCAGTTTAAGATTCCATAGCCCAGCATGGAGCAGGCGTCTAGTAGTAAGGGATGTCCAACCAACAGCTGCATATAAGTCACAGTGGTGAGAACGGTAAGGGGAGTTGGTAATGAACCATAACGCACGGTGATAAAGGATGTCCAGTTTACTTAGATTTGCAAGAGTGGTGGAGGAATAGATTACTTCACCATAGTCGAGTAGGGGGAGAAAAGTGGCCTGTACAAGCTTGATTCAAGTTTCAAGGGGGAAAAGGGGCCTATTTCTGTAGAAGAAACCTAACCTTGCTTTTAATCTTCTAGAGACATCTTTGACATGGTCATTGAAAGATAATTTATTGTCGATCCAGATACCCAGATATTTAAATTTGGTTACAACTTCCAGAGGCTCGTTTAGCGTGGTGACAATGAAGTCTTGGGCAAGGGTATTGGGGGGGCCTGTGACAGCACTGAGGGAGAATATCATTGCTTTAGTCTTCTTAGCATTGAGCAGAAGCTTTGCCTTTATTAGATTATGCTCAAGTTGTACGAAGTCCACTTGAAGCACTCCCTTGACTTCAGATAAGGTACTTAAGTCTGGTGTGAAAACCTGCTTGACTCCATTGCAAAGGTCATGACCTGACGCATGGCATTCTGGAATTTTATGATATTTTAGTGCTAAAGACTGTAGTAGTTATACTGTATTAGTCAGTGCTGTTGCTGTCCTCTGAAGTTCCTGTGTTATTGTCTTATGCTGGCCATGAAGCTTTCCAAGGCATTGTAAGTGTCCTGCTGTTTTCTATAGTTTGAAGTGTATCTGAGTTAGAAAAAAATGCTTTAAGTAAACATAGGGATTCACAAGACATGTATCCAAACTGAGTATAAAATCTGTTGGCTTGTGCAGGTATGCATAATCAACTCCCATGATGCTGTGCATGAGTGGGATCGCGGCCTTTACAATGGAGGCAAACAGTTTTTCACATCAGGGCAAAACAGTGAAACAAATTCATTTATATTTAGATTAGGATGAAATTAGGCTGATGAAAGTGAGAGAATCCTTTTTAATGACTACAGCTACCCAGGTATACAGAAAATGAGTTGAGGGGACTTTGAATTTTAAATGGTGTTACAGGTATCAACTTCAAGTGTGACAATCTGACTGAAAGCTACAACTCTCCAGATTTATTTTATTTCTAGTTAGTCTTTTTTGTCAGATTCTGCCATCCAACATTTTCTGAATTTTTATATTAGTCCCCATCATTTAATTGGTATCGGTGCACATGTTATACCCATAAACATTCTACCCATACCTTAAATCTCATTGTTGATGTTTCACTCTCCGCTAAGCAGTACCATTTCTTCCTCATGCTTACAGGTAAAGACTACAAAGCATCAAAAGATAATAAATTGAAGGCAGACCTATTAACTACAGCTAAAGCTGGGCGGGAGAAAGAAGGAGGGGTACAGTTGGCAGACAATGTGTGGGCGCAGATTTGGAAAGGAGTCCATGCAACTATGGCCTCCCTTTCCTGGTGAGAATTTAGAAGGAGGGTGATAGTATGGTATTTTCGGGTACCTATTGTGGTCAAACATTATGGGAGTCATAACTTGGAGATATGCTGGAGGGGCTGTGGAGGTTTGGGAACCCATATTGATATACTGTATTTTGGAACTGCCTCATTTTATGACCATATTAGAGTAAGATTAGAGAGGTAATAGGTACAATTTTTGACATTGATATCCCTCCTTTATTTCAAACATGGATTTTGGATTTACCTTGGCCAGGGCTTTGAGGTGGGTCAGTCATATATTTGTTTTTCATTTTGGCTGCCGTGGCCCTTAAATCTTTAACCTAACTTTGGTTATCCTGAACTGTCCCATCTGTGGAGCATTGGATAAGGAATTGTAAGAAGATTCTGATGACAGAACAAATTGCAGCTTCCTTAAGGTTTCAAATGGACAGGTTTAGAAACCGCTGGCTTCCTTTTTCTCATTTTCTAGCATTAAGAGAAGGGGTCACTGTAGTAGATATTCTGGCTCGCTATAGTTAGATGACTAGTGCTGTTTTTCAATGTATTATTGATCATTTTTTAGTTTATAGTTCATTATTTCATTTCTGAATCCCCTGGCCTGTTGTTCTTTGTCTAGGGTTGAATGTAATTTTTGTTGTCTATTAACTTTCTCCAGGTGAATCGACCTGAGGTCTTCTCCTTATTGTTTTTTTGTTAGTGTTTTTCTTGGATGTGCATATGGTGGTTGTTTTTCTCTTCTTTTCTTTGTATTGTCAAAATTCAATAAAATTTAATTAAAAAAATGAAGGTAATAAATTGTTTGGTTCTGTTTGGCTGTTTATTGTCTAAGTAACTAATGGTGTTTGTGGGGTGTTCCTCACCTGTTTCAGTCAGTGTGTACATTTCATTTTGCTGAAATTCAATATTTTTACATAGCTATTGTCATTTCTAGCTCTGTTTTTTGATGGGGGTTACTGGAGTCATTTTTTCCTTGGGTTGTTTCACTGACTGACATGTTACATGGCTGGTTCTGAGTGTTCCTTTTTGGTTTTCATTTTTGGTATCATTGCAACAGGCTGGATACAGTCTGGGCAGGGTGAGTGCATTCATCCCCGCAATTCATTGCCAGTCCTGGAGAACAGAACAGAATGGAATGGAGCAGAATGGAACAGACCAGAACAGATTAGCAAAGAATAGAATAGAATGGAATAGAACAGAACAGAACAGAACAGAATAGAATAGAATAGAATAGAATAGAATATGCAGTACCTTCCATGCGCACTGTACCCTACATGTTTAAAAAAAATTAACTAGACCCTGGCAGTGCAACAACTGTACACAGCATACATGCAGCAGTCATTAAGCAGACTAATATAACACACACACACACACAACACACACACACACAAAATACATTAGAACTTTTGCTATTGAAGTAATGTCCTCTCCCCAGCTCATGGGGGGGCATCTGTAAAGTGAATTACAAGCTTTTATGTTTTTAAGTGCCATACCCTGGTGTTGCCCCTTGAACCCTGGCTCTCAGAGGCATCATCTGTAACCACTCAGATAAAAAGGAGGCAGCATAGCACAGTGATTTAAGGCTTTGAGCTGCAAACCTGTAGACCTAGGTTTAAATCCCACAGCCCCCGCTTTCATACTGTGTGACTCTGAACAAGACACTTAGCTTCCTTATGCTCCCAGGTCACACATGTAAATAAGCTTCAACTTAGTGTGTCTCTGCTGGTTACAAAAAAGAGATTTCCTGTTAGTCAAGTTATTTTTGTGCATACTATGATCTCAGCTTTTACCACCACAGGGTACTCTGCATTGTCTGGTTACCGATTCTGTATACACCATAATTGAGAGAGAGAGAGGCTGGCCAGGATATGAGAGATAATAGCCCTAATTTTTACAATAGTGCCACAGGATGTTTAAATTCCACCTGGGCAGCCACCAGAGACTGGCACTGGGGACCTGTTTAATTATTTGATCAAAAGGACCACATCTTCCAGAGTGCATCACCCTAACCCCCAAGTGTAGCACTGCATTGTCAGTGTTGGGTACTACCACAAGTGCCTGTTGTTGACTATGAAATCACAGCAATTTGTTTTTTCTAGTTCAGTTAAGAGTGCTACCAACTGAGACACTGACCTGGAGGCACACCCTGTTTCTTCTGTGGTGGTAACAAACTTCTGCCTCCATGCTTCTTGTGGGCTATTAGCATAACTCTGATTCCCTACCGCTTCTGCTGTGGTAGGATACTTCTACCCCCATGCCTCTTGTGGGGTGGTTGCATACCTCTTCCTCTATGCCTCTTGTGGGGTAGTAGGATACCACTGTCTCCGTGCTATTTGGGAGTGGTAGGATATATCTTCCTCCATGCCCTTTGTGGCATGGGAGGAAACCACTACCTCCATGCTGCTGGTTGGCTGGTAGAATACCCTTGCTTCCATGCCTTTTGTGGGTTTGTAGGATACCCCTGCCTCCATGCCTATTGTAAGGAGGTAGTATACCCCTGCCTCCATGCCACTTGTGGGGTGGTATGATACCTCTACCTCCATGCTGCTGGAGGAGAGGTAGAATATATTTGCTTCCATACCTTTTGGTGGGTGGTAACATACCTCTGCATCCATGCCTCTTGTGGGTTTGTGGGATACCCCTGCTTCCATGCCTCATGTATGGTGGTAGGATACCACTTCCTCAATGCTTCTTGTGGGATTGTAGGATACTCTTGGCTCCAAGAATCTTGTATGGTGATAGTATACCTCTATCTCCATGACTCTTGCAGGGTGGTAGGATACTTCTGCCTGTATCACTTTTGTCAGGTTGTAAGATACCCCTGCCTCCAGGCCCCTTGTAGGGCAGCAGGATACCTCTGACTCCATGCCTCTTGTGGGGTTGTAGGATACCCCTGCCTCCATGCATCTTGTAAGCTGGTAGGATATCTCTGCCTCTGTGCCTCTTCTGTGGTGATAGGATACCTTTACCTTTATTCCTCTTTTGGGGTGGTAGGATCACTCTGCCTCCAGGTATCTTGTAGTGTGGTAGGAAACTTCTGCCTCCATGGTTAGTCAAAATTTCCGTCAATGTACCTGGATTTCATTAGAATGAATCACAGACATTCTTTTGATGTGAGGAAACAGCTGAATAATGAGCTCATCTCACCTTTGTCCCCCAGACCTGGCATACCAAAGCAGGACTCCAGCAAATAACTGACACCATATGCAGTAGGCCAACCAGTTACCAATGTTGTTTACTGGAGCAATATGTTGTCCAAAGTTATACTTTGTTCTTGTTTCTATTCTCAACTTTTCATTCCTTAATTATTCCTTCATGTCCTTGAATGGCACAACTTTATAACATAGAAAGCACATGATTCAAAAGTTTAAAAAATGACAGCAGAGAGGAAGGGAAAAGTAAAGAGTTGGGAACATGACAACAGTGTGGTAGAGGTGCTTGCTTCATCATGAGCAGCACAAATTGCGATCAGTGTGTTTTTGCATCACCCCATAAATCACAGCCGACAGACACAACACCTCTGTTATCCATCTAATAAATGAAACAATAACCCAGAAAAAAAGGCTGCCTCCCTCTCTGCTGGGGTTTCTCAGATCAGAGTCCGAGCACTGGAAAATGATTGCAGACTGGGGGGGGAAGGGGATTCTAGGTTTTTCCATTTTTCAATGTTTCTTCTAACTTTATTGTATTGCTTGTTTCACTTCTCCTCCAGACAATAGCCTTCTCGCCTCCATCAACCTCCCCTATTGGGAATGATTAATCTCCAGGAGCCAGGTACATCAAACATTCATTTGGTTTCTTTCATAGTCAATAAAATAAGAAAAAAACTATATGCTTTATGCTGTTGCAGACAGTGGGAAAGGGGACCCTTTAGAGACGTCATGTTTTATTTCTGTTGTGATTGGCAGGTGGACTAGAAACTGAGAGGTGAGAGATGAAAAATGAGACTTTGGGAACAAATAAACTTTGCATCATCACTTTCCCACTGCTACTGGATGCCTGACACTCCATGAGAAATCATTTAAAGGAAAACTGTACTCTCATACTTTGTAAATTGTATTGTTTCCTTGCCACCCTTAAAGTCCATTTCTAAAGCTGTTGGGGGATATAAAGCTTTGTTTCTTATTTATTTTTACTGTTAGTAGTAGTCCTTTAAAACTACTTTGGATGCCTCAATTGTTTTCATTGTTGATTTCTCCTTTGTTCCAGGAAGCAACATAAGCAGTGAGAACATGATGTCATGCTGCCCAGTTATGACATTTGCCTATATTCAACAAACCTGAATACCCTAAAAACTCACAGGAAGCACACAAGGTGCAAGCAGTTTACAAAACAAAATCCTGCTCTACCACTCCTAAGAAGGCTTGTTGTAAACTAACTAAAAATAAATGGCACATTTTATTTCACATCTTCACTGCTATGTTTTGTTTGGCTCCAAGGGCCAAATCAACAAAAGCTTTCAGTTCCTTCCACATGGGCAGAAAGCTAGGAATAGCCATGGGATATGTCTTATGCACAGTTTGAGAACATGTGGAGCACTCTGTGGCACCCACAGTGTTGGATACATGTACTCTCCACAACCAATCACAATCTGTCTGCACATCTATGCAGGCAGCTGGGTTGGAGGCAGGCACAGGGGTGTGGACATGCTCATGCACAATCCATAACCTGTTTCAGCACCAGCGAGGTTATGCAGTGGCCTATGGCATTAATGAACCCAGGTGTCTGCAGCAATGCTGGCTGGCCCAGTATACATTTTCCTAGTCCTCCCCTAACATTTCCATACCATGATTGGCCCCCTCTCTGAGGAGGCACTATGGCATAGTGGTTAAGGGCACTGAGCTGTAAACCTGGAGACCTGGGTTTGAATCCCATCAAATCCCAACTCACATACTGTGTTTCCTTGAGCAAGTCACTCAACTTCCTTGTGTTCCCAGGTAGCACCTGGAAACAAGCTCAGGCTTACTGTGCCTTTCCTGATTAAACAAATTCCCCTTTCCCTCTCTGGTTGCCCCCAGCCCCTTAGCTACGATAGAGAACTGCAGACCATTTGTTACTTATTGATTTTATTTCTTTAAATAATCTAAATAGAACCATAAACACATTGAATTGTATCAGCAAAGACTGACGGTCCACCAAGTTTGCTGGGGTCCTACTTAAGTCCCCCTAGTCTAGTACAGTCTAACACCTAGGCAGTGCTCCCTGCTAATAGTATTTCTTAAACAATGTCTGAATCCGAACCCCCTCAGACTCCTTCCACATCATCATTTTCACTAATCTCATGTGCCTATCCCACTTGCCCATGAAGCTGTAATACTACCTATGTTATTCCTATCTTTTGGTAGACAGTTCCACCTGTCCACCACCCTCTTCCTGAAGAAGTACTTCCTTTTGTCACTCCTGAATTCCACTCCCACCACACACATTAACTTATGCTCTGTCCTTTTGTCTTGGACTCCTCATATTGCCTGAACAGTTGCTGGCAATTAACCCTTTCTACTCCCTTCAGGTATTCAGATGTTTCTATCATGGCTCTCCCCATTACTTTCTGGCCTCTATGAAGCACATGTTAAGACCAGCCACTTTCTTCTCACAGTCTTGCTCTGTCACTGTAGTATCCAGGTTACCATCATCTAGACTGATTCTAAGTTATCCTTGTCCTTTTTAAGTTTAGGGGTCAAGAACTCCACACTAGTGATCTGTATAGGGGAAACATGACTTCATTCTTTATGTTTGAGGAGATTCTGTTTATGCACATCATCTTTCTGCTGGATTTTCCATATGGATTATTGAATTAGGAAGTGGTTTTAAGGTGGTTACTTATAACAACTGTCAGGTTTCTTTCTGCTGAGGTCTGGTGTATTCTGACCCCCATCATACAATACTGTTTCTATGGATGTCTCCTTCCCAAGGCTTATAGTCTTTAACCTTTTAACATTTAACTTGAGTTTTCCAGGTGTTTGACACTGTTTCTAATTTCTCCTGGTCTTTTTTCGTGTACCGAATCCCTCCGTTTTTGTCCAACTAGCACATATTTTAAAGTCATCCACAAAGAGACACATTCTGGTCTGGATCCCTACTCCAGTGTCACACACAAAAAAAAATGAAGAACACTAAACCCAGGACAAACCCATGAGGCACTGTGATAGGGTTGGATAATATCATTTCCCATTTGTTATGCAGTGCGAGATAGAGAGAGAGTTAAAAAAAGGATCTTTTCTGTCCCATAGTCTGTCACTTGTATATCTCTTGCCTGTCCTAT
The DNA here is from genome assembly GCA_016271365.2 of Neoceratodus forsteri. Taxonomy (NCBI): domain Eukaryota; kingdom Metazoa; phylum Chordata; order Ceratodontiformes; family Ceratodontidae; genus Neoceratodus; species Neoceratodus forsteri. The sequence goes on along the minus strand of CM028131.1, from coordinate 157,102,806 downwards.
TGCACAATCCAGTTTTCCTTGTGGGACCTAGGAATTGGTTACTCTGGTGGTCCCACAATTTCCCCTGTTTCTGTCCTCCTTCAGTTGCTGTTTCTATTCTTTCTTTCTTCCCTCACTTCTCTGTGGTTAAAAAATAGCCTGATTTTCAAAAGTTTTGCAGTCGCTGCAATGGACTTGCAGCCAAGAGTTTGATGCAAGTGGTGACTTGTCTCAAACTATGTCACAAGTGCAAGTTTGAAAGGAAGATGGCTGCAAACCCCCTGCAGCATGTCCATTGTGGTGTCACAGCAAAGTTAGACCAGCTGCCCCGCAGTCTAACTTTGCATCCATGGGGGACCCATTTTATGGGGCTTGCACCACAGCTTTGGCACAAGCCACCATAAAATGAGGGCACTGTTACAACTTACACAACAGGTTATATAACTGGGCACAAGCTGTGGCACACCTTTGGCCACAGGTGCGGCAAACTTTGCAGGGATGCAGGGCTTGGCTGAAAGCCCTGTGTCCCCATTTGAAAATTGGGCCACATTTGTGAATGTTTATGTGAAACTGAGACCCTTAGTTTGCAAATATATACATTTGTATTGTTGAAATCATTATAGACAAATATTTGGGTTTATCTGGAACACAGGGGGTTAAACACTGAACTATATTTTTGATCTCCACAATCTTTTTTATAGAAATATTAATGGGAAACTAGCCCTGAAGCAGCGTGTCTTAATTGACTGCACCTATTAAGAAGACTAATGTACTCTTCAGGCTGCTTACAGGAAAGAAACTGACAATGACTTAAAACATTTTATGCAACACAGGTGGTACAGTTTACAAGAACAAGATGCAGAATTTAATTGTCAAGGAGAAAAATCTTATATAAAGAGAGCAATGTTTAGTTTGGAGAGAGAGAGGGAGAAAGAGAGAGAGAGAGAGGTTTTAAAGAGAGTGTCAGATGAAGGGCTTCTGTTTGTTTGAACTGCCTGTATCAAGAGCTATCTTGCACAATTTCATTTTTTATTTTATTGTTATTGATAATAAAACAGTACTTGTGAATTTTATAGTTTGCCTATGCTTTCTGACCTATGCCTCCATGACAGTCAGTGACAGCAGTGGGATTTATGCCATGCATACTCTAGCCAGGAGTTTTGTATGTGGTTACTAGAATTGGTACCAGGGAAGCATAGAAAAAGGTATGGTTCCTGCAACAGAAAGTCAAGGAGTGATTACTAGAAGAATGGCAGCAAAACTAGAAGAAAGAAAAAAAAGTCCAACTTGAGACTGTACAGTTGGCACCAGTGATGGAAGAAGAACAGGAGGGGACAGAACCTGAAAACATATCTGCCTTCTTCAAATGGTGGGCTATACAACAAACAGAAACTAAGAAACCAATCAATCAATCAATCAATCAATCAAAATCTTTATTTATTCAGGCGAACATCATTGAGCGTAGCTCATTTACAAGATGGACCTGAGTGGTCATACAAATAAGGGTACAAGTTTTTTTACAAAGACATGAGAATAGCGTAACATTAGTACAATCAAATAAATAAGAGATATATACAAAATTTACAGATATACAAGGCACAGTAAAATAACTTAACCTGTAAAAATGAAGAGGATAATAGATATAGAAGGATAATAATCAAATAATAGGGCCTTTGTAGGCTTTTATATGTAATGTGATAACTGACTGGGTAGAAGAAGGAAACTAAACATAGTGGATTACAGAAGGGAGGGTGTAGGTTGGATGGGAGACTAGGCCTTATGGAAGCAGTTGCACAACTCTGGAAATAGAGGGTGTATAATCTTTTGAAGGATGATAAGGGTAAGAGGGTATTCAGATTCATAGATTTTTGGAGTGAGTTCCAGACAAATGCTAGGAATAGCTGATAGCAGCCCTCCCAAACCGGGTGCAGGTATTGGGAATCTTTAGCATAATGAGCTTATTGATCCTTAAGGTGTATGGCCTAGATGTGATTCGGGTGAAACAGTCTGAGATATAGGAGGAGTTTGCCTGATAAAGCTTTAAAGATCCAGATTGCAGCATTCCTTTTCTTCTGTGCTGTAGGGATGTCCAATTGACTGCCATGTAAAGAGAGCAATGATGGGTGCTGGAGGGAAGGTCTGTAATAAATCTGATGGCTCTATGATACAGGGTGTCCAGCTTATTTAAGAGGGAGAGTAGGCAATGGCCGTAGAGAAAGTCAGCATAGTCAATAAGGGATGGGAATGATGCCTGGATTAATCTTTGTTTGGAGTCTCTGGTAAGGTAGTGTTTTATTCTGTAAAATAGGCCAAGCCTTTGTCTCAACTTTTAATAGCTCTTCAATGTGGACAGAGTAGTCAAGCTTATTGTCAATCCAGACTCCAAGATATTTGAAATTATCCACAAATTCCAGCTTTTCTCCAAATAAGGTGGATAATTGTGGGGTGATGAATGATGGGTAGTGGCAGAGCAATTCTTTTTTACAAAGAACATAGCTTTTGTTTTTGGCATTTAGAAGTAATTTTTTTCCAATAGGTTGTGTTGTAGGATGGAGAATTCTGACTGTAACAGTTCACAGGCTTTTGATGGTGAGGGATTGCTGACATATAATACAGTATCATCAGCAAACAGATGAATGTTAGATTGAGAGAGGTTGGCATCAATGTTATTAATATAAATGGCAAAGAGGATGGGGCCTAGGATAGAGCCTTCAGGTACACCTCTTAGCAGTGGTTTAGAGGTAGATAGGTAATTTTCATTTTTACCAATTGTAACCTTCCAGAGAGATAGCACCTAAACCAATTGGTGAGAGTGAATCAAGACCTACAGAGCTAAGAGAGGAGATTAATGATTCATGATCCACTGTATCAAATGCTTTACTCAAATCAGGAACACAGCACAGGTACTATTCTTTTATCCAAGGCAGTCTGCCAATCATTAGTGACTTTGGCTAGGGCAGAGATGGTGCTATGCATTGATCTAAATCCAGATTGTGCTGGATTTAGGAGGTTGTTGGTGTCCAGATAGGCCCTTAACTGTGAATTTACTAATTTTTCAAGCATCTTGGATAGTACCGGTAGGATGGAAATGGGCCTGTAATTGTTAAGGTCCATGGGATCACCTGATTTAAGTAGTGGAACTACTTGAGCTGTTTTCCATATGGAGGGGATGGAACCAGTAGCTAGGGAAAGATTGAAGAGGTGAGTGAGGGGGGCAGATAAGGCATGCAATGCTACTTTAAGAAAGTAGGGGTCCAGGGAGTCTGCACCTGCACTCTTAGAAGTATCTAAATTGGATAGGAGGTCTTCTACTTCTTTTAAGGATATTGGTTCAAAGGAGAATGTTGAAGCAGCCTTTTTTCCCACAGTGGATTGAAGGTTTAATGATGATCTCAAGAGATTTGCAGGTGAAGAGTCAAATGCTAGGCTAGCTGTGGTGAAATGGTCATTGAAGGTATTTAAGATTTCTTGCTTGTCAGTGATTTCTATGTCACTTAGTAGCAGTTTGGAGGGTAAGGCAGGGGTAGAATTTGGCCTAGAATTCCCTTTATAGTACCCCAGAATCTGGATGGGTTAGTATAGGATGCATCCAATTCAGCTCTATAGTAGGCAGCTTTGGCATTTCTTATTTGTTTTGTGCATGAGTTTCTTGCTTTTCTGAATTGAAGCCAGTCTATAGTATCCTTTGTTTTTCTTGCCTTTTTCAAAGTTTGTCTCTGGCTAACAAAGCTGATTTAAGGTCAGCAGTGAACCAACGACAAGATTTTACTTTAGTTCTGACACTGGTGATTGGTGCATGTATATTGAGGGCATTAGTGATAATGTCCTTTAAGATCTGAAGAGCTGTCTCAACTGAGGTTGTAAGGTAAAAATCTTGCCAATATGTTGTATTGCACAAATCGTGGAGATATCCTGAGATGTTGAAATTCTTTTTTGACCTTTTATGGAGAAATTTTGCAGGATGGGATGGCTTGGTGTAGATCTTATGCCAGCTATAGGACAATGATCACTTACATCACTGGGTAGCACTCCAGCATGAGAATATAAGTGAGGCTTGTTTACCATCATAATATCCAGGAGTGAGCTGTTGGTAGTATTTTTAGGTTAATCCTCGTTGGATCTTTGATTAATTGAGTGAATCCATAGATGTCACAGAAGGTTACTAGGGTGCAGATGCATTAGATAACCAATTTAAATTCAAATCACCAAGGATGATGGTATCTTCAGGGCCTAGACTGAGTATTGATCCTAGGTGGGATAGGGTTTGAGGCCTGCAGAGGGGGCCTATAGCAGCCAATCAATTTAAAGGAAGACATGTTAGGAAGGGATATTTTAATTGACAAGCATTCAAATTCCTTTGGTTGGATGTATTGATGAGGCAGGATGCAGAGATGGTTTCCTTAGCGTGAATGGCCACCCCACACCCCTGGAAGGGTGATCTGATCTGAAGAGCTGGTAATGGGAAGATTTATATCACTGTCTTTTGTTGTGAGATCTGAGCCAAGTTTCAGAGATAACCAGGAAGTCAGGTAGGGTATGTGCAACCATGCCTGTATTAAGGAGAACTTTTAGGAGGCTGCAGGCATTGAAGTGAAGGAAACTTAGGCCATTTATGGAGGTTAGATCAGATGGGGATAAAAACTTTCAGTGGGGCCAGGATTGATTTCAATAGTACCAATACTGATCAGAAGGAAGAAGATTAGTTTGAGGAGGGCACCAAATGATAGGGATAGGGAGTGATCAGAGCATTTCTCCTCTTCTTGGGGAACCACTGTGTAATGGGTGAGGGTCCTGTTATATGGGTGTGGAATTTATCACAAAGTAATAATCTGATGGACAGGCATAGTGGGTTAATGTAATGCCAAAATGGATGCAAGGCACTTGAGGAGTGTTGTAAGGATAGAGAGCCTTTTGTGGATACCCCAGGGATTGCAGTGCAAAATGGCAGAATATAAATACAATTGGTGGTGTCCACTGGGATTGCAGGGTGGGCAGGCCATATTCACTGCCTTAATCACCATGGCATGGGTATATCATAATCGGCCATTTGGGATTGAGGAAGATGAGAGGCTCAGAAGCAAAAGGAAGCAAAGTAGCATTGTGGAGGGAAGGTAGGGGTTAAAGTAGAGGAAGAGAAATAGCTATGGGAGTGGATTAGAGAAATGGCGGGACAAGGCGTATAAAAAGAATCAACCAAGAGGGGGGAGGGGGGCGGGCAAAAATTTTGCGGCTTTGCCCGTACCTTTCTGCCTGCTTCTCCCGGCCTCCTGGTTCCCTGGTTGGCTTGTCGGTCGCCGCCCACCTGCTGGCGGCTCGGAGCCCCTCCGGTCCCTGGGTGCTCGCGGGCTGTGCCGGCTGGAAGGTAGGGGACAGAGGAAAAGGCAGTGAGCAAAGGCACTTTATTGCAGCAATCTGCAAAAAGGTACTAAAAAGCCTGAATCTGCACAACAAAGACTGGGAGGGAGGGTTAGGCGCCTAAGCGTCTAGCCCACACAGAACACAAAAAGGCTGTAATCACAGGCTAAACTAGATATCTACACAACCCTCAAATAGGGCACATTTAAAAAGTAAAACAGCTCTTTTTAGGTAATTTTAACAATAAAGCATAATAACAGAAATCCCGGCCAGAAATGGTGCTGCAAAGTCCAGCTAAAGTCTATGGGAAAGGCGCAGCAATCAGAAGCAAGGCAGAGTTAGCGGTCGCTTTCCGATTGGTTTGCGGCTTTGCCCGTACCTTTCTGCCTGCTTCTCCCGGCCTCCTGGTTCCCTGGTCGGCTTATCGGTCACCGCCCACCCGCTGGCGGCTCGGAGACCCTCCGGTCCCTGGGTGCTCGAGGGCTGTGCAGGCTTTCTGCCTGCTTCTCCCAGCCTCCTGGTTCCCTGGTCGGCTTGTCGGTCGCCGCCCGCCCGCTGGCGGCTCGGAGCCCCTCCGGTCCCTGGGTGCTCGAGGGCTGTGCCGGCTTTCTGCCTGCTTCTCCCAGCCTCCTGGTTCCCTGGTCGGCTTGTCGGTCGCCGCCCGCCCGCTGGCGGCTCGGAGCCCCTCCGGTCCCTGGGTGCTCGAGGGCTGTGCCGGCTTTCTGCCTGCTTCTCCCGGCCTCCTGGTTCCCTGGTCGGCTTGTCAGTCACCGCCCGCCCGCTGGCGGCTCGGAGCCCCTCCGGTCCCTGGGTGCTCGAGGGCTGTGCCGGCTTTCTGCCTGCTTCTCCTGGCCTCCTGGTTCCCTGGTCAGCTTGTCAGGTGCTGCCCGCCCGCTGGCGGCTCGGAGCCCCTCCGGTCCCTGGGTGCTCGAGGGCTGTGCCGGCTTTCTGCCTGCTTCTCCCGGCCTCCTGGTTCCCTGGTCGGCTTGTCGGTTGAAACAGAGAGAAAGAGATGCAGTGTCTAGAGAAACAGAGAAGAGAACAGATGCAATAACAGGATCTGCAGTGGTTGGATGCCTTGCAAGCTAGCAAAGCTGGAGGATCTTGTACAAGTTCAGCAGATAGCACAAACAACTTAAAAGACATTAAACTTACAAAGCGGTGTCCCTCGGATGATATTGAAGCATACCTGACATCTTTTGAAAGGGTATCCGGAGCCTGCCAATGGCCAAAACAGCAATGGAGAATCAGGCTGGTACCTTATCTAACAAGTAAAACTAAACTTACCTACAGCAGCATGGACACTGTGCAGTCAAAAAACTATGATATTGTGAAAAGAGGATTCTTTAAAAGGTGTGGCATCTCAGGAGAAATCTACAAGCAGGGATCTGGTCCCTGAATTACAACTCAATTGACAATCATGAGTCAAGAAACCTTCACTCAACTCAGAGAACAGCTCATTAAATGGCTCCAAACAGAAGGCACAACAGTCATACTGATCATTGAAATATTTGCAATGGAGCAATTCCCTCAACTCCCATCCCACAAACATGCAGTTTTGGATAAAAGAACACAGACCAGAAAGTGGGAAAATGCCATTTATTTGGCTGAGGCCTATCAGATGGCCAGACAAACACCGCAGCAGTAAAGTAACAACCGATCACCACTAAGATCATCTTTTCATGATTTAACTCCAGATCTGATAAGAATTCTGAATGGGGTAACAAATCTGCACCCAATGGCCCAGATTTTCAAACTGCCCATTCTGAGGCAAAGCCCTCGCTACTCAAAATACACAACCCGACTGAATATCGGGTTGCAGGTTATGCATGGTTCCTCCCCCTCCTGTTGAGCATGCATTCATTTGCATTGCTCTTTTGCGCAACCTGTTGCCAGTGGAGCAACTGCCTCCTGCTGAATATCGCAGAATGGCGCAATGTAGGACTTGCGCATGCGCAACCCTGTTGCGCATGGAGCAACCCTTTTGAATATCTGGGCCAATGACTTTATCTGTTATAGCTGTAATAAGCCAGGCAATATTGCAAGAAACTACAATAAAAATAAGGAGGGCAACACTGGAACAAATTTGGCCTTAGCAAAATTGGGGCAAGTATCTAACAGATAACAAGGTGGGAGATAAGACTGTGAAGGGACATATAGACTTGGGAAGTTGACAGACCCTGGTGCATGCTAAGGTTGTGTGAAAAGACTATGCAAAAGTACCAGGTACTGGGGTCATATACATCTGTGGGGACACTCAGTACCATCCCACCACCCAAGCAACTCTGAACATTAATAGGATGTTGCATCAAATAAAATGGGGGTAGTACCTAAGTTACCTGTACCTGTGCTTACTGGAAATGACTTTCCAGGATTTGTGAAGTCAATCACAGAGGAAGTAAATCCTGCTGTGTCAGCAGCTGTGATAACAAGAGCACAAGCAAAGAAAATCTCAGATGTTGAGGGCACTTTTCCTTTTGGTGCCTTTTGAGTCACGCTTGTTTGAGCCCAGCTCATAGATATAGAAGTGGGGAAAGAAAGAAGATACATGAAAAAAACACTGGCAATAAAAGACTGATGAACATAAGGTATCCTGTCAAGATCGCAAAGGGAGGGACACACAGTCAAAAATCACATCATCAAAACCGTATCTGCGGATTGGAGTTAGTTTATTTAATTTTTGTGTGGCTTTCGACCACGAATTTTTCAGGACTCCACACAGCATGCTGTTTGACTGCATGGGTTTCAACTGCACTGAAATATGGGTAATTCTGGACATAAGGGATTGACATATGAAAATGTTGAAACTAAACTGATAACTGATTGTAATTTTGTCTCTGAGCAAACTACTGACGTTCTTCTCCAAGGTATTTTTTTTGCAGTTAAATAAGCTTTATTGATTATATAGACAAAAATATATGGTCTAATATTCATACATTGTATAGTCCAAACAATGACCAAACTATCCCCCAACCTCCCCCCATCCTCCAAGGAGAAATAAATAGCTTTGATAATGGCTGAAATGGAACAAATGTCGAACAAATCTCCAGGAATGTTTCTCTCCAAGGTTATTTTAAGCAGCTGGGGTGAAAGAAGAGAGGCTGAACCAATGCTTAAAAATGTACAGTAATGGGCTACTATACAGAGTTTGGATTAATCTTTGGGCGCAGAAACAGATAGAACAATTGGTCATACCAAACAAGTATACAACTGAGTTGTTACAGATAGCACATGACAGTCTTATGCCTGGTCACTCAGGGAGAGACTGCACCCTTGCCAGACTGTTGTTCATATTTTATTGGTGTGGAATCCATGAGGATGTTGCTACCTATTGCAGTTCTTGTGCTGAATGTCAGAAAGTAGCCCCAGTGACTAAAAAAGATAAGGTACCCCTGGTGCCCCTACCCTTGATCAATGTGCCTTTTGAAAGAATTACAATGAATGTTGCAATGAATGTGCTTGGCCCCTTAGACAGAAGTAAAAAGGGTAATCAAGTCATTTTAGTAGTATGTGACTATGCTACTTGATACCCAGAGGCAATTCCAATATATACTGTCACTGCCTTAAAAGTGGCAGTACAGCTGCCAGAATTTTCAGCAGGATGGGCATACCTAAAGTGATTATTATTGATCAAGGTAGTAATTTTGGTGCTGCATTACTGAAGGAGTTCAATTGCCTGCTACAGTAGGTGTTGCTGCCATAATAACCTCCCCTTACCACCCTTAGATATACAGTCTTATTAAGCATTTTAATCAAACCCTAAAACATATGTTAAAAAGGTATGTGAAAGGTGAAAGGAAAGATTGGGACCAATTCTTACCTTACCTGCTTTTTGCTTACAGAGAAGTGCCACAAGCATCAACAGGATGTTCACCCTTTTTGAAATGTCATGTGGTAGACAACCTAGAGGGCCACTAGATGTAATAAAAGACACATGGAAAGATAACCCCACTCAGGAAGAAATTATTATATCTTTTATGCATCCACTGAGAAAGAAACTGGCAAAATATGTTGAAATTGACCATAGTAACCAGGAAGAGGCTCATAAACAACAGGAGGTGCATTACAGTATGACCATGGGTTAAAAGAAAATAAGTATTTGAGCCATGTGAAAGGGTCTTGTTACTGTTACCCACTACAGAAAACAAACTGTTAATGAAGTGGCAAGGGTCTTATAAAGTGGTTAGAAGTACCAATACCATTAACTATGAGATTAAGACCCTGATAAGAAAAATCATACTGATATACTATAACATGCTAACATCCTGAAGAAATGGGTTGAAAAACAAAACACACCAAAGTTTGCTTTTTTAGTATTACCAGAAACTGCTAAAGACAATATTGATATAGCTTATGACAAACTGGAACAAACTATAACTTCTGATGCTGTAAAGGTGAATGTTTCCTTAGCCACAGAACAAACTTCATAAATTCATAACTTGGGAAAGGTAAAGGCATTTAGAAGTACTTTTACCACACTGCCAGGCCAAGCAAAGGGGCTCGAGCACATAATAGTGACAGAGAATGCTCTTCAGTGAATGAATGCTTTATTGATTGGTCATAGACCTTTTCAAAAATCTTAACATCTTAAAAAGTTTTAAATACATATAAATAATAATTCAAGTTTCATAATGCAATATAATTTATATATATATATATATATATATATGTATATATATATATATACATATATACAATAAAGTGTTAAGTTTTCATCCATTATGTACCATCAAAATCTGGACATGGGAATTAATGAGTCTAAGTGCTGTACATCACTTCCCTAAGCAATTTCCTTCTAGTACATGTATCCATTATCTACTTATTGTGCAAAGCTGCTTTTTTAATCCTAATATGTATTCTGTCAATATTTAACAGATAACACGCAACTGAATACACAATTTTCTAATCCTCAGCTGTTAAAAAAAGAACCAGGTGCAGGTTTAGATCTTTAGTAAGTATAATGCTACATATTGGTTCTAACCACTTTTTCCTGGGGGAGCTATACCAAGGGCACACAAAAAACACATGTGCTAAGTTCTCCTTGCAGGTCATGGTACATGAACAGTATTTAGCATGTGGAGATGTAGTCCTATCCTATTAAATCTTGCAGAGAGAACATTGCTGGCAAATACATCATATCTATAGCTTGTATAAAAACTCTCAGATTATAGTCAGTAAGTATACCTAGGTAGAACCTGTAACAATGTGTATTATCATTTTCTACTAGCCATGGGGAGATGCGTAACTTTAAATTATTTAGCAAATCCAAATTTTTATAAAAATCAATTATCTTGTTTGCGATAAACATTTGATATTTTAAACTGATTGTGACTCCTCTAGATATATAGTTATTAAAGTATTCAAGTTCTAATAGCTATATTAGCCTGGTTATAGAAGCGAACTATGCAGAGTGTAAATGACCTAAGCTATTCCAATTACCCTTTTCTTTTAAACATAAAACAGTTAGCCTCTCAGGGCTATGCTGTAAAATTTTTAACCAGTAATTAATTTCCCTAGCTTCAAAGTGAGCCTTGAGCTGGATAAGTTCCAATTCTTCCCTAATCACCATAGCATGTATAAAATTATTAAGACACGTGCTACTTCTTAATAATTTGTTTAGTGGTATCTCTAACTTGTTAAAGGCACTAGCATCCCAGACTTCACTTCTATACAGGGATTGAGAATAATATTTAGCTTTTACTGCTACTAACAGTGGCCTAATTGTATTGCATCCATATTTTTTTGTTAAAGGCAAGAAGGGAGGTGGCAGTTTGCTTAAGTTTAATTTTCAATGTTTGTATATGTTTAGTCCATTTTCCATCAGAAGTTAATAACAGGCCCACATGAAGCTAGCTTCTAACAGATTCAAGCCTGTAGCTTCCAATCCTTCTAAAATGTGTAACAATATTGGTACCAAAAGTTAGTATCTGGCTTTTTTATTTACTTTAAGATTATATAAGTTTTCATAGTTATTAAGAATGTTAAGTTTAGCCTGCAATCCTGACTGTTAAAGATAAAAAACACAGATCATCAGCATATGCCAATATACCACAACATTTGTTCAAAACCCTTGGTGAATCTGTCTGAACTCTCCAACTGCCTCAACAATTTGTCAGCATAAATACAAAACAGTAAGAGGGCTAACAGACATCCCTGTCTGGCTCCCACATTTGTAGGAAAAGTGGTAGATAGCTGCCCATCTTTACCCATTCTGACTTGTGCCAACGTAATAGTATACAATTCTCTAATTATTGCAATTAGACCTAAAGAAAAACCTCTTTCCTGCATTAATTTCTTTAATGATTCCTGGTAGATCATGTCAAAGGCTGACCTAAAATCTATGAAATCAGCATATAATTTTTGCTTACGTATAACAGCATATTTCTCATATAAATGTCTAATAATGAAACAATTATCTATTGTACAATAACCTGGGAGGAAACCAGCCTGCACTTCTGAGAGATACCCCAGGTTCCTTAATTGTTCTGTTAGTCTGCTCAGTATTAAGTTAGAGAAAATATTTAAAAAATTATTAAGTAGGGAGATAGGTCTATACATAGCCGGATCCTTTTTGTCACCCTTTTTAAAAATCGAAATAATCAGGGCACCTTTCCAGGAACTGGGAAAACTTAAGTTTTTACAGCAGTACTTGAACAAACTTACAAGTTCAAGTTCAAGTTTATTGCAGGAAAGCTCCATTGAGCAAGCTCATTCACAAGGAGGTCCTGGGTGCATGGTTACAACAAATATACAATGCAGGCAATAACATAACAATACATAAATGGCAGACCAGGTCCTACAAGGTACATGGGTAAACAGTCCTGGGTGAAAAACAAAAACCAAGAAAATATTTATGGATCTTTTTGATGTTTCAAAGAAGCTATGGTTAAATACACTTCAGTAACTGTAAAATATTTAAACATTGAAATATCAATATTATCTATGTAACTAGATGTCTTAACTTCTGGGTTAAAAATTGTTTTTGAATAATAATACTTCCAGGTCTCAAGAGGAATATGAGAATCAACTTCATATTTTAATTTGTTAGTTCCCTTAGCAACTAGTAGCCAATAAGATTGGTACTCATGTTCATTAATGATCTTTAACATATTTTCCCATTGTTTATGTTTAAACTCAAGTTGTTTTCCAGCTAAGAATGTTTTTTTATTGTTCTCTAGCTTTATTCAATAAGTTGTATGGTTTATCATACTTCTGCTGCTTGACTTCTCTAATCTTCTGATTTAGTGCTTAATTTGCTAAGTGATATTCGTCATCAAACCAAGTATGCTTACCAATACTGTCCCTATCATAACTCCTAGATTTTCCCAATATAGTTCTAATTTGTGCCAAACAAGCATACATTTGTTCTTTTAAGCCTGCAAAATCATGATGTTCCATATAAAGTGAAGGAAATCTGTTCTCCAAAAATTCACTGATTTGTCCTTCCTTTGCTTCAGTGCGTTTAGTTCTTATATTTCTGCATATTTCCAATAGAGGTGGGCGAAGTGGCCGAAATTCGCTCCACGGAGCAATTCATGAAATAACGCGGAATCTGCAAAGTGCTCCACAATGTGAAGCATTGTACTACACATCATAATGGGGAACATGAAGTCCATTGAAACCAATGACTTTGCATTATTCTGCCTTCCCCAAACCACTTCTCCACCAATTTTAAGTCGATGTACAGTACATTGAAATCAATGTACTTTGCATCACTTCACCTTGTTATTGAGCTCCAAGGCAAATTTGCAGTGCTTTATGGGATTGCAGGTCACATGGGCTCTTGATTGTTCTGCACAGCCTCAGTTCTGTGTAGTGTGTGTGTAGAGGAAGATGGAGACAGTGTCCTCTCAGAGCTCTGTGATTCAAATACTCTAAAAGCTGTTAAAAAAAGACTTTTTGAGCCATTTTTTTTTTTGCTCAAAATTTAGTGCATCGACTGTAGGACACCCTCCTGTGCTCATATCATTGAGTAGTTATTGTTTGTGTGTGGATTTTGAATGTTTCTTTAGAACAGTCAGCCTGTGTACTGTGTAGTGTTCTTTGGGAGAGGGGTGTATTTGTGGTGTAGGTAGATTAACTGGGAGAAAAAGGCTGTTTTTCTGTTTTGGTTATACTTTTCTTGTATAACTATGTTAATGTACACACAGTAATATTTTCAGTAATTCTTGACATTTTTTTTGCTGAATGTAGAGTTGCAGCAGTGTATAATTTCAGTTTATTTTAAACATTTGGTTATATTGCTAAAGGTTTTCAATTTGTTATGTAATACTTGTAGTGTGAGGGTGAGTGTGTGCATGATGCGTACCATTAAATCAGACAACTTTTATGGTACCAGAATAATTGCAGCAGTGTGAATCTGCTATACACCACACCTGCATTAATTTTTTATACTGCTTTGTGGTATCTTTACTGGTAGTGGACTGTTACTGCCATGCACTACACACACACACACACACACACACACACACACAACTGACAAAATGTATTCTTTTCCAGATTTGGATTTGTGACTTGTGAGCACTGGTTAGGTGTTGTTGTGCCTTTGCATCTGACTCTGCATCTCTTGGGTGCATAATGTAATCTTAATCTCTTTGTGCATTTGCAGTACACCATTAATTCTGGGAGACTGCATTTCTTGTTACGCTCTCATTTCACTTCGTCAGCACTGGGGAATTTTCTGGACACAAGACAGTAGCATTTTGGGGATGCAAATTAATTCTGGTGACTGTGTGTGGCAACTGCTTGCATGATGGAGTGCACCATTAATTCTGGGAGACTTTGCATTTTATGTTACCCTCTCATTTAATTTCGCCAGCACTGTGGGAATTTTCTGGACACAAGACAGTAGTCTTTTTGGGATGCAAATTAATTCTGGTGACTGTGTGTGACCACTGTGCACATGACCGAGTGTGCCATTAATTCTGGGACACTTTGCATTTCTTGTTATGCTCTCATTTCACTTCATCAGCACTGGGGAATTTTCTGGACACAAGACAGTAGCTTTTTAGGTATGCACATTAATACTGGTGTCTGTGTGTGATGTGACCACGTCCATTGTGCACATGACTGAGTGTGACATTAATTCTGGGAGACTTTGTATTTCTTGTTGTGCTTTCATTTCACTTTGTCAGCACTGGGGAATTTTCTGGACATAAAACAGTAGTATTTTGGGGATACAAATTAATTCTGGTGACTGTGTGTGACCACTGCGCACATGACTGAGTGTGCCATTAATTCTGGGAGACTTTTCATTTCTTGTACCACTCTCATTTCACTTTGTTAACACTGAGGAATTTTCTAGACACAAGACAGTTGCACTTTGGGGATGCAAATTAATTCTGGTGACTGTGTGTGGTGACTGCTCACATGGCAGAGTGCACCATTAATTCTGGGAGACTTTGCATTTTTGTTACCCTCTCATTTCACTTTGTCAGCACTTGGGAATTTTCTGGACACAAGACAGTAGCATTTTGGAGATGCAAATTAATTCTGGTGACTATGTGTGACCGAAGTGCGCATGACTGAGTGTGCCATTAATTCTGGGAGACTTTGCATTTCTTGTTACACTCTCATTTCACTTTCTCAGTACTGGGGAATTTTCTGGACACAAGACAGTGGTGTCTGTGTGATGTGACCACGTCCACTGCGTGCATGACTGAGTGTACCATTAATTCTGGGAGACTTTGTATTTCTTGTGCTCTCATTTCACTTCATCAGCACTGGGGAGTTTTCTGGACACAAGACAGTAGCAATTTGGGGATGCACATTAATTCTGGTGACTGTGTGTGTGTGGGGGGGGCACTGGGGGGCTGCCAATATTTTTGCCACTCCACTTTACTTCGTGTTAAGGCAGAATGACAACATGAAGTAATAATCACAAGGCAAAGTGAACCTTTCCTATTGGCCACGTGGAGTAATAGTGTGAAGTGGCCACTTCGTGTTCACTTTGCCAGCAGAATTTAATTTTGCTGCATCTCTAATTTCCAATGGTGGAAGCACTAAAGATCCAATATTGCCAATCTTCAGATTTTTTGATGTCACAATAACTGGTAAGTGATCACTCTGCTTAAATAGGACTACTTAGGGTGTCCCAAATAGACACAAGCAACCAGATTGGCTAAGTCTGAGTATGTCAAATCCTCTTTTCCTCACTAATATCAATACTCCTCCTAAATTCTGGCTTGTGGTCCATGCCCTCTTCTCCCCTCCTTCTCATCCCCGTCCTGTTCTTAAAACTGACAATTCTCTGGTATCAGACCCCTGCTTAGTAGCCACAGAATTTAATTCCTACTATACATCTTGCACCATGTTGCTTCTAAACTCCCCCCCACTTACCCCCTTTCCTGAGTCCACCTCCAATCCCTGTGTCTGACTCCCCTGTCTCCTTCTCACCCATCTCTCCAAATGAAGCTCTAAATGCCCTCCTCTCCCTTAATCTCTCAAAAGTGCCCTTCCCGAATTACCTTGACCCTAAACTTCTTGACCTCTCTGCTCCTGCTATCGCTTACCCTGTTTCCTTAATTCTAAATCTCTCCTTTTCATCTGCCCAGGTTCCCAACTCCTGGAAACATGCTGTTATCCTTTCTCTCCCAAGGGCGATGACTCCTCCACCCTTGGCAATTATCACCCCATCTCTCTTCTTCCCACCCTTGCTAAACTTCAACAACTCCTGGTTCTCTCCCAACTCTCCTCCTTTTCTCTCTGATTCCTCCTCCTTCTTCAGCCCATTCAATATGGTTTTCAGAAGAACCACTCTACCACCACCTCCCTCCTCAGGCTCACCAACTCCATCCTTACTGGGATGGACAATGGCCTGATAACTTCTGCTATTTTTGTCAACCTAGCTAATGCATTCAACAGAGTCTCTCACTCACTGCTTCTTGATTCCCTCTCTACAGCAGGCCTGGCATTGTCTGCCATCAACTGGTTTAAATCTTACCTCATTGGAAGGACACAATCAGTAAAAATCTCTGATTCAACCTCCCCTCCACTGCCTATCAACACTGGAGTTCCTCAGGGCTCAGTGCTTGGTCTCCTGCTTTTCTCCATCTTCATCAATGACCTTCCTTCAGCCTGCTCCACCTCCTCCATCCATATGTATGCTGATGATACTGTCTTATACAGCTCAGCACAAATCCTGCTGCTGTGGAAACCAGTTTACAGTATGACTTTAACCAGGTTCGGCTCTGGTTTGCCTCACGCCAGCTCTCCCTTAATGCCAAGAAGACAGTCTCAATGACTGTTGGCACATGCCAGAGACTGTCTAAGCTTACTGCCCTGCCCTCCTTCCACACCCTTGATGGGATTAACCTTGAGGGCACATCCTCATTTAGATATCTTGGGGTTTGGTTGGACCAATATCTCAACTTCTCTGTTCACATCGATGGCATCCTGAAGAAACTGTGACCCTAGCTTGGTGCCCTATGCAGGAACCATAGTTGCATCCCACTAACTGTGAGGCAGGAACTTGTTCAGAAGATGATACTCCCCATATTTGACTACTGTGATGTAGTCTATGGTGCTGCTCCCAAATCTTCCCTGACCAAATTGGACACTCTTTTTAACTCCGTCTGTCAATTGGCACTTGATGCCCCTTCTAGGACTCATCACTGTGACCTCTATCATGCCTTAGCTTTTCCACCTCTGTCTACCCAATGACTCTCTCACAGCACCAAACTAACCTCCAAATTCTGGCTTAGTGCTCTCCCATCTTACCTTTTATCCTCCCTTTCTAACCCTCCCACCCCTGAGATCTAACAACATGCAAACCCTGATGGTCCCTCGCCATTGTACCCTCATTGGCCAGTCTGGATTTTCCCTTCGCTTCCCTAAAATCTGGAATGTGCTACCCACACAGATTCACCACTCTTCTTTCACCTACTCCCTCTTCACTGCACTTCACAATTTCCTCTCTTCCAACTACACATGATTTAATCCTCCCTAATCACCTCCTTACTTGATCCCACTCACCAGCACCCCGACCCCCTTGCAGGGTTCTCAGCATCCTGAAGTGGATTTAAGTTTTCTGGTTGCCTGCTCTCTGCATCTTATCTCTCCTTTAACTGCTGTAGTTTATATCTTAACCCACCTTGCAGGGTTCTTCTCTTCCTGAAGCGGGATTAGGTTTTCCCTCCTGCCTCCCCATTTTACTCCTCACCTCCTCTCCATCATTCCTTAGATACCTTCCTCCCCACTTTATCAATGGTTATTGTCTTCTCCCTCCTGACTCCAACACTAGCATTTGTTTACTGTCAATCAGTGGTGGGCAAAGTGGCCAAAATTCGCTCCGCGAAGTGATTCATGGAGTAATGCAGAATCTGCAAAGTAATCAGCAATGTGAAGTGGAGTACTTTACATCATAATGAAGAATGCAAAGTCCATTGAAACCAATGACTTAGTGTTATTCTGCCTTCCCCAAACCACTTCTCCACCACTGATTTCAATGTACTTCACATCATTTCACCTTCTAATTGAGCTTCAAGGTGATTGTGCAGTGATTCATGGGATTGCAGGTCACATGGGCTTTAGATTGTTCTGTACAGCCTTAGTTCTGGGTAGTGTGTGTGTAGTGGTAGCTGGAGACAGTTTTCTGTCAGAGCTCTGTGATTCAAAACCTCTAAAAGCTGTTAAAAAAGCCTTTTTGGGTCTCTTTTTTCCCTCAAAATTTAGTACATTGATTGTAGGAAACCCTTCTATGCTCATGTCATCAAGTGTTTATTGTTTGTGTGTGGATTTTGAATGTTAATTTAGAACATTCAGGGCCAGATATTCAAAACTTTGCCGCTGGGCTAAAGTAACACTGCCCAACAGGCAAACTTAGCCTGGAGCACAAAGCAAACTATATTCAAAAGGAATAGCCTGGGGCAAACAGCTTCTGAATATAGCATGGGAATGAGGCTGGGCAATCTGGGCTGGGAGTGCAGGCCAAACTTAGCCCTGGAATAAGACAGCTCTAAATATAGCAACCAGGAAATGCAAACCACAACAGCAACACAGTACACAGCAATGGGAAGGTAGGTAGAGGTGAACTATGTCACCAATGTGTGTGCCAGCAAATGTGTGGACCCAGTACAGCTGCAGGGAGCAACGCATGTGAAAGTGCAGTGTTCAGAACTGTATAATATTCCCTGAACTGTTTGCACAGTGCTAACACATTTGCACAGGTTTAGCACAGGTCTAAACCGTTAGCCTGGTACAAATACATTTGCCTGGTGCTAAACTTTGCCATGTTCAAAAGTGACATGCAAATCAGCCTACTTAGGTAGTCTCTGGGAAACATTCAGGTTAGCATTTCATTATGCCCTGATTTGCATGCAGTTTGCCCAGCATTACTGCAGGATCCCACAGCTCCATCTGTAGGTCACTCTGGAAGTACAGGGGCTGGCCAGGTCTGACCACAGCTCCACCTGTAGGTCAGTCTGGCAGTGCATGATGATAGCTGTAGGCTACATGTAAATGGGACAGCATAGCATAGAATATTGTACCCCAGGGGACAACACAGCATAGGCTCAGATGGTGGTGGTGCTGCATGCAACTGTCACACTGTTGGTCATGCTACAGTACACAGCAGACACTACAGTAGCAAGGGGGCCAGTAGTGAGTGGACACAGCACTGCCTACAGTGTGTAGGGCAGTGCTGATGACTGCACTATACACAGTGACAGGCCCAACATGCAGGTGTTTACTGACAGTGGACATTACTGTTATGCTATTGCATGACCCACAGATGCTGCACCTCTGGCATGGGATGCTCACAGTGACAAATGCATGTCCGGTTTTGTGTGCTGTGGCAGTTGTACAGTTGTGCGGTATGTGTCTTGGGGGCATATATTATCAGAAAGACACACTGATGTTGGGGTATTCCCAATACTGGCCCATGTGCACTGTGTGATGTGTCCCAGCCTTGTGGCCACACCTGGTCTGTGGCACAGCCTGGCCACCTGTACACTGTCCCCTCAACATCCTCCATGCCCACAGTGCTGCATGTGTGTTGGTGTCAACGGAAGAGTGGTCTACAGGTGTGTGCTGTATGGCCACACTGCTATGCTGTCCACTGGCAGCAGGGTCACCACTTACTGCCTGGCATGGCTGGGGACTGGTGGCAGATGATGGCATCATTGTGATGCCATCAGTGAGCAGCATGTTTCCTCTGTGTCTGGCTTTGTCTGTGTGTCATATTTATTTGTTAGGGTTGCACAAAGCCATGCAAAAGCCATGCAAACACAGCACAAAGCCAAAATGTCACACAAAGCTGATTGCCCAGGGTTAAGACTACCTTTTCCTGGATGGTAATGTGCACCACACTAAGTGTCGCACTAAATCACGCAAAACCACATCGCGCAGTGCTAGTTGCTGAATATAGCATTGCGCCTGTATTCATGTACATACCCCCTCAGTTTGCCCCTTGCATACATTTTGATTTTGCCTGGCGCAAATGCAGTTTGCATGTGCTATTTGGCTTTTTGAATATAGCAAACCCGCTCTAATCTCGCGCTAAACCTGCGCATACGGTTTTTGCCCATTGCAAAGTTTTGAATATCTGGCCCTCAGTCTTTGTACTGTGAAGTGTGCTTTGGGGAAGGGGAGTATCTGTGGTGTAAGTAGATTAACTGGGAGAAAAAGGCAGTCTTTCTATTTTTGGTTGTATTTTTCTTGATAATTGTGTTAATGTACACACAGTAATATTTTCAGTAATTTTTGACATTTCTTGCTGATTGTTGTGGTGCAGCAGTGTATAATTTCAGTTTGTTTAAAACATTTGGTTATGTGACTTAAGGTTTTCAATTTGCTTCACATTACTTGTAGTGTGCATGAGTGAGTGAATGAGTGAGTGAGTGAATGAGTGAGTGAGTGAATGAGTGAATGAGTGATGTTTTAATTTTAGATTTATTTCAGTGTGATCTAATAGTCTTAGTAGACTGCGCTAGATAACTGTTTGAGTCTCTGCATCGTGTTTTTGTTTGAATTTAAATTTAAAAACAAAAGGTAGTGGTTAAGCTTAATAGTATATTGTAGGAAACTGTTTAATTACTGCCACAAGCTTTTAATTTCTCTATTTCCGACCCCCCCCCCACTAGCCCTCTGCAAGCTCAGCCTCCTGTTTCCAATGGCACCTAAAGTACAGTCTACCACCCACTGCTAATTGTTCCTCTCCCATCCTGCTACACCTCCTTTTGGCATCCACTCTCCCTTACTTTCATCTCTTGCGTTACTCCCCTTCCAATTTATCTGGCTTCTGTACTATAATCTTTATGTGTGCTTACAGCCTTGCCTTGCTGTCATTCTAGCTTGAGCCCTGAGGGGCTCCTCCTCTGCCATTGTGGCTCTGGCAGTGCTTTTGGCTGGCCCCATCCTCCTCACCAATCTGTCTGCTGCCCAGCTGCTGCTCAGGTACGCTTTGCCAGCACTAGGACCACTTAGCTTGTAATTTGACTGGTCCTTCTACAGCTGTTCTAGTCCTCCTTTGGCTGCTACAAGACCCTTCTGCTTCACTGTTGGATTCAGCTCTACCCAGTATTTCTACTGTTTCTCGCTCCTACCTACACTGTTAACTGAATATTCAGTGCCAGGCAAACCTGAGAAACTGAAATTGATTCCCATTAGCAAGTTATACTGTACTGCCATTAGAGTGATATAATCTTTATTTAAAGTGATCCCTGCCTGTTGTTCATATAGATACCTTACTAAACTAGAGCTCCCCTTACATCTGACCAGCCATCTCCTCCAGACTCATTGCTTAGATGTTCTTCCTCTTCCTGTGCCTTAATCAATTATTCACTAATTTCACTGCCTTTATCAATAATGCATCCCCTACTCTACCATAGGTGAATCATATGCTGTCCAACTGCACCATAACTGACTACAATTAGTGCAGATCCATTGCTGCCCCATTAAGCCTTGATTAAGGGCCTCCTAAATTCAAGGGTTCCTACAGGGACCTGACCCCAGAATGAAGGTCTGTGCTATGTGTCCCTATCTGTCATTGCTCTCATTTTGTTTTATTGAAATTACTATGATCTCCCAGCCTTATCCTTTTTGTGCATACGATCATGGCACCGCTGTGCATTGCCAGGATCTCACTGACTTCCCTGATTTGTGTATATGTACCTGTAAGTTCCCTGTACTAGAGCTGGGTATACATCTTCCCTGGCGGAACAGAACTTCTACAGAGGCATCTGTTAAGCCTGTCACTTTATCTTCCTCAGCTTTGTTACTACAACATTCCCTGATTTTCACAGTCAGGGTATTAATATTTGTGGCCATAGGTCCTTTAGGTATCAGTCCTGGGGACACTGCCATTTCTGTAATTATTTACCCCAGACAGAAACATACAAGAGCACTCGGTCTCTCAGAGGAGCCATCAAGATTATTCTTCTCCTTCTACTGCTGTGTTCTGGCAATGTTGAACTTAACCCAGGTCCTCCTGCAAATATTACAGCCCCGGCTGACTTACCCAGCCTCAAAGGGGTGAGCTTTTTGCAAGTTAACGCGTGTAGTCTATTAAAAAACTTGCATCTATCCAGGCCTGGGTCTGTCATACTATGCCTGATGTCCTGGTGATCACGGAGTCATGGCTCAAATCTGGAATTGCTGACAGGGAAGTAAATATCTCCTCTTACTCCCTTTTTAGAATGGACAGGCTGACGAGAGGAGGAGGAGTTGCAATTTATGTCAAGAATAAATTCTCAGCATTGGTCATTGGCTCAACCTCAATTCATAAAGAGTTCAAAAGTCTGTCCTTAAACTTGAAATATCCCCCACTACCTCACTCTGTGTTATTGGGTGCTATAGGCCCTCGTCGGCAGAATTACAGCTTCTGAACCACCTTCTCAACTCCCTGGGTTCTTCACCCTCTGAGTATATCTTCTTAGGAGATCTTAACTTGGACTGGTCCTCCAGTGCCTCTTTACCACTTAAAAAATCTGTGACACACTCGGCTTGTCTCAGCTTATTACTGAAGTTATGCATCCTAATATGAAGATCCCTAACAATAGCAAACTACTGGACCTCATTATGGTTAGCAAACCGCATCTATTTTCCCACACAGGAGTTTTTTTCTCTGACATTAGTGACCACTGCATTATTGCCTGTATAAGATCTATCCCTAAAATAGCATCTACATCCCAATTTACCTTTAAAAGATGTCAGCGTAACTTTGACCCATATGCTTTTATCACAGAGCTATGCTTTTCTGTGTGCTGGTGGGACTTCTACCTGGCAAAGTCTGTGAACAGGGCCTACGACTTCTTCCATGAAATTGTGCTGTGGGGTACTTGACAAACATGTTCCCATAGTTAAAATCCATGCAAAGAAAAAATCATGCCAATAATTCTCAGCACACTTAAAGTCGACCTTGCTTGAGAGAGAGACTCACTCTGGAAAAGGCCAGGAAAACCAAGCTCCCAGCAGACTGGTTATCATTTCTAGGAACTATTGCATCAAAATGGTCAGAGAAGCTAATGCTAACTTCTACCAAACAGAACTTGACATTGCTTCTAACTGCTCAGCTATGTTTTGGAGAATCTTAAAGGAAGTAGAAGGCCATTCATCTGGAAATGCCCTGCCAGCAGAAATCTGCCTTGGAGACTTTACAATCTCTGATAAGCCATCCATCCTTGAGTCTCTTAACAATCACTTCTCTACTGCAGGCCTAGCCTTTGACTCCTCCCCTGCCAGTGCACTCCACAACCAAGTCGGCGTACAGGACCCCGAAGTCCCTGTCACGAGTTTGTCATTCTCCCTTCAACCTGCATCACTAAAAGAGGTTGAAGATCTTTTGCAGCAGCTGGATGCTAGGAAGAGTGCAAGAGCAGATCTGCTTGACCCCTTCTTCCTTAAGATTGGTTATCATGTCTTGGCTGTGCCAATTACCCTCCTTTTTAATCTGTCAATCTCTCAGGGTGTCCTTCCCTCCATATGGAAAACTTTGCATGTTATTCCCCTTTTTAAATCCGGAGACTCCAGCGATCTTAACAATTATTGACCTATTTCTTTACTCCCCATCCTGTCTAAATTGTTAGAATAAATTCTGAGCTCACAACTAAGGAATTATTTGGAATTATATAATTTCCTTAACTTTTTGCAGTCTGGCTTCAGACCATGGTATAGCACCATTTCAGCACTTTGCTAAATTTATGAACAACTGGCAACGTGAACTTGATGCCAAAAACTTTGTGCAGCATTCTTAGACCTTAGCAAGGCATTCGATACTGTCGACCATGACCTGCTTCTCCTTTCCCTTAGGAACATTAGACTGGACCACCTTTCCTTGAGATGGTTTTCTAATTATCTAGTAGATCAGTTCCAGCAAGTCAAAGTGGAAGGGGAACTCTCTCCACTTAAGAATCTCCTGAGAGGCGTACCACAGGCCTCTTGCTTTTCACAATATATATTAACAGTACAGATCCGTGCATCAAAAATGCCATTATATATCTTTTTTCAGATTACACGGTTCTTTACACCAGTAGATCTACCCTTGAGGCTGCTTGCAGTCACCTTCAATAGGATTTCAATCTTCTGCAACATCAGCTTCTTAACCAAAAACTACTTCTAAATGCCAAAAAAACTAAGGCAATGTTCTTCTCCCCCCTTGTGCATTCAAGATATCTGTCCTTACTTGGAACACTGCCTCTGATCACCACCCTTCTTGGTGAACTTCTGGAGTATGTATCCAAGTTTAAGTACCTGGGGGTATGGATTGACCACAGACTCTCTTTTCTAGACCACATCGAAGAACTGTCAAAAAAGCTTAGACAGAGGTTGGGCCTGTTTTATAGGATTAAGCATCTTCTTACAAGAGATGCCAAGAAAAGACTGGTCCAAACCACATTCTCTCCCTCCTGGATTGTGTAGACTTTCTGTACAGCCAGTGCCCAGCTGCTGCACTCTTGAAACGGGACATGCTCTATCATAGAGCCCTAAGGTTTATCACTGATCTTCCATACAGTACTCACCACTGCTCTCTATGTAATGCCATAGGATGGACATCTCTCACTTACAGAAGACAGATAAATGCCTCCCTCTGGACCTTCAGAGCTATCGCCAAAAAGCTGCCTCAATATATCTTGGATTGTTTACCCCTAAGCGTGTTTGGTACATTTACACCAAGAAGTGCCTCCTATATCTACCTGGCAGTTCCAACGGTCAAATCACGCTTTAGTAGGGCTTCCATGAGCCATATGTTACCTGTGTGCTGGAATACACTGCAAAAAAAGCTTGAAATTGGCCCACAGCATCATCATATCAAAATTTAAAGCTCTCTATGCTCGTTCATTTAAAGAAATCTGCAATTGTTTCTGCTGATCTCCCCCTCCCTGCCTCAGTGACTTGCTGGTCACCAGTCTGATGAAATATTACAGTACATTTACTACCCCATCTCATTGATCCCTTCCCTTCCCTCTTTAACCTTTCCATAGCATTCCTTTTTGCTTTTCCTTGTGTAGCTTGCTTCCTTGCATAAGTTTTAGTTGTTTTAATGTAACATACCTCTTGCTCACATGCCTACTACCTCCCTGACCCTGGGGAACTCACTTTATCTCTGCCTCTCCTCACTCCCCTTATCTAGAGTCTGTCCTTACCCATGACCCTGGTGTCACTATTTGCTGCTATGACACTTATGGGTTCCCCTGCCTACCCTCCCCCTCCCTCTTTAATCTTCACAACTCCCTTCCTTTTCTTATCAGCTTCCTAACTTCCCTTGTTGCCCCTCTCACTCATGTTTGTTCTTCTGCCTTCACCATACCATAGTGTCCAATCTTGACTATAACCTGTGTTTTGCTGCTTATGTGTGTATAGAGTACTCATGCACTACCACTGTTATTACCGTGTGTATTATATTTAGCACTATGTTAGTCAGTTATTTAAATAATGTGTGATTTTATTGTGTTCAATGTGCTGTGTATTTTTCTTGTATCCTGTCCAGGTCCATCTCGCAAATGAGCTTTGCTCAATGATGTTCACCTGGTTAAATAAAGATTTTGATTGATTGATTGTTTGAGTGTGTGTGCAATGCATGCCATAAAATCAGACACCTTTTATTGTGCCACAGAGTAACTGCAGCAGTGTGAACCTGCTATCCACTGCACCTGCATGAATTGTTTGTACTGCTTTGTGGTATCTTTATTGGTAGTGGACTGTTACTGCCATGCACTACCCCCTCCACAACCGGCAAAAGTTATTCTTTTCCAGATTTGGATTTGTGACTTGTGAGCACTGGTTAGGTGTTGTTGTGCCTTTGCGTCTGCATCTCTTGAGTGCACAGCGCAATCTTAATCTGTTTGTGCATTTGCAGTGCATCATTAATTCTGGCAGACTTTGCATTTCTTGTTATGCTCTCATTTCACTTCATCAGCACTGGGGAATTTTCTGGACACAAGACAGTAGCATTTTGGGGATGCACATTAATTCTGGTGACTGTGTGTGTGGAGAGCTGCCAATATTGTTGTCACTTCACCTTACTTCACATTAAGGCAGAATGACAATGCAAAGTAATAATTACAAGACAAAGTGAGCATTTCATATTGGCCACTCCACACAGTGGAACGACAATGTGAAGTGCCCACTTTGGGGGCACTTTGCTGGTCAAATGTAAATTCACTGCATCTCTACTGCCTATGAGCCTTGCACTTGGAACATCTAGGCGCCATGTTTGTTTTGTCACATGTTGTTTTGTTTGTATGATGGTTCATGATCTGTGTCTACCCATTGACTGTAATAATTTTATATGTTGTAATGCTTATAGTGTTTACTAATTGTTATTTATATTGTTTAAATGGTCCAACTCAATTCTAACTGATCTTACCTCTTTTATTCTATAGACTCTGTTTTTCTTATGCTCATTGTACCCCCCAGGTCACACCGGGAGACAAGCAGTTTTTGTTCAGTGTGCCTTCCTAGTAATACATTTCAATAAATAAATATCTCCATTCCAAAATATGTAGTCTATAATACTAGGACTTCTGGTTAAATAGTGTGTGAAATTTCCTTCTAAATCTCCTGTCAATCTGCTATTGGGCAAGGTGGTGAATTGTTAGAAGCTCAATTAATTTAGTTCCCTTTTTTTATCCATTTAAAAATGTATCTGCCTGCTTATGACACCAGTTATGGAAGTCATTATGAGAGTAGCCATCAAAGGCTCCAGTTCTAGCATTAATATTACCACATGGTAGTGTTTCTTCACATGCAGTAGTAGCCCAGCATGTATGTATTAATTCTTCTAGGATTATCCAAAGACCTGGTTCATAAAGTTTAGTATTAACTATTAGGGGGATATATGTATTGATTAGACAAATGAAAAACTCCCCAACTTTTATCAAAAAGGTGTGTACATTGTTATTAGTTAGTACAAGATCAGCTTTAATTCCTTTACCTATTTTAACCCAAGTGACTAAACCTTCTGCCATTTTACCATTCTTGGCAGTTTTAACTCCAGGTACCTGGAAATTATTGTATCCATTAAGTGAACTATCACAATTTTTAGAATGCCATGTCTCCTGCAAGCATATTATGGTCAAGTTGACTATTTAATCCAGCCAGTCTTTATCCATCAATTTACTACCCAGACCAGCAATATTCCAAGAAATGAGTGAGAAAATATACTCAGTGTCTAATGCAAAAGAATGTAATAGTCAGTTATCAGATGCTATCAGACCATCATACCTATTTTTAGTTTTAGTGTTAAATGTTGTCAAATTTTCATTCCTTTCAGTTTGATTACTATTATTTTGCATATTATCTGTCCCTTTAGTATTAACAGTATTGCTAGTAGGTATCTGTTCAGTCATGGTTTCTTCTGGGACTATAAATAATCCCAGTGCATCCAGTTAATTACCATTTTCTGTTATCTTGTCATAAAGACTTTTGACACCTACCCTGATAAGCACCAAATCACAATCAGGATAGTTTTCTTGCCTATTAGCTGTAATGGCACTTTAATTTTCTATGGCGATACTCAATAACTGCTCCAGCAGATCTAGAATAGTAGTTTTTAACTGCTGAGATTTTTCATTATTGGTTCTCCATAGGCCATAGAGTAGTAATGTTCTAGTTATCCTGTAATTTTGTTCCTGTTGCCTATCTAGCTTTGCCTTTTGGCTAAACCCATTTAATACAGTATTATCTGCAATGTGTACATCCACTCTCTCCAAAAGTGGCCTTATCAAGAATGGCATCTGCCATATACTGATTTTGCACCACTATATCAACATGACCAATATTAAGGACATTTGTATATCTGTATGCATCTAGTATTTCCATCCTTTTGTCAGGTAGCTTTAAAGCATGAGTGAACAAATTGTTCAATACTGTTTTCAACTTACTTGTGGTCTCATTATGTATGTTTTTAATTCCAAAAATTGTTAACTTAGAAGGACTAAAGTATTTCTCTGTTCTTTGGCTATTATTTGAGTGCCTGTTTATGTAATCAATAGCATAACCATACTTTTTTAATTCTTCACAGATAAGCCACATTTGATTAGCAATACAGGGTACAGTACAAAAGATAAAGAAGCAATCTACACCATCGATGTCCTTGTCAGGCCAGATTTGGGCCACATCATTCTTTACAATATCTGCTCCAGTAGCTGTCCTTAATAGGTGCACAATCTTGTCCCTTAATATTTCAGAGGAGCTGTCCTGCTCACATAAATAACCATATAGACAAAGTATAGCACATTCTGAAAAGTCAACCATCCTTCTCCCTTTCACGTATTCTGCTGCAGCTGTAAGTTCTTCATCAGTTACTAGAGGGTGTTGAAATATCTAACTATTTTTGATATTTCCAGATGTTTCCCTAGTAATGTTCCAGTTACTCCAATCTTTCTTAAAAGCATCCAAGTTAGACTCAAATCTATTCATTTGTGCAGATATATTTTTGAGCAGTGGAGCATCTACAGATTTCAGAGATTGGTAGCTATATGTTCTTGTCTAGAGTGACACAGTCCTCCGTGCCAGCTTTTGTTGGACCTTCAATTATGTCAGTAATAGTCATTGACTGCTCATTCTGTCAGACAAAAGACATACAGGTTTCCAGAGTAGTTAAGAACAGACGTGGTTAAGGAAATGCAACAAATGAAAGGATTGGGTATTATTGAAGAACTGAGATGTGCTTAGTCATCACCAATGGTGATTGCAAATAAAAAAGAAAGGGGTGTGAGAATCTGCCTTGATTTTAGGAAACTTAATCAAGTGTCCATATATGACAGCTATCCTATCCCAAATATAGATTATTTGGTGGACAGACTTGAAAGTGCCAAATACATTACTATCATGATCTCACCAAGTATAGATTATTTGGTGGACAGACTGGGCACTGTCAAGTAAATTAGTATCCCTGATCTCTCCAGCTCTGCAGCATTTACCTGGCAAGAATTCCCCATCACAAACTCATGCTGCCTGCCATTTTGGAGAATGCATTTCTCCGTGAAGTCTACCAGCTGTTCCTTGATAATTGTCTTAAGCAACTTCCCCACAACTGAGGTCAGGCTAACCAGTCTGTTTCCACTCATGGAGTGGTACATCAGCTAACCTGTGTCCATTAGGACCACAATGGTGCAGTTGAACAGATCTGCCAAGGATTCCACAAAGGGCTGCCCCATATCCCTCAGCACCCAATGATTCAGCCCATCTACTCATAGTAACATACCCATCTTCAGCTCCCCCCATGCCCTTGTATATGGCATTTTGCAGTCAGATATTATCTGTATATTTATTAAATCTTGGATTGTGATACTGTCCTGTGCTAAGTCTTATTTATTTATTTATTTATTGAGATCTAGGAGTGCATCTTTGAGCTGTAAGCTCATTTGCAAAGGTTCCACATCAGTAGAGAATAACAAATTGCAGACAATTCAAACAGAAATATATGACAGTACTTGAATTTCGAAAAATGGGACCGTACAAAAATATAAGTGCAGTGAAAATCTTAAACAGTTATTAATACAGGTGAGTATGTGGTTGCATACAATGTGGGAATAGAGCTGCAGTACTTAAACTACTAAGCAGAATAACATTCCATTGTCAAAGTATAGGGAGGGATAGGAAGGGAGGAGAGATGTATGGATGGAAATAAGTGCATAAAGGAGTAAACCAAGTTACATGAGAGTATTAATAGGAGAACTATTTCACTGCTGTTCTTTAGAAATGAGTAGTCATTTCTGATGATGTGCAATAGTTCAAAAACCATTGAGCGCCATTGATGCACCCAAGTATGCACTCCTGCATATTGTTTCACAACATCTCTCACTACCACCAATATGGCTGTGTATTTTGCCTCCATTCCCTTGGTTGCCTGCCACCTTTTTGGTGCCTGACTGCCTCTCCCCATGTTTCCATTAGTGCTACTGTGCATGGATTAATGAAATTTAAAAAAAAAAGTATTTTTTGTGGCTGGCATCCAAACACTGATGTCACTATTTTCACTCACCGCTGCAATCCAAGATTCTGTTGCTACTACTGTGGCAGACTATAGTATCTTTTGTTGATGCTGGGATAGGGTGGGCTATCACTGTGCTGTGCTGTCCACTGCTTCACCTGTTGCTGCACATGAAAGTACATACTGTACAGAGGACTTTTCCTTGACTGGCAGGAGTACTGTGAGGGACCCCATCGACTAAGGTAAGGCCCTGCTCTTTTTTCCTGGTCTGTTAGCCGGTTCCCTTTCTAATGCTGCCTCTTTTCACACTAATTGTAGACTTCCAGATCTCTCCACTGCTAGGGGAGAGGCACAGAAGAAAGCTAAAACCTGCAAACAAGATTTAATAAAGCAGATATTGACTCGGAATGATATGTTAATCTCCATTGGCTATATTGCCCTCAGGCATTGACACTGGAAAATTTAACAGTAGTCACTAAATATATACTCCATAGGGTTCAAAACTTTTAAACTATAGCTGACAACCTGTTTGAGTAGTGTCTTACCAGCTGCAGTCCTCCTTCCCTGCTCCAGCTTCCATCCCCTGCTTTGCCCCTGAGCACCAGACTGGACCAATAAGTTGGCAGCAGTTGGTTCCAATCTAACCATTGGTGGTTGATGTTATCTCAGAGGAGTGGCATCTCCAGCGTTAAAGGGAAGCCATATTAGTGGCACTCTGTGGAGTGGCACTCAGTTGCATTACAATTTTTTGTATTAGTACTGATTTTATTTTGTATTTATTTTTTATGTCGTATTTTTTACAGCCTTTCTGTATTACTCAGTAACAAACTGAAGGCTCCATTCTCAAAGAAGTTAGATTGCCACATGCCTTGGGTGTGCCAAACGCAAGGTGCATAGGGCTTACGGCAGTCCTGGGGCCGATTTTGGGATTCTCAAAACCAGAGCCCATCGTGCACCACATATGGCA
This sequence comes from Neoceratodus forsteri, assembly GCA_016271365.2. Taxonomy (NCBI): domain Eukaryota; kingdom Metazoa; phylum Chordata; order Ceratodontiformes; family Ceratodontidae; genus Neoceratodus; species Neoceratodus forsteri. The sequence continues at coordinate 157,072,132 of CM028131.1, read as the reverse complement.
GAGTTTGACCAGCTTTTGCTGGTCTAACTTTGCCAACCTTTTTACGGAGCTTGCGCCAAGCCTTTGGGCAAGTCGCCATAAAAATGGTGTAGTGTCACAAAAGTGCACGACCTATGAGAATTGGGTGCACTATGCGCCAAAGCGTTTGAAGCAAGCTGCATTGTTGGTGCAGGGCTTCTCTATGCCCTGTGCCAACCTTCAATAATAGATTCCTGAAACTTTAAGGGCTTCCATTAACAGTATTGTCATTAATCAGAGTGTTTCCAACAACTGCCTCTCCAGGGAGCAAGCACTTCCACTTTGAAAGGACCTTTATTAGTTTTACATTTACTTTTTTTCTGCTTAATTCTAGTGATGATGAATTGTTTATAGCTACTTACTTTGCTTATGCTTTTGGGGGGCTAAATGAAAAGACAAACTCTACTTTCTCTACTGAGGAAGTTAAAATTGATTCATTGGGTGGGTGGGGAACTTGTTTAAATGATAAGAATTCAACTTTCAGGTACGTTATTCTAAAACAGTTGGTAGTCTGTCAAAGTTGCAATACTTGTATTACCGAAAAAGGGTTTTCACTAAAATACTGTATGAACCACTGGCCAGGTGGTGCTGAGGGCTGAGGTGTTGAACACCACACCTTGCACCACACTGGTGACCCGTGTTCAGGAATGAGCATGGGTTGCCATGGGTTAGCTGGGAGGAGATGGATTGAGCATCCTATGGACTATTGTCCATCTCCGGGGGGGGTGGGATTACAGCAGCCAGTGCTCACCTGACCCCTAGCGGAGGCTGGGGCTTGATGGCATGGGGCTGCATCACAGAAGGAGGGGGTGGCAGACGCTTGACTGGTTTGTACACGGAGAATGCGTGGGCCCAGTTGCTGGCATCATTGCACACTGCACTCCCACAAGAGGGAGAAAAACAGGAAAAAAACAAGGCTCCTAGAGGATGACGAGGGGGAGCTTGCAGGCCCCACACCTGGCTAGACACAGCGCACAACAAATCCATTTTCAGTGGGGGATAATCCCTGGGGTACTTGCACTGGCTGGTGGATGCCAGGGTGATGTGGCTGGGGCTCCCCCCATGATTGAGAGGGCCAAGGAGTAGGAGCATAAATATTAATAAATGCAAAATACTGTATGAAAAATGTTATGAGGCTAAGAGCCAAAAATGAAAATATGGGGTACAGATGGTTAAAACAATTTGGATTATGAAGTGCCAAGCAAAACTTGTGATTGATTGAATATTGCTGCTGTACTATCTGGGTACATGCATCCAAATCCAGGGAAGGTAGAAAGTTTTGCTTTTATTTCAAACAATACTTATGAGGGCTTGAAATTAGCCTATATGAATACAAGAAGTGTGTTATCCTAATTTGTAAAATGGGTAGAGAATTCCCGTGTCCTGAGTGGTTGTTAGCCATGTGTTAGAAGTGTCTAACACACAGCTAAAAACAAGGGCTGGTCAGCTGGATGCAGTGCTGGACATTGGACAAATCCTTGTGACACTAAATAAACTAGTTAGTTGCTACCATTTTTGTCCCCCCACTTAGCGACAGTTTCCTACACTTTAAGTCTCCCATGCAGTAGCTGTATCTTTTCATTTGCCACATAGAAAGCTGGTACAAAAAGTCAAACACAGGTTTCTGCATGTTTTTTACTCTTATTTTCCGATCTGCAGCACCAGCGATATGTCCCCCCCTCACCGATCAGTCCCTCGCTTTTTTCTTTTTGTAAAATTCAAAATGCTCTTCTCCTAATATTTTAAAAAACACTTTAATAAGCAATGGACTGCTGCTCACAGCACATCAGTTTTCATCACTGTGCCTAACCCATGAAGTGCTGCCACTTCACAGAAACTGGTAACTGCAACTACTGTTGAATGCAAAGATCTTCTAGGCTGGCTGCCACCTACACTGTTCAGTGCTATGAGTTAGCAAAATCTCTGCTCATCCAGTCCCACTTCAGTTAGTGGTCCTCAAGCTGTACCTGTTTGGACCCCCTGACCACTCACTGTCCAACATGCTGCTTCATTATTTAAGCAATAAGGCACGAGAAGGTGTGTGTTATTGTGTAATAACGTCACTCCTGGGGTGGGTTGAAGCATGAGGTGAAGCCGAGTGCTTCCACCACCCTAGGAGTGACATTATTACATGATAACAAACACCTTGGAGTGTCTTATTGCAATTATACAATGGCTCAATGTTATAGAAAACAAAAAATAAAAATGTTTTTAGTAGATTTTTAGTGAGGCAGTGTATCTTTGTTTCTGAAAAAAAAAAGTGGCTCATAAAGATCATCCAAAAAATCAATACAGTGATGTTATTGTGTAATAACATCACTGTCTCAGGCACACATTGACCTGTCAGAGTCCAGGAAATTTTATTGGCATTGTATAATTAGTTTTAAATACACATGAAAGATGTACACATACATATAAAAAAAAGTGAGCAATCTTAACTGTTTGCGACTTTTCAGTGCGTGTGCCTGGTTACTTGCCTGCTCAGCGCACACTAACAGAAAAATGAACAATCATTTGTAAAAAGAGAAAAAATAATGATAACAACCTGTTACTTTCTATCGAGCTGCTTTGCACATTCGCCAGCCCACTAACCGTTGACTGCTCGCTAGTTCCAAAATCTGTCTCTGTCCAGTGTTCAAAACACAGAAAAACAACCATCATTTTTATATGAATTAACAATGATTATGCCCTGTATATTTCAAAGGACATGAGTACCTGCTAATTTCCCAAAGTGTCAGTGATGAGGCGATGGTATAGCACTATGGAACCACTTAGGACATCACGGTACTGAAGATAACTACAATGAGATGTGAATGCGCTCACTCATACTTTCACTCTCCTGTGTCTCTAGTTGCACCATATCAGAGACTTGCTTTTTTTAAACATTTTGAAAATAAAAAAACAACAACACTTGTGAGCCAAGTTTTGTCTATGTGCCTTTGTGTTTGTGCCTCATTCTAGTCAGCAGAGCAACTGCTGCTTGTCCGCTCACCCTCGCATGCCCACTCATAATAAAATTAAACAAACTAAGAAATCAACATAAATAACAGGCAGTACAGTGTGTGTGTGTGTGTGTGTGTGTGTGTGTGTGTGTGTCTGCTTATGCTCCCCACATTTCCATTTCTTACCACATGCATTTATCCTGGAGTTTTTAGTACAAAATACAAAAGGATCGCCATGACAACCGTTTTAAAAAGAACTACAACTATGGATTCCACAGCAGGACAAAAGTCCAGACTTTACAAAAAGGAAATACATTATGCTCATGCAGGTGGAGGAACTATTTTAGGTTAAAATACATAAAACATTTTTTTTTTGTATTTAAACCACTCAGTTTTAATATTTATATGCATATAAAATACAGAATTCCATTTTATAAGCACAATAAGACACTCCAGGGATGTGCATTAGGCACTTCTAATGCAGAGCCAGTGGCTGAAGGCACTCATACTGTGGCCTTGTGCCTTACTACTCCCCTGGCCATACATTAGAAGTGTCTAATGCACACCCCACTGTGTCTTATTGTTTACTTACATAATTTGCTGTATGGGTTCATCTGCATAACTTGGATTGTGTTGAGTCATCTGAAACTTTGCTTTCCCCAAAAATGTCAAATGCAGAGCTTTATATCCCTGTTTATAATATATTGAGATATGATAAAGAGGGTAAAGGAAGGGAGGTTGTGCCATTTACTATTGAGAATGCTCCTCTGTTGTAAAAACTGATGTTTGTCTTAGTGACAGAAGTTGTGAATTTTTTAGTGCAACTGTAACTTTGGTAGGATCTAAAAAATGAAAAACAAGTATAACTTATGTGCCTCTGAAAAATGTTCCAATTGACCTGGAATTAATTTTGTTTCCTGTTTTAAAACTCTGACTAGAAATCAGGAGAAGATTGCATTTGGCGACTTTAATATTAATTGGTATGGGAGGGATAATGCAATGCATTAAATCTTATTCTACTGATAACAGAAGAAACCTGGACTGGTTAACGGCGTAGTAATGATTCCTTAACCGATTGGCTTCTCTCTTCCAGACCACACAGAATTACTAATGTTACAGTTTTGTATGACACATTAAGTGACCATGTACATTTACACTGCAGTTGGACTGCAAAGTTACCTACGTTGCTTCCATCCATTTCCTGGGCTTGAATTCTTTGAAAAAATAAGGTCAATGCCTTTAAGTGAGCTTGTCTTGAAAATGACTGGTCCTTTATGGACACCATACCTTCTGCTGATTTATGATTTGATTTCTTTAAGTCAGAGTTCAATAAAATTTAGAACAGTTTGCCCCATTGAGGAAAGTTAGGGCAAGTGGAAATTCATTGAAATGGCTCTCACTGGAATAAAAGCATTTGATGAGATTGAGGGATAGAAAATGAAATTTCACAGGGAATCTAGGGATCTAAATATTTTTTCTGAATTTAGACATTTACAGATCAAGTGTAAAAAACAAATAACTCAAGATAAATCACATTGTAACTTGCAAAATACTACTTTTAAAAGTTTGCAAAATGTTTGGGATGGGTTAAATGAACTTCTTGGTAAAGATGTAAAAATTTGACTCAATCCCTACTTGTTGGTCGTTCTTTCTGCTCTGGGCCCGTTAGTGTTTCTGGCTATTTCAACTGCTACTTTACTGGAACTCATGAAAAAAGGTTGCTGCTCTTCCTATTATTAAGTCTACTTATGATTTGGATGATGGTGGGTTGAATAACATTGGTAGATCTCCATTTTTTTAAAAAAGGATTACTGTTTGACTTGTTTAAGATATTTCAATTGAAACTTAAGACTCACACGGGACCAGATGGTATAGCCATGAAGCTTTTTGGTGCAGCAGTTGATGAATCAGTAGCACCAATAACACAACTATTGAATTTTTCATTGCTTTACCATAAAGTTCCATCTATCTGGAAACATGCATATGTAACACCTGTGTGTTAAAGTGGTTTAACAGAGGAAGTTAGTAATTATCATTCAGTCTCCATTCTTTTCCCACTGTCCAAAGCCCTAGAGAGAATAATACATTACCAGATTATTGATTAAGTAAACATAATTTACAGGCCATTGAACAACACTGATTTAAAACATTTCTCAATACTATTACTGCCCTTGCTGAATTTACAAATAATGTTCATGAGGCTTTGGACAGTGGATAAAGTGTTGGAGCTCTTTATAATGGCTTATTGGAAGTTTTTGATTTTGTCAATCATGACAAGCTGATACATTTGGGTTTTCTAGCTCAGTGGTTGGTTAATTTGTTCAGCAAGTACTTGGGTGGAAGGGTTCAACAAGTGAAAAGTCATGGTAATCTTTCTTCTGCCCTTCCAATGAAGTTGGGTATCATGCAAGGGTCAGAATGTGGCCCCTTATTATTTAGCTTTGTTTCTGAATGGCATCCCTGTGGCTGCTGAGCTAACCCACATCCTGCTTTACACTGATGATGCTGTGGGGTTTTTTAGTGATCCAGATATTGCAACTGTTAATTACATTCTTCAAAGGGGGTTTGACACATTTTAGACATGGTTTGGTAGTATGAAACTATGCCTGAAGAGTAAGAAAACTAAAGGCATTTAGTTTTACAGTAAAATACAAAATTTAATTGACTACCCTATGTAGATTAGGGCCTTTATTGGAACATGTTGATTCTTATCGGTATCTTGGTCTTTTACTTGATTCTAATTAGTCTTTTTCAGTCCATATACACAGCCTTGTTAAGATGGTAAATATGACATTTTGAGTTCTTTATCATAATAGATCAAATCTCACATTTGAAGCTTGAAAACAGTACCGGTATCTCTATGCTTTTCATATGCTGCCTTGTTGAGGTGGGACTGCCAGGAAGAGGCACCTGTGGTAGAGAACAGGAAGGATATGGGGTCCTCCATAGCAGAGACCCCAAGAAGGATTCAACTACATTTACAAGGGACCTGGGGGTACTCATATCAGACAACCCTAAGGTAGGCAAGCAATGTGAGAAGGCAGTTAGGAGGGCTGGGACGATTCTGGGATGCATAGGGAGAGGCATCACCAGTAGAAAGCAGTAAGTTGTTACCCCTCTGTACAGACAGTTGGTGAGACCCCCCTGGAGTACTGCATGAAGTTCTGGTGACCCCACCTCCACAAGGATAAAGACAAGATGGAGGCAGTCCACAGGAGGGCAACCAAAATGGTGCGGGGTCTGCACTGGAAGCCATACGATGAGAGACTAAAAGGTCTTAATATGTATACTCTTGAGGAAAGGAGGGAGAGGGGGGACATGATAGAAATGTTTAAGTACCTCAAGTGAACCAACAAAGTCCAAGAGGGCAGCATCTTTCAGAACAAGAGATGCGCAAGAACAAGGGGGCACAACTTGAAGATAGAGGGGGATGGCTCAGGGGAAATATGAGGAAGTATTTTTTTCTCAGAGTGGGTTGTGGATGCATGGAACAGTCTTCCTGAGGAGATTGTGGGGTCAAAAACAGTGGGGGAATTTAAGAATGCATGGTACTGACATAAGGCAATTCTAGTGGGGGGGTAGGAGGAAGTAGGCTGCTGGTTAACTAGGATCTGCAGTTTATCCAATAGGTAGGGTAATGGGCAGACTAGGTTGGCCAAGCGGTCCTTATCTGCCATCAAAGTCTATGTTTCTTTGTTTCTGTGGAAGAAGACCCTGGGGTGGAGAAAGCAACTTCTGATGGGGGGACTTGATTGTCAGGAGGATAGATTTGGGAATAGAAAAGGAAGAGGAGGGGGAGGTCAGGTGCCTTGGCAGTGCCGTGGCCCAGAGGGCTAGAAAGCAAATCCTAAGGATATCTACAGCAGCAGGATAGGAGGCACAGCTGGATGTCATTGTCCACCTGGGGACTTATGACTTGACTGGAGACAGGGGCTAGGAGTGTGGACTGGAAGTTTAGAGAGCTGGGGAGGGGCTTTAGATAGGTAGCATTCTCAGTGGCCTTCTTGAGGTACTGCCTGTCTATAACAGGGGGAAGGAGAGGGATCTCCATACCACAACTTTTAATTCATGGCTCAAGGAATGGTGCAGCAAGGAGGGGTTCAGCTACATTGGCAACTAGGGACCCACCTGGGAGGGTAAGGGCCTATACGGAGGTGATGGAGTGCATCCATTTGGGAGGGGAACAAGATTCCTTGGTGGACTGTTTTAAATGTTACTTTGATGAACATTTAAAATAGTCAAAGGGGGTTACGTAAGAGATTGGGGTGGCAGAAACTTTCACCTCCCAACAGGTTGTAGAGAGAAGAGAGGACCTGAGAGGAATGGAATCCCCCTGGATGCAAATTAATACAGGAAGCAGACAGCAAGAATTAATGAGGATGGAAGTGGATGCATTAAAATGAGAAGGGAGAAGGAGGGAAAGCAAAAAGGAAACAATCTCTGGTCAGAGCCAATACAGCTGTGAACAGACTTAAGGAGTGGCAAGAGCGGTGTAAAGAATATCTGGTGCTCTTGCTGTACCAGAGTCAGCCATAATACTGCAGCGATTACAGTATTGCGCATGTGTGATACTCTCACATGTGTAGTTTGCCCCAGAGTCAGCCTTCCACAGCATGGCGGTGCTGACGTAACTACGTGTAACAACCCAGTCCTCTCAGTTTACTAGAATTCCATTAGTACTAGTCTTAGGCAGGTAGGAAAAAGCAGCTGGTGGGGAGCTCATTAGGGGCTTTCTACATAATGACATAATTGTTTATTCAGCTAGCCTGAGAGAAGGATGATGTCATTTAGAACTCTCACAGCAGCATAACCATTTTAGAGTCAGCTGCCCTCAGGGAGCTTAGAATGTTCATCAGTAAGTTCAAGTGTGGCAGTCAGAGTGGCAGGAGGTCTGCCTTTGGGGCTCTGTCAAAGGGAGCCCTGGTATTTCTCACCCTAGTTTGGCAAAATCTTCAGTTTGTCTGCAAGATTCTTTAGTTTCTCTCCAGGAGGAGTGAGAGGGAAAGCAATTTTTGTGGATCCAAGGGGCAATTCCCTGAAGTTCCTGAAGTTTACAGCTGTCTTAAGGAAGAACAATGAGTTTAATCTGACAGCTACCAGAGAAAGAAAGGTGCCTTTTGTTCTTTCCATGACTGGGAGGAAGTAACAACTAGTATGTCAGTACAGAATTTGAGACTGTTTTCTGAGGGAGTTGTCTGAGGGGTGTGTACTAGATAAGTCTAGATCACACCAGTCAGGACCCTTTCACTGCAGCTGTTCTGAATTTAAAGTTAAAGTTGGGAGTCTTTAGCAATTCATTGGGGATTGGAGACTCATTTGGTATAACCCTGAAGGAATGGAAGAGGCTGTTTGAGGCAAAGGTGGGAGAAATCCCATCTGGAATTTCAGGCACAGCTAAATGGTTCATGAATGGGCACCACTGTTCCTTGGGCAAGACCATGCACCAGGAGTATTTTAAGGTGTGTGGCACATCCCACAGATATACACTTTGGAAGAGAGATAGAGATGTTTTTGTGGAAAACAGTACTGCCTTGCAAAGTGTCCTGCAACAGAGAGTGTGCCTGTATTGCAATGACAAATCTTTGGGGGTCCATCCTTGCTTTAAGTAACATCTGTAAATAAAGCCATACTGCAAAATCTCATTTACTGCTTTGGACATTCCGCTTGTTGCTTCTAGTGTGAACATTATTGGGGCCCCTCAGCAGTTAGGTCTAGCATATGCCTAGCATCCTCTCCCCTGGGCCTGGTTGTAAGTAAAAAGGCTAATTTTAGTATGTACCCCCATGCCCCATCCTCTAGATGATGAGCCTGGTATACACTCCATTGCTAGGGGTGGAATCATGAGTGTAGTTCTGCTAAAAGAAAATGGTATGCCATGTAGTTGGCAGTAGTTCTTTTAACAGAGGGTGCCAGCTAGCCAAAGATGGTGTGGGGGTTACATATGTATGCACGATACTCATGAATGCACACTTCAAGTCAGCACCACCATGTTGCACATGGCGGCCATCGCTTCCGCAGTTGAGGAAAGGAAATATAGTGTGCCAGGAAGTGGATATGTTTATGAAGCCCGCAGAGGGGTAGGGCTGTATAAACAGAAACACTGGAAACCATGCTGGAGCACTGTGGAAGAACATCAGACAGCAGTCCAGTTACATGCTTCCACAGTGGTCTTATACAAAATTGATGATGGCATAACATCTGTGGAGCTTGGCCCACACTGCCATAAAAATCAGACTAAGGAGGAGTCTATTAACAAATTAGAGATCTGGTCTGGGATTTGCATGTCAACCCAGTCACTTTCTCATTATTTTCTAAGCAGTGATTTCTGGTTAATGTGCTTTACCCATATTGATCTCAGTGCTGGTAGACTACTTCTGGTTTTGCCCTGATTGTATAAGGTGGGGGTAGTAACAGTCTTGAAGTGGTAGCTGCCAGTGGTGGCATGCTCTGAAAAAAGTGGTCCCCATGCTTGTCTGCACATTTTAGAAATGACTCCTTTCCATGTTTTTTCTGTAAAAAAACCTGACCCCTTTAACACGGAAACAAGGAGTCAGTTATGGCCTCCACCTCCATCCCTTTGCACTTCAAGTGAGGAACATCATTATGGGTTTGCATCAGATGTACAGTGGCAGCCATTAATGCACAATATTGTTAAACAGTAATCAGCTGTATGTAAAATAGTTTTCTTTTGAATGTGTGCTTTCTTAATGTTGTCAAAACCACCCAACCCATTTTGTACTCTGACCCTGGATTTCTGTGCCCCAAGTGCATTATTTTACATTTTTGTGTTCAGGACAAAAAGGCCTTTCAAATGAGGGTAGTCACTAATCTAAATTATTTATACTTTTTTTTAATTGCCATCAGAAATATGAATTTACAAAAATGGAAATACAGGTAATAAGATGACCATATTTTACAAAATAAAAAGAATTCAGATTAGTGACTACTTTCATTTGAAAGGTCTTTATGTCCTGAACAACTTTCTTACTGGTTGTTTGTGTGCACCTGGAATAGTTTTAACAATATTTAGATTTGTTTGGATTATGTGTACGTTTGCTAAGAATTCTGAACAGTGCCATAGGAAGGTTCTCAATGAAAAGTAGTTTGGAGTTCTGTCTCCAGTGGTCTAAATACACAATGGGTCTGAATGAGTTAAAGGGGACAGGAATTAATTACTTATGTGCAGGTGTTTGAAATGTCTCTGTTTTTATAAATTATATTCACACCTCTAAAGGATACCTATTTAACTGTGCCTGAATAAAAGCTGATGTTGTCAGTTGTGTTTTGTTCTGGTTTTAGATTTATAGAACTGTTATTTAATAGAACAGCAGATTAGGTACATATGGACACTTGTTGATACATGGATATATTAGGATAACAGTATCTCAATTACAAGGGGGCCTGTGTTAGGTTTGTGTTTTGAATATACACATACACTAGTCACTTCTTACATAATTACATATATATCATGTTTAAGACAGTGTAAGTTTGACTATTCTTGAGTAATATGGGCTTATTGAGGAGGCAGTATAGCACAGTGGTTTAAGGTTCTGAGTTGCATACCTGGAGACCTTGGTTTGAATCCCACAGCCCCTACTTGCATACTGTGTGACCCTGAGCAAGTCACTTAACTTCCTTGTGCTCCAGGTCACACCTGGAATCAAGCTTCGGCTTAGTGTGCCTCTCCTGGTTAAACAATTTCCCCCTTATTGTACACAGAGTTTAAGAAGAATGTATCTGAACATTATACTGTGTAAAATGTGATTGACACCACTATGTGAAACAGCTGGTGAATGCCTAATTTACACTAGGAAAGGTTGTCTTCTAACCTGTTTTTTACTTAACACATAAATATTTTCATATTTATAAGACTTTTAACAATATTTACTATTTATTGCTGAACGAGCTACTGACACCTGAAAGAAAACGTTGAAAAACATAAGTAGGTAAAATTCTGCTTGTATTCCATATATGTTCCAGATTTCTCCTCCCCATTATTTATTACTGAGGAAATGTGCATGAATACATGATTTTTATCCATTACAGTTACTTTAAAGTTAATTTGCCTCTATAGCTTATTCCCTACTTCAAGTCAATGCTCTCTTGTGACATCAAAATCTGTTGCCATGAGAGTAACTGTGATGTCACAAGCAGTGCATTATGACCTCAGGTAGGAAGACAGTAACAGAAATAGATGAATTCTTCAGGAGCAAAAATCCTGTTTTCATGAAATTGACATCAGCAGTAAATAATGGGGAGGAGGAATAAAACACGAATGTGAAATACAAGCTGAACTTTATCTAAATATTGTGTTTTGTTACAGTTCCCCTGAAGTTGTCAACTGCTCTTTAAGCTTATTTTTCCTTGTGGTTTTTAATCATTGTCATTCACTAATGCTGGCACAGACAAACACAGAGGGTTTTAAAATGAAGCATCAGTTGGTTTATAGCTTTTCTCAGTGAGTGGAACTTCAAGTCAGTGTCATTTGACCATGGGATAGCTTTCTTTTGATGGAACATTTGCTGTCTTTATATGGGTATGTTGTTTTTTTGAATGTAGCTTTAACCAGTGGAGTCCTTAACAACTTTTTATCTGTTTTTTTTTTTGTATGATCTGCATTTTGAGAAAGTATGTTTTTCTGAAACAACTGCCAGTGTTTTCTGACAAAGGATTCTGTGTAATCCAAAAGCTAAAAGCACCTGTGTTCTTTTGTAACAACTCCGTTGGTCTAATAAAAGGTGTCAAATCATTTGTTTTTGTGGATCTTGTGTTACAAGGACCAATAAGGCAACACATTTTTCTGTGGCTTCACTGTTTCAGAAATGTTAGCAGGAATTTATCAGTACAGTGCCCATGGTTCTGAAACCATGAAGTGACAAAGTCAAAACTCCAAATTTGTGGTTCCATGAAAGGAACTGCATAGAATGTTGTCCATACAAAGAAAACAATATAAAGCACAACTGACAGCTTCAGCTTTTATACAGGCACAGTTAAATAGGGATCATTTAGAGGTATAAATGTAATTTATGAAAATAGAGACATTTCAAACAGCTGGACATAAGTAATCAATTCCTGCCCACTTTAAATTAGGCATGACAAGAGATGAATAAGGTGGTCTGGTTTAGAATTTCACCTAAGTGGCGTAGTAACATAGAAACATAGACTTTGACAGCAAATAAGGATTGCTAGGCCCACCTAGTCTGCTTGTTTCCCTACCTATTGGATGAGCTCTAGATCGTAGTTAACCAACAGCCTACTTCTTCCTAACCCCCACCAGAATTGCCTTATATCTGCACCATGCATTTTTGAATTTCCCCACTATTTTTGACCCCACAACCTCCTCAGGAAGGCTGTTCCATGTGTCCACAACCATCTCTGTGAAAAAATACTTCCTCACATTGCCCCTGAGCCATCCCCCCATCTTCAAATTGTGCCCCTTTGTTCTTGCACATCTCTTTTTCTGAAAGATGCTATCCTCTTGGACTTTGTTGATTCCCTTAAGATACTTGACAGTTTCTATCATGTCCTCCCTCTCCCTCCTTTCCTCGAGGGTATACATATTAATCTCCTTTAATCTCTGTCTTCATACGGCTTCTGGTGTAGACCCTGCACCCTTTTAGTTGCCCTCCTCTGGATTGCCTCCATCCTGTCTATGTCCTTGTGGAGATGGGGTCTCCAGAACTGCATGCAGTACTCCAGATGGGGTCTCACCAACTATCTGTACAAAGGCAAACAACTTCCTGTTTTCTACTGGTGATGCCTCTCCCTATACATCCCAGTATCCCTCAGCTATCCTTACTGGCTTCTGACATTGCTTGCTTACCTTTAGGTCATCTGATATGACTACCCCCAGGTCCCTTTCCATTTTAGTTGTTGTTAGTAACCCCCCATTGTGTACTCGTCCTCTAGATTTTTGTTTCCCAAGTGCATTGCTTTGCACTTCTTTGTGTTGAATTTAAGCTGCCATACTTTTGACCATTCCTCCAACCTTGCCAAGTCCCTTATCATCCTTTCCACCCCCTTGTGTATCAACCCTGTTGCAGATCTTTCTGTCATCTGCAAACAGACATACTTTTCATTCTAGTCCCTCTGCAATGTCACTTATAAAGATATTAAAAAGGACCAGTCCCAGTACTGAACCCTGATGGTAACCCTCCTTTTCTTGGAGTGGACTCCATTTACTATTACCCTCTGTGTCCTGTTGTCCAGACAGTTTTTTGGAATAATTTGCAAAACTGAGACTGTTTAGAAGTGCAATAGGAGTTATGCCAAACAAATGTAACTATCTCTAACAGTTTGCCAAGTTAGAGATAAAAAAGTATGACAGTTGTTCAGGATAAAAAGAGCTTTCAAATGAGCCTATTCATTAAGCTGCACTAATTATATTTTTTAAACTATGGCCATCTGATTACCTCAATTTTCATTTTCTATAGGAGTTAAGCCAAGCAAATGTAAATATCTCTAAAAGTATATGCTTTACACATAAACCATCAGTATGAAAATCATTCAGGACAAAAATACATGTCCAATGAGCCTATTCATTAAGCTGCACTAATTATAATTTTTAAACTATGGCAATTTGATTACCTGAATTTTCATTTTTCTTCATAATTTTCACCTTTCGGATGGCTATATTTAAAATCATGTAATGAATTTAGATTAGTGACTACCCTCGTATGAAAGGTCATTTTGTCCTGAACGACTTTCATGTTGGTTGTATGTTGATAACCTGTATATTTTCTGAGATATTTATATTTGTGTGGCATAACTCCTACTGTGTTCACGCAGACAGAAAAAAATGAAGTTGTTTGGAAGACCATATTTTACAAAATATAAAGAATTCGATTAGTGACTACCCTCATGTGAAAGGCCTTTTGTCCTGAACAACTTCCACGTGCTTGTTTTTGTGCACCTTGAATAGTTTTAAAGATATTTAGATTTGTTTGGAAGGTGCGCACATTTGCTCTTACAGAAAAGCAGCTTGGAGTTCTGTGTCCATCATTCTAAAAAGAAATAAGGGAGAAGTGTTTAAATGCCATAAGGATTTTCAGTGTTATGGATGGATACACTGAAAACTACTGAAAAATGTATTCCATGGAAACCCCTTTTCAATCTAAAGCAATATGGCTGAAGGCTCAGCCCACAGTGATAAAAAGGGGGTTAACAAGCAGAGTGGTAACAAAGGAAAGTCATGTGTGTGAATGCTAGAGGTCTAAGAAATAAGATTCCAGACCTAGAGGCCACAGTGACAAAGGCCAAGCTGGATATTGTGGCCATTATCAAGATTTGGTGCACCAAAAGCCATGACTGGGACATGGCCATATCAACTTATACTCTGTTCAAGAAGGACATGGTGGAAAGGAAAGGATAGAAGGGGGTATAGTACTTTGTGTGAGGGAGAACATTAAAGAGACTGAGATACAAGAAATATGGGGGCAGAGGTCCTGTGGGTCACTCCAGAAACAGGGAATGGAGCCTCTATTCACACTGGTGTGATCTACAGACCTCCACACAGAGGGAGGAGTTAGATAAGTACTGATGGAAGCCATTAGTAAGATGGCAGAAAAGGGGGAGGTTCTGTTGGCTTGAGACTTTAATCTGTAGGATGTAGAGTGAAGCCTCCTAGCTGCAGCTTTAGTTAGAAGCATAAATTGTTTAGGCTTACTGCAGGGGTATTCCACAGGCAATTAGTCAGTGAATGAAGCCACTTGTGATGGGGCAATACTGGACTTGGTGCTCACTAAAAAGGACAGTGTTAAACAAAATGGGGGAGCGCAAACCTGCTTCATTAGGGTGCTGTTGTACAAAGAAGTACCCAAAATTGAAGAAACAGCAGTGCACACAAACACTTAGGAAAAAAATAAATTCATTTATTTGTACTGAAGTGTGGTTCAGTATAAGGACGGATGTGGAATCGAACCACACAAAGGTGAGCATCCTGGACTTCAGGATTGCAGATTTTAAAAAGATGTCTGAATGCTTCAGGGATGACCTGGGAGGGGGAATGAACTGAGTGGGGGAGGAACAGTGGGGACAACTACAAAGGCCCATAATGAAGGCAACAAACATCTGTGTCAAGCAAGTGAACAAAGGAAAGAGGACAAAGAGACTGCTATGATTCTCAAAAGAGGTGGCAGAAAAGGTAATAGCTAAGAAGGTAACATTCTGAAAGTACAAAGAGATGCAGAGGGAGGAGGATAGGGAGGTGTATTGGGGGAAACAGAGAGAATCAGGGAGTGCAGTAATGAGCACAAAGGCACAAACCTAAGAGAGAATAGTCAAGGCAGTAACAAGAGGGGACAAGACATTTTAGGCACATAAGCAAAAAAAAAGAAGACCAGTGGTGGGATTGCAAGGCTAAGAAAGGAAGGGAAGGGGAACTGTGCAGAGAGGAAGCAGGAAAATGAAGATATCCTGAACAAATGATTTGTTTAGTGTTTACAGAGGAAACAGAAGAGGGGGCCACAAAAATATGACAGGAGCATTGGAGGGAGGGAGGGAGGGAGGTGGAAACTAGTCCATTTTCAGACGAGAGAGTCCTGAAGGGACTTGCAAATCTGACAGTGGACAAAGCAATGTGGTCAGATGGGGCCCACAAAGGGTATTGTGGGAGCTCAGGGAGGTACCGACTACACTTCTAGCAGCCCTATTTAAATGCTCTTTGGAAAGAGAAATGGTCCTGGAGGAGGGCAGATGTAGTCCCACTTCACAAAATTAGTCGCAAGGAAGAGGCTGGCAATTATAGGCCAGTAAGCCTGACTTTAGTGTGGGAAAGTTAATGGAATCACTGTTGGACGAAAGGATTATGGAATATTTTGAACCCAGTGGGTACAAGACTCAAGGTAACATGGATTCACAAAGAGGGAGGTCATGCCAAATAAATCTGATTCTTTGTCTGCGTGACTAAGGAAACAAATCAGGGTGGAGCGATGGACACGGCCTAGCTAGATCTCAGTAAGGTGCTTGACACTGTTCTACATAGGAGATTAGTAAGGAAGCTGGTTAGTGTAAATGTGGGTCCAAAGGTGGTTAACTGGGTAAGGAACTGGTTAAGGGATAGCTGGCAGAGGATGGTGGTAAACAGAGTTCACTTAGAGGAAGGGAGGGTGACCAGTGGGTGCTACAGGGATCATTGCTGAAAACGGTTCTCTTTAATGTCTTTGTAAGTGACATTGTAGATGAGCTGGAAGGGAAGGTCTGCCTCTTTGTGGATGACACCAAACACTACAATAGGGTGGATGCTGGGGGGGTTGAAAGGATGAGCAATGACCTGAGAAATATCAATTGCATAGTCAAGGGTATGGTAGCTGGCTTTCCGTGTGAAAAAGTGCAAAATAATGCACTTGGGATACAGAAACACAGGGGCAGAGTACCAAATTGGGGGGTTACTGATAACCACCATGAAGGAGAAAGACCTGGGAATGATCATATTGGATGACCTAAAGGTGGCCCGGCACTGAAACATGATGGTTGGGAGGGTGAGCAAGATGCTAGAGTGTATGGGGAGGGGTATCATAGCAGAAAGGGGGAGGTGGTGTTGCATCTGTGTGGATCACTGGTAAGATCCCACCTACTATAGAGTACTGTGTCCAGTTCTGGAGACCAGATCTCAGAAAGAACATAGAATGGAAGTTATCCAGAGGAGAACAGCTAAAATTGTCTGTTTGGCATCAGAAGCCCAATGAAGAGAGATTAAGGGACCTAAATATGTACACACGGGAAGGGTGGGGGTATGATAGAGACCTAAGTAAACAAGGTAAAACAGGGGAGTATTTTTCAGAAATAAAGGTGCTCAAGGACAAAGATGCATGATAAGAAGCTGGAGGGGGTATGTTCAGAAGAGATGAGAGGAAGTACTTCTTCACAAAAAGAGTAGTGAATTCTTCAAACAGTCTTCCAGTGGAGGTGGTGGGGGCAAAAACAGTGGTGGGGTTCAAGAGTACATTAGACAGGCATAAGGAAATCATAGGGAAAGAAAAATGATGGGTGAATGGGCTGGAGATCAAGCAGGATCTGCGGTGATAATACAGGTGGGGACAATGGACAAACTAGCTCGGCCAAGCAGTCCTTCTGTACAGGCAAATTGTTTCTATGTGGTATGCATTTCACAGATACAAATCTATGAGGGTAGCACATCAGTACTAGTGCATTTGAATAATCTGGAAGTAGTTGTATGATGTTTGCCTTACCCCATGATAACTGTCTGTGGTTGCCTGTGTTGTGTTGTATTGTGTTGTCTTGTCTTGTGTTGTATTAAGCTTTTGCTGCTTTGGGGTGGTGGTGAGTTAGGTTTGGAAACCCTAAAGCCACATTTCCTTGATTTGTTATGTTAAGCTAACTCTGGTGAATTAACACAGTTTTTTGTAAAGAATCTATATGTATATCTATATCCATATCTATATATCTACATTTATTACAGGGGTGATACCACCTATATGTATTATAGGGGTGCTACAGGTAGGGTTGAATAGAGTGTTTAATGTTAATTCCCTAAGGTTGCACCTTAATAGCTGTGTCCCCATGCAATGGAATTATATGACAGTTTGCACATGCAGTCTGGTGTAAGGCATTCTTGATCTGGCACGTTTTGTGATGGTCAGAGGTCCAAATTCCAAGATGCAGATAGTGCAAAAAGTGGACAAATTGGTGGTTTGGGCATTTTTGTTTTTTGACCTCACCAACAGCCCAGATGGTTTGTAGTTTTGGGGCTTGCCTTGAAAGAGGCCTTTTTGGTTTGATGAAAAAAATATTAATTGGTTCCTCAGTTATAAGAATTTAAAATTTTGGCTCTGAACATTCTCAGTAGTGTCTTTCATTTATATATCTGATGTGAAACAAGAATTCCCAGCTCATCAGCTGGGATGGATGGAGTGGGAAAGAGGGAGATTAAGTGCCTACTCAGTGCCATGGCTTGGAGGGATGGAAAGCGCATCCAGAAGATCGCTGGGGCAGCAGGATGGGAGGGAAACCTAGACATCACTGTCCACCTGGGGACAAATGATCTGGCTGGTGATGAGGTTAGTGTAGTGCAGGAGGACTTCAGGGAGCTGGGGAGGGGTTTTAGACAAGTGGCACTCACTGTAACCTTTTCAGAGGTGCTACCTGTCAATGACAAGGGGGAAGGCAGGGCACTCCACACCATGAGAGTCAATGCATGGTTGAAGGACTGGTGCAGAGCAGAGGGCTTCAGCTTTATTGGGGACTGGGATCCCACCTGGAGGGATGCAGGCCTATACAAGTGGGATGGACTGCATCTATCCAGGAGAGTAATCAAGATCCTTAGTGAGAGGTTTAAATGCTTCATTGGCAAGCATTTAAACAAGTCGGGGGGCAATAGTAGGCAGGAAGAAGCTAATTGCTTCCCCCCTTTAGGATGAAGCAGTCAGTAAGAAGGACCCTAGGGTTGGGATATTGACACAAAAACCTAAAACAGAGATATGTAGAATGGCAGAGATAAGGAAGATTGGGATTAAAAAACAGGAGAGGAAGGGAGGGAAGACATGGGAATAGGAGGTGAGCTACTAGAAGGGGAGGTTGCAAAATGTGGAAGGCCATGTACAAAGGCCTGCAGCCTGGGAAATAAAATCCCAGACTTAGTGGCCTTGATGGCAGAGGCAGACCTGAACATTGTCATTGTTACTGAGGTATCGTACATGGGGAACCATAAATGAGATATAGCGATACCAGGTTACATTCTATTTAGAAAAGACAGGGTGGGAAAAAAGGGTGGAGGGGTAGCTATCTACATCAGGGAGGGAATTAAAGCAACTAAAGTTCAGGGAATGCAGGAAGGAGTAGAAGCACTGTGGGTCACCCTGGAGGCAGAAAATGGCATTGTCATTCACACAGGCATGATCTACAGACCTCCAGCACAAGGGGAGGAGATGGATGGGATACTAGTGGAAGCCATGCACAAAGTGACAGCCAAAGATGAAGTGCTGCTGGTGGGAGACTTCAGTTTGCCTGATGTGAATTGGAGCACCCAGACTGCATCCACAGCCAGGAGCCGAGGCATCCTCTATGCCCTGCAGGGGGCATGCCTCAAGCAGCTTGTGGTAGAACCCACCAGAGAAGGAGCAATATTTGGCCTAGTACTCACCAATGGGGACAGAGTTACTGATGTAATGATGGGTAGCCACCAGGTGTCCAGTGTTCATCGTATGGTGTGGTTCAATCTGAGAATAGTGGAGGAGTCAAACCACATGAATACAAGGGTCCTGGATTTCAGATGGGTTGACTTTGCAAAATTGGGGGAGTGTTTCAAGGATGCCCTGGCAGTGGAAGAAGAAGGGGGATGTAGAGAAACAATTGGCTAACGTTAAGGGAACTATAGCAGAGGCAACAAGCCTTTGTGTTAGGCAAGTAAGCAAAACAAACAGAAAGAAAAAAAACATTATGATTATCAAAGGAGAAGGCCGGGAAGGTAAGAGAGAAAAGGCTAGCTTTCAGGAGGTGCAAGTAAACACAGAGAGGGGAAGACAGGGAACTGTATCTGAAAAAGCAGATGGAGGCAGGGAAATCAGTCAGGAGTGCAAAGGCACAAACTGAGGAAAAAATAGCCTAGGCAATTATGAAAGGAGGCAAGAACTTTTTCAGGTACATTAGTGAACGAAAGAAGACCAAGGGTGGGATTGTGAGGTTAAAAAGGGAGGAAGAGGGTTTGCAGAGGGGGACCTAGAAAAAGCAACAACTCTGAACAAATATTTATATTCAATATTCACAAAAGAATGGGAAGGAGAAGGACCACTACTGGGGGATAAGAGCACCAGTGGGAGAGATGTGGACACCAGCCTGTTTAGAGAGGAAAGAGTCCTAAAGGAACTCAGGAATCTGAAAGGGGACAAGGCTATGAGGCCAGATGGGATACATCCCAGAATATTAAAAAAACTCAGAGAGGTGCTGGTAGCACCACTAACAGCCCTATTCAACAAATCAATAGAGACAGGGGTGGTTTCAGGGGACTGGAGGAGGGAAAATGTATTCCCTCTCCACAAAAGTGGGAACAGGGATGAGGCTGGCAGTCAGCCTGACCTCAGTGGTGGGGAAATTAATGGAGTCACTGTTAAAGGAAAGAACTGTGATATTTCTTGAATCCAGGGGAGCATAGGGTCCAAGGCAGCATGGATTCACAGTGGGAAGGTCTTGTCAAAGAAATCTGATACATTTCTTTGACTGGGTGACCAGGGAGGTAGATAGGGGAGGGGCAGTGGATATGGCCTACCTAGATTTCAGCAAGACCTTCAACACTCTCCCACATAGGAGGTTGGTAAATAAGTTGGGCAGCCTGAGAATGGGCTCCAAGGTGGTAAACTGGGTCAGAAACTGGTTGAATGATAGGACACAGAGGGTGGTAGTATATAGCATTCAATCCGAAGAGAAGGACGTGACCAGCAGGGTGCCACAAGGGTCCGTTCTATGGCTAGTCCTCCTTAATGTCTTCATAAGTGACATTGCAGAGGGGCTGGAGGGGAAGGAATGCCTCTTTGTAGATGACACTAAGATCTGCAACAGGGTTGACACTCCGGGGGGGGTGAGAAAGGACCTTAACATGCTTGAGGAGTGGTCAAGAATGTGGCAGCTGGCCGGCCCGCCGGCACAGCGGTGAGATTTCCGCTTGCGACGCCGGCGACCTGGGTTCGGGAACGAACCTGGATTGTCGGAGGGCCGGCCGGGGGGAGAAGGATGGAGCGTCCTATGGACTGCTCTCCTTCTCCAGGGGGGAGGGTGGGTTAGTGTTCGGAGCACTAGCGACCCCGAGCGGAGGCTGGGGAGTCACACAGCTACCGACACTTAAAGACGCCTTGGAGGCGGGGCAGACGTAATCACATCATTGCACGTCCCCGCCTCCCCGGAAAAATCGGAAAATGGACGACTGTCGGCCGCCCTACATGAAGCATGCCGCGGCTTCAATTAGCCTCTCCAGGCCGTCCCTCCGATCCAAAAATTAGTGCCTGCGGGGTGCCCCCCCGCTCCCCGTAGCCCCGCCCGTGGGGGGTAAGCCACGGGGTATCGGAGGGCTTGAGGCCGTTCTGGAGAGGTGGAAGCTGCATGGGCTGATAGTCCCGGGCGGTTGGTGGCTAGGTGAGGAGGAATAAAGTATAAGTAATAAAAAAAAAAAAAAAGAATGTGGCAGCTAAGATTCAATGCAAAGAGGTGCAAAATCATGCACTTACATAGAAACATAGAAACATAGAATTTGACAGTAGATAAGGACCGTTTGGCCCACCCAGTCTGCCCATTTCCCTACCTGATGGATAAGCTGCAGATCCTAGTTAACCAGCAGCCTACTTCTTCCTACCCCAACCCCCTAGAATTGCCTTATGACTGTCCCATGCATGCTTGAATTCCACCACTGTTTTGACTCCACAACCTCCTCTGGAAGGCTGTTCCATACATCCACAACCCTCTGTGAAAAATACTTCCTTAAATTACCTCTGAGCCGCCCCTTCTATCTTCAAATTGTGCCCCTTTTCTTGCACACTCTTTTTTGAAAGATGCTACCCTCTTGGACTTTGTTGATTCCTTGAGGTACTTGAAAGTTTCTATCATGTCCCCCTCTCCTCCTTTCCTCGAGGCTACATATTAAGCTCCTTAAGTCTCTCTTCATATGTCTTCGTGCAGACCCTGCACCATTTTAGTTCCCTCCTCTGGACAGCTTCCATCCTGTCTATGTCTTTGCGAGATTGGGTCTCCAGAACTGCATGCAGTACTCAGATGTAGTCTCACCAGCTGTCTGTACAGAGGGATAATAACTTCTTGTTTTCTACTTGTGATGCCTCTCCCTATGCATCCCAGTATCCCCAGCCCTCCTTGCTGCCCTCTCACATTGCTTGCCCACCTTTAGGTCATCTGATATGACTACCCCCAGGTCCCTTTCCATTTTGTGTTGTTAGTATCTCACCCCATTGTGTACTCTTCCCTGGGTTTTGTTTCCCAGGTGCATTACCTTGCACTTCTTAGCATTGAATCTAAGCTGCCATACATTTGACCATTCCTCTAACCTTGCCAAGTCCCTTCTCATCCTTTCCACCTCACCTTGTGCATCAACTCTGTTGCAGATCTTTGTGTCATCTGCAAAGAGACATACTTTCCTTCCAGTCCCTCTGCAATGTAAGCTTATAAAGACATTGAAGAGGACCGATCTAATACTGAACCCTGTGTTCCCCACTGCTAACCCCCCTTTTTTCAGAGTGGACTCCATTTACTATTACTCTCTGTGTCCTATTCTCCAGCCAATTCTTTACCCAGGCTGTCATCTTGGGACCCACTCCCAGGCTGGCTAACTTGTATATTAATCTTCTGTGTGGGACTGTGTCAAATGCCTTGCTAAAGTCTAGGTAGGCCATGTCCACAGCCCCTCCCTGATCAACTACTTTGGTCACCCAGTCAAAGAAATCTATCAGATTTGTCTGGCATGACCTTCCCGCTGTGAATCCATGCTGCCTTGGGTCCCAGCCCTCTGGCCTCTAGATACGCACAATTCTTTCCTTCAGAAGTGATTCCATCATTTTCCCTACCACTGAGGTTAAACTAACAGGTCTGTAGTTTCCTGCTTCTGCCTTGCTCCCACTTTTGTGAAGGGGAATCACATCTGCCCTCCTCCAGTCCTCAGGTACCACCCCATCCTCCCATGATTTGTTAAAGAGGGTAGTCAGTGGTGTCACTAGTTCTATCCTTAGTTCTTTTAGAATTCTGGGATGAATCCCATAAGGCCCCATTGCTTTGTCCACCTTCAGTTTTAAGAGCTCTTTCAGAACTCTTTCTTCTGTAAATGGGCTGGTATCAACTTCTGTATCCAGAGTGTTTCTACTGTTTGTTTTAGGTACCTCCCCCTCTTCCTTTGTAAATACTGAGCAAACATATTTGTTTAGTATCTCTGCCTTTTCACAGTCACCCTCTGCCCACCCTCCCTTCCCTTTATTAAGCCTCACTATCCCTCCCTTGGTCTTCCTTTGCTCCCTGATGTACCTATAAAAGGTTTTATCCCTCTTCTTAACTGAGTTGGCTATCTTTTCCTCAGTTTGGGCCTTTGCTGTTCTGACTGCCTTTCCAGCTTCCTTTTGCTTTAACTGATACAGTTCTCTGTCCTGTTCCTTCTGTGATCCCTTGTACTTCCTGAATGCTTTCTTTTTCTCTTGAACCTTCACTGCCACTTCCTTTGAGAACCATAGTGGTTTCTTACCTCGTTTCATTTTGTTTATTTGCTTTACACAAAGGCTTTTTACCTCTGTGATGGCAGTTTTTATTATTCCCCATTGTTCTTCCACCCCTCCTTCCTGCCCATTTGCTAGTGCATTCCTTAGGCACTCACCCATTTTGGCAAAATCAGCCCTCCTAAAATCCAGTACCTTTATCTTTGTATGGCTTGACTCTATTGATGGTCACTTGGGGCACAGAAATCAAAGGGAGGAGTACCAGATGGGGGGAGAAGCACTGACAGCCACCAGTCAAGAAATGGACCTGGGGGTAATCATATCTGATGACATAAAGGTAACCAAACAATGTGAGAAGACTGTGGGGAGAGCCAGTGAGATGCTACAGTAGGATGCATAGGGAGAGGTATCACGAGCAGAAAAAAGGAGGAGGTTATGCCACTGTACAGATCACTAGTGAGACCTCATCTGGAGTACTGTGTCCAGTTCTGGAGGCTGCATCTCTGGAAGGCCATAGACAAAATAGAGGCAGTCCAGAGAAGGGCAACAAAAATGGTGCCAGGACTGCACTAAAAGTCATATGAGGAAAGACTAGTAGATCTCAAAATGTATTCCCTGGAGGAGAGGAGAGAGAGAGGGGGGATATGATAGAGACATTCAAGTACATCAGGGGTATAAACAAGGTATAGGAGGGTAGCATCTTTCAGAAAAGAAGGTGTATGAGGACAAGTGGGCATGATATGAGGTAGAAGGGTAGGCTCAGAGGCAACGTGAGGAAGTACTTTTTCACAGAAAGAGTCATGGATGCTTGGAACAGCCTCCCTGCTAGGTGGTGGGGGCAAAAACAGTAGGGGAATTCAAGAATGCATAGGATAGACATAAGAGTACTCTAGCAGTAGGGAACAGTGTGTAAGCTGCAGATCAACTAGGGTCTGCAGTAATGCATTAGGTAGGGAAAAGGGGCACATTAGGTGGGCCACACGATCCTTATCTCCCATCACCTTCTGTGTATCTGTGTATCTCGAAACAAGATTGTCTTTCGTGAACTGAGATTCTTTTTTCATAACTCAAATTTGTTCTTTTCTATGGCCACCATCTTGTTTTTGATTAAAAAAGGAAAAATGAAAAGGCATAAAAAGGATGCCCTGGAGAGAAACATTCACTAAAATTTAGCTAAACAGGATTTGTATAGTTCAATTCTGGAGTTTGTTTTTGAATGACTACACTACCTAGAAATATGGTTTTTTGAACTCTCCAAAAATTCTAAGTGGAAGTCTTAAGGAGAGCTCATAGAAAAGAACAAATGTTCTTTCATGAGACAATTTGAATGTGCTACAGTTCTTTCTTGAGATCATACAAAAGAACCATTGTTCTTTTGTGAGATCTCACAAAATAAAATTAGGTGACTGAGTCTCAAGGCACTGCTTAGATCAACGCAAGTTGTGGCAAACAGCAGCTTGTGCTGATCACAGGAGCACCAGGGACTTTGCACCCAGTTCTCGAACAGAAGGGGTCTCAGCACCAAACTCCTGCAGCTTGTGGCAAGCACTCATGTGCATCAAAGCAAAGGTACATAGAAGGAAAATGCAATAAACTGCAGGACACTCCTATGGCAATGTTACCACCAGCAAAAGTGGTGCCCACAGTGCAGGGCTGATGTCTGCCGCACTATTCCAGCTCCCTGTTGGCACCAATATAGTCAGCCAGTGCTGGCCCCCATGGCTGGCATACCAGTGTATGTCCCTGCCTCCCCCCACAGCAAGGAAGGCAAAGCACTACAGATGCCTTGCAGGAGCCCCTGGCATGACTGGGGCACACCTCCCTCTGCATCATGCAATGCAGCCAGTAATGAAGGCAGCCAGCAGTCCATGTCTGGCAGCTCTTCGCCACCATCAGTGCAGGTTGGCAGCCCAGCACACAGAGGGCCCTAGGTCCTAGTGATCCTCCTGATCCTACAGGCATCAGCTATGGTGCAGTGCCCAACACACCTCCCCAAGAGTACCTGTGCATTGCTAGATCACCTGGCTCACTAACGGTACAGCATTTGGTGCCTCTGTATGGCTATGGGGTTCTGCCACTGCTGCCACTGCTCTCTGAGGAGTCCATGTGTGGGACCACTTTTGGCACATGGGCCGTTAGACCAGCTCATGGCTGGTCTAACTCTGGGCCAGCACTGCAGACAGTGGCAACCTTGCAGAGTCCCACATTAGGGGATATGCAGCCAATGTCTGGTGCATGGCCCTGTGTGCTATGGCACACCCCCCCATGTTTGATGCTGGGCTGGCAGAGGGCCAGTCCTGTGTAAGGCACCTGACCTTAATGCAATCTACACTTGAGAATCAAGATTGGCACAGCTTTTGATGCAAGGCACCTCTTGCATCAATTCTTTCTGATGCGAGCACCTTGCATAAAATGTGGGGCTTTGAGAATTGGGCCCCAGTTCTTTTGTGAGGTCCTATCAGAAAAATAGGGTTCCTTTATGAGACGTCACTCATGATGGCACAAAAGAACTAAAGTTCTTTTGTGAGATCGTGCAATAGAATGGCAATTCTTTTGTATGATCTCATGCAAGAACCCTAGTTCATTTGCATCATTTCACAAAACAAGAAAATCAGCTCACAAAAGCAGATTTTTGCATTTGAAAATGAAACCAACTTCAGTTCATAATGCAGCCATTTTAAAAGATTTTAAACCCACATTTCAACATGTGCTTTTTATGACTCTACCACATGAACAATGCTGGTGACATTTTTCAAACCTTGTCCATAAAGTGGATTTATTTGCAGTTGTTCTGAAAAATCACCTTTTGCATGAGATTTGAAAACTCTGTTTTGACTGGTTCATGAAGTGTGGTTATAACAAGGCTATACTGAGAACTGTGGAGGAAAATAATGATAAATAACAAAGTTATGAAGGAAGGACACTGCATGTCTGTATTTGTAGGTGCATTGAAGCACTGGACCCAGAGGACCATGCAATTTCACATGCAGATGGACCCATCCCACAGGTCCCTATGCTTCTGCAGCCAGAGGACACACTCACATGACTCAGGGTCCAGAGGAACCTTTGAGTGTGCATTTGTAGCTGCACAGGAACACAGAGCCCATAGGCCTTGCACCTCTGCAGCCAGATGGATCTCCTTATTTGGCACAGGACCCAGAGGACCCTGCATGTCTGCATCTGTAGCTTAGATGGATCCACTCACTTGGTGCAGGCCCAGAGGGTGATACATATTGGCAGTCAGATGGACCACTCACTTACCATATAATACATTTTATAAATAAAAATACAGAAACAGTAATGTTAAGTTAAAAATATAAATATATGAAATGCAGGACCCTCTGCAGTTGCATCAGTGGCTGCACAGAAGTGCAGGGCATGGAGGATCATGTGCGTCCATAGCCAGATGGCCCCCCTCACTTGGCCCAGGACCTGGGGACCCTACATGCCTGCATTTGTGGATAAATGAGCCCACTCACTTGGCTGAAGGCCTGGAGAGTGATATGCATCTGCATGTGTACTGACAGAAGTGCAGAACTCAAAGTGCTCTGTGCTTCTGCAGCCTGATGGATGCCTCACTTACCATGTAATATATTTTACAAATAAATTCCCTTCTATGTGTCCCAAAAAGTAACACCACCAAAGGCACCAGTGCTTTCACCCACCATGCTCCTCAGCTATGAAACTCCCTCCCTTTAGTGATCTGACAAGCACCCACCCTTAACACCTTTAAAAAGTAGCTCTGTAGCTACCTCATCTCCTCTAATTGATGCCCTTGCTTCAACCCCCCCCTTAGTACCACTCCTACTCTCAATGCTGCGTGCTTGATCTGCTTTCTACCTAATGTCTTGCACTTAATCCTCCCCTTGCCTGTCTACTTGTCTCCTCTCCCAACTTGATGTGCTTCTCCTCTTGGGCGTGTTATTTCAAACCCCTTGCCCTGTCCTACTATAACTAATTCTCAACTCCTTAGATCTTTGTAATCATTGCTGAAAATACACTGTGCCCTATCTCACAAACCATATGAATGTTTCTCCCCTACAGATCTGCCTATTGTATGTAATTTTGTAATTTTCCTTGATCATTATACCCTATAGTTCCTTGCAACTGTGGTTGTTTGTATTCAATGACCCTCTTGCAGAACTTTGCATCATGATAATTCCTTACAAATATGTGAACTATGTCCTGCACCTGCCAAACAAATTGTCTTATCTCATGTTTTGTCATGAATCACACTGTTTTGTACCTTGCTCTCATCACTTTGCTTGTATTTTTATTGTAAAACCTTCTTTTGTTTCTGTGTTTTATGTAATTTCACTCTGTAACCTCCTGAGTCATGCCTGAAAATAGTAATTTCTATGGCTAGTGCACCTACCCGGTAAACAAAAACTAAATAAATAAATAATAATATAAATTTATGAAGTACAGGGTTGTCTGGGCCCTGTGCTTTCATGTGCTGATTGACCCCATATGCAGAGCAGGGCCCAGAGGGCTCTGTATGGCTGTACCTGTGGCTGTACAGATGTTCAGGGCCTAGATGGCCCTCTGCTATGACAGCCAGATTGACCTCCTTACTTGGTGAAGGACCCAGAAGGCACTGTGTGTCTCCATCTATACACGTGGAAGCACAGAGCCCAAAGAGCCCTACACTTCCACAGCCAAATGGATACCTCACTCAACATTTAATATATAATTAGAAATCAAAATACAGAAACAGTAACATTTATTAAACATAAATACTTGTAACACAAATAAAAGTATTCAAAATAAATAATTTCACTTTTTAAATAAAAAAATTTGTATATTTTGGTTTTTTGAAATGTCAATTTTGGTGACGATGAGGCACTTGGGCTGGTCTGTGGTAATGAGGGGACCATACGTGAGCAGCTTTCTGCAGAAGCCATTGAAAGTGGAAACTGCTGCTCTGTTAATGTCCCAGGGCAAAATAACTGGTGATTCAGAGCTCCTCAGCTTCATTTGTGAAAAGCTGGAGCTCTTCTGTGGAAACAAGCTGTTGTGGAGGACATTCTATGTTGACAGAGATGTTGAAAGCCTAGTCTTCCTCTGCTGCAGGAGTTGATTTGTGTCACACATTTCCTCCAGCATTTGAAACAGCAGGTTCTGTGTGGTCTCAGCAGCAGCAAGATGGTTCTCTTAAGTTTTCTGAAATTTGTTTAAAACTTCTATTAGGACCATGTTGTTGCTGTTGAGAGCACACAGCGCCCATACATTCTGCAGTCGAGTACCTCTTGGTGGCTCGTGCTGTCTGCTAACTCTTATTGAGTTGTAATGAACCACTGAGGACAGTCAAAGAAATGACCTGCTGCATCAGATGCCAGAATTCCTGTTCACCACTGAAGGCTTATGCTGGAATTTCTGGAAGAAACAAAAAACATTTTGGAACATACAGAGTTTTATTTCGTACATATCTGCGATCTCCATTTTGCTGTGGATACATGCATTGAGCTGTGAAAACCAGTTACTAGCAGCAAATTAATATTACACTGCCTTATGTACTTGAAATATGTAGACAAGCCAGAGGAAATTCAGTGAAACATTTGGCAATATTTAATCTTTTTCAAGTAACTCACTATTTTACACACTGTAAGCAATAAGCATATTTTAACAACAGCTATAGGCACTTGCAAAATAGAGCAAGACATTCAGTGGATATTATAGGATATGCCACAAATGAATTCATTACTAAAGCTTGCATATTGCTTCAGAGCAAGGATGCAGTGTGTGACAGTTTGGAAGGTTGTGGGGGAGGACACCATCACCAGTGGTGTTTGTGCCATATCATGTGGCATGCATAAGCTTATAATTACTGTATTGTGTTATCAGAGTTCACCTTACTGTAAGTCTTCAATGGCAAAGATTTGACAATGTTTAATATTATTCAAGTAATACACCATTTTACACACTGAAAGCAAGAAAAATATTTCAACTGCAGCTAGGCAGTCACATGATGGACCAGGACATGCAGTGGTTATTAGTGGACATGCCAAAAATGAATTAATGTCTACAGCTTGTGTATTGCCAACAGAGCAATAATCAAATGGAGGAAACGTTGGAAGGTTGTGGGGAGGATACCATCACCAGTGGTGCTTGTATCATGTGATGTGACACACATAAGCATGTAAATACCACTATATTGACTTCAGCATCCAGTGAAACTTTTTGTTTGTTTTTGTGTTGTTGCAATGGAGCACCTGTTCACCATATGAAATATTGAAATAAAAAAAGTAATATTTAAGATTGGACATAGAAACATAAAATCTGATGGAAGATAAGGACCACTTGCTTCTTCCAGTATGCCCATTTCTCTCTACCAAACTATTACATCAGACCATGCCCAATTCATAGTTTTTCCTCCCTTCCCACTTCCTTTCCACTATGATTCCCTTGTGGGTATCCCAAGCTTTCTTGAATCCCACCACTGTTTTGGCCCCCCCCCCACCTTCGCTGGAAGGCTGTTACAGGAATCCACCACTCTTTCTGTGAATAAGAATTTTCTTACATCTCTCATGACTCTACCCCCTTCAGCTTCATAGCATGTACTTTATTTACCCCCATGAGGTATATAAAGATCTCTATCATATCTCCCCTGTCCCTCCTCTGTTCCAGGGTATACATATTGAGGTCCTTTAGTCTCTCCTCATAGGGTTTTTGATGCAGACCCTGCACCATTTTAGTTACCTTAATTGACAAGAAAGAAAATTAATGGTGAATAATATTGTGACAGCACAGAATGTGATAATATTACCATAGGAGAGCTAATTAACTGCTAATCAGTGGCACTGCACTAATGATTGTCTCTCTGATGTTATAGCTCTCATCTGCAAAACATCATACTATTTTTATCTAACTTGTAATGTGAAACAATGTTAACTATCTCAAGCACTGTATCTGAAATGGGCTCATTTAGAACTATGTACAGTGGAATACAGACAACTTTGATGTATGAACTTTAATTGTATGTATTGCTACTATTGCAGGCTAACCTAACATAACCTTTATTGTTGTACATGGTATCTCAACAGAATACCTCGATGTGAAATAGCACTTGGTAGGTTACAGTTTTAGAATATAAATAACGTATTTTAACAAATGTAACATTGAATGAATGTATAACTTAATGCTGTTTAACTTCAGTCAGAATGTAGCAATGAACAGGTTGATTTGTTGAAGGGAAATACACAAAAGAAATACTTGAAAAATGTGTAGATTAAGACCATGATTTTATAAATGCATGATGACTTTTTTCATGTATAACATGTTTTCCTTTGTACAAAAAAAACTAGGGTATTTGAAACTAATAATATAAATATATATTCGTTTTCATAATGAACTTATGTTAATAAAACATTATATTATTTAAATAAGCATAAAACTGTCTATGCAAGTTGTTTCAGCATTTCATTTATGTAAAAGAAATCAAGCTAGCCAGCATTTCTAGGAACATTTGCATGTTAACTACACTTGAGCCCTGACCTTGCACTGTGAAAGTTATCTGTGGTTGTAGGTCACTGAGGGTAATTGTAAGCAAGGTATCAGCATAGTGCCAGTATAACCAGGAATAGAGATGGGCCAAAGTTTAAATTTGTAGGTGAAGGTGCAGGAAAGTGGCTGAAATTTACCCCTGGGGAGCTCCTCAAAGTTTCCTCCACCCTCAGAAACTTTGACTTCATCCAAAATCATGAAGTTCTGCCCACGAAAGTGCAGATGTTCAGCCACAAATTGTGGAATTTCATCCACAAATGGTGGCATTTCACCCACGAATGGTAAATTTCCGCTGTTTGTGGCTGAAATTCTACAGTTCACAGGTGAAATTCCACAATTCGCGAGCAGAATTCTGCAGTTCGCTGCGGAACTTTACCATTCTGTGCTCTATGATTTTCGTGAAACCTTGTGAAATTTGCAGATTAATTTACAGAGCGAAGTGTGCCAACTTCACCCATCTCTGACCAGGAATAAGGTAATGCAATGTATTATTATAATAGTTGCCTTACAAAGTCTGCACCCCCCCAAAAAAAATAGTTTGAAAGTTATGCAACAACTAATGCTGTAGATACATTAACATGTGTGAACAGAACCTCTGGCAGCAGGGCCTGCTGTACCTGATGTACCAGGCCAGGGCTCATCCTCATCTTTCTGGAGTCCAGGTGAGCTGCTGGTGCCCAGTGGTTCATTTTCTTGACCCTGGGAGGCAGCAGGATTTGTAGCTGTGACTCCCTCTATGGCCCACTCTGTGACACCATTAGTGCCTTCAGCATCTGAGTCATCATCTGTAGTATAGAGTTAGTAACATGTAAGATTCTGTTATAATATCATTGACAGTTCTCTTACTTTTCAGTTATGTTGCATACTGTACTGTATTGTACTGTATCTATATAGCTACAGTACTATATGTATATATATATATCTATATATCTATCTATCCATAGAACACTAGTACCATAACTAAGCTATGACACTTCTCTATCTTAATGTCAATGAATTAATACTTAATAAGCAGCTGATGTAACAGTAGCAATTATATATTGTGCTAACATAATAATACTATGACATTATCAGATCTCAAAGTGAGATTTTTAAACAGAGTGATTGCTGAAGTACCAAGTAAGATTTTGTTGCAATATCACTGACACATCACTTATTTTTCAAGGATGCTGTATACCATACTACCGGTATATCTGTCTTTAAAACCCTATTCCCATAAACTAGCTATGGCATAGCCACGTCTTCATCCTACTTAATCAGTGCTTAGTACACAATTTATGTAACAGTGGGAATTATATAGTATGGCAACATGATTATACTATATTATTATCTGATCATGCTGTGACATTTTTTGAAAGGACACTGTCAACCTGTTTTTCATCATATTATTTCTAGTTAAAAGTCCACTTTTTATGATTGTTTACCTTCTCTAAAATTCATTAATGTTGCTGTTTGTTTTGTCTGTCTCCTTGTTTAGTAGAATTAAAATGCAATGTAATGTATATTTATGAACAACTTTGTTTTGTTTCAAATTCTGAATCTATTCTTCATGAATATTTCTTAACTATCAGAAGCATCCCCAAACAGTGCAGTCCCTCCTGAGGCAGTAGCCACCTAAACTCACACAGCATCATGAGTGGCTAGGCTGTGTTGGAGGTGTTCCCAAGTCCAGGAAAGATGCAGTGGGAGTTGATCAAGGAATGTAAACATATCTGTTTTTGTGTGGTAACACTAGTATGATGGGCAGTCTGTTTTTCACTTTTTAAAAGACAAAAAGAATCAGAATCAAAATACTAGCTTCATCAGCAGTCTTAATAGAATGTTAGCAATCATAAAATGTGTTTTTTAAAAAAGGGTCACTTTGAAGCCTAAGTGGGTTGACAGTGTCCCTTTAACGTAAATGATTGAAGACAGTTTATAAACTTGATGAAGTACCAATATAGTGTATAGTGGAACATCATTGTTCACTGAAATCTAGCGCTCTCAAAATGTTGTTCTGCTGCACTAGTGATGTCCGCAGGACTGCAGAATGAAAAAGACTTTTCGCTCTGCTGCAGTGCGGACTTCACACATGGTATCCTCGAGCAGCAATCTGACAGTTAGTCTTATTTAAAAAAAAAAGATGTAGTATTTTTCTTTTTTGAGTCAATGACGTTCCACTATACACTGTACAGAACAGCGCATGAGTACCAGTTAACAACAGGGCTGTTCTTTCACCTCGTTGGTACTATGATGACTGATTATTTCTCAAGCTGCACTCTCGAGGTAATCTGTCATCATAGTACCAACTCAGTGAAAGAATAGCCCTGTTGTTAACTGGTACTCATGCACTATCCTATATATTGCTGTTGCTGTTGGTAATCTGGGTTCTGTGGTGACCTTGTGTTCTTTGAGGCAGTTGTGTGTGTGGGGGGGGGGCAGGTGGGGAAATTATATTTATTTAGCACGGGAACCATTTGTCACACAAACACCACCTAGTTAATGATAGCTGGTGATGCGAGTGCAGTGGTTAAGGGGCTGGTGAATGTTTTCTATGGAGGTCATAATTCTTTGTGTGGAGTGTCATGTTGAGTGTTCCATGTGATGTCCTTGGGAGGCTGGCGGGTGAGTGGTTGTGGTGGGGGATAGAGGACAAACAAAAAGGAAAGCATTTGTATAAATTTTACTATATGGATTATCTACTGGAAGGAAAAATAGATAACCAGAATTAATTTAATAGACTGTGATTGTGTAATTGTACTATATATTGTTCTTCAATAATGATGATGTCATCCTTTGCAAGGATCTCTCCCTCTTATGCCAGTTCCTTCTGGACTGGTTCCAAGTGCTCCCTCTGCTGGGGTGGCAGGAAAGCCTGGAGGGACTGAAATGAGAAAGAATAAAACAATATAATAAGGCATGTGTTATCCTATGGCACGTATTCATTTGTTACCAAGGAGCAGTGTGATACTGAAGGAATAATGCCTGATAGGGTGGGTGTTATGATGGGATAACATCCTGCCTCAGGTAGTTGGGCCCGAGGCCTCAGGCTGAGTGTGTCCAATGCCCAAGAAGGGATGTTATCCCAGCATAACACCCACACTATAGGGCATTATTCATATTATACAATGGCTTGTTGTTTTATACAGTATAAAAAAATAATTTTAAAGAATGTTTTTGTTAGTGTGGAAAAATATTTTTGCTTCTTCAGAGAAGAGAGAACAATGCACCAATGCACCAAAAACAATCAGCAGGGTTATTATGCTAGAATAACAACCCTGCTCTGGTGGCCAACTGACCAATCAGAAGCTAGTACTCTTTCTTGCCATTGTATAATATAGGATGAAGTATGGAAAATACTTAATACAAAGTGTGACACAAGTTAAAATGGGACTAATTCATATTGCAAACAAGCATTTGTCAATGCCGAATGTTTGCTTGCTGGCATTGGTAGTGTAGGAGTTAGAGAGATGCATAATAGGAATGGCAGTGAAGTATTGAACTGAAGCCAGCCCCACACCCACCCTGCAAAGACTGACAGGCATTGGGGTGTGCCTTTGGGTCATCAGGCATAACGGCCATGCCATTCCACCACACACACCCCTGCAGACTCTGACAAGTGCCACAGTGTGCCTTTGGGTCTTTGGGCCTTATGCTCACCCCATTCCATAAGGAAATATGGTGAGATTGGTACAGTATAGGAGAATGAGGTGAACTTTGGGGCCAAAGAGTCCAAGGCACACCTTGATGCCTGTCACTAACTGCAGGGTGTGGGTGTGGATGGAATGGCATGAGCATTACAGGCAGCAATCCCAGGTCACACCCCTGATACCTGTCAGTCTCTACAGGGTGAGGTGTTATGGTCAGAAACCCTAATGCCCAGAGTCACGTGATGGCAGCCAGCTAAATGGCAGCTGAGGCCTGAAGCTCTTCCCTCCTGCTGTCCCTATAGCCAATTTTAACCCTCTGGTGTACTTATTCAGGGCAATCATTCATTTGTAAAGTGGGCTGAGACACTACCCGATGCCCTGGGCTGCATTGTGGATCAGGATAAGGTGTCCTCGCTCCAGGATGGATGTGGATTTGAAGCAGGCCCCGATCCGACATACGCGGCCTGCATCCCCTGACAAGACCGCTAAGAAGCAATGTAATCAGGGAGGCCCGAAGACGGAGCGAAGTGGGGACAAGATTCTACCACTTAACCCATTAACGGAAGATAAATTCCTGCAAGAATTAACCCCACTAAAAGAAATCCTCCGGGAGCTGTCTGTTGAGCTCAAGTCCCTCCGGAGTGACCTCTCATCGGTCTCCACGCGAGTCGCGGATGCGGAGGCCAGAATATTCTCACTGGAGCAGTGGAAAGCCAAAGCTGAGGTCAAAATGACTGAATATCAGCAACACATCAAAGCTCCAAGCAAAGACCGAGGACTTGGAGGGGCCTTCGTCTGAACAATCTACTGATTTTAGGCCTACTGGAGTTGGAAGAGGGGCCTGATCTTATAGCCTTCCTGCAGAGATTCTTAACCAAAGTAGTAGGCCCGTCTCTGATCAGTCCCTCGATCACCTCGAGCAGGCCACCATTCACTAAGGCCTCGTCCTCCACCTGGTTCCTCTCCGTCCCATCATCATGAAATTTTTAAGCTACCTGGATAGGCAGCACGCCTACAACAAATCCTCGACTTGAAGGAGATTACTTGGGGCTCATCGCGATCCGAATACCCAAGACCTCCCGGAAACAAGAGACAAACAGAGCAGCCTTCCACCCTATTGTCCAGAAGCTAATTGCTGCATCCATCCCCTTCAGAATGCAATACCCTGCAGTACTTAAAGTTACTACTTGGAGGCTCCAGCTACAGCTTTAACTCCCTGATCTGGCCATGAAGGACTTTACGACCAGGCTGCCGAACTTATTCAAACCCCTGGCTGAAAATCAAGTTGTAATTCACAGTGTTGCAGCCCTGCTATTTCAAGGACTGAATTATTAATTGTTTAGTTGGTTTTAGGGCCTGACCTTCTCCTTTGGTTGTGGTTTACCTCCTTGCTCACTATTTCTGCTCTATTTTCTGTGCTCACCTCTCAGTCCCTTGCCTTCCCCGGGCTACCGCCTGTCCCTCTATGAATTTTGTCCTTGGTTGTCCGTTTTCTTACCTGGGATTGGGCAGGTCGCGGGATGGAGTGGCCGGGAGGTGTCTCGTGGGGCTGGGCTGGGTCCTTGCTCTCCCTGATGCGATCCGCGGGCGTTTCCGGTACTAAGATACCGGGTGGCAGTTTCCGGAGGGAACTTCCTGTATGAGGGACCAGGTTGGTCCCTTGCTGTTTTGGTTCCCCCTAGAATCACCAGGCCTAGATCTCACGCTCCTATATACTCCAGAGCCTGGTCCTCTTTCTGGCCTTCCCCACGCATTATGCCTGCCGCTAGAGGGTGAGTGCTTTCTTTTTCCTTTCAGTCCTTTCGGTTTCTCTCACCTTGAGTGCCAGGGTTGGATTTGACCCAAGGGATGGGTGATGCCGGGGGGTCTTTTTGGGGAGGGGTTCCTCCCTCCTTTCTGTTTACCTGCAGCTAATGACCTTCTGGGATGGGGGAGGGGGTGCTTTGGGCTGAAAGTGCGGCAGATAGCTGCATGTCAAATCATGAGCTTAGGTTAGGGGTTTGGCTAACCTCACCCCAGCTGTTGTGTTATCACTGATTCTGTTATGGGGTCTGGTTTCCTTCCTGGTTCGGTGTTTCTCTGATCCGTTCAGACTCAGTGGTGCTGGGGGTTTGGGGGTTCGCAATAAGGGGTGGGTGGCCAGGACATATTGCTTCATGTTGGAGGTGGTTTCATATTCACTCCTGGCTCCCCGGTGTAAATAGTTGCTTGCTGGGTTTAAGGATTGTTGTTGGGGGTGTAGGGTGGACCTTGTGATTACTCTTCTGTTCTTATTTCGTTTCCAGTGATGCGAGAGGGGTTTGGGGGGAGGTAGGTTCTGGGGGGGATACTGTCTGACCTACTCTGTTTACTGTCTCTCCTTAGTGGGCTACTCTATGCTGTTCATCTCCGATAATATCTGTCTGGGGAGGCAATCTGAAAATGGTGGGGTTATTGGGTTTATTTTCGGGAGGGAGGGTTTTTTGGGGGTAAGGGGTTTACTCTGCCTGTTTAGATCAATGTGCATTTATATTATGGTCGGTACAATGTTGTTCATTCTACGAGTGTTTTACCACAGTTTTCATTGGCAGACTGTTAATTTCTGGTTATATCTGATTATGGTGTGCTGTTTCTTTTCCGCTAATACTGATTATGTCGGGTCATGCATCCCCTTTTTCTTATTTCTTAAATGGTTACTAATACATCTAAGATAATATCCTGGAATGTACGCGGACTCAGAGATCGGTTCAAAAGGTGCCAGGTTTTTAATCATTGCTCATTATTGCAAGTGGATATTCTTTTCCTCCAAGAAACACACCTGACCTCAGCAGACGCCAAATCCCTGTCTCGTTCAGGTTTCTCCCAGACATACCTAGCTGGTAATTCAAATCTTAGTAAAGGGGTTGCTGTGCTTATTAAAAAAACATGTTTTATTTGTGACGGAACATGCCATCCTAGACCCAGAGGGGAGGTTTGTCCTGGTTAAGGGTACCCTCAACGGATGTCCTGTTATTTTAGGTTCGGTATATGACCCAGTTGGGGGCAGCCCTGATTTTTTTATGTCCTTTGCCGATAAAATTAGCACCCTCCTCCCTTCTCAGATTATACTGGGAGGGGATTGGAATGTCCCCCTTTCTCCTACACTTGATAAGGACCCTCAAGACGTCCACTCCCCTCCCTCTGCCCAGAGAGCACTCCAGGATTTATTGTCAATGTTAGGATTGTGTGATCCTTGGAGACTTTTGAATCCCCTTTCCCAAGTTTTCTCTTTTATTTCTCAACCACATGGCTCCAAATCGAGGATTGATTACCTTTTTAATTAGTAAAATCTTCCTTCCCAAGCTTTTGCAATCCGGTATTGAGCCAATCATTCTCTCAGATCATGCTATAGTGTGGATTAAACTTTCTTTAGATCCTGAGTTTTGTCATGATACTATATGGAGGTTAAATACTCAGTTGCTTAAAGACCCACATCGGTTCTGAATATTAGGTCCCTGATTTCTCTCTTTCTTGGACAATCTTAATTCTACCCGAGATTTGACATGGTTTGGAGCTCTTTAAAATGTTATCTCAGAGGTGAACTAATAAAGATTGGTTCCACTAGGAAGAAAGCCAGGCTCGGGGAATCTCTCTCCCTGTTAAGTAGAATTAGAGAATTAGATGCAGATTACTCCTTAACCTCCTCGTTACCTTCTCTCAAAGCTCTGTTGGTTGCTAAGAGTGAATATATGGATCTTCTGAAAGAAAAGATGGAATACTGTGTGAGGAGAACTCAAGCTAAGTACCTCGATCACAGGGAAAAAGCTGGGAAACTCCTGGCCTTGCACCTTCCCGGACTGGAGGTTCCAGGATAGTCTCATCCTTGACTGCCCCAAGTGGTTCTACTGAATTCTCCCTAGAGGTATTGTCCGCATTTTGAAAAGTACTACACAGATTTGTATAGTGCACCCTATCCCCAGTCACCACTCTGAATATTAATACATACTTAAAGGACATGGATATTCCTAGTCTGTCACCACCCCACCATAAAATCCTGATGACTCCCATTTCCTTAGATGAAATAGAGAGGACTATTGCCTCTTTGACCCCAGATAAAGCACCCGGCCCTGATGGGTTTCCTGCCAACTTTTACAAGGTTTTCTCTAAGGAACTGGCACCCGTACTGCTTAAATTATATGAATATCTCTCTATCGCTACTGATATAGACCCCACCTTATTTGAAGCCACAATTATCCTGATTCCCAAACCTGATAAAATTCTCATGGATCCAGCAAATTATCGGCCCATCTCCCTTCAGAATTACGATATGAAAATCCTGGCTAAAATACTGGCTGAAAGAATCAAAAAGTGTGGTCGGCCTGATTAGTCCGAACAAGTTGGGTTTGTTTCTGGCAGGCCTTCTGCGATCACTTAAGAACCTTGCGGCATATATCTCAGCAGGCCCAACTGCTTCCTCACTCTCTTGCTCTGGTCGCCTCAATGCTGAAAAAGGCTTTGATAGGGTGAATTGGGCCTTTCTTTGGGCAGTGATGAGGAGAATGAGGTTCCCAGATCCCTTCCTAAGAAGGATTCAGGCCTTTACTATGCCCCTCTGCTAAAATTTATTGTAATGGTGTTTTCTCTTCTCTTTTTCATTTATTTGCGGGTACCAGACAGGGATGCCCCCTCTCACCTTTACTGTTCAATTTATACCTGGAACCGCTTCTCATTAGGCTCAAGTCATCCCCATTAGTCAAAGGCTGTAGGGTATTGCAGCAGGAATTAGTACTTTCTGCCTATGCAGACAATATTCTTCTGCATCTTGAGCATCCAGCTGAGTCCCTCAAAGCGGCTTTAGAGATTATTATGCAGTTTGGAACCTTCTCCCAATACAAATTGAATACTTCTAAGTCCGAAATTCTTCCATTAAACGTCCATACCTGTAAACAGGATCTTATCTCTTTTAGGTTGAGATGGGCCCCAAAATCCATTTAAATACCTGGGGATCACTTCTCAACTGACTCCTTCTTGCTGAAGAAACTTAACTTGGATAATATCAAAACTCTCGTCCAACAGGACCTACAGCTGGCTACCCTCCCATCTCTCTCTGGGGCCAGTATAAATATAATTAAAATGAATATTCTTCCAGGATTTTTTATCCCTAAATTTACTAAACCTATGGTTGCCCGCCTCTTATCTTCAGCAATTCCACACTATGTTCTCTAACTTTATCTGGCGGGGAAAGGGTGTCGAGCGTTCTTACGTTAAGCTATCGCAACCTAAAGAAAGGTGGGCTCAGGCTTCTAACCTTCTACTCTACCACTGGGCAGCCCATCTCTCCAAATTAGGAAGTGGCTCTCAGTTGACTCCGATTTACCGTGCCCGACTTGGCTCCAGATTGGCGTTCCTCCTTTCTCGAACTAAGCTTGATTCCTATACGATTTTCTTTGCTCCGCTACCAACAGTTGAGCAGAGGTTGGCAAAATACGA
The DNA here is from genome assembly GCA_016271365.2 of Neoceratodus forsteri. Lineage (NCBI taxonomy): Eukaryota > Metazoa > Chordata > Ceratodontiformes > Ceratodontidae > Neoceratodus > Neoceratodus forsteri. The sequence goes on along the minus strand of CM028131.1, from coordinate 157,032,439 downwards.
TTTTGACTTTCTTAAGTCATTGGCCCAATGTCTAGTATCCTTAATATTCGCAGGCTCAGATCTGGGACAGCAGGTGCCTTAATCCCAATATTAAGCTGGATAACTCATGGCTTACCCTGAGTGGCTCCCTCAGCTTACGGAGACCAGATTAGAGCACTTTTATAATCAGACTTCCCTTCTCTCGTCTGCTGAAATAATGAACAAGTTTGATATTGCTGGGAAACAAGTCTTTAAAGTATTTCAAATCGACATCTTATTGCTGTGAGATATGGCTCTCCTTTACTGAATCAAAGCCTACCCCTTTCTCTCTCGGATTATTGATCTAGCTTCCCAACCTCATTCCATTTCATTAATTTACTCTTTCCTTCTAAACTATAAATCCCTGAGAGAGTTGAGGGTTCTACTGTCTGGACACATTTGCTGCCTGCAGCTACTCTAAATTGGCCCCGTATTTGGAAAGACCTTTATAAATATCACACAGGATAGACTAAAGCTAACTCAGTACTATATTATAAATAATTTGTATTACACCCCTAAAACTTTTAAACTTAAAAATTCTCCCATCCTACTTGCTCCAGATGTAACCAAGCGAGGGGAATCTCCTTCCTGTTTTTGGGCCTGTAACAAAGTTGCTCCTTGTGGACCCTTATCCAGGACAATCTAGACCCCTTCTGGCCTGTCAAATTACTTTATTCCTGAGATCTGTGTCCAGGGTGACTACTCCCTTATAGATAGTGCAGGCGCCATTACCACATTGCCCTGGTATCTATGGCAGCAAAGAAGCTGGTCCTAAGGCACTGGACCGATCAACTGCCCCTGACCTATGCAGAATGGCTGACTGAGCTCTCAGCCCTTCTTCAATCGGAGAACTTAATTGCCAGCCTGCATCGTCAGGCAGATTTATTCCAAAAGAGATGGGGTAAATTGCAGGCACTTTGTTTGTACCAATAACTCTATGACCTGATCTCTGTAGTTTGCTCTGAAAGAACTGTTTGATTATTTGACCTACCTAGCTACTTTAAAGGAACAGTATCCTTGTTTATTTTGGATGAACCGTGGACTACTCCAATCCACCGACTTTCTGTTATAAACAATAGGCACACCAGTAGGTGGGGGTGAGGGTGGGGAGGGGGATGGGTCGGATGGGGGTTGGGGGTAGGGGGATGTTGGGGGAGGGGGTTTGTTTGTACCGATACATATTTGTTTTCTCGTCTTGTTTTTCACTGTTTGATTTGTTTTGTATGTTTTATCTGAAACTTAATAAAATTTAAATTTCAAAGAAACCCTAATGCCCCTTATGCTCATTGGTATTTTCACTCCAAATTTTCAACATGAGTTTTTTGTGACTCCCACCTCATGAACAGTGGCAATATCAGTTCGTTAGCCAAAAGCTGATTTTGCACAGTGACTGCCATTTGGCACCACAGGTGCAAAAACACATTACGAACAGGATGTGAAAAATGACAGCTGTACTGTTCATGGGGAGGTGTAAAAAATGGCAATGTTGAAAATTTGGATTGAAAATATGAAAAGTGAAGTCACGTGCATGCTAAGAAACCGCGAACGCACACCCATAATGTAATTAGTTTGGGGATATTTTACAGCGTATTGTCAATGCAGGCATTTTGGCATCTCTGCTCATGAACAGTGTCACTGTGATTTTCTTAATCTGTCCCAAACACTGATTTCTCACAGTGACCATGCATTTCTGCACTGGAAGTGCAAAAATACATTTCGGCCAGGGTGTGAAAAATGACAGCTGTACTGTTCATAAGGAGTTGCGGAAAAATGCCAGTGTTGAAAATCTGGACTGAAAATAGTACAAATTCGTGAACTTACGAGGGTGCATGGATATTGCACAATACACACTCGTAACAGTCATTTTATGGACTTCTGTCACCAAATTTTCAACGTAGCCATTTTAAGACCTCTGCTCATGAACAGTGTCACTGTGATTTTTCTTAATCTGTCCCTAACATTGATTTCGCACACCGACCACCCCATTGGGTGATACATGTGTGAAAACACATTTTGGGCAAGATATGAAAAATGACAGCTGTTCTGCTCATAAGGAGGTGTGGTAAAATGGCAATGTCGAAAATCTGGAGTGAAAATATAAAAAATGTGCAACGTTATGAGCGTGTGTAGGAACTGCGCAATGCACATTCATAAAACAGTAATTTTTGGGAACTATTTCACCAAATTTTCAACATAGGGTTTTAGGGAGCCTACCTTATTAATTTTAACACTGTCATTTCTCTACTGGATCCCAAAAGGTGGTTCCACACAGTAACTGTGAAATTACCTTTCGGGACTGAATAACAAAATGACAGTGACTGAGTTCATAAGGTGGGGCCCCAAAAACCCTATGTTGAAAATTTGGTGAAAAAATTCCCCAAAATGGCCATGATATGCACCAAAGTTGAAAAAAAACATTTATGCCATTATACAGCTTACCGGCATTTCTTCAGTTTGCGGTCAGCTCTGAAGAGTGCAGACGTGTTCCCAGTCAACCGAAGATCGTCATGCCAGACTCTGGAGGTAAGTATGGGGTCAGGAGGTGTGGTGAGGTGGATGCACAGAGGGTGGGCACAGGTAGGGGGATGGGGCAAGGCAATCAATGAGAGACCATTCTTTTTTTTTTTTCAGGTGTGTTTTTTCTTTTCAGGAAGATGACTTGGGACGTGTGCCAGCATGGCAGGTGAAAGCTTTTTTGGGGGGGGCTCAGTGGAGCTGACAGGGGATTGGGCACCCCTGTTGGCCATACTGATGGTTGCCACGTGGGGTGGGCTCCCAGCGTGACAACTGGAAATCTTATTTTTTTGGGTGGAGATGTTGAATGGAGCTGATGGGGGATTGGGCACCTCTGTCGCTGTTCTGACTTTTGCCACACTGGGGTGGGCTCCCAGCAAGGCAGCTAGAAGTCTGGGGGGTCACAGAGCCGATGGGGGATTGGGCTCTCCGTCAGCCATACTGTGTGAGGTGGGGGGAGCACGCTGGGGTGGGCTCCCAACGTGCTACTTGAGTGTTTTGGGAGTGGGGAACTTGATGGGAGCTGTCAATGACAGCTGCGTTCAGGATGCAGTGCTGAGTGTAGGCAATTTGCATACTGCTGACGGCAGTATGTAAATTACCTGCCGATGGCAGTCTGTAAATTACCTGCCAACGACAGTATGCAAATTGCCTACACATTACAAACACTGATTGCAGCTGTTTTTCGCTTTCAACTGTACACCTCTGCATCTGAACGGCTGTCATAGACAGCTCGGACATTCATTGGAGCAGTGCAGTCACACCTGCAGAAGGGAGCAGGGCATTGGAAGTGGAGGAGGCACACCTACGAAAACTTGTATGGTGGCGCTATGTTTCTTGCACATGTGGGCAAGCAAATATAAAAAGACTAGCAATTACAAACTTTGGATGCTAGTACTGTTTAGTCCAACACATTACCCTGGAGAGCCAATTTGTGAGCCTATATTGCTGTTTTCACGTAAAAAAATAAGAGTTTGAGTGGGTCAGGAAGAAGTCAGAGACCTAGTATAGTAAGTTAAATATGAGTTTAAGCTTACTTTTTTCTAATTATCAGGATTCTATATCAAATGAGCATAGTTCCCACTAATGGTGTTATTGTTTATTTTTCATATGCATGTAACAAATCCAGCACAGATTAAAATATAATGAGGAAGAAGCTATCAGCATTTCAAATGTTTAAATAAGGCAAGGAGGTGAGATCACATGTGACTCTATGTATATTAAAAACAATCTACCATGTAATGCACTTATTTAAAAAAAATATATTATTTTTGACATTACCAGGACCTTATTTCAAAGAAGAATTATATATAGGATAGTGTATGGGTAACCATACACTACAAGGCTATTCTTCCATCAAGTGGATATAATGCAGACTGATGACCTCGAGAGAGAAGCTCAAGAGATCTCCAAGTTGGCATTGTATCCATGAAGTGACAGAATAGCCGAGTAGTGCATGGGTAACCATACACTGTTCTATATAGTGTATGGTGACCCCAAAATAAAAAAAAAAACTCACTTTTACATATTTTATGTCATCTCTGCCTACAGCCCTTGCTTTACAAGAGCCGCTGGTCGGCACACCCCCGTGCACCACTTTCCCACAGCAAGGGACAAATTACAACTGCTGTTGGAGTCCCTTGTATTATGATGTCCTCACTAATGCAGAACGAAAAGTTGTTCTGTGTCAGTGAGGATGTCACTACTGCAGCAGTACAACTTTTTGCGGTGTATGGATTTCAACCAACCACATTCCAACATACACTATACTACAGTTCATTGGGTTTTGCTATATTCCCATCAAAAAGTGAGAACTGGTTTCATGTGATTTACTGTACACATTAGACAGATATATGATCATATACTGCATTAATCATTGTTTTTTGATGTAGAGGAAATAATTTAATTTTAATGTGTTATATACAGCAACATTGCATGTGCAATAACTCATGTACTAGTAATCAGTTAGCTACCTATGTATTATTGAATAGATAGATGATTGATGATGAAGTTTAGCAATGATGAATATAATTATAGTTAAAGAAAGTGAATTTTAGGCTGTGAGTTGGCCATTGTAATAAGTTGAACTTATGAACTTTATTTATTATATCCTGATGAAGTAGTGGGGTCACTATGAAATGCTAATGAACTGGTGGTGGATTGTCAGTGGTTGAATAAAAAATTCACACTTGATATTAGTGAGTGGGTTGTTTGTCTCCATTTCTGTGTGAATATGGTTTGAGGTCTATGACATTTGATCTCTCCTAGCAGTTTTCTGGTTTATGTTTCAGATGCCAGGTGAGCCACACTACCTCAGTGTGTGGACAGCGTCATTGACTGCACCTAGGCTGCCATCTGGACACCGACTAGTGATGGAATGGAGGCCTATGTGAATAGGAAGGGGTACCATTCCATCAATTGCCAGGTGGTGTGCAATGCAACATGGTGCATCATTAGTGTCTTGGTATGGTGACCCGGCAGTACCCACAGTGACTTCATCTGGTATAACTCTATTTTGTGCCAGAGGTTTGAAAGTGAGGATATTACTAGTGGCCACCTCATCGGTGAGCATATCCAAAAGGCCTTTTACCTCCATGTTACAGACAATGACACTAACCATTGCCCTTTACCTGCACAGGGAACAATGCACATTCAGTACACTGCATCCCTGGCTCCTCACACTTGTCCTGCCACCCACATCCATTGCAGAGGACAAGTACAGTGAGGCATACAGTGCCACATGCAACATCATTGTGCATGTCTTTGGAATGCTCAGCAAGTGGTTTCTGTGCCTTGATGGTTCTGGTCATGCTCTACAGTACACCCTTCAGAAGGCCTGTGCCATATTTCTTGCCTGCTATATACTTAAGCAATAATGCATGACAGGGTGTGGTATATCATGGGATATTGTCATGCTTCAGGTGCATTGTGGTCTCATGCCTCATGCACCCGAGCAGTGATGATATCTCATGATATACCACAACCTGGAGTGCATTATTGCCATTATGAACTGGCTCTATCATTTCTGCATTTAAAATAAAAAAGTTTTAAATGATATTTTATAATATTTTAAAATAAATGGATATATACTTAAGAAAATAGTAGTTCTGCTCTGAAGTTCTGGTTTGTATTGGTTTTACCAGAAGGCGGTGCTGTTTTGCCTTAGTTCGTTTTCAATGTTGTGACACTACCACTCCCCACCCCACCCGCACTTCATTGCAAGTGTTTTAATTGTTTGTCATTACTGTCTGGGAGTGAGGAAGTGTTTGTTAGGAGACAGAATGGCTGTGGGCAATAGTGGTAACATTTTATCTTTTTAGATTTAATGGGACTTCTAATAGCTGTGCGGCTTGTAAGACAGAGCAGAGTGGAAGTCTGAGCGAGCTGCGAGTGTTAGTAATCCTGTTCTACCAAAGGACAGTATTCGTACTGTGTTTGGAGATCCAAACATGAAATTGAGTTTTGTACTTCTTCCTGATGTGGAAAAAGTCTTTTGTTACTAAAAATGAGCATGTTTTGCTGCCTTTGAAACTTAAGCCATCACTCTGTGCATGTGCATCTTTGACAGATGCTTATGCACATGCTCGGATTGACAGCTTTAATTTTCAAAAGCAGTTTCTTCATAAAATAAGCTTCATTGCTGGTAACAAAATGCTTTTTCCACATCAGAGTGAGGTGGAAAACTGAATTTTATGTTCACATCACAACAGGTAAAAAAACTGATTTGGCAGGATGGATGAGTATTGCAGGTCATTAGCAGAACTATGGACAGTGAGGAAAGAGTGTAACAAACTGAAAGCTGTAAGTGGATGGCTTCATGTTGTGGCTGGTAAGGAGACTGGTGGCCAGAAGTTTTTTGAAGCTGTGATGCTGTTGTGAGATATCATCACGGCTCCAAAGACCTCTTAGCCAATCAGCTTTCTTCATGACTCTTAGCTAGTTCATAATACACAACATCATACTCAGCCATGGGATATTCATACTGGCCCCATAGGAACATCCCACAGTGGATCTGGAGCCAGAGGATCAGGAGATATTGGGGCAGCTTTACAGGTGTGACCCCAGGATGGCCAAGAGGGCCAGGGAGAAAAACAGTCCACCTCATAACAGACCTCTTCAGACATGGAGGGTGAGTATAGGCCACACAGTATACTGTGATGTGCTTAGTCAATATATTATCACATGACAATATCAGTACATACATAGAGGCAATCAAAGAGGCAGTGGGTATCAAAAGAAGGGGGTTAACAGAAATACAGTTCACTCAGGCAAGGGGTAGCAAATAGGATGCACACACATATGCAGTCCAGTCTGGAAGGGAGGTTCCAAAAGGGTTGAATCATAACTGGCAGAGGGGTTCCAAAGGAGTGGAAACATAATTACATGTCAGCCAGGTGGGGGGCGCAAAAAGTGGGGGTAATGGATATACAGGCCATCCAGTGGGGAATGAATGGGAAAGGCCACAGAGAAAGGGAGTGGTAACACATGGGTACAATGGAGTTGGGGATTGATGGAGCACATTCTGGCAAGGGTTGGTGGTTTACACCCTATGTGCATGCTCTGCCACCTCCCTAGCTCTGGACAATATGTGTGCTCTTTACCCGGAGTGATTGGGAAGTCATTATCCATGATTTGGGGGATGAGCATGGGCACAGTGTTAGCCACCCCCAGCAACAGCCCTGTGGGGTACTGACTCTGTCGAGGAGCAGGCCATGACATGGTGTGCACATTGTTTTTCATGTCTTGGGAGTCCCAGGTGTGCTGGGCACTCTCATTATGGCACTGCATAGCATTGGTATATGTTGTGTTGTCTGCTGTAGGGTGACACTACTCCCTCTGGACTGGCCAGGGCTATGGCCAGCCCCTGCTATGCTTACCACCATGGCACAGTGGCACACAGGTGATCCATGCAGGTAATATCCTGACACAGGTCATGGATGGCCATCATGTGCTCTGCATGACATGCCTCTGCCTGCTGTCAGCATGCTGCATGTCATCATGGAGCATGTGGGAGATGTGTGTCAGTTCCTGCTGCATGACACTCTATAGAAACAACAGAACAATTTGGTGAGCAAATTAAGGGTAGGTTAGTATGTAGCTCAAATAATTCACATATGCACAAAAGATATTTGATTGCACCGTAACCTGTTTTATTTCATAAATATTCACAAGGTTACATATAAGTGCTTTTGGCAAAAAAGTGCTTGATACATCTAAAGTGCTTGAATCATACAAATACATACAAATAGTATGGGCTAAACATACGTTTTGTATAACAACAGTTTCATATGCATATAGACAAAACAACCTACCCAGTCTAAAGTGTCAGCCACCTCTAACCCCTGTGCTTCACCATATAGGCATGAAACTCTGTGCCTCCACGGCCAACTGCAGAAACTGCCAGTTGACAGCTGTATCCCACTGTCACTGGGTACTGTCCATTGGGACAGGGTCAGACTGCACATTTGGCCATTGCATGGCCTAGGGCTACACCACAATCAGTGCTGAGGTTGAATGTGGGTGTTACAGGTCGGCTATGGCTGACCCAGTGGGAAGGGCCTAGGGTGGCAGGGCTCTGGCCTTGCTCAAAGATGGATCATAGGGTGGTACAGTGGAGGCTGGCCCTGTGCTATCTGCTGGGGGTGGCAGGGTAATGGCCATGCTGGCAGTGGGTTCGTGGAGAGGCACAGCAGTGGTTGTGCCAGGGGCTGTGGTGGGCTGTGCCACTGTGACAGCAGTGCCACATGGGGACAGTGACTGGGCTACAATGTTATGGGGTTGGCAAGAGTGTACAACCCCTCCTGGTCTTGGGCTAATCCCCTTTGTCCCCAACTCCAAGGAATGTCTCATGGTGCTCATCCACTTCGCCCTCTTTGCTGATGTCTGTCAGCAGGTGCATATGGGTGGGCAGCAGTGCAGCTACCATTAAGATGGACCTGGAGTGCCCTTCACCATGTCTGGTATGATGTGGTGAGCTGCTGAGAGAGGAGGGCTATATAGTAATGTACCGGGCATATCTGTGTGCCTGCTGAAGCAGCCTGCATACCCAGTGTATGGTGACACAACACCTATGCTGGTTGTATGGGCGTTTGCTCTCTGACTGTGAATGTAACTCATTTGCATACATTGGCTGACTATGTCAGGTTTACTTCATGTACTTATGTGGTTACACTCAAGTGTTTGCTTGCACGATGCATACACTTGCATGTCGGCCTGTGGCACAGACATAATGTCACATACCACATGTGACATCATCACACAACACAGCCCTGCACACCATGCGATTGCACAGTGTCTGAGTGCAGCCCTGTGCAGGGCTTTGCATGTGCAGAATATGCATGCATGCTCTTCATATGTGCTACCCCACAGCTGGCATGTGCTCAAGGTACGATCTAACTTTAAGTATGCATTATGTTGTGCAATGCAATGATAGCATGGTGCACCCACAAACACATTGCAAAAAATAGACAAGACACACCCAGATAGTCCTGAAACTGGCAAGAGCATGGTGTGAAGGCTAGGCCTAGGCTGCAGTATGGCATGACAGGCTGACAGAGAAGGGCTGCACAGCAAAGGGCCTAGAGATGGTCCAACAATTTGGTCAACCTAATGGTTGCCAGAGATGACCAGCAGCTAAGTGAGGAGGAAGTGTCAGATTGGCCACAGTGTAAAGTGTGGGCATCAGTTGGGGGGCCCCTCACGTGGTTCACTAGGGTGACATATACTGGTGACCAATGTCGGCATTGGTACAATGACCTACAGAAGAGGGAGGCATGCTGCCTATAACAACAGCAGGTGGTGATGATGAAGAGTGGCACTGTCAATCAAGAACAAAAAAAACCCTGAAAAGTATGATAAGAACATCACGATACAACTTGGAATTCAAAATTGTCCATTGTAAAGATACTAAATGACTGTATTCATATTTAAACTCAGGGAGTAAAATAAAAGGAGGGAATTTAGGGCCCTTCAAAATAAATAGGACAACCATAAATAATGACGACATTGTTGTCAATGCATTTAATCAGTATTTTTGCTCAGTGTTTTCTACTAGAATTAATAGACTGCTCTGAAATTGACACACCAAACAACACATTCACTATTGATAAGGTGTATTGTGTGATAAAACATTTAAAACCTAATACAAGTGAGAGTCCAGATGGAATTTTCCCTAGGCTCTTTAAAGAAGCAGCAGAGGAACTGGCATATCCTTTAACATATTTGTTTAGTAAGTCCTTGTGCTCTAGAAAAATTCCTTCAGACTGGAGAACAGCAGAACTGATTTCAATTTTCAAAAAGGGTAACAGAAGTAAAATCAAAAATTATAGACCATTAGGTTAACTTCGGTGCCCTGCAAGGTTCTGGAAAAACTCATAAATTCAATATTAGAAAATGTGAGGGACTCTTTAAAATTGATTGATGATTCCCAACATGGGTTTAAAAAGGGCCGCTCATGTGTCACAAACCTTATCACTTTTCATAATCACATTAGCAATAGTATTGATTCAGGAAAAGCAACTGATGTAATTCTGTTAGACTTCACAAAAGCATTTGATAAAGTCTCATATGCAATACTGATAGATAAGATGTTTCAACTAGGTTTCAATAAAAGGATACTTAACTGGCTTTATCACTGGCTATCAGATAGTACACAAAGGGTAAGAGTGAATGGTCACCTATCCAAGGAAATGACAGTTAGTAGTGGTGTCCCACGGGGAACAGTTTTGGGCCCCATCTTGTTTGAAATATTTGTTGCAGACATGAATTCAGATACCAATAATATAATCGTAAAGTTTTCAGGTGATACTAAATTGACTGGGGAGGTCAATACTTTTGCCAAGCACCCGACACTTCTTAATGACTGAAATTAAATAGAAAAACTGAGCAGTAAATAATGGAATGTTTTTTAACACTGAAAAGTGTACTGTTTTGCATCTCTGTATAAATAACCCAACTATAAATACATATTGGATGGCAAAATAATTAAATCCAGTAGCTCCAAAGTTGATCTTGGGGTATCAATTAATAATAAATTCACTTCCTCAGACCAATGCAAAACCATAACTAGGAAAGCAATGGGGCTTATTAAAAGAATACAGACAACATTTATCTGTAAAACTCAACAATGTATTCTACCCATACAAAGAAATTTTGTTAAGCTCCTTACAGATTATGCTTCCCAGATATGGTCACCTTATACATTAAAAGATAAGGCAATGACTGAGGGTGTGCAAAGAGCAGCAACAAGACTCTTTCCAAATTGCAACGGTTTAACATGTGAGGACAGGCTACACAAAACCAATCTATTTTGATTAGAGTGTAGGAGACAGAGAGGGGATCTTTTGCTGCTGCACAAAATTCTGCAAGATCTCCTGTTGAGTAGCAAGATGGAAATACAATTTAACATTTCTAGAGATAACATGAGATCCCACAATAGGAAGCCAATAATACCAAGAGTTAATAGTAAGAAACGGGATCAATTCTTTACAATATGAGTGGCTAAAACCTGGAATAGACTGTCACAAGATCTGGTCGAGTTAAAAAGTTTCAAACTCTTTAAGAAAAGTTTGGATGTAGCATACTTTTCTAAGAATAAATTGGTTTAATTTCCCTGGTGATACAGGAGACAATCATGATGGGCCATTGGCCTCCTTTTGTCCAACTTACCTAGTAAACCATGCCAAGGCCAGGTTAGTACAGGTGGTACTATGTATGGTTTGGGTGGTGTTTTATGTGCAGTACTGTGCCATCTTAATATACCCCCGGGGTGCTGTCCCTGATGGAAAGTGTACTGTACCTGTGAGTCTCTGTTGTGTCCCCTTTGTCTTATGGGATCTTGCATGTATGCAGGTGTATAGGCCCACTGTCCAACTGGATGTCTCCATTGCCATGTACATTACAGAACCCATTATGGATCCCTGAGACAAGCACCTGCCATGGCAGCATCGTTGTGTGCTACCACGGTGACATGGCTGCAGTGGATGACATGGAAATGTATAGTTTCATTGACTGATATTCAAGGCTTGGTAGCTGGATATGATACACGGGACATGTTAATGCCTATTGTCAGCTACAACCCAGGATGATGTCATATGTGTTCTACATGTAGCTGTGCTGGCAGGTGTACCCAATGGCATGTGGATGTGGCCACTGTTTGTGTATGTGCTCTGTCTGTGTTATGCTGCATGGGTCTCAGTATGCATATGCCAGGTAATGCATGGGGTCCTATTATATTGCACTATGTGTGCCAGGCATCTACCGGCCCCTGTGATGGGCTACACATATGGTACCATGCCCTCCCCTATGGTTGCACTAGTATGCCACTTGTGCCCCATTGTATGTAACCTGGTGCTTCATGCATCCAAGTGCATACTATGATGTGTACTAGGCCTGTAACCAACATGTATGGGTATGTTGTGCAGTAACAGAGAGGATGGCAGGATATGGGCACTACACAGGCTAGAGTACACTGTCGGACAATACTTATGACAGTAGGATGTATTATTCCTGCTGCGACTGGGCCATGGCACAGCTGCATGTGGTACCACAGCTTTGCACATTGGAAGGATGTGGTCCAGCACATTCTTGTCCATCCACAATATGCACATGTGGCTAGTTAGTGCACTGTACCAGTATACAGGTGTGTGTAATGTGTAAAAGTTATGGTACCATACCATAAGTTCTGCTGTATGCTATTGCTCATGTCTCCTCTGTCCTTCCCACAGACACTGGGGCTCAGCAGGGCCAGCCCAGGGCCAAAGAGCAATGGCATACCTGCAAGGACTAGTGGCTGGAAGAGGGGACCCAAGACCATGATGGGGCCCAGCCTGGGCAGCCAGTGGAGGAACATTCTGCAGACACATCCATGTAAGTACCCTGCAGTTTGTGTTTCACCCTCTGGGTTGCATGTTTACATCATGCTGCATGATTCTGCTGTGAGAGTAGAATGTCCATATGTGTCTCGGCAGGTGGCATGCATGCTTGTGGGGGGTGGCACCCATGCAGTTGTGGCTGATGATGCTTGTACAATCCTTGGGGTATTGTGACACAATTGACATTGTGATGTGTCAGAATATGTGTTGTCTGCTGTCTTGTTTATCATTGTGACAGGTATGTTGTTGTGTATATGTGTGTGCGTGTGTGTGTTTGTGTGTGTGTGTGTGTATTATGCCTTTGTATGCATTACACTGTATAGTGGCATGTCCCCTGTGCCACAGGTGTGGTACACCAGTGCATAGGCAGTACTGCTTTCAGGCCTGGGTTCTACTCCCATCAGTGGTACTCATATCTGTTGTGTCACATGGTCAAGCCAAGGTATGCAAGTCTGTATGGTGGAGGTAGGCAAGAACCACTGTTGTACCAGTACACCCTTGTGACATGCTGTGTGTGGCATACAGTGCCCATGTTAATCAGCCCACATTGGTGCCATCTGCAGTGCCATATCATTGTGTGTCATGCCACTACATCTCACTGTAGATGGTCTTATGTGACATGGGGGTCAAGGGCAAGGGTAGTCATTGATGGGCCTTCAATGTACCTTACAGTATGTGTTCAACAATGTGATACATAGTCGGTAGAGTCTAACCAACACAGTGATATTCACATTGTGATCATTCCACTGTATACAGGGGAAGCCATACATACATAACAACACAACTGGGTCTTAGCAGTGCCAATAACCTGCACAAACTCTGTACTAGTGGAAACCCTCTACTCATGGTAGGACCAGCATCTGCAGGGATGGAGTGTGCCTCCAGGCAGCTCTGCATCCTACACTGGTGTTGTGACAGGGGAATAGTGTGGCAGGTGCCCACTCGCATACAGCACCACTGCACTCACATGGTACCATGCCTGCTGCACCCAGTGCTGCATGACGGTTCCAGCCATATACAGCTGTGTTGTGTGCAGCACATGTGAGTGCCTGAGCCCTGCCCCTGCTGCACCCTGGGTGGCTAATGGATGTCTGTGTCCTGTATGTGAGTGTTGGCCTGTGTGCCGGATGCCTGGTCAGTGGGTGTGGAGTATGTGGGTGCAACTCCTAGCCTCTTGGGCCATTACATTGCCTGTCAGGCTCTGGCTTGGCGCTGCTGTTCCAAGTGCAGTGTTTCCACATTTAGCATGGTTTCCGGTGGCATGTGTCCCTTTCACAGCTCAGTCATGCTCTGTTACAGCATGGCACGCCCATTGTATTTGCAGTCCTCCACTGTATGGGTCCACAATATTGTCTCTGGTATGCACACACATTCCACTGCAGTTGTTTGACTCCCTCCACCCATGTGTGGCATGGTGGCACATATGTCAGCTGGTTGTGCTTTGTTTGGGCACATTAGGCCACTCCTGTGTCCCTCATGCTGTGTGCACAGCTGGCTAAGTTTAGAATATTTCTATCCATAGATGCTCAGAGGACTGCTGGTGGTCATAAGCATGTCGTGCAATGGAGGGGATTGCACAACCTTCTGCACAGCTGTTATAACTGCAGCTGATCATGTTCCGGTGAGTACAAGACACAAACTAGGCCATCTGGGGCATGGATGCAGCTCTCTGGCAGCAACAACCACTCCCACCACCACCACCTGCTAGAGCCCCTGGAGGGCATTGACTTTGACAGGCATGTGTCCTGTTTTTTCTTTATTATTCACAGGCAGGTGCTCTTTTCCTTTTGTTCCTTCCCCTCTTCCTTGGATGGGTGGTTGCTCTTTTTTTTTTTTGCTCTTCCCTTCCCACATATGGGCTATTGCCCTTGTTGTTCTTTTCTTCTTCTTCTTCTACTGTTTATAGTAAAGCTTCTTTTTCATACCTATGCTGCTGTGTTGTGTGTATTTCATTGGTGGCCTACTCGCACCCACTGCTGTCCCTTGTATTTAGCCCTGTCCTCAGAGCTATTTTCAGTGCTGCATATATGCATTGCTCTGCACCAGTGCACAGTCAACCCTATAGGACATAGCACCAGTGCAATGTCTCTGAATATACCTCGGCTGGGGACCGGTGTAAGTGTGGTGCAATTATAGTACTAGCATACTGTACATTTCTGAATATTGGGCCCCTAGATTCATAAAGCAAAACAATAGGGAACTGAACTGAAGTCACTCTAGATTTATTTTCTACTTCCAAAACAGAATTTAAGCATTTAGTAGCTAATAAGTACTCTAGCCATGATAATGATTTCCTTTAATTTGAAAAGAAATGTATACTCTCTTGCTGAAGGATTTAAAATTCTCTACAGAGCATGTAAACTTAATGAGTCCATAATCTCACAAATGACTAGTTTATTTTTAGATTTTTAACTGCCTTATCATCTGATTTATCTACTTAATTATCTAGAATGGTGTTCGAGCCACATCCAATTATAATATTGGTATTTGCAAATGCAGTTAGTTTAGTGAGGGGATTTATAAAAAAAAAACTGGATCTGATTTGTAAGGGCCATATGTACTAATGATAGCCATTGGTATAATGATAAGAGGTTTTGAGTATACAGTATAGCTACCATTAAGATCAGCTACAGTGGACTGAGCATGTCATTTACCATTTTCTTTATCAGACTTGCAACACCTCCTGCTCTTAAGTTACAACCAGCTCCATAAATTTTACTTACCTACTCTTTGTGAACTAATTGTGTGTCCCTGAGGGAGGACTATATCCATTTTTATTTTCTTTATATGTAACAAAATGTTATAACTTTTGATTTGGTGGTTGGATCCCTTAATATATCTTGTGACAATGTTGATGTTATCCCTATTTATTGAGCCAATTTGTATCAACGATCACACAGAAATTTTAAAATGTTAGCAGAAAAAGACCACCAGCCCATCTAGTCTGCCCTGAGCATAGCTGCTAAAACATATTTTTAACTTATCAACTAGGATAGAGTTGTATCAGTACATTTTTAAAATATTTGAACCATTACCTATCCTCCCTTCTATGTTAACAATGAATAACAAATTTCAGCTATTGAAGTCTGAAAACCTAATATATGATATAATTCTCTCCCACACTACCCAAACTAAGTTCAAGATAACACAAATACTACAATGCAATATTAAGTAAACTAACTCTGAATAATTTCCTATTCCCTAGATATGTTCTGATACCTGGCAACTGATATTTGACTGTCATCTGGAATCTCCTTCCCCACCCACACAACAGTAAAATTATGTATTTTTAAAATACTTGTTTTCTAGTTAGTTACTTAATTAGTTCAAAGTTTTTAACAGGAAAGGAATACTGAGCTGGTAGCAGCTAGTTTCAACAAGCACCCTAGGGGGAAGGGAAAGGGGAGAGTACAGTGCAATTACAAAATACAATGTTCAGAAATGCAATAATATGTAAATATAGTAAGTACAATAAAAAATAGCAAGTCATAGGTAATGCTTCTGGACAGGAACTATATACAATAAAAGTTCGAATGAAGAACAATAAGAGAAATATACAGTGTGCAACAATGTTACTAAGCAGGGGTAGGAGTAAAACAAGAAAACAGTTGGAGGGAGGGATTTATTCTTAACAGTGCAGGGTGTAGGTCAGCAGACAACTCCAGATCCCAGTGTCAGGGGCAACTACAGGAGTGAGTAGCAAAATCACAGAAGAGAGATTTCAGAGCATGAGGTGATTATAATAACTAATGGTAGTATGTATTGGATATCTAGATTTTCTTTGAAATACTAATAACACATTTATTGACATGACAATTGTCAGTATGTGTTCCAAACAGAATAATGGTCTAAATGAATGCAGTGAACTAAGAAAAATACAACTACCAATAATAATATTTTATTAATTTATATAAATTCAATTAGACATCTTTATATTACTTTTGATTAACATTCTTATTACTACTTACCTACCACCTAAGAAACATTTTAAATCACAGCTAGATTTGTAATAATAATTCATTTTCTAGTCAGGAGAACACAATGAAGAGCCCATAGCAAATTAATTCTCATCACATATAGAAGATATGTAAACAACAGTATGAGCAAACAAGAGTAAACCTATTACCTTTAACACTTTCCATTAATAATATATTAGAACATAGTCTAAAATGTCAAGTTGTAATACAGTTATTTTTTTTTCTAGTATAGAAAATTAGAAGAAAATTTAGTACTCACCCTTTTACTTACTATTGTAAATACCTACAATTTAAAGACAAGAAAAAATGCCACATTAATAAGATCACCCCATTCTGTAGCATAGAAGCTATTCCATACCCCTTTTGTCTCTCACCTTTTAGGCAGAACACAGATCCATTCATAAGGCTAACAGACAAGGAAGAAGTATGATCCAGAAGACCTAGATTCTTTGTTAGATATATCTACAATATATAAGCCCCATTAACCACTAAATCAGGAGGGGATGGACAGCATCAGATAACTATGAACCTGTATTACTTATAGAATAAAAATGTTTTGGTGAGGAGTACAGTGCAGTGGTCATATGTATGTTTGTAGCCTTTAATGTGCAATATACAGCAATGTTTAATTTCATTTATTTTTATAATCAGGAAGGGACAGTGGAAAATACATTCCTTTTTCAGGCATATATACACACAGAAGACTTCCTAACAGAGGGTGATTCTAATAATACTAAGTAAAAACAATTACAAACATCAAGTTTACAAATATATTGTGATATAGCAGCAGTAAATGAGTATATGAAGATACACATCAAATCTGAGTAGGTAATGATTTCCAGACTGAGGAGACAACGTATGCAAATGCACATTGTTCTGCTATAGTACACACAAATAGTGATGATAACAAATGTTCATATGAAGAATGTGAATCATAATTAGTACTATAATTAACCAACAGGTTGCTTAAACAACTAGGAACCCTGGAGGTTTTTTTTTCTTTTTGTAATTTTATAAAGAAAGCGTGATAAGACTAATTTATTGTTGTTCTGCACTAAAAGCCAATTATGTGTACCCAATACATCACAAGGATGGGTCTGATAAGGAGTCAGTGGTGCAAACTTGCCAGTTTTCTGAAGTGGCAATTCTTTTCTAGATAACATGCCAGAGGGCACAGAATTGGTCACAAATAAGGCATAATTCAAAACTGGTAGTAAATTTTGTTAAGCAATAGCAAGTTGTGTCTTTTTTGATAGAAGATTCTAAAAAGGGTGCCAATTTTTGAATAAAGGAATAATGCACAACAGGGTGTGTGTTGTGCTGGGATAACACCACGCCTGGGGGAGTTGGGCATGAGGCTGCAGGTCGAGTGCATCCAATGCCCCAGGTGTGGCGCTATCCCAAATGACACACACCCTGGAGTACATTATCCCTATCATACAATGGCTTGTTGTCATAAATAAAATAAAGAAATAATTTTAAAGAATGTTTTCATTAGTGTTTCTTTAGAGGAGATGCAAAAAAAGAGCAAGAAACAACCATCCAATAAATGATCAATTGGTTTACAGCACTGAGAGTAGACCTGTGGCATAGTGCTGGGATAATGCCATGGGTCCAGCCCCAAACTGACCAATCACAGTCCAAGATTCTTTCTTGCCATTGTATAATGGCTTTTAGAAGTCACTTGATTCAGATGAAGATCATAATCCAAAATCAGATCTAATGTGACTCCAAGATATTTAAAGGAATCTACACAGTCTAATGAGGAGCTGTCCAAAGTGAGCATCTCTAAGTCTCCACCATATTTATAAACTTTAGGGGTAGTTTCCAAATAGCAAAACTTTGCTCTTTGACTTCTTTATTACTAGGTTATTTTGTATTAACCATTTCTGCATTGCAGTGAATTCATCTGTAAGTGTTGTATTAATCTCATCTACTGAAAAACTATGAAACCAAAGCACAGCATCATCCACGTAGAGAAAAAGTTCACAATCGCAGGTGACACTTGCAGTAGGATCCATGAACAACGGAAACAGTAACAGGCACAATATGGAGCCTTGACAGACACCACACTGAGCTGACCTACATGAAGGAATGGAAGTACTAAATTTAACCCTTTGGTGTATATCATATAAATAGTCACCAAAGCATGTTAATCAGATATTAATGCCAAATTACAGAACGGCACACTGTATACAAAAACATTATGTTTAGTTTAAGATTGTAAGTGATACTGTATCTTACTAACCAAAATATGGATCAGAAAGAAGATGATTTTTCACCTGGGACCTGACTTGAACTCTTGCATTCATATATCTGCAGCAATTCACATTCTGAGCATAGAGACAGTACAGATGAGAAGCAACTGGACTACTCTGGCTGCCATCATGCATTGCAAAGTGATGCAACACAATGGTCTCAATTTTCAAAGGGCTGGGAATAGTGCACAATGCTTACATCACACAGAAATGATGCAGGGGGCACTCTGCACCACATCATGTGCCATTCCCAATTTTCAAATGTAGCCTGCTTCCCCATCTGGGCTGCTTGCACCAGACTGAGTTGCACCCATCTTGTGCTGAGCTGTAGGCTGCACCATGGCAGACAGGGGGCTTGCACCACATTCCATCTGCAACATCCCCTTTCAATGAAATTTTCAGAGTCCCCCCCATGGCTGTAGGTCATGCCAGTGATTAGACCAGCCAGAGCTGGTTTAACAGTCTTATGCACTGCCATGGTCCTAAGCCAATGGATGGCCAGAGAAACCCTCAGCATGAGACATAAAGGGGAAATGCTGAGAACATGACAAGGAAAGAGATAGCACAGTGTTGCAGATATGCAGGGTGGCAGTGTGCAAGATGGTAAGAAAAGATAATACAGAGATGTATAAATATGCAAACAGGCCTCCTGGGAATGTACCATGTCCAAACAATTGCTGGTTGCAGAATGTAGCTATAACTATACCTGAGGAAAGAAATGCAGGGCAGTGCCGGGATGGAATAATGGATGATCAGATCACTGTTTACTGGGACAGCAAAGAGGATTTGTTGTCCATAGCAGTAACTATACAGTAACATGGCTGGATCATACCATGCATGGGATGGTATGTGGACATGGGGAAACATGATACTGAGTACAGTAACAGTCTGCACTGTGGTACACCATACCATAGAGATGTCTCCCAAGGAGAGTGTACTATGCAATAGAGAGTCAGGCACATTAAACCACAACCTGTAACATTATTAGGACTCCATGTTATGTGTTCATGGGTGACATTGGGTAGGGTTTGACAAAGTCACCGTGAAGGGGAACAAACATCATTGAATTTAGCAAATGTTACCGCACATGGGTAATACTGTTACCATTCCCCATTTCAGAATCCACATTGTGAGATGGAACACAACCTGCCAACCTAAAAAGGGATACCATGCACAACCCAGTGCTACTCAGGGACCCAAGTGTATGGCAAGATCATGGTGGCATGGTATATCTTGTATACATGTACTTGCTGCCAAAGTAACCAATGTGCCACTGCAGGTGTCATATCAAGTCATATGGCTGTTGAAGTCAGCTGACCCTGCATGGAGTAGGTGGAATTGCCACTGCCATAATTGTGTGGAGACCTACTGACACACACAGACCTCATAGCCCTCTCAAAGCATCCGAGCTGTCTCAGCTTGTATTACTCAGATTCTGTCAGTGCCATCACCAGCCCCCGATGTGTAAACACAGACTGTACAGTGGGAAGTACTATTAAATCATGTGAAGAACTGTAACCTGTAGGGACAGATACACACTTACTACAGTTACAATGTGCTGGGATTCAGTCTCTTCCCTTGTTCTATTTGTGCTCTAGTCCCACAGTAGGGGGACATGACTTAATGGAGCACGATGTCCCATAGTGGCATGCCAGTGAACAGGAATGGCTGTCAGATGGTGCATGGCAGAAACTGTGAGATTGCTTGGTTTGATGTCTGTATTTCTGTTGCACATACCCAGAACAGTACTGGTCATCCCCAGTATAGAAGTAACCGCAATATGGAGGATGTACATGCCCTGGCCTATTCCATGAGGTAGTGTCATGCAGCTGCAGCTGTACACCACCCTGTGGACATGGCATGAACAGCAGATGAGGTTTTCTACTGATGAGCCCATATGCTACATCTATCCTGGACTTCGCTGGGTATTACTTCGCAGACTGTATATATCCTGGCACTGTCTACCAATTCTGAAACATCCAACCCAGTCTGACTACATGTATTCCCATTGGCAGTGGGCAGCAGTGTGGCTGTTATGTATGGTACCAACAAACCTGCACTGTGGGAGCGCTCCTCTAAGACTGTTACCTGTACCCACTGACAGTCCCTTAGCTGCTACTGGGATAGTGCAATATGTTGCACAGGATTCATGTACCTGGATTCACTGTATACTGTCTTTGTCACATCTGCCATGCAGGTAGCACAGTACTGCAGCTGACAGATGGCACAGTTAAGGTGATTTATGGGTATGCCATATGCATACAAGTGGTCTGTTGTCATTCAGGTGTCCACTAGTGTATGACTCATCTACCGACCCTGTACTCCTTGCTGCAAACTCACATGGGAAGCAGTAGCACATGTGACAGATAAACATTCTTATGCCTTAGACTGTGCATGCCCTGTAACTGCAGAACATGGGTAGTCATTGTGCAGCACCGCAACATACAACTCTTGGTGGTGGTGAAGGGGACAAAATGTAATGGTGTCCTCTGGAAGAGGGCAGTGGGGATGGGATGCTCAGGTATTTGTGGTACAGTAGATATTGTGTATTTTATTTTACTGTAGTGTCTGCCACAAACTGAAGGCACTTTATGGAACCATATGGACACAGCAGAATAAAGCATGCCAATGCATCTTGATACATGGAAAGGTAAAAACATAGCTGCTGTAGTTCACCACTTTATAAAACAGAGCAACAAAGCCTCACATAGAGCAATTCTATTGCTTTTACCAATGCAAGGATGGCATTTTGATGGAAACAGTGGTGGTTGCCTATACCTGTGGGCTGCTGTGTCATCCAGACACCACATTTATGAGTCCCTCAGACCCTACTCTAACCTCACATCACCTCCACTCACTGATCTCCCTGATACAGGCCCTGAGAGTGCCCCATCAGCATTCATCAACTTGTTTGTGTTCAAACACTTCAGAGCCAAGTCCCTTTCACACACAGCACAGGCCATTGTAAACACACAGGGCTGGATAGTTACAGCAAATCACATGGATCCACCAGCCCAATAGTCACAGCAGACTTATGTGCACTATTTGACCATCTCTTTGTTGGTCATAGCATCCCTTGGTCAGACATGTGAACTGCAGTAAATGTGTGTTTTTGTTTGGTGCACTCTGCCACACACTGGGTGACAGTGTGACACATGCCCACACCCTTTACCATAAATACTTGAGGCTTGGAACCAGGCTGTCCCATGCAGACATGGGTGGATCAAGCTTCTGCAAAGGCATCAGTGGTATTTTACATCCAGCCCCCTACCTCTCATTTTCTAGCTGTTTCTGGTTCATTACCATTCATGGCAGTATGCTAACACATCCACGTCTCTCTGTATCAGTATGGGACTGTGCCCAGTGAGGGGGACTCACCGGGATATATCATTGCACTTCTCGGGCTGGATTTTTCCAGGCCAGGGGATGAAGGCAGCCTCTGTCAATCCCCTCCTGTGTGCCAACTGTTTGGCACATGGAACCATTTGCAGCATCCTTGGGGACTTTGCAGCAGGGACCCCTCTTGAACCAAAATCTGGCACATGGTCCCTGGTGCATCACAGTTTGCTACAAGTAGGAGTTTGGTGCACCTAGCATTGCTAAAGTGGGGCTCTGAAAATCATGCCCAATGAGTTTTTTTTAAATTCTAATTGTTTAAATAATAGAGTGGGACAGAGTTCATAAGGAAAGCCAGCATGTCAGACCAGATCAGGACATTTTCAAACTTACTTCAATGCTAGATAGCTAATTATACCCTCTACCCAAACCTACAAAAAACTCAACCAAGAGTCCCACAACAATGGTCAGGATATACAGCACTCTGTTACTTACAGTGTGATATCTTAAGACCACATCTGAGTGTGTAAATATCAAATGTACTAATACTAAGAGACACCATACACCCAAAAAGACAAGGGACATTAAGATATGCAGACTACCTCATACCCCTAATGGTGAATGTGGAGATGTACCCCAATAAA
Source organism: Neoceratodus forsteri (assembly GCA_016271365.2). NCBI lineage: Eukaryota > Metazoa > Chordata > Ceratodontiformes > Ceratodontidae > Neoceratodus > Neoceratodus forsteri. The sequence continues at coordinate 157,009,820 of CM028131.1, read as the reverse complement.
ATCTTATTACCAGTCCTACCTAGAGTCACAGCACAGCATATGCAATGAATTATGTGTAACCTGAGTAACACAAACCTCAGCAAAAAGAAAACAACCTATTTAACATCTGTTATCAAGCACTTGAAAACTAAGATTCACCACGATATATTTGAATTTCACTAAAGTCATATTTGGTTCTCCATTCATTATGTGGAATAGTTCAAACTATTTAATTGATACACTTTAGAAGTGCAGCAAAAAGAGATTAGGCATATATTCAGGTAAATTAAGTGATACTGATGTATCCATTTTATTTACATTTGTGAGTATCTAGAAATAGTTTTGTTTACAACTGTGATTTCTAGCTCCAATCTAAAGCATGGCACTAAACAGCTGTCTTGCTTACTTTAATAAATAATACAACATTTTTCCTATTTTGCTACATTTATTTTATGAACAAGGACCCAGATATTCAGAAATGCACCAAAGGCCGGTGCAAGTCCGGCGCTGTGCAAGTCCAATGCGCCATGGCACAACAGGAACCATATTCAGAGGTTGCGCTGGCCGCACTGTGCAAGTGAAACCTGGCTGAATATGGCACAGATGTGCCACGGTGCAACCGTGGATGCACTATGGTGCTATCAAAGGTGCACCATGGTGCAAATACAGGTGTGCCATAGTGCAGACAGAGAAGCCCCAGTGTAATTGTGGGAGCAGAGCAACAGAGGGGGGCATGACACAGAGAGGTGATCCAGGAACAGAGCCAGGAAAGCACAGTGACAGGACTCAGGAGGCCACCACCACCTTGGCATAGCAAGGCACACACAGACACCCAGACCCCCACCCCAGAACATAACAGTGGCACAGACAGTTGGCAATAGGATGTGCCAATGGTGAATGGAAGGCCACCAAGGGGTCCCCCCCACAGGCTGAAGGCTGTGCCCCCCTACACACCCAGACCAGAGCAGACCACACCCAGGGCCACGCAACCAAGCACACACACCTGCCACACACCCCTGACAGCCACCCCATGGGCACCCCAAGGCACAGCCACTGACCGAGGGGAGGGACACCCCATAGTGGGACACACCTCAGCACACAGCAGTGATCCACAGAAGCACAACACGTGCCCCAACAAATGCACACCACACAAAAGGCACTGGACCACTGCAGCATGGCTCCTCATGCCACCTGCAAAGCAGACACAGACAGAGGCAGGTATGTCAAAAGATATATATATATATATATATATATATGTATATATATATATATATTGAACAATGCAACTATGTGCAATAGAACGGTGTGGGAGAGGGTAGGAAAGGGAGGGAAGGGGATAGAGAACAGGGACTGTACAGTGGGAAGGGGGACTGGAGGGGGCAGTACAGCTGGGGAAACAGGGGAATTCAGAGCCCCACTAGCAGTGACCACGGCCTGTCACCCCTTGCAGTCATCGCTGCCTCCTGTCCACCAGGAGCATCCTTTGGACCTGCAGCACTGCATCCATGGTTGTTGAGGTAATCAATATAAGTTGGCGGAGCAGGCGGAAGTAGAGGGGCCTACTGCACTGCTGCTGGACACCTAGGACAAAGGACAGGACAGGTGATCAGTGCAATGTCCCAAGGAACCATGACCATCCACAGCGTGCAATGGGCAGTAGGATCACACACTCCCAGAGTGCCCATACAGACCACCCAAAGGGGGGTGGGTCAACACCTGCCAGCAACGCAGCACACCATGACAGTGCACAGTGGTAGTCCCCACCGCACAGTGGCCACCCGACTGCACTATGGCAGTCACATGACACAGTGCTCCGGCAGCACCACAGCAATGTCAGTGGCAGCCGGGAGCACACCTACCCCACCAACAGCTGGCACATGTGTTCAATGGATGCGCCACAGTGGTGGGAACCACACACAGTGTGACAAACACAGCTGCCATGGCACATGGCACAGGTGGCCATGCCCGCACCCACTCCCCTGCCGCCCCCACATAGGGTGCAATGAACTATGTCAGTGCCAACCTGCTCTCTGTGGCCTCACTGGTGCTTTAGCCGCTCCTGCACTGCCACCCATGCCTGCTGTGGCCTGCCATCCTGCTGCCACTGCTGCTGCCCTCCTCCTGTTTTCAGCCTCTGGGAATGAAACAGAGACAGGTACACATCAGTAACCAAACACTGCAGCTGCCCACCACCCCCATCCTTGTGCACAGGGTGAACCCCTACCTGACACATCCCACAGAGTGGCATCACAACATAAGCAGCAGCGGGCAATGCCACCCTGTGATGAGCATAATGACAGTGCACCACCCTGCAGGCATGCCAGGCAGTCTAGCCAACACCACAGTTCAGCACCAGGGCACACATGTATTATGGGCCTACTCACCTGGCTGTGGCACAGCTCCACACCTGACACATGCCTCCAGCCTCCTGAGGTGCTCTGGGTGCCTCTCCATGCCAGGTCACCATAGCAGTGGCGACAATGCTTCCCCATCCTGGTCAGCCCTGTGCGCTGCTGCAGTGTGGCAGCAATACCGACCACCCTGCTACCCAGAGCTGCTGCAGTGGTGACTGGCCGAATAGTTGGAGTGTGTGGGGCTGGACGCAGGTGACCAGGTTGACCAGTTCAACCTGCATCCAGTTAGCCACCCATGGTGCTCTCTGCTGCTCAGTGCTGCAAGTGTGAGCTGGTGAGCAAAATGGCAGCAGTAAGCGCACATGGCCAAAGCATGCGCCAGATGCATGGGCTGAGGGGGCATGAGCTGTGTCCACCCAACGTGCAGTTTCAGATGATGGGGCGCCGGTGGAGGTAGCAGCCATGGCCACTGGACCAGCCCCGGAGGACCAGCCTTCCACCTCCATGGGCATCCGGGGGTCTGACTGGCTGAAGCTCACCATCATTGTGCAGGCGGATGTCCTGGACCTAGGGTTGGATGAGGCCCTAGATGTGTTCCTGCAGGATGCCAGCCTTGAGGTCCTGTGCACAGAGACACAGATCAGGGTGGGGTCCAACACTGATGATGACATAACGCTCATCCTGGACAGCATGGCCACCATTGTGGGGGAGACACCCCTGCTGGCCACTGACACAGGTAGCATGTCCAGTGCCCTGCAGGTGGCAGAACAGCTGCCTGCCACCACTCTGGGAGCAGAGGTGTGTGCTGCCCAGGCTGTGACCTGCGGTGGAGGTGGTGCTGCCGTGCAGACACTAGGTGGTGTGCAGTGGCTGGACAGGGCAGCAGCAGTGGACTGCAGGTGCCACTAGGCAGCTGCATGCACTGTCCACTGCCGGTGCACCTGCCTTACCTAATCTCTCTGCAGGCCCCACTTTGCAGCATCCTCCAGAGAGAGGGGCTGTGCAGCATGGCCAGTCACCACATGGAGAGCGGCGTTCAGCCCAGGAGCCCCAGGATGCCGAGCCACTGGCTGAGCACACCCGTTTGCTTTGAGAGTCCATTCAGCAACAGGTGCAGCTCGCCACTGGGGTACGCACACTGCGCTCAGAGGTGAGCCAGTTAGCCGAGCAGCAGTAGAGGGGCACTGCACAGATCCTGGCGGGAATGCAGCACATTCAGGAGGCTACAACCACCTCCCTGGATCACATTGCCACCATGCTCTTGGAAGGCTTTGCACTGCTGGCTGCCACAGGGTGTGGCCGGGCACAGATGACCCCCCCACAGTGCGCTATCCACCCTGCATATCCGGCATCAAGTGACCCCTGTGCAGTCTACACCAGGCTCAGATGTCAGCATCCCAGGTATGCCAGAGGCTGGTCTGTTTGGGTGCCTTGACACACCCACGCGGACACGGTCATGGTCCCACGGTTCCACCCCTGGGGGGGCTGACACACGTGGCAGCAGAGCTTTGAGGAACCGTGTGAGGAGGTAGGATGTGGCCAACTGGGTTATGCCTGCAGTGTCCCCTGTTGGTTTGTGGAAGGTGCCCATGGTGAGCAGGCACATGATGGCTGTCACCTTCATCTCCACGGACATGGCGTGGCTCCATCCGGTGGGTGCCTGCATCTCCTCAATACACAGCTCACAGATCTGCCTCAGAATGGCTCTGTTCAGGTGGTACCAACCCACAATCTCCGTGTCAGTGTACTGCTCGAAGGTGATGCTGGTTCAGTATCACTGTAGCGTTGGAAAAAATTACAATTAGTAAATTATCTATTACAAATACTTAGAAAGGAGACGAACGGAGATGAGGCTGAAGGCGGAAGAATTTAATGATTATAACAATAATCACAGCGAGAGATTACAAGTGGTACATCCTTCATTCTTCAAACTAACAGTGTATAGCGGCTTGCTTATATAGTGGAAGACAGTACTATGGTTGTCTATGATTGGTCCAAGACAAATATAAACATCAACTTACAAGGCAATTCTTCTTTTAGTACATGCATTAGCTAATGTATGAGCTAGCTCTTGTCAGCACAAATGTATTGATAGTGTAAATTATACTACTATATAAGGATAGTAATAATGGTCATTACCAGTTATCAAGGTTTAGGAGGAAGAAATAGGTTTGCACTTAGGAATGTGCACACAGGCACTCTGGCCCGTCCTAATAATAAACACTAAAAATAGTCTGAAGGGATAATTTGAACTCTCTCCCTGTATTTCTGTTTGTGCAGACACTTAAGACACCTGTTTTCTATTACTCACATGATTAGTACAAATATCAAAAGACACTTTAATATTACAAGTTGTTGCTCAGTTAAACTTGTAACCTTGCAAGTTTTGATATGATTTAGCTTCATAGATCAATATTTGTCACACAAACACCTTATGTTTTAGACCAAAATGAGGTTTGCCTGCAATATTAGGACACATTTCTTTATCCCTTATTACAATCACCTGTGTCAGACAAACCACTGACGGGCCCTTCTACGGTAATGTCACTGTTCCTGCTGCCCCCTCATACCCCTCATTATGGCCTCCTTCATGAAAGGTGCACTATCCATGGCCCTTGCTGTCCTCTATCCCCCTGGGCGGTTGGCTGCTGTGGGCTGTGTGCCACTCTGGTGCACTGCCTGGCAGTGTGTCTGCCTGTCTGTGACACTCTCTCTGCCCCGTCTCCCTTTCCACTGCCACCTCTGTCCCTCTCCCTCTGTTTCTGCCTTGGTCTGTCTGTCTGCCTGTCTCTCACTCTCTCTCTCTCTCTCTCTGTCTTTCTGTCTGTCTTTCTCTATCTCTCTCTCACTCCCTCTCTCCTGGTGCAAGTGCTTTCTGTGCGCTTGCACCATGTATTTATAGGAACAAGTCTGCTCGGCACATCTCTGATTTGCTCCACACTTGTGCCATGGTTCCACGGTTGAATATCGCACTGTGCTGGATATTCATGAGCACGCCCCCTGCACTTGCGCCTGCATTCATTATAGTTGTGCACTGGCATAATGAAATTTGCACTGCACACTGGCTCCCACTGAATATCACTCCTTAGCACAAGTATGCACTTGTGCAGGCACAACTGCTTTGAATATCTGGGCCACGAAGTATTATAAATTATAATAGCGTGCAATAGTTAGAAGGCCCTATTGTGCTACTTTTCGGTCTACATATTATTCAATGGGCCTGTGCAACTTGGTGTAGTGTTATGCTTGTGTAACTTAGATAATCTTTGGCTGTTCACCACTCTATCCATGGGATATACCACTCCGTAGGGGTATGAAGGCAAGGAACCTTAGAGGAGGGTTCTACCCTTCTAGAAACATAGAAACATAGAATTTGACGGCAGATAAGGACCGCTTGGCCCACCCAGTCTGCCCATTTCCCTACCTACTGGATAAACTGCAGATCCTAGTTAACCAGCAGCCTACTTCTTACCCCCACACCCTAGAATTGCCTTATGGCTGTCCCATGCATGCTTGAATTCCACCCCTGATTTTGACTCCACAACTTCCTCTGGAAGGCTGTTCCATGCATCCACAACCCTCTCTGTGAAAAAATACTTCCTTAAATTACCTCTGAGCTGCCTCCATCTTCAAATTGTGCCCTCTTGTTCTTGCACACCTCTTTTTTTGAAAGATGCTACCCTCTTGGACTTTGTTGATTCCCTTGAGGTACTTGAAAGTTTCTATCATGTCCCCCCTCTCCCTCCTTTCCTCGAGGCTATACATATTAAGCTCCTTAAGTCTATCTTCATATGTCTTCCAGTGCAGACCCTGCACCATTTTAGTTGCCCTCCTCTGGACAGCTTCTATCCTGTCTATGTCTTTGCGGAGATTGGGTCTCCAGAACTGCACACAGTACTCCAGATGGGGTCTCACCAGCTGTCTGTACAGAGGGATAATAACTTCCTGTTTTCTACTGGTGATGCCTCTCCCTATGCATCCCAGTATCCCCCCAGCCCTCCTTGCAGCCCTCTCACATTGCTTGCCCACCTTTAGGTCATCTGATATGACTACCCCCAGGTCCCTTTCCATTTTTGTTGTTGTTAGTACCTCACCCCCCATTGTGTACTCTTCCCCTGGGTTTTTGTTTCCCAGGTGCATTACCTTGCACTTCTTAGCATTGAATCTAAGCTGCCATACATTTGACCATTCCTCTAACCTTGTCAAGTCCTTCTCATCCTTTCCACCCCACCCTGTGCATCAACTCTGTTGCAGATCTTAGTGTCATCTGCAAAGAGACATACTTTTCCTTCCAGTCCTTCATAATGTCACTTATAAAGACATTGAAGAGGAGCGGTCTAATACTGAACCCTAATTGCCCCACTAGTAACTCTCCTTTCTTCTGGAGTGGACTCCATTTACTATTACTCTCTGTCCTATTCTCCAGCCAATTCTTTACCCAGGCTGTCATCTTGGGACCCACTCCAGGCTGGCTAACTTGTATATTAATCTTTGTGTGGGACTGTGCAAATGCCTTGCTAAAGTCTAGGTAGGCCATGTCCACAGCCCTCCTGATCTACTACTTTGGTCACCCAGTCAAAGAAATCTATCAGATTTGTCTGGCATGACCTTCCTGCTGAATCCATGCTGCCTAGGGTCTTGTGCCCTCTGGCCTCTAGATACTGGACAATTCTTTCCTTCAGAAGTGATTCCATCATTTTCCATATCACTGAGATTAAACTAACAGGTCTGTAGTTTCCTGCTTCTGCCTTGCTCCCACTTTTGTGAAGGGGAATCACATCTGCCCTCTTCCAGTCCTTGAGTACCACCCCATCCTCCCATGATTTTTTAAAAAGGGTAGTCAGTGGTGTCACTAGTTCTACCCTTAGCTCTTTTAGAATTCTGGGATGAATCCCATCAGGCCCCATTGCTTTGTCCACCTTCAGTTTTAAGAGTTCTTTCAGAACCCTTTCTTCTGTAAATGGACTGGTATCAGCTTCTGTATCCAGAGTGTTACTACTGTTTGTTTTATGTACCTCCCCTACTTCCTTTGTAAATACTGAGCAGAAATATTTGTTTAGTATCTCTGCCTTTTCACAGTCACCCTCTGCCCACCCTCCTTCCCTTTATTAAGCCGCTCTATCCCTCCCTTGGTCTTCCTTTGCTCCCTGATGTACCTATAAAGGTTTTATCCCCCTTCTTAACTGAGTTGGCTATCTTTTCCTCGGTTTGGGCCTTTGCTGTTCTGACTGCCTTCCCAGCCTCGTTTTGCTTTAACTGATACAGTTCTCTGTCCTGCTCCTTCTGCGATTCCTTGTACTTCCTGATTGCTTTCTTTTCTCTTGAACCTTCACTGCCACTTCCTTTGAGAACCATAGTGGTTTCTTACATCGCCTTGTTTTGTTTATTTGCTTCACACAAAGGCTCGTTACCTCTGTGATGGCAGTTTTATTATTCCCATTGTTCTTCCACCCTTCTTCCCTGCCCATTTGCTAGTGCATTCCTTAGGCACTCACCCATTTTGGCAAAGTCAGCCCTCCTAAAGTCCAGTACTTTTGTCTTTGTATGGCTTTACTTTATTGCTGTGTTTATTGTGAACCATACTGTTTGATGGTTGCTAGTTCCCAGATGGCTACCCACTTCTACATCTGTGATCCTCTCTCCATCTCCATTTGAGAGAATCAAGTCTAATATTGCTTTCTCTCGAGTGGGCTCCAGTACTAGTTGTCTAAGGCATGCCCCTGTAGGGCATCTAGAATAACTGCACTCTTCGAAGTGGCAGCTGCAACTGCACTCCAGTTAACATCTGGCATATTCAGATCACCCATTAGCAATATCTCCCCTTTTTCTGCCATTCTAAGTATACTTTCTATCATTTCCCTGTCTGTTTCCTCCCCCTGAGAAGGGGGTCTGTATACAACCCCTGTGCATATTGTGGTGTCATTGCCTGTCTCCAAATTTACCCACAGTGCTTCTTCTCCTCCTCCCTGTTTACCCTTTTATTCTGTTGCTTTTATTCCTTCCCTTATGTAAAGAACTACTCCTCCTCCTCTTTTACCCTCCCTGTCCCTCCTGTAGACAGTGTATCCTGGTATGTTTATGTCCCAGTCATGGTTTTATGTGTACCATGTTTCTGTGACTGCCACGATATCCAGATGTTCCTCCTCCATCAAGGCCACTAATTCAGGAAGCTTGTAACCCAGACTACAGGCATTAGTACTCATTGCTCTCCATTTTTTGATGGCTTTACCTTCTGTTGCAGGATCCCCCACTGACCATTCTACCTCAGTCTTTTTCTCATTTAGTACCCTGTTTTGTAGGGAGAGGCTGGGATTTTCCTGCTGCTTGTCAGTGCCTACCCCTTTTACTAGTTTAAAAGCTTGCCAATGAAGCATTTAAACCGATTGCTCAAAAGACTTGTTCCCTTCCTAGATAGATGCAAACCATCCTGCCAGTATAGGCTGTTGTCCCTCCAGGTGGAACCCCAGTCACCAATGAAGCCAAACCCCTGTGCTCAGCACCATTTTTTCAACCATTCATTAAACTGCATGGTGCCAATTACCCTCGCCTCCTCCATGCTTTTGACAGGCAGCACCTCTGAGAAGGATACTGTGTGTGCTACTTGTCTTAGGTCCCTCCCCAACTATGCAATATCCTCCTGCACTGCTCTAATCTCATGATGAGCCAAGTCATTTGTCCCTAGGTGGACAATTATGTCCAGCTCAGAATCCCTTGCGGCTGTTCTCGTGATCCTGAGGATGCGCTTCCTGTCCTTCCAAGCCATGGCACCAGGTAGGTACCTTACTTCATTTTTTCCAGCTCCCCCCAGTTCTATCCCCCTAATAATTGAGTCCCCCACCAGGAGCTGCTGTCCTTCCCTGTGGTGTCCTCTTCCTCCTTCCTGTGGGCCTCCCTTGTGACGGTTATCATCAGTCTTCTCTGTGGGTGCATCCATAGGGGAGCTATGCTCCCCCAGAATGGTGTATGGATTGTGGAGTGGAACAATTGACTGGTGTGCCTTGTTCCACCCTTCTCACCCTCCTGAGCTCACTGTGGTCCAACTTCTGTGCTTTCTTTGCAACCTCTGAGGTAGTGGTGGTGGCGCTAGTGCTCCCTGGATGGGGAGGTTCCCTTTCTACTGTCCAGTGTGGCCTGGGGAAGGTTTCCTTACTACTGTCCCATGCAGCCTGAAGACGGGCAACTTCCTCCCTCAGGGCAGATAGTTGTCTGCAAATAGGGCAGCATCTCAGCCTCCAGAAAGACTCCCGGAAGACTGCTGCCCCACAGCCATTACATTGCACTACTCCCCACATGTTTATCTAGTTTTTTTATTGTATTTGTGTGTGTGTGTGTGTGTGTGTGCATGTGCGTGTGTGATTTGTTATATAGAAATATATATATATATATATAGTATACAACGTGTATGCTCATACTATCAGTGCAGTGTGCTAGAGAGGATATGACAGTGAAATGCACCTTGCACTCGAGGAAATGATGTCAGAACCTCAGGTATAAAGGAACTATTTCCAGGGGTGGGTGGAGTGAGGGTGGGAAGGGTTGGGCCTAAACTGTGTCCTCACAAAACAATCAACTAAAAGCTCTCACCCACCACTGCGATGAGTGCCTTCCTGTCAGCAAGATACCCTACACAACAATTTGACAGAGAAAGTACCCTGCTAATCAAACAGAGAAAAATCCAGACATCCAAGTCAGACACAGGTAAACTTCTCCAGCCCCAAAACAGCCTGGTGGTTTGTTAGTCACAAAGGAAAATCAAATATGCAGTTATTTCAGCCCCTCTGAGGATGCTGACAAGATAAGCAGTTTTCAAAACCCCTTCCTGACTTAAAACTAAAACAAACACCAAGCAATACCACTTTAAAAATGAGGAAAACTTCTCTCAGATGTAAGCAAGAGAGAGAGTTTAGTTACAGATATTTCATCCAAAATAGTATATCCCACAGACTTCTCAGTTGTTTCCAAGCACTCCTGTACACAACTTGAAGAAGATGGGCTTGCCTCAAACAGGATCACACCACTAGTTTATAGTAATTGAATAATGCTGAAATGGTCTAGCTAGACAAATGGCTATGATGCTGAGCTCTGACTTGTGAAGACAATTACCCCACCTCAGGCTATGTTTGGCATCCAGTTACAACCTGCAGCTTTTGCTATTTTGAATCGCACAACCCCACCAAAATTTGCAAAATATATTGATGCAGATTCTCACAGAATTCTAGTAATCAGTCCAGTTAGCCACAAAAGAAAATCAAATATGCAGAAGATAAGCAGTGGAGGTGCCGTGGAAATTATTTTCTTAGCTAAAGGTACCTTTGGAAGAAGCCCAAGGGAGAAAGAGATGAGCCACTGCAGGAGGAGGGGAGGATGGTGGAGCCTTGAGGAGGAGCAGCCCATTTATGGACCTTGCAGGGGCATGGTTAGTTGCTCTGTCCCATTAAGCCACAGGCATAGCATTTAAATTCAATGGGCCTGCACAACTAGATGCGGTGTTATGCTGGTGTAACTTAGACAATCTTTAGCTGTTCACCTGTCTATCCATGGGATATAAAACACTGTAGGGGTATGAAGGCAATGAATCCTAGAGGAGGGTTTCACCCCTAGAGGTGCCACAGGAATGATTCCCTTGGCCAAAGGTACCTTAGGAAGAAGCCCAATAGAGCATCAAGCAGCGTATATGAGGTGACAAATATTTATCTGAATAAAACACCTGTATGCAGGTCAGTAGCTGGAATGGTCAGGATCTTAAGTAGGCAGGAGACAATGGATGAAGAGTGACCCACTCATAGGTCTGAATGTAAGACACAGGTGCATGACTTCCTCAGGAGAGAGAGGACAGCTATGAGGGAGAGAGGGAACATCTATGGGGCCACCATTCAACTCCATCCAACAGCAGAAAACTGACTACATAACCTAGGGAATATTACTACACCTACCTAGGTATTATGACCATTGGCATGGAGGAGAGGAGAAACCCCCTTTGGGGAGGAAACCTCTGGGAATCCAAGGCCTAGGTCACCTTCCTTCCAAGCTTTGGGACATTTTAGGTTAGGGATGGCTCTACTACTGCAATTTAGTAGGCCAATTAGGGGTGGAATTCCAATTTAGGGGAACACTCTTATGCTATCCTTCTAACAGGAATGCTGTTAAGGGTTGTGAGCAATCTCTGCAACACGGGGTATGTTGCACGTGGTACCAACCTCCAAGGCAGGAGGAGAAGAGTAACGACCTCCAAGGCATTCAGCCGGCCTACCAATCTAAGAACAAACCATGTGAAACAAAGGCAGCTGTAGCAAGAATAACTTAAACGGTGCCTCCAAACCCACTTTCAGCTAAAGGGGCCCTGCTGGTGAGAGCCCCACCCCACACTGCTGAAGTCTTAAACTCTACATCTAGAGGTGCAGTGGGTATGGCCGATGACTGAAGGTCCACCCAGAATGAGAACATTTCCACTATGGGCCAGATGAGAAGGACCTCACCCCTAGTTTCACATGCTCAAGATGTGGACTTCATGGGTGCAGAGCAAGACAGTTAGCTACAGGGCCAGCCCTGAGCCATGAAAGTAATGGATATGGTTGGCATATCTCCAAAATGTGGAGACAACGTAGTTGAGATATACTGTAGCATGGGACTCGCATGTGGGTGATGCTCAGATGATCGCTCATGATAGTGAGACCTTCACGGAGGTCAGACTGAGCAATGGGGACATTCATGAGACTCTAAATAATTTAGATAGCATTGCAGCCCTCGAATGCATGCCAACCAGATCCATTAAGAAGCCAAATCAGGAGTGGCATCAAAATATTTATGAGTAGGAGAGAGGAGAGAGGAGAGATGGTAATGGCCGGGCATAGCCTATAGCTGACAGTTAGGTAGGAGGAGGCTATGAAGCTGGTATATGAAGAGGAGAGGTTTGAGAATGAAAAGACTTGATATGCTGATTTCATAATGTTATGAAGGATGATGCATGCAAAGTACAGGTAGTGCCATAGAGATGTGTTTAAAGCCTCACCGACATGAGGAGAGAATGTAAAGCTGAGAAAGCAGTATGAGGTCCCATGTGTGGTCTGATCATCTTAATGCCATGAAGGCAACATGAAGCAGCAGCAGAAAGCCGGGTGAGCCAGCGACTGATGGAATATGGGAAACCTATAGATACTGCCCGCTGTGGCACCACAGTCCTCTGCTGTGGGAAAAACAGGGAGCCATGAAGTAGGCACCATGACACCAAACAGCTAATCAAACCATGAAAATAATAGAATTTCATTAATTACCAGTGGCTGAGTTAAACTAGTAGATTAAAACAAATTGATTAAATGCCAGCAGCTGTATCTGTGCTGAAATGCATAATAGGAGTGCAGGCAAGTCCCATGTGAGAGCTAGAAAAGTGGAAATATGCAATGGTTACTATTTGCCAAAGATCAGTGGTGCAGAGAATATATCTCTGGTCAAGCCAGGGAGCTGCAATGGTGAACCAGCCCAGAGAGGAGAAGAAAGAGAAGCAGGAAACTCCAAAAGAGGCAGAGGCAGTCCCAGAGTACCAAATGAGTGGATAGCAGACACAGCAGCAGAAAATGGCATTCCACCAGTGCTTCGCAAGGGAGGCAAGAGCCAGCACGACACCACCGGCAGAGGTGAGGAATGCAGAAAAGTAGGAGAGAAGCCCAGTCCAAGGGCTAGTGAAAAACAATATGGATGAGGAGCAGGAGGAAGGGTACACAAGAGAAGCAAGGGGTGGCAACAGATGGCCGCAGCAGCCACAACAGAAGGAAGACATGGGGGAGAGAAAGACATGGGGAGTGGGGAGGACAAACCAAGAGCCAACAAAGAAGGAGCAGGGCAGAAAGGACAAAGTCATGGGGCAAGTGGTGGACAAAGCAACACAGTGGAAGGGAGCAAGGAGGGGAAACACAAATGCTGTGGAGCGGGCAGCAAACAAAAGGAAGGGGGGAGCAAAGGGAAGCAGCAGCAGCCAGAGCAAAACAAGGAAGTGGGGTGAAGACAGAAGTGGCTGCAGGGCATGCAGTGGAATACAGAGAAAGGGAGAAAAAGGAGTGGGAGAAGCAGCCAGGTGGCCAGAGGTGAGGAACAGAAAGAGACAAGGAATGGGAGACAACAGACACAGAAGGAAGGAAAAAGTGGGGAGCAAGGAAGACATAGCCTCCAGACACAATGAGAAATGATTGAGGGAGCTGTGAGGAGGAGCAGCCCTTTTATGGTCTGAGCAGGGGTGTGGTTAGTTGCTCTACTGCACTGAACTACAGGCATAGCCTTCCAATTCCAGCACTGCATGTCCATATTATCCCTATTGTCCCATATGCCTTTCTTTTCCAGTGTGTACCAAATAGGAACGCAGTTTGGTAGGGCTAAAATAGAATCATGTTTATTACCTTGTTATGTTCTTTTGGGTGAAATGCCTGATTTTTATCTGCTAACAACACTGAGGTGAGGATTCAGTAGATTGCCTGCTTGAACTGTGAACCTCTCTTCTGTCATGTGACAGGGACTCTGCCACCAGTAGCTATAGTACAGTACCACAGTGTGATATCTAGCATTTCTTAAAAGGGATTGAAGAACTGAAGTGGTAACTGTAGCTGTAATTTATTGTATATGCCAAGTACTTTGACAAATGTTTCATTCTGGTCATCATGATATAAAGGTTGCAAGCTTCCCTACAGTTCTGTGACAGGCATCCCACAGCAATTATCTCTGTGTTGTGACATAACATATGATGCCTTTCAGGAATGTTTGTAGGAACACAGTCACAGTCAAATCAAAAAGTCACTTTAAAAAAATAGGAGCTGAGTTTAATACAAAAACATATAGCTGACACATTTGTATTACACTTGCCAACCTGCTGTGATGTGATGTGGCTGTGAACACTGCACATGCTCATTTCCATACAGAGGTGTCATGCTACCACTTCAGAATTAGTTGCACGCCAGCCATCCACCCAGTGAACAGATCCAGATGGCTAGTGTTTACTGATGTGTGATAATTTAAAAGACTGCAGTTTGAAAGGAAACTATAGCACATAATGTCCTGTGTTTACAATCTCTCGCAATAATCTGTACTCTTAAATCCATAATGGAGTTAACTAATGGCACTCTGCATTTACCCTTGAGCCCTGTATGTAATTCAACACCCATGAATTTTAGATTAAAAATTAAGTCAGTGTCAATGACAGTATTGCATAAATAATGTTGATTAAATGTATTTTCGGTTTATGGCCTCCACTGTTGGCCCTTTACCACCAGAGCTGTCCTAAGAAGGGAAATGTTTTGTGAGCAGTGTACACAGACATTTCTATACTGCACCACAGTTGCATTCTCATATTCTATCACTCTTGCCCTAACAAACACTTTGAATCTTGCTGGGATGGGCATGGCATATTTAACTTGGGCATTTTTAGTATTGTGTTTATAGATTTGTATGTCTTTTGTTTCTCTGTCACCACTGGGCGCACAGTGTGTAAATATAAATGCCTCTGCCCAGATTAAAAAATGCACTTTATCTCAAACTACACGCTATGAAAACCTTATCCAGAAAATATAAAAGCTTAATACATAAATACATAATACATAAACAGCAAAATCACTCATTCTATCATTAGCTCCTGGTTTTGACTTCAGGGGCCCGATATTCAAATCTGGATGAAGCAGAGGGCAAAACTTTGCAGTGCCCCCAACAGCTGCCCAGGTATCCAAAACTGCTATATTTAGTGGAATAATGCATTGGTACTATTTCACTGAATATAGGGTCATGAGACCCCATGCTGCACCACCTAGCACTGGCAGACATGGCCCCCACAACAGGGTGGCACAATGGCTTGCAGCTGGGCAAAATCCCCATAGTCAAAGGAACCTACGCAAATTAGCCCATTGGGCATGCAAGGCACTAATACTCCATTTGCATGCCCATTATGGATCCATTTGCATAGGGAGTGAGGCTGTACTGTGTGGCACAGTACCCACAGTTGCCCATTTCCTTAAAGCTGTCCCTGGTGCTAGTGGTGCCCCCCCCTCCTTCTGCAGTGATTGCCATTCCATGAATAAAGAAAATATATGTCCCTGGTAATCTAGCGGTCTTTCCTCCATTGCCGATCGCCACTTCATAAATAAAAGCATATATATCCCTGGTAGTCAAGTGGTCCCACCCCCATTGCCAATTGCAGTTCCCTTCATATAGAACACAGAACACCCTGGTGGTCCAGTGGTCTCTCCCCCCCTCAGCAATCACCATCCCATTCAGAAATAATATAACACCCTGGTGGTCTAGTGGTCCCACCTCACTGATCGCTGTCACGTTTAGAAATGAAATTATCTCTGGAGTCTAATGGTCCCTTCCCCTGCTCATCTACCCAGTACCAATACCAGTTATTTCCTAGAGTCTAGTGTAACCCCCTTCCCTGATTCCCTGCATAGGTAATGGAACCCAGTCACTAGCGGTCTAGTGGACCCCCACCCTGGCAGGTGGTGACCCACCACCCCACTCCCACCATCCCGAAACCAAGTCAGTGACTAGCACAGCCCTCCTCTCTCCACTGTGGCTGGCCACTGACTGAGCTGTCACTGAGCATGTATAGCCTAATATTGTGGTGGGGTTACACCGGACACCAGATAATAACTGTTATTGGTACTGGGTGGATGAATGGATGGGGGGGGAGGGGCCACTATCCTCCAGAGATATTTTCATTTCTGAATGGGATGGCGATCATCGGGGGGGGACCACTAGACCACCAGGGTGTTATATTATTTCCAAACAGGATGGCGATCAACGAGAGGGGATCAGAAAGGACCACTGGACCACCAGAAGTGTTCTACATTCTTTATGAAGGAGATGGCAATCAGGAAATGGGCAGGGATCACTAGACTACCAGGGAGATATACTGTATTTATTAATGGAATGGCGATCGGTGATTGGGGTGGGACCACTAGACTACCAGGGAGATATATTGTATTTAGTAATAGAATGATGATCAATGATGGGGGAGAAACCACCAGACCATCAGGCACCACTGTGCTGGTGTCAGGTGGGCCACTGCTCTTCTTCTTCTGCCAACTGCTAGGGTTGCGTGGGAGTAAGTCTGGATTTCAATCAGCGGTATGTGCAACATGCAAGGGCATCATATCAAAAGGCCTTGCACAGTGCACATACTCTGAATATTAGACTGCATCAATATTCAGGTCCCCACTCCTTCATTTACATTGTGCTCCCCTCTGTCCTTTGTCTGGGCACAAACCGAGTTTGCCGGCGCAAACGGAGCTTTCAATATTACACTTGCACGCAAGGCCGGTTTGCGTGGGCAAACTCAGTGTTGTGCCCTGGCAATATTTTGAATATCAGGCTCCATCTGTTTGCGTGCTCTTTCAGTTATGTATTTCCCATTGTTAATGGGGAGGAAAGTCAATAAAAAGCATGTTAATAAAGTTATGAGTCTATGTGGGCCACTCCTTCTGTAATTACCACTGTACTTAAATTGTTCCTTCTCTGTCTTCTCTTCTAATCTTCATATCTTTCTCCTAATATTGTGATTCTCTATTTCAATTGCACTGTTTCCTTTGACTATAACTCAGTCTCATCTTCTGCAGTAGATATTATGACCTCTGCACTGCCTACCCTGATATTTAAGCCTACCAGAGGTTTTTCAAAAGTGATGAATTTGTTTAAAAACTCATATAATTTTTTTTGTTTAGATGACAGCACTAAGAGGAACTTATTCATTCATACAAGAATCGAGATCAGGACCTTGGAGTCTTGTTGGGGTCCAGTTTAGTTGCTCTTAATTGGTGGATCTGACATGAACTACAGATTGTATCTCAATACAAAGTAATGCAATGTAAATAACCAAAAGGGGGAAAATACCCAGAAAACAGCTGCAGTTTTCTATTCCAGATTTCACAGATATAGAAAGATAAATGAAAACCAAGTGACACTAAACACAGCAGTAAATGAAAGAATAAATTGCAAGAGGTGTGGAGGAGTTCCATGCAATGCATCCTACTGAGCTGTCAGCCTGTTTGCAGCCCCAGCTGTAAATGTTTATCTCCAAATATTTTATTAGGTTTTCAAGTTTAGAATAAAAAAACATAAGATGTAGAGCACTTAGGTTTATAATTCAATAAATACTGTAGTATATGAATAGTTTGCTGTACATATATTATCACTATGTGTGTGCAGCTGTTACTGTGTGCGAACATAAAAGATCTGTTTTTGTATATGTACGGTAACTTTCACTGACAAGAACGCAGACTTTTGTTTTGATCACCCCCTCCATACAATATACCACACATCCCATATGCGATACCACAACAAGCAAACTCACCCTAGAATTGGTTTTTATACAAACAATCCTTCTACCTGAACTTAACATTTCAATCACTTGTTTCTGTACATTTGTTTACTCATACTTCAGTTTTTGTTTCTCACATCTGTAGCATGGCATCCTCCTGGTATGCATGACCACATGGTTTAATTACTACCCAGCGCTATGCATTATGTACTGTATCTGACGGACTGTGGCACAGACATTAGGTAATAAAGAAAAATGTCATCTCATATGGAACGAAGTTTTGATTAAAAACTAAAATTTGCTTCAATCGAAGCAGTTATTATGAGCACTACAGTGCCATTTACAATCAGAATGTCTTGTTTTTATGCTATATCTTTTGTCTCTTTCTCATCATCACTGAGCTGCAAAATAACAAAAAAAAAATTTAGTGACAAACATTAACATACAGAGTTACTTTAACTACAGTATGTACTGAAGGGGGAAATGTGGGAAGAGGGAAACTTAAGCAATAAGCCACGAGCGGGTGTGGGTTGTCAGGGGATCTACCACAGCTGGAGAGGATAAATCCATCCAACCATGGTAAATCCCCTTATAACCCACAACCCCCAATGACTTATTGTGATTATACCAAGGTTCATTTTTTTACTATAATAAAATACAACTTTTAAAGAGGTTGCTTTGTTTTTTTATTTTTAGTGTATATATTCCTGTGCTGCAGATTATTAGGACTTGTATTACCCTTATTTGCTCAATAGCCAGTGATTATCAGAGGATTTACACCAGTGGTATAATTACAGGTAAATCATCCAGCACTAGTTGTAGCTTTAAGCAGTCCCAGTGAGCAGCTGCAATACCAGCTTCCACAAAACTGCAGATGCAGTCCTCCTTCCAGGTTGACAGCTTTGAAAAAGAAGCAGCTAGTCATTCAGTGTGCTTTCCCTTAAGACTGAACATCCTTAGGTCAATGTCGAGCTGGTTAGTCTGCACTCTATGGCTCAGCTGTTCAGAAATAATTGTTGAGTACCAATTTGTAAATAAATTTTTAATTTCATCCTTGAACAACTTGTTCAATGAAATGTCCAGATTGCAGGAAATTGGTACAGCTAGGTGGGAAAAAATGGGAATTATGCCTTCCTCCTCCAACTTGTCCAGAACAGGTTTTGTACTGTAGAGATCAAAGATTAGTATTGCACACTATTCTTCTGTTACTGATGTTTGAATGCAGGTTCTGTGGATTTCTGAAAAGCCCCACCCATGAACACTGAAGTGTGCATTTATGCACGGGGAGAGGACAGCTCAATATAAACAAGGCACGTTCTATTCCTGTTCTACAGTAATATCCAATCAAAGGCCAATCTGGTATATGTATTTCATATAAATTCTTTGCAAAAACTGCATTAATGCATCATATAAACATAAAAAATTGATAGCAGATAAGGACCACTTGGCCTACTTAGTGTGCCCATTTTCCCTACCTACTGTAACACTGCAGATACTCCTTGATCGCCAGCTCTCTCCCCCCCCTTTCTTTTTCACTAAATTTCCCTTATGCCTATCCCATGCCTTCTTGAATCTCACTACAGTTTTTGCCTCACCACCTCTGCTGGGAGACTGTTTCAGGCATCCAACACTCTTTCAGTGAAGAAGTACTTCCTTACATCTCCCCTGAGCCTACCCCCTCCAACCTCATAGCATGATCTCTTGTTCTTAAGCATCTTTTTCTCTGAAAAAGGCTTCATTCTTGAACCTTATTTATACATGTGAGGTATTTAAAAGTCTCTATCATATCCCGCCTTCTTTCCTCTGTGGTGTGCATATTGAGGTTTGTCAGTGTCTCCTCATAGAGCTCTTAGTGCAGACCTTGCACCATTTTAGTTACACTCCTCTGGATTACCCCTACTCTGTCTGTCTTTCTGAAGATATGGTCTCCAGAACTGGACACAATACTTTAGGTGCAATCTCACCAGTGATTTATAGAGCGGTATCACCACTTACCTCTTCCTACTGGTTATACCCCTCCCTATGCACCCTAATATCCCACTGGCTTTTCCCACTGCCTTATCACACTGTCTGGTCACCTTCAGTTTATCAGAAATGATTATTTCCAGGTCTTTTTCCTTTTTAGTGATCAGGAGTACCACTCCCCCCATTTCATAATCCACCCCTGGATTTCTGCACCCCAAGTGCATTATCTTGCTCTTCTTCACATTGAAACTTAGTTGCCATACTCTTGACCACTCCTCAAGCTTTCTTAGATTCCTATTCATTTTTCCATCCACCTGGAGTGTCTACCCTATTACAGATTTTAGTGTCATGTGCAAAAAGGCCTATCTTCCCTTCTAGCCCTTCTGCAATGTCACTAGTAAAGACATTAAAGAGGACTAACTCTAGTATTGATCCCTGTGGCATGTCGCTGGGCACTCTTCCTTCCACGGAGTGAACGCTGTTTATCACCACCCTCTGTCGCCTATGCCCAACCAATTTCTTACCCAGTTTGCCACCTCTGGACCCACTCCCAGACTGCCAAGCTTGTTCACTAGTCTCCTATGTGGAATGGTGTCAAGGGCCTTATTGAAATCTAGGTAAGCCACATCCACCTCTCCACCACGATCTAATTACCTAGTCACCCAGTTAAAGAAATCTATCAGATTTGTTTGACTTGACTTCCCCCAGTGAATCCAAGCTGACTTGAATTTGTGTTTCACTGGACTCAAGACATTCCACAATCCTTTCCTTCAGCAGTGATTCTATTAATTTCCCCACCACCAAAGTCAGGCTGACTGACCTGTAATTGTTAACCTCCTCTGTGATCCCACTTTTGTAAAGTGGGACATCTGCCCTCCTTCACTCCTCCAGGGCCACTGTAGTTTCCAGTGATTGGTTGAGTAGTACTGTCAGAGGTGCAACCAGCACCTGAGCTTCCTCAATATCCTTGGGTGTATCCCATCAAGCCCCATTGCCTTGTCCACTTTCAGATTTGCTAGTGCCTTTTGGACTCTCTCCTCTGTAAATGGACTAATGTCCACCTCACTTCCTTTGATGCCCCTGACACTGATCTGTGGTCTCTCTCCTTGCCTTTCCTCCATGAACACTGACAGAAGTATTCATTCAGGATGTCTGCTTTTTCCTTGTCCCCTTCCACACACTCCCCCCCTTTCCCTCCTTAGTCTTACAATCCCTCCCTGATTTTCTCCTTTCACTTACATACTTGAAAAATGACTTTACCCCCCACTTTTTACTGCCAGGGCTATTTTCTCCTCTATTTGTGCCTTTGCTCTGCTGACTGCTTTTATTGCCTCTCAGTGCTTCACCTGATACACTTCCCTAGCCTCCTTCTTTTGTGTCTCCTTATACCTCCTGCATGCTAACTTTTTTGACTTGCCTTCCCAGCCACCTCTTTTGAGAACTATAGTGATGTGTTCTTCCTCTTGCTTTTGCCTACTTACCTGACACAGCGGTATTTTTCCCTCACTATCCCTGCTTTTAGTTTTGCCCACTGTTCCTCAACTCCACCCAGGTCCTCTCCCCCTGCCAGGACATCCCTGAGGCATTTCCCCATCTTTGTGAAATTGGCTCTCCTGAAGTCCAGGACCCTCGCCTTTGTGTGGTTCACTTCTGCCACAGTTCTTATATTGAACCCCACCATATGGTGATTGTCATGGACCCACTCCTGGGGGTCAGGCCCACTGAGCTCACAGTGCCAACCCTTAAGTGCAGTCTGTGATGGGGGGAACAGGGATACCCTCTTCATCCTTTAGAATGTCACCGAGGTCATGACTGCACATCTGCCAAGAGGATCCCAGGCCTCCCTCTAGCTCTGGATAAGGGCACAATACCAATCTAAAGTCTTGTGACCAAATATGAACCTTTTCTTGGCTATTACACAAAGGATCACACTTTCTTTAGGGTAGCAGCATAACACCTAATTCAGCCTTCTCCCTACAGAACATATGACAGCCTGGTTCAAAATCTTTGTAGATGCTGGTATTTTTCCTGTCCTTCCAGATGTCCCTTTACAGGCCCCTTTTCAATTTGGTTGCTTATGGTGGCTCCTCTAAGCAATTAACAGTTGTCACTGATTATTAATAAATCTTCTACAGTCACACATACAGTATAAGAAATTCTCATTCAGGCAGATATTCTTTAGGAAAATAAATGTTTTACTAAAATGCTTAAATAAATACAGTTACAACTAAAAAGAACAGACACTAATTTCGGTTACAGTATATCTAAACAAAAAATGGAAAAATGCACAGTTAAGCGCACTAAAATTGTTAGCTAAAGAGTCCACCTTATATCTGCAGTGAATTGAGTACAGAAAAGTAGATGAAAGTTTCCAGTTGCTTTAGTCCTTGCAGCCACACTGGGTTTTCAGCAGTTTGGCTTCTGTGAATCAAGCAGAATGTCCAGATGAAAATGTGTGTTCGAGATGCCCTGACGTGGGCTATTTATATCTGTCTGAAAACTTGGATTGTCATCACTTTCCAACTCGGAGCAACTACTCCGTTTGGCCAGGAGATGTCTCTTTTAGGCCAGAAAATGGCACTGTTGAGCTGTTTCCAAAATTTCCAAACATATTAAGAATCAGATTCTGAGATCTATAATTAGCATGTATATGACATTTCAGAGTTAAGCCTTTTGAAGTCCCATGTAGACCACTGGCACTTGTCAGATAAATTCACACCAGTTCTTGAGGAATATGTTTCTCTCCTTTACCTCATAATATGTAGCATATTATAACAGTTCCTTAGATCAAAGCATTCTGCTCCTAAGTGCATGGTTTTATGACATATAAATGGATTTGGTATATCCTGTTTAAAAACTGAGAATGCAATTTCAGTTCCTGGCAAACAGCTGCCTTCAGGTCAAAAGAAGGTCAAACTTTTTTTTAATCTAGTCTTTTCCTTCGGTGCCTTTGTGCAGACCTTTTGGCCTGTACATATACACAGGATTACATTATATATATATATATATATATATATATCAGTATATATATATATATATATTTAGAGAGAGAGAGAGAGAGACAGAATTATATCTACAAATAAGGACTAACAACCAGGCAGCTCATCACAGTGATCACTGGTCCCCAGGTGGCCACCAACCATGACTTCTGCAACACTGACCTCATTAGTGAGTACAAGGTCAAATATTAATCCCTCACAAGTGGGCACCTTTACTAGTTGCCTGAGGAATGTCCCCTGCAGAAAGTTCAGGATGTCCCTGCTCCTAGCTGAAGTGCAGCTGGGATGTTCCAATCTACATCTGGTAGGCTGAAGTCCTCCACCAGCATCATCTCCTTTATTTATCATATTTTCAATGGCTTCCACCAGAGCCTTTATCATCTCCACCCCATGCTGGAGGTCTATTGGTCACACCAGTATGAATAGCAGCTCCATTCCCCATCTCTAGGTGGCCCACATTAAATAAGTAAGACTTTATTTGTATGGCACCAAATCCCAGAGGCTCTGGGAACCTTACAAGAGGTGTAAGACATAGCATGGTTATACAAACAGTACATACAGGGTCATAAACAACAAATAATTAAAAGCCATAATAAATCAATAAATAACTAATTAAATAACATTAAAATCAGCTGCAATTAGTCAGGAAAAGTGTATTTGAAGAGATGGGCTTGCAGACCCCTCTTAAATGTCTTCACTAATGGGAACTCCCTCAGAGATTTGGGGAGCAGGTTCCAGAACACTGGGCTGGCCACCTCAAATGCATGATCCACTGAGGTTTTCAGCCTGGCCCTCAGAACTGCTAGGAGGGTCTTGATGGAGGAGAAAAGGGAGCACACGAGAAGGGAAGGGATCAGGAGGTTACTCAGGTATCCAGGTCCCAAGCCATATATGGCCTTATAGGTGAGCAAGCCCACATTGAAGATGATCCTTCATCTGACAGGCAGCCAGTGCAGCTTCCCGCAGGACCAGGGTCATATGACAGGACCTGGGCAGGCCCATCAGCAACCTGGTCAATGCATTCTGCACCAGATGCAGCAGATGGAGGTTCCCTCCACTGACCCCAAAGTATGGCCCCCCAAAAAATCAAGGTACTGTTTGAGGCAAACACCAAGATAGAGATGTCAATAGGGAGAAGGGCAGGGGTAAATGGAAAAAATGACAAATGCAATAAGGACAGGGATGGGGCAAAAAGGGGTAAAGCCATCAAGAAATGGAGGGTAATGAGTACCAATGGCCATAGTCTGTCCAACAAGCTCCCTTAACTGGTGGCCTTGATGGAAGAGGGATGCCTGGATATTGTAGCAGTCACAGAAACATGGTACACAGAGAACCATGACTGGAATGTTACCATACCATGGTACACAACCTACAGGAGCGATAGGGAGGGGAGAAGAGGGGGGTAGAGTAGCTCTCTATGTAAGAGAAGAGATAAAAACAATGAAACTAAAGAGTAAACAGGTAGGAGAGGAGGGACTGTGGATGACCTTAGAGACTGGAAATGGCACCACAATCCACACAGGGGTTGTATACAGACTCCCATGTCAGGGGGGAGAGAATGGACAAGGATATGATAGAAGGTATCCTTAGGATGGCAGAGAAAGGGGAGATACTGTTGATGGAGGACCTTAATATGCCACATGTTAACTGGAGCACCTTTGCTGCAGCCACATCCAGAAGCAGGGCCATTCTCGATGCCCTTCAGGTGGCATGCCTCAGACAGTTAGTTTTGGAACCCACTCATGAGGGAGCAATCTTAGACCTCATCCTCTCAAATGGGGACAGTGAGAGGATCTCAGATCTAGAAGTGGGTAGCCATCTGGGAACAAGTGACCACCAAACAGTGTGGTTCATGACAAACTCAGCTACAGAATCAAGCCATACAAAAGTGAAGGTTATGGACTTCACAGGAGGGCTGACTATGGCAAGATGGGAGAGTGCCTTAGAAAAACACTAGCAAACAGGCTAGAAGGAGGGATGTAGCAACAATGGGGAAACATCAAAACTGCCATCACAGAAGCAACAAGCCTTCCTGTGAAGCAAATAAACAAATCAAAACAAAAGAAAAAGCCACTGTGGTTCTCAAAAGAGGTGGCAGTGAAGGTTAGGGAGAAAAAGATAGCATTTAGGAAGTAGAAGGAAACACAGAAGGAGCAGGACAGAGAACTGTAGCAGTTAAGGCAGAAGGAAACAGGGAGGGCAGTCAGAATAGCAAAGGCCCAAACTGAGGAAAAGATAGCCAACTCAGTTAAGAAGGGGGATAAAACCTTTTATAGATATATCAGGGAGCGTAGAAAGACAAAGGGAGGGATAATGAAGCAGAATAGAATGGACGGTGGGTGGGAAGAAAGGTACAGTGAAGAAGTAGGGATACTGAACGAATACTTATGCTCAGTATTCACAAAAGAGGAGGAGGGGAAGGTGCCTAATCCAATTAACAGAAGCACTCTGGATAGGGTGGTCAATCCCAGTCCTTTCACAGAAGAAAGGGTTCTGAAAGAACTCCTAAAACTGAAGGTGGACAAAGCAATGGGGCCTGATGGAATTCACCCCAGAATTCTAAAAGAATTAAGCAGAGAACTAGTGACACTGCTGACTACCCTTTAACAAATCATGGGAGGATGATGTTGTACCTGAGGATTAGAGGAAGGCAGATGTGATTCCTTCACAAATGTGGGAGAAAGACAGAGGCAGAAAACTATAGACCTGGTTTGACCTCAGTGGTAGGGAAAGTGATGGAATCACTTCTGAAGGAAAGAATTGTTGAGTACCTAGAGGCCAGTGGGGCACAGGATCCAAGGCAGCATGGGTTCACAGCAGAAAGGTCATGTCAGATGAATCTAATAGATTTCTTTGACTGGGTGACCAAAGTAATACATCAGGGAGGGGCTGTGGACATGGCCTACCTAGACTTTAGCAAGGCATTTGACACAGTCCTACATAAAAGAGTAATAGTCAGATTAACCAGCCTGAGATTGGGTCCCAGGGTGGTAGCCTGGGTAAGACATTGGCTGGACAACAGGACTCAGAAGGTAATTGTAAATGGAGTCCATTATAAAGAAAGAGGGGTTACTAGTGGGGTACTGCAGGGTTCAGTACTGGGTCCAGTCCTTTTTAATGTCTTTATAAGTGACATTGCAGAGGGACTAGAAGGAAAAGTATGTCTCTTTGCATATGACACAAAGATCTGCAACAGGGTTGATACACAAGGAGGTGTGGAAAGGATGAGAAGGGACTTGGCAAGGTTGGAGGAATGGTCAGAAGTATGGCAGCTTGGATTCAGTGCAAAGAAGGGCAAACTAATGCACCTGGGAAACAAAAACCCAGGGGAATATTACACAATGAGGGGAAGGTAGTAACAACAACAAAAATGGAAAGGGACCTTGGGGTAATCGTATCAGATGAACTTAAGGTTAGTAGGCAATGTGAGAAGGCAGTAGGGAAGGCTGGGGGGGATACTGAGATGTATAGGGAGAGGCATCACCAGCAGAAAACAGGAAGTTGTTATCCCCCTGTACAGACAGTTGGTGAGACCCCATCTGAGTACTGCGTCCAGTTCTGGAGACCCCATCTCTGCAAGGACATAGACAGGATGGAGGCAGTGCAGAGGAGGGCAACTAAAATGGTGCAGGGTCTGCAATAGAAGCCATAAGAGGAGAGACTAAAGGAGCTCAATATGTATACCCTTGAGGAAAGGAGGGGGGGGGAGACACGATAGACACTTTTAAGTTCCTCAGTGGAATCAACAAAGTCCAAGAGGGTAGCATCTTTCAGAAAAAGAGATGTGCAAGAACAAGGGGACACAAATTTGAAGATAGAGGGGGGACAGCTCAGGGGCAATGTGAGGAAGTATTTTTTCACAGAGATAGTGGTGGAAGCATGGAACAGCCTTCCTGAAGAGGTTGTGGGGTCTAAAACTGTGGGAGAATTCAAGGATGCATGGGACAGACATAAGGCAATTTTTGTGGGGGGTAGGAAGAAATCAGCTGTTGGTTAAATAGGATCTGCAGCTCATCCAGTAGGTAGGGAAATGGGCAGACTAGGTGGGCCAAGCTGTTCTTATCTGCCATCAAAATCTATGTTTCTATGTTATGGGGCATCACAGTAGTCCAGCCCCAATGTGACAAAGACATGTACTGTACCAGTGCGGGCAGATCACCTGGTGAAATTAGGGGTTTAATCTAGGTGGCATTCCTTAAGTGATAAAAAACACTTTGGATGATGGATGACACCTGAGCATCAAGCATCAGACCATCATCAAGGATGACACCCAGATTTTTCATCCTAGTAGATGCCATCAAAGGAGTAGGCCCAAGGAACAATCCTGTTACTATCTGGGTGACATCCACATGATGACTGCGACCAAGCTCAATCACCATTACCTCCATCTTGTTGGGGTTCAGTCGCAGCCAATTAGAGGACATCCAGTCTTGCATCTCAGTCAGACAGTTGTTTAGCACTTTCACAGTGTTATTTATCCTGGAGACAAAAGACATGTGCAGCTGGGTATCATATACATAACAGTGAAAACCCAAATTATAGCTTCTAATGAACTCAACCAGGGGCAGCATGTACATCGAAACAACATCTGCAACAAGATCAAATCTTGAGGAACTCCACATGGCAGGAGCTTCAGACAGGAGAAATTTCCTATCATTACCCCTTGCATTCTGCCGAGATAAGACTCAAAGAAGTTGATGACAGTATCTGCAAGTCCACAATACTCTTTAAGGCACTCCAGAAGCACAATGTGGTCCACAGTGTTGAATGCCAAGGATAGATCCAGCAGAACAAGAATTGTCCAATCTCCTCCATCCTCACCCTAAGGAGGTCATTTTGCACCCTGACCGATGCTGTCTCAGTGCTATGCCTAGCCCTAAATCCAGACTGAAATGCCTTGTAGATGTCAAAGGCTGTGAGGTGTGCCTCGAGCTGCAGAGCCACCATTTTCTCAACAACCTTCCCCAGAAATGGAAGGTTGGAAACAGATCAATAATTCACCAAGATGTCAGGGTTGAGTGATGGTTTCTTCTGAAGACTTCACCAGCACCTCCTTCAAGACATCAGAAAGCACTCTCCATGAGCGAACACGGACTATCTCAGCAATCACTGGACAGATGGACTCAGTGCATCCCACTAGGAGATGAGTTGGGTCTGGATCCAGTCCACAAAGATGTGCAGCAGCTTTAGTTCAAAGGCCTCAACCACCCCACTGGCTGAAACTCTACCCAGACAATAGGAGTGTCTCTGTTTACACAAGGCCTACCACTGCAGAACTGATCTTGTCCCTCCTGGGGAGATCCTGGACCAAATAGAGGACACCCTGTCAGAGAAGAACTGAACAAACTCTTTAGACAAAGTGACTGAAAATGCTCTTTTTGGCTGTAGCCAGACAGGGTGAAGTAGCATGTCCAAAGTCTGAAAGAGCTGAGCTAATCTGTTCCTCCGTTTGGCAAGATCTCTGGACAGGAACTCTGCCTTCTTATGGTCGATTGCCCTCTGATAGTCACGTAGTGAGCTTTCAAAGCAAGTTTATCTTCCTCAGACCGGGTCCTCTGCCAGCAATTCTCCAACTTCTGACCTTTGGCCTTCATCACCTTGACAGCCCCATCAAACCACGGGGGTCTCAAGCGAGAAGACCTGGGTCATATACGAACTGGTGCGATGGCATTAAGCACCTTGTGGACAGCCTTATTATAGGCTGTAACCACCTTGCTCATGCAACCTCATATGCAGCACTCACACCAGAAAAGTCTACCGCCACTAGGAGTCCCTCTGGGGACAATCCCCTCAAAGGGCGATGGTGGACCATCTCTACAGGGGAAGGACTATCAGGAGGACCCCCAAATATGAACTCCACTGTGCAATGATTGGACCAAGTGACCCAATCAATCCTGAGGTCAGAGAACTCAAGTCCTTATGAGAATACCAAGTCCAAGGCATGGCTATGGTGGTGAGCTGCAGAAGCAACTGCTTGTGCTAGACCCAGTAACATCATTAACTGAAGGAAGTCATGTCCAACATGCAAGGATTCATCATTGACTCAGGTGTTGAAGCCACCCAGAATCAATTATCTAGGTGACTCCAACACCCTGTCGGCAATGAAGTCCATGACCTCCTGTAGGAAATCTTCCCAAATACCCAGGAGGACAGTAAACAAGGAGAATCCTGCAACCTGCACCTGGCCCCCTACACACAGCCATGCATTCAAATGATGAGGTAGAACCCACAGGGGGCACAGAGAAGTTCAAGCTGGATCTAAAACAGATGGCTACACCCCCACTCCTGCATTATCTCCTTTGGCAGTGCACTACAGATTACCAAGCCGGGACCAACTCCTCCAGAACTGGACCTGCATTGTCCCCCAGCCAGGTCTCCATGATGCAAGCTAGACTGACCAAGGAAATCAAGCCTGCCACAATTGCAGTCTTATTCCTCACCAATCTAGCATTGCATAGCACTGCTCAAATGGTACTGGTGGAGACTGCAGATCCACCGGCTACCTGCTTACTCGGTCTGGTGGGAATCCTGCAGATGGACACTAAACACATCTGATCTCTCTTCTGGCCCCATTTTACCCCAGGGCACCTCCTGCTCTTGACCATCCTAATGCTGCTCAACCCTACTATACCCACAGTGCTCCACTGACAGTTCACTTGTCCCCTCCCAGTACCCTCATCCTGACAACATCTTACCACCGTAAATGGAAGACTGGAGTGAGTAAGGAAGTGAAGTTCACCCAGCAGAGATGCTGTGTAGGTAATGCAAAAGGATCTGGAGCCCAAACATGTCCTGCAGCTATTATTCACTAACTGAAAAATGCTCTACTGAAAAACCTCACTAAAAATCTCTCCCACCTTTAAAACCAGTCAGTCAATACTCAGGTCTACAATCCTCACATAACCTAGATACAACCTAAATTCCTATGCATGCATGCATTTATTGTCATCAGTACCTCTGCCCCTCCCTGTGTTCCTTGTATCTCTGTGACTTTTATGATATCCCTCATATAAAGAGCCACTGTTACCCCTTTCATACCCACCCTGTCCTTCTTGAGAAAAGTATAGCCTGGTATGGCTATGTCCCAGTCATGGTTCTCATTGCACCATGACTGAGTAATGGTAACAATGTCCAGGTCAACCTCTACCATAAGGGTGACTAGGTACAGGATTTTATTTCCCAGACTTCAACCATTTGTGCACATGGCTTTCCAAATTCTGCCTACCACCCTACTTGTCAGGGCCCCCTTTTGCCTCTCCTTAATCCCTCTACCCTCATTCCCATCCTCTTCATTTCTTCCACTTTGTTTTATGTCATCAGATACCCTTGGAGATTTGTCTCCCTTGGAGTCTCCCACGGACTACATTAGCTTGCAGGTGTGATGGTTCATGTCTCACTGCTTCCTACCACTACTACCCTCTGCTAGTTTAAATGCTCACCAATGTAACATTTAAGCCACTCACAGAGGACCTTCATTCTCCACCCAGATGGATGCAGGCTATCTCCCTCATATAGGCCTTTATCCTCCAAGTGGAACCCCAGTCCCTAATGTAGCCAAACTCCTCCCCACTGCATCACTTCTTCAACTATTGCTTGAAGGTCCTGGAACGGAGTACCCTATGCTCCCCCTGTCATAGATGGGCAGTACCTCAGAAAAATCCACTGAGCATGCTACCTGCCTAAGACTCCATCTCCACTCCCCTAAACTCCCCCTGCACTATCCTAATCTCATCACTAGCCAGGTCATTAGTTCCTAGGTGGACAATGACATCCAGCTATCCCTCCCATCCTGCTGCCCTAGCAAACCTCAGGATACGCATTCCATCCCTGCAAGCTGTGGCACAGGGTAGGCACCTAACCTCCATCTCCCTCTCCCTTCTCACCCCCAAATCTATCCCCCTTACAATGGAGTCCCCCCACCAGGATCTACTTCCACCACCTCTGGGATATTTGCCACTCTTTCTTGGGACTGCACCATGGCGGTCCCCCTCATCCTTCCTGGTCACTAATATGGGTGCCTCCATATGACAGTCCTGCACTACCAGGGTGGTGTAGAAATTGTGTAGTGGTACTATAGAGGAGATGTGCCTCTGACCCACCACCCTCATCCTTCTCAAGCCCACCGTAGTCTAGCTGCTGCTCCTCCTCCTCCTCATTGGCTCCCTTTGAGGCAGTGGTGGCATATTTGGTGGTCCCTGGGTGGGGGAGGATGCTTCCTGAATCCTGGCCAGCTTGGCCTGGAGTCTAAAAACCTCCTCTCTTTCACACCGATGGAGCAGCTCTGCAGTCTCCAGAAAGTCTTCCTGAAAACTGCTGCCCCACAGCCACTGCACCACTCCTAGCATGTCTGTTTACTACCCTGCCAATTTTTGCTCACTTGCTTACTCTGAACCCTTTTTTAGCCCTACCCTAGATAGGGTGTTTCATCAATTCACAGTTGTATGTGTAATCCTTACATACTTTAAACCCTGTTAACCTTAACTATTTTAAACCCTTTTTTACCCCTACTCTAGATAGGATGTCTCACCAATTCCCACATTTATGTGTATCCCTTACTTACTTTAAAGCCTGTTAACTCAAATTACTTTAAACCCTTTCAATCCCTACCCGAGATAGGGGGGTCTTACCAATTCCCAACTTTTATGTGCACTTCTTACTTACTTTAAACCCTTTTATAACCCTACTTACTTTAAACACCTTTTTACCCGTACACTAGATAGGTTATGGTCAGGGTTCAGATTAAACCAACAAAAGTAGGGAAATGTGGCATTAGGGTTACCAACCCTAACTCCCCAGCAACACCCCCAAGCAGGAAAAAAAAATTACGGTTTTCACTGTCCTGACTCTTAACGAATCAGTGGTGAGGTCTTCTTTGGTGTTCTCAAATCTAATGCCATCCCACTATAATATAGCCTTTATGCATACAGAACTGTGTGTCCCCACATGCTGCCAACAATCTGTAGACCCTGCCTGAAGAAAACATATGATGTGCTGCCTCATTTGGTCATGTGAAATTGGGTAAGCATTAGGCTTGAGAACCCCAAAGAAGACCTACCCCTGCTTCACCATAGTCAGGACAGCAAAACCATATATTTTCCCTTTCCTGCTTGGGGAGAGGATGGGAAGTTAGGTTGGAAACCCTAATGCCACATTTCCCCACATTTGTCAGTTTAATCTGAACTCTTAACTGCTGCATTAATGCATTTTTACAAAAGGTATCTTCTTTTTGAGATAATAGAAACATTTCCTCATTCACACAGGTCCCTTAGGGACCTGCATGAACACATCCATCAGGCTAGGGAAGTGCTTCCATCTCTCCATAGATGCACACATCCGTCTGGCTGTGGAAGCACAGGGCCATGTACTTCCATGCCTCCAAAAAAGCAATGCATGTGCTTGGTGTAATTGTTTTTTGGTGGGGATAACTTCAAAGGAAAAAAATATATTAAGTGTCCCCATTAACTGCCAGGGGTTTATTGTATATGGGCAAAAATGTGGGTTTTAGCTCGTCACCCATTAGTCAGTAAATTTTTGTTGGTATGCTATAAATTTACTAAGGTTGTAGTGGAAGATGAAATACTTCTTTGTTGCATTTCTGATGATGATCACTCTTTTATTGTGGATTTGGCACTATGGTGAAGACTGAGGTAAATTTGGGGTGCAGTGTGCATCCCATAAATGTTTCTGGGATCATATGTTAGTGTCACAGTAGTCACTGACACCTTTTTATATACATTGTTCCTTAACTCCAATTTTTGACAGACTTATGGCTTTGTGGCAGGGGAACTCTCTGTTACAGTAATGGACCATCTTTTTTCATTTATTGAAACTTCTGTTGCAATAGTTCTCACATTTCTCCTTTTATTCTGTCCCTGTATTTTCTAGTCTGGAAAGTTGATTACCTTTGGATGCCCCCCTCCCTTTCTCTTAGCTATCACCCAGTTTTATTTCCTTTTTTCTCTTTAAAGGTCCAGCTATAGGGAGGTTACGAAGTGACCTCCACACCATTTTGATGAAAGGTGCCCCATGTGGGGATTATGAGAGGAAAACTACTAGTACCGGTGATGAAATGCCCTGAGCAACAGTACACTCAGAACAGGAATGTATAACCTGTTGTTTGCCAAAGCAAACAGCCCTGACATTTGGTTCATGGAGCAGCCCCCATGTTATGTTTCTGTATCCCAATAGTTTCCCTGCCATGCCATAGTATTGTGTATAAAATGGTGGAGATATTAAGCCAAACCACGACTGAGGAGAGATGCAGCCATTGGGACCTGTATAAGTACAATGGCTTTCTGTACATATTAACCTAAAAACTAATTAGAAATCAGCCAAAGCCCTAAAAGAATATTGAAGTTATATATTGTTTTCTTTTCTGGTCTTTGGCTATAAAAAAAACTAAGAGGGTAGTTATAATATAAGAATAACAAAAGTTTGTGCCTGTTTTTTTCTATATGTTGGCAGCCCTCTTCTAAGATATATTTTATAGCAGACATCATGAGGTAATATGTCCCTGCAGGTGAGTTTAGGAGAGAACAGTGTTCTTGTCTGTTTCAATGCTGTACAGAGAAATGTACATTCTCTTCTGTGCTCTAGGTGACTGCCAACTAAGCTATAGGGCAGCAGCTGCCCCTAGAGGATAGTTTTATGTTATGTCTGCTGTTAATCAAAAGGCAGGGATACAGTTTCCAACTTCTAGTAAACTTATAAAAGCCCTACCTCTGTGCTGAAATGTTAGATAGGTTGGTCAGTGTGTTGCGGACCACTGAGTGAGAAGATGTGCATGCATTGATTACACACTGGTTTAAGTACTGCTGAGAGTACTGCTGAGAAAGACAATAGAAGCTCAGGATTTGGCTGAAGAAAGCCATCACCTGTTTGGTGTGATGGACTAACACCTTTATTCCCTTCTGTAAATATTTTATTTGCTTTCTTATTTTTCTGAGTTACAAAATAAAATGACAAATGCACTTGTGCATTTTTAAGCACCTGACTTGTGATCTGCCTGATATTTGTGTTATTCTAATTGTACACCTAGTGACATATGGTGGTAGAGGTGGGATCTGACTGGATGTCACGGAAACAGGAGAGTTCAGTCAGTTGGTGCCAGCCCTGGTAGGCAGGATAACCTGCAGAGATGCATGGCACCAGGCGAGATGAGAACAGCCCTGCTGGAGGTGTGGACATGGACGATGGACCATGGGTGGGTCAAGGCAGACCCAAAGGCCAGGACTGCACCCTGAATCTGATGCGGCTTATATGATGGATGAGTGGGTGTTGACTAGAGGCAGACTGATGGCACAGAGAGGAAGAACATCAGTAATGGGAGTTGCTCAAGAGGTCCCAACCGGAATGCTTCAAGGAGGTGTCAGTGGAGAAGGATTCATGGGCTCAGGTGGAGGAGGAGGACCCCCGATACAGCATTTGTGGCTAACATTGTTGCCTGTTTTTCTGGGCTGTTACTTATTGGAGGATGGTGAATGGGAAGACAAGACCTCAGCTAAGACTATGACTGGAACTTTGATACCGGGGTGAAGACTCCAAGCAAGACAGAAGAGGCCATTAAGGCTGAAGGGACTTTTACATGTTCTGAACCACCTGTGCTAACTAATTGTTTTCCTTCTACTGACTGTGGTAAACTGCAGTCTACAGATGTTACTGTTGGCACCTTGTTACCATATGTTAAGGTCCAGGAGGGTAGGCAGGTCAACAGTGGAGTGAGGACACATCACTTATTGTGGTATGAACTGGGAAGGAGTCCTATATCACATGAGGCCCAACTCCTGGATGAAGCAAGTGGATGGCCAGGTAGTGGTACCTGAGGCATATAGACATAAAGTGATGGAGGCTGCACACTCCAGTCACCATGGACATCAGAGCCATGGGGAGCTTTTGGCTCAAATAATCCTGTATTTTAATTGGCCAGGCATGTACAGGCAGGTGGCAACATGGTTTAAGACCTGCTCTATGGGCAAACAGGTAGAGGTACCTGGAAGGAGTGTGGGCGGAGTGGTCCAAAGGGTGGAGGGCAAGAAATGGCACCATTGGAAAAGGGGAAAACATTGATGCTGAGCACCAGGTACCAGATGGTGGCATGCAACTGACCATGGTATATTAATTAAAATGTTGTCTACAAGGAAACCCCAGAGGTTTTGGGAATTAGGAACCGGCTGCTTGGTTGCATGGTATGCAGTATGGGAGGTTCCTTGACTGCCTTTAGGTGTCTGTTGAGACCCACCTGGAATGGGATGATCAAGGGATTGAGAGTCAAAAGTTTACCTTCAGGTGTCAGTATGTATATCAAAGAAATGTAGAAAATATGTAATATGAAATGGAAATGGACAACTGGAATGTATAAACATGTACTATAAGAAATGAATGAATTAGGGTCCTGAGGGATCCAGGTATGGGGCCCCTGCATATGTCCGATGTGTCTGGTGGGGTTAGAGCAGAGTATTACTCACCCGGAGAAAGTCTTGGTGTGGGACTATATGGCCACCCAGATATATTTGTTTAGAAAGACAGAAGACAGCTGAAACTGCAGTTTATATTTCTTTCTCTCTTGCATGTAATGGTATTGAGGCATAGTAATGAAATAGCAACGTGTGTAGATAGGTACTATGCTGATTCCTAGTATTATGTCAACCAATGAAATTGTATTGTAAGAAATTGCTGTTGTAGCATAGCTGTATTGTTGGCAATACTCTCTTTTTTTTTTGCAATTCAATATACTTTATTAAACATTTCCACAGAACAATTAAACAAACAAAAATTACAATATTTAAAACAGGGATCAAGTGCAACACTAACTTATAAACAGAAACAAGTTAAATAATAAAAATACCAACCCCTCCCCACCCCACATCCCAAACCCCACTGCATGCATTCTTAGACTAGTAACAACTGTGAGATACTGCTGCATGTGTTGGTACAGTGAGCCAACTTCCAAGGAGAAAGAAAGAAGAAAGAAAAAAAAACTGGAACCTGATCCTTCATACTGGATGAAGTATGAAGTAACATACAAGAGGGGGGAGAGAACAAAAATCTGTAATTACTGACTAAGGAAGGCTACTAGATCAGACCAGCAAGCCCGAAAACTTGGCAGAGTTACCATAAAATTTAGGTATGGCTTTTTCTTCACTGAGTGCCACGAAGCATTCCTGCACCCACTCCGAATAATTAGGGGACCACACCCTACCCAGTGATGGGCACTAAGCAATTTGGCCACCAAGGAGAGAAGGGCCATATGGTGTTTATGTTTAAGAGTGGGAATACTCAAATAGTCTCCCAGCAGACAAATTTCCAGTATAAAATAATTAACATTAGGAAACAGGAGGAGACCTTACTTCGAATTAATGCCCAAAGGGTCCGAGCTGGTGGACACTTCCACAGTTTACGGTATAATGTGCCCTTCTCTCCTGGGCAGTGTTCACAATTGGTGAGGGAAGTTTTTTCATTTTATGTAGTTTGTAAGGAGAGAAGTACAGATCATGTAAAATGTTAAACTGTAGTAGCCATAGATGGTCTTGCTTAGTAAATCTACAGATATTATTCCACAAGACAGTCCAGTCAAAGTTAGACCAGTCTCAGTCTAAGGTACTCTGCCACTAGAAGGCATTTAGCAGGGTCAGATTACAGGTTTGCTTAAGAAGTTCTTTGTAAATAAAAGAAGCAGCCCTCCTCTTATGAGCACCTGCAATCAAAGGCTAAAAATACTAGATGCCAGGCAGGACCAAGGTTGGGACCCAGGAAGGTTCAGATGCAGTGAGTGACCTGCAGGTATTTGTCAATGGCTCAGCAGGTAGTACACTTGCCTCTGAGGCCAGGAGATCAGAAGGCTGTGGGTTGTAGCCCCACTTCAGGCACTTGGGTTAATATCCCAATACTGACACTGCAGTGCAGCATGAGGGGAGTGCTGCACTCCTGATGTGCAGTCTTTCGAATGAGGTGTTAAACCGAGGTCCCATCTGCCTGTTCTGGTGATAGTTCAAGTGGATGTTAAAGATCCCATGGCACTTCTCGAAAAGAGAAGCGAAAATGTTTTATTATCATAATATACAAAAGAACAGAAAAATAAGATGAAATCATAAGACATGTTAACTGCACATGAAAGAATATACAGGGAAAAAAAACTGAAAATACATCATAAGGAAATACATGAAAAATACATTCATGAAAAAGTAACTAACAGAAAAGAAGAAGCAGCATGCATGTCATACTGTACCTACTCCCCATATTCAAATCTTCCTTATACACCAGTACCCACCCCCTTCCCCCCTCGCAACCCAAAGAGTAGGGAAATTTCAATGATTACTACAAAACAAAGATAATACAGAACAGTGTGAACTCACACACTAATATACAAATCATAAAGGAAATCAAATTAAGCATTAATTTCATACCTTGATAAAAAAACTAAACATAAGGGATTTAAGTCATAGTCAGACATAAACCTTAAACGTCCAAGAACAACTATAGCCAGTCAATACTGCGCCACCAGGACTGAAAAAGCCGAGGCATCACTGATCTTAACTCTAAAGCTCTGTGTTTCTGGACTGCAGTATCAATCATATGAAACAAATGTTATTCAGTGTAACTTAATTGTTGTATTGTTAACCGGCATCTCACATGCCAAATGCAAAATTTGAAACAGACCAAAAACAACCAGAGTGTGACTCTGCCATGTTTGGTCCATAAGAAGGGCAAAATTCCCAAATTCAAAATGTCTAAAGTCAAATTGTAAAAAGGTGATATAGGCCATTTGGTTCGTAACAAATTCCAGAATTTCTGAACAAATGGACAAAACAAAAATAAATGATCCATCGTTTCAACAATTCTAGGACATGTATCCCTAGGGCACTAGAGATACTCAATGCTTTTATGCTTTAAGTTTCCCTTTACATTTAGTTTCCCATCTAAGGAAAGCACATAACATCCACATATAGGATGGAATACAGGGGATGTCAACATTTTGTCTATCAATTGCTTTTCCGAGGTAATTTGTAATCAAAATAGACAGTGTCACAAAAATAAGTCTTGATAAGATGCACATAAAGCTCTTTCCTAGCGTAGGTCACTATATGTTCTTTAGCAAGGCCCCACAGTTTTATTTTTCCAAAGCACACTTTAAAATTGTCCGAAAGGTGTTGTAAAGATCTTTGCTTAGGAATAGGGGAATGCATTGGCCAAAAAGAAAATAGCTCAGTAAGAGAATCCTACACCCAAGGAATCCAGGTATTACACACACCTGCCAATACAGGTTTAAGATTGGCAGCTACAAACATCGTGAAATAAAACACGATAGGGTTAATCAT
The DNA here is from genome assembly GCA_016271365.2 of Neoceratodus forsteri. NCBI lineage: Eukaryota > Metazoa > Chordata > Ceratodontiformes > Ceratodontidae > Neoceratodus > Neoceratodus forsteri. The sequence goes on along the minus strand of CM028131.1, from coordinate 156,971,920 downwards.
ATTTAAACCCCCATGCTGTTTATCCCTGAACAATAAGCACCGTTTTATGAGATTCAATCTACTACCCCAAATACAAGAGAAAAAACATCCATACAATTTAGTTGTAATTGGGAAGGCAAACAAAAAATTCCACTATGATAAAGAGAAATAGGAAGCAAAAAGGATTTAATCAAAAATACTCATTTTAATTTTGAAAATCTCCACTTATTCCAAAACACAACCTTCCCCTGTGCTATCTCAAGTTTAGAAGTCCAGTTTAGCCAAGCTAAATCTCCCCTACCAAAAATCAACCCCAAAATAATACAAGTGTCTGAGACTATCGGAATCCCAAGAAGTGTGGGTTCCAAAAAGTGTATAGAGCCAAATGGGAGACATTTACTTTTTGAAAAATTCACTAAAGCCCCAGTGGCAGTGGTGAAATCAGAAAGGGTAGTACCCACTAAAGTAGCCGAGGCCAAATCCCTCACAATAAAACAAATATCATCCGCATAAGCTATACTCTTAATTTCCTCCATAGTGCTAGAAAAAGAAACCCCTTGAATATCCTGGTTACTATTAATACTTCGTAGTAACGGATCCAACTTAAACAAATACAGCAAAGTATTGAGAGAACATCCCTGTCGTACCCCTCGTTTCGCCCCATATTGCTTTCGCAGCCATCCATTACAATAAGCTTGGACCTGAGCAGAGGCATAACAGGTTTGTATCCAGGAGAGAAACCTGAGAGGAATCCCATACTGTTTCAAACACTCCCAAAGGTAAGCATGACAAACTCTGTCAAAGGCTTTAGCCTGCTCTGTACTAAAAATAAACCCTGCTAGTTCTCCAGAATTCCCCTGCTGTAGAATTTCTCGTAATAAAAGTAAACTATCAGTAATTTTCTTCCAGGAATAGTGCAAGTTTGAGAGGGATGAATGAGAGAAGATGCCATAATAGAGTCTATTATTCAATAATTTACGTAAGAAGTTTAAAATCAGTATGGAGAAGTGTAATAGGCCTCCAATTATGTAAATCTGCCGTGTCCCCAGCTTTATACATAAAACCACCAAACGACCTGCCATAGTCGGAGGCAACACCCTGATGATAAAATGTCCTGAAACAATTCCAGAAATTCTGGCAACAAGAACTGTAATATAAGATTATAAAGTTCATAGGGATTCCCATCTTTTCCGGGAGCAGAACCACCCCTCACTTGTGCCAATGTAGTCAATAATTCTGACTGAGTAAGAGGCAACAGCAACACTTTCTTGTCAGAAGATGAAGCTTGAGGCAACTGACAGCTGTCCAACCATGTCAGACAGCTTTCATTTGGCAATTCCTGAACATGAAAAAGTGAGCATACATGATCATCGACTACGTGCAAAATATCTGTTTTCGTAGTAAAAATGGATCCTAATGGATCTGTCACTGAGGATATCCATTTCTGCTGCTGTTGAGCACAGTAATGAAAGGGATTAATAAAATCTTGCTTTCCCTGGGTCCCAAACTGACATTCTAGGTTTAAAGATTTGAGTAGATCATATTGTAAACCATTCATGAGTTCCCTAATTTCAGCCAGTTTCACAAGCACCAGAGCATCACCCTGTGAGGCCTGAAATGCCAGGTCTTGGAACTGTGCCCTATATTTTTTTATTTAGTTTTTGTTAACTGGGTTAGGTGCGCTAGCCAAAGTTGACTATTTTCAGGCACGACCCGGGAGAATACATACATAAAATGAGATGAGATTATACAATACATAGTATATAGTACCGGTACATAGTATATAGTACAGGTAGGTTAGAATACAGATCAAGTCAGACAGTACTCGAGATAATACACATCTGGTATAAATCCTTTTTGTACTTTCCATTCAGTCTGCCAATGTGTTGAAAATATCACTTAATTTCACATTTTGTATCTTCTCACCACTCCTGAGAGGTGTCATACAGAAATTTAACTGATTTACATGCTCCTAGCAATGAAACAAAGCCATCCTTCACTGAAGGTAGAAGAGGAGAGCTAAGTTCATACAGCAATACCGGGCCGTGGCATCCCATCAAAATTAGAAACCAAAATTTATATCAGGGCATGGTCTGATGGGGCTACAGGAGTAGTCTGAGTAGATTTAATGCTCAAAGAAGGGAATAAAAACCAAAAATCAATCCTGGAGGCCAAAGTGCCATGAAAATAGGTTTTGTCAGGTTTACCAAAATGAGCACAAGCATCAAGCAACCCAGCCTGGGATACCAAAGCATTCAAACAGTTCGTATCACAATACAGTTTTTTTGTCATTGGTCCACGATCCTTAAGATACAGGCCACAATTAAAATCACCTCCCAAAAAAACATATCTAGCAGTAAAAGATACAGCTGTACAGCATGAAAAGTTCAATTCTGGCTGACTTAGTTTGTGGGGCATAAACGTTTATGAGTCGGCAAGGTAAATCATGCAAAATGACATCCATCAAAAGGGCCCGACCCTGAAAAATATCTACTCTTTGAACAATTTTGACTGAGGGGTAATTTAAGCAAATGCCAACCCCACTACAGAGGTCATTCCCGATAGACCACTGAGTCAGACCCCACTTCCAACCCAAAGAAGCCCTATCCCAGTCTTGCCTAGTGTGCAGCCTGGTGTCTTGCAGAAAAACTACATCATAGAAAGCAAATTCGAACAGAGCATAAATCAATAGCTGTTTCCTTTCTGATTGTATACTATTAGTGTTTAGAGATGCCATTTTAATTTCAAACAAGCGCTCATATTGAAATGAAAAGCTAGACTCTAATACCAGAAAATCCAGCAACACCAAAAGGCGGCACTAATGAACTCATGATTTTTTCCTAACCCATTTCTGGGAACCCATTCTGGATCTATTCTTTGGAACGGTAACCAAATCCTCCGCAGAGCCTTCAGTGTCGGAGCCCCCATCTGCTTGGGAGGAATGAACAGAAGTTGAGTCAGACTCAGTTCCAGCATCAACATCCTCCCCCTGTAATGTTGAAAAGGGGTTGTGTAAGGGAAGTTGGAAAGGCTCTGTAGTTGAGGCCACAGGCTTATTTCGTAAACTCCTCCATCAGTTATTCACTATTGTGAAAGCTCCATCAGGCGGGAGGGAAAGGGGCATAGTATCAGTATCGGTGGATAAACCAGGGACTGCGGACACATCCGTAGCGGGAATCTCAACAAGAGAAGGGACTTTCTCAGGTCCAGAAGTATGTGGTGGAACTATGTGGACTACCAAAGGAGGTGCAGAAATGTCCTCAGAAGGTATTCTACTATGGGGGGGCTGTAATGTCTCAAAGCAGCCTTAGTAGCCATGTTTAAATAATAGTCTTGAATTGCAAAATCCCCATTAGTATTATGAGCCGCCCAAGGACAGTCTGCAAATGGATGATTTTCTTCACATAAGCTACACTTAGCAGGATGGTGACAATCTGACATAACATGACCCAACTCCCCACACTGCGCACACTTCAAAGTATCACAAGCCCTGCTCAACTGTCTGCCAGAACCACACATATAACAATGATGTGGTTGTCCAGGATAAAAAATGAAACCCTTGTCTCTACCCAAATAGAAACAACTGGGAAGATGTTGAAGCCCATCATCAGATTGTGACAAATTAACTTTATATCTCCAACCCCCATTCCAGAAACCCTCCAAATCTAAAACTGGTTCAGGGTTACCCTGAATAGAACACCGCTTTTCCAGCCAATAGGTAATATCGACCATATTCACTCCCTCATTCCAAAAAAGTACTGTAATAACCTTAAAAGATTGTTTAGTAAGGGGAATAGCTTGAAAGTGAGTCCAAGCAGGGTTAGTTTTCAATAGAGCATATTTCATCCAGAAACGATTTAAATTATCCAGAGAACAAAAACTAATGTCATAAGTGGACTCCCCTGGGGTATGTATCAAGGCATATACCTTAGTGGGAGAATACCCAAGCATTTGTTTCAATAAAACATTTCCCCACACAAAACCGATCAGGCATGGTGTCTACTGGTCCCAAAAACCATAATCTCACAGCGTTGTGACGTTTAGCCAAAGATACAGGTTTATAAAAAAGACTGGCATAGGTAGGAGCAATTAAGTTAGGAGTCTGAGTCCATATTTGCCTTGGGGTTAACCCCAATGTCATTATTCAGAGCCAGGTCTTGGGTCTGCAGAGCCACAGGGGCCTCCTGCAATATCAGAGTTCTCAATAGAGAGAAGGATATAGTATCAGAGCCAGGAGGAGCTGTAGTAGGCAATTGGGAGCAGAAACAAGGTCTATAGAGGAGGTTCCCCACTGTCATTTCTGTAGGAAGTATAGAAGGTACAGCCCCAGTAACTGTAGCGTTAATAACCGGGAGAGGTACATCCTCCACAAACAAATCCCCAGAAGTATCACAACCTGGAAGCCGAATTTTGGGATCCACAACCCACTGACCTGCCCCAGTCAGAATCCAGCCAGCCTGTGCTAGGGCTCGCTCTGGAGACCATCGTTGGTCCTGTGGTAACTGATCTGCCAGGTCTGACTCCACTGCTGGAGGATGTAAAACCGGGAGAACCGGTAATATGGGAGCTGCGACAAAAACCTTCGTCGAGGATGCCAAAGTCAGCGATGGAGACCCTGTACGGGCTGCTTCCATTTCTGTTCCTCTGCAGCACGTAGTTGTGCTATGTGGAAATCAGTTTCAGCCTGCAACAACAGATCCCATTTTTGCTGAACAAGAAGATCCACATCAATGTCATTTTTCACTGCAGGTATCGTACCAGATCCATAATTTTCAACTGCAGGTGTAGTGGGGGAACCAACGTTCCCCTAATACCGATGGCCACTCCATCATGAACTGCCTCCAAAGGCAGGGGGGTTGGTACGAAAAGCTGGCCACCTAAAAGATGCATCCCAGCCATTCCATTCTCCCTGCCGAGCCGCTCAGGCTCTCACTGCACTGTACCTCCTCCGTCGCTGTCTTCCTCCATCTGACAGTCTCTGTAGACACAGCGCTACCCATCTACAGAGTAGGGGAATTTTTTATTAGGAAAAAAAACATAGCATCAATACAAAGAAAATAGACAAAAAAATATCTCCAGAAAAACTGTAAGTAATGTAATTAATCCAAGAATTCAGTAAATGATAATCACATGATTGTAGATACTGAAAGTAAATTGTCAGGGAAGAAAAAAAAAAGAAAACAAACCAGACATATTAAAGAAATCTCAGATTATTATACACTGAAAGACAGTCAAGGCCAAAAAACATGTTTCCAATACTCATGAAATTTGTAAGAAGACCAAACGCTGAACACAGAATCCCTCTGTTTTCTAATGGCCAATACAATATGATTGAGCAATACTGTTGGCAAGGTAGAAATATGGTGTAACAAAAATCGTATCTCGCTTGCCACATATAGAATTTAATATATGCAAAATAACATTCAATGTGCTAGGATGATACCTAGAAAAGAAACCTGCGTAATCTCCAAGTATCAAACTTTCATAGGTGATAGAACGAACAGGACCCCATCCCACTTAAAAATAATTCAGTCCAGAAAAGTTTAGCATATGTGCAAGATAAAAGATGTTCCATTGTTTCCTCTAAATCAATGCACTAGTTCGAATGCACTGATGTTCAGACAAACTCTTATGTTTCAAATTACCCTTAACCCCCATCCTCCCATGGCAACCAAACTACATCCCACAACCTAGGCGGTATACTTTTGTCTTTGAGGACTTTTAATGCAAGGTGAATCTTTGAAGGGAAGCATTTAGGAAAATCCACAATAACCAAAAAAACTCCATTCATAATGTCGAGGTACAAGGCTTTCCGCGAAAGCCCATGTATTGAAATCTGAGTAATGTGCCATGTTTTAATCTAGTAGCTGACTGGGAAAGAAAAAGAGGTGCACCAGAATTAGATTTGACAATGGGAGCCACATCAGTCCTTTTATTCAAAAAATTGCGTATCAAGTGAAAAGTCCAAATTTCCCAAGGATGTGACATATATTGATTCGGAGTTTTAAAGGTGGATCTAATAAAAAAGGAAAAATAAAAAAAAGAGGATTAATCATTCCAAGCCCCCCCTTACTGATGGGCAAATAAGTAAAATCCCTCCGAACAGGGTTCAGATGGCTCCCCCAGAGCATTTAAAAAAAAACCCACTAAATAAGCAGGTCTCATAAACCTTAGGTAGAGGGGAAACAGAACTGAATATAAAAATATAGGAAGGATAAATTTCTTGATTATCATGACCGTTTTTTTCTTAGAAAAAGACCAGGATTTCCATAACAGAACCTTCCGTTCCCCCATTTCTAGTTTTGTTTTCCAATTTATATCAGCCAAATCCCCATTTCCCAAAAAAATCCCAAAATTTTAATTGGTTGAGAAGAAATGGAAACCCTCCCAATTGAAGTAACAAAAGGTCCTTCCCCGAGAAAAGCTAGATTTTTTCTAAACTCACGGTTGTTTCTGCAATAGTCCCAGATTTTTCAATGACATCAAGGGCTATCAGCCATGAACTTACATCTCATATCAGTAGGCACATATCGGCATAAACAGCTAAGACCTGGGGTGGAATTTGTGGGGAAGGGGTAAGCCCCTGAATTGTCTGGCAACATAAAAGCTCCCTAATAAGGGGGTCTAAAACAAAGGTGTACAAAAGGGGACTAATGGGACATCCCTGTCTAACCCCTCTACACAATTTAAAACTATCCCCAATCATGCCATTTACTATGGGATAGGAAATAGCCAGATTGTAAAAGGAACGAATCCAAGACTGGAATTTTGGAGAAAAACCATAATGTTGAAACACCTGAAACAAAAAATCATGAGATACTTTATCAAAAAAAATGGAGCCATTTCCCAGCACAACAGTGCGGTCGCGAGGGCTGACTGTTCAAGCCCTCCCCACAGCCTCCTGAAATCCCCCCGCAGACAACGGAGCCATTTCCCAGCACAACAGTGCGGTCACGAGGGCTGGCTGTTCAAGCCTTCCCCACAGCCTCCTGAAATCCCCTCGCGAACAACAGAGCCGTTTCCCAGCACAACAGTGCGGTCGTGATAGCTGGCTTTTCAAGCCCTCCCCACAGCCTCCTGAAATCCCCCTGTGGACAACGGAGCCGTTTCCCAGCACAACAGGTAGAGTTCCCAGCAATTAGCTGCCTCAGGGAGCTGCATCACTGAATTTTGAACTTGGCTCCTTTTTTCTCCGCATCGAGTCTGCAATACCAAGGGAGCCAGAGATTTTTACTGCCGTGCACCTCTTTTGTCATTTGGGAGCAAGTTACAAGTGATAGTGCTGCACTATATTTTTTTCTCGCCATTATAAGTACAAATTCACCCCAGGGGAATCTGAGCTACACTACTTCTATGATTTTCTACTGATTTCAGAAGTGCTTTAAGATCTTAACCTAGCCTGTCTAAGGAAACCTGCAACCAAGTGAAAGTGTTCAGCCTGTATTACTGCTCTTTCAGCCAAATCTGTAAAGTTAAATTTTGCTGTTTAGAAGTAATTTAAGCTCCTCCCCCCCACCTACCTACCTCGTTTATTAACAGCTGCCTTTTTGTCCCCCCTGCAGTGCGGTCACGAGGGCTGGCTGTTCAAACCCTCCCCAAAGCCTCCTGAAATCCCCTGTGGACAACGGAGCCGTTTCCAGCACAACAGGTAGAGTTCCCAGCTCATAGCTGCCTCAGGGAGCTCTAGCCCCGCCTGCGCTACGCGCAGGCTCCCCACCGCCCCACCACCACCCTTGGTCTGCTCTTACTTTTATAGTGTGACCTCATGAGGTCCTATACCAATCAACCCACTTTCCCACTAGCTCCTTATATTTTCCAACCACCAGTGGCCACCATTGAGCTGATTTCAATCTCATCCTTTGTGTACACATTAGCAATAAAAAAAAAAAGAAAATGCAGTTCCTTACATTTTCAATCATTATGCTCTGCCTCACCTTATCCTCCCTCCCACCCTCATCCCATCCCAGGCTACCTGAGTCATTGCCACTTCTCTCTACAGTAACCAAGCCACCCTTCCACTCCTCCTCCTCCTCGGCCCGAGTGGACCACAAATGGCCCCATTGGCACAATTGGTCACTGGGGGCCTCTATCCTTCCTCCCGCGTTCCATGCTGAGAAACCTGCTCTTCTTAACCCCCTCTACTCGGGTCCTAGGACTGACTTGCATTCACCCAACCACTCCACTCGACGTGTGATCTCCATAAAGACCATGCGGTTATTAAGGCACACTTTGGCCTTCCTTCTTCTTATAGCCGGGGACATTGAACTTAACCCAGGTCCACCTGCATCCATAGCCTCTCAACCCCCAGAATCAGCTACGCACCTCCCTAAAGGACTTAAGATTGTTCACCTAAACATATGCAGTATCCTAAACAAAATAACAACCCTGCAAACTACAGTCCTTGCCCTTTGCCCTGATATAGTAGTCATCACTGAATCTTGGTTGAAGCCGCACAACCAGGATGCAGAATTCTCCACACCTGGGTTCTCCCTAATCCGACAGGACAGACAAGGCAGAAAGAAGGGTGGCGGCATTGCCATGTATATCTCCTCCAATCTCCAGTTCTCCAAAATCCCCCTGCCAGCCCACATTCAATCTATGGACTCCCTACTAATCAAAATCCCCTGCCTCACTCCATCCCAGTATACCGCGAGGGTCATACTGCACTGGTACACCTCTGAGTTGTATTCTTGACCATCTTGGCAACCTGAGGTCACACACAGATGGCGCCGAACTTCATATCCTTGGTGATTTCAACCAGAACTGGCTAGGCAGTGCAGCCTCCAAATCGCGTCAACAAATAAATGCCCTAAACCTGTCCCAGCAAATAGTGGAACCCACTCGCCTAAACCATAAATTCAACAAACACACACTCTTGGATTGGGCTTTAACTACCCACCCCCATCGGATCATTAAAGCTGGCCTACTATCTGACTCCCTTAGTGACCACCATATGATTTATATGGTGAGAAAAATCTTCCGACCCATGGCCCCCCCACCCCACATGCTGCACAACAGAGCTTATAAATCTCTTGATCTGACAGCTCTCTAAATGATCTCCAGTATTGATTGGTCTTTCATCCCTAGGGCCACCTCCATGGATGATGCCCTGAACTTTTTCCGCAAACTTCCTCGCCATCTAGGACCGCCATGCTCCCCTAAGAGTCCCGGTAAGAGGATCCCACTTACCATGGTAACAACTACCCTCATGGAACACCTTCATGCCAGAGACCATGCCTGGAAATCTTTTAAGGCCACAGGTGGTCATAAAGCTCAACAACACTACGGTCATTAAGAAATGCCTGTACAAGACTCATACGACAGGCTAAATCAAATTACTTTAAAACCGCATTCAACAACAACTTCGCTCACCCCACTCAATTCTGGAAGTCAATAAAATCCCTTCTCTCCCCACCTGCCCAACCCCCCACTCCCACTCTTAACATTGCAGGCAATATCATTATTGAGCCTAGCTTGGTAGCCACCGAGTTTAACTCCTATTTCTCCTCCATGGCTTCTTCCCTCCTCTCCTCTCATCCCTACCCCTTGTCCACTGCTCCCCTTTCTGTACCCACCCCAGCCACCTTCTCTCTCTGTCCAGTCTCACCTAGCCAGGTGCTAAAAATACTGCAGGCGCTAAACCCATCCAAGGGTAAATGTCCATCGGGCCTCGATTCCAAAATGCTCCTACTCTCAGCACCTGCCATAGCCCACCCGCTAACCCTGCTCTTTAACTTGTCTTTTAAACTCGGTGCAGTCCCCAACTTATGTAAACAAGCCACAGTCATTCCACTACTTAAAGGAGGGGACCTCTCCTCTCCATCCAACTGCTGTCCTATATCCCTGCTCCCCGTCCTAGCCAAGATTCAAGAGCGACTTGTTCTCTCCCAGCTTTATCACTATCTTGATACCATATCTTTTTTCACCCCCTACCAGGCCAGTTTCAGAAAAAATCACTCCACCATCACCTCCCTCCTTTGCTTCACTAACACCATCCTCACAGGAATGGACAAAGGGGAAATAACAGCTGCCATATTCATCGACTTGGCGAAAGCTTTCCACACAGTCTCCCATCCCCTGCTGCTGGCTAAACTCGCTCAAGTAGGACTGTCAAATAACTCAATTACCTGGTTCCTCTCTTACCTGTCAGATGGGTCCCAATCAGTCTGCATTGGCTCGGCTAGATCCACCTCACTCCCTGTCACCAGTGGTGTCCCCCAAGGTTCTGTACTCGGCCTGCTGTTGTTCTCTATTTTTCTCAATGACCTGCCTGCAGCCTGCCCACAAACATCTATCCATATGTATGCTGACAATATGGTGCTGTTCGCCTCTGGCCCATCCAGTAGTGCCGTGACAGCCTGCCTACAGAAGGATTTCGACTCCATCCAACGTTGGTTCACCTCAAACCAGCTATACCTAAACCCCAAAAAAACAGTCTCCCTCACCTTCAGCTCTCGGTCCAAAATAACACGGCTTACTGCACCACCTACATTCTATACTCTGGATAGCTCCCCACTAGAGGCCTGCACTGCCTATCGTTATCTTGGGGTCTGGCTAGACCAGCATCTTGACTTTTCAGCGCATATTGATGCTCTACACAAAAAATTGCACCCTATGTTGGGAGCCCTCTACCAGAACAAAAATTGCATCCCTCTACAAACTAGACAAGCAATAGTGCAAAAAATGATCCTACCTATTATTGATTACGGTGATGTCATTTATTGTGCTGCCCCCCAAACTTCCCTAGCTAGGCTAGATCCCCTTTTTAACTCTTTTTGACGTTACTCGCTGAACCGCCCTTCCAACACCCACCACTGTGTCCTCTACCAATCCTTGGATCTCCCGTCTCTTCACAACAGAAGACTGCTTCACTGCGCTAAAACCTCTGCCAAGTTCTGGTCACATACCCTCCCCTCCTACCTGTCATCCTCCTTAACCGCCCTCTCTCCACCCACCTATGCTCTTCGAAATACTGACGCTAGGCTCCTACACATTCCCCACAGATCCACCCGGTTAGGCCAGGCTGCTTTCAGCTTCAGGTTGCCCAAACTATGGAACTCCCTGACAGCCGATATTAGACACTCCACAAGTACTCCTCAACGGAATGCCCTTCTCAAATCGCACTTCGCTACCAACTGCAACTGTAACCCCTTAGTATCCCCATTACTCCAAAACCCTCCAGCTGTGTAGCAACTAGTCTGATTCTATTTTGTCGGTCTGCTCCTTATGCATGACTTGTAATACAAAAATATAAAGTGATTTTGTACCTACGCAACTGTACTAGAACTGTCTCACCCATTGCTTGTTTAACTCACTATGTATGTGCTGTTTTCTTCTGCTGTTATTTCCATTCCATTGTAACCCCCTACCCCCAGGGCACATCTGGAATCGAGCAGTACTCTGCTCAGCATGCCTTTCCTGGTAAATCTCTTAAATAAATAAATAAATAAATAAATAAAGGCTTTGGCTTGATCTAGGGATAACAAGTAACCAGACAGTTGCTGCAGCCTACTGCATTCACAAATATTCCACGGAAGTTTGAACCAAAAAAGAAGCAACTTTTTGTAGTCGATGACATAAAATAGCAGAAAGAATTTTATAATCAGTATTTAATAAACTGATTGGTCTCCAATTACAGATATCATAGTGTAGCCCTTTTTTATAAAGAAAAACAATCAAAGCTGCAGAGAAATCTGAAGGCATACAGCCAGACTCCAGAATTTCATTATAAACATGAGTTAAGATGACACTAAAGTCATCTGAAAACAATTTGTAAAGCTCAGAAATTAAACCATCAAGCCCAGGGGAAATACCGGGCTTTAGACGGTTAAATTCAGACCTGACTTCCGAAACTGAGATGGGTAATTCCAACTCCTGAGACTGTTGTGAAGTCAGAACTGGTGGAGTAAAGGAAAACATGTCCATCCACTTCATGGGAGAATGAAAAGGCCGACCCATGTTGATTTAATAATGCATCCCAGACCACAGTTAGCATTTCGGCACCAGAAAATTTCAGAATGCCCATAGAATCTAAAAGGCCATCCATTAATTTTCTTTCCAACACTTGTTTACAGGCAGAATATGGATTTGAAACAGGTGAAGTTTTTATACGATATGATAATTCATCGTGAGAATGACAGGCCCCACTGTATTGAAAATGTCATATTTGTGATTTTATATTTGATATCTGTTCCTGGATACGGATGTCAGAAGCATCAGGAAGGGACATTAATTTATAAAATTGATTCCGAAAACCAAGATAAGTAACATAATCTGCTGCCAACGTTTGTTTAACAAAATGAGTGTGGAGTATTTAAATTGAATTTTCATATCCATCCACCATGACAACCATGAATCATACATACCAGCAAGTGACTGTTGGCAGTGAAAAACCCTACCATGACAGTTTGAAAATCAGCCTGTGATAATAGGGAGGGCTGAGTTTCCACCTAGTGGGCGTAGCAGGGAATCGGGGTCTTAAACAGGAGAGACTAAGATCATAAACCAGGGCCACATGGTCAGAGAACTCAGAAGGAAAAAGAAAAAAGTAGGGGAGCAACTGTTTAGATATCAGAATAAAATCAATCCTGGTAGCATAACTGCTCCGTTGATAAGTAGGCCTAGGGTTATGATGCAGAGCTCTATAAGAACCTAGAAAGTTGGCTTTAGTGATTATTTCAGACAAAGCATGAGAATCACAATAAGTCTTTTTTTGTATGTGATCATGAATTTTGTATCCAAACTGCAATTAAAATCCCCACCCAGATAATAAACCTAGGGATATACAGATACTGCTCAATATTGTGAAAAGTTCAATTCTGGCTGTCTTAACTTGTGGAGTGTAGACAGAGATTAAATGTAAAGAAAAACCCTTATAAGTACAATCTAATAATAAGGCCCTCCCAGGCATTATATCTACTAGTCGAAGTACTTGAACTTGAATGGTGCAAAGAGTATCCCACACCATTGGCAGCATCAGGGCTGAAGGACCAAAAGAGGGCCAAGTACCTAAAGCCTTTTAAGCGAGAAACATCTTGTAAAGTAGTGAATCCAGTTTCCTGTAAAAATAATATCAGCAGAAAAGATGTGCAAAATGAAAAAACCATTCTCTTTTGCATTCTAAATGCTGCAGGTATTAATTGAAACTAGTTTCAAGGAACCCAGAATTGAAGTTTTTAAGGCCTTTCTTTTTCCTTTTTCGACCATTTTTTCTTTACACCTGAAGGTGCTAGCCCCTCCTCATCATCATAGTCCATCTCAGAAGTAACCTCAGACCTAACAGAAACATCAGATTCTGAGTCTCCCTCCAGATCTTGTAAGGCCTAAAAGGCATTCTGTAAAGGAACTTCAAGTGTGCAACAGTTTTCTAGCATGGGACCTGGTAACTCGTTTAGCAGGAGGTATCTGGAATTCGGCAGTGGGGGGGTCATGGAAGGATCTGCAGGTGGTGCTACCCCTGCAGGTGCCACAGATTGTGGGGCAATAACCCCTTCAGGATGGGACAGATTAACATCCTGTGGTTCAGGGTTATTATGAGGTTCTGAAGCAGCAGTAGGGTCTGCAGAAGGGGGTTCGGCTTCAAGGAGGTCAATCCCCATCATCAGAGCGAGGCGGAAATCTATCTTGGGCCTGAGAAATCTAAGTTTCTTTATCCAGGCCTCCAGGTTTGTCCTGCCCAGCCCAAGGACACTGGTAATAGGTGTGCCCAGCTCATCACAAAGATTGCAACGGAAAATGTTGTGGCATGTTCCACTATCATAGTCCACGTCCCTGCATAAAACACACTTAACTTTGTCACAGGCACTATTGAGATGTCTTGTGCTACAGCACTAGTAGCAAGCTTTCGGTTGACCTGGGTAAAAACAGACCCCCCCCCATCCTTCCCCCCAAAAAAACTATTTGGAATGTGTTGGACTGTATCCCCTACTGAATGTAATTTAGTTTTAAACTCCAGCTCCCTGTCCAAATCCCTTCATCATCAATACTGGGTTCAGGAGGGCCCAAAACAGTACATTTTCCTCCAACCAAAGAGAATATCCCCACATTAACACCCTCGTTTTAAACATGATGTTTACAGTCTTGAAAAGAGGCTTAGTAAGAGGTATGGCCCAAAAAGGAGTCCAAAGGGGTGCGCTTTTAAGAGTCTCATATTTCAACCAAAATTTATCAAGGCCAGCGAAGGCCCTAAAACTAATGTCAAAAGTGTCCTCGCCCCTAACATTAATGAGGGCGTAAATGTCAGAGACTTGAAAAGGCATAGAATTTTTTAAAAGTCTCCTCGCCACATAGAATCTATCTGGGTGTTCTGCAAGGCCCCCCAGGTAACACAGATTCACAGCATTGCATCTAGGAGCTTGCTCTAGTCTATTTTTAGAAAAAAGGTCAGAAAATCCCGCTCCAGTCTTGTAATGATCTCTTTGGGGTGGGGGGAGTATGAGGGTGATCCTGCCCACTCCTAGACCCTTCACCATCTTTACCTGGAAAGCTCATTCATTCTTTAACAGGTTGCGAGCTGGGATCATGTCCTAAATCATCCTTTGACTTGTCCTGTAGTTCTGATGCCCCTGAATCAGTTGCTGGCTCTTGTGAAAATGTGACCCAATTCGAGTCCAGGATCCAGCGGCCATCCTATTGCACCCAGCCAGCATCAGAAAGAGCAGTCTCCTTGCTCCAGTCAGTGTCAGGGAACATCGCATCAGACTCTCTTTGCTTCCGCATTCCGATGCGAGAAGCGGCTGCTGGCTGATTCATTGTAGGTGCTGATAGATCGCTCGGCAAATGACAGGCGTCTACTATAGGTTGAGGAGCCGGACTAGATACAAGAAGAACACCACCAGAAACTCAGGAAACCTCCGAAAATTCGACTTGGGTCACTGAAACAGATAAAGCAGCAGGAGCAGGCTCCAAAATTTGCACAGTCTGGAAAACGCCCGCTGCATGGTTAGCGCCATGCAAATCACCACCAGGCTCCAGAGGTTCACTGTAAATCATTGAATCCTGGTGATTAGTCACATCTAGTATCACTCCTTCTGGAAGTAAGATGTCCTCCTCCATTGGAAGCTGAACACTGTCTGCCATTCTGCAGACAGACACTAGTAGCTCCCCCTATTGACAGCAATCGAGTAGGGGAATTTCCCCGGTGCCCTGGCCAAATTTCCTCCATTCACCAAAATACCAACAGCTTAATCTGGTTCAAAGTCAGTTGGCATTCATCTGAATCCCCCTTGCCTGGGACGTGTCTGAAAATAGGCAGAATTTGTCTAGTGCACTTACCCGGTCAACAAAAGCTAAATAATAATAATAATAAAATAGGAAAATGCTAAAGCCACATGCTTTTCACAAAATTGAGAGAAAGAAAGAAGCTTCTCCCCATTAATTAAGTCACCCACTTGCACTCCAGATAATACTGACCAGTGAGAGGCTGAAAGTGGGTGGCAAGCAATGTGAAGGTTCAGATTATGGGTAGGGGTTACCCCAAATATCTACTGCAGGAGAGCTTAAAATGCCTGCATAACTGAGGGCTTAACACTCCAACCTATCGGAGTGTCCTCAGGGCAGATGGTAAGGTTAAATAGGGTAGGTATAACAAAGAGATCAGGGAAATGTTAAACTGTTTTGTCAGAGACTGTTCCATAATTAGCTAATCCTGTTTAACACTGTCAGGCCACCCAAGGCCCCCATTTGAAGTACTTGATTCCATGAAATGCAGCAATACTTATTCTTATTAGAGGGACCCTGGGACAAAGTTTCTGGTGTGGGTGGCAAGCTCCACACACTTTCAGGGATAGGAAGGAGAGAAACAGTCTTAAGAAAACAGTTCCCTTTTAAGGTGGGGGATGTGGTAGGGAACCCTGTCACTGTAATGGACCATATTTTCTCATTTACTGAAACTTCTGTTGCAACAGTTCTCTCTCATTTTATTCTATCCCTGTATTTTCTAGTCTGGAAGGTTGGCAACCTTTGCCCCCCATTTTCTCCTAGCTATCACCCACTTTTATTTCTTTTTCCTCTTTAAAGGTCCCACTATATGGAGGTTAAGAAAGTGAATTCTGCTACACTTTGATGAAGGGTGCCCCATGTGGGGATTATGAGGAAAAGTACTGGTACCAGTAATGAAATGCCCTGAGCAACAGTATGCTTAGGATAGGAAGGTATAATCTGTTGTTTGTCAGAACAAATGGCCCTGATGTTTGGTTCATGGAGTGGCCCCCTTTTTATGCTTCTGTATCCCTGTAGTTTGTCTGCCACTCCATAGTATTGTGTATAAATGTGCTGAGATATAAAGCTGAACCCTGGTGAGAAGAGATTCAGCTGTCAGGTCCTAGAGTGCACAATGGCTTTCGTGCATATTAACCTAAAAACTAACTAGAAATCAGCCACAGCCGTCAAAGAATATTGAAATTATATATTGTTTCTTCTCTGGTCTTTGGCCATAAAACAAAACTAAGAGGGCAGTTTTAATATAAGAATAACAAATGTCTGTGTCTGCTTTTTCTAGATGTTAGTAGCCCTCTTCTAAGATATATTTTACATTATACCATGGACATAAGTGAACAGCCAATGAAATGGTCAGACTGGCAGTTTACCACCAGTGTAAATCCTCTAATAATCAATGGCTGTTGATGACCAAATACTCCAAATCATCTGCAGCTAGGAATAAATACAATAAAAATAAAAAAAAACAAAGCAACCTCTTTAAAAGTTGCAGCTTATCATGTAAAAAAAATGAACCTTGGTATAATCGCAATAAGCCACTCGGAGGATATGGGTTATTGAGGGATTTACCATGGATGGCGAGGATTTACCCACTCGGCTGCACCTCATGGGCAAACCACTCCAGCCGTGGTAAATCCCCCGATAACCCACACCCCCTTCGTGGCTTATTGCTTAAGAAGACAACATGAGGTAATATGTCACAGCAGGAGAGTTTAGGAGAGCACAGAGTGTTTTTGTCTGTTTCAATGCTGTACAGAAAACTGCACTTTCACTTCTGTGCTCCAGGTGGCTGCCAACTAAACTGTTCTCTATTGGGTAGCAGCAGCCCCTAGAGGCTAGTTTTATGTTATGTCTGCTGTTAATCAAAAGGCAGTGGAAATTTCTTCAACTTCTGGTAAACTTATGAAAGCCCTACCTCAGTGCTAAAATGTTAGATAGGTGGGTCAGTGTGTTGTGGACTACTGAATGAGAAAGTGTGCATGATTACACCTGGTATAAGTACTGCTGAGAGTACTGCTGAAAAAGACAATAGAAGCTCAAGATTTGGCTGAAGGAAGCTATCACCTAGTTGGTGTGATGGACCAACACCTTTATTTTCCTTCTGTAAATATTTTATTTGCTTTCTTATTTTTCTGAGTTACAAAAATAAAATGACAAATGCACTTGAGTGTTTTATTTGCACCTGACTTGTGGTCTGCCTGAGATTTGTGTTATCCTAATCCCACACCCAGTGACAGGCTTGTTACAGTTGCAGTGTTATTCTATGAGAATTTTCATTGTTTCATTTTTATGTTTTTGTATGGCCCCTAATTTTTTTTTTTGGGTGGGGGTATTATGTGTTAGTGTTGTAGTACTCATTGTGAGCTTTTTTGTTGTTGTTTAGACTTCTCCCTTCCCCACTGTGCCGACAGTGTACACTAATCCCCTCTGCTACGTGAGCAGTGTCCCATATAGAATTCAATACCCTATATTTAACCACTCCCTTTTTCCCTCTCACCTCAGAGCCGGTCAATTTACCCTGCTCATGCTACATTTAGTCTATTCATGCGTGTTTTAATTCTATTTTGTTCTTGAAAGTCCTACCTAAGAAATGTTTTTCTGCAATCTGTATGCTGTACTTGAATGTACTTTTCTGTATTATTTTGCATTACTGTACTGGAATTATGTACCTATATGCTTATTTTGCTCTGTATTAACATGTACTTCACTCTGTATTTTGATGTTTGTTCTTGTTACCCCTTCTCCGGGTCACACCTGGAAATGATCCTTAGCTCAGCTTGCCTTTCCTGGTTACCAAATTTTAAATAAAATAAAATAAAGCATATATTTCCCCTTAACTCCACAGAGTGATGGAGTTATGGCTTGCTAAAGTTGCAATGTTATCATATGGGAATTTTCATTTTTATGATTTTTAAACTGCCTTTAAATGTTTTGTGGTTATTATCAGTTAGTGCAATAGTACTCATCGAGATCATTTTTGGTACATAGATTCTTTCTTTACTACACAGAGTAATGGTGTTATGACTTTGTTAAAGTTGCAATGTTATCCTACAGGAATTGTATTTTTAATATTTTTATGTTTTTAGGGTCCCTGAATTCTTTTGTGGGGCATTATGTTTAACATTGTAGTACTCATAAAGACCTTTCTTTTGATGTATAGATTGTCCCATAACTGCCAGTTCTGATGGAGTCATGGCTTGTTAAAGTTGAAATGCAGAAAAAACCTAAGCCCATTCATTTTTATTGGAAGGCAAGATTGAAAGCATAACTCTCCTTTACAACTGTGTCCAAAATATAAAAGAAAACAATACAAAAAAAAATACAGTACAACATACATTTAGTTACAACATGGTCCAATAATACATGAGTAAGTAGAAATTCACCAAAAACATTTACATGAGATCAAAAAATACTTGGGTAATTACAATTTTAAAATGGGAAATGGATAATGGTGTATCACGTTTGCATCACTTTGAACAGTTCCCAGGTTAGGGGAACAGAAACAGCCTGTATATAACCCATATTTAGTTCTAGTTCTAGGTACTATATAATAATGTTACTCAGATTAGATTATCTCAATGCATAGACAGATGATTTCCTAGACTGCAGTATATCTAGAAGACACCTGGGTAACCTCCCAGCTATGAATTTATAAATATACAGATACCAATGGCTATCCTTCCATGTTGTTAAAGAGTTCCACCCAACTGCAGCATAGAAATGGCAATGATGTGTGCTCCAAGGAAGCCCAGTAATGACTCTAAGTGAACTGTGGTAAAGCGGATACAAAGTATTCAAAACTTTACTGGTGGCATTTTTATAAATGCAGTCACCATAGTCAAGGACTGTTAAGAATAAAGAATTAACTAGAGATTGTCTAATAAATAGCAAACGGTAACCTATTCCTATAGAAAAGCTCAACATTATTTTGAGCCTATTAGATAGTAAACACACATGTTGACCAAAGTTAAGCTGTTCATCCAGAATTAAACCTAAATATTTATAACTATTTATTCTTTCTAAGGCCACAACCTTGTTTGATTTCAAGGCATTACATCTGTATTAGCTAAAATATTCTTAGAAAACAAAATCCATTGAGTCTTCTTTACATTTAACAGCAGTCTTAGGTCTATAAAGGCTTCCTGTACTGCAACAAAATCATGTTGCAAAATAGCAACTGCCTGCTCTGCACCTGTGTACAGTATACATGATGATATCATCAGCATATAATAACACGCTTGTTGAGGGAGAGCATGACCTGGGTAAGTCATTGATATAAAATATGAATAAAAGGGAACCTAGGATTAAACATTGGGGCACCCCATTATTGACTATCACCAGGTCCAAAATAACACCACCCACTTTGATGCATTGTGATTATTCACACAGATAAACATTGAAGCACAGCAGTTCAGAACAGCCCAGGCCAGATATTTTTAATCTATTACACAAAATATTATGGTCAACTGTGTTGAAAGCCTTAGATAAATCCAAGAAAACTGCAGGAAGACAAATACCATTATCAAATGTGGAAAAAATATAATTTGATGCCTTAGAAATGACATTAATGGTGTTCTGTCCTTTTCTAAACCAGATTGCACATCCACTATCAATTTATGTCTATCCAGATAGTACAACACATGCTTATAAATAAATTTAAAACAAATTTTACTGCAAGAGGAAGAATAGAAATAGACCTATAACATTTTGATCAGAGTCAGAGTCAGATCCACCTTTAAAAATTGGAAAAACATTGACTGTCTTCCAATCATCTGGTAGTTATGAAGTCAAAAGAGAATAATTAAAGAGATATCTTAATTGCCTGAAGATAAATTTTGACCCAATGTTGTAAAAAATGGGATTAATATCTTGACACCCTGCACCCTTACTAAAGTCTAAGATGAGTAATTACTTTAAAACAACTTCATCACAAATATTAGTAAGAGAAAATAAAAGTCTATCCAGGTTGTAGGAAAAATTACAGTCAACAGCTGGAACAGTATAATTAGGGTATTCTTTTTCAAATATTTGACTTGCTTCAGTAAAAAATAAATTAAAAACAACCACTTGATCCCTAGAATTATAATAAAAAGTGTTATTATGAAGGAGTAACTTTGGAAGAGATGACACCTGATCTTTTCCTGACAATAAATTGATACCCTTCCAGGACTTTTTAGGATTTTTAGAAAAGTCAGACAATTGGTCTTTACAATAATTAAATTTAGCTTTCCTTATTTCCCTAGTGCAAGTATTTCTACATAAGTTGTATTGCAATCTATCCTGTGGATCTTTAGTAGTCCTTGCCTTTTTCCGTAATCTTTCTTTTAACTTATTTTTTTTGTGGAAATCCAGAGAGCTATTTTTTTAACCCTCTTCCCAGTTATAGATGCATACTTATTAATGCAGGCCAAGAACAATGATTTAAAGTAATACCATTCTGAATGAATGTCTGGGGATAAGTACATTAGGGACCAGTCAATGTTACTTAAATCATGTAAAAATGCTTGATCATTAAAGTGCAAAAAACTGCAGGCAAATATAATACATGGAACAGACTGCATTTTTAAATGTTTTCGAATACAAGCCATATAACAGTGGTCACTGATATCAGGGTCAAACACTGAAGAGATATGTTTATGTGTGGTAGTAGTTAAAATCAAATCTAAGATAGTATCCTTCTGACAGTCAGTGTTATTAGGTCTAATTGGTGTCTTAATTAAATGAGTGAGATTTAAGACAGATAACTGATTAACTATATCAAGTTAGGGCACTTAATGCCCCAATTAAGATCTCCCAGTAAGACAAATTCATGACTAAGAAATGAAGAGATTAAGGAGCAGAACAACAGTATTAAATCCAAATTCTTTTTTGTATGAAGGAATCATTTTTTGTGAGACTGAATCATTCTCATGAAACAGGATTCCTTCATACAAAAAAGAATGTGAAAAAACACTAAGTCCAATTTCCTTTTTTATAAGAAGCAATCCTTCTTTGTGAGATTGTATCATTCTCATGGAAAAAGATTCCTGCATACAAAAAGAATGTAGAAATAACTAAGTACAAATTATTTTTTCATATGAAGGTAATCTTGTTTTGTACGGCCCTATTCCTGTTTCATATGGCCATATGAAAAAGGAAAATTCTCATGAAAAAATATTTTTAAAATGAGTTAAAAATACATTTCTCTGTCATTTTCCAAAACCTAACTGCAGAATCCAGCTAATGGGGTCCCAATTAGCAAGATACATGTTTTGGTGAGTCTCCATGATATGATTTATATGGGTTTTCAAATCTTTTTTTTAAATGGAAACAAGATGATGGCCATACAAAAAAATGATTTTTTTCATGAAACAGGATTACCCCCATATGAAACAGAATCCTTTTTCATAAGGCTAAATTCTTGCTTCATATGAAACAATTATCCAAAAGAACATACTGAGCATTCTCAGAACTGAAATTTCAAATCCTTATAACACTGAAATGGATTAATATTTTGGCACCCTGACAATGACAGGCACTGCTCTGTGCCAAGCCTTTCCTAGTCTGAAAAGTTTGGATCAAAATTCCCAACTGTCTGGGTGCAAGGTGATTACCAAAAAAAAACAGCAAAAAAAAAAACAGGGCAGGATTCACAAAAGATATGCGCTCAGTGCATCTTGGATGCCCTGGCGCAAATGAGATGTGCCTAGTGCCAACTGTGGTATTCACAGAAGATGCACTGGTGAATGCCCCCAGCGTATCCCCTCTGTGAATACCACAGTTGTGCCCAGCCCTGGATGCACCAGCGCAACCCCCTGGTTGGGCTGGGAAACCAATGGGGCAGCACATCTCATGATGCGCTGCACCCAAATGTGCCATTTGAAGCCAACAACACGCAAATGGGGCCATTAGGCATGCAAGGCACAAGGGGGCAATTTGCATGTCATTATGGCCTCATTTGCATGCACTGTGCAGGGCTGTGCCTGGCCTAATGTGCCAGGAACCCTGCATGTGTGGCAGCACAACCACAGTCCCAGCACACTTGTCAGGTCAGTGCCATTCCCCTTCCCCACCCAAGGTTCCATTAAGATGCCACTCACTGTGGCAGTAGCAAATGAAGCTGTGAACTCCCCCTCCCTGCCTGAGGCTCCATTATTATGCCACTCACTGCTGTGGAACTGTAAAATGCACTCCCTCCCCCTCCCCACCCTGACCCGATCGCAGAGGGACAAGAGCCTCCATTAAGTCCCTGGTGGGCCAGTGGACCCCCTCCCATCCCTGAACCATGTCTGGTCAGGACACACATGGAATATCTAGGTAGTCTTGTGGTGCTCCTCTGTGCCCCTATCATACTTGGTACTGCCAACCCACCTATCCCTGGTAGTCCAGTGGACCCCTCACCCACTCAGGCTCCCTCAGCCTACCCCGCTCCCCCGTCCCAGCCAGTCCCATAGTTTGGCAGGTAGCACAAGTCACCCACACACTGCCGTGGCTGCCCATGGACAGAGCTGACTGTGAATGACAGCTACAGTAGTACTGTAAGCCCAGTGGTGGACCCTGTCAACCAATGGGCTTGCAATGTGTACTGTACTCTGTCATTCACACAGTTGTGCATGACAGAGTACAGTACACACTGTAAGACCATTGGTTGACAGGGTCCAAAAATGGACTTACAGAACAACTGTAGCTGTCATTCACAGACAGCTCTGTCAGTGGGCACCTGTGGTGGTATGTGGGTGTATTGAGCTGTTTGCCAATGGTGGGATTATGCTGGGATGGGAGGGTGCAGTGGGTTGGGGGTGCCTGAGTTGGTGGGAGGGTGGGAGGTCTGCTGGGCTACCGGGAGGAATTTGGAGGCAGTCACTGGTGTGTCCAAGTCAGGGTGGGGAGGGTGGATTCAGCTTATTCTACATTTTCACCACAGGCAGTGGCAGTCTTCCGGGATGCGGGTTAGGAGGGGTCCTTGTGTTACTACTATTTCACCGAAGAAGTGGTCATCTTATGGAGATGTAGGTGGGGGCACACTGAACTGCCTGGGTGGGCAGGCTGCCATGCTGCTGTCTGCAGTATGGCAGCCTGCCTTTGGGGCAGTCCACATAAGTCTGCTCATTTTAAACTTAATTTTGGGAGGCGTCTCTGGATTTGTCCCTCTTTATGCAAGGGCCAACCAGATTGGTTGGAGCCATTTTTTGTCGGATTCCTTCCCAGGAGGTGTGGTAGTAGGGTGTCTGCCTTGTGTTATTTCCTGGTGGAAGGCCAAATGCTACAGTGGCCTGTGTTGTAGCGACCTGGAATTTGTTAATTTTCACCGGTCTTTGCATCATTTTACCGCTCCCGAACAGTGCTGCTAACTTCAGGTCTCCCCCCCCCCTTGAATTATCATTGAAGGGGAGTGGGGCCTGGTTGGGATGGTGACTTTCCATCTCTGGTGCAGAATTTGCTTTTGAACCCTCCTGGCTGGTGATAGTGGCTGAGGTGGTGATTTTCTTAATTGCTCTCACTCCAGCTTTTTGAACTTTTGATATCTTCACTATAACAACTGCCATAAGGTGGAGGTCAGTGAGAGGGCCCTCCATCCCTATTTATTCTGGGCAGTGAAGGAATTTTTCTGCTGCAAAAACTGTATTTGACACTGACAATAATCTTTTATTACTCTGTTCTTATTTATTATAATGGGATCGATGGTCTTTGCTCTCTTGAATTGAATTATCTGCTCTCTGTTGTTTCTTGTTTTCACTGGGAGGTTGGGAGGGGTTGGTTTGGGGGTTTGGGGTTCTAAATGGTAATTGTGTGGTTGATGATGTGAGTGGTTAGGGTTTGTTTTGTATTAGTTGTGTGGCTGTCCTGTGTAATTGGTATTTTGTTAGTAGTATAAGGGGCTATCTGGGGCTATAACATGTGTCTGGGGAGGCCTGTGGGTCTGGGGTGGCTAGAATTGTGTACAGAGTGTCTCAGCTCCTCAACCTGTGGCTTTACCAACCTCCCAGTCTCCATCACCACAGCTTGATGCTGTCAGGAGGTTAGGATTAAAAGGCCCCAAGGCGATCAGGTGTGGTGGGCACCCGTGCTGAGCGGATGGGGATAGGATTTAGGTTATAAGTTGCAGAAAGTGCCCTGGATGTCGGTGTACCTTAGAGAGAGGCCAGACATGCCTGGTTCCTGTCCCCAGGGTTCCCACCAGACCGAATGGGTTAGTAACCAGTAGGGTGACACTATCCACCAATCCCCTGAGGGCAGTGCTTTGCAATACCAGATCAGTCAGGAACAAGACCACAATTATAGCGAATTTGATTTCCTCAGATGATCTGGTGTGCATCACTGAGACCTGGGTGGATGATGGGTGATGATGCTAGCCCGGTTTTAGAGGGTGCCGTTCCCCCCCCGGTACTTGGTAGTGCACTGCCCCAGAGTGTCATGCAGGGGCGGGGGAGTGGCCATCTGTTTTAGATCTGAACCTGGCTTCACCGTGCACCCAGTGAGAAAGCTGGGTTCTTTTCAATGTGTGACCATTTATAGGGGTCCAGGGCAGAGGCTTCAGGATTCTCCTGATTTACCCCCGGGCATCAGGAGAATTCCTGCAGAGATAGCCAATTTCATCATCAGAAACATTGGAGTCCCCAGATGTTTAATTCTGAGGGACTTCAATGTTTGGGCCAATGATGAAACTTCTAGGCTAAGTTATAACCTCCTCCAGATTATGTCATCCTGGGCCTGTCGCAAGAAGTTTCTTCTATAACCCACCAGGGCGGCCACATGTTGGACCTGGTCTTCTTAGCTGGGGCTTGAGGTTGGTAACCTCAAGACTAATAGGGTTGTTTGGTCTGATCATTGCATGGTGGAGTTCTTGTTCAAGCCCCTCAAAGCCCTCCCCTGCAGAGAAAGTAAGCTCCCGCCTTTGAGCGGTTTGACTCCAGAGGTTTTCCGTGGTGGCTGATCCATCTAGTGGGTAGTGTGTGCATAGGGGGTATGGGTGAGACTGTCGCTGCCTCTATAATAAGGTGTAGACAACAGCACTCAATTCTTTTGCACCAGTCCATGTACGACTCAAATCTTCTCACTGGAGGTCCCCTTGGTTTGATTGGGAGTGCAAGGTGATGAAGATCAAGAGTCAGAGGTTGGAGAGCTGCTGGAGGAAGTCTGGATTGGAGGTGAACAGACTGGACCTGCGCTCCCATTATGGTAAGTACCAGTGGAAATCACTGATAAGAAGACAGAGTTCCTGTCCAGGGAGATTGCTGCTGGGAAGAATCGACCAACTGTGCTCTTTCAGACTGTAGACAGGCTGCTAAACCCAGCCTGTCTACAGCCAAAAAAAGCCTTTTCAAATGCTATACATGAAAAGTTTGCTTGGTTCTTCTCGAACAGGGTGTTCACCATTCGACGGGGTGTACCCAATGCCATAACATGGCCGACAGCTGTTGCCTTAGGCATCTGGAGAGCACTCCACCTGGTTAGGGGAGTTTACACCAGTGGAGACAGCAGAGGTCTTGTGGGTTGCTCGTGAACTGAAGCACACATATTGTGAACTGGACTCGGTGCCGATGCATTTCTTAATGAGATATGTTGACATCGTTGGCCCGGTGTTTGCCTTGATTGTCTGGTGTTCTCTTTCAGAGGGTGCCTTCCCAGATGCCTTGAAGGAGGCTCAGGTCAGGCCCCTTCTGAAGAAACCATCTTTAGACCCTGATGTCGAGTCGAATTACCATCCTATCTCCAACCTCACATTTTTAGGGAAGGTTATTGAGAAGGTTGTGGCACTTCAGCTTGAGGAGCACCTCATGGTCTTTGATCTGTATGAACCTCTCCAGTCAAGATTTCATCTGAGGCATAGCATGGAAACCGCATTAGTTTGGGTGCATAATGACCTCCTCAGGGCTAGAGAGTGAGGGGAAGGGATAATTCTCATGCTGCTTGATATCTCCTCCGCTTTTGACATGGTAGGCCATTGTGTGTTGCTCAACCACCTGAGGGAATTTTGTGGACTCACCAGCACTGTCATCTGCTGATTTGAGTCCTATCTCAGGAATAGGAGGCAATGGGCAGTGATGGGAAATTCCTCTTCCTCCCCTAACCTCCTGCCATGTGGAGTACCTCAGAGTCTGGTCCAGCTGTCACCATGTGAAGAATATCACCAGTATCAAGCCCCTAGTTCTGCCCCTGGGCATCCCCACCCTGGTACACACCTTTGTGACATCAAGGCTAGACTACTGCAATGTGTTGTACCTCAGGGTCTTGGGAGGGTCCCTCCACAGTCTGCAGCTAGTGCAGAACACAGCTGCCAGGTTGTTGATGGGACAGTCAAAACACTGCCACATCATCCCAGTGCTGCGTGAACTGCACTGGCTGCCATTCAGATGGAGGGTCCTCTTTAAGGTGGCTTTACCCAGCTTTAAGGCCCTACATGGGCTGTGTCCTGGCTACTTGTCTTACCTTCTGCCCACCGCTCCCTCAGTCACCTCCCTCTGCTCTTCCAGTTGAGCCCTACTTGCGATTCCCAGGACAAGACTGAAAACTGCAGTGACAGGGCATTTAGTGTCGCCAGCTCCGTCCAGTAGAATTTGCTTCCATCATCTGTATGGAAGGCCCCTTCGGTTGAGGTGTTCAAAACCCACCTAAAGACCCACTTGTTTAGCCAGGCCTTCCCAGACACTGTATTAGATCTTATCCTTGGGTTGGCCCCTTCTTTTTAGCTACAGTTTTTATTTTAGGTCTTATTTACTTTCTTTTACTATCCACTTAATTTATTGCTGCAATTTTACAGTTTTATTAATGATATTTCTGATTTATGTGGCACCCAGAGCCTTTGGGATTGGGCTCCTAGAAAAAATAAATTTTGCCTTGCCTTGCCTCCAAGTTGGGCTGTGAATGGGGCTGCAAACGATATGCATGTGCACGCCCCCTTCACCGCCCCTCCAGATGTGCCGCATATCATTATGGGTGGTATGCAGCACATGTGTGATGTGTTGGTTCATTTCAGATGTGCTGAGCACATCCCTTTTGTGAATCCTGCCCCAAATGTTTTAACTTTTTTAACCTACCCCTGTCTTGGAATACACACATCTTACTGGAACGAAATTTGGCACATCAAGAGATCTTGTCACTCAGACCGCACATGAAAAATTTCATGCAAATCTGCTGAACAGGGGTGAGGCTATCAAAGCAGCAGAGCAATGAAATTAGGAAAAAATTGACCCTACCTTTTTTTTCACAATAAAAGATTCCAGGCATCTTCCAGTTTTATTTGGTGGTACGATGTTCTAATTCCACCAATATTTGACTATTCTATAAACATTTTAATTAACTTTTTCGCAAGAAAAAAAGATGGCTGCCACATTTTGCATAGAAATAGCATTGTAGACCTAGTAAGGGTTAGTATCAAAAAAATTAAAAAAGACTCATGGTGCATAGCACAGGGGGTATCTAGACAAATAAATGTGACAGGTAAGCTAATCTTTTTCTTAACTGTAGCGGAAAAGCTTTTTTGGAAAAAACATTTTTTGTTGCACTGCTGCTTTAAAGAGCAAAGTTTGAGGTTTAACAATAAACAGTCTACTCAACCATAACTATAACTGCACTACCACACCACTGTTAAATGTAGAAGTAAATATAATCAGAATTAATAGACTGTGCAATACCAACTGTCATTGGGCAAATATTATATATAAGATTCTTTCTCTCCAGTAAATGTATCTAGTGCAAGTACTGTTGCAAAGTACCCCTGTTTTGCTTTGGACTCATCTAGATTCTTATTAATACTGTGTGGGATTTTGTCTAAATGTAAATCATGTAGCATGCCATCTATTAAATGTCATAGAATAGCTATTTAACTAATATCTCAGAATAATTTTAGCAACCATAGGGATAATAAAAAAATTGATGTATTATGTTTTCTTTAACATTTGGGCTTTAATCATGGATTTTAATCATGACCAGTATACGTGCTTTAGGGTAAAACATCCCCAAGGCCCAGTGACTCTTAATATATTTTTAAAATTCTTTTCATAGAGGATTGACTTTAGAGCAATGCCAGAACATGTGAAGCAATTTTCCCTCATCTTCCTGACATTTATATCAAGATCTAATGCATGAGTTCCCAAGAATATGCTGTTTAATTGAGGCACAATGTGAATTATTAATTATTACAAAATTAATTTATCTATGGTTATGTTATCTATTATTTTCACTGTATGTTCAGTTATTCAAATATTATCCAAAAATATATCATTGCAAACTATGTTTAACTGTTCATTCTACCATCTTTCTAGTATGTTGGTGTCTGCTTACATTTTAATAGAATTATTTTATATATCAAGCTTGCTAAATGATTTTTTTACTGAATTCAAAAAACTGATATAGTATGGGAGTCTGTGCCTATTCTACAACTATCTACGGAAGAATTTGGAACAGTAGATGTGAAAGTATACAGCAAAGAAATGTGGTAGCATATTAGTCCAGTCGATGATGTAGAAGAAAAATTATACCTTTTATTGGACTAACACAATTTTGTAGAAACTAGCTTTTGAGAGCTATACTCTCTTCTTTAGGTCAGTGAAAACAGACATGAATAACATGTTAAATACAAAGGATGAATGTGGATTCAAAAGAGACATGGTGTAGCTTGCTTAAATATCAAAGCACTACAAAGTCAATCACATTCATAAAAAACAGACAGGAAGAACTGAATTGTCATCAAAGAGTGCCTGCTAAAAAGACAAGCCAGGAGAATCTCGAACCATACATGCACTGGGCTTCAAACAGAGGTTAATAAGTAAAGGGGAGAGTGTGCAACTCTGCCTAGTATTTTACCTGAACATAGTGAAAACCTTGAAGAAATAAGACCCGAAGTTGTGACTAGTGCAACGAGTTTGTAATATATTGCATTAATAAAGATATCTGGCAATCTGTATTTCTTTAACAAAGAAAACAAAAATGTCCACCCTTCTAGGCCAAAGACCTTTTCTGTGTTTAGTGCCAACATGAAAGCTGGCTCTTTAATAGCTTTAGCTGAAGACAGGATATGAAAAATTTTACTTAGATTGTGAAAAGCTAGTCTTCCTTCCAAAAACCATACTTTATCAGACATTATGAGTACAGGTACTGTACCACCATTTCCAAACTACTTTATTAGTTAAAATGCTTGCATAAATATTTGCATCCACAGTAAATGAAGGGTTACTGATGCTGCAAAGAAAACTCTAAAAAACAGAATAATTAGGTGCAATTCTGATTGCATTCCATTTATATTTCATGTATTTCTGCTCCCCATAATTTATTACTCACATAATGTGTATGAATATATGATCTTTACCCCTTAGAGTTCATTTTGAGTTCATCTGCTTCTGTAGCTTACTCCTTACTTCAAATCATAATCCTCTGTCATGACAGTACAATCTTTTGCCATGGAAGTAACGATGATGTCACAAGCAGTGCATTATGACCTCAGGTAGGAGAAAGCAACAGCAATAAATTAACTCTTCAGGAGCAAAGATCATGTTTTCATGCAAATAACTGAAGTAATCGATAATGAGGGAGGAGAAATATAGAACTAATGTGAAATACAAGGTGAACTGTGTCTAAATATTATATGTTGTTAAAGTTGTCCTGAACATGTCACCAGCTTTATATTATTTTATTAGAAGTGACTCCTTCTTGTGCTTTTATGAATTGTGGTTTCTTCTTTGTAAAACTGAATTTTGTTTCAATGAAAGTGATTTAACAACAAAAGAAATGGATCTTTCTTAAGTTTTAAGATCAATGTAATACAGTCCTCTCTCATTGATCCAGAACATTTATTTTTCTTAAGTGTATTTGAGATAAAGTTTAGTAATGTTGGAGCTAGCTGTTTTAAGAAAATTCCATAAAAATTAAAAGAGTGGCTGCCTGGTCCTGGAGCTACAGTACATCAGATTTGGCTGCAAGTTAGCACTAATTACTTCTTCAATGGATATAGATATTCCATGCCAGTCTACATCTGAGTTTATTAGATATTGTGAGGAAGATTCACCTTCTCAAGGAACAAGGCACTCTGAGAAACTGTAATATTATGAATACTAATGTATAATTCTATGTAGACCTTTAAAAAAATAACAGTAATTATCTAGCCCTGATTGTGTTATTTTTCTGCTTTAAGACACCTTAATGCACCTATAACTCTAGAAGCTTCAATCTTTTCTTTATTTTCTTACAAACAAACATATAAATATGCCAGCAGATAAAGGCCTTACAGTCTGTCTAGTCTGCTCAAGTTTGCAGGACCACTCTGTGTTTTTTTTTTTTTTACCTTCCTATGCTGTTTATCTTCTGGCAGCATATCCCTTCAGTCACCCTTGCTACCATTGTGAAACCAGGAATCATCCCGGACGTAGTCCCCCCCTGGATCACCCCCCAGTGTGGAGCCCTCTGAGCCTCCTTGCTGCAGCCCCAATGGTGCTCTGTCATGGGTGTGTCAGGGGACCCCCATATCTACTATGGGCCAGGAGACATCATTAGGCATGCCAGAAATCAGAGGCCATTTTTCTCTTTTTCTTGGTGGGGGGTGTGTCTAAGCAGATGCCACTACCTAACTGTGTCATCCATCCAACACACCACTGAGAGCGGACGCCACAGGTGCTCTGGTTGCAGTGCATCCTATGCTCACCTGGGAGCACCAGACCAAAGACACTCAACCCCGTCCGCCCTTCAGAGGTGAAGAGCATGCAATGGCTGCTCAATTCATCCCTCACACTGGGTGTCCCTGAGTCTGTTCCCAAACTCAGATTGCCTGCATCACAGCAGTGAATCTTACCACTGCACTAGTGGGATGGCTGTAGGTCCACTTTGGGTCTACACAAGGATCTGCCCTCCCCAAATCCCTCTTCAAGTTCCCCCTCCTCCCCTCTGTCCCCTCCTCCACTTGCAACTTTCCCCGTCATTCTGTCTCATCCTTTCTTGGAGGTATCCACCATTTTCAAGGAGGCCACCTCTTGTGGTAATTCATTGCACTTGGCCACCACCCTGTAATGAGTGACTCCTCATCTTTCTCTTGACTCTTACTCTTACCAGCTTTAGGCTATGCCCCCTAGTGGACCTGTTCCCACTAAGGCTGAAGAGGCCCTCCATATTCACCCTGTTAATACATTTATGGTATTTGAAGGTATTGATCATATCCCCTCTTCCGTCCTTAGTGGAGTATATGTTGAGCCCTTTCAGCCTCTTTTCATACAGCAGTAGCCACCACCACATTCAGTGGTATCATATGGTATGGCATGCTACAGCTTGATACCATCATTCAAAACTGTATTCATCTCACTATTTTTGGAAGTGGTAATGGCTACCACTGTAGCAGTTGCCATGTTGGCCCTGAATCATCTTGGTTGTCCTCTTTGACCATCTCTGGCAAGTTAACATCCTTCTTTAGATACAGCAACAACATCACTGCACATTTTACTCAAGCTGTGGCCTTACCTGTGAGCTTTAGGGTGGCAACGTGACCTGCACACTCTTGTTGGTAATTGCCCTGGTTATACAGCCCAGCGTCTGGTTTGCTTTTGCTGCTCTCTGCAGTGTGCCAAGTGCTTTAGGTCACTCATAATGATTTCCTCCTGGTTCTTTTCTTCCTCTGACTTGACAACCTGCACAACACCCAACCAGTATTTGGTCTCTGGGTTTTTCACCCCAGCTGTATAACTTTGCACTTTTTTGCATTCAGCTGCAGTCGCCATATCCCAGACCACTTCTCTAACATAGACAGGTCTTCCCTAAGTTTCTGTCTCCCTACCCCATGTCCGTCCTCCAACAGAGCTTAGTGTCATCTGGAAATGGGCAGATTTTGACCTTGATACTATCCACTATGTCACTAACAAAGATGTTAAACAACACTGGAGCAAGCACCTAGCCCTGTGAGACCCCACTGGTTACTGCCCTAGCTTCTGAGAACCTCCCTCCCCACACACACACACACACACTTATGATCACCATCTTTTGGCTTCTAAAGTGTTCACCCTTAGAATGCCAACAGAATTAGCACAAATTGTGGTTCTGGACAGATATATCAGTCTGTGGCCCTGCAAGGGTTAGAAAGCAGAGCCTATGAAATCTATGAAGAGTAGGGACTGCTAGAGGGAAGAGTGAAAAGTTTGCAATGTGATTAAGCTATGAGATGAATAAAAATAAAGTTGTGAACTACACGGTTTCTAGTAAAAGTGTAGTATTACCAAAATGCTTAAAACAAAGTAAAAACAGTTTTTCATAAAAAAATTATGTTTTTAATCCATCATGAAATTTATAGTATTGACATATACATACAGAACTGACAGAGTTAATTCTTAATGGCCATACTCCTAGCCTTCATTTAAAACAATCATTTGTCAATGCCAAATGTTTCCTTGCATGAATGTGCTGTGAAGGTGTTTCATAGTGATAGGGCATAAATACAGATGCCCTGCACCAAAGGAAGTCTTCGTCCAAGGGTCCTATACTTCCATGCAGTTATGGATGTAAAGAATTCATAGAGCTGTCTGATGGGCTGTAGAAGCACAGGGCCTTGTAGTCCATGCACTTCCATGTGGCCTCAGATACGGATGCACAGAGCAAAGAGTGCATCTGAGCTAATGCACAGGCACTCTGCCACCCCTGGGTGGAGAGTTTCAGGTCCCTATGCCAAGAGGGCAGTTGTCTTCACTATATGGTACCTGAGCTCATGTGGACAACCCTGCACCTTTCACTCACGGGTTGGGGTGGGGGTGTCACATAATGTATTAATAAGTAGCTGGATTGTAAATGTTCATAAACTCCCAATAGCCCAAGAACAGGTTTGCATAGGATGGGGCAAGAGTGTAAGAAGGCATACCCACTATACACATTTGTGTACAGTTTTTTGAGTACTTGTCCCAAACCATATACTTTTTGTTATTACTATCATTGTAATCCGCAGTATTTGAGTTAGTGTAAGCCACATAGTGTCTATATCTGCTTAAACTTCTATTGTTTAGGACATATACATGTGTATAACCTGTTTAGAGATTAGCTAGATAATCTGATTTGCTTTGAAATTGGGGAGCAGCAGTTTGAAAGTGTGTGTACATTTTTTAATGGGGTCCAGCAGCTGGAGAAAGCTCGTACAAAATGGAAATATCTGGCTACACCCCTGGGATGGGGCCATTACAGGAATTCCACAACCTGCTGCTTTGTACCAGCTGAGCCCTGGGATTTGCCCTTGAAAATTTAGTGGGTGATCACAGGACCCAGGTGCTGGCGAGATTTAGATAAACTATCATTTTTGCTACAGTGTCACAATTACATGCAGCCTTGTTTGAAATGTTTAAACCGCATAATATAAACTAGATATGTGATAATCATCTATTATGACATTCATTTGCTATGGTGTCCTGGTCATACAGTTAAACACAGTGTTACAAATACAGTATGTATATGCAGTTCTTTGACATTTCAAAAATGCAGAATTTAAATATGACATGTGCTGATTACTTTTTGTGGCATGTGATTGCTACGGTGCTTTAAGCTATGTATTTCTACATTTAAATAACCACGTACCTGTTTGCTCTGTACTGCATTGTTTTTTTAAATTTAATAAACTTTATTGAATTTTAGAACACCAAGAACAACCAACATCAAACAACAGGCAAGAAACACATCACCCCCAAAGAAATCTACATAACAGCCAATACAATACAATCCCATTAACACCCATCCAACCCCCACCCCATGGCAGAAAGTGAAAAAACGTAAGGGATTATAAGGTATACAACACAGTAAATTCAGTGAGCAAGGTATATTAAACAAACTGTAGGAATCTGACAAGAAAATAACTATAAATAACACGATACTTTAAACGGTGCAAAATATTAACAAGTATTAACATGAAAGGGCCCATTCCAAAGTGTCAAATTACATATTAGGGCCCGGATATTCAGAAGGGTTGCGATGGCACAACAGCGTTGCGCCAAGCCGCAACCCACTGATACACCCCGGTGTGATATTCAAATGGGGATTAAGCCTGGCATAAATCCCAATGAGTTGGAGTGCATCAGTAATGTATGCGGCGCAGTTGGGGGGGCGTGCCCATGCATACTCCCCACATCCCGATATTCAGCCTGGGATGTGCCAAGCCCATGCATGCACAACCCCTACCTGCACTGCACACAGGTGAGCCAAAAAAAAAGGAGCAACAGTTGGCCACCCACAGCTGAGCTGCTGTATTGCAGGGTGCAACACAGCAGCTGCCACCTGTGGGTGGCCACCAGAGCTCCGGCTGCACCTTGGTGGTGGGGCCCCCCCCAATGCCCGATCGTGGGCATATGTTGAATAAAATAAACGTCCTATATCCCTGGTGGTCCAGTGGACTGCTTGCAGCCCGATCGCGGGCATATGTTGAATAAAATAAACTGCCTATATCCCTAGTGGTCCAGTAGACCGCTTGCAGCCCGATTGTGGGCATAAATAATAAAAAGGAGAAGTCCAATATCCCTGGTGGTCCAGCGGTACCTCCCTCCCTCCCCAACCGCCCACTGAGCCCCGGAGCCCCACTCCCCCCATCAGCGGCAGGTGGTAGCACCCCACCCAACTGCCACCCCGTCTCCCATCGACTGACACGTCGGTGGGCTGCCCACCCATTGGTCACTGGCGTGAGCCAATGGTGTGCAACCAAATACCATACTACACAGTCCAGATATGTGAATAGATCCATTCACATGTCTGGACTGTGTAGTATAGCATATGCTGCACGCCCATTGGCTCACACTGTGGACCAATGGGCATACAGCCCTACTGTACAGTGTCAGTCGGCGGGCGGCGGGGCAGCAGGCAGGTGGGGTGCTGCTGCCCACCACTGACTGGTGGGGAGTGGGGCGGTGGGGCTCAGTGGGCTAATGGGGAGGTGGGTACCGCTGGACCACCAGGGATATTGGCTGCGAGCAGTTCACTGAACCACCAGGGATATAAGACGTTTATTTTATTCAACATATGCCTGCGATCGGGCTGCGAGCAGTCCACTGGACCACCAGGGATATAGGATGTGTACTTCATTTGCACATGCCCACGATCGGGCATTGGGGCACTTTTCCACGATGTGCAGGGGGCGTCGGTCCCTGACGGCTGCAGCCTGGCAGGGCGCCAGGTGCAAGTTGCTGGGGATCGGCACACCTGCATGAAAATGGGGCCATAATGACATGCAAATGGCCCCATTTGCACCTTGCATGCATTATGGCTCCATTTGCATGTGCACTTTTGAATATCGCGGTTGTTGTGCCTAGCACAATGGAACTTGCGCTAGCGCATCCCCCTGCTCCACTCTGGCCACTTGCGCTGGTGCAGTGCCACTGCTCCATGCAC
Organism: Neoceratodus forsteri; assembly: GCA_016271365.2. Classification (NCBI taxonomy): domain Eukaryota; kingdom Metazoa; phylum Chordata; order Ceratodontiformes; family Ceratodontidae; genus Neoceratodus; species Neoceratodus forsteri. The sequence goes on along the minus strand of CM028131.1, from coordinate 156,936,418 downwards.
ACTGCAGGTGGCCAGGGTGCGATATTCAGCGATGCTGTGCCATGGCGCAGCTCCATTGAATATCACCCTGTCAATGCCCCTGTGCAGCCAAGTTGCGCTGCACCCAGGCTTGCACCACAGCCTGGCGCTATCTGAATATCCGGGCCAAAGTTTACAGTCTGCTCCACTTCCTAGCATAGCTAGGTGATCTATTACAAACACTGTCAATAAATCATTCAATAAGCAAGTTATCAAGGAGCACTTGCAACCACTCGTATGCAAGGGGGATTGATCTAACCAGCATCGCAGAACTACCCTCTTAACAGACATTGAGATCATGGCAATAATATACCTCTGTTCCTTTATAGGAATTTGTCTATAGTCACCTACCAAATAAATTTCTGGAATCAAACATTCTTTAACTCCAAGTAATGGGTCGACCTTAGATTTAATTGACTCCCACAGTATAACTACCCTAGGACATTCCCATAGTATATATTTTTTTTACTTGCTATTTTTCTTCCCCTGCTCTCAGAGCCTCGCATCATCGGAGTCACCTATGGAGTCTGCCCCACTTCTCCACCTACCTGAACCTGTGGGTGAACCCCTCATGGAGCCATGGCTATACCCCAGGTGGCATGAGGTGGGGCCTACACCCTGAGGTCCTTCTTGTCTCATTGGGCACCCTGGACAGGACATGCAGGTGGGAGTTATAAAGTACTTTCAATTTGTCCACAACAGTGACACAGTGCCAACTGTAACTTTCCCATTTTGAATAGCTTATAAGGGGTGAAGAAAAGGTTATTTAAAATGTAAAATTGGGTTAGGTGAAGCCTATCCTGACAGAGGTATTCATACATGCTAGACCAAATTTTAGGCCACACAAGATTAGTAAGAGTGAGGGTTGCTGCCCAGTAAGGAGAGTCCCCTGTTAAATCCTTGTATAATAGGAACAATAAATAAGAGTATAATCTGGATAAGGCATGAGGCTGTGTGGCACAAACCCTGGCAGTTTGCAAGAACTCCTCATTGCTAACAGTATTCAGAGGTGACCCAAACTGCTTTTAGATACAATGACGCAATTGAAATACCTTGAATATAGCCCTTGCATCTAACTTTAAGGAAGTTAAGATGGAATGACAGGTCATCAACTCCCCATTGTAAAGCAGATTGTACCCTTTTAAATCTTGTAATTGAGGCAATCAATGTGCATCTAACAATTTGCCCCCGATTTGAGGGTTAGGATTCCTAAGAAGGGGTTGGGCAGTGTCATAGAGGGATTTATAATGCATGGCAGAGCACTGTTGCAAATGGACACAAATTGAGATTCCAGTACCTGAACCCCACATAGACAGGGGGAGAGACTTCACAGGTGAAAAAACAGCACCTTCTATCATCTTCCTTTCTATAAGCAACCATATCATGGAGAAGCTGCCTGGAGTCTCCACTACAGAGGGATCTAGCCATCTCAAATATTTACTCATATGACTGGCAAAATAGTACACTAAGAAGAATGGAAGATAGAGGCCACCAAGCTTCCTGGACGCTGCTAGATTACGGTAACCACACCAGTGCACTTTACCCTTCCATATCAATTCAGCTACAAAACTGTGTATTTCCAGAACCATGGAATAGGAAGCCCAGCATCTACCATATTAACGGGTTAAAAAAGATGAGGAAGGACATTTATTTTTATTAAATTAATTCTACCCCAGAGGGTCAAGCATAACTCCTTCCACTGGGACAGATTCTGCTGCAGGGTCCCTAACAAATTATTGAGATTAAGTTTATGCATCCGGGCTGGAGACCTAGAAACATAGAAACATAGAATTTAAAGCAGATAAGGACCGCTTGGCCCACCTAGTCTGCCCATTTCCCTACCTAATGGATAAGCTGCAGATCCTAGTTAACCAACAGCCTACTTCCTCCTACCCCCCCCGCTAGAATAGCCTTATGTCTGTCCCATGCATTCTTGAATTCCTTCACTGTTTTTGACTCTACGACCACCTCAGGAAGGCTGTTCCAGGCATCTATAACCCTCTCTGTGAAGAAATATTTCCTCACATTACCTCTGAGCCATCCCTCCTCTATCTTCAAATTGTGCCCCCTTGTTCTTGCACATCTCTTTTTCTGAAAGATGCTGCCCTCTTGAACTTTGTTGATTCCCTTGAGGTATTTGAAAGTTTCCATCATGTCCCCACCCCTCTCCCTCCGTTTCTCGAGGCTATACATCTTAAGCTCCTTTAGTCTTTCTTCATATGTCTTCTGGTGCAGACCCTGTACCATTTTGGTTGCCCTCCTCTGGACAGCCTCCACCCTGTCTATGTCTTTACAGAGATGGGGTCTCCAGAACTCCACACAGTACTCCAGATGTGGTCTTACCAACTGTCTGTACAGAGGGCCAACAACTTCCTGTTTTCTTCTGGTGCTGCCTCTCCCTATGCATCCCAGTATCCCCAAGCCCTCCTTACTACCTTCTCACATTACTGGCCCACCCTTAGGTCATCTGTTATGACTACGACCAGGTCCCTTTCCAGTTTTGTTGTTGTCAGTATCTCACCCCCCACTGTGTAATCTTCCTCTGGGTTTTTGTTTCCCAGGTGCATTACTTTGCACTTCTTTGCGTTGAATCTAAACTGCCATACATTTAGAAACATAGAAACATAGAATTTGACGGCAGATAAGGACCGCTTGGCCCACCCAGTCTGCCCATTTCCCTACCTGATGGATAAGCTGCAGATCCTAGTTAACCAGCAGCCTACTTCTTCCTACCCCAACCCCCTAGAATTGCCTTATGACTGTCCCATGCATGCTTGAAATCCACCACTGTTTGTGACTCCACAACCTCCTCTGGAAGGCCGTTCCATACATACACCACCCTCTCTGTGAAAAAATACTTCCTTAAATTACCTCTGAGCTGCCCCTTCTCTATCTTCAAATTGTGCCCCCTTGTTCTTGCACACCTCTTTTTTTGAAAGATGCTACCCTCTTGGACTTTGTTGATTCCCTTGAGGTACTTGAAAGTTTCTATCATGTCCCCCCTCTCCCTCCTTTCCTCGAGGCTATACATATTAAGCTCCTTAAGTCTCTCTTCATATGTCTTCTGGTGCAGACCCTGCACCATTTTAGTTGCCCTCCTCTGGACAGCTTCCATCCTGTCTATGTCTTTGCGGAGACTGGGTCTCCAGAACTGCACGCAGTACTCCAGATGGGGTCTCACTAGCTGTCTGTACAGAGGGATAACAACTTCCTGTTTTCTACTGGTGATGCCTGTCCCTATGCATCCCAGTATCCCCCCAGCCCTCCTTGCTGCCCTCTCACATTGCTTGCCCACCTTTAGGTCATCTGATATGACTACCCCAGGTCCCTTTCCATTTTGTTGTTGTTAGTATCTCACCCCCATTGTGTACTCTTCCCCTGGTTTTGTTTCCAGGTGCATTACCTTGCACTTCTTAGCATTGAATCTAAGCTGCCATACATTTGACCATTCTTCTAACCTTGCCAAGTCCCTTCTCATCCTTTCCACTCCACCTTGTGCATCAACTCTGTTGTAGATCTTTGTGTCATATGCAAAGAGACATACTTTTCTTCCAGTCCCTCTGCAATGTCACTTATAAAGACATTGAAGAGGACTGGTCCTAATACTGAACCTTCGGTACCCACTACTAACCCCCTTGTTTCAGAGTGGACTCCATTTACTATTACTCTCTGTGTCCTATTCTCCAGCCAGTTCTTTACCCAGGCTGTCATCTTGGGACCCACTCCCAGGCTGGCTAACTTGTATATTAATCTTTTGTGTGGGACTGTGTCAAATGCCTTGCTAAAGTCTAGGTAGGCCATGTCCACAGCCCCTCCCTGATCAACTACTTTGGTCACTCAGTCAAAGAAATCTATCAGATTTGTCTGGCATGATCTTCCCACTTTGAATCCATGCTGCCTTGGGTCCTGTGCCCCTCTGGCCTCTAGATATTTAACAATTCTTTCCTTCAGAAGTGATTCCATCATTTTCCCTATCACTGAGATTAAACTAACAGGTCTGTAGTTTCCTGCTTCTGCCTTGCTCCCACTTTTGTGACCATTCCTCCAACCTTGCCAAGTCCTTTTTCATCCATTCCACCCCACCTTGCATATCAACCCTGTTGCAGAAAGAAATATCCCTAAATATTTAAACTGTTTAGCTTCCCAGGAAAGTCCCAATGTTATAATATCAGATTTAAGAACCCTGGCATTAAGGGGCATAACCACTGTTTTTCCTGTATTAAGCTTATAATTGAAGAATCTACTGAACTCAAAAATAGTAGATCAGGCAGATGATATAGACACATGGAGATGAACCACATGAAGCAGAATATCATCTGCATATGTGGATACTTTAAGGTTGTAAAATCCCACTTGGATCCTGTGCACTTCGGGTTTAAGTTTAAGCCTAAGCAATAGAGGCTCCAGGTATAAACTGAATAATAAGGGAGAAAGGGGACAGCCTTGGTGAGTACCCGAGCATAAAGGCATTGGAGAGGAGAAAACCCCATTACAGTAAATTTCTGCACTGCGAACTGAATAGATGACTTTAATCCTGTGGATGAAGTTGGGGAAAACCAAACACTTCAAGGGTGGCCAAGAGAATGCCCAGTTGACCCTGTCAAAGCTTTCTCTGTGTCCAGGGACACCAGAGCAGCTGTGTGTCAGAGTCCCTGGATGCAGAGTAAATATGGAAAGTTTACTCAAGTGGTCAACTGAAGAGCAAGCAGGCATAAAACCGACTTGTTCACTACCGATAAGACTGGACCAAACTGCTCCCATCTGCTAAGCCAATAATTTAGACAACATTTTGATGTCATAATTTAAAAGGGAAATTGGACGGTAACTTGAGACTTACTGTTTTTTTTGAGGGGGCTTAAGAAGCTCCACAATTAAGGCTTCTTAGCACAAACTATCCAAAACCCCAGATTCATAGACAGAGAAAAACAATCGGCATAAGAAGGTGTACTGGAGTGTTATGTTATGATTTGATTGTTTTATTATTTCGACTGATTTCTTCTTGTCACTTTTACTATGTATTATTTTTGAACATGTAGGAGGCACCTGATAAATGTCATTAGTGGGGACTATAAATTCTTGTGTATGTCTCCTTACAATCACCCCCTCATGAAGCCTTGTTTGAAGGTGAAGCACTGAGATTGTGATCTATTTGGGTGACTGGCAGTGGCTTACATTTATATGAGCTGGTTCCCTAATAAATATAATTTTGTGATTTCGCACAAGAAGTAAGCCTACATTTGTTTTTCTTTAGACAGCAACTGTTTCTTGGACTTGGTGTGTTGTTTGGGTTAGCCACCCTTTCAGCTGCATCCCTCTGGTTCCACTGGAGCATGTGAGCTGCACTGGATTTTCTCAGTCTGCAAAATAGATGGACAGACAGACAGACAAACAGACAGACAGACAGACAGACAGACAGACAGATAGATAGATAGATAGATAGAGAGATAGATAGGGTGAGTGAGTGAGTGAGTGAGTGAGTGAGTGAGAGTGAGTGAATGGTGCAACCACTCTCAGGCTCCCAATGGTGAAAGCTGATCAGCTGCTTGCTGACTGACTTCATGCAAATGAAAGGACTTAAGCCCCCTCTGATAGTAATGGCTTCATTTTTTTCAACTACACAAAGTTTCCACCCGATCGACAGTGACACACATCTGAAATGCTATTTTCTGTAACAAAATGTTTCTCGTGCATGCACAAGCAAATGTAAATACATTTCTAGCCACAATGATTCAGAATTTATCTTTAAAACAGAATAACTTTGAAACCATTAGGGCTAGAAACATATTGTTAAATTTAAGCTTGGAGACAGCTAACTTGATATATAAATATAGGATATTGCTTTAGTTACCATTTTCAGGTTAATGTTTAAATGTTTTATTGAGAAGTATTTTAGGCTATTTCAAAACCACAGCAAAATTAAAAATGTTGTTGATAACACAAATGAATACAACATATTTTCCTGATATTGGACAACGCTTATCAAGTCTATCAAGTCTTAAATCTATTAACATTATCCCAACAATTAAACTAACTGCATATCATAACTTGTTTTACAAACTAGTTAAAAGGTGGTCTCAAACACATTAAATACCTTTCAGTGTATCTTTTTTTTTTTTAAACCACACAGATTCAGTATGATTAAAAAATAATCTGATTACAGCATGAGCTGTTTCAGGAGAGTAGGGATTAATCAATATACCAGCCATTTGGGGGGGCAGGGGGAGTCATAAACCAGACATTAATATAGTTTTCTATCCAAAACATTCTTTGATCTGAGTACTAAGGGCAGTAAATTAATTTAGGAATTAAATGATATCTCTGTCTTATCCCACAGTTACATTGCACAATATTTTCTGTAGACATATTATTTGCAGGTCTATTATATCTAAAAGTAGGGTTACAGATATGAAAACTTCTTATCTATAAATAGTAAATAATCCACATTCCTTGCAATTTCTAAAAAAAGATATATAAGGTTCATAGATGTGCAAATATTTTATATCAGCTAACCACCTTGATAGCTTAGATTTTCTTACATTTTGTAAATCTTCCTTGTCAGAGATCATCAGCAATTTCTCTTTGATGACCATTACATATATGTGGTTGATGACAATGCCTTTCTGCACATCCTGTCATAGATATTCTAACTTTAGCTCTAATAGAGTTTCAACATGTTGTAGCCATGGGTATTTATAGTTTGGCCCAGATATTCAAACTGCACCCAAAAAGTGCTCAACAGCAGGAGCAAGCGCAAGTCCACTGTGCCCATGCGCAAGAAGCACGATATTCAAAAACTGCGCAGGCCAAGATGCGCCTATGGCCTACGACTGAATATCGCACCACCTGCACCATAGCGCAACTAGGGAGGTGAAGCTGAGCGTATCTGATGTGCCATAGCACAACAAGGGATGTTCAGCTGAGCAGTCCAGATCCACCATAGCGCAATCAGGGATGTCCCAGCAGCAGGGCAGCAATGGAACAGCACAACCAGGGATGCAGGGGCCCACCACCCATGCCACAGATGGGCAGAGGAACATACAGCAGAACAGACATCGTCCCCCCACACCCCATGCACTGCACAACTGGGGAGAGCTGGAATAACCACCGGCCCATGGATACCAGCAACCAACCCACAGCCGGGCCATGGTGCCCCATCACAACCCCTGGCAAGCTGTGACCAGCACACAAGGATGGCCGACCACCCTGTACCACACCATCCCACCAATGCAGAGCACACCCTGCACCATGATCCCATTATACCCTGCCCAGGAGTAGCACCCAACAGTACAGGACACCCCATGCATGCCACCACCCCCACTGTGACAATGCAACCCTGTGTACCATGGAGCCATGCAAGGCAGCCCCACCATGAGCACTCTGCAGCAGGTGGCAGCAGACAGCAATGCAACAGATGCATACACAGTGCCACCCTGCACGTCCCCTCCGAGGTACAGCTGAGAGACCGACCGTGCGCCAGCACACGAGGTACCCCACATGTGACAGGGCATGCCCCGGACCCCACCTCCAGTGGTACAGCACCCTGAACACCCTCCCAAGGACACATCCCATCCCAGCACTGGCCACAACAGCCAGTACAGACATGCACAGTGTAGCATGGAGGCATGCACCACACAGGATGATACACAGTGCATGGACAAACACCCACCCAAGGGTACAGCAACACGGGGACACAGTAGCAGGTCAACCAAGCCACTGGCATGTGGCCACGGCTGACATGTACACACGGCCAGCACCCGTACATTGCACAGGTGTGCCAGCCACCCTGCGCATGACCATGAAGCTGTATGCCACCAGCATGCTGCCAGAGCACAAGTGACAGACACTGGAGCACATCCCCTGCAACAGACACAAGTGACAGCATGGATGGGGGACAACAACTGCGGAGGCCACAGTGCCACCAGAGGCAGACATACACCATACTGGTGATGGCGGTCAACCTGGCATTGTGCCAGGTACAGTTGTAATCCAGCATGGACAGCCACCACTGACATGCCAGCAGACCGTGCATATCACAGACATGCAAGGGTGTCAGCTCCACAGGCCATGGAGGGTCTGACAGGGGTGCCATGCACACAGTGCAGGCCCCGTGTGACCACTGCACACAGGCATCCAGTGCACAGAGTACAACACACAAACCACAGACAGTGACTGATCCCCCTGCCAACACCATAAGTGGTTCACCTTTGCACACACACACACACACACACACACACACACGCCCATGCGTGCACTACCCCTGACGCCATGCACACCACTGCTGCTGAGCACCTGTAGCCCACTGCAAATCAGATACCACCACAGTTGTTATAACAAAATGTATATATTAAAACTATGTACAGTAAAACCATATACAAAACTATATACAATAGTGGGGGAAGGGCCACATAACAGTTGAGGGCGAGTAAGGGGCAGGGGTGAACATATGGGAGAGGGAAGAAGGGGTGTGAGGGTGGGTCAAGGGCAGGAAGGTGGTATTTGGGGCATGGGGACATCACTGGCTGCCCCAGTCCTCTTCCTCCTGGCGCTGATGGGATCTCCACCTCCTCCTCCTCACCCCGTGGTGGTGGATGTGCCTCAGGAGCTCCAAAGTCTCTCTTCTGACCCGCAGCAGCTCCTGGATGTCCCTCTGGATCTGCCGGAGAGTCCAGCCACCTAGGATGAGGGAGCAGAGTCAATAGGTGTGACTGTCCATCCCCCTGTGGCCCACCCATTGTGCATGGCATACAGCTATGTGACACACCTCTGTGATGGTGTGCAACCACCCACAGTGACCATGTCCACAAGACCTGCCCACCCAGGCAGCCACAGCCATGTGGACCACTGCACACATCCACCGCCCATGTCTTGCACAGCACCACCATGGCCATACAGTGACTTGGCTATGCGGTGTGAAGGCAGTGCCATAGCCATGTTCCTGGTGCACGCATGGACCACCATTGATGCACTCCCAGACATGCAGTGCCACTGGACAGTGCTAACTGTAACAAGTTGCGTGCATGGTAGTGGTGTTACTGGATGGTGGCCATGCCCCGCTGCCCGCCCAATTATACAGCATGCAATAGTAATCATGGATGTAAGGCACTCACCATCATCAGGGTGGTCCATGTGCCACTGACCACCATTACCCCTCCTGGCTTGCTGCTCCTCCAGGCGGCACCTCCGGTCTCTGGCCTGCTGGCATTCTGCGGACCCTAAGGTGCAAAACATGGAGAGAGGAACATCAGTACAATCCTGTAGCAATTTCCCCCCGCCCCCATGTGTGTGCAATCCCACACAGCCTGACCCACCCACCTCACACCCCGATAACACCACCACGGCCAACACCGGATGGTCCCCCCCATGTGCCGGACACATGCAACCATGATACCCGTGATAGACGAGCAAAGTGTATGGATGTTGCACCTACCTGGCCGTGGCACCATGCCCTCCTGGCACGTGCCCGCTCTGGGTCCCTCCGCCTCAGGTCCCCATATCGGTGGCGGCACTGCTCTGCCGTCCGCCCATACCAGTGGCCTCCTCAGGGTGTCGGCCACCTCCTGCCACACCTGACTCCTGACCCTGTCCAGGGGTGCCTCCCCAAATAAAGGCCCAACATGTGGCTCCACAATGGCAACAAGGTTTGCCAGCTCTACCTGGCTCCACCGCACAGCAAGCCTCCGCGCTATCTCTGCTGCTCAGTTCAGTCAAATTGGCGCTCTGCAGTGTGGTCCTGCCACATGCAGACGCTGCGCGGTACTGCGATGCCATTCCCTATCGCGCTGTCACCGAACAGCGCCATAGTGGTGCACCCATGCCTGACAAATGGCACCTAGGGGGCAAAGGTCAGGCACAGGGTTAAGGGTCTCTGGTGCATGGACAGCCACAGCGCGATTGGAACCCAATGCATGTAGCGCGATTGGGTGCCTGTGTGCCACCTCCTGTAGCGGCCTACTGCGCTGTTGCCTCAGTGCGCCTATGACGCTCCAGTGTCGCAGTGCCATACAGGTGAACAGCGCTGTAGTGCCACTGGCACAATGGTGGCCGTGCCCTGCATTGCCTCCAGTGCACAGCACATCAGCAGCACGGCAGGCGCCTGCGTCATCAACCCGGGCATGCGCAGTTAGGTGTGTACTGTGCATGTCACAGAACTGCGCCCTTGGCTCAGCATGTTCAACACAATTGCGCAAAGCACAACAGTGTGATATTCAGCCGGCATATGCAAATCAGCTAATCAGCCATTCAATGGTGCAGTCACTGCATTTGCATCCACTTAAAGATGCACCTCACCTCATTTGCATGGGTTGCGCTATAAAAGTGCGACATTGGGCTGCACTGGCCATCGTCAGTTACTGCAGTCTATTGCGGTGAGTTGCATGCTGTTTAAGAGTGTGGACTGTGGATTTTGGGACATGCATGGGACTGCACAGTCACAGGTAACACCTGTCATTCTCACAGGCTGAATCATGACTGAGTGTGTTGTGTAGGAAGAGGAACAGAGTCGTGGGAGGAAGAGGAGGCTGAATTTCACTAAGGCTGAGACAGATGCCCTGTTCGAGGCCTACCTAGACCAGGATCTGTTTCTCAGTGGATGCCAGGGAACATCACAGGCCCATGCTGCTGCATGGGAGGAGGTGGCATGTGCTGTAAACCTGCATGGCAGCCACCAGCGCTCCATGCAGGAGTGCAAGAAGAAGATGGGCACAGACAGGCAGAGTATTAAGGAGAAGGTGGCTGCCATCAGGGCAGCACAGTCTGCGACAGGTGGGGAACTGCCGGAGGTGCTACGCCTGACCCCACAGGAGGAGTAGGTTGCTGGCAGCATGCAGCATTGCGCCATTGAGGGTGATCCAGGTGGTGGATTCCAGATGGGTGGTAGCCTGTCGCTGCATGGTAGGTCATGGTCTGTCTATTGGGGGGGACAGGGTAGGTCACATGCAGTAACACGACTTTGTTTTCCCTTACAGTTCCTGAGCATCTGCATGGGTCAGCGGTGGTGGGCTTCTCCACTGAGGCTGGTCACATGGAGATGGAGGAGGGCCCATCCACCTCCACAGGAATACGTGGGTCAGGGCGACAATGGGCCCGCCTGGATGTCCAGACTGATATTGGTGGAGCAGGTGCAGAGGAGGCCCTGCCCGTGTCCCAGTGTGTCAGCGTCCATGGATGCCAACATGTTGAGACTCAGGCTGGTGCCAGATCCGTCACCAATGATGATGTCACTAACGTCATGGGCAGTGACACATGTGTGCCACAGGATGGCCACACAGCAGGTTACATCACGGCCATGGCTGTGGGTGGTACCGCCGTGGAGGCCTGCATGTCATCACAGTCCCAGCCTGTCCCTGTCAGCACCGGTGGGGCAGCACTGGTGTGTGTACAGGACAGTGGGACTGTTGCGGCCACTGCGGTGGCACCATTGAGCCCTGGGGAGCGGCAGCCGGAGGGGCAGCATCAGCAGTCGGCCAATGGGCATGGGGGTACAGTGTCAGGAGGTGGCATCAGTGCACCATCTGTGGACATGCTCAGGCCTGGCCCTGTGTAGCATCCACCCTCAAGGGGTGATGAGCATCAGGGCCGCGAACACCCTGAGGGACAGTATGCCGATCAGGCAGATGACCTCTTGGATGAGCACACGTGCATACTGCAAGCATCAGTCAATCAGCAGATGCGGCTTGTGATGGCGGTGGATGCATTGAGTGCGTCTCTGCGCCAGGCAGAGGAGCATCGCAGCAGAGACACCACTCTGCTCCTGGCATGGATGGACCGGTTGCGGGAGGATGTGACCGCTGCCATTGACAGGCAGACACAGGCATTCACAGCTGTCATGGCCACAATGGGCACACAGGTACAGTATGTGCCCATGCATGCAGACACCATGCAGTGCACTGTCCACCCCCCGTTCCCGGCATCGTGTGACACCATCCTTGTCGACACTGGGTTCAGCTGTGGGCATCCCGAGCATGCCTGACGCAGGCATGTTCTGTGTGCTGCAGACCCCTGCGTGAGCACGGTCGTGTTCATGCAGTGGAACCCTTGGGGGACCGCCGGTGCCACCCCATGATGCCAGTGGTCAACCTGTCACTGCTGGCAGGTCTCGGCGGGGCTGCCCATGCATCTGTGCAGCCGTGGCACTGTGGCGCATGACTGACCTGTCTCCCAGTGCAGCTACTGTCTGATGCTGCCCTGTGTGCATTGTGTCATTCAACAGGCAATGCACAGGTGGGTACCCGGCCCTGCACGCACACACACATTCCATCTGCACAGCCTCCCAGCTGCTGTCTGCAGTTGTGTGTGCATGATGATGCCTGCATTGTGCTGTACACCACTGAGCAATGGTGCCCAGTGTCTGACACATGCACAATGACAGGCAGTGGGCGTGGTGATCTGTGGACATGTGTGTGGCTAGGGGTGGCGTTCTGGGTCAGCGTGCCTCCTACCCTTTGTGCATGTCTGTTGAGTTGTGTGTGTGTGTGTGTGTGTGTGTGTGTGTGTCTGACCGCGTGCCATGTTAGACCTCGCCCATCCCTGGCGGTGTGTGTGGTTCCATGCCTGGCAACTTCCCTTGACGGCATGCACCCCTAGTGTGTGTCCATGCATGTTTGTGGGTTGTGCCTTTGCCACTGGTGGTTGCACATGGCCCCATGACTTACCTGGGTGGCTGAAGTGCTCCCCATGATGGTGTCCCGTGCAGCTGTGCCAGCCGGAGCAGTCGGGGGTCCCGCTACCCAACGGGGCTGCCCATCACCATTGTCACCGGCATCCTCATCGTCCCCATCGCTGTCCCTCTTGACCTGTACGGCTATCCCACATTCGTTGGCCACGCCAGCAGGATGCAACAGGACAGGAATAGCCTGCAGGCCTTTTGAGGGGTTGTACTGGTAGGGCACCACCAGAGGTGTCTAGGCAATGGAAACATGCCTCAGCATACCGAACACCCGCCGATGACATTACATGTGTGGCATGTGCCTCATTGTAGCATTGCTGCATGGGGTCGCTGGGCCGCTGGTATGGTGTGAGCAGCCAGGGACAGAGTGGTTATCCACTGTCACCTGTGTGTAGAGGGTGGAGGTTAGTTTGGTGATCAGCATCGCCTGCCCTGGGCCATGTAGGCCACTACCCATATCACCTCTGACCATGCCCCTCCCAAGCCCTAAGTTTGCCCATGTGATTTGCATAATCACCCACTAAGTGGCCAGTGAGGATGTCCCCACTCTCGAATCTGTGGCACAGTGCCGACTGGTGCCAGATGAAGGCATTGTGTGCTCCCCCAGGGTGCGTGGCACAGACATTGATTATGTGCCCCCTGGCATCGCACACCACCTGGCAGTTGATGCTAGCATAGCCCTTCTGATTAATATATGCAGCCCCCTCGGGGCCAGGTGGTGTGCGGATGGCCACATGGGTGCAGTCTATTGTCCCTAGCACATCAGGCATACGTATACCCTGTGGAAATCCTGTATGTTTGCTGTGCGCCTCCCGTGTGCTGGGGAAATGGATGTACTCCACAGCATGTGGCAGCAGTGCACTGAGGAATTGAGGAGGTGGCATGATGTGGCCGACTGGGTTATGCCTGTGGTGTCCCTGTTGGTCTCTGGAAGGTACCCGTGGTGAGCAGCACATGCAAGCTGTCACTTTAGTCTCCACTGACAGAGCATGGCTCCATCGTGGGGTGCCTGAATCACATCACTGCACAGCTCACAGAGCCGCCTCAGAATTGCTCCGATTCAGGCGGGTACTGGCCCACGATCCAGTATCGCTGTACAGCTCGGCTGGTGGGCTCGGTACTGCCTGTTGGGGGTATACCGCTGACGGGCCCTCTTCACGGCTGTGCCCCCTGCTGCTGCCTGCCCTCACCCCCTCATTACTACCTCCATCTGGATGGTGGCACTGGCCATGTCCCTGGCTTGTGTTCACCCCCGCAGCTGTTTCTGTTTTCCCACTGTCCTGGCTGCTACTTCCTCTGTACCGAAACACCTAAATGTGGTGGCCTCTGTGTGTGTGGCACTTCCCCTTCTGCACTGGCTGTGGCTCCCCACACCTTCCCTGTGCCTCTCTGTTCAGGGTGCCCTTTCCCTGGCCTGGCCTGCCCTGTGTGTCCCTCCTGCCCAGTTTGACTTGCTATGGTTTAGCCTCGTGTGCCTTCCCTGTAGCGTTCTTGCGCCTCTCCCTTGTTCCTTTTTATTTTGGCTAATTTCCACTATTGCGCAACTTCCGCTTGCTCCCCTATTGTGCAAGGCGCATGTTGTTGAATATGGCGCTGCGCCATTTATGCATGGTTCCTCCCCCTTCAGTTGCGCATACATTCATTATCATTGCGCTATAGCTCAGTGTGATTTTGTGGGGCGCATCTGCCTCCCGATGAATATCACAGAATGGCACATTTTCAGACTTGCGCTGGAGCAACCCTATTGAGCATGGTGCAACCCTTTTGAATATCTGGGCCTTTGAGTTTAGTCATTAAATTTCTATTTGAGGTACACCTTGGTAAGTTTGTCATCCTGCTGACCAGTAAATTTAATCCAAAAAGCCAGTGCTCTTATTTTACAAAAAGCTGCAATTGAAATCCTACCTAGTTCTGCCCGTACTATTGTTGAGGAGGTGCTTCTTGGTACTCTAAGCCAAGACTTATTAAAGGATGTAAAAACTGTTTCAATATTGTGTTTCATATACCTACCCCATATCTGTCATACAAAGGGCTATTGCATTAGATTTCATTTCCCAGGTCTTACTTGCAGGTTCTAGTGTACCGCTCCATACTGATTATTAAACCTTTAGGAGATTGTTTAAGCTTTTGTATGGTTATCTTTTGGCATGCTGCCCAGCTAGCATTATTAGAAAATATCAGAACCAAATATGCAAGAGACCACCACCAGATACTTACCATTTATATACCTCTTATGTTTTGATCTTGTTCCATGTGTCATCACTTTTCTTTTAAATACATTCATTGGCCATGCTGAATCTCCACATAGAGAATACTGGATGGGAAACTATGCACAACCAGTGTGTTCTGCCACAGAGGGGTTCTGATTCCCTTCACTCTCGAGGTCCATGGGAATCAGAACCCCGAGGTGACAGAACACACAAGTTGTGCATAAAGTTGCTCATCCTGTATTTTTTATAGTGTATGGTAGTATTATGTGAAATGTGTGCATTGTTTCTTTTTTCTCTTTTTCATAATGAAACTGACTTGTAAAGTCTCTAGAGGTTCTAGAATACTGTCACCACAGAATTAAATAGAGGAAAGCAACAATGTACCAGCATTCCAAGTGGTTCTGCTGCAGTAGTGACATCACTACTGCAGCAGAACAACATAATTACATCACTACTGCAGCAGAACAAGCATATTCCAGGCATGGAATTTCATGCATAACAGCATTGCACTATACTCTGTTCAAGCAATAATACCCGACAGGGTGGGCGGTATTGGGCAATACCAGACCACCCAGGGGTGTAATGAGGCCCAGCACTGCAGGCGGAGGGCCTTATAGCCCCTGGAAGATCCAGTATTGCCCATACCACCCACCCTGGAGGGTATTATAGCACTTAGAAAATGGGCTACCTGTGGTGGTTTTATGTGGGATTTTAAAAAGTTAAGGAAAAAAAAAACATTAAAAAATAATAAAGTTTAAGTTACTTGGTTGTAAAATAGTCCCATGTTTCCATGGTAACCCATCTCTTCATCTTCTCCTGTACAGAGATATTCTCTTGTACTTTTGCCCTACAACTACTACCAACTCTAGAACACATTTTCCCAGCCAGCAAACACAAGCAACCATCTGTTTTGTGCATTCCTTAAACATTTTTTTTTCAGCTTCAGAACTTGTGGCAGTTAGGAAGAGCGCGACCTTATTTGACCCTGCACGTAAAAGCAGGAAATGCGTCGTGGTATGCTGCTTGTCGTGGGAATTTTAAGTAATGCTTTTTTGTTTAATGAGTTTCCCAGTCATCGCTACCTACCCTGAGTACCGGGACTCAGCTACTGCTGTTTTTATGTTTCTTTTTTTTTTTGTAGCTGTTTTCTGGTTCCCAGTCATCGCTGTCTTTCCTGAGGACCAGGAGTGTGAAGAGGAGCACCGTTTGCTGCTATTCAGCCTGTCTATAGAGGCAGGGCCCAGAGGAGCTAGAAAGAGAAATAGATCTGACCAAAAATCTAACAGGTTAGACAGTGTTTTTGTATGAGAAGTTTTTTTCTTTTTTGCTGTTTTAAACAGGTGAGTAGATCAGGGATTAGTACTGTCGGGAGGTGTATGCTGGGGAATGGGCATGTGCAAACTATCACTCCATTATCAAATGGAAGAGAAAGAAGAACAATAAAAAATGTTTTCATTTGTTTTCTGTTTATACTGCTGTCATTTTTTAAATTACATGTTACTGGGTCTACTGCTTAGGCTAAGAAGTGAAGTGGGGGGGAGGGGGTTCTCCCAAAACTAAGTGATAGGAAAAATGGCGCTGATTTTAAATTTAAAATTAGGCATGTTAGCCAATTAGGAAGCACGGATGGGCAGTAGGATATTTCAGTGGGTGAAGGGGCACTGTAGGCTGGCACTTTTTATTTCCTGGGCATCTATTGAAAGTTAATATACCCCCATGGCAAGGGTACTAGCCAATCAGATGCCAGGAAATAAAAAGCCAATTTTCTAAAATATATTTCTCACCTTTTAAGTTTTCTCTGAAGCCCTACTGGTGACAAGGAAATAATTGCCAAGTCATCTGCATACATGAGTACAGGAATGATTTAATTATTTAATTAGGTGAATATCCATTATCAGTATCAAGAATTCTTGGAAGACTATTGGTAAATAACTTAAAAAGAAATGATGCTAGAAAACACCACTGTTTCACACCTTGATTAAAGTCAAATGCATCTGTGTACTATCCTAGTAAGCTGTAAAGGACTGCAGTCCAGGTAGATGCGTATACAGTAGTTGTCTTATATACAAAATTATCGACCACCATATCCCTGAAGTCATTTCCATAGTAGCACTCTGGAAACACCATTGAATGCCCCCTTGAAGTCTATAAAAACTACATATATTTTGTATTTTTTTCCTGTTATTTTTTCCAACAGTATGTTGAGGTATACATAAGGGGTGTGATATTCAAAGGGGTTGCACCATGCGCAACCCACTGATGCTCCCAGGCGTGATATTCAAATGGGAATGTTGTGCTGTGCAATTCTCAATGTGCCGTGGTGCACCAGCAATGTATGCAGTGCAAGTGTGGGGGCGTGCCCATGCATATGCAGCAAATCCCAATATTCAGCCCAGGATGTGCGACGCATATGCAGGCACAAACCCGCCTTGTGCCACACGGGGGGGGGCGCAAAGATCCGCCCCTGAAAAGCAGGAGCAAGTCCTAGCCACTCACAGGTGAGCTGCTGTATTGCAGGGCACAACACAGCAGCCACCAGCCTTGGGTGGCCACCCGACCACCCCAGACACAGGCCAGGCATCATACCCCCCATGCCCACACGTGGGTGTAATATATCAATATCCCTGGTGGTCCAGTGGACCCTACCCCCACACCCTATCACAGGCAAATGAATCTTTACTATCCCTGATGGTCCAGTGGACCCACTCCCCTGCCCGATCGCAAGCGAATGAATGAGTAAATACCCTGGTGATCCAGTGGACCCAATCCCCAGCCCGATCACGGGTTTCGGTTGTGAATAAATGCCCCAGTGGGCCATCAGCACCCCCTCCCCACCTGCCCACTCAGACCCACCCCTCCCCCGGTCAGTGGTGAGCGCAGCTCCTCACTCGCGAAGTCGCTTGTTGCTCGCCGATTGACAGCCGCAGGAGTTGGTATGCCCATTGGTCCGTTGCACCACGGGCCTAGGTTAGAGATCAGATTGTACTACATAGTCCTGAAATGTGAATGATTCATTCACATTTTGGGACTGTGTAGTACAGTACAGTCTACACACCCATTGGCCCATGCTGTGGACCAATGGGCATACAGCCATACTGTATGCTGTCAGTCAGCGGGCGGCCAGGCAGCTTGTGGGTGCGGAGCTGCCACCTGCCACAGACGGGGGAGGTGGGGTGGTGAATCTGAGTGGGCAGGTGGGGAGGGGGGTGCTGATGGCCCACCGGGGCATTTATTTATAACTGAAGCTATAATCGGGCTGGGGATTGGGTCCACTGGACCACCAGGGAATATTTTCTTTTACTTAAGCCCTCAATTGGGCTGGGGAGCAGATCCACTGGACCACCAGGGAATTTAGATGTAACTGACCCCTGCAATCAGGTGTTGGGGTGCATTGCCCACCGAGGGCAGGCATCGGGTCCCTGTTACTGCAGCCTGGCAGGGCGCCAGGCACAAGTCACCAGGGATTGACACACCTGCATGCAAATGGGGCCATAATGATATGCAAATGGCCCCATTTGCACCTTGCATTCATAATGGCCTCATTTACATGCTCACATCTGAATATCGCTCTTGCTGCACCTAGCGCAGTTGCACTTGCGCTGGCACAGCCACCTGCTCCTCTCCTGCCACTTGTGCTGGCACAGTGCCACTGCACCATGTGCAGTGCAGGCAGCTCCAGTGCCATATTCAAAGGTGCTGAGCCATGGCGCAGCACCATTGAGTATCGCCCAGGCCATGCCCTGGCTCATCCCAGTTGTGCTGTGCCAGACTTGCTCCTCAATGCGGGCGCATGTCTGAATATCCCACCCCAGGGTAAAATGGTTAAAAACTCAAAGAAAACCTGCTTGAATCCTATTTAATATATTAAAATCTTCAACCCACCTTCGTATCTATAACGTAATATCCTGAAGAAAACCTTTGCCACACCATTAATAAGTTTAACGGACCTATAAATGTTTGCCTTGGCATGGTTGCCTTTTTCATATCTGAAAATCTGGTTCCTTTTCACTCTAAGGAGTAAAAGTTTTGCTCTGTACATTTATTATGAGGAATCATGAGGAGGCCCAAACCACCACTTACTTTTAAAACATACAGTGATATTTTATCCATTTCTGGAGCTTTATCATATTTCAGGGATTCTATAGTTTTTCTTACTTCCTGCTGAAAGATAAAAATTTTGAGCAATCATCCTCCTCTAACTATACCTATTGGTTGCTCCTAAACAGAATAAAATATTTTCTTATAATAGACCATCCAACTACTGTATGTAAGGGGATATATGTATCCATGTTGCTAGACATTATTTGTACCTCTGGCAATAAATTCCCCAAATGACTGTTGATTATTATCCTTAATGTTTTTTAACATTTCCCACTGTTCCATTTTAAACATAAAATCATAAAATACCTTGATGTATATGCCTTATGTGTATGAAACCTGTAAATGTTAAAAAAACATGGCACTAGGTGTTTTTTATAGAAGTAAACAGTTACTAGGGACTGTATTATAAAATGAAGTTAGTTGTGTTATTTAAAATGCATATAAATTACAGATTGTTTGAGAGGCCCTTTGGCACCATGCATTCCTGCTTTAAGCTGAGTAAGCCTACAATTTCATGGTGATTTGCATATCAATCCCACTGCATTGTGGGGGTATGTGTGATTTTGTCTTTCTTTGAAACTTAGCTTTATTGCCAGTGTCTTTTGTGGTAACCTTTGCTTCAGTGCTTCTGCGCTGTAGTTATTTTTAGCTTATTTTTGAGTTTTTCTTTATTGAGTTCCCCATCATGGAAACACACAAGACAAACATAGGAAATACAATAATTTTCACTAAAGAGATAGATCAGTAGATCGGTGGGTCAGTAGGTGCTGACTAAGTGCAGAGGAAGGACATGCATTGTCTGTTGCTGCAGACTGATGTATGGAAGAAGGGACATGCCATTGCTTAAGGTTATCCTCTGTGTTTTAAATAAACATCACACAGAGATTATGTGTTGAACCTGAAGTTCTGTGTCTGGTCCATTTGTTATCCCACAACCCCTGCACAATGGGATCTTGTTTGATTTGGAATGTGTAAAAGGTCTAGAGTTGCTGTACCACAAATATATAGCTCATTCACTAAGGCAAAACCAACCTGACTGATTGGAAAACAAACTCAATGATTTGTGAAGATGGGTTAAGCAGAACTCTTATAATCACTGATCAGAAGGAAGATAAGCAAAATGAGATACATGGTGATCCTTTTAGACTTAGTTGCACTTGCACTACTTACTTTAAAACTGGATCGATTGATTAGATTAAGATATTACTAAAACAGATATAACCAAATCACCCAAAACTGTCATGACTTTCTTTGCCCAACATCACAAGGTAGTCGCACCACTTAACGTGTTTAGGGAAGCAGTAACAAAGAGTCTGGGTTGAAAGATAAAGGAAAGAATAATGGCAAGTGCTTGGTTGTATTTAGGTTCCCAACTCAGAGTTTTCAGTTTCTTTTAAGGATAACTATTTTTAAGCTGCAGCTACAGCTGCTATTTGGATCCTCTGTAATTTTGGCTGAAGGCTGCTCTTTTGGTGCCAGTGGCAGATGGTATGGTTTCTTTCTTACTTTGCTCCTTTTGGATAGAGATGATTGGTCTGTATGGTACTGAAATTGTCACACTGCAATGAATAGTGTGTGTTTCTTGTCATTTTAACAGCTGCATACTGAGAGCAATGTCTGTGTTTTGCTAGTAGAAGAGGAGGAGGAGGAGGAGCAGGGTCAAGAAGGGGGTAAAGGGAACCAATGCAAATTACCTTCTACCTCTGCAGTGCAATCTCAACACATCATTGCTGTACATGAGCTCACTACAGTTCCACTCTGTCTTTCTTGCTCCACCCCACCCTCTTTCTGACATCTTTTCTCCCATTGCAGCTAGCAATCCCTTCACTCACACTGCTGTTGTAGCATCCCACTCTCAAGTCCCTGCTGCTTTGTGTCTCCTCCCAGTCCTGATCCTTAAATTCTGGCATCTAGTATCCCCTTTCACCTGATCTAGCTGTCTCTTTTCCTTGATCATCAAGCCCTGATGTCTAGCAAGCCCCTAACACACCCCTATCCCAATCAGGAAATCCTGGTGCTTGCCCATACCTCAGTATCCGTGCTTCCCCATAGACCCTTAGTGTGCCACTAGGAGGAGAATGGGTGGGGTATATACTCCATTTCAACCATGTGATGGGTTGATGAGGCACCTAACTTCTTCATTTCCAGTCATGACAATTTCATTACTACAAGTCATGTTATTAATTTTTCATTTTTGCCTCTGTGCTGTCTATGCCAAACAACTACACAGCAAATACAAGCAAGCAAATATTCAGCATTGACATGTGCTTGTTTAAGGTGAGCTAACACCTTATCACTATTTGTTTGGTGGTTCACTAAAAAGCCTGCTGTCTCCCTCCTTCCTCCTCCCTTGCTTTGTAATAACAACGGGGCTGACCATGGACTAGGATAAGAATAAAATGGAATAGGATAAAAACCGAATTAAGGATACAAAGGTAAATGAAAAGAAGTTGGCATTCAAGAGGTATAAAGAAACACAGAAAGAGGAGGAGGATGGAGAGGTATACCAAGAAAAGCAGTAGGCAAGACGATGGGGAGAGCAAAGACACAGACAAAAGAAATGATTGCCAGTGGGTAGCTATGGGGATAAGACTTTCTTTGGCGGCATAAGTAAGAAGAAGAAATCAAGCAGGAATAATAAGACTTGGAAGGGTGGAAGGGGTAGACTGCAGAAGGGGACCAGGAAAAAGCTGGCATATTAAACTGGTACTTCTGCTCAGTCTTCACAGTGGAGGGTGGAGGGAATAGACTATCAGGAACCAACAAAAATAGGGGAAAGATGAACAGTCCATTTTCAGAAGAAAAGTCCTAAAAGGACTAGCAGCCCTGAAGATGGACAAGGCTATGGCACCGGATGGGATACACCTTGCGGTACTAACAGAACTGAGAGAGGTGCTAGCTGCCTCCCTCACAGCATTATTTAACAGCTCACTGAAGCAGGAGGTATTGCAGATGGCTGGAGAAGGGCTGACTTGGTCCTACTCCTCTACATAACAACAGCAGTAGTAAGTAGTCCAGCAACTACAAGCAGTCCATCTTATTTCATTGGTTGGGAAGTTAATAGAAAACATACTGAAGGGAAGACTGGTAGGGTAGCACGTGAGGTGGGTGCCTGAATTAAGGTGCCATCCGAAATGGCAATGCGATGTGGGTGAAAGCCTGAATGGCGAGGGCGACTGGATGTGGTGGGGTGGGCGACCATAGCGACAGGATGTTGCTGCATGTACACTCATGCGGGGGGGGTGAGCATGGTCGAGCATGGCCTGGGAGGGGCAGAGGGGATGTAGGGGGTGGCGCTGCAGTCAGCTGCTGAGCTGAGCTGTGGCATTGGGGGTTGGCCTCCGCTTGCGGTTCTGGGTTCGGGTCTGGGTCCGGGCGCTACTGTGGTTTTGTTGCGCCAGGCCCAAAACTTGCATTTTTTTTTGCTTTCACCCCCCGACATGCACTGCCCTGGAGTTGAGAATCCTAAAGTAGGGGTGTGCGGTGGGTGAAGCCCCCCACAGAAAGCAAATGTATTAAGTCCTTGGCACCGTTCTTCCATGCGCTGAGGTTGTAAGGGTGGCAAAATTGTTTTCACCTCCCTAACTTCGTGATAATGCGAGTCGCCGTTCAGCGCTTGCCATTATCACATAGAACCTACTGGTAAATTATATTGAATCCAGTGGGCTACAGGACCTCAGGCAGCATAGATTCATGAAGTAGAAGGTCATGTAAAATAAATCTGATACATTTCTTGATTGGAGTGAGCAGATAAATTGATCAGGGCAGGGCAGTGGATATGGCATATCTGAACTTCAGTAAGGCCTTTGACACTGTGTCACACAGGAGGCTGATTAGAAGTTGTCCAGTTTGGAGTGGGATCCAAAGCAGCGAAATTAATTAAAAACTGGTTAACTGATAGAAGACAGATGGTGGGGGTCAAAGGAACTCATTCTAAGGATGGGAGAGTGATCACTGGTTACCACAGGACGCTGGTACTGGGATCAGTCCTATTCAGTGTCTTCATAGAGGACATTGCAGATTAACCAGAACTGTTTGTCAATGACAGAAAAATCTGCAATGGGGTGGACACTCAAGAGGGTGTAGATAAAATGTGCAGGGATCTTAAGGAACTAGAGGAGTGGTCAAAAACGTGACAATTGGGGTTTAATGCCAAAAGTTTAAAATCAAGCATCTAGGACATAGGAAACCTTGCACTGAGTATAGGATGGGGGTTCTGACATTCACCAGACAGGAATGGGACCTTGGGGTTATCATATCAGGACAGTGTGACAAGACTGTGGGTAGGACCAGAGGGATGCTGGGGTGCATAGGGAGGAGTATCTCCAGCAGGAAGAGGGAGGTGGTGTTGCTGCTGTATCACTTTCTGATACAACCCCACCTGGAGTACTGTGTCCTGTTTTGGAGACAGCACTGAAGTAAGACTCAGACAGGGTAGAGGAGGTACAGAGCAGGACATCTACAATGGTGCATGGTTTGCATGCAAAATCCTACGTGGACAGACTGAGAGATCCTAACATGTAAACCCTGGAAGAGAGGAAACGGAGAGATGACATGATAGAAATGTATGAGTACCTAAAAGGGGTGAACAGGGTGCAAGTGGGTAGCCTCTTTGAAATGAGAATGAGCACCCGAACTGGGGGCATGAGATGAAGTTGGAGGTGGGACAATTCAAGAGTAAAGTGAGGAAATATTACTTCACTGAAAGGGCAGCAGACATCTGGAATAGACTACCAGCAGAACTGATGGAGGCTGGAAGAGTGGGGGGAGGGGGGCTTTCAGCATGCATGGTAGACATAGGGGTAAATTAGATCAGAGGCAGGGTGGTGGGAGGATTGCTGGAGACCAGTTTGAGTTTGAGGAGGCAGAATTGTCAAGGAACATCTGAATAGACTGGATGGGCCAGTGAATAAGGCAACCGCAATTGAGTGCTTACAAAAAAGGTGACTCAATTATGGCACCTGTGTTCAGGGCTACTTGGTAGGGTAGCGACTGGATACCTGGGTGGGTGAGATAGGGCGACGGGCAGCATACAAGCGTGAATGCATGTGCACATGCGTTGTGGGGAGAGGAAGGGCAGGTATGTGGGAAGGAGCGTGGCAGGCAGCTGCCAAGCTGGTCAGCTAGCGTGGTGTGGAGGGTGGTCGGTAGGTTTGTGCAGGATGCAGGGTCTGAGTCTGGAGCGGTGCAAGGTTTTTTTTCCCAGCAGGTGGCTTGTAATATTTTAAGATGTTCACCCCCCTGACATGCACCCCCCTGGAGTTGAGAATTCTTTAGTGGGGGGGGGTGGGGGACAGCCCCTTGCATACATTTAAATCGTCACCTGCGGTTTGCCATAAGTGTACCATCACTGGTAATTCATTTTCGGTGATGTACATGTACCCAAAATGGTGATCGCTATTCCGCGATCGCCGTTATGACATAGAACCATTCATGCCAGTTCTGTCTCCTGTTTCTAATACTTCATAATGTGTAAATAAATATTAAGCAATATTTTAACATCTCTTTAAAGTCTGAAAAAAGAGATTATCTTACAAATGTTAAGAATTATCATGTATAGTAATGAAAAGGGGTAGATTTCATGGTAGCAATTTAATTTAACATATTTGGAATTGAATTGTAAAAATTACAAACTATATTGGACGTTTTTATATAACAAGGATTATATATAGTAAGAGTCTAAACATTACTGAGATTAATAAGGATGAAAATCCTCAAAGGGAATACCTATAAGAGAATGTATTATGAATTTAGTGTCTCTTTTGGCCTGCCATACCTGATAAATACTTCAAGAGAATTATCCACAGTCCTGAGGGCTAGTATTGTTAATGTGATAAATGCAAGGACTAAAAGAAGATTAAAATGTATATTTTTGTTTGTTTGTTGCAAGGATTGCAATATCTCTACCTAATAGGATTAACAGAAAAGACAGAGTAGAGTAAAAAAGATGCCTCAGTATGCACTTTTTAAGTTACAGAACATCAGAACTGACTATAGCAGTTAAAGCAATTCAAATTTAGCTATTAAGATATAGTGTTGTCCCTATTAAAAATATTCAGATTCTCACTGTTAACATCTCGTATGCATTTCAAGACTGTGGGTGACAAAACTGCAGAAAAACTGCAAGAAAGAGGTCCACTTCATTACATCCTGATATTAGCCCTAATGACCAATCAAATTGTAAATGAGTTGAAATAGTTTTTCCATATTATACCCTAAATAGCCATTTATTCTAAGCCACAGATCTATGTTATGTATAAGTGGTCATGCAAATATATGAGGAATTCAATACATAGAGAAGACATGTTGTATAACCTGATATATCAAGCCTGATCTGCTTGGCCATACTATACTGTACAGCATACCACAGCTATAGAAGCGTTTTTATTATACTGAATACTGTTCATTTAATTATTTAGTTATCTGTTTTATTTTAGTCTTTGGTAACTGGGTGAGGCCCATTAGGCACAAGTACCTGTTTTCAGGGGCGACCTGGGAGCACTGGGGAGATTAAGTGACTTGCTCAGAGTCACAAAGTATGCAAGTGGAGGCTGTTGGAATCAAATCCCAGTCTGCTGGCTGTACCAAGCTCATTCATAGCTCATTACTCTAACCTCTAGGCTATACTGCTAGTCCCAGCCCCTGTTCTCTGCTACTTTCTGCAATTTTGTCAAAAAATTGAATCAATTTCTAAGACAGACCCCAAAGCAACCATTTTAGTGGACCAAACCAGCTCCATGTCATAACAGCGACAGTAGAATAGCGTGCTGTTACACGGTAGATGTACATCGCCAAAAATGGTTTCATGATACTTTTCATGGCCTTCTAACAAAAATGGTGCCGAGACCTCTGGTCTCATTTTTATGCAGGGGCTGTGACCCCACACTCCCTACTTATGGATTCTCAACTCCAAGGGGTGCCTGTTGCGGGGTGAAAACTTAAAAAACTAAAGCCACCTGCTGGAAAAAACTCTGCATGGCACTGGACACAAACCCTGTACCTCCCAGCTGACCACCCTTCCCAGCATGATAGCGGACCAGCTCAGCAGCTTCCCACCATACCCCTCCCACATACCATCCCTCCCTGTCTCCCCCCCATGCAAGCATGCGATACCTACTTCCTGTCACGGCATTTCGCCCACTCCCAGTATCCAGTTGCCCCTTGTTTGGTAGTTGGGAACACAGACACCGTAATTGAGTCACCATTTTGTAGGCACCCAACTCGGTCGCCTTGTTCACTGGATACATTCCAAACCTAGTTCACTGAGCACTTCCCAAATCCATCTGAGGCTATCCTTACTGTATCTGGCCTCAAATGATTCAACTGCATAACATAGATCCTTTGAGTCATATTTTGTATCCTACCAGCAGTCATTTGTGGATGATATGCCTGGGGTGGAACCAAGGAAATAAGACAAAACTGTCTCTTGATTTTTACGGTTCCATGTCATAAAGACAATCGCCAAACCGTGATTGCCGTTACAGTGAGTGTACATCACCGAAAAGAAAACGGTGATGTATACTCCCAGCGTGAACTGGGCAAAAATCATAAGCATTATTTTGTGGGGCTTTGCCTGCACCCCCGTAACTGTAGATTGTTAACTCCAGGGGGTACATGTCAGGAAGGAGACAGTAACAAAAATAAATAAAACCCACCTGCACAAAAACACTTTCCCTGCCCAGCCTTGAACCCTGTACCTAGCTCACTGCAGCCTGCCACCCTCACTGCCACACCACAGGGCAGCTTGACAACACTGTGCCACACTACCTCCCACATACTCTCTTCCTCATCCCTCCCCTTCCGCTGACCGGCCTACCTTGTTGCTGTGCTTC
Organism: Neoceratodus forsteri; assembly: GCA_016271365.2. Classification (NCBI taxonomy): domain Eukaryota; kingdom Metazoa; phylum Chordata; order Ceratodontiformes; family Ceratodontidae; genus Neoceratodus; species Neoceratodus forsteri. The sequence goes on along the minus strand of CM028131.1, from coordinate 156,909,593 downwards.
CCTCACTAACCTGCATCTTTGCTCTTCTTTTGTTGCTACCCCTTCAGGGTAGCTCACATTACAGGCGCTGAGAATGAGTAGCTCATATGCAAGTTGCTCAGTCTCAGTCACCCATATTACCAGTTATCAATTTTTACTACATGCCAAGGCAGAACCCATTTAGGAATTAAAATGAGAGCACTGTCACATGTTTGCAATCTCAGTCCAAGCCCGCCAAATCAAGATTGACTCATGCTTCAGTAACTGCACACCAGCCCCAAGTTAAACAAGCATTGTCCAATGTCAGACATGATACTTGCTTATATCTGATGTGCTGTTGTTGAGCATAGATAGAGCACCAGTAAATATTAACAAATTAAAGGGAAGTGGTCAACCCCCTTTGGCCTTAAAGAGTCCCTAGTTTAAACAAGTTCTGGCCAGAGCCAGTATGGCTATAGCCGAGGTCACGGCGAAACATGGCATTGTCTGCCGGGTACAAGATGACCGCCAGGATTCAGAGCGTATGTCAAGTCATCAAGTTGAGGTACTGCAACTTACTTATTTATTTTACAATTTTTGGCCAGGAGACACACTAAGTTGAAGCTTTTTTCCATGTGTCACATAGCACGCAATGGGAGGGCTTTAAGCCCGAGGTTCGATGGGTGGAGCAACAACGTCACTCCCCCATCGGACTTAAAAGGTCACACATCCAGGGCCTCGCCAGGATTCATTTTTCATTGCGGCTGGAGGCACCGCTCCTCCTACCTCAATCCTTCATATCTCTTGCCTTTCCCTTGTTGCTGCCTTTTTGCAGCGCATCCAGCTGCCAGCTCATTTGCTTTTCCCTGCAGCTCGCTGCCTTGTTCCTTCCTGTTGCCTCTGGTTCGGTAGCTCTCTCCACCCTTCCCCCACTTCCTCATTTCTGTATCTCCTACCCCATCTAGCACTGCTGTGCTTCCCCGGTCCTAGGCTGTCTGTCTGGCTGGTGCTTCCTCATTTTGTTCCCCCCCCCCCGGGCTCACTCTGCTGCAGCTGGGCTTACTTTGCCACAGCTGTTCCTTATTCGGTCAGCCGTTCTGTTCCTGTATCTGCGCTTTTGCGCCACTCCTCAGCACCCTGGCTGGTCCTGTTCTCCTTGCCTCTTCTTAGTCCCCTCTCCACCTATGGTGGTCTCCGGCCTTGTGATTTGGACCCGCCTCAGCTCTTCCCTCGGTTCTCACCGCTTGGACCCGACCGGCAGCCTTCATTCCAGTTGCGTCTCTCTGCCTTGGACTTCCCTGGATTTCATTTGGGGTCATGCTGTTTGGCCCTCTGCTCAGCTGCCCCAATTCTGCTCTACCATTTTGGGACATCTGCTGACCTATGCGAAGTGCGGGTACCTCTGTGTGTGCACCTCCTAGTGCTCTGTGACTTTCATAGCTGCTGTGGGGTATGTTTCTGTGGGTGATGCTGGCTATTGCTCCCTCTTGCTCCCATGTGTTTACTTGTGCATAGTTTGTTTGGATTTTGTATTTTGTCATATTTTGTCTTTCTGCTTCCAGTCTGCATTTACAGCACATTCTCAGTGGGCAGCACCTTTCCCATGAAGGACGGCTGTGGGACATAGCACCTTTAGGGGGTGCAATGAGGGATGTCCCTTGACCTGAGGGATGCTTAGGAGTCTGATTTGCCTTGTATCTCCCTCCACCCCATCCAGTCTTTCACCCTCATCTCCTTCATTGCTCATCTGACCTCCCTCCTTTAGCCCTCTTGGCTCCACGATGCCTAGCACTGCCCTCTTCATTTCTTCCATCGCTCACTCAGTCTGCCTTGGCTGCCCATCAGTATACCTCAGTCTCCGTCTGGCCTGCGCTCGATATTCCTTTTGGGCATCCCTTTCCATTATATATGCTGGCTCTCACTGACCTGTTCCTCTATTTCCATCGCTCAATCTGTATGCCTTGGCTGACCAATCAGCTTGCCTCGGCTGACTCCGTCTAGCTCCTGTACTCTTATACTTCCTCATCAAGCTCGCCCTGCTGCAGTTCTCATCCTGTATCAGCTGGGTTCTATGCTCCCCCATTGACCTCTCTACCATCCTTTGTCCTTTCATACCTCACTTTCATGTACCAACCTCCATAGCTTCAATCGATCATCGCACCTCCTCCGTTTCCTAAATTTTACCTTCCTTGTCCAAGTGCCTTTTTTAGTACCAGCCATCATGGCTTCACTCCACTCTTAGTTGCACTCCTCATTCTACATCATCCAATTTGCTCCTCGATCGCTCAACCTGAGTTGCCTCTGGTCCCAGACATGCCTTCTTGGCCTCAGAGTCTGCCCCCTTTTGAGGAGCCTACTTACTCATACTACCTTCATACCAGATCAATTTCAAGTTCATTCCTGTCTCCTTCTTCTTCTAATTGGCACGCCTTCCAGGTTTCACTCCATTTAAGGCCTGCCATCGATATTTCTTTTGGGCGTACCTATCATGGCTCTATGATCGATCCTATCATGACTCCTATGCCCCTCATTGACCTCGGCCATCCTACCGCATGTGTCAGGTTCATAACTTTGGTCATCATTCACTCATCATCATCATTCACTCATCCTTACCTCAAGGTTTATCTATTTACATCGCTTCCTCGACCATTCCTATCATTTCAAGATTTATCTATTTACATCACTTACTCGAGCACTCCTATCATTGATTCCTATGCTACCTCATTGACTACAACCTCAGGGTCTAATCATTCAGGGTCACATTGCATAATCATCAACCTTAGTGTCTGCTCACTTGCATGGCTCTATCAAGCTAGTCTGCATTATTCTCAGTCTCCTCGTGAGCACATCTGGAATCTCCTCATGAACACATCTGGATACCCCTTGCTCCTCTGACTTCTACATGGATCTAGTCCCTCCCATTGACTACTCGAACATACCCTTCTCTGGTCCCTGCTGCCTCATGTTCCTTCTTTAATCTATGCTTCTTTGGAGTTTTTTCCCCATCCCGGCATCATTTCCCTACTTATATCCCTTGTTAATGAACCATTCTCTTTACCAGCATACCTCCTCAAATCAAACGTTGTCAGTCTGGAGGAAGGCCACCTAGCCTTGGATCCCCAGAGGTTTCCTCCTCAAAGGGTTTTTCTCTCTCTCCATGCCAATGGTCATAATATTAATTAGAGTTAGTGCTTTCTCAGGTTAGTTAAGTTCTGCCGTTGGATGGATTCAGATGGTGGCTCCAGCTTTCCCCTTCTTCCTTAGGAAGTCAGCCTTTATCATCTTCTCAGAATTCATTCATCATCTTCGCCTCTTCGAAGCTCAACATCTTTGGGTTTTCTTTCTGGGCTTCTTCCTAACCTACCTTTAGCCAATGCATTCATTCTCATGACACCTGTGGGGGGGAACCCTCCTCTAGGATTCCTTGTGTCGTACCCCTAGAGGGTGGTATATCCCATGGATAGAGAGGCGGAAAGCCACAAAGCCAATCAAGTTACACAAGCATCATATCATCTCATCCAGTTGCTTAAGCACATTGAACTGGTGGCTGTGGGATTCAAACCCAGTTGTCCAGATTTGCAGCTCAGTGCCCTTAAACACTATGCTGCCTCCCCCGATTTGCCTCATTTTATCCACTGACTCTGCAGCAACAACTTGTATTTGCTGGATATGGAGGGGAAATATATATCAAAGAAACTGACATTTTGGGAGCCCAACCTTGGAGGGCTCAATTCGAGAAGATACCAGACTGCTGAAGGGTGGTCCCAGTGACTGAGGATTCTTGGGATGGGCCAGGAACAGGGCATGGGCAGTGGTGGAAGGAGGTTCTGTGGGGATTGCCCCTGGAAAGAATGGTGGCACTCAGGTCTCCTCCCAGTTGCAGCACCATGAAATATAAGCCCACCCCCCACTATCCTGCTGATTAGTGACAAGTCTGGGACAGTGTATGATGGGATACACAGTGGGTATCTGGGGCCAAGTGGTGTCTCCACTAGCCATGGGATCCAGGGCTTGTGGATTGGCTGAGGGAGAGCCTGGGTCACCCAAAAGGAGAATAAATTATACCTCAAGTAAATGATTTCAGTTAATCAGCACAAAGAGCCACAACACTGCTCATCCCCTGTACAGTGGTCCCTCATGCAGAGGTGTTAGAAGTGGAGCATTCCATTTTACAGTAAGGGGGGGGCAGAGCCACTAATTAAGCTTTTGAAGCATAATACAAATCACTTTTGGTAACTCAGGTGATTTATAAGTTAATACTGCCTCCAGTGGGTGTCTCTTCTGGTTAAAAAAATGCTTCTCAGTATGGTTTGGGCATACAAAACTGTTCAGCTTCACTCTGCTGTCCTCTCACCCAAACCTCCTGCTGGGAGTTTCTTGTACCATAAGAGACACCCTCAGAGGCCCTATTAACTTATAATAAAAAGTATAACAGTTGAAGGGACTGGTCCTGTGGTGCAGTGATGGCAGTGTGCTGTACTGCCATGTGGGAGACATGGATTTGGAAACAATCACGAGTCTGTTACTTCTTAGGCCAGTAGGGAGCAGGTGGACAGCAAATGATGTAGTTGTTTTAGAGACGGACAGCTGGTCCCTGTCACTCTCATGCAACCATCTCCCTATCACAGTAGTCAAATGATATGCAGGACTTGGCAGGGCCTCAAAGGCTACCTCCTGTAACCTAACCCTCACTGCTAGGAATCAGATGCAGTCAGAATGATGGAGAATGGAATATGGAAAAATCTTGGGTTTGGGATAAGCTCCTGACTAAGAAAATAAACAGTCAAATGAATTAAAAAGAACCGAATGGAGTGGGGCTGACCCTGTTGTGCAGCAGTGGGCTAACTCTCTGCATCAGTAAGCCAGGTCTGAAGCAAACTGCTGTCAGAAGTCAGCCAGGGTGGAAGAAGTGTGCATCTGAGAGACTGAAAATCTCTGATGGGTCAAGTTTCCCACACTGTGCCTGAAACCTAGCAGAAGCTGGGTGTCTCAGCATCTGGGAGATCCAGAAGGGCATGGGGTGCTGACAGATGTACTGCATCTTTGTATATTGGACATCCAGGGAGAAAATGGGTGGAATAAATCCCTTGTCTGGTGGGATTACAGATGACCCTACATAAGGTCTGGTACCACTAGGTGGGCTGCCCCAACTGGATCCTGCCTCAGACTGGATAGGACAACCCTCCAACTCCCCACCCATTATGGTTAAGTCATGGGAGTATCTTGGGTATGTCCTAGGATGGAAGTTGACTGGGTTTGAGAGGCCAATGAGGCAGCAGGGATAAAATGCAATAATAAAATAAATAAATTAATTACCAAATGGGATTGTGTGACTTCCTACTGGTAACAGACTGTGCAACTCCTGCCAAAAGCTGGGGTTGGGAAGCGGACTCAGGCAGCCAAGGCTGGGAAACATTGTCACTGGCAGAAAATCCCAGCCTGGGAGGTGGTGCTATATTCTGCCACCATAATAACCAATGCAGTGGGTGGGGAGCCACTCTCTGCTGCTACGGCCATGCAGTGCATGCTTAATGCCATCACAGCATCTGTGCAGTGACAGCAAGTGTTGGGTGGGTCGGGAGATTTGGGCTGGGAAAGAAAACACATGTAGAAAAAGACATGACTGCTGCCCAGCTATGAATTCCTGCTACTCTTGGGCTCCATCTGCACCCCCATCCCCACAATTTGTGTAAAGATAAGTGAAGTGTCTGGGCAAGGGGGCACAGGTCATGGGTAACAAATACCTACTGTATATAGGAAAAAATAGCCCAATGAAGACTCACCCCACTGCTATTTAAACAAACTAGGATGTTTTTGCTCACTAATTAGTTCAGGAGCTATAAAGTAGACTTGTTTTAATGGCAAAACTCAAGTGTTTTCTTTCTGTATTCCAAAAGTATAGCGAATATTCAAATTTATGTAACCCCATTCAATATAATATCTAAAGCACCACTGATCTCTGTCATGAAATGGCCAAGAACAATTAGGTTTGTGTTGCATATAAACACCGAGCTGAACTGAAGAGGTTGATTCAATCCATTGGACCAAAGGCTCCAGATGTTACTTTTTAATCTGCTTGTTAAACACTTTGATAGTCTATTAAAGGTAAAACCTTACTATACTGGCCCAAAACAGGCCCACATTACTGAGGTAAGCTGCTTTTCATTGGATGAAGAATTCCTCAATTTTTCCAAATAAGTCCAAAAAGTGCCATATTTCACATAGGTTGTCTGTCCCCACAAGTGAAATGATGACATCGGGATAATCATGATTGCCACCCACCACCACCACACTCAACCTCCTCCCTTCCTCTTTTTCCTCCTCCCCCCTAAACTCTGACCTCATCCCAGATGAGTTTTCTTTGCAGTCGAGACTGGTTTCTCTCTAAGCTTCCCTGTAGCTTTCCTCCATCCATACTCGGACCCATCGTAGCAGTAGCAGTCTTGCCAGCAGGACCCATTCATCCTGACCAGCCACCAACTTGGGAACCAGCTCATGTAATCTGAGCTGCACAAAGAGGGGCTTCATCATATTTTTGAAACAAACTTGGCTGGACCAAACTTTTTTTAGTCTTAAATCATTTCTCGATCAATATTATTGTTTTGAACTTTCAATAAAAAAAAAAAAAAAAACTTTTTTGGGTGCTGACTTTGCACTTTGAAAACTTCAACCACCCCGTTTTCAAAACTTTACAAGTGACCGTTTTATTTTTCAAAAAATCAGCTTTGTGTACAGTACCTTGTGATGCTCAGTAACCTACTCATTTGAAAAAGGGATTCAAGTGACCTTTAGCATCTAAAGGCGCAATACGAACTAGACACTTACCAGCATTTGTGTTCTTTTTTGAGAGTACTGTAATCTTAATAACTTTACATTTCATTTTCAAATTCTTTTTTCAGTAAGACACAGTCCTTTTCACCAACTCCTTATTTTCCTCTTCCCCACCCTCACCTTACTACCCCGTTGCCCTGGTTGCCCATATTATTATCCATGCTTTCTTCCATACTAACTTGCAAACCTGGGTGCATAATAATGTCACCTTTTAGTGAGTAAAGCCTCCTGTGTATGTCTTTAATAAACTCTAAACATCCAAATGAAAGAGAGAGAGAGTCTATGCCAAGCAATCTACTGTTTTCCTGTGATTTAGAACACCACCATTACTTTGTGCTCATAAATACCTGTGGCGTGGCAAGCTGCAGTCTATTCAGCTAGGTGGCTGCTTAGCAATGACATTGTCACACCAGCCGATGTCATGATGTTGGCGTGACCACACAACTATGGGTGTAAGAAGGCTAACCTCCTGAACTCATGCAGCCTCACAGAGCCTAGGACTGTAAAAAGAATATGCTGCTCCAAGGTAACAAAGCCTACTAGACTGGTTACTTTCATGCTGCTGGAGTTCAGTGCGCATGCGCGATTCCTCACACATGTGCGGAGAACACGGCAGCCATCTTGGACATGGCAGATAGTGCCGTGTTCCACCGGCGACTGGTGAACAAAATAATGCAGTGAATGTGCAGTGATTGCCATTCACCTCCACAATTTACAAGTCCGTCCAGTATCCAGTAAGCTCCTTTTACTCTGCTGTGCTCTCAAGATGGCTGCAAGGCTATGCCCACTTCAGCCAGCGAAACACATGCTATGTTCACATTCTTTAGACACTGCTGATGTAGCTGATAGTTTGATTCTGATTTTTTCCTTTTAAAATGTGAAAAACAGACCCCCCCCACCACCATACTGCTGTTGACACACATAAATATATTTGTTTACATTCATTAATCAACTCTCACTGAATCTGTTCTGGACTTTTGAACAATCCCAACACAATCTAACCACTAACTAGGCATTGGAAGTAGAGGAGACTATTGTATCATGAGTGGCTGCTGTATTTGGGGTGTTTCTAATGTTCTGGAAGTATGCAATAGGAGTAGATCAAAGATTTGAAACAAAACAAGGTTGGATATAATGAAGGAATTAGCATGCATTACAGTTCTACTAAGCAAGGATACAAATAAAGCAACCAACAACATCAACAAATTTTAGAGAAGGAAAGCAATCATAAGATATGGGTTTTTAACGAGAAATATTATGATACAAAAAGGGTTGAGAGTGTCCCTTTAATAACATGAGTTATAATATAGAGAATACCAGATGGTCAACTATACACAACCAGTGTATTCTGCCACAGAGAGTTTCTGATTCCCTCTGACCTCGAGAACGAAGCTCGAGAGGTCCATGGGAATCAGAACTCAAGTAACAGAACACACTGATTATGCATAAAGTTGCTAATCCTGTATTTTTTATAGTGAATAGTATTATGTGAAATGTGAACATTGTGTTTTGTTTTCTCTTTCACAATGAAACCAAATTGTGAAATCTCTAGATGTTCTAGAATGCTGTTCTACCCCAAAATTGTATAGAGGAAAGCAACTATCTGGCAGCATTCCAAGTTGTTCTGCTGCAGTAGTGACATCACTACTGCAGCAGAACAACATAATGATGTCACTACTGCAGCAGAACAAGCATATTCCAGGCATAAAATTCCATGCATAACAGCATTCCACTATACACTGTACTGAAATTGTCATATTTGGGAAATGAAGAGGTTCACATATAACACTGGATTATGATGTTGAATTGTCAAAACAGTATTTTATTACTCCAGAATATGAACATGATAAGTTTATTTTATCAAGTGCCACCCAAACCCTGATTTTGTGGAATGACTCTGAAAACAGGTTTGGAAGGGGGATTTGAAATTACACCTGCCATGGTTATAAGATGGAGTAAGAAATGAGTATGTTGAAATTGTGGGCTTAAAATGTAAAAACAATTGCAACATGAGTATGGTACAGTAAATATTTAGAGATGTCAATGTTTATTCAAAACGTTGCTATTTTTTTGAGAATGTGAGCCCAAATTTTCAACATGCATTGGCAGCCATCTTAATTTACTGCAGAAAAGTTTACCACAGTTGGGTACTGCAATAAAGCACTTTCCACTTGCAGCAGCAGTATTCAAGGTACTGCATAAGTTGACATATTTCTATTTCGACTTTCTTTATCCACCTCACTCCAGCCACTTAGGACTTTCTCTCTCCAGTGTGGACTTGGGGATCAGCCATCTCCCACTCCACCTGAGATCCCCTCCGGACCAAGCCTCCATCCTGAGATTCTCCCTGCCTCACTTTCTGACCCACCAATCCCCAACTCTGAACCCCACAAGTGCAGCTGCCAACTCCTACTGGTGCTCTATCTACTGCAAGAAGACAAGCTAGTGCCCAGTAATGTCCATGAATATTCTTCTTGGTTCATCACTCAAGATATTGACCAAACACTTGGCAACACTATACTTTTACTATGGAGTCTCCTATAAATGCTACCCTATTGCCACTTTATCCAGCTTTTACCTTCCTGTAAAATGGTAACTCAAGTATATGACTAGCAGAATGTATGGACATGGCTGTGACAAAAATATCATAACATTCCAAAATTTCACAAAAGCTCATGAAATTCAACTTTAAATACTGGTGCTATTTTGGCGTCTTTGGCTGCTTATAACTTGGCCAGCCTTTGAGCAAGAGATTAGAGAGTTGACACAAACAGTCTCCTTTTTTCCATGTTGATACTTCTCCCAGCTGACAGCTCATCTCTCAGGGATATACCCTGATCATATTGAACCCAAGTGTCATTCAGTTGTCTGCCAGATTTATCTCCCACTTTTTTACCTCCCACCTCCTCTTGTGGGAGTGGTGCTTCTGTCAGCCTCACACAGCACTGCTTCCCCTGCAGCAGTAGCAAGTTCCCAGACCCAGCTAATGGGTGGTTACTGTGTTAGTGAAACCCACTGCCAACCCTACCCAACTGAGCTGCCCTGTCAAGCAGCTTCATAATTCACTATAAATACCACCAACAGCTTAATCTGGTTCAAGGTCAGTTGGCATTCATCTGTATCCCCCTCCCCTGGGTCATGCCTGAAAATAGGCAGAATCTGCCTAGTGCACTTACCCGGTCAACAAAAACTAAAACAAATAAAGCATTAATAAATAAATAAATAAATGCCCTGCCTCCTGACGTGACTTTCTGGGCTTGCTTCCAAACCTGGACTATTAGCATGGCAGCATGATACTATGTTCCTGGGCCATGGGGATGGCCTCAAAGCCTAACATTTAGTGTCAAAGAACCTATCAAAAGTGGTGATACTTTTTTCTCTAGTTGCAAATCTTTAGGAGCTTAAAATTCTGCCGTTTACATAAATGCAAAGTGTAATTTTAAAATGTCTGGAAGTCTGGAGGCTTAAAACTCAGTCACCTTTGAAGACCGAGATTTGAAATTTGGCACACCTCTGTAAGGATCTTGGTAGAGTCTTCCTGCCATATTTGGTGCTATGTGGACAAACACTTTTTAAATTTTATAGAAATATCAATTTTGGTAAAATCTCACTAAACGTTCACAGACACTTCACAAAATCACAAACCTTCACAGCAGTGATATCAGAATTTTGCCAGAATTTCACCAGCAGAAGATACCTTTCACCCTGCTCTAGTTGAACTTGATTATGTCCCATTCCCCATGATTAAAGTCTTATCACCTAGTGTTTCAGACATTTTTTCCATCTGATGACTGCTTCTCTTCCAAGTTCAGTTTTGTGTACTCTATCTCCAGACTGTTTAAAAAGTGGTTAACATTAAAGAAGTGTATTTCCCCACCTACCCCAACATGAAGATGAGCTGGCAGCAACAATGTGAATAGTAGGGTTATGTCTTTTAGTCACTGTTCTGTCCTACCAAAAGACTTTCAATGGACATTCAATATGTTGTATATGCTAGGCTATGAAAATGGTGTACCCATCCCATGCCAATCATTCCTTTTGTTCTCTGACCAGCCGTACAGTAGTACATGATCACTTAGCAGGAGCAGTGCAATTCAATATGTGCAGGAGTTCTGGGCCTTGAAGGGATTTATTCTGTATGCACAGTCTATGTATTCCTTAGATGGAGCAGAGTTCCAATTTAGCAAAATAAGTATGCAGTTCTCAAAAATTGATGAGTCATCTGTTTGGAATGCCTCATGGGTACTAAACAAATGTATTCATTTATTGAAAACTGATAACTGGGAGAGGCACACTGAGTCAAGGCTCATTTCCACATGCAGCCCAGGGGAAGGGAAATAGGGGGACAAAATATACAACATCTAGTCCAAATATACAAAATATACATCTAGAAAAATGCAAGGTGCAGCAAAAATATAGTAATTTAAACAGTAAAAACAGTCCAGTAAACAGTGTACTGGCTAGTATATCAAAACTAAAAAGCAGTTGGCAGGAACACTAAGGTTAAGTACTGGACAATAGCATGCCAAACTTAATTATGGCCAAGGAAGGTGTGGGCAGCAAGAGGTTTAAACCAGCATTTGTGGGAGAAAAGGGAAGGGAAGGCGAGAGGCTGTGGGTGAGACAGAGATTATTTCAGAAGGAGAGAAGATGTGAGGAGAAAGCTGATTTCGCAGCAACAGAGTTGGAGTTGGAATGAAATAGTGCAAGAACCATGACAGCAAAGAGATTAAGAGACAGAGGAGAGAGAGGAGAGGAGAGGAGAGGAGGGAGGAGGAGGAGGAGAGAGGAGGGAGGGGAGGGAGGGAGGAGAGGAGAGAGAGGAGAGGAGAGAGATAGTAAGGCAGGTCATCATCAGTACTTAGAAACTAGGGGCACACTGTGCATGAGAAATGTAAATTTCTGTCCCAAGCCAAGTTTTTATTTGCTCAATGTGGGTTTTCAATACTTATTTTCAGAAACCAATTTTCCATTTGCTGCCATAACCTTTTCAGCCTGCCCTTCCACTGTCCCCACTGAGTAGATTGCTATGGTATGCTCCACCAAGACCACACAGCCAGTAAAATCATCAGATTTATTTCTGAGGCTATGAAATGAGTGACAAAGAGGTTGAAGAGAGTTTTTAACTTCTATAATTTTGGACATACTGGTCACTGTAGCAGTCTTCTAGCCTCTTGCTCTAGGGACACTGTGTCTTGTTTCAGCTTGAAGACATTTGTGGATGGTGGCTCTGAATTTGTCCTTTCCATTCTCCCCATTGCATCTAAATTCTCCTAAAAGTTATCGGCAATCTTTGAATAACTAAAACAAAACAACCAAAAAGGCAGAGCTCACAACCACATCTACAAGGACAGTGGTCAGTAAAACATTTATTAAAATACAAACATAGCGGAGGAAAAATGTGCCTGATGCATTTTGAACACTCTCACGTCCTTTCTCAAAGGCTAAAATAACAATCAGATGTGACCATTAAATACACAAATCACAAAGAGCATCATCATGACATCACTAATAAAAAGACAAATGATTGGTTCATACTTCATTGCATAATCACATAATCACTTAATGTTCTCCATTCCTATCCGTCTTTAAATCAATGGTTTTGCATTAAGGGGAAGAAAAGGAAGGGGGGGTTTGGGGAGGCACATAATAGAAGGAGAAACCCAAACAGTATATACACTACAGTGGACCAAGATGGGGTTTGTTATGCTTTCTTTTTCAAGAAAGGCTTGAGCTCAAATCTAGAACTCAGACCGCTTCCCTTTGTGGCATTTAAATTCATGATCCAGAAGGCCTCATGGATCGATAACAAATCATTAAAATTGCCACCATGAGGTTTGGGGCAAACCTTGTCAATACCCATAAAAACAAATGTATGTTCATCCTGATTAGTACCTTTCATAATATGTGCAGCCGAAGCATAAGTAAATGTAAAGTCATTGGAAAATTCTCCTAATCTGGTATTTTCTGAAAGTCATTCAGACCCATTGGGCTATATGACAGAATTGCTGGATGCAGCGGTCAGAAGTAATCCATTCCTAGTGGAAAATATGGAGAATGTAAATCAGACTGCAAATGAACATACTTTGTTTCTGGCATTTCGAGAACTAGAAAAGGTTACACACCAATGGAGACATACATTTTGGAACAAAATGAATTTGGAGGCATATGTGACTGTTAACAGAATTCCCAGAGGCTTAAGAATAATTCAAAATCCTGCTTGTGGACAAGAGAATGAAGCCTTCTTGAAAGCTTGGGAAGAAATATTAATGAAAGCTAGTTTTAAATTGATTAATTTAATTTTTAAATTCAGTAAAAAGAGAGGATGTTTTAAAAGGAGTAATCAAAACCAGAGAAAGAGAACTGAATTCAATAATCACAAAGAGTTTGACACACTAGATCTAAAACTGAAAGCCTCAATAAACAAACTGGACAATGAACTTAAAGCAGCAAAACAAGTGAAATTTGTCCATGATAAGCAAGATTATGAATTAAATTCTGTCTATAATTGGAAAAAGAATCCATGAGGCATTTTAAAAAATAGAGACAGACACGTTTCATTTGAATTCAGTAGTGCTAGTGAATCAGATGTTGAGGAATTGAATGTACAGAGCCATTTTCACAGAGACAGGCAGGAAGCAGCACCTCCATAGATGCCACGCCGGAGCCCCAGATTACAGGAAACCAGAAGAGAAGAGCACAATGGCAACTGAGAAGGATGTGGAGGGGGAAGAGGAGGCAGAGGTCATGGCAGGGGATGGTTTCAATTTCACTGCAATCCCAGGAATCACAACAGCAAACACTAGTAGATCAATCTAAAGGACTATAGGTAATTAATCTTCAAACTATGACCTATCAACTGCCAAGACTGCTGTTTGAAGCAAAGGTCTGAATTTTTCCCCACTGTGCCTGCAAATAAGTTTGAGACTATGGTTGATATAATTTTGGCCATTATAAATCTTGGTCTGACCAGCCCAGTGGTGCTGAGGGTTGAGGCGATGGATGCCACACCTCGCGCCACGCTGGCAACCCAGGTTCGGACACAAGACCAGACCATCAGGGGTCAGCAGAGGAGGGATAGGATTGAGCATCCGGAGGACTGCTCTCCTATCCCAGGGGGGGTTCTGGGGTGCCACTGCCTTGCAGCGGCCCCTGGTGATGACCAGGGGCACTGCTAGAGGGTGCCAGCAAGGTGCAGAGTGCCTTCTATCACTCCACCATTTCCTAACCCAATTTACCACCTTGTGACCCGCTCCCAGGCTGCCCAGCTTGTTCACAAGTTTTCTATGTGGAACAGTATCTCATGTTCTTAGAAGCAATAGAGGAGTTCAAGTGAGCTTGGGACAGGCACATCAGAAACCCAAAATGAAGTGGGAAGGGGGAGTAGGAAATTGGGCAGACTAGATGAATTGCACAGTCCCCTTCTGTTGATACATTCTTATGTAGTATCCAAGGCCTTACTGAAATCCAGGTATGCCACATCCAAAGCTTCCCACTGATCTACTTCCCTAGTCACCCAGTCAAAGAACTCAATTAGATTTGTTTGACATGACCTTCCTTTTGTGAATCCATACTGTGTCAGATCCTGTGTCCTGGCTGGATCTAAAGTGTTCCACAGTCCTTTCTTCAAGTAGTGATTCCATAATTTTCCCACTATTGATGTGAGGTATACTGGTCCATAGTTTCCATCCTTCTCCTTACTCCCACTTTTGTAAAGAGGGAATACATATGCCTCCTTCTCCAGTCCTCTGGAACCACTCCCGTATAGAGTGATTTCATTGAACAAGGCTGGCAGTGGTGCACCCAGCACCTCCCATAGTTCCTTTAATATTTTAGGATGTATCCCATCCAGTCCCATTAACTTGTCAATGTTCAGTTTTGTGAGTTCTTTTAGGACTCTTTCTTCCATAAATGAACTGGTATCCACCTCCCTCCCATATTTACTCAAGCTGCCTAACTGTGGTCCCTCACCTTCTCCTTCTTCTCTGAATACAGAACGAACATATTTGTTCAGTACTGGTGAAGATGGTACTTAACGCATAACATGACTTACCACCCTGCTCAAACTATAATGAACCCACAAGGCAATTGATAACAAAACTAAAACCTTGTAAATCATACAGTACTAATGAAAGCTAACATTAATTACTTTTTTACCAGGACAGGGCTTTACTCTTTTAAGGTACCTGCATACTGTTTCCAGTACATGTCTATCTGAGGAAGTAAACAACCAAGTAACAACGGTTTTGGAGGCATGTAAACATTTTTTAATAATGGACACAGTATTGACAACATTACTGATTCATAAAGAAATCCCTGTCCCTGAATGCTAAATACTTTTAAGATGAATTTTCAGTTGTAACATACAAATGACCATAGAACAGTCCAACAGATATTTATCAGTGCAACAGGAGTAGGAGTTGCTATAAAAACTACTTTTAGAGCACAGTCTTATAATAAATATAGCATCACAGTAAATAATTTTCATTTAATATTCCAAATTTGCTGATGCCTTGTTCAGTAATTACACTTTATTTTGATTATCTTTGTAAATGTTTAAAAATCTTTTGTCTACAAGAAATGACATAAAGCCACCCTTGAGCGACTTGTGTAATTTTCTTTTTTTTATATTTAGGATTTGTATTGATTTTCCAGAAATGTACAGTACAGTACTACAATGAAACACTCAGCAAACAAAACAGTACGGTCAGAGTATTGTGTTTAATAATTTCAGGCCATACTTTGTTGGTGGTCTCCCAGACTGACAATTAGACAGTTGCGGACAGGATTTTGCATCTATACAGTTCCATTGTACGCTTGTTCAAGTCACAGATTTGTAACCTTCTGCATTGATCTAAAAGGCAAGGAACAAGGTTAAAGAAAGATGGACATGTCACTCTGCACAGCTGCTGTACCTAGGGCACAAACTGCGGGTCCCTAGACATTGCATGCACCAGCCATCTGTTACATCTGGTCTGTCTCTTGTCCACTTGCTGGCAGAGAGAGTAGGTTAAGATCTCAATTATGTAAATACTGATTATTAAGGTGATCCAATCTCCCATAGTGGTGCTATTTGGTATAAGTTAGTGGTTGGTGACACATTTTTTTTGCTGCCACCAGAAGAAAGCCTAAGGACTGTCAGTGTTAGGGCATGGATGAAGATGCTGTGTAGGGCCTTTTTTATGGCCTCACAGAAGGGAAAAAGTTTATGGCAATCCCACATAATATGAAAGCGTGCTGCTGTCACCTCTCCGCATTGTCTCCAGCAGTGAGTAGTGGTTGCGGTTTTCTGATGTAACTGCTGTACTGAAGTCAGGAAATATCTGACCAAGCATTATAGCAGAGGCATGCAGACTGCCATGGCAGTGGCAGACTTTAGCGGTCAGCACTTCACTTCTTTAAAAAGACTCTCAACAACAGTTTACCTTCTGCTGAAACAACTTTTATATTTCTGAAGTGAAAACAAGTGCAGTGAAAAACAATTGTTTTGCATGAGGCTAAATCAATTGGTGAAGTTCTTGAACCCTACTCAGTACTTTAGTATCACAATTGCATATATAATGCCATTGTTATTTCTTTCTTTTCTCACCCGTCCCTTTAACTGTGACTTTTCCTTTCGTTGTCCATCATGGTTTTCATGCCTCAATTGGCTAATCCATTTTCCGTTCTACAAGACAAGTATATTTAGTTCATACCTCAGGGTAACGGGTGGAGCAGAGAGGTGGACCGAAGCTACTTAAACATTTTCAAATAACTGTGTTTGTGCGCCATTACTATTTGCCATTCTGTTGCTTCCTGGTCCCAGTTCATTGCCATGACATGATGGTTACCACGGAGAATGCTGATCTTTCTAATGCTGATTCATCTTCTTCGGAGCAATGGTGATTGGCCTAGACCGGCCTTAAGTTCCTGTAGGTAACCATGGTGACTATCAACATCCATTAGTGTTTTCTGTGCTACTCTCCTTAAAACACCCACAGTGAGCAATTAAAAAGTGTGGTGCATAATACTATGCAAGAGCCAGATTTTTTTTTATTAAAAAACAACTATTCTATGCCTGATTTGTATATTCGGCAGTTTGTATATTTACAGTTAGGCATCACTCGCATCTTCAATTTCAACTACATAGCAGAATTTCCCATAGGTTGGTGCTGCAGTGCCTCTTTTATTTTGCTACAGTCTGTTAGCTTTTTGACACAGTTACTAATTTTACCTACTAATACTATGGCCACTTCTCCTGCATCACCATTTCTTACTCTTTCTGTTACGTTAATTTATGACCTGCATTATAAGAGTGTCAGATCGTCAGTTTTACTATTTTATCTTTAAAATGGGGTGACAACTCTCTAGCAGTTAATTTTTTCAAATCTGTAGTGCAAACTTAGTGTATTGCTCTAATTATTTGAGCTGTGCAATATGTCCTCATTACTAGCTGCACTGGGACCATTTCCCAAAGGTGCACATGTACTCAAAATTTAATGCCTGCTTTCTTCATGCTATATCCTCTATTCTCAATGAATATTGCTATCTTTTCATAACTTTGAGGATATTAGTAGCCTGATATAAAGAATATGTCACAGCTTTTCATGTTTACCAATTCACCTTGTTGTGTTCACAGTAATTTTATTCATAATACATTTATAGTTCCATGATTATCACTCTTATTTTCAGAGTTCTCAAAAATAAGCAAAATAGTAAGCACTCTGTGGTGTTTGAATGTGATGTAGATAAAGTGCCTTTGCTGCCAGATTTGATCAGATTTTACTGTAATACCACCATTGATGGTGATTATGGTATACTGATGGTGCCCCTAATTTTTTTTATTTTTCTTCTGTTTCTTAGTAAACATTAAATAATATAATTACAGATATAATAACATATACCTGGTTTTAGAGTTTATACAATCTATGACTTTTCATCCCAAATAACTATGAAGTCCATAGTCTTCACTGAGACCCTTTGGTACCATAGCATCCAGTGCTTCTATCCAGAAGTTATCCCTCTGCTCTAATAATGTATTCAGATCTCCTTCTCATTTTGGTGTTTGTACTAGTTTGAGTCCAATAAATTTTAAAGATACAGGGGACCCACAACCTCTTTCTGTGTAATGTCTCACCATTGCATACAATGGCTTGTTCACTAGTATGGCTGCCTTATGTTCTCCAGTTTGTAGTTTTAATTCACATTTTGTTTGGCAAATATATACCTGTCCACCAGGGCAGGTAAGCATATATACAACTCCCTTTGATTTGCAATTAATAAAGCTGTTAATATCATACTTTTTCCCTTTCTGGGATGGTTAAATGTTTTAATGTTTTGAGTGTTGTTACAATGGTTACAGTTCCCACATCTGTAGTTTCCTCTTGGTGCTTCTGGCATCCATGTCAGTCTTATTTTACTAGGGTCCTCATATAAACGTTTCATTAATGTGTCTTTAAGACTTTGCCTCTCCAGCTGGTAATTCTTGGTCCTTTGTTTGCAACTTCTCCAGACACAGCTTGGCTGCTAGTATGCCCCAGTTTTTCCTTATTATTTCTGTAATTTTATCTGTATCTTTATTGCATGCTGTACTATATGTAAAGCATTTTCCATCAACTTTCACTTTTTCTGTTAAAATTCATTTCCATTTTCAATTCTGTCCTTTCTATTGCTTTCACTAAACTATCTGGTTTATAGCTCTGCTCAAAAATCTTTTACACATATTTGCCATTTCTTTCCTTGTTGTTTGTACTTCAGAACAACTCCTCTTTACCCTTAGCTGACCATATGGAATGTTTTTCTTTAAGAAATAGGGATAATTATTTGCCAAACAAGGAGGGTATTCCTGTCAGTAGTTTTTAATAAAGTAGTTTCTGTTCTATTGTTGATTTTATAAATTGGAAGTCCAGATATTTCACCTTATTTTCACTATGTTCTTCAGTAAATCTTAAATGTCTATTGCTGTTATTTTATACAGAAAAAATTCAATATATTCTTCTTCTGTTTCCTTCCATAGACAGAGCACATCGTCTATAAAGTAAACCCTCATTTTTATTTTATCCCTCCATCTGTTGTTATTTTTATTCCAGATAAAGTCTTTCTCCCATCTCCCAGCATATAAATTTGCTAATGACAGTGCCATGGTATTGCTTGTAGTACTGGACATTGAACAGAAAAAAAATTGATTCTAATGTGAACTTTGCCATATTTACTGTATACTCTGCCAGTGGAAATAACTGTATATCACTTTTCTGAATGGGTTTCTCTAATTGTTTCTATTCCCTCATCATGTGCTGTACTGTTGTATAAATTCTCTATGTCCAGTTTTCCATTTTTTTTCTGAATACATTGCATTTTTCTGAGGGTATAAAGGTGAGGTCTTTCTTTAAGACCTGTCCCTGGCCTCGCAGAAGTACATTCCTTGATAGATTTATTACTTTAATTTCATCAGACTTGCTTACCTCCTGGGTGTCTGGTTTCTCTCCCCCAGAATCTCCCAAACTTCCTGCATTCTCCTCTTCCTCTCCCTCATTAATAATCACAAACCCCTGGTTGGTACATACAGTGAGGCTGTGGGAGGTATTTAAGAATGGCTTAACCTTTATACCCTCAGAAAAACTCAATGTATTCAGAACAAAAATAGAAAACTTCAGACTGTTTAGGCAGCTTCATTTAAAGGTAACTTTAAAAAAATCCTGTTGAACAAACAGTAAGACCCAGATATATCACCATAAGAGAACCACGGGAGCATAGTGGTGAAGAGTTAGAAGAAGAAATTACATAAAGAAGGGAAGAAGCGCCATTCAAAGAGAAATCTACCTTTATGCCTCAAGGTAATCAGAGCCAAGTAGTTAACACATTCTGTAGGGTTGGAAAAAATTAAATGGAAGAGATCTTTAAAAAACTGAAGGAAATAAAACACAATATAACAAGGAAAGAAAAAGAAGCAATATGAGAACTAAATGAAAATAAAGATATTCTCATAGAAAGAGCAGATAAAGGAGAAGCAGTGGTAATATGACCAAAGGAGATGTATCTGGAAGAAATATATAAACAATTGGAAAATGAAAATTTTTATATCAAACTGAGGCCAGATCAGCTGGCCCGGTGGCACTGAGGGTTGAGGCGCTAGACGCCACACCTCGCACCACACCGGCGACCTGGGTTCGGGAGTGATCTCGGGTCAACAGGGGTCAGCCAGGGCGGAGAAGGATAGAGCAGTAACAGCAGCTCTCCTTCCGGGGGCTACGATATCCCTGCAATGCTACCACCTAGGGAGCCTGGGTGGATAGCGAGTAGGTGGAGCAGCTGCAAGTGGATTGGGTGATGTCAGCAGAAGGGTGGAGCAGGAGGTATGTCTCAGCATGCCTCTAGCTCCTAACCCCTCATTGCACACCAGCATCGGCAGGAGGAGGAAAGAAACTGGAAAACCACCTCAGCTTCTCCTGGGTGGTTTTACCTCGCTGGCAAGTCTCCAGACTCATCGAACAGACTCCACTGCTGACTGACCCCACAAGCTTCAGTGTGTGCTGGTTTGAGGGAGGTAAGGGAGTCCCTCTTCACCTCTACCGAGTGCCACGATGAGATTGTCTGTGGCGTCGGGTGCTCTAGGGGCAGATCTCGATGGGGGAGTGGGGCCTGTGGGTAGTAGCATGCCAGAGAGAGTGGAGAGAGGAGGCAAGTAGGAGCATAAATACATAGTTAAAAAAACTGAGGCCAGATCCCACAGACATGTTAAATTAGAAGCAGACAACATGTTAAGTAAAGGTGAAGAAAGGAAATGGCTAACAAAGACAGACAGTGAATCATCCAATAGGACCAACTATTTCCCTGCTGCCAAAGGTACACAGTAATGCCCTCCCCGGGAAGAGTGACAGTTAGCAGCATTGGTTCCATCATTGAACCACTATCAAAATATGTAGATTTTTCTTAAGACTATTCATGACATAAGAAAAATCATACATAAGAAGATACAAGAAATGTGCTAGAACTACTGAAAGAAATAAATGCTACAGAAGTGAGTCTTTAGGCCACAATGGACATAACGGGTTTATACAACAATATACTACACAATGAGGAATAGAAACAATAAGAGAAACCCTTCAGAAAAGAGATATGTAGTTATTTCCACTGGTACAGTATACAGTAAATATGGCAAGTTCATAATAGAATCAAATAATTTTCTGTTCAATGGCCAGTACTACAAGCAACACCACGACACTGCCCTGGGTACTTCTTTTGCACCATCATTAGTAAATTTATATGTTGGGAGATGGGAGAAAGGCTTTATCTGGAATGAAAATAACAACAGATGGAGGGATAAAATAAAAATGTGGGTTCGCTTTATAGATGATGTGCTCTGTCTATGGAAGGGAAGAGAAGAAGACTATATTAAATTTTTTCTATATATAAATAACAGCAATAGACATTTAAGAGTTACTAAAAAAATATATTGAAAATAGGGTGAATTATCTGGACCTTCAGATTTATAAAAAGAACAATAGAATAGAAATTACTTTATTAAAAAAAAAAACTACTGACAGGAACACCCTCCTACATTGCGAAAGTAACCATCCCTATTTCTTAAAGAAAAACATTTCATGTGGTCAGCTCTTAAGGGTAAAGAAGAATTGTTCTGAAGTACAAACAGCAAGGAAAGAAATGGTAATTATTTGTAAAAGATTTTTGAACAGAGGCTATGAACCAGATATTTTAGTGAAAGCAATAGAAACAGAATTGAAAAACAGGAATGAACTTTTACAGAAAAAAAAGTGAAAGAAGATGTGGAAATTGCTGTTACATATAGTACTGTATACAATAAAGATACAGATACAATTACAGAAATAGTAAGGAAAAACTGGGGCATACTAGCAGCCGAGCTGTTAATTGCAAATCAAAGGGAGTTGTATGCTTACCTGCCCTAGTGGGCAGGTATATACTAACCACACAAAATGTGAATTAAAACTACAAATTGGAGAATATAGGATGGCCATATTAGTGAACAACCCATTGCATGCAATGGCGAGACATTACACAGAAAGAGGCCAGGAGTCCCCTGCATCTTTAAAATTTATTGGACTTGAACTAATATGAATACCAAAAAGAGGAGGAGATCTAAATAAATTATTAGAGCACAGGAAAAGCTTCTGGATAGAAGAACTGGATTCTATGAAACCAAAGGGTCTCAATGAAGACAATGGAGTTCATAGTTATTTGGGTTGAAAAGTGATAGACTGCATAAACTTTAAAGCCATGTACATGTCAGTATACCTGTAATTATATTATTTAATGTTTACTAAGGAACAAAAAGAAAAAGAAACATTTTTTAGGGGCACCATCTGTATACCACAGTCATCATCAAGAGTGGCATTGCAGTAACACGTGGTCAAATCTGGCAGCAAAGGTACCTTATTTACATCACATTCAAACACCAAGGAGTGCTTACTATTTTGCACATTTTTGAAAACTCTGAAAATAAGAGTGATAATCATGGAAATATAAATGTACTACGAATAAAATTACTGTGAACACAACATGGTGAATTGGTAAACATGAAAAGCTGTGACATATTCATTATATCAGGCTACTAATATCCTTAAAGTTATGACAAAATAGCAATATGCAATGACAAAAGAGGCAATAGTACAAAGAAAGCAGACATTAAATTCATGAGCCTTTGGCAAATGGTCCCAGTGCAGCTAATAATGAATAAATATTGTATAAGCCAAAGAATGGAGTTTGCCTCTAATGGGCAGACCAGATTGTCCAGGTGGCACAAGTAAAGGATATGGGAAAAACAAAAAGGAAAAAAAAGAGGGGAGGGAAGAGACTCAGGAAGGGGAAAGGAGCTAAGAGGGTAAGCTAGAGGAAAGGAGGGACAGGAGGAAGGGGAGAAAGGGGTATGACATCATGAGGGTGGAGCAAAGGGGCTGGAGAAGCAAGCAATTGGGAGACGGACAGGAAAGGAGGGCTGTAACAGCCTCTTAAGGGCCAGGGGAGAAAGAGCCCTCTTTAGCTTGCTACCTCCAGTGTGAAAAGTGCAGATTACTGGGACAAGTGCTGGCTACTATACAAAGAAAGCTAGCATTTGTTTTCATTACAAGAAACAGGATTAAAATGCAGCAACGAGAACTGAGGATGATGGAGAACCAGAGAGCTTGACCGGAGCCACATGGCATGTAGGCACTAGTTTTAGGTGCCAGAATGGGAGATCGTTGTTTTCAGAAAGCAAGGGGCTAGGAGCATTGATTTAAATCCAAAGGTGGGGTTTTATGTACAACTGAGCAGTAGAGCTGGAGACCGATAGAAAGGCAAAGCCACACGGCCTAGGCAGCCCCACTACGAGTGCAGCGTGGAGGAGAAGAAACCACATGCACATGGGCCCAAGACAGAGAGACGGTAGAGCATGGGGCAAGAGGGACACAGGGAAGAAGATGGCAGACAAATGACCACCAAGAAGAGAAAAAGGCAGAATGGTCAGGTGGGCAATTTTAAGTAACAGTCAGGGAGAATGGGAGGAAGGAGGCCAGAAGGAGTTTCACTAGGAGCAACATGGCCGACACAGTTTGGGGGACAGCGGATACAAGCACATCATGATTAGAGCATGGAGCAGGGGGAAGGAGATCACACACACAGGTAGGCCTAGGGGTAGGCCAGCAGAGTGGATACAGGGAACAAGAAAGAGCTTAGGGCACAAAAATGGGTAAAAATAAAATAAATAAATAAAAACAGGGATTTGCGAAGTTGGACAACGGAAAGAGATGCAGCGGGGCCCAGGAAACTACTTGGCAGCTACAACACAGTGATAGGCACAGTGGGTGACATCACGTGGTCAGTGAGGCCCAGTGGGGTGAACAAGAGAAAAACTAGAGGCCCAGTGAGTGGAGAAAACAAAGGGTGCTAAAGGACAGGGTTGTTACAGGGGAAGAGGAGGCTAAAGGGTGCTGCATTACTGGGTGAAGGCACCACTACCGAATGGGGATGGTGTGGCTACGCAGCAGTTTTCACCATGAAGCCACGAGGGGTGTGAGACACAGCAGGTAGAGGGCCTGGGGGAGCCAGGAGATGGCTGGTGGAGTAGCAGCACAAAGCAAGCCAGCCCCAGTGCCGGGGTAAGGCAAAGGGGACTGGCCGGAATGCAGCCGGAGGGTGCATGGAGGCCACGATGGGGGGGGGCATGGGTCACAACAGAACCAGGCCCAAAAAAGGGCATAAGCATGGCATGGGATAGCCCGAGAAGGAAAGGTGGGATGTGAAAAACAGGAGAGCGGCAGCACAGGGGAGAGGGAGCTTCCAGGGGAGGAATCAAGGGAAAGGACAGGCGTGCAGGGAATGGCTAGGCCAAAGAACACGCAGCCACCATTTTGAGTATTTTGGGAGGGCACAAACTAGGGACAAGGCAGGAAGACAATGAAAACAATGGAAAACAGAATCTTAAATAGCAATGGTTAGCTGGGGGTCATTTTCGACACACACAGGACTGGTATAAAAAACAAACCAAAAAAACCAAAAACATATGAACTCAGCAAGTGGTAAAAAACTGTTTAAACTAAGAAGATAGGAATCCATTGGTTAGCAATTGGTTATCCCAACATCGATGTGTCCTTGGCAAACAGAGGAAAGGGTCAGGGCCTGGGGGAATGAGAAGGCGCAACAAGTGACAAAGAGAGAAAGGAACCATGTGGATGAAACAACGATGGGGGGCCCCGGCAACTGAGATGGAGGAAGGCCTGTCGAACCAAAGGTATTAACATGTGCATTTTCTTTTACAGCAGTTTCTTTTAACATTAGGAGCAAGCTCAAGAGTGATAGATGATGGCGTCAAAGAAGAGCAAGCCAACCAAGGAGGAAGCTTACAAGGCCATCATCAAATTGGCAGAAAGGGCCAATAAAGAATGGGGATTGGTAGACGATATGGAGGCACAGGGACCAGGGGGAAGAGAGAAAGGGGAGAGCAGTGACATGGGACACAGGCCAGCCCAGTTGCCTAGCCCAGAAAGGCTTCTGCCCAGACTGGCAAACCCAGTCAGATCAGAGCCACAGACCCTGACCCCTATACCGGCCACCCCACTGGTCCCAGCTCCTATACCAACCACCCCATTGCTGACTGAGATGCCTGGACCAGTATCGGCAATACCGGCAACACAGTACTTGGCAGGAGGACTGACCCCAGGAGCTGGAGGGCAACCACCAAGCCCAACACCAGGGTAATGTGAGCAGCAGCATAAAGGAATATGTAGAGCAAATGATTACGGCTGTTGGGCAAGATGGGATAGGACAGCTGGAAAAAGCACTGGGGGAAATCAAAACAGGAAAAGGAGAAGGGGCAGGGATCACACCGGAAGGGGAACCGCTGCCAGGGGGTCTAGAGACATGGTTTCACAGGGGATGAGAATAGGTGAATACGTCCCTATAGCAACAAAAGAAAAGATATGGAAGGGAGAATATGTGGACATTTTCACACTGGTCAGTAGAGAAGCAGTGATGAAGTATGACGAGAGGGAGAGCATTGGAAAGGCAGAGATGGTGGCAGCAGTAGTCCTGCTAGGGCAGAAAGAGGAAGATAAGTTCACGAAAGGCAAGACATGGGACAGTTGGTATGTGGGTTTTGCCACATATGCAGCAATAGAGCTAGAGAAAAAGCCTGAGTTGGGAATTCCCTTGATAACCTATCAGCTAATAATAAGGAGGGTGAAGCCAAAAGGAGGGGTGGAGTGGATATATTATGATGAGTTTTTCAGGCAAGTGATGGCCACCTATGGGGATGTTAGGTTGGACATCAAACAGCTGGACCTGTGGACAGATTACATTATGGATCGGTCCACACCAGATGGAGAAGGGGCAAGGAAGGCCACATTAGTGTAAAAATGCTGCTGGGGATACAATCGGGCTTTTTGCTCATGGCTGCAATGAAGGCTCCACCACGCATGTTCCAAATGTGAGGGGACCCACCCAGCCTCGAGATGCAGGACAAGCTTGGTGGCAGGGGTTAACCCAATGGGACACAGGGCACCAACAGCTAATCCTTTCAGGGGGACCAAGGAGGTTTCAGGGGACAGACAGGAACCAGGGGCTTTAGGAGGAGGTGAGGTTTTGGGAGGGTGGAAAACAGATATTAAGACAAAGCCTAGCAGACTGGGAGAGGGACAGATATTTATCATGGTAAAGACACCAATCAGTATCAGGAATCGAGAGGTGGCACTACAAGGACACACCGACCAAATAGCAGCACATAAACTAAGGAAGGGCTTTAAGGAGGGTTTCAGCCTACATTGTCAATGCTCCAGGGAATACCGTTAAGCAAAAACTTAGGTTCAGTGAAGGGGAAAGAGGAGCTACTGAGGAGGAAACTGAAAAAAGAGAAGGAGGCAGGGAGGATAGAGGGTCCGTGTCAAGCACCCCCATTTGACAATCTGAGAGTATCCCCACTAGGGCTACTGCCCAAGAAACAACAAGGAGAATTTAGGGTGATACACCACCTATCATTCCCAGAGGGGGAATCAGTAAATGATTACATCGAGGAAAGACACTCCAGAGGGATGTATGCCACCCTGGAGGAAGCAGTGGAAATCATTAGGGCAACACCACAAGCATGGCTAGCAAAGACCGACATAGAGGCTGCATTCAGGCTCCTGCCAGTCTGCCCTCTAGACTGCTACCTGTTAGGTTTTAAGCTAGGCAGGGAATACTACTTCAACAAAGCCATGCCCATGGGTTGCTCCATGGCCTGTGCTTCTTTGAACTGTTCAGCATGTGCCTGCAGGGTATATTTCAAAGATGGTCAGGGCATCATACAGTGATACACTACCAGATGACTTCCTGCTGATTGGGAGTAGGAGGAAGAGACTGAAGCAATGCTCAAGAGTTTTCAGGCACCCTGTAAACACTTGGGGGTCCCATTGGTGCCAGACAAGACTGAGAATCCCAGCAGAATCATAGAATTCCTGGGCATAGAAATAGACGCACAAAAGGAGGTGCTTAGGTTGCTGGAAAACAAGGTGAATAAGCTAAGGGGGCCCCTAAGGGAGCATAGAGAAGGAAGAAGCAAACAATTGAAACAGGTCCAGCAACTGATAGGACATCTCAATTGTGCATGCTGGGCCATTGGCCCTGGGAGATATTCACCAGGTGACTGGCACATGCCACCGGGAGGGTGACAAAGCCCACACCATTGGATGGACGTCACCAGGGACACAAGGGAGAATTTGAGAATATGGGAAATATTTTAGAAACGCTCAATGCACATCCTTTGGTAAGATGAGTGGGTATTTACAAGACCTGGAGCTTTATACAGATCCGGGGACTCGGGATGCGGGCTACTGTAAAGGAAAATGGTTCTCTGAAGCATGGCTGCAGAGATGGATAGAAGTCGGGGTTGACCAAGGACATCACCCTACTAGAAATCATGTCAACATGGGCATGCATGCTAGTATGGGGACCCAAGCTGCGTAACCAAAAAGTGACGTTCTGGTGTGACAACAGAGCAGTAGTGGATGTCCTCAACAACAGGAAGGCATTGACCGGACCTGTGCTATAGGTCTTGAGGCAGTTGGTACTACAAGGTTTGAGGCTTAACATGACATTCAGAGCTAGGCACATAGAGGGGATCCAAAACAGTATATCTGACAGCCTCTCCTGTCTGCAGCTGGACAGGTTTCGGGCCTCAGCACCGAAGACAGAGATGCAACAGACACCGATACCAGAGGATATATGGGAAGTTGGCTGGAAGGAGCCAAAGTCCTATTTCACAATTCCTGGTCTACCAGGATGCTCAGAGCCTATGAAGGGGTCTGGGGAACTTTCCAGAGTTTCAGGGAACAACAGCACATGGAGGTAAGTGGGTAAGTCATGGCCGATCAAGTGAGAAATTGCATAGTACACCAATGGAAAACGGTGAAGGCACAGGCTACTATGGGAGTACACCTGGCAGCCATTAGCTTAGTTTGTAACCTGAGGCAATGGAAAGACCCAACAAAGACTGTGTTAATAAGATGGATGATTCAAGGGTGGGGCAGGCTGGGGACAAAAACAAGGGATGAAAGGAGGCCAGTATCACAAAGCCTGATGGATGGACTGGGGCAGGCAACAGAAGCCATATGCAGGACAGAATTTGAGAAGCTACTATTCTAGGCCATATTTGCAGCCATGTATCATGGAGCCCAGAGGCTGAGTAAGGTAGTAGGGCATGACTGGGGCGGCACAGGAGGAGGGCTGGAGCAGGGTGACCTTACATGGCAGGGGGACACAATTGAAATATGGATCAAGAGATCAAAGACAGATCAAGAGGGTGAAGGGGCCCAAATCACACTCAAAAGAAGCAGCGAGCCAGTTAGCTGACTGGTCAGGCTACTGTGGGCCTATGCCGCAGTATGTCCTGCACAACCAGTGCTTTTCTTTACGCACGAGGATGGGAAAAGAGCCTCAGGCTATCAAGTAACAGCGGTTCTTAAAAAATTCATGGAATTCCTGGGGGAAAACCCCAAGAAATTTTCCTCATATTTATTTCTAATTGGGCGGGGGTCGCAGCTGGCGGCAGCAAGAGGATCAGTCCAACAAGTGCAGGGGGAGGACGTTGAAGGTCCGAATGCTATAAACGATACGTAAGACCACTAAGCAAATGACTAACCATATCTCCCCATTTTCTATTCACAGGTGAAGTGTGGGTGGAGGAGGGGTAATTGAAGAAAGACATAAAGAATAAAGGGGGACAGGCATAGACACAGTGGGGAGCATCAACTACAGAAATGTCCCATTACTCACACATGCTCTAATCTCTCAACAGGTAAGGGTGGAAGCAGGAGGTATGGATATGTGACACTCCTACATTTATTGGGCAGAAAAGGAGAGCATCCAAAAAGGAAGGAGGCAGACAACTATACCAAGACCCCACCTCCTGGGTCTGTGTGGGTGGCTGTTTGTGTTTGTCTGTGTCTGTAGCTTCATTTTTTGGGATTTACAAGATTTTCTACCTGGAGTAACTACACCATTCTTGCTCACTACATCTGTGAAGGTCTCCTGGACTGGATTTCTGCAAAACATCACCACCAGGTATTTGCATTTTCAGTTTAAAATCAACTTTTTGGAAGCTATCCAAAGTAAAGCAGAAGTCAAGCAACTAAGTCTGACAAATTCAGTGACTCTGGGTTGTGCTTGAATCCACATTTCCATCTGACCTTCTCCTGAGGGATCTATATGTGGGCTTTTAAACAACCTCTTTAAATAACAGAAGGAAGCATAATGACAAAAGGATTTCACATCCTGCTCTTGTACTTGAGTAAGTGTGCCCCAGGCTATCAATGTAATGGGGCAGGGGAGTGCATGCCTGCAAACTCTTGCATAGCCAAAGCCTCTTGTCAAATCCTTGCCTAGCTGTGACCCTGGGTGACCTGTATCATGAATTGTACCAATAGCCCAAGACATCTAAAAATTATATCTCCAGACTGTACCTGACCCAACTGGTCACACAACCCACCAGACAAAACTACCATACAGGAACCAGCACCCTCATCGACTGGCTACTCTCCTTCTGTCCTGAACATAACGCAGAGGTAACAGTCCTACCTGACACCATCAGTGACCACTCCCCTGTACTACTTACCTGGACAAACAAGTTCACCAAGAGTAAGCCTAAGACCACCAGGAACAGATCACTAAGGGCTGGTTAACTAGACTCCTTCAGGCACTACCTAAAAAGGATTGACTGGTCCCCACTGGATAGAGTCAAGGATGGAAACCAAGCACTGGATTACTTCTGCAGTATTTTTACTAAAGCCTGTGACATCTTTGCTCCTTACAAAACAAAGAAAGCCAGTGGAATCCCCAACCCCTGGCTGTCCAGCCATCTAATTGAATGCATGCGACTCAGAGATCACCTGTGCAAGGCCCCTGAATTCTGTGGTTCTCGGTTGCAGAATTTGCCGAGAATTTGCATCATGTCGCAGAATATATATAGTGCTAGAATTAATTGTTTTTGGTGAATTTTCAAATAAATATACTTTTTTTCCATAGTCTCAGGCTTTCTTTCCCATCTCGTTTATCCTGAAGCCCTCCTCTATGCTCAGCATATGATGTCATCGATGACATCACATCATATTAGCAATGACAGGACTGCATTCTGCCAGAGAAATAAATAAATCATGCCTCAGAAATCAGAAAATGCTGCTGCAGAAGTCAAGGAGCCCTGCCACAGAAATCAGAAAATTCTGCTGCAGAACACCAGGGGCCCTGCCTGCGGCATAGGGCCAAAGCCACCGGGAATCTAGCTGACTCCCAAGCATATAAGGCAGCTAGAAATACCTGTACAAAACTCATATATCTGGCGAAAGCAGCTTACTACAATGACCTCCTACGAAAGACAGGGGTAGAGGGAGGGAGGGAGTTCTGGGACTCTGTAAAATCTCTCATGGGTACAGCCTCAAGGGCCCCACCAGACCTTATAGTTACCACCTCTGGTACCTTGCAAGACCCAAAGGAAATTGCTGATGCTTTTAATGTTGTATTCATGGACCTCAGCAATGTGTTGCCCCCTGAATACCTGAATTACATCCTTGCAGGCCAGCAGCACAACCTCAACACTCCATCACCACAGGGTAATGTTACCCCACCATTCTACTTCAGGCAAATCTCCACAGGTGAGACCGTCAAATATATCAAACGGGTCCTTGGTAAGACCAGGATGGGAAGTGACACGATCAATATGAAGATGGTAGCACTCACATTAAACAAACTTGTGGCACCACTCACCAAGGTATTCAATGCCTCTCTAAGATCTGGCATCTTCCTTGACAGGTGGAAAGAGGCTGTAGTCACATCTGTTTTTAAATCAGGAGACAGAGCTAATTTAGCAAACTTCGGCTCATCTCGATTTTACCCCCCCCCCCAAAGCACTTGAAAGGGTGGTCTGAGAGCAATTAACTGAGTACCTAGAAAAGCATAGCCTTCTCTGCTTGCAACAACATGAATTCTGACAAAACCACTCCACTGTCACCACACTAGTAGAGTACACCACTCAGCTTTATGGGGCCCTGGATAAAGGGATGGCAGTGAGGTCTATCTTCATAGACCTCACCAAGGCCTTTGACACAGTCAATCACCAACTGCTACTGAAACGTCTCCTCTCTACAGGATTGTCAATGGAATCTGTGACCTGGTTCCATAGCTACCTAACCCATAGATCTCAACGGGTCAGGATTGGCAATATAATCTCTGAGCCCGGGGGAAGTAAACCTAGGGGTCCTGCAAGGTTCTATCCTCGGTCCTCTCTTATTCAGCCTCTTCATAAATGACATGCCTTCTACCTGTCCTCCACACTCCGTACTCTATGCAGACGATGCCATTATCTCCGTCCCAGGGAAAGACCTGGGATCAATTAGCTCTGAACTTCAGCACAATTTTCGTGCATTGGAATCCTGGTTCACCCAAAATAAACTGCTACTCAACTACAAAAAAGACAAAGAGCATGCTCTTCAGCACCCCACAGAGCAAGATTCGAGGGTCCTCACAGCATATACTTAATAGCGAAGGAGAAGTACTAGACCAAGTCAATACATTCAAGTACTTAGGGATTCACCTTGATGACACCCTCACCTTCACTGCCCATGCTGAGCAACTGGTAAAGTCCACCAACATGAAGCTTGGCATCCTGTACAGACATCGCACCTCAATGACACTGGCTGCCCTGAAACTTGTTACGTGCAGTTCAGTTCTCTCATATGTGGATTATGGTCTTGTCATATATGGGGCAGGCGCAGACACAGTGCTTAAAAGGGTCAAACCCATCTTCAACAAGGCCTGCTGCCTGGTCCTGGGAGTACACAAAATGACTCACTCTTGTGACCTATACAAAGAAACTCGCTGGCTCCCACTCCACCACAGACTCCAATGCCAGGCCTGCCTCCTTGCGAAAAAGTCCCTGATGTGGTCCATGCCTACAGCTACTTCAGCCCTCTTTGAGCCTGCACAACCATCTAAATGCACAAGGAGTGCCTCAGGACTGTTCTAACTGTTCCTTCAAACGAACCACCCTTGGCCAAAGATCCCTCTCCTACTGTGGGCCTAAATGGTTCAATGATCTGCCTGCAGACCTTGCCAACTCCCCCAGACTTGGCTACTTTAAAAATGGGCTTCGGTCTCTTCTTGCCAGCAAATCTGACTGCCAGTGTTTCTGTTAACCCATGGCCTCTGAAGGCAGTTCTCACACCCGTCAAATGCTACCCTGTCTCACTCCCACCCTCCTGTTCCACAACTGCCCACTTCCCCCTCCCACCTCCCACCACCTACTACCTCCCCTTGACAAAGCCTCACCTTGGCTGCTAAAATATGCATTTCTGCAGACTGGGAGCACCCCGTCTGAACTGTAACATGATTGTTAAACACTGTACTGCACTTAATTAGTGCTGCATTAATATGTTTCTCTGGAATTGTGGTCCTGTTTCTCCTTACTTCTTGTACCCTGTTTAAAGTTGTAACTGCACACTAATGCCACTTGTTAGTTGATGTCTTTCTGTTCTGCAACGTTTCATCATCTGTAAATGTCTTGTATTCTTTGTTGACTTGGAGCCTTTGTAAATGAGCCCCCAGTTCAAAGGTATTAATCCAAATTTGAAATAAATAAATAAATACATAAATAAATAAAAATGCCGGGTAGCATGGCAAGGCATCAGTGGCATAAAGTGGGCCTGGCTGCTCCCCACATTAAGACACCTAAGAGAGAGACGGGCGCCACCAGACATGATTATTATACATTTAGGAGGCAAGGACATTGGGGCCAGACCATGGCTGGACATTTTTCTACAACTCAAATATGACATTGCCATAATAAAGAAATGGTGGCCACAAGTAACCCTGATGTGGTCAGACATGGTACCTCACAGGGTATGGAGACATGCACATAGTCACCTAGCAATGGATAGGGTAAGGAGAAAAATGAATAGAAGGGTAGGTACATGGTTCATAGCACATGGGGACAAGGTCATTAGGAGGGGCATAGAAGAATGGGAGGATGAATTTTATAGACCAGACAAGGTACACTTGTCAGACATAGGGGTCAACCTATTTAACTCAGAGACCATGGGGAGCATTGAGGAATGGAGAAAGAGCTTGGCTTAGCAGAGGGGGGCTATGAATCAGTTCTGGGAAAGGGGGGAAGGCCATCATCCAAAGTGGGCTGGAGATGGCCTAGTGGCGGAAAGAGTATAAGAGATGCCAAGAGGGGATGAGGGAGGAGGGAGGGGGGAGCACACACAGGTAGAGATCAAAGAAAAGAGGAGAAGAGATGCAGTAATGGGTGTCACACCGTTAGCTCCCAATAATGAGTAGAAGGGCCCCCCAGATTCTATGCCTGGGGGGGTGAGAAGACAAAGAAAGAAGAATACATAAGAAAGAAAATCAATGTTTGGAACCTTTGGTATAAAGGAAATGGACATAAGCATAAATGATGTATAAAAATTAGGAAGGTTATTGGAAAGTTTGGGACCAATGGTCTTCAAGTTGTAAATATGATTTAAGAAAAGTAATGATATATGGGGCTGTATAAAAGAATAAAATAATTGCTGATCTGAGCACCCACCACTACTGTGCAAGCCTCTTCCTGGGAAAATCTGGGACAATGGAGTTTGCCTTTAAAGGGCAGACCAGATTGTCCAGATAGCTCAAGTAAAGGCTATGGGAAAAACAAAAGGAAAGAAAGAAGGGAGGGGAAGAGAACTCAGGAAGGGAGGAACTAAGAGGATGACTCAGAGGAAAGGAGAAGACAGGTGGAAGGGGAGGAAAAGGGGGATGACGTCATGAGGGTGGAGCAAGGAGGGGGCAGGAGAAGCAAGCAATTCAGAAGATGGACAGGAAAGGGGTTATACCAGCATCTTAAGGGACTGCAGAGGAGAAAGAGCCCTCTTTTTAGCTTGTGTAAACTCACCCTCCCACCCTAAAAAGAGCAAGATAAAGAGGATATGGTTGGTCCCCACTGAAGGCGGATGGTGGGGGGAAGGAAAAAAGGAAAATCAGAGACCAGTGATAACGAATGGGGGGACAGCCAAAGGTGGATGGCTGTGAGAGGAAGAAGTGGAAAGAGTATAACAGCTGCCAAGAGGGGAGGGGGGAGAGCACACACAGGAAGAGAAAAAAGAAAGAGGAGAAGAGATGTGGTAATGGGTGTCACACCGTTACCTCCCAAGAAGAAGGAGAAGGGCCCCCAAGGTTCTTTGCCTGGAGGGTGAGAAGACAAAGAAAGAAGAATACACAAGAAAGAAAATCAGTGTTTGGAACCTTTGGTATAAAGGAAATGGACATAAGCATAAAATGATGTATAAAAATTAGGAAGTTTATTGGAAAGTTTGGGACCAATGGTCTTCAAGTTGTAAATATGATTTAAGAAAAGTAATGATATAGGGGCTGTATTAAAGAATAAAATAATTCCTGATCTCAGCACCCACCACTACTACTATGTAAGCCTCTTCTTGGGAAATCTGGGACAATTAGAGCAAGACATTAAGTTTGTACTACAGGTATGGAAAAATTAACTGCTAGAGAGTTGTCACCCCATTTTAAAGATAAAATAGTAAAATTGATGATCTGACACTCTTATAATGCAGGTCATAAATTAACGTAACAGAGAGAGTAAGGAATAGTGATGTAGGAAAAGTGACCATAGTATTAGTAGGTAAAATTAGTAATTGTGTCAAAAAGCTAACAGACTGTAGCAAAATAAAAGAGGCACTGCAACACCAACCTATGGGAAATTCTGCTATGTAGTTAAAATT
This sequence comes from Neoceratodus forsteri, assembly GCA_016271365.2. Taxonomy (NCBI): domain Eukaryota; kingdom Metazoa; phylum Chordata; order Ceratodontiformes; family Ceratodontidae; genus Neoceratodus; species Neoceratodus forsteri. The sequence continues at coordinate 156,875,070 of CM028131.1, read as the reverse complement.
GCAGATGCCAGTGATGCTTTACTGTAAATATATAAATTTCCAAATATACAAATCATGCATAGAATAGTTGTTTTTAATAAAAAACATCTGGCACTCATAGTATTATGCACCACACTTTTAGTTGCTCACTGTGGGTGTTTCAAGGATACTAGCATATAAAACACTAATGGATGTTGATAGTCACTATGGTTACCTACAGGAACTTAAGGCTGGTCTAGGCCAACCACCATGCTCTAAGGAAGACATATCAGTGTCAGAAACATCAGCATTCTCCATGGTAACCATCACGTTATGGCAAAGAATTGGGACCAGGAAGCAGCAGAATGAATAATAATGACACACAAACACAGAGTTGTTTGAAAATGCTTAAGTAGCTTTGGTCCACCTCTCTGCTCCACCCATTAACCTGAGGTATGAACTAAATGTACTTGTCTCATAAAACAGAAAATGGATTAGCCAATTGAGGCATGAAAACCATGATGGACAATGAAAGGAAAACTCACATTTAAAGGGACGGGTGAGTAAAGAAAGAAATAACATTGGAATTATATATGCAATTTTGATATTAAAATACTGTGTAGGGTTCAAGAACTTCACCAACTGATTTAGCCTCATTCAAAACAATTGTTTCTCACTGCACTTGTTGTCACTTCAGAAATGTAAAAGTCTTTTTCAGCAGAAAGTACAGTTGTTGAGAGTATTTTAAAGAAGTGAAGTGCTGACCATTAAAGTTGCAGCTGCACAGCAGTCTGTGTACCCTCTGCTATAATGTTTATTATTCATTTATTTATTCACTACAAATCGGGTTTACAACCTTTGAGTCAGAGACTCATTTACAAAGGCACCTCTTCGCAGGGAGGGCAGACATCAAGACAGTTATTACAGTGCAGATTAAAACAGAGGATAACATTACAGCTGCAGTAAAAGGAACATAGATACACTTAGGTTACATAATATAGTAGTTTGTGTATTACTTGTTACATAATGTTACAAAATTGTGAGTTACAATCATGGATATAGTAGGTCCTCAGAGAAGACAGTGGGTTGCATCCCTATTTGGACCTAGTAGGGAAGGAGTGGGTCTGCGGGAGAGAGAGGCTGTCCAGCGGACGTTGTCAAGCTAGGGGGCAAGGTGGGCTGGTACCATGGGTTACAACAGCGGGTATGAAAGATATGGTTCCGAAGGACTGTTTTGAAGTAGCCAATTTTTGGCAAGTTGGAGATGCAGCTAAGGAGGTAATTGAACCAGGTGGGGGCTCGGTAGAGGAAGGATCTCTGGGCAAGACAGGTCTTGGTTCTGGGCACCTGGAAGGTGGCAGTAACAGAGCTATAGGTGGTGATGGACGATGATGACTGCTGTAGGGAGGTGGAGACCCCCGGGGGGGGGGAGAGTCCTAGCAGTGATTTCTTAGCAAGAAGGCAGGTCTGGTAGAGCAGTCACTCTTCAAAGTTGAGCAAATTGGTGGTAGTATAGAGAAGGCAGGTGTGAGTGTGGCTGGGGGCACCAGTCAGGAGCCTACAGGCCTTATTGTTAGACAGTTGGATTTTGGAGGCAGTGTTGTCAGCTACAGCGTGGATGGGCAAGCCATAGTCCACGAGGACAGACAAGAGAGGAGGTGATGGCCAGCCTGAGGGCAACGTGAGGCAGGCAGTCCCTGTACCAGTATAGCAAGCCAATCTGAGAGTTTATGGTGGCTGACAGTGCATTAATGTGGGTGTGGAAGAAGAGGCAGTATTGAACATGATGCCTAGGTACTTATATGTGATCACTTGTTCTAGCGGGTGCAGAGTGCTGGGGATAATCAAGAGGGAGTATTTTATCTTTATTTTGGTGGTGGAGAAGAGCATTGATTTGGTTTCTTTAGGTTAATGACCAGTCTGTGGTCGCCAAACCACCTTTCAGCTAGGTTGTAAGCTTGCTGGAGGGATAATTGGAGGGAGGTGGGACTGGGATGTGAGGCAATGAGGGCTGCATCATCAGTGTAGAGGAGCATTTTACCAGTACATGAGTTGGGGAGGGTGTTGAGGTAGAGACTAAAATGTACTGGACCCAGGATGAAGCCCTGAGGGACCCCAGAGTGAATGGGAAGAGTGCTGGAGAGGGAGCCGCTGATCTTGACATGCTGGGATCTAGCAGAGAAGTAGCTGGAGAACCAGGAAATGGGACCACCAGAGAAGCCAAGTTGATGGAGGAGTCGAGTGAGAGGGGACGACAGACAGTGTCAAAGGCCTTGAGAGGCCAATGAACACTGCTCCTGCAAGGCTGCCAGAGTCGACAGCATCATGCAGATGTTGAGAAAATTCCAGGAGAGCCGTGGTTGTACTGTGTCCTGGGCAGAAACCGTGCTGCTCTGGTCACATAATGTTGTATTTGGCTAGGTATTCAGAAAGCTGGATTGACACCACTTTTTCAAGGGCTTTAGAGAGTGGGGGGAGGATGGAGATCGGGACCGTAATTGTTGGGGGTGGACCGGTCCCCATTCTTATGTATGGGTGTGATTTCAGCAATTTTTCAAGCACTTGGGGATTGACCCAGGCATAGAGACTGGCTTAGCAGGTCAGTCAGGGGGACTAGAACTTTGTCCAAGACCATAGGGAGGATCCTGGAGTCGAGGGGGTCACTGCTGGGGTTATTGTTGCCTAAGACTTTTAGCAGGTGCAGCCTGGCTTATTGAGGAGATAGGGTGCACAGGTATAATGGTGGGCAATGCAGGACCGGAGGGAAAGAGGTTGGGATGGGGTCAGAGAAGCTGCTGGGGAGGACCGAGCTTAGGTCAGAGAAGGCAGTGTTAAGGCAATCAGCTATAAGGAGCAGATCTGTGGTGGGGTGCCATTGATGGAGAGCTGGAATGGTGGGGAAGGAGGACTTCCAATTTAGCTCTTTCATATTATCCCAGAAGGTCCAGGCTGAACCCCAAGTGGAAGCGAGGGTTGTCTGATAGTGCTCTGCCTTGGCCCGCCTAATGGCCCAAGTGCACTTATTGTGTTCTGCATTGTAGGCCTGTCTATCAGATGCCTTTCCAGATTCTACAGCAATGTGCCAGAGATTATCTCTGTTTTTGAGTCTCTGGAGGAGGGGTGGGGTGATCCATGGGGCATTACATTTTTTGGAGTGGATCCTGGTGAGGGGGGCGAAATGGTCACAAGCCTTACAGAAGGCATTTGTGAAGTGCTCAAGAGTTGAGTCAATGTCAGAGGCATGCTGGATAGGGGATCAGTCTAGCTGGGCTAAGTTTTGTTTTAATTTTCTGAGGCCACCGGGCATAAACGGAAGCATAGAGTGGCCTGGGACACTGGCTTCAGAGTGGAGGATGACCAGAGACAGAGGACTGGGGAGTGATCGCTAAGAGAGTCAGGGAGGATAGTGACATCCCAGATTTTGTAGGGGTGGTTAGGTATAACAGCATCAAGGAGAGTGCTGGTGCCAGTAGAGTGGCTGAATCTGGTGGGCTGGGTGACTAACTGGGACATATTCAGGGCAGCTAAGCAGTCCCTTATATGGGAGGCAGTGGAGGCAACCAGTTAACATTGAGATCACCTAGGATGACTTGCTCCACTTTGCGAGGGAGAGATGAGAGGTAGTCAGTGAGGGACTGGACTGCTTGGATTTGATTCATCAGGGGTATGTAGGAGACCGAGAGGAAGAGAGGGCCTCGGGCAGGGTCAGGTGTGATTGTTAAGGTGAGGGCTTGGGCTCCATAATCAAGTTTGGGAGCTGGGAGTGCCTGACCTGTAAGGGAATCCCATATGAGTAGTGCGCAACCACCACTGCGTTTGCCTACTCGAGCTTCCCTTTATATGGTATATCCAGGGAGGGTGATAGCGAAGTCAGGGGTGGATTTGGAGAGCCAAGTCTCTACCAGTGTAATTATGTCAGGTTGATGTTGAACGACCCAGCACTGGAGGGCAGCAGATTTCTTTAGGAGACTGCAAATGTTTAAGGATGCAAAGCAGAGGCCAGTTGCAGTACAGGGTTTGGAAGGGCTGGAAGCCAAAGGTTCTGGGGTTGGGTGTACATTACCAGGTAATAATAATAGCAGTGTGATTATTCTGGTTAGGGGCTGGTGGCGATGGAGACCCTTGGGTCGACACCCAGCTGAGGACTTTACTATCAGGGTGCATGGGATAGATAAAGTGTGAAGGGTGGGAATGGCAGGGGAGAGCTGGGTCCAGGTCGGGCCTTGGAGGGCAGAGGGAGTGGGGGTGTTGGCAGGGAGGGGGTGTTGGGGGGTCACGGGTGTGTCGAAGGTGGGGAGTGCTGAGTCACTGTGGGGTAGTCTGGGGATGAGGTGCCTAGTGTGGAGGACAGGTGCTCCAGTCGGTGTGACGTCTGTACCAAGAAGGTGAAGGAGAGCAGACTTAGTAATGGAGTGTAGGTACCCATAGTTTTATTCCTATAGTAGACAATAAGGGTGTAGGCTGACCTTCAGTGAGGGTGACTGCCACTGTGGAGTAGCGGTAGTGCTGCCATCTTTGGTGCAGAAGGTACCAGGTTCAAATATCTGAGGGGGGTGTCTTGGAGCCTAGTTGGGAGGTTGTCTGGGGTTGCCGAGAAGGCTGGGGAGTGCTAGGTTAGCATTGAAAAAAAGGGGTGTATATAGTGATTCCTAGTTGTCACAAAGGGAGCAGGTTAGGGGGTAGGTATGGGGGTGTAGTCATCTGGGGATTGGGTAGGGAGGTTAAGTATTGGGCAGAGTAGGGTGGTGGGGCAGTGCAGTGAGGTTTTCCAGGCAGCGAGACAGAGCAGTGAGTAGTAGAGGAAGAGTGTCCAGGAAGTAGTAGAGAGTATGGAGATGTAGAGCAGCTTTGGCATGGTTGGGGGAAAACACCTCTAGTGGGCGAAGAGTATAAGCTGCAAATGGGAAAAATCAGTATCAATCAGTAGAAGAGGGAGGGGGCAAAGACTGATGAATAATGAATAGTGATAGACTGACCACACAATAAGTGCAATGAGACAGGAACTGTATTGTGTTGCATTGGGTAAGTGGGCCCTCTAGTGGCTAAAAGATATAATCTAATGGGAAAATCAGTAAGCCGTACCTTGCTTGGAGGGTGAGCTTCGGGCAGCTTCTCCCCGTGGTCAGGCACCACTTTTGTTCATGCTGTGGGATGATAAATTAAATTGCTTAAATAAATTTAAACCTATTGAGCACAAACAAACGCTCAGAAATATCTGACCAAGCATTTCTCCTGCCCTATTGCCAATGTTGTGATTCTATGGATATTATTACATATTATCTCATTATCACCTGAGCAGCCATTTTGTATCAGGTTAAGCAATGGATTCTTCAGGCTCCATACAGAGTAATTCATTCATTTTTATTTTTATACTGGAAGGTCTGTGGGCTATAGCCCATTTTTACAGACGTTCAGTTATTACAGCAATTGAAACTAATTAGTCATTTTCTCAGTGTTCAGATGAAATTAGGTGCCCTAGTTCTTGATTCCATGTTTCAAAAGCCCATAAAAGAAGGTTTTGTTTCATAGCCTGTAAGGCTGTATATAGCTGTGAAATAGGGTGTGAATTTCTAGTGTCATTTAATGATGATACTATCAAATATTGAAGGGGATTATCTATATCTAAAGTGGGGAGACATCTAAGTCAACTCATTAGGTATGCCTGATATCAGAACAAGTCTGTTTCTGGGAGAAAAAGGGCATCCCACAGTATCTGAAACGTTTTGACAACTTGTCCCTGAAGCAGACGATATGTATATCTTAGTCTCTAATGGTGTCAGGTAAGGTAGCTTGTGCCTAACATAACTGGAAGAAAGTCAGTGTGTAAATGTAGGGGTAAAAGCCAGAGCAACTACTTCCTCAGCTGGGTTTGGGTGACTGTCTGCTTTCATATATGCAATGATGTGAGTAAATATGGTGACGTACATAGTGAAAGTGCAGAGGTTACCCTCGCATCCAGAAGCACTGTTTCTACTGAGTGACCCAATATGGCAACTCGTTCAAGTTTCACCCATTGTTGTGAGGATGTGTTATGTAAACAGTAAATAATAGCTATAACAGTGCTGTGCCATAGTATAATCTTAATTATGGGAGGGCAAGTCCCTCCCGGGTTTTTAGGTGGCACAAAATGTTGAAACTGATTTAATGGCACTTCCATGCCACAGAATCTGGATATCATTTTGTTTCCTCTATCCAGATTTTGCTGTGATAGTAAGAGATAGAGATTGGAAAAATAAGAAAACTTTGGCTGGGTCATCATTCTGATGGTGGTTACCCATCTTTGAAGGTAAGGGGAGGATTGGTCATCGGTCCAGGTCTTGTTGTAAGTGAGATTGAAGAGGGGAGACATTTGCAGTGAAAAGTTGGGGAGAAGAGCTAGTCAGTTTTATTGCAAGGTATTTTAGAGATGTCAAGTTCTTCCGGAATTGGTGAGGGCTTCAAGAGTATCCACGTAGTAATAGCAGCCCAAAATGAGTGACTACAAAATTAGTGACTATTTGGGCACTATTTGGGCTACCCTGTACAATAGTGAGGATATGGGATAGCAACCATGGAGGAGGGCAAATGGAAGGGGGAATAGCAAGGGAAGGGAGGGACAGGAAAGGGGTTTCAGGCACTGATTTATCTTGCTGCCACCGAGCTAGCTATGTAGTGTGCTGGTATGGTTGGCTAGCTCTGGTACAGCAGATACTGGGTTTGTGACTGGGAGCATGTACATTTACCTCAGCTGCAAGCTCGCGACACTTATAGTTTGCCCGAAATCCAGATTTTGCCACTCCCAACCACCCCCAGAGTTGTGAATCCTATTTCAGGGGTGCAAGGGGAGCCACAGCACCACTGCAAAACACTTTTTCAGTCCAGATATTGGGTCTTTTTAAGTGTACATCACTAATTTTCTTTTCTGCAATATACACTCTCCATAATAGCGATCACTGTTTTGTGATAGCTTATTATGACATGGAATCCACTAAGTACAGACGAGGGCTCATAATTAACTGCTAGGACCTCAGTTTTGTTCTCATTGAGCTTATAACCTGCCAGGTTTCCAAAGGACCAAAGGAGAGACCAGAGCACTATGACACCAGTAGCAAGAGCTGATAGATATAACAGAATGTCCTCTGCATATAAGGCAATGTGATTTTCAGCACCATCTTCCACCATGTATCCTCCTATGACAGAGTGTAATCTAATCATCTGTACCAGCAGTTGTATATACAGGGTGAATAATGAGGAAGCAAGTGGGTATCCTTGACAAGTGTCATTTGCCATGTTAAAGAAGGGGAGAGATGCCATTCACTCTTACCTGTGCTTTCTTGGAGTTGTATATTCCAAAGACCGATTCTATTAATAATTTTATTTATATGATGCCTTTCAAATATCAAGGCGCCTTATATAAACAACAGTTAAAACAATTTAAAAAAATCATTAAAAATATTCAGCAATACCAAGACATTATGTCAGTCAATATTAAGGATAGGGGAAATACAAATCTAGAGACCGTGTCATGGAGAAAAGCCCATAGCACACAGTTGAAGGTCTTCTCTGTATCTAAACTGAGTACAAGAAGGGGAGAACCAGTTCTAGTGGCATGATACAAAATTAAGAGTGACCTTCTGATGCTGCACTACATCTGTCCTGTTCTTATGAACCCAATCTAGTCTTGGTTTATCATATGTTGGAGCAATGCATCTAACCAGCAAACCAAGATGGACATGAAGAGCTTATAGTCCATGTTATGGTCTATAAGATTCACAGCAATCCATCAATTTACCAGTTTTAGGATAACTGAAATAACTGCATAGTCCAAGAACTGGGGAGCAGAGCCAGATTAAGAGAGTTTGAAACTTGCAGAAATAGAAGGAGAGTTCAGGTGAGACTATTTTAATAAATTCTGCTAGATATCCATGAGGGTCCAGACATTCATCTGGTTTAAGATGACTAAGTGTGTCTTGTACTTTATCGCTGTAACTGGGAATGTCAGTGAGGCTGCTGATGTTTTGTCCAATTGTATGGCGTAGGGATCCAAGAAGGAAAAGAGTTACACAATGTGTCGATGGGTTCCAGGCATATAATTTTGAATAATTATTTGGTGAAAGCTTCAGCTATTTTTCCTGTGTTCCATGTCATCTCATCAGACTCAGGATGTCAAATGTTTATGATAGCAGCCCTTTGCTGGTAGCCCCAAACCCTGTGCATTAGAAGGTGGGAAGTCAAAGGGCCCAGTCATAATATTTTTGGTGAAGTTACCTCAGTGTCCCCGCCATCTGATCTAAAGCTAGGTTATCTAATTTTTTCTTAACCTGCACTAACTGGTCTGGGTCCGCAAGGTGCCCTACCAATGTTGCTCTTGTAAGAACATCAAAGAAGCGAGAGATCCTCATGCTTATGCCTGTCGCTCCTTAGTTCTCTGTGCAATGTAACTAATCAAGTGACCACAAAGGACAGCTTTGGTGGTATCCCAGAAAAGAGAGGGTGGATGTTGGGGACTACACTGAGAGTAAGTGTGTCTTTGATAGTTTTATAAACATAATGGAGAAAGTCTTCTTTAAGATAAAAGAAGATGAGACACTAACTCATGCTTCTCTGAAACACACTCAGAAAGACTTCTGCAAGAAGAGGGGTATAGTCTGAAAAAAGTAATTGGGCCAATAGTGCAGGAACTTAGCTTATGAGACTCTTCTTATGGCACCATCACACAGTCAATGTGACTATAAGTCTGGCTCAGGTGAAAAAAGTGGATATAGCCTAGCGTTCCCGGATATAATTTCCTCCAGATGTCCTGCCATCCAATACAGTGGGTATCCCATGATGTGAGCAAGTGAATTTGAGTGACACCAAAATGGTGAGAGTCAAATGGGCTATGTGGAGTTAATAGCACATGGTAAAATGGGCTATGTGCACATAATAGCATATGTTAAGGATAGTGATATAATTTCTTTAGAAAGTAGTAGTTCTGAAGTATAGAAGGGTATGTTGTTGAGCCAGTCCTGAGCCAGCTGTCTGGTGTAGTGGTTAGAGTCACACGCCTGTGTCTGGTGGACCAGGGTTTGGAATTGGCTGTAGGGTTCTTTTTTGTTGTTTTGTATGGGTGGTTTATAAAGTTGTGTTGTGTTGCTTTCCGAGGTCCTGTTCCCCCTCCCAGCTAACTGTGTTCACTCCCCCACTTGCAGGTTGCCCCCTTAACGTTCTCCCCTGCCAACTTTAGCCCCCCTTCCGAGTTTCCCCTTACCCCATTGTCATCCGCTCTGGAGTTGATTGGGCTTACCTCCGCATTAAATGTGAGTAAAGCTCATCCCCTTAGACACTCTAAGCACCAGTCATTCATTGTGGGTGGTTGAGTTGTGCTGATCATCATTTTGACTGTCAGCGATGTGTAGTCACCATTGTGTGCAGCGCCATTTTGTTGGCGCTATTATCAAATGGAACCATGTAATGACCAGTTTTTCTTTAAATATTTGTGTGCTGCTGGGGCTGGACAGTTCTTACTGCAGGGTGTCTCTTTCTTCGTCCATTAGAAGCTTCATGTCTCCCGCCAGCATCAGAAACCCATGATGATTGCCTAATACCAGGTTTTAAGATACATCGAAGGAAGGGTATCTGATCACAGGGGAAGATTGACTGCAGCAGCTGTGATTGGGATTCCATCTGCTTCTCCTTGGAGGACCACACAGCACCCCTCCCTATCTTTAACTACTTTAATTTCTTTAAAAGCCAAATGTTTCACATTTACAATTGCCACTTCCCTTCTCCTCCCTTGTTTCTAAGGCAAAGAGTGAACAGTGGAGTAACAAAATTTTGCAAGATTGGCATGCTCTGCTTGAGACAAAAGTGTCTCTTGTATACATATACAGTAGTACTATAGCTGGTTTATCCCTTATTATGGTAGCAAACACTTTAGACCTCTTAACAGGATTAAGTCCTTTCACATTTATTGAATACAAATTTAATCTAGGGTTCCCCATGTTACTCATTCCATTGTACCCTGGCATGCAGTGACCGTCTGCTATAGGCAGTAGCCTCTCGGTGGGCTCCTATTCTACTTGCCCTGCATAGTACTTTCTCCATCTCATGTCCTCCTACTTAACTACTTTACATGTCTCATGGCGATGACAAAGGGCCTGTAACATTCTATCTCTCGAAGCATGAGGCTGACTGAATAACAAGAAAAACACAACATATAAACATCAACAACCTAGCAAACTGTGTACACTGGATTGAGCTAGTCCTGGACTTCCATGTTTGAGGCACTTTATGAGAAGAGGCTTTGGGACTCGATAATCAGAGGTACTATGCCAATGTAGTTGAATCAGGAGGATTATGAAGTTGTCACCAGCTTCAGCTTCTGTGGAGCTCCACACTCCCAAGTTAAACTTGGGGTAGGTGGGAAGGTAGCGTAATGGAAGGTGGTGTAAAGGAACTCTAAATAGATGAGGTGCACTGACATCACTGTGCCAAGTAAAGAATAAAGATTAGGAGGCATCTAGCCCCATCCATCCCAATTGTACTTTCCATATTCCTGTTGTAAATAATTAGAGCAGGAGGACTGATGGATTTCCCTGATATACACTCAGTGTGATTGTAGCCCACATACTGTACTTATTTTAGGCATCCATGAGTGGACTGCTGCATTCTAAATACATCTGGAACTTTGCATTATACCTAACTGAAACAGCCAGTTATACTCAAGAGAATGCAGTTCCAGTGGAAACACAGCACACATGATGTATTCTAGTCTGCTGATGAAGGTTACTTGCGCTAGAAAAGGTTATTCCTCTATTAACTTAAAATATTTATTGAACTCACATTCTGTACAAATTCTGGAGAAGGTAGTAACATTCCTAAAACAAGCATTTGTCAATGCCAAATATTGATTGCGTTGGTCTGTTGAGCTCGCTCAGTAGCCCTCTGTCACTGGCTCAGTCTGTTTGTCCCGGTGCTGCAGGCTGCTCTTTTGTACTGGGCTGCAGCCTGCATTGACACCTTGTTCTGCTGAGGAAGAAATCCGCAACTGTCCCGACAGAGCTACATTGAGATGGCTCACTCCCCCTCTCTCACTCACTCATTCTGTTTCTCCTGGCGCTGCAGGCTGCCCTTTTGTACTGGGCTCCTGCCTGTGTTGGTGGCTTTTTCTACCCACAAAGAAATCCACAGCTGTCCCGACAGAGCTCCGTTGAGGTCGCTCACTCCCCCTGTCTCACTCACTCATTCTGGTTCTCTTGGAGCTGCAGATTGCCCTTTTGTACTGGATTTCTGCCTCTGTTGGTGCCTTTTTCTGCCCACAAAGTAATCTGCAGCAGTCCCAACAAAGTCCCGTTGAGCTTGCTCACTCCCCTTCTCTCACTCGCTCATTCTGTTCTGCGGCATTGCAGGCTGCCCTTTCTACTGGGCTCCTGCCTGCGCTGCTGCCTTCTTATGCCCACAAAGAAATTTGCAGCAGTTACAATACAGCTCTGTTAAGCTCACTCACTCACATTCTGGTTTTCCTGCCACTGCAGGCTGCCCTTTTGGACTTAGCCCCTGCATGCATTGCTGCCTTTTTCTGCCCACAAACAAATCTGCAGCAGTCCCAACAGAGCCCTGCTGAGCTCACTGATCCCCTCCCTCACTCGCTCATTCTGTGTTTCCTGGCCTGCAGCTGCCCTTTTGTACTGGGCTCCTGCCTGCGTTGCCCATTTCTGTCCACAAAGAAATCTGCAGCAGTCACACTAAGCTCCGCTGAGCTCGCTCACTACAACTCTGTCACTCGCTCGTTCTGTTTCTCTTGGCGCTGCAGACTGTGCTTTTGTATGGGGCGCCTGGCTGCATTGGCACCTTTGTCTGTCACAAAGAAATCTGCAGCTGTCCCGACAGAGCTCCGTTGAGGTCGCTCAGTCTCCCTCTCATCGCTCATTCTGTTTGTCCTGGGCTGCAAGCTGCCCTTTTGTACGGGGCTCCTGCCTGCATTGGCACCTTTTTCTGCCCACAAAGAAATCCCAGCAGTCCTGGTAGAGCTCCGTTGAGCTCACTAAGTCGCCTTGTCTCACTCGCTCATACTGTTTCTCCCACCGCTGCAGGCTGGCCTTTTGTACTGGGCCCCTGCCTGTATTGATGCCTTTTTCTGCCCACAAAGAAATCCGCAACAGTCCTGACTGTACTTCAGTGAGTTCGCTCACTCCCCCTCCCTCACTCACTCTCTTGTTCTGTTTCTCCCAATGCTGCAGGCTGCCCTTTTGTACTGGGCTCTTGTGTTGGGGCCTTTGTCTGCCCACAAACCAATCCACTGCAGTCCTGACAGTGCTCAGTTGAGCTGGTCACCCCCTCACTCGGTCGATCTTAATCTGTCCCAAACACTGATTTCCCAGAGTGACCGTGCTATTGTCCGGCAGGAGTGCAAAAACATATTTTAGCCAGGATGTGAAAAATGACAGCTGTAGTGTTCATAAGGAGTTGTGAAAAAATGCCACTGTTGAAAATGTGGCGTGACAGTATTACAAATTTGCGAAGTTACAAGGGTGTGTGGAAACAGTTCAACGCACGCTTGTAACACAGTCATGTTATGGAGTTCGTCACCAAATTTTCAACATAGGGATTTTAGGACCTCTGCTCATGAACAGTGCCACTGTCATTTTCTTAATCTATCCGAACACTGATTTCACATTGACCATGTTATTCTGTGCCAGATTGGCAGAAAACACATTTCGGTCAGGATGTGAAAACAACAGCTGTACTGCTTATAAGGAGGTGTGAAAAAATGGCACTGTTGAAAATCTGGTGTGACAATATTACAAATCTGTGAAGTTACAAGGGTGCATGGAAAGTGCGCAATGCATACTTGTAACACAGTCAATTGATGGGCTATCATCACCAAATTTTCAACATAGGCATTTTAGAACCTCTGCTCATGAACAGTATCATTGTCATTTTCTTAATCTGTCCCAAACAGTGGTTTCCCACAGCGACCGCTCTATTCTGGGCCGGTAGTCCGAAAACACATTTCAGCCAGGATGGGAAAAATGACAGCTATACTGTTCATAAGTAGATCTGGGAAAATGATAATGTTGAAAATCTGGAGTGAAAATATTATAAATTCGCGAAGTTATGAGCATGCGTGCCAACTGCGCAACGCACGCTCATAACACAATCATTTTATGGAGTATTGTTACCAAATTTTCAACATAAGCATTTTAGGACCTCTACTCATGAACAGTGTCACTGTCATTTTCTTAATCTGTCCTGAACACTGATTTCCCACAGCAACCGTGCTATTCTGCACCGGAAGTGCGAAAACACATTTTGGACAGGATGTGAACAATGACAGCTATACTGCTCACAAGGAGGTGTGACAAAATGCCAGTGTTGAAAATCTGGCTTGAAAATATTGTAAATTCGTGAAGTTATGAGTGTACGTAGCAACTGCATAGCGCACACTTGTAAAACAGTCATTTTTTGATTTTCCACGAAATTTGCAACGTTGGCTTTTGAGCCCACCTCATGAACACTAGCACTGTCGTTTCATTAATCAGCCCCAAAGGGTGATTCCGCTTAGATGACCACAAAACCACCTTCGGGGCTGATTAACGCCATGACAGTTCAAAATTCATGAGGAGGGTCCCAAAACCCCATGTTGAAAATTTGGTGAAAAAATCCCAAAAATGCCGAGACAGGCATTAAGTTGAAAAACCCTATTTATTGCATTATACAGCATATACAGCATTTCCTCAGTTCGCAGTCGGCTTTGAAGAGTGCAGATGTGTTCCCGGTCCACCGAAGATCGTCACGCCGAGCTCCAGAGGCAAGTATGGGTGAGGGGTGGTGTGGAGAGGCAAGATGCACAGTGGGTGGGTGCGGGTTATGGGAGGGGTGCAGGGATACTACGAGGGACCGTTTCCTTTTTTTTCAGGGGAAAAAAAAAACATCGCAGGACCGTTTTCAACTTTTAAGGGGCATGTGGCACACTGGGGTGGGCTCCCAGCATGTCACCGGAGTCTTGCTTTGGGGAGGCAGCTGTAGCCGATGGGGGTTTGGGCACCCCTGTCGGCAAACAACAAAAAAGCATGTGGCACACTGGGGTGGGTTCCCAGCATGCCACGAGTCTTGTTTTTGGGGGCAGCTGTAGCCGACAGAGGTTGGGCACCCCAATCAGCAAACAACAAAAGGGGGGATTCCTTTCTGCCGATGGGGATTGGGCACCCAGTCGGCAGACAATAAAACTGGGGGGGATTACATTATGCCAACGGGAGTGGCTCTCCCGTCGGCAAATAACATGGTGGGGTAAATATTGTTTGTGAATACGTGCGCAAGCTGCCACCACGTTCTAAAACAATATCAGGGATCCTACATCCCACCCTGCAATGACAGGTCACTCCCTCATTGCAGCAGATGGCTGACGCTGCAATGACGAGGTGGCCCCTGATTGCAGCAGCTGATTTTAGAAAGTTGTGGCATGCTGGCTGAACTAGTGTCAGCAGCAGCGTGCCATGGCATTGGGGGATGGGGGACAAGCATTTAAAGGCTGTGGGGGCATTGGGCACAACAGTGCCATGCCTCCACAACCTGCATGTGGAGAAAGCTGACGCAACATGTTTAGAAACATAGAAACATAGAAGTTGACGGCAGATAAGGACCGCAAGGCCCATCCAGTCTGCCCATTTCTTTTTCTACCTTATAAATGTGCCATCGGCCTTTGCTCTGTCAGTGGCCTATCTATTCATAGTCATTTGTATTGCTCCCTTATGCATATCCCATGCCTGTTTGAAGCCCTGCACTGTATTCATAGCCACCACTTCTTGTGGTAAGCCATTCCATGCATCCACCACTCTTTCTGTGAAAAAGAATTTCCTCACATTCCCCTTAATCAGACCCCTCTAATCTCATGCTGTGTCCTCTTGTCCCGCTATTTTTCTTATATTTAAACATGTTAGACTCTTTCACCTTGTTAATGCCCTTAAGGTGTTTGAATGCCTCGATCATATCACCTCTCTCCTCCTTTGCTCAAGGGTATACATATTGAGCTCTGTTAATCTGTCCTCATATGTCTTCTGATGCAGTCTCTGCACCATTTTGGTTGCCCTTCTCTGGACTGCCTCAATTTGGTTAATGTCCTTGTGAAGGTGTGGCCTCAATACTGCACGCAGTACTCCAGATGGGGCCTAACGGTTTCTTGTAAAGAGGGATTATTACCTTCCTCTTACGACTTGTGATACCCCTACTAATACAATTCCTAACAACCCCTAGCCTTACCTACTGCTTTAGAGGTCTGCTTGATGATTTCAGGTCATCAGTGATGATGATGCCCAAGTCTCTTTCTTCCTTTGTGACTGCTAGCAACTCCCCTCCCAGCCTATAGGTGGCTTCAGGGTTTCTCTTCCCGATGTGCATGATCTTGCACTTCTTTGCATTAAATATCAGTTGCCACTCTTCTGACCATTTTGCTAGTTTATCCAGATCTCTTCCCATTCTGCCCACCCCATCTGGATCATCTACTCTGTTGCAGATCTTGGTGTCATCTGAAAACAGACAAGCCTTACCCTCTAGTTCATCTGCAAGGTCACTAATGAAGATGTTAAAGAGGACTGGCCCCAGGACTGATCTCTGAGGTACCCCACTTGTGACTTGCATCTCTTCTGACTGTATACCATTTACCACCACTCTCTGTTTTCTGTCCGTCAACCAGTTTGCCACCCAGTTGACCAACTTCTGACCCACCCCGAGCCTACCCAGCTTATTTATCAATCTTCTATGTGGAACAGTGTCAAAAGCTTTGCTGAAGTCAAGGTAGGCGACATCAACTGCTCCCCTTGGTCCACCACTCTGGTTACCCAGTCAAAGAAATCTATGAGATTAGTTTGACAGGACCTTCCTTTGTAAACCCATGCTGTCTTGGATCCTGTGCCCCTATGGATTCCAGGTGTTGCACTATCCTTTCTTAAGGAGTGCTCCATAATCTTGCCCACTACTGAGGTAAGACTGACTGGTCTGTAGTTCCCGCCTCCTCCTGCTACCACTCTTGTGGAGCGGGATCACATAAAGCCCTTCTCCAGTCTTCTGGGACCTCTCCTGTGCTCAGAGACTCACTAAACAATTCTGCTAATGGCTCTGATAGTTCCACCTTTAGCTCCTTAAGTACCCTGGGATGTATGCCATCGGGTCCCATTGCCTTATCCACCCTGAGCTTAGCAAGCTCTTGTAGGACCCTTTCTTTTGTGAAGGGAGTAGTGCTCACCTCCCTCCCCCCTGTGTCCATGATGCTGAGCTGTAGACCCTGTCCTACCTTCTCTTCAGTAAATACTGAGCAAAAGTATCTATTTAGGATAGTTGCCTTTACAGGGTCCTCCTCCTCACATGCTCCCTTTTCTCCATTAAGCTTAGCAATACCCCTCTGGACTTTCTCCTTTCACTAATGTATCTATAGAAAGTCTTGTCACCTTCTTTACTGTTCATGCTAGTTTTCCTCGGTTTGGGACTTTGCCTGCCTTACTGCCTTACCTGCTTCCCTTAGGGCAGTTTGGTATGCCTCCTATCTTCATCCACTGTGTTCCCTTATATTTCCTGAAGGCCAGCCTTTTGGCTCTGACCTTTCTGCTACTGTATTTGAGAACCAAAGTGGTTTCCTTCTTCTTTGCACTTCCTTTTCTGTCTAACACAATGGGATGTTGCTTCAAGTATTGCATCCTTAATGCTTGCCCACTTTGCCTGTACCCCTCACCTGTGTTTCTTTTGCCAGGGCTAGCTTAACTCTGTTGGCCATCTTATCAAAGTCAGCTCCTCTGAAGTCCCATATTTTTGTCTTGGAATGGGATGATTTAGATGCAGTAGCCAAATTGAACCATACCATGTGATGGTCACTGGCCCCAAGGTGACCTTCTACCTGGAGATCTGTGATCCCTTCCTTGTTAGTCAGTACTAGATCTAGGATAGCCCTGTCTCTCATGGGTTGCTGTACCAGTTGTTTGAGGTACTCTCTCTGCAGGGAATCCACTATGTGTCTAGTTCTGGCAGATGTTCCTGCTGGTATTGACCAATCTGTATCCGGCATGTTGAAGTCTCCCATTATCAGAACCTCCCCTTTAGCTGTCATGTTTTGCATATCTTCTAACAGTAATGTGTCTATGTCCTCCCTGGTCTGGGGCCTGTAGACAACCCAGTTCTTATGGCTGTCCCATTTCCTGTTTCCAGGGTGACCCACAGTTCTTCTGGCTCCTTATGTGTATTCTGAATTTATGTAGCTTTGATATTTTCATTGACATACAGGGCCACTCCTCCCACCCTTTTTGCCCTCGGTCTCTTCTGAACAATACATAGCCAGGTACTGAAGTCTCCCAAGTGTAGTTATTGGTAAACCATGTCTCACTAATTGCTACTATGTCCAGTTTAGCCTCTGACATTATTGACTGCAGGTCTGGGATCTTATTTCCCAGGCTGTGAGCATTGTGTACATGATTTTCCATTGGCCAGATTTTGGTGTGTTAGTTGTTGGGTGAGGTCTGGCGTACCTCTGTCGTCGTATGGGGAGACAAACCTTTTTCTTACCTGGTGATGCAAATGAACTGCAAACATGCTGAATCCCTGTTTGACCACTAGCTGAGGGGAGGGGTGTTCTTCCCATTCGTATGGGGTGCTGCACCCTCCCATTTGCTAGTTTAAATATTCTGCAAAGACGTCAAACTTCCCCAATGCACTGACTCCTCCTTAGTCAGATGCAGTCCATCAAATTTAAAGAACTTTCGTTCCCAGAACTGTTGCCAGTTCCCTACAAATCTGTGTCCTTTTTCCTGGCACCAGCCCTTGAGCCACGTGTTTAGCTCCCCTATCTCCCCTTCTCTGAAGGTATACCAGCAACAACAATTTGAATCAGAGGAAAATAAAGCAATGGAATGTTAGCAACAAACAGTAGCAATCCCTGTGAGTAAAAAATAAAAACATCACCACACAGTAAATCTGCTTAGCCAGAATAAGTCTTAATCCTTTTCCCTTGCTCTGTTAAGTTTCTATACTCTGCCTTTCAAGCAGTCTTAGAAGGAAAGAGCTCAGGTGAAGCTAGGTGCCTTGGCCAGCAAACCAAGTCTTCTACCTCCAAGATATCAACTAACCTGACTTTTAACCCTTCTTTCTGTTGGAAATTACTGACAGTTTGCCAGCTCCACCCCATACACACCTAATCCTTTGGAAGAGCTGTGGGAGAAATCAATTAGCTCCTTCAATGTGAGAAGGAGACTGAAACACCTCTGAGACAACAAACCTTTTCAACAAACAAAAAAAAAACAAGAATAAAATAAAACACATCAACATAATGAGTGGATAAACAGAAATTACATTTAAGAACATGAAATGTTGTCAGAACAGATGCATTGATGATATAAAAGAGCAACCTTATGTTAATTACTGTTTGCAGAAGTAAAAGTGGTTCTAAAAAAGGATAAATATTTACTAATATGTTTTTAAAATTATTATTGAGTGTATTTTTTTGTAATCGTGTGCAATTTGAATATGTATATGTGGGTATTTATTTTGTAAAGACATAACTTATTTGTCTTCAATAAACGTTTACCTACCATTAACTTAGAAACACATTATCAGTCTAGTCTGCCTGTTTAACAATCTACCTGTCAGACAGCAGAGTGGTGGTAGGTCTAATCCAGGAGTCCCAGAGGAGTGAGAGAAGGGGCAACTGCTACAGGTAGGAGGCAGCCCAGGCTTTGGAAAGGGAAGGACAGTCAGACCACAAGAGGCAATTATTAGGCAGAACCAAAAGACCATGAACTTCAAGTAAGTAATAAGCCATGACAGGGTGTGCATTATAGGATTTTGTAAAATGGCAAGAAAGAGTCTAGAAATGTCACTGGCCAAGAGGCATCACCTCACTGTGCATTAAATCTCTATAAATGCATGGTTAGGTGAGAGATCTCGTTTCCACCCCCCCCAAAAAAAGACTACTTAGAGACATGTTATACTTGTAATAAGCCCCTCCAGGGTGTGCATCACAGGATTTTAATGCACTTCCCAGTGGTATAAGGACACTCAGCCTTTGGCCTCATGCCTTACTACACCCCTGTGGCATGCATTAAATTGCTATAAGACACACCCTGTCATAGCTTATTACTTACTTAGTGCACATGTCAGGGTGTAGTAAGCACAAGGTCAAGGCATTAAAAGACTATGATACACTCCCTGGAGAGGCTTATTACATTTATAAAATTGCTCTAAGTAGGTTTCAGAGGATGAAAATGAGATCTGGCACCTGATCACAATTCACAGAGATTTAATGCCCTGTCAGGTGATCTCTTGTAGCCAATGAAATTTCTAGATTTTTCCTTTCTATTTTATAAAGCTATTTGACCTCAAGGGCCCAGTCTCACAAGGGAAGGACACACACCAGCTGGATTCTGAAGTTGAGCTGCTTTAGTTCCGATGCCTATGCAGTCTCCAGGTGTATCCACTGTAAACTAATCACAGGGATCATCCACCTGGGTTTCCAGTATCAGCTCTAGAGCAGCTGATCCATTTTAGTACCGCAAGGCTGTGTGGTACTACCTGCTATGTGGTTGTATTGCAATCTGGTCAGCACAACCCCGCCAGATTGCTCACCCTAGAGGGACAAAAACATCACTGTACTAGCCACCATCTTGAAGGTGTAAACTGTAGCCAGGGAATATAAATTGTATGCATGCAGCCACTAGCAGACTATTTGCCAGGTGTTGTAGATGCTGGTGTTTAGACACTCACCTTCCACCCAGGTGACGCTCACCCAGGGCCTAAGGTACCATGCCCAATGGGAGCTCAATACTTATGAGAACATTTTTAACAATGGCTCCAGTCAGACCCCCCCCCCACAGATCAATTAGACCCTTTCCCATACCATTCATAAGTGGCGCTTCTCTGAGGAAGACTCTGATCGCAACACTTTTCTGCATGAGGCCTTCTGCTCTCAGGTATCCACAGCCTGATCATCTGTCAGATGGGGATTTTGCATGACTTGGAGCTGTTAATGATGTTCGCTCGGCATCAGCCATGTAGCACTGTCTGGCAACACTTGCTATCTGCCAGGTGTCCTCCTTGATGTTGGCCATCTGAGATGGTACTCTGCATCTTTAATCAAGAATGTCATGGTCTTTTAAGGCCTTTATCTGCTGACTCTGATGATTCAAAGGCTTGCTGTCCCTCCGGTAAGAAAACCAATCAGCTTGCTGGGTACACTGAAATATTTACTTGTAAAATAAAAATGTACAGTTGATGATGCTTCATAGTCTGAGGGGGAAGTCATTGTCAAAATAAACATTGTGATGCATGTAAGAATACCTCTCTCATACGCCAAGCTCACATCAGTATGTCCTGTTTCTTCTTGTACTTGTGGAACTTCACAATTATAGAGTGCGTGTGTGCTTCTGGTCCCATTGGTCTTGGTCCCAGGGCTCAATGTCCCTGTTCAATTTCTAGGGGCAGATCAGGGTCAAGCTGAAGGACTATGTGAAAGAATTTCAATAATAAGCTGTCTGTGTCCTGACCCTCAGTGGTTTCAGGCAGTCCATAAAGTCTAATATTATTGTGCTGATCACAGTTCTTGGCATCTTACTGCTTTTCCTACATCTTCTCCTGAGTGTGGGCCCCTTAGCAGTGTGATGGTCTGCAAATTGTTACTTGGCAGTCTGTGACTGTGATCTGCTGGTCTGCAGAATCCGCTTTTGCAAAGTTTTTATTTCAGAGTTGACTGTATCAAGTCTGAGGTGATTACTGCCCTAAAGTCTCTGATTTCTTGAATTATGGTATCCTATTTCTTCCCTTTCTTTCCAGGTTTTGATGTGGCTACTCGGTTTGGCTCCAAGGAACCAGAGATCCTGAGGCCTGTGACTCAGCAGACTTGAAAGGATCTGCCTTCCATCGGTGTCCATCTGTCCTCCCTAATGCCAATTTCTGCCATTTAGCCCTCCACATTTTTTTTCATTATTTTTAATTTGTTAACTGGGTAAGAGCACTGGGCAAATCAATGCCCCATTTCAGGCCTGACCCAAAAATACACAACAAATACATCATGACATATACGACATATAGAATAAAGTATAGGGTGGTGTTT
Organism: Neoceratodus forsteri; assembly: GCA_016271365.2. Lineage (NCBI taxonomy): Eukaryota > Metazoa > Chordata > Ceratodontiformes > Ceratodontidae > Neoceratodus > Neoceratodus forsteri. Next base: position 156,854,066 of record CM028131.1, on the reverse strand, counting down.
GTAACAAGAAGTTTAGACACCCCCAAGGTGTTAGATGCTACATAAACCCTGAAAGCGAGGCTTAAGGGGTTTATTAAAGCATCTAATACTGAGGGTGTGTGTAATCTTTCAGTTTACACACACCACCCCATATTTTATTTTATATAATTGTTAGGTTTCCCTTTTTTGCCACAGCAATTATACAAAATGCTAGCCATTCCGGTGAGGCAGCGCTCCGGTTCCATTTTCCGATGCTCTACTCGTTTGTCCAGTCTGCATTTTTAAAATGTTCTCTTATGTTTTCTTCCCAAGTTAAAAATTAGGTATTACTTTTAAAATAAACCTTACCGCCAAGTTCTACTGGCAGTTTCATTTTAGGCAGAAGGCGAGCAGGCAAGCTGAGGCATGCGGGTTGGGAAGTGAGGAACTGCAGTGCGTGTATGCACAGAATGAGGGAAACCATGTTTGCGTGTATGCCATAATAAACACTGCTTCATTATGGCAATTACACCACTGTTTCCTATGGGAAAAAGGAAACCCATTAATTATAAATAAGTTAAATGCATGGATAATCAACAAGCAACAAATTGTACATGGACTCAGTAAGACTTCCTAATTTTATACTGATAGAGTTCACTCAGTTTTGGAAGTCTAAGGGAAGTTTCAGTAGTTTGCAGGGTCAAGGAGCTAGGGTCTCAGGCAGACATCTATGCAGTGACATCACCAGAAGTAATGACCATGTTTTTTCTTGACAAGTAGAATTTTCAAATCTTATGTCAAGCTATACATCCATTCAAGAAAAGCTCTGAATTTGTTCATTCAGTGTTTAAATGTTCAGGAAGGATTTTGCTACTTAAATACAGTTTAATAAGGCAGTTACAGTAAGCAATCAGCCTACCTCTTCACAATCAACCTTCATGCTGTAGTCAGGGGTGTCATGACCAGACTGTTAATTGTTACAGTAAAAATGGCTAAATTGAAAAAAATATCTTATATCTTGTATTTCTTACTTGAAGCAAATTGCCACGGCAGCATGTAAATTTATTGTTGAGCTTGATTGCCAACATGATATCTTTTAAATGGACTGCTAGCAACCTATTTTTAAAAATTACATTTTTGTACTGTTCCAGATACATATCATTAATTCAGTCCTTTCTCATAAAATGGACAGCAGTAATTAGAAATACTTGTTGCGTATGCAAATGATTCACTATGTTCTTTTAGATGGCCATTTTAAAAGAAAATGAGCAGAGATCCATTTAGCTTCATCTTACACCCCTACGTAATAACTGAATGCTGGGAAGAAAATAAAAGATCTCTGCTCTCAGAGTGCTGTAGGAAGACTGACAATGTCTGAATGCCAACTACTTGAAGAAAATATGTGTTAATCTGTTGGCATATTGTTATTTCAGCTTCCCTCGTATTACAGAGGTTTCAGGACAGTTCAGATTTAGTGGTATTTGAAATATTCATGCATACAGTACTATTTAGAGGGATTTTGTATGGTTTCACAGATGCCTTTTTCACATAGTATGCCATTGCCGCCCATGCTTCAGGTGTTGAAGCTGCAATTTGTTTTGTAAAAAAAATCTGTCAGTCATTTTTATTTATGTTTTATCAGCACTGTGTCCTCCAGTTTTTTGTGTGCAGCCACACTCCCAGAATGATGTCATGCAAGGAAACTGTCAATGTTTTACATTCAGCACCAAGGAATTCAGTGTAAATTGTTTTTTATTTTAGTCTTGGGTAACTGGGTAAAGCCCATTAGGTACAAGTCCCTGTTTTCAGGGGCAACCTTGGAAGCACTGAATGGTTAAGTGATTTGCTTAGAGTCACACAGTAGGCAAGTGGAGGTTGTAAGAATCAAACCAAGGTCTGGGCTGCTGGATGTACCAAGCTCGTTCACAGCTCATTACTCTAACCTCTAGGCTATACTGCCAGCAGCTGATGCAAATGTTAGTTACTCAGAGATGCAGTCCCTTATTTTGGTGGTGGTAACTGTACCTAATATTTAGACGTGCATAGCAAGGCATTGTGGGTACAATAGGAAGTTGTTTTCCAGTTCCCTTACTGTGAGGTGCAGTTTCATATTTCTGTAGTGGCTTCAACAATGAAAGTTCTCATATGTTTATTTTCAAAACAAGGCATTGTGCATATAGTATCTAGTTCACAAGATTTCTTTACTGAGATGATTTGTCTCCTATGTTGGTAGTGTAGATGTCTGCAATACCAAGATTGACCAACAGAGGTCTCTGTTTCAAAACAATGCTTAAAAACTTTGTTTCTCTTAAATGATGTCACGCTTGGAGGTTGCAGCACTGAGAAAAAAAGGGGCGGGTTATTCAAATGAAGCAGAACACAGAAATGAAAGTATTTGAGTCATGGAAAACAACACTTTTTGGCACTTTGAATGGTAGTAAATTGAATCACAACTCCTACAGGTTATTTACAGGTTACTACAGTTTACTACTCCCACAAAATCACCTTAAATTAAAACTACCAATCCATAAGATAAAACAAGCCCGGTAATCTCTGAAGCGATTGTAAGTTATGTCATAGTCGTTTATCTTTTTTAAACAAGGGTTCAAATTGGCAGCGCAGATTGTTAAGATATGGGCAGATTCTTTGCCACTGTGACTGTCTGGTCCATCATGAGCCTCTGCTTGACATTTGTCTTTAATAGTCTAACAGTCTGACATGCTTTAGGGATAAAGAAAAATAGAGCTCTTTCCAGGATGTTCCCTGGTGCACTATTTCTGCACTCCAAGTCAAATGTTTACTTTTTGCCTAGTATGTGACAGTTATCCAAACATCTGAAATCAACAAAATGAACCAATGATTGTCTTGCTAGTTTTGAGTTGCATGGTGTGTCTTAATTGGGAGCATTAAGGTGTGGCAAGGTGCAGGCAAAGTCCTGCTGGTGAGCAAAGCGTTTCGATATGCTCAAAGTGGTATAATGACACAGATGTCGGGCTAGGTTTACCCATGTAAAGTCTGTTTCAAAATATCCCCATTGGAGCAGAGGGCAAGGAAGGAGAAAGTGCATTTAAAGCCCCTGCTGGCCAAGGAAAGAGGGGAAGATGCTGGAAAGGCATAGTCACAGGAGAAAAAAAATCATTTACACAGGGCAAAGCCAGTTGTTTCTGAGACACACAGCCCCATACTGGAACCATGACTTGCAAATGGCCAAGGAAAAGAGGACATTTGCATCTCATTATAGCCTCATTACAATCAGTGTTGGGAAGTAACTAGTTACTTGTAACTAGCAACTGTAATCTGATTACTTTTCTAGGTTACTGTTAATAGTAATGGATTACTTTTAATTCACTAAAAATACCACCAACAGCTTAATGTGATTCAATGTCATTTGGCATCCATCTGTATCCCCTTCCCCGGGATGGGGCTGAAAATAAGCAGAATTGTCCAGTCCTCCTTTCCCAGTCAACAAAAACTAAATAAATAAAAAAATAAAATAAAGTAATAAGTAACTGTAATAATATTACTTTTCCCTGAAAGTAACTAGTTACTGTAATATAAATAGTAATAACTGATAGGCATCCATCTGTTATGATTGCAGTACCATCAAGGGATTCTTGTGATTTCATAAACCTCAAGAGTGAAGCTCAAGAAGTTTATGACATCACAGGAATCTGTAGATTGTGCAGGTTTTTTTTTTTTTATATTTAGGTTTCAGTGTTAACAAAGGCTGCTCAACTGACTAAGTGCTCCATTTATTACCATCAGGCTAAAAAACTGCATTCTGACAAATCATTGTGCAAGCACCCAGCATCTTCACCTTGCACATTGAATGCAAGCTGCCTACCATTTTTGCCTTTTTCACAACATAAAAGTTTAGGCAGCATTTCATGGCTGTGAGTGCCATTTCTTGTAGCCTTGCTGATATTCATGTTTGCGTAGTCTCACCGTCTACTGTAGGTATTATAAGCTGCCAGCGCTATGGTGTGGTGTAGACCCATGGCACAGCAACTGGAATAAAAGACATGCAGCCTTGTAATGTTTAGCCTAGAAAGTTTGACCTAATACTGGTTTGTCCTATGAGATCTTTGCTCTAACATGGTGGCTACAACTACAAGGTAGCCTTATTTATTGCACCACTGCTTTCTACATGGTTACAGTCCCACTGCCAGGAGGCGTTGGGGTTGTTTTTGCCAGTTGTCTCATTATGGAAAATGTTAATAGTCTAAATGGCTCTGATGAGGTGTCATTGCACTGGGTGTCCTTGTACCAAGTGTCGCAGATCCAGTGTAAATCACTGGCCCCTTCAGTTTGAGTATTTCTTTCATCTGTAGAAAATGAAAATGAATGTGCACACATAGCTTTGACCTTTCAGCCTGCTTACTAGATCCTGTTAATTAGTCCCCACTTAAGGACTCCTCAGCTCATTGACTTCTGCTATGACTTTTCATACCTGTCATCATATTTTCATTTTCCAGATTCTGTTCTTACCTAACCTATTATGACTTTTTCTCCTATAGCCTCCCCCTATTTTCTTTCCTCACATATTCTCTTATTTCCCTTATCTGCATTTTTCTCTTTTAGATAATTCCTGAAGACTATGGTTGAAATATCCATTCTAACTCAATTTTCTGTTTTCAGCATGAATTTAATATCACCATTTTTCTGTATCTGTAACATGTGCTGTGCAAATAAAATTCAGAAAACACCATTTTATTTGTCAGTTTATTATTAAATATTTTATTTTTATTAATATTTCATATAATACCTATGAGCTAAACTCATTTACATAGGTTCCATGTCACTATACATAGGTATGCACAAACAGAGAACATAAAAACATAAAAGTACGAGTAGCATACAAGGAGAAATTACAATGGACATACAAGCAAAATAGTATATTGTAGTTGAACATATAGTTTAATATCAGATCCACTAGCTAAAATGTACTGTACATAAGAGGAATAATGCAGCCCAGAGGCATTGTCAATATGGGAAGGCTAGGTAAGGGAGGAAAATTAGGAAACATATATCATTTGCAACATTTGATATACAAATTATACTACTTATGCACCGCTACATGGTACAGCTAAGAATCACTATAGGAAATGATGAAATTTATTTGAAGGGGCAACAGACTGGCCAGCTGATGTACAATTTATAGATAGGTAGCTACACCCATGCATGTCATCAGTCATGGCCCTCTATAGTAGCCATTGTGAACTCCAAGGGAATCAATGCCAGCATAGCTGCTGTAGGGAAAAAGGCAAGTAGTCTGTCTGTAGGAAGGGCCCTGGGCCTATTTCCACTAACACCACATGTGCTGAACTGCCACATCAGGCCACTTGATCATCCATCCACCGATCCACCTGCCAGGTCTATCACCATCACCTGACCCATCTCAAAGAAAATCCTCATCAAAGGGGTATGTACTGGAGTGCAACAAGTGTGTAGTGTGATAATTTGATTGTAAGTGACACTGTCTGACTTCAGTCGTGGCATACTGGCAGTGGCATAATAGCCATGGCGGACTTAGTTATAATTATAACTGTGTCTCAGTGGCAGTGGCAAGTCAAGGCTCAGCTGTGGGAAAGAGTGTTTAGATTGTGTGTTGGGGTAAGCAGGTGTGTGCTGGTGGAATTTATTGTATGTGATGTGGGGTGAATCTGTGGCTGGCAATGACAAAGTTAGGATTCAGGCTGCTGTGGGGAAATGAGAAAAGATCACCAAGGTAAGGAAGGGCAGTCAATCTGCAGGGTGCATGTGTGCATGAGTGTAGGGGAAGCTACTGTGTGTGAGGGTGGGATTTTATTATGGAAATTTAAATGGGTGGTTGTGGCTCTTGCATAGTCAGGAGGAGAATACAGGCTAGATGTGGGAAAGATCACTAAGTGAAGAGGCAGCAAGGTCTGTGTGGCAGTGGGGTAAGGATGGGATGTAAAGGGTTAGTTGTGTCTGGCATTATCAGGATATACAACTGTTTGGGAAAGATCGCCAAGGTTACTGGCAGTAGATGCAGGGTGTTTGTGTGTTGGAGGGTGAGTGTGGGTGTTATGGAAATGAAAAAGGTCTGGGACGACAGTGGCTGGCAAAGTCAGGATTCAGCTGTGGGGAAGGGAGATTGCGGAGGGCAGCAGTAGATGCAGGGTGTGTGTTTGAGTATTTTTTTGTAGAAATAGAGCTCTTATTTATGGAAATGGAAATTGATTTTTGTGGCTAGCAAAGTCAGATGAGTACTGCATTATAAATTAACATACTAATTGTTTTTAGACTCTGTTTTATTTCTTTTATACACTTCTTGTTTTTTTTTTGAGCGCATAGCTATGTACAGTATGTTCAATGAGTAAATACAACCTTGTTATCAAAAGCAGTATGAAAAGTAATATGCATTACAGTTACAGTTACTAATGACTTTTTATATAAAAGTAATAAGTAACTGTAACTGATTACATTTATTTGAAAGTAACTAGTAACTGTAACTGATTACTTTTTAAAAATAACACCCAACACTGATTACAATATGAGGAGCAGTTATTTCCTCCTGCAACCTGATACTGACTGACAGCACCTCACTGCAGCCTGTGCTTTTGAGTAGTGCTGGTCAATAAACAGCACAGGTGCACCAATCCTCCCACCAAGAAACCTGCAGACATCCTCAGATCCAGAGCCCCCCCTTTCTCATACACTACCCTTATCAAAGTTCTAAAATAAATCCAAGTAATCTAGTGCACCCCAATGTCCAATCTTAAATATAGGCATAATATAAACTATCCCTGGAATCTAATTGTCCTTCCTCCCTTGCCTCATTGAGGTTCATATTTTAACATATATCCTTGATGTCCATTGGTCCCCTTCCCCAACTCCATCCCAATCCCATTAGACAGACCCATCTCTGGTGTCCAGTGGTTCTTGCCCCACCCCAGAAGCCTCCTGTCTCCCCAACCCCCTAGCAGTCAGTGTTTACCCTCTGCTCACCTCACTGGCCACCAACCATCTACCTTGCATGCTGTAAATATTTCATACTGACAATAGGTAGAACCTTTAAAGTGCATTTGTGAGGCGCATGGACTTAGCTGTATTACATGATGGTTACTTGGGCACATGACTCAGACACGAGGCAACCCATTTCCTCAAAATGCAGGTGGCAGCTTTTGAACCACACCCCTCACAGTGGTTCACCCATATTAATTGACAGTTATTTTGTGATGCCAATATGGGCGGAAGCAATGTATAACGCCTGGCATTAGGGAACAACATTGTGGCTCCTGGGATGTGCAGCGCCAAAGCACCATCCTGGGAAACAGCCCCATTTTTGCAGGGACCTTTGCCTCCCACACCCCGCAAAATAAATATAACAACAATCTCTAGGGCAGGCATGCTCTGGAGGGGGTACAAACTGTGTGGGCACAAAGGGCAGCATGACGGAGGAGCGAGATAAAATCAAGATCACCCTTGTGATCATCGTCCTTGTTGAGGTGCCGTAATTGCGGCAACAAACATCAGTCGCTGTTCTAACAGTATACACCTCACAGCTACCTTAGCAATTATCCTTACTCACAACATTATACTGGTGTTGTCCACACCCTAAGAACTACCTTCACACAGTGATTTCCCTGACTTGGCACATCTCTAATTATGCTTATAAATTTGCTACTATATTTTAAAGAAAAAAGTAGAGAGACAACATTTTATTGAAAGTTAAAGTAGGTCCAGGATACTGTGCAGTTGTGTAACATTAATGTATAGGCATGCAATTGGATTTCTACAATCACAGAGCAGAATTTCTCTTTTTAATAAATCTCAGTAAGCTACTCCAGTGTGTGTGTGTGTGTGTGTGTGTGTGTGTGTGTGTGTGTAATTTAGGGATAATGTTGCTTGCCAGGTGTGTAAAGCACATGGCTTCCCCTTGTGTCTCATTTCTATAAGCATGTGAAAAAGAACAACAGATTCTGAGCAACATATTGGAATATTGGATCTCCCCCAGCATGATTTTATGCTTGTATTTTGCAGTAAGGTGTACTCCCCTAACATTAAAGGAGTTTTCAGCTTACATAAAAACATGGAAGCTGATGGCAGAAAATGGCCATTGATCCATTTATTCTGTCCAAAATATATTATCCTACTCCTGAGGCCTATGGCAGGATTTTCAAAAGTATTAGATTGCCACAAGCTGACGATACAGTGCATGGGGCTTGCAGTGATCTAACTGGATTTTCTATCTTGTGCTGCAATTGCTGCAAATTAGACCAACTTTTTTCTTGTTTAACTTGTGGCAATCCTGGGGGCTGTTATTGCAGAGTGTGTGCCAGATATTTGGTGCAAGCTACTGTAATCTGTGGAAACTGTCACAACTGCACTCAAGATTGTAAAATAGGCTGCAGTTGCATCAAAGGGTTTGGTGCACCCCAGAATAGAAGTGCCATGGTGTGTGCCAGGCTTAGAAAATCCCACCCCTAGTGTCTATATGAGGTTTATGCCCATGCTACCTGCCCCCACATTACCTGCCATGCTGTCCCCCCCCCAGCCCTTAACTCTGTCAAAGATGTTTTTCAAACCATTAATGATCTTAGCACTCACAACCTCAGCCAGCAGGCTGTTCCATGTCTCAACAACTCTCTGTAAAAAAATAATTTCCTGATATTCCTTCTGAATTCCTTACCACAAGCTTCCATTCAGGTCCCCTTGTTCTTGATTCACTATACCTACTGAACAGTTCCTCACAGAATACCTTGTTCATTCCTTTCAAAAACTTGAAGTTCTCTATCATATCGCCCCTCTCCCTTCTGACCATCAGTGAATACATATTCAATGCCCTAAGTCGATCCTCATGGCACCTGTCCTGCAGGCCATGAATACTTTTTGTTGCTCTGTGCTGCATCACCTCTAGCCTGTTCCTGTCTTTCTTCAAGTGAGGGCTGCAGAACTGGGTAGAGTACTCCAGGTGTGGCCTTACCAGTGATTGAGAGAGAGATAGTACTACTGTACCTCCTTTCCCTACTGTCATCCCCTACTAATGCACCCCAACATCCTGGTAGCCATACTGTAGGTCCTCTTACATTGGCTAGATTGTTTAAGGGCCTCACTTATGATGACTCCTACATCCCTTTCCTTTGCAGTAGTGTCCAGCTTAATCTCTCTCATGCAATATTCCATCCTGAGGCTCCTGTTCCTAATGTACATCACCTTGCATTTTTTTTGCAATGAATTTCTGCAGCCAAACCTTGGACCTCCTTTTAACCTTTACAGGTCCCTCTGCAACTCCTTTACCCCTCCTCACTGTCTACCCTACCACAGAGCTTAGTGCCATCTGAGAAGGGACACATCTTGCCATGTACTCTTTCTCTTATGTCACTGATGAACATATTGAAAAGCAATTGACCCAGAAATTAACCACACAAGAGGATGGCCTCTGTAATTTGCTTTGTCCAAACTCAGTTTTGTTTGTTACTTTTTCTTTACTGGAGACACAGTATTGCCAGCATTAGCCTTAACTTGTTGCTGCAGATGTGACTAAGCTGCCTGCATGGTAACAGTAGAGTCTTTATTGGCACACACACTCTGGAAACTAATGGAAACACTTATTAAGAAAAGGCTGATAAAATAACTGGAGGAGGAGAACTCCTGAATGACAACCAGAATGGATTCACAGGTGGAAGATCCTGCCAGAACAACCAGATTAAATTCTTTCACAGAGTTATGGAGATACAGTATGTGACTGTGGATGTGAGGGGCAGTGGACGTGACCTACCTGGACTTTAGGAAGGTCTTTGACACCATCCCTCACAGAAGGCTGATTAGCAAACTAAACAGTTTAGGAGTGGGGAGCAAGATTACAAACTGGTGGAGAATTGCTTGGAGGGGAGGACACAGAGGGTGGTGGTAAATGGGGTTCACTCAAAAGAAGAAAGGGTGATGAGTGGGATTCCCAAGGGGTCCATGCTAGGACCCATACTTTTCAAAATATATATTGGGGACATTTCAGAGGGTGTATATGGGCAGATGTGTCTGTTCACAGATGACATGAAGATCTGTAGTAGGGTTGAAAAGCTGGAAGGGCGTGGAAAGAATAAGGAGATCTGGCCAGACTGGAGGGTAGTTAGAAAAGTGACAACTATAATTCAATGCGAAAATGCAGAATTATGCACACTTTAAAACCAAAAGACAAAATACTAAATTGGGGAGCTGGGGTAACAGATCAGAAATGTGATTAGGGATCACAATTTTAGACAACTTGAAAGTTCAGAGGCAGTGTGACAGGCAAGTGGGAGAGCATTCAGAATGTTGGCATACATAGGGAGGGGCTTTATGAGCAGGAGATCAGTGATCATGCCACTATACAAAACAATGGTCAGACCATACCTGGAATATGGGTCCAGTTCTGGAGGCCATACTTACAAGGGACAAGGACAGGCTGGAAAGAGTCCAGAAAAGGCAACAAAATGGTGACAGGGCTGCATGAGAGGTCATCACGAGGAACGGTTGGAGCAGCTTAGCCTGTACACACTGGAGGAGAGGAGGAAAGGGGCATATGGTTGAAATTGTCAAATACTTGAAGGGCATAAACAGGATGAGTGTAGAGAGCATTTTCAGGATGAGTGGGAACAAATCCACAAGGGGGCATACATTCAAACTGGAGAGGGGCGGAGTTTGAGGGGAGACATCAGGGGATGTGTTTCACTATGAGGGTCATGGGACCATGGAACAGACTGCCAGAATGTGTAGTGGGGGTATATTCAGTGGACACATTCAAAGAGATTGGAACACCTACATAGGGCTAAGTAACAGAGGGAAGGCAGGGAGGGGAGGGAAGGGGAGGGGGGAAAGTCTTCCTAGAGGGGGGAAATTGAGCAGACTGGATGGGCCATGGGGTCATTTTCTGCCAACAAATATCTATGATTCTATGAAACAGAAAAATGAATTTTAATTGTTTTGTGTGTGATTTAACTGATCCAGAGAGGCTCAGTCTTTACATCTTTTTTTTTACTAGAAAGATGAATGGAAATGGAATGGTCATGGAATCTACCAACCAGTCATCTTCCAGTTACTGTGGTAACTGGCATTAATCTAACCTTGGCAAGATGATCTTTCATTTATGTGTTTGGACCTGCCAAACATGGCAAACTCCATCTTCATTTCAGTCTTCCACAACTAAGGATGAGTTCAGCTGTGATACTGGGTGAGAAAAAGAGGTAAATCAGGACGTGAGAGTCTGGAATATTTAAAGCCAAAACACTCGGAGCAGACTGGATCTCAAAATTATTTTTTCTTATTTATTTATTTATTCCACTTAAAACCATTTAGGCAGACACCTATTTACGAAGGGTTTTGAGTAATCAACAACAGAAAACAGCAAGTACGAGGGGTTTGAATGTACACAATGCAACTCAATGTGATAAGGAACAGTGAAAACATTTTAACAATACAGTACAGTAAGAGTACAATCAAGCAGCCTTAAACAATAATTGCTACCACAGTCAAAATGCATGGGCGACAGTAATACAATTATAGCTGCCATGGACAAGGTTCATGGGCATCATAGAAACATACAGTTTAAGGCAGGTTTGCTTCATAGAGTAAGGACAGCAAAGTCAGCAGTACTGGTGTCCGGATCCAGATAGAGGGAGGAGAAGAGCTGGGATCTAAATTGGCTTACAGAGCAGTCAGTTTTTAGGGAGGGAGATAGATCATTCCATAGCTTAGCAAATCTGAAGGAGAAGCTAGCTTGGCTGAGGTGGGGGGGTTTCTACGGGGGGAGTAGCAGGGAGTACTGCATCACTCTCCTAGTGGCATATGATTGAATGATTGATCAACAAAGCTGAACAGGGTTTGGGGGCCAGGGGAGAGTAAGCCACAAAGGGATTTTCTACCAGTGACTAGTGTGTGATAACACGGTCTGGAGTTGAGATTGAGCCAATTTAGACTGCTATGCAGCACACATGTGTGAGTGTCCTATTTTCTGGCTGACAGAGAAGCTGCAGGCTTTATTGAGGAGACTCCAGACTCCAGACAGCTTGCAATCATTTGCAGAGTTGTAGACTGTAATCCTGTAGTCAATAATGCTAGTGATATAGCTCCTATCCAGTGTCTTTTGATCTCAGGTCAGAAATTGTTCTTATGTCGGATGAGTAGTCCTAGCCAAGAGCTGACTGTCTTGACTAGAATGTCAATATGAGCAGTGAAGGGCAAGGTCATGTCGAGGGTGATATCTAAACGTATCCTCTAGTTCATGGGGGGCTCCAGAATAGGCAGTAATGGTCAGTGCTAGTGAGGAATGGGACTTGCTATGGGAAGTTCTTTAAATTTGATGGACTGCATCTGACTAAAGAGGGAGTCAGTGCATTGGGGCAGAAGTTTGACATCTTTGCAGAATATTTAAACTAGCAAATGGGGAGAGGGGTGCAGCACCTCATACGTCGAATGGGAAGAACACCCCTCCCTCCTCAGCTAGTGGTCAAACAGGAATTTGTTGCATGTTTTACCGCTCATTTGCATCACCAGGTAAGAAAAAAGGCTCTGTCTCCCACACGACGCACAGGGGTAATGCCAAACTTCACCCAACAACTAACACACCAAAATCTGGCCAATGGAAAATCATGTACAAATGCTCACAGCCTGGAAATAAGATCCCAGACCTGCAGGCAACAATGTCAGAGGCTAAACTGGACATAGTAGCAATTAGTGAGACGTGGTTTACCAGTAACCACACTTGGGAGACTTCAGTACCTGGCTATGTATTGTCTAGAAGAGACTGCAGGTGCAAAAAGGGGGAGGAGGGGCCCTGTATGTTAATGAAAATATCAAAGCACAGAAATTAGAATACACATAAGGAGCCAGAAGAACTGTGGGTCACCCTGGAAACAGGAAATGGGACAGCCATAAGAACTGGAGTTGTCTACAGGCCCCAGACCAGAGGGAAGACATAGACACATTACTGTTAGAAGATATACAAAACATGACAGCTAAAGGAGGTTCTGATAATGGGAGACTTCAACATGCCGGATACAGATTGGTCAATACCAGCAGGAACATCTGCCAGAACTAGACTCATAGTGGATTCCCTGCAGGGAGGGCCTCAAACAACTGGTACAGCAACCAAGAGACAGGGCTGTCCTAGATCTAGTACTGACTAACAAAGAAGGGATCACAGATCTCCAGGTAGAAGGTCACCTGGGAGCCAGTGACCATCACATGGTATGGTTCAATTTGGCTACTACATCTAAATCATCCCATTCCAAGGCAAAAATATGGGACTTCAGAGGAGCTGACTTTGATAAGATGGCCAACAGAGTTAAGCTAGCCCTGGCAAAAAGAAACACAGGTGAGGGGGTACAGGCAAAGTGGGCAAGCATTAAGGATGCAATACTTGAAGCAACATCCCATTATGCTAGACAGAAAAGGAAGTGCAAAGAAGAAGGAACCCACTTTGGTTCTCAAATACAGTAGCAGAAAGGTCAGGAGCAAAAGGCTGGCCTTCAGGAAATATAAGGGAACACAGCGGGATAAAGATAGGAGGCATACCAAACTGCCCTAAGGGAAGCAGGTAAGGCAGTAAGGCAGGCAAAGTCCCAAACTGAGGAAACACTAGCACGAACAGTAAAGAAGGTGATAAGACTTTCTATAGATACATTAGTGAAAGGAGAAAGTCCAGAGGGTGCTAAGCTTAATGGAGAAAAGGGAGCATGTGAGGAGGAGGACCTGTAAAGGCATCTATCCTAAATAGATACTATTGCTCAGTATTTACTGAAGAGAAGGTAGGGCAGGGCCCACAGCTCAGCATCATGGACACAGGGGAGGGAGGTGAGCACTACTCCCTCACAAAGAAAGGGTCCTACAAGAGCTTGCTAAGCTCAGGGTGGATAAGGCAATGGGACCTGATGGCATACATCCCAGGGTACTTAAGGAACTAAAGGAGGAACTAGCAGGCCATTAGCAGAATTGTTTAGTGAGTCTCTGAGCACAGGAGAGGTCCCAGAAGACTGGAGAAGGGCTCATGTGATCCCGCCCACAAGAGTGGTAGCAGGAGGGAGGCGGGAACCCAGACCGGTCAGTCTTACCTCAGTAGTGGGCAAGATTATGGAGGCACTCCTTAAGGAAAGGATAGGCAACACCTGGAACTATAGGGCACAGGATCCAAGACAGCATGGGTTTACAAAAGGAAGGTCCTGTCAAACTAATCTCATAGATTTCTTTGACTGGGTAACCAGAGTGGTGGACCAAGAGGGAGCAGTTGATGTCGCCTACCTTGACTTCAGCAAAGCTTTTGACACTGTTCCACATAGAAGATTGATAAATAAGCTGGGTAGGCTCGGGGTGGGTCAGAAGTTGGTCAACTGGGTGGCAAACTGGTTGACGGGCAGAAAACAGAGAGTGGTGGTAAATGGTATACAGTCAGAAGAGATGCAAGTCACAAGTGGGGTACCTCAGGGATCAGTCCTGGGGCCAGTTCTGTTCAACATCTTCATTAGTGACCTTGCAGATGGACTAGAGGGTAAGGCTTGTCTGTTTGCAGATGACACCAAGATCTGCAACAGAGTAGATGATCCAGATGGGGTGGGCAGAATGAGAAGAGATCTAGATAAACTAGCAGAATGGTCAGAAGAGTGGCAACTGGGATTTAATGCAAAGAAGTGCAAAATCATGCACATAGGGAAGAGAAACACTGAGGCCACCTATAGGCTGGGAGGGGAGTTGCTAGCAGTCACAAAGGAAGAAAGAGACTTGGGCATCATCATCACTGATGACCTAAAATCATCAAGCAGACCTCTAAAGCAGTAGGTAAGGCTAGGGGTGTTAGGTGTATTAGTAGGGTATCACAAGTCGTAAGAGGAGGTGCTAATCCGTCTGTATAAGACACTGGTTAGGCCCCATCTGAGCACTGCGTGCAGCATTGGAGGCCACACCTTCACAAGGACATTAACCAAATTGAGGCAGTCCAGAGAAGGGCAACCAAATGGTGCAGGGACTGCATCAGAAGACATATGAGGACAGATTAAAGGAGCTCAATATGTATACCCTTGAGCAAAGGAGGAGAGAGGTGATATGATCGAGGCATTCAAACACCTTAGAGGCATAAACAAGGTGAAAGAGTCTAACATGTTTAAATATAAGAAAATAGCAGGACAAGAGGACACAGCATGAGATTAGAGGGAGGCCGATTAAGGGGACTGTGAGGAAATTCTTTTCACAGAAAGGGTGGTGGATGCATGGAATGGCTTACCACAAGAAGTGGTGGCTATGAATACAGTGCAGGGCTTCAAACAGGCATGGGATAGGCATAAGGGAGCAATACGAATGACTATGAATAGATAGGCCACTGACAGAGCAAAGGCCGATGGCACATTTATAATATAGAAAAAGAAATGGGCAGACTGGATGGGCCTTGCGGTCCTTATCTGCCATCAACTTCTATGTTTCTATGTTTCTATGTAAGTAAAGATCATACATTTTGTTTTGTTGGTGCTCATAATGAGTAGGTTGAAGGTGAGCCATTCTTGCATGGTGTCAGTCTCTGACTGGAGGCTCTGTTGCAGATTCCCCATGTGCTTGCCACTGGAAAAAATGACTGTGCCATCCACATAAAGCAATATACTGTATCTGAAGACTTGCAAACAGCATGCATACCTTTAATGAACAGACAGAAGAGAAGGGGTCCAAGAACTGATCATTGGGGAACACCCAAAGTGACTGGTCTGGGGTCTGAGAGTACCGTGTAACATTTAACAGCTTATTTTCTCCCAGATAGGTACAATAGTCCTTAAACCAGCTGACTACATTAAAGGAAAAGCCAAGTGTGAGTAGTTTCTAGCAGAGAAAGGCATGGTTTACAAGGTCAAAGGCATTGGTGAGGTTGAAATATATGTAGCCAGCAAATTCTCCCTTGCCCAGGGCACAGTATAGAGATTCTAGGAACTCCAGAAGTGCAGTGGTAGTGCTGTAGTTTTTCCTGAAGTCATGCTGCTCCTGTGTCAGAAGACCTTGATTATCCAAGTAATGACAGAGCTGGTCGTTAACTTTTCTCTCCAAGATTGTCAATAGGGGGAGAAAAATGGAGATCAGGAGGTAATTTGTAGGATGGTTAATAACACCTCCTTTATGAAGAGGAGTTACGTGGGCTTTTTTACAAAGCTCAGGAACTTGCCCAGAGGAGAGAAACAAGTTGAAGATGATCTGCAGGTGGCAGGTAACTTCTCTAGTGATAAGCTTGGGCAGCTTCATATCAACATTGTCTGGGCATAGTCGGGTAGTAGTTTTGGACTTAGTAAGGTACGTGGACACTTCAGCCTAGGTCAGCCTTTTGAAACTGAACTTGGGCCTGTTTGGGAGGTCGGGTATATCACCAGTTGGGGATGAGTGAGTACGAGGGTCAGGTATGTATGACAATAGGTCACTAAACACGTTATTGAAGGAGTTAGCAATACTTCTATCTCCTTCAATTGTAGAGCTATCAACCATGATGAAGCAGAGCAAGATCACGTGATGCAGCTGTAAGACGTGCAACACTTGGACCGAGCTCCCGCTCCAACTACCGCAAACAACGTTAAAACCATCTAATTACCGCTGATTCCTGTGTGCTTACCTGCGGATTGCACTTCTGAAAGTGCCAGGGGTGATCGGAAAACATTTTGGAACAGCAGCATAAAGCAGAAAGACTTTAAGTGCCTACCTTTGATAACGGGGCCTACTGCAAGTATGGAGGCAGAGATGCGCCAGGCCTTACCTAAACATAAGCCCCCACAGACGCCTCAGAAGGGCTCAAAACATTCAAAAGGTTCTTCAGGGAATCCACCTAAAGCTACTGCCTCCACTGTCACCTCACCGATGCAGACACCTCTCTTGGAGCAAAAGTTTATGGAGGAGATTCAGTCATTCAAGGAGACCTTGCAGGAGATTACTGGTGAAATAAGAATCACTAGGAGTGAACTCTCAGATACAAATCGGGCCATCTCGGACGTTGCAGTCTGCACCACGTCCCTCGAAAGCTGGAAGGATAGGATGGAGCCTGAGATAATGACTATGAGGCAACGGCTACATAAAATAGAAGCTAAATTGGAGGATTTAGAAGGCCGAAGCCATTGGAATAACATAATAATTTTTGGCCTCCCAGAGGATGCTGAGGGTTCTACGCCCATTAAGTTTCTCCAAAAGATGCTTACAAAAATTGCTGGCCCTTCTCCTAACAACACAACCTATATAATAGAGAGGGCTCATCAGCCACCCCCCAAACCAGTTGCTGGGAAACCCCAAAGCCAATGATCATCAAATTCCTTAACTTTTTAGATAAAACACATATTCTTGGCCATGTTAAAAGCCTACAGAAGGTATTATGGGAAGAACACCCCCTGAGATTTGCACAAGACCTGCCAGCTACGGTGAGACAACGGAGATTGGAATATCACCCTATCGTTTCAAAGCTAATTGCTGCGGGGATTAAATACAGAGTACAGTACCCATCTCGTCTGTCAGTACATGATATGGGGAAGTGGCTTTCCTATGATACTGCACAGCAAGCTAACACAGCCTTACATTCTCTGCTCCCTGACCTATTTTCTCCCCGGTGAGGTTGTTGGTTATAAATCCTGAGGGTAATTGCCATTCCTTTTTTTTCTCATTCCGCCTAGTCTACTGAGAAGATGATTCGGTTACTTAATGGATTAGGGGGATAGAACTGGGAGGAGCTTAGGGGGATAGAACTGGGAGGAGCTGGGAAATCTGAAGTAAGGTGCCTGCCTGGTGCCATGGCTTGGAGGGACAGGAAGCGCATCCTCAGGATCACAACAACAGCTGCAAGGGATTCTGAGCTGGACGTAATTGTCCACCTAGGGACAAATGACTTGGCTCATCATGAGGTTAGAGCAGTGCAGGAGGACATTGCAGAGTTGGGGAGGCGCCAAGACAAGTAGCAAACACAGTATCCTTCTCAGAGGTGCTGCCTGTCAAAGGCATGGGGGAGGCGAGGTAATTGGCACCATGCAGTTTAATGAATGGTTGAAAAAATGGTGCTGGAGCACAGGGGTTTGGCTTCATTGGGACTGGGGTTCCACCTGGAGGACACCAGCCTATACTGGCAGGATGGTCTGCATCTGTCCAGGAAGGAACAAGTCTTTTGAGCAATCAGTTTAAATGCTTCATTGGCAAGCTTTTAAACTAGTCAATGGGGAGGCACTGACAAGCAGCAGAAAAATCCCAGCCCTCCCTACAAAACAGGGTACTAAATGAGAAAAAGACCAAGGTAGAACGGTCAGTGGGGATGCTGCAACAGAAGGTAAGGCATCAAAAATGGAGAGCAATGAGTACCAATGCCCGTAGTCTAGGTAACAAGCTTCCTGAATTAGTGGCCTTGATGGAGGAGGAACATCTGATATCGTGGCAGTCACAGAAACATGGTACACACAAAACCATGACTGGGAAACATACCAGGATACACTATCTACAGGAGGGACAGGAGGGTAAAAGAGGGGAGGAGTAGTTCTTTACATAAGGAAGGAATAAAAGCAACAGAACAAAAGGGTAAACAGGGAGGAGAAGAAGCACTGTGGGTAAATTTGGAGACAGGCAATGGCACCACAATCCGCACAGGGGTTAGGATACACTCCTCTCTCAGGGGAGGAAATGGACGAGGAAATGATAGAAAGTATACTTAGAATGGCAGAAAAGGGAGATATTGCTGATGGGTGATCTGAATATGCCAGATGTTAACTGGAGTGCAGTTGCAGCTGCCACTGAAGAGTGCAGTTATTCTAGATGCCCTACAGGGGCATGCCTTAGACAACTAGTACTGGAGCCCACTCGAGAGGGAGCAATATTAGACTTGATACCTCGAATGGAGATGGAGAGAGGATCACAGATGTAGAAGTGGGTAGCCATCTGGGAACTAGCGACCATCGAACAGTATGGTTCACAATAAACACAGCAATAGAGTCAAGCCATACAAAGACAAAAGTACTGGACTTTAGGAGGGCTGACTTTGCCAAAATGGGTGAGTGCCTAAGGAATGCACTAGCAAATGGGCAGGAAGGAGGGTGGAAGAACAATGGGAATAATAAAACTGCCATCACAGAAGTAACGAGCCTTTGTGTGAAGCAAATAAACAAAACAAGACGATGTAAGAAACCACTATGGTTCTCAAAGGAAGTGGCAGTGGAAGGTTCAAGAGAAAAGAAAGCATTCAGGAAGTACAAGGAATCGCAGCAGAGCAGGACAGAGAACTGTATCAGTTAAAGCAAAGGAGGCTGGGAAGGCAGTCAGAACAGCAAAGGCCCAAACTGAGGAAAGATAGCCAACTCAGTTAAGAAGAGGGAATAAAACCTTTATAGGTACATCAGGAGCAAAGGAAGACCAAGGAGGGATAGTGAGGCTTAATAAAGGGAGGAGGGTGGGCAGAGGAGAATGTGAAAAGGCAGAGATACTAAACAAATATTTTGCTCAGTATTTACAAAGGAAGAGGGGAGTACATAAAACAAACAGTAGTAACACTCTGGATACAGAAGTTGATACCAGCCCATTTACAGAAGAAAGGGTTCTGAAAGAACTCTAAAACTGAAGGTGGACAAAGCAATGGGGCCTGATGGGATTCATCCCAGAATTCTAAAAGAACTAAGGGTAGAACTAGTGACACCACTGACTACCCTCTTTAACAAATCATGGGAGGATGGGGTGGTACCCGAGGACTGGAGGAGGGCAGATGTGATTCCCCTTCACAAAAGTGGGAGCAAGGCAGAAGCAGGAAACTATAGACCTGTTAGTTTAACCTCAGTGACAGGGAAAATGATGGAATCACTTCTAAAGGAAAGAATTGTCGAGTATCTAGAGGCCAGAGGGCACAGGACCCTAGGCAGCATGGATTCACAGCGGGAAGGTCATGCCAGACGAATCTGATAGATTTCTTTGACTGGGTGACCAAAGTAGTAGATCAGGGAGGGGCTGTGGACATGGCCTACCTAGACTTTAGCAAGGCATTTGACACAGTCCCACACAAAAGATTAATATATAAGTTAGCCAGCCTGGGAGTGGGTCCCAAGATGACAGCCTGGTTAAAGAACTGGCTGGAGAATAGGACACAGAGAGTAATAGTAAATGGAGTCCACTCAGAAGAAAGGAGGGTTACTAGCGGGTACCGCGGGGTTCAGATGTTAGGACTAGTCCTCTTCAATGTCTTTATAGCTGACATTGCAGAAGGACTGAAGGAAAAAAGTATGTCTCTTTGCAGATGACACTAAGATCTGCAACAGAGTTGATGCACAGGGTGGGTGGAAAGGTGAGAAGGACTTGGCAAGGTTAGAGGAATGGTCAAATGTATGGCAGCTTAGATTCAATGCTAAGAAGTGCAAGGTAATGCACCTGGGAAACAAAACCCAGGGAAGAGTACACAATGGGGGTGAGATACTAACAACAACAAAATGGAAAGGACCTGGGGTAGTCATATCAGATGACCTAAAGGTGGGCAAGCAATGTGAGAAGGCAGCAAGGAGGGTTGGGGATACTGGGATGCATAGGAGGCATCACCAGTAGAAAACAGGAAGTTATTATCCCTTGTACAGACAGCTGGTGAGACCCCATCTGAGTACTGTGTGCAGTTCTGGAGACCCAATCTCCAAAGACATAGACAGGATGGAAGCTGTCCAGAGGAGGGCAACTAAAATGGTGCAGGGTCTGCACCGGAGGACATATGAAGAGAGACTTAAGGAGCTTAATATGTATAGCCTCGAGGAAAGGAGGAAGGGGGGACATGATAGAAACTTTCAAGTACCTCAAGGAATCAACAAAGTCCAAGAGGTAGCATCTTTCAAAAAGAGGTGTGCAAGAACAAGAGGCACAATTTGAAGATAGAGGAGGCGGCTCAGAGGTAATTTAAGAGTATTTTTTCACAGAGAGGGTTGTGGATGCATGGAATGGCCTTCCGGAGGAGGTTGTGGAGTCAAAATCAGTGGTGGAATTCGAGCATGCATGGGATAGTCATAAGGCAATTCTGGGGGTTGGGGGTAGAAAGAAGTAGGCTGCTGGTTAACTAGGATCTGCAGCTTATCCAGTAGGTAGGGAAATGGGCAGACTGGGTGGGCCAAGCGGTCCTTATCTGCCGTCAAATTCTATGTTTCTATGTTTCTATGGAGAGCACCTCTGATATTTGGCCACAAGAGGGCAATAAAGACTACGACTTCGAGACATTGATGCTTTGGTCACCCCAAATATTATTGATAAGCGATTTCGTCACTAGTTGGTGATAGTCACCTGATAATTCCTCGTTTGATTAATGGGATAGTCTTGAGACTGGCTGGCAATTGATCCGACAGCACCCCCCCCCCTTTTTTTTCCCTCTTATGGATGAGTGACTCTGGGTGCAGTTTTGGCTACCTCTTATCCTGCGATGATGCGGTGTGATAGCACCACAACCCCCTGCAACCTATCTTAAGAGGAAGGACACTTCTTATTAGGCACATGATCCTGCCTTTTCATGCTGAGTGAACTAACTTTTGTATTCATGACACCATATACTGGCGAACTTGATTAAAGGACAATTTCCCCTTCCCCACCATCTTCTTCTTCATCCCCCCCCCTGTTTTTTTTTGGTTTTTTTTTTACTCTCATCCTTATGTACCAAGCCGGCGAATCTGATGGCTCTCTGTAGCGTTAACTATATTTAGCAATCAAAGCAATGTATATACATGTTAGTTACGTAATTTTGGTAAGGGGCTGGGGCGGGCGGCAAGGTCTGGGGTTTACCGCAGTCTAATCAGTGCACCATGTTCCGGCATAGGGAAGGGGGGGATACCATAGGGGGCGAAATAACCTGGTGCCTATGGGGTGCAGTAACTATGCTTTGGGTATTACAAAGTATCAGGGACCGGGTGACTAGGCAATTTAATAAGGATGCTAAATACCCTACTATGAGGGAAGGGATATGGTTAAGGGGAGTGGGGACGGGGATTAATGGTTTGTCTCACTTATTTCTAGTATGTTGTATTTCTCTTAGGCTCATAAATATTTTTGCATTCTTAATAATAGCTGGTAGGATAATCGGAGGGGAGGGTTGGGGGGAGGGGGATATAGTGATTGGGAAGTGGAAGTTTGTATTAGGAGATGGGAAGGGGAAAAGGGACAAATATCATTCACCACCAGGCACAGATATTGTAATCCACAGGGTTACTGATAACTACAGATATGGGGATGTCTCCTCTAAGAAGTATTCCACGATTTCTAATATCTACTTATGGTCATATCTTTAAGGTTTTGTTCATGGAATGTCAAAGGTGCTCATTCCCCCACCGAAAGAGCCAAGATTCTCTTACATCTCCCTAAGCTTAATGTCAATGTGGCCTTCCTTCAAGAGACACATCTTCCCACAGCGCAGATTGTTAATCTTCGATGAACATGGGTGGGTACCGTGCTGGGGGCAGGGGTTGACAGGCGCAAATGTGGTGTGGCGGTGTTGATAGCTCGACGGACACCTTTTAAACTGTTAGACTCAGTTATCGACCTCCACGGTAGGTATATCCTGCTTAGGGCGATTTTGGTTCACATGGAATTGATACTGGGCTCTGTTTATGGCCCAGTGGGAGATGATCCACAATTTTTCATTAACCTAATGACTAATCTGGCCCCTTGGTCTACACTTCCCATGCTAATTGGGGGGGACTGGAACCTGGTTTTTGATTGTTTAATGAATAGATCCAATGCTAGGCATTCCTCCCTTACCCCCGCACAATGGGCATTGAGGGAAATGATGGATTCCTTGGGCCTTGTAGATCCTTGGAGGACCCTCCATCCCTCGGCAAAGGATTACTCATTTCACTCTCTGCCGCATAACACGTTATCGAGAATTGACTACTGTTTGTCAGGGATTGAGCACCTACCAGGGGTTCAAATCTGTGACTACTTAGCAAAAGTGATTTCGGATCACCATCCAACTCTACTGCAATGGGTAATACCTAATTCGATGACTCATGACAAGACTTGGAGGTTTAATTCTCAATTGTTAAAATTGGAACATATAATGGGGCAGCTTGGTAGTTTTATAGAAAATTTTTATGAGCTTAATACCCCTTCTATGCCAAAAGTGGATATACTATGGGGGGCTATGAAATGCTCATTAAAAAGTGAGGTCATCCGAATAGCCTCAATAAGAAAAAAGAAAATCTCCCAAGAATCCTCCCTAATATTACAACAAATCAGGGTGTTAGAACAAGCCCTTATGCCCTACTCCAAACCTAATGACATAGAAAAACTAGAAAGTCTCCATTTTCAGTATAACACCCTTCTCAGCGATAGAGTTGAGCACCTCCTTCTGCGCTCTAAAATTACCTACTTTGATCAAGGAGTCAAAGTTTGAAAATTGCTTGCCATGAGGCTTAGAGCACAGGTGGCAGGAAGGCTTATTTTAGCCATGTGAGATACCGCAGGTATCCTCCATACTTCCTCCAGGGATATTGTCTCCTCTTTCCAAGATTACTATCAATCGCTTTACTCATGTTCATCGATGCCTTTTAATCATACTGCACTGGACCAATTCCTTCAAGATATAGAACTTCCAGGTCTGTCTCAATACCAAATTTCTATTTTGCAAGCTCCCCTGACATTAGATGAAGTCTACCAAGCCATCGACGCCTTACCGGCAGATAAGGCGCCAGGCCCTGATGGCTACACATCTAACTTTTATAAATCATTCAAAGCCAAAATTGGCCCTAAACTCCTTGAGTTCTATAATTATGTTTATAAAAATGGCTCTCAGATCACAGCTTTACCTCTGCTACTATTGTGGTTCTCTTAAAACCTGATAAGGATCCTACAAAGTTGCCAAGCTACCGCCCAATTTCCCTCATAAATGTTGACTTGAAGATTTTAACGAAAATCTTAGCTAGTTGCTTAGCTCAAGTACGGCAGACTCTGTTAAGTCCCAAATAAGTGGGATTTGTGGCCGGACGCCTATCGGCAGATCACCTACGAAAAATCTCTCATCTTATTTCTGCGTCCAGGGACTCCGACACACCATCGGCCTTGGTATCCCTGGATGCAGAAAAAGCCTTTGACCGAGTGTCATGGGACTACCTATTTAATCTACTCCCTAAATATCTTATTCCAGCACAATTTATATGATGGATTAAAATCCTTTATTCCCACCCATCAGCCCGCATTTTTTTGTAACGGAGTTTTCTCTTCTCCATTCACATTGCATCAGGATACCCATCAAGGATGCCCGCTTTCTCCCTACTTGTTTAATCTATTTTTAGAACCCCTAATCAGAAAGTTAAACACATCCACTTTAGTTACAGGCATTCATATCAACCATCTCTAATACAAAATATCGGTGTACGCAGATGACATCTTGCTTCATATAACCCATCCATCCAAATCTATTCTGGCTTCATTGAATATTATCCAGGAATTTGGACGTATATCCAATTATAAATTAAATTTGTCTAAGACAGAGGTCATGCCTTTAAATAACTGGACCTTAAAGGCTGGCATCCAGCATCTTGGGCTTACATGGATAAAAGATAAAATGAGATATCTGGGCATATATTTATCACCATCTAACTCTAGAATGAGGCAATATAATTTAGACCAGCTAATAACACGAATCAAGACTGACCTGAATTGCTGGGCCTTGCTTCCTATCTCCTTGTGGGGGTGAATTAACATTATTAAAATGAATATTTTACCTCGGCTGTTATATCCCCTTCAATTGTGTCACCAATACTTACCTAAGACCTGGTTTAATCAGGTTCATGGTATTATATCCAAATTTATCTGGAAACATAAAACCCCTCATAGGGCGTTGTTTAAGTTACAGAGACCGAAGGAATTAGGTGGCCTACAAGTTCCTAATATATATCTTTATTATCTCACCATTAATTGCCTAGTTGTCTCGCAATGGCTGATTTCTGTACAGAATCCCACTTCGGAAACCTATGTCCCATTGTGGTTACAGATAGAGAGGTCGCTCTGTACCTCAGCTGGTATAGATATTAGGACACTACCATACCTCCTTTCTAAAATGATCCCAGGACAACTTAAAAGCACTCCCATTATAAGAACCCTTCGTACCCATAAGCAACTAAATAATATTATAAGAGATTCCATGGAGAAAGATATTTCACAGTACATCTTGGGTAACCCCAACTTCAAAATTGGAGGGAAGATTATTAATCATACATTTTGGGCAGGTGGAATAGGGAAAAAGGTTATAGACCTAACAGTGAACCACAGATTATTGACATTCCCAGAGATAATGGCTAAATATAATCTTCCTGTTACTTTCTGTTTTAAATATCTCCAGATCTCCCAGGTCTTAATAAGGCACTTTGGTAATGGTTTATGGGATCATTATCTGACTGGACCTATTCTCAGTACGTTACAAACAAAGCCTACTTCCCATTTAATCTCCTTTTACTATAAAGAATTGCATAAAAGAGTTACAGAACTAGAAGGTACTCCCCACTACACATGGGACAGGATACTCCCCCCTATCTCTGAGGGTTCCCGCCAATGGTCTCAAATTTGGAAAAGGTTATATAAGAATGTTAGGTGGGACCGTTACAGGTTGCTTCAATTTCAGATAATACAGGATCTATATTATACCCTGTAAAACTTTGTAAAATGGGTAAGCTTCAGGTGGACGATGTACTAGATGTAGGAATCAACTGAGGTACACCTGTTCACATTCTGTGGGAATGTGACAAAGTATCCCCTCTGGGAAAGTATTTGCTCTAAACTTAACCCATTATTGGGTTTACAAAATGCCTTCCGACCAGAGATTTGTATTCTAGGGGATTCAGGAAATACCCTCATTGGAAATCAAGAAACATATAGCGTTAATCTCTTTATGTGCTAAGAAAGTAATACTACGTCATTGGCTAGACCAGCAGATCCCCACATATACAGAATGGCATCGTGAAATTCTCTTTGCTTTGCAAGCAGAATACACCATAGCTAGTATCTCCAAAAACAGTAAAAAATACCAGAAGATTTGGGCCCCTTTACATACTCTACTCTGTACCTAACATCCCTCATATCAGTGTTGCTGTACATACCCTGAAATTTGGAGGAGTAAAGTTTGATGCAGGTGGTAGTTCCTACTTGCTCCATTTACCTCCCCTTGGTTTCCATCTTTTTTTTTTTTCCTTTTTCTCCTTTTCCTGATGGTGGAGGAAGTGGGGGTGGGGGTGGGGGAGGGAGGGGAGAAGGGTGGGTGATCTTTCGGTTGCTTGTTTCCTTTTACACCACTAGTTTCCTAACAGCAACTTAATTTACCTCCTTTCATAAGGCGCCAGATTTTGGGAACGGACTTATAATAAAGGGATAATGGATCTATGTTGTTGCTGTACAGCATCATGTCATGCTATGTAATGGTGTTCTGGATTTGTCTGTTGTATGATAAATTCAATAAAGCTTACTAAATATGAAAAAAAAATGATGAAGCAGGGCAAGGGCTTCATAGCATTGACAAGGATGCCACTAATACCACTCCAAAGCTGTTTTGGATGGTTAAGGAGGTTTCCAAGTTGGAATTTGCGATAGTCACCTTTGGTCACCCTAATACAGGATTTAATGGTGTCACGCAGCTCCTTGTACCATTGGAGGTATTTTTTGGCAACCAAACTCATTATACAGAGTTCATGCTCTGTCCTGCTCCCTGGAGAGTGACTTAATAGCAGGAGTGAAACATGCCTGGGAGATGCCCCTCCTGTGAAGCGTCTTGAAGGAGGCAACAATGTCATAAATTCTGTTGAACTGGAGGATGAAATACTCTAGGGCTGCATTCATGTCATGAGTATTAGAAAGGAAAGACCAGTCTAATTGTTGCAGCAGTGCACAGAAATAAGAGGGCTTGTGGGTTCTAAAATATGTGAGCTTTAACAGAGGAGGGTTCACATTTGGCAACATTAGCTGACCATCTGCAAGTGATGAGGGTATGGTCACTGAGAAAGTCTGGGAGGACAGAGGTGGAGATAACTCTGTCAGGGTGGCTGACCAGATCCAGTAAAGTAAGGTGGCAGTGCCTGTTTTATAATTCACCCATGTTGGGGTGTATATGACTTGAATTAGGAATGCATTGGCCAGTTTGTCTATGTAGGTCATGCAACTACTAGACAACCAGTTACAGTTAACATCACTCAGCACAATCTTCATGATGTGGTGATAGTCCTGAGACAGTGTTAATGACACAGTCCAGACTGTCACTGACAGTTTGAGGTGGAATATAGGCAGCAATTAGGTTGATGTTCTCATCCTCTTTGGGGCCCAGTCTTAAAAAGCTACTGACGCCTCAAAAAAAACTAAAAAAAAAACATAATTCTGTACAATTCTGCTTGCATTTTAATTTAAATTTTATATATTTCTCCTCCCCATAATTTTTGCTAAAGAAATGTGCATTAATATATGATCATTGTCCCTTGGAGTTAATTTTGAGTTCATCTGCTTCTACAGCATACTTCATGTTTCAAGTCATAATCCTCTGTTGTGACATCACAGTCTGTTGCCATGGGAGTAACTGTGAGGTTACAAGCAGTGCTCTATGACTTCAGGTAGGGAGAAAGCAGCAGGAGTAGATGAACTCTTCAGGAGCAAAGATAACGGTTTTATGCAGATGACCTCACTACTAAATAACGAGGAGGAGGAATACAGAACTAATCGGAAATACAAGCTGGACAGTGCCTAAATATTACGTTTTGCTAAACTTCTCCTGAACATGTCACCAGCTCTTTAAGTATACTGCAAGAAGTTCACAGCCAGTGGGTTCCAGTGGGAGGGAGAGTCAGTTGGAGTTAAGATTGGACTTGACGTACATAGGACAACATCCTTCGCCTCCCTGTCCAACTTGAAAATGGTGTAGGAGTCAACACTGATTTCTTTGTCTTATTAAAACACACAGTTACTCTCTGACACTCTGCCATCCAAAAAATGGTACACCAGTACATTGTTTAAATCTACTTAAAAGCAGGAGTGCAGCAAAGCTGTGCAAAACAAATCTGAAGTTTTATTTTTTATCTGTATAAGAGTCCCAATATCCTCCACTTTCGTTTGCTTGAAAATATTTTCCTTTTTTATCAGAATTAAATAATTTTTAAATGTTTTACATTCCTTTCCCTCAAAAAAGTGTTGTTTCCTATGGCTTAGAAATAATATTTTGAACATAACAAGGGTGAGGTTTAAAGTTTGAATCAAGAAAATAAAAGAAATATGCAGTGCACATATAGGAAGCACCTAGAAAAGTTGATTTAACAGGTATGCTATGTTTTATTAAATATAGCAGAAAACCAACTTTTTGGAAAAAAAAAAAAAAAATCAGTTCCAGCTGCACTGCAACTTTAATACTACTTTAAGGAAATACATTGTGTATTTCATATTGTACTTTAGTTGACTCTTGAAAGTTTTGTGATAGGAAACAGTTTCCATTATTATTACTTTTTACTCCCAGTGTTTCACCTATGCTCTCCTATATATGCAGCTCCCCTGCCATTCTTGCAGGCCACTATTCACGGGACTCTCCAGGGTTGAATACATATTTCTGGTTTGATAGGTTTATCTCACTTTGTGGCATTTGCAGAGTCTCAGTTCCTAGAATCACCCATTGTTTCGGCAGTAGTTCCACACGATCACATTTTAAGCCTTTTGGCATGGACCTCATCACAATTGATCGTTGTCGACTCCGATTGGAAACCTGAGGTGGGGGGTCTGCGGATTAAGCAGCCAATTAAGTGCAAGCACCGTGAGGAGAGTACCTCTGGCAGTATGAAGTTTCCATTGATCGCCAGGTCCACTGACTCCTATTGTCCAATTTATTTTGATTGTTCATTATCTTTGTATTCTCTCAGATCATTCCTTTAAATAGGCATTTGTTTCCCTAGTGTATCTTGCCTAATAAACAGAAAAACAAATAAACATCAGAGTAGGGCCTGGTGTTGACATCGCCACTCCCACCCACTGGTGGATTTTGCCCTTTGACCTGCCATCAGGCAGATGGAAATGAGACCAAACACAAGCATGTATGGTACAGATCCCTTCCGCTCTGTGCCACAGTGGTGCAACTGTTTTCTGATAGCTGCAAGTGAACCTACAATGAGGAAGAGTTCATCTTGGCAGAGTGCATCTCAACCTTCTGTAGCCATGTCAATAGGACCAGAGCACAGACACCTAACCCTGATTCCAAACTGAGCTGTTTAACAACTACTGTAGGCCATCAGAGAGGAGCAGCAGAACAACTTTGATATGTAACCAAAATCTTTAAAACATTTTTTTTTAAAAAAGACCTCATTTTAACCCTTGATTTTCCAACATTATTCGTTATTTTACGTCCAAACTGGGTAAATCATATGTCATATTAAAAAAGAAAAAAGGAAAGCAGTTTCCACTATCAGTGACTAAATGGGCCCCACTGAACCTAATCAAACTAACAAGGTTCTTGATCTTGCTTTTGGAACCAAATGTGGAATCTTTACAGTTTGGATTGACGTAATTTTATTCTTCGGCTGATCTTACAGAGTTAGAAAAGCTGACCCACCTATCCCTCCTAGTCACTGCTGAGGGGATGCTGAAGTCCTCTTCACAAACTCTGGTAATTCCCTGTGTGTTGGCTATTATTGCTATCATATATCACTGAAGACACATAATATGTTTTTTTGGTGTAATTGCTTCTATTTTTTGCAGTGCTATAGGTTTTGTACGTCAGTGCTGGAAATCATATTCTGGGTTTAATTTTTCATCTTGGTTCTAAGAGTTGAACATTAATACAAAAAGAAACTACTCACAGGTTGCTCTCATCCTTTGCAGAGCTGGTTTTCCTGATTTGTCGAGTTTATTTCTGACTGTATGCATTATGTGGCGCTGTGATGTTGCTGTATCGGTTGTTGTAAAGGTGAAATACAGATTATCAAGGATCAAATAAAACTTTTTATCTTCTGAGTGTATTTGCATTTTTAAGCATTCTATGTGTAATATGCTTTACATGGGGCATTGATGGGGAGCAGTGAATCAAGTGGGTTACTGAATGATCCAGTATGGGATGTTGAGCAGGGGAAAACAGCAGAGCACATGAATGTAACCCCCAAGTTCAAGTAGCAGCAAAGCCAGGCTGAAACTTAATGGCTTGTGCTTTTTTATTAATTTAAGGCAAATAGTTCTGAGGTCAGATTTACTAGCTGGTGTTCAGTTTATCAGCCTAAATGGCTCCTCATGCATGCAGGGCACATCAGGTGCATCATCCCAGAAAACTCTTTTATAGTCTCTCTCCACCTTGCTGGTGTTTAATGGCCCTAAAATGGCTTTAACATCTAGGACATGGGGCAGTACAAGAAGCAAACAGATGCCCATGGCCAATGAAAAGCAGCCATATCTGCCAAAAATACACCTTATGGGTGAATCGATCACCTCCTCCCATCCAGGATCTGTGGCCCACTTCCCACAGGATACTAACTTTAGTCTATCAAATGACACATTCAGGCATCATGGCCCATGGAACATTTTTGGTCTAACTAATCTCTTCATATCAACTCTCACACACACACACACAACACACAACTGACTGCTTTAAAATGGCTAACGCTGTTTCTAGCCCAACCCCCCTAACATGTCACTGAAACTTGGACTCTGCCTCAATCCTGTAAACACAGATTTACGGAGGGGGGTTGCAAGAATATAACAATCCACTGGGTGAAGGGTTGTTTCATAAAAATAAAAAAAATAAATACATAAATAAACAAATTAAAATAAGCATTGGATTTGGTGAAGTGAAACAATTCCCATTTGGAAAATCACAACAGGGTTTTACTTGTAAAATATTGTATATGGAAAGGAAAGGGGAAATTGTTTAACCAGGAGAGGCACACTAAGCTGAAGCTGGATTCCAGGTGCTACCTGGGAGCACAAGGAAGTTAAGTGACTTGCTCAGGGTCACACAGTATGCAAGTGGGGGAAGACACAAGAAAAGTACTGGCCAGTGGCCCAGTAGGTTGCATATTTCACTCTGGGAATAAAATATTAAATTGCCATGGGTTCTAGTACCAGATCAGGCACCTGGGCTATTACCCAATACTGATACTGCAGAACAGCACTATGGGGATGCTTCACTGTTTGAGGTGCATATTTTGGATACATTGTTGAACCACAGCCCCTTCTGTCCATCTCTAATGGTTGTTCAGGTGGTAGTTAATGATTCCATGGAAATTATTGTAAAAGAAGGGTAATTTGTCCAGTGTCCAGGCCAAAGAACTGTAAATAAAACAGGTCCATGTACCTCACTCTCCAGGAGCCACCTGGAAACAAGCTATCACAGCTCATTGGGCCTGTCCTTGTCAAAAAGTACAAATAAACGACGGCTGAATGTTTAACTCTACTAGAGGAGCAAATAGGTCACTCTTCATGTGTGTGATTCTTGCAGACTCTTGCAAATGTTTTGCCAGCAAAATGAACTTTCAATTTCACTAGTTCAAATTGTGCAGATCAGATAAATGTGTAACCCCTTGCCTTGTGACCCAAGAACAAGTTACAGGTCCAGGGCATGCAGCCACTGTATGAAGAAAGTAATAAATAATCTCCTTCTTCCTGCAGGGTCCTGCATGAAGAAAGTTATGAATTATCTTGATTTTCTGCTTTGTGCAGGGCCTGCAGGGCCTTGTGTGAAGATCATAATGAATTATTTCTTGCTTGTAAGTGGCATGTAGGACCTGGCATGAAGAACATTATGTCTGATTCTATGGACCACAAATATAAGAACCTTAGTTGTCTAGCTTCAAGCTACAGGCCTTTGAAGCACATACATGGACCTGTAGCTTGTGCTAGTGTCATGAGGTTAGTGGCTGGGGGAAGGGGTGGGCATTAGAGTTAAAAATTCCAAGGAACCCCACTTTACCAATTTGGCAAGATTCATGTGACTTTAAACCCTCGTGTTTTCATTTCCATACTCTGTCCATTTTTGGTTTTTCTAACCCTAATATGTACATTAACATAGTTTTTTTTGGGGGGAAGATAAAAAGAAAGAAAGAAAGAGATAGATAGATAGATAGACAGACAGACAGACAGAAAGACAGATCTCAAAAAAATGTTATTCTAAGTCACTAGAAGTAGAGTATTTCTTTGGGATAGGATCAACTATGCTTGCCCTGTGGAGTACACAAAGGGGCAGGGAGTCTGGGCAGTGGGCAGCAGCAGTAGAGGGGTTTTAGCTGGTAGCCTGCCAGTCCCCACCACTAGCTGGCACTTCTTCTTTTCAGAAGAAAAATAACAAATATATATTTTTTTGTTTTACAATTAAAATGTTCTTCAAGTTCACTGAAGTGTGGCATTTGGTTATGTTACCCTCATTTATGCTTGCCTTGGGAGACTGGGCAGTGGACAAAAGTTGTTGTGGGTTGGCAACCTGCTGCAGTGAGGTAGCAAATGAGCAAAAGGAAGAAGAAGGAAGTGGGTGTGTGGATTCAAAGATTGCAAAGGAAAAAAAAAAACAAAGCACATTTAGGTTGGTTAGAGCCCCTCAATGAAAAGTGTGTAAACAAAAGAGTACATAAAGTATCAAACATTTTAGATACAGTGCCACTCATAGTGGTACTGCATGGGTTAATACTTATGAAATAATATCTGAGAAAAGTAAAACCAAAGGGTATCACCCACAAGCAGTGGGAGTGGAGGAGGAGGAGGCAGAAACTCTGGATTCCCGTGTTGACAAATACATTGATTATGAGTGCGTACACTACCTGATAGAAGTAACTGCAGGAGTTCTGGGGAGGAGAGGGATGCTTAACTTGTAGAGGTAATCAGAACTTGTGGCATCTATTTGATTTGTATACATTGGATTAGAAGTGTACGAAAAAAAACTTCAGCCAGTTTAATGTCCGTGAAAGTCAGACCTTCACTTCCACAAAAATGCGGAAAATAAATTAGCAACTTTCATGGAAATTCCAACTTAGAATGGCAGAATAAATGTATGAATTGTGGATCATTCTATTAAACTGATGAGAAAAAAGTCCACAGAACTGATAACTAAACTGCAGAATAATTACATGTATTACAGAATAATTCATTAAACTGCAGAAAACAATTCCTCATAACTGTTATTCTGCAGTTCATGTGTATTATTTTTTTTTTTTTTTAATGTTTTGTCCTATTGGTAGTGAAAGGACCTTTGGGAGGAAAATTAGTTTTGAACTGTATTATTTTAGTTTTTTATTTTGTTTTTCTTCCTTCCCCAGAGCTGTGAGAAGGTTCATTGGGTGAGGAAGTTTTATTAGTTTTGTTTTTGTTTATCTGTTTTTTGAATTATGTTATTGGGTGGGTTTTAGTTTAATTGTAATTGTGGGTAATTTATTTAAGAGGTAATCAGGATTTTTATTTAGCTGTCTAGCAGTGAGTTTGTTTCCCGCTTGTGGTATGTGTTGCTTAGTCACCTCAGTTGTGCATTATTCGTCCTTTGATCTCCGCGTCCTTCGCCCTTTTGGCCCCCCTCCCCTCCCATTTTCCACCTACCAGCCCTGTCAGGCGCTTGATATTGTATGTAGAAGGTTTCAGGGTGGGTGTGGCGGGGGACGTGGACATGGTAGGGTGAATGAACAGACTTTTCATATAGGGCTGGTCAAGTCCAGAAGATGTCCTGGGGCGAAATGGAGCCTGGAACGTGGAGATCCATGTCTAGTCCCCATACCCAAGGGCACCACCTGTTTGGATGGGCAAGTAGTCGGGACGGCTTCAGAGCCTTGTCCAACTCAGATGGTGTCGTGCAATGCCAGATCTATTAAAAACAAGTCTGCTGTTCTTTCTGACCTTGTTGGGACAGCAGATCTGGCTTGCATCACTGAGACCTGGCTGGATGGAAATGCTGGCCCCATTTTGGAGGCGACCGTTTCAGCCGGGTACTCAGTGATTTACTGCCTGAGATTGGATCGCGGGGGGGGGCAGGAGTAGTGGTCTGTTTTAAGACCAGGTTGGGGTTCATGGGTGTACCAGTTGAGGAAGCTGAATCCTTTGTGTGTACCGTAGTAGCTGGTGTGGGTTGCAGGATAGCCCTCGTCTACCGTCCACCGAGAGACAAGAAGCGATTCCTGCAGGAAGTTGCAGACTTCGTCGCCGATATGGCATAGGAGTCACCCAGATTGATGGTTCTGGGTGATTTCAATGTCTGGGTTGACAACGAACTCTCAGCTTTTGGTCAACACTTCCTCCAGTTGATGACATCACTTGGCCTTACACAGATTGTTTCTTCAGCTACTCATAATCACGGTCACTCTTTGGATTTCGTTTTTCTCCTGGGGATT
Source organism: Neoceratodus forsteri (assembly GCA_016271365.2). Classification (NCBI taxonomy): domain Eukaryota; kingdom Metazoa; phylum Chordata; order Ceratodontiformes; family Ceratodontidae; genus Neoceratodus; species Neoceratodus forsteri. Next base: position 156,819,876 of record CM028131.1, on the reverse strand, counting down.
GAGGCCTCTGATTTGGTGGTGGAACCTGTCAGTTGGTCTGATCACTACACCGTGGGCTTCAATTTTTGTGCTTCCCTTCGTAGGTCTGCCCCTGTGGAGATGGTTCGATATCGCCCTTCATGGGACGTGTGCCCTGCAGACCTGATGGCGGTATTGAACCTCTCAGAGTTTCCTGTTGCCAGTTTGGGTCCAGAGTCCATGGTCTTGGCTTATAATCAGGCCATTTCCTCAGCCCTTGACTCAATTTCTCCTGTCCGTGTTCGTCCCCTCTCTCTCCACCCTCGGGCCCCATGGTTTGATGGGTCCTTGAGGGAGTTGCGACATGTGGGACGACGGTTAGAGCGTTGTTGGTGGAAATCTGCTCTAGAGGTCAACCACCTTAGTTTGGAGGAGCTCTATCGGCTCTACCAATCAGAGATCTCCCATAAGAAGGCAGAATTCCTGTCAAGGGAGATCGCTGTTGCTCAGAATTGACAGACTCAGCTCTTCAGAACTGTGGACAGGCTCTGCAACCCAGCCTGTCTCCAGCTCCGTTGAGCTTTTTCACAAAAGGAGTGTGATGAGATCACTCAATTCTTTGCGGATAAGGTTGCCGACATCAGGTCAGAGATCCGCCTGACACCCTCTAAGGGGGAAGCTGTTGGTTGGTGTCTGGCCATGGTACCCCCAGCCTCCTGGAGTTCCTCTGACCTGCCAATGTTCGAGGATATTATGTGGATCATCCAGGGGATGCACCCTACGTGCTGTAGTTTAGATCTGGGTCCAACCTCTCTGATTTTGGGTTGTGTTGAGATCATGGGCCCATTTCTGGCTCAAATAATCTGGTGCTCCTTAGAACTGGGTGAGTTTCCTAGCTCCCTAAAGGAAGCTGTGGTGAATCCCCTTTTGAAGAAGGCTTCTCTGGACCCAGATATTTTTGTCAACTACAGACCTATCTCTAACCTTCCCTTTATTGGGAAGGTTATTGAGAAGGTAGTGGCAAACCAGTTGGAGGACCATTTGACAATCCATAGTATCTACTAACCTGTCCAGTCTGGTATTCATAAGAGGAGTAGTACCGAGACTGCTCTGGTTCAGGTGCTCAATGATCTCTTGATGGCGAGAGATCGGGGAAACTACTCCATCTTGGTTCTATTTGATCTCTCTCTTCAGCTTTTGACACTGTAGACCAAGGGGTTTTGCTCGAGCGTTTGAGGTCCATCTGTGGACTGTCTAGTACAGTGTGTAACCCCTAGATGGCGCTATCCCAGGGGCTACTACCCCTGTCTGATTTGCCACTAACAGGTTGAGGGGCCTGGATCCGATGGCGGGTGCCTCCACCCAGAGGTCAGGGTTTACAATAGTTAAACTAACTTGGTCACAGCCCTCTGGGACACTGCAATCCCCCTTTCTTCCCACTAGTGGCCCACACAATATATCAGAATTACCTTCACAGTATACACTTACCCCCAGGACTGGTTCAGGCACTGGGACCTCCTGTAAAATAAGATACAGTGCAACAATCACAGTACAATACTTCAACATAGACAAATACCTCAGGCAGTATAACTTTGCTGAAACAAGCAGCTCTGATTTATTTAGGGGGATATAACAAGGACAGGGGAATCAGGTTAATTAGCTTATCACTTTACTCATCTACCTATGGCTCTGTACACAGGCCTATCCCTACCAGTTACTGTCCCTGGGTACCCAAGTCCTAGTGGCTAGTCCAAACCATGGCAGCTGGTAGGGGCCCTTTCACACAGAGAAAAGAAAAATTAGTTAAACAGTCAGCAGTACAGTAATTCCATTTGGATTCAATGTGGCAATTCAACAGGGAGTGACCCTGAATTAGTACTCACGACCTCCAAACAAGATAGGGTCCTTCCAATGTCAGCAGGGGCTACTCTTGAGCTCCACGAGACTCCTCCACATTTATATGGCAAACTGCAACAGGCAAAAGTCCTTTAATGGCAGCAGGATTCACTTGAGCTACAAGCCTCCTCACACATTTATATGGTGAACAGTAACAGGCAAAAGTCCTTTTAATGGCAGCAGGATTCACTTGAGGTACACAAGCCTCTTCACACATTTATATGGTAAACAGAAAGTACTATACCAGGCAGGCTGCTTCTCTATCGATGCAATTACTGCACAATACCGGGAGAACACACAGCAGATTCAGTTCTGACAGACCGAGTGCAATTCAACAATTTCTCCAGTCTTCTACAGGGTGAGCCTGGTTTCTACTCTTCAGATATCCTTTGATTCTCTTCACAGGATGGATTCAGTCCTAACAAGCAGTTACACAAGCTGCAGACCCGGAACTCTGGGCCTTACACACGTTTCCGACTAAAACTGCACACACGAAAAAGCACAGGGCTCCTTCCCTCTTCACTGCCAGAGCTCAACTGAAACTCCAGCAGACAAAACCGGGCACTTCCTTTGAGTTCCTCCCAGTTCTTGGCTGGATTGGCTGTCACTCACAATAGACTGCCCCTGTTGGTCCAAAAAGGCGCCGAAGTCCAAACTACATCTTTCAGAGTCACTGCCCATACAATCCTCTTGTGGCTGGCTCAGATTACGAGTCCAAGTTCTGATTCGTCCAAGGCACCATTTTAGAGCTATCTTATCCCACACTGATTGGTCCAGTTCAGCAGTTCAAAACTAGAATGGGGAGCTAGGCAAACACAGTTCTGACTGCAAAGCATATTTAGACAAACTGTATTTTCATTATTACTCTAAATGATTTCTGGCAAACAGTTACATCTTTCAGATAGGTTCCTTTGCACTCTAGTGACTGCAAAATGGAGTGAATTGGCAGCAGCTCGAGTGGTACTCAAGCAGAGAAGCACACAGTCCCCCCATACAAACTAATTATGTCTGCAAGCAGACAGCTCTTAAAGAGACAGTACCAGAGGCTCTAAAAACACTCACTGATAAATGGCTTAAATGCCAAACACCATTCAGGCTTGGAGCATTCAAGCAAGCTCCTGGAAGTCTTTTGGGAACCCCCATTTGCAGGGGGGTTACACGTGCTAAGATGGTTTTCATCTTTTCTATCTGGGAGAACACAGAGAGTTGTGTCAGGGATTTTTTCCTCTGACCCTTTCCCTCTGCAGTGTGGTGTTCCCCAAGGTCAGTGCTTTCCCCCATGTTGTTTGCAGTGTACATGCTGCCCCTCGGAGACATTGTAAGATGGTATGGGCTGAGGTTTCACTGTTAAGCTGATGATACCCAGCTCTACCTGTTTTTGGCCCCCGACTAGGTTAGTGCTTTCTCGGTATTTAATAGCTGCCTCGCCGAAATCCATGACTGGATGAATTCAAGCTAGTTAAAGTTGAACGCCGGTAAGACCGAGGTTATGGTTGTGGACGGGATAGAGGGGTTGGGGTCTGACCAACCCTCTGGTTTATTTCTGGAGGGGGGAGGGATCAGATTCTTACCTCAGAACAGGTGCGTAACCTAGGAGTGGTACTTGATGACGGGCTGACCCTTCATCATCATGTGTCAGCAGTCATTAAGTCTGCATTTCACCATCTTAGGAACATTGCCAGGGTGAAGCACTTTGTTCCATCCAGCGATTTACTTGTGTTGGTCCACACCTTTGTGACCTCGCACCTTGACTACTGCAACTCCCTGTACCTGGGACTTCCTGGAGTTCATATCCACTGCTTGCAGCTAGTGCAGAACGCTGCTGCAAGGTTGTTGACAGGGGCATCCAGAAGGACACACATCACCCCTGTGCTGTGCGATCTGCACTGGCTGCCTATACAGTGGTGGATCACCTTTAAAGTAGATCTTTTGACCTTCAAAGCCCTGCACGGACTTGGCCCCGACTACTTGAAAGAGCTTCTGATTCCTTACAGCCCTGTACGGCAGCTCTGTTCAGCTGACGAGGGGTTGCTGGAGGTTCCGAGGGTTATGTTAAAATCTTCTGGGGCTCGGGCTTTTGTGTTCCTAGCCCCAACCCTCTGGAATTCTCTGCCTTGCCAGTTTCGGGAATGCATGACCGTGGAGTCTTTTAAGTGGGACCTCAAGACCCATTTGTGGAGCCAGGCTTTTATGGTTTGAGGTTGTTGAGATTACTGATTTTATATGTGTATTTTCTGATGTTATCATTCATTTGTACAGCACCTTGGTGCTTGAAAGCCGCTTAATAAATAAAGTTTTATTATTATTATCATTATTATTCCGCAGTTCAGCCCCAAAATTCCGCAGAACAGGGTGAAAATCCACCAGACATATTTGGAAGATTCTAATCTTGCCATTGGTGGAAACTCGGAAAATTCCTTGAAATTTCCGAATTTTCGCGGATGTTCTGCAAAAGTGGAATTCACAACTTTTGCCCACCTCTGCATTAGATTATCAGAAATTATACAATGGTGTATGAAAATCCTGTAACCTCATTGGTCAAAACATGTCACATGACTATGGGTAAATCCTGCATAACCCACGGCTGAGAAATTGCATTTATAAAAATCATAATTAAACACATTTTAAATTTATTTTACACATGGATCCATTGTATAATCTCAATAAGGCACTCCAGGGTGTGAATTATTGGGTGATTTACACACTTCTTGTGTGGTTAAGTCACTCGGCTGCACCTCGTGACACAGCACACAAGGCGTGGGTAAATCCCCAATAACCCACACCCTGTTGTGCCTTATTGCTTAATTCTGTTTCTGATTCTGATTCCATTCTAATGCCATATAAGGCATCACAATCAGAACTGGAGTCAGACTTAGTGTATCCAATTCCACATCAGACTCTTAGTCAAACTAGTTAAACCTGCCCCCACCAACTACTGTATATTGTATAAAGAAATAAAAAGACAAGTAGTACTGAAAACAAAGACCCCCCACCTCCCACCACCTTTGTCGCACCCTCCCTTACCTTAATTTACTGCTACTGCCTGCTGCTGCACTGAGGATGGGAGGCATAATGAGGGTCAGGTTCTGCCTGTAGGCCCAACTCCACAACATCCAAAAATCCTCTTTCTAATCTTCGTGGTCCTCCAGTATTCCAGAGAAACCTCCTGCCAAAGCCACCAACCTGTCAGTACCAGCACTAACCAGTGACAACTCATCTGCTGCAAAGTTGCCCAACTTCCCCCCCTTACTAGTCAACTTGGTTCCCTATCAAGTCTGACTTCCTCTTTCCTACATCGATTCTGTTCTTCAAAGTTGTTTGGTGAGACAGAGGAGTACTTCAAATAAAACAAACAATCACCCCCGCTTTAGCCTTGGAAAACATACCTAAGATGGCCAATCAGAACAAAACTCTTGGTAAACACTAGATTCCTTACTCAGAACAGCATCTGACATAGTGGGCCCAATTTTCAAAGATTGACACAGGGTTTGCATCAAGCCCTGTGTCAACCGTAATGTTTGCCACAAACCTGTGCCCGATTTTAGTCCATGGGGCGCAGTTGCAACATTTTCCCTGATTTGTGGCAGCTTGCGCCAATTGTTTTGGTGCAAGCCCTGTACAAAGGGTCCCCAAATGGCACAAAGATAGAACAGAGGGGAGCTGGTCTAACTTTGCGGCATTTGGGGCAGGGGACTGAAAATTACATTCTGTGCCAATGGAATGCTGCAAGTCCCCTGCACCATATGTTCACATACCGGGCACACTATGGGCTAGTGGCATCCACAAAGCTTTTGAAAATCAGGCCCAGTGTCTTTACCAAGTGTTTTGTTCAGGTCAGCTACTCCAGTTATTTTTTTCCCAGGTTACACAGAGACAGTGATGGCCAGGCCAATGATTGTTGTTTGTTTTTCCTAGAGTATTGTTGTTTGTTTTTCCTGGAGTACTCCTCATTCTCACAGAGCAACTTTGAAGAACAGAGCTAGGTTTGGAGGGTGCTGGACTTGCAGGAGATCAGGTTGCTTACTGGGGAGGACAAGTCAAGCAGCTCTGCAGCAGGTGTGTGGTCACTGGTTGGGGGCAGCACTGACAGGCTAGTGGCTGGAAAGGGGGGGTCCTTGGAGTACTACAGGACCAAGAAGATTAAAAAGAAGATTTCTGGGTGCTCTGGAGTTGAATACACCACCAGAACTGGACCCTAATGTTCATCACATCACTAGTGCAGTAGCGAGCAACAACAGAGAGGAAAACAAGTGTCGGGGATGTGGTGAGGTCTTTGTTTTTCAGTATTATACTAGTCAACTTTTATTGTGTGTATCAAATAGGAGAGGTTTACTAGTAGTTTGATGTGGAACTGGAATCAGATTATGAATCCAGTTTCAACCATTTTTTAAATGTAGGATTGTTGGCCTTTATTTCCAAAAATCAAAAAAAAGATCTTAATATCTAACATGCTGTCGCAGTTCTTATCACTTAAACTATATGTATTCTCAATGTATATGCAATATGTATTACTGAAAATATTCAACGTATTTGCATCTAAATATAACAGCCAGACAATATTTCTAATCCCAGAGAACTCTCCACAGAGTCTGTTTGAGCTTGTGTCCCTTTATGAAAGTTTCTTCAAATAATGTCTTTTCAAATAAAAGTCACTTAGCAATGTCCCCTTCTTACAACTGACACATCACTTCACGGTCTTTATCTGATGCTGATGCTAAAGCTAGAAATATATAATGAGCCACTGGTGGTGACGATCCTGGAGACAGACAGCACTTGTCTTTACTGGACTGAAACTGCTGAATGCTGATCTTCTTCCTGAATGAACTTCACTAGCAATGCAGGTACGTCAACGTGGCAGGCAACAGATAACCCTTCCATGGTCTCATTCACTGCCCTACTGTTCCTGCTTTGGGATGAAGGCAATTCCCTGTAAACGGATCTAGTACAAGATGCCTACACCTAAAATGCTGACACCCTAAATCCTAACAGCAAAATCTTGACAGCCACAATCCTGACTTGAAAGCATTATTCCCAATAGTGTTCCTCAGGGAGCTCTGCCACCTGCCCTCCCTTCCCCCCGTAAAATATATATTAACAACTCAGGATCACCATACTATGGGAATGTGCCCCTGTGGAACACTATTGGAAATTGTGCTGTGGGATTGGGATTGTGGCCGTCAGGATTTTGGGTGCTGGGATGTTGTACTGATACCCTATAAACTGCACTTTACTAGACGGCCACCACCCCAAGGTTCTACCCTTCCTGTAGGCCTCTATAGGGTGACTGAGCCTCTCTCTCTGGTATGTTGTCTTCTACTCGATTCTTGAGCAATCTGTTCAATCCCCCCTGACTCTGGGTTGAGCAGCGCCTCCTAAACCAGCAGTGCATGAATGTGGTGAAAATTTTGACCTATACTTTTTCATTCAATTTTAGATTGCTCCTTATCTACTGACTTGCATGATAGCCTTCTTTCCACAGTTTGAGTAGGTGTTAATACTTTTTGTCACATCTGAAATACTAAAAGGAGCACTCTTTTTAATATAGCTCTGGACCAGGTTTTCATCAGCATTCTCAGCTGTTTTTGTACATCAATTGTTTAAAATCACTTCTTTTGTGACTAAAATGAACTAGCATGCAACAGCCAGTGCTCCCTGACCTTATGGAACAGTAGGTGTTCAAAAACAGTTGGCAATAGTGATGAAAACCTGGTCCAAGCCATATTAAAAGGAGTTCTCCTTTTATTATTTTAAATGTGAAAAAAGTACTAAAGAAGACTCAAAATGGAGAAAGAAGGGTATCATACAAGTCAGGAGATAAGGGTCAATCTAAAATAGCATAAACAAGCATAGGTCAAAATTTTCACCAGATTCCTGCACTACTGATTTAAGCTGCTAATCATTCTGAATAAATTAATTTCTCAGTCTGTTAGAGGCTAAAATCATTCTTCCTCAGCACAGCACCAATAAATCCTATCATCTTTTGGAATTCTGCAGTAGCATTATCAATGTTAGGATCCTCATACGCAGATACCAATTAGCCAGCAGAAGAAGCCCTTTTGATCTATCACGTTTGCTCGATTGCACAGTCCCTGATCTAGAGATAATGGTGGGCTACCCTCGCTGCCAATTCTGACCTTCCCCTTCACCATGTGCCACACCTTCTTGAACTCCCCCACACTGTCTTCTGACTGACTACCTCATATGGGAGCTCATTCCACCCTGACACCACCCTTTCCCCTACCAGTTTGTAAGAGTGCCCCCTTGTGGTCTTATTTTCACTAAGATGGAAAAGGTCCCTCATAGCCACCTTGTTTATACCTTTCAGGAACTTGAATATTTCCATCCTGTCTCCTGTTTGCCTCCTATCCTTTAGTGAGCACATACTGTGTTCTCTCAGTCTGTCCTCGTATACCCTGTCATGCTGTCCCTGAACCCTTTTTGTCAACTTGATGCTCCTGAGGAACTCTATTGTGGGTCCCACCACCTTTCTTCCATCTGGAAAAATGAAATAAAAACCTCTATGTAACAGTTTAAATACATCAGATCACAATTAAAAATACTCTAGACAGTTGTCTTTCTTGGCTCTGTGCTGAATGTCTTGGTACTGATGGGCCTCAGGGAACCTTAAGTCACTGCTCTGTGACATTCCCATTGTCTTTATGTTTCATTTTAACACAATTTGGCATTCCAAACTCTCCATGAGAAAATCATAATAAAACTGGCACTTTCCATATTGTAATAGACTTCAGGTTGAAGCTGTACCACTTCATTTTATCCTCCAGCTGCTTCGTTAACTTATTTCTTCCCAGAGGGTGTCCCTAGGCTCTCTTCATGAAATCTGAGCCCAGGCATGAAGCACCTCCCCTAGGCTGCTTCTCTAAGGCTTCCACTTGGATCAAGATGACTGATCCTCATTCTTCCTTCTCACTGAAACCACTGCTCCTTCAGGGGATAGCAACCACTCTTTTTCTAGGTCTCTTTGACACCTGAAACTCCCATAAGTGTGTGTATGTTCTTCCATTTCCTTCTGATCCAAATTACGTGCAAACCTTTCACCGTATAGGTTTTCCTTTTTCCTCAGAGAGAAAAATAGTGTCTTGTCTTCTGCTTAAATTCTGTGTGGGTTTCACAGCTAACTCTCTGATTTTATTTACCTCTTTTCTTATAACTAAGCCTTTGAGACAGAGGCTGCCTGCTGTAAATCTCCAGGTCCATATCTCTACCTCCATGGGTATAGCTTTCTTCAGTTTGTTGTGTGCTGCAGGTGCCTGCCTGCCCCTCATGCATTACAGTGGAAACAGCACCACATCTTACTGTCTGGCTATCCATTCACTTAACTTTGCCACCTTTTCTATTTTTTTGTTTAATCCTGGCCAGTTCCTAAAATGTACTATTGGCACTTGTCCTCTGTGAACTAAGTGCTTTTACATTTACTGACCTAACTCTGTCTCGGTGTGGTGTGCTACTCAAGCCCACTTGCACTTAAACAGTGAAGAGGCAAGAAAACATGGGGAAATACTAAACAACAGCCTGTAAAATAAGTGTTTAAACTGACATGATTTGGGTACCTGAGATGAATTAGTCCAAGAAAACCAAATAACAAAATGCCATGGATAACATAATAAATCATTTCACCAGCAGTAAGTGTAACAAAATCCTTCTTGACGCAAGAAGCATTATAAATAAAACAGACAAATGAACAATACTAGCACATGTAGTCTTTGCTGCAATAGCAGAAACATGGCAGAGCCCATATATAGCATGGGGTATACAAATTGAGGGGTATAAATTATAGCACAGAGATAGAACAGGCAGAAAAGGAGATGGGGTAGCCCTATACCTCAAAGATGGAATCAGTGCTTTGGACATCACAAAGTGAAAATGGGAAAATAGTGAAGCAGAATCCACATGGTCCAAATAGTCAGCAACGATATTAAAAGTCACATTCTAGGTACGTGCTACAGGTCACCAGATGCAAAACTTGAATATACTGCAAATCTCATACAAGAATGTGACACTTCATGTGGACATGGCACCACACTTAAATTAGGATATGTCAACCAAGGAGAAATTGATTGGCATACCAAATCTGCAACCACTAGGCAGGGAAAATACTTTACTAGCAATGTAAAGCAAATGGGTTTATGTCAGCATATATCTGAACCCACTAGAGGCACCAGAATCCTGGGTCTGTTGTTAACTACTAAATCACCAATAATAAACTCTTTAACTGTAGACAACCCTTTAAGCACCAGTGATCATAATACCATAATACTCAAAGTTAACACTGAACACATAGTGGCATGAAAGAAATACATCTATACTCAAAAACTGACATTGCAGGAATAAAAACTGCTATACAAAGTATCGACTGGGAAACACTATTATGCAACAAAACAACTAATGAATTGTGGATAATCTTCAGGGGTACTGTGATCAATATCCACAAGCAATTCATTCTTAGCATCAAGAAGTATGGTAAAAAGGAGTAATACCAAAGTGGTTAACACCAAAAATAAAACGACTATTAAACAAAAAAGATAAGGTATACAATAAATTCTGAAAAAATATTCAGGAAGCAAGGCTAAAAATTAAAACACAATCCAAAATCAAAGCAAAAAAAATATATAGTAAAAAGGGAAAAAAAGGAAATATCATTGGCAGCTAATGCTAAAAATACAATATTTTTCAGCTATGTAAACTCCCTCAAGAAAGAAGATAATTGTATTGGTCCCATATTAATAACACCACTCTAATCAATAAACTGGAAGACATGGCAGAAGGATTTGACATATATTTCTGCTCTGAATAGTCAAACAGTCACAATCCAATAAATACATTTAAAAGAACCAGGTTCAGAAAATAACCACCTTTATCAGATATAACATTTAGGGCAACAATTTAAACCTCAGAAATAATTCATCACCAGGGCTTGATAACACCTCCCCATGTATGATAAAACTGATATTAGGCAGCATAACTAAGCCTCTGCAAATAATATATCAATCTTCTCTTGAAACAGTACAAATTCCAACAGACTGAGGGTGGGAGGCTTAGGGGGGGAAAGGAGGAGGAGGTACTTCACTGACAGAGTGGTGGAACCGTGGAATGTGTTGCCCACGAAGCTGGTACAAGCAGTTACGGTGGAGGGGTTCAAGAAATGGTGGGATAAGTATAGGCAAGGGGTGAAGCAGAGGATGGCTTACCTGGGGTTGGGGATGGAGTAACAGGGAAGGGAGTCAGATAGATGGCTACGGTACCCAAACAGGGTGCTGAAGCACGAGAAGACTTGATAGACCAAGAGGCCTACTCTGCTGGTGTCTAGTATGTTAGTATGTATGTTCAGCTGGAAAATGGTCACTGTGACCCTCCATCTACGAAAAAGGTAGTAGACAATAACTGGCTAATTTTGGATCACTCAGTTTCACTTCCATCCTGGGAAAATACTGGAAAGTTTATTAAAGGATAATTTGCAAAATACCTAAATAGATACAGACACCCAGCAGCATGTATTAACTTTAGGATGTCCCTGTATCACCAACCTATTAAACTTTTACAATAACATTGGCTACTATGTATAAGACAGTCCCCTGCAATGCGATCTTCCTTGAATAAAAAAAAAGCCTTTGATCTAGTCCCACACTGAGTGATCACAGAAAAAATAAGAAGGATATACAGGGTACGTAACTAGTTACAAATCCCAAAAAGTTAAAATTAGAGGACACAGTTCAAAACCTGGTAAGGTTACTAGTGGGGTTCCTCGGAGCTCAGTTCTGGGACTAGTTATCTTTAACAATTCCATCTTGGACTTAGTCAGTGATGTCAATAACCTTATGACAAAATATATGGATGACTCAAAACTGGGGGAGGGCCTTGCAAAGATACTGAGCAAGTGCAGTCCATTCAAACATACCTAGATAACATCACAGATTGGGCACAACACTGGGGCCTGGTTTTTATCATCAAAAAATGCACTTTGGTTTACATGATAATAAAGCAAAATATTTCCTATGTGGCAAAGCCCCATAAGAACCTACTCATAAAAAAGGCACAGTTGTCATGGTGACTGCCAACCTGAATCACCATAAACAATGTAATACAATCATTAATAAAAATGATGTGGTCCATAAAGAGAAATATAAAAGAAATCGTCGAGTAATTTTCCCTTTATCTATGGCTTATGTAAGACCACATCTTGATTAAACAAGTCAGTTCTGAACTCCTTCCATCATAAGGATATTGATGCAGTTGAAAGGGTACAACAACAGGCCAGAAAACATATTACCTCCATAAGGCACCTCAGCTACAAAGAGAGACTACAAGAACTAAACCTGATGGTTCCATGTCATAATAGTGATCACAAAACAGCAATCACTGTTGTGGCTAGTGTATAACGCCAAAATGTAAATTGACGTTATACACATGCTGGTGACCAAACATTCATCAACTACACTGTGTTTATGTGGGGGTTACTGCACCCCACACCTCCCTACTAAAGAATTATTAACTCCAGGGGGGTGCATGTTGGAGAGGGGCAACACTCCGGATTAATGAAAAAAAAACCAGCAGTGGCAGCCAATGGCAACAGTTTTCTCCACTGATCCCTAGCCCTGAACCCAGTGCCTGCTGTGCCAGATAGCCACCATCACCACCACACCACATGGCTAGCTCAGCTGCAGCAGGCACACTACCCCCTGAAAAACCCTCTTCCCTATCCGTCCCCTTCCCCTCACTATTCTGCCCTTCCGGTCGCTCTTTCCTGTAGTCGCCTTAGCATAGGGTCGCTAACCTTGCGGGTAGCCCATGATGATAGCGATGTTTATGAGTTTCTGTTTTGACGGTCGATCATATTTAGTTGCTATCCTCACAAGATATCAACCTGATGAGTCTTGAAATTAAGAGGAAAAGAGGTGACATGATATTGATGTAGAATATTATCAATGACAGTTCTTTAGCAGACACATTAAACTAAACTTTAAACCTGATGTAAATGGCATTGGGAACATCCTCTTCAGCTTATTGGGAGCCATTTTAAAACTCAGCAATGCAAGTTCTTCTATATAGGAAGGGTTGTAATCCCCTGGAACAACTTACCATTAGATATCATAGTACGTAAATCTAAAGAGGAATTTAAATGAAGACTAAATAAACATATATTAAATGGCAAAGGCATTGTTTATTAAAATAGTGGCTAGGAGCTATCTGTGGGTTAATGGGCATGGTGTCACAATGTCGCAAGACATTATGCCGCAGCAATACACCACACTGCCAATACAGTGATATATTGCAAGTGGCATATGTCTTTGCCCCCCAACCCCCCCAACTAAAATAACCAACTCCGGGGGGGGGTAACACTTAACATCACAGAATGTGCGAAAAATAAAAAATTCTTTGCGTCTGGGATTGAAACCCTGTCCCAAACACACCACCTCCCTCTTTTGCTGCCTGTGGCTCATCCCATTGAGCCACAGCAGCTGCTTGCCAGCCCCACCTCCCAGCACAGGTCTCATTCACTACGTGGGAAGAGTGAGAGGGTACACTACTGCGTATACATCCTTTCACGGTTTTGTGCCCTCTCGCTCTACCCTATCATGCTGTTCCTGTTGCACAGTTTTAGAGTATGCTATTAAACGTGCGAGATACTGGCCTGGCAGGGAGTTCATGCCCCACAAGCTCCACTCTGTTACAGTATGAATCACAGTATGAACCAGTCTGCAAATACTGTAAAACATGAAATTTTCACATTCAAATAATTTTTGCTATTTTGGCTGAATCACTAATTTGCGCTAAAATAAATTTGTGCTAATTAGCACTTTTTCCATTATAATGAATGTGGTGCTAATGACTTAGTGCTAAATTTAATTTACACAATTATGGTTGCATTTGTGTTTGCCCTAAAATTGCTTTGTATGAAAATAACTAGTTTTACAGTGGTTAATATCTGGAACTGTTTTTCTACATAAAATGTGCATCAGGATTTATATCATATATATTACAATCTGCCTTTGCAGTGAACACTGGCCACTTACCACTGGACAACATAACAGCAGCTTTTACATATCAGTGGACCATATTTTCCATCCTGCATGTGTACTATTAAATCGCACTTGCTGTAAATAACCTATGTAAACCTATAAATGGCTGTCCTAGTTTTATTGCTGTAATTGTCAATGGCAGTGGCTCAACAGGTAGCACACTCACTTCTGAGGCCAGGTGATCAGAAGATTGTGGGTTCTATCCCCATACAAGGCACTTGAGTTAAATCCCAATACTGACACTAGTGCACCATGAGGTGGGGTGCTGCACTTGTGAGGTGCCATCTTTAATACACTATTTTTAAGTGAAAAAGATGTTCCAGGACTGGAGGGCATGGGATGAAGCTGGAGAGAGGATGATTCAGAGGAAATCTGAGGAATCATTTCTTCACAGAGCAGGTGGTGGACAAGTGGAACACCTTGCCAGAGGAAGTGGTGGAGGCTGAAACTTAAGAATACAAGGGATAGACATAGATGAATTCTGGAGGCCAGGGTTAAGGAGCAACAAACTTCTAGGAAAACATAAAGTAAACTTACAAACTCAAATGGGCAGACTGAGTGGGACGTAGGCCCTTATCTGCCAAGACTGTCTACGTATCTAAGTATGTAATGTTTGCTATGCTGTATTGTACTGTACTTGCCGGATACTCCTCATTTACCATCCATGAGGTGATGGGGGTCTATTCCTGCAGGAGATTGTGGACTTCATCATCGGCATGGTTTTGGGCTCTCCCAGATGGATAATTCTGGGAGACTTCAATGCCTGGCTCAACGAAGAACTCTCTCAGTTTGGTCAAAATCTCCTCCAGCTAATTACAATGCTGGGCCTTACACAAGTAGTTAACTCCTCTAACCATATAGGAGGTCACTCGTTGGATCTGCTGTTCCTCCTGGGGATGGAGATCACTGACTTGAGGTGGAACCAGTCAGTTGGTCTGACCATCACACCTCAGGGTTCAGTTTCAGGGCTCCTCCCAATGGACCTTCCCCTTCAGAGATGGTCCAGTACCACCCTTTAAGGGGAGTTACCCCAGATGGTCTTTCAGCTGTGCTGGACCTATCAGGATTGCTGGGTGAAAGCACAAGTCCAGGGGACCTCATACTAGCCTATAATAAGGCAGTAGCAGATGCCTTGGACTTGATTGCTCCTGTTCATGTTTGACCACTCACTCTTGGCCCAAGGTCCCCTTGGTATGATGGGTCCTTGAAGGAGTTGAGGCCAGTTGGTCAAATGCTGGAGAGAGCATGGCGGAAGTCCAGCCTGGATGCTGACAGGCTTAGATTAATGGAACATTATAAGGGCTATCAATCAGAAATTACCCATAAAAAGGCAGAATTCCTGTCCAGGGAAATTTCTGCTGCGTGGAACTGACCAGCTCAACCTTTTCAAACTGTATACACATTGTGCAATCCAATCTGTCTCCAATCCGGAAGAGTTTTTTCCACAAATTAAGTGTGATGAGCTAGCTCAGTTCTCTGCAGATAAGGTTGCCAGCTTCAGGTCTGGAATCAGACTGGCTCTCTCCATGAGGGGTTGCAGAGGTTGATGGGAGGTGGTAAGCACCTGGTCTGTCTGGACAGATTTCAGCTGACCAGAATTCATGGACATTCTAAAGATTATCCAGACTCTACACCTAACCAGTTGTAGTTTGGATCCGGACCCTACCCCCCTCTTAGTGGGGTGTGTAGATGTTATCTGCCTGAACCTAACTGAAATTGTATAGAGATCCTTTGAGAGGGAAGTCTTTCCAGAACTGATAAACGAGGCGGTCATTTGAACACTCCTTAGAAACCCTCCATGGATCCCGTTGATCCAGCCAACTACTGACCTACCTCTAACCTGCCCTTTGTGGGGAAGGTTATTGAGAAGGTGGTTGCGTTGCAACTGGACTATCACCTTGTAATTCACAATGTCTATGAAGCTCTCCAATCTGGTTTCGGAAGAGGCATATCATGGAGACTGCCCTTGTTCGTGTACTAAATGATCTCCTAATGGCGAGAGATCAAAAGGCTCATACCATCTTGGTCCTTCTTGATCTCTCAGCAACTTTTGACACTGTGGACTATGGGGTGCCTTTGGAGACCATGCAGTTCCTTTGTGGACTGTCGGGTACAGTCCTTGAATGGTTTTGATCGTTCCTTGTAGGCAGGTCTCAGAGGGTGGTCACCGGAATTTATTCCTCTGATACCCTTCCCCTGTCCTGTGGGGTGCCAGAGAACTCCATAGTGGCGCCCATGTTGTTCACAGTGCATATGCTGCCATTGGGAGATATCATTAGGCAAAACGGCTTGTATTTTCATTGCTATGCAGATGATACTCAGCTATATATGTCCTTCGTGCCCGGACAGGTTGATGCAATTTTTATGCTAAACAGCTGCCTCTCCGAGATCAAAGACTGGATGAGTGTGAGTTGACTGAGACTGAATCTGGATAAGACTGAGGTGTTGGTTGTGACCCAGGTCACCCAGGGGCAGCTTTGGGGGCTGGACACATGTCTGGCCTATGGCTTGATGGTGTCCAGCTCACTAGCTCAGATCGGGTACATAACCTAGGCATTATTTTTGATGATGTTTTGACCTTGAAATCTTAGGTGTCAAGTGTGGTTAAATCCTCATTTAACTATCTGAGGAATATTGCCAGGGTGAAACACCTGATTCCACCAGGTGACCTTCCAACACTGGTCCATGCCTTCATTACTACCTGTCTTGACTATTGCAGTGCCCTCTACCTAGGGCTGTCTGGGGTTGACATCTGCAACTTGCAGCTAGTGCAGAATGCTGCAGCCTTGCTGTTGACTGGTACATCCAGGACCAGCCATATTATGCCTATGTTGCGCAAACTGCACTGGCTGCCACTTCAGTGGCAGATCACCTATAAGGTGGGCCTGCTTACCTTTAAAGCCCTGCACAAACAGGGACCTGACTACCTGAAAGATCTCCTGACTCCCTACTCCCCCAAACACCCTCTACAATCAGCCGATGAGGGATTGCTAGAGATTCCCAGGGTTCATCTAAAAACATCTAGAGCTCATGCATTTTCATTTGCAGCACCAACCCTGTGGAAATCTCTACCTCATCGGTTAAGAGAATGCCTGACCGTTAGTAGTTTTAAATCTATGCTGAAAAAAATTTTTTTTTTTGGCTTTCCCTGATTGATCAATTTTAAATAATTTATAATGCAATTTGTTTTAACATTGTAATTTATTTTATGTACAGTGCCTTGACCTTGAAAGACGCTATATAAATAAAGTTTGCTTGCTTGCTTGCTAGTATGTTCTCCTGTAATAGCCTTTGGATACCTGTAATTGTCTGTTTCAGTTTCATTGCTGTAACTGTCACTGATTGTATGCTTACATGCCTATATTTGCTATCTGTACCCCTTCCCTCCACAGACGTTCCGTGAGACTAGCAACTTGTTGTTCAGTGTACTTTTCCTGGTGAAACATTTCAATAAATAAATAACTAAATAAATATTTGGCAGCATGCCGGACTACAGAAAATATATTCCAATGAGCTTTGCTGTATTCTAAACTAGAGTATAATATAGGAGTGGACAATATTCTGGGTAATGGTGTCCCCTCACCGTCTGCCATAGGTTGTTAAATTGGAATATTTATGAACAGTGCCCATCATTGTTTAAAGGTCTATGCAAAGATATTCTAAATGAGGAATTGGGCCCCTGTGTAGCTGGCAGCTGTCCATAGGTATTGATAATTTAGTCTGCCCCACATTGATACTTCATTGCTGCCATTTTTAGAACCTTGTGATGTCACTTACAATTAAGCTGAGGCTAGGGAGGCAGTATAGTGTAGTGGTTTAAGGCTCTGAGCTGCAAATTGGGAGACCTGGGTTTGAATCCCACAGCCCCCACTTGCATACTGTGTGACCCTAAGCAAGTCACTTAACTTCCCTGTGCTTCCAGGTCACACCTGTTAACAAGCTTTCAGCTTAGTGTGCCACTCCTGCTTACACAATTGGGAAAAAAAATACATTGTAGTCAAGCACAGCTTGATTGTTTGTGGTATCACAAGGTTCTAAAATGGTAGCAATGTAGTATTTATTTATTGCAATTGTTTCACCAGGAAAGGCACACTGAGTAACAAAATACTCGTCTCCCGTGGAGACCGGGGTACATGGATATGATAACACGCAGGTTATCAAGTGAACAGTTAATGGAAGCAAATAAAAAACAGCATAAGGATACACGATTGCATGAATATAATGAATATACAAGCAGCGCACATTGAATGCTTAGGATATTATAGTATCAAATAATTTTTGTTACAAGAAGCAGCAGACAAGGCAAATCAGCACAGTAGTAACAGCTGTAAACAACAGAGCACGTATATCACAGTTATACAGTTATACACAGTACATAGGGCAAAATATTCCCAAAACATAAGTGCTAGGTTGGGGTTATATGTCAGCTTCTGTAGCAAGGCTAAGGCCGCTGGTCAGGCATGGGGAGGGGATAGAGGGGCATGGCAGGTTCAGGGACAGGAGCAATTTGTAGTAAGAAAGTTTGCTAGGGTGGTAGACACAGAGTAGGAAGAGCAGGAGTGCTGAATTTATGATGGGAGGGCATTCCAGAGCTTGGGTAGCCGGTGTGGGAAGGCAGCTTGATCGGCAGAGGTCTTCCGCCTAGGGACTGAAAGTTGGCGGTAGTCACTGGATCAAAGATGATGGGAGGGTGGGGCATCTGTGAGGATGGTGGCAAGGTAGGAGGATTTACCCAAGCCATGGGTTGGAGATAAATTTGGCACAGTGAGAGATGCATCGGTTTTCGAGGGACAGCCAAGGCTCAGTAGAGGTCGCAGTGGTGGGTGAGTTGAGAGACATTGAGAGCAAAACAGCAGAAGGCATTATAAAGTGTGTCTAGTTTATATAGGGTGGACTTAGGGGCTGCACAGTATACAATGTCGCAGTAGTCGATAGAGGGCAGTATCATTTTCAGAACCAGTTCACATCGGACTCAGGAGGGAGGCTGCTTCAGTTCCTATATAGTGCACTGAGCATGGGGCATAGTTTTTTTGAGATAGCATTGATGTGGTCAGAGAAGGAGAAATGACTGTCTAGCCAGAACCCCAAGTAATGGAACGAGGAGACATCTTCATGTTTTTGGCCATCCAGGGTGGCAAAGTAGGGAAGGGAAGGGAGTATGGCCAGGCGTTGTCGTGTGCCGAAGATCTTAGTGACAGTTTTTTTTGCATGTAGGGAGAGCTGGTGTGAGCTAAACCATTGCTGTACCTTGTTGAAGTCAGTTTGGAGGTTTGATTGTACCACATCAGGGTCGGAGCCCAAGTAGTAGAGTACAGTATCATCTGCATACATGGGGATTGAGGAAGTAGAGCAGATGAGCGTCAGGTCATTTAGGAAAATAGAGAACAGAACGGGACCAAGAACTGACCCCTGTGGGACACCGGTAGTTAAGGGAAAGGGGGTGGAGATCACATTTGAGACTCAAATGGACTGAGTTCTATCAGAGAGGTATGATCTGAACCAGTTTGTGGCTGTGACAGAGAGACCTGATTCAGCGAGACTCAAGAGCAATATGGGGTGGGAGATGGTGTCAAAGGCTTTTGCAAGGTCAACAAAAATGGCTGAGGTGATCAGTCCACTGTCCATGCCTGTCAGAATAGTGTCTGTAAGCCTTACCAGGGAGGAGGTGGTGGAGTGTCCCTTTCTGAAGCCAGACTGGAATGGCATGAAGAATTTGGAGTCAGTGAGGAAGGAGGTAAGTTGGGCGAGCACAAGGTGCTCTTGTAGTTTTGCTTGGGCTCGGAGGAGGGAGATAGGGCAGTAGTTAGAGGGGGAGGTAGGGGCACCTCCTTTGGCAGAGGGATGACAATGGCATGCTTCCTTGCATGAGGGAAGGCAGCAGCAGCAAAGGATTGGTTTAGGAGTTTGGCAAGCAGAGTTGCTATAGCGGGGGCGGAGAGGTATAGAAGTTTGGGGTCTAATCCATTCCAGGAATTTGCCTTTTGAAGGGTTAAGAGAAAGTAACACATCTAGGGCCTCAGTTGCAGAGATGTCTTTGAAGGAAAAGGAGAGAGGCCTAGTCTGGGTCTTTATGTCTGTAGGTGGTGCGAGAGGTGTAGTGTTGGGCAGGGAAGAGAGGAGGGTGGCAGCACAAGTGGAGAAGTACACATTGAACTCAGTGGCAACTGCTGTGGACTCTGATAGGAGAGAGTTATTAACATTTAGCATTGGAGTGGGATTGGCAGCCAGTGGGGTGAAAAGGGAGTGAATGACTGTCCAGAATTTTGAGGGTTTATTTAGGTTTGACTGGAGGGAACTGCTGAAGTACTCTGCTTTTGCAAGAAGAGTGGCTCTGGTGCACTTGTTACGGAGCATGCGGTATGTGGAGAGGTTTTGTGGGAGGCATGAGGATTTATGCATTTTCCAGGCTTTGTCCCATGCAATTTGACATGCAATCAGTTCTTGGATGATCCAAAGTAGGTGGTTTCCTCTTACTCTTGTATGACGCAGTGGGGCGTGTGTGTCCCAGATGCTGAGGAATGTGTTTTTAAAGTGTAGGAAGGCATCATCAATGGAGATCGTAGGAGGGGTGGGGAACAGTTTGCTAGCACAAGGTCATCTAATACAAGGGCTAGATTTTGGGATTTATAGGAGCGTTGGACTACAAATTTTATGGGGATTCTGGTAGTATCAGTATGACACAAACTTAATTTTAGTTGTAACAACAGAGGGAAATTAATATCTCTGGCCAACAGCTGCTAGCTACAAGGAAGCCCAATACCTCATTTAAGAGCTGATAATGTGCCATCAAATTATGATAGGCACTGATCATAAATGTTCATTAACACCCTGCACTGTCACACATAGTATGCAAGAATGCATATCAAACTAGGATAAGGATGGTTTATGAATGGTCCTCTTTAATATGCATTCTCCTTGTCATTTGCAGGATCCCAGGATATCCAAGAATGTCCACCATCCTCAGTCGTACTCCTCCTACAATCAATCACTGTATTTAAGTATTGTTTGCTGTATCTACTGTCTTTGTACACCAGGTGTGCCTAGGTCTGTTATTTTTCTTAAATCTTTAGAAGTCTCAGCACCCGACTAACAATTACATTAGTAACAAATAGGTCTTTCCTTCTCATGGACTTTCTATAGTGTAGCAATCCCAGTCTTGTTTCTCTGCACAGGGAAGAGAAAAGAGTATTTTCTACTTTTTCACTGTTAAAAAGACACATGTCCTGTGCTCTAGACATGAATAGGCTTTATCTTAGCTCACCTTATTCCAAGTCACTTCACCCTTGGGATACCTGGTTAGATTAGCTCTACACGAATAGTACCAGTCTACAGAGCGATAGTTCATGTTGCGCTAACATGGACAGTGAGAGGGGATATACAGCACTTTCAATAAGTGTTCCCGTGGTCGCTGTCCATGGTTCTGTATAGGCACAAGGGCATCTGAATCCAGGAGGCTGGCCAAGATGCTCCCATGGAATGGAGGGCTGGTACATAAAGCAGCTCGGCCAGCAGACATGGAGACCAGAGTTCTAATCTGGAACCCCTGCAAAACCAAAAATGGCACTATTGTTTTGCACAGTTCTTGACCGTGCTATTGTTGTCAGCACTAGTCTGATCCATTCCCCCCTCCCCCCCCCCAGTTATCTGAGAACTCATTGGATGTATTCTTCCCTGAATTCCAAACAATAGTTTCTTCTCCAAAACATCCGTTAGCATGCTAAATTGGATAATGGCTGAAGGCTATTAGTTTAACTATTCTCTGGATATCGTAGCAGTCACAGAAACATGGTACACAGAGAACCATGACTGGGATGTTAACATACCAGGGTACATAACCTACAGGAGAGACAGGCAGGGGAGAAGAGGGGGAGGAGTAGCTCTCTATGTAAAGGAAGGGATAAAAGCAACTGAACAAAAAAGTAAACAGGGAGGAGAGGAGGCACTGTGGGTCACCTTGGAGACTGGAAAGGGCACCACAATCCGCACAGGGGTTGTGTACAGACCCCCATGTCAGGGGGAAGGAATGGAAAAGGATATGATGGAAGGCATGCTTAAAATGGCAGAGAAAGGAGATACTGTTGATGGGAGACCTGAATATGCGGATGTTAACTGGAGTACATTTGCTGCAGCCACATCCAAGAGCAGGGCCATTCTTGGCCTACTGGTGGCAGGCATTAGACAGCTAGTTTGGAACCCACTCGTGAGGAGCAATCTTAGAACCTCGTGCTCTCAAATGGGGGCGTGAGAGGATCTCAGATCTAGAAGTGGGTTGCCATCTGGGGACAAGTGACCATCAAACAGTGTGGTTCACGTTAAACTCAGCTACAGAGTCAGCCATACAAGCGTGAGGGTACTGGACTTTAGGGGCTGACTTTGACAAGATGGGAGAGTGCCTCAGAAAAGCACTAGCAAACAGGCTAGAAGGAGGCGGAGCAACAATGGGAAATTATCAAAACTGCCATCACAGAGGCAACAAGCCTTGTGTGAAGCAAATAAAAAATCAAAATGAAAGCAGCCACTATGGTTCTCAAGAGAGTGGCTGTGAAAGTCAGGAAAAGATAGCATTCCGGAAGTATAAGGAAACACAGAAGGAGCAGGACAGAAAGCTGTACCAGTTAAGGTAGAAAGAAGCAGGGAGGGAAGTCAGAATAGCAAAGGCCCAAACTGAGGAAAAGATAGCCAACTCAATTAAGAAGGGGGATAAAACCAGGGCCATTCTTGATGCCCTACAGGTGGCAGGCCTCAGACAGCTAGTTTCAGAACCCACTCGTGAGGGAGCAATCTTAGACCTCATACTCTCAGTTGGGGGCAGTGAGAGGATCTCAGATCTAGAAGTGGGTTGCCATCTGGGAACAAGTGACCATCAAACAGTGTGGTTCATGTTAAACTCAGCTACAGAGTCAAGCCATACAAAAGTGAAGGTAATGGACTTCGGGAGGGCTGACTTTGGCAAGATGGGAGGTGCCTCAGAAAAGCACTAGCAAACAGGCTAGAAGGAGGTGTGGAGCAACAATGGGAATCATCAAACTGCCATCACAGAGGCAACAAGCCTTTGTGTGAAGCAAATAAACAAATCAAAATGAAAGAAAAAGCCACTATGGTTCTCAAAAGAGGTGGCTGTGAAAGTCAGGAAGAAAAAGATAGCATTCCAGAAGTATAAGGAAACACAGAAGGAGCAGGACAGAGAGCTGTACCAGTTAAGGCAGAAGAAAGCAGGGAGGAAAGTCAGAATAGCAAAGCCCCAAACTGAGGAAAAGATAGCAACTCGGTTAAGAAGGGGGATAAAACCTTTTATAGGTACATCAGCGAGCGTTGAAAGACAAAGGGAGGGATAGTGAGGCTGAATAGAATGAACGGTGGGTGGGCATAGGGGACAGTGAAAAGCAGGAATACTGAACGTAATATTTCTGCTCAGTATTCACAAAAGAGGAGGGGAAGTGCCTAATCCAATTAACAGAAGCACTTTGATGGGGGTTTATCCCAGTCCTTTCACAGAAGAAAGGGTTCTGTAAGAACTCCTAAAACAGAAGGTGGACAAAGCAATGGGTCCTGATGGAATTCACCCAGAATTCTAAAAAGAATTAAGGAAGGAACTAGTGAAACCACTGGCTACTCTTTTAATAAATCATGGGAGGATGGTGTGGTACCCGAGGACTGGAGAAAAGCGGATGTGATTCCCTACAAAAGTGGGACCAAGACAGAGGCAGGAAAATACAGACCTGTCAGTCTGACCTCTGTGATAGGGAAAGTGATGGAGTCACTTCTGAAGGAAAGAATAGTTGAGTACCTAGAGGTCAGTGGAGCACAGGATCCAAGGCAGCATGGGTTCACAGCGGAAGGTCATGTCAGACAGATCTAATAGATTTCTTTGACTGGGTGACCAAAGTAGTAGACCAAGGAGGGCTGTGAACATGGCCTACCTAGACTTTAGCAAGGCATTTGACACAGTCCCACACAAAAGATTATTAGTCAGATTAACCAGCCTGGGAGTGGGTCCCAGGGTGGTAGCCTGGTAAAACATTGGCTGGACAACAGGACACAGAAGGTAATTGTAAATGGAGTCCACTCTGAAGAAAGGGCGGTTACTAGTGGGGTACCACAGGGTTCAGTATTGGATCCAGTCCTTTTTAATGTCTTCATCAGTGGCATTGCAGAGGGACTGGAAGGAAAAGTATGCCTTTTTGCAGATGACACAAAGATCTGCAACAGGGTTGATACATCAAGGAGGTGTGGAAAGGATGAAAAGGACTTGGCAAGGTTGGAGGAATGGTCAGACATATGGCAGCTAGGATTCAATGCAAAAAGTGCAAAATAATGCACATGGGAAACAAGAACCAGGGAAGAATACACAATGGGTGGGAGGTAGTAACAACAACAAAACAGGAAATGGACCTGGGTAATCATATCAGATGACCTTAAGGTTAGCAAGCAATGTGAGAAGGCAGTAGGGAGGGCCGGGGTATACTGGGATGTATAGGAGAGGCATCAGCAGCAGAAAACAGGAAGTTGTTATCCTCTGTACAGACAGTTGGTGAGACCCCATCTGGAATACTTGTGTCCAGTTCTGGAGACCCCATCTCAGCAAGGACATAGACAGGATAGAGGCAGTCCAGAGGAGGGCAACTAAAATGGTGCAGGGTCTGCAAGAGAAGCCATATGAGGAGAGACTAAAGGAGCTTAATATGTATACCCTTGAGGAAAGAAGGAGGGGGACATGATAGAAACTTTCAAGTACCTCAAGGACTCAACAAAGTCCAAGAGGGTAGCATCTTTCAGAAAAAGAGACTTGCAAGAACAAGGGACACAATTTAAAAGATAGAAGGAGGGCGGTTCAGGGCAATGTGAGAAGTATTATTTCACAGAGAGGGTAGTGGATGCATGGAACAGCCTTCCTGAGGAAGTTGTGGGGTCTAAAACTGTGGGAGAATTCAAGAATGCATGGGACAGACATAAGGCAATTCTTGTGGGGGGCAAGAAGATATAGGCTGTTGGTTAACTAGGATCTGCGGCCTATCCTGTAGGTAGGGAAATGGGCAGACTAGATGGGCCTAGCGGTCCTTATCTGCCGTCAAAGTCTATGTTTCTATGTTTCTACAGTGAGGGCTAGTCCTAATCACAGCAGATAGTCTTTTGAAAACTGAGCTCCTGCAGCCACAGTGTTTCCTTCCTAACTGCTCAGGTGCACTTTAAATGTTGCAAGTTAGACTGCTTTATCTCATCAAAAGGGAGACTCTGGTCTGAATTATACCAATTCCTGTAAACAGATGGTGTAAAATTTAGACCCCCTCCCAAAAAACCAAAAAAATCATTTCAGAAACTGAAACATATTCTTCTTTATTAATTTCACAGACATAAAGAAATTCAAGAGCATTGTATCTTTCAATCTGACCTTCACAAAGAGGGCTGATAAATTTAACATCACTTCAAATAATCTAGGCTGAAGCCCCTGGAATTCTGCAATTCTACAGTTGTGGAATTTTCCTCAGAATTTGCATCATGCCGCAGAATACATACAGTACCGCAGAATTCACTGTTTTTGGTGAATTTTCATTCAAATATTCAGTTATTCCATAGTGCCAGGCTCTCGTACCCATCTTATTTATCCTGAAGCCCTTCCTCTATGCACAGCATGCAATGTCATCAATGACATCATGTCATATTTTAGCCAATGGCAGGACTGCATTCTGCTACAGAAATAAATAAATCATGCTGCAGAAATCAGAAAATGCTGCCACAGAGCACTAGGGACCCTGATCTAGACCCTTTAAAAGAGAATGGAAACATGTCATCATCCCCAATTCCTATTTATTTACCCATTCTCATTCTATACATCTTTCTCTTTATCTGTTTTCTGTCTTATGTGTCTTTAAAACCAGCGTTGTATGTATCTCCCCATCTGCATATGCATAAGTGCTCCAACCAGCGACATAATTGTCTAGAATTAGTTAGTGGCTACTTTGCTGCTACTACTGCTAATTACATGGGCCATAACTTTGATGGACACAGCATATTGTGGCACTGCTCACTTTTCATGTAGCAGTACCCATGTCAGAAATCACTGACTGATTCGACCTGATGATGCCACTGGTTGGAGCATTTGCAACGGCATGATGCAGGAGGCAACATACAGGGCTGATTTTAATGGTGAGAGAGAGAAAAAAAGCATAAGAGATATTTACCAAAAGAAAACAGGGGGAGAGTAAATATGAATAGGGAATGCAGCATTGTGTCCCATCCACTTTAAAGGGCCTAAGTGAACCCATCTTAAAGGAAGGCTAAACTGGCAACAGGACATTTAGTACAATTTTATAATCTACAATAAACGATAGTAGTTTGAATGCTGGAACTACAAATATGACAAATATGATGCTTATTCTTTAACTAGGCTACCATTCATAATATAAACTTAATCAGGAAACAGAGAATAAATTTGATTAAGATTATAAACAAAAAAATCAAGCATGATCACTAAAAATCATTGGCAATCATAGTTACTACCTGCACTAATATAACATTTTATTTTATCAGTATGTTTTTTCATTCATTTACCAAACTGAAATGGATTTACTTTTCCTGTTTAGTTTCATTTTGATTGAGTGGTTTTCCAGGTATCTGTGCAGGTTTATCAGCTGTGGACAATCTTTTCCATGAATCATGGACAAACATGGATGGAGCTACCATGGACAAAGATTGGAGACAGAGCAAGGATGACCATGGATATCCATAGACAACCATCTTTGCCCATTAAAATAGGAATAACTGGGGAGTGTGGAAGGATGAAGGGGCAGACTGATTACATCAAAGAAGGCCTAATATTAACCAGACCTTGATATTAACCAGACATTGCTAGTGGTCTTTCTACTCTCCAGCATATGTCCCTTGGCCAACAGTGGATGAGTACTCAGGACAGCTCACACCAGAAGGTAGGAGCTGTCACAAGATTCAAATAAAATTATTAAAAAAATGACAAACACTGGTGTGGGCACTGATATTAAAGAAATAGAAATGGAAGAGGACATTGATGCTTCATTGTTATCAGTCTTGGGGTTTATTGGGAGGATAATACTTCCAGGTGCAGTAAGAGAAACTATTGCAGCCTAGGATGTATGTCTGTGAATCTGTTAGACCTTCATTTCAAACCATGGTGCAAGTCCAGACTGGTAATCCAGCTACCAGTTTGTTTTTAATTACTGTCAATATATTTTGTTTAATTCTATTATATTCATTTTCACATTCTTGGCAGCTTAGATTCAATGCAGAGAAGTGCAAAGTAATGCACCTGGGAAATAAAAACCCAGGGAAAGAGTACATAATGGGGGTGTGAGATACTGACAACAACAAAAATAGAAAGGGACCTGGGGGTAGTCATATCAGATGACCTAAAGGTGGACCAGCAATGTGAGAAGGCAGTAAGGAGAACTGGGGGGACACTGGGATGCCTAGGGAGAAGCATCACCAGTAGAAAACAGGAAGTTGTTGGCCCTCTGTACAGACAGTTGGTAAGACCACATCTGGAGTACTGTGTACAGTTCTGGAGACCCCATCTCCGCAAAGACATAGACAGGGTGGAGGCTGTCCAGAGGAGGGCAACCAAAATGATGCAGGGTTTGCATCAGAAGACATATGAAGAAAGACTAAAGGAACTAAAGATGTATGGCCTTGAGGAAAGGAGGGAGAGGGGGGACATGATAGAAACTTTCAAATACCTCAATGGAATCAACAAAGTCCAAGAGGGTAGCATCTTTCAGAAAAAGAGATGTGCAAAAACAAGGGGGCACAATTTGAAAATAGAGGGGGGATGGCTCAGAGGAAATGTGATGAAGTATTTCTTCACAGAGAGTGGTGTGGATACATGGGACAGCCTTCCTGAGGAGGTTGTACAGTCAAAAACAGTGGGGGAATTCAAGAATGCATGGGACAGACATAAGGCAATTCTAGTAGGGGGCAGGAGGAAGTAGGCTGTTGGTTAACTATGATCTGCATCTTATCCGTTAGGTAGAGAAATGGGCAGACTAGGTGGTCCAAGTGGTCCTTATCTGCCATCAAATTCTATGTTTCTGGGCGGCCCATCGGTCTGTGGTTGGATTTCCGCGGCATGGCGACCGGACCTGAAGCGGGAACGGACGGTCGCTGGAAGGGCCGGCTGGGGAGAAGGATGGACCGTCCCAGGGACTGCTCTCTTCTCCAGGGGAGGCGGGACAGCGTCCGAGCATCAGCGACCCCTAGCAGAGGCGAGAGTCGCACAGCTACTGGCGCAAGCATGCTTGGAGCGGGCGGACGTCTGACATCATTACGCGACCCGCCTCCCGAAAAACCGGAAAGGACGGCTGCCAGCCACCCTCCATGAAGCCACTTTCACGGGCTTCAATTAGCTCCCCAGGCCAGCTCTCCGACCAATTCCCAGTGTCTGCGGCGGCGCTCCCTTGCCCGCTTCTGCAGCCCCACCATGGGGGGTAAGCCACAGGGTATCAGAGAGCCCTAGGCTGATTTGGGGAGTGGAAGCCGTGGCCCATGACCGGGTCGATACTACCGGGTGGCTGGCAGCTAGGAAGGTGGCATAAAGACGAAAATAAAAAAAAAAATAAAAATTCTATGTCTCTATGTTTCTATGTTTGCTTGCACAAATAACATTTTGGTACTAATTACATTTTAGAGGTGTGTCACTGCCGAGCCAGTTATAGCTGAAACTGTAATGATTTGGAAGTGAAGACCAAAGACCAGGCACTCTGGTCATGACTCTAGTACTGCTTGCTGACATGGCACTTTGTGTAGTTGAAAGAAATATACTGCTACAATGAGTGAACAGGATACAGTGAGCTGAGTGTGCTCCACCATCTCCCCAGACTAAAAACATGTAAACCCATTGGTGAAGTCCCTTTGGGTGGCCATGCATTAAATTCCCTTTTTAGTGCATGGTTTTGCAGAGGGACTCAGTGAAAGTTGTGTTGGCACTCCTTTGCTTCTCAACTGTGAATGGCAGCCATTTGTAATTCAGGGGACATGAGAAAGCCGCAGCACTGTTTCACTCCCTAAGACATCCTTATATTATAAAAGTGTTTTCATTGTTGAATAGCAGAGAGTGTACAATGCAAAAACCATGAAACACAGAAGAGGTCAGCATGTGGTGTTGTTCTGTATGGCGTTAAGTGCTGTTTTGGGAGAACGGGCTGCCTGGTATGCATGTTGTATACCTTATAACATACCGAACATAGGATACTTGGAAAGCATAGTGGAGAGTTAGTGCCCCCCAAGGGTGTGCAGTGCATATCCTCCATGCTGGACAGCACAAGACAGTAATAGTTCCCCCCCCTCCCCGAGTCTGGTCCACATCCTCGGCTCACTGACAGTGGTTGAGAGCAATAGAGACATTTGTCCTCTCCTGGATGCGACTGTGTCCCATTTGGTGAAAGTCAGTAAACACCCTACACAGCAGCATCCTAAGATAAGAGAGGTAGGCAGAAGCAGATGAGATGCAGAACTGCACAAAGTACCCTGAAGTATGCCATCAGTGTCGTACAGCGGTGACAGCAAGAGAGAGCAGGGGAGATGTTAATGGCAGTTTGCGAGACAGTGATTCATGTGTCCACCACATGGAATGATGCTCTGGTGCACCCCCACCCACAATGCACAGTATTGCTCCCAAGGTGGGTGATATCCCACAGCCAGATTATGTCCCCACCCATGATCCACAGTATTGCCCCCCCATTACACCATGGCAGGCTCATCCCAGTAGAGGGTAGAAGAACTGTGGAGAGAGAGAGAGTGACAGAAAGAGTTGCATGACAGCGGCCAAAGAGAATCACAGCACTGTGTCTGTTTTTGTCTCTCTCTCTCTCTCTCTTTCTCTCTGTCACTATTTGTGTGGTGTTTCAGACAAGTGTGGTATATCTGGTGGGGTTGCTGTTGGTTGCAGGGTCGATCATAAACCGTGGCAGTTGTGTGAGAGACATGCAGTTCAAGAGGAAGGTGATGCAGAAGTGGCCATGGTAAGATACAACATGTGCTGTCTCAGCTCTGTGTTGTTTTCTATTTTGAAATGTATAGAACAGGCCACCCTGCCTTGCAGAAAGAACCTCAAGTGGCAATGTTATCCATGTGCTTTTCATGCCTGGCCATCACAGGTTGTTATCAGTAGCATGGTAAGTCTTGGCAGCCGCTCCATGTGCAGCGTAGGACTGTGAAGTAGTGGACAGTCACTGAGTGGTCAGGGACATGAAGCACCCTGTCAGACTGACTCTGAATTAACTGTTGGTGAGCGGGGGCATGAAGCATCATGTCATAGTTGCTGTGAATAAACTTTGTGATTGCCGGCATTGACTCCCAATCCCTGGTTGGAGTGTGTACAGCGAGATACAGTGCAATAGCAATGGGGAGCAAGTGTCATACTGTTCAGGCAGTGTGTGGGAGGGGGTGCAGTAGCGAGGTATGTGTGTCCCTGTCAGGGTCTGTCAGTGCTGGCAACATAACTGTGTGTAGTCTGGGGAGGAAGGTGCAGCTGCCGCTGGGTGGGATCCTGCTGTTGTGCATGTCTCTCCACATCGTGGATTGCCTGTCAACATGTCAGTGTTGTTAATTCCCTGCTATATTCCCACAGAAAGGGACAGTAACAGACAGTGAACATGTTAATGGTGGTGGTGGTGGTGGGGGGTGTAGATAGATAGATAGACAGACAGACAGACAGGCAGGCAGAGAGACAGACAGATAGATAGATAGTTAGACAGATAGATACATGTACCATCGAAAAATGTTCCTTTGCAAATACATGCAAGCGAACATTCAGCATTGACAAATGCTTGTTGTTATAGAATGCATTATAATCATTCCATCCTGAAAACAACAAAATAAATCCTAGTTGAGAAAAAAACATTTCTATAGTTATAAAGAATAATGAGCATCTCCAGGATACATCAAAGAAAATGGATGGTAATTTAAATTCAGTTATACAGCATCCACTCATTTACAGCAGTGCATTTAGATGTGACACTGTAGCCCATGAGCCTGTGCCTTGTAACTGAAACTAAAGTCCATTTTTGACCTTCATATGCCATGCCATAGTGGGCGTTGGGTGCCACATCTTATCATACGTCCTTTCTCGGGTGAAGAAAGCTCTCCATCCACAATTAACAATTGAAACTACATAATAAACCCCAGCCCCATCAATAATAATATGCAACCAAGGAAAAGAGGAGCACAGTTATAATCCCCATCAACATGTTTACTTAACAATACATTTTACACTTTTTAAGAACTTTTTTTTTACATTCTGCTTATGCTCCCATATAAATGGACGTCAGTCCATCTCAGGGATTCCAGACATCCCCAATTCCATCTCCACTGCCATCTTTTAT
This sequence comes from Neoceratodus forsteri, assembly GCA_016271365.2. Classification (NCBI taxonomy): domain Eukaryota; kingdom Metazoa; phylum Chordata; order Ceratodontiformes; family Ceratodontidae; genus Neoceratodus; species Neoceratodus forsteri. The sequence goes on along the minus strand of CM028131.1, from coordinate 156,788,639 downwards.
GGCTTTTCTGGCTCCAGGAGTGTGGCCTTGTGAAATCCCTTCCTCACAGTGTAGGAATCTGGGCTGCACCAGTTCCCTCTGTAAATATCCAGTTGGTGCTCTTGGAGTGTGCCCAAGTCGGGGGTCATGGTCTCTGGGCCACCTAGAGCTGTCATATGGCGCAGATGCTTTTTCTCTCTTTTCTGTATGGGGATGCTGGCTGACAGACAAGATCATGCAGAGCGTGCACATCCCACCTCGCCAATCCCGGGTCCCCAGCCCCAGAATTGCACTTCCTGCTTGCACTGCCACCTGTTGTCCTCAAATCAACTCTTTGATAAATCAGGTTCCATCTACATTGTCTTCTTGGGTCTATGACTCCTACTGCTTCTTCTGTTTCACCTCTGTCCATGCTGCCAGTTTACCCGTGTTAACAGGGTCTGTGTAGAGATACCCCTGATCATTATACACAACCATAAGGACGGCATGGGGGATTCCAAAATCCCAAAATTTGCTGTGCACACCATTACACATTTTGTGCCACTTTCAGGTCACAAAGGAAATGTTCAGGTACATATACACATTTTGGTCATTAATATCTAAAGAGCACTTTTCTTAACCTTTCCTAATGATGCAAAGGAGAAACAGATAGCTCCCTTACCTCATCATAGCTCCTCCAGGCTGCTTGCCCAAGTTTTTAAATAGCATCCAAGATGGGAAGGGATAATAAATTACCCTCAAAGGGCTTTCTACTTCCTGACTCTCTGATCAGCCTCCACCCTCCAACATTTTGTGACTTCTTTATAGATCAAGTGTAGAGGTGCACTACCTTCACTTGTGCACTCCGTTGAATTTTGGTACCGATTGATGCCAGGGTTCAACTAACAACAACCTTGTTAGTTGAACCCTGGCATGAATCGGTACCAAAACCTGATTGATAATCAGGGAACTCATATTTGAAAAAGACGCTTCATTCAAGTGAATGGAGCACACTCCCTTGCTCAACCTGTAAAGATGTCATTGAACGCTGGAGTACGGGGGCAGATCAGAGAGCCTGGTAGTGGAAATGGATCATATGGCAAGCCCCTTGGGTCAAGTTATGATCTCTTCCTCTCCTTTGGGAGATATTTAAAAAAATTGGGTAAGCAGAATGGAGGAGTGCCTGATTAGGTAAGGAAGCTCCTTGTTTCTTGTTTGTATCATTAAGAAAGGTTCTCTTTAATAGGCCTGTTCATTGCACCATGTTTAAAATTCTGTATCTGGGGCCCATGCTGTTAAAGAACACAATAAGCACTGATGGAGCTTCATCAACAGGCCTACCGCATGGCTGCACTCTGTAAGTCTTTAAAATTCTTATTATAGGGGTTCAGTAGTACCCCTGTAGTTAGGGTGGCTGCTGAGTACTGTGTTGAACTCGTTATTTTGTTTGCTGCCTACAGAAAGATGGTTTTATATATTTATATGAAACTTTCAGGATTTTTTGTCCATGGCAGACTTAAAATCCTTAAATGTGTCATGTAAATCGATTCAGTATTTTTAGAGATATTCCAGTGTGATAAAATGTAGTTTTTCCATTGATTTTAATTGTGTTTTATTTTATTACCGGTGTTTTGCTGTCATCTAGATAAAAAACTATGAATCTTAAAATTGTTACATTTTGTGTGGTTGTGTAGGTAGGTGTGGAAGGATTTTCTAAAGAGGGTTTGATGTTTGAGGGTTTTGTACTTTTAGAGATATTTACATTTAAAAATCGGAGGGTTACTCATCGTCGTGTGGCTTGAGGAAAAAAGCTCTGAGTTAATGTACCCCATGTGCATGTACCCCATATGCTGAAGAGTTTCAGTGCTGTTCAATGGAAATCATATTCTGCACGGACTTGCTCTCATGTAATGAAAAAAACTGTAAGCTTTTAAATTATGAAACTTGTTCTGTGTTAGTAGCTTGGTTAGAAAGGACTAGGGTGGAAGGAAGTTTGAAATCTGTGCAGTTTTTCAAATATTTAAGCTACAAAGAACAGGTTTTGGCCACTGGATATAAGATTCCAGTCTCAAAATTAAACAAGGTAGAGCTTGCACAGAAGAAGACTTGCTTTGCCACTGAGTGGAGGATTTTTTTTTTGCCTGTAATTTTTTGCTCTCTTGTAGAGCCTTGTAAACAATACTGTGCCCCCTTAGTCAGTGTTTTCTGTGTGTTGGGCTATATGCCTATATGTGTGAGTCTGTAATTTTCCTAGTGCCATGCCCTCATTTAACTGACATAGTGAACATTTAACAGGACCATTTGAACCCTCCCTCTGGTTCTCTCCCTCTGCTAACTTTGCAGAACATCACTATAACCACTGTAGCCTTTAACTGGCACAACTGAGATGAGAAAGAAAAAAACAGATGAGAATAGCTAACTGAGCCAACCTATAAATCATGAAGAACTTAAAAGTGAAATTGTGGTTATTGCCTGCAGCTGAGTTATTCCGTTGGTCCCAGTTGCTCTTCAGCATACCTCACTGGTCACTGGCACTACTGGACTACTGGAGATGGAGTCCAAAATGAATGACCTGCTCAGGACTGACTGGGACCATCCCTGTGTCCATCTCCCTGGGCAGTATCAGGCCCCAGACAAGGATTTCTTATGTAAAAATAAATATGGAGTGGATCTTTGCACAAGTAAGCCCCACCATCATCATGACTCATAGAAGATGCCCTCATTAAGCAAGGAGACAGATGGCAGCAAGGCAGGGCATTCTTGAGTCCAGTGTGGTGGTCCACAGCAGTGGGAACATGTAGCGCTGCATTCATTCCTGGCCAACAACCATGATTCCAAACAAAATGGGGGTGGGAGGACTGTAGACCCCAGCAAGTTAGTCCCATCGCCTGTATCCTGCAACATGCAGGAAGCTCCCTCAACCATGGGAGAGCATTGAAAGTGAAGTGCAATAGAAGAACAAATAAACTTGGGCAAGGCAGGTGGGGAAGCTCCAGTACAGTGGACCACTGGCATCAACATGGTGCTGACTTATAAAATCAGTCCATGGGGGAGAACAAGAAAGAAAATTTCTCACCTGAAGGATCCACTTCATGTCTCAGATGATCATCCCATCCATAGTGAACTGCTTGAGAGTTTGCTGACAGTAGTGGCTGTATTCAGCTCCCCTGGTGTCCTGACGTGCTGGCTGCCCCTCGATGTGTATCAGTGGCATTGCCTGTCTCCCTGGGCTCTATACTAGGAATAATCTGTGAAGTCAAGAAGTTTGGTCTGTAGAGGCAGCAAGGAACTTCTACAATAGAATATGATGAATTAATATAAATTCAATTATCATATTTAGATTTATTATTAAAAAAAGTAAAAAAAAAAATCAACATTAAAGCCAGCTATCACTAAAAGAGAATCTCCCAAAAATTAAGTAATCCATTGGTAACTACCCATTGATTGCCCCCAAAATATTGAAGCTGCTTCCTTTATGCTATCAAGGTGGGTTAAACCACATGCCTCCTGTATAACACCCTACTTGTTGCCATCTTCAATGAACAGATAAAAAATCACAGAGGAAATAGCAAAAGAGAGGTTATTCTTATACTCATGGGAAAGGTCACTATATAGCAAATGGCAACTAGTAAAGAGTTATGAATAGGAGAGGATACTCACTAGAGGATGAGTGGGGGGCTTATAAAACCTTGCAAGATCAGGTCAACTTAAACTCTACAAATAGCATCTCAAATCCATACTATATCAACTATTAACAATTGTGTTAGAAATTTCCCAATCTCTGATTGGCTGAGACCCTTGCAAACGGATACATGCATTTATTTTCCTGCAGGGATTGAAAATAACTAGTTCCTTGTCAACCTGCTTTTTTAACAAGCAAATTAATGAGCTTAGCTGGAATGTTCAAATTCCCTCTAGCAACCATTTTTTTCTTACTTAGGGAGCAAGTTACTGAGTAAGACACCACCTTCCTACACCACAACTTCAGAGTAATTATCAGTACCTCAATGCCATAATCTCTGTATTTGGTTTAAAATGTAAACTATACCCCACTGTTTTAATTAGTTAGTGTACCTGACTCCAGATTCTTGCTGCCACCAGATAGTACTCCTGATGGCTGCCTCACCCACTTCCCTGCTAGTCACAAGCACTGATAACTCACTGTAGTCCCCTGCTACAATTAAGCACAGTGCTAGCATCTTATCGAGGCAAATTTCTCATACCGGCTTCATTCCTGGTCACATCACTCACCTGCTACTTTGTGATCATGCTTCTTTTGGGCTGTACAATGCAGCAATCATGCTGAAGCACTCTGAATCTGATCACATACATTAAAAAAGACAGATACCTCAGATGCAGTGGGGGGTGACAAAGGGCCAGTGGACAGGTGAGAGGCAGGGAGGAGTCATAGAAACATAGACCATGTCGTCAGAAAAAGACCAAAGGTCCATCCAGTCTGTCCATATTCTCTATAATCCATGGAACCTTCCCTGAAACCTACTGTTCCTCCAGGATACTAACCTTCCCCATCCTATCCCCATTCCTCCTCCCTGGTCTTGTCACCCCGGGTGACCACTATTCCCTTCATGCTATCCCATGCCTGCTTGAATCCATAGAAACATAGACTTTGACGGTAGATAAGGACCACTTGGCCACCCAGTCTGCCCATTTCCCTACATATTGGATAAGCTGCAGATTCTAGTTAACCAACAGCCTACTTCCTCCTACCACCCACTATAATTGCCTTTTGTCTGTCCCATGCATTCTTGAATTCCACCACTGTTTTGGATTCCATGTCCTCCTCAGGAAGGTGGTTACATGCATCCACCACGCTCGTGGTGAAAAAATATTTCCTCATGATACACCAAGCCATCCCCCTCTCTATCTTCAAATTGTGCCCCCTTGTTCTTGCACATCTCTTTTTCTGAAAGAAGCTCCCCCTTGGACTTTGTTGATTCCCTTGAGGTACTTGAAAGTTTCTATCATATCCCTCCTCTCCCTCCTTTCCTCAAGGGTACATATATTAAGCTCTTTCAGTCTCTGTTTGTATGGCTTCTGTTGCAGACTCTGCACCATTTTATTTGCCCTCCTCTGGACTGCCTCCATCCTGTCTATGTCCTTGTACAGATGGGGTCTTCAGAACTGCATGCAGTACTCCAAATGGGGTCTCACCAACTGTCTGTACAGAGGGATAACAATTTCCTGTTTTCTACTGGTGATGCCTCACCCTGTGCATCACAGTATCTCCCAGCCCTCCTTACTGCCTTCTCACATTGCTTGCCTACCTTAAGGTCATCTGATGTGACTTCCCCAGGTCTCTTTCCATTTCTGCTGTTGTTAGTACCTCCCCCCTCACATTGTGTACTCTTCCCCTGGGTTTTTGATTCCCAGGTGCATTACTTTGCACATCTTTGCATTGAATCTAAGCTGCCATACTTTTCACCATTCCTCCAACCTTACCAAGTCCCTTCTTGTCCTTTCCTCCCCCACTTGTGTATTAACCCTGTTGCAGATCTTTGTGTCATCTGCAAAGAGGTATACTTTTCCTTCTAGCCCCTCTGCAATGTCTCCTATAAAGACATTAAAGAGGACCAGTCCCATTCCCAGTACTGAACCCTGTGGTGCACCACTAGAAACCACCCTTTCTTCAGAGTGTACTCTGTTTACTATTGCCCTCTGTGTCCTGTTGTCCAACCAATTTGTTACCCAGGTTACCACCCTGGGACTCAATCCACAGACTGTGTTTGCACCTACCACCACAGCTGACAGTCTGTTCCAAGGTTCCACCACCAGTTCTTCAAAGACGTACTTACTCATGTCTCTCCTGAACATCCTTCTGTTAATTTCTACTTAAGACCATGTAACCTTGAGTTGCTATTCAGGGTAAATAATTCCCCACAGTTTACCTTATTAATTCCTTTAAGGAACTTCAAGGTCTCTAGCATATCTCCCTCACCCTTCTGGTTTCCAGTGAATACATATTTAGTGCCTTGAGGTGCTCCTCCATTGGATCTGCCCTGCTGTCCCTGAATCATCTTTGCTGCTCTGCACTGAACTGTTTCCAACCAGTCCCTGTCCTTTCTGAGATGAGGGCTCCAGAACTGGACACAGTACTCCAGGTGAGGCCTCACTAGAGATCTTTATAGGGGGACAGGATGGGAGAAGCCACACACTACTCCATGTCGCAAAACTGAACTATAGTGTATGGTGGAATGCAGTTGTGTATGGAAATCCATACACCACAAAAAGTTGTTCTGCTGCAGTAGTGACATCCTCACTAACCCAGAATGATTTTTCATTCTGTGATAGTGAGAATGTCATAATACAAGGCACTACAGTAGACATCGTGATTCATCCCTTGCTGTGTGAGAGGGGCATGCAAGTGTGCTGGGCAGTATCAGTTGTGAACTGAGGGCATCGGCAGAACTGAGTGAAAATATAGAAAAGTGAGTGTCTTTTTGCCTTTTTTTCGGGCACCATACACTATATAGAACAGTGTATGGTTATCCATACACTACTCGGTTATTCTTTCACCTCATAGATACAATGCTGACTTGGAGACCTCTCGAGCTTCTCTCTCAAGGTCATCAGTCAGCATTGTTTCCACTCGGTGGAAGAATAGCCTTGTACTTTATGGTTACCCATACACTATCCTATATTTTTTATTTCATTTTTAAAATTAACAATGCTGAACAATGTGGACATGGACATATTAAAAAAGAAGCTGGAGTGAGTGTGGGGGGGGATGGGGAGCTGGAGCAAGCAGCAGCAGCACCACCAGGAGCAGGGAGAAGCTGGAGTGAGCAGCACCATAACAAATGGTAACCAGCACAGAATAATAAGGTAATGAGCTGCTGAAAATAAATACAAAAAAATAAATAAGTCCCAACTCTATACTAGGTAAAATAGCTGATGGGTGACCAGCCACAACTAAGGCTGTTTCCACTTCGGTTGTTGATGACATCATGGAGACCTCTCTAGCTTCGCTCTCAAAGTCCCTATGATGTCATCAGCATCCTCAATGGAAACATAGCCTTGTTGTGGATGGTCACCTATCCACTATTCTATATGTGTAAGGAAAAGTGACCAAGGCCATCAACGAATGCTGGTACTTCTAAACCCTGGTTTGATAAAAAAATGTAGGAAATTAAGTGTGGAAATTAGGAATGCTGGGAAATTAAGATCTAAACTGACTGTACTACCTGTATTATATGCCCTTAAGAATCTAAAAATAGAGTATAGAAGTTTGTTAAGATTTAGGAAAAAAAGGTATACATATGAGCTCTGACACCAGCTTCAAAAAGCTATTTGGGAAAAAGATTCTCCAACTTTTTGGACATTAGTTCATATGGATGTGACGAGAACAATGTAAAATACAATTTGCATGGAATGATCAGTGAAGAAAAGTGGGTTATATATTTTAATAATAAATACAATGCAAAAGCACGTAAGAAGAATGTATCTGTGATTAAGCACTTTTCAAAAAACAAATATGGTAATCAATGTATCTTTTCTGTGGCTGAAGTAAGAGGGGCCATCCTGTCTGAAAGAAGGAATAAGGAAGCAGGCTATGACCGAATGTCAGCAGAAGTATTTTTCCATAATCCAGATTTTTGGTCAGATTTATTGGCACCACTGTTTACTATAATAAATCATCATTTAGTTTTACCACACTCCTGGAATCAAGGTGTTATTGTTCCATTATTTAAAAAAGGCGATAAGCAAGAACCAGAAAGTTATAGACCAATTATCTTGCTCCCTGTAGTACAAAAAGTACACACGAGATTGATCCTAGACAGATTAAACATTTAGAGAATAACTTGATTTCAAAATTTCAGTGTGGGTTCAGAAAACAATATAGCACTATAGACCTAATTTTTGTCTAATGTTTACGGTATGTGGAAGGGGGAAAAGAAGGCCCATATAGATATGTTTTGTCGATATACAATCTGCCTTCAATTCGGTAAATAGGGTAATATTATGGGATATCTTGGAAAACTTGCAAATTGATAAACAATTATTGGCCATATTAAAATTGCCGCATACTAATACTACTGCTAGTATTCAGTATTCTAAAGATGGTGCACTTTCTAAAAAAGTAAAAATCACTAGAAGAGTCAAACAGGGTTGCTTGCTAGCACCTCTTTTGTTTAATCTATATATAGAAATATTAATAAAACGGATTGCAAGAACAGATGCTGTGCCTTTGCCCCATCACAGATAATGAAGAAATTAAAGTATTATTGTCTGCAGATGATTCAATTATATTATCAAGAACTCCTCTTGGACTAAAGAGAGGCATCATCAGTATTATGTCCTCCTTAAAACAATTAGATCTGGACCTAAATGTGGACAAATCCAAGATCATAATAACTGGTCAAAATAATGTTAAAAAAGATCAATGGGTTATAAATGGGATAGAATTATAAGTTGTTAAAGAGCATAAATATCTGGGGGTAACTGTAGATCGGAATCACTCTTGGAAGCTGCATTTAATGGAAGTAAAAACTAAATCTTATAAAACTACAGGGGCTATAAGTTAATTTGCTAATAAACTTGCAGGTAATAGTTTTAAGGTCTTAAAAATTACATTTGAGTCTGAAACTGTTAGCCAATCAATGTATGGAAGTGACACCTGGGGTGTTTCTATTTATAATACCAATAATATTGAGGCTATTCAAAATAAATTTATTAAATATATCCTGAATTTTCCTAGAGATTGCCCCTCATCCCTTTTTAAGGGTGGAAATGAGTAGGATTCCCTAACAACTAAAATTCATATAAGGGCAGTTAACTACTAGGGTAAAATCATGGCAATGGATAACAGAAGACTCCCAAAGATGTGCTGGTGGGATTTTATCACTAAATTGCAAACAAAATAGCTAGGGATAGCTGGTTTATAAGATTAAATACAATTTTAAAAAAAGTGGGTCTGGAGGAGTTATGATCTGACAGGGCAGTTCAAAATATAATCAGATTTCTAGTGGATGCAACTTTAAGATTAATAGACATGGCTATATCTAAGGATTTTGAACAAAAGCCATGACATAGATAGATTTGGTCTACATACTGGTATTAAACAGTCCTGGGGTATGGAAAAATGAATCAATCAGTCAATCTTTATTTTACCAGGTGGAACACCGTTAAGCAAGTTCATTTCCAAGGTGAGCCTGGTCAGTCATACAGAAATGGCAACAGATAAATAATTCATGTACAGGTACAGCATAGCTACTCCTATTATGGAGCAGCACAAATGTAACAACAAATCATTTATACAAAGCTAAATCATGAGAAGGATAAACAAGCAGGATATATAATATTCACACATATAATGTCAGTAATGACCATGACATTTCTATAACATGGCAGATGGAAGAGATGTAAAGGCAGAGTAAAGTCTAGGAAAGGCAGAAAGTAGAAGACAAGAAAGGATAGATATAAAGAGAGAAATGTAAAGGTTGATCACAGGAGGTAAGAACCAGGCAGGGCACATCAGGAGTAACACTTACAATGCTCAGAGAAAGTTCTTGCATAAAGATTTTTAAATTTGGGTACTTTTATGGGGTTTGCTAATTTTAGAGTTTTTTGAAGCTTGTTCCATAACTGGGATAGGGCAAAGCTAAAGGATGATCTGTCATAGCGGGTTTTTACCTTGGGTCTCACTAAGGAGATATAAGAATGACTTCTAAGGGCATAGTTGCCCAAAACACATATGGGAAAGCAGTCAGAGATATACTGTGGCAGCATCTTGGCAATTACTCTGTATGTCCAAATGGCAGCATTCCTTTGTCTCCTGAATGTGAGAGATGGCCAGCTCACTGCCAGGTACAGGTCGCAGTGGTGAGTAGAATAAGCTGCCCCAGAAATGAAGTGTAAGGCCCTGTGGTACAGAACGTCAGGCTTGGCTAGGGCTGTCCCTTGAATGTGGCTGTAGATGAAGTCGGCATAATCTGATAGTGATAGAAAAGTAGCTTGAACCAACCTCTTCTTGGCCTCATGCGCAAGAAGATGCTTGATTCTATAGAATAAGCTGAGCCTCTGTTTCAGCTTTTTTGTGAGTTCCTCTACATGATCCATGAAGGACAGGCGGCAGTCAATCCACATCCCAAGGTATTTGAATTTATCAACATAGTGGAGGGATTCGCCAAGCAACGTGGTAATAGGTTGCATAATGCCTACCATGGGCGACATAGAAGCAGAGCTATTCGGGGTCTGAAGCATAGCCTTTTTTTTAGGCATTTAATAAAATTTTTTGTTTGAGTAGGTTGTGCTGCAGGATATTAAAATAATTCTGCAAATCTGTGCATGCCTGCTCAAGAGTAGGTCTAGACGTATATAGGACAGTATCATCTGTGAAAAGGTGAATGTCTGATGCTGTGATCCAAGGTTGATGTTGTTGATGTAGAGTGCGAAAGCAGAGGACCCAGGATTGAACCCTGAGGTACACTTCTATTGGTAGGTTTCTGAGGTGAGAGGTCACCCACAGCTTTTACCTGCTGAGTGCGCCTGGAGAGTTAGGAGGAGAACCAGTTCAGAGATGCCTTGTCCATACCAATAGTGCAAACGGTAGTTAGTAGTAGGTCGTGATCAAAGGTGCCGAAGGCCTTACTTAGGTCAAGGAAGACTGCACACACAGATAGTTTATCATCAAGGGCTTTTTGCCAGTCATTTGTTACCTTTGTGAGAGCAGTGATTGTACTATGGTGGGCCTAATGCCAGACTGAGCTGGGTTGAGCAGGTTAGCGGAATCTAAGTAAGCTCTAAGTTGCAAGTTCACTACTTTTTTCAAGCAATTTGGAGAGGATAGAGAGTAACGAGATAGGTCTGTAATTATTGAGGTTGGTTGGGTCACCAGATTTGAACAAGGGTATCACTTGAGCTATCTTCCAAACCGTAGGATGTACACCAAGTGAAACAGATAAGTTGAAAAGATGCTTGATTGGTACAGCCAGTAAATGGTAACTGATCTTTGAGAAGTACAGCTCAATAAGGTCGGCACCAGCACTTTTCCTGGTGTCCAGATGCAGTAGCAGATCCTCTACCTCCTTAAGGGGAGATGGGGTGAAAGGAGAAAGTGGAAGTGGAAGGGGCATGGTATAAGTTAGATGCTACCTGTGTTAGGGATTGGGTGTGAAGGTGACTGGCTGGCGAAGGGTCAAAGGCCAGTCCTGTGGTGGCAAAATGGTCATTCAATAGATCAAGGATCCCAGCTTTGTCAATGATAGATATATCACCTTTCAAGATTTGTAAGGGAAGAGAACCAGCAGGAGCATGACCTTTAATATCCTTAAGCGTTCTCCAGAATTTTGCAGGACAGTTAGTGGAAGAATCCAGTGAAGTTTGGTAGAAAGATGCCTTTTCGGTTCTGATTAGTTTCATGCAGTAGTTCCTGGCAGTTCTAAAGGTAGCCCAATCTGCAGGGAGCTTTGTTTTCCGAGCCTTTTTCCATAGTTTGTCACTGTTATGTAGGGCCATTCTCAGCTCTGCTGTAAACCAGGGAAAGGATTGTTTCTTGGTCTGGGTTTTGACTAGGGGGCATGTATGTCAAGCATATTTATCACAATGGCTTCAAAAGACTGATAGGCATACTTAATAAGTTGTGAAAACAGTTACCATAGAAATACCATATGCAAACTTAGGCTAGATACATTAGGATTGGACACATCACATTTATTTATTTTATTTATTTATTTAATGAGGAATCAGTTTTACAACCTTTGAGTCAGCGACTCGTTTACAAAGGTACCTCGTCGAGAAGGGGGGGGAGACAACAAATAGTGAGGTTATAGGACATGGAATTACAAACAGGTGAGATACAAAACACCTGGATTTACAGGCAGCAACTATACAAGTAAAATCATAAGTTCAGTAATATACATATGTTAACTTCCATATTATACATCATATTACGCATCAATTAATTTGAAAACAACATAGTTTTAGACAGAGCCCAGTCATCTAAGGTAGCCAGGGGGGAAACAGGGCAAAAGGCTGGGTAAGGTCATCTATCGGCATTTGCAGCATCGACTGTCAATAATGTGTTGACGGAGGGCAGTTTTGAACCGCCAATCCCGGGATCTTAGAGATAGCCTCAGGGAGGAATTGAACCAAAGGGGGCTTTATGATGGAAGGATCTTTGACAGCGAGAGGTCCTAGCCCTGGGAACTATGAAAGTGTCTGTGATGGAGTTACGGGTAGGCAGGGATGGACAGCCAGCTGCAGTGGAGCAGAGACTCCTGGTGGCAAAGCCCTGACAAGGATTTTTAGCCAGTAGGCAGGTATGGTATATTAGTCTTTCATCAAGATTGAGTAAATTGGATGTAGAGTATAGCAGGCAGGTGTGAGTTCTGCTGTTGGCACCTGTAAGGAGCCTGCAGGCTTTGTTAACGGAGGTCTGAACCTTAGATAAGGAGGTGGGGTCCGCCGCAGCGTAAATAGGAAGACCGTAGTCGGCCAGAGACAGTACCGAGGAGGTAATGGCTAATTTTAGTGCAGATTCCGGGAGGAATCTTTGTGTCGATAAGGAGCCCGATCCTGGAGTTCATGGCAGATGACAGGGTTTTAAGTGGGCGTGGAATGTAAGGCCGGGTCAGGTGATGCCCAGGTACTTATGGATACTACCTGTTCTAGAGTGAGGAGCTTGCTGGTGCTGATGAGAAGGGAGTGTTCTTAGCACTGTTTTGCCTGGTGTGAAAACAGCATGGACTTAGTTTTCTTCAGGTTCATGACAAGTCGATGATTATTGAACCAATTTTCAGCTTGGAGGAAAGCGCTGCAGTGTGCCTCGGAGTAGGAGTGGGTCAGGGTGAGATGCTAGGATTACTGCATCATCAGCATAGAGCAGTATTTTGCTGGAGCAGGAGATTGGGAGAGAGTTTAGGAATAGACTGAAGAGGGTGGGTCCGAGGATGGAACCTCATGTACCCCAGAGAACCGCAGGTTGGAGGAGAGATCCCATTTAGTTTAACTCTTTGGGACCTGTTTTGCAGGTAGCTAGAAAACCACTTCATTGGGCCAGATGAAAGTCCTAGTTGGGATAGGAGTTTAACAGCAGGGGTGGCACACCGTGATCAAAGCCTTAGATAGGTCTATGAATACTGCCCTGCAAGACAACCCTTGTGCCGGCGCGGAGTGTAAGTAGTGGGAGAATTCCAGAAGGGCGGTGGTAGAATTGTGGCCAGGGCGAAACCCATGTTGCTCCGGACATAAAAGGTTGTACTTAGATAGGTATTCTAAGAGCTGTGTGGATACTATTTTTTCTAAGGCTTTGGATGGGGGAGGAGGATGGAAATGGGCCTGTAATTGTTTGGTAGCATGCGATCCCCAGACTTATGGATGGGGATTACTTCAGCGTGCTTCCAAGCATCCGGGAATTGACCTAAACATAAGGATTTGTTTAAGATAAGCGTGAGGGGAATTAGCATGACATCCAGAGTAAGGCGGAGTATCTTGGAGTCAAGAGGGTCGCTACTAGGGTTTTGGGAGGTGAGGGACTTTATGAGAAAAGGTTTGGCATCACAGGGTGAGATCGTCTGGAAGCAGAAAAGTGGCCTTGAGATGTATGAGGGGGTGGACGTGGTAAGCGGGTCGAAGAAGTGGGCAGGGAGGACAGCGCTTAAGTCTGTGAAGGTTTTATTAAGGCAATCAGCAATACATATTAGGTCAGTCGAGGCAGCCCCATTTATGTCCATCTGAGACGGCGGGGGGGAGTGGGTTTTACCATTCAGTTCTTTAATGTTGTCCCAGAAGGCTCTGGATGAGCCCCAGCTGGACGTCAATGCGGCCTGATAGTATTTAGCTTTAGCCTGCTTGATGGCCCAGGTGCACTGGTTGCGGGCAGCCCTGTAGGCTTGTCTGTCAGCCACTTTACCAGAGTCATTTGCAATGTGCCAGAGATTATCCCGCTTTTTTAGTTGCTGGATTAGAGCAGGGGATATCCAAGCAGCTGACCGCTTTTTTCCTAGTTGTGGAGAGGAACCAAACAGATCACAGGCGAGGGAAAGGCAGTAGTGAGGTAGGTTAGAGCAGAGTTTATGTCAGGAGCACAGGCCACAGGGGTCCAATTGACTTGTGCAAGGTGGCGTTTGAGGTTGTCAAGACCCTGGGGAGAAACCGCGCCGAGGGGTGGAGCAGTACATTGGGCTGAGGGTAGGAGAGGACCAATGGCAGATGATTGGGGAGTGGTCGCTGAGAGAGTCCAGAGACAAGTATGGAAGCCACTTTATGTGGCCTGTTGGAGAGGATTACGTCCCAAAGGGAGCAGGTTCCGTCGCTTTGTTAAGACGAGTGGGCTGAGTGACCAATTGAGACAGGTCAAGGGCTGCGAGCTCATCCTTTATAGTATCAGATGAGGAGCAGAGCCAGTTGGAGTTTAAGACACCCAATATAAGTTGTTCAGCCTTCCGGGGTAAGGAGGATAGATAGTCAAGGAGGGAGGAAGCCGCTAGTTTTTTTGTATTTGGGGGTATGTAAACCGTGGTTAGGTAGAGGGGGCCACGACCAGGGAACGGAGTGATTTTAAGGGTAATGGCTTGCGCCCCATGGTTGAGCACAGGGGTAGGGAGGGCATGGCCCAGGACCGAGTCATGCAAATAGATAGCACACCCCCCTCCCCGCCTGCACAGTCTGTCATCCCTGAACAGGGAAAAGCCTGGTAGGGAGACAGCAGAGTCAGGAATAGGTGGGGAGAGTCAGGTCTCTGCTAGCATGAGGATGTCTGGGGAGTGTTGTGTAACCCAGCATTGGAGGGCAGGTATTTTTTTGGGAAGACTGCATATGTTCATGAAAGCAATACGGAGACCGCTACCACAGGTGGGCTTAGGCGTGGCAGCATATGCAGGCCCAGGATTAGGGTGCACGTTGCCGGAGAGCAAGAGTAGCAGTAAGATTAGGCGCCTTGCAGGGTGGAGGTTGGTGAGGGGTGGATGCATATGCAGGAGCCGAGACCTCACCGGGGATGTGCAAGGGATGGGAAGAGAGAAGAGAGCCAGACATGCCAGCGAAGGGATTGACCACTTGTGGAAGGGGGCATGGTACTGGGGATAGCGACAGGGGTGGGTGGGTGGGGTTAAGTGGTAGTCGAGGTTCGGGATGGATTTAGGGAATGGTACGGTTGTACAGGGTACAGGAAGGAAAAGGGGATGGACAGAGGGTAGTTGTGCAAAAGCAGAGGGAAAGACAGGGAAGTGGGAGTGGGGGATAGTGGTACAGAGGGGGCAGATCAGATGGGGGTAGAAAGGGTGGGAAGAACAGTGGGTTTCTAGGTAGGAGGAGTACCAGGACAACAAGGATCACAATAGTGGACGATACAACATATGAGAGAGTGGGAACTGAGTGCAGGCTCCCTCTAGTGCTGGAATGGTATAACCAGCAAATGGGAAAGTCGACTGATTGGTTCTGGATTCCCATGTGAGTAGCTCTATAAAAGGGAGAGCTGACCAAGGGTGGTGGTGGGGGCGGCAGGGCTTCACCTGGCATTGTAGGAGAGAGGCGATTCGGACCGCGAGCCTGGAAAAGGCGCCAAATCCCCAGATACAGCAGAGTGCAGGTTAGTCCGATCGCGACTGCAGCAGGGCACTTGAGTGTAAAATTACCTTGCGTTCTGGGCAGGGAGGGCTTTTCGGTCTGGCCCTCGCGACCTCCTGGTCCTAAGGGGGAGGGGTGAAATCCTGGCAGGGAGGGCAGTACAGCAGCCCTCGCGACCTCCGGCTCCTCGGGGAAGGGGGGCTCGAATCTGTGGAGAGGGAGAAGAGCGAGGTTAAGTAGGCAGGTAGCAGGGGATTAGCAGGAGGGGCCGGGCAGTCTTGGGGAGAGAGAAACAATAGTGTAGCAGCAGCATTTAAAACAGGGTTGTGGTACAATGAATGTGCATAACTGTAAATGTGTTAATATGGTATACCCAAGAATGTTGCATGGCATTCTTAAATGCTATCTCTGGAAAGAAGAAAGGAATAAATGGGTGATACCTCTATGTTCATCACTAAGACATAAGGCAACTACTGATAGCTATACGAATTTATTAAAGTTAGACAAAACAAAAGAAATATCTGGGCTAGCTAAATTTTTGATGGCGGTTAAGATCTAATAAACTTATCGTAAATGTGCAATATTTTGTCAAACTGTGAATGTAAGAATTGTTCTTATATTGTAATGATATGAGAACTATGTGTAGTTTGAAGAAGTATGGAATGTTATAAATTATGTAATTTTATACATTTGTATATCAGTAAACTTTGAACATTGAACTTTGAGCACTAGCCCATTTGTTTAAGGGGGTGTTGATGATAACTCCTAGATCCTGTTCCTCTTCTGCAGTGTTAAGTCCCACCCCACCCATCCAGTACTCCATCTTGGGGTTCCTTTTCCCTACTGTAGGTGCATTACCTTGCACTTTTTGGTGTTGAATTTTAACTGCTGGACCTTTGACCACCCCTCTAGTTTTTGTAGATCCCTCTGTATATCCCTTGTTCCCTCATCACTATCCACCCTCCCACATAGTTTTGTGTAATCTGGAGACACATCTTGCCCTGGATTCTCTCACCAATGTCACTAATGAACATGTTGAAGAGGACTGGACCCAGGACCAATCCCTGTAAGACTCAGCTCATAACCTCCCTTTCCTCTTATTTAACCCCATTGACTACCACCCTCTGCTGCCTCCCTTCCAGCCAACTACCTACCCAGTTCACTATGATTTTAGCCACACCCAGGTCTTCTATCTTTTTCAGCAACCATTTGTGCAGTACCGAATCAAAAGCCTTGCTGAAGTCAAAGTACAGCAGATCCACAGCATGGCCCTTATCTACTTCCTTGTTCAGCCAGTCAAAGAAAAAATTCAGGTTAGTCTAACAAGACCTTCCTGTCATGAAACTGTGTTGTTTACTATCCTGGAGCCTATTGCTGTCTAGGTAGTCCACAAGGTCCCCTTTAATTAGTGATTCCATCAGTTTCCCTATGATTGAGGTCAGACTGACAGGCTTGTAATTCCCTGGTTGCTTCCTATCCTCCCCCATATAAAGCCATACAAGATCTGCCATTCTCCTATCCCTTGGAACTTTCCCATACCTAAGGGAGCTGCTGAACAGCCCAGACAGTGATCCAGCCACTTCTGTTGCTAATTCCCTAAGTATCCTTGAATGCAATCCATCTGGTCCTAGGGCATTATCTATCTTAAGGACTGTCAGCCTTTTCAGGACCCTCTCACTAGTAAGTATTGGCTGCCTTATTTCATCATTTCATATCAAATAAGCATAAGTGAGGCTGGCCCAGTGGCACTGAGGGTTGAGGCGTTGGATGCCACACCTCATGCCATGCCAGTGACCCAGGCTTGGGAGTGAGCCAGGGCCGCCGGGAGTTGGCAGGGGAGGAGTAGATTGAGCTTCCGGAGGACTGTTCACTTCTCCTGGGGTGGGATCCAGGGAGACCCACGCTCAGTAGCATCACCTAGCAGAGGCTGGGGAACATGCTCCATAGTGGGGGCATGTAGCAGGGGACTGGCGATGGCAGGTTGTCAGCGGGGGGACCCGTACAGACATCCATTGCATGCTGTGTCAGGGGGAGGAACTCACGCAAAAACTCCTCCTCTCACCAATAGGTGAAGGCACCTCCCATCCATTGTCCACACTCCCAGAGTCAGGCTTGCCTCTCTGCTATGCCCCACCCTCCCCAGCACAGAGCTCAATACTGTAGAAAGAGCACCCTGGGTGGGGGCAGCCCTTCCTCAGAGGGATTAGACCTGGGGGATGTGCCAGGCCGGGGGGGGAGCGGAGAAGGTTAAGGTCATGGCGAGAGGTAGAGACGGAGGTCCTGGGAGGATGCTGGAGAGAGTGCGATGGGGACAAGGAGGAGCATAAATAAAGTTTAAAAAAAAAATAAGCATAAGTGAAAATGTCTGGGTGGTGAATGTTGAAGAAGCATGAAGAACAAAACAAAAACAATGTCTCAATACCAGCAATGCTCCCTACTGGCAAATTAACCTACTGCACCACTCAATCCATTTTTCTTCATGTTTGGTTATTTTAAGTGTTTTTTCTAGTTTGAAATATTTCATTAAAATATGCACAATATCCATTTTCTAAGAGCAATAAAACCCTCCAGGGTGGGCAGTATGGGCTACATCCACCCACCCATCCAGGGGCTGTATGGCACTCAGCTGTGGCATGAGGCCTCATTATGCCCCTGGATGGGTGGGTATAGCCTACTACTGCCCATTGTGTCATGTGTTAATGCTTACATATTTCTTCTACAGAGCACTTTTAAGACACACCTCCCTTTTCCACCCTTAGCTTCTCTGGCTCTCCCATTTACCTGTAAGGGACTGTCAGGTTGGTTTACTTGGATGAGTGACAAATTACTGACAGACCAGGCATGGGAGGGGCAGATGCAGTGCCAGCAGCATGGTCATGGTGGGGCTTGACCTGCTGCTGTGGAAGCGGTGCTGCTGGATCTCCTGCAGCTGCCACTGGTGGTGGTGGTGGTGGGACTGGCTGGCTGCTTGATTTTGCACTGGTGTCTTGTTTACTGGCTGGTGACTGGTAAGATATTGGCAACTGACTTGACTGACTCACAGGCTGAGGACTGGTGGACTGCAAATTGACTAGCTAGCTGATCAATAACTAATAAGTCATTGGCAGGCTGTTTTGCTCATTGATGACTGGCAGGCTCATTGCTGGCTGGTTGCTGTCTGACAGTCATCTGGTTGGTTACTGAATGACAGTCTTCTGGTTGGATAATGACTGACAGGCTTCTGGCTGGTTACTAGAGATGCAGCAAAATTAAATTCCACTGGCAAAGTGAAGGAGAAGTGGCCACTTTGCATTGTCCAAGCACTATGCGAAGTGACCATTGCAAAGTGCTCACTTCAGTATGTTATTATGACTTTGCATTGTCATTCCACCTTATCGCGAAGTAATGTGGAGGGACAACAATATAGGCAGCCACCCACACATCACATGGCTTACAGTACTGTAAGTTACATGCTTTAGCAAGGCAGGAAGGAAGTGAGTCATACAAGCAGATACTTTCACTCTCTCCTGTGCTGAGTAACAGACAGGAAGCATTTTGTGTAGGAGAGGAGAGGATTGTTGTTGTTCTTAAACGTGAATACGTGATCAAACCCAAAAGCTTTTTTAAAAGCTAATTGTTTAGGGGTTTTTTTGTACTGTTTTGGCAGTTCATTTTTTATTGTGGTGACTGATTTCTTTGTTTTATAAGTTTTGTTTTTTGTGTGTGTGTGTGTGTGTGTGTGTGTGTGGCTGTGTGTGTGCCTGAGCTGTATGAGTGTGTGTTCTGTGTTATGGTGATAACCTTGCTAGTCAGAGAGGGAAGGAGGTATTTTTTTGAAATGGAGCAGGAAAAGGATGTTGATCGTCCAAGTCAGGACTCGGAGGGAATGTGTACGACTGTGCCTGGGGCAGTGGAGCTGCGTGGCAGCATTGCTGGCAGGAGAGGAGTAGTGCACATGTGTAGGGGCATGGCTGGGTGGTGTTGGACCGCTCTAAAGTCTTTGGTCCTCCTCCCCTCTGGAAGCAGTAGCACCAACACGTCCACAAAGTCCACCACCACCACCACCAGTGGCAGCTGCAGGAGATCCAGCAGCACCGCTTCCACAGCAGCAGGTCAAGCCCCACCATGACCATGCTGCTGGCACTGCATCTGCCCCTCCCCTGCCTGGTCCCCCGCCCCGCAGCTCCCCAGTTTGGCAGTTCTTCAACTGTGTCGGGGGGGACAGCAGCCTTGTGGTATGTATACTCTGGGGGGTGGAGGTGCGCTATGGTTCCTGGGGGACACATCTAGGGACTGGGGGCCAGCACACCCATATGTTGAACCACCACAAGGTGGAGTGGCAGGCTGCCACAGAATGGGCCAAGCCTCCATTTTCTGGCCCTTCTGTGGCAGTGGCAGAGAGTGTTGCTGTTGTGCATCGCTGCAGAAAGAGGAGGGCCACAGCAGCAGCTGCTCTACCACCACCACCAGCACCATCCTCACCACCACCTCTACCTGGTGTACCACCACCAGTGGACCCCACAATGCCTGCAACTCAGGCAGACATAGCACTATTGTGGGCCGCGGTGGAAGACAACAATGAGAGGGTGGGTGCTGTCCAGCAGCAGTTGGAGCAGATAGATCAACACCAGTTAGAGATTATGTTGATGCTCCATCTGCTGCTGGACCAGCAGGGGATCCCCCATGAGCTTTTTTTTTTGCTTCACACCTTCCCCCCACCGCTGTAGTGTTTTGTCTTTTGTTTAATAACAGAGAGAGGGAAGGCCGAGTAGTAGTTTAAATATACACATCCACATACATACATACATGTTCCTTCTTGCCCTGTTATTATAATCTGGTGTCTCAGTAATGTTTACTTTCTGTTGTGGAGTGGTTGTGGAAAAGCAGGACTGAGCAGTGCAAGTATAATGTGTTAAATTGCATGTGTGCAGTCAGTGTTGTTTCCTGTGTGTATGTGATGTCAGACATTGTCCAGCTTCTTGCCAGCATATATATGCTGACTTGTTGCAGTGCTTATGGTATAAAGAATAGAGCTAAGAATATATAAAGTATATTTTATTGTCACCATCATCATCAGCGGACTAAGTGATATATTTTTTCTGAGGTGTCTGGCCAGAGTGCACCTTAGTCACATACTGCACACATGACTTTTAGGAGAGCTTGTGTTTTTGTGCTAATATCTCCACAAAGTCATGTGTGCACTGTGAGTGACTGAGGTGCACAGTGGCCCGAGACCTCTGAAAAAATATCATATCACTTACTCCTCCGGTGCTGATGGCACAAATAAAATATACGTCATATATTCTTTCTTATCTTTATTCTTTAGATACTGCAACAAGTCACACCAGTTCACTAAAAATACCAACAACTGCTTAATCTGGTTCAATTTCAGTTGCTTACCATCTGTATCCCCCCCCCCCGTTGCCCCTGAAAAAGGGACTTCTAGGCCCAGTGGACCTGCCACCTGGAGTTTGTAGTTGCAGGTCGCGGGTGATCTGGCAGGGGGCCTGTAAGTTCTGGAGTTTTGGGGGAATGGTTCCCTTTTGAGATTGTGCTGCATGCCCGACCTATTCGCTGCACTGGTGCCCTTTGAGTTTGGCTTTGACTGCTACCTGATCTTGTGGGTTTTTTGCCCGAGATTGCTGCTCTATGATAACTTGAAGGAGATAGCCTGTTTATATGTGGTAGGTGATCCAATTGTTTCTAAATCGACGAGCCTTCTTTTTTGATTTGTCTACATTCACTTACTCTGCTCCGAAAATACAACTGACTTTAAAACCCTGCTGCTCTGGACAGAACTGTATTCCCTGGTGGTGAGAGGACCTGGAGAAAACTTTCCAACTTAAAGTACTTTTGTTTTGATTACTGTTTATTGTTTATCATTATAACCAATGTGAGAGACTGGTTTAGTGGAAATTATTATTTGTTTTAATTTTTCTATTGGAGATGAGAGCTCCAAGGAATTAATGTATAAACATGCTTTAATTTAGTTTAAAATTATTTATTTAATTATTTTTTTTCCCATTGGAGGTGAGAGCTCAAATGGATTTTAATTTTTATTTACAGTTGGAATAATTGATTGGACTTTAAACCCTGGATTGCAAAGCTCAAATGGATCTTTATTTTTATTTATAGCTGGAACAACTTATTGGATTTTAATTTTGGATTGCAAATCTGATTTCTGTTTATGAAATTGTTTTAATATTTTAAGGGCGGTATTTTATTTCATTTTATTTTATTATTTTTTGTTCTTCTCTTTAGGGTTGTTTAAGTTGGGGATGGGAGGGTTTTGTTTGTATGAGGGTGAATAAATTGGTTTAAAATATGTGTTGGGGTATAAGTAAAACGGTTAGGCAGTACTCCCCCTCAAGACTTCGGGATCTCTGTCCCTTTGAACTACCCCCACTTATGGGGGAGGTTTATGCTAGATGTTGAAACCCCGGCATTATGAGATCAAAATGCAGAAAGATATGGGGATCCTGGAACTCTTGGGGGGGATGGGAGAAACGAGAACGAATATGGGCAGTGAGGGCTAGGAGACGCCCTGGGGCGAAATGGGTACTGGAGCGAGGTCCTCCTTGCCTAGTTCCCATACTCAAAGGCACTGACTTAGAGTGTGTCAGGCAGGAAGTGGGATCACCCTTGGATTTCCGTACCTTTCGGGCAGTGTTAAGCAATGCCAGGTTGATTAGGAATAAGACTGCAGTGATTGCGGCTCTTGTTTCCTCAGTCGACTTGGCTTGCATCACCGAGACCTGGCTAGATGGAAATGCTGGTCCTGTGTTGGACTCTGCGATTCCGGCTGGATTCTCAGTGATTCACCGCTCGAGAGTGGACTGGAGGGCCGGGGGGGTTGCGGTCTGTTTTAGACAAGATCTGGATCTCAGGGAAGTGCCAGTTGGTGACACCAACTCCTTTGAATACATAGTGGGTGCAGGTGCAGGCTACAGGACCCTTCTTATCTACTGTCTACCAGGGGATGAGAGGGAGTTCCTGAAGGAGGTTGCGGACTTCATCGCCGGTATGGTACTGGAATCTCCCAGATGGTTAATTCTGGGGGATTTCAATGCCTGGTTCGACGATGAATTCTCGCCATTTGGTCAAAACCTCCTCCAATTAATGGACTCATTGGGCCTGTCATGGGTAATTACCTCTGCAACCCATGAGGGGGGTCATATATTGGACTTGGTGTTCCAGCTGGGGATGGAGATATCTGATGTGGAGGTGGAGCCAGTTGGATGGTCTGACCATCACGCCCTGAGGTTTAGATTTGCGGCCCCCCAAAATAGGCCTTCCCCCAGGGAGTTAGTACAGTTCTGTCCTTTATTAGGGGTTACCTCAGAAGGCCTAATGATGGAGCTGGACTTCTCAGATTTTCCAAGGGATAGCATGGATCCAGGGCCTTTGGTCTTAGCCTATAATAGGGTTGTGACTGGGGCCCTGGATGCCATTGCTCCAATTCGTGTTCGTCTCCGTACTCTTCACTTAGGGGCTCCCTGGTTTGATGGGGAGGTCCGTGAGTGGAAGAGGAAGGGATGAAGGTTGGAAAGACACTGGTGGAAAATTCAACTGGAAGTGGATAGACTTGAATTGTTAGAACATTACAAATTCTACCAATCAGCAATTTCCCATAAGAAGGCAGAGTTCCTGTCCAGGGAAATTGCTGCAGCAAGGAATAGACCGTCCCAGCTCTTCCAGACTGTGGACAGATTGCGCAATCCAGTCTGTCTCCAGACTGGTAGAGCATTATCACAGGTACAGTGTGAGGAGTTTGTGAAATTCTTTGCTGACAAGGTATCCACCATCAGGGATAAGATCCGCCAGTGTCCTTCTATTGGACATTGCACTGATCAATCGGGTGGTACTAACACCCAGTTGTACTGGTCTACCTTTAGACTACCAGCAGTAATAGATATAGTGAGGATTATCCAGACTCTGCAACCTACCTACTGTAAGTTGGACCCAGGCCCTACTCACCTGGTGGTGGGGTGTGTAGATGTTATCGGCCCAGTCCTGGCTAGGATAGTGGTGGTGTCATTAGAGAGAGGGATCTTTCTGGATCCCTTAAAGGAGGCAGTAGTATGTCCCCTGTTGAAAAAGCCCTCTCTTGACCCGAACTGCCCAGCAAATTATAGACCAGTCACTAACCTTCCTTTTGTAGGGAAGGTTATTGAGAAGGTGGTCGCTCTGCAACTGGAGGATCATTTGTCCAACCACAATATCTATGACCCTCTCCAATCCGGCTTCAGAAAAAGGCATAGTACAGAGATGGCTCTTGTTCGGGTATTGAATGATCTCCTGATGGCAAGAGATCGGAGGATCCATTCCATCTTGGTTCTCCTGGATCTCTCAGCAGCATTTGACACAGTGGATCATGGGGTATTGCTCGACCGCCTGCAGTTTTTCTGTGGTCTGAGGGGAGCAGTCCACAGCTGGTTTCAATCATTTTTGGAGAGCAGATCTCAGAGAGTGGTGTCTGGAATTTACACCACGGCCCCTCATTAGCTGCCCTGTGGGGTACCACAGGGGTCGATGCTGTCCCCTATGTTATTCACAGTGTATATGCTTCCATTGGGGGACATTATAAGACATTATGGGCTGAGTTTTCATTGTTATGCTGATGATTCTCAGCTCTACCTGTCTTTTATGCCTGATCAGGAGTCAGATTCCTTTACGATGTTTAACAACTGCCTCCAGGAGATTCAGGATTGGATGAGTGCTAGTTGGCTTAGGTTGAATTCAGGGAAAACTGAGGTGTTGGTTGTGGACCTTGGAGGAAGGACAACAGGGGCTTGGACTGGGAAACCCTCGGGTTTATATCTTGGAGGGGCCCCGCTTCTTGCCTCTGGTCAAGTACGTAACCTTGGCATGATTTTTGATGAAAGTCTGACTATGAAGACACAGGTGTCGGCTGTAGTCATATCTGCCTTTTTTCATCTGAGGAGCATTGCCCGGGTGAAACACTTGATTCCACGGGAAGATCTTCCAATCTTGGTTCATGCCTTTGTCACCAGCCGTTTTGATTACTGCAATGCCCTCTGTCTAGGGCTGCTAGGGGTGGATATCCGCCGCTTGCAGCTTGTGCAGAATGCGACAGCCAGGTTGTTGATGGGAGTTTCGCGATCTAGCCATATGACATCTGTGCTGCGTGATCTGCACTGGCTGCCAATACAGTGGCGGATCACCTTCAAGGTCACATTATTGACCTTTAAGGCCCTACATGATTTGGGACCTCACTATCTGAAAGTGCTCTTGGTGCCTTACTGTCCTGCTCATTCTTTTCTCTCCTCTGACGAGGGATTGCTAGAGATTCCCAGGGTACGTCTAAAGATGTCTGGAGGTAGATCTTTTGCCTATATGGCACCAACCCTGTGGAATTCTCAACCTCGTCAGATATGAGAATGCCTAACTGTTGAAAGTTTTAAAAAACAACAAAAACTTTCCTTTTTGCCCGAGCATTTGCTGGTACATAATAAACAAGTGTACTGTATGATTGTCTGATTTATTGTTTTGAAATGTGATTTTACTGATTTGACTTATTGTAAAAGTGCCCTGAGCTTGGGAAGGGCGCTTAATATAAATACAATTTTACTTACTTAATTACTTTTTTTACCGAATCAACAAAATTCAATAAATAAATAGATAAAAAAAATGTTTGCACGAAGCTGGACAATGTCTGCACACACAGGAAAGAACACTGATGGCACACATGCAGTTTAGCACAGTATACTTGCACTGCTCACAGTCCTGCAATGACAAACACTTCATGAGTCCCAACACAAAGTAAACATTACTGAGGCTCCAGAAATGTTTCTTTTTTGAAATAGACATTAAAGCAGTAGTGCAACAATCTAGTGAAAATATTGACGTATACATTTTTATGCTATTTTACATTGCCACTTGACTTACCTCCTGACTTGTATCATGTGATACCATTCTTTACAGTATTTGAGTCTGCTTTAGTACTTTTTTCATGTCTGAAATAATAAAAGGAGCACTCCTTTTAATATGTCGTGGACCAGGTCTTCATCAGTATTTTCCACTGTTTTTGTCCATCAGTTGTTTATATATCACTTCTGTTGTGAGAAAAATTAACAATTATGCAGCAGGCAGTGTTTTCTGACCTCACAGAACAATATTTGTTCAAAAACAGCTGCAAATACTGATGAAAACCTGGTCTGAGCCATACAAACATGACTGCTCCTTTTATTTTTTCAGACATGAGAAAAAGTACTAAAGCAGACACACATTGTGAAAAGAAGGGTATCATACAAGTCAGGAGGTGAGTGGCTGGCAATCTAAAATAGCATAAAAAGGTATAGGTCAAAATTTTCACCAGATTGTTGCACTGCTGCTTTAACTTATAATTTAATTATGACATTATGTGCTCACAACACACAAAATGTAACTGTCTTGTGTCCAGAAAATTCCCAAGTGCTGACAAAGTGAAATGGAAGCGTTACGCCACATTCAAAGTCCCCCAGAATGTATTGCGTAGTCACTCATGTGTGCAGTGGTCACACAGATCCCCCAGAATTTTTCTGCATCCCCAAAAAGCAACTGTCTTGTGTCTAGAAAAATCCCAAGTGCTGACAAAGTGAAATGGGAGTGGTACACCACATGCAAAGTCCCACAGAATTTATTGTGCAGTCACTCATGTGTGCAGTGGTCACACAGAGTCCCCAGAATTTTTCTGCATCCCCCAAATGCAACTGTCTTCTGTCCAGAAATTAACATACTGTGATGATGATGTCATGATGCACAGTGTCTTGCCAAACCGTGTGAAGGAGGGATAACATGTCATGAATCCATTCAGTGTTCCATCAGAAATGATGACCGTGTGAGAACTGTTGCTTGTCCAAAGTGTGCTGCAATTCCTGCGAATGCCAAGCGATCACCTCAACCTGATGGAAGGGTGCCCTTTGCGTGTACACTAATAGTAGCCTTGGTGAGTTGATATATATATATATATATATATATATATATATCTACATGTACTCATAGGCCCAGATATTCAAACTGCGCGCAACTTGGTTGCACAGGGGCGTTGACTGGGCGATATTCAATGGAGCTGCGCCATGGTGCAGCATCATTGAATATCGCACCCTGGCCACCCACAGTGTGCATGGTGCAGTGGCACTGCACCAGTGCAAGTGGCCAGAGTGGAGCAGGGGATGCGCTAGCGCAAGTTTCGGTGCACTATGCGCAGCAACCGCGATATTCATAAGTGCACATGCAAATGGGGCCATAATGTATGCAAGGCACAAATGGGGCAATTTGCATGTCATTATGGCACCATTTACATACAGATGCATCGATCTCCGGAGACTTTCACCTGGCACCCTGCCAGACAGCAACCGTCGGGGACCGACGCCCCCTGCACAGTGCAGCAATGTGCCCCACAGCCCGATTGCGGGCTTAAGTAAAAATAAATCGAATCCAATATCCCTGGTGGTCCAGTGGGACTGCTGTCAGCTCAATCGCAGGCTTAAGTAAGAATAAAACGAATCTAATATCCCTGGTGGTCCAGTGGGATCCATTCACATATCTGGAATGTGTAGTATGGTACAGGTTGCACGCCCATTGGCTCACTCTGTGGACCAATGGGTGTACAGTCAGTTGGCAGGCGGTGGGGCGGCAGGTGGGTGGGGTGCTGCTGCCTGCCGCTGACCGAGGTGGGGAGCGGGGTTATGGGGCCCAGTGGGTGGGTGGGAGGGAGGTACCGCTGGACCACCAGAGATATTGGATTTCTCGAATTTTTAATACAAATGCCCGCGATCAGGCTGACAGCGGTCCACTGGACCACCAGGGATAATGGATTCATTTTATTTTTACCTAAGCCCACGATTGGGCTGTCAGTGGTCCACTGGACCACCAGGGATATTGGATTTGTTTTATTCTTACTTAAGCCCGCGATCGGGCTGACAGCGGTCCACTGGACCACCAGGGATATTGGATTCATTTTATTTTTACCTAAGCCCGCGATCGGGCTGACAGCAGTCCACTGGACCACCAGGGAGTTTGGAGGGTCATATTTGTTTGTATGCCCGTGATCGGGCATGGGGGTTCGCTGCCAGGTGCAGCCATAGCTCGGGTGGCCACCCATAGGTGGCAGCTGCCGTGTTGCAAGCTGCAATATGGCAGCTCACCTGTGGGTGGCCAGCCTTTGTTCCTTTTTTTTTTTTTGGATCAACTTTGTGCGGCGCAAGTAGGGTTGCGATGCATGGACTCAGCTCATCCTGGGCTGAATATTGGGATGTGCAGAGTATGCGACGGCACGCCCCACCTGCACCAGATACATTACTGATGCGCTATGCATCGGATTGTGCCAGGTCAATTCCCGCTTGAATATCACGCTGGAGCATTAGTGGCTGCGATGGTGCAACACTGTTGCACCATGGCAACCCTTTGAATATCTGGGCATTGTATTTGTTTTCTGACTGTTTAGGCAGACTTGAGTGGGAGCCTCCCATGGGGGTGGAGGCTCAGGCCTTTATCAAGCAAAATGGGCCTAGTGATCCAGTGCAAGCCTCTCCACAAGGGAGAGGGGTTTTCCTCTGCAAAAAGGGGAACAAGTGACTACCTAAAACAGAACCTGCTAGCCTGGGTTGCCAGAAAATGTCCTCCAGGGGCTAGCTTGAGCCTTTCCAGCTTTGGGAAAAATGTGGATCATGCAATCTGATGCCAAGCTAGCTGTGAGAGAGCTGAACCTGCCTCAGCAATGAGAGTGCTGATGTCTTCAGGAACCTCAGATGAAGGAAAGTCATTCCTGCAAAGATTCCTGAGTAAGATTGCATCTGCCAAGTGCGGCTTAAAGAAAAGCTTAAAGGGGCAGCAAAGCCCATATAGAACTAACAGTGACTGCATGTTTGCCTGCAATCTGTGTCTGATCAATGCTTAGAGAGGGAGGATCCCTACCAATTGAGTGACCTTGGATGGTCAGTTATAGAGTATAGATGTGTCTGATTTAAATGTGCCTGCAGGACTGGAAGGGGAGTACTCAGATCCGGTCTCTTCCTGACATTGCCTGGGAAGTCCAGTATTTGTCCCTTTGGAGTGGCTAACATCAGCACTGCCAAGAGGGACTGGTTTAATGGTCATGACATCCAGTGGGAGCTGTGAGCTCCAGCAATGCCACAAGGGACTGAGACTTTGTAATCCATGCTTAATAGAAGCGTTGTAATCGCGTGAAGTGCCAAGTAAAGGTACAGTGTCTTACTGAAAGTAAAGGGATTTACATGGAGTGTGAGCAATCGGGTCACCCGAGCCTTGGGGAGTCAGTAACTACCTGAGTATCTGAAGCTGAAAAAAACCATGGCAGCCACGCTGGCCCCTGGTTAAAAGACTGATATATAAATATGTAGAATTGAGATGTATAAATGTACTGAATGAAGACTTGAAAGATATAAATGTGCTGAATGTAATTGAACCATCCTTTTTATACCATAAGTGTTGTCAGCCTAGAAGGTACCCAGGCTTCAGAAGTTAAAGTGTTGTTTCCATCTACAAGCTTTAAAATCTGTGCAGTCAGTTTAGGGGTATTGGCTGTTGGCTTGCCTGTATTTTAACATCTGGGGTTGGTTCCCGCTCTCTGAAAGCACTCAGTTATGACCTGCCTATACCCATAAGGCATCCACTGTAAGTAAAAGAAGGTCCCTCCTGAAAACCATTACAAGAGACTTGTAAATATTTTCTAAGTGTTAATTCTCATCAAGCATAATTCTGGATTCACTTAAGGGCCCCAGCTAGCCATACAACTTACAGTTGCACTATCCATCTGGCCTGCACCATTTATGGACTATGGTTACTGGTTACCCAGGCTGTGTGGGATTGTGGGGTCTCATACCAATTGCGGGGATCTGGTACCAGTGTGGGTAAAACCTGTAAATATGTTTGTACTTTCTATGCAGCATAGCTAGATAGTCAGTGGCCTGGCTATTCCAGAGGTTGGTGTGGCTATGGTGATTAATATCTGATCTGCACAGTGTACTATCTTTGGGTAAGAACCAGTTTAAAGTGAATTTTGGGATCCTAGGCCCCTCAACCTACATCCCGGATAGTAGGCAGGGGTAGTAGCACTTGGAGTAGTGCCACCTAGAGGTTACACTATTAAACGAGAGAAGTAAAAAAATAAATAAAAGTGGTCTGCTTAAACAGCTTCCTTAAATTGAGCTGTAAATAATTGGATCTAATACTGGGTTAGAAAAAATAAATGTCACTAATAATATGATTATGTTGTTGTTGCTGCAAAAGGGTCCAAACATTAGATCATATTCAGTATACCGGTGTTATCAATAGACAGCCATCAAGAATTAGTGGTCAGTTCCAGTCCTCTACTCGGAGTCCCTCATATAACTCCCACCTAGTCCACCAATCTGAAACTGTGGCAGCCACTGCTGTAATGGAAATGTAATTCTCTCAAGGTTATATATCATATGTATTGTCTCTTTCCAGGCTGTCACTGTAGGTGGGTCAGGAAGGAGTCACTTCCTGGTAATTACCATAAGGGTAGTTGCTACAAATATTACAGATGTTCTGTCTCTTTACCTGGCAATTCTTTGGGTACTAAGCCCAGTATAAGGTGTTCTGGACCAAGGGGAAATGAAAGCCCCGGTATGCCTTTCAAATGTCTCTGAATCTCCTCCCAATATGACTGTAGTCCTTTACAGGACCAGAATATATGAGCCTGTGTGGCCCATTACTCCCCACAACCTCTTCAACAGTAGGGGGATACTGTTGGGTTGGACTTATATACTATAACTGGGACCCTAAAGTATCTAATATGCATAATTTCCATAGAAACTCCGGCCACCCCGGGGAAGAGGAAGTCAGCCATATGTATTGCCAAATCTTAATCCAGTGGGCTTTCTCTAAAATGATACCTAAATCCAATTCTTATTTTTGGTTAACATGAAGTATGTTTTGTGTGAAATCGTCAATAAAACTCTTACAGACTTTTTAACATCAGATGATGGTGAATGTCTAAAAATACCAGAATTAATGATCCTCAGGCCTTTTTTCTTTTATTGTAGACTACACTGCAGACTGAAATGTTACCGAGGGGACCCCAAAAGATTCGTTCCCATCCTATTCCTTCCTGGACCTCAGTCCTCCGTCCAGACAGACCCAGTTATCACAGTTCTTTCGAAGAGTACTGAGTGATCTAATCATCTTTCTTCTCATCAAATAAACATACTCAACATAAATGAAAATGCACGTAAGGATTGTCTTTTATGGGCCTCTTCAGAGGCTTCCTATTGGCTGAAGCTATCTGTTGCTCCGGCTATGACTGGCTGAGGTGCTTGTCAATCACAAAAATGAATTATTCAATAACCTCCCTCGGTGCACTACAGGCTCTCTGTTTTGGTGCCTGAATTTAGGTCCCTGCAGTTTCCCCATAAACACTTTGTAATGACCCATAAGTGTTAGCAAAAGTTCCACAAGTCCTGGCTTGAAATTCCAGCTTTTAGATTGGCTGTTGCTGCACTGTAAAGGCTGCTAAACACACAGTCCTTGTAGCAGATTTAACACAGTCCCAAATAAAAGTCCTGGTGCAGTCAGAATAATTATTATATCTGCCCACTTGCACCATAGTCCAATAGCCACATGTGTGCCCTGTTAACAGCTGCCCAGAATAAACATCTTGTTCAGTCTTTAGCCTGTCACTGCTGCCAAAATAAAGGGCCCCTAGACAGCAGGCAGGCTGATTCTCTGAGTCCCAAACATTTAACTGGTGCAGTCAGGATAATTATTTATTTAGCTTTATCTTTTCCCCCTTTAAACATCTTGTCCCCAAATGTCCAATGGCAGCTGTCGCTATTTTAATTATTTATTTGCTGTTGTCCCTGCAGCAGCTGCCGAAAATAGCCATTTCCCAAGGGCAGGCAGAAACCTCATACATATTCATAAGGATCAGGGCTCTGCTCATCAATATTTATGATCCCCAATCAATAGCGCTTCGTGACTTTCTTTCTGCAAAATAAGACGAGGGCTCTCCTGGCCCTTGCTTAGGTCATCGGTCCCCACTCTGCCCAATGCAGGGACCGGGACCACTAAACACTTTCCCAAAAGACCACTAGCTGAGCGGTTGGGAGATCAAAGGTGCAGCTTTGCCCATGCATGACCCCTGCTAGCACTGTAGTGCTAAAGCAAGCAGTGGCGGGTTGCATCTTAAGTTTTTTTGAGCCCAAAATGGGCTACAATTACACTGGGGCTGTTTGGGGAGACCAAGGGGGACACACTGAGCCTGGGCAATGGAGGTGAAAATAGGGAAAAATGTTAAGCAACTGGGAGGCACACCATAAAGAAGGAGCAGAAACGGGAGCAACAGGCATAAGATAAGCCCCCAGATTTGGGGGGGGTTACAATAGTTTCACAATTGTTGGTGATTGTTAACAGGAACTGTTACCTAATTACTGATAAGTGTTGTATTGGCTATATATGTACTGATGTTTCTCAGAGATGACAGTAGCAGTGCTATGTAATGCATTCAATATGTTTGTGTATAAAAAAAGTCTGTAAGGGTCCAGGGATAAACACATGAGTTTTGAATCAGTAAAATAAGTCACAACTTTTAGTACCATTAGGCATGATAGTTGGAAAAGAAACTGCATTTTACCAAATCATTTGTTTCTTCAATGATGCTGCTTAAAACTTTACCTGGACTTGGGCTTTTATTTCATTCCCTTACCCTATCTGTTTAATTAATTTAGGCAAACTGAGATGAACTGACCAACAGTGGCAGTAGGGGACTTGTACTTCCCTCTCACTCAGGCTCTCATAATTTGTAATTTAAATTGCATCTTCTTCTTACTAGCAGCCTGGATTGCTACTACCCCCTACTACTAGTAGAGTAGAAGCATCCTACTGCCACAGGGACTGTTGGCCAGTTCATTTTAGTTTGCCCAAGGTCCTTGAATACTCTCTCTCTAGAATGTTTTTTTTGTTTTTGTCCTTGTGCAGTGCTAGTTGCACTTATGCACCATTCCTCTTAGCTGCTGGGCTTGAATCAGGATGGTTGTGTTGGTGCTGCATTGCTGCAATTATAATTGGGGAGGACTGGAAACTCTTCTGAGTGCCCTGTGTGTATTTTGCTTTCAGTGAACTCTAGCTTCTCCACTGGTTCTCTCTTGGGCTGGCTCTCTGGCCTCTTTCCTGGCTTTTCAGTCAATGGCCATCATCAAAATCTGGCCTGTAGTGTTATGCATGAGCATCTGATTCTACAATCCATGCACTGCTCAACAGGGCTAAAATTTTCAGTGACACCCGCCAGCCAACTCTTGTCAGATGCATATGATAAATTTTTAGCCTAATCAAGGCTGAAATCAGGGCACAAGGTAAAAGGACTTGGGAGTACCACCATGGCTCAGCACGAGTTGCCTGACTCCATCTATATGGGGTTGGAAAGGACTCTGGAGTATCACAGAGTCTGTCGGTGAGCACAGAGCCATTTTTTTCTTGGGAGGGCACCAGATATGGAAATGACTGGGGTCAGATCGAGGCATGCTGCTGACAGTGGTTGAGTGCAGTTCATGTATTGGGGGGGGGACTCTGGAGTGCCTCTGCCTGTCTGCCATTGACAGATACTCCATTTCGGTGGAGGGGAGATGTGGAAAGGGAAAGAACTCAAGGTGTGCCACTGTGGTCGAGCACAGCTCCTTTTCTGGGGTGTGTATGGATGTGAAAAGCGCTCAGGATTGCAATTCATCATACATTTCTTTTATTTATTTCAAATTGTAATGTTCCTGTTGGTAGAGGTGATAAGCTTTGGAAAACTAAATAAAACACACACAAATAAAAGTTTAGTCATTTTATTCATTAGTGCTTCTTATGTTATTTATTTTAGGACACTCTATAATACAGCATTCTATACAGTGTCTCCAAATGATGAAACCATTGAAAGGCCCTGGCTGATTTACTCAGCATTAGAAACATAGACTTTGATGGCAGATAAGGACTGCTTGGCCCACCTAGTCTGCCCATTTCCCTACCTACAGGACAAGCTGCAGTTCCTATTTAACCAACAGCCTATTTCTTCCTACCCCCCACAAAAATTGCCTAATGTCTGTCCCATGCATTCTTGAATTCTTCCACAGTTTTAGACCCCACAACCTTCTCAGAAAGGCTATTCCATGTGTCCACCACCCTCTCTGTGAAAAAATACTTCCTCACATTGCCCCTGAGCCGCCCCCCCTCTATCTTCAAATTGTGTCCCCTTGTTCTTGCACATCTCTTTTTCTGAAAGATGCTACCCTCTTGGACTTTGTTGACTCCACTGAGGAACTTAAACGTTTCTATCATGTCCCCCCCTCTCCCTCCTTTCCTCAAGGGTATACATATTAAGCTCCTTTAGTCTCTCCTCATATGGCATCTGTTGCAGACCCTGCACCATTTTAGATGCCCTCCTCTGGACTGCCACCATCCTGTCTATGTCCTTGCGGAGATGCGGTCTCCAGAACTGGATGCAGTACTCCAGATGGGGCCTCACCAACTGTCTGTACAGGGGGATAATAACTTCCTGTTTTCTGCTGGT
Organism: Neoceratodus forsteri; assembly: GCA_016271365.2. Classification (NCBI taxonomy): domain Eukaryota; kingdom Metazoa; phylum Chordata; order Ceratodontiformes; family Ceratodontidae; genus Neoceratodus; species Neoceratodus forsteri. The sequence continues at coordinate 156,754,645 of CM028131.1, read as the reverse complement.
GATGCCTCTCCCTGTACATCCCAGTATCCCCCCAGCCCTTCCTGCTGCCTTCTCACATTGCTTGCCAACCTTAAGGTCATCTGATATGATTACCCCAGGTCCCTTTCCATTTCTGTTGTTACTTCCCACCCCCATTGTGTAATCTTCCCTGGATTTGTTTCCCAGGTACATTATTTTGCACTTCATGCATTGAATCCAAGCTGCCATATTCTTCTGACCATTCCTGCAACCTTGCCAAGTCCCTTCTCATCCTTTCCATGCCTCCTTGTGTATCAGCTCTGTTGCAGATCTTTGTGTCATCTGTAAAGAGGCATACTTTTCCTTCCAGTCCCTCTGCAATGTCACTTATAAAGACATTAAAAAGGACTGGACCATGTACTGAATCCTGCAGTACCCCACTAGTAACCCCCTTTCTTCAGAGTGGACTCCATTTACAATTACCTTCTGTGTCCTGTTGTCTAGCCAATGTTTTGCCCAGACTACCACCCTGGGACCCAATCCCAGGCTGGTTAATTTGATTATTAATCTTTTGTGTGGGACTGTGTCAAATGCCTTGCTAAAGTCTAGGTAGGCCATATCCACAGCCCCTCCCTGGTCTACTACTTTAGTCACCCAGTCAAAGAAATTAATTAGATTCATTTGACGTGTCCTTCCCGCTGTGAACCCATTCTGCCTTAGATCCTGTGCCCCACTGGCCTCTAGTTACTCAACAATTCTTTCCTTCAGAAGTGATTCCATCACTTTCCCTACCACAGAGGTCAAACTGACAGGTCTGTAGTTTCCTGTCTCTGTCTTGCTCTCACTTTTGTGAAGGGGAATCACATCTGCCTTCCTCCAGTCCTCAGGTACCACACCATCCTCCCATGATTTGTTAAAAAGGGTAGCCATTGCTGGCCCACTGGTGCTGAGGACTGAGGCGCTGGACGCCGCACCTCGGTCCACACTGGTGAACTGGGTTCGGAAACGAGCCCGGATTGTCAGGGGTCAGCAAGGAAGGACTAGGATTGAGTGTCCAAAGACAGTTCTCCTAGTCCTGGGGAAAGGGGTGGGTGCACGCCATGCTCTGGTGGTCCCTGGGGACACCTGGAGGAACTGCAGCAGCATGGGTGCTCACTGGGGGGGAGCACGGCAGACGTTTGCATGTAGTGCGTGGACGTCATTGCATGTCCGTGCTTCCATGGGGAGAAAAAAGGGAAAAAGCAGCATGGTTTGTGGCAGCTTGATGGCCGCTCGCTTCACCGGCCAATGATGCCTGAATTAGACATGTGCCAGTAGTGGATCCTTGCTGGGCACGGGGGCAGAAGGGGGAGCCCCTCTCGACAGTTGTAGCTGCATATGCCAGCTGGGCACATCAGCTTCGGGGTCGGAGGTGAAGGTAGGAGTGGTGGCTGGATGATTAGCAGGACTGTGGCTGCAAGGAGGAAAAACAGAGTAGTGATAAAAAAAAAGGGTTGCCATTGAATATCTGTCTCTTTTGCTTCATGTGTAAACTGTTTTGTCCCACCGGCACAGTTGCACTTGTTGATGCAAGATTCTATTCATGGGATCACATTGGTAGACTTATTTACTGACCATGAACAATCTACTGAGCTATTACCATATATGCATCACATTTATCAAGGACTCAAACTCTCAATAGACACATAGCAGGTGACTATATCAAAGAAGGAAATTACTGGACAGAAGTGTTGAAGTGTGTTGTATCAGCCATAAAATTTCTAAATACGTGTGGTCTGGCAATCAGAGGGACTAATGAAACCTTTGGAAGTTTAAGAATTGGAAACATCCTCAGGTGCTTAGAGTTAGCAGAGTGCAACCCTTTCCTCACTCACCACATTGAAAGGCAATGCTGGTCATGGCACAGCATCATATCTGTCATACACTTTTTGTGAAGAGTTCATCAAGCTCATGTATGACAGAGTAAAGCAAAACATTGCTGATGAGCTAAAACTGGCTGAGTACTTTTCCTTTAGTGTCGATTTCACGCCAGATATTAGCCATATTGATCAACTCACATTTACTGTGCACTACATGTTGAATAATACACCTGTGGAATGCTTCTTAAAGTTTGTTCCAGTTACATTGCATATGGGTCTTCTTCTATTTGATGTCATCACTAAAACCTTACATAACTAATTAAATATCAATCTAAACGACTGCAGAGGTCAAACATGACAGTGCCAGTAACATGTCTGGCATGTATTCTGGTGTACAAGCTTAGGTAATTGCAATCAATGAGAAAGCAGTGTACATCCCATACATGAGCCATTCAGTTAACCTATCCGGCTGTGCTGCTGCAGAGTCATGCGCTGATGCAGTTACCTTTTTTGTATTTGTCCAAAAACATTATGTTTTTTTCCTAGGCTCAGCTTATCATTGGGGCCTCTTGTGAGATACTCTGAACAAGAAGACATCTGATGATAATAAGAGAAAACTTCTGACAAAACGTCTCAGTGACACAAGGTGATCAGCTTCTGTGGATGCACTTTGTAGTTTATCGCTCAACTTTAAATGCTACCAAGCTGTTATAGAGGCTCTTGGTGCTGACACTCTGCAGAAGAGCAACCCTCAAGCAGAGGAAAACTCATTAGTTGAACCCATAGGTCAATTAAGGACTGCATTCATGACAGTAGTTTGGAGTAAAATCCTTACAAGAATAAATGAAACAAGTAAACTTCTGCAGTCTGAAACAATGAACCTATGCACAACTGTGGCACTATTGAAGTCACTGTCTGAGGTTGTGGCTTCACAACAGAACAATTTTTGAGCAATACTGTGGTTCTACAATGTCTTTAAATCCTACAGCTAACTTCTAGGTAATGTGGTAGCATTGTCCAAAGCACGTGGCTGATGATAGTGAAGAATCTGCTGTTGTGCTGACTGATGAAGAGAAGCTCAAAGTTGACCCATTCTACATCATAGTTGACTTACCTGTCAGTGATCACAACAGATGAATCCATGCCTATACAGAATTAAACAATCATTTTTGTTTTTTAACAGATGATGACCTTGACAGAATTGCTGTTAAAGAACCTCTCAAAACTGTAATCGAATTCTATTCTGATGACCTCAATAAAGAGATTTTTGATGAATGGGTACAGTGGTGCTCACTTCTTAAGGAGCTTACCTCCAAGGCGTCATCATAAGCTCTGCCTACACCACTGCAAATACTGATCGTAATGAATATGCATAATTTGCAAACAACATATCCAAATGTTTTTACTGCACTACGCATTTGCCTGACACTACTGGTCTCTAATCATAAAGGAAAAAATTGGACTGCCTGTCTGTATCAAAAATCAACTATTGGGACACGACAAAGAATAATTTATTAACAGGTAAATGAGAGAGGTAGCACCCCCCACAGACCATGTCAATGTTTAGTGTCACTGTGAGTCAGTGTGACATGAAACGACATTGTCAGGTGGGGTGCTACCTCTGTCATTAACTTGTTAATAAATTACTCTTTATCTGGCCTGCTGGGGCAATAATAGAGCTACCATTTGTGGTGCCAGCAGCCTGGGGTCGGGTGCGACCACAAGAGCTGGAGGGCCAGCCAGAGAGAGCAGGATTGAGCATTCCAAGGACAGCTGTCCACCTCTGGGGAGGGAGGGGAAGAAGTACTATAACAACACTGGCCCCTGGCGACAGCTGGGGACTGGTGCACAAGCATCCCAGAATGTAGGGGGGATGGAAGGCCACATGTCAGATGTACAGTGCATGGTCACACATTGCAGTGTTCTAGACATCATTGCATGCCCCGCATGAGAGTCGCAGAAAAAGTGGAAGAAAAAATTCTCTGGTGCACATGAGGTTGCTGCCAGCTGGCACCACACCAGACGCACCAAGGATACTCACTCCAAGCCCGGCTCTCCAGGAAATCCTCAGTATGCAGGGTAAGTATCCCCTGGGTAAGAGACCTGGGCTGTGTGTAGGAGGAGGAGGAGGTCAAGTACAGGTGCTGCGGCCGGTGGGGCACCACGGGGCATGAGGCTAAAGGGGAACGATAGGACCACTCTCCCACCAAGGGGGTAAGAAAAATGATAAGTGAAAATAAATAAATTATTTATCTTGTCCTAATGGAGGATTTTTTGATACACATGGCAACTGGATTTTTTTCCTTTGAGATTGCATACTTCATATTCCACGGCTCCATCGCGTAGTCCTGTGCCGCCGTTCTTTGTTTGTATGTCGACTACCAGTCTCTAACTGCAGTGGTGAAAGGTCTTTTTCATATTTTAAAAGAATAAAAAAATGCTTTACGTGCTACAGTGGTTCAACAAAGACTTAATGTTTTTATCATGTTATCATTGAATCTGTGAGACTTTTTGGGTTTAATAGGCACTGTTGCTGTAGCAAAGGCACGCCGAAAATCTATTAAGCCTCTGTAATTAATATGACAAATTTATTGTCAAATATTACACTGTTAAATTGTATTGATTAAAAAATGGTTTAAATGGGCTATTTCCACCTTATCTAAGCAAAGGGAATTTGGTGAAAATAAATCGAACACATGAAAATGGGGGTCCACAAAACTTTTTGGCATCAGGCCCACAAAAGGTTAATCTGGACCTGCTTCCAAGAATGCTCCAGCCTCTGCCCTTAGTCCTTCACCCATCTCTGCTCCTCTGTACACCAAGGGGAACTTTGACGGGAGATTCTCAGGTGTACGTGATAAAGTGTAAGAATGCTAAAGGCCACCATAAGAGCTCTGTCACAGTCCTCCATGGCTTCCTCCCATCCCTATGCACAAACCGGCAGCATGCTCGAGCAGTCCAATGCTAAAATGAGCCTAGAAAGCTCTAAATTATGCTTTGAGTGGTATCAGACTAACACCACTGGGGGGTTTCAAAGGGGGCAATAATGAGAAAACTCATTATGCATGATGATCTGACCAAGCAACCAATCCACACCTTCATTTTTTCAAGATTCAATTAATGCAGCTTTGTTTGCTGGTTCTTCAAAAGACCAATGACACTGACGTCATTGGGCGCTGCATATTTCAGCTCAGTTAAGTAAAACTAAGCTGTCTTACACACTTCCTTCACTGATTATCTGTGATGAGCCAGGCTACTCTGAAAATTGTTTTTCTTTTCAAAAATGCTTTCTGTAAACAAAAAACACTTACTGTACATTCACACTAACTTGTTTTCCCCATTTGGGAGCAGATCACAATTTCAGCATCATGTACACTAACCTGTGTTAAACATTTGGAAGCAGTGCACAATTTCTATTTGTGGAGTTATGCAGAGTCAGTCTATTAACCTGTATTCCCCATTTGGGAGCAGTGCACAATTTCAGCAACAATTACACTAACCTGTGTTCTCCATTTGAAACCAGTGCGCACTGTCGGTATCATTTACTCTAACCTGTGTTCTCCATTTGGGAGTAGTACACAGTTTCAGCATCACTTACACTAACCTGTATTTTCCAATTTAGGAGCAATACACACTTTCAGCATCATTTACATTGTCCCCTGAACCCCTCCCAGGAATGCTGGATGCTACACTTATTTTACTTTTGGTTGCTCGTTGGCAATATTTATGTTTGGCACAAAGAATATACTTACTTCCACATATTATTACTTCACATTCCACACGTAAATTCCTTCAGAATTTTCCTGGTTCCGGCCTCTGTCCTTCTTCTGGTCATTTCTCCATCTTGATTTTCAGGGCCCAGACACTGTGAATCCGGCCCCCTCCTCTACACCAGAACGAGGCCTTTTCCACCTATCCGAGCTTTTTGCCCTCCAGGCCCGGACACTTCTGAATCTGGCACCTGGAACTATCCCACTCCCTGCTTTACCACCATGTCTGGGTTCCTTGTCCCCAGCCCATGTATCCTCCCCCCCTTCCTCCCCCACTCCCTGCCCCCCAGCCAATCCCTGGGGCTCTGGCATTGTCCTGTCATATTACATCTCCACCTGCTTGGTGATGTCACTAGCCCCACCACCTGATCCTTCCCTTCCCTCCCCCCTTTCCCTCCCACCCTTCCTCCCATGTATCTTCCTGACAGGGGTCATCAGACAACCTGGCCTGCCTTTTAGTGGCAAGCCCCATTGATCCTTGAACCCCTCCCAGGAATGATGGATGTTACACTTATTTTACTTTTGGTTGCTCACTGGCAATATTAATTTTTGCCCAAAGAATATATTGACATCCACATATTATTACTTCACATTCCACACATAAATACATTCAGAATATTCCTGTTCTGGCCTCTGGCCTTCTTCTGGTCATTCCTCCATCTTGATTTTCAGGGCCCGGACACCATGAATCCAGCCCCTCCTCCACAACAGAACCAGGTCAGTTCCACCTACCCGTGCTTTTTGCCCTCCAGGCCCCGACACTTCTGAATCCGGTGCCTAGAACTATTCTCCTACCCACCTTACCACCATGTCTGGGTTCCTTGTCCCCAGCCTGTGTATTCTAACCCCCCTTCCTTCCCCCTCACTCCCCATTTTCTTCTTCCACTGCCCCTTCTCCAGCTTACAATGGAGGGAGGGGCCCCCCCCTAGCGAACTAGCATCTCAAACCTTTGCTAGCTATCTTGTTCACTAGCTCCCCAACAGGCCTCAGGAATAGGCATTTGGCAAATTCCGACAAGTGTATCCTGTCCGACCTGTACATCACAGGCTGATCGAAGGAAATGTCTTTGTGCTGCGTGCACCTCCCCCCCATTTTGATTACTGCCCCTGCCACTCTTCTATTCAGCCACTTCCTGACTTTTTCAATCAGCTGGACATCTTTTGTCCCCCTCCAAACCCACCGGGAGGTGATGTTGGACCAGCTGTTTGTCACCCTTAGCCACCACCCTCTCAATTTTTCTAGGTCCCCCATGATGTGCTGCCCCAACTCCCCCCATGGAAGGCCCCCCAAATCATTGCCTCCCAGGTGTATAATAATGCAATCTGGTGTGCCCCATTGCAACCATAACCCCTCCATTAGTGGCATGAGCTGTGCCACCTCATTTTTCTAATGTCTTTCCACAGCACCCTGGTGTGCTCGGTATTGTATCACAGCTCTGCTCCTATGGAGGTGGTGACCGCAAACCTTTTAGCCAAATATATGAAGGAATGGCCCACTATCCAGATTTTCCTCTTGGAACCTGCCATGGAAACAAGATAAACAGTGTGAGTTACTGTTGTCAATACCTGACATACCACCTATAGCAGATTGACTTCCAGTGCCCCACTTTCTTTACCTCCTCCACTATAGCCCCCTTCTCTGCTGCCTCCATAGCTGCCCCAATTTGAAAAGAATGCGGGCCAAATTCACCCGGGTCTTCCCCGATGAAGGTCAGGGCCCTCCTGAGTACCGCCCCTACCTGAAAACTGGTGACTGGGGAGCCATTCCCATGCCTGAACAAGGCCCCCCAAGCCCTTTCTCGAGCACTCCTGTACACCTCAAGTGTGTTCACGATGCAGCTGGCAGACTGCGGTTGCCTCACCAATGACGCCTTGGTCCCCTTTCCTCTTTGGTCTGTTTTAGACCCGGCCAGGTTAATGACCACCCTGTTGTGACCCCATAGGATGTCCTCATGCTGTACAGTCTGCCCAGCAGCCGTCTTTAATGGGGCCACCACTTCCCCCACCCAGAATGCCCCTGCTGCCATTACAGCAAACACGGCCCAGAATAGCGCCCCTTCCTGAGCCAAGGTACACACCTTCTGAGTTGCCCACAAGACTTTTTCAAGCAACTGCCCCTTATGGTGTGCCTCCTGTCTGCCCTGACCACCTGACCCCTCTGCCAACGTGAAACCATGCGCTTTATTATCCTGCTGGCCTCTTCGTCGGGCCAGTCACTGTCCTGACATACCCAATTGATGCCAGCCAAGTGCACCACCATTGTGGCGTGGGCCAGTCTGCCTTCCCACTGCTCCACCACAAACCTCCTTACCTGCTTGTCCTGGGCAGGCTCATCCCTATCCCACCCATACTTCCCTCAGAAATCCTGGAACCTCACCCACCCCTGCCTCATAAGCTCTCAACATGTTCACTGACCAGGAGCCCTGGTACAGCGCCCTGGCTGTGTCCCTCCAACCGTCCACAACTGGTCCAGGATCCTGGTCCTGTGTGGTGCTGCCTGAGGCCTCAGTTCATGAAACCTGTCATGCTGTAAACGGGAAAGACTGTCAGCCACTTCATTCCTCAGCCGTTTAATATGCTACGCCTTGAAAGATAGGTTCAGCTGCAGCCCCAACAAGACTAAGAGCCTGAGCAACCTGCCCACTGTCTCTGTCCTCCCCTTTTGCTGATTAATGACTTCCACCACCCCTTTGTTGTCACACCAGATCAATATGCACTTCCCCTTCATCCTGTAACCCCACACTTCTAGGGCTACCCATATTGGAAAGATTTCCAAGAATGTGCTATCTTTCAAGATTCACCCTTTTTCCCATGATGCCAGCCAAGATTCTGACATCCACTCCCCTTGAAAGTACACCCCATATCCAGGGCACCCGAAGCATCCATGAACAGCTCCAAGTCTGTGTTCCATTCCCACTCCTCCTGCCAGAATGACACCTCACTGTAGCTGTCAAGAAACTCCTCCCATACCTGGAAACCCTCCCGTACCCCTCTCGACACATCCACCCAGTGGTGCGGCAGCTTAGCCTTCTCTGTGGCCCTTCCAAGCCTCCTCATGAATGCCCTGCCTGGGCTGATGGCTTTGCAGGCAAAATTAAGGTGCCCCAGCAGTTGTTGCATTTGTACCAGTGGCACCCTCCTCCTCCTCCCTGTAACCTGTGCTAGCAGGCCTTTTTTGGTGTGCCACTTTTCCCCCGGGAAGTTGGAAACAGCCCTCCTCCGTGTCCACCTCTATGCCCAAGAATTCTAATCTCCGGGTGGGGCCCTCCATCTTGCCCTGCGCCAGTGGTATCCCCACCCGCCGGCACATTTCCTTAAAATCCCGCAACATCCCCTGCACCTCTGTTCTTGATTCCCTGATGATGAGGAAATTATCCAGGTAGTACACCACCATCTTGTGCCCATTCCTGACCCCGAATGCCCACTGCACCCAGATGTTGAATGCTTCAAAAGTGGCATAAGCCACGGAGCACCCCATGGACATGGCTTTGTCAAAATACATGCTCCCTTGAAATTGAAAACCCAACAGGTCCCAATCCTTGGGCCTGATGGGTAAGAGTTGAAATGATGACTCTATGTCAGTCCTCATGAGCCATGCCCCCTCAATAGCCCTTATCAGCATTAACACCTGCTCTAAAGAGGCATACGACACTACCCTAAGGTGATCGGGTATGCCCTCATTCACCGATGAGCCCTCAGGGTAGGATAAGTGATGGCTAAAGTGGAATTACCCTTCCGTTTTCTTGGGGATGATACCTATTGGGGAAACTTGGAAATGCGCACATGGGGGGCCCCAACAGGCCCTCCAGCCTGCTGGCCTTGATTTCCATTTCTGTCTTGGCCCCTACTATCCCCTCCTTCCCCTTCACTGACCTAAGATTCTTGGCCCACATCCCTGCCTTTCCCCCCTGAAACCACAGCAGGATGCCAGTATCGAAACCCTCCCTGAGCAGCTCCACTGCTGCCTTATCTGGGTAGTCCATGGTCCACTCCTCCACCACCAAGAGGTCATCCTGCCTGTGTCCTGGCCTAATATACCCCTAAAGGACCCTTGGTCAGGGACCCCTTGGGGCTCAGCTCCCAGCCAATCCCTGGGGCTCTGGCATCGCCCTGTCATATTACATCTCCACCTGCTTGGTGATGTCACTAGCACCCCCACCTGATCCTTCTCTCTCCCTTCCCCCCACCCTTCTCCCCCCTGTGTATCTTCCTGGCAGGGGTCATCAGACAACCTGGCCTGCCTTTTAATGTCAAGCCCCATTAACCTGTGTTCCCTATTTTGGAGCAGTGAACAATTTCAGCAGCATTTAAATTAACCTGGGTTACCTATTTGGAGCAGTGCATTATTTTAGCATCATTTACACTAACTTGTGTTCCCCGTTTGAGAGCAGCCCGCCATTTACATTAACCTGTGTTCCCTATTTAAGAGCAGTACGCAATTTCAGCATCATTTACACTAATTGCACAACTGCCATTTGTGGAGGTATGCAGTCAATCCATTGACCTGTATTCCCCATTTGGGAGCAGTGCACAATTTCAGCATGATTTACTCTAATCCATGTTCTCCATTTGGGAGCAGTGCAGAATTGCAGTGTCATTTGCACTAACCTCCCTTACAGAAATATAGGTGTGCTGTGTACATGCAGAATGCATGCCACATGCTTAATTGTGCAGTGTTTGCATGCAATTCGCATACACGAAGTGATCCTAAGCGAATCAGGTCTAGTAAGCAAATTAGGTTTTCATGCTGCAAGCTTTACATGTGCACAGCAGGTAAGCTGGTGTGAACCTCTTCTAAAAATTACATCAGATTCACATGTTGCATGCTTGTCATGAGTGCAGCAGTTAAGTTGGTGTGAACATCATTTAAACATCACATCAGATTCACATGTTGCACACTTGCCGTGTGTGCAGCAGCTAAGCTGGTACAAATCTCATCTAAAAAAACATATCGGTTTTAATTTCTTATACTACTGCTAGCAATTAGAGTCATTAAAATACATTTTGATTTGGATTCCCATAAAACTGAGGTAAACTCCTTAATTCTGATCCTTTTACACATTGATTAATGGCTTTTGATTTTTTGTCATTAAATTGCCATTAATTTGTAAAAGTAAAAGTTTATTTATAAGTGCTTTTCAAAAACCAAAGCACTGTACAATAATAACAATAAATAATAAACAAATTGTTAATAATAAAATCAATCTTTAAATGCTTTTAAAACCAAAAAGGATTGTTTGCTTACTGCATTAAATGCCTAGGATATATTCGGTCAACGTCCCCTTTTCCAGATGTACAAAGAGGGGCCTCTGTGTTGTGAAGCCTATCCTTTTTGTTTTGGACCATGCAAATCCCTTATGCATATTTAGTGCTACAAATGTGTTTCCCCATGACTGTTATAGCTCATTTACTTTCCCTTTGTCATTCTGTATTGTGCATATACACTATGGCTATGCTTAGCACTCTTTGTGATGAGTAGGGTCTTGGAAGCCATACCTCACATATTGTCATAGAAATGAGGGACATGGACACTCAAAATGAGGGACAATGAGGGACACTAACCCACATGATGATCAGGACACATCATGAAACATGGAGATACAGTACCTCAGAAGACAGTGTAAACCATTACATTAGCACCTGAGAATAAATTTCTACCATTAAGCAGCAGTGCCATTTAGGTGGAGCAGAGGCAGTTGCCCCCTCCCCCCACCACACACACACACACACACACACACACTTGTGCCTAGGTTGTTCTTATGGTGTGGCAACAATAGCTTTACATTTGAATTTATTCTTTTGCACAATAAGTGCCCACCTAGCCTGCGTGTGCTCATGCTGCAGTTACTCTCCAGACTCATCTGTATCTGTATTGTGTAGTCCACTCTCTCCACCTATTAGTGGCAGCACAATCACATGTGATATGGATGAGCTCCAGCCAAGAAAGAGCGCATGAGTCTTGCAAGTCCGACACTGTCTTTCCCACCACAGAGTAGACAGACTGCACACTACAGCCTGGAGGAGTCAGTGAGCACTGAACTCTCAATAGTAGTGTTGTGGCAGCATATTTCTGTTGGTCTACTCTTAGTGAGTCTGCATCTCCCCTGGTGGCTGAAGGGGCAGAGGGTGAGCTAGAAGCTGATTCAAGACTAGACTACATGCTTCACTCTACTAGGCTCACCATGCAAAAACAAAACCCAGCACAGACCCAGATGGCAAGAAGCTAAGTTTTGCAGTAGTGGTGACAGCAGTGTGGGTGGCCTTCATAGGCCTTGATCAGTGCAGTACAGCAGCAGCTACAGCAGCAACCAAGCAAAAAGCAAGCAACCCAGGTTGGGTGGGTTTGGTTGGTGAGGTGACTTGGTCACGGACCATGTTGGGGATCTGTGATGGTCGGTTCTAACATCCAGCTTCTGGTGGAAGGAGAGAGAGAGAGGGAGCAGACTGAAAACAAGACTGGTGGAACACTGTGCCAAGCTGCAAGTTCTGGCAACATGTTCAGGTAAGTAAAAATAAATTATTGTTTTTACAGGGGGATTGGATAAGGAGGAAGGACCAAAATATTGATGTGTTTTTCATGTTTTTTCACTTTTGGGTGGCTTCATGACCCTTAGGGGATAGGTACTGAATGGACTGGAGCTGTAGAGAAAAACTGGGACAAAGTTATTTTTTTTGGCGGGGGGACAGAACTTCACCAGGAAAACAATTGGTTAGTAATTGGGTGGATATAAGCCCAAATCTAATGCACTACTCTAGGGTGTATATACATATGAATCTTATACATTTTAAAGGGGAAGTCTCCCATAGTTCCACACCAATATTTTCCCAACTCCTTATGTGTAACTGTTGTGTGCCTCCTCCAGTTGCCAGCAGTCCTATTGCTGTCCAGATCTAGATTATAAATAAAAATATACAGCCCCCCAAAGTTATCAAAGTGTTTGTCCTCCATTTTACCATCAATGTTGCTGGAGGATGATGTCATCAGAGCAACAGATAATGGTACTGCACTAAATGCAGTTCCACCAGTAGACCAAACCCACAATCTTTGGTTCCCCACTTGAGTAATGGAGGAACCCTTTAAGTGTTGTTCACATCCTGAAGTGCAGGTCGAATAGGGACTAGGACCATGTGAGTGTGATGCAGCACTGATTTGAGGTATATGTAGTATTCATGTAAGGAAGTGCCTGTATGTGTTGTGTTACTGTTTCTGTTAGCAAAAACAGTTTACCCAATAAATGACTCTGGGTACAACAAGAGTTTTAAGTGGTATTATGCAGCTGTTGTATTATGGTGTGTGTTAACATTCTCTGTTTGATTGACACCAGCAGTGAGAAACAATCTTGCAAATAGGCCCTTTCCTTTGTAACTAGGCAGTCAGTGATTGGATGGCTGCTATAAGGCAATAAAGAATTCAGCTATGGCAAGGAATAGGTTACCAGGAGAGCACAGACACAAGCACTGGGGGGGGGACTCTGGTTCAAATCCTACTAGAGTGCCTTACCCTCTAACCCTTAAGAAGTTTCCCTAACCTCTTTAGAAACTGTGATGGCCCCACAGGTCCATGGTTTAAAATTGCCCCAATTCCCATTATAAATCATTAGCAGTGATGTGAGAGCTACAGCACTTCACTTTCAAGGTACTAAGGATAAGCTGTGGCAGCCCCCCCCCAATTTGTAATGCCAGCATTTGAAGTAGGATGTCCCTCACAAATCAGATGCTACACCTCAGCTGTTGTAGGTAAAGACACTAATCAGTTTCTGTTTGTAGTGCTCTGTATTTGCTTAGCTCATTCCTCCCATGTCATATGCATTCTGTGTCTTGGTATTTCCAGTCAGAAACTCAGATTTAAGGAGCATTTGAAATGTAAAACAATACACTTTATAAAGTAAACGATCTAGCTCTCCACTTTCAGGATGCTGAAAGGGGATGTGTATAAGTCAGTGATGAAAGTGAACAGGAATGCACAAGAACTCAGTCCTGTACCTTTTTGCAGCAGGAACAGAGTTCCTGTACTTATTCCCACTGACACTGGAACTGAAATTCTTAAACCAGCAACATAATGACAGTTTCTGGGCCTGTGACCTGAAATCAGGGTTTCCATAACAACAATTGACTTGTATAACAATGCTGTTTTCCTAGAAATAGTTCAGTATCTCTAACTGAATCTACTAGTGTCTAAACAGATAGCTATGTCACAACACAGCTATCCTTCAGATTGAAGATCTTCATTCTGCATTTCATATTTGCCAATGCCTGAGTTCCTGTACTCTTGTCTACCACTTGCACCACTGGTTTAAGTCAGTCTTGTGTGATCCTTTGGTAAACTGCCCAGGCTCATCTTGTAACAAATCTTCTTAAGGGTGTTCACCTGGTTCAATACAGAGTGACTGATTGACTGTTTGATTGATTGATTGGTTGATTGACTGATTCAGTCTACTGCTTTCCACAACATGTTACAACTGTCTCACAGAGAGAAATGAGCAGTGCAAAGAAACAGCTTTTGTTTCCTGTGAATAAAATACTATTAGATGTATTATTTGCTCTACACATACAGTATTAAGGCTACAGGTACTACTTCCTTTGTGAATTGCATGACAGAACTGCCTTGCCATTGCAAACTTAAACTAAAATCAGGCTAGACAGCATTGACACCCTTTATGTTTTGTTCTGCACTGTTGCTGCAGTGACATCAAGGAATGGGAGGGGCTGTATTACAAGTACCTCATTTGCATGTAAATGGAGGCTTGCTTGACATTTTACTACTTTGTATCAGAGCCTCAAACTCTAGATTTGTGTTGCAACAGAAAAAATGGCTGATCTCTTATTGACATATGTACAGTACTTGATGTAATGTATAATAAATACATCAGATATATCCAAATCATACATATACAGGAGTCTTCTCCTTTAATTTTTCCTGATTTGCATATCACTTTTTAGTCAAAACAAAAAAGTTGTACCTTTTAGAGATGTTATAGACATTCTAGAGCTATCCCTTGTATTTACAGACAGTTGAGTGGTATGGTATGCACAGACTATTAGAGCCCCTCTATAGTCAGGCTTATGCCCCCCCCGGGAGGCTGACCTCCACATCCCCACACTCAGGCACATTATGACAAAGGGCAAAGGAGACTACAGGGGTGTGTACCATTGAAATGAATGAGGGTATTTTTTTATTACTATTTTATACATTATTGATGGAGAGTTGGAGATTAATGAAGGCCACCGCTTGACTAACAAGGGCCTTGTTAGTAGAACAGTGGCCTTCATTATTCTCCAACTCACCATCAAAACATATAACACAGTAATAAAAAAATAACTCCATTCTTTTCAGGGGGGTATGCCACGGCACTCTGACCTATGGATATCGTGTCTTAAAGATTCTTGCCTCTGGCTTCCTAGTACTCAAGTAAGAGACTTTTTACTTATATCTATACTTGATGGGATGTCTGTAGCAATAAGGCCATATCCACTACAGTGTGTGTGCATGGGGGGGGCTGGTCATGTGGGTGTGTGTCAAGTTATTGCTACCTTTGTGTTTGCACATTAAAGTCTGTTTGTGTAAAAGCATTCAAAACTATGGAGAGAAAATAGTAGGAGTACAGGTCAGACAGCAGTAATTAAGTGGTTTTGTGGGTAAATTTACGTATTGGGTGTGGGGAAAAACCATGTGTTTCCATTGGTATGTGCGCTACAGTTCAACTGTGAAATTGAAATGAATAAGAGAAGAAAAAGAAAACGGAAAACATAACAGTGGCTACAAGCATGCCACATGCATGCAGATGTAGTCAGATATATTATGTATTGAAGTACAAGTGAGCCATATGTGTGCAGACAGTATGGCTTAGTGGTTAAAGGCACTGAACTGCAAGCCAGAAGACTTGGAGGCATGCTACCTGAGTTTGAATCTCATCAACACCCACTTGTGTACAGTGTGATCCTGTGCAAGTCACTTAACTTTTTCGTGTGCAGTTATCAGTGGCCACTTGCTTTTTGCACGCATGCCACATGCTTTCAGCTTTTCCAAATTTAACATAAAAATCATGGTTTCCACACTTGCTTGCTGCACACATGCCATATGCATGTAGTCATTTCCAGTTTAACATTTACATCATACTTGCAGCATGTATATCACGTGATATCACTTGGGTAGTTTTATGTGTGCAGCATGAAAACATTTCATGTAATGATTTCTGCTAGGGATGTGTTTCCTGTTTTGGAGCAGTGCACATATTCAGCTTCATTTATACTAACATGTGCTCCC
This sequence comes from Neoceratodus forsteri, assembly GCA_016271365.2. Lineage (NCBI taxonomy): Eukaryota > Metazoa > Chordata > Ceratodontiformes > Ceratodontidae > Neoceratodus > Neoceratodus forsteri. Next base: position 156,738,794 of record CM028131.1, on the reverse strand, counting down.
CATTTGGAAGCAGTGCACAGATTCAATTTGCGAATGTATACAGAGTCAATTCATTTTGGCTGTCTTATTCCACTCAGGAAGTGGTGAGACAAAATACTGCAGGTGTTTTGGCCCCCCGGTGGATGATTCCTGCTGCCAGAAGCATTTCCAGTGTGCTTCTCCCTGTTTATCTCCCATATGTGGATGAACCTGAACTGCTGCAAAGCTGCATGTCACACATAAGAGCTGAGAAGGAACAGTGCTTCACTGTCAACATGACTTCAGATTTAATCCAGCTGCCCTTTTCAGGCAGGGAATAAAACAGCCAGAAACAGAAAGGTTCCCCATTGTCAGCTGAAACATGTCATAAAAGACTTTCACAGCAAGGTGTCAGCCACTGGGAAAAATGCCATACATTGGGCTTAGAATTGGAGGCATAAGAGCAAGTATCTCTGGCAATTTAGGTCTGGGAGATGACATGAAAGAAGGGGTTGGCAGCTCCTCAAGTTAAAATGACCAAGAGGTTGCAGCATTCTGGCCTTTAACAAGCATGCATTCTTCTAAGAAGTAAGTGTAGGTGTAGTGAACAAAGTAAAGCCATGTGGCTCATCAAGTTTGCCTCCTGCTATCCTAACAGCATTAATCTGAAATCATTTTCCCTTCAGGTATCTATCGAGCCTTGTCATGAAACTCTAAAAATGTCTGTACGTATAGTGCCATCCAGTCTGAAAATCAGCTCTACAACTTTGTTATTCTCAGGGTGGAAAAAGTGTTTCCTTAAATGGTTACCTACTGTAATTATATTTTTCTCTTTAGTTTAATAAAAATGGCTACAGAGCCCATTAAAGTAAATTATGTTGCCATTAATGCTCAAACTGCACTTATTTAATGAAGATAAATGTGGTTTTGTGGCATTTACACAATGTAAATAAGAGTTGGTTGCACCAATAATGGCTGCTTTTACATTATCTTGTAAAGTATACAATGTGAGCTAGAATGTTCATGTTGGCAGGGAGAAGGCCTAGGTACCCCCAACACTAGTAACATTAACATTCCAATGGCGTTTAGAGCATTAAGCTGCCCTAAGCAGGACCCCACTGCAAATGACAGTTGGCATCTCTGCTAAGCTATTCTGAGTAAATAATTTGCTTGTAAACTGGGAGTAGATACTGTCACAAATGGACTCAGCAGGTCAGGCCCTCTGCTCCCACAGTGCCAACCTCCGAGTGCAAAATTGTGAACAGGTAAAAGAACAGGGTAACCCGCCTGTCTGCTTGTGGGTCCGAATCACATTTAGTCTCAAGTTCTGGGGGGATTCAAACTGTGAAACTTATGCTAGTGTACCCAAATGTACAGGCTCAGATAATCTGCTTTTCGAGGGGATGCCAGATATCTTTCGTCTAAGGGCACCTAAGCAGGTATCCAAAATGAACCTTTAAAACTCTGTAAAAGACCTTAGGTATATTCTTACCTTTTCCCAGTTTGGTAACACCATCAAGCTTTTAAATAGTTTTGTCAGTCTTAACCCTCCATATGTCACATGCAAAAGAAAGAACTTGGAAGACCAAGGCAGTATCTTTCAAATGAAAGGTTTACTTAAAAATGTATAAAAAATATGTTAAATGTAAACACAGAACACTATATTACAAAGCATATGATCACTTAAAAGTAAACAAAGAAAACTACAGACAAACTCCTACCAACATACAGTTAGACTTCTTATATCTAATATATTACCTCTTTACAGAGCTTAAGTTAGATCTTGTCTCTTAAGAGCACAAAAAGAAATGTCACTCAGTTGAAACACAGAATACAGTTTAAAATGCTGTGTTTCCACCCCTTCTACAATGTCATCTAGATCCTCCTTTTTGAATATAAAAAATATACAAACAATGATCTTGTCAGGAGATATTTTAAATACTGTGACTTCAGCAAAAATTAATTTCCCAATATGACTCCTTAAATGACATCCCCTCTTTGATCTTGAGCAGTTCCTCTTCCTAGCACATGTCAAAGGATTTTTAAGACTTTTCACACCATTGTATAAAAATGTTTTTTCTTCTAAAACATCATAAAAGTTTAGGATCCCTATATCCAGGCAGCTGGGTCAGTTCTAATTACAGGAGACCCTTAATTAAGTCTCTCTAGTCTTTTAATTACCTCCTGGTTTCAGGTCACTTGGCTGTAACTGAAACCTGGTGGGTTGGGGGCACTCATGGAAGCACTGACAATTACACACTGTATTTTTATATTACAGATATCATAGAACAATCATAACCAGCTGGACGAGCATAACAATCCTCCCCACCTAGACTAAATTTGGGGGTTCTATTCTCTGCATGGGATGAGCTTCCCAAATCAGTTCACTCTTCATATACATGCGACAGGCCATCGGAGTTCTGATTGGTAGCTCCAGCTCTATGTAAGATTGTCATGTTATACCCTTGCAAGGCAAGACTCCATCTTAACAGTCTACCATTAGTTTTTCTCATTTGCGTCCATCAAACAAGGGGGTTGTGGTCAGTTTGTACCTCAAAATGCTGCTTATATAAGTATGACTCTAACTTCTTTAGGGCCCACACTATGGCAAGACACTCTTTTTCCACAATAGAGTATGCCTGCTCCCCGGGAAGTAACTTTTTACTCAGGTATACTACTGGGTGATCGTTCCCTTGGTTGGTTGTCTGACTCAGTACTGCCCCAAAACCCATGTCTGAGACATCAGTCTGAACCATAAAGGGTCTGCTATAGTTAGGACTTGTCAATACAGGAGCACTGCACAGTGCCTCATTCAGTCTGGTAAAGGCTTTTTCACAGGCTGGTTCCCAGATAATTTCCTTAGGCATCCTTTTCTTTACCAGGTCAGATAGGGGAGCAGCCAGGGCACTGTAATTGGGTACAAATTTCCTATAGTACATAGATACATAGACAGTGTCAGCAGATAAGGGCCTATGGCCCAGCCAGTCTTCCCATTTGAGCTTGTAAGTTCAGTTTACGTTTTCTTAGAAGTCTGTTGCCCCTTACCCCTGACCTCCAGAATTCCTTTATGTCTATCCCATGCATTCTTAAATCCCATGATTGTTTCAGCCCCAACCACTTCCTCTGGCAGGGTGTTCCACTTGTCCACCAGCCGTTCTGTGAAGAAATTCTTCCTCACGTTTCCTCTGAATCGTCCCTCCCTCCAACTTCATCCCATGCCCTCTAGTCCTGGAACATCTTTTTTGCTTAAAAATAGTGATTCCTGCACCCTGTTCCTCCCTGTAAGATACTTGTATGTCTCTATCATATCCCCTCTCTCCCTCCTCTCCTCCAGGGACTACATGTTCAGTTCCTTCAACCTGTCCTCATAGGACTTGTGATGCAATCCATGCACCATCTTTGTTGCCCTCCTCTGAACCTTCTCTACCCTGTCTATGTCCTTACGTAAGTAAGGTCTCCAGAACTGTACACTGTACTCCAGGTGAAGCCTCACTAGTGTCTTGTATAGTGGAATTATGACCTCCCTTTTCCTGCTGGTGATGCCCCTGCCTATGCATCCCAGCATCCTATTTGCTTTACCTGCTGCCTTGTCACACTGTTTCCCTACCTTGAGGTCATCAGAGATGAAAACCCCAAGATCCCTTTCCTGCTTGGTGCATGATATATCCTCACCCCCCAACTGATATATTGTGCCAGGGTTTTTGTGCCCCATATGCATTATCTTACACTTCTTTGCATTGAATTTCAATTGCCAAATCTCTGACCATTCTTCAAGTTTCTGCAGGTCCCTTCTCATTCTGTCTACACCCTCTGGTGTGTCTACTCTGTTACAGAGCTTTGTGTCATCAGCAAACAGTGAAATTCTGCCTTCTAAGTCCTGCACAATGTCACTGATGAAGATGTTGAATAGGACTGGCCCCAGCACTGATCACTGTGGTACCCCACTGGTCGCTCTTCCCTCTGTGGAGTGACAGCCATTTACCACCACCCTCTGTGTCCTGCTGCCCAACCAGTTACCTACCCACCACACAACTGTCCTGCCCACCCCCATATTCCCCAGTTTGTATAATAGTCTTCTATGTGGCACAGTGTCAAAGGCCTTGCTGTAGTCAAGACAGGCCATGTCCACTGCCCTCCCTGATCCACCTCTCTAGTCACCCAGTCAAAAAATTCAATGAGGTTGGTCTGACATGACCTCCCCCTGGTGAAACCATGCTGCCTTGAGTCCTGTAGTCCATTGACAACCAGATGTTCCACCAATCTCTCCTTCAGTAGTGCTTCCATGATCTTCCCCATCACCTGAGGTGAGGCTGACTGGTCTGTAGTTCCCTCGCTTCCTCTTTGTTCCCACTTTTGTATAAGGGAACTACATCTGCTGTCGTCCAGTCTTTGGGTACCTCCTGTTTCCAGTGATTGCTAAACAGGATAGCCAGAGGTTCAGACACCACTCTCTTAGTTCTTGAGGACCCTGGGGTGCACCCATCTGGCCCCATTGCTCTATCAACTCTTATTACTTCCAGTTCCTCAGGACCTTTTCTGTGTAAAGGGACTTGTGTCCATTTCTGCACCATTCTCACCCCTTGTACTCCCTTCAGACCCATTACCCTTCTCTTCCTCAGTAAAGACTGAGCAGAAATACCTGTTCAATATATCAGCTTTACTGTTGTCATCCTCCATGTGGCCCCCATCCTCCCCCTTCAGTCTCACTATCCCTCCCTTTGCCTTTCTTTTTTCACTTATGAACCTGTAAAAGGTTTTGTCCCCTCTACCCACTGATTTTGCAATGTGTTCTTCAGTCTGAGCTTTGTCTTCCCTTACTGACCTCACTGCCTCCCTTTGCTTATCCTGGCACTTCTCCCTATCCCCTTCTGCCTGTGTCTTTTTGTATTGCCTGAATGCAATCTTTTTGGCTTTCACTTTCTTTGCTACCTCTTTGGAAAACCATAATGGTCTCCTCATCCTTCTCCTCTTGCTAACCTGCTTAATGCATAATTCTGTTGCTCTTGTAATCCCCATTTTAAATACTGCCCACTGTTCCTCAACCCCTGATTCCTGCCCCATTCCCCTTAATGCCTCTTTCAAGTATCTCCCCATTTTCCCAAAGTCTGCCCCACTAAAATCCAGGATATGTGTTTTTGTGTGGTTTGGTTCTGCTCTTTCTGTGATTTCAAACCACAATGACTGGTGGTCACAGTTCCCCAGGTGCTCCCCAACTGTTACCCCCATCACACTGTCCCTGTTTATGAGCACAAGGTCCAGTATTGTCTTCTGCTGAGTTGGTTCCATGACCAGTTGCTTGAGCAAGGCACTCTGAAGGAAGTCCAGGATAATTCTGCTCCTAGTTGATGCTGCTGCTGGGATGCTCCAGTCCACATCTGGAATATTGAAGTCTCCAACCAGTATTACCTCCCCCTTACCTGCCATCCTTTGGATGGCTAGCATCAGCTCCCTATCTGTTTCTTCCTCCTGGGCTGGTGGTCTATAGACCACACCTGTGCGGATGGCTGGCCCCATTTTCCTTTCCAGCTTAACCCACAGTATCTCTCCCCATTTTGTTCCTACTGGATCTCTGTGGCCCTTATGTCATGTTTTACATACAGTGGCACTCCTCCTCCCTTCCTGCCTGCCCTGTCTCTTCTGAATATGTTGTAGCCAGGTATGGCCATCTCCCAGTCGTGGTTATCATTACACCAGGTTTCAGTGATGGCCACAATGTCCAGGTCTGACTGCACCATGACAGCCTACAGATCTTCCATCTTGTTGCTAAGGCTCCTGCTGTCCCAAGAAAACTCCTGACCTGCTTCTGCATTTCTGGCCTGGGCCATGCCTTGATCACCTCTATTTTTATTTGGTTAGGATGGAGCTGTTCTGGGCCTGCAACATGCCCAAGGTATGCCACTTCAGTCATGGCCCCCTGGCACATCTCAGCTTTGACAGTGAGCCCGACCTTCTGTATCCTGTCCAGCACTTCCCTAAGGTGGACAGGAGTTTCTCCCAGCTGGCACTAAAGATGGCAGTGTCATCCAGGTACTCCACAGCGTACTCCTAAGCACCATTTAACACCTGGTTCACCAACCTTTGGAAAGTGGCCGGGGTGTTCTTCATTCTGAAAGGCATTACTGTACTTTAAATTCAAATAAGCCTATCGGAGTGATGAAGGCCGACCCCTCCCTAGCTCTGTCCACTAACTCTACCTGCCAATACCCCTTTGTCAGGTCAATAGTCATAAGGTAGGTCACCCCTCCCAATTTGTCCAGGAGTTCATCCGTCCAGGGCATCGGGTGGGCGTCTGACTTCGTGACTGCATTCAGTCCATGATATTCCACACAGAAATGAGTAGAGCCATCTGGCTTGGGCACAAGGACTACGGGTGAGGCCCAGGGCCTGTGGGATCTCTGGATTACCTGTAAATCCAGCATTTCCTCCACCTCCCCCGCTAATGTCCTTTTGGACAGCCTCTGACACCCAATATTCTGTCTGCTATATGGGTGTCTGTGTCCCCGTCTTCACATTGTGCGTCGCTAAGAGGGTTAGTCCATGCTCAGTGCTAAACAGGGGGGCAAAGTCTGCTTAATCCTCCCTTACTTCCTGGATCTTGTCCGGGACCAGCTGGGGAGACAATTTACCTGCTTCCACAGAGGACTCCCACTTGCTTTCTTCCAGTAAGTCCAGAAGGGGGTCTCCTTCATCCATCCCCTCCTCAGGACAACACACTGCAAAAACCCAAGTCAGCCCTATTAGCATATAGCTTTATCATGTTGACATGATACATCCTTTCTGTCTGTCTTCTGTCAGGTAATTCTATGATATAGTTCACATTATTTACCTTCCTAACTACTTTGTGTATGGTCCTGCCCACTCAGCCTGCAGCTTGTCTTTCCAGACTGGAATAAGGACCATGTCTTCCTGACCCACCATGTATGAGCAAGCTCTGGCTCTGCAGTAGTACAACACTATTTTTTCTGTTGGGCAGCTGCCAGGTTGTTCTGGGCTGTCCCCATAAGCTCCTTTAGCCTTTCCCTAGACCTAAAGACGTAATCCACTATGGGGATTCCCTGGGTGGCATGCTTGCCTTCCCAGTCCTCCCAGATCAAGTCTAGGGGCCCACGTACCCGGTGTCCATTTAAGAGCTTGAAGGGGGAAAATCCTGTTGACTCTTGGGGTACCTCCCTGTATGCAAGCAACAGGCGTGGGAGGTATTTCTCCCAGTTCCTTCCATGCTGTTCAGCAAACTCTTGAAGCATTGACTTCAGGGTACCATTAAATCATTCCACAAGCCCATTGTCTTGTGGGTGATAAGGTGTCATGTGTCTCTGCACCACCCCACTCTTCTCCCATAAACATTTCATCATATCCGACATGAAGGAACCCCCTCGATCGGTGATAACCTCCTGCAGAAACCCAACACGGAACAAAATCCCCAGTAAGGCATCTGCCACTTTGTCTGTCCTCAGTGAGGATAGGGCAACTGCCTCGGGGTACAGGGTGGCATAATCCACCACAGTTCAGATAAACCTCTTCCTGGAGGAGCCGGGTATATTTAAAGGCCCCACAATATCCATTCCCACCCTCTGGAATGGCTCCTTCACTGTGGGCAATGGAATTAGGGCAGCTTAGGTTTTCTTACCCACCTTCCCTAGTTCTTGGCACCAGTGACAAGACCTGCAATACTCCTTCACCTGCTGGGTGAAGTTGGGTCAATAGAAATTCTGGGCCAACCACTGCATAGTGCAAGCAATTTCCAGATGACCAGACAAGGGAATATCATGTGTAATCTTGAGCAACTGCTCACGATACCCCTGGGGAATGACAAACTGTCTGCCTATCACACCTCCCTCTGTCTGCACAGCCTGAGTATACATCAGTCCATTTTCCAAATAAACCTTATGTTTACCATCACCTCCCTGTGGTCTGTCAGAGTCTGCCCAAGCCCTCAGCTTCTCTAGACTAGGGTCACTTTTCTGAGCAGCTGCAAACTCCTTACACATTCCCAAGGCTTGGGACAGGTCACCGTCAGTCTCTAAACCAGGGTCCCTAGCACTAGCGTCAGGGCACTCAGGATCACTGTCATCCCTAACCCTCTGACAATAGGTCACCCCTCCTTCTTCGGAGTAACCCTCTGTATCTGTGTGGTAAACTGCTACTGGGGAAATTTCTACCCCCTTTTCATTAGTCTCCATATCAGGAGACACAGGCTGGAGAACCAGCCTTCCAGTGGTGTCCACAATGGCTTCTGTGGGGTCCAGGGAACTACAATTTCCCCTTCACTCTCAGCTATAGGAAACTGCATACATCATCCCCCATTTGAGATTAGGAACATAGATACATAGAAGTTGATGGCAGATAAGGACCGCAAGGCCCATCCAGTCTGACCATTTATTTTTCTACCTTATGAATGTACCATAGGCCTTTGCTCTGTCAATGACCCATCTATTCATACTCAACTGTATTGCTCCCTTATACCTATCCCATGCCTGTTTGAAGCCCTGCACTGTATTCATATCCACCACTTCCTGAGATAGGCTGTTCCATGCATCTACCACCCTTTCTGTGAAAAAGAACTTCCTCACATTACCCTCTAATTGGCCTCCCTCTAATCTCATGCTGTGTCCTCTTGTCCTGCTATTTTTCTTATATTGAAATATGTTAGACTCTTTCATCTTGTTAATGCCCTTAAGGTGTTTGAATGTTTCAATCATATTACCTCTCTCCCTCCTTTGCTCTAGGGTATACATATTGAGCTTAGTTAATCTGTCCTCATATGTTTTCTGATGCAGTCCCTGCATCATTTTGGTTGCCCTTCTCAGTACTGCCTGAATTTGGTTAATATCCTTGTGAAGGTGTGGCCTCCAGTACCGCACACAATACTCCAGATGGGGCCTTACCAGTGTCTTGTAAAGTGGGATTATTACCTCCCTCTTCCGACTTGTGATACTCCTACTAATACACCTCAACATCCCTCTAGCCTTACCTACTGCTTTAGAGGTCTGCTTGGATGATTTCAGGTCATCTGTGATGATAACGCCCAAGTCTCTTTCTTCCCTTGTGACTGCCAGCAACTCCCGTCTCAGCCTATAAGTGGCTTCAGGGTTTCTCTTCCCTATGTGCATGACCTTGCACTTCTTTGTGTTAAACCCCAGTTGCCAATCTTCTGACCATTTTGCTAGTTTATCCAGATCTCTTCTCATTCTACCCACCCCATCTGGATCATCTACTTGGCTGCAGATCTTGGTGTCATCTACAAACAGACAAACCTTACCCTCCAGTCCATCTGCAATGTCACTGTGAAGATATTGAAGAGGACTGGCCCCAAGACTGATCCCTGGGGTACCCCACTTGTGACTTGCATCTCTTCAGGCTGTATACCATTTACCACCACTCTCTGTTTTCTGTCCATCAACCAGTTTGCCACCCAGTTGACCAATGTCTGACCCACCCCAAGCCTACCCAGCTTATTAAACAATTTTCTATGTAGAACAGTATCGAAAGCTTTGCTGAAGTCAAGGTAGGCAACATCAACTGCTCCCCCTTGGTTCACCACTCTGGTTACCCAGTCAAAAAAATCTATGAGATTAGTTTAATAGGACCTTCCCTTTGTAAACCAATGCTGTCTTGGATCCTGTGCTTCTATGGATTCCAGGTGTTGCACTATCCTTTCCTTAAGGAGTGTCTCCATAGTCTAGCAGTTGCCAAGGATGACGTCAACTGCTAACATTTTGGTTATAGCCACCTTTTGCACAGTTTCTCCTGTTTCACCCCAGTCTAGGAGAACACTAGCAAGGGGCAATATTTTCTCCTCACCAGTAAAGTCTTGTACAGTTACAAATTCTTCGGGTATAAGCTGACCAAGCTCTACCAGATTCTCCTTTACCAATATCAGGGATGCCCCTGTCTCCCTTAACCCTTGTGTCCGTACACCAATCACCGTGACTGGGTGCATATGTTTCCTCATGTTCACAGGCATGCTTCTAGGGACACACAAACAACCTGCTTCTTTCCTAGCCCCATGTTGTGTATTGCTTGCCCTTTTGGGACACTGTCTGGCAATATGCCCAGTTTCTTTACAGACCCAAAATTCATTTCTTTTCTCAGAGAAGTCTTTTCTCTGAATCCTGGGGCTAAATGGCTTCTGTAGAGGCAGAGAGGGTTTTAGCTGCCCTGAAGGCATGCTTTTCCCTTTCTGTACTGCCATACCTGCCCCATTCACTCTCAGAGCAGGTCTGCTCTTGGCATAGCAGTCCGAGAGTTCAGCAGCGTCTTGCACTGTTTTGGGATCTCGGTCCTCCAGCCAGGTTTTCAGCTCTGCTGGGCATGCCCAAAAAAACTGTTCCAACAAAATAGCATTTTCAATTTTATCTACAGAGTTTGCTTTAATTCCTTCCCATCAACATTTTAAAAACTGACGTTGTTTCATGGCTAGCTCCTCATAGCTCATATCAGGGCTTCTCCTGAGCTTACGGACTTTCGCTCTGTATGCTTCTGCAGTTAAATCAAACTTTTTTAAAAGTGCAGCTTTAAGTTTGCTGTAATCATTGTTGTCCTCCTTGTCCATTTGACCCAATGCATCCCGAGCTTTCCTGGTAAGTAGCGGGAAGAGCTAGAAGCTCCAGGACCCTCTAGGAATTTTAGCCTGAATACAAACTTTTTCAAAGGAATTTAAAAAGGCATCCATGTCCTCCCCCTCTTTAAATTCAGCTATCAATTTGGAATTCAGTTTGTAACCCAGTCCTGTAGTTCCAGTTAAACACAAGCCACTTACCTGCTGTGGTGCTGGTGGTTGGAGACATAGCTTCTCCAGTTCATGTGCCTCTGGCGCTCACACTCCTCATGGTCCACCTCTCACTGTTCACAGTTTGCTTCTTGATGTTCTCACTCCCTCTTCTCCTCTGTGGCTCATCTTTATCACTCTGCTTTCCTCTGTTCTCGCTCCCTCTTTTCGTCTGCAGCTCGTTTGTCTCGCTCAGTGTCTATCTGGAACTCCAGCTCCATTCTGCACAACTCAGTCTGCAGCCTGAGTGCTTCTGGTGCCAGAATGCTGGTGACCTTCCCCTGCTGCTCTGGCCCTTCACTGGTACTGGCCCTTCTGTCATCCTCACTTGATCTGGACACTGCACTGGTCGCTAGCCCCTCCACGCTCAAGATTTGGTCCTTTACAGTCACAGTCTATGACTCAGTGCTCTGGGCATCTGCTGCTATCAGGGCATCCATGAGGTTCTGCTTGGTGGCTCTCTCCTCATACAGGACTCCTCTGTCCTGGCACAACTGCCTCAAGTAATCCATAGTGTGCCCGTTGTAGTTGGAAGCCATCTTCTTCCCTAACTAAGGCTACTCTAACTTGCACTTTAGAAAAAAAAATAAAACAGGAAGGAACTTGATTATAAGCCAAATTATATAGTTCGGTTTCCTTTTTAAAATAAATCACTGCCTTTTTTTTGCAAGTGAGCTGTACAGCATTAAGCTGACACACTGAACAGTTAAAGGTTGTGTTACCAAATTTATCCACACTGCTGCCAACCATTCTGCCACAAACACACTCAGCACGTCAGGCCACCTGCTCCCACAATGCCAACCTCTGAACGCAATATTGTGAACAGGTAACAGAACAGGGTAACCCTCCTGTCTGCTTGTGGATCTGAATCACCTTTAGTCTCAAGTTCTGGGGGGATTCAAACTGTGAAACTTATGCTAGCATACACAAATGTACAGGCTCAGATAATCTGCTCTTCAGGGGGATGCCAGATATCTTTCACCTAAGGGCACCTAATCAGGCATCCAAAATTAACCCTTAAAACTCTATAAAAGACCTTAGGTATATTCTTACCTTTTCCCAGTTTGGTAACACCATCAAGCTTCTAAACAGTTTTGTCAGTCTTAACCCTCCATATGTCACATGCAAAAGAAAGAACTTGCAAGACCCAGTCAGTATTTTTCAAATTAAAGGTTTACTTAAAAATGGATAAAAATATGTTAAAAGTAAACACAGAACATTATATCACAAAGCATACGATCACTTAAAAGAAAACAAAGAAAACTAAAGACAAACTCCTACCAACATACAGTTAGACTTTTTCTATCTAATGTATTACTTCTTTACAGTGCTTAAGTTAGATCTTGTCTCTTAAGAGCCCAGAAAGAAATGTCTCTGAGTTGAAACACAGAATACAGTTTAAAACTCTTTGTTTTCACCCCGTCAATGATGTCATCTAGCTCCTCCTTTTAGAATATAACAAATTATACAAACAATGATCTTCCTGTCAGGAGATATTTTAAATACTGTAAATTCAGCAAAAAACAATTTCCCAATATGACTCATTAATTAACATCCCCTCCAACTGGCCCGGTGGTGCTGAGGGTTGAGGTGCTGGACAACACACCTCGCACCACTCTGGCGATCCGGGTTCGGGAATGAGCCTGGACCGCTGTGGGTCAGCAGGGGAGAGAGAGGATTGAGTGTCCAGAGGACTGCTCTCTTCTCTCCGGGAGGGATCCAGGGCTAGCCTGGCAAATCAGTGGCCCCTGGTGGAGACCGGTGACACTACGGTGTACAGGGGCTCACAAACAGGGAAGACGTTGGGTGGCTGCCTTCCAGACATGAGTGGGAGCACCCACATCATGGGCTGACAGCATTGCATGTCCCACATCTGGGGCATAAACTACGTAAAAGCCCCACCAGCCTGGATAGGAGACGACCATCCCAGTGCCGAACCATCACACGTCCAACCCTGGAACTCTGCCACTGCCCTTTCAGACTCCTCTGGCCCTTCATCCTCCATGGGGCTCAGGGGGGAAGTAACGCCCTTGAAGATGACAGGGTTCACAGTGGGTGGTAGAGCGGCATAGGCGAGTGGATAGGCCCGAGAGAGTTCTGGTGCCTGGGGGAGATAAACAGACTTGAAAAAAAAATCCCTTCTCTGATCTTGAGCAGTTCCTCTTCCCAGCACACATCAAATGATTTTTATGACTTTCACACCATTGTATAAACATGTTTTTTCCTCTAAAACATCATAAAATTTATGATCCCTATATCTTGGCAGGTAGGTCAGTTCTAATTACAGGAGACCCTTAATTAAGTCTCTCTAGTTTTTTAATTACTTCCTGGTTTCAGGTCACTTGACTGTAACTTAAACCTGGGGGGTCACTCATGGAAGCACTGACAATCACACACTATATTTTTATATTACAAATATCATAGAACAATCATAACCAGCTGGCCAAGCATCACAGTCCTCACCACCTAGACTGAATTTGGGGGCTCTATTCCCTGCATGGGATGAACTTCCCAAATCAGTTCACTCTTCAAATACACTCAACAGGCAATTGGCATTCTGATTGGTCACTCCAGCCCTATGTAAGATTGTCATGTTATAACCTTATTTATTTTTTATTTATTTTAGTTTTTGTTGACCAGGTAAGTGCACTAGACAAATCCTGCCTATTTTCAGGCACGACCCGGGGGAGGGGGATATAGATGAATGCCAACTGACCTTGAACCAGATGAAGCTGTTAGTGGTATTTTTTTTTAGTGAAGGATGGAAATTTGTCCAGGACACTGGGGAAATTCCCCTACTCTTTTCAATAAGTGCTATGGGATCTTTAACATCCACCTGAACTACCACCAATCCAGGCAGATGGGACCTCGGTTTAACGTCTCATCTGAAAGACAGGACTCCATCTTAACAGTCAACAATTAGTTTTTCCTATTTGTGTCAGCCAAATCAGAGATTACGGTCAGTTTGTACCTCAAAATGCTGCCCATATATGTTGGCTCTAACTTCTTTAGGGCCCACACTATGGCAAGACACTCTTTTTCCACAGTAGAGTATGCCTGCTCCCAGGGAAGTAACTTTTTACTCAGGTACATTACCAGATGATCTTTCCCTTGGTTGGTTGTCTGACTCAGTACTGCCCCAATACCCACATCTGAGGCATCAGTATGAACTATAAAGGGTCTGCTATAGTCAGGACTTGTCAATACAGGAGCACTGCACAGTGCCTCCTTCAATCTGGTAAAGGCTTTTTCACAGGCTGGTTCATAGGTTATTTTCTTAGGCATTCTTTTCTTTACCAGGTCAGATTGGGGAGCAGCCATGGCACTGTCATGGGGTACACATTTCCTATAGTACCCTGCTGTCCCGAGAAAACTCCTGACCTGCTTCTGCATTTCTGGTCTGGGCCATGCCTTGATCACCTCTATTTTTACTTGGTTAGGACAGACCTGTCCCCGGCCTACAACATGCCCAAGGTATGCCACTTCAGTCATGGTCACCTGGCACTTCTCAGCTTTGACAGTGAGCCTGGCCCTCTGTATCCTGCCCAGCACTTCCCTAAGGTGGGACAGGTGTTCCTCCCAGCTGGCACTAAAGATGGCAATGTCATCCAGGTACACCGCAGCGTACTCCTCAGCCCCATTTAACACCTGGTTCACCAACTTTTGGAAAGTGGCAGGGGCATTCTTCATTCTGAAAGACATTACTTTAAAATCAAATAAGCCTATTAGAGTGATGAAGTCCAACCTCTCCCTTGCTCTGCCTGTTAACTCTACCTGCCAATATGCCTTTGTCAGGTCAATAGTCGTAAGGTAGGTCACCCCTCCCAACTTGTCCAGGAGTTCATCCATCTGGGGAATCAGGTTGGCATCTGACTTAGTGACTGCATTCAGTCCATGATAGTCCACACAGAAATGAGTAGTGCCATCTGGCTTGGGCACAAGGACTATGGGTGAGGTCCAGTGGCTGTGGGATCTCTGGATTACCCATAAATCCAGCATTTCCTCCACCTCCCTGCTAATGTTTTTTTGGACAGCCTCTGACACCTGATATGCTGTCCAACGTATGGGCGTCTGTGTCCCTGTCTGCACATTATGCATCGCTAAGGGGGTTAGTCCAGGCTTGATGCTAAACAGGGGGCAAAGTCTGCTAAAACCTCCCTTACTTCCTGGATCTTGTCTGAGGCCAGCTGGGGAAACAATTTAACTGCCTCCACAGAGGACTCCCACTTGCTTTTGTCCAGCAAGTCCAGAAGGGGGCCTCCTTTGTCCGTCCCCTCTCCAGGACTACATACTGCAAACACCATGTCAGCCCTATTAGCATATGGTTTCATCATGTTGACATGATGCATCCTTTCTGTCTGTCTTCTGTCAGGTAATTCTATGATATAGTTCACATCATTTACCTTCCTAACTACTTTGTATGGTCCTGCCCACTCAGCCTGCAGCTTGCCTTTCCAGACCGGAATAAGGAGCATGACTTCCTGACCCACCATGTACAAGCGAGCTCTGGCTCTGCAGTCTTACCACACTTTTTGTTTCTGTTTGGCAGCTGCCAAGTTCCTCTGGGCTGTCTCCATAAGCTCCTTTAGCATTTCCTTAACGTAAGGACATAATAGAAACATAGAAACATAAACTTTGATGGAAGATAAGGACCGCTTGACTCACCTAGTCTGCCCATTTCCCTACCTACAGGATAGGCCACAGATCCTAGTTAACCAACAGCCTATTTCTTCCTAGCCCCCACAAGAACTGGCTTATGTCTGTCCCATGCATTCTTGAATTCTCCCACAGTTTTAGACCCCACAACCTCCTCAGGAAGGCTGTTCCATGCATCCACTACTCTCTCTGTGGAAAAATACTTCCTCACATTGCCCCAGAACCACCTCCCCTCTATCTTTAAATTGTGTCCCCTTGTTCTTGCACGTCTCTTTTTCTGAAAGATGCTACCCTCTTGGACTTTGTTGATTCCACTGAGGTACTTAAAAGTTTCTATCATGTCCCCCCTCTCCCTCCTTTCCTCAAGGGTATACATATTAAGCTCCTTTAGTCTCTCCTCGTATGGCTTCTCTTGCAGACCATGCACCATTTTAGTTGCCCTCCTCTGGACTGCCTCTATTCTGTCTATGTTCTTGCGGAGATGGGGTGTCTAGAATTGGATGCAGTACTCCAGATGGGGTCTCACCAACTGTCTGTACAGAGGGATAACAACTTCCTGTTTTCTGCTGGTGATGCCTCTCCCTATGCATCCCAGTATCCCCCCAGGCCTCCCTACTGCCATCTCACATTGCTTGCTAACCACTATTGGGGTTCTTTGGGTGGCATGGTTGCCTTCCCATTCCTCCTGGATCAAGTCTAGGGGCCCATGTAACCAGTGTCCATATAAGAGCCTGAAGGGGGAAAATCCTGTCGACTCTTTGGGCACCTCCCTGTATGCAAACAACAGGTGGGGAAGGTATTTCTCCCAGTCTGTCCCATGCTGTTCAGCAAACACTTGGAGCATTGACTTCAGGATACCATTAAATCTTTCCACAAGCCCATTGGCTTGCAGGTGATATGGTGTTGTGCATCTCTGCACCACCTCACACTTCTCCCACAAACATTACATCTGGTCTGACATGAAGGAACCCCCTCAATTGGTGATAAACTCCTGCAGAAACCCAACATGGGACAAAATACCAAGTAAGGCATCTGCCACTTTGTCTGTCCTCAATGAGGACAGGGCAACTGCCTCAGGGTACCGGGTGGCATATTCCACCACAGTCAGGATGAACATTTTCCCAGAAGTAGCTGGGGGTATTTAAAGGCCCCACAATATCCATTCCAACCCTCTGGAATGGCTCCTTCACTATGGGCAATGGAATTAGGGCAGCTTGGGTTTTCTTACCCGCCTTCCCTAGTTCTTGGCACTAGTGACAAGACCTGCAATACTCCTTCACCTGCTGGGTGAAGTTGGGCCAATAGAAATTTTGGGCCAACTGCTGCATAGTGTGCACAGTTCCCAGATGACCAGATAAGGGAATATCATGTACAGTCTTGAGCAACTGCTAACGATACCCCTGGGGAATGACAAGCTGCCTACCTATCAACCCTCCCTCTGTCTACACAGCCTGAGTATACCTCAATCTATTTTCCCAATAAACCTTATGTTTACCATCACCTCCCTGTGCTCCATTGTAGTCTGCCCAAGCCCTCAGCTTTTCTAGATTAGGGTCACTTTTCTGAGCAGCTGCAAACTCCTTACACTTTCCCAAGGCTTGGGACAGGTTGCCTTCAGTCTCTAAACTAATGTCCTTAACACTAGCACCAGGGCACTCAGGATCACTGTCATCCCTAACCCTCTGACAATGGGTCACCCCTCCTTCTTCAGAGTAACCCTCTGTAGCAGTGTGGTTAACTGCTACTGGGGAAATTTATACCTCATTTTCATTAGTCTCCATATCAGGAGACACAGGCTGGGGAACCAGTCTCCCAGCAGTGCCCACAATGGCTTCTGTGGTGTCCAGGGAACTACAGTTTCCCATGCATGCTTGGCTACAGGTAACTGCACACAACATCCCCTGTTTGAGATTGTTGCCAAGGATGAGGTCAACTGCTAACATTTTGGCTACAGCCTCCTGTTGCACAGTTCCCCCTGTATCACCCCAGTCTAGGAGAACACTAGGGAGGGGCAGTGTTTTCTCCTCACCAGTAAAGTCTTGTATGGTTACAAATTCATTGGGTATAAGTTGACCAGGCACTACCAGATCCCCCTTTGCCAATGTCAGGGATGCCCTTGCATCCCTTAACCCTTGTGTCTGTGCACCTTTCACCATGACTGGGTGCATGTGTTCCCTCATGTTCACAGGCATGCTTCCAGGGACACGCAAACAACCCACTTCTTTCATAGCCCCATGGTGCATATTGCTTGCCCTTTTGGGACACTGTCTGGCAATATGCCCAGTTTCTTTACAGACCCAACATTTGTTTCTTTCTCAGAGAATTTTTTTCTCTGAATCCTGGGGCTAACTGGTTTTTGTTGAGGCAGTGAGGGTTTTAGCTGCTCTGAAGGCATGTTTTTCCCTTTCTGTGTTGCCACACCAACCCCATTCACTTTCAGAGCAGGTCTGTTCTTGTCATAGTGGTCCAAGAGTTCTGCAGCCTCTTGCACTGTTTTGGGATCTCAGTCCTCCAGCCAGGTTTTCAGCTCTGTTGGGCATGCCCAAAAAAACTGTTCTAACAAAATAGCATTTTCAATTTTATCTACAGAGTTTGCTTCAATTCCTTCCCACCAACGTTTTAAAAACTGAAGTTGTTTCATGACTAGCTCCTCATACTCATATCAGGGCTTCTCCTGAGCTTATAGAATTTAGCTCTACATGCTTCGGCAGTTAAATAAAACTTTTTTAAAAGTGCAGCTTTAAGTTTGCTGTAATGATTACTGTCCTCATTGTCCATTTGACACAATGCATCTTGAGTTTTCCCAGTAAGTAATGGGGATAGCTGTAAGCACCAGGACCCTCTAGGAATTTTAGAATGAATACAAATTTTTTCACAGGAATTTAAAAAGGCAACCATATCCTCTCCATCTATAAATTCAGCTATCAATTTGGAATTCAGTTTGTAATCCAGTCTTGTAGTTCCAGTTAAACCCAAGCCACTTACCTGCTCTGGTGCTGGTGGTTGGAGTCGTAGCTTCTCCAATTCATGTTGCCTCTGGTGCTCACACTCCTCACAGTCCACCTCTCACTGTTCACAGTCTGCTTCTTGCTGTTCTTGCTCCATCTTCTCCTCTGTGGTTCATCTCTCTTGCTCTTTTTCTCCCTGTTCTCACTCTCTCTTCTCCTCTGCAGCTCTTTTCTCTCACTCAGCATCTCACTTGAACTCCAGCTCCATTCTGTGCAACTCAATCTGCAGCCTGAGTGCTTCTGGCTCCAGAATGCAGGTGACCTTCCCCTGAAGTTCTGGCCCTTCAATGGCACTGGTCCTGCTGTCATCCTCACTGGATCTGGACACTGCACTGATCGCTAGCCACTTCATGCTCAAGGTTTGGTCCTTTACAGTCACAGTCTGTGACTCAATGCTCTGGGCATCTGATGCAATCAGGGCATCCATGAGGTTCTGCTTGGTGGCTCTCCCCTTATACAGGACTCCTGTGTCCTGGCACAACTGCCTCAAGTAGTCTACAGTGTGCCCACTGTAGTTGGAAGCCATCTTCATTCCTAACTATGGCTACTCTAACTTGCACTTTATAAAAAAAATAAAACAGTTAGGAACTTGACTGTAAGCCAAATGTTATAGTTCTGTTTCCTTTTTAAAATAAATCACTGCCTTTTTTTACAAATGAGCTGTACAGTATTAAGCTGACACACTGAACAGTTAAAGCTTGTGTTACCAAATTTATCCACACAGCTGCCAACCAATCTGTCACAAATGCACTCAGCAGGTCAGGCCCTCTGCTCCCACAGTGCCAACCTCTGAGCACAATATTGTGAACAAGTAACAGAACTGGGTAATGCTCCTGACTGCTTGTTGGTCCAGATCACCTTCAGTCTCAAGTTCTGGGGGGATTCAAACTGTGAAACTTATGCTAGCGTACACAAATGTACAGGCTCAGATAATCTGCTCTTCAGGGGGGATGCCAGATATCTTTCACCTAAGGGCACCTAACCAGGTATCCAAAATGAACCCTTAAAACTCTATAAAAGACCTTAGGTATGTTCTTACCTTTTCCCAGTTTGGTAACACCATCAAGCTTCTAAACAGTTTTATTAGTCTTAACCATCCATACGTCACATGCAAAAGAAAGAACTTGGAAGACCAAGGCAGTATTTTTCAAATCAAAGGTTTACTTAAAAATGGATAAAAATATGTTAAATGTAAACCCAGAACACTATATCACAAAGCATACAATCACTTTAAAGAAAACAAAGAAAAACTACAGACAAACTCCTACCAACATACAGTTAGACTTCTTCTATTTAATGTATTACCTCTTTACAGTGCTTAAGTTAGATATTGTCTCTTAATAGCCCAAAAAGAAATGTCACTCAGTTGAAACACAGAATACAGTTTAAAATGCTGTGCTTCCACCCCTTCTATGATGTCACCTAGCCCCTCCTTTTAGAATATAAAATATTATACAAACAATGATCTTCCTGTCAGGAGATATTTTAAATACTGTGACTTCAGCAAAAACTAATTTCCCAGAATGACTCCTTAATTAACATCCCCTCTTTGATCTTGAGAAGTTCCTCTTCCCAGCACACATCAAAGGATTTTTATGACTTTTCACACCATTGTATAAAAATGTTTTTTCCTCTAAAATGTCATAAAAGTTTATGATCCCTATATCCTGGCAGCTGGGTCAGTTCTAACTACAGGAGACCCTTAATTAAGTCTCAATCAATCAATCAAAATCTTTATTTATCCAGGTGGGCACCATTGAACAAGGCTCATTTGCATGGTGGACCTGGTCATGAATACTTCAAAGTACAGTACAGAAGCAGGTCTACAAGAAGCAATAATATACAAGGAAGAAAAAGTATATACAGTGTATACAGTACAGTACAAGGTTGAAATAAATAAAAAAAACACCATTATTTTACAGTTGAAGAAGTCAGCAGATGTACAATCAACCATAGGCATACAGGGGTTACAAGCAGAGATGTTTTGAGTGAGGCAGCCGGAAACTACATATATAGGGGAAAGAGGCCGTGTATGGGGTGGCAGGTTAGAGAGGTAAAGAAGAGGGGGGATATATTACCGATGACTGGGGGAAAAATTGGGCTAAAACCACAGAAAGTGATGATGGCTGTCATGTACTTGTTTATTATGATAATGACGGAGGAGGGGTAGATAATTGGGACACTATTATGGATGGAGTGTGACTTTAACCAGGCTGGAGTGGACAGGGAAGGGTGGGTGCAGCAGGAAGAGTTAATAGGGAAAGAATGAGTCTCTCTAGTCTTTTAATTACCTCTTGGTTTCAGGTCACTTGACTGTAACTGAAACCTGGGGGGGGCACTCATGGAAGCACTGACAATCACACACTATATTTTTATATTACAAATATCATAGAACAATCATAACCAGTTGGCCAAGTATCACAGATACATTTGAAATATTTTTATTATTGTAGTGAATGGGAAGGAGTGACATCATTTAAAGCTGATCAATCAATCAAACAATCAAACTTTATTTAACCAGGCAGTTACATCATTGAGCAAGCTCATTTTTAAGATCAGACAGACTAAGAACAATACAAAGAATCATAAATGATGCCAGAGGGCAGATATTTTTCAATCTGTGTGATTTTTGTAAACAAACACAATCAAAAGTCTGAACAGCAGAGATCCAGAGTGAAGAGACAAGCAGCAGCAATCCGCATCAAGTGGACATGTCTGACCTGTCCAAATATGATGCAATACTTACAACAACATAGGACTTTGCCATTATTTCTATCTACGAGAAAGGGAAGAAAAACTGAAAATGGTAAAACAAACAACCCCAATTACAGCCAACACCTGAAACTCTAGATTTAGAATGTTAAGCTGAATCCCATGAGGATGGGCAGCAATATTGCTTTAGCTCCCTGGGAGGAATTAATCTTCTAGTCTAGTTCTTATAGTAGTACATAGAAAGAGGTGAAGTAATTTTCAGTTGCAGCAATTGGCGTGGTCAGATATTTAAGCACTAATGCATGACAGGAGCTCCCCCTTCCAGGCTATATCTTAAATAAGCAGTTGGTGAGACCCCATCTAGAGTACTGCATGCAGTTCTGCAGACCCCATCTTGGCAAGGACATAAACAGGATGGAGGCAGTCCAGAGAAGGGCAACTAAAATGATGAAAGGTCTTCAACAGAAGCCATATGAAAAGAGACTAAAGGAACTTAATACTGTATGTATACCCTTGAGGAAAGGAGGAAGGGGGGGACATGATAGAAACTTTCAAATACCTCAAGGGAATCAACAAAGTCCAGGAGGTAGCATCTTTCAGAAAAAGAGATGTGCAAGAAAAAGGGGGCACAATTTGAAGATATTGGGGGGACAGCTCAGGGGCAATGTGAGGAAGTATTTTTTCATAGATAGAGTGGTGGATGCATGGAACGACCTTCCTGAGAAGGTTGTGGGGTCAAAAACAGTGGGGGAATTCAAGAATGCATGGGATCAACATAAGACAATTCTGGTGGGGGCTAGGAAGAAGTAGGCTGTTGGTTAACTAGAATCTGCAGCTTATCCAATAGGTAGGGAAATGAGCAGACTGGGTTGGCCAAGTGGTCCTTATCTGCCATCAAAATCTATGTTTCTATGTTAAGCATCTAGACTTGTTTAAACAGTGCTTTGATAACTTTCAATACTATTTTCTATCAGAATATTTTGAAAAAAGAGGTTTATTTTGAATTTTGGAATGCAAATAACACATCTGGGTGGCATCCAGTGAGGTGGTGACTGAATATGAGTGACCGTCAAAACTAAGACTCGTGTTCAGCACTTTCTTCCTGGGCTACCCTGCAAGGGTAGTGACCCTATGAGAATGCAAGGATAGTAAATGGCAACAGGAATGGGGGATAGTGAGGGGAAAAGGAGGGAGAGGGAAGGGGTTTGGGGGGACTGGTGTGCCTGCTGCTGCCAAGCTAGCCATGTGGTGTAGTGATGTGGGTGGCTAGCTCAAGTGCAGCAGGTACAGGATTCGTGACAGGGTGTATGGAGATTTTGCAGCTGCCTGTGGCTGCAGCACTTAATTTGTTTCCAATGTAGGGATTTTGCCCCCTGCCCAATATGCTCCCGCCTAAAGTTGAGAATCTATATTCAGGGAGGTGTGGGGCCAAAGCCCCCCCAGCAAAAACTCTTTTTCCTTTCCCAGATGTTAGGTCACCTGGGGATGTATTTCACTGATTTGCTTTTCAGTGATATACACTCACCACAACTGTGATCATTATTTTGTAATCACTGTTATGACATGGAACCAATCTGGGTTACAATATGGGGGGACTAAGCAGGAAAGTTAAAGATACCTCTGAGATTGTTTAATATGCTTTAAGGGTTTTTGAAGAAAAGGACTATAGGCTTAGGTGAGTACTGTTAGTTATAGTTACAATCCATTTTTTTCTCTATTTTTTTCCAGCATGTCAGCTGGGAAAAATAGGCTCACATGATATATCCCACAGAGTAGTTAGTGAGTCATCTTCATAATTCTGGCTGGTAGGGTCAGCTTACCTAAGAGAAGGCAAGCTAAAGGTGTGGGAAGGGTGAGGGTTTTAGGGTATTATGGTAGGGGGGGTTGTAACAGGGTATGGGCAAATAGGCTTAACAATATAAAATTACAATATGCATTGTTTAAATCTAAGCGTTGGTATAATATAAAGTAAAACATTTCTGAAGTATGAATTTAAGGGAGTTGAATGGATAAGAGTTCAAGTGACCTACTCTCCTACAACATTATTTAGGAATGTAGGGAAAGCTTAATTGTTTAAGCATATGGTTAAGAAATAAAAAAAAAATAAATAAATTGAGATGTATGACTTGGAACCTGAATAGAGCCAAAGATAGAACAAAAATGCAAAAAATGGTCAATTATATTACTAAGAAGAGGATCAACTGTGTGCTACTCCAGGAAACTCATTTAAAAAAAGATGCTGTGTACTTTGCCAATCTATTTCAGGTAGTGGGAATCCATATGGATTATGCCAACAACAATAGAGGGACTGCAATTTTTGTAAAAAAAAAATCTGAAGCCACAAATTCTCAATTCATTTATAGATCCGCAGGGGCACTGGGTGAGAGCCAACATTTATATAGATCTGGTTATGTTTTCTGTCTTTAGTCTTTATGCACCCAATGAAGAAGACTGTCACTTCCTTACTGAGCTATCTTTACAGGTTGCATCTTGTGATACTCATTGTGTTTTGGAAGGCAATTTTAATATTGTGCTTCCCACCATAGACAGAGCCCATTCCACTCCAGAGTGAAAAAAACAACTCTCAATTTAATAAATAACTGTATTCAGTATCTAGCCTTAATAGAGCCTTTTCATTTGTTTCCATCCATTTCTGTCTAAATCTTCCTATTACTCAAAAAACATATGAATCACTTTTGAGAACTGACCTTCTCCTAGTATCTTACACATTACTTTATAGGATAGATTTTTGTCAGCTATAACTCCATAATCATTTTAGAACATGCATCATGTTATGTGGAATTAGAATTACTTCAAACTCCAATTATACAACTTAAGGGATGGACTTTAAATAATTCTCTATGGCAAGAGGAGCAATTTTTAAAGATGCTCCCGCTAGAAACTCAGTAGTTTTTTTTTGCTTTAAAATATCCCTGAGGAATTTTCTTGGCACTCAATTTGGGAGTCATTAAAACTGTCCTTAAGGGGATGTATTATCTCTTATGATAATAACGGAAGGAAGAAAAATCAGGAAACCTTAAACAGATTAGAATTGGAATTGATTGCAGCAGAAACACTTCATGCACAAACAGGGTCTGAAGAGACTAAAATAAAACTTATCCATCTAAAGGAAGAAGTTGAAAGATTATTGAACAGTAGAGCAGAAAGACAGATGTATAGAGCTAGGGCAAAATATTGTTTTGCAGATACCCCAAATAAACTTTTGATCTATCAACTGAAAACTGAACAAAACCAGAACAGAACTGATAAACTTACATTAGCAGTTGGTAAGACTGCTACAAATCCAATTTAAATTAGTAAACAATTTAAAGAATTTTACTCCAAATGTTATCACTTGGAGCAGCCTATTAGTATGCAAAATCTAGTCCGAGTGCATTCAACACCCAGGAAATGACATTAACCCACACAGTACATGCCATGGAGTGCATTATTGCTATTATACAAAAGCTGCATTACATAAAGAATACGGGAAAACATTTTGAATATTTTTTTGGCCACTTTTGGGAGTGGAAGTTTTTTTTTTTGTTATTATTTATTTATTTGGATTTTGGTAACCTGGTAAGCCCACTGAGACCAGAGGTCACTTTTTCAGGGGCAACCCAGAATTAGTTACATAAAAAGACATTTAGAGGCATTATTTACAGTAATTACATAAGTTACACAAATATACATTACAACAATATACAGGGGTAGAAAATTAGGTTCACAATTAGACTCAGGTGTGATTTACAGAAATTACATTAGTTTCACATATAAACATTAGCAACAGTATACAGGGGTGTTATAAAATAGTTCATTAAGCTGCTTCTGCAATGGGTGGAGCTGTTGTCACTGACTCCTGTGCTGTTGTGGCTCCTCTGTGGTTTTCTCTCACTCCCATGTTTTCGTGGTCCATTCTCAGTTACTTCATTTTGTCTTCCTGTCTGTTTTTTGAGTGTTTCTCCTGGCACTGTGTTCAGAAAAAATAATTTGTGCTGGGAGAAATCTGCATTTAGGTTTACATTGCGATTTCAGCAACTAAGATCACAAGAGGTTATGTGATAACCACTATCAGAGGATCTTCTCCTGGGGTCTTCTCATTGTACTGGTTGGTTTATGTGTAAATACAAGGGGAGTTGGTTTTAAGTGGCAAAATATTCAGCTGGAGACAGTGGTCATTGAAGGGACCATCTGGATTTTGTGGTCCACTCAAATCAAGAGTGGGAGACATTAGTCCCTCTCAGGTGAGTGTATGGCTCACAGCATGGTAGGGGTTTAAAAAAAACATAAATTATGGTTACAGAATGTCTGCTATTTTTTGGTTAGTGTGTTGTGTAAGACTGTCAGTGTATGTGGGGTTTAATGTACGATACATTGGTATTGTATACTGTTTCCTGCTGAAGTCAGGGGATGGGTGCAGTGTTTTTTTTTGTTTGTTTTTGATGTGGTCATGTATGCTGGATCTGGATACAGTGATATTGTGCTGGGATACTCTCACTGTTCAATAAGGCCACTGACCAATCAGAATCCAGGAATCCCTTATACTGTTGTATAATTAAGCAATAATAAAAGGGTGTGGGGTATAACTTATGATAGGATTTACCCATGCCTGGGGTGGTTTGGTCATGAGGCCACAGGCTGAGTGATCAAATCAACACCAGAAGTGGGTAAATCCCAGCATAACCCACGCCCTGTAGTGGATTATTGCAATCATGCAATGTGGTGTAAAATAAGTTATCTAAAATGATTATTTTACTGTTTTAAAAGCTTTTTTTATTGATTTTTTTGTACTATCCTTCCTCTGTGTTACATAGTGTCTTATTGCTAGGCGGATAATGGCTGAAGTAGTCCCCCCACCTCCACCCCATCCCCAGAGATTCAGAGAGACAGACACAAAGTTGGTGATATATTGTTTTCTTTGTTTTTCTTATTTTTAAAAAGTGACAACCTAGTGGATGTTCAGTTGCTGTACACTTATAGCTATGTGACAGTCTCTGTGGTGCCAGCGCTATAGGGTGGCTGTCCCTCAACATGTCCATCTGGGTTTACTTTTGGGTTGGGAAAAAGTACTGTAATGGTTTGGCTCATGTGGATTTCTTTTTTTTTGTTTCATGTGATCGGGAAACTACTGTTTTTCGTGGAGGGCATCGGGACAGTTATGAATGAATAAATGGACTCTGGAGGTGGCAGGCAGCCTATCATGGGGTCAGAGCCTAGTTGATACAGAAAAATGCTTTGATAGTTGAGGTGGGTGCAAGCATCACAGAGAAAGAATTATAATCAAAATGGCTCTTGTGTTGTTCAAACTGGGTTTGGGAACTCTTTATGAAGATATTTTAATTGCTTTTAATGATGCTTGTAGTGGGACTTGTAGGTAACAAAGATTCTCAATGGTGGCAAAAATGTAAGTTTTTATCCAGAGGAAGGATTTTTCCTTTTTTCTGGTAAAGAGGCTCCTGTAGCTACTGGTTCTTTATCCATGGGTCATTGTAGAATTTACCCATGGGTAAAGACTCTCATTAGCCAATGAGATTAACAGAAAAACAGAGCCCAATGTGTAATTCCAGATATTTCACCATATTTCTGTGACAAGAACATTGTGCTATATGTGAACGATGCCATCCTCTTCTCTAGCCATACTGACCTACTCCCTCTCACTTGTGATCTGCAGTTACACTTCACAAAAACTGCATCTTTGTTTGCCAATCACAAAGTGTTAATGAACTACAAAAAGACAAAGACAATTCTGTTTGCTAGCCCACATAACAAATACAAATCCGCACTCCTAACCATCTGCAATAACATAAACCAACCCCTGGAAATGGTGCATGAATTCAAATATCTAGGCATCACACTGGATAGCTCCCTTTCCTATGCCTTGCATGTTAATCGTATCTCCCAGGTTGTAAACAGAAGACTAGAGGTCCTCTACAAGCATAAACACTGTCTCGTACCAGCTACACTGAGGCTTGCAGTCACCAGCCCTATACTGTGCATCATAGATTACGGCCTGCTAATCTACAGTGCTGCTACTGATACCATGCTCAAGCGGCTGATAATCTCACTGAATAAGGCCTGTAGGTTGATAACTAGTGCTGACAAGTGGACTCACATCTGTGACCTCTATCAGCAATCCAAATGGCTCAACCTCCATGGTAGGATAAAATATCAAACCTGTCCTTTTGCCCCCCAAAATATACTTCACTTTAACTTGCCCATCCACCTTGTCTTTGCTTCTTCTCTCAACTATACATCACCATACCCATAGGTCTGCTAAGCTAGTTTTCCATGGTCCCAACTGCTGGGCCTCACAACCACAGCATACATTTAGTCGCTGAGCCCCAACCTGGTTGAATGACCTACCCCCTGACGTCCTCTTTGAACCCAAACTAGGCACGTTCAAAGCCAAGTTCCAGGGTCACCTTATAACTCTAAGTAAGTGTGACTGTCTCCTTTTGTTTCCCTTACTCTACCGCTGCCTCCCTACATCCCCCCCAGTAGCCCTATGCCTCTCCCATCTGCAACCACATCCACTCCCCTACCACTCCTTCCCTCTTCTGCACTACCTCCCCTATACTCCATCTCCCTTATGCTCTCTCCTCTCTATTCTTGTATTAGCTGTTATTTCGACAAAGTCTGCTATATATTTGGACTGCATACTATGCCTCTTCCACCTGCTACCATATCCGCTCCCCCACCACTCCTTCCCTCCCCACCACTACCTCACCTATACTCCATCTCCCTTATGCTCTCTCCTCTCTATCCTTGTATTAGCTCTTATTTCAACAAAGTCTGCTATATATTTGGACTACATACAATGCCTCTCCCACCTGTTACCACATCCGCTCCCCCACCACTCCTTCCCTCCCCACCACTACCCCACCTATACTCCATCTCCCTTATGCTCTCTCCTCTCTGTCCTTGTTTTAGCTCTTATTTGGACAAAGTCTGCTATATATTTGCAAAAAACCCCAAAAAAAACACAAAAAGCAAGCACACAGACCGAAATGACCATGCCACAAATTCAATGCAGTTTGAGAGCAGGTAACCGCAGCACTATTTCCCCAGCACTTCGTGTCCTCTCCAGGACAGTTCATCAGGAGGTGGGGTTCTGATACTCAGTATTGCCCATTTATTCAGGCCATTTAAAGTGATATAAAAATATTGCTTTTAAATGTATACATATACCAAGCATTACAAAAATTCCCCTCAAAAAACACCAAACACCTAAATCCATTATGAAATTGGTCACATTCTTCAAGTATAATACTAAATTTAAAACAAAATATTTAGGCAACATATTAGTGGGAGGTCATGCATTTATGCAAAAGGTCAAGACATTCAAAACAGAACATATCACAGGAAAAAAAGCATCATAGCTTATTGATCAACATAGAAGGTACTTCTATATCCTTAAAAAAGGGTTTGAAAATAAATGCCAGGCATATTTTAACAAGGTCTTTCTTTATTTCTCTCTCTAATGCCAAAATCAAGGAGATCAAGAAGCTAATGCAAAGGGTCAAGTTTAGGACTATGGATTTTAATACCAAATTTCTTTAGAATAAAGTATGGATCTCTTCTATTCCTATTTCATCTCTACTGCCAAGAGTTTGGCATAAGAGCACAATAACTTGTGAAATGTCCCTTCGTTATACATAGATTCATCTCCAAAAAAATCCAACACATTATAAAAATGGCAAAATATCCAGGCATTCATTCAAACCCCTGGAGGACATAGATTTCAGAGTGTAAATCCATCTGGATTTCTTCTGAAGTAGTTTGTTCAGTCTGTCCCAATCTCTAGTAATGGGATGTATATATTCAAGGCCCAAAAAAGAAAAACTGTCCAATTTACTATTATGACAGGTGGCAAAATGAACACCTATGGGTGTATCAGGTTCCAATTTAAGAATTGCATGTGCATGTTCCTGCATTCTTTCCTTAAGGGATCTTTTGGTACGTCCCACATGTAACATGGGGCAGGAACATTGGACCACAAAGACCACATAACAGGCTGTGCATGAGATGAGTTCTCTAATCTGTATCTTTTTGCTAGAAACAGGATGAACAAATGAACTGCCCTGAATATAGTAACAACACATGTTACACCTTCCACAGCGAAAACTTCCACTTGGGAGAGGGGTTAACCAATTTAAGTGACTGGTCTATAAAGTTTTTGTATACAGACTGTGGGTTAACATGTCGCCTAAGGTTTTCCT
This sequence comes from Neoceratodus forsteri, assembly GCA_016271365.2. Lineage (NCBI taxonomy): Eukaryota > Metazoa > Chordata > Ceratodontiformes > Ceratodontidae > Neoceratodus > Neoceratodus forsteri. The sequence goes on along the minus strand of CM028131.1, from coordinate 156,709,473 downwards.
TTTTTATAAGTAACCCTGGGGCCCTTTCCCAGTATTTTAGGCATGGAAGGTTCACTTTGAAGTATAGTCCAGAATTCCCTGATAACTCTGGCCATTACAGGAGCTACACAATTAAATTCAGTGACAAAAGTCACTGGTTGTTCAATGTCTGAAGATTTTCTAATCTTTGGTTTTAATAAAGTACCACGCTCTAAATTTCCGGCTTTTTTTAGAGCAACAGACGAAGTGTTTTCTTTATATCCTCGATATCCCTTTAAATCTAAAGCTTGTTGTTCAAAATCCTTGGCTGATGAGCAATTATGCTTAAGCTGAATGAACTGGCTAAAAGGGATCAAGTTTTTAATATGATCTGGATGTGGACTTTTAGCATGTAGGAGCAAATTTCCCGATGTAGGTTTTCTATAGGTTTTAGTCCTAATCTGTTGTCCATCAACCCCCAAAAATTCCAAATTCAAAAACATAATTGAATGTAGTTCAATATTTGAGGTAAACTGTAAACCCAAATGATTGTTATTAAGTAGATCAACAAAATAACTGGCCTCTCCAAAGTTTATCCTCCAAATTACCACAATATTGTCCAAATAACGACCCCACAAAAAATATTTGAAAGAAAGGGGTTCCAGTCTGGGTTAAACACCATGGTCCCCTTCCACCAAGCCAAAAAACTGTTGGCATAAGAGGGGGTCATGGTGGTACCCATCGCAGTACCCCGTGTCTGCAAATAAAACTTTTGATCAAAAATAAAATAGTTACAAGTCAAAATTAGGTCTATGGCATCCATCAAAAAAAATTTTTGGAAAATGTGAAGCCTTGATATTGTTATGCAAATGATAATCAATTGCAGCAAGGCCCAAATCATGTCTAATACAAGTATATAAGCTAACCACATCTATTGTAAGCCAAAGAAATTCATGGGACCAGACCAATCCCTCCAGTTTGGATAAAATGTCCATATAATCCCTAATATAGGGCAGCTGATCTACTATTAAATTCAGTGACAAAAGTCACTGGTTGTTCAATGTCTGAAGATTTTCTAATCTTTCGTTTTAATAAAGTACCACGCTCCAAATTTCTGGCTTTTTTTAGAGCAATAGACAAAATGTTTTCTTTATATCCTCTGTCTAAAAAGCGTTCCTTTAAATCTAAAGCTTGTTGTTCAAAATCCTCGGCTGACAAGTAATTATGCTTAAGTCGAACAAACTGGCTATAAGGGATCGAGTTTTTAATATGATCTGGATGTGCACTTTTAGCATGTAGAAGCAAATTCCCCAATGTAGGTTTTCTATTGGTTTTAGTCCTAATCTGTTGTCCACCTACCCCCAAAAATTCCAAATCCAAAAACATAATTGAATGTAGTTCAATATTTGAGGTAAACTGTAAACCCAAATGATTGTTATTAAGTAGATCAACAAAAGAACTGGTCTCTCCAAAGTTTCCCCTCCAAATTACCACAATATCATCCAAATAATGTCCCAGCAAAAACTGCATTGAATTTGTGGCGTGGTCATTTCGGTCTGTGCACTTGCTTTTTGCGCTTTTTTGTTCGTAATCTCAAGTTTTAGCACCCGCTCGTTCCAGTAAGTGCACTCACTTATGTTTATTTCTGCTATATATTTGAACTGCATACTCTTTCACTGGTGTACTCTGGCATTGATTATGCCTGTATACTGTTCGTACAGGTCATTACTACATTGCCTGTTTTCACAACTGCAACAACTGTGTAATTTGTTTGCATTTGCTTTCTGCACATTGTTTATTTAATTTATATTGTGTATATTGTTCCTTTTTTTTGACTATTATCTTGTATTATTTGTATCACTTGAAGTGGAACCTTTGTAAAATAACCCCCGGTTCAAAAGTAATTGTAATCCTAATTATGAATAAATAAATACATTTCTAAAGAGATTTTGTCTGGTTGCCCTATAGTGGTACTGCAGACAGCAAAGAAATTTCTCTGGCAATATCACAATAATTTCAGGAGATTTCTGACCATGTCAGTAGCTGCTACTGTACATGTAAATGCTGATCTGAGGGAAGAAGAACACATACTGTGTGCAGGATGTTTAAATGATAACCGGAGGCAGATACTTTCCAATGTGTATGGTTTCTGTAAATATATTTAGAATCAAAAGTCTCAAAAAAGTACAAAGCATCATGGATATTTAAGTGTGTGTGTGTGTGTGTGTGTGTGTGTGTACTAAATTCTGTTAGATATGTCACTACTCAGGTCTCACCACAGCTGACTCATAGAAACATCTGAAGTATTGTTATAGTAAGTCTAAGTGGAAAAAGTTGAAGTAATTTACATTCTGCTCAGAAAGAAGAACAATGCATAAAATTCATGAATGATACAACTGGACAGATATGTCCTAGTTGTTTTTTTTTTTTTTGTAAACACACACACCCTTTAATGACTTGAATGCCAATGGCAAAAATAAAGAGACAAACTGCAGCATTCTGCACCAACAGCAAGTTCCTGACTTGGCTGAGTATACTACACTACTTGTAACAACATAGTGCTGCACAATTATTCCTGGATTGAAGAAAAGGGTGAACTCTGACAATGGTAAAAACAGTCCCTAACTGCAATCAACACATGGTACACAGGAGTCAGCATTCTTGGCTGAATCCCCTATGAATGGGCTTAACTATTGCTTTAGCTTCCTAGTCGGCTTAATCTACTAGTCTTGTGTTCGTCATAGTAAGTGGGAACAAGCATTTGTCAATGCCGACTGTTGCTTGCTTCTATGTGCTGTTTAGGTATTTGGAAGTCATTGGAGTGCAAATATTGAAAATTTGTGAACTTACGAGCGTGCATAGGAACTGCTCAATGCATGCTCATAAAACAATCATTTTAGGAATTTTTCACCAAATTTTCAACATAACCATTTTAAGACCTCTGCTCATGAACAGTGTCACTGTAATTTTCTTAATGTGTCCCATACATTGAGTTAGCACACCAACTGCACCATTGTGCACTACATGGGCGGAAACACATTTTGGGCAGGATGTGAAAAATGACAGCTGTACTGCTCATAAGGAGGTGTGGTAAAATGACAATGTTGAAAATCTGGAATGAAAATATTGAAAATTTGCTTGCTTCTATGTGCTGTTTAGGTATTTGGAAGTCATTGGAGTGCAAATATTGAAAATTCGCGAACTTACGAGTGTGCGTAGGAACTGCACAACGCACGCTTGTAAAACAGTCATTTTAAGGAATTTTTTCACCAAATTTTCAACATAGCCATTTAAGACTTCTGCTAATGAACAGTGTCACTGTGATTTTCTTAATGTGTCCCATGCATTGATTTCACACACTGACTGTGCCATTGTGCGCTAGATGGGCGGAAACACGTTTTGGGCAGGATGTGAAAAATGACAGCTGTACTGCTCACAAGGAGGTGTGGTAAAATGGCAATGTTGAAAATCTGGAGTGAAAATATTGAAAATTAGTGAACTTACGAGCGTGTGTAGAAACGGCATAATGCACGCTCATAAAACAGTCATTTTTAGGAATTTTTTCACCAAATTTTCAACATAGGCTTTTTGAGAGCCCACCTTATGAACACTGACAGTGTTGTTTCATTAATTGGTCCCAAAAGGTGATTTCATGCAGTGACCACAAAATAACCCTTTGGGCCCAATTAACACCTTGACAGTGCAAGAATTCATGAGGAGGAGTCCCAAAAACCCCATGTTGAAAATTTGGGGCCATAATTCCCCAAAATGCCTGAGATATGCAACAAAGTTGAAAAAACCCTATCTATCCCATTATACAGCTTACCGGCATTTCCTCAGTTCACAGTTGGCTTTGAAGAGTGCAGACATGTTCCCGGTCCACCAATGAAACCGTCGTGCTGAGCTCCGAATGCATGTATGGTGTGGAAGTATGGGAGGAAGGGTGCACAGTAGGTGGAGTTGGCGTTGTGGGAGGGGCAGGAGACTATGAGGACTGTTTTTTATTCATAGGTTTTTTTACAAAGATGGCTGGGGCGTTTGCCATGCTGGGGTGGGCTCCCAGCATTGCAGCAGGAAAAGCTGTTCTGGGGGACATGGAGCCAACAGGGGATTGGGCAGCCCCATCAGCCAAAGCAAGATTTGCCACACTGGGGTGGGCTCCCAGCATAGCACCGGGAAAGCTTTTGAGGGGGGCATACAGCCTTGGAGCCGACGGGGGATTGGGCACCCCCATCAGCTATAACAGTTTTTGCCATGCTGGGGTGGGCTCCCAGCATGGCACCTGGACAGCTGTTGGGGTGGGGGGCATGGAGCCAACTGGGGATTGGGCACCCCCGTCGGCCATACAGTGTGTGCGTGGGGGCGCATCAGCATGCAATATGAGTGCTTGCGCATGTGTGTGCGTGGGGGAGGAGAGCTCTGCTCACTGATGCGGAGCTCTCCCTTTGAACTGTATGCCACTGCATTTTCAGCTTGTCATAGACAGCTGCAGCAGTGATTGGGGAACTGGGGCCACACCTGCAAACACACTGACTGCATTGGAAGACGGGCTGACACACCTCCGATAACTCGGATGATGGCACTATGTTTCTTGCACATGCGTGCATGCAACATAAAAAATGAAGTAATTTAAATGTGCATTAGAAAGAAAAAGAACAAATATGTAGGGTGCACAAATGATAACAGAATGCAGATACTTTCTAAAGTGTGTGGTTTCTGAAACACACATACACACACACACACACACTCAAAAGCCTTAAACCCATCAAAAACATTATGGGTACACAACCATATATTTGTGTATGTGTTGAGGGTAAACCTGCACTATGTTTTAACTAGTATTACTTTTTGTTTGACATGTCACTGCTCAGTTCTCACCCCAGCTGACTGACGGATACAGTTAAAGTATTCTTATTGTTGTATTTTATTGCCTTCTAGTCTTGTTATTGTTGTAGTGAGTGGAAATAGATGAAGTAATTTAAATGCTAAGCAGGAAGAAAAATAACACATAGGGAACATAAATGGTAACACAAGTCTGATACTTTTCAATTTGTATGTTTTTCTGTAAATACACATATAATCAAAAGCCTCCAACAAAGCACAAACCATAATGGGTATGGAAATCCATATGTGTATTACATTCTGCTGGACATGCCACTACTTTGGCCTCATCATGGCTGACTCATAAAAACATTTTTATTGTCACAGTGAGTGGAAAGAGATGAAGTAATTTACACACTGATCTGAAAAAAAGAGCAATGTATAGAATACATAAAAAGATAAAAGAAACATAGAAAATTGCCAGACAAAGAAGACATTATATTCTATACTCTCTGCCCTTTTAAGTGGTACATGCACACTAGAGATCCATAACTCATCCACCCCATCCTGTCCTCCCACATTCCTGTAACCAGCCCATTATGTCTCTCCCATCCACTCTTGAATCCATCCACCATTTCCTCACTGACCACTTCTGTGGGCAGCTTATTCCTCTTTTCCCCCAACCCACTCTGTTAAATATTTTCTCACGTCCTTTCAAAATCTATCCCCACCAATTTTCTCTTGTTCTTCATGGTATTAATGCTCCCATGTTCTGTAAACATCTTGCTTGAGCTAACTTTGTTTATTCCCTGCATGTTTTTATTGGTCGTCTCTGGTTATCATTGTTGTAGTGACTGGAAAAAGGTGAAGCTATTTTAAAACTGAGCAGAAAAAAAGGACCAAATATGCAGGATGGCTGAATAATAAAAGAAAACTTATAATTTCACATTAGTGTGGTTTCAGTAAACACACTCAGTTAAAAACCTCAATCCCAGCACAAAGCATCATGGATATACAAATATATGTGCAGGAGGGTAAATTGAATACAAAATATCTTAAATGATACTATATTATGTTTGACATGTCACTATGCTGGCCTCACTACAGCTGATTCATAAATACATTCGAAGTATTATTATTATCATAGTGGGTGGAAACAGGTAAAGTAATTCATATTCCAGACTAGAAAGATTGTATAATTTACATCCTGATCAGGGAGACAAAGAACAACACATAGACCTCATAAATGACACAAGAGTGCAAACACTTTCCAATCTGTGTGATTTCTGTAAACACACATACAATCAGTGGCCTTCAACATAATACAAAGCATCATGGGTATGCAAATCCGTGTGTGTGTGTGTGTGTGTGTGTGTGTGTGTGTGTGTGTGTGTGGTGGGGGGGGTGAATTGACTACAAAATGTTAAACTGGTACTATATTCTGTTCAACATATTACTTCTCAGACCTTACCACAGATGCATCACAGATACAATTAAGTGTGTTTTATTGTTGTAGTGTGTGAAATAGATTACATTATGTGCATGCTGATCAGAAAAAAAGTAAGTGCAATGCATACTAATATTTATATAGAACTATAGAAAATTGCATTTGTATATGGGTGTTGTAATCTGTGTTACTTATGGTGTAATAAGGGTCTCTCATGCTGGTTGGGCAAGAGGACTGCAAAGAACAGCTGAGCAGTTCTTGCTGTCTAGCCAGTGAGAGAGAAAGATCCTTGTTACACCATAAGAGACACAGATGATAAAACCCATATACTGTACATATTATAAGGCAATGGGATACCTTTAATATGTACCGTGGTACTCCCCAGGATATAATGCAGTGTTACAAATTCTTGCATGACAAAAAGGATTAACTGCCAATTAAATTTAATTGTTTCCAGTGTCACAAACCCACTGAGCAGGTCAGGCCCTCTGCTCCCACAGTGCCAACCTCTGAGCTCAGTCTTGTGAACAGGAAACAGAAACAGGGTAACCTTCCTGTCTGTTTTGTGGGTTCGAGTCAATCTTTGGTCTCAAGTCTTGGAGGGATTCAAACTGTGAACCTCTTGTTAGCATACCCAGTGTACAGGCTCAGATAATTCTACTCTTCGGGGGGGCAGATATCTTTCACTTACGGGCACTCAACCAGGTGTACAAAATGAACCCTTAAAACTCTATTTAAGACCTCAGAATAAATTCTTACCTTTTCCCAGTTTGGTAAAACCAGTAAGCTTTGTACATTGTCAGCTTTAACCATATATGCTTCCCTTGTTAAAGAAAGAATTTCAAAGGCACACCAAGTAGTCTCTAAAGTAGAGGTTTTCTTCAAAATAGATAAAAAATAAAAAATGTAAATACAGAACAATTTATCACAAAAACATACAATCACCTAAAAAAACAAGATTTTAAAAGTGCAATCTCCTACCACCAATTAGACTTGATCTATCTAATGTATCTCTTACAGTGCTGCTAGCATGTTGTAGCTTTCAGAGTCCAAACATTTTTGTGTAAATGGAAAACAGAATACTGTTTAAAAACTGGCTTTGCCAGCCTCTTTGAGTGAGATCACCTAGCTCCTCCCTGTCAGAATAAAAAAATCATACCAACAGGTTGTCTTTTTCAGAAGGTAAATTAAAATTCTGTGACCTCAGCAAAACTATTTTTTTTTTCAAATGACTTTCTTTGATCTTATGAGCAGCTTCCCCTTTCCAGGACATCAAAGGACTTGTTATGTCTCTCTGCCAGATCTCACAGAAGTGCAACATGCTTTGTATCGCCATGTAAATATTAACTGTGTTTCCTCTGAAAGTCATAAAAGTTTATGATCTACCTTGGCAGCTGGCAAGCTGTAATTAGTCACATAAACAGGAGATCCTAAATTTTAAGTCTCTTCTAGCCTGTAATTATCTCTTGGCCTTCCAGGTAACTCATTGTAGCTAAAACCTGGGAGGGGGCCGTCATTCTACAGGCTGTCAGCATCTCTCATGAGAGATATTCAATAACACATTTTTATATTACAAATGTCATAGATTAATCAGAACCAGCTGTCTGAGTGTCACATCCAGTAGTAACTCTGCTTCAGAATTCTGCAGTATTGTGTTGCATCCTTTTGTGCTCCACTGTATATTGAGTGTTTTTGTAACTGAATTCTGTTTTAATTTTTAGATGCCAGCAGCATAGCTGTAAGCACCAAATTGTGATCATACACACTCTTTTGTACATTTAGAAAAATTCTAGCTTACATTCAGTGTGAGTGATCTGATTGCATATCATTTATGATGTCAGTGACAGGGCTTTTTAGGTCTTGGCATAGGGTTTTAGACCTACACAAGCCAGGGTTCTTTCCCAACAGTGGACCAATTTTGTCTTTCTCATTACAGTTTATGTAGTATGAGAGAAATTGTTAAATAGCATTGCTGATGTTAATAATATGCTTTCAGCAAAGTTTGAAGTTTTATATTGCTGAAAACTTTAAAAGTTCCAGCTAAGGCTTTGATGTTTAAATGCTAATTGAGAAGCACTACTTTAAATACACAGACTGTTAATTATGAACAACTACTGCAGAGGTGTAGATTGATCTCCGCACTTACTGCTGGATGTCCTTTGCCACAGCTTGCATCTCCTGTATAGGAAGTTTAGTACAGCAGTAGAGTTACAGGCTGCCAAGTAGTTGAGGCCAGTGGTCCTGGGTTCGATCCCCTGAGTGGAACATATTTTCTTTCACACCACAGATATGTAGTATGAGAAAAATAGATGCCATTGCTGCTGATATTAATATACTTTTGGAAAGATCTGAAGTTCTATATTGCTTGACATTTAAATGCAACTTGGGAAACACAAGACAGGCAAACTTAATTATGAACATCCACTACTGCTCTATATGTAAAGGGTCTGCACTCACTGCTTGATGTCCTTTGCAACAGCATATAGCTCCTGCATAGGAAGTGTAGTGCAGTGATAGAGTTACAGGGTACTGAGTAGTAGAGTGCAGACAGGCTAGGTGCAGTCTCTTTAGAGTGGAATTTGTTTTCTTTCTCACTAAAATTTATGCAGTATGAGAGAAATTGTTAGATGTCATTACTGATGTTAGTAAATGACTTTCAGTAAGGTTTGAAGTCCTATATTACGGATAACTTTAGTTGTTCTAGAGTTCATGGCTCCCACATTCTCTGGGTCACATCTGTTCTTGTTGACCTCTTCCATCTAACAGATGCTGCTTGGTTCGGGCACAAGGCTTCTGGGGTGCCTTCTGAAATGTAAGTTTTTACTAGACCCTGAAACTATTGTACCAAAGTCATCCAGCAGGCTAAGGCTGCTTAGTTCCAAAACAAATTCTTATTCAGTGGCTCAGACCATTCTAAATTTTGGAATGCAGTTCATTGCCTTCTTAATACCGCTCTGATTACTTCAGGTTCACAGAGCAATTTGTGTTATCGCTATCTGCTGATGCACTAATTCAGTCATTTGTAGATGGCCCTAGGGTCCTCTTATCTCCTTCAGCAGCCACTAACCTGCTGATACCTCCTTTAATATATGGGACATTCAATCTGTCCCCTATCCACAAATTGGACATCCTCAGGGAACTCCTTTCTTTGAATGTTCTCTCTTCTGGGGGATCTGATGTCCTATCACTCAGATTCCTAGCTATTGGGACTCCAGCCCTGATCTATTTCCTTTATTTATTCACTTTGTTAACCGTGTAAGTACACTGAACCATGGCATTTTTTTCAGGAATGATGTGGCACAACAAAAGCAGGCAGCCGAGATGGTACAAAAATATACTATACAATATATGTAGCATACATTATATCTACAGACATACAACAATAAACACATTCACACTTAGTTTTTTTCTGAAAATAAGACTGTAACTGATTTAAAAAATTTAAGTGGCTGCAAACATTAAGGCAAGGTAGTCATAGTGAATTGCATAATATTGGTGCTTGCACACGCCCCCATAGCAGTTAAAAATTTAGGAATTAGTAATTGTAGGCTAGAAGAGGATCTTAACACTCTACATGCTTTCCTGATTTCAATTCAACTGTATAATGGGGACAAATATTTTGTTCTTTTATATATTGTCAACTAAACAGCCAAGATTGTATTGAAAATGTAACTCTGGGGGTTACCAACCAGTTTCTTTGTAAAATACACAGTGATAAGTATTGTATGACTTAAGTGTAGTAAATCTACAAACAGAATTAAATGTTTTGGTTATTAAATTTATATCAGCGCCTGACAATTTTGTAAGTAAAAATGAGTTGTAGTCTAGAGTTGGTAAGAGTACACTTTTAGAGATTACTGTCCTAGCCTTCCTTGTTGGACAATCTTTTAATTTTGTACAAGCTGGTCAACAAAAACTAAATAAATAAAAATAAATAAATTTCTGCACTGACCATCTTTGTAGACAGAGGCTCAGATATTCAGACTGCGCCAGGCTGTGGCACAAGCCTGGGCGCAACGCAAATGGGCTGTGCAGGGGCATTGACAGGGTGATATTCAATGGAGCTGTGCCATGGCACAGCATCACTGAATATTGCATCCTGGCCACCCCACAGTGTGCATGGCGCAGTGGCACTACACCAGCACAAGTGGGCAGAGTGGAGCGGGGGATGCACTAGCGCAAGTTCTGTTGCGCTAGGTGCAACAGCCATGATATTCAAAGGTGCACATGTAAATGGGGCTATAATGCATGCAAGGTGCAAATGGGGCCATTTTCATGTCATTATGGCCCCATTTACATGCAGATGTGCTGATCCCTGGTGATTTGCGCCTGGCGCCCTGCCAGGCTACAGCTGTCAGGGACCGATGCCCCCTGCACAGTGCGGAAAAGTGCCCCACTGCCCGATCACAGGCATCTGTTAAAAGAAAACACGTCCTACATCCCTGGTGGTCCAGTGGACTGCTCACAGCCTGATCGCAGGCATCTGTTAAAATAAAACATGTCCTATATCCCTGGTGATCCAGTGGACTACTTGCAGCTCGATCATGGGCTTAAGTATAAAAATAATCGTTTCATATCTCTGGTGGTCCAGTGGACCACTTGAAGCCCAATCAAGGGTGTCAGTAAAATATTAATGCCACAGCAACTCAACCCTGGTGGTCTAGTGGTACCCCCCTCCTGACCCGCCCACTGAGCCCCACCACCCCGCTCCCCCCGGTCAGTGGTGGGTGGCTGCTCCCCACCTGCTTGCCACTCCACTTCCCGCTGACTGACACCATACGGTAGGGCTGCATTCCCTTTGGCTCACACTGTGGACCAATGGGCGTACAGCCCTACTGTACAGTGTCAGTCGGCAGGTGGTGGGGTGTAGCAGGTGGGAAGCTGCCGCCCGCCGCTGACTGGGAGGGAATGGGGTGGTGGGGCTCAGTGGGTGGGAGGAGGGGGGTACCACTAGACCACCAGGGGTTGAGGTTGCTGTGGCATTAATGTTTTACTGACACCTGCAATTGGGCTCGCGGCGGTCCACTGGACCACCAGGGATATAGGACGAATATTTACATCTATGTATGCCTGTGATCGGGCAGCGAGCAGTCCACTGGACCACCAGGGATACTGGATGTTTATATTCTTATACATCTGCCCACGATCTGGCATGGGGGGGTGCCACCACAATGGTGCAGCTCGGGTGGCCACCCACAGGTGGCAGCTGCCATGTTGCACCCTGCAATACGGCAGCTCACCTGTGGGTGGCCAGCCGTTGTTCCATTTTTTTTTTGGCTCACCTGTGTGCAGCGCCAGTAAGGGTTGCACATGCATGGGCTCAGCACATCCCGGGCAGATATCGGGATGTGCAGAGTATCATGGAGCCTTCTTGTAGCATACATTACTGATGTGCTCTGGGTCATCGGGATTTGTGCCAGGCACAATCCCTGTTTGAATATCATGCCTGGGTGCATCAGTGGGTTGCACATGGTGCAACAGTGTTGCGCCATGCACAACCCTTCTGAATATCTGGGCCCCAATATCCAAAAAATGCTGCACTCTTAATAACAACCATGACAGGCATTGTGATGAATTCCAGTGTCCTTTTTATTTTAGGGCACAAAGTACTCAACTTAAACTCACTGAGCACACCAAAGCACAGTGCTTCACCTCTCTCTGAGGCTTCCAAGGGACTAATGAGATACAATGATTCACTTCATTAAGTATGCACCAAATAACAACATCATGGCATATATACACTAATTTCATTGGCTAATCATTTTTTGAAAATAAAAATAAGATATAAACATTTCAGCAAGTATAATGAACATAAAGATATATAAATTAAATAAAGAAGCTTAGTAAGCCAATTTGAGAGCATTTGTAAATCGTTATCCATCATTGTCCCTTATTTAGAGATTAGTGCCCAAAATTGTGCTTGTGTGACTCAGTTTCAAACATTTAAGGCTTTACTTCTAATTGACTATTGTCTAACAAAAACACCTTATATAATCTCCATCACAACTGCAGATGTTTGTACAAGTAAATGAGTATGGGTCTTGGTTACAACACAAATTTATACTAGTTTGCTTTACAAACATATTTCTCATAAATTATATACAGTACACTTAACAAAAAACACACATAATTCTGAAACTAAGTCAGAATAATACAACATAGCCCAAGAATGTAGGCTGTGAATACATCTTGCTATAAAAAGTTTTCAATACTAGTCTGCTTTCATTTCATTGACAGGTATATACATGTGTTAGAATAAGGACGATGACTGCTGATATCACATCAGTAAGTTTAAACAATATTGTCCAACATGGGTGGCAGATTTAATTTAGTCAAACCTGCTAGAAGCCAATTCAGATTGCTATGATCACTCTCTTGAATCAAGGCAATTCCAGGGGATCTGTATCTCCAATTACTGTACATTGGTCTCCAGTCCCATGTGGTTCAAAAATCTGTTAAAGCAAAATAATAATAAAGTATTAATAGTTTATTTGGATCTGAAACATTCTCTAACACCTACTAACTGGTAAATAAACTTGTGATTACACATGTCTATGCTTTGTCTTTAATGGAAATCCACTGTTCAAATAGCTTAAGCTAGATATGCATATATACAGGATACTCTTTGAGTGTCACAAAGACCTGGGGGTGGGATTGTTTATTGGATTTGTATTTAATTCTTAAGATTTACTGGTTAGGAGCAATCAATTGTTTTAACATTACTTAAGGTACGGTTTAGGTTCCAGCATTCCATTCACACCAAGTGGATTTACAGTATTCATCCTGTATATTCAATAACTTTCTTTTTTCAGCAATACATTTGCCCTATCCCTTCCCCTCTTGTCACATTTTGCTACTTCAATACCAATACATCTGAGTCCACTAGGCTCTGCATCATGCATTTCTGTAAAATGTCTCCCCACTGCTTTATCTAGTCTCCTATTCCTGATGCAACCAATGTGTTCTTGTATGCGTTCCTTAAAACTTCTAACTGTCCTTCTGATATATGCTATATTGCAAGAGCACCAGATCACGTAAACCACAAATATGGTATTGCAGGTAATGAGGTCCCTAATGGTTACCCCATAATTATTATTAAATGCTGCCAGGTTTTTACCTTCCATGACATGCTTACAGATGTTACATCTTTTACATCTGTACATGCCCATAGGTCTTTAAGGCAGCCATGTATCCCTTTGAGTTTTTGGTGTCTGAAAGTGACTATGCTCTAGTTTGTCATGTAAATTTGGTGCTTTCTTGTATGTTACTCTAGGTTTAGGACCTGCAGCCATGCTCACTTCTTCATCGGCCAGTAGTATCTGCCAGTTTCTCCACACTATATTGCCTATGGATACAGAGACAGAATTGTATTCTGTGCATAGAGTAATCAGGCCCCACCAATGTCACTCTTCTGTTGCTTCTTTATTCCTACATAATTCCTCCTGTGTCATATTTTTAACTTTCTGCATGTCTGTGATTACTGCCTCCCTCCTGTATCCCTGATTAATGAATCTACCACATAGTTCCTCTGCCTGTTTGTCAGAGTCATCTTGTCTTGAGCAGTTTCTCCAAATTCTTAGCATCTGACTAAATGTGATTGATTCCTTTAGTTTATAAGGGTGTTCACTATCACTTCATAGAAGTGTGTTTGTAAAGGTCTCATTCCTAAAACCCTTCATAATTATTTTCTTGGTATTACTATCTTCTGACAAAGTAATATCTAAAAAGTCAATACTTGGATTGCCAATTTTACAAGGAAATTTCAAGTTAAAATAATTGTTTTTCAGCCAATCAATAAACCTTTGTGCTTCATCCTGTGTGCCATTCCAAATATACAAACAATTTTCTATATAACACTACCATTTGATTATGTTTTCAGAGAATGGATTGTTCATCTAATTTTGCTCACGTTGCAACTCCCAGTACCTCATAAACAAACTTGCATATGTGGGTGCCATTACTGCATCCATGGCTGTGCAGCAGGCCTGCAGGTAGTAAATTCTCATCAAAAGTAAATACATTGTGTGTTAGAATAAAGTGCAAAGACTACAATAAATTCAACTGGTGTAATTTCGCTATCTGCACTATTTTTGAAAAAGAACCTTCAAGCTTTAAGACCATCTTCATGTCTTATAGAGGTGTATAGGGCTTCTGCATCTATTGTCAGCCACAAATATCCCTCTTTCCATTCCACTTGTGTAAGTTTGCTTATGGTGTCACCAGTATATTTGAGGTGTAAGGGGATTGTGGGTACAAGACAACTGAGGAAATGGTCCACAAACACACCAATAATTTCTGTCAGTGAATTGACCTCAGAGACGGTTGGCTATCCTGGTGGGTCCATTAGATCTTTGTGGACCTTGGGTAATGCATATAAAGTAGGCATTACAGGGTTTTCTTTCCAGATGAATTTGTATTCATCTGTGGAGATGTCTCCCCTATGGTGTAGTGAAAGGGTGGCTTACCCCAACAAACAACAAACAGAATATCCAAAAATACTGCAATCTTAATAACAACCATGGCAGGCATTGTGATGAATTCCAATGTCCTTTTTATTTTAGGGCACAAGGTACACAACTTAAACTCATTGAGCACACTTAAGCCCAGTGCTTCGCCTCAGTCGGAGGCTTTCAAGGGGCTAATGAGATACAATGATTCCCTTCATTAAGTTTTTGTTAGACGATAATCAGTTAAAAGTACAAACAAGCATTTGTCAATGCCGAACGTTCGCTTGCAGGTATTTGCAGTGGTATTTGGCACTTGGACATGGCTTAAAAAAATCAGTGACAAAGAAGTACAAGCATTTGTCAATGCCGAATGTTGCTTGCTTCTATGTGCTGTTTAGGTATTTGGAAGTCATTGGAGTGCAAATATTGAAAATTCGCGAACTTACGAGTGTGCGTAGGAACTGCACAACGCACGCTCGTAAAACAGTCATTTTTAGGAATTTTTTCACCAAATTTTCAACATAGCCATTTTAAGACCTCTGCTCATGAACAGTGTCACTGTGATTTTCTTAATGTGTCCCATACATTGATTTCGCACACCGACTGCGCCATTGTGCGCTACATGGGCGGAAACACGTTTTGGGCAGGATGTGAAAATGACAGCTATACTGCTCATAAGAGGTATGGTAAAATAGCAATGTTGAAAATCTGTGAAAATATTGAAAATTCGCGAACTTACGAGCGTGCATAGGAACTGCGCAACACACACTCGTAAAACAGTCATTTTTAGGAATTTTTTCACCACATTTTCAACACAGCCATTTTAAGACCTCTGCTCATGAACAGTGTCACTGTGATTTTCTTAATGTGTCCCATACATTGAGTTCGCACACCGACTGCACCATTGTGCGCTACATGGGCGGAAACACATTTTGGGTGAGATGTGAAAAATGACAGCTGTACTGCTCATAAGGAGGTGTGGTAAAATGGCAATGTTGAAAATCTGGAGTGGAAATATTGAAAATTCACAAACCTACGAGCGTGCGTAGGAACTGCACAACGCACGCTCGTAAAACAGTCATTTTTAGGAATTTTGTCACCAAATTTTCAACATAGCCATTTTAAGACCTCTGCTAATGAACAGTATCACCATGATTTTCTTAATGTGTCCCATACATTGTTTTCACACACCGACTGTGCCATTGTGCGCTACATGGGCGGAAACACATTTTGGGCAGGATGTGAAAAATGACAGCTGTACAGCTCATAAGGAGGTGTGGTAAAATGGCAATGTTGAAAATCTGGAGTGAAAATATTAAAAATCGTGAACTTACGAGCCTGCGTAGGAACTGCGCAATGCACGCTCGTAAAACAGTCATTTTGGAATTTTGCACCAAATTTTCAACATGGGGTTTTTGGGACCCCTTCTCATGAATGATGTCACTGTCATGGTGTTATTCAGGCCCAAAGGGTGATTTTGTGCAGTGACTGCGCAGTGACTGTGAAATCACCCTTCGGCCCTAATAACGCCATGACAGTGACATCATTCATGAGAAGGGGTCCCAAAAACCCCATGTTGAAAATTTGGTGCAAAATTCAAAAAATGCCTGAGATATGCAATAAAATTGAAAACCCCTATCTAGCCCTTTATACAGCTTACCGGCATTTCCTCAGTTCGCGGTTGGCTTTGAAGAAGTCTGAACATGTTCGGTCCACGATGATCATCGCACCAAACTCCGGAGGTAAGTATGGGGCGAGGTGTGAGAGCAGGGTGTGCAGTGGGTGGGTGCAGGTTGTGGGATGGGGGGCTGGGAGAAGCGCCGTGGGACCGTTTTTAATTTACAGGTTTTTAAAAAAGGCGTGGGGCGTCTGCCACGCTGGGTGGGCTCCCAGCATGGCAGAAGGATGGCTGGGGGCTGTGGAGCTGACGGGTTGGGCACCCCGTCCAGCAGACACATGGGACATCTGCCATGCTGGGTGGGCTCCCAGCGTGGCAGAAGGATGTTCTGGGGCGTGGAGCCGGCGGGGATTAGGCACCCCGTTGGCAGACAACGTGGGGACGTTTGCCATGCTGGAGTGGGCTCCCAGCATGGCAGCAAAGATTGGTGACGCTGGTGTTAGAGATGACAGCGGTGGTTTTCGAAGAGAAGACCACCGCTGTCATACACAGCACCGCGTCCGATTGGTGCAGGACTGCCATGCCTGCTCAATGGAGCAGGGGATTGCAGAGGAGGGGCACACCTCCAAAGTGTCCCATTCTCCCAAGACGTTCCTTGCGCATGTGCACAAGCGAACGTAAAGAGGACAGTGGAATTCATCACAATGCCTGCCGTGGTTGTTATTAAGAGTGCAGTATTTCTAAATATTCTGTTTGTTGAGGATAAGCCACCCTTTTACTGCACTACCAGGTAAAACTGGAGTGCAGGCTTCACAGTTGGATTTCATCTTTGTAGACAGCCTGGTAAACTTCTCCAGCACTAGCGCTGTGAAGAAGTATGTCCTAATGTCCTTTTTCAACCTATCCCCACACCAATTTTCTCTTGGCCCCCCTGATACAAAAAAACACTGTCTACATATAATATAAAACTATTGCAGAGAATACTTAGTTCATGACATGTAAGACATAAATAAAAACAAAAAATTTTCATAAATATAGCTTTGCAAACATAACATTCTCTGCAATAGCATAAAGTCTTTCTTCCACCTCTTTTTCTTACCTTTTTGCAGAGCTATATTTTTGAAATTCTCATATCACGTACATTTATTGAAACTTATTTTGCACTTACAGTACTGTATATTTTCCCTCCTTTTCCCCTTCCAGCTTTTTAAATTGATATTTCTGACTATTTCAGATTGTTTGCTCTCTATATTTTACATGCCATGGGGCTTGCACTCTCTGTAATAGTTTTATTTAATATGTTGATACATCTATCTCTTACCTACTCCCCCTGCCTAGTTAGTTAGTTAGTTAGTTAGTTAGCTAGTTAAAACTTAGTTAGTTTTTGTTGACTGGGAAAGGAGGACTAAGCAATTTTGGTTATGTTCAGTCTTGTCCCACAGAGAGGGGAGGGAAATACAGATAGAAACCAACTGACAGTGAACCAGATTAAGCTATTGGTGGTGGTTTTTTTTTAGTGAGTGGGACAAATTTGGTAGTGACATCAAGAAAATTCCTCCACTCTTTTCGAGAAGTGCCATGGGATCTTTAATGTCCACCTGGACAACCACAAGAGCAGGCAGACAGGACCTTGGTTTAATGTCTCATCAAAAAGATGGCATCTCAGGAGTGTAGTACCCCCTCATGCTGCACTGCAGTGTCAGTACTTGGATTTAAACTGAGTTCCTGGTGTGGGGAGAGAACCAGTAGCCTTCTGATCTTCTAGTGTTAGAGGTGAGTGTGAAACCTTCTAATCCACTGACATTGCTTTTCATAGAAGCACAGAATTTGTCCACAGAAAAGGACTGTTTGGCCTATCCAGTCTGCCTAGATATTCCCTGCCTATTCTGTCTCCACAGACCCTAACTGGTCTCTGGCAGCCCTCCCTGCCTCTTTTGTAATACACTCATATGTCTATCTGTCACATACAGTACTTGAAGCCCCCCAGTGTTTTCCCTCCACCACTTCAGCTGGCAGTCTGCTCCAGGCATCTACCACCCTTTCAGTGAAGAAATACTTCTTCACATCTCTCTTAAATACACCCCACCCCCAGCTTCATTGCATGCCCGGTGGTCCTGAGGCTCCTTCTCATTTAAAATAGACTCCTCTCCTGCATCCTGTTCACCCCTGTGAGGTACTCGTAGGTCTCTATCATATCACCTCTCGCTCTCCTCTTTTGCAGGGTGTACATTTTGAGATCCCACAGTATCTACAGAGATTGTAACTGTTGGTGGCTTGTGCTGGTTGTGGGAACAGTTGATGGCTGTGATATTTAAAGTAAAATTGTAATGTGTGCTGTTTGCCTGGTTGGGGGGGGAGTAATTACAGGCACTATCTTATCTTGCATTATTCACTTAGGAACAGAAGAGAGAGGAGTGTTCAGGGAAGTGGCTGTGTTTTATTTTCTTCTGTTTTAATTGTGATATTTGAATAGTTTGTACTTTAAATTATTACTGTGACTTACAACTGTTACTTGGGCTGTGATATTGTAACTGTTGGTGGCTTGTGATGGTTGTGGGAAAAGTTGATGTGTGTTGCAGGCTTTGTTAAATACTGAAAAGCCACTGGGGGTTGGGCTTGAAGACTGTGAGCCGGGGAGGAGCTTGTGGAGATACAAACTGCCTGTATGAACTAACTCTTCAAGCTAATAGTCAAGTGATAAAAGTTCAGACACAGGTAGTGTAGGTGGTTGGAGAGACAAAGGTTTACCAAGCCCACAGGGTCTCTTGGAAAGATTTTTATGATATGACATGAAAGCTAGTCTTATATGATGTCATATTTGGATTTTATATATACTAAAGTGGTAATGTATTACTAAGCTACAGATCAAGCATACTTAGGGCTGTGATAAGTATTTAGGGTTCATAAGAGCTGTAATACACTGAGGAGATTGTATTAATGTGTTACTGAGTAAAGGCCATAAAAGGAGGACCAGGGGGTTAAAAAAGGACTGATATCAGACTATTAATGGAGCATATAAGTATGAGAGTAATGACTGGGAGACACTTAAGCCAATCATGGGGGACAGGTGTGGGGATACACTTAAGCCAAACATGAAAAATGGGGAGTAGGTGTGAAGGTCTGCAAGGGGGAATGAGAGAGGCAGTGGAAGTGGATGGGAATGGATAAGGGTGGGTGGAGACTGCAGAATAAAGGGTGGACACCATGGAGGGATTGCAGCAGGGAGGATAGTAAGTTGCAATGGATGTGGGGTGGCTGTTTGGATGAATTTATTATGGAAACTGGGAGGCTGTGCAATTTGCTGCAGGCTAAGGAAATTGGAGGATGAAGTAATGGAGTTATGGAGGGAACTAAGGAGAGGGAAGGAGGAGCTGAGGCCGGAGTGACCCCACTAAGGAGGGGTGGGAAGATGCAGAGAGGAAACTGCAAAGCTAAAGATGGGGATATAAGGAGGATGGGGGAGGTGAGCAGAGTTGCAGTAGGATGAGGGAGGGATCAGGGAAGGAGGAAGGAGACAATGGGCACCATTGCAGGGTTATCAAGCAATAGATTTGCAGTGTTGGCAGAGGAAGGGGAAGGGGAGGTATCGGAGCTGTGAGAGAAGAGGAAGAGGGGCAGGGAAGGTTTAAGAGGCAGGAATTAAAATGGGAAACAGAGATAGGAGAGGAAGGGTAGGGTAGAGGAGGAGGGAGAGGCGGTAACAGGAGGGGAGGCAGTAGGGTGGAATGGTGCAAGAAGCACAAAAGGTGCAGATGAGGGATGCAAGGAGGGAGGTAGTGGGGTTCTGGGGAGAAGTGGACAGGGATCATAGTAGAAGGGGGTTCAGGATCAGAATGATGGGGTGTTGGTGAGGGGGGACTCTATACTGAAGGGGATCAGATGGAGAGGAAGGGGGGAAGGCACAGTCATATCTGGGTCGAGGTAATTCCAGGGTTGACCACAGGCAGGGCAGGGCAGGCACTTCTCAAGTGTGAAAGCAGAGGGAGGATGAAGCCACATGTTGTGGTGGTGCATGTGGGAACAAAGAACTTGGCCAGGGAAACAGTGGAGGTGGTAAAGGGGAGGTTCAAGGAATTGAGTAGGCAGTGTGAGGAGGTGGGGGTGTCAGTGGCATTTTCTGAGGTGCTACCGGTACCATGTGCAAGTACAGGGAGAGGAAAAAAAAGGATAGAGGAGTTCAATGGGTGGCTGAGGGATTGGTGCTGAACCAGAAAATATGGACTGGTGTCAGACTAGGGCAGGACCTGGGACAACAGCAACCTATACACAGGGGACAGATTACATTCCAGCAAGGAGGGCAAGAGTGTACTCAAATAGGGAATAGAGGGGTATATTTCAACAAAGGTGGTTTTAAACTAGGAAAGGGGAGTGGTGAGGGAACCATTGTTAGAAACAATGTCTGGAAAGGGGAGCATAGAGTGCTCACCCCCCCTAGTTAGAGGTGAAGGCAGTGAGTAGGGGGCACAGAGAGGACCAAAGGATGGGAAGAGGAACGGTAAGGTTGAGGAGGCAACAGCCTGGAAGATGGTCTCACTGAACACAGGAAGCCTAAGGTACAGAACTGTGGAGTTACAGGCTGTCTTGGCAGTGGAATTGGTGGACATAGCAGCCATCACAGAAACATGGGCCACCCAGTACCAGGACTGGAATAAGATGATCCCAGGGTACAGGCTATTCAGAAAGGATAGGGCCAAGGAGAATAGGGAGTGGTGATCTATGTGAGGGAGGGGATTAAGTCCATAAGGGAGGAAGGGGAGGAGGGGAGGACAGAAGATCTGTTGATGCAGTGCCAAGATGTGAGGAATAGGGCACTGAGGATGGGGATAGTGTACAGGCCACCAGCACAGGCTGTGACCAGGACTGGGAACTGGAAGATCAAACTCAAAGGGAGGGGAAGCATGGTGGTGGTGAAGGATTTCAACCTACCAGTAGTGGATTGGAGCACACCTGCCACCATGAGTGCAAGAGAGGTGTTCCTGTTGGAAGCTTTTCAAGACAGCTTCTTGACACAGCTGGTACAGGGGCTGACATGGCTGGAAAGGACTTTGGACCTTGTACTGGATAATGGTGAAACTGTAAGGAACCTAGAAGTGGGGGAACCACTTGCTAGGAGTAACCACTACTCAGTGTGGTTCACGCTAAACATGGGGAGGGACACAGGGAGCACAGGTACAAGGATGGTTGAGTTGAGGGTGGCAGACATTAGGATGATGGGGGAAATTCTGAGCAAGCACATGACAGACATCCAACAACACATGGATGCAGATCAGAAATGGAATATAATAAGGGGAGGGCTGGCAGAGGCAACAGAGACCTGTACTAGGAAAAAAAACAAGAAGGACAGGGCAAAAAAACCCTGTTGACTGTCACCAGAGCTTAGGAAAGGGATGACAGCCAAGAGGGTAGCATCTCAGATGTATAGGAAAATGGGGAGAGGAGAAGATAAAGATATATACAAGGAAAAGTCTAGGGAGGTCACCAGACTGGTCAAGAAGGCCAAAGCGTCTAGAGAGCTGAGACTGGCACAGGGAATCAAAAGAGGAGAAAAAGACTTCTTCCGTTACATAGGTGAGAAAAACAGAAGCAAAGACCAGCTTGTGAGGATCAAGAAAGATGGGGGTGGGTGGAGAAGGGGTAGAGCAGGCAGAGGCACTGAATGAGTACTTCTGCTCTGTGTTCATGCAGGAGAAGGAGGGGCAAATACCTCAGGCAAGTGGGTAAGGGGGGAGAGGATGAGAGATGTGGGGATTACAGAGGGCAGGGTGCTGGAGGGGTTGAGGGCATTAGGAGTGGACAAAGTGGCTGAGCCAGATGGCATTCACCCTAAAGTACTGAGGGAACTGGCAGAGGTCCTTGTGGGGCCGCTGGCATACCTGTTCAATATCTTCCTAGACACAGGATGTGTACCACAGGACTGGAGGATGGCCCATGTGGTGCCCATCCATAAAAGTGGGCCAAAGGATGAACCAGGGAACTACAGGTCAGTAAGCCTCACCTCAATCATGGGCAAACTCATGGAGACCATCCTAAAGGAGAGGCTCGTGAGCTTCTTGGAGGCTAATGGTATCCAGGATGACCAGCAACACGGGTATTTCGTGGGTAGATCATGCCAGACAAACCTGGTAGAGTTCTATGACTGGGTGACACGGGAACTGGACAAGGGCCTTGCTGTGGACATCTTATACTGGGACTTCAGTAAGGTCTTTGATTCAGTGCCACATTGGAGATTGGGGGAGATGCTGGAATATGTTGGGGGCAGGACCAAAAATGGTGACCTGGAACAGAAACTGGCTGAGGGGAAGACAGCAAAGGGTGGTGGTAGGGAGGGAACTCCCATCACTGAGAGCTGTGACGAGTGGTGTACTACAGGGATCCATGCTGGGACCAGTACTGTTTGAGATTTTGCAGGTATCTCAAATGGGATCCGGAGCAAAATCAGTCAGTTCGCAGATGATACCAAGATAGGAGCTATGGTAGATGGCACGGAGGGGGGAAGGGGTTGCAGAAGGACCTGAATAAGCTGCAGGAGTGGGCAGATAAATGGCAGCTGGGGTTTAATGCCAAGAAGTGCAAGGTTCTGCACTTCGGAGCATGGAACCAGGGGAGGGATTATCACTTAAATGGGGTTCAGTTGGGTTGATCCACAGAAAAGAAAAACCTAGGGGTGATCATAAAAGGGAGCATGAACAACTCTGTTCAATGCAGAAGGCTGGAGGCAAAAGCCAACAAAAGCCAACAAAATGCTGGGGTGTATAGCTAGAGGGATCTTCTCTAGAAGTAGGGAGGTTATTCTGCCCCTGTATAGTCACTGATCAGGCTCCACCTGGAGTACTGTGTGCAATATTGGTGCCCATTCCTGAAGAAGGACATCAGATTGTTGGAGGGGGTACAGCACAGAGCTACAAAGCTGGTCCAGGGATTGGAGGGCAAGCCATATGAGGTAAGGCTGGGAGAGTTGAATATGTACTCTCTGGAAGAGAGGAGGGATTGGGAGATATTTCTGAGACCTTTAAGTACCTGAAGGGAATAAACAAGACTAATACCGAAAGGATTTTCCAGAGGAGAAAGGGGATGGACATGAGAGGACACCAACTGAGATTGGAGGGGGGTATATTCAGGAGAGAGATGAGGAGACATTTTTTCAAGGAATGAGTGGTGGACAAGTGGAACTCCTTGCCGGTGAGGTAGTGGCCTGCAAGATGGTAGACAGCTTCAAGAGGAGTTGGGATAGGATATGGGGAAAAGGTAATAGGATGGGGGGAAGGAAGGGGCAGCACCATTATAAGGTGCTAGCTGCACACTCGAGAAGACTCAACCATGAGGCCTGTTTCTGCTGGTATTTTCGTATGTTCATATCTCCTCATAAGACTTCTTGTGCTGCCTCAGCACCATTTTAACTGCCCTCCTGTAGACTGTCTCCACTTTCTCTATGTCTTTTCTGACGTGCAGCTTCCAAAACTGGATACAGTATTCCAGGTGGGATCCCACCAATGAGCGATACAGTGGCAACACTACCTCCCTCCTCCTGCTGGATATACCCCTCCCTATGCACCCTAGCATCCCACCAGCCCTACCAACTGCTTTGTCACACTGCCCTCCCACCTTGAGGTTGTCAGATATGATAACCCCAAAGTTTCTTTCCTGTTTAGTGACTGTCAGCACCTCCCCCATCCTATACTTAATGTCAGGGTTCCTATGCTCTAGGTGTATGATTTTCCAGTTTTTGGCATTGAATCCCAAAAGTCATGTTCTTGACTACTCCTCAAGTTTCTGCAAATCCCAGTGCATTGTCTCCACCCCCTCTGGCATGTCCACCCTACTGCAGATTTTGGTATGATCTGTAAAAAGCCATACCTTCCCTTCTAGTTCCTTAGCAATGTCACTGATGATGACATTGACAAGGACGGTACTCAGTACTGAGCCCTGTGGCACCCCACCCAGTTACTTAACAATGTCACTTATGATGACATTGAAGAGGACTGTTCTTAGTACTGAGCCCAGTGGCACTCCACTGGTCACTCTTTTGTAACTCAAGTTAGTGCCATTTACCACCACTCTCTGAGTCCTATCCATTCCAGTTTCTAACCCAATTCACTGCTTAAAACCCACCACTAGGATGCTCAGTTTCTTTCTCATCCTCCTGTGTGGCAGTGTCTAAGGCCTTGCTGGAGTCCAGATAGGCCACATCCACTGCCCTCTACTGATCTATTTCCCTGATATCAGCTTAATTTGGCATGACCTCCCCACCGTGATCCATGCTACCTATGGTCTTGAAGCCCATTGGATTGAAGATACTCTACCAATCTTTGCTTTGGCAGAGTTTCCATTAATTTCCCTCTAATTGAAGTAAGACTGGCTGGTCTATATTTGCTAGCCTCCTCACTGCTAGTGCTTTTGTGTAGAGGGACGACATCAGCTCTTCTCCAGTCCTCTGAAGCCTGCCTGTTTCCAATGAACTGTTGAATAAATATTTTGAACTCATGGGTATATCCCATCCAGTCCCATAGCTTTGCCCACTTTCAGAGCTGCAAGTTCCTTCCAGAATCCTTCCTCTGAAAATCAACATCTCCCCTCCCCCAGTTCCTACTACTCCCTGTTGGTCTGTTCCCCTCCACTGTGAAGACTGAGCAGAAGTACTTATTTAGGATGTCTGCTTTTCTTCATCCTCTTCTGCACAGTCTTCCTCCCTCCGCCGTTCTAATCCTCACTATCCAACCCCTTGCTTTCCTCTTCTCACTTTTGTATCTGAAAAAAGTATTATTCTTCTAATGACCTCCTTTGGTGATCCTTTCATCTGCCTTTGACTTTGCTCCCCTCACCACCTTGCTTGCTTCCCTCTGGTTTACTAGGCATACATCCCTGTCCTCCCTGTCTGTGTTTCCTTATACCTCTGCAATGCCACTCTTCTTTCCTTTGCTAACTCTGTCACTTCCTTGCAGAGCCATAACAGTCTATTTCTCCTTCTGCTTTTACTCACTTCCTTCATGCAGAGATTGGTTATTTTAGTTATACCATCCCTTATTTCTGCCCACTGTGACTCCACCCTTCCCTGGCAATCCCCACTTTTAAGACAATTTCCTAGACAGTCCCCCATGTCTTTGTTTCTCTTCTCATTTCCAATAATTTCTCTTCCCCTTATTGTATGCCAACTCCTTTTTTCACAGTGTGTAGTACTTGTGGCTTTGTTTCTGTGTTCTCTTATGGGGGATTTAAATACTACACTGCAAAAAGTAATTTTTTCACTTTTTGCTGATTATAGTTACTTATTTGTATTTTAATTTTTCATGTAGTAAATACAAAAACACTGACATTTTTAATGATTTTCTTTGTTCTTTGGATGACTGATGAAAATATTTCCAAGACTTTTCTGTTAATTATAGCTTGCCATTTTTTCTTCAATCTGTATTGAAATAATCCGTGCCTTGGCAAGAGGTTTATTAACTTCTATTTAAAATGTTATTTATGTATTCCAAGACTGTTCTGCTAATTATAGCTTCCCATTTTTTCTTCAGTCTTTATTGAAATAATCCTTGCCATGGCAAGCAGTTTATTAACTTCTATTTAAAATGTTATTTATGTAATTTATGCACTTTAAATGTCAAGTCATTCGATTTGGTTGTTTTGTATTTAGTGCTTTTGGTCCTTGGTTTCAACTATCACTTGTTATTCCACATTATTGCTAATTTCTGGAACGTTTCTTTAAATTTCAGTGTATAAATTGTTGATTTTGGTGGTTGATGGTATTTCCATGATGATGCACTGTTAGGACACTGATTGTAGAGTCAGTGGCATCCATCCTGTGCCTATGCTCAGTGAGTTTTCTATGAACTTTGCTGCTATTTTCTTTTAATAATTGAACTTCTTGGTGTACTATATCAAGATGACTACAGAGCAAGTCTTTCTTGTGTTCAGTATTTTGTCATTATCTTGTAAGCATTTACGTGCAGGGATATCAGAGTGCAGACTGGTTATAAAGAAAAATATCTAGAAGATCAAAGTTCTCCATGCTGTTGTTCATTGTTATATATACTGTGCAACACTAGTGAAGAACAAACTGAGTAAATAAGTCGTGTTATTGTGTGGTATAGTGTATGTTTATTTTCATTTAGAACAAATGTTATTTTACTTAGAATATGGTATTCCCACTCAAAATCTGGAAATAGGACACACAGGCCCAGATATTCAAAAGGGTTGCTCCATGCGCAATAGGGTTGCTCCAGCGCAAGTCTGAAAATGCGCCATTCTGCGATATTCAGCGGGAGGGAGATGCGCCCCCCAAATCACACTGAACAAGAGTGCAATGATAATGAATGCATGAGCAACTGAAGGGGGAGGAACCATGCATAAATGGTGCAGTGCGATATTCAACAACATGCACCATGTGCAATAGGGGAGCAAGCAGAAGTTGCGCAATAGCAGAAATTAGCCAAAATAAAAAGGAACAAGGGACAGGTGCAAGAATGCTACAAGGAAGGCACATGTGGCTGAACTATAGCCAGACACACAGGGCAGGACAGAGAAAGGGCACCCTGAACCCACAGGCACAGGGAAGGTGTGGGGAGCCACAGCCAAACCACAGTGCAGAAGGGGAAAGTGCCATACAGCACTGAGGCCACCAGAGAAAGGTGTTCCCAGTGCAGGGGAAGTAGCAGCCAGGACAGTGGGGGGAACACAGAAACAGCTGCCGGGGGGAACACAAGCCAGGGACATGGCCAGTGCCACCATCCAGATGGAGGCAGTAATGAGGGGGGTGAGAAGGCAGACAGCAGGGGGGGCACGGCCATGGAAGGGCCCATTAGCGGTATGCCCCCAACAGGCAGTACCAAGCCTGTACCAGCTTTGAGCTGTACACTGATACCGAGTTCGAGAGCCGGTACCACCTGAATCGGGCAATTCTGAGGCAGCTCTGTGAGCTGTGCAGTGACGTGATGCAGGCACCCACACGACAGAGCCATGCTCTGTCAGTGGAGGCAAAAGTGACAGCTTGCATGTGTCTGCTCATCACGGGTACTTTCCAGAAACCAACAGGGAATACCACAGGCATAACCCAGTCAGCCACATCACACCACCTCACCCAATTCCTCAGCACACTGCTGCCACGTGCTTTGGAGTACATCCATTTCCCCAGCACACCGGCAGAAAGCACAGCAAACATACAGGAGTTCCACAGGGTAGCACATATGCCTGGCGTACTAGGGGCAATAGACTGCACCCATGTGGCCATCCGCACACCACCTGGCCCCAAAGGGGCCGCATATATCAATCAGAAGGGCTATGCAAGCATCAACTGCCAGGTGGTGTGCAATGGCAGAGGGTGTATATTCAATGTCTGTGCCACGCACCTTGGGGTCCACATGATGTCTTCCTCTGGCACCAGTCAGCACTGTGCCACAGATTCAAGAGTGGAGACATCCCAATGGCCATTTAGTGGGTGAGTATGCAAACCACGCCGAAGAACATAGAGCTTGGGAGGGACATGGTCAGAGGTGACATGGGTATTGGCCTAGATGGCCCAAGGCAGGGTGACGCTGATTACTATACTAACCTCCACCCTCTACACACAGGTGACAGTGGATACCCACTCCATCCCTGGCTGCTCATACCATACTGGTGGCCCGCTATCCCATCACAGCAATGCTACAATGAGGCACATGCCACCACATGCAATATCATCGAGTGGGTGTTCGGGATGCTGAAGGCACATTTACATTGCCTGGACACATCTGGCGGTGCCCTACAGTACAGCCCCTCAAAGGCCTGGGGGCTATTCCTAGCCTGTTGCATCCTGCACAACATGGCCAATGACTGTGGGATAGCCGTACAGGTCAAAGAGGGTGACAGCAATGGGAATGATAAGGACGCTGGTGAAGATGGTGATGGGCAGCCCCCCTTGGGTGATGGGACCCCCGACTGATCTGGCTGGCACAGCTGCACAGGGACACCATCACAGAGGAGCACTTCAGCCAACCCAGGTAAGTCATGGGGCCATGTGCAACCACCAGTGGCAAAGGCACAACCCACAAACATGCAAGGACAAACACCAGGGGTGCATGCTGTCAAGGGAAGTGGCCGAGCATGGAACTGCACACACCGCCAGGGATGGGCAAGGTCTAACATGGCACGAAGTCATACACACACACACACACACACATACACACACCTCACAAGACATGCACAAAGGGTAAGGAGGCACGCCAATCTAGACCACCACCCCTAGCCACACACACATCCACAGACCACCACGCCCACTGCCTGTCATTGTCATGTGTCAGACACTGGGCACCATTGCACAGTGGCATACAGCGCAACGCAGGCATCATCATGCACACGCCACAGTGGACAGCAGCCAGGAGGGTGTGCAGATGGAACGTGTGTGTGTGTGCAGGGCCGGGTACCCCACCCATGCATTGCATGCTGAATGACACAACGCACACAGGGCAGGATCAGACAGTAGCCATGCTGGGAGACAGATCAGTCATGCGCCACAGTGCCACAGCCACCACGGATGCGTGGGCAGCCCCACCAAGACCTGCCAGCAGTGACAGGTTGACTACTGGCCTCATGGGATGGCACCGACGGTCCCCAAGGGGTTCCACTGCATGAACATGACCATGCTCACGCAGGGGTCTACAGCACACCGAACATGCTTGCGCCAGGCGTGCTCGGGATGCCCACAACTGAATCTGGTGTCCACAAGGAGAGTGTCGCACGACGCTGGGAATGGGGGGTGGACATTGCACTGCGCGGTCTCTCCGACACATGGGCAAATAACTGTCTGCCCATTGTGGCCATGACAGCTGTGAATGCCTGTGTCTGCCTGTCAATGGCAGCGGTCACATCCTCCAGCAACCAGTCCATCCCTGCCAGGAGCAGAGCGGTGTCTCTGCTGCACTCCTCCTCCTCTGCCTGGTATAGAGCCACACTCAGTGCATCCACCACCATCACAAGCCGCATCTGCTGATTGACTGATGCTTGCAGTATGCAGGTGTGCTCATCTAAGAGGTCATCTGCCTGATCGGCATGCTGTCCCTCATGGTGTTCATGGCCCTGATGGTCATCACCCCTTGAGGGTGGGTGCTGCACACCAGGGCCAGGCCTGGGCATGTCCACAGGTGGTGCACTGATGCCGCCCCCTGACACTGTACCCCCATGGCCTTTGGCCGACTGCTGATACTGCCCCTCTAGCTGCCACTCTCCAGGGCTCAATGGTGCTGCCACAGTGGCCACAACAACCTCACTGTCCTGGACACACACCAGTGCTGCCCCACTGGTGCAGACAGGCACAGGCTGGGACTGTGATGTCACGCAGGCCTCCACGGCGGCACCACCCACAGCCATGGCTGCAAAGTCATCTGCTGTGTGGCCATCCTGTGGCCCACATGTCTCACTGCCCATGACGTTAGCTCCATCATCATTGGTGACTGATCTGGCACCAGCCTGAGTCTCAGTATGTTGGCATCCATGGACGCTGTCACACTGGGACACGGGCAGGACCTCCTCCGCACCTGCTCCACCAACATCCAGGCGGGCCCACTGTCACCCTGACCCCCGTATGCCTGTGGAGGTGGATGGGCCTTCCTCCATCTCCATGCTACTGCCCTCAATGGAGAAGCCCACCACCGCTGACCCATGTAGCTGTTCAGGAGCTGTAAGGGAAAAACAGTAGCATTAATGTATGTGACCTACCCTGTCCCCCCCTCCATTGACAGACCAGGACCTACCATGCAGTGACGGGCTACCACCTGTCTGAAATCCACCACCCGGAACACCCTCAATGGCGCAACGCTGCATGCTGCCAGCAACCCGCTCTTCCTGTGGGGTCAGGTGTTGCACCTCCGGCTGTCCCCCACCAGTCGCAGACTGTGCTGCCCTGATGGCAGCCACCTTCTCTTTAATTTTCTGCCATCCGTGCCCATCTTCTTTTTGCACTCCTGCACAGAGCGTTGGTGGCTGCCATGCAGGTTGACAGCATGCGCCACCTCCTCCTATGCAGCAGCATGGGCCTGTGGTGTTCCCTGACGTCCACTGAGCAGCGGCTCCTGGTTGAGGTAGGCTTCAAACAGGGCATCTGTCTCTGCCTTTGTGAAGTTTGGCCTCCTCTTCCTCCCACATCTCTGTTCCTCTTCCTGTACCTCACGATTGGTCATGATTCATCCTGTGAGAATGACAGGTGTTACCTGTGACTGTGCAGTCCCATGCATGTCCCAAACACCACAGTCCACACTCCCAAACAGCATGCAACTCACCGCAATACACTGCAGTAACCGACTATGGCCAGTGCAGCCCAATGTTGCATTTTTATAGCGCAACCCATGCAAATGAGGCGAGGCACATTTTTAAGTGGATGCAGATGCAGTGACTGCACCATTGAATGGCTGATTAGATGATTTGCATATGCCGGCTGAATATCGTACTGTTGCGCTTTGCACAATTGTGTTGAACGTGCTTAGCCAAGGGCGTAGTTCTGTGACATGCACAGTACACACCTAAGTGCACATGCCCGGGTTGATGACGCAGGTGCCTGCCATGCTGCTGACATGCTGTGTGCAGGAGGCAATGCAGGGCATGGCCACCATTGTGCCAGTGGTGCTACAGTGCTGTTCACATATATGGCGCTGTGGCACCGGGGCGTCATAGGCGCACTGGGGCAACAGTGCTGTAGGCTGCTACAGGAGGTGGCACACAGGCACCCAATCGAGTTACATGCATTGGGTTCCAATCGTGCTGTGGCTGTCTGTGCACCAGAGACCCTTGACCCTGTGCCCGACCTTTACCCACTAGGTGCCATGAGTCAGGCATGGGTACACAACTATCGTGCTGTTCGGTGACAGCATGATAGGGAATGGCAGCGCTGTACCATGCAGCATCTGCACGTGGCAGGATCACGCTGCCAAGTGCCATTTGGAATCCACCACACTGATGAGATGGCGCGGAGATGAGCAGTAATGTGGAACCAGGTTGAGCTTGCCAACCTGGTGGCAATAGTAGAGCCCCATGCTGGGGCTTTGTATGGAGATGCACCCCTGGACAGGGCCAGGAGTGCGGTGTGACAGGAGGTGGCCGACGCCCTGGAGGAGGCCACCAGTATGGGGCACACGGCGGAGCAGTGTCGCCACTGTTACGGGGACCTGAGGTGCAGGGACCTGGACCTGCTTGCCCACCTGTGGGCACATGCCAGGAGGGGCATGGTGCCATGGCCAGGTAGGTGCCACATCCATATACTATTATTGTCCATACGGGCATCACGGTTGCATGTGTCCGGCACATGGGGGGGCCGTCCAGTGTTGGCCGTGGTGGTGGTGGTATCAGGGTGTGGGGTGGATGGGTATGGCTGTGTGGGATTGCACATACATGGGGGTGGGGAGACTTTGCTACTGGATTGTACTGATGTTCCTTTCTCCATGTTTGCATCTTAGGGCCCGAAGAATGCAGGCAGGCCCGAGAGCGGAGGCGCCGCCTGGAGGAGCAGCAGGGCAGGAGGGATGATGGCGTTCAGCAGCATGTGGACCAGCCTGATGATGGTGAGTGCCTTACATCCATGGTCACTATTGCATACTGTATAACTGGGCGGGCAGCGGGGCATGGCCACCATCCATTGACACCACTGCCATGCACGCAACTTGTTACAGTCAGCACTGTCCAGTGGCACTGCATGTCTGGGAGTGCATCAATGGTGGTCCATGTGTGCACCAGGCACATGGCTGTGGCACTGCCTTCACACCGCATAGCCAAGTCACTGTACGGCCATGGTGGTGCTGTGCAGGACATGGGCGATGGATGTGTGCAGTGGTCCACATGGCTGTGGCTGCCTGGGTAGGCTGGTCTTGTGGACACAGTCACTGTGAGTGGTCATATACCATCACAGGGGTGTGGCACATGGCTGTATGCCATGCACAATGGGTGGGCTGCAGGGTGCTGGACAGTCACACTTATTGACTCTGCTCCCTCGTCCTAGGTGGACGGTGACTCCAGGCACTGGAGAGGAGTGTGTGGGAGCTGCTCCAGGTGGTAAGGGTGACACTGGAGCTTTTACAGCGAATCCACCACCACTGGCTGAGGAGGAGGAGGAGCGGCAGATGTAGGCGCCATGTGGAGGAGGACCGGGGCACACATTGAGGACTCCATGCCCCTACTACCACCTTTCCCCCTTTGACCCACCCTCACACCCCTTCTTCCCTCTCCCAAATGTTCACCGCCCCTTACCCGCCCCCACCTGTTATGTGGCCCTTCCCCCCTTGGAAATAGTTGTAAATAGGTTTTGTTACTTCTTTTAAATATAAGCATTTTGTTATGACAACTGTGGTGGTCTCTGATTTGCAGCGGGCTACAGGTGCTCAGCTGCAGTGGTGTGCAAGGCGTCAGGGGTGGTGCAAGCATGGGCGTGTGTGTGTGTGTGTGTGTGTGTGTATGTGCAGAGGTGAACCACTTATGGTGTGGGCAGGGGGATCAGTCACTGTCTGTGGTTTGTGTGTTGTACTCTGTGCACTGGATGCCTGTGTGCAGTGGTCCACGGGGCCTGCACTGTGTGCATGGCACCCCTGTCAGACCGCCCATGGCCTGTGCAGCTGACACCCTTGCATGTCTGTGATATGCAAGGTCCGCTGGCGTGTCAGTGGTGGTTGTCCATGCTGGATAACAACTGTACCCGGCACAATGCCAGGTTGCCTTCCATCACCAGTATGGTGCACTTCTGCCTCTGGTGTGACTGTGGCCTCCGCTGTTGTTGTCCCCCCTCCATGCTGTCGCTTGTGTCTGTTGCAGGGGATGTGCTCCAGTGGCATGTTGGTGGCATACAGCTTCATGGTGCCTGTGCAGGGTGGCTGGCACACCTGTGCAATGTAGGGGTGCTAGCCATGTGTACACGTCAGCCATGGCCACACGCCAGTGGCTTGATTGACCTGCTACTGTGTCCCTGTGTTGGTGTGCCCTTGGGTATGGGTGGATGTTTGTCCATGCACTGTGTTGCATCCTGTGTGGTGCATGCTTCCATGCTACACTGTGCATGTCTGTGCTGGCTGTTGTGGCCAGTGCTGGGACGGGATGTGTCCTTGGGAGGGTGTGCAGGGTGCTGTACCACTGGAGGTGGGGTCCAAGGCATGCCCTGTCGCATGTGGGGTACCTCATGTGGCAACGCATGGTTGGTCTCTCAGTTGTACCTCAGGGGAATGTGCAGGGTGGCACTGTGTATGCTGTTGTTGCACTGCTGTCTGCTGCCACCCATAGCAGGGTGCACATGGTGGGGATGCCTTGCATGGCTCCATGGTGCACAGGGTTGCATTGTCACAGTGGGGGTGGCGGCATGCATAGGGTGCCCTGCACTGTTGGGCACTACTCCTGGGAAGGGTGTATGTGATTGTGGTTCAGGGTGTGCTCTGCATTGGTGGGATGGGATGCCATGGGGTGGTTGGCCCTCCTTGTGTGCCAGTCACAGCTTGCCAGGGTGTTTGCTGGGGCACCATGGCCCGGCTGTGGGTTGGTTGCTGGTATCCATGGGCCGGTGGTTATTCCAGCTCTCCCCCAGTTGTGCAGTGCATGGGGTGTGGGGAACAATGTCTGTTCTGCTGTGTGCTCCTCTGCCCACCTGTGGCATGGGTGGTGGGCTCCTGCATCCCTGGTTGTGCTGTTGCATTGCTGCCCTGCTGCAGGGAGTGTCCCTGGTTGCGCTATGGCGCATCTGGATTGCTCCACTGAGCATCCCTTGATGCTCTATGGTGCATCAGATATGCTCAGCTTCACCTCCCTAGTTGCGCTATAGCGCAGGTGGTGTGATATTCAATCGTCAGCCATAGACATATCTTGGCCTGCGCAGTTTTTGAATATCGCGCTTCTTGCGCATGGGCGCAGTGGACTTGCTGTTGCTCCTGCTGTTGCGCACTTTTTGGGTGCAGTTTGAATATCTGGGCCACAGAGTACAATCGACTGGATAGAACATTTAGATTGAAAACAAAGGCAGTTTTTAAGTTAAACAAGGTAGAACCCCATTAAATGTATTGTAAGCAGTTTGGTATATATCAAATGCATAATGGGTTGCAGTACAATAATACATATGTCTCCACACACGAGTGGTAAGACCTTTCTAACTAACTTGTGGCTTCACTATTTGTGAGTTGTAAATCTTATCACTCACTAGTGGAGGTAAATGTGGTATTCAGTTGCAACCCATTATGTATTCTCTATGTCTAGAAAAGCAACCCTTATTATATCTATTTAATATGTAAGCAATAAGACATAAACTGTTGATACTAGTGCCATGAACACACACTCAGGAGCGTAGGAAGGCACAATTTC
Source organism: Neoceratodus forsteri (assembly GCA_016271365.2). Taxonomy (NCBI): domain Eukaryota; kingdom Metazoa; phylum Chordata; order Ceratodontiformes; family Ceratodontidae; genus Neoceratodus; species Neoceratodus forsteri. The sequence goes on along the minus strand of CM028131.1, from coordinate 156,674,894 downwards.
ACAGGCTGAGTGTCTTCAGATGAAGTGCATTTTGGGCACCACTACAAACACCAAGAAGTTTATTATTGAGCTAATAAAATGTTTAACTAGGCAGTATTGTTTTAAAATCAGGATATTCAGTTGTTTTTAACCATTTATAACTCAATACAGCAGGTTTATAAAGCATGTGAAATGGTCCCTTCACTTAACAGTGTCACAAGACGGTAATAAGACTGTGGTGTGCTGTGAAGGGTGTGTCTTGTCCCAACCCCCCCTTGTCTTCACAAGTGTTAGATTTACACAGCTGGACAGCTGTCATTTTATAAATCCAACAAGTACAGTGGGTACAAAAATCCTCCTTAGACATAAACAGAGATCACTTATTCAAGTAGTTGTGTGCAACAACAAAAAAAAAGATAGGCTGTATTCGTATAAGTCAGGAGACTAAAGAGCAGTTAATCCTCTTTAAAACAAACAAACAAAAAGAACATTTTGGTTCCCCAAATATTGTGAGTGGAATGGAGTGGAGGTGAGACCACACAGTAAAAACTCGGGAGATGATAGGCTGCTTTACAGCCTGCTGATTTATATGAATGCAGTCTGTCACTTTAACATGGCACTCTTGGAACAATGGATCTTGTTTTATGTGTCTTACCTGCTGTGTTTGTGTTTATTTTCCCTAACTCAGGAGTTACATACCAGCACATGACACCATGTTCATTTAAAGGGACACTATCAACCCTTTTGGCATCATATTAATTCTAGTTGAAACCCCACATTTTATGATTATATACCTTCTCTAAAATGCATTGAAATTGTTGATTGTTTGATCTGCTTCATTTCTTAGTTGAAATGAAATGCATGGGAATGGTGCAATTATACCCAACCTTGTGTTGCTTCAAATCCTTGATCTACTCCTATTGCATACTTCCTGAACATTAGCAATGCTCCCAAACAGTGCAACCACTCATGATACAATAGTCTCCTCTCCTCCCACATCATTATGGGTTGCTAGACTGTGTTGGAGCATTCCCAAGTAAGGGAAAGATGCAGTGGAAGTTGATCAAATAATGTAAACGAACACATTTTTTGTGCATTAACACCAGTATGATGGTCAGTCTCCTTTTTACTTTTAAAAAGAAAAATGGAATCAGAATCAAACTACTAGCTACATCAGCAATCTCTACAGAATGTGAGCAATCATAGCAGTGTTATAATGTATGGACAGTGTCTACTAACCCCTGTTTTCATTCAGTTTATAACCAGATAATCCCATTGTTACGATATCAGTATGCTGTAAACATTGTTTAACTACATATGTCATAATGAAGGGATTATAGGATAGAATGTCACCACCTGTCAAAAAATTCTTATAAAGGAAAGGTGATCTGCTGCTTGGACATTCATGCAAAGACACAAATTCCATTCAGACAGTTAGAGACACGCTGCAGTATAGATAGCAATGTCTAATTTCAGCACTTCTGTTGCTCAACATACAAAACAGGAGGCATTCTTAGCCGAGCTGGAGAACAAACGCACATGGAAAAAAACTTTATTTTTTTCCCATAGTGGCTAGTTTTTCCATACACTATAAAATACAATGCTTGAGTGATGGTGGTCAACCACAGACGTAATCACCTCTCGCAGTTGCCATGACAACTGTAAACCTCTCAAGCTGCACTCTCGAGGTTTACTTGGTTGTCCTGGCAACTGCTTTAGGTGATTACATTGTGGTTACCCACTGTTACTCAGGCATTATCCTCTATTTTATGGCTGCAGTGGGCGGAGCCCTGCAGACTTCTTGCTGTTACAGTAGAAAAGGGGAGTTCTCCAGATTCTGAACAGACTAGATAAAATCGGAGATTTGTGCAATCACTCTGCTAATTAATTGGCACAGTCTGCTGTGTTCATTCAGATGAGTAGTGTTGAAAAGCGCTATTTTGTGTGATTACTAGCTTCAGTTTGGATAGAATTTTCTTTCAAGAAAAAATCATAGCTCATAAACATGTCAGCTTAGTCAGCCTTTCTCAACCATAACCTGTAATTGAGATTGAGGAAGGAGGTTAAGATTTCAGATGCTATGGGGAAAGGCCTCAGATCAACACAGAGTAAGGTGTTGTTATCAGTTCTGCAAATCTGCAAGAACTGAAAAAATGGCAGCACTAAATAACACACTAACTTATGTAAATCACTTAGTGAGTTTTGTTGTATTGGTTATCCTGGTTATTGTTCATATTTTTGAAATTAATTGGTGAAAGTACAACAAGTAAGGCTAAGAAAGCAATGTTGCATGCAGGCAGAGACAAAGGTCTCAATTCTGCTCATATCATGGAGAGGAGAGAGAGAGGTGTGTGTGTGTGTGTATATGTGTGTGTGTGTGTGTGTATGTACCCGTGTGGCACTCTGTTAACCCTTTCCTGGTACATTAACCTTTTTCTAGTCATAATGCTACACTGTAGTAGAACATGAAGCAGTGCACGTGTGTTAGTGTGTCAGAGTGCTTATACTAAACACAATAAAAGTTAGGGTTAGATGTATAAGTAAATAAAACTACATAAGACAGTGTATGTGTCATTTCTTATACAGCAGTTAAGTGAGCACAGATAGTCCCTCACCTTTCACCAGCACTCAGTACACAATGGTGATAGGTGTAATGTCGCCCCTCTGGGTTCACGCAGTGCTTCTGAGCATCACTCCTGCAATGCAGGCAGTTCTTCATCTTTCACCTGCACATAGTACACCACCATGATGAGTGCCATGCTGCCCCACTATGTTCATACAGTGCTTCTGAGCATCACTCCACAGTGCAGGCAATCCCTTACCTTTCAGCAGCACACAGTACACAACTGTGATGAGTGACATCTTGCCACACTGTTCATGCAGTCCCCCTGAGTATCACTCCACAGGGCATGCAGTCACTCACCTTTCACCAGCACATAGTACACAACAGGGATAGGAGCCATGATGCCCCACTTTGTTCATGCAACACTTCTGGGCATCACTCCTCAATGCAGGCAGTCCCTGACCTTTCACCAGCACACAGTACACAAGCATTCTGGGTGCCATATTGCACCACTGTGTCGATGCAGTGCTTCTGAGTATCACTCCCCAGTGCAGGGAGTCCCTCATCTTTCACCAGCATGCAGCACACAACCGTGTTTGGTGCCATGATGCCCTACTGTTTTCAAGCTGTGCTTCTGAGCATCACTAACCTATGTAGGCAGTCTCTCAGCTTTCACCAGCACACAGTACACTATCACGATGGGTGCCATGCTGCCCATTGTGTTCATGCAATTCTTCTGAGCATCACTCTACAGTGCAGGCAGTCCCTCACCTTTCACCAGCATGCAGTACAATACCTTAATGGGTGCCATGTCACCCCACTGTGTCGATGCAGTGCTTCTGACATTACTCCCTTGTGCAGGCATACAGTGTTCATACAGTGCTTCTCAGCATTGCTCCCCAGTGCATGCAGTCCCTCACCTTTCACCAACATGCAGCACACCACCGTGATTGGTACCATGTTGCCCCACTGTGTTCAAGCTGTGGTTCTGAGCATCACTTCCCACTGCAGGCAGCCCCTCACCTTTCAACAGCACACAGTACACCACATTAATTGGTGCCATGTTGCCCCATTGTGTTCATGCAGTGCTTCTGATCATCACTCCACAGTGCAGTCAGTCCCTCACCTTTCACCAGCATGCAGTATGCTGCTCTTATGAGTGCTGTGTCATCCCTCTGTGTTCATGCATTGCTTCTGAGCTTTGCTCCTCAGTGCAGGCAGCCTCTTACCTTTCACCAGCACACAGTACACAATAAGGATGGGTGCCATGATGCCATACTGTGTTTATGTAGTGCTTCTGAGCATCGCTCCTCAGTGCAGGCAATCCCTACCCTTTTACCAGTCCACATTACACTGCCATGACGGGTGCCATGTCATTCCACAGTGTTTATGCAGTGCTTCTGAGCATCACTCTACAGAGCAGGCATTCCCTCACCTTTCACCAGCACACAGTACACTACCATGATTGGTGCCAAGTTGCACCACTGTGTTCAGTCTGTGCTTCTGAGCATCATTCCACAGTGCAGGCAATCCGTCACCTTTCAGCAGCATGCAGTACACCACCTTGACGAGTGTCATGTCACCCCACTGTGTTCATGCAGTGGTTCAACTTCTGACATTACTCCCTTGTGCAGGCATTCCCTTATCTTTCATCAGCAAGCAGTACACCATCATGATGTGTGCCTTGTCACAGCAGAGAGTTCATACAGTGCTTCTGAGCATCGTTACACAATGCAGGCAATCCCTCACCATTCACCAGCATACAGAATGTAACTGTAATTGGTGCCATACCATCCCACTGTGTTCATGTAGTGCTTCTGAGCATCATTTCTTAGTTCAGGGAGACCCTAACCATTCACCAGCATGCATTACATCACCGTGATGGGTGCCATGTCACCCCATAGTGTTCATGCATTTCTTTTCAGCGTTGCTTCTCCATGCAAGTAGTCCCTTACTGCATTCATACAGTGCTTCAGAGCATCACTCCACAGTGCAGGCAGTACCTCATATTTCACCAGCATACAGTACGCCACCATGATGGGTACCATGTAAGGGGTGCCTTGTTGACCCAGTATGTTCATACAGTGCTTCTCAGCATCACTCCTCAGTGCAGGCAGTACCTCACATTTCACCAGCACACAGTACATCATCATAATGGGTACCATGTGTTCATGCATTGCTTCTCAGCATCACTCCTCCATGCAGGCAGTCTCTTACCATTCACCAGCATGCAGTACACAACCATTATGAGTGGCATGTCACCCCAATGTGTCCATGGGACAAAGCTGTTTATCTCCTTCAGCACCCTGACTTGCCCCCATCTGGGCCAGTCTTCCCAGCCCCGTCAGCCACCTTCTCTGGGACTTATCTTTTCTGGTGGTCCTGTCACAGGATCTTAGATCAGAGGTGCCTAGTCATTGGTGTGGGCCTGCTAGAGGGCAGGCTAACACTGTTCTACAGTCAGAGGGATTTTACTCCTATTTTCTCCCCTGTTGGGCCCAGACATGTGTGTACTCAGTCTGCATGGAGACACCTCAGGCATCCAGGTATGGTGTCCCTTCCCATGCTGTCCCATGGTACTGCCACCTAGATTCTGCTCCCTGTCCTACAGACATGCATTCTGTCTCCCAGGCCAGTCCCCAAGGGACCCAGGTCAGTTCTTTAACCCGGGTTGCCAGCAAGGCAGTCAGTGGCTAAAAGCAATTCAGCCAGTGGCTAAAAGCTTGAAACAGATATAGGTAGACAAACCTTGAACTGGAAACCAGAACTACACAGAGTAATGGTCCCATATTAAAAGGTATCATTGTGCCCCTTGCAAAGTTCCTTTCTTTAGTGCAAATCAGCACAGTTCACTAAATTTGCTAGACTCCAACATGTTTGGAGCAAAGTGAAAGTGTCCCAAACATGTTTGAATATAGCCCCCAAAGCAAAAATGTGGCACTAAAACAGGCAATCAGCACAGTTCACACCCCCCTGTGGGCCAAAGAGAGATACAGGATCTGGTCACTGAAAACATGCAGGCTGTGATGGAGCCAATTCATTGAGGGCATTCCAGACCTATTAGTGTTACAATAGGTACAATCAGAACCTCACTGAAAATGAGATACTGCATGATAACTGACCTATCCTGGGTAACTACATTGTAATAATGTATAAAAGCAGGACCCCAGTAAAAATTAGATTCTGCATTTTACCTGTGCTAACTCTACTAAATACATTGGAAAAATGTGTAAAAGCAGGACCCCACTGAAAATGGAATATTGCAACTGCTTTATCCTACTAATGACACTCACACTCTATGTGCGTGTACAACTGTTGTAACAGGTGTGTCTGTGTGTGTGTATATATGTGTGTGTGTGTGTGTGTGTGTATTTTCAAGGGGGGGGGGTGTATGTCCAGAACCAATAACACTTTTCTCTGCATCACCTTGATGTTTATGGTTTTGTGTTTTTTTGACTATTGTGATGTAAATGTGGGACTTTTACATTATTTATGTATTTTAAATGTTTCACCAGGAAAGACATTCTGAGCTGAAAAATAGCTTACTTTCAGATGCATCCTGGGGGAAGGGGGGAAGAGAGGTGCAAGAACAACATAGAACAGCAACTTACACAATAAAAGATCATACAGAGATATAAAATAAACAGTACAAAATTAACATGAATGAAGTTCATCATACAGGTAAAATTACAGGCAAAAGTTTTACAAGGATATGGCAGGGAATCTGTCCCATGTGTATAAGTAACAGTACGTTTTAAGCGGTGAGGGCACCAGAAGATAGGACACTGAAGGAAGGTGTGCAGATGTGAGTGGAAGAAGGGAAACTGCAGACAGATGAGGGAGGAAAAAGAAAGGGAGAAGTATTGGTGAGGTGGGTGGAGGGGCAAGGAGGAGGAGAAAGAAGGGATGATGGTAAATTGAGGAGAGTGGAAGGGCTGTGACTCAAGGGCAGCCACAGGAGGAAGCAGTGTGGTCATGGAGAAAGAGGGAAGAGGGTAAACGGAGGAGTGGGGAAGCTCTAGGACCCAAGGAAAGGCACAGGAGGAAGCAATGTAGTCATGGGGCAGAGAGGAGAGAGAGCTTTTGGAAGAGGCTGAATGAATGGTTATGGGGAGAGAGTTCTAAAGTTTATGAAAGCAGAAAGAGAAGGCAGCCTAACCAGCAAAAGATTTTATATCACACTAATACAACTAATTCTATATCTCTTCTCCCGCATCAGCCATCACCTAGTTTTTATGTTGATAAGTTGATAACTACTTTTGTTCTTTGGTCAGTTCAACAAATAATTGCTTGGTAACTTGTTTTTGTCAATTTATTCTTATGCCATAATTGTGCTCTTTATCTTTGTAACGTTTATTTCATTTCTGTGAACTTTATATTCTGTATTTCTGTATCTGTTAATTTTTCTCCCTTTCCCTTTCCCCCAGGACATATCTGAAAATGAACTGTTACTTGACCAGTTTGTCTTTCCTCTTAAAACCTTTGAAATAAATAAATATCTTATCACAGTAATGCATTAGCAGCCATTCTGGCTCTGACCAGATCTCATTTAATCTAGGGACAATTTGAGGCGAAAGGGGGTTGACAGTGTTCTTTTAAATCAGGAATACTGTGTTGTTCTTATCATCTATAGGAACTCTACTGCAAGTGATATACTGTAAGTTTACAAAAACTAGTAAGTATTGGTGTGTGTGCTGTTGTGTTGTTTTTATGTTTTATTTCTGTATGTGCAGTATGTGTAGCAATAGCGAACATGGAGTGTGTGTGTTTAGCTTAGAGCAGGAAGGTGTAACCTTATCTGGGTTTTATATTTTCACCGCTACCTTGGCTGTGAAGGTTGGGGGTGAGGTTGATGTGTTAACTAAAACTTTAATACAGTATGAATTCCCTTTGTTGTCCAGCCTGGTATTTATTTGATTTATTTATTCAGTTATTTATTTTTATTCTTTGGCAACCAGGTTTACTCCCATAGGCCACATAGCCTACTTTACAGGAGTGACCCAGGAGCACAGGAAGGTTTAATGACTTGCTCAGGGTCACACAGTATGTAAGTGGAGGCTGTGGGAATCAAACACAGGGCTGCTGATGTGCCAAGCTCATCCACAGCTTATTGCTCATCCCTCTGTTAAACACTCTCCCATTTTCCTTTCCATGTTAGTCATGCATTCTGATGCTTTGACCAATTTTTGATTACTTAATTATCAATGCTTGTGGTACCCTTAATACTACACTGTGCTCATCTTTACCTCAGCAGCTACTGCTGTTTTTCATATTTCTAAGACATTCCACAATTTCAGATGCACCATTCCATGCTGTTTATCTGAATGACCTGTACAAGTGTAACTAATATCATAGAATGTTCGGGTAATACAAAAAATTAGAGCTTAGTGATGAAGGCAAAAAAAGTTAGATTATTAATATAAAAAAAATGGGTCTAAAACATACCATAATATAGGACAAACAAAAAGAAACACTTGAGAGCACATAAAGGTGTAAAAGCTGTTTCCTGTCATAGCAGTAAATGACCATACTTAAAATTCAGAGTGGACAAGATTAGGTTAATTTACTGCTAATGACCTTAATGGCCATACTTTACACCTCTCAAACAGTCTGGTTTTATAAACAAAGGCAGGTCTGAATGACTGTGACATCAGAACTTCTTTGTAAACTGGACATGCAATGCAGCCAAAACAGTGAATGATTTGATACATCAGTTTTAAGAGTATATGAGCACTCAAAATGGCCCAAAAACCGGACTGCATTTAATCAAAACTGGATGACCAGATAAGGACTCTAAAAACTGGATTATCCAGTCAAAAAATAGATTGGTGGCAACCCTGTGTCTAGGTGGTTGATAATGAACGGGTGAAGGGAAGAGCAGATGTGAGAGGCCCGTTTGATGTGTTTTACTCACAAATTCAATTCCTGTTGCTGTCAGTTTTGTTCTGTCAACTTCTTGAGAGCTACACAACTTGTACAGCACAGACATACTTCTTAACTGTCTCTCTTAAAATTGATGCTTTGTCATGGAAGACATGAGACATGTAGCCGAAAATGAAATGTTTAAGATTACAAGAATAACATTTGAGTCTGGTTCTCTTCCAGAAAATCTTTCATTTTTCACACTAAGCCATCTATTCCAATAGCATCCCTGAGTTCATGCCCCTGTTTCCTAGGCAACAGAGTATGTGACAGCCTCTTGTTATATTCAGGGCTATTTCCTGGCTTACTTTCAAGCCAGCCTCATGGAGATGGTTGATATCTCATCCCTCTCTCTATTCGGATCTGTGGAGATTGGGCTGAGAAATCTAAAATTTTGGGGGTAAGGAACAAGGCATGCTGTGCATGTGGGCTTTAGAGGTGATGAGGTCATGGGAAGGCACAGTGTTCTTAATGTCTGTGTGCAGAAATATGGATGGGCAATTCCACCAGAAAGTAGTGCCATGATGTACCTCCAAGATGCTGGGATGTATATCTAGGGGGATCAGTAGTAGGAGAGAGGAGGTTATACTGCCCTTGTACAGGTCATTGGTAAGGCCTCATTTAGATTATGGAGTTCAGTACTAGTGCCCACACCTCAAAAAGGACATTAACCTGCTGGAGAAGGTCCAGAGGAGGGCTACAAAGATGATAGCTGGTCAGCAGGGTAAGGCATACGAGGAGAGGCTGAGGGCACTAAACGGTACTCCCTGGAAGACAGGAGAGAGAGAGAGAGAGAGAGAGAGAGGACATGATTGGGACCTGTAAGTACTTGAAAGGGATAAATACGGTTGATAAGGAGAGTCTCTTTAAGCTGAGTGGCAACCATAACTTGAGGGGGCACAGTCTTAAGCTGGAGGGTGGGAGGTTTAGAAGGGAGGTCAGGAAGCACTTCTTCACAGAGAGGGTGGTTGACACTTGGAATGCGCTGCCAGAAGAGGTAATCTCACTGAAGACAGTGGGCAGCTTTAAGAGAGACTGGGACAGGTATAGGGGGAGGGTAAGGGTCATGGGTAGGGAGGATGGGAGGAGTGGGGAGAGGGGGAAGGGACAGTAGCTCAAGCTGTGGACCCTGCAGCACAAGCAGACTTGATAGACCCAATGGCCTTCTTCTGCTGGCTTCTTTGTATGTTCGTATGTACCCCCTCCATCACCCAAAGCTATCAACATCTCTGGCATCTTTAGTTACAGACTTCATCACCTGAACATATACCACCTTCCCTGATGCCTTGCCATATCCTTTCCTTCACCTGAAGCCATGACACTTTCCTGGTATCTAGCAGTATCCCCTCCCTCACTCAAGCTCATTACCCAGTGGGAACACTGTGACAAAGGTTTCCATGCTGCTGCTTTCCCTGGGCCCAGTGAAGACTCCCTGGAAAAGGTAGCTGGTGTTGCTGGTCCCAGCATGGACTTTCTGAATAAGGGGTTGTGCTATGGCTGAAAGTGTCAATGCCAGTGCTGTCCTTGGGGCAAGGTTTCAATGCACTGCTGTCCCCTGGCCCACCATAACCTCCTTTACAAAAGCAGGCATGCTGGTGCTGTCCCCAGGCATGGCAGGGACTCTTTGATAAAGGAGGCTGTACTACTGCTGTCTTCGGGTCCAGCAGGGACTACCTGACAATAGCTGCAATTCCATTGCTGTCCCTATGCCCAGCATTGGACTCTGTGACAAAACCAGTTACACAACTAATAATAATAATACTAAGGGTACATTCTAAGGTGCCTTTAAACAGTTTCCATAGACACTGTTCAAACACTTGAGCTTAATTAAGACACAAATGATCAGGGAGTATGAAAAGCTAAACAAAGGAGGCAGGTTGTTAGTTCACTTTTAAAAAGTGCTAGATCATCACATGCCTGAATTTCCAATGGTAGTCCATTCCAAAGTCATGGGCCACAGACGAGAAGGCACACTTGCCTTAAGTAGCCAGTCTGATGTTGAGAACATTGTACAGATAGGTATCAGAACAGCGAAGACGAAGGGGTGGAAGGTGATGAAGCAGTTCCAATAAATATGAAGGAGCAAGTCCAGTACAACATTATAATACTAGCAGAAGCATTTTATAATCAATTATGTATTCAAGTAGAAGTCAACGGAGTTTGTAGAGGAGAGGTGAGACATGATCATACTTCCGGTGCCAGAGACAGAATGTGAGCAGTAGCATTTTGAACAAGCTGAGAACAATGCATTGGTTGTGTTGAGAGACCAGACAAGAGGGAGTCCAGCCATGAGAAAATAACAGTGGACCAAGGTGACAGCAATTTCAGAGCTTAGGGAAGAATGAGTTCTGGCAATGGTATAGAGAGGGTAAAAGACAGAGCTGAAAACCTTCCTGATGTGGGATTCCAGGCGAAGGGTTTGGTCAAAAAGGACTCCAAAAATGTGAACAGCTGTAGTTGGATAAGTGGAAGTGGAACTGCAGTGCAGACCTAGGTCAGACAGGTCAAGCTGTTCCATCTTAACTCTTGTGTTACACATAGGAAATTTGGTCTTGTTGATATTTAAACAGAGAGTTTGCAGTCATCCAATAGTGGATGTCAATAGGGCACACAGACATTCAAGCAAGAGTGATTAGGACAGTGTCAGTAACAAACATAAATTTGGGTGTCATCAGCAGTGCTGTGATAAGACAGACCATGAGAACTAATAATGTCTTCCAGGAAGCCATGCTTATCCCCTGCAAATTTTCCAGTGCTCATAAATCTTCACAAATGGATAATCCTCCACCATCCCATTGGTCAATGCACGATCATAAATCTTTTGGTCTGCTAGAGGCCAATCCCCCATCTCCAACCAGAGAAACCAGTTTTCTTCATGCATCTCCTGGAGGTTGGTCACGATCTGAATCATTCCCACCATGGATAATGACTTAACTTATTTATACCCTGTTCCAATATCTAGATAGTCACATCAACAGGTCATAATGCGTACGAGCGAAGGGCTTACATTACTAACCAGCATGCTTTCTTTGGTACTGACATAGACAAACATAAAGTACTGAACAATGAGAGAGAAATCCCATGCTGCTAATCAGTGCAGGAGCAGGCAACAGGTTGAGCCAGATCCTCAGGTAGCATCTGGCCATCATACCAGCTCCAGTTGGTGACCCTCCAAGTAGCATCCCCAATCTTGCTGTGCCATGGAGTGGTCCCTCAGGTAGCACCCACTCCAGAAGTATATGCAGCAGTGACATGAGGGCTGACACAGGAAACCCTCTTTGCAGGCAGGACTTGGGGTCTGGACAACAGCAGAAGCCCTAGGTCTTTCATTCCTAGTTCCCCTCAACAGCAGCAGCAGAGGAATCTTTGCCAGATCCCCCCATTCCTGTGCTTTTCTGATCCGGCACTAGGCTCACCTGCAGCAGACATCTGTAGCTTCTGTCTCCCACCCAAGATTCAGTCCTTTGGGGCTCCGTGGCTTCCTTCAGTCCTCTGACCACCAACCTTGGGCCCTCTCAACTCCTCACTCGGTTTGGGGGTTCAGGGAGAGTTTGCACCATTTGCAAGTCTATCCCTTACTCCCCCAAACATTCCAGTGACAGCCATGCTGCCTCTACATCTTGCCAAGATGGCAACTCTCATGGGGCTTATGCCCATAGTCTCATAGCCACCTGCATGAGACATGGCAGGGCTGTGCAGGTGCCTGCGAGCTAAACGGTGCATAAATATTTGGCTCTAGCCGTGAAATAAGGACAGCAGGTGGGGAGGACTGCACAGCCAGGATGCAGAGATGTTCGACAAGGTTAATTCTCATCCTGGGGGGAATCCCACTGGAAGGCGAGACTTCATGGAAGGACGACCACTTCTCGCGGAATATCGCAAGACTGGTGGCCATATTACTGGGGCGGCATGGAGGCTGCTATTTTAAGGGCAACACAAGTCAAGCCAGTAGGACTACCAAAATGGCTCCCTGGTGCAGTCAGATGGCCATATTTTGAGTGGCTCATAGTCCTCTTAGAGGGGAAATACTATAGCAAATGTACCTCTAATAGCCCCAGTCCCTAGAAAGAATTTGTGGCTGATTTGAAGACAGGAGGCAGAAGAGTCATATTCTTGGCACAGTTCTTTCTCTCTCCCTCTTACAGATCTGATGGCTCACATCTGATTACTGCCATGCCTGCCTACCTGGAATGTGGCTCTGCACTCTTGGAGACTCATGTATGGGGAAGCTCTATGTTCTGTGTGTGTACAGTGTCGGAGAATGGGGCTCTGCAGAGTACCAGCATGTATGTAGTTTCCGCCAGGGGGGAGGTGGCTCCCCTTTCAGCACCATTGGCTTTGAATGCCACTCAAGTGGTCCTCCTTTTTCAATGGCAGGAAAAGATGCAACAACAGACACAGGAAAAACCACAGGACACAGCCTCTAAGTGTCCAGGGTCAGCTCAGGTCTCGCATCTGCCAAAGAAATAATGCAGGTAGGCGGAAGGAACAGAGGACTCAGAGGAGGAGGAAGAGGCTGAACAGGACTCCAGAAAGGCTACAGGTAGACTCTGCCCACAGAAGGACATAGCAGAACTGCTGAAATTGATTCTCGAAGTGTTGCAGGTTCCGGACGAGCCAGAAACACCTCAGGCCTTGACAGACCCCCTACTGTTTCACAGGCAAGAGCGGCGGATCTAGTGTTCCACACATGCACAACCCTCAGCGCTATTTTGGATGAGGATGTGGAAGCACCAGAACCTTCAAGGATACCAGAGAAGAAGTCTGGCTGGAGATTATACCTGCTGTCCCAATTGCACCAGACTGTATGGCACATGGCACCGAAGGTCAACACACCAGTGTTGGTCCTGGCCAAGTGCACAGTTATTCCAGTGGAGAGCACTGCAGCTCTCAAAGACCCAATGGATAAGAAAGCCAAGGAGTCATTGAAGAAAATCCATGAGGTGATGAGAATGGCCCTGTCAGTGGGTACAGCAGCCTGGTATACCAGTACAGCCCTTTTACAATGGGTAGAGGCCATCGTGGATAAACTCCCAGAGGAGTCACCACTGACAGGACAGGTGGACTGTGCCATCCAAGCTGCCCATTACCTAGTGGATATGTCATCAGACATCATGAAGTTCGGCACCTGGGCCACGATCCTGACTAACCATGCCAGGCGATCCCTCTGGCTCAAACTCTGGAAGGTGGATGCCGAGTCCAAGGCAATGCTGATGAAGCTTCCATGTAAGGGAGGCCATCTTTTTGGTGACACTCTGACCCCGTTCCTCAGATGTAAGACTGGAATGAAGCAGATGGCAGACAAGAAGGACCTTTACCTTCCATCAGGCAGGCCTTTTTGTCCCAAGTTCAGGGGCAATAAGGGCAGTCAAAGTCAGCACAGAATAGTTCCCAAAGAGGCGGAGCCTCCAAGGCTCGGTTTCAGACCAAATCAAAGTTCAGGGGTGGCTGTGGCAAACATGGAGGCTTCCACAGCAACAGAACCAGTGGAGGATCATCAGGAAAAAGCCAATGAAATCAGGAGGGCCCTGGTGGACAGCCTTCCTGTAGGAGGATGACTTCAGCTGTTCACCAATCAATGGGCCCAAACCACAACAGACAAATGGGTACAGGAACTGGTGTCTCGAGGCTACACCACAGAGTTCACACAAAAGATAATTCCATACAGACTGATGGTATCCCCAATACCCAAGGAGCCTCAAAGTGTGGCAGTGATCCAGCAGACCCTGCATGAACTCCTCAAGAACAAGGCCATTGTACCAGTGCCGCCTCAGGAAAGGAACACAGGAGTATATTCTATGCTCCTTATGGTTACAAAAAAGACAGAGGGTCTGTACCCAGTTCTCAACCTGAAGTTCCTGAACATGTTTGTGGTATACATGAAATTCAAAATGGAAAGGCTCCAGTCAACACTGATGGCGATTCAGCCAGGGGACTTACTAACCTCAATAGACTTAAAGGATGCTTACTTGCACATTCCAATTCACCCCAGTCACCACCGCTACCTCAGGTTCCAGATCAGTGGGGGCCATTTCCAATACACCTGCCTGCCTTTAGGCCTGGCCTCTGCTCCAAGATGCTTCACAAAAATGCTTATAGCGAATGCAGCGCTCCTTCAACTGCGAGGGACAAATGTCATTCCTTATCTGGAAGATTGGATCATAAGGGAAAGGTCGCCGGCTCAAGCCCAGAGGGACATCGAGGCTTTGGTTGAGTGTCTACAATGGCATGGCTAGATAGTCAACTGGAACAAGAGCCAGTTGACTCCGGTACAGGAACTCACCTACCTGGGGGCCAAGATCGACACCAGTGTGGGCATAGTCTTCACAATGGAAGAAAAGGTAGAAAACATACTAAGTCTCCTGAAGTCTATTCAGTCATAGCCTCATAGACCTGTATGCTCATACATTCAGCTGCTGGGCCTGATGGCTTCCATGATATCAATGGTACCATGGGCTTGACTGCACATGTGGCTGCTTCCGAGGTACATTCTAGACACGTGGGATTAGTCATCCTAAGACTTTGGGTGCATACTCGAACACAGATGGGATATACTCAGGAGCCTCATCTGGTGGTCGAACAGGAACAACCTGTCCAAGGGTAAACCATTGTCATTGTCCCTGATGGTGATGATTATGATGCATGCCAGTCTCCTGGGGTGGGGAGCCATGATGGGGTGACATGTTACCCAGGGAAAATGGTCTGCACTGGAGTCCCTTCTTCCCATCAACATGCTGGAAATGTGAGCAGTATATAAGGTCCTGCTACTTTTCGCGCCAAGGCTGATAGGTCAGCCGGTGCTGATCTGAACCAACAATCAGGTCACTATGGCTTACATAAACAAGCAAGGTGGGACAGAGAGCAGATCAATGCTCAGGGAAGCATTACGTACCTTGCATTGGGCAGCGAGTCAGCTGCCGATGATATCTGCCATATATTTGGCCAGGAGGCTGAACTCCCAGGCCGATTTGCTAAGCCAAGTGATGCCTAGCCAGGCAGAATGGTAGTCACACCCCCAGGTGTTTCAGACACTAGTTCATAGATGGGGCCCTTTTCATTGGATCTGATGGCCTCTTGGCACAGTGCACAACTGCCCTGTTATCACTCCTTCATCCCTGACAGTCAAGTCGAAGAGATGGACACGTTGGCAGTGCCTTGAACATCTCAGTAAGCCTATTTTTCCTCCCATTCCAATGATAGTAAACATTCTTCTCAAGATCAGAGCCATGAGGGTGACTGTCCTGTTGGTGGCTCCCGACTGACCAAGGAGATTATGGTATTCACTGCTCAGGGCGATGTTGATTGATTCTCCTTGATGGCTGCCAAACAAACCGTACTTGCTTATTCAGGGCCCGATTCTACACCACAACCCCCAGGTGCTTCGACTGACAGCCTGGATGTTGAAAGGACAAGACTGTTGAAGGAGGGATACCTTCTGAGAGTGGTGGACCATCTCTCGCAATCCCAGAATGTTTCAATGAACAGGACATATAAGAGACATTGGTATGTTTTTTGCAACTGGTGTACTGCAAAGGGTTTGTCACCTTCAGTGGCAGGACTTCCTCAAATTCTTGATTTCCTCAATAATGGTGCTGACAAGTGTTTAGCTTACTCCTCTCTGTGGTTCCAGGTGTCAGCCATCGCAGCAGTGAGGGGACATCTCCCCAGGGTGGGCAACATAGGATCACACCTCTATGTGGTTTGCCTGCTCAGGGCAGTACAGATCACATCTCCCAGGACTTGCCCACTCTGTGCTTCTTGGCAGCTTAATCTGGTGCTAGATGACCTACATAAGCCCCTGCTTGATGCTAAGTCACCTTATTGGGTTACCCTGAGAACGGTGTTCCTCATGGCCATGTGCTCTGGCAGATGCTGGGTGAGCTGAAAGTGCTATCTTGCAGGAAGACATTTCTGACCTTCCATAATGAAAGGCTATACCCCATGGTTGTCCCATCTTTTGCTCCTAGGGTGGTCTCACAGTTTCATGTGGAACAGGCAATCCACCTGTCACCCATGAGGGCGGCACAAGGGGACCCAGAGGGGGACCCACATCCTTTGGACATGGTCTATTTGCAACAGGCTTATCTTCACAATGTCTGAAGGCTTCATAGATTGGACAGATTGTTTGTGTTCTTTTCTGGAAGAAAAAGGGGGACAAGCGGCTTCTAATGAGGCTTTTGCCAGCTGAATCAGGGAGGCGATAATTGCAGCTTATCAGGGGGCAGGTCAGGAGCCTCTGAAAGGTATCAAAGCACATTCCACTAGAGCTTTGTTAGCCTCTTGGGCTGGGAGGGGAGGTGTCTCCATATAGGAAATCTGTGTAGCAGCTACTTGGTCCTCTATCCACACATTTGTGTGCCATTACAAGTTGGATGTCAACTCGGCAGACAGAGCCATGTTTGGTAGAGTGCTGCTTTGGGGCTGCAGCAACTTTGGACTGAGGACAGGGTTCATCTCATTTCTTACTCTCCCATACATCTTTTCTGGGCACTGCTACAAAGTCCCATTTGTGAGGATTTGTGAGCAATGGAAAGGTTACAGGGGATAGTGGTATTTACTCACCTGGTAAAGGTGATTATACCTGCAGCCTTTACAGTGCTCATGTTCCCTCCCAAAGTGGATGAACTCAGGACACTGTGGCAGCCCAAATCACTGTATCTAAGACATAATGCTGCATTATCAGGGGTACTGATTAAGGGTTCCCTTGTGTCCATAGTAAAGTTGTTTAGCCATTATAGGACCCACCTGTGTATTATTTGTTTGGGGGGGTCCTTTTATTCTGCTGTGGCTAAGTGGTGTACAGACGCAAGGGTGAAACCCCATCAGTGAAGTCCCCCACAGCGACATCTTTGAAAAGTTTCAAAAATGTCTCTATGGGGACCGCTACCAAAATTAAGCTCTTTCCACCATGTTTACCCCCCTTCATGTTAGCACCTTTAGAAGGGGAGCGTGAGGGGCAGCCCCACATGGGGGTTCACAGGGTGCAACCTCCGATAGAAAAACAGACCGATGTCTGACAGTCAAATTTCACCTGTCGACATCGGGATGTTTCTGTGCCGAATCAATAACAATGCAGTTGTTTTGTGAAATAGCATAGGTAAAACTTGGCTAGGCATGTACAACATATTCTGTTTTTTTTTATATCTGCTACATGTTCTCTTTTTTTCGCATATTTATGGTACCTTACGTATTAATCATAGAGTACGTCATGTATTAACCATTTGATTTATGGTGGTGTGTATCCAGCATAGTCAAGCATTAACTGACTGCTCATTATGTGTAGTGAATTTTTTCCACTAAGTAAATAATATCACTTTTAAAATTTATACAAGCTCTAGTTGGTCTGGGTAATTTGTGTTTTGGCTGTTTTTTCTTTTACGTGTCATGTTCTCTATTTGGAGTGTTCCTGTTCTTTGTTTTTTTCTTATTTCTGCAAGGGAAGTTTCATACTGGTCTCTCTGGCTGGAGATGGGCAATTGGCCTCTAGCAGACCAAAAGATTTATGATCGTGCATCGGCAAATGGGATGGCAGAGGATTACTCATTTGTGAGGATTTATGAGCACTGTAAAGGTTGCAGGTATAATCACCTTTACCAGGTGAGTAAATACAATACCACAAAAAGGAGGGGCCCTAGAAAACAGCCTTGCATACCAGCTACCACTGATTTAGGTGAGGAGTTGGAAAAATGAAAGTAAATGGTTTAATGTCTGCCAGTAAGTTATGAGCAGAGCCAACTCAGGACTGCCCTTGTGGTACCAAATATGTATTTCAAGCACATAAATAATATTTATATTTTATTTATTTTGATTTGATTCAGTCTTGGATTACAATACCTTTGTGCACAAAGTGACTCATTTACAAAGGTTCCATGTCAGTGGGGGAAGGGTAAACAAACATACAAAGGTTGTTAAAAAAACAGCATCACAAATAACACAGTCAAGCAATAAAAGCATACATCATAACTACAAGTAAAGAATAATTAGATTGGATGGTGGACAATACAATGCAGGGAGAGGGGGAGATTTCACGATTAATAGTACTGAAGGCAGATAAAATGTCTAACAGCAGCAAAACAGTTGGAACTCCTCAAAGGATTGATAATAAAATGTCAATTGTCAAGCGCAAGAGGGCTGTATTAGTGCCGTGTTCACTCTGAAACCAAACTAGAATTTAGGCAGAAGATGGTTAGAAATAAGATAGTCAGTTAGTTTATGGGCTACTGCTTTCCCTGTTACCTTGGAGATGAATGACAGCTGGACAGTAGGATGGTAGCTGGACAGAATGCCTTGATTTATAGAAGACTTTTTTTTTAGACTTTATTTATGCCCCCTCCACCTCGGGCCCCATACACCTCTCTCCAGCGAGGACACACACTGGATCAGATTTCTCCCACTCTGCCCGAGGTCCTCCTACCGGACCCCAGTCCTTGGAAGCTCTCCTCCTACAGTCACCGACCTGACCAACCCCCCGGCTCTGAGTCCCCCGAGGTGGGTTCACCACTCCTCCGGCACTCTATCTACAATTTAGTAGGTGGCCTGGATGAGGGTGCGAGTCAGGGTCCAGATGGAAGGATCTGGCATTGAGCGTGGGTGCCATCCATGTGTGCTGCCTTCACCTGTCTGGGCGCTGGGGTTTTCCACTTTTTTGGTCCCCAAGGTGCAGAAGTGAAATGACGTCAGCACACGGAGGACACGCTCCAACCCTCTCCCGCAGATGTCTGCCGTCACCTCTCCCCATTCCTGTTCCCCACTGATATAGCGCACTCAGTCTCCACTGAGGGCCACCACTAAGCAGGGAAATCCTAACAACCCTCCCAAGGAGAGGAGGGAAGTCCTCTGGATGCTCAATCCTTCTCCTCCCCCACTGACCCCCAGCAACCCAAGTCCACTCCTGAACCTGGGTCGCCGGCATGTCACAAGGTGTGGTAGCCAGCGCCACAACCTTCAGTGCCACTGGACCAGCCTAGAAGGCTTTTTTTGTAGTGGCAGGACTAAAGCAGTCTTGAAAGAGGAAGAAAAGACACCAGTCGATAAGGAGGAGCTGATAAAGGTAATGACGAGAGGAATTCAAATGTGGAGTGGGCTTTTGATTAAAGTGGAACAGTCAGCACAAACGGTCTCATACTTAAGTGTGGGGCTGATCCCAGGCAAGGCAAACTTTATTTAAAGATGCCCAATCCCGGAAGCTCTGGGCACCAAACAGATAAATAAACACATCTTCAGAAATAGATCAATAAACACAGAGATAATTAAAAACATAAGATAGTAACACATCATATAAACATTACTCATAAACAATACACCAAATACCAATTAACAAAAACTACAAACAAATCAGATCAATAAATTAATAATTTAATCCAGAAATGCCTGAGCAAATAGGAGGGCCTTAAGGCAGGCCTTGAATACCTCCAAAGTAGGGGCCCCCCTAACGACCAAGGGGCAGCGAATTCCACAGGATGGGGGCATCGACACTAAAAGCCCTGTCATCAGCTGATTTCAAACTCATCCTGGGAATTACTAGGGGGCCTCCACAGGAGGAACGGAGGAGGTGAACAGGGAGAGCAGGTACAAGAAGGTCTAACAGATAATCAGGGCCCTGACCGTGTAGGCCCTTATAGGTGAGAAGACCGACCTTAAAGACTATCCTCCACCTGACCGGCAGCCAGTGCAGCTCATGCAACACTGGTGTAATATGGCAGAATTTTGACTGCCCAGTAAGTAACCGGGCAGCTGCGCTCTGCACAAGCTGCAGTCTGCGGAGAGATCCTCCCATGACCCTGAGGTAGAGCACATTACAATAGTCAAGCCTTGATGTAACTAAGGCATGTATCAAAGTGGGGAATTCCAGAGGTGAAACAAGGAGCTTTATCCTGGCGACATTTCTGAGATGGAAAAAATGGGAGCGGACGGTGGAGGATATCTGCGCCTCCATAGTCAAACTCCTATCCAGAATGACAACAAGATTTCGCACCCCAGAGGAGGTCTTCAATGAAACAGATCCTAGAACAAGTCCAGTCTTTGATTCAGAGGCCATCCTATCACGCACTCTGACTCCACCACCAATACCTCCATCTTATCGGGGTTCAGTCACAGCCAGCTAGAGGCCATCCAGTCGTTAATCTCAGCAAGGCAGATATTCAGCACATCTACAGCGTTGGATGTTCCTGGGACAAAGGAAAAGTATAGCTGAGTATCATTAACATAGCAATGAAAACCCAAGCCATACTTCCTGATGAGCCCTCCCAGGAGTAGCATGTACACCACGAACAACATTGGGGCTAATATCGATCCCTGAGGAACTCCACAAGATAGGAGGCTGGGGTGGAGGAAAAATTCCCCATCACAACCTGATGCCTCTTGTTGGTTAAAAAGGACTCAAACCAGCTGATGACATTGCCAGTGAGTATGCAGAGTTCCCTAAGGTGGTCAAGCAACACACAATGGTCCACAGTGTCAAATGCTGAGGAGAGATCAAGGAGAACAAGAACTGCCTTATCTCCTCTATCTCTAGCCCTGAGGACATCATTCAGCACTCGAATAAACAAGGTTTCTGTGCTATGCCTCACCCGAAACCCCGACTGGAAATGTTCATACAACTCACGAGTCATGAGGTGCTCCTCCAACTGAAGCACCACTACCTTCTCTAGAACCTTTGCCAAGAAGGGAAGATTAGAGATAGGTTAGTAATTTGCCCTGACCTCCAGGTCCAATGATGGTTTCTTTAAGAGTGGTCTCACCAATACCTCCTTCAAGGCATCAGGGAAAACCCACTCAGATAAGGAGCACCGGACAATCAGAGCAAACACCGGATCAACGGTGTTGATGCATCTCATCAAGAAATGCATCGGCACCGGATCCAGTTCACAAAAGGTGTGCTTCAGATTGGTTGCCACCCCAATGACCTCACTTACCTCCACTGGTCTGAACTCCCCCAGCTAGGCGGAGAGCTCTCAAAACACTTCTGGTGACCACTGCAAGCTGTAATATTGCTGACTGGAGAAACTCCCTGCAGGATACCGGACACTCTGTCTGAGAAGAACTGAGCAAACTCTTCACATTCAGCATTAGAAAAAATCTTCTTTGGCTGTAGACAAGCAGGAAGAAGTAGCCTGTCCACAGTCTGAAAAGTATAGCTGGTTGGTTCTTCCCAGCAGCAATCTCCCTGGACAGGAACATTGCCATCTTATGGTTGATTGCCCCCTGGTATGCATTATAATGCACACGCAGGGCCAGTTTGTCCTCCTCCAGGTGGACTTTCTACAGCAGCGCTCTAACATCCGACCCTTTCTTTTCATCTCCCTGAGAACCCCATCATACCACGGGGACCTCAGGCAGGAAGATTTGGGTCATGCACGGACAGGTGCGAGGGAGTCATTGGAGTCGGATAGCACTCTATTATAAGAGCTCACCACAGCACCAATGCCTCCAGCGCATGCATTACCCACACTAGATAGATCACCAGAAAACCCTCCAGGGTCAATCCCAATAAAGGACGACAGCTCATCATCTCTGTAGGGAGAGGGCATCTGGTGGGAGCCCTGAACATGAACTGCACCATGCAGTGATCGGACCATACCACCCGATCAATCTTGAGATTATCTATCTCAAGCCCCAGTGAGAACACTGGGTCCAACATGTGGCCGCCCTGGTGTGTCACGGCAGAAACAGCTTGTGACAGGCCCAGTGATGACATAGTTTAGAGGAGGTGACCAAGCCGAGAAGATTCATCGTCAACCAAAACATTGAAATTCTCCAGGACAATACATCTGGGGGCTTCCAATGTTTCGCTAATGATGAATTCGACAACCTCCTGCAGATAATTCCCCACCGCCCCAGGAGGGTAGTAAATAAGGAAAATTCTGCAGCCTGTGCCTGGACCCCCATGAATGGCCACACATTCAAAAGAACCTGGGGTTTCCGATGGGTGCATGATGAAGCCCAAGTCAGGTCTAAAACAAATGGCTACCCCACTGCCACTACGTTCCTCTCTGGGGCAGTGCACCACAGTATACCCAGGTGGGATGGCAGCCTCAAAGACTGGGCCAGCATCATTCCCAGCCCAGGTCTCTGTGATGCAAGCCAGGTCGACTGAGGAAATCAAGTCTGCAATAATTGCAGTCTTGTTCCTGATCGACCTGGCATTGCATAGCACTGCCCTCAGGGGATTGGTGGGTAAAGCAGCCCCTCAGGTTACCTGATCACTCAGTCTGGTGGACTCCCTGGAGACAGGCACCAAACATGTCTGGCCTCTCTCTTGTGCCAGTTGTAATCCAAGGCACTTTCTAGACCTGATAATCCCTATCCTACCACCCTCTGCTGTGCATGGGGCTCCCCACCGCCTGAGATCATCCCGGCCCCTCCAAATCCCCACCTTCCGGCAACATCTTACAGTAGTATCAGAAACCGAGAGACAGGTGAAGGGCCATAAATCACGCAGAAGGGATGCCCCATACACTATCCTGGCCCTCACTGGGCCCCCCCATATAACCCTGGCACATCACTAAATTTAAAAAAGGATTTTCGTTACTAAGAAACAGTTAGTCCAAAAAACAATTAGACAGTCTAAACGTTCCAACCCTTAACACACAGATTTAAAAAGGATTTTAGTTACTAAACGAAGACAATTAGACAGTCTAAAAGTTCCTACCCTTAACACACTAGCGGGATAATATAACCTATATCCAACTTGTAGTATGACTCTCTATATATGATCTTATGTCCAGATTATGACTATTACTAACATATCAAAACATTTTACTGTTCATAATTATATTCTATTTCCTACTGCAAATAAGACTGAGATAACCACCCTCCCCAAGTCAGCACCGATAATAGAAAAAGTCCACCCCACACCAACAATAAAACCCCTCTTAGCGCTGCTCAGGTATTTCAATCCAAGACACAATACCTTGAATAGAAAAGATCAGTCTCAGTGAGCAGCACAGGACCAGGAAGGGGGATGGTATGCCAGTCAACAAAAGGATACAATTCCCACTTAAAGCTGCAAGTTAAACACAATAACCTAATCTGTTAGAGCTAACCCATACCCATCAATATAAACCAATAAACATAAAACTCAGGTCCCACCTCTCATTGGGAGTACAAACTCAAACAATAAAGCCTGGTAAAGATGAAACCTCCAGGCCCTCTTACAACCCAACCTAAGACCAACATAATGGTACAGCTATACTTCTAAACACATTTTCTATACAGAGTGGCGGGGCACATTGGCTGCATTCCCCTGCAGATGTCCGCATGGCTGGCAGCTGTAGAGGTGTGAGGTGGGCTGTGCTGCAGGCTGTGTCATGCCCCCGAACAGATGGGGAGGTATGGGGTGGGAGGCGGTGCCACGAGGGTAGGGGGTTAACACTGCCCACCACACCATGCCCAGTGGGGCCGGGATCCAGAGTGAGGGGAGACAGATGTGGGCAGATGGTGCTGTACGGGGGAGGAGGTCTGCAGTCCAGGGGCATGTGCCCCCATTTGTGTGTAAGGGGGTTGTCATACACGGGGAAGGTGGGGGGCATGGCTGGGTGCTGGGGTGGGTGGCCCTGGACAGCCTGTAACTATGGGTGCTGGGGTCCCGTTGTTAAGAGACAGAGGCATGGGGCCTGTAGGGGGCTAATGGCTTGGTTCTCCCTGGCATAACCCTTGTCCACTTCCGCACCCCCGTGAGCAGCACTATGCACTGTTCTGCATAGCACGTAGTACTGGCATGCCCCCCACCTGCCCTGTGCATTGCGGTCTGCGCGGGTGGGGGATCAGGTGACTATGGGATGTGCACCCCCTCTTAATGCATCCTGTGCAGGGGGCACAATGGGTGTGAAGTGTCTCTGCATCTTTTATATGTGGCGCGGAGGCACTCTACACCTTTGTGCATAAGGCCCTTTGTGTGTAAAAACATCTTGGTTTACTTACTGTTCACTGTCGTATAGTAGATTATATCAGACTAATTTTGTTTAGTTCTAGGCTGACATCTTCTTTTACTACACATCCCAGAATCCCCTACAGCTGACATCAGAGCAGTAGGCAGCAGTGGGATATTCAATAGCCTGCAGTGCATGTTAGAGCTTTTATAATCTCCGAATGGATGTTTTTCAGGACTGCTTTTCTCCAGGGGCTAAGTACAGTCCTCTGTGACTGCACATAGCCCGTGGAGGACAGCGGGACCCACAAACAGAAGATCACATCTTATATAAACTCTGACATGCACTGCAGGCTATTGAATCATCCCACTGCTGCCTACTGCTCTGATGTCAGCTGTCAGGGACTCTGAGGACTTGTAATAAAAGATGTCACCCTAAAACTAAGCAAAATTAGTCTGATACACTCTACTATTCTACAGTAAACAGTAAGTACACCAGAATGTTTTTGCACACAAAGTGCACACTGGAATCAGTTCCACAGCTGAGTGTGGTGCCCTTGGTGGTGACTGTTCCCCTTTAACCAGGTTGAAGCGGGGTCCGGGGTGATGACTTTGAACTGGAGTTTTTTTCAAACCTGTGATAATATCATATGATAATTTGATCTGATATTTATTGAACTACAGTTTGTATGGAATTATTAATGCACTGATTTGTTATGATTGTTTTTATTCATTTGCTATGTCTGTTCATTTTTTATGTATAAGCGCCTTGATCTCTGGAAAGGTGCTTTTTACAAATAAAATAAAATATGATTTGATTTAATCAGTTTCAGTAAGGAGGTAGAAGGATGAAATAATTGTGAACCTTTGGTCTTTTTCTGCCTCATTGTCTTTGTTTCTGTATTACAGTACATATCAACTGAGGATGGTGAAACTAGAGATTAGGAGGAGGTAGACAGAGGGACAGTACTCAGCTTTTCTTCAAACAAGTCATGTACTGTAGTTCTTGAGCAGTGAGTGAAGTGGTTGGCTTTGAACAGTTTGGCTTGGCAATTGTGTCTATGGTTTGAAAGAACTTCACTGGAGTTCCTTTTTCTGTAGTAGTAACTTCTTCATCATGGTTCATTTTGGCTTCAAGCAGAAGTAGGTTACATTTTTTGCAGTTTTCATAGTATGATTCCTGAAAGACTGTTAGGCAGTGCTTTTGCCATTTTCTCTCAAGTTACCAGCATTTCTATTTTTCCAAAAGTAGACTTGGTGAGAACCAGGGGTTAGGAGGGTAAGTGGAAACTTTAAGAGACTGAAAGGGGGCACGTATGTATAGAGCAGTCACTAGACTTGGCATGGACTTTGTATAAAAGGAAGGATTCATGTGGGAGGGAATAAAGCGAGTGCAAAATAGTGAGGGAATAAGAGCCCAAAATAGCAAATGATATGTTGGTGACGTTGTCTAAATAGCACCTAGGTATATGAGTGATAAGTAGTGTCCATCAGCAGTGTAGGGAGGAAACAGTAGAGTCATATAGTTGGTAGTGTCAGACTGAAAGCTGTGCTGGCTCTGTTGCCTAAAAGTTAGAGTCACTGGTATTGCATATGATAAATCCCCCCATACCTGGGCTCAAAACTTGGTGTTGCTGTTTTTGTCATTTTTTGTACTGCTTCAAAGTTTTGCACTTGCTTTCGTGCCAACCCCCCCAGTCAGAATATAATGTAATTCCCCTCCTGAGTTTCTCCCCCTTCCCGAGTTGCGCCACCCTCCCCAAGTCTGAAAATGTTACCTGCGCTTCTCCTGAGTTCTTCTTGTCCCTGAGTTATGTGCCAGCTGGTGATTGTTATATTATTTTTTGGGGGTGTGGGGGGGAGCAAAGCTCCCTGCAAAGGTGGGTGCAATGCACAAAGCCCCCCTCAAGAAATCAGCAAAGCAGTATTTTAGTGATGTGCACTGATCACCTTTATTTGAGGTCACTGGATGTTCACTTTCTGTTTTGGACTTGCTGTTATTGTTGTGCTTTTTTTTTTTTGCTTTGCTGTTATCACATAGATCCATGTGGGAGCTGCTGTGATAGATCATGCGACAAATAGCCAGGATACTGAGTCTGCAAAAAGCAACTGTTCAGGCAGCGTCTTCAGCAGCAGCAGTATGGGGCCTGAGGTCTGACTCCAAATGCAGATTAAAGTGATGAGCTTGCCCTGTGGTCAGTGTTTATGTATCACATGAAGAGTTAGAGGCAAGGAGCAATCAGTTCTGCAGTGTAAGTGAAATAAAGTGTTGGGCCACTTGTAAAATTTATAGTCCATTGATTCTCTACAAAGAAATGGTTAGCAGTAAATCAGCCAACCATGTTTAAATCAATGTAGCCACACACACTGGCATACACATGTTCATTTATTTAAAATTTGGTGGCTGGGAAAGCAGACAAAGGCAGTAAATCAAAGCAGACAACAAAGAAAGTCAGTCTGGAAAGGATAGTGATGATGAGATCTTTGGTTTAGTGCTTTAGTTTGCCACCACTTGACCACTGCCAGCAACTCCACTTACAGACAGTCACGTAGCACTTCTAGCAGAGTTTGTGCTGCCCACCATCTCCCCCAGAGCCAGATGCCTGGATGATCAGCCCTTTGGCCAACAGCCTGAGTTGACATTATGATCCCCACAGTGACTCACATTTGTGCTGCTGGCCACTGTTCCCATCTGCACCCCCAACACCTCGGCCATCTATGCCCCCAGTTCAGTTTGTGCAACCCACGACCGTACTCATTTGTGCTGCAGACCACTGCCCCTGTTGGTCAGCTGAGCTGACTGTGTCACTGTCAGGCCCACCAGGTTTAAAGAAGTTGGAATGTGAGCTACTGAGTAAAAAATGGAAGCTCTGAAAGACACTTTCCTCATAATTTTCTTCATCTATACATTTTATTTTATATAGGGTTTTTAATTTTTTACTTACTATGTAAGGCCCTTTGTCAGGCTTTGCTAGGATCACAAAACAGAAACAACAGTAGAAATGATCAGATTCTGAGAAATCTGTTCTGTCTGCATGTGTTGGATTGCAATTGTGAGTTTGGTTCCATTGCACTGTCTGTTGAGGCATCAGAGTTGAAATCAAAATTTCCTTTTCTACATCCTACTACAGTTAAGCCCTCCCCCCACCTGGTACACAAAGGAGAAAAAAGGAGTGGATTGACCCTTTGCTGTGAACAAAAACATCCCCCTTCCCCAACCCTTGCTTCTTTCCTCCTTTACCTTAAGATTGATGCTGCCTACTGCACTGGTGAACTGGAGACATGAAGTCCCCCCACTCAAATTACCAGCCTCGTCCCGATCTAATTTTGTTCCAAAAGGTTCTTCTTATTTTTGTAATCCAATGTGACTGAAGAGCTAAAACAAACAACCCCTGGTCCGACTATCATGGTATAACCTGGGAAAAAACAGCAGACGTAGCTGACCTGAACAAAACCATGGGTTACCCTCAGATGCCTTACTCAGCATAGCATGTAGCACAGTGGCCCTAACCCAGTTTGTTCAGGTCAGCCAGCTCAGTTGTTTTTTCCCAGGCCACACAGGCAGCACCATAATAATATTACCAGGTCAGTGGCTGTTGCTTGTTTAGCTCATCACTCACACTGGATTGTTGTAATTAGCCTTTCAACATTAAATCAGGTCAGGACCCGCCTGGCTAGTGGGGGGCTTGCCATAGAAACATAGAAACATAGACTTTGACAGCAGATAAGGACCGCTTGGCCCATCTAGTCTGCCAATTTCCCTACCTACAGGATAGGCCGCAGATCCTAGTTAACCAACAGCCTATTTCTTACTACCCCCCACAATAATTGCTTTATGTCTGTCCCATGCATTTTTGAATTCTCCCACAGTTTTAGACCCCACAACCTCCTCAGGAAGGCTGTTCCATGCATCCACTACCCTCTCTGTGAAATAATACTTCCTTACATTGCCCCAGAACTGCCCCCCCTCTATCTTTAAATTGTGTCCCCTTGTTCTTGCACGTCTCTTTTTCTGAAAGATGCTACCCTCTTGGACTTTGTTGATTCCACTGAGGTACTTAAAAGTTTCTATCATGTCCCCCCTCTCCCTTCTTTCCTTAAGGGTATACATATTAAGCTCCTTTAGTCTCTCCTCATATGGCTTCTCTTGCTCACCCTGCACCATTTTAGTTGCCCTCCTCTGGACTGTCTCTATCCTGTCTATGTCCTTGCGGAGATGGGGTCTCCAGAACTGGATGCAGTACTCCAGATGGGGTCTCACCAACTGTCTGTACAGAGGGATAACAACTTAGCTGCCATACTTCTGACCATTCCTCCAACCTTGCCAAGTCCCTTCTCATCCTTTCCACACCTCCTTGTGTATCAACCCTGTTGCAGATCTTTGTGTCATCTGCAAGGAGGCATACTTTTCCTTCCAGTCCCTCTGCAATGTCACTTATGAAGACATTAAAAAGGACTGGACCCAGTACTGAACCCTGTGGTACCCCATTAGTAACCCCTCTTTCTTCAGAGTGGACTCCATTTACAATTACCTTCTGTGTCCTGTTGTCCAGCCAATGTTTTCCCAGGCTACCACCCTGGGACCCACTTCCAGGCTGGTTCATTTGATTAATAATCTTTGTGTGGGACTGTGTCAAATGCCTTGCCAAGTCTAGGTAGGCCATGTCCACAGCCCCTCCCTGGTCTACTACTTTGGTCACCCAGTCAAAGAAATCTATTAGATTTGTCTGACATGACCTTCCTGCTGTGAACCCATGCTGCCTTGGGTCCTGTGCCCCACTGGTCTCTAGGTACTCAACAATTCTTTCCTTCAGAAGTGACTCCATCACTTTCCCTACCACAGAGGTCAAACTGACAGGTCTGTAGTTTCCTGCCTCTGTCTTGGTCCCACTTTTGTGAAGGGGAATCACATCCACCTTACTCCAGTCCTCGGGTACCACACCATCCTCTCATGATTTATTAAAAAGAGTAGCCAGTGGTTTCACTAGTTCCCCCCTTAATTCTTTTAGAATTCTGGGGTGAATTCCATCAGGCCCCATTGCTTTGTCCACCTTCAGTTTTAGGAGTTCTTGCAGAACCCTTTCTTCTGTGAAAGGACTGGGATCGACCCTCCCCATCAAGAGTGCTCTGTTAATTGGAGTAGGCACTTCCCCTCCTCTTTGTGAATACTGAGAGAAATATTCATTCAGTATCCCTGCTTTTTCACTGTCCCCCTGCCCACCCACTGTTCATTCTATTCAGCCTCACTATCCCTCCTTTGTCTTTCTCATTTCGCTGATGTACCTATAAAGGTTTTATCCCCTTCTTAACTGAGTTGCTATCTTTTCCTCCAGTTTGGGGAGTTTGCTATTCTGACTTCCCTCCCTGCTTTCTTCTGCCTTAACTGGTACAGCTCTCTGTCCTGCTCCTTCTGTGTTTCCTTATACTTCTGGAATGCTATCTTTTCTTCCTGACTTTCACAGCTACTCTTTTGAGAACCATAGTGGCTTTTTCTTTCATTTTGATTTGTTTATTTGCTTCACACAAAGGCTTGTTGCCTCTGTGATGGCAGTTTTGATGATTCCCCATTGTTGCTCCACACCTCCTTCTAGCCTGTTTGCTAGTGCTTTTCTGAGGCACTCTCCCATCTTGCCAAAGTCAGCCCTCCTGAAGTCCATTACCTTCACTTTTGTATGGCTTGACTCTGTAGCTGAGTTTAACATGAACCACACTGTTTGATGGTCACTTGTTCCCAGATGGCAACCCACTTCTAGATCTGAGATCCTCTCACTCCCCCCATTTGAGAGTATCAGGTCTAAGATTGCTCCCTCACGAGTGGGTTCTGAAACTAGCTGTCTGAGGCCTGCCACCTGTAGGGATCAAGAATGGCCCTGCTCTTGGATGTGGCTGCAGAAAATGTGCTCCAGTTAACATCTGGCATATTCAGGTCTCTCATCAACAGTATCTCCCCTTTCTCTGCCATCCTAAGAATGCCTTCTATCATATCCTTGTCCATTCCCTCCCCCTGACATGGGGGTCTGTGCACAACCCCTGTGTGGATTGTGGTGCCCTTTCCAGTCTCCAAGATGACACACAGTGCCTCCTCTCCTCCCTGTTTACTCTTTTGTTCAGTTGCTTTTAACCCTTCCTTTACATAGAGAGCTACTCCTCCCCCTTTTCTCCCCTGCCTGTCTCTCCTGTAGGTTATGTACCCTGGTATGTTAACATCCTAGTCATGGTTCTCTGTGTACCATGTTTCTGTGACTGCTACGATATCCAGGCATCCCTCTTACATCAAGGCCACCAGCTCAGGGAGCTTGTTGCCCAGACTACGGGCATTGGTACTCATTACCCTCCATTTCCTGATGGCCTTACTCCTTTTTGCCCCATCCCTGTCCTTCTTGCCTTTGTCACTTTCCCCATTTACCCCTGCCCTTCTCCCTATCAACACCTCTATGTTGGTGTTTACCACACTTACTACCGTGATTTTTTTGGGGGGGCTAGGATTTCCCTGCTTCTTTCCAGTCCCTCCCCCTTGGCTAGTTTAAATGTTTGCCAATGAAGCATTTAAACCTATCACCTAGGATCCTGGTTCCCTTTCTGGACAGATGCAGCCCATCATGCCAGCATAGGCTTGCATCACTCCAGGTGGACTCCCCAGTCCCCAATGAAGCCAAACCCCTGAGCTCCACATCAGTTTTTCAACCACTGATTGAATCCCATGGTGCGGAACACCCTAGCCTCTCCTACGCCATAGATGGGCAGCACCTCCGAGAAGGTTACTGTGCGTGCTACTTGTCTAAGGTCCCTCCCCAATTCCATAAACTCTTCCTGCACTTCTCTAATCCCTTTCTTAGCCAGGTCATTTGTCTCTAGGTGGACAATGACATCCAGCTCCCTCCCCTGTGCAGCTGCTCCGGCAATCCTGAGGATTCGCTCCCTGTCCCTCCAAGCCATGGTACCAGGCAGGCACCTTACCTCCCTCTCCCCTTCCTCCCCTAGTTCTACCTTCCTAACAATGGAGTCCCCCACCAGGAGTTGTTTCCTTCCCCTGTGTGGTCCCCTGCCACCCTCCTGTGGGTCTCCTTTGTGGAGGTTCTCAGCATCCTTCTTGGTCTCCACTGCAGGTGCCTCCATAGAGGAACCACACTTTGCCAGAATTGCATAGGGATTGTGGAGAGGTACAACTGGAGGGATGCACCTCTGTTCCACCACCCTCGCCCTCCCTGAGCCCACTGTGGTCCAACCACTCCTCTTTCTTGGCAACCTCTGGGGCAACGGCAGTTGCACTGGTGGTCCCTGGATGGAAGAGGAGGTCCCACAAATCCTGGCTCATTCAGCCTGGAGATGAGCAACCTCCTCCCTCAGCCCAGAGAGGTGCCTGCAGATGGGACAACACCGCATCCTCCAGAATGTCTCCCGGAAGACTGCTGCTCCACAGCCACTGCACTGCACCACTCCCATCATGTCTTATTTCTGGCCCCTTAACTTTTTGCAATCCTTACTCTTTCCTCTGTTTTTTTTTTCTCTCTCCTTACTTTCTGCCTATGTGCCCTTTAAGCTCCTGATTGTCCTGTTCTGAGACAAGAATATCCTACATTTCTCAGTAGATCCCTTACTTGCTCAGAGGCAGACCTCCAGCAGCTAGAGGGGGCCAGAGATCTACTCTTGCCCTTCTATGATGGTGAATCTTTGGTGGCTCTGTGATCACTCACTTCCTGCTCCCAAACAGGAAGTTCCTGTTGTCAGTCAAATCCTGTGCCTATAAAAGTAGAACTAGCTTTGGGTGGGAGGATGGAGGGGAGGGGAAGGAGGGCAATATAGTCCCAGTAGAGAAGTCAAGTCACACAGCAGTCCTTCCTCCTGGTGTCTTCTGCCAAGCTACTAGCAGAATCTTTCTAAGGCAGTCTTTAAATTTAGCTTCCTTCTAGCTAAGCCACTCCCCCTACTTACTAGATCATTGTACAAGTAATTTAAACCTCACAGCTAACAAGTCCTTTCAATCACCTGAGATTTACACCTAGATAACTGTTCAGATAACCATTCAGTTCAGTTAACTCAGACAAACACACACTTTTTTTGTTTTGTTAGTATTTTTTTACCCTAAATTAAAGGTCCAAGTACAAGAGTTCTACTTCTTTAGTCCCAGTAGAGAAGTCCAGTCACACAGCAGTCCTTCCTCCTGGTGTCTTCTGCCAAGCTACACCATGAGGTATATAGTCAAAGGCAGAACTGTCTGATTCAGTTGCTGCAGAGATAGAGTCTATCAAGTTTCTTTGAACTGTGAATCACCAGCTGCCATTTTTGATTAATGAAGAAAATAGCTTTAAAATAAGTGTGGTAAAAAAATAGTTCCTCTGTATGTATTGCATTGAAGGACTTTTGCCCCACTTGAGACTCTGTAGTTTAGAAGAAAAAAAAAAGCCAGTTACTGTCCCCACAGCTGAGTTACTGTTTCTGTATTCAACTCAGCCCTTCATGCTCCTGTCCTAGTTATAGTTCCCCTCACTTGGCTTATGTTTCATTTTTATCTGCGAGTTTATTTTTTATCCTGTGTCTTTTACCACTGGGCACACTGGTTATCTAATACTGTGGCCACGGTGTGCGAGAGTAAGCATGGTCCGGGAGGCAGTTGTTTTCTGCTGGCTGCAGGTGGTCACACTAAGGATTTTATTATGGCATGGACATGTTTTTCTGTCACTATAAAGTACTGTGGGAGATATTGTAGCAGTCATGATCCCCTT
The DNA here is from genome assembly GCA_016271365.2 of Neoceratodus forsteri. NCBI lineage: Eukaryota > Metazoa > Chordata > Ceratodontiformes > Ceratodontidae > Neoceratodus > Neoceratodus forsteri. Next base: position 156,641,839 of record CM028131.1, on the reverse strand, counting down.
TATTCTAAATCGCTTTGGACGAGAGAGTGCGATATCTCCAGTACCGTTGCTGTGTATGAGAGGAGCGGGAGTTTCTTGGTTTCTGTACTGGAGATGGACATCCATTTCCGGTATGGTAAACAAAAAAACTTCCGCTTCTCTCATGCACATTAGCAGTGCCACAGCTACATGTTCTGTCAGTGAACTTAGCTTGCCATTTTGAAATCTGAACTCTTCTTTTTTTTTTTCCAATTAACGCTGTTTGTTTACTTTTTTTTCTGAATGATGCCATCATGGGGAAAACAACTTAAGGAGATCAGCCCGGCACCCAGTTTAGAGTTTGCTTAGTGAGCAGAAAAAATGGCAGCTGGTGATTTTGAATGTGTGGGGTGCCCAAGGATAGTAAAAGCAATAGGGCACCTCGATGTGGACTCATTTTTAAGTGGGTGTTGTTAAAAAAATAACAGCCTGGGTGTAAGGGTCTTTCAGCCAGTCAGAATGCAGGTTTTGTCTTGCCCATTTTCTAAGGCTGCACAACTGTTAATGTATTTTACTATTGCACCTTATTGTATTGTGCATCTCACCCCCTGTACATCTGGAAATTAGCTGTTACCAGCTCAGTACGTCTTTCCAGGTGAAACGTTTGAAATAAATAAATATCATGATATTGTCACTCCAGGTTACATGACAAGTAAATATTCTAACTGTAGACTTTTCATAATAGAAGTCTGACAGCATTTTCTTCTGGGACTTGAATATTTTCAGAAAGTTTTATTATAGAACTTTAACTACAAGTTCCTTGAGACATCAGCACTTCCAACAGTTTTGCTGCACAGACCCATGCCATTATACAAATCAGACATGTTGTGGGCCTAATATGAAATATGCATGATATTTAACTTGTTATTTGTGACACCTGTGCCATCACTAGTGGCTTCACCACTAGCGATTTATTAATTAATTTATTTATTTATGGGTTCACCAGATACATGCACTGGTCCCAGGGACTGTTTTCAGGTATGATCCGAGCCAGAAAGGTGGCACACAACAGTACAGAAGGATTACAATTCATACAAGGCAAAATTTGAAAACATAGTGAACAAATAGGACATCCAAACAAAGCAATTTGATTGCATAGACAGATATCATGGGGAGATGAACCACTAATATAATATCAGGCATAGTTTTATTAGCCCCATGCCATAACCCTTATATACTGGTATTTTCCACTAACAACAAAGAAAATTTGTCATTTTTTGCTAAATTTAAAATATAAAACATAGTAGGAAAATATAAGAAATATATATAGATATATATATGACATATGTGACACATGCGTGCACCATATTGTATATGGAAAATGCTTCAGCAATATAACATTGCATTATATTCATGTTTCATGTATGGTCCGTGCATGTGTCATATATACAGTACATCATATAATCATGTATATAGTATATGGTTTGGACTGATTATGTATGAAAACCAGTAGCTGCTGAAATGTTGTTGTGCACATTCTAAAAGTTGTTGTGCATGTTCCATAATGAATGTTCATCAGTGCTACTGCTCCTCATCACCTTAGTGGAGCAAACATACCTCTTCAAAAAACAAACATGGTAGCAGCGCCGCTTACCGAGTGCTTCACAGAGACAATTAGGACACAGACTGCCATAGTCGGCTCCGCATTTCCAAACAGTGTCAATGTTAGACAGACTTAGTCGAGAAATTACCCGATTAGGTGATCTTACAGAGTTACAGGCAGGTTTTAGGACTAACTACTCAATAGATAATTGTTTTATTCTATTTCACATGATTGAAAAATATGCACAATTAAGGAAGCAAAAGCTTTTTGTTACATATATTGACTTCTCAGCAGCATTTGACACTATTGACAGAAAAACTCTATGGACTATAATGCTGTAGAAAGGAACTGACCTGGCACTGGTCCATATTGTTATTAATCTATACACTAGTAGATAGACTAGTGTAAGGATAGGAACAAGGGGACAGCTCTCCACCATCATTTCCACTAACAAGGGGGTGAAGCAGGGCTGCATCCTTGCCCCAATCCTATTCTGCTTGTATATAGATATTATGCTCTGAGAATTTCAAAATCTAGACTCTGGTTCTCTAAAAATAAATGGCAGTAGAGTATCCATTCTTGCCTATGCAGATGATATAATTCTGTTCTCATTAACAAAAAATGGACTCCAAAAAAGCTAAATTTACTGGATCTGCAAGCAAGGCAATTTAAATTGAGAATCAATACCAGTAAATCACAAACCATGATACTTGACCCTAAGATAAAGGCATCTAAGTACAAAATTGGGGGGAACCAAACTAAATTCCGTATGGAATATATATATATATATATATATACAGTATATATATATATATATATATATATATATATATATATATATATATATATATATATATATATATATATATCTAGGACTCAATTTACATCTGAAGTAACATGGACAAAATATACAAATAAATTAATAGAGGCAATAAATAAGACATCAGTAGGCCTAAATTAATTTAATTATACCTATGGAGGCCTTACAGTATGACCACACATTACTGCTATAAATTCCAAATATTATGCACAGATTTTATATGGAGCAGAGATTTGGGTTAATAAAAATGTAAATAAATGAATGGTCCCTATACATAAAGTACTAAGGAGAACTTTAGGCCTTCCACAGTCTTTTCAACTGCACATATACGAGCAGAATTAGGAATCCAGAACATAAGAGCAACTACAGATACCAAGAAACTCAGTTATTGGTTGAAACTTACAAGATTACAAAATGAGAGAATACCAAATAAATGCCTCTCAGAACAAAAAGAATGTGTCAAAATGCACAACGAACTTCTGGTATAGTAGAATCCTGCATATGCTAGAATAATATGACCTTACCAAACTAAACTACTATTTGGAACATAACATAACATTGAGTCTTAAATACAGAGAATATATTAAGGAAATAATTTTAAAGTACTGGATCAAAATAGACAGCACAGTTATCTCCAATTCAAAAATTTCTCTGTGATATACCACATATGGGGGCAAACACGGATACAAATATTATTTTGATGTGCTGACTAATCCAGCTTAAAGGAAAATCTTTATAAGATACAAATTAGAATGTTTCAAAAGCAATATTCAATGGGCTAGGTACAATAAGCTTCCAGCAACTGCCATGAAATGTTATTGTAACCCTGCCACCAAAGAGGACCTGTTACATGCCCTCTGGGAGTGTAAGTGGTACAGAAAGGTAAGATTGTTCAGTTGTCCCCCTTTGCACATAATTGGAATGACATTGATAAGGCATTTCTTATTAAATTTTTTTGTACAGAGGATGACTGGTCTATTATAAGAGTTGCTACCTTTCTTGTACGAATTAATAGAATAAGGAAAACAGAATAAAACAAATAAATGACTATCACGTTTAATTCAGATTAACCATACAACTATATTCAGGCAGGAAATGACATCTTAACCTCCAAGGAATGCAATTTTTAATGTAAAGACCCTGCTTTCCCATAATTCAAATTTTTAGGAATCTGTGTATGCACATCTGTATTTATATAACTATTATATGGATCTATAGCATTTCAATGGTGTGTGTATATATATATATATATATATATATAGTAATTACAAGAACAATACTTTCTTGTTTTTATGTTTAAAAATCTGTAGACCTAATGTGTCAAACAATAAAGACCATTACTTACAAACCATATCAATTTTAGCATTTTGGTTTTTAAATCAAGTCCACGATTCTTCGGAGGGTCAGATTAGAACATAACTGCTCTAACAGACTCTGCAGGAGACACTGCTCCCAAAAGCAACCAGGAGAGAGAACACAAGGTATGAAATCTTGTAAAATGTAAACGTTGAGAAATGTAACTTTTTTTTTTATCTGGGGGCACCAGATACTATAACAAATAAAGTATGGGCACCCATACCCAACACACCTTGTGTTTCTATCTTGGGGTTGAGATACCAGCATGGACCTCTCAAACTTCGCTCTCGAGGTCAATACTCTGGTATCTCAACTTCTCGATGGAAACACCGGCTTGTTGTGTATGGGCACCCATACTTTATTCCTTATTATCCCACTGAAATTATACCAAATGTGCCAATATTTATATTTAATGCATTTTCTGTCATATAGAGCATATACATATAATATTTTATATATAGTTATATATGTAACATGATAAAACCTCTAATAATTATTGTATAATATTTGTGATATAAAAATGTGATGTGAATGTCTGCTTAGGGGGTAGCAGCCAGAAAGTGTAAGGTTTGACCTTCTGACCTCAGCACAGCCCTAATGTAGCAGATGTTGTTTTCCTGCTGTGTTTTAACACATAGGGCTTCCTTCCATGCCAGGTGATAACACATCGTAAAATATTCCTACTTTGATTTGCTAGAGACAAAGTATGCATTTTATGATCCTTGAAGGAAGGGGGACATTTGGCTGATTTCTGTTGACTTTCACATCTAGAAAGGAACTGTTGGCAGGAATGTGTGTTCTGAAAACATCAAAGGAAATGCTCTGATCAAAAGGACTGTCATATTTTGGATATTGCTAACTGCAGATTTCCAGCCAACAGTAAAATGACACCCTCTTGAATATACTTGGTCAGGTTACAGATTTATCACAGGGCAAGCAGTGACCTCATGTGTGCTGTGACATCACAAGGAGGTAGAGAGACTGACTCTCAATTTGTCAAGCATCTGAGGGAAAAAGGCACTCTTATCTCTGGACTCAAAGAGGAGTGAGAGACACTTGATCTCTGGACTCAAACAGTTAAAAATTAGTTAAGAGAGAACTTTAAGTATTCAGGTGCTTTTTGTTCTGTAATTTCCAATTTAGTTCTGATTGTAAGTATTTTTGTTATATGTTCTGTATTTTGTATTTTATCCATTTTTGTTAATTTTTAGCAAACTCTATTTTTCTTAAAATTCTGCCTGTGCCTTCTCAGTTTTTTTTGCATGTGAATGCTGGAACAGTGTTTAAAATTCTGACACCTGTAAGGGCTTAGAAGTGTGTTACTATCTTGCTAAAGGTAAGAATATACCTAGGTCTCATATTGAGTCATAAGGGTAGACTTTTGAACCTGACTGGGTGCCCACTGGGTGAAGTATTGTATTGCACTTCCCTGAAGAGAATACATATCTGAGCCTGTTAACTGGGTATACTAGAAAAAGGTTCATATTTGACCCCAGACTCAAGGCTAGTAGGTGATTCGGACCCAAAACAGACAGGTGGGTTACCCTGTTTGTTTCCTGTTCACATATTGTACTTTGAGGTTTGGCACTGTGGGAGCAGATGGCCTGACCTGTGGGGTGCATTTGTGACAATGTATGTACAGTATATATCTTTCCTGTATGGGGATATTGCATGGTCTAATCATTTACAAAATAATATCTTGTGTCACTTCGAGATTGTGCATCTTTCTGAGGGTCAGTGTGTCTGATTAGAAGTCTGTGTGTGCCTAAATCTACGAATTCTTCTGTGACTGTTTAAGGTTCCAAGTGTAGCTGTTTGAGGGTCAGTGTATGTGTCTGAGTGTCAGTGAGTGTGTCTCAGGGTGTGTATTTATCACTCAACAGGTTCATGTGGGTCTGTCCAAAGGTCTATGCATGTGTCTGTTGGAAGGTTCATGTGTGTTACTCTGGATTACATATATATTTGACTGTGCTTGTTACTCTCATGTCACTCTGGAGGCATGTGTGTGTGTGTGCGTTTGCAGGCCCCAGATTTGTCTGTAAAAATATGTGTGTGTGTGTATCAAATTGGAAATTTCATGTGCTTTTGTGTATGGTTCTTTCTCTGTACAAGGATCCAAATTTGTCCATCCAACTGTCTGTTCTGATTTCCAAGCTGCTGCTCTAACCAGTAGACCCTACTGTCTCCTTTAGGGGATTGTGTGTGACTGTTCAAAGTTCACTGTGTGTTTGTCTGGGAATCCTTTTGCCTATGACTCAGGAAATTCATGTTTGTCTGTTAAAGGTGTAACTTTGGGGCTTTGTGTCTGTCTGTCTGATGGTCTTTGTGTGTCACTCTCGTGTTTCACTCTGGTGGTATATCTCTTCACTCAGACACTGATCCAGTTTGCGTTTGTCTGTCATCTGACACTAACTCCATGAAACAGTATTCATTAGTGTCAGATGGCAGCCAGACTTTGAAGAAAATGATGGTATATGCCAGTCCTGTAAGAAAAGAGGGCAGATCACAAGCATGCTATGTATGAGGAGACACATGATGAACTCCCACCACCACCGTCATGTCTTGTATAATCATAAACCAGACACTTTGGGGCCTGGCAGGTGTTAGAGTGCAGAGTAGAGCTATGCAGAATTTTCTAATTTCACTTCCATTGAAATTCCACAGAATTTCTGAAACTCTGCCTAATTCCATGGAATTCCGGTGTAAACTGAATTCCAAAAATCCTGAAGCAGCTTGCACCTTGTTTTTAAACCATAGATTAGTAATTTGCAATTTAGATAAACTGCATATTAGTGATTCAAGTTTATGTAAACTACAGAAAACTAATCCAAAGTATAAATCAATAGACTTTCAGAATTCCACAGAATTTATTGAAAACTTTCCAAAAAGCATTTTGAAAGCAGAATTGTCATTCTGTCCGACTTCCTTTCTGTGCAGCTCTAGTACAGAGTTGTAAAACTGAAGACTTTAAAGGCCTTTTTATATGAAGCCCTTACTCAAAGCATTGCAGTTTCCAACCACTTGCTCCCCTCTGTCTGCACCACTGCATTTTGTTTTTACACACAGCAGCCCTGCAGTGGTCTTGTGGCTCTTCCAGCTTTTTTGCTATCTTTTCAGCTGGCCAAGAGCCTGAGACTTGCTTGTGGAGCTGCATCGATGTGAGCACTGCACTGTGATTATACAGAAGGATGCGGTGCAAAATGGAAAACTGTAATGGTGAACCCAGGAAAGTAGGGTATGTCAGGACAGTGAACACTCCCATCTGATGCGCTAGAAATTGCATTTACATGGCAAGCAATGTAGCATAGTTTCTCTGCAATGCTGTGAGCTGTGCAGAGCCAATCATGTAAAAGAGCCTCAACACTGGCCCTCTCTGCACTGGTGTTCATGGTTTGGACAGCCACACCAATGTACATTTGCATGTGTAAACTGCACAGGCATCAGACTAGTGTGGTTCTTCTGCTTCTCTCCCAGACAGAGGAGCTAAGCTAGTGTAGGTGGCTTCAAGTGTTGTGTAAATGGTAGCAACTTTTCACCTCACTTCCTGAGGGTAATTTAGCATCATAACTCACAGAGAACTCCTTGCAGGATGGGTCCTACAATGCTATTCCCCAAGACACCAGTGACACACTGGCGAAGAAGCCTATGTCCTCATGGTGTTCACCACTGGCTTCATAAATGGCCAAGTGCAGACTGACATCAGTGTAAGCCACATCAGTATGTGACAGCTTGGTCAGTGTAAAGAGGGTTCATTTTGACTGAACTGCCACCCCAAGAACAGTTACTCACTACATGACCTTGAGCAACTCACTTGGAGGTTACAGCACCAGGAAACCAAGGTTTGACATCCCCCAGAGCCATTTATCACTTACTATAGCATCTGATCCTGATCAAGTCATGTTAGCAGGGGAATGTTAGAGTAACTATACTGCTGATGAAATGTACTTTGTGTTTCTGCTCGGTTTTCAGCTTTAATCCCATCACCACACCCGACACAATATAAAGGAATCATGTAGACATTTGTGTAAACAACTGGGCAAAACACGAGTTAAGCAAATAACTTCTTTCATAACAAAGCTTTTTCTGACCACCTGGTCTGCCTCTTCTCCTGGCGTCACCCTCTTGCCCCATCACTGCACTTTAATCTCATGGATGGTTATGCAGCACTTGCTCAGGATCACTGTGATGGTGGATGGCTTGCCACATTAGGCATGCATGAACCTGCAGCGGGTGCTGGTGTTGTCATTGGCAGTCCAGACCTTTTTTTCCTTTTCCTTTTTCCCCAACCCTAAGGGTGCTAATGTGCACTAACCCAATGCATGTACATAGTGGCACACATGCATTCTATTGGTGGGCAGCAATCCTCTTCTCTCTGTACAAGCCCATTGTGCTTCCTCCCGATCTCCAGGTGGCAGACATACAGCAGACCACTGCATCCCCTTTCCCCAGGGAGGACAGCTATCCTTGGAATGGAAGGGCTTCCATTCCTTTGCTGGACTCCAGGTGATCCATGTCCATGCCTGAACCCAGGCCACCAGCTTAAGGAGAGGTAGTGCTACTACTGTGCTGTCAGTACTACCTGGGAATTAACTTTCTAACAGCTTTGCCTTGACCATCAAAATAAGAGTTGTGCCTGCAATGAAACCACATAACAATTGAACAGTATGATTTTATAGAAAACTGAAAAGAAATACAGTACATTTCCTTGTGAAAACATCTGCAGAGACAAACATTTTGCTAACCTTAGCCCTACACCCCAACTAATAAAAACTCACAGCGCACTACATAATAATTAGCTGTAGTACACTTGGGTTTTAGGTGCACCTTAAAAAATTGACAGACTTTTTTCATTGCCATAACATTTAACAGTGACGTCCTTGTTACAGAAGTTGCAGACCAGATGGACCCTAAGACCATTTCATCATTATAATATTACATTCCTTTCTAAGCCTATGTCTGCTGTTAGTACTTTTTCTTTCTAATTAATCCCATCCATGCCTTCACCGCACATCCTTACCCAATCCATAAAGGTCCCTTCCTGTTGCCAACATCAATTGAGTTGTTGAAATTGCCAGTAAGAGCTCTCATACTTCTTAGAGAACAGGAATATCTCCATTCTGTCAGTCTCTCTGCAGCACCCAAATGCTGGTATTATGCCGATTAATTCAAAACATTACTTGGGTTAGATTCTGACATTCAGGCCTAGTCGTGAGACCAGGAGGACAAGGTTCTGGGGGCTGTGTTGGACATATGAGAGCCCTGGCTAGCATTTCTATACAGAGTAACAGACAGTGGAACCATCCAGAATTATTGCAGTACACAATGCAGTTCAATGACAGTGTATCCCTTTTGCCATACAGTAACTCAAGTACAGACACTGCATTGCATCCTGGCCCAATCCCCCGTAGTTACAAAAAGGTGACTTTATGGATTAGGCTGGGAGGTGGAGGGGCTGAGATGGGTGTGAGTGGTTTACTACAAAACCAGACTGGTGTTGGAGGCTGAGTGCTGGGGAGAGGGTGAATGCTGTTGCTGCTATTAGGTCTAGGCCAGCACTGTGTCCCCAAACACTTTACAGTCTAGGAGGGAGAGGAAGATATGTTGCTTCTAGCAGAACTCAGGAAGTCACTGTGTGTCTGAAAGGATTTAAATCCGGGAGAGGTGGAGTAGAAAATGCTGATGCTATTTGCCCTGTGAAGGAAGAGGTAGGACATCCATAGTCAAGGCATGGAGAAGAACAAGCATTTGCCAATGTCAAATGCTGCTTGCTTGTACGTGCTGTGTAGGTATTTGGAAGTCAGTGGAGTGCAAATATTGAAAATTTGCAAACTTACAAGCGTGCGTAGGAACTGCGCAATGCACGCTCGTGAAAGTCATTTTTAGGAAGTTTGTGACCAAATTTTCAACATAGCCATTTTAAGATCTCTGCTCATGAACAGTGTCACTGTGATTTTCTTAATGTCCCATGCAGTGATTTAGCACACCGACTAAGCGGTATGCGCTGTGTGAAAGTCGGAAACACGTTTTGGGTGATATGTGAAAAATGACAGCTGTACTGCTCATAAGGAGGTAAGGTAAAATATCAATGTTGAAATCTGGAGTGAAAATATTGAAAATTCACAAACTTACGAGTATGCGTAGGAAGTGCGCAACGCAGGCTCGTAAAACAGTCATTTTTAGTAATTTTTCTACCAAATTTTTAACATAGCCATTTTAAGACCTCTGCTCATGAACAGTGTCACTGTGATTTTCTTAATGTGTCCCATACAGTGATTTCGCACACTGACTGCGCCATTGTGCGCTACCTGGTCGAAACACGTTTTGGGCGAGATGTGAAAAATGACAACTATACTGCTCATAAGGAGGTGTGGTAAAATAACAATGTTGAAAATCTGGAGTAAAATATTGAAAATTTGTGAACTTACGAGCATGCGTAGGAACTGCGCAATGCACGCTCGTAAAACAGTCATTTTTAGGAATTTTTCCACCAAATTTTCAACATAGGCTTTTTGAGAGCCCACCTTATGAACACTGGCAGTGTTGTTTTGTTAATCAGTGCCAAAAGGTGATTTTGCACAGTGACTGCGAAATCACCCTATGGGCCCTATTAATGCCATGACTGTGAGAGCATTCGTGAGAAGGGGTCTCAAAAACCCCATGTTGAAAATGTGGTGCAAAACTTCCAAAAAGTGGCTGAGATATGCAGCAAAGTTGAAAAAACTCTATTTATTACATTATACAGCTTACCGGCATTTCCTCAGTTCGCGGTCGGCTTTGAAGAGTGCAGACGTGTTCCCGGTCCACCGAAGATCGTCACACCGGAGTCTGTAGGTAAGTACGGGGTGAGTGGAAGGGTGTGGGAGGCAGGGTGCACAGTGGGTGGGTGCGGTGGGGGCCTAGAGAGTGAGGGACTGTTTTTATGTTGCAGGTTCTTTTTGCAAAAAACAGGAGGACGACGAGGGACATTGCCATGCTGGTGTGGGCTCCCAGCATGGCACAAGGATGGCTGTTTGGGGGGGCTGTGGAGCCAATGGGGGATTGGGCACCCCGGTCGGTGATAACTATCTGTTGCACCGCTAGTGGGCTCCAGCGTGGCACCCTGTACTCTGGGGAAACAGTGGAGCCGAGGGGGATTGGGCATCCCCGCTAGGCCATACAGTGTGTTGCCACACTGGGGTGGGCACCAGTGTGGCATGTGCAACTCTGTTTTGGGGGGGGAGCGCAGCACAGCCAATGGGGGATTGGGCACCCCCGTCGGTTATACAGTGTGTGCATGGGGGGGGCACTCAGTATGTGTGTGTGTAAGGGGGAGCGTGCATGAGATTTCTGACCGCTGCTCACTGAAGCGTAGCTCCCCCTTTCAACTGTACTCCACTGCATTTTTGACTGCTGTCATAGACAGCTCCAGCAGTGATTGGAGAACTGCGGCCGCACCTGCAAACACACTGACTGAATTGGAAGAGGGCTGCCACACCTCTGAAAACTCGGATGATGGCACTATGTTTCTTGCACATGCGTGCAAGCAACATAAAAATGGTAAAAAAAAATTAGATCAAAAAAGCAAAAGGACTGCTGAGAAACAAAATTGTTGGCCAGAAAACAAATGAAAGATTCAGTAGCTGAAAAGATGTAAGAAATATGAAAAGCTAAAGATTGTCTACTGTATGTAAAATGTAGAAACTGAATAGGAGACAAGTGAAACAAACAAGTAGAAGAAAGATAAATAGAGACAAGAAGGTTGTCCATGGTGTTCCGTATATGCTAGTAATACAGAACCTAACTTACCATATAGGTTTTTATCTTTTTGGAGTTTATCAGCTGTAGTAAACAGCCTTGAAAACAACAACAGATGATCTAAGGCACCCTGTATTTAATAGAGGATAGGAGCAATCAAGCCTTTAGAAATAACTAAATTGTGAATTCTATATTTATTTAGAAAGCACACTTAAAGTATCAAAGTGCTGTTCATGCAAGAATATATAAAACATGCAAACAATACAATATATAAGCAGCAGTATATAGAACAATGCTTAAAATTTGCAGTATTAAAACAAGATTAAAAGAGATTTTTTAAGAGCAGGATAGAAAATCACTATATTGTTTGACTGATGAACATACATAGGTAATGAATTCCAAAGAGCAGGTCCAATAAAAGAAAAAACAAAGTATGAAAACCAGGACATCTTACATGGAGGGACAACCAATAACCCTGTATTACTAGAATGAAGGAGATGAGATGATCTTTGATGTCCTCTCTGCTCTGGGATGGAAACAGATGCAGAGTGGTGTTTTGGTTGTCCATGTATTATTTTTTATGGTGTATAAATAAGCAAAGTGAAGTGGGCTGTAGTACTTCTGCTCTTAGTAAAAACAAGGAAGACAATTACTTTTAAAGTCTAAAATGTAAACTTTGAAGGACAGATTTGTGTTTCAGGTGAGGGTGAGGGTGGGGGCAGGGAACATCATGAGGAGAGACTGCTGGGACAAACTTCAAAGTAAAAAGTTGCTGTACTATAGTGGTGATATTCTATACTACAACAATTTTTGTTGACCTTTAAAATGTACTACAACAACTTTTGGTGACCTTTGAACTGTCCTACAACAAAAAATAGGGTGTGTATAGAAATCGATACACAAGGGCTAACCATATACTATATATTCTTTAATGGTTAGTCTAGACTAGAGTAGTTGACCAGCATGAAGAGCAATAAAAATCAGAGCCAATATTTTAAACTGGGAAATCTAAGATTGAAGGATAACCAGTACATCCGGTTTAGTTTTAAACTCTGCCATCAAAGTTAATGCAATATAGCCCACTACACACTTTGTGTAGTGCCTGTGAATGGGTCACTTCACACTATGCCATAATTTGTGTACTAATTAGCCACTACATGGGAAAAACAGCTGAGAATTGGCAAATTACCATACTGTACTTCATGTACAGTTTGATTATGCAAATTGCGAACTTCACAATTCGAGGTTCTATGAACTGTGGAATTTAAAAAACATATTTCTATTTGCTTAGAGAATTTCTGTACTTCTTAGTGAAATTAACAAATTAGCAACTTTTTTTTCCTCACCCAAATCTTGTAACCAGTGCAAAGATTTTAGGATGGGGTGATGTTTCAAGGTGAGAAGTGCCAGTGATCACACAAACACATACATTCTGAATACAGTACACTGTTACAGTGTAATTGCACAGGTGGAAAGGTCAAAGAGTAAACTGTTAAACTAGTCAAGGGTAGAGATGACTAGACTTTGTGTAAGGATTCAATGGGCATATGCAACTTAGTGAGAAGTTCTGCTTGTGCAAATTTGTTGACAGTCTGAAGGTATTTGAATGAATGTGTTATTGACTGTCATACATGGATACTTTGGCCATTAACACTCTCTATCCCATGGGGAACTACCACCCTGTTTGGGGTATCGTGAAGGCAAAGGAACCCTCATGTGGAGGGTTCCACCCCTAGAGCTGCCATGAGAACATAATTCCTTTAGACTAAAGATACTTTGGAAGGAGTCCCAAGGAGAGAGGTATGCCACTGGAGTGGGAGGGGAGGATGGTGGGGCAAAGAAATAATGCTTCTGAGTGAGGCTGGAGGAAGCTAGCTTAAATAGCTCAGGCAGGACATGTAGCTAGTTGCTTCAACCCTTTGAATTTCAGGCACAGCCTTTTGAGTGGGTTATGCAACATACTGAGGAGTTATGCTTGTGCAACTTTGTTGATAGTCTGAAGGTATTTGAATGAATGTGTTGTTGACTGTCATACATGGATACTTCACACTCTCTGTCCTATAGGAAACTAGTACTCTGCTGGGGTACTGTGAAGGCAAAAGAACACTCTTGAGAGGGGTCCCACTCCTACAGGTGCTGCAGGAACATAATTCCTTTAGGATAAAAGTACCTTAGGAAGGAGCCGAAAAGTACTGCAGAGCAGGGGGTGAACACAGAGCTGGAGTTACAACAGAACAACAGCAACTAATGATGAGTGATTACAGACAGTGACTAAACTGAGCAATGACTTACAGTATCTGGTAACTAACAGCAGACAGAAGCATGACTTCTGTGAAGAGCAAGGGAGTGGTAGGATGGAAAGAGGGCAGTTATCTAACCCCATCTTACAGTGGAAAATCACTAGGGCAAACACTATACTAATATAAATATAGTGTATGGTGGAATGTGGTTGTGTATGGAAATCCATACACCACAAAAAGTTGTTCTGCTGCAGTAGTGATGTCCTCACTAACACAGAATGACTTTTCATTCTGCCTTATTGAGGAGGTCATAATACAAGGGGCTACAGCAGACGTCCTGACTAGTCCCTTGCTGTGTGACAGGGGTGCACGAGTGTTCTGGGCAGTGGCAGTTGTGAATCGATAGCCTCGGCAGAACCAAGTGAAAATATGGAAAAGTGAGTCTCTTTTTGTCTTTTTTCGGGCACCATACACTATAAAGAACAGTTTGTGGTTACCCATGCACTACAAGGCTATTTTTTCACCTCGTAGATACAATGCCGACCTTGAGACCTCTCGAGCTTCGCTCTCGAGGTCATCAGTCAGCATTGTATCCACTCGGTGGCAGAATAGCCTTGTAGTGTATGCTAACCATACACTATCCTATATGTACTACATCATGGACCACCTTCTGTGTAGTAGTAGTATCAGGTTTATTGATCAGTCATTAAAAAATATTATTACAAAAATATTACATCAGAACACATATAAAAATATATCAGATATAAAAACAAACAGGAGCATAACTTTCAGAGCTATAGGACACTAAACAACCACTGTATTTTGCAACATCCTTTTTCTGATCTTCCTGTTAAAAAATGTACTGACTCTTGTTATAACATATAAGGGGCAACAGACTTCTAGAAAAATGAAAGGCAACTTACAAGCTCAAATGGAAAGACTGGGTGGGCCATAGGCCCTTATCTGCTGACAGTATCTATGTATCTATGTATATGGGTCCTCTACAGTTAAAAGAACTGTTATTATAGTATCAGCATCGACAGAGGTTAAACTATTGAGAATTGTTGTACCGGGAGCAGTTCAAAATAGTTACATGCACTAGACTCTCCCTATCTTTACCAGTACATGGGCACAAAGAATCTTTAGAATCTGCAGATCTGTTGTATTTAGCATTTCTGAGCTTTGTCTTGAATCATTCGGACTTGAATACGAGTACAGGTTTTTCAAATGTTAGGATCTTCTAGGATGTCCAGGTAATATCTAAACTTATGCTATCAAAATTGCTATACCATGTAGCATACTTTGAAAACTTGACTAAAGTCAGATCATACCCCTTGTAATAGGTTATGATTTCGTTTTTGATATAAGGCCTGAACTGATTACTTAAAGTGACGTTTTTGGATAAGTACTGTGGGAGATAGTCTACACATGTTTCTGCAAAGTTTTATGTACCATGGTGACTCTTTATGGTCCAAACTTCCCCATTTTCATTTTCTTCATAGCACAGACAAACCAGTCTATCTTCTGACAAATTAGTTATTTTAATCCAGTAATTGATTAATCTGGCATCCTCAAGTGCCCGTAGGCCTGGTAAACACAGTTCTGTGTGTATGAAGCAAGAAGAGGTTGATTTTGGGCAAGATGACAGGATTCACCAGCCTTTCTGTATAGTAAGAGCCTTAGAGTTCTACAAAGTACAATGTCTGGGAGTTAAGTTTTGCCTCTATTGCACTAATAAGTAGTCTTATAGAGAATCCACCATACAGAAAGTTAAGTCTAGCTAAAGCAGATGCTGTCAATTTGACTTTTGCTAGAATTGCGTCAAAGTGTGATTTTCAGCATGCATTACTAGCAAATGTCAGGCCTAAGTATGGATACTTGTTAACTTCTCTTTAAAGGAACTGTGCCAATTCTCCAGGTAAACTTAGGAATCCTAGCACTCATAATCATAATCTTTAAGGAGAGTGATTCAGAGTGTTTAGAGAGGATATTCAATTTATTTTACAACCCTCTAGATGAAAGAGAAAAGAGTACCAGGTCATGGCATAAGCAAATATGGCACAAGGACAAGTATTAACCTTGGGGGAGTATGTGATGGATACCTGCAATTCAGTTAAGAGACCTTTTATAAATACAAAATAACAGAGGGGCAAGTGTACAGCCTTGCCTGGCCCCCTTGTTAGTTATAAATGAGTCAGACAGTTGGTTTCCTGCTCTTACATTGGCCCAAGTATTTGAGCAAAGATCATTGACACTATTTCTAGTACAGGAGAAATTCCCCATTTAAGCACGATAGTCCATAAGATATATTTGTTTATTGTGTCGAAAGCTGAGCTATAATCTATGAATGCCATATACAACTTTTTGTTTTCGCAGTTTGACATACTTTTTTATCAAATGCTGTACTATAAAGCAGTTGTCAATTGTGGCATGGTTTTCATGGAAACATGCTTGAAGAGGGGAAAGATCTAATTTTCTAAGTTCAGCATTTAATCTATTCAGTAAAATCTTAGCAAAAACTTTCCCAATAACATCTAATAGACTTATAGGCCTGTACATCTTGCGGTCATCCTTTGGCCCTTTTTTATAAATTGGGACAGTAACGGATCCTAACCAAGAAGTGGGGATAAAGTTTTGAACAACACAGTAATTATAGAAAAATAATAAGAAATCTGCCCACTCATTTGTCAAACATATATAAACCTCACCAGGTATTCGATCAGGGCCTGGTGCTTTATTTCATTTCAGATTTAATAGTGCCAAAAGAATTCCAGATTTTGTTATGGGGGAAAAGTTTAATTTTATATAGCTTATATCAAGTGGTGTTCAGCAAGGAGTCAGATCAGGGTCAAACAATATTTGAGTCCATTTGCCCAGTTCAATATGATTATCAAATTCTGTTTGCCTTCCTTTTCAGCATTCAGCAACCATAGTCCAGAATGTTTTTGAATCTTTATTCATTATTTTTGCTATCATATTGTCCCTTTGAGTTTCATGATAAAGTCATTTCTTTAGTTTAAGAAAAGCCCTGTAGGTTTTCCTGGCACATTTTAACTTAGGTGCGCTATCCCTGTCAGCTTTTCTTTTTGCAGTTCTTAATGCAGGATATGGTTGGTTCTTTTGGAACCTGTGGTCTGCATTGAACCAGCCTCTTACAGGGATTTTTTTTTCCTTCATCTTTTTCAATATATAAATGAGGATACAGGTCTTTAAATAAGGCCTGTGTGTTCAGATTAATGCATTCAGGGCTCATGGAACTCAGGTTTTGTTGTTTCCAATAAACTAAAAATGAACTGATTATTCATTTTACAGTAATCTCTGGAGTTGTTGTCCAAGTTAACTTCTTAGAGTACCTCACTTCAATATTGTTTTTTTCTACCAGCTTGTTCATGGAATTACCATTATATTAGAAAGCTCTCCCATTAAGTGAGACTGGGAAGTGGTCGCATTCTGTCCACTAGTGAGCAATAAAGCCTGTCCATAATTCAGGGGAGCCGTGCCACAATATCAGATCAATAATGGAAGCATTCAGATTGGTGAAATAAGTAGGGGCGCCCTTTAAGTCACCAGACAACTGACCATTTATTGGATTTAATAAATTTTCTTCCATTAGCTTAATCCAGTTGTGTACATTATGATTGTATCTTTGGTCAGTAGTTGATCTTATGTGAAAGCTAGCTGTAGGAAACATACAATCCAAAACTGTATTATTGCATAGAACATCAAAATTACCTATTTTGGCATTAAAGTCACCAATTAATAGAAGATAAGCATTCATGAACTTTAGCTGGGTCTCTCTAATAGATTCTATATGATTTTCCCATATATAAACTGGGTAAAATTTGGACTTGTAAGGATCACCTCCTATGGAGATGACCTAATTTTTATGACCTTCAGCATGGAGAAGAGGAAAATCTCCTATGAGAAGGAAACCTTTGAAGGTCTGAGTCCTTGGTTGCTTTCCCTCCAGGCTTGGTATTAAATTAGTGACGGCTCGGTTACCGCTATTTGAAGACCCAGTTCAAGGGATAATTTTGAATTCAGGTTTCCCCCTCTATTCCTCTAATGGGAACACTGTGGGGATTCTACAAGCCAATCTCTGCAGCTAAAAGAGGTTCCCACAAAGGAGGCCTAATCCCCCCTCCAAGGCAGAAGGAGGAGAACAATAACTGCTGAAAGGCATTGTCATCTGGTCTCCACCAGAGGGAGGCCTAGAGAGGAAGCCAAACCCTTGAGGGGTAAGGTATAAGATTTGGACCCTTGAGGGGCCAGGACTTGCATAATTGTATGATCTACACACATGAGTAGATGTTGAGAAGTTTTAATTTGCCGGGGAAGTTCCTGTGAAGTCACCAAATTCACCTCCATGGATCATTTCATGAAGTTTTTCTTTTTAATAGGAAAGTCACCATCTGTAACTACTCCTTGGGGGTAAACAAAGGCAAAGCTGGGTCAAAATGACTTGAACCAACTACTCCTTTTGTTTTTTTTTAAAGTGCAAAATAAAACTGCCGTTGGTGTCTAGTAGCACACTGCACCACCACTGATTGCTGGCCCAATGTTAAAACAATGATCATTCCCTGGTGTCTACTGGTCTGCCCCACTCACCAATCACTAGCTGTGTATTAAATACAAATATTTCCCTGGTGTCTAGTGGTCCACCCTACTGATCGCCAGCCTGATGTTAAATAATGACCATTCCCTGATGTCTAGTAGTCCCCCCTGGCCATTTGCCGGCCTGATGATAAATAATAATCTTTCCCTCATGTTTAGTGGTCCCCCCCACTGATCACTGGCCCGATATTAAATAAAGTTTATTCCCTGGTGTCTAGTGGTCCCCCCTTCTGATCACCAGCCCAATGTTAAATAAACATCTTTTCCTGGTGTCTAGCAGTCCCTCCCCCCACCTGCACCCATGGCCAATATTATCTGCAATTTTCCTGGTGTCCAGTGGTCTGTCAAACCACCAGAGCACCTGCCTGACACATAGATACCATTTCCCTGATGTCCATTGTATCCCCACCTCCATCCCAATCCCCTGTATATTAAAAAAAGAATCCAAACCATTCCCTGGTGTCTAGTGGACCCCCCCTTGTCACCAATCTCCTGTATAATGATGTAATGTTCCTTGGTGTCTAGCGGACCCCACACCCCAGCAGGTATTGCCCCACCACCCCACTCTCCCCATTCTGACCCAGAGCTGGTGACTGGCACAGCTCTCCACTCTCCACCATGGACAGCCACCAAATGAGCTGTCAGTAAGTATGTGAGTACTGTGTACATGCTCATTGACAGCTCAGTCAGTGGCCAGCCGTGGTGGAGAGCGAAAGGTTGTGCCTGTCATCAGCTCTGGGTTGGGATTTGGGGGGGTAGCGAGAAGGTGGGGCAATATCTCCTGTGGTGGGGTCTGGTAAACAACAGGGAACATAACATCATTATACAAGGGATTGGGAATAGGGAGGGGGTCTGCTAGGCAGCAGGGAATTGTTTATTTATTTTTTTAATATATAGGGGATCGGGATGGAGCAGGGATACACTGGACACTGAACACCACGGAAATGGTGTCTGTGCGTCCGACAGGTGATCAGGTGGGGGGAGGGACCACTTAACTCCAGGCAATAATTATTTCTACATCAGGCATGGGTGAAGGTGGGGGAGGGACCACTGGACACCAGGGAAACTTTCATTTATAACTTTGGGACGGCAATTGGTAGGGGGACCACTAGCACCAGGAAATCTTACATAGAAACATAGAAACATAGAATTTGATGGCAGATAAGGACTGCTTGGCCCACCTAGTCTTCCTATTTTCCTACCTAACAGATAAGCTGCAGATCCTAGTTAACCAACAGCTTACTTTCTCCTACCTCCCACTGGGACTGCCTTATGTCTGTCCCATGCATTCTTGAATTCCCCCATTGTTCTTGACTCCACGACCTCCTCAGGGAGGCTGTTCCATGCATCCACAACCCTCTCTGTGAAAAAATACTTCCTCACATTACCTCTGAGCTGTCCCCCTCTATCCTCAGATTGTGCCCCTTGTTCTTGCACATCTCTTTTTCTGAAAGATGCTGCCCTCTTGGACTTTGTTGAGTCCCTTGAGGTACTTGAAAGTTTCTGTCATGTCCCCTCTCTCCCTTCTTTCCTCAAGGGTATACATATTAAGCTCCTTTAGTCTTTCTTTGTATTTCTTCTGGTACAGACCCTGCACCATTTTGGTTGCCCTCCTCTGGACAGCCTCCACTCTGTCTATGTCTTTGCAGAGATTGGGTCTCCAGAACTGCACACAGTACTCCAGATGGGGTCTCACCAATTGTCTGCACAAAGGGATAACAACTTCCTGTTTTCTACTATTGATGCCTCTCTCTATGCATCCCAGTATCCCCCCAGGCTTCCTTGCTGCCTTCTTACATTGCTTGCCCACCTTTAGGTCATCTGATATAATTACCCCCAGGTCCCTTTCCATTTTTACTGTTGTCAGTATCTCACCCCCATTGTGTACTCTTCCCCTGGGTTTTTGCTTCCCAGATGCATTACCTTGCACTTCTTTGCATTGAATCTGAGCTGCTATACATTTGACCATTCCTCCAACCTTGCCAAGTCCCTTCTCATCCTTTCCACTCCATCTTGTGTATCAACCCTATTGCAGATATTTGTGTCATCTGCAAAGACAGACAATTTTCCTTCCAGTTCCTCTGCAATGTCACTTATAAAGACATTAAAAAGGACTGGTCCCAGTACTGAACCCTGCGGTACCCCGCTAGTAGCCCTCCTTTCTTCACTGTGTTTAATTTATAACTTCAGGATGGCAATCATTGTGGAGGTCACTAGCACCAGAGAATCTATCATTTATAACTTTGGGATGGCAATTGGTGGGGGGAGGGACCACTGAACCCCAGAAAACTTTCATTTATAACTTCGGGAGGGTAATTTGTGGGGTGAGGGACCACTGGACATCAGGGAATCATTCATTTATAACTTTGGGATGACAATCAGCAGGGGGCCCACTAGACACCAGAGAATGAATGTTGCAAATTTTGCCTCTGTGTCAAACTCCACTGGCAGAGTTGCCAACTTTGCATTTCAGGGAGTAATCAGTTTTCCATTAATTGAATTTGCAAATTAATCAGCTTAGTGAAGTTTACCAACTTCACACATCACTACCCTTGAGGAACAGAGGAAGGGAAGTAGGATGAGACCAGGTGAAGCATAGGTGGCCATAGGAGGGAAAAGCTTTTGAAGGTGCTACCAACATGGTCTGCACAGCTTAAAGAGCTCCTGTGGATTTAGAGGTCCCACCCTCCAGCAGCTGAAGTCCTACATGCTACATCAAGAGTTGCCACTGAGTTGATCTGCACAGCCAAAGCTTCTCCCAGAGTGTAAGACATTCTCACTGAAAGGGCAGAAAGAGAAGGACTGCACCCCAATTGAGGGACCCACCCTCAAGATGCAAACTTCAAGGGAGCAGACTGAGACCATTGGCATAAAGGGCAGGGAGCGCTGGAAGCTATGCTATGTTTGTGGCTGACATGTATCCAAGTGCAGCAGGAGTGGGAGGCTGGTGGCAAAGGTTAACAGCCATGAGCACAAGGTAGAAACAAAACCTAGGTGAGGCTGAACGACTGACATGAGAATGAAAGATATGTGCTTGGACTGAAAGGTGAATGCATGTCAACCAATACCACAAGGAAGGTCAGTGTTAGCTGCTGATGCACTGCAGGCTAGGAAGACTGAGGGAGTACAGAGCAACAAATATAACTGCTAGGGAAAAACAGGAGTATATGGCAACTGAAAACTAGGAATCGGCATGCTGCTGAACTGAGCAACTAATTAAACCACCAGAACACAAAAGGAAGTTGCTACCTTGCTAGGATCCAGGTGTAAACATTTAAGGATTGTAGTTGAACTGAAAGATTGTAAATGGTATGGAAAAAACAGCAAAATGGGAGCCGGAAAGAGCATAGTTCAAAAGAAAAACAACAAAGGCAGGACACTGTGAAAACTAAATGCACACAAGAACCAAAACAGAAAGAAACACAAGGTTCTGTACATGAGAAAAGGCATGCAACAGGAGTAGTTGACAGACAGAAGCACAAACTGCAGCCAGAAAGTTACTGTAGAAAGCAAAAGACTGACCTACAAAGCTGGTGGAGGCACAAACCTAACAGAAAGCCCAATAGCACAAAGGGAAAACAGGAGACAAACACTGGGAGAAGGGGGAGGGCAGAGCCTCAGCTGCAGCAAAAAACAGTGCTTCTGAGTGAGGCTGGAGGACGCTAACTTAAATTGCTCAGGCAGAGGGCGTGGCTGTTTATGAACATATGAACCAATGAAATTGCCAGCAGATGCAGGCCATATGGTCTATCTAGTCTGCTCGAGTGTGTAGCACTTCAGCCCAGTAAACTGCAGCTGCCCCTCCACCCATTAAGTCTTCCATCCCCTGCTGCCCTCCCCGGTATGTACTTTCCCCTTGAATTTGTTCCACCCCCTCTTGAAACACCCCACAGTCTGCACTGATACAAGTTGCTCAGGCAGTGAATTCCACCCTGTTGCCACTCTTTCAGTGAAGTAGTGTCTCCTCCTTTCCCTCCTGAATCTGCCCCCATTTAACTTCAGGGAGTGCCCTCTAGTATCTGTTCCATTCTGGAGAGTGAACCCACCATGGAAGTCTACTCTGCACATCCCCTTCAGGTACTTGAAGGTTTCAATCATGTTCCTCTCTCTCTCTCTCTCTCTCTTCTATCCTCCAGGGGATACATGTTTAGCTCTTTTAGTCTTTCCTCATAAGTTCTATCCCTCAACCCCTGGATCATCTTTGTTGCTCTTCACTGCACTGCCCCCAGTAGTTTGATATCCCTTTTCAAGTACAGGTGCCAAAACTGTACGCAGTACTCCAAGTGTGGCCTTACCAGGGACCTGCATAGGGGCAATATGACTTTGCTACATCTGGATGTAATCCCCCTTGCTATGCACCCTAGCATCCTGTTAGCCTTAGCCACTGCCTTCCTACACTGGTCTGAGTGGTTTAATTCCCTGGTCACCAGCACCCCCAGATACTTCTCCATGTCAGATGCTGCCATCCATCCAGTAGCTATATCCCGGGTTTTTGGCTCCTTGCACTTCTTGTCATTGAACCCAAGCTGCCAGGTGTGCGATCACTCCTCGAGACTTGCTAAGTCCTCCTGAAGTAATTAGCCACCCTCCTCCCCATCCACCTTAGCACAGATCTTGGTGTCATCGGCGAAGAGGCTGATCTTATTCTTTATCCCAACCGCTATGTCTGCGATGAAAATGTTAAACAGGACTGGTCCCAGTACTGATCCCTGTGGGACACCACTTGTCACTGCCCTGGGTTCCGATGCTTCTCGCCCCACAACTACCCTCTTTTCCCTGTCCTTCAGCCAGTTTTCTACCCATTGGGCTAGCTTCCACCCTATACCAAGACTCCTCAACTTGCAGGCCAACCTTCCATGTGGCACTGAATCGAAGGCCTTGCTGAAATCCAGGTAGACTATATCTACTGCATGGCTTTCATCCAGTGCCCTCATGACCCAGTCAAAAAAAATCAACCAAGTTAATCTGACAGGATCTGCCAGCGACGAACCCGTGCTGTCTGTTGTCTTGCAGATCATTATCCACAAGAAACTGAACCAACCTTTTTTGCGGATAGATTCCATCAGTTTCTCCACAACTGCAATGAGGCTTACCAGTCTGTAGTTCCCTGGTTCATCCTTGGGCCCACTTTTGTGGAAAGGTACCACGTGTGCCTCCCTTCAATCTCTGGGCACACATCCTGTACTTAGCAAGGTGTTGAACAGATCCACCAGTGGCTCTGCCAGGACTTCTGCCAGCTCCCTCAGTACCCTGGGATGTACCCCATCTGCCCAGGAGCCTTGTCTACCCTCAGGGACCTAAGGCCTTCCAGCACCCTTTCCACCATGATGACCCCGTCTGTGGTTGTCTCACCCCCCCATGCCTGTGCCCCCTTTCCCTGCAGGAATGGGCCCATCCCTCTCCCTTGTGAACACTGAACAGAAGTACTTGTTAAGTACTTCTGCCTTCTCGGTCTCATTGTCTACCCACCCACTGACTTTTCTGATCCTAACTATTTCATCCTTGCACTTCCTCTTTTCCCTGATATACCTAAAGAAATGCTTTTCTCCTTTCTTAATCCCCTGTGCCAATTTCCTTTCCCTGGCTGCCTGTGCAGTCCTGACCACTCTGCTCACTTCCCTTGATTTCCTCACATAGTTTTCCTTTTCCTCTGCCCTATTGGTTCTCTTGTAGGTTCAGAAGGCCTTTCTCTTATCTCTCACCTTCTCCGTTACCTTTCTGGTCATCCAGCTTGGATGCTTAGTGCTTGATTTCTTTTGCTGGCTCTTGACACAAGTTTCAATGGATTCAATCAGCCCTAGTTTTATGATCACCCATTTCTGTTCTGCATCCATGTCAGGGTGGATGCCATCTATGTGTATTCTTATTAATTGCCCCATCTTGCCAAAGTCTGCCTTTCTGAAGTCCAGAACCTTTGTTTTTGTATTGTGGATCTCTACCCAAAATGATAGAGAACCACACTGTGTGGTGATCGCTACCAGCCAGTGGTTCCTCCACCCTTACATCTGTGACCTGTTCTCCATCCTCCAGCACCAGGTCTAGAATACTTTCTTCCCCTGTTGGCACTGTCACCCTTTGGGTCAGGAAGCCATCCTGGATTGCTTCCAAGAGGATCTGCTCCCTGGCACATGTGGTGGCTGGGATGCTCCAATCCACCCCTGGTAAATTGAAGTCTTCCACCACCACAGTGCTCCCTTTGCCACAGAGTCTCCTTAGTTGATTCCCCAACTCCCTATCTACATCCTCTTTCTGGGTTGGGGGCCTATAAACAACCCCCGATAGGACCCTAGCCCCCTTTGGGTTATGGAGTTGTATCCAAATGACTTCTGACCTCCCTTCTTCCCCCTCCTCCCTGATGCATCCAATCCCTTCCCTTATGTAAATGGTTACTCCCTACTTTACCTTTTTCTCTGTCCCTCCTGAATAATTGAAATCCTGGGATGGCCAAGTCCAAGTCATGGTGTTGAGTTGCCCATGTCTCCATGATGGCTGCTATGTCCACCTCTCCTTCTGCCAGTAGTGCCTACAGCTCTGCCATCTTATTCCACAAGCTCCCAGGAATTGATCTGCAGGCATAGCCTTTGAATTTCAGTAGCTTAAGGAGTCAAATACTTGCAAATACACATGATGCTTATTAAGTGTAAGCAGGAAACAGTAGTGACAACAATTTGTGAAGAGAGATTCAGGTCATAGTAAACATAAATGACTACAGTAAGGTTTTAACAAAGATTATTAGGGAAGGTCAATGGGAAAAGCAGGTCTGAGTTTGACACAGCAGAAGCTACAGTTGGGGGAATGAAAAGTACCTCCGTTTTATTAGCTTTAATTTTCAATTAATTCAGTAAACTCAATCCAATCCATTTTCATTCACATAGCACTTATCCAAAAAGCACTCAGCACTGAGCAGCATAAGAAAAAACATAAAATGAGTACAGTACTTTCACAGAAACAAGAGATTAAATAAAGCATGAATTAGATAAACTGTACAACAAAACACAAAAAGCATTTACAAAAAAGTAAATAGGCAATTTGAATACATTAGCTTCAGGTGGTCTCAAAGGCTTGTAAAAACATATAGGGTTAAATGCAGACTTAAAACCAAATATAGAATTAATCTGTCTAACGGCAGAAGGAAGGAAGCACAAAGGAACACCAATTTATCAAACTAGTGAGGAAACTGGACACATTATGAGCAATAGCAGGAGCTGAAACTGGAAAAGAAAAATAAATCTCAGTATCAATCAGCATAGTGGTGAAAAGAAAAAATATGTAATCTAAGAAGTCTACTCTAAGGGGCTACATATGAAGAACAGAGCAGAGAAGAGAAGAGAAGAGATGAAATGAAGAAAAGAAAAGAAAAGAAAAAGGACCAAATGCAGATCCCTGGGGAGCTGCACAGGTCAGATCATAGGGGCCATCAACATAGAGCCAAATGACAAACAAAATGATCACCTGAAGAGACTAAACAGTCTGCACAGCTTTGGAGCAGATGGCCCATTGTCTTCGGCCCCTCCTCAGAAACCTGACTTCTAAGTAGGCAAGTAGGGTTCCACCCAGGTGAGTGAGGAGGTGCCCTGGTACCACTCCCATGGAAGGAACCACTGGGGTCACCTATGGGGGTGCATCCTGCTGGGAGAGGAGAGGAGAGATGTGGCAAAGTATAACTTTGCCTGCAAAGTTTGCATGAAGTGGTGAAAATTCACACTTTGCAGAGCTTGGCAAAGTTTTCCTAGACCTGAGAAATATCATATTTGCCTGAGTTGTGAAGTTTTTGCTGCAAAGTACAGAATTTTGCTATAAAGTATGGAATTTCTTCAGCGAAATTCCACAAATGGTGGCAAAACTTTGCACTTCCCAGTCAATCTGCGCTCCGCAAATTGCATGAATTTTGCAAATTGCATTAAATTCATGAATTAATTCGTGGAGCAATATTTGCTGACTTAACCCATCTGTAGAGGAGAGTGATGGGTTGAAAAGAGCTGTGGCCTGTGGCTTCCTTTCACTCTTCCTTCCAAGTTAAAGATAGATCACGTAAAGCAGCTTCAGCAGCTGGTGGATCACTTGTACTTTGCCTGCTGGGTCCTTTTGATAGGGAGGACTTTCTTATACCACATGGTGAAGTTGGAGTCAGATGCCTGGAAACCCCACTACAGGACATGTGTGACAGAATGCTTCAGGGAAGACCTTGAGGTCTGGCAAGCCTTGCTTCCCCACTTTAACAGAGTTTCCATGTGACCCATGACAGTGGACAGTTAGGATCTGGAACTGTTTAGGAATGTATCCAATGGCTTGGTTTTTGGGACTTAGTTTAGAGGGGCATGGTGTTCCTTGAGTCAATCTTCAAACTGGGTAGCAACGGGACTCACAAGGCAGATCACCCTGCTGGAGTTTTTCCCAGTAGAGATCCTACTGCTGGTTAGGGGTCACCAGTTGAGAGGCAAGAGAGTTATTTTTCACTCTGACAACATGGATGTTGTCCACACCATTAACAGGAAACTAGGGGTCAAAGGCCCATTTGGCGCCCTTACAAGGATCTTCATTCCCAGGTGTATGCTGCTTAACATTAATTTCAAAGCTGTTCATGTCCTTGGTGTTGAGAATGGTATTGCTGGTGCTTTATCTCGTGCACAGCAGCAGAAGTTCAAAGAACTGGTTCCAGCTGCAGACCAAGGTCCATGTCCAGTCCCATCTTTCTTATTAGAGGCAGTGACCCTGATGCCTGGGAGTGGATAAGTAATTCTATTATGCCCCTGACCAGGGTGGCATATTGCTAAGAAGTCCTAAAAATGCTAAAAAATCAGCATTAGTAGCATTATAACCTCTTTATAAAAGTGCACTAAGGTTTATTACAAATCTATCTTATAGAACACATAGTTGTACTCTGTACGAAAAAACAAATCTTACATCTTTGCAGGATGGACGTGACATTTACTGGAATCTTTTTGTTTATAAATTTGTTTTATGTCTATTGCCAGTATTTCTCTTGGACCTGTTACAAATTATAACAGACCTAAATTATTCACTTAGGACAACATCTGGGATCACTTTCTGTGTTCCTAGATGTAATTCTGGATATGGTGAAAAAACATTAACATCATCAGTCTCTAAGACATGGAATTGTACAGCAAAGAAATTAAAGATATGTGAGTTGATATCCTTGGCTCATTTAAAAAAAATATTTAGCTGGTCTTTATAATAAACATTGTAAATGTTACAGATAACTGAAGAGCTATCCGGGCATTTGTTGAATAACATGTTTGTTGTAATGTTTGACCTGTTGAGTTATGGTTTGTTTTATATGTACTGTTTTTTGATATGTTTGGATGCAATTGAAAAGGAGATAGTGTTATCTCAATTTGTTATCCAATAAAGTTGAAAGTTGAAAATGTGGAGCACTTATGCACAATCAGGGTGGAGGTTTGCTGGCCAAATATTTGGCCTTTCCTGAGGTACAACTATGCAGCTACATCTTGGAGGCAAGGCAGTGTGATCTGACACTAAGGGTGGCACAATAGGACATTGTCATGGTTCACCTGGCTGCTGCACTTAGCAGACACCACTCGAGCTTTTAAGGTTTGAAAGATCCTTGAAGATTGGAGCAAGGGAAACTCAAAACAGGCTGATTGGTGGCACCTTCTTAGCCCAGTTACACTGGAAAAAGTGTGCGAGACCTTACCATTAATTTGCTGGACTCAGTTTGAAGAAACATTGTTTAAGTCTGTGTTTTTGCTGGCCTTCTGTGGGACCCTTTGGGTCTCAGAGATGGAACAACCAGCCAAAGGCGGTGTCCCTACCAGCATGCAGGATGAAGATGTGGCAGTGATACCGAGGGCATGTTCACTAAGCTCCACAAGAGCAAGACCAGCTAAAGAGATGTGGGATGCTGGTGCACCCTGCAAGCTCCAGCGGGTGGGTTCAGGGTGGGATGTGAGGGCCATGATATCGAAATACTTGGTCCTCCAGCCACATGCTGGGTTAGCTTTTCTATGATATTCAGATGGCACCCCAGTCACAGCCTACCAGATTAGGTACATATTGAGTTTGGCTGTGCAACCAATGAGGTGGAACCCTAAAGAGCTTATTACCCATTCTTTCTGGATAGTGGCAGCCACAACTGCCAGGGTCTAGGGTCTTACTGATGGGCAGATTCAGGCACTGTATGGGTGGCTGTCCCATGTGTTTGTACAACAATGTGAGGCCACATATGCTGTAACCTTGTCTTTGCATCTTCTAGGTTTCCCCGATGGTTCTAAGTGGATCTGAATCTGTGGACACTCCTTCATATGCTGGGTGGTGGAGAGAGCAGAGTGCCCGCCCGGTGGAGGGGGAACCTGATATTTCCACCACAGAATGTGCAGACTCACTGGTTGGGTCAGAGAGGCTTGTGCTGGTAGGAACTTCTCCCTTGGCTGGCAGCATATACTATTGGTTCATCTTGGCAGGAATGACTGGGAACTCTGGAAAGCCATCGATTTGCTGCTCAGAATGAAGAAGGACTTAAGATCCATTCACAGGATGTGGCCTGGGACCAAAATCCTTTGATCTCTTATCATATAAAGGTATTACAGGTGTCACTCAGTGAATCCTCAGACCATGAACAAAGCATGTATATATGTGGACTGTCATGAAATCCACAAGGGGATCCATAGTGCGGCATAGTGATATCAACCCATCCTGCCAGGGATTTTATGCTAATGATGGCATTCATTTGTTGGACAATGGCCAGGACATGTTTTTAGATTTGTTACATCAGATCGGGAGGCAGTATAGCGCAGTGGTCTAAGGCTCTGAGCTGCAAATCTGGTGATATCCAGCAGACCAGACCTGGGTTTGAATCCCACAGCTTCCACTTGCATACTGTGTGACCCTGAGCAAGTCACTTAACCTCCTTGTGCTCCCAGGTCACTCCTGTAAAAAAGCTTTCAGCTTAGTGTGCTATACCTGGTTAAACAACTAAATAAAAAAAAAAGATCTTGGAGGAATTCATGGAGTGAGTTGCTTGGGGGGGGGGGGGACTTTGTCAGTCCTGAGGTGGCTTTGGAGTCTCCCTGGGGGATGGGAAAAAGGTTGAATTCTTCTGAAGGACTATTCTTCCCCAGTCGCAGGAGGCAGTGGGCCACAGGATCTGGTTTCCAGTTTGAGGGGTCATGCCCAACTTCATTGGGCTTGCCTGTGGTTGTAGCACCACCAGACTGGGGTGATCACTTGCCACCATGCCATATGACATAGGTTGGCAGTTTTCGATTTTTATTTATTTTTATTTTTAAACCTTTTTCCTGAGTTTTATTGATTTAAATCATAGTTGAATGAAAGTATGGGTTTTTAAGCATTTATTTTGATTTGTATCAATTTAACTTATTTATTTAATTTATTTATTTATTTGTACATCAGTTTACAACCTTTGAGCCAGAGGCTCATTTCCAAAGGTACCTCGTCACAAAGAGGACAAATACATTACAACATTTTGTTACATCATTGCGGTTGCAGCTTTGTCAGTCACATGCAGTTATTTGCACTGTTACAGTCAATGACAGCAAACGCTGATGATTTACAAACTGATAAAAGCACAAATTGTTATCTTCATATGTCAAAATAGCAATAGTACTTACTGTTCCTATCTATAAATTTAGATATTTATCAATGGAAATATTTTTTCATCAATTTGTGTGTGTGTATGCAGTGAAATCGACATTTATCGACATTTACTGATTTAAATCTAATACTGCCAAGTCTACATACGACCCACTAATCAATGAGGTTTGGGTTACATAGATACATAGACAGTGTCGGCAGATAAGGGCCTATGGCCCACCCAGTCTTCCCATTTGAGCTTGTAAGTTCAGTTTGTTTTCCTAGAAGTCTGTTGCCCCTTACCCCTGACCTCCAGAATTCCTTTATGTCTATCCCATGCATTCTTAAATCCCGTGATTGTTTCAGCCCCCACCACTTCCTCTGGCAGGGTGTTCCACTTGTCCACCACCCGTTCTGTGAAGAAATTCTTTCTCATGTTTCCTCTGAATCGTCCTCCCTCCAACTTCATCCCATGCCCTCTTGTCCTGGAACATCTTTTCACTTAAAAATAGTGTTTTCCTGCACCTGTTCCTCCCTGTAAGATACTTGTATGTCTCTGTCATATCCCTCTCTCCTCCTCTCCTCCAGGGAGTACATGTTCAGTTCCTTCAACCTGTCTTCATAGGACTTGTGATGCAATCCATGCACCATCTTTGTTGCCCTCCTCTGAACCTTCTCTACCCTGTCTATGTCCTTACGTAGGTATGGTCTCCAGAACTGTACACTGTACTCCAGGTGGGGCCTCACTAGTGTCTTGTATAGCAGAATTATGACCTCCCTTTTCCTGCTGGTGATGCCCTGCCTATACATCCCAGCATCCATTTGCTTTACCTGCTGCCTTGTCACACTATTTCCCTACCTTGAGGTCATCAGAGATGACAACCCCAAGATCCCTTCCTGCTTGGTGCATGCTATATCCTCACCCCCCAACTGATACATTGTACCAGGGTTTTTGTGCCCCATATGCATTATCTTGCACTTCTTTGCATTGAATTTCAACTGCCAAACCCTTGACCATTCTTCAAGTTTCTGCAGGTCGCTTCTCACTTCTCGCTTCTTGGGTTCCAACTCAGAGAGAAGCATCATTCCTTTGGTCCGCACATGGGTACACTCCTTCAAGGGAAAAGTTATGGAGATTATAAGGATGACTTGGCAAGACTCCTCAAGCTGTGCACGTATGACTGATAATGTAATATGCTGGCTAATAAACACATGGCTGCAGCCATTTTCTCCATGACTGGTGTGGGGTATGTGTGTTCAGGGTAAGGACTTATGGAGCTGGACAGGACAATAAACAGTCTACAAAGCCTTGCAGCAGATGTTCCATTGTCTTTAGCCTCTCTCCTGAAACCTGGCCTCCAGGTAGGCAGATAGAGAGCCATCCACAGAAGTGAAGAAATGCCCTGGCACCACCCTTGGGGGAAGACCCACTTGGGCTGCCTATAGGGCAAAGCATCTAACTGGGGCAGGAGAGTCAGGGATAAAAGATCTGTGGTCTGTGGTTCCCTTTCACTCTTCCCTCCCAGCTAAAGATTTCCCTCCCACCCATCCTCATAAAATCAGGGTTCTGGGTTGATCAGGGTGGACTTATGGAAACCTTTGCCTCCTATGGGGGGACTGCACCAGGGGAAGGGAAACACTTTCCTGGTTTTTCCATCAGAAATTTTCTACCAGATTTTCCCTTCCCTCCAAAGGGCTGCTCAAGATTAGGGGTACTGTTCAATTGCTGCAATCTTGTAACTATGAGCAGCCATTGGGAGTCTCTCAGGGTGATGGTACAAGGGGAAACAGTTGAATTCTTCCAAAAGGCTCTTCTCCAGTGCTCAGCATGAGGCAGGGGGTCACAGGATCTTGTTCCCAGTTTGGGGGTTCTGGCCAACCTCATCAGGTTTACCTATGGGTGCAGTGCCACCAGACAGGAGTGGATGCTTGTCACTCAGCCATATGAACCCTTTACTCACTGAGGTTTGGGTTCCAGCTCACAGAAGTACATCATTCTCTCAGTTCACATATGGGTATCCAAATTCAAAGTGAGCAGCTCCAGCACTCACCTGGGAGCCAAGACAAAAATATGCAGGACAGCAAAATGAACAGAGTAAGCTTAGCTCACCAGTGGCACAGATCAACCAAAGAGTTTGGTCCTAATAAAAAGTAATTTATTTGGTACATATAGTAAATGGACAAAAGACAATACAGACTACATGCAAGCAACTGCACCCTTATCCTCAAACAAGCATGGCTGACATTTTGCATCACTCTGACGCTTTTTCAAGACATATGGGTATGGCACTTCACGAGAAGGGGTGCGGAGGTTCTGAGGTTGACCTGGCAAGACTTCCCAAGCTACACACATCACCCTGATATTGTAATATGTTGGTTAATAAACATAACAGCAGCCATTTTCTATAAGTCTGGTGTGGTGTCTGTTTGTCCAGGGTAAGGGGTTATGGGGCCTAACAAGACAAAGGGTTTAAGCTATTCAAAAACTGTGTCTCAGAGACCAAACACAGTTAACAAATGATGACAGCGTTTCTCTTGGCTCAGGGTATCAAAAGCAGAGGTAAAATCCTAAACTATCAGTACAGTATGCAGACACTTGCTTCTAGCAATAAGGAAGTCATCCTAAATCTTTAAGACAGCCATATTTGTACAGTGAAAGATAATCAAGTCCTGTAACTGAGCAGCTAGCTACAGGCTCCAGAATTTTAGAAGTAAAGGATAGTAAGGATATGGGGGTGGTACTGTAGTTACAATAAACAAGTTATCATGTTGGATTTCTTAACTAAGAACCCAAGGCCGTTTTATCGGCATCTGGATACATGCCATGAACTAGAGACAAACTGACAATTTTAGTTATAGAGGGACTAGCAAGCAGCAACACAGAAACCACAGGCGTAGTTGGTATGGCATCAAGAGAACAAATAGTGGGATTCACAGACAATATTAGCTTACTAACTTGTTCCTCGTTTATCAAACACAAAATTCGCAGCTTGACCCTTGCTCATTTACAAACTTTTAATCAATTTTCTCATTTAGGGGCTACTGACTTATGGCACAAATCTGTTAAAACAAAGAATTCAATGCACCCTCCATGGTGAATCTTTCAAATGCTACAATTTTATTTCTGCCTGAAATGGTTACTTGCTTATTTTGTTTCACAGGGAAGTGGGGGGTCTCTTGGTATTAATTTTGGAACTCTAGTGTGAATTTAAGCCCAGCCACTAAACAACACAGTTGGACCACCCATCCTCATGTACCAGTGTAAACTGGGAACGTGATGATGGCATCAAAGCAGGAGTGGAGGCAATTTCAGAATCTGGGCCAAGAAGCCCAAAGAAACTGGCAGCTATTAAAAAAAATATTCATCTCACTTACCTCTACAAATTTTGTGAAGCTATGCCCCCCCCCCCACCTCCAAACAAGGGCTATTCCACTGGACCCCATTTGGAGGCCTCTGCTGTCCCCAAAGCCCCAGCAACAAAAGTTTTTTTCTCTCTCTGTCTCCTAGGTCTTTAAAACCAGCTCTATACACAGTCTGTCTATTTTGCCATTATGATGTAGGCGCTCAAACCAAAAATCATGACCGCAGTACCTCTGCTTGCCTAATTTGCTACTTTAATGAAAACTGAGCACACTGAGGAACTGTACCATTTTTATCAATGTACTATAGCAACCCATGCGTGTAAAGGTATTGGTGTGAGAAACCACTGATAGATTACAATGACAGATTCCAATGAATGTGTGGATGATTCATTGAAGCAATGTGGTCTAGTGACTGGAGGATAGTGGACTTGAGAGCCACCTTAGTTCACATCCCACCACCCCTGTTTACATGGTATATAAATGTTGCTCAAGTCACTCATACTGTGACTGCTTCAGTCCTCCTAGCTGTATATATGGGAAATTCAGAGGCTACTAAACTAAAATATACTCAGCTAGGCTATCCAGTTTTAATAGGTTTTAAATCTATTTTGTCCTCTTTCCGAACCTTTGGTACTTTTGAAAGCTGCATTTGTTTTCTATGAAATATATTGTTTCAACTCCATGCAGCCATGGACCACAAGTGTGGTGAAATTTGGATGGCACAGTGGTGTGGAGGACTAGGTGTTGGGTTCATTAACTGCTGCCATGCTGGCCACTTGCACTGGGAAGCAGATATGGGGCACTGGGGGTTAGCCAAGGAGGGAGAGGATATAGCATCTGGAAGACTACTCTCCTCCCTCAGGGGGTGGGCATATGGGACCCGGTGCAAGACTGTCCCCCAGCGATGGCAGGGGCAAGGCAGTGAGGGACTGTCATGTTAGGGGATAGGAGGAGTGGCATCTACTGACATTCTTCATATGGGAGTGTGTGCAGGGCTGTTTGGGAGTTTGGGAGGTACTGCATATCCGCTCCTCTCAGGAGAAGAAAACATCAGAAACAGAGGTCTGGAGGCTAGAAGGATTTTCAGTCACCCGCAGTCCAGCACCCGAGGAACATCTAGACCACACTGCGGATACACAAAGCATAGTCCGGGCAGATAGTTGGATTGACAGGGCTGGGGGTGACTTGCAGGAAAGGAAGGCCACTTAGTCGTGGGGGCAAAAACTGGCCATTAATTGCAAAAACAAATGTGATGAAATTCAAACTGAGAATATAATGGTGAAACAAAATGTGTGTTCCTCTTAGCCGGTCCCTTAATAAAGCTATCACAGGCATCTACAGATGATTTTCCAGGTCTCCACATTGTGCTCTGGTATGCCCACCTGCCCAATGGTTTTATGTACATGGAGTTTTTAACTTATAAATCACTGCTTTGATTAGAAGGCAGATGACACACTTAATATGTTCTACTACACCACAGCAGCTAGCAGACGTTTTAGTGCAGGCTGCTCGGGTACTGCAGTAATGGGACCATGACATTTTTCTGTCATACGTATCTCCTGACAAGAACCTTTCTGAGCCACACAAATTGTTCTTTTAGCTGTTCATTTTCTACAAAATGTTTCTATTCCAACTCCATACACTCAGTCATCAATCATCACTCTGTTGAAATTCAAAATGAAAAGAACATTCTGGGAACAAATGTTTAGGTTGTGTTTAGCATTTTATTCCTGATATCTCTGCTAATATACAAAAGTGTAAGGCTTTGATCTGGTTCTAAACACCTGAACCCTTGTTTGCTAATCCAAACTTATATCCAGTGTGCTACAGAGCTGCACAATTTGCTCAACTCATAAAGGTACCCAGAGGTTTTCCTGTCAGGGACATTTTCTTACAGGAATAATGTGGTTCCCAGCATCAGGTTCCATCAAGATTTATCATATTCCTATACTACTGTCACAATGTCCTTAGTCACACAATTAGTTGTAATGCTTGGTTAGTATGTTTTTAAATGGCATCTATTTAAAAATGCATTATCATCTGCAGGGATGTTAAATTCAGCAGGTGGTGTACAAAAACAGTGCTGCACTTGTTTGTGCCTCTAAAAGCCCTTAAGCCTGCAGTGATTATTGTAGCTGGCAAATGACAAAAAGGCTGGCAAATGCAACATGACGCCCTTGACTATTCACAACAGTTCTTCACTCAAGATGATACTTATTGGCATAACTAGACATGAGGGAAGCTGATTCTTGGTACCGCTGCATTTCCTCACTGTACAATTTGTTGCTTGTATTGTAATTAAGTATGGTATTAAAGGTATTATTCACACCATCGTGGATTGTAACTCAAGTGAAATCGGAACAAAATAATTTTTGAAAAATAAATGTTAAAGCCATGGTTAGAATTCAAACCCTTGTCTCTCACTAACAATACAAAATGATTTGATCTCCAATAGCATTTAAAGCCTGGCCTTTTCCAGCTTAATCACTAACATATCCACTACACAGAGAGCTCCACCCAAGTCAATGGCTGGTAGTATGGAGGAGAGGTTAAGTCACAACACAAAGACTATGCCTGCAGTTCAATTGGTGGAAGCTACCAGGCACACACCCCTTCCTGAGCTACAGTATTTAATCCAGCTTAAATAGTTTTTGTACTTTCCTGAGTGCCAAAGTCCTTAGTATAGTATATGCATTTAAATAGAGCATATACCCTAGTAGTAGGTTGTGTAAGGGTTGGATAGTGCCTCTCATACCCTTCAATCCTGCATTTCCCTCTCACCTTATGGAAGTCATACCTCTGTCTGTATCAGTTACCAATTGTTGTCAGTCATTGCTCAGTCATTGCTCAAATCAGTCTCTGTCTGTTATCAGTCATCACTAATTGTTGTTAGTCGGTGCTCACTCAGGCTCTGTGTTCACCACCTTCTGCACTGTACTTTTTGGCTCATTCCTAACGTACCTTTAACCTCAAGGAATTATGTCCCTGTGACATCTCTAGGGGTGGAACCCTCCTCAGGAGGGCTCCTTTCCCTTCTGGTACCCTGACAGGGTTGTAGTCCCCCATGGAACTGAGGAAGCAAATGGCCAAAGTATCCACATATTCTGTAACAGTAAAACAATACATTCATTTAACTACCTTCAGCCTATCAACAATGTCACACAAGCGTAACTCCTCACTAAAGTGCTTATGCCCACTGAACACAAATGCTATGCCTGCAGTTTAAAGGGTGGGAACTACCAGCCACACACATCTTTCTGAGCTGTTTAAACCACCTTCCTCCAGCCTCATTTGGAAGCATTTTTTCTTTGCCCTGCTGTCCTTCCCTCCTCCTTCAGTGGTGCACCTCTCTCTTTGGGGCTCATTGTTAAGGTACCATCAGTCTATAGAAATTACATTCCTGTAGCATCTCTAGGGGTGGAACCCTCCTCAAGAGGGTTCCTTTGCCTGCCCTTACCCTGACAGGGTGGTAGATCCTCATGAGAAAAACAATGTGAATGGACAAAGTATCCACATATAACAGTTAAACAACACATTCATGCAACTACCTTCAGACTATCCACAATGTTGCACAAGCGTAACTCAACACTAACTTTCATAAGCCCATTGGAGACTTATGGATCAGGCGAACAGGATTCTAATCCCACATAATATTTCTAACCAGAAAATGTAGTAGCACTTTTACTAAAGGGTCCAGAAGATTTAGCAAGAGTGTGCATACAAAATGTAAGTTTCCTGCTTAGATTCAGTTTTGTGCTCTTTAGCTAGCTAACTGTCTTGCTGACATATGTGCCACCATGTGCTTCCAAGCTGCACCATTAGTAATTAATCATAAATTATTTTGCTATAGTGGTTAAAGCAGCAGTACTAGCTAACCAGGAAGTGTTCATCACTTCCCAGATTTTTGCACTGCCTGGTAGTTTAAAATTTCAGATTTAACTTTTGCTGATTACTACTGTTTTCGGATAATTGGTTTCCTTGATTTTAATACATTTTTATTGTTGTGTGGATCAACAGAAAATATGACAGCCCCCATACCGTTTCCTGTTTTCACCCTTTGTTTGCAGTGCCTGTCCTATAAACACTCAGCAGGCAAAAGAAGGTGTGGTGCATTCCAGTTACATCATAAAATAACCAGTGGGAGAATGGCAGCACCCCATTTCCTTTTGAATCCAGTATGGCAATCCTGGCAAGGATCTGTGCTAAACTGTCAGAAAAGATAAAGAATATAAAGAAAACAAAAAACAATTAAAAGCAAACAATTCAAGTTTTGTCAGTTGTGTTGCTTGTTTGGCATAACTATTGTGAAAAAAAAAACATTTTATTAACTACTGTAGTACTGCTGCTTTAAGCTGCATACATAGGGAGCAGCTACCCGGGTAACAAGAATTACAGGCAGTCTGAGGGTCGTTCCTGTGACTGAGTAAAAATATCAGAGAAACAAGTGTATTATAGTTAGTGGTGGGCGAAGTAGCCGGTGCTCACTCTGTGAAGTAATTCATGGAGTAATGCGGAACTCGTGAAGTACTCCGCAAGGGGAATGCGAAGTCCATTGAAAACAATGACTTTGCTTTATTCCACCTTCCCCAAATCACTTCTCCACCAATGTTAAGATGAAGTACATTGAAATTAATGTACTTCACCTCACTTTGCCTTGTTTCTGAGCTTCAAAGGGGAATTTTACAGTGTTTCATGGGATTGCAGGTCATATGGGTTCTAGATTGTTCTGCACAGCCTCAGTTCTGTGTAGTGTGTGTGTAGTGGAAGATGGAGACAGTTTCCTCTCAGAGCTCTTCGATTCAAATCCTCTAAAAGCTGTTAAAAAAGACTTTTTGAGCTATTTTTTTTGCTCACAATTTAGTACATCGATTGTAGGAAACCCTCCTGTGCTCATATCATCGAGTGTTCATTGTTTGTGTGTGGATTTTGAATGTTTCTTTAGAACAGTCAGTCTGTGTACTGTGAAGTGTACTTTGGGGGAGGGGGCGTGTCTGTGGTGTAGGTAGATTAACTGGGAGAAAAAGGCAGTCTTTCTGTTTTGGCCATATTTTTCTTATATAACTGTGTTAATGTACACACAGTAATATTTTCAGTAATTCTTGAAATTTGTTTGCTGATTGTTGTGGTGCATCAGTGTATAATTTCAGTTTGTTTAAAACATTTGGTTATATTACTAAAGGTTTTCAATTTGCTATGCATTACTTACAATATGGAAGCAGTCCAGAGGAGGGCAACTAAAATGGTGCAGGATCTATATCACAAACCATATGAAGAGAGACTAAGAGAGCTTAATATGTATACCCTTGATGAAAGGAGGGACGGAGGGACATGCTAGAAACTTTTAAGTACCTCAAGGGAATCAACAAAATTCAGGAGGGTAGCATATTTCAGAAAAAGAGATGTGTAAGAACAGGGGGCACAATTTAAAGA
This sequence comes from Neoceratodus forsteri, assembly GCA_016271365.2. NCBI lineage: Eukaryota > Metazoa > Chordata > Ceratodontiformes > Ceratodontidae > Neoceratodus > Neoceratodus forsteri. Next base: position 156,603,150 of record CM028131.1, on the reverse strand, counting down.
TAGAAGGGGGAGGGCTCAGGGGTAATGTGAGGAAATGTTTTTTCACAGAGAGAGTGGTGGACACATTGAACCGCCATCCTGGAGAGGTTGTGGGGTCTAAAACAGTGGGGGAATTCAAACATGCATGGGACAAACATAAGGCAATTATAGTGGGGGGTTGCAGGAAGTAGGCTGTTGGTTAACTAGAATCTGCAGCTTATCCAATAGGTAGGGGAATGGGCAGACTGGGTGGGCCAAGTGGTCCTTATCTGCCTTCAAAGTCTATATTTCTATGTTTCTATGGTGTGTGTGAGTATGTGTGTGATGTGTGCCATTAAATCAGACACCTTTTATTGTGCCACAGAGTAATTGCAGCAGTGTGAACCTGCTATCCACCACACCTGCATGAATTTTTTATACCGCTTTGTGGTAGCTTTACTGGTAGTGGACTGTTAATGCCATGCACTACCTCCCCCCAACCGGCAAAAGGTATTCTTTTCCGGATTTGGATTTGTGACTTGAGAGAACTAGTTAGGTGGTGTTGTGCCTTTGTGTCTGCATCTCTTGAGTGCGTAGTGCAGTCTTAATCTGTCTGTGCATTTGCAGTACACCATTAATTCTGGGAGACTTTGCATTTCTTGTTACACTCTCATTTCACTTCGTCAACACTTGGGAAATTTCTGGACACAAGACAGTAGCATGTTGGGGATGCAAATTAATTCTGGTGACTGTGTGTGACCATTGCGCACATGACTGAGTGTGACATTAATTCTGGGAGACTTTGCATTTCTTGTTACGCTCTCATTTCACTTTTTTAGCATTGAGGAATTTTCTGGACAAAAGACAGTAGCATTTTTGGGATGCAAACTAATTCTGGTGACTGCGTGACTACTGCTCACGTGCCTGAGTGTGCCATTAATTCTGAGAATCTTTACATTTCTTGTTACACTCTCGCTTCACTTCATCAGCACAGGGGAATTTTCTGGACACAAAACAGTAGCATTTTGGGGATGCACATTAATTCTGGTGACTGTGTGTGACCACTGCAAGCATGCAACCACTCCATCGAGTACACTATTAATTTTGGGAGGCTTTGCATTTTTGTTATCTTCTAATTTCACTTTGTCAGCAGTGGGGAATTTTCTTGACAGAAGACAGTAGCATTTTGGGGATGCACATTAATTCTGGTGACTGTGTGTGACCACTGTGCACATGAGTGAGTGTGCCATTAATTATGGGAGACTTTGCATTTCTTGTTACACTCTCATTTCACTTTGTCAGCACTGGGGAATTTTCTGGACCCACAACAGTAGCATTTGGGGATGCACATTAATTCTGGTGACTGTGTGTGACCACTGCGCACATGACTGGGTGCACCATTAATTCTGGGAGACTTCACATTTCTTGTTACACTCTCATTTCACTTTGTCAGCTGTGTGGAATTTTCTGGACACAAGACAGTAGCATTTTGGGGATGCACATTAATTCTGGTGACTGTGTGTGACCATTGCGCGCATGACAGAGTGCACCATTAATTCTGGTAGTCTTTGCAATTTTTGCTACCTTTTCATTTCACTTCACCAGCACTGGGGAATTTTCTGGACACAAGGCAGTAGCATTTTGGGGGATGCAAGTTAATTCTGGTGACTGTGTGTGACCAGTGCACATATGACTGAGTGGGCCATTAACTCTGGGAGACTTCACATTTCATGTTATGTTCTCATTTCACTTCATCAGCACTGTGGAATTTTATGGACACGACAGCAGCATTTTGGGGATGCACATTAATTCTGGTGACTCTGTGTGACTACTGCGTGCATGACATCTGAGTGCGCATTATTTCTGGGAGACTTTGCATTTCTTGTGTTCTCATGTCACTTTGTCAGCACTGGGGAGTTTTCTGGACATGAGACATGAGCATTTTGGGGATGCACATTACTTCTGGTGACTGTGTGTGTGTGAAGGGCTGCCAATATTGTTGTCACTTTGCCTTACTATGCATTAAGGTGGAATGACAACACAAAGTAATAATTATAAGGTGAAGCGAGGCTTTAGCATTGGCCATTTTGCATAGCTGAGTGACAATGCAAAGTGCCCACTTCACGGGCACTTCCCCAGCAAAATTTAAATTCACTGCATCTCTAATTATAGTTCACAAACATAGTGGGAGACAGCGGGCAACACAGACATGGTGGGCCACAGCAAACTCTTGTCATAGTCTGTAAAATCCAGTTACTGGAATTTAGACACATGTACTGAGAGTAAGAAACATACATTTTAGTAATAGAAATGCTCATTATGGTTCAACGCACTATGGCACTGAACTTTTAACCTACTCCAAAACCAAACTCTTTTACCATTACACTACAGAAGGCTCACCAACGAAGTCTTAGATATCACAAGGTAACAAAAGAAAAGCGAAACATCCCAGTCTGTGGCATGTAATAGAAGTGCATTGAAACTAGGCAAAAATAGTTTTTTTTTTTCCATTGATGGCTGTGAAGTACAAGCATAATGCATTAATGCATGAACTTCTTTAAATACATGTTTAGCTGCTTCAGCAAGAAGAAGAAAAATAACTATGATTTTCACTTTTTGACTATATCATTATTATTTTACAGTAGAAGACTTATATGAAAGTGTTTTAGGCTACAACAGTAACAACAGTAGCATCCATCTATTGTTATCCTTTTTAGTCTCATTTTGTGCAGATTTTAAAGATTATTGTTATGTTTAGTGTCAGTGACTCGGTTGTGGTAAGGTTTGAGTAGTAATTTGTCAAACAGAATGTAATACCAGTCGAAACATTCTTAGTCTGCACACACATACACACACACACACACACACACACACACACACAATACACACACACGCACACACACACACACACACACACACACACACACCTATGATGCTTTGTGCTGGTCTATAAGCTTTTGATTTTATGTGTATTTACATAAACCATAATGTGGAAAGTATTTGCCTCTCTGTACCAGTTATACATCATTCTGATCAGCATTTAAATAACTTCACCTCTTTTATTTCACAATGACAATAATGATGCTTGAAACATGGCTTGTTAAAGGAAGCTACAGCATCAGTAGCTGCCCTTCCATATATGATGCAACTTTTGCTGATCTTGGAATCCCAGGTGTTCACTGTAGTTAGGGGCTACTTTTACCATTGCTCGATTTTACCCCATGCTTGAATTTGAACGCGTGCAAAACATTTTCAGTACTATTTTGCTTTGAATAGTACGTAGCATCTACCCAGGTCAGACATCTGCAACTGGTCCACAGTGCTGCAACTTATCTCCTCACTCTGACATGTGAATTTAAGTAGGAACAGACAATGAAAACGTCTTCCAAGGCATCTGTTTTCAGCTTACAAGCAATTTCTTTATACTAGATAGCCTGCTATAACTGTCATGCCACATCACATACACACTGGGGCCCTGCTTCTTCTTATAACAGAATGATGCCTCTCAATGCCATTTGTATAGTGATGTTTGAGTAAAGACTTGTCAAACAGAATGTTGTACCACCTGAAACATTCTCAGTCAGGTTACACTGCCACCTCGTTTCACTAGTAGCTATCATCCCTACATGATTCAGCTTTTGCTAACATTGGAATCCCAGGCGTTGGCTATAGTTAAGAGGCTTTCAACTCTTGATTAAATCTGAAGCTGAAATGTGCAAACTATAATGCAACCCTATGTTATCTCAAGTAATGTACAGCACTTGCCAAGTGGAACATCTGCAGCTGGTCCACAATCCTTCAGCTTATCTCCTCACTCTGGCTTGTGAATTTTAGGAGGAACTGGCAATACAAAAGACTTCAAAGGTACCTACTCTCAGCTTATGAGCCACTTATTTACACAAGATTGACCAGCGGTCTATGTTGCAGCATCTCATTCCCACTGGGGTCCTGCTTCTGCTTAGAGCAGCTTGATGCCTCTCAGTGCAATTGGTATTGTAAGGTTTGAGTAAAGACTTATCAAACAGAATGTAGTACCAGTTGAAACATTCTTTGTCAGGTTATTCTGCCAGGTATTTTCACTAACAGCAGCCCAGCTTAATAAGATTCAGCTTTTGCTGCCCTTGGAATCCCAGCTGTTTACTGTATTTAAGAGGCTATTTTTACAATTGTCAGCTTTAACCCTTACTTGAACCTGAGACTGAAATGTGCAAAATGTGATGCAGCCCTATGTTGACTCATGTAGTATTCTTGTCAACAACCCAGAAAGAATCTCAACTGCTAGTGTACTTTCAAACTGCTTCAGACTGCTTCAGTGGTAGTTCCATCATCTTCTGGGTCTGAAAAACTTGTAGCAAAAAAATCCTCTGTGAAACTGATCACAACTCACTCATATAGGCATTTCATACTGGAAGTTTTTTACATAGACTTGCCTGCAATAAGATGGGACTGTATAAACCTTATTCCCTTAGTAGCTGATGCCAATTCATTTTTTATGTTTGCTTGCATGCATGTGCAAGAAACATAGTGCCTTCATCGGAGATTTCGAAGGTGTGTCACCTCCTCCTCCAATTCAGGCACTGTGCTGGCAGACGCGGCCCCTGTAAGCCAATGCATTTTTGGAGCTGTCTATGACACGCTTCAAAAATGCAGTAACCTCTGATTGAAAGGGAGACTACGCTTGAGTGAGAAGCGATAAGCTGCTCACGTGCAGCTCCCCCAGCCACAGGCGCGCGCAACCCTTGCGACGCAGGTGATAGCCGACGGGTGCCCAATCCCCGCCAGCTGAACCGCGCTGTCTCCTCCCTCCCTCCCAATAGTTGATGCCACGCTGGGAGCCCACCCAGCATGGCAATCCGTCATGTTGCCGGCAGGGGTGCCCAATCCCCTGTCGGCTGAGCATCTCTCCCAAAGTCCTTGTGCCCGCTGGGAGCCACCCCAGTGTGGCAAATGGTCCAGCTTTTTTATTTTTTGCCGGCCGGTTGCCCAATCCCCGTCGGCTGAGCGCCCCAAAGTCCTGGTGCCACGCTGAGGCCACCCCAGCGTGGCAAGCAATCCCACAATGTCTTTTTTGTTTTAACCTGTAAAAAAAACGGTCCCATGGCGTCTCCGAACCCCCTCACACAACCCGCACCCACCCACTGCGCACTCCAGCCTCCCCACACCCCTCACCCCCACTTACTTCCGGACTCCGCGCGACGATCTTCGGTGGACCGGGAACACGCCTGCACTCTTCAAAGCCAACCGCGAACTGAGGAAATGCCGGTAAGATGTATAATGGGCTAGATAGGAGGGTTCAACTTTATTGCATATCTCAGGCATTTTTTGGAATTTTTGCACCAAATTTTCAACATGGGGTTTTGGGACCCCTTCTCATGAATGATGTCACTGTCATGGCATTATTCGGGGCTCGAAGGGTGATTTCGGCAGTGACCTGAAATCACCCTTCAGGACTGAATACCACCATGACAGTGAAATCATTCATGAGAAGGGGGCCCAAAACCCCATATTGAAAATTTGGTGCCAAAATTCAAAAAAATGACTGTTTAACGAGCGTGCATTGCGCAGTTCCTACGCAGGCTCGTAAGTTCGCGAAAATTTCAATATTTTCACTCCAGATTTTCAACATTGCCATTTCACCACATTGTCTTATGAGTAGTACAGCTGTCATTTTTCACATCTCACCCAAAATGTGTTTCCACCCTTGTAGGGCAGAATGGCACAGTCGGTGTGCGAAATCAATGTATGGGACAAATTAAGAAAATCACAGTGACACTATTCATGAGCAGAGGTCTTGAAATGGTTATGTTGAAAATTTGGTGAAAAAATTCCTAAAAATGACTGTTTTACGAGCGTGCGTTGCGCAGTTCCTACGCATGCTCATAGGTTTGCGAATTTTCAATATTTCCACTCCAGATTTTCAACATTGCCATTTTCCACACCTTCTTATGAGGTAGTACAGCTGTCATTTTCACATCTCACCCAAAATATGTTTCCGCCCATGTGCGCACAATGGCGCGGTCGTTGTCTTGAACTCGTGTATGGGACACATTAAGAACATCACAGTGTCACTGTTCATGAGCAGAGATCTTAAAATGGCAATGTTGAAAATTTGGTGACAGAATTCCTAAAATGACTGTTTCTAGGTGTCGTTGCACAGTTCCACGCGTACTTTCGTGAGGTTTGCGAATTTTCAATATTTCCTCCAGATTTCCAACATTGCCATTTTCCACACCTCCTTATGAGCAGTACAGCTGTCATTTTTCAATCCTGCCCAAACGATGTTTCCACCATGTAGCGCACAATGAGCAGTTGGTGGCAAACTCAATGTATGGGACACATTAACAAAACCACAATGACACTGTTCATGAGCAGAGGTCTTAAATGGCTATGTTGAAAACTTGGTGAAAAATGCCTAAAATGACTTTTCTGGCGTGCGTTGCACAGTTCCTATGCATGCTCGTAAGTTTGCAAATTTAATATTTTCACTCTAGATTTTCAACATGTCCATTTTATTAAACTTCATTATGAACAGTCCAGCTGCAATTTTTCATATGTCACCCAAAATGTGTTATCAAGACATGTAGCGCACAATGGTGCTGTTGAAGTGTCGAAGCAATGTTTAGGACAGATTAAGAAATCACAGTTACACTGTTCATGAGCAGAGGTCTTAAAATGGCTATGTTGAAAATTTGGTGACAAAGTCCATAAAATGACTGTTACAGTGAGCATTGTGCAGTTTCCACGCATCCTCGTTAGTTCATGACTTAGTAATATTTTCAGTCAGATTTTCACTAGTGGCATTTTTCAACACTTCCTTATGAACAGTACAGCTGCCATTTTCACAACATGGCGAAGTGTGTTTCACACTTTCAGTGCAGAGATGCATGGTCGCTGTGGAAATCATTGTTCGGCACAGATAAAGAAAATCACAGTGACACTGTTCATGATCGGAGGCACCAAAATGCCTGAGTTGACAATCTGCTATAAAATATCCCCAACCTACTTGTATAGCGGTGTCGTTGCACAGTTTCTATGTCTTCGTGACTTCACCATTTTTAAATATTTTACTACACATTTGCAACATAGCCATTTTACACCTCCCCATGAAAGAGTACAGCTGTCATTTTTACAGCCTGTTCGGAATATTTTTGCACCTGTGCTGCTAAATCCCGTAGTCACTGTGCATAAGCAGCTTTCAGCTACCAAACTGATATTCCCCCTGTTCATGAGGTGGGGTCACAAAACAAACATGTTGAAAATTTGGAGTTAAAATACCAACGAATGCCTGAGGTATTAGGCTTTTCAACTAAATCGCCCAACCCTATAGAGAATGACAGGAATCAGGGGTGTGACTGGGGATTCTTGCCTGTGATCTCATACCATTCCACACCCTGCAGTCACTGAGAGGCATCGAGGTATGCCTTGGACTCTTCGGCCCCAAACTTCACCCCATTCTCCTATATCACACCCATCTCACCGTATTTCCTAATGAAATGGGGTGCGCATAAGGGCCAAAGACCCCAAGGAACACGTCACGCTTGTCAGTCTCTGCAGAGTGGGGTGTGGTGAAATGGGGTGGCCGTTATGCCTGACGACCCAAATGCACACCCCGATGCCTGTCACTCTCTGCAGGGTGGTGGTGAGGTTGGCTTCAGTTCAATACTTCACTGCCATTCCTATTACGCAGCTCTGTAACTTCTACACTACCACTGCCAATGCCAGTAAGCAAACATTCGGCATTGACAAGTGCTTGTTTAATGTCTGCAACAAACATGCACCAATCAGATCATACATGCTCCAAGGACATCATTACCCCTGGATCTCTAAGGAAATGATTGAATTATTCTCACAAAGGGATGCTACTTGGGCCAGATTTAGAAAAAGCAGACAGTGTTACAGAAAACTTCAGAATCTAAGGCCCTGTCTACACTGCACTGAAAATTTGTAACGTTTTGAAACCATTACAGAATGAAAACATTACAGTGCATCCACACTACCACTGGAAACGTTTTGAAAACTTTATAGGATTTTACTTGTGTAGTGTGGACAGGGCCGAATAGAGTTTTGAAACCATTACAGAAACTGTTGTTGAAACCACCTCACAACAGGTTTCTGTAACAGTTACAAAAATGCTTTCTGTAATGTTACCAGTGTAAACGCAAACTGTTACAGTAATGGTTTGGACCCTCTGTAACGTTACAGAGGAGATTTTCAAGGATTGTGTAGACAGAGCCTAAGTAAATCATCCGTATCTGTGACGCACTCCACTGTATCAATGAAGTCTTATCATATACGCTATTTTTCTGCTGTTCAGAGGTCTGATTTGCCATTTCTAATAACAGCACTTCAGGAGCTCCCCCCCTGCTCCCGGACCTCAAGATCTCTTAGTTGGGGTCCGGTGATGAACTGGATGGTGAGTGCCAATTTGCAGACACCACTACTTCCCACTACAACTAGCTGGTACTTCTCCTGCACGGAACCATCCTCAAGCCTGCTGTCAGGGATGCTGTCTCTGAGAAAATGGATCCACCATATATGTCCCCATCTCACAAGCCCCCACCCCTACATGCCCCCACCACTTGGGAGGGGGGCACATCTGCACTATTGGCTGTGCCACTGAGATGAAATGCTGATCTGCCAACACTGCCACCTCCCACCACAATGAGCCAGTACTTCTCCTACACTGAACCATCCTTTCAGCTATCCAGTAGCAAGTGTCTTCACTGTTTATTTTGTTGAGGTTTTCTGCACTTTTAAGAAGAACTTTGAGCTGAAAACTTATAAATATGCAACACTGTATTAGCATATCCAATAAGCTCTCTAGTGATGGCCATTTGTAATTAAACTGAATTGGGCTACATTGCATGGAAAGGTGCTACCTCTGTTGATTAGGCTTGTACCAGGCTCCAAAAAGCTTTGTAGCTCACAGCTTGACCTGGCAAATCCCAAGAGCTGTCTGCAAGTGGGCGAACTCGGGGTACCATGGAGCAGGCAAAATTTAATTTGCAATGCCTGGCAGAGCATAGCAATACTTTCACAAGACCTAGGAGCAGGAGTGTAGCTAGGAAAATCAGTTAGTAAAATAAACTGACTGGAAAAAAATCGTGCTGTGGGACTGCCACTGCTGGAGTCAATGGAGAGCGTGGAGTGGTTCATGGACTGCGGACAAGGCTGTGATGCAACTCCTAACTTGTTCTTTGGTGGCAATTCAGTGAGTCCTTTTTTGATTGCAAGCCCTGCATACCTCTTGCGAGCAAAAAGGACTTGCACGCCCACCAAACAACAATTTGGGACAATTTAAGTGTTGCTTCACAGTCACATCCGCAGTTTGAAGCACTCTGATGTGTCAATGCGTATTATGCACACTATTTTTATGATGTCTAGAGGGTCCCTTTGCCATTTCTGATAGTGGCACATTAGGAGCTCCCCCTCTACTCCTGGACCCAGAGATCACGTAGATGGGGTCCAGAGAAATAAGGGCCATGGTGCAGAAGCCATGAAAGTATTTCTTTAAAGAGCACCAGTAACCACTCTGGGACTGAATGTATACACACAATAATAAGCTGCTCAATGATGAGTATATATTCAGTCCCAGAGCGGTCATTGGCGCTCTTTAAATAATACTTTTGCAGCTTCTGCACTACAGCTCTCATGTCTCTAGACCCCAACTAAGTGAATTCAGGATCCTGGAGCACTGGGGAGCTCCAGATGCACCGCTGTCACTTCAAGAACATGGATGCACACCAACACGTATACACAGACTGCTAGCTTGCACATTCTCGGTCTGGCTGCATGCGGTTCCACATCTCTGCTTCTCCGGTCCCTCTTCCATGACCTCATCTATAGCCATTTTGACTCTGGCCAGATCATGTTCCAATTGACTAGAGTCTCTAACTTTACTCTCCATCACTGTGGTACTGCCTCAAGTGTATTCTTATCTTCTCTGTAACTTGGCTGGACACCTTACTGTGACTTAATATTTCCATTTGAGTATTGCAACATTTTCCAAAATAAAAAAGTGACATCTGGTAAAAATAAAATTACAATGAGTGAAAACAGCCAAGTTGAAAAAACAGTTTAGCTAAACAAGTGCAGAGAAAATGGACATTTGCATTGGAGTAACAGAATGGCGGGCCATGACGCCAGTCTTTTTCCATTACAATTGCTTTCTTTTTCCAGTTAAAATATGACACATGTTGATGAATGTCCATTCATCTATCTTGGCACTTTTACTATTTTAGTTATAATAAAGTTCCAAATGTCTGGCACCCTGGATCGTTATTGTTATACATTTCTGTTGGGGAGGTCTATGCCAAAAACTGGGATTTCCAAAATTCAAAAAACATTGCAGGCAGTCCCTGTCATCCTTATTCTTATTTATTGTCATCTTTTGTTGCCAACAATATAGAGACTGCCAATGTTTCTTAACCTAACATTTAACATGACTTTATCAGGGTATAGGGCTGCAATATAAAATTAGCAAAATTACTGTTCTGTATGGCTATTCCATATTTAGTGTAGCGTATATCCAATACAAAGAAAAATGCATCTTTTTGTATCAAGTAACATTTAATGTAATTGGATCAGTCTCAAAGTTGCCTTAATTTTTCTTTTTCATAGTAAGGGGAAAACATTCTTTGTATGCTTTAGTATTTCATTATTTCTGAAAAATACACAGAAACATAGAAAATTGATGGATGATAAGGACCACTAGGCCCATCCAGTCTGTCGTTTTCCTGCTTGTAATAGCAGATGGTAACCCTATTTGGTCACTGTCTTAGCCTTTTCTTCCGATCTGTAGGGTTCCTTTATGTCTCTCACAGGCATGCTTGAAAATACCTGTACTGTGCTTCCTCCCACCACCTCTTGTGGCAGGCTGTTCCATGTATCCACCACCCTCTCAGTGAAGAAGAACTTTCTCATATTTCCCTTTATCCTGCCACCCTCCAGTCTCATATTGTGCCCCCTTGTTCTTGTATCTATCTCATACTGGAAGATGTCCCCCAACTGCACCGTATTGATGCCCTTGATATACTTGAAGGTCTCTATCATATCCCCCTCTCCCTCCTCTCCTCCAGTGAATACATATTGAGGTCCTTCAATCTTTCCTCATACGGCTTGTGGTGCATGCACCATACCATCTTAGTCACTGTCCTCTGCACTGCCTCCACCCTGTCTGCATCTTTATGAAGATGCAGCCTCCAGAACTGTACGCAGTATTCTAGATGAGGCCTCACCAATGTTTGGTATAGTGGCATCACCACTTCCATTCGTCTGCTCATGCTACCTCTTCCAATGCACCTCAGCCTGCCACTGGCTCTTCTGATAGCCTTTGTACACTGTTTGGCCACCTACAGGTCAGCTGAGATGGTAATCCGCATATCTCTTTCATCCCTGGTCTTCAAGTAAGCAAGAAAAGTCATAAATATTAATGTTTCAAGTGGATTTTACAACCTTTAGTACTAAACAGACTTATATCCAGCAGTTCCATTATTAATAAACCTATTTGTTTCATAAGTTTGTAGCAATTTTGCTCAGACTGATTTATATATAAATGTGCTTTATTTTTATAGTTTAATACTTTTGTTCCTGTTACTTATGTCTTTACAAAACTGAAAATACTTCATATGATTCTCTTTTTAACTCATTTTCTGTTGTATAAGCTGGTTCCTTGTTTGCAGCCACATGATTGTCTACTGGAAAAATATTCAAGTCAAATACATAAGCATCTCTTATGCTACAATATCATGATTTTAGTTTAGTATGGAGCTGCAATATTTACTTGCACAGGTTATTATTCTTCCAAAAAAATGGGGCTCGATTTTCAACAGAAAACTTTGGCACAAGGTGCCTGTGTCAAACAGCTGTGAGGCAAGTGGAACCTATCATCAAAATTTATTACAATCTTGATTTTTGAATGCAGGCTGCATTGAAATCAAAATGCCATGCACCAAAACCACCCTGCACCACCCTTGCAGCAGAAGTGGCCAAGTGCCAGGTTGCAAGGGTGGTTGTGCCATGGTAGGGCTGCACCATCCCTGTTTTTTTGGGATTTTTGAAACCCCACCATGGTCGCAACAGGGGGCTGACTTTAGTCAAGCAAGAAGACTGTCTTAGGCCCTATGCTACTGCTGGGCATGGAGGCAATTGGGAAGGCATGCAAAGAGGGGACGTGGGGCAGAGGAAGCAATGGGGATGCCATAATGGGTATTGGGAACATGGCAGCACTATAACGTTACTGAGGAGGGACCCAGTAGAAATGCCATGCTCTGTGATACAGAGCTGATTGTCTCTGATTGAGGGGGTGGGCATGAACAGACCAGGACCCAGACTCCTGAGTAAAACAGGCTGGCACTTGCCCTAGAGGCCCCACAGGGGGCAGGGAATTTCAGGCAATTGTAAACACTTCTGTGGTCAGGCATTGTAATTATAGAGGGATAGTGAGAGGGAGGGAATGAGACATAATACCTGGGAGGGGATGAAGCCTGATCCAAGGAACCCACCAGGTTGCTGGGGATCCTGCAAGGGGACCTGGAAGGCCAAGGATAGGTAGATGAAGGAAGAAAGGGTGGCAAGCCTAGGCACTATAGGACACCTTGACAATGCTGAGAACCCTGCAAGGGGAGTGTGACAGCTAGGGAAAAAGGGGGAGATAGTAGGGGAAAGGGAGAAAGATATGAGAACTAACACCTAGGAGGGGCAAGAGTCAGTTGAGGCAGTAGAGTCAATAGAGGCATTGGGTAAATTCCGAAGGGGGATGAACTGTAAGGAGCAAGATGAAGGAAATTAAGGTGGGTCATAACAGGAACAGTTAGGTACAAGATAATTGGAGAGGGCAGTGTTGATGGAATAGAGGGAGGAGTGTTGTATTTGGGCAGGTAGAGATTTCCATATTTTAGGGAAATGGTGAGAGTACCCAGACTGCCTAGAGAAGGTGGAGTAGCAGGGGACAGTTAGTGTGTGACTGTCGGTAGATCTGAGGGAGTGGGAAGGATGAGGGGGTGTTATAAATGGGGGGGGGAGGTAGGAAGGGAGTTCACCCAGCCAGTGTTTAGCAGTGAATATAGCGCAGTGTGAGAGGCATCTATTTGTAAGGGAGGGGGAGGAAAGGGCTCGATAGAGTTCACAGTGGTGGGTGTGAGAGGGAGCATCATGGGCAAAGCAGCAGAAGGAGTTGAAGAGACTGTCCAATCTGGTCAGGGAGGACCTAGGAGTGGCACCATAGACTACATTGCAGTAGTCAAAAATGGGGAGGATCGTCTTCTAGACAAGCTCATGCCTAGCCACAGGAGGGATGCAACTGTGGTTCCTGAACAAGGCACCAAGCTTGGGATGCAATTTTTTCTGGATGGCATCAATGTGTCCAGAGAAGTTGAGGTGCTGGTTTAACCAAACTCCAAGGTATCTGAAGGACAAGGTGTCCTCAAGTAAAGTTCTGTCAAGAGTGTGGAAAGTGGTCAGGGAGGGAAGCCTAGAGAGTCTCTGCCTTGTGCCAAAGGTCATGGAGACTGTTTTCATGGAGTTGAGGAATAATTGATAGTTTGCGAGCCAGAGCTGGACCTTGTTGAAGTTGTGCTGCAAGCTGTATGTAACCTCAGCTGGGCATGAGCTGGATGCATACAGGACAGTATCATCAGTGTACATGTGTATGGAGGTGGAGGCAGAGCAGACAGATGACAGGTCATTAAGGAAGATGGGGAAAAGAAGGAGACCAAGCCCTGAGCCCTGAGGGATGCCTGTGCAGTTCAGGAGAGGTGGCAAGATGGCATCTGTGATCTTAACTGATTGGGTTCTACCAGTAAGGTAGGCCTTACCAGTTAGTGGCAGAAGGGGTTAGACCAGCAGATGAGAGGGAATCAAGGAGATGGGAGTGGGAAACAGTGTCAACAGCATATATATATATATATATATATATATATATATATATATATATATATATATATATATATATATATATATATATATATATATATATATATATGTATAGATACATATATATAGTAGAAATACCACCTCCCTCTTTCTGCTGGTGATACCCCAACCTATGCACCCCAGTATCCCACTAGCCCTCCTAACTGTCTTGTCTCACTGCACTAGCTGGTCACCTTTAGGTCATCTGATATGATTATTCCCAGGTCTCTTTCCTGCTTGGATGTTACACTGTGTACTCTGCCGCTGGCTTTCTGTGCTCAAAGTGCATTACTTTGCACTTTTTTGCATTGAAACCCAGCTGCAATGCCATTGACCCCCTCTTGGTTTTTCTCAGGTCTCTGCTCATCCTTTCTGCCCCCCTGGAGTGTCCACCCTATTGCAGATTTTGATGTCATACACAAACAGGCAGAAATTCCCTTCCAGCCCTGCTGCAATATCACTTATAAAGACATTAAAGAGTACTGGTCCAAGCACTGATCCGTGACAGCATGGGGCCATAATGTCACAAGACATTATGCCACAGCAATATACCACGTGGTCAGTGCAGCATACTATATTGCAAGTGACATATGTCTTTCTTTTGTGTGAGTTGCACCCCGAATCCCCCTCAACTAAAACAACCAACTCTGGGGTTGGGTTAACAGTTAACTTCGCACAAGTACAAAAACAAAAAATTCCTTGCGTCTGGGACCGGGAATCGAAACCCGGTCCCAAACGCACCACCTCTTTCCCTTGTTGCCTGTGGCTCATCCCGTTGAGTCTCAGCAGCTTCTCACCGGCCCCTCCTCCCAGCACAGGTCTCATCTCCTACCTGAGAAGACTGAGAGGATGCCCTACCATGTATACACCCTTTTATGGTTTTGCACCCTCTTACTCTACCCTACTGCACTGTTCCTGTTGCTTGATTTTAACACATGCTATTAAGCGTACGAGATACTGACCCGGTAGGATCCCTGAGGCACCCTGTTGATCACCCTCCCTTCCTTGGAGTGAACTCCATTTACCACTACCTTCTGCCACTTATCCCCTAACTAATGTTTTACCCAGTTTATTGCCTTTGGATCCATACCTAAGCTACCCAGCTTGTTTACTAGCCTTCAATGTGTAACAGTGTTGAAAGCCTTTCTGAAATCTAGGTAGGCCACATCCACCGATCGACTGTAATCTAATTCCTTGGTCACCAAGTCAATGAAATCAATCAGATGTGTTTGACATGACCCTCTCCCCCCCCCCACTACCACCACCACCACCATGAATCCACACTGCCTCGGGTCTTATAGCCCATTGGATTAAAGATATTCCACAATCCATTCCTTCAGGAATGACTCCATTAGCTTTTCCACAACTGATATCAGGCTGACTGTGATTAACCACAAAATAAAACTGAACTGTGCTCTACTGCTGATAGCCAGCTGAAATATAAAAATTTGTTATGCTGATATATATGTTAGATATGTGTATGTGAGCCCTGGTTTCCTCTGTTGAGTTCCAGGAAGAGAGCCTGTAGTTCAGGGAGTGATCTCTTTGGACTACAGACTGTTAGCAACAGCTCTAATTTTAGTTAGGGACTCTTGTGGAGTGCTTTGACACTTAATACAGGGCCCCAGTGCTGTAGATTTGTGTTTTAAATCTTTATTTTAGCACTTCATTGTGCGTTTGTTGTATGACCCCAGGGTTCACATCTGTGTCTTTGCTCTTAAATATTTCGCCGCTCAGCGAGCAGGGCAAGTGGAACAGGGCATGCACAGTGCATGGAGACACATGCAGAGATGCATATTGGCGCATGTTCTGCATGTTCAGCAGGGGTAGTGGGTGCTAGTGAGCACGAAAAGTGTACTGCTGGTTAATGCATAATTCATGCAGTGTAAGTACCTAGCAAAATAAGTTAGTATAATAAAAAAAAAGTGATATCGACTTTAAAAGGTTACTAATAAATAACTGAACAATGCCTGAGAGTAATACCATACTATATATGCATGATTATGTGAAATGTGATGAATGTTTTATGTTCAGTCCTATAGGGAATAAACACCTGGTCAATAAGTTTATTTGCCCTAAATGTGAGGAGAATAAATCATTAAAAGATGCTGTAACCCTTTTTCATTGCAGACTTTCTGAATTAGAAGCTAGCCAGAAGCAAATGCAGGCTAGATGTGTGGCATTAAATCATTCATCTACTGATTTACTAATTGGACCACCTGAGGTTAATAATATCCACGCAGTAGCTTCTGGTGCTATAAATGTTTCTAGTGGGCAAGATTCTACTGAGGCTCATCTAGGTAGCACTAAAAAACATCTTAGGGAATTTGACAGTCCTGAAAATCCTGATAACCAATGGTATGAGGTGCAAAGCAAAAGGGTCTACAAAAAGGGTCAAAAAGCCATTCAATTTTCCTTGCCCCTTAGTAACAGTTTTTCCCCTTTAAATGAAAGGGAAGGTCACATCAATGGTCCTGCAACTTCTGAGCAGACAGTTTTAGGTGTACTTGAATGCAGCCCACAGAATGATATTTTAAACCTAGTTTGGAATGTGGGTAGTTCACTAACATGTTGCTTTCCACCATCACAAATTCCATTGGTGCCTTCACTTGTTGTAAGTGAACCAGAATGTTCCCCATGGAATGAAATTCCCACTTCAGCTCAGGTAATGTGTAGTTCAGTATCCTGTTGCCCTCTCCCTTCGAACATTCCGATTTCACCTTTAGTAGTGATCTCATCTGAAGGGGAGGTAAATGCCTCTCCAGATAATATTCCCATGGAGATCCCCTCAGCCTGTGTAGACTCTAAAAGGCAGATATTTATTATTGGTGACTCTACAGTAAAACACTTGAATAGAGCCATTTGTGATATGGATAAAGAAAATTGTACATGTTCCACTTTTAGGGGAGCTAGGATATCACATATCACTAGTATGGTCCTGAGTATCATATTAAAAGGGGGTATCAATCCCCTAGTGATTATTCATGCTGGAACTAATAATTTCTTGTGCACTGATTTATCGAATATCAAACAAGATATAGTTGCCCTTTCTAATATCTTAGTGGATATTGGCTGTGATATAGCCTTTTCTGAAGTCTTGCCTGTTCCTCGAGCATCAGTAGAGTTTAACGATAAAATACGTATGTTTAATAACTGGCTGCGAGGGTGATGTCTTCACCAGAATCAAAGCTGTATTACCCACTGGGAAGACTACATTATTAGACCTGACTTGTACAGTAGAGATGGCCTTCATTTAAATCATAAGGGGAGTTTGTTGCTAGGACAGTACCTGTTATGCTATATCAAAACACATTTAAACTGATTGACTTGGGAGAGATTACTCTCTCTCCCAAAATTACAACTAAACCTAACAAGTATTTAAATAAAGAGATAAAAAAAATAATAAAACAAAGAAAACTTCTAACAATATAAAATGTCTCTATTTTAATGCTAGAAGTTTAACTAATGAATTGGATGAGTTAAAGATCGCTGTTGTAGATAATGTGGACATTGTGTTCATTACTGAAAGCTGGGGGGGATGATAGATCGTGTTGGGCTTTCTCTTTACCAGGTTATACACTGTTTAAATATGATAGACAGTTTAGGAAAGGTGGTGGTGTTGCCTTCTTTGTAAAAAACTCTATCCAGGTTCTGAATATCTCTGACAAAGTTAAAACTATTAATGATATTTCTAAAACTTTATGGCTTAAAGTTATGCCAAATACCACCCAACATCTGATTTTGGGTGTATGCTACCATCCCTCAAGTTCATCTACTGATTATTTGGAGTTAATTATTAACTAAATCAATTCTGCCTGTGCCGTGGGTGATATCATACTTACAGGAGATTTCAACTTGGGTGATATAGACTGGACTACATTTATGGCAGGATCTAATGCTGCTAAAATACTTATTGATGTTTGTCAGCAATGTAACTTAATTCAGGGAGTACGTCAACCAACTCGGGGTAACAGTCTTCTTGACTTGGTCCTTTATAATGCTTCTGTTAATGTAAAACATCTTACACTATGATCACCCATAGGCAACAGTGATCACTCTTCTATTAGTTTTGATATCTGTCAATCTGTACTTACAAACCGTAACAGTACTAAAGTTTATTTGTACGATAAAGCAGATATTGATAGTATAAAAGAGGGACTTGACAACATTGATTGGGTGTCTGTTCTTAATAACGTCGGTATGGAGGAATATTTTTATATTCTATGCAATAAAATTCACACTCTAATAGAAAGTTTCATACCCTTTAAATATAAATATATATCTTTTCATACTAAACCTAAGTAGATGACTAAAAACTTGGCAAAACTTGTCAAAAAGGCAAAAAAGCGTTACGCTGTTTATCTAAAAAATAGAACCGTGGATAACTGGAATGCATACTTGATCATTCAAAAAAATGTATTTATGGCATCAGAAAATCTAAAAAGGAGTGGGGACTCAAACTTGCTGCAAATGCTTGCATGGATAATAGCAAGTCCTTTTTCGCTTATATAAATCCTGTAAAAAAAACACCTGTCAGGTGGGCCCACTTCTAGTGAATGATTGATTAACTCATGACCCTCTTGAGATGGCTAATCTTCTTAATGTAGCATTCTGTAATGTATACCAAAAAGATCGGATGGACAATATCATCAGTAACTCAGTGGGTTGTTATATATCGATTTCAATCATGGATGTGCACACCAAATTAATTGGGTAAATCCTTGATTTAAAAATATGTATACCTTGCAGGGGTTAAACTGCACTGAGAGAAAGTGGTATTTCTAACATTGGTTCCTAGTTGCATAATTGCGCAACACTAGAAAGGAATGTGTGTGTGGCTGTGGAAATTCCTCGAACACTTTGATCAGTGAAACCTGTAGCTTAATGGTTGGAGCTGGAGCGGCATACCAGAGATCTGAGTTGAATCCCAGTAGGCCACACTTTTCCTTTCTCATTTCCATCCTTGATTTAAAATATGTATGCCTTGCAGGGGTTAAACTGCACTGAGAGAAAGTGGTATTTCTAACATTGGTTCCTAGTTGCATAATTGCGCAACACTAGAGAAAGGAATGTGTGTGTGGCTGTAAGGAAATTCCTCAGACGCTTTGATCAGTGAGCCTGTAGCTTAATGGTTAGAGCGTTGGAACGGCATACCAGAGATCTGAGGTTCGAATCCCAGTAGGCCACACTTTTCCTTTCTCATTTCCATCCTTGATTTAAAAATTGGGTTAAAAGGGAAACTTAGTGTATCTCCGGATGATGTACCTGGCCACTTACTGTATTTATTGACTGATGAACTGTCATTACCATTACAGCTTTTACATGAATATTGTTTAAATCTGAACTATGTGCCTGAACTATGGAGAGCAGCATATGCTATTCCCATTTATAAAAAAGGCCCTAGGAATCTTGGTGAAAGCTATAGACCAATCAGTCTAACCTCCTCAATGTGCAAAGTTCTTAAAAGTCCAGTTGAAAACTTGCTTACCTCTATATTACAAGAGACTGACCTAGAACAACATGGTTCTAAGAAGGGAAGGAGTTAGTTGACCAACATGCTCTGCTTCTATGAGGATGTTAGCCTTCAGTTGGACAACAGACTTGCATATGATGTGGTTTATTTGGATTTCAGTAAGGCTTTTGACCTTCCTCCACACTGGGCATTAGTAAAGAAATTATATCAGCTAAATATTAATCCAACACTGGTCATATGGATAGCTAGTTGATTAACTAAACATATTCAACAGGTTCTAATCAATGGCCATCTTTCACGCCCGGGGTCTTTTATAAGCAGTGTACCCCAAGGGTCTGTTCTGGGCCCTTGTCTTTTTCATTTATTCATAATGGATATTTCAAGGAATTGTTTTTCAAACATTACTAAATATGCAGATGATATTAAGATCGGGGAACCATGCACTAACTGACCAAATAAAAATAATACAGAATGATCTAGATAAAATTTCATCATGGATCTCAAAGTGGGGTATGAAATTAAATCATACTAAATGTAAGATCTTGCATTTTGGAGTTAATAACCCTAAGCATGTACTGTATATACCCTTGATAATCGAGCCTTGATTAGTTCAGAATTAGAAAAGAACCTGGGGGTTGTTGTTACTAATAACTTTCTTTCAGATCTACAAATCAATACAGTTATATATAAAGCAAATGGTGTTATCTGGGCTATTAAGAGGAACATCAAATCTAGAGAGCGTGAAGTGTTGATGCTACTCTGTCGTGCTTACGTTCGTCCACATTTAGATTTCTCATCAATGTTTTGGTGTCCATATAAAAAACAGGATATTGTAAAGTTGGAAAAAGTACAAAGGGGATTTACTAAACTTACAAAAGGATTGAAAGAGGTCCCTTATGATCACAGACTTCATTCATTAAACTTGATGTCACTATCAACTCGTAGATTGAGAGTAGATCTCCTCATGATGTATGACATTATTAAAGATCCTCAGTTGATGGAAAATTTAGGGCTTTTATTTAAGGAAGATAAGTATAATCTCAGAGGCCACCCATTACAGCTACAACAGAAACATTTCATTCATTTAGCATGCAAGTATTTTTACATTCTGTGTGTAGTAAAACCTTGGAATTTATTGCCAGTAGATGTTTTTTATTAGTAGTACTAAAGTCTCCTTTAAAAACCATTTGGACACATACATTTTGTCTCACCCTTTCTTAAATTATTATTAATAAATGGGAGCATTTATGAGCCTCATCGCTCCCTTGATCTCCATCAATCCTAGTATGAATCCTAGTATGACTGGCCTGTAATTGCCAGCCTTTTCTCCTCTACCACTTTTGTGAAGTGGTCATCTGCCCTCTTCCAGTCCTCAAGAACCACTCCTGTTTCCAATGAGATGTTAAATAGGACTGTAAGAGATGCAGCCAGTACCACTCTGAGGTCCCCCAATGTTCCTGGATTCATGGCATCTTGACCCCATTGTATTGTCCACTTTCAGATGAGTGAGTCCCTTCAGGATTCTCTCCCTTGAATATGGACTATTGTCATGCTCCTGTTGCTTTTTTGCTCCCCCCCATTCTCCTTCCTCTGTTCACACAGAACAAAAGTATTTGTTCAGGATGTCTGCCTTTTCCTGGTTCCTTCCTGCACAGTCCCCTCCTTCCCTTTTTAATCTTATGATCCAACCCCAGCCTTCATCCTTTCATTTACATACAGTACCTAATAAATGTCTTGTCCCCTTTCATCACTGCCCGGGCTATTCTCTCTTCAGTTTGTGTCTTTGCGCTCCTTACTGCTCTCCCTGCTTCCCCCTGTTTCTCCTGATACACCTCCTTATCCTCCTCCCTGTGCATCTCCTTATACCTTTTGAATGCTACCCTTTTAAGTTTTACCTTTTTTGCCACCTATTTTGAGAACCATAGCAGTCTCACTTTCCTTTTGCTTTCACTCACATGCTTGATGCAGAGGTTTGTTGCCTTTCCTATGGCCCTTTTTAGCTTCCCTCACTGTTCCACCACCCCACCCAGGTCATTCCACCAAACAGGTCATCCCTGAGGCATTCATCCATTCTTAGCCTTTGTATATTGTCTGGCTACACCCCGGGAGGGGGTAGCTCAACCTAGAAAGGGGGGTGGGGGTAGCAGTGAGTCCACTTGGTGTGCAGATCTGAAATCCCTGGCTATACCCCTGCCATTACTGAGTCATGGTGATCTGAAAACCATGACTGGGATATGTTCATCCCAGTCTTTACTCTGTTTAGGAGGGACAGGGTGGGAAGCAAAGGAGGGTCTGTGGTGCTTTATGTGAGGGAAGGCATAAAACCTATGGAAATACAGGGAATGTGGGGGGGGGAGGTACCGTGGGTCACCCTAGAGATGGGGAATGGAGCCACTATTCACACTGGCATGATCTACCTACCTCCAGCACAGGGGGAGCAGTTAGATAAAGTAATGGTGGAAGCTACTGGCAAGATGGAAGAATAAGGGAGGTGCTGATGGTAGGGGAGTTCAATCTGCCAGATGTAAATTTACTTTCCAATACAGTAAGGAATCTATAGTTTACCTGGATGCGGAACTGAGATCTTATGAGGGACCAACAGTCAAAAGTATGGGGCACAGAAAACCAACTGCATTGCTCACTTCAGAACCAACTCCTCCCCAAGGAGACATCACTGTGAGGCTCTTAAAGACCTACATTGGCAGACACTAAGGCATAAATTATCTTATGTCGCTGCCTGCCTTACCTATAAATTCTCCTCCCTTGGCCACCTGCCTCACCTTAGTGGCCTGCTCACCCCTAAAGTCTCCATCTGAAATCTTCGGTCTACTACCAGTTGGCTCCTGAACATCCCCCATATTCGGACCAACCAAGGTAAGTGCTCCTTTCAGTTCATGGCCCCTCACTTCTGGAACTCGCTCCCTGCAAACTTACTTGACAAGCCCTCCCTATCCTCGTTCAAAGCCGGTCTTAAAGCGTACCTTATGGAGCTGAGCCTCTGCGGCTGTAACCGCTAGATCATGTCCTCAACCTAACCCCTCTTAATGACAGCTGACTTACATCTTGCTCCCCTTGGACTGGTTAAAAGCAAACGCTAATGTTACTGTAGACCTGTTGCAATGAAACTGTACTCTCCAACTCTGTCTAAATGTGCCCTACTGACTGTGTATGTACTCTGAAACTGTCTTACTGTATCCTCACCTAATGTAAAGTGGTTGGTGTACTCAACCCCGGGTCGCCCCTGAAAAAGGGAGCTCTGGTCTCAGAGGGCTTACCTGGTCAACAAAATCTAAATAAATAAATTTTTCCTTCTGTCCTTCCTAGCTTCCCCCTTTTTTGTGTGTTGCTACTTGTGTTCCTCTGTACTTTGTGTAATTTCCCTTACACTGTTACCCTAGATAGGGTGTAGCTACTATTTCTAGTTTAGGCCTGCTTTTTACTTTCTGCCCTTCCCAGTAGTGAATGCAACAGCAGAAGTTTAAAGGTGCCTTACCTTAGTCAACTGGCATAATCCCCCACTTCCCTGCATCCTTCAGTGGATGCCTGCTGATTCCTAAAATGTCAGTCTTACACCTGTTCTACTCCTTCACTGTTTCACTCTGTTGCTGTAACACAAACAACTATATGACATCTCTATAGATTAAGCAATGTTCAACCTTATATCTGCATCTAGGGCAAAATGCCCCATGCAGTTGTAAAGAGAATTAAACCTAGACATTTATTTGTTAGACAAAGAGGTCAAAAGAATCATACTATACAGTCATCCAGGAGGGGAAGATTGCCAAACGGGCTTCACCACTAAAGTACTTTATCCCAGAGTCCTTTGCAATTCAGAAGGTAGACAGGTGATAAGAAGCAAAAATCCAGGATGACAAAAGCGTGTTGCCCACTAAAGTCATCTAAAATGATGACACCCCTTCAACAGGCAGTGCAATATTCTGGCTGCAAAAGATGATTTCAGGAACTTTAGCATAGGTCATTTAAACTGAATGCTATTAATCAGAATAAAAAGGATAAAAGTCAAACCTCTCAATTACTGCCCTGAACTTTAAATGAAAGAAAATGTCAGCACAGATTAATAATTTAAAAAAGAGTAGAACTGAAACAATTAAAATGAAAGTTGAATACTGTATCTACAAAGAGAGTGCCTAGTTCCTGTGGTTAAAAAAAAGAATGTAATGAAAATGAGTCTAATAATATTTAAATCATTTCAATGTGAAATGTCATGGGTTTAAGAAAGAGAAGCAGCTATTTCCAAATCTCAATGGAAAAAGTTGTTTTCTCCTTAACCTCAGAATCAGTCTTTTCCAAATAAAAGAGTGGTTAACACCTCAGGGCAAAATGAGAAACAAAGTAATTTTTCCAATTTTGTTTCTAGCAGTCACTTTAAAAGATACAGTACCTAAAGAGTGCATTTACTGATTGCACTGTTCCTGAACCCCTCCCATGAAAGTGTAGCACAAAGGGAGATGTGCTAAATAATAAAAGTAAGTACTTTAAAATCAAAGTTTAATACAGTTTCAGCAAGGTTTTTAATTTTGCTGCAATCAGGAAGCATTTGAGCAGCACCATGCCAATCGCAGCCTAAGACTGCCGGGAACATGCAATGCGATGATGTCATCTTAGCTAGGCATCTCATCCATAATACTGAATTCCTATGGAGCCTTATATATTGTGTCTACAATTTTCAATCAATCAATCAATATTTTATTTATCAAGTGCCTTTCAAAATCAAGGCGCTGCACAATCATATAATAACATCAACAATATAAATCAATCAATCAATCAATCACTTTATTTAACCAGGCATAAACACCATTGAGCAAGCTCATTTTCAAGGTGGTCCTGGGCATTAATACAATACAGTACATTTCATAACATTACAATTATGGTGGACAACGGTGCAAAAAAAAAAAAAAAAGAAAAAACATTGTGAAGGTGCCGGTCAATATGGGCCTATACATGCCGGTCAATATAATTAACATGCAAAGGTACCTAATGATAAGCTTTACTGAAATGAGAAGAGACAACAATCCCATATAGTCTCCGCTATGTAAGAGCTCAGACCTAAATGATAAAAAATAAGGAGGTATTAAGGAATAGGGTAGAAAATGGAGTGAAAGAGTAGGCAGCCAAAAGGGAGGCCAGAATAGGTAAAAGGTAGAGAATAGGCAGAGCCATCTTGGATTAAGGGAACTAGGCTTGTAAGTCCTAGGTTTCTGTTGTTAGGAATGTGGGGTGGATGAGATACTTAGGTGTAGGATTTGAAAGTGGCACCCGGGGCTTAGGGATCATCAGCATCTGAAACAGTTGCACGATTCCTTCAGATAACCTGTTAATACAGCTTTGAATGTGAAAATGCTTGGAAGTGAGGATAATTTTAATGAGTCTTGCATAGTGTTCCAGAGTGATGGAAGTGAGAAGCTGATTGCTGCTGAGCCAAGGGTAGTTTTCACTCTAGGAATCTGGAAGCAGATTAAGGAGAAGCGTCTCAGGCCATAGGAACCTTTAGCCCATTTGAAGATGTTCGAGATGTATGCAGGAAGGTTATCAGATATTACTCTAAAAAACCAGAGGAGAGCATTCCTTTTTCTTCTAGTTGAGAGTGAGGTCCATCCCAAAACCTGGTATAGATGACAGTGATGTGTACTACTGGGTAGATTTAAGATAAATCTTAAAGCCCGGTGGTAAAAGGTGTCCAGTTTGTTTAGCATCGTTGATGGGCAATGACTGTAAAGGAAGTCAGCGTAGTCCAGTATAGGTAGGAATGTAGTTTGTACTAGTCTCATTCTGGCTTCTAACGAGAGTAGGTGTTTAATGCAATAGAATAAACCTAATCGCTGTCTTAGTTTTTTCGAGGTTTCATTTAAGTGGCACCGAAAGTTGAGCTTGTTATCCAGCCAGAACCCTAGGTATTTAAAGGCATCAACTACTTCAAGGGGTTCATCTAAGAGTGTTCAGATCTGTGTGATATGTAGACATGCGAAAGTAGACTTTGGCGAGAGAATCATTGCTTTAGTCTTTTTGGCATTGAGGAGGAGCTTATGAGTGAGAAGATTGTATTGGATGGTGACGAAGTCTTTCTGTAAGTACTCATGGGCCAAATCCAAGGATGAATTTGTGGTATAGAGTACAGTATCATCTGCGAATAAGTGCACATTTGCTGTGGCCAGCTGTGAGTCCAGATTATTGATGTATATTGCAAAGAGGATTGGGCCCAGGATGAAGCCTTGATGGACTCCTCGTAACAAGGATTTTTGTGGGGATAGATCTCCCATGGCTTTGACTTGTTGTAACCTATTGGTTAGGTAGCTGGTGAACCATTTAATGGCAGAACTATCAAGTCCGATGTTACTCAGTGCAGTAAGCATGATGGTATGATCCACAGTATCGAAGGCCTTAATTAGATCAAGGAAGAGGGCAAATACATGCTTCTTAGAGTCCAAGGCCATTTGCCAGTCTGTAGTTACTTTGGCAAGGCCGATACTGTACTGTGTTTGGCTCTGAAACCGGACTGAGCCAGGTTTAGCAACGTTCATGAATCCAAATGTTCTCTAAGTTGGATGTTGACATTTTTTTTCAAGTAATTTAGAGAGGACGGATAGTATAGAAATAGGCTGGTAATTGTTCAGATCACTCGGATCCCCAGTCTTGAATAATGGTAGGATGTGGGCAGTTTTCCACAAGACAGGTAGCTCATCTTGACTCAGAGAGGTGTTGAATAAGTGCGTAATGGGGGCGGTCAGATAGGTATGGCCAAGTTTTAGGAAGTAAGGTTCAATATTATCTGCATACGCACTCTTTTTTGTATCCAGAGAAAGGAGGAGGTCCTCCACTTGCTTGAACATAGTTGTGAGGAAGCTGAAGGGGGTGGGATGCGGTTGGTTATGGCTGTGATTATCAGTGAAGCCAACAGTGTAGTCTCTTGCCCGGCTAAGTTTGCTGATAGGTGAGGTGTCAAAGCAAGCCCTGCAGTGGCAAAGTGATCATTAAGCTTTTCTAGTATATCAGCTTTGTTTGTATAGGTGGTACCATCAGACACAATTTTGTTTGGAAGGGGTGTTGCAGTGGACTGACCTTCGACTTCTTTGAGGATGTTTCAAAATTTGGCAGAGTTGTTTTTATTGTCTTCTAGTTCTTTTTGGAAGTACCTAGCTTTTTCTGACCTAATTAGCTTGACACAAGCATTCCTAGTGGTACAGAATGCTAACCAATCAGCCTCCAGGTGGGATTTCCTAGCTTTTTTCCACCAGTAGTCCCTATCCCTAAATGCTTTCTTCAGGATGGGAGAGAACCAGCCAGGAGTTTTATTTTTTGATTTGATCAGTCTTAGTGGGGCGAGTTTGTCTATTAGCCCCAGTAAGATGCTGTGAAAGATGTCAAATGCCTTGTTAAAGGTGGGGGCTAGGTAGAAATCCTGCCAACGAATGTTGCTTAGATCTTTCAGAAAAGTTTACTGGCAGAACTTTTTCAGGCATCTTTTCAGTTTGAATTTGGAGGCCATTTTTATTTGGGAAGGATGTCTGATGCAGGCAGTAGTGCAATGGTCGCTTATATCATTGAAGAATACTCCAGTATGCGAGATAGTGTGAGGTTTGTTTACTAGCATAAGATCCAGGAGGGTGCTGCGCTCAGGGTTTTTTCTGTTGGGTCTGGTTATAGTAGTCACCATTTGTAACAGACCATTAACATCGCATAGATCCTTCAATTTCTTAGAGCTGTCATCATTCCAATTTAGATTGAAATCCCCATTAGAATACACTCAGTATTAGCAGAGTCAAGAAGGTTTTGAAGGTGTGGCAGAAGTGCCCAGCCACCAGACGGTGGTCGGTAGCATGCTGCCATAAGGAGTGATTTCTCACTGAAAAGTGATAATTTTAGAGCAAGGCATTCAAATTCCTTAGCCTTTGAGGTACAGTCAAAGACTGTGACTGTGAATTTGCTTTTGACATATATTGCAACCCTTCCCCCTCTAGTTGGTCTATCACAGCAGTAGATGATATATCCAGGTATGTTTATAGATTTGTCCAGGGTCGAGGGTGTGAGCCAGGATTCAGTTATCATGAAGAAATCAGGAGATGCATGTAGAGCCCAGGTCTGTATAGAGTCAGTCTTCTTTAGCAAACTACAGACATTGATATGGAGAAAGCTAATCCCTTTATATTGAGGGAGGTCTGCAGGGGTGTCCAGAGAAATAGGTGGACCTGGGTTTAATTCAACATTTCCTGAACAGAGTAGGAGAAGCAGTAGTAGTTTTTTAAGGTGATGTCTTAGCCTGCTAAATATTCTTTTGTTACTCCTTCTAGCATACATTGGTTTAGCAGTGGCTGTGTTAAGGGCAGGATTGCTATTTGCAAGGGATAAAACATAGAGAACTGATAGAGCCAACACCATTCTTGGGAATTGCACATGTTCTATAGTTATGGCCTGGTGGGAGGAGGGGCATGACCATAGAGGAGACGTCCCCGATGTAGGATGCCATGGTCTAGTGTAGGAGGCTATATCTTGGTAGATGATAGAGGAGGGAAACTGGCCTTTGTCCGAGTTGCAAACCAAAATTTAGGGTAGACTATAACAAAGTAATATAAGGCAACTATAGAGAAGGATAGATGCAGATGGCATTCTTAACGTGGAGATATTTCCTTTTACCAGTAATAAACACATGATTTGCAACAAAGTTCCTTGAGAGGGCCAAGGAAGCAGTGGATCTTGTGGGAGGATAAGTACCAATGAAAAATTAATGCCTAGATAACTAATGAGGCGTGGCTGGCAATAGCCAGTAGGAGATAGCTAGAAGGCCGGGCGTGGGGTTTATGTGTATTTAATCTGGACCGGGGAGGCGGTGGGTGGGTGGGTGAAAAATTGGCAGCTAGAGCTCCCTTCCTGGTGGTAATCAGTCCCTGAGGGCAAGTCCATACCTGCATTTCTGTGAGGGGCTGGTGGCTTCAGACCTGGACTGCGGGTGGCAGTCTGGCAGGTCGGGTTCATCAGACAACCACAGCAGTGGTTCTCAGACTACCTGGAAGGAGAAGGCAGAGGAAAATTAAATAAGAAAGTCAGAGGGGGTGGGGCTGCTCATGGAGCTAAAAAGAAATGCAGACTTGCTTAAACAGGGGGGGTATTGCAGACCAAGATGTTAGGCAAGGTGCCTCCAAGTCTGAGTGGGCAATAACAAGGCTATTTAAAACACAATACTAGTGTAAAAAGGTGAAGGGGGGGTCAAAGGCCTGAGCTGAGATTGCTACTGGTCTTATGAGGAACACAGTGCAGGCATTTACATTAAATCAGAAAACTTCAGCTATAAAATACAAACAAGACAGTTTTAACAGAAAACATAATCTAGCACAATATAGTCAAACATTAACAGTGCAGAGCTATATGGAGCCAATTGGAGTGCTCCTGGGGCTGACTGCAGCCAGTGGCCCACAGCAGTAAAAGACTCTGGATTTAAACCCAGAGACAACTGTCCTCATGTAAAGAAAGCAAAAAGAAAAAAATTGGCAGCTAGGGCTCCCTTCCTGGTGGTAATCAGTCCCTGAGGGCAAGTCCGTACTTGCGTTTCTGTGAGGGGCTGGTGGCTTCAGACCTGGACTGAGGGTGGCAGTCTGGAGGTCAGGTTCGTCATAGAATATTTAAAATCAGTCTGGATAAGCCTTAGAAAATAAATAAGTTTTTAACATAGTTTTAAAACTGTTGATGGTCAGGCATTCTCTTAACTGATGAGGTAGAGAGTTCCACAGGGTCAGTGCTACAAATGAAAAAGCGTGAGCCCCAAAAGTTTTTAGATGAACCCTGGGAACCTCTAGCAATCCCTCATCGGTGGATCGGAGCGGACGATTTGGGGAGTAGGGAACCAGGAGATCTTTCAGGTAGTCAGGTCCCTGTTCGTGTAGGGCCTTGAAGTTAAGCAAGCCTACCTTATAGGTCATCTGCCACTGAACCGGCAGCCAGTGCAGTTTGCGCAGCATAAGCATAATATGACTGGCCCTGGAAGTACCAGTCAACAGCCTAGCCATAGCATTCTGCACTAACTGCAAGCGGCAGATATCAATCCCAGGTAGCCCTAGGTAGAGGGCATTGCAATAGTCAAAACGGGTAGTAATGAAGGCATAGACCAGTGTTGGAAGGTCACCCAGAGGAACCAGATGTTTCACCCAGGCAATATTCCTCAGATGGTATAATGAGGATTTAACAACAGCTGACACCTGAAATTTCAGAGTCAGACTGTCGTCAAAAATAACGCCCAGGTTACGCACCTGGTCTGAGGTAGTGAGCTGGACACCATCAAGCCATAGGCCCGACATGTGTCCAGCTCCAGAACCCACCCCCAGGTGACCCGGGTCCACAACTAACACGTCAGTCTTATCCGGATTCAATCTCAGCCAACTTGAATTCATCCAGTCTTTGATCTCAGAGAGGCAACTATTTATCATGGAGACAGCATCAACCTGTCTGGGCACAAAAGACATATACAGCTGAGTATCATCTGCATAGCACTGAAAATTCAAGCCGTATCATCTGATATCTCTCAATGGCAGCATATACACTGCGAACAACATGGGTGCCAATATGGAGCCCTGCTGCACCCCACAGGATAAGGGGAGGGCATCAGAGGAATAAATTCTGGTGACCACCCTCTGGGAACTACCTACAAGGAAAGATCAAAACCATTTGAGGACTGTGCCCGACAGTCCACAAAGGAACTGCAGGGTCTCCAGAAGCACCCCGTGATCCACAGTGTCAAAGGCTGCTGAGAGATCAAGAAGGACCAAGATGGTGCAAGCCTTTCAATCTCTCACCATAAGGAGATCATTAAGTACCCAAACAAGGGCTGTCTCAGTGCTATACCTCTTCCTAAAACCAGACTGGAGAACTTCATAGACATTGTGAGTAACAAGGTGATTGTCTAGCTGCAATGCAACCACCTTCTCAATAACCTTCTCCACAAAAGGAAGGTTAGAGACAGGTCGGTAGTTAGCTGGGTCATCGGGATCCAGTGAGGGTTCTTTAAGGAGTGGTCTAATGACCGCTTCCTTTAGGGGATCTGGAAAGACTCCCCTCTCCAAGGATCTCCATACAATTTCAGCTAGGATTGGGCACATAGCATCTACACAACCCACTAATAGGTGAGTAGGGCCTGGATCCAAACTACAACAGGTTGGGCACAAAGTCTGGACAATCTTCACAATATCCATGAATTCTGGTCAGCTGAAATCGGTCCAGACAAACTGGGTGCTCACCACCTCCCATTGACCTTCGCAACCCCTCATGGAGGGAGCCGGGCTGATTCCGGCCCTGATGCTGGCAACCTTATATGCAAAAAAATGAGCTAGCTCATCACACTTATTTAGTGAAAATGCTCTTCCCGACTGAAGACAGATTGGATTGCACAATCTGTCGACAGTTCAAAAAAGTTGAGCCAGTCGATTTTGCGTAGCAGAAATCTCCCTGGACAGGAACTCTGCCTTCTTACTGGAGATTTCTGACTGATAGCCCTTTATAATGTTCCGTCAATCTAAGACTGTCAGCATCAAGGCCGGATTTCCACCATGCTCTCTCCAGCCTTTGACCAACTCGCCTTAGCACCTTCAAGGACCCATCATACCAAGGGTTCCTTGGGCAAAAAGTAAGTAGTCGAACACAAACAGGAGCAATCAAGTCCAAGGCATCTCCCACTGCTTTATTATAGGCTAGTACTAGATCCCCCGGACTTGTGCTTTCACTCAGCAATCCCGATAGGTCAAGTACCACTGACAGACCATCTGGGGTAACTCCCCTTAAAGGGCAGTACCGGACCCTCTCCACAGGGGTAGATCTATTTGGGGGGACCCCCAAAACTGAACCCTATGGTGTGCTGGTCAGACCAACTGACTAGTTCCACCCCAAGTCAGAGATCTCCATCCCCAGGAGGAACAGTAGATCCAATGAGAGACCTCCTCTATGGGTAGAGGAGGTAACAACCTGTGTAAGGCCCAGCATTGTCATTAGCTGGAGGAGATTTTGATCAAAGTGCGAGAGTTTATCATCACCCCAGGCATTAGAGTCCCCCAGAATAATCCATCCGGGAGACTCCAGTACTGTGTCGACGATGAAGTCTGCAATCTCCTGCAGGAATGAACCCCCATCACCAGGTGGATGATAAATGAGGAGTATCCTGCAACCTACACCCTCTTCCATGATGTACTCAAAGAATCTAGCAGTTTCAACTGGAACCTCCACAAGTCTCAGTTTGGTCTTAAAAAGGATGGCTACACCCCCACCCCTATGATCCAACCTCGGGCGGTGAATCACCAAGAACCCAGCTGGAATGGCAGATGCCAAAATTGGGCTGGCATTTTTGTCCAGCCAGGTCTCAGTGGTGCATGCCAGATCCACCATTTCAACAAGATCAGCTATAATAGCTGTTTTGTTTTTGATGGACCTGGCATTACATAACACAGCCCAAGTTGGACGAGATGCTGAGGAAGACCTCGACTCCTGACCAGCATTAACTGCTGGGCCCTTGGGTATGGGAACAAGACAGGGACTACCCCTGTCCTGGCACCATTTCGCCCCAGAGCGTCGCCTGGTACCCATCACCCCAATCTGCCCCCCTTTCCGTTCCCGCACCGACCCAGTTCCACGCTCCTTCCTTCTCCTCTTAATAATCTCTAGGGATTGCACTACACAGTATGTGTACCTTATCATCTTTATTGAGATTTAACTTGTACATTGCCCCCTGCTGCCTGTAGTTTACTATTTTATTAGTTACAATCCCTGTACCTGTGTACCTGTCTGTGGTGATATTTTTTTATCTTCACCTCTCCTGTAATCATTGTAATACTGCCACCTGTAGTTTACTTTTTTGTTAGTTGTTACAGTCTCTGTACCTCTACCTGTCTGATGTGATTTTTTGTTGCTGTCCACCCCACGGGTCGCAACTGGAAATGAGTGTGCCACTCCCGGTTAACAAAAATTTTAAATAAATAATGTGCAAGTTAAATATCAATAAAGATGATAAGGTACACATATATCACTAATCTTAGACATGATATATAAGGCTCCATAGGGATTCAGTATTATGGATGAGCTGCCTCGCTAAGATGATGTCATCACATTGCAGGTTTCTGGCCATATTAGGCTCTGATCAGCATGGTGCTGTAATGAGAAGAACATACAGAAGTAATAATTTAAGAAAGGTCAATGATTATGACAAAAAAAAATAAGGAGCCTAGGGAGGGAGCCAGTGAGTGGCTGACCAACGAGTGGGAGGTGGATGTGGGATATATTATCAGAGGCAGTATAGCACAGTGGTCTAAGGCTCTGAGCTGCAAATCTGGTAACATCCAGCAGACCAGACCTGGGTTTGAATCCCACAGCTTCCACTTGCATATTGTGTGACCCTGAGCAAGTCACTTAACCTCCTTGTGCTCCCAGGTCGCTCCTGTAAAAAAGCTTTCAGCGTAGTGTGCTATACCTGGTTAAACAACTAAATTAATTAAAAAAATCATAGCAGGCAAGATAGAGATAT
The DNA here is from genome assembly GCA_016271365.2 of Neoceratodus forsteri. Taxonomy (NCBI): domain Eukaryota; kingdom Metazoa; phylum Chordata; order Ceratodontiformes; family Ceratodontidae; genus Neoceratodus; species Neoceratodus forsteri. The sequence goes on along the minus strand of CM028131.1, from coordinate 156,570,298 downwards.
TGAAAGCAGAGGAGAAAGCCACTCTTTTAAAAGGAAACCTATTCAGTTAAATGTTTTTTCTGAAGAGGAGTACTACTATATGGAGCCATTTCTAACCATTTTGTGTTTATGCTGAACATGAATTAGAAATAAAATGGCAGCCCTTAAAATTCTAAATTTTGTTCAACATTCCAAATGAGCATTTATTTGTTTTTTGTGTTGTTTTTTGTACAGTGTCTGGGCTGCCAGCACTTGATGTTAGCCTTGCACTAAACACTTTCAGAACACAGCTAACAACCAATCAGAGGGCTCAAAATCTGAAGCCCATTATGATACTGTGGAAATAATAGCCCCAAGGAAGGGGGCAGGGGAAATGATGGATGCAAGATGTTAGAGGGGAGAGGAAAACATGTGACATGGAGGATTAGGTGAGTTCACTCCAGCAGTGTGGGGAACAAAACAAGTGATCCACAGACAGTGGTGGCTGAAGCTCACTTGGACCTGGTGGCAATCATGGAGACATGGACCATGATTAGTATCCAGCCATTCCCAAGTTTATAATGTTTACAAGGAACAAGAAGTCTGGAAAGGGAGAGGTGAGGCACTGTATGTAAGGGAGGGTATACATCCATGAAGATCAGTGATAGTGGGGAAGGGAAGTTCATAGAGACAGTGCAGTTTCAGGACAAGTAGTCACAAATGGGGGAAGGAACAGTAGAACAGGAGTGGTGTATAAACCACAATCACAGAAAGAGACAGCTAAGAGGGCGCTAAGGGATAAAATTAAAAGAGAACAAAGTAGGAGGAGTTGCTGCTAATATGTGATTTCAACTTGCTAGTTGAGTTGCTGCTAATATGTGATTTCAACTTGCTAGTTCTGGACTGCAGGATCCAGTAGTAGCAATTGGCAGAAATCAGCTGCTAGTAGAGGGTTCCTGTAAGTACTACTCATGCAAAGGATCCAAGAGCCTACAAGGGAGGGGGCCATCCTCAACTTAGTCCTTACAAACAGGGATAGACTAGGGAGATCACATGAAGTACTAATTGAGAACCTGGCTGGGGTCACTACCTCACATTAGTTGCTTGCCTTTGCACTGACAATGACCTCCATCCCCACAGCTGAGAAAAAGTTCAAGGGTGTCCTCAAACATTGTACCCTACTGGACATGTTGCTGTAGGAAGCATTCTTTGAAGGTGGGTAGAAATTTGATCTTAGCCTTGATGTTAGCTTCTCAAAATTCCATTCTCTGCCAAGAAAATGAAGCCCCCCCCCCCAAATCACCCTTGTATTCAGTTTGGCTGATTTCATAATTTCTATGACCTGTTGGGGACTGTGCTCCACTAAGCTGTTTTAGGGCTTGTAGTACACCCCCAGGATTACACTTTTACCCCCCTTCCCACTTGTTCAATCCAGATGGTCTCTGTGGCATCATTTGCTCTTCTAATACCCTCCTTGTCTTCTGTAGCACTACTTCTCATATGAATGAGTCTCAGGGGGTACACTGCATATGTCCTCAACTTACAAACAAAGGATCATAGGTTTGATTCCCAGGGAAGACACATATCTGCCATCTCATTTTGGAGGAGTGAGCAAAAAGGTGGCAGCTGCAGTTTAATGCAGATAAGTGTAAAATAATGCATATAGGTCAAAATAAGCCAAGAGCCACTTACTACCTACGAGGGTATCGTTGCAGGCTGTACAGCAGGAAAAGGACCTAGGGATATGGATCATGGACACATTAAGGGATAGGAGGCAGTGTGAATGGTCAGCTGGGAAAGCAACAGGGATGCTGACATGCATCGGGAGGGGTTTCATGAGTAGGAGGAGGGAGATGATCATGCCATTATATAAAACACTAGTCCAGCTGCAGCTGGAGTATGGAGTAGGGCTGTGCGAATAACTTTTTTCGAATATTCGCCCGAACAGTCGATATTCTGTTCCCAGATATTCGTTATTCTGTATTTGCTATTCAGTTAGAGAAATGGCATACAAGTCCTTTAAATGGCTTCAGGAAGAGGAGGATGAGCTGTCATGGCACTTTGGCTTGTACACTGGTACCACAGGCTGTCGTTTGGCACTGCTGCTTCAATAAGAGGATGCAGAGATCACGGAACTTTGGTTTGGATTGAACAAGTGGGAAGGGGGTAAAAGTGTAATCCTGGGGGTGTACTACAAGCCCTAAAAGAACTTAGTGGAGCACAGTCCCAAACGGGCCATAGAAATTCTCAATGAGTACTTCATGTGATCTTCTTAGTCTATCCCTGTACAGGGTACAGACTGCCTTGTCCTACTGCTGCTTCAGGAGGAGGAGCAGAGGTCATGGCACTTTGGCTTGTACACTGTTGCCACTGCCACACAGGTTGTCTTGTGCTGCTGATGCTTTAGGAGAAGGATGCAGATGTCACGGCACTTTGGCTTGTACACTGGTGTCACAGGCTGCCTTGCCCCACCGCTGTTTCAGGAGGATGACGCAGATGTCATGGCACTTTATCTTGTACACAGGTGCCACAGGCTGTCTTGTTGGGTATGGTTCTGTTGTGGAGGAGGATGCAGATGTGGTACCTTGGTTTGTACACTGGTGCCACAGGCTGTGTTGTGCTGCTGATGCTTCAGGAGTAAGATGCAGATGTTACGGCAATTTGGCTTGAACACTGGTGCCACAGGCTGCCTTGTTGGGTACATTTCTGTTGCGGAGGTGGATGCAGAACTCAAGGCACTTTGGCTTGTACACTGGTGCCACTGCCACAGGTTGTCTTGTGCTGCTGATGCTTCAGGAGGAGGATGCAGATGTCATGGCACTTTGGCTTATACACTGGTGCCACTGCCACCCAGGCTGTCTTGTGCTGCTGATGCTTCAGGTGGAGGATGCAGATGTCATGGCACTTTGGCTTGTACACTGGTGCCACAGGCTGTCTTGTTGGGTATGGTTCTGTTGTGGAGGAGGATGCAGATGTCATGGCACCTTGGCTTGTACACTGGTGCCACAGCCAGTGTTGTGCTACTGATGCTTCAGGAGGAAGATGCAGATGTCACGGCACTTTGGCTTGTACACTGGAGCCACTGCCACACAGGCTGTCTTGTGCTGCTGATGCTTCAGGAGGAAGATGCAAATGTCAAGGCAGTTTGTCTTGTACACTGGAGCTACAGGCTGTCTTATTGGGTATGGTTTTGTTGTGGAGGGGGAGGATGCAGATGTCATGTCACTTTGGCTTGTACACTGGTGCCACAGGCTGTCTTACTGAGTACAATTCTGTTGTGGTAGAGGAGGAGGATGTAGATGTCATGGCACTTTGGCTTGTACACTGGTGCCACTGCCACCCAGGCTGTCTTGTGCTGCTGATGCTTCAGGAGGAGGATGCAGATGTCACGGCACTTTGGCTTGTACACTGGTGCCACAGGCTGTCTTACTGGGTACAATTCTGTTGTGGTAGAGGAGGAGGATGTAGATGTCATGGCACTTTGGCTTGTACACTGGTGCTACTGCCACAAAGGCAGTCTCGTGCTGCTGATGCTTCAGGAGAAGGATGCAGATGTCACGGCACTTTGGCTTGTACACTGGTGTCACAGGCTGCCTTGCCCCACCGCTGTTTCAGGAAGATGATTCAGATGTCATGGCACTTTATCTTGTGCACAGGTACCACAGGCTGCCTTGTTCCATTGCTGCTTCCAGAGGAGTATGCAGATATCATGTCACTTTGGCTTGTACACTAGTGCCACTGACACACAGGCTGTCTTATGCTTCTGATGCTTCAGGAGGAGGATGCAGATGTCAGCATTTTGGCTTGTACACTGGTGCCACAGGCTATCTTGTTGGGTATGGTTTTGTTGTGGAGGAGGATGCAGATGTTGTGGCACCTTGGCTTGTACACTGGTGCCACAGGCTGTGTTGTGCTGCTGTTGCTTCAAGAGGAAGATGCAGACGTCACAGCAGTTTGGCTTGAACACTGGAAACACAGGCTACCTTGTTGGGTACATTTCTGTTGTGGAGGAGGATGCAGATGTCATGTCACTTTGGCTTATACACTGGTGCCACTGCCGCACTGGCTGTCTTGTGCTGCTGATGCTTCAGGAGGAGGAGGATGCAGATGTCATGGCACTTTGGCTTGTACACTGGTGCCAAAGGCTGTCTTGTTGGATATGGTTCTGTTGTGGAGGAGGATGCAGATGTCATGGCACCTTGACTTGTACACTGGTTCCGCAGCCTGTGTTGTGCTGTTGATGTTTGAGGAGGAAGATGCAGAAGTCAAGACACTTTGGCTTGTACACTGGTGCCACTGCCACAGGCTGTCTTGTGCTGCTGATGCTTCAGGAGGAGGATGCAGATGTCATGGCACTTTGGCTTGTACACTGGTACTACAGGCTGTTTTAATGGGTGCGCTGTAGTCGATATTCGGCTCCCAGATATTCGTTATTCGGTTAGAGAAATGGCATACAAGTCCTTTAAATGGCTTCAGGAAGAGTAGGATGAGCTGTCATGGTACTTTGGCTTGTACACTGGTACCACAGGCTGTTGTTTGGCACTGCTGCTTCAATAGGAGGATGCAGAGATCATGGCACTTTGGCTTGTACACTGGTGCTACAGGGTACAGGCTGCCTTGTCCCACTGCTGCTTCAGGAGGAGGATGCAGATGTCATGTCACTGTGGCTTGTACACTGGTGCCACTGCCACACAGGCTGTCTTGTACTGCTGATGCTTCAGGAGGAGGATGCAGATGTTATGGCAGTTTTGCTTGTACACTGGTGCCACAGGCTGTCTTACTGGGTATGGTTCTGTTGTGGAGGAGGAGGAGTATACAGTTGTCATGGCAATTTGGCTTGTACACTTGTGCCACTGCCATAGGCTCTCTTGTGCTGCTGATGCTTCACGAGGAGGATGCAGATATCATGGCAGTTTGGCTTGTACACCGGTGCCGCTGGCTGTCTTACTAAGTACTGTTCTATTGTGGGGGAGGATGCAGATGTCATGGCACTTTGGCTTGTACACTGGTGCAGGAGGGCAGACTACCATGTCCTGCTGCTGTTTCTGGGGGAGGATGCACAGGATATGGAGGAGGATGCACAGGAAAATAGTTCACCATGGGTATTTCATTCAGTTTCCCATAGGATTCCACTGCTTTTCTGTACATTATGATATAGGCGATTATTTGGCTATGTTGTTGTATATATATATATAACAATATTATATGTTTTCAACATCTGCACTTTCAATGGTTATGCACTGTAGTTTAGTAACATTGTGTTGTATCACCTTTGGAATTGTCTGTTTAACAATATGTAGCACCTAAGGGTGGGTTACGGATGTTTCACATGGGCACATCATGTGGTCAGGGTGTATTACATCCTATGAATTTGAAAGTTGTTTGTATTATATCACTGTGATGTCACAATACTTATGTATATATAATAGTGTTCCATCTTGCTGTAATTGCCTTTGAAAAAGGATCTTTTAGGATCCAAAATGCATCCGGCGTGCTTTTTTAATAATCACGTGAATTTGTAAAGCACTTATGGTGTCCGTGAAATGTGAGGTGGTGGGTGCTCAGCATCATTTTGCAACAAAGGACAGCATCACCAGTCATGGTTTTTTTTTTGGAAAAAGAGCAATATGCTGAGTGTCATTAACATAAAACCAGATGGGGTGATGGTGCACAGAGTCCACAAGTTGGCCCAGGCCAGCAGCACAAGTACAGGGGGCATGTGTCACATAAAATTAGCATTGTTCTTAAAGTGCTGTGAAATTCAATTATTCAAGACTTGTAATTGAGATGTGGTAAATTGAGCTTGATGAACACAAGTTGCTCAACATGTTCAGGGTCTAATGAGGATCTGTGATGCTCCACCACATCCCCTGCTGTGCTAAACAACCTCTCTGATTGCACACTGGTTGGGGAGCAGCTCAGGTATTTCTTGGCCAGCCGTGCTAAGTGACGGGATGATTTCAACTTTTTGGTCCAGTACTCCAGTGGGGCAACTGAGATGGGTTCTAGAGCTTCTGCCAAGAAGCAATTCAAACCATTGCTGGCCGAGAGTGGGTGCTGCTCATTCCGCTTTCTTTACTCCGCCCGTAGGGATGAACTGAGTTGTGCCCAGCAGTCTTCTTCCTCCATTTCTGGGGCATCCTTCACCTGCTGTTCTTGTTCTTCCAGAGCTACTTTGGAAGGCATCACATCCTTGGCACACATTGTAAAGGTGAGCTCTGAGCACAGCTGCTAATGAAACTCATTGACACGGTGTGCAGGTATTTCAAGGTGCAGTATCTCGCACTTAAACCTTGGGTCCAGCATTGTTGAAAAAACATATGTCTTAGTGGCACAAATATTTGTGAACCTGTTCCCTAATTCATTTGTTAGATTGTGTACAAGGGCCATCACTGCAAGATCAGCATGGGTGGAAACTCTCTGCAGCGACTTCTTCAGTATCTGGACTGCAGGGATGACCTGACTGAGTAGTGCAGATTCTGCACTCATGTCACGTATGCTTCTTTCAAAAGGACCAAGCTGCTTTACTGTTCCTTCAATAACAGACGAGTCCTAGTGGCTGAGAATTCCCCCAATATCTGTCTCCATACTCATTTCATGGAGAACTCACTTCAGCTCCAGTAGCCTTTGCAATATGTAAAATTTCGAATTCCACCATGTTGACACATCCTGTATCAGCCTGTGCTGTGCTATCTGAATGTGCTCTTGCACCTGCCACAGTTAGTTTGTGGCTTTAACTGAGTGATGGAAATGGGCACAAATTTTTCTTGCTGTCTTAAGTGTTTGATCAACCTCTGGTGTCTTGCAGATGGACTTTGTCACCACCAGTTTCAAAGTGTGTGCATAACAATGGATGCCTTTAATGTGCCTATCAGACAAGGCCTTTATCATATTTGCTGCATTGTCAGTCAAAATGAAACCAGCACACAGCAACATGTCTTCAGTCCACACAAGCAGCATGCCTTGCAAGAAGGCCAAAATGTTGGCTGACCAGTGATCCACAGGCATAACAGACAGATTCAGAAGTGCAACCTGCTATGAGACATTGTGGAGTCTACACCAGGGGAATGACAGGAAGTATGTAGACCTGCACCTTCACTCTCCTGTACCAGTTGGATCTGCTGCACACCAATGTGCAGTCAGCGACATGTATATATGCTTGGAGTTTATGCTACTCCATATGTCTCCCCAGAGGAGGACCCTCGCTAAGCACCCATCACTGAGCGTCGAGGCCAGTCTCTGCCAGCGGGCAATCGGCACCTCCAGCCAACGCCCAGAATCACCGAGCCAGAGCAACCCTCCAGGAAAGGTGCAGCAAAGCCGCAATTTTTATGCCCACCCACCCTTCTCCCCTGCCCTTACTTAAGTAGATACTTTCCTGTCAACTTTGTAAACCACACCCGCTGCATCTCACTGCCCTATAGCCTGCCTCATATCCCCTTGCTAGTTACCAGGCACTAGATTCCTATCCTGCTCTCTTATGCTGTCTATACTACTGTCTCAAACTTGGACCCTTCAAGCACCCAAGCATCAGAAAAGTTGTACCTACTCTAGGCATCCCCTACTGCGCTACTCTCCTGCTTCCCTCGAATCCCATTCCCACACTCCTTAATGCTACCCCCCCACCACTAGCTGGGTAGGCAATCATTGTGGGCAATACGGAAGCTACTGGCTATAATACCTCTGCCTCACCATTATAATGGGGGGATTTCTTTGGATCCTCCTTGTACTATTACTGTTTCCCAAACTCAGCAAAAAATGCCGTCACCCACAGGATACTACGCAGGGAGACATGATGCCGTACTCGTCTTACTGCAACTCCACAACAGTCCCAAGAGACTGGGTATGTACTAATGACCTCCCACTGCTACGACATTACCCATGGAATAGTTACTATGGAGGGATACAGTTGGTCTTGCTTTTGTATGGTACCCGTCTCCAAATACACACAGAAAAATATTCCATGATCATATCTGCAAGAGTAATGATCTTTTCTCTTGCAAGAGGCCAAAGCACTGCATCTGGATGGCAAGGAAGTCTGCATCAGAATAAAAAAAAAGAAGGCATCAGCAAAAAATTATAATCTATCTCTTGCAGCAATTATGAAAATACTGTTTCTATTATTAATATGCTCAGGAGATGTGGAACTTAACTCAGGACCACCAGAGGCCATCACTGCACCTCAGAATTAGCAAAGATTAAAGGGCTAAGCCTTCTAAATATTAATGTATGTAGTCTACTAAAAAAGATCATGATGATCCAAGCCGGGGTTAACCATACCCTACCAGATATGCTGGTAGTGTCTGAGACATGACTCAGGCCTGCCACAGCCGACAGAGACATAAACTTACTCAATTATCAAAAATTCAGAGCTGATCGACATTCAAGAGGAGGGGAGGTAGCAATATATGTAAAGGCCAACCTATCTGCAACCTGCATTGACTCATCTTCTATGGCAAAAGAATTTGAATGCCTATCCCTCAAAATAGGTCTCTCCCATACTACTTCATTGCGGCTGATCGGCTGTTATAGACCTCCCTCAGCTGGCCTCAAGCTTCTATCTCATCTGAGTGACTTAATCAAAAAGTAGACTGAAGAAACTATTATCATAAGTGACCTCAACCTAAATTGGCTCTCCAAGGCAGCTATACCATTAACATCATTCTGCGACACTTATGGGCTCACACAGCTCATAAATGAACCCACTAGAATAAACAAAAAGAACTCAAGGAACGAAACACTACTGGATGTCCTATTAGTGAGTAAATCTCACCTCTTCTCACATGTTGGAGTGCTGTTCAACGACATCAGTGATCACTGCACTATTGCGGCAGTTAGATCAGCTTGTAAGCTTTCATCACCTACAAAATTCACAATGAGGAGATCAAAAAAAAGTTTAACGTTAATGCATATCTGGACGACATAAAACACTCCACAAGATGGCAAGAGTTCTATTTAGCTAACACAATGGAGATAGTATACGATGTTCTAAATGACATTATTACAGGTGCCCTTAACATCCATGCACCAGTTTCTAAAGTACGTATCAAAAATAAATCCTGTTGTTGGTTCAATTCAGACCTTAAATCTACCCTCCTTGAAAGAGACAAGCTTTGGAAAAAGGCACGAAAAACTAAGATAGCTACTAATTGGGAGCAGTTCAAAAAAGCCAGGAATATCTGCACCAGGAAAGTACAAGACGCAAAGGCTGCATACTACATGGCTGAACTAGACTCCTCATACTACAACCCAGCCAAGTTCTGGAACACTATAAAAGATATAACAGGCCATGACCCAAATAATTCACTCCCAGCCAAAATACACAGTGGAAAGAGAACCATCATCGATAGAATGGAAGTCTTGGAATCCTTTAACAATCACTTTACAACTGCTGGGCGAGCATTCGACGCCTCTCCAGCTAACCACCTACGCTCACAACTAGGGATAAAGGATACTGAAGCAAGAGTAACTGACACTACTTTCTCCTTCATACCAGCCACTCTGAAGCAAGTTGAAGAGCTAATCTCACAACTGGATATCAGAAAAGTGCAGGTGCGGACTCCGTTGACCCCTATTTTTTAAAAATTGCCATACAAGTATTAGCAGTGCCAATAGCATGCCTGTTTAACCTCTCACTACAATCAGGATCTATCCCATCAATCTGGAAAACTGCTCAAGTTATTCCACTACTGAAAGCAGGGGACCCTATGGACCTCAACAACTACAGACCAATTTCCATTCTCCCTGTGCTGTCCAAACTACTTGAAAAAATCGTAAGCACCCAACTAAGAGAATATCTTGAAGCGGATAATCTACTAAACCCAGCACAATCTGGATTCAGAGTCAAACACAGTACCATTACAGCACTTGCAAAAGTAAGCAATGACTGGCAACTTGAATTGGATAAAAAATATTGTGTCTGTGCTGTTTTCTTAGACCTGAGTAAGGCCTTTGATACGGTCGACCACGATCTGCTTCTCTCCTCCCTGAAATCAATAGGACTTGACCCAAACTCTATTAGATGGTTTAACAACTTTCTCTCAGGAAGAACCCAGCAGGTGAAGGCCGAAGGAGAACTATCCCCACTCAAACCATTACAAAGAGGAGTACCCCAAGGATCTATCCTCGGCCCAATCCTCTTTGCCATATATATCAATAGCATCGACACTAACCTTACCAAAGCCACTGTACACCTGTTTGCTGGTGATACAGTACTGTATGTCAGTCACCCTTCTCCTGTAACAGCATGCATAGAGCTATAAGCAGAGTTCAATCTACTGCAACATCAGCTACTGGGAAAAAAACTGCTACTAAATGCAAAAAAAACTAAGGCAATGTTCCCAATTACAGGCAGGATATTCTATCTCAAACAATCTCCCTAATACATCCACTGTCCTTGGTGAAAATCTTGAATATGTCACAAAATTCAAATACTTGTGGGTATGGCTAGACAGCAGACTTGACTACTTAGAACATCTGGAAGAATTGATAAAAAAACTCCGACAAAGACTTGGACTCTATTACAGAATAAAGCACTTTCTTACAAGCGATTCTAAAAAGAAGATGGTCCAGGCCACATTCCTCTCAGTATTAGACTATGCTGACTTCTTATATGGTCGCTGCCCCATCTCATACTTGAACAAACTGGACACAGTTTACCACAGAGAACTGAGGTTTATCACCGATCTACCTCACAGCACTCACCACTGCTCGCTATATACTGCAGTTGGATGGATCTCACTTCAATTCAGAAGAGACAGGAATGCCATACTATGGACTTACAGAGCAATATCCCAGCGGCTTCCAAAATATATATCAGACTGCTTCTTACAAGCCACATGAAGTAAATATGCCTTAAGACGTCTGAATGTCATTATGCCGAAATTGCCTAAATTCCACTCTCACCATGGAAGATCTGCCCTTAGCTATGTGTTATCTGCTTTATGGAACGGGATGCAGAAGACACTGAAAATGAACAAACTTATATCTATTACATCCTTCAAATATCTATACAATAGGCTAATCAAAGAAAAATGTAACTGTTTCCGCCAACAGTAGAGTAATCCTATTCCATCTTCCTCCCCAGCTGGTCAACTTATATAAGGAAACTTTCTGTCACTCCCAAGAGCAGTTATCTCACAATTCATATACCTTACCCCCATCCACTTTGTCATAATCACTATTTTACATCACCACCCATATACCCTCTGCTATATACTTCACCAGTCTGGCCTCCTCCCTTCCTTCTAGACCCACTATTGATCCCTTATACAGTACTGGCCTTCCCCTAATCCCTCCCCCCCACACTAACCTTGTTCACCCTCCCCCTTCCTTACCCCTGGCTACATCATACAGTATGTTTTTTAACCTATCTATCTCCTCTGCCACTGTCCCCTCTGGTATATATCCCTTCTTATCACTCCTCACAGAAACAACTTACCAGCTGTCCAGTCAGCATATCATCCTAATTCATAAACATCTGGAAAACCCCTTACACTTTAAATCCTAACACAAAAAAGTGTTAGCTCACACTCTAAATCCTAACACCCTTAAAGTGTCTTCTGCTACCAACCTAACAAGCTGGCTGCTTCATAAATCATGTATATATGTAAAGTTCTTTTGTATTGTAGTGTAACAATGTACCAGTACCACTGAAATGATGTATTTTATCAAGTTGGTGGCTCTTCAAAGTGTGTGTACTCTGTATCTTTCTATATTCTTATGTAAATTGAACCTTGACCTTACCAGGTCCATCTTGCAAATGAGCTGTGCTCAACGATGTTCGCCTGGATAAATAAATATTTGATTGATTGATTGATTGATATGTTTATTGTGCAATGGAACTCATCCCTAACTGCATGTGATGGTCGCTGCAAGACTGCCTTGTGCACATCCTCATAAATGCTGGGCACAACAGTACGGGAGAATGTTGTGTGTGATGGTATCTGATACCATGGGTGGAAATGTTGCATCAGCTGCCTAAAACCAATGTTTTCTACCATTGAAAATGGCTGAAGATCAAGTGCAATCATTTCCCCAATTAACTTGGTGATCTGTTGTGCACATGGGTGTGACGGGTGATATTTAGTCCTTCCATGAAAGGACCACATAATGGGTGCCAAAGAAGTCTGGGACTGTAATGGGGTATGATGCCTTTTAATGGGAGAGGTTGTGGACCATGCAGCAGATGAATCATCAGGAGGCAGAGACAGCCACAGTTTGTCCTGACACAGTTTTGTGATAAACTGTCACTGGTGTGGATGGGCATGAAGAAACTGTGTCAGACTCACTGACATGATGACAATCACCACCGTTTTGTGACTGGGAATCATCAAAATGATCTGGACTCCCACCAGTACCACAAGAGGGTGTTGCCAGCATACTGTGGGCCAACACACTGGATCCCTGCAGTGCACTGGCATGCTTCGGCTTCAAATGATTATTCATTGCCATGGTAGTTAGGTTAGAGACATTTTTTCCCCTGCTAATTATGGTGTGACACAGCCCACACACTGCCTTAGTTGGATCATTTTGGATAAACTAAAATGAAGCCACACAGCGCTTCTTACAGCCTTACTTGAATCAGCACTTTTCGCACCAATAGGGCTGCTCCTTTTTTTACCACTTTTACCACCAGCTGCACTGTGTGCCGCAACAGCACCTTGATCTTCCTCCACAACAGCTGACTGACTTTCTTGATGAGAACTTTCCCTATCTTGTGCTGATGGAGGTGACACAACCCTTCTGAAGCTTAGTGTGGACTGCTTTATTTTTTTGACAGATGGCGGTTTAACACCTTGCTTGCTCTGCTGACTTTAGGGAGGCAGTATAGCGCAGTGGTTTAAGGCTTTGAGCTGCAAATCTGGTGACATCCAGCAGACCAGACCTGGGTTTGGATCCCACAACTTCCACTTGCATACTGTGTGACCCTGAGCAAGTCATTTAACTTCCCTGTGCTCCCAGGTCACACCTGTAAAAAAAAAAAGCTTACAGATGAATCTGCTACTCCTGGTTAAACAACTAAATGAAAAAAAAACATGCCCATGCTCACTTTGCTCAGTACTCCTAGCACCTTTCCTCAATTTGTCTGCAGCTGTTAGGTTTTTACTAGTCAGATATGAGGCATATTCTGACTCATCTCCAAAGTCACTTATGTGGGTGACTGTGTCATTGCCAGATGCTGATGATGATGGTAGCTCACTATGGTCTGGAATATATTCAGAGCCAGAAGACTGGTCTGCAAACTCTGCATCCTCCTCATGTAATACATCATCAACCACCTGAGTAGCATGACTGCTGCATTTGGATTGCATCCTAGGGGTAGGGGTACTTGTTGTCACAGGCATTGTAGAAATATCTGTTGGTGCAGTATCCAGGGTCATGGCAGTAGCCACATTTACAGTGACTGTACTGGTAGTGGTTACAGTACTAGTAGCCATGGGTTACACATTATCACTGGAGGCACTTGTTGAAGCAGTGGTGGTAGTGGCTATAGTGGGGGACAGGGTTACAGTGACAGGGACAGCAAAAGTGGTACTGATGGCACTGGTGGCACTGGCTAATGTACTTGTGCTACAGGTGGCCATAAGGACTGGCAGTACGCTAGTGGTGGGAAGGGGTGAAACATCAGCAAGAGGGGCAGAAGCTACAGGGTGACTCAAGACAGTGGCTGTGGCTGCTACTTCCTCACTTGGAGCTCTGCTAAGCTGTAATGCCCTCCTACTACTGCCATAGAAGGCGGGGGCAGAAAATGGATGACTGCTACTTGTGGTGGTAACAGTGCTATCAATTAGGTTACTACTACTAGAGTTTCTTTTACCACCCAAAGTACTATGTGAGCTAACCGCCTTGCTAGGTGAAAAAAATATTTTGGGATGCTGAATGCGTCAAGATGAACGTACAGTACCTACTGATTCGGCATCACTGCTGCTTGCCGTGCTTGGTACAGGCAGGGCTGTGGACTTGCTGGGGCTAGACCAAGTCCTTTTATGGGTTTAATTATCACCAGACATGATAAATGATACTGCTGCTGGTTAACGTTACAATCAGTAGAAGTGCTATGATTAATTAACAACACAGGCAAATATATTTATTTGTGTTATGGTATGCAACTATGTGTGTAACTGTGGGTGTAATATATGCAACTTGCAAATAAGCCCACAACAGAACCGTACCCAACAGGCCCAACATACACACAATTCATTGTTCCACACCTGACACACTGAAAGTCCCAGGAAAAAACTGATGGGCAGATGTGTGACTCGCTCTGCACTTACACTCAGATGCAATGGGAAGGGGAGACTAGGTGTCAAAATACTTTCTTTTTCTAAATAAAATCAGAGTGTCATTAATTTTCAGTTACATCACAGGCAGCAGCCTGTCACACTCACACTACCATATTTTGTGTGGATTGGAATGTTAACCAATGGGGTTGGGGGGGCCACTAAGCGGCAATGCTTACCAAACAAAACAATCCTCTGTAAACGACTGTTACTGAGCCCAAAAACAGTTCCTAAAATTATATATATATTTTCTCAATACTATAATTCTGTCACACTAGACAGAAAACTTACACCCAACTTTACTGAGCAAAAAAAGGGCTCTTTTCTGACACAAAATAAATCTCTTTAAATGAAGAAAATTCATACACTGTAAGAGCAGAGAGAAGTGTGAGTTGCTCTGCGCTTGCAGCACTCAGACGCAGTAGGGTGGGGAAACTAGACTACTTTCTTTTTCTAAACAAAATCAGATTGTCATTAATTTTCAGTTACCTGTACATTACAAGCAGCAGCCTGTCACACTCACACTACTATATTTTGTGTGGATTGGAATGTTAACCACTGGGGTTGGGGGTACAGTAAGCGGCGATGCTAACCAAACAAAACAACCGTCTGAACAACTGTTGCTGAGCCCAGAAATAGTTCCCCAAATTATATATATCTTTCCTAAATACTATAATTCTGTCACACTAGACAGAAAACTTAAGCCCTACTTTATTGAGCAAAAAAGGGCTTTTTTCTGACAAAAAATAAATCTCTTTAAATGAAAAAAATTCACACACTGTAAGAGCAGACAGATGTGTGACTCACTCTGCGCTTGCAGCACACAGATGCAGTGGGGTGGGGAAGACTAGGAATCAGACTACTTTCTTTTTCTAAACAAAATCAGATTGTCATTAATTTTCAGTTGCATCACAGGCAGCAGCCTGTCACACTCACACTGCTATATTTTTTTGTATGGTTCGAACTTTAACACTGGGGGTTTGGGCTGGGAGCCACTAAGCATCAAAGCGGCGATGCTGCTTAGCAAACAACCCTCTGTGAACAACTGTTACTGAGCCCAGAAATGCTTTCCCAAAATGATATATGTTATATTTTATAATACTATATTAACTTTACTGAAATTTCACCTAGATTTGGTGTGGACTGGAACTTTAAAGTTAAGGGGGGGGAGAGACTACGTGCAGTATGCACTGACAGTGGCAGCAATGAGTAAAACCCTCTCTGATTTACTGTTTACTGAGCCCAGAAACAGTCAGTTACCCTAAATTATTATATCATGCTATATGATTCTGTCACACTAGACAGAAAACTAAAGCCTGCCTTTTACTGAGAGCAACAACAAAAGCCTCTGCTGCCACAAAATAAACAATAACTAAACCAAAGTAAATCACATGCTGCAGCAGTGTGGAATGGATGAATGCAGTGGGGAAGGGGGATGCAGACACAAATCACAGTCTTCCCTCTCTCCTAGGCTAGGCTGCTACTGCCTGTGTAAGTTAGCAAAAACATAGAAAAATCAGTCACAAAAAGAGTCTCTCTAATAATTAAGGATCACACTCCAGCAAAAAAGAACTAGTTCAACAACAAGATTCTGCAGTTTGAGACTGAATCACGATCTCTCCTGAGAATGCTGTCTCACAATGAGGAGATCACATGGTCTGCAGAGCTGAGAAGCCTCTGATTGGCCAAGGAAGCTCTGTGAGACTAGGAAATCTCTTTCTCCAAATACCTTTCCTGAATACTGAATAGTCAGGTATTCGGAATGGCCATCTGAATTTTTGGAATGGCCGCTATTCATGGTATTCGGAAAATAATATTCGGGGTGTGCACAGCCCTACTATGGAGTTCAGTTCTGGAGGCCCCCACCTGAAAGCGGGATAGGCTGGAGAGAGAACAGAGAAGGGTGACCAAGATGATTCAGGGGATACAGGGAAGAACATATGGAGAAAGGCCAGAAGAACTCAGTCTTTATACACTGGAAATAAGACAGGGGAGGGTGCACATGATGGAAACCTTCAAGTATATGAAGAGGATAAACAAGGTTGGGGGGATAGCATCTTCAAGTTGAGTGAAAACAAAACCACCAGAGGGAATGCTTATAAGCTGGAGAGGGGCAGATTTAAGGGGGATGTGAGGGGGAGTTATTTCTTGGAGAGGGTTGTACAACCATTTAACAGGTTGCTGGAGTGGGTGGTGGAGGGTAACACAGTGGAGAAACTCAAAAGAGTATGGGACAACTATATGGGGCTAGGGAGAGGAGGGGAGAGAGGGCAGAGGTGTGGGAAGTAAAAGAAAGGTGGGGGGCTATCTCGGGCAGACTAGATGGGCCGGATGATCTTTTTCTGCCAGCACAATTCTATGATTCTATGATGAAGAGTTAAGCACATCATGGGTAAGATACTAGCAAATGATCACAAAGAGCATAAATGGCACCTGATGAATTCAAACCCTGGGTCTCGAGACAAATCAGATAATAAGTTATAAACACAACCCAGGCTGAAAGTCATTCTGCGTTAAATGGCATTTTAAAAAGGGTCTTTGAATGACCTCTCACTACTGACAGGGAAGAACTCTGTGGATGTCATCAATAGAGTAAGGTACACCATTCCAGAATTTCAATGCTTCCCCATACCAAAGATCCTGTTACCTACTCATATCAAATGAGAAGGCAGAGCACTTAACAACTCTGCCCCAACCCATCTAATGGAACAAGATGGTGCTTATGGAGTCAGACAGAACATCTAAGAAATAAGTTCATCCTGATCTGTGTCTAACCTGTACAGACTGTATGTTTAGTATGCATGTTTGCATGTACTATACACATGTATGTGTGTGTGTATATATATATATATATATATACTATGCAAAAACTTAATTAATGCATCAGTTGGGGTTCTTCTACAGCGACAAAAGTGAGGAAATTGACATTAGGGTTCCCACCCTTGCACCCCAACCCCACCATCCCCCCCCAACAGGCATCGGGGTGTGCATTGGGGTAATCAGTCCTAACTCTCACCCCATTCCCTCCAAATTTCAAGCCAAATGACCAAACCTTTCCAAGATATTCAATATCAAAGATTGCTAAAATTTCCCTATCTATTCCATTATAAATGCTGCCCCTTCCTCGCGATCAAAGATAGTGATCAAAGAATCTCACAATCAAAGAATTTGCAGGCTCACAATCAAAGAATTTGCAGGCTCACAAACAAAGAATTAAAAACCTTATAAATCAAAAAATTGAAGGAATTAAGGTAAACCACCACCATGGCGCGATAGGACGAAGCCCCCTGAGTAAAACCCACCCTCATTTGACTTCCTAGACAACCCTGGGCTGAGAAAATTGATTTTTTAATTGGACCATCACGTCCCTCACTCATGATGCATGATCATGATCAAAGAATCTCACTATCAAAGAATTTGCAGACTCACGATCAAAGAATTTGCAGGGTCACAACCATAGAATGAAAAGTTCTGTAATTTTCAAAATTCAAATAATTGCGGTAAACCACCGCCATGGTTCATCAGAATGAAGCCCCCTGAGTAAAACCCACCCTCATTTTTGTCTTCCTAGGACACCCCTGAACTGAAGAAATTTATTTTTTTTATCTGGTCATCTCGTCCCTCGCTCATGATGCACGATTGCAATCAAAGAATCTCTCAATCAAAGAATTTGCACAGTCGCGGTCAAAGAAATTGCTCACTCACAAACAAAGAGTGAGGGATGAGACGGCCAGATTTAAAAATAGTTTTTTTGCAGCCCTGAGGTGTCCTATTAAGTGAGATAAGGGTGGGTTTTGCTCAGGGGGCTTTGCTCTGCCCCATCTGAATAAAAAAAAGAGTAGTTGTCATTATCCCTGGTTGTCTAGTGGCCTCCTCCCCATCATGGTAATGTGCTTAACCATGATTGTATCCCTGGTAGTCTAGTGCCCCCCCAAAGAGTATGTTATTTATATCTTTATATGTTTTATCCATGGTAGTCTAGTGGCTCCCCATGTGTATTTATTTATTTATTTATTTTTGTAATATCCCTGGTAGTCTAGTGGCCCCCCTCCAATCTGTACTTCATAATGACTATCACTGACATCCCTGGTAGTCTAGCGGTTCCCCCCATCATAATAAATTAATGCTATTTTATAACCCTGGTAGTCTGTGGGTTCCCCACTCCAGTCCATGCCAGCTCACCAGCATTCTTTCTGTTCCCCAGATGGCAGCTGAGACAGTTCACTCTCTCATTTTCCATGGTTAGCCATCGACTGTCTGTTTTATGAGTGCTAATGGAAAGAGGCGCTAATTTCAGATCGCCTTTTTCCATTAGTGCTCATAAAACACACAGTCAGCAGCTGGCCGTGGAGGTGAGAGGTGAGCTGTGCCAGTCACCGGCTGGGGAAGCGTGAGGGATGCTGGGTAGGCTGGCATGGCTGGGTGGGGGGTCACTAGACTACCAGGACATAAAGAATGACATTAATTTAATTATGATGGGGAAAACCACTAGACTACCAGGGATGTCAGTGACAGTCATTATGAAGTACAGATCGGGGGGCCACTAGACTACCAGGGATATTACAAAAATAAATAAATACACATGGGGAGCCACTAGACTACCACAGATAAAAATATAAAGATATAAATAACATACTCATTGAGGGCCCACTAGACTACCAGGGATACAATCGTGGTTAAGTACATTACCATGATGGGGAGGGGGCCGCTAGACTACCAGGGATAAGACAACTACCGTTTTTTTTTTTTATTCAGATAGGGTAGAGCACAGCCCCTGAGCAAAACCCACCCTTATCTCACTTAATAGGGCATCCCCGGGCTGCAAAAAACTATTTTTAAATCTGGCCATCTCGTCCCTCACTCACGATGCACGATCGCGATCAAAGATTCTCGCAATCAAAGAATTTGTAGGCTCGCGATCAAAGATCGTTAGCGAGCTGTGAACGAAGAATTTAAAAGCTAATAACTCTATTTTTGGACCAATCTGGATGGAACCAAAGCCATGGCTCAATAGATTGGGGTCCCCTGAGTAAAACCCATCAAAGTTTTACTTCAGAAGTGACCACTGAGCTGAGATATTTGTCTTTGTGCGATTGGAAAACTGAAAACAAGATGGCGGACCTCGCGATCAAAGAATTTGTGAAATTCCTCAGGGACAAAGATTCTTGAACTGTGAGACTGCAAATTCTTTGATTGCCAGGCAGGACAAGATGGTCAAAACCCCATTCTTTGATCGCAAGATATACATATAAATTTTCCCATTGACTTATAATGGGAACCTAAAAGTGCAATAACTTTTGAATGCCTTAATATTTTTTCACCAAACAAAAAGCAGCATATTTGGCCACCAAAGCTCTTTCAAACGAGCCATCTTGCAGAGTGGCATGCTACACAACGGCTGTGCAGGACCACATTCAGGATGCCAAAAGGTGCCTCCAAAAATGGATAATTTTGCATTTTTCAGCGCTATCGTACACAAAGACTGTCACTCCGACCAAAATGCAATTTGGCAGATCAAGAGATCTACCATGCCCCAATGTGTGTACCACATTTCAGGCAAATACATTGAATGGGTCCAAAGTTATTAATGCCCAAACATTTGACTTTAGTATGTAACTGACCGCTGAACCCTAACTATAGTGGCGCGACTGTGCCACTGGATATATATATATATATATATATATAGATATAGATATATATACATACACACCAGTAGGTACTACATTAAATCTCTTGCAGAAGCTAGTTTAATATTAATTGTATTGCTTGCTTGAATCTCAGTCAATATTCCACTTAACTCTTCTTTTCTCTTTATGGATTTATGTGGATTCAAATTGAAGATCTTGAGTTAGGATGGGTGTTGTAGCAGTTTTGAGCAAGAAGATTGCTTGCTAAATGCAGATTTGATGTGTTAGATATCAGATGGCACATAATATCAATTTTGTTTTTGCATTAGGCTTTCTATTTTCCCTCTTTACTCAGCCCATTCACAAACCCTGGATTCAAGGTCAGTCCAGACACAGGCACACACTTACAGGATACTACAGCAGTAGATAAAGCTTAACTTAGCTTGAAATAAACATGTTCACTTTACACTAGCTCAGTGCAAAATAGTTTATTATTTTTCACCATTTGGCCAAGAGGACATGAGTGCAAAGACAAGACACTAGCAAGGTGCCCGAGCACTTTGTTCAATGGAGTTTCATCAGCGGGTGGGCTCCTAAGGTGGGAGAGCACCTCATTTAGCTCTTACTTTTGTAAAGATGATCTCTTTAGGAGGTTACTACCTCCAGGTGTGGACCACCACAGACAACTGAAGCTTGTAATTTCTATGTGATCTTCTGTTTTGAATGCTTTAATGATTTAAAACATTGCTGCCTCTGGTTCTTTTGTCATTTGTTTGCATTCTCTTGTTTTAAACATATTTTAAATTGGAAAGGCTTTGCCTGGAGTTCAGTGACCAAGCAGCCAGCCACTCCTACTTCCTGAGCTATATAAGCAGTTCCTCTCAGCCTCACTGTGAAGCATTTTTTCTTTGCCACTGAAGGCTCTGTTGGTTTGTCCTCTGAGCTGGTTGGGCCTCCTGGCTGGCTGGGGCCTGTCCCCCCATTGCTCCTGCTTGTCTCTGCTGGGCTTCTGAGTTCCTTTTCCTGCTTCTGGTTTGTATTTTGCCTTCGGCTTTGTGTGTTTCCATTGTTATTTTTTGGGGGGGGCTTTTCTAAGCTCCTAGCATACTGCTACTTCAGAGCTCATACAGCTTGCTTTCAGTTACTCACAACTCTCAAATTACTTGCACTGCTACTGCAAACCTGATCTGTGTGTTTCAGCTCAACTATAACTGTTCCATGTGGCATACTCTATTACTTTCACCTGACTCAGATTTACTTGAACCTAGCTATACAGCTCACTCATGCTTGTTCTAATTACCTCATTGCAGCAGTCTCATTGCACTGCCTGTTGACAGTGCTTTAGGAGCATTATGCCTCCTTTTATATATTGCAGTTACAACTCAGTGTACTAATTTGTTTTCACTACTGCTGCACAGGCCTACTTGCTTCCTGCTACTGCTTTGTTTACTCCCATTGCTATTGTACATTGTTTTACTCTGAGGTTAGCTAAAGCTCCTGCTGAGACTATTAAATTAGCTTTTATACCTGCATGTCGTTCTCGGCCCTTCCATCGCTTCCTTGTTTGTCCTATGGTGGAGACTGGGAGGTGTTTGGACGGTTGTGGCCTATGTGGCTAATTAATTTTGTTCTAAATCCGTCTTCACCTCTGAAAATCCTCAGAGTTTGTCACCTTGATTTGGCTTTGAACTGCCTGGCTGGATTGTCCCACTATTCAGTGCTGTTTGCCCTACATTATGCAGACCTACGTGCAGGTCCACTTATTACTACTCTGTTTACTGACCTACGTGCAGGTCAACACTTGCTTATGCAACTGTTGCTCCTTGCTTACGCAAACCATTCCTTCATGCCTACTGCCATCCCCTTGGCTTCAGCCTCTGGGATTCTGCTGCACTCAATCTGCATTCTACCTTGCAAGATCTCAGCACTCAATGCTCATTACGATCTTGGCACGCCGTGCTCATTCAGCTCACCAGCTTTTCAGCTCTCAATCAATTTCTGGGGCATGCCATCCATTCTATTCTGGAGCAGGGTTCCTGCAACTGATGGTCTCGCTCTGCATTTAGTTTGCATCTCGAGCGTGTCCAACTTGGGGTGGGATCCTTATCACCTGGCCCATAGCTGGGAATGTTCTCACCTCGGGCTTGGCTTTAGCTGCCTGCTATGCAACAGCAGCTCCTAGTGTAGAATTTAAGACTAGCTGTGAAGGATGGTTACGATGATCTCTTTTGGCTTTAGTGTTCCACTATAATGGTTAGCCATTGACTTTAGTGGTTTCCCTAGCAAGGCACCTTCATTGCATTCTCCCTACGACTGCTTCTGGTTCATCTGGTTTGATTTAGGGTGGGTAGGCCAGGTGAGTGCCTCAGCAGTTGTTGCTCTCCTCCTGCACCTTGGATGCATGTATTGTTACAGAGTTTTCTCACAACCTTCCATGACATTCCCGCTAGATGGTTGGAGTGAGAGTCTTCCTCCAAATTGGAATATTTTCACCTCCCTTTAATTGGGTTTTCCAAATTGCAGCTGTAGAGCCATCACTAATTAAACTATCCCAAGCCTGGAGGGAACGCGACCTAGGCCTTGGATCCCCAGAGATTTCCTCCTCATAGGGTTTTTTTTCTCTTCTCTTTTGCCTCAGGTCAAAACACTTAGCTTAGTTGTTTCTCATAGTTTCTTTAGGCAGGTTACATTGTTGGATGGAGGTGGAGGATGTCCTGCCATTCCCTCTCTCCTTAGGGGATCCCCTAATCTCAGCACAAACCATCAGTATCATGCTACGCAAGTCTGGGTATTCATTATGTTATCCAACTGAACAGAGGTCAACCTTAACTTTTTTTTGCAGTAGCCAGCCGGATAAGTTGATTAAAAATTGCACTAGTTTGCAGATGGTTGCACTAGCCCACAATAATGATGGTCAGTTTTGATCAGTTATACAGGAAAAAAGCAAGCCAAGAAATACTCAGATTATTGCATATTTATCCTGTTCCCACATTGCTTCCTGCCCCAACAAAAAAAGTTCTGCACACAAAATAGCTAACATCATCATACACCTCACCACAGTCCCACCCAGACCTGCAGGGCAATGTACAGATTCAGGCAGAGAAAGGCACTCCCATCCCCCACCCCAACCAGACCTGCACTACTTGAAGTTTTCTTTCACTGTGAAGTGAGCCAGGGGAAATTTTAGGATATCTTTTGAGGGAGTTAAACAAACACAGGGGGCTTGGGATGTAAGAAACTTTGACATATCTGTTTATATATTCCAGACAGAAATGTATTGATATAACATGCTCTGCCCTAACAAAAACAGATGTTTCATAACAGTGTCCTTTCATCAGTCAAAGGGGAGCAGTATACAGGCATGATGCTGTACTACCTCTCTTTCTATATACTGTAGGATGATCTATGCATACCAGGAATTCCTATTTTAACCTTTCAAATTACATATTTTACTAAGGTTTTGCTTTGTACCATACATGCACAAAAGCATTGTTTTTAGGATGAAATGACATGCTGGGTGGTACTGCATGGATGGCATTGACTGGTGTGATCCATTAAGAGGAGCTGTGAACCCTACACCAGTCAGTAATGGCAGCTATGGGTCTATGGATGGCCACTTCAGAGTCTAGTCTGCAATGGTGTCCAGAGAAAGTATAGAGTGGACAGACCTCCTGGCTGGGCAGACCGTGTATACATCATAGCATTCTGCCACTGTTGTGTTGGATACAGACACTCAAAAGGTTGGGAAATGAGGCACACTAGTCTTAATATTGAGGGACAAATCAAAGACAAGTTCAGAAAGCTAGAAGCTAGTGACTTAATCACTCTACCCTTGATCACGGCATGCACACTAGCTGACTGTCTTAACAACTGAGTGATAATGACTCACATTTAGTCTTTTGTTGGATCCCCTCTTGAACTTCCAGATAACTGCAGCTCTTCGTGAGCTTTTAATCACAACAGGCCACCTGAAACACTGAAGGAGATTAGCATGAGGACTAAAGTCTGCTAAACTAGGGACTTTTTAACTTCATTAACAGCCATGAAAAACCAGCACTAGCCAAGATGGACAAGTAGTGGGTTGGCTGCACTAGCCCTGGTCAATTTGCACTAGGTTCAGGGCTAGCAAAACAATGTTAAAGTCGAACCTTGCAACTGAGCATCTCATTGCATTATCAAACTGCCTATGCTTCTCTTCTACTACGTGATAGTTACTGCTCCTATGTCTCAGTTACTGCTTGCTCTTATGCTTCGTGTTGCCTCTTTTGGGGGGATGATACTACATTTCTTTTGAGAATTACTAAGGTACCTTTAGCCATGGGAATTGTCCAATGGCATCTCTAGGGGTGGAACCCTCTCCGAGAGTTCCTTGCCTTCGTACCCCTACAGGGTGGTAATTCCTCTGGAATAGAGAGTGCGAATGGCCAAAACCTAACTAACACAGTTGCACAAGCATGACACTATACTGACTGCATTGGTCAGTGAATTGGAAAGGCTTTACCTGGAGTTCAGGGGCCAAGCAGCCAGCCACTCCCACTTCCTGAGCTATATAAGCAGTTCCTCTCAGCCTCACTGTGAAGCATTTTTTCTTTGCCCCACCATCCTCCCCTCCTCCTCCAGCAGCAACACTCTCTCCTTAGGGGGATTCCAAAGGTACCTTTAGCCACAGGAATCATCCCGTGGAACTATCTCCGAGAGTTCCTTGCCTTCATACCCCTACAGGGTGGTAATTCCTCTGGAATAAAGATTGCAAATGGCCAAAACCAAACTAACACAATTGTACAAGCATAACACTATACTGGCTGCGTAGGTCAGTGAATTTGAATTGTTGCTTATTCAATCTAATTGTTTATGCTTTATACAATAGGTAATTGAGTATGAGTCACCACAGGTGCAAGTGACATAGCTTTACATTTTGTGAATGGGAATTTTTTAATGCAAATTACTCACTCTATGTCACAACACATTTAAGAGTAACTCCTAGCATAGGAGCCCGCCCATGAGGAAACTGCATTGAATGAAGCACTGGGGCACCTTGCTAGTGTTTAGACTGCTCATTTGCTAGGGTTTAGCCACCATCCAGTAGCAGCTCCCAACCACTTACTGCTGAGCATGGATCCATCCTGGAATCCCTGGATCCAAGACCTACTGGGGCAGTCAGAGTATCAGCATAGTCTGATGATGATGTTTGTGCTGTACTTGAGCATGCAATATTGACCTTATCCAAGTTTGTTTGGAGAACATTATTCCTCTGTGTTAAACAGCTAGTAAAATAAAAAAAACAACATTTTAATTATTTTTAAGCAGCTGGTAGCCTTTTTTTCACTTCAGAAGCATCTTTTTATGTATTCAGTAGTACTAGGTGAGATGTACAGAACTGGAGTGAGGAGACACAGTGGAGTACACTCACCACAGATTCATTGAAGGGGAAATCTCAAGGTTTTGGATGCAGTTACAGGAGAAATTCATTGAACTCAAAATTCCAGAACAGCGCTGGCCTGTTGGCACAGTGATAAGGTTCCTCCTTGCAATACTGGCAACTCACATTTGGAACAAGTCTGCAACATTGGGGCCAGCCAGGGTGAAGAGGATTGAGCACCCCAGAAGATTTTTCCCTTCTTTGGGAGAGGGAGGAAGGGTGTGAATTTCACTGAACACCCACACCTGGATTTCCACAGGTGGAAGAGCACATAGCAACACCAAAACAGGTTGAGGGGATGTCACCTTACATGTGCTGCAACATCACACTTTGCATCTATGGCTGTGTCCTGCTTGTCACAAGACAAGGTCCCAAGGCAGGGGTGAAACAGAAAATTTGAAGATTCCCAGCTACAACAGGATGAAGAAAGCCCAGTACTCTGGACCCTGCACAACCTGCCTGTCTCCATCCCCTAAATTTGAATGTGTATTGTCCATTGAATGAGTAGTCACAAGCAGGGGTGGTTATATGGCAGGTGAGTCAAAGTGGAAGGGGTCATTTATGTAAGTAAAAAAAATTGGAACACAGTACACAGTCACAACCAAGAGTACTCCAGAGTATCTAGTAACACCCCAGTGCTTTGCATATCACTAAGTATTTGTCTGATGGTTCACTGAGCCTCCTCTCTTATTTCTATCTGATTAGCTGCAACCAGCCCTTCTGTGCAAGGTTTATACCTCTGTGTACCTTTCCACTGATGTATAGAACTGGATTTACTTGAAAGCTGACATATCTTAGGTAACAAGGGTGGTGAGTAAGGGACAAGCAGTAGATTTACTCAGTTCCACCATGCCGCAGCGACAGGAATGTCTGTGACCTCCCCTACAGTGACACATGGTGGTGTTTTTTACATTGCTTAGTTTTAAGTTGTGTCAGTGTCAGAGGTGTGATTACACTTTCCAAACCAGGGGATAGCTACTTCCAGGTTACTCTCTCCATAAATTTGGTCCTGCTGTGAACAGGGCAGATATACCAATAAAATGCTGCCTGTGTGATAGCACTGCTTGTACATTTGAGTGGTGCATTTATTTTTAAGCTCTGAATTAATTAGCACTTTTCAGCATGAGTGGAGCTCTACAAGTCCTGTCAGGACATAATCAGAGAGGTGAGGGAGTGTTTTAAATCATCCGCCCACCTATAATTTCTGTACTATATTGGGGCTCAATATTAGTTTTATAAATCTTATGCCACGCATGAGTGATGTTTGTTACATTGCTTAGTTTTAAGTTCTGTCAGTGTCAGAGGTGTGATTATACTTTTGAAACCGGGGACAGCTACTTCTGGGTTACTCTCTACATAAATTCGATCCTGCTGTAAGCAGGGCGAGCACTGGCAATGCGTGTGCATCACACACGGAGATGCGTGCAGAGACACAACGCGTCGGCCCATGTTACGCACATTAAATGGGTTGAGGGATTGAGGAGGGCACGTCATAATAGACAAGACAGCATTTAGTATTGAGAACCACGAGCTTGTGAGTGTTCATACATAAAAATATAGTATATATGTTACTGCAAGAGGGAAAATGGATCAAAAATTATTAAAGATAAAGTGGGGACACTATGGGCCAGTTATTCAAAGCATAGCACGGCGCGCAAACCAATAGCGCAGCAATAGAACTGGAATATCGCGGAGCCGCCATTTTCAAAGGACCAGTTAGAGCATGCTAACAGCATTAGTGCTGGGCAAACCACTAATGTATGCAAGGGGCAAAAGGAAGTGGGGCCAAGAGAGACGCACAAGGGGATATTCAAAGGTCCAATGCCACACTAGGATACATAGTGCTGCACATGGTGTGGTGCTAGTTACCACCTATAAAAGGCTGGTCTAAACACAGAGCAAAACACAGAGGAGGAGGGACCAGCACAGGAAGTGGGAATGTGTGCAGTGCCAGTAGCAGTGATGCTGCCATTGATGGCAGCTGAAGTGGAAGAGGAGGAGAAGGAGCAGGCACAACATGGGCCACAATGCAGGCCAAGGAGACGGTATGCAGCAAACAGGCTGTACCGTCCCAGGGTCTCCTTTGAGACCCTGCCTGATGACCACATCATTGGCCGGTACAGGATGAACAGGGGAATGTTAAGGCAGTTCTGTGAACTCCTGCATGAGCAGCTGCAACCAAATACCAGACGCAGTCATGCCATGACAGTGGAGGAGAAGGTGACAGCAGCGATATGCTTCCTTGCCACAGGGAAGTTCCAATGACCAACGGGGCACACCATTGGGGTAATGCAGTCTGCCACCTCACGCCTCCTGCTACATGCTGGGGAATTCATAGTATTCCCCAGCACGGCAGCAGAGTGCAGAGAAACAATGCGGCAGTTCCATCGAGTTGCGCACCTACCATCCGTACTGGGTGCCATTGACTGCACCCATGTCCCCATCCGTGCACCACCTGGTGATGGCAGTGACATGTACATCAACAGGAAGAGGTACCACTCCATCAACTGCCAGGTGGTGTGCGATGCAGCTGAGCGCAACAGCAATGTCTATGCACAGTACCCCGGCAGTGCCCATGATGCCTTCATCTGGCACCAGTCCGAGCTGTGCCAAGCCTTTGAGGAGGGCAGGATACCCAGTGTTCAACTAGTCGGTGAGTAGTAGCATACAAGACATACACACAACAGCACGGATGGGGCAGGCATTGCAGGCCAGGGAAGGGGTGTGGGAGGGCCACATAGAGGTGCAGGACAGCAGCTGACAGAGCACAGTACGGCACTAACAGGTATACATCTCTCAACAGGGGACAGTGCCTATCCCCTATGACCCTGGCTGCTGACACCAGTACTCCGACCGGCCACAGTGGCCGAGGAGCTGTACAACGAGGCACATGCCAGAACAAGGAACATCATAGAGAGGGTGTTTGGCATCCTGAAGATGCAATTCAGATGCCTAGACACATCAGGCAGTGCCCTACAGTATAGTCCTCAGAAGGAATGCTGTATCTTCTTAGCCTGTTGCATGCTGCACAACATGGCAATGAACTGTGGGATGCAGGCACCTGAACCTGTGGGACAGTCTGACAGTGAGCCAGAGCCAGCGGTCAGGGGGATAGTGGAGCAACTCGAGAGGAAGGACCCTCGCATGGCACGTAGGGCCATACAGCACTGGGACAACATCATCAGGACACTGCAACAGACCAGAGGGTAAGTACAGACTGCACAACAACCTGAAAGAGTACAAGTGATTATCATTTTAATGTGCACAGACAAACATAACACTGACATCAACAATCACACCTGTAAACAAACTCAGTGTAACAGACAAATAATGTGTGCATGTGGTGTGAGGTCGGGATTGTGCAGGACACACGTGGGGGGACACACACAAATGGTGCAGTGATGGTGGGGAAGTGTGATGTGTGCTGTGAGGGTAAGGGGGGGCAACTGTGGCAGTGTGTGTGTGTGTGTGTGTGTGTGTGTGCATGTCTGCACATGCATGTGGGAGATGCATGCACAGCACTGCAGACCGATTGTGGGCATCACCGATGCCGACACCCACGCATGCGCCGTGCACCTGTACCATGGGACATAGACCCTGGGTTGTTCTGGGCAGAGGACAAAGCTGAAGAGGAAGGGGAGGCAGGCAGTACCTGCCTCCTGTGCTCCTGGGGGATGGTGGAGACTGACAGGGTTGATGGACGGCCATGGCGGCGCTGGGTTGCAGACGGAGTGCATGATGCTGCTGAGTGGAACCACTGGCAGCCATGCAGCCATGGTGTGCCTGCCTGTGTGCCCCTCTGCCATCTGCACCATGGCAAACCATCCCATGCTGGTGGCCAACAGGCACACCAAGCAGGACATTCCCGATATCCAACACTGCAGCAGTCAGCCCAGAAAAGCCACAGTCGATGGCACCCATCAGGTGGCCCAACCTGTCCTCCGCTTGCTGCTCAGCACGGGCAAAGCCCACTGAGATGGCCTCCCTTATCTGTTCCAGCTCATGTCGCAGCTCCCTTCTCATGCCATGCAGGTCCAGACGGGCCTCCTGCTGGGAGGTGACAGCGGCCTGCAGGAGTGGCCAGCACCTTGGCCAATGTGCCCCAGAGGCACAGAACCCTCAGCTACAGCTGGCAGAGGTGCCTGCGGCAATGGAGCAACTGGTACATCCTGCTGCTGGCTACTACTGGTGGTGGTCCATGGCACCGTATGGACATTGATCCCAGCACGTGTTTGACACTGCACACCCTGCTGTTCTGCAATATCCCCCACACTGCCCATCACCATGGGCTCAGGTACAGCTACACTGGTGACACCTACGAAACCACTTGGACCTGTTCCATGGCCTGCAAGCAGCCCCACCCCTGCATCCCCTGGCACAGGAATGGCCAGGTGTTGCGAATAGTCGGATACATCAGTGTCATCCACACTGGTGACAGTGACCAGTAGGACCTCCCCTACACCATCATCCTCTGTCTGTGCAGCATCCAGGTGGCCACTGTATCCCAATACTCCTAGTCAGGTGTGACCCCCTCCCCAGGCAGTTGCACGCCCCATCCACGGGAATGCCACACATGCATGGTGTCCGTGCAGCCCTGAGCTTGACAGAGGCCGGATGTTGATGGACGTTCCTCATCCACCTCCTCCACGACATCAGGAACCTGGCTGTACATCCATGGCACATCCTGTAGTGGTGCAGGCCTGTCAGACAGTGCTGTGGAGACAATAGGGACAGGGTCAGTCACCTTTCTATGGACACTGTGGCCAAACACCACCACCGCTACCACCACCACACCATGCAGTCCTCAGGACAGATACCCCCCTTCACACAAGCCCGTGACAACATGCACCCACCCAACCCACAGTGACCATGGCCATGCCAGGCATCAGTTCAGCAGGATACAGTGCACCCTGTGCAGGACACCAACAGCATGACCATGCACCCATGCCAGCACAACATACAGGGGTTACACATGCGAATACAGACCTGGCCTTGGAAGTGCGAGGGTTGTCTCACAACCACCACCTGGCACACCTGTCACTGCCACCATCCTCAGTGTTGATGCCACCACCGCCATGTGTGGCTCCTCCACAAGCTGCTGGTGTTCAGGTGGTCCACCAACGGTCCTCATCCTGTCCCTCAGTCGCTGTGTCTCCTCCTCCTTCGCACGTCACAGGAGGTCGTTCCATCTTTTTTCGCACAGCTTCTGTCATTCTTCCATGGCCTCTGACAGCATGCACAGCCGCAGTTACCTCCTCCCAAGCTTGCCACACCACAGCATCAGTGGCCCTGTGTGTACGTAGCACCTGCTCCCTCTCCTTAACCGCATGTGCAAGGGTGTTCAACTCATCCTGCGAGAATTTGTGGGCACGGATGCGCTCCTGTCGTGCCACCACACCTATGGGATAATTGAAAGGGGACAGGTGTCATTGGCTGTGTCAGTGCTGCAGTGCATCACACATTAGATATCACGATGTCACCCCCTACAGTGCCACAGGCCACATGGACATATCAGATTGCTGCATGTGCATGTACGGTGCACATGGCCACATAGTCACTGTCTGTCCCATGTATGGACAGTGAACGGTGTACACACATGTGCACTGCTGTGGCCTGTGTCTGCCATGTACCCCCATGACTGGGCCCACCCCTACACTAACCATCTTGCACTGTGATGTGCCCCTTTTGAGCACCACAGTGTTTGCATGGATAAGTGCGCTAGCAATGTCAGGACACCATGCTGCATGGGATGGCACATCGCTGGTACACTGTGTATGTCCTGCAGGGGGGCCATAGACCATCACGCCACACATCCAGGGAGACAAATCGGTAGGCCAGTGTCACAGGACACAGCACGGTAGTGCACTAGTGCACCTGGTTGGCAGATACATTGTGCAGGCAGTGGCACATGGAACAGTTACCTGCAGGGGAACGTGCACAATGCAGTGGATGGTAGTAGTCCCATGCAGCTGTCAGCACAGCGCATGCAAGTGTGTCCCACGGTGGTCATACATACCTGCCTCTCGCTGCTCATCCCACTGTTGCATATCTCTATCTGTGTCATAGATTCTCACTGCTGTAATTATACCGCAGTACCACAACGCAACACTGGTGGTGCACTGCTTGCCCTTTTATAGCCCACCCAGGCAATCAGGCCTGTTAGTCATGTAAATGAGCGCATAATGATATGCTAATCACATGGTTTGCCCCATGCATACACATGTACCCATTTGCATACACCCATTGAATATGGCTCTGAATAGCCCCGCGCTAGCACAGCAGCGCTGTGCAAAGCCCAGCGCAGGGCTAATGGAGGGTCAGCGCCGCGCTATCCAACTAGTGCAGCGCTATGTGCATTAGCGCAAACTACGCGCATGCTCATGAGGCCCCCATGTCCGTGCTATCACCCTGTCTTAGCGCGATGCAGCGCAGCACTACACGCATGCATGGTACATGAGCTCAGGGTCATGGTAGGGGTCACGCATGCGCATTGCAAACACTTCCTGTTAGCACGGCGCTACAGCATACATCTGCGTGGCGCTAGACTGCAGTGCTAGGGAGTGTCAGGGTGTGTGTGGCCAGTCATTCTTACACCATTGTAGTAATTAATTTGCCCCCTTCCACAACAGAGATGTCTGGGAGACGTAGGCAAAGGGCAGTGGTGGGCCATGACAGGCATCGGGATGAGGTGGAGACAGCCAGCCTGGTGAAGTTACCTGAGAGGCACCATCGGCACCTATTTGGACCAGTCCAGGAGGGTGACCATCCCTGTAGCCATGTCTGGACTTCAATTGCCCGTCGCCTCACAGCTATCATGGGTATACCCCGTGATGGTGAGAAGTGCCACCATCGATACGTTGATATCAGGTGCAGGCAGTGCCCACTGCTTGAACGCTGCAGGGTGATGGTTCAGGAGGGGACTGTGCTTGTGCTAGGTAAGTGATGACTCTTACGGAGCTGCTGGCATGGGTGGTGGGGATGTGTGTTCAGTGGTGTGCATGTGTGTTGCTGTGCTGGACATGTTACTCTTATGCCATGGGGTCATCCTATCCATTCTGTGTATACTGTGTGGGCCGGGGGGAGATGGTGTGCACTGATCCGTGTCATGCTTGGCATGGCTTTGGTGGTGCACTGCGCCTGTGTGCCAGTGATGCGGGTAGTAGCTACACCACCGGGGTACAGGGTGGTCTTTAGCGTACTGTGGTGGCTGATATTGTAGTAATGCTGCTGTACCATCTTCCCACTGCAGAGCTCTGAGGACACACCAGAGACAGGAGGGGCATGACGCAGGTCGAACAGAGGCCATCCACGGACAGGCGCAGGGTGCCTCTGATGTCGCAGCACGCAGCGGAGAGCAGTGATGGTGACAGGAGTGTGTTGCGTGAGTACTGTGTGATATTGTGCTTTTCTACTATGTGTCTGACTTTCCAGGACAGGCAGTAGAGCAAAGGTGTAGGCAGGCATACGCACTGTACACATTTGTGTACAGTTTTGTGGAGTGCATATCCCAAACTATATGCCTTTCTGTTAACGGTTACTAACTACTCCATACTATTTGGGTCACTGTAGGCCACTGGGGTGTGGATCTGTTTGAAATGCTGTTGTATAGGAGACAGATACATGTATAACCTCATTAGAGAGTAGGGGAATCATCTGACAGCCATCCTACCCTTTTGGAAGGGGGGGTACCATTTGGAGTTGATGAGTACATCATTTTTAAGGGAAGTGTGGCTGTTGGTGATTGTGTGTACAACATGTGAATGTCTGGCTACACCCCTGCACTAGAGTGCTGTGTCTGGTATCATGGCACAGTTGGCTAGGTAATCCAGGCCAGATGTGATATGGCTGCGTGCATTTGTGTTGTCTTCCTTGCCTCCAGTGCCTTGCCTTCTGCTGCGAAGCCTGAGACATGGCTTGCTTTATGTCTTATCTATTGTTGCCATTGCCGCCATGTGCACTGATATCTGCCTTGTACTGCCATGTGCGTCATGTTGCTGTTATGTCCACAATTGTGGAAGGATGCTGCATGTCTGTGCATGGTTGTAGGCCAGTTGTCATGCCTGGGGGTGGGGGATTACTGGGGTCAGCCTGTCGTGCTGCCTGTTACTGCTGCTGCTGTTGTCCTGTCTGCCATGGCAACACTGTTTTCCACTTCTCATGGCATGTCTCATTCATAGTACCATGTATAACATGTCAGTATCTGTGCAGGACATGTTATAAGTGCATGCCAAGGCTATGCACACTATGGCATACGGGGGGACACAGTGTCATGGGGTGCCTGTATCTCCCTGCCAGTGTACTGTCATGGTAGTGAGAACACGGGTATGTTATTGTGTGCCCTTGTCCGACCTCCGTGGTGGACATGCACAGGGCTGTTGGGGAGGGAGCCTCTGGGACTATGGTGCCACATGGGCCTGTGTGGCTGTGCATTGCATGTGTGCCTGTTGCAGCATGTGTGTAGGCAGGCATCCTCCAAGCACTCAATGGTGTGCTATTTGATTACTGGTGGAGAGGTGGTAAATAGGCTCTGAACTGCTTACGTTTTCTATGAAGCCTAACAAAGACAATGTTGTACCTTTCTGTGATTTAATTCATTGGAGACTACTCTAGGAGGACTGGTCACTATGGCTGTCTGTGTATCCCATGGACAATACAACTGTACAGGTTGTGGGCTGGCATGTGGGTGTCTTGGGGAGCAATGCATGGCTTTGTATTTACGCATGCAGGGCAGCGCCCATTGTCATGAGTTTCACAAGTTGTATTTATTATGCCACTGGTGGCAACAGACACAGTCTTGGTGTACATTTGTATATTGTCTGGCTACACTCTGGGGTGGAGTAGCTCACCCTAACGATGGGGAGAGAGGTAGCAGTGTGTCCACATGGTGTGCAGTTGTGACCTCCCTGGCTACACCCCTGCCTGTGGGCTCCAGCTCTGTTGTGGGGGCCATTGTCCCCTAGAGGGTGCTGTTCTTCAGTCCCTGCAGTGCATGGTGTTTGTGCACAGGTTATGCAGATGTGCTGCAGGGGTTGTTCTGTGGTAGCATTGTGTGCTGGGTGTCAGGCCCTATGGCAGATGTTGGTTCCACAGGTGTGGGTGTGTGCCTTGCCATGCCTTGACCACCAGGGTGACACTGTCCTGTGCATACCATTGGCCTACTGCTGCACTGCCACTGGTGGACCATGGCCTGTGTCTCTGTTTCACATGTGTGTGTGTCTTCTTGCATGTGCGCCTTCAAGGTGCTGCCACTTTGGGTAGTGGCACAGCCCTGTGCCATGCTCTTCACCAGTGTGGGCCCCTCATCCTTCTGTTGTGGCAAGTGGTGTGGGTGGGCATTGGCACTTTCCCTGGTTGTATACTACTTGGTTACCTGTCCTGCAGTCCCTACTGTTCTGTTGCCAGTGTCATTGTCCTCTGTGGTCATTAGGTCTCTGTGGTCCATGTCGAGTCTCTATCTGTGTCACTTGCCACTGTTCCACACTTATGTCAGTCACCCACCTGTTCAGGGCTTCCTGTCATCATTTGTACAGCTGCTGTGTTATAGCATCATGGGTGGCAGTTTGGCTGGGTCTCTACAGTTCTTGTGGAGGCAGCAGTGAGGGTGAGCCACTGTTAGGGGAGTACGGGACAGGCATGTCTGGTTACACTCCTGGTTGGGGCTGTGGCACCTTCTCCAGTTGGTGTCATCTGTATTGTGTATCATAGCTGTGTGACCATGGGCAGCATGTCCCACCATGTGTCATCCCATGTGCATGTCATTCAGTGTCCACTTGTCGTTCACATCTCAGGGGTGGCTGTCTGTTTGCACTGTTACAGTCTGCACGCCGATGTGCTGGCTGGATTCCACTATGTTAGGTTTCTCAGCATACATCTATGCATATCCATATACATCGGGATGTTGCATGCTGCCTGTTACATACTGCCTTGTCCTGCAGGCATATGTTAGTGAGCATTGTGGTTTATTCTGTACTGGCACATGGGCATGGTTGTTGGGGCATGCTGTCCACCATGTGGTGGTACATGGTGCCTTTGTGTCATCGTCATGTCCTGATATGGTCCCCCTTTCCCCTGTAGGTCCACATCAAGCATCACTGCGGGCCACCTGTCCAGAAGAGGGTGAAGGCATGGAGGAGCTGTTGAGGAGGGTGGTGCGGCAACAGCGTACTCTAATCGAACAGCAGGCTGTGTTGATTGCTGAGACGAGGCGGGTTGCAGCCATCCTGGATGAACATCTGCCAGCACCTGCCCGCACCTAACTCCTGCCTACTATTTTTGTTAGCCTGCTTCCTGTCCCTGGCCCACTGTCCCTAGCCCTATGTCTGCCATCCTGTTTCCCTCCATTGCTTCCTACGTCCATATCCCTCTCCCTTCCACATTCTTTCCTCATTGTACTGTAGATATATTTCACATTTGCCTTTTTGCACTGTTACTGTTGTTTTCCCCATTGTTTTCAGTCCCTTTGTTAAGCCTGCCCTTTTCCCTTTCATTATGTTTTTCTTGTACCCCATTTTTACAATCAGTGTTCTGCTGTGTTTTGCTTTGTTTTTCTGTATATTTGTTCCTGTTGCCTTTGTGTCTTACCTGTTCCCTTTTCGCATTATACTTTGTTATGCTTGACATTCTGGTGTCCTGTGTCTTTTTGGGGTGGACTCGGGATTTGACAGTGTTCTGTGGTATTCTGTTTTCACTTGTGGGTCCAGGTTATTCCATGCCTTTCACTAGTACTGCAGTTGTGTCTGGCTGGGCTATTTTGCTTTCCTGTGTTCCTGGACAGCTGCTTACACCTCTGACACTTTGTTTCTGTGGGTGTTTGCACTGCCTCTGTCTGATTGCTATATTCAGTGATGTCTTCTCTGCTATATTCAGTGCTGTCTTAACCCTGGGCAATGTTTGCCCTGCACTCCTGGGCCTGTTTGCCCGGCTTCCTTAGCTTGCTATATTCAGCTGGTTTTGCACCGGGCTATTCGTTTTGAATATAGCTATGTTTTTGCTCTGGGCACAGTTTGCCCACCGGGCAGTGCTAATTTAGCCCTGGGGCACAGTTTTGAATATCTGGCCCTATGTGTCCAATGTGTAATGTACCTGTTCTCTGACATTCCAATAATTGACTTACCATTTACATGCTTAAAATGTAAACAGAATACAGAAATGCATATAGAGATTTTATTATTCAGCACTAGATTGAAAGCATTGGAACTAAGTCAACAAGACTTATTTAGGAAGATGGTACATGGGGGGAAATTGATCAAGTAAATACTAAAGAAAAAGAAGGAGCAGTGTCTATATCTGATGAAAGCTGCATTGTACTGATTACTATATTACCTGTTTCACCAACAAACCAGGTAACTGAGTTTAATTCTGGCTTATGTCAAAATGAAACAATGTCTAGGAAAAGAATAAGGGAGAATGCAATGCAGGAAAATACTGATAATGACTGGTATGACATACAAACTAAAAGGCCAGCCAAGAAAAGAAAAGGAAGAAAAGCTGAAGCATTCAAATTACCGCTGTTTAATAGCTTTAACCCCCTCACTGTAGGAACAGACATAGAAAATACACCCCTTCCTGGGTCATTCTGCTCACCAATAAATAGCCCTGAAAATGACAGTACAGTTACTCTGAGACCCCTCCCCTTACCCCAACCGATTATAGAGTCCAACACCTCCAGTTCAACTCCCTTACTCATGCTAACCCAGAAAATGACAGTACAGTCAGTCTGGGAATTATCCCCCAGCCACAACCATTGAGTGAATCCATTCAGGGGTACCAAGTAGAAAATTCATTAAATGGACCCACAGTATTAGATAACTTATTTGAGGGACAGACTGATATTTCCAGTAATCAGACCAATGCTAGGGGAACATCTAATGAAATACCAGAACAAATATTTATATTGGGAGATTCCATCACAAGGTTTACTGACAGATATACAACCAGGGGCAACAAAGAGAATGTAACCAGCTGTAGTTACAGTGGGGCCACAATAAAAGACATTACGCAAATGATCCTGTGTATATTACAAAATGTGACAGGACCTAAAACAGTGGTTTTACATGCAGGAACAAATAATTTTGGGAAACAAGAAGTAGGTGAAATTATAAGGGACATGGAAACAGCAATACAATGTATTCAAGACCAAAATGCAACCCCTGTAGTATCAGAAGTACTACCTGTACCAAGGGCAAGTCATCACAGGACACACATTATTAAATGCTTTAAAAATTGGTTATGTAGGTGGAGTCTCATAAACAATATTCATTGTATAAGATCTTGGGAAAAGTTTGAAAATAAAAATGAACTTTATGGGTGTGATGGGTTACATCTAAGCAGGCAAGGTTCAAGGTTACTGGGATGTACAATTTATAGTGTGATTAACCAAACAAAAAACTAGGGAAAATGGGGCAAAGGGAACTATTAATAACTGATGTAAGAAATGATAAATGGAAAAAAAACTAAAACAAATAATAACACTAAAATTCCTTGGAGTAATAAATCAGGACTACATTTTTTATTAACACATGCTAGGAGCTTACATGGTACAAAACTGGATGAATTTCAAATAATGCTACGTAAAGAAGGAATTGATATAGCTGCAGTAACAGAAACCTGGTGGAATAACAGCTCTGAATGGATCAAAAACATACCAGGCTATATTACCTATTATAAAAATGGGAAGGACAAAAAAGGGAGAGGAGTGGTATTATTTATAAGAGATAATATAAAATCTAAACAGATTACAGAATTAACAGATAAACTTTGGTTGAAATTATTTAGGCAGAAATATTAGGAGTTAGACAACCAAAGTTTCCTTGTAGGCCTGTGTTACAGGCCACCCTGACTCAAATTTGGCAATAAATCGGAAATTAAGAATAATAATGAATGATAAAAACAAATGATAAAGCAATGATACTAATGGGAGATTTTAACTCCCAATGATAAACTGAAGGATAGTACTGGAAGTAATAATCAAGAAAATGTATTTCTAGATTTATGTTTGACAAATAGACTACATCAACTGATTCATAAACCAACTTGGAATAACAATATTTTAGATTTAGTCCTAACAGATATTCCTGATAAGATCAATAACATCCAGGTAAAACCACCTCTTCATAATAGTGACCATATGATTGTTACTTTCAAAAGCAATACCCCAATAAAACTGGAGACGGAAAGACAGTCTTCAAAACTATAGTAGAGCTAACTTTGCTAAGTTAAAACAAGATCTATCAGATTGGAAATGGTATAATGAGTTTACCTCATGTAATGACCTATGGATAAGACTAAAGAACAACATTTTGGAAACAGAAAATAAATATACTCCAACCAGGACTGTTTACAACAAAAAAGGAAAGATTCCATCTTGGGTAACACCATCAATAGCTAAATTAATAAAAAAAAAGAATTTTTAAAACTATAAAAAGAGAAGGTAGTGATTACAATAAATGGAAATATAAGATGATTCTAAAGAAATGCAAAACTACAATAAGAACAGAAAAGAATAGGTTTGAAAATAGACTAGCTTATGTTAAAGATAATAGGAAACATTTTTACTCCTTTATAAATAGCAAAAAACCTACATCTAGAGCTATTGGGGCTTTAATCATTAACAATAAAGAAACTGCAGTACAGAACACTACCAAGGAATTTAATAAATATTTTTGCTCAGTTTGTAATGCTAAAACCATAACTGATAACAAGCAAGCTAATATAATAGCGGACAATGTAATGGAGATAACCAAGGAAGAAATTTTGAACAAATTAAACACTATAAACATAACTAAATCACCTGGGCATGACAAACTCCATCCTATATTACTGAAAGAAATTAAGGAGTGGCTTGTTGAACCCTTACATAAACTATTTAATTTGTCACTACTTTCACATAACGTACCAAATGATTGGAAAGTAGCTGCTGTGACACCTATCTTTAAAAAGGGAAACTATACGGAAATAACAAATTATAAACCAATCAGCCTGACTAGTATAATAGGCAAAATATTTGCATCATTACTTAAAACAGATTAGAAAAAGATTTAGTTACAAAAGGACTAATCAACAGAACTCAACATGGATTTAGGAAAATAGATCTTGTTTATATGGAAATATGGTTTTCTATGAATATGTTAGTAAAAATATAGAAAATAATATACCCATGGATGTGGTCTACAGTTGTTGCTACAGACATTGCCAGCCATTTCCAGATATTTTGCAAAATTTCTGAAGAATTTCCATCTGCTGCCCCTACTGTGGAAATGCAGAAACAGGAGATGTTTCTGGAAATATCACAGACATTTCGGGAAATAGCTGACAGTGTCTGTGGCTGCTACTCTACCTTGATTTTTGTAAAGCTTTTGACAAAGTACCTCATGGACAACTAATAACCAAAATGAGAGCATTGGGTATTAATAATCAAATTATTAACTGGGTGGAAGAATGGCTAAATAACCATACCCAATGTGTATGAATTAGAGGAGATAGGTCTGGAACTGTCCCTGTAAACAGTGGAGTACCTCAGTAGTCTGTATTGGGACCAATATTGTTTGATATATTTATATCTGACATGATTACTGATATATATGAATGAATGAATGAATGAATCCTTTATTTCTAAAAAGCGCCTTTCCAAAACCAAGGCGCTTTTACAACAAATCAATACATAAAACTTAAAATCCTAAGAACAATCCATAAATATATCTTAAAAATCCGGATATGCCAGGTTAAACAAATATGTCTTCAAAGCTGATTTAAAGCTTTGGACAGTCAGGCATTCTCTCACCCGATGAGGTAGAGAATTCCACAGGGTTGGAGCTTATAAAACTAAATGATCTTGCCCCTGATGTCCTTAAACGAACCCTGGGAATTCTAGCAATCCTCATCGGTGGATTGGAGCCAACAGGAAGGACAGTAAAGATGATATAGTTTTGTTATAAAATTTATGGATGATACAAAAATAGCAGCAACTGTTGAAACACCAGAAGATTGTAGTAAACTTGCTAACAATTTGAAAAAATTGAAATTTGGGCAGAAAAAAACTAATGTCCTTTAATATCAATAAATGCATAATTATGCATTTTGGAAATAAAATCTAAACTCTGAGTATAAATTATGTGGTAAAGTTTTAACATCTGTAATGCAACAAAAGATCTGGGAGTTATAATAGACCCTGACCTATCCTTTCAGAACCACTGTAATAATATCATCAATAAGACCAATAGTTTAATAGGATGTACAAAGAGGAGCTTTACCTCTCGAGACAGAGGATGTATATACCATTGTATAGAATTTATGTTAGCCACACCTAGATTACTGTTCCCCAGTGTGGAGTCCATACCTCAGACATGATGTAAATCGATTAGAGGGGGTACAACAGAGAATAGCTAAAATGGTTTCAAATATGTGCAATAAAAGTGAGGAGAGACTAGAGGAGATGGGTATGTACTCTGGAGCAATGTTTTTGTTATTTTTGTGGGTGAAGTGGGGTGGGAGGCAAGGTGATGCAGGAGAAGCAGTTACCACTAGCGCAGAGCATGTGATGTGCTAGTGCTACTGATTTTAAATGACTGGGGGGAAAAACTTCTTTCTGGTGGCTCAAAACTATTGGTTTTCGTTGAAGGAATGTTGTGGTGAGGGAGTGGGGGTACAGAGTGGTACTGCCAACTTGCCAAGGTGATTCTCGC
Organism: Neoceratodus forsteri; assembly: GCA_016271365.2. NCBI lineage: Eukaryota > Metazoa > Chordata > Ceratodontiformes > Ceratodontidae > Neoceratodus > Neoceratodus forsteri. The sequence goes on along the minus strand of CM028131.1, from coordinate 156,529,332 downwards.
TAAATGAAATTAGAAACATGGTGGCTAGGCAGTTCAAAACTTCAGGGTGTCCAATAATATTATCTTCAGTAATGGGGTACCCCAAATTGTCTTTTAATTTTTAGCGAGCTCTACTTAAAAATACCCACCTGCCTAGGTGAGCATCCTAGCCAATCAGGATGCCTGGTTTTACTCGCCCATTTTCTAATATCTTTTAAACAACCACCTAATTTAGTCAACCTGATTATTAGGAATCAGCATGAAGTAGAACAGAAAACCATGACATCATATGGTACATGATCCTGTCATCAACGCAGATGTACAGTAAGACGGTAAGCTCATTTCCACTTCAGATTGTGTGGTTACATCACAAAACAGATAATTCAGGATACAGGGAATTATACATGTACATCAAGTAGTGTGGTCTATTTCATCTAGTGCAAGAAATATCCTTGTACTGGTTATGTGGGGAGACAAAGCAACAACTCTGCACTAGAATGAATTCACACAGGCAGTCTTTTAATATGAAGATGGCTGACAAACCAGTAGCGAAACCCTTCTCCCAGGATGGCCACTCAATCTCGGATATGTCTGTGATGGTCTTAAAAGGACATTTCAACAGTACACAACAGACGGGCTTCTAAAATTAGACTTTTTTTACTTCTCAATATGGTAGCATATGGAATGAATGTTGAAGTACAGTAGGTTACATGACACATTATTCCACTTAAACTTACACAGGCCTTTTAATTTAAAAGATGGACATAAATTCTTCAGCAAGCTTTTGATTTTGTTAGTTTCTAGTTATCTACATGTTGACTTCTCACCTTAACACTGTGTGAGTGTGTGTGTTGTATGTGTGTGTGTTGTGTTTGTGTGTGGTGTGGGTGTGTTTTGTTTGTTAGGTGTTGTGGGCATGTTGAGTGTGTTGTGTGTGTGTTGTTGGGTGTGCTGTGTGTGTTGTCTTGTGTTTGTTGTGTGTGTGTGTGTGTGTGTGTGTGTGTGTGTGTGTGTGTACACATGTATGTGTGGGGGGGAGTGTGGCATGGGACAATTTGTATGTGGGTGTCGGGTGTTTTTTGTGGGTATGGTGGGTGTGGTTATTATGATGATATTGAGGTAGGCTTTTATTCAGGCAAATACCATAATGATGTTACAGTGGCTAAGACTCTTAGTTCTCATATATAGTGTACATTTACTTCCTTCTACTAGTTGTCAGTGGTTGGATTACATACTGTCACATTTTTACATCTGTTCATATTAAGATGCATATCTCATTTACTTGGGGGTTCATAAAAAGTTTAATTCCTTTGGGCAAATATTGAAAAGACTGATGTGAATGATAATGTATTATGACTCTTGTAGATACAGTATATCTCATTCCTACTAGTTATCTTTCCCAAGGGAAAAAGGGGGGGCTGGGGGATTTTATTCCTATGAGTTTTTATTTAGATTCCTTAGACTGATTCTGTACATTTTTGTTTTACACAGACACTGTGTAGAAATCTGTACATATCAGCCTCATGGTCTCATTTTCTTGCGAGTCTTTGGCAAGTAGTTTTTTTGTATTTTTTTTTTATTTCGCACTTATACTTACAATTGATATTATTATGTATTAAATACTGTTACAACACTGAAGGCTTTAACGTTTATAAAATGTATTAACTGGTTAAGAGTATAGTTTGGAAAATGTCTCAAACTAAGTTCTATATTACATTTTGTATGAAGCATTTGCTCACGTTAACTTCACTTTAAACCCTGTGGCCCGGATATTCAAACTGTGCCAGGCTGTGGCGCAAGCCTGGGCACAGCTCAACTTTGTTGCGCAGGGGTGTGGCCTGGGTGATATTCAACAGAGCTGCGCTATGGCACAGCAGCTTTGAATGTTGCACCCTGGCCACCCCCACTGTGCATGGCACAGTGGCACTGCACCAGCGCAAGTGGCCAGAGTGGAGCATGGAGATACGCTAGCGCAATGCCATTGCGCCATGCATAGCACCTGCGATATTCAAAAGGGGACATGCAAATGGGGCCATAATTTATGCAAGGCACACAGGGGGCCATTTGCATCTCATTACAGCCCCATTTGCATGCCATTAGCATGCAGGTGCGCTGATCCCCGACGACTTGCACCTGGCACCCTGCCAAGCAGCAGCCATTGGGGACCAATACCCCCTGCAGCCTGATCATGGGCATTTGTGTAAACCCCTCCGTCCTATATCCCTGGTGGTCCAGTGGATCTCTATGTGCCCATCGCGGCATTTGTCGGAAGAGTAAGCCTCTGGCCTGATATCCCTGGTGGTCCAGTGGATCATACACAGCCCGATCCGCGGCATCAGTATTAGAACCACCCCTCAAGCCTATCTTCGGTGGTCCAGTGTCGACACGCCCACCCGCTGGCAATTGTAGTCATCATTTCTATACCCTGGTGTTCTAGTACCTCACCTCACTCCACTGAGCCTCACTGCCCAGCTCCCTCGCCAGCCAGCAGGCGCAGTACTTCACTATCTCTGTTACTCGTTACTCACTGACTGACTGCCCGGTGGCTGCATGCCCATTGGTTCACAGCATGAGCCAATGGGTGTGCAGCCCATACTATACTATTTCAGTCCAGATATGGTGAATGAATTCATTCATAATCTGGACTCGAGTAGCATGGAGTGGTTGCATGCCCATTGGCTCACACTGTGAACCAATGGGCATGCAGCCCTACTGAGCTGTCAGTCGGTGGGTGGCGGGTGGCAGGCAATGGTGATGCTGCCCCCAGCTGACGGGAGGGGCAGTGGGCCCAGTGGGCGGGTTGGGGGCACACTAGACCACCAGGGTAGTAGGGGTATTTGATGACTTACAGATGCCCACAATCGGGCAGTGATCAGTCCACTGGACCACCAGGGATATTGGACAGGGGAGATTTCGCTACATGGATGCCCACGATGTGGCATGGGGGGGCGCCGCCAGGTGGGCAGGAACTCGGGTGACCACCCACAGGTGGCAGCTGCTGTGTTGCACCCTGCAATGCAGCAGCTCATCTGTGGGTGGCCATCACTTGTTCCTTTTTTTTGGCTTAACTTTGTGCAGGCGCAGGTAGGGGTTATGCATGCTTGACTCTGCACATCCCGGGCTGAATATTGGGTTGTGCTGGTTAGGCATGGGCACGCCCCCCCTACCGGTGCCTGCATACATTACTGATGCGCTCCGGCACATTAGGATTTGTGTGGCACACTTCTCCATTTTGAGTATCGCACCGGGGCGCATCAGTGGGTTGTGTATGGCACAACACTGTTCCGCCATGTGCAACCCTTTTGAATATCTGGGCCTGTGTATGCCATATATGTATGTATATGTATGAGTTTATACATACACACATATATATATGTGTGTGTGTGTGTGTGTGTATGTGCATATATATATGTGTGTGTGTGTGTATATGTGTGTATGTATGTGTATATGTGTGTATGTTTAATTTGGGGCTTGTTTTCAACTTTCAATTAGGCATAATTTTAGCATTTTATCTTTCATTGTCTGTTCTTTAAAACACAAGGACACTTGCAATAAAAGTTGTAAACTCATCTTACATGTATTAGGGAGAATAGTATCTTAAGGTTTTTTTATCAGTAGAATACTTTCTTGAAGCATACTGAGACATTTTAAAATGTATGTGAGAAGAACTCTCTGCTTGTTGATATTTCTTGATAACCTTTGCCCTTCAGGGGCTTCTCAGCTAAAAGCATACTGGTGTTAATTAGCTTCGCTGATGTAATCTTCTGTTATGTTTTAAATGTATATGTTAAACCAATGAGAATTATTTCTGTTTTTTCAACATTATCTGGGTGTTAGTAGTATGGGATTTTCTAAATAACTGTCATAAAGCTTCTGAAGAAGGACCTGGTTGATCCAAAAGCTACAGCACATTGTTCTTTTTTGTGTAATAGCTACGTTGGTCCAATAAAAGGTATCAAATCATTTGCTTCTGGATCCCTTTTAACATACAGAATATAAAATAAAATGCAGATAGTCAAGCAAATAAAAGTCTTCTTCAAGTAGGATTTGAACACCTGATTCAAAGTTTCATAAACATTAAGAGTTCATAAATATAGTAATACAAATGTGTTGTGGTACTAGAATAACAGAAACCATTGTCAGGTACTGTAACTTCTTACCAATTGTTGCTTCTGGCAGAGGGATAAAAAGGCTAGAGAATCCCATTGGTCTATTGGGCTGCAAGAACAGTGATTGACAGCCAGGTAGATGAACCAATAAATTGGGAGCCAGTCTTTTTTTGTTGCTCAGGAAAGAAGAGCTGGGAAATATTTTCTATTTTCATCCTCCTCCCAAGGGAGGGGTCACAGATGCAAGTTAACTGATTTTGAACTAGGTTAATCTATCAGTGGCTTAGTGAAAGGAGGTAATTTGACAAGGACACTGGGAAAATCCCCTTCCTTTTTATGGCTGTGGGCAGAGCCTACAGCCATCTTGCTATCTATAGTTGGAAAATGGAGTGTCATCAAACACATGTTTTGGACTTTTCAATGTACCCTTCCATGCAGACTGAAATAAAATGCTCCCTTCTTTCTGTTAAGAATGTTGGAGACATAACTCCAAGCTGCTTATCGGATGCTATTAGGAAACTGAAACAGCTTGTTAAATATGTGTTAAATATTGGTTGCCTATTAAACTGGAGATGTGTTTACCCCTTCAGAATGCTACAACTTGCACATTTAAATACTTAGCATTTAAACAACATCTTGTTATGTTTCACTTGGGAATGTATTGTCTTTCAAGAAAGATTCATTTCTCATAAATGTCACCCTTTCCCAGCAAATCTATAATTTACACTGTTTTTTAACCTCTAAAGACACTATCTGATAAACACTGTCTCAGATGTGTGCCAGGTCTTCAGTGGACTACCCAGACTAAATATGTAGCAATCAGCATGGATTTTCTACTATGCTTTTTGGGAAAAAATGTACTGAGCTACAACAAATACACACACACACACACACATACACACACACAGTCCATACACACCATCCTCATGGCCACAACATTCAAAATAAATACTGCATTCTAATATGTAATAAAACAAAAAAAGAAACTGTTAGTTTATGTCAGTGAACACAGTGAAGTTCAGTTTAGAGTAGAATTTCTTTACATATTACTTATCCTATATTTTGTATCCTGGACACACACACACCCTGTACACACCATCCTCATGGCCACAACATTCAAAATAAATACTGCATTCTAATATGTTATAAAACAATAAAGAAATAGTTTGTGTATGTCAGTGAACTCAGTGAAGTTCAGTTTAAAGCAGATTTTCTTTAAATATTTCTGATCCTATATTCTGTATCCTGGATAGCGCAGATGCTACATCTCATTGTCATAGGGATCTTCATTTACACATTTGTGCACTGCATTAACTCAGCCTGTCCAAGATTAGATGTAATATCTTGTTTTCAGTGGGGTCATGATTTTACCATTTTGATAATGTATTTCTTCAGGGTAGCATAGTCCAGGTCCCCCATAATCAAAGGAGTTGTGCAACGCATCCCAGCAGAAAAGGGAGATGTGCCATGCAACTCCAACAAAGTTCCACATCATGATATTCAACCATGTGGGATGCACCAGCCACAAGGAAATGGGCTAGGGTGCATGCAAATAGTATGCCATGCAAGTCGAGGGTGCATTCCCATGCATATGCCACTCTGCAGCATACTCAGTGGGAATGCACCCCTGTAGTCCAGAGCAGTGTGACCCACAGTTAGGCCATGAATAACTAGCCTAACCTGGCCAGCCACCCACAGGCAGGCTGCAGAAGTGCACCCAGGTGCACAGCAGCCTGGCAGCTCTGGTGAGCTAGAGGTACCCCTTCCCAGCCCTGATCGATCCAACTCCATCCCTAAAGAGCTCCATAGTGTAGGGCACTCCCTGGACCCAATCGCACCAGATGAAACCAAGGTCCATATCCATAGCATAGAGGATCCCCACCCACTGCTTCGGTACATAAACACCCCCGGTCCCCCCATACCTGACCTGTTGCAGAGACTGGCACTGCCTTCCACACTCAGCCACAGCCAGCTGCTGACTGTACTGGACCCAGTCCAGGGACCTGCACTCCAGAATGATCCAAGTGGCTGTACCGTGCATTGGAGCACTACGCAAGCTGCAAACCCACCAGTGTATGCAGCCATGTGTATGTCCCTGGCAAACCATAGGAGGGAACTGACATACCTCCAATGCATACCTTGTCGATGCTGTATCTTCCTGCTATCATACACTGCTGCAGGCCCACACTCTCCCCCCTGTTCTCCTGTGTAGCATGCCACCCTCTGACTGCTGAGGTATCCTGGGTGCCAAGGAGTGCAGTATCCTGCAATGCCATTTGCAGTGTACACTAAAGGCTATGGATAGTGTGTCCATGGTTCCCTGATTGTACAAACAAATGGGAGGTCAGCTTTAATATGCCTAATCTTGGACCTGTGTGAGTGGGTACAGCATCAGCTGTCACTCTCACTAAGCAGTACAATGGCACCAGGACGATGGATCCTCATGTGAGCACCTGAGGTATATGGCCACTGGGCGTTATCACCCACACACTGCTCATGCCTATGTATGACACATTTCAGTGTCCTACTGCCAGTGCTCCACCACTTGAAAACAAGATACTGTTTCTTCTGTGAACTATCCAGGCTAAATATATAGCAATCAGCAGGCATACTCTAGGAAAATACATTGTAAAAATGTGTAAAAGAAAGACCACATTGAAACTGCCTCTCAACAGATCTGCATTGTGCAAATTCATTAGACATAATGGGTAAAAGCATCCCAAAACCTCTCCACAGCCATATCGACTTTGACCAGAACTTTTTGAGAAGTGCCATGGGATCTTTAATGTATACCTGAACAACCACCAGAACAGGCAGATGGGACCTCAATTTAATGTCTCATCCAGAAGATGACTCCTCCAGCAATGCAATGTACCTCAAACACCATGCTGGGGCATCAATATGGTTACTTTACACCAAGAGGAGAGTGCCGCCTACAGAGCTGCCAGCACCATTTCCTGCTACACTAGAATTCCTCCCCTTTGATTTTGAAAGCTTTTACCTCATTTTTGGAAGTCAGATAACTTCCAAAATGGAGTTAACTAAAGCCATGGGGATCTTTCACATCCTCCTTAACTGCAATCAGCTATATCATCTCTACTTCACACAGTATGATTTTTATTTACTTTATACTGGCAGATGGTCATGCTCTTGTTTTTATTTCTTTGACTGATGAAAATACATTCTTGTCAGTGCTTAGTCTGCACAGTTCTTTAGTCTTACTGTATTGATGTGCATTTATGATGTTGAGGGACAATACACAACATGCTGCTGGAAGTAAAAAGAGGTATTTTTTCTTCCAAGAAAACCTCTACTTGTCTGCCTCTGTTGTTTAATAAGAGAGACAGAACCTGCAATAGCACTGGGCCAGGACCTTTGGGATTATCTGGTGCTGTGCTAATTTTTTTTCGTACTTGAAGAGACATGGAGTATTGTGCCAGACATATTAGGTACATAATGGGTTGCAGAGGGATATCTCATGTGCCAAGGATGAGACCCATAACTCACAAGTCGTGGAGACACAAGTGTCTTACAGTAGTCTTCTCCTTCCTTGTGGGGATAAATGGGATGTCCCATTGCAACCCATTAACAATTATTTTCAGGCCACTGCAGTTTCAGAGGTATAACTTTTAAATGAGCTCTTTAAAGGAGGATGTAGCTATTTCTGCATCAGTTCAACTGCTTATATTCGAGTGTGGCATGGAGGGGATGATATCATCAGGCATTGTGAAAACTGCTCTCACCTGTTGATTAAAGGGAATCTATGCCAATTACAAAAGATTTAGCTTTGTTATTATTATAGTGACCCAATGCCTGGGCTACTAGACTACATTTAATAAACTGAATGCAGTACAAATATCTTTCAAACAAACCTTACAATCCGTCATCACCCAAAATATGGTATACTGTCTCTATAAATGTGGGTTGGGGGAACAAACTGTGAGACACAACCAAACCATATAGCACAGGCTTTGGAACCAGGAGACCCAGGTTCAGAATCCCACCACAGCTACTTACTGTGTGGCACTAAGCACACCACTTAACATCCCAGTGATTTAGCTGTAACAAAATATAAAAGCAAAATACCACTGAAAACAAGATGTGGCACTGCCTAGTGGTTAAAGCACTGACTTGTGAAGCAAGAACACACAGTTTCAATTCTCATACCAGGCACTGGTTTACTATGTGCATTGTTTTTTTTTTAAAACCTGTTTATTTACTGTATTTAGAATATTTGGCTGGAGAAGGCCCACTAAGCTAAAGTTCATGTAGTTCAAGTCCAACCCGGGACTGAATTAAGAACTGGGAGCTAACATTACTTGTTCAGAATCACATAATATGCAATTGGCAGTTGTGGAATTCAAATCGGGGTTTGCTAGGTTTCCAGATTCACAGAGCTGTAATCTAACTACAGAGCAATACTGCCTTCCTCAACTGGATTTGAACTGGATACCTGTCAGCATGAGCAGTTTGTTATCACCAGACTCATTCCACACTGTTACAAGTTCTGATGAGGCAGTGATATCATCACAATGCCCTTCCTGCTCACAAAAGTGATTTCACCCATAGGACTTTCACATCAGTATATAAGAGGTAATAATAACTGGTGACCCCTGATACCGAGTCACTTGTTGAAATTTTCAAAAATTGTATCAACCCAGTGTGATGTCACATCGAGTTGATACGGCATCACACTGAATTGATATACAGCTGTGGGGATGCTCATTCATGTCTGTGCTACTTATTTTCAGTTGCCATACTCAGAAAAGGTCTCATGTGGTGCTGTTTTTAGCAAAGAGTTGGGCAAACATACTCATTTTCTTAAATGAGTGCTGCAGTTTGTTTTATTTTGTCTGCAAAAAAAAATAAAGCCTCACTTCCCGGCACGTGCATTATGTGTCCCCTTGGCTCTGCGCCACACTCGTTTGTGGCTGTGTGAAGCCAACATTTTGGACAGACTGCATGTGAGGTGATTGTTTACAAATTTTAGGAGTATTTATGCATTTTACAGATTACTAAAGTTTGCTCCTCACACCTTTGTACTCTCAAATTTGACCGAAAGACTGACAGTGTCCCTTAATCTTGTATTCATTTCCTTTAAAATAATTAAAAAAATGCACCAGTTATTATAAAAAATAAAGCATATGTAGGTGTGTGATGTGCAGTTTTTTTACACACCCCCAGTTTGTGATAATATACAAACATCTCAAGCTTCACTCTCAAGGTATATATATCACACACTTTGGGTGTGTAAAAAACTGCATATCACACACCTACATATCCATTATTCTCTATTTCTTTGTATTATACTCCAGGGTTTTAAATAATTGATTAGCAGTTTTTTTCTTGGGACAATACTAACTATACAGAAAGCATTTATATAGGTTTTCAAGAAGTGTTCTGTTTGTTAAACACGGTGAGGCAAGTGGTATGCATTTTCACAACATTTTAGCACTTTTATGAGCAAAACGCTAATCAATTTTTAGAGTTAAATAAAACCCTGTACTCTGTTTTTCATCTAGCACCAGGCTGACTAATTCCCAGGCATGTCTAAGTGCTTTTGCAGCATTCTCCAATCCCCAGCTGTATCTACCCCTTTGCCCCTCTTACCATCTCTGTGTCATCCACAAATGTAGTTGTTCATTTGTACTTGTTATTCCTTTACACAAGTCATTTATAAAGCTGCTAAACAGGACTGGTCTTATATCCAACTTCTATGGTATACTCCACTAATTACTGCCCCCTTGATAGACTTCTTTGGGCCATCACCCTCTGGTTACCCCATCTCCTTAACCAGTTTTTGGTCCACTATTCAATGCCCCCACAACCCATGCTTTCTCACTTTGTAATGACAGCTTCTCATGAGGTAAGATTTTGATATTGAAAACCTTACTAAAGTCTAGGTATACAGTATAATAACCATTACCATCCACAGCACATAGTACCTCAGATTTAAAACAAACACTTTGGTGCACATATTAGTTAATTGTTTTAGTTCTTACACACCTGTCATAATGGGAAAAAGTCAGCACCGGAATGAAGGAATCAGACAAGTTACCAGTCTTTACCTATAACTGATGTATTTATTTCATTTCACCTTGGTCTAGCAGCATGAAACAGTTCCAAGCATAAATCCAGGATAAATTCAGTTCAGTTCATTCTATCGCATCAACTAACGTGGTCAGAAATTGCAGTTCATTTACAAACCTTTTTAACAATTACTCCTACAGACCATCGCACTTCCTGGAGCTTAGGAAAATCACGTTACTTACATTTCAACATCATTATGATGGAAGGAATTGTGGTGGTCTGCGGGAGTAAATTTTTAAAAAAGTTTGAAAATGAACCATTATATACAGTTGTTGTTCAGCCTCTAACCTACACAAATTAGATGTATTTTTTCTTTGTGCTGTTCATTTTATACTGAATGCACCATCCAGAACTTGCCATTGTGCCCTGTATTCTGTGGTAAGCTGGTCTTCCCTTTCCACCCAGAAAATGGTTCATAGCTGCACTTAAGCATACAAAACACTACTGATCAAAGTCCTCCATATATCTTCTTCCTGTGCTGTTGTTGCTATAGCTGTTACTCGCTCAGGAAAAATTATTTTATGTTGCAAGATGTACCTAAGTTTTGCACCACTTCTGTAAAGCTGCCACTAGCCATGCCATTTCTTCAGCCTGGAACAAACTGCAATCCCCCCTCAAACTGTTTGAACTAGTCTCCTTCAATATTTTTAAATTCCTGACCAGCAAATGCCTTAAGGAAGTCTGCCATTGTCATACTAACTAGTATGTTATTTTACACTATACAAATTGCACCCTGCAATAAGCTCTTGCCATATAGAGGTTAATGGCTAGGGATTGGGTGATAACCATGGTGTAATCATCTCGAGTGGTTGCTAGTGCAACATGGTAAACCTCGAGGGTGCAGCTCGGAGGTTTACTGTAGCTCTAGCAACCACGAGAGGTGATTTCAGTGTGGTTGTCACCCAATCCCCAGCCATCATCTTTTATAGTGTATGGTCAAAAAAACACTGTTTGCATTCTATGTGTGAGAATTATGGAACTCTGGTGCATTCTTTTTTGTTATGCCACTGTTTGGAAGTTCCGAAGTGTGGTTAACAGCTTTTAAAATTCTAAACAGTGCATAACAAAGCTGTGTGACTGCTGATTATGGTGGTTAATAGGTACTTACCATACATTATAATAGCTATTATGCCATTGTTTACATTATTAATATAATTTCTCTTCAAGTTTGTATTTGTGTATTCTGTATCATGCCTTGTCCGCCTCTGTATTGCCATTGTATTTTGTTGTATTGTTCTGCCCTTAGCAGGACCTCCTTGTAAATGAGCTTCTCAATGGAGTTTTCCTGGTGAAATAAACTTGAACTTGAATGATACTTTCTGATTTGGATTTATGTTTGGTACTGTTTGATGTTGCTGCACTGAGGTGATGGAGACTGGTAAGCTGTTTGGTTTCCTCATGCAGGTGCTGACTTTTTCCTATTACGAAGGGTTTGTGTTAATCCACTGCCATCCCTTTGTCTAACTTCCTGGTTACCCCTTCCAGGAAGCCTACCAAATTAATGTGGTATGGCCTCCCCTTTGGGAACCCATGCTCACTATCTCTTAGCAAACTAAACTTTTCTATCTGCTGTGCTGTCAACTTGATTATTCTAAAATAGCTGCCCACCTGCCTGCATTTTTTTAGGATGTGTACATTTTGTCAAGGGAGTAATACTTTCCCCATAAAAATGTAAACCAAAAATTCTATTTTAAAACTCAGCCTAGGCTAAAACAGATATATTTTTGCTAGCCTAAGGGGATAGCAGGCATTCCTTCACTGCATGCTGTAGCAGGATCTGCTAATGCTGGTCTGTGGTTTCCATGGTCAACTACTTCTGTTAAATGAATGACAATAGTTACTTCTGTCTCCTTGCACCTCTCTCATGTTCAGCAATTTCTAGAAAATTATTTATATCATTTCTACTCTCTCATTTTTTTGCCTCCTTGGGTGTCCTAGGATGTAACTCATCTGATAATTTCCCCTCACTCCTGTGCCAGCATCTTGGCAGAGATCCTAGTATCACAGCCACTGTCTTTTGCTATCCCTGTATATACCTCTTCCATCTGAGGCATGCCTCTGTCTTCCTACTGTGATTAGTGATCAGAACTGGAACAGAATACTCATGCACGTCTCTCACTGTCCTCTTGCATCTCATATAATGAAATATCTCCTTTATTATCCCTAACATACCTTGCTTAGCAACATTGTTTGTATCCTGTTTTGGCTTCATTATACTGTACAAGAGCAGAGGGCAGATAATCATCAGAAGGGACTATGGGGAGCTAATCTCCCTGGCTACACTCTAAGGGGTAGGACGCTGCCCCATGTATAGGAGATTTGTGGAGCTGCAGACACAGAGCTGATAGTAGCATGGGACAAGGACATCTATGCTGTGTTGCCAGCTGGGCTGGCACCCACAGGCACACCTCACACCCAACTCCCCCAGAGGCTCACTAGTCCAGGGGTTGGATTGTGGTGAGGTGGGGGACGAGTGGCAGTGGCAGTCACAAGAAAGTTGTTCAAACTCACCAAATCCTGACAGCAAATTGTTTTTCACCACTGAAAGATGCACAGGTGACTGACTCCTATGGGAGGCAGATCTGAGCCAGTTGGGAAGAGTGAACAAGATGACTTGGTGACACCCACTGGAGAGAACAGGAAGAAGGCAGCAAGGAATATCTTGGTAGTAGGGAACTCTATGATTAGAGGGATGGAGAAAGTAATGAGGTGAAGGGGAAGGGGTGGTCAGATGCCTTCCAAGAGTATCAGCCATCTGGGCTGTGGATAGGATAGGGAGGCTGGTTGAGGATGAAAAGGTGGAGCTTAAGGTATTGGTACACTTAGGTACTGCATCAATGGTCTGGAAAACCAGCTGACTGAGACAGTGAAGCATAACTTTCAAAGTCTAGGGGAGAGATGGAAGGCACACTCAGTTTCCCTGGCCTTTTCTGAGGTCCTTTCTTTGTGGGTTATAGGCATGGGAAGGATAGGGTAAGGAAGGAGGAGATTGAGGAATTTAATGGGTGGTTGATGTAAGAAGGTGGGCACCATTTTGTGGTATACTGGGGAGGTTTCTGGGGCAGGAGGCTTTTCAAGGGTGATAGCCTTCCCTTAACAAGAGGGGACCAGTGAGCTTGGACAGAAGTTTGATGTCTACATAGGTGGACATTTAAATTGCTATGAAGGAGACTGAGGCTGGGGGAACCACAGAGGGAGAAGAGCAATAGATGAGCCTAGACAGGACTCTACGTGATATGGGGTCTATGAGTAGTGGTGGATGAAAGCAGTAAAATACGGGTATATAATAAGTTAAATAATGGTGCATGGGAGGAGGGCTCACAAAGTCAACAGGGAGCAGGAAAACCAGTACGTTAAGGAGGGAGAGTGAAGACAAATGGAGAGGAGCTTACAATAAAGAGAATGGTATAGGCACAAGTTGGAAAACAGTTTGACCAAATGACAGGAGCCTGGGAAACAAATTTAACAAGCTCCTGGTGATGGTGATGGATGCAAGATTAGACTTCATAGCCATTACAGAAATATGGGCCACTGGGAATAATAATTGGAACCTGGCAGTACCGGAGTACACCATGTATAGGAGAGACAGTGGTAAGGGAAAGGAGGTGGTGTAGCCTTCTATGTCATAGAAGGCATAGAGGCAGTAGACGATGGTTCCATCAGGGGAGAAAATGGGGAGGCAGAATTCCTGTGGTTATAGCTTATGGCAACATCGGGAAACAAGTTGCAAATTAGGATGGTCTGTATACCAGTGGGACAGGGAGAAGAAGAGGATAGTGAGCTAGAGGCAGAAATTGAGAAGGGGTTGAAAAGGAGGGGTAGTGGTTGTGGGGGATCTCAATCTACCTGACATAGATTGGGATATTCTAGCAGCTAAGAGCATCAAAAGTCAGACCCTGCTAGATGTGTTTAAGGACAACCTGTTGGTGCAGCTGGTCAAGGAACCTACAAGACAGGCTGCCATTCTCAACTTGGTACTCACCAACTCAGAAATGGTAAGGAAATTGCAGGTTGGGGAAAGATGGGAACCAGTGACCATAACACCATATGATTTGAACTGGTTATGGGTATCAGTATACCCTTTTCAAAAGCTGTGGTTCTGTATTTCAAACAAGCAGATTTTGATCAGATGATAGAATTAGTCAAGGGCAAGTTAGTTGCAGTGGACAAAACCAGAGGACTGGAGGAGAGGTAATGAGAAATTAAAGGGACCATTCTTGAAGCAATCAAACAATTCTTGAGAATGCTAAGGGGAATAACCACATGAGGCTAATATAGTTCTCTAAGAAGGTCAGAGAGGCAGTGAGGGTCAAAATGAGGCCTTCATTGGCTACAAGGAGAAACAGGGGTAAGAGGAATTGAGCAAACATTGTACCAGGTAAAGATAAAGGAGACCAAGATGTCAGGGACGCAAAAGGAGACACAGAACTGCATACTGCAGAGGGGGTTAAGGGAGGTGAAAAGCAGTTCTTCCGGTACATAAGGGAGAAAAGGAAGATGAGAGGGGGAATTGTTATGCTGATGAAGGGGGCAGGGTAGTAGAGGAGAGCGAGCAGAAGTCAGCCATATTCACAGTGGAGGATAGTGGGTCTGTGCTAGAAAGTGGCATAAAGGCTGCTGCAAGTGGGATCCCAGAAATGTGACAGGAGTAATTACAGAAGAAAGGGTTAGAAAATGTCCTGCAGTCCTGAAAATAGACAAGGCTCCAGGGCCAGATGGGATGCACCAAAGGGTGCTCAGAGAATTGTCTTTAGAACTCTCTGAACCCTTGACAGGGACAGGGAGGAACCTGGAAATTACGGGCCCATCAGTCTTACCTCTATTATAGTAAATTGATGGAGACTCTAGTCAGAGAGGACCTAGTCGACTACCTGGAGAGAACTGGGCTCCAGGACAGTAATCAGCATGGATTTATGGAAGGGATGTCTTGTAAGAGCAACCCGATAGTATTCTTTGACTGAGTAACAAGGGCAGCGGATAAGTGACAAGCAGTAGATTTACTCTGTTTGACTTCAGCAAAGCATCTGACTCAGTGCCAAACAGAAGGTTGTTGAAGAAATTAGAGGATGTGGGAGCAGCAAATGACTTAGTTAAATGGGTGGGAAGTTGGTTGAGGAGGAGACAGCAGAGAGTGGTGGAAAACTGGGTCAAATGGTGGGAAAAAGGTCACAAGTGGGGTATCGCAGTGGTCAGTCCAAGACTAGTCCTTTTCAATATGTTCATTAGCAGCATAGGAGAAGGAATACAGGGCAAGATGTGTCTTTTTGCAGATGACAGTAAGTTCTGTGGCAGGGAAGACAGTGAGGAGGGGGTAAGAGAGTTGCAGAGAGACCTGCAAAGGTTAGAGAGGTGGCCCAATGTCTGGCTGTTGAAATTTAACACCAAGAAGTGCAAGGTAATGCACATAGGGAACAAGAACCCCAGGAGGGAATACTGGATGGGAGGGGTTCTCTTCTGGCCATTAGAGTGCCAGCATTTGCACGCAAGCACATCAGGGTGCTGATTCCTTGATTCACACCCCCTCCCAGAGTTCTGCCCCCTTGGCATTAGAATTTCAAGAAAGGGTGTGTGTTGGGGGCACAGCCCCCTGCAAAAACAGGGGTCAGTGAAATCCTGACTGTGCACCCTGATGACCAGGCACACTAATGTCAGTGCTCTCAATGGGTAGAACTGGAGAGGTTAAGCTGGTCACTATTTCAGAGGAGAGGGGCCTTTGGGTCACGATAAGTGACTCCCTTAAACAAATTAGCAATGTAACAAGGCTCAGAGAAAGGCAACCAGAATGTTGCGGTGTGCTGGAAGGGGTTTCAATAGTAGGAAGAAAGAAAAACATAGAAAAACGTAATTCAGTTTTAGTTAGTCATCCACAAGCATATTATTAGACATATATATTTCACACATACTGTAAATAGCAAATACATACAACACAGAAACATAGACTTTGATGGCAGATAAGGACCACTTGGCCCACCTAGTCAGCCAATGTCCCTACCTACTGGATGGGCTGCAGGAGGTAATACTAACTAGCCATATATCACTGGTGAGACCCCATCTGGAGTACTCTACTCTGTTCTGCAGTCCTTACCTGAGGAAAGACAGAAACAGGCTGGAGACAGTGTACCTCAGAGTAACTAAAATGATTCAGGGTTAACAGGGCAGATCCTGTGGGGATCAGCCTAGCATACTGAATATGTACTCGCTGGAGTTCAGATGGGAGAGACCATCAAGTTCCTCAAAGGAATAAACAAGACAAGCAGTAAGGCAGGGAGTGAAATGGGAGGAGGGTTAAACCCCATCAAGAAAACAAGTCATTGGACAAAGTAGGGTAAAACTGGGCAGACTGGTTGGACCCATGTTTTTTTCTGTTGACATTGTTTATGTTTACCTATAACGGCACTTCCACCCATATGACTTCCCCGAAAGGGTTCCAGTTAGAGTTCTCTTACCCTACTCCTTAAATTAACGTCACCCAGCTCTGTTATAACCATAGCCCTCATAGTCTAAGAGGTAGCCCAGCTGAAGGTTCTGGGTTCTGATTTTAACTCCCTCCCTTCCTCTACTTATCTCTGACCTGATTATGCCATTTCACTAGTTCTCAACTGTCATCCCACTTCTATGCATGGCACCATGTTATCTTTATTACTTAGGGTCCATTCCTATACATCACCCCATATGCGTGCAACTTACATGTCTCTGGGATGTGTTTAACCACAGCTGTGGGAGCTAGGAAGCCTCCTAGCATCCATAATCCTTGACCTCTTTTGTCTCCTGGTATAGATAGGAACCTGCAGGGGATGCCGAGCTGTACAGTTGCTCTTTAATGTCACTTATAAAGACATTAAAAAGGACCGGTCCTAGTACTGAACCCTGCGGTACCCCACTAGTAACCCTCCTTTCTTCACTGTGGACTCCATTTACTACTACCCTTTGCATCCTGCTGTCTAGCCAATTTTTTATCCAGGCTACCACCTTGGGACCCACTCCAAGGTTGGCTAACTTGTGTATTAATCCTTTGTGTGGGACTGTATCAAATGCCTTGCTAAAATCTAGGTAGGCCATGTCCACAGCCCCTCCCTGGTCTACTACTTTAGTCACCCAGTCAAAGAAATCTATCAGATTAGTCTGACACGACCTTCCCATCGTGAATCCATGCTGCCTTGGGTTCTGTGCCCCACTGGCCTCTAGGTACTCAACAATTCTTTCCTTCAGAAGTGATTCCATCATTTTCCCTACCACTGAGGTCAAACTAACTGGTCTGTAGTTTCCTGCCTCTGTCCTGCTCCCACATTTGTGAAGAGGAATCACATCTGCCCTCCTCCAGTCCTCAGGTACCACCCCATCCTCCTATGATTTGTTAAAGAGAGTAGTCAGCGGTGTCACTAGTTCTACCCTTAGATCCTTTAGAATTATTGGGTGAATCCCATCAGGCCCCATTGCTTTGTCCACATTCAATTTTATTAGTTCTTTCAGAACCCTTTCTTCTGTAAATGGACTGGTATCAACCCCCGTCTTCAGAGTGTTTCTCTTGTTTGGTTTAGGTACCTCCCCCTCCTCTTCCTTTGTGAATACTGAGCAGAAATAATCATTCAGTATTCCTGCTTTTTCACTGTCACCCTCTACCCACATTTCCTTCCCTTTATTAAGCCTCAGTATCCCTCCTTTGGTCTTTCTTCACTCTCTAATGTACCTATAAAAGGTCTTATCCCCCTTCTTAACAGAGTTGGCCATCCTTTCCTCGGTTTGGACTTTTGCTATTCTGACTGCCTCCTCAGCCTCTTTCTGCTTTAACTGATAAAGTTCTCTGTCCTGCTCCTGTGTTTCCTTATATTTCCTGAATGCTGTCCTTTCCTCCTTAACCTTCCCTGCCACCTCTTTTGAGAACCATAGTGGTTTTTTCCTTCTTTGTGTATTGTTGATTTGCTTTACACCAAGGCTTGTTGCCTCTGTGATGGCTGTTTTGATTACTCCCCCATTGTTTCTCCGCCCCTCTTTTTTGCCTGTTTGCTAGTGCTTTTCTGAGGCACTCTCTCATTTTCCCGTCAGCCCTCCTAAAGTCCAATACTCTTGCTTTTGTATGGCTTGATTGTATGGCTGTGCTTATTGTGAACCACACTGTTTGGTGGTCGCTTGTTCCCAGATGGCCACCCACTTCTAAATCTGAGATTCTTTCTCCATCCCCATTTGAGAGTACCAGGTCTAAGATTGCTCCCTCCTGAGTGGGTTCCAATACTAGCTGTCTCAGGCTTGCCCACTGTAGGGCATCAAGAATGACCATGCTCTTGGATGTGCCTGCAGCAAAGGTGCTCCAGTTAACATCTGGCATATTCAGGTCCCCCATCAACAATATCTCCCCTTTTTCTGCCATTCTAAGGAAGCCTTCTATCATTTCCTTGTCCATTGCCTCCCCCTGAGATGGGGGTCTGTATGCAACCCCCATGCGGATTGTGCTGCCATTTCCTGTCTCCAAGGTGACCCAGAGTGCCTCATCTGCTCCCTGTTTACTCTTCAGTTCTGTCGCTTTGACCCCTTCCTTTACATAGAGAGCTACTCCTCCTCCTCCTTTTTTACCCTTACTTTCCCTCCTGTAGATTGTGTATCCTGGTATGTTGACATCCAAGTCATGGTTCTCTGTGTATCATGTTTCTGTGACTGCCACAATATCCAAGCAACCCTCTTCCATCAAGGCCACTAGTTCAGGGAGCTTGTTACACAGAATATGGGCATTGCTACTCATCACCCTCCACTTTTTGATGGCCTTACCCCTTTTAGCCCCATTCCTGTCCTTACCACCTTTGCCTTTTTTTTATTTACCTCTGTCCTTCTCCCTAATGACTTCTCTACCCTGGTGTTTACCTCACTAATAACTGTTTTGTGGGGGGAGGCTGGGATTTCCCTGCTCCTTTTCAGTGCCTCCCCCCTTGGCTAGTTTAAATGCTTGCCAATGAAGCATTTAAACCTCTCACCTAGGATCCTGGTTCCCCCCCTGGACAGATGCAGACCATCACACCAGTATAGGTCTGCATCCCTCCAGGTGGCTCCCCAGTCCCCAATGAAGCCAAAACCCTGAGCTCCACACCAGTTTTTCAACCATTTATTGAATTCCTGGTGAGGAGTACCCTAGCATCACCCTTGCCATAGACAGGAAGCACCTCCGAGAAGGTTACCGTATGCGCTACTTGTCTAAGGCCCCTTCCCAACTCTACAAACTCCTTTTGCACTGCTCCAATCCCATTCCTAGCCAGGTCATTTGTCCCTAGGTGGACAATGACATCCAGCTCCCTCCCTCGTGCAGCTGTTCCCACGATCCTGAGGATTTGCTTCCTGTCCCTCCAAGCTGTGGCACCAGGCAGACACCTTACCTCCCTCTCCTCTTCCTCCCCCATTTCTACCCCCATTAATTGAGTCCTCCACCAGGAGTTGTTTCCTTCCCCTGTGGGGTCCCATGCCACCCTTCTGTGGGTCTCCTTTGAGAAGATTCCCAGCATCCTCCTTGGTCTCCACTGCAGGTGCCTCCATAGAGGAACCACTATCCACCAGAAGAGTGAATGAATTGTGGAGGGGTACAGCTGGTGGGATGCAACACTGTTCCTCCACCCTCTCCCTACATGAGCCCACCCTGGTCCAGCCTCTCCTCTTTCTTGGCAACCTCTGAGGTAGTGGCATTGGCCCTGGTGGTCCTTGGGTGGGGGACGAGGTTTCACAAATCCTAGCCAGGTCAGCCTGGAGATGGGCAACCTCCTCTCTCAGACCAGAGAGGTGCCTGCAAATAGGGCAGAATTGCAGCCTCCAGGATGTCTCCTGGAACACCGCTGCCCCATAGCCATTGCACTGCACCACTCCTATCATGTCTTATTTTGTGTCCCCTGTCATGTTTCTCTGTATGCTTACTCTCTCCTCTCCTTACAACTTTCAGCCTTCCTGTTCTGGGACAGCAACTTCCTGTATTCTTCAGTAGCCTCCTTCTTCCTTGCTGAGTGTCAGACCCCACCAGCTGGGGGTGAGAGTGAGCTACTGTTTTCCTTTAGGGTTGACAAAACCAATGTTTCTCTATGATCCTTCCCTTCCTACTGCCAAATAGGAAGTTCCTGTTGACAGTCAAATCCAGTGGCTATAAAAGTAGAACTGGCTTAGGTTGGGGATAGATGGCAATTAGTAAGAAAAAAGGCTAGCAACAGGAAGTTGTAATTTGAGTCACCTGCTTTTATAGTGTCTTAGCTACACCCCCAATTAAGCTCTCTCTCCTCCTACTGGTTTAGCAAAGTAAGTTGATTCAGTACCCTTCCCAGCACAGAACACACACTGACTTTCTTTCTTTCCTTTTCTTTCTTTTTTAACCCTAAATAAGACCCCTTCTGCTTCTAATAAAGTATCTGTCTGCTTAATCTCAACAGACACTGACTTCTGCTGAGATATAAGTGCTAAATTAATAAGAAAATGTAGCTTCTTTTAGTTAGCTGCTTTCTGCTCTACAAGCAAGGCTAGCAACAGGAAGCTGTAATTTGAGTCACCTGCTTTTATAGTGTCTAAGCCACATCTCTAATTAAGCTCTCTCTCTTCCTACTGGTTTAGCAAAGTAAGTTGATACAGTACCCTTCCCAGCACAGAACACACACTGACTTCTTTCTTTCTTTTCTTTCTTTTTTTAACCCTAAATAAGACCCCTTCTATTACTTCTAACAAAGTATCTGTTTGCTTAATCTCAACAGACACTGACTCCTGCTGAGATATGCTTTAAATTAATAAGAAAATTTAGCTTCTTTTAGTTAGCTGCTTTCTGCTCTATAAGCAAGGCTAGCAACAGGAAGTTGTAATTTGAGTCACCTGCTTTTATAGTGTCTAAGCCACACCCCCAATTATGCTATGTCTCCTCCTACTGGTTTAGCAAAGTAAGTTGATACAGTACCCTTCCCAGCACAGAACACACACTGACTTCTTTCTTTCTTTTCTTTCTTTTTTAACCCTAAATAAGACCTCTTCTACGTCTAATAAACTATATGTCTGCTTAATCTCAACAGACACTGACTCCTGCTGAGATATAAGTGTTAAATTAATAAGAAAAAGTAGCTTCTTTTAGTTAATACAAAATCACACATGCCCCCACAATACAAAGCATCATGGGCTGCATATGCAAATCACCACAGAATGTTATGCTGGTCCAACTTAAGCAGAGTTGCATGGTGCCAAAAGGCCTCTCACACAGTTTGCAAAGGTGCTAACAGAAGACATAGACATGTGTTTCGCTCCTACCAGGACTCATCAGTATGCCTCGTCTGTTTGACACCCCAGTGGAATGGACCAGCTACCCTTAAGGCAGTGTGCCTTGGATATATTGTGGTGAACCCATTAAAATAAAAAACTATTTAAAAGACAAAGAACCTCTGTGGGCAAACACTGAGGCAAGGGTTACCCCAAAGGGCATTTGGCCTGGAAGCCAAGTTTCAAGAAAATACAAAATCACACATGCCCCCACAATGCAAAGCATCATGGGCTGCATATGCAAATCACCACAGAATGTTATGCTGGTCCAACTTAAAGCAGAATTGCATAGTGCCAAAAGGCCTCTCACACAGTTTGCAAAGGGTGCTAACAGAAGACACAGACACGTGTTTTAGTTAGCTGCTTTCTGCTCTACAAGCAAGGCTAGCAGCAACAGCAAAAGTTCAACTTTTCTGGTCAGTGCTGGCACTGTCCCCGGCTGACCAAGAAGGATTTTAGAGCTGGGGGATTAATGTCAGGGGGAGCAACTGGGCCATTTACAACAGTTGTGGCCAGGTGGAGGGAACACTTAGCCACTACTGCAGTCCCTTGAGCTACATTGCCTTTGTCCCCTCTGCTAGCTCATAGTACTATGGTGCCTGCTTTGTGAATGGGATGCACAACTGTCCACATCACCAGGCTTGCCTCAATCCCAGCTGCTTATGTAGCCAGAGGCTCGGCTCAGGACTGGGTGCAGAAGGAGTATGAATCCCTTTCTGTGAATACCCTGGAATGTCCATTGGTGTGCATCCTGAATGATGGGGCCAATCTTCAGCTTTTACCAGCCCTCTGCACATGCAGATTGGCCATGAGACCTCTGATGATTAGGCCCTTAGTAAAATATATTTTTTAAATTTAAAAAGTTTTTATTCTTTTTATGACATACTTCTATAGCAAACCAGAGATGCAGTGGGTTCCTTCCCAAATTATTGTTCCTTCTCATTTTTCTTGGGCTGGAACAACAGGATAAGTCCAAATAGAAAAATAGCAACCAGCCCAGATTCCACCTTTCAAGGTAACACTATTATTTTCAAAAACCTCTGCACACTGCCATGATCCCCTCAGTGCCCAACATTTCGCCCACTGAGCCTCCTCAGGAGCAAGGATCTAGGCATAAACTCAGAGTTCTATATGTTAAATTATTGTCCTTTTTTTCATTCTGTCTTTTATATTCCACATTCCATGGTCCTTCTTCTGACCTCCTAGCTTATAGTGAGAGCCGTGACAGCCATAAAAGCCTGTGAGGGGATAAACGTCAGAGTGACTAAAGGAAACCTAAAGAGAAATATTCAATAAAGACTAGGAGGTCTGAAGAAGGACCAGGGAATGTGGAATGTAAACAATATACTTGTACAGCAAACATACATTTAGGCAGACATCACATGCTCCCTATTCTTAACCATGAGGGGAAGCCAAACTCAGATCATTATTGATATTAAGTAAAGTCAGTACATATCGAAGTATACATATACAATGAGCAGTGTACATATTATAACAAGATATCTAGTCTATGTTACATCTAATTAATCAAAGATAAACCTAGTATTCTCAGTCTTCACTGGTCCTGTCCTGCAGGACAGTGTAAAGTGTGTGGAGTTTGCCCCACCTGATGACCTGCATCCATCCTGGAGGGGAATCCAAGCACTCAATGATAAGTTTAAATGCTACATTGACAAGCATTTAAACTAGCAAAGGGGAGTGGCAGGCCAGCAAGGAGGGTACCTACTTGCTCACCCCCCACAGCTAGCAGTGGAACCAGTGAACCAGAGGAGTGATTATCTCTACAAAGCAGTGTGCAAAAGATGGAGATTAGCGCCCAAGAGGTGGATAGGCAGAAAAGGGGCAAAATTCAGCAGAAGGGCAGACAGCAAGGAGAACCAGGGATAAAGGACAACCAAGGAAGGGGCTGGAGTAAAACAACAAAACAGTCTAGGGAGGTCTAATCATGGAAAGCCATGTGTGCAAATGCCAGGAGCCTTAGCAACAAGATGGAAGATCTGGAGGTTGTCATGGTGCAGTCAGACCTGGACATTGTGGCCATCACTGAAACCTGGTGTAATGATAACCACGACTGGGAGATGGCCATAACTGGCTACAACATATTCAGAAGAGACAGGGCAGGCAGAAAGGGAGGAGGAGTGGCACTGTATGTGAAAAATGACATAACGGCCACAGAGATCCAGGAGGAACAAAATGGGGGAGAGATACTGTGGGTTAAGCTGGAAAGGAAAATGGGGCCAGCCATCCGCACAGGTGTGGTCTATAGACCACCAGCCCAGGAGGAAGAAACAGATAGGGAGCTGATGCTAGCCATCCAAAGGATGGCAGACAAGGGTGAGGTAGTACTGGTTGGAGACTTCAATATTCCAGACATGGACTGGAGCATCCCAGCAGCAGCATCAACTAGATTTATCCTGGACTCCCTTCAAGGTGCCTTCCTCAAGCAACTGGTCATGGAACCAACTCGGCAGAAGGCAATACTGGACCATGTGCTCACAAACAGGAACAGTGTGATAGGGGTAACAGTGAAGGAGCACCTGGGGAACAGTGACCACCAGTCATTGTGGTTTGAAATCACAGAAAGAGCAGAACCAAATCACACAAAAACACGTATCCTGGATTTTAGGGGAGCAGACTTTGGTAAAATGGGGAGATACTTGAAAGAGGCATTAAGGGGAATGGGGCAGGTATCAGGGGTTGAGGAACAGTGGGCAGTATTTAAAATGGGAATTACAAGAGCAACAGAATTATGCATTAAGCAGGTTAGCAAGAGGAAAAGGAAGAGGAGACCCATTATGGTTTTCCAAAGAGGTAGCAAAGAAAGTGAAAGCCAAAAAGATTGCATTCAGGCAATACAAAAAGACACAGGCAGAAGGGGATAGGGAGAAGTACCAGGAGAAGCAAAGGGAGGCAGGGAGGTCAGTAAGGGAAGCCAAAGCTCAGACAGAGGAACACATTGCAAAATCAGTGGGTAGAGGGGACAAAACCTTTTACAGGTACATAAGTGAAAAAAGAAAGGCAAAGGGAGGGATAGTGAGACTGAAGGGGGAGGATGGGGCCACATGGAGGATGACAACAGTAAAGCTGACATATGGAACAGGTATTTCTGCTCAGTCTTACAGAGGAAGAGGAGGGTAATGGGTCTGAAGAGTACAAGGTGAGAATGGTGCAGAAATGGACACAAGTCCCTTTACACGAGAAAGGGTCCTGAAGGAACTGGAAGTAATAAGAGTTGATAAAGCAATGGGGCCAGATGGGGTGCACCCCAGGGTCCTTAATGAACTAAGAGAGGTGGTGGCTGAACCACTGGCTATCCTGTTTAGCCGATCACTGGAAACAGGGGAGGTACCCAAAGACTGGAGGACAGCAGATGTAGTCCCCTTATATAAAAGTGGGAACAAAGAGGAAGCGGGGAACTACAGACCAGTCAGCCTCACCTCGGTAGTGGGGAAGATCATGGAAGCACTACTGAAGGAGAGATTGGTGGAACATCTGGTAGTCAATGGGCTACAGGACCCAAGGCAGCATGGTTTCAACAGGGGGAGGTCATGTCAGACAAAACTCATTTAATTTTTTGACTGGGTGACTAGGGAGGTGGACCAGAGGAGGGCAGTGGACATGGTCTATTTGGACTTTGGCAAGGCCTTTGACACTGTGCCACATAGAAGACTATTACACAAACTGGGGAATATGGGTGTGGGCAGGACAGTAGTGTGGTGGGTAGGTAACTGGCTGGGTGGCAGGACACAGAGGGTAGTGGTAAATGGCTGTCATTCCACAGAGGGAAGAGTGACCAGTGGGGTACCACAGGGATCAGTGCTGGGACTGGTCCTATTCAACATCTTCATCAGTGACATTACGCAGGACCTAGAAGGCAGAATTTCACTGTTCGCTGATGACACAAAGCTCTGTAACAGAGTAGATGCACCAGAGGGCACAGACAGAATGAGAAGGTACTTGCAGAAACTTGAAGAATGGTCAGGGGTTTGGCAGTTGAAATTCAATGCAAAGAAGTAGAAGATAATGCGTATGGGGCACAAAAACCCTGGCACAAGATATCAGTTGGAGGGTGAGGATATAGCATGCACCAAGCAGGAAAGAGATCTTGGGGTTATCATCTCTGATGACCTCAAGGTAGGGAAACAGTGTGACAAGGCAGCAGGTAAAGCAAATAGGATGCTGGGATGCATAGGAAGGGGCATCACCAACAGAAAAAGGGAGGTCATAATTCCACTATACAAGACACTAGTGAGGCCCCATCTGGAGTACAGTGTACAGTTCTGGAGACCTTGACAATGTAAGGACATAGACAGGGTAGAGAAGGTTCAGAGGAGGGCAACAAAGATGGTGCATGGATTGCATCACAAATCCTATGAGGACAGGTTGAAGGAACTGAACATGTACTCCCTGGAGGAGAGGAGGGAGAGAGGGGATATGATAGAGACATACAAGTATCTTACAGGGAGGAACTGGGTGCATGAATACACTATTTTTAAGCGAAAAAGATGTTCCAGGACTAGAGGGCATGGGATGAAGTTGGAGGGAGGACAATTCAGAGGAAACGTGAGGAAGAATGTCTTCACAGAACGGCTGGTGGACAAGTGGAACACCCTGCCAGAGGAAGTGGTGGGGGCTGAAACAATCATGGGATTTAAGAATGCATGGGATAAACATAAAGGAATTCTGGAGGTCAGGGGTAAGGGGCAACAGACTTCTAGGAAAACATAAACTGAACTTACAAGCTCAAATGGGCAGACAGGGTGGGCCATAGGCCCTTATCTGCCGACACTGTCTATGTATCTCTGTATCTGTGTATCTTTTATCAAAAGCGGCTATCCTGTCCCTTAGGCTGGCAATCATTCTTTCTATTGTGAAGGCTAAGCAGCAGCTTCTGCAAACATTCAGGGTAACTAATAGCTTGTTGATCTAGTCAATGCCTAAGTGTAGACCTCTTTACTGAGGCTGCTATCATAGCCACATGATACTGTATTTCTGTTACAGAGACCATACTTAGGTCACCAACAATACAAACTTCTGGACAGAAAATACTATCTAGACCCAACATGGGATCCTCTCGGTCTATAATAGTGTCTCAAAGACTACAAACTGTGATGCTTTCCTATAAAATGTGTATTGATGACCCTTTGGCTCCACCTCATCTTGTTCATGTATCTGTAGGCAATTTGCCATCTTCAGCAACTTGGTTGGTGTGAATTGAAGGTTGTTTTACATATTGAACTGCATAAGTCTGAGATTGTCATTCTTGCAGTATTTATGGACATCTGTCCATATTTTTTTCCACCGAAATTGTTTGGTTGGGAAAGCAATGTCTCAGTAGGGGCACCTACCATCTGACTGGAGAAAGGATTTGCAATAAATACTACTATATAGTAATGCAGTCCGCTAGTAATACTGTCTCTCTAATGTGGTTCCCGCTCTAATACCTTTCCTCACATGCTGTACTAAGAAGCATACATCTGACAGTTACAAGATTTCCTTTTCTCCTTTGCATTTTCATTTAACCAGTCTAGTTCTGTATAGTTAACGTCCAACATTATCATTGCTTTTTCGCTTCTTGTAGTAATGGTCAATAAATCTATAGCATAAACCCCACCACTACCATGCCCCAAACTGTTTAGATCTTAGTACAATGCCAAAAGATGTGACTCAAAGAACCTTTGACTTCACCACATCTCATGCACCTCTCAGTGGTGAAAATACCATGTAAAAAGCTTTGATCAGGGTCATTTAAGTATTATTATAAGTTTACTTAATTATTAATGAGCCTAGCTACTGGAATGGTCATTAACATCTTACAAATGATCAATCCAGCTATAAACGGATGCTGTGTAGCATGCACGGCTCATGCCACACAGCAAAAAACTAAATAAAACTAAAAAAAATTAAAGTTGTTTTTGTGATTAGACTTCTACTGTAATCATAATAATAACCTTGCAGTGGATCATTTCCATGGATTAATGACCAGCTGGAGGGAGGTGCATCCCCCCAATCAGTCATTTATCCCTCAGAACAGACCAGCTTCTCTGTCTTTATTGCTTAATTCAAGTTCTAAAGTGAGTTGATCAGTGACAAACTGCTTTGTTGTGTCTGGTTTCCTAGATTACTCTATAATCTGGGACTGCCCTTTCCATCTACTATAAAGCTTCATCTCCCACCACAGTTTTAGTTTGATTTGCAGGGCACATACCTAGTGTGAATAGATCTGAGTCACTGAGTGTTTAAAATGCATACGTAGTATAGTGAGTCTGTGTCTCCTGCTTCTGTATCTACTACCTTCAGTCATATAACTCAGTTGTGTATTTAGAGAAGGACTTCATTCAGGGCCATATCACCCACACTGGCTAGTGTCTGTATGGATACCATTCCCTCTTTGAACAGTACATGCTTGAGCTGCACAATACCCAGCCATCTCCAGGCATCAAGGTTTAGGAAAACTACAGCCACTCTGAGCTGCAGATGTTCCACATCAAGGTTGCTCAGTGATAGCTGAGAGATCCACTTTGATCAGCTTCTACAGCACCAGATGTATAGTTTTACCTTTAGCGCTGCATTGATTCTAAGTGCTGATTTTTCTTCAGAGCGCTCCCTGATCTACCCACACCTGCTGTATGGCACACATACTGTATAATGTGAAGCTGTTTTAGACATTGATGTTTAGCAAAGCTTTGAATTAGCTATGCATTACCAAGAATGGTTGGAGAGGCTGTGTAAGGTAGTGGTTAGCTCACAGGCGTGGGAACCAGGATGTCCAGGTTTTCAGGGCAGCCTACTCACTGTTTGACCATGAACACATCCCTTGACCTTTCTGTGCTCCAGTCCAGAAACAGTACCCCACTGAAAACAAGACAAATCAGATTGGATATCATTGTTAAAAAAATGTCAAAACAATTTTCTTTGTAAACTGGGGTTTCGTGGGATGGCTTGTAAGCAAAGAAGCTGGCAAGCTGCTTTCTGTACCTGTGACCCTGGATCATACCTCAAGCTTGGGATGCCACTGTGGGCTACAGTGTGCTGTACAGCATTCATTTGGACAACCTAGGCCACAGATTCAAAAAGTGGTCAAGAATCTGCCCCACTATTCTAACACAAACCCAAAATTGGCACTTTCAAGTTAGAGCACCTAGAAGATGGTTTAGCATTCTGGTACGTTTGCTGCAATTTGTGCCACTTTAGGTGCCATTTGCATCAAAAAAGTGACAGATGTGCTGTCCTGGTGACATAGAGGGCTGAGGCACTGGATGCCACACCTCTCGCCATGCCAGCCACCCATGTTCAGGAGTGAGCATGGTCCACTAGGGGTCGGCAGGGGAGGAGAAGGATTGAGTGTCCCAGGGACAGCTCCCCTTCTCCAGGAAGGGGGATCTCCAGACATTGGTGCATGCCCAGCCCCTAGTGGTGGCTGGCATACCAATACTGCATTTAGAGGGGAAGAGGTGGAGCAGACACCTGATGGGGTGTGCATACGGGAGTGTGTGTGGCACCATCGGTGGTGTCATTGCACGCTCCACTTCTGGGGGACAATGAGAACAAGGAAAAGGGCTTGTGGTCGAGCAGCATGAGCTTCCAACCTCCGTGGCCCGACCCCAAATGATGCTTCCTCCAATCTGGATCCATTTCAGGTAAGTTGAGCTTGGGGAGCTCCTCACCTCCCTGTCATGAAGGGCAAGCCATGGGGGATACAAGGGAAGTCAACCTGATATCGGGGTGTGGGCTGGGAAGTCGACTGGGATGTATAGCAGACCAGGAGCCAAGGGAGAAAAAGCATAGCAAAAAAAAAGTGACAGATATTGGTCATGTGGTCTGAAAGTGTAAGTCTTCTTTCTCCCCTCTTTGGTAACAGTGATTTTCCACCTGGTCTATGGGATCCAGGTTTTCTACATTGGAATTAATTTGGGCCATTTTTAGTCGACAATTTTATGGAGGGAGATACTTTCATGAGTTTTGAACATTTGCAGCGTAAATTTGGTGTCCCTCGAACCGAGTTGTTCCATTATTTTCAGATCTGGCATTTTGCTGGACCACTCATTAGGGAGTCTTCCTCATCTCCTGGTTCCATAGCCCTGGTGAAGTATCTCTGTCAGGAGAGGAAAATGTTGACTAAGTTGCATCCTATTTCTGTTTTTAATGAAGTTTTACAGCAGCAATTACACTGTTTGCCACACCCTATTTGGGATAAATGGGAGTCTGCCTTATCTCGATCGGTTTGGAAGCTGATTCATAAAACAAATATTTCTTTCTAATGGAGGGAGTGTTGTTGGAAGATTTTAGTTCACTGTTTTACTTCCCCTTCTGTAACATGTCATTATGCTAAGGGTGGATCCGATCGATGCTGGCACCACTGAGGGGTCAGAGGCGACCATCTGCATATTTTTTGATCTTGTCCCAAAATTTCTATATTCTGGAATTCAGTTGTTACGACCGTGTCTCATATTTTTAATTTTCATATCTCTTTGATTTTCAAATTGTTTATTTTAGGCTTCCTCCCAGAGGAGCTTTCTAACAGACGTAGCAGTTATCTGCATTGTATATTTGTAGCAGCAGCATTCAAAACTACAACGAGAAGGTGGTTGAAGCCAGTTGCACCTACATTAAATGACTGGGTTGCTGCAGTGAAAGAGATTCATATAATGAAGGGTATGTTTTGAATTTAAATTATCGTTATTAGGGTCGCAACGAGATCTTGTTTACCCGCTGGTTTCAATGGGACAACTATGTTGCACGCCTCCCTCCATAATAATTGCCTGGGTGTGGCTGCTGTTCATCTAGCAGGTCTGGTCCACCTGCTTCTTTCTTTCTTCTTGCTTTTTTCTGCTTTGTGCTGTAGTGATGTACTCTTCCCATTGTGCCCAGATACTGTAGTTAGTTAGTTAGTTAGTTAGTTAGTTAGTTAGTTAGTTAGATAGATTAGTTCTGATATGATATGATGTGTAGAGTTTGTTGTTGTTATTTGTTGCTTGTTCTGTATTGTTTTACAGTTAAACTGGTAGGGAAAGTGATGGAGTCACTTCTGAAGGAAAGAATAGTTGAGTACCTAGAGGTCAGTGGAGCACAGGATCCAAGGCAGCATGGGTTCACAGCAGGAAGGTCATGTCAGACGAATCTAATAGATTTCTTTGACTGGGTGACCAAAGTAGTAGACCAGGGAGGGGCTGTGGACATGGCCTACCTAGACTTTAGCAAGACATTTGACACAGTCCCACACAAAAAATTATTAGTCAAATTAACCAGCCTGGGAGTGGGTTCCAGGGTGGTAGCCTGGGTAAAACATTGGCTGGACAACAGGACACAGAAGGTAATTGTAAATGGAGTCCACTCTGAAGAAATGGCAGTTACTAGTGGGGTACCGCAGGGTTCAGTATTGGGTCCAATGAAAGTATGCCTTTTTGCAGATGACACAAAGATCTGCAACAGGGTTGATACACAAGGAGGCGTGGAAAGGATGAAAAGGGACTTGGCAAGGTTGGAGGAATGGTCAGACGTATGGCAGCTAGGATTCAATGCAAAAAAGTGCAAAATAATGCACATGGGAAACAAGAACCCAGGGAAGAATACACAATGGGTGGGGAGGTAGTAAAACAACAAAACAGGAAAGGGACCTGGGGTAATCATATCAGATGACCTTAAGGTTAGCAAGCAATGTGACAAGGCAGTAGGGAGGGCCGTATACTGGGATGTATAGGGAGAGGCATCAGCAGCAGAAAACAGGAAGTTGTTATCCCTCTGTACAGACAGTTGGTGAGACCCCATCTGGAATACTGTGTCCAGTTCTGAGACCCCATCTCCGCAAGGACATAGACAGGATAGAGGCAGTCCAGAGGAGGGCAACTAAAATGGTGCAGGGTCTGCAAGAGAAGCCGTATGAGGAGAGACTAAAGGAGCTTAATAAGTATACCCTTGAGGAAAGAAGGGAGGGGGACATGATAGAAATTTTCAAGTACCTCAAGGAATCAACAAAGTCCAAGAGGGTAGCATCTTTCAGAAAAGAGACTTGCAAGAACAAGGACACAATTTAAAGATAGAAGGAGGGCGGTTCAGGGCAATGTGAGGAAGTATTATTTCACAGAGAGGTAGTGGATGCATTGAACAGCCTTCCTGAGGAGGTTGTGGGGTCTAAAACTGTGGGAGAATTCAAGAATGCATGGGACAGACATAAGGCAATTCTTGTGGGGGGCAGGAAGATATAGGCTGTTGGTTAACTAGGATCTGCGGCCTATCCTGTAGGTAGGGAAATGGGCAGACTAGATGGGCCTAGCAGTCCTTATCTGCCGTCAAAGTCTATGTTTCTATGTTTCTATGTTTTATTGAGTATGAATTTATACAGAGACACGGTACAGATATAATACATCCAGACATGGTGCTTAGTTTGGACAGCTGAATTACAATACATGGGTGTACAACAGGCAAGCAACTAACATCACAGACAGTGCAAGTAATCCTTAGTAACCTTTATACTGTATGATGCATGGGGGGCGGCAACATTACTCCTTTAATAGCTGGGCCTTGCAGGCTAACAGGCGACTCATATACACATTTAACATCTAAGTCTTGACTTCTAATTGCTTTTCCCTGCAGGGTGGCTTTTGCAGTTGTTTTTCCAGACTGCTGCATTGTTCTGAATTGTGGAGGTTATGTATTGCAGATATGGGCCCCAGACCATGTGATATCTTTGTTGGGTCTGTTGCGAGTAATACAGCAGCCTGGAATTGATCACTAAGATCTCCACTGCTTTGTATAATTCTGCTACCCCTGAAACTTACAATGTTCTCCATCTCATCAGGATCCATCTCTTGGCTTCTACTGAGGTCTGCACCAGCCATTGCAGCTGCAGAGTTTTCAGACACACATTTGGGGCCTGAAGTCCTAACAGAAGGATTGCTGGCTGGCATGGAATATTGGTCCCCCTGACTGCCGTGCATTCTCTCACCACTGTGGCACAGAATGGCTGTATGTCTGGGCAGTCCCAGAGTATTTGAAGGAGGTTTGCATTGTCCCCCTTGCACCTCCAGCACTAGTCTGAGTGGAGTAGGCCTGTTCTTTTCAGGAGTGTGGAGGTACGATATCACAGATGTAGGATTTTCTTCTGTATTAACAGGCTCTTTGAGTCTTTGCAGCCCTTCTGAGCCATTCTCCAACACCCTACTCACTCCTCTTTGGATATGATTCTGCACAGCATCGTCTGCCACCTTATTCTGGCCCTCATGGATTGATTGGGTGTCTAATTTTTTTTTATCATGGCCCGTATCCAGCCAGATAGGCCCTTGGGCCTTTGTAGCCAGTTTACTATGTGAATGGACTGGAGGACATGCCCCTCTCCTTTTCTGTATGGCAGGCAATTACATTTGCTTCTTTGCCAGGTGGTATACGCGCTCCATATTTGGAGAAATTTCCAGTGGTCAGAGGCTGAATACTATATGCCTTAGGTCTTGGAATGAGAGCAACCCGCCAGTATTTGGGTCCACCAGGTACCCTATTTTAGTGATATTCTTATCTTTCCAGGAGTCCCACATTATGTTCTTATAGAGTGGGGTTGAGCCATAGTGGCTTATAGTTACCAGGATGCATACACATGTTTGCTAGCTTCCCCATCTTCTGAACAATGAAATGTGCTGCCTTAATAGTAAGCCAGGGTGTGAATGTTTTTGGTAAGGGGGAGGTAAAAAATACTGCAGGATGTGCCCCTTTCAGGACTGAGGTCTCAATTTTTGCCCAAGTCAGGCAATCCTGGCTAGCTTGCCTAAACATTCTGATCGAGGTGGCCAAATTGCAAGCAGTAGTAAAGTGATGGAAATCAGACATGTTCCAGCCTCCCCTATCTTTGTGGGCTGTTAAATTTCCCCAACTAAACCATGCCCTACTCATGCCCCATATGAAATTCTTTATAGTTTTGTTTATTTTGTCAGACCAGGTTTTAGGAATCTCTACTGGGAGGTGTGCCAATAAGTAATATATCCTAGGGGTGCTCGTCATCTTGATGGCTTCTGTTTTGCCCATTAGGGAGAGGTTGAGCAGTGCCCATCTGTCTGTTTCCCTCCGAATGATATTAATGGCTGGAGTGAGGTCGTCTGTTACTAAGCTACTAACTTTCTGTGATATCCTGATTCCCAGATATGTTATGCCACCTTTTGCTTTGATAATCCTGCTGTCAACGCACTTGAGTGGAGTGCAGTATTATTGAGAGGACAAATCTCGGATTTATTTATATTTATATGCAAGCCTGATTGTGCTGCAAAATTCTTTAGGGTCCCCAGTATTGCTTGTAGGCTAGCTCCTATATCTTCTGTGAGTATGAGGCAATCATCCACGTATAGTTTGGTGATGTACTCCTCCTCCTCCCCAATTTGTATTCCCTTTATCTCAGGGTGCATTCTGAGAGCCTGTGCTGATTGCTCTAGAGTCAGTACAAATAGTAGGAGGGAGAGAGGGCAACCTTGCCTCGTGCCTCTATATAGTTGGAAGGGGTCTGAGAGGGTGTAGTTCATTAGTAGCCTAGCCACTGGGGCTTCATACAGGGTGCAGATCCAGCCACAAAAGCCGCTCCCAAAGTTCCCTTCCAGCAGCACGTGGTGCAGGTACTCCCATTCAACAGAGTCAAAGCCTTTCTCAAAGTCCACTGTGAGGACTGCCAATGGTGACGTAAAGCTGCTAGCTTTCTGAATGAGGGTAACTAAAGCCATCATGTGGTCAGAGCTTGCCCTTCCTTTTATAAAGCCTACCTGGGCTGGATGAATCATGCCCAGTAGGAGATGTTCCAACCTAGAAGCCAGCACTTTTGCTAGTATTTTGGCATCCGCATTGATTAGAGAAATGGGGCAATATCTGGTTGGGCTGATAGGGCCCTTACCCTCCTTGGACAACACCGTTATAATGGCCTCCCTTAGGGTCAGTGGCAGAGAGTGTTTTTTGTGTGCCTCCTCCAGCATCCGGAGCAGGGGGGAGGCACCACTGAGGTAGCCACCACTTTATAATAGTTGGTGGGGTACCCATCGCCTGTTGGGGGCCATGGCCATATTTATTTCCTGGAGTGCAAGGGAGGCATCTAATGTTTCTCTTTGTTCTGGTGTAAGCCTGGGCATCCTAAGTGGACTCATAAACTTCCTAAAGGCCTGCCGCCCTCCCCCATGTGGTGTGTGAGGCATACAACTCCTTGTAGAATGTCTGGATGATTACATTGATTGCTTTTATTGCCGTTTGTATTTTGCCAGTCTTCCCAGCGAGTTGGGCTATATGCCTTTTGGCCTGTTGCTTAAGCAGGTGAAAGGCAAGTAGTCTACTGCCCCCCAAGCCCAGTACTTAAATTTAGTGTGTTGGATTTGAAGCTGTGCTTTCCTGGTAGTTAGGGTATTAAGTTTTAGCCTAAGGGATGTAAGTTTGTATAACAGCTGAGGGTTTTCCAGTTGTCTGGGGTCCTTTTTGTACTGTTTCTCTTTTTGTGCTAGCTCAGCTTCCAACTTTGTGACCTCCTTCTTCCTCTGCTTCCACCAGTAAGAGGCCATACTAATAATTTTGCCCCTCTTGGCTGTCTTGTACCCCTCCCATAGCCCTTCTGGGGATGCAGAGCCCTGTGGCTTATCCTCAAAATAGTGCTGTGTTTCCTGTGTCAGCCAGGCTTGGAAGTCCTTATCCTGGAGCAAGAGAGGATCCATTCTCCATTGTACAGATTTGGTCTGAGATGGGTATAGGGGGTATCTGAGGGTTACCGGGGCATGGTCAGAGAGATAAATCGGGGCAATGTTCATAACTGGGGAAGCCCTGGTTATACCTGGGGACATTAGCCAATAGTCCAAGTGACTGGCCATGGCCTTTGCTGCAGAGAAAACGTGTAGTCCCAATCTGCAGGATGTAGGGCTCTCCATACGTCTGTTAGTTGGTGCAGGGTCATTAGGTTCTTGAGGGCTGTCCGGGTATGAATGTGAGGTTCTGGCCTTGAGTGAGAGGGGTCTAAGATATAGTCCAGACTGAGATTAAAATCTCCGCCCAGATAATATCTGGGTTGTCCTGGGACCATTCCAGTATGGCTTAAGACAAGGTATCCATGAATTACGGATTGTTCTCATTTGGGGTGTATACATTAGCTAACACCAAGGGGCATTTTGGAGTATCCAGTTTTGCTAATACCCATCTACCCTGTGTGTCTGATTTTGATGCCTTCAGCTTCCACCTCGCATTTTTGTGGCCCAGCATTGAAACCCCACATTTTGCTGAGGCTGACACACTGTGAACCTCCCATCTCACCCATTCCCGCTTCAGTTTCTGTGCCTTTTTGTCATTGAGCTTTGTTTCCTGAAGAAAGGCAATCTGTGCATACAGTTTCTTTAAACGAGACAGCACCTTTTCCTGTTTAATCTGTGAATTTAAGCCCCTTACATTCCATGAGGTGATAGCAGCATCTATGGAGGAGGTCGAATTGCAGTATTACATCTTAGATACTGGAAAAAATGTGCTGTTGTCCCATTTAAGGTGTACATCATGTCTGCCCTTGCCCTGTTTACCATAATGCTTTCCAAGATGTCTGTGTGTCCCCTGTCTGTCTATCTATGGTCTGACCATGTACTACCATATCTTACTGACCTTTCAGTCATACTGTCTAACACTTCCTTTTCTTTTTTGTGTTCCCTCTTGTTCCTATGGACCCCTCCTAGCCGCCCTGTCCTTATGCGGGATGTTCCACTTCCCTCTTGAGCAATAGTGAGGAGGAATCTTTGTGGTGTCATGCTTCTCTTGGGGGCAGTTTTTCCAACAACTTTTAATAACCAGATAAACTGTAACAAATCTACAGAAAACAGCAGATATGTATAGTTGCAGTGACCGCCCTGGCAGTTGGCTCACTGCAATCAATGAGCCTGCAGTACTCGGGGGGTGGTGGGACTCCCTCCATAACTTTTGGCAATATGTTCCCTACCTTGTGTAACCCCTAGATGGCGCTATCCCAGGGGCTACTACCCCTGCCTGATTTGCCACTAACAGGTTGAGGGGCCTGGATCCAATGGCGGGTGCCTCCACCCAGAGGTCAGGGTTTACAATAGTTAAACTTACTTGATCACAGCCCTCTGGGACACTGCAACCCCCCTTTCTTCCCACTAGTGGCCCACACAATACATCAGAATTACCTTTACAGTATACACTTACCCCCAGGGCTGGTTCCGGCACTGGAACCTCCTGTGAAATAAGATACAGTGCAACAATCACAGTACATTACTTTAACATAGACAAATACCACAGGCAGTATAACTTTGCTGAAACAAGCAGCTCTGATTTATTTAGGGGGATATAACAAGGACAGGGGAAATCAGGTTAATTAGCTTATCACTCTACTCATCTATTTATGGCTCTGTGCACAGGCCTATCCCTATCAGTTACTGTCCCTGGGTACCCAAGCCCTAGTGGCTAGTCCAAACCGTGGCAGCTGGTAGGGGCCCTTTCACACAGAGAAAAGGAGAATTAAACAGTCAGCAGTACAGTAATTCCATTTGGATTTAATGTGGCACCAACAGGAGCGACCTGAATTAGTACTCACGACTCCAAATAAGATAGGGTCCTTCAATGTCAGCAGGGCTACTCTTGAGCTCCAAGAGACTCCTCACATTTATATGGTAAACAGTCACAGGCAAAAGTCACTTAATGGCAGCAGGATTCACTTGAGGTACACAAACCTCTTCACACATTTATATGGTAAAAAGAAAGCACTATACCAGGCAGGCTGCATCTGTATCCCGATCGCAATTACTGCACAATACCCGGGAGAACACACAGCAGATTCAGTTCCTGACAGACCGAGTGCAATTTTCAGCAATTCCTCCAGTCTTCTACAGGGTGAGCCTGGTTTCTACTCTTCAGATATCCTTTGATTCTCTTCACAGGATGGATTCAGTCCTAACAAGCTGCAGATCGGAACTCTGGACCTTACACATGTTTTTTGACTAAAACTGTGCACTGAAGGAGCACAGGGTTCCTTTCCCCTTCACTGCCAAAGCTTAACTGAAACTCCCAACAGACAAAACCGGGCACTTCCTTTGAGTTCTTCCCAGTTCTTGACTGGATTGGCTGTCACTCACAATAGACTGCTGCTGTTGGTCCAAAAAGGCGCCGAAGTCCAAACTACATCTCCCAGAGTCACTGCCCATACAATCCTCTTGTGGCTGGCTCAGATTATGAGTCCAAGTTCTGATTCGCCTAAGGCACCATTTTAGAGCTAGCTTACCCCACACTGATTGGTCCAGTTCAGCAGTTCAAAACCAGAATGGGAACTAGGCAGACACAGTTCTGACTGCAAAGAAAGCAGGTTAGACAAACTGTAATTTCATTATTACTGTAAATGATTTCTGGCAAACAGTTACATCTTTCAGATAGGTTCCCTTTGCACTCCTAGTGACTGCAAAATGGAGTGAATTGGCAGCAGCTCGAGTGGTACTCAAACAGAGAAACACACAGTCCCCCTACAAACTAATTATGTCTGCAAGCAGACAGCTCTTAAAGAGACAGTACCAGAGGTTCTAAAAACACTCACTGATAAATGGCTTAAACGCCAAACACCATTCAGGCTTGGAGCATTCAAGCAAGCTCCTGGAAGTCTTTTGGGAACCCCCATTTGCAGGGGGGTTACACTTGCTTCAAATATCCCTGTGTATCTTTTTGTTTTGCCTGTTCTAGGGGGTAGACTCCCTAGGGCTTCCTTACACACGGATCCTTCCATAGCCTGTCACTTTCTTGGGGGGGGGTAATTCATCACCCTAGCCCCTGGCCCTGCTGCCCATTTGCTTACAGGGTGCATGTTTGGGGAGCAGGTGCACCACTGACCATCCTACATGCCCCCCACATTGGTCCATCCCCACACCGTATATAAACACAAAATATATTGGCAGCTGCCTTTGTACCCTCCCTTGGTATATTTGTCCTAGAGACTCTCAATCGAACCTCAGTATCTATAGGTTTATTAAACTTACCCCACCTGCATTTACCCTGAAAAACTTTTGCATGAATGCATTAAACATTGCTATAACTTCACACAACCTAAGCGCCAACCGGGCATATTTATAAATGAGCCTTAGTGCCCACATTGTATACTGTCATTTCAAACATTTTAGCCCTTTTAAACACATTAGGATTACAGAACAGATTAACCGAGCTAACTAATCTGCTGGCCAATTTGTGAGGGGGTGGAGGGGGTGGAAGCATTCACCTTGGTAGACTGGCTGTTCTGCAAAACAGCCAGCCTAGTGAGGATCCATCCCTGAACGTGGTATGCCGCTATCTATACTAGATAGCAGCCACTTTAGTGCTGTGCATACTTCCGGACCATTTAGTCACATAGACTGTCCCAGCACCACTATGTCTACACCCCATATCTGTTCCCATCCTTAGTGGGGCTGTTTGTGCCAGTTGCCAGATGCACCGAGTGTTATATCCTTTTAGAAGCTCCCCCCCCACTCGCTTTGGTGCTTGTAAATTTCACTGCGTAGTGGTTGCTATGCGAACTTGTGAGAGGGGGGATGCCACATGGTGCATTTGACAATTTCAGGGTATTTATAGAAGGGCCTGGCTAATCGCAATTCCACCCCCTTACCTCACCATATTGGCCATTAAGCTTTTACAAGGTGCACCAGTTCATTCAGGCTCTGG
Organism: Neoceratodus forsteri; assembly: GCA_016271365.2. Classification (NCBI taxonomy): domain Eukaryota; kingdom Metazoa; phylum Chordata; order Ceratodontiformes; family Ceratodontidae; genus Neoceratodus; species Neoceratodus forsteri. The sequence continues at coordinate 156,490,261 of CM028131.1, read as the reverse complement.
TTTCCTCTCTCCAGACGGGCTGGCAAGCTGGGTTGTCAATGGAGACAGCCTGTCCTCAGATTCTGCCGCAGCAGCCCAGGTCTGACAAAGTGGGGCCCAATCAGCTGTATCTTCCAGTACCAGCTCTGAGTGTTCCTGGGCTTGCTTCTCCCCTGCCATGTCCGGGGCCACCGGGAGAAGCTCATGTAGTGGCTCGAATAAGTTGCTGTTTTTGATCGGTGAGTCAGCTGGAGATGCACTGCTTGCTTCCAAAAGGTGGTGGAGGCTCTGCCAGCTTCTGGATCTGCATCGAGGTCAGGGATCTTTGCTGGTAGCTGGGCCATTGCTTCATTTCTTTTGTCAGCCTCTCCATGCCTGCTGCCACTCAACTGTACTTTGACTTGCCCATTGAGGAGGATCACTTTCTTGGAATTCCATCTCCTGCGGTAAGGGTAAATGCCATTTTGATTTTGTGGGGGGTGATTGTGGATGTGTAAGACCAGGGCTCTCCTGTTTAATGGCTTCTTGTAAAGCTCCACTTGGGCAGAATTGTCGAATGTAGGCTGTTCTGTCTTGTATATGACCCGAAACATGGAGGGGTACCTTAGTGAAGCAGATATTTGGTAGAGCTCCTGTTTCATCCCTCCATAGGCTCTCCTTTTCTTTGAGAGCTCCTGGGAGTAGTCCTAAAATAGCTGGATGTGATGTATTTCCCAGTTCAGCGTTCCTCTTTCCCTAGCAGTGCGAAGATAGAGATCTTTGTCAGCGTACCTCAGGAAACAACATAATATAGAATGAAGTCTGTCCCCCACTTTTGTTTTGGGAACCAGGGACCTGTGTGCTCTCTCTAGCTCTGGCCAGAGGAGGTTGTTCAACTGTAACAGGCTTGGGAGGAAATATGTAAGAAAGTCAGTATGTCAGCTCCCCCTGATCCCTCTGGTACCCTCACTATTCACAGGTTATTCCACCTAGATCAGTTCTCCATGTCGTCCACCTTTGACAGGAGATATTGAAGTTGGCCATGATGTTCATGGAGATGGCTCTGGTAGGTGTGCAGGATTTCTTCATGAGCATTTACTGTCCTTTCAGCCCCAGCTACTCTTGATGTTAACTCTTGCATTTCTGTTATAGTTATGGTAGTAGTGTCCTTTAGTTGGGCATTATCAGTAAGTATTTTATTAAGTCTCTCTGAGGTACTTGTCAGTTCACTGGAGATTGTTTTTCCCTCTGTTAGTGCCATAGCTGAAGGCCAGCAATGTTCTAGTGCCCAAATGAGATTTCCAGAGGTTGTGCTGCAACTACTAGTCTGGGGATGTAGCTCTGCCACCAGGCCGAGCCTTGAGGTAGGTGCCTTGGCATTCCTTTTTGATAGTTTTGAGGGAAAATCCAAGCTCTTCCCCATAAGAGTGGTACCAAATTGTAGACCTCAGTTTGATGAGTTCTGTTTCTGTATGGTATATTAGCAAGGTGAACCTAGGATGCCATAGACTGTAGTTCCTAGGGATTCTCCAGTGGATTCAAGCTGTCGCCATCTTACCTGGCAAGCTCTGCCCCCCAATTGTTCTGTATTGTATTGTAATCTGTTGCCTTGTGTGTGTTACAATAAACTAAACATTAAAAAAAAAGCGACAAATGCATCTGTACATGGTGCATGCATCATTTCTTTGCCATAAAGCATTTACAGCTGTCACAAATGCATCAAAATGTTTAAAGATAGCAATCAAACATTTTGGCACATATTGCATGATGCAGGTGAAACTCATAACTGGGATTTGTGCCTGCATTATTCCTTTTGACAATCCAGCCTGCAGTATGCAGCGGTGGAAGGCAGACTACATCATTGCTTTGTTGCCTTCTGGTGGCCTGGGGTGCAGATTGGTTGGGGAAGGCAGAGCAGGTGCATATCACAACTATTCACAATATGGCTGACGTGATTTGATGGGGATCTAATTCTTGACAAAAAGGAAATATTTTCGTATGACAATGTAACTGTTATTGAAATTTGATGCAAAAATAAGTAAAGATTTACACATTTAACAAAGTAGAGACTCGGAATTAGACAGACCAGAAGACTACCTAGGCTTGGTTAGGTCAAAGAACTAGGCTGTGTCTGTGCTTTGTTAGATAAACCTTTACGTATTACCGCATCCATCATGTGTGCCATCTTGCCTTATGTACTTCCACTCTGTGTTTACAACTACTCTTAACACCCAGCTCATTCCTATAAAAATAAAACTGGTATTACCCACAAGCTTTTACTGGGCTAAGGGTATCCAGTGAGGATAGTGACTGAATATAATCAATCGTCAAAACGGCAACTCATAACCAATGGTATCCTCATGGGCTACCCTGCAAGGATAGCGACCTTATGTGAAGGCAACCGTAGGGGAGGGTAACTGAGAGGGAAGAATAGCAAAGGGAATGGGAGGGATAGGGGATAGTATGCCTGCTGCAGCTGAGCTAGCTGTGTGGTGTGGTGCTGAGGGTGGCTAGCTCCGGCACAGCAGGTACTGGGTTAAGGCTGGGGACTGGTGAGAAAAAGTTTGCTGCTGGCTGTCGCTACATTTTTTTTTTTTTGCAGCAATCCAGAGTTTTTCCCCCTCCCCAACATGCACCCCCTGGAGTAGATAATCCTTTAACAGGGGGGTGTGGGGGGCAAAGCCCCCTGTGAGGTGGGCCATGGGGGGGCACAGCCCCCTGCATATACACTTGGATTCCTTGCCAGATGTCTGTTCACCAGCATGTGTAAATCATTGATTTGTTTTCAGCGATATACACTCACCATAATAGCAATCGCTGTTTTGCAGTCACTATTATGACATGGAACCAGGCTAAAAGACAAAAAACAATTAAAATTAATATGATACATTGAAGGGGGACCTGAAATAGTTACATAGCATTGCAAAATCTCCATGGCCATATTGCAAAGAGGTTTAGTTGGCATAGTATCCTCTGGGGGTCCTGCAGTGGGAAGGAGGGATGCCATCTAGTCTTGTATTGTTTGGGCTACCGGTGCCAGCATCCCTGTGGGTCATTAGGATCCCAAAATTGCCAAAAATGCCAGGCCTCAGAATGAATGCATGATATTCTCAGGCCTATCACCTTACCTCTGGCAGTACTGGATATTCAACTCCAGAGGGGTCTTCACAGACCTAGAAGGCCCCACCTAGAGGTGCATGCACTGGACAATTCCTGCCAAAGGTAAGAATCATCAGGGCGAGATGTTGCCAGAAAGGGAAACTTGGAATACAAGGAAGAAAAAATGTAAGTAAAAGCATTGTGTGTGTGGCGTGTGTGCATGCGTGTGCTTGCGTGTGTGTGTGTGTGTGTGTGTTTCTGTGCATGTGTGTGGAGGATGCATGCAAATGTATGCTTGTTTCTGTGCATTTAAGTGTAACTTAGTTCATTGTTTTGTTGCTTGACATTTTGATAAGTCAATCTTTTATCTCGACACATGAATTATGCAGATTATCCCCTGCTAGTTTAATTCTTTAATTGCCTCTATCTACCTTCATTCATTAATGTCATCATGTTCAGGGGCTAGATTCATAAAAGGTTGCAAAGAACAGTGCAGAAGTTTGCGTTGTGCTTTGTGTTTGCCCAGGTTTCTAAGGTTGCTATTCTTAGTTGGATAGCTCACCTGTGCTATCCGATGAATAATAGGGCCAGGTCGCGTCAGGGATCCATGACCCTGCATCGACAATTTCTTGTCAGCATGATGTTTCCCCAACACCACTCTGTCAACTGCAATTGCAGTTGGTGTGGTGCCATGGAGAACAAAGTAGTTCTTTTGCAGGGGGCCCATGCAGGGGGGCTGTGCCCTGCGCACCCTCTTAACTTACTATTATCAATTCAGAGATGGAGTTGATTTGAGGATGGGTGCGGACCTTGGGAAAGGGTACTGGGGTCCCAAGCAAATTTTACAGTGATATGTTGATGTGGTCAGCATCGACCACATCGCTGTAAAGTTGTCGCTGTAGAGACGGCATACCTCAAGTCAGTACTAACCCCATTACCACTACCACTAACCACACTAGCACCACTCCGACATGTAGCCAGGAGTATGGCTCTGTAATGAATAGTGCAGCTGCACTATTTCCAATTCACTAAAGTATCCATGTGAATGAGCCCATTGGGCATGCAGGACACTATGTGGCCACTTGCATGCCCATTGTGGGTGCATTTACACAGGCTGCACTGGAGCTTAGCATGCCCCCCAGCCCCTGCACCATTGGCAGACCAGTGTTTCTAGTGCTAGTGCCCCCCCCAACGATCGCCGCCTGATAGGCAATAAATATATTTCCCTGGTGCTAGTGTCCCCCCCACCCACCAATCGCTAGCCTGATCTTAAATATGTAGTTACTGTATCCCTGGTGCTAGTGGTCTCCTCCCAGATCGCCCACCTGCTAGGTAATAAATATATTTCCCTGGTGCCAGTGCCCTCCCACACCGATTGCCAGCCTGATATGAAATATATATTGTTCCCTGGTGCTAGTGGTCCCCCCCAACAATCGCTGGCCAAATAGGTAATATATATTTACTTGGTGCAAGTGGTCCCCCCTCACTGATTGCTGGCCCGATATGAAAAATATAGTTTTCCCTTGGGCTAGTGGTCCCCCCACCGCTGATCGGCAGTCCAATAGGTAATATGTAGTTTTCCCTTGTGTCCAGTGGTCTATCCCCCAGACTTATTCTCTGTTCTACATGTTTTTTATGCTGCCTTTTGTGTCTTTTCTCCCATTTGTTCCCCTCCATGGGTCACACCTAGAAATAAGCCTCAGCTCATGGTGCTTTTTCCAGTTATCAGCTTTTAAATAAATAAATAAAATCCCATGCCCAGTGTCAAATGGCATGTCCCTAGGGTCCAGTGGTCCTGCCCTCTACCCGATCATATGACCATTGATAGAAAACATTTCTTGTGTTCCTGAAAGATTTTTCTTCCCCTCAGAAGTTGCAGCAGCTAGGCACGCAACCTTGCACAACCCTGCCACACAAAAGCAGAAACTGAAACCAGGAAGTATGGTGAGGCACAGTAGCCACGTAAATGTTTATCTGGACATTTAACACAGGCGCTCTGTTATACTTTTCAGTTTGCGGTGGTAATAACATAATATAGGACACAGCCTGTTGGCTGTAGCTTGTTTACCACTTCTGTGTTTGGAGGTGGATCAACCTTGGGGATCGTAAGTGATCGGGATGGACTTGCATTGTGAAACACATACAATGGGGCTGTAATGTGAATGTACTGCTTTTGCACAGTAGGCAATTTGTGTTTTGTTTAATTCCTTATTAAACTAAACTGAGACTGTCCGGGAGGGGGGTTGGCCAGCTGCCGACTCATCCACTAAATGAGAAAAACAAATGGCGGCTGGTGAGATTTTCAAATTTGGGGTGGCCCAAAGATCCTCTCAGTAATTGGGCACCCTGAATTGCCATTTGTTTTTCACCGGTCTCTGTTGAAAAATAAATGCATGCCTAAACATGACTTTCAACCAATTAGGATGCTTTATTTTTCAAGCCCATATTCTATTGTATCCATTGACACAGTCTTACAGTTGTAAGAGTGTGCTCACATGCAGTTGGGTGCAAGAACCATGAGCTGAAGGTGAGAAAGCCTGCTAAAAACGCAAGTGAGACTACACTCAAAACTACAAGAGTGGTCAGAATATCCACATTAATATATTATTGATTGATGTTGCCCAATAATATGATCAATAATATATTAATAAATTTAGAAACCTTCCCCACAATTGCCTGCTTCTAGGGCACCTGCATGAGAGACAATGTACAGAAGAAAAATGTCTCATGCACTGGGGAAAGGAACACTCTGATTAGTCAAAAATGCTCCCTTAGTCTATAAAAATGTAATTTTTTTTCTTGAAGAGGTTTCAGAGCTACCCACATGGCCCTGAAGCCACACTGATTAGGGTCATTTTTTTGCTGAATCATCATATAGCAAAATAAGTCATATTTCATGGCTTCAGCTGCCAGATATGTCGGTGGAAAATCATCATTCATGTTTTTGAAGGTCAGTCATCAAATGTCACAATATGATCAACAAGGGCAATCATAATCTAAGATGTGACTCGATGTTTGGTTCTGGTGCATGGTAGTACTGTATATGCAAGGCGAATCACACCTCCCAGCCCCGAGCCTACTTGTTGGGCTCCAAGGTTAAGGGCCCCAGGTACGTGGGGCTTGCCTGAGCACAAACCTCACTAGGGTATATGGGGAATGTGGTTTTGGTGCCTCCACCCAGAGTATGCTACGGGCTAGATGATGATTTGGAATATGCCCCCAGGGATGCAGTTGCCACCCAGCACTCACCTTAGAGCTTGCCCACCCACACGCTGGTGCATTCAGCAATGCAGTTCCCCACATATACTTATCAACTCTATAGCACTTAAATTATATGGCAGGCAATAATTACTCCAGTTGTACTGTAGAACGTAGATTAAATAACAACCAGATGTGGTGCCTGTGAGGGAAATATGAAATTAGCACAGCACAAGTTAATACCCAGCTCTTCCAGACTCCACTTTCCCCAAACAGCATACAACCCACACGAGAACAGTTGGAAACTGTCAGTATAGTTAAACCTGGGGTACCCCTTGCAATAGGCAAAGTCTGGTGCAGGCCTAATATCCAGGCCTGAGATGCTGGGTTGGGGCTCAAGTTGGCTGGCTTTAGTTTAACAACACCCCCAAACAGGCCATGGGTCATGCATGCATACATAAAATGTTAAACCCCAAATTCTAATCCACTATGAAAAGTAAAGTTACTGATTCTTGACTGATGAGAATGCAATTTAAAATGATAAGTTTACCTGTTTAAATTTGATGTCCACACCACAGCTGGGGTTCAATCCTTTTTCAGCACTGAAGGTGATGGTCTTCTGCAGGGGAAAAGAATGTCAGGGCACACACTTCAGAGGCCTGGTTGCATGAGAACAAAAGAAGACATGCTGGCAGAAAAATCTCTCCTGGTGCAGATAAACAGAAATACAATTCTTGGGCTTACACTTTATTCTGGTGCCCTGATACAATTTGCAACCGAAAACTAATCTGCTCTATGCCACAGCTCATAGCCAAACTAGTAAACAATTTAGTTATCAAAATGGGTTCTCTCGCAGTATCTGCAATCTGTGTCTTTCTAGGGAAATTCAGGCTCTCCACGATGCTTGCTAAAATGCTGAACTCTCCACTGAACTAGTCTCTCTTCACACCGAGTCTCATTTGCAGGGAGTTCCTGCCTGTCTAGTTTGCAGACTGGGGTCTAACTGGAAAGGATACAGCAACATGCAGCTCTTGCCTTTCTCCTCCAGTCACTCTCTCTGCATGCCCAAGAAGCCCACAGTCCCAGTAGGGTCCAGGGGCATCCTCATTGGCTGAACTGCTGAGTCAGTCTTGCTGCTGGAATCCCTATTGATTGAAAAAAGGCACCAAAACTGCAGGCTATTGATTGGTGGACTGGTGGACCAAAGATTACTCTCATGGCTGCCCCCAGCCTGCTAGAGTAAATACTGGACCCAGTACTCTAGCAGCAGTCCATGGGTCCTCCTGAAACATGACAGGAGTTAGCCCCAAATTAATGGGGGGGGTGTGTGTGGCTACAAAGATAATCACCTAGATCATGATTGGTACCCTTAAGTATTCCTGTGACTCACCATCCCGACACATGCCTGCCTGGGCACTTACGCCCAATATATGTATAGTGTCCCGATAGTGAGCATTCTGTTGATAAATTATCCAACAGATTTCGACAGGGGTAAGGTAGCGGATATGATGGGTTGCTACCCTTGCCTCTGCTGGTGCACAGTAGGGGACAATTGTTTCGGGGAGTTGGCTGAGCTGCTCCGGTGGTGTACAGGGCTAAACCACCAGCAGCTCTGCCACATGTTCCCTCAAACCCAGATTCTGGTCTGGGTTACATCCTTTTAGGGACCCCCCCCCCCAACAATTATTTTTTTTACTCCAGGGTCCACTCCCCCTTGGAGTTGGTTATTTTAGTTATGGGAGGTGTCTAGTTTTGGTCGTAATGCCCAAAATATTACTGTTGGGAATAAAATCTGTTTGGGGCTGTGGACTTCGGGCAGATTAACTCAGTATGCTGTGCGTCGGCATACTGAGTTTAGGGATAGCATGTTATACAGTAGTCTCATGAGTTGATCATTAAAAACATACATTTTAAATCATCAGCTGAATGATTATCTCTGACAGATTTTAGCATGATGTTTTTTTTTGATACAGAAGTGATCGAGGATTATAATTTATGACTATATCAGCTCCTTGATGTGAGTTTGTAAATCACTTGGTGAATATTACACAATGTTTTTCTCTGTGATAAATATATAAATATGAATCTACCAAATATCTGCAATAGAAAGCTAATTATAACATTGATTATGTCAGGCAAGATGTTTTAACCCTTTAAGAAAAGCAAATGCTAGGTTGTATATATTTGCCCAACTTATTTGCATATTTTAAAAGTACACTCTATGAACCAAACTAATGGCAATTTTTACTTTTAAAATGATTTTTAAATTAAACTATTAGTTTACAGACTATAACGAACATTTTTTTGCACAAACCATGTACATTTAGGAACTTACCCAACCATATGGGAATCACTTTTGGGAGATATTTCAGGCCCTCTTTTGGACACATTCCCTACTCTCCCTCTAGCTAAGACCCACTTCCTCTCATCTTAGTAAACTGATTGCCCTTCTCTGCTTCTTCCTACACTGACCACCTCCCTTACATTACTGCTTCATCGAGTCTACCTCTTGTAATATGCTATTTCCACATACAACCTATTTTTGTTCTACTCTATATGAAGTTGTTTCTCCAAACCATTTCCTATGCAGTGTTATTTTTTGATTGCCTGTGTGTTGGTCATTGATACTGTTTTGACCTACCCTATGTGTAATTGTCCTGCACTTTTGAAATGTTCTGTATGTTATTCTGTTTTGTACTCTCCCAGGTTGTGCCTGAAAATAGTCATGTTATGGCTAATGCACTTATCCGATAAACAAAAACAAAATAAATATATAACACAACCATAAGGGTACCTCTTTTGGGAGATACCTGTATATAACCACTGTAGGCCTTTGTAACACAAATAAACAGAGTTGAGTCCTAAGCGTTAGTATAAATAAAAGCTATGTGTATTGATATAAAATGCAAAGTTTAACTGCTGACTCCAATACCTGATGACCAAATAGTTAACAAGATGAATTCCAAAGATACTGAAACAAGATAAATTGAATCTTTTTTGTAGATTTATTGCAGTGACCTTGGCCATGGCCAGTCATGAAACATGATGATATGAGACCATGATAAACCATCATTTATCACAATCATCATTTGTATGTCATCATGGCTGTTGATTGGCTGCCAATTAATGATCGTGTTTAGTCATTGTTAGTCATCATCTTGAAAATAATTACCTTGCACGTAGCTGCTCCTGCCATGCCCCTCCCTAATTCCCTCTGCTAAGCCTTAGACAAACCCATCCCCCTACCCTCACTTTCATTTTATCCTGTGCACACCCATCCCATCTAGCCCTTCTCCCCTTCTCCCTAATTGCTCCCCCCTTACTGGCCTCTCTTGATCTCTCACGGAATGTAAAGGACCCTGAATGCTCTCCATTGGTCCCTCTCCTGCCCCCTAAGGGTCTTGTATCTCTCATCTACTCCCTTCCCCCACCATCTTAAAGGGGTCTCTCTGGGATACTGCCTTATCCCCTTCTCTCTGGTTCCCCAGTCCCCTTGCAGGGTTCTTCATACCCTGAAGAGGTCTCCAGGGGCACGACTCTTCACCCTTCCCCACCTCACCCCTCCCTCCCCTTCCCCCTTTCCTTTCATGTAAGCACTTGTTTACATGTTAACCCAGCACTTATTATTGTCCACTCTTTCTACATGTTATGCACAACACTGTTATAACACTGTTTGCAACACCTGCCCTACAACTGTATGCTAATGTTGATCTTGTAACTTGCATGTATAATGTCTCATTCCAGTGGTACCTCTTCCCCCCAGGTCACACTGGGAGACAAGTGACTTGTTGCTCAGTGTGCCTTCCTGGTGAAACATTTCAATAAATAAATAAATAAAAAATTTTGACAAACCTCTCAAGCTTTTGTCACTGAAAAGGGAGTCATGGGCACCCAAAAGGTGGGATAATATGTGACACTGACTCTCATGGGGGACACATCTTCAAACATGGAGATATAAGCTCAGCACACTAAGGAAACCATTAACTTTACTTGTGCAAAATTTATATAATGTTTATTGTTGCTTTAACATGTTAAAGAGCAATTCTGCATATCAGCACGTACTTTCATAAATAAGATGTTTCAGCTGTTAAAATTTACTAGAGAATGTCTTTTTTATTTTAATGTTCCTTTCCAAGATTTTAGCATATCTTGTTAATCCATCTAAAAAGTCTATAAAGAAAACATCTGAAAATATTTGCCTCTACCCTATTAACCTCACAGTGCCTTTGTTTATGACATCATAGTGCTCATCATGACAGCAGACTGTGATGTCGGGGGAGAGTCAGATACATTTTGAAAGACACAGTGAAATAGATGCTTCATTATCTATGATATTTAGTTGACCAACAGTTGTGAAAGTAGTAAAAAGTAACAAATTACTAGAAAACAATAAAGCTTAAACACAAGTAATGTAAATCTAGTGTTTTTAAGCTTTGTCCCCCAGATCCCCACCAAAAAAATGCAGACATGTATGTGTGGGTGCTCAGTTTGGCAATTAATTTACTCATTCTTTTGCTTCAAGTTTCACATTATATTCAGATTCATAGGTATACATACATAAACATATCTCTGAGTAACATTTCCATAAAATCATCCATTCCAAATCCACTTTATCACATGATAATTTATTTTCCATTTCTCTTAATTTCTTTTCTTTTATTTCTTGTCTACTCCCCCCAGATGTACATCATGGGTGGCCATCTTTTCTCATCCTCCTCCTCCATTCAAGGGGTACAAGCTTACACTCTGTACCCTTACCTCCTGCTGAGTTTTATGTCCTATTTATTCTTTGTCCCCCTGCCCGTTCCCCCCCATGCTATCCTTCCCCTTCCTCTGTTTTCCGTTTCCTCAGTGTAATGGCCATCCACTTTCGGCAGCCCCCCATTGGTCCACTGCACTCCACCTACAGCAGCGACCACACCAGATCCAACTCCAGTTCTACTTCAGGGCAGGTGGGTGGGAAATTCTCTTAGAGAAAAATTGTGAGCTCCCTGGTCCTGTGTTTGCCCTAAAATGCCCTTGTTGCTCACCTCTCTCTCTCTCTCTCTCTCTCTCTCTCTCCTATCCTGAGCAGTCCCTGTTTCCCACCTCACTCCAGCTCTGACCTCATACCCCTCCCCTTTTGTGACCTCACTATGCCCCCCCTGCCCCTACATCCACCCCCTTTCCTTCCTCTGCCAAACAATCTGCTCTTGGCCACCCACACACTTGGTTTGGGCCTGTGGACAATGGGGTCTGCCCTCTAAAGGGGGCAACCCTCTTTATATTATAATAAAGAGTTGCACTTTAAAATACAGTATTATGAATTTCTGCTTTAAAGACTGAAATCACAACACCTTCTCAGTGTGGGCAGCACTTTTTTGTGTGGGACAGATAAGGGTCAGAGCCGTTTTGAGGGGTAACATGAGGAACATCCCTCATAATCATGGATAGTTGAAAGATAAAATGTTTGATGATTGAACATTTTCTTTGAAAATAATTGCAATGATGATTTATAATATATTATGATTATGTCATCATAATTTCAGCTTAACTAGGGAGCTATAGACAGATAAACTTTAGACAGACTTTTATTTATTTGGCACTTTTCAGGAGCTCAATGTATGGTAAAATAATTAGGACGAACAATTACAAAAATATAACAATACGTTAATCCAAAACATAAACAATTAAACAAAGAAAATAAATAACATAAAACACATCTAAAACCCCTATGAAACCAACTGAAAAATACAATTCGGTATGTATTAGAACAAACCATGTATTTCCCTCACTCCTTGTGAAAATTATCCTACGTCATTTGATAGTGGAGATGTGGTTGCCTCCAGATCCACCATGGCCAGGGTAGATTTCTTTTTGACTCCTTCAGCTGCTTTGCCTTAAATAATTAACCTTTTATGGGTCATTATTCATCCCTCTCCTTCCCTCCCTCAAGGACAAGTGTCTGTTACACAGCATCTCTCTCATCTTCAAGTTTTGGCTTGGCTCCCTTTCCTGTTACCTCAGTTCTCTCCTCAACTGTCTTCTCCCTTCCTAATAGTCTTTGAGAAACTATGATTTTTACCCTTGCACTCTCCCCAGCCCTAAGACTCCTACTAGATAAACTATCTTTTCTTGTAGGCTCCTTTGGCTACCATCTAATTTACTGTCCTCCCTCCACTTCACCACCTCCACATTTTCTCTGAAACTTCTTCCATCAGCATACAACTTATGCCTGCACTTGCTTCTACCTAATACCAGAAAAGCTTATGGCTAGGGTGGGTCCACCACAAGACCGCTAAAAGGAATACAGCATGGTCGATTACAGTGCAGGCAAAATGATGACCCCGAAAACTGTACTTCACAAAGATCACTCAAGTAATGACAGTGCAGCAATTTAGCATTCTGACTCTGGTGGGTGAGGGAGGCAACGTGAGTGAGGGGGATATTTTACAATTCCAACTCTGGGGGCCAGGAGGCAACTCGGGGCAACGATGTAGTATTCCAACTCGGGGAGGCAACTTGGGGCAATTTACTATCCCAACTCTGTGGAGAGGCAACTTGGGGGGGGGTTTAGGATTCCCAACCCAGGGAGAGTGAAGGTCAGGGGCAGGGGGAAGAAGCACTGTAATATCCGCATGCTGTTATGTCTAGGTAGCTATTTTTGCCCATGATATTTGCACAGTGCGCATTTTACTTTGTTATTTGAACACAGTTTTGACAGTATACCAACTAAGATAAAACATAGAAACAGAGACTTTGATGGCAGATAAGGACCGCTTGGCCCACCTAGTCTGCCCATTTCCCTACCTACTAAATAAGCTGCAGATCCTAGTTAACCAATAGCCTACTTCTTCCTACTTCCCACAAGAATTGCCTTATGTCTGTCCCATGCTTTCTTGAATTCTCCCACTATTTTAGACCCCACAACCTTCTCAGAAAGGTGGTTCCCTGTCTCCACCACCCTCTCTGTGAAAAAATACTTCCTCACATTGCCTCTGAGTCGTTTCCCTTCTATGTTCAAAATGTGTCCCCTTGTTCTTGCACATCTCTTTTTTGAAAGATGCTACCCTCTTGGACTTTGTTGTGTCCACTGAGGTACTTAAAAGTTTCCATCATGTCCCCCCTCTCCCACCCTTCCTCAAGGGTATACATATTAAGCTCCTTTATTCTCTCCATGTATGGCTTCTCTTGCAGACCCTGCACCATTTTAGTTGCCTTCCTCGGGACTGCCTCCATCCTGTCTATGTCCTTGCGGAGATGGGGTCTCCAGAACTGGATGCAGTTCTCCAGATGGGGTCTCTCCAACTGTCTGTACAGAGGGATAACAACTTCTTGCTTTCTGCTGAGATGCTCTCTCCCTATACATCCCAGTATCCCCCAGCCCTCCCTACTGCCTTGTCACATTGCTTGCTAACCTTAAGATCATCTGATTTTTGTTGTTATTACTACCTCATCCCCCCACTTTGTGTGTACTCTTCCCCTGGGTTTTTATTTCCCAGGTGCATTATTTTGCATTTCTTTACATTGAATCCAAGCTGCCATACTTCTGATCATTCCTCCAACCATGGCAAGTCCCATTTTATCCTTTCTACCCCCCTTGTGTATCAACCCTGTTGCAGATATTTGTGTCATCTGCAAAGAGGCATACCTTTCCTTCCAGTCCCTCTGCAATGTCACTTATAAAGACATTAAAAAGGACTGAACCCAGTACTGAACCCTGCGGTACCACACTAGTAACCACCCTTTCTTCATTGTGGACTCCGTTTACTATTATCTTCTGTGTCCTGTTGTCCTGACAATGTTTTTCCCAGGCTATGACCCTGGGACCCACTCCCAGGCTGGCTAATTTGTTTATTAATCTTTTGTGTGGGACTGTATCAAATGCCTTGTGAAAGTCTAGGTAGGCCATGTCCACAGCCCCTCACTGGTCTACAGCTTTGATCACCCAGTCAAAGAAATCTATTAGATTCATCTGACATGACCTTCCCACTGTGAATTCATGTTGCCTTGGGTCCTGTGCCCCACTGGCCTCTAGGTACTCAACATTTCTTTCCTTAAGAAGTGATTCCATCATTTTCCCTACCACAGAAGTCAAACTGACAGGTCTGTAGTTTCTTGCCTCTGTCTTACTCCCACTTTTGTGAATGGGAATCACATCCATCCTCCTGCAGTCCTCAGGTACCACACCATTCACCCATGATTTGTTAAAATGGGTAGTCAGTGGTGTCACTAGTTTTCACCTTAATTCTTTCAGAATTCTGGGGTGAATTCCGTCAGGCCCCACTGCTTTGTCCACCTTCAGTTTTAAGAGTACTTTCAGAACTCTTTCTTCTGTGAAAGGACTGGTATCGACCACCCCTATCCAGAGTGCTTCTGTTAACTGGATTAGGTACCTTCCCCTCCTCCTCTTTTGTGAATACCGAGCAGATGTATTTGTTCAGTATCCCTACTTTTTCACTGTCCCTCTCTGACCACCACCCATCCATTCTATTCAGCCGCACTATCCCTCCCTTTTTCTTTCTACACTCATTAATGTACCTATAAAACATTGTAGAACCCTTCTTTTTGTTTTTGTATATTCTGTTTCAACACCCTGTCTTCGGAGCATCTCTCAGGGTCTCTCTTGACAGCCGCCACACTCAACCTCCCACCTGAACTGGCTGCTCTGGGAGCTACATTGGATATGCCATATCTGGGACTCCCCTGACCCCATGGAGAGGCCCCCAGACCTCAAGGAGAACCAGAGAGACAGCCGGTGTTGGGGCATGTGGTGGGTCTGCTTGCCAGAGATCGCCGTTGCCTCACCCAAGGGCAGAGGGATTTTCTTAGGTTTCCTCCCCTGAGGCATGGACGTGCAATGATGTCCCGCCCAGCATGCACGTGCTCCCGCATGCACCCAGAAGATGTCTGCCACTGCCCCAATCCCCATGCCTTCTGCGTCATGCACTGTAGTGCCCCCAGCCTCCACCAGGGGTTACCAGCACAGCGGAAGATCCCCTAACCCACCCCAGGACTTAGAGCTGTCCATGGACACTCAATCTTAGTCCTCCCCTGCTGACCCCTGACAACCTGGGCTCATTCCCGAACCCAGGTTGCCAGCTTGATGTGAGGTGTAACGTCCAGCGCCTCAACCCTATGTGCCACTGGGCCAGACCTTAGACCCCTTCTTAACCGAGTTGGCTATCTTTTCCTCAGTTTGGGCCTTTGCTATTCTGACTGCCTTCACTGCTTCCTTCTGCCTTAGCTGGTACAGTTCTCTGTCCTGCTCCTTCTGAGTTTTCTTATTCTTCATAAATGCTATCTTTTTCTCCCTAACCTTCCCCACCACCTCTTTTGAGAACCATAGTGGCTTTTTCTTTCATTTTGATTTGTTTATTTGCTTCACACAAAGGCTTTTTGCCTCTGCAATAGCAGTTCTGATGTTTCCTCATTGTTGCTCCACCCTCCCTTCTTTCCTGTTTGCTAGTGCTTTCTAAGGTACTCTCCCATTTTGGCAAAGTCAGCCCTCATGAAGTCCAGTACCCTCACTTTTGTATGGCTTGACTCTGCAGCTGAGTTTATTGTGAACCACACTGTTTAGTGGTCACTTGTTCCCAGATGGCTACCCACTTCTAGATCTGAGATCCTCTCACTGTCCCCGTTTGAGAATACAAGGTCTAAGATTGCTCCTTCCCTCCCGGGTGGGTTCCAACAGTAGCTGTCTGAGGCATGCCCCCTATAGGGCATCAAGAATGGCCATGCTCCTGGATGCAGCTGCAGCAAAGGTGTTCCAGTTAACATTGGGCATATCCAGGTCCCCCATCAACAATTTCTTCCCTTTCTCTGCCATCCTAAGGATGCCTTCTATCATATCCACGTCCATTCCCTCCCCCTGAGATGGGAGTCTGTATACAACCCCTGTGAGGATTGTGGTGCCATTTCCAGTGTCTAAAGTGATCCATAGTGCCTCCTTTCCTTCCTGTTTACTCTTTTGTTCTATTGCTTTTATCCCTTCCCTTACATAGTGAGCTACTCCTCCCCCCCTTCTACCTTCCCTGTCTCTCCTGTAGGTTGTGTACCCTGGTATGTTAACATCCCAGTCATGGTTCTCTGTGTGCCATGTTTCTGTGATTGCCGCAATTTTCAGGCATCCCTCTTCCATCAAGGCCACCAGTTCAGGGAGATTGTTGCCCAGACTACGGGCATTGGTACTCATTATCCTCCATTTCTTGATGGCCTTACCCAGTTTTGCTCCATCCCTGTCCTTACTGGCTTTGTCATTTTCTCCATTTTCTCCATTTACCCCTGCCCTTCTCCCCATCGGCATCTCTATCTTGGTGTTTACCACACTAATTACCCTGATTCTTTTTTTGGGGGGGCTAGGATTTCCCTTCTCTATTCCAGTGCCTCCCCCCTTGACTAGTTTAAATGCTTGCCAATGAAGCATTTAAACCTATCACCTAGGATCCTAGTTCCCCTCCTGGACAGATGCAGACCATCACACCAGTATAGGCCTGCATCACCTCAGGTGGACAACCAGTCCCCAGTGAAGCCAACCCCTTGAGCTTTGCACCAGTTTTTCAACTACTGATTAAATCCCATGGTGTGGAGCACCCCAGCTTCACCCACGCCATAGACAGGCAGCACCTCTGAGAAGGTTACCATGCATGCTACTTGCCTAAGGATCCTCCCCAACTCCATAAACTCCTCCTGCACTGTTTTGATCCCTTTTCCAGCCAGGTTGTTTGTCCTTAGGTGGACAATGACACCCAGCTCCCGCTCCCATGCAGCTGCTCCAGCAATCCTGAGGATTCGCTCCCTGTCCCTCCAAGCCATGGTGCCTGGCAGGCACCTTACCTCCCTCCCCTAGTTCTACCCTCCTAACTATGTAGTCCCCCCCAGGAGTTGTTTCCTTCCCCTGTGGGGTCCCATACCATCCTCCTGTGGGTCTCCTTTGTGGAGGTTCCCAGCATCCTCCTAGGTCTCCACTGCAGGTGCCTCTATAGAGGAATCACACTCTGCCAGAGATGATGTGAAGATTAAAATTTGACAGTGAAATGATCATGACCTGTCCCACTATGTACTGTACATAGTGTCTGAAGTGGTCACTTCATGCTGGTGACACGCCGAACAGTGAAACTAATACTACGAAAGACCATTACAGTGGCCAATTTGGCAGTTCGCTGTAATGGTTGCATGATACACTGACATGGGTTCTCCATGTCTTGCCCTCTACCCAAAACAACTCTGACCTGGAGTTAATTATTTTAAAATGTAGAGGGTGCAGGGGGTGATGCCCCCCTCAAAAAACACACATTGTTCTTCTGACAGTACAATGCAGAGTGTTGGCATTGTGCTATCACTATAATGGATTTTGACAGATTTACTGTCGATAAGACTTGGTGGAACCACTTCACGCTACGCTTCCATACAATGCCCTTTTATGTCTCGAATTGCCACTTCACAATAAAATACAGCTGCAAAGTGGCAAATTTCCATAATTTGTATAATGTTTTACTATACAAAGTGTGAATTTTATGATTCAGGGATCTGACAAGTGCAGAATTTATGAAGCATACTGTGATGCAAATTTTTGCACTTTATGGTGAAATTTGTGAATTGCAAAGTTTTTTCACATCACCCATACCTACTTGTGGCACAGGCAAATCTTTAAAACCCCTGTGTCCCGATACCCCTTCTGTCTTCCTCATTCCATCTTGAGAGTATAATCACATATCTTGTTGTACATTATAATTTTCATACACAATAACATAGTCACTTCTAGATGGAAAACTCTTTCAATTTATTGCCAAGCTTGCATTAAATCCCCATAGAATTTTTCTAAAGTTGATGGAGAAAAAGAAGAAAGAACTCCCCTCAGAAAATGCCTGTAATGACCACCTCAGATATTACAGCTGTACAAAACCATAGTTTTTCCCTTGAAACTTCCACAGCAAACACTATAGATCCTGTAATACTGTGCTCCTGCTTCACAAACATTTTCATTGCATGGGCAAACTTTAAGCCAAATCAATTAGCTTTATCTTTGTTTGTAGCTCTGAACTGCAACATCTGCTGTTGAACAGTAGAGATCCCACCTTCAAAGGGTTAAATTAACTAAAATCATATGGATTACTTTTTTGGTCAATCAGAAAGGTTTACAGAAGAGGCAGATCTTTTTGACTGTATAACTAGTGGCACTTCAATACTGACAGATGTCTATTGCACATGTCTGCCACTTACACTGTCAGGCCACTTATAGTAAATGTTTCCAGAAAGAAACCATGAGGTGAAGGGTTGCAAACTGTGGCACTCTCCTAAAATCCTTAAACGGTGGGTGTTAAAGAATTACAGATTAGCACACTTTAAGAATTCAGAGTACTATGCACTTTAATCTGACACCCTGAGGTCTGGAGGACCTAGTAAACGTGTAAAGGAGGTGATCTAAAATCATCCATATAATATGATGTAACACGCCAGCTGTCCAGTCCTTACTTGAACCCAGTAAACTCAGTCTGTTTCCTCAATAAAGCTCATTCCACAGCCAAGAAAGAAACAAATAGCTGTTTTATGGAACAGAGCTTTGGCATAACTCCATCCATAATAAATGCATCATGAGAAATCCATGCTGGGAGAATACATCAAAATAAATACAATCTCTACCATATGGTCACACATGATAAGCACACAAAAGCAGTATTACCAAGTGTAAGTACATTGGAAGCATATAGCTTATGGTCTACCCACCCACCCCCAATACACACACACACACACACACACAAAATCGCATGCGCACACACACACAAACACACACACACCTTCCCCTGGGTAGTGGAGGAGCTGCATGTGGCTGTGGCTGCCCACAGCGTTAGTGGGCCTAAGACCAGTAATTACACTAGTCTCTTATAGAAGATGGTTAGCTGATGCAAAGGTTTTATAGACATTTTTGTAATATACAAGCCACCTATTGTCTAGTACTGTACTTGAATTCCTACAGTAGCTTTTGCATTGCCTAAAATGGGTTGTTAGTGAGAGAATGTGGCACACTGTATGAGTCCAAACTGGATTTTTCTTGGTATGCAACAGTATTTCACATTACTACTGTTAGGATTACAAGAAGACAGACTCAGTGGACAAATGACCTTACTCTGCCTCCCTCCAGCTACTGTCTGTACTTACGTTATAAGACTTTATCTACTGTAACTGGATTTTGACCAGAACTGTGCAAACCTCCACATGTTTGATTTTGCAAACATAGTCCATTAAATCCAGTAACGCTTGTCAAATTCCACTTAATTTGGAACTCCTTTACCTTGGTTACACTACAAAAAAACATTGCTTTGTAATTACTACATGTAATGGGAGAGTATTTCTTTTCTGCCAGAGTATGAGTAGCACACAAAATAACAAAATAGTATACCAGCCTCAGTGAAGGCTACTGGTTCCAAACATTATGGCCATTCATTACTAACATACCTGCCAAGTGCTGTGACAGAACAAAGTGTTGGACACATAGAACAGATGTTCAACATTTCTTCTCAAATTTATTTACAAGGCTTCTGCAGCACAAAATGGCAAAACAATTGAAGTCAACAATGATATAGCAGCTCCCTATGAGTGAAGGCTACTGGTTCCAAAAATGGTGTCCATTTAGATACTGCCAAATGTGGATAAGGCTTCATATTATGCTAAGGGTAATCATTAGACAGAGAGTACGTACCTATATCAGCTGCTTGGATTTATTTTTTGTAATGGTGTTTTTGCAAAAGTTCAATAAATGTTTAAAAAAAATGTACATGCTTGTATAAGGCCTAGTTATATCCAAAAATGTGAAGATAATGGTGTAGCAACCACTGTGTATGTGAGGGTTACTGGTTCAAAAAACTTTCTGTTGAGACCCCACCAAATGTAGACAAGGCTTAGGGTGATGCCAAGAATAGGTGATGGACACAGAATACTTGGTCAACTGTGCAAAAACAATTAGATGTTTGTAGAAGGCCAGTAGCAGCAGTGGGATCTATTAGTTGAGCTATGGACTTGGGGACCAGACGATGACAGATTCAGACCCTATGACAGCCAAATGCTCACTTTGTGACCTTGAGCAGGTATTGAATCTCTCAGTGCTTCAATCCACCAGATGTGGAAATGAGTGGAAACAGGACCCCCACTGGAAATAAGATGTTCATCTCAGCTGGGCACTCCAGAGTAAATAAGTGTGAAAAAAAATCTAAAGGTAAACAAATCTGAAGACAATGGTGCAGCAGCCCACAGTGTGTGAAGGTTACTGGTTCCAAAAATGTTGTTCATTCATACACTGATAAACATGGACAAGGCATCATGTTATGTCAAGGATAAGTGTTGGACACAGATTGGCTGACTTCAGCAAAAAAATTCAGTTTTGTAATTACTGCATTTGTAAAGCTGACAATTACAAGGGTAGGGTGAAACAAGCAGCCCATGGGGGACAGTCACTTTGATTCAGCAACACCTTGAGGTCCACAGGCTCTCTCTTTCTCCTCCTCTACCTGACCTGTCACACGATGTGCAAAGGAGGACTGTTCATCTTTGTTGTGCTTGCAGTGCTAGCCTTTTTCAGGCCATGCATGCAGAGACCAGCTAGATAAGCCAGTCTTTCTATTATTGATCTTACATTCTGCCTTCTTCTACATAAATGAATGTCATAAATCTACCCTTAATGTAAGGATCTAATAGGCTGGTCAAGATGTAATGGTTAGTTGTGCGTATTCCCTTAATGTGTGTGCCACCCAAGGAGTGTGCTCTTAGTCTTTCTACCTGTCATGGAGCACCTTGCTAACAACTTGCTTAACTCCTTTCACCAATGTTGCCACCAGCTTGTCATGAATTTATCACTAGGCTGTTCTCTTCTCGCCCCACTTTACATCATTATTTACATAGACTCAAACCTCTGGATATCACAACCACTAGTAAACTAAATACTCCAGAGCAGACTCCTGTAGTAGAAGCAGTCTTCTTTTTAGCCTGGTAAATGCTCTTAAAGGTGAACCACTGAGTTGCCAGTAAAAATAAAGTACCTGATCTTTATTGAGGATATCACCTTCATTACACAACACCACTGGAACTGTAAGCCAGTGGTGTCAGGACCATTCAGAAACTTTTGCTTGCTGGGGTCTACCCACAATGTCGTATACATTGATGCCTATAAAACATGGGTGCCCCCATCACTCTGCAATATTTCTCCCACTGTCTGCTTGTAGGACTGCAGAGAAACAACTCCAATATATTATCTTTTTTTTCTTTATTTTTTTTCAGTTTAACAACTTTCATTATCATTTTATGCCTCTGTTGAAAGAACCTTTATGTAGGCTTGTACTTGTGACAAGATATTCAGAGATGATGCTCATTCCATCTACATTTGTTTTCTGGGTTTTTTCCATGGTGTGAGGTCCTGCAAGATCTGCCAGGGACTCACCTAGGCCCACATGACAAAATAACACCATCCACCAACTGTTAATATTCACAGGCAAACACAATAGTAAGGGTGCAAAAAGCTCCAGTCAGAGGTTTGTGTATGAGGGACTCCTGCTGGCATTCCTGTAAGAGGTATTCCTTTGGTTTTTTTCACCTATACTATGGTGTTTGCCTGTGTATATTGACAGTTGGTGGATGGTGCTATTTTTTCATATGGTTCTCAGCTGTTAATGTGCACATACAGTTGTCAGTGGCTTTTGCTCTTTGTCTATTCATCTAGGCCACAAGAAGACATTGCCATAAGTTCTTAGTGACTTTCATTGCTAGGATGGCCATGGATGCGGCAGATAAGGCTGTGAGCTTGAAGCTGTCTTCTTCATCCCATCTGTTCAGGTCTGCTGTGGGGAAGTCTCCCCAGCATTTTGTGATACTGTCACCAACAAGGTCATTGAAGTCTTGGGACAAGATCAAGTCTTCAAAGTCTTCAACCTCCAGCCATCACCACAGGTATAAGGATTAGACTCCTTCTTCAAGAAGTCCCAGCTCCGATTGGTGGTTATGTCCTCATCATCATCCACTCGCAGATATAATTCCTAAAGCCACCCTGACCATCCAAGAGATGCCAGGGTTGAGATCTGGCTCTGTCTGTACCATACCTATGGGTGATTAGCAGACCCCGTTGATGAGTACCGTGTAGTAGAAGAATAGGTCAGGAAGCATAAGTGGCTATAAAATTCACAAATAGCAGTTTATTATTATCAATAACAATTGAATAGAAAAAAAATTAAGTAGCGCAGGATAGTTCTTCATAAAGCCAGTACAAGCAAAAACCCTTCCATTGAATCTTTCTCTCAGATCTGAAAAAAACATTGCTCTCTTTATATATATATATTTTTATTTGTTTTGCTTTTGTTAACAGGACAAGTACACTAAACAAAAAACTTGCCTATTTTCAGGCACAACCTAAGACAGTGCAATTACAGAGAGTAAGAACATTACAGTAAACCAACTGTTTGCAATACAGTGTGTTACAGAGGCAAGGGATTGAATGCAGTAGATAAAACATTCCTGGCAGTTTAAACTTTGCCTCCTCTTGTTGTCAATTACCATCTCCTGATTTTCACAAAATGTGCCAGAACATTGTTAAATTCTTTGCTGAGGCCAACCTGAAGAGCACATCTAGTCTTTAATAGGTACAACAAAATAACACATTTTTTTCCCAGAGCTGGTTTCCTGTTGACAGTTCTGTAAACAAGTTTCAATAGCTCAAAATGCATCTCAATGTCAACCTCTAATAAACCCAAATAGCTTTCTGAAATTATTTCAATCAATATGATTATATACATTTGCAAACCAAGGGACCACAGGTTCAAGTAAAGATTCATATATTTTTTTTTAACCACAGAGAAGCATGGGGAGAAAGAAAGAACAGAAACAGCAAGCGAAGGAAGGGAGATAATAGTGAGAAACTGTGAGTCCATCAGTGTGGCAAATTCCTTGGTGCCACAAGAAAATGTGATTGTGCAAACAAACAGGCAAGAGATGAACAAGTGGAAGAATAGGAGAGGACAAATAGATCCTTGCTTTTTAACTCTTTTTGCATAATAAATAAGATAGGGTCTTACCTAGCCCTGTCACATACCGCCCTGTCAATGACAGTCGTTCCAGTTCCCTTACAGGGTGTCAGTGACTCCTAGTCTGTGCTGGCAATGGTATTGGAGTTGTTTTGGTGATTGTTACCATCTCTTCCAGTGACGATCATGGCTGTGCCATCGATGGGTCCAACCCTATCAGCACCATCACTGTTGATGGGTTCCCAAAGAACACGGATGATTCCTCCATCACAATCACTGCCATTGATGCCAGCTCCTCCTGAACCCCCCCTCCCCACCCTCCATTGTCATTCCAAATGACATGGAGGAGGAGTACAATCTTGACCTCCTTGATATGGCACAGAAATTTGTGTTGCCATATTGGCCCTTGTAACATAAGATCCACACAAATAAATGATTTGATACCTTTTATTGGACAACAGAGCTGTTAAAAGAGAAAATAGGTGCTTTGAGCTTTCAGACTACACAGAATCCTTCATCAGAAAACAGTGACAGTTGGCTTGGAAGAATACACTTTCTTAAAGTCCAGATCATACATAAAAAATGATAAAAAGTTGTTGAAAATCTCATTGGCCTAAACTGCTTTTAGAAATCAGCATAGCGCCATATAAAGACAACAGAGTTCCATCAAAAGAAAGGTATTTCAAGGTCAAATGTCACAGAATAGATAGCTCCTTCCCTGAGAACTGACATAAGACATAATAAGCTATGTGTGTGCCTGTGCATGCATTAGTAAATGTCTATGATTTTAAACCACAAGATAAAATAAGCTGAAAAATACATAGTATATAATGTTAAATGTCTTCTAAATAAGAAAACATCTTTGTATTAGGCAAAAAAGTGGATTTAAAGACAATCTGCCCTAGTGTAAATGAAGCATTAACCAGCTGTTTCCCATATTTATACAGTGTATATATTATTCAGATAAGTATGTCTTAAAACCAGTATACTATAAGTCAGTAAGGGAAGCCAAAGCTCAGACAGAAGAACACATTGCAAAATCAGTGGTTAAAGGGGACAAAATCTTTTACAGGTACATAAGTGAAAAGAGAAGGACAAAGGGAGGGATAGTGAGACTGAAGAGGCAGGATGGGAGCCGCGTGGAGGATGACAACAGTAAAGCTGACATATTGAACAGGTATTTCTGCTCAGTCTTTACTAAGGAAGAGGGGGGTAATGGGTCTGAAGGGAGTACAAGGGTGAGAATGGTGCAGAATGGACACAAGTCCCTTTACACTAGAAAGGGTCCTGAAGGAACTGGAAGTAACAAGAGCTGATAAAGCAATGGGGCCAGATGGGGTGCACCCCAGGTCCTTAAAGAACTAAGAGAGGTGGTGGCTGAACCTCTGGCTATCCTGTTCAGCCAATCACTGGAAACAGGGAGGTACCCAAAGACTGGAGGACAGCAGATGTAGTCCCCTATACAAAAGTGGGAACAAAGAGGAAGCAGGGAACTACAGACCAGTCAGCCTCACCTCGGTAGTGGGAAAGATCATGGAAGCACTACTGAAGGAGAGATTGGTGGAACATCTGGTTGTCATGGACTACGGGACCCAAGGCAGCATGGTTTCACCAGGGGAGGCCATGTCAGACCAACCTCATTGAATTTTTGACTGGGTGACTAGGAGGTGGATCAGGGAGGGCAGTGGACATGGCCTATCTGGACTTCAGCAAGGCCTTTGACACTGTGCCACATAGAAGACTATTACACAAACTGGGGAATATGGTGTGGGCAGGACAGTAGTGTGGTGGTAGGTAACTGGCTGGGTGGCAGGACACAGAGGGTGGTGGTAAATGGCTGTCAATCCACAGAGGAAGAGTGACCAGTGGGGTACCACAGGGATCAGTGCTGGGACCGGTCCTATTCAACATCTTCATCAGTGACATTGCACAGGATCTAGAAGGCAGAATTTCACTGTTCGCTGATGACACAAAGCTCTGTAACAGAGTAGACACACCAGAGGGTGTAGACAGAATGAGAAGGACCTGCAGAAACTTGAAGAATGGTCAAGGGTTTGGCATTTGAAATTCAATGCAAAGAAGTGCAAGATAATGCATATGGGGCACAAAAACCCTGGCACAATATATCAGTTGGGCAGTGAGGATATAGCATGCACCAAGCAGGAAAGGGATCTTGGGGTTGTCATCTCTGATGACCTCAAGGTAGGAAAACAGTGTGACAAGGCATTAGGTAAAGCAAATAGGATGCTGGGATGTATAGGCAGGGGCATCACCAGCAGGAAAAGGGAGGTCATAATTCCACCATACAAGACATAGTGAGGCCCCACCTGGAGTACAGTGTACAGTTCTGGAGACCATACCACGTAAGGACATAGACAGGGTAGAGAAGGTTCAGAGGAGGGCAACAAAGATTGTGCATGGGTTGCATCACAAGTCCTATGAAGACAGGTTGAAGGAACTGAACATGTACTTCCTGGAGGAGAGGAGGGAGAGAGGGGATGATAGAGACATACAAGTATCTTACAGGAGGAACAGGGTGCAGGAAAACACTATTTTTGAGCTAAAAGATGTTTCAGGACTAGAGGCATGGGATGAAGTTGAGGGAGGACGATTCAGAGGAAACATGAGAAAGAATTTCTTCACAGAACGGTGGTGGACAAGTGGAACACCCTGCCAGAGGAAGTGGTGGGAGCTGAAACAATCACGGGATTTAAGAATGCATGGGATAGACATAAAGGAATTCTAGAGGTCAGGGGTAAGGGGAAATAGACTTCTAGGAAAACAAACTGAACTTACAAGCTCAAATGGGCAGACTAGGTGGGCCATAGGCCCTTATCTGCCGACACTGTCTATGTATCTATGTATCTATGTATAAGTTAGTAGTATTCATGCATATTCAAACTTATATTTGTTTAAACATGATCTGTCTGCAACTCTGCAATAAGTGACTAGTGTTTCTGCACATACAACACCCAAGCCTAAAACAGATCCCCTTGTAATTGAGATACTGTTATCCTATTATGTTCATGTATTAACATGTGTCCATATGCACCAAATATTCTGTACTATTAAATAACAGTTCTATCAATCCGAATGAAAAACTGAGGGAATCAACACTCCACCACCATGCCCTAACCCCCCACCTGAGTGAAACTGCATAGATAACCAGTAAAAAGAAAAACAAAATGCTTATATTAAATGCACGCCGAAAATAGAAAATAGAGGTAAAAATCTACATTTTGACTTTAGGTCTTCTTCAGGAAATATCTAAAAGAGAGAAAAGAAAACAAAGTTAGTATAGAGGGGAGGTAAATTATATATATATATATATATATACTGTATATATATATGTGGGGAAAGAAGAAAGGGGAGACTCAGGGAGATGAAGTGATAAATGGTAAGATTAAGAGAAAATCTGTGAAACAAAAAGGTGATGATGGGAAAGATAAACCACAATGGGAGTGAAAGGGCTGGGGAAGTTCCCAGGTGGGGACTAATTAACAGGGCCTAGTAAGAAGGCTGAAAGGTAACAAATGTGTGGGACGGAGACAGAGATGGAGACTTATAGTGAAAATGAAAAACAAATTAAATGAGTACAAAAACAAATAGACTTTAGGGAGAATAAGGGGTGGCTGAAAGATGTTAGTGGAAAATAAATCTATCATTTCCCTATAGTCTATTTGTTTTTGCACTCATTTAATTTGTTTTTCATGTTCACCATTGCGCTCCATCTCTGTCTCCTTCCCACACATTTGTCACCTTTCAGCCTTCTTACTAGGCCCTGTTAATTAGTTCCCACCTGGGGACTTCCCTAGCTCTTTCACTCCCATTATGCTGTATCTTTCCCATCATTACCTTTTTGTTTCACAGATTCTCTCTTAATCTTACCATGTATCACTTCTTCTCCCTGAGCCTCCCCTTTCTTCTTTCCTCACATATATACAGTATATCTCTCATTTTACCTCCCCTCTACACTAACTTTGTTTTTTTTTCTCTTTTAGATATTTCCTGAAGAAGACCTAAGGTCGAAACATAGATGTTTAACTCAATTTTCGATTTTCAGCATGCATTTAATATAACCATTTTATTTTGCTTTTAGACCAAATGCTGATGCAGTGCCTTGTTTTTGTTTTTTACAATCAGTAAAAAGAAATACATATATCCATTTTGTATCCAAACACATTGCAATGCCACCATGTACCACACTTATGTGTCCATTGTTGTCCCTGATGGAGGTGAAAAAATAGGAGCAAGCATTAGTAAATGTCTGTGATTTTAAACCACAAGATAAAATAAGCTGAAAAAATACATAGCATATAATGTTAAAAGTATTCTAAATAAGAAAACATCATTGTGTTAGGCAAAAAAGTGGATTTAAAGACAATTTGTCCTAGTGTAAATGAAGCATTAATCAGCTGTTTCCCACATTTAAATAGTGTATATACTATTCAGATAAATATTTCTTAAAATCAGTGTACTATAAGTCAATATTATTCATGAATATTCAAACTTATAAGGCCGCTGGCCCAGTGGTACAGAGGGTTGAGGTGCAGGATGCCACACCTTGTGGCACGTTGGTGACCCGGGTTCGGGAACGAGACTGGGTCATCGGAGGTCAGCAGGGAGGGGGTCAGAACTGGATTGAGCTGCTGGCAGGCAACTCTTCTCTATGGGGGTGGTGGTGCAGCATCTCTTAGCTAATGGCTGCCCCCTGGTGGAGGCAGTGGGCAGCTCAGGTTCAAGGATTCCAGGCAGTAGACCAATGGGGTGGCTGGAAGGGGTCCATCACCGGGGCTGTAAAGTGCATACACGCCTCCACATGCATGCATCCTTCTCCTGGGGCCCTCGGGAGAAAACAGAGGAAAATTACTGGTGGCAGGATGAGGATCGACTCCCCACAAGCACCGCTCCCAGGCCGAGCCTAAGGTAAGCCCGGTTATTCCGAGAGATGGGGCTGGGGGAGCTGATCGGATGGGGGCTGTCGGTAAGGGGCGCAAAAAGAAATACATGATAAAAAATATTCAAACTTATACTGTTTAAACATGATCTATCTGCAACTCTGTAACAAGTGACTAGTGTTTCTGCATATAAAACACCCAAGCCTAACACAGACCCCCTTGTAATTGAGATACTGTTATCCTACCTAATATTCTGTACTATTAAATAACAGTTCTATCAATCTGAATGAAAACCTTAGGGAATCAACACTTCACCACCATGCCCTACCCTTCCCCCGGATGAAACTGTATGGATAACTGGTAAAAAGGAATCCATATACCCATTTTGTATCCAAACACATTGCAATACCACCATGTACCACACTTACATGTCCATGTGTTGTCCCTGAAGGAGGCATGAAAACAGGAGCTGTTGAAGCAGTATAATATGACATAAAACCAAAATCTATTTTCATCCCATCTTCCACCATGTTCAAAAGTAGAATGTGTCTGATCTCAAAAGCCCACCTTTGTTGTGTATTTTTGAAATGTCCATTCAAAAGTGGTACCAACATATTGTAAATGGAGTGATCAGACTGAGAGAAGTGTTGACCCACGGGTTTTTTCAATCATCTTCATTTTAACAGCATGTCTGTGTGAGTTCATACGGGTTGGAGAGATTGTTCAGTCTCTCCAAGATAACCTGTTTGTGGACATCTAGTGCATTGAATAAAATAAACAACATTCGGAGATGCACATGTGTAATTCCCCTGTATCCTGAAGTGTTCGTTATGTGGGGTATTTATACAATTGAAAGTGGAAATGTGAGCCGGCCCGGTGGCGCTGAGGATTGAGGCACTGGAGACCACACCTCGCACCACGCCGGTGACCCGGGTTCAGGAACGAGCCCGGGGCACCGGGGGTCAGCTGGGGAGGAGAAGAATGAAGCACCCAATGGCTGGGGGGGTTTCCTGCATGCTCCTGTCACTATACCGCCATCTAGGGAAGCCTGGTGGCTAGGTGCGATAGCTGAAGCAGCAGCATGGGCATTGGGCAGACGTCGGCAGGGGCCGGAGCCTTCCAGCTCATTGGCCACCATTGCACGTCGACGTCTGAGGAGAACAAGGGAAAAAACCTTGGTCTCTCTCAGGCGACGACACCTCCCTGCTCATCTCGGGCCCGTAATGGCAGACCCCGCTGTACAGGATCCGCAACTCAGTATGTTGGACTTGGGGAGGTGAGTACGGGGGAGTGCCTCCTCACCCCACCCGAGAGGTTATCCGAGTGCCTTGATTACTGTGTGAATCTGTGGTACTCTAGGGGCAGACCACAGCAAGACCAGGGAGAGCAGTTCAGAGGATATCTGAGAGAGGGGAGAGACGAGGTAGTCAGGAGCATAAATACTAGGTTAAAAAAAAAAGAAAGTGGAAACATGTTCAGAAGTCTTACAAATAGCATAATTACTGTTTCTATGCAAGTATCTTTGTCTGTTGTGTCCTGTAAATACATGTCTGCAAGGTTCTATCTTTGATGGTAACTGTGGTGTCCAGAAATTTAACACTGGTGTCAGAATATTCCAGCAAAAGTTTAATGGATGGGTGGAGCTTGTTAAGTTCCTGATGGAATCCTTTCAGTGTGTCTATGCCCTCTGTTCAAATTATAAATAAATCATCAATATAATGGAAATATGCAAGTATACAGTGCTTTAAGAATTCCTCCTTCAAATTTACCATACAAAGATTGGCATACTTCGGAGCCATCCTGGCACCCATAGCAGTTCCCATAATTTGAACATAATCACTAAGAATCACCAAGAAATGTAAGGAGCAGAAGGCTAAATGCCCACATGAAGTTCCTGTCAATCATCCGTAATAGCAAACTGCATTATCTGTAAGCAAAACTTAATCTAATCTATTTTTAAATGTCAGCTTGGATTCACTCACAACCACATTTATTGGTAACATATTCCAGGGTTTAATAATTATCTGGGAAAAGAAGTATGCATGTTTGGTAGAAATAAAGTGGTTATGCTTTAACTGCAGTGGGTGGCCCCTCGTGTTTATCTCTATTTGTTTAAATTTGAGTCCAATCTTGTTCATGAGGTAATCATCACCAGTTATTTCTCTTGCCGACATGAGATTCCTTCTCAACCGTCTTTTTTCTAAAGACATCAGGTTAAACATTTTTAGCTTTTCTTCATGAAAAAAAGCACTGACATCTAGTACATATTGGGTTACTTGTCACTGTATATACTGGCTCCCATTAAAGCTGAAGTTGTGCGTCAGAATAAATTCCGTAAGTTCCCCCACCAATTCTGGGTTCATGCCTTGGTGCTGTCTTTTCTCATGTAGGTATTTAAGACAGGCTGAAATGCCATCCATATGTGGAATATTAGTGTACAGGAAGGTTACATCCATTGCAGGTAATATGGTATTAGATGGTAAGTCTCTATAACCAGAACGCTTACGCAAGAAATGTTTAGTGTCCTGAATATCCTAGTAGGTCAGTATCTTGTACGCATATGTAGCGTATGTTAAAACTGCGCAACAGTAACAGCGCTGAAGGGTAAAGCGAGAGGGTGCAAAACCACAAAATAATAATAATAATAACTTTATTTCACAAAAGCACCTTTCAAATATCAAGGCACTTTACAAAAGATTAAAATAAGAATAATAAGAACAATAAATACATTATAGAACAAGACAATAATCTGACAGAGTTCATTTACTCAGTGCCATTAAAGGCCTGGCACCATAAAAAAGTTTTTAACGCTTGTTTAAAGCTTCCCACTGTTGTGCACTCCTGCAGCTGATGGGTTAGAAAATTCCAGAGGGTAGGGGCAATGTACATAAAAGCACGGGCCCCAGGAGACTTCAAAGACACTCTTGGGATCTCTAGCAACCCTTCATCGGCTGAACGGAGCTGTCGCTCTGGGCGATAGGGAACCAGAAGCTCTTTCAAGTAGTCAGGGCCAAGTCCATGTAGGGCTTTATACATCAGTAAACCAACTTTAAAGGTGATCTGCCACTGAATCGGCAGCCAGTGCGGCAGTAATATGAGATGTTCAAAAAACACCTTCAACAATCGTGCTGCCGCATTCTGCACTAGCTGCAATTGGCGGATATCAACCCCAGACGCTCTAAGTACAGGGAGTTGCAGTAATCAAGGCGCGAGGTCACAAAGGCGTGAACAAGTGTAGGAAGATCTCCAGACAGAACAAGGTGCTTGACCCTGGCGATGTTCCTAAGATGGTAAAGGGAAGACTTGACGATCACCGACACTTGAGATCATAAGGTCAGCCCATCATCAAGCACCACCCTCAGGTCCAGCACCCATTCAGAGGTAAGGATCTGGGTGCCCCTAGATAAATTCCAGAGGGCTGACCAGTCCCCAGCCCCTCTATCTGGTGACCTGGCTCCACAACCATCACCTCAGTCTTTCCTGCGTTCAGCTTTAGCCAGATCGAATTCATCCAGTCCTGGATTTCAGCAAGGTAGTTGTTAAATACCAAGAGAGCACTATCCTGGTCGGTGCAAAAGACAGGTAGAGCTGAGTAACATCAGCATAGCAGTGAAACCTCTGCCCATACCATCTTACAATGTCTCCAAGGGGCAGCATACAGTATACACTGCAAACATCATGGGGGAAAGCACTGAGCCCTGAGGTACCCCATATGACAGAGAAAATGGGTCAGAGGAAAAAAAACAGACACCACTCTGTGAGTTCTCCCAGTGAGAAAAGATGTAAACCACCAAAGGACCGTATGTGTCAGGCCACAGATGAACCTCAGGTGCCCAAACAATACCCCATGGTCCACAGCGTCAAAAGCTGAGGAGAGATCAAGGAGCACCAGAATGGAATGGCTTCTCTGATCTCTTGCCATCAGGAGATCATTGAGCACCCAAACCAGAGCAGTCTTGGTACTATGCTTCTTTCGAAAACTGGGCTGGAGACATTCATAGATGTTATGGATGGTCAGGTGGTTCTCCAGTTGTACCTCCACTACCTTCTCAATAACCTTCCCTATAAAAGGGAGGTTAGAGATTGGTCAGTCGCTAGCCAGAGAGTCAGGGTCCAAAGAAGCTTTCTTCAGGAGAGGTGTTACCACCGCCTCCTTCAGGGAGCTTGGGAACTCACCCGAATCAAGGGAGCACTGGACTATCTGAACCAGGATTGGGCCGACGATATCACAACATCCCATAATCAGGGAGGTGGGACCCAGATCCAAACTACAGCATGTAGGGCTCATACTCTGGACAAGCTGCATGATATCCATGAACTCCAGCAGGTCAAAGGAACACTAAGAAACATGAGGTGAGGTGACCAGGCACCGATCAACAGCATCCCCCATAGACAGCATCAAGAGGCTCTCTGACCTGATTTTGGTCACCTTATTCTCAAAGAATCGAGCAAGCTCATCGCACTCCACTTGCGAAAAAGGTCTTTGGAACTGCAGACAGGTTGGATTGAACAAACTGTCTACAGTCCGGAAGAGCAGAGCTGGTCAGTTCTGAGCAGCAGCAATCTCCCTAGACAGGAATTCTGCCTTCTTACAGGAGATCGCTGATTGGTAGGTCTGATAATGCTCTACCAGTCTAAGGTGATCAACCTCCAGGGTGGATTTCCACCAACGTTGCTCTAACCTAAATCCTAGTCATTGCAACTCCCTCAGGGACCCATCAAACCAGGTAGTCCGAGGGCGAAGGAGAGAGGATGAACATAGACAGGAGAAATCAAATCCAGGGCCATGGAGATGGCCTTATTGTAGGCCAGTACCAAAGCCTCTGGACTCATGCTGGCCACAGGAAACTCCGAGAGGTCAATCATCATGACCAGGCCTTCAAAGCTCACCTCCTGTAAAGGGAGATAACTGACCATCTCCACAAGATCAGGCCTACGGGGGGGCACAAAAGTTGAACCTCACGGTGTAGTGATTGGATCATCCGATGGTTTCCACCCCTATGTCAGAGGCCTCAATCCCCAGAAGGAAGACCAAATCAAGAGAGTGGCCTTGCTGATGGGTGGCAGAGGTAACAATCTGTGTGAGGCCCAGAAATGTCATCAACTGGAGGAAGTGCTGTCCAAATTGCGAGAGTTCGTCATCAACCCAGGTGTTAAAGTCACCCAGGACCATCAATCTGGGCGACTCCAGTGCCATGTCGATGATGAAGTCCGCTACTTCCTGCAGGAATTGCTTCTCATCCCCTTGTGGATGGTAGACAAGAGCTATCCTGCAGCCCACACCTGCCACCACGGTACACTCAAAAGATTCTGCCTCCTCAACTGGTACACTCGTAAGGCCCAGCTCGATCTTGAAACAGACCTCTACCCCCCCCCCCACAGTCCAATCTCGAGTGGTGGATCACCGAGTACCTAGCTGGAGCTGCAGCTTCGAATATGGGGCCGGCATTTTCATCCAGCCAGGTCTCAGTGATTCAAGCCAGATTGGTTGTTCCAACAAGATCTGCAATAATTGTAGTCTTATTCTTAACCGATCTGGCATTGAATAACACTGCTCGAGTTGGACGGGTTTCGAGGACCGCCCTGGCTACTTGCCCACCAAAAGTGATGGTGCCCTTGGGTATGGGAACTAGACATGGCACACCATATTCCAGACTGTATTTTGCCCCAAGGCATCTTCTAGACCTAACAACACCAATGTGAGAGCCCCGATCATTCATCCTCTGATGTCCACACACCCCGCCACCCCCCCTACGAGCAATACTCAGTGCCCAACAGCACTGGTAAGTTGACCACATCAACGGAGGAAGGGAGAATGGATAGAGGGAATGGAGGGCAGAGGACGAATAGTGCATGACCAGGGAGGGAGGCCTACACATCATGCAAGCTAAACACTACCAAGTTACACAACACCCAGGTACCTGACCCAGAAAAGAACCCCGAAACAATAAAATTTAAAATCACCCAAACTAAACAAAAGCAAAACAGAACATAAATCAAAGAGCCCTCCCGAAACAAATAAAATTAAAACCTACCCTACACAACATGGATACCCCAACCTAAAACTCAGCATATGGAAAACATAAACCAAAAATATTAAACAGTAAATAAAACCAAATAATATTAAAAGATCTCCTGCAGTCCCCTCTCATTGGAATGCAGATGAAAATGTGAGTCCCCCCCATCCCCAGGTCCTCTCTCAGTGTGGAAATAAGAGAAGTCAAAGCACTCTGGCTGCCCAGAGTTCAAAATCCAGAGTCTGCCCAAAACAAGTCATTATAGAATTAAAAAGTCCAGAACAGAAAAGTCTTCTTTTGAGAATTAAACAGAAAGTAAATAAAATGTGGACGCCCAGGTCCTCTCACCATGGGGGAAAACCACAGAAGGACACTCTCACTGTCCGAGCACAAAAATGATTTATGGATCCAGGGCTGAGTCATATAGAGAATCCAGGGAGTGTAGGTAATCCAAAGAGTGATCCAATTTCCATGAAAAACCAGCCAGAGGATCCAGTCAGCTGAAAGCAGCAACTAAGGGCTCACCAGCCTCCACTCGCAGTGGCCACAACTGGAAATAAATGCTGGGGCACCTCAATACCCAAGGAATAACTAGGCCATAGCCAAACCCTGAGGATCCAAAGAAGCAATTGACTAATTGGCCGGTTCCCTGGCTGATCTAGAGCCCAGTCCCCCATGTCCACAGCAAATCCAGCTGTTGGACGCCGGCATAGTCAAGTCCACCCGTGTCAACAGCAGCTGACCCAGCAAACAGTTACAAGATCCCCGCACACACTGTACACCGACAGTCAAGAAAGAACACACCACAGAGCCCAAATGATCAGATTTTGCCAATTCATCCAAATCGTTCACCAAGAAAATCCACTGCAGGGCGGGCTACGCACCGCAACTTCGACCAGCTGTTCTCATTCCTTCCCTCTCCTCAATTATCCAAGTTCACAGCCATAAAATGACAAACACTGCCTCTTATACACTTCAAGTAAAATAGATCAGGCAGCCAGATAGATTGCAGCGAGTGTCCGCAATGGAGTCTGGGCAGTAACAAGGCTACCTACACAACTGTGGCAAGCACCGTAAGATTGTTCCAGAGGATCCCATCAGCATATGAACGGAACCGGCTACCACACTCAAAAGCCCTGAACTGCTAGCACACTCGAGCTTCAATAAACAAATATAAAACATGAATAAATAAGAAAATAAAATGAATAAAAGCAGATAAATGAATAAAAATGAAATAAGGATAGTTCAGAACAGTTCAAAAGCTAGAACTATGAAGAGCAACATTCAGCATGCCCAGCCCAGCGGCTATCTTCATAAAGGGTGTATGCGTGGTAGTGCACCCTCTCACTCTTCTCAGATAGGGGATGAGACCTGTGCTGGGAGGTGGGGCTGGTGAGCAGCTGCCATGGCTCGATGAGATGAACCACAGGCAGCAAGGGAGGGAGGCGGTGTGTTTGAGACCAGGTTTTGGTTCCTGGTCCCATATGCAAGGAATTTTTTTATTTTTCACACTTTGTGCGTCCCCCCCGAGTTGGTTATTTTAGTTGGGGCATCGGGGCGCAGCCCCCCATAATGGGGGGTGCAGGAGGCTTAGCCCCCAGCAAAATAAAGACATATGCCACTTGCAATATATCGCACTGTATTGGCAACGCAGTATATTGCTGCGGCATAGTGTCTTGCGACATTATGACTTGGTGCCCCTGAATGTAGCGCTTCCTTTCCATAACAAGTGGTTTTAAAATGATTTCTATAAAACCTGAGATCCCCTCTGTCAGGGTACCATTGCCAGATACTATGGGTGTCCCTGGTTTCCCAGGGCTTATGGATTTTAGGTAGCATGTAGAATGTCCCTGGGTTAGGTTCATCAGGGATGAGGTCAGTTATTCTGTCCTGGACATGTTTAGTAAAATATCCAATTATATCCCATAGTCCCCTGGTGTAGTGTATAGTGGGATCACTAGGCAGTTCCATGTAGTAGGTGTGATCTGTTAGCTGTCTGTTAACTTCCTAAACATGCTCTTCACAGTTTAAGATCACCACTGCAGAACCTTTATCAGCTTTTTTTATAACAATGTTCTGGTTCAATTTCAGCAATTGTATTGCTCTCCTTTAAAATGTTGGGGGGGGGGATTATAGTGGATCTGTTTTTGCTTATTCAGAATCTGGCAATTAACTCTCTTGCAAAAACCTTGAATATATTCAATATGTTCAAAATATTGAATATAGTTGTCCAGTTTCAGATGTTTAATATGGAGGAGGATTTGGAGGGTAGTCATTAATCTCTTTTAGGACTGGGTTTCAGCTCCAGCTTATCCTCCTGTATTGAGCACACTGTGGTTTATACACCCAGGTTTCCTAAGGATGCCTCCTTTCGGGCTTTATTGAGGCAAATGCAATTGGCAATGGGCTTTGCTGCTGAGGAGGAAGACTCCACCAAATGTAATTTGCTAAAGTTTCTGGAAGTTTTTACTACTCCCTCCATAGTTATCCCTCCTGTGTATCCTGTATTGGCTTGTTACTCTTGCTGCATGGCATAAACCTAACACTCTGCCTGCAGTTCCAAAGAATGCTAACAGTATCCTTTTCCTTCTGCTAAGCCTTACCATGCCTCACAGCTGGAAACTGACTCTAGTCATTGTGGCAGCTCATGATAGGTCTAGCGTTTCTAGATATGTGAGTTCCTTGCCTCCTGATAAGGAATCCAAGAGGATGGATGTGGTGGGAAAAAGAACATAGCTTCCACTTCTCTAGGCCACAGGATAGCCAGATACCAGGAGTACATGATTAAATATCAGAACAGCCTATGGAAGTCTGCCATGATTACCGTTAACTCCTGATAGTCCTACCAAAGCTGATTTGCTAAAAGCTGCTACGGCAGGCATTGACAATGGTAGGTATCTTTTGCATTTTGCATATGATGCCTCCAATGCTTCAGTCAGGGCTGCTGCCTCTGGTGTTCGCCTTCATAGATATTCATGGTAATATGTGCTTGGATTTACTTCTGATGTACAGCAGCCTGTCCTCAATGCATCTTTTGGAGGTTCCATACTGTTTAGGGGTGATGCTGAATCTGTCTTGCATGAGCTTCAGTCCTCCAGAATGACTCTTAGTTGTCTTAAGTCCCTGACACCTCATCCCTCCAGGGAGAGTGGTAGGGCTTCTTTTCATAGGCCCACTGCTCCTGGTGGCTGTGACTTTTATCAGCAGCCCTGTGCTCAGGGTAGGGGTACCCTCCCAGGTCCCTTCCCCCAGGTGTCCATGCCAAACCATGTAAAGGTATCAGTCCAGGCGTCCCTTCCACCCCTGGTGCCTTCTGACTCTGCAGCTCCTCCCCCT
Source organism: Neoceratodus forsteri (assembly GCA_016271365.2). Lineage (NCBI taxonomy): Eukaryota > Metazoa > Chordata > Ceratodontiformes > Ceratodontidae > Neoceratodus > Neoceratodus forsteri. Next base: position 156,452,770 of record CM028131.1, on the reverse strand, counting down.
CCACCTCTTTCTGAGGTTCTCCCATCATCTTCCTGTAACCCCCCACAGATGGGGCTTACCTAGTTTTGCCTCCCGGCCATCTGGTCCCATCAGTCCTGGTAAATGGTGCCCCTCTCTATTGCTCCTGCTGGCCCCTGTATGCCTGCTTAGCTGTGGGGGAACCAGAAGAATGTGGTGTTAAAGTTAAAACTGTCCACTCTGTGGTATTGTGCAGAGGGTACTATGCAGTTCAGTGGAGCACCGTGCAGCTCTGTGTGTGCACATTCGAGCTGGCACCTGCTCAAATGTGCAAACTGCTGTGGTCCGCTTTCAGATCCTAATAGCACTATGGCACCCAGTAGTAAAAGCCGCTCTGTGGCCTCAGTGCTGACATCTTCTCTGTGTGTTCCAACCCCTGGAACCCCAGAAACACTAGAAGGGGGTTTGGAGTCACACAGGAGTGGAGAAAAGGGAGAAAAATAAAAACTCTGCATAACTGCTTCAGCGCACTGTCATTTTAGGAGCAGCCAATGCTGCTGTGTAATGTAAAGCTCTGCCTGCCACCTTGGGGGACAGCGTTATGGCACTAGCAACAGGCAGGTGAGTCTTTGTTATACCCCACTCTGCCACTGGATTATAGGGCAGAGAAGCAGCTACTGAACCATGGGGACAATTACTGTTAAAACTATTCAACAGCCATGAAAAAAGACTAAAGTTGGGACTTTGATTAAAACTGGACTGCCAGATTCATTTGCAGCCATCATTGTTACCTCAGACCTGCCATGTAGCCAATGGAAATTCAGAAAGCCCAGAGGACTAAAAAAAAGGGGGCTACTAGGAAAAGGAAAGGACTGTGTCTTGGCGCCTTTCCCCTCAGCCAGTCAGGCGTCAAATGAACATTCTGCATACTAATGTGATGGATGGACATCCTGATTGACAAATGGTACTCTGCATCTGATCTCCTGAGACCTGGGGGTCAGATTTAGCTTGCGGCTGTCTGCTGGAAGCTCCCAGAGAGTGAGGAGGCTCGGACTGTGTGTAGTGCCAAAGTTTGGAGGCCTGCCTGGGGCTTTCACAGCCAGTAGCCCAGGGAGTGTCTGCAAAAGATCCAGAAAGCTGCAATAGCACCCCAGAGCCAGGTCGGAAAGCCCTTCAGCCTGCAATACTCAAAGATTGGTATTTCTGAACCATGAGTAATTCAGGGCTTGCCCTGTGCTGGGGAGAGTGTATATAGTTTCTTCACAAGTTACTGTTTTATATAAAAGTGTATTAATGTGGACCAGCCAGTTACAACTCATCTGACCTGCACCAACTCATTAGTTGTGTACCCAGACAGGACACTGGGGACACTGGTACCAGTGGAGTGGTGGGCCATTCTAATGTTGTATTGCTGCTGGAGGTGGGCATTGTTATTGTTGACTGTTCATGTTTTTGCCAGTTAAATCAAAACTGTTAAACCATTATTTATTCTGCATTTCCTACCCCGTTTAATAAATTGTTTATTGTTATTGTTGACCTGTCTCATTAGCATATTATTAGCTTTAGCCAATAAGTGCATGCATATTGAAATATTGTGTTGTTGCTGATTTCCCATGTGTGGGGTGACAATGATGGGAGGTGGGTAGGTACAGCATCCCAGGGGATTATACCGAGTAGTCATCCTGGCCCGCTGTATTTTTATCTATGGTGGAGGTACAGTACTGTTCAATTTGTTGTTGGGAAAGATCCCCCCTTTGCAGAAAAACAGATCCCAGGCCCCTTAACCTTGCTTGAGCCCGCAAGACAGGGGTTGTAACCGAATTTCACACGACAACCCGGTTACATTCCAAAATGGAGGGGGATCACTACAGATGATTGTGTACTGGAAACAGAAGAAAGGGGGCAAACTCTGGAGCTGTTATTTACCCCTCCTGTGCATTCACCATCTCCTTGATATTATCCTCCATACAACTTTTCCCTTCTGCTGACAGAGGTTCAAACATTGCTACAAAGGTATGCTATCAAACCCATTCTCCCTCACGAAAGAATCTAGGGGTTCTATTCCTAATACTTTCTAGTCCCCAAGTGGACAAGAGATCTGTATTCTGTATTGGACCTAAGGGATCTGAATGAGTACATCGCATATAAAATGTTTTAGAGGATTTCTCTTCAGTCTTTCATCCCACTGTTGCAAATGGGATTGACTCTGAGCCCTGAATATGAAGGATGCATACCTTGTATTGTTATGCTACTTACTAAATGAATGCAGGATGACTTTGTAAATGGGCTATGCCTAGCAGTCCTATCCTATTGAAATATAGACAAAGCCGCTTAATCAGGATGGCTCCATTGCACCCATTTGTCCAGATTAAGCGGTTGTACCCAATACCCGAAGTGACCCAAATCTGAGTTCTGTCACCATTCCTACAACATTCCTACATTGTGTCTTGCGGTCAGCTTAGTGAAAGCCACACAGGTTACACAGATGCCAATACTGTGCAGCAAAATATTTCTTTAATCACCCAGTATTATAATAACACCTAACTTGAAAGGTCAGACACTTTACTGCAACCCCCAACCCCTCCCCCCAAATTATCAAATCAAACACAGCACTCAGCTTGCAGCTTTAAAGTTGGGTTCAGTTCACTGTTCACAGTTCGCTGTTCTGTACTCACTGTAGTGTTTTTAAAAAGTCAGTCATCTGGCTCTGACATGAATCAGAGCGCATCTTACTTGTCACTGCTGCTTCTACAATCTGAAGTAAGTTCCACTCATTGACCTTACCGTGATGCTGACACCACTCCTGTAGAGAGTGGAGATGTGCCACTGCCTCGCGGTTTATCGGAGCAGCAAGCACGAACTCTTGGCTGTCTTCTCCTTTGTCCTCCTGGTCTTGATCATCCAGACATGCCCTCTTAAGACTAGAGCAGATGTCTTTGGTGGTCATTTCTCCATTGGTGGGTAGTGTGGCATCCATATCCACAAGCTCATCAAAATCAACTGCCGACAAGAATTCAGGCATCACCACGTCGGCCAAAGCTGATTGGTTGTCCCCGCCTTCTACATTCTCCATGTCGGCATCAATGTAGAAAGCCTTCCAGAAGCAGTTTTGGATTGTTGCTGCTTTAACTGTGCTCCAAGCTTTTGCGACCATGTAAATCGCATCCAGAAGGGTAACAGCTTTTGTAATTTTGGAGGCCTGTGCATTACCACCCTCATTGATTGCTCCAACAATGTGGGTGGCCATCAAGGAATGCTAATATTCTTTTAAATTTTGAATAACCCCCATGTCCATCTGTTGAATACGAGAGGTTGTATTGAGGGGCAGGAACACAATCTTGATGTGAGGGTAGCAGCCAACAATGTTGTGGGGTGGGCAGGGCAATTGTCCAGCAGTAATATGATTTTTCGCCCCCTTCATCGCAGCTGCTGCACCCATGTTGCTAACCATTCACAAAAGATCCAGCCTATCATCCAGGCATTTAAAGAGGAGGTGTAGATGACAGGGAGAGTTTTTAAATCTTTTGGCAGACACCTCGGTTTTTTGCTTTTACCGATCAGCAGCCGGGGCCTTTTGTCAGTGCTATCCATGTTGGCACAGACCAACAAAAAGACACACTCTTTGGCTTTCTTCCCCCTGAGCAACTCGTGATGTTTGTGCATGTGTCCTCGGTCAGGGTACCCTCGATAAAAAAGCCCCATCTCATCCCCGTTATAGACATCAGCTGGTGGGTATTCTTGAAGCAGTGTTGGTAACACAGTTTGTACCCAGTCCCCTGTGGCACCACTATCAGCATCACCATGCTGTCCCTGTTCCTTCTTGCACACTATAGCATGCCCCTACTTCCAGCGGGACAGCCAGCTATCTGAAGCAGTAGACGTTTAGTGGTTAAGCTGAACGGCTAACTCATTTGCCTTCTTTTTCATAAGTGGCCCTGAGATTCTGACACTTCTGCTAACTGCATTATTGAACCAGGTCAGGAGGATTTCCTCCAAATCAGAGTTCTTTCCATCTCTCCTTCTTTTTCTCTAGGGGTTGCTGTTAGAAATCCACTCAGCCATTATAGCATCATGGATTTGACTGATCTAGCCAGCCTGACTTTTTGATATGCCTAAGGCAGCAGCAACTTTAGAAAGTGAAGTTTTGGGTCCTTGGAGTGCCTCAAGGACCTTTACTCATTCTGCCAAAGATAGTTCTTTGTATTTTGCCTCCATAGTTAGGTACAGCAGCTGAGTAGCACTGCTAAACAGCATACTTTTTAAGGGTGAACTCACTCAAAATTGTCCCAATTAACTGAAATTGGTGTCCTGCTTAAGCAGTAGCTGCACCCACTGAATAGCATAGGGACTAATCTACTGCAGGGGAAACTTCCCAATTAAGCGGGCATCCCCATTAATCGCATCCCGATTAAGTGGCTTCACCTGTACAAATAAAATCCAATTCACATTAAGATTTGCAACTAACAGACAGTACCTCCACTTTATGCTGGAGGGCAGTCATTATCAATTTTGAATCTTGCCCTTTGTCTTATCTTTGGCACTGCAGATATTTACCAAATGCTTAGTGATAGTGGCAGCAGCCCTCCATGGGGAAGGGCTCTTATGTCTTCCCCCATCTGAATGATTGGCTCTTCAAGGCCCTATCAAGGAAGTGATTTTGCACACACTGTCCACAATGATACAGTTGTTCAAGGAACTGGGTGTTACGGTGAACAAACTGATATCAGTTCTTACTTCTTGTCAGTGCTTCCAATATATTGAAGCAGCGGTGGACATGGTGGTTGGCAGTGCCTTTGTCGCCAAAGACAGGGTGGAGACCCTGGTTGCCCGGGCCCACTTAATGCACAGAAACCATTATGTGTCAGCCAGGGCAATATTGTGTCTGCTGGGTCTGGTGGCTGCGGCCATCATAACCTTCCGTTTTGCCAACCTCCACATGTGCATTTCCACATTGGACTCTGGATGCAGTGGGACTAGCTGTTTGAACAACTTAGAACAAATGGTTCTTGTCACATTCACTCTTCATAATGCTCTATCATGGTGGATGGAATGCCTGAACCTGTTACAGAGTATCCCGTTTTGCCACCCTGCTCACTTGCAGATATGGAAAATGGATACCTTGAGATCTTGTTGGGGTGCCCACATAGGGTCGTTCCAGACTCAGGGCACATGGTCAAGCCTGGAATCAGATCTCCATATAAATATTCTGGAGATGCAGGCTGTTCTACTTGGCTTACAGATATTTCAAGCCAATCTCAGCCCCAGTCCCTTGCTGTTTCTGATAATGACAGTGTCATGCACCACATAAACAAGCACACACTCCTATCCACTGTGCAGGGAGGTAATGAGAGTGTGGTACTATGTCATATCCCATGACCTTTAGCTGTCTGCAGTGTTTCTCCCAGGTATTAAAAATGTCTTAGCAAACAGGCTAAGCAAGTCTCAGTCTCTGACCCTTGAACTGGAACTGCTGTTCTCCATGGCAAACAACTTCTCAAGATGTGGTCATCCAGAGTTGGACCTTTTTGCATCCCCAATGCAAACAATGCAAAACTGCTGTGTTTTTCCTTGATCACTCCAGGGCATGGAGTTTTTTGGTAAGGCACATTGTCCCTCTCCTGGAAAGGGAGGTTCCATTATGTTTTTTTTCTCCAGTATCTCTCATACAGACGGTGCTACTCAAGCTGCCAGCAGAACAAGCCACCTTTAGATTGGTCATTCCCTTCTGGGCATGCTAGATCTGGTTTCCACTTCTGCAGCATCTGGAAGCGGAGCCTTCTGTTCAGCTCTCACTCTTTGGGAGTGCTGTCCCAGGATCAAATGTCTCTGGACCTATGGTCTCTTCATCTGCATGCTTGACTCCTGAAGATGTAACCATTGCTTGATCTGGGGTCTCACTCAAGGTGACTGATGTCTTGCTTGCAGCTAGAAAGCCTTCTGCTAGACATACCTATTTATTGAAATGGAAGCATTTCTCCATGTGGTGTGCTTCCAGTTCTAAGGACCGATTTATGAGTCCTATGAATACTGTACTGGACTACCTTCTGTCCCTGTCTGACTCTGTTCTTCAGCATTCAGCTATTAAGGTGCATTTGACTATCATCTCTGCTTTTCATGCCCCTGTTGATGGGCGCATGGTGGCACAACTTAAGTTTCTTAAAAGCATTTTATACATGTATCCCCTGATTCATAAACCAGTTCTGTCTTGAGACCATAATTATGTTCTTCAAAAATTGACTGGGGCTCTGTTTGAGCCAGTCGTGACTTATGACATGCACCTCCTGCCTTGGAAGGCACTTTTTCTTGTTACTATTCTATTTGTAGAATTTTTGAGCTGCAGGCTCTCATGGCTTAGGTTCCTTATTTGATTTTCCATAACAACAAGGCATCCTTGTGAACCAGTCATCAGTTCTTACTGAAGGTTGTGTCTGATTTCACATTGAATCAGACCATTCATCTTCCTGTGCCTTATGTGGAGGATGCTAACAAAGGGGAAGCATTGCTGCATACACTCGATGTACATAGACCAATGTGTTTCTACCATGATTGCAATAAGGACTGCAGACATTCCTCTCAGCTTTTTATGTCATTTGCTCCAGTGAAGGAAGGTGCCCATGTGACTACAGTGCCTGTTCAAATGGCTGGCTAACTTTGTTGTGCTCTGTTATACGAAGCATTGTAAGGAGATTCCTGGTGCTGTTCATGGCCACTCAATCCGAGATATGGCCACTTCTGTTGCCTGTTTACAGAATGTTTCTGCAGTTGACATATGTGCTGCTGGTACATGGAGTACTGTATATACTTCTAGTAAGCATTACAGTCTTGACATCATGTCTCTCAGATATGCTGGTTTTGGCCTTGCGGTACTGCATGTTTTCCTGTAATAATGTAACATCAGATGCTGCCATCCTCCCTGGGTTCTTTGTGTACTACTTGGGAATCCTTCCAAAAGTGTGGCCCAACAGAGAGGATATCCTCAATGAAGTAGAACAATTATTTACCATAACAGTAGATTTTCAATTAAATCTCTTCCATTCGGACACAATGCAACCACCCTCCTTCCCCCCTTACTAATGCAGTGGCTAATAGAGATGTCTACTTCCTCACTGGGGTGTCCATAGAAACATAGAAATTGTCAGCAAATGAGAACCGCTGAAGCCCTATACTTGTATGCAGCCTATGATCCTATGTGTTCAATGACTTTTCATCTTTTCATCGTGCCATCCATAAGTGCCTTATGTTGACAGTTCTGTTTTCCAGTTCCTTGCCTATCTCATAGTGCCTGGTCCTGGTTTGGCCTCCTGGTTCCTTCCTGGAAGGATGCCCTCCAAGTAGTCTCCATGGGGAACTGAGGCATGATGGGGCCGTCCATGTTTTACAGATGTTGACATCATACATCATTATGAGCGGCCTATGACTAAAATCATTTTTCTGGGTGGTCCTGACACTGACAGCTTACAGTTCCAAAGGTGTGGCCCAAAGGATGAGATTCTGTTGAAGAGCTACTGTTATAGTAAGTAACTGTTCTTTCATTTGTAAAAACACATACAAACAAGTTATAGGTTAATATGAGCAATGAGGGTTGGTATCATAGACTGGCTGCATCAGTAGTTATGACCCATGTGGCTTACTCAAAGGGATTCAGCACACACCAGAGGGTCTCCATTAGTTACGTCTGATGAGGGCTGATGTTTACCTCTCTCTTGCCAATATGTTTGTTTGTTTGTTTATTTACTATATTGCAGCCAAAACTCCCATCAAAGTGGGTCATGCTCACTTGCATACTAGTGGATGACCTTCTGTTGTTCTAGCAGCTGTTGTATCATGTAAAAGGTGGAATTCCCTTTTGTAGGCACATCTTGTTTCAGGTGGTGGAGTGAGGTGTGGTTCTGCTGCTGAACCTTACATGACAGTCTCTATGCCTTAATAGAATTGCTACAATGACCACAGACATATCTGCCCTCCCACACAGTTCTGTACACTGCTGCTTTTCTTGCCTATAAATCCAAACACTACAGTGGTGCTCAGTGTCAGGTTCCATCATGACTACAGATATCTTGATGCAACTATCATGATGCTTTCAGTCCCAACTAGATTTATTTATTGAAAAGTTTCACCAGGAGGATACACAGAACAACAAATTGCTCATCTGCCGGTGCAACCTGGGGGCGGGTAACAATTGGATGAAGAATTAGACATACAGTTTAACATTTAACATATCCAAGAAATTAAACATTCAGTTACATTTGTAACAAGACATACAGTTAAAAAATATCATAAAGGGCCGGCCCGCTGGTGCAGTGGTGGGATTTCCGCTTTCGACGCCAGCAACCTGGGTTCAGGAACAGACCCGAGTCGTCTGAGGGCCGGCTAGGGGGGAGAAGGATGGAGCATCCCATGGATGGCTCTCCTTCTCTGGGGGAGGGTGGGCAAGTGCCCGGCGCACTGAGGACTCCTGGCGGAGGCCAGGAGATACTCACACTCCGGCGCTCATTTCATGGGAGGTGGGGTGGATGCTGGTGTCATTGCACATCCCTGCCTCCAAGAATACAGGAAAAAGGAGAAGGCAGGTGGAGGCCACTGTCTCACTGAAACCCTCCTTGGGGCTTCGATTAGCCATCATCACCGCTCCCCCAACCAGTCACTAGTTCCACGGCATGGATTGGGGACCATTGCCGCAGCCCCACCCTCCGGGGAGTTAAGACGGGGGGGTAACTGGGGGAGTCAGCGGCAGATACATGATGGTGGGAGTCCCAGGAGCCGTGACCAGGGCTGAGGACTGACAGTGGCCCTACAAGGAAAAATAGATAATAAAGAAAAATATATCATAAATAATCATACAATCGCATTTGTGACATAACATACAGTTAAATATATCATACCTGTGGAATATGCATTTAATTACAAGTGGCATATCTGAGGAACATAGTACAGAAATTTAATCTAGCCTTGGAGCCAACTTCTTGCAGGAATGGATCACAGTTAAGAGGCAGATTATTTAGGCAATTATTGAATGAATAAGATGCAGTGAGGGGACATCAAGGAGGATAGAGGGGTAGGCAAGGGAAACCAGCTGGGGGAAGGATAAGATAAAGATGGGGGGGGAATATTACTGGAGCAGAGTGAGCATAAAATCAGTTGTGAGGGGCAAGTTAACACAGGGTTAGTGCAATCTGGGAGCACCTCAGACAGAACAAAAAGTGCAAGGTATTATCTCAAGTGAACTAATTCCTTTGTTTAAGTGCGGGGGAGTAGAGAGGGGGGCAGGAGAGAGGTGGGGGTAAGGGACAGGGTAGGAAAGGATGAGTCATACCTGGAACTGGCCCCTTCAGAGTGCAGGGATCACTGCCAGTGGTGGAATGAGGTGAAGACTTAGAATAAGGGGCAGGAGTAGGAAACGACAAGTTGGGTAGAGATAGTAGATGGGATGGTAAAAGGAAGGAGGAGGAGGGGTGGGAGAAACTTGCCTAAGACTAGGCCTCTTCAGTATGCTGAGAACCCTGCCAGAGAGCAGAGTCAGGTGAGGATGAGTTAGGTGGAAAGGAGGGACAGGAAAGGGGAGGGAAGGAAGAGTCATTTCAGAGTGCTGGACCCCTCCAGGATGCTGAGAACCCTGCAAGGAGAAGAACGAGGTGAAGACAAGTTGGGAAGAGAGAAAAGAAAGGATGAAGGGAAAGGAGGGAACAGGAGGGAAACAAGAAGCTTGCCTAAGACTAGGCCACTCCAGGATGCTGAGAACCCTGCCAGAGGACAGAATCAGGTGAAGACTCATTGGGTAGAAAGGATAGAGGGAAGGGGAATGAAGGAAGAGTAATTGCCCAGTGCTGGGCCCCTCCAGGATGCAGAGAAACCTGCCAGGGGATAGAATTAGGCAAGAACAAGACGGGCAGAGGGAATAGGAGGAATAGAAAAGGAAAGGGAAAAAAAGGAGAGAGGGAAGAAACTTACCTGAGAGTAGACATCACCAGGGTACTAAAAATCCTGACAGACTGCAGATTTTGGTGAGGACAGGTTGCAAGTAGCAATGCTTGGTGTCATTTGGTGTCAATGTATAATGCAATCAATTTGCATCGTCATCTGCAGGATGTGTTGAAGTGTCAGCAGGTGTTGTTGCATATAAAAAGTGCTGTGCATGCATGTAACTCCACAAGCCCTTTAGCCTTTGGGCTCTACTATTCATCTGACAAATTGCAGGAAGACAGGCAAGTGGAAAGTTAAAGCCTTAACTGTTCTTTACTCAGGATATTGATTCATATGACAAGACATGAGGTAACCTGATGCTGGACATCACTGTACCAGGTTTATACTGGTTATACTGTGGGCAATGCCTTGAACATGGGTATAGTCATCTAGACCTACTGCCTTTACAATATTATTTGCATTATCTGTTACAAAAAAAAACTGCTGTGAGTTATGATGATGTCAGAGAATGCTCAAACTGCTGCTCAAGGCACTCTAGGTGGCTTTCTGCATGATGGTTATTGTCAAATCCACCAACATGTAATGCTGCCTGTTTGCAGGGAGTAGAAGGTCCCAAAACCCTTCAGCTACTGTACTGCTGCTACTGTTGATACTGCTGACACATAAACCTGGGGAGAAGAAGGAAGAGAGGACGTTTAACCCACCTGTCAGACACTGTCATGTAATCTGTGGTCTGACCACTCATCCACATGTCATTTGTGCAGTGAAAAACCAGCACAACAAATGTTTACAGGGAATACCAGTATGACACAATCTTACAGACACTGATACAGATCTGGAATTGCTACTGTGGAGAATTACATGTATCTGTGCACTTGGTACCTTGGCAATGCGACCTACATTAGCGGTAGAAAACCTCAATTGTCTACAGTGCAATGAAGGGTGACCAGGATGGTTTAGAGCCAGCAGGACAGATCTTATGAGGACTGACTCAAGGCACTGAACACTGGCGATCAGATGAGAGACAGAGAGAGAGAGAGAGAGAGAGAGAGAGAGAGAGAGAGAGAGAGAGAGAGATGATATGACAGAGACCTTCAAGTTTCTGAAAGGAAAAAATAAGGTAAACTGCGAGGAACTATTTAGCATAACTAACAGTTCAAGGACATGGGAGCATGAGTGGAAACTGATGAGAAGGAAAATCAAGAGGGATATGAGAAAGTTTTGTTTTACAGAAAGGGTGGTGGGACTGTAGAACAGTCTGCCAGCTCAGGTGATGGGCACCAAAACCCATACATGGTTTCAAGCTCAGTGGGGACAGAATGAAGTGCATAGTGGTTACACAGGGCGTTAGTAGTAGGGAACTATGGGCAGACTGGGTGGACCACTGGTCTTTTTCTGCCATCATACTCTCTGCTTCTATGTTTCTACAAAGGAAATGGCAGCACTTCTAGCCAAAAGGCAGCTGCATGAGGACAATAAGCTGGTGCCACAGTGAAATTGCAGAATCTAAAAGATCAGAGAGTTGGGCTACTACAGCTACTGAATGAAGACCCTTGTGCTAGGTCAAGTTGAAATGCATATTTAATGAAAAATAGTATAAAATACATATACAAAGCAGCACCCCCCACATACTGAAGTGCAAATGTTTAATGTCACACTGATGCTTTTTCAATGCATCCATGAATGAGGTGCTGCTTTGTATATGTATTTTATACTATTTTTCATTAAATACATATTTTAACATGACGTAGTGCAAGGATCTTCATTCAGTAGCCGCAGTAGCCCAACTCTCTGGTCTTTTGGAAATGGCAGCATACCTGTGGCTAGCATTTCTATGATGACTGTTGTTGACATTTTTGACTTGGACCTGTTGACTTTTTATTTCTAGCTCATTTTCAGAGACAGAAGCAAAGACAGTTGACTCATCATGTATTGTATCCACCAGATGGCTTGCTCCTATATTTTCTGCCACTAGGGGTGGAGGTTAATGGGGATTAACAGCCTCCTGGAGGTGTAGGAATCAATGGGCTAAAGAACCTCTGAATGGAGCATGATGAGATTATGTTACCATGTGAGTGATGATTACTTTTTTCCACCTCCTCCACTTCTCTACCCTCAATATTTTCCTTTTCCTAACGACCACCATTATCACCATCCACATCACCATCACCATTGTCCAAAGTTAGAAAATGGGCTAAGAAATCTCTGAGTTCTGATTGGCTGATAGCCCTGGCAAGGTGGGCATCTATCAGACAATAGATGCCCACCAAATAATAAGTCCCAGCCCAAACCTGTTTACCAATAGCATTGTGCCAATGGAATGTTCAATTTTAAATAGCCACCATGTTTTTTTCTCTTGCTTAGCGAGAGCTGACACTCAACCCCCATTCTCCAACTGTCTGCCCACTCGTTTAGCGTACTGCTGCAAGCCACTGACACTTTTTTCTTCTTATTTGCCGCCTCCCCCTCTTCATACCCTGGCGGTTCCTGGTCGCAAAAAAAACTGGACGTTTTTTAAACATATAACAGCTAGTGTATTGGTAAATTTCTTTTAACTCCAGCAGCAGTAGTATTGATGTTTTGGGGATCCTGCTTCCATGTCCCACCATCTAGTAATTCCAACTTACTAACTGACCTACCGTACCTACAAACCAGTAAAGGAAAACAAGCTGTTATGAGGGTGAGTGTGGGTGATCAGCTCGGCATGGGAAAGTGAAACGGAAGGGCTGTGATGATTGCATCCGTCTATAGCCCTTGTAAAGTTGGTACTGACCGAGCGGAGCATTGGAACACCACGGACATGCTCGTTGTATCCTCAGGAAAGCAAAACCAATAACGAACTTGTGACAGCGCAGCATAAAGTGAGCACGCAAATTAAACTGCCTACCTAAAAGTTATCTCTGCAGCCCGCTTCTCATCGACAATCCCGCTTAGTACCCTCGCTCACACGCCCCCCCCACACTGCAGCATTCCTTTGACAGAAAAAATATTTTGTGCCACCAGAAATAATTTTTTTTTACTTGCTTAAAAATCAGTCACTCTATTACATCGCGCGTGCTCTGGCTGGTATGGGTTCTCCCAGTTCACCTCGCCTCCAACTCCAGCTCCGACCAACAAAAACACCACAAGTGCAATTTTTGTTTAATGTACACAACCCGTACATTAACACATTCTTTTGCTGCAGACATCTTCTTCTGATATGCTTCACCATTGCACACCAGTGAGTTGTCAGTGCTTTTCCTCATGGGGAGGGGTACAGCTCACTGATGTCAATCTGGTACAAAGAAACAAATAAAACCACAACTTTATCTGCTAATAAATACAAAAATGACTGCTGTGAAGGCTCCTCAAAACAAATAGATACAGTGCCTTCTAGTGTCAGTAATAGCAGTATACAGACAGTATAAAAAAAATTCTAATGCAGGCAAGGAACTATTTTATAACAAAAGCTGCTTTAAAATCAGTGTTTCCTTAACTTTTTATTAAACTTGTGTTTTACAGTGTCCATTTCTAAGTCACAATATACCTCAGGGTGGGTGGTAGTCGTGTGCGGACCTTCCAGGGCTATAAGGCCCTCCGCCCTGCGGCGTCCGGCCTCATCACCCCCTGAGCGGTCGATATACCCAATACCACCCTGTTGGGTATTATTGCTTACGTAATGGCATGCAGTGTCGCCCCTTCTCATACTCAGTCCTATGGAACTGAAGCAAATGTTGTTTCATGGTAGTCATGTCATGTGCCCTCTTACCATGACTAAGTGTGTCCTTATATAGAAAGCACACTCCATACTGTATGTCACGATTCTTCGTCCATGCTAAGAAAATCCCACATCACTGATATCAACAGTTTAGTCTTGTCAAGTGGCACTTTTTGGTGCAGTCACCTGGGGCAACTACCATTGCCTTCTTCCACATTCACTTTCTCCACTACCAGTTCAGGTGGTTCAGGTAATGTGTCAAGAGCCCATTCTTCTGCCTCAGTTGTGTCTACTGGGGTGTGTCTTTCCTACTACATTTCCTTCTTTGTTGATTTTAGGGGGTAGGATTTTACCATGCATTGTTGGTGTCAATTCACTCTTTTTCTTTACAGCTGTCTGTCGTTTTTGCTCTCTTACGTGGCCCAAATCCCACTCATTCCTCATTCTCCTCCTCCTAGAATCGGAGGGCTTAGCCCGAGGTTCAAAGTGGGGAATAGCTCCTCCCACAGCCTCTACTTGAGCCCTCTACTAATGCACCTCCCTTGCTGAGTGAGTGTTTTTTCCTGGGCTTCATGCATGGCTTGTGCTGCTGAGCTTCATTGTGCTCTGCTGCTGTCTCCATTTGTGTTTTCTGTTCCTTGCCTTCCCTGTTTCTGTTCCCCACTTCCTCCCTTCCCTTGTCTTTGTTTTCTTTGGCATTTCTGCCTACCTTATTCTACCTTTGTCTCCTGCTCTGTAGCCTTGCCCCGCTTGTGTCCTCTGCTCCCCTCCTTCCCCTGCCATGCTGGGGTTTTCTCTGTACTGTTTTCTTTTGGGCTTTTCGCCGCCTGCCTACCCGGTGTTCCGAGCATCCACACCCTTTCACCGCATACCCTGTCCTCCATGGGTTCCTCCTGGAAACCTGGCTCTGCCTGTCTGCCGGAAGCTCTCCCTACTCATCCATGGCTCTTTGGAACTTCATACTCAGCCTCTGTACCTGGGAGCTTCTGTCTTGATAGCACTGCCTTGCTACACTACCATGTATCTGTACCAACTTGCTCCTATGCTTTCCCCCACTTTGCTCCATGGTGGTACGCCGTTCCTTGATTACCTCTGCAGTGCCTTGTCATTTACTTAATGTGTCGGCCATGGGGAAGCAAAGTGGTCAGAAGCCAAGGCCTTACTCAAGCCCTCTCACAGTAAGTTTAATGGGAGCAGTGACTCCAGCTGATCTTGAATTTTGTTTGTGACTAGTGTGTAACCCCTAGATGGCGCTATCCCAGGGGCTACTACCCCTGCCTGATTTGCCACTAACAGGTTGAGGGGCCTGGATCCAATGGCGGGTGCCTCCACCCAGAGGTCAGGGTTTGCAATAGTTAAACTAACTTGGTCACAGCCCTCTGGGACACTGCAACCCCCCTTTCTTCCCACTAGTGGCCCACACAATATATCAGAATTACCTTCACGGTATACACTTACCCCCAGGTCTGGTTCCGGCACTGGGACCTCCTGTGAAATGAGATACAGTGCAACAATCACAGTACAGTACTTTAACATAGACAAATACCTCAGGCAGTATAACTTTGCTGAAACAAGCAGCTCTGATTTATTTAGGGGGGATATAACAAGGACAGGGGGAAATCAGGTTAATTAGCTTATCACTCTAATAATCTACCTATGGCTCTGTGCACAGGCCTATCCCTATCAGTTACTGTCCCTGGGTACCCAAGCCCTAGTGGCTAGTCCAAACCGTGGCAGCTGGTAGGGGCCCTTTCACACAGAGAAAAGGAGAATTAAACAGTCAGCAGTACAGTAATTCCATTTGGATTTAATGTGGCAACTCAACAGGAGCAACCCTGAATTAGTACTCACGACCTCCAAATAAGATAGGGTCCTTCAATGTCAGCAGGGCTCACTTGAGGTACACAAACCTCTTCACACATCCATATAAAGAAAGTACTATACCAGGCAGGCTGCATCTGTATCCCGATCGCAATTACTGCACAATACCGGGAGAACACACAGCAGATTCAGTTCCTGACAGACCGAGTGCAATTTAGCAATTCTTCCAGTCTTCTACAGGGTGAGCCTGGTTTCTACTCTTCAGAGATCCTTTGATTCTTTTCACAGGACGGATTCAGTCCTAACAAGCTGTTACACAAGCTGCAGACCGAACTCTGGGCCTTACACACGCTTTTTTGACTAAAACTGCACACTGAAAAAGCACAGGCTCCTTCCTTCTTCACTGCCAAAGCTCAACTGAACTCCAACTGACGAAACCGGGACTTCCTTTGAGTTCCTCCCAGTTCTTGACTGGATTGGCTGTCACTCACAATAGACTGCTGTTGGTCCAAAAGGCACTGAAGTCTAAACTACATCTCCCAGAGTCACTGCCCATACAATCCTCTTGTGGCTGGCTCAGATTATGAGTCCAAGTTCTGATTCGTCCAAGGCATCATTTTAGAGCTAGCTTACCCACACTGATTGGTCCAGTTCAGCAGTTCAAAACTAGAATGGGAACTAGCAGACACAGTTCTGACTGCAAAGAAAGCAGGTTAGACAAACTGTAATTTCATTATTACTCTAAATAATTTCTGGCAAACAGTTACATCTTTCAGATAGGTTCCCTTTGCACTCCTAGTGACTGCAAAAATGAAGTGAATTGGCAGCAGCTCGAGTGGTACTCAGAGAAGCACACAGTCCCCCCATACAAACTAATTATGTCTGCAAGCAGACAGCTCTTAAAGAGACAGTACCAGAGGCTCTAAAAACACTCACTGATAAATGGCTTAAATGCCAAACACCATTCAGGCTTGGAGCATTCAAGCAAGCTCCTGGAAGTCTTTTGGGAACCCCCATTTGCAGGGGGGTTACAAGTGGATTACATGGGGAGTTGAGGGGTAGTGGCCAATTAAAGTGCATTTGGACAATCTACTGTATCAGTACTGCCATCTGTACCATGCTAGAATACCTTTTGCCATCTCACAGTCATTTGGCTCACATCATACCACAATGTTTCTGCTATGAGACTGCACTGTGATGACTACTCTTCAGTGCATTCCTACAGATTAAAACTCCCACTCATGGCTTGTCATGGCCACTTATCTACTGCAATTTATTTCACACTGCGATTGCTCACTTGTACTCTGTCTTACAGCAACATCCATATCCATTAGGTTGCAGATTTCTGCAGTTTAGCAGCAGCTAGAATTCTTCGCTCACACCAGCACATGGATTCTTGTGGTACTGCTGGAGCAGGGAAAAGGGGGGAGGTCCATTCAGCTAGGTATGTCTTTGCTTGTGCTTTGCCTGGATGTCATCTCATCCATCCCCGCTGGCCAAATGCACTACTCCCATTCAGGATGCAACAAAGGGAAATACCAATCCGATCCCACTCCTCTGACTCTGCCTCCCATCTGGCTCCTTCTCCACTGCCTTCAATCTTACTTGCTTCATAATGCTTCTCCTCGTTACTCCCATGCTCTATGTCTCTTCCCTTACCCTTTCCGTTTTGTCTCTGTCTTTACTTTCCTTGCCATTCTCCTATCTCCTGCCATGACATGTACTGACTCCTCATTCTATCTCAGTTCATCCCCTGAATGTACTCTTTTCAGCAGCATTTTGCACTTTGCCAGCCCATACCACAGTACTCCGGACTCCGTCCCTAACTGGTACCTTTTGAGGTGCTGGGCGAAGGTAGACTTACCCTGTCTACCAGGGATGGGAGTCCGTTACATTTTTACCTCCTACTACTTACCAACCTGACATCCTCCATCCCTAACTCTACTGGACGGCATCGAGTGAAGGTCAGCTCACCCCAGCTACCAGGGATAGGACCCATGTCTACAATCTACTGTGTTATACCATTCCTTCTCTACCTCATTCCAGTTGCTGCTTCTCTTTGGGGATGGAACTTCTTCACCGTGCTTCCTCCTCATCCAACCTATGCCTAGATGTCTTCCGTCAGGATCATCCCACCTCAGCCATCACTGATGTGGCCCTGAGCCTCCATTCCATGACTGCAACTTGCCATATTCTCAGCCTGCTGCCTGGACGCTCCTTCTCTTCAGGCATATGACTTTGCCCGACTTGCCTTCTACTTCCTCCTTGGACTGCCACACTGATTACTAGTCATCCCCCCCCCGACTTCCATGGCTTGGAGCCTGACTCTGTGATTGACCGTTTACACCATTTTTGTCTCAAACCTGCTGTGGGTTGCCACTTCCCTTTGGGAATGGAACTCCTCCAACCATGAATTCTCATCCTCCTACCTCTCCTAGCTGCATCCAGTCAGGATTCTCTTGCCCTGACCATCACGCTTGGCTGCCTGAGCTCCAGTCAGCTGCTTCCTATGAGTTCCTTCTCCACCTGCTATCTGATGCCTCAATGCTTCTAGACCTGGACCTCCTGCTGCTAGTAGTTTCCTTTCCTCCTTGCTCACAGCCTGCATGTCATCTCATTGACAACATAGAATCGTAGCCTGCCCCTGGATCCACTGGGTAATTGTCTCCTCCGTCTCTTGCCTGGTTGCCGCGTCCCATTGATGTGGACCTCTGTTCTTAGTTTGCTTCCTTCCTCCTACCTCTGCAGAGTGTTATCAAAGGTCAATTCTCTCTCCTCGTTCACCATGCCTGGAAGAATGCTTCTGCAATCATCTGTTTCTGTCTGACCTGCTCTCCACCTGACTGTCATTTGCTGCCCCACCTGGACTGAGCTTCTCCCAGGTATACCTTCCCCTTACCCATCTTCTGGAGTGTCATGCCCTTCATCTCACCTCACCTACTTCAGGGTTGTAGCCGGCATCCACACCTGCTGGTTCCTAACCATGCACTGTCCATATCCTATCCCTCCTGTTTTGGAACCATTTATTCCGTCTACCTTGCAGCCTTACTCACAACTCGCCATTCCACTCATGCTTGGATCATCACACTTCCCCTTTCGGCCTACTTCCTAATGACTTGGATCTCACCAGCTGGTCCAGTATCTCTCTAGATCCAGCCTGACTGCCTCTGGGACTTCTCTGCTGCATGTTCCCCATCCGGTTCAAGTTTGAGTTTGATGTCTCCTTTGGATGTAGGACCTTTATCCTCCTTTGCTGTAGCACCTTCCATCCCTTCACTAGTTTGTTCACGCCTTCATTGGATGTTGGACCTATGTACCTCAGCCCTGTTGCTCTTGGTACTTCACTTCGCTCCACCACCCTCCGTGGATCATCTTCTGGTGCCTGCTACGGCTTCCTGCATTCTGCTACCATTTGCTGACAAGATGTCCCAATCACGTGCCTTCCTGTACAGTGTGTCATCCGGTTTCACCTAGTCCATGGCCTTCTCTAGATCATTCCTTCAGTCCATCAGGATCTTCTCTGGACTTTCCTTCCAATTTGGATGGCTGTCTTTTCCTGTCCACCTTGCGGGCTTAGGGCTTCCTACCATTTGCTGTGTTTTTTTTGGGCCTAGTAACTTATCTCCGACCAGTATTCCTACCCAGTCAAATACTCCTACCGTTATCCATCCCATACTTCTACTCCAGTCATTCTAACATCTCCCATCCATTACTTGATGGATCACTTGTTCATTCACCCGAGGAAACTCCTTGTAGTATGCATTCCTTGAGGACCTTGCCTCAGATGCTAAAGGTAATTCATGTTTTCTATATTACCCAATCAGCTTCCCTCGATCTTTTCTGACTCTCATTTGGCTTAACACTAGAAACATTCCCATCTCTCTCCATTGGATACTCCCTACGAATCTTGTCCATTCGGTCTCCGTGGACCTTCCTACCTACCATGCCTCAGAGGCTCTCCTATTGCAAGGAAATGATGTAACTTCTTCTGTTATGCTCAGACATATTCTCCATCATTGCTCCTCTGGATCCCGGGACTCGCAAGATGCCTCTTGGTACATCAGACATTGTATAGTTCCATTCTGTAGCTTATTACCATCACCAAAATTGTTGACTATGGTATTAGACTCTTATTTCCTCAACAGACATTGCTTGTGCTAAGACCTTCCCAGCTACTTTCCAGAAAATTCATCGTTGGATCTCCACCGCCTAGCTGCTCACTAACGTCACATCATCCAAATCATCAGTTTTGGCTCCCAGACATCACCATTCCTCATATAAGCATCCACCCCTTTTTCCTCTAGTACCTTCAGTTGAGGTAATCACCCTTCCAGCGGACTTCTAGCCTCTCCGTCATGAATTATTTTCACTAATCATGCCAGTAAAGACTATTACCAAGAACAGGCTCTTCCTATTTCCATCCAGAAATCCACAAATGTTAAGGCTAATTCTCTAACCCAGTCTTACCTCCCAATCGGTCTTAATCAGCCATAGCACTACACTCCTCTAGCATTCCAAACTACTCAACCTCACTTCCAATTCAGCCTACAGACTCTTCCTCATATGCACCTCCAAGCTTCTCTCAAGGACTTTGGCATCAGATTACCTGAAAATCTAACCAACTATAGGCCACCACAGTGCATCTCACAGACAATCACGCCACAGAAATACGTGTATTTACTTCAGCCAGCGTACCAGCAGAGCACATACAAGTATAGTTACGACATCATGCTCAAAGAAGTCATTCATTCCTTATACTGAACTTCCAACCAGTCTCTGTACACATTCAATTGCCATCTGGACTGCATCTGCAAATCTTCCTCTATTTGTCTACTAATCTCTTATGGCAGTCCTCCTATCAGGCACGCAAAGACTTTCCTCTACTCATTTTCTACTTTATGGATGCTTATTTACTGTAGCTACTCATGGCTCACTACTATATTCTTTGCCTCCAGACTTAACCTTGACAGTGAAACTTTGCACAAGTCAGATCATTCACCTATGACTGCACAAATCATTGCGATTTGCACCATTCACTGTCCAGTAGCATATCGATCAAATTGTGCTCTCCCCACTCATTACGCCCCTGCTATCCCTTTGGACATGAATCCTTCATCCCCTTGGAAATCCGGATTCCTTTTATCCTTCTTCAACTGGATCTGCTCCACACTTAGGATTCCACTGCCTTTTCAGGAAGGGCTTACTTCTCAACTTCAGGATCATTATTCAGTCTGGATCATCCATGGATCAAGGATGGATCATCATCTCCAAGGCACTCAAAGACACTCTTATTATAGTCTTCTACTTCATGGATGCTTTCTTAGAGACTCATCACTAGCCACTAAATTCCTTGCCTCCAGACTTTACCGTGAAAGCCAAACCTTACACAAGTTGGATCATTCACCCATGTCTTCTCATATCATAGCATGTCCACCATTCCTGTCTAGTAACTTATCAATCAATTCCTGCTCTCTCTGCCCATTACATCCATATAATCCCTTGGGACAAGCATCATTCATCACCTTGGAAACCCAGACTTCATTTGCCCTTCTTCAACTGGATCTGCATCACACTTAGGATTCTACCACTCCTTCAGAAAAGACCTACTCTTCAACCTCAGGATCATCATTCAATCTACATCATCTGGATCAAGCATGGACTATCATCTCTCCAAGAAGCTCACCTTCTCTAAATTCGCTATGGTTAATAGAACCTAGGTCCTTCTCCTTTTAGTATGCCCAGAGGATGGACAGACCTATGGCCATGGGTCCTCAGAGGTTTTCTCCACCAGGAGGTTTTCCTCTCCAGAGTGCCAGGAGTCATACTCTCCATGAGTTGGAGGAGATATCTTTTTGAGCCTGCTATTCCCTACAGATTACTACCTACATATCTACTACTCAAGGGTGGGAATAGAGTAAAGCCACAAAAAGTACTACAAGTTACACAACCACTATATACCCCATTGCTATTGCACAAACATTGAACTGCTGCTATCACTTCCACCAGGTACTATACATACTTAGTCCTGATCAAAGTCTCTGTAACTAGGCTCTCCAAAATCAAGCTCTTTCACCCTCTCCACAGTCTGTTCTTGCTGCCTTTTTTGGCTTCTTTTTATAACAGTTACTGCCCAAGTCCCAACTTTTGCAGTGCCACTGTGAGTGGTGCCTACAATGTGTGCTGCTTTATAGACTGTTCAGTTTCCACACTTTCCATTGAAGGGGTGTGGGTAAACTGACTCCACTTTGGATTTTCTTTGCTGATTCTGGATAATTCCACCCCTCCCCATTACCTTGCCTTGCCATGTCTTGTCATGCCTTGCCTTGCCTTGTCTTGTCTTGTGTTCTCTTCTCATTGCCTCGCCTCTTCTCCTTCTCCTGCTCCCTCTCCTCTCCTCTGTCCCTGTCCTCACCTCTCCTCCTCCTCCTCCTTCTCCTCTTTTCTTTCTGTTTTCTTCTGCTGCTCCATTGCTCCATGACAACAGCAGGCTGCCAGGCCACACCCACTTTCTGCCCACTGCACAGGTTCCCTTCCCTTTATTCTACCCCAGGCCTCAGAGACAGTGAAGCCTGATATGCACAAATGCTGCATTGAATATGAAAACATGTTTTATTTAATATTGGTTTATGTGATGATGACATGTAAATTAATAGCATGTACTGGCAGACTGAACACCCAATCCCACATGCTGTCTACAGCACAGGCTAACTAGAGGCATCACCAGTAGAAAACAGGAAGTTGTTATCCCTCTGTACAGACAGTTGGTGAGGTCCCATCTGGAGTACTGCATGCAGTTCTGGAGACCGCATCTGTGCAAGAACATAGACAGTATGGAACCAGTCCAGAGGAGGGCAACTAAAATGGTGCAGGGTCTGCAACAGAAGCCATATGAAGAGAGACAAAGAGAGCTTAATATGTATACCCTTGAGGAAAGGAGGGGGGGGACATGATAGAAACTTTCAAGTATCTCAAGGAAATCAACAAACTCCAAGATGGGAGCATCTTTCAGAAAAAGAGATATGCAAGAACAAGGGGGCACAATTTGAAGATAGAGGGAGGGGACAGCTCAGGGGCAATGTGAGGAAATATTTTTTCATGGAGAGAGAGTGGTGGATACATGGAACAGCCTTCCTGAGAAGGTTGTGAGGTCAAAAACAGTGGAGGAATTCAAGAATGCATGGGACAGCCATAACGCAGTTATAGTGGAGGGTAGGAGGAAGTAGGCTGTTAGTTAACTAGAATCTGCAGCTTATCCAATAGGTAGGGAAATGGGCAGACTGGGTGGTCCAAGTGGTCCTTATCTGCCATCAATGTCTATGCTTCTATGTTAACACACACACACATATGCACACACACACACACACACACACGCAAGCACACAGACATACAAAAAAAATTGGTTTTGGTGGGCTTATGCTAAGAAATGGTGCCAACTGCCCACATCCATCTGCAATAATTCAAATCCAGGCCTCTGCTTGCAGAGCTAAGCCTGATATACACACAAATGCTGTACTGAAAATTTCATGAACATGAATTCACTGTGCCTGTGCAACTGGTTTTGTGCTTGTGTAACATAGATACTCTTTGGCTGTTCGCCTCTCTATCCATGGGATATACCATCCTGTAGGGGTATGAAGGCAAGAAACCCTAGAGAAGGGTTCCACCCCTTGAGGTGCTGCATGAGTGATTCTCTTGGCTAAAGGTACCTTAGGAAGAAGCCCATGGGGAGAGAGAGAGAGGGGGGGGGAGAGAAAGAGAGAGAGAGAGAGATGCCGCTGGAGAAGGAGGGGTGGATGGAGGAGCAAGGAAATAATGATTGTGTATGGAGTGAGGACAGCAGCCCATAAATGGGCTGAATGTGGGTGTGGCCAGTTGCACCGCCCCCTTGAACTACAGGCTGTAGCCTTCCAAAAATGTAATTTTTTGTTGTTTGTTTATGTGAAGATAAAGCATTGTGTTGTAGTAGGCAGTATCAGTGTGCCGGCCCACACTCACTTGCTGACCACTGCCTAGGCTCCCTCCAAAATATTTAACATCAGACAATTAAGGCTGATACACACAAATGCTGTAGAGTAATTTTTGTCAATATAAAAATATTTTATTTTATTTTTTGTTTTTGTCTATGCCAAGATAAAGTGTGAAGTAGCAGCAGGCACTGGCTCCCTCCAAATCAGGGAACCAACGACAGAGAATAGTGAAAAAAAAACTAAAATACTAATGTTAAATTATAATTAGTTTGAATCTAGTGGTTTAAAGTATTTTATTACAGTAGTGTTCTTTAAAGTCACTCGATTTACACCAGTTACTGTATGTTGTAACCCCCTGTGGTTGGTTTACTAAATATTACAGATAATGCATTACATCTTTCACTGAGTTTTTCAAAATATATCTGACTCTCCCCTGTTAACCTCATAATTGCTGTTTGTGACATCACAGTCTGTTGTCATGGTGAGCACTATGTTGTTGTAAATACGAACATACGAAAAATGCCAGCAGATACAGGCCTTACGGTCTATCAAGTCAGCTCGAGTGTGCAGCTAGTAGACCAGTTTTACTGCAGCTGCCCCTCCCACGCATTCAAAGTCATTCCCCTGCTTGCAAGCCCCCTTCCTTTGCAGCCCTATACAGTATGTGACCTTCCTCTTGATTTTGTCCCACCCCCCTCTTAAAACTTCCTACCGATGTTAAGAATACCACCTCCTCTGGCAGTGCAATCCACCCCATCACCACTCTTTCCATAAAGTAATGCCTTCTCATTTCCCTCTGGAATCTACCACCCTCCAGCTTCAGACTGTGCCCCCTAGTGTCCCTCTCTCCTTTCCATTTGATCATGCCCTCTGAACCAGCCTTATTTTAGCCCTTCACATATTTGAGGATTTCTATCATTTCACCCCTATCTCTCTGTTCTTCCAGGGAGTACATACCGAGCACACTCAGTCTCTCCTTGTAGGGTTTGTCCTCCAGTCTGAGGATCATCCTGGTCTTTCTGCAATGGACCCATTCCAGCAATTTGATATCTTTCTTCAAGTAGGGGTGCCAGAACTGTACACAGTACTCCAGGTGTGGCCTCAGCAATGATCTATACAGAGGCAGGGTGACCTCCCCTCTCCTGGAGGTGGTTCCTCTTGCAATAAACCCCAGCATCTTGTTAGCTTTGGCTGCTGCTTTCCTGTACTGAGCTGAGTGGTTCATTCACCCTGTTATAAGCATCCCCAGATCCTTTTCCTCCTCTGAAGGAGACAACTGTAACACCCCCAACCAATAACCATTTCTTGAGTTTCTCGCTCCCAAGTGAATGACTTTGCACTTCTTTGCATTGAACACCAGCTGCCATGTTTCTGACCATTGTTCAAGTCTAGCTTGATCACCCTGTAGTCCTTGCCACCCCTCTGTGTCATCCACCACTGCCCTGACCTTCATGTCATCTGCATGAGCCTGCTCAATGGTTGCTATCCCTTCAAATAAACTGAACTGAAAAAGGCTGACCTTGTTTTTAATCCCTTGTGAGGTGTCAGCTATAAATATGCTAAACAACACTGGACCCAGCACTGGGCCCGGTGGTACTCCACTGGTTACAGCTCTTGGAGCTGAGAGTTCCCCTCCCACCACTAGTATTCTCTGCTGCCTGTCCTGCAGCCAGTTCCTAACCCAGCCCACCAATTCTTCCCTGTTCCCCGGTAACTCAGTTTGCTAAGCAGCCTTCCATGTGGTATGGAATCGAAGGCCTTGCTGAAATCCATATACAGGACATCGACCACTTGGCCCATGTCTAGTGCCCTGGTCACCCAGTCATAGAAGTCAACTACGTTTGTCTGTCAGGATCTGCCTGAGACAAACCCATGCTGCCTGTCATCCTGGAGTCCGTTCACCTCCAGAAAGGTTACTGACCTTTCCTTAAGTATAGTCTCCATCAGCTCCCCCACAATGGACGTTAGATTGACTGGTTTATAGTTGCCTGGTCCTTCCTTGGGTCCACTCTTGTGGAGGGACACCACATGTGCCATCCTCCATTTCTGGGGCACACATCCAGTTGCCAGAGAGGAATTGAACAGGTCTGCAAGTGGTTCCACTAGGACCTCTTCCAACTCCTTCAGAACACTGGGGTGTATGTCATCTGGTTCAGGTGCCTTATCCACCTGCAGAGCCCTTAGGCCTTTTGACACCCTGCTTACTGGGATCTCCCCATCCACGAATCTGTGCTCCCGTGCCCTCCTCTCCTGCCCCTTGTGGCATTGTCCCTTGCTTCTCCTTGGTAAACACAGAGCAGAAGTATTCATTGAGTGCTTCTGCCAGCTACTTCCCCATTTCTGCCCACCCCTCAACTTTCCTAATTCTTACAATTTGATCCTTGTAGCTCCTTCTCTCCCTTATATATTTGATGAACTCCTTTCCCCCTCCTTTATACGCTGTGCCAGCCTTAGCTCCCTTGAAGCCTTGGCTGCCTTGACTGCCCTGCTCACCTCCCTAGATCTCTTCTGATACTCCTCTTTATCCTCCCCATTTGGATCTCATGAACTTCCTGAAGGCTGTTCTTTTTCCCCCTCACCTTTGCTGACACCTCTGTGCTGAACCAGCGTGGCTTCCTGGACCTGGCTTTTTTGCTCTGAATTTTTGTGCACAAGCTAGTGGCCTCCATTAGCCCAAGTTTGATTGCTTCACACTTCTGGTTACCATCTGTGTGTGAGCCCATGCTGGCTAGGTGCTCCAAGAATATTACCCTCCTCCTGCCAAAGTCAGTCTGCTGGAAGTTCAGCACCCTTGTCCTGGTCCTGGCTGCCTCCTTACCAATACTAAGTGAGAACCACACTGTGTGGTGGTCACTACCTGCCAGTGGGTCCTCCACCCCAGGTCTGTGACAAACTCCCCATTGGTAAGTACGAGATCCAGAATGTTACTTTTCCTGGTTGACTCCCTAACCAACTGGATGAGGAAGCTGTCTTGGAAAGCTTCCAGGATGACCTGTTCCCCAGTGTTTGAGGTGGATGGGGTGCTCCAATCTACCCCCGGCAGATCAAAGTCCCCCACAATCACGGTGTCCACCTCCCCACAGACCTTCCTTATCTGATCTGCAAGCTCCCTGTCGATGTCTTCTGACTGAGAGGATGATCTCTACACTACCACCACCAACCTCATCCTCCGTCCTTTTGTGTCCTGGATCAGAGCCCATAATACTTCTGCTGTGCCCTCCTCTCCCTTCTCCCTACTACACACTATCCCCTCCCCAACACAGATGGCTACCACCTCCCTTCCCTTTTTCCCTGTCCTTCCAGTACAGCCTGTATCCTGGGATCACCAAGTTCCAGTCCTGGTATAGGGTGGCTCATGTTTCAGTGATGGCAGCTATTTCCACCTTGCCCTCTGCCATCAGGGCTGCAACTCAACTGCTTTGTTCCCTAGGCTCCTTGGTTTCATTGAGACCACCCTCCAGAAACTGCCCTGCCCTTCTAACTGAATCCCTCCCTGATCCTTCCATGCTGAATCCCTTTCTTACTCTCCCTTCAGTCCTTGTTTGATTGCACTTAATGTCAACTCTGACTGTAAATTCCTCTGATCCTTTCATGCTAATCTGGGGGGTAGGCCCAGCTGTCTCCCTGGTTTTGAGACCTCGTTTGATGTCCACCCTTTTGCACCCCCGAACTTTGTTCAAATTCACCTTGGTCGCGATGTACTGACCCAGCCTCTGTTTTAAGAATCCTGACCCCTCCTTACTCAAGTGTAACCTGTCCAGGGCATACAGTGCCCTGTTTTCCCATGTTCTGTCCCATCCCCCCACCAGCCCATATCCCTTGGTCAAACACCATGGTCCCAGCCATGCGTTAAACTCCTCAGTCCTCTGCTTCCTGGTGGTACTTGCTCTAGGGATGGGGAAAACCTCTGAGAAAGCAACTGAGGACCCCACCTCCTCACACTGCTTGCTCAACTCATTGAATCTCTCCTTAACTTCCTCAGCTGTGTTCCCCTCCAAGTCATTTGTGCCCAGGTGCACTAAGATGTGGGGCTTCTCACTTTTCCTTCCTACTAGGGCTGAAGTTCTGACCCTTATTAAATAAGAACCAGAATATGGTGATGTTCTGATTTGTTCTGATTAGTTCTGATTTATTGACAAATATTTGAAAAAATTTAAAATAAATGCATAAAAGTGGCCAAAGTCAGTCACATTTGACACAGTGGCCCAAAGGAAATAATTTAATGGACTATATGTACAAAAATGAATGCAAAACTGCTAAATAAAAAAGCAATCACTCACTACTAGCCCCTTCATGGCTGACATATAATGGTGGCATATCCTGCTCGGGTCTGTGACATGAGTGTGCTGGGAGAGACAGAGAGAGATGGGGAGAGAGAGAGAGAGAGACAGAGAGAGAGAGAGACAGACAGATAGATGCAAATACCTATATCATAACACCACCAAGCACTGCATGCACTGCCAGGCAGCTAAGATTTTTTTTATTAATGGTGCTGTGTGGGTATTATTTTGATGGATGTTCCAGTCAGAGCCAAACAGACCAAAGAAATGGATTTGAATGATCAAATGAGCAACACTAAGAGAGCCCACTCACCCTACCCATGTGAATGATGCAACTGCTTTGCATGCCTCAGCGTACTGTGGTATATGGTACACTACCTGGTCCAAGAGGTGGTAATGTTTTCTAGTACTATGACTACTTCTACTGAATCTTATCAACATGCTGAATCCTTAAAGAAGAAAAACAAAAGACATAGTGATCACCACCACACAGGCAGGCAGACAGTCACACATTGCATCGGTCAAGTGCAGTGCAGTCATAAAAAAGTTTACCACTGCCACCTGAAGACCTGATGTCACATAACACAATTACATCCTTCCTAGTTCCACAATTGCTGCCAGCCACTGCCAAGTAATTTAAGAATCAAAAATAAAATATAGTAATATAATAATCTCAGCCCAGTTACTATAAGTGAGATATAACCAGGCTAGCATACCATGCACACACAAACAATAAAGAAAGTATAATAATTTTCAATTTAGCAGCATTTTTTTCTGTGAAGTAGTTGCAGCCAAATATGGGGGGCATGAGAAATATATAAAGATTATTCAGTTTCTGCATTTCAGGCATCTGCTAAGCCATGCACTGTACAAACATTAAAACAGTACAGTCAGTATCAGTTGCTAAGGGCAAAAAAAGTGACAAGTAGTAGTAGTAGTAGTAGTAGAAGTAAGGACTGGAGTAAGGACAAAAAGTGACAAATAATAGTAGTAATAGATAGCTGTACCTTTACTTCCAGACCAGATAGTGGTACCAGGTACCACCAAATAAGTTTGTGACATGAAATGTAGTTGCTTGCTGTATTTGGACTCTGAACCCACTAATGTTATTATTTTTTTTTTCTATTCTGTGCTGTTCATGTGATCATTCAAGTAATAGTGGCCTGGCCTAGTCCGTCTTGACCTGACTTGTTGCAATTAATTGCTACCTCATGTAGTAGACCCTATTCACAAAAGATTTTTACCAAAGGCACAAATTACTGAAACAGTTTTGTGGATAGGGCCTGCTGAGAGCAGTCAGTGTATGTTTTATTCAGGTATCATATTTGAAATTAATGTGAGGAATATTGACTTTGAGAAATGTGAGGTGCTCAGCATTTTCTGGTGTCAAACAGGGTTGTATGTGAACAATGACGTTACCAGCTGAATTAAGCAATCATTCTGAACAGACACTAGTCGGATGGCAAGCCATGTACTTGATTGCAATGTTTACTAAAGCAGGCCACATATTTTGTTTGGATTCCGAGTATTGCAAAGGATAAGTATTCCAGCTGATATTGTGCTCTACCAGGTAAATTTCAACAATGGTCTGTGCTGAAGCTGTGTTACAAGAGGCAGATGAAGAAGATATTACCATTGCATCTTCTAAGTGACTCCATAGACATGAAGCTGAATCAAGTGACTGTGGGACAGTGCTATGTTTGGCTGGTGGTGAAGAAGATTTGGCTGCAGTGGCTGAGGAGGAGTAAGAGGGCAAAAATGCTGTAACAGTAGAGAATGGGCCACCTGATACTGTGATGTGTCGTGAAGAAAATTCTGAATGTAGTGCTGCTGTTGTACTCTGTTCCATGACAGCACGTGCATCATCAATTATTTCTTGTTTGTTTATCTCAAAACAAGTGTCATCATCATCACTTAACAGTTGCTTCGATTTGTATAGTGGGCCCAAGATTGTTCCTTTAATATAGTACTCAGAATGAAACATTTTACATAGATTGTCACCTTCTTCAACTTTTTTGATCATTCTGTATGTCTCGTTAGATCGTGTTGTATTCTGGCGGCAACCTGCATATGTCAGCAGCACCACTGGCAGCCTGTGTGATCATGGAACTGTCTTGCTTCTCTAACTTTCCCTAATCAAATTCAATCTGAATTGTAAAATTTTTATTAGGGGTATCTCCTGGCTGAGAGTTGCTGTGTTTGCACTAACCTCCCTGGTGATATCCTCAAATGGCTGGAGCAGGAAAATTAGAAACTCCAGCATGGCTCACTGTGGTGGAGTCATACAGACGTCTGCATCACCAATTTTATTTTACAAGGTGTATTGCCTAACAACTTTCTTTTCTTCCAGCAGCCGTTGGAACATATAAAAGGTTGAATTCCATTGAGTAGAAATGTCTTGGATCAGTCTGTGTAAATGGTAAACTGTGCTCCTGCTGTATTTTTTTTTTCAAACAAGTGACAGGCTTTGCTTGAGTGACTGAAATAAGTGCATATTCTTTTAGCAGTGCTAATAAGAGCCTTAATCTCCCTGTCATCATCAAGAAAACCATGAACTACTAAATTTAAGCAATACACAAAGCAGCAGATGTGAACAAATCCCCTATCCTCCAAGGCCTTCCTTATGTTGGATCCATTATGAACAACTATAAAGCCAACTTACAGTCCCTGTGAAGTGAACCATTGCTGTATTGGTTTTTGGAGCTCTTCATTGATGTTGTATGAGGTATTTTCAGATGGAAAATAAAACATTCTTAGAACAGCAAACTGCGATGCTTCACTGTCCCCAGTCCCATGTGAATTATTGAAACATATCCAATGTGCGTTACAGACATGAAAAGATTCAAGCTGACAGCTCGTCCAGATATCTGTTGTGAGATGCACCACCTGCCCAACAGCATTGCAGAAGGCACGTCTTAATTTTTTACAGTTCACATTGTAAAGATCTGGAATCCCTGTTATCGAGAAGTATTTCTATGATGGTATACTATATCAAGGTTTGAGGTGCTCAAGCAGCCACCTGAGTCGTATATGTTCAACCATGTTATATGGTAGCAAATCAACAGCTATCATTTCTGAAATTTTTTTGGTTATTGTAACAGCAGCAGGGTGAGTCAAGGCATATTTGGCTTTACACTCATATGTTTCTGAGATGGTAAGATGTCTCCTTGAAGGAGGAGGACTTCTGAATGGCTTTACGATGCCAGTTCAACAACTAACTCATTGACTGGCATCACGGCGCCAGGCTCCATGTCAACCACAATTTGCAGTTGGCAGGGAGCCGCACACTTCAGATTGTGTTTTTTCTTCAGGGGACTTCACCCCTCCAACCCCCCCGCACACCTCGTTAATTTAGATTAAAATTCCAAGTTGGAGTTGGTTCAGGAAGGGGGTGCAGAATGGGGGAAGATTTTGCTGTGTCCCAGGAGAACTTCTACTTTGACATGGCACTGTAGGCGATATTGACGCATGTCACTGTAGAAGTGTCACTGTACGGGGGCATACCCTTTTGAACACATGATCACTTTCAGTAACAGTAGGAGGAGTCCTTCAAATGATAGGAAGTGGTGGTGAAGGTGTTCCAGTAGTGCTGCAGGGGCTGCCACTGTTTTCATCTATGGGAGTTACCCCTGAGTGTAGTGAGCTATCACTGTCACTTTCTCTTCAAGACTCACAACTGAAGTTCTCAGAAATGTTATGACATCTGACTAGGTGTGTTTTCAGTGCTGAAGTTCCTAATGCTCCTTTCTTTTTACCCCTGCTGATTGGCCATTTACAAATACCGTATATTGCTACCAACTCATTGGAAGCACTAATGGAGAAGAATGACCAAACAAATGATGAAATTTTTTCACTTTTTTTCCCCAGAAAGACATGGCACCTTGGTCAACTTTTCAGCCCCCTCCCCCGATTTTTCTTGGGCTTGTTCCTCTTGTGGTTTATTCCCACTGCTCCCCTCCACAACCAAAACATTTCTGCCTGTTTCTTCCTCATCTGCAATTTCCATCCTTTCCAGTAAACCTTGTGCTGCTTGATCATTTTCTTCATCTTTATTATTTCTCTTATCAGGTTCAACCTCTGAAGAATCAGATGAGGATGAGGGACTGGCAGTAGCATAGTATGTAATTGTTTCATACCACTGGGAGCCTCTACAGATGGTACCCACCAAGCCTTTAGTTTTTTTAACTACATAACTTTTTTTACTTGACACTGATGATTATCCAAGAGATTTACCTTTTTTCAGTTCAGGCATTCACTTGGAAGACAAAACCTTAGACATGAAAAAATCATATTTTCAGAGTTTGATTTTGTTTTCCCTTTCAGGCTGATTGCTGTCTTTTGCAGTGCCACTGCCTACCTGAGAAATAGTATGTGCCTCATCAACACTTTGATCCATTTTTTCTTAGTATTCTAACCTGTAAAAAAGATCCCTCTAACTAATGTGATGTCCTTCTGATGACTCCCACCCACAGGCCAGGGACACATATACTGTTGTGGCTCATAATTGTATACAGCAGACAGACAGCAGAGCAATCCACCACCACTTCCTTCCAAGATTATCTGACTGACTCCTACAGTTACTGTTAAGTGACCAAATTCAGCAACTGTTAAGTGTGCCTCAGAATTTGAATTGGAGATGCAGACACATCTGGTGCATAACCGCATGCAGCACAGTCCCACGCTGAGGGTTGGTTATTGTTTATACGTAATGTAATGCCATACACTATAAAAAAGAATGATAATAAGGAAGAATAATGGGGAATGAGTGATGATGATGACACTTGTGAGTACAGTAGTTGTACTTTACTTGTGCTGTAGTGTAAACAGCGTGTTATGAGTCACAAAGTCAGAGTATCCCTTGGGCCACCCACAGCTACCAGCACAGACACATCAACTTGTATGTTGTTTGTCTGAACAGTATTTTTTTTTTAATACATGAAATCGTGAATGAACATTAACAAGTGATCATGATTCATGATTGGATGGCACAAGTCAAAGATTTATTTTGCCAACCTGCTGCCCTTGTCCAGTACACACAGCCACACTGAAGCCAGGAAAACACATTTTATTTGGGATTTCTGGAACTGTTAAATTTCTTGTGAGTCCCCCCTGCAGTCTCTCTCTTGCCCCTCTAGATGGCACAAGACAAAGATTTATTTTTCCAGCCTGCTGCCCTTGCCCTGTACACACAGCCACACTGAAGCCAGGAAAAAAAATGTATTTGGATTTCTGGGACTGTTACATTTCTCATGGGCCCCCTTGCATTCTCTCTCTCTCTCTCTCTCCCTCTGGATGAAATTGTTACTGAACATTAACAAGTGATTGTGATTTGATGGCACAATTCAAAGATTTATTTTGCCAGCCTGCTGCCCTTTCCCTGCCACACAGCCACACTGAAAAGTCAGGAAAAAAATGTATTTGGGATTTCTGGGACTGTTACATTTCCTGTGGGCCTCCCTGCAGTCTCTCTGTCTCTCTTTCCTCTGGATGGAACAAGTCAAAAATATATTTTGCCAGCCTGCTGCACTTGCCCTGTACACAGCGTCACACTGAAGCCAGGAAAAAAAACATTTTTATTTGGGATTTTCTGTAACTGTAAAATGTCTCTTGGGCCTCCAGTAGTCATCTCTCCCTCTCTCCTCTGGATCTGGAATGGCACAAGCCAAAGATTTTGCCAGCCTGCCCTTGCTCATGTACATAGCTACACTGTCTGAGGCCAAGAAAAGATAAAACACTTTCATTTGGGGTTTTCTGTAACTGTAAAATTTCTTTTGGGTCCCCAGTAGTCTCTCTCTCTCTCATCTCTAGATCTGGAATGGCACAAGTCAAAGATTGTACCAGCTTGCCCTTGCTCATGTACATAGTTACACTGTCTGAGGCCAAGAAAAGAAAAAAAAAACTTTCATTTGAGATTTTCTGTAACTGTAAAATTTCTCGTGGGCCTCCAGTAGTCTCTCCCTCTCTCCTCTGGATCTTCTGCAATGGCACAAGTCAAAGATTTTGCCAGCTGGACCTTGCTCATGTACACAGTCACACTGCCACACTGCCTGCCTTTTACCCCCCCACTCGGCAGCCACCCAGACCACCATTATCTCCCCAGTCCCTCTGGATTCCTCCTTTCTCCAGTCCTGACCCATCACCCTACCCTGACGATCAGTTTCTCTCCCCTCTCACCCCAGTAAGTCTCCTTTCTCTTTCTCCTAGTTTCTCTTCCCTTCCCTCCAATAATGTATATATTTTTATATTTCTGGTTTTTTTTTTGGGCAATTTCTTCTGGTGGTTCTCTGTTGCAGTGAGTGAGTGAGGTGCTCCTCTGACCATCCTCTCATCTGGGTTGAGTTGCACACTCAGCGTGGTTATATACTGTGAGTGTGTCACATGACGGTCTGTTGCCTGATTGGATGCCGTCAGCACCTGTACATGGATTGAGCATGCCAACATCATTCCCAAGGCAATAATACACAAAACGGCACAAATGGCACTTCCACAGACCAGGAACTGAACTTCTGTTGTGAAGTCCATATTTATCTGGGTCCATGGATTGCGGTTTCAATCTGAGGGTCTGGATCTCCTGTGGGACAGTCCACCCAGCTCTACTTCCTACCCACCTCAGAATAGACAGCGCCACCCTTCCTGCTGTCATGCCTGGCACACATTCAACCCATAAAGGGCTGTGCTTCACTCCCTTCCCTCCTCATCTCACCCCTTTTAGTATGGAGTCTCCCAGGACTAAGACTTTGTCTCCTTTTTCCTGCTCTATCCCCAGCTGTCCCCCAGTTCTTTGGACACAGTCCTGACTAGCACCTACATCCTGCATGTGCCCAATTTCCTCTGCCTTACTAGCATTCTGCTCTTCTCCCATTTCTATCCTGACCCCATCCCCTTACAACTATTTTCTGGACTCTGCTCTTTCCCTCTCCCTCCAGTATACCTCTGATCCTCCACCCCCTCTTTAGTTCCTGAAACCCCATCAAGCATTCCAGCTTTGATCCCATCCCTGCCATCCTCCGGTATCCTTTCCACTTTCCCCTTTCCTGCTATACCAATACCCCCTGTGTTGTTACTACCTCCCCTTCCTCCTGCCCCTCCTACAAGTTCCCCTCCCACCTGTTCTTCCAGGGTGGCCAGCACTGAGAATCTATTGTTTGAGACCTCTTCAATGCCCTGACATTCCCATGGCTTCATATACTGAGACTCCCTTTTAGTCACTGCTTGTGGTTTAGTACCACTTCTACCTGTAATCTGCACCCAGTCCCCTGCCTTGGTACCCCTTGGTTCCTGTGGAGGTGAAGATTTAGTGCCTTTGACCCCTCCTCCCTGCTGTGCCTTGAGACTTCCATCTATGCTTACTGTGGGAGATCTTCTATGGAGTCCAAGTCCCAGGTTGCACATATAGTTCACCCTTCCCCACAAATAAAAGCACTGTGAAGTTAACGGGGACACCAAATGCTTTTTATATAGACTTTCTGTATAAACTACCAAGATGTGCTGTAAATGTTGGGAAGGAACATTGAAAATAGAAAAAAAAAATATTCTCTAGTAAATTGTAATTGTTGAAAAAACATATTTATGAATGTACATGCTAAAGTGCAGAATTGGTCTTTAAATAAAATAACTGTAAATTGGGATTACTAAGTTGAGCCCCTGAGGATCACAAACTTGCTTTTTTTTATTCTATAAAGTGTTTTACATTCCCAGATCAGTGATTGGAGCAGTCACCTACAGTTGGGCTATACTCCAGAATAGGGAACACATGTTGTGCGATCAAAATCCATGACTCAGGCTATGTACTGCAAGCAGCCAAGTCTCTTACTGTATGAGTCTGACAGCAACTTTGTTAATATGCTCAGA
Source organism: Neoceratodus forsteri (assembly GCA_016271365.2). NCBI lineage: Eukaryota > Metazoa > Chordata > Ceratodontiformes > Ceratodontidae > Neoceratodus > Neoceratodus forsteri. Next base: position 156,417,275 of record CM028131.1, on the reverse strand, counting down.
GTTCATCAAGTATAAATCCTGGTGGCTAACTAAGTAAAGGAATCAACATTTTCATGTTCTGAACCATTTAATGCACAACATTTTAAATATTTTGTTTGTAAGCTCTTCGTAAGCTCACTCCAGGCATACAGCTATAAGGTGTCACCTTACTTTTGTTTTTGTTCAGCACAAGTTTGTGTCAAATTAACCAATTCTGGAACTTCAAAGAAAAAATCAGATTCCAATGAATTGTAATTTCTGCAGTAGAGCACACAACACACACACACACACACACACACACACACACACACACACACACACACACACACCACAAAAAGCTTAACGTTCCATTCTGCTTTGATTTAACAGGAAAAAATAGTCTGCTGGGTTTTAGGGTATTCTTTCAAAATCAGTAACAGAAAGCCCTATCTAGTTACCTCTCAGCCCAACATCCATTATGTGAGTGAACTCTTGGCCACCAATGCTGCTGCCATTACACTTGAGGATGCCTAGGCAGAGGCAGACTGGCTGGACCTTGGTGAGCTCTGTAAAGGTGAAGGTAGCAGGTCATGTACTCACTCCTCAGCCTGTGCCACTGCAAAATTCCTTTGCTATACTGGCAGGATGGGACAACTTGGAGGAGACACCTGATGAAGTGGCAAAAGAGGATGTGGGGGTCCTCAGAAAGGGGGGCACCAAAGTGGGAGGAAGTGGCCCTCAGCTGAGGAGGAAGCAGCTACTGGTGGGGGACTCTATCACCAGGGGGACAGACTTGAGAACAGGCAGTGGAAGGGAGAAGGATGTAAAGTTCCTCCTTGGTGCCTTCCTTGGTTGGAAGGAGGGTGGATCCAGAGGATCACTAGGGCAGCAGGGTATGGGATGGAGCTAGACATCTTTGTCCACCAGAGGACAAACGACCTGGCAAAGGATGGGGTAAGGCTGGTGCAGGGTAATTTCAGGGAGCTTGGTGGGGACTTAAGCAGGTAGCGTGCACAGTGGTGTTCACTGAGGTGTTACCTATGTATGGCTGTGGGGAGGATAGGGCACTCTGTAAGAGGCCTTTCTACAATTGGTTGAATGCTTAGTGCAGAAAGGAGGTCTTCAGCTGCACTGGGGACTAGGGGCCAGCCTTGGAGGATATGGGTGTCTATATGGGTGACAGCCTGCATCCTTCCAGGAGGGGGACTGCAGTCCTTAGTGGGAGGTTTAAATGTTGCTTGGATGAGTTGTACATGGGTTGTATACTAGTGGGCTACTCTGATAGTGAAGACGCTCCTGAAAGCAAATAAATCCTTCATTGTGAAGGCCTTCTACAGGGTCTTGGGAACCTTCCGAGTGCAGTACTGCTCAGAGGTAATTAGGCTCCTTGCATCCAGTGTCACATTTTGGAATTCCTTCAGTGGGTCTAGATAAGGACTGTTGAGTGGGGTGAAGATTTTTTTTTATTTTTCCCATTGGCCAGCACCAGGATGCGATCCATTTCCTCCTAACCACTGACCAGTTATGACCCAAGGTGATTCCTATAGTCTGTCCAGGACTCCTCAGTGTGGTGCTAGAAGCTCTCAGAAACCTTCTGCTTGAACTGTTGTCCTGTTTCATTAACTGGAAACTGGTATTTGTGGTTGCCATTTGCTTAGAATGTAGATTTTAGAGAGTTAAGGAAGAATTGTGCTGAATCTGTAAGTCATTTTCCCCAGTAGAAGCTGTTTTTTAAATACTGTTTAAAATTCTGTTATTGCTGTAGCTATCCAAGTTTTTTAGTTACACTATTGGGTGTTTATGATTTACACGCTGCTGGTAAGAACCACGTTAGAAATGTATGTTGCAGTTTATCTCCCTGCTCTATTCCTTTATTGTTGGCAGAAAGCATCCATGTCTGCTACAAAACTGTGTGATTGAGTGGGACATAAACTACATCATACTGTTCTTAAATGGTATTTACCAGCAGATCATAAAGCAGAAACACCTACTGAGGTTACAAAATGACCTGTATAGATCTAACAGTAACATAATTTTAAACAGTACTTATGTGTGGTTCATAGCTCAGTGCATGTGCTACGTACTGCACGTGAATAATGTAGGTTTATGCTTGGATACAGAGGCCAGATCAGTAAGTAAAACAATGCTTCCAAGGTATTAGATATATGGGATGATTAGTGCTTAGGTACTTTGGCATAGACATGAGTAAGTCAGTGATTATAGTACTTGATGAACTAGATGGTATATGCAAAGTGCTTAGATGCTTGAACAGATGATTAACTTGTTATGACTTGATACTTTGCCCTTTCTCTGTATCCCACCATAGGAAGGATGGTTAGTCGAGTAGGATGAGACTCTCCAGTGGGATAAGAGAGCCGGAGAAGGAGGAGGTGTAAGGGGAGGATGGAGGGTGAGTGTGACTCGCTCTAAGCAAAGCAGCAGGACTTTGCTTGTTTAAGTAAGATGTTGGGGAGGAGCTCTTCCCCCACATAACTTCAAGCATAGCCTTTCAATTAAAAGTGGCTTCTATTGGAAAAAAATGATTTACAGGTTCCATGTAGTTCTCCTTTAAGCCTTATCCCTTCAGGATCCCCAGTTTTCCACCAGGATAGAGTGGTGCTTAGAATAGTTCACTCCTTTGTTCCCAATGTGGCTGCTGATTTTCACAGGGGGTACAAGACACTTCACATCCCTGGCCAGAAGAAAGACCTCTTTGTTCTCCTGAGTCCAGGAAAGAAGTGGATAGTGCCTGGCTAAAGGGCTGCCAGTTCCCCATATCATATAATCACATTCTGCTAGGGCTACATGCAGAAAGGACATCTGCACTAGAGTTGTGCAGAATATAAAATTCTGCCCATGGAATGACCATTTAGAACCCGTGGAATTCCACAGAATTTTTGCTAAAAAAGTCTGCAGAATTTTGCAAAAATTTAAATTTTCAGTTATTTTGCTATAATTTTGAAAGTAATGAACACATCCAAATAACACCAAATTTGGAATGTAAACAGTATCCCATGGCTTACAAGAGTGTACCAAGTTTCAGAGTTGCAGATAGAAAGGGGGCAGAGTTATAAGTGGCCAAACAATTAATCAAAATAAAATGTTCAGTTATTTTGAGATCATTTAAAAATTTCTTATCCAAATTTCTCCACAATATCAGGATTTAGAGAAGTGCCTAGAATGTGTATATGCACCACGTTTTAAGTCTCATGCTTCTGTGGGAGATTACTTATAATGTAGATAGCCAAATATGTAGCCACAATTTGGATTTCTGTAATTTTAATATAATTTTGATAGTATTCATTGAAATATTACAAACATTGACAGATATACAGGTTATCATTATATTTGTATATGCACATAGGTTCAGATTTCTAGCTTTAAATCGGACTGAGTTACAACCTACCAAACATGTTGCCAAAATATGAATTTCGGTTACTTCCTTCTAATTTTAAAACTACAAATCCAAATTTAAAGGGACACTGTCAACCCCCTTAGGTCTCAAAGTGTCCCTAGTTTAAAGAACACATTTTATGATTGTCAACATTCTGTAAAGATTGCTGATGATGCTTGTAGTTTGATTCTGATTCTTTTTTTTCTTTACGAAAGTTAAAAACAGATCGCCCATCATACTGGTGTTGTCACACAAAAACAGGTTTGTTTACATTCCTTGATCAGTAGTCTGGGTAACAAGCTTCCTGATTTAGTGGTCTTGATGGAGGAGGAACATCTGGATATCATGGCAGTCACAGAAACATAGTACAGACAGAACCATGACTGGGACATAAACATACCAGGATACACTATCTACAGGAGGGACAGGGAGGGTAAAAGAGGAGGAGGAGTAGCTCTCTACATAAGGGAAGGAATCAAAGCAACAGAACAAAGGGTAAACAGGGAGGAGAAGAAGCACTGTGGGTCAATTTGGAGACAGGCAATGGCACCACAATCCGCACAGGGGTTGTATACAGACCCCCATCTCAGGGGGAGGAAAGGACAAGGAAATGATAGAAAGTATACTTAGAATGGCAGAAAAATGGGAGATATTGCTGATGGGTGATCTGAATATGCCAGATGTTAACTGGAGTACAATTGCAGCAGCCACTTCTAAGAGTGGTGTTATTCTAGATGCCCTACAGTGGGCATGCCTTAGACAACTAGTATTGGAACCCACTCGAGAGGGAGCAATCTTAGACCTGGTTCTCTCAAATGGAGATGGAGAGGATCACAGAAGTTGGTAGCTACCTGGGAACTAGCAACCATCGAACAGTATGGTTCTCAATAAACACAGCAATACAAGGGCAAAAGCACTGGACTTCAGGAGGGCTGACTTTGCCAAAATGGGTGAGTGCCTAAGGAATGCACTAGCAAATGGGCAAGAAGAAGGGGTGGAAGAACAATGGGGAATAATAAAAACTGCCATCACAGAGGTAACAAGCATTTGTGTGAAGCAAATAAAACAAAACGATATAAGAAACCACTAAGGTTCTCAAAGGTGGTGGCAGTGAAGGTTCAAGAGAAAAAGAAAGCATTCAGAAAGTACAAGGAATTACAGAAGGAGCAGGACAAAGAATTGTATCAGTTAAAGCAAAAGGAAGCTGGGAAGGCAGTCGGAACAGCAAAGGCCCGAACTGAGGAAAAGATAGCCAACTCAGTTAAGAAGGGGGATAAAACCTTTTTTAGGTACATCAGGGAGTGAAGGAAGACCAAAGGAGGGATAGTGCGGCTTAATAAATGGAGGGGGTGGGCAGAGGGTGACAGTGAAAAGGCAGAGATACTAAACAAATATTTTTGCTCAGTATTTACAAATGAAGAGGGGAGGTACCTAAAACAAACAATAGAAACACTCTGGATACAGAAGTTGGTACCAGCCCATTTACAGAAGAAAGGGTTCTAAAGAACTCTTAAAACTGAAGGTGGACAAAGCAATGGGGCCTGATGGGATTCATCCCAGAATTCTAAAAGAACTAAGGGTAGAACTAGTGGCACCACTGACTACCCTCTTTAACAAATCATGAGAGGATGGGGTGGTACTTGAGGACTTGAGGAGGGTAGATGTGATTCCACTTCACAAAAATGGGAGCAGAGCAGAAGCAGGAAACTACAGACCTGTTAGTTCAACCTCAGTGATAGGGAAAATGATGGAATCACTTCTGAAGGAAAGAATTGTAGAGTACCTAGAGGCCAGAGGGACACAGGACCCAAGGCAGCATGGATTCACGGTGGGAAGGTCATGCCAGATGAATCTAATAGATTTCTTTGACTGGGTGACCAAAGTAGTAGATCAGGAAGGGGCTGTGGACATGGTCCACCTAGACTTTAGCAAGGCATTTGACACAGTCCCACATAAAAGATTAATATACAAGTTAGCCAGCCTGGGAATGGGTCCCAAGATGATAGCCTGGGTAAAGAATTGGTTGGAGAATAGAACACAGAGGGTAATAGTAAATGGAGTCCACTCTGAAGAAAAGGGAGTTACTAGTGGGGTACTGCTGGGTTCAGTATTAGGACTGGTCCTCTTCAATGTCTTTATAAGCGACATTGCAGAGGGACTGGAAGGAAAAGTATGTCTCTTTGCAGATGACACAAAGATCTGCAACAGAGTTGATGCACAAGGTGGGGTGGAAAGGATGAGAAGGGACTTGGCAAGGTTAGAGGAATGGTCAAATGTATGGCAGCTTAGATTCAATGCTAAGAAGTGCAAGGTAATGCACCTGGGAAACAAAAACCCAGGAGAAGAGTACACAATGGGGGGTGAGATACTAACAACAACAAAAATGGAAAGGGACCTGGGGGTAGTCATATCAGATGACTTAAAGGTGGGCAAGCAATGTGAGAGGGCAGTAAGGAGGGCTGGGGGGATACTGGGATGCATAGGGAGAGGCATCACCAGTAGAAAACAGGAAGTTGTTTTCCTTTGTACAGACAGCTGGTGAGACTCCCATCTGGAGAACTGTGCAGTTCTGGATACCCAATCTCCATAAGGACATAGACAGGATGGAAGCTGTCCAGAGGAGGGCAACTAAAATGGTGCAGGGTCTGTACCAGAAGACATATGAAGAGAGACTAAAGGAGCTTAATATGTATAGCTCTAGGAAAGGAGGAAAGGGGGACATGATAGAAACTTTCAAGCACCTCAAGGAATCAACAAGTCCAAGAGTGTAGCATCTTTCAAAAAAGAGGTGTGCAAGAACAAGGGGGCACAATTTGAAGATGGGGGGGCAGCTCAGAGGTAATATAAGGAAATATTTGTTCACAGAGAGGGTTGTGGATGCATGGAATGTGCAGTTAAAAACAGTGGTTGAATTCAAGCATGCATGGGACAGTCATAAGGCAATTCTAGGGGGTGGGAGTAGAAAGAAGTAGGCTGCTGGTTAACTAGGATCTGCAGCTTATCCATTATTTTTATTTATTTATTTAAGAATCAGTTTACAACCTTTGAGCCAGAGGCTCGTTTACAAAGGTACTTCGTCACATAAAGACATACATTGCGTTTCAGTTACATAGCACAGATTTGCCAAAATCAGTAGGCATTCACCAGAGGTGCCACGTCACATTGTGGTCAGACAGATACAATTGGGTACAGGGTACATGTAATCGATAGCAGGTATTAAAACAAGTTGGTATCAAGCGAGCAATTCTGGTAGATAAACATTGAAACAGCTGGCACTGGCCAGGTTAAACCCAGCAAGGTGGACATGGAAGTGGTGTAGGGGATGGTTGGTGGAGAGCTGCCCGGGGCATTGTCAGGAGAGAAAATAAAGAGGTGGAGGCTATGTTCAGAGACAGGAGCAGTTACGAAGTGCTGAAGATGTGGTTCAGTGCGGTTTTGAATGTGGAGATGGTGATGGCATTGGTGATGGTGGCAGGGAGAGAGTTAAACCAGGTTGGGGCTCTATAGCTGAAGGACCTCTGGCCACGGCTGGTTCTTGTTCTGGGACTTTAGAGTGGTCTTGTAGGAAGACCGTGTTGCAATGGTGGGAGGGCTCTGGTGGATGGATGCTGTTACCCCAGGGGAGAGCCCAAGTAGGGTTTTTTGGTGAGGAGACAGGTCTGGTATTGGAGCCGCTCATCCAGGGTAGCAGGTTAGCATCGACATATAGCTGACAGGTGTGTGTGAGTCTGGGGCACCAGTAATTAATCTGCACGCTTTTATTCAGGGTTAGTGAATTTTGTTTAGTGCAGTGGTGTCGGCAGCATCAGACTATCTGGTAGACCATAGTCTACAAGGACAGAACGGACGATGTAACCGTTAGCCGGAGAGCATTTGGGGGAAGGCAGCTTTATGGCGGAATAGGATGCCGTCGTGTGTTGGTGGCGGATGTTAGGGTGTCATGTGGTGTGGAAATGTGAGGGCTGAATCAAGGTAACACCAAGGTATTTGTAGGAGCAGACTTGTTCCAGTGGTTGGTTGGTGCTTGGAAGGATATAGAGTGGGTGGTTGCTAGCTTTGTTTTGGGGTGTGAAAAGAGCATAGTTTTGGTTTTCTTGAGATTGATGATGAGTCTGCGCCTTAAACCAAGCCTCGCACAGTTGAAAGACTGCTGTAGGGAGTCCTGTAGGAGATGGGATTATGGTGGGTGGCAAACAGGACAGCTGCCTGCATACAGCAGGATTTTGCCAGAGCATGCACTGGGCAGGGTGTTCAGATACAGTGAGAAGAGAAGGGGCCCAGGATGGAGCCTTGGGGACCCCAGAGAGAATGGGACGGTATCGAGAGTGGGTTATTAATCTTGACACACTGGGATCGAGGTCAAGATAGCTAGCACACCATGCCAGGGGCCAGCCGAGAGACCAGTGAGGCAGAGTGGCTCAGCAGCAGTGGATGGGAGACAGTGTCGAAAGCCTTGAGAGGTCAATGAACACTGCACCAGCTAGGGAGCTGGTATCCAAGGAGGAGTGTGGAAGTTGGAGAATTCAATAAGGACAGTGCTGGTACTGTGACCCGCATGGAAGCCTATGTTGCTCTGGGCATAAGATGTTATGCTTAGCCAGATAATCAGTGATTTGAATGGCCACCACTTTCTCAGGGCTTTAGAGAGGGAGGAGGATGGAGATTGGCCGGTAGTTGTTGGCCGACTGACCTGTCGCCTCCTTTATGAATAGGTGTGATAATGGCTGTTTTCTAAGTTGTGGGAATTGTCCCAGGCAGAGTGACTGGTTAATTAGGCTTGTGAGAGGTGCAAGGACTTCATCTAGCACCAGCCTGAGGATGCTGGGGTCCAGTGAGTCACTGCCGGGATTGTTGCCATTGAGAGCTTTGGTTAGATGGGTCTGGCTTCCCGGGTGGAAATCTTTCGCAGGAGGAAGCTGGGGTGCTGGAGGACAGGGGGAGTTTGGCTGGGGGGAGGGTCAAAGAAATTACTAGGGAGGACTGAGCTAAGGTATGGAAATGGGCAGACTGGGTGGGCCAAGTGGTCCTTATCTGCCGTCAAATTCAAATTCTATGTAACTGCATCTTTCTTTGACTTGGGAACACCAACAACACAGTCTAACCACTCATGATGCAGTGAGAGTTTAGGAGGCTATTGCATCATGAGTGACTGCACTATTTAGAGGTGTTTCTAATGTTCAGAAAGTATTTACTAAGAATAGATTCAGGACTGTAAACAAAACAAGGTTGTTTATAAATATACATTAGCATGCATTTCAGTTCTACTAAACAAGGAGACAGACAAAACAAACAGCAACATCAATGAATTTTTGAGAAGACAAGCAATCATAAAATGTAGGTTTTTAACTAGAAATAATATGATGAAAAATAGTTTGACAGTGTCCCTTTAACCAGAGTTGAAACATTTGAACTACTACACCACATGGTAATTTTTGGAAAAGTTCTATTTACAGCTTTAAATGGGATTCAATTAAAAGTAGTCAAAGTTCACAACATTTAAAAATGTAATTTTGCAAGAATGTAAACTATAAATTTATAAATCCCTGAAACTTTAAAACTAGAGAATGCAATACCATTAAATTTGATAGGTTCTTAGACCTTACAAGAAGACTGTCTGTGTCAATTCTATTAATTGCTTGCTGCCAGAATTTGCAAATTAACATCTGTACTTAAAGTCAAATCCCATGAGTCTTTGTGAAAATTGTAGAATTTCATGAAAAAATCCATAAAACTAGAATTTTCTAATTTCACTCAACCTTATCTGGGGGATTCTAATTAAAGGGTAGGGGTATAAGAGGCAGGTAGCACAGGGGGTCACCAGGTTCTGGAGTTAGATGCACAGTTTCACCAAGAAATGGACAGCTGAGCTGGGTAGCACAACTGTGGTAGACCCTCAGGTTGGAGCAGGAAAGCACAGAGTGTCAACAGTTCCAACCTGAATGCAGGATATTTAAGGATCACGTATAGTAAAGTAATGATCTGGGGAACCTGGTGTACATGCAAGTCTCGGACTTAGAGGTACTCAAAAAGATGTAGTGGGGAAGACAATGTCTTGGGCAGCAGGAAGAAAGAATTCTGGCTATTACAACAGGGTAGGTCGATAGGAAAAGGAATAGGTGACTCACATCTTGAGGGAGTTTGACACTGTAAAGAACAAAGAGGATATCAGTGGGATAAGTAGTTCTACTGAGTCAATCTGGCTATGCCAAAATAGGAGGGGATAGTCACCCGAAAAGAACAGCAGAACTGCAAAAAGCTCAGTCCAGAAGTATTGATATGTGCATTGTTAACATTAAATTCCACAAAAAAAATATATGGATGCTTCATCTACAGTATATGATATCATAAATATGTGAGAAAATGTTACAATCATTTTTTCTTCTGCAACATTAAAGCTGCTTAACCAATTTATCCAGTTGTGTTAGACACCATGATACACTGGCTATATGGATATGCATGTCAAATGTTAACTCTATGCATGCAAGAGCAGAAGAGTTACAAGCATCCACATTTTTGATAGTTTCACAAGGTTTTGCAAAGATTTACATAGTAAAGTTTTGAACCCCTGCAACTTAAAAATCTCTTATCTAATTCTCTCCATAATTAGATGATTCTATAAGCATTACAAGAAGATTATCCATACTAATTTACACATGTCTAGTTCCAAACATACCTAAGTTATATGCAGATTAAATGTTTTCATGAAATTTCCTGAAAAAATAAAATGACAGATTTTGAGCACATATAATTTAGAAATGATGCATCACATTATCATGAAATCTGGTACATTATTAGAACACCTATCATCTAGAAATCTTGCCAAATGTAAGATCCCTGACCCAATAGATGGTATATGCAGATAAACATGTTCATGAAATTTCACACAAACAATAAAATGACAACATTTGAGCACCCATACTTTTGAAACTATTTGACTTTTATGGTATTTGGCATGGTAGTGGTCATCAACCGAAAGAGTATATAATGCCATGGTTCAAAGATCTAGCTTGAACAGCAACTGAGTTCTAACTAAATTACTAAATTAAAAAAATTCCACTGAATTCCAATGAAATTCTGTGAAATGTTGCAGGATTTCATGAAATTTCATTGAAATTCCATGGATTCAGAATTTTCACATTCTGCACAACTCTACTTTGCACCTGTGGAGGACATTTGTAGGGCAGCTACATGGTTATTATCCCAATTTATCCAACAGTGCTGTTTGGATGTATTCAGTTTCACTAATGCTGCTTTTGGAAGAAGAGTACTAAGTTTGGTTTCCCAGCTATGACACACACCCTGTGGGATAGTGCTTAATAGAACCCATCACCTTCTCTCTGCCCATAGGAGCTGGCACAAAAGGAATATATTCTAAGTAATTCTGGCTGTGTATGAGTCAGTGCCATTTCTTTCTGATGCAGTCACTAACCCCTGTCACATGCACATAATTACCTTAGATAAAGGTTGTTAAATGGGGAACACATTGAGCTGATGGGTTTATTCTCATATCACGTCTCCTGGAATTGATTGTGTTCCACATACTCTGACCATGTTGATTTAGGGGTCATGGGAGTGGACTCTACCATAGAAAACATTTGCTTTGAGGAGCACCATATAGCCCCTTCCCCCCACCCTGGTGAGGTGGACATTTGCTTTCAGCTACTCTGCAAGTCACTGTACATTATCCGCATCAGTTTTGTCACTAGCCAAGTCTTATTGAGCAGTGTTTGCAGCACAACATGCTGATATCCAACTGCATTTTTTTTAATAGAGCACATTTTGCGCAGGTCTCTTCATGGAGTTTTTAATATGTCACAGTTTGTACAGAAACATGCCTACATGTGATAGTGTAGACAGCCAGTATTCTGGTGGCCTAGTTTCAATTCCCAGTATGTCCCATTTTATTTGCATAGGTGTCAGCATGGTTCAGTTTGGAGCACATCCACTTCTGGGCCAGAAGGTTGTGGGTTGTAGTCCCACACCAGGACTGGACTCCAACCATAAAAATTTTGTCCTCCAAGTGCAGTACTTAGGGGATGCTGTACTGTCAGGGTGTGCCTTCCATTGGATGAGATGTTAACCCAAGGTCCTGTCTGCAGTGGTTTAGATGGACATTAAAGATCCTATGGCACTTCTAAAAGAAAAGGGGAATTTCTCTAGTGTGCTTGCCAAGGTTCCCCATTCATTAAAATACCACCAACAGCTAAACGTGGTACCATTTTAATTTAAAAGCAGTTAGAACCGTGCAAGGGGACATCGTCCAAAAGAAAGGCAGTAAGGTCTGAATGTTGGGATACAGGGGGAACAGCCCACTAAGACAGTAGATAAGTGGGGTGAGGTATTACAGTAAAGAGACAGACTAGATGGATCTCTAATCTCCTTCTGCTGTCACATTCTATCTACAGACCTCCAGCACAGGAAGGGGAGTTGGTAAGGCATTAGTGGAATACATCATCAGGATGGCAAATAAGAGAGAGAGGAGCTTTGGTTGGGGACTTCAGTCTGCCAGAGGTAGATTGGAGCCTTCCAGCTGCAGCTTCAGCAAGGAGCAGTATCATCACTGACTTCCTACAGAGGCATTTCTCAGGAGGCTAGTCAGGGAACCCACTAGAAACAGGGCAGTGCTCGACCTGGTGCTTACAAATAGGGACTGCATTGCAGACTTCATAGTGGGCAGTCCCATTGGTACCAGTGATCACCATACAGTGTAGTTTAACACTAAGATGGAAGCAGATGCAAACCATACAAAGATGAGGGTCCTGGATTTTAGGATGACAGATTTAAAAAAGAACAGAAGACTGCTTCAGAAGCTGCCTTGTAGGATAGGAGTGCCAGGAAGAAGTAGAGGAACACTGGAGAAAAATAAGGGAGGGCATAATTAAGGCAACCAGGCTCTGCATGAAGGAAGTAAGCTACAGCAAAAGGAAAAAAAACAGATCATATTGCTACCCTTGAGAAGTGGCCATGGTGGTGAAGGAAAAAAGGGTGGCAGTCAGGAGGTACAAAGAAATGCAGAGGGAGAAAGACAGCAAGGTATACCATGTGAGACAGAGGAAACAGGTACGGGCAGTGAGGGGAACAAAGGCATAGACAGAGGAAAGGATAGTCAGAGGGTAGCTAAAGAGGATAAGACATTATTCAGTTACATAAGTGAGAAGAGGACAAGGAGAGGGATAGTGAGGATAAGGAGGACAACAGAATGAGTCTGTGAGGAAGAAGATCAAGAACAAGCAGAGATTCTGAACAGGTACTTCTGTTCAGTCTTTACAGTGGAGGGAGGGATGAACAAGAGTGGATCACCAGAGCAGCTCTAAGATCTGGGTGCCTTGTGACAATACCATGCATAGGAAAGCCAAAAGTCACAATGTTCCTGTTCCTGCAAATAATCACACAACAAAAAGTTCTTTCTTTGTTTGTTGATTTTATTAGTCGTTAGATTTCAGACAAAAAACAGCATTCTGGGTGGAAAATCCTCCTGACAGCATTTCACCCAGCCTTTGATAAAGCTGAAAGGCAAAACACTGTCAGGAGGGTTTTTCTGCCCTGAATTGTTGTTTTTTGTCTGGGGAAGTCTGGCATTTGAAAATAAAATCAACAAAGTAAGAAGGAACTTTTGTTGTGTGGTTATTTGTAGGAACAGGAGTGCTGTGACTTTTGGCTTTCTTTTGGAGGGATGGACCACCAGGGAGCAGCAGGAACAATGTGGGGGGAGGTAGACACAAGTCTATTTTCAGAGGAAAGTGTCTTGAATGGACTGGTAGCTCTGAAAGTGGACAAGGCTCTGGGAGCAGATGGGATACATCCACAGATACTAAAGGAACTTAGGGAGGTGCTGGCTGCACCACTGATGGCCTTATTTAATAGCTCAATGAAAATAGGCATGGATCCAGAGGACTGGATACAGCAGATGGGGTCCTGCTCCATAAGAGCAGCAGCAAGGAGTAGGCTAGCAACTATAGGCTGGCCAGTCTCACATCACTGGTGGGGAAATTAATGGAAACCCTGTTAAAGGAAAGTTTAGTAGAGCATCTTGAATTCAGTAAGCAACAAAACCAAAGGCAGCATGGATTCAAGGGGGGTATCATGCCAGATGAATCTGGTTGATTTCTTTTACTGAGCAACCATAGAAATTGATCAGAGGAGGGCAGTGGATGTGGCCTATCTGGACTTTAGCAATGCCTTCAACACTGCCACTTGGAAGACTGATAAAAAAATTGAGCAACCTAGCAATGGGATCCAAATTGGTAACTTGGGTAAGAAGCTGGTTAATGGATAGGCAACAGAGGGTGGTGGTTAACAGCACTCATTTTATTGAAGGGAGACTGACCAGTGAGGTGCCACATGGCTAAGTACTGGGACTGCTCCTCTTCAAAGTCTTCATAAGTGACATTGCAGAAGAACTGGAAGTGAAGGTATGCCTTTTTGCAGATAATGCCAAAATCTGTAAAAGGGTGGATACTCGGGGATGGGGTGGAGAGAATACCTAGGGACCTTAGTTATGGTTAGCAAAGTGACAAAAGTCGGGAAATGCAATATTAGGGTTTCAAACTCTAACATCCCTGCACCACTCCTAAAGCAAATAAGGGGGTAGAGTCTTCCTTGTGGTTGTCAGCCATAAGGCTCACCCCATTGCAGTAATAGAAAAGCTGAGATGTGATGGAGACAGGTGTGTATGTTTCATGAGTGCATAGAATGGTGTGAGTGTTATGGTTGACATCCACAAGGAAGACCCTATCCCTCATTCATTTTAGGGTGGTACAGGGGTGTTAGGGTTTGAAACCCTAATATCACACTTCCCTACTTTTGTTGCTTTGATATCGACCCAAGCTGTTGCATTAACAGTTTTTTTCAGAGAATTTCCTTACTTTTTGAGATAGTATAATCATATCCTTGAGGGCCCTGCGCTACTAGCCCTCCATAGATGTGTATATGTATGTTGATGTGAAAGTGCAGGTCACTCCAGCCCCTATGCTTTCATTTGTAGGACAACAGTAACTAAACTGTCAGCATATCCTTCTTATTACCCAACCTCATGAATCCGGTACTAAAAGGTTTCTAATACCCACTGAAAGGTCATTGCTTTTGAATTTTTTTTTATTTTAGAAAAACACTGAAACAAGATGGCAGCAAATGAAAAATAATTTTTTTACTCATAAAATAAAGATGATGTCAGTATAACAAAAGATTATTTTTTCATTTCATACAGCTATTTTGAAGTGCTTACTGACCATGCTCAGAACACATTTTTCAAAATTCCTAAATTAAATAACTTTGGAACAGAGTAATATTTTTCCACCAAACAAGTAAAAGGTACATCTGTGGGCCAGCCCCTTTCTACCCTGAAAATTTCAGAACATGGTTCCAAACCGCCTGTGTGCTACAGGTGTCACCAGAAAACCCAGCAAAACCAATAGGGAAACACACCTGAAAATTAACTTTTTGCACTATCCAGAACTTGGAATACACATTTCTGACCAGAACAAAGCTTGAAACATCCACAGATCTACCACACAAGACCATGCATGCAAAATTTGGTCCAAATCAGTTGAACGGTTGTGAAGTTATTAAAGTACAAACATTTGGGTTTAACATTGAACTGCCTATTCAACCCTAACTATAGTGGCGCACATGTCAAAAATTGCAAAATCAAGCACCTAGGGCATAGGAACCCAGGATCTGAGTATTGGATGAGGAGGAGATATTGACAGTCACTAAGCAGGAAGGGACCTTGGGGTTATTATATCAGATGACCTCAAAGTGCCTGGGCAGTGTAACAAAGTAGTAGGTAGGGCCAATGGGATGTATAGTTAGAGTTATCACCAGCAGGAAGAGGGAGGTGCTGTTACCACTGTATTACTCACTAGTGAGACTTCAACTAGAGTATTGCATCTGGTTCTTGAGGTCTCACCCCCTCATAAGTGATGTAAACTGGGAGGAGGCAGTCCAGAGGGGGCAACTAAAATGGTGTAGTGGTTGCATTAAAAGCCCTACGAAGGGAGACTGAGGGGTCTCAACATGTACACTCTGGAAGAGAGGAGAGCAAGAGGGGACATGATAGAGAACCTACAAGTACCGCCCGGGGGTGAGCAGGGTACAGGAGGGGAATCTCTTTCAAAGGCAAAAGTGCAACAGGACTAGAGGGCATGCAATAAAGCTGGAAGGGGGAAATTTGAGAGGGATGTAAGGAAGTACTGCTTCACTGAAAGAGTGATGGATGCCTGGAACAGACTGCCAGTGGCAGTGGCGGAGGCAAAAACAGTATGGGGTTTCAAGGATGCATGGGATAGACATACTGAAATATTAGTAATTAGGCAGGGAGCAGATAGGGTCATCATAGACCAGTTAGAGTCAGCAGAGATAGATTAGGCAGAGACCATCTGGGCTGACTGGGTGGGCCAAGTGATCCTTTTATGACAGTAATATTCTATGTTTGTTTCTATGTTTCTCTCCCTGAAGTTGAGGGCTGAGTTGACATCAAAATGAGGCTGTGTACCATGTGACTGCCTTTCTAGCAGACTAGCAGTCATATGATCTCAAACAGTGTGCAAACCGTGGTTCAACAGTTTATCAATTCAGCTGGTTTGACTGGTTTGCACCATTCAATCCAGTGAAACTAAATATCTGAGTTCTGGATAGATCTGTGCAGAATTTTCAAATTCCTTTTTTAGTGGAATTCTAAAAAATTTCATAAATTCTGCCTAACTCCATGGAATTCCATGAGAAGAACACTTCCTGAATTCCGAAAGTGGAATGTAATCACAGAATCATATTCCATCTGCAGTTTATTTAAACTGTGGATTCATTTTCCACAGACCAAGAAATAATATTATTCCATGGATTGTGTAATCTGTATAACAGTTTACATAGAAATACTTTTTGAAATTCTGCAGAATTTAAAAAGAAATTCCAAAAAGCGTTTTGGAGGTGGAATACCAAATTCACCGGTGGAATTCTGCATTCTGCACTGCTCTAGTTCTGGACCAGATGTTTGTGAAAGTCTGTGTGAATTGAACACCCAGGGCCCGATTTTCAAAGGTTGACACAGGGCTTGCATCAAGCCTTGCATCAGCCCTGTTGTTTGGTGAAACTTCATCAGACTCCTTTAATGTAGCTGCTCCCAATTTTAGCACCGTGGGGTGCAGTTGCAACAGTTTCCACACTTTACGGCAGGTTGCACTAAATATTTGGCACAAGCCTCATACAAAGGGTCCCCCAAATGGGGTAAGTTAGACCAGGGAAAGCTGGTCTAACTTGTTGCATTTGGCACACAGCACTGAAAATCCTGATCGATGCTAACAGACTACGGCAAGCCACCTGCGCCATATGTTCAGTGCACCAGGGGCTTGCAGCACTCTCAGGGCTTTTAAAAATCAGGCCCCCATTTAGAGAGGCAGCAAAGTTTTACTTCACGGGCAAATTTCAGGTGAAGTTGGCCGATCCGCATCCACGGAGCATTTCACGAAGCTGCCTGCCTGCCGCTGAAATTCGCCCATGCTAACTTTGCCAGGTAACTTTGCCTGGTAACTTTGCCTTCTGTTTTTCCAGGCAACGTTATCCCCCAAAAAAGTGTGTATCACAGGTTTGAGTTTCAGCAGGTCACATTATGGGCAAGAAGGAAGTGAATCAGGCAGAAAGTGACTGAGTTAGTTTCACTTTCTCAGCAGCAGTTGTGATTGTAGTAACAGTAGCTATAAAGTGCTCAAACACCTCATTTGAATCCAATTACTTTGTTTAACTGTTTAATTTCCCTTTAAACTTTTTTCTTATAAGTTTTCAGTTTTTGTCTCTGTCTTCTTTTTTTTTTTTAAATGGAGGGACATGCACCCAGTGGACAACATGGCCCAAGGATGCAGGGTGGTAGAGCCATAAGGCTGAACAAAAATACAGTTTTGAGTGGGAGTCAGGCCCCCCAAACTTTTCCCAATGTAGCAGCAGCAGCTCAGGATAGGAGTAATGCCACCCCTGTAGCACAGGAGGTTCTTGAAGATTGCCAGCAGCAGGAGCAGCACAAGTAGCAGCAGCAGCCTGCTGCTGCTGCCTCTACCATCGCATCCCTCTGACTCATTCCACCATCATCACAAGTACTCTGCCCCACCTGCAGAGCAGCTCACAGCATCTGGGGCTCCCTGCCATGTCTTCCAAGGAGCTCTCCAGTGTGTGTTTTTTTTATTGCACAGTCAAATGATGAGAGCATGGTCAAGTGAAATTTGTGTGGGATGCTAATGTGGCATGGGAAAAAAGGCAGCAACTTGGGCATGGGTGGGCAATGAACCCACCTTATTGTGCAGCACTGTGTTGAGTGGGATGCTAGGCTGTGAGAGGCATCAAGTACAGATGTTTCTCAACAAGGGGATGGTGAATGGCATCAGGGGGCAGGCCGGTGTCAGCATGCCAGGAGGAGTGACCATAGTGTGAGGGAGAGGGTGGACCAATTGGCTGCACCTGCAGCTCCAGCTGCCCCACTAGCCATACCACTATCTCACCAGGTGTGGGTATGGGATAACACAATTTCAGGCAGACCACAAATCAGGTGCATAAAAAATGCACAAGTGTATTTGTCATTTTATTTTTATCAAGTAAGATATACAGAAAGCAAAATGGTAAATCAGGCAACTGCTGTGCTTCAGCAGTTTCTAAGGCATTTCTTCAGCCTAGCAAGAATCAAACAGTGTGAAAGCATACACTACCAGGAGGTCTTCCACCTTCCTCAGTCAGTATTCAACTGACCTCCCTATCTATCCTCTCTCAGCACTGAGGTAGGGCTTTTTATAAGCTCACTAGAAGTTTGAAAAAGTTTCCACTGCCTTTTGATTAACAGCAGACACAACATAAAACTAGTCTCTAGAGGCCACTGTTGTCCTATAGAGAACAGTTATTTGGCAGCCAACTGGAGCACAGAAAAGAACATGCGATTCTTATTCTCTTTTGTTTACAACATTGGAAAAGGTCAGAACTGAGGTCAGAACATTCAGTGTTCTCCTAAACTTTCCTGCAGGGTCCTATTACTGCATGCTGTCTGCTGCAAAATATATCTTAGATGGGGGCTGCTAATATCTGGAAAAAGTGGACACAAGGTTTTTTTTTTGTTATTCTTATATTAAGACTGCCCTCTCATTTTGTAACTGTACACCTAGTTTTATTTTAGGTTACTATGCACAGAAAGCATTACAAGCACTTCAGCACTTAATTTATAACCAGCCAACCAGCATGTTGGATTTTATACAAAACATATAAACTGCTTGGGGAAGGGGTTTCAATTTTTCCCAGGGGTGTCCACTATGACAGAGTTCACCCTGTCACACATCCCCCCACATAAGAGGGCAAACATGCTACGGTTGTCCAAATCTCAGCTAACACCTTGGAAGGGTGCGGAGCTTTGGTCCACCCTCACCAGGAGCTCCATCTCAGGGTCCATTTTATAATTATCTTTTTTACTCAATAAGGTCCTATCAAACCAAAGTGTATTTCCCTGATAATTTATCTATTTATGGCATCAGGGTCAAGCATGTGATCCATAGGCTGCTCTAAACAGTACGGTATCTTTTCCATCATTATACAAATACCCTGAGACATCTTAAATTAATCTGAAATTAGTCTCTCCATTAATATACTACAATATCATCACATACATTTAGGAGAAAGAACCACTAATGGCAGTTTTTTGCCATCTACTGACTTTCCTTTACCAGATACACTCAAACTGCTGGACAATCCAGCACCCAGTAGAACTGCCCTCAGGGGGAGAACTACCTTGCTCCATCCCCACTTATACATTTAAAGGTAGGCTAGTAACATACCACACTGTATGCCTAACAGCCTGTCCCTAACCTCTGGGTTTATGTATCAGATCTTATACACTACTAGTGGTGTTGGCTACCTCCTAGTCTCTTTTGTTCTATGTGGGAGTCTCCCTGTCCTCCAAGGATACCATCTCTTGCCCTTCACCCTCTGGGTTACTCCTCCCACATCATTATCAGGGGTCGCTATCTGCCTGTCCCTATAACAGGCCTTATAGTATGCTACTACCTGCCTGTATATGCCTGGCTAATAGAAATATAGTGCTAGTCTAGTCAAAACCTTGCCATGGCTCAGATGCCCTGAATGACTGGAGTCCGCATCCTCCATCAACTTTTTCCTATATGCCACTGGCACCACTGCCTGGGCATCCACTTGCTTCATCTGGGGGTTGGGTCTCATGTGATATAGTAATCCCTTCCTGAGTTCATACCACCATAACTGTTGTTTCCACACACCACCATTAACCTGTCTCCCATCCTTGATTTTTACCATACTCCCTTAACTGGGTTATTTCAGAATCCCACACCTTTATCTTTCCCCAGGCAGCACCAGGAGAACAATCATTTTTCATAGGAGGAGGTTTAAAACATGCAAAAGTCCCTTGAGCCAAAATGTTTCTTTCCATTTTGCTTGAAGTCTTCTGCCCCAGTAATACATTGCCAGTCAGAGTTTTACCTGGGGTCTTCTCTTCTCGTTCGTCATCCTCCACCAAACAGCAGCCCAGAAAAATGGACAACAATAGGATCTCCACAAACATTGATCACAAATGCTCTGTCAGGGAGTCCTCCTCCTCCAGAGCCCCTGGATCCTGCTCCACCGATTCTTCCTCAACATCCTCCGTGTGGAACCTCTTGAGTAGCTCCTGGCATCTGTGCTCCACCTCTCTCTGGCATTGATCAGCCTCCAGCCATCTCCTTCTCATCCAGTGAAGAAGCCATATCAGGGTCTCCATTTAGTCATTGGGTTCATCTTGTCTCATTCATGGTGCCTCACCCAGGTCACCATCTCCATCAGGCACAGTCCTCACCTGGCCTTGTGCTAAGCACCTCTGCTGTGCATCCTCAGTACCAGGTCTGACACCAACTGATTGGACTCCCCCTGTTTTCTTGGACATCCAAACAGATCCCACTTTTGACACCATATGTCACTGGGTGTGGGTATAGGATAACACAATTTCAGGCAGTCCACAAATCAGGTGCATAAAAAACACACAAGTGCATTTGTCATTTTATTTTTATCAAGTAAAATATACAGAAAGCAGAAAGGTAAGCCAGACAACTGCCTAGCTTCAACAGTTTCAAAGGCTTTTCTTCAGCCTAGCAAGAATAAAACAGTGTGAAAACACACACTATCAGGAGGTCTTCCACTTTCCTCAGTCAGCACTTGACTGACCTCCCTATCTATCCTCTCTTAGCACTGAGGTAAGGCTTTTTATAAGCTCACTAGAAGTTAAAACAATTTTCCACTGCCTTTTGATTAACAGCAGACATAACATAAAACTTGCCTCTAGGGGCCACTGTTGCCCCATACAGAACAATTATTTGTTAGCCACTTGGAGCAGAGAAGAGAACATGCAGTTCTTTTTCTCTTTTGTTACAACACTGGAAAAGGTCAGACCCAAGGTCAGAACATCCTGTGCTCTCCTAAACTCTCCTGCAGGGTCCTATTACCTCATGCTGTCTGCTGCAAAATATATCTTAGAAGGGGGCTGTTAACATCTAGAAAAAGCAGCCACAAGTTTTTTTTGTTATTCTTATATTAAGACTGCCCTCTCATTTTGTAACTGTACTCTTAGTTTTGTTTTAGTTTAATATGCACAGAAAGTATTATAAGTACTTCAGCACTTAATTTATAACCAGCCAACCAGCATGTTGGATATTATACAAAACATATAAGCTGCTTGGGGAAAGGTTTCAGTTTATCCCAGGGGTATCCACTGTTACAGGGGTCACCCTGTCACACACCAACAGCACCAGGAGAACCAGTCACACTGGCAGACCTAGCCATCCTTTGGGCCAAAGTGGCTGACATCTGCCAGGAGATCACTGAAGCATGGTGGGACATCCAAGTAGTGCTTGAAAAGCAGGAGAAGATAATAAAGCTCCTTGAGAAGCGTTATGGTGGGCCCCCACCTAAGTAATGATGTGTATAGTTTTTTTCATTTTTTTTCTGTACGCATAGTTATATTTCATTCTGGTGGGGGACTCAATCATTAGGGGGTAGAAGTGGTGGAGGAAGGGAGAGGGAGATAAGGTGCCTTCCTGGTGCCATGGCTTGGAGGGACAGGAAGTGAATCCTCAGGATAGTGGGAGCTGCTGCACAAGGGAGGGAGCTGGATGTCATTGTCCACCTAGGGACAAATGACCTGGCTAGGAATTGGATCAGAGCAGTGCAAGAGGAGTTTGTAGAGTTGGGGAGGGACCTTAGGCAAGTAGCGCATATGGTAACCTTCTCGGAGGTGCTGCCTGTCTATGGCAAGGGTGATGCTAGGGTACTCCTCACCCCGGAATTCAATGAATGGTTGAAAAACTGGTGTGGAGCTCAGGGTTTTGGCTTCATTGGGGACTGGGGAGCCACCTGGAGGGATGCAGACCTATACTGGCATGGTGGTCTGCATCTGTCCGGGGGGGAACCAGGATCCTAGGTGAGAGGTTTAAATGCTTCATTGGCAAGTATTTAAACTAGCCAAGGGGGGAGGCACTGAAAAGGAGCAGGGAAATCCCAGCTTCCCCCCACAAAACATGGTAATTAGTGAGGTAAACACCTAGGTAGAGAAGTCATTAGGGAGCAGGACAGAGATAAATGTAAAAAAAGGCAAAGGCAGTAAGGACAGGGATGGGGCTAAAAGGGGTAAGACCATCAAAAAGTGGAGGGTGATGAGTACCAATGCCCGTAGTCTGTGTAACAAGCTCCCTGAACTAGTGGCCTTGATGGAAGAGGGTTGCCTGGATATTGTGGCAGTCACAGAAACATGGTACACAGAGAACCATGATTGGGATGTCAACATACCAGGATACACAATCTACAGGAGGGACAGGGAGGGTAAAAGAGGAGGAGGAATAGCTCTCTATTTAAAGGAAGGGAGGAAGCAGATGAGGTACTCTGGGTCACCCTGGAGACAGGAAATGGCACCACAATCTGCACGGGGGTTGTATAAAGACCCCCATCTCAGGGGGAGGGAATGGACAAGGAAGTGATAGCAGGCATCCTTAGAATGGCAGAAAAAGGGGAGATATTGTTGATGGGGGACCTGAATATGCCAGATGTTAACTGGAGCACCTTTGCTGCAGGCACATCCAAAAGCAGGGTCATTCTTGATGTCCTACAAGGGGCATGTCTCAGACAGCTAGTATTGGAACACACTCAGGAGGGAGCAGTCTTAGACCTGGTACTCTCAAATGGGGATGGAGAAAGAATCACAGATTTAGAAGTGGGTAGCCATCTGGGAACAAGCAACCACCAAACAGTGTGGTTCATGATAAACACAGCCATATAATTAAGCCATACAAAAGCAAGAGTATTGGACTTTAGGAGTGCTGACTTTTGAAAAATGAGAGAGTGCCTCAGAAAAGCACTAGCAAACAGGCAAGAAGGAGGGGTGGAGGAACAATGGGGAGTAATCAAAACAGCCATCACAGAGGCAACAAGCCTTTGTGAAAAGCAAATCCACAAAACACAATGAAGGAAAAAAATGCTATGGTTCTCAAAAGAGGTGGCAGGGAAGGTTAAGGAGAAAAGGACAGCATTCAGGAAATATAAGGAAACACAGAAGGAGCAGGACAGATAACTTTATCAGTTAAAGCAGAAAGAGGCAGGGAAGGCAGTCAGAATAGCAAAAGCCCAAACCGAGGAAAGGATAGTCAACTCTGTTAAGAAGGGGAATAAGACCTTTTATAGGTACAGTAGAGCAAAGAAAGACCAAAGGAGGGATACTGAGGCTTAATAAAGGGAGGGAATGTGGCAGAGGGTGACAGTGAAAAGGCAGGTTACTGAACGAATATTTCTGCTCAGTATTCACAAAGGAAGAGGAGGGGAGGTACCTAAACCAAACAAGAGAAACACTCTGAAAATGGGGTCGATACCAGTCCATTTACAGAAGAAAGGGTTATGAAAGAACTAATAAAATTGAAGGTGGACAAAGCAATGGGGCCTGATGGGATTCACCCGAGAATTCTAAAAGAACTAAGGGTAGAACTAGTGACACCGCTGACTACTCTCTTTAACAAATCATGGGAGCATGGGGTGGTACCCGAGGACTGGAGGAGGGTGGATGTGATTCCTCTTCACAAAAGTGGGAGCAGGACAGAGGCAGGAAACTACAGACCAGTTAGTTTGACCTCAGTGGTAGGGAAAATGATGGAATCACTTCTGAAGGAAAGAATTGTTGAGTACCTAGAGGCCAGTTGGGCACAGGATCCAAGGCAGCATGGATTCACGATGGGAAGGTCATGTCAGATGAATCTAATAGATTTCTCTGACTGGGCGACCAAAATAGTAGACAAGGGAGGGGCTGTGGACATGGCCTACCTAGATTTTAGCAAGGCATTTGATATAGTCCCACACAAAAGATTAATACACAAGTTAGCCAGCCTTGGAGTGGGTTCCAAGGTGGTAGCCTGGATAAAAAATTAGCTAGACAACAGGATGCACAGGGAAGTAGTAAACGTAGTCCACAGTGAAGAAAGGTGGGTTACTAGTGGGGTACCGCAGGGTTCAGTACTGGGAATGGTCCTTTTTAATGCTTTATAAGTGACATTGCAGAAGAACTGGAAGGAAAAGTACGTCTCTTTGCAGATGACACAAAGATCTGCAACAGGGTTGATACACAATTTGGAGTGGAAAGCATGAGAATGGACTTGGCAAGGTTGGAGGAATGGTCAAAAGTATGGCAGCTCAGATTCAATGCAAATAAGTGCAAGATAATGCACCTGGGAAACAAAAACCCAGGGGAAGAGTACACAATGGGGGGTGAGATACTTACAACAGTAAAATTGGAAAGGGACCGGGGGTAATTATATCAGATGACCTAAAGGTGGGCAAGCAATGTGAGAAGGCAGTAAGGAAGGCTGGGGGGATACTGGGATGCATAGGGAGAGGCATCAATAGTAAAAAACAGGAAGTTGTTATCCCTCTGTACAGACAGTTGGTGAGACCCCATCTAGAGTACTGTGTGCAGTTCTGGAGACACCATTTCTGCAAAGACATAGACAGAGTGGAGGCTGTGCAGAGGAGAGCAACCAAAATGGTGCAGGGTCTGCACCAGAAGACATACGAAGAAAGACTAAAGGAGCTTAATATGTATACCCTTGAGGAAAGAAGGGAGAGAGGGGACATGATAGAAACTTTCAAGTACCTCAATGGAATCAACAGAGTCCAAGAGGGTAGCATCTTTCAGAAAAAGAGATGTGCAAGAACAAGGGGGCACAATTCGAAGATAGAGGGGGGCCGGCTCATAAGTAATGTGAGAAAGTATTTTTTCACGGAGAGGGTTGTGGATACATGGAACAGCCTCCCTGAGGAGGTTGTGGAGTCAAGAACAGTGGGAGAATTCAAGAATGCATGGGACAGACATAAAGCAGTCTAGTGGGGGTAGGAGGAAGTAAGCTGTTGGTTAACTAGGATCTGCAGCTTATCTGTTAGGTAGGAAAATGGTCAGACTAGGTGGGCCAAGCAGTCCTTATCTGCCATCAAATTCTATGTTTCTATGTTTCTTATTTTATTTTCACTCTCTCCCAACAAAAGAAATACCAAAAGAAAAAGTTGAGGAAAAAAACACCCCAAAAAACTTTGCTATCCTCCTGTCTGACTTTTTGAATTTCTTTTCCTACTTAATAATCCCTTTGTTCACCTCCACAAAAACTGCTTAAGTACATAGATACATAGACAGTGTCGGCAGATAAGGGCCTATGGCCCACCCAGTCTGCCCATTTGAGCTTGTAAGTTCAGTTTGTTTTCCTAGAAGTCTGTTGCCCCTTACCCCTGACCTCTAGAATTCCTTTATGTCTATCCCATGCATTCTTAAATCCCGTGATTGTTTCAGCCCCCACCACTTCCTCTGGCAGAGTGTTCCACTTGTCCACCACCCGTTCTGTGAAGAAATTCTTTCTCATGTTTCCTCTGAATCGTCCTCCCTCCAACTTCATCCCATGCCCTCTAGTCCTGGAACATCTTTTTTGCTTAAAAATAGTGTTTCCTGCACCCTGTTCCTCCCTGTAAGATACTTGTATGTCTCTATCATATCCCCTCTCTCCCTCCTCTCCTCTAGGGAGTACATGTTCAGTTCCTTCAACCTGTCTTCATAGGACTTGTGATGCAATCCATGCACCATCTTTGTTGCCCTCGTCTGAACCTTCTCTGCCCTGTCTACGTCCTTACGTAGGTATGGTCTCCAGAACTGTACACTGTACTCCAGGTGGGGCCTCACTAGTGTCT
Organism: Neoceratodus forsteri; assembly: GCA_016271365.2. Taxonomy (NCBI): domain Eukaryota; kingdom Metazoa; phylum Chordata; order Ceratodontiformes; family Ceratodontidae; genus Neoceratodus; species Neoceratodus forsteri. Next base: position 156,391,693 of record CM028131.1, on the reverse strand, counting down.
TGTATAGTGGAATTATGACCTCCCTTTCCTGCTGGTGATGCCCTGCCTATACATCCCAGCATCCTATTTGCTTTACCTGCTGCCTTGTCACACTGTTTCCTACCTTGAGGTCATCAGAGATGACAACCCCAAGATCCCTTTCCTGCTTGGTGCATGCTATATCCTCACCCCCCAACTGATATATTGTGCCAGGGTTTTTGTGCCCCATATGCATTATCTTGCACTTCTTTGCATTGAATTTCAACTGCCAAACCCTTGACCATTCTTCAAGTTTCTGCAGGTCACTTCTTATTCTGTCTACACCCTTCAAGTTTCTGCAGGTCGCTTCTCATTCTGTCTACTCTGTTACAGAGCTTTGTGTCATCAGCGAACAGTGAAATTCTGCCTTCTAGATCCTGCGCAATGTCACTGATGAAAATGTTGAATAGGACCGGTCCCAGCACTGATCCCTGTGGTACCCCACTGGTCACTCTTCCCTCTGTGGAGTGACAGCCATTTACCACCACCCTCTGTGTCCTGCCACCCAGCCAGTTACCTACCCACCACTACTGTCCTGCCCACACCCATATTCCCCAGTTTGTGTAATAGTCTTCCATGTGGCACAGTGTCAAAGGCCTTGCTGAAGTCCAGATAGGCCATGTCCACTGCCCTCCTGATCCACCTCCCTAGTCACCCAGTCAAAAATTCAACGAGGTTGGTCTGACATGACCTCCCCCTGGTGAAACCATGCTGCCTTGGGTCCTGTAGTCCATTGACAACCAGATGTTTCACCAATCTCTCCTTCAGTAGTGCTTCCATGATCTTCCCCACTACCGAGGTGAGGCTGACTGGTCTGTAGTTCCCTGCTTCCTCTCTGTTCCCACTTTTGTATAAGGGGACTATATCTGCTGTCCTCCAGTCTTTGGGTACCTCCCCTGTTTCAAAGTGCTTTTTGGTCTATGAATGTTTCCTTCCTGTTCTATCCTCTTTCTCCTTCTGAAGTCTAGTCTGTAGATATACTGTTTTTACATTTTGTAGTCATCCCACCAATAAAATACAAATACCAGTCAAACCAAAAAAAGCAAAGACAGAAATACCCCCCAAAACTTTCCTATCTTATCTAATGTAAGCAGGCTGCTGGTAGCCGGTCAATACCACTAAGGAAAAATAGTATGGTAATAACTGCGCAGCAAAAAGAGAGTGAGTAATTACAGCTACAAGGGAATAACAGCATGGTACATTAGAGTGCTGTACCCATAGCTGTGATTACTCTTACTAACCTCACTTAGTTACCTCACTTAGTCCATGGCTGTCAGGTGTTGAGCCGCACTGCCTCAAGGCTCAGAGGTTACAGCCATAGGTCCTGACAGGCAGTGCACATTGAGGTGAAAGGAGTTTGTGTCCCAGCCATGTGTATATTTTTACATTGTTTCTTGTATGACATTTAAAAAAAACTCATATTTCAGATATTCAGAATGCTTTTTTGGGGGGATGGGTTCCATTTTGCACCCGACCCTTGCTTGTCCCCACTAGAAAATCCACCTCATCCTGACTTTCTCCACTTTCCCCTGAGTTTGCTCCCCTGGAGTTAATTATAAATATTACAGGGGATGCGGGGGAGAAGCCACCCCAGTGGGGGTCTCATAGGTAGTATGGCGGGGTGAGCGCTTACTTGTTCCTCATTGTTATTTTCCAACACTGTATTTCCCAACACTGTACTGCACTGCACTCATATATTTTAGAGGTTTTCAACTAGATCCCAGGCTGCTACATCATGCTGCATGATGTACCATAGTTGAGAGTGTATAACAGGAAACGTCAAAGACTAAGAGTAGTGTTGAAGACGCCCCTAACAACCAATAATTATGATTTGTCTTCCAGGCATGAACATTTCTGCTGATATCCATAAATCTACAGTCCTGCCCCAAGTCAGTCACAAACTGCTGTCCCTCTACCAGGTGATGCTGTTGCAGTGGTGTGCAACTGCCCAGAGATGTTGAAAAGAATCACATGACAAACTTTCCTGAGAAGTTATACATAATTCTCATTTTAGTCCTCAAGATGTCTCCTGCTAGCCACAAATATCAAGTAGTGGCCCAAGTACATAAAGAACTGCTTTCCTGCTGGTGGGAAAAAGGCCTAAAAAAGTGCATGAGAAGTAAAATTCAGCATGTCGAGTTAAGAAATTCTCATGAATCATGATATATACAGTACTACTGAGAAGTTAAAAGAGCTAGAAGTTGAAGTGATGCTGTTACTAGGTGCTGGTGGTTATGCTGCTGCTACTGTTTTTGAGATCAGCTTAGGAGGATAACTTGCTATGTTGCTGCGTTTGCTGCTGTTGAGGTGACGGAGAAATGATGCCCTTTACAGTTGTACTCAGACACTACCAGTGGAAAGTAATTTTGTTTTGTGGGGTCATGTTCTATGGGATTGACAGGGTAATGTTCAATCATTTTGTTTTTAAACATCTCACTTGTGGCTGTTTTCTTGCAGGGCTTCATCATGGAGAGTCTGTGTTTCTGAATCTGATGGAGGTGTTTGTTGACCATGATACTTTCCTTCTGGATTGCTGTGTGTAACCCCCTGTTACCCGAAGTTACTAGAATCCCAGTAAGACCTAGTGATAGGCAAGGAAGGCAGCTTATGAAACTCCAGTTAAATGGATTTCACACTGTCTCACTCCATTCTCAGTCTCAGCTGAAACTGAGGGATGACATCATGATAGAACTTTCGCAGCTGCATAAGCCACACTGGAATGTTGCAGTTGGAGGTTAGTGTAGAATGTTGGGGATTTTGAATTCAGTCTGTGTGCAGTCTGAGTGAGAGACAGTAGTACAGCTGAGTGTGTGCAGGCTCTCAGAGCTTTAAGCTCTGTTTTAGAGCTACTTTTGGGAAGGTGTGTGTTTCCACCTGAAGAGGAACACAGGAACTGGTAATTGAAGTGGTGGAGACTGCTTTCAATGGTTCAAGAGCCCCATCCCTGAGGGGATGGTTGGAAGGTTTTTGCCTGTTTTCCAGGGGCAACCCTCCTGTGTCCGGCTAAGGGAAAGAAGCTGCTTATTTCAAGTTGTGCTGTGGCACCAGAATCTCTGAGATAGAAATTCCTGTGGAGGAATCACCTGTAGGGCACCTGCAACCAAAGGGTGAGTTCACTCTGAAAAAGGGCCAAGTGTTTTTTCACCTGAACAGTTGGAAAGTGGGGATTGGACTGCTTAACTCAATGGGGGGGGTCTAGAGAAATGGACAATGCCACTTAAAAGTATGTTCAAGTCCAGCACAATTGGAAAGCAAGACAAGTAGATGGAATGTGATATACATTTAGCAAGAATCTACACTGCAAAGCTTTACAGGATGAGGTGTTTACTGTAGAGAGAAATGGCCTGGTATGAATTGTGGGAGCGAGAGGTGGGAGACCCCTCATCAGTAGTAACCAAATTCACCTCTACGGATTTGCTCTGAGACACCTTTTGCTTTCCCTCAGGTACTTGGCCAGTGCCTGAGGAAAGTACCCAGATGTGGGATTGAAAGGAAGAATTCCCTGATGGAGCCAAGGTGCTCTTACAGTAAGTGGTTTAGGGAACCACCAGAAAATGTTTCCATGAAGTATGGAAGGTGTCCAAGTGGCTGGCAAGGGAGCCGAGCCAGGGAAAACCCAGAACAGTGTACAAGTTCAGGCTGTGTAATCCAAAGCAACATGCAAGTCTGGGCTGTGTACCCAGTGGGTTCAGAGTCTGAGGGCTAAAGTGTTGAGGAAGTGTTCTTGTTTCTTTTAATCTGCATTCCCAGAAGTGTAGCTCTGTGGGGGTCCATCTATGCGTTGTTTATTCTGTTTCGATGTGAATAAAAAGCCACACTTTAGAATCCCACTTCTGGTATTGGACATTACGGTTATTGCTTCCTGTGTACAGAATTACTTGGGTGTCCCATGTAGAGTAGCCAAACCTAGCCTTTGTGCCGAGTGACCTATTCCTCCCCGAACCCAGCCCACCGGGTATTGCTGTCAGTTTCAAACAGCATACCGGACTGGGGTTACATGTGTACCATGGGAAGGTAAGTATTTTTGCTTTATTATAATGTTTCTATGATTGAGGTGAAGGTAAGTACTTTTGCTTTGTTGTTTTGAGTGACTTGAGTTGTTCTGTGGATGGTATTGACAAAGAAATTGTAAATCACTGTGTCTACTTCCTTGTAGGTATTTGTTGTGCCTCAATGCTTCTGATGATGAGCTGTGCTGGCCATCATGACCCATGATGCTTTCCATTAGGATTGCTCCATAATATGGTACAGTAAGTGTTTTTTTTCTTTTTTTTGAGTGGTGGGGGTGATGGTTTTCAATGCAAAGTGTGCCAGATGTCATACTAAATCTTTCCTGTTCCTGTCGCTATAATTTCTGGTAATTGTCAGAATGCAACTGTTGTCTGGACAGAGAAGATGGCGATGGCTTGAATGCAGGATCTGGAGACAGCATCACATCACCGACAGCACATGACGAGACCTGTGAAGACAAAAAAAAAAGATTATTTAGAAGGAATGTACTTAAATAAGTAACCGCTGTGATAGTGCCGGCACTGTATACCCGTGCCACAGTCTGCACTCCACATCCTACTACACCAGATATCACCTGTAAAGATAAGGAAAAAGAAGACATTATTTTGCCTCACATGGTCACTGTTCCAGAGCCACATACCCAGTATAAACATTCCTCGACTCAACCCCCATGACCTACTACACCACTTGTCATCACCTTTCAAGGAAAAAAAGAGAAATTAATTTTCATAGCTATTGACTCCATTCCAGGAAGTAATATGTTTCCCTTTGTGCACCATAGCACAGTGCATACCTGTAAAAAAATCTGAGAACATAAAAGAAAAGGAAAGAAAAGAAAAGGAAAATGAAATCATAAGGATATGTACCGTCACATTACTGCTGCTGGCTGTGCTATGCTATGGTGCATGTGCCTGTGACCCGGTGTAAGAAGAACCAGTGAAACCCGCATGGAGACAAAAGGACAGAAAGGAAAACATTTTAATGTCTTACTGAGTAACGAGAAAGGCCTTTCTGACTCTGGAAGGCTGAGAGGACTGCTGCAGCCACCCTGACCACCTGCCGGGAGGATAAGGACTGTGAACAAAAGTACAAGTGACTTACCATCACGGTTGTATTGCTCTGCATGAGGTCTTGCTGCCTTGATGCAGTGGCTTGCTGTAGGCTGTGGGACCATTACTTCATGGGAGAGATGTTGGTGGATCATGCCACTTGAAACTTGTGGGGACCCAGCTGAAGCAGGTAAGAGGAGTACAGAGGAGGTAGAGGAGAGGATTCTGTGTCTACCATGCGGAGGCAGGCAGCCTGTGCCTCAGTGTTACAACGGCATTTTTATGTTGCATCACTGTGGAAGTGGTTGCCCATACTGTCTGAGACTTGTGAGGACCCAGCTGAAGCTGGCCAGAGGAGTACAGAGAGAGGAGGTAGAGGTGTCAGTTCTGTGCCTATCATGCGGGAGCAGGCAACCTGTGCCTCGGTGTTACAATGGCATTTTTATGTGTTATCTGATGTGAAACCTATGTAAAGAGCTTTCAGCTCAAAGGTGTTAATCCAAGAAATAAATAATGTTGCATCACTGTGGAAGTGGTTGTCCATGCAGTTTGTAACTGTGTAGGATCCAAGCAGACCATAGCCTAGGATGACAGGAGGAGGAAGTGGAGGTGGTGAAATCATTGCTGCTGTGTGTCGTGCTGGCTGGAGCAGGCATTCATACTAAGTGGTGGTGTGGTTAGATACTCAAATTGGCGTAAGTAAAAAGCAGCACAATACCTGTGGATGGAGAACAATAAAATGATGTAAAATAAGATCATTTTTGGGAACTGTACAGTAAGCATTACATGCTAGAGACAAGGTAGAAAACATGACATATTTTCTTAGTCTTCAACGTCATCGAGGAAGCAGCCCTCACAGTCTTTAAAACTGGAATTGTCACCTGATGGGAATTCCCTTTCCATTACTACTTCATCCACATCAATGTTGCAAGACAATGTTCTAGAGCTCACTATGCCCACAGCACCTTTCTCTTCATCATCACTGTCATGATGTGGTGTAACAATTGATGTGATTTTGTTGTGCAGGATGTGTGTGTGCCTCATTCATTTTAATAAATGATAGCATGCCAACATTTTTGGGTGACAGATTGGTGCATCTGTCCCACACGCTGGCACCTGCTGAACTGAAAACATGCTCAACACTGACACTTGAGGGTGGGCAGCTGAGATATTTAATAGCAACCGAGGTCAATGGTGGCTACTTATTGACCTTGGTACTCTAGTATAGCAAGGGTTCATCGGCAATGGTGAGGTACCTTGTATCTGCCAAATATGCATCTACCATGTGCTGCGCTGCTCACAGACATGCAGCCTGATCATCCTCATCCTCATTTACCTCCATATCTGCAACTCCCAGCTGACTTAACACATCCCAAAGGGGATTTAGCATTTGTTCTTTTTTTAAGTTGCATGATTTTGCTGCCTGTTTACCATGTGATGATGATGTGGTAGCAACACCCATTCTCTGTGCAGTACCCTCATGTGCCTTGACCCCCAGGGCCCGTAGTCACATCTGTGCCCCACTTACCATATGTGTAAGAAGTTCGGTCAACCTTTGCACCTGCTGATGCCCACCTTGAATTATGGTTGCCAGCCCATGTTTATATCATGGTTCATGCACAGTGACAATCCCAAGCTCCTCAGACTGAAGAATGCTGTTAATGTGTGTTATATAGTCTAAGAGGTAGAGCATGTGTTCCATCAAGGCACAAGTTACTCTGTCACCACCTGCCTCCAGCTGTTGCTGCACATTCAGCAGTGTCTGCCTCAGCACATGTAGCAGTGGGATGGACTGACTGATACAGGCACTGTCACCATTCACTGCCTGTGTTGCATGCTTGAATGGTCTGAGAATCAAGATGAGCCCATCCATTGGGCGTCACTGCTCTGTTGTGAGATACATGGATGTCCCAATGCTGTCACGGCTTGCATGTACTAGCAGATACTCAGATATTACTTTATACTGCTCGTATAACTGCTCGAGCATGTACAGGATGGAGTTACATCTGGTGACAACATCCAGTTTCATATGGTGCTGAGGCAACTGGTTCTGTATCTGCAGCTGATGGCGATGTCATGGGCCTTCCCTCAACATGCAAAGTGGACACAGATGCGATGGGCCACAGTTAGTATGTCCTTGATATCCAAATGGGTGAGAAAATGCTGCACAATGAGATTCAAACAGTGTGCCAAGCATGGCACCATTACAAACCCCCCATCACTAATGCATTTCCCAACATTGGAGTTATTATCAGTAGCAATGAATCTAGCTTTCTGTGAATAGGGATGGAGCTACTCATCAATCTCAGTGAGGACCACCTCCAGCATATTCTCACCCATGTGTGATTCAAGTACACCCTTCATGGTTATGTGGCTTGCTGGTGGACACCCCACATGTTGCTACCATGACAGTTGGGCTTAGAGCAATTTTTCCCACACCCTGAGTCAACCAGTACCCCAGGTACCTGTGCTCAGTGTGCTGTAATGCACAAGTAAGAGCTTCTAGCTATTTTGCCACTGGTCCACATGTCCATGCTGAGAGGTATGCATGGTGATGATGAATGCTTTATGGCATGGTTCACCATGTCCGACACACTAGCATACAGTTCAGGAATGGCACACTGGGCAAAGTATGTCCTTGATGAAACGTTCCATTTGGGACAGGCATGGGTCATGAACCACTGAAATCCAACATTCTCTACAAATGAGAATGGCAACAGGTCAAGAGCCAGCATTTCTGCACGTGTTGCATTTAGCTCCCATGCAGTAGTATGATTAGAAGGGAATCTGGAGTAATGCTGAAGCATGGAATGCAGTATAGGCTGGACCTTTCTTATTGTGGGTGTGTCAAACAGCTGGACTGGTCATGGTGACATTGGTGGTGTGCTCTTTGCCTCATGGGAATTCCTATTCATATTTGCTGGTGCACGAGTGACACCTGTGACTTTTTGTGTTTTCAGTAATGGCATAACTATGATTTTCTGACTCGGGCTGGTAGTGTTGCTCTGCCCACTACTTGACAGACCTGCAGAATTGTCCTCATCCTCCACTACAGAGATCTCCTCACCCACCCCTCCATCCACCTCATCTAGTGCCCTACCACTTCTGCTTGGCACCCCTGATGATAATGATGGACTGGGACCCACTGCACTGGCTTCCTTCTTGTATTGGTTCCAGCATAACGGGTGCCTGTTCATTAAGTGTGTATGTTGCCCAGCCGTGCCAAGGTGGCTGCCCTTTTTACCCCTGCTGACTTGGGTTTGACACAGATGACAAATTGCAACTGTCTCATCAGCTGGGTCTAGAATATAGAAATCCCACACTAGGGATTTCATTGGCCATGTTTTAACATGGTGCCAGGACTGGGACAGCAGTGGAGAAGGGGTGGGCTTTGGTGTTTTTTCTTGGATGACTGGAGAACCTGATGAACAATGGTTGGGGGGGGCCTTAGTGGTTGAATCCCCGCATCATCTGCATCCTCACCACCCTTATGCCTTTTCTTTTCTGGCTTCCTTAAGAGATCCAAGTCCGAGACATCATAATCAGCATCAGCACAGACACTGCTTTCCTCCTTCTCCTCCACAGCTTTATCCTCCTCAACATCTATAGGATCTCAGACCCTCACCGCCTCATCATGACAAGTCTGAGCTATTCTTTTTAAATTTCCCACCTCCCCCTAGTGGCCCCACACTATCAGGCTCATAGTCAGCAGCATCACCACTAGCAGTTCCCACAGGAACACCAAACAACCGCCTCTGTGCCCACTGCTTCTTGTTTGCTGGCACTGCTGCTTTTCTTGTCACTTGACACATCCAGCAACATGGCTGCCACAGACCTGGCAGACAAAAGGTTAGGTACAGTAATCCCACCACTGCTACATACTCATGTGTTAGGGCTAGTACCAGCTGCGGACTCCTTAGAACACTGTGCCTCTACTCTCACTTACATTCTTTTGGTAGCAGCACCACTCTTTGGCCCTCTAGATTTGTAGATACATAGATACATAGACACTGCTGACAGATAAGGGCCTATGGCTGACCCAGCCTGCCCATTTGAGCTCGTAACTCTTCTTTGTTGCCTCACCACCTGTCCCTTTACCTAACTTTCTCTTCCTGGTCATTCGTCTGTGCAATTATAGCTTGCTCACAGTACAGGGATTTTTTTCAGCAAGGGGACTGTGCCAACAATGATAGAATCCTTATTTAATATTAATACACACACAATTCAGGGATTTTTTCAACAAGGGGACTGCATCAACACAGTGACAGAACCCTTACTTAATATGTACACAGTGCAGGGATTTTTTGAACAAGAAACTGTACCAACACAGTGAGAGAACCTTTACTTAATATTAATATGCACACAGAATAGGGAATTTTTCAACAAGGGGAATGTGTGAAAACAGTGACAAAATCCTTACTTAATATTAATACACACACAGTGCAGGGATTTTTTCAACAAGGAGACTGTGCCAACACTGTAACAGAACCCTTACTTAATATTAATATGCACACAGCGCAGGGATTTTTTTCATCAAGGGGACTGCGCCAACACAGTGACAGAATCCTTACTTAATACACACACAGCTTAGGGATTTTTTCAACAAGGGGACTGTGTCAACAGTGACAGAACCCTTACTTAATATTAATATGCACACAGTGCAAGGATTATTTCAACAAGGGGACTGCACCAACACAGTGACAGAACCCTTACTTAATACACACACACTGTATGCTTTTTTCAACAAGGGGAATGTGCCAACAGTGACAGGACCCTTGCTTAATATTAATGCACACACAACATAGACAATTACTGTACAGATCTCAAAATAAAAGATTACAACGAATGTGTAACAAAACCAAAATGTAACAGAAATTAACCTGCTTTACAAAAACAAAAAGCTGCAGATCTTTCTGCACTGACTTGCTAATTGCTGCTACCCTCCCCCACACAAGCCACCCAAAGCACTTCTTCACTGTATAAACAGAACAAAAACTGCTTTAAATTATATAATTAATGAGGAAATCAACAAAAAAACACTACTTTGCATGCACAAGGCACTCACAAACACTTTGGGAGCAATTTGGAATGCAAATGTTTTTTTGTAACTGTATTTTAAGGGTTTTCAAGCTCAGTTAGAAGCACATGCTCTGCTCTTTGAGTTTCTCTCCATAACACTGCACTGAAAGATGACCTATTCAGCTTCTATAGGCTGTTCAGCAACATGTGACCTCCCAAGAGCAACATGTGGCCTCTTAACCCATAGTACAGTGCAGACATCACCTTGGAGGCCAAACTTCGCCGGCAAAATTGCAGGTTTTGTGGAGTGGCGCCACTCTTACTTTATCTTAACATGCTTGGCAAAGTTACAAATTTGCAATTCCACACAGCCTCATCTGTGTCGCGAATTTTGACTTTGTGCATCAGAAAAAATCTCAGAACCATGAGAATCCGCTAATTATTCCACAGAGAGAAGTTTTCCAACTTCACCCATCTCTACCCCCAATGTTTGAAGTGTTTTGTTTCATTGATAGGACTGAACATGCAGGTCTATTTTAATCTGTTGAGTAGTAAGTTTGGAAAACCTACAGTCGCAGCAGTTAGCATGGCCAGACATTTCTGGATATTTCATGACATTTATAAAAATATTTTTTCTGGTACTCTTACAATGGTACTGCAGGCAGGCAGGCACAGAATATCTCTAGATGTATTAAAGAAATTTCAAGAAAATTCTGACCATGCTGCAACTGTAGATCTGTGCAACTTTTAACATTACATTTTATAAATATATAATGCAACTCTGTTAAAAAGTTTAGAAAAAACACAATTCAACAAAAAAATACCCCCTCTATCTTTTTAACCATTGATGGCAACAAAACTGACACAGTCCCATCCTTCACATTCCTGGGGTGAGCTTGACAATTACCTTGGCATCTCAGTCCACACTGACACCATCCACTCCATGTTCCTTCTCAAATCAGGGTCTCTCTACAAGAATAAAGCCTGTATCCCCCTGCCAGGCATGGGATTGGCCCAAAATAATGTTCCTGGTCTTCACGTTTGGTGATATTTTACAACAGTCCTCCAAAATCTACATTTGCTAGACTGGTCCCCCTGTTCCATGCCTTCTGCTATTTTGCACTAAACTGTCCGCCACATACTCCCAACTGTTCCTTGTACTCCTGTCTCTCTTCCCATTCCTGGAGGCCCAGTGCTTCCCTCACTATACCGCCCTCATTATTAAGTTCTGATTTGGCTCACTCCCCTGTTATCTAGCCTTCCTCCTTTCTAGCTCTCACCCAACCTCCTAGTTCCTTCACTCTGTCAATACCCACTCCATCTCTGTCTCATGCACTAATCCTCTGCTCACCGTTCTGCCTTCTCCAACAGGCTACCACTTCTCTGGTCCTCCCGTCCCCCATATTTGTGCTGCCGCCTCTCACTCCTCCTTGAAGTCACTTCTCTATACCCACACCACTCATGTCTGCCTCTGTACTTAATTATCTCATCTCCTGTCTTTATGCAGCCATGCTGCTTCTCCTTGGTAATGATTGTATAGCTGTGACATTTGTGTCCACCTTTGGTTCTCACTTGTGCCCACCATTGCCACTCCTGTGCCTTTCTCACTGCTGGCTCAGCTTTCACAGCTCCTTTTTTGCTTAGGCTATTTCCCCAGAAAAGGTAAATTGCAAATGGTAATTGCCATTTATTTATATAGATACTTTTGTGTGGTACCGTGCCTATTCCTGTTTACATCACTGTGCATTACCAGTTATGTACTAGTACTGCAGCATTACTGCTGTATTGTCCCCATTGTTCCCCTAATCCCAGGATGCCACTGGAAGTAAACTACTGTATTATGGCTCACTGGGCCTTTTCCTGGTAAAAATGTTTCAATTAATAAATACAAGCCAGAGGAACAGAATGACAATATCTCATTTTAAACTGTATAACACGAAGTCCCAGCACTACAAATGAGCAGTGAGATTTTTTTATCCATACTTGTACAGTATCTATTCTGTTTTAAATTGTCCATTGTCTCCTGTCTTGTATGCTACCCTTTTCTCCATTTTGAGTCTGCTTTAGCCTTTTATTTTACACTGGAACTAATGAATGGAGTGATCCTGCGAATATCACTTTTTCCTAGGTTTCCTCCAGTATTCTTATCCCTTATCTCAGTTCTCTTCTCTCCCCATGCCTCCTTCCTCTTACTCTCTCTCCATAACTCAAGCTATCACTCCCCTAATGCTCCCTTCTTGTAAATCCCTTGTGGGACAGAATGCCTTCTCTTACCGCTTTCCTAAAATCTGGAACTCTCTTCCCCTTATAATTCACTCTGCCTCCTCCAAACACTCTCGTTCCTTGTTACTCCAAGCCCACACATCCCCCACATGCAATTGCCCTTTTGTCTAATGTCTTACCCCCTTTCTCTTTCCCCATCTGCTGCCATTCCCTAAGCTACTATACTACTACTACTACTAAATGTTTCAACCGCCGCAATCTTCCTCTTCCCTTTTTCCCCTTCCTTTTCGTCTCCCCCTCCTTCCATTACCTTCTTCTCTTCAACCCTTTTACACCCTATCTCCCCCTCTCCCCTTCACTACTGCCTCCAATCTATTTACACTTTCATCCTCTTCCTCCTCCCTACCCCTCCCTTTTTCCTTCTCCTTTCCTATCTATCTTTCTTGTTTAGCAATTTGCCATTTACCTTGCTGTATATACTGGTCATAGCAGTGCCTTTTGCTTATCAGATTACTGCACTTTGCTGATGCTATGTATTTATTCCCATCCCCTTTCCCCCAGGACACATCTGGAAATGAGCTTTATGGCTCAGTATGTATTTCATGGTAAATCTCTTTCAATAAATAAATAAATAATTTCTTACCTATTTTGGAACAACCATTGTTTAGTATCATTTTTCTTGTGGCTATAATGAATCAGCATGCAGTAGACACTGCTTTCTGATCTTATGGGAAAAAAGGAGTACAAACACAGCTGTGAATAGTGATGAAAACCTGGTCTGAGTTGTATTATAAGGGGAACACTTTTTTATTATTTCAAATGTGAAAACAAGTTAATGAAGACTTCAAATGAGGAAAGAAAGGTATCATACAAGACAGGAGCTAAGTGGCAATGCAATAAGCAAGCATTGGTCAATGCCAAATCTTTGCTTGCTTGTATTTGCCGTGTAGTTGATAGGCATAGACAGTACAGAGTTTAAAATAAAATAAATGAATAACACAGTTTATAATAGTGAAATTGTCATGATTTGGAAATGAAACGTTAAACACATAACATTGTTGTTTTCTTAGATTGTGACCCTGAATTTAAAAAAAAATAGTCTTTATTGGCACTAAGGGCTGAGGCGCCGGTCACCTTACCTCACACCATGCTGGTGACCCGTGTTCGGGAATGAGCACGGGATGCAGGTGGTCAGCAGGGGAGGAGAAGGATTGAGCATCTGTTGGACTGCTCTCCTTCTCCAGAGAGGGGGGCCCACAACAGTTGGTGCCTGGTTGCCCCCTAGTGGAGGCTGGGGGACAAGGCACTGTACTGCTCTTTGGGGAGGAGTCTGGGGCAGATGCCAGGAAGAAGCGTGTGCGGACACATGCACACTCCCTTCCGCCGGCCTTCATTGCATGCCCTCAGCTCCGGGGGAGTACAACACCAAAAATAGAGAAGTGTGTATCTGGGGTGAAGCAGCTTGATGGCCATAAATGGGTGCCAGCTCTGGAGGGTGCTTATCTGGATCCATTAGGGTGGGTGAATATGGGGGCTCCCTGCTGCACTGCTGCAGGGGGCAAGTCGTAGGAGAATAGGGCATGACCTCGAGGGAGTGCGGACACCCAGACAGCAGCTGGAATCCCAGCGCAGCTGCCAGAACACAAGAGCAGCCCAGATATACAAAGAGGAGGCAAAAAGTATAAGCAAAAAAAAAAAGCAGTCTTTATTACCCCCAGCATGTGAACATGACAGGTGTCATTTATGAGGACCCAAAACATTGTTTTGTGGAATTACCCCCAAAACAGGTTTGAGACAGGGATTTGAAAATGCCACCTGCTATGTTTATTTGATGGGGGTAAAAGCATGACGATGTTGAAAATGTGGGTGCAGAAAATGAAGATATTGCAACATTATGAGTTAACATTGACAAATGTTTGCTCATAACTTTGTTCCTTTTTATTTAATGCTCCTCACAGTCAGCTCCTCCCCCATCACCCTGAATGCCCCAGTCCCATTATCTCAACATCCATTAGGACTTATTGCTGCCTTCTTCCCCAAGGGCTTGCCCTCCAGTGATGTTGGTGGGGTTCCTCAACCCCCGGCATGGAACAGACCTAGTTTTTGCTGTGTGCCCAGCTAATCATGTGTGGAGCCTGCGAGCCCTTGGCTCCATTCTGTTGCCTGCTTTTTCCCATTTGCTCTCCCCTGGGAAGCATGGTGTGCAATGGCAATCATGACACATGCCATGTCTCCTGTGTCAACGTGTGTCAGCATCTACCATGATCCCCTTACATGTTGGTCTGGGCTACCTTTTCCCCAGCTTCAACTAAGGGCCAGGCAAGTGCTGGGATCTGGAGGAGTGCAGTCCTATGAACACTCAATCCTCCTCCCCTGAGATGGCCCTCCAATGTCCTAAGTTCACTTACAAATCCAGGATGGTGGTGTTGCAAGTGGTAGTGCTATCTTTCCACCAGCAGGCTGGCCAACATTGCTGTTTCTTAAGATAGTTTCCAAAAACTTTCAACATAGCAGCTATCACCAGGTTTGCGGAAGACTTCAGTGAGTGGGAGGCACTTTGTGCAAACCAAAAATTCATCTGCAAAGTACACTCATAGAGATCATACAGTTTCTTGACAGTCACCTGACCATCACTGAAAATCTATTTATTGTAGTAAAGATCACGTGGCATTATAAAAGCTGGCCCAACCCAACCGTGAGATACAACACATTCCATGCGGTCTTTACTACAATAAAGAGGGTTTCATTGATGGCAAATCCACTGTAATTATAATGAATTTGATAACTCTTGCCATAATTTCCTAGCTGTAGCTGATAACTCCCTCCCGCCCATAACCTTAGTTGTTAAATCATCTTTCGCAGAACTTCCTTATGCTACACCTAAATTTGCCAGTGACGGGCCATGAAAAATATTACAAATGTATTAGCCATATCCCGGACTTCCTCCCTCCATCTGTAGACAAATCTGCTTTCCTTTTTATTTTTCAGCCAGGCAAGATATGGTCCTTATATTTAAAACCACATACTGTAGATTCTCCTGTTTATTTTTTGACCAGTTGACTGAGCTTATCCTCAGTTTTTTTTAAACTTTATTTTTGTTTAATTTTCAGTATAAACATAAAACGAGAACATACATTTCAGACAATTGCAATACTATTAGGTGCTGCAGGGCATTAAAGTTATAAACATATACATCAGATTTTATGATGTACAAGTGCTGCTGTGGAGTCTTCTTAATATATTTAGAAGTAGCGGGAAGGGAGAGTTTACATAACACTAACAAGAATAAGGCCTGACAACTACAGAATTCCGTACCCATTTATATTGGCATCTGTCAGTATAACAAGTGCTGGTTCTCTGTGCTTCTTGCCAGAAAGTCAGTTAATAAATACAATTGTTAAATTATATCTCAAAAAAGTTATTTAACCATAAGTTTGAAAACCACACATGCTCTCCTATGGTACAGTGCTGCATAATATAGAAAACTCATTTCCTCCACAGTATTTTGAACTGATCTACACAATGGTTGACTCATGCTGTTAATTTTTCCATTTTATAGATTTTGATGATCAGGTCCTGCCACTGAGATAGGGTGGGGACTCTGGGCAAGAGCCAATTTTAGAAATAATTTTCTTCACCACTAATATATATATATATATATATATATATATATATATATACATATATATATTTATATATGGGTGGGTTCACAAAAGGGGTTACCAAAGGGCATAACTTTGTTGTCATTAAATTACAAAAATAAAAGCAGATTTTAAAAATGAAAGTAGTCCATCATTTGTGTACCAGCTTATAGAGATACGGAACATAACATAATTTTTGTAATACATCCTTTTTTATTATTTGTTTGTTTTAATGCGTGCTTTGCAGCTAGTTTTCTGCTCCCTGAAGTGTGACATTGTGAGGCATGTATTTTGTATTAGCTATTATGAGCCCACTGTGCACCACAGTATGCAACTAAAAGTATGGGGTTAATGCTGCCATTACAAATTAGCAGGTATATAGTGTCCTATTGCCTTCTACTGTTCCCTTTAGGTGCAGTGGTGCTCTGAATTTTCCATGATGGGTGTAACCTGTGGTGTCTGCATTTGTTACACCCATCATGGTGGCTCCAAACATACTTTCCGTTTAATGTTTTTAATTTGCAGGAGTTGCAATGTATACAGCAAACTCCCAACTTGTGCTGCCAAATTGTGCTCTTCCCCTAGACCCCTGCAAGGCACAGCAAATCAAACGTTGGACCGCCCACCTGACTTGGTGTCCAAGATTCCCGTGTGTTTGTATGTCACAGGTGGGGGGTCAGTTTGCATTCCCACAGTACTTCTGAGCCATGGTCTCATCGGAGGATTTGATTTACATAGATTGGGCTATAAAGCCCATGGTTTCTGCCTATTCAGTCCACTTGTTTGCCTGCAGAGAGAGAAAACAACTACATTGTCCACAAGAAGCAAACTAGTTAAGACCGACCTGAGGTAAGACACTTTTTGCGCTCATCACGGGGGATAAGTTGCTCTGAGTAAATGGCCTGCAGTTTTGCAACCAGGAATCACAGCTGGCATCCCATGGCAGTTCCAGTGTGGTTCACCTGCGTGTAGTGTGGCCAGCTGATTTTTTTAAACAAAAAAGAGTTACCCATGACGAGAACACACACCAAGCCCTGATGTGTGTGCATTTCACCCGCCATGTTATGTTTCTCAGTGCACCAACTGCGCTACCTGTTTGGGGTCTGAAAAAGTTTAGACTCGCCGGGGGGGTGGCAGTTGTAGCAGCTGCAGTGTGTAGTAACATTTAAATTTTTTTTTAATTGAGTTTTTTGCACCATGCACGCACTAAGCCATTCTAGTTGTTTGGGGCTAGATGTGGGACAAATGGAGGATTACCTCATACTGGTGTGCAGTTGCTCTGGATAATGTCCTGATTCACTGGTGACCAGGTATTGTGCTTCTATGTTATTAAAGTCCAGATTCTAGAATGCTTAGTTCATCCTGCAGATCTCTGGCATCGTGTTGTGTTTTGGGGGAGTGGGGGTGGAAGTTTACCTTTTCTTTTGGACTGTGTAGGTATTGTGCTCATATGTTATTAAAGTCCAGGATCTAAAATGCTTAGTTCATACTGCAGATCTGTGGCATTGTGTTGTGTTTTTGGCGAGGGGTGGTGGAAGTTTACCTTTTGGTGGGGAAAAATTGTTCTGGAAATGCAGTATTATGCTTTCTTTTCTCTAGGCCTGTTTGTGCATTCATGTTCGGCCATCTTGAGCACCATGCGACTTTGCTGCCAGGGTGGGTGGGGTGGATCTCTTGCCTCATCTGTGTTTTTTGGTGTCTCAATATGGAGGCACATGAATGCTCAAACATTGCCTCCGTGCATTGGTGGTTTGGTGTAAGCATCTTTTTTTTTTTTAAAGAAATGTGTTGGTTTTGCAGGCCTGGGGCCTGGTCACAGGCAGGCTTCAACCTCGGCCTGTTTGTGCTTTCATGTTCAGCCATCTTGAGCACCATGCGGCTTACCTGCTGGGGTTGGGTGGGGATTGGCTTTTCGGTGAATGTTCTGGTCTCATCGTGGCCAAATATGAATGCTGAGACACCCTTGATGCTTTTGTTTGTCTGAATATTTGTGTTGGTTTAAAACAATAAAAATTGCTGTGGTTTTTGTGCTAGCTGGGGAGCAGGTGTGTTTTTATTTGATAAAATAACTACATTATCCTTCTGTCTCCTTTAGTCAAAGCTTTATATTAAGCAATAGGGCATGACCAGGTATTAGATAAACAGTCTGTTAATCACCCCCTGGGGTGTAATGTGGCATGTGGCACATCAGAGTGCCATATTGTCCCAAGGGGGTGATTAACTGACTATTAATCTAACCCCTGGGAGTGCCTTATTGCGATTATAAAAATTATTCCAAATGAAAAGTGTTTTTCAATTTTTTGCTTGTTCCACCAACAGTTTAAGAATGCTGGTTCAGAATCAGAATGCATCATTCCAGTCATTCAGCAGTGCATCATTCCAATCATTCAGCAGTGCATCATTCCAGTCATTCAGCAGTGCATCATTCCAGTCATTCAGCAGTGCTAGAGGATGGAATGCTGATAGTTATGGGTGTATTAGGGCACTTCCCATCTGGTTGAAGTTACTCGGGCAAGCCCTCATGCCTAACAATGCACCCGTGGCATGAATTGATGCCCCGCTACACCCGTGCTATGTCATAGGTAATAGCCATTGCTAACGGCCAATCAGATTGAAGCATTTCTTAAAACCTTTTTATAATATCCCATTTTGGTTCTGTCGTACGGTCTTGAGTGTTCCTAGGCTCTCCCTTGATTTGAAGTATCATGTGGAGTGTGCCATCTTCGTTGTTCATTCCATCCGACTGTTGCGTGTCCTAGGCTCTCCCTTGATTGGTATCATGTGGAGTGTGCCATCTCTCTTGTTTGTTCTGTTAGTCAGTGTTGCGTGTTCCTAGACTCTCCCTTCATTTCATTTCATTTTATTTGTTAACCGGATTAGGACACTGGGCCAAAGCCCTTTTTCAGGTCTGACCCAGACAAAACAATACAAAACAAACAATAATAAATACAGTATCTTAGCCAGTTTTTGGTATTTTTTCACCAAATTTTCAACGTGGTCTTTTTGGGACCCTGCCTCATGAATACTGTCACTGTCATTTCATTAATCTGGCCCGGAAGGTGATTTTGCGGTTGGTGCATGAAATCACCTTTCAGGACCAAGTAAAATGACAGTGCCAGTGTTTATGAAGTGGGGTCCCAAAAAGCCCATGTTGTAAATTTGGTGTAAAAATTCATAAAAATGGCCAAGTTATGCACAGTTGTTGAACATTTTCTATGCACGCATGTAACTTTGGTAATTTTTAATATTTTCACTCCAAATTTTCAATATAGCCATTTTTTCACACCATCTCATTAACAACATAGCTGTAATTTTTCACATCCTGCCCAAAACATTTTTTCACACCTTTTGCATGGAATGGCATTTTGACACAGATTTGAACATTTTCACCTACAGGATTTCTGAGGTGGGGTCATAAGAAGACTATGTTCAAAATGTTGGGTCAAAATATAAAAAAATGCAAAAGTTATGACCATTTGTTGCAATTTCGTTACGCCTGCTCGTAACTTCAAAAATTGTAAATATTCTAACCCCAAATTTTCAACATAGCTTTCTTATTACTCAACCTTGTGTATGTCGCAGCTGTCATTTTTCAAATCTTGTCTAAAATGTGTTTTCACACCTGTGGCGTGGAATAGCATTGCAGATGCACAGAATTATGTTTCGGAAGGGATTTGAAAATATTCACTTCTGGGTACATCTGATCGGATAATAAGATGGCTATGCTTATAATTTAGTCTTGCATCTATGGAGGAATGGGTGCACAGGGTCCAAAGGACCCAGCACTCCCACTGTAAAATAAGGAACATCATGGAGCATGGGAGCACAGAACGCAAAGGGCCTTGCGCTCCCACAGGCAAATAAGAAAACTAGTAAACTATCTGAAAAGTGAGGAAATTCATTACAAAAAACTTCATTAATGCATCAGTTAGGGTTGTTAGTAAAGCGACAAAAGTAGGGAAATATGGCATTAGGGTTTCCAACCCTAATGCCCCACCCCTACCCTGCAGAAACTGACAGGTATCGAGGGGGTGCCTTGGGGTCATCAGGCCTAAAGCTCACCCACTTCTTCTATGCTGTATCCATCTCAGTTTTTTTACTTATGGAAAGGGGTGAACATTAGCTCTGATGACCCCAAGGCACACCCTGATACCTGTCGGTGTCTGCAAGGTGGGGGTAGGATATTATGGTTGGTAATCCTAACGCCATATTTCCCTACTTTTGTCACTTTACTAACAACCCCAACTGAGGCATTAACAAAGTTTTTTGCAAAAAAAAAATATATATACATATATATCTTAATTGCTAAAAACTCTGTTAATGCATCAGTTAGGGTTCATAGCACAGTGACAAAAGCATGGAAATTTGGTGTTAGGGTCATCACCCCTACCACCCCCCCATACACCAACAGATGTCATGGTGTTCCACAGGGTCATCTGGCCCAACTCTCACTCCATTCCATGTGTAAGCAAGCTGACGTGCTACAGTATAGAAGAATGGGGTGAAGTTAAACCCCTGATAAATATTTTACAGTATCTGCTGGTATGTGGAGGGGTAGGGGTGGTAACCCTAACACCACATTTCTATTCTTTTGTCGCTGTGCTATGAACCCTAACTAATGCATTACCATAGTTTTTTGCAAGAATTTATCTTCTTTTTGAGAAAGTGTAATGTAACTGGTAATTGTTATGTGTTAGTGGGAGCACGGGCCCTCTGGGCCCTGTGCTCCCTTCACATTGCACATTTTTGCATAATGGCATGCTTCTGTGAGAGCATGGGCCCTCTGGGCCCTGCACTCCCACTTACACATAACTACAGAGCCATACAGCAGCCCTATCGGGCAAGGAACCCTTGTAACACTAATGTGCCAATATCTCAGCAACCACAGCAGCTACAAAAAAAATTCAAGTATTGTTGTAATCATGACAATGAGACCTCCACATGAGATACAAGTCAACCAAATATGTATCTCACATCATTTACAAGATGGGGCACCAAAATGAGGTGAAAAGGCACCCTTGGAACCCTTGTGATGCTAATTTGCCAATATCTTCATAACCGTAGCAAGTAGGAAAAAAAATCCACTGCTGGTGTAATCCATGATTTTCAAATTTGTATCTGCAGATTGATTCACTTAAAAGTAAACTAAGCTACAGGTAGCAAAAAAATCCATATCTTGCTTCATTTTTGAGATACGGGCACCAAAAGGCGTCACGGGCACCACAATGTTATCCTATGGAAAATTTCTCAATTTCAGAATGCTGTAACTTTGGGCCCGATTAATATTTTGGCACCAAGCCACCAAAAGAAACATCTGTAGAACCAGGGCTTGCCACCATGCAAATTTCAGCCCAAAATCCCCAATCGTTTTGTTGCAGTGGGATGGCAAATATTTGCAATTTTTGTAGAAATTACGGTCACAAATTGCGACAGTTTCACAAAAAACAGCATGAAACTTTCACATTTGCAAAAGTGTCATGGCAGTTTTTCCTCAATTTGCAAAAGAACAGGGGACCCAAGTTTTAAAACTGCATTTCTGAGTGGGGTTTCCCCCCAAAAAAGATAGGGCTGGCATCCTTAGGATCCGACTAGGTAAACACAGCAGTCAGTGTTTACCTAGGGGGTCCCAAATTTAAATGGCAGGCATTTTTCTCTCTCACTAACTGAAAAAAGATGGTGGCAGCACGAAAGTAAAAGGGCCATTTGCGAAAGGAAAATGTACTGGTGGCAGCTTCCGTGAGACACATGTATTTTTTTTCCCATTGACTATAATGGGAAACTTGTTTTTTGAATAACTTTTGAACGGTTTAATAATTTTTCACCATATGTTTGAAAGGCACATCAGTGACCCAGACTGTATCTTCACTGAAGATTTCAGACCAAATGGACAAATCATGTGAGCTGTGGGCATGAGCAAAGAAACGTGGCAAAAGTCCTTTTTTTGTGTTTTCTTTTGCATTCTGCAGCTCCTCAAACATACATTTGACTGTAACACAACTTTCCAGATCCAGAGATCCATGGTGGCAGACCTCACATGCAAAATGTCAGGCAAATCTGTTGTATGGTGACAAAGTTATTAAGGTGCAAAATTTGAGGTTTAACATTAAAGTGCTTACTCAACCCTAACTATACTGCGCTACGCACCAGTATAATTAATATATATTATATATATATATATATATATATATATATATATATATATAAACAATAGGGCATGGTAATGCCCCTATATTAGGGTTCAACAGCCAGTTTCATGTTAAACCCCAAATTTTACAGTTTAATTACTTTGCAACTGTATGACCGATTCCCATGATGTTTTGCATGCACCATTGTGGAACAAAGATCTCTGGATTTGGCAGCTTTTGTTCCAGTCAGATGTATGGGTGTGGAAAAGTGGAATGTTACAAATTGTGTAAATTACCATTTTTGTGTAAATTATTTGTCACACTATTTCTCAGAAATGGCTTGGGAGTTTTGCCTGAAAGTTTTAGGGTATATGGGGTTTGGGTCACAGATGTGCCTTTTGAAGGTTTGGTGAAAAATATTAATCCGTTCAAAAATTATTAAAATGTAAAATTTCCATTATTTCCTATGGGAAAAATTTGATGTGCCATGTGAAAATACTGTTTTGTTGCTGCAAAAGTGTTTTTTGCTTTGGCAAATGTGGAATTTAGTGTTGAGATTCCCCTATTTTGTTTTCAGTTAGTGACACAGAAAAACTTTAAAATCTTGAAAAATACTGCCAGTTGGTAAACACCAGCACTTGTGTTTATCTAAACAAGCCCGATGAATCAGATTCTTTAGTTTTAGTTTTAGTTTATTGTTCTAGGAATTATTACCTTTGAGCCAATGGCTCTTTTACAAAGGTTCGACGTCATCAATGTACAAACAAACAAGACATGTTACATAGAATGGTCAGCAAATTATAAAGGTTTCAATAAGCCAGTGTAATACAGTACATCACAGGAAAAAAAAAACATTGGAGGAATGGCCAAGGTGGGAAGGGTAGGAGGAGATATGGGGAGGGGAGCAGACTTAGAGTAGTTAGAGGTACTCAGATGCCTTTGTCAAGAAAGGAGCAGAGGAGGAGGAGGAGGATGAAAAACAGTAAAAACAGCCATGAGGGAAGAATCATTAGTCAAGGCAGGCACAGGAGCTAGAGGCTGAGAGGTGAGAGTAAAGCATAGATTTGAAAGCTCCTAGTGACGTGGAGGATGTAATGAGCGAGCTCAGGGCATTGTACCAGCTGGGGGCACGATAGGCAAAAGATCTTTGGCCCTGTGTGGTCCGGCATCTGGGGACCTGGAGAGGCAGGTGTTCCAATCTTCTGGTGGGATGGATGCTGGTATTCGGGCAAAGTAGGTCTTGGATACACGGCAGAGTGCAGCCCAAGATGGATTTTTTTGCCATCAAGCATGTGAGGTACCTTATACGATTTGAGAGTTGCAACCATCCTGTTTCAGTGTAGAGCTCACATGTATGAGTACATCTGTGCTTACTTTGCCCCAGAAATGGCCAGAAATATGTTTATTTTAATCATGCCATGTTTGCTTTTGCAAATTGTGGCAGTATGTGCCGCAATTTGTGGAAGTATTTTTGCGAAACTACTGAGTTTTGTTGCAAATTGCAGCACTGTTTAATGAAACACTGGGGGTTATGCTGCTAATTGCAGCACTGTTTTACGAGACAACGGGGTATTGCCACAATTTGTGCCACTACTTTTTCATATATGTCTCTTTTGTCTCTTCATTGCAAAAAAATGCCTTGCACTTATGGGCAGAAATTTTCAGAGTACAAAGGGCTTGCCCCACAGATGTGCCTTTTGCTGGTTTGTTGAGAAAATTTTCATGTGTTGCATAGTTATAAGAATTTGAAGTTTCGCAATTTCCCATAGTATAACATTGTAAGGGTCAGGGCACATTTTGGCATCTATATGTCAATAATGCTTCACAATATGGACTTGCAGCTTACTACACCTTTACTGTTTTGCATATTTCTAGGCCTTGTTTACAGCTGCAGGTGAATTTTAATGATTGGGGCTAAGGTGACTGTGATACTGTGCCATACATTCAGAATATCACATCTGTACTGCTTTGCCTACAAGTAAATGAGGGACACTTACAATATGCATGCATGGGAGCACAGGGCCCTCACATGCACATATAGCATCATGGACTGATGGCAGTGCAGGGCTTGAAGGTCCCTGTACTCCCACAGGGAAATGAGGGTTCATTACAATCTCTCAACACTTAAGGCTACGGTTATACTTTTTCAAAAGTAAGGAAATTCTATGCAAACAAACTTTTTCAAAGCACCATCAGGGTTCCTTATGATTATATGTTCTCAAAAAGTGGGGAAATTCTATGCAAAAAATTGCGTTACTGGACCACTAGGGTTCCAGCATCAAAAGTAGGGAAATGAGATCTTAGGGTAACCAACCCTAACACCCTACCCCTACCCTGCATGCAGGAAAAGGTGTGAGGGGTGTGCCTTGGAGTTGTGAACCCTAATGCTCACCCCATTCTCTTATTCTGTATCCATCTTAGTTTACTTAATCTTGGAATGGGTGAGAATTAAGGTTTGCAACCCCAAGACACACCCCTCACACCTGTTCCTGCATGCAGCATAGGGGTGGGATGTTAGGGTTGGAAGCCGAGTGTAGGGTCTTAGGCTTGGTGCACCTAAGATCTCATTTCCCTACTTTTGGTACTGGAACCCTACTGGTCCATTGACAAAGTGTTTTGCCTAGAATATATATATATATATATATATATATATATATATATATATATATATATATATATATATATATATATATGTGTGTGTGTTTTTTAAAGTAAGGAAATTAATTGGAAAAAAAACTATGTAAAAAGCTTTCAGCCACAAAATTAAGGAAATGCAATATTAGGCTTAAAAGTCTCCAAACCATAGTAATTCTGCATCTTGGCATTCCTCTGGCACAAAAAAAAAAACATGCGATGTACAGTAGCTTAAGTGTAGCCCAAATATCAACATCCAGTTTGAAAGCATTGGA
The DNA here is from genome assembly GCA_016271365.2 of Neoceratodus forsteri. Classification (NCBI taxonomy): domain Eukaryota; kingdom Metazoa; phylum Chordata; order Ceratodontiformes; family Ceratodontidae; genus Neoceratodus; species Neoceratodus forsteri. The sequence goes on along the minus strand of CM028131.1, from coordinate 156,366,698 downwards.
AAGTTAGTATTTTTTAAGGTTCCTGACAGTCAGTGCCAAAGTTAAGTCAATGAACACCAGGCCACAGAATCAGTAGAGCTCAGGAACCCTTTAAAGGAAAACTACACCCAAAACCTGAAAAAATATATGTTGTGCAGAGTGTTTTAATTTGTATGTGAAGTTCTAGTGTTTCATTCCCTCTGACTGGTATTAGGAGTTTTTTCCAAATTAGCCTGCTAGCTTTATACTAGTTTTATGACCCCTGGGGATCTCCATACCTGATAGTGTAATTGTATTTCTGGTTCCCACAGTGCATTTTGTCTCATGTGACTGTGATGTAAGAAAGACCCAACATTCAGCACACGCATGCCAAACAAGCTAAATATCTTGGAAGCTTTACAAGCTACACAAAAATTACCAGCAGCAAAGTTTTTCAGGACAGTAAAACCTTTAGGATGAGGGTGGTCACCAAGCTGAATTCTACAGATTTTAAAATATAGCCATCTCTGTTGTTGTGAACTGATTGTAATGCAGTGCTTTCTGCTGGATTTATGGGCTCTGCTACATCACCATTACATGAAACAAGGTGCACTGTAGGACAAAGAAATGCAATAAAACTATTTGATATGGTGATCTCAAGGGGTCGTAAAACTACCCTAAAGCTAGCAGGCTAATTTAGGAAAAACTCCTAACACCAGTCAGAGGGAAGAGAACACTAGAACTTCACATACAAATTAAAATACTCTGCACAACATATATTTTTTCAAGTTTTGGGTGTAGTTTTCCTTTAACCATAATGCTGAGGTTCCTTACTATTGTGGTTTTACGCTTCAGCCGGAATAGATCAATCAATCAATCAATCAATCAAAATCTTTATTTATCCAGGTGGACACCGCCTGAATAGATGCTTTCACGTAGCTTTTTGCAGTGAATATACAGTGTAGTACAGCAATTCTTGTGCATCCAGTAATCCCGCCCCACCGTGGGAAGCACAAAGTTCTCAGGAAATGTTCTGTGTGACAGTCAAACCTTATATAAAAGACTAGAACTAACTCATCACTGATGTCTGATGAAATGAATCCAGCAGAACAGGCCCTATCCCACTAAAAAAAAAAAACTCTTTGTTGGACAGGCAGTAGAATTACTGAGGGCAGAATACACTTGATTTATCTGGAGCCAGCTTGGAACTGGAGTACATCATCAATTCGGAAAAGAACAGAAAAGCGCCAAGGAACAAGGAGGAGGCAATACAGTACTGTGACACACTACAAACTGAGGGTACCTGATGTCAAACCTTCCTCCTTTCTGACTTCTTTCTTCTTTTTTTAATGCCACCTACCATAAAAATGATTTGTGCTTGCTTTCAGGGAAGGCTGTATTTGAAACTATTACACTGAGATAAAAAGTCAGCGCAGGCAGACAGAAGTCATCTGAAGCCATAGAATTCAATCAAAATGGGGATTATGGGTGTAGTAATTTTGTTCCCATTTTCCATGAAACGAATTCCAAATGCAGTAAATGCTGACATTTAGTGATTGTTATGGAGGTGTGCTGGGCAGATGGCAGTTAGTGACCTAGCCTGCAAAAGTGATGAGTTGCTGTTTGCAGAGATAAATGAAGGATGTAACAGACATCATTCCCTCCTCCCTTCCAATTGATTTGGTTGCAGTTTCATTGAAGAAAGCATAGGAAATATCTCAAGCAATAAAAGAGAAAAGGACAAGTTGAACAAAATGGTTGTTATTCTTTAAGGTAGCAGTGCATGTAACACTAACATTTTTAAAATATTATTTTTATATTTGCTTTCATGCACAGCGTAAAGCAAACATGTTGTGGCTACTCAGGAGAGTGGGGGCTGCAGAAGTGTGGCAGTGTGTCATCCAGTGCAACTCAGGCTGCAGGAGGCTCATCAGTGACAACCCAGTGAGAAACTGGGTGATCAGCCTTTCTGATGGGCAGAAACTTTGTGCAGTTGAAAGGATCCAGCTGCACCTATCACAGCACAGCTGGATCCTTTCCTTTATAAGACACTGTCCAGCAGTCAACTGAGCAGCACAATGATGAGCCTGCTCCTTACCCCACCCCGAACATCTGGTGGTCAAGACTTACAGTTACCTCTAAGCTGTGCCTGTTCACCCACTGACCTTCCAAAAACAGTCGTGCACTACTCTACATGGGGCACACAGACTGAGCTGATTAACGAGACTAAACTCCAGGGTTTGTAATTTAACTCCCCTTATGTTCAGTGATGCATATTGCAAGGCAGCCAGGCTGTAAAGAATGTCCTGACTGAAGCCTGACTCTCTCCCCGTCACTCCCCTTCCCCCCCTCACTGTTTGTTTTGTGAATTACCCCGCTTACCTCCTGCTGCTAAGTTGTCTCTCCTCTGAAGACAGGAACTGGTCAATCTCCATACCTCTCAACTTCTCACAATTAAAAATCATAGCCCTGGCCTTCAAAAATCATAGCAAATGGCCAGAATGTGGAGCACTTTCTTATTTTAATGAATAAAATGTCTACAAATAGTGGGCCTGATATAGTTAGTAATAAGGAATGTTTCTATCAACTTAGTTCAATGATTTAATAGTCTGTGTGTCCACAAATAGCTCTAACATTACTATGAATATCAGTTAACCTCTGCAGAGCAAGGGGTGTGAAAATCATTGCACTATGTGAAATTCATAGCAGTTAAGAGGTATGTCAGTGACACACACACACACACACACACACCATGCATGCATATGCGCACACACAAACATATGCATAGGGAGACAACTTAACCAAATAGAAGTACTGTATGTGTAATACAGCATGCCTTCTAACAATTACTCCTTTGGAATGAAATTCTACTACAGAACTCCAACTAGTTTTTTTTCCTTACTATATTACTTGCCAGATTAGCACTTGGTTTTATTTAAGAGGCGTCATTCATTTATCACGTCATCCTCTGTGTTTCCATCCAAGTACTGCAAACACTTCCCTTGTACAGTACTGGGAAATTATGGTTAACTCTGCTAATAATACAGACATGTTTGTAAAATACAGGCATTGAGCAGCTACTGATTATTTAAATAATACAATACTACATGTTCATTTTCAGTTCCCTCATGATCTGCACGTTCACCTAGTGAAGAGTTGTGGCCATACCTTTTTGGCTTTATGGAGGGCTATCATAAACAGTCACCTTTACTATGACAGTTGATAGCCACATACATTGGATCAGCATGGCTGCACTTGACAAACTGGGGCATTCATTACAAGGATGTGATCTTAATACTGGCAACAAGGTACTGTGTGCATATGTGTGTGTGTGGGGGGGGGGAGTGTCCCAAAGCTGTACCATAATTTGTGTGAATGATCGTCTAACTGTTTTGTCCCAAATTAGGTCAGTGAAAACTTACTTTGCCACTGGTTTGTTATTATAGTAGTATATCCCTCTTCTAGACTCCAGCAGTGCAGGTTAGCTGAACAGAACAAAATAAACTCCTTTCTTTTTCTGTAGCCTTTGCCCCTCTGCCTCCTCCCTGCTGAGCTGAGTTGCACTTGCTACTTTAATGACTTAGAATTTGAGCTGGAAAACCCAGAGTTCAGTAAGGTGCTGAATCGTGAAGCAGGCATCTTTTTACAATAGTGTGAAAATCTTGTATATTTAGGAGGACATCCTACACTTCCCATGGATATCTGGCTATCTGCCATCCCTACAGGCACAAACCACAGCTCTGGGACATAACCAAGTATCACCTTCAGCACAAACCTGGGCTCAAAGGTACATCAATGCCAGCAACCAGGTTCTTGGTTAATGTTTTGCAAATTTTATTTAAAGTGCAGGTTAAAGAAAACAGCAGGCAGCAGGACTTGCATGCCAGTTTGTGTGGTCCTGCTGTCCATTAGTTTTTAAAACCTGCGGTTCAAATAAAGTTTACAATAAATTAACCTAATACTGGTTATTGGTGATTTTGTGCTTTTCAGCCTGAGCTTGTGCTGAAAGTATCTGCCATCACTATCTGCATTTCACATCACTCAGATACACCAAAACTACCTGGGACAGTGAAAAAAATATAGAGAATTCTTTTGGGGCTACCATGCAAAACCAGCTGTGCTGCCACAGAGGAGTTTTGATTACATCAGACCTCAAAAGTGACGCTCAAGAGGTCTGATGTAGTCAGAACCCTGAATTGGCAGCATAGACTGACTGGGTATTTGGGTGCCCAACCTCTATTTTTATATAGTGTATAGAGAAAAAAGTTGAAAACATATAAATACATTTTTGAGAAAACCACTGCTGCCAACTCTGAGCTTCACTTTCAATTAGCCTTTCATGGGTGTGCGGCAGTTTCAACAGCCAATTTTAAAAGATGTCATGTAGTTTCTAATCAGCTGGGTGCTATTGTACCACAGAAGGGTACAACAATGTTCCATGACATTTGAACTGTGGTACAACAGCATTTCAGCTGATACAGAAATCCATGCTGCACAACCACTCGCTATAAACTATACAACAAATGTTAGTACCAGCTACTGGAGAATTGTTAGTTCATTGTTCATAAAACATGAGGGACTAACACCTTCTGAACTGCAGTACTCAATTCATCCAACCTATCCACAGTCCAATTACAACAAAAAATATAGGGGAAAACCATGAAAGCTCCTAGTGCCAGTCTAGCCCAGGTTATTGTTTTGTTTGTTTGAGGGGGCATGGCTTTAGCATAGCATCAGAACCTGAACTAGTGCAGATCAGAAATTGGAGGTGCAAGGTGGTGAGAATGAGTTTATGAAAGGGCAACACACAATTGTTATTTTGAAAAGTTTACTTATATTGATTAAAGGCATTAAAAACCATTACATGCTATATAAACAATGTTCACATATGTGTTAGTATAATTACGTTCTTTGCAACTATGCCGTGCTACAGTCTTGCAATCAGCACGGAGCCTTAAAAATATCTGCTATAATTGCTTAATGCAAAGTTTTTAATATACAGAAGAAGTCTCAGCACAATGCTAGCAACACACTTCACAGATGAGGACTATTGCTTCCACAGTGTTTTGATTGTAATGTTTCCCTGAGTCCATCATTCTGTGCTTCACTGTCCCTCAGTCTATTTTGAGTTACTGTCCATAATTTAATCAAAAAGGCAGTTTGTGATGTATGACCCAATTTGCTTTTAATTCCATCTCTGTTGCAATTGTTCATATATATTTGTTATGTTTTTCAGCTCTTCCTGCTGTATGGTGTATGTTCCCTGCACAACAAAATTTGGTGGTCCATGGAAAATATGGCTTGTCTTCCATATTGCATCACAGTCCTTTCAGCATGGCCATGTAAAGGTGCCATCCTCATGATGCCTTAAGAAGCTGAAGTGGAACCGTTTATGGTCATTGATCATTGTCAGTTATCAAATAAAGAAGCTGCTTGAGTAATAAAATGCATAAAATTTATTTGCATGTGTTCCAATTTTTTGGATAACAGCACTGGGGTTGATACAGATGAAATTGTCGAGTTGCAAGGCTGCTTGACAGGGTTGCTACCTGAATTCAGGACAGGCGAAGTATGTACCGGTATTGTTGACACTTTGGCATGAGGAACAGACATTTGTAAATCTGGAGCTTTAGGATGTGAGGGTACTGGTTCATTAGGAGGCTACTTAACAGGATTGCTACTTGAATTCAGGACAGGCAAAGTATGTACCAGTATTGTTGGCACTTTGGCATGAGGAACAGACATTTGTACATCTGGAGCTTTAGGATGCAAGGGCACTGGTTCATTGGTCATACTGGTATTCGCCACTTCTTGACCACCCTGCATGGAAGATGCATATGTTGCAGACGCACTAGTGACTGGTATGCCTGCCTTGTTTACAGAAGGACAGCCTTTTTTCTGATGCACCAAAGAATGCATTTGTGAAGTGTCCTTAAGGTTCTTTGACTTCCACAGTTCCATGTGGAAGCTGTTTTCACTCTGTCCATCTCCACTTTTGCATGCATCGCAGAAGCAGCTAGAGTCCCATATGGCAATCACACCATCAGCTATAGCTTGTACACTATTTCAGTTTTCTTGTTCCTCATACTGCTTTGAGTTGTGGTGTTGCATTCCTCTTTATGTTCTTCTCCCCCACCCAGAAGAAGGTGTGCAGATCATGTCTGCAGCCTTCTGTGTGGTTTTCTTTGTGGAGGGTCTTTCTGCAGAATTCATAAAGCTGTTTTACGCTGGCAATTATTGCTTGGTGGGACTGCACTGTTTGAGTGGTGCAGTACTTGATTATGGCACTCTCTCCATCTGATGACCCTTTCCCATGTCTTGAACTGAAAAATGCTCTTTCAATTAAAAATCCATATTGCATGGGTGCTTCTGAAATGGCGTTGAATGCCCACTTGGATTTGTATTGACTTCCGCAGCCATCTGTAAATTGCACTTCTTTCTCAATCTTAAGCATGCGGATGCTCTGCAGGTGAACATTGGCTACTTCTACAAAGTTCTGAACAGCATGGTGATCATGCGTCAGGTCACTCGATATAAACACCAAGGACTCATGGACTGTGCTTTCACATGTAGGACACCGGTAGAATGCAACTATGTGGTGAACCGTAGCTTGCTCATGGTGCCAATGGGAAGATTGAATTTCATCCAGATATTTGCATGTATAATTCTCAGCGAAGTCTAGGAGCATGACCACCCAACCTTTTGGCAGATTTTCTTTCAGACTCTTGAACTGCCTTTGTTGCCAGGAAGCAACATGCAGGTGTTGTCCCAAAAACAGCATGTCCCCTTTCAGAACTTCAACAAGTTTTGATACTGTGATGCATTTTATTTTCAGCACTTTCCTGGTCTGTTTTGTCTCTGTTCCGTCTTTTTGTTTTGTGATGGTAACACTGTCCCACTGATACCATTTCAATTCATTGTGGCCATGTTGATCCAACAGTTCCTTTGTGGCATGTTCGATGGCATCTGTGCTGCAGTTCTCACAGGTCTTCTGAATGCATTCCTTTGCAAAGAACTGTTGAGCTGGTGCTCTTGGACACATGGTTATGTGGATGGCACTGTATATATTAGGGATCTTGCAGTGTGGCAGTCAGTGGACATCTGCAAAGTGGTTCAATGAATGCAAATTTAGGTCAGTGTTTACGCAGTACTCACACAAGCACTGCTCAAGTGTTTGCTCCTTGGCGAGTCTTATGTTCTTTGGTCGCAGACTGCGAAATTTGGTTGCTCCTATTTTTTTGTCCAGGTTTTTCCCACAAAACTCTTGGTAGAAACTCTGGAGTGGCTTTTCCAGGAAAGCCTTTGCCTTCTCTGTTCATTTGGAAACTGCCTTCCTGTGCAGTAATGGCATGGCTGCGGCCTCAAAGAACTTTTTGACTTTCTCCACTATTTCTTCCAATATTGCAGACTTGTGCCGATCGATACATTTCCCTCTTTGGTTTCTTGATGCCCTCATCATCTGTCTCCAAATTATTCCAAGGGTCTGGCTTGCATGTTGCAGCATTCTGCACTTTTTCAGTACCAGAATAGAACTGGTGAATGTATGCTTTAATTCTCTTTGTGCCTTTGAGTTCTGATGTTTTAAATCTGATAGTTTCTCCTTCACAACCTCCACCAGCTTGTCATTCAGATTTGTGCAAAATTATATAGTCCAGTTGACCTTGGATGGGGCCACTTGTTTTGCAGGGGGAGCAGGATGAAATTTGCTTGAAACGGTTGTGGCAAATCAACTTTGCAACTGTGGAAGTCCTTGGCATGCTCTTTGCAGTGCTTTATGGATGACAAAGTTTGACCGCATGTCATTTACTAGGGTTTCAAATAGGCTTTAATTTGTTAAGGGCTCATGAAGTGTTGTGGGGGTGGGGATGGGAGTGGAGGAAGAGGTGGCAATGCTGGAGGGTGTGGATGATGCAGGGTTACTAATACCGTTGTCATTTGCTTTCCTTTCACTATACTGCTGAAATCTCTTTTCAATGTTTCTTCTCCACTTTTGTGCTGACATGTTGGCATGCTGTTTCCTCCTGCTTTCCCTCCAGCATGCTCTTTGCTCCATTTTCTTTTGCTCTTCAACTCTCGTCGCAGCCCTGGTTACCCCATTAGTTATGGGGTCTGCAGGCCGAGAGACGTTGTTCTTCTGCCATTCTCTCATTCTCTGCATGCGCAGCCTTGACGTTTCATTATATGCTTTGCCCTTCTCTTCAGTCATTGAGGCCCTGTATTTGCGGCAGTGTGCTATCATTTTTTCCTTATGTTCAGCAGAATGTTTTTGGTCCTTTTTTCAGTTTCTCTCTGTAGCACTTTCTTCATTGCTTATCCAATAGTGGGGTGGATGCCTTCTTCAGTGCATCTTGCAGAAGCAATGCAGCAGATACTTGAGGTCTTTGTCTAATGTGCTCTATTTCTCCTTTAAGTAAAAGAAAATGTTAATTAGTTTAATGCAGGCTAAATGAGAGGCATGCCACATGTGCATTGCATGGCGGAAGGCTATCAACTGTGAACACAGGTTGATGGGACAAGTGAAAAGATCACATACTCTTGCATGGTTCTTCCATTGAAGGGAGAGCCTAAAGACATGCAACACTGATGGACAGAATGAACAAGAGAGATTGCACACTTTTCATAATACCAATTATGGGAGAGCCTAGGACATGCAACAGTTGGATTGAATGAACAAAGAACATGGCACACTCTACATGATACTTCCAATCGGTATGGTCGGGGAACTGGCACAGCCCTGGTCAAGTTCATAAACACTGTCTTCCAAGGTTGTAATGATGGATTTTTAACAAGGGCGGTGTTCATGGACCTGTCCAGGGCTTTTGACCTGATCAATAATTCTTTGCTTTGTCAGAAACTTACTATTATGGGATTGTCTGACTCTGCTATTGCTTTGATTTATGATTTTTTGAAGGGGCGTTCACAACATATTTCTATTGGTTCTACTTTATCTGCTCTATGTTCTACTTCTTGTGGTGTGCCTCAGGGATCCATTTTTGGTCCTCTGTTGTTTTCTTTATTTATTAATCAAGTCCCTTCAATTTTTGATATGTGCAAATGTTTATTATATGTGAATGATTTAAGCAATAATGCCCAACAGGATGTGTGTCGTGCTGGGATAATGTCACACCTCAGATGGTTAGGCACAAGGCCGCAGGCCAGCGCATCAACAACTGAGGCATGGCGTTATTCAAATGACACACACCCTGGAGGGCATTATTGCTATCATGCAAAGGCTCATTGTTATACAGAATAAAAAAATAATTTTAAAGATGTTTTTGTGTGGAAAAATATTTTTGTTTTTAAGAGAAGATGAAACAATCAAGCAAATGGTCAAGCATACCTAGCTCATCATATAGCTCATCTGCAGGTCCACAGTGAGGCTGAGACTAGACCCTTGATGATGTACTGGGATAACATCATGGGTCCAGCCCAAGACTGACCAATCAGAGTCCAGGATTTTTTCTTGCCATTGTATAACTGAGTTTGTATTATCAGGGGAGATCTTTTGAACACTTTAATTTGACTCTGGAAGTCGAATTCCAGAAAGTATGTGACTGGATGTCTTCTAACATGACGGTTTTGAATGCTAATAAGACCAAAGTGATGTTGTTTGGTAGTTCTGCTTGACTTAGCAATCAGTCTTTGTTAATAGTTCATGATGTTCAGGGGAATTTGCTTGAACAGGTTTTGGAGTTCAAGTACCTCGGTGTCTTACTTGATCCTTCATTAACTTTTTTCCTCAGGTAAAGTTGGTAAGAAGGAAGGTTCACTGTAAATTAAGGCAATTTTATAAATTTAAATCTTATCTGTCAAATGATTCTCATTTAAAATGAGCTTCTGGGGTTTTGATGCTACACTTAGATTATGTTTCCTCATTGTATAGCAAGTTGGGGTAAGAGAGAGGCATATTTTGAATGTTACTTATAACAACATTTTCCGGTTTGTGTTGGATGTCCCGATTATGACCCATCATTGTTCTCTATACTCCTCTTTGAGTTGATTGTCTCCCCAACTCAAATATGAGTATTTTTGGGGTACTTTGGTACATCAGGCTGTTTATTCAGATGGCCTCTCTCCATTATCTGATTTAATTGAAATCAGAGATGTTCAAACGAATATAAGATCAGCCCAGGGTGTGATATTGGTAGCTCATTGTGCAAAAAATAATTATGGTCTTCATTCACTTAAATACCAGGCTTCCTTATTATGGATTAATTTACCGGCCTGCTTAAGATCAGTCAAGGCTTACTCAGGACTTAAGATTAGATTCAAACAGCATTTATTAGAATTGTCTGTTTGCATATGTAATGTTTGATATTTGTTCCTTGTACATTGTTAATACAGTATTTATTATTGTTTGTTTTGTATCATGATTTGTATTGTTATGTTTTGTCCCGGTGTGACCTGAAGAAGGGCTTTGGCCAAGTGTCCTAATCGTGTTAACAAATAAAATGAAATGAAATGAAGGGAGAGCCTTGGAACACGCAACACTGACAGACGGAACGAACAAGAGAGATGGGACACTCCCATGATACCAATCAAGGGAGAACATAGGACACACAACAGTTGGATGGAATGAACAAAGAAGATGGCACATTCCACATGATACTTCCAATCAAGGGAGAGTCTAGGAACACTCAAGACCATATGACAGAACCAAAGATGGGCTATTATAAAAAGGTTTTAAGAAATGCTTCAATCTGATTGGCTGTTAGCAATGGCTATTTCCTATGACAAAGCATGGGTGTAGTGGGGCATCAGTTCATGCCACAGGTGCTTTGTTAGGCATGAGGGCTTGCCCAAGTAAATTCAACCAGATGGGAAGTGCCCGAATACACCCATAACTATCAGCATTCCATCCTCTAGCACTACTGAATGACTGGAATGATGCACTGCTGAATGACTGGAATGATGCACTGCTAAATGATTGGAATGATGCACTGCTGAATGACTGGAATGATGCATTCTGATTCTGAACCAGGATTCTTAAACTGTTGGTGGAATATGCAAAAAATTGAAACACACTTTTCTTTTGGAATAATTTTTATAATCGCAATAAGGCACTCCCAGGGGTTAGATTAATAGTCAGTTAATCACCCCCTCGGGGCAATATGGCACTCTGATGAGCCACATGCCACATTACACTCCTAGGGGGCGATTAACAGACTATTAACATAGTCATGCCCTATTGCTTAATATAAAGCTATGACTAAAGGAGAAAGAAGGCTCATGTAGTTATTTTATCAAATGACAACACACCTGCTCCCCAGCCAGCATAAAAACCACAGCAGTTTTTATTGCACCAACGCAACCATTCAGACAAACAAAAGCATCAAGAGTGTCTCAGCATTCATATTTGGCCATGATGAGACCAGAACATTCACCGAAAAGCCAATCCCCACTCAACCCCAGCAGGTAAGCTGCATGGTGCTCAAGATGGCTGAACATGAAAGCACAAACAGGCCAAGGTTGAAGCCTGCCTGTGACCAGGCCCCAGGCCTGCAAATCCAACACATTTCTTTAAAAAAAAAATGCCTACACCAAACCACCAATGCACGGAGGCAATGTTTGAGCATTCATGTTCATCCATATTGAGACACCCAAAAACACAGACGAGGCAAGAGATCCACTTCCCATCCTGGCAGAAAAGCCATATGGTGCTCAAGATGGCTGAACATGAATGCACCACATTTCTTTCAAAAAAAAAGATGCTTACACCAAACTACCAATGCACGGAGGCAATGTTTGAGCATTTAAGTTCAAAACACCATGGAATTACATTATACGGCACTTACCTTGATACCTGTTTGCAGTTCATCTTTGAAGAGTGCAGACCTGTCCACAGAAGATGACAGGGGACGACCTCTGTTGGTAAGTATGGGGTGGGGGTGGGTGCTCAGTGGGAGGGTCAGAATGGGGATGGGATGGCGGGGACAATGAGGACTGTTTCTTTTTCAGTTTAAAACTTAAAAAGACGTTGGAGGACTGTTTTCTTTACCTACAAGTTTAACTAAAAAAAAACATACTTTGGGACACTGGGAGTGGGCTCCCCAGTGTCACACATTGCAATGGGATGCTGATAGATATCTCGAGACACTGGGAGTGAGCTCCCCAGTGTCCCACACTGCTGGGGGGGTATGACTTGGTACACTCAGATTGGGCTTCCCAGTGCCCCACATTGCTGAGGGGGGCTTCCATTGCCAGCACAGGGATTAGGCTCCCCAATGCTAGCAAACAATAAATGAAGGATCTGCAGCATGGAGGGCATCTGACACCAGGAGTGGGCATCCCTGTGTCAGATTATATAAATAAATATATAACAATGGCAATTGGAGGTTGGGGGGGTTCCACTAGACACAAGGGCAACATAAGAAGGGAGGGGGTGTCACTAGACACCAGGGATAGGAGAAAATTATAGGTGGGTGGGGTGCCACTAGATACCAGGGAAAAGGGACAAATCAATGTTGACTCTATGGCCAGCAGCACGAGTTCCAGCTGTGGCTGCAGGAGTCAAGAAAATCTGGCTGTTCTCATACAGAGAACATGGCAGAAGCGGTCCTCTCGGTAACCTAGGTCCTCAGGATATCGGGTGCCCAGAAAACATTTTTCTGACCAAAATATTAAAAAATAAACATCAAAATATGGCTAAACAGACCCTGTTTAGCTATGTTCTGATGTTTGTTTTTTCAATTACATTTACTTTTATAAATGTTATTTATTTTGTGTCTCTCACTAATAGGAAAACAAGATGGCAGTCACAACAGAGGTCTGCAAAAATTCGCCAGGCTCCCTGTGACAATATGTGACCCTGACTGAGAAAACAAGATATCTCTCTGTGAAAACAAAAATATTTCCATGTGGGATGCTTAACTTTTCCCATAGGAAATAATTGGAAAATTAAAAATGTTATAACTTTTGACCGGAGTAATATTTTTTCACCAAACCTTCAAAAGGCACATCTGCGACCCAAAGGTTTTCTACCCTGAAAGGTTCAGACCACAACCTAAAGCCATTTCCAAGCTACAGGTGGACTTAGTAATGGCAAAAAATTGGTAAATTTATTAATTTAGTTTTTGTTTACCAGGTAGGTGCACTAGCCATAGCAATGACTATTTTCAGGTACGACCCGGGAGGGTACAGTACAGCAATACAACAATACAATAATACAGGGAAACATTTTGATATATTTAGGATTTTTTTATGTTCTGTATCTCAAAAACCACAACATGGATTCACAATTAATTTGGTATGTTAAAGGACCTACCCCTAGCAATCATGCATGCCAAATTGTGGGCAGATTTGTTCAACAGTTTCAGAGTAATTATGATTCAAACATACAGGTTTAACATGGAAGTTTGCACTCAACCATACATATATATATATATATATATATATATATATATATATATATATAGAGAGAGAGAGAGAGAAGGTATACATTCACGTATATAAATAGAGAGAAAGAGAGAGAGAGAGACACATATATATTAGTGCTGTGCGGAATGCAGTATTCCACGCGGGGTCGTGTGGAATGATGATTTCGCCAGTGGAATTTCCACTGGAATTTCATTTGTTCACCTGTGGAATTCTGCCTATTGTGATCCACATAGAACAGCAGTTTTTCCAGGGAAAATTATTCCTCAACAATTTCCACGGAATATATTGAGATCTGCGAAATAGTATTCTCGCTGAACAGTGATTTTTTTCCCACGGAAAATTATTCCATAACTTTTTTGTGCTGTGGAATTCTGCTATTCCATTTCCTGCAGAATTTGGCTGAATTTTGGTGGAATTTTGAATATTCCATGGAATTATGTTCCTCCAGAATTTGAAAATTCTGCACAGCACTAATATAATATATATATATATATATATATATATATATATGTGTGTGTGTATATATATATATATATATATAATATGTGTGTGTATATATATATACTGTGTGTGTATATATATATATATATCAGTATATATATATTTATTGCAAAACTTAGTTAATGCATCAGTTAGGGTTGATTTCCACACTAACAAAAGTGTTGAAATTTGATGTTAGGGTTTCCAAACCTACTACTCCATGCCCCACCCCACCCTCCACACACCAAGAGGCGTCAGGGTGTGTGTTGGGGTCATCGGGCCTAACTCTCACCCATTCCATCTGCAAACAAGCTGAGCTGGTATAGTATGGGAGAATGGAATGAATGTTAGGCCTCACAACCCCAACATACACTTAGATGCCTGTTGGTGTCAGTGACCAAAGTCTTGAGTGGCATGTGGTAGTAGGGTTGGAAACCTAATGCTAATTTCCACACATTTGTTGGTGTGAAAATCAACCCTAACTGATGCATTAATGGAGTTTTTTTTTGCAATGAATGTCCCTTCTTTTTGAGAAAGTGAAATGTTAGTCATATGGAATGCATAGGTGGGAGCATGGGCCCTCTGGACCCTGCACTCCCACCCATCCATAACTGTCTCTTCAAGTTTGTAAAATGGAATCCATAGGTGGGATCACAGGCCCTCTGGGCCCTGTACTCCCATCCACCTATAAGTATGTCCTCAGGTTTTCAAAATGGTATCCATGGTTGTGAGCCTGGGCCCTCCTGGCCCTGCTCTCCTACCCACCCATGAGTGTAGCACTCCCAGTTTAGCATAAATAGTATACATCGGTGGGAGCACAGGGCCCTCTGGGCCCTACACTCCCACTCACACATAAGTGCAGACATATAGCAGAGGTCTAGAGGCATTCCAAGCAACCCTTGTAATGCTTCTTTGGCAATATCTCAGTAACCGTAGCAACTACCGAAAAAATTATTTCACAGTTGTATTCATGACCTAGTCACTTCCATGTGTGCTTAGTAAGATGTACTAAGCTGAATTTAATGAAAAATCCATATCTCGTACCATTTTCAAGATATAGACGGCAAAAGTGCTGCAACCACTACAATGCAATCCTATGGGAAAATTTGCAACTTTGGAGTGCTACAACTCTGGAACCAGTGTAATGTTTTTCACCAAACCAGCAAAAGGCACATCTGTGGTGCAAGGGCTTGCCACCCTGCAACTTTCAGCTCAAACGTCCAAACCGTGTAATGGCAGTGAGATAACAAACCATTATTTTGGAGAGAGTACTGTCACAAATTGTGAAAGTTTCACAAATTTGTGAAAGTACCATGTGACACTTACACAATTTGCAAAAGTGTCATGCTCCCATTTGTGACAGTACAAACAGACAAATCAAAATATGCATATTTCTGGGTCTTTTTGGAAAAAACTAAAGCATGGGTGCTGTTCCTAGGACCATGTTTAGGTAAACACGACAGTTTTTTTGAACTATAACATTTTTTCTCCACTGATAACTGAAAACAGCAGTGGCATGACACTACTGAGGGCAATTGTAACAGAAAAGGGTACTTTCACACCACTACAACATGCTTTCATGTGGAACATATATTTTTTCCCATAGGATGTAATGGGAAACTTTAAATGTTAATAACTTTTGAACGGATTAATATTTTTTTACCAAACCTTCAAAAGGTACTTCTCTGACCCAATCTCCACATACTCTGAAAATTGCAGACCAGACAGACAAACCATTCAGGCTGCAGAGATGAGGAAGAATTCATAAAAGTTGAGGATTTTTCACATCGTTTGATGCTCCGTAGCTCTGCAACAGAAAATCTGACTGAAACATAAAATTCCAGATGCAGAAATCTATGGTATGACAACACGCATACCAAATTGCAGGTGAATCAGACAAACAGTTGCAAAGTTATTAAAGTTCGAATGTTTAGGCTTAACATAGACGTGGCCATGCAACCCTAAATATATCGAAAGTAGGACCTGTAGCTTGCATCACTGGTCAAAATTTACAAATAAATAAGATTATGAACCATTGTTGCACAACTGTATACAACATGTACCCCACATATCAACAGAAACATTTACAGATATGACAATATTCATTAGTATACAGCACGTATCCCATATATTAAGAAAATCATTTACAGATATGACAAAATTCTGCAGTATACTGAATGTACGCAAGATATCACCATACAGTACACAGCATGTATCCACATATCAGGAGAAACATTTATTAATCCCCCTACTCACTGACCTGCCCCCATCCTCCATCCACCATAGAAACATAGAAGTTGATGGCAGATAAGGACCTCAAGGCCCATCCAGTCTGCCCATTTCTTTTTCTACCTTATAAATGTGCCATCAGCCTTTGCTCTGTCAGTGACCTATCTATTCATAGTCATTTGTATTGCTCCCTTATGCTTATCCCATGCCTGTTTGAAGCCCTGCACTGTATTCTTAGCCACCACTTCTTGTGGTAAGCCATTCCATGCATCCACCACCCTTTCTGTCAAAAAGAATTTCCTCACATTCCCCCTTAATCGGCCTCCCTCTAATCTCATGCTATGTCCTCTTGTCCTGCTATTTTCTTATATTTAAACATGTTAGACTCTTTCACCTTGTTTATGCCCTTAAGGTGTTTGAATGCCTCGATCATATCACCTCTCCCTCCTTTGCTCAAGGGTATACATATTGAGCTCCGTTAATCTGTCCTCATATGTCTTCTGATGCAGTCCCTGCACCATTTTAGTTGCCCTTCTCTGGACTGCCTCAATTTGGTTAATGTCCTTGTGAAGGTGTGGCCTCCAATACTGCCGCAGTATTCCAGATGGGAGCCTAACCAATGTCTTGTACAGAGGGATTATTACCTCCCTCTTACGACTTGTGATACCCCACTAATACACCTAACACCCCTAGCCTTACCTACTGCTTTGGGGTCTGCTTGGATGATTTTAGGTCATCAGTGATGATGATGCCCAAGTCTCTTTCTTCCTTTGTGACTGCTAGCAACTCCCTCCCAGCCTATAAGTGGCTTCAGGGTTTCTCTTCCCTATGTGCATGATTTTGCACTTCTTTGCATTAAATCCCAGTTGCCACTCTTCTGACCATTCTGCTAGTTTATCCAGATCTCTTCTCATTCTACCCACCCCATCTGGCTCATCTACTCTGTTGCAGATCTTGGTGTCATCTGCAAACAGACAAGCCTTACCCTCTAGTCCATCTGCAAGGTCACTAATGAAGATGTTGAATAGGACTGGCCCCAGGACTGATCCCTGAGGTACCCCACTTGTGACTTGCATCTCTTCTGACTGTATACCATTTACCACCACTCTCTGTTTTCTGCCAGTCAACCAGTTTGCCACCCAGTTGACCAACTTCTGACCCACCCAAGCCTACCCAGCTTATTTATCAATCTTCTATGTGGAACAGTGTCAAAAGCTTTGCTGAAGTCAAGGTAGGCGACATCAACTGCTCCCCATGATCCACCACTCTGGTTACCCAGTCAAAGAAATCTATGAGATTAGTTTGACAGGACCTTCCTTTGTAAACCCATGCTGTCTTGGATCCTGTGTCCTATGGATTCCAGGTGTTGCACTATCCTTTCCTTAAGTGCCTCCATAATCTTGCCCACTACTGAGGTAAGACTGACGGTCTGTAGTTCCCGCCTCCTCCCTGCTACCACTCTTGTGGAGGCGGGATCACATGAGCCCTTCTCCAGTCTTCTGGGACCTCTCCTGTGCTCAGAGACTCACTAAACAATTCTGCTAATGGCTCTGCTAGTTCCTCCTTTAGCTCCTTAAGTACCCTGGGATGTATGCCATCAGGTCCCATTGCCTTATCCACCCTGAGCTTAGCAAGCTCTTGTAGGACCCTTTCTTTTATGAAGGGAGTAGTGCTCACCTCCCTCCCCCCTGTGTCCATGATGCTGAGCTGTGGGCCCTGCCCTACCTTCTCTTCAGTAAATACTGAGCAAAAGTATCTATTTAGGATAGATGCCTTTACAGGGTCCTCCTCCTCACATGCTCCCTTTTCTCCATTAAGCTTAGCAATACCCCCTCTGGACTTTCTCCTTTCACTAATGTATCTATAGAAAGTCTTGTCACCTTCTTTACTGTTCTTGCTAGTGTTTCCTCAGTTTGGGACTTTGCCTGCCTTACTGCCTCCTGCTTCCCTTAGGGCAGTTTGGTATGCCTCTATCTTCATCCGCTGTGTTCCCTTATATTTCCTGAAGGCCAGCCTTTTGGCTCTGACCTTTTCTGCTACTGTATTTGAGAACCAAAGTGGTTTCCTTCTTCTTTGCACTTCCTTTTCTGTCTAACACAATGGGATGTTGCTTCAAGTATTGCATCCTTAATGCTTGCCCACTTTGCCTGTACCACCTCACCTATGTTTCTTTTTGCCAGGGCTAGCTTAGCTCTGTTGGCCATCTTATCAAAGTCAGCTCCTCTGAAGTCCCATATTTTTGCCTTGGAATGGGATGATTTAGATGTAGTAGCCAAATTGAACCATACCATGTGATGGTCACTGGCCCCCAGGTGACCTTCTACCTGGAGATCTGTGATCCTTCTTTGTTAGTCAGTACTAGATCTAGGATAGCCCTGTCTCTTGTGAGTTGCTGTACCAGTTGTTTGAGGCCCTCCCCCTGCAGGGAATCCACTATGAGTCTAGTTCTGGCAGATGTTCCTGCTGGTATTGACCAATCTGTATCTGGCATGTTGAAGTCTCCAATTATCAGAACCTCCCCTTTAGCTGTCATGTTTTGTATATCTTCTAACAGTAATGTATCTATGTCCTCCCTCTGGTCTGGGGGCCTGTAGACAACCCCAGTTCTTATGGCTGTCCCATTTCCTGTTTCCAGCCCCATTATCCACCATCTCTGGAACTTACCAGTCCAGCTCCTAGTACCCCAGTGGCTTAACCCCCAATGGCAAAACTCTTTCATCAGGGTCCTAGGTGGGCACAAGACCCCATGAGGCAACTCAAGCCAGTGTTCGCATCACAAAGGAGTTGTAGTCAGCAGTGCTGGCTTGCGAGGTGGGTGGTGAGTCACCCTGATTAGCTGGAGCTGCATGGTCAGTGTATTTTCTTTTTTTTTTTTGCCATAAAGATTTTTCTGCCCTTGTAAGTGTGCTGGCAGCTCTCAGCCCTGTCCCTTCTGCCCCAACCAACCTCCATCTCCCCCAAACCTACTTTACTGGAATACCTCCCATGGACTGTGCCCTGTTGCAGGGCCAGGAGGGGAAGGCCCATCCAGATCCAGACAAGTGGTCAGGGTGATGAGGCAGGAAGAAGGCAAGCATGCAGGGCCTCTCAAAGCCTGCACCACTCGCATTTTCTGTTTTTGTGTCCCTGCCAACCTTCGCTGATACTGGGAATAGCCTCTGCAGGACTCAACAGGCACTGACATCACATTGTGAAAGAGCAAGCTCCCTGGCTGACTGGAGGGGTCACCAATGCAGCCGAACCTAACATCGTCCCTCCTCGGGCTGGGAGCATTGCCAAGCAGCAGTACCTTCTCAGCCCCTGGGCTATCAAGCCAGATTCTGGAGCTTGTTTCTGAACTTAGGACGCCAGCATGGGAGCATATAGCACTAGCCACTGGGCAATCAGATGGCCCTGGTTGGGGTATTTTCTTCAGTTTCCTCTCCATCCCACTGGACACAGTCTGGCCTGGAAGGACCAAGACATGTGTGCATGCTGAGAAAGAATTGTTTCAGTTGCCAGCCTTGCCTCACTCCTTCCCAGGCATACTCAGCTGCACTGTCAGCTATGATCACCTAGGTGGCAGTATTATAAACATATGCACATGTGTAAGGCCATTAGGAAAAGGCCTGAAAGTCTATTGAGTCTGATTAATTCAGAGCTCACAAGCCTATGTTACATGTTGCTTTGCCCCCTCTCCTAACACCCTAACCTTCCCCTTGAATCTATCCCACCCTCTTTTAAACAATCCCAACTGTACTGTGATTTACTATCCCCTCTGGCAGTGCATTCCATCCTGCCATCACTGTTTTAGTGAAGAAGTGCCTTCTGACCTCCTCCTCCTTCTACTCCTCCCCTCTCTGATTTATAGTTGTGCCCTCTGATGTTTCTTTCCTCACTTTTGCAAAAATGACCCCCTACAGTATGTCAGCCTTGTTAATGCCTTTAAGGTATTTGAAGGTCTTGATCGTGTTCCCTCTTTCTTCTCTCCTCCACTGAGTACATATTCAGGTTCACTAGCCTCTGTTCATATGGGATATTCTGCTGCTCCTGGATTATTTTGGTAGCCCTCCTCTGTACAGCCTCCATCTGGTTTATGTCTTTCTTAAGGTAGGGGGCTCCAGTACTACATACAGCACTCTAGATGTGAATGCACCATGGACCTGTACTGCAGCAGAATGACCTCTTTCCTCCTGCTGGAATCCTTTCTTGATATGCAATCCAGTATCCTGTTTTCCTTCCCTGCCACCTTTTTGCACTGTTTTGACAGTTTCTGGTCACTTGTTATTGGTTTCCCCCGGTCTTTCTCCTCTTCCGTGACCTTCACCCACAAAGCCTGTGCTCAGCCTTGGGGTTCTAATGTTCTATGTGCATCACCTTGCACTTGGCATTGAAACCCAATTGCCAGATTCCAGAGCACCTTTCCAACCTTGCTGCATCCTCCCTTAGATCCCTTGTGCCCTTCTCAGTATCCACCCTTCCATAGATCTTAGTATCATCCTCAGAAAGACAGATCTTGCCTTTGATGCTATCCCAAATATCATCGATAAACACATTAAACAAGACTGGACCCAGAACTGATCCCAGTGGGACCGCGCTAGTAACTTCGCTCATCTCAGAGTGCTCCTTGGAGTGAAGGAAGTATAGTGCAGTGGTTTAGGGCTCTGATCCGCAAACCTGGAGACTGTGTCTGAATCCCATAGCCCCCACTTGTATACTGTTTGACCCTGAGCAAGTCACTTAACTATCTTGTGCTCCCAGGTTGCACCTAGAAACAAGCTTTGACTTAGTGTGTCTTTTCTGGTTAAACAATCCCACCCCCCCCAACACCACACACTGCATTTAACCCTTAGCCAGTTTGCCACCTACCAGTTTAGTTTCTCACTTCCCCATATCAAACATTTACAAACAAGATAACATTATATTATACAGCATGCACCCCACATACAAGGAGAAACATTTACAAATAAGATAGCACTATTGATAAGGAACTAGGATCAGACTGGGTGGACCATTAGTCTTTTTTCTGCCGTCATTGTCTATGTTTCTGATTCTATACACCATGTACCTCATATATCAGAGAGAAAAATGTATGGATATATCAGCATTCTGTATAATGCAGCATGTATCTCACTTATCAGGAAAAACATTTATGGATATGATAGCATTACAGTATACTGCATGTACCCCAATTACTGAAACATTTGCAACTAAGACACCATTGCAGCATACAGCATAAACTCCACAAATCAAGAAAAACATTTAAAATGAGAATATTTTACAATATACAGCATGTACCACACATATCAAGAGAAACATTGACAAATATGATAGCACTCTGCAGTATACATCACGTACCATATATCAAAAGAAACAGTTTCGGATATGGTAGCATTCTACCATATACAGCATGTACTCCACAACTCGAGAAGCATTTACAAATATGATGCCATTATAGTATATAGCATGTACCCCACACATTAAGAAAAATATGCATGAATATGAAAGCATTCTGTATTGTGCAGCATATACCCCATATATCAAGAGATATGTATGCTTTTATGGCAGCATTTTGTACTATACAGGGTGTACCCCACATATCATGAGAAACACTGATGAATATTACAACATTTCGCAGTATACAGCATGTAATCCACATATAAAGAGAAACATTGTTGCATATGACAACATTTTGCGGGGTGCATCATGTAACCCACATATCAAAAGAAACATTTACAAATATGACAGTATTCTGTAGAACACCAAAGGTACCCTACATATCAAGATAAACATTTATAAATATGACAGCACTGCAGTATACAGCATGTACCCACATTCAGAGGAAACATGGTTTATCAATACTGCAGATTGTTCACATGGAGCCTTCTTAAGGCCCACTTTAAAATGATCATATGTTTGGCATAGTCTCAGGTTATGGCAAAGAGTTGTAAAGCTTTAGGAATGAATCAGCGATCAAGAGTTGACCCACACTTGTTCTCATATACTGGATACAAACTAGATTATTGGATGTTGCTCTTAGTTCTCATTACTGGCACTGCAAAATTAAAAGATCAGCCAAGCAAGAAGGGGAGCAAGTGTGTAACATCCAAAAGATCAAGCACTGTTGTGAATAGCTTAACCTCGCTTAGAAAATGGGTAGGAGAAAGGCTAGTTTCTGATTGGCTAACACCACTATCTATCTGGTCGGGTATCAGTCAATAGAGACTGGAAAATAACGAGTCCCAGTCTCTGGCCACCTGATTGCCTTATAATATTATTGGACTGATAGAATGTTCAAATTAAAATAGCGGCCATTTGTTTTTGTTTTTCTCGGTTAGTGAGAGATAGAGACTGCCATACCATAGTGTAACCGAGAAATGAGTGGGTGGAGGGCTCACAGTAAAAAACATTAGGTTCTCACTGAGAAAAAGCAAACTGAACCGTGAGGGACATAGCGAATCTGTTTCATCATCACAGACTGTATCAATAAATTCAAATGCCTGTCTCAACCCAAGTCATTAAAATGAGAGCCTTATCTCATTTAACACACACACAGAAAAAAGACTGCCTTAAACTGAGCCACATCCTCATTTTTAGTTTGGCAAATGAAGTTCCTTTTTTAATCAGTTCCTCAGTGTGCTTATCTCGACGGCAAACATAGACTGCTGCCACACTGATGACTCCTCGGGTCCTGCTCACGGTACCTCTGCCTGCCCACCGCATTCCTATACAGATCTCACAATGGTACTTCCCTGACCAGACAAAACTGCCAAATCTACCTTCTGTATGCAGTTTAAATCTTCCTTTTGATCATAGCTCAATTTTAAATAAAATCTGTAGCCCTCCCCTCTCTACTCCGTTCTTCAACAGTGCTGCTGTCTGCCCACCACTATTGCACTGCTGTCAATTCCCTAAAGAGCCTGTTGTTTAAATATTGCAGCCTTCCTGAAAATGAAGGATGTACTCGAAGCATTAAAATCTACACTTAGGCTAGAAGGTTTACTTTTTGCCTGCTTGGGTTGTCCGACCACCGCCACTGCTACTCGCCTACAGTCCTCAGACGAACCAACGAATAAGGAAGTCCTACATTAAATTAATGAAAAAGAACAAATGGATGATAAACAAAAAAGATTACAAAGGGAAAACAAATGCAGCTGAACTGCTGAACTTCAGTCCCGCATCTGTCGGGTATGGGGACAGAAAACCATGACAACCAGCAAATAAATTTACATTTACGGAAACTGTACTAGGACAAAAGTCACTAGTTAAAAAAAAAATCACTAAAATGCAGGTGGAGGAACTATTTTATTACAAAAATAAATGAAACAACTCAGAGTTTAAATATGTAAATAAACATTTTTTTAAGTATATAAAACTCAGTTGCCCATTTTCTAAGCTCAATAATACCCTCCAGGATGGGTGGTACTGGGCAATACCAGACCTTCCAGGGGCTATAAGGCCCTCTGCCTACACCTCTGGGTGGTCTGGTATTGCCCAGTACCACCCACCTTGTTGGGTATTATTG
The DNA here is from genome assembly GCA_016271365.2 of Neoceratodus forsteri. NCBI lineage: Eukaryota > Metazoa > Chordata > Ceratodontiformes > Ceratodontidae > Neoceratodus > Neoceratodus forsteri. The sequence continues at coordinate 156,343,150 of CM028131.1, read as the reverse complement.
CTTACTCCAAAATGATGCCAACCTAGGTCACAGACACAGTATATGGTAGTTGAGATCTTCACTTTAAAAACAAAGGGCAAGCTGCCCAATGCTATTACATCCATAATAGGTTGTCATAACAGCCTGTCATTGAGGCACAGGCCAGGAAGCATAGGAAAACCAGGAGCAGTTTCAAAATTCACAAATAGCATTCTCTTTTTCTCAGTAACATCATAATAAAAATAAAAATTATTCAGTATAACTATTTACAAAGGCAGAACAGAGAAAACAGTCCTTCATCTGAATATTTCTTCTCAATTTCAAGTCTCAGTCTCCCAGTCTCTCACTCTCCTTGTCTTTGCAACCTCCGCTTGTTAACAGACATCCTGTTTTTCCTAAAATATTCTTGTCAGTTTCTTGTAGGTGCAGAAAAAAGAACATAATGACTCAGAACTGACCTCTTGTTGACAGCTCTGGAAAGATTTTGCAAACGAGCATCTCAGGTTAACCCCTTGAGTTCCAAATAGCTTTTTGCAATCATTTCAACAGTATAACTATATACAGTAGTAGCCACAGACATGGTCAAATATTTCCAGATATTTCACAAAATTTCTAAACATTTTCTGTCTGCTGCCCCCACTGTGGAAATGCAGAAAGCAGCAGATTTCTCTCAAAATATCACAGAAATTTCAGGAAATATCTGACCATATCTTTGGCTGTGACGGTATGTTTTCAAACAAAAGGATCTCAATTTCACATAAAGATTCACATATATTTTATAACTGCAGATATGCAAGGAGGAAGAAAAGACATAGCAAGGGAAGGCATAGAGATAGCGAGAGTCAGAGAATTGCAAAACTGTCAGAGTGATCAGTTCCTAGGTTTCACAAGATAATTTGGTTTTGCAACTAGACAGACAAGACAGAAAATGAAATGATAGAACAGATCCTTGCATTTAACTCTTTCTGTATAAGAAATGGGGCAGGGCTTTGTTCAACCCTGTCACATACCCCCTCTTTAAGAGGGAACCTGGTTTATGAAAACAGGTTTCCAAAATTTTCTGTTAATTTTCTAATATTAGCTTATAACCTTTACAGTTCAGTGCATAAGCAGTATCCTTTCTTCCATAACAGTACAGCAAACAGTGAAGTTTAAACTCACACATTTTTTCTTTAAACCTTCAGAATTCTCAATTCCTGATCCATATCTTGACAGAAAATCAGCATTGATATTTTCTTTCCCAGATGTATGCATCACTTTAAATTTAAATGGCTGTAGTACCAGGTACCACCTTGTGATTCTAGAATTTTTATCCTTCATTTGGTTAAGCCAACAGAGAGAACTGTGATCTGTTATAAGTAGAAAGTCAGATCCTATCAAATAAAACTTAAGGGACTCCATGGCTCACTTTGCCACAAGTCATTCCTTTTAAATGGTGGAGTACTTTTTCTCTCTGTCATGCAATTTCCTACTTATGTATTGAATAGGATGTTCTTTCCCATCTATACGTTGACTTAAGACTGTACCTAGGCCTACCTCTGATGCATCTGTCAGTAACAAAAACTTTTTCTCAAAGTCTGGGCTTCTTAAAACAGGGGCTGAACATAATGTAGCCTTAATGACCCGAAAAGCTTCATCACACTCTGGGGTCCATTTCACATTATTCTGGAACTGTTTCTTTGTGAGTTCAGTAATGGGAGTAGCTAACTCAGCAAAAACTGAGAATAAATCTCCGATAATACCCAGCCAGACCTAAAAATGACCTGTCATGTTTCTTTGTTTTAGGGACAGAGCTGTTAGCTACAGCTTCTATCTTAGAAACCTCTGGCTTGACTTCTTCATTTCCGCAAACATTGCCCAAATATCAGGTTTCCTGCATGCCCAATGCACACTTGGTAGGATTAATTGACAGGACTGCCTTTTTGATCATTTGGATAACTGTCTGTAGGTGTTCTAGGTAGCTTTTCCAGTCTGGACTGTATGCCACACTATCATCCAGGTACACAGCACAATAACCAGTGTGAGGGGATAAAATTACATCCATGTACTGCTGGAAAGTAGCAGGTGCATCATGTACACCAAACGGCATGTGGTGAACTGATAGAATCCTATAGGAGTGGCAAATGCAGTTTTCTCTCTGGATTCTTTAGCTAGGGAGATTTGCCAGTAACCCTTGATAAGATTAATGGTACTGATGTACTTAGCACTTCCAAATCTGTCCACCAAATCATCTATCCTGGGCATAGAATAACTGTCAAATTCTGACACTTGATTAAGTTTCCTAAAATCAAGGCAGATTCTTACACCCCCTTCTTTTTCATTTACAGTCATGATTGGTGATGACCAGGCGCTCCTCAACTCTTCTATGATATCCAGTTCTTTCATTTTTTGTATTTCCTTAACCACATCAGCTTTTAACCGCTCTGGTAATCTGTATGTCTTTTGTCTAATGGAGGGGCATTCCTTGTCACTATTACATGCTTAACACCTTTAGCTTGGCCTGGAACTGTGGTAAAAGTACTGTTAAATGACTTCAGCAAGTTAAGAATTTCTGTGTTTTTTTCAGATGTTAAGAAAATATTCACCTTTACAGCATGAGCAGTTATAGTTTGTTCCAGTCTGTCATAAGCTACATCAATATATTTTTTATCAGTGTCTGGTAAAGCTAGCAAAGCAGCCTTTGGTGTTTTTTTAACCCATTTCTTGAGGAAGTTAGCATGGTATATCTTAACAGGATTTTTCCCATCAGGGGTCTCAGTTTCATAGGTGACTGTACCAGTATGTCTAAGCACTTTATAAGGCCCTTGCCACTTCATTAACAATTTGTTTTCTATAGTGGGTAACAGTAGCAAGACCTTTTCACCTGGCTCAAAAACTTTTTCTTTTACTCCATGGTCATAATGTATCTTCTGCTGGTTTTGGGCTTCTTTCTGATTACTATGGTTGATTTCAACATATTTTGCTAGCTTCTTTCTCAGGGCACGCATATAAGATGTGATAGACTGTTTCTGATTAGGGTTATATTTCCATGTTTCTTTTATTGCATCTAGTGGCCCTCTAGGTTGTCTACCATATAGCATTTCAAATGGTGAACAAGCATTTATCAATGCCGAATGTTTGCTTGCTGGTATTGGCATTGGTAATGTAAGAGTTAGAGAGCTGCATAATAGGAATGGCAGTGAAGTATTTAACTGAAGCCAACCCCACCACCACCCTGCAGAGACTGACAGGCATTGGGGTGTGCCTTTGAGTCATCAGGCATAACGGCCACACCATTTCACCACACCCTACCCTGCAGACACTGACAAGTGTCATGGTGTGCCTTGGGGTCTTTGGCCCTTATGCTCACCCCATTTCATCAGGAAATATGGTGAGATGGGTCCTGTATAGGAGAGTGGGGTGAACTTTGGGGCCAAAGAGTCCAAGGCACACCTCAATGCCTCTCACTGGCTGCAGGGTGTGGAATGGTATGAGCATTACAGGCGAGAATCCCAAGTCACATCCCTGATGCCTCTCAGTCTCTATAGGCTGGGGCGTTATGGTTGGAAACCCTAATGCCTCAGGCGTTCATTGTCATTTTCATTCCAAATTTTCAACAATGGTTTTTTTGTGACCCCCACCTTATGAACAGTGGCAATTTCAGTTTGTTAGCCGAAAGCTGATTTCACACAGTGACTACGCCATTTGGCACCACAGGTGAGAAAACACATTTCCAACAGGATGTGAAAAATGACAGCTGTACTGTTCATGGGGAGGTGCAAAAAATGGCAATGTTGAAATTCTGCAGTGAAAATATTTAAAAAACTGGTGAAGTCACGAGCATGCATAGAAAATGTGCAATGCACACCCGTCATGCAATTAGTTTGGGGATTTTTTACAGCAGATTGTCAACACAAGGATTTTGTAACCTCCGCTCATGGACAGTGTCACTGTGATTTTCTTTATCTGTCTCAAACAGTGATTTCCCACAGTGACCATGCATTTCTGCACTGGAAGTGCGAAAACACATTTCAGCCATGGTGTGAAAAATGACAGCTGCACTGTTAATAAGGAAGTGTGGAAAAATGCCAGTGGTGAAAATCTGGATTGAAAATATTAGAAATCCATGAAGTTACAAGGGTGCAGGGAAACTGTGCAATGGTCGCTCATAACACAGTCATTTTATGGACGTATTTCATCAGATTTTTAACATAGCCATTTTAACACCTCTGCTCACGAACAGTGTCACTGAGATTTTCTTAATCTGTCCCGAACGTTAATTTCACACACCGACTGTGCCATTGTACACTACATGGGCAGAAACACATTTTGGCTGAGATGTGAAAAATGACAGCTGTACTGCTCATAAGGAGGTGTGGTAAAATGGCAATGTTGAAAATCTGGAATGAAAATATTGAAAATTCGTGAACTTACGAGCGTGCGTAGCAGCAGTGCAATGCATGATTGTAAAACAGTAATTTGTGGGATTTTTTCACCAAATTTCCAACATAGGATTTATGGGGGCCTACCTCATGAACTGTGACACTGTCATTTCATAAACTGGTCCCGAAAGGTGGTTCCACACAGTGACAATGAAATCACCTTTTGGGGCAGATTAATGCAATGACAGTGACAGAATTCATGAGGTGGGATCCCAAAAACCCCATGTTGAAAATTTGGTGAAAAAATTCCCCAAAATGCCCGAGATATGCACTAAAGTTGAAAAAACCCTATTTGTCAGAGGGAGATCCCCAAAAAAGAGGCACAACAACTGTTAGTGGGTGCTCGACTGGCAATTTGATTTATTATACATATTTTACAATGTTTGCATTTACTTTCACTTACATTTCAACAGTCCTTCATTTTCCAAAGCTATCCATTTTACATTCCACCTGCAGTAAAAGCTTTACATTTTCCAATCACATATTTCAAAATTGTCCTTTTCGTTGTCTTCTTGGGGTCCGGACACTTTAAAGCCCAATACCCCTTGGCCCTCTTCTTCTTAGAAAGAGTCTGTTGTCCTTGTCTTCTTGGGGTCTGAATGCTTGGAAGCCCAATACCCCTTCTCCTATTCCCCTTGCTGCCTTCCCTTTTTCTGGCTGCCAATAGCAACTGGCCTTCATATTAACCCTTCTTCCCTCATACTTTTTTGCTTGCATCCATGTCCAGGCGTCTGAGTCCGGTCCATGGTTCCTACTTGCCCCTCCTTTCCACCCCCCCATTTATTTTTTCTTTTCTTCAAACTCCCCACCTTTATTTTACTTAAACCCACCCTTCTCTACCCTTGCTTCCTTCCCTCAGGGGGAACACCCCCTTACTCCTGCATCCTGCTCCCTTGTTTGGTCCCCTTCTTTCCACCCATGCCTTACCTTGAATTCTCCCTCTTACTGTTGCCCTCCTCTGGCAACTTCCTCATCATTCCTGGCCCTTCATCCTGTTGTTCTCCTTGTTTGTCCCTCCTTTTCCCTTTCCTTTTTCTTGTTGCCCTCTTCCAGCAACCCATGCCTGTCCAATTCCTTCTTAGGCACTCCTGCCCCCCCACAAGCCCTGCTTGCCTGGGCAATCTCTTGTCCTGTTGGCCTCTTTCACCAACCCACCTCCTTCGGGGCTCACTCTCCTTTCCCTGTCACCCTTTCTGGTGACCCATTCATTGCTGCCTCCTGTGCCTTGCATCTCTCCTGTTGGCCTCTTTGGCAACCACTGTCGTGTGGGGCTCACTCCCATCTCCCGTCACCCTTCAGTTGGTGACCCAGTATTCCCTTCCCCTTTTCCCCATCACCTCTTTTTTGTGTACGCCAACTCCCTGGTGGGCGGGTGGGTGTTAAATCTTGAAAACCCAGCAAAAGAGGAAGACCCCCTCTTCTGCAGGCTCCTAAATACCCCCCAGCCCCTTCCCCTTCTCCTTTCTGCCCAATCCTCACCTGTCCTACCTGCCTAGTCATATTAGTCATGGCAGGTATGATATCACAAACCCTTCCCCTCTTATCTGAGCCCTGCCTCCTCCTCCACCCCCCTTCTTCCCTACTACCCTTCCCCCACCCTTCAACCTGCCTGTACTTTAGCCTATCCTCCCCCTCCCCCTGTGCACCCTTTTTCTCTGGGATCCCCCTGACAATTTAGGTGGTCCCTTAGGGGCAACCACATTTGTCAGAGGGAGATCCCCCAAAAAGATGCACAACAACTGTTAGTGGGTGTTCAACTGGCAATTTGATTTATTATACATATTTTACAATGTTTGCATTTACTTTCACTTACATTTTCAACAGTCCTTCATTTTTCCAAAGCTATCCATTTTACATTCCACCTGCAGTCAAAGCTTTACATTTTCCAATCACATATTTCAAAATTGTCCTCTTCGTTGTCTTCTCGGGGTCTGGATGCTTTAAAGCCAGGTACCCCTTGGTCTTCTTCTGCTTGGAAAGAGTCTGTTGTCCTTGTCTTCTTGGGGTCTGGATGCTTGGAAGCCCATTACCCCTTCTCCTATTTCCCTTGCTGCCCTCCCTTTTTCCAGCTGCCGATGGCTACTGGCCTTCATATTAACCCTTCCTTCCTCATACTTTTTTGCTTGCATCCATGTCCGGGCATCTGAGCCCAGCCCATGGTTCCTACTTGCCCCCCCTTCCATCCCCCATTTATTTTTTCTTTTCTTCAAACTTTTCCACTAGCCCATCTCCAGCTTATGTGATGGAATGATTGGCTTCCCCCCTTCCCCTTTTTCCCGCTTTTCTAAGCTATCCTCTATTTGTAATACATATGTTGCCATCCCCACCATCAAGAGTTGCATCCCATCCTGCCTGTACATTCCTGGGTTGGAAAAAACAATGCCCTTATGTTCTATGTATGCCCCCCCACCATCTTTAACTAAGCCGCCACCTTCCTGTTGATTCTGTTCCTGGCCCGTTCCACCCCTTTTATGTCCTTAGCCTGCTGCCAAACCATCCTAGGCACCATCTTTGACCAGGCTATCCTTGCCTGTGGCCAAAACTGTTGCATTGACCCCACATCACCTATCATCTCCTTGCCCAACAGCCCCAATGGTTGCTCTCCTAGATCATTACCTCCCAGATGTAATATTATCAAGTCTGGCTTTGGCCACTTCTGCTTCAACTCCTCTAAGGTTGGCATAATCTGTGCCCACCTCATTCCCCTTACCCCCTTCCAATGGACCATCACTCTGTCAGGATCCTGTCCTAGCTGTCTCCCCTCTTGATGCTTAGCGGCCCACCTCTCAGCCCAGTAAATGTAAGAGTGCCCTAGTATCCAGACCCGTCTGCACCTTTCCTGACCTTTGAAAAGCAAATGCACATATTAGACCATTTTTCTCACACTTGCCTTATAGCAACTTGACCTCCACCTGCCTGCTTTTTTGATTTCTTCTTCAGACCCACCTTTTTCTGCTAGTGTGGACATGGCTTCTATCCTAAATGAATGGGAAGAATAATTCTGTGGGTTCTCCCCCAAGTGTGCCATTCCTTTCTTTAATACCCCATTACCTGAAAACATGTCACCAGTTTTCCTTCCCTATGCAGAAAGAACTGACTGCCCTTACTCTGTCTCTTTGCCTTGTCACTCCCTAGCGATGCTACCAGGCATGTTCTTTCACTCTTCTGTTTTTCTAATACTGTCTCTGTACCCATTCCCTTCTGGTCAGTCTTTGAACGTTTCAGCCAAATTGTGACCTTCTCTTGTTCCCAGTATATTTCCTCCTCCCACAGCCCCCAATCTCATCTTTCTTTTTGGCTGCCACTACCTCACTGACCCTGAATGTGCCCCTTGCCATCACTGTGAAAATGGCATTGAATAAGAATGCTTCAAACTGTGACGTACAAATCTCCCCTAGGGCCCCGACCAATCCTGTAAGTTTGTCCCCTGCAATGGGCTTTCTTACATCTGCCTTCCCTCCTTTCAGCCGCTGCCAGCCCATTAACATGCGTCTCACCATCCTAAACTTATTTGGCTCTGCCCAGTCTTTTGCGCTACATGCCCATCCTATCCCTGCTAGCAGAACCCCCTTTGTCCCACTAGACATTCCTGCCTCCCACTTTTTCACCATGTACTTTGTTAACTGGTCCTGCAAAACTGGCTCACTTACCTCAAACCCTTCCTGCTCCTGGAACTCCTGGAATGCCCACCATGCCCCTTCATATGCCTTCAGCATGTTGGCGGACCAGGAGCTCCATTATAACAGTCAGGCTCCTTCCAGCCAATTTCCCACACTTTTCCTACTACTGGTGTTCTTTTTGCAGCCGCTTGTGGTACCATGGACCTGAACCTCTCCAGCTGTAAATGGGAAAGGTTGTCAGCTATGTCATTTTTTACCCCCTCTATATGATTGGCTTTAAATGACATGTTTAATTGTAACCCCCTCAGCACTAGCTGTCTCAATACCCTGTTTACCATCACTGAGTGCCCACCCTGCCTGATGATAACTTCTACCACGGCTCTGTTATCACACCAAAACATTATCTTTTTATTCCTTAGGTGTTCTCCCCATGCCAACACTGCCACCCATATTAGGAAAATCTCTAGCAAAGTTACGTCTTTCAACAGCCCCTTGTGCCTCCAGGAATCTGGCCAAGCTTCAGCGATCCATCTTCCCCAAAAATACACCCCATCCCAATAGCCCCAGATGCATCCGTATATAGATCCAAATCATTATTTCCTAGCCACTCCTTCTGCCAAAATGTGACCCTGTTGTATTCTTTTAGGAATTGTTCCCACACTTCCAGATCTTGTCTAATCCCTCGTGATATGTCTACCCAATGGGGTGGCCATTTTTAACCCACTGTTGCCCTGGCTAGCCTCCTGGTGAACACTCTCCCCGGAGCGACCACCTGGCATGCAAAATTCAGATGCCCCAACAGCTGCTGGACCTGACTCATGGGAACTCTCCTCCGACCTTTTACCTCTTTTAGCAAAACTTTGAGCCTGGCCACCTTCTGTTGTGGCAATCTGAAGGTTTGCTTGTCTGCATCAACCTCAATTCTGAGGAATTCCAGCTTCCTGGCTGGACCTTCCATCTTTCCTCCCACAAGTGGGACCCCTAAATGCCCACACATCTCCTCAGTCTAGGAGCATTGTTCTTGCCTCCTCCTCATTTTCCCCTATCAGCAGAAAATCATATAGATAGTGCACTATCACCTTGTGCCCATGTTTCTTCCCAAATGCCCATTGGATCCAGGAGCCGAATGCCTTGAATTTTGCACAGGCTATGGAACAGCCCATGAGCATTGCCTTGTCAAAATAGAAGAACTCCTGGAAGCAGAATCTGAACAGGTCCCAATCTTCCTTCCATACTGGTAGTAGCCAGAAAGCTGATTCTATATCTGTCTTTGCTAGCCAAGCCCCCTCCTTCACTCTGATCAACTCCACTGCCTGATCCAGGGTCACGTACGAGACCGTGCTAGACTCCCCCAGTGTATGGTCATTCACCGAAGTCCCCTCTGTGTAAGACAGGTGATGAATAAGCCTAAATTCCCCTTTTTGCTTCTTGGGCACTAGGCCCAAAGGAGAAACCCACAGGTGGGGTGGGGGGCATCCAAAATGGGCCCTCCAGCTACCCCACCTCTGTTTCTTTCCTTATTTTCCTCAATGCTATGTCCTCCTTCCCTTTAACTGACATCAAATTCTTGGCCCTCGTGCCCTTTCTCCCACCTTGATATTCCAAACTAAATCCCTTTTTGAAGCCTTCCACTAACATCTGCCCTGCCCTCCCATCCAGGTATCCCTTCATCCATTCCTTTATCACCCCCACCCTGACCATTGTTCTGGCTAGCCTAAACCCCCCATTGTCACCTCCCCTCTCATTGGTTCCCTGTACCTCTGTTTTCAAACCCCCTCTTCCTTGAAATCCCATTCCCTCCTGTCTGGTATCCCTCCCTTCTCCCTTGAAATGGCTGCCCATTTCCCCATTGCCCGCTTTTCCTGTCCCCCGTCACTCTGCATTTGGTCACAGGGTGCTGCCCAGCACATTTTGAGCAAATGTGCCTAAATGTGCAACTAGTCCAGGAGTTTGATGCCTTGTTGAATCCCCAATATGCTTTTTCTTGTTGACCGCCTCCTCCCTGTCCTCCCTGTCTGTTCCCTGCTCCTGACCCTGTAAACCCTGCTAGGCTCCTCACCCATCACTCAGAATGAGTTGAATCCCACCTCAGATCCCCTCTGGCCACCATCCTGTGCCGAAATGCCTTGTCATACTTTAGCCAACCTACCCCATCCTTGCCTTGTAGGCATCCTTTATCGTGGAGGTGTATGTAAGCAATGGGATAGCCAGCTCTGGGTTTTTTCCAGCATAATGGCACTGAATATCAAGAACCCTGCTTGCCAGGCCTCTATATTCTTCCCCTTGTAATTAGTCTCTTCTACTTTGTTCCCCGTGATCACCAGGGCCAACGCCATCTCTGATTTCCCTACCGTCTCCTTCTGTGTGTACCTCTTAGCCGACTCCTTGTCCACCAGCATGAATATATCCATGTATTTCCCTTTCCATATCTTTTCTATAATCATTAACAGGAGATGATCTCCCATTGTCATACCCGGTATCTCCTCATTACCCACTCTAGTTTTAGTATTTTCTTCTACCCCTGCGGCCTTAATTTCCTGTAACGCCTTTTCCATTTGCTCTAAGCCCTTTTCTCCCATGTCCCCCAGCATACCTGCCAGATATTCAGTCAGATCCCCCTCCGGGGTCTGTTCACCCTTATCCTTACCACTCGTGCCCTCATCTGCATCCAGGTCCACCATCCGCTTGAGCTCTGGCACCTGTCTTGGGGCTCTGTTCTCCACTGGGCTCTTCCCTGCCCCTCCTGCGGAAGTCTTTTCCCGCTGGATCGATGGACTCCTTCTGCTTTGCTGCCTCTCTCAGTTTGTTTATTTTCTACATCAGGCTTTTTCCTTGACCTTTCTTGTTCCTTGCCCTCTCTGCCTCTTTTTCTGCTTCCTTCCTCCTTGCCATGTCCAGCATCTCCGTCACCTTCTTCATCAATTCTGATGCCTGCTCTATCATCTGCACGCTTGTGACTTCTGCCATCCTGAATAATTAAATACTTGAAGGGGGTATACAACAAACAGAGTTATCCCTTGCCCAGTATTGAATTCACCCCCATATATGCTCCCCCCTCCATTTGGGAGAGCTCCCCCTCCCACTGACACATTGTTCCTCTTTTTGTCCCCCCCTTCTCAAACGCCAGTGCCCAATTTTTTACTAGTCACAAACGCCTCGCCAGATAATATGTCCCAGACTTCCCTCCCCTTTTTAAAAAAACTCTTGCACAGTGCCCTAATTCCTCCTTTGGATAAGGGTATATCAACATAATCTAACCACGTCATGCACCGACAATTGCACAGGCAACTATAAAATCCACCCTGTCTTCTCATACATAACTGCTATACTTGCAATTCCAAATGTAAAATATATATTTAAGTAGTAGCGAGTCAGAGAGAAAGAGAATAAGCTATCTGCATTAATGTAGTCTTTGCAATGAATATCTGTATATAGCTAAACAGTGGGTGTATATAGCACAGTAATCCCCACCATTTATTTCAATGGGCTTTCCAGTGATGTATATGGCTATATCAAGATCTATTCTGGGGCATATCTCTGGCTACCACTGTACTGAGAAGGTCCTCTGCTGTTAGAGCTCTAGAGGTTCCCCTCAAACATGTAATGCAATACTGTACCTCTCAAACATACTAGCGACTATATTTTATGCTAACCATTGTAGCAATCAGTATTCTTAAATGTGCTTTTCTGAGCAAGCCCATACAAGGTGTTGAAAAACCTGCCAGAAACAGGAACAAATATCACCATCAATAATGTGTATGATACACATAATGGGTCTATTCACAAAATTAGTACACGCCCCGCCCACGCGTATGAGAATGCTTGTTTCTTTGCCCATGCATGGCCCACGCAGCTCCTAGCATCCCTCCTGTTGCTCAGATCCTACTCTGCTCCCTTCAGCAGCCCCGAATCCTCCAGCACCCCAAGAAAACCAAACAATGTAGCGCATGGCTCCACGGCCTATTTTCGGTGTGGCGCCCTCCCCAACCCTTAAGGGGCCTCCAGACCCTCAGACCCTATCAGATTCCCCAAATCCTCCGGCGCCCCTTGGAGACCACAGCGAGGCCCCTCCACCTGCTCCCTCAGTGGAGTGCATGGCTCCTCGGTCTGCTTCTGTGTGGCACCCCTGATACTCCAGCCACGAATCCTCTGTGACCATAGTGGACCAAGAGAGACCCCCCGCCTGATCCCCCAGTGGAGCACCTGACTCCATGGCCTACTGTTTGTGTGTCGCCTTCCCCCCTCAACCCGTAAGGGACCTGTGACTAAAACAGTCCCTATCTGACCTCTTCAAGGGCCGCAGGATGGTGTGGCTCCCAGCGGTCCTCTGCCACCTTGCCTGGTCACATTCCTTCCACCTCCTTACCCTGCTGGTGTGTGCCTCTGCTCCCTTTCCTGGCCTGCTTCCCCAGTCACACCACCATCTGCATCCTGGAGTCCCCCATCTCTCCTCCTTGCCATGGTGCCTTATACCCCCGATGGCCCCTAGCCTCCACAGAGTCCCCGATGAATGCCTGGGCCAGGATAGCATGCCCCTTGATCCCCCCTGGGATCATTGGCCTGCTCTGTGGAGAAGCACCTGACAGCTAGCAGTGGAACCAGCATCGAGCCCGGCCACCGAACTAGTAAGTGCCTTCTATTCTTTGAAAAATAACAATTGTAATTTATTTTTGTTTAAATATTTAAACAGCCAACCTCTGGTCCCAGGGAGAAGCTCTGGATATACCAAGCTCCCCCAGCACCCCCACCATTTATATAATTTTTTTTTTTGCAATTATACCCTTTACCACCGACATGTAGAACTCCAGTCTCGACAACATAACCTGAATTTTGCATTCTGATAAAAAAACAGCCTATGGTTGTGGTTAACACTCCCCAACTTTCTCTGCCTCAGGCTCCCTAACCATCCAACTGCTGCCAGCCCTTACGCAGACTCTGCTAGACCTCTGACCAACAAAGGCCCCCTGCCATGCGGCCATCCTCCTACTCCCACACCACCTTACCTTCAGTAATCTCCTGCCAGTCAAAGTGCTGAGCTCTGTTAAATATTGAAAACCCAGCAAAGGGGGGAGACCCCCTCTTCTGCAGGCTTCTAAATACCCCCTCCCCCTTCTCCTTTCTGCCCAATCCCTACCTGTCCTACCTGCCTAGTCGTATTAGTCATGGCAGGTATGACATCTCAAACCCCTCCCCTCTTACCTGGGCCCTCCCTCCTCCTCCACCCCTTTCTTCCCTACTACCTTCCCCCCAACCCTTCCAACCTGCCTGTGCTTTAGCCTAGCCCCTCCCCGTGCCCCTTTTCTGGGATCCCCTGACAGTTTAGGTTGTCCCTTGGGGCAACCGTATTTATTACATTATACAGCTTACCAGCATTTCTCAGTTCGCGGTCAGCTTTAGAAGTGCAGATGTGTTCCCGATCCACTGAAGATCATCGCACCATGCTCTGGAGGTAAGTATGGGGTGAGGAAGATGTGGGGAGGCAGGGTGCGCAGAGGGTGGGTGCAGGTAGGGGGAGATTGGGTCAGGAGAGTCAGCAAGGGAAGTTTTTTTTCTTTCAGGTTTCTTTTTTTTTTAACTTAGATGACATGGGACTTGTGCCATGCTGGGGTGGGCTCCCAGCATAGCAGCTGGAAAGCTTTGTTTGAGTGGAGTGGAGTGGAGCCTGAGCGAAGTTGGGCTTCACTCGGCCATCACGATCTGTTGCCACGCTGGGGTGGGTTTCCAGTGTGGAACCCTGTAGTCTCTTGGGAGGGACAGTGGAGCCGATGGGGGATTGGGTACCCCTGTCAGCCATACGATCTGTTGCCACGCCGGGGTGGGCTTCCAGCATGGCATCTGGAACTCTGCTGGGTGGGAGCGCAGCACAGCAGATGGAGGATTGGGCACCCCCATCGGCTATACAGTGTGTGCATGGGGGGGCACGAGCACGCAGTATGCGTACGTGCGTGTGTGTGTGGGGGGAGCGTTCATGAGCACACGATATCTTATCGCTGCTCACTGAAGTGTAGCTCTCCCTTTCCACTGTATGGTCACTGCATTTTCAACTGCTGTCATAGACAGCTGCAGTGTTCATTGGAGAACTGCGGCTGCACCTGCAAACACACTGACTGAATTGGAAAACGGGTGCCACACCTCCGAAAACTCAGATGATGGCACTATGTTTCTTGCACATGCGTGTAAGCAAACATAAAAATCTGTTGATGCCTGTGGCACTTCTCTGTAAGCAAAATGAAGTTAAGGTAAGTATTGGTCCCAGTCTTTCCCTTCCCCTTTTACAAACATTATTAACATGCATTTTAGGGTTTGATTAAAACGCTCAACAAGACCGTCTGTCTAAGGGTGATAAGGGGAGATTTTTATGCCAGTGATACCTAGTAGTCAGTACTGCTCTTTCAGTAATGCAGCACCAAAATTACTACCCTGATCAGTAATAATCTCTTTAGATATGCCCACCCTGCTGAATGTTTTGGCAAGCTCTGCTGCCACTTTTGGGACTGTGACAGTACGCATTGGAACTGCCTCTGGGTATCAAGTAGCATAGTCACATACTACCAAAATGAATCTATTATCATTTTTTCTTTTGTCTAAGGGGCCAACCACATCCATTGCAATTCTCTCAAAAGGGACATCTATCAAGGGTAGGGGCACCGGGGCAACTTGTCTTTTTTAGTCACTGGGGCTACTCTCTAACACTCAGCACAAGAACTGCAATACTGTAGGTAGGAACATCTTCATGAATTCCAGGCCAGTAAAATCTGTACAGCAATCTGGTAAAGGTGCAATCCCTCCCAGAGTGACCAGCCATAGGACTATCATGTGCTATCTAACAACTCAGATCTATACGTTTGTGGTATAACCAATTGTTCTATCTGGTCCTGTGTCTGAGGTTTAACCCAAACTCTGTACAGTAGCCCATTGCATTTTTTAAACATAGGTTCACCCTGTTTTGATTTCACCCCAGTTGCTTAAAATAACTCTGGAGAGAAACATTGTTAGCTTGATCTGAAAGAAAATCACAATCAGTTATCAGTTTAGTTTCAGCATTTTCATATGCTAACCCCTTATGCCCATCAGTCTTTTGTTGCCACTGTTTCTTCAGGCATCATCTTTCTTTTCTGGATTTCCAGATCTTGGAACTCTGCTCAAACAAGTCCAAATCAAAATCAGTGAAAGGAAGAGTCCCCACCATCTGAGATTGTCTTTGCCTAAGCTCTTGTCATTACAGCTGCTGAAACATCATTTACTCCCGCCTTGATTAACTCAGTAAATCCTGGAAAGTCATTTCCAATAATCACAGGTACAGGTAACTTAGGTACTACCCCCACTTTTGATTGGTGCAACACCCCATTAATAGTCAGAGTCACTTGAATGGTGGAATAGTATCAAGTGTCCCCATGGATGCAGATGACACCAGTACCTGGTCCTTTTGCACATTGATTTCCCAGCACTTCAAGATAAACTAGGATCTGTCTGCTTCCCGAATCGATAAGTCCTTTCACAGTCTTATCTCCCACCTCCACATCTGTTAAGTACTTGCCCCAATTTGCTAAGGACAAATCTGCTACAGTGCCACTCTTCTTACTATGGCAATTTCTTGCAATATGACCTGGCTTATTACAGTTATAGTAAATAAAGTCTTTGGGTGCAGATTTGTTACCTCCATTAGAGTTATTATCAGACTTGGAGTTTAAATGGGAAAAAAAGTGTTTTACTTGGCTTGGCTGTTGCTTCACTGCTGTGGTGTCTGTCTGGTCATTTGGTAGTCTTCAGTAAAAGAAACAACCTTTTCCCCACTTTCTGGTCAGTGTTCTTTTACCCACAGCTGTACTTCTCTAGGTAGGATGTTGATGAACTGCTCCATTACAAATGTTTTGATGATTTGTGGGAGCATTTTTCCCTCTGGTTGGAGCCATTTCATACGGAGTTCTCTGAGTAGAGTGAAGGCTTCTCGAGGATTGTTCACTGAGTTGTACTTCAGAGACCAAAATCTTTGCCTCTTGGTCTCTCCTGAGATGTCATATCTTTTAAGGACCTCTCTTTTCACCAGGTCATAGTTTTCAGACTGTGCAGTGTCCATATTGCTGTAGGCAAGTTGGGCTTTACCTGTCAGGTAAGGTACCAGTCTGATTGCCCATTGCAGTTTTGGCCTCTGGCAAGCTGTAGCAACCCTTTCAAAAGTTGCCTAGCATGCTTTGATATCATCCGAGGGACACAACTTTGTAAGCTTAATGCATTTAAAGTTGTTTGTGTCTTGTTGCTCTGCTGGACCAGTACCAGATGCTCCAGCTTTGATAACTTGCAAGGCATCCATCCATTGTTGCATCTCTTCTCTTCTTTGCTGCTCCTGTCACTGCATCTATTCCCTCTTTGCTGCTCAGTCACTGCATCTCTTTTTTCTTTGTTGCTCTTGTTGCTGCATCTCTTCTTTTCTCTGCTTCTCAAGTTGTTGCATTTCTTCTTTTCTATGTGCCTCTAAACATTGAATTTCTTTCACTCTGCTGCATCTACTCTCTTCTCTGTTTCTCCATCTGTTTGTTGTATAGCCCATCATTTGAAAAAGGCAGTCTGACATTCAGGTTCTATTGTTCCCTGCCCTTTTTTTTCCATGACTGCTGCTGGCTGTACAGTCTCCGTTTGGACTTTTGTTTCTGCTTCTAGTTTGGCTGCCATTCTTCTGGTAATCGCTCCTGGACTTGCTGCTGCAGAATCCATACCTTTCTGCTATGCTTCCCTGGTACTAGGTCTACTACCCATGCACAAAACTCCTGGCTTAGAGTATGCACAGCGTAAATCCTATTTAGCCTGACACCATCTGCTGTCGAGGCACAGGACAGGAAGCATAGGAAAACCAAGAGCAGTTGCAAAATTGACAAATAGCGTTATAAAAATTATTCAGTATAACTATTTACAAAGGTAGAACAACCAGAGAAAACAATCTTTCACCTGAGTGTTTCTTCTCAATTTCAATTCTCAGTTTCCCAATCTCTCACTCTCCTTGTCTTTGCAACCTTCGCTCATTAACAGACATCCTGTTTTTCCTAAAATATTCTTGTCAGTTTCTTGCAGATGCAGCAAAAAGAACATAATGATCCAACATTGATCTCTTCTTGACAGCTCTGGAAAGATGTTGCAAACCAGCATCTCATGTTAACCCCCTGAGTTCCAAATAGCTTTTTGCAATCCTTTCAACAGTATAAGAATCACAGTTTCACATAAAGATCCACATATATTTTAAAACTGCAGATATACAAGGGGAAAGAAAAGACAGAAATAGCAAGGGAAGGCATAGAGATAGCGAGAGGCAGAGAATTGCAAAACCATCAGAGTGATCAGTTCTTAGGTCTCACAAGAAAATTGGGTTGACAATCAGACAGACATGAGACAGAAAAGGAGATGAAAGCAATGGGGTCTGATGGGATTCTCCCCAGAATTAAAGAACTAAGGGGAGAACTAGTGACACCACTGACCACCCTTTTTAACAAATCATGGGAGGATTGTGTGGTACCTGAGGACTGGAGGAGGGTGGATGTGATTCCCCTTCACAAAAGTGGGAGCAAAGCAGAGGCAGGAAACTACAAACCTGTTAGTTTGACCTCAGTGGTAGGGAAAATGATGGAATAACTTCTGAAAGAAAGAATTGTTGAGTACCTAGAGGCCAGCGGGGCACAGGACCCAAAGCAGCATGGATTCACAGTGGGAAGGTCATGTCAGATGAATCTAATCGATTTCTTTGACTGGGTGATCAAAGTAGTAGACCAGGGAGGGGCTGTGGACATGGCCTATCTAGACTTTAACAAGACATTTGACACAGTCCCACACAAAAAATTAATAAACAAGTTAGCCAGCTTGGGTGTGGGTCCCAGGGTGGTAGCCTGGGTAAAAAATTGGCTGGACAACAGGACACAGATGTTAATAGTAAACGGAGTCCACGCCAAAGACAATTGGGTTACTAGCGGGGTACTGCACGATTCAGTACTGGGACCAGTCCTTTTTAATGTCTTAATAAGTGACATTGTGGAGGGACTGGAAGGAAAAATATGCCTCTTTGCAGATGACAGAAAGATCTGCAACAGAGTTGATACACAAGGGGGACTGGAAAGAATGTGAAGGGACTTGGCAAGGCTGGGGGAATGGTCAAAGGTATGGCAGCTCATATTCAATGCAAAGAAGTGCAAAGTAATGCATCTGGGAAACAAAATCCCAGAGCAGGAGTGACACAATGGAGAAGGGGGAACTAACAACAACAAAAATGGAAAGGGACCTGGGGGCAGTCATATCAGATTACCTAAAGGTAAGCAAGCAATGTGAAAAGGCAGCAAGGAGGGCTGAGGGGATACTGGGATGCACAGGGAGAGGCATGAAGTTGTAATCCCTTTGTACAGCCGGTTGGTGAGACCCCATCTGGAGTACTGCATGCAGTTCTGGAGACCCCATCTCCACAAGGACCTAAACAGGATGGAGGCAGTCCAGAGGAAGGCAACTAAAATGGTGTAGGGTCTGCACCAGAAGCCATATGAAGAGAGACTAAAAGAGCTTAATATGTATACCCTCAAGGAAAAGAGGGAGGGGGTCCATGATATAAACTTTCAAATACCTCAAGAGAACCAACAAAGTCCAAGAGAGTAGCATCTTTCAGAAAAAGAGATGTGCAAGAACAAGGGGGCACAATTTGAAGATAATGGGAGATGACTCAAGGGCAATGTGAGGAAGTATTTTTTCACAGAGAGGGCAGTGGATGCATGGAATGGCCTTCCTGAGGAGGTTGTGGGGTCAAAAGCAGTGGGGGAATTCAAGAATGCATGGGACAGACATAAGTCAATTCTGATGGGAGAGTAGAAGAAGTAGGGTGTTGGTTAACTAGGATCTGCATCTTATCCAATAGGTAGGGAAATGGGCAGACTGGGTGGACCAAACAGTCCTTATCTGCCATCAAAGTCTATGTTTCTATGTTTGTATGCTAGAACAGATCCTTGCATTTAACCCTTTCTGTATAACAAATGGGGCAGGGCCTTATTCAACCATGTTGCACAGCCATCCCATGGTATACTGTAGGGAGTAAAACACGGTGGGTGACTGTAAATAGATTTCTTCTGATAAATACTTTGCAGTACGCCCTCTGTTTGTCTACACTATTACAGTGAACACGTTGATGTTGACAACATTGACAGTTCGCTGTAATAGCCAGCCCAAGACCCCAGCACTCCTTCCCCAGTCCTGCACCCCCGTCCCGAATCAGTTCTGACTTGGAGTTGATAATCTTTAAGTTCGGGGGGTCCTGGGGGCAGAGCCCCCCACATGGAGGGTTCAGGGGCCAAGCCCCCCAGATGGAAAAGGACCCAGGTCTCCTGCCAGATTTATGTCAACCGCAACTTGCGGTAGACATAAATCTGACACTGTGATGTCGGCTGACAAGAAAGTTGTCAAACTGGCATCGTAGAACCAATACACTGCTCTGTACAATACACTAAGTTTCTGATTAATGGATTTGCTGACTGTGGCCTTGACCCACAAATGTTTCCCAGCTCTTACATATGTAGAGAGACCCTGGAAATCTGTGGTGTGCCCCATTTGTGCATACTGTGAACATGTGGGCCACTCCAGGGTAATCAAAGTGCCAGATGCATGCCCCCCTAGGGTCTATGTGATAATGGCGAATGCCTAAAGGTGATCACCGTTATTGCACAGTCAGAGTGTTGAAAAGCTTTTATGCACTCTGACAACCCCAGCACACAGGACAATGGTGCCAGAAGACTTTTTAAATGCTTTTTGTGGGGGGCTGCACCCCAACACCCCCCTCGGGGGGTCTTCCACCCTCACCCCCCCACTTAATGATTTTCAACTCTAGGAGGGTGCATGTTGGGGGGTGAAAGCATTAAAAAAATTAAGGTTCGGGCTGGGCACAATAAAATCACATCAGTGCTCTGGACCTGAACCTGGTACCTTACCCACCCCAACCACTAGCTAACCCCCAATGCCACGATGCAGCTTTACCATCCACTGCAGCGCCACCCCCTACAGTCTCTCTGCACCCTCCCAGCCCACACTCACCATGCTCACTCCTCCTGTGTGTGCATACACACAGTGACATCCTGTAGCCCAGTTTACCCAACCCCTCATCCAGTCACCCTACCCTCCCATCGCCATGAGGGATTGAGCCGGGAAGGTGTCACTGTTATGGACAGTGCCCTTCCTCATGCACCCACCTCCTGGGTTACTGCCCCCCTACACACTTTCTGATCTGACCATGTGTCTACAAGCACAGCATGGCTATTAGACCCTGCAAGGCTATGGTTTTGCAGATTTTAGTTTTTTGCATGGGGAAGCGGACAAAGGTCTAGTGCTGAGCACCCATTGGAAACACAGAAACATAGATATTGACAGCAGAGAAGGACCACCTGGGCCACCTAGTCTGCCCATTCCCTACCTACTTAACTCCTGATCCTAAATGATCAGCAGCTGACCTTCTATTTCATACTGCTAGGGTTGCCTTCTGTCTATCCCATGCATTCTTGAACTCACCAATCATTTTAACCTGTACTACAGCACCTCTGCCGGGAGGCTGTTCCATGCATCTACTACCCTTTCTGAGAAAAAATACTTCCTCACATTTCTCCTGAGTCCCCCTAAGCCTCATTTTGTGACCTTTTGTTCTTGCACATCTTTTTTTGTTGAAAGATGCTGCCCTCCTGAACCTTGTAGATTCCCTTTAGGTTCCTCTGGGAATATGAGGTCAGATATCCACTCTCTATGTGGTACTCAGGCCATCTGTGGGATTTTCCTTAGGGGCTAACACAAATGTCATTCATTTTCTTAGAGCGGTCAGTGGGGCCCATCCATTGCTTTGGTCACCTGTCCAACCATGGAACTTGAACCTAGTGTTGAATACCTTGTACAAACCAACATTTAAACCACTTTTGTTAGTTCCATTGAATAATCTGTCTTATTTGTTATATTTTCTGATTGTGATTTGCTCAGCCAAGAGGATTGGGGAACTGCAGGCTCTTCTGCGTAGGGAACCTTACCTTATTATGCATAAGGACAAGGGAGTGCTGAGGATGGTTGTGTCCTTTGTTCCTATGACTGCAACAGCCTTTCATGTGAATCAGGAAGTGTGTCTATTGTCTTTCTGCCCAAAATTTGCAAATCCAAAAGAGTATGAGTTTCATAAGTTGGATTTACACAGAGCAATCAAGACATGCTCAAAGAGAACAAGAGTTCAGAAAATGTTAAGTTTCTTTGTTCTTTTTGGCATGAAAAGAAAAGGCCACTAAGTGTCAAAGACCACCTTAGCCAGGTGGGTAAGATCCTGCATAACTATGTGGCAGAAAAGGAAAAGACTTTTGTTCAGATCAGTGCACACTCTACTAGACTGCTTAAAGCATCCTGGGCAGATGCTTCTGTGTCAAAACTTCACAAACCAGCAATATGGCCCTCCATACATTTATAAAACATCAAGACTTGATGTCAAGAGCACCACTGGTGCAATCTTTGGACACAGAGTGTTGCAGGCAGTGGTTAACAGATGAAACATGCAGCTACACTTTTGGGTCATATAATGGACAACAATTCTTAGAACTCAAATCTACTTAATTCTACATTGTCAATGTGGAGCGATACAGAAAGGGGAAATTTCTTCATACTTACCATAACTTTCTTTTCTGTTAGCACCAACATTATCAATGAAGCCTTTCCCAGGAGCCATTGGCACCTTTAGAGAATTTCCTAGAATACATAATGGGTAAGGGTGGTACACAAGGATGTATACTCATCAAGGGGACTGATTAGGGCTATAAGGCCATGATCCCAAAGGGTAAATGGCTTTATTGCTCTAATTAGCCCCCATGATGGGTATACTTCTGATTGTTCCACCCTTACTCATTGTTTGTTGAATACAGAAGAAGCCACTTAATTGGCACGTGGATCATCAAGATGCCTGCTTAATTGGGACGTCCTACTGGGTACAATTTATTTATTGTTATTTTTAAAGTTTCCCCAGGAAAGCCATACTAAGCTGGTAACAGCTCATTTCCAGATACATCCTGAGTTGCAAGGGTAGGGGAGATATGGAAAAACAATGAGAACTGACTACATTGGGCCGGATATTCAAAAGGGTTGCGCCATGCGCAATAGGGTTGCGCCTAAGCAAGTCCAAAAGTGCGCCATTCTGTGATATTCAGCAGGAGGCAGTTGCACCACCGAAAACATGCTGAGCAACAGCGCAATGCAAATGACGGCATGCGCAACCGAAGGGGGTGGATCCATGCATAAAGAGTGCAATGCGATATCCAAAGACTTGCGCAATGCGCAACAGCGGAACAGCCGGAAGTTGTGCCCAAGCGGAAATGAGCCAAAATAAAAAGGCTCAAGGAAGAGGCGCAAGAAAGCCAGAGGGATGCCAAGTGGGGAAGAGAGAGAGAGAGAGAGAGAGAAAGACAGACAGTGACAGGCCAGGGCAGGCAAGGGAAGCAGTGTGGGCCATAGGCTGCAGAGGCCAGCTGGGGGGTGCCCGGTGCAGTGGAAGTAGCAGTCAGGACAGCGGGGGTAACAAAGCAACATCAGCCAGGGGGGTCACAAGCCAGGGAGATGGACAGTGGCAGCTTCCACATGGAAGCTGTAATGAGGGGGGTGAGAATGCAAGGTGCAGGAGGACGTGGCCATGGATGGGCCCTTCGGCGGTACGCCCCCAACAGGCAGTACCGTGCCCACATCAGCTTTGAGCTGTACACAGATGTAGAGATCGTGGGCCGGTACCGCCTGAACAGGGCAATACTGAGGCGGCTCTGTGAGCTGTGCAGTGATGTGATGCAGGCACCCTCACGATGGAGTCATGCTCTGTCAGTGGAGACCAAGGTGACAGCCTGCATGTGCCTGCTGCCATGGGCACCTTCCAGAGGCCAACAGGGGACACCACAGGCATCACACAGTCAGCCACGTCATGCATCCTCACCCAATTCCTCAGCGCACTGCTGCCACATGCTGCGGAGCACATCCATTTCCCAGCACACGAGGGGAGCTGCATACAAACATGCAGGCGTTCCACAGGGTAGCACATATGCCTGGCATGCTAGGGGCCATAGACTGCACCCATGTGGCCATTTGCATGCCACCTGGCCTCGATGGGGCCACATATAGGAATAGAAAGGGCTTCCCCTGTGTCAACTGCCAGGTGGTGTGTGATGCCACTGGGTGTATAATCAATGTCTGTGCCACACACCCTGGTGGAGCACATGATGCCTACATATGGCATCAGTCCGCACTGTGCCATCAATTCGAGAGTGGGGACATCCCCACAGGCCATCTAGTGGGTGAGTATGCATGTAGGAAATGCAAACTCGGGGCAAGGGTGGGAATGCCACAGGTGCCATGGTAGTGGCACACAGGGATATGGCAATATGGACCTGAACATGAGACTGATCTCCACTATCTCCACACAGGTGACAGCGGATACCCACTCCATCCCTGGCTGCTCACACCGCATCGCCACCTACGACCCCATCGCAGCAACGCTATAATGAGGCACATGCCACACCTACAACATCATTGAGCGGGTGTTTGGGATGCTCAAGGCATGCTTCCAATGCCTAGACACCTCCGGCAGTGCCCTACAGTACAGCCCCTCAAGGAGGCTGGATATTCCTGGCCTGTTGTATCCTGCACAACATGGCCAATGACAGTGGGAGGCCACAGGCTGAAGAGGGGGACAGCGATGGGGAAGCCAGCGGCACCGGTGTTGATGGTGATGAGCAGGCCCCCCTTGGACGGCGGGACCCCAGACTGATCCGGCAGGCCCAGCTGCACAGGGACACCATCACAGAGGAGCATTATGCACAACACAGGTAAGTCAAGGGGCCATGTGCAAACAACACTGTCCTGGAGCAACCCACAGGCACACAGAGTAACACACCAGGGGTGCATGACGGCAAGGGGGGTGGAAGGGACCAGGCACACAAACACACCATCAGGGAGGGGCGAACAGTCATATGGACACACACACACACACACACACACACACACACAAACACACCAGGCACAAAGCGTACATGGGCAGATGCACAGCAGACCAGGAACAGACATGGCAAACACACAGATCCACAGACCACACCCACCACCTGTACTGTCCAAGCACGTGTGTCAGATGCTGGGCACCCTTGCACCTTGGTGTACAGTACAATGCAGGCATCATCATGCACACGCACCTGTGGACAGCAGTCGGGATGGTGTGCAGGTGGTCTGTATGTCGGCATGATGGGCAGGGCACCCACCAGTGCACTGCCCACTATGACGCACAGTGCACACAGGGCAGCACCAGACAGGGCCTGCACTGGGAGACAGGTCAGTCATGTTGCACCATTCCACAGCCACCACGGATGCATGGGCAGCCCCACTGTGACCCAACAGCACTGGCAGACTGAGCAGGGGCCACATGGGGTGGCACCGATGGACCACCAGGGGTCCCACTGTGCGATAGGACCTGTCCGCAGTGGGGTCTGTAGGATGCCAAACATACCTGCACCAGGGTGCTTGGGATGCCCACAGCAGAACCCGGCATCGACAGGCTTGGTGTCGCACGACGCCAGGAATGGGGAGTGGAGAGCGTACTGTGTGGGGTGCGTGGTACAGGAGCACCTGCTTGTGTGCCCACTGCAGCCACGACAGTGACCAATGCCTGGGTCTGCCTGTCAATGGCGGCGGTTACATCCATCCGCATATGGACCATCTCTGCACGGTCCAGAGCACAGTCTCTGCTGTGCCATTCCACAGCTGCACACAGTGCCTCCACAGACGTTGCAACCCGCCTTTGCTGCTGTACTGATTCCCGCAGCAGGCAGGTGTGTTCTTCAAATGGGTACTCTGCCACAATGGCATCCTGTCCCCCAGGGTGTGGAAGGTTCTGATGCTCAACACCCCTTGAGGGTGGGCGCTGTTCACCAGGACCAGGAATGGGCATATCAAAGGGCGGCGGGCATGTGCCACCGCTGGACACTGTACCCCCAGACCTGGTGGGTGACTGCTGCTGCTGCCCCTCCAACCGCTGTGCCCCAGGGACCACTCCTTCCACTGCTGTGGCCGCAACAGTGCCAGACACCTGCACAGCCACCGATGCTGCCCCACCGGTGCTGAAAGGCACAGCCTGGGACTGTGCTGACATTCTGGCACACATGTTGGAACCAGCTAGGCCCAGAGGCACGTGCTGGCCTGCTGTGTGTCCATCATGGGACACACACATGTCACTGCCCATTGCAGTCCTTGTATCATCAATGGTGCAAGTACGTGCTACAGCCACAGTCACAGCGTGCTGGCATGATTGCATGCCAGACTGCTGAGACACAGGCTGTGCACCCCCCACACCTGACTCACCGACACCAGAGTTGGCAGCCCAGCGTGCATGCTGGTGCAGTGCATGCTGGCTGGTGACAGAGGTGGATGGACCCTCCTCCATGTCCAGCAGGTCCTCCTCACTGCCTAGACCCACCACCACCATCCCCTGAAGATGAACAGGATCTGTAACAGAAAGAGAGGACATGTGAGTGCATGTGAACAACCTTCCCCCCCAACACCACCACCATGTCATACCGGGCAGTGATGGGCTTCCACCTGTCTGGAATCCACCTCCTGGTACGCCCTCAATAGCACTGCGCTGCATTGATGCAGCCAGTCAGTCCTCAGCCAGGGTCAGCTCCACCACCGCTGGCTGACCCCCGCCAGTGCCAGCACGTGCTGCCCTGAGGGCTGCTACCTTCTCCTTCACCCTCCTGCGGTCTGTCCCAATCTTCTTTTTGCATTCCTGCATGGAGCACTGGTGGCTTCCATGCAGTTCACTGCCCAAGCTACCCCCTCCCATGCAGCCGCACGCACCTGAGGGGTGCCCCGCCGTCCACTCAGTAGTGACTCCTCCTCCAGGTAGGCCTGGAAGAGGGCCTCTGTCTCTGACGTGGTGAAGTTGGGCCTCCTCCTCCTTGGCCCACCATCCTCACCCTCACCTTGGCTCTGCTCGGTCATGGCGATCTGTATGGGTGGAAGTGGACACCTGTCACTGTGCAGTCTACAGCGTTATCCCATTCCCATTGTCTAGAACATCCCACAGCATGCAACCCACCTCACCTGCAGTAACCGAATCTGGCCAGCACAGCCCAATGTCGCACATTTATAGCGCAATGCATGCAAATTAGAGTGGAGCAACTGTAATGATGCAATCGCGCTACCGCGCCTTTTGAATGGCTGATCAGATGACGTATGTGTCGGCTGAATATCGCGCCATTGCGCTTTTCTCAATATGGTTGAGCTGGCTGAGCCAATGGCGCAGATCTGTGACTGTGTGGTACACTGCATTGCGCATGCCCAGGTAGCTTACGCAGGCGTCTGCCGTGCTGATGACATGCTGTGCGTGATCGGCAATTCAGGCCATGGCCACCATTGTGCCAGTGGCGCTACAGCACTGGGCACCATATGGCGCTGTGGCACTACTGTGCAATAGTCCACTGTGGCACTGGCACGCAGGTGGTCAGTCGCGCAGGATGTGTAGATGTCAGATGGCGCTGAGCGTGGCCTTGCGTCATAGACCCCTGACCTGGTGTCCGACCTTTGCCCCCTGGCGCTGTTCAGCTGCCATGTGTACGGCCCTATTGTGCTGTTTGGTGACAGCGCTATGTGAACCAACGGCGCTGTACAAACAGCGCGATTGGAACCTATGGTGGTCTATTGCGCAACATTTCCACGTGGGGTTGCCACGCTGCAGGGCGCCATATTGCCTGCTGTAAAACTCCAACTATGGCACACAGGAGAGCACCCCAACGGAGCCCAGTGGAGGTGGCCAACCTGGTGGCTCTGGTTGAGCCCCACTATGGGGCACTGTATGGGGAGAAGCCCCTCACCATGGCTCGCACCCAGGTCTGGCTGCAGGTGGCCACTGACCTGGTGAGGGTCACAGGGCAGTGCCGGTCTGCAAAGCAGTGCTGGCACAGGTTCAGTGACCTCTGCAGGAGGGAGCCAGATGTGCTGCAATGCCTACGGTCACGTGCCAGGAGGGGCATTGTGCCTAGGCCAGGTGGGTGTACCATCTATGCACCTGTATTCTCCGTAGGGGTGTGAGTGTGTTTTGGTGGCTGTGCATGGGGGATGGCTCTGCCATGGTTGGCTGTGTCAGTGTGTGCAGGTATGAGATGCATGGGTCTGGCTGTGTGGGCAGGCACACTCACTGGGGCAGGGGGCAGTCTGCTTTGGAGTCACACTGATGTTTTTCTCAACATTTGTCTCCCACAGACCTGGCAGAGAGGATGCAGGCACAGGCTGAGGAGGGCCGTGGCAGGGCCCAGGTGGCGGATGGTGGTGCTGCGAGGGGTGGGCCACAGCAGCAGCAGCAGCAGCAGCCACAGCTGCTTGCTGAGTGTGAGTATCATTACATCATGATGCTATTGCATGCTGGAGGGGGTGGGCATGACCACCAGCCATGGACAACACAACCATGCATGACACAGGTGACAGTCATCACTGTCCAGTGTCACTGCATGTCTGTGTGTGCGTCACTGGTGGTCCATGCATGCACTGGGCACATGGCTGTGGAACTGGCATCCCACCACATTGCCACGTCACTTGACAGCCTTGTTTGTGCTGTGATGGACATGGGCAGTGTGTGTGTGTGCAGTGGTGCACATAGCTGGTGCAGCCTGGTTGGGCATGTTATGTGCATGGTCACTGTGGGTGGGTGCATACCATCACAGGTGCGGGACATTGGGCTATATGCCTTGCAGGTTAGGTGGTGTTCAGGGTTGTGGACAGTCACAGCCATTGACTGTGTTCCCTTTTCCTAGGCCTCATCGTCCTACGCAGGATTGATGCGTGCCTCCACCAGCTGACCTGGGTGTCCCTTTGAGAACCTTGACATCCTCCAGGACATCCAGCGCTGCGGCTCGCGCGAAGGCACAGCCAACCGAGACAGCACCAGGCAGCAGAGGACCAGCCTGCTAGGCCTTAGACAGGCTTCCTTCCCACTTCACCCATCCCACCCACCCTGCCTTCCCTCTCCCAGTTGGTCACCCTCCCCTTGCCCACCCCTACCTTGTACCCCTACCCCCGCTCTTGTAAATAGTTTTGTTATTGTTCTTGTTCTACTTTGTATTTTGAAATATATATATATTTTGTTATGAATACTGTGGTGGTCTCTGATTTGCAGCTGGCTATGGTTGCTCAGTTGCAGTGGTCTATACCATCTGGGTGGTATGGTCCTGGAGTATGTGTGTGTGTGTGCGTGTGTGTGTGTGTGCGCATGGGAGGTGTCTCCAGTGTGGCAGTGACTTTCTGTTGGTCTTGCCATCTGCCGCCCACTGCTGGGTGCACAAGTGCAGGTCTAGCTTGTATGGTTCCTATGCTACAGTTGGCGTGTGCGGGGGATGCATGGTGTTTACTGCAGTGACAGTCACTGCACATGGGTGGTGTCTTGGGGTCATGGTGCAGGGTGTGCTGTGCGGACGGGGGGCTGATGTGCACTGTGGTTGTCAACCCCCTGTGTGTGGCAGTCTCAGCCTGCCAGTGGTTGTGCTGGGGCGTCATGGCCCTGCTGTGCTTTGTTGGCTTGTCCCCATGGGCCAGTGGATCATCCATTCCACCCCAAGTGATGCTGTGCTTGGGGTGTGTGGATGTCTTGTTGGTTCTGCAGTGTGTTCCTGTGCCCATGTGTAGCATGGCTGGTGGTGGGCCCCAGCCTGCCTCCCTGGTTGTGCAGTTCCATTGCTCTGCTGGGGTTGGGGGGGCTCTGCTTGCACTATGGCACCTCTGGACTGCTCAGCTGGGCTAGCCTTGTTATGCTATGGTGCAACCTTTCTGCTTAGCTTCCCCTTCCTGGTTGCACTATGGCGCAGTTTGTGCGATATTCAGACATTGGCTGCTTGCGCAATTTGTTTTGCTCCATGTTTGAATATCGCATCTGTTGCACATATGCGCTATTGAATTGTGCTTGCTCCTGCTGTTACGCACATTTTGGGAGCAGTTTGAATATCTGGGCCATTGTAGGTAAATAAGCAACACAGAGGCAGTTAAAACAAATGATGTTCATTGGCATAGACAGATATGGCAAGATGCAACTTGAAGACAAAACAAGAGGATGCAATAAGTGCACAGTGCAGAAATGCAGGCAGATAGCAGCTAAGCTAACCAGTACTAGTATTTTTGGGCTGGCAGCAGGATATAGGGTGAGGAGTAAGATTAGAGAATGTAAAAGACAAGATGAGGGAGAAGAGGAGGAGGGAGCAGGGGAAGACAGGTGCACAGGGGATCAGAGGCAGTTGCAGGGGTGGGAAGAGAACTTGAGGAGAACAGAGGAGAGAGAGCATAGGGAAGAGGCAGGACAGATGGAGAGAGAAATGAATTCCACAGTTTGGGGAAGTGTTAGGAGAAGGCAGCCTGGCCAGCTGAAGATGTCTTAGTAGAGCGTGCAAGGGACCAGAAATCAGAGTTATGAAGGTTGTAGTAGGAAGGGAGGGGGAATGAGATGAGATAAGAGAGGAAAGAGTACAGACAGAATTTAGCATTAAAGGAGGAACAAAGAGAGAGGCACCTTGCTTCAAGGGAGGGAAGGGAGAGGGAGATATAAAGGTAGCAATGGTGAGTGTGGGGCAGGCAATCCAAAGCAAAGAAACAGAAGGAGTGGAAGAGGGAATCCAGTCTGGACAGGGTGTATTTAGGAGCAATACTGTAGACAATGTCTCCATAGTCAAAATATGGGAAGAATCATTTGCTGGACAATAGTTCTACAAGCTGGCAGGGGGTTGCAACCATGGTTCCTGTGTAATGCACCCAGTTTAAGGTGCATTTTTTTGTGGATGGCATCCATGTCCAGAAAAATCAAGGTGATGGTCGAGCCAGATTCTGAGGTACTTAACCCTTAGAAGACTGTGGACATATATATATGTCCAGAATCTATATACATTCACACATATTCAGTTCTCAAAGGGTTAAAGGAGGAAACATTATCGATCGTGGTCCCATCTAGGGTGTGGAGGAAGGGGGGGGTCAGTAAGCCTTGAGAGCTTCTGCCTAGTGCCAAAGGTCATGGAGACAATTTTTTTGGCACTGAGGGACAGCTGATTTGAATGGAACCAGTTCTGGAGGTCATCAAAGTCCTGCTGGAGCTTGATCATCAGATTAAAGGTGGGGGGAGGAACCGGATGTGTAAAAACTGTTTCATCTGTGTGCATATTGATGGACGCAGAGATACTTACAGTGGGGAGGTCATTCAGGAAAATGGAAAAGAGTATTGGGCCAGGTACAGAGCCTTGGGGGACACCAGGGGTGATAGGGAGTAGAGAGGATAAGGAATCACAAATTCTAACCGATTAAGTCCTACCAGCAAGGTAGGAGTAGAACCAGTTAGTAGCAGATGTAGAAAGCCCCCCTGCTCTAAGTCTGTCAGGGAGAAGTTGGTGGGCTACAGTGTCGAAGGCTTTGGCCAAGTCAATAAAGATGGTGGAGGTGGTAAGGCCCTGATTCATGCCTGAGACAATGGAGTTAGTAAGCTGTAGGAGGGAGGAGGAAGTGCAGTGGGATTTACAGGAACCAGGCTGGAAGAGACTGAAGAAGGAGGATGAATCAAGGAAGGGGGTGAGTTGAGAAAGAACTATGTGTTCTTGTAGTTTAGCAAGGGTGGAAAGCAGGGTGATGGGGCGATAACTGCCAGGACAGGATAGGTCACCACCTTTTGTAAGGGGTACAACAGTAGTATTTTTCCATGCATCAGGGACAGAGGCAAGGGAGCAGAGTGAAAAAGCAATAGCAGGGCAAGAGAGACAGAGGAGTTTAGGGTTGAGGCCATTAGGACTGTTGCCCTTGAGAGGGATTAGGGCTAGGAAGGACTTAGAGTGGCAGCGAGAGATATAGGAGAGGAGGAGAAAGGGGGAATCAGGAAGGTGAGGTGGGGGGATGGGGATGGGGAGAGGAAGGAGGAATAAAGGAGAGAAAGGAGAAGGCACAGGTAGTAAAGAAAGTGTTGAACTCAGATGCAACAGAGGGGGTCAGAAATGGTGACATCACTTATTTTGAGGACTGGAGCAGAGGACAGGGTGACAGGTGAGAGAAGAAGGCATGGATGACCTTTCAGAACTTGGAGCAGTGGTTAATGTTGGTCTGG
This sequence comes from Neoceratodus forsteri, assembly GCA_016271365.2. Classification (NCBI taxonomy): domain Eukaryota; kingdom Metazoa; phylum Chordata; order Ceratodontiformes; family Ceratodontidae; genus Neoceratodus; species Neoceratodus forsteri. Next base: position 156,312,011 of record CM028131.1, on the reverse strand, counting down.
AAGGTGGAGGCAAAGTACTCTACCTTGGCAAGTCTAGTGGCTTTGGTACAGGCATTGCAAAGGGCACCATTCTTGCGTAAATCAGTTGGGGAGCTAGAAGACTTGTGGGTCTGCCAGGAAAAGATCTCGAGCACAATGGGAAGCCAGTAATTCTGCAGTGATCCAGGGGAGGTGGGAACAATGAACCCTGGCTTTTCTGAGAGGAGCATGCTAGTCTTAGATAGACTGAAATTTGTACTTAAAATAAAGGAGGACAGGATCAACTGAGTTGGCCAAGGAGATGGGAGACCAGTTAGTAACTGCCAAGTCTGTGTGGAGAGAGGATAAATCCAGTGATTGGAAGAACCAGATCTGGAGGAGCTTGGGAGGGGCCTTAGGGTTGTGTAGATTATGGATACAATAGATGGTGGTCACTGAGCATGTCCAGAAATGTTCCAGCATCAATGATCCAGTGAGATGGAGGGCAAGAACCCAGTCCAGCAGGGAGTGGTTAAGGGATTTATGGTTGTGGTGGGTAGGATCAGTGATCAGTTGAGAAAGATTAAGGGACTTAATGTTTTGGCCGAATTTGGAATGAGATGGGGAGAGCCAATTGAAATGTGAGTCCCCAAGGATAAGTAATTCACCAGACAAGGCATGGGTAGAGATAGTAGTAAGAACATCAGTGATGGAAGAGGTGGAGAGGCCAGGGCAGCAGTTGACACCAGCCACAGAGATGGGAATAGATAAAGAGAGGAAGAGTTTGAGAAATAAAAGTTTGTAGGCAGTTGTAGAAGAGAAAGAGTGTAGAGGTGAACTAGATGGCAGCGGATAAGTAAATGACAACACTATCACCCCTACGGGCATGATCCTGGTGAGTACTGGAGTACCCAGGTATGGAGACTACCATATCAGGAATCTCAGGGGAAAGCCAAGATTCAGAGATGACTAGCATTTCATGGTGATGGTTGACCATGAGTGGTTGTAGCAGGTCCATCTTCAGGAGGAGGCTTCTGACATTGAGGTGTGCCACTCTCAGCCCTTTGGGGAGGCAGGTGGGACAAGAGTAAACAGGGCAAGGGTTGGGCTCAATGTCTCCAGCATCCAATAGCAGCAGTGAGATGAGGAGCTTAACTGGGACAGAGTGGTGTCTACCTGGTACTTGGGAGGCAGAGTAGGGGTGAGAGGAGGGAGGGTTGGCTGGTGAGAAGCCTGGATCTAAGAGATTCAAGATGGAGGTAGGATGAAGTGAGAAGTGAGGACCCAGGAAGCCAGGGGGAAACGAGGAGAGGGGGAAGGAAGTAGGAGTGGAGGGTTGGAGAAGGGGATGGAAGGATGGGGAAGGAGGGAGGTGAGGAGGGAAAGGATGTAGAAGGGAGGGAAGCACAGGTAAACAGGAAGAGAAGGAGAGAGAGGGACATATGGAACATATTTGATAGTAGGAAGTACAGAGGACAGGAGAAGTTGGTAAAAGGAGGGAGGGGGTCGAGCATACCCAAGAGGGGGTGGGGTATGCATGGGAGGAGTAGTGATGGAGCGAGATGAGGGAGTAAGACTTGACTGGAAATGAAGGGGAACAAAGAGAAGAGGAGTGGGGTTAATCTGAGAGGGGAGCAGGAGAAAGATGCAACTGCAGAAGTAGTAACGAGGAACAAGTGAAGGGAGCGAGAGAGAGAGCTAGACAGTATGCCAACTGAACAGTGACAATTTTACAGTGAACGACATTACAGCAGCAATTCGATGTTACCACTGTAATGCACCTGTGGGACCCCGACACTGCTTTCTCCCGGTATAGCACCACTCCCCAAATCAACTCTAACTCAGAGTTGATAATCCTAAAATCTGGGGAGGGGGGGCAGAGCCCCCCACATGGGGTGTTCGGGGTGCAAAGCCCCCACGAAAAAAATAGACAGTTTACGTATTGGACTTATGCCAAGCACAATTTGCAGTAGACATAAGTCCGTTGCTGTAATGTCTGTCAACAAAATTCTTGTCGAACCGGCGTTGTTGACCTGAGCTAAACAGGCAGGGGATGGGAGACAGAAGGTAATCAGTAAGTGACAAATGGGAAGGGGGACCTATATAGGGAATATTCAGTGAGGTAAGGGGGAGAGATGCAGAGATACAAGGATAAAAAACCCTAAAGAGGGATTATTTGCACTTGGACAGAAAATAAAAAGAAACAAGGGTACTGTAGTAGGCAGAGTTGAGGTCAGAAGAAAGAAATAAGGAAAGGGAGTGGGAGCAGCATATAGATATTAAAACTTAATAATAAAATGTTATTTTTATGGCGCCTTTCAAAAACCAAGGCGCCTTACAAATTACTAAAACATGTCAAAGTTCACAGCAGCATAAATATTATAAAACAGAAAATACAACTAAAATTAAATCCATCAGTCACTGAATGCTTGATACCTGAGGTATGTTTTTAAAGCTTGTTGATGCAAGTTAGAATATTAGATAAGTAGCAATATATGAAGCTAAACTGTGACAGGGTAATGTAACTTTAAGACTGATAGCAATGATATAATGAGCTGCAATCAGTAGTACACTGCAGTAATATATAATGCCTTTAAAATTAAGGCGTAATAAATGCAACTTCTAGTCTAATGGTCAGACTGAGTGGGCTTAATGGGCAGACTGGGTGGGCCAAGCGGTCCTTATCTGCCATCAAAGTCTATGTTTCTATGACTACATAGCAAAGGAAAATTTAGGTAAATAAAGTGGCAGCCCACTGAATGCAGCTTTCAAATAAAAGCAAGGTCAATATGTACTGAGCTGTAGCAGCTGCAGGAATGTAGGACAATTCTGTTAATTAGCAACAGTATTAGATTAAGTACGTTACCCAACAGAATAGTGGAAATAAACAAAATGCACTGTAAACTCAAGTTATATAAACCCTTAATATAGATTAAACATCATCCCTCTCCCCACATAAAACATCCCAAAGGTAAACAACATTAGTTAAACATAGGAACAAACAATACATGCTTTGAGAGAAATTGGAAGCAGAGCCAGGGGCAACCTATATCTGCTGAAGCCAGCGACTTACTGTCCTGCCAACTGACACCCACAGTATGATGCCCTTAAGCTGTGGCCCTTTAGTAAAGACTGCAGCAGAGGACTGCTTGGGAAGTGGGCCTATTAACAATGGACAAAGATCCGCTCTTCAGAGACAAAGGGCTCTGATTGGCTACCAGAGCAAAATGGGCAGAATCTCACAATGAGGAAGCCAGGCAATGTCACAGCCCAAGGTCCATGATTGTATCCATCAACTGAGCTGTCTGTCTACAGCATGAGCCCACCGGCTTCCCGATAATGTCCAGAGCTGCGCACACTTTAAAACCAAGCTGTAGAATGAAAGGCAAAGAACGTGGTAAAAGTTTAAAAGCTTCTCACAGAATCAGATCCACCTCCTCACACACAATGGGCTCTGACTTACTACCGGAGCAAAATGGACAGAGTCTCACAATGAGGAAGCCAGCAAATGTCACAGCCCAAGGTTTGTGATTGCGTACACCAGCTAAGCTTTCTGTCCACAGCACGAGCCCACCGGCTCCCAAATAATGTCCAGAGTTGCACACACTTCAAAACTAAGCCATAGAAAGATTAATTAATTAGATTAATTGGCTATGTTAGCCTATGTGGGCTGTAACTATTTAAATGGAATGCCCTGCTATCTGAATAGGATGATTTCTGGCCAGACTTGCCCACACGTGTCCTCCCACTATATGTTAATGTCAGTTTGCAGATCCTGTTCCTCACTCCCAACTTGTCCCCTCCATGGCATTGCTGTACCTAAACTGCTGTTCTATGCTTGCTGTCTCTGGTTTCACTGTCTGTTCTTCGTACCCAACTTCTCCTCCCATGGCACTGCTGAACTCAGACCAAAGCAAACAGGTGCCCTCCTGGCTATTTTTTTTAACTGACTGATTGTTCCCTAACCAAGACTTGTAGCAGAGAAAGAGAGAGACAGAAAGTGTGCTGGCATCACTGAGGACTCACCAGTTGTTCTAGCTCTCTATTTTAAAGTTCTCAGCTTTCTCCAGTTTTGCTGTCTGTTCCTTGCTCCTGAGTTGTCCCCTCCATGGCATTGCTGAACTCAAACCCTCACTATCACCCAGTGTCTGGACTTAAAAGTTGAGCTGAGCCAGCCTGGTGGTGCAGAGAGCTGAGGCACTGGACACCTTACATCGTGTCATGCCAGCAACCTGGGTTTGGGAACTTATTCGGGTCATCAAGGAGCCGGGGGCAGTGTGAGAACAGGATTGAGCAGCCATCCCCCATAGTTCAGCTGCCATGGGGTGGAGGTCCAGTGGCTAGTGTAGGTAGGAGGGGGCAACAAGTCACAGGAGGGTACCTCGAGCTGCAGTGTGTGCATGCCTCCACATGAGCACGCACTGCCTGGTATTGGACAGGTGAAAAACGGGGCAAACAAGATAGAAAAAAAAGTTGATCTAATCTGTATGATGGTATGTTCTTCAGTATGCTCTCTTTCTTACTCAAAAAGTTGTGGTACATTCCTCAGAATGCACGCACACACACACACACACACACACACACAGCCAATCTATGCTGCAACAGGATGATTTCTGTGATCTTTTTAAAACAGGGTTAGGAACAACTAAGGCAGAAGCACCCAGCATAAACAGAGGCAAAACAGAAGCACTATGATGCATTTCAACTGCCTATCACTCTTGTGATATGCAGTGCAGCGTCCCTCACACCTTGTGTCCTAAGAGTTCTGCTAGCTGTACATCTACAGATGGCAGTAATGTGCAAAATGTGGCTCCATTCCCATCCTCCTCCTCCCAGCCAGCCCCTGACAACCCAGGCTCCTTCCAAAAGCCATGTTGCCTTTGTCAAGTGCAGTAGCCTTACTGCTGCACTGATGGGCCAGCCACTGTAAATGCTTTTTATAATGAGAGTCAGAGCAGTGAGGAATCAGAAGGGGGTTCAAGCCAATGAACCATTTCATCTCCTCCAAATGATATATACCTGTAATGTGTTTCGAACCATGGCAAATTCCTGCCACAGTTCCTTTTCACTTGCGGCAAATTCCAGTCACCCCTTCACCAAGAACCCACAGCTTAGTTCTGCCATAACACCTAGGGTTTGCTTTCCCACAGAAAATCCTCAATTGGGTTGCTCATTTTTTTAAACCAAGATTGGGAAATATACATTGCCTGGTGAGCTAGGCAGTGCATAAGTCTGGTGAAGGTTATCATCTTAACTGCTGAAATTTTACCTCCATGTAAGAGGTGTAAGGATCTCAATCTGTGACACAACTTCTTAGTGTTTTCAACAATGTAGAAAGGTTACTTGAGATAATGCTGGAGGTATTTGGGTAAGTGTTAATAGCGCACTTGAGTTAGGTAGAAAAAATGCCATTGCAAAAAAAAAAAAATTATCTTTGTAATGAAATACAGTTCAATTTTACATAAAGCAGCAAGCATTATATGTAACAGCTGGAATATTTTAACAAGTGATAAGAATTTGAGAGATGCTGTGGCCCCAAACCATTGGTAACGTATTCATGAATAAATAACATTGGGGATATGCTAACTCACAATCACCGGAGATATACAGTAACTCACAGTCATTTTAGTGAGAAAAAGATGATGTCAAGAAAGCATCAACTAAAGTTTTTTCTACTGCAGATCATGCTCAATTTGTAAAACTGCAGTGAGGGGCAAGGAATTTGTTCATCCTATGAATCCTGATTAAAAAGAAAATAAAAATATGGTACTACTAACATGTTGAAGTTCTTTTGTGGTGTATGGAATCTGGTGTGGCTGTCAAAAACTGTACAGAATATTGGCAGGACAACCATATCTGTAAAAATTTGGATTCAAGAACATACATGTTCTATTTTCAGTGAAAAGTGTGATAGTACAATAGGACAGCACTTTAAAGATCTTCATGATGGGGTCAGTCATTGTGATTTATAATGTTTGATCAGATCTTAGGGTCACCACGAAGTGGGAATAGAGATAATAAATTATTAAGACATGAATGTCAATGCGTTTTTTGTAATGCAAAGCTTAGTGACATAGGGTTTGAATTAAGATCTACCATTATCAGGATTTTTATGAATAAATGGTAGTATGTAACACTCTTTGATCTAATAAAAGGAAAATAAAAACATAACTTTAAAGTAAATATGGGCTTTGGACTATGTCGCAAGTGAAAGCAAAATGTATCCAAATTCATTTTTAACCAACTAGTGTTAAACTGTTAATTCTTTTTTAAGTTTATTTTTTCATAAGGAGATACAACATTCTTCACATATTTCAATTACAAAAACATATAAACAGTAAAAATAGTAACATTTAAGAACAAATATAGACATATTAATTTTAAATTAATTTGAAACATTACTTATATAAGATCAAAGAAGATTTTTCAAGAATTGACAGAATGTTTCACTACTATATACTTAAGCAATAATGCTCCACAGGGTGTACTGTGCTGGGATAACATGATGCCCTGTGTGTTGGGCACGAGGCCACAGGCCACGTGCTTCCAACACCAAGGTGTGACATTATGCCAGCACAATACACATCCTGGACTGCATTACTGTGATTATAAAATGGCTTGTTAGTACAAAAAAAATGACAGAAGTCAATTTTTAGTGGTTTTAAGCAGTTTATAGCATTAACAAAGCAGATAAAATTTGGCAAGATAAAATAGTTCCTTTCCTAAATTCATTTTAACACTTATTTTTGGTATTATTTATAATCATAAATACTTAAATATGTTTTCAAGCCATAAATACTTTAACAGACAACTTACAGACAAAATATGGTAAGAGTATAAATTACTTTTAAAGAAATAAATAACTCGACTTATTGCAGTGTGTCATGGCAAACTTTTTTCGGTCCAAGAATCCTAACAGGGACATGTTTAACAGTTCAAACTGTACAGAACAAAGAACTGTTCAAGTTCATTAGAAGGCGGCTCTCTTTCAGCTTTTGTATATGTAGAACATATACATCAAGTTGCCTTGTATTACTGCATGTGTGGAATAGCATTGGAAAGATGATGTCATCATTGTTGTGTAGTAGATGGGTTCCTCTTGGCTGGGCAGATCTCTGTGTTGCTGAGGTTCAAGATTCTGGCCTTGGTTTTGTGTTTCCTGGAATCAGTTCCTGCTGTTGGTGCTTGCTTACTCTGCAACTGCACATTGGACACCATGCTGGATGTAGTTGGGATTTCAATCTGGGGGAGAGCTGGAGTTGCATGGTGCATTGTTCCAGATAGGATGGAGCTCCACTGGCTTCTGTCAGTGAGTGATGGACCACAGTACAGTAGCTACAGAGGGAAGTTTCAGCTTTATGAATGGTGACTGCCATTATTTGGAGTGCTTCCAGACTGGCATCTAGTAGCAGCTATATTGCGGTCTCAGAGCTGCTGTGATTTTTATACATGTTGGAGAGAGTTGCAGCTTTGCAAATTTTAGGCAGCATGGATGTTAAGCAATTTATACCCATTGGCTCGAGATACTGTATACCAGGGTCTCTCTTCACTCCATGGTTAGGCTGTTTCTTTTTTTCTGTAGTGCATTGAGAGGCTTGGGGCGCCTGTTGGTAGTTTGCTTATGTATTTTTTATGGCTGAAACAGGGCATAGTGGGTGACCTTCGATAGCGAACATGTAAACTCTAGGTTGGTCTTGAACTCTTTTATTCAGTTTGCTGTGGATTTTAGTTTTTTCATCGAACAAAAGAGTCATGTATTCATAGCAGTGTATGTCTCTTTTAAACTCATAAGACTCTGGATTTAGTAGTCTTTGGCCCTCACAGCCACGTCTGGCAAAGTGTAGCTGGATTTCTAGCCAGATGTAACAGTTGAGTCCTTCAGCAGTTTCAGGGCTTAAAGCCCTGGAGTCCGATAATTTCTGCAGCTCCACTCTCAAGATGGCAGAGTAGTGCTACATTTTTGTGGTGAGGATTGCTGGGTAGGACTGTGGCCTGAGGGGAGAGGCGGAGCAGCAAGATGGCTGTGCTGCTGCTCTGCTTCATGCCACTCTATCAATGGGCTCTCACCCAAAGATTTTTGCCTCTTATTTTAATTTCTCCACTCTGCCCTAAAAATTTATGAATGAAAATATTACTTTATTAATTAGAAAAAAACTGGGATTTCTTTTTGAGTTCTACAGACCAGTTGATGTTCTGACGGTTTTGCCATTTTTTTTCTCTGACTTCTTGGTTGAATTCAGGAGTGCAGAGCAGAGCAGAGCAAGGCAGATCTTCTCTCCTTTTGCCAGTGATACTTGTCGTATTTTACACTAATAAGTAATTGGAGTATACAAGCTGACAAATTCTGGCATTCTGGAAACAAGAAATGCCGGAGGACCTCATGGCATGAGAGGGTTATCGCCTTAGCCTAGGTGAAAGAGTTGGGGTTGAAATTCATGAACTTTATGAATGAAATTGGAGCAATTTTAATTGACAGTTTTTTGTGCACTGGTAAGGAGGCTGGTGCCTCTCTTTGATAGGCTGTCTTGAGAGACCCTGCAAGGAAGGGAACAAAAGGAGTGCAAATAGCATTTTTATGCTGACATGCCAGATTCTGGTATGCTAAAGGTACGCCATTGTTGCCTAGGAGGAGGATTGTTTTTCTGCTTGGTTAGCTTACCTTGAGGTTACTACATTCAGTGGAGTGTTTCTCTTCTATTTAATTTTCAGGTGTGGCTGCCCCCAGTACTGCTGAATGGTCAAGATGAGGGATGGGATACATAAGGAGGCAATGTTCTAAGTTTAAGACTGAGTGGAAATACTTAATTGATAGATGTCTGAAAAAAGGGAGCTTGTGTGAAGTGGAGAATTTTAAGAGGTTAAAGAATATTCTTTTGCCTTTAAATATGAATGTAAAACTCTTTGAGGAAGTCCTGATTGTCATATGAATGGTAAGAGTGGACATTTCAACACTTACGGTCAAGGAGTAATGGCAATTGCTGGGTCGTGAAATTAATAGATAAGCGGGCTACCTTTTGATGTTAAAATGTTTGAAACAGTGGGTAGAACACTGGAAACTTATTGCCTATGATGTCTCTCATAGCTTTTGCCTCCTGACAAATGTACCGAGGCCTACAATGAAAGCTAACTACCACCTGATTGAACTCCTAGCTTAAGGAGCAAAATGGCATTCGTTTAATTGACCCGGTTCCTGGTTGGACTCCTTGTTTAAGGAGCGGAATGTTAAAATGTTTAAATGGCCAGGTTATTGAGTATTTCCAAAAAATATAAATAATTTTCACTGGCTTCTGCTGCACTTACTCGAAAATGTGTTTAAGCAATAATTTTGCTGCCCTTTTACTCCTCGAAATCTTTATAATGGGATACTCTATGAGTTTACTGACAACAAAATCAGCAGACTATATGAAACCTCCTGTGAGCAGTATTGAAAGGAGCACAGACTCCAGCATGGACTCCAGTACTTTAAAGGAGTTATTTTATTTTTATATTTTAGAATTTGTTGCAACATGTGTGGTGCAATTTCATATCTATCAGCATTTTTAATGTTTAGCAGTTGGACCTTATTGCAGAGGAGTGTGTTGCTGACATTTTAAAGGCATGTTTTGAGAGCAAAATCAGCGACATCTGAGCTGCTGTTTTATGAACCCTTATGTGCTAGGAAAATTAATAACTTACAAAAGATGAAATCTGAGGCAAAATAAGAGTCTCTTCTTTGTCCACTGCTTGTGTGCAGTAGATTTATGTACATTGTTAAGATGTACCTGATGAATTAGAGCCTCAAGTTGTATGTCTTATTCATGTGGGCAAGTAAACATGTGGACCCTTTTAGGGAAAAAAATCTAAATTACAGTATGTGAACCATGTGAATGGGTACTAGAATTTATAAAACAGCTCCATAGACATGCCGATTGATATAATTGCTAACCACTGGGTGTGTTAGTAGGACATGTTGCATGTTTTATATTTAACATTTTAATGGACACAGATAAGAGACCCAAAAGGTAAGTTGGTCTCTGTTAGTCGGTATTGTACACATGTACATATAATGTAACTGTCACACTCATACTGACTAATGTTGTGCATTTGTATGGCTTGTTTCAAATTTGTTTTAGTTTTAGTATATTGTAATGGCTTTATGCTGATCAATAAAATCTCTTTGAACTTTGCTACATTTTTGTCACAGCCTTATCTATGGAGGTTTGTGATACTGGCTGTGAAAACATTGTTTGTGAAATTTAATTTGGAGTCTGACACCAAGTTTAAATTATGGATGATAGGCGGCTCATTTATATATCTGTTAATTCACACTTGGAGCCCCACATAACTACTGATGCTGTATGGCCATCCCATGATGTTTCAGATAGACTTGTAGAAGTGTAATAGTATGGTATTAAATACTGTGGCAGTTATCGTATTTAAGTCAACTTGCTGATATGCCTCTTTTAGCCAGTCAAAGAACATTTTTACTCTCAGCTTGTTGCTCATTTTGTGGTGGGCTAATTTCTTTCAGTCTCTACCCAATCAAGCTTATCAGATGCTAGCTCTAAGAGCCATGTTTTTTTTTTTTTTAGTATTACTGTCAGTGTATGTTCTGCTGGTGGCAAGCATAGTGATATGTTTTCTTCATGACAATACTATGTTTATATGAACAGTCTGACAGGTGCTGGGAATACATTCATTATGTTATGCTGGGATATCATCATGGGTCTATCCCCAAATGAGCCAATCAGAAAGATAGACTCTTTCTTGCTGTTTTATTGCCTTTAAAAACCATCACTCTCTACCACATTTCTTAGTAGTTTCCATATCAAGTCATTTAATTTGTTGACACTGTTAAGACTATAAAATGTTTGTGCTATTATCATGCAATTTAATAGTAATGACTCCCATTGAAAGAAATTCAGAGGTATTAGACTTTTCCACTCTCTCATAATGCATCTTTTTGCATTCAATAATGGTATAGCTAGCATTTTTATTTGGTGGGGGGGACTGGTTAGTATACTCTGAAATTAAGATTCACCCACCATGCATAATTCTGGCCCTTTACTAATGATGTTTCTGGTAGTTTTTTTTTATTATTATTATTATTATGAAGATCTGTGACCAAAAATTACCCAAACCTTTGCAACTGGTCATTACATATGATATGTTATCAATTCCCTCTTAACATATATTACAGAATGCTGTCAATTGTGGATTTAGCTTATTCAAAAGATAGGGGGAGTAGTGTATCCTAGGTATAGTTCAATACTAAATTTGACACAGTTATTTTCTTTTTGTTAATAAGCATATTGTATTAACTTTTATAACAAACAGGAGAAGGGAAAACAGAACAGATATAACAATACAGTGCATATAAGATGAAAGCAATACATCCCAGATGGTACATATTATAAATTAATAATATGGTTAACAAAAAGAGGTAGTAACAATGCTAATAGTAATGGCAGTATGTGGGCTTGGGCAGTCAACAGACAGAACAACAAATAAGTTATATTCTAATATATTCCATTCAGTATGTATTTCTGACAACTTTTCCTCCATCCAAGTTACTTTAAGTTCCTTTTCCCATACCACTTTGAGCTTATCTAAATCATTTTTTTTTTTGTATTATTATTCATTATTATTTTATATATTTACGAAATTAGTTTCATTCTAGTTTTGGCTACAGAGAATACATCATGTATTTCTAAATGATTTTCTAATCTTATTGATTTGCCCAATATATCGCTGGGTACAGGTTTAATTTGAAAATATCTAAACAGATGGGTTCTGTCTAAATCAGATTTAGTCTGTATTTGGAAAAAGGGCATCAAATACGGCTTGCCAAATAAATCCTCTATGGCCTTTATGCCCTTATCCATCCAGATATTTAAGAAATTTTCATTGAATATGTTATGAAATCCATTCAGTTTAGGGGGTATATGTACAGTTAAGTGCTTGTTATACAGTATTCTGAGATTTTATTAGTTTTAGACCAAATGTTTAATGCTGTTATGACTACACCCTCAATTATTCATTGCCTTTCTATTTGTAATGCATAGTAGTTGATTCTTCTTAAAAGTTAAATGATTCCTTTCAGTACTAGACCAAAAAGGTGGACAATCAGGAAACCATTCGCGTAAATGTTCCAAAATACTTGAAAAAAAGAATATTTGTTAAGTGTGGTGATTCTAACCCCATCTTTATATGTCAGGCATTTAAATTCTTTTTACTCAGTCTTGGTCTTTTATTTTTCTGCAAAAATGTCAATACTATTTTATCTGTTTGGCTAAAGACCTTTTGATTTCTCTCTATTTGGGTGGCTTGAAAAACATATAGCAATTTCAGTACAGAGTTCACTTTAAGCACCGGTACTCTACTCAGTAAAGTAAGAGGTAAATCAGACCATTTTATTAAGTCTGTTTTTATTTCTTCTATTAGTGGTTCAACATTATGTTTCATAAAATCTTCTAAATTATCCAAGATCATGATTTCTAAGTATTTTATTTTGGGTTTGGAAACTGTAAAAGTTACCATATCTGACAGAATTTGAATTTCAGGTGGGTTTATAGCTAATGCCTCCATTTTGGCCCAGTTTACTTTTAGATCTGATAATGCTCCATATTTACTTATTGTTTCAATTATTAAAGGAATGTTTTTGAGCCAGGTTATTAGTATACAAAAAAATGTCATCCACAAAGAGTGGTAATTTTATGTTGTGTGTTTCTACTGCATAACCTTTAATGTCTTCCATTCATCTTATCTTAGCTATGGGTCCTGGAGGCATGCAAAGAATATGGGGGAAAAAGGACAACCTTTTCTCAAAAAGAGAAATATTATTGGTTATAATATGGCCTGCAGATATATTGTAAATCATTCTAATCCATGCAATAAAATGTTCTCCAGATCCAGACTTTATCATAATCTTAACTACGTACAACCACTCTAACCTGTCAAATGCTTTCTCTGCATCTAGGGACACTACCAAAGCATTCTTGTCTTTATTATTTTGAATCACATTAAATGCATGTGTAATATTATTATGACACCACACCCCTTCCCTTGATGAAGTTTACTTGTTCACTGTTAATTAAGGTGGGCAAATGCTTTTCCAATGTGGTTGCTGGTTGATTTTTGTGAATATCTTGTAATGTGAGTTTAATAATGAGATCGGTCTGTATGAAGATTATTTAGTACATGGTATACCTTGCTTGTGCAAAACCAGTATAAGGGCTTCATCAAAGGAGGGATGGATCTTTTGAGGTGAATTATAAAACAAAGACAAAAATGGTACCAAAGTAGCACCGAAGTCTTTATAAAAAGCTATAGATAGGCCATCTAGGGCCAATGCTTTCCCACCTTTTAGTATTTTTATTGCTTGGTATATTTCTTCACTTTTAATTATTTCTTCCAATTCATCTTCAGCTGTTATATGCAGTTTTGGGATATTGATTACTGTATCTCCTTAAATAAATCTTCACAAACAAAATGTATTGGAATTCTTTTTAAAGCAGCAGTGCAATGAAAATGGGCTAAAATTTGACCCCACCTTTTTTTCTTCCTAATCAATACCATATGTCTTCCAGTTCATTTTGGTGGTACATTTTTCAGTTTCCATTATCATGTAAGAATTTTATGAACATTTAAAATAATTATTTCTTAAGAAAAAAGATGGCCACCACATTTTTGCATAGAAATAATTTTTATTTTATTTATTTATTTAGTTTTTGTTGACCGGGTGAGTGCACTAGACAAATCCTGCCTATTTTCAGGCACGACCCGGGGGGAGGGGGATTCAGATGAATGGCAACTGACCTTGAACCAGATTAAGCTGTTGGTGGTATTTTTTTAGTGAATGAGGGAAATTTAGCCAGGACACGGAAATTCCTACTCTTTTCGATAAGTGCCATGGGATCTTTTAACATCCACCTGAACTACCACCAATCCAGGCAGATGGGACCTCGGTTTAACGTCTCATCCGAAAGACGGCACCTCAGAAATGCAGCACCCCTCTCATGCTGCATTACAGTGTCAGTACTGGTATATTAACCCAAGTGCCAGATGTGGGAACTGAACCCACAGCCCTCTGATCTCCCGGCCTCAGAGGCGAGTGTGCTACCTACTGAGCCACTGACACTAATATTGAGGGCCTGAGGAGGGTAAGAATCCAGACAAAAATGCAAATGTACAGTACACAGCATAGGAAGCATCCAGAAAACCCAAATCAACTGTTCTGCCAATATGTTTTATAACTGTACCATAAAATTGGCTTTTTGGAGTAACTTTTTTCATTGCACTGCTGCTTTTAACAGCTAGTGTTAAATTATTAACTTTATTCTTGTGTCTACATAGACATCTAAATTATGAATATGGCATCTAAAAAGTAAAATGTACCTGAACCTGCGATGTATCCTCTAGTGAAAAAATGTTGCTTTGCCCTGTGTTTGTTCCAGTAACTCAAAGTGTTAATAATCTTTAAATATTTACTAAACAAGCATACAAATTATATAATACCCAAAAGAGAACAATATTCTAAGGTTTTGATCGAAGTGATTCTACAACACAATCAACACTCAGGTATTGAGGACTACGTCAATACCTTGTTTGAATAAGCTTGATATTAAGAGTTCATGTTATGATGGAGTTTTTCCACTCTCTTTATTTAACTACTGTATGTGGACACCAGCATAAATCTATTGCACTTAAGATATGATCATAAAATCCTAGAAATCTGGCAGCAGAAAATGACACTTTTGGCCCATCGAGTCTGCCCTTTACCCCCTTCCTACTCATCTCCTTTGTCCAGAGACATCCCACTCCGCCCACTGGTCAACCACTTGTGTCTGTCTCATGCCATCTTGAATCCTTCCACCATTTCAGCCCCCACCACCTCTTCCAGCAGTCTGTTCCAGGACTCCACCACCCTCTTAGTGAAGTAAGGCCCCCTCACATTGCCCCAGACCTTCCTCCTTCTAATCACAGATTATGACCCCTAGTTCTAGCATTTACTTTCCTTGTAAATTGGCTCCCCACCCTCACCTTATTAATCCCCTTCATGTAGTTAAATGTTTTTATCATATCCCTCTGCTCCCTTCCAGTCTCCAGTGGGTACAGATTCAATTCCCTCCACCTCTCCTCATAGGACTTCTTATGCATACCATGCACCATCTTGGTTGCCCTTCTCTGAACCCTTTCAATCACGTCTATGTCCTTGTATGGGTGAGGTCTCCAGAACTGGACCCCATACTCCAGGTGAGGCCTCACCGTGGATTTATAAAGAGGCATCAACACCGCCCTCATTTTGCTTGTTATACCCCTCCCTATGCACACCAGGATTCTATTTGCTTTGCCCACTGCCTTGCTGCATTGGTTCCACACCTTAAGGTTATCTGAAATTATAAACTCCAGATCCCTTTCCTGCTCAGCTGCCTTAATTCCAGTGTGTAATGGCTTGTGGGTTATTACAGCCCATGTGCATTACTGTACATTTTTTGGCATTGAATTTCATCTGCCAGGTTTCCGACCACCCCTCCAGAATCTTTAGTTCCTCCCTCATTGCCTCCATATCCCCCCTAGCATGTCCACCCTATTACAGATCTTCATGTCATCTGCAAATAGGCACATATTCCCCTGCAGCCCCTCTGTTATTTCACTGACACAGATATTAAAAAAGATGGGTCCCAGCACCAACCCCTTGGGCACCCCGATCATCACCCCTTCCTCCCTGGAATGCACCCCATTTACCACCACCCTCTGGCTTCTGTCCTTCAGTCAGTTCTCCACCCACCTTGTTATTTTCAGTCCCACCCTCAAGCTTTCCAGCTTATTTATCAGCCTTCTGTGAGGGACAGTGTTGAAGGCCTTCCTGAAGTCCAGATAGGCTACATCCACTGCCCCCCCAATCAACCACCTTCGTCACCCAGTCGAAAAACTTGATTAGGTTCATTTGGCATGACCTCTTTTGTATGAAGGCAAGCTGTCTGTCATCCTGTAGTCTGCTGTCTACAAGGTAACTGACCACCCTTTCTTTTAATAGCACCTCCATCACCTTACCCACCACTGAGGTGAGGCTGACTGGACAATCATTTTCCACCTCCTCCTTGCTGCCGCAGTTATGAAGTGGCACCACATGTGCACTCTTCCAGTCTTTAGGCACCCACCCTGTATCCAGGGACAAGTTAAACAACCTTGCCAGAGGTGCTGCCAGCTCCTTCCTTAGTTCCCAGAGTACCCTAGGATGTAGGGCATCTGGACCCATTGCCTTGTCCACCCTCAGCCTTCCTAGTTCCTCTCTTATTCTGTCCTCACTGAACAAGCTAGGATCTACCATTTTGTGATCCCGTCTCCTCTCCCTTATCTCCAGTCCCCTTCCTTTCCCCTCCACCATGAAGACAGAGCAGAAGTACATATTCAGCATCTCTGCTCTCTTGAAGTCCCCCTGCACTTGTACTCCCCCCTCACTCTTACTATCCCCTGCCTTACCTTCCTCTTCTCTTTTACATGCCTAAAAAAAGTTTTATCTCCTTGATTGGCCTACATAGCAATTCTATCCTCTGCATCTGCTTTCACCTTCCTAATCATCTGCCTTGTCACTCTCAGTTTCTTCTCTCTGTCTTCTTTTCTCTGGGTCTTCTTATATGATCTGAATGCCATTTTATTTATTTTAGTCTTTGGTAATCAGGTAAGGCTCACTAGGCACAAGTGCCTGTTTTCAGGGTTGACCTGGGAGCACTGGGTGGTTAAGGGACTTGCTCAGAGTCACACAGTATGCAAGTGGAGGTTGTGAGACTCAAACCCAGGTCTGGTCTGCTGGATGTACCAAGCTTGTTACTCTAACCTCTAGGCTATATTGCCAGTTTCTTTTTTCTTTCCCCAATTGCCCCCCTCACTTCACTGGTGAATCAGAGCAGCCTCTTTCTTTTTCTGTTCTTCCTTACCTTCCTTATGCAGAGTTCAGTGACTTTCAGAAACCCCCTCTTATTCGATTTCCATAATTCCTCCACATCACCTATTTTCTCCTTCCCCTCCATTTCTTTGTGGAATATCTCCCTCATTCTGCAAGTCTGACTGCCTGAAATCCAGAACCTTTGTGATGATCTGCATTAATATTTACGGTTATCATTACTGGAATTTTGATTAGCTAAGAATGTATTTATGACATGTTGCTTAGAAGTGATGATCATCAGTTAGTGCAATGTCAGTTTGTAAATAATGCCACCACAGAAACCATTTCAGTTTTGGGTTTGGTTAATTGATATTAGAATTTGATGCCTTTATAATTGTGTAGAATATGATAAATATATTTAAAATACTTGCCTCAGGCTGGCCTGGTGGCACTGAGGTGCTCAATGCCGCACCTCATGCCATGCCAGTGACCTGGGTTCGGGAACGGACCTGGCCATCGGGGTTCAGCAAGGGAGGAAGGGGATTGAGCATCCAAAGGATTGCTGTCCTCTCCCAAGATGGGTTGTAGGGGGTTCCTGGCACTGTTGTGGCCTCTGGTGGAGACTGGGAGTGGCACAAGTGCACAGGATATGGAAGGGGTGGGACAACAGCAAGCTCCAGTGGCAAGGGGCACAGAGGAAACAGCCATGCAGGAGCCATCACATGCCACATCCCAAGGGGGGAAACAGCATGGCAAAATTCCCTCACAGTGGCTGCATGAAGCCACTGACAGTCTACCGGTCCCTGAGCCAAACAAAGCCTGACATAGGTCGGGGCAGGGATCTTAGGGTGATGCGATCTCTCCTCCTGGTCCACCTCCCACTGGGGGGCCCTCTGTAGGGGGTAAGCTATGGTTCTCCCCTGCTCTGTGGTCATGGCAGAGGCTGGCTCAGTGGGGGCTTGTTGAGCAACCACGTATACGGTTGACAAGGGGTAAGTTCCCCCTACCTCTTGTGAGAGCATAAATAAAATTGAAAAAAAAAATACTTGCCTCAAAATATAATTTTTTTATTTTATTTTGATCTTTTTTAATTTGCCATTTTCTAATACATCAGATAGATATTAAGGTAAATAGCATCATGTCATTCTACATGAAATAGTTAAATGTAAAAGTTTTTCAAACAAATCACTCTTTTGGGGTCACATAATGCAATGGCATTATAAAATAAGGTTGCATCTGAGAGACTTCACCCCTGTCGAAGCTCCAGCATGAGCGGAGTGCTGCATTGTCCTACACACCACCACCTCATCACCATCTGTCTCTCCTTCCTTTTTTCACTGCTGTGCTGTCTGTAATCTGGATTAGACCAGAGACTGGCAAATGAATTACTGCTTCAAGGCAAATGGGCCTTTGCAGTGCATGAAAACCATTACTTTTTTGCTGCTAGCATTTGAAGTGTCAGTCTAATAAGAACTTTGAGTCATATAATCAGTGTATCTGACCAAGTGTTATATGAGAAAAAAATATGTTGTTAAAATAGAATCTCTAAAAAAGTTCAGCCAATTTGAGAAATGCATCAGCAGCATCCAGAATCTCCTGTGCCTATGCCGTTTACTTGGTTATGAAGGTATTTGGGGTAAACTAGATCCACAGATACTTGAGACCCTTAGGTGAACATTTAAGCCCCAAATGAGAAAGAGGGCTCCAGTTTTCAGTGTTGATTCAGAGGCATTACCTTGGTCTGACATGGTTTGGTTTTGACTCAGATATTTCATGGAAGGAGATGAGAAGGTGAGGGACACTAGCTGATGCATCTTTCAGCAATACTAGTCATCTGCATAAAGATACATTCTGAACTTCACTGGACCCATTTGGATACCTTTGAGCACTGTATGGTGCCTCATGGCAATGGCCAATAGCTCAGTGGCAAGGACAAACAGTAGGGGGAGACAAAGGGCATATGTGAAAGGTGCCCCTCATCAGAGGGAAAGGAGGTAAGAATGTAATTCATGAGCACTCTTGCTGTTGAGTAGTACCCCCATATTCATGCGCAGCGCATCTCGGCAGAAAAGGGAGATGTTCCACACAACTCCGACAATGCGCCATAGCACGATATTCAAATGGGCGGGATGCACCGGCCACAAGGGGAATGGACCAGGGCATAGAATAATGTATGCGGCCCATGTAGAGGGGGCTTCCCCATGAATATGCTGCACATCAGAATATTCACTGGTAGTTTGCCCCGCAAGGGTCAGAAATGTACTGCACATAGATAGGCTACAAAAAACTGTCCTAAATTGACCAGCCACCCACAGGCAGGCTGCAGATGTGCAGACCAGTACACAGCAGCCTGCCAGCCCTGGTAGGACAGGGATACCTATCTCCCATCCCTGATCCCCTATCTAATGAAACATAATGCTCAAACCCCTTTTCCATAGTGTAGTGTGCCCCCCACCTGGCCCTGATCCCTGTTCACACTGGAAACAACCCCCGACTGGCCCTGAACCCGGATGTCTACAAAACTAGACAGTCCCCCCAGTATTACCATAGTACAGTGGCCCCCCACACCTTCCACCCTGTCAGGTCTGGACCACCCAAACCCGCACTCCCCAACTCAGACGGAGCTGGCAACTGGCTCAGCCCTCCACACACCACCATAGCCAACTGCTGACTGAACCATCAATGCCCGTGTACAGTACAGCATATGCGCTCATTGGTTGAGCACATACTTTGTACAGTACACAGTCATTGACAGTTCAGTCGGTGGCTGGGTTTGGTGATGTGCGGAGAGCTGAGCCAGCCACCAGCTATGACTGGGTTGTGGGTGGAGGAGGTCCAGACCTGATGAGGTGGGGTGGGGAGCCACCGCACTATGGAAATATTGGGGACTGTCTCTACTTGCAGGCATCGGGGTTTGGGGCCAGGCGGGGGTTGTTTAAATGTGAATGGGATCTGGGCTGGGGTGGGGGTTGTTTCAAGTGTGATCAGGGCAGGGTGGGGGGCACACTACACTACAGAAAAGAGGTTTGAGCATTATGTTTCATTTGATAGGGATCAGGAATGGAAGGGGGGACCTTACACTATGAAACAGGGTTTGGGAGGGTTATGTCTCTCAAATGGGGAATGGGGACGGGGTGGCAAGATACACTAGGAACGGGATGGGGTGGGTGCCACTTATTGTTTCCGTGATGTGGGCCGGGGCTGGCCTGGAGCATTCAGCCGGGTGCAGCCTTGTTAATGAGCCCATAATGGCCATGTATGAGGCCCCGCTGTGCCATGCATCCCCAATTAGCTCATTAACATTGTGGGGCCAAATATCACCCTTGGAAACATGGCACATCCAGGCATGCACCATGCATATCCCTCTGGCAGTAGTCAGCCCAGACCCTGGATGCACTGCGCAGGACATGGTGCCTGAACACTCTGAGCAGCGCATCCAGGATCAGATATTCATACAGTATGCACAATCAGTCCCGATCATGCATACTGTTTGAATATCCCCTTGGAGCCGGCTGGAGCATCTATTCTGCAGGACGCAACTTTTGCGTGTGCAACTGGCCAGATCTGAATATGTCCCCCTAAGTGTATAACACTCTGACCCATCCCCCCCAAAAAAGCAATAAATCCCATTTTAGTCATAACAGTGTGTAGGTGCTCTTACTTCACTGAATAAAGCATCTTTTCATAATCTATAGCCATAGCAGCAGATGGCACGGTGGGGGAGGTAGAGCTGGCAACTGTCATGAGAGATATTAAGGATCTAAAATGGTCAGCACTTAACTGCCCATTCACAAATCCCACTTAAGAGTGATATATGAGGGAGGGAAGGGAAGTTTTTTTCAGATCTGGTGGCCAAAGTGTTTGCCAATATTTTAGCGTACGGGTTGATAATTGAGATAAGCCTGTAACTGGCAGCTTTGTGGCAGCCATGTCCTTTTCAGGAAGGACAGTTATAATTGCTTCCTGCATGAGTGTGTGATATATAGAATGGAGATGTACTGCTGTGAATGCCTTATGAAGGATGGGTGAGGCCACATACCCCAGCAACTGATAGAAATCCACAGAGAAGCCATCACTGCCCAGGGACTTATGAGGGTAGAGACTGGAGATAGCAGAGGCTATCTCTTGTGTTGAAAGGGTGGCTTCCAAACTGAGCCTCAGATGCTCACTTGAGTGGAGCAGAGGCAGCCCAGATAGGAAGTCTCCCAAACAGAAAGGATTAAAAGAATTTATTTATTTATTTTATTTTTGGTAACCAGGTAAGGCCCACTAGGCACAAGTGCCTGGCTTTAGGGGTGACCTGGGAGCGCCGGATGGTTAAGTGACTTGCTCAGAGTCACACAGTATGCAAGTGTAGGTTGTGAAAATCAAACCAAGGTCTGGTCTGCTGGATGTACCAAGCTCATTTACAGCTCATTACTCTAACTTCTAGGCTATACTGCCACCCCAGAATGGCCTCTGAAAGTGTACAGGTCCCTGTAGAAGACTTGTATTAGTTGATTGTTCACATCAGGCCTCATGGAGATGGAGCCTTGTTTATCCTGTGTGGCTGAGGTGTGTCATTCAGCTTGCTCTTTATGTAAACGGCAAGACAGCAGCTTATTGACTTTCTTGCCTCCATCACAATAGCAATGTTTAGGTCTTAGAATGCACAGTTTTGCCTCCTGGTAGCTAGAGAATCAAGTTGCATCCAGATTTTTCTGGTCTCCACCAGCAGAGGCCTGCTTTATATTTATGCTGGTCTCTCCCTGTCTTATATTGCTTCTCTTTAGCTGTCAGTTAATACTCTAGTTCTTTTGGCTCTGCCTCTCTAATCCACCTGCGATGTGTGGCATATCCCATTATCCGCTCCTACATGGTGGCTTTGAAGGTCTTCTATACTTAAGCAATATTAACCTCCCCAGTGTCATTTGGTTTAAAGTAGCAGATTGTTTGTTTTTTATGATCTGAGCACAATATTAGGTGTCTTGCAATAGAAGGGGGTCCATCCTCCAGGAGGATTACCTCTGTGTAGGATGCCAGATCAGAGCCAAAGTAACTGGCGCATGGTCTGACAGGCACAGAGGAGTGATTGTGAACACAACAGCAGCCTAAGTGACCTTGGGGGATGGGAGCCACAGATCTAACCTACCCAATGTCGCATATGTAGCAGAAAAACAAGTATATGCTAGTTCCTGAGGGTAGGGTAGGCACCAGATGTCTGTTAAAGAACATTCAGCCATCTTGGCTTTTAGTGCCACCAGGACTCTAGTATGTGGTTCCAGCCATCATTAGATCTGTCCTCAGAGGCCTCTAGAGCAATGTTAAAATTCCACCATCAAAACAGGGTTGTAAAGCTCCCATATTTTGATACAGTATGCCTGAGCTCATGAATTAAGGTTGATTTATCTGCATGCAGCGGTATACATTTACCAGGAGAAGGGGGAGTTCTGGAAGTCTAATTCAGACACCACCCATCAGCCTTCATTATCTGTGAAATGCTGAAGTATTTTCCATTTAGTGCCTTATGCAGCAAGCGTGAAACTCCTGCTCTGCAGGAAGAGGCACAACTATACACCACAGAGCCCACCCACTCTCTGCAGGGTTTAGTGGGCTCTGCATTGCTGTGTTTAGTTTCTTGTAGTAGTTCTATTTGTGCCTTCATAGATTTTTGGCTGCTTAGCCCTCTCTTTTATTTCACATGTAACCAGGTCACAGCGCAAATGGTACAAGTGTTACTTTCTTGGTTACTACCCCTATCTTGCACCCATGGGGCCAAGCAAGTTTGTTGCACCTGGGCTTGTTACACTCCTGACATGGGGTGTGTGGTTGGGATGGGGAATAAAGGGAATGACTTGGTGTCTCCACCCAGAGAAAGAAATCGTGGGCCTGCTAACCAGAAGAATACTACCCTTCCCCCCCGATGCAGTACAAACCCATGGCATGGGGTCATAATGTCACAGACGATACTGCACATGTGACCACCGCACAGAAGGTAACAGTGTGCAGCAACAAAAACAGCTGTTCTTTTGTTTTGCAGGGGGCTTTGCACCCCACCCCCACCCAGAAACTAATATAATCAACTCCAAGGTCGTGGGACACTGGGGCAAGAAATAAAAATTAACTCTAAGACATCCTTTCCAGGGTATCAAACCTTGATTCCCCCAACCCATGCACTGCAGGATCAGGTGCTCTAGCCACTCCACCATGGCAGCAGCTTGACCAAGCACCCGACCAGCAGTGGCTAAATACACTTCCTCCTTCCTGGTGAGTGACAGGTGATAGTGATAGTATCGCATCGCTGATATTCCCCTGTCACTCTACTCCCCTACACACTACCTGTAATGCGCTCCTGCTCTGTGTGGATTAGTGTGCTCTGTGAAACACACTAGTACTAGTACTGATACATTAATTACAGTTTCAGTACCTTGGACCATTTAAAGTAGATTGCTAATAATATGCTCACCCACCAAATATTAGAGACTAAGCATGGGACTATATATTTTTGCATCTCTAATCCTGCAAAAGAAATGGAGGTTATATCAAATGAGTTAAACAGTGACTTTGAGTAATAACAACACACTGGATCTTGTTACTAGCTCAAGTGCATTACATTTAGGACTGTGCTCTTGGATGTGCAGGCCTGTCCTCACAGCTTGCTCACTAGGCCTCCCCCACCCCACACACAGGATGGCAACCAGGCCTACTGTAAGGAAGGACCTCCCACTACCCTTAGCAGTAGAATTCCACAGTTAACACTGACTTTCACAGCAATCACCTTCTTTAACTATAGTTTAGTCTTAGCTACTAGGAACTTGAATGACTTAAACATACTTGCAGGCCTGCTGTCACAGTGCCTGAAATCTTGCATTGCTGCACTTACTGATATGCAAGCTTGCTCTAACCCCACCTGACTGACTTTTAGATAGCACTTTAATATGAGCAATGAATTGTAATTCAATGGGGAACTTTAGAACAAATTGCAATCCAACATGAATGTTTACGCAATGGCAGCAGTTTTTCTGGCTTGCAAGACAGTACTCATTTGTCCTACACCAGTAAACAGTAGCTGATGCTTAAGGCTGGACCATGTCACAGCAGCAGGCAAACAGTGGTCAATGACCCAGGCTTGGCTTGATTTTTGCATCACAGCGATCCTCCACTTGATCAATATGTGATGGTGTTACAAGTTTAGAAGGGTTCCATCAAATTGCTTCAACAAGAAATTTGTTGAAGGACTTTACAGCAACAGAATTTTGCCAATGGTGATCACATCACTGAGGCAAAGGACAGATGGACCCAACAGCGTCCTGAGTCATGTACTGTTTAAAGGGGCTTCGCCTCCCGCACCCCCCAGACACTACAGGATGTGAGACGAAGGAATATAGTTTTAGTAGACAGTAAGTCATACATTTGTAACACCTAGGTGGCGCTATCCCAAGGGCTACTACCCCTGCCTGCTTGGCTAGTAGAAGGTTAAGGGGCCTGAGTTCTGAAATGGGTGCCTCCACCTGGAGGTTAGGGTTGGTAGTGGTCAAGCTAACCTGGGCACAGCCCTCCGGAACACTGTAACCCCCCTCTTTCCCCTCTAGTGGCCTGAACACTGTACAATAATTACTTTCACAATACCCCTGGTACATCACGCAAGTACCCACATTGTTTGCACTTACCACCAGAGCTGGTTCCTCTGGCTCGACCCTGGGGACACCCTGTAAAACAAGGTTATGCACAGTAAGTAGCAACAGTACAGTACTTTGAGCACAAACTGGAACTACAGTCAGATTACATGCAGAAAAAGTTAGATCTGATTTATTCAGGGGACTTGAACAGGGGGAGGCAAAATCCGGTTAATTAGCTTAAAGGTTATGTCAATCAAGCAGTTATGCATGTGCTTGGAGTCCCCCCACACAGTCACACCTCTGGGTACCCAGATGGAAAAGAGATGGGCTAGCAAGGACTGTTGCCCAGGGTTGGCCGGCGTTGCAGCTGGTTGGAACCCTGTGGTGGAAAACACAACATGCACAGTACACAATATTTGTAATCCGGAAGTTTGTAAAGGAAATGAAACAACAAGACAATCAGATGACCCTCAGATTAAGGTGTTGTTGCAGGGAGCTACCCTGGTATTTACTCATGATACCCAAGACTAGACACAGGCTGGACAAAAATTGAGACTGCAGGTGGTTGGTCTGGAATGCCAGGAGAAGCAGGGCCCACAGGAGTCACAGAGGCATCATTCCTGTTCAAGTGTAGAGCAGGGGGCTGATCCCCAGGCAGGTCTTTCATTGATGGCTTCTCTGTGCAGTTGGTAGTCTGGCTGGGCCAGTCTGGCAAGGCCCAGACTGCTTGGAGACAAATTTGGATGCAGTCCATTTTGGGCAGGATACAGCTTCCAGCAAGCAGAACACAGTTCAAACAGTGGGTAACTAACTCACGACCCACTAGCAGCTCATAGCACATTTACATGTAAGAGTATTCTACTGTACCAGGCAAAGCGGTCCCCGGTCACAATCACAAAGTCTCTGCACACACCGGGAGCTTAATGGTAGCTGGAACTCCTGACAGGCCGATCGCATTCAGCAAAATCTTTGGTCTTCTTCATGTTGAGCCTGGCCCACTTCAGTAGCTTACTTTAGTCACACAAACTTGGATTTAGTCCAAAATAATTCTCTTCTCTTCTCTTCTCTCCCTCTCAGGAGCAGCAGGCAGACATGCATGCTAAAAACTCAGCCTTTTCACAGTTCTGCCATGTGAATCCACTCAGGATTGCTGCCCAGAATATACTTGAACTTTTCTCATTTCACTTCCCAGCTCAGAACTGCCTCAACTGCCAGCAAGCCTGGGACTTTCTCCCAGATATAAAATGTTTGGTTGGCTGAATTGGCTGTCAGTTAAAGCAAGACCTCCCCCTTCATTTGCAAAAAAGGCACAAAAAGTTCAAAACTACAATTCCTATAGATGTAGACTTCAGACAGATCCTGTAGTCTGGCTACATTTTAGGTCCCACCAGAACTGATTGGTCCAATTTGCAGTCCAGGACCAAGACAGTGGAGACAAAAACAGTCATTGCTGCAAAAAAAAAGCATGTTAGGCAAACTACATTACCATTATCACTCTAAATGATTTTCAGCAAATAGTTACATCTTTCAACAGAGCTCCCTCTCAGATTACTTATGCTGCAATCAGGCAGCTCTTATAGAGATACTACATAGAGGCTATACAGGCTCTGGTAATCACATTTAAACTGCTAAAATGCAGAACACCAACCTTGCAGTGAGCATTTAGGCAAGCTCAAGGAATACTTTTTGGGAACCCCCATATGTAGGGGGGTTACACCCTTCCCTGTCTGGGAAAACTTGGTGTCCACGTCAAGTCTGTACCATCACAACATTGAAAATGCAACATATTCAAGAGTTTTATACCATTAGCATGCTATACAAGTACTATCTGATTCATCAATTGGCATAACTTGTCACTTTACTATACATTTCAATGTACTACACTATATCATTTCCATTCTGACAATACATTATACATATTTCACACAGGTAAATTGAACATTACTATAAAGAATCATGTAATAACTTCTTGTACTCTAAGCAATGCAAGAGGGGGGGCCCTTCCCTTTCAGTTAACATGGGGCTGGATGGGGCAGGGGCACCATGGTGAGTGGGCAAAACAAGTACCCTGGAATGGGCCGTCAAGCTCAATTTGGGCAGTGAGCTCTGAGAGACATAAACACCTTTGTGGACTACATTGAGAGGCAAATCCACTGGCCTCCCGGGGGAATCATAACTGAAGTGCATCACTAGCTTGACAGCTCGGCCAGTCTTTCTGGGGTGAACAACCACAGTCTCTGTACTTTCAGCAATAGTCTTGGAGCTTTCATCACTTATGAGGGGTGCCTCTGCATGAAAGGGAATGTCCAAGCTGGGAGCATTGTCAGCCCCTTGCTCTGTAGTCTCTGTTTCTACAACATGGCTCATTTTTAGAACCTCTGGCACTTTCAGAGGGGGTTGTGAGCACTCTCATAGTGTTCCTCAAGTTCCTGGCATGTCACAGAAAGACTCACATACCATCAGCCCTCCTTCAGGCAAATTCCCAGTTCCATCGATACACAAAGATTCAGCATTCTCAGACGTGATACTTTGCACTTCACCTTCAGGGAGCATTGGTTCCATGGATGGTGTTGGGTGTTAGCAGTCCAGAAGGCCCAGCTTCATCCCCATAATTCAGCATATAGGATTTGCACAAAATGTATGACTCAGTTCATATGAGGGGTAATAGGCATTATCACACTCACTGTCATCCGAAGTTAGATTGGCAGTCACTATTATTCTGGGGCCTGCTATGGGAAAAGTCTTAAATCGGCAACCATGGGGCAGGCTGACTTGTTTCTTTCTTGTAGCAGCATGAGTCACTGTGTCCAGGGAATCAATCTCGTGGGTTCAGCCTCAATTACAACTTGATCAATAGGTAAGTGGTTACGTGCATGGACTTACAGCTTTGAGTTATTCTCTCATGCACTTTGTACACTGGCAAATCATCCAACTTTCCAACTATGACAGGGGAAAGATGGTGCCATCGATCAGTAATTTTGTGTTTACCATGCAATCCTAAATCTCACAACAACACACGGTCTCCAGGCCTAAGCTCTTGAGTCTTTACTTTTCTATCATGTCTCTCTTTGTTGGCTAGATTTCTTTTGGTGGCCATTGTCTGGGCCAGTTGATAGACATGGTTCAACTGAGCTTTCAGTTTTTGTACATATTACAGGTAATCTCCGGCTTGGACCCCATCAGGAGAAACCCCAAAACAGACATCAACAGGTAGCTGGGCCTCTTTCCCGAACATGAGGCGGTAGGGAGAGAACCTAGTAGCATCATTCTTTGTGCAATTGTATGCGTGTACCAATGCGCTAATCTGCTGGCTCCATTTATGCTTGATTCTGCTTTTTGCACTGATTCTTGAGTTTACAGAACAGCATTTTGTGCCTTGACTCCTCTACAAAGCTGGAAAACCAAAAAGACACTTGCAGGTTTTGAACTTTGTTATTCTGCTTTTTGCACTGATTCTTGAGTTTACAAAACAGAGTTTTTGTGCCTTTGCTCTCTATAAAGCTGGAAGCCTAGAACTGTTTGTTTAAATCTCCTGGGGCATATAATTGAGAGCTGGAAGATACCTGTGGTCATTAAAGCATGTCAGCTTGAAAGGAGGGCAGTTTCCTACAAATGACAAGCGCTACTAACGCTGAAGCCATAGAAGACGAAAGGAGTGGCATGAGTGCCACTCTTGGAGTTAAAAAAAAAATCCAGAGTACAAACAGCTCACTTTTAATGTTATTTACTGGTGCTGTTTTGAAGATAATAGGGAATTTTTAAGAGTTGTAAACTGTTCTTTTGAGGGGTGCTAATGTTTTTGCAGGGTAAAGAAGCAGATTCTAGATATTGAATTAGAAGTTTTCCAGCTTTTTGGGGGGAGTATAAAATAATAATAATAAAAAAAGATTTTAAAGCTACACATTGATTTTTTTTTATTGATTTTTACTGATTTTTTTTTTTTAACCATGATTTTTGTTGTTAGGTGTTTTTTTTTATTTCTGTGTTTTTGGATTACCTGTGATATTTATAATATTTTTAGTTAGGGGTGTATTAATTCCAGAGATATCTATATAAAGATCAGTGGTTCAAACCAGACGCCAAAGAAGGAAATGGACAATTTAAAGGTTCCATTTCAACATTAATGTAGGATTGATCATAGTTCTGTACAACACATGGTAAATTCTCCCTATTGAATTAAAATCATCTATGCACTCCACTTTAGATGATGTTAATGGAATTAGAGAAAATGCTTTGATGGTTTTATAAGTAGTAGTACTCCACCAAATGCAAACAATGAACCAAGATGGTAGAAAATCAAAGGGATTTATTAACTTAAAAATAGAACCATTCCAATAGCTAAAAGAGAAGGAATTATGTTTAGGAAATGCTGAATAATAAGTTGGATATTACAGAGACAATTTCAGAGGGTAGTTTTGCAGTAAATAAAACAAAGCAGACTAAAATTAAAGATCATTTGTTGAAAAAGCTACAATCTGCTCAAATGACATCTAATGACATGATTGGTAGTGAGCAAGTAGCTTCAAGTGATGTGTCTTAATCAGACCAATAATCCAATTAGTCCTAGTAATAAACTTAATGAATTTAGCTAGACAGTTGTCAAAAGCAGAAGCAGATATAACTTTTGAGTTCTGCAGCTCTGAAAGAAACATTGGGTACAGAGTTGCATATAACATTGGAGGCTTCTAGGAATACAAGTCAGAGGGAACACTCAAGTTTGTGTAATTCCTTGAATTTTCTCCTGATTATTTTTATGAATCAAATCCTAAACCTAGGTGGCATAATGATTTGAGGAATATTGCTGTGAATTACAGGACACTATAATTGGTCTCAAACAATTCACAACTCCTAAACAATCAAGGCAATTGTCTCAGGAAAAGAAGATTGTAAGTTTAATCTAATACTAATACTTCCACCCATTCGCCTTAGTGTGGATTTAAAACTTATATTCAAAACCACACATTGCACAATATGATGATTTTAGATCACTTGATTAATCTTAAATTTGAATTAGATACAATTAAAGAAAATATAGCGATTAATGGTAGCAGAATGGATGAGTTACACCTACAATTGAGCAAAATAAGCCCTCAGGAAGATTCAATTTCAATAGTTATTGATGAGTCAGACAATCAGGAAGTATTAAATGAGCAATAAGACTCAGATTTCCTTTCTTGTTTTCCTGAAACTCCAATACTTAATAGAAATAAAAAGACAGGAAAAAAGAAAGGAACAAATAAAGGTAAGGAAGATAAGAACAGAGATTTGAAGAAAAAAGTGTTTTATCTTTGGACATTGTTTCTGATAAAACTTTACTACAAGAGGATATGTTAAACTGTTCTGTAACTAAGACAAACACCACAGTCATTTGTGTGTTAACCCAAATAATGATATCTCCAAAGAAAACAAGACCCAATTGAAGGAATTCAGCCCAACAACAAACATAGAATTTAAAGAAATAGGATCCCTCCAGGGGAGACTGGATCAGAATGACACAAAACTGGACAAAGAAACATGTAAAACTAATTTTTATAAATCATTTGTCAAGGAAGGAATAGACGATGTAAGGTATGAACAGAATAGTAGTGAGACTTCAACTAAACAACAAGGAAACTACATAATGAATAGTAATGTGTTAACGAATAATGAGGAAAGGATAAAGGAGGTATTGACTATTGGGGAGGGAGGCTCTATGAGTGACGCTTTAGGAGTCCATAAAGAGGATAATGAGAATTGTATGGTATTAATGGAATTGGAAGATTATATGTACTGAATTGCTGGGACTGGAACTTTTGGAGGATGATATCATTGATGCAGTTAGAGCTAGTGATTTAACATACAGGATTTGATTTGATCTTTTTAAACATGAGAGGGTTCACACTATGTTTGGAGGAATTCTTACTGTTTAGTTGGGTTGAACTTAGTAATGGATTATCCCATAGCTATTAGTACATTGAAAAATATGAAAATTTAACTATGATTGGAATTGACAAAAAATTGTCTGAGGTGTACTAATAAGTGATTTTATCATGGAAGAAAAATGATGGAAACAGAAGTTACTCTATCGATTTTGGCATCTCATGCAGAACACTGGAAATAAAGGAACAACTGATGGAAATGATAGGTTACTTAGTAGACAATCTCCTGGGCATTGAATTTACAAAGATGACATAAAAGATGTAAGGAAAGTATATACTGATTCACTTAAAGGGAATCAGATTGACCTTATTCTCTATAGTAAGAGGTTGGCAGAGAAAATCCTTGAAGGTTAGTACCAAATTGGACAGCCTTGACATCTTAATAGTAAATTTAAATGAAGTAACAATCGAAATACAAGAAACATTAGTAGACGACATGGAGTTACAAGGCCCCATTTACAACATTGAAACCTCTAATAAGTTTCAACTATTGGATAATGTAGTGGATAATTGACTCAGTAATGAAGTCATAAGAAATGCTCCGGAGATTGAAGTAGATCAAGATCCTCAGGAGACTGAGCAAATATATGATGTTTTAAATAATAGTACTAATACTTATTTGTACAAATATAATGGAAATCTGGGAATTATGACTTGGAATATTGCTGGTCTGATCTCAAAATTTATTGACAAAGAATTTTGTGATTTTCTGGACAAAATGGACATAATAGTTTGCAAGAAACGTGGCATGGGGTAGAACAAGCGGAAACTATAAATAGAAATGGTTACATACTTATTCACGCACCAGCACAGAAAATGAAAAAAGTAGGACGAAGAATGGGAGGTCTCGCTGTATATGTTAAAATTGTGAATTTCATTAAAATTGAAAAATACATAGTGAAGACTAACTATATAATCATAGTACTACAAATATGGGGAGAAACAGTAATAATGGTAAATATTTATAATCCCCCAGAAAAATCAGCAACTTATGACTGTCAACTAATGGAACACATTGTTACAGATATAAAAAAGTTGAATATAAATGAGTATTTAGATCTACTCTGTAAGGGGGACTTCAATACCAGATATGGAATCTGTAGTGAACAACAGGAACTATTACATGCACTAATATACCCCAGAGGTTGACTACTGATAAAAAACATAAAGATAAAAATAAACAAACAGAGAAATTAATTGGCAGTTTGCAACTGATTATTCTAAATGGGGGTATGCCCTCAGACTGCGAAGGAAATATTACTTGTGTTACAGCAAGAGGGTCTACCACTATAGATTATATATTAATTACCCCATATAGTTTTCATAAGTACTGTGACCTAAAAATAATAAATAGAACTGAAAGTGATTATTACCCATTAATACTATATAGAAAAAATGTCAATGATGTTAATAGGAAACAACAAACAGAAATACAAATTATTAACAATAAAATTAAATGGGGAAGAATGATGGGAGATAAAGCTATGGCACTGAGCAAGGAATTTACATAGTGTTTAGATCCAAAAATCAATCATGAATTAGATCCAAAAAATATATATGATACAATTATCACACATTATGAAAACTTTGAAGAAACCATTGAAAAACCCAATGATAACAACAAGGGGAAAAATTATGAAAACTGGTTCTATAAAAATTGTAGAGAAGGGAAAAGGAAATTGTCACAATTAATAAGGAAAGTAAAGAAGAATCCAACAAAAGAAAATAGGAAAGAATTGAATAGTTATAGAAAACAATATAATGATGAGATAGAAGTGCAAAAAACTAAACATTGGATGGAATTATGGGATAAGATGCAGAAGGCAATCTATCAAAATGACAAAACTTATTGGACACTTCTGGCTAAAGGAACAAATACATTTAAAAAACAATTTGATTATTACATAGGGCCAGAAAAATGGGTCAGCTATTTTCAAAATATATTTTCATTGGGGGATGATGTTTATAACATAACCACAAATGAAACTGATGACAGCTTTATCTGGTTCACAGAAGCTGAAGTCAAGATAGTACTGGAGAGTTTTAAGAATAACAAATCACCAGGACCTGATAAGATCCCTATTGACTTTATAAAATTAAACAATGAATGGTGGGTGAGAGCACTAACTAGATTATATAACTTAATGGTTATGTACGCATTTACACCAGATAGCTGGAAAGGGAGTTATATAGTTCCTATACACAAAAAAGGCTCGTTTGCCGATCCGGCAAACTATAGACCTATCGCCCTTATCGACACTATAGCCAAGATCTATGCTAAAAAAATCCTAAACAGAATAATTATAGAGTTAGACAGAAATAAAAATATATCTGACTTACAAGCTGGTTTCTGGAAAAAAACAGGAATTGTGAATCAGATATTTATCTTCTATCACATTATAGAAAAATACTGTGACATAAAAGGACAAATCTTATTTATTACATTTATAGACTTTACATCAGCCTTTGACACAATTCTGAGAACATTGTTATGGGAAAAAATGAAGGAAATGGGTATAGATAATAATTTAATTGTACTTGTGCAAAGAATATATAGAAACACCTGGGCAAAAATTAAATATACAGGAACAGGATTGTTAACTAATAAAGTGCAAACTAATATAGGTGTTAGACAAGGATACGTACTAGCACCCACCCTTTTTAATATATACATAAATAAAATAATCACAGCTCTTGATAATCCAGACTTTCATCCTCCCAGAGTGGGAAAAACCAGAATACCTGTCCTGGCATACGCTGACTACTTAGTTGTAATATCTACTAGCCGCTTAGGCCTTCAGAGGGCTCTCGAAATGGGAACACCTGTATAGAGCACAATTTAAAGCAAATATTAAAAAAACCAAGGTAATGGTTTTGGAACTAAGAAAAATACAGAGCATTAAAGCTGATGAATAAATCTTTGGAATTTGTAAATGAATATAATTATCTTGGAATAACATTATCAAAAATCTCAATGGAATAAGCATAGGAAACGTGTATAAAAAACTACAGAGTACACTGAATGCCCTAAAAAGATTTAATTATCTTTATGGAGGCAACACCATTCTCCCAATGATTAAGGCTATCAATGCAAAAATGATTAATCAGGTTTTATATGCTTCAGAAATCTGGGGGAATGATAATATAATTAAGTTGGAAGCCATATTGAATAAAACATATAAACAAATAATAAAGATTCCTAATAGTACTCCCAATGCTCTTGTTAGAGAAGAATTAGGGCAAATTAAACTTCTGGATATGATAT
Organism: Neoceratodus forsteri; assembly: GCA_016271365.2. Classification (NCBI taxonomy): domain Eukaryota; kingdom Metazoa; phylum Chordata; order Ceratodontiformes; family Ceratodontidae; genus Neoceratodus; species Neoceratodus forsteri. The sequence continues at coordinate 156,278,405 of CM028131.1, read as the reverse complement.
ATATAAGACAAGTAAATTACTGGATTAAACTAACAAATGAAAGAAAGAATTCTATATTGGGAGAATGTCTTAAAGAAAGATGCAATACCTGGCATATGGTAAAAGCAAATGGTTGGAGAATGTTAAAACTATATTGCAAAATGCAAATTTGGAATATATGATGAATTGGGCTGAAAAAGTAATATGCCTTAATAAGGCCTATTCAAAAATTGTAATAAGCACTATAAAAGAAAGGTCACGGGAAATGGACCTAGAAAGAGTTAAAAAATCAAAAGTGGCCATTTGGCTTACTAACAACATGAGAGAGCACACTTTAAAACCTTATTTAGACATAGTTAAGAACCCTGAATTTAGAAATGTAATTACTCAATTTAGATTTGAAGTCTTCCTGAGTAACATCATTGAGGCAAGATACAATAAAGAAGAAAATAACTCCAGTAACTGTTGCTGTTACTTACAGGAACTGGAGGATTTAAAACATGTAGTACCAAGATGTCCATGGTATGAACATCTCCGTAGCAAAAGATTAGGCAAGTATATTGGTTCTTTATATATGCCTAATAAATAATATACTGGATCTTCTGTTCAACTCAGAAAACTCTGAATTGTTAAATGAACTGGCTATGTTCCTTATTGAAGTTAAAAGCTGAGATGTAAGCACATTCAAGGATTTATTGTGCAATAAGATACAACAGTGAGACATGTCTTGACCTAATCGATGAAAGTGGGAAATGTACAGAATATGTAGAATAAGTTTTTAAAAAATGTCTGTAATATGTGTTATAAATGTTTGTCATATGTGTAATATGTATGTATGTAATTTGTTGACTGTCCTATCTGTATTGTAATGGCAATTGCCGAACAAATAAATTATTACTACCTACCATTTATGCTTATCTTTTGGGTGGAGAGTGCCTAGCATGTCTATCAGGGTGCGGTTAAAGCGTTCTGGTTGAGGATCCCCCTGTGGGTGATAAGGGATTGTTCTTGACTTTCGCACCCCCATAGAGAGAGCATTTTTTTGATTAGCCGACTCTTAAAGTCCCGGCCCTGATCAGAGTTAATTTTCTCGGGGGCACCATAGTGGATGAAGAAATTTTCCACTAGCACCTTGGCCACGGTAAATGCTTTTTGATCTTTGGTGGGAAAAGCTTGTGCATACCGTGTGAAATGGTCTTTAACCACTAACACATTGCCAATGTTTTGCTGATCAGGCTCTAAACTCAAGAAGTCTATGCAGACTAGTTCCATTGGGGTGCTGGTAGTAATGTTGAAAAGGGGGGCAGCCCTCTGAGGCAGGGCTTTCTCTGCAGGCAGTGACTACAAGTCCTTACATGGTGCTCAACATTGGCCCCATCTTGGGCCAGTAGAATCGAGATCGCATTCAGGTCAAGGGTCTGGGCAATACCGAGGGTGGCCCATATGATTGTGGAGGACCTCAGTACCAAATCTTTGAAGGCTGTGGCAGGACCAATTGTTGCTTGTCTATTTGGCCACCCCAATCTACTGTCTCTCTATACAACAACTGATTAAGCAGCTTCAACCTGGGGCCTTCTTTAAACAATAAAGTGTTCGCAGATCAGAGGAATGCAACTTGACACATCTTTTCCTGCACAAAGGGCGTAAGGGCTGGCTGAATCATAGAATCTCAGAATTGAGCCCATTGAATGCTGTCATTGTCAAACTGAGGTAGTGCACTACTATCTAGAGCAGAAAAGTGGCACACACAGCCGGTATGCAGGTGTCAGAGGGGCCAAGCAAGCTACTAAGCAGTCAGCTGTGTCTGTAGACATCTGTTCATTTCTGTCAAACTTTTGGCACAGTGCTTGGATGTCAGGTTCAGACAGCCTCACCCAGTCACTCTTGAAATGGGCTCCGGATAAGGCCAGCATCTATATGATTCAGGCCTGGTCTGTATTCGACAGCATAATCATATGTTGACAATGCAGAAAGCCACCGCTGTCTCCCATGGCATCTAACTTAGCTGAAGTCTGTACATAGGTCAATGGGTTACTGTCAGTCTTCACCAATATTTTGCCCCATAGAGGTAATCATGAAACTGGTCGACAATGGCCCATTTTAACGCAAGGATCTCCAACTTGTGTACAGGGTAGTTTCAGCTTGACAGGGTCAAGCTCCTACTGGCAAATTCCACTGGTCTGAAACCATCCTCATGGTCTTAATACAGTACAGCTCCTAGACCCTACAGACTGGCATCAGTATGCAGCACATAGGGTTTGGTGGGATCAACATAAGAGAGGATGGGGGCATGGGTGAGCTGGTATATGACTTCGTGGAAAGCTGCTTCACAGTCAGGCATCCAACGGGACCCAAAAGTTCACCTGGGTGGAAATATGCTTTGTCTGGTTCTTTGATGGACCCTTTTTTGTATTTCCGATTGGTAGGAGGGTAACCCTGGGTAAGATTCAAGAGTGGCCGAATCACTTTGGAATAGTCCTTTATGAACTGGCAGTAGTAGCCACAGAATCCCAGGAAATGTTGTAGTTCTTTCAAATTGTGGGGCTGGGGCTAAGTAGTCAAGGCTTCAACTTTACTAGGATCAGTCTCTATCCCCTCTGTAGACACTACGTGCCCCACATACTTCACAGAGGTTTGGAAAAAGTGGCACTTGTCGATGGACAGCTTGAGGCCGAAATCTTCCAGTCGGTCTAGTACTTTGAACAGTCGACTCTCATGTTCCTCTAGGGAGCTCCCAAACACAATGACATTGTCCAAGTACACCAGGCATTCCAGCAAATTCATGTCTCCCACCGCTCATTCCATCAGTCGTTGGAAGGTGGCTGGGGTACCCGATATCCCCTGTGGCATTCTCAGGAATTTGTAAAACCCCAAAGGAAACAGATGAAGGCTGTCTTCTCACAGTCCTCCTGAGCCATCAGAATCTGGTAATATCCACTGCGAAGATCCAACACCGAGAACCATTGGCTCCCATTCAAACAATCCAGAGCATCTTGTATATGGGGCATGGTGTATTGATCGGGGATGGTCCACTGATTCAGAGTTCGATAATCAACACACATTCTCACAGATCCATTCTTCTTATGCACAACCACAATGGGAGAAGCATATGGGCTCCTGGATTGTTGTATCACACCAGCCGCCAGCATTTCCTGCAAGGGTCTTCTCATATCGTCTATGTCTGCAGGGGTTAGCATTGAGACCTCTCTCAAAATGGCCATTCATCGTGCAGATGTACATGATGCTCCACACCCTGGACACATCCCCGTCCCATTCCTTCATCGAAAACACTTGATCTCTAGGCAAGTTTCTGACTAATTCTAATCTTCCATTCAGCTGGCAACGGGAATCACCAAACTCAAACAAGTCTGGAGTCACACTATCTGTCTTGCTGGGGTGCCTGTTGTTGAGCAACACTGCAGTGTCTGCACAGTGTACCATAGCTAGGGTGCATCCTCTGTTCACCCAGATCTACCGATCTGACACATTATGAATCTAGACCATCACTCATCATGCATAGGCATGAGCATGAGCTGGCAAGATGCTGGGTTTAACCAATAATCCTTCTGGTAATTTTCCATCGCCTGGTGCATCCAACATCAGTGTTCTGTTCTTGACATCTTTGTGGAGGCAGACCTCCCCTTGAACTGTACACTGGGCGTTAGGGGCCAGTACCACTGAATTGGGATCCTTCTTCCACACAACCCCTACCGGTTCATCCTGGTCCACTCCCTTGGGGTTCTGTTTCAAATCATAGGCCCTCTTGATCAGAATGGGAATTCTTAGGGCCCTCCCAGTCTGTCGCCCCTGTTTCTCACTACAGAGTTGTGCCAGTCTCCCAAACATATGGGCGTTGGTCCCAGTTAACAGGGTAAACCCACCATACAGTCCAGTAGGGGGATACACTAAGGCCAGTGTCTCGACTTGCTCCTCTACACCAGTTACAGCTGCAGGAAATGACCACCAGAGGCAGACATACCCTAGGTAGGGATAAGACTTGTCTCTCAGCTCCACACATGTAGGCCTTCCAGGGATTGTAATGGCAAAGCAGATAAGTGTTTGTCATACCAGTCCTTAAATACAATGGTCACTTGTGACCCACTGTCCAGCACAGCCCGAGTAGGAATACCATTCACAGCCATGGTAGTCTCCATTGAAGGGCCCACTGTTTTGGACCAGTCTGGAGGGACAGCAGCAGAGGCCTGGATGGATGATTTAGCCACAAAGGGATTTGGGTTAGGATGTCCAAAGCCTTCACTGTGGTCATTTCGTGCACCCCTTGACCACTGATTCCTTTTCTGAAGCTCTCCTTGAAGCCGGTTCTCCACTTTTTTTAAGTCTTTCTGAGACCGGCATTCCCTCTTCATATGGCCATCCTTTCTACAGTTGTGATGAATGATAGACTCCTGGGTCATCCTTGGAGAGAACATTGCATGAGGAACTGAAGTAGTAGCAAGGGATCGGGGTCCAATATCTGCTTGCAGCAGTGAGAGGGGTGCAACGTGTCTCAATAGTTCCTTTAGGGTGGCAGTCAATTCTTTGATTTCAGCCTGGGAGCTATCCTCAGTAGAGGATGCCTGAGGGTGCACCCCCCATGGCAGTCACGTCCTGAGAAGAACTAGAATCTTTTTCCTGGGGGGAGCCCATGCAGAGGCACCCACCTTCAACTCTCGGGCTTTCTTTAATAGCTAGACATTCAAAAACTGGGCCCAGGATGGGAAGTCCTTTGCATTCTCAGAGTGCTTGTTAGGTGCCGACGTTTGCCGCTGAACCCCACTTGAATGATCACTCTCTGTCACTTGCGCAGTAGCAGCAGATATTGGTGAAATCCCCCCCCCCGGGGTCACCTTTGCTCAACCCCCCAAATTTTTTTCATTAGCTCGCCATAAGAGGGGGGTGATTCCAGTTGGTTGGCGAGGCACAAATGAAGAAGTAACAATTCTGAAAATGGAGCAGACTTAAGGATCCGGCCCAGCCTAATTTGATCTAATCCATTTGATGGCAAACTACCCTTTTTGAGCACTCTTGTAGCAGCTTTTCAAGCTGAGGTACATACACAGACAATGGCTCCCCTGAGTACTGCTGAGCATTTCTTACTCTCCACCACAGGTCCCCATCTGAATCCGGGATCCCATACACATTCTCCAATGCATCAAGATAGTCCTGTGCAGTTGCTTCGGGGTTATTGGCCCACTTGGCATGGATGGTAGCCAGGGCAGAGTCTTGGAGGCTCTCACTCAACCTCTTTCATTTCTCTGCTTCTGAGCATTGCCATTCAAGTACTAGAGGGGCAACATAGTCTATCCAGGTCTCCCAGTCATCCTCCCCTTGGGGGGTGGGGAGGGTGCCCAAAAGATTCTCAACCTTGGTGGAGTCGTGACTAATGGCAGGTACAGATAAGGGCCAGCATTGGCATGGACACAAAGGTGAGGCAGTAACAGGTGCTAGAGTGGGAGGGGTGTTGGGATGGAACAGCCCCAGTTGGCAGGAATAGTTTCTTAAGTCCTCTCTGTTTTCCTTCCTCCAGCAACAACTTAGCAAATTTCTCCTCAAAAGTCTCAGATAATAGGGGGAGCTCATCCTCCCCAGAGTCTTTACTGTCTCTAGTTATCACTCTCCAGGCAGCTGGGGCCCCTTCTGGGGCAATAGTCCATGGCACTTTGGAACTGTCCACTGGGTCACTACACCGTACTAATGCCATGAAAGTTTGGGCGGTCAAATCAGCCTATCGCCCCACCACCACAGCATGTGTTAAACATTCAACTTTAGAAAGTACTCCTTCTACAGTGTCTTTACCAATGTACAAGGGAATATCCAATACAAGCAGGGCACTGTGAGGGGCAATCTCCTGCCCTGTATACCACCCCACCAACTGGTGCACAGCCACTTCTGTTGGGGTAGCCATGTATGTTTGACAATAATTCATAATTTCAGCCACTAGAAGCACAAAATCCCAGCGGTGAGCCTCCAAGATGTAACCCCTAGGAGGCCCTATCCCAAGGGCTACTATCCCTGCCTGCTTGGCTAGTAGAAGGTTAAGGGGCCTGATTTCTGAAATGGGTGCCTCTACCTGGAAGTCAGGGTTGGTAGTGGTCAAGCTAACCTGGGCACAGCCCTCCCAGACACTGTAACCCCCTCTTTCCCCTCTAGTGGCCTGAACACTGTACAATAATCACTTTTATGATACCCCTGGTACACCACGCAAGTACCCACACTGTTTGCACTTACCACCAGGGCTGGTTCCTCTGGCTTGACCCTGGGGACCCCCTGTAAAACAAGGTTATGCACAGCAAATAGCAACAGTACAGTACTTTGAGCACAAACTGGGACCACAGTCAGATTACATGCAGAAAAATTTAGATCTGATTTATTCAGGGACTTGAACAAGGGAGAGGCAAAATCAGGTTAATTAGCTTAAAGGTTATATCAATCAAGCAGTTAAGCATCGCTGAGTCCCCCACACAGTCACACCTCTGGGTACCCAGATGGAGAGAGAGATGAGCTAGCCAGGACTGTTGCCTAGGGTTAGCCAGCATTGCAGCTGGTTGGGGCCCTGTGATGGAAAACACAACATGCACAGTACACAATATTTGTAATCCAGAGCCAGAGGGCTCAGTTCGTAAAGGAAACAAAACCACAAGACAGTCAGATGACACACTCAGATTAAGCTGTTGTTGCAGGGAGCTACCCTGGTATTTACTCATGATACCCAAGACTGGACACAGGCTGGACGAAAATCGAGACTGCAGGTGGTTGATCTGGAATGCCAGGAGAAGCAGGCCCATGCGAGTCACAGAGGTGTCATTCCTGTTCAAGCGTAGAGCAGGGGGCTGATCCCCAGGCAGGTCTCTCATCAATGGCTTCTCTGTGCAGTGGGTAGTCTGGCTGGGCCAGTCTGGCAAGGCCCAGACTGCATGGAGACAAATTCAGATGCAGTCCATTTTGGGCAGGATACAGCTTCCAGCAAGCAGAACACAGTTCACACAGTGGGGAACTAACTCACGACCCACTATCAGCTCATAGCACATTTACATGTAAGAGTATTCTACTGTACCAGGCAAAGCGCTCCCCGGTCACAATCACAAAGTCTCTGCACATACCAGGAGCTTAGGGGTAGCTGGAACTCCTGACAGGCCAATCGCATTCAGCAAAATCTTCGGTCTTCTTCAGGTTGAGCCTGGCCCACTTCAGTAGCTTACTTTAATCACACAAACTTGGATTTAGTCCAAAATAATTCTCTTCTCTCCCTCTCAGGAGCAGCAGGCAGACATGCAAGCCAAAAACGCAGCCTTTTCACAGTTCTCCCACTCAGGATTGCTGCCCAAAATACACCTGAGCTCTTCTCATTTCACTTCCCAGCTCAGAACTGCCTCAACTGCCAGCAAGCCTGGGACTTTCCCCCAGATACAAAATGTTTGGTTGGCTGATTTGGCTGTCAGTCAAAGCAAGAGCTCCCCTTTCATTTGCAAAAAAGGCACAAAAAGTTCAAAACTACGGTTCCTATAGATTTTGACTTCAGACAGCTCCTGTAGTCTGGCTACATTTTAAGTCACACCAGAACTGATTGGTCCAATTTGCAGTCCAGGACCAAGACAGTGGAGACAAACAAAACAGTCCTTGCTGCAAAGAAAGCATGTTAGACAAACTACTTTACCATTATCACTCTAAATGATTTTCAACAAATAGCTACATCTTTCAACAGAGCTCCCTGTCAGACTTAAGCTGCAATCAGGCAGCTCTTAAAGAGACAGTACACAGAGGCTATACAGGCTCTGGTAATCGCATTTAAACTGCTAAAATGCAGGACACCAGCCTGGCAGTGAGCATTTAGGCAAGCTCAAGGAAGACTTTTTGGGAACCCCATTTGTAGGGGGGTTATACCATATTCATTTTTTATGAATCACTAGGATAAGTTTGATAGGGATATGACAGTAACTATGAATAAATATAAGTTATTATTAAAATAATTAAATGAGGATGTCAATAGTGCTTCACGGTTTGGTAGCTGGACACAGAAAGTTATTATGATTGTTTAGAGAAAGATCAGCATGAACTTTGCATATATATTTTACTGGACTGGTTGGAACAATGTATATACATTTGTATGGGTTGTGTGGTATGTGGAACTTATAACCTGGTGTCATAAGGAGGAAAATATGTATCTGAATTTTTATTTATTTATTTATTTAGAATAGTTGGAGTTACAAATGCGCTAATCTGCTGGCTCCATTTGCTGATTCTGCTTTTGCACTGATTCTGAGTTTCAGAACACATTTTGTGCCTCGACTCCTCTACAAAGCTGGAAAACAAAAGACACTTGAGGTTTTGAACTTACATTTGCTTTTACCGATTCTTGAGTTTACAAAAAAGCGTTTGTGCCTTTACTCCTCTATAAAGCTGGAAGCTAGAACTGTTTGTTTAAATCTCCTGGGGCATATAATTTGAGAGCTGGAAGATACCTGTGGTCATTAAAGCATGTCAGCTTGAAAGGAGGGACTTCCACAAATGACAAGCGCCACTAACGGAAGCCAAGAAGACGAAAGGAGTGGCATGAGTGCCACTTGAGTTAAAAAAATCCAGAGTACAAACAGCTCACTTAATATTTACTGAACTGTTTTAAGATAATAGAATTTTTAAGAGTTGTAAACTGTTCTTTGAGGGTGCTAATGTTTGCAGGGTAAAGAAGCGAGTCTAGATATTGAATAGAAGCTTCAGCTTTTGGGGAGTATAAAATAATAATAATAAAAATTAAAAAGCTACACATTGATTTTTGATTTTTACTGATTTTTTTAACCAAGGATTTTGCTGTTAGGTGTTTTTGACTATTGTTTTGGATTACCTGTGACATTTAACATTTTGCTAGGGGTATTAATTCAGAGATATTTTATATAAAGATCGCGTAGGTCAAACCAGAGCCAAAGAAGGAAATGGACAATGAAAGGTCCATTTCAACATTAATGTAGGGATGGATCAGTATTCTGCACAACACATTGGTAAACCATTGAATTAAAATCATCTATGCACTCCATGAGAGTATTAATGGAATTAGAAAATACTTGGATGGTTTTAGAGTAGTACTCCCACAAATACAACAATGAACCAAGATGGTAGAAAATCAAAGACTGACAAAAAATAGAACCATTCCAATAGCTAAAAGAGAAGAATTATGTTTAGGAAATGTAGATAATAAGTTGGATATTACAGAACAATTTCAGAGTAGGATTTTGCAGTAAATAAAACAAAGCAGACTAAAATTAAAGATCATTTGCTGAAAAAGCACAATCTGCTCAATGACATCTAATGACATGATTGAAGTGAGCAAGAAGCTCAAGTGATGTCTAATCACCAATAATCCACTAGTCTAGTAATAAACTTAATGAATTTAGCGGACAGTTGTCAAAAGCAGAAGCAGATACAACTTTTGAGTTCTGCAGCTCTGAAAGAAACATTGCAACAGAGTTGCATATACATTGAGGCTTCTAGGAATGTCAGAACACTCAAGTTTGTGTAATTCTTGAATTTTCTCCTGATTATTTTATGAATCAAATCCTAAACCTAGGTGGCAGAATGATTTGAGAAATAGTGAAATACAGGACACTATAATTGGTCTCAAACAATTCACAACTCCAAAACAATCAAGGCAATGTCTCAGGAAAAAGATTAAGTTTAATTAATACTACCCACCAGCCCTTAGTGAGGATTTAAAACTTATATTCAAAATCACATTGCACATATGATGATTTTTAGATCACTTGATTAATCTTAAATTTGAATTAGATACAATTAAAGAAAATATAGCGATTAATGGTAGCAGAATGGATGAGTTACACCTACAATTGAGCAAAAAAGACCCTCAGGAAGATTCGAATTTCAATAGTTATTGATGAGTCAGACAATCAGGAAGTAAATGAGCAAGTAAGAACAGATTTCCTTTCTAGTTTTCCTGAAACTCCAATACTTAATAGAAATAAAAAGACAGGAAAAAAAGAAAGGAACAAATAAAGGTAAAGAGAAGATAGAACAGAGATTTGAAGAAAAAGTGTTTTATCTTTGGACATTGTTTCTGATAAAACTTTACTACAAGAGGATATGTTAAACTGTTCTGTAACTAAGACAAACACCACAGTCATTTGGTGTGTTAACCCAAATAATGATATCTCTCAAAAAAAAACAAGACCCAAATTGAAGGAATTCAGCCCAACAACAAACATAGAATTTAAAGAAATAGGATCCCTCAAGAGACTGGATCAGAATGACAAAAACTGGACAAAGAAACATGTAAAACTAATTTTATAAATCATTTGTCAAGGAAGGAATAAACGATGTACAGGATAGAACAGAATAGTAGTGAGACTTCAACTAAACAACAAGGAAACTGCATAATGAAGAATGTGTTAGCGAATAATGAGGAAAGAATAAAGGAGGTATTGACTATTGGGGAGGGAGGCTCTGGTGGCATATAGAGGAGTCCATAAAGGGATAATGAAATGTATGGTATTAATGGAATTAGGAAATTATATGTACTGAATTGCTGGACTGGAACTTTTGGAGGATGATATCATTGATGCAGTTAAACTAGTGATTTAACATACATGATTTGATTTGATCTTTTTAAACATGAGAGGGTTGCACACTATGTTTGAGGAATTCTTACTGTTTAGTTGATTTGAGAACAATGCAATGGATTATCCCATAGCTATTAGTACATTGAAAATATGAAAATTCTAAACTATGATTGAGATTGACAAAAAATTGTCTGAGAGTGTACTCATTAAGTGATTTATCATGGAAGAAAATGATGGAAACAGAAATTACTCTATCGATTTTTGGCATCTCATGTAGAACACTGGAAATAAAGGAACAACTGATGGAAATGATAAGTTATTAGTAGACAATCTCCTGGGCATTGAATTTACAAAGATGACATAAAAGATGTAAAGGAAAGTATATACTGATTCACTTAAAGGGAATCAGATTGATACTCGTACTCTATAGTAAGAAGTTGGCAGAGAAAATCCTGAGAGCTAGTACCAAATTGGACAGCCTTTGACATCTTAAGTAAATTTAAATGAAGTAACAAAGCGAAATACAAGAAACATTAGTAGACGACATGGAGTTACAAGGTCCATTTACAACATTGAAACCTCTAATAAGTTTCAACTATTGGATAATGTGAGTGGATAATTGACTCAGTAATGAAGTCATAAGAAATGCTCAAGATTGAAGTAGATCAAGATCCTCAGGAGACTGAGCAAATATATGATGTTTTAAATAATAGTACTAATACTTATTTGTACAAATATAATGGAAATCTGGGAATTATGACTTGGAATATTGCTGGTCTGATCTCAAAATTTATTGACAAAGAATTTTGTGATTTTCTGAACAAAATGGACATAATAGTTTGCAAGAAACGTGGCATGGGGTAGAACAATGGAAACTATAAATAGAAATGGTTACATACTTATTCACGCACACAGCACAGAAAATGAAAAAGTAGGACGAAGAATGGAGGTCGCAGCTGTATATGTTAAAATTGTGAATTTCATTAAAATTGAAAAATACATAGTGAAGACTAACTATATAATCATAGTACTACAAATATGGGGAGAAACAGTAATAATGGTAAATATTTATAATCCCCCAGAAAAATCAGCAACTTATGACTGTCAACTAATGGAACACATTGTTACAGATATAAAAAAGTTGAATATAAATGAGTATTTAGATCTACTCTGTAAGGGGGACTTCAATACCAGATATGGAATCTGTAGTGAACAACAGGAACTATTACATGCACTAATATACCCCAGAGGTTGACTACTGATAAAAAACATAAAGATAAAAATAAACAAACAGAGAAATTAATTGGCAGTTTGCAACTGATTATCCTAAATGGTATGCCCTCAGACTCTTGAAGGAAATATTACTTGTGTTACAGCAAGAGGGTCTACCACTATAGATTATATATATAATTACCCCATATAGTTTTCATAAGTACTGTGACCAAAAATAATAAATAGAACTGAAAGTGATTATTACCCATTAATACTATATAGAAAAAATGTCAATGATGTTAATAGAAAACAACAAAATACAAATTATTAACAATAAAATTAAATGGGGAAGAATGATGGGAGATAAAGCTATGGCACTGAGCAAGGAATTTACACAGTGTTTAGATCCAAAAATCAATCATGAATTAGATCCAAAAAATATATATGATACAATTATCACACATTATGAAAACTTTGAAGAAACCATTGAAAAACCCAATGATAACAACAAGGGGAAAAATTATGAAAACTGGTTCTATAAAAATTGTAGAGAAGGGAAAAGGAAATTGTCACAATTAATAAGGAAAGTAAAGAAGAATCCAACAAAAGAAAATAGGAAAGAGTTGAATAGTTATAGAAAACAATATAATGATGAGATAGAAGTGCAAAAAACTAAACATCGGATGGAATTATGGGATAAGATGCAGAAGGCAATCTATCAAAATGACAAACTTATTGGACACTTCTGGCTAAAGGAACAAATACATTTAAAAACAATTTGATTATTACATAGGGCCAGAAAATGGGTCAGCTATTTTCAAAATATATTTTCATTGGGGATGATGTTTATAATATAACCACAAATGAAACTGATGACAGCTTTATCTGGTTCACAGAAGCTGAAGTCAAGATAGTACTGGAGAGTTTTAAGAATAACAAATCACCAGGACCTGATAAGATCCCTATTGACTTTATAAAATTAAACAATGAATGGTGGGTGAGAGCACTAACTAGATTATATAACTTAATGGTTATGTACGCATTTACACCAGATAGCTGGAAAGGGAGTTATATAGTTCTATATTAATAAAAGGGGCTGCTTGCCGATCCGCAAATTATAGACCTATCGCCTTATCGACACTATAGCCAAGATCTATGCTAAAAAAATCCTAAACAGAATAATTATAGAGTTAGACAGAAATAAAAATATATCTGACTTACAAGCTGGTTTCTGGAAAAAAACAGGAATTGTGAATCAGATATTTATCTTCTATCACATTATAGAAAAATACTGTGACATAAAAGGACAAATCTTATTTATTACATTTATAGACTTTACATCAGCCTTTGACACAATTCTGAGAACATTGTTATGGGAAAAAATGAAGGAAATGGGTATAGATAATAATTTAATTGTACTTGTGCAAAGAATATATAGAAACACCTGGGCAAAAATTAAATATACAGGAACAGGATTGTTAACTAATAAAGTGCAAACTAATATAGGTGTTAGACAAGGATACTACTAGCACCCACCTTTTTAATATATACATAAATAAAATAATCACAGCTCTGATAATCCAGACTTTCATCCTCCAGAGTGGGAAAACCAGAATACCTGTCCTGCATACGCTGACTTACTTAGTTGTAATATCTACTAGCCATTAGGCCTTCAGAGGGCTCGACAAAATGGGAACACTCTGTATAGAGCACAATTTAAAGCCAAATATTAAAAAAACCAAGGTAATGGTTATTGGAACTAAGAAAAAATACAGAGCATTAAAGCTGATGAATAAATCTTTGGAATTTGTAAATGAATATAATTATCTTGGAATAACATTATCAAAAAATCTCAAGTGGAATAAGCATAGGGAAACGTGTATAAAAAAACTACAGAGTACACTGAATGCCCTAAAAAGATTTAATTATCTTTATGGAGGCAACACCATTCTCCCAATGATTAAGGCTATCAATGCAAAAATGATTAATCAGGTTTTATATGCTTCAGAAATCTGGGGAATGATAATATAATTAAGTTGGAAGCCATATTGAATAAAACATATAAACAAATAATAAAGATTCCTAATAGTACTTCCCAATGCTCTTGTTAGAGAAGAATTAGGCAAATTAAACTTGATATGATATATATAAGACAAGTAAATTACTGGATTAAACTAACAAATGAAAGAAAGAATTCTATATTGGGAGAATGTCTTAAAGAAAGATGCAATACCTGGCATATGGTAAAAGCAAATGGTTGGGGAATGTTAAAACTATATTGCAAAATGCAAATTTGGAATATATGATGAATTGTGCTGAAAAGTAATATGCCTTAATAAGGCCTATTCAAAAATTGTAATAAGCACTATAAAAGAAAGGTCACGGGAATGGACCTAGAAAGAGTTAAAAATCAAAGTGGCCATTTGGCTTACTAACAACATGAGAGAGCACACTTTAAAACCTTATTTAGACATAGTTAAGAACCCTGAATTTAGAAATGTAATTACTCAATTTAGATTTGAAGTCTTCTGAGTAACATCATTGAGGCAAGATACAATAAAGAAGAAAATAACTCCAGTAACTGTTGCTGTTACTTACAGGAACTGGAGGATTTAAAATATGTAGTACCAAGATGTCCATGGTATGAACATTCCTCAGCAAAAGATTAGGCAAGTATATTGGTTCTTTATATATGCCTAATAAATACATACTGGATCTTCTGTTCAACTCAGAAACTCTGAATTGTTAAATGAACTGGCTATGTTCCTTATTGAAGTTAAAAGCTGAGATGTAAGCACATTCAAGGATTTATTGTGCAATAAGATACAACAGTGAGACATGTCTTGACCTAATCGATGAAAGTGGGAAATGTACAGAATATGTAGAATAAGTTTTTAAAAAAATGTCTGTAATATGTGTTATAAATGTTTGTCATATGTGTAATATGTATGTATGTAATTTGTTGACTGTCCTATCTGTATTGTAATGGCAATTGCCGAACAAATAAATTATTACTACCTACCATTTATGCTTATCTTTTGGGTGGAGAGTGCCTAGCATGTCTATCAGGGTGCGGTTAAAGCGTTCTGGTTGAGGATCCCCCTGTGGGTGATAAGGGATTGTTCTTGACTTTCGCACCCCCATAGAGAGAGCATTTTTTTGATTAGCCGACTCTTAAAGTCCCGGCCCTGATCAGAGTTAATTTTCTCGGGGGCACCATAGTGGATGAAGAAATTTTCCACTAGCACCTTGGCCACGGTAAATGCTTTTTGATCTTTGGTGGGAAAAGCTTGTGCATACCGTGTGAAATGGTCTTTAACCACTAACACATTGCCAATGTTTTGCTGATCAGGCTCTAAACTCAAGAAGTCTATGCAGACTAGTTCCATTGGGGTGCTGGTAGTAATGTTGACAAGGGGGCAGCCCTCTGAGGCAGGGCTTTTCTCTGCAGGCAGTGACTACAAGTCCTTACATGGTGCTCAACATTGGCCCCCATCTTGGGCCAGTAGAATCGAGATCGTACTAGGTCAAGGGTCTGGGCAATACCGAGGTGGCCCATATGATTGTGGAGGGACCTCAGTACCAAATCTTTGAAGGCTGTGGGCAGGACCAATTGTTGCTTGTCTATTTGGCCACCCCAATCTACTGTCTCTCTATACAACAACTGATTAAGCAGCTTCAACCTGGGGCCTTCTTTAAACAATAAAGCGGTTCGCAGATCAGAGGAATGCAACTTGGACACATCTTTTCCTGCACAAAGGGCGTCAAGGGCTGGCTGAATCATAGAATCTCAGAATTGAGCCCATTGAATGCTGTCATTGTCAAACTGAGGTAGTGCACTACTATCTAGAGCAGAAAAGTGGCAATACACAGCCGGTATGCAGGTGTCAGAGGGGCCCAAGCAAGCTACTAAGCAGTCAGCTGTGTCTGTAGACATCTGTTCATTTCTGTCAAACTTTTGGCACAGTGCTTGGATGTCAGGTTCAGACAGCCTCACCCAGTCACTCTTGGAAATGGGCCTCCGGGATAAGGCGTCAGCATCTATATGATTCAGGCCTGGTCTGTATTCGACAGCATAATCATATGTTGACAATGCAGAAAGCCACCGTTGCCCCATGGCATCTAACTTAGCTGAAGTCTGTACATAGGTCAATGGGTTACTGTCAGTCTTCACCAATATTTTTGCCCCATAGAGGTAATCATGAAACTGGTCGACAATGGCCCATTTTAACGCAAGGATCTCCAACTTGTGTACAGGGTAGTTTCGCTCTGACAGGGTCAAGCTCCTACTGGCAAATTCCACTGGTCTGAAACCATCCTCATGGTCTTAATACAGTACAGCTCCTAGACCCTACAGACTGGCATCAGTATGCAGCACATAGGGTTTGGTGGGATCAACATAAGAGAGGATGGGGGCATGGGTGAGCTGGTATATGACTTCGTGGAAAGCTGCTTCACAGTCAGGCATCCAACGGGACCCAAAAAGTTCACCTGGGTGGAAATATGCTTTGTCTGGTTCTTTGATGGACCCTTTTTTGTATTTCCGATTGGTAGGAGGGTAACCCTGGGTAAGATTCAAGAGTGGCCGAATCACTTTGGAATAGTCCTTTATGAACTGGCAGTAGTAGCCACAGAATCCCAGGAAATGTTGTAGTTCTTTCAAATTGTGGGGCTGGGGCTAAGTAGTCAAGGCTTCACTTTACTAGGATCAGTCTCTATCCTCTGTAGACACTCAATGCCCCACATACTTCACAGAGGTTTGGAAAAAGTGGCACTTGTCAGATGGACAGCTTGAGGCCAAATCTTCCAGTCGGTCTAGTACTTTGAACAGTCGACTCTCATGTTCTCTAGGGAGCTCCCAAACACAATGACATTGTCCAAGTACACCAGGCATTCCAGCAAATTCATGTCTCCACCGCTCATTCCATCAGTCGTTGGAAGGTGGCTGGGGTACCGATATCCCCTGTGGCATTCTCAGGAATTTGTAAAACCCCAAAGGAAACAGATGAAGGCTGTCTTCTCACAGTCCTCCTGAGCCATCAGAATCTGGTAATATCCACTGCGAAGATCCAACACCGAGAACCATTGGCTCCCATTCAAACAATCCAGAGCATCTTGTATATGGGGCATGGTGTATTGATCGGGGATGGTCCACTGATTCAGAGTTCGATAATCAACACACATTCTCACAGATCCATTCTTCTTATGCACAACCACAATGGGAGAAGCATATGGGCTCCTGGATTGTTGTATCACACCAGCCGCCAGCATTTCCTGCAAGGGTCTTCTCATATCGTCTATGTCTGCAGGGGTTAGGCATTGAGACCTCTCTCAAAATGGCCATTCATCGTGCAGATGTACATGATGCTCCACACCCTGGACACATCCCCCGTCCCATTCCTTCATCGAAAACACTTGATCTCTCTAGGCAAGTTTCTGACTAATTCTAATCTTCCATTCAGCTGGCAACGGGGAATCACCAAACTCAAACAAGTCTGGAGTCACACTATCTGTCTTGCTGGGGTGCCTGTTGCTGGGCAACACTGCAGTGTCTGCACAGTGTACCATAGCTAGGGTGCATCCTCTGTTCACCCAGATCTACCGATCTGACACATTATGAATCTAGACCATCACTCATCATGCATAGGCATGAGCATGAGCTGGCAAGATGCTGGGTTTAACCAATAATCCTTCTGGTAATTTTCCATCGCCTGGTGCATCCAACATCAGTGTTCTGTTCTTGACATCTTTGTGGAGGCAGACCTCCCCTTGAACTGTACACTGGGCGTTAGGGGCCAGTACCACTGAATTGGGATCCTTCTTCCACACAACCCCTACCGGTTCATCCTGGTCCACTCCCTTGGGGTTCTGTTTCAAATCATAGGCCCTCTTGATCAGAATGGGAATTCTTAGGGCCCTCCCAGTCTGTCGCCCCTGTTTCTCACTACAGAGTTGTGCCAGTCTCCCAAACATATGGGCGTTGGTCCCAGTTAACAGGGTAAACCCACCATACAGTCCAGTAGGGGGATACACTAAGGCCAGTGTCTCGACTTGCTCCTCTACACCAGTTACAGCTGCAGGAAATGACCACCAGAGGCAGACATACCCTAGGTAGGGATAAGACTTGTCTCTCAGCTCCCACACATGTAGGCCTTCCAGGGATTGTAAGGGCGCAGCAGATAAGTGTTTGTCATACCAGTCCTGAAATACAATGGTCACTTGCAACCCACTGTCTAGCACAGCCCGAGTAGGAATACCATTCACAGCCATGGTAGTCTCCATTGAAGGGCCCACTGTTTTGGACCAGTCTGGAGGGACAGCAGCAGAGGCCTGGATGGATGATTTAGCCACAAAGGGATTTGGGTTAGGATGTCCAAAGCCTTCACTGTGGTCATTTCGTGCACCCCTTGACCACTGATTCCTTTTCTGAAGCTCTCCTTGAAGCCGGTTCTCCACTTTTTTTAAGTCTTTCTGAGACCGGCATTCCCTCTTCATATGGCCATCCTTTCTACAGTTGTGATGAATGATAGACTCCTGGGTCATCCTTGGAGAGAACATTGCATGAGGAACTGAAGTAGTAGCAAGGGATCGGGGTCCAATATCTGCTTGCAGCAGTGAGAGGGGTGCAACGTGTCTCAATAGTTCCTTTAGGGTGGCAGTCAATTCTTTGATTTCAGCCTGGGAGCTATCCTCAGTAGAGGATGCCTGAGGGTGCACCACCCATGGCAGTCACGTCCTGAGAAGAACTAGAATCTTTTTCCTGGGGAGCCATGCAGAGGCACCCACCTTCAACTCTCGGCTTTCTTTAATAGCTAGACATTCAAAAACTGGGCCCAGGATGGAAGTCCTTTGCATTCTCAGAGTGCTTGTTAGGTGCCGGCGTTTGCCGCTGAACCCCACTTGAATGATCACTCTCTGTCACTTAGCAGTAGCAGCAGATATTGGTGAAATCCCCCCCCCCGGGGTCACCTTTGCTCAACCCCCCAAAATTTTTTCATTAGCTCGCCATAAGAGGGGGGTGATTCCAGTTGGTTGGCGAGGCACAAATGAAGAAGTAACAATTCTGAAAATGGAGCAGACTTAAGGATCCGGCCCAGCCTAATTTGATCTAATCCATTTGATGGCAAACTACCCTTTTTGAGCACTCTTGTAGCAGCTTTTCAAGCTGAGGTACATACAGACAATGGCTCTGAGTACTGCTGAGCATTTCTTACTCTCCACCACAGGTCCCCATCTGAATCGGGATCCCATACACATTCTCCAATGCATCAAGATAGTCCTGTGCAGTTGCTTCGGGGTTATTGGCCCACTTGGCATGGATGGTAGCCAGGGCAGAGTCTTGGAGGCTCTCACTCAACCTCTTTCATTTCTCTGCTTCTGAGCATTGCCATTCAAGTACTAGAGGGGCAACATAGTCTATCCAGGTCTCCCAGTCATCCTCCCTCTGGGGGGTGGGAAGGGTGCCCAAAAAGATTCTCAACCTTCGGTAGGAGTCGTGACTAATGGCAGGTACAGATATAGGGGCCAGCATTGGCATGGACACAAAAGGTGAGGCAGTAACAGGTGCTAGAGTGGGAGGGGGGTGTTGGGGATGGAACAGCCCCAGTTGGCAGGAATAGTTTCTTAAAGTCCTCTACGGTTTTCCCTTCCTCCAGCAACAACTTAGCAAATTTCTCCTCAAAAGTCTCAGATAATAGGGGGAGCTCATCCTCCCCAGAGTCTTTACTGTCTCTAGTTATCACTCTCCAGGCAGCTGGGGCCCCTTCTGGGGCAATAGTCCATGGCACTTTGGAACTGTCCACTGGGTCACTACACCGTACTAATGCCATGAAAGTTTGGGCGGTCAAATCAGCCTATCGCCCCACCACCACAGCATGTGTTAAACATTCAACTTTAGAAAGTACTCCTTCTACAGTGTCTTTACCAATGTACAAGGAATATCCAATACAAGCAGGGCACTGTGAGGGCAATCTCCTGCCCTGTATACCACCCACCAACTGGTGCACAGCCACTTCTGTTGGGGTAGCCATGTATGTTTGACAATAATTCATAATTTCAGCCACTAGAAGCACAAAATCCCAGCGGTGAGCCTCCAAGATGTAACCCCTAGGAGGCCCTATCCCAAGGGCTACTATCCCTGCCTGCTTGGCTAGTAGAAGGTTAAGGGCCTGATTTCTGAAATGGGTGCCTCTACCTGGAAGTCAGGGTTGGTAGTGGTCAAGCTAACCTGGCACAGCCCTCCCAGACACTGTAACCCCTCTTCCTCTAGTGGCCTGAACACTGTACAATAATCACTTTTATGATACCCCTGATACACCACGCAAGTACCCACACTGTTTGCACTTACCACCAGGGCTGGTTCCTCTGGCTTGACCCTGGGGACCCCCTGTAAAACAAGGTTATGCACAGCAAATAGCAACAGTACAGTACTTTGAGCACAAACTGGGACCACAGTCAGATTACATGCAGAAAAATTTAGATCTGATTTATTCAGGGGACTTGAACAAGGGAGAGGCAAAATCAGGTTAATTAGCTTAAAGGTTATATCAATCAAGCAGTTAAGCATGCGCGTTGAGTCCCCCCACACAGTCACACCTCTGGGTACCCAGATGGAGAAGAGATGAGCTAGCCAGGACTGTTGCCTAGGGTTAGCCAGCATTGCAGCTGGTTGGGGCCCTGTGATGGAAAACACAACATGCACAGTACACAATATTTGTAATCCAGAGCCAGAGGGCTCAGTTCGTAAAGGAAACAAAACCACAAGACAGTCAGATGACACACTCAGATTAAGCTGTTGTTGCAGGAGCTACCCTGGTATTTACTCATGATACCCAAGACTGGACACAGGCTGGGCCAATCGAGACTGCAGGTGGTTGATCTGGAATGCCAGGAGAAGCAGGCCATGCGAGTCACAGAGGTGTCATTCCTGTTCAAGCGTGGGGAGCAGGGGCTGATCCCCAGGCAGGTCTCTCATCAATGGCTTCTCTGTGCAGTGGGTAGTCTGGCTGGGCCTAGTCTGGCGAAGGCCCAGACTGCATGGAGACAAATTCAGATGCAGTCCATTTGGGCAGGATACAGCTTCCAGCAAGCAGAACACAGTTCACACAGTGGGGAACTAACTCACGACCCACTATCAGCTCATAGCACATTTACATGTAAGAGTATTCTACTGTACCAGGCAAAGCGCTCCCCGGTCACAATCACAAAGTCTCTGCACATACCAGGAGCTTAGGGGTAGCTGGAACTCCTGACAGGCCAATCGCATTCAGCAAAATCTTCGGTCTTCTTCAGGTTGAGCCTGGCCCACTTCAGTAGCTTACTTTAATCACACAAACTTGGATTTAGTCCAAAATAATTCTCTTCTCTCCCTCTCAGGAGCAGCAGGCAGACATGCAAGCCAAAAACGCAGCCTTTTCACAGTTCTCCCACTCAGGATTGCTGCCCAAAATACACCTGAGCTCTTCTCATTTCACTTCCCAGCTCAGAACTGCCTCAACTGCCAGCAAGCCTGGGACTTTCCCCCAGATACAAAATGTTTGGTTGGCTGATTTGGCTGTCAGTCAAAGCAAGAGCTCCCTTTCATTTGCAAAGGCACAAAGTTCAAAACTACGGTGTTCCTATAGATTTTGACTTCAGACAGCTCCTGTAGTCTGGCTACATTTTAAGTCACACCAGAACTGATTGGTCCAATTTGCAGTCCAGGACCAAGACAGTGGAGACAAACAAAACAGTCCTTGCTGCAAAGAAAGCATGTTAGACAAACTACTTTACCATTATCACTCTAAATGATTTTCAACAAATAGCTACATCTTTCAACAGAGCTCCCTGTCAGACTTAAGCTGCAATCAGGCAGCTCTTAAAGAGACAGTACACAGAGGCTATACAGGCTCTGGTAATCGCATTTAAACTGCTAAAATGCAGGACACCAGCCTGGCAGTGAGCATTTAGGCAAGCTCAAGGAAGACTTTTTGGGAACCCCATTTGTAGGGGGGTTATACCATATTCATTTTTTATGAATCACTAGGATAAGTTTGATAGGGATATGACAGTAACTATGAATAAATATAAGTTATTATTAAAATAATTAAATGAGGATGTCAATAGTGCTTCACGGTTTGGTAGCTGGACACAGAAAGTTATTATGATTGTTTAGAGAAAGATCAGCATGAACTTTGCATATATATTTTACTGGACTGGTTGGAACAATGTATATACATTTGTATGGGTTGTGGTATGTGGGAACTTATAACCTGGTGTCATAAGGAGGAAAATATGTATCTGAATTTTTATTTATTTATTTATTTAGAATAGTTGGAGTTACAATCCTTTGAGTCATAGACTCTTTTACAAAGGCTCCACATCAAAGAGTAAACAGATTGGCCCTACCGGTGCAGCGGTTGGATTTCTGTTTGTGATGCTGGTGACCAGGGTAGTCGGAGGGCTGACCATGGGGGAGAAGGATAGAGCATCCCAGGGACTGCTCTCTTTCTCCACGGGAAGGGGAGGGTGAATGTCTAGTGCTTGATGGACCCCTGGTGGAGGCCGCAGGTACTGCAGCAACCATCATTGAAGAGCAGCTGGAGGGACAGGACAGATGCTGGATGTCATTGCACATTCCCACCTCCCATGTAAAAGCTCACAAAAATTCCTGAGCCCAATTAATGATGCCGCCTCTGCACCTGGCCTGTATGGCACTCTGCCACTCCTCCAAGCCACTGACTAAATTACGGTGCCATGGGCCACTGCAAGCACTGAATCCCACCCTGAGGGGGAAGCCAGGGAGGCAATGCTGGGTAGCCAGCACCTTTCCCTGTCGTAGACAGGTGGACATCGGTGCCACGGCCCCACACTTGGGGGAAAGCCAGGGAGTATCGGTGGCAGTGGAGGACAGTGGCAATTGGAGAGTACGGTGGGTGCAGAAAGGTGGCTAATAGCCTCAGAGCAAAGGGCAAAAAGTATAATAAATAAAAAAATTAAAAAAAAAAAGAGTAAACAGATTGTGCATACAGAGAGTTACACTGATTGTATACCAGTTGTGTGTTTTACTTTGTTTTTATCCAGGATCAACACTGTTGTATGGGCCTGAAGAAGTGGTGGAGGCCGTGAAACTGTTGCCCCATTTTATAAAAGTGTTGAATACAATAAAAGCAGTTACTGTTTATTAATTATCATGTGACTTGCAGTGGAGTTCACAGTTGAAGGACTTTACAGTGACAGCATTTTGCCGATGGTGATCACATCACTGTGGCAAAGTGCCGACGGACCCAACAACGTCCAGAGTCATGTACTGTCACCCCCCCCACTCCCCGGAAATTTAGATTCCTAACTCGGGGGGGGGGGGTGGATGTCAGGGCAGAGCAGTCAAACCTGGAAGTCAATTAATCCATTCATCGCTCCCACAACCCGTTTAACACTGCAGGTGTTGAACAAGTTGAGTCACTGTGGGGGATTTGTTGTAACACTGTTACAACAGTATATGATTTAGAAGGGCCTAGACAGAGGAGATACCCTGCCTCCCCCCAGTAGGGGCCCCTTCAGTCAAGGGTGCAGGTACCCTGGAGACAAGCTCCTGATCACTTCCTACCTTGAACACACCAGATAGGGCAGAATGGCCTGTTTTAACCTTGGACATCAGCAGATTTACTCTCTCACAACAATACAGGTTTATTAACACTTTGGTTCAGCTCGGATGGAATTTCCAGCAATTCAATTCTCTCATACCAGCATCTATGGCCTTGGGGCCTGGCTAGGCCCTCAGCTGTCCTTTTCAGCATTTCTAGTCTCCTCAACCACTCCTCAACCACTCAGGAAGAACTGTCGTGACTCCTTCTTGGCTGGGCAAGAATTCAACTCAGCTCCCGCCTTCCTTAGATTCTGATTGGCTGTCCAAACTTGTCATGTACACTCCAGCGTCCTCAGTGTCTACCAAACGGTGCCAAACACTGGGCTGCTGCTCCTCTCAAGTACCTGCATTCTTTCCAGAATCCCTCACACTTTGGTTGGCCAATGGCAGAGGTTAAGGGTCACAAGATGGCAGTGTCCCTTCATTACATACAGTTCAAAGCCTGGGAAGAGAGGTGACTGTTGCATAATGAGTGACTGCACAGTTTGAGGGTGTTCCTAGTGTTCTGGAAGCATGCAATAAGTGTAGAACAAGGATTTGCAACAAAGCACAGTTGGGTATAGCTACACCATTTCCATACCTTTCAATTTCTCAAGAAAGGAAGCAGATAAACAACCAGCAACATCAATGAATTTTAGAGAAGGTAAGCAATCATAAAAAGTGAGGCAGTATTGCGCAGTGGTTTAAGGCTCTGAGCTGCAAATCTGGTGACATCCAGCAGACCAGACCTGGGTTTGAATCCCACAGCCTCCACTTACATACTGTGTGACCCTGAGCAAGTCACTTAACTTCCCTGTGCTCCTAGGTCACTCTTGTAAAAAAGCTTTCAACTTAGTGTGCTACTCCTGGTTAAACAACTAAAAAAAAAAAATTGGGGTTTCGAATGAGAAATAATATGATGCAAAAAGGGTTGATAGGGTCCCTTTAATTTACTGCTAGCTGTCATTTTTTACTTTACAAACAAGTTAATCCAACTAGGATTATAATTCAGATTGTCCCTGGTGACTTTGGCAATCCTCCTGGTTCATCTTCGTGTGCAGAGGCACCCCTTTTGTAGGTGGCATACAACTACAATAACTGGGCAACCACAACAACTTTTCCTTTGGTCTCCAGCACCAGTTCCAGCAAGTGACACAGGTGGCCCCACCCCAAACCAGTAGTGGCTTGACAGGTAAGCCCAACAATTAGGGGTGTTACATACTGGAGAGTTCTGCTCCTGTATATTCCCTGTTATACAGTTGGCTGAGGTCATGCATAATGAGGCATAATGAGGGAGACCCATCTGAAACTGAGAAGTTTGATGGTGGGGAGAAGCTGTCTCAAACCTTAAACCTGAGTTTAAACATTTCTGTGCACAATAGAGTACCTTATCTGCATTTCAAGAGAAACCTGATAACATTCAGAAAACGTTGTAACTACAGAAAAACAATAAGGAAGCACCAAACAAGAGCAATAGAGCATTCTAACTTGCAACAGTAATAGGAAATTACAGATGAGGCTCTGGGGAAGGAGTCAATTAAGTCATCTCCAGCAACAAAGGCCAGAGGCTCTGCAGCTTCCAAGGCTGAAGCTAACCGACTGAAGGAGTAGGCTGGACCATAGAAGTGAAAGGCTAGGCAGTACAGTGCCCCGGTGAATACTTCAGTTGAGTATTTAAACCAAAAATGCAACAGCTAAGCTTTTAATGGGGTGAGGAGAAGTCTATAAGCCTGAAAGGGTACAGGGAAAGTCATCAGCAGAATGCCAAGTCTTCACGTTCTCTTCTGCCCTCCCCTTGATGGTATACTACAGGAGGAGCGAGAGGTTGAAGTTGGAGGAAGAGCAGGAGGTGGTTGCTTCTCTGGTACTGTACACACAGAGAGGAAATGAGGGGAGGTAATCTAAGTACTACTGCTCCATGCAGAGAATATGTGGTATCCACCCCGATGTAACTTACACTCAGCCAAAATGGTCGGCAGCATGGCATAAGCATTTATTTTGCGAGGGCGTACTTGCTATACCCCACTATACCCCACCATGAAAAAATGGGAGCATGTCAAATGCCTTAGCCAGGTTGACAAACATAGCAGAGGTAATGTGACCTTTGTCCATGCCATCAAGGATGGAGTCAGAGAGCCTTAGAAGAGAGGTGGTGGAGGAGTGGGCCTTCCTGAAGCCAGACTGGTAGAGGGAGAAGAAGGAGGAGGAGGAGCTCAGAAAGGAGGAGAGTTGGGAAAGGACTAGGCACTCCTGAAGCTTAGCCAGAATAGGGAGGAGTGAAATGGGCCGATAGTTACCAGGGGCCAAGGGTAGTGGGATGACAGTTGCGTGCTTCCATTCCAAGGGGATTGCTCCTAGGGAGAATGATAGATTGAAGAGAGTAGCCATGGGGCAGCGATGGTGGGAACTGCCAGGTGGAGCATTGTTGAGTCCAACCCAGAGGGCCTTTTACCTTTAATTGGGTTTAGGGAGGACAAGGCATCGGACACTTCAGAAGGGGTGACCTGACTGAAGGAGAAAGATGGAGAAGAGGAATGGCCTGGAGCGGGAAGGCAGAGGGTGAGGGGGTGAGCTGGGACAGGGGGGAGAGTGGAGAGCAGGGCCGAGGTGCAACTTGTCAAAAGGGAGTTAAATTCCAAAGCAAATGCCAGTGGGTCCATTACTGTGGTGCCGCCTACTTTTAAGACAGAGGTAGGGGGGCTGTGAGGAAGGGGAGAAGAAGGATTTGACTACCCTCCACAATTTAGACAGATGCTTTAGATTGGATTGAAGGGATGCTTTGAAGTACTTCACTTTTGCCTGCCTGATTTGCGTTGTGCAAACATTGCGTAGGGAGCGGTACTTTGCATGGATTGCAGAGGAGCTGGAGGCTTTGAAGGTCTTCCCGGCCAGGTCTCTGGCTTTGATAAGGGACATGATATCTGCAGAGATCCAAGGAAGGTGTGTTCCCCAACAATAGTCTATCTAAGAAGGGCATGGTAGTCCCACACTGATAAGAATTTAGTTCTGAAATACTCCAGGGCTGAGTCAATTGATGTTGTTCTGGAGATGTAGGATCAATCTGTTGCTGCTAGGTTGCTTAGGAGTGAGGCAAGGTTCAGGAATTTATATGACCTTGTGAGAATAGTTCTTGGGGGGTGGGCTGTAGGCCTGAAAACTTTCTGAATCATGTATATCATGAGGTGGTCACTTAATGATTCAGGCAATAGGCCAGCAGCAATTAAATGACGCTGATGAGAGGTAAGGGACCAATAAATGAGAGTGAGTTTTATATTTCAGGTTCAGCCATGTATATCTACAGCACCAGGTTGTGTATTAAAGAGTAAGGTACTTCCTGGGGTCCAGGTTTCCAGTCACCTTGGTGTCAAAGCTAGTAGTACAACAGAATGGTATTCTGGGCAGCCTGGGTTCAAATCCTAGCTAAGGCACTTATTTTTTTCTCTCTTCTGTTTGTATCTTTCAACATCTAAAGACGTCATCATCAATATAGTGTGTAGTATCTTTTGAAATCTAGCTGCCCATCATCGTCTCCATGGTGCCTTTGTTTTAAACATCAAATGATGCCATGATTATGATATCTGAACATCTAGGTAAAATTATCAGAGGCCCAATATCCTTCACTAACTAAGGATCCTATCACTGCAAGCAACTAATCTGTCTGCAGTAACATCAAAGCTGCAGGACTACATGAGAAAAACAACTAACATACAGCATTCTGTTTCAGCCATTCTGCCTCAAAATCATGACAACGAAGTCCAGGCAGGCTCAACTCCTACCAGCTTTAAGCACCTACCACTAGACTGGACCATTACATGAAGGAGATGGAGTGGGAGGGAGAGTAGTGGTAGTAAAGACCTTTATTTTTATACAGGATATAACTGTTAGGGCTAGAATCCCTGTTTACAGTGTTGCCCTGTTACAATGGCATCTTTGCATAAATCTTATGAGGTACAGTGGTAGAATTTACATAAATCTAAGCAAGAGCAAGACATTACATTAAGGTAAACTGATACATTGGGTAGTATACATTTATTTGTTACTACAAGATTGCAAGTTTTATGGGGACAATTGCCATGCCTTAGTTTAAAAGCAGTTGCATGTTTCAAACAGTTCCTTGTTTATGGCAGTTTTGAAAGCACCCAGTTTTGAGATTTCTTCATATCTGGGAGGAGTGACCTCCACAGCTTAGTGAGACAATACACTGAGGTCATCTGTCCATAGGTGTTCTGAATTTTGGGGGCATTGAGACCTCTGTTTCGGGGAGAAAGAGAGAGAGGGAGAGAGATGCTAGCTACCATCACTGCTTCCCACTAAACCAGGAAAAAAACAACTGTTTATCAATGATTGCAAGTTGATTGCCAAATAATACTGCAAAATTAATGTAACATCTTTGGCAAGTGAATACATGGACTGGTAATAACATTTCACAAGGGGAGTTGAGAGTCAATTGAGTGGTTAAAGTGGGTGTATGTTTTCCTAAGAACTGTTTCAACTGTCAGCATCTGGACTGGCATATGCACAGCTAAGGGAAGGAGCTGTCATGGTGGCATAAGCTAACAAATTCTGGTCAGAGCCAATATGGCAGTGGAGAGCTTTTAGGAGTGGCACGAGCATGGAAAAGAATATGCAGTGCTTTCGCTGCACTGCAGTCAGTGTAAATAATAATTAACAGAAGCACTGGAAACTACAGTATGTTGGAGCACTGTGGCAGCACATCAGACAGCGGTCCAGTTACGTGCTTCCATAGTGCTGTTATACAAATCTGATGATGGCATAACATCCATGGAGATTGGCCCATGCAGTCATACAAATCAGACTCAGGAGGCATCTATTAGCAAACTAAAGATCTGTTCTGGGACTTGCTCATCATCACAGTCACGTTCTCATTCTTTTCTAAGCATCAGTTTCTGGCAAATGTGCCTTAACTATATTGATCTCAGTGCTGGTAGACTACTTCTGGTTCTCCCCTGATTGAATTAGGTGGGGTAGTAGCAGTCTTGAAGTGATAGCTGCCAGTGGTGGCATACTCTGGAAAAAAGTGGTCCCCATGTCCATCTGTACATTTTAGAAATGATGCATTTCCTTGTTTTTTCTGTAAAGAAACTGATCCCTTTAACACAAAAACAAGGAGTCAGTTATGGCCTCCACCCCACTTTTTGCTTCAAGTGAGGAACGTCATTATGGGTTTGCATCAGATGTACAGAGGCAGCCATAGATGCAAAAGATTGTTAAACAGTAATCAACTGTATGTCAAAGCTCTGTTTTTTGAAGAAGAATCAGCATTTATATAGCGCTTTTCATACACAGTGTATCCCAAAGTGCTTTACGAGCAATGCAAGGCTGGTAATGAAATGACTGAATGTGCAGTGGCAGCCATATCGCACATCATCACCCACACACGGCCTGGATAATTGCATGAACCGGTTTATGGGAAGCGGAATGTTGGCCAGGACACTGGGAATATTCTCTACTCTTTGAAAATAGTGCCCTGGGTTCTTTGACTTCCACCTGGACGACACAAGGATGGGCAGAAGGGATCTCGGTTTAACATCTCATCTGGATGAAGGATGGCACACCCCAGCAGTACAGCACCCCCCCAAATACTGCACTCGAATGCCAGTGATTTTTAGGCGCAAGTCCAATCCCAGTGTGGGATGAGAACTCACAACCTTCTGGTTCAGATGCGGATGTGCTACCAACTGAGCCATGCTGACACCTATGTCAGGTTGAGTGTGTGCTTTCTTAATGTTTTCAATACCACTCCACCCATGTGTACTCAGCCCCTGGATTTCTGTACCCCAAGTGCAATATTTTACATTTTTGTGTTCAGGATAAAAATGCCTTTCAAATGAGGGTAGTCACTAATCTAAATTCTTTATAGTTTTTGATGTTTTCTTGCATGCATGCAAGAAACATCTTGTTGTAGAATTACATTTCAGAGGAGTGTCAGGGACAAGTACGATGCACAGCAATCTACAGTGGGCTCATCCCTGACAGACCAATGAGCATGCAGTCAGACTATGACACTAGTCGCAGTCAGGGACACTGGTTTACCGGGATTGAGAAAGGGCATATTCCATTCTGCACATTGTAAAAAATGGTATTGTCACCGGTGTCTGCTAAGTCAAAATCCGTTTTTACCGGTGTTTGGTTCTGTGTACTTTATTTAACAATTTGTAACTCTACTAACATGCATCTTAGCTATTTTGACCTCCACTATTGCACATCCTTCCATCCTTGTACCAATTTAAAGTTATTTTAGGTACAAGTTGTGATGGCAGCAGCAACACTACAGCCACCATCCCTAATGTGTGATGGAAGCAGCACTACGGCCCCCATACCTGTGGTGTGATGGCAGCAACAACAGCACTACGACCTCCCTCCTTCAGGTGTGACAGAAGCACTAGTACTACATTCACCATTCCTCATGTGTGATGGCAGTATCAGCACTGCGGCCCCCATCCCTCAGGTGGGAGGGCAGCAGTACTACATTCCCCATCCACCAGTGGTGATGGCAGAAGCACTACAGCCCCCACCCCTTCAGTGTGATGGCAGTATCAGCAATGCAGTACACATCCTCTGAGGTGATGGCAGTAGTGACAGCACTATGATCCCCTTCCTTCAACACCCACACCTCACATGCACAAGTTACATATTACTTGGTCTCTTTGCTTGTTAGAACTCAGAAGTGAATTAATCTGAACTATCACTGCTAAGGTGAACTACCTTTGTTTTTTCTCATCTATAATTTAACTGCCTGAATTGGATTTCTGCCTGTGACACTGCTGACCAGGATTAGAGAACAGACTTGGGTGTTGGAAGCCCAGCTGGTGGGTGAAGGCTTGAGTGCCCAACAACCACTCACCTTCTTCTGGGAGGGAGGGTGGGGCCATTGCTCAGCATTTGCTGGCTCATGGTGGAGGCCAGAGGCACAACAACATGTCAGCCCTCACTGCAGGAGGGAGCATGATGTACGTTGGCTTGTGCCTTGACATCATGTGGCTTGCCACATTCCCAAGAAAATGGGAAAACACCCGCTGACCAACCGAAGGATGGCTGTTGGTCCCTCCATAAGCCAGAAGCCCCAGACATGTGTCTGGTCTAACCCCTGCCATGCCCAGGATACACAGGAAGCTCTTTGGGGCAATTCTCTTCCCCTGGTAGCCTCCCACAGGGGTAGGGGCCCACTCAATGAAGGGTTACTTTGGGTTACCTGGTAGCACAGCAGTAAGGGTCAGTGGATGGTGGTTGGGACTCAGCAGGTGGTAGGGGGCCTTGGCAGGCCTGAATGAGTGGATGGCCAGGGGGTAGGAGGAGCAAAAAAAAAACTGCTTGAATTTGCTTCTTTGAAATAAAGTCTCTTCACCTAAAAAAATCCACAAGTGATTAGTGGAGGACCTTCAAATGGATTATTGCATCTCCCAGACATGTGGATGCTTTTTTTTTTTTTTTTTACTTGGGGTCCATGAAAGGTTGTCTCCCAGTTTTCATGTCTTTGTTCAGATGTGAATTGAACACTATCCTGCCCACCAGCATCATACAGCCCCTGGGTTCTTACCTTCTGTTTGTCATTGACTGTGCTTTCAAAATCCACTGGCCAAACATAAGTACTCTTAAATACTTAACATTTGCTTTTTGTTGAAGCAGTCTATCAGAAAACTTTTGTTGTCACAGAAACTGAAACAGCAAGTGGGGGAAAAGGGGTAAATGGTCCAATTCACCTAAATGGGGTGCTAACTGTGAAGTCTTTTCAAAAGTAGTAAGGCAGTTTCTTCTTCGTGAACATACTTTCATTCAGACTAGTTTTCATTCAAACAACTGAGGATTTTGGATGGCCCTACTGATTATAAACTTGAATAAGTTAGTTGGTAACAGTGATCCTGCATTAAGCAATGTACAACCTAGATGCTTTTATGCAAAGAATACAATAAAAACCAGACAAAAATCTAAAAGCAAGCTTATAAAACATCTAAAAATGTATCTGAACATTTATCTTTACCTATACAAAATCACTGCAGCCCAAGTAAAGCTCAAACAAATGACATGGTTCCCTGGCTACTATTCTATGATGTAGTAAACATATATTGGTATTTTTTTTTATATTCTTTGTAAAGCAGGTAAGGTCCACTAGGTAGAACTGTCTGTTTTAAGGAGTGACCTAAAAGCACTGGGGGAGGTTAAGTGACTTGCTTGGAGTTGCACAGTATGCAAGTGGAGGTTGTGGGACTCAAACCAAAGTCTGCAGGATGTACCCAGTTCAATCACCATTTGTTACTCTAACCACTAGGCATAGGTGGTTAAACTGAATGGCTGATTACAACAAAGCAGTGCGGGTCATTTCCTTACTGATTCTATATGCAGCAAAGCAGAAAGAATGCAAAGCACAGCAGCATTCATTTTAAGATGCTGAAATCTAGGTCAGCCTGCTGGTGCTGCCGTAGCACTATTGCTTGCCTTGCAATGCCAGCGACCCAGGGTCAGAAGCAAACTCGGGTTGCTAAAGTTCTAGCCAGGGGGAGTAGGACTGAGCACCTGGGGACTGCTGTCCTCCTCCAGGAAGGATGGGCTGCAGGTTCTGCTTCTTTACCATCACCTGCGTGACCACTGGTGGTGGTGCAAAGGTGCTGCAGAATGATCAGGAGGGGAGGACACTAACCAGGATCTGTAGCAGTGGCATGTCTCTTTGACCTTTCTCCTTTTGATCTCTAGTGCTGGTGCCCTCAGGGACAGAGACCAGAAAACAAGGAACAATCACTCCACATCAGCCACTGGCAGAAAGGATGCAGGTGCCCCAGACTTCATAACCAGGCTCCATGAGGGACCCACTGAGCTGCCTGAAACACACTAAGTGAGTGTGGAGGGGTGACCTGGGGTCCTCTCCCTTCCCACCTGGGGGGGTACAATCCAGGCAGGATAGGGGCAGGTCCACAGGGGTTCCTGAGCATTACCTGGAGATGAACCTAGGGGAAATTTTTATACACCTTTTCCCGCGATTTCTCTAATCCACGCCCATAGCTATTTCTCTTCCTCTACTTTAACCCCTACCTTCCCTCCACAATGCTACTTTGCTTCCTTTTGCTTCTGAGCCTCTCATCTTCCTCAATCCCAAATGACAATTATGATATACCCCATGCCATGGTGATTAAGGCAGTGAATATGGCCTGCCCACCCCTGCCATCCCCAGTGGACACCCACCAATTCCTTATTTATATTCTGCCATTTTTGCACTGCAATCCCTGGGGTATCCCACAAAAAGGCTCTCTATCCTTACAACACTCCTCAAGTGCCTTGCATCCATTTTGGCATTACATTAACCCACTATGCCTGTCCATCAGATTATTACTTTGTGATAAATTCCACACCCATATAACAGGACCCTCACCCATTACACAGTGGTTCCCCAAGAAGAGGAGGAAATGCTCTGATCACTCCCTATCCCTATCATTTGGTGCCCTCCTCAAACTAATCTTCTTCCTTCTGATCAGTATTGGTACTACTGAAATCAATCCTAGCCCCACTGAAAGTTTTTTATCCCCATCTGATCTAACCTCCATAAATGGCCTAAGTTTCCTTCACTTCAATGCCTGCAGCCTCCTAAAAAAGTTCTCCTTAATACAGGCATGGGTTGTACATACCCTACCTGACTTTCTGGTTATCTCTGAAACTTGGCTCAGATCTACAACAAAAGACAGTGATATAAACCTTCCCAATTACCAGCTCTTCAGATCAGATCACCCTTCCAGGGGTGGTGGGGTGGCCATCTATGTCAAGGAAACCATCTCTGCATCCTGCCTCATCAATACATCCGAACCAAAGGAATTTGAATGCTTGTCAATTAAAATATCCCTTCCTAACATGTCTTCCTTTAAATTGATTGGCTGCTATAGGCCCCCCTCTGCAGGCCTCAAACTCCTATCCCACCTAGGATCAATACTCAGTCTAGGCTCTGAAGATACCATCATCCTTGGTGATTTGAATTTAAATTGGTTATCTAATGCATCTGCACCCCTAGTAACCTTCTGTGACATCTATGGATTCACTCAATTAATCAAAGATACAACAAGGATTAACCTAAAAAATACTACCAACAGCTCACTCCTGGATATTATGATGGTAAACAAGCCTCATTTATATTCTCATGCTGGAGTGCTATCCAGTGATGTAAGTGATCATTGTCCTATAGCTGGCATAAGATTTACACTCAAGCCATCCAATCCTGCAAAATTTCTCCATAAAAGGTCAAAAAAGAATTTCAACATCTCAGGATATCTCCATGATTTGTGCAATACAACATATTGGCAAGATTTTTACCTTACAACCTCAATTGAGACAGCTCTTCAGATCTTAAAAGGAACATTATCACTAATGCCCTCAATATACATGCACCAATCACCAGTGTCAGAACTAAAGTAAAATCTTGTCGTTGGTTCACTGCTGACCTTAAATCAGCTTTTGTTAGCCAGAGACAAACTCTGGAAAAGGCAAGAAAACAAAGGATACTACAGACTGGCTTCAATTCAGAAAAGCAAGAAACTCATGCACAAAACAAATAAGAAATGCCAAAGCTGCCTACTATAGAGCTGAATTGGATGCATCCTATACTAACCCATCCAGATTCTGAGGTACTGTAAAGGGAATTCTAGGCCAAAATTCTACCCCTGCCTTACCCTCCAAACTGCTACTAAGTGACATAGAAATCACTGACAAGCAAGAAATCTTAAATACCTTCAATGACCATTTCACCACAGCTGGCCTAGCATTTGACTCTTCACCTGCAAATCTCTTGAGATCATCATTAAACCTTCAATCCACTGTGGGACAAAAGGCTGCTTCAACATTCTCCTTCGAACCAATATCCTTAAAAGAAGTAGAAGACCTCCTATCCAATTTAGATACTTCTAAGAGTGCAGGTGCAGACTCCCTGGACCCCTACTTTCTTAAAGTAGCATTGCACTTTATCTGCCCCCCTCACTCACCTCTTCAATCTTTCCCTAGCTACTGGTTCCATCCCCTCCATATGGAAACAGCTCAAGTAGTTCCACTACTTAAATCAGGTGATCCCATGGACCTTAACAATTACAGGCCCATTTCCATCCTACCGGTACTATCCAAGATGCTTGAAAAATTAGTAAATTCACAGTTAAGGGCCTATTTGGACACCAACAACCTCCTAAATCCAGCACAATCTGGATTTAGATCAATGCATAGCACCATCTCTGCCCTAGCCAAAGTCACTAACAATTGGCAGACTGCCTTGGATAAAAAGAATAGTACCTGTGCTGTGTTCCTGGATTTGAGTAAAGCATTTGATACAGTGGATCATGAATCATTAATCTCCTCTCTTAGCTCTGTAGACCTTGATTCACTCTCACTCAGTTGGTTTAGGTGCTATCTCTCTGGAAGGTTACAATTGGTAAAAAATGAAAATTACCTATCTACCTCTAAACCACTGCTAAGAGGTGCACCGTAAGGCTCTATCCTAGGCCCCATCCTCTTTGCCATTTATATTAATAACATTGATGCCAACCTCTCTCAATCTAACATTCATCTGTTTGCTGATGATACTGTATTATATGTCAGCAATCCCTCACCATCAAAAGCCTGTGAACTGTTACAGTCAGAATTCTCCATCCTACAACACAACCTATAGGAAAAAAAAATACTTCTAAATGCCAAAAAAACAAAGGCTATGTTCTTTGCAACAAAGAATTGCTCTGCCACTACCCCATCATTCATCACCCCACAATTATCCACCTTATTTGGAGAAAAGCTGGAATTTGTGGATAAATTCAAATATCTTGGAGTCTGGATTGACAATAAGCTTGACTACTCTGTCCACATTGAAGAGCTATTAAAAAAGTTGAGACAAAGGCTTGGCCTATTTTACAGAATAAAACACTACCTTACCAGAGACTCCAAACAAAGATTAATCCAGGCATCATTCCTATCCCTTATTGACTATGCTGACTTTCTCTACGGCCATTGCTCACTCTCCTCTTAAATAAGCTGGACACCCTGTATCATAGAGCCATCAGATTTATTACAGACCTTCCCTCCAGCACCCATCATTGCTCTCTTTACATGGCAGTCAATTGGACATCCCTACAGCACAGAAGAAAAAGGAATGCTGCAATCTGGATCTTTAAAGCTTTATCAGGCAAACTCCCCTCCTATATCTCAGACTGTTTCACCCGAATCACATCTAGGCCATA
Organism: Neoceratodus forsteri; assembly: GCA_016271365.2. NCBI lineage: Eukaryota > Metazoa > Chordata > Ceratodontiformes > Ceratodontidae > Neoceratodus > Neoceratodus forsteri. Next base: position 156,242,835 of record CM028131.1, on the reverse strand, counting down.
CACCTTAAGGATCAATAAGCTCATTATGCTAAAGATTCCCAATACCTGCACCCAGTTTGGGAGGGCTGCTATCAGCTATTCCTTAGCATTTGTCTGGAACTCACTCCAAAAATCTATGAATCTGAATACCCTCTTACCCTTATCATCCTTCAAAAGATTATAAGCCGCCCTATTTCCAGAGTTGTGCAACTGCTTCCATAAGGCCTAGTCTCCCATCCAACCTACACCCCTCCTTCTGTAATCCACTATGTTTAGTTTCCTTCTTCTACCCAGTCAGTTATCACATTTCATATAAAAGCCTACAAAGCCCTATTATTTGATTATTATCCCTGCTATATCTATTATCCTCTTCATTTTACAGGTTAAGTTATTTTAATGTGCCTTGTATATCTGTAAATTTTGTATATATCTCTTATTTATTTGATTGTACTAATGTTATGCTATTCTCATGTCTTTGTAAAAAAACTTGTACCCTTATTTGTATGACCACTCAGGTCCAACTTGTAAATGAGCTACGCTCAATGATGTTCGCCTGAATAAATAAAGATTTTGATTGATTGATTGATTGATTGATTGATACCCAGCCTAGGGATCTCTGAAAAGTGGAGACTGATGCTGTGAGTAGGGGACATAGAAAGAGAAAATAAAAAAACATTTTAAAAAGATACTGAAATCTTAGAGATTCTGCGCAGTGACATGCAATTTCCGTGAGGCACCGGTACAAGAATTCAAAATCCACAAACCAAGCAGGATTCCGTGATTGTTACTGGTGTTACCGGTAAAAATGGAAAACCAGGGTCCCTGGTCACAGTTTCACAGCTGGAATCTGTTCTCTAGATGAAAGAAATAAAGTGTTTGAATGAGAGTGTTTCATTCCTTTCATTCATGCCCTTACTGATCTTACTGCTTGTCTACCCACCCATCCTGCAGATGTCCGGGTACTCAGCCATACACTGCATTTCCACTCTCTGTGCCATAAGCAGGAAACAGTCCTAGCAGTAAAGAACAAATAAATATTATGTGTCCTTCCCCAGGCAGATGTCCACATTGAACTTGTTTGTGTCTCTGTGTGAATTACAGTGTGTGTTCATGTCCCTGACCTCTTCTTTCTCCAGTGCTTTATGTGTGCCACAATGCCCAGCCTGAACATTGCTCTCTGTGATGGTACCCACTGACCCACCCCATGGATCTGCTAGTATCCATGCTGCCTCATTGTGCCTCCCACCCCACCACACAATACAAGGAGCAAGAGTGCTGAGAAGTGAAGCAGCATTGACTGCAGAGCTGTAGCTTAAACCTGGACAGCAGGGATAGAGAGACACATGCTGCAGAGACAGACACCAAGAAGGAGAGGCAGCAGCACCTCTCCCATCAAAGGAGAGTGCAGGATCAAAAGAGGTGGTGAGTGGCACCAGTGTCAGGGACAGAGTAGAGAGAGAGAGACCCCAAATAATAATAATAATAATAATAATAATTTTATTTTTAAAGTGCCTTTCAAATTTTCAAAGCACTGTACAAAACATATAGTAAAAAGAAAACTAAACATTATAATACAATGTAAAACATTCATAAAACCACAATTTCATCAACAATTCATATAAAATACTATAAAAAGGCAATTTGGTACAAATGAGTTTTTAAGCCACTCTTAAATTCCCCCATGGAGGTGCACTGCCGTAACTGACTGGGTAGAGAATTCCAGAGAGTGGGAGCAGCGTAGGAAAAAGCTCTATAGCCAGATGAATTTAGACTCACTCTCAGAATCTCTAGTAACCCCTCGTCGGCCGAGCGGAGTGATCGGCCAGGGCAGTAAGACACTAGAAGATCTTTCAGTTCATCTTTCAGATGGACAGACTAGGTGGGCCAAGCGGTCCTTATCTGCTGTCAAATTCTATGTTTCTATGTCAAATTCTATGTTTCAGATAAGCTGGACCCTGATCGTGTAGGGCTTTAAAAGTCAATAAACAGACTTTTAAGGTGATCTGTCACCGAACAGGGAGCCAGTGCAGTTAGCGCAGCACCGGGGTAATATGACAGGACCTACTGGTTCACATCAAAACCAGGGCCACCTCATTCTGCACTAGCTGAAGGCGGTGGATTTCAACCCCAGAAAGACCAAAATACAGGGAGTTGCAGTAGCCCAGATGAGAGGACACAAAGGCATGGACCAACGTAGGTAGCATGTCAGATGGAACGAGGTGTTTCACTCTAGCGATATTCCTGAGATGGTAAAAGGAAGTCTTGGTGACTGCTGACACCTGCGAATGCAGTGTCAGCCTCTCATCAAAGATAACCCCTAGGTTATGCATCCATTCAGAGGTCGGAAGTGTCACACCCCCAAGAAAAATTCCTGAGGGTGCAACAACAGGTGACCCCTCTATCCAACAGCCCGGGTCCACCACCAAAACCTCTGTCTTTTCTGCGTTCAACTTCAGCCAACTAGAATCTATCCAACCCTGGATTTCTTTCAGACAGTTGTTAAACACTGAGAGAGCTCTAGCCTGGTCAGGAGCAAAAGACAGGTAAAGCTGGGTATCATCCGCATAGCAATGAAACCTCAGCTTATACCATCTTATAATGTCTCCGAGAGGCAGCATATACACTGCGAATAACATGGAAGACAGCACAGAGCCCTGAGGCACCCCACATAACAAAGATGTTGGGCCAGAGGAAAAAAGCCCCGACACAACTCTTTGTGATCTCCCAGTGAGGAATGAGGTGAACCATCAAAGGACAGTTCTCGATATTCCACAAATCTACCTCAGGCGTGCTAGCAACACCACATGATCCACAGTGTCAAAGGCTGATGAGAGATCAAGAAGAACTAGAATAGAACATCTCTTCTGGTCTCTCGCCCTCAAGAGGTCATTAAGCACCCAAACCAGTGCAGTCTCAGTGCTATGTCTTTTACGAAAACCCGATTGGAAGGGTTCGTAGATGCCATGGATGGTTAAATGGTTCTCCAATTGGGATGCCACTACCTTCTCAATCACTTTCCCAATAAAGGGTAGATTTGAGATGGGTCTGTAGTTTGTGAAACAGTCAGGGCCCAAGGTAGCTTACTTCAAGAGGGGGTGTCACCACCGCCTCTTTCAGGGAGCTAGGAAACTCACCCGATTCCAAGGAACACCAGACTGTTTGCACAAGGACCGATGATGTCACAGCAACCCAGTATTAGGGAAGTCGGTCCAGGATCCAAACTACAGCTCGTAGGGTGCACAAAATGGATAATTCTCATGACATCCACAAAATCAGGTCTGCTGAAGGAACACCAAGAAGACTGAGGTACTGTGAACTCATGCTGTTCAACAGCATCCCCCTTAGAAGCCGCTGGATGCAGATCCGTCCTGATGTCGGCCACTTTATTAGTGAAGAATCGAGCGAGCTCCTCACACTCTAATTGCAAAAAAAGCTTTCTGAACTTGTAGACAGGCTGGGTTGCACAGCCTGTCCACAGTTAGAAAAAGCTGAGCCGGTCGATTCCTGGCTACTGCAATCTCCCTGGACAGGAATTCTGCCTTCTTATGGGAGATTGCAGATTGATAGACAGAATAATGGTCCATCAATCTAAGTCACAGCAACATGCTGAGATGTGGCGAGTAAGTGGAATTAGAGTGATCATCAGGTGACAGTCTGTCACTATTGCAGCACCTCCTTGTCATTGTGAAATTGGGGGCAGTGCAATGTAGTGACCATAACCACAATGACTGGTGGCTCCCAGACCTGCACCTGAACAAACATTCATTTAAATGGATGGCCTGTCCCCTAGCAGTGTCTACTCCCCCCCACCCTGAGAGAGACACAGCAACAGGGAAAGCCACTTCCAGTGCAGCATATATGTGCAGGTCCAATCTGTCTGAGTCAGAAATGGTGTCAACCCCCCCCCCACCATCACCACCACCACCAAACAGAAGTGGAGCACAGTGTGCACCTGAACTCAGTTGCCATCCATTTTATTTCTGCTCAATCTTCCGGCACCTTGTTGTCAGTCTGACTCTCTGTTTGTCTTTCTGAAGCTCAGTGGAAGCAGACAGTATATACAGAGAGGCAGAGAAAGTGGCAGCAAGAGTGCCATGACTGGGACACTGACCAGTGCTGCAGAGTTTTTCTTTCACCATGGGGGGAGCGGATGTTAGAAAGACAGAGTGAGAGAGAGAGAGAGCATCTATTCCACCACTGCACAAAAGGAGCACCCAGACAGAGCCAGGGGTGGGCTCCAGGCAGGTGGTTCTGGGAGAATGATGCCCCAACCCCTATCCCACCTCCACACAAGGGTAGCACTGTGCGGTAGCCAGGGATAGAGATGCAAGCTGCACATCGGCCCCTTCATACCCATCCCTGCTCCACCAGAGCTAGCATGAAGGTTGGGGTGGGCTTTAGGTGACTGTCATAAGAGGGAGGTAATAATCCCTCTTTACAAGACACTGGTTAGGCCCCATCTGGAGTACTGTGTGCAGTACTGGAGGCCACACCTTCACAAGGACATTAACCAAATTGAGGCAGTCCAGAAAAGGGCAACCAAAATGGTGCAGGGACTGCATCAGAAGACACATGAGGACAGATTAACGGAGCTCAATATGTATACCCTTGAGCAAAGGAGGGAGAGAGGTGATATGATCAAGACATTCAAACACCTTAAGGGCATTAACAAGGTAAAAGAGTCTAACATGTTTAAATATAAGAAAAATAGCATGATAAGAGGACACAGCATGAGATTAGAGGGAGGCCAATTAAGGGGGAACATGAGGAAATTCTTTTTCACAGAAAGGGTGGTGGATGCATGGAATGGCCTACCTCAGGAAGTGGTGGCTATGAATAGAGTGCAGGGCTTCAAACAGGCATGGGATAGGCATAAGGGAGCAATGCCGATGAGTATGAATAGATAGGCCACTGACAGAGCAAATGCCGATGGCACATTTATAAGGTAGAAAAATAAATGAGCAGACTGGATGGGCCTTGCGGTCTTATCTGCTTTCAACTTCTATGTTTCTATGTTTCTATGGCACTTCCTCACCCTATGCCACACCTCTCTACTTGCAGAACACTGCTTCAGCCAGAGGCTCTCCCACCTAATGTGCTCTACCCATGGAAAGCACTCTGAGGTACTGAGATATAAAAATGTGGATCTTGTATCTGCCCCTTCACAACTAATCCCACTGTGCTGGGTGGGTGGGTGGTGGGGTAGGATACAGTGGGTGCTCCTGAGTGACTTGTGCCCCTCTCTTGTACTCCCACCTATCAACTCAATACATTACAGCAGCTAGAGCATAGATGTGGATTACACATGTGCCCCATCATAAACTGTGCCCATTCCAAAATGTTTCACACACAGGCTGGAATGGGGTCTAGGATGGTGGTCCTTAAGTGACTGTGCCCCCATCCCACCTCCACACATGGGGAGCATTCTTCCCCCTCCATTACACATTTGTACATAGAGAGCACTCCTCCCCCCCCGTGCCTCCTTTGCATATGGGGAGCCATTTTCCTTCTCCAGCCCTCTACCACATGGTGGACCTATAGTGTCTTATGTAATCATTGTGACACTTGGCCAGCTGGTTATGATTGTTGTATGATATTTGTAATATAAAAATATAGTATTTGAGTCTGTGCTCCATGGGTGCCCTCCCCCCCCCCAGGTTTCAGTGAAGCAGGAATCATTTAATTAACTGACTTACTTCAAAATGGCATTTTATTACCTTTTTATGATATGCCAAGGCTCTTTGAAGTGGAAATGAAATGGGACTTTATGAGTCTGCCAGGGGATGAGTCTAATAAATGTTTATGACGTCTTAAGAGGAAGGACATGTTATATCACAATGGTACTAAAAGTTATAAAACCCGTTGATATACCTTGGGAATAGGAACTGCTCAAGATCAAAGAGAAAATGTTTAATTAAGGAATCATATTTAGGAAGTGGAGGTTTTGCTGATGTCACCTTGTTTAATATACATCCTGATAGGACATCATGTTTGTATTTTTTTATATTCTAAAATGAGGAGCTAGATGACTCACAGGAGTGTGGAGAGACACCGTTTAAACTAATACTGTGTCTGAACTTAGTTGACATATTCATTTTGGGACTCAGAGACACAGCTCTCTGATAAGCACTTAGAGGTAATACATTAGATATAAAACAATCTAACTATATGTTGGTAGGAGTTTGTCTGTAGTTTTCCTTGTTTTTCTTTATGTGATTGTATGTTCTTTGATATAGTGTTCTGTGTTTACATTTTACATATTTTTATCCATTTTAGTAAATCTTTTATTTGAAAGACTGCCTGGGTTTCTCTCAGTTCTTGTTTGCATGTGATGCATAGAAGATTAAGTTTGACAAAAACAGTTTAAAAACTTGATGGTGTTACTAAACTGGGAAAAGGTAAGAATATACCTAAGGTCTTTTATAGAGTTTTAAAGGTTTCATTTTGGATACCTGGTTAGGTGCCAATAGGCAAAAGATATATTGTATCCACCCAAAGAGAATATTATCTGAGCCTGTACATTTGGGTACACTAGCATAAGGTTCACAGTTTGAATCCCCCTCAGAACTTGAGACCAAAGCTGATTTGGACCCACAAGCAGACAGGAGGGTTACCCTGTTTGTTACCTGTTCACATTAGTGCACTTGGAGGTTGGCACTGTGGGAGCAGAGGGCCTGACCTGCTGAGTGTGTTTGTAACAGATCTGGTTGGCAGCAGTGTGGATAAATTTGGTAACACAAGCTTTAACTGTTCAGTGCCTCAGCTTAATAATGTACAGCTCACTTGCAAAATAAGTCAGTAATTTATTTTTAAAAAGAAAACAGAACTATATCATTTTGCTTACAGTCAAGTTCCTACCAGTTTTACTTTTTTCTAAAGTGCAAGTTAGAGTAGCCATAGTTAGGGAAGAAGATGGCTTCCAACTACAGCGGGTAAACTGCAGACTACTTGAGGCAGTTGTGCCAGATAGAGGAGTTCTGCACGAGGTGGGAGCCACCAAGCAGAACCTCATGGATGCCCTGGTTGCAGCAATGCCCAAAGCATTGAGTCACAGACCGTGACTGTAAAGGACCAAACCTTGGGTGTGGAGGGGCTAGCGGCCAGTGCACCATCCAGATCCGGTAAGAAGGGCAGCATGGCCAGTGCAAGCAAAGGGCCACAGCAGCAGGGGAAGGTCACCAGCATTCTGGAGCCAGAAGCAATCAGGCTGCAGATTGAGTTGCACAGAATGGAGCTGGAGTTCCAGAGAGATGCTGAGCAAGAGAAATGAGCTGCAGAGCAGAAGAGGGAGCGAGAACATTGAGAAGCTGACCATGAAGAGCGTGAGTGCCAGCGAGCCGCAGAGGAGAAGAGGGAGTGAGAACAGTGAGAGGCTGACCGGGAACAGTGGGAGGCTGACCATAAAGAGCATGAGCACCAGAGGTGACATGAACTGGAGAAGCTATGACTCCAACCACCAGCACCAGAGCAGGTAAGTGGCATGGGTTTAACTGGAACTACAGGACTGGGTTACAAATTGAATTCCAAATTGATAGCTGAATTTAAAGAGGGGGCGGATATGGATGTCTTTTTAAATTCCTTTGAAAAAGTTTGTATTCAGGTAAAAATTCCTGGAGGGTCTTAGAGTTCCAGCTATCCCAGCTACTTACCAGGAAAGCTAGGAATGCGTTGAGTCAAATAGACAATGAGGACAGCAATGATTACAGCAAACTTAAAGCTGCACTTTAAAAAAAGTTTGATTTAACTGCAGAAGCATACAGAGCTAAAATCCATAAGCTCAAGAGAAGCCCAGACATGAGCAAAGAGGAGCTAGCCATGAAACAAAGTCAATGTTTAAAACATTGGTGGGAGGGAATTGAAGCAAACTCTGTAGATAAAATTTAAAATGCTATTTTGCTAGAACAGTTTTTTTGGGGCATGCCCAGCAGAGCTGAAAACCTGGCTGGAGGATCGAGATCCCAAAACAGTGCAAGAGGCTGCTGAACTCTCAGACCAGTATGCCAAGAGCAGACCTGCTCTGAGAGTGAATGGAGTGGGCATGGCAGTGCAGAAAGGGAAAAGCACACCTTCAGGGCAGCTAAAACCCTCACTGCCTCCACCAAAACCTGTTAGCCCCAGGTTTCAAAGAAAAGAGTTCTCTGAGAAAAGAAATGAATGTTGGGTTTGTAAAGAAACTGGGCATATTGCCAGACAGTGTCCCAAAATGACAAGCAATATGCAGAATGGGGATAGAAAAGAAGTGAGTTGTTTATGTGTCCCTGGAAGCATGCCTGTGAACATGAGGGAACACATGCACCCAGTCACGGTGAATAGAGTACAGACACAAGGGTTAAGGGACACAGGTGCATCCCAGACATTGGTAAAAGGGGATCTAGTAGAGCCTGGTCAGCTTATACCCAATGAATTTGTAACTGTACAAGACTTCATTGGAGGGAGAAAACATTGCCACTCGCTAGTGTTCTTCTAGACTATGGTGAAATAGGGGGAACTGTGCAACAGGTGGCTATAGCCAAAACTTTAGAAGTTGATGTTATCCTTAGCAACAATCTCAAACAGGGGATGGTGTGTGCAGTGTCCCATAGCCAAGAAGCAAGGGAAAATTGTAGTTCCCTGGACCCCACAGAAGCCATTGTGGAAACACTGGGAGGCTGGTTCCCCAGCCTGTGTCTCCTGATATGGAGACTATTGAAAAGGGGGTAAAAATGTCCCCACTAGCAATTAACCACACAGCTATGGAGGGTTACTCTGAAGAACGAGGGGTGACCCATTGTCAGAGGGTTAGGGATGACAGTGATCCTGAGTGCTCTGATGCTAGTGCTAGGGACCGTAGTTTAGAGACTGAAGGGGACTTGTCCCATGCCTTGGAATGTGTAAGGAGTTTGGAGCTGCTCAGAAAAGTGACCCTAGTCTAGAGAAGCTGAGGGCAGGGACAGACTCTGATGGAGCACAGGGAGGTGATGATAAACATAAGGTTTATTGGAAAAATGGACTGATGTATACTCAGGCTGTGAAGACAGAGGGAGGGGTGATAGGCAAGCACCTTGTCTTTCTCCAGGGGTATCGTGAGCAGTTGTTCAAGATTGCACACGATATTCTCTTTTCTGGTCATCTGGGAATCATGTGCACTACACGGTGGTTGGCACAGAATTTCTATTGGCCCAACTTCACCCAGCAGGTGAAGGAGTATTGCAGGTCTTGTCACCGATGCCAAGAAATAGGGAAGGAGGGTAAGAAAACCCAAGCCACCCTAATTCCATTTCCCATAGTGGAGGAGCCATTCCAAAGGGTGGGAATGGATATTGTGGGGCCTTTAAATAGCCCCAGCTTCTCCGGGAAGAGGTTCATCCTGACCGTGGTGGATTATGCCACCCAGTATCCAGAGGCAGTCACCCTATCCTCACTGAGGACAGACAAAGTGGCAGATGCCTTACCTGGGATTTTCTCCCGTGTTTGGTTTCCACAGGAGATTGTCACCAATCAAGGGGGTTCCTTCATGTCAGACCTGATGAAATGTTTGTGGGAGATCTGTGGGTTGGTGCAGAGGTGCTTGACTCCTTATGGCTATGAAAGGGATCAGAGCAGTGCAGGAAGAGTTTGTAGAGTTGGGGAGGGGACTTAGACAAGTAGCAAGCACAGTAACCTTCTCGGAGGTGCTGCCTGTCTATGGCATAGGTGAGGCTAGGGTGCTCTACACCATGGGATTCAATCAGTGGTTAAAAAACTGGTGCAGAGCTCAGGGATTTGGCTTCATTGGGGACTGGGAGTCCACCTGGAGTGATGCAGGCCTGTACTGGCATGATAGTCTGCATCTGTCCAGGAGGGGAACCAGGATCCTAGGTGATATATTAAAATGCATCTTTGGCAAGGATTTATACTAGCCAAGGGGGGAAGCACTGGAAAGAAGCAGGGAAATCCTAGCCCCCAAAAAAGTCAGGGCAGTAAGTGAGGTAAACACAAAAACAGAGATGTCAGTAGGGAGAAGGGCATGGGTAAATGGAGAAAGTGAAAAAGGCAATAAGGACATGGATGGGGCAAAAAGGAGTAAGGCCATCAGAAAATGGAGGGTAATGAGTACCAATGTCCATAGTCTGGGCAACAAGCTTCCTGAACTGGTGGCCTTGATGGAAGAGGGATGCCTGGATATTGTAGCAGTCACAGAAACATGGTACACAGAGAACCATGACTGGGATGTTAACATACCAGGGTACACAACCTACAGGAGAGACAGGGAGGAGAGAAGGAGGGAGAAGTAGCTCTCTATGTAAGGGAAGGGATAAAAGCAACTGAGCAAAAGAGTAAACATGGAGGAGAAGAGGCACTGTGGGTCACCTTAGAGAGTGGAAATGGCACCACAATCTGCACAGGGGTTGTATACAGAACCCCATGACAGGGAGAGGGAATGGACAAGGATATGATAGAAGGCATTCTTAGGATGGCAGAGAAAGGGGAGATACTGTTGATGGGAGACCTGAATATGCCAGATGTTAACTGGAGCACATTTGCTGCAGCCACATCCACAAGCAGGGCCATTCTCGATGCCCTACAGGTGGCATGCCTCAGACAGTTAGTTTTGGAACTCACTTGTGAGGCAGCAATCTTAGACCTTGTACTCTCAAATTGGGACAGTGAGAGGATCTCAGATCTAGAAATGGGTAGCCATCTGGGAACAAGTGACCATGAAACAGTGTGGCTCATGATAAACTCAGCTACAGAGTCAAGCCATACAAAAGTGAGGGTACTGGACTTCAGGAGGGCTGACTTTGGCAAGATGGGAGAGTGCCTTAGAAAAGCATTAGCAAACAGGCTAGAAAGAGGGGTGGAACAACAATAGGGAAACATCAAATCTGCCATCACAGAGGCAACAAGCGTTTGTGTGAAGCAAATAAACAAATCAAAATGAAAGAAAAAGCCACTATGGTTCTCAAAAGAGGTGGCGGGGAAGGTCAGGGAGAAAAAGATAGCATTCAGGAAGTATAAGGAAACACAGAAGGAGCAGGACAGAGAGCTGTACCAGTTAAGACAGAAGGAAGCCGGTAGGGAAGTCAGAATAGCAAAAGCCCAAACTGAGGAAAAGATAGCCAACTCAGTTAAGAAGAGGGATAAAATCTTTTATAGGTACATCAGGGAGCATAGAAAGACAAAGGGAGGGATAATGAGGCTGAATAGAATGGACGGTGGGTGGGCAGAGAGGGGCAATGAAAAAGCAGAGATACTGAATGAATATTTCTGCTCAGCATTCACAAATGAAGAGGGGGGGAGGTGCCAAATCCAAGTAACAGAAGCACTATGGACAGAGGGGTCGATCCCAGTCCTTTCAGAGAAGAAAGGGTTCTGAAAGAACTCCTAAAACTGAAGGTGGACAAAGCAAATGGGGCCTGATGGAATTCACTGCAGAATTCTAAAAGAATTAAGGGGAGAACTAGTGAAACCAATGACAACCATTTTTGACAAATCATGGGAGGATGGTGTGGTACCTGAGAAGTGGAGGAAGGCAGATGTGATTCCCCTTCACAAAAGTGGGGCCAAGACAGAGGCAGAAAACTACAGACCTGTCAGTTTGATCTCTGTGGTAGGGGAAAGTGATGAAATCACTTCTGAAGGAAAGAATTGTTGAGTACCTAGAGGCCAATGGGGCACAGGACCCAAAGCAGCATGGGTTCCCAGTGGGAAGGTCATGTCAGATGAATCTAATTGGCTTCTTTGATTGGATGACCAAAGCAGTAGACCAGGGAGGGGCTGTGGACATGGCCTACCTAGACTTTAGCAAGGCATTTGACACAGTCCCACACAAAAGATTAATAGTCAAATTAACCAGCCTGGGAGTGGGTCCCAGGGTGGTAGCCTGGTTAAAACAATAGCTGGACAACAGGACACAGAAGATAGTTGTAAATGGAGTCCACTCTGAAGAAAGAAGGGTTACTGGTGGGCTACCACAGGGTTCAGTACTGGGTTCAGTCCTTTTTAATGTCTTTATAAGTGACATTGCAGAGGGACTGAAAGGAAAAGTATGCCTCTTTGCAGATGACACAAAGATCTGCAACAGGGTTGATACACAAGGAGGCATGGAAAGGATAAGAAGGGACTTGGCAGGGTTGGAGTAATGGTCAGAAGTATGGCAGCTTGGATTCAATGCAAAGAAGTGCAAAATAATGCACATGGGAAACAAAAATCTTGGGGAAGATTACACAGTGGGGGGGGGAACAGTAACAACAACACAATAATGGAAAAGGACCTGGAGGTAATCATATCAGATTACCTTAAGGTTAGCAGGCAATGTGAGAAGGCAGTAGGGAGGGCTGGGGGATACTGGGATGTATAGGGAGATTCATCACCAGCAGAAAACAGGAAGTTGTTATCCCTCTATACAGACAGTTGGTGAGACCCCATCCGGAGTACTGCATCCAATTCTGGAGACGCCATCTCTGCAAGGACATAGACAGGATAGAGGCAGTCCAGAAGAGGATAACTAAATTGGTGCAGGGTCTACAAGAGAAGCCATATGAGGAGAGACTAAAGGAGTTTAATATGTATACCCTTGAGGAAAGGAGGGAGAGCACAGACATGATAGAAACTTTTAAGTACCTCAGTGGAATCAACTAAGTCCAAGAGGGTAGCATCTTTCAGAAAAATAGATGTGCAAGAACAAGGGGACACAATTTGAAGATGGAGGGGGGTGGTTCAGTGGCAATGTGAGGAAGTATTTTTTTCACAGAGATGGTGGGGGACACATGGAACATCCTTCCTGAGGAGGTTGTGGGGTCTAAAATTGCGGAAGAATTCAAGAATACATGGGACAGACATAAGGCAATTTTTGTGGGGGGGTAGGAAGAAATAGGCTGTTGGTTAACTAGGATCTGCAGCTTATCCTGTAGGTAGGGAAATGGGCAGACTAGATGAGCCAAGCTGTCCTTATCTGCCATCAAAGTCTATGTTTCTATCACCCGCAAGCTAATGGGCTTGAGGAAAGATTTAACAGTACCCTGAAGTCAATGCTCCAATCGTTTGCTGAACAGCATGGGGGGACAGGGAGAAATACCTTCCCTACCTGTTGTTTGCATACAAGGAGGTGCCCCAAGAGTTGACAGGATTTTCCCCCTTCGAGCTCTTATATGGACAATGGGTACATGGGCCCCTAGACTTGATCCGGGGGGACTGGGAAGGCAAACACACCACCCAGGGAACTCGCATAGTGGAATAAGTCCTTAGGTTTAGGAAAAGGCTGAAGGAGCTTATGTGGACAGCTCAAAGCAATCTGGCAGCTGCCCAACAGAAACAAAAAGTGTGGCATGACTGCAGAGCCAGAGCTCGCTTGTACACGGTGCATCAGGAAGTCATAGTCCTTATTCCGGTCTGGAAAGACAAGCTGCAGGCAGAGTGGGCAGGACCATACAAAGTAGTTAGGAAGGTAAATGACATGAACTATACCACAGAGTTACCTGTCAGAAAACAGACAGAAAGAATGTACCATGTCAACATGATGAAGCCATATGCTAATAGGGGTGACATGGTGTTTGCAGCATGTAGTCCTGGGGAGGGGATGGACGAATGAGATCCCCTTCTGGACTTGCTGAAAGAAAGCAAGTGGGAGTCCCCTGTGGAGGCAGTTAAATTGTCTCCCCAGCTGGCCCCGGACAAGACCCAGGAAGTAAGGAAGGTTTTAGCAGACTTTGCTCCACTGTTTAGCACCAAGCCTGGACTAACCCCCTTAGCAATGCACAATGTGGAGACAGGGACACAGACACCCATACAGTGGACTGCATATCAGGTGTCAGAGGCTGTTCAAAAGGACATTAGGAGGGAGGTGGAGAAAATGCTGGATTTAGGGGTAATCCAGAGATCCCACAGCCCCTGGGCTTCACCCGTAGTCCTTGTGCCCAAGCCAGATGGCTCTACTCATTTCTGTGTGGACTATTGTGGACTGAATGCAGTCATGAAGTCAGATGCCTACCCAATGCCCTGGACAGATGAACTCCTGGACAAGTTGGGAGGAGCGAACTACCTTACTACTACTGACTTGACAAAGGGGTATTGGCAGGTTGAGTTAACTGACAGAGCTAGGGAAAGGTCGACCTTCATCACTCTGATAGGCTTATTTGAATTTAAAGTAATGCCTTTTGGAATGAAGAATGCCCAGGCCACTTTCCAAAGGTTGGCGAACCAGGTGTTAAATGGTACTGAGGAGTACACCATGGTGTACCTGGATGACATTGCCATCTTTAGTGCCAGCTGGGAGGAACACCTGTCTCATCTTAGGGAAGTGCTGGGCAAGATACAGAGAGCTGGGCTCACTGTCAAAGCTGAGAAGTGCCAGGTGGCCATGGCTGAAATGGCATACCTTGGGAATGCTGTAGGCCAGGGACAGCTCCGTCTGAACCAAATGAAAATAGAGGTGATCAAGGCATTGCACAGACCAGAAATGCAGAAGCAGGTCAGGAGTTTTTTAGGGACAGCAGGGTACTATAGGAAATTTGTACCCAATTACAGTGCCCTGGCTTTTCCCCTATCTGTCCTGACAAAGAAAAAGATGCCTAAGAAAATTACCTTGGAACCAGCCTGTGAAAAAGCCTTTACCAGACTGAAAGAGCAACTGTGTACTGCTCCTGTATTGACAAGTCTTGACTATGGCAGACCCTTTATAGTCCAGACAGACACCTCAGACGTGGGTATTGAGGCAGTACTGAGTCAGACATTCAACCAAGGGAAAGATCACCCCATAGTGTACCTGAGTAAAAAGTTACTTCCCAGGGAGCAGGCTTACTCTGCTGTGGAAAAAGAGTGTCTTGCCATAGTGTAAGCCCTAAAGAAGTTAGAGCCATACTTATATGGGCAGCATTTTGAGGTACAAACTGACCACAGCCCCCTGGTTTGGCTGACACAAATGGGAAAAACTAATGGTAGACTATTAAGATGGAGTCTTGCCTTGCAAGGGTATGACATGACAATCTTACATAGGGCTGAGGGACCAATCAGAATGCTGATGGCCTGCCGTGTCTGTATGAGGAGTGAACTGACTTGGGAAGCTCATCCGATGCAGGGGATAGAGCCCCCAAATTCAATCTAGGTGAGGAGGATTGTGACACTTGGCCAGCTGGTTATGATTGTTGTTTGATAGTTGTAATATAAAAATATAGTATGCGAGTCTGTGCTCCATGGGTGCCCCCCCCCAGGTTTCAGTGAAGCAGGAACTATTTAATTAACTAACTTACTTTAGAATGGCATTTTATTACCTTTTGATGATATGCCTAGGCTCTTTGAAGTGGAAACAAAATGGGACTTTATGAGTCTGCCAGGGGATGAGTCTAATAAACGTTTATGACGTCTCAAGAGGAAGAACATGTTATACCACAATGGTACTAAAAGTTATAAAACTCTTTGATATGCCTTGGGAATAGGAACTGCTCAAGATCAAAGAGAAAATGTTTAATCAAGGAGTCATATCTAGGAAGTGGAGTTTTTGCTGATGTAACCTTATTTAATATACCTCCTGAAAGGACATCATGTTTGTATTTTTTTATATTCTAAAAGAAGGAGCTAGATGACTCACAGAAGGGGTGTGGAGAGACACAGTTTAAACTAATACTGTGTCTGAACTTAGTTGACATATTTATTTTGGGACTCAAAGACACAGCTCTTATAAGCACTTAGAGGTAATACATTAGATAGAAAATAATCTAACTGTATGTTGGTAGGAGTTTGTCTGTAGTTTTCCTTGTTTTTCTTTATGTGATTGTATGCTCTTTGATATAGTGTTTTGTGTTTACATTTTACATATTGTTATCCATTTTAGTAAATCTTTTATTTGAAAGACTGCCTGGGTTTCTCTCAGTTCTTTTTTTCATGTGACTTATAGAAGATTAAGTCTGACAAAAACGGTTCAAAAACTTGATGGTGTTACTAAACTGGGAAAAGGTAAGAATATACCTAAGGTCTTTTATAGAGTTTGGATGCCTAGTTAGGTGCCCTTAGGTGAAAGATATATTGCATCCCCCCGAAGAGAATATTATCTGAGCCTGTACATTTGGGTATGCTAGCATAAGGTTCACAGTTTGAATCCCCCCAGAACTTGAGACCAAAGGTGATTCGGACCCACAAGCAGACAGAAGGGTTACCCTGTCTGTTACCTGTTCACATTACTGCGCTCAGAGGTTGGCACTGTGGGAGCAGAGGACCTAACCTGCTGAGTGCATTTGTGACAATCATATTTGGTCTCAATCCTTGTTGAATGCAACATTGTACTTATTGTATATACTAATGCAAAGAAAATTGCTTTATTTTAATTTATATTATGTGTCCTTACTTTTTATGTCCCACACCATGTATTGTCTTTATCATTACTTGTACAAGGGACCTCCTTGCAAATGAGCTTGCTCAATGGATTTTATCCCTTCACAATAAACTTGAACTTGAACATGGAAAGCACTCTTCCATCCATTACATCTCCACACATAGGTATCATTGCTCAACCTCCATATCACCTCCATACATTGTGAGCACTCATCCCTTGACCCCTGCAGTGCTTCTCCCACTACATTTCACCTCCCCCACATTGAGAGCACTCCTCCCACTGCATCCCTCCTCCTGCACAAAGGGAGCACTCCTCCCCCTCCATTCAACCTCCATACATTGGGAGCTTTCCTCCCTCTTCATATCAGCTCTGTACATGGGGAGCAATCCACCCATTCATCCCACTGCCCCTACATGGGGAACATTGCTCCCCATCCATCCCACTCCTGCACATGGGGACACCTCCACACATTTGCATCACTCCTCCTCTACCACCATCCCACCTCTGCGTACAGAGAGTACTCTTAACCCTATTCCACCTTTGCACATGGAAGCACTCTGCAACAGCCAGAGACAAAAATGTCAGTCAGGCATCTGCCTTTCCACACCTATTCCCACTCCACATGATAAGCTCCAAGTTGGGAAGAACATTAGTCAGGTTGAGATGTAATGAGTGGATTGCCCTGGGAGATGGTGCCGATACCCATCACCACCTCTCTGAATGAGAGAAGTCCCTTCCCCCAAATCCCCGAATCAATCTTTATTCTTTTCTCCACTCACCACTTTTCTGCTGATTATCTTTCTGTTGGCTTGCCTTAGCAGTCACTCTCATCCCAAGACAGGACTATAGGCCACTAGGCCAGGGCAGATTTTTCCTCAACCTCTCCTGTCTTCTCTTTGGACTACACTACCAGTCCAGCCAGCATCCAGCACAGTAAGTAAGTAAGTAAAAATTTATTTTTAAAGCACTTTTCAGTGCCAAAGCACTGTACAAATAGAAGCAATTAAAATACATACATATAACACAAACAACAACAATAACAATATGATCACAATAAAATCACAATAAAATCACTCTCCATATGCCTTTTGAAATAAATAAGTTTTTAATTCTAACTTAAAACTCTCAACGGTCAGGCAGCTTCGTATCCAACGAGGTAGAGAATTCCACAGGGTAGGGACAGCGTAAGAAAATGCCCATGCTCCAGAAGTTTTTAAATGAACCCTGGGAACCTCTAGCAATCCCTCGTCGGTGGAGTGGAGCGAGTGAGAGGGACAGTAGGGAATAAGGAGATCTTGAAGATACTGCAGTCCCTGTCCGTGTAGGGCTTTATAGGTCAGTAACCCAACCTTAAAGGTGATCCGCCACTGAACCGGCAGCCAGTGCAGTTTGCACAGCACAGGCATAATATGGCTTCTCATAGATGTCCCAGTCAAAAGCCTGGCTGCTGCATTCTGCACCAGCTGCAAGTGGCAGATATCAACCCCCGGTAGCCCTAGGTACAGGGCATTGCAGTAATCAAGGCGAGAAGTAACAAAGGCATGGACCAATGTCGGAAGATCAGCCAGAGGAACTAGGTGTTTCACCTGAGCGATATTTCTAAGATGGTAAAATGAGGATTTGACAGCGGATGACACCTGAGATTTCAGGTTCAAACCGTCGTCAATAATAACGCCCAGGTTACGCACCTGGTCTGAGGCTGAGAGCTGGACACCATCGATCCATATGCCCGAAGGAAGCCCAGCCCTACAACCCACCTCAAGGCGACCTGGGTCCACCACCAACACCTCAGTCTTATCCGGGTTTAACCTTAGCCATCTGGCACTCATCCAATCCTTGATCTCGGATAGACAGCTGTTAAGTATAGAGACTGCATCTTCCTGTCCAGGACTAAAAGACAAATACAGCTGGGTGTCATCTGCATAGCAGTGAAAACCCAAGCTGTATTGCCTAATAATGTCTCCCAATGGCAGCATATAGACAGCGAACAACATGGGTGCTAAAGTGGAGCCCTGCAGAACCCCACAGGGCAGGAGGACGGTATCAGAGGAATAAATTCTGGTGATAACCCTCTGTCTCTGCCCTGTGAAAAAAGATTGAAACCATTGCAGAACTGTGCCAGACAGTCCGCAATAGAACCGCAGGCATTCCAGAAGCACACCATGGTCCACAGTGTCGAATGCTGCAGAGAGATCAAGAAGGACTAGAATAGTACGAGCCTTTCGATCTCTCGCTATCAGGAGATCCTTTAGAACCTGGACAAGGGCAGTCTCAGTACTATGTCTTTTCCTAAATCCCGATTGAAGAGCATCATAGATATTGTGATTTGTAATGTGGTCATCCAATTGCAGTGCAACCACCTTTTCAATAACCTTGCCCAAAAAGGGCAGGTTAGAGACAGGTCTGTAGTTAGCTGGGCAGTTCGAGTTCAATGAAGGTTTTTAAGGAGTGGTCAAACGACCGTCTTCTTTAGGGGATCAGGAAAGATCCCCTGCTCCAGAGATTTCCAAACAATTTCAGCAATGGTCGGACAGATAGTATCTATGCAACTTAATAATAGAGGTGTAGGGCCCGGATCCAAACTACAGCTGGTTGGACGTACAGTCTGGACGATCCTCACAATATCCATGAATTCCGGCTTACCAAAGTCAAACCAGGTGACACAGGTGTTTGTTTCCCCCTGCCGATCACTGCAAACCCTTGAAGAGTGAGCCTGGCCGATATCCGACCTAATGCTGGCAATCTTATCAGCAAAAAACCGAGCAAGCTCATCACACTTTATTTGGGAAAAATCTCTTCCAGACTGTAGACAGAGTGGATTGCACAGTCTGTCAACAGTCCGAAAGAGTTGAGCTGGTCGGTTCCACGCAGCAGCAATCTCCCTGGACAGGAATTCTGCCTTCTTATGGGTTATTGCCAATTGATAGATAACATAATGATCCATCAATCTAAGTTTGTCAGCATCCAAGCAAGATTTCAGCCAGGCCCTCTCTAGCCTTTGCCCCACTCTCCTCAGTTCCTTCAAAGACTCATCAAACCATGGAGTCTTTGGCCACTTAGTGAGTGGGCGAACGTGAACAGGAGCAATTTGGTCCAAGACCCTGCTCACTGCCTTATTATAGGCAAGAACAAGGTCCCCTGGACCCATGCTCTCACCCGAAATACCCGATAGGTCCAGTACCACTAATAGGCCCTCTAGGTTTACTCCCCTTAAAGGGCGATACTGGACCATCTCCATAGAGGCAGGCCTATTAGGGGATGCCCCAAAGCTGAATCTTATGGTGTGATGGTATGTCCACACATTTGGTTCCACCCCCAGATGTGTAACATCCAAATCCAGTAGGAACACCAGGTCCAAAGAGTGTCCCCCTATATGGGTAGCAGAGGTAACTACCTGTGACAGGCCCAACATAGACATAAGTTGGAGGAAGTTCTTTCTGAAGTGCGAGAGTTCATCGTCGACCCAGGCATTGAAGTCACCCAGTATTAACCATCTGGGCGACTCCAATGCCATGTCAACGATGAAGTCCGCGAACTCCTTCAGGAATTCTCCACCATCGCCGGGTGGACGGTAGATGAGGAGAATCCTAAACTCTGCACCTGCTGCCAGGATACACTCAAAAGATCTGGTGTTACCCACTGGCACCTCCACAAGACTCAGATCTGATCTAAAAAAAAAGGGCCACTCCCCCGCCCCTAAGATCCAATCTCGGACGGTGTATCACCGAGAACCCAGCCAGAGCAGCAGAGTCTAAAATAGGACCTGCATTCTCATCCAGCCAGGTCTCGGTGATACATGCCAGGTCAGATGTTGCAACAAGCTCTGCAATAATAGCAGTTTTGTTCCTAATAGACCTGGCATTACATAACACCACCCGAGTTGGATGGGTTTTCGGAGAGGAGCACAGTACCTGCCCACAATCTGTGGAGCCCTTGGGTATGGGAATCAGGCAAGGAGGACCCCTCTCCTGATCCCATTTCACCCCAGGGTATCTCCTTGACCCAACTATCCCTATCTGCCCACCCCCCTCCAATTTCCCACTCTGTCCAGCCCACCCATCCCTTAAACGCCTTCTCACTATTCCCGCTGTACGGCAGTTATTAAAAACGTCATTAGACAACCGTGGACAGTGAAAGGGATGGAGGTCCTGGAGCAGAGTGGGAGAATAGCGCCTGACCATCGTAAACCCTATCAAACACATCTTAACAACAAATATCTAATAAACTAACTCAACTTAAACAACCTATCTTAATTGACAAATAATTATACTAACCAAAGAAAACCTATGAAGAATAAAATAAATGAATAATAGAATTATATTACAATTACTATTAATCCAATAACAAATGCAAAATCAAATAATATCATAAAGTCCAAAAAGCATAAAAAGGTGAAAATAAATTTAAAATAATATAAAATTCTGCTCAAAAAATTCTTATTATAATATAATAGTGAATACAAGCAGTTAACCAATGTTAAGAATTCCAGGCTCTCTGAAACTTGGACAATCAGAGTCAGGCTGTCTTATAGGGAAAATGAGCAAAATTAAACAGTTCTAGTCCAGAGACAGAAGACATCTCAAACAATTGTGTGATGGAAATAGCCCCCCCCCCCAGTCAAGTAGACGTGCTGTGCATTAATTGCTGCTCGGACCTGGATGGGTCTGTTCTTTCTGCGATAGACAATACTTCAAGCTCTGTTCTCCCACAGTACATCTGAGGCTAGAGAAGAGCAGCACATAGTCCTACTTTACCACCACGACAGTGACCAGGACACCACAGCTTGCTCTGCACTGTACAGACAATGCAGCACAGCAGCGTGCTCACTAGTCTGTCTCCCCAGGCTTCTCTCGCTGCCTCTGTTGATGATGTCTCTATCTCCCCTAGTCATCAGTGGTCCTGGGCATGCATATTGTGTTGCAGCTAGCTCCAGCCACTATGGAGACTGCTGAGACACTGAGCATTTTAACACTTGAGCCTGAGGCAACCCGAAAATAAAATACAAGAATTTGAAAATTTCTGAGGTAATTTTGAAGGGGGGGGGTTGATGACCCTGAGCACCCCCTGTCTACGCCCATGCAATCCACAAAAGTTCAGACATATGCAGTCCTTACACTTAGAGGCACTCATCTCAGCCCAACCAGCTCCACTGCCTGCCCTGACACACAAATGAAGACCAACTGCTACCTCTCACACTTCCTTTGCAAGCAGCGAGGATCCCTCACTCTCAAGTGGTCAGTCCTGTACAAGTAGCAGAGTTGGGGTCCATGGCTGCAGTCAGACCTGTTGCTGTAATGGAGCTCAAGCCTGCCTGAATACAACAGGACAGCTAAACTGAGTCCCCTTAATCTCTATAGATGGAGGGCTGCTGCAAAGATGATTGCTACAGCCACTCAGGCACCTCCAAGGATTTAAAACAAGAGCTGGACTATGGCAGGCAGCCTGCCATTCTCCTCCTCCTCCTCCTCCTACACTGACTGCTTGCAGCACTTGCCCAGCTCCTCCTCCTCCTCTGCTATCAGTGCCCACTAGTGGTCAGTAGTGTTGGTGGGTGGCCCACTTTTGAGTGGTCAAGCGAGCTCCTCGACCTGCCACTAACCCCTGCAACCGATACTCTCTTTTTATTTCCTTCCATGTCTAGTTGTATTTGCCTGTTTCCAGACACCCAATAAATGTTTTCTCTACTGTCTACTTAGATACAGAATATTAAATATATCAAAAAAATATATAATTGCTTTGAAGAAGATAGAAGCCTTTATTATGGCTAGGCTTCAATGTATGGCTGAAGAACGCTGAAATCTCATCTTGATTGTTTTACTTCCTTATTGCTATTTTGTATTTTCGGGTTAAATCAAATCCAATAAAACAAAATTATTTTTTGAGAAGATAGAATCTTATATTATGGCTCTTTTTAGTTTGATCCATGCACATTGAAGTGTTGAAGCAATGAGATCACCACAATGTTGGCAGCCTTGCGCCATTCCTCTGATCCTAAAAATACATACAGTATCACAATGGTTGTATAATTGTAGGTCTATGTCCAAATGTCTTTAATTCATTATAATTGCACACTAGGAAGAATGGTCTTAATGAGTGCATATGTGTAATTTGACCTTTTGTAATTTTAGTGACCTCCCAATCCTGCAGTCATCAATTTGTTTTATCTAAACAGTTCTTTGCTCAGTTCATTAATAGTCCAATAAGATTCAGAATAACATTACTTTAGAAGAAAAACTGTATAATCTTTGGGTTTGATTTTGTGCAAATATTAACTTCTCTCTGAGCTGAGAATGCTGAGGAAATGAATTGCACATACTTTTGTATTTCTCCACACTTTCACTTTGGAAATTTGTAAAAAAAAATATGAAAAAAATAGCACTCAACCTTTTGCACAGGTCTTGACCTCCCATAACGGAAATGGTTTAAAACTTATTTAGGAGTCATTCGAGAGTTATCCCAAGGACAAGATTTAGTAAACTATACATTTAATGCATTTTAATTGTAGAAGTTGCCAATGAGGACATAGTAAAAGAAAAAAATCAGTGGTACAGCATAGATGCCTAAAAGGTATCAAACCATTTACTTCTAAAAGTTTCACAGACAGCCAAGTCTTTTTAATGTGTGTGAACGTTGTTTTCTTCTGTGTCTTCCTTCTTCTCCCACCTGGTCAGTGACAGCTTCACATACAGATATTGCTGGCTAATAATTACCAAAATTAATCTGCTGCTTTTTTCCTTAAAAGATTTAACATGACCCCATCCTGAAAAGATCTAATGTGTCCCCAATAAGCAGATAATTTTATTACAAGTGTTTTTTTTGTTCATATTAAGAACTAAAGAATTCCATTGACGTGCTCTACATGCTCAACAGGATGAGTTGGATGCTTTTGGACTCTCAGGACTCTTGGACCCTTCACCCACTCTCAATTAAACTAGGGATGCCCGTCCTACAGGCTGCACCGCTGCTTGGTGGCCCTGGCTCAGCAGGACGAGCCAGCCGCTTTTGGACCCTTCACCCACTCTCAGCTAAACTAGGGACCTCCACCACAAAGGGTTCACCACTGCTTGTCAGCCCCGGCTCAGCAGGATGAGCTGGTTGCTTTTGGACCCTTCACCTGCTCTCAGGTACGGCTGTTCTCCTTGACTTCTAAGCTGCAGATTTGATTGGCAGCCCACCACGGACTCCTTGCCCTGCATTGGTCAGCACCCTCCAAGGCCTCTCAGCCTATCGGAGTACATCACTTGGAATCGGCATCTTGGGCACCAAAGCAGGGTTTTTTTAAACTTATTTTCTGCCTGCATTTCTCTACATGAGGTTTTCAGTCCATAGGATAGTGTTTTACCTATCTGCTGCTATTTTTACTGTGTTCAAATCCTTTTGCTTTGTAATTGCTGTGTTATCTATTTCTGCTGCCTGTAGTACCCAATTTATATTTGTTTGTTCTTTTTTTTAAATTGTTTATTTTTGTAATATATGTAACTTGTTGCTCTTCCACCCCATAAGCTCCTCTCTTCCCTGGTCCCTTAATTCACCTACAGCCCCTCTTGAACAGAAGTGTTTAGCCCTGACACGGCTTTTCCTCTTGGGTTATCTTTAAATTTCTCTCTCTTTTCTCTACCCCCTGCCTAGAGCCCACCTACCGACACCATATCTGCTTGTTTTCTTGTCCTTTACATCTTTTTCTCTTTTTTTCTTGCTCTCTTCCCCCTTTTTTTTCTAATTTTACCTGACAATATTTCCGACCCTCTGAGCTATCTGTAACTCTGTTTCCTACAATCACAGCTCCCAGGCCCCCCACCTGCCTTTTTCTTGAAATCCCCTGCTGCTACAGTGATTTGGAGCTCTTAACTTTCCCTCCTTGTCTTAACGACTGCTCTTCTCTGATCCCCAGCCTGCTAATTTCCATTTTCTTTGTCTGCCCCAGTCTGCCTGAAGCTGATCAGTGCCACTTCCCTGTAGTTCCATTAAGCCCTTATTTTCCACCCAGCCCCTCTTTCACACTCACTCCCCCTCTCTTTGTTTTCTAGTACTGACCCGCCCCCACCTCTGCTCTGCTAACCTGCTTATCTGGCACTCTTCCTAACTTCTCACTCTTCTTTTCTTACACCTAAATTGGGGACCCCCGCCCCACAGGGCACACTGCTGCTTGGTGGCCTGGCTCAGTAAGATGAGCTGGTCGCTTTTCGACCCTTCACCTGCTCTCAGGTAGGGATGTTCTCCTTGACTTCTAAGCCACAGATTTGATTGGCAGCCTTCCACAGCCTCCTTGCCCTGCATTGGCACCTTCCAAGATCTCTCAGCCTATTGGAGTGCATCACTCTGAATCGGCTTCTTGGGCACCAAAGCAGGATTTTTTTAAACTTATTTTCTACCTGCATTTCTCTACATGAGGTTTTTGGCCCACTCCCCCTCCTCCAACACCTGCCTTTATTAAATACATTTCCTCCCCTAATGGTCCCACCCCCAAGAAATCTTTCCCCTCCTCCCCTCTTGCTTTTTCCAAATCCCCTTAAAGAAACATGATGCAGTTGCAGGGCCTAAATGTACTGCTGTTTTCTCATAGCAGCCCTGCATCTCTATTTTAACTAGCCCCCTAAATCTTTACTGCACATTTCCCTGCAGCTGTCCTCTCGCTGGACTCTAAGAAAATATTTTTCTTCCTGTCAATACCAACAAAA
The DNA here is from genome assembly GCA_016271365.2 of Neoceratodus forsteri. Classification (NCBI taxonomy): domain Eukaryota; kingdom Metazoa; phylum Chordata; order Ceratodontiformes; family Ceratodontidae; genus Neoceratodus; species Neoceratodus forsteri. Next base: position 156,217,893 of record CM028131.1, on the reverse strand, counting down.
ATGTTCTCCCATGTGCTCTATTTTGCAGTGTCAGTGGCTCTACAGGTAGCATACTTGCCTCTGAAACTGGGAGATCAGAAGACTGTGGGTTCTATCCCCACACCCAGCACTTGGGTTAATATTCCAATATTGACACTGCAGTGCAGAAAGAGGGGGGTGCTGCACTCCTGAAGCATCGTCTTTTGGATGAGATGTTCAACCGAGGTCCCATCTGCCTGTTCTGGTGGTAGTTCAGGTGGATGTTGAAGATCCCATGGCACTTTTCAAAAAAGAGTAGGGGAATTGTTTATTGCAAAGAACAAACACATCAGGTCATTATCATGAGTACAAAACCAGAAAATGACAAAGGAAAATGCAAAAAAGAAAAATACAAAAATGTCAAGAAAAAGAAAAATAGGAGATTAGTCAAAAAAACATAAACATACAATGCAGAAAGGAATATGAACAAAGCAGGAACCCCTCTGAAAACTCCTAAAAATCAGTACAAAAAATAATTAAAGCCAAAAAACATGTTTTCAGTATTCATGAAATTTGTGAGAAGGCAAAAAAACAAATTCAAAGTTCCTCTGTTTTGTAAGTGCCAATTCAACATGAGTAAGTAGGACTGAAGGCAAAGTATAAGTGTGCTGTAAAGAAAACTGACATCTCGCCTGCCACGTGTAAAATGTTATACATGCAAAAACCACATTTAAAGTACTAGGATATTATTGAAAAAAAAATAATAATCCCCAAGCATGTCTAGAAATGCCCCAACCCTATTTAGAGAGCAAATCTGCCCCCCAAAAGTTTGGCATAACTACAGGAAAAGAAAAAAAATGCTCCATGGTTTCTTCAAGACCAGCACATTTAGGTTGAATACGTTGTCATTCAGTAACAGCTTTGTGTTTCAAATTACCGTTGACCCCCAACCTCTCATGGCAACTAAGCCAAATCACATCCCACATTCTAGAGGGAAGGCTTTTATCATTAAGGACCTTCAATGCCAGGTGGGTTCTTGAAGGGAAACATTTAGGAAAATCTACAGAAACCAAAAAATTCTTGGTCATGATCTCTGAATACAGAGCTTTCCGGGGAAGCCAGTGAATCAGAGTCTGAGTAAGTTTCCACGTTCTAAGTTTAGTTGCCACTTGATAAATAAAAAAAAGGAGCACCAGAATTCACCTTAATAATTGAGGCCTCATCAGTCCATTTTAATAGAAAATCCTTAACTAAATAAAAAGTCCAAAAATACCAAGGATGAGACTAATACTGAGCAGGCTCCTTAAAAGTTGACTTAACAAAAAAAGAGAAATAAAACGCCAAAAGGCTGATCATACCGAGACCTCCCTTATTGATCCATAAATAAGTGAAATCTCTCTTGACCGGGTTCAGATGACTCCCCCAAAGAATCCGAAATAAATGCTGTACAGTCAAGTCTCACAAATTTTAGGCAAAGGAAAAACAGAACTAAAATACAAAAATAACGGAAGAATGAATTTTTTTAATAATCATGATTCACTTCTGCTTAGAAAATGACCATATTTTCCACAATTGTATCTTACATACGCCTAATTCAATTTGAGATTTCCAGTTATGATCAGCCAAGTCCCCATTCCCGAAAAAACACCCCAAAATTTTGATAGGAGCATCAGTAATGGCAATCTGCTCAATGGAAGAATCAAAAGACCCTTCTCCTAAAAAAGTCCCTAAACTTTTCTCAGGATTAACAGCAGTACCAGCAATAGTACCAAAACATTTAAAAATAGCAAGAGCAACAAGTCTGGAATGCTTATCACATAAAATAAGGCACATATCATCCGCATAAATGGCCAATACCTGGGGAGGAACCTCAACAGAGGGAGTGAGACCCAAAGAACCGGGTTGATTTAGGATTTCCCTAAGCAACGGATCCAACACAAAAGTGTACATCAGGGGGCTAATAGGGCAATCCTTATGCACACTTCTATGAAATCCCAAACAGTTCCCAATTAAACCATTCACCATAGCATAAATCACTGCCTGGTCATATAGAAACATAGAATTTGACAGCAGATAAGGACCGCTTGGCCCACCCAGTCTGCCCATTTCCCTACCTACTGGATAAGCTGCAGATCCTAGTTAACCAGCAGCCTACTTCTTCCTACCCCAACCCCCTAGAATTGCTTTATGACTGTCCCATGCATGCTTGAATTCCACCACTGTTTTTGACGCCACAACCTCCTCCGGAAGGCCGTTTCATGCATCCACAACTCTCTCTGTGAAAAAATACTTCCTTAAATTACCTCTGAGCCACCCCCCCATCTTCAAATTGTGCCCCCTTGTTCTTGCACATCTCTTTTTTTGATTATGAATCCAGGATCTGAACTTTGTGGAAAACCCATATTGCTGTAAAACTTGAAATAAAAAATCATGAGAGACCCTGTCAAAGGCTTTGGCCTGGTCTAGTGACAACAAATCAGTGTCAGTGGCTCAGTAGGTAGCACACTTGCCTCTGAGGCTGGGAGATCACAGGGCTGTGGGTTCAGTTCCCTCATCTGGCACTTGGGTTAATATCCCACTACTGACACTGTGGTGCAGCATGAGAGGGGTGCTGCACTTCTGAGGCACTGTCTTTCGGATGAGATGTTAAACCAGGGTCCCATCTGCCTGGATTGGTGGTAGTCCAGGTGGATGTTAAAGATCCCATGGCACTTCTCAAAAAGAGTAGGGGAATTTTTTATTAATATCACGTTGAAAAAAATATCAATAACAAGTGTTTAAAGCACACAAATAATTATACAAATCATATAATAAACAAAATAAAGTAAGTATTACAGTCATACAGGATCCAACTTTAGATTAATTTGAACCCTCCCATTTTTCTCATTAGAGAGTAGGAATGTATTATGCTAGCACAGTCATATTTTTTACCTCAGTGTTTTTCAAACTATTTATATTTAAGAAACATAGGAAATCCTTTCCACCACATCATTACTTTTTGAGAAGAAGCAATGTTATAATCAGATAAAACTACTTTATACATAGCTGAATGTATCAAATTTTCTACTGTTTCTAAAGGCCATTTATTTTGGTACAGTACCCACTGACATCTAGCTTGCCAGAGATAAAACTTCAAACAACAGAAAATGACCAGTGTATCTATATGATAATAATTTCCTAGATTGCCAAATTGCCCTAATACCAAATTATCATATGTCATGGTTTTTAACCAAATCATCTTCCATTGAACAGTGAGATAACTCCAAAGGGACTTGGCATATGAACAGTGAAACAAAAAATGCTCCATTGTCTCTCTAAATTAATACATTCCTTATAGGAACAATTCCTTTCTGTTTTAGCTTTACATTTTGCATTTCCTCTTGTGTTTATTCTACCATATACTGCTAACCAAAGAAATTCACACATTTGATTAGGGATCCTCTTATTGGTCAGTTGTGACAAAACTCCTGGTATTTGAGAAGAAGGACAGTTCTTAAAACAAGGTGTGGTTGGATAAATTGACTCTAAAACTGTTTTATACAGGTTGGATCCAGAAGTTCCTGTAATTTGTTGTACTGTTAGGCCCCATTTCTATAATTTTTGGGCTGCAGGAATAAATCAGTGTGGAAGCTGAAGATTAATAGAATACTTAGGAGGAAGTATTTGCCATTTGGAAAAATAGAGAGCTAAGTTTGTTTTACTCCATTAAGAGTAATTGGTGCATCTCCAGGAATTAAACCAAATTTCAGTGTTTGTGAATAAAACAAAGTGTGGAAGAAAACCACTGGGTCAATCATACCCAAACCTCCTTTATCTTTAGACAGATAAGTGTATTGTCATTTGATGGGATTCAACCTATTACCCCATAACATTTGAAAGAAAGTACTATATAGTCTAGTTTCTAAATTTGTGGGGAGTGGAAATATCATTGTGATATAAAGAATCATGGGGAGTACAAATTGTTTAATAATTTGGATGCGTTTGAATTTTATCAGTCTCCAGTGCCCCCATCTTTGTACATTTTGTTCTACTCTAGCTAAAGTAAAATTCCAATTTAACGCAGGAATGTTCTGTGCTGCAAAAAGAAGCTCCAAAAGCTTTAAGGATTCTGTAGAAATCAAAATTCCATCTATAATTTCAGCGGTGGAATGAATAGAACCAAGAAACAGTCCTTTACTCTTAGACTTATTTAGCTGTGCATTAGAAACCTGTGAGTAAATCTCCATTTGTTCTAAAAATAAAGGTATTTGTGTAAATTGAGAAAAGAATAAACAAATATCATCTGCATAAGCATGCACATGAAATTGAGTAATACCATCTGGTCCTAATATCCCTGACCATTTGGGTTTATCTGGCAATAGTCGTAACAGGGGGTCTAGATAAATATATAGAGGAGCAGACTGATGGGACATCCTTGCCTAACTCCTGTTTTGACAACAAATCCCTTGGTAACTTGTTGTCGAATTACTGGATAAACAATGGCTTTGTGATATAATGCTTTAAGCCAGTTGATTACTAATAATGGAACTCCATATTTTTCTAATGTTAAAAAAAGAAAAGGGTGATACACCCTGTTGAAAGCCTTATATTGATCAACAGAGACAATACATCCCTTGCTCTTTGATTGTGAAACGTAATCAATAATATCCCTAATAATTATTAAGGCATGTTGAATCTTTCTATTAAGCAAGCCACAAAACTGTAAAGGAGACAAAACCAAATTTGTTAATTGCTTTAGGCTATTGTTGATGACACCAGCTAATATTTTATAGTCAGAATTTAGGATTGTAATGGGTCTCCAGTTTTTGATAGAAGTTTTCTCTCCTGACTTAGAAAGAAAAATCAAAAGACCTTCTGTAAACCAAGTAGTGGCTGTAAGTGTGGACATAAAGAAATGAAAAACTGACTCCAAACAGAGTGACAAGGGTTCTGAGAAAGATTTTAAAAATTCATTTGTTAAAGCATCAGAACCAGGTGAAGTGCCATTTCTTAAAGATTTAATCGCGTGTTCTATTTCTAGAGCTGTAATAGGTTTTATTAGATTAGAAGTGTTATGTGAGAGATCTAGACCAGGATTATTTTTTAAGAATTGCTTAATAATGTCCTCAGAAGGAGGATGTAAAGGGGTGTGGGAGGTAATGAAATCCTGTATTTCTTCATTTAATAAGTCAATAGAGGAAACTAAAGTAGCATCTGTATGATAGAATGAATTTAAAGAAGTAACAGCTCTAAATTTTTTTAAATCTTCAAAAGGGTCTCCGTAAGGGGATTTCTTGGTTCCATTCTGGAGCAAGGCTTTCATTTTATGTTATTTTATATTATATTGAAATGTGGCCATTTCCATTTTAAGCATATTAATTTGATTTGTATAATTCAAATTTGGAGGTATTTGCAATAGAATATAAATTTTGTAATGGTTGTCTTAATTGTAAATACTGTAGGAATTTAGTATTTTCCCTGTTTTTCCCAAATTGCACAAATAATTTATTAAAGTCAGCTTTAGAATTAGCCCACCACTGTCCCTGGTCATCATATAAAAAATTGACAGATAAGCGAGCCTGTATCCATTTTATTTTATGAGTAATCACCTCAGGATCAGTTAAAAAGGAGGAATTTAATTTCCATCTCAGCATTCCTTTTGGAGGGTCCAGAATACTGGATGCAGTGCAAATCAACAGTATATGATCAGAAAAATTAGTGTTTAGAGTTTTAAACTGAAAGTTAGAGAAGGGTTTAGAAATAAAAATATGGTCTATAATAGAAATAAATGTGTTCCTCCTAAAAGTATACCTAGGTCCAGAAGTCTGAAAAGAATTACAGTGTATTAGCTCTGCTATATCAGCTAGGTTCCTTAAAGCATTAGAGTTGCAGTGCACCTTCTTTCCTTGGGGTGTTGTACCACAACGAGAGGTTTGTAAATTACAATTAAAGTCACCACAAAACAAAACTATAGAAGAGGTTAATAGAAAAGGCCTGATACTATCAAATAATGCCACTCTTTCAGATTTTATTTGTGATCCATAAATGTTAATAAATCTATAACGTGTGTCTTTCCATAACCCATCAAGTACTAATACCCAACCTGGTACCAAATCAACTAATTTAATTAAAGTGAAGTTATATGAATTAAAGAAGAACCCCACACCATCAGCTGTTGCTGTGTCAAATGACCAATAAGATGGAAAAATCTTGCCTAATTGCTAGTACACATCCAAGTTTCCTGTAAAAAACACAAATCTATAGCCTGTTCATGAAGATATTGATAAACCACAAATCTCGGTCTAGAATTAAGGAGGCTGTGTACATTCAATGATCCTATGCATATAGAGGCTATCAAGAATTTTGGCTAGGACTGAGTCAAGACTCTTTTTTCCATCTCTTCTTTTTCTTTCCCTTGTATTCATTTGAATGCTGAGTTAGTGTTCTAGTTTCAGCTTGCATTGATTGGGAGTCTGAATCTCCTAAATCCATTTCTGAGTTCCCCCATTGAGGTGTCAATACTGAAAAAGTATTTTTGGAGTCCGTGTCTATTGGTGTTGAGATAGGGTCTGATTTCAGGTTTCTGGTTGATCTCCTTACTGTTACTTGAGTGAAGGCTGTTTTATTTAAGGGAAGGGAAGTATCTTCTGTGGGGTCCGTATAACAAACTGGTATCATAGGGTTGGGAAGTACAGGCAAGGGTGTGGAGGGGGAACCACTGCCTCCTGATGTTCAAAAGGAGTATGAGGTGGGGAAGATGGCACAGAGGCAGATTTGTCAAGGGGCTCTGAGGATGTCCGGTCAGGGACTATAGGAAAAGTAAATTGAGAAGATATAGAGTCCTGAGCTTCCTGTATAAGGAGGTCTGGACTAAGACATGTAGCTTTATTTTTGGCCGCCCAAGAACACTCTGAAAAAACATGTCCTGTTTCCTCACATAAGTCACATTTACTGAGGTTTCAACATTGAAAAGCAATATGTCCAATCTCTCCACAGTTATCACATCTTGGCTTGTCACAAGAACTAGAAAGATGCATTCTTGAACTGCATTTATAACAAGCTCTGGGCTGACCAACATAAAACCAAACTCCCCTATCACACCCTAGTAAGAAAGAATTCAGGATATGTTCAATGCCAGCTTCATTTTGTCACAATTTAACTTTATATCACCATCCTCCTGTCCAAAACAGTTCTGTATCTAATATAGCTTCGGGGGGGGCTCATAATATCACATTTCTGACTCAGACAATAAGTTATATCCTCCATATGTACCCCCTCATTTCTGAACATTATAGTGACATATTTAATAGTGAATACAAAATCACACATGCCCACACAATGCAAAGCAACATGGGCTGCATATGCAAATCATCACAGAATGTTATGCTGGTCCAACTTTAAGCAGAATTGCATGGTGCCGAAAGGCCTCTCACACCGTTTGCAAAGGATGCTAACAGAAGACATAGAAATGTGTTTCGTCTTACCAGGACTCATCAGTATGCCTCATCTGTTTGACACCCCAGTGGAATGGACCAGCTACCCTAAGACAGTGTGTCTTGGATATGTTGTGGTGAACCCATTAAAATAAAAAACTATTTAAAAGACAAAGAACCTCTGTGTGCAAACACTGAGGGAAGGGTTACCCCAAAAGGCATTTGGCTGGGAAGCCAAGTTTCAAGAAAATACAAAATCACACATGCCCACACAATGCAAAGCATCATGGGCTGCATATGCAAATCACCACAGAATGTTATGCTGGTCCAACTTTAAGCAGAATTGCATGGTGCCGAAAGGCCTCTCACGCAGTTTGCAAAGGGTGCTAACAGAAGACATAGACACGTGTTTTGTCCTACCAGGACTCATCAGTATGCCTCGTCTGTTTGACACCCCAGTGAAATGGACCAGCTACCCTAAGACAGTGTGTCTTGAATATGTTGTGGTGAACCCATTAAAATAAAAAACTATTTAAAAGACAAAGAATCTCTGTGCGCAAACACTGAGGGAAGGGTTATCCCAAAGGGCATTTGGCTGGGAAGCCAAGTTTCAAGAAGATACAAAATCACACATGCCCACACAATGCAAAGCATCATGGGCTGCATATGCAAATCATCACAGAATGTTATGCTGGTCCAACTTTAAGCAGAATTGCATGGTGCCGAAAGGCCTCTCACACAGTTTGCAAAGGGTCCTACCAGGACTCATCAGTATGCCTCATCTGTTTGACACCCCAGTGGAATGGACCAGCTACCCTAAGACAGTGTGTCTTGGATATGTTGTGGTGAACCCATTAAAATTAAAAAACTATTTAAAAGACAAAGAACCTCTGTGTGCAAACACTGAGGGAAGGGTTACCCCAAAGGGCATTTGGCTGGGAAGCCAAGTTTCAAGAAAATACAAAATCACACATGCCCACACAGTGCAAAGCATCATGGGCTTATTTAATAAGTGGTTTAGTCAAAATAATGACTAAAAAGGGAGTCCATGCAAGGGAAAACTTTACTTGATTATATCACTCCCAAAATAAATCAAGAGCCTATGCAGATCTAAAACTGATATCAAAATTATCCTCTCCCAAACTGTTAATAAATGCAAAAATGTATTTCGGGGAGAAGTGTAATGAGTCTTTCAATAATAGTTTTCCCACATGATGTCTGTCCGGTCTGGTCTCTAAACCTCCTTTATATCTAATACGTACTGCATTCCATCATGGAGCAGCTTCTTTTTTAATCTTGGTAAAGAGTTCTAAAAGTAGTGGTTTTTGGTTATCTGTTGGTGCTGCTGAAGTATCTTCAGGAATTTGTGGTTTATCAGACACTCTGATACTCATGGCATATTTCTCAGGAGCCTGTTCTGAGGTAATTTTAGGATCAGTTAACTCAGGCCCCTTGCCCTTAGAAGGGTTTGCTGGGAAAGTTGAATTATAGCAGGGTGTTAAACCTCAGGGTGCCACTCAGGTGAGGCCTGTGAAAAATTTAATGTTGGATCCCAGTCAGGAGTAGGAATCCATATACCTTTGGTATTTTGGGTCCAACCAGCTTCACTTAAAGCTTTTTGTGGAGACCAAGGCTCCACTGTAGAACTGGGCATTGATGTTTGAATCTCCTGAATTTTCTCAGAGGGGAGAGTAATGGTAGTCCTTTTCAAATGAGTTTGCTGTGTTTCAGCTAGCCCAGAGACCTCATTCATATGTCTTTTTGCAGTTGTAACAGCAAGACATTTTTCTTTTATTTCCTCTTTTAAACCCTTATGGGTTGAAAGAGTCTTTTGAAAAGTAAACTCCGTTACCCCATGTTGGTGAGAACTGGATATTTGATAAACTATGTCTGATTTATCCGGGAGGCTCGAAAAAGATTGAGTAGTTCCCAGAAGCACAAAGCCAGCCATCTTAGAAAGCGGCAAATTGCAAACTACTACAGTGCCATCTGAGCACTCCTTCTCTTTCAGTCTCACAGGACCAGTTACATCTAATGAGTCAATATGTTTGTCTAGGTTTATTGTTGGATTCTCTTTTCCCTGAAACACATTAGAAGTGGGAGATGTCGGCTTTAGGCATGAGTAATTTTGTACTCTGAGGCTGCTAGCCATAGAATCCTGGGCGCTGTCAAAAGGTTTGTAAGAAATCGGAGAATCTGACTCACCCAGCCCAGCTGGGCTCTCTGGAATTACCACATCACAGCAGAGTGTAGGCCCAATGACATGTGAGCTGGGAGTCTTGACATTCACATCAGCGGACTGAAATTGGGCGAGTTGCTCCAGTAAACGCCTTTTTTCTGTTGAATGCCTTTCATTTACTCATGCAATTAATTCTTGCAGGTCATTTTGTAAGTGCTCATCCACCATAATATCCATAGAAGTATCAACTGTTGTTTTTTTTGTCTGTGCGTTCTCCTTTAGAGTTTCACTTTCTGGTACCTGAAGATCATTAAGATCTATAGCAATATCCATAAACACATCCAAATTTTCTTGTAAATCGTCTTCCTAACGAGTGTCCTGCCCTGCACAATGAGCAACCTGCTCCTCCAGAGCTCCACCCGAAGTGGTCATTGCTCATATGCAGCGAGTCCCCCTACTGCAGAGTAGGAGAATTTCCCCCGGTGTCCTGGCCAAACTTTCCCCATTCACTAAAAATACCACCAACAGCTTAATCTTGTTCAATTTCAGTTGGTCATCATCTGTATCCCCCCCCCCCGCCCCTGAAAAAGGGACTTCTAGGCCCAGTGGGCTTACTGGGTCAACAAAATTCAATAAATAAATAATATAATAAATAAATTACCTGAAAGCTTCCTTATTCGGCTGCATTCACAGATATTTCATAAAAGTGTCAAATTTTGCTGGACATTCCTTAGAGCTGATCTGTACCAGGTGAATCAAAAAAGGAACCACCTTTTGGAGTCTATGACGTAAGATAGTCGAAAGAATCTTATAGTGTATGTTCAGCAAACTAATCGGTCTCCAATTATCAATATTGTGCTTTATCCCTCTCTTATATTAAAAAGCAATCAAAGCAGTAGAAAAGTCTGAAGGCATAATACCTGCATCCAAGATCTCATTATAAACATTGGCAAGGATGTCACTGAAATCATCCCAAAAATTTTATAAAACTCAGTAATCAGGCCATCAGGTCCAGGTGAAATTCTCGTCTTCAAACACGGAATTTCTGACTGAACCTCCTCCATAGAAATAGGTAATTCCAACTCCTGCGACTGCTGAGAAGTTAGAATGGGGGAAGGAAGGAAAAGAGGTCTGTCCATCTGCCTGAAGGATGAAAGGCCAAACCATATTGGTCCTGCAGAGCACCTTGAACAATGTCCAACATTTCAACATCAGAAACTTTAAGAATGCTTTTGAAATCCAAGAGGCCATCCATCAGTTTCCTGTCCAACACTTGCTTACATGCTGAATAAGTGTCCGACACAGGAGATGTCTTTAAACCATAAGTCATCTTGTCTTGCAAATAACAGGCCCTACTATATTGAAAATGCTTCATCCTGTTTTTTATATGAGATATCTGTTCCTGAATACGAACATCTGAAGCAGTAGGAAGAGACATCAACTTATAAAACTAATCCCTGTAACCTAAATATGTAATATAATCTGCGGTCAGGATTTTCTTGGTAAAACTAAAAGAGGAGCATTTAATCTCCGCTTTTGTGTCCAGCCACCATGCAACCCAAGAATCATACAGCCCCACAACCAACTTTTGGCCTCAAAGGACCTCCACATGGGTAGTCTGAAACTGTACTTGGGTCAGCAGAGCCAGACTAAGTTTCCATCTAGAGGGTACTGCAGGGAATCGGGGGGTACCCAAGAAAGGCTAAAATGAACATTCAAAACCAAATGATCAGAAAACTCACAAGGGGATAAAGAAAAACCAACCGGAAGTAAATGGTGTGAGGAAAAAACTAAATAAATCCTAGTGGCATAGCTACTCCTTCTATAGGTAGGTCCCTGATCATGATGTAAGACCCTATAGGTGTCAAGCAAAGAAGCTTTAGTGATGAGTGCATGTAGAACATGTGAATCACAGTAAACCTTTTGTTGCACCTGGTCTTTGAATTTCAAATCCAAACTGCAATTGAAATCCCCCCCCCCCATATAATATGCCTTTAGGTATTGTTCAATCTCATGAAATAAGTCACTCCTTGAAGATTTGACTTGCGGGGCATAAATATTAATCAGACATAGAGAACATCCCTGAAAATTATAGTCCAAAAGCTGAGCCCTGCCGGGAACAATGTCCACCAGTCTAAGCACTTGGACCTGTGCTTGACAAAAAAGAATCCCAATCCCATCAGCAGCATCAGCTCCAATTTAGCAAAAAGAAGGCCCATGCACCCAAAGCTTTTTGTTTGGACTATGTCTAACAAGAAAGTGAATCTAGTTTCCTGTAGCATGATAATATCTGCAGCTAAGGGTCTACAAAATTGTAAAAAACCCAAATGCTTCTTGTAATTCTTGATGCTACAGGTGTTACGGGAAACTAGTTTCAAAGAAGCCAGAAATGAGGTTAAGGTTTATCTTTTTTTCTTTTATGACGAGTTTTTTTCTTAGCCTCTAACAATTCAGGCCCATCCTCATCTTCACACTCCATTTCAGAAGCAGCCCCTGACCTGATAGAGACATCTGACTCAGAATCACCGTCCTGTTCTTGTAAAACCTGAAAGGTGTTCTGCGTAGTATTGCCAATGGCCTGGGTAAGTTTTCTGGCATGAGACCTAGTCACCCACTTGGGGTGAGGCATCTGTAACTCAGAAGCAGGGGAAGGGGGGAATAGAAACCACACCAGGCTGCTCTACCCCTACATCTGCATCAGACTGCGTAGTAGTGGAATCATCAGGACGGGGATCAGGGTTTGAAGTCTGAGGCCCAGAAGAACCAGGAGGGTTCATGGAGGGGGGAAACCTGCCTCAGGTGTACCGTCATCCTCTGGTCGAGGCCTAAATCTATCTTGGGCCTCCAAAATTGAGATTTCCTTATCCAGACCCCCTTGCTTGTTCTGCCCAGCCCATGGACACTGGTGATAAGCGTGGCCTTGTTCATCACAAAGATTGCAACGGAAAATGTTACAAGAAGTCCCGCTATCATGATCCAATTCCCCACATAATGCACATTTAATTTTGTCACAGGCACTACTTAAATGTTGGGTGCTACAGCACTTATAGCAAGCCTTGTGCTGTCCCAGATAAAAGCAGACCCCCTTGTCTTTCCCCAAGAAAAAACTATTTGGGATATGTTGGACCTCATCCCCCACAGCATGCAACTTAGTTTTAAATTTCAAACTCCCAGTCCAAATCTCCTCCCCATCGATAATGGGTTTGGGGGACCTAGCACAGTACATTTGCTCTCCAACCAAAACAGAATATCCCCCACATAAACTCCTTCATTACGAAACATTATGTTTACAGTCTTGAAAAGAGGCTTGGTAATGGGAATAGCACAAAAAGGTGTCCAAAGTGGTGTAGATTTCAAAGTCTAATATTTTAACCCGAATTTATTGAGGCCAGCAAAGGATTTAAAGCTGATATCAAATGTGTCCTCTCCCCTAATATTAATGAGAGCATAAACATCAGAAGCCTGGAAATTAATGGAATTCTTCAGGAATCTCCGAGCCACATAGACTCAATCGGGGTGTTCCTGAAGACCCCCCCCTCTATAGTGTAAACACACTGCGTTATGTCTAGGGGCCTGTTGGAGCTTATTGTGCTGAAATAGGTCAGAAAAACGTGTTCCAGATCTAAACTGGTCCCTGTGAGGGGAGGGGGGGGAAGTATGAGGAAGTTAATTCCCAGCCCTTTTCTCCGTACCCTCAGTAAATGCAGTGTCAGAATCAAAAAGTTCACTTTGAGACAGTGGAGTTGTAGCTGTTGGTTCCTCTCGCTTAACGGGTGCCCACCGAATCTGCGATGACTCGGGTATAAAAGAAACCCAGTTTGAATCCGGATGCCAATGTCCATCATGCAGAACCATCCAGCATTGGCCAAAGCAGTCTCCTTGCTCCACTCTGCAGTAGTGAAGGCCACGTCAGCAGCCCTATGTTTCCACATTCTAGCGCTAGTAGCATCAGCCATCTGACTCATCCATGGAGCCCACTCAGTATGTGGTGAGTCACAATCAACTGGGCCAGCCGGAGGAGCCGTAATGAAATCTATGCTACAGCTTGGAACAGCCTCAGGAAATGATTCTTTGGTAGCAGCAACAGGTAGCTCTTCAGAGATTGTCTCCGAAAATGGTGCAGTGCCAATAACTCCCACTGCACGGTTAACACCATGCACATCACCACCAAGCTCCTGAGTATGTCACTCTTGCAAATGGGGTCCTGAGGCATGACCAACTCGGGCAGCTCACAAGAATTCTCCAGTCTCCCACTCATCCCAAGGCTGAGCACAGTCTGCCATTCTGTCGCCAGACGTCAGCAGCTCCCCCTACTGTCAGCACTGCAGTAGGGGAATTTCCCCGGTGCCCCGGCCAAATTTCCCCCATTCATTAAAAATACCAACAACTGCTTAGTCTGGTTCAAGGTCAATTGACACTCATCTGTATTCCACCCCCTCAGATCGTACATGAAAATAGGCAACAATTTGTCTAGTGCACTTATTACCCGGTCAACAAAAATTAAAATAAAAAAAATTAAATTAAATATTGCCTTATGTTCCATGACTGGCCTGTTGCTCATTACTGGCTTTTGTGCCATCATCCTCACTGTGGATCAGGTTTACTTACAATCCTTTACCGAAACACCTATACTTGGTGAACCCCTACACAAAGCCAAAACACACAAGCTCTCCCCAATGGGCTCTGTCATACTGGCCCCCCGACTAACCATGATTGTCGTCTCCTCAGTTTGCTTCTCCAGCCCCTCACTATAAAGTCCCCTCATTGGCACCCCCCTACCTGCCACCTTCTCTTACTTCTCCTTCTAGCAGGGGATATGGAAACCACCCCTGGTCCCTCAAACATGCATATCAACCATGCCAATGCTCTCTGGACAAAGCACTGCAGCCTTAGGATTGCTCACCTAAATGTGTGCAGCCTCCCAGCTAAGTTCTCTGAACTTGAAGCCTGGGCATGCCTATACAAACCACATGTCCTGGGTCTATCCGAAACATGGCTTAAGCCAGACCACAGTGATGCCTCCTACCAACTCCTCGGCTACTCATTGCTGTGGCTTGATAGGCCTGGCAGAAAGAGGGGATATGGTGTTGCACTATATGTGCAAGACCATATTAATGCCACCACTATTGCCTACTTCTCCCCCTCTGCAATAAGTGAGTGGCTTGTTGTTGAAATTGTTCTGGGTGCATTGAAAAAAATGCTACATAGGCTGCTGCTATAATCCTTCCTCAGGAAGGGAACAGTGATGATCAAACTTCTTGGACGGCCTTGCCTCTGCCCCCTCCTCCAGGGACACCATCATAATCAGGTATTTTAACCCCCACTGGACTGAATCCCCAGCACCTGAACATGTATACCTCTTAAAGTTACATTACCTTTAGCAAGACATCTCCTCTCCCACCAGATACAACCTCCACTCACCCAACCACTCCAACTATTGACAGGATTGTTGCCACTAACTGTGCAAATCTAGTCCTCCAAGCAGGCACTATGGCTACTCTATCAGTGACCACACCCCTGCGTATATTGCTTTAACCACCAAATCAACACGGCCTTCCCACAGATTACTATCTTTTAGGAAATGTAAAGCCCCCAACTCAGACTTAGTGCTAAGGGATGCCTGGACCACAAACTGTTCCTCACTTTACCTACTCAAAGATGTCTCCAAGGCAGTGATGATTTTTACGAAAGCTCTTCGCAACCTCCAGGATAAATATTTCCCAATCACCACAAGGAGGATTAGAGGTTGCAACACCCGTTGGCTATCACATGAATGTCTGGTCCAAATGAAATTAAGGGACAAAACATGGAGAGCCATCAAGGCATCCCCCACCCCTCAATTATGGAATGCATACAGGAAGCTTCAAAACTCCTGTAAGCAGGAAGTGAAATCACTTAAACGTAAATATTATACCAATCTGCAAAATTAGTCTCTTAACAACCCTCATAGTTTCTGGGCCTTCATTAACACCTTCCTGAACCTGAAATCAAATAAGCTAATAATTGAACATACCTCCCCCTCTGGTCCCACTACTGATCCAGATGTTATTGCCAATTCCTTCAACAAAATGTTCGCTGACCTTACATCCTACACCAGCAAAATCCCTCCACAATATCCCTCTGCCCAGAAAAAACAGCCATACTGTCCTTATCCATCAATCCCTGTTTTCCACTTAAGAGCCATCAACCACAGGGTCACTAGCAAACACCTAAGGATGCTACCTACCAGAGGCAGCCCAGGCAGTGACGGCCTTTATCCCACATTTTGGAAAACCCTCTCCTCTCCTCTGCCTTCATAAGGCCACTGACCCACATATTGAATCTTGTCCTCTCATCATCCACCATGCCTGACTAATGGAAACATGCACATGTGGTGCCTATTTTCAAATCCGGTGATCCAACTGCCCTGGAAAACTACCGTCCCATCTCCCTTCTCCTGCAGCTAAACAAACTATTCATTCATCACCAACATTCTGAGTATCTAAAAAACTACAGCCTCCTGACCCCACTCCAACATGGCTTCCACAAACAACACAGCACCTCCTCTGCCTTGGCCCTTTTTTCCAACTATGTCATTAGAAACATGGACATGGACATGACCACAGGTACGGTGTTTGTGGACCTGTCAAAAGCCTTTGACCTTGTGGACCACCACCTTCTAAATTCCACCCTGCTAAACCTAACTTGCTCCAAGGATGCTACCACTTGGTTCAGCAGCTACTTCGCAAACAGATCTGTCTGTTATGCTAGGCAAAGCTGCTTCTGCCACATTACCCGTCCACACTGGTGTACCCTGGGGCTCTATACTGGGGTCTCTATTATTCTCAGTTTTCAAAAATGATCTTCCTGTGAACAGTATAAACTGTAAAGCACTCCTTTATGCTGATGACCTCGTCATCTACCATAGTGCCAGGTCCCTCGAAGCTATATCCTCTACCCTCACCACTAACTATGGAGCAACTCAGAATTGGTTCTTCTCCAAATAACTCCTGGTAAATGAGAAGAAAACAAAGGCCATGTTCTTCAGCGCCAAGCCATACCTTGCAAAGGCTGCCAAAATAAACACTGTATTACATATAGCAACCCCTGCAGGCCCTCATCTTGACATTGCATCCTCCTTCAAATACCTAGGAGTGACTCTTATTCCCTCCCTTACCTATAATGTCCACATTGCTAACATTATAAAGAGGGTCCACCAGAGATTAGGGGGCAGCCTACCATGTAAACCACCTCCTGACCCCTGAGACTTGCCTTGCAATTTCCTTGGGAAATCTCCCGCCCTTTCTCAACTATTGCTCTCCTGTTTTCTCCAAATCCGCCTCACTTCTCTATCATCTAAGTATCACATATAACTCTATCTGTCGCTTTGCTCTGCAGGTCCCTTCCCCACTCATCAGTGCTCTTTATATCAGTCCTTAGGCAGGCTTTCTTTGCATGCCATTAAGAACATGCCATGGGCAGTCTAGTCAACACCTCTCTCAGGAACTCACAGAAGTCCCCTTTCTCCAAGATTCTCACCACCTGGGTGGTAACTTGTTCTCTCAGGGTCTCTTCCATTCCCCCCAGTAGTCCCCTTGTGTATCTACTGTCATGGGGAACAAGGCTTTCTCTGTCTCTGCCTCCTCTCTCTGGAACAGACTTCCATCTGCCATCAGAACGTCACCCTCTCATCAGTCCTTCAAATCAAAGCTAAGAGATTGGCTCAAGTCCCAGGCCACATGGCATGCTCCCTAGGTAACATTCTCACCAGAAATCTGCATTAGAGGCAAAACTGTATCTCATGCCTTACTTCCCATGCACTGACTACATCAACAGCTTAATTTGGTTCAAGGTCAGTTGGCATTCATCTATAGCCTCTTCCTCCGGGTTGTGCCTGAAAATAGGCAGAATTTGTCTAGTGCACTTACCCGGTCAACAAAAAATAAATAAATAAATAAATCTGCTGTTAAATTAGGCGTGACACGATAGAAACCATATGTTCTGATCTCAGCATAGTATTTTCAGAAATAAGGCTCTCAGACATATAATAAATGTTATGCCAAACACATGTAAATATCTCTGAAAGTATAGAAGTCACTCATAACCCATCTGGATGAAAGTTGTTCAGGACAAAACTGCTTTTCAAATTAGCCTATTTGTTTAGCTGCACTAAATATATTTTTTAAACTATGGCCATCTAATTACCTGAATTTTCATTTTTCTTCACACTTTTCTCCATTTGGATAGCTATATTTGAAAACATCTAATGAATTCAGATTAGTGACTACCCTCATTTGAAAGGTCATTTTGTCCTGAACAACTTTCATGCTGCTTGTATATTGTTAACTTGTGGACTTTCCAAGATATTTACATTTGTGTGGCATGACTTCTACTGTGTTCACTCAGAGAGAAAAAAATGAGGTTGTTTGGAAGACCATATTTTACAAAATATAAAGAATTCAGATTAGTGACTACCCTCATGAGAAAGGTCTTTTTGCCCTAAACAACTTTCACACTGATTGGTTTTGTGCACCTTAACTAGTTTTAAAGATATTTAGATTTGTTTGGAAGGTGTGCACATTTGCTCTCAGAGAAAAGCAGCTTTGAGTTCTGTGTTCATCAATTCTAAACAGAAAGAAAGGAGTACTTTTTTAACTGCCTTTGGGATTAGCAGTGTTATGGAAGGCTACACTGAAAACTACTAAAAAATGTGTTCCACAAAACCCCATTTTCAAGCTAATGTGATATAGCTGTAGGCTTCGTCCACAGCCATAAAAAGAGTTATTTCAAAGAATGTACCCTTCCACTACCACTCCTTTCAAGGGGAGAAAAAAAAACACTGTCACCAGTATAATGCTCTTTTAATGAGAGAGTACTTGTACCAATGTACTTGAAAGAGACTGTTGCTTAATTACTTGTTGATTGTCTACATAACATCTTTTTCTGTCTGTATTACAAGTAAATACACACTTAAAGGGATGCTGTCAACTATCTTTGAATCACATTTATTTATAGTTGAACCCCCACATTTAATGATTGCTTACCTTCTCTAAAATTCCTTGATGATGCTTGTTTTATCTGCTTCCTTTCTAAGTAGAACTGAAATACATGCTAATGGTGTAATTATACTCAAACCTGTTTTGTTCAAATCTTTAATTGATTCTTCAAGTATTTTTCCTGTTTAATCCGAACACCCCAAATCAGTGAAGCAACTCATGATGTAATAGCCTCTTTTCCTCAGACTGCATCACAAGTGACTAGTCTCTGTTGGGATGTTCCCAGTTCCAGGAAAGATGCAATGGGTGTTGATCAAAACATGTAAACAAACACTTGTTTCTGTGGTAACACCAGAATGGTAGGCAACTTGTTTTTCACTATTTTTAAAAGAAAAGAAATAAGAATCAAATTACCAGCTGCTCCAGCAATTTCCATAGAATGTGACCAATCATTCAATGCATTTTTTAAACAAAATACATTTTGAGGCCTATGGTACTTAACAGTGTCCCTTTAATAACTGAACATTCTTTTCTGGTGAATGATATGGAATAATTCTTGCATCCTGCTCTTGTCTAGCAAAATGTATCCACAACACTGTTTTGGGATTTTTCTCATATCTGGGAGGAGTGAGTTTCACAGCTTAGTGAGACAATGCATTGAGGTCATCTTTCGATAGCTGTTCTGAATTTTTGAGGTATTAAGACCACTGTTCCTTCCAGAAATCCTTAGTGATTACTGCTAGAGCTTTTGTGTCAGGAAGGTGCATCTCTCCTTTTCGGCCCCTAAATATATCTGATAGCGTTCTCTCAGAACCCTTGACATGGATGCCCTGTACTGAGACCTAGCCACAGCTAACTGGTCCCTGGTTTTCTCTGCCCCTGACATCAACACCACACTTGACTTTTTTTTACCCATATCCTCACCAGTACCTGGGACCACCATACCCCTCTAAAAAAAGTTAGGGTTAAACACCTTTACCACCCATGGATCTCCCCTGACCTTATAGCTTTATGCATAGCCCGGGACCAAGCTTGTGTGCATTTTAAATCCTCAAGCCCCCCCCCAGAGATCTACAACAATACAGATCTTTAAGAAATGTCTGTACAAAGGTGCTCCACTTAATTAAATCTGATTATTTCAAGATCTATCTTCAAACCAACCTTAAATTGCCCTCAAAATTCTGGAACCCTGTCCACTCCCTCCTAGACCCTCCTCCCATTTAACCCCCCCAAACCCTTACAGTGGATGTTTCACAGGTTTCTGACCCCTCCTCTATTGCTGCTATCTTCAAAACATTCTTCACAACCAGTGCTCTTCCTGTGTACCCCCACCTACCTCCTCTGACCCTCCTCCCCCCTTCTTCTGATGGGTACAGATTCCCCCCAGTCTCTCCACAGGAAGTTTTCCCTGCATTCATGGCTTTAAATCCTGCCAAATCCAGCCTTGATGGTCTTCACCCTGGCTTCTCTACATCTCGGTGTTGGCTATCATCACCCCCCCTTAGTCACCTTTTGAATCTTTCTTTCTCCTCCTGCATCATCCCATTGATCTGGAAGGTAGCTAAGGTACTAACCCTTCACAAAGGTTGTGATACATCTGCCCCTGGCAACTATCGGCCAATATCTCTCCTACTGTCTCTTGCTAAACTCCAAAAGTCTATAATCCACTCTAGGCTTGCAGAGTTCCTTTTCTCCACTGATTCTCTCTCTCCCATACCAATCCAGCTTCAAGAAGCATCACTCTACCATCTCCTCCCCACCACAGCTTACAGCTACCATTCTGTCAGGGATGGATCATGGCCACATCACTGCTGTGATCTTTATAGACTTAGCTAATGCTTTAGACTCTGTCTCCCACTCACTCCTCCTGGATAAGTTGCACTTAGTCAGTCTGGCAGCCACTACCATTGACTGGTTCCAGTCTTACCTCAGTGGCAGGCAGCAGTCTGTCCAGGTGGGCAATATGCTGTCCTCCCCTCACCCCATCCTTGCTAGAGTTCCTCAAAAGTCTAACATTGGCCTTATCCTCTTCCTCCTCTTCATTAATGACCTCTCTTCTGTCTGTATTAACTCTTCCATCCACATTTACTGTATGTGGATGATACCGTTATCTAAACCTCTGGACCCACCATCATAGATGTTCAAGCTCCTCACCAGCTTGAATTCAGTACAGTACTAAACTGGTTCCATGCCAACCAATTTAGAGTCAATACTAAAAGGACCATGACCATGACTTTTGGCTGTAGGTAAATGCTTACTAGCCTTCAATCTCTTCCTGTGATCTCCACCCCAATAGCTCCCCTTTTGAAGTTGCCCTGGCATTTTGATACCTAGGGGTCTGGCTGGAGAACAGCCTTGATTTTTCCACCAACATTAATGCCTTCCACGCTAAGCTCCTCTACAAACTCTGTATTCTGTACCTCAACAAAGATAGTTTCTCCCTCCTCATCATGAGCTCATTAAGAAAATGATCCTCCTGGTATTTGACTATGCTGATGTAGTGTATGCCACTGCCCCTGCTGCAGCCCTCTCCAGGCTCAACACCCTGCTAAATTCTTTCCATCACTTTGCTACCAATGCTCCCTTTTGTATACACCACTGCTTTCTTTATTCCAGTCTTTCTATTACACCTCTTTCCCACTGGCAACTGACCCACTGCCTGGCCATTACTGCCAAGTAATGGTTCAGAACCCTTCCCTCCTATCTCTCCTCCTTCCAATCCATTGCCAATCCTTCCTCCTACCCACTGTGGTCCAGGGACTCCCACTCTGGAAAATCCAAGTTTTCCTATCTCTTCCATTACCTCTGGAATCAACTCTTTGCTGTCACTCACCTTTTCCCTTTGCTCCCTGCCCTCAAATGCCTGCTTCACCTCACTCCACCTGTCCCTTGCTCTCATGACCATTTCTCCCCTGCTTCCCTATCCTCACCCCCTAAATCCCCAGATGGCATTATTCTATTACCTCCTGACTTACACCTGCTGCTTTGATTGATCAATCAATGATTGTAGTCCCTGCTCTTATTGTTCATTATGCACTTGGAATTGCCATTCTGTTGTGATATTTGTTCTTGGATTTCTCATTCTGTTATAATATTTGTTCTTGAATTTGCAATTCTGTTATGCTATTTGTTCTTGGATATGTCATTCTGTTATGATATTTGTTCTTGGAATTGTCATTCTGTCATGATATTTCTTCTTGGATTTGTCATTCTCTTATGATATGTGTTCTTCTTTTGACTGTATTGGTTCTTCCTGTTCCTTGAGTCACACATAGAAACCAGCCTCAGTTCAGTGTGCCTTTCTCAGTTACCAATGTTAAAATAAATAAAATAAAATAAAAATAAAAATGATGTGAGATCCCATCAAACTGGAATAAATTAGATACTTCCTTACCCACCAGATAGTATCTAAATACACTCCAATTTCCACAGCAGCATGTTGGAGGCAATGTGGTAAAATTTCAGCCTGGTAGTGGTAACATTTTGCACTGTCATATATTCTGGGCTTCCCCCAACTCAGAAGTTTCAAGCACAGGTGAAAGCAGACTTGACAACCCTTTTGACAGGTTTCATGTCTCTCACTCCACAGATGGCCCTCTTCCTGCTGTTACAGCAAATCCTGCCCTCATGGCCACCTGACCTGAAAGGTATGAAAACAGAAGCTAGGAGCCTGTTCCCACAAATCCATATATCAGTACAGAAGATAAGAACAATGACCAACTCAATCCATTAATATATCATATTCTCAATTTAATTCATGTGTCCAAATGTCAAGCTGTTACATTGGTTGCCATCATTTCCCCAACAGACTAGCTTTTTCAAGGTAAAACAGGGTCTGGACAAAGAGCCTCAATCCCTAGGTGAATAATGCCTTAGTGATTTTAGATCCTAATAATACAGAGCTACTTTTCTTCTTTTATTCAAGTTTATTGCATATTCAAGCACAAGTATACTGTTTACATCTCATGTCAGCTTGCATTGTGAATTACATTATTAAAAGAAAGAAAACAAGGCACAAGGTTTGACATTCATCAATTAATCCTGTTTACAATTTCAGAGAGTTAATACTGGTACATAGGATAGATCTTCCTAATTTCAGAGTCCTATATCACTAAGTCTAAGACATGGTTCAGTATCCTTATATGGATTGGGGTTCTCCCTTTACTAATCCTCACTACCTCTCCATTCAGGGTGTTTCTTCCACTATGGCCCCTTCCCCACTTGGGTGCTCTTACCCCACCTTGTCTTGTCCCGTTATCCATAGTGTCCACCTAGTCACAAAGTTGTGCATCTGTAGGTTAATTTTGTGGGTAATTTCTTTCATGTCTTGAACCTCTCAGACAATGGACAACCAATTGTGGTAGGTGGGAGGATCTGGGCAAAGTCACTTCCTTGTTATGGCTTTGTGAGCATATGTCAAGAGAATGTTCCACAAATAATTCTTGTCTTTCCCTTAAACTTCCCTGGGTATCACTCCCAGTATCAGATTTTTAGGGCCTAAGGTGTCCAAAATAGAGAACATCTCCTTTAGCTTTTGTATTATATCCAACCAAAATTGTGCTAGGCTTGGACACAACCAGAATATATGCAGGTTGTCTGCCCTCACCTCCGCACAACCCCTTCAGCATGTCTGGGGGCAGTTCTTGTCCCATTTACCTTTAACTACTGGTGTAATAAAGAACCTCATTCTATCTTTCCATTCAAACTCTTTCCACATTGGGGAGTATGTAGTTTTGAAAATTTGTGTGAAACTAACCTCCCATTCTCTATCAGATAGTAGTTCCCCCAATTCAAGTTCCCACCTACTTTGGATGTGTGTGGCCTTGCTCCTTCTCTTATCCCATGAGGACCCATATATGGCCAAGGCATGTCCTTTGGGTCTTTTCAGATTCACTATTTCCTCCATAATACCTATCAGCCCACCCGGAGTTTGACTCTGGCCATAGTGGACCTGCAGGGTTTGAATATAAGTTCTTGCCTGCAGATACCTAAAGTGGTCTATCTGCCTGAGGGAGAATCTTTCTTTAATCTGACCAAATTCCCTTCCAGGAATTGTTTTAAAGAATATAGGCCTAGTCTTCCCCACCTCCTGAATGTGAGGTCTTGTTTTGCTAGAGAGAACTCAGAATCCCATGCAAACCACCTCAGGGACCATGTCTCCTTTGAAAGTTTATGTTTGGTCCATAGGCTACACAGTGCCCCAAGTGTATTTCTCACTGCTAGTAAGAGGGTGTTGTTATCCTTGTTCAGTGTTTTTGGTGACAGTGCCTTGGCACCAAGAGGTGCCCCTTCCATGGAGACCACTTCAATTGATTTCCTATGGGCTTTATATTCCCTTGTGGACCACAACAGGGTCCATCTTAATTGAGCGGTTAAGATGTAATCCTCTAAGTTGGGGACATTCCCCTCCCCCCCGCCGTATTTTTTACTGGATTGCATGACTGTACTCCTGACTCCTGGCCTTTTATTGCTCCAAATACATTTTGTGACCATTCTTTGCCAAATCTGGAATTGGTTATGACGGATTTTCAGTGGCAGGCATTGAAACAAGTAGAGGTATTTAGGAAGGATGTTCATTGTGACTGAATTAATTTTTGAATATAGGGGTAGATTCATTAATTCCTATCTCTTGATATCCTGTCTAATCTGATTTACCAGGGGCTCAAAATTAGTGGCGTAAAGTGTTGTGAGGTTTTTAGGAATTTGAGTGCCTATGTACTTTATTTTGTGGCTGTTCCAGTTCAGTGGCACTAAGTGTTTTATATTTGTGGATGGGTTATAAAAGAATTTGAGTAATTCTGTTTTATGTTTGTTAAGGGAGTATCCAGAGTATTGGCCGAATTTATCCAAGATAAGGGCTGGCAGTATAGCCTAGAGGTTGGAGTAATGACCTGTCAATGAGCTTGGTACATCCAGCAGACCATACCTGGGTTTGATTCTCACAACCTCCACTTGCATACTGTGTGACTCTGAGCAAGTCACTTAATTGCCCAGTGCTCCCAGGTCACCCCTGAAAACAGGCACTTGTGCCTAGTGGACCTTACCCAGTTACCAAACACTGAAAAAAAAAAAAGATAGACCATAATTTAGGGATGGATTTGTCTGGGTTGGTTATGTACATGAGGACATCATCTGCATATAGGGAAATGTTATGTTCCTCCCACCCTGATTACTATTCCCCCTACCTCCCTGTCTTCCCTAATGACTTGAGCCAGGAGTTCTATATAAATGGTGAAAAGCTGTGGTGACAGCAGGCAACCTTGTCTGGTGCCCCTGCCCAGATTGAATCTCTACAAAATCCCCCTGTTCACACTCACAAACACCTGTGGGGAGGCATATAGGGCTTTAACAGCTTCTAAAAAGGCTGTGGGGAAGCCCATTCTCTGGAGGACCATAAACAGAAAGCTCTGGATGACCCTGTCGAATGCCTTTTCAGCATCTAGGCTCATAATACAGGTGGGTATATGCTGTTTATTAATAATATCATTTATGTCGATGGTCCACCTAACTCCTTCAGGGGTCTGCCTGCCTGCTATGAATCCTGTTTGATCTGGGTGTATTAAATTTATTAATAATGGGTTAAGTCTATTATAGCCGTGAAGATTTTACAATCCACATATAACAGGGATAGCAGTCTGTATGAGCCACAGTCCTTTAAATCTTTCCCTTCTTTAGGGATTATTGATATTGTGGTATAGTTCCAGGAAGGAGGGGCAGCTTCGCCCTCCACCCATACCTGATTGTAGGTATTCTTTAGTAAGGGAGCTGTTTCAGCCAGGAAAGTCTTACATAGTTCACTGCCAAACCTGTCATGTCCTGGGCATTTGTCCACCTTGAGGTTTTTTATAGTATTCAGAATCTCCTGTTGAGAGATTGGTGCCATCTGTTTTTGGATTTCAGTAAGCTTGGGCAGTGTTAGGCCATTTAAAAGTTCCTTGGCCTTCTCTGGGTGTGGATCTGCTTGTGAGTGGTAGAGCCACTTAACCAACTTTTCTTCTTGAATATTCTTTCAATTTATGATTGCTTTGCATTTTCATTATAAGGGAGCGTACAGCATGACGCATCCTCCCACTTGTCTCCCACCCCCTACTATGAGAATGTGAGGATACACTGTATTAATGGCATGGGTGAATAATAGTTCTTATCTTTTGTACCTTTTGCTGCTGTTGCCTGTGGACTTCCTAAATAAACATCTATATGTCTCTTAGGGTTTGGATGCTGGGATGTATAGGCAGGGGCATCACCAGCAGGAAAAGGGAGGTCATAATTCCGCTATACAAGACACTAGTGAGGCCCCACCTGGAGTACAGTGTACAGTTCTGGAGACCATACCTACGTAAGGACATAGACAGGGTAGAGAAGGTTCAGAGGAGGGCAACAAAGATGGTGCATGGATTGCATCACAAGTCCTATGAAGACAGGTTGAAGGAACTGAACATGTACTTCCTGGAGGAGAGGAGGAGAGAGGGGATATGATAGAGACATACAAGTATCTTACAGGGAGGAACAGGGTGCAGGAAAACACTATTTTAGCGAAAAGATGTTTCAGGACTAGAGGGCATGGGATGAAGTTGGAGGAGGATGATTCAGAGGAAACATGAGAAAGAATTTCTTCACAGAACGGGTGGTGGACAAGTGGAACACCCTGCCAGAGGAAGTGGTGGGGGCTGAAACAATCACGGGATTTAAGAATGCATGGGATAGACATAAAGGAATTCTAGAGGTCAGGGGTAAGGGGAAATAGACTTCTAGGAAAACAAACCGAACTTACAAGCTCAAATGGGCAGACTGGGTGGGCCATAGGCCCTTATCTGCCAACACTGTCTATGTATCTATGTATCTATGTATCTATGTATCTATGTAACAGCAGCCAAAAAGGTCATCATCAAATTATGGCTACAACCTAGGCCTCTCACCACAGACCAGTGGGAAGCATTATTATTACCATTTACAAAACAAAAAAAATTAACACACCAACTAAAGCAACAAATGAATTTAATTATCAATGAGAATGATGAATACTACATATCATGGCAAAAATAGATGACTTTGTTCTATAGATTATTCTCCACTTTGGTACATATACTGCAATTTACTGCAGGAGCCATTGTAACTCAGTGGCAATTAAGCCCTTTTGTCATGTAGGATTTTGTGACATGTCATTACTGCAAGTTATTGCTCTTCATCATGGCTGACACATCTGTGTGTGTGTGTGTGTGTATATATATATATATATATATATATATATATTAGTTTAACCATGATGATAACTGGTTGAGAAAAATACTGCTATTATGCTTCTTGTTTCTCAACCATCTGTGGATGATTATTGACCATGTTATGTCAAAACTGCAATTTGTACAATACATTGTGTTAAAGAGCAGTTAACACCTTCAGGAGAACTTTAGCAAAACATGACATTTAGACACAGTTCAGATTGTATTTCATATTAGTTTTGTATTCTTCCTTCCCATTATTTAGTAGTGAGGTCATTTGCATAAAAACATGATCTTTGGTCCTGAAGAGTTTATCTATTCATGTTGCTTTCTCCCTACCTGAGGTCTTAATGCCCTGCTTGTGACATCACAGTTACTCCCATGGCAACAGATAGTGATGTCACAATGATGTCTTATGATGGAAGTCATGACATTAGATATTTACTGATGGGGGAGAGGCTTTGGAACAAAATTTGGAAAAAGACCCTGGCATTGTGAGAAGCTGTATTTTCTAAACAAAATGACAAGAAATTATGTATTCTGCAGTAATACATAAGATCTGCAGCAGGCAGCAGGTTCTGTAGCTGCATTTCAGGGGACTTATTTAAGAGTCACTTGCTTTGTTTTGCTTTTAGTTGGCCTTGATTTTATTGTCCTGCTGTTCACAGTACTGAGAGCAGTACTCGATAAGTGTTGTTCCATGGACACAGCATTACACAGAGTGTTATATGGTATGGTATGTAATGAGATGTGAATGGAGCATGAAATCATTTTTTATCCTTTTGTCTAGTAGAAGCTGTTCTGGGAGAAATCAGGATAATGAAAATGCCACGGGGGCTCTCTTGTCAAAAGAAAGACTTTCTCATACTGTGTCTGTGGAAAAATTCTTTGGGGAATAGTTCTCCCAGTTAGGACCACCTCAGAAAAGAATTACCTTGACCTTGAGTTGTTCTTGATAGCAGTGTTAGACAAGCTAAAATTAAACATTTCATCCTTTCACACTATTCTCAGTCAATTTGATGAGCAGCATTTAAGAAAAATAATGCAAATCAGAACTGAGTCTGAATCCAAGTAATATTTAAAAATCCTTCCTTTGTAGATGTCTTGCTCATTCAACCCTTGTTGAGGTTTGCTGTTTGCTACAGTGGTTTGCTTGAGTGACAAGTACACTTGCTTAATACTTACACTACCATATTAAAACTTCCTGCCAAGGAGAAGTCTAAAAAGTTCTCTTTATTTTTGTTATTATTTCCATAATGTGGAAGAGAAGCAATCAATTATATGACACAACTTTGTGACTGATAGCAAGTATTCAGAATATTTGCATAGATAACAGATAACCCTTTCAAGGCAGGAGCCAAGTGGAGCAACCCTGCTCTACTGTATGTGCAGCTATTTCAAAAGATGAATGGTTAATTACATTGCAACTAGTGATAGATTGGGGAGGCAGTGTAGCATAATGCTTAGAATACTGGCTTGGGAACCAGGAAACCCAGGTTCCAATTCGAATAGAGCCGCTTACTGTGGCAGCTTTAACTAGTCACATCATTATTTATTTGTTTATTTAAAAGTTCAACCAGGAAAAACATACTGAGCTGACAACAACTCATTCCCAGATGTGTCCTGGGGGAAAGGGGAGATGGAGAATAGCTAAACAAAAACTACTAAAAACAAGTAGTCATAATACATTAACATAGTACTATAAGAAACATAACCAAAAATATTAGAAACAAATTTGTAAATGAATGCAAGTAGGAAAAAATGCACACGTATATATAAAGAAGGGAACAATAGGGAAAAAGCATGAAATATGGCAAATCTAGTGAAGGGGAGTATGAAGAGGAAAGGGTCAGAGACAGTTACTGGTAGGATAACAAAAGTCTTAAAGAAGAGAATTAAGGGTGGAAGGAGAAGAGGTAGATAGAACTGAAAGGGGAAGGGAGGACCAAAGTTTAGGAAATTGGTAAGAATAAGTAGACTGACCAACAGTAGATTTTCTAGAATGAATAGAGCGATAATGGGAAATATTGTTGTGGGGAGAGGAGGAGGAAGAAGGAAGAGAGAATAGAAGGGATTTGAGGTAAGAGGGAAGGGTGCCAAACCAGAATCTGGATATAAATGAGATACAATGGGAAAGGTGCCTAGCATTAAGAGAGGGCAAAAAAAGGGCTGAGTAGAGAAAACAGTGGTGAGTATGAGGGGTGCACTCTAAAGCAAAATGAGAAAAAGAATGAAAAGGAGGGTACAGTCTGGCAAGGGAAGGAAGATTTAGGGGCACCATTATTGACTAAGTCACCAAAAGATAGGGAGAATCATTTTCAATTTTTCAGTGGACAGGAAGCTGAATACATACTTTATTCCTGAACAATGCTCCAAGATTAGGAATGTCAGTGTGCTTCAGTCTGAAAAACTTTGTGAAAAGCTGGATCTCTCTTAAAACAAACGTTGCATCTCAGTTTGGCTATCCAGCATAAATATTTTGTAAAATAAATATGTACTCAGATAATCTAGGTATAGGATGGGTCTGAGATCCTGCCAATCATATATGAAAAATACCTACATTTGTAGCCAATTATAGTGGATAAATTGATTATTCAGATACGTAAGGCCAGTTTTTCAAAAGGATGCACACGAGTGCAGTTGTGCACTGTGTCCATGTCCATGTAATTGCGTTTGTGTCTGCCTACCACATTTATTCAATTTGCAGCAAAACACCCACTATTTGCTGAAATTTGCAGTCATAAAATCATCCAAATTCGATTTGCATCTTTTTGTGCCACAAATTCACCTTTTTTGGATGCAAATGATTCAAGTTTGGTTTTATTGTTTGGCTAAATGCCTTTACAATTCACTAAAAATAAAACATGGCATACAATCATACAACCATACTTTAAACAATAAATAAATATAAAATTATCCAGAACCACTATCAAAGGATTAATAAAATTGATCCATTGTTCCCTGATTTAAATATCCAAGGAACTTAATTTCCCTTCAATAGTATAAAATCAGTACCTTCCAGAGAGTTCAGTTAAATCAGCACGCCAAAAAAACCCTCATGATGATTATAATTATTCTTCATCCTAGAAATAATTTTAGCATGGGGTAAGTATCCTCCAGAAAGCACTATTAGAACCTGGAGGATTAATAATGAGCATATCATACAACTTTATACTAGAAACCCCAGTTTACTCAATCCCTTAAATAATTATTAGTTCAGCTAGCAAAACATAATATAAAACATATAAAATATGATACACTATAATTGTAATGTCTCTATACAGGTGTATATTGTCCACCGTCAGAAACACATCATAATTCATGAAACAAAGCAGACCCATAGTCAGAAATCAACTTAATTTCAAAAATAAGAAGCAAGAGTTAAGAGGCTCTGTTTACAATTAAGGGTCCATACATTTGTAAACAGAGATTAGGAGGTTCCATCTCCACTCTTGAGTCCATCCATTTTATAAATGGGAGTTGAGAAGCTCCGGTTACTCTCAGTAGTCCATCAATTTATAAAGGGGATTGAAAAACTCTGGTTACTCTCAGGACTCCACCAGTTTATAGGAGAGATTAGAAGGCTCCATTTGTGCTAGAAAACTTCAATTTATATAAAAGTAACATACATGTTTACGAGTCCTCACTCTATGTATACTGTTTCCCAATATTACTTGTTCACTCAAATACCAGGTAACTTCATAGGGACTGAGTAAGCAGTCAAAAGCAGGGACTGCATCACAGTTCAACTGAAAACAATGTTCACCTCCAGCACATTAGTCCGATGTAGATGTTGAAGTTAGCTTGAACAAACTTGGAAAATCCCCATTTAAAGAATCATATATCATATACCTCTTGAAAATGGAGTTACCTGAAGAAGTTCCTTAGCAGCTTTAGGCACCTACAAACATAACCTGCACTCCCTTTACTCCTTCAGCAAAGGCCATGAAGGGAGAATTGCCTTCTCTGCTTAATGAGAACCAACAATTAGCAATTTAATGCTATGAATGCTAATTGCACAAAGTTCCAGCACCATAATAATAGTCATTAGAGCAACTCATAAGCATTCAAGCCCTATTGCTTTTAGTCTTTAGTTGAGCTGAATATCAAAACATCAATGAAAGAGAATAATCAGTACCTCAAGGGGGTAGTTACCCCTAACAATTGTCCTCCAGTTGATGCACAGCGTCTTTATAGGAATTTGTAACAAGAGGATTACCTCGAACAAAACTTAGACTTGGTTCCATTTTCTCAATCCAGGGTCCAGAGTCCAATCCCCGAAAAATCCTTTCACATGTTCCCCAACTCTCCATAGTTTCTTCCAGTGGATTATTTATTAAATAAAGTGCATCACACAACATTTTCATAAAAACATGCAGGCTCCATAATAGGAAATGTATCCTCCAGACAGTCTCCTCTAGCCTCTACACATTTGTATGATAGTTGTAACAGAAATCACAACACCAGGAGTCCAGCAATAAACAGTTTTTGATAGGTAGTGTTGCATATAGCTTCCCTCTTGAGTTCCATAAATTGAAACATTGACAGAGTGTTCAGGGTCAGATTTTCATGCAGCAAATGGACCAGATATCTTATCAACTACTAAAGGAAAATAACAGAAAAGTACCTTTAGGGGGAAATTACCTCTATCCAGCTTTCATCTATCACTTGAATCAGCATCTCTGTTTGTGAATTTTACAAAAGAATTTTCACCAAAAAATCATAAACATAGCTCCTTTTACTTTTTCCTAATCTGAAAGTCTAGGAGTGCCATCATTCACTGGCCTTTTCCTGTTTTCCTATTTTTTTTCCAGTGAGATTCACTGCCACTGAATTCTTCATCCTTGTACCTTTATGACACCTGCAAAAATAGAAAAACATAAGCACTCCACTGAGCATAGTAAATTTCACACCACTGGAGATGTAAAAAACCCCGTCCCTAGGCAGTGCTAGCATACCTTTTATTAGGTGAATTAGGCATATCAGCACATAGAGTGTTTCATTGATTCATCCTTCTGTTTCATTTGGTGTTCCCTTGAATGCTTCTTAAACTCCTTCTCAAACACTTGGTTAAGCCAACCTCAAATCTCTCCTAGGCTTTCAGCATTTTAACTCATGAAGGAGTTACTCCGTTAAGCAATTTCATTCACTGCTCTCTCTCTCTCTCTCTCTCTCTGTCTCTCTGACAATTTATTGGTTCCGGGACTTAACATTTTTTGAACAGTGTTGCAACACTTCTTATCTGTGGAGCAAACAGACACTTAATTAGAACATACCGGACTGTAAAATCTAGCTAAGGTAAAGCGAAAGTGTTTGAGTATGTCTGATGCTTTAGACTAAAAAAATGTTAAAAAGTTTTCCAAACGTTGCCGATTTAAAAAAAACTTCCATTCATGGCAAGAAGACTGCATAAAAGAAAGAAATAAAAAAAAAAACAAGGAGCCGAGAAAAAAAGGTGCAACGTGAAGCAGCAATTTGGCCATCTTGTTGCTCCGCCCCCCCACTCCATCCACACTAATAAATAATTCAAGTCAATAATTTGGAGAGAGGTAGACAATATAAACAATGGTCTACCAGGCCAGATGACTGTCCACTTTTAAAAATACGGACAGGCAGCTCCTGGTGAGATCCCTTCAGAAATCCTGCTGTTAGACTTGGTCCCCTGACCTATATTGGAAACCTACAGTACACCTCTGACAGCATCCATAGTATTATCTAATCATGGCTCCAACATGAGTTATAATCAGTACTAACCTATTAGGGTGTAGGTACCTGCCATATAAGTGTACGGTATCAAGAACAATCTATGAGATTATTGCTATGATTCATTGGAAAGATATATGTACTGTACTAATGATGTATTGCTGTATTCTGATCCTAACACACATTATGATCTTCTGAGAAGTCTTATGTATGCCTATACTGCCACCATGAGGATTTATGTAATACCGCACTTGTTTTCTACAATTTGTGAGGACCATTTGTATTCACACTTTTAGCTGACTTTACTACAGATGTGTATCTTTGATACCAAGAAGTCATCTATCATTTTGGCCAAAAAGGCTTGTCTGTAATTCTAATGTGCATGAGAAGAATGCGTTACTTAAGCAATAATGCACAACAGAGTGTGTGTTGTGCTGGGATAATGTCATGCCTGGGGAGTTTAGGCACAAGGCCGCAGGCCGAATGTGACTAATCACCCCAGAAGTGATGTTATCTCAGCACAACACACACCTTGGAGTGCATTATTGCTATTATACAATGGCTTTTGAGGTAAAGAGAAGAAACAAGCATTTGTCAATGCCGAATGTTTGCTTGCTGGCATTGGCAGTGGTAGTGTAGAAGTTACAGAGCTGCATAATAGTAATGACAGTGAAGTATTGAACTGAAGCCAGCCCCACCACCACCCTGCAGAGAGTGACAGGCATTGGGGTGTGCCTTTGGGTCATCAGGCATAATGGCCATGCCATTTCAGTACACCCCGCCCTGCAGACACTGGCAAGTGTCATGGTGTTCCTTGGGGTCTTTGGTCCTTATGTGCACCCCATTCCATTAGGAAATACAGTGAGATGGGTGCAATATAGGAGAATGGGGTGAACTTTGGGGCCGAAGAGTCCAAGGCATACCTCGATGCTTCTCACTGGCTGCAGGTTGTGGAATGGTATGAGCATTACAGGCAAGAATCCCAAGTCACACCCCTGTTGCCTGTCATTCTCTACAGGGTTGGGCGTTATGGTTTGAAACCCTAATATCTCAGGCATTTGTTGGTATTTTCACTCCAAATGTTCAACATGGTTTTTTTGTCATCCCACCTCATGAACAGGGGGAATATCAGTTTCTTAGCCAAAAGCTGCTTATGCACAGTGACTACGGCATTTAGCACCACAGCTGCAAAAACATTCTGAACAGGATGTAAAAATGACAGCTGTACTGTTCATGGGAGGTGTAAAAATGGCAATGTTGCAAATCTGCAGTAAAAGTATTTAAAAATGGTGAAGTCATTAGCGCATATAGAAACTGCTGTGCAACGCACACCCATAATATAATTAGGTTGGGGATTTTTTTACAGCAGATTGTCAACTCAGGCATTTTGGTGCCTCCGATCATGAACAGTGTCACTGTGATTTTCTTTATCTGTCCCAAACAATAATTTCCCACAGTGACCACGCATCTCTGCGCTGCAAGTGTGAAAACACACTTTGGCCATGTTGTGAAAAATGACAGCTGTACTGTAAATAAGGCAGTGTGGAAAAATGCCACTGGTGAAAATCTGGACTTAAAATATTACAAAGTCATGAACTTACGAGGGTGCATGGAAACTGCACAATGCTCACTCGTAACACAGTCATTTTATGGACTTTTGTCACCAAAATTTCAACATAGCCATTTTAAGACCTCTGCTCATGAACAGTGTAACTGTAATTTTATATGTCGGTCCCAAACATTGCTTTAGCACACCAACAGCACCATTGTCATACATATCTTGGCTTACATTGTTCTAGGCGGCATATGAAAAATGGCAGCTGTACTGTTCATAAGGAAGTGTAATAAAATGGCAATGTTGAAAATCTGGAGTGAAAATATTAAATTTGCAAACTTATGAGCATGCATAGGAACTGTGACGAGCAGCTCATAAAACAGTCATTTTAGGAATGTTTCACCAGATTTTCAACATAGCCATTTTAAGACCTCTGCTTATGAACAGTGTCACTGTGATTTTCTTAATGTGTCCCATACATTGATTTCGCACATCGACTGCGCCATTGTGCGCTACATGGACAGAAACACATTTTGGGCAAGATGTGAAAAATGACAGCTGTACTGCTCATAAGGAGGTGTGGTAAAATGGCAATGTTGAAAATCTGGAGTGTAAATATTGAAAATTTGCAAACTTACGAGCGTGCGTAGGAACTGCACAACACACGCTCGTAAAACAGTCATTTTTAGGAATTTTTTCACCAAATTTTCAACATAGCCATTTTAAGACCTCTGCTCATGTACAGTGTCACTGTGATTTTCTTAATTTGTCCCGTACATTGATTTAGCACACCGACTGCGCCATTGTGCACTACATGGGCGGAAATACGTTTTGGGTGAGATGTGAAAAATGACAGCTGTACTACTCATAAGAAGGTGTGGTAAAATGGCAATGTTGAAAATCTGGAGTGAAAATACTGAAAATTCGTGAACTTATGAGCGTGCATAGGAACTGCGGAACGCACACTGGTAAAACAGTCGTTTTTTGAAATTTTTCCACCAAATTTTCAAATTAGGCTTCTTGAGAGCCCACCTTATGAACACGGGCAGTGTCATTTTGTTGATCGGTCCTAAAAGGTGATTTCATGCAGTGACTGCAAAATCACCCTTTGGACCTGAATAACACCATGACAGTGACATCATTCATGAGAAGGGGTCCCAAAAACCCCATGTTGAAAATTTGGTGCAAAAATTCACAAAAATGCCTGTGATATGCAACAAAGTTGAAAACCCCCTATCTGGCCCATTATACAGCTTACCGGCATTTCCTCAGTTCGCGGTCAGCTTTGAAGAGTGCAGACATGTTCCCGGTCCACCGCAGATCGTTGCACCGAGGTCCGGAGGTAAGTATGGGGTGAGGGGGTTGTGGGGAGGCAGGGTGCACAGTGGGTGGGTGCAGATTGTGGGAGGGAGGCCAGGGAGACTACGTGGGACCGTTTTTTCTTTACAGGTGTTCTTTTGTTTCCAATGATGACGTGTGGGACATTTGCCACGCTGGGGTGGGCTCCCAGCATGGCACAAGGACAGTTGGCGGGGCCGTTCAGCCGACGGGGGATTGGGCACCCGCGTTGGCCAAAGCATCGATTGCCACACTGGGGTGGGCTCCCAGTATGGCACCCAGTACTCGGGGGGTGAAGACAGTGGAGCCAATGGGGGATTGGGCATCTCCCGTCGGCTATATCATGAGTTGCCATGCTGGGGTAGGCACCCAGGGGTGGCATTTGGAAAAGCTTTGGGGGGCAGGGGAGCGCAGCACAGCCGGCGAGGATTGGGCACCCCTTTGGCTAACCAGTGTGTGCGTGCGTGTGGAGGGTACGCCTGTGTGTGTGCATGTGTGTGGGGGAGCTGTGCATGAGCAAGCGATATCTTATTGCTGCTCACTGAAGCGTAGCTCCCCCTTTGAACTGTATGCCACTGCACTTTGGAGCTTGTCATAGACAGCTCCAGCATGCATTGGCTTACAGGGGCCACGCCTGCCAACACACTGACTGAATTGGAAGAGGGGGTGACACACCTCCGAAATCTCGGATGATGGCACTATGTTTCTTGCACATGCATGCAAGCAAACATAACAAACATAATAAATGTATCTTAATTTTTGAAGACCTGTTTTTTTATTGTGCGTGCACATGTGACGTATGAATGAGGGATCCACTCACTGTAGATCAAGGGAGGATGTGAAATGGTGCAGGTACATGGGGGGTGAACAAAGTGGTAGACAGTAAGCCCTACCAGAGCTTCAGGCTGATGTAGTATAGCTGGACTAAGGCAAGGGACGATGTGAAATGGTACAGGTACATGGGGGTGTGAACAAAGAGGTAGACAGTAAGCCCTACCTGAGCTTCAGGCTGATGTTGCACAGCTGGACTAAGGCACAAGCACCCACGGCATGTTCTTACAGTCCCCATTTATATGTCTATTTATGTTCTTACAGCGCTGATTGCCTAACTGAGCCAAGATGTAAAACAGATACTAAAATGTCAGGGTTTATTTCAGGTGACCAGGATCGTAGTGGGGAGAGGGGGCAAGTGAAACAATGTCCTGAGAATGTGCTTAAACTTATTAACCATTGCTGTGCCGTGGAGTGATACACAGGTCCAAAATCCCCATACGTTCAAATTCTGTTTGCAGCCTAAAGGTGCTTAGGTGGATTGGCATTTACATTACTCAGCGGCAAATTTTTTTTTCATACTTTTTGTGATCATCGGTTAAGATATAACCACTAACTGATGACAGACACTTGGGGGCATGAAACTGTGCTACCAGCAAAGTTGCATTTGCAAAGCCCTGAATATTTATCTGTTGGTAATGAAATGAAAACTGTCAGCTGATAACATTCAGCCACTGTCCATTGCACAGAATAGACATCTCACTGATAGATCTGGAGCAAAGGGACATGCACTTGCCAATAACACCACTACAGCTCCAGACACTGAAGAAAGAAGTTCATGCATTTTCATGGCTGTTAACTTTTCAGCATTTTAAACAGTTACTTAGCAACTGCACTAAGATGTTACGTCGCTGAACTGAATTGTGACACCAGAATCCCTGCAATCAACATTTGTCAGCAAAAGTGAATTGAAAAAATCAATAGATGTATAAAATGGTAAGTGACATGAGTCAATAACAACATATCTGCATGTAATACTTGGCTTAAAATTTGAGCACCACCATATTCCACACCACAGCATCAAACAGGGATGCCATTTATAATTCAGCTAATGTCAAGCAGTTTTCGAGCCATAAAAAGAATTACTGTATCAGTATGGTGGCAGCAACGGGATCAGGAAATTATGAAATAAAATGCAACAGCACCCCCATTGGCCATATGTTGTGCGGGTGGAGGGAGTGCATGAGCACCTAGGGATGGGCTGTTAGGCGGCTTCAGATTCACCGGAGGAAAAGGTGAATTCGATTGTGAGCTACGGTTGAATTTGTGTTTTCTTTTTCTATACCTAGTTTTCACTATTTTGTTAGGGCACATGTCCAACCCTAAGATGTTTATGGTCACAAGGTGATGTGACTTCATTGAGCATCTGATTTGAGAAAGAACTGTGTGATTCTATCTTATGCCAGCTCATGGTAATTCAGAGAAAAAAAAATATTTGAAGCTGCATTACCAGACTAAGTGTGCAGTTTAGTGAATTACCACACGGGGTGTGTATATGACAGCACTAAAAGGCGCATTAAAGGGGCACTGTCAGCTTTTCCCCTCTGATAGAATTAATTTTAAAGTACTGGATCTCTAGGCACATACCTGGGTAGACGATGATGCAGAATGCCCCTGGATAGACGAAAATGAAATCCCTGTACCTGTTTTTTATAAATTAATACTTTTTACATTACACACGGGCCGCATTTAAATGTTCTGCACCGGAAGCAGATTCAAGGCGAGAGCGCGCCGAGAACACGCGTTTACTGTGAGCGCTGTCCCCGAGGAGCACATTTTAATATCACTATCCCAATAACCAAATAATTCAGTACATCTAATTATTTTAAGGTGCTCCTGGTATTTCTAACGCAAAAACGAGCACTCGTTCAGCAGCAAAAGAGAGATAAAAATCTGGTGCAGAAATCCCGCGCATGCGCAATAGCGCCAGGATGAAAGATCTCGTGCATGCACAATAATGTGCCGCCATTGCGCATGCGCAGGATTTCGGCACCAGGTTTCATCTCTCTTTTGCGGCTGAAAGAGTGCTCGTTTTTGCGTTAGAAATACCAGGAGCACCTTAAAATAATTAGATGTACTGAATTATTTGGTTATTGGGATAGTGATATTAAAATGTGCTCCTCGACAGCCAGTAAACGCGTTGTTCTCGGCGCTGGCCTTGATTCTTTGAATGCTTCCAGTGCAGAACATTTAAATGTGGCTGCGTGTAATGTAAAAAGTATTAATTTATAAAAAACAGGTACAGGGATTTCATTTTCGTCTATCCAGGGGCATTCTGCATCATCGTTTACCCAGGTATGTGCCTAGAGATCCAGTACTTTAAAATTAATTCTATCAGAGGGGAAAAGCTGACAGTGCCCCTTTAAAGTGCTTCAGTCATGAAAACCTCCCCCACTGGCTGCTGCTGAAATGCATAGTAGTATGTTCTCCTTTGTGCATTCTGGCTGTTCTTTGCTTCAGCTGCAGGTAGAACTGTACGCTCAAGTTCGTTTGCATAGGTTTTAGCAGCGGGGAGTTCACATTGACAGAGTCTAGTAAGAGAAAACGCTTGGAATTACACATACAATGAAGTCTGAGTTTTCACATCAAATGCTGAGGTATTTTTCTTCTGGAGGATTAGAACCCATGGAGTCCATGAAGGTGTGCTTTGGAGAGCTGGCGTGTGTAAGGACTGTTAGGCACCCACACATTTTGGTGGTCCTGCTGTGGCTGGGAACAGTTTATTAAAGTAATGATGTGTGGCTTGTCTCTCCAAGCTAGACAAGACTACACCATCCTATCAGGTAACCAACGCAGTTGATCTGTGTGTGTGGTGGGGGGGAGGAGCTGCTCACTGAAGCGTAGCTCCCTCTTTCAACTGTATGCCACTGCATTTTCAACTACTGTCATAGACAGCTCCAGCAGTGATTGGAGAACTGTGACCACACCTGCAAACACACTGACTGAATTGGAAGATGCTGACACACCTCTGAAAAACTCAGATGATGGCACTATGTTTCTTGCACATGCATGCAAGCAAACATAAAATTGATTAAAAATTACCTTTAAAAGTGAATTTTTGGGTGTTTTTTTAGTGTACAGGTTTACCTTTTAAAAAAATAGTGCGTATTTCTTCTTTTCACCAGCAGGTGGTGCTCTTATGTTGAAAGTGTGGCTTCATACTCCACAGATACCTTTCTGTGTTTTTGTTCTTGTCTGTCTGCCTGCCCTGTTTCTTTGGTGTAAATTATTTTTTTTATATTTAGTGCACTTTTTTTTTGTCTCAGTAGTCTGTATATGTCTCTGTTTTCCTGCTGGTGCCTCCGGGAAATGTGAGCCTCTAGAAGATGTCGGCGTGACACCTTCCCCCCCCACTGCTGCTGTCAGGATCGTAGTTGTTGGACATTGCCCCAGAACACCACCATCTGACTGTGGTGCTTGTGTGTCTTCTCAGGGTACTGGTATTACCTGGAGAAGTAACTGAGTTTGGAAAACAACATTCAGGTAAAGTGGACTGTTAGGCACGTGCTCAGTATGTTTGCCAGCGGGGACTTGTGATTGCGACGACAATAGGGAAGCCAATTGTTATGATGGCTTTGTAGGTGGTAGTGAGACTGGGAGGCAGTGGGGGTGCTTGATTCTGAAGCCGATGTGGCAGCTTTCAGTGTGTCTTCTTTCTGTTAAATTTAAAAAAAATGAACACATCTGTTGTGTTGACAGCAAAGACTATAAGTAAAGCAAGTGGAGGAGTACTGTGAAGCCGATCGCAAAGTTAGCTTTCACTTGGCTACTTTTTTTGTTTTTAATAGTAAGAAAATTAAAGTTTTAGGGGACTGTGTTATGGTTTTGGATATTATTTTGGTTGTTTTCTGTGCTGTGACAGGGAGGGATTTAAACTGAGAGGTGCACATAGCAGAAGTAGGAGTACAGGCAAGTTGAAGGTGGCTTGTGCAGTGATTTTTTTCTCATGTCATTTGGCCATGTGGGTGCTGGGACTTGATCCATGATGTTGTGCTGGGTTAACATCATGGGTCCAGCCCCACCCTGGCCAATGAGAGCCTAGCATTCTTTCTTGCTTTTGTATAATATAGTGATTATCTTTAGCATAAGAACTGTTGTAAGAAATTTTTGCCGCGAGTCCATCTTCATATCCCAGGTTATAGTGAATACTGAGGCTCCTGGTATCTATCTATCTATCTATTTATCTATCTATCTGTCTGTCTGTCTGTCTATCTATCTATCTATCTATCTATCTATCTATCTATCTATCTATATCATTCCGTGTAGGGATTTATTCTGATTTTGTGTAATAAACCTATGCATTACTCACTGATGCCATTTGTCTATAGTGTCTTCTGTTAGCCTCTGACCAACAAGAACCTGAGAGGTAATACTCCTCTACATTTTGGTGACCGTGAGCAAATGGTCAGCAGAGTTAACAGGGATTCTTAATTCAACTGGAATTAGGACTGGTTGTAAGGAGGTTTGCCCTTGCCAGTCTGTACACTCCATAGCTTCCTTCAAAGTCTGGCTGCACACTTGGCAAGAATGACTATTTCTCAGCTTGCTCCACAGCAGATTTGAGTTGTAGGATTGCAGAGTACAGCCACCCAATCGTCCTTTGGTTTAACTGCTTTGGATCTATACACAGTGGGGCACCACTGAAGGGTTATTTTGAGTTTCCCTAATATGTCTAATTTCTGTGCAGATTTGAGACTTGATATCTCAAGTTTTCTCACCTCCAGTGGAGGCTGGAATGACTTTGTGCTGGACGTGAAACTTTCCGACAACCCGATACTTGGGATCTCCACCCAGTATTCAGAGATGTGACAAACAGCTAAGAAACACACCCATAAGGATCTGTTGGTCACAGACCTATTCGCTGCTTTAGAAGCATCTGAATTGAGGTTCACTTCCCTTGAACTGAAAAACTCAGCTCTAAAAAAAAAGTTGGGCTTGCAGGCAACAGAAATGATCAGAAAATAGCAGAAAATGGATGAAGAACTCCGAACTCTGAGCTGTAAGAATGACACTTTTGCATTGTGCTGTACAGCATAATGAACGAGAGTTATATATGTGTTGAAGGAGGACTGTGACAGGTTGAAGCAGGATAACAGGTAGATATTGCAGATAAATGATTTGTTGAGTGAAACAAATGAGGCATTGCGAGATGAGAATGAGGAGCTGTGAGGTGATCTGAAAAGTGTAAATGGTGAATTGGACAGGGAACTTAGGAACAATTGCAAACTCAGCACAGAAAGAGATTACTAGAGGTGTAAGGCTGAAGAAGGCTAAAGTTAGCCACATGCAATGTAGAGCCAAGATGGTGAAGTTGCACCATCAAAGAGAAGTGTTGGCTGCTCACGTCAAAGCCATGGATGGAATCCATTACCCACCCATCGACATTGTGTCATCCAGTGATGACAATACGGATGATGAATGCATCCAAGATGGTGGTGCCCAGTGCCACCCACAAGGTGGTGACCCCCATGTATGCAACTTACAAGATGGCATTCTCCAATGTTACTTCAAAAATGGCAACTTCGATGTGCATTGCCAAGAAGGTGACCCCATGACAGTGGGGGAGAGGTGGACATGTTCTCCACCCATTGCTGTCCTGAAAAAGGAAGATAGATTGGAGATTGATCTCATGATCAAGATGGCAACTGTCAGGTCCCACATGACAGGAACAGCAAACCCTCTTTTAGAAACACATGCAGGCCATGCTGAAAGAAACAGCAGCCCATGAGCTGTTGTTTCATATTGTGGCTGACGCCACAGCAGAGGCCGCCCTACATGGTGCACAGGGATTCCCCTTGGTACCCAACCAACAGTGAGTGGTTGTAAGCAACCCTCTTCAGTAAATCGCTAAAAGTATAGGTCACATGGGCCTGACTGACAACCTCTTCCTGCAGACTACCAAGTTCAGATTCTCTGACAAACTGTTAACCCAGGCATCTGGGGAAAACTCCCAGAAGAAACCCTATGACTCATGAATATAGATTTTGATGACATCACCTCAGCCCTCATTTCCACCCATTCTCCTGGAGTGGTCAACATCTTGCCGGCCTACTCAATCAAGCAATACGCCAAGGAGAGCAAAATGTCATATCACCAATGGTAATGGTTAGCATATGGCATTGGCAAAATCCTCTCGAAGGAAGGCACCAACCAGGACCAAGCTGAGTACAAATCCTTGTTCATCTGGAACTTGATTCCGGCAGTCAGTATCATGGTCAAACCAGCGATATTCCCCTGAACTGACAAGTTCGAGGACATACTTGTAAGAACAGAATAAGTATTCCAGCTCTACCTGCAGGATCTCAACTGTGGCTCGAAACCCAAGGCGGCCGCGGTACAGCACACCAGCGAGCCTGCAACCCACTACACTGTGGAAGGCAAGGCCCAGGATGAGAAGGCTGCTGCCTAGGACAACAAACAACCCTATTAAGGGGGGGAGGGCAATGTAACAGAAACAGAAACAGATGGAATGGGAATAACACCAACCAAAACGGTAATCAGGGCAACCAAAATTACCGTACAGGCCCATCCTACTCACAGGTAGTGGAGGAGAATAAAAACCTCAGTAAGCTTTTTGGGAAAGTCCAATCCATGGCAGAGTCTATTCCCAAAAGGCAGTAGTGGTGCTCGCATCCATGGCCCTGTCTTCACTAGGCCAAGGAGGTACAGGTGCCTCCTCTGGCCAGGCTGCACCACGCCCTATTTCCTACCCTCTGTCAGCTGCAGCCACTAACACACAGGAGCACCTGTGTCCTACACAGGACCTGGAAGAGTCAAGTGGAACCCTACAGGCCTACAGTTCCAGCAGCTTCCAGATGACGCAATTGACAATGATAGTTCAGACTGCCTATTATAGACCCCAGTCAGCTTTGTCAACAAAATCACCATTGATACTAATGGATGGCCTTGCACCAAGGCCATGGTTGGGGGCCGCCAACTTGTACTTTTAGATACAGGCACAGCCATGTCTGTATTGCATGATAAGGACCCTTCCTCTTCATCTTGATCCACCTGATGGAGGACTAATGCCCAAGGTGTAGATGGCACTACACTGATTACCTACTGCTCTATTCTACTTCCAGTGAATTTGGGGATCCTTACCATCGATTTCATTTTTGACCTCATGGTATTACATCATCACCCCAGCATTTTAGGACTTGACTTCCTAGCACTACATGGCTGTGTAGTCGACTTAGCCAATAGGCTTCTGCTCCAGATCAAGGGACAATACCATGCTGTCTTGATTCCTGACTCACATGTTATTGCTGCAATCTCAGCCAACAACAAGGAGTATTACATCATCACTCTACTCCAAAACCATGAGTTTTTCAAAGAACTCTTGCTCATCTTGCAGAAACATTGTGACATTTTTGCCAAGCACAAACATGACTGTGTAAGAATGTAAACCAGCATTGCAATCCCAGGCCCTGAGCCTATTAGACAGAGACAGTATCCTTTTCCTGAAGAAGCATTGCCATCACTTAGAGAAACCATTAAGTCACTCCTCCAACAAGGATTCATTAGACCATGTGTCTC
This sequence comes from Neoceratodus forsteri, assembly GCA_016271365.2. Taxonomy (NCBI): domain Eukaryota; kingdom Metazoa; phylum Chordata; order Ceratodontiformes; family Ceratodontidae; genus Neoceratodus; species Neoceratodus forsteri. The sequence goes on along the minus strand of CM028131.1, from coordinate 156,174,190 downwards.
AACCCTTAATGCACTGATATGGCCTGTTCAAAAACCCAATAACTCTTGGAAGCTCACTATTGATTATAGGAGACTTAGTCAAGTAACTCCTAGCTGCTCACCTACAGTAGTATCAGCACCCAACGTGCTCAAACTGCTAACATCAGACCACACCTGGTTTAGTGCTCTTGACATCTTCAATGGGTTTTGGTCACTTCCTTTGGAACATAATAGCCAATGCAAGTTTGCTTTCACCATTGAGGGATGCCGGTATACCTGGACCTATCTCCCTCAGGGCTTCCATAATAGCCCATCACTCTTTCATCTCCACATGAAGGATGCCTTACAGGATTTCTCTGCACCCCAGTGCCTTTTGCAATACTTGGATGACTTACTTTTAGCCACCACCAACAAGGAGGAGCATGATAACCTCCTTGACAAACTTCAGACTCTATTACACAGAGCAGGCCTCAAGTGCAACCCTTTTAAGATACAACTGTGCAAGAAGGAAGTCATCTTACTGGGACCGCACATCACTGAATCAGGCCACAACCCTGCCTTGAACAAGATTCAAGGCCTGCAAGATCTGCCACTGCCTACCTGCATGGCTACACTCAGACATTTCCTGGGAATGGTCAACAATTCTAGGGACTTCATCTGTGAATTTGCACAAGAGGCCATCCCTCTGTATGAGCTACTCAAGAAAGATGTCCTATGGACATGGGGTCCTGTTCACACCAATGCAGTGACCCTGCTGAAATAATCTTTGGCTTCTGCTCCACCCTTGGTCAATCCAAACCCAGCGTTACCTTTCTATCTAGAAACTGCTACCTCTGACATTGCCATGTCAGCAGTGTTGGCTCAAAAGGTTAATGGGACCCTCAGGACCATTGCCTATGCCTCACAGATGTTCTCACCAGTAAAATTGAAGTACAATCTTTGTGAAAGAAGCCTTTTGGCTACCTGCTGGGCTGTGAAACTTTTTCTGAACATCATAGGGTACTCACCCATTCTGTTACACACCAATCACACTCCAACTAACTTTTTGTTATCAGACAGAGTTAAGGATGGATCTGTTTTAAATACCAGACTAACTCATTGGTCTCTTCTTTTGCATGATTGAGACATTCAGGTCCACGCTTCCAAGATGCCATCCATTCTGGACCATAGTCTCCTGTACACAGAAACACCACATGATTGTGGACTTCAGCCTCCTGACTTACCTGATCCAGGTTCCTTTCTTCCAGCCACACCACAACACTTATCTGACACTTCTTTGTGTCACATCTTTACTGATGGCTCAGCCTCATGCCATGAGGGAGCACAAGTGGCTGGGATAGGAGTGCTGATCCAATATCCCAATGGTAACACTGTGCAAACCTCCAGACACTGCAGTGTTACCTCTTCCCAGTATGCAGAATTAGTGGTTGTGGCCTGTGCTCTCGAACTTGTACACCAAGGCACCTCAGATACCATCATTTTCATAGACTCTAACTGGATCTGTTGCTCTTTGACAGAATTCCTACCATTCTGACAAAGAAATTCCTTCACTTCTTCTGGCACTTCTGTCAAGTACAAAGATCTCTTTGTATACATTTACACTTTGGTGCAACAGTTCAAGCGCAATCTGTACATTCACAAAGTGAAGGCTAACTCTAAGTCAGAACCCTATCATGAGTTCAATGAGCAAGCAGACACCCTTGCTAAGGATGGTGCTTGAGGGAGGGACATTTGGACAATGTCTCATCCCATTGCCATGCCAGCAATATACATTGCAGCCACCAAGAAGAACAATAAGAATTAGATCTCTCAACAGCACATACATCTGATCCACAGGTAAAAGAAGTATGCAGGTTCCTAGACAAAGGGACTGAACAAGAGTTACTGACCAACAACCCTTACAAGAGACATGCTGAAAATCTGCATCTGTCACTGGACAACAAACTGGTATGGTACCAGTTTGAGAAGCCAAACTGCAGATTGTGGGTGGTTCCAACATCACTGCAGTCTGAGTTTATCCATCAGGTACATGACACCCCAACTGGTGGACACCAGGGGTTGGATAACACTGTCAAAAGACTGAAAACTGTGACTTGGTGGCCTGGAAAGACCACAAATGTCCAACATTACATTGATAGCTGTCTGATCTGTGCACAAAACAATCCAATCCCAACCAAAAGAAATGCTAACTTACTTCCTCAGCAGCAACCTGGCCCTTGGCATGCATTTCAAGTTGATTTCATTGGACCATTGACCAATGCAAGCAAAAACAACAAATAAGCATTGGTAATGACTGATTTGTTCTCAAAATGGGTTGAGACATTTCCCACCCATAAGTGCACAGCCAAGACAACCACAAAAATCTTGGTAGAACAATTGTTTTCCAGGTGGGGTCTACCTCTCAAGGTAAGCTCTGATCAAGGAACCAGCTTTACAGGTGAGTTGATGTAAGAAACACTCAAACGTCTTGGTGTACACCAGAGGTTTCACATTCCTTATCATCCTCAATCTTCAGGCCAGATAGAATGAGCTAACAGATGGATAAAACCCACGTTATTCAAATTCATTGAGGACAATCCCAAGGATTGGGATTCCTTATTGCCATTAATCTTTATGGCAATTAGGAGCACTCCTGCTGCCACTAACCAGTGAACCCCTTTTGAGGTTATGACTGGTAGAACCATAAAACTACCTGATCACCTGCTGATTGATCTAAACAGACTTACTGCAAACAGAGTGTCCATAGACACCTATGTTGCTAAACTCAGGCAAGACATTATCCAGATCCACCTGATAATGCAGCACACCACACGGTTAAAGCCCAACAAGAGTCCAAGGTTCATTTTGACAAACATGCAAAAGAAGTGCACTGGCAAGTTGGAGATCAGGTAATGGTACTAAGATTTGCACATCCTACACACTCCTTTGCCAACAAATGGGAAGGATCCTACCCCATTGTCAACAAATTGAGCCCCTCAGTCTATCAAGTCAGACTCACTCATTTGAAGAAGACCACTGGTAAGTGTCTACATGCCAATCAGATGAAACTGTATAATGGAGACTATTTACTTTTCCTAACTCCATTAGGCAGAATAGTACCTACTGACCATTTTCTTTCTTCCTTACAGGTATGCCCTCAAGATGTCTATCTTGATACTGTTCCTCATTACAGGAATATTTACTATTATCCATTCAAAGGCTACAGCTTATGATACCAATGCTGACACACATCTAAGGAGGCTCCTTCAACATCTCCAACCAGCAGATGACAACTAACTAGTCCCACACAATATGCCTACCACCATACCTGAAGGGGTCAGTATGAATGTTACCAGTAAATTATTACTGTTCAGGAGGGCAAAGATGCCTACCTGAATGGCACCTGACAAATCATCGCTCCAAATTGAATGGCAAACTGGTAGCAATGGACAGCAAATCCCCATCGCCCACCTCTCCAAAGGCATTTGCCAAGGTTGGCCCAACACCAGAATTGCACCTAATGGCACCCAGTCTATATGTCAGGCTAACTGCAGATATACAGGTTTATACAACCTCACTGTACTGATTAATCCAACCTTTGTGATAAATTTCTGGAAGACTCTGCCAGAGACTTTTGCACATGACACTACTGTACATTGCTACAGCTGCCATGTTTTTATCAGTAGTCCCCCCTACTGAAGCAGAACTCCCCGAGTGCCCTGTCCAAGAACCAGGACCAGCTGATGGCCTGGCTGCCACCTCACTACCAGGTGCATTTGTGAACAATGTGCAATTCATCCATGTCCCAGTCATTTTTAACCTTTCACATTGGAACATGACCAAATTTGGTTGATGTTCCAAAACAAACACATCTAAGTTCCACAGTACCATGTTACTGGACATCCTTGCAGCATACCAAACACATACACAAGACCCAGTAGCAGGAGTCATGTGATGCCTATTGAGGAGTGAGCAGCATGTTGGAGGAGCTCTGCCGAAACAACTGAAAATATTCTACATCGTCCCTCTTCTTTAGAGAACTGTCTTTTAAAACTACTTCAACTTCTATCACAATTACCTGGACAGAGATCTGAGGGCTGCAGAATAATCAGACAAACCACAAGCTGTGGGTTTACTGCACCTCAAAGACTCTGAAAGCGAGAAGGAGGCTGCAGTGGGGCTGGAAGCTAAATGACCCAGAAGAAGTAATTCACCGACCACATTATCCCCTGAGTCTTCCTCCTCTATTACCCAAGAGCAAATGTACACAGATCTACAAACAATTAAGATGGCTCTGTTTTCTTTAATATTAGAATTCCAGGAGTGGAAACCTGTGCTTAATGATCTGGTGCTGTGTGTCTCTGACTCAGAGGTAAGGATCTCCTTTGCTGAAGACAAGCTCACTAAGACAGAGCCGGAGATTGTGAGCATGAAGCATGCTATTAAAAAATTGGGAGGAAAGTGGAGGATTTAGAAGGACGCTCCAGGAGGAATAATTTAGTTCTCCTGGGGCTCCCTGAAGGTGATGAAGGTTCCACTCCAATTGCTTTCCTCCAAAAGCTATGTGCCCGTATAGCTGTACTTGCACCGAATGGCCCAGAATATGTTACTGAGCGGGCCCACTGATCCATTGGAACTAAGCCTGACCCTGGCCAGCCTTCTCATCTTATTATCTTTAAAGTCTTGAACTATCAAGACAGAAACTACCTACTGAGAGCTGTACAGAACAAGGAGAGAATAAAATAGGAAGGGAGACAATTCCGACTGGTCCCTGACCTAACCTAGAAAGTGAGGCAGGATAGAGCAGCATTCCTCCCTCTTCAACTGAAATTGTGGGCTGCAAAGATATAGCATAGGATGCTCTATCCTGCCCACCTAGAAGTAACTCTGACATCAGGAGTTTATCATTATGATTCCGCTTCCCAGGCAATGGCTGAACGTGCAAAGAAGCTCCCAGACCTCTTCAGTAAAGGAGAATGAAAATGGTTTGAGTTAAGGCTCACTGCTGGACATTTAGTGATTTTAGAGTATCTATATGGAGTAGGACTACAGTCTTTGTTTTTTTTTTGTTTGTTTTTTCCCCCTTTTTCTGGGCCTGATCTCTGTTTGGGTAAATTCTGCTCACACTGTTCAATAGAGACTGTTAAATAGATCAGTGTGCATGTTGGTTCAATGCCTTGAAGATGTGGTAACAGTGGCTGGTACCAATTAGGAACTAGGCAGGATCGAGAAAGCTGCTGAACAGCATTTATTTTTTCTGTTGCCCAATAACTTTGTTGCTGGAACACTTTCTGTTGTGCCATGTTTCTACAATGGAATAAAGTAAAGTGTTGGTGTGTGAGGTGATGATAGAATGTAATGGGGTGCTGCGACAATTGCCCTCATCTGGAACTTTCCATATGGAGCCCTCTGGCACATTCATGTATGTTTGAACTTCGGACTGTGCTGTGAGGGAGACAGTCAAGGTATTTCCTTCTGTATTGGCCGGCAGCATTTGTGGTGGAATTCTTGTAGTGCTCCCTTGTTTGTGGTCCATATTGAGCTGTGGGGCATCATAAGATGGTTACAAGTTTGGCGAACTAGTCAACTGTTGCGTCTGGTGATTTTCCTGGGAGCCTGCGGTTTATTTCTTATTTGGTCAGCTGATCATTTTCCAGTGTTTGGGAAGTCATATACTAACTCCCTGGGATCTTACTATCCTTCCCACTGGACTTTTATTTTGCTGGGAACAGGACCACATCAGGGAAGATTTTCAGTCTATTTTTGTTTTAATCTAGCAGTTTCAGTTTTTTTATACCTTAATCTAGACTAAAATTAAAGGGTCAATAATAACTTTATTTTGAAAGGTCAAAGAGTAACAGACCTGGTACTCATTCTTTTTGTCCAAGCTTGAGGTTAAGATTGCTAAAAATCATTTACAGTATTTTGCAGTATCATAGACCATTGCACTAGATTGCTAAGAGACCTGTGTTAAAGTAAACAATTAATTTCCTACTGATAAGGGATACTGTTAATGTTTTTCTCTCAGTTATGGATATCTCAGTGAAGTTAGTTTCAGTAGGTTAGGGGGACACATGACATAGCTATAATGAAAAAGATGCCACCCTGGAAACTAGTTTACAATTTCTGTTGGTTCCCTGGAGGGGAATAAGGACAGGGAGGCAGGTATTTGGATAAGGTACTTCTAGTTCAGGAGTATAAATTCTTCCCCTTCCATTTCTAAGGTAGAGGAAGCCTGCTACAACAGGGTTATGTTTGGAGTATGTGTTATCAGTGCATATTATATTAAAGTTTTGAATAGCCAGTGGGTCCCGGTAATTGTGATTTAATCTCTGTTAAGCTTCCCGTGAGTGCTAGGAAGCTTAGTAAGGGCAATTAATCTATGTTACAAGTCATGCAAAGGTGTAAGGGAATTTTACCTTCTTCATGCAGTCTTCAAGACAGCATGCGGATTCTAAGTAGGACATAGACCACTTTATTCTTTCACAGTGGTTCCAATAAGCTAGGCCCAATTCATTATGCCCATGCCCTTGCACAGCTTAATCTGGTTCAAGATCAGTTGGCATTCATCTGTATCCCCTTCCCCCGGGTCATGCCTGAAAATAGGCAGGATTTGTCTAGTGCACTTACCCGGTCAACAAAAGCTAAATAAATAAATAAATAAATTTCTGTATTGCTTTTGTCTTTTTAGAGGTCATGAAAGTTGGGTTCCTGTAATAAGGTGTAGGGGAGAAACAAAGACTCAGGAAATCATATTTTTGGCAGAGGTTGCTCTTCCTTGGGCGTCATGGACCCAACAAACAGGAGTAGGTGCTTTGCCTGGCTGGTAAGTCAGGATGGGGTGGTAGAAGGGATAGGGATTCAGTAGAGAGGTTTGGGGAGGAAGGGGTGATAGTGTGGGGTGGGGAAGGGGAGGGGTGACATTAGAAAAGGGGGTTGCAGTGGGTAATTTTGCAGGACTCTGATTTAATGGAAGGTTTAGATATAGTTCCACCATAGGGTGGTTGAACACAGTGTCGTGGAATGTTAAAGGGGAGAGAGAAAATGCGAAAAAATATTGTATTTTAAGACACTTAAGCTGACATCATCCTCACATAGTAATGTTATAAGAAACTCATATTTCAGCTGACCAACTGGATAATTTAAAAAACTATGAATGGGTCAAGTATTTGGGGGTGGGACAAGTGCCAGATAAGGGGGTGTGATGATACTGGTTCACAAATCCATCCCCTTCAGGGAGATAAAGGAATGGAGCGATGCAGAGGGCCATTATGTTATTGTTCATGGCCAATTAGCCAATGTCGAAGTGGTCCTCAGCTCTGTCTATGGACCAAATTTAGATACCCCTTTTTTTATCCCCCTCTGGCAACTTTATTAGCATCTTCCCATGATATTCCTTGTCTCTTGGGAGGACTGGAATTTGGTTTTCTCAAATGATATAGATAGGTCTTTCCATAGAAGAGTGTGACTCTCCCCGGCACAACATGCTTTATGGGAAGTTATGTCTGACCTGGCGTTAATCGACCCATGACAACTTTTTCATCCGAACAAGAGAGATTTTACCTTTTACTCCCCATCCCATAGGGTATACTCATGCATTGATTATTTTATTTTAAATTTCTCTTATTTGAAGGAGGTGGAAGCTGTAGGCATATATTCTAGGGTAATATCAGACCACTCCCCTATTTGGATTTCTTTATCTGTATTGCCGCAATCCCGTAGAACTAACACTTGGTCCCTTAATATGTAATTGCTGGCAGATGAACATATTTTAGAACATATGCAAAAATTAATTTTGTTTACATGGGAAGAAAATCATTTGTCAGCGGCAGTCATAGATGTTCTTTGGGGTTCATTGAAGGCGACATGGTGGGGGAGGGCTTATTAGGCTTACCACAGTTAGAAAATGGAAAGTAACAGCTCAGATTAAAAAATGGCTGTTCCTGCACTTTAGAGTCTCAGTTGTTCAAGTTATCTGCAGAGCATTTATGGTTAGAACTTCACTCCCTGAGAGCTACAGTAAGTACTCTGCACACCTTTTCGATATCACCCTGCGTTCTGCCTCCAGGTTGAAAGCAACATATATAGGACAGGGGGAGAAGGCAGGCAGATGTCTTGCCAATAGATTGAAGCAACAGAAAGCGGCTAGATGGGTGATAGCTCTGGTAGAGCCTGGAACTGGAAATCTAACCTCAGAGCCCTCAAAACTTGAAGGTATTTTTAAGGGGTTTTATCAGTCTTTATATATGCCCCCCCCCCCACAATGCCTACTCTAACCTCCTGGAGGATTTTCTGCAAGGAGTGGACTTACCACATCTTTCAGGCTCTCAGCAGGAGACCTTAAAAGGTAATATAACCACTCAGGAGGTTGTAGAGGCTATTGACCGACTTCTATTAGACAAAGCTCCGGGACCGGACAGCTCCCTCCTCTCTGCTATGAATGTTTTAAGTCAGAGTTATTGCCTCTTCTCTGAAAGTTGTTTAACTATGCCTTTTATTCCACCATTAGAGAAACAGCCATTTTCGAGGCTTGCATAGTGGTATTGCCAAAACCCAGAAGACATCCCACATTTCTGGACAACTATAGGCCTATCTCACTGTTAAATACAGAAGTTAAACTATTAGCTAGTATCCTAACCCAGAGACTTAAAAAGGTGTGGGTAGGCCTTATAGGCACAGAACAAGTTGGGTTCATGTCAGGGAGGCAATCTAGTGATAATTTCTGAAAGATCTTTCATATTCTGTTTGCATCTGGGTAGGGGGGGCACAGATAAGGTGCTCATCTCCCTAGACATGAAAAAAGCCTTTGATAGAGAGGCTTGGAATTTCTTGTTTCAATATGCTGCCCCAATATGGAATGCTGAAGAGTTAATTTGATGGATTAAAATACTATATATATATGTCTCTTGGCAAGGGTTATGTATAATGGGGAAAGGGTTGCCCCCCCTCTCACCCATGTTATTTAACATATATAGAGCCTTTGGCCTGGAAGATTAACAGTTCTCCTATGGTCAAGGGGATCAGTGTGGGGCTAAATGAATGCAAGTTGTCAATGTTTCCCCAATATGTGCTGTTACTTCTTTTGCATTGGGGAACCTCCCTCTCAGCAGTTTTGGAAATAATCAGATTTCAGTGTCTTGGCCTGTTATAAGTTGAACCATCATAAAAGTACTGTTTTATATCTATCAGCCTCTTATTCGTGGGTAGTTATAGAAGACCTGGGCCTAAAGTGGGCACCACACTCAATCTCCTTTTTAGGGATGGAACTTGCTCAAGACTTACACACTTTAAGAACACCTAATCTGGATTCAGTGGTGCAACAAATGCAACAGGATTTACTCAGGTGGCAGCATCTGCCTCTCACACTTTGGGGAAGGGCTAACATATTAAAAATGGTTATATTCCCTCATTTAATATATCCACTATCTATGCTGAACCTCCTTCTCCTGAGGAAATGGTTTAATAAGATTAACTCTATATGGTCAACATTTCTTTGATTGGGGAAACAGTCTAGGAGAGCCCTAGTAAAAGTATGTAGATCAAGGGAAGTAGGGGGTCTAAAAGTGCCTCAGTTACTCATTTACTATTTTGCTTTTCACGGTAGTAAATACTTTCATTGGCTAGGAAACTTAGAAGGTGGGTCCTCTGCAACCCTGCACTGCACCTCTGTGGGATATTGAGAAGGCTGCCTGGCACAGTGCAAATCCCAATGCGCCAGGGTGCAATGACAATGTATGCGGTGCAGATGCAGGTGGCATGCCCATGCATATGTGGCACATCCTGATATTCTGCCCGGGACTTGTGGTGCATATGCCGGCGCACCCCTTCACTGCGCCGCATGGGGGGCTCAAAGTTGAGCCTGTGCAGAGTAGGAGCAAATCCTGGCCACCCACAGGTGTGCTGCTGCATTACAGGGTGCAACACAGCAGCCCAGCTGTTGGTAGCCACCCGCCCACCCAGAACACCATCCACGAACACTCACAACCCTGGTGGTCTAGTGGCACCCCCCACCCATAGCCGTGATCGCATGGTATATGTTTATAAAGATATCCCTGGTAGTCTAGTGGCCCTCCCAGTCCCCAATACTCCGATGTGTAAGAAACATGACCATCCCTGGTGGTCTAGTGGTCCCTCCTACCACCTGAGTCCCTGATTCCCCGATAAATGACAATAAGATGGCCCTGGTGGTCTAGTGGAACCCCACGACCGGTGCCGTGGTGCAGTAAAATCCCATATTGAACTGCCCTGGTGATCCCACCACCCACACAGACCCCTTGCCCACCTTGCTCCCCACTGTCATCGGCGTGCAGCTGCATCCACTTGCACACCACCCGGCCACCAGCTGAATGACAGGTACAGTATGGGTGTAAGCCCATTGGTCCCCAGTGTGGACCAATGGGCTTGCTGGGCATACTGTACTAGACAGTCTCAAATATGTGAATAGAGTCATTCACAGATTTGGGACTGTCTAGTACAGTAAGCCCTACAAGCCCATTAGTCCACACTGGGGAACAATTGGCTTACAGCCCATACTGTACCTGTCATTTGGTGGAGCCAGGCGGTGTCCGGTGGGGATGCAGCCACCCGCCAATGATGGGGAGAAGCAGTGTGGGCAAGGGTTTCTGTGTGGGCGGGAGGGTGGGGATGCCACTGGATCACCAGGGCAGTTCAATATGGAATTTTACTGTGATCATGGCAATGGGCGGGGTCCACTAGACCACCAAGGCTGTCTTATTGTCATTTATCGGGAATCAGGGACTTGGTGAGGGGGGACCACTAGACCACCAGGGATGGTCATGTTTCTTACACATCAGGGAATCGGGGACTTGGGGGGGCACTAGACTACCAGGGATTACTTCATGAACATATACTATGCGATCATGGCTATGTGGTGGGGGATGCCCCGGTATCCCCACAACACACGTCATGCTGTGCAGGGTGCCAGGTACAAGTCACCGGCCTGCCCTGCGCAAGGCTTGCAAATGGGGCCATAATAACATGCAAATGGCCCCATTTGTGCCTTGCATATATTATGGTTTCATTTACATACCCCCTGCTGAATATTGTGGGTGATGCACCTAATGCAACTGCACTTGTGCTGATGCATCCCTGTGCTCCCTATCTGTGACTTGCACCAGCGCAGTGCCACTGTACCATGCACCATTTGTGCACTGCCCATGCCATATTCAATGGTGCTGTTCCATGGCGCAGCACCATTGAATATCACCTGGACCTGGCACCGGCACATCACTATTGTGCTGCACCCAGGCTTGCACCACTGCCTGGTGCAGTCTGAATATCCTTGCCTGTTTATTTTTTTTTATGCACCTCCCACACACCCTGATCGACCACTCCTTCGGAGTGCCAACGCCTTCCTGCCTCCCTCCAACCTCCTGCCACCTACTCCCAACCCCAATTGCAGCCTACCTTGGGTAGCCTGGCATATCCCTATGCTGGGAGGGTCCCTCTCTTCTGGGGGGAATAGTCTTTACGGACTACCTTTGCATCCTAGGTGCTGTGGGGCTGGATCTGGGTTGGCTCTGGGGCTTTGGGTGGCAGGGATCCAGGCATTCATCATCCAGTCAGCTGGGGCATAATTTCCATTTTTCTGTGCCCTGGCTACCGCAGTTCTCAACCTTGCATAAGCACACAGGGTATTCCTCGGGCAGGGGCAGGGGCGTGCCGTGGGCGTGTAGAGGCCACACATCCCAAAGCTCACCACCAATCCACCCACAGGTCCCCAGGCAAATCCCACCCCCCGGACACTTGTAGAACCCCTCCCTTGCTGGTCTCCACTCCTGGTACCTGGGCTCGGGGCATGAACCCAGGTTGCCAGCATGCTGAGTGAACCCCTTCGCTCGGTACCAAGGAGCCGGCTGGGCCTGTTTATTTTAATCTAATTAGAGGTTATTTTCACCTTTCTTTCCTCATGTCCATTTTATAATTGTAGTATTGCACTCCAGTGCATGTGCACTTGTGGGCTTTATTCACATCTCGTGTGATTTAAGGCACTTGGCAGCACCTAATGCCACACCACATAGGGTGTGAGAAAAAAACACAAAAACACATGCCCTGTCATGCATTATTGCTTAATGGCGAATTGGGCTGAACTTGTAAGTGCTTTTCCCAGTAAGGGCTGTTTTTAAAATCCTTGTTCTAATTCTGTTATTGTTCCATCTTTTGAGGCCTTTTAATAGTGCTGTGCAGAATTTTCAAATTCTGGTGGAACGAAATTCAGCAGAATTTTAAAAATTCTGCCAAAATTCTGCCAAATCTCACCAGAAAAAAAATGGTGGAATTCTGTGGCAGAAAATAGTTGTGAGATGATTTTCCATGGAAAAAAATGCTGTTCAATATTTTCCACGGAAGTTGTGGAATATTATTCCATGGATCACAGTAGGCAGAATTCCTCAGAAGAAACAATGAAATTCCAGCAAATATCTGCCCAGTGGAATGGTCATTCTGCATTAATTTTGCTGGCGGAATCCCTCATTCTGCACACCACTGCCTTTTAATAATCTCTGTGAATGTTTTAGATGTGCAAACTGGTGGAATGTATGGACTGCATAATGCAGTTTATGTCTTTTTCAGTCTCAGAGTTCTAGAGTAGAACACTGATGCACTGTGACAACAATGGAAGAGTTGAGCAAGGGCATAAACTACATCAAAAAGGTCTAAAATTGTACTTACCACCAGTGTCTAAATCAGAAACACTCCCAGGAAAATTACACAGCCTATATAAATGGAACAATGCCAGAAATTGAACCAGTATTTCAAAGGCAGTCCCTATAGAGGAAAATGACTCACCGTTTCAGCACACTTCTTTATGTGAAGCATTAACTCTGCTTGCATTTCCAATGGCAGCTTACTTGACTTAATACCATTTCACATGCATCCATTGGTAAGAAGGAGAAAGAAAAATACTGTGGGAAGATTCTACAAGGGATCTGTGAGAAACATTAAGGAGGGGTCCAGCCACCAGCAAGATATTACAGCTGGTATCAGCAGAACTCAATTGTACTACAATCCAAAACGAGAACAACTTGAAGTTCAGGTCATTCCATTCTTCCTTTAGAAGGCATGTTTATATGAAAAACTGGAGCATAATCACTATAATTCTTCTAATGCCTCCGGTAATTCTGGACACCTACTGTAGATACCAAGAAAGTGAAGGTAGAAAGGGATTTGCAGTTTATCAAGAGGCTGCTAACTGTTGCCCCATTGGCCTACTGCCATACAGGACTACTTTTCCACTCCACCCTCCCTGTTTGGCTTCACCAGACCCCTGGATTTGTCCCACCATAAAGGGAACATAAATTATTTTGTTTTCATTATTAAATATAAGTATAGACACGGGTAAGTGTGAAGTCTGTTTAATCACCCTAGTGTATTGGTATATGTGTCTGTTTTGAAATAGACTGATTCCTCATTTCGGGCCCCATAACGATGCAACTTTTTTCCCATCCAATATTCCTTTTTTTAAATTATCATTTCCAAAATTCAATGTCGTAAGTTGAGCTAAACACTACAGTGAATCTGGTCAAGGTGTTCTCTCATTGCTTTCCTAAACGCTAGTTATCTAGCCACCTGTCTGTCCCTCCTGCCTGTTCTCTTTTCCTCCTTAAGTCTCTTCTTTGTGTCTTTTCTACTCCCACCTGCAACTGTCCAGGACCTCTTGCCTTAATTTGTTCCCTGGCGCCTCCACATATATTGCCCTTGCCATTTTATTCCCCCCGGTTATGTCTGGTTGAGATACTGTAGGTTCTTCTAGCCTAGTCAAACTCTGTTTTTTTTTTTGGATTGCAATGTTTCTGATTATGCGCCTTTTAAAAAATTAAATTGCTTGTAAAGACTATATATTTCTGTAATCTAATTACTATTTATTATTTCCCCTTGCACTATATTCTGTACCCCTAAACCAGGACGCATCTGGAAACAAGCTGTTATTCAGCTCTGTATGTCATTCTTGGTAAAATGTTTTGAAATAAAAAAAAAAGTGGAAGCCAATGACATCATCTGAATTGATGTCATTGGATTCTGCTTCACTGTAGATTTCAGCTCAACTGATGTCACTGTGTTTTAGAACTGCTAAGTAATATATATATATATATATATATATATATATATATATATATATATAGCTATATGTCTATAGGCTGGGAAAAAGCTGCATTAAAAAGGGATCATAAGTAAGGAAAAAGGGCTATTTCAAAACAAGCACATGAAACAGTGCACTGGGGTGAGTAAAAACACCCCATACATGCCCAAATGTTCAATGATAGTAAAAATATAAACAATAGGGTTTATTTTTCTGTTTAATCCAGTTAGAGTTCTTGCCTGAACTACAGGCTGTGAGTATGGAACTACCAGCTGCACAGGCAGCTAAGCTGGAAGCCAGAAAGTCCAACTACAACCCCTTAAACCAAATTCCTACTATCCGAGGGGGTTGGAGGTGGTGGTAAGACTAGAAAAAAGCAGTTTGTGGGTGAGGTCAATGTCACGCAATAGTGACTGAAAATCAATATTTTATCGCTGAAGGAGGCTCAGTTACCTGATTTAACCAGGGGAGCCCTTGAGCCAGTCACAAAGAAGGATGAGGCAGGGAATGCAACACACAGTGGAGACATGCTGAGGGGAAAGGGTAGCCAGCAGAGTACTTACAGTCGAGGACTCTTTGGTATGGGGCATGGAGTGGATAGTGTGTGGAGGGGGGAAGGAGAGGGTAACAGTGAGATGCCTGCCAGGCTCATTGGCAGTGAGGAACAAGGACAGGACAGGGCAGATGCTCAATAGAATGGGGGAAGTGCCACACATCCTTGTGCACTTATATACAAATGACTTGGTAAACCAAAGTCTGGAAGACATTAAATAAAATGTCCAGAAGCTTGGTGGGGAAGTGAAGGGGTAGGTAGATATGCTGGCCTTTTGAGAAGCAGAGAGGAGGGGAAGGCAGGAGGAAACTGGGGCATTCAATACATGGTTGAGAGGGTGATGTCATGGAGAGCAGTATAGATTTTTTGGAGACTGGGGGAACTTCCGGGATAGTAGATTATTCAGGGGAGATGGACTTCATCTCATGAGCAAGACAACAGGCATATTTGGGAAGAAACTTAACATTTATGTGGATCATTATTTAAAATGAATGAGGAGGAGACAGCTGCTAGGAATTCCCTAGTGGGGGGGTAGGGAGAACCTAGCAGGAACTCCCCTGGAAGCAGAAAGGAGACAAGAGTTGAGACCGGGAGCAAGGTCTGGGAACAGAAAGCAGCAGGAAAAGTGAAAGAGGAAGAGGGCCTCGACATGCCACACCAGCTAAAAAGGGGAGCAATGGGAGGAGGAGAAGATGGGTATAGCAAGTGATAAACAAGGAACAAGTAAGGTAAGGGGAACAAGGGGAGGGGATGGAAGGTGGTCTACCTAAATAACAACAGCATGAACAAGATCATTGAACTATAGGCAATAGTGGTAGTAGCCAAGTTAGACTAGGTAGCCATTGCTAAGATATGAGCTATATGGAATAATGAATGAGATCTGGCAGTTCTGGGGTATACCTTGTGCAGGAGGGACAGAAGCAAGGGTAAAAGGAAAGGAATAGCCCTCTATATCAAGGATGTAACTGAGGTTTTAGAGGACAGGACCATCAGGAAAGGGGGAATGGAGTCATTCTGAATACAGTTGACTACATCTATTGAAAGATTAGAGTGGTGGTGATCTGTAGACCACTGGGGCAGAAGCATTAAGGGGACAAGAAATTGGTGGAGGAAATTAAGAGGGTTTTTTTTTATTATTATTTATTTATTTCTAGGATTACAAATACCTTTGAACCAAGGGTTCTTTTACAAAGGTTCTGCATCAGCAATGGGTGCAAGCAAAACAGTGGTAAGATACAATACAAGGTCAGGAGGTTAATATAGAAGTAAACAGAGGTAAGATACAATACAGGTCTGGAGGTTAACTTGGTAGCAAGAGACAGTACATGTGTATAGACTAGCACAGTAGCAAACAGTCAGTGGCAAATAACAATGCACAATTAACAATACAAGTGTATATATAGCAAGACACAGATACAAATGAAAACCATCCTAGGGGTGACATAAGTGGAGCAAGGGGTGGGGGATGGGTGGGGAAAAGGAGGTAGGCAGTCAAGGATTTGACAGTGTCGTAAGTGCAAGAACAGAAAGATAAGTGCTAGGTAGTCTGGGGTGGAGCAACAAGAGATAGGGTGAAAGGAAGGGGGAGACAGGAGGAGAGAGGCAGGAGAAGGGGTGGAATTGTAGGTGGGAGGTGAGAGGGGGTAGAATGGTACGTGTTGGTGGGAGACAGATGAGGAGTAGCAGGGGATGGAGGGGCGGAGAGAGGTGGGGAGGGTAGCAAGAGAAGATAGAAGAGGAGGGAGAGGTGAAACAAAGTCGCAAGCCTACGCAGAGCAGTCACAACTGCTGAGGTCAGTGAGGTGCTGGTGGAGTTTACATTTGAATGTGCCAAGCTTGTTTTCAGAGCATTTTCAGGGGGAAGGTTGTTTATCAGCAGGGGGCCCTGGTGTGGAAAGCACATTGAGCCTGGTTGGTATGGAAGAATGGAACGATAAATGTTGGTTTGAGGGAACTGCGCATAAAATGTGCAGTGACTGCAGGCAGCATTAAGGCATGAGTTGCAGGGGGTGTGAGGTTAAGACACATTTTCTTAGCCAGTAGACAGGTCTGGCAGGCAAGTCTACTATTTAGATTGAGCCAGTTGAATTGCTTGTAGAGATCACAGGTATGCGTATGCTTCCCTGCGCCAGTGAGAATTCTACAATATTTGTTAAGGGCTGTCTTGACCCATTTTAGGGTGGTATTAATGGCAGCTCTGTAGAAGACAAGCCCCTATTCAATGATGGGTAGGTCTGAGGCAGTTATGGCTGCGCACATAGCTTATTTGGTAAGACAGCGATGGTGGCGGTAGACGACCCCAGTTCTTGAGTTGACTGATTTTGAGATGTGTTGAACATGCAAGCTGAAAGACATTGTGCAATCAAGGGTAATACCAAGGTATTTTAACTCCTGCACTTGCTCAAGTGGCTGTTCAAGTTCATTATGTATGGTGAGGTTTATGGATCTGTATTTGCTGTGAGAGCTATGGAGCGGTATGGACTTTGTTTTTTTGTAATTCATCAACAGCTTATGTTGGAGAAGCCAGGTTTCAACTAGGCTGAAGTTCACCTGTAGCAGCTTGGAGAGTGAGACGGGATCAGTATGGGAGGAAAAGAGGACTGCATCATCAGCACAGAGTATTACATTATTATTGCAAGCTGCAGAAAGAGTATTGATGAAAAGGCTGAAAAGTAGAGGCCGAGGATGGACCCCTGGGGTACACGAGAGTGGACAGGAAGGGCACTTGAGAGACAGTGAACAATTTTTACTTTTTGGCTCCTTGCTGAAAGGTAGCTTTCAAACCATTTGGCTACATCATTAGATAGTCCAAGGGAGGAGAATGAGTGAAGCAGGAGCTGGTGGTTCACTGTGTCAAATGCCTTGGTCAAATCAATGAACACCGCACACAGTAGGTGGCCAGGGTCAATCGCCTTATGACTATGGCTGGTGAAGTCAAGCAGGGCAGTGGTAGTACTATGGGCTTTTCTAAAGCCATGTTGTTGTGGGCAGAATAAGTTATATTTTTTGAGGTGTTCAGACAACTGATCAGCTATAATTCATTCCAACGCCTTGGAGAGTGGTGGGAGGATAGAGATATGGTGGTGATTAGAGAGAAGAGACCTATCGCCACTTTTGTGAATGGGTGTGACCACTGCTGATTTCCAGAGCTGGGGGAATTGTTTATGAGAGAGTGAAAGATTCAGAAGTTTAGTGAGAGGTTGTAGGACAATGTCAAGGGAGAGAGAAAGGAGTTTGAGGTCAAGGGTATCACTGCTGAAACTGGCTTTGCTTAGCACTTTGTTAAGCCATCTTTTAGCTTCAGACATGGATACCCTCTTAAAGTAGAATGGGGGTATTACTGTGGAGATTGACTGTATTATTGAGGCAGTGCTGGACAGAGTTGTCAAAGAAGTTGGGGGGGAAGGACACCGCTAAGATCAGTGAATGCGAGATTAAAGGAGTCTGCTATTTCTTTGGGGTCCTGTAAAGTGTAGCCTTTAACCTCAATCATAATGGGAGAGGATTTGCTTGGTTTACCCATGAGGATCTTGATGTTCTTCCACAAGGGTTTATTTCTCCAGGAGTTAGTAAGCTCCTGGATGTAGAAGACTTGCTTTGCTCTGCGTATAGCTATTGTGCACTGGTTCCTAGCTGCCTTATAGAGCTGTATATTGTGTGGTTTCCCTGAGTCCATGGCTCAGTGCCAGAGGTTATCTCAGTTTCACATCATGGAGTTGAGTTTGGAGTTAATCCAGTGATAAGTGGTAGACTGAGTTTTACATTTACATGGGGGGGACAAAACTGTTACAAACTTTGTTAAACTGAACAATAAAGAAGTCAAGTGCTTGGTCGACACTGCTCAAGGAATCAAGGGGTGTCCAGTCAACCATTAACAGGGCAGCAAGGAATTGTGGAAGCTTTCCTTTTTAATATTCTTTTATAGAAGAAATAGGACTTAGGTCTAGGTGCCTTGTTTGACCAGTGGAAAATAACTGGGGAGTGATCACTGAGGACAACTGGAAAAACTTCTGTGTTAGTGATTCTGCTGGGATGAGAGGTGAGGATCAGGTCAAGTAAGGATCTACTACCAGACTTATAATTAAACCTAGTGGGAGAGGCAACCATTTAACTAATGTCTAGGGCGGCAATAGCATCCTTATATGGGTCGGCTTCTGAAGCTAGCCAGTTAACATTTAGGTTACCCATTACAATTGTCTTGCCATGGGAGGTCCATGAAGTCTGTGATCATTTGGAAGTCTGTAACATGTTCACATGTCGCGATGTATACTGATGCAACTGTGAGGGATTTTCCCTGCTGGCCCAGAATTATTTTAACTGCTAGGATTTGAGAGTTGTTTGCAGAGGGAGGTAACGGGATGACTAGCCCTTTAAGAGTTTCTCTTAAATAAATGGTGCAGCCACCCCCTCTCTTGGCAATTCTGTTGAGCTGGAACAGGGCATAGCCTAGAATGGATACAGCATTGTCTAGGACCTTAGGAGAGAGCCCAGTTTTGTTAAGGGCTATAACATCCAGCCTATGTTGTAACACCCAGACTTGGAGTGCATCGAGCTTAGCTGGCAGGCTGCAGATGTTAAGAGTCACCAGCTTTATGGAGCCTTGTTTCTAGTGTCATTCATATGCCAAGGTGGGCGGACTGGGATTTGAGTGTATGTTCCCAGCTAGGAGCAGGAGAAATGCAATCCTCAGCAAGGTAGTGAGCAAGGAGCTTGTGAGCTGAATGCTGTCTACTTCTGATGGATTTTTTAGCAGGTGTGTTACTGCAGTGCATGAGTAATTGAAGGAGAAGGGGGTACTCAGGGATGGGGAGGAGATTATCTTGGTTATTATTGAGGGAGGCTAACATGGGAGCACAGTACTGTGTTTTTGGATGGCGGTAAGGTACACCAAGGGATATATCCCAACATAGAGTGGCGATGCTGGTAAATGAGGGGGGTACCAGTACTAGTGGAGGTGAGGGGTATGAAAAACAGAAGTAGAGGCAGTAGTGGGTAGCAAAAGGGGAACTAGGAATAGTGGGGATCATAACCTACCTGATATAGGCTGGAATACCCTAGCATCCAAGAGCACCAGAAGCCTGAATCTGATGGACATGATGCAGGACTGCTTACTTGTGCAGCCGTTAAGGGAGTCCATATGACAGGACACCATTTTTGACTAGGTACTTACCAACATGGAATTGGTGGGTGGGGTGGCAGATGGGGTCCAAGGACTGCAGTTTTATGTGGTTTGAACTAGTGATGGGGAACACTGAACCATCTAGAGGGTAACAGTGCTTGACCTAAGTGGGTCTGATTTTCACCAAATGTGAGAAAAGGACAAGGAAAGATTTGTGGATGTGGTCATGATCAAAGGGATGGAGAAGAAATGGGGAAGGATCAAAAGCACAATGGTGGAGATGACCAGCTCTTGTGTAAGGAAGGTCACCAAAAGAAATAAATACAAAAGATTGATCTGGTTCTCAAGAGAGGTAAGTGTGGCTGTGGGGGGGGGGGAGTCTTCATAAGGTACTGTACTAGGTAACTAAAAGAGAGAAGGAATGGAAGGATTACCAGAATAGGCCAAAAGAGGAGAAGGTGGTGGTTAGAAAGGAAAAGGCAGACACAGAACTGTGCATTACCAAGGGTGTTAACAAAGGGAAAAAATAATTCTTTAGAGACATTCTGGAGAAAAGGGAGACTGGAGTATTGTTAGGCTAGCTGAGGAGGGAGGGTAGTGGAATATGATGAGCAGAAGGCCAGTGCTCTGAACAATTATGTTTGCTTGGTATTCGTGGTAGAGGATGATGGGCCTCTTCTGGAGTGCAGGGTCAAGGCAGCCACACAAGGGGTACAGGAAATGGGAAAGGTTATTTATTTATTTATTTGAAAAATTGGTGACTGGGAAAGGCACACTAAGCCAAGGCTCATTTCTAGGTGTGACCCAGCAGAAGGCAGCAAAGGATAAAAATAGTACATAGCATTGTCAAGTACAGTGTCATAGAAGAGTGCAACATCATAGCACACAAAAACCATTAAAGTACAAAATAATTAAACAAGTAAAACCAAGCAGTTAAGCATTGGACTAGGCATAACTAGGTTAAGGGGAAAGGAAACAGGAGAAAGGGGGAAAGTAGAAGTCTCAGTTGCCATCCGAGGGAAGAGGGGAGGCAGTGAGATGGAGGGAAGAGGGAAGTTGTCAAGTCAAAGTTTATTGTTGTTCGGTTAAAACCATTACAACATAAAAAGCATCTAAAACATCTAAAAAAAGTGTCATAATATATCACAGGGCACTTTTATCATTAAGAGTACAATAACACCAGTCACATTTTCATAAAACTGTACATTGATCAAATATCAAATATCAGATAACAGAGATTAATTCAGATTAAATAGATACATTGAATTTCCAGACTCTTAATGCTATTGAAATAGTATAGGCTGCCAGAATCCATTATAATCTCTTACTATGTTCACAGACAAATTGTTTCATTTGACTAATGATTAAACTCAAGTTTATGCTCCCAGACCTTGGCAGAATATTAAAACTAAGTTTCCGCTGAGGGCAATTATGAATTCATGACACTTTAAGAAACCTCTCATTTATAAGCCCAATTTTTAAAGCTCTAGTATCTCAAGAGTAATCTCTTGGACTAAAGTTTCAAAACAGAATATGCGGGAAAAGCTTATGCCATCTGGAATTAATTAAGCAATTAAAGACATAAAACATGTATGGTATAACTAAAAATAGACTGGTTGTAACCTAACAGATAAATATTAACAGCTTTAAGCATGTACAGTAGCAATGATTGTGGCAAATGGTTCTATATTTAAGAGTCCACATTTGGCGACTTTTATAGTCACACCATAAAATCAACCATAGACATCAATATCAGAAGGGCCAGCAACTCACCCAGGCCCCAATAATCCACAGACATGAGATCCATTAGGCATGGGAGTCACTTTCAGTCCAGTAGCCATAAGCCAGCCACAAACAAATGCTGCAAGACTGTAAAATGAGATTTATATAAGCAGCAAATCTGGGTGTTTAGAGGAACCCCACAGATAATGGAATTAATGAAAATCACCACAATTAGCTTCAAAGGAGCAATGCACTTAACATCAAAAGCATCTTTGCCACTTGCCATCCAAAAAGATGAGCATTAAAAATAAACTATTAATGTATTGTTAATTCAAAAAGCCAGAGCTTTCCTCAGTCGGGATCCCAGCTGTATCGAAAAACCTTTTAAAATACGAGGCTTAACTAATAGTTTATATTATACCAAAGCACGGCTGCTACTGAGCACCCATACTAGGGTCCATCTCCTTAGTT
The DNA here is from genome assembly GCA_016271365.2 of Neoceratodus forsteri. Taxonomy (NCBI): domain Eukaryota; kingdom Metazoa; phylum Chordata; order Ceratodontiformes; family Ceratodontidae; genus Neoceratodus; species Neoceratodus forsteri. Next base: position 156,152,269 of record CM028131.1, on the reverse strand, counting down.
GGTTAATCAGGCACATTAAAGCTCCATTCACACAATCAAGGAGTCCATTAGACGCATGGGACCATTACATTTTATGCCACAGCTTACATTGTTTCCCAAAAATCAAGAAGCCGGGGAAACCGAGGGATATTCTGGCACTACTCTCCCTTAAAAGAGAGTCCTGAAACTGCCTACTCTGACATTTCTCAGCTTTTACCTTCAAAGGAGTTCTCAACACTATTAGCAGGGCTTCAAACATCAAAGGGAAACTAGGATGAACACCACTTTAGAGATTTACCCTGGTCAGTCAATATGACAGATTAAAGAAAAAATCAATACATTTTGGAGAAAACACCCCCTTACCCAGCCTCCAGTAATCATTGCAAAACAGTTTTTTGTCAAGTAGGACCACCATTTGTAGCTCTCATACAGACTTTTACTCCCATTTTTCCCTTTTTCTTAATCTGGAGGGCCAAAGTTTGGAGAATCAATCTAGTTCCTATGTTCAACAGGGGCTGGTTGTAAATCCTCCTCTGTTTGATCCATCTCCATTTCACTCAGCTGCAGCAACACTATTAAAACAAGAAAAGCACTCCTCTAAGCACAATAAAATTGGGCTTATCAGATGAAGTATATATTAAAGACGCCTGCCCTCAGGCAACAATAGCATATCTATTGAAGGCTTTAAACGTGCCTGTCAGCACTTAAAGTGCTTCCACAATTTCAGCCTCCTTTGGCATGCTACTGCATCCATCTTTCTGTATGAAGGCAACCCAATTTCCTCAACAGGATCCTTCAGGGTCCACACAGCATTACCGCACATTTAAAATCAAGGTGTCTCTCTCAAACTCCAAAAGGGTACGAGTGCACCAAGTTTAATACTTCAATAAATAAAAATAAGTAGGGGATTCTAAGATTGCAACCATTTTGTACAATTTGTATTTATAAGCAAAAAGCTGCTAACTTTAAAAGTTAAAGTTGGCTAACAGTGAAGGCAGTTAAAGCTTCAAACACCTTTAACCGATTCAACAGCATAAAATGCAGGACATAATGACACTCGGCAGCAAAAGTGAAAAACTTTCCACAAGCTCTACATGGCTTAGTTCAAGCTTTAAAAAGAATAAACTGCAACACTGCCCATTCACATTATACAATAGATAAACAAAATTGTTGGATTTAGAATCCAGAGACTAGATAAAATGGTTTGTTATTCAATGTGGTGAGGAGCGGAGCAGCAATGTGGCCATCTTCCCACTCCACCCTCAGTGGGAAGTTGATTCCACAATGAGGGGAGGTGATAGACAAAGGCTGACTGGCTAGCTGAGGTATGGGGAGGCAACAAATCAAAGGTGCAATGGTCCCTGGAGTAGAGGGAGTATTAGCAGAGGGAACAATGGAGAGGAGTGATGAGAGATAGATATATTTACACGGAATATACCTTAAATGTTATGAAATGAATGATTCATTAAAATAAGTTCTATATTTCCTGTTAGAAAAAGAACAGCAAATTCATGTGAATGATAATATCCTATTTGTTCCAGTAAGAGTACGCCATGATGATCAATATCCTCCTCTACTTCTTTTTACAGATTACCCAGAACTAGTCTGTGCATTACAATGTGGCACAATGGAAATTATACAAACTAAATCCATGACAGGGAATCCTGCCGAAATTTGGTGCACTTTTAAATCAGTGGAAAGTCATGAAGAACCTCCAACCCTGCCTGATAAAATTAATTTTCAAGGTTCCTCATTCACCGACAAATCCACAATACGTGATAAACTTAATAGACATTTTGCAACAGCAGACCTTGCTTTCAATTCTTCCCAGACAGCTACCCTATGCCCCTCTATCTCACAAACAGTGACAGAAACCAATCCCTCCTTCCATGCCACCTTCATCTTTTCTACCATCACATACAAACAGGTCAAAGATCAATTGCTTAAACTGGACACCAAAAAGAGCACTGAAGCAGACAACATTGATCCTTTCTTCTTGAAGCTAGGCTACTGCTACCTGACAGCTCCCATTACCCACCTATTCAACTTGTCATTAACAGAGGGTATTGTATCTCATGAATGAAAGGTAGCCTACAGACTACCTCTGTTTAAGTCTGGAGATCCTAGCGATGTGAACAACTATAGGCCTATCTCAATTCTGCCGGTGCTCTCCAAACACTTAGAAAAATTGGTTGGTATAGAGGACAGGAATTTCTCGATAAGCACCAACAGGTGTACCTTTTACAATCTGGGTTTGAAGCGTCATCATAGCATATTATCTGCCTTGTCAAATGTAATAAATGACTGGTTGGAGGCTATAGATAATAAACAGATCACATGGGCTATATTTCTGGACCTTAACAAGGCTTTTAATACAGTCAATCATGGCGTTCTCCTGGGCAATCTTAAAGAACAGATGTTTGAAAGCTCCATTTTAAAATGGTTCACCAGCTGTCTGGTGGATAGACAGCAACAAATCAAGGCTAACGGGACACTCTCCTCTCTGCTTTACCAGGCAAGAGGGGTTCCCCAGGGCTCCATTTGGGGCCCCCTGCTTTTCTTGTTGTATGTCAATAACCTGAGCAGTAACATTGTGCATTCCAAAATCTACCCCTTCACCGATGATACTGTGCTTTAAATTTCTAAACCTTCGGTCGCACATGTCTGTTCTGTGATTCAGTCTGACTTTAACCAGCTTCAATACAATTTAATACATTTGAAACTTTTACTGAAAGCCAAGAAAACCAAAGTAATGTTCTTCCATCCACCCAATTTTTCAAGCTGTGGCCCTAACTGCTGCCCCCCTCCCCATTACTACCCTTCTTGGTGAAACGCTCAAAGTAGTGGACAGATTTAAAATACTTGGGTTTCCTGCATGATTATCGTCTATCTTTCACATTTCACTTTGAGGCCTTAGTTAAAAAATTGATACTGAGGCTTGGCTTCTTTGTCAGAAACAAAACTCTCTTCTCCCATACCTCTAGACTGAGATTAGTCCTGGCCACCTTTCTGCCTCTCCTAGATTATGCAGATACCTTATATAACAATTGTGCAATCACCTACCTTCACATATTAGACACACCATACCATTGTGTTATCGCCTTCATCACCAATGCTACAGCCAGGCCCCATCACTGCACCCTGAATAAGGAGGTGAGCTGGGCCTCCCTGGCTACTAGGAGACTTTTACATAGCTACATCTGTGTATATAAAGCTCTCTTAAACAAACTGCCTCCTTATATTATTACTCTCCTCCATCACTCACATGGCTCATATGCGCTAAGGAAGAATGCATATATTTCCCTAGAGGTTCCTAAAATTCACACATGTTATGGCAATGCAGCCACTAGTTACAGTATGTACTCCTTACAGTCTAGAAAAAACTTCAAGCAATGCTTATAAAGCTCCAAACCTTAATCCCTTTAAATTATTCAAAACCTTCATCAACTAATGTACTACTGAAACATGTCACTGCTATTCATCTTGTATTCTACCCCCTACCCCCTTCCTCTGTCCTACCTCTCATCTCCATATTATGGACACAAATGATTACTATGACTTCTATGTTGTGTAATTGTGTTGGCCTAAATTCTATGTAGTATGCAATTACTGTACATATTGTATATACCGTTTTAGAAATTGCTATTCCTATTTTTTATATTGTGTGATTTTTCCTCTATTTTTATGTTGATTGCGCTCATGCGCAAGAAACATATTGCAGCAGCCTTCTCCAGAAGCAGGTTGTGGAGGCACGGCACTGTTGTGGCCAATACCCCCACTGCCTTTAAAAGCTTGGCCTGCTTCCCCCGATGCCGTGGCACACTGCTGCTGAGGCTAGTTCAGCCAGCGTGGCACCAACTTGTAAAATTTTTGCGACTGCAATCAGGGGCCACCTCGTCATTGCAGCATCAGACATTCGCTGCAATGAGGACGCGACCTGACATTCTGAGGGGGGAACCTTGAAACACTGATATTGTTTGTGAACATGGCATCGGCTTGCCACCGTGTTCACAAACAATATTAACCCCCTCCACTGAGGGGGTGCCCAATCCCCCTCAGCAGCATGTGCCCCCCACCGTGTTTGTTTGCAGATGGGGCCCCAATCCCCAATGGCTTCAGTGCCCCAGAGGGTTATGTTGCCGACGGGGGAGCCCACTCCCCGTTGGCATTATGTAACCCCCCGCTTTTGTTGTCTGCTGACGGGGTGCCCAATCCCTGTCAGCAAAATGTCACCCCCCTTTTGTTGTGTGCCAAACGGGGCTGCCCAATCCCTGTCGGAATAATGTAACACCCTCCCCTTTTGTTATGTGCTGAAAAGGGTGCCCAATCCCCCATCAGCTACAGCTGGCCCCCCAAAAAAGACTCCATTGGCACACTGGGAGTCCACCCTAGCATGCCACATGCCCCTGTAAAATCAAAAATGGTCCCGCGATGTCTTTTTTTTAAGCTGTAAAAAAGGAAACTGTCCCTCAGTGGTGTCTCTGTCCCCCTCCCACAACCCACGCCCACCCACTGTGCACCATGCCTCCCAACACCCCCACTCAGCCCATACGTACCTCCAGAGTCTGGTGTGATGAGCTTCAGTGGACCGGGAACACGTCTGCACTCTTCAAAGCCAACCACGAACTGAGGATATGCTGGTAAGCTGTATAATGGAATAAATAGGGTTTTTTCAACTTTGATGCATATCTCAGGCATTTTTTGGAATTTTGGCACCAAATTTTCAACATGGGGTTTTTGGGACCCCTCCTCATGAATTCTGGCACTGTCATGATGTTATTTGACCCCAAAAGGTGATTTTGTGGTCACTGCACAGAATCCCCTTTCAGGACCAATTAACGTAACAACAGTGTCAGAGTTCATGAGGTGGGCTCTCAAAAAGCCTATACTACAATTTGGTGGGAAAAATCCAAAAAATTACTGTTTTATGAGTGTGCCTTACACAGTTGCTGCGCACGCTCATAACTTTGAGAATTTGCAATATTTTCATGCCAGATTTTCAACATTGCCATTTTTTTCAGACCTCCTTGTGAACAGTACAGCTGTCATTTTCCACATCCTGGCCGAAATGTGTTTTTGCACTTCCGGTGCAGAATAGCACAGTTGCTGTGGGAAATCAGTGTTCAGGATGGATTAAGAAAATGACAGTGGCACTGTTCATGAGCAGAGGTCCTAAAATGCCTATGTTGAAAATTTGGTGATGAAAGTCTATAAAATGAGTGTGTTATGAGCATGCATTGCGCAGTTTGCATGCAAGCTCGGAACTTCATGAATTAATAATATTTTCACTCCAGATTTTCAACATTGCCATTCTTCTGCACCTCCTTATGAACAGTATAGCTGTCATTTTTCACATCCTGGCCGAAATGTGTTTTCGCAGTTCTGACGCAGAATAGCGTGGTCATTGTGGGAAATCCATGTTTGGGACACATTTTGAAAATGACAATGACACTGTTCATTAGCAGAGGTCCTAAGATGCCTATGTTGAAAATTTGGTGATGAAAGTCTATAAAATGAGTGTGTTATGAATGTACATTGCTCAGTTTCCACGCACGCTCATACCTTTGCAACTTTGCAATATTTTCACTCCAGATTTTCAGCATTGGTATTTTGCCACACATCCTTATGAACAGTGTAGCTGTCATTTTTCACATCCTGGCTGAAATGTGTTTTCGCTTGTCCAGCACATAATAGCATGGTTGCTGTGGGAAATCAGTGTTCGGGACGTATTAAGAAAATCACACTGATGCTGTTCATGAGCAGAGGTCCTAAAATGCCTGTGTTGAAAATTTTGTGATGAAACTCCAGAAAATGACTGTGTTACGAGTGTGTGTGTGCAGGTTCCACGTACTCTTGTAAGTTTGCAAATTAGTAATATTTTCATGCCAGATTTTCAACACTGGCATTTGTTCACACCTCCTTATGAACAGTACAGCTGTTATTTTTCACATCCTGGCCAAAATGTGTTTTGGGACTTCCGGAGCAGAATATTGCAGTTCCTGTCGGAAATCAGTGTTTGGAACAGATTAGGATCGAGCGACTTGGTGGGGGGAGGGTGACTGAGCTCAACTAAGCTCTGTTGGGACTGCTGCAGATTTCTTTGTTGGCAGGAAAAGCAGACAATGCAGGCAGGAGCCTAGTACCAAAGGCAGCCTGCAGCGCCGGGAGATGCAGAAAGAGTGAGTAAGGGAGGGGGAGTGAGTGAGCTCAATGGAGCTCTACTGTGACTGCTGCAGATTTCTTTGTGGGCAGAAAAGGGTGGCAACACAGGCAGGCACCCAGTACAGAAGGACAGCCTGCAGTGCTGACAGAAATGGAATGAGAAAGTAAGACGGGGGAGTGAGTGAGGCCAATGGAGATCTGTTGGGACTGCTGCAGATTTCTTTGTGGGAAGAAAAAGATGCTGACAGAGGCAGGAGCCCAGTACAAAAGGGCAGCCTGCAGTGCCAGGAGAAACAGAATGAGCGAATGAGACAATGGGGAGTGAGCGAGCTCAATGGAGGTGTATCATGATAGCTGTGGATTTCTTTGTGGGCAGAAAAAGGCGGCAATGCAGGCAGGAGCCCAGTACAAAAGGCCAGCCTGCAGCGCCAGCAGAAACAGAACCGGCGAGTGAGAGAGGGAGAGTGAACGAGCTTAGTGGAGCTGTGTCAGGAGTGCTGCAGATGTCTTTGTGGGCAGAAAAAGCCGCCAACACAGGCAGGAACCCAGTACAAAAGGGCAGCCTGCAGCAGCGGGAGACATAGAATGAGCGAGTGAGGAAGGGGGAGTGAGTGAGCTCAACAGAGCTCTGTTGGGACTGCTGCAGATTTCTTTGTGGGCAGAAAAAGGCAGAAATGCACGCAGGGGCCCACTACTAAAGGGCAGCCTGCAGCAGCGGGAGAAACAGAAGGAACAAGGGAGAGAGGGGGAGTGAGTGAGCGAGCTCAACGGAGCTCTATCGTGACTGCTGCAGATTTCTTTATGGGCAGAAAAGGGCGGCAACGCCGGTTGGAGCCCAGTACAAAAGGGCAGCCTGCAGCGCTGGCAGAAATGGAACGAGCAAGTGAGACAGGGGTAGTGAGTGAGGCCAACGGAGCTCTGCTAGGACTGCTGCAGATTTCTTTGTGGACAGAAAAAAAATGCCAGTAGAGACAGAAGCCCAGTACAAATCGGCGGCCTGCAGCGTTAGGAGAAACAGAATGAGTGAGTGAGACAGTGGGCGTGAGCGACCTCAACGGAGCTGTGTCAGGCCAGGTGTGAATTTCTTTGTGGGCAGGAAAAGACGGCAATGCAGGCAGGAGCCCAGTACAAAAGGCCAGCCTGCAGCCCCAGCAGAAACAGAATGAGCGAGTGAGAGAGGGGGAGTGAGTGAGCTTAATAGAGCTGTGTTGGGACTGCTGCACATGTCTTTGTGGGCAGAAAAAGGTACCAACAGAGGCAGGAGACCACTGCAAAACAGCAGCCTGCAGTGCCTGGAGAAAGAGAATGAGCGAGTGAGACAGGCAGAGTGAGCGACCTCAACAGAGCTCTGTTGGGCAGCTGCAGATTTCTTTGTGGGCAGAAAAAGGAGCCAACACACACAGTGGCCCAGTACAAAAGGGCAGCCTGCAGCAGTGGGAGAAACAGAACAAATGAGTGAGAGAGGGGGAGTGAGTCAGTGAGCTCAATGGAGCTCTATCCTGACTGCTGTGGATTTCTTTGTGGGCAGAAAAAGGTGGTGATGCAGGCAGGAGCCCAGTACAAAAGGCCAGCCTGCAGCGCAAGCAGAAACGGAATGAGCGAGTGAGAGAGGGGGAGTGAGCTACCTCAACAGATCTGTGTCAAGACTGCTGCAGATTTCTTTGTGGGCAGAAAAAGCCGCCAACAGAGGCAGGAGCCCAGTACAAAAGGGCAGCCTGCAGTGCCAGCAGAAACAGAATGAGCGAGTGAAAGAGGAGGAGTGACCTATCTCAATGGAGCTCTGTCAGGACAGCTGCAGATTTCTTTGTTGGCAGCAAAACATGCCAATGCAGGCAGAAGCCCAGTACAAAAGAGCAGCCTGCAGCACCAGGAGAAACAGAATGAGCAAGTGAGACAGGTGGAGAGAGCGACCTCAACGGAGCTCTGTCGGGATCAATACAAAAGGCCAGCCTGCAGCACCAGCAGAAACGGAATGAGCGAGAGAGGCAGAGTGAGCTAGCTCAACGGCCCTATGTCAGGACTGCTGCAGATTTCTTTGTGGGCAGAAAAAGCCACCAACAGAGGTGGGAGCCTAGTACAAAAGGGAAGCCTGCAGCACCAGCAGAAACAGAATGAGCAAGTGAGAGAGGGGGAGTGATCCACCTCAACAGAGCTCCGTCGGGACAGCTGCAGATTTCTTTCTGGGCAAAAAAATGTGCCAACGCAGGCATGAGCCCAGTATAAAAGAGCAGCCTGCAGCACAGGGAGAAACACAATGAGCGAGTGACACAGGGGCAGTGAGTGAGCTCAACGGTCCAATGCAATCAACATTCAGCATTGACAAATACTTGCTGTATATTGTTCCATGTATTGTCTTGTTATCATTGCTATGTAAAGGACCTGTTTGCAAATGAGCTTGCTCAATGGATCTTATCCCTTCACAATAAACTTAAATTTGAACTAAATATTGTAAAATCCTGCTTATCTGAACGTGCTGGGGATACAAAAAAATGTTCAGATAAGCAGTGGTTTGAATAAGCAGGAGGCCATTAAAAAGGTGGTACACTGTGTAGAAAAACAACTAGTGGACTGTTTTAAATGAGTATGGGTAAATTTATTTAGTAATACAGTACAATGCCTTACTACCGCACTGACATTAAAACACTTCACTTTATCAGAATTCTGCAATAAGTGAAATTAGCTCACAGCATTAAATTTAATTTAATTTATCCATAGAAAATACTGCTACTGTTTAGAATAGTCTTTTTATTGTTGTCTGTCTCTGCTTATTGCTCTGGACATGGGTTGCCTTATTCTATAGCTGATGTAGCAACAGTACTTGCAGGGGGTCTGTCTCTTCAGCATTCTCTAGCCACTGTATACACTTCTCAAAGCTCTCCACAGCTTCTGAATCAGTTACCACTGCTGCTGTTGTACTGTATCAACTTCCTCTGGCTGTTGATCATTGGTCTCATCCTCAGGGTTACTGTCTGCCAGTACACTCGCCACAATCTCTTCTTCTGTTAGCACCTCTCATTCAGTTTCTTCTTCCTCTTGCTTTTGGCACTCTGAAACATCCACATCTGTTCCTTGTGCCAAAGCTGTCTGTTTCTTCAGCTTGCACGACTGTCTGCTCTGGTGGTTCAATCAATAGCCCCGGCACTTTAACACAGTGTCCTTACAGATATCCCTCCAACTTTCAGCAAGCATGTAGATCGCACCTTTGATAGTTAGCTTTTTACAATGTTACAAAGAGCGACCTGATCATTTTCCTCTGATAACACACTGGACAGATGCTTTCCTCGGTACAGCCTTTTCAGGATTGCCAGGGTCCCCTGATCCATAGGCTGGACTTTGGCAGTGGTATTGACAGGTAAAAATTCACAGACCACATTAAGGCAACAGTGCATGATGTGCTTTAATTAACAGCTACTGAATGCTAGCAGCAAGAAAATTGGGGGACAACTACAACCTTCGGATAACTGAGGATTTCAGATTACCAGGGTTCAGATTGGCAGGGTTTTACTGTATCAAGTTTAGCCACCCTAAACCAATCTGGTCAATAAACTTATAAAATGAATGTTATTAAAATGTTGTGTACTTTTTAAACTTAAATAGTAGCTACATCATTTTGAGATTGGCACTGTCATATTTGAATCCTTGCTGTGCCACGGACCAATATATCAGTCTAGAATTCCAATACGTTCTAATTCCGTTGGCAGCCGAAGGGTTAAAGTTGTTCTGCTATTCAATGCAGTTCATTGTACGAATATGTGTTATTGCTTCAAATGTAAATGTTGATGAGTAAGCTTTCATTAATTGTGAAGAGATAACTAGTTATTTAGTTGTTTTTAAAATGTATTGTTTTTAAAATTTTGAAAATGTTTAAGCAAACTTTGGGATGACATAAAAAATGCTACTCAGCAGTCAAAAATAGCATTTCATCTCATGCGATGTGAATTGCTGGTGACTGCGTGATTTCTGAAAACAACAAACGTCTGCATGGAAGTTACCATGATAATTCTAATGCATCATCTGTAGTGCTGTAAACACGTGAAAATCAAATTTTTGAGGCCACAAAAAATGTAAATATTGGCAAGCAGGTCTCTTTGTGATGCAGATGCACAGGCACAGTCGTCTGCTGTTAATCGCAGTATAAAACAGAGTATGTATTGGTATTAAATCGCAGTACGCAGACAACATGGAAATTGCATGATAACCCAATGACATAAAAGTCAAAGGAACGGATTTTCAAAGGGTGGCCCAGGGCTTGCAGCAAGCTTTGCATCAAACCTTTGCGTCAGTGCGGCTGTGCTAGTCCTGACTGCCTCAACCGCACCCTATTTTACAATCTCGAGCACATCTGCAACAGTTTCCATGATTTACAGCAGCTTGTGCCAAATATCTGGTGCAAGCTCGCTAAAAATGGCCCCCCGAGACTGCAGCAAGCTGGACCTCAAAAAGTTGGTCCAACTTACAGCAATTGCCACACGAGATAGAAAATCCCATTGGATTGACACAAGACTGCTGCGCCATATCGTTGGTGTACCTGTGGCTTGCGGCAATCAAAGCCATCTAAAAATCTGGCCCAAAGTCTTTTGATTCTGTGTAACACTAACAAACAGTAACCTTCCTGGGTATCATCACACTGACACAGATCAATATCAGGCCTTGCTGAGCTACACCTGAAATAGTATCTATGTTATTAAAACAGAAAAAGTATGAATGTTGGCAATTATTTTATTGTAAAGGTCTACACAGACAGTACACGCTGCTGATGATACGCATTCACATTTAATCTGAGAATCTTCATGCTTTTAAAAGTTCTTCACACTTTGACAATTTAATTATTCATTGTAAATCTTGTGAGCATATTATGCACATGTTATGAATTTGTAATGATAACAAAACTTGTTTTAAACAATGCTCTCCTGAAATAGATTTTTTCATCAGGTTGTCAGAGCCATATCAAAGGTATGCTGGCCAGTGTTTGACACTGCATTGTAAAGTCAAAAACATCTACGACAGATTTATGTGCAAATGCACGCTGACTGTTGTAAGACTGAAGAGGGCAGTTCATTTTACTGTTAAATGTTAGTAACATTTTGTAACAGGGTACACTCAAATGTTAACAGTGCATGGCATCGGTGGTCATCATAGTGGACATAATAAGAGGCCCCTATTGCACCAAGCCATCCAGACAGCAAAACCATGCAGAATGTATCACAGCGCTGGTCATCTCAGTTATTTTCCATGGTGTCTTCTGGACACCACACAACACCACCCAATTAACAATGATTTTCCTTTTTGTTAGTATCCCTGCCATCTAAGAGAGACCCCCTCCCTCCCCATGATCATCCATACTGGTTGTCATAGTTTTTTTAGCGTGTAGTAGACCGCATGCACTCACAAACAGCTGAGATTCCGCAACCTGACCATACCATTCTGTTTTCACCTTCTGCAATCACCAGCCTCACCATGTACACAACTGGATGGTAAAATTCATGGCAACCTTCACAGCCATCCACTCACCTCCTCTGATGGCTAGCATCTGACTGTCAGTGAATAGTCGCTAGTTTTTTATACTTGCGATCATTCAATGACAGCAAGATGGCAGATGAGCGAGGAGATGAGTGGATGGCTGTGTCAGTCATCATGGATTTCACTGCTGAGTCATGCCCAGGGTGGTAAGGGTGGTTACGGATGTTGAGTATGGAGTGTGCGGGTTGGTAGGTGAGATTGCAGATGTTCAGCAGTGTGTGGGGTCTGATTGACATTAGCAGAAAAAGTAAACTGAACGATAAGTACATTGGCTGTTGGGGTGAAGAGTCAGGGAAGGTTCGGACAAGGTATGACCAACGAAGTTTTGAGAGAAACTAAGCAACAACATAAAAAAAAAAAAACAGCCTGCGCTATCATTCATGACACCGTCAACACTGGTTCAGGGCAAAATCAGTCATCGGTGACTGGCTGGGGGAGCAGGATAAAGCTGGCAGGATAGCCTAGAGGTTAGAGTAACAAGCTGTGAATGAACTTGGTACATTCAGTATACCTGGGTTTGATTCCCACAGCCTCCATTTGCATACTGTGTCACTCTCAGCAAGTCACTTAACCACCCCAATGCTCTCAGGTCACCCCTGAAAACGAGCACCTGTGCCTAGTGGGCCTTACCCAGTTACCAAAAGAATAAAATAAATAAAAAACTAAATAAAGCATCCAGGAGGACATTTTCATTTTTAAGGCTGCCTAACATAGTCAGGACAGACTTCTTATGGCTACTAGTAGTCTTTGGTAACCAGGTAAGGCCACTAGGCATAAGTGCCTGTTTTCAGGGGCAACCTGGGAGCACTGGGCAGTTAAGTGACTTCCCCTCCCCCCTCTCGGTTGATTCTTTTTATACACCTTTTCCCGCCATTTCTCTAATCCACGCCCATAGCTATTTCTCTTCCTCTACTTTAACCCCTACCTTCCCTCCACAATGCTACTTTGCTTCCTTTTGCTTCTTGAGCCTCTCATCTTCCTCAATCCCAAATGACAATTATGATATACCCCATGCCATGGTGATTAAGGCAGTGAATATGGCCTCCCACCCTGCCATCCCCAGTGGGCACCCACCAATTCCTTATTTATATTCTGCCATTTTTTGCACTGCAATCCCTGGGTATCCACAAAAGGCTCTCTATCCTTACAACACTCCTCAAGTGCCTTGCATCCATTTTGGCATTACATTAACCCACTATGCCTGTCCATCAGATTATTACTTTGTGATAAATTCCACACCCATGTAACAGGACCTCACCCATTACACAGTGGTTCCCCAAGAAGAGAGAAATGCTCTGATCACTCCCTATCCCTATCATTTGGTGTCCTCCTCAACTAATCTTCTTCCTTCTGATCAGTATTGGTACTATTGAAATCAATCCTGGCCCCACTGAAAGTTTTTTATCCCCATCTGATCTAACCTCCATAAATGGCCTAAGTTTCCTTCACTTCAATGCCTGCAGCCTCCTAAAAAAGTTCTCCTTAATACAGGCATGGGTTGCACATACCCTACCTGACTTCCTGGTTATCTCTGAAACTTGGCTCAGATCTACAACAAAAGACAGTGATATAAACCTTCCCAATTACCAGCTCTTCAGATCAGATCGCCCTTCCAGGGGTGGTGGGGTGGCCATCTACATCAAGGAAACCATCTCTGCATCCTGCCTCATCAATGCATCCGAACCAAAGGAATTTGAATGCTTGTCAATTAAAATATCCCTTCCTAACATGTCTTCCTTTAAATTGATTGGCTGCTATAGGCCCCCTCTGCAGGGCCTCAAACTCCTATCCCACCTAGGATCAATACTCAGTCTAGGCCCTGAAGATACCATCATCCTTGGTGATTTGAATTTAAATTGGTTATCAATGCATCTGCATCCTAGTAACCTTCTGTGACATCTATGGATTCACTCAATTAATCAAAGATCCAACAAGGATTAACCTAAAAATACTACCAACAGCTCACTCCTGGATATTATGATGGTAAACAAGCCTCACTTATATTCTCATGCTGGAGTGCTACCCAGTGATGTAAGTGATCATTGTCCTATAGCTGGCATAAGATCTACACTCAAGCCATCCAATCCTGCAAAATTTCTCCATAAAAGGTCAAAAAAGAATTTCAACATCTCAGGATATCTCCACGATTTGTGCAATACAACATATTGGCAAGATTTTTACCTTACAACCTCAGTTGAGACAGCTCTTCAGATCTTAAAGGACATTATCACTAATGCCCCAATATACATGCACCAATCACCAGTGTCAGAACTAAAGTAAAATCTTGTCGTTGGTTCACTGCTGACCTTAAATCAGTTTGTTAGCCAGAGACAAATTCTGGAAAAAGGCAAGAAAACAAAGGATACTAGAGACTGGCTTCAATTCAGAAAAGCAAGAAACTCATGCACAAAACAAATAAGAAATGCCAAAGCTGCCTACTATAGAGCTGAATTGATGCATCCTATACTAACCCATCCAGATTCTGGGTACTATAAAGGAATTCTAGGCCAAAATTATACCCCTGCCTTACCTCCAAATTGCTACTATGACATAGAAATCACTGACAAGCAAGAAATCTTAAATACCTTCAATGACCATTTCACCACAGCTGGCCTAGCATTTGACTCTTCACCTGCAAATCTCTTGAAATCATCATTAAACTTCAATCCACTGTGGGACAAAAGGCTTCTTCAACATTCTCCTTGAACCAATATCCTTAAAAGTAGTAGAACCTCCTATCCAATTTAGATACTTCTAAAGAGTGCAGGTGCAGACTCCCTGGACACTTTCTTAAAGTAGCATTGCACGCCTTATCTGCCCCTCACTCACCCTTCAATCGCTCTCAGCTACTGGTTCCATCCCTCCATATGGAAACAGTTCAAGTAGTTCCACTACTTAAATCAGGTGATCCCATGGACCTTAACAATTACAGGCCCATTTCCATCCTACGGTACTATCCAAGATGCTTGAAAAATTAGTCAATTCACAGTTAAGGGCCTATCTGGACACCAACAACCTCCTAAATCCAGCACAATCTGGATTTAGATCAATGCATAACACCATCTCTGCCCTAGCAAAGTCACTAATGATTGGCAGACTGCCTTGGATAAAAGAATAGTACCTGTGCTGTGTTCCTGGATTTGAGTAAAGCATTTGATACAGTGGATCATGAATCATTAATCTCCTCTCTTAGCTCTGTAGGCCTTGATTCACTCTCACTCAATTGGTTTAGGTGCTATCTCTCTGGAAGGTTACAATTGGTAAAAAATGAAAATTACCTATCTACCTCTAAACCACTGCTAAGAGGTGTACCGCAAGGCTCTATCCTAGGCCCCATTCTCTTTGCCATTTATATTAACAACATTGATGCCAACCTCTCTCAATCTAACATTCATCTGTTTGCTGATGATATTGTATTATATGTCAGCAATCCCTCATCATCAAAAGCCTGTGAACTGTTACAGTCAGAATTCTCCATCCTACAACACAACCTATTGGAAAAAAATTACTTCTAAATGCCAAAAACAAAAGCTATGTTCTTTGCAACAAAGAATTGCTCTGCCACTACCCATCATTCATCACCCCACAATTATCCACCTTATTTGGAGAAAAGCTGGAATTTGTGGATACATTCAAATATCTTGGGTCTGGATTGACAATAAGCTTGACTACTCTGTCCACATTGAAGAGCTATTAAAAGTTGAGACAAAGGCTTGGCCTATTTTACAGAATAAAACACTACCTTACCAGAGACTCCAAACAAAGATTAATCCAGGCATCATTCCTATCCCTTATTGACTATGCTGACTTTCTCTATGGCCATTGCTCACTCTCCCTCTTAAATAAGCTGGACACCCTGTATCATAGAGCCATCAGATTTATTACAGATCTTCCCTCCAGCACCCATCATTGCTCTCTTTACATGGCAGTCAATTGGACATCCCTACATCACAGAAGAAAAAGGAATGCTGCAATCTGGATCTTTAAAGCTTTATCAGGCAAACTCCCCTTCTATATCTCAGACTGTTTCACCCGAATCACATCTAGGCCATACACCTTAAGGATCAATAAGCTCATTATGCTAAAGATTCCCAATACCTGCACCCGGTTTGGGAGGGCTGCTATCAGCTATTCCTAACATTTGTCTGGAACTCACTCCAAAATCTATGAATCTGAATACCCTCTTACCCTTATCATCCTTCAAAGATTATATACCGCCCTATTTCCAGAGTTGTGCAACTGCTTCCATAAGGCCTAGTCTCCCATCCAACCTACACCCCTCCTTCTGTAATCCACTATGTTTAGTTTCCCTTCTTCTACCCAGTCAGTTATCACATTTCATATAAAAGCCTACAAAAGCCCTATTATTTGATTATTATCCCTGCTATATCTATTAACCTCTTCATTTTTACAGGTTAAAGTTATTTTACTGTGCCTTGTATATCTGTAAATTTTGTTTATATCTCTTATTTATTTGATTGTACTAATGTTATGCTATTCTCATGTCTTTGTAAAAAAACTTGTACCCTTATTTGTATGACCACTCAGGTCCATCTTGTAAATGAGCTACGCTCAATGATGTTTGCCTGAATAAATAAAGATTTTGATTGATTGATTGATTGATTGATTGAAGTGACTTGCTCAGAGTTACACAGTATGCAAGTGGAGGTTATGAGAATCAAGCCCAGGTCTGGTCTGCTGAATGTATCAAGCTAGGTTATACTGCCAGCCCATACAGCCCTATACTAGTAACAAGTCTTTGCAATCTGGGAGAGGTATTTTACCCATGTACTATTGCAATTCCTGCATGAAGACTACTTTCAATCCTCATTACAGTAACTGCAATAGTAATATGCAGGTAGCACCTAAAAATCTTATCTACATTGCTAGACTGAGCTCCCAAAAATAAGCCCCAGTTGGTGGCTATTCCAACATCCCCCTCAGGAGAAGGAGACATTGTAAACACAGCCTGTTTCAGCATAAATGAATCTGCACTTATGTGGCCATGTCATAGCATTAGCAGTGAGTGGCATCTCCTTCCTGCCCCCCCTCCACACACACACATGGCATTTCCATATTTGCAGCGGCCAGCAGCATCTCCTTCCAGCCTTCTTATGTGTGTGGGGGGGTGCGGGGGGTACCATCACAATTAGCAGCATCTCCTCCTGTCTCTCTCCTCCATGCAAAAAAGTTACCAGCAGCTGCTCCTAAGCCCCTCAAGAGCCACAACAGAAGGGGGGCACCGTCACAATTATCAGCATCTTCTCCCACCCAACAAAAGAACAAGTCACTCAGTGACAGCTGCTTCAGGTCATAGATGTGACTAAATGAGCCACTATCTGCATCTGTTCCTTAGTCACCCAATGGGCTGTGACTGGCAATCATTTTCTCTGTTTCTCTCCACCCACCTGACCCTCCTACTCAGCCCCCACCACACACACACGGCCTTTCAATTTTCTGACACCAGGGTGTCTAATCCTTGGTGCTGAATACTACCCCCTACCCTGCCTATTTTCAGTGTGAGACACCAGGGAGCCCACAATCACTGCTGCCAAACATAACACCCAAACTGGGGTGCCCACTCCTCACTAACAGTACCTGAAATAGAGAAAACCATTCCTTGCAGTAATTTTTTAATTTTTATAAATCCTGTAAAAAAGAAAACTGTCCATCAGTGTCTACTACCACTGCCAGCCTACTGTCGCCATTATGCTCCCACCACCTGACCCTTCCATTCATCGCACACCACACCACACCACCCTCACATGCCCTTACTTACACACTGGGGGTCCAACACCGTAATACTCTGTGGACCAGAGACAAAACTTCACTCCTGAGTGCCGGACTGCAAACTGAGGAACTCAGATATGCTGTTCAATATATTTCAATCAGTTTTGAACTTGTTCTTATAACTTCGTCATTTAAAAAAAGTGTTCCTCCAAATTTTCAATATGGACTTTTTGGGACCCTACCTCATTAAGAATGGTGGTGAAATTGTGCAAATCCATCCCAAAAGGTGATTCATATTTTGGGCAGGATTTAAATATTTTCTTGACCCTTGTTCATGAAATGGAGTCATAAAAAGGTTAGGCTGAAAGTTTGGGGCAAAAATATTACAAAACAACACAGTTATAAGTGTACTGTACATTAAAATTGTTAAATGCATGCTTATCACTTGGGTCATTTTCAATATGTTCACCCCAAATTTTCAACGAAGTCATTTTTTTCACACCACCTCATGAATGTGACAGCTGTCATTTTTCAAAACAAGAAAAATATATTGCACACAGGAACAAGGTATAATGTATTTAATTTATTATGGCAAACATGCCAAATAATTCAAACCTCATCCCCAAAAGACAGCAAATATACGGACAAACAGATGAACCCTGGCTCTTCGACTCTAAACTCGAGTCTTTATCAGGGGGTATGGTTCAATACATTATACCTTGTTCCTGTGTGCCCTATATTTTTCTTGTTTTGTACTGCATTGGGTCTGGCTGACCCACCATATGAGCACCGGTCTCCTGTATTTCCTGCTCGCACACTAAACTACAGGATTAAGTGGATTATAGCCTTTTGTATTGCTGATGGAGCAGACGCTTTTTCCAACTGGTGTCTGAAAAGAAGGCCTTACAAAGCAGCATTATGGACATATTTGAACTGGTAAGCTCATTCTACATTATCTCGGGGCACCCATTGAAAAAGTGAACTTTATTTCACCATATTAAATTGTATTACAGAATATGAGTGAAAACGGGGATTTGCTACATGCTGAGAGTGAGAGGAGCTATAGATGGAAGCTACTGATAATTTGGAAACCAGGAGAAAAAGATCACGAGAGATTTTACAACTTGACGAAGTTGGTGCTACAAACATATTGGACTCTGAGGCTAGTAATATAAAAACTGCTTTCTTTGACCTAGAAAAATTATTGCACAAGGAGATCAATTTAAGCTTCAATATCTCCACATTAGAAGAATATCTAACCTGCAAACAAGCACCACAGAGTTTAAGAGTCACAGTTTTACCATCTAGTGGATTAGAGGACTTTCTGTACAAATAAGAATGGATTACATCTACCTGTGAATGTGCTAAAATATTCATAGAACTCATTATATGAAGTGACACACAAAAATTTGAGGAGTTGTTAAAAGAACTGAAACCAATAAAGGAAAAAGTACTGAAATACAGATCTCATCCACTCTTTAAAGATCTTGATAACAAATTGCAGAATAAACTGGCAATATATGAACTACAGGTTGTTGAAAAGAAGAATAACAAACTACTCCATGACCAGGGTGATTATAAAAGGGAAGAAATCTTACAATGGTCCAGGAAGAGTACTGGGAGGTCAGTGAGCAGAGGAAGGCCACGAGTAAGATTTGCAAAAAGGTCCAAGAGCAGAAGTAAGAATGAGGAGAATGTGAATAACAGCAATCAAGTAGGAATTCAACAAAATAACCAGCGATCTAGATCTGATCATTTTTTTGGAGATAAAAGCATTGGGAGCTCGAGAAAGAGGAAGACAAGAAGAGGATACAGGGGAAGGGGCAAGCACGGATACCAACAAAGCACGTCCACTGAGGGGACAGAGGAAGGACATCAATTACAGGTCATAAACCTGTCTAGTTTGAATCTAACAGAGGAACAGGTAACTGTGACATAAAAAGTTTTATCATTTATACCAACACCCCCTGTTAATGACTTTCAAATTTATGTTGATCCCTTTAAATTATTTAGAAAGATAAAATTGAAACAATTCTTCCATCAGAAAGAATCACAAGAAAGTAACTTATTAGAAACAAATATGGGGTTCCTCATTTTGAACAAACATCTAGCTGAGAAAGAAGATATTGATCACATCTTAGATCTCGTCTCTAATAATGTTGGAAGGACTGATGAACTTAGAAGGTGTCTATCTCGTAATTTAGAGACTAATCAAGAATGTGATGGAACCTTGTTAGATGCGGAGGGAAATGTTGAAAATTCAGAGATTGATTTAGAGACATTAGCAGAGCTGGTCTCAGAGATAGATGCTGTAGGATTTAGTGATAATGATTTAATAGATGCAAATTTAACAGCAAGCAAGTCTTTGAAAGACATTAGAAAGGTTCAATTTAAACCTAATTCTCTGTTCTGCCCCAAGATAATTAACCATGCGATCACTACTTATGAAAAAGTAGTTTGTCAACAAGTAGGAGATCTTTTAAATCAAGAAAAACAGCCCACTGAGGCACTGGACGCCACACCTTGCTCTACACCGGCGACCCGGGTTTGGGAACAAGCCCGTGTCATCAGGGATCAGCAGGGAAGGACAAGGATCAAGCATCTGATGACAGCTCTCCTAGTCCTGGGGAAAAGGGGTGGGTGCACACCTCACTCTGGCGGTCCCTGGGGATGCCCGGAGGAACTGCAGTGGCACAGGTGCTCAGTGGGAGGGGCAAAGCAGATGCATGTATGTAGTGTGCGGGTATCATTGCACATCTGTGCTCCCATTGGGAGAACAAAAAAAGGGAAAAAGCAGTATGGTCCATGGCAGCTTAATGGCCGCTCACTTCACTGGCCGACGATGCCTGGAATAGGCATGTGCTGATAGTGGATCCTCGCTGGTCGTGGGGGCTTAAGAAGGATCCCCTCTTGACAGTCGTAGCTGCATATGGCAGCTGGGCACATTGGCTTCAGGGTCGGAGGTGAAGGCAGGAGTGGTGGCTGGATGTATGGAAGGACTGTGGCTACAAGGTGAGAAAAATAGAGTAGTGATAAAAAATAAAAAATAAAGTGGAGTTTAACAAAGAAACAAAAACAAGTGCTGACAGAGCTCCAGAATAACAACAATGTTGTCACCAAACCAGCCGATAAGGGTGGCAACATTGTTGTTATGGATATAGAAAAATAAAGAAACATTTTTTTTTTCTCATTTGAACAAAACAGAAAATTATAGAAATCTGGGCTTCAATCCTACTATTTTATTCAGAAATGAACTATGCACAATCTTAAAAGAAGCTGTCGAAAAGGGACACATAACAGAAGTGGAATGTAAGTATATCTGGAAAGAATTTCCCATCACGTCTGGCTTCTATGCCATTCCAAAAATTCATAAAAATATTACAGAATCACCGGGATGTCCAATAGTGTCTGGAGTTGGGGCTTTAATGGAACATTTAGGTAGATTTATTGACTTCTTCTTACAGTTATGTGTTCCAATGCTTAAATCATATATTAAAGACAGCACAGATCTACTATGTAAACTACAGAATGTCAAATGGGAAACAAATTACGTCTGGCTTTCAGTGGATGTTGAGGCACTATATACCTCCATCCACCATCAGCAAGGTATGGAGGCAACAAAATTTTACCTGGACCAGATGAGTGAAATTGGATATATACCAAAAGAGTTCATACTTAGTGGTTTATTATTTATTTTAGAGCACAATTTTTTGAATTTGAGGACAAATTCTTTGTCACCCAGTTATGCAAATTTATTACTGGGCCACTGGGAGAAAGATTTTATTTATAATCAAACAATAAACCCATTCCGTGTAAATATAGCCTTTTGGTTCAGGTTTATCGATGATTGCCTATGCATATGGGACTGTCCCATTGAAATGATTCCTAATTTTGTGAAGTGGCTAAATGAGAATGATTTAAATCTGAAATTTACATATACAACATCCAAGGACATTATTGATTTTCAGAATCGTACTCTTATGAATGAGCCAGGTGATGATGTAATTCATTCCAAATGCTATCAAAAACAAACAGCAACTAATTCCCTTCTCCATGCTTCTAGTGCCCGTTTCCCCTCTCTTAAAAATTCTATCCCCTATGGACAGTTTCTTTGATTGCAGAGAACTTGCAGCGATGACATCTCCTATAAGGAGCAATCAGAAAAATTAACTAAAAGATTCCTGGAGAGAGGTTATAACATAGATTTGTTAAAGAAAACCTCAGAAAAAGCAAGTAAAATATGAAGGGATACACTTTTGAAAGGAAAAAATAATCAGTTAGACGATCCTACACCCTGTACCTCCATTACCGAGTACAGCCATGTAGCTGGCAGGATAGGAAATATCATACATAGGAATTGGACCATTTTGCTGAGTGAAAAGGAATTAGGGAATGCAATTAGGACAAAACCATGGATAACATTTTGTAAAGCTAAAAGTCTTAAAGATAAACTTGAACATAGTCGGACCCATGATTTGAAGGAAAATAATAGAATATGGCTTCCCATAAGATCTGCAGGCTTTTACAGTTATAAATGGTGTAACGTGTAAATATTCAGTTGCTGCATGGACATTTCAACATCCTGCAAAGCCAGATATTTCTGTTCAAATTGAACAACTTATTACATGTGATACATCATTTGTAATATACGTCCTATGGTGTCCTTATGGGCTTTTATATGTAGGGAAAAATGATTTGTTCACTAACACAAAGGGTACAAGAACATATTCAATCTTTAGCAAATGTAAATATGAATACACCAGTAGGAGCACACTTCATGACACATCACTCCTCAAATGCTGCAGATTTAAAGTTTATATGGTTGGAGTGGGTGCCACCTCTTAAATTTGGAGATGATAGACCTAACATTCTGTTGCAAAAAGAAAGCAGATGGATTTTTCATTTACAAAGTGTAAAGCCACAAGGGTTGAATAACCACTGGGACCTTAAACTGTATTTGAAGTAAACAGCAAAGAATGAAAGATATTTGACTAAAACGGTTTGAATTTGTTTTGTTTAAAGGATCTCAAACTGTATTCGAAGCAACTAGTGAAGAACATAAGATGTTTTACTAAAATTGCTTGAATTTTCCATGTTGAAAGGAAGGTTTTAACTTATTATAAATTTTGTAGTCTGTTTTTGGAGTTTACATCTAAACTGTTCTATTTCGTACTTCAAGAAAATCCCTTCCCCCCTCGCCTTCTCGGTTTATTCTTTATAAATGGAATAATATTTGACACTCACTATATCCTATAAGAATAATGAAATTTTGCCTTACTATTGTATACATGGGGTAATATTGATTTAGTAGATAATTTTCATGTACTCGTTTGAATGCACATGTCTATTTTTACATTGTTGCTAACATTTTTTCTTTTTGAATTGTTCTTTTTTCAGAGCAAATCCTGCATAAATCAGGGACCAATATAAATGTACTGCAACTTGTTTAAAGATAATCTGTGCTTGAACAACGGCTATAACCTGTTTTCCAATAGAAGGAATAATGTTTTTAAATCAAAACTTTCACGTTTGCAATGCACAGGATTCCCTTTCGGCTATTAAGTGCCAAATGTGCAGCTCATAGAAAATATGTATGTCTTTAAATGAAAACAAACAATAATGAAGGGTCTCTTTACTGCATCTAGCAAATTTAGAAAGGTCAAAATGTTTTTGTATTTAGTTAATGAGTTGATTGATGCTTTGGTATAATATGCATGTATTTCTAAGTGTTCTAATTTGATCTAATTAGTTTTGTATATAAGGGTAGCTTTTTAGTATGAACCACACCCCCTGATGAAGACTCAAGTTTAGAGTCAAAGTACTGGGGTTCAACTCTTTGTCCATATATTTGCTGTCTTTTGGGGATGAGGTTTGAATTATTTGGCATGTTGGCCGTAATAAATTAAATACATTATACCTTGTTCCTGTGTGCCATATATTTTTCTTGTTTTGTACTCCATTGGGTCTGGCTGGCCCACCATACGAGCACCGGTCTCCTGTATTTCCTGCTTGCACACTAAACTACTAGATTAAAAGTCATTTTTCAAATCCTGGCCAAAATGTGTTTTTGTACTTGTGGTACAAAATCTCCTTTCAGGCAGGATTTGAACATTTTCTATACCCTTGTTCATGGCGTGGGGTCATAAGAAGGCTATGTTGAAAATATTATGGGACAAACCCCAATATGTAGAAAGAAACTTTATCAAAAATGGCAATTGGACTTCGCAGCAGAATTAACAAATCAACAACAGCAATCATTACAAAAAGCTGCAAATAAAAACCATTTTTCTGCTAAAAATAAGTCAATGCAGATCAAATTAATAAATAGAGCATATATGACCCCGAATACTTAAAGCAAAATGTTTCCTAACTTAGTTAATGTGTGCTGGCATGGATGCAGCAGGGAAGCTAACTTGGCACATAATTTTTGGTTCTGCAAAGGAATATATAATTGGTGGTTAGAGATGGTGGAAATGCTTAAGCAAATGATTGGAATACAGATACCTATGTCCCCAGTAACACTTTTATTAAACAATTTTGATACTTTGAATATAACAAAAGAACAAAAAAAGTCATAAGTTTGGGAACCATTGCCACTAAAAGATTAATTTTGGAGCATTTCAAGGACCAGGCCCTCCACAGCTCGATTAAACAAGTTTGGTGGCACAAAGTTAAAGAAACTCTTGTTTTCTTTTTTTTTTTTTAAAGCATCTTTATTGACCATTTTTTATTTACCACAAAATATAAGACAGATATACACAAAGGCCCAACTGTTCCTGGGCCCCCCACCCCAAAACTGAGTGAGGTAACTATGTACACCAATTAACTATATACATACACAGCTGCCTTGCACCACCTTTGATCACCCTCTACATATCCCTATTCAATAACAATATACAGTACAATCTCTGCCTAGGGAAGTACATTTAGATGTCAAAATCTAAGACTTAGATTAATTCTATATAAGTACAAACCCTACATCCTGAACAACAGCCCTTAGGTGGCGCTCAGTAGCTGCGTCCCTAGAAAGAGAAGAGAGTCCACACCCCCACCCGCACCCAGCCACCTCGGCAGATTCCTATAGCCAGACCGGATGTTGTCCGGTCGGTGCATATATTAGGAGTAATCAATAGGACACACTTTAATTCTAACCTCTACTCCCCATCTATAGAGCTTTGTCTATGTATCCTCAGACAGACAGACCTGAACTTGGGGGGATTTAGACTGCAACATATAGACCGTCTCCAGGGTCCTCCATCTCTTATCATAAATTGCTTTTCGGTCGTCCCGAAGCATTTGTCTCTTAAGCCTACTCAACGTTTTCAGCAAGTCTCCCACCCATTGGTCATATGGATAAATCAGATCGTTTTTCCAATGCTTCAAGACAAATGCTTTAACTAGGGAGGACATTAGAGAGATATGTCCTTTAAAGAGTGTGCTCAGGATATCTGTCATGTCCCCCAAGACACAAATCTTTGGATCAATAAAGTCTCTGTAATTCACTATGGTGTCCATGTTGCATCTGATTTGCTCCCATACAGGGTAGATTTTAGAACATTGCCACATGATATGGAATAGGTCTGCTGAGTTTGCCCCACACCTGAAACATAGGTCTGTCTGTCTGAGGCCCCTGGCACATAGCTTAGCAGGGGTATAGTATATATGAGAGACTACAAAAAATTGCATGATCCTATACTTAGAATTCCAATGTACCTACTACTTTTCCAAACCTCTTTCCAATCAGGCCCCTGGGGGAAAGTATCCTTTTTCTTTTCCCAATATGGAACTTTTATGCACTCCTTTCCACCTAAAAAATCTAATAGTAGCTTGTAAAACCTAGACAAGGGTCTCTTAAGGTCGTTAACATCTTTAATGTGGTTCCACGTGAAAGGGGAGCCCAGGTCTCTAGCTCTCCCTTTCTCCATTCTATATATCAAATTAGTGACCTGAAGTTTCTTAAAAAAGTTGACGTTCATACAGTGTTTGGGTAATACTACCTTGTCTTCTCTTAAAAAATCTGACCATTTCAGGTTTAGCAATTGAGTAGCCCACCGCTTCCTTATTATCTGCCCCCCAATAAGCATATTTGGATTACCCAAAACAGGTTGCTCCCTGGAGCCCTTCTGGGCTTTCTTTTGATTTGGGGAAAGAAAGGTCCACCAAGCTACCAATGACTTGGCAATTGGGGTTTGCTTTCCACCCTCTGGTAAGTCATCAGGATTAAAAAACAATACTGCTTCCGGGGAGATGTCTAAGTCTCTAAGGATCTGTTTCTCGACCTGTAACCAAGTTGGAATATATTTACCCCCCTCCACAGATCTGATCCATTGCCCCATTATCCCCAGTTGTCCAGCCACATAGTACAGATGTAAGTCTGGAACTTTAAGACCTCCCATGTTATAGGGCAATCGTAATATATTATATTTTCTCCTAGGGGATTTAGCACTCCATAAAAAATCAGAGATAAGCCTTTGTATTTTAATAAACCAGGGTTCTGAAATATTATAAGGAGATAGATGTATTGGGTACAGAAGCCTGGGTAGCAGATTCATTTTAATCAACCCTAGCCTCGCTGCCCAGTTCAATGGAAGCTTGTTCCATCTAGCTATATCCATTTTGACTACTGAGATTATCTCGCCCAGGTTTGCCTCTAGACCCTCATCCTCATTAGTTGTGATCCAAATGCCCAAATATTTAAGCTTTTTCGGTGACCATTTCAGTTGCAGATGATCAAAGTCTGACTTGTTAGTGAATACAGTAAGGGGAAGGACCTGAGTCTTGTTCAGGTTTAGCTTATAATTCGATACCCTGGAAAATCTCTCAATTATCTCCAAGACTCTGATGAAACTCTTTGCTGGTTCCTGAAGGTGCAGCAGAATGTCATCTGCAAAGACAGAGACTTTCATTTCCGTCTCTCCAATGACAATCCCCTGTATCTCCGAGTCCATCTGAATCGCCCTTAGAAGGGGTTCCAAATAAATGTTAAATAGAATTGGCGATAGGGGGCATCCCTGTCTAGTTCCATTATCCAGACAAATTTCATTCGACAAATAGCCATTACATAGTACCCTAGCCGTAGGGGCCGCATATAAATTTTTTATGCCTCTAAGAAGACCCTCCGGGAATCCCATAGTTCTCACAGTTATAAACAGGAAGTTATTAGAAACCCTATCAAAGACTCTTTCGGCATCCAGTGCAATTAATGCCATGGGTATATTCGAATTCGAGGCCTTATGTAGTATATGATGAAGTTTCCTAAGTGTGTCGTGCGCCCCTCTACCTGACATAAATCCTACTTGTTCCTGATTTATAAGCCTAGGGGCAATTTTAGAAATTCTATTGGCCAAGATCTTTGTTAGTAGCTTCAGGTCCTGATTCATCAGGGCAATGGGTCTATAATTTCCAGGGGATTCGTTGGGCTTATCCGGTTTGGGGATAAGTGTAATATTGGCCTGATATAACGGTGGGTGCGGAATCCCGTCTTGCATAATGTTTGAGAATAGTTCCTTCAACAGAGGCAATATAGATGTAACATGAGTTTTATAAAATTGTGCCGTTAAACCACCAGGTCCCGGTGTCTTGCCTTTTGGGAGTGAGTTGATTACCTCTAAGATTTCAGCATCCAAAATAGGGGCATCTAACCACTGAGCTTGTTCTGGATCCAATTTAGGAAGAAGTATACCTTTCAAAAATTCTTTGATAGCTCCCTCTCTGGCCGAAACACCCCCCTGCTAAATTTCCGCAAAGTAGGTTGCAAAGGCATCAGCCATTTTCTGGGACTGTGTTATTACATCGCCGTGGAGACTAATCATTAGGATTACATGAGCTGCCTACCATTCCTTTATTCTATAAGCTAAAAGTCTTCCCGGGGTATCCCCTTGCATGAGATACTTGGCCTGAATTTTTTCCGCCCACTGATCTCACTTACTAAAGAGGATGCCTGCCATTTCCTTCCTTAATTCCTTGAGCTCTAGGTCCACCCCCTCAGAGGTACCTTCCAAGGGAGCCAGCGAGTTAATAGCATCCAAAATAAACCCTTTCCTCGCCCTTCTCATACTGTTTCTTCCCGCTATAAGTCTCTGAGCCAGACCTGAATATAAAACTTTACAAGTAGGCCATTTTAACCTCGTATCTGATAGTGTAGGAAGTTGGGTCTGAATTATCTCCCTTAGAGCTTGCTCTAATCTCGGTAGTATATTTTCATCTACTAGTAAAGACTCGTCAAGTCTCCATCTATATGGTTTCCTTGGGGGGCCTCCATTGACCAGATCAATTGGACTGGATAGTGATTCGATAATATTCTAGTATGGGTAATCAGCTCCCTCACTCCCTGAATTGCTTCTTGATTAAATAAAAAAAAAATCGATTCTTGAATGAGTTTTGTGTGCCCCTGAATAGAAGGTCATAGCATGGGCTCCTTTGTTACATACCTTAATTGGGTCTGCCAGCGCCGCCACCTCCTGGAATTTGACCATAGCTACCTGTGCTATAGATGGGGGCCGCATTGAAGGGGGCTTTTTATCAACTCTATTGTCGGGGCAGAGGTTCCAATCTCCTGCTAGAATTAAAGGGTGCGGAGTTAATAAGGCTATATCCCCTTCTACCGAGGCAAAAAAGTCTGGGTTAGGTGGAGTAGGAGCATATATAGAGGAAATTGTTACTAGCTCACCCATAGTGGTTCCCATAATGTAAATCCCTCGATAATCATCCTTAGCCTTGACCTGCAGGACCACGAACGGACAGTCTGTTCCGATCAGGACTGCTACCCCTCCTGAGGCTTTAGCATTTCCATCTCCAAAAAGCTGCCCTACCCACAGTCTCTTTAACAGACCCAGCTCCTCTTTTAGCAGATAGGTCTCCTGCAAACCCACAATTTGTGCTCCGAGTTGGTGAATGTGTTTTAGTATCACCATTCTCTTCCTCCTCCCTCTGAGGCTTTTAACATTCCAAGTGATGATTTTAACATTAATCATGCAGTTTCAATAATACCCCTGCTATCCGCTCCATCAGAGTCTGGCTTGAGATATGTGTGGGTCGTGGACTCTCTTCCCCTCCTCTCCCAATAATCCCCCCCATCCCCGATCCTTCGATCGACCTCCCGACCGATTAGATATGTAGATTAACCGTCAATTACTGAGCGGACTCCCAGACCCTCCCAATCCTTGTTGCCCCTTCCGAGTCTACTTAACTCCCTGAAAGACACTCCTCTCCCCCCTCGCATCCCCTTAAACCTATTCTCATAGGAATATTTTAAGTGATATCCTCTCGTATTGTACATATGGGAAAGAGAATTTAGTACCTAAGTATGATAAATCCTAACAACGCCCTCTGGGGGAGAGAGAGAGGAACAGCAAACCCAACAAAAACAAAACCAAACCCCCCCCCTTAATTCAGAAATAGGGGTCAAGATCATGTTGTGGGCCTACAATTGCACCTGGGATACCTGTTCCCTAACACATCCTTTGTTTATCATGTCCACAGTTCCAAGTGAAGTTAAATTGTCCCACCTATTTATCCTGGCCCATGTTAAAGTACTAAAAAAAATCTCATAGCATAACAACCCCCCCCCCATCCCGGAGGATATACTACAAAAAGGGCGTAAAGAAGAAAAAAAAAAAGTCTTCTTCTTAGTCTTCCTTTTCTTCTTCTTCTTCTCTTCTGGCTTTTTTGTCTCAACCTCTCTCTCTAACATAAATTTCTCCGATTCATTTCTCTCCTATTGTCCATTTGGATTCAACATATTCAGATCCTCAAAAATTTCCGCCCCAGGTCAAATCCCTCCTTGATAGGCCATGTTTAGGTCACAGATTTAAACAGGTCTGGAAGTTCCCGCCATAGTCCTTCTGCTGCTTCCTTCGTCGTTAAGTACTTCTGGTCCCCGGATTGTAGCTTCACCACTAGAGTGGCAGGGTGCTGCATCCTAAACTTCACACCAGCCAGATAAAGCTTTTTCTTTATTTCTCCATACTCCTTCTGCTTCTCCCGAATCCCGGGAGTCTGATCTTGAAATACCAATAGGGGTGCCCCATTCCACTGAAGGTTTTTTAGTACTCTGGCTTTATTTAAGGCATGAGACATCTCCTTAAAATTTAAGAAGTGCATGATAATGACTCTTGGTCTGGCTCCCGGCGGGGGTATCTCCCTAAGGGACCGGTGGGCTCTTTCCAAATTATATGAGTCCCCATATGGAGTGGGGCCTAAAAGCTTCATTAGGAGGTCCTGAACAAATGTGATGCAGTCTGCCCCCTCGGACCTCTCTGGGAGACCCACCAAGATCAAGTTATTCCTCCGGCTACATGATTCCTGGTCCTCTACTCGATCCTCCAACCTTCTTACTTGCTTTCGGAGGGTCACCAGCTCCTGGTCGTGCGATAGGGATTTCCGCTCCTGAGAGGCCATATGCGCCTTCACATCTCCAACTCTTTGGGCCAGGGCATTTAGTGTTGGTTTTATTGAGGAGAAATCCTCGACAAGCCCCTTGAGGAGATTTTTAATTTCCAGAATATCGTCTGGGGATGCCTGACCCCCTCCTGCCCCTTCCTCGTCAGGCCTCTGGTCCTCTGGCACAGGCGATGGGGGTTTTGGCCGCTTCATTGCCGGTGCTCACGGGTCCGGGTTCTTGGGAGCTTCAAACTCCATCCTCTGTGTTTTTGTCGGCCCCACGATCGTTCGTGCTCCCGCAGCTAGCAGGATCTCCACCTCGCAGTCAGGCGATTCTTTGAGGAGGGCAGAGGATTCCGATGCGGTAAGTTCTTGTCAACCGCTACTCTATGGGGTCAAAAATGACTTTTAATTTTAATTTAAATCAATTCGGGCCTGGGAGCTCTGCTCAGTGCATCCGTCCCCGACTAGCTCATCACGTGATCCTCAAGAAACTCTTGTTTTCAAAAAATGATGGCACCAGACAGAAAATCCAGATGATACAGTGGCTATTAAATGGAATGATTTAATGAATTTGTTTCCGCCTCTAATGAGAATATAACACAATTCATGTAATAAAAACACCCTCTGAATGGATTATGAAATAGAGGGGTGGTGTGGGGGATAGACTGCTGCAGTAAGATAACAGACAACTGATAAAAAGGTTTCCTGCAGAATGAACATTTTTTGTATAAGACTGATTCAGAATAATATGTGATGAAGCATTATTACATATAAAATGTTCAAAAGATGTATTATGAAGAAAATGTAATAAAATATGTATTAAAACAAGCATTTGTCAATGCCGAAGTTCACCATCGGTATTGCTGTTGGTGGTGCAGTTGGCATGGAATGGTGTGTGGGGTGAGACAGCACACAGAGAGAGGAGGGGATTCTTGTATTTGGAGGATGGGAACAGGGTGCAGAGGTGGGACAACACACGGAGATAGTGGGGTATCTTGTATTTGGCAGATTGGAACAGAGGGCGGGGTGGCATAGCACACAGAGAGGCAGTGGGGGTTCTTGTATTTGGCAGATGGGAATGGAGGGCAGGGGTAGGACAGCACACAAAGAGAGTGGGAGGGGTTTTATTTTATCTGGCAGATGGGAAGGGAGGGCAGGGGTGGGACAGCATGTAGAGAGATTGGGAGGGTTTTTCTTGTATTTTCCGGACGTGAATGGAGAGGAGTAGGACAGTGTACAGAGGGAAGGAGTGTTTTTTTTTTGTTATTTGGTTGACACCCATACTCATTGGGGCACTCATGGGGTGGGCTGTCGTGGCGACCTGCTACTGACTGTCAGGTTGGTGTGAGTAGTTGAGCCTCTGCACCTGACAGAGTAAAGCTGAACACTCAACTACTAGGATGGGAGTGGAGGCCGGGGGTGGGCAACACATGGAGAGAGCGGGGGGTCTTGTATTTGGCAGAGGTGAATGGAGGGTGGGTTGAGACAGCACACAGAGAGAGCAGGAGGGTGTTTCTTTTGTTTGGCAGAGGGGAATGGATGAACAGCCCTATGGACCAACTCACTGCAGTAACAGTCCTCACAAAGCATGCAGCTTATACTTTTAAATGATATGCGTTCAAGAGATTGTTGCAGTTAAAATAACAGGGACTTTATCAAGACTGCTGCAAGACACTAATGTGGGAAAAGTAGGTTAGTCAGTGAGGTAATATGTACAGCCCTGACTGATTCTTCTGTACCTCTCTGGGCTCAGCCTACATATATTACACAAGCTTTGCCCTCCCCCTGCCCTTCTAGGTACAGCCATAGTAACACATAACCTGGGTCTGTGCTTCCGGTGCCATTCCAGACTTAGACCAACAACAGAGCGTACCTGTAAATCACAAAATGTATTGTACAGCTGCTTTTTGGCACCAGTGTGCCTTTATATCTATTAAGTAGCTCCCAGTGCTTTAGTGGGTACCAGATTGTGGGAGTGTAGCAGGCCCAATGATGTTACATGTGGTCGTCTGGTGGTGCTGCATGTAATCAAATAAAGCAATGCTTTGCAACAAAAACTCCCAAACCAAAATGCTCTTAACCTGCAAGGTGCATTTGTAAATCTTGCCCTGATGGCCTGTTCCATTAAATGCTTCCCCAACTGTGATAAAGAGGGATGTTGTTGCAAGGCAAGCCCTGTGTTTACTCATGATGTTCCAGACTCGTGGATCTCTCTTGATGCATAGGGGTGATACTGCAGTTGCAGCAAGTCCCTTTCTGGCTGGTTTCACTTTCTCTGTCTCTCTCTTTGCTCTCCGTAAGCTGGTGGTGTCATTGGCAGATGGCTGTTTCTCCAGACCAATTCAGGCCTCTGTTGACCTCCATAATCAGTAGCCAATCTTCTTATACATACAGGGCAGCTCAGCCCATAAAACCTGATCCTTCCTGACAAACACACCACGTTCTGGCATCCAGTCCCTAGCTGCCGAGAAACACACGCACAGCTGTGTCTCTCCATCGATTCTTTCCACCTCTTGCATAGCTCCTGATTCCCCCTGCTTACATGGGCACTGTATTTGGCTGGCTGTTCTGTACCGCTTGAATCTGTAGTGGTGCACCATGTGACACAGTCCCCCCAGTACCCCGAGTCCCACTGCTGCTGTCTCCAACATGCCACCAACCCCCACTGCTTACAGACACTGAGCCTCAGGCCCGTGGGCGCTGCTGGTAAGGAAAAAAAACTGTTTACAGGTGCACACACATCAGGGCCGATGGGGGGGACGATTCACTTAGGAATAGCATAGCATTATGTCTGTAACCACAATGTGCGCTGGTTTCATGGCGGCCCCTTCTACGGCAGGTATAGGGACATTTGCCCCAATTTTCTCCTCTTAATCCGGCACTGCTCTGGGTTGACTGTTCTCCCACTTATCCATGAAAGCCATTCTGCTTTCAAAATTCTACTACTGACAAAAGTTGTGGAATTAGGTGGAATTTTCTGAAATTCTATGGAATTCTGTTGGAATGTTTTTTTTTTGGACTCACCTTCCTTATGTTCACCTCTCCCCATCCCCTGGCACCGTTCGTCACCCCTGCTAGAGTTCACCCTGGATTGCCCTCCCGGGCAGGCCACTGGGAGGATCCACCCTAAGTACCCTTCCGAACAGTGCCACATTGTCTAGTCTGGCGGTTGAGGATCTCCGGGCTCAGCTTCATGGGACCAGGCTACTGGATTCCAGCAGTTCCATGTCATGACGGCGACAGAAGAAAAGGTGATCACCATTAGGGCAAGTGTACATTGTGAAAAATCAGTTTTGGCGATGTACACCCCCCGGTGCACAGCAAAAGGACACCAGGGTTTTAGGATTTTCTTTGTTATGCACCCCCTGCACCCCCCCTTACAAAAGGATTCTCAACTCTATGGAGGTGCATGTTGGGGAGTGCAAAACCTTTAAAAAAATTGGGTCCAGTTGCAACAAAATGTACGTGCGACGGGACCCAAACCCAGCACCCTCAGAACCCCAGTCCACCACCCTCCCACCATGCCATGGGGCTAGCTCAGCAGCACACCGCAGCACCACGACTCACAAGCCCTCAATCCCCTTCCACCCCTCACTCAGCATGCTCACTCCCCCCTCATGTGCGTGTACACGTAACGACATCCTGTCACTATATGTGCAAACTCCCCCCCATCTGGTTGCCCTCCCTGGTTGGTAGCCCTGTCGACATGCGTCACTATTGAGTCACTCTTTTTGAAAGTGCCCAAATGCAGTCACCTATGTCACAGGTTACCATTCCAGCATCAGTTTGATTCCCTTAGTGATGGGAGGTGTGGTGTGAAATGATGCTAAGCCTCACTTGCGTTGGTCCCAAGCCTATGCTATGGGCTGATTG
The DNA here is from genome assembly GCA_016271365.2 of Neoceratodus forsteri. Lineage (NCBI taxonomy): Eukaryota > Metazoa > Chordata > Ceratodontiformes > Ceratodontidae > Neoceratodus > Neoceratodus forsteri. The sequence goes on along the minus strand of CM028131.1, from coordinate 156,118,621 downwards.
TAGAGTGAGTGCTTCCCCACCCTCCCCCGGAGGAGGAGAGCAGTCAGTCGGACGTTCAATCCTCCTCTCCCAGTGACTTCCGAGCTCGTATTCGAACTCGGGTCATCAGTGTCACAAGCGGAAAATGCAAGTGCTGCACCGATGGGCTGACCCCTGTTGGAGTATTCTACTTAGCACTAGGTGAATTGTTCAGATAGAGCACACACTTTTGAGGGGAGGCTGAGCGGAACTGTTATCCAGATATTGGGAATAAAGTGAATTACAAGCAGATAAAAGTCCTGATTCTCCCTGATGTAGTGGCTTGGCTACTAAACTGTGTAAGGGAGATAAGGAGGAAGGTTCTGTTACTGACTATAATCCATTCAGACATAAGGATTTCCATTGGTCAGCAAGTTTTGGCTCCAATGTTTGGATTATTTATCTTAGAACAGATTGCCACCTGCAGTCTTTGTTGCTGACTAATGTACCAAAGGCAGGAAATGTTGAGGTTCAGAACAGATTAAGTAGGAAAGGGGAAACAAGTCATGTTTAGGTCAAGCTGTAACTCTGCATACAGCTTGAAGATATTTTCTACAATCAAAATGAAACCTGGAACATTTGAGTCTTTCTGGAGGTAGTAGGACAGCACACTGGTATTTAAAATGAAACCACTCTTAATGTGTTCTATAAGGAACATTTTGCCCTAATTAATTAACAGTCTGGGACAAATTCAGAATGGCATCATTACCTTCTGCATTTTTGCTCTGCGCAGATGGTACCAAAGGAAAGTATGAAATCATGGCATTCTGTTTCTTCTGTAAATTCATTCTGAGGCTTTTCTGGATGTCAGCGGCTATAGTGGTTAAAACCCTGGTCTGTGAGCTTAATTTTGAACAAAGGACCTGACTGAAAATGAGCCAGTCTCAGCTGACCTATCCTATTCAATTTTTGAATGAAAGTTTAAATGAAATGATGTGAAAACAGGAGATCACAGGTTCAAATCCCACCTCTGACACTGATTTATTTAATCTTGTGACTTCAAGGAAGTCATTTGATCTTCCAGTACATCAGTCCTCATATTATAGCTGTAATTAGGGTAGGCAACAGACACCACTGAAAATTATATGCTGCAGCTCAGTGCAAATTGATACAGTGCAGAAAAATAACAAGTGGATGCATGAATAAATACAGATAAGGTGCGGAGTCCTTTCAAATAAAGATCTGTGCTCCTGCCTGGGAGGTTATGTATAATAGCTGTGCATTATAAAACTGTTTTCTTGGAACCACCACAAAAAAGTTTACTGTATGTGATAAGTAAGCAAATAACATTAAGGTGATGGATGGAGGTCTAAAGAGATATGGATACTCGTTGAGTAAACAGATTGAGATTTTTCAAGTGAAAAAACACACAAGCCACAGGAGAGATCTGAGAGACAGCACCAGCAGAAATGCATTGGTGGGTGATGTGAGTCAGGATGGTTTGCTGGGCAACGTCCTACAGAAGAAAGGGAAAAGTCACATATGGTTGGTGCAGCTTTTGCTTTTCAACTAGACGCCAGCACAGACAGAACAGTGTCATGACTTCCTAGCTGATGATTGGTGTGATGTCGAGCCCCTTGCAGACCACTCTGCATTGGACAGACAGTGTCACACCCCTCAAACGTGACTGTACCACAAGACATTTGCTGCGCGTGTGCGCACGGCAAATCTAAAAATTAAGTAAATTGACTTCTATTGTATCTGTTTCATGATTCAGAGCCTTAGCTACCTGATTTTTGTACAGTCATTGATCTGACTGTTAGCTAGCTATACACCTTAACCATCATATACATTATCTGTATATAATGCATTGTATTGTATGTAACTTATTCTACATATACTGTGTATTTTTTTACAGAATTATGTGATAAGGGCTAGTCCCTAATAGCACTGCACACAAAGAGCGGCACAAATATCGCCCGAAGCAAAAGGGCGGCCGAAAACAATGGAGCCTCAGCAACAAACCATTGCTTTTTTTTAGCAGGGCTGTGCCTGCACCCCAAAAATTATATAATCAACTCTGGGGAGTACAAGCCACACTAAGGGGAACCAGGAAGATGAGACATTCAAAGGGAGGGGTAAGGGTAGAAACCCCATCAGGACATTAAGTCAGAGGTTGAGGTAGGGATGTCTTTTCTGGCAGACTGAATGGACCACTGGTCTTTCTCTGCTGGCAGTGTCTATGTTTCTGTTTCACAACAAACCTGCAGATAATAGCTATGTCTTGGTAACAATGTCATGAATTGCTCTGTCTCTGTACTGCTACAAGATGGCCAGCTTCCTACCATTCACACGTGCATATCTGTATGACAAGGTCAGTGCAATTCCATAGGGGTCATTGATGAAAACTACAGGGGTTATCATGTGATCCCACCAGTCATTTGCATAGTAGCCTCATAGAAATTGTATAGGTCTCTGCAGGCCCGGTGGCACTGAAGGCTGAGGCACTGGACGCCACACTGGTGACCAGGATTTGGGAATGAGCCCAGGTTGTCGGGGGTCAGCAGGTGGGGGGTATGGAGTAGAATTGAGCTGCTGCGGGGAGGAATGAGGGGGTTTCCCTGGCCCTTGACAGCCAGTCAGTGGAGGAAGGATGGCAGTTCAGGCTATGGGGAGCCCTGTGATTGCCAGGGGTAGGGTGGAAGGGGCTGAGTTGGTGCCCAGAGGGCACATGCAAACCTCCATCTGCTCATAGAGCAATGTTTGCTGGGGTCCCGGGAATTATGGGGAGAAAAGGGGGAAAAATCATAAACTGCATACAGAAAAAAAAGGTAATTATATAGGCCACTTGCATGCAGCATGTAAGCTTCCATGTCCCCATCTGATGTCTCCTCTGTTTTTTGTTATCGTGGATCTCTATGTGTTTGTTCTCTGTATGGCTTGACACCTTGTCATGGTACAGAAGCTTATCACTTCATGGGATTGTTACCTAGAGTCAGTCACTTTCTGCAGGTACTTATTTTCTTCTCACTCTCTAATACAGTACATAACTGTACCTGTATTCAAAGGCCACCTGTCTATAAAAAGATACATATTTTTTTATCCTCAGTGCCAAAGGGGGTTCTTTTAGTCCAGCTGTGCTACAGTGCTAATGATTGGTATCTGGCAGGGCACAGAACACTGAGGCTACGTGCCTGTTTGATAAAGTACTGGAGCTCTTTGGTGGGGGAATGTATGGGAGAATGAAATCATGCTGCAAAGCTTGGGCTGTGTGCCACTTCCCACTATATCCTGAATGTTAAGAATCTGGCAGACGTTAATAGCAGCTGGACATTTCTTATCATTTCTTGAGCACAGAGGAGGAAAGTACAGGTACTCCCCCACCCCAAACAAAGAACAATCTGCACAGAAGAAAATCAAAAGGCTATAGGACTCAGCCTGCACAGTACATTAATGCTAATACCCCCCCCCCACTGGTGCCATTAGATACTGCTTTGTCAGCTTTCAAAATTATAAACAAACTGGCTCAGCATTTACGATTATCAGTTTTGCTGCTGCCCTAAAATGTCCACTGGGATCAAGTGGTATTATGTCATCGGAGCGAGACAGTTCAGTCTGCATTTCTGTACCTCAGTGGTGCTGAGTAAATGTCTGTGTATCCTGTGCATGTCATGGGTCTTGATTATCCGAATATGTACTTCCCCTGTGTGTTCCACTTTGTAAATCCCTATGTGTTGCACTTTGTAACCTGCCATATATTACAAAGCATGACACATAGGGAGCGCTCTGATTCTGATAAGAAAGATCAATGGCAAGCGCATGATACATGGAGATTTGCACTGGTAACACGGAGTTAAAGTAACACACAGATCTAGCCAGCTTGCTGTTTTGACATCTTCATCATGACGTCAGTGGACATCCTAGGGCTGCAGTGGAGAAGTAATTTTAATTGCTACATACATAGATACATAGACAGTGTCGGCAGATAAGGGCCTATGGCCCACCTAGTCTGCCCATTTGAGCTTGTAAGTTCAGTTTGTTTTCCTAGAAGTCTGTTTCCCCTTACCCCTGCCCTCTAGAATTCCTTTATGTCTATCCCATGCATTCTTAAATCCCGTGATTGTTTCAGCCCCCACCACTTCCTCTGGCAGGGTGTTCCACTTGTCCACCACCCGTTCTGTGAAGAAATTCTTTCTCATGTTTCCTCTGAATCGTCCTCCCTCCAACTTCATCCCATGCCCTCTAGTCCTGAAACATCTTTTTCGCTTAAAAATAGTAAGATTCTTTGAGATTCTTTGTTTAGCTTTTAAAAGATGACAAAACAGAATATTATGATACTGGTGGAAGTAAATGGTAACCAAAGTGTGCACTGGATCATGAAGCCAGAAAACAAAGTTGGGAGGGGGGGAGGAAGAGACTGCAAATACACTTTTCCAATGCTGTCATCAGTCTTCTACACATTCTGCCATGGTGTGCAAAAGCCAACTAAAATAACTGACAAAACAGGGAATGGGAACTTTGTGACCCTCTAGTCTAGGTCTCTCACTAACAGGTCACCACTACAATTGATAGTAGCCCTGGAAACACCACAGCCTGAGAGTCAACAGGCACTATTCTCACATGAGCCACCCTTAGTTCCATAACAGACCCCCCCCCCACCACACACACACACACACACACACACACACACACACACACACACACACACACACACATATACCATGACCAAACAGTACAGAATGTATCAAAAAGTGCCTCTCTTTGTCAGCAGACTATCCTCCTTGGAAATTCTGTCTGCAGCTATTCAGCAATTTCAGCCCTCTATTCAGGTCAGTTTAGAAACATAAAGTCACCAAGAAATGAGATGAATATTAATTTGTACATAGTTCTTGTGATAAAAACAAAATATACTGTAGCATTTCCACACAAAGTTTAGAAAATTCAGCAGCAAACCCTCTTTGTGCATCATCCAAATCCTCCTTCCTTTCAAGAAGTAGTTAACAGTCCCCAGTCTCCCTATATAGTGCACATTTGTGTACATGGAGTTGACATCTTGTGTAACTAGATACCAATCTTCCTGTACCTTCGTTTATTCTAATGCTTGTACAGTGTTAGCCACGTCCTCTGTATAGGATCTTAGTCCAGCTACTGATTCCCTTAGGAATGTGTCCACATACTTGGATAGTGGCTCTGTTATTAATGAAGCTACTGCATGCCAATAAGTATTGGGCATGCAGGCTGGGGGGTCTGAAAACCCTTATGTACCTTCAGCAGGCTAGAAATGGTTGGCTTAACCAGTGTTTCCACTGTAAAGTATTTCCTAATGGTACTAGAAATAAGTCCCGCCGCTTCTGCCCTGACCAGGGTATCATGACGGGATGGGGCCATGATGGAGCCTGATGGGATTCACCCCAGAATCCTAAAAGAACTAAGGGAGGACCTAGTGACACCACTGACCATGCTTTTTAACAGATCATGGCAGGATGGGGTGGTACCTGAGGACTGGAGGAGGGCAGATGTGATTCCCCTTCACAAAAGTGGGAACAAGGCAGAAGCGGGAAACTACAGACCTGTAAGTTTGACCTCAGTGGTAGGGAAAATGATGGAATCACTTCTGAAAGAAAGAATTGTTGAGTACCTAGAGGCCAGCGGGGCTCAGGACCCAAAGCAGCATGGATTTACAGCAGGAAGGTCATGTCAGACAAATCAAATTGATTTCTTCAACTGGGTGACCAAAGTAATAGACCAGGGAGGGGCTGTGGATATGGCCTACCTAGACTTTAGCAAGGCATTTGACACAGTCCCACACAAAAGATTAATAATCAAGTTAGCCAGCCTGGGAGTGGGTCCCAGGGTGGTAGCCTGGGTAGCAAACTGGCTGCACAACAGGACACATAAGGTAATAGTGAATGGAACACATTCTGAAGAAAGGGGGGTTACTAGTGGAGTACTTCAGGGCTCAGTACTGGGTCCAGTCCTCTTTAACATCTTTATAGGTGACATTGCAGAGGGTCTGGAGGGAAAGGTATGCCTCTTTGCAGATGACACGAAGATCTGTAACAGAGTTGATACACAAGGGGGGGTAGAAAAGATGAGAAGAGACTTGGCAAGGTTGGAGTAATGGTCAGACATGTGGCAACATAGATTCAATGCAAAGAAGTGCAAAGTAATGCACCTGGGAAACCAAAACCCAGGAGAAGAGTACACAATACCAGGGGAGGTACTAACAACAACAAAAATGGAAAGGGACCTGGGGTAGTTATATCAGATGACCTAAAGGTGGGTAAGCAATGTGAAAAGTCAGTAAGGAGAGCCAGAGGGATACTGGGATGCATAGGAAGGGGCATCACAACTAGAAAGGAAGTGGTTATCCTCTGTACAGACAGTTGATGAGACCCCATCTGGAGTACTGCGTGCAGTTTGGAGACCTCATCTATGCAAGGACATAGACAGGATGGAAGCAGTCCAGAGAGGGCAACTAAAATGGTGCAGGGTCTGCAGCAGAAGCCATATGAAGAGAGACTGAGAGAGCTTAATATGTATACTCTTGATGAAAGGAGGGACAGGGGGACATGATAGAAATGTTCAAGTACCTCAAGAGAATCAACAAAGTCCAGGAGGGTAGCATCTTTCAGAAAAGAGATGTGTAAGAACAAGGGGCACAATTTAAAGATAGAGGAGCGGCTCAGGGTAATGTGAGGAAATATTTTTTCACAGAGAGAGTGGTGGATACATGGAACAGCCTTCCTGAGGAGGTCGTTGGGTCTAAAACAGTGGGGGAATTCAAACATGCATTGGACAGACACAAGGCAATTATAGTTGGGGGTTGCAAGAAGTAGGCTGTTGGTTAACTAGAATCTGCAGCTTATCCAGTAGGTAGGGAAATGGACAGACTGGGTGGGCCAAGTGGTCCTTATCTGCCGTCAAAATCTATGTTTCTATTTACTACTCTTTTGACTTTTTCAATGTTCTCATGAGTAAGTTTTCTATAAAAAGTGTCATCCTCTGGTTCTTAATGCCAGCAATACATTTACAGATGCCCTCAATCACCACACTATCCCATGTCAGCTGATCTGATTGTGATAGTTGCATTATTTTTCAAGCTTTTTATTGCTGCTTTTTCCACCTTCATAAGATTTTGATACCCCCCAAATTAGTATTTGTATTTGTCTGCCACAGTTTTTCAAAATCCAGTTCACAAAATTTAACAAATACTTCAACTGGGGCTATTAATGGGTGACAAAAGGAATATTTCACAGTCACTAGTATAGATATTATCTCCACTGCTCCCAGGGTCCAAATGGTTTCAAATTTAAATTTCATATATACTTATGACTGTCCAGCACAGTGTCAAATTGCTTTTGAATTTGCTGCTGGTACAAATATTAACCTCTTATTCAAAACTGATATCTGCACCAGTGTATGGGGTATTAGAGGAGATATTACTGCTTCTGCATTCAGTATCATTACTTGTTGTTCATAGTCCACTGCTGGCATGATCCTCTTCCTCTTCCTCCCCATCTAATCCTGTTTCCTTTTGTCCCTGTTTCTGAAAGAGCACTATTCTGATGCTCCCCTTCAGGATCAAACAGGATGGTGAAGTCTCAAAAATAAAATTAAAGTATTTGTCAATGCCGAATTTTGCTGTTGGGTTTAATTAGATGGGGGGAGTGGAGGAAACGGGGTGGCAGCACACAGTGGGAGGGAGTGGGAGGGTTTATTAGATGCTGGGGGAATGGAAGGAGCAGAGTGAGCAGCATGCAGTGGGAGGGAACAGGAGGGTTTAATTAGATGCCATTTCTGGGGGAACGGAGGAAGCGGGGTGGGCAGCAGGCAGTGGGAAGGAGCGGGAGAGTATAATTAGATACCGGGTGGACAGAGGGAGTGGGGTGGCCAGCATGCAGTGGGAGGGAGCGGGAAGGTTTAATTAGATGCCATTGCCAGGGGAACAGAGGGAGCGGAGCGGGCAACACACAGTGGGAGGGAGCAAGAGGGTTTAATTAGATGGCGGGGGGATGGAGGGAGCTGGGTGGGCAGCATGCAATGGGAGGGAGACAGAGGGTTTAATTAGATGCCACTGTGGGGGGGTTAGAGGGAACGGGGCAGGCAGCACACAGTGGGAGGGAGAGGGAAGGTTTAATTAGATGCCATTGCTGGGGGAATGGAGGAAGCAGAGCAGGCAGCATGCAATGGGAGGGTGTGGGAGTGTTTAATTAGATACCAGGGGGGTAGAGGTAGTGGGGTGAGCAGCATGCAGTAAGGGGAGCAAGGGGTTTAATTATATGCTGGGGGAAATGGAGTGAGTGGGGCAAAAGTCCTGGTTGACACCATGACGGTGAGAGCAGAGTAAGCAGGCATCAGCAGGAGTGGAAAAGGACATACTGCTGACAGAAAGGACTGGTGAGGTGGCAAGGGAGGGGGATAATGTCAGTCTGGCTGATCGAGCAAACAGCTATTTGCTGGGCGGTGACCTGCAGATGAAAGGAAAAAGCTGCCATGTGATTGGTGCGGCTTCTCCTTTTCGAGTGCAGACCACTTCAGGCAAAACATGGTCACGATCAGCCTGGCTGTTGAGTGGTGCGATACTGTTGTGCTCCTTGCAGAGCACTCTGCATTCTACAAACAGTGTCACACCCCTCAAAAGTCTATCACAGCAAGAAGTTTGCCGCGCATGTGTGAACTTAAAATGTAAGGCTATGTTGAAAATTTGGGTTATGCTATTAAAAAAAACAACAAAGTTCTAAATGTATGTTGACATTTTTCAACACATGTTCATAACTTTGGTAATTTTCAGTATTTTGACCCCAGATTTTAAACATAGCCATTTTTTTCACACCATCTCATGAACATGACAACTGTCATTTTTCAGATCCTGGCCAAAATGTGATTTCACAATTGTGGTGCAAAAACAACACTAGAGGGGTGATTTATTTGTTACAGTGCCCCTGTGACCATCTTTACGTGGGACAGACAACAAGAGAGTTAAAAATACATATTTCTGAACACAAGAGCAAGATAAGAAATAAAGATGAGCAGTCGTCTGTTGCACGACATTTCAATGAAAAGGGCCCACACACCAATCCAATTGAGATTCTGGGGACTGGAACATATATAGCCCCCTTCTAGACGAGGTAATTACCCAAATTTAATCAATAGCAGGGAAACGTGGTAGATCTTTGAATTAGGAACATATTATAATTCTTGGGGCCTCAATGAGGAAATTAATTGGCCAACATATTGGTGATTTTTTACACGAGCAGAGTGTATGAGATAAACCGCTTTGCCTTGTATTTCATACAGAATAACAGATATTCTAAGTTTCCCATTCAGTTCTTTAATCTCGCCTTGTTCCTTTCTTCTCCCCCCACTTTGCTCCGTTAGTTTGAATATCGATTTAATAAGATTTAAAGAAAGCTTTCTGATAACCTATGCCTGTTCTTTCCTCATATGTACACTTTAGCAAACCTGTAGTGATGGTACTGTAATCGTTTTATACATTCTGACACGTTTATGGTCAGGCATTGATTGCTATGACATTTCTAAGTTGTAAACCTGTCCACTAGTCTGTCAAGGCCAATGCCCATGTGGGAGGGTTATTGCTAGGTAACATTTGCAGCCTAGACATGATTTGTATCACTTGCAACATCTTGACGTCAGTACCCTCCCACACGGACATAAGAGGTAGGGCCGCAGCTCTGAATCTTGCTGCCACATCAAACTAACAACAGAGAGAACATCATGTGAGCACTGGAGTTGTAATTACTTTTTCTTTTTACCAAGAAGAAATTTGACTTAGTTGTTAAAGATTGGATAAAAAGAGTTATCCATAGTGAGCACACCTCTAGAACAGTTGAGCTAAGTAACTCTCTAAATTTAAACTAAAGATCTTAAAAGTACGTATTAACAATACAGTTATGTGGCACTCACATAAATTCTTTCAAGTAATATTGACACTGATATTCTACCTTTTAGGTTTTTCACATGAATTGAGAACTCTTGATACTAGAGCAAGTCTAGTTTGTATACGCAAAGGTAATGAGCAAATTTTATTACCCAAATTTAACTTTGTTTAACTTGACAAATATTTTAGCAATCAGTACATGAATACATTTGAGCTGTAGAAATGCTTTACTACCAGAGATTTAACATCAGAGATTTAAGCAGAGGTTTTAGATACTTTTTTAGGTGCATTCAAAAGTTTAATTACATTGATGGAGATATTTGATTTTCTTACCATAGCCATGAATAACGACTTGAAATCTACAAATGTTGGATTTGTTATTATAACAGATGTTTACTGTATGTACTTTTTTACAGTTGATTTGATGAATTTATGAGAAATCATAAGGACAGCGAAGTGAGGGCTGCAGCCTGTTTAATTGAGAGGTAGCCAATTATTTTATTTGGCACCATTCACATTTGTATGACTTTGTTTGATAACACACTGCTTCATGTGCATGTTTGAGATCAGATTTAATTTCTAAAAAAATATTTTTAATATTGTTTTGAGAAGCTTAGGAGATTTTGTACACTTATTCACATTCATTATTTAAATATAGATTTTTTACAGTCCCCCAGAAGAAGCCATTCTGATGAAACATTGGAGCAACTGAATTAATAATGGAATAAAGCATGTGATCTTTGGAAACAAGAGTTTGTATGTATGGCTTTGCCAGTGCTGGTGCTAGCTTTCAGTTTTGACTGTATTCTGCACCACGCATTGGGCTCCACTACAAAAATATGTTAACCTTAGAGATTTCCCCAGGATCTATTATTCTGAAACGTTGTTGTAAGTACCTTTTAAAAACATACAAAGAGTAATAAGACGAAAAGCAAGTTGACAATTCACTCCACAATTTAATGACCTGATGTAGCCAAAATCCCTGTCTTTGTAAAGTCCTACAATGGGAATGGGGGAAGGGAGGCAATTTACCAATTTGGACAAATCAAATGTGATACGAATGAGAAAAAAGATGAAATGGTACATATGAATGAGAAAGGAATCTCAGAGCACATAAACCTTTTGAATGCTATTAAATTAAAATAAACTATATTTTGTTCAAAAAACAACCAGCTGAACCCATTAAACAGAAGACAATGATGAGTAAGATGAGAAGCTGACCTTAAAAATCTGCAAACAGAGTGATGCAATGCTTGTATATGTTGAACGGCAGTGGTAGTGCCTGATGAGTATAAGGGAAGATCATAATCTATAACTGGTAACAATAATGACTGTGCAAGTACGCTTCTTTGAGTGAGATGTTAGGCAGTTTCTTAGCCAGTATAACTGACCCAAATGAGAATGTACTATTTGGACACCTAGAGATGGGCTAAAATTACATTTTGTGGGTGAAATTCTTGCAAAACTGGTAATTTCACCACGCAAAATATTTTGCAGAATTTGAGCGCTCCACAAAATTTTTTGCTGGTGCAAAAGTGCAAATTCTTTATTTAAATGTAGTATTTCACCAGCCACCCACCAGATGTGTTTTAAAAATAATAAATAACCCTGGTGGCTAGCAGTCCTCCCCACCCAAACATTACCCACCCACCCAACCAAAGTGTTTTAAAAACAACCACCCTGTCCCTGGTGGCTAGCAGTCCCTCCCACCACCCAATCATGCTGTCCAGTACTGCTCAACTCCCCATGACACCCAATCACACCCATCCACTCACCCAAAGTGTTTTCAAAAAACAACCACCCTGTTTCTGGTGGCTATCAGTCCCTCCGACCATAAGATTACAGTGTCTAGTACTGCCCACCCTATCGGTATCCCACATATTCATGTAGTGAAAAAATATTTTTCCCTGGTAGTCTAGTGAACCCCAGCCCTCCCTATCCCCAATCAAAAGAACTGTTTTTTTTCTTATTTTTCCTGGTGATCTAGTGGCCCACCCCAACCCCGGCAGGTAGTGTCCCATCCCACTGCCCCCATCCTGAAACAGTTACAGAGTAGACCACTAGCACAACCCTCAACTCTCCTCCATGGCCAGCACCCCAGTGAGATGTAAATGAATGAGCATGTGTGCAGTGCACACACTCATTCATTCCTATCTCAGTGGGCTGCCAGCCATGGAGGAAACTGAAGGGCTGTGTCAGTGATCCACTCTGTTTTGATATAGGGGGTGGGTGGGACACTATGTGCTGGATGGGGATGGGAGGGCCACTAGACCACCAGGAAGGGGGTAAAAGCAACAGAACAAAAGGGTAAACAGGGAGGAGAAGAGGCACTGTGGGTCACCCTGGAGACTGGAAATGGCACCACATGGTACCACAATCCACATAGGGGTTGTATACAGAACTCCATTTTGGGGAGGAAATGGACAAGGATATGATAGAAGGCATCCTTAGAATGGCAGAGAAAGGGGAGATATTGTTGATGGGGAAGTGAATATGCCGGATGTTAACTGGAGCACCTTTGCTGCAGCCACATCCAAGAGCAGGGCCATTCCTGATGTCCTACAGAGGACATGCCTCAGACAGCTAGTGTTGGAACCCACTCAGGAGAGAGCAATCTTAGACCTGGTAGTCTCAAATGGGGATGGAGACAGGATCTCAGATCTAGAAGTGGGTAGCCATCTGGGAACAAGTGACCCCCAAACAGTGCAGATCAAGATAAACTCAGCTGCAGAGTCAAGCTAAAAGTGAGGGTACTAGACTTCAGGAGGGCTGACTTTGTCAAAATGGGAGAGTGCCTCAGAAAAGCACTAGCAAACAGGCAAGAAGGAGGGGTTGAGCAGCAATGGGGAAACATCAAAACTGCTATCACAGAGGCAACAAGCCTTTGCGTGAAGCAAATAAACAAATCAAAACAAAAGAAAAGAACACTATGGTTCTCAAAAGAGGTGACAGGGAAGGTTAGGGAGAAAAAGATAGCATTTAAGAAGCATAAGGAAACACAGAAGGAGCAGGACAGAGAACTGTACCAGTTAAAGCAGAAGGAAGCGGGGAAGGCAATCAGAACAGCAAAGGCCCAAATCAAGGAAAAGATAGCCAACTTGGTAAAAAAGGGGGATAAAACCTTTTATAGGTACATTAGGGGTGTAGAAAGACAAAGGGAGGGATAGTGAGGCTGAATAAAGGGGACGGTAGGTGAACAGAGAGGGACAGTGAAAAAGCAGGGATACTGAACTAATACTTCTGCTCAGTATTCACAAAAGGAGAGGAGGGGGAGGTGCCTAATCCAATCAATAGAAGCACTCATGATAGGGGGTTAATCCCAGTCCTTTAACAGAAGAAAGTGTTCTGAAAGAATTCCTAAAACTGAAGGTGGACAAAGTAATGGGATCTGAAGGGATTCACCCCAGAATTCTAAAAGAATTAAGGGGAGAACTAGTGACACCACTGAATACCCTTTTTAACAAATCATGGGAGGATGGTGTGGTACCTGAGGACTGTAGAAGGGCAGATGTGATTCCCCTACATAAAAGTGGGAGCAATACAGAGGCAGGAAACTACAGACCTGTCAGTTTGACCTCAGTGGTAAGGAAAATGATGGAATCACTTCTGAAGGAAAGACTTGTTGTGTACCTAGAGGCCAGTGGGGCACAGGACCCAAGGCAGCATGAATTCACAGCAGGAAGGTCATGTCAGATGAATCTAATTGATTTCTTTGACTGGGTGACCAAAGTAGTAGACCAGGGAGGGGCTGTGGACATGGTTTACCTAGACTTTAGCAAGGCATTTGACACAGTCCCACGCAAAAGATTAATAAAAAAATTAGCCAGCCTGGGAGTGGGTCCCAGGGTGGTAGCCTGGGTAAAACATTGGCTGGACAACAGGACACAGAAGGTAATAATAAATGGAGTCCACCCTGAAGAAAGTGGGGTTACTAGTAGGGTATCGCGAGGGTTCAGTACTAGATCTAGTCCTTTTTAATATCTTTATAGGTGACATTGCAGAAGGACTGGAAGGAAAAGTATGCCTCTTTGCAGAAGACACAAAGATCTGCAACAGGGTTGATACACAAAGGGGGTGGAAAGGATGAGAAGGGACTTGGCAAGGTTGGAGGAAAGGTCAAAAGTATGGCAGCTTGAATTCAATACAAAGAAGTGCACAGTAATGCATCTGAGAAACAAAACCCCAGGGGAAGAGTGCACAGTGGGGGGGGGTATTAACAGCAACAAAAATGGAAAGAGACCTGGAGGTATACATATCAGATGACTTAAAAGTTAGCAAGCAATGTGAGAAGGCAGTAGGGATGGCTGGGGGTATACTGGAATGTTTAGGGAGAGGCATCACCAGAAGAAAACAGGAAGTTGTTATCCCTCTGTACAGACAGTTGGTGAGACTCCATCTGGAATGCTGCATCGAATTCTGGAGACCCCATCTATGCAAGGACATAGACAGGATGGAGACAGTTCAGAGGAGGACAACTAAAATGGTGCAGGGTCTGCAACAGAAGCCATACGAGGAGAGACCAAAGGAGCTTAATATGTATACCCTTGAGGAAAGGAGGGGGAGGGAGACATGATAGAAACTTTTAAGTACCTCAAGAGAATCAACAAAGTCCAAGAGGGTAGCATCTTTCAGAAAAAGAGATGCGCAAGAACAAGGGGCCACAATCTGAAGATGGGGGGATGGCTCAGGGATAATGTGAGGAAGTATTTTTTTCACAGAGAGGGTGTTGGATGCATGGAACAGGCTTTCTGAGGTGGTTGTGGGGTCAAAAACAGTGGGGAATTCAAAAATGCATGGGACAGACATAAGGCTATTCTTCTGGGGGCTAGGAAGAAATAGGCTGTCAGTTAACTAAAATAGGCAGCTTATCCAGTAGGTAAGGAAATGGGCAGACTAGGTGGGTGAAGCAGTCCTTATCTGCCATCAATGTCTATGTTTCTATGTTTCTATGTTAAAAAAATTGTTCAGTCAGGGATAGGGAGGGATGGGGTTCACTAGACTACCAGAGAAAAATATTTATCCCACTGTATGGGGATCTGGGATAGGGAAGGGGAGGTTGGGCAGTACTGGGCACCATGATTGGGTGTTGGGAGGGACTGCTAGCCACCAGAGACAGAGTGGTTGATTTTTAAAACACTTTGGGCCAGCTTACAGGCATGGTTGGGTGGCATGGGAGGGTTGGGCAGTACTGGATACCATGACTGGGTGGTGAGAGGGACTGCTAGCCACCAGAGATGGGGTGGCTGTTTTTTTAATACACATTGGGTGGGCGAGAGAGGGACCACTAGCCTCCAGGGTTATTTTTTTTTAAAAAAACACATCAAGTGGGTGGGTGCTCGGAGGGGGACGCAAGCCACCAGGATTGTTTTTTTTAACACATCAGGGGACGAGTGATGGGACCAGGGTGAGGGACTGCTGGCCACCAAGGATTAATTTTCACACACCCCTAGAAATGGCAGAATTTTGCCCCTCTATTTTGCAAGCTAAATTCCACATTCTGCTGGTAGAATTTCACATTTCGCTCCTGCAAAACATTTGACGAAATGCATGAGTTTCACAAAATGTTTGATGGAGTGAAGAATGTCATCTGTGCCCATCTGCATTGACAACATGAATAATATGGTCCTGAAAGGTAAAATTTTGATCCAACACAAATTCCAAATACTGAAAATGTGTCTCATGTTCAGTTTTAGCACAAGTCAAATCACTAAAAGAAGGAAGCGGCACTGATTGTTCATTCTTTTGTTGAGTTCCAAACAACAAAGATGTGGTCTTAGAAGTATTCAACAACATACCATTTCCAATCAATCAGTGTCATTCATTATCGCGATCCCTTTATAAACCAGTGTTAATCTTGAAGGGGTTGTTACCAGATCAGTGTAACACAATGCCATCTGCATACCTACTAATACATGTATGTAAATCATGAATAACAGATGGTAAAGTATTCAAAAAAGTACTAAAAGAATGTGGCCCAGATGGATCCTTGATAGACACCCATATGTATCTCAGTTAAAGGGTAGATAGTAGAATCAAGAATAACAGATTGCCTTCTATTTGACAAATAATGGAATCAATTTTTTATGATGGGTAAGAAGCTGAAATTCTCAAATCTTGTCAGCAGTTGACAGTGATTGATGAGATCAAATGCCTTTGATAAATCAACCTACCAAGCCACCTCTGTCCAATGTCCTTTGGATAACATTCATGACCTCCAGTGTTGCTGTCTGGGTTCTATAATTTTCCCTGAAGCCATGTTGATAAGGTATTAACAGATTCTTTAATCTGGTTAAACATTATTTGTTCCTAGACCTTGGACAGAGGGGCAAGCAGGGAAATGAGACAGTATTTTGTTTTCCTGCTCCCCATCCTGGTTTGCCCTCCTCCCCCCCCCCAAGGCATCCCAGCAAGACAGTAATTTTTTTGAAAGAGCATAATCACCAGCCCCTTGCCTTCTTCCAAAGCTGTGGAATTTCAGCAACACATAAAGACTGATTAAACAGAATATTCAATGGATAAGCCATCAGGTGGCATACTAGTCCAAATGAACATAAATCAATCATGTCAGCTCCCACGTGTCTTTAAATTCATACTCTTAAGGTATCCTAGGGTTTCTTCAGTAGTCAGCAATTTAAACTCAGATTCATGAAAACTACTGTCAGGTCCTTGTACTGTATACTAGAATTAGAGACCAAAGATACCAATGGAGCAGAATGTTTAAAAACTTTAGTCAAGACTCTAATTCAGTAGCACTAGTTAGTTTAGCAGTTAAGTTAACTTCACCAGTAATCAGTAATGGAATTTGAGTAGTATTTGATTGTCCAAGCAATTTGTTTAGAATTGACCAACTAATCTGCCACATAATAGAGCAGGAGAACTGGTGTTGCAAGAAAAATTTACATTTAGTACTCCTCTCTAACTTTTTAGATAAATCTAATTGCTTATACTTAAGTGAACAAGATGAGAATCGTGACTTCATAAAGGCATGCCAAGCACTATCTCTTTCTTGCATCTTTGCTATTAGTTCAGGTGTAACCCATTCCTGAGAAATATTTCTTACTCTAATTGTAGGTACTGGGGCAGGGTTCACTCATGCCAGTGCACAAAGAAACTTTGTGCAATCAATGAGGTGCAGGCAAAAGATCGTCCGGCAGGCAAGTACCAAGGAACCGGTCACCTGCCACCAGACCTCACATGGTGTGTGCATGATTTGCTGCAGGGGGCTATGCCTCCTGTGCCCCACTCCTACTATTTTATAATCACCTTCCCCCTGCCCTTTTTGTGGGGAGTTGTTGACCATAGTGTTGTGCAACCTAAACCCCCAATCAGCCACATTGTAGGTACTCTCTTTAGCATGCCCACATTGGAGTGCCCCGCTAATGGTATATACTGGGGCAGAAACATCACAAACCCTTTTAAATTCTGTTGTTATAAAATTAAGCATAAGGTCAACTTCTGGAACCGAGTGCAAGTACAGGGAGGAACAGGGTGCAGGAATACACTATTTTTAAGTGAAAAAGATGTTCCAGGACTAGAGGGCATGGGATGAAGTTGGAGGGAGGATGATTCAGAGGAAACGTGAGGAAGAATTTCTTCACAGAACGGGTGGTGGACAAGTGGAACACTCTGCCAGAGGAAGTGGTGGGGACTGAAACAATCACGGGATTTAAGAATGCATGGGATAGACATAAAGGAATTCTGGAGGTCAGGGGTAAGGGGCAACAGACTTCTAGGAAAACATAAACTGAACTTACAAGCTCAAATGGGCAGACTGGGTGGGCCACAGGCCCTTATCTACTGACACTGTCTATGTATCTAAGTACGACCAGTCAATGGATGCAACTGAATTACGAAGCTCAGCTAAATCTAAATTTTTTAAATACCATGAAGTTTTGTCAGTTGGAGGAATTTGTGGTTTTTGAGCACTCGATGTACGAAAAATAGGACAATGATCATGAAGACTATCTGCCAAATGAAAACTTTGTAATATTCTGTCCATTCAGGAAGTCACAATCCAAGCAATTATGGTTTCAGTTCTAGTTTTATGATTATACCTGGTTGATGAATGAATAGCCTGTTGTAAATTTAAGTTAGCTGTATGATCCCTTATTTTAACATTTCCTTTATCAGACCAATTCACATTAGTGTTCTCCAATAATATTATTTATTTTGCTGTTGAGACAGAAGCCTTATAATCTAAGAGGTAGTCCATCCACAGAATTGCCAGGAGGAAAGTAAAAGGTGATTATATGTACTTGTTTCACTTCACCCCTCCCAGAAAAATAACTAATAGAGGAAAATCAACATTAGAGTAATTATGAGTGAAATCACTCCTAGGTACAGAAAAGGGAATGTTTATATATTGTATATATATATATATACTGTATATACACCAATGTTTATATAAAACCCCTTGCGTTTTGTCTGACAGTCACACCAGAACAAATTAAAACCATCTATCCTGACAGCAGAGTCCGGAATGTTGCTAGACAGCCAAGATTGTGAAACTGTTACTATGTCAAACCCATTGCTGGTAACTCAGACCCTAAACTCATCCATCTTAGGCAAAATGCTCCACGTGTTAACACGAACAAATGTTGGCATGCTTAACACCAACTCGGTTGGGGGCATCCATACCCAGATATGGACAAATGGGTCCTGGGTTAGATTGTACATTTGCAGCTAACAATAGCAGTTATATGATCAACATGTTTCCTAACAGACATATTTAACCATAAGAAGTCTTTTCCAAATAGTGTAACTATTCCTTCTACAAACCTGCAAAAAAGAAATGTGTCTATGCAGACATTCAACTAATATATTGAAAGTGTGATTCCATCCATGCCTCCCACTAATAAAATTAATTAAAACCAAATATGATATATTTGCTAAAGGGGTGCTTGGATGATTGAATCTGTGGCACAGAATCAAATTGAGGTATTCTGCAAGCAAACAATGATATCAATAACAAACTCAGTAATGGATACATTATTAAGTCAGTATATAACCAGACACACACAGAATATCATGTCCCAGCTCAGCAGTAATGCAGGATAAACAGTTAAGCAAAGCCAGAGAGCACATGAGGTTAAGAGGAAAACAGCACACGTAATAAGATTAATTCAAAATTTGGGTGGGTAACACTGACATCATTAAGCCACCAGGTGATGCCTTCTGTGCTCCCCCACATTGGTTCATGGATGGATCCATTAATTGGGAAAATTCTGCTATTAATGATGGCCTTCTATGGGTCTGCTTAAGTGATAGTCTTCCCCACCCTTTAACAATGAACATGTGATCTGAGAATAGGTTTTCCATTCCCTTCCCGGTGAAATGGACCCCACCATGGAAGGGGGTTGTGATGTAATAGAGGTAGTGTGACTGGAGCCAGACAGGGCACATGCCAGTGTCTTGATGGGAGCTGGCCAGATGGAAGACAATGGAGATAAGCACAAGCAGATTAAGGGGGAAAAACCTGTAAATAAACAAAAATTACCTTAGTATTTATAACAATCCAGGTATAATTTGTCCCAGACTGTGAACAACCACTGCATAGCTTGATGCAGACATGGCTATAACTTTTCAAAGAATTTTGTTCATCGTGTACTGGTTTTGTCTAACAAAATGAACTTTCATTCATGGTTAACCACTTTAAGTCATACATTCCCTAACAATCCAGCTATTTTAAATATTATACACTCCATCAGGAACAGCTGCCCTGCCCTGGTCCCACCCTACAGTCTATTTTAATATGGATAAACCATGTCTGTATTCTGTATTTCTGTCAATGTGACTTCATGTGTTAGCTGCAGGAAGAGAGTAATGCAAATAATAAATGTACTTCAGCTTAATTCTGAACCCTTTGGTTTGTGTGGGATGTGATGTGATAAAGTGTGTGTGTGTGTGCACGTGTGTGTGTGTGTGTGTGTGTGTGTGTGACTGTGACATGAGTAACCCTTTGTATGTGTGTGTGGGGTTAATTCTGTGTGTTGTAATATGAGGAACCCTTTGGATTTGTGGGGTGCAATATGAGGAACCACTGAGTGTATAAAATGCAGTATGATAAATCCTTTGGGGTGTGGGTGTGATATGAAGAGCCCTTTGAAAGCATGTGGCATTTAATATTTGTGTTGTGTAGGGTATAATATGAGGAACTCCTTGAATGTGTCGTGATCGCTAACCACCCAGCACTAATGTAATGCAAGTTTCTGCAGGCTATGCATGTATGACTAAACATTCAATATCAGATGTTTTCAAACAAATTGAATATGCAATCTCTGCAAAAAAAAAAAACATAAAAATAGGCATGGATCTTTGGCTTGATCCATATCTGTCATTTTTTTTTAATTTTGATTCCATTTCTTTATTCCCTTTGCACCATAAGGTCAACACTACCACCTCCTCCAAACCCAAAAATACACCTTTCAGTGTATCTGCCCCTTCCCAAAACACTATCCATTGTGGTAACCACAATACAATCATTGCAGGGTGAACTACAGGTGAGGGTGATAAACCCAGTCACTAGCCTACATGGTGCCCACCAGTGAGGAAACAGAGGGTGGGAAAGGTTGGGTGGTGTGGTTATAATGTTGACTACCTGAGACAGACAAGGGAACTGGCAAGAAATATAACTATAGTGTTGACTTGTGGGGGATATAATCTAGTGTTATTGTGGTTGTGTAGGGGGAGAGAATGTATGTTACTTAGAGGGAGGGTGGTGGGATCAATACATAAGAAAATCAGAGCAATGTACTATTCTTTGATGTATTGAGAACGGTGATCATCAGCTGCAGCAAATTCAGAAGCCTCATCATCAGAAACTATAGAATCAGAATAATTTATTGTATTCACAGGAGAATTGGAACATAGTGGCTTGAACACATAAGGTTCATCTAGCACACACACGCGCACGCACGCACGTACCACGCACACACACAAAAATAACCATTAGCATCAATCTCTTCTGTATCAGAGATATATTCAGCTGTAATGCAGTCTCACTGTACAGCACTGTGTGACATTTTCACTCCTTGGACATCACACAACACATTTTGTCACCTGATCTGATGCTCCATTTTAGGGGGTGTATGCATGAATATGTGCAAAGCCTACGCGCCACATACTGGTGGTGTGTAGGCTACCCTAAGTCATTCAGCTGTGCACAGTGGGTCCTACAGCCCCCTCAAGGGGCATGTGCCCATTCATCACCAGATCTCTTTTCCATCCATGCAGCTATGTGTGCAGAGGGACCGGGGGATGAGCCAGGGGTCACTCCCACACTCTGCACCATTCACCAAGGTAAACAATGCTGGGAGAGGGGGTGCAGTCTACAGGCAGGAACCCTTTTATAGCTGCTGCATGCCCCCCATGTACCACAGACACTGGCTGCAGTGGAACAGCTGCCCCCTCTACCATGCTGCCCCAGCCCTAAAGTCATGCAGAGAGGGCTGGGGCAGCCATTGGGGCACTCACTTGATTTAAAGGATATTCCAGAATGCATGATGTCCAACAATCCCCTGCTCCACACAGAGCAGGGGATCCACTTAATTGCCGGGTTGGGTATCTGATTGGATGCCCACCTGTGTCTGCCAGTCTGCCCACATGCACATCAATGCACCGGAGGGATGGGGCTGCAGACAGGCTGCCAGCTTTAGTGAATTGTGTGCCTTGCACACCTGCACACAGGTGCAGACGTGTATGGGTTGGGTACTTGCCTGAGGCTTGTGCCCAGCCCACATTCATTCACAGTCAGCTAGATGCTGAAATGTTTAAATGGAAACTAGTGATTGCTTTTTGGTTAATTAGTTAGTTAGTTAGTTCGTTAGCTTGTTTTTGTTTGCCAGGTAAAGTACACTAATAAATGCCTATTTTCAAATACAACCCAGGAAAGTAAAACAGGGAACAATATCACAAAATAATACAGTTAATAGCCAATGACAGTTAACTAATGATGTGATCATGAAGTTTTATCATGAAACAAGCATGGACTAAAGAACAGAAATATACACATCCAAAATAGAACAAATAGGATATGAAAACCATACATAGAGGTAACCATACAATTTCACATGGCAGATTTTAACAGCATTATAGCTTAAAAATGCATTGAGATGGTTTCAAAAACAATGTACATTAACTTATTGTGTATGATGCTACTGTACTGTTTGCAGTGCTTGAACACAGTTTCTGACACTTAAAAAAGACGGCTTGTTTAATTGTCTTTTAAGTACAAGTGTTGGCTAGAAAAGTCACTTGTAAAGAGAATGGTGATATCAGCAGCACCTTACCTGTGAGGCAAAGGGTTTCGTTATTTTCTATGTGGTAAGTGTTTAACCCAGCTTGGCAGCAGCTTGACCCCTGGTGATGGATGCAGGTCAGTGCACTCAAGACCACACATGACTGAAGACTGGTGGAACACGAGCATTGGTGTATCAGGTGCAAAAGCATGTCTGATGGCACCCCAGGTGCCATTGTACGTCTGCTCCACTGGGGCAAGTAACTAAGGAAACTGCTGCCAGCCTGGAGGATGACACCCTACCTGTCACTCCACGTTCACCACTGAGCATCTTTCACTGTTCCTGAGAATTAACAAACTTCATCTGCACCAGGGGCTGACTGGATGTATGGGGAAGATGCCATGGAGCTGCAGGCAACCCCACCCCCACAGGAAGGGGGTTCAGTATACCTATTTGTTACAAGTGGTCCAGAGCCTCGGAGGTTGCAGGTAAGAGGGCTTTGGCAGGACAGGCACCAGAGGCAATGGTGGAAAACCAGTGGAGATCTGGGTTGGTGGATTTATCAGAGAATAAAAAGAACTGACAAAAAAAAAATATGTGCAAATTAATGGGGGCAAACCTTAAAGGGATACTGTCAGCTTTTGCAGCCTTTTTAGCCATATGTGACCAATGTGGAATCCACAATGGATATGTGTTCTAAAATAAGAATTTGGCCTCAATCTGCCTGGTGTGTGTATTTTTTCTTTAGAAAATGAGCAAGTGATTTCCTTGTCTCTGACTGGCTGAGATCCCTCTCCAGCCATACATTTATCTTGCAACAGAGACTGTGGAATAAGTCCCACTGGCAAGTGCCCCATTATCAGCTGGCATTACTGTGCCAGCTAAAAATTTACTTTTGAACAGCTGACATTTTGTTTGTCTCATTTAGTGAGGGAGAGTCTCCACCCCCTGACGCAAACTGCTGCCTGGTAGAACGGCAGTCATCAAACTTAACAGGGCAACTTCAGTAGGAACATTTCTGTCTGCCCACTTTGTGAAGAAAACTGTTTCTGTGGGCAGATCAGTTCTAGTGCTTACTTTACACAGTGCACCCTGACCGCGATGACTGCCCGGTTCCTGTAGATTCCCCTGACCTGACCATACTGCTGGGCTGCCAGACCACTTTGATAAAAATTGTAAAAAGTATTACAAAGACAACAACTCAATAGCACCACAGCACCATTGCAAATTATACTTGCTCATCTGAGCTGCTCAGCCTTCGTGTCTGTTACCACATGGGCAACCACAAGACTTCAGGTATAACCTCACTTAGCCGCTCACTCTGCCATCCCACTTGACCATGTTCTAAAACTGATCCCTTTCTTGTACCTCTTCTTTCACTACCTCCTTTGTCCACAGACAAATCACCCTCACAACATTAACTTGCACATTTTCCTGGACATTTCTGCACAGAATCGGAAGTAGGAGAGTTCATCAGCCGACTTCTGTGTTCCCTGTCTGATTGTGCCTAAGAGGGGCACTGTACCATTCTCACTCCACCACAGAGCTGCTTGCTCCCCGCTCACAGTGTGCCAACAAAAGCATTTTTCCTTTAAAAAGCAATGTCTAGTGCTAGCACTATGAGAAAACTCTTGGGGAGGTGACTGAAAAGTAGTCAACATAAAATGAAGAGAGACACTACAATCTAATAAGCATTTGTCGATGCCGAATGTTTGCTTGCTGGTATTAGCATTGGAAATGCAGGAGTTAGACAGATGCAGAATAGGAATGGAAGTGAAGTATTGAACTTCACGCCAACCCCACCTCCATCCTGTAGAGATGGACAGGCACTGGGGAAAGTGTTTGGGTTGTCTCCCATGACGGTCATGCCATGTCACCTCACCCTATTCTGCAGACACTGACATGTACTGAGGTGTGCCTTGGGGTGTATGGCTTTACAGTCACCTCATTCCATAAGCACATATGCTGAAATAGGTGCACCATAGGAGAATGGAGTGAAGTCTGGGGCCGAAGAGCCCAAGGTACACCTTGATGTCTGTCAGTGGCTGGGGGAGTGGGATGGCATGTGCAGTACAGTTGGCAATCCAAAGACACACTCCGATGCCTTTCAGTCTGTACAGGGTGGGACATTGTGGTTAGAAACCCTAACGCCCTGGGCGTTTGTTGGTATTTGCACTACAAATTTTCAACATGGCATTTTCTGACCCTACCTCATGAAAGCATTTGGGACCTCTTCTCATGAAGAGTGGCAGTGTGATTTTGTCAATGTGTCCTGAACTTTGAGTTCCAACAGCGACCATGCCATTCTGTGCCACATGTATGAAAACACAGATTGGGCAGGATGTGAAGAATGAAAGCTGTACCATCCATATGGAGGTGTGAAGAGATGGCAATGCTGAAAATCTGTAGTGGGAATAATAAAAATGCTCACACTTCTGAGCATACGTGGAAACTGCGCAACGCATGTGTGTAACATAGGCATTTTATGGACTTTCATCACCAAATTTTCAACATAGGCATTTTAGGACCTCTGCTCATTAACATTGTCACTGTGATTTTCTTAATGTCTCCCGAACAGTAATTTCCCACAGCAACCTCGCTATTCTGCCCCGGAAGTGAAAAAACACATTTCGACCAGGATGTGAAAATTGGCAGCTGTACTGTTCATAAGGAGGTGTGGGAAAATGGCAATGTTGAACATTTGGAGTGAAAATATTACAAATTTGAGAGGTTACAAGCATGCATGGAAACTGCGCAATGTACGCTCATAACATAGTCATCTTATGGACTTTCATCACAACATTTTCAACATAGGCATTTTAGGACCTCTGCTCATGAACAGTGTCACTGTGATTTTCTTAATGTGTCCCAAACACTGATTTCCCACTGTGACCATGCTATTCTGCACCAGAAATGTGAAAACACATTTCAGCCAAGATGTGAACAATGACAGCTGTACTGTTTATAAGAAGGTGTGGGAAAATGGCAATGTTGAAAATCTGGAGTGAAAATATTACAAATTTGCGACATTACCAGCGTGCGTGGAAACTGTGCAACACACAGCCATAACACAGTCATTTTACGGACTTTCGTCACAAAAATTTTAACATACGCATTTTAGGACCTCTGCTTATGAACAGTGTCACAGTGATTTTCTTAATGTGTCTTGAACACTGATTTACCACAGCGACCGTGCTATTCTGCGCTGGAAGTGTGAAAACACATTTTGGCCAGGGTGTGAAAAATGACAGCTGTACTGTTCATAAGGAGGCATGGCAAAATGGCAATGTTGAAAATCTGGAGTGAAAATATTGCAAATTCACGAAGTTACGGTATGCACACTCATACAACAATAATTTCTTGAATTTTTTCCACCAAATTTGCAACATAGACTTTTTGAGAGCCCACCTCATGAACACTGGCGCTGTCAGTTCATTAATCAGTCCCAAAAGGTGATTCTGTGCAGTGATGGCAAAATCACCTTTCAGGACCGAATAACGCCATGACAGTGCATGAATTCATGAGGAGGGGTCCCAATAACCCCATGTTGAAAATTTGGTTGCAAAATTCCATAAAAATGCCTGAGATATGCTCCAAAGTTGAAAACCCCCAATTTATGCCGTTATACAGCTTACTGGCATTTCTTCAGTTCGCAGTCAGCTTTGAAGAGTGCAGATGTGTTCTTGGTCCACCAAACATCGTCGTGACATGCTCCAGAGGTAAGTATGGGGTGGGGAGGTGTGGGGAGGCAGGGTGCGCAGAGTGTGGGCATAGGTTTGGGGGGCAGGGCCACCGGACTCGACGAGAGACCATTTTCTCGTTTGCAGGTAAAAAAAAAAAATTGCAGTACTTTTTTTGTTTTCACAGGGGCATTTGGCATGCTGGGGTGGGTTCCCAGTGTGCCACCTGACTGTTTTGTTTTGGGGCGCTGTAGCCAACAGGGGATTGGGCACCCCCGTCGGCACATACCAAGGGGGGGGCGCAAGAGCTGAAACATAGAAACATAGAATTTGATGGCAGATAGGGATCGCTTGGCCCACCTAGTCTGCCCATTTTCCTACCTAACAGATAAGCTGCAGATCCTAATTAACCAACAGCTTACTTCTTCCTATCCCCCACTAGGACTGCCTTATGTCTGTCCCATGCATTCTTGAATTCCCCCACTGTTCTTGACTCCACAACCTCCTCAGGGAGGCTGTTCCATGCATCCACGACCCTCTCTGTGAAAAAATACTTCCTCACATTACCTCTGAGCCATCCCCCTCCATCTTCAAATTGTGCCCCCTTGTTCTTGCACATCTCTTTTTCTGAAAGATGCCACCCTCTTGGACTTTGTTGATTCCCTTGAGGTACTTGAAAGTTTCTATCATGTCCCTCTCTCCCTACTTTCCTCAAGGGTATACATATAACTCTTAGTCTTTCTTCAGATATCTTCTGGTGCAGACCCTGCACCATTTTGTTTACCCTCCTCTGGACAGCCTCCACTCTGTCTATGTCTTTCGCGGATGGGGTCTCCAGAACTGCACACAGTACTCCAGATGGGGTCTCTCCAACTGTCTGTGCAGAGGAATAACAACTTCCTGTTTTCTACTACTGATGCCTCTCCCTATGCATCCCAGTATCCCCAGCCTTCCTTACTGCCTTCTCACATTGCTTGCCTACCTGTAGGTCATCTGATATAATTACCCCAGGTTCCTTTCCATTTTTACTGTTGTCAGTATAGAGCACCCCCTCGGCAGAATGCAACTGTTTTTTTTGAGGGGGACACTATGCCGATGGGGAGTGGGCTCCCCTGTCGGCAAATTAAACTGGGCAGGGAGGGGACTGAAGCTGACAGGGATTGGGGCCCCCATCAGCAAACAAAGATAGTTTTGGGGGCGCATGACTCAGAGGGGGATTTGGCACCCCCTCAGCATTGAGGGCTGTGCAATATTGTTTGTGAATGTGGTGGCAGCTTGCCACCGCTTTCTCAAACAATATTACACTAGGCAACGTTCCACCCTGCAATGATGGGTCGCTCCCTCATTGCAGCAGAATTGCTGAGCTGCAATGACGAGGCAGCCCCTGATTGCTGCGGAGAAAATGTTACAGATTGGTAGCACCTTTGGAAGCCAGTGTCATCAGCACACTGTGCCTCCATTGGTGCACCACTGTCAAGCCCCCAAATGCTGTACCTCCGCTGGCTGCCACAGTGCCGCGCCTCCACAACCTGCTTCTCTCCTAAGCTGCCACATTATGTTTCTTGCACATGCGCACAAGCAAACATAAAAAAGGGGGTCTAATAAACAGCAGCACCCTCTAGTGGTAGTAACCAGTAAAGGGACTATGTCACAGACGCTAGTGTTTCTGTTCATGTTTATTAGTGTTTTGCCCTCTTTTTTCCTTATGAAATCATTATTATAAAAAAAAAATTATGAAACCCCTTGTTCAATAAGTGCAATAATACCCTTCAGGATTGGGTTACACCAGATCTTCCCGGGGCTATAAGGCTCTCCGCCTGTGGCATTGGACCTCATAATGCCTCTGGGCTATCCAGTATAGCCCAATACTGCCCACCCTGTTGAATATTATTGCTTGCTTAGATATTTGTGAAGAAATACATTTTGAGAGGTCCAAGCTTTTTACCAATACCTCAACCTACAACTCACATTCTCATTGCTTTGTATGTTTATTACATGCTTACTCTAACATGACACCACTGACCTGACTAGCTTCTCGGGCACGAATTCGTTTCAAGATTTCTATGCCCTACAATATTTTTATATTACTGCAAAGGGCTCCTGCTTTGCAGAAAAGCCATACTGCTGTTGTCTGAAAATAAGCAGCATTATGCTCAAACGAGCAATTTGAAATTCAAAACCATGACTCAGTGGATGCTCACTAGTGTCAAAATATATTTTCTTACAAATATCTAAAAACAACACACACTAGGCAGAAAGCAGCACACACACTAGGTAGATTGTGGCCAAATTCTTACTTTAGAACACATATCAACTGTGGATGCCACACTGGTCACACATTGCTAAAAAAAAGGCTGCAAAAGCTGACAGTGTCCCTTAAAAGAAGGATGTAAAGATGTTTTTCATTATGGAAAGGGTGGTGGGCAAGTGAAACAGATTGTCTAATGAGGTGGTCCATGCAAAGTACATGACTGGGTTCAAACCTGGGTGGGAGACACGTAAGGCAATAGTACAAAGTATGGGAAAAGGGGACAGAGAGTATTACAGAGAAGAGGGTGTGAAAACAACCCCACTAGGGCTATTAAATAATAACTCTGGCCCAGTGTAGACCAGGCACAGCTTGAGGTGG
Source organism: Neoceratodus forsteri (assembly GCA_016271365.2). Classification (NCBI taxonomy): domain Eukaryota; kingdom Metazoa; phylum Chordata; order Ceratodontiformes; family Ceratodontidae; genus Neoceratodus; species Neoceratodus forsteri. Next base: position 156,090,217 of record CM028131.1, on the reverse strand, counting down.
GAATACGGGTAAACCAGATAGCCACAGGATCTTTTTCAGTCATCAAATTCTATTTCACTACAGTAGCTGACATGGGGCCCGATTCTAGAAAGCACACGCCAATGCGCAATGCAAATGTGCTGAAGAGAATGGCGTAAGCCGCAAATACATTCAGCTAATATGCCAAATGCAATTCTACATAGCGAGATGCGCATTGACACAAAGCAGTACTCCAATGGCGACTTACGCCGCAGTTGCGACAAACCCACAGGTACACAAATGCGCAACTGAACATACGCCAAGGAAATGGCAGAGAAACACCAGGCTGGGATTCTATAAGCATCAGTGCCACAACATACACCAAGACCAGATGGAGCAACATAAACCAGGTGGGAGTAGGTGTAACATAAACAGCAAAGAAAGGAGCAGTGCCAGACAGGCCAGACACACAGCAACACACATGTGAGATAGGATAGAGAGTGACTGAGGAAGGCAGGCACACAGGGGCAGTGTGACACAGGGTACAAAGAGAACACAGAGGCCACAGGCACAATGAAGGGATGATGGCGGCACCAGGCACAATGCCCCTGCCATGGCCACTGATACATGGAAACAGTGCAACCACAACAGGGACACAGCACCGGGTCACACAGACCAGTGGACAGATGGTGGTGAGACACACCAACGTTCGTGCCAGTGGTGCCACCTGCAGGGAACAATAGCACCCCGAGGTGGAAAGGCGCAGCACAGGCACCATGCCACCACACAGCTGGGAGGTACAATGTGAGGTGGCAAGGACACCGTAGCATGCAAGGTGTCCTGCAGCACAGAGGACACCATGCAGATGTGGTCTGGGGACAGTGGCCTGTGTGGGAGGCAGCACAAATGGCACACCAACCTGATGCACAGGGATGGAACACTGGGGACAGCAGGCACCAACACCAGTGTGCACACCTGTGCATAGCGACGGACAGACAGACAGACAGACACACACACACACACACACACACACACACACACACACACACACACACAGAGCCAAGCATACCAGTAACAGACATAGAGACAGTGTGTATGGCAAATGATTTAATGATCAAAACAGGGACAGGGATAAGGGTAACAACGGAAGGGGGATGGGGATGAACAACAGGCAACAACAACACAGTTAAACAGCACAGGAAACCCAAACCCAAACAACCATCCACAACACCCCCAAACACCAACCCGCACCCATGCACACCCCAACATAGGCCCACCACCCAAACAACAGCCCCACCCACAAACAAACAGCAATAATCAAACCAATCCACAAACAAACAGCAGTAATCAAACCCAATCACCCAATGTACACCCACAACACCCACACAAACAGACCCAGCAAAAACAACCACCCCTATATACATGCCCACCCACACAGTTGACCCAACCCACCACCAGCTGTGGCGGACATGGCCACTATGTGTGCCATAGTTCGCCAAGGAGGGTGGCCACCTACCCATGAAGGCACCCAATGTCCTGGAGTATGGCAGTCATAAGTATGACTAGAAGGGGCCCAGTCTGGGCCCCCACCCTGCACATGTTCAGTGGCGGGTCCTTTATCTGCCACAGGCAATGGCTCCACCAGCTGCAACATGGGCATGGCCACCTCCGCTGCAGTCCAGAGTTCCCAGCTGCAGGGACAGCAGCACAAGGCATGGTGGCTGTTGGTGGGGCATCCATGGCCACCCTTGCCATGATGTCCTCATCTATGGCCCCAGTCGGTGGTGTAGCCAAGGCCCCATCCCCATCCATTGTGTCACTGCACACCCTCTCCTGGCTGAGTGACTGTGGGTCAACCGGCTCCTGTTGCTTACCACCAGTGGGGTCCCCATGGACTGGCCGTGCCTCCAACAGTGTCTGGTTCACATCATCCACTGCTACTGTGGAGGAGGTGCAGGAGGAAGAGGAGGAGGAGGAGGATGAAGTTGATGGCAGCACCCTGGCCCTCTGCTGCCTGTGCTGGGTGCGCATCCTGTACTGCTCCACATCACTGGCCTTGACAACTGCCACTGCCCACAGCAGGGCCCTCTACTGCTATGGTAGCCTGCTATGGACATCTGTAGGGATGTAAAGGATCTGGTCAGTGCCAGGACCAGACAGGGGTGCACACACAAATAAGCAGGCAATGTGAGGGCACAGCACAGGCCACACAGTGTCCGCCAGCCAAGGCCACGGCCCAAGGGGTCCATGGAATGTACTTACCTGACCTCCACTGACATGCCTTCTGTCTGAGGCTGGCAAGGTGTCCGTGTTGCATAGCGTGCAATGCTCCAGCAGAACCTGTAAGGTTATGGGACAGGTAAGTGTATTGGAGGCACCATGTGCCATGGCCACCACACTAGCACTGCAGCAACAGACAAACAGCTGTAGGGATACATACCAACACCAGGGTCCTTCCCTGACCGCTTCTCCGCATCCTTGTGGCAGGCCATGCTAATGAGACACTGCAGTACACCAGCCTCCCTGCATATCAGGTCCTGCCAGTGGTGGGTAAGCTGGCAGATGGTGCATCAAATCCAAGTTGCTGCTGGCATGTGGGCAGAGATGGCTGTCCAGGCCCAGTCACAGTCAGCAGCACTTGTCCTGCGGCACCCAGGTGGCAGCAGTGTCTGGTCCCACAGCTGCACATAATTCATGAGAAGCACTGTCTCATGTGGTGTAAAGTTGGGCGCCCGGCTGCTGAGAGTAAGGGAAGAGCCAGAGGACATCATGGCCTATATACTGCATGGCACCTGTAACTGGGGAAGGAACGGCAAATGCATCACTACAGATGTCCACCGTGGCCGTGCAGACCACCCCCACCCACCATGCGCAACACTGGACACCGCCCATGGTAAAATGGTCAGTGCTGGGCCACAGGCCTGCAACCATGGCCCACCCCCCATGTGGCAACCCCACGCCAATGCCATGCACAGCACAATGTGTGTATATGACTAGCCGTGCCATGCTGGGACTGGGCACACAGTGCTGCACACAGTGACCACAGTGCACCACCATGGCACCGGTCCCCTGCATAGGCATGCCATGGTACAGCCCTACAAAGTGTGGGCGCAGAACACCACATGCAGCCCTGCCACATGTCCACACCAGCACCCTCATGTGGAGGTGCATGTGGCCACACCCACCAGGGGGACAAGTGGTTGACACAATGACACTTGTGGGCACCAGCATGGGGACAGACAGTTACTTTCCTGTGTTGTACACCATGGAGTCTGGAGTGGGTGGCGTGGACTGGCCTGGAGCACACCTGGATGGGGAAAGAGCAGGGCAACATAAGCCTGTGGCACTGTCGGGGACCATGGAGCAGCTGCAGTGTGGCAGTGGGTACCTACCTGGAACTGTATGGTGGCGCTGAAACCTACACAGGGGACAGAGAGCAGCAATGTCAGGTATACAGTGCTGGACAGGCATTAGGAATGTGTGCATTGAACAATGCCACATACTCACCAGAGGCCCGTATATGTCCGCTGTGGAGCTAGGGAGGGAATGGACAAGGGTTAGTACACAGCCAGATGTGCCCCTGTGGCCAGCAGCCTCTGGGTGCCACAACACCCCCCACCTCCCCACTGTCGACATCCCACAGGCATGTACCTGCACAAGGTCCAGGAAAGCCCTCACGACACCCTGCCATGACTGCCTATGCACAGGGTGGGGTGGTCGGGTGCGGACCTGATGGGTGTAACATGGAGGGCGTGGTACAGGGACAGTACCACACAGCCATCTGGCCAGGCGGCAGTGCACCTGTGTGAATGGCACAGGCAATGTCCTGTGTAGGCCCCACCTCACACAGCCGGGGCCATGGCTGGCGGCACCCGGCCCCTGCCATGTGGGGTGGCCAGGTAATGGTCTGACACATGCTGCACACAGGTATGGATGGTGCTACAAGGTTGGATGGTACGGCATGACTGGACACTGCGCACAGGCCTGTGGGTGGGCCAGCACACCACTGCAGTGACACACCCCCTCCAAACAGATGTACCTCCCTGATGCACCAACACAGTGACAGTGTGCCTGGGCCATGGCACTGCCTGTGTGGGCCGGTATGGGTGACGTGCTGGCAACACAACTGTGATACCCGTGACCGGTACCAGATGCAATGTGCACCCATGGTGTGGCTGATGGCACACTGTCCGTGCATCTACACCCACAACACGGGATTAGAGAACCCCGCATATCGCACAATCTGTGATACACCTATGTGATCCTGTGGTGCACCATGCCACCGGGTGTGCACTGCAGTACCCTGTAGTGGCCTACATGGCCCACCCAATACATGCACGGCAGTGTGTGTCCCAACCTCACCCAGCCATGGCAACTGTGTGTGTACCACATGTGGGCTGCCTGTGTGGCCCCGACTGCAACTGGCACAGCCCTATGCTGCAGGGGCTGATGAGGGATATGGCCATGGCCTGTGCAGCACAGGCATGCCAGCATGTGCCATGGGCAGTACCGCTGAGGGGCCCAGAGGAATGGGGGCATACCCCCAGATGCCCCATAGCATGGGGGCCATCCCACCCCATGCCCCACCCCAGAACCCTGGTCCACATCCACCCCACATGGGCAGGGTGCCACCCACACAACCACTGCACAGTCCCTGCATGCCACTGTCCAGTTTCCATGTCCACTACATGCCCATCACCCCTGTTCATGGTGCACATCCCAACACCATGAGTGCCACGGTGGTCTGGCCATGGGGCCCACTGTGTGGGGAGGCACCCCCCACCCCAAGAGTCACTGTCCCACAACGTTCTCAGGGGTGGGAGGGGCGCTGTATGACCCATCCAGTCGAGGACACAGCCATAGGATGCCTGGCCACACCGCAGGCATGGGGAAGGGGTGAGTGATGGACCACACAGGCAACAAGTCATCACCCCCATGTGTCAAGTCCAGTACACCGCCTGCCACACAGTGGCATGTGGCTGTAACATGCCCCCCATATCCCTGCCCTTCCCCCACAACACAGCCCCTGGTACTGTCCATAGCCATGGCACATTACATATCGGTTCCCCTGACTGTCCACCTTTGGGAGGGCTGTGCTTGCACACCATCCTCCCATTCCACAGTACGGGGACTTTACCCCATTGAACCGCTCAGGGGTTCCTTATGCCACACTGCAGACACCTGTGCTGCACACATTGTTGGCCTATGGGTGCATCACTCCACTGAACATGCTGCCTGTCACTATGTCAGTTGCCCAGAGACAGGCATGCAGAACATGCACAGGGGGGGATGGGGATGAATAACAGGCAACAACAACACAGTTAAACAGACAGGAAACCCAAACCCAAACAACCATCCACAACACCCCCAAACACCAACCCGCACCCATGCACACCCCAACATAGGCCCACCACCCAAACAACAGCCCCACCCACAAACAAACAGCAATAATCAAACCAATCCACAAACAAACAGCAGTAATCAAACCCAATCACCCAATGTACACCCACAACACCCACACAAACAGACCCAGCAAAAACAATCCACCCCTATATATGCCCACCCACACAGTTGACCCAACCCACCACCAGCTGTGGGCGGATATGGCCACTATGTGTGCCATAGTTCGCCAAGGAGGGTGGCCACCTACCCATGAAGGCACCCAATGTCCTGGAGTATGGCAGTCATAAGTATGACTAGGAGGGGCCCAGTCTGGGCCCCCACCCTGCACATGTTCAGTGGCGGGTCCTTTATCTGCCACAGGCAATGGCTCCACCAGCTGCAACATGGGCATGGCCACCTCCTGCTGCAGTCCAGAGTTCCCAGCTGCAGGGACAGCAGCACAAGGCATGGTGGCTGTTGGTGGGGCATCCATGGCCACCCTTGCCATGATGTCCTCATCTATGGCCCCAGTCGGTGGTGTAGCCAAGGCCCCATCCCCATCCATTGTGTCACTGCACACCCTCTCCTGGCTGAGTGACTGTGGGTCAACCGGCTCCTGTTGCTTACCACCAGTGGGGTCCCCATGGACTGGCCGTGCCTCCAACAGTGTCTGGTTCACATCATCCACTGCTACTGTGGAGGAGGTGCAGGAGGAAGAGGAGGAGGAGGAGGAGGATGAAGTTGATGGCAGCACCCTGGCCCTCTGCTGCCTGTGCTGGGTGCGCATCCTGTACTGCTCCACCATCACTGGCCTTTTGACAACTGCCACTGCCCACAGCAGGGCCCTCTACTGCTATGGTAGCCTGCTATGGACATCTGTAGGGATGTAAAGGACGGTCAGTGCCAGGACCAGACAGGGTGCAGGCCACACAAATAAGCAGGTAATGAGGGGCACAGACACACACAGTGTCCGCCAGCCAAGGCCACGGCCCATGTGGGTCCATGGAATGTACTTACCTGACCTCCACTGACATGCCTTCTGTCTGAGGCTGGCAAGGTGTCCGTGTTGCATAGCGTGCAATGCTCCAGCAGAACCTGTAAGGTTATGGGCAGGTAAGTGTATTGAGGCACCATGTGCCATGGCCACCACACCAGCACTGCAGCAACAGACAAACAGCTGTAGGGATACATACCAACACCAGGTCCTTCTCGACCGCTCCCGCATCCTGTGGCAGGCCATGCTAATGAGACACTGCAGTACACCAGCCTCCTGCATATGAGGTCCCGCCAGTGGTGGGTAGCCGGGCAGATGGCATCAAATCCAAGTTGCTGCTGGCATGTGGGCAGAGATGGCTGTCCAGGCCCAGTCACAGTCAGCAGCACTTGTCCTGTGGCATTCCAGGTGGCAGTGTCTGGTCCCACAGCTGCACATAATTCGCGAGAAGCACTTGCGTCTCCATGGTGTAAAGTTGGCGCCCGCCGTGAGAGTAAGGGAAGAGCCAGAGGACATCATGGCCTATACTGCATGGCACCTGTAACTGGGAAGGAACGGCAAATGCATCACTACAGATGTCCACTGTGGCCGTGCAGACCACCCCCACCCACCATGCGCAACACTGACACCGCCCATGGTAAATGGTCAGTGCTGGGCCAGAGGCCGCAACCATGGCCCACCCCCATGTGGCATGCGCCAATGCCATGCACAGCACAATGTGTGTATATGACTAGTCATGCATGCTGGGACTGGGCACAGTGCTGCACACAGACCACAGTGCACCACCATGGCACCTGGCCCTGCATAGGTATGCCATGGTACAGCCCTACAAAGTGTGGGCGCAGAACACCACATGCAGCCCTGCCACATGTCCACACCAGCACCCTCATGTGGAGGTGCATGTGGCCACACCCACCAGGGGGACAAGTGGTTGACACAATGACACTTGTGGGCACCAGCATGGGGACAGACAGTTACTTTCCTGTGTTGTACACCATGGAGTCTGGAGTGGGTGGCGTGGACTGGCCTGGAGCACACCTGGATGGGGGAAGAGCAGGGCAACATAAGCCTGTGGCACTGTCGGGACCATGGAGCAGCTGCAGGTGGTGGTGGGTACCACCTGAACTGTATGGTGGCGCTGAAACCTACACAGGGGACAGAGAGCAGCAATGTCAGGTATACAGTGCTGGACAGGCATTAGGAATGTGTGCATTGAAAATCCACATACTCACCAGAGGCCCGGGTGTATGTCCGGCTGTGGAGCTAGGGAGGAATGACAAGGGTTAGTACACAGCCAGATGTGCCCCTGTGGCAGCAGCCTCTGTGCCACAACACCCACTCCCCACTGTCGACATCCCACAGGCATGTACCTGCACAAGGTCCAGGAAAGCCCTCACGACACCCTGCCATGACTGCCTATGCACAGGGTGGGGTGGTCGGGTGCGGACCTGATGGGTGTAACATGGAGGGCGTGGTACAGGGACAGTACCACACAGCCATCTGGCCAGGCGGCAGTGCACCTGTGTGAATGGCACAGGCAATGTCCTGTGTAGGCCCCACCTCACACAGCCGGGGCCATGGCTGGCGGCACCCGGCCCCTGCCATGTGGGGTGGCCAGGTAATGGTCTGACACATGCTCAAGACAGGCATGGATGGTGCCACAAGGTTGGATGGCAATGCAGCATGACTGGACACTGGGCAGACAGGCCTGTGGGTGGGCCAGCACACCACTGCAGTGACACACCCTCCAAACAGATGTACCTCCCTGATGCACCAACACAGTGACAGTGTGCCTGGGCCATGGCACGCCTGTGTGGGCCGGTATGGGTGACGGGTTGGCAACACAACTGTGATACCTCGTGACCGTACCAGATGCAATGTGCACCCATGGTGTGGCTAAGGCATACCGTCCGTGCATCTACACCTACAACACGGGATTAGAGAACCCCGCATATCGCACAATCTGTGATACACCTATGTGATCCTGTGGTGCACCATGCCACCGGGTGTGCACTGCAGTACCCTGTAGTGGCCTACATGGCCCACCCAATACATGCACGGCAGTGTGTGTCCCAACCTCACCCAGCCATGGCAACTGTGTGTGTACCACATGTGGGCTGCCTGTGTGGCCCCGACTGCAACTGGCACAGCCCTATGCTGCAGGGGCTGATGGGGATATGGCCATGGCCTGTGCAGCACAGGCATGCCAGCATGTGCCATGGGCAGTACCGCTGAGGGGCCCAGAGGAATGGGGCATACCCCAGATGCCCCATAGCATGGGGGCCATCCCACCCCATGCCCACCCAGGGCTCCCTGGTCCACATCCACCCCACATGGGCAGGGTGCCACCCACACAACCACTGCACAGTCCTGCACACTGTCCAGTTTCCATGTCCACTACATGCCCATCACCCCTGTTCATGGGTGCACATCCCAACACCATGAGTGCCACGGTGGTCTGGCCATGGGGCCCACTGTGGAGGCACCCCCACCCCAAGAGTCACTGTCCCACAACGTTCTCAGGGGTGGGAGGGGCCTGTATGACCCATCCAGTCGAGGGACAGCCATAGGATGCCTGGCCACACCGCAGGCATGGGGAAGGGGTGAGTGATGGACCACACAGGCAACAAGTCATCACCCCATGTGTCAAGTCCAGTACACCGCCTGCCACACAGTGGCATGTGGCTGCACATGCCCCCATATCCTGCCCTTCCCCCACAACACAGCCCTGGTACTGTCCATAGCCATGGCATATTATATATCGGTTCCTGATCTGTTCACCTTGGGAGGGCTGCTTGCACACCATCCTCCCATTCCCACAGTACAGGGACTTTACCCATTGAACCTCACAGGGTTCCTTATGCCACACTGCAGACACCTGTGCTGCACACATTGTTGGCCTATGGGTGCATCACTCCACTGAACATGCTGCCTGTCACTATGTCAGTTACCCAGAGACAGGCATGCAGAACATGCACAGGGGTGCAGCCAGACAGTGCCATATTGTACATGCTAACACCATGCACCCCCCATCTATAACAGTACCCATACACTCCAAATGCTCCCCCCTCCAAACATGTATGACTGCTGTCAGATGTCCCCTCTACAGCCTACAGTGGCCATACATGTGATCCCTCAGTACACAACAGATGCATTTACAGTGACACCCAGCCGTGGCCTACAGGAACACATATACTATGGATCACAGTGCTAATGCAATGTGAACAGCATATGGAACATGACAGGCACTCCACATGTCTGTACACAGCTGTGTACAGTGCGTATGCCTGCCTACACCCTTGTACATGACTGCTATAGTATAATAGTGGCCTGTGCCCCATGGCAGGGTTTTATTTAACTCTAATAAGTGATTAGCGTATTGCTCATAAAGGTTCTCATACACTGTGAAAATGCATAGCACTTGCCTCACTGTGTGTAGCAAACAAAACACCTGTAGGATACCTATATTAATGCTTTCTGGACAGTTGGTATTGTCCCAAGGAAACAACTGCTAACCAATTAGTTAAAACCCTGCCACAGTGATGTCTGTTGCAGTTCTCCATATGCAGGTCATGGGTTCCACAGTGTGACAGGCACTGTACAACAAATGGGATACATATGGCACAGAGGTATGCATGCCTGCCTCAGTCCCTCATGCCAGTAACAGATGTAGTAGGAGTATGTGGGGGCTGCTGTGGCCCAGTACTCACCAGTCTGCTGAGGTTCTGTCCCTGTCTTAGTCTTGCTGGCACTGCTCGTCTGCAGCTCTCTCCAACTCCCAGGTCTGCAATCCCTGTACCACCACACAGTACCTGGGCCTTCGACTACGAACCTCATGCTCCACGTAGCTTACATGTGGTATTGCATGTCACATGCCGACGCATTACATGCAGCTTACATGACAGCACTGCATTGTGCAATGCCACTGTCCAGAATGGCATCTGCTGCATGTGTGGATGCGCCTGACTGTTGTCACGATATGTGTGTCTCTGCCGTCGCGCTTAACCAGTTGGAATAGGTGTGGGTGGCCCGCTTGTGTGGTACCTGTGCCTGCAGGGCTCCCTCTGCATGTGTGTGTGTGTTGTGTGTGTGCGCACACCCGAGGGGGGCCGTGACAGGCAGTTGCCCATTGGCTGTGGCACACAAAGAGCAATGTTGAACCCGGGAGTCACACCCTATCCAACACGGTCCCAGTAAGGCCTTAGCAATGCAATTACAAATTGATGATACACCATAGGGTTGAGGTGCAAACATGTTTATTTACATGGTGATCATTACACACATGTGCCCATTTCACAGTGCACCCCAGTTCCACCCAACACGTGTGCCCTACACATGCACACAGTCATGCATACACACACACACACACACACACACATATGTAACTGCACAGTGCCCCCCAATGGACATGTGCCCCCTGCCATGCATATGGCCCCACACCCCCATTGCAGCCCCACCCAACAGTTCCCCTACTGCACAGGTTACCTGGGTGACTCACGGCTGTTTGCCATGCGCATGCCATCTTGTACCAGCCCTCCAATGGCGGTATGCTGAGGCTGTGGGGATCCTGCCAGTCTGAGGGCTGTGCAGTGCCCTGGCAGACCTCCCTGGCATCACACCTGTGAGCCTGCAGGTGCCCACAGGTGGTCTGCTGTGCCTCCGCCTCATGCTTCCATGTGCTCCATGCCCACGAGTGGCAGCGGCCATGCCGAGCTGGACAGTGTGTTCCCCTGTCCTGCTGAGCACTCGGCACTGTGCAGCCTGCAGGGCACCCTCCTCGGTGTGCCCTCCACCCTGTGCTTGCCCCGTGACTGACTCTATACCTGAGGGAATGTGTGTGATACTTGGCCCAGCCTGTGCCTGTCTCACCAGCATGCTTGTGTGCGCCACCATCGTAGCATTCTTGTGCTGCACCCAGGTCAGTGTGGGTGGTGCCCGGCTGGGCGTGCGACTCTGGCAGCATGACTGGTGGGTGGGTGGGTACTGACGCCTGGGCCAGGGGTGGGAGAGGGTTTCCACAGGCTCCAGTGGCTGTGTCTGGGTGCTGAACTGAGCATTGGCCGGGGGTGCCATCTGCTGGACCAGGCCTTGCAGGTGGTGCAGTGTCAGCAGTGTGTGCCCTATGGCCTGCATGACCATGGCCATGGCCATATCCTGGTACTGCTGGCGTGCCAGCATGTTTTCCAGGCCTGTGTTGAGGTGGTCCATGATGCCCTGTATGGCATCCCCCAGGCCTGCCATGCATGCCGCTGTGTTTCTCGTGAATGTCTGCAGGGTGCCAGCGACGCTGGTTAGCTGCAGCTCCATGCAGGTGTGGTGCTCCTGCATGCCCTGCAGTATGTTCACCAGCTCCTGCCTGTAGTCCTCCTGGCTGGCCAGCACTGACTGGCAGTAGTCCCTGATGTAGGCTGGTGGGGACAGCTGGTCCTGCAGCACCTGGGTGGCCTCATCCAACTCGTCCTCAATTCCATGTGTGCTCAGTGGGCTGAGCAGCCCTATGCCAGTGTTCTCAGCCACCAGCAGATCTGGTTCTGACACCTCCCGCTTGACCACGGGCCTCTGCACCACCTCCACAGATGTGGCAGCACTGCTGGTGGTGTCCATGGTGGTCCCCTGCTGTTTCTGTGGTGGTCCAGCTGCATCCTCCTCACTGCTGTCCACCACCTCTTCTGCCATGGGAATGTCACCATCCCCACTCACCTCAGACTCAGACATCAGCTCTGGTGTTCCTGCCACAGGTGTGCTGGCAGCAGGACTGCTTCCAGTGTCCACTAGGCTGCCATCATCAGCGAACATCATGCCAGTGGCCTGGACCATGCTGACACCTTCCCGGCCCTTCTGTTGCTGCTCCCACCCTCCTTCAAGGCATCTGGAAAAAGCCCCTCTGAGAGTAAGCATTGGACTATCTTGATGAACACTGGACCAATGGTCTCAGTGCATCCCACTAGGAGATGAATTGGGTCAGGGTCCAGTTTAAATAAGGTGGACTGCGCTTCGAAATCACCCCTATGACCTCAGCCACCTCCACCGGCTAAAACTCCCCCCAATCAACAGGAGTGCTCCTGCTCCAGCCAGGCTGACCACTGTGGGACTGGTCTTGTCCTGCTGGTGAGATACTGGCCCAAATGGAGGACACCCTGTCTGAGAAGAACAGGGTGAAATCTTTGCACAATGTGATTGAAAATACCCTTTCCGACTGTAGACAGACTGGATGCAGTAGTCTGTCCACAGTCCGAAATACAGAGCAGGGCAATTAAGATGTTCCATAGCCTTGGGTAAATGATGTACGAGAGGAGGCTGCAGAACTCAAACATGTACGCCCTTGAGAAGAGGAGGGAAAGGGGCTGTTGTCATGCCCTGACAAATGGTCATGCTAGACCCAAAGCTCCAGGGCTTTCTGTGCCTCACTTAACAAAATAAATGGGTGTTTAGCAGCTTATCCGATCTGGTTTTGGTATTCATTTAAATGGAGTGCCATCCTTGTTGTGTTCTCCAAGAATAGGAAGCCCTTTCTCTGGCTAGAAAAATGGGACACAGTAATGTGGGATCAACTAGAACTGATACACTAGGTGGATTTATTAGCTTCAACTAAAATCTCTCCACCAAGCTCCCATCAGCATTCACAGGGAGGGTTGTCTCCTGGTCAGTATGCCTCCTGTAGAGGTGATGGGATTTTTGTGGAGGCAGTCCTCGCCTGTTGAACAAACTCCCCCATCCTTCCAGAATGTATCCCATGTAGAGGTATTGATAGTCAGCTGAAAAATCTTCTTTTTAAAAAGCCATGAGGTTAATTTCATTTAATTATTTACAGTGCAGTATGTACGGAAGAACCATTGTGCCAAAGCTCACTTACAATGGTGTCCAGGACAGCATCAACAATTATTACAGTGTTAAACATGTTACTGACAATAAGAAGCTAATAAAGCTCACAACAACAGTAAGGCAATTACTTCAAAATAAACATTCAAGTAATGCCCTGCCAACAGCATAATTAAAGATGTAGTTCTGAAATCTTAGGTCTTGTGTCTTGCATATAAAATCTTTAATATGTTAAGTATTTTTTATGTAATTTAGGTGGTATTTGTTCAGTTTTGCTTTATTGTATGTAGGGTGCACTGCTTGGGCTTGCCCTGATGGCCAGTCTATGAATATTAAATTACAGTACTTTGGTTTTCAACCTGAAGTTCAAGTTCATGGTGCTGTCAAATAGCCATTAATAGATTATGCTTCAGAGATGACACTACACTTCTGCTATCACAAATACCAGCAGAACAATTCTGAGATTATAACCTTATGACTGTAGGCGCCTCTTAATGGGAATCCTAAGCTATTTGTATGGAGAGAAGATCTGATTAAACGGGAAGCAATTTTCCCCTCACTTTGTGGAATTAATGCTGACAGATTCTATATAATATGGATCTCCTGATAAAGAAGGTAATTCATTTGCCAGCAAGGTGCCTCTCCCCCATCGACTTCTGCTTTGCTTAGAATCTTTCATGGCTTCTTAAAAAGTAATACTTTTAATAGCAGAGGGTCTTTTCAAACTTTTGTGGTCTATAATGTGTACAGGGGCATACTATTATAATGGAGCACAATGAAACAAGCAAAGCTTCATCTTAGCAGGAGTTTCACTTTTTTATTTGGTTATTTATATTTATTTTGTGCTGGGGAAGGTCATGTTTTTAGGTGTGCCTCGGAGAGCACAGGAAAGTTAGGTCACTTACTCAAGGTCACACAGTATGCAAATGGCTGTTGTGGGACACAACCCAGGTCATTTAGGTCTCTAGGTTCACAACTCAGTGCTCTAGTATGTATGCTGTACTGCTGCTCTTATTATATCAAGAGAAACTCCGATCTGAGTATACTGTATGTTTATGTGGAGAGTCACAGCATCCCTTGTGGATATGAATGCTTCCACAGTTTTGTTGGGTAACAGAATGGCAAAGCAAAGGACTTCTGGAGACTCTTTTAAATATAAGAAATTATACATCTGAACATACAAACATTTTATTTATTTATTTATTGGCAATTTTGGAGCATACCTTTGAGCTCAAATGCTTGTTTACAAATGTCCCACATCAATGAACATGACTTATAAATAATGTTATAGACTTCTTAATATAAAGAGTAGAACTTGAAGTTATATTCAAAATGTTCTACTTTATAGAAAATCAGAGAAATCTCTGTAGCTGTCCTGTCAGTGCAGCAGCAAGCATGCCACTTGTGCTGCTGATGACCTGGACTCAGACATGAGCCAGGGATATTGGAGGGCAAGTGTTGGAAGGAGGATCTAGCATCCCAGAAGACACTCTCCTTCTCCCGGGGAGAGTGGGTCACTGAAATGGCTCTTCTACTGCCACCAAGGTTTTATAACTGGCAGTGAATGTTCGTGTGGTTGCCTTGGGGTGGGACGACATTGATGAGCTTGAGACATGCATGCCTAGCATACACACATGAAAGAGCCTAGGTTTATTGATGGCCTGTATGCAGATGGAGGAAAACCAGAAGGAAGAACTGGTTATCAATGCAGCATGAAGCTGAAGGGCAAGCTCAGGCACCAGGTCATCACAGCCAGAAGATATGATGAGCATGACTTCTGTGGTCTCACCTGCCAGCCTCACTATGGGGAGTACAAGTGTGGATCAAAAAACCTTGGTTAGGTGAATGACAGAGCCCATCCTTATGACCACAGCTGAAGAGAGCAGTTGGTCTAGGGCAAACTGGTAAATTAAAAAAAGCATTAACACCTGTGTGTCCTGAAGTATGCTAAATGAGAGCAGAACTTCATAGTGTTGGAATGGTAACTGTAACTCTTTTCACATTAGTGGACTTACTTGCATTACTAAGCATGGAGATCTGCAGTGCTATGAATGTTCTGACACTCCTCATGATCTCCGGAGACTGTGGACTGCATCAGTGGGGGTCATAAAGTGAATGAAATGCAGTGCTGCTTCTTCAGTGCCTCCTGTTCCTGGACTGGTTGTTTATTTTAATTCATTAAATGTTTTTTTTTTGTTTTTTCCTGCCACTGATGGAAATCATGGCTGATGCTCACAACAAATAAAAGATTTCCTTGAGCTGTGGGCTCAAATGACTTGACATTAGCACTTGCCTGAGCAGGACACTGGGTGGGACACAAAGTGAGACTCTAGGGACCAGTGCCTCTTAAAAAATTATACTTTTGGAGACTGCCTTTGGGGCTGATAGCCATCGCCATTATTTGCACCTATGATGCCTCTAAACCTGCCAATTAGGGTCAAAGGACAGTAAACAAACAATAAGACCTCAGAGCCAACAGAGGATTCATGGGCTACCAGAGGACCTCATTTATTTACTTGGGTTTGAGGGACTCAACCAGCTGCAAGGAGCTGATGTACAGGGCCTCCTCTGTGGCTCAGCTGAGTTTGGCCAAATAGGAGGAAGCCTGGTTGTTTTTTCCTACACAGAACATGCCTAACTTCGAGAGTGCATTCCTGACTCTCTGAGAAGGGAAGCTTGCCATCTGTAAGTACAAGTCAGCACTGCAGGAGAGGAAAAAGTGTGCATACTTAGCTGTACTAAAAGGTACTATACTAAAAAATATGCTACAGTATTTTTTCTCTTTCATTTAATGCTTGAGTGAGATCCCAGATTTCCAATTGATGTTTGTTTCTGAGTTTCTGTTAACAGAGCACAGCCAGAAGCATTACTGCAGTGTTTGCAAAGACTGAAGGAACAGCTGACTGCTACCCGTAAGTTGGCCACCAAGAGAAATCAGGCCAACAAGGAACACTATGACAGAAAGGTCAGAGTTCAGGAATGGTTGCCTGGAGATGGAGCCCTTTTGAGGAACTTAGGCTTTCGCAGCAAGCACAAGATTAACAGCCATTGGGGCAATACCCCTATGTGATTCTGGAGCAACTTGGGAATCTGCCTGTGTACAAGATGCAGCTGGATGTCACAAGATGATCCATAGGAACCATCTGCTGCCAGCTGGATAACTGATGCCTGAGAGGAATGCTGTGGATGCAGAGCTTCCGAAGCCACCCAGCTAGAGCCACTACTCGATCTCCACCTGATACTCCAGCAGGAGAGTAGGGTAATTCAGACAAAGAACCATGGGGTGAGATACTATTGTACCAATAATCTATCTAGTCTCTTGGCTGATCTAATTGTTCTTTCAAAAGATGCCTCTCGCACAGTCTAATGCATCTAAGACTCAATTAGACCCCAACATAACAGTATATGTGACTTCAGATACAGTTCCCAAAGATACTGCCAGATAGAAGGACACTTGGATTACTAAGACACAGAGGATATTGTGCAACCCATTTTGACTGAAGATGTTCTGCTGGTTGAAGAAACAGGAGCTATAGACCCAGATTTAAAACAAAGTAGAATTCAGAAGGTATATGGAGATGCAGAGGGAGGATGATAGGCAGGTGCATCAGGGAAACAGAGGGAAGCAGGGAAAGCAGTAAGGAGTGCAAAGCCACAAACTGAAGAGAGAGAATAGCCCATGTGGCAGAAGACATTTTTTAGGTATGTAGTGAAAAGATGAAGACCAGGAGAGAGATTGTTAGGTTAAAAAAGGAAGGGGGGCACTGTGCAGAGGGTGACCAGGAAAAGCCAAACATTCTGAACAAATACTTTTGTTCAGTGTTCATAGAGGAAGGAGAAAGGGAGGGGTCACAAAAAAGTATTTTCTGTAGGAGAGAGCCATGACGGAATTCACTAATCTGAAAATGGACAAAGCAAATGGCCAAACAGGTTATCTCCAAGTGTAGTGGGGCAGCTCAGGGAGGCATTGGTTGCACCACTGACAGTCCTATATAACAACTCACTGGAAACAAGAGTGTTTCCAGAGGACTGGAAGAGGGCAGATGTAGTCACACTTCACAAAAGTGGTAGCAGGGAGGAGGCTGGAAATTATAGGCCAGTCAGCCTAACATCAGTGGTGGAAAAGTTATTGGACTTGCTGCTGAAGGAAAGGATTGTGAAATATCTTGAATTCAGTGAGTTACAAGACCTGAGGCAGCATGGGTTAATGGGAGGGGAATGTCAAATGAATCTGATAGATTTCTTTGATTGGATGACCAAGGAATTAGATCAGGGTGGAGCGGTGGATGCGACCTGCCTAGATTTCAGAAGGTTTTGACACGATTCCACACAGAAGACTCATAATCAGACTGGGTAGCTTAGAAGTGGGTCCAAAGGTGATAAACTGGGTAAAAAATTGGTTAGGAGATTGGAAACACAAGGTGGCAGTAAATAGAGTTCACCCCAAGGAAAGGAAGGTAACCAGTGGAGTACTTGAGGAATCAGTGCTGGGAACGGTCCTCTTTAATGTCTTTAAATTGGACTGTCAGAGGGGCAGCCAGTACCTCCCTGAACACTTTTTTGCCCTCTGTCATTGATGTCTTTGACAGAAATGCCAATAGCACAATGCAAGAAGACCTTGGAAGAATGGTAACAACAAAATGCAGATAAATCCTGTGAAAACCATTGAACTCTGTTTCGGGAAATCACCAGTTGGTCTATGTCAGCTCTAACTTCTCTGGACAGGGAGGTGATCATAATGGAAAGTGGAAAGCTGTTGGGTTCCAACCTTCAAGGAAATGTCTCATGGTATGTACATGTAGAAAATATTGTAAAAAAAAAGTTAACATCTGAGTGTAATGTTTTGTAATTGTTAGAAGAGCAGGACTAAGTCAACCAAATTTTCCCTACTTTTTTCACTGTCATCAGACCAGTTTTGGAGTATGGTGTAGCTGTTTGACTTGGTTGGTTAATCTAGGTTAAGTCTGAGGACACTGAAAAACTGCAAAGGAGGGCAATGAGGATTCTTTTTGGCTCAGAGGTAAATTATGTCAATACACTGAATGGTTCTAGAGGTGAACGATTAAATCAGAAAAGGGAAAAACTGTCAAGGGCATTTTTTTCTGAAACTTGTGCACGAACCACAGACTGCACTCTTTTTTGAAAAAAAAAAGGGAAAGTTCTGCATACACATTTAGAACCCAGGAACTGTGGGGAACAACCTAGGGTTAGAATGTGGATGTTTGAAAAATCTATGTTTGTGTGTTACTGTATTAACATGAATGCTTTTGTAAAGATGTAACATAATGCTTTTATTATATTTTATTAGAATAATATAATTCTAGATATTGATGTAGGTGCAGCTGTATTTATATAATTTGTATGGTGTTTCTGCTTTTGAAATTTGTACATTGTGACAATTTATACTGTACATCAACCAGTCCTTTGTGACTAGTTGTAACTGTAAACATTTTAATCAAATTAAGTGATATTTTATAGGAGCTGGAAAGGAAGGTGTGTCTTTTTTCAGATGACAACAAAATCTGCAACATGGTGGACACTCCAGGAGGGTAGAGAGGATGGGCAGAGACCTGAGAAAACTCGAGGAGTAGTCAAAGGTATGTCAGCTGAGTTTTAATTAGAAATAGTACAAA
Source organism: Neoceratodus forsteri (assembly GCA_016271365.2). Taxonomy (NCBI): domain Eukaryota; kingdom Metazoa; phylum Chordata; order Ceratodontiformes; family Ceratodontidae; genus Neoceratodus; species Neoceratodus forsteri. The sequence continues at coordinate 156,071,431 of CM028131.1, read as the reverse complement.
ATAATGTAGATAAGGCAGAGAAACACGGGGCAGAGTACAAAATTGGGGGGTATTGACAACCACCAAATAGGAAAGAATCCAGGGATAATCTTATCTGATGACCTATAGATGACCAGGCAGTATGAGGAGGCAGTTGAGAGGGCTAGTGGGATGCTGAGGCACACAGGCAGGGTTATCACCAGCAGTAAGAGGGAGGTGATGGTTGCCTCTGTATATGTTGCCTCTGGTAAGACCTCACCAAGAGTACTATGTCCAGGTGTCTGCATCAAAAGCCCTGTGAGGACAGGCTAAATGACTTCAGTATGTACACCCTTGAAGATTGGAGTATGGTGGGATACGATAGAGACCTTTAAGTATCTCATTGGGGTAAATACAGGAGGGAATTGTTTTTTAGAAAAAGGTGCTCCAGAACAAGGGGGGTTGCTATGATGCTGGATGGGGGTAGATTCAGGAGGGATGTGAGGAAGTACTTCATCACAGAAAGAGTAGTGGATCCCTGGAATAGCCTTCCAGTGGAGGTAATGTGGGCAAAAACAGTGGTGGGGTTCAAGAATGTTTGTAGCAGGCAAAAAGAATCATAGTGGAAAGAAGTGGGGAGGAGAATAAGCCAGGGATCAAGTAGGATCTATGATGATACTGTAGGTAGGGAAAAAATGGGCAGACTGGAAGGGCCATGCAGTCCTTATCTGCTGTTACATTCTATGTGTCTATGCTTCTGGGGAAGCAGTGACCATTGCTATTTGTCATTCGGAGAAGACAGTGTCAGCCCAGCCTTAAATTAACAAATGACTCTCCTGGTGCTTTCATCAATTTGTCTTGCATGAAGTAAATAGAGGTGTTTATGTTACCCCCAGGTCACAGCAACATATCCCCTTTGTCAGTGCCTCTGCATGAAGTTGTATAATGAGTTACTGGGTGTAGGAAACTGCTGGATCAAGAACTATTTGTCTAGATATAATAGCAATACGGTTACAACCTACTGTATGTTAACTAGCATGGAATTGTTGAGAGAGCCTGTTTTTCGAGAAATGTATGCATGTTAATTGACTGTGAGTGCAGTCTTGACACAGACATCAAGTGTTCAGTTGAGGTCAGCTATAACCCACCCTCACATTATTGAGGTTTATTTGTATTGTTGAGTATGGAGCCCTGTTGTACAGTGAACATTTTTATTTTATTTTATTATTGTTTTATTTAAACTCAGAATTAGGACCTTTGAGCCAGAGGCTCATTTACAAAAGGCTCCATGTCAGCAAAATGAACAATACAGAGGATTAACAGACTCAGGTACACTGGATGCAGATGAACAGGCAAAGTAAAAAACAAAAAGTAAGATAACTGACAGATAACCTAATGTTCAAACTAAAAATAGTATTAAGGGCTATTATTAAGAGGAAATCTGAAGAAGGCAAGCATGTCAGGGTTCAGACAAAGCCGGTAAAAGTTATGTTGGTTGTAGAAGTGATAAGGGGGGGTTAGCAGGGGACAGACAGAGGAAGAAAAGAGGGTAGAAGAGCAGCGGAGGTTAGAAGAGTGGGGGGCTAGCAGCCAATTGATGGTGAAGAAGGAGTTGGTTAGCAGCCAACTGATGGTGGAGAAGGAGTTGGTTAGCAGCCAATTGATGGTGGAAAAGGAGTTGGTTAGCAGCCAATTGATGGTGGAGAAGGAGCTGGTTAGCAGCCAATTGATGGTGGAGAATGAGTTGGCTAGCAGCCAATTGATGGTGGAAAAGGAGTTGGTTAGCAGCCAATTGATGGTGGAGGAGGAGTTGGTTAGCAGTTAATTGATGGTGGAGGAGGAGTGGGTGCTCCTCTCAAACTCAGTGGGGGGGTGCTGGACTGAATCAATTGGGATTGTGGAGTAAGTGAAGAGGAGTGTTACTTCTTTAGTGCCTCCTTCTCCTTGACCAATTGTTTATTTTAATGAATCAAATGGTGTTCCCTTCCACTGATGGAGCGCATGCCAATACTCATGGTCAGGATATTTCCCTGAACTGCAGTCCCAGCTGACCAGACATTAGTGCTTGCCCTTGTTGCCTTGCAGGACATTGGAGGAAAGTTAGTTTAGAGGGGCCAGTGCCTATTTAAAAATAACTTTTAGAGAATGTGCATTTGGAATTAATTGTCACCATCTTTTGCACATCTGCTTCCTTTTTTAGCCTGCAAAACAGGGTCAGAAGCCAGCAAACAAGCGCAGGACTCCAGAGCCAACAGAAGGCTCATGGGTTACTGGAGGACCTCATAAATTCACACAGCTTTGAGGGGACCCAATCAACTGTTGAGAAACCCATTGACAGACCCCGCCGTGCCTAACAACAGACTTTGGTCAAATGGCAGGTTGTCTGCTTTGGTTTTTCTACACAGAACCTGCCTAGCTTTGAGAGTGCATTCCGGTCTGTTTGAGGAGGCAGGTCTGCCAACTGTGAGTGCAAGATATCACTGCACAGGCAGTTTGGAGAGGGAGAAGCATGCTTACTGAAGAGGAACTTTTAAAATGGCTCCACTGAGGGGAAACTCCAAAGATGGAGAGGGAGAAAATTCAAAATAAGCGGTGCCATCACCAAGAATGCTCACTCTCCCTGGAGTTTAAGACAGGCCCTCAGAATGGCCAGAAGAAGAGGCTAACTAGAAATAAAATAAAGAGAGTGACATAGAAACATAGAATGTGTTGGCAGAAAAGGACCACTTGGCCCACCCAGTCTGCCCATTTTTCCCCTGCCTATAGTATTACCACAGACCCTACTTGATCTCCATCGCATTCACCCCCTTCCTTTCCACTAAGATTCCCTTATGCCTATCCCATGCTTTCTTGAACTCCACCACTGTTTTCACCCCCACCACCTTGACTGGTAATGGGTATCCCACAATATAGGTGTCTCAAATTGAGTGACTCAATTTGAACGCCTGCAACTTGAGCGACAGTGCAACTTGTGTGACACTGTCATTTCAACGAGTGCAGGTTTTTCCATGGTGTTAGTGGCAATGTGCATCTCGGAGTTTGTTAATTTAAGATGGTGGTGCGGGGGACACAGCCTCCTGCATAAAAATGTAGTGTATATTGCGCCCCAAATAGGGATTACACATCTGTCATTGTTTGCGGCAGTCGCAGTAATTAACATCGCCATTTTTACTTTCAGCGATATTGTGCTTGCTCTTGATGTCAGTGCTTTTTTTGAGTCACTGTTATTACATGGAACCCTGGTACAGTGATTCAGGAATCCACCACCTTTTTTAACTGAAAAAATGCTTCCCTCTTGTACCTTATTTACCCCTGTAAGGTATTTTGAGATCTCTATCATATCCCCCAAAGTAATATCTTTCAGTCTAATCTTCACATTTGGAGTTGATATTGATATCTCTAACACTGTTTAACATTATCTAGACCCCTCTAAAGTGATTATTAGTCTTTCTGGATTGTAATGTGTTCCAGGTACAGTATATGTGCATGTTTAGCAAGCATGGGCAATCTTGTTCATGAATCATGGACAAGCAATGCCTGGAGTTATCATGGACAAAGATCAGGGACATAGCAAGGATGACCATGGATGTCCATGAACTTTCTTTGTCCACGAAAACATGGACAACCACAGAGCAGGAGAGATGGCTGCTGCTGTGACACTGTGGGTAGCAATGAGTTACTGAATAGCCCCCACAGGGCCTCTGACAAAGTCCTGTGTAAAGTGAATCAAGGCCACAACGTAATTACAGGTATGTTGGGCTGGGCTATCTAGACTACAGTTTTGGGGTTTGCTGCCCATAATTTGTGTTTGACTAAGGAGTACTAAAGTCAGCCAACCACAAGCAAATGCATTGGGCATGCAACGTTTCAACACCTGGGTACTCAAGCTTTCCTGGGAACTCCTTAGGACTAGGGAAGTAACACTAGTACCAGAGAGGTGTTGGCAGTGCCCAACAGTACAGTTTGGCAGATTCATTGTGTTGACTGCGGCGTAGGGTATAATAAATGCTTAGGTAGCAACTACTGTAGCACAGCATTGCATAGATATATTTCTCATCTGTTTTAACCCTTGATGATCTTTAACTTAGAACCTTGCTCCAACCTTGATCCCCAATAAATGCCTTAATAATTGTTTAGTGTACTTCTTTTAAAGTTGGTCTACTGACCTATAAGGCCCTACATGGGCTGGGCCCAGGCTACTTGTTAGAGCTCCTGCCTCTGCATATGCCTGTGTCCTCTCTGCTCTGCCAAGGAGGGTCTCCTGGTAGTCCTTAGGGCGAGACTGAAGTCTTCTGTGGATTGGGTGTTTGAAGTAGCAACTCCTGTCCTTTGGAATTCCTTGCCCAGGAATTTGAGGGAGGCTACTTGGTGGAGACATTCAAACAGGGTCTAAAAATGTTCTTATTTATGCAGGCTTGTGGTGTTTATCTTGCTTCAACCATCCATGCACATGCATTCTGCTATTATTTTCTTATACTTTTGTTCAGTTTTAGTGGGTATTGTGAATTTATTGATGCATCTTAATGATTCCTCTATTTCACTTTTTTGTAATGGTGCCCTGAGCCTCTGGGGAAGGGCACCACATATAAATAAAGACTACTACTACTATTCAATTACTGACTCACTAAGCTGTTATGTTTAGGGCATTAGCGTAATGTTGAGACAAAATCATTTTGTCTTGAATGAAAATTGAGAGGACTATGTCAGTAGGGACCATAGTGGGTTTGTACTGTTTCTCAGGGGTAGTATTAGGTTGCAGAGTAGCTCATCTAATGTTTCCCTGTGTGGATACCCTATGCAATTTATTTCATCATAAGAATGTTGTATAATAGCCAGCCCACCGCTACAGTGGCATGGCATCCATCTAAGACACTAGTGTCCAGGGTTCGGGAATGGACCTGGGAAGTCAGAGGGCCAGCTGGGGGGAGAAGGATTGAGCATCCTAGGGATAGCTCCCCTTCTCTAGAGGGAGGGGGCCTGTGTGTCCGGCATGTCAGACCCATGGAGGAGGCTGGGGACTTTGCTGTGACTACTGCCTGGACTTCTCAGGAGGCGTGCCAGAAGGTGGCATCGTTGCATGCCATGCTTCCTTCAGGAAGCAGCAAAAAGGAAAAAAATTGCAGCCGCCATAAATGATGCCTGCTTCCCATAGAACTCCCAAAGCTGATCCATCCCATCTTCCACTGCCTCCAGCCCGACCTCATGCCCCGCCCTGGGTGGAAAGTCAGGCAGGCAATGTTGGTAGGCATCCCTACCAGCAATCTTCTCCCATCACCATGTAGGTTCACATCGGTGCGGTGGCCCACCCTGTTGGACAATCTAGGGAGTATTGTTCAGGAGGTAAGTCCGGAGGGGCAAGGAGGAGTCTGGGGTGGGCTGGGCTGAGCATTAGGCAGTATGCAGCCAAAAAAAAAAGAATGTTGCATAATGAATCTCTATAGTAGTTATCAACCTATGTCTTTCTGCTTTGGAGCTCATATGGCAGGGGGAAGTGCATTAAATATCTATGGCAACCTGCTGTGCACGTTAAGATTAGAGACCATTTCATGGTTAAGAGTGTCTGGAATGTCAAGTACTGAGTAATCCTAATTAGCTAACAATTATGTCATAATTTATCATTACAGGAATCAGAAGAATGTCTTTATAATTACAGATCAAGGGAGCATTCCTGACTAGTCAGAGTGCTCCTATATCTGGCCCGTGACGCACTCTTTTTTATAAAGATGATGTCTTACATGCGGATGCCCTAGAAACAGCCATGTTCAAGAGCCTTTTAATTTTTTTAGTATATTACTGATCAATACTAGAGGCAGTATGGTGCAGTGGTTTAAGGCTCTGAGCTGCAAATCTGGAGACCTGGGTTTGAATCCCACAGCCCTCGCTTGCATACTGTGTGACCCTGAGCAAGTCACTTAACTTCCTCATGCTCCCAGGTTGCACCTGCAAACAAGCTTTCAGCTTAGTGTGTCTCACCTGGTAAAATGATTGGTAAAAAAAAAAAATCTCAATAATTTATTAATACAGTACTGCTGCCTTGCATACTATATATTTGAATGGTTTGTGAGACACAAATGCAATTTATGATTCACAAAGTGGCCAGGTGAATACATCACACCACAAATGCTGTATTCAGAAGGTCAGTTTGCCATTCACAAATCAAATACTGCTGCAGCGCTAACACACAAGTATAAATGCAAACAAGAGGAGGTGTATGCAAACCAATGGATTTGCTATTTTCAGTCTTGCAGAAGGCAAATATTGCTGCTTGTGCTGTGCTATTTACTGCAACCAAAAACTATATTTTACAATGGTGCAAATGGCTGCAGGCCATTAAAAATATTGCTCTGGTGGCAAATAATGACCACTACACCTATGGAGGGGGTCCTAAGAGACACGGGGGACCCATCTCCTGCTCTGCTCCCTGCAAAAAGGACCCATGAAGTTTTCTTCTGACAGGACACTTTTGTTCCAAATTGATGTTCTTAACTTTGTTTTCAATAGAATTTTTGTAAAGGCCATGCCTGTGGTTCAATGGGTGGAGCAACAATGTCACTCCCCCATCAGGCCTTAAAAGGCCACTCCTCCTGGACTGTACCAGGATTTGTTTATTTGTTGCGGCTGGAGGCGCTGCCCTTACTAGCTCTGGGTGTTGTCATGTTTCTGCTGCACCTCTGGTCTCCTTTTACGTGCTCGCGGCTTGTTCTGCTGCATTTTGTGTTCCGTTTGTCTCCTCGGCCCCCCAGTTGCTCTTCTATGGCATCCGGTTTCTTGCCGCTTGCCCTGCAGTGTTCTACCTGGCTGTTCTCCTCCCCCCCATTGCCGCTCTCTTGAAGTCCTTTGTCAGGTCCCCACCTTGCTCCCTTCTGTATCTCTGCCTCCGCTGCTTTCTCGCTCCCTGCTCTATCCTACCTGCCGCTCCTCACGGCCTCTCATCGTCTCTGCCTCTTCCCTTAGCTCACTTTCCCCGCCGCCGGCTCCACTCCAGAGCCACCCTGTACTTTGCCCTGCAGCCTTCCTTGTGCTCCGCTCCTCGTCTTTAACTAGCCATTTCAGAGCGTGCTCGGGCACTACGCTGGATCTCCCCCGAGTGACTGGAGTGTCAGCCTGGGGCAGTACATCACATCCCTCTCACCTGCTATGACTTTTGCATAGCACTCTGCTTTTTGCACTCACTTTTACCCTTGCTCAGCATAGGTTTCTTGGTGTTCTTCATAATGTTCCAGCTATTCCTGGATGCCTCACTCTCTTAATTCATTGAACCGTGTTGATATAAACATTCCTTATCTCTCCCTACATGGTGCCCCCTATCTGTAAATATTTTTTATTCACAAAAGGAAGTGCTACACATTCTGGTCCTTTGCTGTAATTTTGAGGGCCAGTGCTATGATTTTTACTACCTTGTGGTTGAGAGGCATGGTCATTTGGGACCCTAAGGAGTGCATCCCTTGGAGGTTATTTGCTCAGGCTTCCTGCCTTGATCTGTTTCTTCTCTGGGTGCCTTTTACCCTGCTCACTGCTTGTTTTTCATGACATACTTACTATTGCTCAGCTCTGCTGGTTCTCGGCGCCAGTGATCCATTGCCTTCTCTCCTTTTTCGTCTCATCTTTTCTTTCGGGGAGTGTTTCCATACCCCGCCACCATTGTACTTTATTTGTCTTTTCTCTTCCCCATGTCCTAAATTACAGACCACTTGCCTAGTATCTCCCTCTATTTTGTGCCAAGGTTGGTTTGTTATTGAACCTTATCCTTCCCCTACTCTACCTGACATTCTACTTAGTGCTCACTCATACAGCCTTCAAGGCTTTTACCCCGCCATCTTACATCATTCATTTCCTACCATCGGTACCAACCTTCTGCGCCTTACCTCCGTCATATCATGTCTTTCATTCTCGAACCATCTCTCTCTCTTCCCCAGCTCCCTGTTGTTGTTATTTCTTTTGGGCTCTCTATAGTTTGCTCACCTTCCCCTTCGCCACTCCATTCCCAACTACTACCTCTCCACATACTGTCTTTGCCATTAGTATTTCTCTGTCCTTCCTCTGCTCCCTTGACTCTCCTCCTTCCTCGTCCCATGCTTTCTTTTTGGGGGTGTTTATCTATCCTGCTATCATCATACCTATTCATATCCTCCTCTTACCCAAGTTCTATGTTCTGGACCACTCGACTCGTATATCTTCCACTCCACTTCAAACCTCCATCGTTGCCTAACCTCGTCCTTCTTATACCCTACTTGCCCTCTTACATACCCTACCCATACCAGCTTTCCAGGCTCTCACTCCATTATTGTACTTCATCCTTTCATACCTCGCCTTCACCATACCAGCCTCCAAGGCTTCACTCCATCATCGTACATTGTCCATTTCATACCACACCTTAACCATTCCGGCCTTCAAGGCTTCTCTCCATCATTGTACATCGTACATTTCATATTTCACCTTAACTGTACCGGCTTTCTAGGCCTCATTTTATAATCATGTATCATCCATTTCATTCCTCACCTTAAGCCATTAAAGCCTTCCAGGCTTCCCATCATACAACGTCCATTTCATACCTCACCTTAACTGTTCCAGCCTTCAAGGCTTCTCTCCAGCATCGTACATCATCCATTTCATATTTTACCTTAACCGTACCAGTCTTCTAGGCTTCATTTCATAACTGTACATTGTCCATTTCATTCCTCTCTTTAAACCATTCAGGCCTTCAAGGCTTCTCTCCATCATCATACATCATCCATTTCATATTTTACCTTAACCATATTGGCCTTCTAGGCTTCATTTCATATTTGTTCATTGTCCATTTCATTCCTCACTTTAAACCGTTCAGGCCTTCAAGGCTTTCAATCCACCATCATTTAGCATTCATTCATTCTTGACCATTCTGTCCTCCAGCATCAACTTCTGCTCTCTTCATAGGCTGCGGGCTTCACCCGGCCACCCTCCTCTCTCCCCTTTGCATCCTTTGTTCCCATTCAGCAGTCCATGCTGACCTTTTAAGCTTCATTCTGTCAGCGAACTTCATATATTCATCTTGATCCTCCACTCTCCATTCCGAATTCATAGCTAGACATTGCTTGCAACACTCAGCATCATTCCTGTTAGAAGGACAGAGCGAGAGCTTCATCTAAATTGGAATCTTTTCCTCTTACCTCGCTATCGACTCTAAATTGCAGTAGCTGAGCTTTCACTAACCAAAACATCCTTCAGCCTGGATGGAAGGTGACCTAGACCTTGGATCTCCAGAGGTTTCCTCCTCAAAGGGGGTATTTCCTCTCTTCCATGACGATGGTCATAATATTAGGCAGGATTAGTGCTTTCATAGGTTCCGTAGTTAGGTTCCACTGTTGGATGGTGGCCCCAGCTGTTCCCTCTCTCCTTAGGAAGTCTGTTCTTCTGCATCTTGTCAGGTCTCCTTTCATTCATCATCCTCGTCATATCTCGTTCTTCTCCCGTCCTTCCCATCTATGTCTATCACCTTAATTTTCAGTCTCGCTATATTCTGATTTCTCACCTCTTCGATGCTCGACACCCTTTTGGGTTTCCTTTTTGGGCTTCTTCCTAAGCTGTCTTTAGCCAAGGGAATTATTCCCATGGCATCTATAGGGGTGGAACCCTCCTCTAGGGTTCCTCACCATCATACACCTATAGGGTGGTATATTTCATGAATAGAGAGGCGAACAGCCACAATGTAGTTAAGTCACACAAGCATACATCATATCAAGTTGCGTAAGCACACTGAATTGTAAAGGCTATGCCTATGGTTCAATGGACGGAGCAACAATGTCACCCCCCCATTAGGCCTTAAAAGGCCACTCCTCCTGGACTGTTCTGGGATTCATTTCTTCATTGCCCCACCATCCTCCCCCCTCCTCCAGAAGCACGTCTCTCTTTCTGAGGTCTTCTTCCTAAGCTACATTTAGCAAAGGGAATCATTCCCATGGCACCTACAGGGGTGTAACCTTCCTCTAGGGTTCCTCACCATCGTACCCCTATAGGGTGGTATATCCCATGGATAGAGAAGTGAACAGCCACAATGTATCTAAGTCACACAAGCATACATCATATCAAGTTGAGTGCCACCATGGCTCACCACTTAAGTAAAATTGATAACATTTTTAAAGTCTCTTTATGGATTTAAGCTCTTCTCTTGCTGAAAATTCAAAATATTTTGTTCCTGCCTGCAACTGAACCACTGATCCTTTTTTGCTAATCAAACCCACAGCCAATGTGTCATTGTCCTGTAGTGATCCAACTGTAGCTCCTCTGTTGTAGAGGTTGAGTCATAACCCATGAAGCAGGCAACCAGGGTTCTAATCCCAGCTGGAGTATACATACTGTAAACTATTTAAAACATAACGTGCTATGACAGGAACATTTCATGGTGCCTTTCTGTGTACTGCATCCTGCACACACAATATTCTGCTGGGGCAAGGGTGGATTGTACTGTCAAAACATGAAAGTGATCGAAAACGCACTGAGCAGCCCCTCCTCCCCACAAACACACATTCTGCAGAGTCATAACATTGCTCCCAGAAATCTGCATGTATATGAGTATAGGCCCTACAGTTGTGACAAAGCAGAGCAATGTGCTCCGTTAATGAGCCATTAGTGATATGGCAATGAGGTGTTTGGGCCTTGCATGTAGAGCAGAGTCATTTGCTTCATTTGCTTGTACAGTTTTAACTATATGGCATGTTACTGCTGTGGTCCTGACAGCTAACAGCTTTACAGATGCATGGTTTGTGCCCAGGCTCCCCAGCTTGGCTGCCCTATCAGGTCATTACGGTAATGCTAATGTTGTTACAACTAGCAGTAACATGATTAGTGATTGCCTGATGGTTATCTACTCAAAAATGTTAGTGCTGGTGCTATTTGCATTGCAAATGTCTGCATACAGCATCCTCACTGCACCATTGTTATTTAGTGCGCACTACAAACATTAGCTCTGCATTTAGTGTCAGCTTTTAATAAGTTTCCCTTAAAGAGTGGTTTTACTTACATTCCTCCAGTAAGAGAACCACTCAGCTTTTGATTGTGGACCTCCTACCCCAAGAATATACATCAGTCCACACTCTAAAAGTAAGAATGGTCATGATGGCTGTACTAGTATATACAGTAGTAACAATACATCAGATTTCACAATGAGCTGATTCCACTATATAGTGTGCATAGCACAGTGGCTTTGGACTGAACAGTGAAACATTGATCACAGTTTTGAATCACACCACAGTCTAAAGCTTACTGTGTAACCCTGAGCAAGTCATGTGTGTGACCTTGAACAAGTCATGTGTGTGACCTTGAGCAAGCAATGTGTGTAACTTTAAGCAAGTCATGTGCTTCAGTCCTATCTGTAAAATTGGGTAGACACAAGAGCTAGCCCCTTCCCCCCCAAAAAAATCAGATCATGCGTCTACTTTTGTCTATCTGAGGTATAAAATCATAACATAAAAATAGCAGCAAGGAGTGCTTGTGTGTCAGCAAACACAGCTGATTATGAATTATCTTGGGCAGTGAAGCATTGTGCTATCAACAGCATATTGATTCATAAGTGAAAAACAAGGCAGAAATAAAATGAACTATGAAAGGAATATAGTTATTCCATTTGCGCAGATGCTATTACTATAATATTAAAAAAATGATGTTTCATGGGTGTCTGCCAATTTAAATCTCTTCTGAAGTGACATTTCTTTTGTCTTTTTGTCTATTTTTGGTGGCACTGCAAAATTAAGACCCATCATGCCTACATCCAGCCACCACCCCTGTTGTATAAATAAAAAGCTGCTTGTGAGAGATACCACCACCTACTGTATATGTGAGAAGCTGCAATAGAAGAGTCATCTAGTGTTAAGCAGTAACAACACAAGTGCCCACTAGATGGGAGAGACTAAACTGATGGTGAGGTTGAAAGCTCTGTTCTGGCAATTAGCACAACAATTTCTCCTTTAGCCTAATGGTTAAACAAAGAAATCTAGACTGTGTCAGCAGAGAAAGACCCAGTGATCCATCCAGTCCCAGTTCCCTGCCTAGCTCCATGCTCTGCTTAATGCTGGGCAGAAATTAAAGATCTGATAGCCCTAGTGGCTGATAGTTAGTTAGTTAGTTAGTTAGTTGTTAGTTAGTTAGTTAGTTAGTTCAAACGTTTTACCAGGAAAGACATATTGAACTGATAACAGCTCGTTCCCAGATGCATCCTGGAGGCTGATCATTATCCCATTCTTCAGATATCCCTTCCTTTCTTCTGCCTCCGGGTTCCACTTTTCCTATATATCTGTGGCCCCCTAGTTTAAACCCCACCGGAGTCTTGTAGTTAATTATGCAGTAAAAGATCGTACAGATCAGAAAAGGGTCTTAACAGAAATGCCTTTCAGTTATTTATTTATTTATTGAAATGTTTCACCAGGAAGGCACACTGAGCAACAGGTTGCTTGTCTCCTGGTGCATCCTGGGGGAGGGGGAACATGGAGGGAGTATGCAGATAACATACTGCAATAAATGCAATAACACAGCAAAAATACAGAAGAATAATTCAAATAAAAGCAATAATAGAGTAACAATAGCACTTTAGTGAGCACAATAGAATTACAAAGGATATATGCATTATAAGGGCATCCAATATCCCAATAAAAAGACCAAAGGATAGGAGAGAGGGTGTGAAATACAGTGAAAGATATTCAGTAGGTAAGAGAATAGGGAAAGAGCAGGTAGTAAGTGGGATAAACATGGGAGGGAGGGCTAGGAGGGGGTAGAAAAGAGGGGAGAGGGGTGTGATGGGTAAGGGGTGAATTAGACCACCTGATTCAGTTTACTGAAAGGGAGGGCGGAGGGCATAGGGATGGAGTTAGATGAAAGCTAGGGGTGGGACTGGGAGGGAACTTGGACTGAGCAAGGGATACAGTGAGAGTGGGTGGCTAAGAAGCAGTAAGGGAGGAAAGGTCAGAAGGGAAATAAGATTAGGAAGGGGGGAGGAGAGGAGGAGAAGAAGAATTAACTACAGGTGCAGTTTACTGAAAGGAAGTTGACAAGGGCAGAGGAGATTGAATTAGGTGAGGATGAGTGGCGAATTTGGGGTCGGAGTGTGTTCCATAATTTAGAGAAGCAATATGAGAAGGCTGATAGGCCAACAGTGGTAGCCCGTTGAGGGATAACTGGTAACTGCAAGTCATAAGACCTGATCAAATGGGCAAGAGGTGGGAGGGTAGTTAATGAGAAAGTAAGGAAGTTATCTAAATGTCTGCTTCTGCAAGTATATGTCTGCATGATGTCACACTTATAAGTATTCCAGAAAGGTATGCCCCCTATACAGTGACTCTATTACAGCAAAAACATCGATGCCGACATCATCGATGTTTTCACAGTAATAGTCCACCCAAGACCCCGGCACTCTGTCTCCTGGTCCTACACCCCCTCCCTGATCCAACTCCGACTCTGAGTTTATTTATTTTATTTACTTATTTATTTTAAGATTGTAAATACATCCTTTGCGCTAAAAGCCCCTTTACGAAGGAACCTAGTCATGCAATAAAAGGGGTAGGGAAGGCAAAAACATAGTGGGGAACATTCACAGCTGAAGAGCATTGTCAGTTTTAAACAATTCAGTACAAAGAGCAAACAATATAACAGTACAGGCATATCATCCAAGGAATCACAGGTTCAGACAACACAATCCAGAGGGAGGAGGGAAAGTGCTAAAAGAGAGGCACAGAATAAGTACAAGTGAGTGTGATAGTAGGTGCAGCAGTAGCAATACGCCCAAGGTCTAGCAAGGTGAGATGTGGGAGAGGATGTGGCAGTGACAGGAACCAGGGGTTAGGTGGGGGGGCAATGACAGGTTCTACAGGGTAACCTAGAAGAGGATGTGATGGGGAAGGTTAATGAAGGTAGATGATGGGGGATTATGGATGGGGTGGGGGGAGAATTGGGCATGCAATCAGGGCCAGGCCAAGGAATCATATATATGTAGGGGACTAGCATTGGCAGTCACACTGCTGGGGGCGAGGGATTTTCTTAGTTCAGTTTTGAAATGGTTCAGGCTTGAGTGGCTGTTAGCAGAGAAAGGGTACACTGATCCAAGTGGGACCCCTAACCACAAAGGCTCATTTCCCTAAGGCTGTTTTTCTAAATGGCATAGCTAGTGCATGTTTGGAGGCGCTTCTAGTGGCATGCTCAGTCGGGGCTGGTCAGAATACAGCCTGTAAGGAGGGTGGGGAAAGGCCAAGGAGAGCCTTCTTTCCAAGGATACAGAGTTAGAATCCTAGAGATCAGGGGTGCGGGTTTGGGGGCAAAGCCACCCGATGAAAAATAGCTGGGGTCTCCAATCGGATTTATGTTGACTGCAAGTTGCGGTCAACATAAATCCATGGCTGTGATGGCGGTCAAAAACTTAGTTGTCGAACCAGCATCGTACAGCCTTCCAGAAAATATGGCCAAAACAGTGAAAGACTTAACAACAACTGTTTTAAAAGCATGTGGCTTGCTAGCTGTGCCAGACAACGCACAAACTGGAATACCCCTGTAGGACCAGACAAGGATCCTAAAAACAGGATGATCAAGTCACAAACTGAGCATCTAGTAGCCATAAACCCAATTGACACATGGGATAAGCAGAGTGCATGACTGTGTTTATCACTCCTCCAGTAATTGCTCCTCCATTCCCAGTATGAGGCCCTCTGCCCCACCCCCCAAGCAGATCCATGATTTAGCCAGGAAGCCAAGGACAGGCTGACTTCCACCACAGGTGGGGCTGCCTGCTAAGATTTACAGGAGGACTACCTGAGTACCTCCCCAATAGTAAGTGTGTTTATTCAGGACAGGAATGGACCTGTGATACACGGAAGGTGCACTCGGCCACCAATGGTAATGAAGGGAGAGTGGAGTATTTTTGATCCTGTCTTATCTCTGTATTAATATTAATGTACTTCTGCCATTTCTATTTTAACTATTTAAGTTGCTTTAATCTGCATATTTAATGTCTGAAGCTCTCATTATTTGTAAGACATAGCTGGCTACTGCCAGGATATACTTACAAATTAGACCCAGCAATCCCAGTGCCACTGTACCTCTCTAAATATCTTTAAAGAAAAAACAGCTAAACATTTTGATCAGAACCTCATCTTTAACAGTGACAAAGAATTGTGTCAAATTATAATTAACTCCTTTAGAAGCTGAAAGATCACCAGACTTTTACCGTTAATGAAGACAACGCCAGAAGGTTGGAATTAAAACATGGCAGACTTTAGAATGGAAAACTTCATTTAAAAAAAAATCTAGGATTTTTTTTTATTTATTTTAAAGGGCCAAAATGCCCACAAAGCCTACTGGGCTCAGTTGCAGCTGCACAATCTCTTAGGGGCTTTAAGACAGCACATTAGGGGTGTATGAGTAATGAATAGTATTTCCCAAATACCATGAATAACACACTATTTGTTATTTGGATCTAAATAATGAATAGTTGTACTATGCCTGCCTATTCATATTTGGGAAAAACTGAAAATTTAAAAGGAAAAGACAGCCCTCACTCTCCACCCCAGCCCAGTCACATTAAAAGCAACTCCATTCCCCCACTCTCTGCAACAAGACCACACCCATCCTACTCTCCCCTAACACCCACAATTTCAAGACATTAACAAAAAATATCTACAATGGTTGACAAGCATAACCCGCCCACCTCAACAGCCTACTGTCATTTCCTCTTGCTATTATTTGAGTTAAATAAATCATCCCCCACCCTAGCAGTATCACCCAAGTCCCATCCTCTTCCTCCCAGCACCCATATTTGTAAAATACGACAAGTCCAACCCCCCACGAGAAGATAACCAACACAACCTGCCCCCCTCCATGGCCAGTGGCCTTCTTGTGAATGGCATTCTTGCACGTGCTCACATAGTAAAACAGCTGATCGCTTGATAGAAAACAAAAAACAAAGATACAAAACACAGTCACAAAAAGTGCTTCTACTGCAGTAGGTGCTTCATTTTTCCCTACTGCAGATTCCTCATCCTCTGAGTCCTTATTGTCTTCTGCGATCCCATCATGTTCGTCTGCTGCTGCAGTTGATATGCAGCCAGCAAATATAGGCCAATTAAAAGACTGCAGGCATAGCTTGGGCAGTTATCCAGTTGCTAAGAAAAGTAGATCTGGCAAAGGTGAAGTTATTAAAAATAAACAAAGGCAGTTGCAGGCACTACACATAGTGGAAAGGAAAGAATAAGCACACATGCAAACAATGTTCCATTTTCTCAAGATTCTGTGTTTCTCGACTTTCAATGATGCCATGGGTTGAATGTCTGGCTAAGCTCTGAGCTCCTCACTCCACAGTGGCAAATTCCATACAAAACTGATATTTTACAAAAAACTAAACCCTCAGTACACCTGGAGGACATCAAACGGAAGATTGCTGTACCAGATCCAGATTGCAAATGGCTCAGTCGGGGCAGGCTAGTGCTCAAAGTGGTTGGAGCAGTCAAGATGACAGTAGGAGTCCTTCCCCAGTGAGCACTGCAGGCCCCAAGTATGACATGGATGACATCCTGATGCTTGGCACATTTGAAATCCTTGTCATTGAAATTAAGGCATTTAAGGAAGAAAATAAAAAAGAGCTTAAGCGACTACATCAGAGGATGGCTAAAGTGGAGAAGGGGGATGAGATGGTAGTGGAAAGGGTGAGCCTGATAGAAGATGGCCCCAGTCAACTGGGGAAGGCTGTAAAAACCCTACTCCATTACACTACATCCCTCCAGGATACATGTATATCGCTCAAGGCAAGGCCCTGGTGGGATAATCTCAGGCTGTACGGTCTCCTGGAGGGAGCAGAGACAGGCCAAATGTCTGAATTCCTGGAGGACTTGCTCAGAGATGTGCTTGCACTCCCTGTGGGCATGGATATTAGAATCGAGAGAGCGCATTGACCTCAATGCCAAAGGTCACCGACCTGCTCACTTGACCATACTTGGTTATAATGAAATTTGCCAGCTTCATGAGCAAAGAAGAGATTTTAAGGCTGGCTTGGCCAAAAAAACGGTATAGAGCACAATTCCTCCCACCTACTGTTTGACCATAACTCCCCCAGAAGATCCAAAAACAAAGGTAGGTTTATAGGGATGTTTAAAACTTCTCCAAGAGAAACAGGTTCATTTCAGTACCCCATAATCTGCACACCTCCATGTTTTCTGAAATGAGGGGGTTAAGGTATATGGCTTCCCTGAAGAAACTAGGACAGCACTGAAGGATAAGAATTGGCAAATTCCTTCATCTTCTCAGAACCAGAAACCCTGTATAGCACTGATGGACTGGTTGGTGGTGCACAAACAAGGGGCTAGATGGAGCTGGAAGATGGAGGCCCCTGAGACCCTGAGTGGTAATAAAAAACTGTTGCAGGGACTACAGAAAGAGAACTATGGGTCAGCAGGGGCTTCCAGCTCGCAAACATGAAAGACTCTCACCTAAGGTATGGTTTGGTAATATTTGTTTCTCCTGGATGTACCCTGACTATATTCCTGGGGTATGATTAAGCTTACCAGACACTGTAGATGCTTAGCAATTCTGCCCTTATTATTTGCCTACAAAAGGACATTTTGCCACACAAGCACACTTCTACTTTGACTTTTTGTAATGAATGCTATTTATGCAGGTATGTAAGTATTTATTTATTTCAAAGTTGGTAATTGGGAAAGACACACTGAGCCAAGGCTCATTTCCAGGTGCATTCCGTAGAGGGGGATATAGGGAGAAACAACTTACAATATGTAACCACCCCCTTTTGGGTTAGAGTACTAGAGAAGTATACTAGACTTTACACTAGTTTTAAGTTTAAGGGCTCAGTGCCTGTGACTTTCTAAAGGGTTAATTCTTTAGAGCTTCAGGTAGTTAGGAGCTAGTTATGCTGGCTTCCTGGGGAGGGCAGCTGCTTGTAGCTAAGAGGTTGCAAGAAGTTGCTTTTAGTTTTGCAGAGCTGAGCAGGGGATTAACAGGCAATCATTGTCTGGCTCCTGCTCTCTAAACCATTTTTCTCTGTAGAGGGTCTGATATATCTAGCAGCAGCAGTGGTGGAGGCCTGAGTAGCAAGACCCCCAGGTGGGAGGAATATGAAGCCATCTGTAGGAGAAGCCTGATGTGTCATGCAAGTAGCTGCTATGGGATTAGAACCAGCACCTAGCCTGGGTGATTGAGTGAGCACTGAGGGAGAAGGAACATGAAGGCCAGGTCATAGGAAGAACCAAGGGAAAGGGATAGGTTTGGACCTCAGCTGTGAGAACTGAGCCCAAGTCTGAAGCCCAATGTGGCAAAGAGGGTGGAGAGAGAAATAATGTATGGACTTCACGTCCACAGGGGAATGGGGAAATGTGCAGCCAGATGCTCCCTTGAATTTGCATGGAGTAAGGATTGGAGGGGACCCCAGGCCTGAAGGGAATATTAAGGCTTGTGGTTTGAGAACCAATCACATGAAAATAGTATCCAAGGCATTGAAGGTGTAACCCCCTTGTTACCCGGGGTTACTAGAATCCCAGTAAGACCTAGTGGTAGGCAGGGAAGGCAGCTTGTGAAACTCCAGTTAAATGGGTTTCACACTGTCTCACTCTGTTCTCAGTGTCAGCTGAGACTGAGGGATGACATCACCAATAGAACTATCGCAGCTGCATGAGCCACATTGGAATCTGCAGCAGAGGGAGTTAGATAGAACGTTGGGAGGTTTTTGAAGTCAGTGTCTTCAGTCAGTCTTCAGTGAGTGTATGAGAAGTTGGGAGCTTACTGGTAAAGCAGCTCAGTGAAGGCTCTGGAGCCTCAGATCTGACAGAGGGCTACTTTTAAGTAGAAGGGTGTGTGTCTCCACCTTTAAGAGAGACACAAAAGATTACAGAAGTGGTGGAGACCGCTGTTTTTGGGTCTCAGTGCCCCCTGCCTCCGGGGGGGGGTTTCCCTGCAGATTCCTGGGGCAACCCCCTAGTTCTGCTTGTGGAGGAAAAGCTGCCTATGTGTTCCAGTGTTTATTTTGGAGAAAAAGAAGATTTGTGAGTCGCCTGTGGGGCATCTGCAACGTGAGGGTGAGCGTCTGCTCTTGCTAAAAGGGCCTATGTTTTTCACCCTGGGACTTGTGTGACAATGTGGGAATTAAACTACTAAATATTGGGAAGCCTAGAGTAATGGGCTAAGCAAGTTAAAAGTAGTTTCAAGTCCAGAGTTTGTTAGGATGCAAATAATATGTAGAGGTGATGTGACTGACGTCTACCCTTAATCTACATTTAAAAGTTCAGTAAAGGAACTGTTCAGTTTCCAGAGAAATGGGCTGTGGGAGCTAGAGGTGGGTGGCCCCCCATCTTTAGTGACCAGGTCCACCGCTACGGATTTCTTCTGTGGATTTCTACTTTACCTCAGGCACTTGGCCAGTGATGAGGGAAGTACCCAGATGTGGGATTGTAAGGAAAATTCTCTCTAGGAGTCGAAGACTCTAGTGTGGTTTGGGGAGCCACGACAGGATAATTGGTTCATTCTTCCAATGGACCGTGAATGGGATCTCAATCTCAATCTCAATCTTTATTTATTTATTTAAGGCACCTTTCTAAAAACCAAGGCGCCTGTACAATACTAGATAAAACAATTACAAATACAATAAACAACAATATTAAAAATCATTATATGCTTTACTAAAGAGGTGAGTCTCTAAAGATTCTTTAAAACTATGGACATTAGGGCTTTCCCGCACCTGACGAGGTAAAGAATTCCACAGGGTCGGGGCCATAAAACTAAATGATCTTGCCCCTGAAGTTTTTAAACGAACCCTGGGAATCTCTAGCAATCCCTCGTCAGTGGATCGGAGACAGCGGGAGGGACAGTTGGGATAAAGGAGATCTTTCAGGTAAACTGGTCCCTGATCATGTAGGGCCTTATAGGTCAGCAAACCGACCTTGAAAGTGATTCACCAGCAAACTGGCAACCAGTGCAGACCACGGAGCACAGGCGTTATATGACTGGCCCTAGATGAGCCCATCAACAGCCTGGCTGCCGCATTCTGCACTAGCTGCAGGTGGCGAATCTCAATCCCAGGAAGCCCTAGGTAGAGCGAGTTGCAGTAGTCAAGGCGGAGGTAAACGGCGTGGGACCAAAATAGGCAGATCGTCAGGGGAACCAGGTGTTTCACCCGGGCGATGTTCTCAGATGGTAAAAGAGGTTTTGACAACCGCTGACACCTGAGATTTAAATGTCTTGGTCGTCAAATACAAGGCCCAGATTCCACTTTCGGTCTGAGGTAATTAGCGGGATATCCCGAGCCATAAACCGAGGGTAATCCAACCAATAAAACCCGCCTCCATCCTGGCCCACAACCAACACCTCAGTTTTATCAGGGTTCAACCTCAGCCAACTCACATTCATCCAGTCCTGGATTTCAGCAAGACAGTTATTAAAGACTGAAAAGGCAGCATCTTGACCGGACGCAGAGGACATGTACAGCTGAGTATCATCTGCATAGCAGTGAAAACTCAGACCATACCACCTAATAATTGCTCCTAATGGCAGCATATATACTGGATAATTGGTTCATCCTTCCAATGGACCGCAAATGGGATAATTGGTTAATTCTTCTAATGGACCGCGGATCAAGTGGCCGTCGGAGGGAGCCGGGCCAGTGGGGAAAACCCAAGAGTGTACAAGTGAGGCTGTGTACCCAAAGCTGCATGCAAGTCCGGGCTGTGTGCCTGGTGGGTTTAGAGCCTGAGGGTTGGAAATAGTGATAAAGTGTTCTGTTGTCTCTAATCTGCATTACCAGGAAATGTAGCCCCGTGGGGGTCCGTCTATGCTTTGTTTGTTCAGCTAGTATGTGAATAAAAGCCACACTGAAGAATCCCATTCCTGGTTCTGGACATTACAGTTATTGCTTCCTGTGTTCAGATTTACTTGGGTGCCCCTGTTCAGAGTAGCCAAACCTAGGCCCCCCTGTGCCGAGTAACCTCATCCTCCCCAAACCCAGTCCCCACCAGGTACTGCTGTCAGCTTCAACAGCATGCTACCTGTCATTTTGCTAAAAAGGCAGGGGTGAGGGGTTACAAAGGGAACATGCCACCCATAGTTCAGTGGTGCAGTCACCCAAGAGTGTGCTAAGGGGTATGCCATCTCTACAGCAACATCAGCACAGTCAACCCCCCACAGAAAAACCCCGACCGTGCCTATATCGACAGCGATGGGGATTTCATTTTGATGGACTTTGCGGTGATGGAGGGTATATATCTAACTCCACTGTCTGTGTGACATGGAGATAGATATTTAAAGTAGGGGAGTGCAGGGGACATAGCCCCATGCATTGGATGTTGAGGTGTTGCAGTCATTGCGGGGACGTATTGGTGTAGGGAGTGTCGACAGGTTTCTGACACTGTCGAAGATGTTGCTGTGGGGGATGTCATGCTGGCATCATAGATCTGTGCCAAGGGAGAAAGATGCCATTGGGAGGATCCATGGCCCTGTGGTGAGAGGTCAGTGGGTCCATGGCAGCATAAGAATAGAAGCCTGCCTAAAATGTGGAATATATGCTGCCTAGTTAATTGGAGTCATCAGCACCATGCCCCAAATATGGACACTGCTTCCAGGACTATAGACTTTGCTTGGACTTTGATCTAAAGGGCCCCTGGGGCCAGTGGACATTTCCCCAATGGGGATACTGTTTGTCAAGTTGTTGCTCCATGGAGAACTCAAGTTTAATTAAAAGATCCAGGTTGTTTATAACTGCTGTTTGGACTTTATTTCTATGTCTTCTTCATTTTAAACTGCTGCTAATCAAGTTTGTCTTCTAGCCCAGTGCTCCGTGGATGGAGTCTGCAACACAGGCCCAAGGAATCAAAAACATAAGTCATCTTTTACTGTTTCTGCTGTGGTCCCCGCTCCCCATGGACAGTTTCCACCATTCATACCCCTAGACACCGTGGAGTTGGTGGGCTGAAAGTGGGGGCTTGTCTTGGATGTTTTGAGGGTGCCTTTCTGCACTAAAGTGACCCCACAGTGTGGCTCGGCACAGATATGGACTGATGTGGACTGTTTGCTTTAACAAATTTGAATACAAAATGGCGCTGGAGAGCTGTGAAATTTCATGTAGATCAGAGGAATTTTTACCTTGTTGGAGTGACAGAAGAGGATCTGTGGTAGGAACATGTGAGGAATATGCAAGTGTAAGGAAATCTGCTGCATATTGTGCCAGGGATTGGACCCCAGTGTAAAAAAGGGGTGTGCCCGAAAACCACTAGTGTTCTACTGAGGTGTGTCTGATCAGAGGAGCCTTGTGATCAGTACCAGAGAAAGCTGTGTGCCCAATCAAATTTCCAGGGCGACTCTCAGCCTCCCCAGGCCCCCGCCCTTGGACCAATGAAAGGCCAGAAGAGTCAAAGACATCAAGAGACCTGTCAAGCAAAGATGCAAAAGGCCACAGGGGTGAAGCTGAAAAAAGGACTTGCAGGTGAAGGTCTTGTTTGCTACATATCCATTCCCATCTTGGAGAGAGTGCATCTGTGTCAGCACAAGATTTATTGTTCTTTTTTTGTTCTTGGTGAAAATAGTGTTCCTTCCTCCACTGTACCTATGCCTATTTGAGTGTCCGTGGACAACATGCCTGAGCTTGCAATGGACTGTACCTCTGTAAGTACTTATTGCCTTTCTGCTGGTCTGAAGTGAGGAGGTCTTAGTGAAAAGTTAGGCCCGGTCAATTTTGGTGTGCCAAAACTATGTAGAGCATAGGTCTGGGGAGGTGGAAGACAGAGCAAGTGAACTGGGACTGGAGGTGACAACCTTTGTTAATGTTATTGATATACTGTACTAATCACAAGGGTACAAATATTGGGACTGATAATAGTTCCCTGTTTACAATGCATGCTTTAAAAAAAAAAAAAAACAACAACAACAATGATTGAATTATTGCAATGTGCAGACTGAATTGTTGAACTGTTTGAATCATTGTTACAATAATCCTGAGCCCAGTTGGGTCATTTATGCTGTTTCAATGTATCAATTTCAATCATTGGGGAACAAGTGTCCTATTATGGGGAGATGTATAAGGCAAAATAAGTTTGGGTACTGGGCAGCAGTGAAATGGGTAATGTTTAGGTAGGCTTAGTTATCTAGTTAGTATGGGCAGGGATAGTTTGATAGAGTACGTGTTATGAGGGACCTATCTTTAAAAAGTCTGTTGCAACAGCACCTTATTCCTATCTATTTTCCTTTCTTCTCATTTTTTTTCTTCTAAAGCAGACTTGCTACCCATCAAATTTTTATTTCATCTCCAATACCTTTTATTTTATTTCCTTCTGGTCCCTTGTAGCTACACACAACCATCCAGGCGTGAGTGTACAATGTTATGCAGACAGACGTCTGCTAAAACACTTGAAATATATAAGAAAGAACTGTTGTTTAGGCAGCTTATGAACAAGCATTGGATTAGTTGCTAACAGTCCGCCCTGTTTATCATGATGTCTAACATGACAGAGAGAATAGCTGCATATGCTGCAATTGTATTTTATTTGTTGTTTTTTTCCTCTCCTGCCCTCTACCCACCCACCCACTGTTTGCATTGTAGCAAGAGGACCGCAGTCTGGGTGGTGAAATACAGTGCTTAATATTCCAAATCAAGCTTTTTGGAAAAACCCATGAATTTTATTTTATTTTTTTGCTTTGTTTAGTATTCTACAGAGTGGCACAGAGTCAAAGTACAGCTGAGAAAGACGGAGAGGGAGCGCTTGTCTTTAACTGCATGCCTGGAGCTAGTCATTGCACTCTGAAAGAAATGTACACAAAAGAAAAAGTAATAAAAAAGAGGTGCAACGGAGGAAATTAAATGTTTGTTTGTTTGTTTTTAGAATAGTATTCCTTGAAGCTTTTTTCTGATAGAGCTATATTCAGTACAGCGTCTTGATTTTCGGCTCACCGAGGGGAGTGAGAGGAGAAAAGCGCTCTCTTGCTTTCTCGCTCCCCTTCCTCAGCAACTTGGAATTCAAGCAGAAGTAGTATTAATAAGAAAAAGGGGCTCACAATGAGTGAAGGAGAAAAACCTTAGCCCCATACATTTTTATTCTCCCCAAACTCTAGAAAGGTTGAACTACATTATTTCATTTCAAAAAGAGGTGTTACTTTCCTGTAGAAAAAAACAAGCTTACCTGCCCACAACAGAATGAGACTCCTATAGGAGACATCTGGCCAACAACCATATACATTTATACTCATTGTTAGGCTATGACCTATCTGAAGTGGGCAGAGTTACACTAATTTCATATACATGTATGTGTTTCCTACATTTATAAGAATTTGGTGAATGATAAATGTATAGCTTAGGAATATTATGAATAACTGTAATTAAAATCCTCAATTTCATTTCCATCAAGATTTGTATAACACATAATAATTCATATTTTTCTAAAAAGGGGGCAGATCTTATGATCACATGATTGGGAAGAGTGGGTATAAAAAAGCCCTGTTCTTCTGTGATAGACAGATAGCTTGGTCAGAAGTGTTCTGACCTGAGAAAAAGAAGGACATACTTGTCTTCCATGTCTTCTGAGCTTCTCTAGGCCCGGGTAACAGGGGAGATGCAGATACCCTTTTTGCGGTAGGACCTGGGGGGGGGTGGAGTCTGGTTGGAGCTCTGGAGTGCTCGCTGAGGGCATTGAGCTTTAAAAAGGGAGTGAGATGTAACCCCCCTTCGGGTTAGAGTGCTACAGAAGTGTACTGGACTTCACACTACTTTTAAATTTAAGGGCTCCATGCTAGTGACCCTCAAAAGTGTTAATTTTTTTAGAACCTCAGGGAGCTAGGAGCAAGTTATGCTGGCTTCCTGGGGGGGGCAGCTGCTCTATCAGGATGCTTGGGTGCATAGGAAGGGTCATCACCAGCAGAAAGAGGGAGGTAGTACTTCCCCTGGATGGATCACTGGTAAGACCCCACCTTGAGTAATGTGTCCAGTTCTGGAGGCCCCACCTCTGCAAGGACATAGATAGGGTTGAGGTGGTACAAGGGAGGGCTACCTAAATGGTGCAGGGCCTGCATCAAAAACCCCACCAGGAAAGACTCAGGAAAATATGCTTTCCAGATAGAAACCTTCAAATACCTTAACGGTATTAATAAAGTACAGGAAGGTGGTATTTTCCATAGAAAAAGATGTTCCAGGACAAGAGGTCACACTATGAAGATGGGGAAGGGGGCTCAGAAGAGATGTGATGAAATACTTCTTCACAGAGAGGGCGGTAGATGCCAGAAACAGTCTCCCAGCAGAGGTGGTGAGTGCTAAAACAGTAACAAGATTCAAGCATGCATGGGATAGACATAAAGGGACCTTAGACATAAGGCAAGGGGGGTGAAGACTGGAGATCAAGTAGGGTCTGCAGTGACACAGTTGGTAGGGAATATTGGGCAGACTAGGTGGGCCAAAAGGTCCTTATCTGCCAACAACGTATATGTTTCTATATTTCTATGCTTGTAACATAGAAATACAAGAAGTTGCTTTCAGCTTTGCAGAGCTGAGCAGGGGATTAACAGGCAAGCATTCTCTTGGTCCTGTTCTCCTGGCTTGAGTGATGAGACTCTGAGTGAGGGGAATATGAAGCCATCTGGAAGAGAAGCCTGATATGCCTTGCAAGTAGCCTCTATGGGACTTGAACCAGTACCTAGCCTGGGTGATTGACTGAGCACTAAGGGAGGAGGGACATGGAGGCCAGGCCAGAGCGACAGCCAAGGGAAAGAGATTGTTATGGACCTCAGCTGTGAGAATTGAGCCCAAGTCTGAGACCCAATGTAGCACAGAGGGTAGAGAGAGAAAGAGAGTATGGACTTCACATCTGCAAAGGGTGGAAATGTGAAATCAGATGCCACCATGAATTTGAATGGAGCAAGGATTTGAAGGGACCTCAGGCCTGAAGTGAGTACGTAGGGCTGGGGGTTAAAAAACTAATCACAGAAAAATAGTATCTGAATGCATTGAGGGGGACGTGTCACTTATAGTTCAGTGGTACAGTCACATAAGAGTGTGTTGGGGAGGAAGATGCAATTGGGAGGCTCAGTGGCCCCAAGGTGAGAGGTCACTGGGCCCATGGGAGCACAGGGATAGAAGCTTGCCAGAAATGTGAAATGTATGCTGCCTAGTTAATTGTGGTCATCAGTGTCATGCCCCACAATATGGACACTGTTTCCAGGACTATGGATTTTGTTTGGACTTTGATCAAAAGGCCCCTGGGCCCAGTGGACATTTCCCCAATGGGACACCATTTGTCAAGTTGTTGCTCCATGGAGAACGCAAGTTTCTTTAAAGGATCCAGGTTGTTTGTAACTGCTGTTTGGACTTTATTTCCATGTCTTCCTGATTTTAAACTGCTGCTGATCAAGTTTGCCTTCTAGCCCAGTGCCCCATGATTGGAATGTATACCTCAGACCTGAGGAATAAAAAACGTAAGTCATCTTTTGCTGTTTCTGGCATGGTCCCCCCCCCCATGGACAGTTTCCGCCATTCATACCCCTAGACACTGACGAGGGGGTGCTCTAAAAATACAAAAGAGAGCCAGCATAAACAATACAGGATAACAGGTGCACACAGAGGCATCAGTAAAAGTGCTAGCATAATAAGATAACAGTTTTTAATAAAATAACAGCTAAATATGGCTTGACACTATATAGCAGTACAGAATGTACTGCTATATCTACATAGTGCCCTGGTCATATTTGCTTAATTCTAATTGCACAAGCTGATTTTTTGATGTACTATAAGTTGCTTATAGTTATATCTTTTTACTGCATTGTATGGGGTCCTGCCAGCCTAGATAGGAAACAGGGCCATTATTGTACAGTTTGTGGGCTGTTGCAAGTGACCCACACCTCCTATTAAGGAGTCTAGCTCTGGAAGACAGCCTTCCACATGAATTGAGACCCTGCATTCTCTTTTCAATGTGTATTTTTACTTTTGGTTGACCATCCTGTTCCAAGGGTCCAGGCATTTATTTGTGGGGGTGGGGAGTGTTCCTGGGGACCATATATATTACTGTATATCTTGGTATGATAGTGCCTCAATTATTTCAATTTTTGATGCTGTTGTCAGGATCTAGTTGTTATCTGAGATACTGCAGTTATTTTCTGGAGGGGTCTATCCTGTTTTTATGGGGTCTGTTTGGTACGTGACATTAGCCCTTTTTAGGGCTGCAGTGGGCAGAGCCCTGAAGACCTCTTGCCTTCAAAAAAGGACTCTGCATTCCTTGCATTCTTTGTGACTTGAACAACATATTGGAGTTACACTAGAGTCACCTCCATGTCTGTGAAGCACTCTGCTCGCTCTGCACTATTTTTTTCTTGGAAAACAAATTGGCAGTCATGATCAGAACACTGGGGGATTGGGTACCCCCAGTGTCACTCTTATGCTTCTGAGGGGTGCGTGATGAGAGGGAGGGTCAGATGGGGAAATATCTCTAATTAAAAGGAAAAAAATGGCAGTCATGGCACACTCCGCCATGTCCAAGATGGCCGCTGCACTCTACTGCACATGTGTAACCACTAGCAAGTGTGCAGTGTACTGTAGTGACCATCTTGTTCACAGCAGATTGTGCTGTATTCCTCCATGACCACTTATTTCTTTTTTAAATTATGCATATCTCCCCAACCTGACCCTCCCTCCCAGCATCCACCACCCTTCCCACCCCAGAAAGAGTGACACTGAGAGTGCCCAGTCCCCCAGTGTCAAGATCATGACTCCTCATTGTTGTTGATTTTTCTTTTAATATCTCCCCCACCCTCTCTCTCAGCACCCCCCCAAAAACACAAGAGTGACATTGGGGTGCCTGATCACCAATCCTCTTTTTTCTGTATCCCTCCCACTACCATGCATGCATTCACAGTTATTTGTATGTTTTTTCAATTATTTTTAATTTTGTATCTATAGCTACCTATCTATCTATCTATACACACACACACACACACACACACACACATCTCCCCTACTCTACCCATCCTCTCAGCACTGACCATTCCAAACATCTCCTCTACCAGACCCTCCCTCCCTCTCTGCACTGACCACCCCCCCACAAATGTAACATTGACTCTGGGGGCTGCCCAATATCCCCCAGTGCAGATATCCTAGGTGCATGTTTTGTTTTTAAACCTGGAAAAAGAAAAACATCCATCAATGTCTTTTGCAGCCATAGCAGTCCCCTCACCTGATCCTCCCACTCAGCACCCACCACCCCACACCCCCAAGCCCTTAGTTACCCATCAGTGGTCCAATGCCATAATCCTCTCTAGACCACAGACACATCTTCACTTTTCAAAGTTGGCCCTCAAACTGAAGAAACAGGTATGCTGTTCAATATATTTCAATAGGGGTTTGAACTTAGAGGCATAACTGGACCATTTTTTAATATTTGTGGCCCAAATTTTCAACATGCCTTCTTTAGGACCCCGCCTCATGAACGATGATACTGTCATTAGGCAGTTCTGTCCTGAAAGGTGATTTCACAGCCCCTGCACAAAATCACCTCTCAGGCAGGAGTTGAAAATTTTCTTTGTCCTTATTCATGAGGTGGGGTCATAAGAAGTCTATGTTGAAAGTTTGGTGTAAAATATTAAAAAACAGCTAAGGTTTGAGCCTACATTGAATTTTGTGAATACAGCCTTGTAACGTTGGTCATTTTCAATATTTTTACACCAAATTTACAACATAGCAATTCTTTACAGCACCTCATGAATGTGATCTGTCATTTTTCATATCCTGACAAAAATGTTTTTCACGTCCCAAAAGGTGAGTTTGCAATCCCTGCACAAAATCACATTTGGGGCAGGAGTTGAAAATGTTCTCTGCCCTTGTTCATGAGATGAGGTCATAAGAAGGCTACATTGAAAGTTTGGTGTAAAAATATTTAAAAAATAACAAAGTTATGAGGTTATGATGAATTTTATAAACACAGACTCGTAAGTTTGGTAATATTCAATATTTTTCCCACACATTTTCAACATAGCCATTTCTTTATAGCACCTCATGAATGTGACACTGTCATTTTTCAACTCCTGCCCAAAATGTGTTTTTGCATCCCAAAAGTTGATTTTGCAATCCCTGCGCAAAATCACCTGTAAGCAAGGAGTCAAACATTTTGTCTGCCCGTCTTCATGAGGCAGGGTCATAAAACGGCTATGTT
Source organism: Neoceratodus forsteri (assembly GCA_016271365.2). NCBI lineage: Eukaryota > Metazoa > Chordata > Ceratodontiformes > Ceratodontidae > Neoceratodus > Neoceratodus forsteri. Next base: position 156,042,347 of record CM028131.1, on the reverse strand, counting down.
GAAAATTTAGTGTAAAAATATTGCAGAAAACAACACATTTATGAGCCTATGTTACATTTCACAAATGTAGGCTCATAACTTTGGCAATTTACAATATTTTTATCCCAAATTCCTCAGTTGCAGCCCTATAGATTCTGGCCAGAGTTTGTTTTTCTGAGATATTTATTCCATCACCTAGTTCATGGAGTGACCTCTTTCTATAAGAGAAAGGAGACTGCCACCATCTCTCACCAGTGGGGGGGGGAGTTAAACACCTGGAGAGAGAGCAGAGATCTGGGGATTCAGATCTCTCCCCTTGGAGGCATTCAGTTTTCCAGTTCTTGTTTATTCATCACCCTGCTGATGTTTTTATGTTATCCGGATGTTGCTTATTATTTTTCAGTGTCACACACTGCTATTACCTTTGTTCTCCTTTACAGGACATGGTTAGTGTACAGTAGATTTTTTTTAAGTTGTAACGTCAATGGCCTAACAACCCAGTCATATGCCGTAAAGTGCTTTCTTTTGTGCAGAAGGCACATGCTGACATCATTCTGTTCCAAGAGACCCACTTATCTGGAGCCGAATATGAAAAGTTAAAGGGGTTCAGATTTTGAACAGCTGCCATCTCTTCAAATAAAGCTGGTCAGAGGAGGGGGCTGCTATTCTGGTTCCAAACTCAGTGGTATTTGAACTTCTGGATCAGAAAGCAGACAAGGAGTGTTGTTACATTATAATTAAAGGAAAACACAATGGAGGCTTAATCACAGTAGTGTTGGTTACGTTAATGCCACCCGTGGCACTGACTTCTATTTTTGGTCACTGTAAAATCACTGAGTGGGTGGAGGACTCCCTTATTTTAGATAGTTATCTTACTGTAACATTTCAACTAACCTTGGACAGCACCTTACAGATTCTGAAGAGGGAGCATTTGGTAGTCAAAAAATTCAGAAACTTATCGCGTGAACTGGGCCTCATACCTGTAAATGTTTGGAGGCCCTTATATGGGCAGGCCAGAGATTACATGTGCTTCTCCCCAAGGCATCAGATGTATTCCAGATTGCACTCCTTTGTGGTACAGAATGAATTAGGGAATTCCCTAGTGAACAGTTGGGTGGAAAATACTGGCTTACCTGACCATGCTCTTACTATTTCCAAAATCCATTTGAGCTTAAATTGAAAAAGCACTTTTTGGTGACTAAATGTTACAAGCTCAAGAAATGAAAACTATGATTCCGCAGGTGACTGAGCAGACAGGGGAATGATACCCCTGACATTACCTCAGGAGTTGTGTCGGACACAGTAAAGTCTTTTCTAAATGGTAGGCTTATTAAAATTACCTCACAAAAGAAGTTGTTGAGAGAAGCTCAGCAGAGGTCCTTGGAGGGGCAGATAAGGGTTCATGAATCTCAACAAAAAGAGAAACTTAATAGACATAGGGGGAGACAGTTAACTACCCTTAAAAAAAGCTCCAATCCCTTTCAGATTATAAGGTGAAAAAAAATGTGTGTTCTTCTGTCAATTATATTATGATGGGGACTGTAAAGTGCTTAAATTGGGTTCTATGTCATTACAGCAAACGGTGAATAGCAATCGCCGTTAGGGCTAGTGTACATTGACGAAAATGAATTTTTGCAAGGCACACTCACAGCGAACAACAAGAGGGCATCCCCTGATAATGGAGTCTCAACTCCAGGGTGGAGGTGCATGTCAGGGAGGTGAAATAGTTAGAAAATAAAAAGTCACCTGCTGGCAAAAAATATAAAATAACCTCAGCAGACCCGAATCCTGCACCCTGCACCTCCCAACCAACCACCCTCCCCACCATGCTAGTGGACCAGCTTGGCAGCAGCCCGCCACACCCCTTCCCACATACCTTCCATCCCCTGCCTCTCCCACCACTCGTGTGTGCATGTATAGATGAGTACTTCCCTTCACCCTACCTCACCCACCCCAGTATTTGGTCGTCCCCTGCCAGGTAGCCCTGAACATAGGCACCATAATTGAGTTGCCATTTTGTAGGTGCTCAGTTGTGGTTGCCTTGTTCATAGGTTATCCTTAAATTGTTGTCTGGAAGACTATGGATTCAGAGAGCTAGGGCATATGTGTCAGGACTTGTTTTTTTTTTAATCATGGTCACATGGTCACATGGTGTGGTTCCACCTGGACATGGGCTGGGGGATGTTCAGTACCAGGACAAGGGTTTGGGACTTTAAGAGGGCTGACTTTGATAGGACTAGAGAAATTTCAGTAGGAAACCTTGCTACAGTAGGATAAGAATGGAGATAGGCATGAAATGGGCAATTATGAAGGAAGGATTGATGGAGGCCACTTGTGATTGTGCCAAAATCAAAAGCAGGAAAACAGATGCCACCACATAACCTGTGGCTTGTGGTGGCAAGTTCTATTATGAACTACTAGTCTTTTGAACTTGATTCCCATCTATGAACCTATTAAAAGCCAGTGGGTTCAACAAGGAGATGGAAAAAGCTGTTAGTGACAAGTGGGCATCCTTCTGCAAGTACAAACATACTCAGAAGGAGGAGGATGGGGTGGATTACTCTGCTATATCAAGGGATGTGAGCAGAGTGGTTAGAGTGACAAAGGCTACAAGGGAAGTGCAGCTAGTGCAAGGGGTGACAAACTCTGGCCAGAGCTGATTGGGCTGTGATGAGCTGCCAAGTGACCAAAGTTACACATGTACGTAGAAATTATGGAATGCCTGGATCTGTAACTTGGCCATTTTTTGGAGGTGTTGCACCAGATTTTCAACATTGCTTTTTTGGAACCCCTCCTCATGAAGAGTGCTAGTGTAATTTTGTTCACTTGTCCTGAAAGGTGATTTTGCAGAGCGACAACGCCATTATGTGCTACAGGTGCAAAAACACTTTTCAGGCAGGATGTGAAAAATGACAGATGTCCTGTTAAAAAGGAGGTGTGCAAAAATGGCAATGTTGAAAATCTGGAGTGAAAATATGAAAATTGGTGAAGTTAGGATCATGCTTAGAGACTGTTCAATGTACGCTCGTAATGCAGTCATTATTTGAATTTTTTTCACCAAATTTGTAACATGGGCTTTTTGGGATCCCACCTCATGAACAGTGGCAATGTCATTTAATTAATCAATCCCAAAAGGTGATTCTGCACAGCAACTGCGAATTCACCTTTCAGGATGGAATAATGAAATGACAGTGACACGGGTCACGAGGTGGGGTCCCGAGAACCCTATGTTGAAAATATGGGGCCAAAATTCAAAATAATTGCTGAGTTATCAACTTAAGTTAAAAAAAAACATTTAATGCCATTATAGCACACTTACCTATGATTCTTCAGTTTGCAGTTTGGTTTTGAAGAGTGCAGACGTGTCCCGGTCCTCAGAAGATGACAGCACTGACTTCTGGAGGTAAGTATGGGGTAAGGGAAGGTAGGTGCTCAGAGGGAAGGTGAGGATGAAGGGCTGTTTTATTTTTTACAGTTTAAAAAAAACACGTTAGGGGAAGGTTTTCTTTATTAACATAAAAATATATATATATATATATATATATTTGGGCACACTGGGGTGGGCTCCCAGTGTGCCACATGAGTTGGGGGTTGGGTACTTGATGCTGACACAGGGATTGAACACCCCAATGTCAGCAGGGAGGAGAAAAACCAAACATGTGGGCACACCGGGGTGGGCTCCCAGTGTACCACATCAGTGGGGTGCACATACTGCCGATACAGGGATTGGGCACCCAAATGTCGGTGCAGGGTAAAGAAGTACATTTGGGCACATTGGGGTGGGCTCTCAGTATGTCACATGAATTGGGGGGCAACATAATGCCAACACAGGGATTGGGGATCCCGATGTTGGTGTGGCAGGACAGCAGCAGTGGGAGGGTTTTTCTGCTGGTGGTGGTGACGCAATGTCATGCATGCGTAGTTGTGGTGAATGGCTTTTTGCCATTCACAACATGACAGCACCAGCAGAACTGCCCATGCACGTGAGTCGCACATGCGCACTTCATGCCCAGGAGTGCAGAAGTAACAGCCAAAATAGTGCAGCTGTTATTCCGTAGCAGCTGATCATATCAGAGGGTTTCTAGCTCCATTGGACTGTCAGAAGGATACTTCCAAAAGTCCAAAGGAAGGTTCCATGATTGGCCATTTTTGTAAGCTATGAGCAGATCCCAAAAGGGCTGTGGGCTCTGCCCACAGCCCTAAAAACAGGAGAAAATGCCCTTTTCCAATATATAAGGGATAAAGGGAACATAAAGGATGAAACTGTCAGATAAAGAAGAAGGGAGGTTTGGCAGAGGGTAGTGAAGAGAAAGTGGAGGTATTTAACAAGTACTTGTGTTCAACCTTCACTAGCTAGAGGGACAGACCAGTGCCACAAGAGAGCACAGGGTTAGCGACTGGGATAGGAGAAGTCACAGACAGCATTATTCAAGCTGGTAAAGTACTTACAGGCCTAAGGGCCCTGAAGGTGGATAAGTCCCCAGGACCAGATGGAGTACACACAAGGGTTCTAAGGGAGGTTCTGGCGGGTCTAATGGCAGACCTTTGTAACACCTCTCTGGAGTCGGGGAGTGCGTCCCAGGATTTGAGAACTGCACAGGTGGTGCCTCTCCATAAAAATGGGCCAGGGGCCAGTCTGCCAGTGCTGTGGTAATGCTACCACATGCAGCGATGACAATCGTGGTTTGTGAATGGATCTCAGACGTCAGATGGTTGGTCCAGGGGGAGGAGGCTGAGCATCCAGGGGACTGTTTATCTTCTCCAGGGAGAGAGGGGATCTGGTACCTAGCACCTAACAACCTCTAGTGGTGCCTGGAGGGGTATGGCAGTCCAGGACCACTCTGTGTGCCCATCGGTGTGGGGAATCCCCCTTCCCCCGGGCAGTGAATGAGGCCAAAATATGCTCATAAAAAATAAATAAATAAAAGTTGGCCGAGGAATAAACCAGGGAACTACAAGCCAGTCAGACTGACTCAAAAGTGGACAAGCTAATCAAAACCATCCTGAAAGAGAGACTGGTGAGCCTTCTAGAGAATAATCTGCTCCAGGACATGATGCAGCATGGGTTTGTGTCAGGGAGGTCCTGTCAGACTAACCTAAGTGAATTCTTCAACTGGGTCACCGGGACAGTGAACTAGGGTCAAGTGGCTGATGTCCTGTATCTAAACTTCAGAAATATCTTCAAATTTGTGCTTAACTGGAGACAGGTCAGAAAGCTGGAAGACCTGGGGGTAGGGGCTAAGCTTGTTGGGTGGGACAGAAGTTGGCTGCAGTACAAAGGCCAACAGCTGGTAGTTGGGGAAGGAATCTCAGAAGTTAGGCCTGTGACCAGTGGGGTCCCCAGGGCTCTGTGCTCGATCAGATGTTGTTTAAAATATTCATAAGTGACATCATGGATGGGATCAAGAGTAAGATCTGCCTGTTCGCAGATGACACAAAGCTCTGTGGGAGGGTGGACACAGAGGAAGGGGACAAGAACTCAGGGAAGACCTGGCTAGAGTACAGAAGTTGTCTGGCATTTGCCAACTGGAGTTCAGTGCTAAAAAGTGCAAAGATACGCACCTGGTGAAGAAAAATCCAGGAACCAAATAGTGTTTGTCTGGTATGCAGGTAACCAGTACAGAGGAGGAAAAGCCAAATTAAATCAAGTCATATTTATTTATAAAAAAGCACTTTTCAAAGTTATCAAAGTGCCTGTACATAAAATATTAAAAATAAGCACACTAATAAATACCAATAACAAAAATCAACAGGATCACATTAAAATATGCAGGATTTCCCAATTAATAAGCATCTAAAAATGCTAATTAAAATAAATAAGTTTTTAGAGCAGTCTTGAAGGTCTCAGTGGACAGGCACTTTCTAACCTGACAAGGTAGAGTTCCACAGGGTTGGGGCCATGAATATGAAAGATCTCACCCCTGCCTTCTTCAAACGGACCCTTGGAGCCTCTAGCAATCCCTCTTCAGTGGAACTGTGTGGATGGAGGGGGCAGTAGGAAAAACAGGAGGTCTTGCAAATAGCATGGGCCCTCTTTGTCTTGGGTCTTATAGGTCAGCAAACTGACCTTGAAGGTGATCCTCCACTGCACTGGCAGCCAGTGCAGCTCGCGTAGCACAGGTGTGACATGGCTAGATCTAGATAAGCCTGTCAACAGCCTTTCTGCCACATTCTGCATCAGCTGTAGGCAGTGAATGTCCACCCTGGAAGCCCGAGGTAGAGCGCATTGCAGTAGTCAAGGTGGGAGGTCACAAATGCATGGACCAGAGTCGGAAGGTTGTCAGGCAGAACCCAGTGTTTTACCCAGGCAATATTCCTCAGATGGTAAAATGAGGACTTGACGATGGCTGACACCTATGATTTAAGTATCAGCTCACTATCAAGAATAATGTCCAGATTCTGCACCTGTTCAGAGGACCTCAGCTGATTGCCCCCCAGCACAAGTCCAGAGGGTTGAACAGCAGAGAACCTCTTTACCTGATGACCCGGGTCCACAACCAACACCTCAGTCTTATCTGTGTTCAACCTTAACCAGCCGGCACTCATCCAGTCCTGAATCTTGGTGAAAGAGTTGTTAAAGATTGAGACTGTATCTTCCTGATCGGGTTCAAAGGACATGTAGAGCCGAGTGTTATCAGCATAGCAATGAAAACTCTGCCCATACCACCATATAAGGTCCCCTAATGGCAACATATACACTGCGAACAACATGGTAGACAGCATTAAGCCTTGCGGGACCCCACAGGTCAGGGGGAAAGGGGCTGAGAAAAAAATCCCTGACACCAATCTCTGTTACTTGCCCATGAGAAAAGAGTGGAACCATCTGAGGACTGTATCAGACAATCTGCAGATCAACCATAAGCACTCTAGCAACACCCCATGGTCCACGGTGTCAAATGCTGTGGAGAGATCAAAAGGAATCAAGATCAAATGGCTCTTCCAATCTTTCGCCATCAGGAGATTATTAAGTACCCGAACAAATGCTGTCTCGGTACTGTGCCTCTTTCTAACCCCAGACTGGAGAGGATCATAGACCTCATGAGTGGTAAGATGGTCTTCAAGTTGCAATGCAACTACCTTCTCAGTCACCTTACCCACGAAGGGCAGGTTAGAGACAGGTCTGTAGTTTGCAAGACAGTCTGAGTCGAGGGAAGGTTTCTTCAAAAGGGGGGTCATGGCTGCCTCTTTGAAGGGGTCAGGAAACACCCCCTTCTCCAATGAACTCCAGACTATCTCCGCTAGGACCAGTCTGATGACTTCCATACACTTAACCAGGAGGTGGGTTGGACCAGGGTCCAAACTACAGTAAGTCGGTCGCATACCCTGGACAGTCTTCATAATATCAGTGATCGCCAGCTGATCAAAGTCAGACCAGACAAACTGGGTGCTAGTGACCTCCCACCAACCACTGTTCTGCTCATTGGAGCATACTGAACAAATCTCCGACCTTATGTAGGCAACCTTATCTGCAAAAAACTGAGCAAACTTTTCCCACTTAACTTGTGAAAAGGCTCACCAATTCCGAAGGCAGGTTGGATTACACAACTTATCCACAGTTCAGAAGACCTGAGTCAGTTGATTCCTTGCAGTAGCAAGCTCCCTTGACAGGAACTCTGCCTTCTTACGGGAGACGGCCAATTGATAGTCCCTATAATGGGCCATCAAGTTTGTCATCCTCCAAGCACGATTTCTGCCAGAAAAGCTTCAGCCTTCACCCCACTCATCTCAACAACTTCAAGGTCCCATCGAACCAAGGGAACCGAGGATGAAGAGTGAGTGGGCAAACACGGACAGGAGCAATGGAGTCCAGGGCCCCCAATACCGCACTATTACAGTGCAGCAGTAGGTCACCTGGCTCCATGCATCCCGACGGCCTATTCAATAGGTTCAGCACAACCATTAGATCAGCAGGGGATACATTTCTTAGAGGGTGGTGCCAGACCATCTTCACAGGGGCAGGTCTATTGGGGGGAGCCACAAAACTGAACCCTATAGTATGATGGTCAGACCAAATGATTCCACCACCAGATCAGAGATTTAAAGACCTGGGTGTAATTATCACGAGTGGTATGAGACACTTGGTGCACTGTAAGAAAACTGAAACCAGAGTATTTCAGATGCTGTGCTACGTAGCCAAGGGAATTACCAGTAGGCAGGTGGAAGTCTTTCTGCCACTGTACAGGTCTCTAGTGTGACTGCACCTAGAGTACAGTGTGCAGTGTTGGTGCCCTTATCTTAAAAAGGATATCGATCTGCTTGGGGCAGTCCAGAGAAGGGCAAACCGAGATAATCCAGGGCCACCAAAGCATCACCTATGAGGAGAAGCTCAGGCAGCTCAACTTGTACTCTCTTGACAACAGAATGGAGAGGGAAGACATGACTGAGATCTTCAAGTACCTTAAAGGAATAAACAGGGTGAGCACTGAGGGCCTCTTCAGCCTTAGGGGAAACAAGACCACCAGGGGTAACAGCCTAAAGCTGGTTGGGGAATGTTCTGGAGGGAGATGAGGAGGCACTTTTTCACCGAGAGGGTTTTGGCTAAGTGGAATGAGTTGCCGAAGGAGGTGGTATCCCTAAAAACAGTGGACAGATTCAATAGAAGATGAAATTGGCGAGGGAGAAGTTGCAGGTGGGGGGGAGAGGGGGACGGGGTATTTGAGAGGGGTCAAGGGGGACATGAGAAGGGGAGGCAGTTCCTTCTGTAGGGGAAATGCACATTCAAGCAGACTAGATAGACCGTAAGGCCTTTACCAGCCAGCACATTCATGTGTTCGTAGGTATGTATGGTCCCAGAGATCTCAAAGGCCTTTTGGGCCTATAATGTAGATTTCTATGCCACAAAACAGGGGGTTCCTTGGGAAGAACTAACAGAGTTTCTCTTTGAACTAGGGCTACCACAGCTGTCATCTTGCCAGAATGAGGCTTTAATTGCCCCATGAAGATACCTGAGATTCCATGACTATGGTTGTTTCCAAATTGGAGAGTCCTTTCTTTTTTCTTGATTGGCATTCTAAAAACATTGCAATATAGGAAAAACAAAAATATGTTCTGTATGTTTCTTTTATAGGAATGTGTTTTTAAACTCAGCATGGGAAAGAGTCTTTTCTGCACAGGACTCCTTGGATGCAGGACTTGAATCCACTTCTAATTTTTTAACCACCTTTCACCACTTGTTATGCACTAGTATGTACATTTGTACAGTATATATGTATATTTATAAAGAAGTGATTGATGTAATGTGCTTATTTATTTATTTGTTTGCTGTTTTTTGCACTTGAGTGATGTTATCAACCTGTGGTCACCTCTTGATGCTGTCACTGGCTGGTATATAAGGAAAAGAATTTCTGTATGTTACATGTCCTTTGATAAAATAATTTTCCAGAATGCGTCAGGACATGTGTCACTGAGCACTTTAATAAAGGATTTGCACACCTATTCTATGCATGTACAGCTTTTATTGTGGTGGTCAGTGCTGGACTGTCTTTGAAATATATGTCTGTATCAATTACACCACAGCTTGTTCATTTGGTCCCAACTGGATTCGTGATGGGCCATCAACCCTAAGACAATATCCACCATATGGTGTACATTACTGTCTAGACAAGTCTAAACAACCTGCCTTCCTCATGAATGTAGATGCCAAGAAGGCCTTTAACCAGGTTTCTCTGGGAATATGTGATGGGAGTCCTTGCCAGACTGAGATTCGCAGATCTATTTGCAAACTATATCTGTGACTTGTAAACAGCACCTGCATCATATGTGTAGGCTAATAAACACTTGTTCCATAGTTTTCTTTTAGATCAGGGACCCGACAGGGCTGTCCCTTTTCCACAATTCTGTATGCCTTATAATATGAACCTTTAGCTCAAAGTATTCATCTGAATAAGTCTATTAGGGGAATTCAATTGGGGGAGTCTTGGCATAAAATTGTACTTTATGCTGAGTGATTACATGCTGATAGATCTGGAGGACCCTGAAGCTTCTCTTCAGGAGATTATCACTTTCATCATCAATTTCTCCTGCTTTTCCAGTTATACTTTAAATGCTACTACAACAGAGGTTTTCATGTTTTCACACCAAGTAGCATCTCATTTGATAGGACAATGCCCCATGAAATGGGAGTTAACAAAACTGAAATACTTGCATATTACTCTGGGGCTGAATTTGAGCACCCGCCTCTGGCAACAGAGCTAGCTGAAAATTTTCGATGGTGGAATAGTTAGCCTATTCCTATGAACATATGTATATCCAGGGAAGATCTTCATGAGGATCAGCTTAAGGCACTGAACATGTACTCTCTGGAGATCAGATAAGAATGCAGAGATATGATAGAGGCATTCAAGTTCTGGAAAGGAATGAACAAGGTAAACTGCAAGGAATTATTTAGCATAAGTAGCGGATCAAGAACACACGGGCATGAGTAGAAACTGACAGGGGGAGGTTCAAGAGGGAAGTGTGAAAATGTTATTTTATAGACAGGATGTTGAAGCCATTGAACCTGCCGGCTGACGTGGTGGTGGTGCCAAAGCTATCAGTGGCTTTAAGAGCTTAGTCTTTACTCAGGGTGGTAGTGGTAGGGTGGGGAGCATGGGGGTGGTAGTGTGAGTTAGAACCCTGTATGGACAGTTGGTTCCAGGTTTGTTGGGGTTTATTGACAGATTGGATGGACCAGTTATCTTTTTCTGCCATCATTGTCTAGGTTTCTTTGTATTCTAGGATACAGGCAAGGAAAATGAATGCCCTACCCAGATATTTGAATTTACTTCAATGTGTACCCTTTCCCCTTCCCCCCGTATACTTAATCAATAGCATACATGTATTTTTACCTTTATCTGGAAGGGGACTCACCCAAGTGTTTTGAAGGTGACACTTTTAACTCCCAAAGAAAGCAAGGGAGGGGGCAGCATCTCATTTGGCTGGTTATTGAATTGCTGTCCAAATGTGAATGATCTTACTCTGGGGTTGTCCCACATACTCAGCCCACTGGAAGGACACAGACTTGGCATATAATGAAGATATCCCACTGGTAGCAACCCTATTTGACACTTCCCTTCACAGGTGGGTGGGATGCTCTGATTTATGGGAGATGAGACTGGCACTGAAAGACTGGGATAGGGGATTTGGGCCAAAGAATCACTTACAACATCTATGGCAGTTCCAATGGTGGGCTTGGAATGTGGCCTTTCTGCCTACTGTGAGGGATTCCTGGTTTAGACAACAAGCTAAACTTAGGCTTTTTGCTCCTTGGCAGTTATTGTCAGGGAATCGGGTGCATACTTTTGAGAAATGTCTTTCCTCATTTGGATGGTGCCACACAGACCACCAGTTGTGGGACTAATGTATGTTCTCAAACCAACACAAGCAGATCCTAGGGATGAAGAAGGTGGCTCCATAGCCCTGGTGATATAGTACTTTCAGGTTGTAACACTGTTACTGTATGAGGGCTGATCTCACACTTGTATACCTCCTATCAGTCCACTCTGGGGCATTCTATGGGTCATGTACATACCAAATGGCAGACAGACTTTATGGTACAAATTTCTGATAAACAGTGGGATAAAGCATAGGAGGCAATAAGATCTACTTCTTCTGCTGCCATGTGAGGGGAATTCATGCGGAAAGTTTTGGTTTGGTACTTTCTGGCACCTCAGGCATGTAACAGATGGAACCCGACCTCCCCACTCAAGTTGCTGGAGGCAATGTGGAGAACCCACACACATTTTCTGGCATTGTCCAAGACTTCGGGTATTCTGGCAAGAGGTAACCATGGCTATCTGTCAGATCTTAAACATATCAGGGACCCTGAAAAGTATTCATTTGATCCTTGAGGTGTTACCATCCTCTTTCAGGGGGAAGGAAGCTATCTATCTTTGGTACATATTAATAGCAGCTGCAGGGAAAGCCATTACAAAGAAATGGTTGCAATTATACTCCCCCTCTGTCTGAATGGTCCCAACTGGTTACACTGATCCAGCAGCTGAAGTGTGTGACATTCTTGGCACAATCCTGTTTGCCAACTTTCACAAATAGGTGAACAAGGTAGGGCATGTATATTTTGGAGGGAAAATATACACATTTGGATTGAGTAAGCTCTTTGGCTGGCTGCATCTAGAGATGCAGCAAAATTAAATTCCTCTGGCAAAGTGAAAGCAAAGTGGCCACTTCACGTTGTCATTCCACTACATGGAGTGGCCAATAGGAAAGGCTCACTTTGCCTTGTAATTATTACTTCGCGTTGTCATTCTGCCTTAACGCGAAGTGAGGAGTGGCAACAATACTGGCAGCTCCCAGTGCCCCCCCCACACACACAGTAACCAGAATTAATGTGCATCCCAAAAAATGCTACTGTCTTGTGTTCAGAAAACTCCCCAGTGCTGATGAAATGAAATGAGAACACAAGAAATACAAAGTCTCCCAGAATTAATGGCACACTCAGTCATGCACGCAGTGGACGTGGCCACATCATACACAAACACCAGAATTAATGTGCATACCCAAAATGCTACTGTCTTGTGCCCAGAAAATGCCCCAGTGCTGACTAAGTGAATGAGAGCGTAACAAGAAATGCAAAGTCTCCCAGAATTAATGGCACACTCAGTCATGTGCACAGTGGTCAGACACAGTCACCAGAATTAATTTGCATCCCCAAAATGCTACTGTCTTGTGTCTAGAAAATTCCCCAGTGCTGGTAAAGTGAAATGAGAGGGTAACAAAAAATGCAAAGTCTCCCAGAATTAATGGTGCACTCTGTCATACAAGCAGTGGCCACACACAGTCACCAGAATTAATTTGCATCCCAGAAATGCTACTTTCTTGTGTCCAGAAAATTCCCCAGTGCTGACGAAGTGAAATGAGAGCATAACAAGAAATGTAAGGTCTCCCAGAATTAATGGCTCACTCAGTCATGTGCACAGTGGTCAGACACAGTCACCAGAATTAATTTGCATCCTCAAAATGCTACTGTCTTGTGTCCAGAAAAATTCCCCAGTGCTGTTGAAGTGAAATGGGAGGATAACAAAAAATGCAAAGTCTCCCAGATTTAATTGCACACTCAGTCATGAGCGCAGTGGCCACACACAGTCACCAGAATTATTGTGCATTCCCAAAATGCTTTGGTCTTGTGTCCAAATGGTACAAATTTCTGACAAACAGTGGGATAAAGTGTAGGAGGCAATAATGATGGCAAAATGAAATGAGAGGGTAACAAATAATGCAAAGTCTCCCTGAATTAATTGTGCACACCATCGTGTGAGCAGTGGCCACACACAGTCACCAGAATTAATTTACATCCCTGAAATGCTACTTTCTTGTGTCCAGAAAATTCCCCAGTGCTGACAAAGTGAAATGAGAGGATAACAAGAAATGAGGTCTCCCAGAATTAATGGCTCACTCAGTCATGTGCACAGTGGTCAGACACAGTCACCAGAATTAATTTGCATCCTCAAAATGCTGCTGTCTTGTGTCCAAAAAATTCCCCAGTGCTGACTAAGTGAAATGGGAGGGTAACAAAAAATGCAAAGTCTCCCAGAATTAATGGTGCACTCTGTCATGCGATCAGTGGCCACACACAGTCACCAGAATTATTGTGCATCCCCAAAATGTTTTTGTCTTGTGTCCAGAAAATTCCTCAGTTCTGGCAAAATGAAATGAGAGGGTAACAAAAAATGCAAAGTCTCCCTGAATTAATGGTGCACACCATCGTGTGAGCAGTGGCCACACACAGTCACCAGAATTAATTTGCATCCCCAAAATCATACTGTCTTGTGTCCAGAAAAGTCCCCAGTGCTGACAAAGTGGAATGAGAACATAACAAGAAATGCGAATTCTCCCAGAATTAATGGTGTACTGCAAATGCACAGACAGATTAAGATTGTGCTGTGCACTCAAGAGATGCAGAGTAAGATGCAAAGGTGCAACAACACCTAACCAGTGCTCACAAGTCACAAATCCAAATCTGGAAAAGAATACCTTTTGCCATTGTGGGGGGTAGTGCACGGCAGTAACAGTCCACTACCAGTAAAGATACCACAAAGCAGTAAAAAAAATCAATGCAGGTGTGGTGGATAGCAGGTTCACACTGCTGCAATTACTCTGGCACAGTGAAAGTTGTCTGATTTAATGGTACGCATCGCACATACACTCACACACACACTACACGTATTGCGTAGCAAATTGAAAACCTTTAGCAATATAACCAAATGTTTTGAACAAAATGAAATTATACACTGCTGCACCACGACAATCAGCAAAGCAATGTCAAGAATTACTGAAAATATTACTGTGTGTACATTAACACAGTTATACAAGAAAAATATAACCAAAACAGAAAGACTGCCTTTTTCTCCCAGTAAATGTACCTATGCCACAAATACGCCCTTCCCCCAAAGCACACTTCACAGTACACAGACTGATTGTTCTAAATTAACATTCAAAATCCACACACAAACAATAAACACTCGATGATATGAGCACAGGAGGGTTTCCTACAATCGATGCACTAAACTTTGAGCAAAAAAAATTGGCTCAAAAAGGCTTTTTTAACAGCTTTTAGAGGATTTGAATCACAGAGGTCTGAGAGAAAACTTTCTCCATCTTCCAGTACACACACACTACACAGAACTGAGGCTTGGCAGAACAATTTAGAGCCCATGTGACCTGCAATCCCATGAAGCACTGCAAATTCACCTTGGAGCTCAATAACAAGGTGAAGTGATGTGAAGTACATTGATTTAAATGTACTTTGCCTTAAAATTGGTGGAGAAGTGGTTTGGGGAAGGCGGAATAATGCAAAGTCTTTGGTTTCAATGGACTTCACGTTCCCCATTATGACTCCGAAATACTTTGCTTTGCGTTGCGGAGTGCTTCGCGGATTCTGCATTACTGCACGAATCACTCCGTGGAGCGAATTTCGGCCACTTCACCTACCTCTAGCTGCATCCCATTTTACACCTACGTACATTCAGTGGTTAGCTGGCAGTCCTCCATTAGTTAATTGTAGGTTCTGTAATTTGCTTATGTGCTATACTTATAAAATGACTATGAGCTAGCCAACAGGTGTTCGTTTTCTTAAAATGTATTTTTTTTTTGAAATACCATTTTTATTAAGATTTTTCATTTTCTTCAGTATACAATACAAATACAAAGACATACATTTTATACAAACACAACAAAAGAAAAGCAATTCTTCTGTCCTACTTGCTTTGGGTTTAATTCAGTTTACAGCTTGTAATTTAATATTTCCTCAATCTCCCCTTCCTTTTAACATTAATAAATAAAAATAAATACTAAATACATCAATATTAGCACTTCACAACAAATAACTGGTACATAGACTCTAGATTCAATTAATTAACCAACGTCCATCTGATTCCTAGCACTGTCCCCATCCGCCCCACCAAGGTGAGGAAAGGGGGGTTCGGCCTATGATTATATGGGTCTGTGATTGGGGTAGGGGGCTGATGAAGGGGGAGCCCTAACTGGAAGAAAAGAAATATCCAACCAGTATATTCTAAGGACCAAGGAGACAATCCTTTACTGTCTAGTCCACAGGGTCTCTTAACTGGGTATATCCATCCCACTCTGCCTTTAGACCAAGGTATTTATCCCTTAGTTTTGTTCTGCTAGTATTTCTAAAATATTTTTCTTTTCTTTATCTGCCTGAAAATGAAAGAAAGGCAGCCACCTCCCTTTAAATTTTTCCATGCGTAATCTGAGTTTGGTAGACATCCTCGCCATCTCCAGTATGTGAAGGCAAATTGCTTACCAGGATTCTATTGTTGAGATTATATCTGTTAACCAGCATTTCGTTATTGATTTTAGCAATGCAGCCAGCAATATATAATACAAGTACAGTTTATTTTTTGAAAGTCCGGGAGGGGGTTCAAACTTTAAGTACTGTGGTTCGCATGGTATATTTGTTTTCATCATCCCATTAATTTTTCCACTTATTTCTTTCCAAAATAACTGCCTGGAACAATCCCAAAAAATATGGGTATGTGTTCCCTTATGTAATCTGCATCTCCAACACTTGTCAGAGGTCTGAGTGTTATAATGCTTGGTAATTTCAGGGCTTGGAAAAAAATCGAAACACAACTTTCCACCTGAACTATCTCCATATATTTGCTGCTGTTTTTGAGTGTATGCCTTCCCACACTTCATCCCATTGCTTATCTTCTAGCACTATCCCCGATTCTGTATCCCACATATATTTTATGTGAGTTACTTGATCTACACCTAACCCTACCATCAGATTCACTAATTGGGATATCAGCCCTCTTGAAACTGCAGATGTAGCTAATCTTAGCATTAATTCTTGCAAGGGATTTAATTTATCTGCAGGCTGTGTTACATAGAAACATATAATATGACGGCAGATAAGGACCACTTGGCCTACCCAGTCTGCCCATTTTCCTACCTAATGGATAAGCTGCAGATCCTAGTTAACCAACAGCCTACTTCTTCCTACCCCAACCCCCTAGAATTGCCTTATGACTGTCCCATGCATGCTTGAATTCCACCACAGTTTTTGAATCCACAACCTCCTCCAGAAGGCCATTTCATGCATCCACAACCCTCTCTGTGAAAAAATACTTCCTTACATTACCTCTGAGCTGCCCCCCATCTTCAAATTGTGCCCTTGTTCTTGCATACCCTTTTTCTGAAAGATGCTACCCTCTTGGACTTTGTTGATTCCCTTGAGGTACTTGAAAGTTTCTATCATGTCCCCCTCCTCCTTTCCTCAAGGCTATACATATTATGCTTCTAAGTCTCTCTTCATATGTCTTCTGGTGCAGACCATGCACCATTTTAGTTGCCCTCTTCTGGACTACCTCCATCCTGTTTATGTCTTTGTGGAGACTGGGTCTCCAGAACTGCATGCAGTACTCCAGATGGAGTCTCACCAGCTATCTATACAGAGGGATAACAACTTCCTGTTTTCTGCTGGTGATGCCTCTCCCTATGCATCCCAGTATCCCCCCAGCCCTCCTTACTGCCCTCTCACATTGCTTGCCCACCTTTAGGTCATCTGATATGACTACCCCCAGGTCCTTTTCTATTTTTTTTGTTGTTAGTATCTCATCCCCCACTGTGTACTCTTCCCCTGGGTTTTTGTTTCCCAGGTGCATTACCTTCACTTCTTAGCATTGATTCTAAGCTGCCATACATTTGACCATTCCTCCAACCTTGCCAAGCCCCTTCTCATCCTTTCCACCCCACCTTGTGTATCAACTCTGTTGCAGATCCTTGTGTCATCTGCAAAGAGACATACTTTTCCTTCCAGTCCCTCTGCAATGTCACTTATAAAGACATTGAGAGAGGACCGGTCTTAGTACTGAACCCTGCTGTACCCCACTAGTAACCCCCCTTTCTTCGGAGAGGACTCCATTTACTATTACCCTCTGTGTCCTGTTCTCCAGCCAATTCTTTACCCAAGCTACCATCTTGGGACCCACTCCCAGGCTGGCTAACTTGTATATTAATCTTTTGTGTGGGACTGTGTTAAATGCCTTGCTAAAGTCTAGGTAGGCCATGTCCACAGCCCCTCCCTGATCTACGACTTTGGTCATCAAGTCAAAGAAATCGATTAGATTCATCTGACATGACCTTCCCACTGTGAATCCATGCTGCCTTGGGTCCTGTGTCCCTCTGGCCTCTAGGTACTCGACAATTCTTTCCTTCAGAAGAGATTTCATCATTTTCCCTATCACTGAGGTTAAACTAACAGGTCTGTAGTTTCCTGCTTCTGCCCTGCTCCCACTGTTGTGAAGTGGAATCACATCTGCCCTCCTCCAGTCCTCAGGTACCACCCCATCCTCCCATGATTTGTTAAAGAGGGTAGTCAGTGGTGTCATTAGTTCTACCCTTAGTTCTTTTAGAATTCTGGGATACATTCCATCAGGCCCCATTGCTTTGTCCACCATCAGTTTTAAGTGTTCTTTCAGAACCCTTTCTTCTGTAAATGGGCTGGTGTCAATTTCTGTATCCAGAGTGTTTCTATTGTTTGGTTTATGTACCTCCCCCTCTTCATTTGTGAACACTGAGCAAAAATATTTGTTTGGTATCTCTGCCTTTTCACAGTCACACTCTGCCCACCCCCTCCTCTTTATTAAGCCTCACTATCCCTCTCTTGGTCTTCCTTCACTCCCTGATGTACCTATAAATGGTTTTATCCCCCTTCTTAACTGTGTTGGCTGTCTTTTCCTCGGTTGGGCCTTTGCTGTTCTGACTGCCTTCCCAGCTTCCTTTTGCTTTAACTGATACAATTATCTGTCCTGATCCTTCTGTGATTCTTTGTACTTCCTGAATGCTTTCTTTTTCTCCCTAACCTTCCCTGCCACCTCCTTTTTGAACCATAGTGGTTTCTTACATTGCTTTGTTTTGTTTATTTGCTTCACACAAAGGCTTGTTGCCTCTGTGATGGCAGTTTTAATTATTCCCCATTGTTCTTCCATCCCTCCTTCCTGCCAATTTGCTAGTGCATTCCTTAGGCACTCACCCATTTTGGCAAAGTCAGCCCTCCTGAAGTCCAATACTTTTGTCTTTGTATGGCTTGACTCTACTGCTGTGTTTATTGTGAACCATACTGTTAAATGGTCACTAGTTCCCAGATAGCTACCCACTTCTAAATCTGTGATCCTCTCACCATCTCCATTTGAGAGTACCAGGTCTAAGATTGCTTCATCTCAAGTGGGTTCCAATACTGGTTGTCTAAGGCATGCCCCCTCTAGGGCGTCTAGAATGACCCCACTATTAGAAGTGGTTACTGCAAATGTACTCCAATTAATATCTGGAATATTCAGATCCCCCATCAGCAATATCTCTCCTTTTTCTGCCATTCTAAGGATATTTCCTATCATTTCCTTGTCCATGTCCTGCTCCTGAGATGGGGGTCTGTATACAACCCCTGTGCTGATTGTGGTGCCATTGCCTGTCTCTAAATTGACCCACAATGCTTCCTCTCCTCCCTGTTTAACCTTTTGTTCTGTAGCTTTGATTCCTTCCCTTGTGTAGAGAGCTATTCTTCCTCCTCTTTTACCCTCCCTGTCCCTCCTGTAGATAGTGCATTCAGGTATGTTTACATCCCAGTCATGGTTCTGTGTGTACCATGTTTCTGTGACTGCCACAATATCCAGATGTTCCTCCTCCATTAAGGCCGCTAATTTAGGAAGCTTGTTACCCAGACTACGGGCATTAGTACTCATTGCTCTCCATTTTTTATGGCTTTACCTCTTGTAGCACTATCCCTGTCCTCATTGACTTTGCTTTCTCCATTCACCCCTGTCCTGCTCCCTACTGACCTTTGTACCTTGGTCTTTCCCTCATTTAGTACCCTGTTTTGTAGGGGGAAGCTGGGAATTCCCTGCTGTTGATCAGTGCCTCCCCCCTTGACTAGTTTAAAAGTTTGCCAGTGAAGTGTTCTCCTATTGCCTACTGATAAGTAATGTCTGATCTGGAAGTAATGAAATAAATCTTTTGGTGGTAATTTAAATTCGCTTACTGGTTGTTGGAATTATGTTATCTCTCCCTCATAATATAACTGCCCACTGACCATAATCCCCTTTTCTCCCATCCCTGAAAATCTATGTCCATTCTAGAGAGTAGGAAATCCAAACAAGATCTTAAAGGAGTCTGCATTGATTATATTAATGGTACCTGAAATTTTAAACATGTACTTTTCCATGTATGCACTAAGGTCATTGTCCAGGGATTATTTGTGTGCATTTTTAATCCTTCTGAATTCATCCATATTAGATCCTCTATTTTTTTAATGTTACATGAGGTTCTTTCGATATCCACCCATAAGGGTTGGGTATCCTCAGTCATAAATGGAATCAATGTTTATATTTGTGCTGCCCAATAATATTTTCTAAAATCAGGCAACCCTAACTCTCCTTTCTTTTTGGGAGACATCGAGACATTCCACAGTATTCTTGGAGTCTTTTCTGCCCATATAAATTTAACTATCATTTTTTTGAGAGTGGTCCAGAAGTTTCTAGGTAGTTTCATAGGCAGAGAAGAAAATAAAAATAGAAAGTAAGGGAGTATGTTCATTCGAGTACATTCAATTCTCCCTGATAAAGACGTTGGTACTTCTTTCCATCTATTGCAATCTGTTTGGATGTTTTGGAGTAGCTTTTCATAATTAATATTCTATATTTTTTTTGAGTCTCTGGTAACCCTAATTCCTAGATATCTCATACCTGAACCAACCCATTTAAAATTACTTATTGCGGGAAGGGGAAAAGCAGAACCTGGGCCTATCGGAAACATCCTAGTTTTATCTTCATTTATTTTAAAACCTGAAAAAGAACCACATTTTTTCTAGCATCTATTTTATTATGGGAATTTTATTTATGGAGTCTGCTACATATAGAAGGGTATCATCTGCGTATAGGGATATCTTTACTTCCTGTCCTCCAACCCCCACCTCCCTGCATTGCCTCAGACTCTCTTATCATTGCTGCTAGGGGTTCCATACTAAGGGCGAAGAGTAAAGGGGAGAGGGGACAATCTTGTCTAGTTCTGCGTTGTATTTCAAAAGGTATAGAAACAGTCCCATTGACCTTAACCTGTGCCCATGGGTTCCTATATATGTTCCCCAACCAATTTTGAAATTTTTCTCCGAAGCCATTTTTGCAGGCTTTTTTCTAAATATTTCCAATCTAGATGGTCAAATGCCTTTTCTGCATCTAGTGATACAATTGTATATAAGGTTCTGGGGGGTAATTTCTGGGCAGCTATTAATGTGTTCAGAAGGAGTCTGATGTTATCCCTAATATGTCTCCCAGGGATAAACCCTGTTTGGTCCGTATGCACTAATTTAGGAATAATTTTTTGTAATCTTAAACTAATGATCTTTGTGAAAATCTTTGCATCCTGGTTAAGGAGTGATATACAATGGAAACTAATACAGGACAGTGAGTCCTTCCCTGGTTTTAATTTTACTGAAAGCAAAGCCCCATTCCAAATGTCCGGCAACACATTTTCTTCATTTGCAACATTACTTACTTTTGTGATTATTGGGGTTAATTCTTTTAAAAAACCCTTATAAAACTCAATACTGTAACCGTCTGTTCCAGGTGCCTTTCCCACTTTAAAGGACTTAATGGCTGCCAACACCTCTGTTTCTGAAAAGGGAGCTTCCATCATTTCTTTTTGTGCTTTGGACAGTCTTGGTAATTTAAGCTTGTCTAAAAATGCTTGTATTTCCTGCTCATGGTCTGCTCTTCTCTCCTTCCCATATAATTGTTTAAAGAATTTGGCAAATTCATTTGCAATCTGAGCTGGTTGGATAACCTTAATATTCTGGTGTTCCACCATGTGTACCCCCGGAACATATCTCTCAGCTTCTTGTTTTTTTCAACCTCAAAGCCAAAAACCTGCCAGCATGATCTCCATTCTCATAATAGGTTTGTCTGCTGTATCTCAAGGCATTCTCTGCTTTCCTCAGCATCAGCTCATTATAATACGTTTTAAGTTCTTGAAGTTCTATCAGTATCTTTGGGTCTCTGGAGTTCTTGTGTTGTGCCACCAATGTTTGGATTTTAGTTACGGTATCTACCACTTTCTATTAATATTGTTTATTCTTGTATGCCAAATATGAAATTGCATGCCCTCTTAATACTGCTTTTAGGCCATCCCATATAAAGGTTAATTTCAAGTCTTTCTCTGTATTCTCTCTTAAATAATTCTTAATAATTTGTTTACTAGAGTCTAGATACTAATTGTCATTTAATAATCCTGAGTTAAATCTCCACATCCCCTTCTCTTTTTCTTTACTCCAATTTATAAGTGATGTAATCATTGCATGGTCTGAGAATATAACAGGATGAATCTTAACATCTGTAAAAGTGTGTGTTAATTTTTTTTTTTGCATGTAAAACCTGTCTATTCTAGAATATGAGTTTGTAGAAGCAGAATAAAAGGTATAATCCCTTTTTTTAGGGTTCATCTCTCTCCATGGGTCTGCCAAGCCAGACACCATGCAAAGATTTCTCAACAGTCTAAAGCAGGCATTTTGGTATTTCGAGCCACTAGAATATTTGTCCAATATTGAATTTTCTACACAGTTCCAGTCCCCCACACAGAGCAACTGTCCTTCAGAGAGTCCAGATATCAATTTAAAAACATTAAAAAAATTCTCCCATGGGGATTTGGGACATATACAGAAAGGCTGTGTGCAGATTTGCCCCCATATATTCCAGAAATCAACATCACCCATCCAGTTCCCACTGTTATCACCTTGTTAATTTGTAATGGCAGACCCCGTTTTATCAATATCACTACCCCAGCCTTCTTTGACTTAGGGTGTGAGTCAGCATACACTGAGCCCACCCACATTCTCCTCAGTTTAAGGTGTTCTCTGGCTGATAACTTAGTCTCCTGCAGACAAGCAATTTCACATTTTTCTCTGCTCATTTCTTGTAAAATTCACTCCCTCTTTACCACATTATTGATCCCCTTTACATTGACAGAACCAATTTTTAAAGAAGCCATGGTCCCACCCAAAATATTGTAACTCTCTTCCCTCTGATCCCCCCATGCATCCACTCCCAACCACACCCATCCAGGGTCTGCACCAGTTAACATATACAAATATAAAACAGAAAAAATATCTAAAAGCTATTTAACAAACTACCATCTCTCAGAACACTTAGTAAACTGATTTAACTTATTAACCCATAGTATCATCAAGATATACCCTTCAAAATGGTTAGCTGACAAAATCAACAGACATTAAATATGTGCCTGTGGGGTTTGTTCTGCCCCAGGGGGAAATAACAACCTGATTTAGTGATAAAGCTTGGCTAGTCTAGCCTCTGCTAGTCAAGTCTAACCTGTCCCTTTAAAATTATTTGCGACTTCCAGAAATTTGGTCACTCTGTGGAAGTGATCCTGGGTGTCAGATTCTTCTCTTTTACCTCCTTTTTCTCTCTTTTTCCTCTTCCCTCTTTCCTCTCTTTTAAGGAGAACAAAAGGAAAAGGGAAATCATAAACTAGCCTTGCTAACCTCCTTCGCCATCAAATTAACAAATGTTTTCCCATTAGCCCACATATCTGTTAGAAATTTTTCACAATCAGTGCAATCAAAACAAGGGAGACTGTATAACCCCCTCCCCCAATTTTCACATTTTTTTTAACTATCCAGTTGGTGAACTGTACACAGTCCCTTTCCTTATATCTACTCCTTGTAAACAGGCTTAAACTTGCAACAATTTCAATTTGCTTTAAATGTTCAAAGTAAGTTCACAGTAAACTCAAATAAATTCTTCATGGAAATTGAATTACCACCTTCTTTGCCATCCGTTTATTAAATCAGCTCAGTTTATACTTAAAATTAAAGTTGTGTCTCATTTTTCCTTATAAGTATATCTGGATTTCCTGCATGTATCGGACTTTTGGAACAGAAATTAAAATTCTTTGGGCTGCTTAGAGTCTCCAGAATACTTTAAAAGTACATTCAAATAAATTCTCAGTATAAATTTCAAGTCTCACCAATCTCTGATGCCTGTTTCAGAATCCAAATAAAAGAAGCTTACTCAATTACTTTGAGATTTAAATCTTAGTGATTCTTCTTGGGGCTTTTGTTCCACTAACAACCTATGTGTCCCTTCTGAAAGGAAGTCCCTTCAAGAAACACGTTCTCTATTAATGGTTCTATTAATGGTGTCTATTCCCAAACTGTAAAGGTCTTTTGTTTAGGTTACCATATCTTTTGTAAAGGTTCCTCAGGTTGGTTTTCTAGGCCCAATCCAATGGGCCATATCCGAATGCAAGGGAAGCAAAGCATCCTCTCTTCTCCTATTGGTTCTTCTGTCTCCCAGCACCATTGCCCAAAGTAAGTCCTCAACTCCTTTTTAGCTCTTTCCTCCTTAATATCAAGGATACTGATCTTTTGTGCCTCCAAGTAAGGGACTGCAACTAACAGGGAGTCAAACGTTTTCACACCATCTTCATTTTGTAACCATAATTTAGCTGGATATCTCAACTGGGCTTTGTTACCTTTCTCTTGGCATTGTTTTACTGTTGCTAGAACTTGTTTCTTCCTTGCCAACATCATTGGGGGAAAGTACTGATCTATATATATCTTGTGTCCATCCAAGTTTAGATCCTTCTTACCCCACGCCAATGGGAAGATTTTTTCTTTTGTGGGGTATATAAGAAATTTTATAATAATAGATCTTGGTGGAGTGTCCACTTTAGGTTTAGGGGCAATAGACTGATGGGTGCGTTCAATTTCTATTGGGAAGCTTTCATCTATGTTCAGGTCTGTCCTCAGCCAGCATTCCAGAAATCCTTTCACATTGTCTTATTCTGCACCCTCCAGCACCCCAAAAACTCTAATATTTTTTCTCCTTGCTCTTGCTTCTGCATCTTTGGCTCTCATAGTTAAGTTTCTTTCTCTTTTATGAAGATATGATAGTGAGTGACTAAAAACCACGTGCTCATTCTGCATTGTATCCAGATGGGTTTCCATTGCTGTTTTATGATTTTCCAGCTTTTTAAGATCATTGTGAATACCACTCACCTTTGAGTCTGTTTTGTGCAACATCTGAATAATTTTATGACTGTCAGTTTTAGTCATAATTGGTGCAAAATCAGAAGCTGAATCCTTGTCATCTTCCCCTGACCCTGTTAGCAGCAATGATTGAGATAAAGTAGGACTTAGGCCTCCACTTGGCATCGCTCCCTGTTCAGCTTGCCTGCCATGTGATTTTGCTCTTTTTGTATGCCCCATGTTGCCCACTTGCCACAGAGTCACTATATTGAATAGAAGTGGGGGGTTTTCTGTTCAGATGGCAAACGATCACTTGTTTCTGGTATCCAAGAATAAGCACTCTCCACTAAGCTGCCATTTGGGTTGGTGACATCACCAGAAGTCCTAAAATAGTTTTTGTTTCTTACATGGTTCAACATGTTGGCCCTTTTGGCAGGGGTTAGTATGCTCTGTGACACATAGTGTTTTTATTGTTTTACTTCATGGTATTCACTCTTGTCAACTGCTATAGCTTCAGAATGTATTTTAAGTAAACAGGAGTATATAGAAAATAGATTTTGCCATTTGTCATTGCTCTGTGAGCTCTTCAGAGTTAGACTATTTGGACAGCATGGTTGTGAGCACATTCCTGAAAAAGAAACAGAACATGATAGGGACTCTAATGATGTGGTCTCAGAGACAGAGGAACCTACCATTCTGAGATGTCAGACAAAAAAAAAAAGGTCGTCACCAGAAGAAAAAGGCCTAGAGGTCACTGAAAAGGACAGTGCAAAGGAAGTTATGCCTGTCTCCTCTGTGAAGGGTTAGCCTCACACCCAGTCATCTACCAAGGATATTAAAGAAAATATAAAACTTAACAGAGACATACCAGATGATGATTCAGTAGTTGTAATGCCGGTGATAAAAATGAAAAAGGCATCCTTTTCCATTTAGGGTGTTTTTCACCTTTACCTAAAGAGCAGTATGTGAGCAATATGCTTTTTATGTAAGGCCTCTTTTTTTTTGCAGAGGAAGACAGGCAAGCAAGCCTGGTGCATCAACCTTAGTAAGACACTTTCAGTTAATTAATCTACTTCAGTGGGCCATGAATAAATCACAAGGTGAAATGATGGTAAAGGATGTTGCAGAAGTTGACAGTGGTACAGTTTCCATATCCAGGGCAAAATCTCATGGACACCGAGAAGGGCTGTGAACGTGCCCACCATATCATCACCCCTTTATCTGTAAGATCTTTATCTGAATCTGAAAGTTTCCTAATTAAAAACAGAAAGAGTTCTTCTCCATCTCCACCAGCCTTTTTCAGTGTGCCAGTCGTACCTCAAAAGCAGTTAATGATAGAACTGGCTTTTGAACAGAGAACTACATATTACCACAGTTATTCATCTACACAGCGGTTAAATAAAGCAATATCTGCAATGATTGCACTAGATATGCACCCCTCCTTCTACTGCTGACTCTGTTGGCTTTTGGGATATGATGAAACTCGTTGCCTCTGGGTACTAGTTGCCATCACTGACATATTTCTCCAGAAAAGCTGAGCCAGGTCTTTATAGGGAACTTCACCAGAAGGTAAACAGTGCCTTACAGTCATCAGCTATTAAAGAAGTATAAGTGGTAAGATAGCAGACTACATGACTGTCACCACCCAGAGAGTATTATATTCCTCTGTAACATTCTCTGCCACTATGAGGGACCAACAAAATCCTCAAAGACAGGTCGCCCTCTGTATTGCAAGCTTTGACAAAGGAAATCACAGTGGCATGTAAAGAAACAGTTCTCAGAATAGCTTTCCACTAATGGCCTTTCCCCTGGATTTGTGGTTACAGACAATGGAGCTAGCACTGGAAAGCATTAAAGGATGGTGGGTTTGTGCCTATACCATGCTTTATATATACACTTAGACTACTGCTACAGAACTTCCTCAGAGAAGACAGGACTGTGCATAATATGTGGGCTCTGCACAAAAGGTACAATATGTGATCACTTCAGGCACTCAGCAAAAGCTTGTAAACTTTTACATGATCTTCAACAATAGAATAACTTTCCGATTCTCCAGTGAAAATGAAAAGTTACCACCAGGTGGAACTCCACCTGTTACATCTTGTAAAGGCTCCAAGAACATCACAAAAAAAGTGTAACAGTACACCATGGGCAAGGCAGTAAGGAAAGGGGATGTTACATTCACATCTGGGCATTGGGATCTGGTTATTAACCTAGCTGTTTCTGCATTCCATCATCAAATATGCTCATATGTGCAGACTATATGAGAATGGGGTGAGCATTAGGGTTGATAACTCCTAGAAAGACCCCAGGCCTGATTTGCCAAGAGTCAAGATAGCCAAAACCATAATGTTTTTTCTTTTGCTGTTTGCATGGTAGGGGTGGGGTGTTCAGGTTGAAAACCCTAACACCATATTTCCCTACTTTTGTTAGTTTAACCCTAACTGGTGCATTAACAGCATTTTTTTGCAATGAATTTCCTTACTTTTTGAGATAGTAGAATCTTATCATCATTCATGCAAGTCACTTTGGGACTTGTGTGAACACATCCAGGTGATCATGGAAGTGCAAGGCCATCTGGTCCCAATGCTTCTGTGCCTCCATTTATCCCCATGTGTGTGGGCGTGGAAGTGCAGGTAGTTCGTTCTACCAGAAAGGCAAGTTATGTGCTTCCTTGTATTATTATTTTTTTTTTTGTAGGGATGGACCATTTATTTATTAGGGGCTTTGTGTTGTAGTCATTAATAACTTTCTATTGATATATATAAACTGTCCATTAACTACAAAGATTGAAAGAGTTGCAACTTGTTAAAGTTGCAATGTTATCCTAAGGGAATTGTATTTTTTCATTTTTTATGCTGGGAGGGGGATACTATGTGTTAGCATTGTAGTACTCATTAAGACATTCATTTTGATATATATTTATAATTTATTTATTTATTTTAAGTTGGTGACTGGGAGAGGAACACTGAGCCAAGGCTCATTTCCAGGTGTGACCCTGGGATGGGGAGAAGGGAACACTACAATTCAAACAAACATTGTTTTACAAGGACATAGTTACAAAGGACAAAGGTACAATAATAGATTGTAGATACACACACTATTAACTGCAAATAATAAGCAAATTACAGTGGCATACATAGTAATCAGGAGCAGAAACAACATAATAATTAACCAGCAGAAAAAAAAGTGAGTGCTTGGAGGAGGGAAAGGTGAGAGTGGTTGATGAGGACTAGCATGAGCAGGTGCTAGAGAAAGGATGGTGTGCAGTGAGGGCTCTTTTAAGGGCAGGTGTGAAGGAGGAGATACAAATGTGGGGGGGAGAGAATTCCAGAGTGAGGGGAATCTGAAGGCAAAAGCTGCATAGCCAGCACAGGACACAGAGTGAGGAAGGGAAAAAGTGCAGGAATCCCAAGATTGGAGGGGATAGGAGAGCTCTATGCAAGGGAGAGGAGAGAGGAGAGGTAAGTGAGGAGGTAACCTGACAAGAATTTGGAAATGAAGAGAAAGGAGTGCAGCTTGTGATGACAGTGAGGAGAGGAGAGGGAGAGGGAGGAGTAGAGAGGGCAGTGGTGGGTGCAAGGAGGGGATTTTTAAAGCAAAGCAACAGAAGGCATTGCATAGGGAGTCTACCCTAGCAAGAGCAGATGCAGGGGCTGTATTGTAGATATTGCTGGTGTAGTCGAAGGTGGATAGGATCATTTTTGTAAGGAGAGCATGGCGGGTGTTCAAAAGGAGGGCATCTTTGTTGTGATAAAGAGCCTTGGGTAGAGCTTTGAGTGGAAATGCTCGATGTGTTTGGAATAGTCCAGGTGGCGATCGAGCCAGATGTCCAAGTACTTATAGTAAGGGATGCCTTCAAGTTGGGCCCCATTCAATGTAGAGAATGTGGGCTCGGAGGAGAGGTTGGATTGTTTACGAGAGGAACTGAAGGTCATTGAAACTGTTTTTTTCACATTGACTTTGAGGTGGTTAACTAGAAACCACTGCAGGTCTGAGTGAAAGTCGACTTGGAGCTAAGATTCAATTTCACATGTGGGAGGGCCTGAGACATACAGAATAATGTCATCAGCATACATTTGTATATTTGAGATGGAGCATGCTGATAGGAGATCATTAAGAAATATAGAAAATAGTACTGGACCCAGAACTAAGCCTTGGAGGACTACAGCATGGATAGGGAGGGGGGAAGGGTGCCTCCCATGCAGACTTGTTAAGAGCAGCAGGAGAGGTAAAACTGGAACCAGGTGACTGCTAAAGTGGAGAGACCAGCAGAGCAAAGTTTGTTTAGCAAGAGGGGGGTGAGAGACCGAGTTGAAGGCCTTGGCGAAGTCAATGAAAATGGCAGCAGTAAGGTGTCCTTTGCCCATGCCAGAAAGGATAGAGTTAGTGACACGACTGAGAGAGGTGACAGTTAAATGATTAGAACAAAGCCCAGATTGGAAAAGAGAGAGAAAGTTTGTGGAGTTGAGGAACTCCTTGAGTCAAGAGAGGACTAGGGTTTCCTGAAGTTTAGCATGGGAAGAAAGAAGGGATATGGGGTGGTAGTTGCCAGGTGTGCATGCATCCCCACCCTTGTGGAGGGGGAATACATTTGCAGTTTTCCATGCCAAGGGAATCTCGCCTAGAGAGAAGGAGTGATTCAGTAGATGTGTAAGTTGGAGGGAGATGGCAGGTGCAGAGATGTGAAGGAAAGACGGGTCAAGGTTGTCTGGGCTAGATTTATTTGGGTTGAGAGCTAAGAGAGCATTATAGACTTCTAGGCAGGGCACTGAGGGAAAATGATATCCATCTTTGTTGTTGGTGTGTGTGGGTGTGTGTGTGGAAAGGATGGATTGGAGGAAAGAGCGCAGGTTACAAAAAAGGAGTTAAGTTAAGAGGCCACACAGGCTGGGTCAGAGACTGGCGTGCCATCAGCAACAAGTGTGGGGGTAGTTTGTTGGGTGGGAGGGTCTAGCAGAGAATGTATAGTGCACCAGAAGTTGGAAGGACAGTTATAGTTCAGGTGCAGCTGGGAGCAGAAATAAGAAGCTTTGGCAGTCCTTATAGTTTTGGCACAGGTGTTTCTCAGGATTCTAAAAAGCAGTAGGTCAGAGGGAGTGGACCCATCTATAGAGTGGGGGTAAGCGGGTGTGTGAAGTTCACGGATGCAGAAAGTCACTAGGCGATCACTGAATATGTCAGGGAGGGTACCAGCTGCAGCTATCCAGTGCAGGTGGATGGAAAGAATCCAATCAAGGAAAGAGTGGTTCTCAGCAATAAGGTTTGGTTGGGTAGGCTCTAGGATTAGCTGAGACAGGTTTAATGATTCAACTTGCTCAGTAAAGAGCTTGTTGGTAGGTGAGATCCAGTTTACGTTGATATCACCCAGTATTAGTAACTCTGTAGATGGTGCGTTTTCAACCAAGGAAGTGATTATGTCAACTAGTGAGGAAGGGGAAATTTTGGGGGAGGCATAGAGCATGACGATAGAGAGAGGGAAGAATGGAGGATGGGAAGTTAAGGGTGACTGTCAGACATTCATGAGAGGTGGGACTGGACATGTTGTAAGTAGCATGACAGGGAAGATTGGACCGAGCATAGATTGCCATGCCACCTCTGTGTTTACCATGGTCTTATCAAAATACACAATAGATAGGAACTGATAGCTGAAAGTTGGGAATTCAAGATGAGAGCCAGATTTCGGTAACACATAAGAGGTCAGGCGAGTATTAGGTTACCCAGACTTGTATAGAGTCAATCTTGAGGAGAAAGCTCCTAGCATTGAAATGACATATTTTAAGACCTTCTGGAAGTTAAAGGAGTGGGTGAGAGAGGGGGGGTCCAGGATTGGGGTGGATGTCACCAAAGAGGATAATGAGAAGGAAAGGGAGGAGGAGATAGTGCTTGAGTTTTCTAGACTTACATTTGGGGGTAGAGGAGGAGAAAGGTAAGTTCTAGAGGGGGAGGATAGGTGATAGAGGACTTTGAAGTTGAGACAGCAGGAAGCAAGGATGCTTGAGTGAGGGACAAGAATGACCAGCAGCAGGATGATGGAGGGAGAAAGAGGGGGAGCAGTGAGGAGGGCAGCGGGGAGGAGTATATATGGGAGAGGCTGATATGGGAGGAGGGATAAAGTCTGATGTGGTGGGGGGCACACTGAGAGGCTGGAGAGTGTGGAGAGTGTGTAGAAAAGGAGTTAGCTGTGGAGAACAGAGAGGAATGGGCTGTGAGACGCAGAAGAGAGAAGGATATGAGTAGGACAGACAGTAAGGGAGTCATAGCAGAGGTGTAAGTACATCTAAACACCCACAGCTTTTTTTGCAAAAAATAGACCAGATTCAGACCATGGTGTGCACTCTAAAACCAGACATTCTAATCATCTCAGAAACTTGGCTAAAGAGCAATATCCCTGACCACTTGGTCTCCATTCCTGGCTACTCACTTCTAAGGCAAGACCGTGCTGTCAGGGGTGACGGTGTGGTCATTTTTGTCCTAGCCTCCATCCAATATTCCATCATCTACTCATCTTCCAATCCTGAGACCAATGATGCCCTAGCTATCAATGTGACCCTTCCCTTCACTCTCCCAATCTTTGTAGCTGGCATATATTGCTGCCCAAATGTCCATCATTCGGTCATGCTAGATCTCCTAACCTCCATCACTTCCCTTGCTCGCTCTGGGGAATTATTCATCCTAGGTGACTTCAATATAAAATTGGTAGTCACCTAAAACTACCAAAACTAAAAATGAAATCAGATCCCTAAACCTCTCCCTACTGATCATCGAACCCACCCACCAAAACCACAAGACACAACAACACTCCCTACTCGATTGGGCCCTTACCTCCCACCCCCACTGCGTCATCACCTCTGGAATCCTCCCCCTATGCTCTCAGTAACCATAACCCAATATTCATAGTTAGGAAAGTCCACAGAACTAAATCGCCATACAAAACCATACAACTATGCTCTTTCAAGTCTCTTGACCTTGAACCTCTCTTGAGTAACCTTACCACTTCTGACTGGTGCCCCTAACCTCCTTAGCCTCAGTTGATAAGGCCTGTGCCTACTTCAAATAAATCTTTCTTGTAAACTGGAATGCCTTTGCCCTATCAAACAAATCAGAGACAGAGGTAACCGTTTACCTTGGATAACCCCTGAACTTCTGGCCTGCCTCAGGGCTAGAGATCGAGTCTGGAAGCATTATAAAGCTACCCAGCATCCTAGTGACCTTGTGAACTTTCGCATGGTCAGAAATGCTTGCACCAGGGCTACAAGGTTAGCCAAGTACGAATATTTCAAATCTGCCTTCATCACCAACATAAATTCCCCTTCAAAGTTCTAGAAGGTGGTCCACATCCTATTTACCCCATCATCTTGCCCACCACCCCTGGTTCTTAAAGTAAATATGTCACTAGTGTCTGACCCACCAGCTGTAGTTGCAGAATTTAAATCCTACTATACCTCCTGTGCCACTGAGCTACTGAAATCTCTCTCCTCCTACCCTTCCCCCTCCCCACCCTTTACCAGTGTGCCCCTTCCACCACCCTCCCACCTTCCCTTCTCTTTCACTACTGTAACCTCAAACAATGCCCTAAGTGCCCTCCTCACCATCAGCCCCTTTTAAGGTGCCTTCCCTGATAGCCTTGACCCAAAACTCTTCTTCCTCTCCACTTCGGCCATTGTCTACCCCCTCTCAATAATCCTAAATCACATTTTCTACTGCCTCGGTCCCCTCCTCATGGAAACATGCTGTGGTTCTCCCTTTACCCAAAGGGGGTGACCCCTCATCCCCTGGCAACTATCACCCCATTTCTCTCTTCCCTACCCTTGCCAAGCACCAAGAGCAGATTGTTCTCTCCCAACTCACCTCTTTTCTGACACCTCCTTTTTCACCCCTTTCCTGTCTGGTTTAAGGAAAAAACACTCAACCACCATCCCTCTGCTATGGCTGACAGATTTGATCCTGACTGGGATGGACAATGGCCAAATTACCTCTGCCATTTTTGTCAAGCTGGCCAAAGCCTTTGACACCGTCTCTCACTCCCTTCTCCTCGACTCACTCCCAGCAGCTGGCCTATCTCCCACTGCCACAACCTGGCTCAAGGCCAACCTTATTGAAGAACCCAATCAGTTAAGAATCTTGGATGCCACTTCCCCTCCCCTCACGATTAATACTGGAGTCCTACAGCGCTTGGTATTAGGGACCCTCCTATTCTCCATCTTCTTAAACAACCTTCCCTCTGTTTGCTCCCCATCCTCCACTATACATATGTATGCCAATGATACAGTCCTGTATGCATCTGGCTCCTGTCTTGATGAGGTTATATCCAGCTTACAGCAAGACTTTGACAAGGTTTAGCTCTGGTTTGATAACCATAAACTTTTCTTCAAAGCCAAGAAGACTGTCTCCATGACCTTTGGCACAAGGCAGAGACTCTCTAGGCTTCCTTTCCTACCCACTTTTCACACCCTTGAGGGGACTTTACTTGAGGACACATCCCTCTCCGGGGTACTTAGGTGTTTGGTTGGACCAACACCTAAACATTTCTGGACATATTGATGCCATCCAGAAAAAACTACACCCAAAGCTTGGTGCCCTGTTCAGGAACTGTAGTTACATCCCTCCAAGGGCTAGGCATAAACTTGTTCAGAAGAAGATACTGCCCATTTTCTATTACTGTGACATAGTCTATAGTGCTGACACTAAGTCCTCCCTGAGCAGACTGGGCACCCTATTCAATTCCTTCTGCCGCTTTGCCCTGGTTGCCCCCTCGCACCCATCACTGCTATCTTTATCGTTCCCTATCCTTCTCCTCTCTTACAAATAGGCAACTCTCCCACTGTGCTAAATTCACCTCTAAGTACTAGTTGGGTGAGCTCCCTTCCTACCTCACCTCCTCCTTTATAACACCCCCACCCTCCCATTCCCTTAGATCAACTGACCCCCGTGCCCTGGTTGTCCCCTGCAATTCTACCCAAATTTGCCAATCCGGTTATTCTCACTGCCACCCAAAAATGTGGAATTCCCTCCCCCCTCAAATCTGGTACTCATCCTCTGCCTACTCCATCAGCTCTGCCCTCAATAATTACCTTGCACCTAGCTGCTCCTGCCATGTCCTTCCCTAATTCCCTCCTCCAAGCCCTGGACAAACCCTACCCCCCGTACCCTTAACTTCATTTTACCCTGTGCACACCCACCCTCAAATCTCTAGCACACCTCTCCTTCCCCCAATTGCTCCCCCTTACTGGCCTCCCATGGTCTCTTACAGAATGTAAAGGATCCCAAATCCTCTCCATGGGTCCCTCTCCTACCCCCGAAAGGGGCTTGTATCTCTCATCTACTCCCTTTCCCCACCATCTTAAATAGGGGTCTCTCTGAGACATTGCCTTATCCCCTTCCTTCTCTGGTTCCCCCAGTCCCCTGGCAGGGTTCCTCGCATCCTGAAGGAGTCTCCAGGGACATGACTCTTCCCCTTCCCCCCACCTCATCCCCTTTCCCCCTTTTCTTTCACGTAAGCACTTGTTTACTTATTAATCCGGCACTTATTATTGTCCATTCTTTCTACATGTTATACACAACACTGTTGTAACACTGTTTATAAAATGGGTAAAAAAAATGAAGCCACTGATTGGCTGTTTCACCCTCGTAGCCGTGTTCTTAATCCCTGGTATTGTATCAACCGGCACTACCCTCCACTCCCAAGCCCCACAACTGCACAGAATCAGTGCGCTATGCCAGCTGAAAACAGAAACACAGGCTGGCACAGCTCACAGCGTGACATCGTTGTGACCGACCTCAAATCGCAGCTTCCGCTAACTACAAGTAACTGCAAGTGTGTGCTGCCACAGCAACCCCTGTCCGTGCTCTGGTCCGCCCGTCCCCTCTTCCTTGACTGCACACAACCTCGGTATGTCATTTTTTACCTTGTTCCTATTTTCTTCAACAGAAGTTGCCGATACAAAGCGTCTCAACTACTTGGCAGCTTCAACTACACCTACAGGCAAGCGCGGCGTGCATTTCCACATCAATGCTCACTCACTCACGCACCAACTTCTGTCAACCGCGAACTCCCTCGTACTGGCCTTGGTCCCATCTTCTCAGTAAAAGTCACTGACCACTTGCTGAGACACGGAAAAACACACACAAAGAAAAAGCATATTCTTCGGGATTTGTGTTTTTGTGTGTGTGGGGCGGGAGGGTGTTAACTGACACTAACCGCGATGATCGCAATCGAAAAAGCACTATCCCAAGAGCACAAAATGCAGTGGCTGATGAGAGACACGCTTGCGTCCAATCCTCTAGCTGAAACTCATTAAGCACTTACTGGGTCACACACACAACAGAAGAAAAAGCATATTTTTGAGGATTGTGTGTGTGTGGGGGGGCAGACTGACACCTTTGTTAATGTTAAAAAATATTCTACAGGTGTGTGTGGGGGGGGTGACAGGGTGGGATACTAACATCAGCACTATGTGTTTTGAATGGAAAAGAACCCTCTACTGGCCAGCTAGCCAGTCTGAAATACAGCACAATATAGTAATAGGGGACTATTTTTCTTATAAGTTGTATTAAAACACTTTTTAAAAACATTTTGGACATTTTCTTTCCTCTTTTTTTTTTTATTTACTGTAGGATACCCATTTTATAAGCGCAATAACACACTCTGAGGTGTGGTTTATCGCCTGATAAGAGCACGCCCAGTGGCATAAGGCACTCGGCACAAGCGCCTCATGCCTTAGTACACCCCTGGGCGTGCTCTTATCAGGCAATAAACCACACCTCGTTGTGTGTTATTGCTTGCTTATAACACCTGCCTTACAACTGTATGTTAATGTTGATCTTGTAACTTGAATGTTTAATGTCTCATTCCAATTGTACCCCTTCCCCCCAGGTCACACCAGGAGATGAGCTACTTGTTGCTCAGTGTGCCTTCCTGGTAAAACAGTTCAATTAATAAGTGGGGTGTACAGGGACAGCAGGAGTTAATGATGAGGCATAAAGATAAAAGGTATGTCTAGTGGAAGCAAGACAGGGTAAGATATAGTTTTGGGTTAAGAAGGAGGAACAGAATATGGGCTGTTAAAGTATACTAACACAGTAATAATAACTTGCCATAGAGAAGGGCATGGAGTAATAGATTGGGGAGGACAGCACAAGCAGGAAGCAGATTTAACAATATGGCATCTTAATAATTAGGGAACCCCCATATTAATGCCTTGCTGCAGTGAAAAGTGTGGGAACAGAGCTTGGGGGGGCTATCCAAACAGGAAGCTGATTTGCTGCCATGGTAAGTAGGGGAGGATTCTAGGGTGTTTAGAGGAGAGTCCAGGAAGTGTAGAGCATGGAAGGAACCATGTTGGTGGGGGAGATCAATTTGGGAGGTGTAGCCTAATAACAAGTTAGGAAAAGGGGTGAAAAGGTGGGCTGATTGTTTTCTGCAGCTCTTAGGCACTATAAAGGAGAGCACCCCTCTGGGTGAGAGGGTGGTTGGCAAGGTTAGGTGGGCAGTGAGTACCGGTGCCATGCAAAGGGTGGTGCTGCGCAATGACCACTGATGTTGTGCACTCACTCTGCAGGAGTGGATCAGTCTTGACTTTTTACCTAGGTGCTGGAATGGGCACTGAGAACTGTTCGTAGGTGCTCAGAGGGGTGGGGAGGGTGAAGCAATCAGGCCCTCTCAACCATGTCTGTCAGCTGCTGTGATATGGGTCTGCAAGAAAAGAGCAGGTATGTAGGTTATGGGGCCTGTAAGAGGTGCCGAGGGAAGGGGAGGGGAAGGAGAGGGGGCAAGCTGCATGCTTTAGTACTGTGTTACAGAGTGCTCAGCACTAGTACAGAGAGAGAGAGAGAGAGAGAGAGAATGGACTAGGCAAAAACACACAATTTAACCATAAAATCAGGCCGGACTTCAGAATGCAAAGCAGGCAGTACTGATTGTTGGGCTTCTGAATGGAATATAGATTTTCCTATAACTCCAAATCTGGACAGAGTTGGCTTGTCAAGGTTAAAATTTGGGAGAAAAGATTAAGTCCAAATTATTTTTTCATATGAAGGAATCTTTTTTTTCATATGGCCCTATTGTTTTTCTGTATGGCCATATGGAAAAAGACATTTGAGTCATGATAAAAGATTTTAAAATGTGTTAAAACACATTCTGGGTGATTTTTCCCAAAATTAACTGCAGAATCCACCTAACAGGGGCCCGATTTGCAAGATACGTGTTGGTGTTTCTGCAGGATATTATTTTTATGGGTTTTCAAAAGAATTAAAAGATAAACAGAAAAAGGTTGGCACCCATACAGAAAAATAAATTTTTCTCATGAGAAAAGATTACCTCCACATGGAACAGAATCTTTTTTTGAATGAGCCAGATTCTTTTTTTGTATTTATTTTTATTTTATATATTTAGTTTTTGTTGACTGGGTAACTGCACTAGACAAATTCTGCCTATTTTCAAGCACGACCCAGGGAAGGGGGACACAGATGAATGGCAACTGACCTTGAACCAGATTAAGCTGTTGATGGTATTTTTAGTGATTGGGGGGAAATTTGGCCAGAGCACCAGGGAAATTCCCCTACTCTGCCTACAGGGGTGCTGTCACTTCCTGTGGACAGAATGGAGGGGCTCAGTTTTCAGCCAAACACATGAGGAGGAGGAAGTGCTGATGTGGCAGGGGAGCAGGATGTGCTGCAAGGAGGAGGCCTGGTTTCAAAGCCTACAAACTTGCAAATGGGAGAGGAAGGTCAGAAAGCTATAGTTTTGGAGGCTGCAGTTTCAGCAAGTGAGAAAGACTTAAGTGCATCAATGGAGGAGAATGATGTACCGGTATGTTTCTTTGAAGATAACATGGATTGGTCTCAGATCATGGAGGATGCTGAAGAAAAAACCCAAGTACTGTACATCTTGCCTGATAATGTTCAGACTGTGTCAGATAAAGAGAAATTAGTTTTAGAGCTGCTAAGAAAAGAAGAGCAGTTTAAATCACAACGTGAATCACTGCAAAAAGAACTGTCAAATTTACTTGTAAGTTCTCAGATAGTTCTGTGTGGTGACTCACATGGGAATCAGCTGTGTGATGACGTGGCAAAGAATGATCTCCCTGCAGGTTCTGTAACTTTTCCTCCCCCGAACTTGAGACCTCTTTGGCTGGCAGTAGTAAGCAGCAGAATGCTGTGTGCCAAGAGCCAGTAAAGCCTCCTCTCCCTGCAAGACACAGACTGGGTCTTTTGAATATTCATGGAGCCCCACAATCAAAGGCCACTCCAGTGAAGGAAGTCCCAATTCAAACACCCACTGTAAATCCTGCACTTACAGCACATACCCCATTGAGACTTACAGAGACAAACGCTGAACTGATAGCTTTACAACAGAATTTGTCCCCTGCCCATGCCCTGGAGAGTGCGGGTTGGTTGTAGAATGCTTCGGATACCTGGGAAGCAGATTCAGAGGACAAAACTGTTATTAAATACAGGACTGAAACTTTGTCTGGAGACGTTTTTGATGTTAAAAAGCTGGATAATGTGTGCAAACCCTGCCTTCCTACTACTAGTAGTCATTATTCACCTGAAATGGGCCCCAATGAGGCAAGTAACAAAAGTAACATGGCCATGGTTACAGAGCAAGAATCTCAAGCACCAGTCAACAAAGAGGAACTTCCTCCTAGAATGGGGCCTGCAGAACATATTTTGAGGGATCCAAATAAAAAAGCTTGGTTGGACCCCATGTTTAAACTGGCGGATTTATATCAGAATAAGGGGAACCAGCACCAAGGAAAAATGCTGTGAGACTTATTTTTAAGGGTGGTTGGAAGGATCCTCCAGATAGGCTTTATATTGCTAAACAGCTGTTAAAGGGTACAATGCATTTTTTTTCTTCCGAAATTTTTGCTTTGATCCATTTAGGTAACAGAAATTATGATGTTAGTTTCAAGTCTATCTCGAGTTTAGATATGTTCTGGTCTCAATTTCAGTCTCTGAAAAATAGCCCCTTATGGATTCCCTACATGGCCATCCCTCTTACTAAACCGGCAGTCAAATACATCACTGTCATGTTTCGTAATGAGGGTGTCCATTTAGAGGACATCCTATTCTGGTTGAGGCAAAGGTGTGAAATTCTAGATAAGCCTCTTCCTATTTTAGATAGTGAACAAATATGGAATGGTGGCTAGAAAATAAAGGTTAAATTATTTTCCACAAATAATGGGCCTGTGCATCTGCCTAGTACATTTTATCTGGGAAGGGATAGGGGTGTTTTATTCTACATGGGGCAACCAAAATCATGTTTTAAATGTGGTTCACGTACTCATTTGAGCAATGCCTGCGACATCCCCAGATGTAGCCATTGTTTAGATTACGGGCACAATTCTTCAGCAAGTGTCAATCTTTTTAAGTACAATTTATGTGAGAACACAGGACATGGTTATGGGAAGTGCCCTTGGGCCTCCCATAATCATGAAGATTGCCCCCCAGGATGGCTTTATAAATAGAGCACAACAGTTACAGGCCCAAAAAGTTGCTGCTGCAGCAACTCAGGAACCTAATGTTCTGGATCCCTCTCCCCCTAGTGTTGCTGCTAAAACTGAACAAGTAAAGGTCCCTCCGAGGAATTTTCAGAAACTTCTCCTAGCACTAGCAAAATCTCTGATAAACCACAGACTAGAATAGCTGATGTTGCTGAAGTAGAGAACATGCTCCCACCCCCACCACCCAGCCAAGAGACAAAACAAAGAAAAGCAGCCACTAAAAGGAATAGGTCAGGCAAAACTCTTAAATGTAAAAGCAAGGAAGAGAAACTAGGCACAGCCTCTGGGACAAAATCTTGGAGAAAAGGAAACAGATATGAGGCTCTTGCCCTCGATAAATCAGACGAAGATTCCGAGGCAGAGTTATCAGATACCTCTTCTACAAACACTGGCACTACGGATGTTATTTCTGATGTGGATGATGGGGGAGGGGATACACATATTGCCCAAAGGACAAGGAGACGGAGACATAGCAAAACTTCTTAATGTGGTTAGCATCCCCTTTTTTTTTAGCCTTTAACACATGGACTCCCTTACTTTACCATCTACAAATGTAAATGGCATTAAAGGGACTGCTAAGATGATTGTAGTTTTAAACTCTTTAGCTCAAGAAAATGATGACATTGTTTGTTTGCAGGACACCAGGCTTAAGACACACACAGAGTTACAAGCAGTTACAAAACTTTGGGTTAAAGGGCCTTTGTTCTGGTCAGTAGGCCAAGAAAGATGTGATGGGGTAGGGATTTTAATAAATAATCCTTGTATCAAAGTAACTAAACAAGTAGAAATTGACCCAGGGAGAGCATTAATACTAGACATCTCTTTATATTCTGAAAGATTCTGGATAATCAATACTTATGCACCATAGACTAAAGCTCTTAGGGTTTGTCTATTTCAAAAAGTTCAGCCATACCTACATACCTCTAGATTATTAGGTTGGGCTGGTGATTTTAATTGTGGCCTTAAGACAACAGATAGAGGACTGAAAACTGACAAAATGTTTTGTGATTCTACAGCCCTTAACAAAATAATTTTAAATGCAAAATTAATAGATTCCTATAGGGCAAAGTTTCAAAATGGTGGAAACACTTTTTTTAAAGGACATTTATCCACCAGA
Source organism: Neoceratodus forsteri (assembly GCA_016271365.2). Lineage (NCBI taxonomy): Eukaryota > Metazoa > Chordata > Ceratodontiformes > Ceratodontidae > Neoceratodus > Neoceratodus forsteri. Next base: position 156,002,245 of record CM028131.1, on the reverse strand, counting down.
ATTGATTTTGTTTTTGTTTCTGAAATGTTAGTGATTTTGAATGCTAATCTTTTGGGGAGAGAATTTTCAGATCATAAATCATTAACAATAAAGGTTACTTGGAAAGATACTCCTAGAACTAAGAAGAACTTGTGGAGGTTGAACAATTCAATTTTAACAGATGAACAAGTGCAGAAAGCCTGGAGACAGGAATGGGAAGGTAGGGTATCTGTGTTTGCAATGTATGATAGCGCTGCCCTTTGGTGGGAAGATACAAAAGTATCCTGGAAACAGTTTCTCCAGACACTTACAAGAAAGAGTACAAACAATAGGTATTTGACATACTTACATCTAAGAGCAAAACTGCAAGCACTAATTTCAAAATTGGAAACATTAAAACAAAATCTAGATAACCAAATACTATACATTAAAAAACAAATGTGCTCAAGGCAGTATGACAGAGCCAAAACCTTGGAGCAGGAATTAAGATTCGGCACTAACATTAAAAAAGGAGCATTACATCCCTTTAAAGACTCAAAAAAATAGAGTGGAACATAGGTTCCTAAATAAACTAAGGTTACACTCTGGACAATCTACTGCTTCTCCTAAAGAAATATTGAATTTGGTCCATGCACATTTTTTAGAGACATTTGGTTCTGAACTACACATATCTGGTGATAAGAACATATTCCAGAATGTACCTTCACTTGTGGACAATGAAAAAAGTAATTTAATTGCCCCAATACAGGGAGAAGAGATACGGAATGTTATAAAAAGTCTGAAGAGTGACTCAGCCCCTGGGCCAGATGGAATAGGGGCTGAATTTTATAAAATTTTTTGTGAAAATTTGATACCAGCCATGACAGTAATATATAATAGCATGCTACTAGAAGGTTGTCTAGCTAGTTCCATGTACCAGGCATCACTAATTCAGCTTTTTAAAAAAGGTGACAGAGAAGAGTTGAAAAACTGGGGACCTCTTAGTCTTCTGAATGTGGATTTCAAAATATTAAGTAAACTTTTAATGAACAGACTGGTATCTGTTGGGATGAACTGATTAGTCCCTTGAGCATGTGCAATTCTAATAGAAAACAAACAGATAATTTAATTGCACTGAGAGATTTTTTATAGAGCTGAAAATATAAATTGAAAGGCTACATAATAGAAATTGACCAGGAGAAGGCTTTTGATAAAATATCACATCAGTATATGCTTAATGTCCTAAGAGCTTATGGGATTCCTGAAAAATGTATTGGATGGGTGAAAGTTCTATATAATCATGCCATGTTGACCCCCAATATAAACGGGTGGATTGGGAAAGGCATTAGTGTTAAAAGGGGTGTAAGACAAGGGTGCCTCTTGAGCCCCTTGCTATATGTCTTTTGTATTGATGTTTTTTCTTAGGAATACAGAACAAGATGTTAGAATTCAAGGGATACAATTAAGTCCTATTTTACCCAGGATAAAAACACTAGCATATGCTGATGATTTAGTTTTATGTATAGACCCTGCTACAAATGAAGATGTTCTTATTGAACATTTTCAGTTTTTTTCTGATATTTCTGGTTCTAAGATAAACCTCCATAAAAGTTTAGGGATAGTATTGGGTGATACCCCGGTTCCATAGAACAACTCATTTTCTGGGTTTAAAATTGAGAAAAGTACTATCCCTATATTAGGGGTAGTATTTGGGGGCACAGATATGGCCAGTCAGAACTGGGACACAAAAATACAGATTGCATAACACTTGGTGAATAGTTGGAAGGGCCAGGCAATAGGGAAGAAAAAGAGAATTCTCCTGATAAAAACCTTTTTCATTCCAATTTTTTTATATGTTAGCTATGTTTTTCCTCCTCCTCAGTCTAGATGGGTTACTATATATATAGCATTTTTTCTCAGGCTTTATTGGGGAGCAGGCTTAATCCTGTGAAAAGAGCAATAACCTATAGAAAGATAACAGAAGGAGGTCTAGGCATGATTCATCCTATTGCCTTTTTTATAGTATATTTGTGTCATACAAGCTAGGGTGGGCCTTTAACCCTGGACATAAGATTTGGAAAGAGCAATTGCTGTGCACTATCAATCTTGGTGCCTTAGCATGGTCTCAAAAGAAAACTATTTCTTTACACAGAATTTCAGATCTCCCAAAATATGGAATAGAATTGTTAAAAATATTAATAAAGTGGGATATCACTAAAGATATGATTCTGGTAAAGAGTAGAAAAGACCTATATTCCCATATCCTAGCTGTGGAAGATAGGCACTGTCTATCCTTGGGGGAATGTCCTGATTCTTTTACGCAATTTAATTTGTCTATGCTCACTTCTAAACGCATACCAGATTTTGCATGGGATGCAGTATGGCTCAGCCTTCATGGGAAATTAGGGGTGCATAATAATAATAAACATAAACAGGTCCAGGATAGATACTGCCTAAGGCAGTTGTGTGTTCAGCAACTGGAATTGCAAAAGCATTTGTTTTTGGAGTGTGAATTTGCCTCACATTTTTGGGAAAATCTAGCCAAAGTTTGGAATGAGCCATTATTTTCCCAGTTATCATATTTTGCACTGATTTATGTACATGTGGTAGGGGGCATAGGGAAGTATCACCCTGAAACATTGTATGTAATATTGTCAATTATAAGGTATTATATATGGCAATCCCGGTGTTTATGGGCAACTCGGCAGAAAATGGTATCCTATGTAGAAATGGGAAGAAATATTGGCATCTCTCTGCAAAAACTGAAGGCTTTGCATACAAAGAGATATGCTGAGGGAAAATGTAAGCTATTATGGATTAATTGCGAACATTGGGCTAATCCACCTTGAAGGTTTGGATGCTACGACTGTTGAATTTTGGCCTCTGTATATGTACCTTTTAATGTTTAAATCATGATAATGCCTTTCATGTATCTACATGTACTAATTCTGTAAATATATAAATATCAGTATGTTTTCTTTGTCTGTATGTCTTCTCAATAAAAATTCCCCTACTCTTTTCAAGAAATGCCATCGGATCTTTAACATCCAATCCAAAAAGTAGTAGTGCGCAAGGAACCACAGTGCACTGTAGTTTGCAGGTACAAAATAATTTTACTAAATTCTCCAAGTGCACAGGTAATAACAAACACGCAGGAGTTCAGTGTAGCTGCCCCTAGCACCTCGACTACACGAGTCTTCAAGAGGTTCCCCCTTAGTATAAAGGTTTGCCGCCTCAGCTTTGTATTGCAGCAACAACTGGTACATGTTAGCTTGGTGAAGCCTTTCTTTTTGTTTAGGATCTTTAACATCCACCTGAACTACCACCAGAACAGGCAGATGGGACCTCGGTTTAATATCTCATCCGAAAGACGGCACCTCAGGAGTGCAGCACTCCCCTCATGCTGCACTACAGTGTCAATATTGGGATATTAACCCAAGTGCCTGGTGTGGAGACAGAACCCACAGCCTTCTGATCTTCCAGCCTCAGAGGTGAGTGTGCTACCTGCTGAGCCAATGACACTGATTTTATGATCGTATGAAACAACTATCGAAAAAACTGTAATGAGCATGTTCAGAACTGAAATTTCAAAACCTCATAACTCTGAAATGGATTAGTAGTTGTTCACCAAACCAGCAAAAAACACCACTCTGACCCAAGCCCTTTCTACCCTGAAAATTTCAGAGCAAAATTCCAAACTGTCTGGGTGTTAAGCAATGACAAAAAAACAGCAAAAAACCCAATTCCTTCACTTTTTTCACTATCTGTATCTCAGAATCTGCACATCCGACCGGAACAAAACTTAACAAATCAAGAGACCTAGACCCTGACACCATGTGTACATACTTTTGTGCAAATTCATTGAACAGTGGTGAAGTTATTAAAGGGTAAAGTTAGAGGTGTAACATTAAAACAGCCTGCTCAACCCTAACTATAGTGACACTACCACACCACTATAATCCAACCTCTTCTCAAATGTCAAAAAATTACTACAGGTTGCTATTTCAACTGGCAGGGAATTCCATATCCATGATATTCACATGGTATAGTACATTTTCCTATTGTTAGTTTTGAAATATACATTTTTGATTTGCTAAAAAATGGCTGTGAGTATTATGGCTATCAGTGCAAAAGGTACATAGATACATAGACAGTGTCAGCAGATAAGGGCCTATGGCTCACCCAGTCTGCCCATTTGTATTACCTTAATTTTTCAATATTTTACTGTCATTCTGTAAATTATAGGAGAGAAACATAGAAACATAGAACTTGACAGCAGATAAGGACTGCCTGGCCCACCCACCTAGTCTGCCAATTTCCCTACCTACTGTATAAGCTCCAGATCCTATTTGATCTGCTGCCTGCCTCCTGTTTCCTGCCACTAGTTTTGCCTTCTGCCTGCTCCATGCATTCTTGACTTCAACTGTTTTTGCCCCTACATCCTCCTCCAGGAGGCTATTCCATGCATCCACCACCCTTTCTGAGAAAAAATACTTTGTCGCATTGCCCCTTAGTCTACCCCTCCAGCCTCATATTGTGACCCCTTGTTCTTGCACATCTCCTTTTCTGAAAGATACTGCCCTCTTGAACTCTGTTGATCCCCTTGAAATATTTGAATGCCTCTATCATATCCCCCCTCTCCCTCCTGGCCTCCAGAGTATACATATTGAGTTCTCTCAATCTCTCCTTGTATGGTTTCTGGTGTAGCCCCTGCACAATTTACATTGCCCTTCTCTGGACTGCCTCCACCCTGTCGATGTCCTTTTGGAGATGAGGTCTCCAGAACTGCATGCAGTACTCTAGATGAAGCCTCACCTCATTTAGAGCTCTGCATTCTGTTTAGAGAAGGAGATTACCCCTCACCCTTCTCCTATGAATGCTGTATAATTCCAGGGAGCTTAGTCTTTCTTTGTAGTCCCCCCACCCCCATTTTGGTTGCTTCCTGCTGGATCCTTTCCAGTTTAAGTTTACCTCCTCAGTTTAATCATCCCCAAAACTGGGAACAATAATCACTCAGAGGTCATATATATGATTTATAAATTGGAAGCAAGACTTCCAATTTCACTTATAAAAACATTAAAGAGGACTGGACCCAGTACTGAGTCCTGAGGTACTCCATAGGTCGCTCTCCAATACAAGAGACATTTCCTAAACCCCATTTACGTATAGTAGAGGGTGACTGATGACCGTGAGCGGACGTTTTGCCGCCGGTCAAATAGTTGCAGACAAAATGTAATGGACAAATGGTAGCCTGGACAAAATGTAGTTGGATAAAAAGCCAATATATAATGTGGTTGCGAACAAGACAAGGCAAATTAGAGAATGTCGAACAACAGACAAATAGTCGTGAGGTGTAATCAATGCCTAATGCTAGTTTTGTGGGCAATTCATGTTACTTTTTCTGTGACTCATAGTAGTCCTGAAACAATGGGGTAGTTGAGGGCGACCACTAATGTGGTCTCAAGATGGTGGCCTGATATGCCCTCCATGTAAGTTTGGGTCAAAACGTCTTTAGAATTCAGCAGGATGCAGAGGTGGCTCAGGATAACCAGGGCAAAGAGTTACCACTGAGCCAAATGAGCCAAATTCATGAACAGAAACCTTCACCACACATGCCAGGTTTCCAATGCAGGAAAAGTTTTATTGTGACTCAGTTGGTAGCACATCCGCCTCTGGACCAGAAGGTTGTGGGTTCTCATCCCACACTGGGATTGAACTTGCACCTAAAAATCGCTGGCATCCAAGTGCAGTATTGGGGGGTGCTGTACTGCCGGGGTGTGCCGTCCTTCGGAAGAGACGTTAAACTGAGGTCCCTTCTGCCCATCCTTGTGTTGTCCTAGTGGGTGTCCAGGTGGAAGTAAAAGAACCCAGGGCACTCTTCGCAAAGAGCAGGGAACATTCCCAGTGTCCTGGCCCTTCCCATAAACCGGTTCATGCAATTACCAAGGCTGTGTGTGGGTGATGATGTGCTATATGGACGCCACCACACATTCCGTCACTTCACTACCAGTCTAGCATTACTTGTAAAGTGCTTTGGGATACTGTGTATGAAAAGCGCTATATAAATGCTGATTCTTCTTCTTCTTCTTTTGCTGTTGCAGGACCACTGTGAAACCAATAGCTCATCTGACAGAGAAAGCCTCAATGTGTGGTGACATTTTTTGTTCTCACATCTTTAGAATATATCAAGTTACTGCAAGCTAAAAATTGCAACAGAAAAATATAGTAAGACAGCATGCGTGCACAACGCAGCTTTTCAAGGAAGTGTTTGTCATGAAATGCAAAAAAAAAAAAACACTAAGTCCCACAAATCAGCTTATTTTACTGACATATTTTCAATTTGTCATAGCTTGGTAATTTGTAAAGATATTTGGCCCAATCTTGCATAGATAGCATATGTTGTCACCGGATAATTAAAACTCATATAGGACGAAATGTCCACGATTACAGATCCGCCGATGGCATGTCAGTTCGACATTTTATACCTCAACTAATTGACCACGATGATTTGAAATGCAACGTTTTGACTGTATACCACTGATGACATAACCAATAATACATGACAGGTTGTTGGTAGTTGTACCATAACTGCACAATCCCAGGGGCATTAGGCCAACTGTCTTCCAAACCTGGAAGTGCATTTGTGGCACCAATACTTACACCCTGGAGTGTCTTATCACACTTATAAAATGTGTAATTAGGTAAATAAAAATAAAAAAATTATATACTGAGGTTTAAAACAATTGGAAAATGAAAATACATTTACATTTAATGTAAATGGGTACTCCACTACTTAGAGCTACAAGGATGACTGTGGTAGGGTGGCACTCTGCTACGGATAAGATGGATTCTGCACTATCTTCTTTTCTCCTAAAGCCTGTTGCACAACAGCATAGTACTATCCTTCACCGTCCTTTTCTATTCTTTGTGTTCTGTCAGGCTGGCCACCTGCAGAATCCCCCCCATCCCGAATTACTATTTTTTTCCCTTTCCAGTCCTTCTACATGCCCAAGCTCATGAAAATGGCTTAGAAAATGTTAAAATAACATACAAATTCTATTTGGCATAGTGCCCAAAGATAGAGCCATGATTGTAACATGAAGCACAGTGAAATGTAAGCCATAATTTTTATGGCTGTGAGTGAAGCCTGCAGCCATCTTGCTGTCTTTAGCTGGAAAAAATGGAGTACCGTGGAACACATTTTTGGAGTTTTAAATGTATCCTTCCACAACTATAAATCACTATGCCAGTTGAAATAAAATACTCCTTTCCTCCTGTTTAGAATGTTGGAGACAGCACTCCAAGCTGCTTATCAGATGGCCATTAGAAAATTGAAACAGCTTGTTAAATATTGGTTGCCTATTAAACTGGAGATTTGTTTACCTCCTTTGGAATGCAACAACTTGCAAATTTAAATACTAAGCATTTAAACATTTTCTTGCTACTAGCTTCAGTTGGGCAGGTATTATCTCTTAAGAAAGATTTATACCTCATAAATGTCACCCTTTCCCAGCAACAAATCTAAACAGATTTACACTGTTTTTTTAATCTCTTAAGACACTATCTGATAAGAACTGTCTCAGACATATGTCAGGTCTTCTATGAACTATCCAGAATAAATATATAGCAATCAGCAGGCATTTTTTATTAGGCTTTTTGGGGAAAAAATATATTGAGCTACAGCAAACATATACACACACACACACACACACACACACACACACACACTGTACACACCATCCTCATGGCCACAACATTTGAAATAAATACTGCAATCTAATATGTTATAAATCAATGAAGAAACTGTTTATGTCAGTGAACACAGTGAAGTTCAGTTTACAGTAGATTTCCTTTAAATATTTCTTATCCTATATTTTGTATCCTGGATAGTGCAGGGGAGATGCTACATCTCATTGTCATAGGGATCTTTATTTTACACATTTTTTGTACTGTATTTACTCAGGATGTCACAGATTAGATGCACTATCTTGTTTTCAGTGGGAGTAATGATTTTATCATTTCTATAATGTATTTATTCAGGGTAGCCTAGTCCAGATGCAAAATATTGTTTTCAGTGTGTTCTGATTTTACGCAATGCAGCATAATATTGTGTAGATGTAGAGCCCCACTGGAAATAAGATGCCATGTCTTCTGTGAACTGTCCAGGCTAAACATATAGCAATCATCAGGCATATTTAGGAAAACGCATTGTAAAAATGTGTAAAAGGAAGACCACATTGAAGCTGCCTTTCAGCAGATCTGCAGTATGCAAATTCATAAGAAATAATGAGTAAAAGCATCCCAAAAACTTTCCACAGCTATATTGGCTCTGACCAGAATTTGTTGCTGTAACATGCTGTGTTAGTCTATAATGTTAAAATCTGATGGTTTGTTCAAAAATGGATGAAAAAACACAGAAGGTGCTTGAAATGGTATGCTATACAGAAAGAAGCTATGTACTGTTTAAATTGTAAAGTTTTCTTGTTTTAAGTCAGAAAAGCAGTATTGAGAAGTTCTGGCAGTGAACATTGTAAGCTGCTCCCTCCAGGCTCCAAACTAAGTTCAAACTGTGGCTTACATTTTCCTAAATAGTAGAAAGTAGTTTATAAAAACTATCTTACAGGGTTGGAGAAAGCAAAACTCCTGTTTAAACCCTGTGTCCCTGGTTACTTTATGAAAGTGAGAGCCTAAACCAATCAATCAATCAAAATCTTTATTTAATCAGGCGAACATCATTGAGCATAGCTCATTTACAAGATGGACCTGAGTGGTCAAGAAGTGCAAGTGTTATTACATTGACAAGGGTAGCATAAACAGTAATACAATGACAGGGGTAACATAAACAGTAATACAATGACATAAGTGCTAATATATAACAATATACATATGTACACAGCACATTAAAACTTTTAATCTGTGAGACAGAAGGCAATGGGCGCATCAGGAGTAATATGTAGATTATAGGACCTAGCAGGCATTTTGAGGGTGAATCTTGGGACTGGAAACGGGAGTTTTATCAGCATATAGGAACACGAAAAAAAAGGGGGTAGGTAGGGCCGGGGTTTAGGCCTTGTGGAAGCAGTTGCAGAGTTCTGGGAATAGGGTGGTGAATAATCTTTTGAAGGATATTAAGGGTAGGAGGTTATTTAGCTTCATGTTTTTGGGTGAATTCCAAACAATTGCTAGTGAGTAGCTGATTAGCAGCCCTCCCAAACTGGGTGCAGACATTGGAGACCTTAAGAATGATAATTTGCTGATCCTTAGGTTGTATGGCCTAGAAGTAATTTGAGTAAAACAGTCTGAGATATAGGTAGGTAGCTTGCCTGATAATGCTTTGAATATCCAAATTGCAGCATTCCTATTTCTTCTGTGTTGTAATGATGTCCAGTTAACTGCCTTATAAAGGGAGCAATGATGGGTGCTGAAGGGAAGGTCAGTAATGAATCTGATGGACCTGTGGTATAGGGTGTCCAGTTTATTTAAGAGGGGGAGTGAACAATGTCCATACAGAAAGTCAGCATAGTCAATGAGGGATAGGAATGAAGCCTGGATTAATCTTTTTTTGGAGTCTCTGTTGAGGTAGTGCTTTATTCTAAAAAATAAACCAAGCCTTTGTCTCAGTTTCTTTAGTAGCTCCTCAATATGGACAGAATAGTCAAGCTTGTTATCAATCCAGACTCCAAGGTATTTGAAGTTATCAACGAATTCCAGCTTCTCTCCAAGTAAGGTGGTTAGTTGTAGGGTGGTGGATGGTGGGGTAGTGGCAGAGCAACTCTTTGAGGTAAAGAACATAGCTTTTGTTTTTGCATTTAGAAGTAGTTTTTTATCCAGTAGGTTGTGTTGAAGGATGGAAAATTCAGATTGTAGCAGTTCACAGGCTTTAGATAATGAAGGATTGCTAACATATAATACAGTATCATCAGCAAACAGATGGATGTTGGATTAACAAAATAAACAATTGTTTTATTTTCTTTTTTCATTTATATTTTTTTACCAAAAAAAAAAAACACAGCCAAAGTCTTTATCTGCACATTTAAAAAGAAAATTATGTGTACTTCATTTCTTTTAAAAATACTTTCAAACATACTCTACATGGGACCTACCTGAGAAAGTAATAAAAGTTTAAAAGCATTTGTTTGTTTAAAATACTCCCTGTTAACTCCCATAATACAACCACACATAAATTAAACTCTTGTCAGAGCCAATATGGTTGCAAAATTATTTTAGTGAATGTTCATGATATCAGGAATTAATACAGTGCTTTGTTGTTAAAGGTTCTATTTAAAATTTGTTATATAACATGTACAGTCACAGGTCAATGACATGGTCAGATATTTCCTGACATTTCTGTGATATTTCTAGAGAAATCTCCTGCTTTCTGCAGTTCCACAGAAGGGGCAGCAGAGAGAAGCTCTTTAGAAATTTCACAAAATATCTGGAAATATCTGACCATGTCTTTGGCTACTACTGTAATATGGCATACAATGTCATATATGAAAGCGACATTAGCAGTCTGTTACTAACATGACACATCCTTAGGATATGAGGAGGCTCATAAAGTTACAATTGGCAATAAACATAATGAAAAGTATAACATCAAACCTGGTATTAAGTACCCACAAGGCATATTTTCAATAGTTGGTTAGTACAAGTAATTAAAAAAAAGCTTTACATATAAACCACAATATCAGGAAATATAAATTTATATAGAAGTCAATTTTGCACATGTTGGGGTGAAGCACTGAGGATATAAAATGTTCAGGTGTCCATTCAAATATATTCCTTCTCTTGAGAGACATTTTCTCTAGCACTGTGGAGCTAATGAACGCTGCGATACAAAATACAAATGTCAGGCATGTATTCTAAGAAGCAATAAAAAGCAGGACATTATTGTAGCAGATGTTCATTTAGTCATAATACAATACACAATTCTATTGCAAAATATTCCATCATCATATACTAGAAATAAAGATTGTCTATAGAAATCTTACAGAAAGTGCACAAATTCAAAGCAATCATTCACACCTGGGCTATTGTGAGCCCCCAAGGTATAGATCCATTATGCCTGAGTATCTGATATAATAATGTCCTGCTTTTTATCTGTTTTATTTTTAGGATAGATTCCTGACATTTGGAATCATTGTACTCCAGAGTTCATTGGTTCCACAGTCCTAAAGAAAATGTCTCTCAAGAGAAGGGTTATATAAATGAATACTTGTACATTTCATATCCTCAGTGCTTCACTCCAACATCTACAAAATAGACTTATATATAAATTTATATTTCCTGATATTGTAGTTTATGTGTAAAGCTTTTTTCTAATTACATGCACTACCAACTGTGAAAACATGCCTTGTGGGTAGTTTAGACCAGGTTTGATCTTATACTTTTCATTACTTTAATTGCCAGCTGTAATTTTATAAGTGTCTCCTCGTATCCTGAGGATGTGTCATATTTGTTGTTTAAATTTTAATTTGTACACATCACTGATGGTAAATAATATAAGGGCATTTTCCATTAAGTTACTAACTCTAATGAAGCTCTGCTTCTGTAGTGAAACATTAGCAGTTTTTGCTACAGTCTGGCATAGCATTGCTCCCTGCTATTCATTGCACTATTGTACTGTTGTTATTTTGAGTATTCATCCTATGAATTTGCAGTTGCTTTTTTTATGAAGCTGGTTAAAGTTTTACTGCTGACTATGGAATAAAACTGCTTTTTATTTTATGTATGAGTTGCAGGTACACAAAAGTGCAATACTACAGTGAATAGCAGGAACAATGCTACAATAAATTAGTGCAAAAAACAGCTAATATTTCTTTCTCAAACATCACTGGAGTTGGGCTCCCAGTGTCTGCTTACTCTTTTTTCATTGACTCCTGGTCCTGGGGGCTGGGCACCTGGTGTCAGAATGGGGGTGGTGGTAGCACTAGCATTTGGCTGTCATTGTCAGCTTACTTTTTTTATTTGTCTGACTCCTGGGTTGGGCACTTGGTGTCAGAATGGGGGGAGTTTGGTGGCACCAGGGTTGGGCAACAAGTGGCTACTTACTTTTCATTTTAGTTTACCATACAACTCCAGAATTAGGTGCCCAGTGTTGGAGGGGAGGAGAAGTGTCACTGGGGGTTGGCTCCTGGTGACTGTCTAGCTATATTAATAGTGGTAACTTTGGGTTTTCAAACAGAACTAATATCCATATGCCTCTGATTGCTCTGTGTTTGTGTCACAAATCCCCACCCATGCCTTAACCAGCATGCGTCTTGCACCTTGCTGACACAGACCCTCACCTGTGTTTGCCCTTCACCATTTTCTGTTCCCAGACCCAGCCCTCTTAATGAAAGTGGCATGCTCTGGATTCCTGGATAGTTGAAGTCCAGACATGATGGACCTAGAGTCCCTGACAACCTTAAATTGCTATGTTACAGTGAGGGGTTGAACATGATGGACCCAGAGTCCCTTACAACATTAAATTACTATGTTACATTGAGGGGTTGGACATGATGGACCTAGAGTCTCTGACAATCTTAAATTACTATGTTACAGTGAGGGGTTGGACATGATGAACCCAGAGTCACTTGCAAGCTTTTCCAGGACCTCTGCATGCATGGAGGGGCAACAAACTGTTTGAGGATTGTTGGGCCCTCAATATACAGACTGCTACAGCTACAGCTGTGAACCTTCCTCCCTAGTCAGTCTCATGTGCTGTGAAGCTTGATCAAATAGAAATAGAAAATGTAAATGTGGAGGTGAATATTAAACAGCAAAATAAAATGAGTGAGGTGAAGAATTAAAAAAAACTCTGTAAAAACAATGCCTTTATGGTTCTGAACAGGGAAATCCACTAAAGAACAGGCAGCTAAAATAAAATGTCAACTTCTATGTATCTATTTAAAAGCACAAAACATAGAAACATAGAATTTGATGGCAGATAAAGACCGCTTGGCCCACCTAGTCTGCCCATTTCCCTACCTACTGGATAAGCTGCAGAACCTAGTTAACCAACAGCCTACTTCTTCCTACCCCCCCACCAGAATTGCCTTATGTCTGTCACATGCATTCTTGAATTCCCCCACTGTTTTTGACCCAACAACCTCCTTCGGAAGACAGTTCCATGTGTCCACCACCCTCTCTGTGAAAAAAATACTTCCTCACATTGCCTCTGAGCTGTCCCCCCTCTATCTTCAGATTGTGCCCCCTTGTTCTTACACATCTCTTTTTCTGAAAGATGCTACCCTCTTGGACTTTGTTGATTCCCTTGAGGAACTTGAAAGTTTCTATCATGTCCCCCCTCTCCCTCCTTTCCTCAAGGGTATACATATTAAGCTCCTTTAGTCTCTCTTCTTATGGCTTCTGTTGCAGACCATGCACCATTTTAGTTGCCCTCCTTGGGATTGCCTCCAGCCTGTCTATGTTCTTGTGGAGATGGGGTCTCCAGAACTGCACGCAGTACTCCAGATGGGGTCTCACTAACTGTCTGTACAGAGGGATAACAACTTCCTACTTTCTACTGGTGATGCCTCTCCCTATGCATCCCAGCATCCCCCAGCCATCCTTACTACCTTCTCGCATTGCTTGCTTACCTTTAGATCATCTGATATGACTACCTCCAGATCCCTTTCCATTTTTGTTGTTGTTAATACCCCCCCCATTGTGTACTCTTCCCCTGGGTTTTTGTTTCCCAGGTGCATTACTTTGCCCTTCTTTGTATTGAATCTAAGCTGCCATACTTTGACCATTCCTCCAACCTTGCCAAGTCCCTTCTCATCCTTTCCAACCCCCCCCTTATGTGTCAACCCTGTTGCAGATCATTGTGTTGTCTGAAAAGAGGCATACTTTCCTTCCAGTCCCTCTGTAATGTCACTTATAAAGACATTTAAAAGGACTGGAGCCAGTACTGAACCCTACTGTACCCCACTAGTAACTCCCCTTTTCTTTGGAGTGGATTCCATTTACTATTACCCTCTGTGTCCTGTTTTCCAGCCAATTTTTTAGCAAGGCTACCACCCTAGAACTCACTTCTAGGCTGGCTAATGTGCGTGGGGCTGTGTAATATGCCTTGCTAAAGTCTAGGTAGGCCATGTCCATAGTCCCTCCCTGGTCTACTACTTTGGTCACCCAGTCAAAGAAATTTATTAGATTCATCTGACATGACCTTTCCACTGTGAATCCATGCTGCCTTGGGTCTTGTGCCCTGCTGGCCTCTAGCTAGTCAACAATTCTTTCTTTCAGAAGTGATTCCATCATTTTCCCTACCACTGAGGTCAAGCTAACAGGTCTGTAGTTTCCTGCCTCTGCTTTGCTCCCACTTTTGTGAAGGGGAATCACATCCACCCTCCTCCAGTCCTTAGGTACCACACCATCCTACCATGATTTGTTATAAAGGGTATTCAGTGGTGTCACTAGTTCTCCTCTTAGTTATTTTAGAATTCTTGGGTGACTCCCATTAGGCCTCATTGCTTTATCCTCCTTCCATTTTAGGAGTTCTTTCAGAAACCTTTCTTCTGTGAATGGATTGGTATTGACCCCTCTATCCAGAGTGCTTCAATTGATTGAGTTAGGTACCTCTTCCTCCTCTTCTTTTGTGAATACTGAGCAGAAGTATTCATTCAGTATCCCTGCTTTTTCACTGTCCCTCTCTGCCCACCCACCCTCCTCTTTATTAAGCATTACTATCCTTCCCTTGGCTTTCTTCACTCCCTAATGTACATATAAAAGGTTTTATCCCCCTTCTTAACCAAGTTGGCTATCTTTTCTTTGGTTTGGGCCTTTGCTATTCTGACTGTCTTCTCAACTTCCTTCTGCTTTAACTGGTACAGTTCTCTGTCCTGCTCCTTCTGCATTTCCTTATACTTCCTGAATGAAGAACAGGATAGTAACTGCACCAAGGATAAGCAGTGCACAGCTGAAAATAGCAAATATGAACAAGTACCTTGGGTTTGCTAGCACCTACTGAAAGGCCACAGGGTGCATGAAAAGCACTTCCTATTTACTGTGACATCAAATAATATTCCACACCTTAGAATCTTCTGCTCATAGTTCCTTCTTTTAATAAGATAAAAATCAGTGTTGCAGCAATAAATCCAAATGAAATCCAACACAATTGATTTCACAAATGGCAAAGTGGGAAACAGTGATGACTCACACAGCTCCCTCTCTACAACCTAGTTTGTAGGTAGCAAGCTTCCTGACATGTTTCACACGTGTGCTTTCTCAAAGAGAGAGGGTGACCCACAGTGCCTCCTCTCCTCCCTGTTTGCCCTTTAGTTCCATTGCTTTGATCCCTTCCCTTACATAGAGAGCTACTCCTCCTCCTCTTCTACCCTCCTTGTCCCTCCTGTAAATTGTGTACCCTGGTATGTTGACATCCCAGTCATGGTTCTCTGTGTACCATGTTTCTGTGATTGCCATGATATCCAGGTGTCCCTCTTCCATGAAGGCCACTAGTTCAGGGAGCTTGTTACCTAGACTATGGGCATTGGTACTCATTACCATCCATTTTATGATGGCCTAACCCCTTTTTGCCCCATCTCTGTCCTTACTGCATTTGCCTTTTTCTCCATTTACCCCTGCCCTTCTTTCTATTGACTTCTCTATCTTGGTGTTTACCTCACTAACTACCCTAATTCTTTGGGGGGGCTAGGATTTCTCTTCTCCTTTTTGATGCCACTCCCCTTGGCTACTCTAAATGCTTGCCAATGAAGCATTTAAACCTGTCGTCTAGGATTCTGGTTCCCCTCCTGGATAGATGCAGACCATTACACCAGTATAGGCCTGCATCCCTCCAGGTGGACCCTCAGTCCCCAATAAAGCCAAATCCAGGAGCTCTGCACCAGTTTTTCAACCATAGATTGAATCTCATGATGCGGAGCACCCTAGCCTCACCCATGCCATAGACAGAAGCACCTCTGAGAAGGTTACCATGTGTGCTACTTGTTTAAAGCCCCTCCCCAACTCCACAAATTCCTTCTGCACTGATCTGATCCCTTTCCCAGCCAGGTCATTTGTCCCTAGGTGGACAATGACATCCAGCTCCTTCCCCCATGCAGCTGCTCCTGTGTTCCTGAGGATTCACTCCCTGTCCCTCCAAGCTATAGTGCCAGGCAAGCATCTTACCACCCTCTTCCCCTCCCACAGTTCTACCCTCCTAACAATGGAGTCTCCTACCAGGAGTTTTTTCCTTCCCCTGTCGGGTGCCATGCCACCCTCCTGTGGGTCTCCTTTGTGAAGGTTCCCAGCATCCTCCTTGGTCTCCACTGCAGGTGCTGCCATAGAGGAACCACACACTGCCAGAGTGCATTCAGAGGAAACATGAGAAAGAATTTCTTCACAGAAAGGGTGGTGGACAAGTGGAACACCCTGCCAGAGGAAGTGGTGGGGGCTGAAACAATCACGGGATTTAAGAATGCATGGGATAGACATAAAGGAATTCTGGAGGTCAGGGGTAAGGGGCAACAGACTTCTAGGAAAACATAAACTGAACTTACAAGCTCAAATGGGCAGACTGGGTGGGCCATAGGCTCTTATCTGCCGACACTGTCTATGTATCTATGTATCTCTATGTAGAATGGAGTACAAATTGTGGAGTGGTACAACTGGAGGGATGCACCTGTGTTCCACCACCCTCACCCTCTCTGAGCCCACTGTGGTCTATACAAATAAGTGAGAAAAAAATATATACAGCATATGTACACTATAGTACAAGATAGGTATGAAAAATATATAAAGCATATTTACATTAGTGCATCATGACCCCAGCGACCAGTGCAAATAAAATATTCCATATGGAATAGATCAAAGCAGAATCTAAGTTGGACAGTAGAAGGAGAACCAACACTTGAACATGGATAAAATAATAGTCCATGGATGGTACATGGTTGTTAACAAAAATATTTGCAGGTAGCAAGCAATTGCAGAGAACAGAATACAAATGCAGATTCCCTTGATTAGGCTGTGTGTTTCAATGATTAGGCAAAACAGGTACAGGGCTTAGACTGCCATACGTATGTGGAGCGGGATCTCTTGGACAAATCAAGAGAGGAAAGGGAGAGGGTAAAGAAAGGGAGTGCATTCCAATTGGTGGGTGCTGAATAGGCAAATGAATGCTTACCGATTGTCAGATGGGGATAAGGCATGTTCAGAAGAGAGGTCAAGGAGGACCTGAGTAGATGTGGAGAGGGTTTACATTTCAGTAAGTTACTCAGACGGGAAGGGGGAGAGAAGAGGAAGGTAAGCTTGTAGATAAAGTAAATGGAGGAAAACTGCAATCTTTGGTCATAGTCAGGCTAGCCTAATGACTCTAAAACCTCATACTGGTGATGGCGCAAGTTGACTCCAAGAGTGAATCGTCCCACCCTGTAGTAAAGCATTCTCAAGCAGGAGAGTATGGCAGTCTTGGTGGAGAGTAGTAGAGGGGCGAGATAGAAAAGTATGGGGAGGAGGGAGGAGGTGACAATCTTTTGACAGGAGGCATGAGAGAGGAGTGGGTGAAGGTGGTAGAGCAGGCCAAGTTTCTGATTGAGTTTTTTTGTAGTCTGTGTTATATGCAGCTCAAAAGAGAAGGGACTAGCAAGATACACAAGTATTTGAAAGAATGAACTGATTCAAGTGTTTCCCCTTTAGTAGAACAAATATGAAGTGTACCAAGGAGAGCCACTTTTGTGGAAGGGTTGAAAAAAAATGTTGATTTGTTTTTTTTTGGTGTTAAGGACTAAGCAATTTTTAAGGAATCATTTCTCGAGTGTATGGAAGTCAGTTTCCAAGTTATGATTAAACCATTGAATGTCTCAAGATGAGCGGTATAAAATAGCGTTGTCCACATAAAGTTGCACCAAGGACCCACCACAGTGCATAGGTAATTTATTTGTAAATGGAGAGAACAGAAGGGGCCCCAGGATTGATCCCTGGGGTATGCCGTTATAGTTTTAAATGAAGAGAGAACCCCAGACCATATTATTCCTTGGAAGTAATCTAATAGATAATTATAGAACCAAATGAGTGACCGTCAGTCCATGCCTAGAGAGTGTAGTTTGTGCAACAAAAGGTTATGTTTTTTCAAATCAAAGGCCTCAGTTAGATCTACAAATATGGCCCCAGTGTAAAGCCCTTTGTCAAGTGAGCTAAGGATATCTGCGGATACCTTGGTAAGGGCTGTGAGGGTTGTGTAATTCTTTCTAAAACCGTGCTGACAGTCAGTTAGGAGGTGATGACATTCTAGGTAAGATTGAAGTTGGTTGAAAATTAGACATTGTTGAATCTTCACTAGGGGGCAAAGGATTGATATGGGTCTGAAGTTTTCAACTGCGAATATGCCACCCTTGTGCAGCGGAATGGCTATTGCTGCTTTCCATTTGGCTGGCATGCACCCAGTAATAAGGGACTTGTTTATCAGGTCCACAAATGGGAACAGCAAGGGCTGAAGCTCCTACTTTTAGAAAAGGAGTTCTAAGGAGTCAAAACCTGGGGAACTATCTTCTTTTATCTTTAATAGTAGCTGCAACACTTGCAGGTAGCTACTCTGAAGTAAAACCCTGGGCAAGAAGGAAGCTGCCTGTGTGGGAGGGAGGAGGGGTCAAAATCAGAAAGTGGGCAAAGTGTGAGGTATAGCTAGTGAGATCAGTGAAGAACCAGTTTAAGCCAAATGCAATAGACTATGGGTCAGATAGAGTAGTACCTCCTACTTGTAGGGTGCTGGGAAGACTGGGGAGTTGCCTTTAATTAATGTGTTGACTTGCTTCCAGAATGCCTTAGGGTTACTGAGACATTTGGTCTGCAATTAATGGTAATACATGCGCTTGGTGCTACAGAGCTTACCCGAGCTTACTCTTACATGAGTTATGAAGTAGCCTGAAACTTTGCCAATCGGAGGGGTTGCCAATACTCCTAATTTTTTTCCATGCTGAATCATGAAGGAACATGAGATGCCTCAGGTCCTTGCTTAGCCAAGGTGCTTTTAAACCTTTGGACCTCCTTTTTTGTGAGGGGAGCATGTTAATTAATTATAGAATTTAGTGTGTTAATAAAGTAGTCTAAGGCCAGATCAGTATCTGGCAAAGACTTAATATGGCCCCAATCAGCGGTGGAAAGAGATGACAGGAAGTCTGATAGGTCAAAGAGTGACATATTTCTTGATTCTGTAATTTTGGGGGGAGGGTCCAGGCTCTTGTTACTACATAAGCAGAGAGTTGGAGAGTGATCGCTAATACAATCAGATAGTATTCTAACAGACTGTACCCTATGAGGGTAATTGGAAACTACCCAGTTCAGTAGAGAGTGGTTACCCAACTTGGTATTCAATCTGGTAGGTTCGGAGATATGTTGGGTAAGGTTGGAGTCAGCTAGTATCGAATGAGGTTCGTTTTAATTTTGGTTCAACCAATCGAGGTTGAAATCTCCGCCAAGTATGAGATTGTGGCTGGGGAGGTCAGAATGGGAAGCTATAAGGGAGGGAAGGACTAAATTAGCATCCTTGGGGGGGAAGATAGATGCATTCCATGATTAGTTGTTTAACATTACCCAGAGTTGAGGTAAGGAAGATGCATTCTGCAAGGGGAGAAACAGAGGAGGGATAAGCAACTTCAGAAGCTACAACGCTGGATCTAAAATAAATGAGAATGCCACCCCCTTTATTACCTGTCCTGACCCACCTAAAGCAGGAGTAACCATGCAAAGCTACTTCATGCAGTAGGATACTAGGTTTAAGCCATGACTCACTAATACCTAACACATCAGGGTTATGAAGTGTAACCCAGGCCTCTACCACAGCCATTTTTGGGTACAGACTTTGGGCATTTATGTGGGCAATCTTCAGGCCCTTTATGGAGGGACAGATGTGGACTGACTGAATGTAGGGGATGAACTGAGGACCAGTGGATCCAGGGTTCAGCTCAACATCACCGGCCAGAATAAGAAGAAGGAATAAGGGCAGTAGTTTAGTGAGTGTGCTGCTGGTAATAAGCTGTCTGAGATTCCAGGCATACCATGATCCAAGGCAAGAGGTTTCTTTCTTTGAGATGAGAAGAATAGGCAGGAGGCTGGGAAAAGATTTGGGGCATTCCACTATTGGAGGTGGTGATGCAAGACCAGGAGAAGTGGAGGTGAGACCTAATGTTACCAGTCGATCTGATAAAATGATGGTGATAATGTATATTAGGGCTATGAGATATCCAGTGGGCCACATGGCTATAAGAGGTAGAGACTTTAGGATAGAGAGAGAGAGAGAGAGAAATCAGCTATGAATAGACAAACTAAGAGCTAAGACAAGCTGAGAGATTGGGGTTGTTAGGGAATAAGTTGAAAAATTGAGTGAATATGTCTTCAGGTTTAGGCAAGCAGCAGAGCTACATTGCTTAGATGAAATGTATCAGAATAGGACTGTCAAAAAATCAGGGTAGACACAGCAAGGAATAAGCAAGAGTCCCAACAAAGCTGAAACTGCCAAGATTAGGAGAAAGTCTAAGATGAGTGAGATATTATTGAGGTAATGGCAAGTATCTGGAGCAGGTGGTAGTTAAGGTTCAGCTATTAGCCGATTAGTGGATAAAAATCCAAGGTTTAGTAGCAAGACTAATGCAACCTATCGGTGTCTTAGTATAAGGAGCAAATGGGAATGTAGGGAGATAGAATATGTAATGCACTCCATATACGCTCCATACCTATAAAAGCAAACACAGCCAAGGGTAGGGGTGTTGGGGGTGGGTGGGGAGATGTCATGCAGTGGCATCAGAACAGCAGTGAATTCAAGCAAGAAGGAGTAGCAGAGAGTTTGAAGCAATGCGGTGGGCATACCTTGATGGTGGTGGCCAAGACCAGCAGCTGAAATGCTGTGAGGGTGTCACTTTCCAGTGGCTTGCAGTAGCCCAGTCATGGGCTAAGAATAGGAGCCTTCAGGGAAAAGGAAAGAAGGAATGGTTAGTGCCTCATTTTATAACAGAACTGGAATTCAGGGAAGGGGGAGGGAGGATCCTGATATTCAGGGAAGGAGGATACGGGATCACTGAATCGCTGGATCACAATAGTGGGAATGTGGGAGGAAAGAGGAAAGCACACTTACAAAGTAGAGGCACAATTGAAAACATGCAGAAAATCACTTTTATCAGTGGAGAGCCAGAAAATGCATAAAATCCTTTGTATCGGGAACAGCCAGAAATGACAGAAAATGCAGAGAAACAGGTTTCATAGAAAGAAAGATGCAGAGAACAGGTTGGATAGGGAGGGGGAAGCAATGCTAATTTAAAGTACAGACAGTATAGAGAAATTAGAGGTGGCAGATGGCTCTATAAATGAGAGAAGGAGAAAAGCAAGGGTGAAACTGCTAGATGAAATACAGTTGGCAAAATCAGCATTATGTGCGCAGCAATTATACAGTAAACCTTCAACGCACCTTCCAATAATTGTAATAATCAGTAGGTATGCTTAGAATGAAATAAGCAGGCTTAAAATGAAATAGATTAAAG
Organism: Neoceratodus forsteri; assembly: GCA_016271365.2. Taxonomy (NCBI): domain Eukaryota; kingdom Metazoa; phylum Chordata; order Ceratodontiformes; family Ceratodontidae; genus Neoceratodus; species Neoceratodus forsteri. Next base: position 155,980,835 of record CM028131.1, on the reverse strand, counting down.
ACATCAACTTAACGATACCTGCATATGACTTTAGCTCAGTCGAGGGGTCCACTAAGTGCAGTAAGAGCAGAGAGCTCTGGCATATCAGCAGAGTTCAGGAAATGATGTCATATTTGAAGTCAAGCAAGAAGGAGTAGCAGAGAGTTGAAAGCAATGCAGTGGGTGTACCTTGATATTGGCGGCCAGGTCCTGCGGTGGAAATGCTGGGAGGGGGCTGCTTTTCAGCAGCTTGCAGTAGCTCAGTCATGGGCTAAGAATAGCAGGAGCATTGTTAGTGGCAGCCAGGTCCTGCAGCAGAAATGCTGAGAGGGGGGCCACTTTCCAGCAGCTTGCAGTAGCCCAGTCATGGGCTAAGAATATTTATTTATTTACTTTGGTTTACCAGGTAAGTACACTAGACAGCCAAGTGCCTATTTTCTGGTGCGACCCGGGAGGTTACAAGGTACATACAAGCACATCAGGCAGAATCAAGGTAACATACAAGAACTTCGGGTCTAACAAATTAATAGGTAGAATAACGGCATAGTACAGGCATAGGCAACAGAGCAAACAACATAGAGTCTGCCATACTCGCAGGGGGATATGGATAGAGGGTTACAGGAGGAGTACAATATTGCAAAGAGAGAACTGGGGAAAAATGGGGCAGAGTAGACTGAGTAATCCCACAAAGATCAGTTTGCAGGGAATGGGCCCACTGCATATTGATAACATTTGATATCACTAGCGGTTACAGGAACGTCAGTGGGAGAAGTGCATTCAATAAACAGGAGCCTCACCCCCAAAACAGTCAACCTTGGAAAAAGTGTCTCAGCCAGGGGTCTATAAGGCACAGAGTGCAGGAGCCTTGATGATGGCAGCCAGATCCTGTGGCAGAATGCTGGAAGGGGGGCACTTTCTAGTGGCTTGCAGTAGCCCAGTCACAGTCATAGACTAGCAGGAGCCTTGATGATGGCAACAAGGTCCTGTGGCAGAAATGCTGGGAGGGGGTCCACTTTCTAGCAGCTTTCAGTTGCCCAGTCATGGGCTAAGAATAGCAGGAACCGATAGGGAAAAGGTGATCATCATGGTGAGTCATCATGTCCAAACCAAACTACTCAGTGCAAGACTCAGTGGAGGATCACAGTCTCATAATCCTGTCAGTCCTTCTCCCTACTCATAGCAATACGTCAGCATGGTGACATCACTATGCAGCCATAAAAATCAGTGCTAGATTCTAAAAGAATTTACTTTTAAGCACAAAAGTAACTTTTGTTTCATTTATTTGAAGTTTGACCTTACCTGGATTCAGGAGTACTTCTGGGCCTTCCAGCCTGCAGTGTTTTCAGGGACTCCTATAGGGACCAGTGGCCCCTACTGACAGGTTCTTTATATAGAAACCCAGAAATTGGAGGTGCAAGATGTCAGAGTTATAGGAGTTACAAGTTCATTAAGGCTCATTGTTTATGCATTGCCATTTAAAAAACCACAGAACCAGATTTTTAATGTTTTTTTTCTAGTATTTATACATTGTTATACATATTGCTTGCATCCTGCACCTTTTTTTGTATGTAAAACTGTTGTGGTAAACTGTATATTCTGTGTTACGCAAAAAGGAGTGGATCACATGATGGACAGGGTGGGTATAAAACACCACTGCTAGGCAAATGAAATCAGATTCAATTCAGATTCAGACTAGAGCAGATCTGAAGTCCACAAAAACTCACACTGGAGCTGGAGGAGGACATGCAAGCCTTCATGTCCAAACATTGCCAAATTGCTTAGAAGTGAAGTACCAGCAATAGGATTTGAAGTCCTGTGCAGAGAAGTGATCCTATCCTGATGAAATTCTTGTTTCCAAGAATCATTTTGTTTTATTTTTCCTGATGTACAATAAAACCATGCAGTTTACATGTTAACCTGAATTTTCTGAATGCTGTCTATCTGTTTACCCACTACACTCTGACAGTGACCTAGCAGGTTTACCGTTAGTGTGCTAGGTGAAAATGACTTCTGGTTAGAACTAGGGCTGTGCAAATACCTTTTCCAAATATTCAGCCAAATATTTGTATTCAGCATCCAAATATTAGGGTATTCAGTATTCATCAGCCAATTTTAAACAAAATTTAAAAGAGCCCCTCCCCTCCCTAGCCCAAACTCAGTAAAATAAATGTAACCCTCATTCTCCCACCCTGTGGCAGCAGCCCAGTGCCACACTCCCCCTCCAAGTACCCACAATGTGTTATGTTTTAATTATTTATTTTTTATACTGTAAATATATCCCCAATAGATGACCTGTACAACCCACCCACCTCCACAGCCAGCCACCACCTTTCTTAGTGCTCATTTGTGCATAGAACTAGGTCCTCTCCCCCCACCCTGGCAGTCCCCCAGCATCAGCATCTAATTCTTAATATGGAAAAGGTGACCAGCACAGACCCGCCCTCCTCCATGGCCAGCCACCTTTGCATGAATGAAAATGCTTGCTTACTTGCTCTATCTGTATAATAAAACTAGATGATCACTTGATCAGCTGGTTATACTATACAGACAGATCAAACATGTGAGCACTTTCAGTCATAAGAAGGCAGCCAGCCATGGAAGAGGACAGGTTTGTTCCAGTTGGTCACCTTCTCCATATGAAGAATTGGGTGCTGGTGCTGGGGTGCTGCCAGGGTGGTGGGATTGGGGGATATAGTTTTATGCACAAACAAGTGTTAAAAAAGATGGCAGCCAGTGTAGAGGTGGATGGTTTGTGCCAGTCGTCCATCGGGGGATATATTATTTATATTTATAATGTAGAAATGCGAGGCGTTGGGATGCTGATAGGGTGGGGACAGGGGTTACATTTATTTTACTGGGTTTGGGGTTGGGAAGGGGGGGCTTTTTATTTGTTTATTTATTTTTTGTAGCTGGCTAAACATTATTTCCTGAATGCAAATAGTCCCGTTTGGGAAGGGCTTCTGAATGTTTGGGAGCCATACTCTTTGTGGTATTCAGGAAAGAATATTTGGCCCCTTCACAGCCCTATTTAAAATTTGAACATTCTAAAGAGTTGTGATTTCACCTGCACCATGCCCAGGTGGAAAGCACTTTTTTTTGCTGTTGGTAGTGAGCTCACCATGCTACCATGCTGGCTGAGGACCAATTAGGTTGCAGCATTTTTCCCTAACAATTTCATAAATCAATACTACCACAAACATAGAGTTGTATGTATGGTGTTAGTGAATTCATGTATAGTCCCCTACTGGTGATATGGCAGACTACAGGACATTTTGCAGCTGTTGCTTTATTATACAGAATAAATACACAATAATATGTAATAAACAATTTCTTAAAAGGCAGACAACAAAATGAATGACTAAGAGCCATATATTAAACACTGACCAATTGTACCATGCAAAGCATAACATAGCACAGCACAGCACAGCGCACTACTTAATGTGCTGACAATGCAAGAGCAATGTTTGTACTGTACATGCACAGTACCCTGTCCAGCACACAGACTGCAATTATGCATATCAACTGTGATAACACTGTGCAAAGTGCAGATGCACAGTGCACCACAGCCCCCTGCCTGCAGCAGACACCCAGTAGAAAATCGGGGTGGCATATGCAAATGGTCAAGGGCCTTTGCTCCTGGGTTCCATATTCAAATGACCACACAAGTCATAAAAGGCAGTAAGGGCCCATTTGCATTCCATTACATGGCCATTAGAAGATTTTCACAATGTCTTCATGATTTTCTATGCATTATGCAGAGCATCAGACATTTATCTGCCCTCAACCGATCCTTGATCTAGAATTACAGATATCCCTGGTAGTTTAGTGGTACACCATCCATCACCCAACTCCAGTAGAAGAACTACAGATATCACTGGTAGTCTAGTGATATTCCCCATACCTCATATGATCCCTTTGTAGAAAGTGATGTACTCATGGTAGGTTAGAGGTACCCCTTTCCGTCACCCAATCCCCACTGCAGATAATGAAGTATCCCAGGTTGTTAGGCTGCACCTCCTCCCTCATCTCATCCCTGTTGTAGAGAGTAATGGATCTGTGGTAGTCTCTTTATTGGTGCCCCCCCACCCTGATCCTCACTGTTGTAATAGATATATCCCAGGAAGTCCATCTCCCTCCCAGTAGCCACTCGGCAATGTTCATTCATAGTCACATATTCATACATATATATCTAGTTCTGCAACAGGAATTTTGTGAGGGAGGGGGAATGTTTTATATTTGGTTAATAGGCACCAGTGCTGACAAGGAGGGAGTTACATGTAAGGTTTTGGAAGCTTAAAATCTTTTCTACAGCAGTCTTTTAGTGCTTCCAAAGCCCTTTGAACAGTATCAAACTTAGTGCTCTGTATTCAAGAGGTCTGTCACATTTGCATGGGTGCAGATATGTGTTTAGCACATCTATGCTAACCACTTAGTGAATCACTAAGCGTATGTTTAAATATTGCAGTGGTTGCACTAACAGGCTGTCACCTGGGCAATGTCTTATTAGCACAATGTAAGTCTGTTAGTGCCATGCTAATGCTTTGAATTTGAGGCCTTAACTTGACGTGTAATGAAAATAAGTTTTCATTTTTCATTGCTGGTCCCAGTGACAGGGTTAGAACCTTGTCCTATTTTTATAGGGAAAATACAATTTCTTAAAAACAAGGAGTTTGTTAAATGGATAAATAACACTTATTGGCAGGAAGGGGTTAATATTTCCCGGCCTTAGCTACAGTTCTTTTTCTTTGTTTATCTCAGAACACTCAGTAAGGAAAGTCAATTGAGCGTGATGTTCTGAGAACAAAAGGTCAGGGAGGTTAAATCAGAAAAGCAACAAAAAGCTGCAGGAGGCAATGGGGGGGACTTGCTCTTGGTTCTCTGAACTCTGAGAGGAAGGCAACGACTGTCTGTGAAATTTAAAGAAAGACCTAGCCTAGTCAAACAGGTTAACCTGAAGCTGCAAGGTATATTTCCTACTGCTTTGTAAAGGGGTCTAGACAATTTTGATACAAGCAAGGACATTTAGAACAGATATGGAGTGTAAAATACTTTGCTGAACGTTCTGTTTAGAACTGGTATAAAGCAACTGCCAAATCAGCTTTTATTTCATATTTTTTTCCAGGAAAGACACAATGAGCTGAAGCTTGTCTCCAGGTACATACAGGTTAAGTGACTTTATTCATGTTCATACAGTATGTAAGTAGTGGATGTGGGATTCAAACTCAGTACTTCACATTTGCAACTCAGTGCTCTTAACCACAGAACTACACTGCCTCACCTCCCAAATGTGTTTACCATTCTGAAGCCATCCAACAAAATACATGCATTTTTATTGTTGTATTTGAATAAGGCAATGCTATTTGCACCTTCTACCTTTTTCTGTGATCTTCTGTACTTACTGATTCATGCATCTACCACAGTCCCTTTTAACCCTCTGGCTCATTAGCACTTTCAGATGTAGTGCATAGGAAAAATATTCTATAAAACCAAACTGCTTCTGGAAACAACTAGCATTTAACTCAGACTCACTAAAATGCAACCCATAATATTGTGACTGCATATAGATTAGGTTATAAGATGATGTTTTGGGGTTTTGCAAGAAACGTTGGCAACTTGTTGAACAATGATCTAAATATTGTATCTGATGTCTTGTGTTCACATATCCTCATTTCAAAACAGAGCCATTATAAAAGTAAATAAAACTAGGAAGTCTGCACTGACTCATCATGTATGGGTGGGTGTGCATCTGAGTAAGCAAGTAGGTATGCGCTTGTCTTTGTTATTGCAGAGATTTCCATCAAGTCCCTAGCATTCAATAAAATAAAGGGTGCTGAACAAAAAAAAAAGATAATTCTATGTTCAATTACAGGACCTTTAAAAAAAGAAAGGAACTCATGATCAAACTACAGAGCTGTCATGATGCATTACAGAAAATAATTGACACTGAGGATTGCTGGGAAGATTTCTGGAAAAAAAGATGAGAATTAAATTTGCTCTGTGACCAGCTGGATTTAGAATATAAGCAGTTTAAGCACATGGGGGTCAGATCAGTAATGCTACTTGGGAGAAAATTGAAGAAAGGTGTCAATTGAAATCAGAAGATTACATTCAACATAACTTGGATATTTCTGATGTAATACAGTCCATAATTAACTGTAGTCTCAGACTCCTGTTCTTTATTTCAGGCCAGCTGGTGTGCAAGGCAGAATGCATGCTACAGGCAGATGAAGTGCTTAGAAAAACAAATACAAAGCTGATACAAACATGACCAGTTTGAGTTAGAGTATAGTGTAGCAAATTGAAATGGGACTTGTTTGATGCTCAGGTTAGGATCGGGATGTGTCCCAGGTTTCAGGATGGCTCACTAGCAGCCCTCTCCACTCTAAATCAAAAAGTGATCATGGAGTAACGCCCTGCCTGAGGCATGTAGGTTATCCCCAACGCTGATACTGTGATACTGGTTGGGGTTTACAAGGTAATAATCAGACCATGGTGAAGAAATACCAATGCCAATGTGCTTATTACTACCCCGTCTGGTTATTACCAAGTAGAACACCAACCACAGTTGCATTATAGCTACAATACTGATAACAAGTTCTAACCTGAGCCAATATAGAAACATAGAAACATAGAAACATAGACTTTGTCGGCAGAAAAGGACCACTTGGCCCACCCAGTCTGCCCATTTCCCTACCTACTGGATAAGCTGTAGATTCTAGTTAACCAACAGCCTACTTCCTCTTCCTCTTCTCCTGGGTTTTTGTTTCCCAGGTGCATTACTTTGCACTTCTTTGCATTGAATCTAAGTTGCCATATGTCTGACCATTCCTCCAACCTTGCCAAGTCCCTTCTCATCTTTTCTACCCCCTCTTGTGTATCAACTCTGCTACAGATCTTTGTGTCATCTGCAAAGAGGCATACCTTTCCTTCCAGACCCTCTGCAATGTCACTTATAAAGATGTTAAAGAGGATTGGACCCAGTACTGAGCCCTGAGGTACTCCACTAGTAACCCCACTTTCTTGGAATGTGTTCCATTCACTATTACCTTCTGTGTCCTGTTGTGCAGCCAGTTCGCTACCAGGCTACCACCTGGGACCCACTCCCAGGCTGGCTAACTTGATTATTAATCTTTGTGTGGACTGTGTCAAATGCCTTGCTAAAGTCTAGGTAGGCCATATCCACAGCCCCTCCTGGTCTATTACTTTGGTCACCCAGTCAAAGAAATCAATTAGATTAGTCTGACATGACCTTCCTGCTGTAAATCCATGTTGCTTTGGGTCCTGTGCCCCGCTGACCTCTAGGTGCTCAACAATTCTTTCTTTCAGAAGTGATTCCATCATTTCCCTACCACTGAGGTCAAACTTACAGGTCTGTAGTTTCCTGCTTCTGCTTTGCTCCCACTTTGTAAAGGGGAATCACATCTGCCCTCCTCCAGTCCTCAGGTACCACCCCATCCTGCCATGATTTGTTAAAAAGTGTGGTCAGTGGTGTCACTAGGTCCCCCCTTAGTTCTTTTAGGATTCTGGGGTGAATCCCGTCAGGCCCCATTGCTTTGTCCACCTTGAGTTTTAGGAGTTCTTTCAGGACTCTTTCTTCTGTGAATGGACTGGTATCAATCCCCCTACCCAGAGTGCTTCTATTGTCTGGTTTAGGTAACTGCTCCTCATCTTCTTTTGTGAATACTGAGCAAAAGTATTCATTCAGTATCTCTGCCTTTTCACTGTCTCCCTCTGCCCACCTCCCCTCTCCTTTATTAATCTTCACTATCCCTCCCTGATATGACTGTGACGAGCTGCCAAATGACCAAAGTTACACGTGTGCAAGGAAATTATTGAGCAGCCTGGGTATAACATGACCATTTTTGGAGGTGTTTCACCAGATTTTCAACATGGCCTTTTGGGACCCCTCCTCATGAAGAGTGCCTGTATAATTTTGTTCACTTGTCCCAAAAGGTGATTTCACAGAGCAACAGCGTCATTCTGTGCCACAGGTGCAAAAACACATTTCAGGCAGGATGTGAAAAATGACAGCTCTATTGCTTAAAAGGAGGTGTGCAAAAATGGCAATGTTGAAAATCTGGATTGAAAATATTAAAAATTTGTGAAGTTAGGAGCATGCATAGAAACTCTGCAATACATGCTCGTAATGCAGTCATTTTTTGGAATTTTTTCACCAAATGTTTGGGACCCCACCTCATGAACAGTTGCACTGTCATTTCATTAATCAGTCCTGAGAGGTGATTCGGCACAACAACAGTGAAATCACCTTTCAGGACTGAGTAACAAAATGACAGTGATACTGTTCATGAGGTGGGGTCCCAAATACCCCATGTTCAAAATTTGGGGCCACAATTCCAAACAATGGCTGATTTATCAACTTAAGTTGAAAACTCCATTGAATGCCATTATATCACGCTTACCTTTGATTCTTCAGTTTACGGTTCGGATTTGAAGAGTGCAGACATGTCCTGGTTCAGAGAAGATGACATCGCCAACCTCCGAAGGTAAGTATGGGGTAAAGAAACATAGAAACATAGACTTTGACGGCAGATAAGAACCACTTGGCCCACCCAGTCTGCCCATTTCCCTACCTACTGGATAAGCTGTAGATTCCAGTTAACCAACAGCCTACTTCCTGCTACCCCCCCACTACAATTGCTTTATGTCTGTCCCAAGCATGTTTGAATTCCCCCACTGTTTTAGACCCAACGACCTCCTCAGGAAGGCTGTTCCATGTATCCACCACTCTCTCCGTGAAAAGAATTTCCTCACATTACCCCTGAGCCTTCCCCCCTCTATCTTTAAACTGTGCCCCCTTGTTCTTACACATCTCTTTTTCTGAAAGATGCTACCCTCCTGGACTTTGTTGATTCCCTTGAGGTACTTGAACATTTCTATCATGTCCCCCAGTCCCTCCTTTCATCAAGGGTATACATATTAAGCTCTCTCAGTCTCTCTTCATATGGTTTCTGATGTAGACCCTGCACCATTTTAGTTGCCCTCCTCTGGACTGCTTCCATCCTGTCTATGTCCTTGCGTAGATGAGGTCTCCAAACTGCACACAGTACTCAGATGGGGTCTCACCAACTGTCTGTATAGAGGGATAGTCACTTCCCTTTTTCTACTTGTGATGCCCCTTCCTATGCATCCCAGTATCCCCCTGGCTCTCCTTACTGACTTCTCACATTGCTTACCCACCTTTAGGTCATCTGATATGACTACTCCCAGGTCCCTTTCCATTTTTGTTGTTGTTAGTACCTCGCCTGCTATTGTGTAATCTTCTCCTGGGTTTTTGTTTCCCAGGTGCACTACTTTGCACTTCTTTGCATTGAATCTAAGTTGCCATATGTCTGACCATTCCTCCAACCTTGCCAAGTCCCTTCTCATCTTTTCTACCCCCTCTTGTGTATCAACTGTGCTACAGATCTTTGTGTCACCTGCAAAGAGGCATACCTTTCCCTCCAGACCCTCTGCAATGTCACTTATAAAGATGTTAAAGAGGATTGGACCCAGTACTGAGCCCTGAGGTACTCCACTAGTAACCCCCTTTCTTGAAATGTGTTCCATTCACTATTACCTTCTGTGTCCTGTTGTGCAGCCAGTTTGCTACCAGGCTACCACCCTGGGACCCACGCAGGCTAACTGATTATTAATCTTTTGTGGGACTGTGTCAAATGCCTTGCTAAAGTCTAGGTAGGCCATATCCACAGCCCCTCCCTGGTCTATTACTTTGGTCACCCAGTCAAAGAAATCAATTAGATTAGTCTGACATGACCTTCCTGCTGTAAATCCATGTTGCTTTGGGTCCTGTGCCCCGCTGACCTCTAGGTGCTCAACAATTCTTTCTTTCAGAAGTGATTCCATCATTTTCCCTACCACTGAGGTCAAACTTACAGGTCTGTAGTTTCCTGCTTCTGCTTTGCTCCCACTTTTGTAAAGGGGAATCACATCTGCCCTCCTCCAGTCCTCAGGTACCACCCCATCCTGCTATGATTTGTTAAAAAGTGTGGTCAGTGGTGTCACTAGGTCCCCCCTTAGTTCTTTTAGGATTCTGGGGTGAATCCCGTCAGGCCCCATTGCTTTGTCCACCTTGAGTTTTAGGAGTTCTTTCAGGACTCTTTCTTCTGTGAATGGACTGGTATCAACCCACCCTACCCAGAGTGCTTCTATTGTCTGGTTTAGGTAACTGCTCCTCATCTTCTTTTGTGAATACTGAGCAAAAGTATTCATTTAGTATCTCTGCCTTTTCACTGTCTCCCTCTGCCCACCTCCCCTCTCCTTTATTAATCTTCACTATCCCTCCCTGATATGACTGTGATGAGCTGCCAAATGACCAAAGTTACACGTGTGCATGGAAATTATTGAACGCCTGGGTATAACATGACCATTTTTTGGAGGTGTTTCACCAGATTTTCAACATGGCCTTTTTGGGACCCCTCCTCATGAAGAGTGCCTGTATAATTTTGTTCACTTGTCCCAAAAGGTGATTTCGCAGAGCAACAGCATCATTCTGTGCCTAAGGTGCAAAAACACATTTCAGGCAGGATGTGAAAAATGACAGCTCTATTGCTTAAAAGGAGGTGTGCAAAAATGGCAATGTTGAAAATCTGGATTGAAAATATTAAAAATTTGTGAAGTTAGGAGCATGCATAGAAACTCTGCAATACATGCTCGTAATGCAGTCATTTTGGAATTTTTTCACCAAATGTTTGGGACCCCACCTCATGAACAGTTGCACTGTCATTTCATTAATCAGTCCTGAGAGGTGATTCGGCACAACAACAGTGAAATCACCTTTCAGGACTGAGTAACAAAATGACAGCGACACTGTTCATGAGGTGGGGTCCCAAATACCCCATGTTCAAAATTTAAATAATAATTCCAAACAATGGCTGATTTATCAACTTGTTGAAAACTCCATTGAATGCCATTATATCACGCTTACCTTTGATTCTTCAGTTTACGGTTCGGATTTGAAGAGTGCAGACATGTCCTGGTTCAGAGAAGATGACATCGCCAACCTCCGAAGGTAAGTATGGGGTAAAGAAACATAGAAACATAGACTTTGATGGCAGATAAGAACCACTTGGCCCACCCAGTCTGCCCATTTCCCTACCTACTGGATAAGCTGTAGATTCTAGTTAACCAACAGCCTACTTCCTGCTACCCCCCACTACAATTGCTTTATGTCTGTCCCATGCATGTTTGAATTCCCCCACCATTTTAGACCCAACAACCTCCCCAGAAAGGCAGTTCCATGCATCCACCACTCTTTCCGTGAAAAAATTTCACATTACCCTGAGTGTCCCCTCATCTTTAAATTGTGCCCTTGTTCTTGCACATCTCTTTTCTGAAAGATGCTACCCTCCTGGACTTTGTTGATTCCCTTGAGGTACTTGAACGTTTCTATCAAGTCCCCCCGTCCCTCCTTTCATCAAGGGTATACATATTAAGCTCTCTCAGTCTCTCTTCATATGGTTTCTGATGTAGACCCTGCACTATTTTAGTTGCCCTCCTCTGGACTGCTTCCATCCTGTCTATGTCTTTGCGTAGATGAGGTCTCCAAAACTACACACAGTATTCCGGATGGGGTCTCACCAATTGTCTGTACAGAGGGATAACCACTTCCCTTTTTCTACTTGTGATGCCCCTTCCTATGCATCCCAGTATCCCCCTGGCTCTCCTTACTGACTTCTCACATTGCTTACCCACCTTTAGATCATCTGATATGACTACCACAGGTCCCTTTCCATTTTTGTTGTTGTTAGTACCTCCCCTGCTATTGTGTACTCTTCTCCGGAGTTTTTGTTTCCCAGGTGCATTACTTTGCACTTCTTTGCATTGAATCTAAGTTGCCATATGTCTGACCATTCCTCCAATCTTTCCAAGTCCCTTCTCATCCTTTCTACCCCACCTTGTGTATCAACTCTGTTACAGATCTTTGTGTCATCTGCAAAGAGGCATAATTATTCCCTCCAGACCCTCTGCAATGTCACCTATAAAGATGTTAAAGAGGACTGGACCTAGTACTGAGCCCTGAGGTATTCCACTAGTGACCCCCCTTTCTTCGAAATGTGTTCCATTCACTATTGCCTTCTGTGTCCTGTTGTACAGCTAGTTTGCTACCCAGGCTACCACCCTGGGACCCACTCCCAGGCTGGCTAACTTGATTATCAATCTTTTGTGCTGGACTGTGTCAAATGCCTTGCTAAAGTCTAGGTAGGCCATATCCACAGCCCCTCCCTGGTCTATTACTTTGGTCACCCAGTCAAAGAAATCTATTAGATTCGTCTGACATGACCTTCCTGCTACAAATCCATGCTGCTTGGGTCCTGTGCCCCGCTGGCCTCTAGGTACTCAACAATTCTTTCTTTCAGAAGTGATTCCATCATTTTCCCTACCACTGAGGTCAAACTTACAGGTCTATAGTTTCCTGCTTCTGCCTTGCTCCCACTTTTGTGAAGGGAATCACATCTGCCCTCCTCCAGTCCTCAGGTACCACCCCATCCTCCATGATTTGTTAAAAGTGTGGTCAGTGGTGTCACTAGGTCCTCCCTTAGTTCTTTTAGGATTCTGGGGTGAATCCCATCAGGCCCCATTGCTTTGTCCACCTTGAGTTTAGGAGTTCTTTCAGGACTCTTCTTCTTTAAATGGACTGGTGTCAACCCCTACCCAGAGTGCTTCTATTGTCTGGTTTAGGTAACCTTCTCATCTTCTTTGTGAATACTAAGCAAAAGTATTCATTCAGTAACTCTGCCTTTTCACTATCTCCTCTGCCCACCTCCCTCTCCTTATTAATCTTCACTATTCCTCCCTTTACCTTTCTATGCTCCCTAATGTACCTATAAAAGTTTTTATCCCCCTTCTTAACTGAACTGGCTATTTTTTCCTCGGTTTGGGCTTTTGCTATTATGACTGCCTTCCCCACTTCTTTCTGCTTTAATTGATACTGTTCCCTGTCGTGCTTCTTCTGTGATTCCTTATACTTTTTGAATGCAGCCTTTTTCTCCTTAACCTTCCCTGCCACCTCTTTTGAGAACCATAGTGTTTTTTTTACTCGGCTTTGTTTTCTTTATCTGTTTCACACAAAGGCTTGTTGCCTCTATGATGGCAGTTTTGATTTTTCTCCATTGTTCTTCCACCCCTCTTTTTGGCCATTTGCTAGTGTATTCCTCAGGTATTCACCCATTTTGCCAAAGTCAGCCCTTCTAAAGTCCAGTATGCTTGTTTTTGTATGGCTTGTCTCCATGGTTGTGCTTATTGTGAAGCACACTGTGCAGTGGTTGCTTGTTCCCAGATGTCTACTGACTTCTAAATTTGTGATCCTTTCTCCATTTGAGAGTACCAGGTCTAGTATTGCTCCCTCCAGAGTGGGTTCCAACACTAGCTGTCTTAGGCCTGCCCCCTGCAGTGCATTGAGAATGACCCTGCTCTTGGATGTGGCTGCAGTACATGTCATCCAGTTAACATATGGCATATTCAGGTCCCCCATCAACAGTATCTCCCCTTTTTCAGCCATTTTGAAAATGTCCTCTATCATTTTCTTGTCCATTTCCTCCCCTTGAGATGGGGGTCTGTATACAACCCCTGTGCAGATTGTGATGCCATTCCCTGTCTCCAAGGTGACCCAGAGTGCCTCTTGTCCTCCCCCTTTACTTTTTAGTTCTGTAGCTTTGATCCATTCTCTTATGTATAGAGCTACTCCACCTCCTCTTTTCCCCTCCCTGTCCCTTCTATAGACTGTGTACCCCAGTATGTTGACATCCCAGTCATGGTTCTCCATGTACCATGTTTCTGTGAATGTCACAATATCCAATTGTTCATCTTTCATCAAAGCTACTAGCTCTGGAAGCTTGTTTCCCAGACTACGGGCATTGGTACTCATTGCCCTCCATTTAATGTTGGCTTTATCCTTTTTCTCCCCATGCGTGCTGTATTTGCCCTTGTCTATTTTCTATTTACCCCTGTCCTGCCCTCTGTTGAGCACTGTACCTCAGTGTTTACCTTACTACCTGTCATGTTTTGTTGGGGGTAGGCTTGAAATTTCCTGCCCCTTATTAGCACCTCCCCCCATGGCTAGTTTAAAAGCTTGCCAAGGAAGCATTTAAACCTGCCACTTAGAATCTTGGTTCCCTTTGTGTACAGATGCAGACCATCATGCCAGTATAGACCTTCATCTCTCCAGGTGTACCCCCAGTCCCCAGTGAAGCCAAAGCCCCGTGCTCTGCACCAGTTTTGCAACCATTCATTAAACTGCATGGTGTGTACTACCCTAGCCTCACCCCTGACATGGACTGGCAGCACCTCTGAGAAGATAACCATGCTTGCTACCCATCTGAGGCCCCTCCCCAACTCCACAATTTAATCCTACACTGCACTGATCCCATGGCTAGCTAGGTCATTTGTCCCAAGGTGGACAATGATATCTAGTTCCCTCTCCTGTGATGCTGCTTCTGCATCCTGAGGATTCGCTTCTTGTCCCTCCAAGCCATGGCACCAGGCAGGCACCTTACTCCCTTAAAGGGAGGTGGGTGCTCAATTGGAGGGTGAGGATGAGGGACGAGGGACTGGGGTGATGACAAGAGACCATTTTCTTTGTTACAGGTTAAAAAAACATTGGGGAAGGTTTTCTTTATTTACAGGGGGACATACATTTGGGCACACTGGGTGGGCTCCCAGTGGGCCACATGAGTTGGGGGTGGGTACATGATGCCAACATGGGGACTGGGCACCACAATGTCAGCAGGGGTGAAAAAGAAAAAAACAAACATTTGGGCACATGGGGGTGGGCTCCCAGTGTGCCACATGAGTTGGGCAGCACATAATGCTGACATGGGGATTGGGCACCCTGATGTTGGTACAGAGTAAATAAATAAATAAATACATTTGGACACATTGCGGTGGGTTTCCAGTGTGCCACATGGGTTGGAGGGGGGCTACATAATGCCAACATGGGGATTGGTGACCCCGATGTCAGTGTGGGGACATGGAGTGGGGAGGACAGCAGCAGTGGGAGGGTTTTCTTTCCTGCTAGTGCTGGCAGTGGTGATGCAACTGTGCATGTGTGGCACTCATGCATGCGTAGTTACAGTGAATGGTATTTTGCCATTCACAACATGGTGGCACCAGCAGACCTAGGCATATGTATGAGTCACACATGCTTAGTTCTTGTCCTGGAATGCATAAGTAGCAGCCAAAATAATGTAGTTGTTATTCCTTAGCGGCCAATCATGGTGGAGTGTTTCACGCTCTATTGGAGTTTTGGCAGGATACTTCCAAACGGGTATGCCCCACTTACGGTGACACCAACACAGCAAACTACATCCCTATTGGCAAAATTGACACTTTGCCAACAGGGCACTGTGTTGGTGTGCCCAAGACAGGGGCACACTGTCTACCGGTCCTGCACCCCCACACCAAATCAACTCCGACTGGAGTTGAGAATCCTAAAGATGGGGGACGGATGAAGCCCCCCAATAAATAAAATGGACCAGGAGACACACAGGAATCATGTAAATCACAACTTGCAGTCAACAGAATTACTGTCAGGGAGATGCCGGTTGACAAAAGTGTTGTCAAACCGGCATTGTAGAGTCTTCCAAATGTTCAATGGAAGGTTCCACAATCAGCTGTTTTTGTAAGCTATGATCAATCCCAAAACATCTGTAGGCTCCTCCCACAGCCATAAAAAAATAGAACTAAGTTTTAAAATGTTCACTACAGCAGATCTGTGAGAAACAGAAACTGCTCTGTAATTTCTCAGACACTGTAGTGCTACTCTTAGTCAATCAGAACATGAATCAGTCAGAACATAGGGATTAGCATACAGCCCCATTGATTAGTCTTTTTTCTAGTTATGTGGGTTCTAATGTGGCTGAGAAGAATCTTTTTCAGCATAATACATTGTATCATGACATACCTTATAGCCACTTGGGATTGGTTATATCTAAAGATTCCAGATACTCTTATATATCTAAAGATTCCAGATACTCTTACAACCATAAGAGAGTCTCATGCTAACTGTTCCATAATTCAGAAGTTCTGCGCTCAATTGTTCAATCCACTGGAATACAGGCAAAAAGATCAAACTGATTGCTCACCCCTAGTTGTCACTTACAGCCCCATGCTAAAACCCCTTTGGTAAATTTTTAAAGATCTACAACCCATGCTGAGAGAAGATGAAATACTGAAAGACATCTTCACTGAAACACCTGTCACTGCCAATAAGCAGCCCTTCAGCCTCTTGAACATAACAGTTCATAACAGACCAAAATAACCGAGTAACAAGAGGGACAACACCATGCAACATGGCAAGATGTAAGACCTGCACCCACATATGCACACAGACTACCATCAAGACAAGCCAGAACAGCATGCTAAAAATCAATAGATCCTACACATGGCAATCCAGCAATGTGATTTACCTAATTTAGTACAAGAAGTGTATAAATGGATGCTATATTGGGGAAACTAGGCAACCACTGAAAACCAGGATGAATCACCATCAACTCAGAATAGTAAACCAGGTTAGCAGCACACCAGTAGGAAACCATTTTTCACAAACAGATCATTCTCTCTCTCTTACTGATCTGTCCTGATACTAAGAGGCAACTTCAAAAAACACACAGGACAGAAGGACATGGGAACTGAAATATATCAAACAATTTAAATCTAGTATTTGTGGACTGAATCAGGACATTGGATTTATGACACACTATGGTAAACTGTAATTCTTACGTTATAATTTTTTCTGAGTTCCTGCCTGCTCTATTTTGTATTACCTGTTCCTAACTTCCTTCCTGCTTTTCTTACAGTTTCAGTCCTGCTCACCCCCTTCCCACCCATTGATTACGTCTCACACCTCACTATATATACTAACCTCAGACTTACTTCAAAGCTTCCATGCATTTCTTAAACACTTTCTACCTTTTCTGCCCTTTCTGCCTACTTTCAACTCCTTATATCGCAGATCTTTCTTATCTGTGTTTCTGTCTCGTCACTTTTATTACCCTTTTTAGTATCCCTTTATCTTCATCTGACCTGTTTCTATGAATTGCCCCCCCCAGTTTTTCTCACAAATCTTTTTTTTACTTTACAATTTATGTAGACTTTTACTGCATCCCTTTTATCACTTTCTAACTACACTTCCTGCCATTCTACCCTTCAAGTAATTATTTTCAGGTTTTTTATAAATTGCTTCACTGAAGATATAGATATTGTTTATGTTGCTCTGTTTTGTTATTCACCTGAAGAAGTGACCTGTGAGGCCCCAAAAGCTTATGCATAATTCCATCTTTGTACAAGACACTTGTTGGTCCAATAAAAGGTATCAGACCTTTCAGCATCTCATGCTCAATTGGGATAATCCATTTCCTACTCATGGTTTTCATTAATTTTCTGCAGAGTCAAACATTTTCATTTTAAACTGAGGTTCCATTTTCTTAGCACACTGAGTCTTTAACATGATTTACAAAACGTTTGAATGTGCAGAAATAACATACAAAGTTCTTTGTATAACTGCCATTTTTTGAGGGAGAAAGAGCTCTGTGTAAGTCTGAAAGCATAAAACATTCTGAGTATCTCTTTTTGGTCTGATAAAAGGTATCATATTACCCATTTTGTTCATCTTTTTGTATCTTTTATAGTTATGAGTGTCTTCTCAAGTTCTTTGTGTGCCGAAACTACGCAGCTTTGCTTTTCAATTCTCTACCCCAAAGAACTCACAAGGGCATTTTTATAACCGTAAGAGACACAGAAGCAGTACTTGTAAAATGAGTAAGGAAAATTGTGAACCCTGATTGGCTCTAATCTGTTTCTAGACATGGCCTTGGGAGACTACAACCAATACCTAAAAAGAAGTCCCTGCCAACCAAGACACATAATTGGCAAATATCATTATACAGATCTTTAAATTTTGTGAACTGAAAATGACAACTGTTTTCTCTGCTGAAGTAAAATATATGCTCATAGCAGTACTGCACTTACTAACACCAAGTAGGAACCCAGGAAGACAGTTCTACTGAAAGTTATGTTGTTTTTCTGTGTCACACTGCACTTCCACTTCATTCTGCTAGGTTTGGCTTTAGATTCATTCCTCTATCCACCCCCCCAGCATCAACAGCAAAAAGACCAAGAAGGTACACTACACCAGCAGAAATCCAAATTGTAGCATTCAGAAAGAGGAAACTATACAGCCAATTGGTATTATGTCTGTTTATTGTAAGCTCATTTAAATAAACAAATGTTGAGTAGGAAAAAGCCCCCGGTGCTTCGACCATGTAGGTCTTCATCAGGGAGCATAACCCCACCCCCAGAACAGGTGATAGAAATAGCATCTGGTTCATCTACTAGCTCCCAATCCTCAAGCGTGTCTTTTTAAGAAAGCAACTCTCGGAAGAAAATATAAAAAAAGAAAAACACCCATAAAAGAAAAGAACAATAGGTAATAACAGAGGGGGGAAGCCCAGACCAACAACAATCCCAAAAACAGCAAGATAAATCTTAGTGGTCTAACATATCAATTATAAATCTCACTGATAAATTGTTACCAAAGACCAGAAATCAATCTTTAAAAAAGGACTTTGCTTTATTCCTACTCCTCTTACTGATTTGATCAGGGTTAAAGTTGACATTTTTACATTAATTTGCAACCTAAAACTCATAGTTAACTTTTATCAGCAAAATACTATTAACAGAAACATAGAACCAACTAAAGGGGGGTCACAGAAACTGCTCAAGTACAATCTGAGGAACTGGACCTAGATATTGCAAGTGCCTGTGTGAAGGATGTCAAACCCACAGAGGACCAGATGTATCACCAACAAGATATCAGGATGAACATTGAACTGTTCAACAACCAAAAAGAAAATCTGGGTCTCTTGAACTTACCTAACCTACCACCAAATCTGATTGACCAACTGGATCTGGATCTTTTACTGGCAAAAGACCTAACATAGCCACCACCCAAATGGCATTGAACATGGGTATGAAAAGGACACACTTTAGACCTAAATCCATTTTTTGCCCCAGTATTGGTGGCAACTCCGTCATCTCTACCGTTGAAACTCTACTTCTATCTGAAGAAGATAATTTATAAAGAAATGAAGAATCGCCCTTTTACAGTAATCTATGTTTTGTAGAACATAGGGCACCGACAGAGTTATGACTCTTAACTCATTGTCTCCTAACAGACGCCTGTAGTCGTCAGTAAAAAAACACTGGTGTGTCCTGAGGACATCTGCAGAAGTTGGCTACTGACTCCCAGTGTGCCCTTGCAACATCTGGAGAAGTCAGTTATATATTTTAATATATAGTGTAACAGAATATAATATATATTTGACTGCATAGCACCGTTGGAAAGATAATTTTATGCTGAACAACTTTGTCACTGATATTTTGTGTATATCATGTATACTTTAGGAGTTATTTGCATTTGTTTATGGTATGGTGTGTATGGCTGACATGTTTTCCATCAAGATTCACCTAAACAGCTTGAATAAAATTCACTTTTTTGGCACTTCAGCAGGTATAAAATAAAAACCGTATTGATTACAACTGGTTGCATAGCACCATTGGAAAGGCATTTTTGTGCTCATCAACTTTCATGCTGATACTTTGTGTGTATCATGTATACTTTTGGAGTTATACGCATTTGTTTATGATATGGTGTGTGTAGTTGAGATTTAGCCCTTAAAACTCAAAGCACCTTGACTAAAATGGGGAAAAATTACATTTTATAGTAAAAAGATATCTTTTTTTAACAAACATAATATTAAAACACCATCTAATGTCTGTATGCTTCATTTGGTGTTGATATTTTACATATTTTCCAACAAAAAATGGCTTATGTTGCCCTTTTTTAGTTAAAAAAAATTTAGTTTGCTCTTTCGACCAGCACAGAAAAAAAACAAAATTACTTATTATTACATGCATGCCACCATTGGAAAGGCAATTTTGTGCTGAATAACTCTGCCACTGATACTTTGTGTCTAGCATGTACAGTTATTGAGCTATTAGCATTTGTTTGTGACATGCTGACTATGGCTTGATTTTGCTTAGAAAGGCCCAGGATTCACTGTTAAAAGTATACAGGAGATTCAGGAGGCAAGTGGTGTAATCTCAGAGTGAGCCTGTGAAGGCAATGAGTTAAAAGAGGTGGTAATAAAGCCAACTAATAAAGGGAGCAACACTGGGCTCATACCAGAATCCATGAACAAATGTAAGATTTTTGAATTACATAATATTGAAACAGACTATCAGAAACTGCCAAGCGACCCAACCAGCCAATACATCAGTGAGTTGTACAAGATGCTGGATAGGGTTGTACAGTATAAGCGGATTAATAGGGAAGGGACTTTCCTCCAAATACAGAATCCTACTACCTCCACTCTATACTGACTCCCTAAGATCCTCAGAAACCCTTTGGATCCCCCAGTATGCTCAATCATCTTGGGTATTGGCTCCCTCTCCCAAGGCCTTTCCACCTTTTGTGGATTATTACTTACAGCCCCTGGTTCTAAAATTACCCTCATACCTAAGGGACAGTATGGATTTATTACATGAGTTAAAATGTGTTGTGTGCAATTCAGGATACTGGTGGCTTACTGTACTATTGACATTACAAGACTCTTCACCGGCATACCTCACCACTTGGGTATTGATGCCATGGGATCTTTGCCACAGTATCAGTAGCTCATAATGTTGCACATTCACCTCTGAGGCTGGAGGATCAGCAGGCTGTGGGTTCTAGATTCACACTGTGAACTTAGGGTAAAATCCTGATACTGATACTATAGTGCAGCATGAGGGGCATGCTGCTCTCCTGAGATGCCGGCTTTTGAATAAGATGTTACACTGAGGTCCCATCTGCCTGTTGCCATTGTGGTGCAGGTGGATGTTAAAGATCCCATGGCACTTCTGGAAAAGAGTTGTGGAATTGTTTATTGCAAAAACCAAAAAACATCAAAGGAGAATCACAAAATCAATACAAAATCAGCACGAAATTAAAAAAAAGAACCGTAGCATGATCACAACAAACAAAATAAGCTGTGCAATCATGATTGAAAAATACATATACCATCAAATCCAATAAACATGTTTCCAATATTCATGAAACAAATGAACTGGCAAATGTCTTGATTCAAAGTCTTTCTGATTCAGTAAAGCCGATTCAATGTGTTGGAGGACTACTGTAGGTAAAGTGTCAGTATGTTGTAATGAAAATAAACAGTGTGTCTGCCATAGGGAAAACTTAACACAAGCAAAAAGCACATTAAGCATGCTAGGGTGATATCTGGAAAAAAAACCTGCATAATCCCCAGGAACTAGACATTCATATGAAACATGACAAGAAACACCCCAACCCCACTTGGTAAGTAAAACACTCCAAAATTGCCGGGCATAATGACAAATAAGATAAAAATGATGCATGGTCACCTCCATGCCAAAGCATTTGGCGAGAATACAATGTCTTTCTGAAACAGCCTTATGCTTCAGATTCCCCTTTACCCCTAATCTCCCATGGCAACTAAGCCAGGTAACATCCCACATCCTGTCAGGAATCCTTCTATCAGAAAGAACCTTCAAAGCTAAATGAACTACTAAAAAACAAGCATTTGTCAATGCCGAATGTTTGCTTACTGGCATTGGCAGTGGTAGTGTAGAAGTTACAGAGCTGCATAATAGGAATGGCAGTGAAGTATTGAACTGAAGCCAACCCCACCACCACCCTGCAGAGAGTGACAGGCATTGGGGTGTGCATTTGGGTCGTCAGGCATAACGGCCACGCCATTTCACCACACCCCACCCTGCAGAGACTGACAAGTGTCACGTGTTCCTTGGGGTCTTTGGCCTTATGCACCCATTTCATTAGGAAATATGGTGAGATGGGTGTGATATAGGAGAATGGGGTGAAGTTTGGGGACGAAGAGTCCAAGGCATACTCGATGCCTCTCAGTGACTGCAGGGTGTGGAATGGTATGAGCATCACAGGCAAGAATCCAGTCACACCCCTGATTCCTGTCATTCTATATAGAGTTGGGCGATTTAGTTGAAAAGTCTAATACCTCAGGCATTCATTGGTATTTTAACTCCACATCTTCAACATGTTTGTTTTGTGACCCCACCTCACGAACAGGGGAATATCAGTGTAGTAGCACAGCTGCTTATGCACAGTGACTACAGGATTTAGCACCACAGATGCAAACATATTCCGAACAGGCTGTAAAAATGGCAGCTGTACTCTTTCATGGGAGGTGTAAAATGGCTATGTTGCAAATGTGTAGTAAAATATTTAAAAAATGGTGAAGTCACAAGCATACATAGAAACCGGGCACACACGCTATATAAGTAGGTTGGGGATATTTTATAGCAGATTGTCAATTCAGGCATTTTGGTGCCTCCGATCATGAACAGTGTCACTGTGATTTTCTTTATCTGTGCGAACAATGATTTCCCATAACGACCACGCATCTCTGCACTGAAAGTGTGAAAACACACTTTGGCCATGTTGTGAAAAATGGCAGCTGTACTGTTCATAAGGAAGTGTTGAAAAATGCCACTAGTGAAAATCTGGACTGGAAATATTACAAAGTCATGATTTAACGAGGATGCGTGGAAACTGCACAATGCTCACTCGTAACACAGTCATTTTATGGACTTTTGTCACCAAATTTTCAACATAGCCATTTTAAGACCTCTGCTCATGAACAGTGTAACTGTGAATTTCTTAATCTGTCCTAAACATTGCTTTCAACACCAACAGTACCATTGTCGCTACATGCGATAACACATTTTGGGTGACATAGAAAAATTGCAGCTGTACTGTTCATAAGGAAGTTTAATAAAATGGACATGTTGAAAATCTAGAGAAAATATTAAATTTGCAAACTAACGAGCATGCATAGGAACTGTGCAACGCGCGCTCAGTAAAAGTCATTTTTAGGCATTTTTCACCAAGTTTTCAACATAGTCATTTTAAGACCTCTGCTCATGAACAGTGTCACTGTGGTTTTGTTAATGTGTCCCATACATTGAGGTTGCACACCAACTGCGCCATTATGCGCTTCGCCCAGGGCGAACACGTTTTGGGCAGGATGTGAAAAATGACAGCTGTACTGCTCATAAGGAGGTGTGGAAAATGGCAATGTTGAAAATCTGGAGGAAATATTGAAAATTTAAAACCCACGAAGGCAGTGCGGAACTGTGCAACGCACACCGAAACAGTCATTTTAGGAATTTGTCACCAAATTTTCAACATTGCCATTTTAAGATCTCTGCTCATGAACAGTGACACTGTGATTTTCTTAATATGTCCCATACATTGAGTTCTGATAACGACGCGCCATTGTGCGCTACATGGACAGAAACACATTTTGGATGAGATGTGAAAAATGACAGCTGTACTGCTCATAAGAAGGTGTGGAAAAATGGCAATGTTGAAAATCTGGAGTGGAAATATTGAAAATTCGCAAACCTATGAGCGTGCGTAGGAACTGCGCAACGCACGCTCGTAAAACAGTCATTTTTAGGAATTTTTTCACCAAATTATCAACATAGCCATTTCAAGACCTCTGCTCATGAACAGTGTCACTACAATTTTCTTAATTTGTCCGACATTGATTTCGAGACACCGAACTGTGCCATTCTGCGCTACAAGGGTGGAAACACATTTTGGGTGAGATGTGAAAATGACAGCTGTACTACCATAAGACAGTGTGGTGAAATGGCAATGTTGAAAATCTGAGTGAAAATATTGAAATTATGAACTTACGAGACCTCGTAGGAACTCGCGCAACGACGCTGTTAAACAGTCATTTTGGATGAGACCACTTTAACATAGTTTTGATCACCTTCTCATGAATGATGTCACTGTCATGGTGGTATTCAGTCCTGAAGGGTGATTTCACAGTCACTGCGCAGTCACTGCGCGAAATCACCCTTCGAGCCCGAATAACGCCATGACAGTGACATCATTCATGAGCAGGGGTCCCAAAAACCCCATGTTGAAAATTTGGTGCATGAATTCTCGAAAATGCCCGAGATATGCACTAAAGTTGAACCCCTCCTATCTAGCCCATTATACAGCTTACCGGCATTTCCTCAGTTCGCGGTCGGCTTTGAAGAGTGCAGACGTGTTCCCGGTCCACCAAGATCATCGCACCAGAGTCCGGAGGTAAGTATGGGGTGAGGGGGTGTGGGGAGGCTGGGTGTGCAGTGGTGGGTGAGGGTTGTGGGGGGGGTTCGAGAGCACGCCGTGGGACAGTTTTGTTTTACAGGGTAAAAACAAAAAGATGTCGCAGGACCGCTTACCACGCTGGGGTGGGCTCAGCATGGCACAAGGACTTTGAGGCGTTCAGCCAACGGGATTGGGCAACTCGCCGGCAAAAAAAAACAAAACGTTAGGGATCGCTTTGCCACGCTGGGTGGGCTCCCAGTGTGGCACAATGACTTTGGGGAGGGGGGGCGCCCAGCCGATGGGGGGATTGGGCACCCCGTCGCAATATACTGGACTGCCACGCTGGGGTGGTTTACAGCGTGGCAGCAACTATGGGAGGGAGGAGACAATAGTTCAGCCGGCGGGGGTTGGGCACCCCGTCGGCTATGCATGCGTCTTGCGAGGCGCAGCGCACGCCCTGCGGCTGGGGGAGCTGCGCATGAGCAGCTCCTTATCGCTGCTCACTCAAGCGTAGCTCCCCCTTTCAACTGTATGCCACTGCATTTTGGAGCGTGTCATAGACAGCTCCAAAATGCATTGGCTTACAGGGGCCACGCCTGCCAGCACAGTGCCTGAATTGGAGGAGGAGGTGACACACCTCCGAAATCTCCGTTCACGGCACTATGTTTCTTGCACATGCGTGCAAGCAAACATAACTAGTAGACATTATTTTAGTATATAAACCTTTACGGGAAAGCCGAGTGACCGCAGGTTGAGCAAGATGCCACTGTCACAACTTAGCAGCCACTAGGTAAATAAAAGAAGGTGCCCCAAAATTAGATTTAACAATAGGCGCCTCTACCATCCATTTAGTCAAAAAATCCTTAATCAGAAATAATGTCCACAAGTCCCAAGGGTGGGACTGATACTGCATTGACTCCTTAAATGTGGACTTAATAAAAAAGGAAAAATGAAAAACCACCGGGTTTATCATACTAAGGCCCCCAGCCTTAATCTGTAAATACGTAAAATCACGCTTAGCCGGGTTCAGTCGGCTCCCCCATAACATTTGGAAGAAAATGCTATAAAGACTGGTTTCATAATGTCTAGGCAAAGGAAACACAGAACTAAAATACAGGAACAAATGTAGGAGAAAGTTCTTAATAATCAAAATATGTTTCTTTTTAGAAAAAGTCCAGGATTTCCATAATCGAACCTTACCCTCCCCCAGTTCAATGCTGGGTTTCCAGTTAAGGTCAGCCACATTCCCAATACCAAAAAAACAACCCAGTATTTTAATAGGGCCCAGAGAAATAACTATCTGCCCAATAACGGGTTCAAAAGGGCCCTCCCCCAAAAATATGCCAGCACTTTTATCATAATTAACTGTGTCCCTGAAAGAGAAACAAACCTACCCAATGCATCCAAGGCTAGAAGGCCAGAGGCAGAATCACATAACAGAAGGCACATGTCATCAGCATAAACTGCTAAAACTTGAGAAGGAACATCAAAGGCTGGCGTCAAACCCAATATATGCTTATGATGAAGAAGTTCCCGAATTACAGGGTCCAATACAAAAGTATATAGTAGAGGGTTAATCAGACACCCCTGACGTAACCCCCTACGAAACTCTATCCCATCCCCCAATATTCCATTAACCAAAGGAAAATTGCAGGCATTGGTATACAAAAGCCCAACCCAAACCCTAAGTTTATCAGAAAAACCATATCTCTGGAGAACTTGAAATAAGAAGCCATGGAAAACTTTGTCGAAAGCCTTGGCCTGGTCTAAAGAGAGTAAGTATCCCGTAAGTTTCCCCATTCAACTGCATTCACAAATATTCTGTAACAGAATCAAATTCTGTTGAATGTGCCTGCCTGGAATGGAACAGGTTTGCACAGGATGGATAAGTGAGGAAGCTAGACGTTGAGTCTATGACACAAAATAGCGGAAAATGTTTTATAATCCGTATTTAACAAGCTAATCGGTCTCCAATTCCCAATGATATTTTTATTCCAATTTTTAAACAAGAAAATCATCAAGGCATCAGAGAAACCCTGAGGTAGTGCAGCAGTGGCAAGGATTTCATTAAAAACTGGTGTCATCATGTCAGTGATATCAACTGAAAAAACATTATACATTTAATTAATAAGGCCATCTGGGCCAGGGGATATTCCTGTTTTCAAATGGCTAATTTCCAAACTTACCTCATCCTGAGTAATAGGCAAATCAATATCATGAGAATCAGAAAGTGATACCTGAGGTGGCTGGAAGGTAAACAATTCATCCCAAGCACTGGTGGGTTGAAAAGCCTGATCATGTTGAGCCTTCAAAAAATGTTGAGCAATGTGCAACATCTCTACATCAGTAGATTTCAGAGAACCTTCAGCATCATAAAGGTCATCCATAAGCTTTCTCTCTAAGCTAATTTACAGGCTGAGAAAGGGTCAGAAACAGGGGAAGACTTTAACCATGAGACAATTCACCATGTATGCTGCAAGCCTTTCCATAATGAAATTACCTCATTTCATTACAAAGTAGAGAAATTTGTGCTTGAATCTGAACATCTGAAGAAGTGGGAAGGGACATTAATTTATAAAACTGAGACTGAGAAATTAAATAAGAAATATATTCCTCAGATTGGGTAGTGTTATTAAAGAAAGTGGAAATCCGCCTAAACTTGAGCTTGGTTTCCATCCATCACTCACCCCAGGAGTCATACAAGCCAGCAACCAATCACCGTCTATCAAGGGTATGGGAAAGAACCGATTGAAACTGCTCTTGAGTAAGTAAAATAGGATTCAATTTCCATCTGACTGGAAAGGTAGGAAAATGAGGTGGAATACGGGAAAGCGAAAAACAAACCTTTAACACCATGTGGGCAGAAAACTCACAAGCAGTCAAACCAAAAGTAAGGGGTAGTAAATGTCGAGAAGAAAAAACAAAATCAATTCTAGTGGCCAAACTGCCACGTATATAACTGGGCCCAGGATCGGAGTGAAGCGCCCTATACACATCAGTTAAAGAGGCTTTCTGAATTATATTTTGTAACGCACGTGAATCACAGTATACTTTTTGTTGCAACTGGTCTCTAAATTTCAGATCCAGGCCACAGTTAAAATCGCCCCCAAATAATATGTCTAGGGGAAAAAAGATAGTGCTCAATATCACAGAAAAGGTCTAACCTGGCCGATTTAACCTGGGGAGAATAAATATTTATGAGACAAAGGGGAAAGCCTCTGCAGAAGCAGTCCAGGAGTAAAGCCCTACCAGGGACTAAGTCTACCAACCTGAGAACCTGAACATTAGTGTGACCAAATAGAATCCCCACCCCATCTGCTGTATCAGAACCATAGGACCAAAAAGAAGGCCCATGGGTCCATAATTTTTTTGTATAATTAATATCGAACAGGGAAGTAAAGCGCGTCTCCTACAAAAACAAAATGTCTGCAGACTGAGTTTTACAGAAATGTAAAAGTCCAAGACGCTTCCGTGAATTCTTAATACTACAAGTATTCAGATAAATGATAGTCAAAGAAGCCATGGCAACAAATTAAAGTTTGTCCTTTTTACGCTTACGACCTGATTTTTCTTTGACTCCAGCAATTCAGGACCCCCTTCATCATCGCATTCCATACCAGACAAAACCCCAGATTTGACGGACACATCTGATTCAGAATCCCCATCCTGATTCTACAACACCTGGAAAGAGTTGTGTGTAGGAGGGGTGGCAGTTTTAGCAAGCAGCTTGGCATGAGACCTGGTCACCCGTTTCGGGTGGAGTTTCTGAAACTCTGAATCGGGGCAGGGCAGAAGAAGATATACCAGGATTTGAAGGGCCCCAAAGCCACAGGGAGTTGCTGAACACTCACAGTGTCAGCGTCAGTGTGCCCAGCATCAGACTTAGGTACCCCATCACTAGGAAGGATCGAAGTGGAAGGGCCTGGGGTATTGAGGTCTGAATCAGGAGGATCAGCGTCCTCTGAACTAGGTTGAAACTGAACCTGAGCTTCAGAAATCAAGGTTTCTTTATCAAGACCCCCAGAATTATTTTTCCCAGCATACGGACACTGATGATAGGTGTGACCCTGGGCATCACAGAGGTTGCAGCGGAAAACATTACGACAGGTATCACTGTCATGATCTAGCTCTCCACTTAAAGCACATTTAATCTTATCACATGCACTGCTCAAATGGCGGATACTACCGCACTTATAGCAGGCTCTGGGCTGGCCAGGGTAAAAACATACCCCTCTATCTTTTCCCCCAAAAAAACTGTTGGAACATATTGAACAAGGTCCCCCACAATATGTAGTTTGATCTTAAACTTCCAGCTCCCAGTCCAGATACCTTCCCCATCAATGATTGGCTCCGGAGGCCCCAACACAGTGCACTTACTCTCTAACACATACAATATATCCCCCACATTGACACTCTCATTACGGAACATAACATGGATAGTTTTAAACAAGGGCTTAGTAATGGGAATGGCCCAAAACGGAGCCCATAAAGGAGTAGTTTTCAAAGTGTCATATTTTTGCCAAAATTTGTCCAGGCCAGTGAAAGACCAGAAACTAATGTCAACAGTGTCCTCCCCTCAAATATTTATGAGGGCATAGATGTCCAAGGCCTGGAAATTCATGGAATTCTTAAGCAACCTACGTAATACATAAAAACGATCAGGGTGTTCCTGAAGGCCCCCCCCCCCGTTACCGAAGATGCACAGCATTACGTCTCGAAGCCTGTTCAAGCTGTTTGTTGTGGAAAATGTCAGAAAAATGGGGGCCACTATAAAATTGTTCCTTATGGGGGGGGAAGCTGCAGGCATTTTGTTTCCATGCTTCTCGAAAGTGGCCGGCCCAGAAGGAATGAAAACCTTACCACCTTCACCCAAAGAACGGGAATCCAAAGGCTGTCGAGTCAGGGACTGAGCAGTAACAGTGGTCTCAGAAACCTGGGGTTCCTCCAGTGTAAAAGAGATCCACTCCGAATCTGCTAACCAACATCCATCCTGAAACACCCAGCCAGCGTCCGACAAAGCCGACTCCTTGCTCCAGTCTCTAGCAGGGAAAGACCCACCAGAAGATGACAACTTCTGCATTCCAGGGTGCGGAGTCTTCGATGAATGAGTCAGCGCTGAATCCTGTACCATGCGGCTAGGCGGGTAAGCCTCTGTCACTGCTGACAGGTCAGTATGCAGAGCGCCGGTTTGAAAATCCATAGATCGAACAGTCGGCGCCTCAAAGGGAACCGGTGTCATCCCTCCAGTGAGCAAATCAGGTGAAGCCTTCTTGTCGAAAACTCCCTCTGCATGGAGTGCACCACGCACATCACTAGGCAGCTCTGAAGGCACACCACAAATAATAAGTCCATCCCAAGACTGATCCTGCACATGCAGTACACCAGAGGTCTCCATGCTAGCGTCAGGTAAGACATCCTTCTCCATCACAAGGTTAGCGCAGTCTGCCATCCTGCAGAACAGTACCGACTACTCCCCCTACTGCCAGCAATGCAGTAGAGGAATTTCCCTGGTGCCCTGGCCAAATTTTCCCCATTCACAAAAAATACCACCAACTGCTTAATCTGGCTTATTTTCAGTTGGCTTCCACCTGTATTCCCCCATCCCCACCCCAACCCCGTTATGAGGCTGAAAAAGGCAGAAGTGCCTAGTCTTCCTTTCATGGTCAACAAAAAACTAAATAAATAAAAAATAATTTTTTTCAGATCAAGTTAATGACAACCAGATCATTCCTGCATCTTTCCTTCTACAGGCCCCAGGATCTATTTTGCATAGACATTTCTTCTTGTTTGACTCACAGTGCTATATACAAACATGTGGTACAGCTATGGGGGCAGCAGTAGCCCCTTCCTATACAAGTTTGTATATAGGCCCAGAGGAGGAGAAGTTAATTTATAACCCAAACCAGAACACATTTCGGAACAAAATAATGCCTCAGTTTATTAATGACTTTATCTGTATCTGGCATGGAACAGAGGATGAGATCATTCATTACATGGAATGCATAAATTCCATGACAACAACATGAATTTAAAATTCACACATAATTGCAACAAAAAAAATCAATACATTTCCTTGATCTCAAACTCTCAGACAGAAAATGGTCGGAAGAGTGGCAACTGGGGTTTAATGCAAAGAAGTGCAAGATCATGCACATAGAGAAGAGAAACCCTGAAGCCACCTATAGGCTCGGAGGGGAGTTGCTGACAGTCACAAGGGAAGAAAGAGACCTGGGCATCATCATCACCAATGATCTGAAATCATCCAAGCAGACCATTAAAGCAGTAGGTAAGGCTAGGGGGATGTTAAGGTGTATTAGGGGTATCACAAGTCAGAAGAGGAAGGTAATAATCCTTCTTTACAAGACACTGGTTAGGCCCCATCTAGAGTACTGTGTGCAGTAGTGGAGGCCACACCTTCACAAGGACATTAACCAAATTAAGGCAGTCCAGAGAAGGGCAACCAAAATGGTGCAGGGACTGCATCAGAAAACATATGAGGACAGATTAATGGAGCTCAATATGTATAGCCTAGAGCAAAGGAGGGAGAGAGGTGATATGATCGAAACATTCAAACACCTTAAGGGCATTAACAAGGTGAAAGAGTCTAACATGTTTCAATATAAGAAAAATAGCAGGACAAGAGGACACAGCATGAAATTAGAGGGAGGCCGATTAAGGGTAATGTGAGGAAGTCTTTTTCACAGAAAGGGTGGTGGATGCATGGAACGGCCCACCTCAGGAAGTGGTGGATATGAATACAGTGCAGGGCTTCAAACAGGCATGGGATAGGCATAAGGGAGCAATACAGATGAGTATGAATAGATAGGCCATTGACAGAGCAAAGGCCGATGTCACATTTATAAGGTAGAAAAAGAAATGGGCAGACTGGATGGGCCTTGCGGTCCTTATCTGCCATCAACTTCTATGTTTCTACATGCCAGAATGGAACATCAGCACTGCTGGATATAGAAAACCAATGGCAGGCACCTCCCTCCTGCACATTGTGAGCTACCACACCAGAAAACTAAAGGAGTCAGTTCCCTACAGACAACTACTAACATTGTCGAAACTGTTCAGATGACTCAGTTTTTGAATCCCAGGCAAAGAACCTCACTGAAAGGCTTTTGCAAGGGGTTACAGCAAAGAGATATTAGATCTTGCTGTATCAATGGTTCAACTAGTTAGCAGGAATTAACTACTAGTGCCAAAACAAAGACAAAATAACCTACTGTATGAGAAATGAAGGACAGAGATTGGTCACTTTTGCAACTGATTTTAACCCCTAAGCAGAGAAGGTTGGAGGTATTATTCATAAGCTGTGGCCAATACTGAAAGCTGACCCCACCCTCAGAGATGCAATTCAGCCAAGCCCAATGGTAACATTCAGGAGGGGCAAAAGTACTGGGGACAAAGTAATGTCAATCCACTTGATAGCAACCAAAACTGAAAGAAATAATTTAAAATGGCTACCACTGTTACCCAAAGGCTTCTTCAAATGTGGGAGGTGCAATGTCCACATATTTGAACAAAAGGCCAATCAATTTAGTACTTATGTTATAGTTAAGTCTTACAGTTACACCCCATCTGGGTGTAGCTGTATGACTTAATTTAGTACTTGTGTTACAGTTGGGTCTCACGGCTACACCCCTATTTGGGTGAGCAGTACAAGATAGATTTTATCCGTGTTTCCTGTGCTATAGCTAAGCCTAACAGCTGCACCCTAGCCAGGTGAGCACTATGAGGTGATTTACTATTTTGTTAACTGTGAACCTGTTGTTGGAAATCCACATTAGCTAGGTTTAGCCTCATTCAATGGCCTGTATAGGGATGGGGATCAGAGGGGAGGCAGTCAATTGAGGCAGCTGTGGGGTGCTCTTCTCTAGAAATATGCTGTGGAGGAGGGGGCAGGGGCACCACCCCATCTGCCAGACCATAGCAGAGTTCCAGGCTCACCTGCTGGCAGCATGGGTAATAATATCTCAGCTGCATCACAAGCTCAACCAGAGCCCAGTTCCCACATTATCATTCCACCAGAGACCCACTGGTCCAGGGGAATGGAGGGCAGGGATAGCCATAAGGAGGTTGGCCAGCCCAGCACCAACCAGACAGAAAACTGCTTCACACTCCTTGAGGAGGCTCAGGCACCTAACTCTGCTGGGGGGGACTACAAGACAGTCAATGGGAAAGGGCAGGACAATGTGATATGTTGCATGGGGAGAGCAAGCCTACCAGGAAAGTCTTAGTGGTTGGGGACTTAATGATTAGAGGGTGATAGAGAGGGTGGTGGAGGGAAAGTTGGATGGGAGGGGGATGGTCTGGTGCTGTCCTGGTGAACTGTCCATCAGGTATTTAAACAGGATTGGGAGGATGGCAAAGAGTGTGCAGGGGGAGCCGGGGGTGCTGGTACACCTGAGTACCAGTGATCTGTTGAACCAGTTGATAGAGATCATGACGTGAAACTTCTGTAGACTTGCGGACAGATTGGTGGCACACTCAGTCTTCCTGGCCTTTTCCGAAGTCCTCCCTGTGTTGGGCTGGGACGGAAGCAGGATATGATAAGGAGCAATGTAATTGAGGAGTTTAATGGGTGGCTAAAGGGATGGTATCAGGAGAAGGAGTACCACTTTGTGGGGGGCTGGGGAGACTTTTGGGACAGGAGATTTTTCAGGGGTGATGGACTTTACCTGGCAAGAGAGGGGTCTTGCACACTAGGGCAGAAGCTTGTTGTCTGTATCAGATGTTTAAACTGACTGCAGGTGAACATGGAACTAGGGGAACCATGGTGGCAGGTGAGAGGAAAGAGATTCTAGTTAGTACTGTCCCACATCTGGGAGGTGTAGTAATACAGCGGGTGCAAAGGGGATTGTTGTTCCAAATGGCCAGGGTGAGGTGACAATAGAGAGGAGTGATGCAAAGTGTGCAAACACCAAAAAAAAGAAAAAGAATGAGAGAGTAAGGAAAGCATAAGGGTAGTAGCAATGGAGGATCAGGGATCAGATGGAAGGGGGTATGCCTTAATGCCAAGAGCCTGGGTAACAAAAGTAGTGAGTTCCAAGCACTGGTGATGGACACTGAGGTGGACATAGTAGACATCACAGAAATGTAGTCTTTGGAAAATAATGACTGAGACCTAATGGTCCCTGGGAACTCATTGTATAGGAAGCATTGATGAACAGGTAAAGGGGGAGGAGTAGCCCTTTTTGTCAATGAGGACATTGAGGTGGACGAAGATGGGTGCATCAAGCGTAGTCATGGAGAATGAGTTGCTGTGGATGCAACTCACGGCACTGTAGGTGCAACTCAAGGCAACCTCAGGCAAGAAGAAAAAAATACTCACCTTAGTAATTATGTTTCTTCTAGTGGAGTTTTGCTGTATTCTGACAAGTGCAGTTAGCCCCATCCTTTAAACTGCCCCGGAGAACAATGGGTTAACTTTCTATGCAGGGCATAGAATGTTCATCTCGAGCTCGGTTCATGTCTCTGCCTGTTGTCATTTGAAATGCAACCGTCAGATCTTTACGAGCAAAACTCACTAGGTGTTCTGTGTGGAAACTGTAAAATTTTTACTAGTCAAATGGCATAAAAATAATCATTTGGGTTCTCAAAGGAAGACTCAAGTCAGGAAACCCAAACACAAAAAACAATCAATTGAAATAACATCTCACTCCATGAGAAACAAAGGGTGTAAAGGGGGCACCCCTAGGGTGTCAACACTGCACCTGCCCACTCACATCCCAAAAAATCTAGGTTCTGAGAGGGGAGGCGTGGGAGAGGTCAGAATATAGCAAGACTCCACTAGAAGAAACATAATTACTAAGGTGAGTAATTTTTTCTTCAAACAACATGAAGTCTTGCTGTATTATGACAAGTGCAGACTACCAAGCAGTACCTCCATGGAGGAGGGACAGAGCCTACTTTGGGAATAGGCTCTGAAGTACTGCTGTGCCAAACCGAGCATCACTCCTAGCCTGGATATTCAGAGAGTAATGCTTGGTAAAAGTATGGACTGTTTTCCAGGTGGCTGCTTGACGAATTTCTAAAAGAAGGATATCCCTGACAGCAGCCAGCGAAGCAGCTGTACCTCTTTTGGAATGAGCCCTCAGGCCTGAGGGTGGAGTTTTTCCCAGTTTTTCATAGCAGAATTGTATACAAGACATAATCCACCTGGCAATAGATCTCTTGGTGGCAGGTTTGCCCTTCCCAACTTCTCTGTAAGTGAGGAACAACTGGAGGGAGTCAAACCTGTGACCCTTGGTACACTCTATGTAGTAGCTAAGGGCTCTTTTAACATCCAAACTGTGTAGCCTCCTCTCTCCCAAGGAAGAATGATCAGTGAAGAAAACAGGGAGAGATATAGACTGATTCAGGTGGAAATCTGAAACCACTTTAGGCAAGAACTTTCTGTTAGTTCTAAGGACCACTTTATCTCTGTGAAAAGAGATGAAATCAGGTTCCACTGACAGGGCTTGCAACTCACTGATACGTCTAGCAGAAGCAATGGCTACCAAAAACACAGTTTTCCAAGTTAAGAACTTAAGCTCTGCTGAGGACAAAGGTTCAAAAGGGGGTTGCATAAGCTGAGCAATGCAAACATTAACATCCCAGGCAGAAGCAGGATCCCTAAAGGGGGGATTGGTGTGAAGCAATCCCTTGAAAAACTTACAGAATACAGAGTGGGATGACAGTGAGGAAGACTTGCCTACTGACAGGAAAGCAGAAACAGCTGATGAGTGTACCTTGAGAGTAGCTGGTCTGAGGCCTAGGCCATTGAGATGGACCATATAATCCAGAACCATAGGCAAATCAGCAGAGTCTGGATAAATACTCTTCTTAGGACACCAAATGCTGAATCTTTTCCATTTGGAGTTGTAAATCTTTCTGGCAGAGGGCTTTCGAGAAGCCTTGAGGATATCCAGAACCCCTTGGGAAAGATGCAGATCTGCAAACTCTAACTCTTCAAGAGCCAAGCCTTGAGATTGAGAGACTGAAGATTGGGGTACCAAATCCTCCCCGAGAGGATGTTAACAGGTTGTAATTCCTGGGAAGAGACAGGGGAAGATGGACTGCTAGGGACAGCAACAAGGGATACAATGGTTGCCTGGCCCAGTCTGGAGCTTGCAAGGTTGTGACCTTATCTTGACTAACACTTTGAACAGGAGCGGGAAGGGGGGAAAAGCATACAGAAATTTCCCTTCCCAGTTTAGAATCAGAGCATTCAGGAGGACTGAGCCCAAGACTGGGGGTCTGCAACAAAAGAGAGGAAGTTGGTGATTGTCTGGGGCTGCAGAAAGATCTATCTCTGGAGTGCCCCATCTTGAGAAAATCACCTTCAACACCAGAGGATCCAGGGCCCATTTGTGATGGCCCTGAGATATTCTGCTCAGTGCATCTGCTAGGACATTGGCCTTCCCTGGAAGGTGAACTGCTATCAGAGAGGTTTGCAGGGGAATGAGCCAGGGACCACAACTTCATTGCTTCTGTGCTCAAGGCCGTAGACCGAGTGCCTCCTTGCTTGTTGATGTACCACATGGTGGTGGTGTTGTCTGTTCTGACCTGAACCACCTTGTTCTGTACTGATTTGGAAAAAACTTGCAGTGCCAGAAACACTGCCCTGAGTTCCAAGAGATTGATGTGTAGAAGAGATTCCTGAGGCAACCACAGTCCCTCGGTGGTGAGGTCCCCCAAATGGGCTCCCCCAGCCCAGCAGGGAAGCATCTGTGGTAAGGACCACTGAATGAGACTGAGTGGCAAATGGAACCCCTTGCCTCAAATTGTCCTGATCCTGCCACCATTGCAGGGCTTGGATCAGAGTTCGAGTCACAGGGATTAGTTTGGTAAGGGAATCCTTTCTTTGGGATCAAATGGCTCTAAAGTGGAACTGAATGTCCCTCATCTGGAATCTTGCACCTTGGGCCACTGCTATAGAAGCTGCCATGTGGCCTAAGAGTTGAAAGAAATGCCTTGCTGGTCGAGACACCTGAAGGCTGAATGAAGAGGCCAGCTCCATGAGAGTTCTTGCCCTTTCCAGGGGAAGGAAGGAAGGCTCTTGCTTTTACCATATCCAGCTCTGCCCCTATGAAGGTGAGGAGCTGCACTGGTTCAAGAACTGACTTTGGTAGGTTGAAAAGAAATCCTAAAGAAATGAGCACTTGCTGGGTCACTTGCAGGTGTGACTTGACTTGGTCTGGGGACTGGCCCACTATGAGCCAGTCGTCCAAATATGGAAAAATGGAAATCTTTTGTCTTCTTAGGAAGGCAACAACTACTGCCAGGCATTTTGTGAAGACGCTTGGGGCTGAGGTTAGGCCAAAGGGCATTGCTCTGAACTGATAGTGGCCTGAGGGCAACCCGAACCTGAGGTACTTTCTGTGGGAGCACCTGATGGGAATGTGAAAGTAGGCATCTTTGAGGTCCAGGGAGGCTAGCCAGTCCCCTGGCCTTAGAGAGGGAAGAATATTTCCCAGAGTTATCATCTTGAACTTTGGCTTTAAAAGATGTTTGTTCAGGTATCTTAAGTCCAGGATGGGTCGCTACTCTCCTGTCTTTTTGGGGGTTAGGAAGTACCTGGAGTACAGTCCTTTGCCCCAGTGTAGGGTAGGTACTCTCTCCATAACTCTTAGAGCTAGGAGAGAAGAAACCTATGCCTCTAGGGCAAGGGTCTCGGAGAGATTTTCAGGTGGAAAAGATCTGGCTCTCATCTTTGGAAATTTTTTGAAGCTGAGAACCAGTCCCTGGCTTACTACTTCCAGGACCCACTTGTCTGATGTAACAGACATCCAGTCCTGTACAAAGTAAGCAAGCCTGCCCCTTAATGGGATAGGAGAATCGACCCAGGCAGACCCATCAGGGTGTCTGCTTGGCAGGGGCTTTAGGCTAAGGGGTGGATGCAGGCCTACTCATCCCCCTTCTGCCTCTCCCTCTGAAGAACCCCCTCTGTGAAAAGGAAGAAGAGGCCTGTGCTTGGTAAAGAGGCCTTTGAAAAGGCCTGCCCCTGCCCCTAGACTGCTGCCTTTGAGGAGTTGCCTGCCTTTCCTTGGCCTGAGCATTCCTGTAAGTGGTCCTGTATTCATCCATTTTCTTCATGTAATTCTTTGTCTGCTCCCCAAATAGAGAATTACCCACTACAGGAAAATCCATGGCCTTAGCCTTGGTATCCTGTGAGAGGCTAGTACATCTGAGCCAAGCCATTCTCTGAAGAGCCACAGATGCAGCCATGACTCTTGATGATACATCAATGGAGTCCACAGCAGCATGAAACTGAACTTTTGATGCCTCAATCCCATCTGCAGCCACCTCCTCCAGCTCCTTGGCAAGCTGGGGGGAGGCCTGTTTAGCCAGTGCCAGTACAGTGTCCCACCTGGATGTCTGGTGCCTGGCTGTATAGGCCATATAATTCGCCTGCCTGAGTCCCAATGAAGATGCCATGTACTGCTTCTTTGCCATGGCATCAATCTTCCTGGAGTCCTCGTCTGGGGGGTGTGATGCCAAAGGAATGCTTGCCTTATCACAGGCAGCAGCCTGTACAAGCCCAACATGGCTGCATTGCTGATAAAGGAACTCCATATCTGAGCCTGAAAGAGTATACCTTTTGTCCATTCTTCTATCCACAGGAGGTATGGAATTGGGAGACTTAAGAATTTTTTGTGTCTGTTTCCCAAAAGATTTGTGGAGGGGAATAGACAGTCTCCTGGACTCTGGGATGTCCATCATCTCTACATAGTCAGGCTCCTCCTGATCCTCCACTGCCTCCTCCACAGGAAGCTGGAGGGTATCATCCACCTTTCTGTAAAACATGAAGTGCGAAGGGGAATCAGAAAGCCTAGGAGGAGAAACACCTGAAGGTCTGTCTGGGGAGATGTCCGGGTCAATAGGCACATCCAGACTTTCGCCATCACCATAATCATCTTCCAACTCTCCCTCCTCCTCAAACTCTGGTTCATAAAATTCTTCCAGGGTATAATACTAAACCGGGAGAACCGACCGAACCGAGCCCCTGCCAAAAGGTGCCGGATCAGTCGGAACCGGGCGAAGCGATTCCACAATACGAATCGCTTTAGCTATTTCTTCGGCGGTCGGAGTATGAGATTCTGGATCCGAACCGGTCGACTTGTCTTTGCATTTTCTTTTTATCAGAACCGATTCCTCGGAATCAGCTCTCCTTTTGGCCGAAGAAGTATCGCCCTGGTCAGGGGGCACTCCTTCTGGTTCGGTCGGAACCGAACCGGGCTGGCCATCCGGGTCAGCGGACTTCTCAGCCTCCCTTTCCCTCAGTCTACCTAATCTGTTTTCAAGGGTAGATTTGGGAAAATGTTTACAAATTTGGCAGTCTGAATCGAGGTGGTCAAACCCCAGACAATAAACACAGGAGGTGTGTGGATTCGGCCTTAGCAAAGACCTCCCCACACACACTGCAGTGTTGAAACCCAGTGGGCCTGGTTTTTTTCTTGGGTTTTTCAGACATGGCCAACATAACCAAACTTACCCTTTTTTTGGCAACTGCTGTGGCAAGACTCCCCTATCGGTTCCTGACCATGTCACGGGTCTTGGGAAAAACTGATTAAAACCCAGTTTTTTAGAACCGATACGGACCGCTAGCCACACACTAAAGTAAATACAAACGATTTGAAATGATCGGTTCAGCCGAACCGATCCACACTTTTTACAAATTCCACACAGAAAACAGAACAAAACCTATTTAGTACTCACGGTACCACAGACAGAGACTTGAACCGACTATGCGGAAACTAAATTTCGGTAGAAAACCAACCGAAAACCGACACTTCAACCGACTTCGAACCGAGCTGCTGGAGAAATCTCTGGAGCGACTGTTCAGTGAGGTGGAGTAAAGAATCTGACAGTTGCAGTTCAAATGACAACAAGCAGAGACATCAACCGAGCTCGAGATGAGCATTCTATGCCCTGCATAGAAAAGTTAACCCATTGTTCTCCGGGGCAGTTTAAAGGCTGGGGCTAACTGCACTTGTCAGAATACAGCAAGACTTCATGTTGTTTGAAACTGAACTTGGGGTGATTTATAGACCAGCATTGCAAGGGGAAGAGAGAGCTCAGGGAAGAACGTGAAAGAGTGGTGGCAAAGGGGGAAGTAGTGGTGGTGGGGGATCTGAACCTGTCCGATATTGACTGAGATATTCCAGTAGCCAAGAGCACCAGAAGTCAGGCCTTGTTGGATGCCATCCAGGCCTGTCTGTTGGTACAGCTGGTTAAGGAACCCACGAGGCAGACTGCCATTCTTGATGTCATGCTCACCAACTTAAAGGTGACTGGAGCTGTGAAAATAGGGGTGCCACTGGGAAACAACAACC
This sequence comes from Neoceratodus forsteri, assembly GCA_016271365.2. NCBI lineage: Eukaryota > Metazoa > Chordata > Ceratodontiformes > Ceratodontidae > Neoceratodus > Neoceratodus forsteri. The sequence continues at coordinate 155,941,358 of CM028131.1, read as the reverse complement.
TTAACTCCATTTAGTTTGAACTTGCCCTTGGGTCCAGAAAACCTCAATCAAGTACTGAAGTCCTGGATTTCAGCAGGGCAGATTTCAACAGGATAAGCGAGCTGGTCAGGGAAAGGTTTGTCAGACTGGACAGCATGGGGGGGGGAGAAAGATGGGGCAATTAAAGGAGCCATTCTTGGAGGATCTAAGTTATGCATGAGAACAGTAACCAATAAGAACAGGTTCAAGAGACCATTATGGTTCTCGGTAAGAGTGCAGGAAATGGTGATGGCAAAGAAAAACACCTTCTATAAGTTTAAAGAAAACCAGGGGGAGGAAGAATTAGGAGAATATATACTGAGAAATAAGGGACAAACAGAGTGGTTAGGGAGGCAAAAGCAGACACAGACGGCATGCTGTGAAGGGAGTCAAGAGTGGAGAAAAACAGTTCCTCCAATATAGGGAAGGGAAGAAAGGAGAGGGAATTGTAAGGTTAGCAGAGGGGGACAGAGTGATAGAGAAGGATGGGTAAAAGGTTTCTATTCTTAATGTTTACTTCAGCTCAGTTTTTACCAAGAAGAATGGTGGACCCTTGCTGGAGAGTTGCATCAAAGCAGTCACTAAGGGAGTCGTGGAGATGAGGCAGCCAATATTTATAAGTAAAAAGATCCAGAAAGGGCTGGCAGCAATGAAAATAGTAAGTCCCTGGGACCAGGTGAGTTGTATCTGATGTTACTCAAGAAGATGGCAGAGAACTGGCTGAACCCCTGTTAGGTCTATTCAACAGCTCTCTAAGGACTGGGGTAGTTCCAAAGGATTGGAGGATGGCAGATATAGTTCCACTTCATTGGGGGGGGGGGGGCATGGAACATGAGGGGAACTACAGACTTGTCAGTCTTACCTTTGCTATAGGTAAGCTAATGGGGTCATTGGTCAAAGAGGACCTCATGGACTACTTAGAGAGCTATGGGCTTCAGGACAGTAAACAGCATGGATTCATGGCATGGAAGTTTTGTCAGACTTACCTGATCGTTCTTTTTTTTTTGACTAGATGACAAGGGAATTGGATCGGGGCCACTCTGTGGATTTGCTCTACTTTCACTTCAGCAAGGCTTTCAACTCAGTGCCTCACAGATACTTGTTAAAGAAGATGGAGGTTCTGGGTGTGGCTAAGGTCAGAGTGAGCTGGGTAGGTAACTGGATAAAGGGGATGCAACAGACAGTTGTAGTCAACGAGGTCAAGTCAGCAGAGAGGGAGGTCACTGGTCCTCTTCAATATGTTCATTAGTAACATTCATGAGAGTATCTGGGGCAAGCTGTGTCTCTTCACAGATGACACTAGGCTCTGTGGGAGGGTAGATAGTGAGGAGGAAAGCAGGGAATTGCAGAGTAATGCATAAAAGCTAGAGGGGTATTCTAAGGTTTGGCAGTTGAAATTCAGTGCCAAAAGGTGCAAGATAATACACATAGGGAACAAGAACACCAAGAAAGAATATTGGATGGGTGGGGGGAGGCTTAGCACTACGGCTCAGGAATGGGACCTTGGAGTTATCATCAGTAACATCCTTAAAAAACAGATTCAGTGCAACAGGGCATACAGTAAAGTGAATAGGATGCTGGGATGCATTAGGAGGGGTATTAATAGCAGAAGAGAAGAGGTTATATTTTCCCATATAGATCCTTAGTAAGGCCACACCTGGAGTACTGTGCCCATTTCTGGAGTCCTCACCTCTGGAAAAATAGAGATAGGCTAGAAACAGTGCATTACAGGATAATAAAAATGATTCAGGACCAACGGGACAGGTCCCATGATGAGCACCTCGAGACACTCAACATGTACTCACTGGAGAGCAGAAGGCAGAGGGGAGATGTGATAAAGACCTTCAATTCCTAAAAGGAATTATTAAGCTGAACTGCTGGGAAATATTTAGCTTGAATATTACTGGTAGTTGATGATCTCATGGACATGAGTGGAAACTGACAGAAAGAGCACAGAAGGGACATGAGGAAGTAGTATTTACAGAAAGAGTGGTGGTATCATAGAACAGTCTGCCTGCTGAAGTGGTGGGTGCTAAAATCGTTGTTGGGTTCAAGCATTGCTGGGCTAGAATGAAGGGTATAGCGATTGCTTGTGGTGCAAAAGCTGGGAGGGGAATGGGCCGGAAGAATGAGGAGGGCTAAGACACCTTCTTCAAACAGGTGCTGCAAACACTATTGTAAGGTGATGCCAATAGCCAGGCAGCTATCCCTACTATGTCCCCATGAAACGATCAGCTTCTGCAGCTCCAGATAGCCAATTACACCTTCTTCAAACGGGTGCTATGAACACGATTGTAGGTGGTGCCACTACCTGGACAGTGGTGCTGGTATGCAAGGAAAGCAGACTGCATGATACCGTCACTTGTTTTTGAAACTGCATACTAATTGTGAGGTAAAAGTTGAATTGTCTAATTGATGCAACTTATGGAATAAGTTCTTTGATTGCCTCAACATTCTGAAGTCTGTTTAATCTGTGCTTGACTGCACTACACTATGGAATTGAGGAGGGCTAAGACCTTGGAGTGACAGTAGGTCCAAGGGCTAAAAAGGGAACTCGATCAGGCTGGTTGGACCATTGGTCTTGAACTGCTGTCATTATCTACATTTCTATGTTAATTTGCAAAGGGTGAACAAACAGTTGAAGTAAGAGAATCTGTGCACTGCTCCACCCCATTTGTGGTATAAATAGCCTGGTGTCCCTGCTCAAAACATTATGTTGGGCATACTATACATCCTTTAAAAAAAAGATTCAACAGCACGTCAGGGCTATAGTGAATAAAGACATGAGGAATGCATTGGGTCACTGTTTCCAGGAGACACAGTTTCAAATCGAGATGTGCTGCTATTCACAGATCTTGAGCATGTGCCAGCCCACCCTTGGGGGAGGCACACAAAAATTATTCTCCAGAAGGAAACAAAATGGATAGTTACACTCAATGCTATCCACCAAAAAGGGCTGAATGAGGATGTTGACTACACCCCTTTCTTATGATCTGACTGGGTAACCTAGCAGATTTAATATGTATTATACTGATTGATTGTAAGTTTTTGACATGAGAGAAAGAATTATTGTAGGTAAAATATTCTTCCTTCTTTTCTCCCTGTATTCCTCACCTAACTATTTCTTATATCTTATGGGATGTTGTGTAGAACAGGTTTAATGAGTCCCTTAAACCTTTTGTTTTGTCACATTCAACCCACCTTCTTTTCCAGGCTTGTGTAATATATATGCATTTGGTACTTGCCTCTCCATCTGTTTTCTATTTTATTTTACTTTTTCAATTTATTATATTTGAGCACCATTAGACTAGTTAATATTTCCCAGACAAGCACACCTTGGAGTAAAAATAATATTAGCCTTGCATTCCTTCCTGCCCACCTTACTGTGATGTGACCATGTGCTCTTTTAATATAATTTATCTATTACAGCAGCTTCCTCTTTGCATTACCAACCCAAGCCTCCTCACCACCCTATGCCTTCCCTTCCCCCACCCACTGATTCTCTCAGTTTCCAACAAGATATTACATCAAGTTATATATTTTTAGTTTTTCTCTGACCAGTACTGTTTTCTCATTGCCATTAATGGCTAAGTGCATGAAAAGTGGTTACCAATAAAGTCTCAAAGACCTCACCAGTCCCAAAGTCAGGCCAAACCATGAATACAAATAATTGCTATGGCATATTAAACTAGGCTTTGTGATCTGATACATAAGTTAAGTTGAATGGCATCTAACACTCCTTTGTGGAAGAATTCCACAGCCTGGTAAAATAAAGATTGATTGATTAACGTAAATTCACCCAAAAATGTTGCCCAATTTGTGTCATTGATAGCCATGTCTACAACAAAGTGCTTAAAGAGCAGATGATGTATTTAGGAAAACTTCAGAAAACATAATATTTAGACACAGTTTAGCTTGTATTTCACATATCTTCTATAGATGTCTCCTTTCCATTATTTATTACTGAAGAAATTCACACAAAAACAAGATCTTCATCCCTTAGAGTTCATTTGCCTCTAGAGCTTATTCCCTACCTGAGATTATAATGCCCTGTTGTGACATCACAGCTTGTTGCCATCAGCATAACTGTGATGTCACAAGCAGAGTATTATGATATCAGGTTGGGAAGGAGCAATAGGGAGGTGATGAACCCTCAAGGAGTAACCATCCTGTTTTCCTTCACATGACCACAATAATAAATAACTGGGATAAGAAATACAGAGCTAAGGAGAAATATAAACTGCTTTTTATGTCCAAATAGTATGTTTTTCAAAGTTCTTCCTGAGGCATCATTGGCTCTTTAAACAGACCTTTTGGATAGTGTGCACCTGGATAAAACCTTAAAACGTGTAGTTTGTGTCCTGTTGTTATTTTTTTACTTGTTTTGGTTATGTCTTAAATGGATCCCCCCCCCTCCCGGGTGACCCAGAAAATGTGGCCTTGAAAGTAACTGCATATGTCCCCTGCAGTTATGCTCACAGTTTGTGCTAAATGTGTACCTTATCATTGTTTTTTGTTTCAATTTGCTGCCCCTGGACTTTTCTCCCATTCCATCTGATCTGGCACTGCCATTACAGACACGGTTCCACTCCTGGTTGAATTGCAGCCTGTGTATGTTGCCCTGGCAACCATTTCAAGTCCAAACTACCTGGATGTTCATCACGAGCAGGATCATAGCAACATTCGGGAACCCAGTGGGGTCAATAACACAGTGGGATACTTGGGGGTGATTTCCAGGGGTTTAAAACCGGAGTTCCTCAGTGTTCTGCCCCTATTTGGATTTTCTAGCCTGGAACAGTTTCCTGTCCAGCCTTAAGCAGCCATCACTACACGATGAGCCTGCATGCAGCCCAGCAAATCTTTTTTGCTCCCATGTATGGGGTTCTCTACTTCTGGCCCTGATTAATTTTGGCTGCTTTTCCAGTTGCCTGTTATATGTGCTACATTTTGCTTGCATAGGGCCAATATTGTTTGAGAAATTTAGCCTTTCTCCATTTTGGGACATGAAACAGGGTTATATCCCTGTTCATATGGCACCACATGGCCTCTGTAGGTCTCGGCCTCATGCTTTATGCCTGGAAATGTAAGTCTGGAACCATAAAGTAAATACTTTAATAATGAGTTGGAAACTAGCACTGTAAAATAAAGACTTCAGGGCCCGATTCACTAAACGGGCCTAGATCAGTGCAAGCTGTGGTGAGCAGCAGCAGCTTGCGCAGCCTGATGCGCTGGGGACCATACCAGATTCAGGCACAGGATGGTTCACAGTGCCTTAGTCCCCAACTATGCAGCAACCACTCTCGTGTGACAAACATCTGGTGTATGAGAGGGGTGTGCTGCAATCTCCACCAGCAAAGGCAAGCATCCTTGCAGTCTTTTCTGGGGGTCTAGTGGTCCTCCTTCCCCAATCATGGGAATCATCTTGTGTAGTAATAGTTGAAAAGCCCAGACCTGGTGGTATATATCCCCGATATAGCCTGTTCTCAGGATATATATCATTATGACCCCTTCTGATGGTCTAGTGACCCCCTCCCAGCGGGTAGTCCCTGCCCACATCCCCAGACAGAGCCGGGGACTAGCACAGCCCTCCTCACACCTCCACAGCTGGCCCCCAACTGAACAGTCACCGATCGCATACTGTAATGTGTACGCATGCATTGATAATCAATGTGCACATACACCTTACAGTATGCAATTGGTGACTGTTCAGTCGGGGGCCAGCCACGGAGATGTGAGGAGGGCTGCACCCGTCCCCGGCTCTGTCTGTGGATGTGGGGGGGTACTACCTGCTGGGGTGGGGTGGGGGCACTGGACAACCAATGAGGATCTGTTGTATATGCTATACTAATGGGGCACATCAGGGATCTGGGTGGGGGGTGTCATATATATTAACAGTGTGGGTCACAGTGGGGATTTGGGGGGATTCTTCTCTATGATTGCTAATTGTGGGGCATTCAGGGATCTGGGCTGGGGGATTCCTCTATAGCTATGGCTGTGAAGCACATCTGGGATGGGGAGGTTCCTATATGTATTTATTTGTGGCGCACATCTGGGATAGGGGAGGGGGAGGTCCCCGTGGCACATTTGTGACCAGCAGCTCTCCCAAAGGAAATATTTCTAAGTCCCCTTAGACCAGCCCTGGCTGGTCTAAGGGAACTTACAATTTCTCCCTCAGGGAGCTGTCTGTGAATTACAGTTCTGGGCTGTGGCAGCTTGTATCTGCTGCAGGGCCCCTAGCGCCTTGTCCAAGCCCATATCTGGGCACGAGGATGGTGCAAACCTTGTTTGGGGCAGGCTGCCTTTGAGAATCGCTCCTGCCATATCTTTTGGTGGAAGGTGCACCTTGCACCATTCTTCTTGGCACAAGCACCTTGCACCATGCCAGAGGCTTTGTGAATCGGGCCCTTAATTTTAAATATGTCATTTAATTTTGGAGAGTTACTGTACCATTTCATTACAAGCAAGCGTGGGAGTTAATAAGTAGACATTTGGTTTCTGAATCCCATTTATGGCTGTTTCTGCAATTGGTTGCTGTATTGTTATATCTGTAAGGATTTGTGGTGATTTTCAAGGCAAAGCACATAGCGTGAAATGTTATTTTGTGTGACCGCCTTGACAAAGTACAACAGAGAGCAAGGGTACAGTAGTGTTCTGTGTGTGCCACCTATGCACTTATAATGAAGGAAAATTGGGGGTAGGGGTGTTGTAACATGCAGCTTGGTATGGTATTTAAATGTTTAAGTTCATGATGTTAAGGTTTCTTCTGTGTGTGTGTGGGTGTGTAACATACTGTATGATCTTTTTTTTTCTTTTTAACAAAAAGCAAGTGCAAGCCACTGGGGTCTGGGGATCTGAACAAAGACTCACACCACGCCATGGGCTCTGAGCAAAGGCACACACCATGCAGCATGTACCCCCCCCCCACACACACACACACACATGCATATTGTTTTTTCTTTGCTTACTTTGCAGTTTATGGATATTTTTGGCTATGAACCCTGAAATGTGATTGTGTGTGTAGGGGTTGGGGGGAACATGCCACATGGTGTGGACCTTTGTTCAGAACCTACAGCATGTTGTGGGCCTTTGTACAGTCTCCATGGCATGTTGTGGGCCATTGTTCAGCTCTCCAGTGGCTTCCTTTTTTTCTTTTGAATAAAAAGCAGGTGCAGGCCACTGGGGTCTGAACAAAGGCCCACACCATGCCGTGGGCTGAGAACAAAGGCCCACACCATGCGGTATGTTACAACCCCTCCCACACATGCACACACACATTGTTCATTCTTGTCTTACTTTGCAATTTATGGATGCTTTTGGCTACGAACCCTGAAATGTGGTTGCATATTTGTATGTGTGGGGGGGTGGGACATGCCGCATGGTGTGGGTCTTTGTCCAGAGCCCGTGGCATACTGTTGGCCTGTGTACAGTCTCCATGACATGGTGTGAGCATTTATTCAGACCTCTAGTAGCTTCCTTCACCATGCCATGGAGCCTGCACACAGGCCCACATCATGCCGTGGTGCTGAAAAAGGCTCACACCATGCGGCAGATAAAGAGTCGCTTCTTCCACACACACACACATATTTTTTCTTAGCTTACTTTGCAATTTATGGATGTTTTGACTATGAACCCTGAAATGTGGTTGTGCGTGTGTGTGTGGGTGGGGGTAACATGCCACATGATGTGGGCCTTTGTTCAGAGCACACAGCTTGCTCTGGGCCTTTGTTCAGATACCAGTGGCTTGCTTTTTTTTTAGTTGACTTAAATTAATGGATATTTTCTACAATCACTAAAATGTGGTGTCGTGTTGTGTGTGTGTGTCTGTGTGTGTGTGTGTGTGTGTGTGTGTGTGTGTTAATGGCGGCATGCTATTAATAATTTTGGTGCACGGCATGATTTTTGTTCGCTTTGCTTTATATTGTTTTGTAAATTGGTCTGTGTACATTTTGTTGTGCAAATAGTTATGCCCTTTTTCGTGTTGGATTTGTTAGTCCACTACTGATAATGCATGATTTAATACTGATCTTATGCATGTGTGTAGTGCCTCCATCTTGTTTGCAGATGGGTGGATGACCACCTCTATCTAGTTTGCAGATGGGTGTTTGTGTGCCTCCATCTTGCTTGCAGACAGGTGTTTGCATGCCTCCATTTCATATGCAGACAGATGGATGCTTGCCTCCAGCTTGTGTGCAGACAGGTGAATGACCGTCTCCATCTTGTATGCAGATGGGTAGTTGCATGCCTCCAACTTGTATGCAGAAGGGAGGATGCATGCTTCCATCTTGCTTGTAGATGGATGGATGTGTACCTCCATTTTGTATGCAGATGGGTGGATGCACGCCTCCATCATGTATGAAGATGGGAGGATAGTCACCTCCATTTCATATGCAGATGGGTGGATGCCTGCCTCCATTTCATATGCAGATGGGTGGATGCGTGCCTCCAGCTTGTGTGCAGATGGGTGGATGACTGCCTCCATCTTGTTTACAGAAGGGTGATTGCATGCCTCCATCTTGTGTGTAGACGGTTGGATCCGTGCCTCCATTTTGCTTGCAGACAGGTGGATGCATGCCTCCATTTTGTATCTAGATGGGTGGATGCATGCCTCTATCATGTGTGCAGATGGGTGGATGACCACCTCCATTTCATATGCAGACGGGTGGATGCTTGCCTCCATTTCATATGCAGATGAGTGGATGCATGCCTCCAGCTTATGTGCAGATGGATGAATGACTGCCTCCATCTTGTTTGCAGACAGGTGTTTGCACCCCTCCATCATGTATGCAGATGAGTGGATTACCGCCTCTACTTTGTATGTAGATGAGGGGATGCGTGCCTCCATTTTGTATGCAGATGGGTGGATGACCAGTTCCATCTTGTTTTGTTAATAATCTCTTCTTACATAGAATCTTTTTTGTCACTAATCTCTTGCAGTGACTATTGAATAAACTCTTTATGCATTGAGCCTGTTTTGTGAAGAATTTCTTACGGTGAATATTGAATAGCCTCTTCTTACATTGACTCGTTTTTGTGACTAATCTCATGCGGGGAATATTGAATAACCTCTTCATGCGTCAAACCTGTTTTGTGAATATGACTTCTGGTTCTGCTCCCAATGAGAATGGAAGCTTAACTTTGGTGCCCTTTGTTCTACTGCCAAAAATCCTTCTAAATTAATTTTAATTTCAGTTGTGTCAGCTTCTATTCTTCCCAGAGACTTAAAGTTACTGCATGGGCAAACACAGAAGGAACAAATATTTGACACTTACCCCTGTTTCTGCACCAAAATTTTCAGCTGCGCAAGAACCAACCGGGTTAACATGGCTAAACATGGGGAGTTGTTGCATCCTCCACCTGACCCCACTGTTTTGGTGATCCTCCAAGAATTAAAAGATTTTCGGCTTGAGACATGCAGTGACCTTGAGGAGTTTAGATGAACTGTGGGTACTCTTGAAGCTAAGGTGGCTGACCTAACCACACAGGCTGCCAACACTAACACTAGAGTTGATCGGCTGGAATGGGTTGTCAGTAAGGTGTTACAAGAGTGCCAGCAACTTACAGAGCGGTGTGAGGATATTGAAAACTGCTCTCACAAAAACAATATTCAGATTTATGGGGTGCCTGAGGGAGAAGAGGGATCAGAAGGGATGATTAAATTTCTACAGTCTCTTCTGGCTTCCATCCTGGATATTTCAGTCATGATTCCTTTGCCTATTGAGAAGGCTCATCATTCCCTAGTTCAGAAGCCAGCTTCATCGGATCGGAGACCCAGGTCAATAGTCCTCCATATCTACAACTATGCGGTAAAACAGGAGTTGCTCCTACGGGCATAGAGGGGTGGTCCCCTGTCTTATAGGGGATCACGTATTTATCTTGATACTGATTACTCTCCAGCAGTCAAGGCATAGCATAGTGCCTATGACCCGATTCTAAAGACTCTTTGGGCCAGTAAATTGAAATTTTCTACCCCATATCATGCCAGACTACGGGTGCATTTTCCAGATGGTTCAAAGCAGTTTTAAGATCCGGAATCTGCAGCTCAGGAGCAAGAAACAATGGACTTTTTGAAGGTTAAGGAAAAGAGATCTCGGCAAAAAGAAACCTGGTCCCAGGTCTTGCCTTCTAATAAAAGAAGGATGGAAGCATCCTTGCAGGAAATTTGGGCAATGCTTCAGAGTTACGGTTAGGATGATTCTACATGAATGGGAGATTTCTTTATTCAGTCCTGGAGGTTTTACCTTATTGCTCTGACTGTATTTATCTGTTTGTCACTTGGACTCTTGAAACTACTGGCTATGAAATAGCATGATAGATAGTGTTCATTTAATAATTGTTAGACTTGCTTCTTGAGTGATTTGCCTTTTTTTCCCATTTTGGCTCCTTATAATACTTCTTTCTTCTTTGTCTTTGGTATTCACTCATCCTTTTACTTAGATTTTATTTTATTCTTTTTTCTTGTTACTCCCGGTTTCTCTTTTATGTTTTAATTCCCGTGGTTAGTTTAATTTTTGTGATTTGGATTGCATTATTTTGATTTTTCAGTTCATTCTTATTTGTCTCTATGCATGAAGGGGTGGAAGTATGTGGAATCTGCACATACCCCTGCCCACGTAGCTGCACACCTGTGAACAGGTGTGCACCAGAGGTATTCATGACCACTGGCCACTTGTCCGCAGCCCTGCCCCCCCCCAGTGTACAGGACTCTGCAGGGTGGCCTGGGGCAGGGTCACGGGTCCAGCCAGGCACCCAGTCAGATTCCCGGACCAGGACCCGCACTGGATCCCTTGCATGACGGGATGCGATTTTGCAGCATGCCCCACGGAAACCTGGTGGTCGGCGGCAGTGGCAGGTGAGGGAGGGCAATGCTGCAGGTCCCCATCGGCACTGATTGGTGCAGTGGGAAGGGTGGGCGGCATGCCACCAGGCAGAGGGGGGTCGGGGTGACCAGCATCGCTGGTAAGGGGCTGCCTTGGGGTGCAGCTGAAGGGTGCAGCCCTGTGCCTGTGCTGGTGCCCATGCCCCTGTGTGGAGTAAGTGTGCGGTGGGGTTGGGGGGTCACCAAATGCATCACTGTGTGCTGGGGTGGGTGGGTGACTTCTGGCATCCCAGTCCTATGATCTTGGGGGGGTAGGTGGGATGTTCGCCCTGTCCAGCTGGGTGTGCATGGGGCACATAGGGGGTTTATGGCTGGGTCTCCCTGACATATTCTATGACCTCCTACACACCTCTGTGGCCAGCACTAAGCACCTTTGTGCATGGCGCGTAGTACTGGCCCTCAATTCCACCCTGTGTGTTGCCCATCGCAGGCCGGGATTGAGTGCATACTCCTGCACACCCTCATCGCATCCCACGCAGGGGGCGCAGTTAGTGTGGGTGGCTACTCACCTCTGATACGACTATAGCCACTCTGCACCTTTCGTGCATAGGGCCCATTATTAGTGTTTTCTATGCACTTTCCTCCTTAGGTGCTGATAATTTTCTATGTTCTCCCTACTGATCCTCTTTCCTGAATGTAATGCCCCCCTTATATTTCTCGCTCTGCTACAACTCTCTCTCCAAACTTCCTATTGTTCTTTTTCCCTAGCTACCTATGTTTATTTACTGCAGCTTTTATTTTGCAGATGGAGAACCTTGATTATGATTAACCTTGTTAATATGGAGACGTTTCCTCTCTGGCTGATTCTTATTTTTCTTGGGAGATTTGACTTGGTTAGAAAGGATATGCCGCTACTTCACTACTGAGACCATGGGAGGCATCTGTAAATTGTAGTACAGTATCTTCTACTTGATTTGGGATGAGCAGCAACGGGGGTTCTCTTTCATACAGACTAGGGGTTGTTTTGGAATTTTTTTTTTCTGTTTCCCTAGTTCCCTGGAGAACATAGTGCTCTGGTAGGTTAACATATAAAGCTTTTATATTGGGAATAGTTTTAGATCTGGAGGGAGGTGGCAGCTTTAAATCTAGCCTGGTAATACTGATTTTACACCGTAGTATATATGGAGATGTGGGGTTGTTTGGAGAGTAGGGGAAGTTTTTTTTTTCTTTTTTCTTAGGGATGGGGTGTGGTGGTAATTAGAACTAAGGTTGGCCCTCTTCTTTTGCCTATCTTTTTATGATCTAATGGCGGTCTAAGCAGACTAAGCATGAAATTTTCTGCCATCTCTATGGGGCTGTTTGTGAGGTTCCTTTGGAACCTGGGGGTGTATCTCACCATTGTAATTCCCCCTGTGGCACTTGTGTTTGTTAAAGTGCTACCTAGGAGTTGTATTATAGAGATAGCTCCCTACCTTGGAAGTACTTTTAATTCTTTGATTTATTTTCATTTACAGACTATTTTCATACTAAGTTTCTGCTACACTCTATGGAGTGGGCTGGGGACGGCCATTTTGGGACTGATGCTAAGTTTCTCCTTGCTACTACTACATTTTTCTTGTTCTTTCTTTTTCTGGGATACGAATTTGAGGGCAATGTTTTTTATTCCTAGAGCAGTTTTTGAACTATGTTCTTTTAGTGGGGGCTTGCGTATCTTTATAAAATGGGTACCAATTTTCCTGCCTTCTGATTGGTCAGTATGTCAATTTACCTGTGTCCTTATAGAGCCATAAACTCACAGCTGGCACTACTTCCATGTGATCAGGCAGCACAGCTTCAATATCCCTAACCCCCTGACTAGCCAATAACAGCCATGTTGCTTTCTGACAGAAAAATCCCTCAGTAGCCTGGCATTTGACAGCTGTCAAGAGAAACAATGTCTGACATACCTTCCTCACAGTTCCAGCTGGAGTTAGAAGAAATAATAAACACATTCCAGTATGATGCTGAACCAGAGAACCAACAAGACAAATCACCTGCAAAGAAAAAGAAAAAGTAAAATGTGAGTACTCATGTAATGTTATCAGCAGAAGAACTGTCAAAACTAGAAGAACAAAAAGATGAGGAGAACACAAAAAACAACTCAGTGGGCTATAAATGTTTTCAATAACTGGGCAAATGACAGGAAATTAAACATAAACTATGAGCAAATACAAACTGATGAGCTGTGTCAGATCTTACGAAGATTTTATGGAGAGGTTCGCAGTCAGACGGCAAAGAATACAGCCTCTAGTCTACTTTCACTGAGAGCAGGAATCAATAGACATTTAAACTCTCCTAAAATAAATCACAGTATTAACATCTTCACACATCCAGACATGATCTCTGCCAACAATATCTTAACAGCTGTCAGCAAAAATACCGTCGTGAACATAAAGACACAGCAGTTCACCACCCTGCCATTAGTGCCCCGACCTCAGGAAACTCAAAACTCAAGAGCCCTGTCTACAGAAACCCAAGTGGCCTTCTTCGAAAAGTGTGGCTAGACATCCAACTTTGCATGGCTAGAAGTGAAGGACTCACATCAATTAAAGCCAGAACATTTTACAATTAAAGAAGACCAAACCGAGCTGAATATATTACTCTCACTTTCAATGAGAGTACTAAGAATCATAAACAACTTGAGCCAAACAGAGAGCAATACCGGGGTACATATACTGAACTACCAAATAACAAATCATGCCCAGTTGCTTCATTCAAAAAGTACCTCTCGAAACTGCCACCAGACCGCCAGCATTTTACTTACATCCACGGAGATTAAAAACAACAACGATAACACCACAGACATTTGGTATTCAAGAGAGCCTCTCGGTATAATCACCTCTCAAATATGATGCCCCTACTAAGCACAGAAGTCGAGCTTTAGCCGACATTAATCACAGTGTACGAGCCACAGCTGTACATCTACTTCTCGGAGGCTGGACCTGATGCCCTGAAATTATGTCTGTCACAGGCCATCGGTCTGAGTCCAGCCTCCGCAGCTACTGGGCTGCAAGTGAAAGCGATCGGCAGAAATGGAGCACCATCCTAACTACCACAAATACAACCAGCAACAGCACTACTCCCACGTCTCCAACCGCTACAAAACCGTATCGACCAACGACACTTCCATCCTGCAGTACATCCCTACCGAAAACCGCCATTCCAAGCGCAGCAAATTGCAGTACATCCCTCTCCAAAACCACCACTCCAACTGCAGTAAATGAAGAAAGCGGAAGAAAGCGACAGCGAATTGAACCCTCTGCGAAAAGCAACACACAACCCAGGAAGCACAATCTGATGACGTTCTCCAACAAACGACACGCAATACAAATCCAGCAGTTCAGCAAAAGCACTTCCTCTGCTCCGTTCATCATCCAGAACTGCTATATGGAAAAGTGGAGTTCATCCACTTTTCAAAATAAATCACTCTGTTTAAATCAGTTGGACAATTATTTAACTCAGTAAAAGTTGCACTTCCAGTAATTTAACAGAACATCACGTGCAGCCTGTTCTTTCTATTTTAAACAGTTTCAGTTACAGCCTCTTTGTTTATTTGAGCTGTTATATTAAAAACTAGTTAACAGTTTTCATGTTTATTTGAGCTGTTGCTTGCAGTTTTCACTTTTAATGCAGTGTCACTTAACTTGCTAATGAACTATTTTATCTTCTTTTAAGACTGTTATTAAATAAATAAATATGTTTATAAAATGGGTACCAATTTTCCTGCCTTCTTTTATTTACAACAATACAATGCCCATTTTATAAGTGGAATAAGACACTCCAAGGTGTGGTTTGCTGGCTTGATAAGAGCACTTCAAAGGTGCTAAAAGTCACTTCGGCGCCAGCTCGTGCCTCATTACGCACCCTGGGCGTGCTTTTATCAAGCCATAAACCACACCTTGTCATGTCTTATTCCTTACGAATTATATTGTCTGGACTGGAATATATCACATTCTCTGCCCTGTGAGTATAATCTTTGCTTGCTTAGGGGTTTCTGTTTTTTTACTTGCCCTGTTGGCATTTGCTGTGTTATGGAATTTACTTGTTTGTTAACTGGTTTGGGGATATTGAAGGGGATATCTGGACTTTTGAATTGGGTGGAGGCAGTTTTCATTTTAATATGATTATCTCTACAAAGGTACCTTGTCTTAATCCAATATTGTTTCTTCTTTTTCTCAGACTGATTCTTGAAAAGTTGCATACTTACATACAAAGCGTCCATTTATTAGCTTTGTCTATAGGAGTGTCACTGATTACTTTTTATTAGTGCTGTCTTTAATAAGGCATATTGTTCACCTTAGCCCCTGCGCTGGTGGGACATTTGAATTTAGAAAGGGCTAAGCTTTAGGTTAGCATAAGTTGCCTTTTGCATTTTTTTTGGGGACCCCCAGGGTAGCTTGCAGTTGGATACTGTTACTATCATACCAGGCTTTTATTTGGTTCACTAAGTGCAACTCCATTTCCTTGTTTTTTCATTACAGTATATGGAGTACTTTGATTATTCGAGCCTTCTGTAAGGCCCAGCAACTTCATTCTTTAATTTGGACTCTGGCAAATCTTTTTTTAAAAGGGTGGCTCATGTCTTTCTTAATTAGAATTGGGAACCTTATTATGAATTTATGTTTGAGATATGGGGGCAGGGGTGTTGGCCTTTCAACTCATTTTCATTTTTAAATTACACTATTAAAGTTAGGAGATTTTTTTTAGGAGTGAATTTTTTTTGTTCATTAGGGAGACCAGTTATTGGGGCCTTAGCAGACATGGATGGTCCTTTCATTGTACCTATTTGGCCTCATTATTTTACCCCTTTAGTCTCTGCATTTCTTACAATGCTGGGTTTTTGTTTTATTATATTAAATTTCTGTTTCAGGATTTTATGTAGTAGTTTGATAGGATGCTTATCAGGGGAAGGCCTTCTGCGTGGATCTCTATGCCTGACTGCACCATTTTGTGGACTTTATTGCTTTATTTCTTGGTAAAAATATATGTCCTTACAGACTTTGGCCAACAGTTACACAATAACTGGTTCTTCTACTTTTTTCTAGTCTTACTCAGACAGATAATTACTTTGTGTTATTGGGCTGTCCTTTCCATGCAACTGGAATGTGGTGTACCTTTATTCAGCATTGTGGACACTTCTTTTTATTAGTCCTCTGCACTACCTTAATAAATGTCTTACATATTTTTGACTGGGCAACAACAATTTTTATTAATACCTATGAGGTCTGTTTAGAGCCTGCATTGTGTTTTTTTGAAAATCTGGAGATGGGGAGGAGTTTTAAAGGATTATGGATAAGGGGAATTTCGTGATCTAGGGCTTCTGATTTTGAGATGCATTCACTCTTTTTTTCCCTAATTTTAACTAATTTTTTAAGCGTTTGAGTTTTTTGCTATATATGTTTTCTTAATGGTGCTAATTGTAACTCACAAATTAAGGGTCAACCGGTCGCCCCTGAAAAAGGGACTTCTAGGCCCAGTGGGCTTACCGGGTCAACAAAATTCAAAAAATAAATAAATAAGTAATATCTTATAATGTTAATGGCATGACTAGCCCAATTAAAAGGTATAGACTTCTTCACTATTGCTGACAGCAGAAAGCTGATTAGATTTTTTTTCCAAGAAACATATCTAACCACTTTGGAGCATGACAAATTTCTGAAAGTGGGATTCGAGAGGATTTTTTATGCATCTTACCCAACAGGGAGGTGGCAAGGGGTTTTGATTTTATGTAGAAGGGGTTTATCCTTGGAAGTCCAAGATACTGTTGCTGATTCAGAAGGTAGGTACATAGTAGTGACTGGATTGCTATATGGCAAAGAGATCACCTTAGTTAACACCTACTTTCCTCCAGCTACCAAAAAGAGGGTTTTTCTTAATTTCTTTTCGCTACTTACTTCTAAATTGCAAGGCAGATAACTCTGGGGAGGGGATTTAAATGTTGTAGTGAACCCTGCACTGGACTCCTCTAATCCTAAACCTTATAGGCACTCCAAATTGTCTCAATACATTAAGTGTACACTTCAACATTTGGGTCTGATAGATAGTTGGTGTTCTTCTCATCCCAGGGAGCCTGGCTATACACATTATTCTGAGACACGGTAGCTTGGTGAGGCTTAATTATTTTTTTACTGCATCTGAACATTTTGTGGATGTTTTGAAGGTAGAATTGGGGCCACTTCATTTGTCAGATCATTCTCTGGTTCTGGTCACAATAAGACATACAGTATTAAAGAGTCACATTGTACCTTCTAGAGGCTTCATTTAGCTTATCTTGAAGATCAACCCTTAATGAAGGATATTGTTTCCCAGGTTTGGACTTATTTGGATCTCAATGATACTAGTGAGGTTTCAGCTAGTATATTATGGGACACATTAAAGGCCATTATACAAGGTAGATTGATTTTCTATGCCTTGGCAAGGCAAAAAGAACAGAAGAAAAGAATGACAGAATTATATCAAGAGATAAAATCTCTACAAGAGGTCTTAGCCACCGGGGACTGCACTGTCCACCAGAAGTTATTGGACACGAAAGCCAAATTACAGAAATACCTTGATCAAAAAACAGAGCATGCACTTTTTTTATTTGAAACATAAATATCATGTAGGAGGAGCAAAGGGGCAAAATACTTGGCACATCACCTATGAATCCAGTGGGTGGCAGCTGCTGTTCATAAACTAAAAGACCCTGAGATAAGGATGCTTACTCATAATACAGGTGAAATATTAGATACATTTTGGGGTTATTACAAATCACTATATATATATATACCAGATTCTCATGTATCTTCCTCAGATAAGATTTGGTCATATTTAACTCATGCTTCCCTGATTTCTCCTATTTCTTTTGCATAACTTATAACTGCTATCCAATGGTTTAATTCTGGGAAGATCCCAGGGATGGATAGTTTTCCTTCTGACTTTTATAAGCTTAAAGATTTGCAGCAGGTATTGTGTCCTGTGTTGTTGCGAGTGATTGTTTATTGTTTATTGAATACTAGGAATTAATACCTTTGAGCCAAGGCTCTTTTACAAAGGTTCCACATCAAATTAGGTACAAGCAATAAGGTTACAATGAGCGACGCAAGGAAAGTACATTATGGAATGCTATATACATGGACAGAACAAATATCAAAAACATTAGTGCAGGGATAAGTAATTACCAGATGAAACACTTTAATTCAATAAGCAATCAAATGGGGGGGGAGACAGGAAAGTAATGTGAGAGATAGGGCATATAAATGAAAAAAGGGAGGAGCCGACCACAGGTAGTGGAAAGGAATCATCTACCAGGCCTTTGTCAGGTAAAGTGGGCTGGAGAGAAACAACTTAAATAGAGAGGAATTAGTCAAAGCAGTTGCAGGAGTTGGAGGTGGCAAAGTGAGAGAATAGGCTAGATTTAAATGCACCTAAAGAGGTAGAGAAGGTAATAGAGGTGCTAAGTGCATTTAGCCAGGAGGGGGCACGATAGGCAAATGATCTCTGGCCCTGGGAAGTCCGGCAATGGGGGACCTGAAGGGGCTGATTTTCTGATCTTCTGGTGGGTCGAATACTTGTGTTCTGGCATATCAGGTCTTGAATGCAAGGTGGAGTGAGGCCCATGATGGATTTTTTAGCCATAAGGCAGGTAAGGTACTTTAGGCGGTTTGAGAGTTGTAGCCATCCAGTTTCAGCATATAGCTCGCAGGTGTGAGTATGTTGATGAGCACCAGTAAGCAGCCGACAGGCCTTGTTAAGGGAGGCTGTAATACATTTAAGTGCGCTAGTAGAGGCAGACCCATAGACAATTAGGCCATAGTCAATAATTGAGATGATTGAGGATTGAATAGCTAGCTTCAGTGCTGGTAGGGTGAGAAGCTGAGTGAGGAGGAAAGTACAAGAGGGAGAACCTTTCCCTCCCTCATGGCACTATGCAATTATTGCATCACTACTGAAACCAAGCAAAGACCCCCCTTAGACCAGAGTCCTACAGTCTATTTCAATGTTAAATACTGACTACAAATTCTTTATGTCCATCTTTGCTGCCAGAATGGAGGGCCTTCTCCTATCCTTGAATGACCGGAACCAGACTGGATTTGTTCAGAATCGCCAGGTGTTAACATTTGATGTACTTATTTACTTTCAGATTATACTGCAGAGAGATATATCCCTCTGGTCCTGGCCAGTCTAGATGCAGAGAAGGCCTTTGATTGAGTTATATTGCCCTATCTTTGCTCAGTATTACAGGCTTTTGGGTTTCCTTTGAGTTTTGTTACTATGCTTAGAAAAGTACCGTATATGTTAACCCAATGCCATATATTAGGGTAAATGGTACTTTGACTCCCACGTTCTGTTTAGGTCAGGGTACTCATCAAGGATGCCTCATAGCTCCCCTTTTATTTCATTGTATGTTGAACTGTTAGCATCCCATATTCTCCTTTCAAAACATGTTCAGGGTATCCCAGTTGGGGGGATGGGAGTATAAAGTGGCTTTATTTGCTGACGATATTTTTGTTAACTTTAACAAATCTCACATCCTTACTTAAGAAGTTTCTTTGCCCATTGGAGGAATTTGATTTGTTAGCAGGATTTCACTTAAATAAGTCTAAGACTGAGGTAATAGCCTACTGTTATACACCACTGAAGGAGATACAAAATATATTGCCCATTCAATGGAATAGGAACTATATTAAGTACTTGGGTGTTGTTTAACGAAATCCCCTGAACATGTTGACCTACTGAATTTTGAACCCCTTACACAGGAGGTTAAACAAGACTTAGCTAATTGCATTACATTGCCTTTACCATTCTTGTGGCTCGTTGAAGTGATACAAATGTTTGTTTTACCCAAAATTTTGTTTTTCCTCCAAACACTCCCAACATTTCCTTTGCAAATATACTTGTGAGAGTGGCAAAGATCTATCTTGCATTTCATTTGGCAAGGGAAACATCCTAGGGTACAGGCAGCAATTCTTTATTTGTCTCCAGCATAAGCTGGAATAGGGCTTCCAAACTTGGAATGGGATGGTAGGGCAATGTACTTGCATATAATATGTTACTGGACAAATTATTTCTATATGGCATATTGGAAGGTGATAGAGTTTGCTTTGAATGACTCGTACAATATAGGTCAAATGCTCTATGCAACCTCTATTCTACAACCTTCACTCTCCCACTTGGGTTTATACACTAGAGTGGTAATGAAGATTTGGTATAGATATTCAAAATCTCTTCAGCTGGAGCATTGTTTTCTTATTATAGCTTTAGCATGGGATGCTGATATCCCATTTTATCAGATATTCCCTAGGAGGTGGGCCAAGCTGGGATTAAAATATTCTCCCCATCTCAGGGGGAGGAAATGGACAAGAAAATGATATAAGGCATCCTTAGGATGGCAGAAAAAGGGGAGATGTTGTTGATGGGCTACGTGAATATGCCAAATGTTAACTGGAGCAACTTTGCTGTGGCCACATCCAACAGCAGGGTCTTTCTTGATGCCCTACATGGAGCATGCCTCAAGAAGCTAATGTTGGAACCCATTTGGGAGGCAGCAATCTTAGACCTGGTACTCTCAAATGGGGACAGAGAGAGGATTTCATATCTAGAAGTGGGTGGCCATCTGGGAACCAGTGACCACCAAACAGTGTGGCTTATGATAAACACAGCCGCAAAGTCAAGACATACAAAAGTAAGGGTACTGGACTTAAGGAGGGCTGACTTTGTCAAAATGGGAGAGTGCCTCAGAAAAGCACTAGCAAACAGGTAAGGAGGGGTGGAGCAACAATGGAGAAACATCAAAACAGCCATCACAGAGGCAACAAGCCTTTGTGTGGAGCAAATAAATCAAACAAAAGAAAAAAAACACTATGGTTCTCAAAACAGGTGGCGGGGAAGGTAAGGGAGAAAAAGACAGCATTCAGGAAGTATAAGGAAAAAGGGGTAGGACAGAGAACTGTACCAGTTAAAGCAGAAGGAAGTGGGGAAGGCAGTCAGAATAGCAAAGGCCCAAACTGAGGAAATGATAGCCAACTTGGTTAAGAAGGAGGATGAAACCTTTATAAGTACATTAGGGAGTGAAAAGACAAAGGAGGGATAATGATGCTTAATAAAGGGAGGTGGGTGGGCAGAGAGGATAGTGAAAAGCAGGGATACTGAACAAATACTTCTACTCAGTATTCACAGAAGAGGAGGAGGTGGAGGTACCTAATCCAATCAATAGAAATACTCTGGAGAGGGGAGTCGATACCAGTCATTTCACAGAAGAAAGGGTTCTGAAAAAACTCCTAAAACTGAAGGTGGACAAAGCAATGGGGCTTGACGGGATTCACCCCAGAATTCTAAAAGAACTAAGGGGAGAACTAGTGACACCACTGACTACCCTTTTTAACAAATCAAGGGAGGATAGTGTAGTACCTAAGGACTGGAGGACGGTAGATGTGAGTCCCCTTCACAAATGTGAGAGCAAAGCAGAGGCAGGAAACTACAGACCTGTTAGCTTGACCTCTGTGGTAGGGAAAATGATGGAATCACTTCTGAAAGAAAGAATTGTTGAGTAGCTAGAGGCCAGTGGGGTACAGGACCCAAGGCAGCATGGATTCACAGTGGGAAGGTCTTGTCAGATGAATCTAATAGATTTCTTTGACTGAGTGACCAAAGTAGTAGACCTGGGAGGGGTGTGGACATGGCCTACCTAGACTTTAGCAAGGCATTTGACACAGTCCCTCACAAAAGATTAATAAACAACAAATTAGCCAGCCTGGGAGTGGGTCCCAGGGTCATAGCCTGGGTAAAAAATTGGCTGGACAGCAGGACACAGAGGGTAATAGTAAATGGAGTCCACTCTGAAGAAAGGGGGGGGTTACTAGTGGGGTACTGTAGGGTTCAGTACTGGGTCTGATCCTTTTTACTGTCTTTATAAGTGAAATTTATTTATTTTATTTATTTGCTTTTGTTGACCAGGTACGCACACTAGACAGCCAAGTGCCTGTTGCAGAGGGACTGGAAGGAAAAGCATGCCTCTTTTCAGACAACACAATGATCTGCAACAGGGTTGATACACAAAGGGGGGGTGGAAAGGATGAGAAGGGATTTGGCAAGGTTGGAGGAATGGTCAAAAGTATGGCAGCTTAGATTCAATGCAAAGAAGTGCAAAGTAATGCACCTGGGAAGCAAAAACCCAGGGTAAGAGTACATAATGGGGGGTATTAATAACAACCAAAATGGAAAGGGACCTGGTGGTAGTTATACCAGATGACCTAAAGGTAAGCAAGCAATGTGAGAAGGCAGTAAGCATGGCTGGGGGGGATACTGGGATGTATAGGGAGAGGCATCACCAGTAGAAAACAGGAAGTTGTTATCCCTCTGTACAGACAGTTGGTGATACCCCATCTGGAGTACAGTACGCAGTTCTGGAAACCCCATCTCTGCAAGGACATAAACAGGATGGAGGCAATCCAGAGAAGGGCAACTAAAATGGTGCAAGGTCTGCAACAGAAGTCATACGAAAAAAGACTAAAGGAGTTTAATATGTATACCCTTGAGGAAAGAAGGGAAAGGGGGACATAATAGAAACTTTCAAGTACCTCAAGGGAATCAACAAAGTCCAAGATGGTAGCATCTTTCAGAAAAAGAGATGTGCAAGAATAAGGGGAAACAATCTGAAGATAGAGGGGGGATGGCTCAGGGGCAATGTGAAGAAGTATTTTTTCACAGAGAGGGTGGTGGACACATGGAAATGCCTTCAAGAGGAAGTCGTGGGGTCAAAAACACTGGGTGAATTCAAAAATGAATGGGACAGACATAAGGCAATTCTGGTGGGGGGTAGGAAGAAGTAGGCTGTTGGTTAACTAGGATCTGCAGCTTATCCAATAGATAGGGAAAAGGGCAGACTAGGTGGGCCAAGCGGTTCTTATCTGCTGCCAAAGTTTATGTTTCTATGTATTATCATCAGCTTTTTGACCTTAAGGGTCGTCTTTCATTTGGAGAACTACAACTGAGGTACAGCTTAGCAAACCTAGACCATTTTAGATTTTTGTAGCGTAGCTCTTATTTGCAAGCTCTTCACTGTAACTGTTCTTTTCTGACCTGTTTGAATTCTCCAGGAATATGGATAATTATTGCAGCACAACAAGAAGAGGATTTTAAGCATTTAATAGGATTTTGGTATTCAGATATACAAGCTCCTAAATTGGAACTAATTAAGCCAATATTCCACAGGTGGCAATTAGAAGTGGAGGAACCTTGTACTTGGGAGGAATGGCAGACCTCTGCATTACTAAGTTTTAAGGTTTCATCCTCTCCCTATTTAAAGGAGTTTTCTTGGAAGTGTAGACTTCATTTTTTTTCTCCTCACTCCTGTGAGGGTTGCTAAGTACAAGGGCTCACAATATGTTTTCCCCTGGCAGCAATGTGGAGAATCGCAGGTTGACCAGGTGCATGTTTTTTGGAGCTGTCCAAAGTTAGAGCTATTTTGGTGGATGATAATGGGGGCTCTTTAGAAGGTTTTTAATGAAAGCTTGACTTTATCCCACAAATTGGTATTGTTATTGATTCTAACAGAGTGTCCCAAATTTACTAGGAATTAGGTTAAGCTACAAATGATATTAATTCTGTGTGCAAAAAAAGCCTTAACTAAGGTTTGGTTGCAGCTGTAGATCCAAGATATCACTAGTTGGCATGAGATAGTCAATTTTATTTATGGAATAAAAAGGATTTATTTCTGGTATATAAACAAGGATGCTATTTGTCAACGAATTTGGCAACCTTGTGTCACCGTTCAGTTAGATGTTAACCCTACCTTGTGCCCTAAGGATTTTATGTGTGATGGGAGGGGGCAGTAATATAAATAATAATGAAACCATGTGGTTCTTTGAAGCTCCTTTCCCTTTAGGTAGGTTTTTCGTATTAGTTGCTGATGCTTTACTTCGTTATTGGAAAGGAATGATACTAATTAACAGTCTTGCCTTGTGGGTAGTTTTATTCTTTTATATGATTATTGTGTAATTATTTTTCACTCCAGAAATATTTTGTGTATTTGTGTACTGCTTCTCCTTTTAAGCGTATTTTTGATTTGGATATATGTTATTTGTTCTCTTTTATTACAATTTAATAAACTTTGATTGTAAAAAAAAGGACCTGTTTTGTGAGTAATCTCTTGCGGTGACTATTGAATAACCTCTTCTTACATCGAATCTATTTTGTGACTAATCTCTTCCGGTGACTATTGAATAAAGGGAGGCAGTATAGTGCAGTGGTTTAAGGCTCTGAGCTGCAAACCTGGAAACCTGGGTTTGAATCCCACAACCCCCCAAATGCATATTGTGTAACCCTGAGCAATCCACTTAACTTCCTTGTGCTCCCAGGTCACAGCTGTAAACCACCTTTCAGCTTAGTGTGTCTCTCCTGGTTAAAAAAAAAAAACTCTTGGTACAGCAAAACTGTTTTGTGAATAATGTCTTGTGGTGACTATTGAATAACCTCTTCATGCTTTGAAAATGTTTTGTGAATAATTGATTCTTGTGTCAGTCTTCTCCTGTGTGGAGTCACCACTTCCTGCATCATAATATTCTCATTTTATGTCAGTGATGTGTTTCATTGTATCAATCTTATTTAGCAGCATGCTCTTGCCTTGATTTTTTAGTATCGACCAAAGTTTTGTTACTGGAAAAAGTTGTTATACCATCATTTTTAAAACTGACTTGTGTTTCGACAGTTTACACTTTTGGAATAATGGAATCCAGAAGAAGGCCCAGTGTATATGCAGCAGCCATGCACAGTGAAACTCTGCGTAATACGGCCAACCCCCAATCAGCAAAGGAAAAAAGCAAGCGTTACCAAGTAAACATCAACAATGACATGGAACATTATAGAAACATAGAATTTGATGGCAAATAAGGACCGCTTGGCCCACCTAGTCTGCCCATTTCCCTACCTACTGGATAAGCTGCAGATCCTAGTTAACCAACAGCCTACTTCCTCCTACCCCCACCAGAATTGCCTTATGCCTGTCCCATGCATTCTTGAATTCCCTCACTGTTCTTGACTCCACAACCTCCTCAGAAAGGCTGTTCCATACATCTACAACCCTCTCTATGAAGAAATACTTCCTCACATTACCTCTGAGCTGTCCCCCCTCTATCTTCAAATTGTGCCCCCTTGTTCTTGGACATCTCTTTTTCTGAAAGATGCTACCGTCTTGGACTTTGTTGAGTCCCTTGAGGTACTTGAAAGTTTCTATTGTGTCCTCCTTCTCCTTCCTTTCTTTCCTCGAGGCTATACATATTAAGCTCCTTTAGTCTTTCTTCATATGTCTTCTGGTGCAGACTCTGCACCATTTTGGTTGCCCTCCTCTGGATAGCCTCCATGCTGTCTATGTCTTTGTGGAGATGGGGTCTCCAGAACTGCATGCAGTACTCCAGATGTGGTCTCACCAACTGTCTGTTCAGAGGGATAACAACTTCTTGTTTTCTAATGGCGATGCCTGTCCCTATGCATCCCAGTATCCCCCCAGCCCTCCTCACTGCCTTCTCACATTGCTTTCCCACCTTTAGGCCATTTGATATAACTACCCCCAGGTCCCTTTCCATTTTTGTTGCTGTCAGTTTCTCACTCCCCCCCCCCATTGTGTACTCTTGCTCTGGGTTTTTGTTTCCCAGGTGCATTACTTTGCACTTCTTTGCATTGAATCTAAGCTGCCATATATTTGACCATTCCTCCAGCCTTGCCAAGTCCCTTCTCATCCTTTCCACCCCACCTTATGTATCAACCCTGTTGCAGATCTTTGTGTTGACTACAAAGAGACATACTTTTCCTTCCAGTTCATCTGTAATGTCACTTATAAAGACATTAAAAAGGACCAGCCCCAGTAGTGAACCCTGCGGTACCCCGCTAGTAACCCCCCTTTCTTCACTGTGAACTCTGTTTACTATTACCCTCTGTGTCCTATTGTCCAGCCAGTGTTTAACCCAGGCTACCACCCTGGGACCCACTCCCAGGCTGGCTAATTTGTTTATTAATCTTTTGTGTGTGACTGTGTCAAATGCCTTGCTAATGTCTAGGTTGGCCATGTCCACACCCCTCCCTGGTTATCAGCACTATTTGGAGATATCTGCAGCATGCTCACGTGCATACCACAGAAACATGACCGCTGAGCAGCACGAACACTACAGCCAGAAGGCTAAAGAGAGGATGCAAAAATACCGAGAAGCTCAGAAGGAGAAGAAACAAGTGCAAGCTGATACAAGTAGTGCACCCACTAAAAGAGAAACAAGGGCTGGTGAGCCAAAGAAAGAAGCCCAAAGAGCAACATGGAGGGAGAAATAACGGCAACAGCATGCTGAAATGACAAGTCAAAACCAGAGAAGAATCAATAAAGAGCAACACCATAAAAATGCCAAAAGAAAGGAGCTACAAAAGTAAGCACAAGTCACTGCCACTTAGAAGTGTGAGAAAATATAATTCTACCAGCAGAATTTTTGTGGAATACAGATTTTTGCTCCAGTGGAAGTTCAGAAAACATTTTCCCAACTTCCTCAGAATTTCCACCTGACATGCAGATTTTTTTTTTTTTTTTAATGATGCGGCTTTTTTATTTACTTGAGGGAAAATAGTTGTTAAACCCAGTGTGTTCGATTTTTTTTAGATGTGGAATAATCAGTGTTTATGCGCAATTTTTCTCCAGTAGTCCACAGGTGTGAGCACTTCTTCCACATCTCACGTATTCCATTTTACGCATAATAATTCCACATCTGTAAATAACAGTCATGTAAGTTGCTGAATTTCTTAAGCATATTTTAAAAAAAAAATCCATGTTTTTGCTTGCTGAAGTCGGAAATTTCTCAGTTATAGGCTGAGAAAAGACTAGAGAGATAGGTATTGTACTAGAGGACAATAGAGAGAAAGTGATTTCACTTTCTATATGTATTATGTCAGCAAATCGCAGTAGTGTGGAGGATTTATTATGGTCAGCACCAGCCAGGCCTATGAGGAATCATCACAGAGCAGCAGGAGCAGCAAGAAGTATAGAGTGGAGACCAAAGTGGGCTGCCAGTAGAGCCACAGCAGGGCCAGGGCAATACAGATCAGCCTAGGTCACCTATACAAATATTGTATCCACCTCTATTTAGTTACAAGGAGGTTGCAGTTATGGAGAAGGTGTCACTAGCAATATTGATAAGCTGTTTGGCCCAAACAGAGTTCCTGTGAAAGAGTCAAGAGAGGAACAAAGTTTGGTCATCCATTCAATCCACCCTGGACACAGATGGACATGGACCTGTGCCATGCTCAAGCCATCAAACTAAGCACAAGTGGGATTACCTACAATGTAGGGACAGTGAGTTGCTGTAGACACCTAGTGTTGTGGTGACCATCACTGCAAAGTAGAGTAGCAGCAGCAAAATGAAAGCTGAGAAGACCAGTACCAATACCAATGGATCCCCTGCAGGGAAGAGGAAGAGGATGCATGTGAGAACAACAGCAGCACTAGTGAGTACACTTTTTGTCTTAATTTACTCTTTTTGTTTCTGCCCCCGACAGATGTCCTCCCTTCCCCATCGCTCTGTTGCCCTGCTGCACTACTATGTGTGCTCACCTGGCTGGGGGGGGGGGGCATTCAGGTACTCAGCATGACACTCACAGACATTGCTACCTTGTGGGTGCACGCTACAGTAATTTCCTTCACTGCTGATTTTGGCATTTGTGTTGGTCTCTGTGTTCCTAACCTTCTGCGCATTGGGGTAGTGTTTTGTTTCCCTGGTTGTGGAGTGAAGATGACAGAGCAAGCAGTTTCTTCCTCACCACGATCAGGTAAATGAAGATTCGAGTGGGACATGCGACACTAAAGGTAACCCGGGCGTGAGGGGTCAACTGCAGAGTTGCAGGGTGTCATTGTTGTTTCAGATTCTTTTAACCAGCCATCATTCTGCTGCATGTAGTCTCTGTCATCATTGAATACTTGCAGAGTCACTGCCAGTATTGGATGATTTCAGCTCTTTGGCACGCATTCCCTCTCTGTCTCCTGTCCTGTCCATGATGTTACTATCAAGTAGGCGGAAGGACTATTTCATTATAAATTTCCATATTCAAATAATTTTTTTCTCCAAAAAGCATAACTTTTTCTGACTGTAACACACAAAAAAAATGTCCATTTTATAAGCACAGTAAGACACTCCAGGTGTGTGCATGGAACATATTTTACCACACAACAGGGGCTAAAGGCACTCAGCCAAGGCCCCGTGCCTTATTAAGCCCCTAGCCATGTGGTAAAATATGTTCCATGCACACCCTGTCATGTCTTATTGCTTACATATTAGTGCTGTATGGCTACATCAAAGATTCTGAACATCATATCAATTCACTACCCAGCAGCACCTATTCACCCACCTGTCACTACCTAATGTGCAACAAAGTATTTATTTCTACCACTTTCTTAGTGCTCTCTGTCCCCCCCTTTGCCCACCCCACCCCATACCTGGCCTTATTTCTCTAACTGTAAACAAATGTATCCAATTCCAATATATTTGTACCTGGTTGTGGAAAAAGAAGGTCAAAGTAAAGCAAGCACCAAAGATAATTACCTGTGCACTTGTGATTGTCAACAAACCATGATGCAGCAGTCTTGACTGTTGGGTAAATTCAGGTTCAGGTCATCTGTGGCTGCATGTGCATTTATAAAGCATTACATAGAAACATAGACTTTGACGGCAGATAAGGACCACTTGGCCCACCCAGTCTGCCCATTTCCCTTCCTATTGGATAAGCTTCAGATTCTAGTTAACCAACAGCCTACTTCCTGCAACCCCCCACTACAATTGCCTTATGTCTGTCCCATGCATGTTTGAATTCCCCCACTGTTTTAGACCCAACAACCTCCCCAGGAAGGCGGTTCCATGCATCCACCACTCTCTCCATGAAAAAAAATGTCCTCACATTACCTCTGAGCCGTCCCCCCTATATTTTTAAATTGTGCCCCCTTGTTCTTACACATCTCTTTTTCTGAAAGATGCTATCAACCTGAACTTTGTTGATTCCCTTGAGGTACTTAAAAGTTTCTATCATGTCCCCCCGTCCCTCCTTTCATCAAAGGTATACATATTAAGCTCTCTCAGTCTCTCTTCATATGGTTTCTGATGCAGATCCTGCACCATTTTATTTGCCCTCCTCTGGACTGCTTCCATCCTGTCTATGTCCTTGCGTTGATGGGGTCTCCAAAACTGCACACAGTATTCCAGATGGGGTCTCACCAACTGTCTGTACAGAGGGATAACCACTTCCCTTTTCTACTTGTGATGCCCTTCCTATGCATCCCAGTATCCCCTGGCTCTCCTTACTGACTTCTCACATTGCTTCCAACTTTAGGTCATCTGATATGACTACCCCAAGTCCCTTTCCATTTTTGTTGTTGTTAGTACCTCCCTGCTATTAAGTACTCTTCTCCTGGGTTTTGTTTCCCAGGTGCATTACTTTGCACTTCTTTGCATTGAATCTAAGCTGCCATATGTCTGACCATTCCTCCAGCCTTGCCAAGTTCCTTCTCATCCTTTCTACCCCCTTGTGTATCAACTCTGTTACAGATCTTTGTGTCATCTGCAAGAGGCATACCTTTCCCTCCAGACCCTCTGCAATGTCACCTATAAAGATGTTAAAGAGGACTGGACCCAGTACTGAGCCTTGAGGTACTCCACTAGTAACCCCCCTTTCTTTGGAATGTGTTACATTCACTATTGCCTTCTGTGTCCTGTTGTGCAGCCAGTTTGCTACCCAGGCTACCACCCTGGAACCCACTCCCAGGCTGGCTAACTTGATTATTAGTCTTTTGTGCGTGACTGTGTCAAATGCCTTGCTAAAATCTAGGTAGGCCATGTCCACAGCCCCTCCCTGGTCTATTACTTTGGTGACCCAGTCAAAGAAATCAATTAGATTCATCTGACATGACCTTCCTGCTGTAAATCCATGCTGCTTTGGGTCTTGTGCCTCGCTGGCCTCTAGGTACTCAACAATTCTTTCTTTCAGAAGTGATTCCATCATTTTCCCTACCACTGAGGTCAAACTTACAGGTCTGTAGTTTCCTGCTTCTGCCTTACTCCCACTTTTGTGAAGGGAATCACATCTGCCCTCCTCAGTCCTCAGGTACCACCCCATCCTCCCATGATTTGTTAAAAGTGTGGTCAGTGGTGTCACTAGGTCCTCCCTTAGTTCTTTTAGGATTCTGGGGTGAATCCGTCAGGACCCATTGCTTTGTCCACCTTGCGTTTTAGGGTTCTTTCAGGACTCTTTCTTTTGTAAATGGACTGGTGTCAACCCCCTACCAGAGTGTTTCTATTGTCTGGTTTAGGTAACTCCTCCTCCTCTTCTTTTGTGAATACTGAGCAAAAGTATTCATTCAGTATCTCTGCCTTTTCACTGTCTCCCTCTGCCCACCTCCCCTCTCCTTTATTAATCTTCACTATTCCTCCCTTAACCTTTCTATGCTCCCTAATGTACCTATAAATGGTTTTATCCCCCTTCTTAACTGAGTTGATATCTGTGATTACAGTGTCAAACCTGAAACAGCAATCACACCCTTAGTTACAGAGACACAATGGAATGGATTATAGTCAGTTTATGATAAAAATACCTTCTTTACCTGAAAAGAAAACCCACTCAGAACAGTCTCACTTTGCATGACCCATATGCATCAGAACTTAAGCCAGTAATCCTCCACCATAACTACTATCACTGTCCACACACCCCCCACCATCCTCCCCACCACCATTACTACTACCGCTGTCCACCCACCCCACCGTCCTCCCACCACCATTACTACTACCTGTCCACCCACCCCACCATCCTCCCCACCACCATTACTACTACCGCTGTCCACCCACCTCACCATCCTCCCCACCACCATCAATCTTTCTCAAAGACCATCAGCTCCTACACCTATCTCATTATGATACACATATTTGTTATTTAAAAATATTAAGGCCTTACCTAGGCATTTGTGTGATAAACACATCAGGAAGCTGCAGGCCTGTCGGAGTAAGGGAGAATCACAGCAGCAGTAGAAGCAGTGGCAGCAGCAGTCAGAAAACCACAGTGAGGCAAACCTGAAAGGGAAGCACATGTACAGTCACAGAAACACAAGACAAGCATGAATTGACAATACTTAGTTTATGAATACCCGCTCTGTCAGGAAAAAAAAAGAAACTACTTTATCTTTATCTAATAAACCTTCAGCTTCAGCAGAAATG
Source organism: Neoceratodus forsteri (assembly GCA_016271365.2). Taxonomy (NCBI): domain Eukaryota; kingdom Metazoa; phylum Chordata; order Ceratodontiformes; family Ceratodontidae; genus Neoceratodus; species Neoceratodus forsteri. The sequence goes on along the minus strand of CM028131.1, from coordinate 155,910,281 downwards.
GTCTGCTGCACCTAGTGCAGTGGATAACCACTACCACTGTATTGTCCACCCCCCCACACTGGAAACTAAACTCAAAATGCCTGTCTCAAAGACGGTCAGAATCAACCCTTAATGGAACAAATAAATCAATTGCGTGCTGTCATTAAAAATTAAAATAAATATTACATACTTACCTGGAAAGTTGGCATGGCCATGCCATGAAGCCACAGTGTGGGATCAGCAGCAGGAGTCAGAAAGCCTTAGGGAATTCCGAGACAGGCCTGAAATAGAAAAAAATATACAACAGTTGCAGAAATATATCAGAGAACCATAATTGTCAGTATTTTGTTGAGACACAACAGCAGCAGTTATGCCAGACTATCTACTCAGAATATACTGTCAATTTGTCCAATGTAAATTAAGGACTAGCTGTCTTTGCCTGCAGAAGTTTATCAGCCTCTATCCCCCCCACAATGCCCACCCACCTGCTTTAGTCTGAACTCAATCATAATATATCCTCAACTATTACACTATCATGGAATAAACATTCTGTAAATGCCAAGAATAATGCATGTTTCTCCGTGATCGATGTTTGTGTGAAGGCTTGAAGTACTTACCTGTGCACTTCTCATTGCCAACCAATACAGCCACTGGCATGGCTGTACCCTGGCATGGGAATATTTGTAGTCAGGACAGCATGAGCGGAAGTATTACCAGCCACCATTACAGACGCAGACCTGAAAAGTGAAAAATCATTTATGAAATGGCTGGTAACAATGAAGCACTCTGATTGGCTAGTAAGAATGTGTTAATATGTCTAACACCACAGAAAAAAGACCTTGCTGTTTTATGCCAGGCAGGCACTGATCTTCCCATTCTGCCAGTGTTCCAAATTACAATGTTAAAAAAATAAAAGCTGCCTTCATGTTTTCACTCACTAACCCACCCGATCACTGTAGTGCTGCCAGACCACAATTACTGCTGCTATCTCTTCCCGTTGCACTCAACTGTCCGCTTGCTCCCTCCCACCCGCTGAGATCTCTTCCCTTTCTTGCCACCCATCCACTCTGTTGATCACAGTCCTCCTCAAGCATAGCTGCCACCTACTTGGTACCTCCTTATTGTACCCGTTACTGTTTTTATGGGAGGAAAATAATGGAACTGGAGCTGGAGGGAGGCAATGCCATGACAACTCAAGAACCTACAAGTACGGAAGCCTGCCTAGGTCAAAAATCCTCAACTCAAAAAAAAAAAAACACACAGTAAACTGGTGGAGGAACTATTTTATATTAATTAAAGAAAAATATTTCATTTTTTTATTACTTATTATAGTAATTTTTACTTTCATATGTATCTATAATTTAGATGCCCATTTCATACATGCAATAAGCCACTCCAGGGTCTGTGTGTTAGACACTTTAACACATGGCTAGGAGGCTGGACACACTAGGCCAGTGGCCTCATGCCTCACTACGCCTCCTAGCCATGTGTTAAAGTGTTTATCACACACCCTGTCATGTGTGATTGCTTACATATTTGAGAAATCACAAGGGAAACAACACATTAGTAACAAATAATAACAGGGTGGGCGTGGCACACATGTGCTGCTGGACCAAGAGTTGTGTACATCCTCTCACTATGTAGTATGCCAGCACTCCCTACCTAATGTGCAAACAACCTGTTCAGAACTTTTGTAACAACCAGCCTGTTCACTCACATGCCCTCCCGAACCATCCAATGTTTAATATGATAAAAAACATCTCTTCCACCCCAACATGAACATTAGCAGTAACATGCTATGGTTCACTTCCGAACAAGTTGTGTGTTTTCAAAAAGTATGTTACTCAAAAATTTTAAATAACAACACTAGACCTCATTTAAGCAATAACGCCTGACCAGGGATTATGTTAATGGCTTGGTAATCACTCTCTAGGGGTGTAATGTGGCACGAGGCACAGCTGAGTGCTACCTGCCCCTAGAGGGTGATTAACTATCTCTGACCATTACCATAACCCCTGGTAACATGTCTTATTGCTATTACAATAAAATAGTTTTTTATACTGTTCAACCTTGTTCAGCAAGTGATTAGGCTGTACATATACAGTATGTTGATAACCAAATATTAACATAGGGCTGATAGACTGTTTACAACCAATCAGAAACCTCTATTTCTCAGACCCTTTTTATAAGAAAGTAAAATGTCCTGACCTCCACACATTATTTGCGGAAAAAAAATTGGCATAATGAGTTGTAGTTGCGGATAATTTCTCGATCCTGTGATGTATGTAAGTGAAAAAGATTTCCGCATATCAAAACTGAAATACCGCAGTTACGGTAACCTTTTCACATGTATGTATTACAACCGCAGAGACAAAGTTCCACAGGTTTTATACTGCGTTCCAATTACAAGTCGTGATTACCCTTTAAATGCGGAAAAAAAAGTTGCTATTATAAAGGCGGAACTGGAAATCGAACATTTCACCATTTCCTGTGTGGCAATTCCACAATTGCAAGAAACACTGAAAAAGTCACAGAGTCAGACTCAGACTGAGAGATAGGACAGCTAGTTTAGTTGAGAGATTGAGAAACATGTCTGCAACTACAGAATCAGGATTGGGGGTGATCAGTAGGCATCTGGAGGAGGAGGAGGAAGGTGACCAGCAGCAGAATGTGGGGGAAGGGGAAGTTGAAGTTGTTGAACACAGCAACAATGGTCAGCAGCAGGAGCAAGGCCAGCAGAATCAGCTTCATGCTCAGCCCTCAACTAGTGCCGATGCTGGCACTGCTGAAAACTTGCACCAGCCTTCACATATAAGGAGGTGGCAGTGCTAGTAAGGGAGCTGACAGCACATGCAAAACAGCTGTACTGTGAGAGGCCATACAGGCAAGTATTGCCAAAGAGGGAGATGACGTCCAGCCTTGCTCTGTGAAGCAAATTAAACATAAGTGGGATGACATCCAGAGGTGTGACAGGCAGTTACTAGCAGGCACTAGGGGGAGCTGTGACCCTGAAAGGGAATGGTGGTAGTAAGAAGAGGAAGAGGACACAGTGAAAGAAGCCAGCAGAGCCCAACACCGGAGCCACAGTGGAGGATGACAGTACAAGTGAGTATATTACTTTTATTATTCTAACTTTTACTGCCATCAGTTGCCAGTTGCCATGAGATAATATTGGAGGGTGGTAGATCCAGAAGGGATATAAGGAGGCATTTCTTTACAGAGAGGGTGGTGGAAAAGTGGAATGCACTACCAGCTGAGGTGATGGCAGCATGTAACACAGTTGAATGCTTCAAAAGGACAAAGAGGAGGGCAAAGGGAGGTACTGTGAGGTGGTTGGGTGGCGCAACTGGCTGCTGAATAGAGAGATAACTGTATGCTCGAGCAGCACAGACCATGATGGCCTTTTGCTGCTGGCAATTTCTGTATGACAGTATGACAATAAATAGTGACAATCAATCTGTGGTGACTAGACTACAAATATTTGCACAACTGCATTTCATTGCAGTATTCTTCTCTTTATTGTTAACAGATGCTGCCAAGAGCAGCTCTACTGCTGCTTCCAGTGCCATGGAGTCCATTGCCACAGTTCCAGTAGATGGAGTTGAGGAAGGAGCAACCAGCAGCACTGTGGAGACCCCCAGCCCTTCTGGTGGTAAGATGATAATTGTTTTATGCAGATAAGGATTAAGTAGGGTCATAATGTAGATAGTGCACAAATTGTTATTTATATATAATTACTGATGGTCACTTTTTCCCTAAGGAAAATATTAACAAGGTTGATATGTGTCATAATAATAACCAGCTGCTTATTACATGAAACATGCATGTTGTTCCATGACCCCCTGCATGTGCTAGCTGCCCTCTCCCTTTATTCGTGATGGACACCTGCCAGTCCCACAACCATCACTCTGCAGTAACTAATACCAATGATTGCTTTCTCTTATGTCACATAACTGCAGTGGCAAAAAAGCACCCACCAGCAATTATATAAAAAAAAAGACAGTGTGATCTGCAAAACTCAATTTTACACACACCCTCTGTGTGGGATGCTTCTCATAAACCCCTTGGGCTCGCACTCAGGGTTTATGAAGCATGCCACACCTGCAGTGTGTATAAAAGCTCATAACGCACACCACCCCATCCTTTATTATGAACATACTAAAATTTCAGCAGAAGTAAGCCTCATTGTCTTTCAAGTCTGCTAGAGTGTGCAGCTAGCACCCTATATCGCCACTGCCCCTCCCTCACCTTCCACCCATTGCCCCTTCACCTCACCCTGTCACCCCCCTCTTGAAACTCTCTATCATCTTGGATGCCACCACCTTTCACAGTTTGGTGTTCCACTTATCCACCACTCTCTGAAGAAATGTCTCCTCATCTCTCTATTAAACCCACCCCCCTCCAATCTAAGATGGAGACCTCTAGTATCTCTCCCTTTTTGAAGCTTGAAAATCACATCAGTTTTATTCTTATTTACACCTTTCAGCTACTTAAAGGTATCATTCATGTCACCCATGTCCCTTCTCTCCTCCAGGGAGTACATATTCACCTCCCCTAACCTTTCCTCATACTGTAGGTGTTACCCACAATTTCCAGAATCATCTTTGTAGCTGTCCATTGTATACCCCTCCAACAATCTGATGTCCTTCTTCAGGAATGGGTGCAAGCCCAGTACCGCACGAAGTATTCCAGGTGGGGCCTGACCAGTGACCTATACAGAGGCAGGATGTCCTCCCGACTTCTTTAGTAGGCCCCTCTAGCTATGTACCCCAGCATTTTGTTGACTCTTGCTGTCACCATACTGCTCTGAGCAGAGTTGTTCATGCTCCTTGTTATGATCACCCCTAGGTCCTTCTCCTCAGTGGAACATCACAACTGTATGAAACTGATAGTCCTTCCCCTGGTTCCAGGCTCAGAACTTAGTGCAGAGCCTTGCAGTTCTTGGCAGTGAACCCCAGCTGCCATTTGGCCACACACTCCTGCAGTTTATTCAGGTCCCTCTGCGCTGCAACCCCAGCATCACCCCCTCCATATCATGTACAGTAACACAGATCCCATCTTTGTAACGTGAGTGAACAGATTGATTTTACCCTGTATCACATTTGAGAAATATGCAATGTAAATTTCAAATGGTAGTGATCTCAGAACTGATCCCTGTGGTACCCCATTTATCACCGGTGCACCACTCTTGATGATGACAGCCACCCCCTTACCAGCGCTCTCTGTTCTCTTACCATCAGCCAGTTTTTAGTCCATATCACCATTATTGGTATGGTCCCTACATTTTGCAGCTTCCCCAAATCTCCCATGCGCCACTGAATCAAATACCTTACTGAAGTCCAAGTCCAGAACATCCACAGCATGGCCCTTGTCCAGTTCTCGCATCACCCACCCTGTCATAGAACTCTACCAGGTTTGTCTGGCATAATATTCCCATGACAAACCCATGTGACGATTCATCATGAATGCCATTTGCCTCCAATAAGCTCATAAGCTTTTCATTTCGGATGATCTCCATGACTTTGCCCATGATCGAGGTGAGGATCGCTTGCATGTTGGTCCATGTATCATCCCTCAGCCCACCCTTATGGATCAGCACCACATGGAACATTCCAAAGTCATGAAGTACACATCCTGTGTACAGGGAGGTATTGAATGGGTCATGCAGTGGCCATGCCAGTACCTCTGCCAGCACCCTCAGTCCCCTAGGGTGGATGCCATCCCATTTAGGCACTTTGTCCAGTCTTATAGCCTTCCAGAACCCTCTGTAATCCCTACATCTGTTGTCATCTCCCACCCTTGCCCCAAAGTTGCCTGAGGTATTTTCCCCCAACGTCTTCTGTGTAAACACAGAGCAGATGCACTCATTCAGTGCTCCAGCTTGCTCCAGCCCCTTTTCCTCCCACCACCCCATCCTTCTTACTCCCCACTAGTTGTTCCCTGCTTTTCCTTTTCTGTCTTATGAAGTAGAAGAAGTATTTCTCTCCTCTTTTGATCCCCTGAGGTAGCCTCAGCTACCTGAACCATTTTTCCATCCTAACCAGTCTGTATACCAGTGCTAGTGAACTTTCAGAATGTACTGTACAGTGGTAGCCATTGATACTGCAAGTTATTTCCAGAAATTGGCATGAGAAATCAGGTTAAGTAAAATACTGGACAATGCTGACAGCAGTACCACTAGTTGTATGGCTAACATTTTCAATTTTCTCACCCACACTGTGATGATGGTGATTGTATTACTCATTATTAGCATCTGATCGTGTAAAAGGCATTTTACTGTTGTGTTAATGAACCTCGCTGAAATTGCTTCTGTGGGTTGTTATGATAACTCAAAAATTGCCCTGCTTCATTGTCAAGCTAACCATTTGAATTGATCACAACATGGGTATGAGCAAGTACCATCATATATTATGTAAGCAATAATACATGATAGATGTGTGTTGGTAGTACCGAGATACCTGCACACCCCAAGGCATGGCTATGCATGAGACAGCAGGCTGAGTGCCTTCCTTTCACTCTCTGGCTTTGCGGGTATCTCAGCACTAACAACACACAGCCTTGTCTTACTGGCAGTGCTTAATGTTTATATTAAATGATCCCACAGGCAATGTTGCAAAACAAAAAGTTATTCCAAAAATGTTATAGTCCACCCGTAATACTGAAACCTTGCTAAATAATGTACAATCCTTGACTCCTCCTCCTTAGGTGTCTCTCACTTGTTAGTCTGTCATATGTCTTCCTTCAAGTGCACACCCAATACATTGTGTTTGATTGTTTAATAGGGAATAGGATAATGCAAAGCTCCACATTATTCCAGTAGTACAATGCACCCCTGACACACATATGGAATGATAACATGGATTACATGGATTTTGCCAGCTTCAGAGCTCAACTGGTTTGCAAAAAAAGAAGATGCACACACACACACACACACACCTGAAGTATATCCAGAAATGTAATAAGTGTCTGTTCTTACCCTCACTGGCCTATCTTTCTTTACTGCAGCACTGGTGACCGCCTCAACAATAGCGACTGAAGCCCAGATGGCAGCCAAGGAACACTGTACCAGGAGGAAAAACAGAATCATGAAGATCCATCATGAACTGGCCAGGCTCGCATCAAGGGACACTGAACAGTAGCCATCAAACACAAGGGGAGCAGGTGCAGCTGCTGAAGACCAGCAAGCCCCCAGGAAGTAGAACATGGTGAAACAAGCATCAACCAGAGGAGGGATCAGGAGTGCAAAATTTGAAAAAAGGATCAAAGTACTGGAGGTCAACCTGGCAAAAGTCATGAAGAAGTGCAAAAAGTTTGTGTGCCCAGGGAAATCACCAGTCTTGTACAAATGACTCAGTAAGGCATCTGGTGGAGCTTGCCAAGTTTCCGGTACATTCAAATCCAACAACAAAGTTCTGGCCTGCTTGAGCAATGAATGCTACTACACACAAAGTCTTTTTAAAGTTCGTTATTTTTATTTTATAAAGTCCCAACGTTTCGCCTAGTATTAGGCTTCTTTTGGGGAACTGTAAAAAGATTTATAAACAAATATTTACTATATTTCACATTTGAAAATAATATTTAATTTTTTAATTTTCAATTTTTAATATCTTTCCATATTAGACCATGCTAGTCATAAATGACTGAATGTACCAACTTTCAATTGTAGTTATTAAAGCAATATTAAAACCAAAATGATATTTTAACCACCTGGTTATCCTTTACATTCATTAACAGTCATACAATTCTTATACATTTTGCCCAACTAAATGCCACCATATAAATGCATGAAAAATTCATTGCCTTACTTTTTAACGATGTCAGCAAAAGCCAAACATCTGCCAAGTCTTCTCAAGAATTGCCTCCTGTATATGTTCACTTTAAAATTAAATAAAACACTTAGGTCAAGTGCTACATACTCCAAATTGCAACAAACAATGCTGCTTTATCATTTATAGTTTAAGTCCTCAATATTCACCTTTTTATTTATTCTACTTTTTGATTTCAGATAATTTTCTTCAACCATTTAACTGATAATTAAATTAAAAAAAAAGTTATAACAAAGCTTCTTTAAAGTTATTTGCACACATTACTGAAAAAAAACATAATACCACTGTGAGAGACTTACCTGGCAGTGGCCAGTTCCACAGAACACATTCAATGGCCACAACAAGTCTGAAACTGAATGTTGGTCTAATTATAACATGAAATGGGAGCAGCGTGACAGAAGCAGCATCAATCATCATCATATCATGACCAACGATATAAATTAGGAAAAATAACTTTATGGAAGCAGTGACATTATTGAATACAGCACTTGTTAACAGCAGTTTAAACAGTATGTAACTAAATTGCTACACATGCACACATCTCTCTGCAAAGACACTTTTATAATGTCATACTATGTATACAGAAAAAACTTACTGACACCCTCCCCTCCCTGGCTCTGGTGTAAGTGTCTGCACACCCACACTGCACTACAACAACAATGCATTTTTCTATAAGATAACCTCTTAGATGACTTGACTAACACTAACAATGCAGTATTTACCATTATTAACATTACTTAAGTAATGCATATCATGATGTGAGAAGAATGAACTGTCAAAGTGACAATACACACCTGTGGTATTGTTGTGGATTCAGAATCAGCACTAGCATCTGGATTCAGCAGCTTTACTGGAATACTTGGCAATTGCAGTTCCTCTCTCTCTTTTCCTTTTTTATCAGAATAACAAGATTAACTCTGGTGGGTAGATTTAATGATTATGAAGGACTGTGATGGTGTAAGATGAATTAGTTTTCATATGCATACTGTTTACTCTTTCTGTGGTTCTGTGTGTAGCATCATAATACACGTTATGGTGGATGGAGGTGGTGATGGCGTACGGAAATTGTTCATCATCATCATCATCAGCCAGCTTGCTGTGGCACATTACTTCCTTTGGATGTTGTTATTTGGTACAAGAAACATGATCCAAGTGTATGTTGTTGGTAGGAAATGGTTCATCAGCACAATTTAGGTAATGCACAGTAACCTGAGGATGTAGTTATTTGCTATGGGCCTGGCAGGAATCTCAGTGGTTGCAGATTTGGTTAATGTATCAGTATCAGCTACAGCCTGCAGTGCCATTTATTGTGTAGGACCAGTACTTAATCAGCTTTTTTTAGTTTAACTTTTTTATTATTTTCTGAAATTAACATTCTGAACAGCTCACATCAGTATCTGCGATGGTTACAGGGTGCAGATTTAAAGTAAATGACACCTTAGCTATGTAAAAGTAATATTAATAGCGCACACTCTACAATAGGTATAAACACCAGCTTGTAACCAGAAAATATTCTTACCTAATAAATGGAATGATATTACATAGACACATTGGTGATGCACAAAGGCCATAGAGTGACCTGGAATTTTCACTATGATTGGTAAAAAAAACCAAAAAACTACACACAGGTCTAACTGTTAATATATACAGTCAAAGTCATTTAAGAAGGAAACATTCATGTAAAAATCAAACTGTTACACTCACCAGTGCAGAGTCTCCCCCACAGATGACCTTCTTTGCTGGACATAAGCACACCATGCATGTTTCTATGTGCCTGGACAAGCCAATCAAATCCCCTTTCATGGCCTCTGGAGAAGAGTTGGGCAAAAGTGTGTGTATGCTCTGCTAAATCCCGACCAACCTAAGGCAGAAACAGATACATACCAAAGCTTGAGTTCTTGACTTAAATACTTCAGGGTGCAGATAACTGGAAGATCAGGTTGACAACCTAATCTACCTGAGAATGAAAAGTGAAAAAGGTGGGTCCCAGGATAACAAACCCTAAGTGGGGAATAGGCAGCACTTATCCTTCGAAACACTGTTCCCTGTGATTACTGTCCCCATCTAACCATATTATATCCTGCATAGTTGAAAAAACATTCATCCTACCCCTGTCTAAGGCTGTACATAGTTAAGATAAGGTGTCCAACAGAGTCCAGATATAGACATTTGGGCTGTCGGAAGGTAGGAAATTATGTCAAGTTTAGCCAGTGCCAAAAGAGACATCAATAACTCTGTGACTGTAGGGACCACAGTGGATCTCCATTTACAGATAATAGTTCTTTCGGTTTGCAGGGTCAGCAAAGCAAGCCACCTGTACATTTGCGGTGACAGCTGAGGGAGATCACTTCTTATTCCCAGTAGGTAGAAATGAGAGCTAAGAGGAATCTGCTGTTGTGTGACCTCAGAGGCCAGAGTTTGTATCTCTCACCAGAGGGGTTGAATCTTTGAACAAGACCATAATATGTGTGAGAGATCATCACCTGGTCTCTGACATCTCCAACAGCAGTCAGATTCTTGAAGTTTGGCCTTAGGCAGAACTGCAGGGGGTTCAATACTGGGAGTGTGCAATTTTGTTTTGTATCAGTCTGGATCTAGCATCTTTAAACCAACTATGAGTATCCTTCCAGGCGTGGTCCCAAGCCTTAAGTGAGATGTGGGATTGCAACATCTTCTCCCATTTACATCTTGCCTGCTCCGATTGGGAAGGAAGGGTATCCCTAATTTTGGCGTATATACTACCTGCTAGATCCTGAGGGCATTGTACACATTTATTCAGATCAGAGGGTTCAGATGATTTACCAGAGGACATAGCCGGGGCTAAAAGATGTGGGGTTGCATCCCTAAGTTGTAAGTATCTCCATAAATCTAAGTGTGGAATTCCCCCATTTCTGTTGGAGGGATTGAAAAGTATGGATTGTGTTAAGGTTTGGTACCAGTATATCCTCCATTTTGGAGATGCCCAACTTTAGCCAGTGTTTCTACAATACTACAGTGCCACCTATAGTGAAGGAGGTATTCTGCCAAATCGGAACATAGGGGAGTGGGTGGAGTTCCATTGTCATCATCTTATGGGTGTTGAGCCAATTTGCTTGAGAGATTTCCACTGAAGGTGTACTGTGTTCTGTATGAGGTCTACGGACTGGTCTGGTTTTGAGATAGGTACCCCTGAAAAGAAGTGAGGCAGGATGTGCAGTTCCCGTTAAATCCATCTCAAGTTGTATCCACTGTGGGGAAAGGGGGCAAAACCATTTGACCATTTGGGCCAGCAGGAAAGCCCCATGGTAGCCCTCTGTCCATGGGAGATTCCACCTGCCTTGCTTCCAGTGAGACCTAAGTTTAGAATGACTATATCTAGGTTTAGATCCTTCCCAAAGAAAATCCCCACCCAAACTGTCAAAGGCCCTGTGCCAATGTTTAGGAAAGGGAATGGGCAAATACATAATAAGGTAAAAAAGCTTAGGGGCAGATATCATTTTAACAGCAGCAATCTTTCCAGCTAGTGTAAGTTTAAGGAGCTTCCATCTTTCAAAGTCCATCTTAAATAGAGGAGAGGAGGGGATGGATGTTGTTCTGCCATATTGTATCTAAGGACGAGGTTAAGACAATTCCCAAGTAAGTTATTCCATTGGGAGCCCAGAGTAGGTCAGCTGTCTCAGTAATCTGTTGTGTACAATGAGTTTTAAGGGGCAATACTTCAGTCTTGTTCTGATTCAATCATAGTCCCGAGTATCTGTAAAATGCATCTAAAAGACTAAGCAGGGGAGGGATGGCACGTTGGGTGTCTGCCAAGAGAAGCAAAAGGTCGTCAGCATACATTAGAGTTGTGTAGCTTGTATTTCCCACTGTCAGGACAATTATATCAGGGTGAATCTGTATTGCCACAGTCAAAGGTTCAATGGCTAGGATGAAAAGAAGGGGAGAGAGAGGGCAGCCCTGCCTTGTGCCTCTGCCCAGTGAAAATGTAGGAGAGAGAGTGTGGAGTTCATATTAACTGTGGCTGAGGGACCAGCATATATGGCCTGTATCCTAGAGAGAAAGGTATCCCCTATGCCCAAATGTGTAAGAACCATATAAAGATAGTCCCATTCTATGGAGTCAAATGCTTTTTCAAAGTCCACTGCAATGGCAGCGGCTGGGGTTGTGAGTGACTTGGGAATGGGTATTAGACTCATCAAGGTTCTCAGGTGGTCAGAACTGTGGCGACCTGGTATAAACCCCACCTGTGAGGGATGTATAAGTCCAGGAAGTAGGGAACTGAGCCTAGTTGCCTGGATTTTGGCATACAGTTTGCTGTCCAGATTGATGAGAGAAATTGGGTGGTAGCTTCCAGGGTTAGTGGGATCTTTGCCCTTTTTCGGGAGTACCACAATAATGGCTTCTCACATAGAGGGGGAAAGGGAACCTTTAAGATCTATCTCCTGAAAGACCAAAGTCAAGAGAGGGGAAATAATCTGGGAAAGTGCCTGATACAATTCTGCTGTGTAACCATCACTACCTGGGGATTTCCCTTTTTTCAAACCTTGAATACCTGCAGATACTTCTTCTCCGGTAATGGGAAGGTCTAAAATCTGTGCTTGCTGCACCTGCAGTTTGGGTAGGAGCGAAGTATCCAAAAAGGATTGGGTCTCTCTATTTGATGTTATGTGAGTGGAGGTATAGAGGGATCTATAAAAGGAAGACATGTTGTTATTAATGGCCTCTGGGGAGGTACCCAATATCCCTTGTTTGTTTTTTAGCCCCAAAATGTATCTGCTAGCCTGCATTTTTCTTAGTTGGTATGCAAGTGTTTTTCCCCCTTTATCGCCCCTTCCCAAAAGGTATGTCTTAACCATTGAATGGCTGCTTCTGCCTTCCTATTCAGAAGCTGATTAATTTGAAAATGTAGGCCCAAAATAGTTCTGCCTGTAGGGGAATATATAGAAGGGGAGGGCATAGATTTAAAACTGTCCTCAGCTGCTGCGAGCTGTTTTTCTAAGGTTACCAGTTGGTACTCCCTCTCTCTTCTTTTCACCGCTGCATAACCCATGATATTACCCCTCATCGTGGCTTTAAACACTTCCCACGTGGTGGCTGCCGAGGTATCTGTTATGGAATTTTCAGCAAAAAATAGTGAAGCTTCATTTTTGGCCCATAAGATAAAATCAGGGTCCCTCCCTAGGAGAGGGTCTAATCTCCATTGTATAGGTGGAGGGGCTACAATGTCCCATTGTATAAGAAACTGAACCAGGGCGTGGTCGGCCATGGTTCTGGGGAGCATCATAACATCAAGGGTTTTAGCTGTAATGGTTGGTGATCCCAACCAGAAGTCCAGTCTGCTATATGAGGCACGGACCTCTGAGTGGAAGGTATAATCCCTTGTTCTGGGGTAAAAAAAGTCTCCATAGCTCTGTGAACCCCTGGTCTAAGATAATCTGCTGGAGGGCTTTCCCACTTCTGATATGAGCCTCTTTGCCTGTATTGTTCCTATCCAAAGAAGGAACCAAAGTCAGATTAAAGTCCCTGCCTATGAGGAGAGGGCAGTCTTGGGGGTTAAACTCTAGTACCATCTCCACAAGCTTGTGGAAAAACTGGGAATTGTCTTCACTGGGACATAAATATTGCAAAGTGTGAGTGGGCCTGTGGGATTCTGGTATGTAGCTATCACCCATCTATCATCCTGATCTGAGAGTGTCTGCATTAATGTCCAGGGGAGAGATTTATGCAGAAAGATTAGGACCCCATGCTTCCTGGTAGGTGCGTTAGAATGAACCTGCTGGCCCACCCAGTCCTTAGTCATTTGAGTATGATCATCTCCTGACAGTTTAGTTTCCTGTAGAAAGGCAACTATGGAATGTAAACCCTTCAGATGTGTCAGGATTTTCTTTTGTTTTATTGGGAAATTCAGTCCTCTGACATTCCAAGTGTGGAACACCAGGTCTGTCATATTGGTCTGATGATTACCTAGAGATATTTGATGAAGTCAGTGCAGGGTACCTGGGAACCACTTCTATTATATTGAATTATGAAATACGCCTAAACAGCAGTGGTCCTGAAAGTACTATGTGCCACCTATATAAAAGAATTTTTAAAATTAGCAGTCTAAGGTTGCTGATTGGGGGCCTGGTATCTACTTTCTATATCTACTTAACTACTCTACTTAACCTATCAAACAAAACACACTAGAGAGCATGAAGGGACTTAACTGGCTGGATCCCCAGCCAATAGTATGTCCGATCGTGTTGTGGGACGTGGAAGAATCTAGATCTCTGTGAGGAGACTACCCCACATTACGGAACCACTAAGCTGATCAATGCATTACTATCAATGTAAATGAGTGAGAATTATCAGTAAACCCCTGCCCCGCGCCTATCCAGGGTACACAGATATAGGGCAACCTTCATCCTCAGTGATCAGACGTTGGAGGGATCATATCAAGTGACCTATATTTATAGATCTACCTATGGCTGGCGAAAAACCCTGGTCTCCCAGCACAAAATCAGGATCCAAGATTATCAGTCATTTTTAACTGTCCTCTCCATCTGAATATTATTGGTGACATAATTATTTAGTCACTTGCCATAATTACCACCAAGGCTACTGCATAATCTCTCCAAATCTGGAACTTGGGGTTGGGGGTTTCCATACAAGTCTCAAACAGTGGGACTGATAAATTGAACATACCATCTTTTGTGTCCCATAAATTAGGCAATTAGCATTATGTCAGAACAAACCTCCTTTTGGCTAGTAGTAAAGTATAACATCTATACTACAGAGGATCATTTATAATATAACAATAGACAAAATTCTTTACATCCTGGGATAATGCAGACTATTGAACATCTTACCCAGACCATTAAACATTTTACCCCAGTGCTCTAGCACAACAGCAACATAATATCTGATTCCAAATGGGGGCACCCGAGGTTAAAACTGAAATCCTGTCTTAATCGAGATCTATCTCTGCCCTGTTCAGGTATAAAAACTGGAGGTTTATTTTACAGAGGGGGGGCCCATTAAGATGCATATCTAGAGTGGACCTGAGCTCAGAGCATCTTGTTAAAATGCCATGAGTTTATCTCATATCCCCATCCCCTTTGTCTGCTTTCAACCCCCAATAAACAATATTTGCCAGAGAGGCATCCAGTAACTCTGGATCTCACATGTCCCACTGATAGGAGATGGGTGTTGTATTTCAGCTGAGCTCTTTCCTGTACAACACCTGTTTTTGAGGGAGACTGAAATGAAAAGACCGCTTTCGGGTTTGGGATCTGCCTAACGCTTAATACACATACTCCTCCTCTTGTCTTGTTGGGGCCCTGCTCATTCTCTCCCTTGTCGAACCCCAAAAGGGTTGTGGAGTACAGAAAAAACAGGGACAGGGATTCATTGGTCCACCAGAGTGGGCAAAGATATAGTTAACATTTAGCCCTGTCACTAATGTTTTAACCCATATGCAGCACACATTAAATATATTTTTTTACACAGTCAGCCCAAGGCCACAATATCCCATCTTAACAAGACAGTCCCTGTATCTAGTACCACTGGATTTGATGTCTAGAGGGAAACAAAAAAGGCCTGATCCAAGCCTGCAATGACTTGTGCTGAAGGAGTTAGACTCCCTAGTAAGCAGGCCCCAATTAATCTTGATATCCCTTCCCTGTTAATCGCCAATCCCCCGAGACACCTATCCCTCAGTACTTATCTGACTGACGATATTCCTATATTTATGACTGTTCACTCCGGCCTCTTGAATGGAGATGTTGTGACTCCAACTGGTTATCTTCGGAGTTGCGGCTTGGTGGAGAACCGGGAGCTGAGGATCGTGAATCTGGATCCTGTAAGGGCAAGGCTGCATCCATGGCCGAGGCCCAGATAATTCCTTCTCCGCTATAGATTATATTCAGGGGTGCTGAATTGATAGCCATCTCCTCTTCTCGTTCGATATCTGGCATATCTTGTAACAGGAAAAAGCAGTTTTGTATGAAACAAGGACTAACATACTCTGTTTCGGTCATCTCAGTGGAAGCAAAGTTTTGATCCTGTAGTTCGGAGATAGGTGCCCTTTCCTGTGGATGATCATGTTTGGAATGTGGGGATGACGGCAGCCTTTTCCTGGATCTCTGTTTTCGGGGGTCCAGCATCAGTTAGAGGGATGTAATGGGCATAATCGCTTTAGCATCCAATGGATCTTCCTTTAGTGAAGATCGGCGGGTCTTTCCATCTTTCTGATTGTAAGAAGAGGAACCCCGGACTACCTCCCATCGCCCTGTAATGAAGATCATCGCAGCGGCCGGAGAGTCGAACTAGTGTGTGGTGCCATTGTCCGAGATCTGTAAATTAGCAGGGTATCGCAGGGTGAAAGGGACTTGTAAGGCATGTAGTTTGCGGTGAACTTCGGAGAAATCCCTCCGTTTAGTAGCTAATTCCTTAGAGTAATCTTGAAAGATCATAATAGAATGTTCATGCCAGCAAAGTTGCCCCAATTCCCTGGTTCTAGCTTGTATAGCTTTTTTTTCAGCATGATTTAGTATTCGGACAATAAACGGTCTGGGTCTGTCCTCCTGCCTGGGTTTGGGTTGCAGTGAGCGATGAGCCCTTTTGATCGTGATCCTCGTACCCTCAGGCAGTTTCAAAACTTCAGGGAGTATTCACTGCAAAAAGGATAGGGCCTTCTCAGCTTCACAGCCCTCTGGAAAGCCAAGGATCCACAGATTATTGTGGCGGTTCCTGTTTTCCAAGTCCTCAAGCTTGTCCTGTAGGAAACTAATTTGGGCCGCTTGTTCTCGCATAGTTGCACAGTGGTCCTGCATTACATCATCTTGTACTGTGGTTTTCTGTTCAATACGGTTCACCCTAGCGTCCAGTTGTTGTATCGATACTGAAGCGGTGTTCACAGCCAATGTTAAGGCATCGATACTGGTCATTATTGATGTGAACATATCTCTGATCGAGGGTTCTCCTCTCACTGCCAACTGTGCCATGGGGCCAAACGGAGCTGTTGTCTTCAGAGCAAACTGGCTATTTTTGAAGGGTTACTATGGTCTGATTGTCTCTGTAAAACAGCCTGGAATTAGCGGGTGATTTCTGATCACTGCTAAACTTAATAGTTCCCATTGAGGATCACCGGAGCAGCATATAATCGGGTTCAAGGCTCATAGGCCGAGAGAGCTTTACAATTAAGTCGCCATCTTGGTTGGTGGTTGGCCGTGTCCCCCCCTTAATCAGTTTGTTAAGTTTTTCCCTGCTGTCAATCACATAAAGTTTGCAGTATTCATATTTTTCTATTATTCCATCCATAGTACTAGCAGCAGCCAGTGGCAGAAAAATGTAATTAGCTTTCAACATACGTCTGACACTATTGTCAACATACATGAATAATAGATCTGCAGTTCCATAACATAAAAGTATGCAGCTAACCACTTCAAACATTGTTAAAAAAATTATTTGGAGAAAATTATATTTGTTTTGGTTTTTGAGGAAGCAGTGACATGACCATTGTTGGAAAACTTGGAAAAGTGCTTGAGGTGCACCACTTTACTAAACACGATTAGTAGTTGTAAAAAACCAGTAAGGGACAACAAGGAAAGATGTGTCTGGTTAGGTAAATATTTTTGGCATTTCTATTTATCTTTTTAAGGGAAGGGACTCAGGGAGGGCCAGAAACATCTGCCAACTTGGAGGAGAGTAACTAGAACCATCTGACTGCTGAGTGTTAACCCCAGCAGGTGCCACAGATACAGAAATCATTATTAAACAGGAAGGACAAGCAAACACGTGTCCTCAAAATGTTTTTGTTATGCTTTTTAAGGGGTGGGGGGCCAGGAACATCGTCCAACTAGGAGAGTAACTACAACCACCTAACTACTGTTAACTCCAGCAAGTGGTGCACTACTGAAACAGAAACCATTATTAAACCAGAAGGACAAGTAAACATGTGTCCTCAAAGTTTTTTTGTTATTTATGTTTTTTTTGGGGTGGGAGGGCCAGGAACATCGGCCAACTTGGACAGTAACCAGTCGCAACAGGGGTAAACTGGACTGATGAAACTTCAGCAACATAGGCATTTGGCCCATTTACTCATAGTACAGCTGCAGTCAGCACATCCTTGCAGGTTGCAGACACATGAACTATGCCTCTCTCTCCTAATTAAGAGAACTCAAACCCCTCAACTGTGTCTTCATCGGAGGGCACTGCAAAACTACCTTCATCCTCTGATGACTCCTGCTGCTCAACACCTTCTTCACCAGCATCATGGAATCTTGAGGTTGTTGACAACATGTACTAGTTTGGGAAGAAATGGGAGTTCATTTTAACAAATGTTAGGTACTCCACATTATGTTCTGACAGGTGGCTTCGATAATCAATCACAATTGAGCCAGCAGCACTAAAAACTCTTTCTGAGCTTACATGGGCACAGGGGCAGCTGAGGTACTCAATGGCAATAGCATCAAGTGCAGGCCAGATTTTGAGCTTGCTGAGCCAATATTCAAGTGGTTCAGCCTCAATACTTAGCATCTGCGGGTCATCAAGATAAGACTGCACCATATGGCATGCAGACAACTGAAGTGCTGTGCTTCCCTCAGGTGGCTTTCGTGTGGAGACACCAATGTCCTTCAGCATGGACTAGAGAGGGTTTATGCCACCACTACTAACTTGGGATAATGAAGATGAAGGATCAGGCACTATACTGGTGAAGGAGTAGGATACTGGGTGAGAGATGGTTGAAGCTTGATGTTTGTCCCCTGTTATTGTTTTTTTCCACCCTTACCTCTGACTTACTCATCCAGTTTTTGACTTTGCCATGAAGAATGACTACATAATAATACAGATCATCCTTCCCACCTGGAAGAAGTGCAGTC
Source organism: Neoceratodus forsteri (assembly GCA_016271365.2). NCBI lineage: Eukaryota > Metazoa > Chordata > Ceratodontiformes > Ceratodontidae > Neoceratodus > Neoceratodus forsteri. The sequence goes on along the minus strand of CM028131.1, from coordinate 155,891,635 downwards.
ATGCCCTGTTTGTACCAGGAATCCAGCAAGGTTGCCAGAATGTATGCCTCAGAGTTGTTAATATGAATGGCACGGGGATAATTATCACAAGGATGCATGATGAGGTCAGCAAGTTGAACTCCAACTGTGTCTGCAGCCACTTCAAATTGTCCCTTTACAGTGCACAGTGCATGGCATACAATGTGCAGCAGTGGTATCACCTGGCTCAAGCATGCATTGTGTGCGCTCACCACCTGTGTCACCTGTTCCGGGTAGTCACAGTACCTGGGTAACACTATCCATCAAATACCACTGGGATGAAGTCAGCGACATGGCTGACTGTGCTTCCCGACCCTGCATGTGCATGATATACTTGTAGAGTGGCTTGTATTGTTCATACAGCCACTCAAGCATATAGAGAGTGGAATTCCAGTGAGTTGGCACATCAAGCTTCAAGCGGTGCTGTGGTACACTGTTTGCCTTCTGTAGAACTCGAATGTCTGCTCTAGCCAGTCCGAATGGCTAAAATGGTTTCAGATTTTATGGCTGACAGCCAGCATGGCATTAACTGCTTCATGCTCCAGAAAGGACCTCACTGTTAGATTCAGTATATGTGCAAAACAGGGCACATGATAAAAGCAGCCATCAGTGATGACTTTGATGGCATTATGGGCATTGTCACTAGCAATATACACTGCATTGAATCCATGGGGCTTTAGCCAGTGTGTAATGGCCTCATTGAGGTGGGGTTAGAATTTTTTCTGATGTATGGGACCCATGCATATTCTCCATGCTTAATGTGGCATGTTGTTGGCAACCAGTAGTACTGATGCCAGTACTCAGGGGACAAGTAGATGAGGGACAGAGGTGCAGAGCATATATATATATAAGGGAAAAAAGCCCAGTCTGCAGTAATACACATATAACTAACACCCAAAGATGGGCCACTGGTCCAAATGTCTGTGGTGAGATGAATGCTGGCTACTGCTAAGTGTGACAGGGCATGTGACATCATGCATGCAGCATCATTGTACATAGCTGGAATAGCCTTAGTGCTAAAATACATTCTAATAGGACCTTTTTATTTAGGCACAGCCTTCTCCATCAGTTCTCTAAATCCCTCATTCTCAACAAATAAAAATGGTCAAAGATCTTTTGCAAGCATCTTGGCCACAGCCGTATTGAGCTCTTTTGTCACTGGGTGTTTACGATGATATTCTGTGTACTTGCTTAACACTGATTTTATATCTGGCTGCTTAAGCCTCTGAGTATGCAGGGCTGTGGGTTGTAGTTTAGCTTTGCCAAGTATGGTCATGTGGCTTTGGCTGACTTTGGCAGTATTAGGGACATGCTGGCGCTGCAGAAACCTCTGAATGGGTACAGATGGATCAACTTGACTAATACCTTCACGTGTATCTGCACATGTAGGGCTAGAACACAATAAGGGATCAAATGTTACATCATGTTCAGGCTGTGGACCCTCACTTTCAGTAGCAGAAGTAGACGAAGTGGGCTTGGATGCCAACCTCTTATGTTGGGTCCACTTAATGGGGTGCTTGCTCTGCATGTGACTATGCATGCCAGTCATGCTATAGTGTGAACCTGGTTTCTCATGGTTAATCTTGGAATGACAGATGTTGTACATTGCAACACTGTCATCAGAATCATCAATCACAAAGAAATCCCATACCAATGAATGTTCCCCCACACGTCGGAGTTTTCTGGGTGGTGGGGCAGATTGGGATGGTAACACAGACATAACGGTGGGCAAAGTTGTTTTCTTTGCATGCTGTTGCTTTCCCACAGGTCTCATTTTTGCTGCTTCCTGACCCTTGATTATGACAGGTTGCTGCTTTGGCACTGATGGAAGAGGAATTACTTTCCCTTTGGCAAAAACTATTTTGGCTGCTGCTTGCGGACATGGTGGCTGCCAACTAGGATCTAATACTAAGGGTTCGTACTAAGGTGTAAAGAGAGCAAGAGAGCCTAACAGCCCATAAAAGCTCACAGAATCAATAATATGGCAATTGTTCACCAGATGATAAATATTTGTCCAGTCTAGTCTTGAATTGTTCTTTATCCTTGCTAATGATAATATGCAATGGCAACTTGTTCCAAGGTTTAATCACTCTTAAGGTAAAAAAAAAGATTTCCTCTTGATATAATTGAAGGATTTATTTATCAATTGGAGAGAATGACCTCTAATATTGTAAGATAAATCATTGAAATGTAATCCCAAGTCTATCATTAATGCCAGGTCTTGAACTATATAATAAAGAAACAGGAAATCACCACTTGATCTGCAAGTTTCTAAAGAAAACAGATTAAGATCACATAATCTAGTTTCATAAGAAAGATGATTCATGCCCCTTAGATGTTTAGTGAATTTGCGCTGAACTCTTTCTAATTGATATATGTTAGTTTTCTTATAAGGACACCAAAGCTGAGACACATATTCAAGATGAGGCCTAACATATGCTTTAAACAAAGGTATTAAAACCTTTGGATCTTTTGTAGTAATATTTCATTTAATAGACCAGACAACCTTATTTGCTTTATTTTCTGATTCATTAATATGATAAGAAAAATCCATGCTATTAGAAATTATTATGCCTAGGTCTCTTTCATCAGTAGTATCACTAAGTGACTATTGTTCCAATATATAAGTTTTTAAAGAATTAGTGTTACCTAAGTGCATGACCTTACACTTGGAATTGTTTAATTTCATACCCCATGCTGTTACCCATTCAGAAATGTTATTTAGATCCTGCTGTATGATATCAGAATCAGTTTCACCTATACATGGACTACTGATTTTTATATCATCTGCGTATTTAATAGCTAATGAAAGGCAATTCAAAGTTAAATCGGAAATGAAGGCCTGAAACAAACATGGTTCGAGCACTGAGCCCTGTGGGGCTCCACTAGTGACATAACCAATATCTGATAAACTACCATTGATACTAATACTGGATCATCACCCTCACAACCATAATCAATACTACCCTCCATGCTTTCTGTAATTTCCACTGGAGAAAGTAAAAACTGACTATATACAAGGTCTGCTTCCTCAGTGATATTCTCTTCAACATGAACACTGCCACTAACAGTGTGTTAACTACAAGAATGTTTGTGCTCCTCAGACACATTTGATAGTGCTATCTGCTGCTGTTCATTATCTACTCCCCCAATAGTAACTAGTCCTGCAACACGCTTACTGTCATCATCTGTCATACTGCCTGCCATTGTACCAAACCCCTCCTTGCTCTTACTCACTACCAGCTCCTGAGTTAAATCATGGGTCTCCTGGGACCGAGGCAGTTGACTACATTCAGGCTCACCCTGAGACCCCTGGAACTCACACACTAGCATGGCAACATCAAATGCAGGCTTTTTAAGCTTCCGTTTAGAATGATGAACTACACCAGCACTGGGAGTAGCAGTACTGCACTGATTGCCAAAGAAGCTTGAGGGCTTGATTCCCTGCGAAGCCAACACTGGCACAGCATGTGATCTGGATGGCATTATGGTACCAGTAGAACTTGCAGTGCAGCCGCCATTAGCACCTTTGAAAGAGCCCTGTCCATGCCCTTCTAACACCCGTTTTACTGATGCAGTACCTATGACACTTTTACTTTTTCCACGTCCTCCACACTTACCACTGCCTTTGCCTGACATCATGTTAATGCCTGTACTTTGCTAGACCCTAAAATACCAGAAAGTACTACAGAAATAAAAGAGACACCAATAAACAGACAGACTGCAAAAGACAGAGTAACATAAGATATTGTGTTATCAAAAAAATTATCAACTATCTGTGAGGCTGTGACACAGCATTCAAGTACAGATAACAGCAAATTATATTTCTTCCACTGAAGAAACTGATGGATTTAATCACTCAAAAAGACCGTTCTGTGCTGCAGAACTAACAAAGCTCTTCCTTCTTCAGAAATCAACTTCAGAGTGAGTAGCTATGCAGTAAGAAATGTGTGCTGCCTTCTCACCCCTCCCCCTGAACCTCATGTGGCTGCAGAGCTGAAAAACATGTGATCAGAGCTTATTGCAGTGTAATTTGATCTTCCCATGGAATTTCAGTGCATAGCCGTGGAATTTGCAATGAACTGCAGACTTTTAACTAACCAGGCTGCACACCACGTGACTGCAGAACTGAAAACAATGTGATTAATGGTAGCTGCAGAAAACATTGGCCATAGCCGCAAGATTTCTGACCTAACTGCAGAATTCCAGGCTGCACACCATGTGACTGCAGAACTGAAAATCATGTGATCAGAGCTACATGTGGAAAAAAATTTACATTTCTGTGACATTTAGGTGCTAACCGCAGAATTCTAAGAAGCGCAACATACAACATTTCAGCAAAAAAAAAATTACTTTAGGACAACACAGTTAAGATGCTCAACAGACAAGTTGATTACATTTGGTATGTGATCATTGCAATTATGACACCACCTTCAGAAAATGAAATATAGACACACATTGATGGCGGGGAAAAAATACCGCAACATCACATTAAAATAGCAGAAAAATACATGCTTTGGTGAAATTATTAACTAGAAACATTATTTCTGCAGTTTTAACAAAAAATCCATATTTATTAGTGACATTTATGCAGAACTAGGTGGAAATCCGCAGTTTTTAGGTGAATGTGCAGAATTCCACCACAGGCAGAAGAGAGGATAATTCAGCTAAATTTTCGAAATTTCACAGAACTTCCACAATGGTGGAAATCCACACTTTTGCCCACCCCTACTGCCACCATCACTACCAACACCCCACCAGAAGTATCAGCCATCATTCCAGAGAGAGAGAGAAAGCTGTGTGTGACACTGGAGAACCAAAGATATGATGGGGCCCTAAGAAAGGCTGTGCAGAGAGACAGAAGAGGTCTACCAAAATCTCCAAGTCGATTCGCTTATGTGGTGCAGAAGATCCTGTCTGCTTGTCCGCCAGCCAAACAAACTGTACTGGCTTGGCACAAAGTGCTTCATAGTCCAAGCAACCTACAGGACAAACTGATGTCTGCTGTCATGGATAAGATGTCGTACCTGAAAAGTAACAAAAAATGTCACAGATATCGGAACAGTGAGTTCATAAGCACTATTCTTGTGTTAAAAAAATACTGACTGCTTCTACACACTGGGTATTAGCTGGAAAAGGCTTATGAAGGTATCCCATGAGGAAAAGGAATGCACCACACGACACAAGTCTATACTGCCAGAGTCAACAACACAAGAAGCGGCAAGCTTTTTTGAAGACTCTGTAACCCCATTGCTTCACAAAAAAAGCCTTTTTGAAAGAAGTGAAACATGCCATCCATATCTTGATAAACCTATTCAGACTCTGTGTACAGCATTCACTCAACAGAACCTTGATACTCCAGTGGGAGCCAAGAAATTCAAAAGTCTATGACTCAAGCACATTAAACTTTCAAAAGAATAAAAACTAGACCAATGCCTCTGTGAATACTGCACGAATATTGCACTTAAGCTGAAGGTGCTGAACCATACTGCCGATCTTCAGCACCTGACATCTTGCAAAGTCCTGAATGTCTACCATGCAGTAAAACTAACAATGTGTCAACGACCGCCTTTGGAAAGGTTTTACAGGTTAGACTGTATTGAGAAAATATGTGAATAATGCAGCATGGCAAATTTTGGAAAAGCCATGGAGGATCTAATTAAGGGGCATGGTCAAGACAATGTAACATGGCAGCAGTGGGAGAATATAACGGTCATGCAAGATGTCAATGGCAAACGGGTGAGGCAGACAAGAATAGTTTTGAAAAATAAAAGATAAACATTGAGATAGCTGGCGTAAGTCATAGAAGAGGAACTTTTGTTTTGGGGTCTGCACTAACATGTGGCAGCATGGCAGCACTGTCAGTTTGCTCATATCAAACAATTCCTACCCAAAGGATGGGTAGGGATGGTTCTGGACTTTGCCAATAACTAAGCCTGTAAATTACAGGACAATGTGCAAGCAGCCCACTGGCATTATGAACAAGCCACGGTTCACCCGGTACTGACCTATTACCCATGTGACCACTGTGAGTCCACAGTGATGGAGTCTTCAGCATTTATCTCTAGTGGTTTAAAACATGATCACCATGCCATGTGCCATTTTGTGAAGATCGGAAATGCACACCTACAAAAAAGAACAATTCTTAAATATAAGCAAAGAAGTATATTTCACAGATGGCTGCAGCAGCCAGTATGAATCAAAATGGGCCTTCTCTGACATTTCAATGTCATCCACTCAATATGGATTCCCCATCGAGAGGGCTTTCTTCAGTTCATGACATGGATAAGGTCCTGCAGATGGTGAGCGTGGCATTGTAAAACCAGCAGCAAGCAGAGCCGTACAATCATAGCAGGCCATAATCAGGAAAGCAAAAGAGCTGTACACATTTTGCAAGACTTAAAAGATCAGAGAGCCAGCCACAGAAGGGTGTGGTGATCATTTCAGGAGGACATTGTTCTGGGTTGGTGAAAAACAAATAAGAAAACATGCCAGACCCAATGTAAAGATGGTACCTGGGACATGCAAAATGTACAGTGTGAAGTTTTCAGTGGATTGTGTGGTGGCAACAAGAAACCTGACTTGTTTTTGCATGCACTGCATTACTGAAGATGGGCCCATTGACAATGTGAGTCAGGTTGAAGTATGGCAGATTAAAAAACTAACAGCTTCCACCACACATAGGATGGCTTCAAAAGAGACCAACAATACCATGCCCAATGGCCACTCTGGTCCAGCAAACAAAACATCATTCCATACTTCAGCCTCCCATGTTGACCATAATCCTCCTGACTTGGTGGTTGAAAATGCCAATCATGCTGGAGATCACCACACATCTTCAAATCAAGCTCCAGCTGAGGCCACACCGGAAGCAAACACAGGCAATTATGGTGCACGTGACAGTGCATCAGCTGACTCTGAAGTGCATGCCACTGCAATGGAGTGCATGACACTCGCCACTGACATTTCTGCTACATTATCCACAAACCACCCAGTTCCAAGAAAAATGAGAATATTTGTTGCCCAAGACATGATATGGAACAATCAGTACTATGCCGTGTACTACTCTAAGCAATTTTATGTTGAGCAACTAACGCTGTGGATCCTGTGGGACAATGGTATTCCTTCAAGTTCATGAAACAACATGGGAAAGTTTTTACATGGCCAAGGCATCAGGACAATGACTGTGTGTGAAGAAAACAAATGTTTCATGGGCCAATACAGTTCCACAATGGAGGTGGCACCTTTGAAATCCACAGTGATGAAATACAGACAATTGCTGCAAAGTTCAGCAAGCTACAGAAAAAATGGGATTAAATGCACTCACTGTGCTTTTCAGTGCACTGTGTTGAACTCTAACAAATATATTTTTCCATTTTTCATATGGCTTAGCATAATGTATTTTTACTTAGATTAGCCTGTAGTGATAGATTAGCCTGTGGGGATAGATTTGCCCATGGTGATAGATCAGCCAGTAGTGATAGATTTGCCTGTAGTGACAGACTGGCCTGTAGGGATAGATTAGCCTTTCTTGCTCCTTGTACAGGAACAAATTTCATGGGGTTGCACGGAGCGAAGAGATGAGGAGAGATGCAGGTTGAGCTTCAGAGCCAGAAGAACTGTTATCGCTGTGGCCGGTGCTCCCTTCCTCTCATCCATGAAGGAATCTTGCTGGGTTCGTATGGGGCAGAGAGGAGTGGAGAGTTGCTGGTAGAGCCGTGGAGAAGTTTAAGTGAGGGACCAAGCCATGGAGAAGTGTGAGCGAGGGATCGGGACTTTTCTTTCCTGAAGTCTGGTGGAGAAGGAAGGCGAGGAGATCTAGTAGGGTTTTTTGGCTGGTTCCTGCCTGTATTGCCTGGACTTTGGCAATTTTGCTTGGATTTTTGGTGTTGAACCAACTTGGGTCAGTAAAATGAAAGTTGAATTGAGCAGGTAAAGACTCTTGATGGTGGATAGTGATTAAAAGGTGTCCGACTCCATTGTGTGTTGCCTAGTAAGATTTGCCACCTCACGAGGGGTTAATGTATTTTCCTAGCCAGGGAGTTGGCTGGAGTACCCTGTTCCCCTTGTCTCATGAGTTTGGCTGCAGTGTGGCCTTACTCGGGTCTCTGGTTGGGGCTTCATTAGTTCCTCGGGGCTACACACAGAGCGGAGTCATTGGGCCCTTAGCTATCAATCAGAATTCTTTGGCTGGCCTGTTATATGCTGACTTTGACCTGGATTTAGATTTTTCCTCATATTTTATGGATATCTTTTCCCCTTTTTGGATTTTGTGATTACTGGAAGTTTGCTGGGATCCAACTGCACCCTTCTATGGACTTAAGACTTTTGATCTGGACACCTGGGTGGTGAGAGGACCCTGGAGTCCATATATTTAGTTTTGTGATCTTACTTTAAAAGTTTTATGATTTTATTTGTGGAATGTTGTTTTTATTTTTGTTTTTGTAGTGAGAGTACTGAAATTACCCTATCTGCCTGGTCATGAGAGGACTGGGGGAGGGGGTAAATTTTATTATTTATATGTTGTTTTGTTCATTGGTGATTGATTGCTGGCAGTGAGAGTGCCTAATTTGCACCTTTCCCTGACCGTGAGAGGGCTGGGGGGATAAGTTTTATTATTTTATTTTTTGCATGTTTTATATGTGTATGGGGGGATTGTAGTGGCTTCAGATTTATGTTTAAGAGTGATTTTATTAGCCAATAGGGGATATAGTGTTGTGTTTTAAATATATTTTGTTATATATAGGGTGGGTTATTTGAGTAATTGTGGGTTTTGTTTTGTTTTATTTTTATTTGTTTTGTTATTGTGAATTTGGGGATTTTACTTTTTTGATTGGGTTTGTTTAGTGTATTCATAATTCATGGCCAGAGAATGTGTTGGTTGCCATCCTCCACAGATCATATTTCGGTGGGCAGGCATTATTACCCATCCAGGTTGAGGGACCTTCGCCCCTTTGTTAGCCTCCCTTTACAGCCTGAGGTCTATAGGCATTGTCGTGCCTTAGGTATTGTGCAGAGGGGCAGAAGGGGCGGGGGTCTCCAGACTGGGGGGGAGTGGGGTGGACGGATTGGGGTGGTGAGATTAAGGAGGCGCCCTGGGGCAAAATGGGTCCAGGAAAGAGGTCCTTCTTGCCTGGTTCCCATACCCAAGGGCTCCACTGAGGGTGGGCAAGTTGCCCGTTCTTCCATGGCATCTCATCCAACTTGAGCAGTGTTGTGCAATGCCAGGTCAATAAAGAACAGGACAGCAATTATTGCTGACCTTGTTGAATCATCTGACCTGGTTTGCAGCACCAAGACCTGGTTGGACGAAAATGCTGGTCCGGTATTGGAGTCAGCAGTTCCGGCCGGGTACTCGGTGATACACCGCCCAAGGTTGGATAGAAGGGGCGGGGGTGTAGCTATTTGTTTTAAAATGGAACTGGACCTGATGGAGGTTCCAGTGGGGATCACCAGGTCCTTTGAGTGTATCCTAGGGGCAGGTGTTGGCAGCAGGATTCTTTTCATCTACCGTCCACCTGGAGATGAGAAAGTTTTCCTGCAGAAAGTTGCAGACTTCATGGTCGACATGGTATTGGAAACCCCCAGGTGGTTGGTTCTGGGTCGATGATGAACTCTCGTCTTTTGGTCAAAACTTCCTCCAATTAATGATCTCATTGGGCTTTACACAGGTACTTACCACTGCAACCCATTGTCAGGGTCACTCCTTGGATCTGGTGTTCCTCCTGGGGATGGAGGCAGATGACTTGGTGGTGGAACCAGTTGGATGGTCAGACCATCACTCTATCAGGTTCAGTTTGAGGGCTCCCCTGTGAGACCAGCCCCATTGGAAATGGTCCGGTACTGCCCTTTGAGGGGTGTGACCCCAGAGGGTCTATTGGCGGTGCTGGACCTATCGAGTTGGCCATTGGAATGCTTGGATTCAGGAGATCTAGTGATGCACTACGATGGGCGACCCTGGAGACCCTGGATTCCATAGCTCCTGTCCGCGTTCACACCCTCCCTCTTTGTCCTCAGTCCCCTTGGTTTGATGGGACTTCAAGGGAGCTGAGGAGAGTGGGGCAAGGTTGGAATGTTGTTGGCAGAAATCCAGCCTGGAGGAGGACAGACTTAGGTTGATCACCCATTATTTAGACTATCAATCAAAAATCTCCCATAAGAAGGCAGAGTTCCTGTCCAGGGAGATTACTGCGGCAAGAAATCAACCTGCTCGGCACTTTCGGACTATGGACAGACTGTGCAATCCAGTCTGTCTTTGGGGCCGGAGAGCCTTTTCACAGGATAAGTGTGAGTAGTTTGCTCGATTTTTTGCAGGTAAGGTGTCCTCCATCAGGTCGGAGATCTGTGCAACTTGTTCAAATAAGTATGGCGGAGGTCGATGTAAAGGCACAGACACCCATTCTGTCTGGATAGTTTTTGACTGGCCAGTGATCGTGGATATCATGAAGATTGTTCAGGCTTGAGACCAACTTACTGTAGTTTAGAGCCTGGTCCAACACACCTCCTGGTGGGGTGTATAGATGTCATCGGCCGATCCTCACGGAGATAGTCTGGTGTTTACTGGATCAGGGGGTGTTCCCTGATCTGTTAAAGGAGGTGGTGGTGTCTCCTCTTTTAAAGAAAGCATCCAGCGACCCAAACTGTCTTGTGAACTACAGACCAGTCTCCAACCTACCTTTTTTGGGTAAGGTTATTGAGAAGGTAGTCGCGTTGCAGCTCGAGAACTTTTTACCACCCATGAAGTCTGCGATCCTCTCCAGTCTGGTTTCAGGAAGAGGCATAGTACTGAAACAGCATTAGTTCGGGTGATGAATGATCTCCTAATAGCAAGGGATCGGAGGACTCATTTGATCTTGATCCTCCTTGATCTCTCTGCGGCATTTGACACCGTGGATCATGGGGTGTTGTTGGAATGCCTGCGGTTAATCTGTGGACTGTCAGGGACAGTCCTCAGATGGTTCCCCTCTTTTCTCACAGGCAGGTCTCAGAGGGTGGTGTCTGGAATTGTTTCCTTGGCCTCCTTTGCCCTGCCTTGTGGGGTCCTGCAAGGTTCCGTACTGTCCCCCATGTTGTTCACAGTGTATATGTTGCCATTGGGAGACATCATAAGGCAGTATGGGCTGAGTATTCATTGCTATGCAGATGATATTCAGCTCTACCTGTTCTTTGAACCCAATCAGAGTAGTGCTGTCTGGGTATTTAACAGCTGCCTCGCCAAGATTCAGGTCTGGATGAGTGCTAACTGGTTGAAGCTAAATCTGGATAAGACTGAGGTGTTGGTGGTGGACCCTGGTCATTGGGTAGAGAAGTTGACTCCTGGGCAACCTTCTGGCCTGGTGCTGGGAAGTGACCAGTTGAGACCTTCTGAGAAGGTGTGGAATCTGGGGGTTATACTTGACAATCAGCTGACACTTAAAGCACAGGTGTCAGCTGTTGTCAAGTCCTCATTTTTCCATCTGAGGAATATCACCCAGATAAAGCACCTTGTCCCACCCGATGACCTTCCTATGTTGGTTCACACCTTTGTGTCTCCTTGTCTTGACTACTGCAATGCTCTATACCTAGGGTTACCGGGGGGATCTCCATCGCCTGCAGTTGGTGCAGAATGCAGCAGCCAGGTTGTTGACAGGGCAGTCAAGATCTTACCACATCATGCCTGTGCTGCCTGAACTGCACTGGCTGCTGGTGCGATGGAGGATCATCTTCAAGGTCACATTGCTGACCTATAAGACCCTATACGGACAGGGACCATGTTACTTGCAAGACCTCCTGCGGTCTTACCGCCCCATCTGCCCTCTTCGCTACACCGACGAGGGATTGCTGGAGGTTTCAAGGGTCCATTTACAGACATCAGGTGCGAGGGCTTTTGCTTTTGTGGCCCCAACCCTGTGGAACTCTCTTCCTTGTCGGATTAGAGAATGCCTGTCCACCAAGTTGTTTAAATCCTCCCTGAAAATGTATTTATTTGACCTAGCGTTTGGAGAGGATATTTAGCTGAAGTATTATATGTATGTTGTTTTTAATTTTCTGTGTTTTAATTGCCTATGGGTTTATTTGTAAATTGTAATGCACTTTGATTTAAGAAAAGCGCATTATAAATAAAGCACGATTTGATTTGATTAGTGATTTGCTCGTCGTTCTAGGTTAGCCTGTATTTGAACTGTACACAACAATGATTTCTTAATATGCTTTTCATATAGAAAATTATTTATTCTGGTGGTAGTGTAGTCTGTAGTTTCATGTAAATTATTTAGTCTGGTAGTAGTGTAGTCTATAGTTTCAGGCAGAATAGTTAGCTGATGCATTACATAGCATTGATTTTCACTGTAAATAATGAATATTTTTTTTCAGGTATGATTGTATGACGCATGTGATCTTTTTATCGTCAATGATAAAGCCTTTGAAACTTTAACAGCTATTTCCTGTCTCTTATTACATGCTACCATATGTTTATGTCCCCTGTTACATGGGCAGCCCTACTTTTATGTCCCCTGTTACACACTCAGTCCTACTTTCATGTCTCCCATTACACATGCAGTCCTACTTTTCATGTCCCCGTTATACGTGCAGCCCTACTTTTTATGTCCCCCGTTACACGTGCAGCCCTACTTTTCATGTCCTTTGTTACATGTGCAACTTTGTAGGGACTTTATCTCAAGACCAGAAATGGGATTTATCCTGCGTCATACCATATTTTTATAAGGTGAGTGACCGCATAAAAAATGCTTATAATCATCTCTATATTATGACTTTTAAAAATTGATAATGTCACACTTTGGTAGCCCATTTTCATGTATTAAGCCTAATGTGTATTCTATATGTGCTTGTTCATAGTATGTACAGTTTATCAGCACTTTTGACTGAAATCATAGTTCAAGGTCCACTTGACCCCAGAGTGCCTCTGGCATAGTTGATACCACATATTTGATTTTTTGCTTAAAAATGAAATAAGTAAAAAATTAGGAATAGATCTAAAAACATTTAAAATAACTGAAAAGCTTTTAAAAATATTTGAGAAAATGAATAAGATGTTGCACTGTGCCATGAGATCAACCCTGTATGAATTAGTTAATACCAGGTTTTTTGTTTGTTTCATATGACTTTTGTATTTACCTTTTTCTAAAATTATTTACTTGTTTTTTACTCAAATTTGCCATATCTGTTATTTATAAATATATATATAAGTTTTTGGTGCACATACTGGGGCACTGTTTCTTTAAGGATGACTTTTATTAAGGTAACATCTCTCCTTTAGCCAAGCCCCCTGATGAAGACCTATGCAATGGAAGCACTGGTGCCTTTTCCTGCTCAGCGCTTGTTTTTTTAAATGGGGTAACAATGGTTACATTTCTCAAATGGTTGGGTTTCCCACATAAAATGCATGTAACCAACTGTGTGGCTCTGCACCCACGGACAGGTGCACGGTGGCCAGCATTCACAATCACCAGCCACTTTGCACTTCCTGTCTGCAGACCCTCACCCCTAGCATGCTAGTGGATCAGCGGACACAGGCAGGCAGCCATAGGGATGCCCATACATGGTCCGCTAGTGAATCCCCGGCCCCACGTGGTGTGGGTTTTTTTCAGACCTGCATACTGCATCATCACAGGTACACCAGATGCATGCCCGGGTGGCTGTCCCCAGCCTACCTCTGGTCTACAGGGCTGGGACAGCATGCAGAAGGGGCCAGCAATGCTTTGCCATGGCAAGCAGTGGCACCATGAGGGGGGCACAATGGCTATGCCTGTGTCCCCCCATGTAGAGGATGCAGCCCAGAATGGCATGCATTGTCATTGTGAAGGGGCACCATGCAGGGCACTCCCCTGGCATGCTCCCATCCCACCCCTGGTATGGTGCCCCATGGCCAGCTGGGGGGCCATTGAGTTGGATGCTAACATGCCTATTAGTGAATACTGTTGGCGGTGCACAGGGCACCACCACACAGCATTTAGTTGTGGGGATGCCTATGCGCTGTCCTTGTGAGGCACATAGGCATTCATGAATTGTGGACAATAAATGGATTTAATACCAACTGGCTGTATAGTTTCCTCTTTTCAAGTGCTACCATTTGGATATCTGTACCTCAAGTTTGGTTTGGCTGCCCTTGTCAGCACTACCTCAGCTTCCTGAGTGCCCTGCTGACTTTTGTAAAAAAAAAAACACTGCTCCAGCAAACTAGTGGCAACACCCTACAAACAGCCTCTGATAAAAGTCCTCAAGTGAAGGGGAAACATTAATGTCATTAAGGTGGCGACAAATCTGAAGCACACCTTTTGTGAACTGGACCAGGTGCCAATGGGTTTCTTGATGAGAGGAGTCGATGCCTTGAAGGAGGCATTGGTGAGACTACTCCTTAAGAAACCATCTTTGGTCTCGGAGGTCCAAGCAAATTACCATCCTATCGCCAATCTTCCATTTTTGGTGAAGATTGTGGAGAAGGTAGTGGCGCTTCAGTTGGAGGAGCACCTTGTGACCCATGAGTTATATGAACCTTTCCAGTTGGGGTTTCAGGTGAGGCACAACACTGAAACCGTGCTTGTTCAGGTGCAGAATGATATCCTCAGGGCTAGAGATCCAGGGGAAAGGACAATTGTTGTTCTTCTCGATTTATCCTCAGCATTTGACACTGTGGACCATTGTGTGTTGCTTGACTGCCTCAGAGAACTTTGTGGACTCACTGGCACTGTCATCTGCTGGTTTGAATCTTTCTTAACCAACAGGAGGCAATGGGTTGTGATGGGGAATTTCTCCTCCACCCCTAGTCCCCTATCCTGTGGAGTTCCCAAGGGTTTGCTCCTGGCCCCAATGTTGCTCACAGTGTACATGCTACCCCTGGGAGGGATCATTAGGAAGTATGGTCTGGGGTTTCATTGCTACTCTGATGATACCCAGCTATACTTGTCCTTTGGCCCAGGAACATCCAACGCAACAGACATGCTAAACAGTTGACTTGCCAAGATCAATGACTGGATGGCCTCTAGCTGATTGCAGCTGAACCCTGATGAGATGGAGGTATTGGTGGTGGAGTTGAACAGAGTGTGGGATAGGATGGCCTCTGATGCAGAGACTGGACTTGTTCTGGGATCTGTCCCATTAAAGGCCTCCTCCGAGGTGTGGAATCTTGGTATCATTCTGGACAGGGGTTTGACAATGGAAGCACAGGTGTCTTCCACTGTCCACTCCTGTTTTTTCCATCTTAGGAATGTTGCCAGGATAAAGCCCCTTGTGCCGCTTCTGGACCTCCCCACTTCGATACATGCCTTGGTGACATCAAGGCTTGACTACTGTAATGTGCTCTACCTCGGAGCTGCAGGAGGATCTCTCCGCAGGCTGCAGCTGATGCAGAATGCAGCTGCCCGGTTACTTACTGAGCAGCATAAATATTGTCACATTACACCAGTATTGCATGAACTGCACTGGCTGCTGGTCAGGTGGAGGATCCTCTTTAAAGGTGGGTCTTCTCACCTATAAGGCCCTATATGGCCAGGGCCCTGGTTACCTGATGGACCTTCTTGCACCGGCTCTCTTAGTCCATCCCCTCCACTCCTCCTGTGGAGGCCTTCTGGAGATTCCCAGGACGAGGTTAAAAATGGCTGTCGACAGGGCTTTTAATGTTGCCACCTCCATCCTGTGGAATTCGCTACCCCTAGGGGTTAGGGGGGCCCCAACTTTGGAGGTATTCAGGGCCCGCCTTAAGGCCCTCCTATTCACCCAGGCTTTTCCTGACTTAGCTTTTAGTGCTTTGGGTTAGATCTAGTTTCCTGCATCCTTTTTTTTAGTTTATTTCTGTGATAAATCTTATTTTTTATTTATGGATTTTAATGCTAAATATGATTTTTGTCTATGAATTTATTTGTGTTTATTTATTTGTCTATTTTATTTTGTATGGTGTCTAGAGTCTCCAGGATTGAGCATCTTTTAAATAAAGATTGTCTTGCCTTGCCATTACAGAATTTGTCATATTTTTGTTCATTTTTCAAGAGGTTTTTTAATTTCCATAAAACAAAAACATTTTATAAGTGCAATAAGATTCTCCAGGTCATTGCCTGCCCTAGATTTACTGCACTTCCAGAAAAGAAAAGGCACCCGTGCCTAACTACACCCTTGGCCATGTGGTAAACCTAGCATAACAAATTCCCTGTAATGTCTTATTGCTTACATATAAACAATTCAGACTGCACATTACCAGAGGGTTAAAACACTGTTGACAGCATTGCCTTTTAATGAGATATTAAACTAATGAAATGAAATAGAATAGAATAGAATAGAATAGAATAGAATAGAATAGAATAGAATAGATAGGTGATGGGGTTGCACTCTATATGTCAAACAGAATCTATGGTTATGACATCAAAAAACCAAACACTGAATTCAAATACTGAGGCAGTTTGAGTAGGCAATAAAAATGGAACAAATAAACTGCTAATAATAAGTGCCATCTATAGAATCACCTGACTTTACAGCAGCTGATGATGCAATCACACCTTAGGAATTTGAAGGGGGAGCTGATTCAGACAGCATCATTATCATGGGAGACTTCAACCTACTAGGACTTGATTGGGAAATTATGAACAATAGCATTTAATATAGCTAGTCTAAAGCAAATTATTAAGGAACCCACTAGGGGATCAAATATATTAGATCTAGCATTTTTAAATGCTTCATCTTCCATCTCTAATTGTCAGATCATAGATCCGCTGGGAAATATTAATCATAGCATGATTAAGTGCAGTATGAATAAGGCAGTTCATAAAAAAACTCATGAACACTCAGCCCATTTTTAACTATGGAAAGCATGATTATCTAGCACACCTTTTCCAGCACTCTGAAGTCGTCGCTATAGAGGTGTCTTCTGATAGGCTGATGCATAAGTTGAAACTCAGAATCTGATCCTACCTCCACCCTTTCCTTCAGGATATTCTCCAGTTTAGTGTGTGCATCTCACCAGGCTGGTCACAGTCCATTTGGCTCTGTGCCAGTTGTTTCCTGATTTAGGTGAGATTAAACATAATTTCAGTTTCCTGCTCTATCATTAGAAAGATTGTGTCATGTTTTGCTGGGAGTGCTTTTATGATTTTTTTCCCTGAATTTTTTACTGTTTTCGGCTCTCAGCCTGCAGCCTGGGTGGGGTCCCTCCTTGACTCCCCAGGGCTGCTGCTTCTGTGTTTGGACTGCTTCCAGACACTTTTTTGCTTTGCCTTTTAATTTGTTTTGTGTTTGTCTTTTGTGCCTTTCGCTGGTTCTCAGATTTTGCCCGTTTTGTTTTGGGAGCCATAATCTGTTCCTGTGTTGTGGTTTGTTGTCCTATTTTTTTTTTCTTGGATGAGGGGAAGTTTGCCTTTCCTTTTCCCAGCCACTTGTGTGTTCCTTTGGTTTAGTGGCTGGGGCTGGTTGGTTTGGTTGCTGTTTGTGCTGCCTGGTTCAGTTCCCTAGACACAAGAGCATACATGTTCCATCCAATCACCTTGGTAGGATGAGTGTGGGTCACAAAATTTAAGAGTCTAGCAACACTGGCCCAGGAGAACATGTTTAGTCTCAATAATGCAAATGTTGATACACGAACCATTTCCACCCCTGAGTCAACCAGACATTCTGCTCCTGGGGCCGATCATTCACCCAGCTCCACACACTCGCAAGCTGGCAGCCTGGCTACTCAGAGGAAGAGACTGTTTGATTCAGGACTCTCACATAAGGTGGTGGACATTATTTTGCAATCTCAGAGGCTGTCCACCAACTGCACTTATAACAGACATTTGTTCATATTCATCAGGTGGTGCAGTTCTAATTCTGTCTTTCCAGCAAGTAGCACCATATCCCAACTTCTGGAATTCCTTTAGGAAAGCTTTTCATAAAGTTTTGTCCCCAGCATCTCTATCAGTGCAGACAGCCATGATAGGTGCAATCAGAGGATACATTAAGGTAGTCCTTCTAAGGGCACACCCACGAATACAGACTTTCCTAAAAGCTACTGACAATATCATCAAGACCGTGGTCTACTGTTGGCCCCATGGCATGGCATCTGAATCTGAATCTGGTTCTGAACTCATTATCAAGGTACCTTGCAAACCTTTACTCTCTAGTTCATTGTATTTCTGACACTAAGGACTATTTTTCTTGTTGCTATGTGCTTAGCCTGTAAAACCAGTAAGCTACAGACCTTGCCCCATGCAGAACCATTCCTGGTGTTCCACCCCAACAGAGTGGTGCTCTGAATAGTCCCCATCTCTGTTCACAAAGTGGCATCTTCTTTTCACCTGTCTCAGGAGATTTCCCTTCCAGCTTTTGACCCTCACCCCACTGAACAGGGTGATGACCTATCAAACATGTCTCATGCCATTAGAGTTTACATAGACAGAACAGCCTCCTTCAGGATGTTAGAGAGGTTATTCCTCCTCATTCAGGAACAAATGTGAGGATACCCTGCCTCGCACTTTACCATCTCCACAAACTCTGGTGTCTCTGTGGTTAAGAGATGTACCAGGTCATAATGTCACATGCTTAAGAACGTACGACATTATGGCTAACCCGGTACAGCGCTGCACCAGTGAGCAAATGGTGCTACGGCGTATACTGCTGTACATGGTATTGCACCATTCTCACTCTCCCAGGCAGAAGATAAGACCTCTGCTGGGGGTGGATTCTCTCAACCAGCTGCTGTGGCTCAATGGACTGAGCCACAGCAGCGAAACTCAAGCAGTGCTTCTGGGATCAGGTTTAATTCCGGTCCCAGAAACTTTCATTTTTTAACTTTGTCGCTCCCGACGAACCCCCAGGTTCAGAATCTATATTGGGTGGGGTTCGGGGTCAATCCCCCATAACAATAGGTGTGGGGGGCAGAGCTCCCCATGGAAAACAGAGATATGCCACATAGCAAAATCACGCTGTATTGGCAGTGCGATTTTGCCATGCGGCGTAATGTCATGCAACATTATGACCCCGTGCTGGTTAAGAGATACAACTGTGGAAGACTGCATGCGTTCTCAGCTATCCTGCCTCATTCAGATTAAGGCTTACTCCACCAGGGTGGTGGCCACCTCCTGAGTGGAAAGGGGTTCAGTCTCTGTAGAAGACATTTGTGCGGCTGCCACCTGGCCATCATTGCACACTTTTTTGAGACACTACATGTTAGCCACCTGGAACAGTGAAAAAGCTGCATTTGGACACAGGGTCCTTCAATCTGTTAAGCAGCTGCTCAACCAGTTCTTCTTCACCCCACCCTAGATCCTTCCAATATGCTGCTTAAATCACCTTATAGTGATGACTTTGGAGAGCTGTAAAACGAATGACTGATAACAGAAGTTTACTCACCTGGTAAAGGGGGCACCTTTTACAGCACTCCAAGGCCCGCCTGGTGAGGAGGAATCTGGTGTTCACAGTATGTAGGGTATTTTTCACACATATTCTTATGTAGTTGTTTATTATTTCATAGAATTACATTTGTAGACATTCTTAGATGTTTTCTTAGAAGTTTGCCATTGTGTATTATTTCTACCTTCTGAGCTCCTTTAATTGTGACTGGAAAATAAAGCCCACTGAATCCAGATCTTGTCTGTACTGTGCTAATGATTTGAAAGTGTTCTGATGGTACTGTTCTCTCTGAAGTCTCTCTGGTTGTTGAGGTATTAGAAATTTACAGGTGGAATCCAGGAGAAAAGTATTCAATTGGGGAAGGAGAAATGCTGACAACCACCAAGCAGAAAAGGGATTTGGGGGTGATTATGACAGATGACCTAAAAGTAACCAGACAGTGTGAGAAAGCAGTAAGGAAGGCCAGCAATACGTTGGGGTGCATAAGGAGAGATTTCTCAAGCAGAAAATGGGAAGTGATGATGCCACTTTACAGATCACTGGTGAGGCCTCATCTGGAATACTGCATACAGTTCTGGAGGCCACACCTCAGAAAGAAACAGAAACATAGAAACATACAAACGCAGAAGCTGATGGCAGATAAGGATCGCAAGGCCCATCCAGTCTGTCCATTTCTTTTTCTGCCTTATGAATGTGACATCGGCCTTTGCTCTGTCAATGGCCTATCTAGTCATACTCATCTGTATTGCTCCCTTATGCCTATCCCATGCCTGTTTAAAACCCTGCACTGTATTCATATCCACCACTTCCTGAGGTAGGCCGTTCCATGCATCCACCACCCTTTCTGTGAAAAAGAACTTCCTCACATTACCCCTTAATTGGCCTCCCTCTAATCTCCTGCTGTGTCCTCTTGTCCTGCTATTTTTCTTAAATTGAAACATGTTAGACTCTTTCACCTTGTTAATGCCCTTAAGGTGTTTGAATGTTTCAATCATATCACCTCTCTCCCTCCTTTCCTCTAGGATATACATACTGAGCTCCATTAATCTGTCCTCATATGTTTTCTGATGCAGTCCCTGCACCTTTTTGGTTGCCCTTCTCTGGACTGACTCAATCTGGTTAATGTCCTTGTGAAGGTGTGGCCTCCAGTACTGCACGCAGTACTCCAGATGGGGCCTAACCAGTGTCTTGTAAAGAGGGATTATTACCTCCTCTTACGACTTGTGATACCTCTACTAATACACCCCAACATCCTCTAGCCTTACTACTGCTTTAGTGGTCTGCCTGGATGATTTCAGGTCATCGGTGATGATGACGCCCAAGTCTCTTTCTTCCCTTGTGACTGCCAGCAACATCCCTCCCAGCCTATAGGTGGCTTCAGGGTTTCTTTTCCCCTATGTGCATGATCTTGCACTTCTTTGTGTTAAACTCCAGTTGCCACTCTTCAGACCATTTTGCTAGTTTATCCAGATCTCTTCTCATTCTGCCCACCCCATCTGGATCATCTACTCTGTTGCAGATCTTGGTATCATCTGCAAACAGACAAACCTTATCCTCCAGTCCATCTGCAATGTCAGTAATGAAGATATTGAAGAGAACTGGGCCCAGGACTGATCCCTGAGGTACCCCACTTGTGACTTGCATCTCTTCTGACTGTATTCTGTTTGCCACCACTCTCTGTTTTCTACCCGCCAACCAGTTTGCCACCTAGTTGACCAACTTCTGACCCAGCCCGAGCCTACCCAGCTTATTAATCAATCTTTTATGTGGAACAGTATCGAAAGCTTTGCTGAAGTCAAGGTTGGCAACATCAACTGCTCCCCCTTGGTCCACCACTCTGGTTACCCATTCAAAGGAATCTATGAGATTAGTTGGACAGGACCTTCCTTTTGTAAACCCATGCTGTCTTGGATCCTGTGCTCCTATGGATTCCAGGTGTTGCACTATCCTTTCCTTAAGGAGTGCCTCCATAATCTTGCCCACTACTGAGGTAAGACTGACTGGTCTGTAGTTCCCTGCCTCCTCCCTGTTACCACTCTTGTGGAGCAGGATCACATGAGCCCTTCCCCAGTCTTCTGGGACCTCTCCTGTGCTCAGAGACTCACTAAACAGTTCTGATAATGACTCTGCTAGTTCCACCCTTAGCTCCTTTAGTACCCTGGGATGTATGTCATCAGGTCCCATTGCCTTGTCCACCCTGAGCTTATTGAGCTTTTGTAGGACCCTTTCTTTTGTGAAGGAACTAGTGCACACCTCCCTCCCTCCTGTGTCCATGGTGCTGAGCTGTGGGCCCTGCCCTACCTTCTCTTCAGTAAATACTGAGCAAAAGTATCTATTTAGGATAGATGCTTTTACATGGTCCTCCTCCTCACATGTCCCCTTATCCCCTTTGATCTTAGCAATACCCTCTCTAGACTTTCTCCTTTCCCTAATGTATCTGTAGAAAGTCTTGTCACCTTCTTTTACTGTTTGTGCTAGTGTTTCCTCAGTTTGGGCCTTTGCCTGCCTTACTGCTTTCCCTGCTTCCCTTGGGAAGTTTGGTATGCCTCCCTATCTTCATCCCGCTACATTCCCTTATATTTCCTGAAGGCTAGCCTTTTGGCTCTGACCTTTTCTGCTACTGTTTTTGAGAACCAAAGTGGTTTTCTTCTTCTTTTGCACTTCCTTTTCTCTCAAACACATAGATAAGCTGGAGGCAGTGCAAAGGAGAGCTACAAAGGTGATACAGGGGCTCCACCAGAAGACATATGAGGAAAGGCTAACAGACCTCAACATATATTCACCAGAGAAGGGAAAGGGGGGATATGATAGAGACTTTTAAAAACCTCAAGGGATTTAATAGGGTCCAGCAGGGGAGCCTCTTTCAGAAAATGAATGTTCAAATACTAGGGGTCATGATTTGAGGCTGAAGGGAGGTTGAATCAATTGGATTGCAAGGAAATACATCTTCACTGAAATGGTGGTGGATGTCTGGAACAGCCTCCCCAAGGAAGTGATAGAGGTGCAAACAATGAAGGCATTCAAAAATGCGTGGGATAGACATAAGGAAACCCTAGTGACACGCACAGAAAGGATAGCCAAGGGACACTTGGGGAGGTAGGGAATATGGGAAGATTAGATGGGCTTGGTGGTCCTTATCTGCCATCAAATTATATGTATCTATGTATGGAATGGATTGGGAATTTCTGTACAGAGGAAGATCTGGAAGGAAAGGGCAGAGACAGTATCAGATTCAAAGTTTCAGTTTGTGCATCAGCCTATCAGAGGACACCTCTATAGCCCTATAGAGATGACTTCAGAGTGCTGTAAAAGGTGCTCCTATTCACCTTTATCAGGTGAGTAAACTTTAATTTCCATGATATTAGGAAAGAATTCAAAGACTGGAAATGGGAAAACAGACTGGGAGGAAAAGAAGCTGAGCAACAGTGGCATATAATTAAGAATAAATCACATGCATCACCAGTCAAATACATACCAACACAAAAATATAACTACTGTATAAGGGAAAGAAACCAATGTGGCTTAACAAACGTGTAATCAAAAAAGCATCAAAGCAAAAGAAAGTACTTTCAGGAGTAGCAGTCATGAACTGTGAAAAGAGCATAAGGTACAGAAAGCATGAAATAGACAATGAATTAACAAATAGCAAAGCAAACTCGAAAGAATAGTATGGCTATATACATTCTAATAAACCTCCAAACAAGAAAGTAGGTCCCCCATAAGTAAACGAGACATCTGCAAGCCATCAGGCATGACTAATTTACTAAGTCTCTATTTTGTTCTGTAGTCATTAGAAGGCAAACATTGGTAATGTATAAACAACTTATAAGGGATGATTGAATCAGAAGCTACAGAAATACCTAACATAGCCAGTAAAGAAATGCATTCTCAAGTAATACAATTGGAGACAAATAAATCAGCAGGCCCTGAGAAGATTTTCCCAAGACTGTTAAAGGAACTAGCAAATGAGCTAGTGACTGTCATCAAACACTTGATACTTCAATTTCTACTGGCGTGGTGCAAAGCAACTGGAGATGTTCCACTGCAATGCCAATCTTAAGGAAAGGCTCTAGATGTGATATTAAAACTACAGGACTATTAATTGAAAATCTGTAATTTATAACACTATGTAAACAGTTACAAGAGAATATATACAGACAACTCTATAAGCTCTGGGTATAGTGGACCAAAACCAACATGGGTTCAAGAACAGATCTTGACTGAAAAATACAGTATGTTAACATTCTATGAACCAATCAGTGAAGCACTTGACAAGGAAAAATCACATGTTCCCGTAGTGATTGTTATAAAACATATCTAGATTTTGTTTTTAAATGCAAGTCTCAAGTCTGGTGGTCAGTGTTGCCTACCCTACTGACACATGCAAAACTAAATACATTATTTTTTTAAATCACTGACATGTACATCCAGGGCTTCAGTTAACTCCATTTTGGGAGTATTTGACTTCCAAGAATAAGGCGAAAAACCTCAAAAATAAAGAGTGAGAAAGTCATTGACTTCCAAATGTAAAACGCACAAAAATGAATAACTTCCCAAATTAAAGACATACTGTAGAAGATAAAACATGATGGATTTTTCCAAAAGAAATTGTATTTTACCATTGAAGTTTATATTAACATCCATAAATTGATCCTTCCTAGAATACTGGGTTCCAAATTGTGGGATCTGGAAAGTATTTTGACTTCCAAAAACTAGCATTATTTCCAGATTTTGACTTACGGAAGTATTAGACTTCCACTAAAAATAAATTAATGGAACCCCTGTGTACATCAGTGATGTTGATAGGAGAGGCAGAATAAGCATTATGATGCATCCAGGTAAGCAGAACAACCTGGCAACGTGTTCAGGGGAGTAAGGATTTAGAATCATAGTGATTTTATACTAAGATTCATATTCAGACAAATAAAGGGGAAAAAATGACTGATAGGCCCATGAGGCTGCTCTCCCACTAATTCAGCTGTAGTATTCAATTTTCTGGAGTTTTGTTATGTGTGCATCCAGTTTGTTTGTTTTTTAACTCTAATTTATTATTACTGATTATTAACTCTAACTAGAGATTGTTCCAAAGCCCTACAACCCACTGAGTGAAAAAGTATTTTCTTTTTCATGTTTTGAATGCACATCTCTTAATCTGTAGTGGGTGTCCTCTTGTGCCATTTTGGTCTGTTTTAAATTATATGTTCAATTTGTACATTAGTTTAGCTACATTTAATGTCATACAATAATTGAAAATTCTCTCTTTTTCTATGTTTATGTGGTGGCATTATGTTGAGGGGCTGTAGCTTTTCTTCATATGGCTTATCATTTAGCCTGTACATTATTTTTGTTGTATGCCTCTGCACTCTTCTCAGTTTATCAGTCTCACCTTGTATGTATGGAGCCCAAAACTGAGTGCCATAATCCAGCACTGGGTGGTCATATGCTCAAAATAAAGTAAGTAAGTAAATAAGCATTTATTTATACCGCGCCCAATCCTAGAGGCTCTGGGCAACTTACAAGGTAGTGCAAGGACATACAACAACACTAAAAAGTAAAGGGGGAGGACAAGAGGCACTCTGGGATACCTTGGAGATGGGGAATGGCATCGCAATCTGCACAGGGGTTGTATACAGACCCCCGTCTCAAGGGGAGGAAATGGACAAGAAAATGATAGAGGACATTCTCAAAATGGCTGAAAAAGGGGAGATACTGTTGATGGGGGACCTGAATATGCCAGATGTTAACTGGAGGACATGTACTGCAGCCACATCCAAGAGCAGGGTCATTCTCAATGCCCTGCAGGGACAGACCTTAGACAGCTAGTGCTGGAACCCACTCGGGAGGGAGCAATACTAGACCTGGTACTCTCAAATGGAGAGAGGATCACAAATTTAGAAGTCAGTAGACATCTGGGAACAAGCGACCACTGCACAGTGTGCTACAAATGAGCACAACCATGGAGATAAGCCATACAAAAACAAGGATACTGGACTTTAGAAGGGCTGACTTTGGCAAAATGGGTGAACACCTGAAGAATGCACTAGCAAATGGCCAAATAGGAGGGTGGAAGAACAATGGAGAAAATCAAAACTGCCATCATAGAGGCAACAAGTCTTTGTGAAAACAAATAAAGAAAGCAAAGCGAGTAAAAAACACTATGGTTCTCAAAAGAGGTGGCAGGGAAGGTTAAGGAGAAAAAGGCTGCATTCAAAAAGTATAAGGAATCACAGAGGGAGCATGACAGGGAACTGTATCAATTAAAGCAGAAAGAAGTAGGAAAGGCAGTCAGAATAGCAAAGGCACAAACTGAGGAAAAAATAGCCAACTCGGTCAAAAAGGGGGATAAAACCTTTTATAGGTACATTAGGGAGCATAGAAAGGTTAAGGAAGGGATAGTGAAGATTAATAAAGGAGAGGGGAGGTGGGCAGAGGGAGACAGTGAAAAGGCAGAGATACTGAATGAATACTTTTGCTCAGTATTCACAAAAGAAGATAAGGAGCAGTCACCTAAACCAGACAATAGAAGCACTCTGGGTAGTGGGGTTGATACCAGTCCATTCACAGAAGAAAGAGTCCTGAAAGAACTCCTAAAACTCAAGGTGGACAAAGCAATGGGGCCTGACGGGATTCACCCCAGAATCCTAAAAGAACTAAGGGGGGACCTAGTGACACCACTGACCACACTTTTTAACAAATCATGGCAGGATGGGGTGGTACCTGAGGACTGGAGGAGAGCAGATGTGATTCCCCTTTACAAAAGTGGGAGCAAGGCAGAAGCAGGAAACTACAGACCTGTAAGTTTGACCTCAGTGGTAGGAAAATGATGGAATCACTTCTGAAAGAAAGAATTGTTAGTACCTAGAGGCCATCGGGCACAGGACCCAAAGCAACATGGATTTACAGCAGGAAGGTCATGTCAGACTAATCTAATTGATTTCTTTGACTGGGTGACCAAAGTAATAGACCAGGGAGGGCTGTGGATATGGCCTACCTAGACTTTAGCAAGGCATTTGACAAAGTCCCACAAAAGATTAATAATCAAGTTAACCAGCCTGGGAGTGGGTCCCAGGGTGGTAGCCTAGTAGAGAACTGGCTGCACAACAGGACACAGAAGGTAATAGTGAATGGAACACATTCAAGAAAGGGGTTACTAGTGGAGTACCTCAGGGCTCAGTACTGGGTCCAATCCTCTTTAACATCTTTATAAGTGACATTGCAGAGGGTCTGGAGGGAAAGGTATGCCTCTTTGCAGATGACACAAAGATCTGTAACAGAGTTGATACACAAGAGGGGTAGAAAAGATGAGAAGGGACTTGGCAAGGTTGGAGGAATGGTCAGACATATGGCAACTTAGATTCAATGCAAAGAAGTGCAAAGTAATGCACATGGGAAACAAAAACCCAGGAGAAGGGTACACAATAGCAGGGGAGGTACTAACAACAACAAAAATGGAAAGGGACCTGTGGTAGTCATATCAGATGATCTAAAGGTGGGTAAGCAATGTGAGAAGTCGGTAAGGAGAGCCAGGCGGATACTGGGATGCATAGGAAGGGGCATCACAAGTAGAAAAAGGGAAGTGGTTATCCCTCTATACAGACAGTTGGTGAGACCCCATCTGGAGTACTGTGTGCAGTTTTGGAGACCTCATCTACTCAAGGACATAGACAGGATGGAAGCAGTCCAGAGGAGGGCAACTAAAATGGTGCAGGGTCTACATCAGAAACCATATGAAGAGAGACTGAGAGAGCTTAATATGTATACCCTTGATGAAAGGAGGACAGGGGACATGATAGAAACGTTCAAGTACCTCAAGGGAATCAACAAAGTCCAGGAGGTAGCATCTTTCAGAAAAGAGATGTGTAAGAACAAGGGGGCACAATTTAAAGATAGAGGGGGGACGGCTCAGAGGTAATGTGAGGAAATTCTTTTTCACGGAGAGAGTGGTGAATACATGGAACAGCCTTCCTGAGGAGGTTGTTGGGTCTAAAACATTGGGGGAATTCAAACATGCATGGGACAGACACAAAGCAATTATAGTGGGGGGTTGCAGGAAGCAGGCTGTTGGTTAACTAGAATCTGCAGCTTATCCAGTAGGTAGGGAAATGGGCAGACTGGGTGGGCCAAGTGGTCCTTATCTGCCGTCAAAGTCTATGTTTCTATGTTACACATTATAAGTAAATAATTGGGTCAATAATAATCAGTGGTTAAAATCAATAAATAACAACAACATCAGTATAATAATTAATAAAAAATGCTTTATGAAAAAGGTGTGCATTAAGACCCCTTTAAAAGCCTCCACTGACAGGGCCTCCCTCAGAGATCTGGGAAGTGAGTTCCAGTGGACCTGGCTGGCCACCTCAAAGGCTCGATCTCCTGATGTTTTCAGCCTGAACTTCAGAACTGCTAGGAGGCCCTTGGTGGTGGAGCGGAGTGAGCACAATGGGATGGCAGGGGACAGAAGATCACTCAGGTAGCCAGGGCCCGATCCAGATAGGGCCTTGTAGATGAGCAAGCCCACCTTGAAAATGATCCTTCTTCTGACAGACAGCCAGTGCAGGACACGCAGTACTGAGGTCAAATAACTAGATCTAGAAAGACCTGTCAGCAACCTGGCCACTGCGTTCTGCACCAACTGCACCAGACTGAGATTCCCTCCACTAACCCCGAAGTAAAAAGCATTGCAGTAGTCGAGCCTTGATGTGACAAAGGTGTATACCAGGATGGGCAGGTCACCAGGCAAAACCAAGAGTTAAATCCGGGTGATGGTCCTTAAGTGGTGAAAACCACTCTGGATGATGACCAATACCTGAAACTCAAGCATCAGACCATCGTCAAGGATAACACCCAGATTTCTTACCCTAGAAGCAGCCATCAATGGGGTAGGACCAAGGAACAACCCTGTACCTAAACCTATGGCAGTCACATCACACTGGCAACCAGGCTGTACCACCAGTACCTCTGTCTTGTCAGGGTTCAGTCACAGCCAGTCAGAGGACGTCCAGTCTTGGATCTCAGTAAGGCATTTATTCAGTACTTCTATGGCGTTATTTGTCCCGAGGGCAAAATACATATACTGTACATCAGGGTATCATCTGCATAGCAGTGAAAACCCAGACTGTAATATCTAATAATCTCACTCAGGGGCAGCACGTACACCAGGAACAACATCAGCGACAAGATTGAACTTTGAGGAACTCCACAGGGCAGGGATTTTGGGCAAGAGGAGAAGTTCCCCATCACTACCCATTGCTTCCTGCCCATGAGATATGATTCAAAACAGTTGATGACAGTACTAGTGAGTCTACAATACTCTCTAAGGTGATCAAGAAGCACAATGTGGTCCACGGTGTCAAATACTGAGGACAGATCTTGGACAGTGAGAACTGACTGCTCTCCTTTATCTCTCACCCTGAGGAGGTCATTTTGCACACTGACCAATGCCGTTTCAGTGCTATGCCTTGTCCTAAATCCAGACTGGAATGGCTCATAGATGTCAATGGCCACAAGGTGAGCATTAAGCTACAGAGCCACCACTTTCTCAACAATCTTCTCCAAGAATGGGAGGTTAGAGACTGGTTGATAATTTGCCAAGATGTCAGGATTGAAAGATGGGTTCTTCAGAAGTGGCTTCAAAGCATCAGGGAAGAACCCCTCTGAGAGCGAACACTGGACTGTGTCAGTGAACACTGGACCATTGGACTTGGCACATCCCAATAGGAGATTGATCAGGCCCTGGTCCAGTTCATAAAAGAAGGATCATAGCTTTGAGATTACAACAACC
This sequence comes from Neoceratodus forsteri, assembly GCA_016271365.2. Taxonomy (NCBI): domain Eukaryota; kingdom Metazoa; phylum Chordata; order Ceratodontiformes; family Ceratodontidae; genus Neoceratodus; species Neoceratodus forsteri. The sequence continues at coordinate 155,862,528 of CM028131.1, read as the reverse complement.
ACCTCCGCCACCCCCACCAGCCGAAATGCCCCCAGACAAAAGGAATGCCTCTGCCCACACAAGGCCAACCACCGTGGGCCTGACCTTGCCCTATTGGAAAGATCTGGGACCAAATAGAGGACACCCAGTCAGAGAAAAAACTAGCAAGCTCCTCACACAAAGCAACTGAAAATGCTCTTTTCAGCTGCAGACAGGCAGGATGAAGTAAGCTGTCCACAGTCTGAAAGAGCTTCGCTGATCGGTTCCTCCCTGCAGTAATCTCCCTGGCTAGGAACTCTGCCTTCTTATGGTTGATCACCCCTTGATATTCACCACACTAAACTCTCAAAGCCAGTTTATCCTTCTCAGACTGGGTTTTCTGCCAACAATGCATCAACTTCCAGCCCGTGGTCTTAACAACCTTGAGAGCCCCATCAAACACAGGGGTCTCAAGTGAGAAGACTTGGGTCACATACAGATCGAAGTGATGGCATCGAGCGCATTGGAAAAAGCACTATTAAAGCCTGTCACCACCTTGCTTGTGCCAACCATACATGCAATCCTCACACAAGAAAAGTCAACTACTGTCAGTAGTCCCTCTAGGGTCAACCCCTTCAATGGGTGGTAGCAGAACATCTCAATAGGGGAGGGACTATCATGGGGGACATCAAACAAGAACTCCATGCAGGGATCTGACCACATGACCAGATCAGTCCTGGGGTCAGTGACCTCAAGCCCCAGTGAGAATACCAAGTCCAAGGCATGGCCATGGTGGTGGGTCTCGGAAGCAACAACTTGTGCGAGGCCCATAGAGGAAGTCTTGACCAAAATGTGAGAGTTTGTAGTTGACCCAGGCATTGAAGTCACCCAGAATCAACCATCTGGGCAACTACAACACCCTGTGAGTGATGAAGTCTGCAATTTCCTACAGGAATACTCCCTCATGCCCAGGAGGTTGGTACACAAGGAGAATCCTGCAGGCAGCATCTGGGTCCCATACTCAGCCATGCATTCAAACAGCAAGATAGATCCCACTGGGTGCATGGAGAAGCTCAAGCTGGATCTAAAACAGATGGCCACACCCCATCCCTACATTCCCTACTCAGGCAGTGCACTACAGAGTACCCAGTCAGGACTGACTCCTCCAAGACTGGCCCTGCATCATCTCCCAGACAGGTCTCCATAATGCAAGCCAGATTGACTGAAGAAATCAAGTCTGCCATAATTGTGGTCTTGTTCCTCAGCAATCTAGCATTGCATAGCACAACCCAAAGAGAACTGGTGGAGACTGCAGGCTTACCAGCTACCTGCCCACTCGGTCCACTAGAAACCCCGGGGATGGGCACTAAACATGTCTGGCTTCTCTCCAGGCCCCATCTCAACTCAGGGCATCTCCTGTCCCAAGTCATCCTAATGCTGCTCACTTCTGCTGTACTCCCGGTGCTCTGCCATTATCCCATCTGCCCCCCCAGTGATACCAACCTCCTAACAGCATCTCATCACTGCAGCTGGAGGGGGGAAGGTTGGTGAAGGGGTGGAGGTCACGCAGCAGAGATGCTGTGTACATTAGGTAATACAGAGAACACAGGCACATCATATTACTACTACTACTACTACCTCACAGTATAGCATAAACTTCACAAAAATTATCCCCACCTTTAAATAAATAACACAACAAACTTCTAAAAATAACAATAAATATAGAATAATGGCTGGGTAGGGGGTTATAACAAGAATTTTACACCCCCCCCCAAGGTGTGGGATGCCCCATAAATGGTTTATAAAGGCATTCCACACTGAGGGTATGTGTAAAATTTGAGTTTTTCACCCCCTGCTCAGCCTTTATTTTATATAATTGCTGGGGAGCATTTTCTCACCATGGCAATCATATAAAATAAAAGACATCACCAGAGAGCCACAGACTGGTCAGGTTTCAGTGCGGTCTACAGATCGTGAAAAAAAAACAATACTTGTTTTTGGGGAGGGGGGGGTTTGGTAGTCGAGGTAAAACTTAGCCCAGTTTATAAATTTTTCTTAAATTGACTTACTGCCACTGACTCTCACTGTGGTGAACTGCATAGGGAAGAAGAAGGGCAGGGGGCACCGGGGGTTGGAACAGCGGTGGCTGCTCATGCTCAGTACTAGGGAAACTCAGTGCGTGTTCACCGTTATAAACTGTGGGCTATAATGGCGAAATTAGGACCGGGTTTCCCTATGGGAGAAAACGCTTCCCAGTCATTATAATTAAATAAAATTTCCCCTACTTTCCCTAAGTCCCTAAACATACAAACAAATCAGGCAACTAATCTGCCAGCAATAAGACAAGACAGGTGTGGGTTATGGACCAGGTGCGTTATGAGGCATGAGGAGCTTCTGCCGAGTGTCTTTAGCACCTGGGAAGTGCTCTCATCAGGCCATAACCCACAACTCGGAGTGTTTTATTGCGCTTATAAAATGGGCCCCCAAGTAAATATTTAATGGGTAAAAAATTAAAAAAGTCAAAAATAGAAAGGAAGGAGGTTTCAATACCCCAAATAGTAAAAAAATAGTCCCCCTGTTAAGTTACTTTCAAAACTGTTTCATTGACAGTACAGGTCCCCTATGTGTTCCTGAGGTTATCTATCAGTGTTGTTTTTACTCCTATTAAATCCCCCTTTCTCATTGTTTTTTTTTGTTCAAATGCTGACAGCAGTTGTTGCTATGAGATCGAGCATGCACTTTCTTCAACTGACACACAGCTACTGTAAAAGCCTGTCTTCTAATGTTGCTGCCTCTCACACACACTTCCTCAATATACAGAGTCAGAAATAAACATTGGGAGAAATAAAGACCACATATTTTGTTCACTTTTTTCATGTTTTTAATTTTTTAAATACTGGCAGTGAAGTTGCTACCAGTATCGGGAGCAAGCATGTCCCTTACCAGCTGCCCTAGACTTTGGTTTCTTTCTTTGCATTGCTGAAATTATAGCAATACTGGGATTAAGCTGTGGGGAAGCAAGTTATCATTTGTTTGAAAGAGGACTACCTGGGAGAACTAAACACCAAGAGATTATAGGGGACTACTGGAGACAGGTTAGGAAACAGACGGGCAGTTCCTAGTACCCGCGGTGGGAATAGTGGGACATAGCTCTGGGGAACTGAGGTGGAGAAGCGGGCTTCAGTAGTAGCAAGCGTGTCCTCAGCAGCCCCCGTAGATACTTGTTTCCTGCTTTGCGGGTGGGTCATGGTTTTCAAACCGTAACAGGTTTAAAAATAAACACAACACCTTTCCATTTTCTGGTGACAGGAATGGAGTCATACACACATTTCTGGGTTGTTGCGGCCCACAATGGTATGGTGTGTATGTCGGGAGGTGGGGGGGGGCATGGACACTGGAGGTGGCAGAAATGGGCAGCAGCGGGAGTGAGACCTGGAGCTGCGATGATGAAACATGCCCAGTGAGTGAAATATAATAACATTTTACAAATATTAAAAGTTTTGGGCTTTAGGGCTTCTGCAGGAAGGGGGATGCAGGGTCAGATGCTACCTGAGGAGCTGGAGCTGCAGCAGGAGAGTGGTGGCCATGCATTGATTTAATCATGTGCTGCATTTTACTTGGCACTAGTAGTGCCGGTTGTGAAGATATGTCCTGATAAGGACACAGCTGAAATGTCCTTTCAGCCAGATTACTAGAAATATTTTGTGCATTTTATAATTAAGCAATAAGCCACGATGGGGTGTGGGTTATCGGGGGATTTACCATGGCTGGAGTGGTTTGCCCATGAGGCGCAGCCGAGTGGGTAAATCCGCGCCAGCCATGGCAAATCCCCCAGTAACCCAGATCCCCAGAGTGGCTTATTGCTTTTTGTATCTAAGACCAGGACTCGTCCTGGGACCAGGCTGATTTTTTTTTTTATAACCTCCAGATCGGATACATTGAATAGTATGCCTATACCAGAACATGTTTCCTAGCCAAAGAACCAAAAGGAGGGTCCCTTAATTCTGGATGTCTGTGTCTTTGATGTTTCGTATATCTATGGAATTAAATCTAACATCCTGCAGAAAAATTACCTCATGAGTTTGTTGTAAAATGGAAAAAACCTGTGCCTCCCCAGTCTTTATACCGTTGACGTTTACGGTGAAGATGGTTATATGTGCAGCCATTGACATTTGTGTGCTGTCCTCACCTAGGCCTGCCATTCCTAGTCATCCCTTCTATGTGTTCGCATTTTTCCTTTGCCTTCCTTTTGTGTGACCCTATGTCAGCTTTAACCTCTGAATCAGTGGTAACTTCTGTTTGGGAAGATGTCATAGAAGAAGAGTCAGCGTCATCCTCAGAATCATCTGAGGGTCTTTGCAGAATATCAAACTTATTCTGCTGAGGGATCTTATCTGTTTGAGAAAGTTTGGGGTTTGGAAGTCCTCCTGTCTGTCTCCTTCTCATCCTCAGTTCTCTTCTACCTGAAGTTGGATTGTGGGGGCATGTCTGAGTCCATCATTTCCATATTCTGTTTTTATCATTACCCTCTCTGTACATGAACGTCCCTCTTGTTCTGCAGGGGTTAGGGTGGTTTCCTCCCCCATAGAGTGTGAGGTGCGTTCCACATTTTCCTTGTCACTTTTGGTGGCTGGGTCTTGGGTAAAGAATTTGGGGAAGGGGGGGTCAGGGAGTACAGCTTCTGTAGCCGAAGTAAGAACCCTCTGGGAACTGTTCCCCATACCTCTTTATTCTAGTGAAAAAGCAGCCAGCATTTCTTGTCTCCATTTTTCCATAATCCTATTCCTTTGTGCTAGCGTTACATATAACCTCAGCTCTGCACCATCAGCTTGCTCAGGCTGATTATGTGCAGCCCATTTACAATTAGGGAATGAGTGCCCTGACTCTACACATAGGCTGCACCGTCCCCCATTGTCATACTCCATACTTGCATGCCCAGTCTTAGTACATAAAGAACACTGGACCTTATCACATATGCTGCTGAGATAAGTAGGTGATCCACATTTGTAAAAGGCTTTTGGTTGACCCTGATAAAACAGGACAACCCGATCCCTCCCTAGAAAAAAAACTGTTGTGAAAATGTTTTATTCCAGCATCATCCATTTTTAAAAGTACTTTAACCTTCCACTTCCCTGTCCAAATGCTCTCCAAGTCAAAAATTGCTTCAGGTTCTCCTAAGACCGTGCATTTTTGTTTTGGCCTGTATACTAGATCATTGATGCTAACTTGTTCATTTCTGAAGAGAACGGTAATGTTTCTCAAATCTGTCTTAGTGGTATTGCCATAAAAGGCCCATAGTGGAGATTTTTTCAGTGTATTGTATTTTACTCAAAAGCGTTCCAAACCAGCCAGTCTTAAAGCTTACATAGAAATTCATTTCTCCTGATACGTGTATCAAGGCATATATTTCATTAGCAAAAAATGGCAGTGATTCCTTGAGTAAGACTTTAGTCACAAATAGTCTGCCGGGGGCCCCTCCATACCCCCATTATACCTTTAACGAATGGCATTATGCCTCCTTGCTCATAAAACCGGACTATGAAAAAGAAAGGCGTAAGGTCTGGCTGGCCCTGGGGTATTAGTCTGTTCAAAGGGTCTGCGTGGTGCCTCTGATGGGTTGGAATGTACACTTGAAAAGTGAGTGGCTGCCTCTGGGATTAAATTACCAGAGTTCTGCATGTTACTCATAACTGATGTAAAAGCTACAAAGTTATGTTGCTCAGTAGTACAAGTGAGACTAGGATTCTGCATTAGTTGTAGTTCTGGGGGGGGGTTCTTTTAAGTTACAACTGTTCACATTAGCTGTTTCAGGTAATTGTACCAGTTTTTCTTTAACAAATGAAACCGGGACAGTACCTTTAGTTTGGAAGTCCATTTGCCTGGTCATCTGTATCGGGGAGGATCTGGACACCCAACCCTCCAATGTGTGCTCCCATCCTGCCACCTGCAATGCTTCTTCTACTGACCAGTTACCTTCAGTTTTCTCCTTGTCTGAGGTTCAAAATGGTCTTAGGCTGAGCTCTGTGGTGCCCGTATGTGCCATTCCTGACTCATCTGGCTTTTTTTCTTTGTTTTCTACTGGTGGAGTGTGTGTCTGTGGAATCAGGGCTTTATCTGCAGCATGTCTTGAATTTTTAATGCTTTCTGGCACTCCTGACTTTGCCTTAGATGTAGCTGCATCATTGATGTTCAGCTGAGTGTTCATGACAGGGAAAGCCTTTGATGTTTCCAATGTCATGTGTAACTTTGCCAACTGCTCCTGCAGAAGTTGCCATGTGTGCGAGTATTTCTGCTCTTCCAACCTAAGCATTTCTTGGATTGATGATGCCGTTTTTTAAGTGCTATCCATTGTATATGGTAAGTTCAATACTGTCTTTGAGCCTGAGAAAGATCCGTTCCTTTTTGTGGTTCATTTTCAGCCAGCCTTGTGTCCTTTTCAGCCTGTTGTGCCAGGTTTGCCTTTTGGTTCTCCAGCTGTTCAATTTCCATCTCTGTCTCCTTTTCCTGTACAGTAGTGGTCTCTTCATGGGCTGATGCAGAGGAGGGACCTGCTCCTCTGCTTGCACATCCTCCATTTGTTACTCCCATTTACCGACAACCGCTATCTTGGCAGAGTGCCAACATGACAGAGTCCCCTCCTCCTGGAGAGAAGGGGAATTTCCCCGGTGTCCAGGCCAAATTTCCCCCATTCACTAAAAATACCACCAAAAGCTTAGTCTGGTTCAGTTTCAGTTGATTACCATTTGTATCTCTCTGGGTTGCCACTGAAAATGGGACTTCTAATCTCAGTGAGCGTACCCGATCAATAAAATTCAATAAATAAATAAATCCAGTTAAGGAATGGGGTGGGGATGTCCATATCTCACTACGTATGAATAATTACTCAGTGAGGGACAGTGTTGAAGGCTTTTCTGAAGTCCAACAAAATCATATCCACTGGAGGTCCTCTGTCCAATTCCTCACTCACGTTTTCATAAAACACAGAAAATTTGTCAAGCGTGATCTTCCGGCCACAGAACCATGTTGTTGGGGGTCAGCAATATTCTGCTATTTCAGGCATAGTGTCAAATTGCCATTTATTATGCACTCCATCATTTCCCATGGGACTGATATTAAACTGATGGGTCTGTAAGTTGACATACCTGATCTGGCACCTTTCTTGAAGTTAGGATGACATGAGCTGTTTCCCAGTCCTCAGGGATGGAATTTTCAAACAACAATTAAAAAAAAAATTCTAAAGGCAGGAGGAGTTGTTTACACATCAGTTTTACAGTAGCATGTGTCCTGAAATTGTGTCAGAGCCAGTGGAAGACTAGGGTTTCAGTAGCTTAATCTTGGCCTCAATCTGATTTTTGGTGATTATCAGGTTAGGACGGAGGTTTGTGCTACAGGATATGTTTGTCATGTCTTTATCTAGCAGAGATGTAAGTTTTGATTTGAGAAAACCAAGAAGAAATATTTGTCATTTAATAAGGCGAATTAATACATTTATATGTAATGTGTAAGGACCCAATGGTGTTTTTGTTTTTTAATGGAATTTATGTACCCATGAAATTGTTTATTATTAAGTTTATTTGTCATATTAGCCAAATTAAGCTCCATTTTACTTTCCTTTTTGCTGATTAGGGACTGAGTTTTCCTTAATGTAATCATATTTCTCCCATGAATCTGTAGTCCCTATTTGTTTATACTTGTTATAGACTTTACATTTTGGGCCCAATTTTAAAAAGGAAGCCTTTTATGCAAGGTGCCTGCACCAAATAGGTGAGATGCAAGTGGCACCTAGCATCAGAGGTTGTGGCAATCCTGATTTTTGAATGTAGGCTGCATCAAAATCAAGAAGTCTTGCACTTAAGCCACCCTTGAGGCAAAAGCACCCTTGCCCTGGGTCGCAGGGGGGCTTGCACCATGGCAGGGCTGCACCATCCCCTTTTTGGAAATTCTGAGTGCTTCACTGTGGACACTGGAGGCTCAGGTTAAACCAGTCAGGAGGAGGTCTAAGGGCCCTACATCACTGCCAGCCAATGTGGTGATTAGGGGGACCTACCAGGAGGTGGCCTGGGGTAGAAGGAGCACATGGGGTGCCCTAGGGGGCACTGGGGACATGGCAGAATTGCAGGGTGATGATTCTGTACCCAGCAACAGTGCCTTTTGCAATGCCAGGCAGCTGATCTGCTCGGACCACTTTATGGGGGGTTGGCAGAAGCGTAAAATGACCTCTCCCAGGTTGACATAGTTCTGGCACCTGCCCCATAGATACCATGATCCCTAACCCTCTAGGCAGGAAGCTGCAGCTGCAGGGTGAGGGCTGCCAGTGCTGCAGGGGAACATTCTCCAGGCTAACTGTCTCCTGGTACCCAGCCACCCCCCTGCATTGTGGCAGACTGCCGTCTGCCTAATGGGTTGGGGATCATGGCACCTATGGGGCAGGTGCCAGGTCTATGTCCACCTGGGGTCAGCTCACTTTCTGTCCCTGCCAACCTCCCACAAACTGGTCTGAGCCAGTCAGTTACCTGTCATTGCAAAAGGCACCTATGCTGGTGTCTCATCACCACCCTGCAATTCCACTGCAGCCTTGATGCCCCCAGGGCACCCCATGCTCCTTCTGCACCCAGCCCCCTTTTAGCAGTTATATTCCCCCCCATGGCCCCTTTTGTGTTGCACAGAGTGGGGGGGAGCTGGATCCCTGTGTCAGTCCCCGCAGGTGAGCCCAACATTTGGCACAAGCCTGTGGTAGTGGCAACCCCTGGGTCTTTGGTGCAGGGACATCCCTTTTATGAAATTGGGCGTAGGATCCCTGACACATCCAGACTTTGCCACAGCCCTAGAGCAATGCAACTTGTGTCACTCTAAGGATGCTTTTAAAATTGAGCTCTTTGACTTAATGGCTTGTTTAGTAAGCCATTTAGGTTTCATTTCCTTTACTATTACACTGCCTATATGTTGGAAAGAAGTGATTGCAGGTTCCCTGAACCATTTCTTTGAACATTGTCTATGCCTCTGTTGTTGGTTTATTACCCAATATTTTGGACCAGTCACATTTTCCAAGTTCTTTTAAGATTTAACACGTATCAGCCTTATGTTAAAAGTATCCCTGTGGTAAAACTAAATTTGCTTTGCATTTCATGCCATACTAAACGTGACCATGTAATGGCCACTATTAGTTAAGATTCAATTACATCACATTCAAACTTACAAGCTTCATTAGAGAAAAGAATACAGTAAGGTCTAAGGTGTTTTCCCCTATAGTGGGTTTAGGGAAGTCTTGTTGGTGACTACACTGGACTATGTTATCTCTAAAGCATTTTGGGAGGTTAGATTTTCTTGCTTGTATTGACCAGTTGATACAGGGGAGGTTATATCACAAGCATTATTGATTTCTTCTAGTAGTGCTTGGGATAAGTGTTCCACCAGATCTGGAGATCTGTGACACAAGCCTACTATGATTGACTCCCCAATTACAGATATTGCTTTGACACAGGTGGTTTTGGTGCCCTGATCAATGGATTTTATTTTTCAGATGTCAGTAGCATTGACATTATTCCTTATATACAAGGCTCCTCCTCTTCTTTCTTTCCTGTCATATCTAAATAAGTTTAAGTCATCAATTTATGTTTTTCTACTTTGTTTTTTTATCATAGAACATTTTTATTGAAGTTTTGTTTAAGAAAATACAGAATTGACTGGTATAGCTGTACACACTTAGCACAAAAGGACTCCAATAGCACTGACATCATGAAGTACATGTTAACACTTGCATCATTATATGAAGAGAATTAAGCAATAAGGCATGGCCAAGGGTTATGTTAAAGGTCTGTTAATCACCTTCTAGGGGTGTATTGTGGCACAAGGTGTAGCTGAGTGCCACATGCCCATAGAGGGTGATTAACTGACCATTAACATAATCCCTGGCAGTGCCTTATTGCTATTGTAATAAAACATGTTTTTAAACAGTGTTAAACCTTGTTCAGCATATGGCTAAGCTCTACATGTATGTTAATAAAAGATTAACATAAGGCTGTTAGAATGGTTGCAGCCAATCAGAAAGCTCCATTTCTCAGACCCTTTTTATAATACAGACTTACAGTGAGGATGAAGCCATAAAACACACCTTAGTACATACATTAACAATAAATCAGTCAATTTAGTAGTTCTGTATCTGTGCCCACTATCTAAGGATGGGAGTGGGGGTATTTGGGGAGGGAGGGGGTTTACACAAGCGCAATTGAAGGCAGGCACACCATTTCTTGTGAAAAAACACCAACTCACCCCGTGAAGAGTAGGTCAAATGCTCCATTAGAGCCAACCTTGCCACTGCAGCACGCCACTGATCAAGGCTAGGGATTTTGTCCTGCCACCAGTGCATCAGAATAAGCCTTTTGGCTTTGAGGAAGGTTAGCATGACCCAATCCTTGTGCATTCGAGACAAAAAAGCCAGACTAGTCGAATCACCCAAAAGCCATTTGGGATCGGGGGGGGGAGTGGAGCAATCCCCAGTACCCTGGAGCAGTCATGTATAATAACCACCCAAAAGGTAGCAATTTGAGGACAGTTCCACAGTATATGTAGGATATTTGCATCCGGTTGGTTGCACCTCCAGCAATTGGAATGGAAGAGTATTTCCGCTCTGTGAAGAAAAGCGGGTGTTCTATACCAATGTAGCAATATTTTAAGTTGCAAGAAGCTGCTTTTAGAATCCTTATACACTTTATGAGCATCCTTAAGGTACCTGGACCATACTGCTGGAGCAATATGTGTCCAAAGTTCCACCTCCCATTTAACCCTACATGATTCCGTGTGGTCCCCCCAGGCATCACGGCTAATAGCATAAATCTTACTGATGACCCCTTTCCCTGAAACGGGTTTGTGTAGAGTAGACAGCCAGAGTCATTTCCTGCCAGGCTTATTATGAGAGAGGAAGGATGTAATGATGCTGTGAATTTGAAGAAATCTCCAGAAGTCCATGCAAGGAAGCTGGTACATTTGTTGGATCTGGGGGAAGGATAGCATAGTATCCGAATTTGGGATCAGGAGGTCTTGCACCCTACAAATTCCTTTGTCTTCCCATGAGGGCCAGTTAATAGGTTGGCCTCCTATGGTGAATGTAGTATTGCACTATAAAGACGCATATCTCAGAGGCTGGCTCTATGAGTGCTTTGGGGTGCATGAGAGGGCCATACATCTGAACCAGGCATGGCAGGATTCCCTTATTATAGGTGAAAGATTAGAGACACCCACGGCACCCTGCTCCAGTAATGCATGGAGTGGGATAGGCAAGGCAACACCAGATTCTAGATTCAGCCATTGGGGGGAGGATATAAAAGGAGGAGTCAACCATTTGAGGGTTTGAGCCATTATACTTGCCAAATGGTAACCTTTAAACCATGGTACTCCTAGTCCACCCTTTGTCCAATGGGTGGGTAGTTTCCACTTCCCCCATCTATGTATTTTGCCTTCCCAGATGAAAGACGACACCATCCTTTTCAATGAAGAGAAGTTTGTGAGAGAAGGAGATTGGGAGGTTATTAAAGAGGTATGTGACCTTTGGGAGGAGTATCATGCGCACGGCTGCCACTCTTCCTGGCAACGATAAGTGCAATCTGTGCCACCTGCAATTTCAACTCTCAACTGTTTTAGTAAAGGGGTGAAATTTGAAGATTCAAGGTCCAACCACTTGGTGGGTATATAAATCCCAAGGTAAGTGAAGCCTTGCGCTGCCCAACTCAGGTCCATGCCGGAGATGCAGTCGTGCGTGCATAGTGGGTTAAGGGGGCCAGAGTGGTCTTTCTCTGATTCATCCTTAAGTCAGATAGTGAGGCAAACTCTTGTAGGATTTCCAATGCCTTTGGTATGGACCAGCGAGGATGAGACGAAGTAAGCAGCAGGTCGTCAGTGTGTGCTGCTACAACATAATCTTTACCATGCACTGAGATATCAGAGGGGCCGTCTGCGCTGTGTAGGGCCCTGATCAGTGGATCCAGGGCAAGCAAAAAGAGAAGAGGGGATAAGGGGCAACCTTGCCTCATGCCTCTGTGTAATGAAAAGAGAGAAGATATATCAGAGTTGGTTAATATACAGGCTTTCGGGGAATTATACAGAGTTGAGACCCATTGACGGAATTGGGGCCCAAATCCATACAAACAGAGGAGTTTGTGCAAATAGTTCCATTCCAGGGAATTGAACGCTTTGGCAAAATCCACGGCCAGTGCTGCCATAGGAATTTTGGCTCTAGCTGCTATCCACTTTAGGCTGAGGATCAATCTGGTATTGTTCAACCCCAGTTTGCCAGACATGAATCTTACCTGGGAGGGATGAATCATTGAGGGAAGAATAGTTTGTAGCCTTGTGGCTAATATTTTAGCCAAGATTTTGGTATCTACGGGGATCAGAGAAATAGGGCAAAAGTTAGCGCAATCGAGGGGGTCATTGTACTTCTTAGGTAACAAGGTGATCAAGGCCTCGATCATTGAGGGTGGTAATTTGCCAGTAGAGTGAGCTGACTACATTACCTTTGGGAAGGGGAGGCAATCTATTTTTCCAGGGCCTGATACAACTTTTCTGTCAGCCCATCAGAGCCTGGAGGCTTGCCCTTGGGTAGGCAGGAGATAGCCTGTTGCAGTTCAGGGCCCGTGATAGCTTCTTCCAACAAGCTGGACTGTTCACCTGAGAGGGTGGGGATAGCAAAGTTATGGTAGAACTGTGATAAGTTATGTGGTAAATGAGCTGCCAATTGAGAGGTCTGGGACTCATATAGGGACTGGTAGAAGTCCTGCATAATTGTGTTGATACCAGCTGAGTCGGTAACAGACGTACCAGAGCGGGAGCGCAAGGCATGGATCTTGGTAGAAGCTTGCTGTATGCACAGCTGATGTGCCAACAATTTCCCCCCCTTGTCCCCCCCTTCCCAATACAAGTGCCGGGACCTCAAGAGCAGCCATTCCACCTTATTGGAGAGGGGGGAGTTAATCTCGTATTTAAGTCCATTAATCTGACGTAGCAGCAAGATGTCTTGACTGGTCATGTGGGGGGCTTTAAAGCAAGTTTCTAAGCTAGCTAGTTCCGTCTTGAGTCTGGCCACGGATCGGTTTCTAACTTTGTTTTTGTGGGTGGCAAATGCTATTATGTGCCCCCGGATGTTGGCTTTAAAGGAGTCCCACACCATCAACACTGGCACTCCGCAGTCCATATTCAGATCAAAATATTCCCAAGTTGCTTTACGTAGTGACTTTTGGAAGTCTGGGTCTCCAAACAGGAGAGGGATGCATCTCCATCTTGTACCCTTAGGGAGGAACCCTGAGGGGGAATACATAGTTTACACCGGTGCTTGATCTGAGATGATGATACTACCGATGGTGTTGTCCGACATATCCTCCAAGGCAGCCTTATTGGCTAGCCAGTAATCGATCCAACTGTGGACACCATGTGAGGCTGAATAGTATGAGTAGTCCTGCCCGGAGGAGTGGGAGAGTCTCCAAATGTCTGCCAGGCCCCATTCCTCCTGTAGAGCTTGAAGAGCAGTGAGAGATTTGGGGTGTGCCTGGGGGGTGGGTGAGGATTTGTCTAAGAAGATATCTGGTACTAAATTAAAATCGCCTCCCAGCAGGAGTGGAGTGGGGCCGGTGGCTTGTTCTAACATGGAGATGGCTTGACTCACTTCGGGGAAGAAGTCAGCCTGGTCGACATTGGGTGCATATATGTTACCCAGTATCGACTTGCCCGAGGGGGAGGCTAATCTAGTCAGAATCCAACGTCCCTGTTTGTCGAATCTGGTTTCCTCCACTGTCCAGTTGCAAGACCGTCACATAAGGATAGCCACCCCTTTTGTTTTGGACTTAGCTGAACTGCCACGTACTGTACCGACCCAGGATTTTTTAAGCCACTGAGTGGACTTACTGAGGAGGTGCATCTCTTGTAGGATAGCTATATCCGTGCACAGGGAGTGGAGGTGTTGTATTACTTTGGTGTGCTTAACAGGATGGTTAAGCCCTTTTACATTCCATGATACCAATTGTAAGTTTGCGTTTTTAGCGCCATCCATATCTAGTTGTGAGGGGGGTCCTATACAGGGAAAAGGGAGTGAGGAAAACCTATAACTTGTGTGCTATGAAACAAATAACAAGTGAAGCACTTCAAAACAGAGTAAATAACAAAATATGGAAATGAGAACAACTGAACAAGGGGGAAAAGCCCCAGCACTAGAAACAAAAGTTATCCAATGGCAGTATCTAAACCGAGCTTACAATTAACCACCAACGGTCTGTTAAAGCAGTAGCAAATGTTAAGTTAAACCTAAGTATATTTTGTAATATGTAACTAGTACATGTTAACACTATGCGACTTACGCTACAAGCAGTGGGTGGTATTGCGAAAGAGGATATCTCAGATCCAGTATCCTCGGCTACGCAAGCGTCCACTCCCCTAGGGGAACAAGGAAAAGGAGACAACCAACAAAAACGCCTCCCCTTGTCTAGTATTCAGACCCAGGATGCCAGGAAGACCTAAAGTGGGGGGAGGAAGGGAAGAAGTGATAGATACTAATATGGTGACAACCAATCATGAGGGAGATTAAGTAATTCACCTCCATTCAACATTACAATGCCTATATAACCATGGCTCAGCCTAAATATAATAAGGTGCCCCCTCCCCCCGTATGATGTCTCTGTTCACCAGCTATCCAAGGTATCCAAGGGATTTGGTGTAACCCCTATTAGGGATTACCAGCATAACCTGCACTAGGATGGTAGAGGGACAGAGGACGAGATGCTACTAAAATTAGCCCTTGTCTTATATATAGAGTAACTGTGTGATCCAACTGGGGGGGCAACCACACTTTACCAGGGTGCCTCTTGGTACATAACAAGGCAGTTATAAGCCCAGGATATGGGCAGTATGGCACTAGAGTCAGCCAGGCGAGTTCTTACTATGTGCCCCAGATTCATCTTCCTCCCGTTGGGGCCTCTGTAGAGACAGGGTAAAGTCCAGAGTAGTGGAAACCACTGCAGCATAGGATTTGTCTCCAGGATGAGATTTGCTGAATGAGTCTGCCGCTTCCACTAAGGCATCGTCTGGGATTTCTGCCCAGTCCATGGGAGCCACTTGTCATGCAGCTGTACCTGATGCAAGCACTTCTTGAGCCGTACATGGAGCTGTGTCCCTTGGCATTTTAGCCAGTGGGGCAGTTTCTGCCTGCTCTGTTGCAGACACCTGGCTGCTTCTATAGTGCTGCCTGGAGTGCATATGAGCCCCTGCTGTTCGGGGGGGGATGATTTCTCCGGTATGAGGTCTGTACCAGGTTCGGCCAGCGTAGCTGTGCAATCTAAGTTCTTAGCCATAGGGGATGCCTTGTTGGAGGGACCTGGTGCACTGGCAAACCGCTCCCTGGAAGGTGACTTAGCGCGAGAAGAGTTCCTATGTGTTAGGGCATCCTCAGGCTCCCAAAGCCTCCTGGGATTAGTAGTCATAGAGGGCAGGTTAGACCAGAGCCTCACAAGCCAGCGCTCCACCTCATCAGGCCCCTCTGCCAGCAGCTCTCTTCCTTCCTTATAAACCAGCAATTTGATGAGTCCTTTGAAATGATATTGAAAATTATGTGCTGCCAAAAGTTTCTTTATGGGACCAAACGCTCTGCACCTGCTGGCGGTCTCCTGTGCGAAATCTCTATATATCGAGATGGAAGCCCCTTGCCATTGAATGTCCCTTAGATCCCGGGCTGTTCTAAGTATGCATTCTTTGGTGGAGTACCTAAGGAGATAGGCCACAATGGGTCTAGGGGGAGTATTCAGTCTGTCTCTTCTCCCCAGAATCCGGTGGGCACACTCGACCTCCACCGGGCCCCTCCAGTGGCTCCCAAGCATCATAGGGAGCTCCTCATTCAGAATTTTCTCTATGGAGGCCCCTTCAGCCCCCTCCAGAATGCCAATGATACGAAGGTTGTTTTGGCGTCCTCTGTTTTCCTGATCCTCCACCCTAGCAGTTAAAATCTCCAGCTTCTCAGCCTGGCGTAAGACTGAGTTGAAGTTTGGCATGTTGTGTTTCTAGAGCTTCAGCTCTTTGTTCCACCACATTAAGCCGGTCCTGGAAGGATCTAACATCAGCCATGGTGCCAGTTAAAGTACTGTTAATATCATCGACTCTCAGCAGTACAGTTTCCAGCATTCATGTTATGTAGCTTTAATGATTCCCCCACTGATCCCGAGGGTGGGTCTGTTGCCAGCTGGTTGTGTGCCGTTGAAGGAGAATTACTTCTTTCCACCCTGCCCCAAAGTAAGAAACTGCCATTTTATAGCTTGCTGTGTGCTGGATGAAGGACTGGACAGATCGCAGCGGGGTGGGAAGGTTGCAAACAGGGCCCCGGCACCTACGGACTAGACGTGTGGTCGACTTGTGAGCACGAGAGTACGCAGCGCTTAGAGCAATGAAAACCACTGTGTAGTCACAAATTAGTCACACCGCACAGTACTGGATGTCTTCACAAACAGGGGGACTGATTTTGGGGTAGGGAATCCCCATGGGTCAGGCCATGTAAACGCTGCGAATTGCCAGAACTGGAGGAGCTAAAAAGTTAAGCTGTCATTTCCTCGGTGGCCAAACCACCTTTTTTTTTTACTTTGTGTTATCCCACCACCAGGTCTCAGCAAGGGTGTGTATCCAAATAATGAAAATGTGTACACCATCATCATATTTGTTGCCCCACCAGGTGCTATAAACACCATGGGTCAGATTCACAAAACACAGTGAGGTTAAGTCCCACTCCACAACTCCTGTTGCAGACCAAAATCTTCACAGCTGCAGAGATTTGTATTCACAGTTCCCCACAACTGCAGGAGATGTTACACTTGGTCCCACCAGCCATAACATTTTTCAATAGCTGTGGCGGGAAAAAACACCCACAAGCTGCCATAAATCATGGAACCAATCGCAAACCAGCGCCAGCATTGTGAATAGTGCAGCTGCAGCAAAAATTGCAGCTCCACAAGTGGCAACCCACTTGTGCTGGGTTTTTCCTGCCTGCAGCTGTGGGATTTTCAGGGGCTTTGTGAATCTGGCCCCATTTCTACACACAATGACAATATTTGTTGTTCCCACCCTTGCACTGGTAAATACAGTTGCCACACATTGCTACCTCAGATACATACATACATATATACCATCCCAGAGGCTGTAATGTTGTATTGTCCTTGGAAAGCAAAGACAGTCTAAGTGGTCAAATCTTCTAGTTTTGACTCCGAAGAATGAAAATACAAAAGAGATCAGCTTGTCATTGTCCTGTTGCTTGGAACAATGGCAGCAGTGTGGAGCCTTGTTTTTGCCCACTTAAAATAAAATTGCACACTAGCTTGGACAATGGGACACCAGTTGATTGGATTTCAGGAAGTCTTCCAACACTGTACCACATTTAGAATTAGTTGTCAAATTAAAAAACATGGGATTTAACCCAAACTTAGTAAAATGGGTTGAGGTGTGGTTGTCTTGAAGAATGCTGCGAGTAAGGGTGGGTAGACAGTTCTCTTAGGAGGAAATAGTTAGTAACGGTATGCCTCAGGAATCAATACTTGGGCCCAACACTATTTGGACTTTTCATAGGTGATGTGTATTACAATATATTTACTGGTTAATATCAATTATCAACCACTGGCAGAAGTTCACAAACTCTGCTATTCACACATGTGAATAATGAACTGTGAATAACGGAGTTTGGTTAACCACTTTTCAGAAAGATTCTGAAAAAGCTTCTATGCCAGGGAAACAGCTCCATGAGTGCCTTTCCTCACGCTGTCAATTCGCTTGGCGCTTACCACAGAAACTGCTAGCGACGGACTGACTTTGTCAAGTAAAATAAACTAAACCTGGGCACAGTTGTTCTATAAAATCTTCAATGGAACACAATAAAAATAAGCTGGGTAAAATGCAGACAGATCCTGTTATTAAATGCTAGGATAAGTCTGGAAACTAAAGGCAATGACCCCACCGACAGTGCTACGGAAAGCACATAGAGTCAATCTGACCAAGAAGTGCAGGTAGAAACTTCTCTGTATACTGTTGCTGTCAAGTTGAACTGTAAAAATCTTGCTCCTTAGCATTGACTTGTTCTAATACTGATTTACAGGAGCTGTGGCCAGGACTGAGGATGAGGAGGCAGGGGGTATCTGACAATGCTTAAAAATTTTAAAAATCTGCTAAAAATGTTGAAAATGTATTTATTTATTTATTTCAATCTTGGAGTTACACCTTTGAGCTGGGAGCTCATTTACAAAGGTTCCATGTCAATTTACAGTACAGATAATAGACAACAGGTGATGTACATAGGGAGAGGGTAGAGGAGTTTCAACTTAACAAATAGTTTCACATCTGGGCAATCTTTCAATACAAATGAAATAGAAATGTCACATCTAGGCTGTCTTTCAATACTAATGAGGATGGACAAACAGAGAAATATGAAAATGAAAACTGACTTATGCAAGGAAGGGATTAGTACCCATTGTCAGAAAAGGTGGGGGGTTGGGAGGTGGTAGGAGGTAGTGGAAGGAGGTTAAGATGAGGGAGGTCAGGATGGATATGGGCTGTTTGAGTATGAGAAAGAGGGGAAGCTGGGTGTAGGGGAGAAAGAGGGGGAATGTGGAGGAGGGTGGGAGAGGTGAGCTAGGAGGGGGAGATGGTAGTCATGGGAGGAGAGAGGGAGTAGGGCAAGTGCTAGAAGGAAGACAATGCCTAGTGGGGTAGAAGCACCTTGGATATTGGAGCAGAGGTGGGTTGGCAGGGTAAGAGTGCATGGGATTATGGCGCTGGGGAAATTGTCTCTAGGGAAAGACAATCTGAGCAGGAGCAGCTCTTTGGACCAGTGAGGTGGGAGTGAAGGTTAGACTTAAAGTAAATGGACCTAGTTTGGTCTCAGGAGGTAGGTTCTTTGGGAGGGAGTTAAGCAGATTTGGGGCAAGGAACCCAAAGGATCGCTGACTTGTGAAGTACAGCAGAAAGGTACCTTAAAAGGGTTATGTTGGGCACCTCTTGTCAATCTAGTAGGAGCCACTGGGCAGAGCATGGACTGCACCCTGACAGGGGGTCAGGCCCAGGTATGCCTTTTTGGCTAGGAGGCAAACTTGATAATTAGTTCTGAGTTTTAGGTCCAGCCAACCAGTGAGCAAGTATAGGTCGCAAGTGTAGATGAGGCGAGGTGCTCCGAGGAGAAGTTTACATGCTTTGTTCAAGGTCAGGGTTCTCCTTTTTAAAGATGAGTCTGGGGCCACACTACAGACAGTGAGCACAGAATCCATGGTGAAGAAGACTGAGCTGTTTATGGCAAGCCAAAATGCATCCTCAGTAAGGCAGTGTCTGTATTTATATAGTTGCCTGATTACCCTGTTGACTTTCCTTGAGACATGGTCTATGTGCAGAGAGTATGATAAAGAGCTCTTCAGAGTGACCCCCACATATCTGAAGTTCTGGACCACTTCAAGTGATTCATTTTGTTTGTTCCTGATATCCAGTATGTATGATTTGTACTTGCTGTGGGAGGAGGCAAAAAGCATTGATTTGTTTTTCTATAGTTTAGCAAAATCCTAGCTCTACCAACCAGTCTTCCACCAGCTTAAAGTTGGTCTGTAGTCATTACTGAAGGGAGCTGAGGTCAGGATGGCTGGTGTAGATGACCGCATTATCACCATAAAGTAGTATTCTATCTTGGTATACTTGGGGAGGCTATTTAAAAAGAAACTAAACAGTAATGGACTGAGGATAGACCCTTGGGGGACTCCAGTGCAGACACTTTGGCTATCTGATAGTATGCTTCCAATTTTGATGCTTTGAATGCATCCAGAGAGGTAGCTTCAAAACTAACCCAGGTGGTTGAGGATATGGTGGACTCAGTTAATTGGGTTAGAAGAAGCTCATGAGTCACCATATCGAAGGACTTGGTGAGGTCTATAAAGGTGGCCCCCACTAGGTGCCCACGGTCCATAGAGTCATGTATGAAACCAGTAAACTCTATTAACGCTGTTGTACTATGCTGTTTTTTTAAACTGTGCTGCTCCTTACACTGCAGCTGGTGTTTGTCTAGGTGGTTGGTTAACTAATCATAGACTATTTGTTCTAGGGCTTTGGAGATTAGGGGTAGTATTGAGATCAGCTGATAGTTAGTGTGGAGTGTTTTATCACCACTTTTAAACACTGGGATAATGACCACTGCTTTCCAGTTTGGGGAAATGGCCAGAGATTAAGGAGAGATTAAGTATTCTCATTAAGGGTGCTATTATAGCATCTAACATGAATGAAATTAGCTTTAGGTTGAGGCTGTCACTGCTGTGTCTGAACCTGTGGAGTACTACATGTTTTTAAAAAATGTACAGTTAAACACCAACCAACAGTTCACTATTGCTGCCTCACTAATTCTTTCATGCAATGGAATAAAAAATGCATGAGTCAAAGAACCAGTAAATATAAAACATAAAACACGGGGAAGTTGTGTTGACGTTGCACTCTAATGTGACGCTAAGTATTATTACATGGCTTTTTTTTCTTTTTTAGCTGTTTCATTTGAAGTTTTCCTTTCACGAGTACACAGTGACAGTGGCCAAGTCAGGCTAAATAATGTCTCTTTTTACTTCACAGGTGAAAGGTATGCTAAGACTGGGAGTGGACAATGAATATACCATTCATGCATTGACCCACAGCGTAGCTTAACTGAGTACAGTCTAAATCATTTTCTCTCATCTTCACAAGTCTTGTGTTCTGCTGCATCCATCAACTAAGACTTCTCCTTCTCCGCTGCTTCTGTCTGGGTCACCTTTGTGCCATTTCAAGGCATAGCCATCACCAATGTGATGGTAAGTATCCTTTCCAAAACTTATTTTTCCTTTTAATTTTTATTTTTTTACCTTTCATAGGTGCAAGTGCAACATGATAGGGAGTGTACCAGAGTCTAAATAATTTATATATTGTACTCACAGATCTTTCCATTCTGTCATGAATGACTTCTACTTTAGCAAGCAAGCAAGCCGTAACTATCTTCTCCACAAGATTTTTAATCCTGTCAGTGTTGCAGACTCATTCTTAGATTTCCTCCTCCTCCTCCTCCTCCTCCTCCTCCAGCTTCTACGATATTCTGTGTAGTCTTATTAAAGTTAACCTGTCCTCTATATCCAGCATGAATAACAGTCATCCACCTGAAGCTACTGCCTGATTCTACATTATTTGTCACACAGATGAAAATTATATGAAACTGGAGAAACAAGACCAGAAAACAGTTAAACAGTGACAGCTGAATAATATTTAAGAATTTAAAAACAAAAATGAAACAAAGAATACTTACCTCCCCAGTATGATACACTGCTAAATTAAATAACTAGGTATCAGCTGGACCCATGTGGTAACAGGATTTTATCACAATAGTGATAAATATCTGAAGAGAGAAGCAGGTACAAAAGATGGTTAGAAATACATTATTTCCATCTCCCCCACCCAAGGCCAAAAAGTGAAAAAAAATACAAAAATAAATACTTACCTTTGCTAGTCAGGCACACAGCAATATGTGAAGATCATCATCCATGTTTGTACCACAAGAGGAACTATCATACCATGAGAAAATATCCAGAATTTCTGGTTACTACAGTTCATCAGGACAGGAGCTGTGGTGTGAGACTTGCATACCGCAGATGCGGCATATTAATTCAGGAAGCTCATCTAATTTTATTTCCTCTTGCGAAAATTTCCAGACAGGAGAATTTATTAGACTGAGAATTTTGGGGCACTAAAGTTCATCCCCTAACGTGCATTGCAAGAACTGTGTTGGTGGGAATGACACATAGCATGACACCATGTAGCAGCATTCAGCAGCCCGATGTATTTTTTTTCCTCTGGGAGCACAGAATTTATAGTGTGCCTTTCTCACTTTTCGTCTAAAGTGTATTTCAAGAACTGTGTTGATTGGACTGACACACATTGCAGCACCTTGCAGCAGCATGCAGCAACCTGACATATTTTTTCTGGTAGCTCAGAAAAATTCTGGTTGCACAGAATATATGTACACTTTGCTTTTCTCACATTTTCCCTAAAAGTGCATTACAAGAACTGTGTTGGTGGGTCTGACACGCAGTGCACCACCTTGTAGCAGTATTTGCAGCAATTAAAAAAAACAGAAAGAAGACAGCACATACTGGGCTGTAATTATTGTCTTTTATTATGCCTTTAAAAAACACAAAAAAGTGCAAATGCCATGCAAAACAAATCTGAACACAATCTGGAGGCCCTGGACAGTGGCTGTTCTGGACTCCTCAATGTTTCATGTCCTTCAGACACTTTGACAGGCCCCTTGGAATAGGCATAAAGGAATCTTTGGGGAAGGGAGGGGAGGTGGAATGGGATTCAGATCAAGTAGGATCCGCAGTGATACTGTAGGTAGGGAGAGAAGCATTCTGAGTTCCCAGAATGCCATGCTGAGAGGAAGTTGCACAAGGAGATGCTGAGTGACTGAGCAGCTGAATGCCCCCAAAAAACCCACTCAGAATGTGTTTTGTTTAATCGACTCAGGAGAAGAGAAGTTAGGTTTTTGAAAATAATCATGAAAATGTGATAATAATGGTGCTGAGAGCAACTACAGGTGTTTTTTCACCTTTCTTTTATTTCTGCTCCCATTCTGTGTTATTGATATGTATGAGCAGTAATAGTGCTGTTCAGTAATAGTGCCGGAGGTTGATTAGCAGGTTTTTGGACAATGGCCACAGAGCGTTTATACGTGGGGCATGTCCAAGCTATACCATGAAGTCTCAGAGTTTGTGCAGGCCAATGCTAAATCAATTGAAAAGCAGTGAAGCTCGACAACTGGAGGGTGCTTAGGAGCAGAGAGAAAACACAAAGATTCAATCAAACCTTAGGATGCAACACAGAACGCTACAGCAGTACAAGGGATACAATTGGAGCATCACCTAAAAGGGATAGAAAAATTAACAGAGACACAGTGGCAGCCCCAGGAACTAGGTAACCCCTTTGTCTGGAGTCACCAGACAGAGGTTTTTTTTTTTCTTTGGAGTTGAAGGTGAATTTCTGCTGGGTAATAGTGCTGGTAATAGGACTATTAAACAGGGGTCTTATAAAATGCCAGGATGAAGGTCCAAGATGAAGAAATCTTGCAGCCCTTTGGCTGTGGTGGGACCAAAAGAAGAAAATAATATATTGGATCTGGGTTTAAAGAATAAATCTAAAAAGAAATAAAAAAAAAACAAGTGTAATAAGTTGGAGGTTGGTCAACCAGTTACAAAGGAAGAAAACCCTCTGACGACAGTCCTTATATCACCAGTGGGGACTTATGATATTTTCAATTGTAAGAAAAA
Organism: Neoceratodus forsteri; assembly: GCA_016271365.2. Taxonomy (NCBI): domain Eukaryota; kingdom Metazoa; phylum Chordata; order Ceratodontiformes; family Ceratodontidae; genus Neoceratodus; species Neoceratodus forsteri. Next base: position 155,839,249 of record CM028131.1, on the reverse strand, counting down.
AGAAAGCTGGGTAAATTAAAAAAAAGGGAAAAAAGTGGTGGTGTACACACTACGGGGGGAGAAGCTGTACAGGTAGGGCAAGTGCAGGAACAGCTGGGTGAACATTTTGAAGGAATAAAGGAAAGGGGAAAAGCAGGAAGCTGAAAGAATGGATGGTCACGAAGAAATCCCTACAGACACTCAAAGAGATATCTTGAAGGAAATGAGAATGGGTTTTGCAAGTATAAACAAAGCGGCCAGTAATTTGTCACAGAAACTTCCAGAAGTAGTGGACAAAACTGAGTCACTCTCTATAAGAACAACTAAGTGTGAAACAAGAGAGAGCCAGCTGGAGGATTCTATCCCTAAAATATCCACCTCAGTAACAAATTGTTGCAAAGAACTGGAAGAACTTCGATCTAAGGTGGAAGCCTTAGAATCTTGGTCACGGAGGGCCAATCTGAAGACAGGCAACTTGCCAGAAGGGATTGAAGGGGGAGACCCACATACATTCTTTGAAACCATGCTAACTGAAATTTAAGGGCAAACGTACCCTACTCAAAAAGTAGAACTGGACAGAGCACACAGGGTCTTTGGTCCTAGGGACAATCAAAATAGGCCTCATTTTGTATGCATCAAAACTTTGAGATATCAAGACAAGGAAAGAATATTAACTAAAGCTAGAACAGAAAAAGGTTTAATGTACAGAGGGATCAGACTACAAATTTTTCCACACCTTCCTCCAACTGTCCTGCCTAAAAGGAAGAGCTTTAATATGATCAGAGATAAATTAAGGAAAGAAGGAATTCAGTATGCTATGCTTTATCCTGCAAGGTTAAGGGTCACCATGGACATAAAAACAATGTTCTTTTTGAACTGCAAAGAAGTAGAAGAAATGCTTAAAAAAAGACGAGAGGGAAAAACAGGAAAATGCACCCACAAGCTCTACACTGATCCTGGAGGTTTAGGATAAACTTGATATTTTAGGTCCCCAACTTCCTGGCTTTTCCTGTGGTTAAAAAAGAGGTAGTTAAGATATGGGGGGGGTAATATTGGTTATTAAGGTCCAACATTCAAATAAGGGGCATATAAATGAGGTATAAATGGTTCCCATATTATCTTGTCTCTTTTACTTTTTCTCTTTCTTCCTTTTACTAGTAGTTTAGCGGGAAGGCTTCAAGTCTCAGGCTCAAGTTTAATCTCCTAGAAATACCTTTCGTGCAAATGAGGTCTTGGCAACCTCAGAAGGGAAGGGGGCAGTGTCCATTTGTTTTTAGGACACAAGGAAGGGGTTTGGAAATTCAGCTATCTGTACTCCCAATGGTTATTTTTTCTTTGCTATATGAGATTATATCTCAATTAGATGGGAATAAGTTTAGTGAATATAGACAAATACAACTAAAACAGGGCAGGAAGGGGGTAATAGGGGAAAAAAACAAAAAAACAAATTAAAAAAGCACAAACTCAAAAAGAATGAGTGCCTAGCTAAAGCATATGTAGAAGATACAAGTGGAGGGAAAAGGAAATATTACATAAGGTGGATAATGTGGCAGCACCAAAGGGAATATCAAGGAGGAGGAGGTCAAAGAAAACAAAAATGGTAGAGTTGAAATTTATGACATGGAACCTTAATGGATGTAAAAAAAGGTCTAAAATCAGAAAAGTGGTCAAGATAGTAAATCAAAGGCAGATTGATTACTTGCTCTTGCAGGAAACACACTTCAATAGTAATGAGGCCACCTATTTTGGAAATCTATTAGGCGTAAAGGGGTTCTGTGCCTTTTATTCAGGGAATGCTAGAGAAGTGGCAATATTTATTAAAAAACAAATGGCATAAATTATAGACGATATTAGGATGGAACAAGAAGGACGGTTTATTATGGTACAGATAAAAAAATGGGAGAAAAGTCTTTTGGTTATTTCAGTTTATGGCCCAAACCAGGATAACCCCTCTTTTTTTCAAACTTCTTTATGGAAATAGCCTAGAAGGATGTGGATATAATAATAGGTGGGGACTTTAATTTAACTTTTGATATGATGGATAGGTCGCCCCCACAGGGGAATAAAAAAAGAGTGGCATTATCATTAGTGAAAGAAATGATTAAAAACTTAAACTTGAAAGATCTCTTTAGGGAGCTCTTTCCAGACTCTAAAAAGTATTCATACTATTCGGGTTCACACAAAACCTTTTTGAGGTTGGATTTTTGTCTGCTTTCTCGGGAAGTCCTAGACATGGTTAAGAAAGTTAATTATGAATCCGTAAGAATCTCAGACAATGCCCCTGTGTTATTAGTCCTAGAGTTTAGGAAGAATAATATTAAAGGGCTCTATCTATGGAAATTGCATAACTCCTTGTGGCTCTTTCCAGGTTTTAAGGAAAAAATAATAGAAGAGATTCAATGGCTTTGAACTTATAACTCAAACCCAAATATTAAAATACAGAGTTTATGGGAGACTTTGAAAATATGTCTGAGAACCTGGTGTATGGATGACAAGGGGTTAGAAAAAGAAAATATAACAAACAATTAAGGGAATTGGAAATAGATCTAGAGAAAGCAAAGGGAAACCACATTCTGGAGGGCTCAGAACAATCGGAAAAATAATTTTTGTTAGTAAAAGATGGGCTAGAAAAGTAAATTTAGGAAAAAACTGATAGAGGTTTATACAAAATGAGAGCTAAATACTATTATTATGGAGATCTACCAAGTAAAATGTTAGCTTACTGATTAAAGAGTGAAAAAAATAGTAATAGCATACAAAATATAAAGGAGAAGATGGAGAAGTATCTTGTTAAGAGTCAGATATTAACAGATTTCAGATCCTTTTACGAAAAATTGTATACCCCAGAGTCGGAAGCAGGACAGGCCCAAATTAGAGAATATATATATCAACAACTACCTTGCCAAAAATGTCAAAACAGGATGTGATAGATCTTAACAAATTTCAGAGGACGAGATCTTTGAGGTGATAAAATCTTTACCCAGTGGGAAAAGCCCAGATCCTGATGGGCTAACGTTTGAGCTATATAAAAAATGTCAGTTATTATAACCCCAGTATTAGTAGAACTTTTTTGGTCCTTTCTAGAAGAAGGTAGACTGCTGGATACATTTAATGAAACAGATGTTCTACAAATCCCTAAGAAAGATAAAATCTGGAATTGTGCGGGCCTTATAGACCAATATCATTATTAAATAGTGATTATAACATTTTCACAAAGACATTAGCAAATAGACTCTCAAAAATTATTCTAAAAATAATACATACCGACCAAGTGGGTTTTATAGAAAATAGACATTTACAACACAACACACGAAGGGCATTTGCGGTTATACAGACAATGGCCAGAACGGACACTGCACTCATTTCATTAGATGCCGAGAAGGCTTTTGACAAGGTGCAGTGGCCATTCCTGCCAGAAGTCATGAGGGCATGTGGAATGGAGGGAAATTTTAGGGATCTGGTAAATTTAATATGTACATCCCCTAAGGCAAGAATCAAGACAAAGGACTCAATATCTCAATCAATTCACTTGAAGAGAGAAACAAGACAGGGGTGCCCCTTGTCTCCCCTGATGTTTGTTGTTTACTTGGAGCCATTGGCTATCAAAATTAGAGAAAAGGCAACTCAAATTGGGATACCCATAAGAACTTAGTTTACTTCTATACTGCTTTATGCAGATGATATTTAGTTGACTATGAGATCTCCTGATCAGTCATATCTGATGGTAGGAAGCATGTTGTAGGAATATAGTAGGGTTTTGGGCTATAAAGTCAACTGGGGGAAAAAGTGAAATGTTATATTTAGAAGATATAAAAAAATATTATGGATCCAACTTTAAAAAAAAAAATGAATCAAAGTAAAATTAAAAATCTGGGGCCCAGATATTTAAACTGCGCCCAAAAAGTGTGCAATAGCAGGAGCAAGCGTAAGTCCATTGTGCCCATGCGCAAGAGGTGCAATATTCAAAAATGGAGCAGGCCAAACTGCACCTACAGCTGAAGACTGAATATCGCACCACCTGCACCATAGCGCAACTAGGGAGGGGAAGCTGAGCAGATCTGATGCACCATAGCGCAACAAGGGATGTGCAGCTGAGCAGTCCAGAGGTGCCATAGCGCAACCAGGGATGCCCCCCAGCAGCAGAGCAATGCAACTGCACAACCAGGAAGGTAAAGGCCCACCACCCATGCCACAGATGGGCACAGGAACACACAGCAGAACAGACATCGTCCCTCCACACCCCATGCACTGCACAACTGGGAGAGGGGTGGAATAACCACTGGCCCATGGAGACAATCAAACAACCCACAGCTGGGCCATGGTTCCCCATCACACCCCCTGGCAAGCTGTGACAGGCACACAAGGAGGGATGACCACCCCCTGCCACACCATCCCCCAATGCAGAGTACACCCTGCACCATGACCCCCAGACACCATCCCCAGGAGCAGCGACCACCACTGCAGGAAACCCCATGCATGCAACCACCCCCACTGTGACACTGCAAGCCTGTGCACCACAGAACCATGCAAGGCAGCCCCACCACGAGCACCCATCAGTGGGTGGCAGCACACAGCAATGCAACAACGGCATACACAGTGCCACCATGCACAGTCCTCAGGTACTGCTGAGACCAACCATGCATCGGACATGAGGTACCCCACACAGGACAGGGCTTGCCTCGGACACCACCACCAGTGGTACAGCACCCTGCACAGTATCCCAATGACACACCCTGACCCAGCACTGGCCACAACAGCCAGCACAGACACCCACAGTGCTGCGTGGAAGCATGCACCACACCAGATGCCACACAGTGCATGGACAGACACCCACATATACCCAAGGGCACAACAACACAGGGACACAGTGGCAGGGCAACCAAGCCCCCAGCATGGGCCCATGTAAACTGTGTACACACAACCCACAGTCCTCCATGGCACTGGAATTCCAGCCACCCTGCGCAGGCACTGTGGACCCATACACCACCATCATTTGCCCGGAGCACAAGTCACAGACAGTGGTGCACATCCCCTACAACACACACAAGGCACAGCATGGAGGTGGGACAACAACTGTGGAGGCCACAGTGTCACCCGAGGCAGACATGCACCACACCAGTGGCAGGATGCAACCCAGCATTGTGACGGGTGCAGTGACTGCCCTGAAGAGACTGCCACCACTGACATGCCAGCAGACCGTGCAGGTCACAGACATGCATGTGTGTCAGCTGCACAGGCCATGGATGGGCTGATAGGGGTGCCTGGACACAGAGCATGGACCACTGCACACAGTCATCCAGTGCACAGGGAACAACACACACACCACAGACACTGACTGATAGCTACCCCCACACCACAGTCACCTCCACACGGACACACAGACATACCCATGACTGCACCACCCCTGACGCCATGCACACCACTGCAGCTGAGCACCTATAGCCCGCTGCAAATCAGAGACCACCACAGTATTCATATCAAAATACAGTAACTGTGTTGAAAAACCATAAAAGTTAACTATTTACAAGGCTATTTATAAAATATATACAAGGTGGGGGGAGGGCCACAAACAAGGTGGGGGTGGGTAAGGCAGGGTGGACAAATGGGATGGGAAAGGAGGGGTGGAGGGTGGGTCCAGGGGTAGGGGATTACAGGGCTAAGGGACCCCTAGTGGGAGAGCTGCTCCCCACTCTGGCTCCGTCTTGGTCGGTGCCTCCACAGGACCCCAGTGTCATCAATCCTGCGGAGGATGTCCAGCGATGCCCTTGCCACCTGGAGGATCTCCCGTAGCACCTCCCTGATCTCCCGGAGATGGCGTGTACCTAGGACAAGGGAGCACAGTCAATAGGTGTGAATGCACAGCCCCATACAGCCCGCCCACTATGCATGGCATACGGCCATGAGACATACCTCTGTGATGGTGTGTGACCACCGACAGTGATCACGTCCACATGACCTGCCCACCCAGGTGCATACAGCCATGCGGAATGCTGCACACACCCAATGGCCAAGTCATGCACAGCACCACCATGGCCGTTTAGTGACATGGCTATGTGGTGCAAAGGCAGTGGCACAACCATGTACCTGGTGCATGCATGGACCACCATCTATGCACTCCCAGACATGCATTGCCACTGGACAGTGTTGACTGTAACAATTCAAGTGCATGGCAGTGGTGTCGATGGATGGTGGCCATGCCCCACTGCCCACCCTGTTACACAGCATGCAATCATAATCATGGAGTTATGGCATTCACCATCATTGGGCCGGTCCAGTGGGCGGTGAGGGCCCTCACCCCACCTGGCTTCCCTCTGCTCCTCCTACCACCGAAGATCACAGGCAAGGCAGCATTCTTCCGGGCCTGTGGTGCAAACATGGAGAGAGGAACATCAGTACAATCCCATAGCAGAGCCCCCCTGCCCCCAGGTGTGTGCCTCCCACCCAGCCAGACCACCCACCCCACACCCTGATTACACCACCACAGCAAACCCTCAATGGTTCCTCCCCAAGTTCTGGACACATACAACTGTGATACCCATATGGAAGATGTGCTGCATGACGAACACCTACCTGCCGTGGCACCGTGCCCCTCCTGGCATGTGCCCGCAGGAGGGCTAGCAGCTCTGGCTCCCTCCACCACAGGTCCTCATACCTGTGGTGGCACTGCTCTGCACTTCTCCCCCATCCTGTGGCCTCCTCAAGCGAAGTGGCCACCTCCTCCCACACCTGGGTCCTGGACTTGTCCTGGGGTGCCTCCCCGAACAGTGGCCCATGGTGTGGCTCCACAATGGCCACTAGGTTGGCCAGCTCTATTGGAGACCACTGAGCAGCCCTCCTGTGTGCCATACTCTCTGCTCAATTTGCAGATATGGTGCTCTGCAGCACGGCTCCCCACGTGCAGATGCTGTGCAGTAAAGCGCTGCCATTTACTATCGCGCTGTCACCGAACAGCATGATAGAGGTGCACCAATCCCTGAAGCATGGTGCCTAGGGGGCAAAGGTCAGGCACAGGGTCAAGGGTCTCAGGCGCAAGGACACACAGCGCCATTGGAACCCAATGCATGTAGTGCGATTGGCTGCCTGTGTGCTACTGCCACTAGTGGCCTACTGTGCAGTTGGCCCAGTGCGCCTATGATGGCCCAGTGCCACAGCGCCATGTAGGTGACCATCGCTAAAGTGCCATTGGCACAATGGAGGCCATGCCCTGCATTGCCTACTGCACACAGCATGTCAGCAGCGCAGCAGACGCCTGCATCAGCAACCCGGGCATGCGCAGTGAGGTGTGTACTACGCATGTCACAGAACTGTGCCATTGGCTCAGCATGTTCAACACAATTGCGCAAATTACAAAAGCACAATATACAGCCGTCATATGCAAATCATCTAATCAGCCATTCAATGGCACAGCACTGCAATTTGTAGCCACTTAAAGTTGCGCCTGGCCTCATTTGCATGGGCTGCGCTATAAAAGTTCGACATTGGGCTGCAGTGGCCATAGTCGGTTACTGCAGTCTATTGGTGAGCTGCATGCTGTTTGGGAGTGTGGACTGTGGATTTAGGGACATGCATGGGACTGCACAGTCACAGGTAACAACTGCCATTCTTACAGGCTAAATAATGACTGAGCAAGTTGTGGGAGAGGAGGAACACAGTGGTGGGAGGAGGAGGAGGAGGCCTAACTTTACCAAGGCTGAGACCGAAGCCCTGTTTGACGCCTACCTGGATCAGGAGCCGCTTCTCAGTGGACAGCAGGGAACACCTCAAGCCCGAGCTGCTGCATGGGAGGAGGTGGCACGTCCTGTGAACCTGCATGGCAGCCACCAGCGCTCCGTGTAGGAGTGCAAGAAAAAGATGGGCACGGACAGGAGGAGGATAAAGGAGAAGGTGGCTGCCATTAGGGCAGCATGAGCTGCAACAGGTGGGGCACAGCCGGAGGTGGTACACCTCACCCCACAGGAGGAGAGGATTGCTGGAAGCATGTAGCATAGTGCCATTGAGGGTGTTCCGGGTGGTGGCTTCCAGACGGGTGGTGGCCCATCACTGCATGGTAAGTCATGGTCTGTCTATGGGGGGGCAGGGTAGGTCACATACAGTACTGCGACTTTGCTTTCCCTTACAGATCCTGAGCATCTGCATGGGTCAGCGGTGGTGGGCCTGTCCACTGAGGACAGTCAGCTGGAGATGGAGGAGGGCCCATCCACCTCCACAGGTATACATGGCTCAGTGCAACAGTGGGACCGCCTGGCTGTCCACACTGATGTTGTTGTAACAGGTGCGGAGGAAGCCCTGCCTGTGTCCCAGCATGCTGGCATCCATGGATGCCAGCATGCTGTGCCTGGGGCCGGTGCAGAGTCCATCACCAATGATGATGTCGCTAACGTCATGGGCAGTGACACATGTGTGCCACGGGATGGCCACACAGCAGGACACATCATGGCCATGGCTGTGGGTGGTGCTGCTGTGGAGTCCTGCATGTCCTCACAGTCCCAGCCTGTGCCTGTCAGCACCAGTGGGGCAGCACTGGTGTTTGTTCAGGACAGCAGGACTGTTGCAGCCATTGCGGCAGCACCACTGAGCCCTGAGGAGCGGCAGCCAGAGGGGCAGCATCAGCAGTCGGCCAATGGGCTTGGGGGTACAGAGTTCAGCGGCGGCATCTGTGCACCGCCTGTGGACATGCCCAGACCTGGTCCTGGTGCTCAGCGCCCACCCTCAAGGGGTGCTGAGCATCAGGGCTGCGCACACCCTGAGGGACAGGATGCCGAGGAAGCAGATGACCTCTTGGATGAGCACACCCGCCTACTGCAAGCATCAGTCCAGCAGCAGATGCGGCTTGCGACATCGGTGGATGCACCGCGGTGGCTCTGGAGCGGGCAGAGGAGCGTCACAGCAAGGACACTGCTATGATCCTGGCAGGGATGGACCAGTTGCGGGAGGATGTGACTGCTGCCATTGACAGGCATGCACAGGCATTCACTGCTGTCATGGCCACAATGGGCACACAGTCATGTGCCCATGCATCGCGGACACCACGCAGTGCACTGCCCACTCCCCGTTCTTGACATCATGCAACTCCTTCCCTGTCAACACTGGGTTCAGCTGTGAGCATCCTGAGCATGCCTGGAGCAGGCATGCTCGGTGTGCTGCAGAACCCTGAGTGAGCACGGTCGCGTTCATGCAGTGGAACCCTTGGGGGACCATCGGTGCCACCCCATGAGGCCAGTGGTCAGCCTGTCAGTGCTGGCGGGCCTCAGCAGGGCTGCCCATGCATCTGTGGTGGCCGGGGCACTGTGTCACATGACTGACCTGTCTCCCAGCATGGCTACTGTCTGGAGCTGCCCTGTGTGCATTGTTCTTTCAGTGGGCAGTGCACGGGTGGGTACCCAGCCCTGCATGCAGACACACAGTCCACCTGCACACCCTCCCAGCTGCTGTCTGCAGTTGCATGTGCATGATGATGCCTGCATTGCACTGTAGACCAATGTGCAATGGTGCTCAGCATCTGACACACACACATGGACAGGCAGTGGATGTGGTGGCCTGTGGACATGTGTGTGGCTAGGGTTGGCATTCTGGTTTAGTGTGCCTCCTGCCCTTTGTGCAAGTTTGGTGCATTGTGTGTGTGTGCGTGTGCGTGTGTCCATCTGTGTGGCATGTTAGTTCTCACCCATCCCTGGTTGTGTGTGTGGTTCCGTGCCCTGCCACTTCCCTTGACGGCATGCACCCTTGGTGTGTGTGTCCATGCATGTTTGTGGGTTGTGCCTTAGCCACTGTTGGCTGCACACAGCCCCATGACTTACCTGCGTTGGCTGAAGTGCTCCTCCGTGATGGTGTGTCGGTGCAGCTGTGCCAGCTGGATCAGTCGGGGGTCCCGTCGCCCAAGGGGGGGCTGCCCATCACCATTGTCGCCGGCATTCTCATCGTCCCCATCGCTGTCCCCCTCTTCGACCTGTACGGCTATCCCACATTCGTTGCCCATGTTGTGTAGGATGCAACAGGCCAGGAATAGCCTGCAGGCCTTTGAGGGGCTGTACTGTAGGGCACCGCCGGAGGTGTCCAGGCAATGGAAGTGTGCCTTCAGCATCCCGAACACCCACTCGATGACATTACGTGTGGTGGTGTGTGCCTCATTGTAGCAGTGCTGCAATGGAGTCGCAGGCCAACGGTAGGGTGTGAGCAGCCAGGGACGGAGTGGGTATCCACTGTCATCTTTGTGTAGAGGGTGGAGTTTAGTTTGGTGATCAGCATCGCCCTGCCCCCGGCCATGTAGGCCACTACCCATGTCACCTCTGGCCATGCCCCCCCAGGCCCTACGATTGTCCAAGTGGTTTGAATGCTCACCCAGTAGGTGTCCAGTGGGGATGTCCCCACTCTCAGATCTGTGGCACAGTGCCGACTGGTGCCTGATGAAGGCATCATGTGCTCCCCAAGGGTGCATGGCACAGACATTGATTATGCGCCCCCTGGCATCGCACACCACCTGTCAGTTGATGCTGGCATAGCCCTTGCGATTGATGCATGCGGCCCCCTCTGGGCCAGGTGGTGTGCATATGGCCACATGGGTGCAGTCTATTGCCCCTAGCATGCCAGGCATACGTGCTACCCTGTGGAACTCCTGTATGTTTGCGGTGTGCTCCGCTGGTGTGCTGGGAAATGGATGTACTCCGCAGCATGTGGCAGCAGTGCGCTGAGGAACTGGGTGAGGTGGCGTGGCGTGACGTGGCTGACTGGGTTATGCCTGTGGTGTCCCCTGTTGGTCACTGGAAGGTACCCGTGGTGAGCAAGCACATGCAAGCTGTCACTTTTGTCTCCACTGACAGGGCATGGCTCCGTCGTGTGGGTGCCTGCATCACATCACTGCACAGCTCACAGAGCCACCTCAGAATTGTCCTATTCAGGAGGTACCAGCCCACAATCTCAGTATCAGTGTACAGCTCGAAGCTGGTGTGGGCTCGGTACTGCCTGTTGGGGGCATACTGCCGACGGGCCCTTCCACAGCCATGCCCCCCTGCCACCCGCCTTCTCACCCCCCTCATAACGGCCTCCATCTGGAAGGTGGCACTGGCCATGTCCCTGGCTTGTGTTCACCCCCCATGGCAGCTGTTCCTGTAATCCCCCTACTGTCCTCACTGCTACTTCCCCTGCACCGGGAACACCTGCCTGTTGTGGCCTCTGTGTTGTGTGGCACTTCCCCCTTCTGCACTGGCTGTGGCTCCCCACACCTTCCCTGTGCCTCTGTGTTCATGGTGCCCTTTCCCTGGCCTGCCCTGTGTGTCCCTCCTGCCCTGTCTGTGTGGCTAGGGTTCTGCCTCATGTGCCTTCCCTGTAGCATTCTTGCGCCTCTCCCTTGTTCCTTTTTATTTTGGCTCATTTCGCTTGGTAGCAACTTCCACTTGTTCCTATTGGCAAGATGGCAAGTTTTGAATACGCAGACCGCGCCATTTATGCATAGTTCTCCTTCAGTTGTGCGTGCCTTCATTATCATTGCGCTGTTGCTCAGCGTGATTTCGGGGGCGCAACTGCCTCCTGCTGAATATCGCAGAATGGCGCAATTTCGGACTTGTGCAGGTGCAACCTTATTGTGCATGGCTCAACTCTTTTGAATATCTGGGCCCTGGGATCTATTTAGCAATCAAAACAGACCGGGTTAAACAAATAAATTATGACTTTTTAAACAAGCATTTGTCAATGCTGAATATTGGCTTGCTGGCATTGACAGTGCAGGAGTTAGAGAGATGCAGCATAGGAATGGCAGTGAAGTATTGAACTGATGCCAACCCACCCCCACCCTGCAGAGAGTGACAGGCATCAGGGTGTCCCTTTGGGTGTTTGGTAGTGCAGTGTCGGAAAACATTCTGGGCAGGATGTGAAAAATGACAGCTGCACAGTTCATAAGGAGGTGTAAAAAAATGCCAGTGTTGGAAATGTGGTATACAAATATACGAAATTTGTGGAGTTACAAGTGTGTGTGGGAAAAATGCAACTCACGTTGCAACACTGCCATTTTATGGGCGATCGGCACCAAATTTTCAACATAGGCCTTTTAGCACCTCTGCTCATGTACAGTGTCACTGTTATTTCCTCAAAGTGTCCCAAGAAGTGATTTCGCACAGTGACCACGCTATTCTGCGCCGGAAGTGCAAAAACACATTTTGGGCAGGATATGTGAAATGACGGCTGTACTGTTCATCAAGAGGTGTGGAAAAATGGCAATGGTGAAAATCCAGAGTGAAAATATCACAAATGCACGACGGTATGAGCGTGCATGCAATCTGCCAATGCACGCTCGTAACACAGTCATTTTATGGAGTATCATCACCAAATTTTCAACATAGGCATTTTAGGACCTCTGTTTATGAACTGTGTCACTGTCATTTTCATAATCTGGCCCAAACACTGATTTCCCACAGCGACTGCGCTATTGTGCGACGGAAGTGCAGAAACACATTTCGGGCAGGATGTGGAAATGACAGCTGTACTGTTCACAAGGAGGTGTACAAAATGACAATGCTGAAAATCCGCATTAGAATATTGGGCACGCCAGTTAACAGCCTGGCGAAAGCAACCCGCAATGCACGCCATAAAACAGTCATTTGTTGGATTTTTTTTCCACCAAATTTGGAACATAGGCTTTTTGAGAGGCCACCTCATGAACACTGGCACTGTCATTTCATTAATGGGTCCCGAAAGGTGATTTCGCTCAGTGACTGCGAAATCATCTTTTGAGGCCGATTAACACCATGACAGTAATATAATTCATGAGGAGGGGCCCCAAAAACCCCATGTTGAAAATTTGGTGCCAAAATTCCAAGAAATGCTTGAGATATGCAGCAAAGTTGAAAAAACCCTATTCATTCCATTATACAGCTTACCGGCATTTCCTCAGTTCATGGTCGGCTTTAAAGAGTGCAGACATGTTCCCGGTCCACGGAAGATCGTTGCACCAGACTCCAGAGGTTAGCATGTGGTGAGGAGGGGTGAGGAGGCAGGGTGCACAGTGGGTGGGTGCAGGTGGGGAGGGGCATCGAGACTACAAGGGACGGTTTTCGTTTTCAGGGTAAAAAAATGGAAACCATTGCGGGACAGTTTTCCTTTTGCAGGGCATTTGGCATATGTTGGATGAGCTCCCGGTGTGCCACCTAACTGTTTTTTTTGGGGGTGTCAGTAGCCAATGGGGGATTGGGCACCCTCATCGGCACACAACACGGGAGGGAGAAAGTTATGCAGATAGGGATTGGGCACCCCCGTCGGCAAACAAAGAAAGTGGGAGGGTGAGCTGAGGGGGATTGGGCACCCCCTCAGCATTCAACATTGGGGGGCTTTATGCCAATGGGGAGTGGGCTCCCTCATTGGCACACAACACGGAAGGGATAAAGTAATGCTGACGGGGATTGGGCACCCCATCGGCAAACAAAGAAAGCGGGGGTGGCGCGAGCCGAGGGGGATTGGACATGCCCTCAGCATTCAACATTGGGGGGGTTATGCCAACAGGGAGTGAGCTCCCCCGTCGGCACACAAAAACAGCGGGGGGGTTAACGACAGGGGGATTGAGCATCCCCAATGTCAGCAAACGTTAGGTGGCCGCCAGCTCGCTGACCATGCTCATAATGGTGGTGAGCACGGCAAGAAAAGGACCGCTGCATATGACGAGCTTTGCTCGGATTGCAGCGGACCTTTTCTTAGATGTGCTCGCCCCATTATGTGTGCATGGTGTGGCGCCAGGCATGCAGGCTGATTGGGGAATGAGGGATGCACCTACTGATGCGTGCCCTGCATTCGCCCAACAGCGGCCGCACCCCCAAATCTGCACTCTTACAAGATGTTGACTTGCACGCAAGTACGGCAAGCCAACATAAAAATAAAATAAAAGGGGACTTAGAAAAATGGCACTACCTCCCCTTAACTTTAATAGGGAGAATAAATACACTTAAAATGAACATTCTTCCAAGACTGATTTTCCTGTTTGAATCAATCCCCATCTTTTTGAATAAATCATTCTTTCAAAAATTGGATATACTGGTCAGGAGATTTCTGTGGCAAGGGGGAAGGGCTAGAGTGTCATTAGACAAACTTTGTTTCACTAGAGAAAAAGGGGGGTTGGGTTGCCTCAACTTTTGGAATTATTATTTGGCTGCACAGCTGGAAATATTGTATTATTGGTTCCATTCACAACAGGATGGAAACTCAGCAGGCATAGACTTTGAAACAAAGGGCCAGGTATTCAGAAATGCACCAAAGGCCGGCACAAGTCTGACACAGTGCAAATCCAATGCGCCATGGCACAATGAGTGCCATATTCAGAGGTTGCGCATGCCGAACTGCACCACCACAATCCAGCTGAATATGGCAGAGATGCACCATGGCACAAACAGAGGTGTGCCATGGTGCAAACAGACTTGTGCCATGGTGCAAACAGACCTGCACCATGGTGCAGAAAGAGATGCCCCAGGCAACTGTGGAAGCACAGCAGCAGAGCAACAGAGGGGGACACGACACAGGAACAGACCCAGAGACAGTGCCAGGAAAGCACTCTGTCAGGCCACAGGTAGCCACCACCAGCAGGGCACACTCAGGCACCCAGACACCCCACCATGGAGCACAACAGTGGCATAGAGAGCAGGCAACAGGTGGCACCAATGGCCAAAGGATGGCCACCAATGGAGTCCCCCCCACAGGCCACAAGCCATGCCCCCTCTGACCCAAACCCCAGCAAGCCACACCCAGGATCATGCAGCCAAGCACACACACACACACACACACACACACACACACCACACACCCATGACAGCCTCCCCATGGGCACCCCAAGGCACAGCTACTGACCAAGAGGCAGGACACCACCACAGTGGGGCACATCACAGCACACAGCAGTGAACCACAGAGGCATGACACGTGCACCAACACACGCACACCACATGGACATACACTGCATCAGTGCATCATGGCTCCTCATGCCAGCTGCAAAGCAGACACCAACACAGGCAGGTAAGTCAAAAAATATATATTTAACAGGAGAACTATTTACAAGAACAAGAGGGTGGGAAAGGGTAGGAAAGCGAGGGAAGGGAACAGGGACTGTACAGTGGGAAGGGGACAGATGGGGAGGTACAGCAGGGGAAACAGGGGAATGCTGGGGCATGAACTGATGGCAGCCACACCCTGCAGCTCCTTGGTGCCCTCTCTGCCTCTGATCTGCCAGCAACAGTCTGCACACCTGCATGACCACCTCCGTGGTGGTGGACGTTATCAAGATGATTTGGTGGTGCAGCCTCTAGTATAATGGCATCCGCCTCCTCTGCCAGAAACCTATGACAAGGGACAGGACAGGTGATCAGTGCAATGTCCCAAGGTACCATGCCCACCCACTGTGTGCAATGGGCAGTGGGAACACACACCTCTCGAGTGGCCATCCACAGGGGGGTGGGCCAATGCCTGCCAGCAACCCAGCATGCCATGACAGTGCACAGAGGTGGTCACCACTGCCCAATGGCCACCTGACTGCACAATGACAGTCACATGGCACAGTGCACCAGTAGCACCACAGCAGCACCAGTGGCAGCTGGACACACACACACCCCACCAACAGCTGGCACACATGTGCAATGGCTGCCCCACAGTGGCATGCACCACGCACAGTACGACACACACAGCTGCCACAGCACATGGCACAGGTGGCCATGCCTGCACCCACTCCCCTGCCAGCCCCCCTGTAAAGAGTGCAGGACCAAAACAGTGCCTACCTGCTCTCTGCAGCCCCGCTGGTGCCGGTCCTGCTCCCGCAATACCTCCGTGGCCCACTGCAGTCTGCTGCACTGCCCCCACCGCTCCTGCTGACCTCACTCAGCGGTGATCCTCAGGTCCTGGGAATGGAAAAAGACAGATACACATCAGGAATCATCCACAGCATGTGCCCACCACACCCACCCCTGTGCACAGGATGTGCCACTGCCTGACATGTCCTGCATGGCTGTATTGCAATGCAAGCTGTGTCTGGCAATGCGACACCGCAATGCACACAATGACAGTGTACCCCTCTGCAGGGTATGCCAGGTAGCCTAGCCAACACCACAGTACAGCACTAGGGTACACATGCAGAATGGGCTGACTTACCTGGCCGTGGCACAGCCCCTCACTGGACACATGCCTGCAGCCATTGCAGGTGCTCTGGGTCCCACCGCATGAGGTCCCCATACCTGTGGTGGCATTGCTTCCCAGTCCTAGCCACCCCAGTGCATTGCTGAAGTCTGGCAGCAATTCCCTGCCAGACATCAGTCCTTGGCTGCTGCAGCGGCACCTGGCCAAACAGCTGTGGGGCATGTGGCTGTACATATGCCACCAGATTCACAAGCTCCACCTGTGACCAGTTCCTCCCCAGCTGAACTCCACGCTGCACCATAGTGTCAACCACAATGTGAAGAAGCAATATAGTGGCTGGAGATGCACGTGTGTACAACATGTACCAGATACATGCTTTGAGGGTACATGCTCTTTGTCCACCCATTGCACAATGCTGGAGATGCGTGACATGAGCATGGCCAGACTGGTATGTGGCAGAGGAGTGATAAGGGGTCAGGGGTCACACCAGGGGCCGGGGTCAGCCGCTTCACAGTGCACCAGTGCAAACTAGAAGGCATGGTACAGTGTGCACCATGGTCCCTTTTTTGCAGTGGTCGCACAGCGTACAATAGGCGGGAGCACACTGACCAGTGCATGTGCACTGTGATCCTGCGCAGTGCGCATGCCTGGGCATTGTGCCATGACTTGCTCTGGAGCAATCTCAATGCACGTGGAGCAAATTCACGATATTCAGCTGCCTCATGCTAATGAGCTCATTAGCCAATGCGTGGTGCATTGGGGAAATTAGCATGTCATTACCATTGCGCCAATGGTCATTTGCATGCGTTACTCTATAAAAGTGCCACGGACCAGCACAGGCCATGGACCAGTATTACAACCATCTGAGGTAAGTTGCGCATGCTGCTGAGCCCAGCCAGCACAACAGGGGGGACGGCGTAGGGTGCTGCTGACACTGACACACTGTGCTGTCCATGTCCACAGGTAGCAACATGTCGGAACATGAGAAGGGTGAGGAGTGTGGGCCTGCTCGCAAATGCAGGCCCAACTTCACAAAGGCAGAGGCCCTGTTTGAGGCCTGCCATGACAGGGAGCCACTGCTGAGTGGTGCCACTGGCACATCACAGGCCAGGGCTGTGGCCTGGGAGGAGGTGGCAGCATGCGTCAACCAGCAGGGCAGCCACCAGCAATCAGTGCAGGAGTACCACAAGAAGGTGGGCACCGATAAGCGGCACATCAAAGAGAAGGTGGTGGCCATCTGTGCAGCCCAGAAAGCCACCGCTCACAGCGCAGAAGGAGTTGGTGGCAGCCACCATGCACCGCAGCACTGTGGAGGGTGTGCCAGGTGGAGGATTCCAGATGGGTGGCAGCCCATCACTGCATGGTATGTATGTTGGGCATGCACAGCATGCAGTGGCTGTGTTGGGGGGTTGCGGCCTTGTGGGGGAATGGGGGCCTTGCATCACTGACACATCTATTTTTTCTTTCAGTACCAGCACTTCTGCATGCAGAGGATGGGGCACCTGTAGCAGCCGTGGAGGCAGGCCCAG
The DNA here is from genome assembly GCA_016271365.2 of Neoceratodus forsteri. NCBI lineage: Eukaryota > Metazoa > Chordata > Ceratodontiformes > Ceratodontidae > Neoceratodus > Neoceratodus forsteri. The sequence continues at coordinate 155,821,649 of CM028131.1, read as the reverse complement.
CCCAGGAGGACCAGCCATCCACATCCATGGGCATCTGGGGGCCTGATCAGCTGCAGCACACCACCACTGTCCAGCCAGATGTCCTGGTCATGGGGTCGGATGAGGACCTGGATGTTTTTCTACAGAATGCCAGTCTTGGCATCCTCTGCGTGGAGACACAGATCGGGGTGGGGTCCGACACTGATGTTGACCTGACCATAATCCTGGACAGCATGGGTGGTGTTGTGGGGGAGACGCCCATACCAGATACCATCACAGGCAGTGGCCCCAGTAGCCTGACAGTGGTGGGACAGCTACCCGCTGCCAATGTGGGTGCTACTATGTGCACTGCCACAGTGGTGCAGTGTGGTGATGGTGGTGGTCCAGGCCATGCAGGCGCTGGGCAGCATTCAGTGGCTGGATGGGCAGCAGAAGGGGCCACAGGGCAGCTGGATGCAGGGTCCTCTGCCGGGGTGCCTGATAGGGACTTACTCCATGGGTACCCCACTGTGCAACTTCCACCTGAGCCAGGGGCTGTGAAGCGTGGTTGTTCACTGCAGGAAGGACAGTGCCCCACCCAGGTTCCCCTGGGTGCCTCCCCATTGGCAGACCACACCCATTTGCTGCAGGCCTCTGTGGAGCAACAGGTGCTGCTTGCCACTGGGGTGCATGCACTGCATGCGGAGGTGAGCCAGATAGCCAAGCAGTGCAAGAGGACCACTGCGCAACTCCTGGCAGCTATACAGCACTTGCGGGAGGTCACGACTGCATCCCAGGATCGCATAGCCAGTGAAATCATGGATGGTCTTGCACTACTGGCTGCCACAGGGTATGGCCAGCCACCTCAGACACCATGTAGTGCACTGTCCACCTCACAATCCCAGGGTCAGGTGACACCCTCCCTGTCAACACGGGGCTCTGCTGTTGGCATCCCAGGCATGCCTGGGGTGGGCCTGTTTGGGCACCTACACACCCCTGCATGGACCCAGTTGTGGTCCCACAGTACAACCACTGGGGGGCTGTTGCAAACACCCCCTGTGGCCACTGAGCAGCCTGTGGCTGCTGATCGGCCCCGGCATGGCCGTCCCATGGCCATGGTGGCCCTGGTTCCATGTGGCAGCCCTGGTGTGTGTGTGCCAACCTGAACACACTCTGCTGCCACTGCCCTGTGCACACATGGGTGGTGTGTGTGTGTGTGTGTGTGTGTGTGTGTGTGTGTGTGCATACCACTGGTGTGGCACCTGTGTGTCACACCGCATGCTGCCTGTGTGCATGCCTGCCCAGCCGCTGGCCCATGTGGCATGGGCGTGCTGAGGGCAGTTCTGCACCAGTTGCGCCTGTGAACTGGTGAAATGCATCTGATCCCCACCACTAGTCAGCGACTGGGCGCATAGGTGCATGTGTGTGTGTTGCTGTTTGCTGCTGCATACAGTCATGTGTAGCTGTGTGCCACTGACTCCCACACCTCTGCCCCATGCCTCTGTGTGTGCATGCCCATTGCCATGCATGCCCCTGCCTGTGTGCTGTACCTGTATGTGGCCAGAGCATGGGTTTGCCACCACCTACCTGCATGCACCATAGTGCTCCTGTGCAGTGGTGTCTCGATGCTGCCATGGCATTCTCTACAGCCAAAGATCCTCCCACCCAGAGGGGGCTGTCCACCACTCTCCAGCCCATTGCACTCATCGTCCCCACTACTGTCGCCCTCATCAGCCTCGACAGCTATCCCATGGACAATGGCCATGTTGTGCAGTATGCAGCAGGCCAGGAATAGGCCACAGGCTTTCAAGGAGCTGTACTGTAGGGCACTGCCAGACCTATCTAGGCAATGGAACTGTGCCTTCAGCATCCCAAATACATGCTCAATGATGTTTCATGTGCTGGCATGTGCCTCATTGTAGCATTCCTCTGCTGGGGTCGCCGGGCACTGATAGAGGGTAAGCAGCCAGTGCCTCAGTGGATAGGCACTGTCTCTTGTGTGGATAATGACTTGGTTAGCCCTGTTTCCTCCATTGCTGTGCCTCTTACCAGTCCCTGGTGCCCTCACCAGCACACCCACCCTGCCCTCCCATCCATGGCCTGTTCTGCCCAGCACCCCTTGCTCATCCCGTACTCACCCACTAGGTGGCCTGCGGAGATGTCCCCATGCTCAAACCTGTGGCACAGCACAGAGATCTGTCAGATGAATGCATCACATGCACTCCCAGGGTGTGTGGCACAGACATTGGTGATGCACCCCTTGGCATCGCACACCACCTAGCAGTTCACATTTGGGAACCCCTTCCTGTTCACATAGACCACACCCTCAGGGCCAGGTGGCATGTGGATGCCCACATGGGTTCAGTCAATGGCCCCAAGCACACCAGGCATGCATTCTACCCTGTGGAAGTCCTGCATGGTTGCTGTACGCTCCACCTGTGTGCTGGGGAAATGGATGTATTCTGAAGCATGTGGCAGCAGAGTGTTGAGGAACTGTGTGAGGAGGCATGATGTGGCTGACTGGGTTATGCTTGTGGTGTCCTCTGTTGGTCTCTGGAAGGTGCCCATGGAGAGCAGGCACATGACAGCTGTCACCTTTGTCTCCATAGACATTGAGTGGCTCCGTCTTATGGGTGCCTGCATCTCCTCACTGCACAGCTCACAGAGCTGCCTCAGAATGGCCCTGTTCATGTGATACCATCCCACAATCTCTGTATCTCTGTAATTCTCAAAGGTGGTGTGGGCACGGTACTATCTGTTCCAGGTGTACTGCCGACAGACGCTTCTATGGCCACTTCACTGTTCCTCCTGCCACCTCACACCCCTCATTATGGCCTCCATTAGGAAGGGTGCACTATTCATGGCCCCTGATGTCCTGTCTGCCCTGGGCAGTCAGCTGCTGCAGGCTGTATGCCACCCTGGTACACTGCATGGCACTATGCCTGCCTGTGCCTATCACTCTCTCAGCACCTGGCTCACTCTCCACTGCCACCTCTGTCCCTCTACCCCTGTGGCTGCCTGTGACAGTCACTCTGTCCCTCACTGGCTCTGTCTCCCTGCTCTGTCTCTTTCTCTGTCTCTCCACCATCTTTTGCCACTCTCTCTCTCTCTCTCTCTGTCTCACTCCCTCTCATCTGGCACAAGTGCTGTCTGTGTGCTTGTGTCCTGTATTTATAAGCTCAAGTCTGCTCGGTGCATCCACGTTTTGCTCCACACTTGCACCATGGTTCCACAGTTGAATATTGCACTGCGCCAAATATTCATGGGCATGCCCTCTGCTCTTGCTCATGCATTCATTATAGTTGCACATTGGCACAATGAGATTTGTGCTGCACAATGACTCCCACTGAATATCGCTCCTTGCTGCAAGTCTGCACTTACACCAGTGCAACTCGGTTGCACCATGCACAGCTGCTTTGATTATCCTGGCCAAAGTGTTTAGACCAGCATCTGCTAAATGTATTAATGCATAAAACTAGAGTGGGGGTGGCAGCTGGGAAAGCTTTAGAGTTAATAAAAACTGCTTTGTTGGTTTGGATCCAGGTGTCACAAAAAACTGAGAGTAAAAATGATATATCCAAATTGAGTTCTATATATAAAAATAAGAACTTTCCACCTTCGATGTGAGATAACATCTTTAGGGTTTGGTACCATCAAAAACAAATCCACTCCATAGGGGACTTCTATGAAGGGAACTCATTCCTATCATTTGAACAATTTCAGAAAAAATATATAATCTCAAACACGTATAGACGGCGATATTTACAGGTAAAGAATTTTATTTACAAAAAAAATTTAAATTCATGGAAATTAAAAATAACATTACTAAAAACATTATTCATGAAGTTGGAGTCTAATAAACAGCTGATTTCTAAACTATATAAATTCCTGGGAGAGCAACCACATCATAATCTGGAAGCAACTAAAGGGGCTTGGGAAAGAGATTTAAAGATTCTTATTACTGAAAACGAATGGAGTAAATACATAAACTGGGACTCTATACAGATAAAAAATAATAAACTCCTGCAAATATATTTTAACACTCTGCATAGGACCGATCTGACTCCTAAATTACATACCTTCGATGCTGTCATATCAGGTCGGTGTCAGAGATGTAAGAAGGAAAGAGGTACATTAGTACATATATTGGTGTCCTGTGATGAGATTAAAAAAATACTGGGGGAATATATGGTCCCTATTAGGAAAGACAATGGGCCTGAAAATGCCTTTTGATCCAGGAAAGGCAATTTTTGGCTTTACAGCCAGATTTCTAGACTTGCAGAACCACCAGTGTATCTTTTTAAACACAGCTGTTATAATGGCTAAAAAAGTGGTCCTGCAGCACTAGAAGAATATAAATCCTCCATCCTATGTGGAATGGCTCGAAAAAAAGTTGGACCTTTCCAGGGTGGATGAATCCATTTACATCATGGAGGATAAATATGAAAACTATCTGCAAATTTGGTCAATCTTTTTGGCTAATTCGGATTCATAATTTGTGTTTGATTAGGCCCAGGATGAAACAATAATGATGCAATCAGAAAGCTCTAGGAGCGAAACCATATTCCCAGAGTACTAGAGGGACCTACTCCTCTGAGAAAAGTGGGATAGGCAATCGACCTCCAATATTTGAAGCACCCACATGCTGAGTTATTGTATCAAAAAAAAAAAAAGAGATACTGTAGGTAGGGAAAAATGGGCAGACTAGGTAAGCCAAGCAGTCCTTATCTGCTGTCAAATTCTGCTTCAAAATTTATGAGAAGCACCATAGTGATAACATGTTTCTTATAACATTGTAAGAATACCTTTTAAACCTTAAAGAAAAAAGATTTGTGTCCAGGGCATAAAACAGGATAAAGAGAGCCTATTATGTTTATAAGGAATGAAAAAACAGGTTTTCAGATTGCACAAGAGACCAGACATTTCACTAAAAGAGGTGTCACCTACCTAAGGTCTACATCATTTTCTGTATTTTAAGATACCCTTATATACTCTGCAAAGGCGCAGAGTCAGATAGGCTCAGTAGTACTGCACAGTACTACAAACTCTGAGGTTCATACTATACTAAGGTTCGAGAAAAGGAGAATAAGGCATAAAGCCCATTTAAACTCCTATCATTCACCCATAATAAGATTAAGATGCCCCAGACAATATTGGACTATCAAGTCTATTTTCAAACAGATTTTTGGATTCACTCACAACAGTTTTCATGGGAATGGAATTCCAAGGATTCACAATTATTTGTGAATAAAAATACTTTCATTTTAATTAATTAAATGTTGATGTCTGATCTGCAGTGGATGACCCCTGGCATCTGAGACTGTTTAAAATCTAGGCTATGTCAGACATTAAATATGGGTCCTGTATTATGTCCCGCATCAGCAGAAGATCTTCTCTCGTTCATCTTGTTTCAAGAGACATAAGGTCGAGTTGGCCTAACCTGTCATTATAACCCAAATTCTTCATACCATTTATTTGCTTGGTTATATTTCTCTGTATTTTCTCTGCTTGTAATATATCTTTTTTTATATAAGGGCACCAGAACTGTGATGAGTAATCCAGAAAAGGGCAGATGCAAGACCTGTATAAAGGGAGAATTACATAACGATCTCTAGATCTTATATTTCTCTTTACTGACCACCATATTTTATTAACTTTGCTTATAGTTTCAGTTTTTTAGTTTGAATGACTTAAGTCATGGGTAACAATGACACCCAAATGTTTTTCTTGTTTTGCTTCATTTAGTAAATTACAAGCGAGATAATAATTGTATTTGGGATTATTCAAACTAAGGTGCACAACTTTATACTCATTGTAGTTGAAACACATATCCCATTATTTGCCCATGCAAAGATTTTATCGAGCTTTTCCTGGATTCTTGATGCTGCGCCTACGTTCTGTAAGTGCCACCTATCTTACAGTCATCTCACCCAGCTCACTAAATTTAATGACAAGTCAGAGATAAATATTTGAAACACTAGAGGACCAATTATCGATCCATGAGGGATTCCACTAGCCACAAACCCCCATTCTGAAAAATGATCATGGATCAAAACTCTGTGTTCCTTTCTTCAACCAATGTGGGGGCCAGTTTATATATTTAGGATTAATGACCAGGACACCTAGCTTTTCAATTAAAGCCCAATGTGGGACTAAATCGAAGAGTTTATTAAAGTCAAGAAAAACTACATCACACAGTAACTTCTTATGTTTTATGCTTCTTTTTTCATAAAAGCACAAGAGATTTGTCAGGCAAGTTCTTCCCTGTGTGTACCCATGTTGACCAAAGTCTAGCTCTCCCAAAACAGCTGTTACCTTGTATTTTATAAGACTTTCCAAAACTTTTGAGAGTATTGGGGTGAGACTTCTGGGTCTATAATTATTCACATCCTGTCTTTCACCTTTCTTAAACAATGGGAACACATTAGCAGTTTTCCAATCTTTAGGAACACACCCACTGTTCAAGCTACATTCTAACAGTAATTTAAGCAGATATATAATAATAATAATAATAATAATAATATGTATTTAATTGAACACCTTTCAAAATCTCAAGGCACTGCACAGCAAATACAGACATAAAAACATTCAAATACATTCAATATAAAATCAAACACAAGCACATATTCAAATACATGCAATATAAAATCAGAATAAAGTAGGAAATGCTTTTTCCTGTAAGAAAGTCTTTAGTGCCTGCTTAAAACTCCCCACTGTCCTGCACTCCTGGAGCTGACGGGGCAGAGAATTCCAGAGGGTAGGTGCAGCAAATCCAAATGCACGAGCACCAGATGACTTCAAATTTACCCTCGGAATCTCCAGCAACCCCTCGTCAGCTGAGCGGAGCTGTCGCAGAGGGGTGTAAGACACCAGGAGCTCTTTCAAGTAATCGGGACCCAGACCATGTAGGGCTTTGCAGGTCAAAAGACCCACTTTAAAGGTGATCCACCACTGTATTGGCAGCCAGTGCAGAACGCGCAGCACAGGGGTAATGTGTGATCTTCTAGAAGCCCCAGTCAACAAACATGCTGCCGCATTCTGCACTAGCTGCAAGCAGCGGATATCAACCCCAGGAAGTCCTAGGTAAAGGGAGTTACAGTAATCAAGGCGCGATGTCACAAAGGCATGGACCAAGACCGGCAGGTCACTGGGTGGAACAAGGTGCCTAATCCTGGCAATGTTCCTAAGATGGAAAAAGGCCAGCTTGATGACTGCAGACACCTGATGTCGAAGGGTCAGACCAACTTTAAGCTCCACTCCCAGGTTACGCACCCGTTCAGAGGTGTGGATCTGGTCCGCCCCCAGGATATACAGTTGTTTACTCATAATCTTAACCATGCTACCAGTTATACAGTCTGGATCTTGGGATGTGTTAGCCTTGATATTGTTAAATTTTTTAGTAATATCCACAATAGAGAACATAATTTCCCGACCCAGACTGGCTTTCACATGTACTGGAGATTTATTATTTTTTGCAAAACTATTACAAAAATGATTATTAAACATGTTCACCATTTTGCCTGGCCTATTGATACTATTGTTTGCAAATAATATAGGGTCAGCCTTACACTGAGGTCATTTTAATGAATTTATATAACCATAGATGACCTTACCGTTATGTTTAGTTGCTTGAATGGCAAGGTTTCTTTCCATGTTTCCTTTAGACATTCTAATTTCATGTTTACAATGAATTAGAACTTGTTTATAAGCTTTCCATCTATAAGAAGTTTTATGAGTTTTGTATTTTTTGTATAATATTTTATTTTTTATAAGCTAAGCCACAAACTACCTAAAATTAAAATAGCCCGCTCTACAGTGGTAGTCAATGCCAACAGTAATGATATATAGAGAATAATGCATAGGTACTGAATATTGTGAATTTGTAATGCACCCGAGGTGTGAGGATGCATCAGTAAACCCCAGAAGCGAAGCTGGGGTTTATCAGTCGCATCACTCATCCAGTGCATTTAAATTTTCATAACATTCAAGTACCTGTCTTATTTTTATAATTGCTGGTGCAAATTTTTATCCTACCATAGATGTAAGGCCTGCTGACACACTACACAAACTCATATTGTACAATACATCCCATTTCAGAAAATAGGCATTTTTTTATTCTGCTTAGTAATAACAAACACAACAGCAATAAATAAGAACTGTTTTACCTTTCATGTGATGCATCACATGGAAATATATAGTTGCTACTATTGAGACAGAGCCAACAAGATTATTACAGAAAAACAAAAATAAATGCTGAATCGATATTACTCGAGATGGACAAAAAAAAAACAGAGCTCTCTTTCGAATATTTGTCCATGCGGCATTTTACTTCACTCTATAAAAAAATATCAGGCAGCTGAGACCTCCGTGGGAACTTCATAACTGAGTGTGCTCAGTATCAGTTGCTGCACGGCAGTTCGTTGCCATGGTTACAGAGGTCGTCCCTGAAGCGAAGTAAGGGACAGTGTTAAAATTCTCGTACAGATGCTAAGGGATATCAATTATAATTATACAGATTTTGACTTTTGGTTTGTTTTTTTACTCTGGGAGGCTACTAATTAACATATGGATAGTACTATGTCAGTGAACATGTACCTCTACTCTGAATCTGATTAGATTACTGGACGCCTTCGTTTCAGCTTGCTACTTTCATCGGGGGCTGCATGATAGAAACTTAGACACTCCCTGGTTGATTACACAGTTTGGGCCAAATATTGTTTGAAGAGTACTTCTTTTGATTTCTTTAGCAGTCATTTGACCACTACTCAGGTTTGGGAAGACACAAGTCGATGTTGAGGGCTGCTGGTTTTCCTGTTTCTCAGGCAGGTACTGCAGAAGTGTAGATATTTTACGCCGTTTTTTTCACTTGCTGTCACTGGGCTTATGTGTACACTCAAAGAATGCTCATGGCATCACTAGGACAATCGCAGCATGTGAATCTCGTAACAACCAGCTGGTTGTTACGGGAAATATCAACTACTTATTCCAATGTTAAAAATTGATGACCAGTAATTATCATAAGTTACAGTCTGACATGAGGTAATATTATTTTCATTATCTCTATGTTACCCAGTGCAAAGAAAGTGACATTAGTAAAATGGTAGCATCCAACATGGTCTGACATGACCCAGTATGGCTACTGATGGTGTTGTCTACCACTGTAGGTGTCAATAAGTGATATGTGGCCTCATAATGGAGACTCAGTATCAAGACAAAATGCAATGCCACCAACACTTGATGTTAAGAGGAGTAGAACACTGAGGCATGAGAAGCAATGCAGTTAAATTATTCAAATATAACACAGCTGACTATGCATTTGCACTAATTTGGTTAAACATGGAGGAAAAACGCATAAAGATAATGATTAACAAAATATTAACTAAAACAAGAACACTTAAAATAGTAACAAATACTACAAAAAAAAAAAAAACAACAAAAAGAACATACAAAAATTTAAGTCCTTGGGCTTTCTGGGTGCTTCTGTTGGTGACTCCCACCACTTCAACTTGAGCCAGTTATGCAGAGGGCCATTTACAGACTCCCACTTAAATTGGCCTACCTGGCTCCTCTACTAATATCACCCTCATCGCTGTTCCAGTAGCATTGTCGCTAGGGCAGAAACTTGAGGATAGCACTGCAGAGGGTGTCAGGCTAGGCATGTAAGGGACAGCCTCCAAGCCTGAGAAACAATCAAGCCAAAAGGTTTCTTTTGAAGTTCAGCACTGTGGCAACAGAGGACATAAACTCCTGTAACCCTGGGAAAGAGAGACACTTAAGATCTGACTCTCTTTATTCCAATTGGCTGTGACCCAGATCCACCTAGCTATAGAGCTTGTTTATCAAAGGTTGCTGGGCTGGGGCTAGTGTGACAGCCAAGGTATATTTTTCAAGTAAATATGTTGTATTAGACAAAGACAGACAATGAAGGAGAAAGGAAAAAGAAGAAGGAGGAGATGATGAAGAAGAAGAAGAAGAATCAGTATTTATATAGATCTTTTCATACACATTGTATCCCAAAGCTCTTTACTAGCAGTAAGAGTCTGGTAGTGAAGAGACTGAATGTGTAGTGGTAGCCATTTCATACACCAACACCCATACATAGCTTTGGAGAATTACATGAACTGGTTTTATGGGAAGTGGAATGTTGACCAGAATACTGGGAAAAATCCTGTAATCTTGTGAGGGAGCACTGTCGTTTCTACTTCCAAGATGGTGGAGCCAAAGGCTGCAGAGAAGGGATTTCTTCAGCAAGCTTGGGAGATATTCTTTCTCCTAGCTGGTGTTAGCCAGTAGGATGAAGGAAAGCTGTTTCAGGCTCTGACTTCTGATGTGGGAGTCAGAGCAGAGATGGAGGTAATGCTGCCAGATGAAGCTTTGGAAGCTGATTTTGGATTATGCCCCAAGACACCAGATAGTGACATTGCAGTTCCAGAAGTGCAATTAGAGAAGCAAATGTCTGATTGTAGGAAAATGAAAGTAGCAAATACTGGCTGAAAATTAGGAATGCTATACAAAACTAAAAGAAGCTCTTAAAAATGTTTACAGGGGCCACTCCGGAAACCTGGATTTGGAGACAAGCCCAGGCCATCAGGAACCAGCAGGGGAGGGAAAGGATTGAGCAGCTAGAGGACTGCTCTCTCTCTAGGGAGTGTTCCGGCGCTACTCAGCATCTTAGCAACCCCCGATGCAGATCAGGGGCAGCACAGGCACACCAGCCAGAGTAAAAGGGATGGGAGTGGCAGATGTTAACAGGTGAGCCATGCACAGACATCATTGCATGTTGCACTCCCAGGGGTCAACTACAACCAGAAAATCCTCACCTAGGATCGCAGAGATGATGGGGGCTCAAGGGGCAGGATGCACATCCCACTGCTGGCCCATTCCCCAATGGACTCCTGCTCAACCCAACAATTGGGTAAGTCCTCTCTAATTACAGACAGGCCACTGAGGGAGAGGCCTGGCCCAGTGGGTGATCCGGGATGCTAGGTCTGCCTGGTTGTTAGGGGAGATCCTTTGAACTACAGGGTTCAGGCAGGGAGTAGCAGTCCACACAGTGTGAGCACCCTGGAAGGATGTCTGGCCTAGGAGAAGCATAAATATAATCTACAAAAAACAAATGTTTACCAGGAAGAACAGAGAAGACTGCACCCACAACAGCTGTTCAACTGAGTTCAGTTTAAATAGTTTGTGACAGCGAGTCAGAGGAGCTGGGGAACTGTGGCGGCAAACCAGTCAGCACTGACAAACAGCTGATTAGAGCAGATCAGAAAGCAGTGACATTAATAAGAGGGAGAATTTCAGTGACATTCAGCATCAAAGAGCACAGCATGACAAAAGAGAACTGGTCACCAGAAAAAGCTCTTACAAGGCAGGTTGGAAAAAGATGACTGATGGCAAATGGATACCCGACCAAGAATGGTACAATGTTTTTTTTTCAGTCCCAATCTGAAACACAGCATGGTTTTGTGAAACAGGTGGTGCAGGAGGGAGAACTGGGACCAAGTGAAAGCTGCAGTGAGAGAGAGAGAGGAATGCAGCTGCATTCAAGTGTACAAGGCAAGGCCGGGTAAGTCACATTATTCCAAATATGGTTCCAGTTACTAATTCTGTTTGGCAAGAAGGGAATAACTTGGGGGAGGAATTACATAATGAAAATGATAGACCCATACATTTAAGTGATACTTAGGTGCCTAAATAGTTCCAGACAGATATGGAAAGCTAATAAGACTACCAAAAAATGAGGCTATAATGAGACTGACACTAAAATGCAGGATACACCTGAAATTACTTCTAAAATGCAAGGTCTGCCAGATACGAATGCTAAAGCTGCTCCTACACAGCACAAAAAGCAAAAGATAAATATAAATAGTAATCAAAAGCAGTAGTCTGAAATTAACATCAAAATACTGTATCAGACTCTGAAATATCCACAGGGGGGAGGAGAGGGATTCAGCCAGTCATTCTAAACAAAACCCCAAATTTGCAGATTTGTTTAAAAACAGGAACAAGCCAGACCCTTGGAGGCATGCTATCCATATTAGATACAGAGGTGGTGTGGACTCAAGACCAGACATGATTTTTTTCAGAAGAAAGTTGTTAAAAGAATCTCTAAAACTTTAAGGCCTCTGAGTTTTATTCCTTGATACATATAGTATGTCTGGGGAAGACACCTTCAACATCACTTTTAAAACTCCACAAGGTCTGGAACATTTTTGGCTCAAATATAACCAAGGTAAATTATCTCCCCTTTGGGTTTCCTTCATTGTGATACCCCCTTCAAAGCCCATGGTTAAGCAAATCATGATAATGTTTCAAAATGAGGGTGTGAATGTAGGAGATATACAACACAGGTTGCAACAAAGATGCAAAGTCTTAAGTTCTCCAGTGGCATTTATTGATTCTGCATTTTTTTGGTCTGGGGGTTGTCATTTCACAGTGAAATTAAGACAGAGTAAAGCTGGGATTTTACATCTGCCAAATTTTTTTTTTGTTCTTGGGAGAGATAGAGGTGGGTTTTTTTTTTTTTTTTAGTCTTTGGTAACTGCATAAGGCCCACTAGGCATAAGTGCCTGTTTTTAGGGGTGGCCTGGGAGCACTGGGCGGTTAAGTGGCTTGCTCAGAGTCACACAGTATGCAAATGGAGGTTGTGAGAATCAAACTCAGGTCTGGTATGCTGGATGTAATAAGCTCATTCACAGTTCATTACTCCACCTCTAGGCTATACTGCCACTGTTTCTACATGGGTCAGCTGAAGGCCTGTTTTATATGGGGGCAAGGACATGCTTTTCTAGTGCATGTGACAAACTTAGATGTGGCCTTTGCGGAGAATTTGGGCACGTGCGTTCACAGTGTCAGAATTATTGTAAATGTAATCTTTTTGAAGGAATTGGCCATGTTTTCCAAAACTGCCCCTGTGCAACGCATAATAGAACAGATTGAGTGGATCAAGAACATTTGATTAAAACTGCATAACAAAAAAGGCCCAACTGGTTGTTTGGAGAAACCATCCCAAGATTTAGCTAGCACTGCCCAAAACAGTTTGATTCCATGTTCTCTAGAATACCAGCCTGTAACACAATATAAAGGTGTACAAGAGGTGGTGCAGTTAATTACAGAACCAGTAATTGAAAATCAAGGACATTTTATCAGGTCTGAGGCACCAAAGATGTGAATTTAGTAGCAGATCCTGAGAATGCTAGAAAGAGTGTGCCTCTTGTAGACACTGCCACCTCTCAAGACCTGCGATTAATGGGCTAGAGGGTCAGACCTTTGGATATGCCCCCTCTCCAGGGATATACAAAGCCAGTTACAAAACGTTCTTGACTGCATAAAAATCCACAATAAATGAAAGAGTTACCAGTCAAAAATAAATGTGAGGTCTTCTCTGATAAGAAGAATTAGGAGAGATTCTGACATGTGGGAACAAGATTCAGATGTTTTCTCCTCACTATCCTGCCAGTCCATCCCAACAATGGTACACCCTGCAGAAAAGAAGAAGGAATAAAAAACAGGCAGAAGCACAGAGTGGAACAGTAACTTGATGAAATGAGCAAATGCTTTCCTTTCAACTCTATTGGCTATGGTGCAGTTCAAGTTATCCATCTTAAATGTTTGTAGTCCACAGAATATTCAAAAATGTCAGACAATATTTTCTTTACTACAGGAACAAAAAGTAGATTTCATTTTGTACATTCCTTTGGAACCTGCTGCCCTCCTCCCTTCATCTCTCCCACTTACATTCTGCCTCTAGATGGCTGCAAAGACTAATTCCTACCCCCCTCTGCACCTGTCACTCTCCCAACTACCTTTCTTACTCTGCTGTCTCCCCTGCCTAAGCTTGCCTATGTTATGGCTAATCGGAGATTGTATTCCTTGGCTTTTTCATTCCCTTAAGTTCCATTGACTCTACCCATCTCACACTGTGCACTTGTAATCTCACCTGCACGTTATGCACATTATGCATTTGCATAGCTAAAGTATTATTACTGTACATATTGACTGCTTGTATCTGACTTGTTTATGCTTTATGCATAGCTGTTGTTATGTAATTTTCCACTATGTTTCTGCTTCATTTTCCCTTCCCCTGGGTTGCACCTAGAAATAAGCCACAGCCCAGTGTGCCTTTCCCAATTACCAATTTTAAAATAAAATAAATACTGATTGTAAAATGTTAACTAAGACATTACACAATACTGTAGGTTAAAAGAGTTAGCAGGGTATTTGATAATTCCAATCCAAACATGTTCAGTTCTTAACAAGAAGATACAGCAGAATGTATTTATTATAAGAGATGTTTATGAACATTGTAAAAAGAAGGGTATCTTCATTTTCACATCAGATCAAGGCATAAATTTAATCTTGTTTTTCTTTTTCAGGTGTTGATGAAATATGGTATTCCAGCTGAATGTTAAATGGTTGCAACTGCTATATAAAACAGCGTCAGTGAACCCATTAAATTTACAGAAGGAAGGTATGGAAATACAGGTGAAGGCAGGAGTAAGGCAAGGACTTAGCCCATTATTATATGTTTTCATATTAGATCCATTTCTTAGACAAATCATAATGAATACAGATATAGACAGAATAATATCTCCAAAACAAACAGGGATGTGGAAAACTATGGCCTATGCAGATATTTGTGTTTTCTGTAAAGAATTTAGACAGTATACATTCAGTACTAGATGTAATGCTGAAATATTCAGCAGTTTCTTGTGCTCAGTTTAACCTAGGAAAATGTATGGGTTTTCCCTTAGAAAATTAACAAATTAGTTCACAGCAGGTGGCAGGTATTAGAATTTCAGAGGAACCGATAAGAATAGTAGGTTTAAAGTCTGGGTCAGGAGATTTATCTCAGTCCAACTGGGAAGATATTTTGAACATTTGTGGAAAAAAAATAATTAGATGGAAGGGTTGAAAGCTATCTAAACATAGGAGAGTTTATATTCTAAAGCAACTTGTGGTCCCTAGTCTGTATATGTCACTTGGGTCTGTCCATTACCTTTACAGTTTGAAACTAGGTTACTTAAGCAATAATGCATGACAGGGTGTATGTGTTGTGCTGGGATAACATCACGCTGTGCATTGTTGTGCATAAGGCCGCAGGGTGAGTGCATCCAACACCAAGGCGTGATGTTATCCCAGCATAACACACACTCTGGAGTGAATTATTGCTATTATGCAATGGCTGTGTTTTATAAAAAAGCAAAAAAGATACAAAAATACATTTTAAAACTGTATTTTTGTAAGTGCAAGAATACAGTTTAAAAAAAAAGTTCTGATGTTGCCCTTTGGCCAATAGGTGGTGCAGGTTTTGTATCTGTTAGATTGCCCCCCCATGTCTGTGTTCTCTGTCTCTCTTCTGTCTTTTTTTTTTTTTTTTTGCCATTTGTAATTTTGGTGGTCCAACTGCTGTTATTGGGATCAGGTCAATGTTTTTAATTTGCAGCATTGTTTCAGCAGCGTGAAGCCTCAACTTCAAAATGGACCTGATCGGCCGACTGACTTGAGGGGCTCGAGAGTCTTGTTCTTCAGAAGTGATCAGTAAGCACAGATAAGTCACTTGGTACACTGTTGTTTTGTTTTGAAAAATAGAAAATTAATTTCTAAGTGCTGACAGTAACCTCCTTTTCATGCAGCTTTTGACAGAAATGGATGGCAAGCATGTGCCTGACAAGGCTAACAAGACACATTGTGAAAAGCCATATGGAGCAGCTAGGTTCATTACTGTTCAGCATGTGGATTGGAGAGAAATGTGCAGGAGAGAAGATTGTGAGTTGGTGGGAGAGAGTTTTTTGCTTTATTTAATACTGAAAGAGCCGGGGAAGGTGGCATGTGATTGGGAATCTGAAGCAGGCTGCCGAGAGGGGTCAGTGTAGCAGAAAGCATGTAGTGATTCCACTAAAGGTTCATGCGGTCATCTGAGTACTAGGACTAGACCCATGATGTTGTACTGGGATAACATCATGGGTCCAGTCTCAGTCCAACCAAATCAGAGGCAATCATTCTTTCTTGCTATTGTATAATAAGCATTTTTTTCCCAGATGTTCTGAAGAAGTAAGTTAAAGAGCAGTTGACAAGTTTCTTCGATTCGGGCAGGCAACTCATTGCAGGGAGTTGCCTGCCCGATAAGCAAAATGAGCTAGTTGGCAAAGTTTTTTTAAATACTGGAAAGGTAATAATTTCACTTTATTTAGCTGCCCTTTTAACTCCGTCGAACCAGCCCACTGATTGTCGAGCACTGCTGCCCAGCCCTGAAATACAACACTTTGATGATGTACGGTAGGGGACAGGGCTGCAGGTTCTCTATGTAGTTTTTTTTTTATTTTTATTTTATTGTATTCTAGGAATTAATACCTTTGAGCCAAGGCTCTTTTACAAAGGTTCTGCGTCAAATTAGGTACAAACAATGGGGTTACAATGAGTTGCACATTTAGATTACATTGTGGAAATAAACAGAGACGTGAAACAGTTAAACATCAAAGACATTTATGAACGAACAGATAATTACCAATTAAACACTTTCCTTATTTAGAAAACATATGGAAAGGGAAAGATAGGTAAGGGAAGTGTGATAAGTAGTGCAAGAGAGAGAAAGGGAGGGAGGAGTGGACCATAGTTAGAGAAGAGGATCCTCTACCAGGCCTTTGTCAGGTTAGTGGGCAGGATGGAGAAGTCAAATAGTTAGGATTTAATCGAGGTTTGCAATGTAGTTTCTACAGTTCTATAATAAAAAAAGAAGAATACAGATTTGGCAGCAAAAGAAGGAAAGAAATTCCACACAGGCTGTTTTTGCCATTTATTGCTATATTGAAAGTCTACTACTGCAATTGTAGACAACACATTGCCCAATAACGATATAGAAAGTGTTATCATCAGTCATATTCCATACTTTTCAATTTGTTCATTATCATCAATAACAATTCACCACTATACCAGGGTGCTCCAGACATCAGCATCACCAGTTCATATTCCAAGGCAGTAATAGCATAACATTGTTGATTTGCTGAATACAGTCAGTCACTGAACAGTAGTAGTAGGACGCAGAGTCACTCATCTGTACTGAGCTGAGAAGGAGGTGGTGGTGGTCACTGGTGAGTGCTGTGTGCATTAAACATAAAATTGGGCACTGGGAGTCGAAAAATACAAAGAAAATGAATGAAAATGATCAGGCAAATTCTGAGTCTCAGGTAGGCACTGCAGCTTTAGAAAACCAAAAAGGAGGGCCAAAGGACAAGCTTAGCAATTGTACTGCACAGGGCCACAGTGCCAACACACTCAAACCTAATAATGTTTTCCTAGTTAAAGGAAAAGGGTTGGTGGGGGCACCACCTGCAGAGTCACACCCAGGTATTGAACAATTGCATACTACACTACTGTTAATCCCTCACAGACAACATCTGATTCCTCTGAGGCTGAGCCTGGTGAGAATAAAGATAAAGCTGACAAAGGTAATGATGGGGCAGGTTTGCCGGAAGGGATGGAAATTGCAAATGAGGAAGAAGTAGAAGCAGATGTTTCTAATTCTATGGCTGATGAGATGAACAGTGGATTAGAGAAAGGGAATAATGCACAATTGGAAGAGGCCCAAGAAAAAAAAAAAAGAAGAAAAAAACCTTGAAAAGGTGATTGAGCTGCAGTGCCTACCATCTGGAAACAAAACTAAAAAGATATACTCTTTTGTTTGGCCATACTTCTCCATTAGTGCTTCTAATGAGTTGGTGGCAACATGCTCTATTTGTAAATGGGCAGCCAGCAGGTGTAAAAAGAACAGGGCATTGGGAATTTGAGCTCTGAAAAGGCAACTAGTCAGATGTCATAATATTAATGAGAAATCCACTTTTGAGAATGGAAGAGAAAGTGACAATGATGATAGCTCACTACTCTCAGGGGTAACTCCAATAGATGAAAGCAGTGGCACCCCCTGCAGCAATACAGAAACACCTCCATCACTTCCTTCCATTTGAAAAACTCTGAGTCTTACTGCTACTGGTAGTGGCCATGTGATCAAAGCCCCCTCCTTCAAGGAAACAGCTTACCATCTCAGAAACATACAAACAAAGCAAGCTATCCCTCTACTCATCTGTTGCCATTATAATAAGAAAGAGCATTTCAGAGATGGTAGCTGTTGACTTGCTAGGATAAAACCTGGTTGAACATGTAGGATTAAGGCAGCTACTTGAGTACCTTGAACCTTGATATAATTTATTTTATTTATGTATTTTCGTTTTTGTTGACCAGGTAAGTGCACTAGACAAATTCTGCACATTTTCAGGCATGACCTGGGGAAGGGGGGATACAGATTAATGCCAACTGACTTTGAACAAGATTAAGCTGTTGGTGGCATTTTAGTGAATGGCAATGATGTAATAATATGCACCAAGCTGTCCCTCTGCTGCCAACAAATGTACTTCGCTAATGCACTTATTTGATTTAACTGATGTACGTACAATATTTTATGTAACCTGTTATGCTGTTACTGTATCTTGCTTCACTGCTTAACGGTATTAATATTATATGGTTGAATGTATTTTTGTGGTTATTGAACATCTCTTTTATATACTGCATTATGTAATGTTATAATTGTTGCTATGTCTCACATCACCATCTAATCTGTATTAACGACAGTCGGTCAGATGTATTTGTAAGTTATATATGATATTTTTCTCCCTGTTACCCCTTCCCCCCAAGGACATACCATGAGATGAACAACTTGTTGTTCAGTGTGCTCTTCCTGGTGAAACTTTTCAATAAATAAATATACCACAGAGAAAACACTGTAGTTCTCCTCAACAAGGATTCCAGAGCTCTACAATGTCATATGTAAAAAAACTGAGACAGATTTTGGCTAGTGCTGTTGGGAGGGTGGTGCATCTCACAAAAGATATTTGGACAAGCTGTCAGCCTGAACCAATCATATATGTCCCTGCACATTGGGCATGTTTTGATAACTCTTGTGGGGACAGAGAATCCTAGTTTGCTGTTTTAAGAATGGTTTATTTTCCATCTGAACATAACTCACACAATATCAGTGGGGAGCTCAAACAACCAACACAGCAATGGCTCACATCACAGGGATTATCAGTTGGCTTTATTGTTGCAGATAATGGGTCCAACATAAGGAAGGCCTTAGAGGATGGGGGTGGCTTTGTTCACATCCTCTGCTTTGTGCACTGCTTGAATTTAATAGTTCATAGTTTTCTTGATGAGGACAGGAACATTAAGGCTCTTGTTAGCACTGCTAAAAGCATCTGCACTAATTTCAGTCACTCAAGCAAAGCCCATCACTTGTTTGAAGAAATACAGGAGGATCACAATTTACCTTTGCAAAGACTGATCCAAGACATTTCAGCTAGAAGGGATTTAACCTTCCTTATGCTCCAAAGGCTGCTGGAACAAAAGAAAGCTGTCAGACAGTGAAAACAAAAAACAAAATTGGAAAACAAAATTGGTGATGCAAACCTCTGTATTACTCCACCACATTAGGCCATGCTGAAATTTATAATTTTACTCCTGTAGCCATTTGAATAAATCACCAGAGAGGTGAATGCAAACTCAGCAACTCGGAGCCACGTGATACACTTCATAAACATTTTTAAATTCAGATGGAATCTGATTAGGGGAAATTTAGAGAACACAGACAGTTCTATCACATATGCTGTCAGTGGTGCTGACCGGTTGCCCACCAGAATAAAAAAGATATCACAAGACGAATAATCAAAGAAGTTGATGAAGATGAAAAACTATGTAAAAGTGCTTCAGTCACAGCACTACATTAAAGCAACAATATTGGACCCACAATACAAATCAAAGCAACTATTGAGTGATTATGATATTTCTTTCAAGGTAAATAAACAAGAAATAATTGATGAAGTGCATGCTGCCATGGAAGAGAATGCAGCATCATATTTGCAGTCTTCATCACAACACAACACAGCATCAGGCAGGCCCTCCTATAGTATTCCAGCATTTTCCCCTCTTCTTCTTCAGTCACTGTGGCATAGAAACATTGAAATGTATCATTCAGTCTGCCCATTTCTCCTGACCTGTAGTATTACCATAGACCATGCCAAATCAACAGCTCTTTCTCTGGTGTACCGTTGTTAGGGCAATTCCGACATCACAAAGACCGCCACAGTGACAGGAATCAGGTAAAACCTGCCATTCACTGTGGTGGTCTCTGTGGAGATTGAGAGTGCCTCGCTCAGTTTTGGCCCCCCCCGGTCCAACTCCAACTCGGAGTTGGAATCCTAGAGACCGGGGGGTGTGGGGGGTGGAACCCCCTCCACAAGGAGGGTTCAGGGGGTGCAGCCCCCTGATGGATGCATGGAGGGATCCTTGACACCTCAATGCTGACAGTCAGCACTGTGGCTGTCGCTGTTGGGGATGTCTCCATGCATGCTGTCGCTGTGGCATGGTAAAACCTCTTTCTCCATCCCTCCTTTCCACTATAATTCCGTTATGCTTATGCCATGCATTCTTGAACCCCACCACTATTTTTGCCCCCATCACCTCTACTGGAAGGCTGCTCCAGGAATCCAACACTCTTTCTGTGAAGAAGTACTTCCTCACAGCTCTCCTGAATTTACCCTCCTCCAGCTTCATAGCATGTCCTCTTGTTCTTAAGCACCTTTTCTTATGATAAATACTCACTTCCTGTACCTTATTTAACCCTGTGAAGTATTTAAAGGTCTCTTTCATATCTCCCCTCTCCCTCCCCTGTTCCAGGGTGTACTTATTGAGGTCTTTTAGTCACTCCTCATAGGGCTTTTGATGTGGACCCTGCTTCATTTTAGTTACCCTCCCATGGACTGCCTCCACTGTATCTATGTCCTCTTGGAGATTTGGTCTCCAGAACTGGAGGAACATATACAAACAGAGGACAGAAGGAAATAAGTACCTCAGCTGGGATTCAAACCCAGGCCATTCCAAATACCATTCTGATTGCACTACCTGGTGTACCACCAAGGCAACTGGACACTGGGTCATTCTGGACCACCTTACTCTTTCTCTAGTGCACAACCTGGTGTTGCACAGATAATTGCATTTCTCAATCACAAGAGTGTGGTGTGCACATTTATGGAACACATATGAACAGATGAGAGAAAGAAATAAGTGCCTCAGCTGGGACTTGAATCCAGACAACCTGGAATACCATTCCATTTGCACTAGCAAGATCTTCTTCTTCAGCACCTTTCAAAAATAGCACTGTCCTACCACACGGTTCAGCTTCAGGTCTCTTGAGGCACAACATTTCATTGTGAAATCTCCATCCATTTCTTCTAACACAGACTCAGCACAGACCATTGCTGGGCTATAGCTGGCAGAGCCCAATAGTAATTGGAATGCCAATCCTTTAAAATACTGAAAATCAAAACAAAATATGTTGCCTGCTTTAGTACAAATCGCAGTGAAGTACATGAATTGACCTCCTACTAGCATCTGTTCAGAACAATTGTTTAGTTCAGCTGGTAATGTTATTACTGACACAAGATTCTGTTTGACACTAGAAAACGCTGGGCATTTGACATTCCTGAAAGTCAGCACTCCTCACTTTAAGTTCAAATATGATACCCGAATGAAACATTTGCATACTGAGTCTGAGTAGCCCTATCCACGAAACAGTATCCCTGTAGTGCCTGTAGTGAAAAATCTTTTGTGAATAGGGCCTACTTACTATGAGGCATGGGCTTACTGATGAGTCCTGGTAGGACAAAATACGTGTCTTGTCTTCTGCTGGTACCCTTTGCAAACTGTGTGAGAGGCCTTTTTGGCACCATGCATTTCTGCTTAAAGTTGAACCAGCATAATATTCTGTGGTGATTTGCATATGCAGCCCATGATGCTTTGCATTGTGGAGACATGTGTGATTATGCATTACAGAAGTCCTGCCAGGGCAGGCCAAGTAGACCAGGATTACCTGAATGAACACAATGAGAAGTACAAAACAATAAATAACATCAGTGGGTCCAGAGTCCACATAATATAGCAAGCAACTGCATTGCAAGTCCCAAATGTACTTGGCAGTACTAATCTGATCTGGAAGGCAGATACTGTTCCTTACTACTACTACTACTACTACTACTACTACTACTACTACTACTACTTCTACTTCTACTTCTACTTCTACTACTTCTACTACTACTAGTCAGCAACTGCATATAAAACACAATATATTATTTTACTACCTAACTGTACTGTAGTATGATGTTAATGCTATAGTTACTGTTTTGATTTTCTTACAGCAGATGTCTTAGCTGAAGCCTGAATGCTCTTCTTTGGATGAATAAAATATTACATATTTTTTCACATCCCTCCATATTTGGTTGTGATTACTAGAGAAAAATGTTACAGAATTCATTCATGCCTTCATTTAATTCATTGCCTGTAGTATGACACATCTTAATTATAGTAACTGGACTGAAATCATGTGTTATATTATCTACTTATTTATAATTAATGGGTTCCATTTTTTTCCTATTGAAAAAAGCGTGTATTAAATACCGTAACACCTGAGTAGGTGTTATGGCATTCACGCGCCTTTTTCAGTTGGAAAATGCTTGAGACTCAATGCAGCTCGAGACTGCCACAAACGGTGTCCCTCGTGAATTCAGCCAAACACTCACCTCCTGAGCCGCTGTGAAAGGACAATATATTTTCTCTTTTCCCTACTACCTCAACAAAAATTAAAACGAAGCTTTCTCACAACTTTTTTTATCACCGTTTCCCCTCCCTCTGCAGATTACTAGACTCCACTGCTAAGCAACACCTAGCAATGCCCATAGCAACCTAAAAAAAAGCAACCGGGAGATTGAATCAGACTATTTTTTTGTTTCTCTTTGCTGTTAAAGTTAGTTAAATTCCCACTGTAACACTCTTACAAACTCCACATTTTACCAAATGAAGAAAATCCACGAGACAAGGCAAAACTGTATGTTTCATTCATTTTCATACCTCTCAATGGAAAAAACGGAACCCGTTCAATTATATAAAATAAAATATGGGGTGCAGTGCGTTTTACTTGAATTTAACACACACCCTCGTTGTTGGATGGCTAGCATAAACCCCTCGGGCTTCGCCCTCGGTGTTTATGTGCCATCCAACAACTTGGGTGTGTGTTAAATTCTCGTAACATACTGCACCCCATACTTTATCCTATATATATAATGTACTTGGCACTGGCAGGAATTGTTTCTGGAAGTAGGAAGGATATATTTATCATTGTGCGTTGTCAGGTGCACACACAGCAATAGGAAACTATTTTATTTTATTGACTGCACCGCACATGACTGATGTGATGTCCTGGGTAGTGGTCATAAAAGATGGTACTGTGCTGAGTAGAAGAAGTAATAGCAAACATTACCACCTGTTGGACCAGGTGGTTTACCATACCACAGTACACTGGGACATGCAATGCAGCTGCATCACATGGGTAGTGTGCTGGGTGGGCTCTTACTGCTGCTCGTTTGATCATTCTTTGACCTGATCCACTCTGAAACATCCATAAACATACCCCGTCCTCTACCAGCAGCATTAATAAAAAATATGTTAACTGCTTGGTATTGGGCGGTGGTAGGTACAGACTTACATCTATCTCTCTCTCTCTCTCGCCACCTCTCTCACCATCTCTCTCTCTCTCACCATCTCTCTCTCTCTCTCTCTCTCTCTCTCTCTCTCTCTCTCACCATCTCTCTCTCTCTCTCTCTCTCATCCAGCACACTCACAGGCCCACGCAGAAATGCCACAAAGGGAGGCCATCCTTCAAAGAGGCACTGATTGCTTTGCTTTAGCAGTTTTACTTTTCACACAGATAATGAATTAAATTATTCCTTCTGTGCCTCTGTGTTAAATATTACAGAATGTGTTCCCTTTTATTCACTTTATTACATTTTTTAAAATATTTGTAAATAATCAGAACCCACCCACCCCACCCCACCCCACCCATGTTCTAATTTTATTTAATAAGGGTCAGGACATCATCAAATTCTGCCAGCCCTAATGGCAACTGAGGAATCAGGGATCCTGGGGAGAACTGAGACTCTGAGATCACCAGCACATCAAGCTCGAGGTTAACCATGAGTGGTTGCAACTGGTCAGTCTTTGGAGGAAGGCTGTTGAGGTTGGCTTGAGCTACTCTCAGACCTTTGGGGAGAGGAGATTACAGGATAAGGCTGGGGCTGAGCTCAAAATCACCTGGAAGTATGAGCAGTAAGGAAATGAGGAGCCTGAGAGTGCCTATGAAATGATTATTGGAAAATGAGGACAGTAGGTGGAAGAAAATATGGGAGGTAGAAGGGGCAGAGGGAGCTGAGAGCTTCAAGGTGAAGCCAAGGAGATGAGGGGAGACTACAACCAGAATGACAGAGAGAGAGTGGGGTAAGGTGGGTAGGCTCTTGGAGGGGAGAGTAGGTGAGGGTGAAGGAGGTAGGGAGATAGAAAAGGGAAGGCTGGAAAAGGTGGAGGGGGGAAGAGAGGTGAAGGTAAGCAAGAATGGGAGGAGAGAAGTGGTAAGGAACAGAATACTGGGGGAGAATGAAGCAGTACTAACCCTGTGGTTAACTCCAAATAAATAGGTTTGGGGTGGACAAGCTTCACCCAAATGCAGTGAAGCTGAGAGGGGGAATGTGGGCTAACACAGCAAGGAAGAAGGTCAGAATATATGGACTTCACCCAAATAGAGAGGATACTCAAGTTAAAAAATTTAGAATTGGGAGGGAATAATTGGATTCACCTTGGTAAAGAGGAAGCTAAAATAAAAACGAAAAGGGAAACTTTGGCTTTACCTAAGTAGGAAAGAGGTTGGAGTATTTAAAAATTTAGAAATGGAAGGGGATAATTGAAACTACTCTGGTATGGAGCAAACTAGATAGGGAGGAGGCCAGTAAATAAAATTTAGGAGAGATGGAATAGAGGCTTCACCCAAGTAGGAAAAATGCAGAATTAAACAAAATGGTGAAGGGGGGGTATGGGCTTCACCAAGATAGGGAGGCCACAATGACAAACCTTTCGGAGGCAACTAAATGTTGAAAATCACAGCAAAACAATTCAGACAAATTTGACAAAACAAGTAAATGCAGGTAGCAGGAGGGTGAAGCCATTTAGATGCAAATAAAAGGCAAAACTATAAACCAGTGCAGGAAGCTCTGGACAGCAGATTGTTAAACCGATATATATGTACTGGAATGAACACTAGCTTTGGACATAAGCAGGTGTAGTACCACAGCCAGGTAAAATAACTGTAATAGCAACACATGCTAGAGTCACTGGGGCATTATATGACAGCAAGAACCAAATAGAGTGTTCACGGAGAGCTGGAACACAGTGACAGATGTTGTCAGAGTGGCCTGCTGACTTCTCAACTGATACCACCCCCCCCCCCAGTGTGATGTCCTTATGTTCTGGCCATTTGGCTCTGGACCACAGTGGAGAACCACTTGTACAGAGACAAAAAATACAAACTAGGAGACATGCCCACAATAGTAGCAGGCTCCCAACTGGAGCCTCAAAACACAGTCCCCAGCTGCTGACCACACACAAGCAGGATGAAATTATTTATTAAAATTTTTGGTGACTGGGAAAAGCACACTGAGCCAAAGGCTTGTTTCCAGGTGCTACCCGGGCTACATTGCACAAAACAAAAATACTGAAACAGGAACACGGCAGAGGCACAAACTGAAATATAACAAAGTCATTCAATTAATGAGACATAGCAGCAGAACAAACAGTGAATCTTGTGATTACATACAAATAAAATGCATAACAGGGGTTTATAGTGCAACATTGTTTGACATATAAACAGACACTAGCCTGTGAGGATTGTTGAGGAACGAGTATACCATGGGCGTGATAAGGGAAGGGGAAGGATCACCCCTGGGAAGAGGGGAAACAGGAGCAGAGAGGTGATGGGAGCAGTCGTAAAAGTTTTTGAGGGACAAATATGGAGAGGAGTTTCAGAGTACAGGGGAGAGGTTATTCCATTAGAAGGGAAGGCGATAGGAGAAGGCATTCTGTCCCATCGTAGTTAGGGGGTGGGGTACAGAGAAGGAGCGGGATCACAGGAATGAAGCAAGTATAATGGGGTAGGTGCAGGGCTGAGGCAGGAGGAGAGATGGAGGAAAGAAGGTTGAACCAAAATTTTGCTATGAAGGTCATTGAGTGAATGTAACTCCTGTGTGAGAGGGGGGCCATAGAAAAAGAGGAGTTCAGGGATCAGTGGTGCTCCCGAGGCATAGAATTGGTGGCAATTCTGCAGAAGGAAATTAGAAATTAGTTCACAAGGAGGAAGATCCATCTGATTAAATCAATGAAAGGGACAGGACTGACCCCTGCAAAAATCATCAAGTCAGCCTGATCAGCTGCATGCAATCCCATAAAACTGATCAGTGCATAAAATATTGTTTTTATCCCACTGTCCATGATTCTAATAATTCATTGCAAGGCAAAATGATTTACTATTCCATTTTCTGATCTTGTAGGAAGTTTTTTTTTTTCAAATAAGTCCCTGTTGTTGTTTTTACCACTGCCCTGGCTTATCAGAACCCAGGTAATACTGGTGCCTTTTTCCCTTCAGTCTCTCTCTCTACCTTGAATGCGTGGAGTGGTGCTGTGTCATCCAGATGAATTCAGGACTGTTTTTTAAACCCTCACCCACCATCCATCATTACCAAATGGGTGGGAGACATCCACCACCTTATGATACTGTAGTTATACTCACAACACAGAGACTTTATACACGAGAAGGGCCAGTAATTTCTTCTGCGTAGACGGAAGCACAAGGTTGTGTTGAAGCATTAACTGAAAGTGTCAAATACCAGTGCCTTTGGATGTGCAATAATTAAGTCAATGCAACTGACCTACAGGATAAGATCCATCTATCAGGCAACTCTCAAAAATACTCTGAGGAGAGCCAAGGGTTCACTTCAATCAATAGTTTCTTCACACAGCCAGTTTAGATGCACACAGTCATCAATTCTGTAACTTCCACACTTACTCTGTTTTGCTATGCAAGCTTCACCCTAACAAAAGTGCCATGCAGGGGTAAATAAAAGGCTGAAAAATTTCACCCTTTGGGGCTTGAGCCTGTTGAATGTGGGTTATTTACAGGTACATTACAGGTACAGGTTACTAGGTAACAGCAAAACAAATGATTTGCTTCCCTTAACGTGTTAGATGCAAAATGAAATATTCAGTAAAGTGCTTGTTAGGTACCAGCACCTGTGCAAGAGTAAGATGAAAATGAGGTAGGGCCCAGAAATCCTGCTGGTGGACCAGAGAGGTTCAGGAGGTGGTGCGGGCAAAGAAGGCAGCCTACAGGCATTTCAAGTGCTCAAGGAGTGAAACGGATCAAGGGGAGTATGAGCTGATGGCCAGAAGGGCCACTAGGGTGGTGAGAGTGGCTAAGGCAAGGAAGGAGCAGAACCTGGCCAGGGAAATTAGGAGAGAGAACAAGGGGTTCTTTAGACACATTGGGAAAAAACGAAGGGTGAAGGAGCAGATTAGCAAGATTAAAACAGGGAAGGGATGGGCACAAGACCCGGGGGAGCAGGCTGAGGTACTAAATGAGTACTTCACCTCAGTTTTCACCAAGGAAAATGGGGGTGGTTGCATCATACATGGGAGAAGATGGTGAAACTGAGGAGCGGGGACCCTTACCTATCAACAGGTCTAGGGAGAAGGGGGGGCCATCACTGGCAGGAGGAGGGAAGGCAAAGCAGCGGGACGAGGTAGTAGAGGTGGAAATCATGGCAGAAACAGTGATGGAAGCCCTCAGGTCCCTTAAGACGGAGAAACAACAGGGGCCAGATATGTTGCATCCCAGAGTGCTGAAGGAACTAGTGGATGTCCTAGCAAAACCTCTGGTGGAGCTTTTCAGCATCTCTCTGAGGACAGGGTGGGTGCCCAGGACTGGAAGGTGGTGCATATAGTGCCTATCCACAAGGGAGGATCAAGGGAGGTGGCAGGGAACTACAGGCCTGTCAGTCTGACATCGGTGGTGGGCAAGGTGATGGAGGGCATTGTCAAGGAGAGGCTGGGGGGATCTGGAAAACTTTGGGTGCTTGGGCGAGGAGAGTAGACAGCGGATTCGTCCTGGGAAATCCCGTCAGACAAACCTTGTGGAGTTCTATGACTGGGTGACGAGTGCCTTGGACCTGGGTAGACCGGTGGACGTCCTCTTTCTTGACTTCAGCAAGGCGTTTGACTTGGTTCCTCATGGGGGCCTGTTGGATAAGCTGGGAGAAATGGGGATGGGGAACCCGATGATCAGATGGATAGGCAATTGGCTCCAGAACTGGACCCAGAGGGTCATGGTTGGTGGGTTAGTCTCATCCCCAAGGAGGTTCATTAGTGGGGTCCCTCAGAGATCAGTCCTTGGGCCCCTCCTGTTCAACGCCTATGTCTCTGTCATAAGGGAGGGTATCAGGAGTGAGATGAGTCTCTTTGCGGATGACTCAAAACTGGGGGTGGTGGTGGATGGGGAGGAGGGGAGGATGGCCCTACAGGGGGACCTGGAGGCTTTGAAAAGGTGGTCTAGAAAGTGGAAACTGAGGTTCAATGCAGGGAAATGCAAGGTACTGCACCTGGTAGCCAGAAACCTGGGCAAAGTGTGCACCCTTGGGGGGAATGCCACAAGTCTTGATGGCTGAGAGGGACCTGGGGGTGGTGGTGGATGTCAGGATGAACAACTTGGAGACTTGTAGCAGGGCAGCAGCCAAGGCCAACAGCATGCTGGGATGCATTGCTAGGGGGATCACCTCCAGAATGAGGGACGTGATACTCCCTCTGAATAACTGCTTGGTGAAGCCGCACCTAGAGTACTGTGTGCAGTTTTGGAGGCCACACTTAAAGAGGGACATTGAACTCCTGGAGAGGGTCCAGAGGAGGGCAACCAAAATGATCTGGGGCTTGGGGGACAGTACCTATGGGGAGAGGCTCAGAGAGCTAAATATGTACACATTGGAAGAGAGAAGGGACCAGGGGGACATGATAGAGGTCTTCAGGTACATGAAGGGGGTAAATAGGGGAGGAGCAGTCAGAGTGCTCCAACAGAAGGAGGGGGGGCAACTAGAGGGCATTGGTGGAAGCTGGAGGGTGGAGATTCAAGGGAGAAAGAAGGAGGAGGAGGTGCTACTTCACTGAGAGGGTGGTGGAGCCATGGAATGCGCTGCCGACGGGGCTGGTGGAGGCAGAGACAGTGGAGGGGTTCAAGAGGTGGTGGGACAGGTACAGGGGAAGGGTTCTGGAAGCAAAGTCAAGTGCAGTGAGACTATCTGGGACAGGGAAGGAAGAAGCCAGAGAGGGTGAGGGGGGCAGCAAGGTCAGCTCCCAGGATGGGGGATGACCACACCAGCAGACGAGAAAGACCGTTAGGCCTATTCTGCTGGCATTTTAGTATGTTAGTATGTATGACTGCTCTACTGTACTTGGCAAACTGAAATATATCCATTGCAGGGAATCAAACCTGGCACCCCGAGTCCCAAAGGCAGCAACTCCAACCATTTATCTAAAGGAAAACACCTAGTAGCAGGGAGGGTAGACTAAGCCTTTTGGCTTCATACATTGCAGTCTCAACAGCCACCACCAGATGCATAATGGGACTTTGTCATTTGCAGCTCACACATCTGGGTAGCATTGCTCTGCACAGAATGCTATTTGTATGTTTCTAACTCTTTTGCTCCCTTTTTTAACACAGAAGAATCCCATATCCCTGCCCCCTCTATTGAGCAAACGCCCTTCCAGTGCTTTCTAGGAATCAAACCTCGAAACATGTGCCCTAAAGGCAGCAGCTGCAACCACTCAGCTAAAGGGAAGTTCCCATTAGAAGACTGAACAACAGAGAACTGGCACTCAAAGGAAAACTCCAAAGGCAAGCAAGATGATATCTGTTTAATGAAAACCCATGCAGAAAACACCGACTTGCAGCCCCAACACTTCGACCAGAAGGTCTTCTTCGGGGGCAAGCTGAACCTTTTCTTTTTATGTATTTATTTATTTATTACTTACTTTCAGTTTTTGCCTTCCTCCATCACTTTCAGTTTCATGTTTCCCTACTGTACCATCATCAGATGCCTTTCTCAGATCACCTTACAGTCCTTGCTGCCAGCCACTCCCCGAATTGTTTCAGAGTGTAGGCCTTCATCCACTAACAAGAGGAGCCAATCCCCAGTAGCTTCACCGTGTGACCCCACCAGCACCACTGTGCCATCATCCCTGCAGCTCCCTTTTCTCTTCTCTCCCACTGCCAGTACTGGTGATAGAGAGGCTTTACCAGTTCCACCCCCTCTGTCTAGAACAGATTCTTTCTCACTCTCCACATGGGTAGCATTAGAAGATACTTCTCCTCCCAGAGAGTGATAAACCTAAGAACCAGCCCACCAGTGGACACCATGGGCATGAAAAGAGTACAGGCCTTCAAGCTAAGCCAGGACAAATTTCTTCCTGCTAGGGGACTCACCAGATACCCTGGATAACAGAGTGGGCAGGGAACTCTATAAAATTTGTATATGTTGGTGCAGCATACTTATTCATACCTGATTATAAAGCAAGATAGAGTAGACATGATGGACCTCAAGTCCTTTCTGACCTCAAATTAGTGTGTAACTATTAGGGCCGTGCAAACCTCACAAAGTTTGACCATGTGAACTTTAACCATCAGACCAGCTAACGTTTGCCAAAGTTTCCTTACTGGTGGACTAGTTTCCACTGGTTTGACCAATAAAAAGTATTAGGAAATGGGATAAAATTAAATAACATAATGTACTGGGCTGATGAAGCACCCAAAACAGCAGGATGATACAGTGAGCCAGACTGAGTGGTACTGGTTCCAAAAATGATGGCCATTCAGTCAGTGCCAAACATGGACAATGCTGCTCAAAATAAAATGGTTTGCATATGTATGCCCACAAAATATCAGTACAGAGTCCCACAGCACAGGCTACTGGTTCCAAAAATTGTGTGTCTATTGGGACATTGCCACACATAGACAAGGCTTTCTAAAATGCCATGGATAAGGGTTGTGCAACTGGTTTCATGGACAATGTTGCCTCCAAAATTACTTATCAGTCTGTGTAGGCCTGCCAAAAATTTATGAAAGATTAATCTGATGTGAAGACAACAGTGCCGAACCCCATATTGTGGGGCTACTGGTTCCAAAAATGGTATGCCCATTAATCTGAGACAACGCCACATATGGACAAGGCATTCCATTATGCCACATATATGTGTTGTACATACTGGTTTCATGGACAACATTGCCCCAAAATTATTTATACAGCCTGTGTAGGCCTGCCAGAAATTCACAAAAGATAAATCTGAAGAAGACTAAGTGAAGACAGCAGGGCAGCATCCCATAGTGTGGGCTATTGGTTCCAAACAATAGGGGTCTCATTACTTTGGGACAGTTCCACACATGGAAAAGGCTGCCCGTTATGCCATGGATAAGTGTTGTACACATTAGTTTCAGTGACAACACTGCCCCAAAAATGATTTACTTGGCCTGTGTAGGCCTGCCAAAATTCACAGAAGATAAATCTGAAGAAGGCTGAGTGAAGACAACACTGTAGCATCCCACAGTGTGGGCTATGGGTTCCACAAATTGTATGTCCATTCAGACAGTACAACATAAGCAAGGCTTCTGATGATGCCATGGATAACTGTTCTACATACTAGTTTCATGGGCAATGTTGCCCCAAACATTATTTATAGACCTGTGTAGGCCTTGCAACAATTTTAGGGCTGAGTGAAATGTATCTTCCACCAGCAAAATTCTGATAAAATTCTGATTTCTCTTCTTTGAAATTTCTGTGAAAATTTCATAAACTGTAACTAACAAGCATTTGTCAATGCCGAATGTTTGCTTGCTGGCATTGGCATTAGTAATGTAGGAGTTACAAAGCTGCATAATAGGAATGGAAGTGAAGTATTGAACTGAAGCCAACCCCATCACCACCCTGCAGATAGTGACAGGCATTGGGGTGCGTCTTTGGGTCATCAGGCATAACGGCCACGCCATTTCACCACACCCTACCGTGCAGGCACCAACAAGTGTCACGGTGTGCCTTGGGATCTTTGGCCCTTATGCGCACCCCATTCCATCAGGAAATAGTGTGAGATGGGTGCGGTATAGGAGAATGGGGTGAACTTTGGGGCCGAAGAGTCCAAGGCACACTCGATGCCTCTCAGTGGCTGCAGGGTGTGGTTGGGGGTGGAATGATATAAGCATTGCAGGTGACAATCCCAAGTCACAGCCCTGATGCCTGTCATTCTCTACAGGGTGGGGTGTTATGGTCGGAAACCCTAACGCTTCAGGCATTCGTTGGTATTTTCACTCCAAATTTTCAACATGGGTTTTTTGTGACCCCCCACCTCATGAACAGTGGCAATATCAGTTTGTTCGCCGAAAGCTGCTTTTGCACAGCAACTACGACATTCGTCACCACAGGTGCAAAAACACATTCTGAACAGGATGTGAAAAATGACAGATGTGCTGTTCATGGGGAGATGTAAAAAATGGCAATGCTGAAAATCTGCAGTGAAAATATTAAAAGAATTGGTGAAGTCATGAGCGTGCATAGAAACTGTGCAACGTGCACCCATAATGTAAATAGTTTGGGAATTGTTTACAGCAGATTGTCACAGGTATTTTGGGACATCCGGTCATGAACAGTGTCACTGTGATTTTCTTTATCTGTCCCGAACAATGATTTCCCACAGCGATCATGCATTTCTGTGCTAAAGGTGTGAAAACACATTTCGGCCATGTTGTGAAAAATGACAGCTGTACTGATCATAAGGAAGTGTGGAAAAATGCCACTGGTGAAAATCTGGACTGAAAATATTACAAATTCATGAACTTACGAGGGTGCGTGGAAACTGCGCAATGCTCACTCGTAACAGTCATTTTCAGAAATTTTTTCACCAAATTTTCAAAATATCCATTTTAAGACCTCTGCTCATGAACAGTGTCATTGTGATTTTCTTAATGTGTCCCATACATTGATTTCGCACACCAACTGCGCCATTGTGTGCTACATGGGCAGAAACATGTTTTGTGCGAGATATGAAAATTGACAGCTGTACTGCTCATAAGGAGGTGTGGTAAAATGGCAATGTTGAAAATCTGGAGTGAAAATATTGAAAATTTGCGAACTTATGAGCGTGCGTAGGAGTAGCGCAACAAACGCTCGTAAAACAGTCATTTTTGGGAATTTTTTCACCAAATTTTTAACATAGCCATTTTAACACTTTTGCTCATGAACAGTGTCATTGTGATTTTCTTAATGTGTCCCATACATTGAATTCGCACACCGACTGTGCCATTGTGCGCTACATGCGCGGAAACTCATTTTGGGTGAGAAGTGAGAAATGACAGCTATACTGCTCATAAAGAGGTATGGTAAAATGGCAATGTTGAAAATCTGTAGTGAAAATATTGAAAATTCGTGAACTTACAAGCATGGGTAGGAACAGCGCAACACATGCTCGTAAAATAGTCATTTTGGGGAATTTTTTCACCACATTTTTAACATAGCCATTTTAACACCTCTGCTCATGAACAGTGTCACTGTGATTTTCTTAATGTGTCCCGAACATTGATTTAGCACACCGACTGCGCCATTGTGCGCTACATGCGCGGAAACACATTTTGGATGAGATGTGAAAAATGACAGCTGTACTGCTCATAAGGAAGTATAGTCAAATGGCAATGTTGAAAATCTGGAGTGAAAATATTAAAAATTTGCGAACCTACGAGCATGCGTAGGAACAGCGCAATGCACACTCGTAAAATAGTCATTTTTAGGAATTGTTTCACCAAATTTTCAACATAGGCTTTTTGAGGGCCCACCTTATGAACACTGGCACTGTCATTTCGTTACTCAGTCCCAAAAGGTGATTTTGTGCAGTGACTGTGAAATCACCCTTCGGGCCTGATTAACACCATGACAGTGACAGAATTCATGAGGAGGGTCCCAAAACCCATGTAAAATTTGATTATAAAAATTCCAAAATATGCCTGAGATATGCAGCAAAGTTGAAAAAACCTATTCATTACATTATACAGCTTACGGCATTTCCTCAGTTAGGTAGTCGGCTTTGAAGAGTGCAGGCGTGTTCCTGGTCCACCAAGATCATCGCCGCGAGCTGGAGGTAAGTTTGGGGTGAGGGGGTGTGGGAAGCAGGATGTGCAGTGGTGGGCAATGGTGGGAGAAGTGGGTGAAGACAGCAGTGAGGAAGGTTTTTCCTTTCGGGTTTTTATTTGGACTACGCAGGACATTTGCAACACTGGGGTGGGCTCCCAGCATGGCAGCTGGAAGGTTGTTGGGGGGGCAGTGGAGCCGATGGGGGATTGGGCACCCCGTTGGCCATAGGACCTGTTGTCACGCTGGCGTGGGCTCCCAGCATGACACCCAATAGTCTGGGGGGGAACAGTAGAGCCGACGGGAGATTGGGCACCCCCATCGGCCATACAGACTGCAGGGGGGGCAGTAGAGCTGACGGGGGATTGGGCATCCCGTCAGGCATCTACAGTGTGTGCGTGGGGAGGTAGAAACTCATGAGCATGCAATGCATGCCATGCAGGTGGGGGAGCGCTGCTCACTCAAGCGGTGCTCTCCCTTTCAACTGTATGGCACTGCATTTTGAATTATCACACTATGTTTCTTGCACATGCATGCAAGCAAACATAAAAATGAGATTTCCATTATTTTCATCTAATTTCCCCAAGTATTCGTCCAACTGTCACCAAATTTGATATGATGACTGTAGCGAGATAAGGCCATCCTTTACTGCTTTAATCATATTTTGTGTTAGTTTATGTGTGTGTAATAACATCACAGATGCCCATAATGGCTGAGTGTAACTTGCAAGGGATCACGGATACAAGGAAAGCCATGGGCCCAAAAATGATGTGATTTCTTGTTACTAGGCAGAGAAGCTGTGTGCTGCTAGTCAGGGACCAGGGTTTGATTAAACCATTTAAAAGGAAACAAAAGGGGCTAATTAAGCAGGGCTAGAAGCACAGGCATACATTGTGTCTGAATAGCCCTCAGCAACTAGTGGTACCATTTTGTCTGGGTTCCTTTTGTCTCTGTAAGTCTACCCTGAGCAAATCTAGCTATAGCTAAATGGACTAGAATTTTAAGCAAATGACAGTACTGAGTGTAACATAATTACAGCCATTTCAAAGGGAGGGAGGGAGGAAGGCTGGATGGACTCCTAAAATTCTGGTTTAAACTAGCTGACCTCTGAACTCTTTTTCTCTCACATTCAGAGATGAACATTTGTAGGTTGTAATAAAATACAAAATACTGATTGGTTGTGTAGCCATGGAGATGGAATGAAAGTCAATTGCAGGGCAAGTCAATATTCACTGGACCCGCCCTTTGAGAAGCCCATAAAATATGGTGAAAGACTGCATCAAGGCCTTTTGCCATTTTACCCTGTAAAAGAACACTGCACTTGGGACCCTGTCTTGCTAAGAGAACAGAGACATTTTCTTTTCAAGAATTCTCCTGTACCAAGAGTCAAAATTTGGAACTACTTTTCTAAGAATACTTTGCACTTCAAATTTAGAAACCAAGAAACTAAGTTAGAACTTTAAAACCAGAATTTCACAGTTTAGATTTTATCGTATATTTCCATTTTCTTTTCCATATCCTGTAACCAATGTCTAAAACTATTTGTCTTTAAGTTATGTACTGTATTTAGTAATTAATTAGTAAAGCTTTTGGCTTACTTTAAGATAATTCTGCCAGTATCGTAGATGTGTGTGTGTGTGTGTGTGTGTGTGTGTGTGTGTGTGTGTGTGTGTTGGGAAGAGTTTGTTCAAACTATACTATGCCTGTTTGACTGCTTAGGGCCAGACACTACCAAAGTAAAACACCACTAGGGACTCTGTAGACGCAAGGAGGGGAAGAATATGAAAGGTCTCAGGAGGGGTCTGTGAGGGTTTTTAACCGGTCTCTGCATTTCTGGGAAAAGACACATAATAGAGTGTATAGGGCCCTCCCCGCCGCCAAAGTCCTCTACATGCCTGTGGATTTCTGGTTCATTGTGCAGTGGCCGAGAGGTTCCTCTCCCAGAAACACATACTCAAGGCTGTATTCCTCACACCCTCACACAGAGAGAGGGAGCCTTGGGATCCCCTGGCATATGTTCCATTGTGAAACAGACAGCATACTAAAAGGACAGAGGAGAGGTATCCCTGACCTCTGTCACAAGGGGGATTCACTGTAGCCCAGAGAATTCCAGCCCCACAGAAGTGGGCTTGTGACAATGACTATATCAAGGTCCATACAGAAAGGACTCAACTTTCACTTATCTATAATGGTGACTGAGTTACAAGCCTCCAAACCTTTTTGAAATTTTGAAATTACATGTTGTGATTATGTAAACTGCAGAATTTTAAGCCCCTATAACTTTAAAAGTAGCGAATGGAATATCACCAATTTTGTTAGGTTCACTGACCCTATATATTAGGCTTTGAGACCACCCCAATAGCTCAGAATCAGAGTGTTGTGCTGCCATGCTGACAACCCGGGTTAAGAAATGAGCCTGGGAAGTCACGTCAGGAGGAGGCCATTGCAGAGACAGTTGCCAGATGGCAGTGCATCTCAGTTAGGGAGAGTTGTTGGGGAGGCAGAGTTCCACCAAAACAGCTACTGTACCTCTGCTGTTGGGCCAGGAGGCTTGCTTCTGCTGCAGGGGCAGCTGTAGCTGTGCAAGGCTGTCAAGAGGCACCTCCCCCACCACGGAAGAATGGAGGAAAAATGTTGAAGAAAAAGTCAGTAGCTTTCTGAATGATGGTTGTTTTCAACCTGATCAGGGTATATATCCCTGTGAACAGGGAATATTCCTGAGAGACGAGCTGCCGGCCGGGAGAAAAAACAATGTGAAGAGAAATTGTGTATCAACTCTCTAATCTCATGCTCAAAGGCTAGCTAAGTTATATGCAGCCAAAGATACAAAAATAACATCAGTAATTACAGTTACATTTCATGAGCATTAAGTTGTAGAATGTTGTGATACTTTTGTTGAAGCCATGTCCATACATTTTGCCCAGTCATACACTTGAATTGCCATTGTAGGGGAAGGCAAAAGCTAGGTAAAGTGGCACTAAGGTAACCTTCATAGGAGGCTCCATGGGAAAATTATAGTAGTGCCAAGTGTCAGGTCACTGTCTTCAGTGATGAACCATGAAGAAGAGTAATGGACATCAGTGTGCACTAGCCTGAATTCTTGCAACATGCCGGTTGTATGTCATAAAAGTGAACGTGTTACGGCAATTGCTATTATGGCGAGTGTATATTGCTGAAAAGCAATTCGGCGATATACACTTGCAGGAGACCACAAAACCAGTGATGGGATTGCAGGATATGCAGGGGACTGTGCTCCCCCCCGTGGGAGTACACACCCCACTTAAGATTCTTAACTCCAGGGGGTGCATGTCGGGGGTGTAAACTTAATAAAATAAAATTGTCCCGATACAAAAAGAAGCCCACCACAGAACCCTCCCAACCCAGCCTGCCACCTACCCACCACACCCTTGGCTAGCTCCAGCAGCTGACCATGCACTACACCCATGCCCTCCCTCCCCTTCTGCCCATTGCATGGTGTGATCCCCCTGCTGTATATACACACTCATCCTGTCACAGTTGCCTACCCCTGTATCCCATCACTATCCTGCCAGGTAGCCCAGAACAAAGACACAGTGATTGAGTCGCCCTTTTTGCAGTCGCTCAGTCATGGTCACCATGTTCTCTGGATACCCAATATGCCAGATAACTATTACAGCTCGCTGACATAATGACTTGTGGAAGCACAAGCATGTGCAGCATTGTTTCTGTGCAATGCCACCTGCTGACTAGCAACCCTGTAGGTAACAATGTATATTTTTACTACCTTATTTAAAGACAGTGGGCCTGATTCCAAGATGGGCTACACCGGTGTAAGGCAAGATACACCAATCTCCATGGCATATCCTGCGACTTATGCCATGCGATACACCCAGTGCTATTCCAGGAGGCCACTTACGCCATGGTGTCTGCAGGCTGTGACAATCGCAAGATACGACACCACTTACACTGCAGCCCACATTGTCTGGTGCAATTGTGGGTTGTGACAGCAACTTAGCCCAATTCCAGGAGGGCCGCTGTCACAACTCACAATTGCCATTCCAAGACACGCAGTGGTGTAGGCAACTTTTGACAGCTCGGTGCTGTCTTAAGTGGCATCCAATGACAGGCACCGTTGGATGCAGCCATGAAGTGCCGTGACAATGGCACAATGCTGTCCCCCTGGCCCCCACAAGCACACTCCTGACCCCCAAACCCCCGATCATGAGGGACCCCAGGGTTACATTTCAGTAGCGCCCCCTTGACACCTGTTCCATCTGTCCTGGCCCCTCCCATGCCCTCTGATGTGTGCAGTGGTGGTCTGAGGTTGGGAGGCTCCAGGGGAGCCGCCTGTCTAACGCCCGAGATACAACATCGGATTAAAATATACCATGCATGGGCCATCGCATATATCATGCTCTCTCCACATGTCACAAGTGCCGGAATCCTGCTACTTCTGGAATGTGGCATACGGTCACTGGCATAGAGGCAACTGGCGTAACTCACAACTGCGTGCAAGTTACGCTGGCTGTCTTGGAATCGGCCCCTGTGGCACCGAGTGACACCAAGCCTTACAACTAGCTGTGACTCACTGTGACAGAACTATCTGGATATCTTTAGTCATGATGGAACATGATGCTAGGCATCACTGTCACAGGAGTGTTGGAGGGTTATTGAAACATAGAAACTGATAGCAGATAAGGGCCACGGGGACCACCAAGTCTACCAATTTTTATTATCTTCATTTTTGCTGCAGATCCTACTTTTTAATAATAATAATAATAATAATCTTTATTTATGAGCACAATATCTAAAATTAAAGCACTGTACAATCCATAAAACAGTTAAAAATACTAAACAATAAACATCAGATACAATCGAAACTGAGGAAATACAGAAATACAAGAATACAAGCAGGAGCATACATCATATCTGATCACCAAATGCCTGGCAGAATAGGAAGGTCTTTAGGGCTGTCTTAAAACTCTCCATTGTCTGACACTCTCGAATCTGGCAAAGGAGAGAATTCCACAGAGTCGGAGCTGCAAACATAAAAGCATGGGAACCAAAGGTCTTCAACCGTATCGTGGGAATCTCTAACAACCCCTTGTCAGTTGAGTGGAGTGATCGGGCTTGGCAGTAAGGGTTCAGGAGCTCTTGTAGGTAGCCTGGGCCCTGTCAATGTAGGGCCCTAAAGGTCAGAAGACTGACCTTGAAGGTGACCCACCACTGAACAGGCAACCAGTGCAGTTCGAGGAGCCCCCATCAAACAGCCGCACCGCAGCATTCTGCACCAACTGCAAGTGGCAGATATCAACCCCGGAAGCCCTAGGTAGAGTGAGTTACAGTAGTCCAGGTTAGAGATCTTAAAGGTGTGGATCAGTGTTGGTAGGTCACCAGATGGAACGAGGTGCTTGACCCGAGCAATGTTCCTAAGATGGTAAAAAGATTACTTGACAACTGCAAACACCTGTGAATGCAGTGTCAGTCTATTATCAAGGAACACCTCTAGGTTTCACACCCGTTTAGAGGAAGGCAGCTGACTACTCCTGAGCCAAAGCCCAGAAGGACACCCTGCCACTGACCCCTCTATCAGGATACCTGGATCCACGACCAACGCCTCAGTCATCAGAATTCAATCTACCGTGCTGTCTCTTCCCCACCCTTCCTTACACCAATGATTCCCTTGTGCCTATTCCAGGCATTTCTCAACTCCATCACTGTTTTCACCCCCACTTCCTGCACTGGAAGGCTGTTCCAGGGATCCACCACCCTTTCTGTGAAGAAGTATTTCCTCACATCTTTCCTGAATCTACCTCCCTCCAGCTTCATAGTATGTCCCCTTGTTTTAGAGTACCTTTTTCAAAGAAAAATACCCACCACCTGTACCTTATTAACCCCGTGAACTATTTAAAGGTCTCTATTATATCCCCCTCTTCCTCCTCTCCTCCAGAGTGTACATATTGAGCTCCTTTAACCTCTCCTCATAGGGCTTTTGATGCAGAGACTACTCCATTTTGGAACCCTGTTCTGGACTGCTTCCACTCTGTCCATGTCTTTCCTGAGATGTAGTCTCCAGAAATTGACAGTACTCATGGTGGAGTCTTTTCAGCAATCTATAGAGAGGCAACACAACCTCCCTCTTCCTGCAGGTGATACCTCTACCTATGCACACTAGCATCCCAACAGCCCTCCCGACTGTCTTGTCACACTGCCTGGCCACCTTTAGGTCATCTGATATGATTACCCCAGGTCTCTTTCCTGCTTGGTCATTGTCAGAATCACACCCCTATTTTCTACAATAAGCACTGACCCCTGAGATACCCCACTGGTCACCCTGCCTTCCTTGGAGGGAACTCTGTTTAACACTTCCCTCTGTATCCTATTCCCAAACCAGTTTCTTACCCTGGTTACGACCTTGTTGCCCACCCCCAAGCTATCCAATTTGCATACCCATCTCCTGTATGGAACGGTGTCAAAAGCCTTGCTGAAGTTCGGACAAGCCACATCCACTGCTCCCTCCTGATCTAGCTCCTTGGTCACCCAGTTAGAGAAATCTATCAGATTTGTTTGGCATGACCTTCCTCCTGTGAATCCATGCTGCCTCAGGTCCTATAATCTGTTGGATTGAAGATATTCCACAATCCTTTCCTTCAGTAGTGTTTCCATTAATTTACCCACCACCGAGGTGAAGCTGATAAGCCTATAATTGTTCAATTCTTCCTTCCTTACTTTTGTGAAGTGGGTCTACTTCTGCCCTTCTCCAGTCCTCTGGGACAGTTAGCATACTCCATCAGAGTGTGCCAGCTGTCTGATTATAGTTCAAAGCCAGCCATGTGCAATGTGGCCTATCCAACTCTGAATATAAGGGGTCTTAAAGCACAACAAAAGGAGCCCTCCACTACCCCAGTTTAAAGCAGTAGTATTTGTTAGTCACAATGTAGTTTTTTTTCAGCAATAATGTTTTCTTTCTTCTGGCAAAAACATAAATATATTCATTTGTCTTTTCATTTTCTTTCATTCCTGAATAAGATACATGATACTGAAGTTTTTAAACATTTCTGGTCTGGTACCATATCCACATTGAAAAAATTAAACAGCTTGGTATAATTCTGTGCTGTTTAGAAACATAGAAAACATAGAAACATAAACTTTGAGGGCAGACAAGGACTGCTTGGCCCATCCATTTTCCCTTCCTATTGGATGAGCTGCAGATCCTAGTTAACCAACAGTCTATTTCCTCCTTATCCACCTCCTACCCCCACTATAATGGCCTTGTGTCGGTCCCATGCATTCTTGAATTCCCCCACTGTTTTTGACCCACGACCTCCTCAGGAAGGTGTTTCCATGCAACCACCACCCTGTCCATGAAAAAATAGTTCCTCATGTTGCCCCATGAGCCGTCCCCCCTCTATCTTCAAATGTTGTCCCTTATTCTTGTGCATCTTTTTTTGTGAAAGATGCTACCCTCTTGGACTTCGTTGATTCCCTTGAGGTTCTTGAATGTTTCTATCATGTCCCCCTCTCCCTCCTTATCATCAGAAACATGTAGTAGCACTATCCTAATACATCCAATTCATGACTGCAGTAGATACATTCAAAAGGTAACCTCAGAGGAAATGATTTTTAAGAATTGTGAGTGGCAGTCATCATCAATGTAGTGTATGCTACTGTTAAGAAATGAGTGGCTCCTACATCTTTATTAGCTGGAATATTAAGGGGGCTCAAAGTAAAAACAAGCGGATTATGATTCTAAGGCACCTATCCCTGCTTCATGCGGGAATTGCTTGCTTACAGGAAACACACCTCTTGAGAGATATTTCACTATTCAAAAAAAGTTGGGTGGGGCAAGTTTTTGGAGCTGGCAACTCCACTAAATGCAATGGTACCATTATGTTAATTGCTAAAACAGTGCCCTTTATTGTGTGTAGGGAATGGTGGGACCCGGAGGGGTGATATATTATAGTACAGGGTCACTTGGGGGCCTCTCCAATAATGCTGGCTTCAATATTTGGTCCTAATATGGATTCTCCTTCATTTTTCATTCGGCTACTACCACTACTAGTCTCGACCCCCCCCCCCAACGTTCATTGGAGGGGACTGGAATTTAGTCCCTAACTCAGTGATAGATAGTACAGACAGTAAAAGAGTGGGGTTATCGCCGACGCAGAGAGCTCTTGGTGACCTTCTTTCTGGAGTGGGGGTGGTTGATATATGGACGATTCTTAATCCATCAAAGAAGCAATACACCTATTAATCCCCTCCGCATGCCACCTCCTCCCGGATTGACTTTTGGCTAGTGAGCTCATTCGCACTCCTGGGAGTGATGGATGCATCTATCCTTTCGAGGGTACTTTCGGACCACTCCCCCATGAAGGTAACTTATATGTTACACCCAAACGATAGAGAGGGAAATAGGTGGTGCCTCAATACCCGGTTATTAAAATGTTCTAAGACATTGAAACATATACAAGATTTTATAGTTAATTTCATTAAATGGAATTTGGGGACAGTTGAAAGAATAGACACAGTGTGGGCGCTCTGAAGTGTGCGGTATGGGGAAAGTTTATATGCATTTCGGCCACACAAGCTCAAATTGACAGACTTGCCCTAGATTCGTTAATAAAAGAAATTCAGCAATTAGAGGGCCAATTAAATCATACATCCTCAATGTAGGAATGGGCAAAGCTTCAACAGTTGCGGTCTAACTACTACGATTTATTGGCACAAAAGGCTGAGCTGGCCATTCATCGCACTAAGTTGAAATACCTAGAGGCAGGGGAGAAAGCAGGGAAGCTCCTTGCATTAAGATTGAGACAGGCCGAAATGTCTAAATTTATTCCCGCGTTGAGATCACCTATTAATGGAGATCTGGTCTCTCACGCTAAAGATATTGTTGGAGTTCTTGGTAGGTATTATGAGTCCCTGTATTCCGTAGTGGACTCGAGGGTAGCGACAAAACAAGAAATCACAGACTATTTGGCCACATCCGATCTTCCTAGGCTTTCTCCTCAAGAGGCAGAGAATCTAGGGGCACCTGTCACTTTAACTGAGGTAAAGCAGGCTGTTAGCCAGTTACCCTTGGATAAAGCTCCGGGGCCAGATGGGTTGCCCAACAACTTTTATAAGAGTTGCCTCCCTCAGCTCGCCTCCCTCTTAAAGGATGTTTTTAATTTTTGGTTCCAAGAAGGAATAAAAGATCCATGCTTCCTAATGACATGGATTACCTTGATTCCAAAGCCAGATAGGGATTTATTATGTCTTGGAAGTTACCGACTGATATCACTGATTAATTCGGATGTTAAGATTCTGGCCCAAATCCTAGCGAATCGTTTGACTCCAGTACTTGGAGGGATTATTGGACGGGAACAAGTGGGTTTTATGCAAGGGTGCTCTTCGGTGGATCATATGAGAAAGATAATGTACCTAATAACTGTGTCGAGGAGTGCTAAGGCCCCAGCGGCCTTGGTATCCTTCGACGCAGAGAAAGCTTTTGATCGGGTATCCTGGTGTTTCTTGTTCACATCCCTCCAAGAATTTGGGGTACCTGACAGTTTTATACAATGGGTTAGAATACTCTGTTCCTCTCCTAGAACTAGAGTGCTGTGTAATGGATACCTCTCAGATCCATTCACTTTGGAGAGAGGCACCCGTCTGGGTTGCCCGCTCTCCCCACTTCTTTTTAACTGTTACCTAGAGCCTTTAATACGAAGGTTTGTCTCGTCCCCATTATTGAGAGGCATCCAGATTCAAGGAGAGAGGTATCTGGTCTCAGCATATGCTGATGATCTCCTATTGCACGTTGAGAATCCTGAGGATTCGATCCCAGCATTATTGGAGGAATTAAATCAATTTTCTGTGGTATCAGAGTACAAACTAAACCTTGCTAAAACAAAAGTTTTTCCACTAAGCCATCTCTGACAAAAATATATGTTCCATGGTGGGCCTATCATGGGAACCTAAGGTGCTATCTTACCTTGGGATTAAAATCTCTAGGGAGCGTTCCTTTAATGGTCAATC
The DNA here is from genome assembly GCA_016271365.2 of Neoceratodus forsteri. Lineage (NCBI taxonomy): Eukaryota > Metazoa > Chordata > Ceratodontiformes > Ceratodontidae > Neoceratodus > Neoceratodus forsteri. Next base: position 155,777,565 of record CM028131.1, on the reverse strand, counting down.
TTAACCTAACAAATCTGATACGAGCAGTACAGTCTGATTTTGAGAGATGGAATGCCCTTCCATTATCACTCTGGGGCAGAGTCAATATTCTGAAAATGAACGTCTTACCAAGATCATTATACCCTTTGAGTATGTTGGGTGTTGTTCTCCCTAAGTCCTGGTTCCTGCGCGTCCAGAGAATATGTAATAGGTTTTTATGGCGGAGCAAGGCTGTAAGAAGAGCCTATCTTAAATTAACAGCACCAAGATTTAAAGGAGGCCTCGCACTCCCATCCCTGTTTTTGTACTACGGTGCCCAACACCTAAGTAGGATTGCTTACTGGATAAACGACGAAACCCCACGGGCAGAACTGTCCTATACGCCAATATGGCTTAATATTGAGTGCAGCTTAGTCTGGAGTGCGGCAAGTACTCTCTATGCTCTGGCATTCATGAAGCCCTCTTGTCTCCCCAGCCAGTTCAAAGCATTTCCTATGGCCTGGTCACTTAAAGCTTTCCAGCAAATGCAAATACAGTTTTCAGAAAAATGGCACACACATCTAGGTCCCAACCACTTGTTAATAATTGGCACATCCAAGTTGGTAGTAGGCCTATCTTGCCCTCCTTTCTCCCACAATTTAGATACTGTAAATTGGAGGATCTTCTCCAGGGTACAGACCTGGCTCCATTTAAAGAACTACAGTGTAGTTTTCAGTTAAGATCTCAGGACTTTTTTAAATATTTGCAAATTAAAATGGCAATACGGGCATTTATGGAAAGCAGAATTGGCTACAGTTGCCCGATGGCCTCTTAAAACTCTTCAAGGGCGAGGCAACCCCTCAGTCTCTGAGATTTATAAGTACCTCCAGGATCTAGATACATCTCTCCCTAGGGGAGTATGTTATTACTGGGTGCATGAGCTGTCCCTGCCTGAAGACCCCGTCTATTGGGAGAAAGTATGGAAGGGGATTTATAACAACATTAAGCAGAACAAGCTTAGATTGATCCAGTTTAATATCTTACATAGTATTTACTACACCCCGGAAAGGCTGTTTAGGGTAGGCCTGGCATCCTCCCCCCATGCCCTCGAGGCTGCCAGGCCCCAGGGTCGTTACACCATATGTTATGGCAATGTCCATATATACAGATATTTTGGGAAGCTATACGGCGGGCCTTAGATCCAATTTTGGGATTAGATGCCTTGTTTACTCCAGAGAGTTGTGTGCTGGCAATTTATCCCCGGGGATTCCCCAGATACGCAAAGCACATATATCACTGATCTCAGCTACAGCAAAACTGGTCATCTAAGACACTGGAAGGAGAGGTCCCCTCCTGCCATCATTGAATGGTACCGAGAAATCTTACTGGCAATTCAAGTGGAGAGGCACATATCGACTCTGCAACACATACACCACAGATTCACAAAGGTTTGGGAGCCACTCTTGTCTATGCTAATGTCAGTGAGATTTTAAATCTATGTATAGGTTTGGCCAAGCATGGCTGCTCTTACCAGCTTTATCATGTTTGGTAGTTCATTCCATATCAGTAAGTCACCTACTTGATGAGCGCAGTTTGGGAATGGGGGGGGGGATTTTTCCTTTTTTTTTTTTTTATTTTTTATTGTTGTATGTGGTTGTCAAATTTCAGCCCTGTTCAATGGTCCTGTCTGTATATCCTCTGATGTATGGTTAAAATCTTAATAAAGTATACTTAATCAAAAAAAAAAAAATCTGCCATTGTCTCTGATATGTCTTATTTGTGGAAGTTCTCTGGACCTCACAAGCGTTCTACCACCCTGGAGGGATAACCTTCCTTTAACAGTAGTCTTTTCAGCATCCAAGCCATCAAAGAAAGATCCTGTGGATTGTGGTATAATTTTAGACCCTGCTGTAACAAGTCTGGATGCAGAGGTAGATGCCAAAGGCATGTCAATGAGCATCACTTGAAGCAGAGAGTACCACGATCTCCTAGGCCAGTCTGGTGCCACCATCAGGACTGTAGACCTCATGTCCCAGATCTTGAGTAGCACTTTCGCTATCATCAGAAATGGGGGAAAAATGTAGGCCTTCTTGAAACATACCCTTGCTTTCATTGTGTCAACCTCTTCATCTCGACTGTCTGGGAATTGTGAGTGAAAGTGGGGCAACTGAGTGTTGTGCCCCAAAGCCATGAGATCCATCTGAAATGGCCCCCACTTCTGGCCTATAGCCTGAAATATCTGAGGGTACAGCTGGCACTCCGCCTGGTCTAGAGTCACCCATCTGAACCAATCTGCCTGCAAGCTGTGCTTCCCTGTCAGATATGTGGCAGAAATGCTCTGCAGTTGTTTTCTGCCAAGTGCAAGATCTGAAGCACCTCCCGGAGAATGGATCTGCTGCAGATTCTGTCTTGCTTGTTGATATACACCATAGTGACCTGATTGTCTGTTCTGATCAGAATCAACTGACCCTGAATCTGAGGGGCAACACATTATAGGGTCCTGTACACTGCCCTCATCTCTAGCACATTGATAGGTAGGCATGCTTCCATCTGGGACCACTTATCCTGTGTCACATGGGGATCCAACATGACACCCCAGCCAATGAGGCTGGAGTCCAATGTGATGGCCAGTGCTGGGGGCAGCACTAGCAGTACCCTCAACATTAGATTCTGCCAGTTCATCCACCAGTTGAGGTTCTGAAGGATGTCCAGATTGGGAGCAAGTTTGACCTCGAAATCCTGGGTGGACTGATCCCATATTGCAAAGGATTAAGTTTGGGTGTGCTATTTTCAGATCTGCAGTTGTGAAGTGTAGGGTCCCCCAGGGCTTCATACTGGGACCAGTTTTGTTCTCCTTATTTTTCAATGAACAGGTAAATGTTGTGGAAAACGTATTTGTCACATTATATGCAGATGATGCAGTAATTTATGTTCAGGGTTATTCTGTTACTGAACTGAATGAGTTATTAACTAGGGAAATGTGTAATTTCCAACAGTCATTTATTTCTAACAGATTGATTTTGAATAAGGCAAAGACAAAAACTATGTTTTTTGGTACCAGGGCACGTCTCAGGGCTGTGGGACAATGTCTACAGGTGAAGTCCCTTGATGGTACATCATTTGAACATGTGGACACCTTCCAGTACTTAAGGGTCTTATTGGACCATACTTTAAGTTATGAATCTCACTTTACAAGGGTCACATCAAAAACTCACTCAAAAGTGTCTCTTTTGTATAGAATCAGTTCCTTTCTTACTTGGGAATCTGGGATAGTAATTGCCAATCAGTGCTTAACCCCAATTGTAAACTATGCTACTATAATTACTGACACAGCCTCTGTAACAATAATTTCTAAAAAATCTACTTTATTAGTGCTAATAGCTAAATTTGCTCTTACTGCCCCTAAATTATCCCATCACTGTGATACTCTAAATTTGATGGGTTGGCTTCCTGATCAGCTAAAGTTTCGACTGAGTATGGCTAAATTTACCCACAGAGTTATTCATTCTAGGGTTCCACCAAGTCTTAGTGGCTTTTTGAAAGTACATAACAAGGGATATTACTCCAGACAAAGGGTAGACAATGTGGTTCTCAAAATCCCATTTATGAGATCTAATTATGGTCAGAGGTCTTTTGCCTATATTGCTTCATCTATCCGGAATGAAATTCCCCTGGACATCAGACAGTTGCAATCTTCTCAAACTTTTGCTTATGTACTAAGGATGTATTTTATTTCACAGGTTGACTATAAATGTTATATATATATACACACACACACACACACACACACACACACACACACACACACACACACATATACACACACACACACTGTGTATATATATTTATATATGTATATTGTCTTACATTTGACATGGCCTTTTTAGTCTGAATTTCTATGGCTTGCTAATTTATAGTATGTCATATGTATGTATGCTTTGGTGTTTGATTTGGGTCACACCTGTAAAAGGAACTTATGTCTTCTAGTGTGCTTACCCAGAAGTGAATAAACAAACAAACATATGTTTAGGATGTATCTTTGCAGAGGGTGCATATGCTGTTGTGCCCATGGTACCATGGCTATCATCGCTGCCGTGAGCTCCAACATTGAAGGTATGTGCAGACGGGTCTCTACGGTTTATCCTGTATGGAGCCCAGGAGCCAAATTATGTAGTTCACTTTGTCCTCTGTCAGGTAAACCCGGCCCACAGCCATGTGTATGCAGGTGCCCAGGTGTGTGAGCACCTGTGTGGGTTGCAGCTGGCTCTTTTTCCAGTTTATGACTTATCCGTGGCAATGCAGGCACTGGGACATGGCCTCTGTATCCCTTCTGGCCTGATCTGGATGCTTGGCCTGAATAAGCCAGTCATCCAGATATGGGATGAAATGTATGCCCTTTTTTCTAAGGTCCACCACCAGTACTATAAGCATCTTCGTAAAGACCCTCAGTGCCAATGCCAGGCTGAATGGTAGGCATGTGTGTTGGAAGTGATGTCTGTAAATCTGGAATCAGAGAAACCGATGCTGTTGGGGGCAGATAGAGATGTGCAAGTATGTGTCCTTGAGATCTATTGAGGCCAGAATGTGTCCCAGCTGAATTGCTGCCAGGGTCAATTGGAGAGTCTCTATTTTGAACCCCTTGTAAGTCACAAAGTTGTTGAGAAATTTGAGGTCAAGGATGGGATGGAGGCCCCCCATCTTTTTTAGGACCATAAAGAACGAAGACTACACCTCCGTGTGCCTCTCGTGAGCCGGGACAGGGGCTATGGCCCACTCCTGGTGAGGTCAGCAAAAGCCTGCCGAATTGCCTCCACCTTTGTGGGGTTCTGGGGTGCTGGGAAGACCATCATTCTGTGTGAAATTATCTTTTGAGTAAATTCTATGGTGTAGCACTGGGACCATTGGTCCGTGGTAATGTGGGCCCATTGATGGGTGAACAATTTTAGTCAACCCCCTGCCTTCATTGGTTGTTGGCAATGGTGCCACCACCGAATTTGTTGTCCTTAAGACCCCCTCATTTGCCAAAATTACCCTGAATTTGGATTGATTTGAGAACTACATCACAAAGGCACCAAAACTTTACTGCCCTGCACCTCCCTTGGAGACCTCTGTTCTTAACAGGGGGTTTTAGAAGCAGCTTGAATGGGTGCTGCTATCCAGGAATCCCAGTGGTGGAGAGAGCTTTCAGGTACTCCTTTATCTTGAACAGTACTGGGCTCTTGGGAGCAGCAACTCTGCCTTGGATGCAGGGAGTTAGCTGACCCGGGGGGGCAATTAGTTCCTGAGTAGGCACCTGGCACCACCATTCTTTGTTGGGGATGCTGCTGGAGGATCCCAAACCTGGGCAGAAGGGTGAGGCAAATGCTACATGAGTTTCTGTCTCCCCGGATCCTGTCCCTCAGTGTGCAGTACAGCCTGTCAAACCGTTTGTACTCTGAGGTTGACGGCATCAAAGCCTGAAGTTCCTTTCTTATAGCGCTCCATACATATGTTCTTCCACATTATTTATATATATATATATATATATATATATATATATATATATATATATATATATATATATAAAACATTTGTTCCCTCTTTTTCAGTAGTAATATAAAAACAATGCAAGGAAAACTACTAATGAGCACACTTTCCTGATGACGTGCCTAGCTAGATCGTGAGAGGTAGGGTTACAAAGTAAGAATAAAATACCTGTAAGTCTTAGGGAGTGAGACTGATTGTGACCTGCTTCCAGAGATGCATGAGTTAGACTGGAGTTTTCAGCTGAAGCTAGGGGGGGATTGGCATCTGGCAGCCAACAGATTTATGATTGTGCATCGGCCAATGGGATGGATGAGGATACTCAGTGGTTGTGGTTCTCTGAGCACTAGAAAGGTGGCAGGGGATAACTGATCTGTACTTAACAGGGCTCGTGTGTTCCACTGCAATAGCAAAAGACAAAGGTTTTGCTACAGGGAATCACTTTGACTTCATTCCAATCTACCGTATGAAGGCAGCTGGCCCCAGACAATAGACATGATGCTAATGTTATGAGGTATTTGGTCACTCACTCAGCCCTTAATTGACTCACCCAACATACTGGTATTCTTAGTTTTTATTGATTTATTTGTTAACACTGTCCCAATGCTTCACCTTTATAAGGCTTCTTCAGGGGACTCTGTAGTTATAATAAAATATATCAAGTCATTAGTTAGACTAGAATTCTAGTCACTTCTTTATTGTTTAAGCATTTTTCCTTACCATATAGTATTTAGTTATTTATTATTTATTTAGTTTTTGTTGACCGGGTAAGTGCCCTAGACAAATTCTTGCCTATTTTCAAGCACAACCCAGAGGGAGAGGGATACAGATGAATGCCAACTGACCTTGAACCAGATTATGCTGTAGTAAATCATTATCATCATCATCATCAGTCTTTATTTGTTAACAGATGCCTTTCTGATGATCAAGACATCTGTACATAAGTTAAATTCATCAGCAATTAACACACTAAAACCATAAAAATTTAATATAACAACTAATTCATAAAAGAAGATGGTCCGTACTAATCTTAAACTTCATCTGAAAATACCAGGCTAGAAAGATATGTCTTGAGTTCTGTCTTAAAGCTTTGGATGGTCAGGCAGTCTCTTATCCGATGAGGTAAAGAATTCCACAGGGTCAGGGCCATAAATACAAAGGAACGGGACCCAGATGTTTGAAGTCACACCCCGGGAATCTCTAGCAATCCCTCATCAGTGGATCGGAGTGGTCGGGAGGGGTAATAGGGAGAAAGGAGATCTTGCAGGTAATGGGGTCCCTGATTGTATAGGGCTTTACAGGTCATCAAACTAACCTTGAAGGTGATACGCCATCTCACTGGCAGGGAATGGAGTCTGCGGAGCACCGGCATTATATGACTGGTCCTAGATGTACCAGTCAAAAGCCTGGCAGCCACATTCTGCACCAACTGCAGGCAATGGATATCAACCCCCAGTAGCCCTAGGTACAGGGCATTCCAGTAGTCAAGGCGAATGGTCTCAAAGGTGTGAACCAACATAGGAAGATTGTCAGAATGAACCAGGTGTTTCACCCAGGCGATATTCCTCAGGTGGTAAAAAGAGGTCTTGACAAAGGCTGACACCTGTGACTTTAGGGTCAAACCGTCATCAAAAATAACACCCAGGTTCTGCACCCAGTCTGAGGAGGTAAACTGGACACCCTTGAGTCAAAGACCAGAGGGTTGTCCTGCCAACACACCCGCCTTCCGCCGATCAGAGTCCACCACCAACACCTCAGTCTTATCCAGGTTCAACCTCAGCCAGCTAGCACTCACCCAGTCTTGGATCTCAGATAGGCAGTTGTTAAACACTGAGAGAACATCTCCCTAGAAAGCAGGAAGGTCCGGCAACTCAGAAAGGATCATACTCACTTCTAAGTTAAGTGAAATTCATATATTTATTGATTAAAAAATAATTAATAAATAGCATCATATAGAGCACCGATGTGCAAATAATCACCATCTCCCTGTTCAGGTACAAAGGACATGTACAGCTGAATATCATCTGCGTAGCAGTGAAAACTCAGACCTCACCACCTAATAATATCCCCCAATGGCAGCTTATACACAGCGAACAACATGGGTGCCAAAATGGAGCCCTGTGGCACCCCCACAGGATAGCGAGAGAGCGGATCAGAGGAATAAATTCCTGAGACCACTCTTTGTGTCCTACCCTTGAGGTAAGATCAAAACCACCTGAGGATGGTACCCGACAGTCCACAGATGAACTGCAGGCACTCCAAATGCACACCATGGTCCACCGTGTCAAATGCTGCTGAGAGATCAAGAAGGACCAAGATGGAATTGGCTCTCTGATTTCTCGCTATTAGATCATTAAGCACCTGAACAAGGGCCATCTGGATGTTATGCCTCTTCCTAAATCCAGAATGGAGAGAATCATAGACATTGTGGATAGACAAATGATCATCCAGCTGCAGCGCAACCACCTTCTCAATAACCTTACCCACAAATGGCAGGATAGAGACCGGTCTGTGGTTAGTGAGATTTTCTGGATCAAGGGAGGTTTTTTTCCAGAGCAGTCATGCAGCCACCTCCTTTAGGGGAGCTAGAATGATCCCCCTCTCCAATGATTGCCAGACTATCTCAGCCAGGACTAGGCCAGTTACCTGAATGCATCCCACAAGGAGACACATTGGGCCTGGATCCAAACTACAGCTAGTTGGCCGCAGAGTCTGAATGATCCTCACAATGTCCACGATGTCCAGTCAGTCAAAGTCCAACCAGACAAGCTGGGTGCTTGCAACCTCCTACCAATCTCCGCTGCACCCCATAGACGGGGATGGATGGATACTGGACCTGATGGTGACAACCTTATTCGGGAAAAATCGAGCAAACCCGTCACATCTTTTTTGTGACAATGCTCCACCGCACTGCAGACAAGTTGGATTGCACATTCTGTCTACAGTCTGGAAGTGCTGAGCTGGTTAATTTTGTGTATTGGCAATCTCCCTGGACAGGAATTCTGCCTTCTTATGGGTGATTGTCGATTGATAGACAATATAATGATCCATCAATCTAAGCCTGTCTACCTCCAGGTGGGACTTCCACCAAGCCCTCTCTAACCTTTGACCCAAGCTCCTCAACTCCTTCAAGGTCCCATCAAACCATGGGGACCTTGAATGAAGGGTGAGTGGTCAAAAATGAGCTGGAGCAATGGAATCCAGGGCACCCATTACCACCCTATTGTAGGCGAGCACAAGATCCCCTGGATCCATGCATCACTCGATAGGCCCAATAGGTCTGACACTGCCATTACGCCCTCTGGGGTCACCCCCCCCTTAAAAGGCGGTACTGGACCATCTCTGTAGGGCCCAAACTGAACCTTATGGTGTGATGATCAGACCAACTGACTGGTTCCAACACCAACTCAGAGATCTCCATCCCAAGGAGGAACACTAGGTCCAATGAATGCCCATCAATGTGAGTTGCAGAGGAAATAACCTGTATGAGGCCCAGCATAATCATTAGCTGGAGGAGATCTTGACTAAAATATGAGAGTTCATCTTCAACCCAGGCATTGAAATCCCCCAGAATTAACCATCTGGGGGATCCCAACACTGTGTCAGCAATGAAGTCCGTAATCTCCTGCAGGAATTCTCTCCCGTCTCCGGGTGGACGGTAGATGAGTAGAATCCTACACCCCACACCCGCACCCATGATACATTCAAAGCATCTAGTGGACCCCACTGGCATATCCACAAGGCCCAGTTCAGTTTTAAAACAAATGGCTACACCCCTACCCCTACCTCTACTATCCACCCTCGGGCAGTGTATCACTGAGTACCCAGCCAGAAAAGCTGAGGCCAATACAGGGCCTGCATTCTTGTCCAGCCAGGTCTCAGTAATGCACACCAGGTCTGATGCCCCAACAAGATCTGCTATTATAGCAGTCTTGTTTTTAATACACCTGGCACTGCACAACACTGCCCTAGTAGGATGAACCATCAAGGGAGACCGCACAACCTGCCTACACACAGCAGAGCCCTTGGGTATGGAAACTAGACAGGGAAAACCCCTTTTCTGGTCCCATTTTGTCCCAGGGCATGTCCTTGTCCCTACTACCTCTATCTGACCACCCCTCTCCATTCCCCCACCAGGCCCAGTTCTCCCCTGCTTCTTCCTTCTCCCGACTATCACCAAGGCTCAGCAATCCCTATAGGCCTCCAATGATAGAGGGGGACAGTCAAAACAGTGGAGGTCCCTGAGCCTAGTGGGGGAATAATGCCTGACCATCTTTATACCCCTCAGCACATCATAAACAGCAAAAGCAACCACCAGACAACCTGCCAGACCAACCAGACACTCAACACTCATTCACACACTAACAGTTACACTCTTAAATATACCGAATACATCAATACACACAACATACAATTACACAAATTTATCACAACCCCCCTCTCAAATAACATAATAGAAAATAGCCAAATGTTTATGGCAGCAGGAAAGTTTATGAGCACAGTCTTTGGAGCTCCCACCTCATTAGACCCGAAATGACAACAGTCAGACTCAGAGTTCAGGGATCTCACTCCTGAAAGACTGAAAAAATCAGTAATTATAAGCAATATAGAACTATGGCAGTTCAAAGTAGGAGCTCCCACTTCCTAGAGCTTAGACGTTAGATGCCAAACTTCAGGACTTTCACTCCTTCAGTCTTGAACAAGAATTAGACACTGACCCATTTTAAATAATGAATAAATAAATAATTTAGATAACTCCAAAAGTCGGTCTCAAGTAATATAAAGACCACATTTTACCTGAGTTCGAAGTCGACCATAAATTGTTTCCTCCCAAGTCTTAGGTTGGTTAAAACTAGGGGTGGGCGGATACCAATTTTGAGCCATATTTCGGATCCAGATTTTATGTAAGTAATATCCGATCGGAATCGGATTTTATCGGTTCGGATTATTATTGAACTACATACACATGACTCACTGTAATGTTTATTTTTTATTTTCAGTAGAGAAATTATAAAAAATATATTTTTAAAATCGAAGTGAGCTCATTGAAAATTGTCCAAGTTTTCCTTAATGAACAGAAGCATGTTGGCAGTGTCTGGTGACAGACGGGACCTACGGTCTGTTATAATATCTCCTGCCACACTGAATATCCTTTCGCTGGGAACACTGGTTGGGGATGGAGCCAAATAGTGTTTTGCGATCCTAGCTAGAGTAGGGAAATGGCAAGAATTCGATCTCCAAAACTGCAATGCATCAGTGTGCTTTTTTTGTGCGCAATGTTCTCTGATAGATATGCATCCAGCTCCGTGTTGCACTGTGGTACCCCATCAATTGTAGAAGCTGAAAAGAAAAGAATTTATATTAATCTGGCAGATTGTGAACTTTAGTAATCCCAAAATAAGTATGCTAATTTACAGTCTTCGGGTACAGCTTTATTTTATGAGTACACCTCCCACGGATCGTCTGCCTCTGCTTCAGGGTCAATTACAGGGGGTCCAGTTGTGCTTTTGGTGGTTGCAGCTGATCATCTGTGAGTTCATCCACAAGTTGCTTAAGAACGGCCTTTGCAAAACTTCTGCCACATTCGGTACGAAAGAAACAAATTTTATATCAAGCATCCAGCACTGTAGCTACAACAACCTCTTTTGTTGACTCGTAGTGCATCAGTCATTTTTCCTTAGGTGCTAGTAAGGCGTTTTTCATTGCTAGTAGCCCAGGGACCTTAATACTTTCAATACTGTGATATAGGATGGTAGCAGTGGGGATCACATCAGAAATGCTGGCACTATCAGAGGTCAGTCTGCGTGTTTCATTTTCAAATGGTCTCAGAAGTGTGCAAACATTTTCAGCCAATGACCACTGAGAAGAGTTGAAGGTTCTGGTCTCGCACTCTGCAGCATAGACAGTCAGTACTTTACCTTGTTCGAGTAGCCTCTCTAGCATGTAAAAAGTACTGTTCCACCTTGTTGTAACATCTTGTATTAAACGATGTTGTGGCACCTGTAGTGCTTTTTGTAGGTCAGTCATCTTAGCCGTGGCAGATGTAGAATGCTTAAAATGCGATACCATCGCCCGCCCTGTTGCTAGTAATTCTTCACCGGAACGCTACTTTAATATGGAATCATGCACGATTAACTGCAGGGTGTGACCAACACAACCAGCACTCGCCACAGCACTGAGTTTCATTGCCTTAGCAATGTTGGGGCCATTATCTCTAATGACAAGGTGCCTTTTCATGGGCACTATTCCCCAGGCGTTAAGAACTTGCAGAAACTCTTTAGATAGATTTTCCCCTGTGTGCTTATCTGAGAGGTGCTTAAGAAGAAGCAAGACTGAATGGCTTTTAAACCTGTCATCTATCCAGTGGGCTGTGATAGGGAGGTAGGATATAATAGAACACTCTGCTGTCCAGGTGTCAGTAGTAAAGCCAAATGAGGCAACGTTAGCTAATTCGACCTGCATCTTACATCTGTTTATTGTACATTTTGGGGATTTTAACTTTGGAGAAATGATCTGCTTAGGGTAAGCAATATCTCTGCTCAAGCACTGCAATCAATCTTTTGAAACTGGCATTTTCAACAATTGTAAATGGCTGCTCATATAGGGCAATCATCTCAGCAACAGCACAGGCAATTTCAACTGCCCTCGGGTGTTCGCTGGGGTATGGTTTTGAATGTGCAATGGGGTTTTTGATTGTTTCAAACTCCCTCTTTATTTTCTTGGCTGGTGGCTCACATAAGGACTCAGCCTGTCGCTCCAATTCTACTTTAGCTTTTTCATTTTGCAATTCGGAATACTCTTTTCTATGTTTGTTTTGTAAATGATTAAGCAAGCCAGAGGTGCCAAAACGTTTTACAGACGAGCCTCAACTGATATAAGTTGGAGTGATACGGAGACAACACTTAGCTTTAGCCTCAGACTCTTTGTCGACGACAATAAAATTCCATACTAGACTTTTGTTTGCCATTCTAGATGAAAGCTCCTGCTCACCTCTGCATTGCACTGAATGCTTTGATCTGTTGGTCTCTCGTCCCACCCCCAGCACAATTGTCTTCACAGTAAAGCACCACTTATAAGGTAATTTAAAAGTGATCAGGTGCATAATTAACAGGTGCTCATGTAATTAAAGTAAATAAAGGGATCCAACCTCTTAAAGGGCTACTATCCACCCGGATTGGAACTTCCAAAAATCATGGATAACTGATTGTTTTATCAAGTCGGATATCCACCCATCCCTAGTTAAAACCTTCCTTCAGCCAACAGGCCAAGCAAGCAGAGTTCCATGGAGATTATTAAACTGATATTTCCACTTCTGAGGAGGAGAACCACTCGGTGACCAGCCCCGACCCCGGACCCACCCATTGTCACAGCTACCTACCCACCGCTGCACAGTGGAATGGAACCTAAGCAGTTGCAGCCGCCCTTCAGTAGCAATCCCGCATACCACAACCATGTCAAAGGACCAGACCAGGAAGGGATCTCCGCACTGCCCCTTCAATGCCCACGACACAATCTCTCTAGGCCAGGTTCTTCAGTTTAAGCTCTCCAGTCTCATAGAACTCTGAAGTAATAGCAGTTCCCAGCTTTGGTATAAGCAAACAACTCACAGAGCTCCTTCCTGTCTTCTTCTCAAGTCCTTCCTGGATCCTCAGCTAAATGGGTAAGTGGTCACAAATTCGGACTTTATAATAACTCAGCGGCCGACTAAAGGAGCCAAAATATCAATAAACAGAGAATGAGTGTTGGAGATAAAAACACTAAGCTCATAGCAATGAAATAATGATAGCTTCGAGCATAAGCTAATGTTTTTAACTCTTGTGTGTCTACTGTAAGATGAATTCCTGCAATTTCTTGTTTTTACTGTAAATCAGTTTTACGGCCATATTGGTCCTTGTGACAAAAGATCCAGAAAAAAAGAGAGGCTTTTATATCTTTTATTGGACCAACATAGATGTTACAAAAGAAAATAGGTGCTTGAGCTTTCGGTTTGCATAGAATCCTTCATCAGAAAAATGATAGTTGGTTTGGAAGAATGCACTTTCTTTCTTTTTTTTTTTTTTTGTATTATTTGTTTATGCCCCCTATGTGCTCCTAAGCTGCCTCTCCTTCGGGCCGCCATGGTCCACAGACATTCCCCTACTATCTCCCACTCGGCCACCTACCTCATATCTGCAGCCTTTCCATTGGGTATCCCAGTGTAACCCTTCACCGGGTGGGTCCCCCTTCTCTGAGGGGGAAGGCACTGGTAGGAGGAAACCAGCACACTATTCTGTTTCATTCCTGGGTGCTGCTGAGGCATTCCATGGCTTCTGGGGAGTCTTCGGAGGTGCCCAGGGCCGGCAGCCATCATCCGGCTAGACTTTGGAGCGGTTTCCAGTTTTCTGGTTCCCACAGCGCGCTGTTCGTGTACTACCTCCAGTCTCCACTGGGGGCCACTACCGAGTGAGGCCAGTCCCAAACCCACCTCAGAATAGGAGAGCAGTCCTTCGGACACTCAATCCTATCCTCCCATTGCTGACCCTCAGCGACGATCCGTTCCCAAACCGGGTCGCTGGGCGTGGAATCAGGTAAGGCGCCAGTGCCTCAAACCTCTACGCCACTGGGCCAGCACAGAATACACTTTCTTAAAGTCCAGATCATACATAAAAAAACAGGTAAAAAATTATTAAAAATCCCATTGGCCTAAACTGCTTTTTAAAAATCAGCACGGAACCATATAAAAACAACAGAGTTCCATCAAAAGAAAGGTATGTCAAGGTCAAATGTCACAGAATAAATAAGCTTCTTCCATGAGAACAGCCATAAAACATACTAAAGCTACATTTGTGCATCTGTGCATGCATTAGTAAATGTCTATGATTTTAAATCACAAGATGAAATAAGCTGAAAACATTAATGGTATATAATGTTAAAAGTCTTCTAAATAAGAAAATATCTTTGTGTTAGGCAAAAATGTTTGTTTAATGACAACCTGTCCTAGTGTAAATTAAGCGTTAACCAGCTGTTTCCAACATTTATACAGTTTAAGTACTATTCAGATATGAATGTCTTAAAACCTGTGTATAAGTCATTAGAAAATGGCCAGAACATATTCTCTGTCCTGATTGGCTGAAACTACCTCTGTGGCGTTGGGCCTTGTTACGCCCCTGGGTGGTTCGGTATTTCCCAATAATGTCCACCCTGTCGGGTATTATTCCTTACATATTATTCATGAATATTCAAATGTATACTGTTTAAACCTGATCTATCTGCAACTCTGTAACAAGTGACTAGTGTTTCTGCACATTCAACACCCAAGCCTAACACAGACCCCCTTGGAATTGAGATGCTGTTATCCTAATATGTCCTTGTATCAGCATGTGTCTGTATATATCTAACATTCTGTACTATTAAGTAACAGTTCTATCAATACAAATTAAAAACTGAGGGAATCAACACTCCGCCCCCCCCCCACCAAGTATTAATGTATCAGGTTGTCAATCCAACTTTCAAAAATAAATAAATAAATAAATAAATAAATAGAATTACAAATCAAACCTAACAAAGACCCCTAGTAATTGAGATTCTGTATCTTAATATGTTTATTGTTTTATAATATGTCAGTGTATAATCAGTCTACTGTATATACAGTACAGTAACAGTCCTAGAAATCTGAAACAAAACCTAAGAGAATCTCCCCGGGGAACACCAATGTATTGAAAACTGGTCAGATGGAATCATATATCCATCTTGTATGTGAACACATAGTCATCACACAACATAACCCCATTGTGTCATGTACTAGATGCCAAGAGTTTGTGCACATGAAAGAAACAGGCACAACACCAACTACCTAGGAAATGAGATACTGTACTTAAAATGTCCCTGTATGAACATGTATCTATATATAAGCTTTACGCCTTACCACCAACCCACCCCACACCTTAATTTTTTTGGTCGGTGAAACCAACATAACGATAACCAATTAAAAGGGATTCTATATCCATTTAATATTATAACATACTATTACTGTAGCATCCTTAAGAATGGATCTATGGAAAATACGTATAAACAGGGACTTAGAGGACATCCTTGTTTAACTCCTGTTTTTACCACCACAGAACCACACCAAATATTAATATGTGGAATCATTATATCATTTTGGTGTAATAGCTGTATACTTAAAACAAATACAGAAGGAATACCATATTTCCATCAATAAATAATCATGATTAACGCTGTCAAACACTTTACATTGATCTAAGGAAATTAAAAAGCTTTCTACTAACCCACACTTTCCCCTTTCCAATACTTCTCTAATTAAAATAACATTATCCTATACATGCTTTCCTGGGATAGCACATGGCTGCATTGGTGAGATGATATATGAAGTTATGACAGATAGGGCCAGATATTCAAAACTTTGCCCCTGGGCCAAGTTAACACTGCCCGGCGGGCAAACTTAGCCCGGAGCACAAAGCAAGCCATATTCAAGAGGAATAGCCCAGGGCAAACAGCTTCTGAAAATAACATGGGAATGAGGATGTGCAAACTGGGCTGGGAGTGCAGGGCAAACGTAGCCCTAGAATAAGGCAGCAATGAATATAGTGACCAGGAAGTGCAAACCACAACAACAACACAGTGCACAGAGACGTGAGGATAGGTAGAGATGAACTATGAGGCCAATGTGTGTGCCAGCAAATGCGTGGACCCAGTACAGCTGCAGGCAGCAGGAGATGTGAAAGAACAGTGATCAAAACTGTATAATATTCCCTGAACCGTTAGTGCCGCGCTGACACATTAGTGCAGCTTTAGCGCAGAGCTAAGCTGTTTGCCCGGTGCTAAGATTTACCATATTCAAAAGTGACATGCAAATGAGCCTACTTAGGTAGTCTCTGAGCAGACAGCCAGATTAGCATCTCATTATTCCCTGATTTGCATGCAGTTTACCCAGCGTTACTGCAGAAGCCCACAGCTCTACCTGTAGATCAGTCTGGAAGTACAGGGGCTGGCCAGGTCTGGCCGTAGCTCCACCTGTAGGTCAGTCTGACAGTGCATGATGGTTGCTGCAGGCTACATGTATGCAGTACAGCATAGCATTGTGTGCCCCAGGGGACAACACAGCATAGGCACAGATGGTGGTGGTGCTGCATGCAACGTCACACTGTAGGCCATGCTACAGTGCACAGCAGACACTACCATAGCAAGGGGGCCGGTAGTGGGAAGGACACAGCAATGCCTATGGTATGTAGGGCAGTGATGACCGCTGCACTGTACACAGTGACAGGCCCAGCTTGCAGGTGATTACTGACAGTGGGCAGAACTGTTTCGCTGTTGTGTGCTCCACAGATGCTGCACCTGTGATGCTCACAGTGACATATACATGGCCAGCTGTGTGTGCTGTGGCATCTGTACAGTTGTGCGGCATGTAGCTGGGGGGGCATGTAAGATACGACAGGCACACAGCTGGTGGGGTATTCCCACTACTGGCCCATGTGCACTGCATGATGTGTCCCAGCCTTGTGGCCACACCTGGGCTGTGGTGAGGTCTGACCACCCATACACCCTCCCCTCAATGGCCACCATGCCCACAGTGCTGCATGTGTGTGCTGGCATCTGTTGGTCACCCCAGACATATGGTCTGCAGGTATGTGCTGTATGGCCACACTACCATGATGTCCCCTGAGGGCCAGATCATCCCTTACTGCCTGTGCTTGGCTGGGACTGGTGGCAGCTGTTGGCATCATGGTGGTGCCATCAGTGAGCAGCATGTGTCCTCCATGTCTGGCCTTTTCTAAGTGCCATACTCATATGTTAGGGTCGCGCAAGCCATGCAAATGCCGCACTAACACCACGCAAAGCAACAATGTCATGCAAAGCTGTTTGCCCAGGGTTAAGACCAGCTTTTCCTGGGCAGTAATTTGTACAGCACTAAGTCTAAGTTGCGCTAAACACCTTAGCACGGTAGTCGCTGAATATCTCATAGCACCTGTATTCATGTTCACTTTGCCCCTTGCATATAATTATGGTTTGTCCAGTGCTAATGCAGTTTGCATGCACCATTTGGCCTTTTGAATATGGCAGATCCACGCTAATCCTGTGTTAAACCTGCACAAATGGTTTGCGCACCGCACAAAGCTTTGAATATCTGGGCCATAATCTCTTAGCCAAAAGTTTGGCTAAAATGTTCATGTCAGTGTTTAATACACATAGGGGTAAACAGTTTTGCGGTAAGTATCTATCTCCCTTTTTGTACAAAAAATAAATAAGGGCAGCTTGTAATGTGGTAGACGGTATAGAGTAAGACTGTAAAAAAAGAATTTAACAAAAACTGCAATGTAGGGCCTAAAAATTAATAAACTTCTTATAGAAAGATGATGGTAAACCATCAAGGCCAGGTGCTGTGTTGTTCAAACTTTTTTTTTGCATCCTCTACTTCTGCTAGTTGTATAGGCATAGCTAAAGCATTACCTAAATTCCTTGGTAACTCGGGTAAATCAAGGCTATCCCAAAATAGTAAATCTTGAGTAATTAAAGAAGCTAATCCAAAGCTTTCAGAGACAACGTCCTGTACTATATCCATCATATGTTCTCTGTTTGTGTAAACTGTAGCAGACTCAAAGTGACTATGACCTGTCATACAGCGCTGATGTACCCTATTCTGACAAGCTTTAAGACAGTCTAGGGATTGATTTTTTCCCCTGTGTGCCAAATCTCATTTCATTATCTAATGAAGCTGCTCTATTATATTGAAATGATTTAATTTCTAGCTTTGCCTAATTATTTTGGTCTGTCATATCTGTACCATTTTCATACATTATTGATATTAAGCAATGTCAATAAGCCCCGAGTTTTAAATACTATAAATATGTCTCTGTTTTGGCTTTATGGGCGTGATTCTGAAATAAATGTTGAAAATCTTTTTTTGTGTCTTCCCACCACAGAACCACCTCCTCATATGCTCCTAAAACAGACCATCTATCATAAAAAAATTGTTCCCATTTTTTAATCAGTTGCTCATCATTTAATAAATTAATATTCAACTTCCATGTGAAATGGACCTCTGGATTATATGACCCTGAATCAAACTTGCATAATACTGCTAAATGGTCTGAAGTTTCTGTCAGGATGGCATTAGCACTTTCAGGGCCAGATATTCAAAACTTTGCACTGGGCAAAAACATTTTGTGCAGGTTTAGCGCGGGATTAGCGCGGGTCTGCTATATTCAAAAGGCCAAATAGCGCACTCAAATTGCATTAGCGCCGGGCAAAATCATAATATATGCAAGGGGCAAAATGAGGGGGCGTGTCAGCACAATGCTATATTCAGCAACTAGCACCACGTAAAGTGGTTTAGCGTGACTTAGCGTGACACTTAGTGCAGTGCAAATTAACGCTCAGGAAAAGGTAGTTTTAACCCTGGGTAATCAGCTTTCCGTGACATTTTGGCTTTGTGCAGTGTTTGTGCAGCTTTTGCGTGGCTTTGCGCAACCCTAACAAAGCAATATGACACATAGACAAAGCCAGACAAAGAGACAACATGCTGCTCACAGATGGCATCACAATGATGCCATCATTCTGCCACCAGTCCCAGCCATGCCAGGCAGTAAGTGGTAACCCAGCCACCAGTGGACACCATGGCAGTGTGGCCATACAGCACACATCTGTAGACCACTCTTCTGTGGACACCAACAGATGCCAGCACACACACACGCAGCACTGTGGGCATGGAGGATGTTGAGGGGAGTGTGTACGGGTGGCCAGACTGCGCCAGAGACCAGGTGTGGCCACAATGCTGAGACACGTCATGCAATGCACATGGGCCAGTATTGGGAATACCCCATCATCAGTGTGCCTTTCTGATCATATGTGCCCCCCGCCGGCCACACATCACAGAGCTGTACAACTGCCACAGCATACACAGTCAGACATGTATATGTCACTGTGAGCATCCCATCTCAGAGGTGCAGCATCTGTGGGTCACACATCAGCGTAACAGTAATGTCCACTGTCAGTAAACACCTGAAGGTTGGGCCTGTCACTGTGTACAGTGCAGTCATCATCACTGCCCTACACACCATAGGCAGTGCTGTGTCCACACACTACTGGCGCCCTTGCTACTGAAACATAGAAACATAGATTTTGACGGCAGATAAGGACCACTTGGCCCATCTAGTCTGCCCATTTCCCTACCTACAGGATAGGCCTGTGGTAGGGCGCAGGTTTATGTGGGCAGTTAAGGAAAAATGTCTCACCAGTTCTTGCAATTTTCTTCAATTTTAATTGATTCTTCTTTCAAACATCACTCATATCAGGATAACATCAGAATGGCACAGTATTTTCTCATTTTCACTTCAATTTCGATAGCAAACATTAGAGCATCTGGCATCATCTCATTCTTTATAAGTCTTTAGGTGAGACAATATAAAGGCATAAACCTCACACAGGATATTCTGGCAGTTTTAAATCTTCCATTTGGAACATGAATCAAAACAGTTTTTCAAATAACTCCATAGAGCACTTTTCAGCAGCATCTAGAGCACACATCTAGGCTCACTACAACAAGATTTAAGTCTCCACCTGTTTACACCTCTCTGACAAATCTCACCTCTAGCCATCTGTGCTAACAATCTCCCTACTGAGTCAAAGGTTCACCCTTTTATATCCAACTAGAGTCAGGTGACCTTCAAACTCCACCTTCACTTACAACTTTTAATTACTTTATCTTGTATTCTAATCCTTTGTTTTATTCCAACAAGCTTATGTATTTTAAACTCATTTAGTAACTTATTCCCTCACTCAGAGATAAGTTATTTCTGTTCTGAACATTTTAAACTCCTTTTCCAAGACAAGAGCACCACCCCTTCCCAACAATACTTAAGAAGGGCGTGCATGGCCATTGGCTCCTAGAACAAACAAGGGCGCTGGCAGTTGAAGCCACAACTCCAAAGCTCCACAAACACCCGAAAACCCCAGGTTTCAAAGCCAAAACAAAACAAAAGAATTCATCTTCAGTAGGTAAGCAGAAATAAATCTCCTTATTTTAAATGTCTAAAGCTTAAAGTTTTTAAAGCGCTAATAAGCCTTATGTCCTCACAACAGTGCAATTACTAATTGCTCTAACTCAGGGTAACAAAATCACCCATTTCCCCTAATAATGACCACAAATACCACTTGTGGCCAGCCTTCACTTAATAGTGAGCTGCAACCGCAAGTAATTAGATTTCAGGGCTCCAATATGCCCAAGACGCCGTAACTCCCTCGCTCTAAGAAAATCTCAGAACTACTCAAAATTAAGCAACCTCCACTCCGGAGGATATTCAGAGCTGTCCCTAATAATTTTAGAATAAAGTCATTCCATTTAAACAGTATTAGAAGGCTAAATGCCTTCACAGCCATCGCATAGTGTAATGTACTCTGTTAAAGCAGCCCAGAACCAAAGTACTAACGGCTGTAAAACACCCACCTAGCCTGAAAACAGCTTTTACAACCATTTAGTCCCCAAACATAATTTCCACCTAAGTCTCTACCATACCTCTAAATGTAGTAGGAAAGCACTACTGCTTTTTGCTACGGGGAGGATCTCCTTTTCTCTTATCCACACTCAGTATAATCAGGACAATGAAGTTGTTGTTTAACCAGGTATAGCACACTAAGCTGAAAGCTCTTCTACAGGAGAAGCGACCTGGGAGCACAAGGAGGTCAAGTGACCCTCAGGGTCACACAGTATCTAGCGGAAGCTGCGGACCCAAACCCAGGTCTAGTCTGCTGGATATCACCAGATTTGCAGCTCAGAGCTCCAGACCACTGCACTATACTGCCTCCTCTCTGGGGGGACTCCCATATGTGCTAGGAAAAGGAAAAACAATTCTCTAGCCCCATATTTCTAACCTTGGAATTTCAAACCTCAGAGAGCCACTCTGTGACAAGGCCGCAGAGCCTAGTTAACCAACTGCCTATTTCTTCCTACCCCCCACAAGAATTGCCTTATGTCTGTCCCATGCATTCTTGAATTCTCCCACACAGTTTTAGACCCCACAACCTCCTCAGAAAGGCTGTTCCATGCATCCACTACCCTCTCTGTGAAATAATACTTTCTCACATTGTCCCTGAACCGCCCCCCTCTATCTTTAATTGTGTCCCCTTGTTCTTGCACGTCTCTTTTTCTGAAAGATGCTACCCTCTTGGACTTTGTTGATTCCATTGAGGTACTTAAAAGTTTCTATCATGTCCCCCCTCTCCCTTCTTTCCTCAAGGGTATACATATTAAGCTCCTTTAGTCTCTCCTCATAAGGCTTCTCTTGCAGACC
Source organism: Neoceratodus forsteri (assembly GCA_016271365.2). Lineage (NCBI taxonomy): Eukaryota > Metazoa > Chordata > Ceratodontiformes > Ceratodontidae > Neoceratodus > Neoceratodus forsteri. The sequence goes on along the minus strand of CM028131.1, from coordinate 155,755,795 downwards.
CTGCACCATTTTAATTGCCCTACTGTGTACTGCCTCTATCCTGTCTATGTCCTCGCAGAGATGGGGTCTCCAGAACTGGACGCAGTACTCCAGATGGGGTCTCACCAACTGTCTGTACAGAGGGATAACAACTTCCTGTTTTCTGCTGGTGATGTATCTCCCTATGCATCCCAGTATACCCCCATCTCTCCCTACTGCCTTCTCACATTGCTTGCTAACCTTAAGGTCATCTGATATGATTACCCCCAGGTCCCTTTCCTCTTTTGTTGTAGTTACTACCTCCCCCCCCCCATTGTGTATTCTTCCCCTGGGTTCTTGTTTCCCAGGTGCATTATTTTGCACTTCTTTGCATTGAATCCTAGCTGCCATACTTCTGACCATTCCTCCAACCTTGCCCAGTCCCATCTCATCCTTTCCATGCCTCCTTGTGTATCAACCCATAGAAGCTGACATAGAAGTTGACGGCAGATAAGGACCGCAAGGCCCATCCAGTCTGCCCATTATCTGTTGCAGATCTTTGTGTCATCTGCAAAGAGGCATACTTTTCCTTCCAGTCCCTCTGCAATGTCACTTATGAAGACATTAAAAAGGACTGGACCCAGTATTGAACCCTGCGGTACCCCACTAGTAACCTCTCTTTCTTCAGAGTGGACTCCATTTACAATTACCTTCTGTGTCCTGTTGTCCAGCCAATATTTTACCCAGGCTACCACCCTGGGACCCACTCCCAGGCTGGTTAATCTGACTATTAATCTTTTGTGTGGGACTGTGTCAAATGCCTTGCTAAAGTCTAGGTAGGCCATGTCCACTGCCCCTCCCTGGTCTACTACTTTGGTCACCCAGTCAAAGAAATCTATTAGATTCATCTGACATGACCTTCCTGCTGTGAACCCATGTTGCCTTGGGTCCTGTGCCCCTCTGGCCTCCAGGTACTCAACAATTCTTTCCTTCAGAAGTGACTCCATCACTTTCCCTACCACAGAGGTCAAACTGACAGGTCTGTAGTTTCCTATCTCTGTCTTGGTCCCACTTTTGTGAAGGGGAATCACATCTGCTTTCCTCCAGTCCTCGGGTACCACACCATCCTCCCATGATTTATTAAAAAGAGTAGCCAGTGGTTTCACTAGTTCCCCCCTTAATTATTTTAGAATTCTGGGGTGAATTCCATCAGGCCCCATTGCTTTGTCCACCTTCAGTTTTAGGAGTTCTTGCAGAACCCTTTCTTCTGTGAAAGGACTGGGATCCACCCTCCCTATCAAGAGTGCTTTTGTTAATTGAATTAGGCACTTCTCCCTCCTCTTTTGTAAATACTGAGCAGAAATATTCGTTCAATATCCCTGCTTTTTCACTGCCCCCCTCTGCCCACCCACCGTTCATTCTATTCAGCCTCACTATCCCTCCCTTTGTCTTTGTACACTCGCTGATGTACCTGTAAAAGGTTTTATCCCCCTTCTTAACCGAGTTGGCTATCATTTCCTCAGTTTGGGCCTTTGCTATTCTGACTTCCCTCCCTGCTTCCTTCTGCCTTAACTGGTACAACTTTCTGTCCTGCTCCTTCTGTGTTTCCTTATACTTCTGGAATGCTATCTTTTTCTTCCTGACTTTCACAGCCACCTCTTTTGAGAACCATAGTGGCTTTTACTTTCATTTTGATTTGTTTATTTGCTTCACACAAAGGCTTGTTGCCTCTGTGATGGCAGTTTTGATGATTCCCCATTGTTGCTCCACACCTCCTTCTAGCCTGTTTGCTAGTGCTTTTCTGAAGCACTCTCCCATCTTGCCAAAGTCAGCCCTCCTGCAGTCCAGTACCCTCACTTTTGTATGGCTTGACTCTGTAGCTGGGTTAACGTGAACCACACTGTTTGATGGTCACTTGTTCCCAGATGGCAACCCACTTCTGATCTGAGATCCTCTCACTGCCGGTTTGAGAGTACGAGGTCTAAGAGTGCTCCCTCCACAGTGGGTTCGAAACTAGCTGTCTAAGGCCTGTCACCTGTAGGGCATCAAGAATGGCCCTGCTCTTGGATGTGGCTGCAGCAAATGTGCTCCAGTTAACATCTGGCATATTTAGGTCTCCCATCAACAGTATCTCCCTTTCTCTTGCCATCCTAAGAATGCCTTCTATCATATCCTTGTCCATTCCTCCCCTGACATGGGGGTCTGTACCTAACCCTGTGCAGATTGTGGTGCCCTTTCCAGTCTCCAAGGTGACTCACAGTGCCTCCTCTCCTCCCTGTTTACTCTTTTGTTCAGTTGCTTTTATCCTTTCCTTTACATAGAGAGCTACTCCTCCCCCTCTTCTCCCCTGCCTGTCTCTCCTGTAGGTTATGTACCCTGGTATGTTAACATCCCAGTCATGGTTCTCTGTGTACCATGTTTCTGTAACTGCTACGATATCCAGACAACTCTCTTCCATCAAGGCCACCAGCTCAGGGAGCTTATTGCCCAGACTATGGGCATTGGTACTCATTACCCTCCATTTCCTGCTGGCCTTACTCCTTTTTGCCCCATCCCTGTCCTTCTTGCCTTTATTACTTTCTCCATTTACCCCTGCCCTTCTCCCTATCGACACCTCTATGTTGGTGTTTACCGCACTTACTACCATGATTTTTTTGGGGGGGGGCTAGGATTTCCCCACTCCTTTCCAGTACCTCCCCCCTTGGCTAGTTTAAATGCTTGCCAATGAAGCATTTAAACCTATCACCTAGGACCCTGGTTCCCCTCCTGGACAGATGCAGTCCATCATGCCAGTATAGGCTTGCATCACTCCAGGTGGACCCCCAGTCCCCAATGAAGCCAAATCCCTGAGCTCGACACCAGTTTTTCAACCACTGATTGAATCCCATGGTGCGAAACACCCTAGCCTCTCTTACGCCATAGATGGACAGCACCTCTGAGAAGGTTACCATGCGTGCTACTTGTCTAAGACTCCTCCCCAATTCCACAAACTCTTCCTGCACTTCTCTAATCCCTTTTTTAGCCAGGTCATTTGTCCCTAGGTGGACAATGACATCCAGCTCCTTCCCCTGTGCAGCTGCTCTGGCAATCCTGAGGATTCGCTTCTTGTCCCTCCCAGCCATGGCGCCAGGCAGACACCTTACCTCCTTCTCCCCTTCCTCCCCCAGTTCTACCTTCCTAACAATGGAGTCCCCCACCAGGAGTTGCTTCCTTCCCCTGTGGGGTCCCCTGCCACCCTCCTGTGGGTCTTCTTTGTGGAGGTTCCCAGCATCCTCCTTGGTCTCCACTGCGGGTGCCTCCATAGAAGAACCACACTTTGCCAGAATAGCATAGGAATTGTGGAGAGGTACAACTGGAGGCATGCGCCTCTGTTCCACCACCCTCACCCTCCCTGAGCCCACTATGGTCCAACCGCTCCTCTTTCTTGGCAACCTCTGAGGCAATGGCAGTGGCAGTGGTGGTCCCTGGATGGAAGAGGAGGTCCCACAAATCCTGGCCAACTCAGCCTGGAGATGAGCAACCTCCTCCCTCAGCCCAGAGAGGTGCCTGCAGATGGGACAACACCACATCCTCCAGAACGTCTCCCGGAAGACTACTGCTCCACAGCCACTGCACTGCACCACTCCCATCATGTCTTATTTCTGGCCCCTTAACTGTTTGCAATCCTTACTCTTTCCTCTGTTTTTTTTTTCTTTCTCTCTCTCCTTATATTTGCCTGTGTGCCCTTTAAGCTCCTGCTTGTCCTGTTCTGGGACAAGAATATCTTATATTTCTCAGTAGACCCCTTACTTGCTCAGAGGCAGACCTCCAGCAGCTAGAGGGGGCTGGAGAGCTACTCTTGCCCTTCTAGAATGGTGGGTCTTTGGTGGCTCTGTGATCACTCACTTCCTGCTCCCAAACAGGAAGTTCCTGTTGTCAGTCAAATCCTGTGCCTATAAAAGTAGAACTAGCTTTGGGTGAGAGGGGAAGGAGGGCAATATAGTTCCAGTAGAGAAGTCCAGTCACACAGCACACCTTTCTCCTGGTGTCTTCTGCCAAGCTACTAGCAGTATCTTTCTAAGGCAGTCTTTAAATGTAGCTTCCTTCTAGCTAAGCCACTCCCCCTACTTATTAGATCTTTCTACAAGTAATTTAAACCTCACAGCTATCAAGTCCTTTCAATCACCTGAGATTTACACCTAGATAACTGTTCAGATAACCATTCAGTTCAGTTAACCCAGACAAACACACACTTTTTTTTGTTTTGTTTGTTAGTTGTTTTTTTTACCCTAAATTAAAGGTCCAAGTACAATAGTTCTACTTCTTTAGTCCCAGTAGAGAAGTCAAGTCACACAGCACACCTTTCTCCTGGTGTCTTCTGCCAAGTGTCTGCTATGTACTGTAGCATGACCTACAGTGTGACAGTTGCATGCAGTACCACCACCATCTGTGCCTATGCTGTGTTGTCCCCTGGGGTACAATATTCTATGCTATGCTGTACTGTTTACATGTAACTTACAGCTATCATCATGCACTGGCAGACTGACCTACAGGTGGAGCTGCAGTTGGACCTGGCCAGCCCCTGTACTTCCAGACTGACCTACAGGTGGAGCTGTGGGACCCTGCAGTAACTCTGGGCAAACTGCATGCAAATCAGGGCATAATGAGATGCTAATCTGAATGTTTGCCCAGAGACTACTTATGTAGGCTCATTTGCATGTCACTTTTGAATATGGCAAAGTTTAGTGCCGGGCAAATGGGTTTGCACTAGGCAAACAGTTTAGCTCCACACTAAACCCACGCAAACACGTTAGCACTGCGCCAAACAGTTCGGAGACTATTATACAGTTTTGAACTCTGTACTTTCACACGCTGCTGCCTGCAGCTGTACTGGAGTCACGCGATTTGCTGGCACACTGGCCACATAGTTCACCTCACTCTACTTTCACGCCGCTGTGCACTGTGTTGCTGTTGTGGTTTGCAATTCTTGGTTGCTATATTCGGAGCTGTCTTATTCCAGGGCTAAGTTTTCCCTGCACTCCCAGCCCAGTTTGCCCGGTCTCATTTCCATGCTACATTCAGAAGCTGTTTGCCACAGGCTATTCCTTTTGAATATAGCTTGCTTTTTGCTCTGGGCTAAGTTTGCCCACCAGGCAGTGCTAATTTAGGCCCAGGGCAACATTTTGAATATCTGGCCCTCGATATGTAATTGCTTGGGCACAAATATATAATCAATTTTCATCGCCAAATTTCCCTTTACAAAGGTAGCAGTAATCATAATCTCTGTTCACTAGAGCTATCAATAAAGTCAGCTATCTTTATCATGTACCATAAATATGTGGAATTACAATACATTGTTTTTGTTTCTTGTTTTTCTGTGGCTAGTATCATTTAGTCCAGTTAATATCCCTTCTAATAATCCCCTTTTGAGATGTATGTAAAAAAGTTCAAACCTCTTCAGATAATGCTGTGCTATCTGCTTTTGTTTGTGGGGCATAAATATTAATCAATCTAGACAGCTGTTTCCCTTGTGAAATGTTTAATACTAATACCCTACCAGGACACACTTGTATGAGCTGTGAACTGGCAAGTTATAGCCCTTACATAGAATGCCCATCTCGTCACAACAATTGGGACCCTGTGACCAGTCAGAAGGGCCTCCAAACCAATTCTTTTTTGCAGTAGAAATCTCATATAGAGTTTTTAGTGTGGTGTCCTGTATGAACAATATATTACTAGGCAAAATTTCTAGCAATGACAAAGTAGCCTCCCTATTTATGTTTGCTTGCACGCATGTGCAAGAAACATAGTGCCATCATCGGAGATTTCGGAGGTATGTCACCTCCTCCTCCTCCAATTCAGGCAGTGTGCTTGCAGGCGCTGCCCTGTAAACTATCGCATTTTGGAGCTGTCTCATGACGCCTCAAAATGCAGTGGCATACAGTTGAAAGGGGAGCTACATTTGAGTGAGCAGCGACAAGCAGGCTGCTCACGCACAGCTTCCCAGCCACAGGCATGCACTCCCCTGCACGCAGTGTATAGCCGACGGGTGCCCAATCCCGTCGGCTGAACTGCGCCTGTCTCCTCCTCCTGTAGTTGATGCCACACTGGGAGCCACCCAGCGTGGCAATCCATCATGTTGCCGACGGGGTGCCCAATCCCTTTCAGCTGAACGCGCACCCTCCCCAAAGTCCTGTGCCACACTGAGCCACCCCAGCGTGGCAAACAAAGTCCTGCTTTTGGTTTTTGCCACGGAGGTGCCCAATCCCCGCCAGCTGAATGCCCCCAAAGTCCTTGTGCCATGCTGGGAGCCCACCCCAGTGTAGCAAACAGTCCCACGACGCTCTTTTTTTAACCTGTAAGAAAAATCGGTCCAGTGGTGTCTCCCACCCCTCCCACAACCCGCACCCACCCACTGCGCACCCAGTCTCCCCACACCCCCACCCCACTACTTACCTCCGGACTCTGGCGCGCACGATCTTCGGTGGACCTGGAACACGTCTGCACTCTTCAAAGCCGACCGCGAACTGAGGAAATGCCGGTAAGCTGTATAATGGGCTAGAATAGGGGGTTTTCAACTTTATTGCATATCTCAGCCATTTTTGGGAAGTTTTGCACCAAATTTTCAACATGGGGTTTTTGGGACCCCTTCTCATGAATGATGTCACTGTCATGGCGTTATTCAGGCCCGAAGGGTGATTTCATGCAGTGACTGCGAAATCACCCTTCGGGCCTGAATACCGCCATGACAGTGACATCATTCATAAGAAGGGGCCCAAAACCCCCATGTTGAAAATTTGGTGCCAAAATTCAAAATGACTGTTTAACGAGCATGCTTTGCGCAGTTCCTACGCAGGCTCGTAAGTTCGCGAAATTTCAATATTTTCACTCCAGATTTTCAACATTGCCATTTCACCACACCTTCTTATGAGTAGTATGGCTGTCATTTTTCACATCTCACCCAAAATGTGCTTCCGCCCATGTAGCGCAGAATGGCGCAGTCAGTGTGCGAAATCAATGTACGGGACAACTTAAGAAAATCACAGTGATACTGTTCATGAGCAGAGGTCTTGAAATGATGTTGAAAATTTGGTGAAAAAATCCTAAAAATGACTGTTTTACGAGCGTGCATTGCGCAGTTCCTACACATGCTCATAGGTTTGCAAATTTTCAATATTTCCACTCCAAATTTTCAACATTGCCATTTTTCCACACCTTCTTATGAGTAGTATAGCTGTCATTTTTCACATCTCACCCAAAACGTGTTTCCGCCTATATAGCGCACAATGGCGCAGTTACCAGCGAACTTGTGTATGCGACACACATTAGAAAATCACAGTGTCACTGTTCATGAGCAGAGATCTTAAAATGGCAATGTTGAAAATTTGGTGACAGAATTCCTAAAATTACTGTTTTACGAGTGTGCTGCACAGTTCCCACGCACGCCGTAGGGTTTGCGAATTTTCAATATTTCCACTCCAGATTTCCAACATTGCCATTTTCCACACCTCCTTATGAGCAGTACAGCAGTCATTTTTCATCCTGCCCAAAATGTGTTTCCGCCCATGTAGCGCATTTATGGTGCTGTTGGTGTGCAAAAGCAATGTTTAGGACAGATTAAGAAAATCACAGTTACACTGTTCATGAGCAGAGGTCTTAAAATGGCTATGTTGAAAATTTGGTGACAAAAGTCCATAAAATGACTGTGGTAACGAGTGAGCATTGTGCAGTTTCCACGCATCCTCGTTAGTTCATGACTTTGTAATATTTTCAGTCCAGATTTTCACTAGTGGCATTTTTCAACACTTCCTTATGAACAGTACAGCTGCCATTTTTCACAACATGGCCAAGTGTGTTTTCACACTTTCAGTGCAGAGATGCGTGGTCGCTGTGGGAAATCATTGTTCGGCACAGATAAAGAAAATCACAGTGACACTGCTCATGATTGGAGGCACAAAATGCCTGAGTTGACAATCTGCTATAAAAATCCCCAACCTAATTATATAAAAGCGGTGTGCGTTGCACAGTTTCCTGTCTTGCTTCAGTGACTTCACCATTTTTAAAATATTTTTACTACACAATTGCAACATAGCCATTTTACACCTCCCATGAAAGAGTACAGCTGTCATTTTTTACATCCTGTTCGAATATTTTTGCACCTGTGGTGCTAAATGTCAGAAGTCACTGTGCATAAGCAGCTTTTGGCTACCAAACTGATATCTCCTGTTCATGAGGTGGGGTCACAAAACAAACATGTTGAAAATTTGGAGTTAACATACCAACGAATGCCTGAGGTATTAGGCTTTTCAACTAAATTGCCCAACCCTATAGAGAATGACAGGAATCAGGGGTGTGACTTGGGATTCTTGCCTGTGATGCTCATACCATTCCACACCCTGCAGTCACTGAGGCATCGAGGTATGCCTTGGACTCTTCGGCCCCAAACTTCACCCCATTCTCCTGTATCGCACCCATCTCACCGTATTTCCTAATGAAATGGGGTGCGCATAAGGGCCAAAGACCCCAAGGAACACATGACACTTGTCAGTCTCTGCAGAGTGGGGTATGGTGAAATGGCGTGGCCGTTATGCCTGACGACCCAAACGCACATCCCAATGCCTGTCACTCTCTGCAGGGTGGTGGTGGGGTTGGCTTCAGTTCAATACTTCACTGCCATTCCTATTACGCAGCTCTGTAACTTCTACACTACCACTGCCAATGCCAGCAAGCAAACATTCGGCATTGACAAATGCTTGTTCTAGATGTTTTAATAGGGGAAAGGGGGAAACTGTTTAACCAGGAAAGGTACACTAAGCTACAGTGTGTTTCCAGGTTTGACCTGGGAGCACAAGGTATTTAAGTGACTTGCTCAGGGTCACACAGTATGCAAGTGGGGCAGACTAGATTCAAACCTAGGTCTCCAGATTTGCAGCTCAGTGCCCTTAACCTCTATGCTATACTCAGGGCCCCGATTTTTCTGCGGCACATCGGAGCAAAGTTCTGCGGCAGGGTTCTCATTTGCCGCAGAACTTCATGCACTAACACCAATTTCTGCAATTCTATGCACATTTTTACCCTTAATTTTTTTCCTTTTTTGTTTTTTGCCATATCTGACACAATGCACGTTACGTAACACAGTCATTTTATGGGTGTTTGTCACCAAATTTTCAACATAGCCAGTTTAAGACCTCTGCTCATGAACAGTATCACTGTGATTTTATTAATCTGTCCGAACATTGATTTGCACACCCGACTACGCCATTCTGCGCTACAAGGGTGGAAACACATTTTGGGTGAGATGTGAAAAATGACAGCTGTACTACTCATAAGACAGTGTGGTGAAATGGCAATGTTGAAACTCTGGAGTGAAAATATTGAAATTTCGCGAACTTACGAGCCTGCGTAGAAACTGCGCAACGCACGCTCGTTAAACAGTCATTTTTTGGAATTTTTTCACCAAATTTTCAACATAGCCATTTCAAGACCTCTGCTCATGAACAATGTCACTGTGATTTTCTTAAGTTGTCCCGTACATTGATTTCGCACACCGACTGCGCCATTCTGCGCTACAAAGGGTGGAAACACATTTGAGGTGAGATGTGAAAATGACAGCTGTACTACTCATAAGACAGTGTGGTGAAATGGCAATGTTGAAACTCTGGAGTGAAAATATTGAAATTTACGAACTTCACGAGCCTATGTGAGAACTGCGTACGACACTCGTTAAACAGTCATTTTTTTTGAATTTTGGCACCAAATTTTCAACATGGGGGTTTTGGGCCCCCTTCTCATGAATTATGTCACTGTCATGGTGGTATTCGGTCCCGAAGGGTGATTTCACAGTCACTGCGCGAAATCACCCTTCATAGAAACATAGACTTTGACGGCAGATAAGGACCGCTAGGCCCATCTAGTCTGCCCATTTCCCTACCTACAGGATAGGCCGCAGATCCTAGTTAACCAACAGCCTTTATCTTCCTGCCCCCCACAAGAATTGCCTTATGTCTGTCCCATGCATTCTTGAATTCTCCCACAGTTTTAGACCCTCAAACTTCCTCAGGAAGGCTGTTCCATGCATCCACTACCCTCTCTGTGAAATAATACTTCCTCACATTGCCCTGAACCACCCTCCTTCTATCTTTAAATTGTGTCCCTTGTTCTTGCAAGTCTCTTTTCTGAAAGATGCCACCCTCTTGGACTTTGTTGATTCCTTGAGGTACTTGAATGTTTCTATCATGTCCCCCTCTCCCTTCTTTCCTCAAGGGTATACATATTAAGCTCCTTTAGTCTCTCCTCATCGGCTTCTCTTGCAGACCCTGCACCATTTGAGTTGCCCTCCTCTGGACTGCCTCTATCCTGTCTATGTCCTTGCGGAGATGGGGTCTCCAGAACTGGACATAGTATTCCAGATGGGGTCTCACCAACTGTCTGTACAGAGGATAACAACTTCCTGTTTTCTGCTGCTGATGCCTCCCTGTACATCCCAGTATACCCCCGGCCCTCCCTACTGCCTTCTCACATTGCTTGCTAACCTTAAGGTCATCTGATATGACTACCCCCAGGTCCCTTTCCTGTTTTGTTGTTGCTATTAGCTCCCCACCCATTGTGTATTCTTCCCCTGGGTTCTTGTTTCCCAGGTGCATTATTTTGCACTTTTTTGCATTGAATCCTAGCTGCCATACGTCTGACCATTCCTCCTGGGTGGGCTCCCAGCGTGGCACAAGGACCTTGGGGGGGGCATTCAGCCGATGGGGGAATTGGGAACCCCCTCGGCAAAATCATTGATTGCCACGCTGGGGTGGGCTCCCAGAGTGGCATATAGGCATTGGGAGGGGACTGTGAAACAGACGGGGATTGGGCACCATCGGCAAATGAAGCAGACATTTGTTCAGCATATCAATTCAGCGTGGTGATGGCAAATTCAGCGGATATTTCCGCGGTTTACCGCATCCGCGGAATCGCGGAAAACTCGGGGCCCTGGCTATACTGCCTTCAATATTAATACTATTAACATTCAGTGTTAATGCTGATAAAATTTGTCCATAACTCATTTAAGTATTCTTTTGGGGGAGGGATTCAAGAGCTTATCTGGTTTATGACCTAGTTCTGCATTTTTTCATTAGGTTTTCGGATTGTTTATCCTCAAAATCAGATAACTGATCTGATAGAGAGAAGGCCTCAGAATCCCTTTCATCTCCTTCTGGGTCTCCCCCACTGTTGAACTTTTGCAAGAACTTCAAACTATTTCTAAGTGCTGCACTACCTGCTTTATTTGTCTTGGTCACCTTCTCCTTCAATTTTTGCATTCCTTCCCCCTTTTTTGGACTTACTAAAATCATATCCTCCTCCTCCTGGGGGGTGGCATGCTCAGGGAAGCTACATTGTCAACATTTGAAGGCTGCACATCACCTGTTTCCATCTGAGAAGCACCACTCTCAGATACTAACATTACAGTACATACTGAAGGAAAATCTACAGAAGGGGTCTCCTCTTCCTGCAATCCTACAGTTTGACCTGTCTCAAGGAGACCTTGCTTCTCAGACACAGTGTTGTGCGAAATTGAAAAATTTCGACCTGTGAAATATTTCATAGAATTCATGCATTTCACAAAATATTTTGTGGGGTGAAATGCAAAATATTGCCCATGGAGTGAGCGAAATTTCACCCGTGAACCGGCAAAATTCACCGCTCATGGCCGAAATGTCACCACCCATGGGCAAAATTCTGCAATTTTGCCACTAACTTCCTCCCTGGTGTCCAGTGGTCCCCTCCCCCAGCTGCTCACCAGCCCAAATTTACAAAACAAATTCTCCCTGGTGTCTAGAGGTCCCCTCCCAGCCGATCACCAGCCGAAATTGAATAAAGCCCCCCACCCTGAGTTACCCTCATGTACGGCGTCCTCCCAACTCCTTGTGCTAAAAAAAATAAATAAATAAAATGCCCAACTCCCTGGTGTCTAGTGGACCCCCCACTCCCCCACCCTGTCCTGGGTATCCACTACCCGCTCCCCAAAAGTACCCCGGTCAGGCCACCAGTACAGCTCTCCACTCACCTCTATGGCCGGCAGCCAACCGAGTGCACTTCAATGAATAAGTGCATGCTTATACAAGAATCGCTTATTCATTGATTCAGGCAGCCTGTGTTCTGACTACTACTGGAGTGTAGTGAGAGTGCTGTGTGTCTAAATCTGTCAATGAATGAGCGCATGCTTGTACAAGCATGCACTTATTCATTGAAGCACTGAGTCGGGCTGCCGGCCATGGAGGTGAGAGGAGAGCTGTACCGGTAGACTGATCGGGGTACTTGGGGGGGAGCGGGTGGATGCTATCTGCTGACAGGGTGGGGGAGTGGGGGGTCCACTAGACACCAGGGAGTTGGGCATTTTATTTATTTATTTTTTTAAGCACAAGGAGTCAGGAGGATGCAGGACATGAGGTTAACTTGCGGGGGCTTTTTTCAATTTCGGCTGGTGGGAGTTAGGCATTTGATTTTTTTTTTTTAGTACAAGGAGTCTCTGAAGACTTGAGACATGAGGGTAATTTGGGGAGGGGGAGACTTTATTCACTTTTGGACGGTGATCGGCCAGAGTGGGGGACCACTAGACACCAGGGAGATCCCCATTTGTGAGGGGCAAAATTGTGGGCGATATTTCACTGTAATTTCACAACAAATGTCACGCAGCAAAATTGCTGATTTTGCAGCAATTTCCCCTGTAAAATTTTATTTTGCAACATCTCTAGAGGTAGTAGGTGATTTAGCCATGGTCTGAGCTTTGGCCTGCTCTGTACTGGTATACTGACCCTTAGCTATCAGATCATCCTTATTTAACCCACCTTCCTTACTATGTGTAGTTCAGGGACAATGTCTAAAAGAATGTCCCTGTCCACACACAAATCGCACCTGAACAGATTTCAGAACATGTGACTAGGATGACCATATTCCATGCAGTTATTGCATCTGTCAGTATTACAAGCTTAAATGAGTCCTTGAACCACATTTGTGAAATGATTGGGGCTGTCCTAGATAAAAACCCATTCCACGGTCCTTACCTACAAAAAAACTATTTGGGAGATGCTGTGCACCATAATTTGTCTGCAAAAGTTTGACTTCAAACTTCCATCCTCCAGTCTCTACTGGACTCCACTGATGATATCAAAGTATTGCTTGAACATTTCATTGAGGTCTTCAGTGCTGCCTGCTATATACACACACCTTATAAAAAGATGAAGATCTGTGGCATAGTGCATCCTTGGAGCACTCCTGAAATCATTGCTGGTATAAAACACAGGGACCAAGCCAGTGACCCAGGTTCAGGAACAGACCAGGGGCATCGGAGGGCCAGCCGGGGAATAAGGATGAGGCATCCTGTAGACTGTTCTCCTTCTCCAGGGGCAGGGTGGGGAGAGTGCCCGGTGCATGACGGTCCCCTGGCAGAGGCCAGGAGTACCGCAAGCAGCCAGCGCCAGTACGTTTGGGGGCAGGATGGATAGAAACATAGAAACATAGAAACACAGACTTTGATGGCAGAAAAGGACCACTTGGCCAACCCAGTCTGCCCATTTCCCTACCTACTGGATAAGTTGCAGATTCTAGTTAACCAACAGCCTGCTTCCTGCAACCCCGCACTATAATTGCTTTGTGTCTGTCCCATGCATGTTTGAATTCCCCCACTGTTTTAGACCCAACGACCTCCTCTCCGTGAAAAGAATTTCCTCACATTACCCCTGAGCCGTCCCCCCTCTAGCTATAAGCTGTGCCTCCTTGTTCTTACACATCTCTTTTTCTGAAAGATGCTACCCTCCTGGACTTTGTTGATTCCCTTGAGGTATTTGAACGTTTCTATCATGTCCCCCCGTCCCTCCTTTCATCAAGGGTATACATATTAAGCTCTCTCCGTCACTCTTCATATGGTTTCTGATGTAGACCCTGCACCATTTTAGTTGCCTTCCTCTGGACTGCTTCCATCCTGTCTATGTCTTTGCGTAGATGAGGTCTCCAAAACTGCACACAGTACTCCAGATGGGGTCTCACCAACTGTCTGTATAGAGGGATAACCACTTCCCTTTTTCTACTTGTGATGCCCTTCCTATGCATCCCAGTATCCCCTGGCTCTCCTTACTGACTTCTCACATTGCTTACCCACCTTTAGGTCATCTGATATGACTACTCCCAGGTCCCTTTCCATTTTTGTTGTTGTTAGTACCTCCCTGCTATTGTGTACTCTTTCTCCAGGGTTTTGTTTCCCAGGTGCATTACTTTGCACTTCTTTGCCTTGAATCTAAGTTGCCATATGTCTGACCATTCCTTCAACCTTGCCAAGTCCTTCTCATCTTTTCTACCCCTCTTGTGTATCAACTCTGTTACAGATCTTTGTGTCATCTGCAAAGAGGCATACCTTTCCTTCCAGACCCTCTGCAATGTCACTTATAAAGATGTTAAAGAGGATTGGACCCAGTACTGAGCCCTGAGGTACCCACTAGTAACCCCTTTCTTCGGAATGTGTCCATTCACTATTACCTTCTGTGTCCTGTTGTGCAGCCAGTTCACTACCCAGGCTACCACCCTGGGACCCACTCCCAGGCTGGCTAACTGATTATTAATATTTTGTGGGGACTGTGTCAAATGCCTTGCTAAAGTCTAGGTAGGCCATATCCACAGCCCTCCTGGTCTATTACTTTGGTCACCCAGTCAAAAATCAATTAGATTAGTCTGACATGACCTTCCTGCTGTAAATCCATGTTGCTTGGGTCCTGTGCCCCGCTGGCCTCTAGGTACTCAACAGTTCTTTCTTTCAGAAGTGATTCCATCATTTTCCCTACCACTGAGGTCAAACTTACAGGTCTGTAGTTTCCTGCTTCTGCCTTGCTCCCACTTTTGTAAGGGAATCACATCTGCCCTCCTCCAGTCCTCAGGTACCACCCGTCCTGCCATGATTTGTTTAAAAGTGTAGTCAGTGGTGTCACTAGGTCCCCTTAGTTCTTTTAGGATTCTGGGGTGAATCCCGTCAGGCCCCATTGCTTTGTCCACCTTGAGTTTTAGGAGTTCTTTCAGGACTCTTTCTTCTGTGAATGGACTGGTATCTCCCCCTACCCAGAGTGCTTCTGTTGTCTGGTTTAGGTAACTGCTCCTCATCTTCTTTTGGAATACTGAACAAAAGTATTAATTTAAGTATCTCTGCCTTTTCACTGTCTCCTCTGCCACATCCCTCTCCTTTATTAATCTTCACTATCCCTCCGTTAACCTTTCTATCTCCCTAATGTACCTATAAAAGGTTTTATCCCCCTTTTTGACCGAGTTGGCTATTTTTTCCTCGGTTTGTGCCTTTGCTATTCTGACTGCCTTTCCTACTTCTTTCTGCTTTAATTGATAAACTTCCCTGTCGTGCTTCCTCTGTGATTCCTTATACTTTTTGAATGCAGCCTTTTTCTCCTTAAACTTCCCTGCCACCTCTTTTGAGAACCATAGTGTTTTTTTACTCTGCTTTGTTTTCTTTATTTGTTTTACACAAAGACTTGTTGCCTCTATGATGGCAGTATTGATTTTTCTCCATTGTTCTTCCATCCCTCCCATTTGGCCATTTGCTAGTGCATTCTTGAGTGTTCACCCATTTGCCAAAGTCAGCCCTTCTAAAGTCCAGTATCCTTGTTTTGTATGGCTTATCTCCATGGTTGTGCTCATTGTGAAGCACACTGTGCAGTGGTCGCTTGTTCCCAGATGTCTACTGACTTCTAAATTTGTGATCCTCTCTCCATTTGAGGATACCAGGTCTAGTATTGCTCCTCCCGAGTTGGTTCCAGCACTAGCTGTCTAAGGTCTCCTCCAGGGCATCAGAATGACCCTGCTCTTGGATGTGGCTGCAGTACATGTCCTCTAGTTAACATCTGGCATATTCAGGTCCCCCATCAACAGTATCTCCTTTTTCAGCCATTTTGAGAATGTCCTCTATCATTTTCTTGTCCATTTCCTCCCTTGAGATGGGGTCTGTATACAACCCCTGTGCGGATTAAGATGCCATTCCCATCTCAAGGTAACCCAGAGTCTCTTTGTCCTCCTCTTTACTTTTTAGTTCTGTAGCTTTGATCCTTCCCTTATGTATAGAGCTACTCCACCTCCTCTTTTGCCTTCCCTGTCCCTTCTGTAGATTGTGTACCCTGGTATGTTGACATCCCATTCATGGTTCTCGGTGTACCATGTTTCTGTGAATGCCACAATATCCAATTGTTCATCTTCCATCAAAGCTACTAGCTCAGAAAGCTTGTTTCCCAGACTACGGGCATTAGTAGTCATTGCCTCCATTTAATGTTGGCTTGATCCTTTTTCCCCATTCCTGCTCTTATTGCTCTTATCTATTTTACCATTTACCCCATCCTGCCCTGTGTTGAGCTCTGTACCTCAGTGTTTGCCTACTACCAGCCCCTGTTTTGTGGGGAGGCTTGACTTTTCCTGCCCTTTATCAGTACCTCCCCCTTATCTAGTTTAAAAGCTTGCCAAGGAGCATTTAAACCTGTCACCTAGAGCTGGTCACCTTTGTGAGACAAATGCAGACCATCATACCAGTATAGACCTTTATCTCTCCAGGTGGACCCCCAGTCCCCAATGAAGCCAAAGCCTTGTGCTCTGCACCAGTTTTGCAACCATTCATTAAACTGCATGGTGTGCAGTACCCTAGCCTCATTCCTGCCATGGACTGGTAGCACCTCTGAGAAGGTTACTGTGCTTGCTACCCGTCTGAGGCCCCTCCCCAACTCCACAAATTCATTCTGCACTGCACTGATCCCATGCTTAGCTAGGTCATTTGTCCCAAGGTGGACAATGATATCTAGTTCTCTCTCCTGTGATGCTGCTTCTACAATTGTGAGGATTCGCTTCTTGTCCCTCCAAGCCATGGCACCAGGCAGGCAGCTTACTTCCCTTCTCTCCCTTCCCCAGTTCTACCCTCCTAACAATTGAGTCCCCTATCAGTAGCTGTTTCCTTCCCCTGTGGTGTCCCTTGCCACCCTTTTGTGGATCTCCCTTGTGGATGTCCTCAGCATTCTTCTGGGTCTCCACTGAGGGTGCCATCATAGAGGAACCTTGCTCTGCCAGAATGGCATCTGATTTGTGTAGAGGTACAACTGGGGGGCTTCACCTCTGGTCCACCACCCAACCCTCCCAGAACCCACTGTGGTCCTACTGCTCTTCATATTCTGAAACCTCTGACTCAGTGG
Organism: Neoceratodus forsteri; assembly: GCA_016271365.2. Lineage (NCBI taxonomy): Eukaryota > Metazoa > Chordata > Ceratodontiformes > Ceratodontidae > Neoceratodus > Neoceratodus forsteri. The sequence goes on along the minus strand of CM028131.1, from coordinate 155,738,651 downwards.
TTGTGGCAGTGGTGCTCTTTGTGAGGGGGGAGGCCTCCTTAGTCCTTGCTAGTTCAGCCTGGAGGTGGGCAACCTCCTCTCTCAGAGCTGACAGTCACCTACAAATAGGACAGCAATGCAGTTTCCAGAATGCTTCCCGGAAAACTGCTGCCCCACAGCCAGTGCATTGCACCACTCTCCACATGCAGGTCATCATTGCACATTCCCACCCCCCTTACAGCGGGGAAAAAAACACCGATGCCTGCTGCCTTGGTGACATCTGCCCTGCCATCTTCATTGCTCCTAGACTGACTCCTGACCTATCCTGAAGTTCACAGCACTATGGGCCAGGTGCCACAACCCCACCCTGGGGGGAAGCTACAGGGTATCGGGAGTGCAGCTCATGTGGGGATGAGGTGGCAGGGGTCCGTGACTGGACCAAGGGTACTGGCACGGGCAGCGGACAAAAAGAGAAAAAATAAATAAATAAATAAAACATAGGGACCACTTATGACACTGTGTTAAACCCTCCTGTAAGCAACAGGACCAGCAAGCTTATAAAGCTGCAAGGAATACATGCACATGGCCTATCTGACAGGCAAAAAATAAACACCACAGAGAGCTTCTTACTAACATGTGGGGGGATAGCAAGAAGTTCTGGTCAAACAACAACAATATCATTGGCAAAGACCCTAAAGTGTCACCCTTAATGCTAAACCTGGACGGAACGCCAACTTTGGATCCGCATAAAATCGCTAATGCGTTTAATGATGCCTTCACTAACTTGAGCAGTGTCCTTCCAAGTGACTTCTTTGATGATACTTCAGCAAACACAGCTTGTCGCAACACAGACAAGACATCTGGACACCCCCTTATCTACTTTAGAAAGATCTCTCCTACCCAGGTTCGAAAATTCCTGATTAAAGTTTTGGGAAAGTCTAGGTACAGTGGTGACTCTCTGGACCGTAAGCTTATCGCACTTACCTTAGAGGAAGTGCTACTACCCATTACAAAGATCCTTAACCTCTCTCTAACCCTGTCACAATTCCTGCAGGTATGGAAAATAGCCCATGTGACCCCCAGTACATAAGTTGGGTGATCAGGCTTTGCTAAACAACTGCAGGCCTATAGCAATCCTCCCCCCCATATCAAAAGTGCTGGAACATATTGTTGCCAAACAACTGGTGGAATATCTCAAAAAATACTCCATCCAGTGACCACAACAGCACTGCTTCTGAAAAGGTCACAGCACCTCCACTGCACTCATTGAATTCACCAATTTCATTCATCAAGTTTTTGACCAAGGTAAGTTGGTAGGAGAAGCCTTTATACACTTAACGACATTAACCACCAGCTCCTCCTCGGTCAATTAACTAAGATTGGTGTCTCTAGTGAAACACTGAATTGGTTCAGAAGCTATCTTGGTGACAGGACCCAACAGGTGAAAATATCTAATGTTGCTTCCAATCAGCAGGCTATCAGGTCTGGAGTACCTCAAGGTTCAATACTGGGCCCACTCCTTTTCGGTAGCTTTCTGAACAACTTGCCATCAGCATGTCACCAAAGGTCCCTCCTTTATGCTGATAACATGGTCATCTTTACAAGCCACACAGATCTCAGCCTACTTGAATGCGAGTTACAGCTTGACTTTAAAGAAATTAAGCAATGGTTTAGTGTGCACAAACTAGTACTAAACTATAAGAAAACTAAAGTGTTGTTGTTCTCATCCTCCCGCAATAAGAACAAGTCTCATCCTCTTATTACCAGAAATAGCCTAGGAGCCTCCCTCAGACAAATCCAGCACTTCAAGTACCTAGGTGTAACCCTTGACAGTCATCTCACCTACTTACCCCACATCAAGAATGTTGCCAGTATGGTCAGTGTTAGGATAGGGCTCCTTTATAGGCACAGACGGTGTCTGACTCCAGAAACCTTCAAGCTCGCAGTCCACAGCTCAGTCATAACAGTCATTGATTATGGCTTGGTCAAATATGGATCTGCCTCCCACGTCACTCAGAAGGTTAACGATCGCCCTGAACAAGGTTTGCACTCTATATGGGCACCCCTCGACTTACCCACACATGTGAGCTTTACTCACAATCCAGGTGGCTCCAGCTCAGTGGCAGGATTAAATACCAAATGTGCTTGCTTACTAAAAAAGCACTCCTTGGACTCCTTCTGATGGGGGATGCTAACCTCCTGTGAAAATCTCCTAAGACCCAACACACTCGCTTATCCACAGCTGAACACCTCCTAGTTCCCAAGTGCCGGACTACCCAATGTCAATGGACCTTTCTGTACTGGGCACCACTCTGGTACAATGGACTACACCATGAATTAACTAACCTTCTGAAACTGGAGCCTTACATGCATATGCTTTGGCAGCATCTTAGAACTGAAAGCCACTGTGACTGTACCCCCTAATTTTAAGGGTACCTGCCTGCATTCCCCCCCACCGACCTTTCCTCATGTTCTCCACAACTCCCAATCAAAACATTCTGGTCTACACCCTGCCCTGACATAGCCTTTGGCTGCTGCCTCTCTGCCCTTGGATTTTTATACTGCATTTCTACACTTAATCCCCTAGGACACTAAAATAACCTTCTGTCTCCCTCTCTCTCTCGCTCTCTGTCTCTCTGTCTCTCTCTCTCTCTCACTTTCTTTTCTCTCGCGCGCTCTCTCTCTCTCTCTCTGTCTGTCTGTCTAGCTCTCTCTCTCGCCTGTAACTGCTTTGCTGACCTTGATATCTAAAGTATTCCTGTGCTTGCCAAATGTTCAGTTGGTAGCCCCTTCCTACCAAGCGCTATCTACTATGATGTATGCTATATTGTCAATGTTTGTTTGAATTCCATTTAGTTGCTACTTATTGTTGTTTATTATGATGTATGATGTATTGTCAATACCTGCCTGTGTATTACTTAGTTAGCTCCCCTCTGTCTGTTTGTTACCCCCTCCCCCTGACGTGGAGCCTTTGTAAATAAGCTATGTTTAGCTCAAAGGTACTTGTAATCTGAAATGAAATAAATAAATAAAATAAAAAAACCCCGTCCATACTTGTTGATGCCAAATGATTGGTGTAGGGGTTTCTAGCACATCACACCTTTGCTTTAACCAATATGTAATATAAAAAAATATGAACACTTTCATTATGGAATACTATAGTTATTGTTTTGATTGTTGGTTTGGACAGCAGGATGGCTAAAAAAGGTGTTCAAAGAGCAGTATCTTTTAAACATCATATTTTACCCCAAACCTCTCAAGTGTTCTCAGTCCTAAAACTGACATTGAATATACTTTCTCCAAACACGTGTATAACTGCATAACGATCAGTGGCCATAAACCCCACGGAGTCTTTTTAAACGTTTCCTGATTACAGAAAGTCTTTCAGGTTGTGGATCCATGCCACCTTTATATTTAAGTCTGACTGTGTTTCTTCTGGGTACCGGTTCGCCCTGTGTAGAAAAAAAATCAAGCATTTGGAATTGTCTACCTACAGCTCCTTGACTATTTTACTGGTGAGCATTCTCTGAGGTGGAGGGAACTGAGTCATTAGCAGTGCGAGAGAAAGCCTCTAAAGCAGACTAAGGATCGGTATCAGAAGTTAATTACAGATCTCATAGGGGCTGCTTTACCAGAAACCTCAGCAGTATCACCACCATCCACAATGTTATTTTTCCCAGAAGTTGAACCCATATCAGTTTTATTTGATGTTACTTGCTGGCCCAAACTCCCTTCCCCTACCACTTTAGTGTGTCCTGTAAAGGTGTTGGTGCTATTTTTGCCTACTCCGTAGCACTCACTGTCTATTCAGAGCCACAATACTCCATCTCCAGCCCTCATCCACCCCACAGCCATGAACACTGCTTGTAACATGGGGAAGGGAAACAGTTGCGCAGGATTGGTCCAACAGTGTCAGGTGACCGTTGATTAATTCTCAAGTAATCCCCAGTTGCTGGAGAATTAATCAATGTTACAGTGCACACACTTTATCTTCCCCATGTCTGTTTCCTGTCCCTGTTGTGGTATATAGCTGCAGTACCAGTAGAGGACACATTTCGTTTTCCTCAAAGTACCACAGCAGTTACACACATCACAGAAGTGTCTTATTTCTGTGACTTGGCAGAGTTAGCAGCATATTTTTTCAAGCTGACTGCATGACTCACTACTTTTTCACCCTTCATTTCTGTGCTCAATTCAGTACATTTGGAAATTGATCAAAAATGGGTGTAAAACAGTGCTGTGCTGCTAGCATTGTTTGACAGCCATCTGTTGGCCTGCCAAGAATTGCAGGAACAAAGAAGTTGCAAGTCAGCCAAAATGAGCACATATTCTGAAATGTTGATCACATCTGCATGTAATCATTAATTCAATGACTGTTCACTGTTACACTCACAATATTAAAACAAAAAATCAGCCTGTTCAGCATGTAGTTTCACCAGTCAGGTGCAACCCCCTTTCTCTTGCACATTGTAGGAACCTTAATTTCCTTCTTTGTAATTGTGCACTTTAAAATTACTTTTACACAATGTAATGTGATTTTTTAACTTGGTTTACGAAAGTTTTTTTTCAGATTGGCTCAATTCAGTACATTTGGAAATTGATCAAAAATGGGTGTAAAGCAGTGCTGTGCTGCTAGCATTGCTTGACAGCCATCTGTTGGCCAGCCAGGTATTGCAGGAACAGCAACCAGAGGTTTTATTTAAATATATGCATTTCCCATAGTGCACAGCAGCCAAATCCCAAACAGCAAACATAGGAGAAAAGCGGAGATGATTCCACAGTTCACAAAAGTAAGTCAGCCAAAATGAGCACATATTCTGAAATGCGGATCACATCTGTATGTAATCAGTAATTCCACTGTTGCACTCACAATATTAAAAAAAAACAGCCTCTTCCAGCATGTAGTTTCACCAGTCAGGAGCAACCCCCCTTTCTCTTCCCCATGGTAGGAACCTTAATATCCTCCCGGAACCTTTGAAATTATGCACTTTAAAATAACGTTTATGCAAATGTAACATGGGGAAGAGAAACATATAAAAAGAGTGCTGAACCCTTTCTCTTCCCCATGTTACAAGTGAATTAACCCACTTCAGAGCATGGGTCTACTTAGGAATAAATCCACATCTGGTTGGTTGGAACCACTTAGCCTGCGGCCTCGTAGTCCAACCCCCCCCCCCCAGCTGTGGATTAATTCCCAAAGTGAACTGCAGCTCTGCTAGTGGAATAATTCTTCTTCTGCAGACTATTTTTGTGTAGTTTGTTTTTGTCAAGGTAGAATGAAATGGGACACATCATAGGCTGGGTTACCAACTCAAAGTTGCCTTTCCTGACGTGTCAGGTTCCCCAGCAGTACTGTACTCCAATTTAGAGCTCTCCAACATGTCTGGGACAGCAGAACTTTTAACCAGAGAATCAGCGTGTACAGAAGCCATGGCCACTGTTGAATGAGCAGCCACATTATACTTAGAAATGTCCGAGGGAATGTCTATCCCAATTTTGCTCTTAGAGGACTGTTCAACTGAAACCTCAACAGTGCCAGTAGAATGTTTCTTCACTCAAACTGCACCCCCTATTTTGGCAGTCACTGTCTTTGATGATTCTGCATCAGCCGGACAAAACAGCTGAGCTTGCTTGACAGGACCATTAGCAGGGTTGACAGGAGTTGGAAATTCAGCTCACAAGAGCTCAGCCTGTAATTGCTCTTTTCTGTGTAAATATTTTGTCTCTTCCTCAGCCATGAGAAAATAAAGTAATTTCCTTTTCTTTTTCAAAGCAGCTTGCAATTTTTCCTTTTGCGTTGTAGCTGAAATATTTTCCATTACATCCACGTTGGGTCTACCAAACTCAGGAGTTCTTTTTTCCATCTCAGTACCTGCAGACACCAACTCCATATATTCCTCCTCCTCCATGGTCTCTAAAGATACTAAAACAAGGAAGGAGACTTACTCCACTGCCTCAGATACATCCATCCTCTCTCCGCCACCAGAGCTGGCCATCATGGTGTGCCAGATGGCCAAAGGTCCCCCCCCCCCCACTGCAAGAGTCGAGGAATTTCCCCCAGTGGCCTGGCCAACATTCCTCTTTCTATAAAGTTGGTTCATGCAATTATCCAAATCTGTGTGAAATGACTGCCACTACACATTTACAGTTGCTTCACTACCATGCTCTTATTACTTGTAAAGTGCTTTGGGATATACTATGTATAAAAATTGTTATATATATTTATATATATATATATATATATATATGCCAATTATTATTCTTCTGCTAGCAATTCAGATTAAACAAAGTGGACAGTATACCACAGAGGTTACAGTAACAAGTTGTGAATGAGCTTGGTACATACAGTAGACATTGGGTTGATTCCCACAACCTCCACTTGCATACTGTCTGACACTTTGCAAGTTACTTAACCTCTCCAGTGCTCCCGGATTGCCCCTGTAAATGGACCTTGTGCTCAGTGGGCCTTACCCAGTTACCAAAGGGTGAAAAAAAAGAAAACTCACCATTAGATCAGCAAAACAACAAAACAAAAGGCTTACATTCAGTATCATACACAGATCCTGCATTTCAGCCTCTTGCCCAACAAGTACATCTAGGGTCCCTTGTTATGTTTGCTTGCACGCATGTGCAAGAAACATAGTGCCATCATACGAGTTCTCCAGAGGTGTGTCAGCCTCTTCCAATTCAGTCAGTGTGTTTGCAGGCACAGTCGCAGAGCACCAATCACTGTTCCAGCTGCCTATGACAGCTGAAAATGCAGTGGCATACAGTTGAAAGGGAGAGCTCCACTTGAGTGAGCAGAGCTCTCCCCCCCACACACACACACTGCATGCTCATGCACCTTCCCCCCCACACTGTACAGCCGACAGGGGTGTCCAATCCCCTTGGCTGCATGACCCCCCAAAGCATCCAAGTGCCATGCTGGGAGCCCACCCCAGTGTGGCAAAATGATAATTATGGCCAGCGAAGTGCCCAATCCCCATCGGCCACTGTCTCTCCCGGTACAGGGGTGACACGCTGAGAGCCCACCCAGCATGGCAACAGATACCATGGCCCGATGGGGGTGCCCAATCCCGTCAGCTCCACGACCCCCAGCTGTCCTTCTGCCATGCTGGGAGCCCACACCAGCATGGCAAACGTCCCGCGTCATCTTTTACAGAAAAAAAACCTGTAAAGAAAAAAGCGGTCACTCACAGTCTCCCTGCCCCCCCACAACCTGCACCCACCCACTGCGCACCCTGCCTCCCCGCACCCCCACCCATACTTACCTCGGAGTCCGCAATACGATCTTCAGTGGACTGGGAAATAGTCTGCACTCTTCAAAGCCGACCACAAACTGAGGAAATGCTGGTAAGCTGTATAATGGGATAGGTAGGGTTTTTTCAACTTTGTTACATATCTCAGGCATTTTTTTGAATTTTTGCACCAAATTTTCAACATGGTGTTTTTGGGACCCCTGCTCATGAATTCTTGCACTATCATGGCGTTACTCGGGCCTGAAGGGTGATTTCGCAGCCACTGCATGAAATCACCTTTCTGGAGTGATTAACGAAATGACAGTGCCAGTGTTCATAAGGTGGGCTCTCAAAAGCCTATTTTGTAAATTCCAGGAAAAATTCCTAAAATGACAGTTTTACGAAAGGCAGCATTATAGTTCCCACGCACGCCAGTTCACGAATTTTCAATATTTTCTACTCCAGATTTTCAACATTGCCATTTTACCACACCTTCTTATGAGCAGTACAGCTGTCATTTTTCACATCTCACCCAAAATGTGTTTCCGCCCATGTAGCGCACAATGGCACAGTAGGTGTGTGAAATCAATGTATGGGACATTAAGAAAATCACAGTGACACTGTTCATGAGCAGAGGTCTTAAAATGGCTATGTTGAAAATTTGGTGAAAAAATTCCTAAAAATGACTGTTTTACAAGCGTGCATTGCGCAGTTCCTACGCATGCACTCGTAAGTTTGCGAATTTTCAATATTTTCACTCCAGATTTTCAACATTGCCATTTTACCACCTCCTTATGAGCAGTACAGCTGTCATTTTACATCTAAGCCCTGGCGTGTTTCTGCCCATGTGAGTGCACAATGGGCGCGGTCGGTCTTGAAATCAATGTATGGGACATGTTAAGAAAATCACAGTGACACTGGTCATGAGCAGAGGTGGTAAAATGGCTATGTTGAAAATTTGGTGAAAAAATTCCCAAAAATGACTGTTTTAGGAGCGCACGTTGCGCAGTTCCTACGCAAGCCGGCAAGTTTGTGAATTTGTAATATTTGCACACCAGATTTTCAACAGTGCCATTTTACTGCACTTCCTTATGAGCAGTGCAGCTACTATTTTTCACATCTCGCCCCAAATGTGTTTCTGCACATGTAGCGCACAATGGTACAGTCAGTGTGCGAAAACAATGTTTGGGACAGATTAAGAAAATCACAGTGATACTGGTCATGAGCAGAGGTCTTAAAATGGCTATGTTGAAAATTTGGTGACAAAACTCCATAAAATGACTGTTCCGAGTGAGCATTGCGCAGTTTCCAAGCACCCTCGTAGGTTCATGAATTTGTAATATTTTCAGTCCAGATTTTCACCAGTGGCATTTTTCCACACCTCCTTATGAACAGTACAGCTGTCATTTTCCACAACAGGGCTGCAATGTTTTTTCACACTTTCAGTGCAGCGATGCGTGGTCACTGTGGGAAATCATTGTTTGGGACAGATAAAGAAAATCACACTGACACTGTTCATGATCGGAGGTCCCAAAACGCCTGTGTTAACAATCTGCTGTAAAAATATCCCCACATTAGTTACATTACGGGTGTGCGTTACACAGTTTCTATGCACGCTCGTGATTTCACCAGTTTTTTTAAGAATTTCACAGCAGATTTTCAACATTGCCATTTTTTACACCTCCCCATGAACAGTATCACTGTCATTTTTCACATCCTGTTCAGAATGTGTTTTTGCACCTGTGGTGCCAAATGCCATAGTCGCTGTGCAAAAGCATTTTTCGGCTAACAAGCTGATATTGCCACTGTTCATGAGGTGGGGGTCACAAAAAAACCATGTTGAAAATTTGGAGTGAAAATACCAACGAGTGCCTGAGGCGTTAGGGTTTCCGACCATAACGCCTCACCCTGTAGAGTATGACAGGCATCAGGGGTGTGACTTGGGATTCTTGCCTGTCATGCTCATACCATTCCACCCCCACCCACACCCTGCAGCCAGTGAGAGGCATCAAGGTGTGCCTTGGACTCTTCGGGCCCAAACTTCACCCCATTCTCCTATACCGCACCCATCTCACTGTATTTCCTGATGGAATGGGGTGCTCATAAGGGCCAAAGACCCCAAGGCACATCGTGACATTTGTCAGTGTCTGCAGGGTAGGGTGTGGTGAAATGGCATGGCCATTATGCCTGATGACCCAAAGGCACACCCCAATGCCTGTCACTCTCTGCAGGGTGGTGGTGGGGTTGGCTTCAGTTCAATACTTCACTGCCATTCCTATTACGCAGCTCTGTAACTTCTACACTACCATTGCCAATGCCAGCAAGCAAACATTCGGCATTGACAAATGCTTGTTTCTCTTACTTTACTGGGCTCAGGTGTGACTTACAACACTCCCCCAGAGAGACATGCAACACATAAAGCAGGAAGTGCAGAAAGATCATAAGGGACCAGCTTTAAAAGCAAGAAGGGTTTGGTTCAAAACCCCTCCAGCCCCTGTGAAAACTTGTGTGGCCTGTGCGATGCTGGGTTGAACTGGGATTTATGACTGTAGGAAGCATGACATACATACTGTGCACTCCGTGCCATACAGCAAGGCCCGTGGCAGAGGAGCAGGAGTTGGAGAGGAGTCAGACAGAGCCTTGTAGCTCCCAAATAACAACGGCCTGAACATGCATCTGGCCAGAGGCATGCAGAGAGACAGCTAGAGAGAGACTGGATGATTGCACAACGGTAGTAGCAGGAGCACAGTGAGGTATTCTGCAAAATAAAAGACTATTAGTACTCCCTTTTTAACTAACTACCACAGTGAGAAAGCAGCATCAGGATGTTGCAAGGCAAATAAAGGTCCATCTCTGAGAAGCTATTCCCAGGGATAGCACCGGTGAACTGCAATTACTTGTAACACCAATCACCACAGGTACCCAAACTTGCAAGGCTTCTTGAAACATTCATTCTGCATCAAAAAAGAACAACACACTGAACAAAGGGACAAACAGTATCAGAGACTGTGAACTTTTCATATCATTAAATGACCACCTTTAATAAGAGACTGCCATGAGAACCAGTATGCCTAGAAAAAGCAGAGACCTCTAAGCAGGCTATGACCTGCATCTTCTGTGTCAAGATATGTGACCACTTTGTCTCTGGTGTCTAGACTGCCTGTCTGAGTGAGTGCTGCAGGATGAAACAGTGAATTTTTGATCCATCACCCCAGATCCCATAGCGCCAACTTCTGGGATCAGCACTGTGAAGCCTGAAGTCTGCAATGTCCAGGTTAGTGGGCCATCATTAATAATATGTCTAAAATACCCAACAGACTTGTGGACCTAGAGACTGTTTTGTCAATGGCCACTGAATATGCCCCTCTCTAATCAAACCCAGAGCAGAGACCTGTTTTGTTACAACTGACTCATCTGAGGAGGACATCACTGATTAAAGATTACAGCTTCCACCCTGCTCGGCCACCAGGCTGACAATGGAGGAGACAGAGGTGTTACAATCAGTAGCTGCCCGAACCATAGTCCTGTCAATGCCTTGGCCTCCAGAACAACAGGGTCTCAACTCACTGTGGCTCTGGGAAGTGATGCCACTGAATATACTGAGGATGAAAGAGAAAGCCTGCAAGCAGGCCAGTGCTGGCTACTAGAAAGGTGAAAGAGGCCCTAATGTTGTGACTCTAAAAGCTCCACAGCCTTTTAAAAAGATCAACAGTGGAGACATGGGACATCTTTTATTTTAATTCTCTTTTTATGTCCCCTTCTTACCGCAGTCAGACACTCCCTCCAGACACCCCAAAGCTCGCTTACCTGGGCTTTACCATTTCTTGAGACTCTTTTAGTGCTGTACTCCATGCAGCCTTGGTTTACCCCCGGTGGGAAGAGGTAGAGCATCCTGGGACTTTGCTCCCCATCACTTGCTTCAATGTCTTCATCGGTTGGGCCATTGAGATCACCTGGAGTCGATCATTGCTGTCCAGTGACATGGGGGGGCATTATTGGGCTGGCTGTGGAGTGTTTCCTGGTTTTCTCCCAATCCCCTGAGGAGCCAGCATGCTGGGAGGACCAAGGGGTGCACAAGCAAGCACAGTGTGCTTTCTGGAACTTGGCCAACATCCTCCCCTCCCCATGTTATGCCTACTCTTGTTGCACCTCCACCCATGATCACACAGATGGTGGTATTGCAGTGGGGTGGCAGTCCCTCCCCCCCAGAGGAGAGGAGCGTCTCCTGGGTTGCTCTGTCAACCTCCCCCCTGCCTGCCCTTAGAGGACCCTGGTCTGCTTCCAAACCCAGGTCGCTGGTGTCTCAAGCAGTAGTGCTACCACTGCTCCGGCGGGCTGGCCAGAGACGTGGAACATCTTGATGAAGAATGGTGATGAACTTGGACAGAATCATTAGTGAAGGAGTGGCATATCAGTTAGAGTATCTGGATTTCAAAGGTTGTGCTGACTTGGGTGGATGGATGAATACCAATGAAAATGGAGATAACAAAGCAAGCAAATGGCACCCTTATCAGCAAGCCCCCCCTGGAATACTAGAAATTAACTGTCTGTATCATTGGGGCAGACCATCAACTGCACGACCGAGCACTGGACTAGTGCAATTTTATATGGTTGCCTACTTTACTGTAGGGCAAAATTGCACTTACTCTGCCCTCTGATAAACCTACCTTCACCTATATCATACCAAATATCTGTACATCTAGGTAGACTACAGTGTTGTATTAGCTATCACAAAAACTATCCTCCAGCCTGGCACATTTGTAACCATATGCACATGTGTTATTCAGTTGTATGCCTCAGTTGTTTGCCTCCTGCACTATTGCTTAGTTAAAGCCGAAGGAGGCCTGTCCACCTTAAAAACTCTGCAAAGAGGGGTACCTCAAGGTTCTATATTAGGGCCCTTACTTTTTGCAATCTACATTAATAACATCGACTACTGTATAAAAGAAGCCAACATCCATCTGTTTGCAGATGATACAGTTCTCTACGTGAGTCGCCCAACACCTGAAGCTGCCTGCAATGACCTACTGTCAAAATTCAACCTTTTGCAAAGCCAACTCCTCCAAAAAAAGCTACTCCTTAATGCCAAAAAAACTAAAGCGATGGTCCTCTCTCCTTTTATCCGTACAGCTAACCTTGTGTCCAGTGGGACAGTTCCCCAAATTACCGCAGTTCTAGGTGAAAAACTAGAATTTGTTACAAAATTCAAGTATCTGGGAGTTTGGATAGACCAAAGACTCTCCTTCATTGAACATATCGAGGACTTGCTAAAACGACTTCGGCAAAGGCTTGGACTGTTTTTAGAATCAGCCAATTTCTCACCAGAGATGCCAGAAACAACTGGTCCAATCCATTTTCCTATCATTGGTTGATTACGCTGACTTCCTCTACAGCCAATGCCCCAACTCTTACATGGCTAAACTGGACACACTCTACCATCGAGCACTGAGGTTTATAGCGGGACTCCCCTTAAACACATCACTGCACCCTATATGCGGCAGTGGGATGGACATCACTAAAGTTCAAGCGCCACAAACGCCGCTCTCTGGACCTATAGAGCCATCTCTAATAAGCTGCCTTACTATATCTCCTGCTGTCTTCCCTGAGTATAATTGGGAAATACGCATTAAGAAGTTACTCAGCTATTACACTTAAAGTACCCAAAGCAAAATCCCGCTTGGCAGGGGCAGCCATAAGCTTCGTGCTACCTACCTTATGGAACGATCTACTAAAAACCCTCGAATTAAGCACTCTAATCGGTATAAATGCTTTCAAGATGCTTTATTTCCGTACAATCAGAGAAGTATGTAACTGCTTCACCCACTCAGACCCAGTACCGGTGTTTGCACTGGTATATAGCCACGCCTAGACCCAATTTTAAGTACTGACCCCCCCAGCTTGCTCCTCAACAGCCTAATTGTTCTCTCTCTTATCCCCCTGTCTTATCAACACTAGGCCCATCCATCCCCTTATTCTTCCTTTCCCAACCTCGGATAGGAGCTCACTACCCTGGGTTGTGACATCCTACCATGCCCTGTACTTTATAGCATTCAATCCGGGGCTCACATACTCCTTTTCTCCATCCACCTTCTCTACATCCAGCTTTACCAACTCCTTTCTGTGCACCATGCCCTCCTAGCCTTTCTCCCCTACTTCCCTCCTCTCTTTCCCCTACCTTCACCTCTACCTGGTGTATATTTTTTATTTTATTTTTTCTTCCGTTACTTCCTCCTGCAACCTTAGATAACCTGCTTTATCTTCCTATAGACACTTCTATGTATGTAAATACCGTGTAATCTGTACAATATCTGTATAATTCTATGTACATATGAACTTCTTTTTCTTCCTCTCTGTAAAGAGTATTATCTGTATTGCCTTGTAAATACCTGTGTTGACTTGTATATACAATTGTTCATGCTCCACCCAGGTCCATCTTGCAAATGAGCTACTGCTCAACAATGAACGCTGGTTAAATAAAGACTTGATATGATATGAAATAAAGACTTGATATGATATGATATAATATGATACTTTTATATATTGCAGTGTGCTGGAATATGTAATGTGTTATACGCTGTGTATCACTGTAATTGTATACTTGTAGGCTGTGTATCTCTAAAATTGTATATTTTATCCCTTGTCCACCTCCCCTGGGTCAAACCTGGGAACGAGCTTTGGCTCAGTGTGCCTTTCCCATTCAAAAAATGTTTAAAAAAAAAAATATATATATATCTTTCCAGTACTCCCTGATGAAGGTCTCCAGTCAGTCACATTCCCTCTGCCACTTCCAAGTCACACATGGTGCCCCGTGTCAGATTCCTAAATATCACAAGGCCTCAGGACACTACTGTCAGAATGACATCAATGATTATTCATCATAGTCATCATGGGAGGATGGGGTGGTACCCGAGGACGGGAGGAGAGCAGATGTGATTCTCCTTCACAAAAGTGGGAGCAAGAGTCAAATGATGAACTAGCGGAAGAAGGATGTCTCGAGCGCTGCTCCCAGGCCCCATCGAAACCAGCAAAGTTTTAAAATACTTCCGTTTTTTGTGTGGGGGTTGAATCTGCATTGTCCGGCTCTTCAAGGTCACCCGCCGCTTCAGAGGAGTCTGTTTTGTCGACTGCGGGAATACTTAGCAGAAATACGCGCATCAGGACCGCGGTAGCAATGGAATCTGAAACCCCGAGGTCTTAGACGCAGGAACGCCGGCATCGAAGCACCACAAGAACCCATCGCCAGTGCAAGAAGAGCAGGAGGACTGACTGTGAATGGAAGGGAAAGGCCAGGCTACCCCGGAGGACATAGCACCCAGCCAGCCAACGACCAAGGCCAGGACACCCGGCTGCAGCTCTTTGGAAGCTGCTTGTCCCTGAACAGGGCTGCTCCAGCTCACCCACGGTCGGCCGGCACCCAGCCAGCCACCGACCAAGGCCAGGACAACCGCCTGCAGCTCCTTGGAGGTTCTTGTCCCTCAACAGGGCTGCTCCAGCACACCGACAGTCAGCCGGCACCCAGCCAGCCACCGACCAAGACCAGGACACCCGCCTGCAGCTCCTTGGAAGCTGCTTGTCACTGAACAGGGCTGCTCCAGCTCACCCAGGGTCGGCCGGCACCCAGCCAGCCATAGACCAAGGCCAGGACACCCGCCTGCAGCTCCTTGGAAGCTGCTTGTCCCTGAAAAGGGCTGCTCCAGCTCACCCACGGTCGGCCGGCACCCAGCCAGCCACCGACCAAGGCCAGGACACCTGCCTGCAGCTCCTTGGAAGGTGCTTGTCCCTGAACAGGGCTGCTCCAGCTCAGCCACGGTCGGCCGGCACCCAGCCAGCCACCGACAAAGACCAGGACACCCGCCCGCAGCTTTATGGAAGCTGCTTGTCCCTGAACAGGGCGCTCCAGCTCACCCACGGTCAGCCGGCACCCAGCCAGCCAAGGACCAAGACCAGGACACCACCTGCAGCACCTTGGAAGCTGCTAGTCCCTGAACAGGGCTGCTCCAGCTCACCCACGGTCGGCCGGCACCCAGCCAGCCACCGACCAAGACCTGGACACCCGCCTGCAGCTACTTAGAAGCTGCATGTCCCTGAACAATGTGGCTCCAGCTCACCCACAGTCGGCCGGCACCCAGCCAGCCACCGACCAAGACCAGGACACCCACCTGCAGCTCCTTGGAAGCTGCTTGTCCCTGAACAGGGCTGCTCCAGCTCACCCACGGTCGGCCGGCACCCAGCCAGCCACCGACCAAGGCCAGGACACCCACCTGCAGCTCCTTGGAAGATGCTTGTCCCTGAACAGGGCTGCTCCAGCTCACCCACGGTCGGCCGGGAACCAGCCAGCCACCGACCAAGGCCAGGACACCCATCTGCAGCTCCTTGGAAGTTGCTTGTCCCTGAACAGGGCTGCTCCAGCTCACCCACGGTCGGCCGGTATCCAGAAAGATACCGACCAAGACCAGGACACTCGCCTGCAGCTCCTTGGAAGCTGCTTGTCCCTGAAGAGGGCTGCTCTAGCTCACCCATGGTTGGCCGGCACCCAGACAGCCACCGACCAAGACCAGGACACCCGCCTGCAGCTCCTTGGAAGCTGCTTGTCCCTGAACATGTCTGCTCCAGCTCACCCACGGTTGGCCGGCACCTAGCCAGCCACCGACCAAGACCAGGACACCCGCCTGCAGCTCCTTGGAAGCTGGTTGTCCCTGAATAGGGCTGCAACAGCTCACCAACGGTCGGCGGGCACCCAGCCAGCCACCGACCAAGACCAGGACAGCAGCTCCTTGGAAGCTGCTTGTCCTGAACAGGGCTGCTACAGCTCACCCACGGTCGGCCGAAACCCAGCCAGCCACCGACCAAGACGAGGACACCCGCCTCCAGCTCCTTGGAAGCTGCTTGTCCCTGAACAGGGCTGCTCCAGCTCATCCACGGTTGGACGGCACCCAGCCAGCCACCGACCAAGGCCAGGACACCCGACTGCAGCTCCTTGGAAGCTGCTTGTCCCAGATCAGGGCTGCTCCAGTTCACCCATGGTCGACCGGCACCCAGCCAGCGACCGACCAAGGCCAGGACACTCGCCTGCAGCTCCTTGGAAGCTGCTTGTCCCTCAACAGGGCTGCTCCAGCTCACCCACGGTCGGCCGGCACCCAGCCAGCCACCGACCAAGGCCAGGACACCCGCCTGCAGCTCCTTAGAAGCTGCTTGTCCCTGAACAGGGCTGCTCCAGCTCACCCACGGTCGGCCAGCACCCAGCAGGCCACCAACCAAGGCCAGGACACCCGCCTGCAGCTCCTTGGAAGCTGCTTGTCCCTGAACAGGGCTGCTCCAACTCACCCACGGTGGGCCGGCACCCAGACAGCCAGAGAACAAGGCCAGGACACCCACCTGCAGCTCCTTGGAAGCTGCTTGTCCCTGAACAGGGCTGCTCCAGGTCACCCACGGTTGGCCGGCACCAACCCAGACACCGACCAAGGCCAGGAAACCCGCCTGCAGCTCCTAGGAAGCTGTTTGTCCCTGAACAGGGCTGCTCCAGCTCACCCACGGTCGGACGGCACCCAGCCAGCCACCGACAAAGACCAGGACACCCGCCTGCAGCTCCTTGGAATCTGCTTGTCCCTGAACAGGGCTGCTCCAGCTCACCAACGGTCGGCCGGTACCCAGCCAGCCACCGACCAAGACCAGAACACCCGCCTGCAGATCCTTGGAAGCTGCTAGTCCCTGAACAGGGCTGCTCCAGCTCACCCACGGTTGACCAGCACCCAGCTAGGGACCGACCAAGACCAGGACACCCGGCTGCAGATCCTTGGAAGCTGCTTGTCCCTGAATAGGGCTGCTCCAGCTCACCCACGATTGGCCGGCACCCTGCCAGCCACCGACCAAGACCAGGACAACCGCCTGCAGCTCCTTGGAAGCTGCTTGTTCTTCAACAGGGCTGCTCCAGCTCACTCACGGTCGGCAGGCATCCAGCCAGCCACCGACCAAGACCAGGACACCTGCCTGCAGCTCCTTGGAAGCTGCTTGTCCCTGAACAGGGCTGCTCCAGCTCACCCACGGTCAGCCGGCACCTAGCCAGCCACCGAACAAGACCAGGACACCCGCCTGCAGCTCCTTGGAAGCTGCTTCTCTCTGAACAGAGCTGCTCCAGCTCAACTACAGTCGGCCAGCACCCTCAAAGCCACCGACCAAGACCAGGACACCCGACTGCAGCTCCTTGGAAGCTGGGAGTCCCTGAACAGGGCTGCAACAGCTCACCCATGGTCGGCCAGCACCCAGCCAGCCACCGACCAAGACCAGGACAGCAGCTCCTTGGAAGCTGCTTGTCCCTGAACAGGGCTGCTCTAGCTCACCCACGGTTGGCCGGCACCCAGCCAGCCACCGACCAAGACCAGGACACCCGCCAGCAGCTCCTTGGAAGCTGCTTCTCCCTGAACAGGGCTGCTCCAGCTCACCCACGGTCGGCTGGCATCCAGCCAACCACCGACCAAGACCAGGGCACCTACCAGCAGCTCCTTGGAAGCTGTTTGTCTCTGAACAGGACTGCTCCAGCTCACCCACGGTCAGCCGGCATCCAGCCAACCACCGACCAAGACCAGGACACCTGCCTGCAGCTCCTTGGAATCTGCTTGCCCATGAACAGGGCTGCTCCAGCTCACCCACGGTCGGCTGGCACCCAGCCAGACACCGACCAAGACCAGGACACCTGCCTGCAGCACCTTGGAAGCTGCTAGTCCCTGAACAGGGCTGCTCCAGATCACCCACGGTCGGCCGGCACCCAGCCAGCCACCAACCAAGACCAGGTCACCTGCCTGCAGCTCCTTAAAAGCTGCTTGTCCCTGAACAGGGCTGCTCCAGCTCTCCCACGGTCGACCGGAACCCAGCTAGCCACGGACCAAGACCAGGACACCCGCCTGCAGCTCCTTGGAAGCTGCTTGTCCCAGAACAGGGCTGCTCCAGTTAACCCACGGTCGGCTGGCACCCAGCCAGCCACCGACCAAGTCCAGGACACCCACCTGCAGCTCCTTGGAAGCTACTTGTCCGACAACAGGGCAGCACCAGCTCACCCACGGTCGGCCGACACCCAGCCAGCCACCGACCAAGGCCAGGACACCCGCCTGCAACTCCTTGGAAGCTACTTGTCTCTTAACAGGGCTGCTCCAGCTCACCCACGGTCGAACGGCACCCAGCCATCCACAGACCAAGTCCAGGACACCCACGTGCAGCTCCTTGGAAGCTGCTTGTCCCTGAACAGGGCTGCTCCAGCTCACCCACGGTCTGCCAGTAGCCAGCCAGCCACCGACAAAGACCAGAACACCCGCCTGCAGCTCCTTGGAAGCTGCTTGTCCCTGAACAGGGCTGCTCCAGCTCACCCACGGTTGGACGGCACCCTGCCAGCCACCGACCACGACCAGGACACCCGCCTGCAGCTCCTTGGAAGCTGCTAGACCCTGAACAGTTCTGCTCCATCTCACCCACGGTCAGCTGGCACCCAGCCAGCCACCGACCAAGACCAGGACACTGGCCTGCAGCTCTTTGGAAGCTGCTTGTCCCTGAACAGGGCTGCTCTAGCTCACCCACCATCGACCGGCACCCCGCCAGCCACCGACCTAGACCAGGACACCCGCCTGCAGCTCCTTGGAAGCTGTTTGTCCCTGAACAGGGGCTGCTCAGCACACCCACAGTCGGCGGCACCCAGCCAGCTACCGACGAAGACCAGGACACCCGCCTGCAGCTCCTTGGAAGCTGCTTGTCCCTGAACAGGGCTGCTCCTGCTTACCACGGTTGGCCGGCACCCAGCCAGCCACCGACCAAGACCAGGACACCCGCCTGCAGCTCCTTGGAAGCTGCTTGTCCCTGAACATGTCTGCACCAGCTCACCCGCGGTCTGCTGGCACCTAGCCAGACGCCGACCAAGACCAGGACAGCCGCCTGCAGCTCCTTGGAAGCTGCTCGTCCCTGAACAGAGCTGCTCCAGCTCTCCTACAGTTGGCCGGCAGCCTGCCAGCCACCGACCAAGACCAGGACACCCGACTGCAGCTCCTTGGAAGCTGGTTGTCCCTGAACAGGGCTGCAACAGCTCACCAACGGTCGGCCGGCACCCAGCCAGCCACCGACCAAGACCAGGACAGCAGCTCCTTGGAAGCTGCTTGTCCTGAACAGGGCTGCTACAGCTCACCAACGGTCGGCCGGCACACAGCCAGCCACCGACCAAGACCAGGACAGCCACCTGCAGCTCCTTGGAAGCTGCTTGTCCCTGAACAGGGCGGCTCCAGCTCAACCACGGTCGGCCGGCACCCAGCCAGCCACTGACCAAGACCAGGATACCCGCCAGCAGATCCTTTGGAGCTGCTTCTCCCTCAACAGAGCTGCTCTAGCTCACCCACGGTCGGCCGGCACCCAGCCAGCCACCGACCAAGTCCAGGACACCCGCCTCCAGCTCCTTGGAAGCTGCTTGTCCCTGAACAGGGCTGCTCCAGCTCACCCACGGTTGGACGGCACCCAGCCAGCCACCGACCAAGGCCAGGACACCCGACTGCAGCTCCTTGGAAGCTGCTTGTCCCTGAACAGGGCTGCTCCAGTTCGCCACCGGTCGACCGGCACCCAGCCAGCGACCGACCAAGGCCAGGACACTCGCCTGCAGCTCCTTGGAAGCTGCTTGTCCCTCAACAGGGCTGCTCCAGCTCACCCACGGTCGGCCGGCACCCAGCCAGCCACCGACCAAGGCCAGGACAACGGCCTGCAGCTCCTTAGATCCTGCTTGTCCCTGAACAGGGCTGTTCCAGCTGACCCATGGTCGGCCGCCACCCAGCCAGCCACCGACCAAGGCCAGGATACCCATCTGCAAATCCTTGGAAGCTGCTTGTCCCTCAACAGGGCTACTCCATCTCACCCACGGTCGGCCAGCACCCATCCAGCCACCGACCAAGGCCAGGACACCCGCCTGCAGCTCCTTGGAAGCTGCTTGTCCCTGAACAGGGCTGCTCCAGTTCGCCCACGGTCGACCGGCACCCAGCCAGCGACCGACCAAGACCAGGACAATCGCCTGCAGCTCCTTGGAAGCTGCTTGTCCCTCAACAGGGCTGCTCCAGCTCACCCACGGTCGGCCGGCACCCAGCCAGCCACCGACCAAGGCCAGGACACCGGCCTGCAGCTCCTTAGATCCTGCTTGTCCCTGAACAGGGCTGTTCCAGCTGAACCATGGTCGGCCGACACCCAGCCAGCCATCGACCAAGACCAGGACACCCGCCTGCAGCTCCTTGGAAGCTGCTTGTCCCTGAACATGTCTGCACCAGCTCACCCACGGTCTGCCGGCACCTAGCCAGCCGCCGACCAAGACCAGGACACCAGCTGCAGCTCCTTGAAGCTGCTAGTCCCTGAACAGAGCTGCTCCAGCTCTCCTACAGTTGGCCGGCACCCTGCCAGCCACCGACCAAGACCAGGACACCCGACTGCAGCTCCTTGGAAGCTGGTTGTCCCTGAACAGGGCTGCAACAGCTCACTAACGGTCGGCCGGCACCCAGCCAGCCACCGACCAAGACCAGGACAGCAGCTCCTGGAAAGCTGCTTGTCCTGAACAGGGCTGCTACAGGTCACCATCGGTCGGCCGACACGCAGCCAGCCACCGACCAAGACCAGGACAGCCACCTGCAGCTCCCTGGAAGCTGCTTGTCCCTGAACAGGGCGGCTCCACCGCACCCACGGTCGGCCGGCACCCAGCCAGCCACCGACCAAGACCAGGACACCCGCCAGCAGATCCTTTGGAGCTGCTTCTCCCTCAACAGAGCTGCTCTAGCTCACCCACGGTCGGCCGGCACCCAGCCAGCCACCGACCAAGTCAAGGACACCGCCTCCAGCTCCTTGGAAGCTGCTTGTCCCTGAACAGGGCTGCTCCAGCTCACCCACGGTTGGAGCGCGCACCCAGCCAGCCACCGACCAAGTCCAGGACACCGCCTCCAGCTCCTTGGAAGCTGCTTGTCCCTGAACAGGGCTGCTCCAGCTCACCCACGGTTGGACGGCAACCAGCCAGCCACCGACCAAGGCCAGGACACCCGACTTCAGCTCCTTGGAAGCTGCTTGTCCCTGAACAGGGCTGCTCCAGTTCACCCACGGTCGGCCGACACCCAGCCAGCCACCGACCAAGGACAGGATACCCCATCTGCAAATCCTTGGAAGCTGCTTGTCCCTCAACAGGGCTGCTCCAGCTCACCCACGGTCAGCCGGCACCCAGCCAGCCACCGACCAAGGCCAGGACACCGGCCTGCAGCTCCTTAGATCCGGCTTGTCCCTGAACAGGGCTGTACCAGCTGAACCATGGACGGCTGACACCCAGCCAGCCACCGACCAAGGCCAGGATGCCCATCTGCAGCTCCTTGGAAGCTGCTTGTCCCTCAACAGGGCTACTCCAGCTCACCCACGGTCGGCCGGCTCCCAGCCGGCCACCGACAAAAGCCAGGACACCCGCCTGCAGCTCCTTGGAAGCTGCTTCTCCCTGAACAGGGCTGCTCCAGCTCACCCACGGTGGGCTGGCACCATCAGCCAGAGACCAAGGCCAGAACACCCACCTGCAGGCGCCTTGAGGCTGCTTGTCCCTGAAAGGGCTGCTCCAGCTCACCACGGTTGGCGGCACCCAGCCAGCCACCGACCAAAGCCAGGACACCCGACTCGCAGCTCCTGAGCTGCTTGTCCTGAACAGGGCTGCTCCAGCTCAACCACGGTCGGCCGGCACGCCACCCCACCGACCAAGACCAGGACACCCGCCTGCAGCTCCTTGGAAGCTGCTAGTCCCCAGAACAGAGCTGCTCCAGCTCACCCACGGTCGGCCAGCACCCAGCCAGCCACCGACCAAGACCAGGACACCAGCCTGCAGCTCATAAAGCTGCTTGTCCCTGAGCAGAACTGCTCCAGCTCACCCACGGTCGACCGGCACCCAGCTAGGGACCGACCAAGACCAGGACACCCGCCTGCAGATCCTTGGAAGCTGCTTGCCCCTGAACAGGGCTGCTCCAGCTCACCCACGGTCGGATGGCAGCCAGCCAGCCAAAGACCAAGACCAGGACACCCGCCTGCAGCTCCTTGGAAGCTGGGTGTCCCTGAACAGGGCTGCAACAGCTCACCCATGGTCGGCCGGCACCCAGCCAGCCACCGACCAAGACCAGGACAGCAGCTCCTTGGAAGCTGCTTGTCCCTGAACAGGGCTGCTCTAGCTCATCCACGGTCGGCCGGCACCCAGCCAGCCACCGACCAAGACCAGGATACCCGCCAGCAGCTCCTTGGAAGCTGCTTCTCCCTCAACAGGGCTGTTCCAGCTTACCCTCGGTCGGCTGGCATCCAGCCAGCCACCGACAAAGACCAGGACACCACCCTGCAGCTCCTTGAAAGCTGCTTGTCCCTGAACAGGGCTGCTCCAGCTCACCCACGGTCGGCCGGCATTCCACCAGCCACCGACCAAGACCAGGACACCTGCCTGCAGCTCCTTGGAATCTGCTTGTCCATGAACAGGGCTGCTCCAGCTCACTCACGGTCGGCCGGAACCCAGCCAGACACCGACCAAGTCCAAGACACCTGCCTGCAGCACCTTGGAAGCTGCTTGTCTGTGAACAGGGCTGCTCTAGCTCATCCACGTCGACCGGCACCCAGCCAGCCACCGACCAAGACCAGGACACCCGCCAGCAGCTCCTTGGAAGCTGCTTCTCCCTCAACAGGGCTGTTCCAGCACACCCAAGGTCGGCTGGCATCCAGCCAGCCACCGACCAAGACCAGAACACCTCCCTGCAGCTCCATGAAAGCTGCTTGTCCCGGAACAGGGCTGCTCCAGCTCACCCACGGTCGGCCGGCATCCAGCCAGACACCGACCAAGACCAAGACACCCGCCTGCAGCACCTTGGAAGCTGCTAGTCCCTTAACAGGGCTGCTCCAGGTCTCCCACGGTCGGCCGGCACCCAGCCAGCCACCGACCAAGACCAGGACACTGGCCTGCAGCTCTTTGGAAGCTGCTTGTCCCTGAACAGGGCTGCTCTAGCTCACCCACCATCGACCGGCACCCCGCCAGCCACCGACCTAGACCAGGACACCCGCCTGCAGCTCCTTGGAAGCTGTTTGTCCCTGAACAGGGCTGCTCCAGCACACCCACGGTCGGCCGGCACCCAGCCAGCTACCGACGAAGACCAGGACACCCGCCTGCAGCTCCTTGGAAGCTGCTTGTCCCTGAACAGGGCTGCTCCTGCTTACCCACGGTTGGCCGGCACCCAGCCAGCCATCGACCAAGACCAGGACACCCGCCTGCAGCTCCTTGGAAGCTGCTTGTCCCTGAACATGTCTGCACCAGCTCACCCACGGTCTGCCGGCACCTAGCCAGACGCCGACCAAGACCAGGACAGCCGCCTGCAGCTCCTTGGAAGCTGCTCGTCCCTGAACAGAGCTGCTCCAGCTCTCCTACAGTTGGCCGGCAGCCTGCCAGCCACCGACAAGACCAGGACACTGACACAGCTCATGGAAGCTGGTTGTCCCTGAACAGGGCTGCAACAGCTCACCAGCGGTCCGGCGGCACCCAGCCAGCCACGTCAAGACCAGGACAGCAGCTCCTTGGAAGCTGCTTGTCCTGACAAGAACTGCTACAGCTCACCAACGGTCGGCGGCACACAGCCAGCCACCGATTACCAAAGACCAGGACAGCCACTGCAGCTCCTTGGAAGCTGCTTGTCCCTGAACAGGGCGCTCCAGCTCAACCCCACGGTAAGCGGCACCCAGCCAGCCACTGACCAGACCAGAGACACCCGCCAGCAGATCCTTTGGGCTGCTTCTCCCCTCAACAGAGCTGCTCTAGCTCACCCACGGTCAGCCTGGCACCCAGCCAGCCACCGACCAAGTCAGGACACCAGCCTCCAGCTCCTTGAGAGCTGCTTGTCCCTGAACAGGGCTGCTCCAGCTCACCCCGGTTGGGCCGGCACCCAGCCAGCCACCGACCAGGAAGCCAGAGACACTGCCCGACTGCAGCTCATAGAGCTACTTGTCCCTGAACAGGGCTGCTCAGTTCGCCTTACAGTCGGCCAGCACCCAGCCAGCGACCGACCAAAGCCAGAGACACTGCGCCTGCAGCCAGCAGGCTGCTTGTCCCTCAACAGGGCTGCTCCAACTCACCCGCAGTCGGCCGGCCACCCAGCCAGCCACCGACCAAAAGCCAGAACAACGGCCTGCAGCTCATAGATCCTGCTTGTCCCTGAACAGGCTGTTCCAGCTGACCCATGGTCGGGCCGCTTTCAACCAACAAGCGACCAAGGCCAGGATACCCATCTACACAAATCCTTAGAAGCTGCTTGTCCCTCAACAGAGGCTACTCCATCTCACCCACGGTGGCCAGCACCATCCAGCCACCCGACCAAAGGCCAGGACACCGCCTGCAGCTCCTTGGAAGCTGCTTGTCCTCCTGAACAAGGCTGCTCCAGTTCGCCCACAGTGGGCCGGCACCCAGCCAGCGACCGACAAGACCAAGGACAATCGCCTGCAGCTCGCGGAAGCTGCTGTCCCTCAACAGGGCTGCTCCAGCTCACCTCAGTCGCGGCACCAGCCAGCCACCGACCAAGGCCAGGACACCGGCCTGCAGCTCCTTAGATCCTGCTTGTCCCTGAACAGGGCTGTTCCAGCTGAACCATAGTCGGCCGACACCCAGCCAGCCATCGACCAAGACCAGGACACCGCCTGCAGCTCCTTGGGCTTCTTGTCCCTGAGCTGTGTCTGCATAGCTCTCACGGTCTGCGGCACCTAGCCAGCCGCCGACCAAGACCAGGACACCCGCCTGCAGCTCATGGGCTGCTGGTCCCTGAACAGAGCTGCTCCTAGCTCTCCCTGCAGTTGGCGGCACCCCTGCCAGCCACCCGACCAAGACCAGGACACCCGACTGCAGCTCCTTAGGCTGGTTGTCCTGAACAGGGCTGCAACAGCTCAGCAGTCGGCCGGCACCCAGCCAGCCACCGACCAAGACCAGGACAGCAGCTCCTTGAAAGCTGCTTGTCCTGAACAGGGCTGATACAGGTCACCATCGGTCGGCCGGCACGCAGCCAGCCACCGACCAAGACCAGGACAGCCACCTGCAGCTCCTTGGAAGCTGCTTGTCCCTGAACAGGGCGGCTCCACCGCACCCACGGTCGGCCGGCACCCAGCCAGCCACCGACCAAGACCAGGACACCCGCCAGCAGATCCTTTGGAGCTGCTTCTCCCTCAACAGAGCTGCTCAAGCTCACCCACGGTCGGCCGGCACCCAGCCAGCCACCGACCAAGTCCAGGACACCGCCTCCAGCTCCTTGGAAGCTGCTTGTCCCTGAACAGGGCTGCTCCAGCTCACCCACGGTTGGACGGCACCCAGCCAGCCACCGACCAAGTCAGAACACCGCCTCCAGCTCCTTAGAGCTGCTTGTCCCTGAACAGAAGCTGCTCCAGCTCACCCACGGTTGGGCGGCCAACCAGCCAACCACCGACCAAGGCCAAGGACACCCGACTGCAGCTCCTTGAAGCTGCTTGTCCCTAGACAGGGCTGCTCCAGTTCACCCACGGTGGCCGAGCACCCAGCCAGCCACCGACCAAGGACAGGATACCCATCTTCAAATCCTCGGAAGCTGCTTGTCCTCAACAGAGCTGCTCCAGCTCACCCACGATCAGCCCGGCACCCAGCCAGCCACCGACCAAGGCCAGGACACCCGGCCTGCAGCTCCTTAGATCCGGCTTGTCCCTGAACAGGGCTGTACCAGCTGAACCATGGACGGCTGACACCCAGCCAGCCACCGACCAAGGCCAGGATAACCATCTGCAAATCCTTGGAAGCTGCTTGTCCCTCAACAGGGCTACTCCAGCTCACCCACGGTCGGGCAGCACCCATCCAGCCACCGACCAAGGCCAGGACACCCGCCTGCAGCTCCTTGGAAGAGGCCTGTCCCTGAAAAGGGCTGCTCCAGCTCACCCACGGAGGGCCGGCACCCAGCCAGCCAGAGACCAAGGCCAGGACACCCACCTGCAGCTCCTTGGAAGCTGATTGACCATGAACAGGGCTGCTGCAGGTCACTCACGGTTAACCGGCACCCAGAAAGCCACCGACCAAGGCCAGGATGCCCATCTGCAGCTCCTTGGAAGCTGCTTGTCCCTCAACAGGGCTACTCCAGCTCACCCACGGTCGGCCGGCACCCAGCCGGCCACCGACAAAGGCCAGGACACCCGCCTGCAGCTCCTTGGAAGCTGCTTCTCCCTGAACAGGGCTGCTCCAGCTCACCCACGGTGGGCCGGCACCCAGCCAGCCAGAGACCAAGGCCAGAACACCCACCTGCAGCGCCTTGGAAGCTGCTTGTCCCTGAACAGGGCTGCTCCAGCTCACCCACGGTTGGCCGGCACCCAGCCAGCCACCGACCAAGGCCAGGACACCCGACTGCAGCTCCTTGGAAGCTGCTTGTCCCTGAACAGGGCTGCTCCAGCTCAACCACGGTCGGCCGGCACCCAGCCACCCACCGACCAAGACCAGGACACCCGCCTGCAGCTCCTTGGAAGCTGCTAGTCCCAGACAGGACTGCTCCAGCTCACCCACGGTCGGCCAGCACCCAGCCAGCCACCGACCAAGACCAGGACACCGGCCTGCAGCTCCTTAGAAGCTGCTTGTCCCTGAACAGGGCTGCTCCAGCTCACCCACGGTCGACCGGCACCCAGCTAGGGACGACCAAGACCAGAGACACCCGCCTGCAGATCCTTGGAAGCTGCTTGCCCTAGACAGGGCTGCTCCAGCTCACCCGCGAGTCGGATGGCAGCCAGCCAGCCAAGGCCAAGACCAGGACACCCGCCTGCAGCTCCTTGGAAGCTGGGGTGTCCCTGAACAGGACTGCAACAGCTCACCCATGGTGGGACACCCAGCCAGCCACCGACCAAGACCAGGACAGCAGCTCCCCAGAAGCTGCTTGTCCCTGAACAGAGGGCTGCTCTAGCTCATCCACGGTCGGCCCGCCAGCCAGCCACCGACCAAGACCAGGAGACGCCCGACAGCGGCTCCTTGGGAAGCTGCTTCTCCTCAACAGGGCTGTTCCAGCAGCTTGCCACTCGGTCGGCTGGCATCAGCCAACCACCGACAAAGACAGGACGCACTGCACAGCAGCTCCTTAAGCTGCTTGGCTCCCTGAACAGGGCTGCTCCAGCTCACCCACAGTCGGCCCGGCATTCCACCCAGCCACCCGTACCAAAACCAGGAACACCTGCCTGCAGCTCCTTGGAATCTGCTTGTCCATGAACAGAGGCTGCTCCAGCTCACTCCACAGTCGGCGGAACCCAGCCAGACACCGACCAAGTCAGACACCTGCCTGCTGCACTGGAAGCTGCTTGTCTGTGAACAGGGCTGCTCTAGCTCATCCACAGTCGACCGGCACCCAGCCAGCCACCGACCAAGACCAGGACACCCGCCAGCAGCTCCTTGAGCTGCTCTCCCTCAACAGAGGCTGTTCCAGCACACCCAAGGTGGCTGGCATCCAGCCCGGCCACCGACCAAGACAGAACACACCTCCTGCAGCTCCATAGCTACTTGTCCGGAACAGGGGGCTGCTCCAGCTCACCATGGTCGGCCGGCATCCAGCCAGACACCGACCAAGAACCAAGACACACGCCTGCAGCACCTTGGAAAGCTGCTAGTCCTATAACAGGGCTGCTCCAGAGTCTCCCACGATTACGGCCACCGCAGCCAGCAACCACGACCAAGAGCCAGGACACGCCGCCTGCAGCTCCTTACAGAAGCAACCTGTCCCTGAACAGGGCTGCTCCCAGCTCACCCAGTCGGCCGGCACCCAGACAGCCACCCGACCAGAACCAGAACCTGCCTTCAGCTCCTTGGAAGCTGCTTTGTCCCTGAACAGGGCTGCTCCAGCTGACCCACGGTTGGCCGGGAACCATCCAGCCACCGACCAAAGACCAGGACACCCGCCTGCAGCTCCTTGGAAACTGCTTGTCCCTGAACAGGGCTGCTCCAGCTCACCATGGTCGGATGGCTCCCAGCCAGCCACCGACCAAGACAGGACAACAGCTCCTTGGGCTTTCTTGTCCCTGAACAAGGAGCTGCTCCTAGCTCACCCCGCAGTGGCCCGGCACCAAGCCAGCCACCCGACCAAGAACAGGACACCGCCAGCAGCAGCTCCTTGGAGCTACTTCTCCCCCTCAAGATGCTCCATAGCTCACCCCGCAGTCGGCACACCCAGCCAGCCACCGACCAAGACAGGACACCACGCCTGCAGCTCCTTGGAAGCTGCTTCTCCTTCTAACAGAGCTGCTCCAGCTCACCCAGTGGGCGGCACCCAGCCAGCCACCTACCAAGACCAATACACCCGCCAGCAGCTCCTTGGAAGCTGCTTCTCCCTCAACAGAGCTGCTCCAGCTCAATCACGGTCGGCCGGCACCCAGCCAGCCACCGACCAAGACCAAGACACCCACCTGCAGCTGCTTGGAAGCTGTTTGTACCTGAACAGGGCTGCTGCAGCTCACCCACGGACGGACGGCACCCAGCCAGCCACCGAGCCAAGGCCCGGACACCCGCCTGCAGCTCCTTGAAGCTGCATCTCCCTCAACAGAGCTGCTCCAGCTCACACCACGTCGGCCGGCGCGAAAGCCAGCGACCGACCAAGTCCAGGACACTCGTCTGCAGCTCTGAAGCGCTGTCCCTCAACAGAGCTGCTTCAGCTCACCCCATCAGCCCGGCACAGCCAGCCACCCACCGACCAAGGCCAGGACACCCGCCTGCCCTCCTTGGGAAGCTGCTTGTCCCTGAACAGAATACTCAGCTCACCATGGCCGGCCTGCACCCAGCCAGCCACCGACCAAGACCAGGACAGCAGCTCCTTGGAAGCTGCTTGTCCCTGAACAGGGCTGCTCTAGCTCACCCACGGTCGGCCGGCACCTGCCAGCCACCGACCAAGAGCAGGACACCCGCCAGCAGCTCCTTGGAAGCTGCTTCTCCCTCAACAGAGCTGCTCCAGCTCACCCACGGTCGGCCGGCACCCAGCCAGCCACCGACCAAGACCAGGACACCATGCCTGCAGTTCCTTGGAAGCTGCTTCTCCCTCAACAGAGCTGCTCAGCTCCACGGACACCGCCTGCAGCTCCCAGGAAGTTGCTTGTCCTGAACAGGGCTGCTCAAGCTACCCACAGTGGCCGGCAGCCAGCCAGTGACCAAGACCCAGATACCCACCTGCAGCTGCAGAAGCTGCTTGTCCCTGAACAGGGCGATCCAGCTCACCTCGGTCGGCCACCCATCAGCACCGACCAAGACCAGGACACTCGCCTGGCTCTTAGAGCTGCTTGTCCTGAACAGAGCTGCTCAGCTCACCCACGATCCTGCAACCAGCAGCCACCGACCAGACCAGGACACCGCACAAAAGCTCCTTGGCTGCTTGTCCCTGAACAGGGCTGCTGCTCACTCACGGTCAGCCAGCACAGCCAGTCACGAACAGAACCAGGACACCCACCTGCAGCTCCTGGAAGTTACTTGTCCCTGAACAGGGCTGCTCCAGCTCACCAATCGGCGGCACGGCAGCCAGTGACCAATACCGGATAACCGCCTGCAGCTCCTTAAAGCTGCTTGTCCTAACAGGCTGCTCCAACTCACCTCGGTCGGCAGCACCCATCAGCACGCACCAAGACCAGGACACTCGCCTGCAGCTCCTTGGAAGCTGCTTGTCCCTAATCAAACCACTCCAGCTCACCAGCGATTGGCGACACAGCAGCCACGAAGACCATGACACTCGTCTGCAGCTCCTTGAAAGCTGCTTGTCCCTGAACAGGGCTGCTGCAGCTCACTCACGGTCAGCGGCATCCAGCCAGCCACCAACCAAGACCATGACTTTTCTGCAGCTCCTTCAGCTGCTTGTCCTAGTGGGGCTGCTGCAGCTCCTCCACGGTCAGCCGGCACCCAACCCCGCCACCGACCAAGGCCAGGACACCTGCCTGCAGCTCGCATGAGGCTGCTTGTCCTGAACAGGGCTACTCAACTCACCCAGATCGTGGCACCCAGCCGTCCACCGACCAGAATCCGGGACTTTCGCCTGCAGCTCCTTGGTAGCTGTGACCCTGAACAGAACTGCTCCAGCTCACCCACTGTCGGCGGCACCGTAACTCTGACCAAGGAAAGGACACCCATCTGCAGCTCCTTGGGAAGCTGCTTGACCCTGAACAGGGCTGCTCCAGCTCACCCTGTCGGCCCGGCACCCAGCCAGCCACCTGAACCAGAAGCACACCCGCCTCCAGCTCCTGGAAACTGCTTGTCCCTGAACAGAACTGTCCAACTCACCCAGTCGGCCGGCACTCAATGGCCACCGACCAAACCAGGACACCCACACAGATCCTTGGGCTGCTTGTACCTGAACAGGGCTGCTCCAGCGCACCCACGGTCGGCGGCACCCAGCCAGCCCCGACCAGGCCAGGACACCCTCCTGCTGCTCATGGAAGCTACTTATCCCTGAACAGGGCTGCTCCAGCTCGCCCACGGTAGGTGGCACCCAGCCAGCCACCGGCCAGGCCAGTACACCCGGCACGCTCCTTGGAAGCTGCTTGTCCCTGAACAGGGCTGCTCCAGCTCACAGGCAGTCGGCCACCATCCAGCCAGTCACCGGCCAAGACCAAGACTTACCGCCTGCAGCTCCATGAAAGCTGCTTGTCCCTGACATTCAGGCTGCTGCAACTCACTCACGGTCTGCCCGGCACCCAGCCAGCCACCAACCAAGACCACATGACACCTGCCTGCAGCTCCTTGGAAGCTGCTTCTCCCTGAGACAGGGCTGCAGCTCACCCGCGATAGGCGACTTAGCCAGCCACTGTGGCCGAGACCAGGACACCCACTTGCAGCTCCTTGGAGCTGCTTGTCCCTGAACAGAGCTGCTGCAGCTCACCCGCAGTCAGCCCGGCACCCAGCCAGCCACTGACCAAGAAGCCCAGGACACCCGCCTGCACGCTCGCGGAAGCTGCTTGTCCTGAACAGAGGCTGCTGCATCTCATCACAGTCGGCCGGGCGTCAGCCAACCACTGACCAAGATGAGGAACACCTCTCTGCAGCTCCTTGGAAGTTGCCTGTCCCTGAACAGGGCTGCTGCAGCTCACCCACGGTCGGCCGGCACCCAGCCAGCCACCAACCAAGGCCAGGACACCCATCTGCAGCTCCCTGGAAGCTGCTTGTCCCTGAACATTGCTGTTCCAGCTCACCCATGGTCAGCCAGCACCCAGCCAGCCTCTGACCAAGGCCAGGACACCCGTCTGCAGCTCCATGGACACTGCTTGTCCCTGAACAGGGCTGCTCCAGCTCACCCACGGTCAGACAGCACCCAGCCAGCCACCGACCATGGCAAGAACACCCACCTGCAGCTCCGTGAGCTGCTTGTCCCCTGAGTGGGGCTGCTCCAGCTCACCCCTGGCGGTCGGCGGCACTCAGCCAGCCACCGACCAAGGCCAGGACACCCGCCTGCAGCTCCTTAGAAGCTGCTTGTCCCTGAACAGGGCTGCTCCAGCTCACCCACTGTCGGCCGGCACCCAGCCAGCCTCTGACCAAGGCCAGGACACCCATCTGCAGCTCCTTGGTAGCCACTTGTCCCTGAACAGGGCTGCTCCAGCTCACCCACGGTCGGACAGCACCCAGCCAGCCACCGACCATGGCAGGAACACCCGCCTCCAGCTCCTTGGAATCTGCTTGTCCCTGAACAGGGCTGCTCCAGCTCACCCACGGTCAGAAATGACACTCCAGCCAGCCACTGACCAAGGCCAGGACACCCGCCTGCAGCTCCTTGGAAGCTGCTTGTCCCTGAACAGGAGCTGCTCCAGCTCACCAACGGTAGGCCGGCACCCAGGCAGCCACCGACCAAGGCCAGGACACCCGCCTACAGCTCCTTGGAAGCTGCTTGTCCCTGAACTGGGCGGCTCCAGCTCACCCATGGTCGGCCGGCACCCAGCTAGAGACCGACCAAGGCCAGGACTGCCGCCTGCAGCTCATGCAGGCTGCCCGTCCCGTTTTGGTGCTCCAGCGCACCACGTGGTCGGCCGGCACCCAGCCAGACACCGACCAAGGCCAGGACACCCGCCTGCAGCTCCTTGGAAGCTGCTTGTCCCTGAACAGGGCTGCTCCAGCGCACCCACGGTCGGCCGGCACCCAGCCAGCCACCGACCAAGGCCAGGACACCACGCCTGCAGCTCCTTGGAAGCTGCTTGTCCCTGAACAGGGCTGCTCCAGCTCACCCACGGTCGGCCGCCATCCAGCCAGTCACCGACCAAGACCAGGACACCCGCCAGCTCCTTGGAAGTTGCTAGTCAATAACAGAACTTCTCCAGCTCACCTGTTGGCCCGGCACAGCCAGCCACTGACCAAGACCGTTTCCACTTGCAGCTCCTTGGAAGCTGCTTGTCCCTGAACAGGGCTGCTGCAGCTCACCCATGGTCAGCGGCACCCAGCCAGCCACTGACCAAGACCAGGACACCCGCCTGCAGCTCCTTGGAAGCTGCTTGTCCCTGAACAGGGCTGCTGCATCTCATCCCGCAGTCGGCCGGCATCCAGCCAACCACTGACCAAGATGAGGGACACCCCTGCAGCTCATGGAAGTTGCCTGTACCTGAACAGCTGCAGCTCACCCACAGTCAGCCCGGCACCCAGCCAGCCAACCAAAGCCAGGACACCCATCTGCAGCTCCTGGAAGCCTGGCATCCTGAACATTGCTGCTCCAGCTCACCCCACAGTCGGCACCAGCCAGCTACGTGAGCCAGGACACCCGTCTCTGCAGCTCCTTGGACACTGCTTGTCCTGAACAGGGGCTGCTCCAGCTCACCGGTCAGACAGCGCAGCCAGCCACCGACCATGGCAGGAACACCCACCTACAGCTCCTTGGGCTGCTTGTCCCTGAACAGAACACTGCAGCTCACCCACGGTGAGCCGGCACTCAACCAGCCACCGACCAAGGCCAGGACACCGCCTGCAGCGCCCAGAGCTGCTTGTCCCTGAACAGGGCTGCTCCAGCTCACCCACCTGCCAGTCGGCACCCAGCCAGCCCTCCTGACCAAGGCCAGGACACCCGTCTGCAGCTCCTTGGAGCTACTTGTCCTGAGACAGGGCTGCTCCAGCTGCCAGCAGTCGGACAGCACCCAGCCAGCCACCGACCATGGCAGGAACACCCGCCTCCAGCTCCTTGTAATCTGCTTGTCCCTGAACAGGGCTGCTCCAGCTCACCCACGGTCGGCCGGCACTCAGCCAGCCACCGACCAAGGCCAGGACACCCGCCTGCAGCTGGCAGAAGCTGCTTGTCCTGAACAGGGTTGCTCCAGCTCACCAACGGTAGGCCGGCACCCAGCCAGCCACCGACCAAGGCCAGGACACCCGCCTCCAGCTCCTTGGATTCTGCTTGTCCCTGAACTGGGCTGCTCCAGCTCACCCATGGTGGGCCGGCACCCAGCTAGAGACCGACCAAGGCCAGAACACCCGCCTGCAGCTCCTTGGAAGAGGCTTGTCCCTGAACAGGGCTGCTCCAGCTCTCCCACGGTTTGAGGGCACCCAGCCAGCCACCGACCAAGGCCAGGAAACCCGCTTGCAGCTCCTTGGAAGCTGCTTGTCCCTGAACAGGGCTGCTCCAGCTCACCCACGGTCGGCCACCATCCAGCCAGTCACCGACCAAGACCAGGACACCCGTCTGCAGCTCCTTGGAAGTTGCTTGTCCCTGAACTGGGCTGCTCCAGCTCACCCACGGTCGGCCGGCACCCAGCCAGCCAGTGACCAAGACCCGGATACCCACCTGCAGCTCCTTGAAAGCTGCTTCTCCCTGAACAGGGCTGCTGCAGCTCACCCACGGTCGGCCGGCACCCAGCCAGCCTCTGACCAAGGCCAGGACACCCGTCTGCAGCTCCTTGGACACTGCTTGTCCCTGAACAGGGCTGCTCCAGCTCACCCACGGTCGGACAGCTCCCAGCCAGCCACCGACCATGGCAGGAACACCCACCTGCAGCTCCTTAGAGAGCTGCTTGTCCCTAGGCTAGGCTGCTCAGCTCACCCCACGGTGGGGCCGGCACTCAGCCAGCCACCGACCAGGCCCAGGACACTGCCTGCAGCTCCTTGGGAAGCTGCTTGTCCCTGAACAGGGCTGCTCCAGTGCACCCACGGTCGGCCGGCACCCAGCCAGCCACCGACCAAGGCCTGGACACCGGCCTGCAGCTCCTTGGAAGTTGCTTGTCCCTGAACAGGGCTGCTCCAGCTCACCCACGGTCGGCTGGCACCCAGCCAGCCAGTGACCAAGACCGGGATACCCGCCTGCAGCTCCTTGGAAGCTGCTTGTCCCTGAACAGGGCTGCTCCAGCTCACCCATGGTTGGCCGGCACCCAGCCAGCCAGTGACCAAGGCCAGGACACCCACCTGCTGCTCCTTGGAAGCTGCTTGTCCCTGAACAGGGCTGCTCCAGCTCACCCACGGTTGGCCGGCACCCAGCCAGCCACCGTCCTAGGCCAGGACACCTGCCTGCAGCTCCTTGGAAGCTGCTTGTCCCTGAACAGGCCTGCTCCAGCTCACCCAGGTCGGCCGGCACCCAGCCAGCCTCGACCAAGACCAAGGACACCTGCCTGCAACTCCTTGAAGCTGCTTGTCCCTGAACAGGGCTGCTCAGCCACCACAGTTAGCTGGCACCCAGCCAGCCACCGACCAAGACCAGAACACCCGCCTGCAGCTCCTTGGAAAGTGCAGGACTAGCACAGCCAATCGAGTTTATGGGTGCTTCCAGCAAACCCCTCTGATTGGCGGGAGTTCCCCTACTATAGACACCTGGCACTTTGTTAGACTTTCCATAGAACTAAGCACATTTCTACTGTGTTATTAGGAGTTTTTCTACTGTATTTGCTTAATTGTAATTTCTACTACTGTTTTAAATTGCTTACACCTCTTCTGTCTGACTGCTCTTCTTGCAGTGCCCCCCATCCAAGCACTCTGCCTTGGTGCCGATAAGTCTAACTACTTGGCTAGTTTTCCATTAGCAGGTTATACAGACCTGCCACTAGAGGGATTCTTGGTCTTCTACATAAATCACCGTATTCTTTCGTGGGCAATATGGCCTGCATTATCATTCTACTTCTTTCCCGGTTCTGCTACAAGGGGACTTGAGTCTGAAGGGTGGATGGCCACTAACTAACTGCTCCTGATCTCCTTGTTCCCCTTTCTGCTGTATTTTCTCATCTAGGTTTTTAAATGGTGCCTAGGTGGGCAAATTTCTTGCCTAGAAAATATTGCACTAATACAAATCATGAGACCACTCAATCTGGGACCATGGCTCTCCTTATTGTGTTTTATTGCTCCTAAGGTGCAGAGTTTTCAACAATACAAGTGCAATTCAAGTACCTCAATGCAATTCAGTTCTCCAATGTACCTTATCAATACCTAATGTTATAACAGTCTACCGTGCAGACACTCTGTCATTCTCCTCTCCTCTCCCTTTTAGCCTATTCCCCCAGTTGGCCTACACCCTTTGCTACTGTCCTCACCTATATCTGCAAGCACCACATTGATCACAATCAACTGTCATTACAGTGGCGCCGCCTCTTGCGCAAGCCGATAGGGTTGCAGCGAAGAAATAAAAAGCAGTCTCCATTCTTATAAGCTCCTTAAAGAAAGTTATACTTAGCTATTCTCTGCTCAAGAAATGTGGAGCTCAACCTGCCCCCCTAAAACTTACCTCGCCTATCGATTTTGCTGAGGCCACAGGTCTCACAAAATGATGATAGTCAACATTTTAAGCCTGCCACAAAAACTTTGTACAGCTGCAAGCCTGGGCCACACGTTAACCCCAAACCTTATCATAATTACTGAGTTGTGGTTAAAAAGATGAGACACTGATCAACAAATATCACTGCAGGTTACAATTTATTTAGAGCAGATAGAGAGTCTAGAGGAGTGTGGTTATCTATGCCAAATCTAAGTACTTGGTCACCAATATTAGTTGCAAATCTCTGAGGAATTTGAGTTTGTTTGCTGAGCCTTCATCTCTCCTCCTCGGAATGTATCACTATCCTAGGTGGCTATAGACCCCGTCTGGTGGTGATGAAGTCCTTAATCTTTTGAAATCCATGTTCGTAAAGCAAAAGCTGAAACAATATTTCTAGGAGATCTAAATATGGACTGGCTGTCACCCTAAATCACTACGACCTCAAATCCCTTTGTGAGAGCTGGGTCTTGGGCAATTAGTCAGAGAACCTACTAGGAACAACACTCTATACTGCCAACAGTTCCATTCTAGATGTGGTACTAACCACCCAATCCACACAAACTATCTCATTTAGCGTGTTTCACAACGACATGGCGATCATGGAATTGTTGCTTGCATAAAATCTCAAATTAAGGCCCGGCCGCAACCCATCTTTATAACAAAAGATCCTTCGTAAATTCAGTGCAGTAAACTTCCTATCTGACCTGAGCATGATCAGATGGCAAGATCTTTACCTAGCCAAAGATGTCAACAAGGCAGCTTGCATCCTTAATGACAAACTCACTACAATAATAAATAAGCATGCCCTTTCATCAAAAGTAAAGAGTGCGGAACAATTCAATCCCTGGTTCACCTCGGATCTCAAGGCAGCCCTTATAGCTCGAGATAAGCTCTGGGCTAAAGCTAGACATTCAAAGAATCTTGATTGGCAGGCCTTTGGAACAGCCAGGAATAACTTGTGAAAAAACTTTGCTCTGCTAAAGCTAACTATTATATTTCTACTCTCGAACAAGCTAAAGGTAACCCTCATAAATATGGAAACTATCAAAGCTATAGAAGGATGGCCATAGCGCCTCTGTCCCAACAAAGATAGTTGCAAGTAGCACGATTGTGGAAAACAAGTCCCTAATCCTGGAGATCTTAACTCACTTTGCCACAGGTGGATTAACTTTGACTCGTCATCTTATGCTGGTGCTGCAGTGAGCCAGCATACCCCTCCCGCCACATCTAGTCCTGCACCCAGACCCTTCCAACTGCGTGAGATAACTTAAAAAGTAGAAGATTCTCTTCTTAACTTGAGACACAAAAAGCCCAGGGGACGATGGCTTGGAACCCCTTTTCCTAAGGTCAGGCTATACCCATCTCACTGCCCCAATTCTCCATCTTCAATCTTTCCATTACATCTGCTGCTGTGCCGTCATGCTGGAAATCAGCACATATCCTCCTCTATTTAAATCTGGTGACCCATGCGATGTAAACAACTATAGACCTATCTCCATATTGCCTATCCTTTCTAAAGTTCTCCGAAAAAACTGATCCATATTCAGTTAAAATCTCACTTGAAACCTTCTCTCTCATTAACCCAGCTCAATCTGGCTTCCGGGCTAATCATAGCTTTACATGCTGCATTAGCAAAAGTAACCAATGATTGGATCTCTCTATAGATGCTAAGAAGGTAACTGGTGCAGTCTTTTTGGACCTCAACAAAGCTTTTGTTACTGTTGATCACAAACTACTAGTCAATTGCCTTGCAAAGTTGGGTGCCACATACCAATACCCAGTGGTTCTCAGCTACCTAACTGGAAGATTCCAAAAAGTAAAGGCGGAGGCTTTTTTCTGCTGCCTTGCCAGTTGCGAAGAGTCCCCAAGGATCCATCTTAGGCCCTATCTTGTTTTCTCTGTACATCAATGACTTAGATGCTAACATATCTCGTCCAATCTGCACTTTTGCAGATGAT
This sequence comes from Neoceratodus forsteri, assembly GCA_016271365.2. NCBI lineage: Eukaryota > Metazoa > Chordata > Ceratodontiformes > Ceratodontidae > Neoceratodus > Neoceratodus forsteri. Next base: position 155,700,773 of record CM028131.1, on the reverse strand, counting down.
ACATGTTTTATACTTCTGGCTCATCGTTATCTGAAGTCAAGGAGTGCTTAAACGGACTTCGCACAACGAGCATAATTTAATAAAGACAGCTCGCTCAATGCTAAGAGACTAAGCGATGATATTCTCCCACAGTGCTGTCTCAGGCCCCCCAATACTCTTGCCCAAGACTTCATTGTCACCACGCTAAACGAGCCTCTGGAAGTTGTAGCCAAATTTAAATATCTAGGTATCTGGATCGACAATAAATTATCTTTCAGTGACCACATCGAAGATGTCTAGAAGGTTAAAAGCAAGGTTAGGTTTCTTCTACAGAAACCATTTTCCCCCTTGAAACTCGAAACAAGCTTGTACAGGCCACTTTTCTCCCCTACTCGAACTAGGCAATGTAATCTATTCCTCCACCACTCTTGCAAATCTAAGTAAACTGGACATCCTTTATCACAGTGCGTTACGGTTCATTACCAACTCCCTTACCACCAGCTGTGCCTCACTATGCAGCTGTTGGTTGGACATCCCTTACTACTAGACGCCTGCTCCATGCTGGGCTATGGACTCTTAGACTGCTCCTGAGAAATTGCAAAACTATCTCTCTTCCCTTATTAGTATCTCACCAAATTGCATACTCGTTAAGAAAATCTGACTTTATTATGCTTGACGCACCAAGGGCCGGACTTCCTTTTGGTAAGCGTGCTATTGACATGCCCTTCCCTCCATTTGGAACCAATTACAAACCATACTGAAACTAACTAGCACAGTTTCAATAAACTTCTACAAATACGCTAAGTTCAGCCAAAATAAAAGACACCTGTAACTGTCATTAAGTCTCTTCCTTCCCCATGTGTACATATTTATCCACTGGTAGGTATAATTGATTTGTCATATTAACTGCTTTCCTTCCCTTCTACTCCTGGCTTTATCTTTGCTTACACTCCACTGCTACTCTATCAAATCTCCTCCCTCCATATCAGTTGTAGACTGTTGTTTGTTCTAGCTGCCAAAATACTGTATATGTATTGCACACACCAGTCATCATGTTTCATTTATCGGTATCGACCTGGATAAGCTTCCTGTCTCTATCAATGTTTACCACCTGCGGTCACCCTATGTGGTACCCTTGTATGTATATCCAGCCTGTATCATGTAACGTGTATTTCATGTATATACTGTTATTACCTATCTGTGTTTGTACTTTAAGTGTTTATGTCACAGGACCTCCTTGTGAATGAGCTTGCTCAATGGAGTTTTCCTGCAATAAACTTGAACTTGAAACTTGAAACTTGAACTAGAGATAAAATCACTCCTGAGGTGGCTAGTGGCTGATTTCTCTACTGTTAAACTGGCATTAAGTGCCCTGGCACAAAGAATGGGCGATGTGGAAGCCAGAGTTGCTTCCCAGGAAAGGAAAGTTTCTACACATGATCAGGAGCTGATGGTCTTGCGGCGACAGATTAAGAAACTTGAAGATCGAACAGCTAATATTTTTCCTAGTCAAACCATCTCTTGTTGGGAGCTGCAATACTGAACATAGGATTTGCAAGAAAGTGAGTTATGCTCACAACAGAGGAAGGGGAACCTTTCAATTGTCCGTGGTTTGTAGCAGACATACTGCAGGTGGAGGCTGATTCTAACTGAAAGGTGAAATAAGGAATTTACAATTATCAGGAAAGACAGTCTTGTTACAATTCTCAAGATTTTTCAGTGCAGGAAGATTTTAAACTCTGGGCGAAATATTTGTGACAAATCCTGAAATAAGTGCAGGTACAGGTTGTGTGTTGTTGAACAGTAAACTGTTTTCTGTGTTTGTTTGCAGCTAAAGGCAATTCCAAACTTTCTCAGGAAGTGATTACATCACAGAACTTAATCAACCAATAGCTTTGGTAGCAGACCTGAGCACAATGATATTATAAGCAAATGTTTATAGCAAACTCATCAGAACAGCTAATATTTTCCTAGTCAAACCATCTCTTGTTGGGAGCTGCAATACTGAAAACAGGTTTGCAAGAAAGCAAATTGTGCTCACAACAGAGGAGAGAACCTTTCAATTGTCCTTGGTTTGTAGCAGACATACTGCAGGTGGGGCTGCTTCTAACTGAAAAGGTGAAATAAAGGAATTTACAATTATCAGGAAAAAGAATCTTCTTACAATTCTTAAAATTTTCAGTGCAGAAAGAGTTCAAGCACAGCTGACTTATTTTGGAGCTGACTGCTTTCAGAGCACAAACCACCAGGCTGTTTTGGGGCTGGGGAGGTTTACCTGTGTCTGACTTGGATGTCTGGATTTTCTCTGTTTGATTAGCAGGATTTTCTCTGTCAGAATTGTTGTGTATAGTATCTGCAGACAGGAAGGCACTCATTGCTGCGGTGGGTCAGAGCTCTTAGCTGATTGTTTTTGGGAGAACACGGTTTAGGTAACCCTTCCACCCCTCACCCACCCACCCCTGGAAATAGTTCCTTTGTACCTGGGGTTCTGACATCATTTCCTCAGAGTGCAAGGTGCATATCAATGTCATATCCTCTCTAGCACACAGCACTGAAAATATACGCATACACATTGTATAATATATATATTTTTCTATATAACAAACCAAGCACACACACAAAAAAAAAATACATCGTCAAGTGGGGAGTAGTGCAATGTAATGGCTGTGGGGCAGCAGTCTTCTGGGAGTCTTTCTGGAGGCTGAGATGCTGCCCTATTTGCAGACAACTCTCTGCCCTGAGGGAGGAAGTTGCCCATCTTCAGGCCACACTGGACAGCAGTAAGAAAACCTTCCCCCAGGCCAGACTGGATGGTAGGAAGGGAACCCCCCCATCCAGGGAGCACCAGAGCCACCACCACTGTCTCAGAGGTTGCAAGGACCACAGTGGGCTCAGGGAGGGTGAGGAGGGTGGAACAGAGGCACACCCAGTCAGTTGTTCCACTCCACAATCCATACACCATTCTGGGGGAGCACAGCTCCCCTATGGATGTACCCACGGAGGAGATTAAGGAGGCTGAGGACACCTGTCACAAGGGAGGCCCACAGGAAGGAGGCAGAGGATGCTACAAGGAAAGGAAGCAGCTCCTGGTGGGGACTCAATCATTAGGGGACAGAACTGGGGAGCAGGAAATCTGAATAAAGTGCCTGCCTGGTGCCATGAACATGAGGGACAGGCGCATCCTCAGGATCATGAGAACAGCTGCACGGGTAGTCTGGCTGGATGTCATTGTCCACCTAGGGACAAATGACTTGGTTCAACAGGAGATTAGAGCAGTGCAGAAGGACTTTGTAGAACAGGGAGGGCCTAAGACAAGTAGCACACACGTATCCTTCTCAGAGGGTGCACCTTGCCAAATGCTAAGGTGAGGCAAGGGTACCTTGCACCATGCAGTTTAATGGTGGTTGAAAAAATGGTGTGGAGCACAAGCGTTTGGCTTCATTGGGGACTGGGGTTTCCACCTGAGAGACACCAGCCTATACTGGCAGGATGGTCTGCATCTGTCCAGGAAGGAACAAATCTTTTGAACAATCGGTTTAAATGCTTCATTGGCAAGCTTTTAAACTAGTCAAGGGAGGCACTGATAAGCAGCAGGAAAATCCAGCCTCTCTACAAAACAGGGTACTAAATGGGAAAAAGACCAAGGTAGAAAGGTCAGTGGGGGATGCTGCAACAGAAAGTAAAGCCATCAAAAAATGGAAAGCAATGAGTACCAATGCACGTAGTCTGAGTAACAAGCTTCCTGAATTCGTGGCCTTGATGGAGGAGGAACATCTGGATATCGTGGCAGTCACAGAAACATGGTTTGCACAAAACCATGACTGGGATGTAAACATACCAGGATACACTATCTACAGGAGAGACAGAGAGGGTAAAAGAGGAGGAGGACTAGTCTCTTTACATAAGGGAGAATCAAAGTAACAGAACAAAAGAGAAAACAGGGAGGAGAAGAAGCACTGTGGGTAGAATTTGGAGCCGGCAATGGCACCACAATCCGCATGGGGTTGTATACAAGACCCCCTTCTCAGGGGAGAAATGGACAGGAAATGATAGAAAGTATACTTAGTATGGCAAAAAAAGGGGAGATATTGCTGATGGGTGATCTGAATATGCCAGATGTTAACTGGAGTGCAGTTGCCGCAGCCACTTCGAAGAGTGGAGTTATTCTAGATGCCCTACATGATCCTCCCTAGATGCCTTAGACAACTAGTATTGGAGCCCACTCGAGAGGGAGCAATCTTAGACCTGGTTCTCTCAAATGGAGATGAAGAGAGGATCACAGATGTAGAAGTGGGTAGCCATCTGGGAACTAGCGACCATCGAACAGTATGGTTCACAATAAACACAGCAATAAGTCAAGCCATACAAGGCAAGGTACTGGACTTTAGGAGGCTGACTTTGCTAAAATAGGTAAGTGCCTAAGAATGCACTAGCAAATGGGCAGGAAGGAGGGTGGAAGAACAATGGGGAATAATAAAACTGCCATCACAGAGGCAACAAGCGCTTGTGTGAAGCAAATAAACAAAACTAACGATGTAAAAACCACTATGGTTCTCAAAGGAAGTGGAAGTGAAGGTTCAGAGAAAGGAAAGCTTTCAGGAAGTACAAGGAATCACAGAAGGAGCAGGACAGAGAACTGTATCAGTTAAAGCAAAAGGAAGCTGGGAGGCAGTCAGAACAGCAAAGGCCCAAACCGAGGATAAGATAGCCAACTCAGTTAAGAAGGGTGATAAAACCTTTTATAGGTACATCAGGGAGCGAAGGAAGACCAAGGGAGGGATAGTGAGGCTTAATAAAGTGGGGGGAAGGTGGGCAGAGGGAGACTGTGAAAAGGCAGAAATACTAAACAAATATTTTTGCTCAGTATTTACAAAGGAAGGGGGGGTACCTAGAATGAACAGTAGAAACACACTGGATACAGAAGTTGATACCAGCCCATTTACAGAAGAAAGGGTCTGAAAGAACTCTTAAAACTGAAGGTGGACATAGCAATGGGGTCGACAGATTCATCCCAGAATTCTAAAAGAACTAAAGGTAGAATTAGTGACACATTGACTACCCTTTTAACAAATCATGGGAGGATGGGGTGGTACCCGAGGACTGGAGGAGGGCAGATGTGATTCCCCTTCACAAAAGTGGGAGCAAAGGCAGAAGCGAAAACTACAGACCTGTCAGTTTAACCTCAGTGACAGGAAAATGATGGAATCACTTCTGAAGGAAAGAACTGTTGAGTATCTAGGCCAGAGGGCACAGGGACCCTAGGCAGCATGGATTCACAGTGGGAAGGTCATGCCAGACGAGATCTGATAGATTTATTTGACTGGGTGACCAAAGTAGTAGATCAGGAGGGCTGTGGACATGGCCTACCTAGACTTTAGCAAGGCATTTGACACAGTCCCACACAAAATTAATATACAAGTTAGCCAGCCTGGGAGTGGGTCCAAAGATGACAGCCTGGGTAAAGAATTGGCTGAAGAATAGGACACAGAGGTAATAGTAAATGGAGTCACTCAGAAGAAGGGGGTTACTAGTGGGGTACTGCAGGGGTTCAGTATTAGGACTGGTCCTCTTCAATGTCTTATAAGCGACATTGCAGAGGGACTGAAAGGAAAAGTTTGTCTCTTTGCAGATGACACAAAGATCTGCAACAGAGTTGATACACAAGGTGGGGTGGAAAGGATGAGAAGCGACTTGGCAAGGTTAGAGGAATGGTCAAATGTATGGCAGCTTAGATTCAATGCTAAGAAGTGCAAAGTAGTGCACCTGGGAAACAAAAACCCAGGGGAAGAGTACACAATGGGGGGTGAGATACTAACAACAACAAAAATGGAAAGGGACCTGGGGGTAGTCATATCAGATTACCTAAAAGGTGGGCAAGCAATGTGAGAGGGCAGCAAGGAGGGCTGGGGGATACTGGGATGCCAGGGAGAGGCATCACCAGTAGAAAACAGGAAGTTATTATCGCTCTGTACAGACAGCTGGTGAGACCCAATCTGGAGTACTAGTGCAGTTCTGGAGACAATCTCCATAAAGACATAGACAGGATGGAAGCTGCCAGAGGAGGGCAACTAAAATGGTGCAGGGTCTGCACGGGAAGACATCTGAAGAGATGCTAAAGGAGCTTAATATGTAGCCTCGAGGAAAGGAGGAGAGGGGTACATTATAGAAACTTTCAAGTACCTCAAGGAATCAACAAAGTCCAAGAGGGTAGCATCTTTCAAAAAAAGTGTGTGCAAGAACAAGGGGCACAATTTGAAGATAGAGGCTGCTCAGAGGTAATTTAAGGAAGTATTTTTTCACAGAGAGGGTTGTGGATGCATGGAACGGCCTTCCGGAGGAGGTTGTGGAGTCAAAATCAGTGGTGGAATTCAAGCATGCATGGGATAGTCATAAGGCAGTTCTGGGGGGTGGGGCTAGGAAGAAGTAGGCTGCTGGTTAACTAGGATCTGCAGCTTATCCAGTAGGTAGGGAAATGGGCAGACTGGATGGGCCAAGCGGTCCTTATCTGCCGTCAGATTCTATGTTTCTATGACATACTAGACAATTAAGCAATTAAGACCCAGGAGCGATTTCAGCTCGGGTCTTGAAACCCCCCCTGTTCACCCTTTTACTCTGGTATTGTTTTAATAAGCCCTGTTCTGGCTCTCTCAGACCTTGTGGCACCTTACCTAACATTTTGGTCTACAACACACTCCCTGTTTAAGCCATTTTGCATTTCATTTTAGCTCCACGATCAGCCCCCCCCTCTTTCATTTAATTTCTCTCTGTCCTTTTCTTTTCAGGAAGTCCGAGAGCCACAGCTGTGGTTCTCTGATGAACCCGACCTGCCAGACTGCATTCCACAGTCCAGGTCTGAAGCCACCAGCCCCTCACAGAAGCTTAGGTACGGATTTGCCCTCAGGGACTGATTACCTCCTGGAAGGAAACCCTAGCTGCCTGATTTTTCAGACCACCCACCCACCACCGGTCCTGTTTAAATGCACTTAAACCCAACCCCGGCTTACTAGCTCAGTACCACAGGCTACTGCTAGCCAGCTGCTCAAGCTTAAAGTGGCAGCATCACTGTCTCTTGTGAAGCACTTTCCCCATCTAGTGTAACTCCTCCTTCTAGCTCTCTCTAAAAACCACCAAGTACAGTGGTTAACTGTACAGCCTCTCTTTGGCACCAGTGTGTCAGGCTTGACGACTGACTCAAGCTGCAATGTCCCCTATCAAAGAGTGCTATCTACTTCTGCTCCTTGCTTCCTGGCTTGGTACAGCTGGCACCAGATGCTTAGCTGGGCCACTGCTACCCCCCCTTTGAACCACTACTGGGTAGTGCATGGCTGTCAAACGCACCTTCAGAAACTGTCTCACTTTGCTGTGCAGAGCGACTCTCTTGGCCTTACCCTACAAACACGGGTGGCCATATGCCCTCCCCTAGCATAGGGGTAGTAACAGTTAGCTATACTCCAATAATTAAACCAGTGTCCAACCACCTGAATCATCTGAAGCCTCAGCGGCAGAAGGTATGAGCCAAATTTAGCATAAACCTTTCTGCAAGAAAGGTCATCTTTATACTCCTGCTTTTCTCTGGCAACATTCACTCGAACCCAGGCCCACTCACTTCAACGCACCCTGGTGTTCATAACTTTAAAGGCCTAAAAATAGGCTCACTGAACATCTGAAGTTTAACCACAAAAGTTGACCAACTACAGGCATGGATGGCTCTCCATACCCCGACATCCTCTACCTAATGGAGACCTGGTTGACCAGTAGGATTAAAGATAGCGAAGTTGCCCTCAAAGGCTTCCAAGTATACAGGATTGATAGAATAGTCAAGGGAGGTGTGGGATGCCTCATCTGTGCAAGGGATTCTCTGCAGTTCTCTGTCCTCCCTGGAACCAGGGTGGCTGAGGACCATAAGATAATAGTGATAAAGGCACAGGTCTGTCAGAATGGCAAAACTCTCATCCTTGCCACAATCTACCTACCCCCCAAGAAAGCCACAGCAGGCCTTCCCACAATTATGGATGTTATCAGCACCCTTCCAAAGGGGATGGAGCTTGTCATTACCAGGGACTTTAACATAAACTGGGATGGAAAGGAGGCTGCCCCTTTCAAGGATCCTAAAGCCACCTCCAACCTGACACAACTTGTCGCCTGCCCCACCAGGCAGAACTATAAAACAGGAAACTGTATCCTCCTTGACTGGGTCCTTGATCAAGGTTCTCCCAGACATGCTAAGTGACCACTCCCCAATCACCTTCCTGTAGTCTAATAAATTTACCAAAAGCCCACCCATCCTCATTGAAAGCAGGGTCTTGAGGAAGGGTAATCTTGGAGCCCTCAAATCAGCCCTTGCCCTGCATGACTGGACTCCTATCGACCTGGTGCCTACCCTTGATCAGGCCCTCAGTTACTTCATTAAGGGCTTTAGCTCCATCTGTAACATCTATGCCCCACTCACAAAAGCAAAATTCGGGGCAGAATGACTGGATTGATGGGGAGCTCCTCTCCCATCTGAAAAAAAGGGACATCCTCTGGGAGAAGGACACAAACACAGGTAGCAAACATGATTACCAGTGTTACAGAACAGCCAGGAACTGCTGTACCAAGTCAATCTGGCTCGCCAGAGCCAACTATCATAAGGCCCAGCTTTGCAGTTCTTGGGGTGATGGGAAAAGATTCTGAGATAACATCAAAACCTCCTTGGAAAGGAGGACAAGATACACCCTCAGCTGTTCTATATCAGTAACACCCCCATTACAGACCATCTAGCTATTGCAGAAGCCTTTAATAAGGCCTTCACCAATCTTACCCCAGTGCTATCACCTGCCTATTTTCAACCTGGTTTGAACCATTCCAACAATATATCTACAGAGTGTTCTCTCCTGACCTTCTACTTTAAAACGGTGATGGTGAAAGAGGCCCTAACTTTGGTCAAGAAAGTACTAGGTAAGACCATAGAAACATAGACTTTGACGGCAGATAAGGACCACTTGGCCCACCCAGTCTGCCCATTTCCCTACCTATTGGATAAGCTGCAGATTCTATTTAACCAACAGCCTACTTCCTGCAACCACCCACTATAATTGCCTTATGTCTGTCCCATTCATGTTTGAATTCTCCCACTGTTTTAGACCCCATGACCTCTCCAAGAAGGCAGTTCCATGTGTCCACCACTCTCTCCGTGAAAAAGAATTTCCTCATATCACCCCGAGCCGTTCCCCCCTCTAACTTTAAATTGTGCCCCCTTGTTCTTACACATCTCTTTTTCTGAAAGATGCTACCCTCCTGGACTTTGTTGATTCCCTTGAGTTACTTAAAAGTTTCTGTCATGTCCCCCCGTCCCTCCTTTCATCAAGGGTATACATATTAAGCTCTTTCAGTCTCTCTTCATATGGTTTCTGATGTAGACCCTGCACAATTTTAGCTGCCCTCCTCTGGACTGCTTCCATCCTGTCTATGTCCTTGCGTAGATGAGGTCTCCAAAACTGCACGCAGTACTCCAGATGGGGTCTCACCAACTGTCTGTTCAGAGGGGTATCCACTTCCCTTTTTCTACTTGTAATGCCCCTCCCTATGCATCCCAGTATCCCCTTGGTTCTCCTTACTGACTTCTCACATTGCTTACCCACCTTTAGGTCATTTGATATGACTACATCCAGATCCCTTTCCATTATTGTTGTTATTGTACCTCCCCTGCTATTGTGTACTCTTCTCCTGGATTTTTATTTCCCAGGTGCATTACTTTGCACTTCTTTGCATTGAGTCTAAGTTGCCATATGTCTGACCATTCCTCCAACCTTGCCAAATCCCTTCTCATCCTTTCTATGCCCCCCTTTTGTATCAACTCTGTTACAGATCTTTGTGTCATCTGCAAAGAGGCATACCTTTCCTTCCAGACCCTTTGCAATGTCACCTATAAAGACGTTAAAGAGGACTGGACCCAGTACTGAGCCCTGAGGTACTCCACTAGTAACCCCCCTTTCTTCAGAATGTGTTCCGTTCACTATTACCTTCTGTGTCCTGTTGTGCAGCCAGTTTGCTACCCAGGATACCACCCTGGGACCCACTCCCAGGCTGGCTAACTTGATTATTAATATTTTGTGTGGGACTGTGTCAAATGCCTTGCTAAAGTCTAGGTAGGCCATATCCACAGCCCCTCCCTGGTCTATTACTTTGGTCACCCAGTCAAAGATTCGTCTGACATGACCTTCCTGTTGTGAATCCATGCTGCTTTGGGTCCTGTGCCCTGCTGGCCTCTAGGTACTGAGCAATTCTTTCTTTCAGAAGTGATTTCATCATTTTCCCCACCACTGAAGTCAAACTAACAGGTCTGTAGTTTCCTGCTTCAGCCTTGCTCCCACTTTTGTGAAGGGGAATCACATCTGCCCTCCTCCAGTCCCCAGGTACCACCCCATCTTCCCATGATTTGTTAAAAAGTGTGGTCAGTGGTGTCACTTGGTCCTCCCTTAGTTCTTTTAGGATTCTAGGGTGAATCCTGTCAGGCCCCATTGCTTTGTCGACCTTGAGTTTTAGGAGTTCTTTCAGGACTCTTTCTTCTGTAAATGGACTGGCATCAACCCCACTACCCAGAGTGCTTCTATTGCTTGGTCTAGGTAACTCCTCCTCTTCTTCTTTTCTGAATACTGAGCAAAAGTATTCATTCAGTATCTCTGCCTTTTCACTGTCTCCCTCTGCCCACCTCCCCTCTCCTTTATTAATCTTCACTATCACTCCCTTAACCTTTCTATGCTCCCTAATGTACCTATAAAAGGTTTTATCCCCCTTCTTAACTAAGTTGGCTATGTTTTCCTCAGTTTGGGCCTTTGCTTTTCTGACTGCCTTCCCCATTTCTTTCTGCTTTAATTGATACAGTTCCCTGTTGTGCTCCTTCTGTGATTCCTTATACTTTTTGAATGCAGCCTTTTTCTCCTTAACCTTCCCTGTCACCTCTTTTGAGAACCATAGCAGTTTTTTATTCCAGTTTATATTCTTTATTTGTTTTACACAAAGGCTTATTGCCTCCATGATGGCAGTTTTGATTTTTCTCCATTGTTCTTCCACCCCTCCTTTCTGACCAGACTGGGCAGTGATGGGATAGACATGAAATGTCTATCCCTCACCCTGGACGTTCTGATAGTGCACATTACCATGCTGTACAATAAGTCCCTGGTCCTTCCCAATTCCTGGTGGTTTGGAAGCAGGACCTAGTTACACCAGTGCATAAAGGAAGTGACAAGTCTCTGGTAGCCAACTACAGACCCATTTCAATCCCCCCCCGGCCAAGGCACTGGAAAAGATTGTGGTGGGTCAACTTGTCGACTACCTCAATAAGTATAATCTACCATGCCCCAACCAACATAACTTCAGACAAAATCACAGTACCACCACTGCCCTGCTGGACACATGAACTATGCACATAAGGTCCTGGATGAAGGCAAACTGGTGGGGTCTCTCTTTATTGACCTCACCAAAGCCTTCAATACAGTCAACCACCCCCTGTTACTGACCCAACTGCAAAACAAGGGTGTGATGCCCGGTGTCCTTTGTTGGTTCCAAGACTACCTGATACGGAGAAATCAGTGTGTCAAAATTGGGCAAACAGTATGCAGCACAAAAGCGGTATCATTAGGGGTACCACAGGGATCAATATTGGGGCATCTACTCTTCAGCCTCTTCTTAAATGACCTTCCCACAACCTGCGACACCAAACTCGTACTATGTGCAGATGTTGCTGTGCTCCTGAGCAGCAGCATATCTCAGGCTGCCCTACAACCTGAGCTGCAGCACTCCTTCTCCAAACTCAAGGACTGGTTCTGTAGTCGTAACTTGCTTCTAAACTACAAGAAGACCAAAGCCATGCTTATGTCCAGCCCCCACAACAAAAATAAGCACCACTCCCTCATCATCTCCAACTCATACAGTGAGCCACTAGAACAAGTCCACTTGTTCAAGTATTTGGGGGTCATAATAGATGATACCCTCACGTTTGCGCACCATGTTGACTCTCTGGTCAAGACAGTCAATACCAAGATTTTTGTCCTGTACAGGTACAGGCAGTACCTCTCTCCGGGGACTCTCCGCATTTCTACCCACAGTTCCATTGTATTTACTATTGACTATGGACTAGTGGTCTATGGGGCGGCAATGGATACAGTGCTCAAGAGGGTTCAGACTGTACTCAACAAAGCCTGCAGACTCACCCTGGATGCTGAGCATGGCACTCACAACTGTACTGTATATGAACATGCAAATTTGCTGTCATTAAGAAACACGGTCAAATTCCAGACTTGCATCCTAGGGAAGAAGGCTTGATTGGGTAAAACACCACTTTGTGTAGGCAATTTGATCAAGACAGCAAACTCATTACAGGTCACCAGAGGCAGGCCTAAAGGGGCCTTGGCTATCCCCTTCCATCACACCTCACTGGGGCAATGTGCATTTGCCTACTGGGCCCCCCTGTTGATGAATGAACTCCCTGGGCGTCTCTTGGCCAGCAATTGTCTGACCCAATTAAAAACTGACCTCAAACAGCACCTAATAACACTCTCTAAGTGCACCTGACCCTAAGTCCAGCCACACCTGCTCTGTCTGACCTCCAGCAAGCACTAGGCAGGCCTCTGGTACCCCACCCTCTATCCCTTCTCATGATTTGCCTCAGCAATCAGTTTGTATCATCCTCCTTCAGCACCCGCAACCCCATCTTCCCCCTCCCTCAACTCCCAGTCCCGTAAGTTTCCCTAACAGTCACTACTAATGAAGGCTGCCTGACCATGCCCCCTCACACCCCACCATTTTCTCTAGCATGTCTTCTCCACTCAGCCTCCCCTCACCCCCCATTTCTCCCTTACCTTATCGCCCTTCTTCCCCCATCCTTCACCTCCACTGCAGTACCTACCTCTCTCTCTCTTGTACCTCCCTTCTTCACCCCACCACCAGCTATCCCCATCCCTCTGAACTACTAACAAGATACTTTGTGGCTGCTTATTCCCCCCACCCTCATAAAGTGTTTTTCTTGTTATTTTTAACTTGTACCTGTGTTTTGAGTTTTTCTGTAAGTTCTGAATCCAAGCTGTATTGTTCATTGTGATGCACTTTGCTTTCTCCTATTGTATTTTGTTTTGTAATCTATGATGTGGAACCTTTGTAAAAGAGCTTGTGCTCAAAGGTCTTTTCTGAATCACTAAATAAATAAAATAAATAAATAAAATAAATTACAGTAGCAAGTGATGCAGGCCCGTAGCTACGGGGGGATGTAGGGGGGCACTGCTCTCCTTGTAATTTATTTTGACCCCCCTGTAAATTTTCATCTAGAATAGAAATTAAATAGTGCTGCACTGCTAGGAATATATCCAATCCATGCAGTACTATATTTCCTCCAGTTTAGTGCTCGCTTCCTCGCTTGCTGCACTGTTCCAGCCGTCCCTGTTGTCTGTCATCTGACCCACCAGAGCAGTGAACATGTGATCGTTGGCATGGAGTGAGTGAGCTCACAAACACTGGGTAGGAGTGAATGGCAGCCACAAGGAGGAAAGAGGCTGATCCAGTCATTTGATTGGACTAGCAGTGAGGTGTAGCACAGGATTCAAAATATTTTATGTTCTTGCTTTGATGGCACCTCTGTTATGTCAGGGTGCAAAGGAGGTGTGCAAAGCTTTTTCAAGAGAAATGAAACAAGGAAATTCCTTACACACACACACTGCTTGAATCATCAGTTACATCTGGTGCTTAGTCGTGTCTGAAAAGAGTGTAGCAGTGGCAGATGTGTTCTCAAATTGCAACTCTCTGTACAAATTTTTTCGTAGACATTTAGTTAGTGTACAAAGGTCAGCACCTGCAAAGACTCATAGAAACAAGATGGACTGGTCACCTGAAAACCTTGGAATAATCCTCAGAAATATGGAGAATATTCAGAGTGTTCGGTCAAAGTTTGCAAATGGTTACAGTGATTTGCCAGTTGAAGCAAGAGGGCTATTGGAAATTACAAAATCATCCTAATTCCTGTTCTTGGCAGAGGTTATGAGAATGATTTTGAATGTGTTTGCTCTAGTGAATAATTACATTCAAAAGGAATTAATGCACCTTGCTAAGGGACTTGAATTGATAACTGTTTCCTGTGAAACACTTCAACAGAAGAAAGAACTGATTTAAGATTTTGTAGCAGATATTTCATCCAAGCAACCAATTTTGAAAAGTGCATGGGATGAAACACTGGCATTAAGTTGCGTTGGTGCCACCAAAAGAGCCATGGTGCTGCCCATAAAGTGTCAAGATTCAGTCATCACTGGGCATTTACCAGGATTCCAAACTTTAAGTGAGCATCAGTGGTCCCAGATTTATCACAAACTGATTTATGAAACCACTAGTGAATTGCAAAGGAGATTTTCTCAGAGGAACTCAGAGTTATGCAAAAGCTTTTCAGCAATGTGCTCTAGTTGCTCTCCCGGCTTCTTGAAAATGGAATCTCTACATACTTTGATTGACTTGCTTGCATTAGATATTGAGAAAGTCAAAGTTGAAATGGCTGTATTCAAGGCACGGATGGATAAGAAACAGTGCAAACAATCTGAAGAAGTTCTTGGCGCTGCCAAGTAATTAAAGGAGGCTTTCCCATGTATTTTTGAAATGTGAATTGCTGTTTTGATATTTGGAGCATCAATTGCTGCTTGTGAGAATTCCTTTTCTTGTTTGAAAATAATTTTATCACATCAGAGGATGAGCATGAGTCATGAACGAAAGAGAAACCTCATTCTCCTATCATGTGAAAATGATGTGACTTCAAGTCTCAACCTGGGTGTCTTTGTGGAAGAATTCAAATGCTACTATCCAAGAAGACTTCAACTTTAGTTTCATGAACACTGTTAACCTTGCACAGCACTTACATGTTTAGAGTTATCTGTTAAATGATTTACGAGTAGATAAAAGGCTTAGTTCTGACTCTGACATCTGACTGACACTGCATTTTTGACTGATCACATGACAGAAAGTGTGACTGGTAGCTACCCCCCCCGGTCATTCTTTCTGCCCCGTCTTGCTTTCCTGGCTATGGGCCTGAAGTGATTCCTCTTTCTGTTCTTGCCAGTTCTTCACTGAAGATCCTGATTGGCATGACAGGAGGATCCAGACCCTGGGCACTGCTGTAGCTCGAGTCAGGAAGGAGCAACTGAAATGAGTACAGCACAGGATTCAATCAATAATTCTCCACTTTTTCTATTTATTTTGTTACTTTTTATTTATATAAAAATTGCAAAAACTTTAGTAGGTGCCTCACCATAAATAATGTAGAAGATATTTCAATAGAAATGAAAATATATATTTAAAAATGTTTTGCTGATTTTTTGCTAAGTAGCCCTTGCAGTGGAGGGGTACTGGGGACCCCCGGTTTCAAAGTAATTGTGTCTGAAGGGACACATGTGGGTGTTGCTCACCACTAGAGTCTTGCATAGGTAGCATGGGCAATCTCCATGACCATCAGTGGTGTGATGCATTTCCTGGGAGACACCAAATGCTGTCGGTAACCATTGCTGTTGGACCCTTAGTTAAGGGGTGAATGGTAAGTCCCCTCTATAAAGTATGGAGTAGTGAGAGGGTTTCCTCAGTTCACCCCTGGAGTAGATAGCTGTGGATTTTTACTTCCCTTTGACATGGGAATGAGAGCAGGTCCCAGCTCCATTCCTGGTGAGGAAGGTTGCAGGTCACTTTGTCTCCTTTGGGGATGAGAGTAAATTCCAGCTTCACAACCTGGGTGAATTGCAGGACATTAGTTTCTGATCCATGATAGCTGCTTTGGGATCCCATATTTTGGGGATAGAGTCTGGTTACCCCATTTGGCCACTGGGGGACCCTTGATGCAAGAATATAGGGTGTCCTGTTAGGCACTAGGTAGAGAGTAGAAGAGGAAAATGGTTCCATTAATGGCTCCTACCCTAGTCACACTTGTAGTGGGTCTGTGGGTGGTTCAAAAAACCCCTACAGACCATGTAGGTGTTTCTAAATGGGAACTGTGGACTTGAGTGTGCATGAGATGTGCTCACATCCACAGTTCCTATTTAGAAACCATTCATTTATAAGGTTACATTTCTCAGTTTTACAAATAAGTTAAGTCTTAGTTAGCAGCTACTGTATCAGGCAACATATTTGGTTACAAATGTTTATTTCAGCCATGTAAGCATGCATATTGAATTAGTTACTAACAAGAAACATCATCTTCCTTTTCAGGAGCAAACCAGACCACCTGCCTGAGTGTCCACAGCCTATGTAACATATTGTGGGGTCCTGTGTAGGGAGACTCAGTTACAACAGGTCTGTTGTAGTAGCCATCTTTATTTCAACTCAGTGATAATGGTCACACATCAGTGGACATACACAAAGAAAAGCCCCCTGGGCATGACAGGAACTTATGCCTTAGATAGGACTACAAAGATCCATATGCATAAACTACAGCTCTAATGGTGTTCCTTAGACTTCCTATCATATAAATATATATCCATGTCCATACTACCATATCAATGTACATACTAAGCTCCTCCCGCTTAGACAAAAACTTCACTAAAATACTTCAACAGTAACATTTCCTAACTTCTGAAGTAGACTTAAGCATTAAACCATAAGGGGGTATGGGTTATGGGGGAATTTGCCATAGCTGACATGGTTTGACAATGAGACTGCAGGCCAAGTGGCTAAATCCTCACCAGCCGTGGTACATTCCCCCATAACCCACCCCAAGTATTTTATTGTGATTATACAATGTGCTAATTATTAAAATAGAGAAACAATTGGTAAAAAAGTTGTATTTTTTATTTTTTTAACTATTTTTGTAAAAGTACTCTTTCACTCTACCTTAAGTAGTCCCTTGTTGCTGGGCACAATATGATTAAGCTTCCCCCATATCTTTTTGAAGAATGTTCGTTTTTTATATTTTGTTTTGTTCTCCTTCTGTAGGTAGTATTGTTTATTTTTTGTTTTATTAATTAAAGTTAGATAGTCTGAGAGGCTTTAGTTGTTTTTTTAAAGTTTATTTGGCAAGGGAGACAGACAGAGTTCGATGTAATTGCTACCTATTGCAGCTCACAGGGTGAACAGAGTAGAAGTGAGCTCCCCTGTGTTGCAGCTGAAAGAATAGGTTTCAGTTGAAAAATAAGTTTTCTCCCCAAGTTTATTATCTTGTTGGGAGTGGTAAGCAGCTGACAGAAGCAGAGAACAAGTTTGTGTCCCTCGAGGGAGATGGAGAAAGTGAACTGTAACTGCCATCGCTTGCAGTTCACAGAGTGGACAGAGCACAATATAAAAGGGAGCTGCCCTCATTGAGGCTTACAGAGAAGGTTTTATACCAAAGAAAAAACATTCAGCTCACAGAGCTGGTTTCAGTTCTTACAAAAAAAAAACAGTTTGTGCCCCTCTGGTTTGTGAACATGTTTGGAGGTGAGCAGCTGACAGAAGCAGAGAATAGGATGTCTCAGCAATGCGACAAGGCCAGAGTGGGGTGCCCGAGATAGTGAACTTCCGGGTATACGTTTACGGCCACGACGCTGTTCAGAGGAATTTGTTTTAATTTTTTTTTCTACATTGGCATTTATTTATTTTTTTTTATTATTATAATTTATGGGATATAAAACAGAGAGTGGGACAGCAGTGAAGACACAGTGGTAATGCAGCAGAGAGGAAGTGGGCGTTGACTCAAGATCCGCAACTGGAGGGAGAGCTACAAGTTAGGTAGGTGCACTGGTCGTGTTATGGGAATAAGTTATGAAATAGTCTGTTGGGTGATATTATGGATGAAATACTTATTCTTACAGTTATTGTTGTGGTTGCACAGAGTGACTGGTGGTATATCACCATTTACCGGGGAAATTAACATGGCGGCTCAGAATTATTATTTTTTTTTTTTTTTTTGCCGTAGTTATTGAGATACAGCTGACTGGCACTTCTTCCCATTGGTATATCGCATGATTTACCATGGGTAAAAGGTGCCAGTCAGCCAATAAGAATGATTACTTCTGGAACCTCATTGTATAATATTTGGTACCCAGAAGCCTTACCATTGGGTAGAACCTGTCAATAACTAAGTAAGAGTCCAAGTAAGAGTTCCAAATAATAATCAAAGTCCTCTTGTGAGTCATCAAATTCTGGTACTCTGCCAAGTGTAGTCATGGCTGTGGCAAGGTGTTCTGCAGCTGCAGTGTCCACAAAAACAAAGTCTTTGTCTTTTATTTACAAAAGGCCTTTCACTATGTGCTGCAATTTCCCTATTATGCCACAAGAGGCTTCTGCTGAGTAGCCTTTGCTGCTGTGATCAGGAATCTAAAGTGATGACATGATTTAATGCCTGTTTCAGTTTCACATACTATCAATGGCTCTGGTTTCCATTTGGAGAAGAGATGTAATTGCTTCCTTTCTCTTTTTTTTAATCCCAGCAAGATAAACAGACACTCCACACTGATGGAGTTATGTTGTTAGACTTGCTTGGTGTCTGGAGTTTAAGCACGAGATAGCAGCAGAAGCATTTATGTGTACCATAGTCTGGCAGGTAAGGAAGGATGGGAAGCCAGTTGAACCCACGCAAGGTAGCAGGATTTATAGCAGTTTAAAACAAAAACATGCATTGGCTTACATAACCTTTCTTGCACTTATCTGAGTTGTTCTGCTTTCATCGTGGGCCGCCAGAGTAATATATTGTAGGGTCCTGTGTAGGGAGACTCAACATTGGGACCTACAGTGTACCAACTCCTTAAGAATCTGACTGCACATTCCAAAGAGGTGGACGTGCCATATGCCCAACTCACAGAGACACTTTCACTGCATTTTAAGCCCAAGCCAGTTTTCATTGCAGAACGCTTCAGATTCTTTCATAGGAACCAAGAGGAGGGGGAAGCTCTTGTCGACTACATCATTGCTTTGCAGCATCTGGCAAGCACCTGTGACTTTGGCCAGTTTCTGGAGGATGCCCTCCAGGATTGCTTTGTCTGTGGTCTGTGAGGACAAGCCTATCAAAAATACCTGTTGTTAGAAAATAACTTAACCTTCAAAACAGCCTGTGAAAATGCCCTTGCTATGGGACTCACTCAGAAGGATACCAGGGAGTTAACAGAACATTCAGAACCCCAAAGAAGCGGAGTTCACCAGGTTACCCATACTATAGCACCCAGTGGACATTCCACACCATGAAGTGGTCCTTCATCTGTTTGTCAACAACACCAAACAATTTGGAAGCCAGCACCACAGTGCACTACTGCAAAGTCAAAACCTTGTTACAGATGTGGAGGTAACAACCAACAAAGCACATGCCGATTTTGACATGAGAAATTCTGCCATTTTCAGAAAAGTGGGTCACATACTGAAAGTGTGCAAAAGTATATCATGGACTGCTACGGCATGGTATGTCACAGATGGCACTGTAACCACTAAAACAGAAGATAAGGCATTGTACTTATTCATGGTTTATGCAACATGGACAAATGCAGCAGAAAGTTAACTCCAAATGGAGCTAGCAGGAAACTCAGTAAGCATGCAGCTTGACACCGGAGCCTCAGTATCTCTTGTGCCAGAGCACATCTAAAGAGAGAAAATTCAGCAGTACCCATTGTAACCATTGTATATTCAACTCTTGTCTTACTCAGGAGACCCAATCCCTGTGCTAGGGGAGTTTGAAATACCAGTCATCTACGAGGAGGAACATGGACCTTGCCTCTGGTGGTGCTTCAAGGAGAAAGACCTGCATCACTAGGCAGAGACTAGTTCACACAGATCAAATTGAACTGGGAAAAGATTTTCAGCATAAATACATGGACCAAAGCACCATAAGATGTGCTAAAGAAAGTACTGAACAAACATAGTCCTCTTTTCCAGGATGGTTACGGCACAATCCAGGATTTCAAGGCAACAATCTGAGTGCAATCAGGAGCTGCTCCAATTTTCCACAAGCCTCAGCCAGTACTTAATACTTTAAGGGAAGCAACAGATAGATAGATAGATAGATAGATAGATAGATAGATAGATAGATAGATAGATAGATAGACAGACAGACAGACAGACAGACAGACAGACAGATAGATGGACAGACAGACAGACAGAAAGATAGACAGGCTCAAAGTGCTTCACAATTCATAAAAACATCACATAAAAGAACAACAGCAATCAACTTGCATAAAAATAAAATTATAGTAAAAAATAAGCAATTATAATCAAATAGCTCTAAAAACAGAAAACATCCATCTATCATATCAGGACAGTCATGAAACATATAATTATATTCACTAATCATACAGCTCAAATGCTTGGCCAAATAAGAATGATTTCAGGCCCTTTTTGAAGGTTTCCACTGTGGGTGCCTCCCTCAGATAACTAGGCAGTGAGATCCACAAGGCTGGCATGGCAACTGAAAAAGCCTGTTCACCTGACTGCCACAGCCTAATCCTTGGAACCACTAGGAGGCAACCCTCGGAGGAATGGAGGGAGCGGATTGAGATGTGAGGAACCAGGAGGTCTTGCAGGTAGTCTAGTCCTTAGTCATGTAGGGCTTTATAAGTCAGTAACCTGACCTTGAACGCAGTCCTCCACCTTATTGGCTGTTAGTGCAGTCCGCGGAGAACAGGCATAATATGGTCTGACCTTGCGGCACCAATCAGCAGCCTAGCTGCCACATTCTGCACCAACTGCAGCTGGCAGACATTGTCTCCAGATAGCTCTAAGTCAACAACATTGCAGTAATCCAAACTAGACATGATAAAGGCATGCACAAAAGTGTTGAGAACCTCAGCCGGTAACAGGGTTTGGATCCGGGCAATGTTCCTCAGATGATAGAAACCACTTTGGATGATGGCCGACACCTAAGCATCAAGTGTCACCCCATCATCGAGGAACATGCCCAGATCTCTAACCCACTTTGAAGGGATCAAAGGGATGCTCCCTAGCCTCAAGCCAGAATCATTCCCCAATACTTCCACATCCCATCACCAGCTAGGATCCACCACCAGTATCTTGTCTGGGTTGAGTCATAGCCAGTTATGAGTCATCCAATTCTGGATCTCAACCAGGCAGGTGTTAAACACAGAGGTCACCATCTGGTTTACATGTGCACAGGACAGGTATAGCTACGTATCATCAGTGTAACAATGAAAATCCAACCCATACCACCTGATAAAGTCACCCAATGGCAGCATGTACACCATGAACAATAGAGGTGCCAGGACTGAACACTGCAGAACCCACAGTGCAGAGGCATTGGGCTGGTTAAGGATAACTCCATCATCATCCTTTGCACTCTGTCCATGAGGTAGGATCTAAACCAGCTGATGACAGTGCCGGTTAAGCCACACCAGTTCCACAGGCAGTCCAATAGCACCTCATGATCCACAGTGTCAAATGCCATAAAGAAATCCAGGTGAACAAGAATGGTATGCTTTTACCCATCTCTCTCTTTTAGTAGATCATTAAGCACCTTCATCAGGGCTGTCTCCACGCAATGCCCAGGCATAAATCCAGATTGGAAGCACTCAGAGGTGGCTGAGGAGGCAAGATGGGTTTCAAGCTGAATGGCCACTTTTTCTAAAACCTCCCCTAAGAACGGGAGATTTGAGACTGGTCTGTAGTTGGTGAGATAGTCCTGGTCCAATGAGGGTTTGTTCCAAATGGGTCTCACCAATGCCTCTTTCAAAGCTACCGGGAAGACTCCACTCCTCAAAGAACATCAGACGATCCCAGCAACCACAGATCCAATCAGGTCCACACAACCGACCAAATGTCGGGTTGGACCTGGGTCTAGATTGCAATGGGTTGGTCGCAGCCTTAAGACCAACTCAGCCACTGCCTCCACCCCAACTGGATCACACTTATCCCAGACAGGAGGGGTGTCCTAACATATCCTTGGTCCAACCCTACAAGCTCAATGAGCGGCACTGGAGGAGATCTCAGTCCTGATAGAGAACACTTTGTTGGCAAAGAATAGAGCAAACTCATCACGCTATGTGCTTCAACAAGCTCCCCAAGTATGAAGACATAGAAACATAGACTTTGATGGCAGATAAGGACCGCTTGACCCACCCAGTCTGTCCATTTCCCTACCTATTGGATAAGCTGCAGATTCTAGTTAACCAACAGCCTACTTCCTCCTACCCCCCACTATAATTGCCTTATGTCTGTTCCATGCATGCTTGAATACCCCATTGTTTTAGACCCCACAACCTCCCCAGAAAGGCAGTTTCATGCCCAGACAGTCTGGGTGCAACAGACTGTCCACCATACGGAAGAGCTGAGCCGGTCTTTCCTTATCGCAGCAATCTCCCTTGACAGAAATCCACCCTCTTCTGGGAGATTTAGTTCTTGTTTACCGGGTAAGTACACTAGACAAGTTTTATGCCTATTTTCAGGAACGACAGAGATTGCCCTCTGATAGTCAGCATAATGTGACTTCAGAGTCAATTTGTCCTCAATCAGTGGTAGAGAAGGAACTGGGCCATTTTGAAAGCCATGGTATCATCTCACAAGTAGAGAGGAGCTACTGGGCTTCCCCTGTCTTTGTGGTACTGAAATGAGACAAAGCTATGAGGTTGTGTGGAGACTAAAAGGTTATAGTTAACCATTGTACACAGCAAGATCCATACCCATTACCCAATGCAGAGGACTTGTTTGCCACACTTTCATTGGGCAAGTTCTTTAGCAAGTTGGGCTTATCTTTTGCACACCAGCATTTGGAACTAGAACCAGAGTCAGAACCATATTTAACCATCAACACCCACAAGGGACTTTACCGGTATCATTGCTTGGCATATGGAGTTTCCCACAGTGCCAGCAATTTTCCAGAACACAATGGATCAATTACTGGTAACAGCACCCATAATGGAAGAGCATCTGACAATCCTGGAATGAGTTCTGGACAGTCTGCAGTGGTATGGACTGAGAGCCAAATGCCAATTTCTGCAAAATTATGTTGAGTAATAGGTTACCGGATTGATGCCCAAGACGTACACCCAACAGAGAGAAAGGTGGATGCTATAGTCAAGGCACCTGCACCAACAAATGTGGCAGTTGTTAAGATCATTTTTAGGACTCTTGAACTACTGTGGAAGGTTCCTAGCTCAGTTGTTCACATTGTTGCAACCACTCCACGACTTGCTACAGAAAGAAGCTCAATGGATTTGGTCACCACAGTGTGAGGAAGCATTCCAGACTTGCTTGAAATGTATTCTTAGTAGCAAATGGTTAGCACACTATTACCCCACCTAATCTCTGAGGTTAGCATGTGATGTATCACCATATGGAGTGGGGGCCATCATCTGTCATGTGTTACCTTCAGGGGAGGAACACCTGATCACTTTTGCCTTCAGGACCATGTCCCCAAGTGAAAGAAACTATGCTCAGATTGAGAAAGAAGCTTTAAGCATAATGTTCAGTGTCAAGAAGTTCCATAAGTACTTGTATGGATGGAAATTCACTCTGCTAACTGATCACAAGCCTCTACTGGCAATTCTGGGGCCAAAAGGCTGCAATACCAACTCTAGCAGCACTCAGAATGCAGCAATGGGCCCTGATTTTGTTGGCGTATGACTATAACTATGACATTGAATACAGACATTCTCATAACCACGCAAATGCAGATGCATTATCAAGACATTTCACATCTTGAGGAATTACCCATTGCTTCACAGGATGTAGCAGCAGACACATGGCAAGATCCTCTCCTCTCTAAAGTTCTAGATTTCACCCTAAATGGTTAGCCCAACTTCTCGAGAGACACGACTCTCCAACCTTTCTTAGACAAGAAGGACCAGTTATCCACAGAGCAAGGCTATGTCCTGTGGGGAGCTCAAATTGTGATACCTCCAAAGTTCTGCAAGAGATTACTTTCTGCCTTACATGACAGTCATCCTGGAATCTCTTGAATGAAGGCATTGGCCAGAGGATACCTCTGCTGGCCAGGACTTGACCAAGATATATTATTGATTTATGATATATTGTATAAAAGTGTGCCTTAATATGAGTGTACATTCTCTGTAAATATTTTTACACTGTATGGATATGTATTTCTCCCTCTCCCCTCTCCCCTCTCCACCAGGACGTTTCTGGAAATGAGTTGTTTATGGCTCAGTATGTCTCTCCTGATGAAACTTTTGAAATAAATAAATAAGATATCCAACATCTTGTCAACCAATGTACATTATGTGTGGCTTTCCACAACCAACCATCAACTATGTTTCTATGTTTCTATGTTTCTAATCAACTGTACATCTGCATCCATGGTCCTGGGTTATCACACCATGGGAGAGCATCCATGTTGACTATGCCGATGAGGACAAACAACATTTCTTAGGTAAGGCATGGCAAAGTTTATTTTTAAGGTGCCCAATCCCAGAGGCTCTGGGTGCCATACACAAAACATACAACATACAAAAGGCAGGGTATCAGGAAAAACAGTATCATAAATAAAACAGATAAATAGCTAAACAGTGAGTACAATGTCAGAATCATCAAATTTTTCAGGTTTTCAGCTCTCTACCCCCAGAAAGGCCCGGGAGAATAGATGGGTTTTTAGGCCACTCTTGAAGCCTTCAACTAATGGGACCTCCCTGACATCAGCTGGTAGGGATTTCCACTGAATCGGTCCAGCAACACTAAAGGCTCAGTCATCGGAAGTTCTTAATCTGGTTATAGCAACTTCAAGGAGGCCCCTGGTTGAGGAGTGGAGGGAGTGGACTGAGGTGGTAGGTGGCAGAAGATCAGCCAATTAGCCAGGGCCGAGATCGTGTAGGGCCTTATAAGTGAGTAAACTCACCTTGAAGATAACCATCCACCTGACCAGCAGCAAGTGCTGAACTCGCAGTACCGGGGTTACATGGCTAGACCTAGATAAGCCATCAGCAACCTGGCAGCTGTGTTCTGCACCAACTTCAGCCAGTGAAGAGTATCTCCAGAGACCCCAAAGTAAAAAGCACTACAGTAATCAAGTCTGGATGTCACAAAGGCATGGACCAGCGAGGGCAGGTCCTCGGGTGGAACTAGGGGTTTGATCCTGTCAATATTTATTAAGTGATAGAAACCACTTTTGATGACAACTTACACCTGAGTTTTAAGTGTCAGTCTGTCATCAAGGATCACACCAAGATCTTGCACCCTAGGGGAGGCCATCAACAACATGGGTCACATGAATAACCCAGTAGCCACGTTGGAGGCACTCCCATCATATCCTCATCCTGTCCCAATCACTAGTACCTCCATCTTGTCTAGGTTAAGCTGCAACCAATTGGAGGACATCCAATCACTGATCTTGCTCAGGCAGATATTAAGTACTTCCACAACATCCAATGTTCCAGGTGCAAAGGACAGGCACAGTTGGTTATCACCTGCATAACAGTGAAAACCCACACTGTGCCACTTAATGAGTGCACATGGGGCAGCATATACACTGGAAATAACATCCACAACAGGATCAACCCCTGAGGTACTCCACATGGCAGGAGCTTAGGGGAGCAGGAGAAATTCCCCATTACCACTCATTGCTTCCTGCCAAACAGGAAGGATTCCAACCAGCTGATGACAGTACCGGTTAGTCAGCAGTAATCTCTAAAATGATTGAGAAGCACAATGTGATCTACAGTGTCAAAAGCTGAAGGGAGATCAAGGATCACAAGAATTGACCTGTCTCCTCTATCTCTAGACCTGAGGAGGTCACTGTTCACCCTAACTAATGCCATTTTGGTGCTATGCATAGAAGAAAATATCAAAGCTACAGAAATTCAGAATACACGTAAGGAACCAGAAGAACTGTGGGTCACCCTGGAAACAGGAAATGCAACAGCCAGAAGAACTGGGTTGTCTACAGGCCTCCAGACCAGGAGGAGGACATAGACACATTACTTTTTATCACATAAAATTGTATTAGTTTTCTAAGTACACCCGACCATGGTAGAGGCACTCAGGTGAGCCTCCTGCTAATAAACACAGGTATCACAAGCATGCTTACAAACAAAAACACCATACACATGAATGGGATATCCCGTAGCAATATCAGCTATGAGGTTTATGTCTTACTTACTATCCCCTTTATACAGTGCACACCTACACATTAAGTTCCCATTGCATTGAAACATGCTTATATGTACCAGTCAGCTTCTAAAATTTGTACCATCGTCCAACCGGGGGGGGGGAGGGGTCTCCCGGGACTAGCCATTCGTACTCTAAACTGAAGTGACATGGGCCAGGGTCTTCACATTTCTCCTTATTAGCCAAACCATGCTAATCCTTTCGGAAAGAGGATCTGAGACAAGTGACACCAGGGTAGGTAATAAGGACAGACTGACAGTGGTCTAGACACTACGAGGAGATTGCACAATCTACACCTGGCACTGGACATCCATTGCATGAGTAAAAGATACATATAAAGACAAGGTTATTAATAAAGGATGGGAGACATCACAATTTAGACTATCGGAGGGTTCTGAGGGGTGGAACTGCACAGATATGTGAATGCAGATATGCGTCCCACTTCTTATGAAATGTGGAAAGATGGCCTTTCCCAATCATGGAAAATCTTTCAAAAGTAGCCAGCTGCACCATAGCTGCCCACCAACAAGTAATCGTAGGAGGGGTAGGCAGCCGCCACTTCATTAGTATAGCCCTCTTGGCTTCCATGATAGCCACCGGCACCCAGGCCTTAGTGGGGGCAGACAATGGGCCCAGGGTAGAAGCATCTCCCAGCACCAGAGTGGGTTGGGCAGTTGACAAGGGTCTTCTGACAATTTTAGAGCAGTCCTCTGGCACCTGTTGCCAAAACCCCCAAACTGCTGGGCATGTCCATAAATTATGGAGTAAGTGAGCAGGGGAGGCATTGCACCTCCAACACTTATCGTGTTTCATAATGTTCAATTTGTGAAGCACTGCAGGTGTCTTATACCACCTGAGAAGGATTTTCAACTGAATCAGTTGACTTTTGGCATAGTCATATGCCAGATGGGCAGTTTTCAAGCAATCACCCCAATGCTGCTGGGAAAGGGGGCATCGAAGTTCAGTTTCCCAGGCTGTGTGACTGGTCAGCATAGTGTTGGGTTGGGCATCCCTTATTATCCTATAGAAGGTTCCCACCAAGCCTCTACTCTTGCCGGGTTTGTGAAGGGTGGTCAAGCATTTCCACCTCCCCATGCTTACAGGCACTGCCAAAAGAGAGGCAGTTGTGCTCTGGATTTGAAGGTACCTCCAGAAATCCTGAGTTTTTATTCCATATCTCTCTTGCATCTGTTCAAAGGACATAACTGTCGCCCCGTCAGGGAGGAGGAGATCCCCCACCACCCGTATACCTCTAGAGACCCAGTGTTGCCAATGTACCAGTCTACAATCTACCTTTATGAGCTGGTTATTCCACAGAGGGGCATACGCAGTCGGAGGGAGGTATGCATCTCTTGGGGTAGCCATGAGGGCCATTGCCCATCGCCATGCCCTGCAGGTCTCTGTCATGATAGGCGTAAGCATTCCTCCTGATGGCCTCTTGTCGGTGAGCAGACAAATGAGTGCATTATTGGGTAGGAGGGTTGCTTCTAATTGCACCCATTGAGGAGGAGGGGACAAGAGGGCAGCAAACCAACTGGTAGCATGGGCCATACGAAAGGCCAGGTGATATCCCATAAACCATGGGAGCCCCAGCCCTCCCCTGGTCCAATGTGCCTGTAGTTTGGCCCGGCTCCAGCGTGCCACTTTGCCTTTCCATAAGAAGGAGGAAATTAGTTTATCCAGTCACTGGAAGGGCCTAGGGGTTGGGGGGACATAGACACATTACTGTTAGAAGATATACAGAATATGACCACTAAATGGGAGGTTCTGATAATGGGAGACTTCAACATGCCAGATACAGATTGGTCAATACCAGCAGGAACATCTGCCAGAACTAGACATATAGTAGCTTCCCTGCAGGGGGAGGGCCTCAAACCACTGGTACAACAACCCACAAGAGACAGGGCTATCCTAGATATAGTACTGACTAATAGGGAAAGGAACACAGATATCCTGGTAGAAGGTCACCTGTGGGCCAGTGACCATCACATAGGATGGTTCAATTTGGCCACTAGAACTAAATCATCTCATTCCAAGGCACAAATATGGGACTTCAGAGGAATTAATTTTGATAAGATGGCCAACATAGTTAAGTTAGCCCCGGCAAAAAGACATACAGATGAGGGGGTACAGGCAAAGTGGGCAAGCATTAAGGATGCAATATTTGAAGCAACATCCCATTGTGTTAGAAAGAAAAGGAAGTGCAAAAGAAGAAGGAAACCACTTTGGTTCTCAAAAACAGTAGCAGAAAAGGTCAGAGCCAAAAGGCCGGCCTTCAGGAAATATAAGGGAACGTCACAGGATTAAGATAGGGAGGCATACCAAACTTCCCTAAGGGAAGCAGGGAAGGCAGTAAGGCAGGCAAAGGCCCAAACTGAGGAAACACTAGCACAAGCAGTAAAAGAAGGTGACAAAACTTTCTACAGATACATTAGTGAAAGGAAAAAGTCCAGAGGGGTATTGCTAAGATCAAAGGGGATAAGGGGGCGTGTGAGGAGGAGGACCATGTAAAAGCATCTATCCTAAATAGATACTTCTGCTCAGTATTTACTGAAGAGAAGGTAGGCAGGGCCCACAGCTTAGCACCATGGACATGGTGGGGGTAGGAAGGTGTGCACTAGTCCCTTCACACAGAAAGGGTCCTAAAAGAGGTCGATAAGCTCAGGGTGGACAAGGCAATGGAACCTGATGGCATACATCCTAGGGTACTAAACAAGCAAAGGGTGGAACTAGCAGAGCGATTATCAGAACTGTTTAGTGAGTCTCTGAGCACAGGAAAGGTCCCAGAAGACCGGAGAATGGCTCATGTGATCCCGCTCCACAAGAGTGTTAGCAGGAAGGAGGCAGAGAACTACAGACCAGCCAGTCTTACCTCAGCAGTGGGCAAGATTATGGAGGCATTCCTTAAGGAAAGGATAGTGCAACACCTAGAATCTATAGGAGCACAAGATCCAAGACAGCATGGGTTTACAACAGGAAGATCCTGTCAAACTAATCTCATAGATTTCTTTGACTGGGTAACCAGAGTGGTGGACCAAGAGGGAGCAGTTGATGTTGCCTACCTTGACTTCAGCAAAGCTTTCGATACTGTTCCACATAGAAGATTGATTAATAAGCTTTGTCGGCTCAGAGTGGGTCAGAAGTTGGTCAACTGGCTGGAAAACTGGTTGACGGGCAGAAAACAGAGAGTGGTGGTTAATGGTATACAGTCAGAAGAGATGCAAGTCACAAGTGGGGTACCTCAGGGATTAGTCCTGGGTCCAGTCCTCTTCAGTATCTTCATCGGTGACATTGCAGATGGACTGGTGGGTAAGATTTGTCTGTTTGCAGATGACGCCAAGATCTGCAACAGAGTAGATGATCCAGATGGGGTGGGCAGAATGAGAAGAGATCTGGATAAACTGGCAAAATGGTCGGAAGAGCGGCAACTGGGGTTTAACGCAAAGAAGTGCAAGATCATGCGCATAGGGAAGAGTAACCCTGAAGCCACCTATAGGCTGGGAGAGGAGATGCTGGCAGTCACAAGGGAAGAAAGAGACTTGGGCATCATCATCACAGATGACCTGAAATCATCCAAGCAGACCACTGAAGCAGTAGGTAAGGCTAGGGGGATGTTGGGGTGTATTAGTAGGGATATCACAAGTCGTAAGAGGGAGGTAATAATCCCTCTTTACAAGACAGTGGTTAGGCTCCCATCTGAGTACTGCGGCAGTACTGGAGGCCACACCTTCACAAGGACATTAACCAAATTGAGGCAGTCCAGAGAAGGGCAACCAAAATGGTGCAGGGACTGCATCAGAAAACGTATGAGGACAGATTAATGGAGCTCAATATGTATACCCTAGAGCAAAGGAGGGAGAGAGGTGGTATGATCGAAATATTCAAACACCTTAAGGGCATTAACAAGGTGAAAGAGTCTAACATGTTTCAATATAAGAAAAAGAGCAGGACAAGAGGACACAGCATGAGATTAGAGGGAGGCCGAGGGGTAATGTGAGGAAGTTCTTTTTCACAGAAAGGGTGGTGGATGCATGGAACGACCTACCTCAGGAAGTGGTGGATATGAATACAGTGCAGGGCTTCAAACAGGCATGGCATAGGCATAAGGGAGCAATACAGATGAGTATGAATAGATAGGCCATTGACAGAGCAAAGGCTGATGGCACATTCATAAAGTAGAAAAAGAAATAGGCAGACTGGATGGGTCTTGCAGTCGTTATCTGCCATCAACTTCTATGTTTCTTTGTTTCTCTGAAACCTGATTGGAGTGGCTGATAGATGTCAAAGGACACGAGGTGCTCCTCATGCTGCTGCACCATGATATTCTCAACAATTTTACCCAAAAAGGAAAGGCTGGAGATGATTGATAATTCGCTAGGATGTCAGGGTTGAGAGATGACTTCTTCAGAATGGGCCTCACCCGAGCTTCTTTCAAGGCTTCTGGAAAAAAAATCTCTCACAACGAACACCAGACAATCCTGATGAAGATCAGGCCAATGGAACTAACACATCTAATCAAGAAACTAGTTGGAACCGGGTCCAGTTCACAATGTGTGTGCCTCATCTTCGAGATGACATCAATGATCTCAGCTACCGCCACCATTTTAAACTCCTCACAGACAGGTGGAGTGCTGCTGTTCCATCCAGGCTGAACACTGTGAGTCACAATGTGGCTTGCTGACAGGATCCTCTGTTGGATAGGTGACACCCTGTCCAAGAAGAACTGAGCAAACGCATCACATAAATTGATTGAAAAGGTTTTTTTTCAGCTGTAGACAGACAGGATGGAGAAATCTGTCAACAGTCCTAAAAAGCTGAGCAGGTCCATTCTTCCCAGAAGCAATCTCCCTGGACACAAACTCTGCCTTCTTATGGTTTATTGTCCCCTGGTAGTCAAGATATAGAGTATGCAGGGCCAGCTTGTCCACATCCAACTGGGTCCTCAGCCAACAGTGCTCCAACTTCAGACCCCTAATCTTCATCACCTTGCGATACCCATCAAACCATGGAGATCTCAAGTTGAGAGGATCTGGATCACACACGGACAGAGTACCAATGCAAGAGTGAAACCTTGTTGGCGAAATCCCCCACAATGACATTTTTGACAAGTTTCGAAAATGTCGCTGGGGGTGACCTGCAGGTGAAATTTCACCCTTAGACTGAGTTTCACGCCCTCCTCCCTTCACGTTAACTCTGAATCGCACATAACAATCAATAGAAGTGGGGGTCCTGGTGATAGAAACACAGATCGATGTCTGACAGGTGAAATTCCACCTGTTGACATCGGGGCTGTTGCTGTGCTGAACATCGACAACATTGTTGTCGTGTCGGCATAGGTAAACTGTACACAGGCCAGTGCAAGGGTATCTAGTGCCCTGAAGACTGCCTGTTATATGCGGCCACCTCTTCATTCATACCTTCCACACGTGCAACATCTACACTAGATAGATCAGCTACAACCAGTACTCCCTCTGGGGACAATCCCCTTAACGGCCCATAGCTGATCATCTCAACAGGGGCAGGACTCTCAGGGGGTGCCCTGATCAAGAACTTCTCTGTGCAATGATCAAACCATACAACCTGATCAATTTCAAGGTTAGTTACCTCGAGCCCCAGTGAGAACACCAGGTCCAGCATGTGCCCGTGGTGATGGGTCGCAGAAGTAACTACTTGCGACAGACCCAGTGATGACATCAGCTGGAGGAGGTGAGAGCCAAATTGTGAGAATTCATTGCTGACCCAATTATTGAAGTCCACCAGAACTAAAAATGGGGATTCCACACTGCATCGATGACGAAGTCCACAACCTCCTGCAGGAGTTCTCCCCCCACCCCAGGAGGGCAGTAAATAAGGAGAATCCCAGTGCCTCTGCTGAGACCGTCATGCACCACCACACACGCAAAGGACCCAGTTGTTCCTACCAGGTGCACAGTGAATCATAGGTCAGATTTAAAGCACATGACCTCTCCCACACCCCTGTGTTCCCACCATGGGCAGTGCACCACAGAGTACCCAGTGGGAATAGATGCTTCCAAAACCTGCCCAGCATCGTCACCCAGCCAGGTCTCTGTGATGCAAGCCAGACTGACCAAGGAAATCAAGTCCTCCATAGTTGTGGCCTTGTTCCTCATCGATCTGGCATTGCATAGCACCCTCCATAGGGAACTGGTAGGCTTAGCAGCCCATCTGGCTATCTGCCCATTCATTCTGGTGGGAACCCTGGGGATGGAGACCAAACACATACGGCCTCTCCCTAGGCTTTGTGTAAACCCAGGGCATCTCCTGCACCTCACCACTCCAATACCTCTCACCTCTGTAGAGCCCACAGCTCCCTACCACCATCAACATCCCCGTTCCCCAGTAATACCGACCACCCGACGGTGCCTTGCTGTCGTAGTTGACACAGGGAGGTCAGCAAAGGGATGGAGGTCATGCAGCTGGGAAGCATTATAGAAAGTCCGCGAGGGTCCAAAACAAGGCACATTGCGGGGGGGCCAGAACCACAATCACTACTTTCTAACTCCAGTTCAGCCTAGCTCATCTTAGTCACTCTCATCTAAAACCAGTATGGATCACAGACATATCCCACAGTCTAACTAATACAAAGCAAAATTACCTAACCAGACACTCCACACACACACACACACACACACACACACACACACACATATATACATACAACAGCCCAATTCCAAACACTCCCCTCCTCCCACAAATCAGTAAACTTCCCCACTAAAACAATCCTCCCAATGGCAGTATACAACAATAAAATAGTAAAAAAGGGAGAGATCAATAAAATGCGATGTGCTATAATAGTAACTAACTCTGGTCCACTAAAGGATTAGATAAACAGATTTATAATTCAAAGTGATATAATGACCAAAGGGCACCAGCAGTCAATTCAGCCCTGTTATTATACACCAGTGACAAAACTCAGGAGAAATGGGGAATGGCACTCACACCACATTGGTCCAGATGAAATCTCTTGACTGCTGGGACTAACATAAAAGCATCACAAATGGCTAATTTTAACAGGGCTGAATAATGCACTTCTCTCACAAGTGCAAATATCAGCTCAGAGAAGTCTCTCAGAGTAAAACTCTTACTCTCATGGGACCATTTGCAGCTTTAAACCAAAGAAAAAGTTCTGCTCTCACCAGTACCTTTGCAGTGATCAAGAACCTCAGAGTCAGGGAGGAGCACACAAATGGGAAACACTGGAGCCAAAGCTTGCAAGGCCACCAGTCTGCAAGATCCAAAACAGTCAATAGATTCACCAGGTCGCCAAGTTCTTATAGGGTGGTATAGTTGTCCCACAGAATGCAGCCACAAGTTTTCGGTTCACACAGGGCCAACAGGAAGAACCAGGTCAAAGGAGGGACGTTCCTCTCTGACCCAACATTCAGCTCCTAGTCAGGGTGAAAACAGCAGCCAAACAGATGGGGTTTCACAGGAGGCAGCAGAGCTCTCACCTTCACACCATGCTGGTTACCCCCGCCGCTCACCGCTGCTCCACCATTCCAAGTTCTTCAGCCAGCCTCTTTCATCTGAAAACACCAACAGATGACTGGAGTCTTCTTCTTCACTCCAAGTTTGGTAGAAGTCCTTGGCACACGACTACATCCTTGGACCTGCAGAAAGGTGCCTGGTGAGCTGGCATGCTGGCGCAGCGGTTCAGATTCCATCTGCGATGCCAGCGACCCAGGTTCAGGAACCAACTCAGGTCATCACAGGGCTGGCCATGAAGAGAGGATCGAGCATCCCTCAGACTGCTCTCCTTCTCCGGGTGAGAGAGAGTTAGTGACTGGTGCACTCACGTCACCCAGTGGAGGCTGGGTGTATTGCTTATGCACCAGACACTACTACAACTCAGGGACAGGGCAGACACTGGTCATCATTGCATGTCCCTGCCCCTGCTTACAGGGGGAAAAGACTACTTCCTGGGATCATCTCCTTGAAGTCCTCCCCCTGGCTTCGATTAGCCTCTGGTGCCATGATCCCCCAATCAGGACCTGTAGTGCGGCGCCATTTAAGGGGAGATGGCATAGTAGCCACACCCTCTGAGGGGAAAGCCGGGGGTAGCAGTGGGGATCACCTATAGTCACCGGAGGTGGAAGCATGGGGGGGGGGCTGTGACCAGGGCTGAGCCTTGATGACCCAGGGGCACAAAAAGTACAATAAATAAAAAAATAAAATAAAAAAAAAAGAAAAAGAAAGGTGCCTGCTACATTCCAGTCCTCCACAGCATCTTCAAAGACTCCTTGGTCTGCGAATGGTGACAGTCATAATCAATGTTTAAATATGCTCTTCACTTACAGAAACATAGAAACATTGAAGTTGAGGCAGATAAGGACAGCAAGGCCTATCCAGTCTGCCCATTATTCCAGTGCAAGTTTATAAGAAGTACAGCACCACACATGAAATAGTCCGACCTTTACTAAAAGATAAAAACTACTTCTCCTATTCTACCTTACTGCTTTGACCCTGCCTAATACTAAGTCCCTACACTAAAACTGACTAACAAAAATGAAGTATGCTAAAAGTATGCAAAGCATCGACTACAGCAGCAAAAGGGTCATGACAAGTCATAGAATCTGATGGCAGATAAGGACCGCTTAGCCCACCTAGTCTGCCCATTTCCCTACCTAACGGATAAGCTGCAGATCCTAGTTAACCAACAGCCTACTTCCTCCTAATAGTGTATGGTGGAATATTGTTCTCACCTGAAATCCAGCCTTACAAAATTGCTGTTCATCCACACACACTTAAATGAATGGAACGCTGTACTAACCGTACATGCAGAACAGCATTCCATTCATTTAGAGTTGAAAGCTCGAGCCGCCATCAACAGAAAACCTCCATGTGGCAATGTTATTTCAAACAGCACTGAAAATGTCCGCAGCAGTTTTCTGTGTATGGCTCACATAACTACAGCAATGGAAAATGCAGGATCAACCAGATATTCGCATATAGGATGATTTACTCACAGCTTTCTCCCTCGGTCCACTTGTCTGCTCACTAAGCGAGTCATTCGACCTCCATGTCTTTTTTTTAGTAAGTTCATCCCACTGCAAATCGGCAACCAATGGGAGTGAGTTAGCAAATGTAGGGATGCCCAGTCCCTAGCAACCACCATAACAAAAGGTCATAGCTCTGGGAGACATGCCGTGGGAAAACCTGATGTACAACAGAAAAAAAAAATTAAAAATAAATCGAGGGACACCATACACTATAAAAAATACTGGCTAGGTAACCCCATGCAGAACCAGTGTGTTCTGCCACCTCAGGGTCTGATTCCCAAGGATGTCTCAAGCTTCACTCTCGAGGTCACAGGAAATCAGACCCCTTTGTGGCAGAACACACTGGTTCTGCATGGTTACCCAGCCAGTATTCTCTATATCCCCACTAGAATTGCCTTATGTCTGTCCCATGCATTCTTGAATTCCCCCACTGTTTTTGACTCTATGACCTCCTCAGGAAGGCTGTTCCATGCATATACAACCCTCTCTGTGAAGAAATACTTCCTCACAGTACCTCTGAGTAGAGATGCAGCGAATTTAAATTCCACCAGGGAAATGAACGCGAAGTGGGCACTTCGCATTGCCACTCCGCTATGCAGAGTGGGCAATGCAAAGTGATCACTCCGCCTTGTCATTACCACTTCACGTTAAGGCAGAATGGCAACGCGAAGTAAGGCAAAGTCATTGTTTTTAATGGACTTCGTGTTCCTCATTATGATTCTAAGTGATTCACTTGGTGTTTCAGATTTGGCAGCCCCCCACACACACACATCACATGGCTTACAGTATTGTAAGTCACATGCCCTTTAGCCAGGCAGAAAGGAAGTGAGTCATACAAGCAGACAATTTCACTTTCTCATGTGAAGACTTAGAGAGAGGAGTGTGGAGATAGAGGAGTGTGTTGACTGATTAAGCAATTTATCCCTCCAGGGTGTGGGTATACTGGAGGATTTACCACGGCTGGTGTGATTCGCTCACGAGGCACAGCCGAGTGACCGAATCACACCAGTCGTGTTAAGTCCTCCAGTGTACCCACACCCTGGAGGGATACATTTTTATTATACAATGGCAAATTTTGTTTCTTTAACATTTTTTAACTATGTTCTAACTGACTGAGGTGCCTACACTTGGAAAGGAGGTAATTTTGTAAACAATTTACCGCGCTGTTTTAGCGAACCGGCGACGGGACAATTCGCAGCAGTTTCTTTTGAAGTGAAAGCGACCAGATTAGCACGGTATAAGGTTGGCTGGCACTTCTTCCAGTGGGTACACTGGAGGATTTATCATGGTGGTAATTGTGCCAGCCAACCAATCAGGATGCAGGATTTGGGACCTTGGATTTACCACATTGTATAATGATACTTTGAGATCAGAGTGAGGAGGAGAGTTAAACTTTGATTGTAACCCAACAGCTTTTTTAAAAGTTACATTTTTTTGTCTTTTCTGTACTCTTCTTTACTTGATTTGTTTTTTCTGTAAATTTTATTTTTCTTACCTCTATAACTTAGTTAGTTGTTTATCTGTGTCTGTGTGACTGTGTGTGTGTGTGTGTGTGTGTGTGTGTGTGTGTGTGTGTTGTGCTTGTGTGACAGTGTGAGTTGATTGCTCGGACTGAGGGAGTGCAGCAGGAGAGATGGAACAGGGTGAGGGAATGTCTGTGTCGGGGGCAGCTCTGGGAGAGCATGGTTGTATGTGTCGTACTGTGCACATGTGTGTGGGGCATGGGCACCCATTCCTGTTGGACCACTCTAAACTTGTGAGTATCCAACCCCCGGAAGCAGGACCAGTACCGCCTCCTGGCTCTGAGGCAGTTCAACCTCCACCACCACCACCACCACCACCACCACCACCAAGTCCAGCACAAGGTCCTCTGGAGCACGATGTGCCTGTTCCCCTAGGCCCAGGTGTGGATCCCATCCGTGTTCAGCAGTGTGACCAGCTGGCTGCCAATTCATCTGGCCCTCCCCTGCCTATGCCTGGTCCTCCCCGCACCTCCATTGTTTGGCAGTTTTTTGACTATGTCGGGGGGGACAGCAGTGTGGTTAAGTGTCACCTATGTGAGGTGGAGGTGTGCTATGGCCCCCAGGGGAGTCACTAGGGGTCTGGGGACCAGCACACCCATATGCTCAATCACCACCAGTTGGAGTGGCAGGCTGCCACAGAACAGACCATGTCTGCACCTTCTGGCCTTTCCGTGGCAGAGGGTGCAACTGTGCACAGTGGCATCCCTAAGACAAGGATGGCTACAGCAGCACCAGTTGCTCCACCAACACCCCCACCTTCACCTCCACCACCAGCAGGTCAGCCTGTAGAACGTGTGAACCCCAGAGAACTGTGTGTAACACAGGCTGACTTGGCAGTTCTCTGTAGTGCTGTTGAGGAGAACAGTGAGAGGATGAGTGTTGTGGAGCAGCAACTGGATCACATAGAGGGACATCAGCTGCAAATTATGTCCATGCTGGAACTGCTGCTGGATCACCATGGGATCCCACATTAGTTTTGTTTCCTCACATCATGTGCCCCCCCACCTTCCTTGCTGTGTCATAAAATGTATTCCTCCACCATCGCTGACCCTTGTATGTAATTATGCCCTTTTTTTGTTGTCTTCCATATGTGTGACACTTTGTATTCTGGTCCCCTTCCTTCTGTTAGGTGTCTGTGTGTGTGTGTGTGTGTGTGTGTGTGTGTGCACGCTGTTTTGGTATCTCATTTTTCTGCATCCACAAAAGGCATCTGTCTTGCGTGCAGAAAATTGACAAGTGGTAACAAATTGAAATGTGAGCGTTACAGCACATGCAAAGTCCCCCAGAATTAATGGCACACTCAGTCATGCGTGCAGTGGTCACACAGAGTCCCCATATTTTTTCTGCATCCCCAAAATACATCTGTCTTATGTGCAGAAAATTGACAAGAGGTAACACAGTGAAATGAGAGTGTTTCAGCACGTACAAAGTCCTCCAGAATTAATGGCACACTCAGTCATGCGCACAAAAGTGGCACAGAGTCCCCAGATTTTTTCTGTCTGCCCAAAATGCATCCTCCTTGTATGCAGAAAATTGACAAGTGGCAACACAGTGCAATGAGACTGTGTCAGCCCATACAAAGTCCCCAGAATTAATGGTTCACTAAGTCATGCGCGCAGTGATGGCACAGAGTCTAAGATTTTTTCTGTCGGCCCAAAATGCATCCTTCTTGTGTGCAGAAACTTGACAAGTGGTAACACAGTGAAGTGAGACTGTTTCAGCACATATAAAGTCCCCAGAATTAATGGCACACTCAATCATGAGCACAAAAGTGGCACAGAGTCCTAGATTTTTTCTGTCGGCCCAAAATGCATCCTCCTTGAGTGTAGAAAATTGACAAGTGTTAGCACAGTGAAATAAGTGTTTCAGCACATACAAAGTTTTCCAGAATTAATGGCGTACTCAGTCATGTGTGCAGTGGTCACACAGAATCCCCATTGCATGCAGAAAGTTGACAAGTGGTAACACAGTGAAATGAGAGTGTTTCAGCACATACCCCAGTATAAAATGATGACTGTGAGCGTCGTGTTGCTGGTGCAATGTGTTCTGCGAGACGATTCAAGCAAATGCAATGTGATCATCTCAACTGGATTGAAATGTGCCCTTTGACTGTACACTAATAGCAGCCTTGGTGAGTATATATATATATATATACATATATATATATATATATATATATATATAGTTGTGCATTTTGTAGGTGAGATGGGGGGTTGACAAGACAAGTACTCATGGTATTGTTCTGCATCACAGGTCACACAGAAACTGTTGGTGTGCACATTCCAGTGCTCAATGAGAATTTTTTTCACTAAAATTGGAAATAGATAACAGATAACTCTCAAGCACATGAAGGTGGGAATAATATTTGCAGGTTTGTCTCTAATGGTTTCTTATTTTGTTACTTCTTCACAGATTTCATCAGATTTCATCAGCATCCTTCTGGAGTCCGGTTGTTAGGATGGTCATGGTCATGTAATGAAATGAATTTTGCGTATTGCATGTGTGCCCAAGCTTGGGGAAGGGGGGTGCCTGATGTTGAAGAACTTTTTTGGATATGGCCACTTTGACAGAACAACAAAGCATCTGGAAGTGTCCTAAAAAAAGAAATGAATGACTTCTTACAACTTAATTATGTGTCCATCCCTGGTTCTCAAATCTCAATCTAAAGTCAAATTACATTTCAAACCCACATCTTGTCAACTAAAACAACCTGTGTGTAATATTTGCTGCAGTCTTTCCAAAACAATGAAACGGATAAAATAAAATCATCATACTTACCAGAATGGATATTACATGGATATTACATCGCTTCCTCTCTGTACGGTACAGCTACAATACCATTTCCAACGATTTTTAGCGATAGAGCCTTTTTTTTTTACCCTGTAAAAGAAACAAAAGAAGTGTACAGTATGTGTTTCACCATTGCGGCTCTGAAAAGCTACAGAAACAAAACATACAAATAAAGGAATTGAAGCAGCATAACAAACATGAGTACACATACTCACTTTACGTTTTAAATATTAAGAAGCTTTGTGACTGTGTCTGATGGATGTGGTGGTCCAGACAGATTCAGGCTCAGTGGTGGCAGTGGCTAACATCAGTCCCAGTGGTGGTGGTGGTCCAGGGGGGCAGACAGACTCATGGTGGCAGTGGCTAACATCAGTCCCGGTGGTGGTGGTGGTGGTCCGGGGGCAGACAGACTCATGGTGGCTGTAGTTAACATCAGTCCCGGTGGTGGTGGTGGTCCAGGGGCAGACAGACTCATGGTGGCAGTGGCTAGCATCAGTCCCGGTGGTGGTGGTGGTCCGGGGGGGGGTCATGCCACCTTTTAAAAACTTCAGTTAAAACCTGCCAACATTAACCACATCATCATCTTCATAAAGAACACTGCCCTCACAGTCATCGATGTCTAAAGTCTGACCACTGGGAAATTCTTTCTCCATTATGTCAAAATCTAAGTCAGAGGTGGGCCGTTTCAGGCAGCCACTGCCAGTGCCACCAGGATGCTCCATTTCCACATCAGCAAGACCACCATGACTAGGCCAGGGTATGAATACTGAGGTTACAGTCTGTGCTGGTATGTGCCTCTCATCAATTTTAATGAATGTTAGCAAACTAGCATTTGCAGGAGACAGGTTTGTCCGCCGATATTGCACCTGCTGAGCTGAATACCCTCTCAACACGTTCACTGGAGGGTGGGCATGTGAGGTACTTCAGTGCCACTGCAGTCAGCTCTGGCCTTTCACTGACCTTTCCACTCCAGTACAAAAGAGGATCTTCAGTTATAGTCAGATGCCTTTTTTCAGACAAATATGACTCAACCATTCTCTGTGCCGCACTAAATCCAGTTGTTGATGCATCATCCTGTTCTCCCGAATCATTTATTTCACAAATACCCACTTGGGACAAAGCCTCCCAGAGATGCCAGTCACTTTGGATGACAGACCACCTGGAACTGCAGTCCCCTTCCCCTTGCAGGATATGCTTGATGGTCCCCCAGGTAAACCTTCAGCTGGATTATGCTGCTGAGGTTTTCTGACCTTGGCACGTGAATTCTGTACCCCATGAACTAAGCGCACCAGTTGACCACTGATATTTTTTACCTGTTCAGGCCCTCCCTCCAGTACTGAAGCAATTCCATGTTTGTATCGTGGGTCCAGCATTGTTGCTATGGCAAAGTTGTCACTAGGCTGAATGCTCACAACGTGACAATTCTGGTTGAATACTGTCAGCATGTGTTGCAGCAACATACTGCTACCACCATCTCCAGCAATATCAAGGCTATGCTGTGCAATCACCAATGTCTGCCTCAGCACCTGCAACAGTAGAATTGATTGGCTAATGGAGGCAGACTCGCCACTCACTGACTATGTGGCATGTTTAAAAGGCCGCAAAATTGTTATTACGGAGTCCATGAGGTGCCACTGTTCAGTCGTCATAGACATGGAGGTCCCAGAACTGCCACGGCTAGTGTGCATAACAAGATATTCTGAGATGGCTTTGTATTGTTCATACAACCTCTCTCTGCCATGTATAACGTGGAGTTCCATCGGGTGACAACTTCCAGCTTCAAGCGGTGCTGATGCAGGCTGTTTTGTATCTGCAACTGCCACAGCTGGTCACGGGCCTTTCCAGATCTTGAAAAGTGAGAACGGATATGTCGTGCAACGGTCAGCATTTCCTTTACATCAGTGTGCTACAGAAACTCCTGCACCACAAGATTTAAACAGTGGGCCATGCATGGAACAGGAAAAAAAACACCATTCATGATGCATTTCACCACATTTGACCCATTGTCACTTGCTAATGAACCCAGCTCTCAGGGACAGAGGGTTTAGCCATCTGTCAACTGCAGTCAGTACCATGTCCAAAATGTTTCCACTAGTGTGTGAACAGGTCACATTACGCATAGCAATCATTGCATGCTGTCGAATTCCTGGAAGATTGCTACCCTGACAATCCTCCTTACAGCACTGATTATCCACACTACCAACATCACAAACAACCCCTGGCACCTGTGCCCAGTGTGCAGTTATACACAGATATGAACTCCCCGCTGTTTTGCCACTTGTCCAAATATCCATTCTTAAATGAATGAATGGAGAGGAGGAATGTTGTAGAGCATGTCTTACTGAGTCTGACACAGAGCAGAACAACTCAGGGACAGCACAGGTAGAAAAGTATGTCCTGGATGGGACTTTCCATTTTGGACAGGCATGTGCAGCAAACTGCCGGAACCCAGAATTCTCCACAAAGGAGAAGGGAAAAGATCAAGTTGCCAGCATTTCCGCTACAGCAGCATTAAGTTCACATGACACTGTATGACTGGGGGGGGTACTTCAGCTTATGCGCAAAAACACTCATGTCATGTTTCGGGCACTGCACACCTGGACTGTAACTGACCACCATGACTACCTATCATATGGATTACTGGGTCATCAGCAGCAGCAGCTAAATCTGGTAGATCACAAGTTTTTACAGGGGGGGATTCCTGCAAACAGACTCAGACACAGCCACTTTTAATT
Organism: Neoceratodus forsteri; assembly: GCA_016271365.2. Taxonomy (NCBI): domain Eukaryota; kingdom Metazoa; phylum Chordata; order Ceratodontiformes; family Ceratodontidae; genus Neoceratodus; species Neoceratodus forsteri. The sequence goes on along the minus strand of CM028131.1, from coordinate 155,658,704 downwards.
TCTTTTTCTCTGGTTCCCAACTGGGGTCAATTACATCATCATCATATTCATCAACGTCACACACGTCCACATGTACTGCTTGGATGCTAGCATGTGGACTGCATGTTGCAAAAACAGCAATATCATCATTATCATCATCATCACATTCATCATCATCAGCATCTATATCACCATCACCTGATATTTTTTCACCACACTGTGAATCACTGCACGGAAAATGTGTGACGTTAAGTGCCACGGTGGACGGAATATCACATTGTATGCTATCATTGACATGATTATCAGAATCCTCAGGTTCAGTTACAGGGATGTTACTGGGAAGTATGACATCATCTATGTTGCCACTCACTTGCACTGCTTCACACTCAGTATGTTTGGATACCGTACACGGGTCGGAATTAGAACTTGACGCAACAATACTAATACTTCCTCCACCACCACTAACACCAGTAACACTAACACCACTGGCTGGGAAAACATGATCTCCTCCAACTATGAGTGAAGCTACTGATTGGGTTGTAAAAAACACTGCAGCAGAAATACCTTTCCTCACATCAGCAATGCACTTCTGTGTCTGCGTACTACTACCACGCCCACAGACCATCTTGCTGCCAATCTTACCATGGCGAGAAACAGCTTTGCTTGCACATCTCTTTGCAGGTATTTTGGGGGATCAACCACAATATTATAACCATATTCAGATTTTGATACATTCACTCTCTGATTGGAGGGATGCTGGATATGAAGCCAAATAACTGTGGCTTCAACAACAGATAAGAGACTACTCTAAGACTGTCACGGACTTAAAACAACTTCAGTCAGTAACCAGTAGTGCCGATGAGATCACAAAAACAATCCAATCTGGTAAAAAATACCTTTTGATCATGGGGTTGGGGGGGAGCACTGAATGTAGACAGTGCAGATTTTTACGGCACTATAAGCAGCAAAACTAAGAACAGATACCACAATCACAGTACAAAATCAGGCAGCTGCAGTGGATAGCAGGTTCACACTTCTGCACTTGCAATTACACTAGTCTGTGGCACAATAAAAGGTGTATTATTTGATGCACGCAACACTGCACACACACTCACACACAGAACAGTTTGTGTACAATGCTGAACGAGGAATGCACCACAAATGCAAAAGTTCAGTACTATACCATGTTACTTACTGTAAATTTGTAATGTAAACAACCCGAACTTATGAACTGCTGCACCACACCCACACAACAAACAGCAAGAAAATTTCTGCTATTACTGACAATATTACTGTGTGTACATTAACACAGTCAGCTATATAACAAAAATATAACCAAAAACAAAGAAATCACTATTTCTCCAACTTAAATCTACCTACACCACAGATACGCCCTTCCCCCAAAGCACACTTTCACTGTCTTTCACCACACACACTCAATGTTGTAAATTAACATTCAAAATCCACACAAAAACAAAAACGCTCGATATCGGCACAGGAGGGTTTCCTACAATAGATGAACTAAAGTTGGATCCCAAAAGAAACCGCAAACATGCTTTTTGAACAGCTTTTACAAGATTCCTATCACAGACAGCTTTCAGAGCACACTGTCTCCTACTCCTTCCTACTCATACTACCCCAAACTGAGGCTGTACAGATTAATATAGAGCTCATGTGACCTGAAATCCAATGAATCACTGCAAAATTTGCCTTCGGAGCTCAAAAACAAGGTGAAGTGAGGTGAAGTACATTGTTTTCAATGCACTTCACCTGAAATTTCGGTGGAGTAGTGGTCTGGGGAGGCACAGTAACGTGAAGTCATTGTTTCCAATGGACTTTGCGTTTCTCACTATAACGTGAAGTACTCTACTTCGTGTTGCGGAGCACTCCGCAAATCCGCCTTTGCTCCGTGAATCGCTTTGCTGGGCAGATTGAGCCCACTTCGCCCACCACTACCTCTGAGCCATCCTCCCTCTATCTTCAAATTGTGCCCCCTTGTTCTTGCACATCTCTTTTTCTGAAAGATGCTACCCTCTTGGACTTTATTGATTCCCTTGAGGTATTCGAAAGTTTCTATCATGTCCCCCCTCTCCCTCCTTTCCTTGAGGCTATACATCTTAAGCTCCTTTAGTCTTTCTTCATATGTCTTCTGTGCAGACTCTGCACCATTTTAGTTGCCTTCCTCTGGACAGCCTCCACCCTGTCTATGTCTTTGTTGAGATGGGGTCTCCAGAACTGTACACAGTGCTCCAGATGTGGTCTTACCAACTGTCTGTACAGAGGGACAACAACTTCTTGTTTTCTACTGATGATGCTTCTCCCGATGCATCCCAGTACCCCCCCCCCACAGCCCTCCTTACTGCCTTCTCACATTGCTGGCCCACCTTTAGGTCATTTGATATGACTTCCCCCAGGTCCCTTTCCATTTTTGCTGTTGTCAGCCAAGCCAGTATGAATTTTTCATCCTGGGGAAAGGGTGATGGTTCAAGACTGTAGACATCCCAAGATTTCTTGGATGCCTGGGGTGGTGATTGAAACACATGGACCTTTGACTTATGCAGTTCACATGGGACATTGGCTTCTTCACATACAGTACAGGATGATCACCTATTGCATTCCAAGGTTCCAGCAAATGCAGCAGAAGATGTTACTCCAGATGAGGACAATGACACAGAGGACTTTGCTTCTGCCTGTGAAGGTCTACTGGGGCCAGTGACAAATAATAACAAAACACCTATTTCACGAGCAGCTTTTGTTCCAGCCTGTGGATATCCTATTAGGCACTGAAGACCACCACAAAGACTTGACCTTTAAAGTGATGTAATGAACATACCTACTGTCTCTGAGTCTTCCTGCACAGGACCCAACAATATATTACAGCTTCAGTAAGTTCTCATCTCTGAAAAGCTTGTTCACAAGTTCAAATGCTCCTTTTCTAGTTAAAAAAAAAATAATAACAGTAATAATTGCAAGCCTTAGTTACATAGGATTGTATCAGACCAAAACTATAAACTTTTATTTTTGCCACAATATGATGTCTGTTGCTGTAGGTATGGGGAGGAGTGCCATTTTGGTAGGCATGAGGTAGGTGTGGACCACTTGTTATTACATTATTTTAATTGATACTAGACTGAAATAATGCTAGAACTTGGTGCTATTGAATCATAGAAGAATCCCAGTTAGAGGGACACTACCAACAACTTTATGAATTTCAGCATCTTATAGTGCCCTATTATGGAGTAGCTGCGCATTAAAGTTACTAAAGAACTTGCCGGCCTGGTGGCACTGAGGATTGAGGTGCTGGATGCCACACCTCGTGCCATGCTGGCAACCCATGTTCGGGAATGAGCACGGGCCACCGTGGGTCAGCAGGGGAGGAGATGGATCAAGCATCTGACATACTGCTCTCCATCTCCAGGGAGGGGGGAGATCAGCGGTCGGTGCATGCCTGACCCCTAGCAAAGGCTGGGGCTCAGTGACATGGTGCCGCAACAACATGGGGCGCGGGAGCATGGCAGATGCTTGACGGGCGATGCTTGACATGGCGCTATACAGGAGTGTGTATGACCCTGCTATTGGCATCATTGCACACTGCAGCCCAATGGGGCAAAAAATGGAAAATGCAGTGCAGCGGATGAAGGAGGACACCTCGCAGGCCCTGCTCCCAGCTTGCCATGTCACTAGCCACACTGGATCTGGTCTCCAGTGGGGGTTGGAGAACAGCTCCAGCCCCACCAGGGGGACAAGCAGTGGGGTAAGTGCCAATGCTGGCTAATAGACACTGAGGGACAGGGCTGGGGGTGCCTGCCAGATGGAGGACCGCACTGAGAGGAGGAAAAGTAATAGTTAAAAAAAGAATGTACTAAAACACAGTTTACTTGGCAGTTAAGTACAGTAACAAACATATGATATTATTTTCACGGGAGTGGTAAGGAAAGGCACATCAAGCACCATTTGGTTTCTAGGTACAACACGCTCAGGGTTATGCTGCATGCAGGTGCCTGTTGTGAGTTTCAAACTCAAATCTGCTGGGTCTCCAGGTTCCATGCTTGGTGTTCTAATAGGCTATACTGCCTCCAGTATAATTAAGTATAATTTGATCAGTGACATGGCTGAATCTCAACATTGTTTCCTTGACCATTTTACAATAAGAAATAATGTACAGAGGAAGTCACCAATTACACGCATGTAAAGTCCTACAGTTTATTTTAAAACATTTAACATTAAAACTATTTAACGTAAAAAAGGCTAATGTTGCATTAACAAGGCACACTAGCTCTTGAAACCATTTTTTTTAACATTGTGGCCAACTTTGCTTGTGCAGAAAAGTGCTTCGTCTTGTTGTTATGGCAATTCCAAGTAGTTCTGTGATCAAAATAACGTAGCCCACTTAGCATAAGTGTTTAAAAGCAGGCTTTTTATTCCCTCATAGAGAGTCACAACACTAAGGCCTTTGAAAACATTGAGATAAGCTTATTATTATTTGTGTTTAACACAGGGTTTAGAATTCAGAGTAAGGGGCAGCCTGGTGATATAAATGAAGTTATTCCATTACTGGTTGTGCTAGGCTTTCATCAACAGTAGCCTGTGCTTTGTGGTTACCCTGTAGAGACTTATGACCATCTAACATTTAAAAAGGTCACCTCACAGACCTCTATCGATTGAGTTTAAAGCCAGTACTGTTTTACCACTAGCTGAACCCTCCACTTCAAATCTTCAAGACATATATTTTGTATTAACCAAACCCTGTGTGAGAAGATAACATTGGGAGTACATTAGGTACAGCATGGACTTTTCTTTCAATCAAGCTACACCTGATCCCCCCTCCGCCACCTATACACACACACACACACACACACACACACACACACACATATGCACACACACACATACAGAACTCATCCCAGCAGTGTTACATAGAAACATAGAATTTGACGGCAGATAAGGACCGCTTGGCCCACCCAGTCTGCCCATTTCCCTACCTACTGGATAAGCTGCAGATCCTAGTTAACCAGCAGCCTACTTCTTCCTACCCCCACCCCCCAGAACTGCCTTATGACTTTCCCATGCATGCTTGAATTCCACCACTGATTTTGACTCCACAACCTCCTCCGGAAGGCCGTTCCATGCATCCACAACCTCTCTGTGAAAAATACTTCTTAAATTACCTCTGAGCCGCCTCTCTATCTTCAAATTGTGCCCTCTTGTTCTTGCACACTCTTATTTTGAAAGATGCTACCCTCTTGGACTTTGTTGATTCCTTGAGGTACTTGAAAGTTTCTATCATGTCCCCCTCTCCCTCCTTTCCTCGAGGCTATACATATTAAGCTCCTTAAGTCTCTTCATGTGTCTTCTGGTGCAGACCCTGCACCATTTTTTTAGTTGCCTCCCTGGACAGCTTCCATCCTGTCTATGTCTTTGTGGAGATTGGGTCTCCAGAACTGCACACAGTACTCAGATGGGGTCTCACCAGCTGTCTGTACAGAGGATAATAACTTCTTGTTTTCTACTGGTGATGCCTCTCTCATGCATCCCAGTATCCCCCAGCCCTCCTTGCTGCCCTCTCCACATTGCTTGCCTGTCTTTAGGTCATCTGATATGACTACCCCCAGGTCCCTCTCCATTTTGTTGTTGTTAGTATCTCACCCCCATTGTGTACTCTTCCTGGGTTTTTGTTTCCAGGTGCATTACTTGCACTTTAGCATTGAATCTAAGCTGCCATACATTTGACCATTCCTCTAACCTTGCCAAGTCCCTTCTCACCCTTTCCACCCCACCTGTGTATCAACTCTGTTGCAGATCTTAGTGTCATCTGCAAGAGACATACTTTTCCTTCCAGTCCTTCTGTAATGTCGCTATAAAGACATTGAAGAGGACCGTCCCAATACTGAACCCTGTGGTACCCCACTAGTAACCTCCTTTCTTCTGAGTGGACTCATTTACTATTACTCTCTGTGTCCTATTCTCCAGCCAATTCTTTACCCAGGCTGTCATCTTGGGACCCACTCCCAGGCTGGCTAACTTGTATATTAATCTTTTGTGTGGGACTATGTCAAATGCCTTACAAGTCTAGGTAGGCCATGTCACAGCCCCTCCCTGATCTATTACTTGGTCACCCAGTCAAAGAAATCTATCAGATTCGTCTGGCATGACCTTCCGCTGTGAATCCATGCTGCCTAGGGTCCTTGCCCCTCTGACCTCTAGATACTCGACAATTCTTTCCTTTAGAAGTAATTCCATCATTTTCCTATCACTGAGGTTAAACTAACAGGTCTATAGTTTCCTGCTTCTGCCTGCCCCACTTTTGTGAAGGGAATCACATCTGCCCTCCTCCAGTCCTCGGTACCACCCTATCCTCCCATGATTTATTAAAAGGGTAGTCAGTGGTGTCACTAGTTCTACCCTTAGTTCTTAGAATTCTGGGATGAACTCATCAGGCCCCATTGCTTTGTCCACCTTCAGTTTTAAGAGTTCTTTCAGAACCCTTTTTTCTGTAAATGGGCCGTATCAACTTCTGTATCCAGCGTGTTACTACTGTTTGTTTTATGTACCTCCTTCCTTTGTAAATACTGAGCAAAAATATTTGTTTAGTATCTCTGCCTTTTCACAGTCTCCTCTGCACACCCTCCCTCCCCTTATTAAGCCTCACTATCCCTCCTTGGTCTTCCTTCGCTTCCTGATGTACCTATAAAAGGTTTTATCCCCTTCTTAACTGAGTTGGCTATCTTTTCCTCGGTTTGGGCCTTTGCTGTTCTGACTGCCTTCCCAGCCTCCTTTGCTTTAACTGATTCAGTTCTCTGTCCTGCTCCTTCTGCGATTCCTTGTACTTCCTGAATGCTTTCTTTTTTCTTGAACCTTCACTGCTACTTCCTTTGAGAACCATAGTGGTTTTACATCGTCTTGTTTTGTTTATTTGCTTCACACAAAGGCTCGTTACCTCTGTGATGGCAGTTTTATTATTCCCCATTGTTCTTCCACCTCCTTCCTGCCCATTTGCTAGTGCATTCCTTAGGCACTCACACCATTTTGGCAAAGTCAGCCCTCCTAAAGTCCAGTACTTTTGTCTTTGTATGGCTTGACTCTATTGCTGTGTTTATTGTGAACCATACTGTTCGATGGTCACTAGTTCCCAGATGGCTACCCACTTCTACATCTGTAATCCTCTCTCCATCTCCATTTGAGAGAATCAAGTCTAATATTGCTCCCTCTCGAGTTGGCTCCAGTACTAGTTGTCTAAGGCATGCCCCCTGTAGGGCATGTAGAATAACTTAACTCTTCGAAGTGGCAGCTGCAACTGCACTCCAGTTAACATCTGGCATATTCAGATCACCCATCAGCAATATCTCCTTTTTCTGCCATTCTAAGTATACTTTTATCATTTCCTGTCCATTTCTCCCAATGAGAAGGATTCGTATACAACCCTGTGCGTATTGTGGTGCCATTGCCTGTCTCCAAATTTACCCACAGTGCTTCTTCTTCCTCCCTGTTTACCCTTTTGTTCTGTTGTTTTTATTCCTTCCCTTATGTAAAGAATTACGCCTCCTCCTTTTACCCTCCCTGTCCCTCCTGTAGACAGTGTATCCTGGTATGTTTATGTCCCAGTCATGGTTTTGTGTGTACCATGTTTCTGTGACTGCCACGATATCCAGATGTTCCTCCCATCAAGGTCACTAATTCAGGAAGCTTGTTACCCAGAGTACGGCATTAGTACTCATTGCTCTCCATTTTGATGGCTTTACCTCTGTTGCAGCATCCCCACTGACAGTTCCACCTCAGTCTTTTTCTCATTTAGTACCCTGTTTTGTAGGGAGAGGCTGGGATTTTCCTGCTGCTTGTCAGTGCCTCCCCCTTTGACTAGTTTAAAAGCTTGCCAATGAAGCATTTAAGCCGATTGCTCAAAAGACTTGTTCCCTTCCTGGACAGATGCAGACCATCCTGCCAGTATAGGCTGGTGTCCTCCAGGTGGAACCCCAGTCCCCAGTGAAGCTAAACCCCTGTGCTCGCACCATTTTTCAACCATTCATTAAACTGCATGGTGCCAATTGCCCTCACCTCCCCATGCTTTTGACAGGCAGCACCTCTGAGAAGGATACTGTGTGTGCTACTCGTCTTAGGTCTCTCCCCAAATCTGCAATGTCCTCCTGCACTGCTTTAATCTCATGATGAGCCAAGTCATTTGTCCCTAGGTGGACAATTACATCCAGCTCAGAATCCCTTGCAGCTGTTCTCGTGATCCTGAGGATGCGCTTCCTGTCCCTCCAAGCCATGGCATCAGGCAGGCACCTTACTTCATTTTTCCCAGCTCCCACCAGTTCTATACCCTTAATAATTGAGTCCCCCACCAGGAGCTGCTTCCTTTCCCTTTGGTGCCCTCTACCTCCTTTCTGTGGGCCTCCCTTGTGACAGATATCATCAGTCTTCTCTGCGGGTGCATCCATAGGGGAGTTATGCTCCCCCAGAATGGTGTATGGATTGTGGAGTGGAACAATTGACTGGGTGTGCCTCTGTTCCACCCTCCTCACCCTCCCTGAGCCCACTGTGGTCCAACTGCTGTGCTTTCTTCGCAACCTCTGAGGTAGTGGTGGTGGCGCTAGTGCTCCCTGGATGGGGGAGGTTCCCTTCTACTGTCCAGTGTGGCCTGGGGAAGGTTTCCTTACTACTGTCCAGTGCGGCCTGAAGACGGGCAACTTCTCCCTCAGGGCAGATAGTTGTCTGCAAATAGGGCAGCATCTCAGCCTCAGAAAGACTCCCGGAAGACTGCTGCCCCACAGCCATTACATTGTACTACTCCCACATGTTTATCTAGTTGTTTTTGGGGTTTTTATTGTATTTGTGTGTGTGCACGCGTGTGTGTGTGATTTGTTATTTAGAAATATATATATATATATATATATTATATATGTGTTAGTCACAGAGTAATAGAGGTTTGGAACTAACTAGCAGAGGTCAGGCTGTGTGCAGATAGCAGGCATTCCTTTGACTCCAGAGTGGATAAATTGTTGGGGGACAATATTTCAGGTAACTCTGCTGATATAACAGTGAGATGGACTTCATGGACAAATCAAGTCCATCTCACTGAGGCAACAAACCTTTGTGTGAAGCAAATAAACAAGACAAAATGAAGGAAAAAAACACTATGGTTCTCAAAGGAGGTGGCAGGGAAGGTTAGGGAAAAAAGATAGCATTCAGTAAGTATAAGGAATCACAGAAGGAGCAGGACAGAGAACTGTATCAGTTAAAGCAGAAGGAAGCAGGGAAGACAGTCAGAGTAGCAAAGGCCCAAACTGAGGAAAAGATAGCCACTTCAGTTAAGAAGGGGAGATAAAACATTTTATAGCTACATTAGGGAGCGAAAAAAGACCAAGGGAGGGATAGTAAGTCTTAATGAAGGGTAGGGGTGGCCAGAGGCTGACAATGAAAAGGCTGAGATACTGAATGAATACTTTTGTTCAGTATTCACAAAAGAAGAGGAGGGAGACATACCTATACCAAACAATAGAGCACTGTGGATAGGGGGTTGATACCAGTCCATTCACTGAAGAAAGGGTCCTGAAAGAACTCAGAAATCTCAAGGTGTACAAGGCAACAGAGCCTGACGGGTTTGAACCCAGGATTCTAAAAGAACTAAGGGGAGAACTAAGGGGAGAACTAGTGACACCTCTGACTACCCTTTCTAACAAATCATTGGAGGATGGTGTGGATCCTGAGGACTGGAGAAAGGTGAATGTGGTTCCCCTTCACAAAAATGGGAGCAAGGCAGAGGCAGAAAACTACAGACCTGTTAGTTGACCTCAGTGGTAGGGAAAATGATGGAATCACTTCTGAAAGAAACAATTGTTCAGTATCTAGAGGCCAGCATGGCACAGGACAAAAGGCTGCATGGATTCACAGCTGGAAGGTCATGTCAGATGAATCTAATAGATTTATTTGAATTGGGTGACCAAAGTAGTAGACTAGGGAAGGGCTGTGGACATGGCTTATCTAGACTTTTGCAAGGCATTTGTCACAGTCTCACACAAAATATTAATAAACAAGTTAGCCAGCCTTGAAGGGGGTTCCAGGGTGATAGCCTTGGTAAAGAACTGAGTGGACAACAGGACACAGAAGGTAATAGTAAAAGGAGTACACTCCGAAGTAAGGGGGTTAACTAGCGGGGTACTGCAGGGTTCAGTAATGGAGCCGGTCATCTTTAATGTCTTTATAAGTGACATTGCTGAGGGACTGGAAGGAAATGTATGCCTCTTTGTAGATAACACAAAGATCTGCAACAGGGTTACAGATGTAACCCCTAGGTGGCGCTATCCCAAGGCTACTACCCCTGCCTGCTTGGCTAGTAGCAGGTTAAGGAGCCTGAGTTCTGAAACGGGTGCCTCCACTCAGAGGTCAGGGTTGGTAATGGTCAAGCTAACCTGGGCACAGCCCTCCAGGACACTGTAACCCCCCCCTTTCCTTACTAGTGGCCAGAACAATACACAGTAATCACTTTCACAATACCTCTGATACACCACACAAGTATCCATACTGTTTGCACTTACCACCAGGGCTTTCCTCTGGCTCGGCCCTGGGGACCCCCTGTAAAACTAGGTTATATGCAGCAAATAACAGCAGTACAGTACTCTTGCACAAACTGGAACCACAGTCAGGGTAAATGCAAAAAAAAGTGTTAGATCTGATTTATTTAAGGGGCTTGAACAAGGAAGGGGCATAATCAGGTTAATTTGCATAAAGGCTCTATCAATCAAACAGTTATGCATGCTCTTCAGGGTCCATAAACAGTCATGCACCGTGGGTACCGAGATGGAGAATGGTGGGCTTGCTAGGAACGTTGCAGCCCTGCGATGGAAGAAAACAACATGCACAACACACACTATTTGTAATTCGGAGTCGTAGGGCTCAGTTCATGAAAAGAAAACAAGACAATCAGATGACGCACTTTTAGATTAGGCTGTTGTTGCAGGGAGCTACCCTGATGATTGCTCACGATACCCAAGACTAGACACAGGCTTGACGGAAATCAAGACAGCAGGTGGTTAATCTGGAATACCAGGAGAATCAGGGCCCACACGATTTGATGAGGCATCGTTCCTGTTTAAGAGTGGAGCAGGGGGCTGATCCCCAGGCAGGTCTCCCATCGGTAGATTTCTCTGTGCGGTGGGGTAGTCTGGCAGGGCCAGCGTGGCATGGCCCTGGCCGAATAGAGATGAACGCAGATTCAGTCCAATTAGACTGAATAAAGCTTCCAGCAAGCAGAACACAGTTCACACAGTGGGGAACCAAATCACAGCCCACTTTCAATACACAACACTTTTACATGTAAGGAAATCCTACTGCACCAGGCAAACCGCTCTCCGTTCACGATCGTACAGTCTCTGCACAAACTGGGGATTCAAAAGCAGCTGGAAATCCTGACAGACCAATCACATTCAGCAAAATCTTCAGTCTTCTTCATGTATGAGCCTGGTGAAAAATCAGTGGCTTACTTTGTTCTCACAAACTTGTATTTAGTCCGACATGCAGGCCACAACTCAGGCCTTTCCACAGTTCTCCCGCGCAAAACTACTTAGACGGCTGCTTGACTGTCTCAAGCATGTTGTTTCTTCAGCTCCCAACTTAGATCTCTCTCAAACAGCAGCAAGCCTAGGAATTTCCCCAAGATCCAAAAGGTTTGGTTGGCTGATTCATCTGTCAATCATAACAGGAACTCCCCCTTCAGGTGCAAAAAGACGCCAAACGTCCCAAACTACACTTCCTACAGATTTTGACTCCAGAAAGCTCCTGTAGTCCAGCTCCATTTTAGGTCCCACCAGAACTGATTGGTCCAATTTGCAGTCCAGGACCATGACAGTGAAGATAAACAAAACAGTCTTTGCTGCAAAGAAGGCAGGTTAGACAAACTATATTATCATTGCCACTATATATGATTTTCAGCAAATAGTTACATCTTTCAACAGAGCTCCCTCTCAGATTAGTTATGACTGCAATCCAGGCAGCTCTTAAAGAGACAGTACACAGAGGCTATACAGGCACTCTCTGGCAATCACATTTAAACTGGTAAAATGCAGGACACCAGCCTGGCAGTGAGCATTTAGGCAAGCTCAAGGAAGACTTTTCGGGAACCCCCATTTGTAGGGGGGGTTGCACCATTCCCTGCCTGAAGAAGACTTGGCGTCCGTGTCAAGTCTGTACCATAATGCATCAGTCAACATAAACTTATTACTTTACTATACATATTCACTACACTTCCTGATACTATATCCATTCTGACAACACATTGTGCATATTTCACACAAGTAAATTGAACATTACTATACTGAATCAGGTAATAAGTTCTTGTACCTTAAACAATGCAAGAAGGGGCTCTTCCCTATCAGCTAACTTGGGGCTAGAGGGGGCAGGGGCACCATGGTGAGAAAGGAAATACAAGTAACCTGGAATTGGCTGTCAAGCTCAATTTGGGCAGTGAGCTTGGAGAGACATAAACACCTTTGTGCACCATATTGAGAGGTAAATCCACTGGCCTCCCAGAAGAATCATAACTGAGGCATACTACTGGTTTGACAGCTTGGCCCGTCTTTCTGAGAGGGACAACTACAGTCTGTACTCTCAGCATTGGTCTGGTGACTCTTGTCACTTGTGAGGAGTGCCTCTGCCTGGGTGGGAATGTCAAAACTTGGGGCACTGTCGGCTCCTTCCTCTGCAGGCTCTGTTTCTACAACACTTGACTCATTTTGTGAAGGCTCAGGCACAGTCAAGCTTTGAGGCAATGAAGGGGAGTGGTCAGCACTCTCATAGTGTTCTTCAAGTTCTGGTATGTCACCAGAAAGACTCAAATCCTCAGCCCCTTCTTCTGGCAAATCATACAGTTCCACAATACGCAGACACAACATCTTCAGACGTGATACTTTGCACTTCACTTTCTGGGAGCATTGGCTACAAGGATGAAGCTGGGAGGTAAGGCAGTTCAGAAGACCCAGCTTCATCCCCACAATTTATCAGGGGTTACCTTGAAACAGTTGACTCAGTTCGTAAGAGGGGTAATAGGCATAGTCGCACTCGCTTGCGTCAGAAGTGGACTGACAGTCACTATCATTCTGGGCCTGCTGTGGAGGAAACCCTAAATCTAGGACCACTGAGGTAGGTTGACTCTGTCTCTTCCTAGCAGCAGCATGAGTCACCTGGACCAGGGGCTCAACATCTGGGGGTTCAGCCTCAATCATGACTTGGACGATAGGTAGCAAGTGGTTACGGTGCATGGTCTTGACAGCTTTGGAGTTGTTCTCTGGATGCACTTTGTACACAGGTAAATCATCCAACTTTCCAACTACTACATGGGGAAGATGATGCCACCGATCAGCAATTTTGTGTTTACTATACAGTCCCAAATTGTGTAACAACACACTGTCTCCAGGTAGAAGCTCTTGAGCCTTTACTTTTTTATCATGCCTCTCTTTGTTGGCTAGATTTCTCTTGGTGGCCACTGTCTGGGCCAGTTTATAGGCATGGTTCAATTGAGCTTTCAGTTTTTGTACATATTACAAGTAGTTTTCGGCTCAGACCTCATCTGGAGAGACCCCAAAACAGACTTCAACTGGCAACCGGGCCTCTCTCCCGAACATGAGGCAGTAGGGGGAGAACCCAGTAGCATAATTTTTTGTGCAATTGCATGCATGTACCAAGGTGCTAATCTGCTGGCTCCATTTATACATGTCTTTTGGGAGGGGGGTACCCAGCATGTCTAGAAAGGTGCAGTTAAAACGTTCTGGTTGAGTGTCTCCCTGCGGGTGATAGGGGGTGGTTCTTGACTTTCGCACCCCCCATAGACAGAGCATTTCTTTGATTAATCGACTCTCAAAGTCTCTGCCCTGGTCAGAGTGGATCCGCTGGGGGGCACCATAGTAGACAATGACATTTTCCACTAGCACCTTGGCCACAGTAGATGCATTTTGATCTTTGGTGGGAAAAGCTTGTTCATACCATGTGAAATGATCCATAACCACTAACACATTGTCAATGTTCTGCTGATCAGGTTCTAAACACAAGATGCCTATGCAAACTAGTTCCATGGGGGTGCTAGTAGTAATATTAACAAAGGGCAGCCCTCTGAGGCAGAGCTTTTCTTTGCAGGCAGCGACTACAAGTCTTTACATGGTGCTCAACATCAGCCCCCATTTTGGGCCAGTAGAAGTGAGAGCATACCAGGTCAAGGGTTCTGTCAATACTGAGGTGCCCCATGTGATTGTGGAGGGACCACAGTACCAAATCTTTAAAGGCCATGGGCAGAACCAATTGTTGCTTGTTTACTTTGCCACTACAATCTACCGTCTTTCTATACAACTACTTATTGAGCTGCTTCAATCTGGGGCCTTCTTTAAACAATAAAGCAGTCCGCAAGTCAGTGGAACATAACTTAGACACATCTTTCCCCGCACCCAGGGCATCAAATGCTGTCTGAATCATAGGATCTTGGGACTGAGTCCACTGAATGCTGTCATTGTCAAACTGAGGTAGTGCACTAATATCTAGAGCAGAGAAGTGGCAATAAACAGCTGGTATGCAGGTGTCAGAAGGGCCCAAGCAATCTACTAAACAGTCCACTGGGTCGCAGACATCTGTTTATCTCTATCAAACTTTTGGCACAGTGCTCGAATGTCAGGTTCAGACAGCCTGACGCAATCATTCTTGGAAGTGGGCCTTTGTAATAGGGCGTCAGCATCAATGTGGTTCAGGCCCAGTCTGTATTCGACAGCATAAACATAGGTTGATAATGCAGAAAGCCACCAGTGCCCAGTGGCATCTAACTTAGCTAAAGTCTGTACATAGGTCAATGGGTTATTGTCAGTCTTCACCAATATCTTTGCCCCATAGAGGTATTCATGAAACTGGTCAACAATGGCCCATTTCAGCACAAGGAACTCCAACTTATGCACAGGGTAGTTTTGTTTGGATGGGGTCAAGCTCCTACTGGCAAAAGCTACTGGTCTCAGGCCATCCTCATGGTCTTGATACAGCACCACTCCTAGACCCTGCAGACTAGTGTCCGTATGCAGCACATAGGGTTTGGTGGGGTCAGCATAGGTGAGGATGGAGGCTTGGGTGAGCTGGTATATGATCTCATGTAAGGCTGCTTCACAGTCGGGCATTCAACGGGGCTGAAGAGTTCACCTGGGCTGAAGTATACTTTTTCTGGTTCTTTAACTGACCCTTTTTGTACTTACAGTTGGTAGGAGGGTAACCCTGGGTAAGGTTCAAGAGTGGGTGAATCACTTTTTAATAATCTTTTATGAACCTGCGGTAGTAGCCACAGAACCCCAGGAAACATTGTAGTTCTTTCAGATTATGGGGCTGGGGCCAAGTAGTCAGTGCTTCAACCTTACTGGGATCAGTCTCTATCCCTTTTGTAGATACTATGTGCCCCACATACTTCAGGGAAGTTTGAAAACACTGGCACTTGTCAATGGACAGCTTGAGGCCAAAGTCTTCCAGTCAGTCTAGGACTTTAAACAGTCAGTTCTCATGCTCCTATATGGTGCTCCCAAACATAGTGACATCGTCCAAGTACACCAGGCATTCCAGAAAATCAATATCTCCCTCAGCACATTCCATCAATCACTGAAAAGTGGCCTGGGCGCACGATATCCCCTGTGGCATTCTCAGAAATTTTTAGAACCCCAATGGACAGATGAAGGCTGTTTTCTCACTGTCTTCCTGGGCCATTGGGATCTGGTAGTATCCGCTGCGAAGATCCAAAACTGAGAACCATTTGCTCCCATTCAAGCAGTCCAGGGCATCTAGTACATAAGGCATAGTGTAATGTTCTGGGATGGTCTGCCGGTTCAGGGTTCGATAATCAACACACATCCTCACAGACCCATTCTTCTTATGTACAACCACAATGGGAGAGGCATATGAGCTCCTGGATTCTTCTATCATGCCAAAAGTGAGCATTTCCTGCAGGTGTCTTCACACATCTTCTATGTCTGCTGTGGCTAGGCATCAGGACCTCTCTCGAAATGGCCATTCATCATGCTTGCGTATATGATGCTCTGCACCCTGGACACATCCCACATCCCATTCCTTCAACAAAAACACTTGGTCTCTCTGGGCAAGTCTCTTGCTATTCTAGCCTTCCATTCAGCTGGCAATGGGGAGTCACCAAAGTCAAACAAGCCTGGGTCACTCTCTCCTTCTCATCAGGTTGCTTGTTGCTGGACAATACTGTAGTGTATGTGCAGTGTACTGTAGCAAGAGTGCACACTCTGTTCACTCAGATCTCCCAATCTGACACATTGTGAATCTGGACCATCACTCATCGTGCATAGGCATGGGCAAGAACAGGCAAGATGCTGGGCTTGACCAATAATCCTTCCGGCAATTTTCCATCGCCTGACGCATTCAACATGAGTATTTTGTTCTTGACATCTTTCCGGAGGTGAACCTCTCCTTGAATGGTACACTGGGTGTTAGTGGCCAGTACCATTGAATCAGGAGCCTTCTTCCACATGATCCCCACCAGTTCATCCTGGTTTACTTCCTCGGGTTTCTGTTGCAAATCATAGGCCCTCTTGATCAGAGCCGGAATTCTCAGGGCCCTCCCAGTCCATCGCCCTTGTTTCTCATGACAGAGTTGCACCTGTCTCCCAAACTTATGGGCGTTTGTCCCAATTAGCAGGGGGACCCCATCATACAGTCCAGTGGGGGGAAACACTAGGGCCAATGTCTCTATTTGCTCCTCTACACCAGTTACAGTTGCAGGAAAAGACAACCAGAGGCGGACATACCCTAGGTAGGGATAAGACTTGTCGCTCAGGCCCCACACATGTAGGCCTTCCAGGGATTGTAATGGCACATCAGATAAGTGTTTGTCATACCAGTCTTGAAATACAATGGTCACTTGTGACCCGCTATCGAGCACAGCCTGAGCATGGATATCACTGACAGTCACAGAAGTCTCCATCGATTGGCCCACTATTCTGAACGAGTCTGAAGAGGCAGTAGCAGAGGCATGGACAGATGATTTAGCCACAAAGAAATTTGAGTTAGTATTTCTTGAACCCTCACTGTGGTCATTAGGGGCACTCTTCGGCCATTGATTTGCTTTTCGGAGCTCCCCTTCGAGTCTGTTTGCTACCTTTTCTAAGTCTTTCTGAGACCAGCACTCTCTCTTCATATGGCCATCCTTCCCACAGTTGTGACAAATGATAGACTCCTGGGTCATCCTTGGAGAGAACATTGCAGGAGGGATTGAGGCAGTAACAAGGGATCGGTGTTCAATATCTGCTTACAGCGGTAAGAGTGGTGCAGGGTATCTTAACAGTTCCTTTATGGTGGGAGTCAATTCTTGGATTTCAGCATGGGAGCTGCCCTCGGTAGAGGATGCCTGAGGTTGCACCCCCACCCCCATGGCAGTCATGCCCTGAGAGGGACCAGAATCTTGTTCCATGGGGGAAAGCCTTGCAGAGGCACCCATCTTCAACTCTCAGACTTTTTTAGTAGCTCGTCTTTCCAATGCTGGGCCCAGGGCAGGAAGTAATTTGCATTCTCAGAGTGCTTATTAAGTGCCGAGTTTTGCCCCTGAGCCTCACTTGGCTGATCACTCTCAGTCACTTGCGCAGCAGCAGCAGATATGGGTGCAATTCCCCCATGGGGTCGCCTTTGCTCAACCCCCCAAATTTCTTTCATTAGCTCCTCATAGAAGGGGGGTGATTCCAGTTGGGTGGCAAGGCGCAACTGAAGTAGTAACAATT
Source organism: Neoceratodus forsteri (assembly GCA_016271365.2). Taxonomy (NCBI): domain Eukaryota; kingdom Metazoa; phylum Chordata; order Ceratodontiformes; family Ceratodontidae; genus Neoceratodus; species Neoceratodus forsteri. The sequence goes on along the minus strand of CM028131.1, from coordinate 155,640,981 downwards.
CTGAAAATGGAGCAGGCTTAAGGATCCGGTCCAGCCTAGTTCGATCTAATTCATTTGATGGCAAACTACCCTTTCTGACGCACTCTTGTAGCAGCTTTTCAAGCCGAGGTACATACACGGACAGTAGCTCCCCTAGGTACTGCTAAGCATTTCTTATTCTTATCATTTATTCTGAGAATAAACAAGCTGAATATGTTATACCCTTGAGGAAAGGAGTGAGGGGGGCTCATGATAGAAACTTTCAAGTACCTCAAGGGAATCAACAAAGTCCAAGAAGGTAGCATCTTTCAGAAAAGAGATGTGCAAGAACAAGGGCACACAATTTGAAGATAGAGGGAAGATGGCTCGGGGCAAAGTGAGGAAGTATTTTCTCATTGAGAGTGAGGTGGACACATGGAATGGTCTTCCTGAAGAGGTCGTGGGGTCAAAAACAGTGGGGAAATTTTAGAATGCATGGGACAGACATAAGGCAATTCTAGTGAGGGTTAAGAAGAATAGGCTCCTCGGTTAACTAGGATCTGCAGCTTATCAAATAGGTATGGAAATGGGCAGACTGGGTGGGCCAAGCGGTCCTTATCTGCCGTCAAAGTCTATGTTTCTATGTTAGAGAGTCACAGCACTAAGGCCTATGAAAACATTGCGATAAGCTTACTATTGTTTGTGTTTAACACAAGGTTCAGAATTCAGAGTAAGGGGCAGCCTGGTGATACAAATGAAGTTATTCCATTACTGGTTGTGCTAGACTTTCATCAACAGTAGCCTGTGCTTTGTGGTTATCCTGTAGAGACCCATGACCATCTAACATTAAAAAAGGTCTCCTCACAGACCTCTAGCTATTGAGTTTACAGCCAGTACTGTTTTGCCAATAGATGAACCCTCCACTTTAAATCTTTAAGGCATATTTTGTACTAACCGAACCCTGTGTGAGAAGATACCATTGAGAGTATATCAGGTACTGCTTGAACTGTTCTGCCAATTAAGCTACCCCTGATCTCACCCCCTCACCACCAACACACACACGCACACAGAACTTATCCCAACAGTGTTAGCCACAGAGTAATAGAGGTTAGAACTAACTACCAGAGGTCAGGCTGTGTGCAGACAGCATGCATTTCTTTGACTCCAGAGTGGATCAGTTCTTGGGGGACAATATTTCAGGTAATAACTGCTGATATAACAATGAGAGGGACTTGATGGACAAATGTTCTTACTCTTTCTCACTTCACCTACTGTATCTACCTTCATGGTTATTGAATAAGCCTCAGCTGTATTTCATCTGTGAGGGACACATATCGTGTTTGCCTGTAACTACCCCTCAGTAATATACAACAGATGGTTTGAAATTATGAATGTTATGTGACTGAGTTCTGCTGATGCCATTGTCAAATACCTTTTTTTTTTTTTTTTTGCTGTTGACATGAGCGCCTTTATAGTTTTGTTTGCCCAGCAGTGTTGGAGCATTAGATCTAACAAGGAAATGATGATACGTGAAATTATACAAGCAGTTTAGCATTAATAACAAAATGCTAAAGACAGTAACAAAAAAAGCAACCACAGTCTTACAGTACACTGCTATTTCAGCAAATGGACCCCAGCGATTCTTTTTTTTTTTTTTTTTGGTTAGTTGTTTAACCAGGACTAGCACACTAAGCTGAAAGCTTTTTTACAGGTGCGACCTGGGAGCACAAGGAAATTAAGTGACTTGCTCAGGGTCGCACAGTCTGCAAGTGAAAGCTGTGGGATTCAAATCCAGGTCTGTTCTGCTGGATGTCACCAGATTTGCAACTCAGAGCCTTAAAATACTGTGCTAAACTGCCTCCCCCAACTTGCCAGTCTTCCTCTGTGCAGGAGCATTCAATGATACAGCATTGTGACAAGGCTGAATAAGGCCCTGCCCCATTTCTTATGCAGAAAGAGTTTAAATGCAAGGGTCTGTTCTATCCCCTCCCTTTTCTGTCTCTTATCTGTCTGATTGTGCAACCATGTTTTCTTGTGAGACCTTGGAACTGATCACTCTGACGGTCTCGCAATTCTCTGCCACTCACTATCACTCTGCCTTCACTTGCTGTTCTGTCTTTTCTTTCACCTTGCATATCTGCAGTTATAAAATATATGTGAATCTTTATGTGGAAATGTCACTGATACTGGGATCCCTTTGTTTAAAACTGTATATAGTTATACTTTTGAAATGATTGCAAAAAGCTATTCAAACTCAAGAGGTTAAACTAAGATGCAGTTTTTAAGCTTTTTGCGGAGCTGCAAACAAGAGCTCAGTTCAGGGTCACTATGTTATTTTTGCTGCATCTGCAATGAATGAAACTGACAAGAACATTCTGTAAACTTACAAGAACATTCTGTGAGAAGCAGGCTCTCATAACCAGTTCCCAGATGAAGACCTACAAAAAGAGCAGCAATGCTTTTACTAGAGTGACAATTAGCGTGAGAGACTGAGAGACTGAAACTCGGAATTAAGAGATACCCTCAGAAGAACTTAGTCTTCTATGTTTGCATTGCCTTTGTAAATAGTTATACTGAATCATTTTTATTTTTTATTTTGCTGTTATTGAGAAAAATAAAATGATATTTGCGAATTTTGAAACTGCTGCTGGTTTTTCTATGCTTCCTGACCTGTGCCTTGACGACAAGCAGCCATGAAAATCATGTGACAATATGTCATGACACTACATAGACTTTGACAGCAGATAATGACCGCTTGGCCCACCCAGTCTGCCCATTTCCCTGCTTATTGACTAAGCTGCAGATCCTAGTTAACCAAAAGCCTACTTCTTCCTAATCCCCACCAGAATTGTCTTATGGTTGTCCCATTCATTCTTGAATTCCCCTACTATTTTTGACCCCACAACCTCCTCAGGAAGGCCGTTCCATGCATCCACCACCCTCTGCATGAAAAAATACTTCCTCACGTTGCCCCTGAGTCATCCCTCCTCTATCTTCAAATTGTGCCCACTTGTTCTTGCACATCTGTTTTTCTGAAAGATGCTCCTCTCTTGGACCTTGTTAATTCCCTTAAGGTACTTGAAAGTTTCTAACTTGTCCCCCTCTCCCTCCTTTCCTCGAGGGTATACATATTAAGCTCCTTTAGTCTCTCTTCATATGGCTTCTGGTGCAGACCATGCACCATTTTAGTTACTCTCTCCTGGACTTCCTCCATCCTGTCTATGTCCTTGTGGAGATAGGGTCTCCAGAACTGCACGCAGTACTCCAGATGGGATCTCACCAACTGTCTGTACAGAGGGATGATAACTTCCTGTTTTCTACTGGTGATACCTCTCCCTGTACATCCCAGTATCCACACAGCCCTCCTTACTGCCTTCTCACATTGCTTGCTTACCTTTAGGTCATCTGGTATGACTACCCCCATGTCCCTTTCCATTTTTGTTGTTGTTAGTACTGCCCCCCCCCATTGTGTACTCTTCCACTAGGGTTTTGTTTCCCAGGTGCATTACTTTGCACATTCTTTGCATTGCATTTAAGCTGCCATACTTTTGACAATTCCTCCAACCTTGCCAAGTCCCTTTTCATCCTTTCCACCCCCCTTGTGTATCAACCCTGTTGCAGATCTTTGTGTCATCTGTAAAGAGGCATACTTTTTCTTTAAGTCCTTCTGCAATGTCACTTATAAAGACATTAAAAAGGACCGTTCCTAGTAGTGAACCCTGTGGTACCCCTCCAGTAACCCCACTTTCTTTGGAGTGGTTTCCATTTACTATTACCCCCGTGTCCTGTTGTCTAGCCAATTGTTTACCCAGGCTACCACCCTGGGACCCACTCCCAGGCTTGCTAACTTGTTTATTAATCTTTTGTGTGGGACTGTGTCAAATGCCTTGCTAAAGTCTAGGTAGGCCATGTCCACATCCCCTCCCTGGTCTACTACTACTTTGGTCACCCAGTCAAAGAACTCTATTAGATTTGTCTGATATGACTTTCCCACTGTGAAGCCATGCTGCAATGGGTCCTGTGCTCCACTGGTCTCTAGGTACTCAACAATTTTTTTCTTTCAGAAGTGATTCCATCATTTTCCCTACCACTGAGGTCAAACTAACAGGTCTGTAGTTTCCTGCCTCTGCTTTGCTCCCACTTTTGTGAAGAGGAATCACAGCCACCTTCCTCCAGTCCTCAGGTGCCACACAATCTTCCCACATACCTCTCAACCTCTTGTCTCATAAATCAGGGACAAGGCTTAAAAAAATCAGAGACAAAGGATCAAAATCAGGGACACATCCTCAAAATTGTAGAGAATAACTCAGGAAACTGGTAGAATAAGGGGCTTAGTGTAAAATGCATTTTCTAAGGAAGAACAAGTCTGTAACTTTAATGTTTGATATTATTTTTACTTACAAAACCCACTGTTTGATCATGGAAACGCAATTTTTAGGAGGGACAGAGAACATTTTTGAGGCAAAATCAGGGATGTCCCTGAAAATCAGGGACAGTTGAGAGGTATGTCCTCCCGTGATTTGTTAAAAAGAGTAGTCAGTGGTGTTACTAGTTCTCCCCTTAGTTCTTTTAGAATCCTGGGGTGAATCCCAACAGGTCTCACTGCTTTGTCCACCTTCAGTTTCAGGAGTTCTTTCAGAACCCTTTCTTCTTCGAATGGATTGGTATCAACCCCCATATCCAGAGTGCTTCTACTGATTGAATTAGGTACTTCCCCCTCCTCTTCTTTGTGACTACTGAACAGAAGTATTCATTTAGTATCCTGCTTTTTCACTGTCACACTCTGTCCACTCTCCCAACCCTTTATTAAGCCTCACTATCCCTCTCTTGGTCTTTCTTCGCTCCTGAATGTATCTATAAAAGGTTTTATCCCCTTCTTAACCGAGTTGGCTATCTTTTCTTCAGTTTGTGCCTTTGCTGTTCTGACTACCTTCCACTCTTCCTTCTGCTTTAACTGGTACAGTTGTCTGCCCTGTTCCTTCTGTGTTTCCTTATACTTCCTGAATGTTATCCTATTCCCCCTAGCCTTCCCCGCCACCTCTTTTGAGAACCATAGTGGTTTTTTCATTTGTTTATTTGCTTCACACAAAGGCTTGTTGTCTCTATGATGGCAGTTCTGATGTTTCTCCATTGTTCCTGCACCCCACCTTCCTGCCTGTTTGATAGTACTTTTCTGAGGCACTCTCCCATTTTGACAAAGTCAGCCCTGCTGAAGTCCAGAACCCTCATTTTTGTATAGCTTGACTCCACAGCTGTGTTTATCATGAACTACACTCTTTGGTGGTCACTTGTTCCCAGATAGCTACCCACTTCTAAATCTGAGATCCTTTCTTTGTTCCTATTTGAGAGTACCAGGTCTAAGATTGCTCCCTCCTGAATGGGTTCCAACACTAGCTGTCTGAGGCATGCCCCTTGTAGGGTCTCAAGAACTGCAAACAATGATAAAGCAAAGCAACCGTCCCTGATCAGTGCATTTGTCTTGAGCTCTTGTGTTTCAGCTGGAGATGTCACCTTGAAATAAATCTGGTTGACCATAAGGCAAAGCAAGGCAGTTTTATTTATATGGTGCCCAGGACTCTGGGCACGTCAGAATATATACAGCAAGATCAATAAAATTAATTAAAATCAATAAAAAAGTACAGAATATAAAATCTCAAAAAAAAGTTTATATAGCAGCACCAAGCCCAAAACTCAATGTAAAAAGATGAGGTGTCAAAGACATTTTAAAAAAGGCCAGTGAAGGAGCACCTTTCACCTTCAGGGGAAGGGCATTCCAAAGAATTGGGGCCTCCTCTCTGAATGCCTTGTCACCCAAGGATTGCAAGTGGGATCTTGGAATAAACAAGAGGTTTGCCTCCATCTACTGGAGAGAGTGGCCGGGAGCATAAGGTACCAGGAAGTCTTTCAGGTAGTCAAGACCCAGACCATAAAGGGCCATGTAAGTTAACAAGCACACCTTGAAACTAATGTGCCATTGCACCGGCAACCAGTGAAGAGCATGGAGAACTGGCATGATATGTTTGAACCGAGAGGTCCCAGCAACATTCTGGTCTAGTTGCAGCTAACGCAGCAACCTCATGGATAACCCAAGGTATAGAATGTTACAGTCATCTATAACCCAGACTCCTCCTAGTACAGTCAGCATTAAACTTTAAAGGCAGTGAGTTGCTAACTTATTGTTTAATTAGTTGTTTGTTTTTTATTATGAGCTTTCAATCATTGGATTTGGGTATAAATAGAATGTATAAATGTTTATCTTTAAAAGTATTGTAGAACATTTTTAGATGCATGAAAAGCAAGCAAGTTCTAATGGGGTTGGAAAATCACTGAACTTTATGCTTTAAGCTCATTGCTTTTAAGTTTAGATAATGGATTAGAAACTCAGTATTAATGACGTTGCTTTAAAAAAGTGATAAGACCCTATAGGGTGTGGTGTGTTGGGGAATACCTGCACTCTCAGGGTAAAGTGAGTCCCATTGCCACAGGCAGAAGACCTTACAGTCCCTGGAAGTGTGGATATCACCCAACATCCCACACCCTATAGGGTCTTATAACTTTTTTAAAGCAACTTCTTTAATACTGAGTTTCTAAATCATTATCTAAACTTAAAAGCAATGAGTTTAAAGCAAAAAGTTTGGTGATTTTCCAACCCCGTTAGAACTTGTTTGCTTTTCATGCATCTAATAATTTTCTATCCTGTTGCGCTTAGAAAATGGCATTTGCATTAACAAAATTTAAAATAAAAGTATATTAAAACAATGAATGAAAATGTTTACATGTAAACAGTCCTTATTCAGGAACAGTGCCAGCTCTTTTTTAGATGGCTCTGTTGCATGATAACCTAATGTCTTGTGACTATGGTCAACCAGTCAGGTTTCAGGATTTTTTTTTTGCACTTCCCTGCTCCTGATCAGCCTCTTCTTTGGGCTGCCTAGGCCCCTCTGGCACCATGCCCCTGGGATCAGCCACCACCACCCCACATCGTAGCCTCCCCTGCAACCTGCACCTCACGGGCAGTCCTCTTCCGAGAGAGTATAGGTACGTGGGGCCAGCCAGCACATTCATTTTCTTGGCCCGGGTGCTGCTGAGGTGATTCTAGGCTGTCCCTCAAGGCTTCTATGGCAGCAGGAGCTGGAGACCTTCATCCAGTCAGCCATGGAGTGCTTTTTCCTGTTTGCTACCCAGGGGCATGGTGTGCCACTAACGTCAAGACCTACACCGATGTTCACCATGCCCCGTTTAGTCAGTGTGACCCAATGCATTGCTGTGCCTCCGACCTCCGCCAGGAGTCAGCATGCACCAGGTCATCTCCCCACCCTCCTCCCAAGAGAAGGTGAGCAGTCGTCAGAAGCTCAAGCCTTTTCTCCTCCCAGCTGGCCCTCCAGTGTCCTGAGTCCATTCCCAAACTTGGATCACTGACGTTGCAAGCAGAAATCCAACTGCTGCGCCAATAGGCCGACTTAGACCTTATTCAGGAACAGTGCCAGCTCTTTTTTAAGATGGCTCTGTTGCCCAATAACCTAATGCCTTGTTACTGTTGTTAACCAATCAGGTTTCAGAATTTTTCAACCCATTTTATAATGTTTATTCTAAAATGACAAGAAAAAATCTAGTAATTTCATCGGTTGAGAGATGTCAGCTGACGGTATATTAAATCTCTATAAACACACGGTCAGCTGCCGAACATCTTTTTCCTCCTTAAAAACCCACTTACTGAAAAATATCACTAAACCTCCAAACAGAAAGCGAAAAAAATCCAGTAGCTGCTGCATTGAAAATCCTAGCCTTTATTACCACATTTTTTCAAAACAGTCTATAGTAAACTATTTACAACTTTTTAACAACCTAGGTGGTACAATCAGGTCACTTTAGCAAACATTTCCCAGCTAGTTCAGTTTCTAACACACATAACACTACAACTGAATTTTTAACAAATAACTTGTACCTCAGTTCTCTACTACAAATGCAGGGGATGTCACTGTATCCAACATTAGCCAGCCCTTATGACTCTGTTCCCAAGCAGCCATCTGAAACACAGAATAAGGCAGAGAATGACAAAGGTGGCATTTTCAGAGACGCTGTCATGCAAGGGTAAAGCGGGTGTATCAGCATCAAACAGATCAGAAGAGTGAGGAGCTGAGTAAGACAGAGTGTTGGCAGACAGAGACCACAAAATTTTGTCGCAGAGAGGGGGCCAGGGAGACAAATATCACACAGCTCCTTATCTCTTTGATCCGCACATGGGGTTGTCTCTAGACTAGATCTCATGGGGAGGAGCCCATGACATGTGATGGCAGACCAACTGCCTCCAGTCTAATCATGTTGTTGGTCAACGATCAACATTATACTAACACTAGTACACCAAGCTGAGAAATTTAATTAGTTATGCTTGATTGGAACAGGTCGGAGGGGTGAGCGGCCAAAACTACAGACTGCCTGCACTTTAAACTCAATAGCACAGCACCAACCACTGGCTACACTGTGCAAGCAGCACTGTTTTATCAACTAATGCTAACAGATCTTTTTAAATTTACATCAAAAAAAGACTATGCTATTTTTACAGACAAAAATATGCTTTTTTAAACTATGTAATTCTTGAGCCATTTTATAAGTGTGATAAGCCATTCCAGAGTGTGAATTAAAGGATTTTAATGCACTTTACAGGGGCATAAGGACAATCAGCCTATGGCCTTGTGATGTTTCATGCCCCAGAGTATGCAATAAGTAAACAATAAGACATGGAAGGGTGTTGGATGTTATGTGATAACTTCTCACCTAGGTGTATGGTAAGGCATGAAGCTGCAGGTCAAGTGTCCTTTTGCACCTAGGAGTATGGCTATCACCTAACAACCAACACCCTGGAGTGTCTTATTGCACTTATAAAATGGGTAACAATTATAAACAAGGCATTTGTCAATGCTGAATGTTGTCGCGCTGGCATTGCCTTTGGTAGTGCATTGTGGAAACACATGTTTGGCAGGATGTGAAAAATGACAGCTGTACTGTTCATAAGGAGGTGTAAAAAAATGGCAGTGGTAAAAATGTGGCATGTAAGTATTGCAAATATGCGAAGTTACAAGGGTGCATGGGAAATGCGCAATGCACACTTGTAACACAGGCATTTTATGGAGTTTTAGCACCAAATTTTCAACATAGGCATTTTAGCACCTCTACTCATGTACAGTACAGTGTCACTGTCATGTCCTCAAGCTGTCTCAAAAAGTGATTTAGCACAGCGACCGCGCTATTCTTCACCGGACGTGTGAAAACACATTTCAGGCAGGATATGTAAAATGACAGCTTTACTGTTCATCAAGAGGTGTGGAAAAATGCCAATGGTGAAAATCCAGAGTGAAAATATTACAAATGCACAACGTTACAAGCGTGCGTGCAAACTGCACAACGTATGCTCATAACACAATCATTCTATGGAGTATCCTCACCAAATTTTCAACATAGGCATTGTAAGACCTCTGCTCATGAACAGTGCCACTGTCATTTTTGCAATCTGGCCCAAACACTGATTTCCCACAGTGGCCACGGGTATTGTGTGCCGGAAGTGTAGAAACACATTTTGGCCAGGATGTGAAAATTACAGCTATACTGTTCACAAGGAGGTATAGAAAATGACAATGTTGAAAATCTGGCATGAAAATATTGCGAATTCATGAAGCCTACGAGGCTTAGCGTAACTACAGTATGCGCTCGTAAAACCAATACATTTTTGGATTTTTCCACTAAATTTGCAACATAGGCTTTTTTGAGATCCCACTCATGAACACTGCTATTGTCCTTAGGTTATTGGTCCCAAAAGGTGATTTCACTGAGTGACTGCAAAATCACCTTTCGGGACCAATTAACCTCAAAACTGTGACAGAATTCATGAGGAGGGGTCCCAAAAACCCCATGTTGAAAATTTGGTGCAAAAATTTCAAAAAATGCCCAAGCTATGGAGCAAAGTAAAAAAAAAAAACCTATTTATTCCATTATACAGCTTATCAGCATTTCCTCAGTTCGCGGTCGGCTTTGAAGAGTGCAGATGTGTTCCCGGTCCAGAGAAGATCATCACGCCGGACTCTGGAGGTAAGTATGGGGGGGGAGGCAGGGTGCACAGTGGGTGGGTGCGGGTGGTGGGTAGGGAGACTATGAGGACCATTTTCAGTTTACAGGAACCGAGGAAAAAAACACGGACAGTTTTCTTTTTACAGGTCGCTTCTTTTGTTTGAGGGGGTACAGTGGCTAATGGGGATTGTGCAACCCCATCAACACAGAAGAAGGGGAACGATGCCAACAGGTAGTGGCTCCCCGTTGTCACAGTACAACGGGAAGGGGTTGATGCCGACGGGATTGCACTCTATCGGCAAACAACAAGGTGGGGAGCACATTCTGCCAACAGGGAGTGGGCTCCCCCATCAGCACATACTTCACGGGGCAGGGCAAGCAGACCGGGGGATTGGGCACCCCAAAGTCAGCGCTGTCGGCAGTATAGCGGCCACTGTGCCGCCATGCTACTAGCTGGCGAGCACGTAGGAAGGGTCCGCTACATGTGATGAACTTTGCTCGGATTGCAGTGGACCTTTCCTTAGATGTGCTCACCAGCTTAGTATGCATGGTGTGGCGTCGGCATGCAGGCTGATTGGGGAATGAGGGATGCACCTGCTGGTGTGTGTCCTGCATTCGCCAAACAGCAACCGCGCCTCCAAATCCCCACTGCCGCTAGATGTTGGCTGCGCACACTCGCCAACATAAAAATGACACCAACAAGTAATTTGCATTTTAAAATTGTGTAATATTCAATTAAATACATAATTTATTTAAAAAAGAAAAAAAGAAGTCCCCAAATAGACTGTCTGGGATGGCCAAAATACTATGAATCCTTAACTGTGTATTACTTCAGCCCTTTACTGTTATTTTTGTAACATACAGGCTTATTTTACTGTTTCTTCATTCCACCCCCCCACACAGGAATGTTTCCTCTTAACATCAAATGAGATGCATGGATATGCAAGGTAACAAGTTTCAAAAACCTTCATGATCAAGCAGCAGTCATGGCACGATTTAGAAGGAGTTGACTCGGTCAGCTCACACATTCCTACAGATTGTTCAAGCTTTGTATGGAACATCCACTAGGATGTGTTTGGCTACACTGGGACTTAATCTTTTTCTTTTACCCTTGATTTACTGGTTTTCTCCTCTTGTTTGTTGGGTTCACCCCCCACTGTTTCTGGCACTGTGTTGAATGTCCATAGATGGGACACAACTTGGGAAAGCACCTGTTTCCTCTTCAGTCATTGTTCATAGCTGGGCTGGTTCAAGTTAGCTGTGTGGTAAATAAGATTACTAAGGAACGCAAAGTTACTATTTTCTCAGCTGGACCAACCCTCTCTTTAAAACGGATGCATTTGATATTTTTTTATACAAAGCAGATTTGGGTGATGATCGGATTGAAGTTCAGTCTGACTTAAAGTTATCAGTTTCCAGACCATTTGTGTGTTGGTGGCAGGGAGGGTGGGTGGTCAGTCAGTAAGCTTCTGTTGGAGAGAAGTCTGTGGAGGAACACATGTTGCACTTGATTACTGGAGTTGCATGGCCTCCAATTTTAAAACACTGGGGAGAAGATTTAAAAAGGTCAGTAGAGAACAAAAAATGGGCACTAATATATCAGTGTTGTGCTGTGTCTCTACTACTGTTTTATGTATTATAATAGATGCACATTTTTTTGTGATTTTATGGTGGCACTTTAATACACGTCTGTGTTTTTACTGTACTAACATGTCTTCCTGACATTCTTTTACACAACACAAAAATCATTTATTTTTGCTTGTCCTGCTTACCGTTTGCTAAAAGGGTTCCTAATTCAGTGGTTGTTGCTCCTTATGGCGCTGGATTCCGAGCCCTAACAGCCAACCAGAATGCATGAAATTCCCTGCCCATTTTATAAAATCCTTTAATGCACACCCTGTTGTGGCTTATTACGTTCATGCTAACTCTACTGAGTTCAGTCAGTGTTAAACGTTAATCACAGTGAGTTGCTAAATCATCGCATAATGAGTTGCTTTTTTGTTTATTTTACTCTTTTAAATTACAAGTCTTTGTAAGGGTTGAACTCTCATAACAATGTAAAGTGTAAATGTTAATAGATTCAATGTTTTGAAGAAAAGAACTAGATTGTTAAATGGCAACACAGTAGCCTCCATTCACCTACAGGTAGAATTTGTCTTATAGTGTATTCCTTTCAGCCCAGCAAACAGGAATCAAATATAGCCAGGGGGTAACTGTAAAATGTAATATGTACTGCATGTGTAATCTAGTGAAAGACCTACAGATGTTAATAGTTTATATTAGTTTACATGGCCTTAATATGTTATTGAGAGTCACGACAAAGACACTTACCAAGTTAGAAAAAAGATGCTGAAGGCACCACCACAGTAATTACAGTATCTGTACCATACCGAACTTATTGGGAAATTCAAGGTAGTGTGCAAACAATTCTAGGGGCTAAAACTTCACTTTTCTTTAGCAGATTTAGTCATTCTAACATCAGATACTAGAAATAATTTGCACACTGGGTCTGTTCAAGTTTTACAGATTGATACGGACAAACAGTGAAAATATATAGTGCATGAAATCAAAGTTTAAGAAATAGATGCACAGTGGTAGTGCTAGATATGAGCTAGGTAGTGCACTATGTTTGAACCATGTAGCCCTCAAGGAAACAAATTAATAATTAGTTTCCCAGTGTCAGTGCACATCTATGATATGACATACATTAAGCTGCTTCATGGTTTTTTTTTTACCCTGTAATAGTCCAAAACTGCTTCAGTCCATCTTTTTCAGTGTAATGCTTAAGGTACACAGCTTTGGAGTAGAAGGTTAAGAGTTTAACTGAGGTATAACTTTTATAACACATATATTAGTAAAATGTATGTTACTTACTTTGGGATTCACATCTAACTCCCAGCAATATATTTTATGTACAGAAACAGAGTTTGCTTGGGGGCAAATAGTGTGCATGTTGATGTATTTGTCAGGGTTTCTTAGACATGCACTGACGTTGTGTCTTCCCCCCAATTCACCATTTATATCTTGCTACAGTCCAAAGACTTTCTCAGGGACCCTTTGATGAATGTTGGATTACTGGCACATCATTTATGGAGCAGCTACTGACACTTCACTTAAACGTATTAAGGTTGCCCTCAATAAGGCCTGCTGATTAGTTTCTGGGGCTCACCAGTACACCCACACCTGCGATCTGTATACCCAAATCTACTGGCTGAATCTTAATGGCTTGATCATGTACCAGACCTACCTACTAGGTAAGAAGATCTGTCTGTGTCTAACCCCTACAACAACACAACACCTAATTACCCCAGTAACCAATCCTCGAAGGATGAGAAGCGCAACTAGATCTATCTATCAGGCTCCATTCTGTTGGACTAATGAAGCGCAGTGGGCCTTTCTCTACAGAGCACCCATCTGGCTATCTGATCTCCCTCTTGATGTACAAACTGCCTCCGAGTTAGTGCACTTTAAATGCAACTGCAGACAGTACCTTTTTTCTCTCAACCGCTGTGAATGCTCGACTTAAGCTACTTCACCCTCATGTATCCCCTTCTTTCCTGGCTAAACAGCAGTCACTCTTCTCACCCTTCCCCTCCTCCCCACTGCACTCCCCCCCCCAAATAGGTACCTCTCTCGACACGTTTCCTCTCTACTTCACTTCACTTCACTCTGTAGCTCCTAAATCCTGATTTCCACCTATTCCCCCTCCTCCCTCTTTCCCCTTTTCACTGCTCCTTTTTATTTGTCTTAGCTGACCCATGTTAACCTATTGACTTTGACAAACATTTTTGACTGTCTGTTATCACATACTGGTAAATTATTGTATTTTGTATTTTATCTTAGCTTTTACCCTGGTATCTATTTTGGTTCTTATTTGCCAACTTTGACAAAGTCTGATATAATGACTGCTCTGATTGTTTTTTGTTGTTTTGTTATATCCATGTCAGGTTTTTGTTACATTGTTGTATTTAGTTAATTATTATGATTTCTTTTGGATATGGAACCTTTGTAAATGAGTCTCTGACTCAAAGGTATGTCAAATTCCAAGACTGTAATAAATAAATAAATAAATAAATAAAAATACTCATACAGTACGCCTGCATATTGTTTCAGTATATGTGTGTGTTCTACATATATACATACAGACACTCACAAATTCTCACACATACAATCTTATTGAAGGCACAAATCACCTATGAAAGTTTGTCCAGTTGTGCTTACGCAACAGGATGAGATGTACGCTTGTTTAACTTTGATGCATTGTGGCTGTTCCCCTCTCTTTCCATGGAATATACCACCCTGTAGGGGTACAACACAAGGAACCCCCCCCCCGTAGGTGCCATGGTAATAATTCCCTTGGCTAAAGGTAGCTTAGGAGGAAGCCCAAAAAGGATACCCAAAAGGGTGTCAAGCATCAAAGAGGTGAGAAATCAGAAGATATGTAGATCAGAAATAAATGTAACAGACAGAGACATGAAGGACAGAAGAAGAACGATATAGGGGAAATTGTTTAACCAGGAAAGGCACACTAAGCTGAAGCTTGTTTCCAGGTGCGACCTGGGAGCACAAGGAAGTTAAGTGACTTGCTCAGAGTCACACAGTATGTAAGTGGGGGCCATGGTATTCAAACCCAGGTCTCCAGAATTGCAGCTCAGAGCCTTAAACCACTGCACTATGCTGCTTCCTCAGGCAATATAAGGCAAGGACAATGAACAAAAGGAAATCTGACAAGATGTAGAAGGGTGGACTTCCTACGGAGAGAGAAAGCAGCCAGGGCCACCATCCAACTCTATCCAGCAGCGGAACCTAACTACGAAACCTATGAAAGCACTAACCCTGACTAATATTATGACCATTGGCATGAAGGAGAGGAAAATTCCCCTTTGAGGAGGAAACCTCTTGGGGTCCAAGGCCTAGGTTGCCGTCCCACCAGGCTGAAAGACATTTTGACTAGTGTTAGCTCAGCTACTGCAATTTAGAGTTGAGATTGAGAGAGGAGAAAAATATTCCAATTTAGAGGAAGCTCTCACTCTGTCCTTCTAAATGGATTGCAAGTGATGTCTCTGCAACTAGACACTCAAAAGTAAGAGTGAAGAGAGATGATTGCTGAGGCACTCAACTGGCCTATGAGAGCCTACTAAACAGACCAGGTGAACCAGAGGTGGTCTTGGTGGAGAATAGCATAAAGGGTGCCTCTGAACCAGCTCGAGCAACCAAAGGGGCTCTGAGGATCAGAGCCCCACACCTTATAGCTGGAAGTCATAAATTCTACATCGAGAGGTGTCCCCAAGATGAGGGACAATTGAAGGTCCGCCCAAAGTGAAGACATTCCCACTATGGGCCAGAGAGAAGAACCCCTCTCTGAGATTCCTAAACTCTAGACATGGACTTCATGGGTGCAGAGTGACACCATCAGCTGAGGAGCAATGGACATGGAAGGCATGTCTCTGAGTGGAGAGCAGATCAATGAGGTAGCATAAGACCCAATGAGAGGTATTCTCAATTAATCGATCTGAATTAGTAAACCCTGAGGTCAGACTGAGTGAAGGAGAACCAGGCTCATGTCATGAGGATACTACCGTCATTGGTAACTATTGGAGTGCATGCCAACTGGGTCCATTGAGAGCCAAATTAGGAATGGATAAAACTGCATGAAGGAAGGAGCGAGAGCAGCCAGGCAAAGCAGGCAGCCAATGGTGAGGGAGGCAGTACCAGGAGGACATCTGAATAGGTTTGACTAGAATGAGGGAATAGGGTTGGAGGAGGAGACGTGTAGGCAGGGTGATATGCAGGAGGGAATATTAGGCGATGTGAATGAGTAGGGTATGGTGGTAGCAGGATGGAATAGTGGGACGGCAGGATAGTGAAACACTCAAAAGAAAGCAGAGGTCAAAGAAGGAGAGGAAAGGAGGGCCGAGTGAACAGGAGGAGGAGGGCGAGGGCCCACCATAGGGAGGAACAAGGGAAGGGGGGGCACAGTCAGGATGAAATATAGATAGTGCAGCATGGTGTAACCAAGAACAATGAGTGGCAAAGGGCAAAGACCCCCGAGTGAAGAACCTCATAGGATCCCGTAAGTGGGAGTAGTGAAACATTGTTAGACATCATGCAGGATTGCTTATTAATGCAGTGGGTTACGACTCCAACCAGGAAAGAAGCCACTCTAGACTTGGTACTATGAAATAAATTGGAGGAGGAGTTGAGGAGCTGGGGGAAAAGGAGCTCTGGGGGATGATGCCACACCCAGAAGCGCTCATGCAGCTATGGCGTGGAGGATGTGAAATGGATGGAAAGCCCAAAAGAAAAGATGAATGGGACAAAAAGAGCAACTGTCCAGAAAGGGGAATGCCAAAGCAGAGGGCACAGAGGGCAAAGGCAAACCCAAAGCTCTGGCAGGGCGATGACAAGGAGGAGTAGGCAGGAGGAGCAATGGGGCAGGAATGGCAGTAGAATGCAAAAGAGCACCAGACTGCACCAGAGAGAAGGCAGGGAACAGAATCAGTACACATGATGAGGCAATGAAATCCAGGTGTATGACAAGGAAGGGGGGGTGGTAAGAATGGCAATGACAGCACAGAGCAAGCGGCAGACAAGGAGAGAGCTAGCGGTCCCCCATCCCAGCAGCGGCATATACAAGCAGACTATGAAGCAGAAAAATCAGAGTAGAATGAGGGAAGGGGCAAAGGGAGAGGGAGGGAAAGCAGAGAAGTCAGCCAGAGGGGAGATTGAAAGATATGCTGCAACAGGGAGAAACAGCCGATGGAGCCTTTGACTGCAACGAGAAATGAATCCTGGAACAGTCCAGGAGGAGTGGCCTTTTAAGGCCTGATGGGGGAGTGATGTTGCTCCACCCATTGAACCTCAGGCTTAAAGCCTTCCCATTAGCAGACCTTGTAGCTCTGATATTTATGCTCAAAATAGAGGATAGTGTATGATCTCTCATACACAACAGGGATATTTTCCATTTGAGAGGTTTCTGTGGTAACCAGAGACCTCACAAGTGGAGCTCGAGAGGTCTCATTACCATGGAAATCTCGAGAGTTTGAAAATATCACTGACGTGTATGAGGGATCATACACTATCTTTTATAGTGTATGGTGACTCCTAATAATGAATGATGTCCTTACTTTTGTTGTTTTTTGCTGGTGCTTGAGTCCCAGACCATCTCTCACCACCGCAGCAGTTCCCCAAGAATCATGGGGCTCTAGATCACACATTTGCAATCGCATTCCACATTGTTATGCTGCACTATGTATGTACTGTAGCTAGTGCAACATTATAAAAAACTAGCTGACGTAGCTAGTGCAGGATAACAAGGTTTTAGGAGGGTTGGATTTCCATCCCTAACAATGTTCCCCCATACACTATAGAACTACTATATTCTTAGTTCAGACGCAGGTAACCACAATTGCCAGCACCCTAGATGTATGGCATAACCTCTACTGCGCATAATATGACATCTCCTGTAGCATTGCTTGGCAGCACAATAGATATGCCAGCAGCTTAACAACCAAAAAAAACATGGGCTCAGATCTGAGTAGAAACCTTACATGTTTGTATTTACACTCTAATCTTTAAAAGCTGAGGTCTTACATTTCATTTTGGGGAGCTGCACATTGAGACACCACCAGGTGTATTAGTGATATGTTCACTGATTCAGTGGGCAACTGAGTACAGTATGCTTGTGTAATGTAAATGGAATGGTTGGTAGGTAGGATGCTGTATGTTAATACCACCACCAAAATCACTCGTACAGTTGTAAGACAGGTCTCATATGCATTCTTAGGGTATGACAATCACGAACCAAAGGTGAACAGTTCTGGTACCCTAAGGATGTACTGTAACTCAGATCACTCTTACAACTGTAAGAGTGGTCTCAGTGATAGTATTAATATATTATTGATCTAGCTCCATCAATAATATATTAACATTTAAAAAAAAATCTTCCTCAAACATGCCCATTTTCAGAGCAGCTGCACGTGAGACTCTCTTCACAGAATAAAAGTGCCTCATAAGCAGAAAGTGGTGGAAGGGACATTAGCATCCATTTCAAACTTAGCAAAAAAACGGAGAAAGGAAGAGAAGGAAAGTACACTGTTCAAAGGGCTGGGCTGTATACTTTATTCTACAGCAGGTTGGAGTGGGACCCCCAAATTATATTTCTGACATCCCTACAATTACCATAGTAACTCTGTTGTGGGGGCTGGGGCACTGGAGGACCCGCTCAGATTTTTAAACATATGATGCTTTGTCTTGTGGCCATGCTGTTATACTACAATGTCCATTTTTGGAGACAGATTACTTGTTCAGTGATCTTGAGGCAGGTGGGGGGGACACTGGATTGGAGGGGGCCTGGGGGGGCCCTAGGGTGGATTTACAGTGTGTAGCACTCACCTGGGGGCCTCTACAGTTTACTTAGTAAGCTCCCAGAGTACCACTAGGGAGTACTAGGGGAACTGTAGGAAACAGATGAGCTCACCCTACTGGTCTATGACCCCATGATGTGCTGTTTGCATTTCAATTTTGTTTTTTCCTAGATTATAGCTGAGACATGAGGAGGCACTGTTCTTTTCCTCAATCTCAGACTAACAGGATTTCAGCTAGGATATTAACTTAGCTATTACTGCAGTAGCTGGATGGTCACTTATTCCCAGTCATCATCTACTGACACCCTATCTGGTGGTCCACTTAAAGGACTACCTCTGGAACTAAGGTTCCATACTTACAGTAGGTTGGTCCCTTACCACATCCCATCCTCTACTCGTGTAGTGGTTGTGGGGTTGGTGGCTCATCTTGATGATGCAGGTTACGGAATTGGACTTTGTTCCACTGTGGAATGGTTTACTTCTGTTAGTGTTATTCCTTAAGCTTGTTTACATGTTTGACATGTATCAGTGTGAAAAGAGGCATGTACCCCCAATTTTTACGTGTTTTTAACTACTGATTTAATATGGCCTGCTTGCACATCAGACATATTATGTTAAGGGCATTACCAGTCCTGTTAAAAGGATGAGTGTGCCCCAGGAACTACAGTGGCAGCATGCTACTGTAGCATTCTTGTAGAAAACTCATTTGACTAGCACTGAACATGCCAAGCTTCATAGTGCATGGGTGGGAGAGGTACATGCCTCCCAGTATTGGCTGCAACCCACCCACCATCGGAGTCTGGACATACTAATTTGGAGGAACACACCATTACAGGTTCACATAGTTGAGGCAGATTTAAAAGGTCATATGTGCATTTGATTGGGGTATATAGACGGCAGTCTTGTGTCTTACTTAACATGTAGGCTGCAAATGAAGAGGCAGCGAGGCTGACCATTCTCCAAAAAGTTATAGGTGACTCTGTGACAGGCCCACAGAGCTTGACAATACTCAGAAGATTTTAATTCTGTGATCAACTCACCTGTGAACAGATCAGGGGCATTGGGGCAACAAGATGGTGGTCACGCTGGGCTAGACTTCAACAGCTCTGCAGCATCAGGGATTTAATTTGTTTATTTTATTTTTTATTTTGTTTTACTTGTTTTTTCTGTAATTGTGTTTTTAGAGGTAGTGCGTTAGGGTTGAAGCAGTGAGTTTGTAGTGTTAGGACCATTTTTTGAGGTTCTTCTTTTATTTAGTTACAGTTTATATAGTTATATTTTTTGCCACATACGTTTTGTCTTTTGTGTCCTGAATGGCTGACATTCGCCGTTGGGTTTTATTTTTTCCTTCTGTTGAAAGAAAATCTTCCTATTTACTACTGGCGGTTTGTTTTTGGGACAAGTTTTGAGTTTGGAGTTAAAGGAGGATTGGAGTCGATCTATTCACTGGAGTGGAGTTCCTGATTGGGAGTGTAGGAGATTTGGTGGAATCGTGGATGTTGCCACTAGAGTACAGGAGTGGAGCGGGAGCCTTGTCGTAGCTGGTGTTGTGGATTATCAGAGTTAAGCTATGGGGGGTTTTATGGTATCTTGATGAGTTGTTGCCCTGCACTTTGGATCGAATTACTCCTGTGGTTTTCTCACAGACTAAGAGATTGTGGACTTATGTCTTTTGGGCCCCATGCTTACTGAATGGGCCCCACCTGTACCTAGGGGTGGAATCCGCAGGCATTGTCCTCCACACAGGAGGCTGGGCCCGGTGTTGTTAGAGGACTTACATCATGGTGCCCGGTTTTCTTTGTCTTGTTTTTTTTGTGGGACGGACTGGAGATCCTGTCCTGCATTAAAACCTAGTTGCAGCCTTCTTTCCTGGTGGTGCCTCCTTGGGGGAATGTTTGGGCAGTGCGAGATAGTGGGAGACCTGTTTTCCTGAAGCCGGAGGATTTCCTGAGAACCCCGAAAAGGAGGCCTGTTTGTCTGAAGCTAGACGGTTTTTTGAGACTCCCGACAGGGACTGCTCCAGACAGATGGTTTGACTCTTTCTTTTTTACTTGTTCCCTGAACTTGGTGGGCAGTGAGAGTGCCCTATTCTGACTTTGACATTTTATAATAATTCTGTTTACTGTACTCCCTGACCTAGGTGGGAGATAGGTTGGGAGAATCAGTATTTCTTTTCTCTGGTGAGGTGAGAGCTCCCAGAGATTGCAATCATCTTTGCTTGGAGAGTGTTGTGGCTACTCTTTATTCTGTTATCAATTTTATTTCATATTATTAGTTGTTAGTTTTGGTTTTATCTCGTATATATTCATTTTTTGGCATTACTTATTAGTTTGAGTGTTTGCAGGTGTGTGGTGTATAAATCTGAGGTTGATTGAGTAGTTGTGTGTAGATGCTGATTGTTTAGTGTGTATGATTGTTTATTTGGGGTGTCTGCAGAGTGTGGCTGAGATGTGCTAGGAAGTTGTAGTTATGGTCAGGCATTATTCCCTCTCCAGGGTTAGGGGTATCCATCTTTTTTTTGTCCTCCATTATCCCCAGAGGTTTATAGATGGTGCCGGGCTCTGGGGATTGCTAGGGGCAGGAGGATGGGGACCGGCCAGGAGGGGGAATGGAAAGGAGTTGGCGGATTGGGATACTGGGAACAAGGAGACACTCTGGGGCAAAATGGGTCAAGGAAAGGGGTCTTCCCTATTTGGTTCCCATACCCAAGGGTTCTGCTTGCAGCAGGCAGGTAACACATTCTTCCTTGGTTACTCATCCTACTTGGGCGGTGTTATGTAATGCCAGGTCCATTAAGAACAGGACTGCTATAATAGTGGATCTTGTTGGATCATCGGACCTGGCTTGTATCACTGAGACCTGGCTGGATGAAAATTCTGGTCCAATTTTGGCATCAGCAATTCCAGCCGGGTACTTGGTGATACACCCCCTGAAGATGGATTGTAGGGGTGGGTGAGTTGCCATCTCTTTTAGATCGAAACTGAACCTGGTGGAGGTACCAGTGGGGACCACCAACTTCTTTGAATGTATCATGGGTGAGGGTGTGGGATGCAGGATTCTTCTCATCTACCATCCACCAGGTAATGGTAATGTTTTCCTGCAGGAAGTCGAGGACTTCATTGTCGACCTGACATTGGGATCCCCCAGATGGCTGATCCTGGGGGATTTCAATGCCTGGGTCGATGATGAACTCTCACAGTTTGGTCAAGACTTCCTCCAGTTAATGTGTTCACTGGGCTTCACACAGGTTATTTCCTCTTCAACCAAAATGTGGTGGTCATTCATTGGACTTGGTGTTTCTCTTGGGGATGGAGATATCCGACCTGGTGGTGGAACCAGTCAGATGGTCAGACCATCATACCATTGGGTTCAGTTTTGTGGCCCCCCCAGTAGGCTGGCCCCTATGGAGATAGTCCAGTATCACCCTTTGAGGGGTGTTTCACCCAATGGCCTGATGGTGGTGCTGGACCTATCGGGTTTACCAAGTGAATGCATGGATCCTGGGGACCTGGTACTTCCCTATAATAAGGCAGTAGTAGTGGCCCTAGATTCTATTGCTCCTGTTTGCATTCATCCCCTCACTCTTCACCCCAGGTCTCCTTGGCTTGATGAGATCTTGGGGGAGTTGAGGAGAGTGGGATAAACGTTAGAGAGGTGTTGGCGGAAGTCAGGCCTGGTATGTGACAGACTTAGATTGATGGACCATTATGGGGTCTATCAGTCAGCAATTACCTGTAAGAAGGCAGAATTCCTGTCCAGAGAAATTGCTTCAGTGCAGAATCAACCAGTCCAGCTCTTCCGGACTGTGGACAGATTGTGCAATCCAATCTGTCTCCAGCCTGGAAGTGCTTTTTCACAACAGCGGTGTGAGGAGTTTGCTCGATTCTTCGCAGATAAGGTTGCCACAATCAGGTCCGGAGTCCACCTGACCCTCTCAAATGGGAGTTGTGTTGGTCAGCAAGGGATGTCGGATGCCCAGTTTGTGTGGTCTGACTTTGGCCTACCCACAATCAATGACATTGTGATGGTTATCCATTCTTTGAGACCAACCAACTGTAGTTTGGACTCCCTATGTGCCTCTTAGTAGGCTGTGTGGATATAATCAGTCTGGTCCTTGCCGAGACAGTCTGGATGTCTTTGGAGAGGGAGATCTTTCTGGATCCCCTGAAGGAGTCTGTGGTTCAGCCCTTCCTTAAAAAGCCCTCCTTGGACCTGGACTGTCTGGCAAACTACAGGCCTGTCTCTAACCTACAGAGGTAGCCACAGACATTGCCAGCTGTTTCCAGATATTTCAGGAAATTTCTGAAGAGTTTCTCTCTGCTGCCCCTACTGTGGAAAGGCAGAAAGCAGGAGATATTTCTGGAACTATCACAGACATTTTGGGAAATAGCTGTCAGTGTCTGTGGCTGCTACTGTACCCTTTGTGGGTAAGGTTATTGAGAACGTGGCTGCGTCATAGCTGGATGATCATTTGACCAGCCACAATGTCTATGATTCTCTCCAGCCCGGATTTCGGAAGAGACATAGTACTGAGACAGCCCTTGTCAGGGTGCTAAATGACCTCCTAATAACGAGAGAGATCAAAAGACCTGTTCCATCTTGGTACTTTCAGATCTCTCTGTGGCATTTGATACAGTAGATCATGGTGTGCTGTTGGAACGCCTGTGGTTCATCTGTGGACTGTCTGGGACGGTCCTCAGATGGTTTCAATCTTTTCTTGAGGGTAGGACTCAGATGGTGGTGTCTGGGATTTTTTTCTTGGCACCACTCCCCCTATCCTGTGGGGTGCCACAGGGCTCCATCTTAACACCCATGTTATTTGCAGTGTATATGCTGCCATTAGGAGTGATTATTAAGCAGTACAGCTTGAGTTTTCATTGCTATGCAGATGATACTCAGATGTACATGTCCTTTGTGCCCAGTCAGGATGATGCTGTTTCAGTCTTTAACAACTGTCTTGCTGAGGTCCAGTATTGGATGAGTGTGAGTTGGCTGCAGTTAAACCCAGAAAAAACTGAGGTGCTAGTTGTGGACCCAGGTCATTGGGAGGTGGGTTTGTTGGCAGGATTACCTTCAGGACTATGGCTTGGGGGTGTTCAGCTAACTACCTCAGACCGGGTGTGGAACCTGGGCATTATTTTTGATGACTGCCTGACCCTTAAATCTCAGGTGTCTGCAGTTGTCAAAACCTCTTTTTACCATCTGAGGAATAACGCCTGGGTGAAGCACCTGGTTCCTTCTGATGATCTTCCAATTTGGTCCACACCTTCGTTACCTCCCACCTTGACTACTGCAATGCCCTTTACCTAGGGCTACCGGGGGTTGATATCCGCCATCTATGGCTGGTGCAGAATGTAGCAGCCAGGCTCTTGACTGGCACCTCCAGGACCAGTCATACTGTATAATGTCTGTGCTCCGTGGACTGCATTGGCTGCCTGTACAGTGGTGGATCACCTTCAAGGTCAGTTTGCTGATCTATAAGACCCTACACGGCCATGGACCTGGTTACCTGCAAGATCTCCTTCACCCCTACTGTCCCTCCCGCTCTCTCTCTGATCCACCGATGAGGGATTGCTAGAGATTTCCAGGGTCTGTTTGAAGACATCTGGGGCCAGGTCATTTAGTTTTATGGCCCTCACCCTGTGGAATTCTCTACCTCGTGGGGTGCGAGATTGCCTGACTGTCTAAAGTTTTAAAGCTGCTCTTAAATATAGAATAAAGTATGGCTCTGGGTGTGTAACGAGAATTTACACACACCCGAGGGGTTTGATGCTACATAAACCCCGAGAGTGAAGCGCGAGGGGTTTATGCGTAGCATCAAACCCCAAAGGTGTGTGTAAATTCAAGTTTACACACACACCCAGACCCATATTTTATTTTACATAATTGTTGGGTTTCTCTTTTTTGCCTCAGCAATTATATAAAATAAAAAAAAAGGCTGCTGTGCTGCCGCAGTACAATTACATCATGGAGCGCGGTTGGCTTTCACTTTTATTTAAATTTTTTCCCCAAATATTGTGAGGGTGGTTGAACCGATAGCCATGTAGAACATTTCAGTTAATTTTAAAAGTTACTGACTTCCGAGTGTCTGTGGCAGTGTCTCTCCATGTTGGGTTTGCCGTACGGGAAGGGTTTCCGGTTTGGGAAGGAGACAGCGATCGAGGAGTTCGAGCATGCAGAGTGGGAAAAACCATGCGCATGTTTGCTGTTATAAACACTCCTTTATAACGGCAAATTATGCCATGGTTTCCCTGTGGGAAAAAGAGGTAACCATTAATTATAACTTTTTTATTTAGTAAAGCCTATTTTGATTTTTAATGCTGTTTTGTATTGGTTTTAATTTGTCGTATTTCCCATTCATGTATTTTGTTTATTTATGGTATTGTACAAGCACCTTGGTTTTAGAAAGGCACTTTTTATAAATAAAGTTTGATTGATTGATTGATTGAACAGCAATCTGGAACTGGGCAACTGGTTACATGTCAGACAAAGGAGCTGGACCTTGCTGCTGCATGGTGGTTTATTGATCCTCACATGAGAGATCACTTATTTTTCTCTTCTCGACATAATACATATTTTAAAATTGACTAATTTTTAGTCTCAGTGCCCTGGCTCCTCAGATCATACTCTGGTGGCCCTGGGGGTCTCTCTGGACCCAGTTCAACAAACAAATGACCTGGAGATTCATTAACTCCATGGCTCTTAAAGACTTGGTAGAAGAGAAAGTGTAAGAGTTTCTTGTTAGTAGCAGAGGGGAGGACACTATTGCATCTATTTGTTGGGACAAAATGAAGGTGACAGTGCAGGGAGAGGTCATAGTAAATGCATCACAAGTTAAAAAAGAAAACATAGGTCTGTGCTGCTCTCCGAAACAAGCCATTGCCGATCTAGAATTTGAACACAAAAATGAACCTTGATTAACAGGTTAAGAAAAATTTACACCAAATGAGGTCAGAAGTGACCATGTTGATAGAAACTCAGATTGAAGGCAACCTTCATTATGTGCGACAATGATTTTACAAAGAGTCAAATCAAGTGGCTCACCTTCCAGCCACTGAAATGCACCATCAAGACGATAGCAGAGCAGTTCCCCACCTTAAAAAAACCTGGTGATGATGCCACATCACTCATGCAGGGGACATACTAAACATATTTGGGGCCTTTTATAAAAATGTATATCAAACCAACAGGGGCCTCGGGCATGGCTAACATACTGCTGATTGTTTAAATGCTCTCCCAATACCCTGGGGGTGGGGGGAGAAGAACAGGAACTTCTAGATGCTCCTATTTCCCCAAAAGAAGTTACCAATAAGATTAAATCTTGCAGGGTCCAAGTCACCAGGCTATGATGGGTTCCCAGTGGAATATTATAAAACGTTTGGTTCCCTCCTGACTCTTATCTTAGTTATGCCCTATTCAAACTGTTGAATCATTTTAGAAAACATTATTAAAAAATGTTTTCAAACTCACCATGGAAGCCCATTCACACTGTCATGTATCGTGTTTAAGCATGGTAAAGGTCCATCCACACTAAAGGCTGTAATGTTTTCAAACACAGCATGCTTCGGCAAACAATGCTGGGTAGATGGAGGACTAATAACAGAGTGCAAAGGAGAAACATGCATCGCATTCCCATTCACACCACCAGCTAACATAGAAACATAGAGACATAGACTTTGACGGCAGATAAAGACCATGTGGCCCACCCAGTCTGCCCATTTCCCTACCTATTGGATAAGCTGCAGATTCTAGTTAACCAACAGCCTACTTCCTGCAACTCCCCACTATAATTGCCTTATGTTTGTCCCATGCATGTTTGAATTCGTCCACTGTTTTAGACCCCACAACCTCTCCAGGAAGGCGGTTCCATGCGTCCACCACTCTCCATGAAAAGAATTTCCTCACATTACCCCTGAGCTGTCCCCCCTCTAACTTTAAATTGTGCCCCCTTGTTCTTACACATCTCTTTTTCTGAAAGATGCTACCCTTCTGGACTTTGTTGATTCCCTTGAGGTACTTAAAAGTTTCTATCATGTCCCCCTGTCCCTTCTTTCATCAAGGGTATACATATTAAGCTCTCTCAGTCTCTCTTCATATGGTTTCTGATGTAGACCCTGCACCATTTTAGTTGCCCTCCTCTAGACTGCTTCCATCCTGTCTATGTCCTTGTGTAGATGAGGTCTCCAAAACTGCACGTAGTACTCCAGATGGGGTCTCACCAACTGTCTGTACAGAGGGATAACCACTTCCCTTTTTCTACTTGTGATGCCCCTCCCTATGCATCCCAGTATCCCCCTCACTCTCCTTACTGACTTCTCACACTGCTTACCCACCTTTAGGTCATCTGATATGACTACACTCAGATCCCTTTCCATTATTGTTGTTGTTAGTACCTCCCCTGCTATTGTGTACTCTTCTGGATTTTTATTTCCCAGGTGCATTACTTTGCACTTCTTTGCATTGACTCTAAGTTGTCATATGTCTGACCATTCCTCCAACCTTGCCAAGCCCCTTCTCATCCTTTCTACCCCCCCTTGTGTATCAACTCTGTTACAGATCTTTGTGTCATCTGCAAAGAGGCATACCTTTCCCTCCAGACCCTCTGCAATGTCACCTATAAAGATGTTAAAGAGGACTGGACCTAGTACTGAGCCTTGAGGTACTCCACTAGTAACCCCCCTTTCTTCGGAATGTGTTCCATTCACTATGACCTTCTGTGTCCTGTTGTGCAGCCAGTTTGCTACCCAGGCTACCACCCTGGGACCCACTCCCAGGCTGGCTAACTTGATTATTAATCTTTTGTGCAGGACTGTGTCAAATGCCTTGCTAAAGTCTAGGTAGGCCATATCCGCAGCCCCTCCCTGGTCTATTACTTTAGTCACCCAGTCAAAGAAATCGATTAGATTCATCTGACATGACCTTCCTGCTTTTTTGTTTTGTTTAAAACCATGTTTAAAACCGGTTTCAAGACTAGGTAGTTTGTAGGGTTCAATCACAGCTTTTTAAACACAGTTTCAAACCATGTTCACTGTGAATGCAAATAGTATCTTGGCTTGTTAAAACATTTTAGGAGCTTTAAAACATTTTAACAAGCCAAGCGTGAACAGGGCCTCACAGTCTATAACCACATTTTGTGGGAGGGAGGCCATATCCCAAAATCTAGGCAACAAGCCCAGATTTTGGTGATTTAGAAGCCTGATAAGCACCTCACAGCTTATGGCTCATACCACCCAATATCCTTACTGAAGGTAGATTCAAAGATATTTACAGGTATTTTGGCTGACAGGCTTTAGGGTTGTATTGTTAACATTGTCCACTGTAATCAGACAGACTTTATCAAAGGTAGATTACTCCAAGACAACATTCAGAGATTTTTGAACATTGTTGCCTCACAGAAATCGAAATGGGTCTTCCAGCTGGCCATTAGTATGGACGCTGAGAATGCCTTGCATAGAGTGGATTGGGGGTTCTTTCTCAGGGTACTGGACAAATTTAATTTGGGCTCAAAATTTGTGAGAGCAGTGATATCTCTGTATAGCAACCCTGAAGCCTCAGTGAGGGTTAATGGACACTTATCTAGCTACTACCCTTGGAGAAAGGCAACAAACAGGGGTTCCCACTCTCCACCCTATTCTTTGCCCTTAGCTTAGCGCATCTTGCCCAGGGGTGATGACAGAGAGAACAGAGCAAAAGCTTGCTTTATATTCAGACAATTCCCTGTTTTTGTTATTTTTGTTTTTGGGGGGGGAGGTTGATTCTGAGACCTCTCTTCCCCATTGAGATATTTTGGTGAGGTAGCCGGATATAACATTAATTATGGAAAGTTAGATGCTATGATGCTGAGTTGGACAACCCCACGTGACCTTAGTACTGGGTTCCCCTTCATGTGGGTAAAACATAATGCCTTTCACTATCTGGGAGTTTAAAGTGTTGACTGACACTTGTCTTTTCTCTAATAACTACCAGAGATTGCATGAGGAACTTCTATCAGATTTTGTACAATGGACTTTGTTGCCCTTGACTTTATCAGGCCGCATATAGGTGGTTCAAATCAATGTGCTTTCCAGAATTCTTTTTTTCCATACCTTTCCCATTGTTCTTTTAGTGGTATTCTGGAGCATATTCCTCAAAGATGTCTGAAAGTTTGAGTGGGCAGGTAAAAGAGCATGGTTTAAGGAGAGCATCCTAATCCTACCATGTATCCTTATGTTTTGCCGAGACTCACTATCCCGACACTGACCTGCCCATGATGTATTGCCTGACAGGTTCAGTATCTGAATAGTGAGAATCCCAGCAAGTGTAAACCCGAAGGACTTTTACAAGGGTAAGGTAGCAGATGTGATGGGTTGCTACCTTACCCCTGTTAATGGTATTGAAATCCTGGATAGATCCAGAGGCTGGCCGAGCTGCCCCGGTGGAGGTTTTTTTTTCCAACTTATTTTATGCACTCCCCCCAGATCCAGAACTCTCTCTGGCTGCTCCACTCACCGATACCACTTTACCGCCCACTGTGATCCCTGCCTTCTTCAAGGACGTTACTTTCCCCGCGGACCCCGGAGGGGAAGGGCCCGAGGAGACAGAAGGGGCAGAGGCAGGGATCCAGTGTTGGTCATGTGGCGGTTGGTACTGGGAGGGCCTTCACCTATCAGGCCTGGAGGGGGATTTTCAATGTTTTCCCCCGTGAGCATCCTCCCTCCCCCCCCCGAGTGTGGGGTGCAATGACGCCACGGCAACCCTGCCAGCATCTGCCACGCTCACTGACACATTGGCCCACATCCTACAGTGTCCCTGATCTCCACCAGGGGTCACTGGGACACCAGGAAACCTCACTACCCTTGCCCTGGGAGACGAGAGCAGCCCATCAGATGCTCAATCCTCTCCCTCCCCCTGCCAACCTCCGGAGCCTGAGCTCACTCCCGAACCTGGGTCACTGGTGTGGCATGAGGTGTGGTATCCAGCACTTCAACCCTCAGTGCCACTGGGCTGGTTCATGCCCCAGTGGTTTTGAGGGTTAAACCACTGGCAGCTAGGCCAGCATGCCCTGGGATGCCCGGGTTCTGGTCCATGTTGCATCCGTTTGTGTTTTAACCCCTGTAACTAAGATTTTAACTCCGAGGTCTTTCCCTTTAAAGTTAGTTATTTTAGTTATGGGGGTGAGGTGAGCCCCCCCACATGGAGGGTTTTGCCTTTTGTATTTTTCAGTCAGATGCCCAACATTGTATTGTCGGGCATCTGATTGATTCAGGAGTGTGAATTTCAGGGCACTAAACTCGGGATCCTGAGACTCAGGATCTCAAGTTTAGGGATATCATAGTATAGCCACCTACCATGGATTGGGGGGTAGGTCTTCCATGTTCCCATACATACTATTTAGCCACACAGGTGACCTGCCTATGTTCAATGGCAAAACAACATTGGGACTCAGCATGGTATTCTACAAAGGAGGCACAACTGGCTGCCAACCTGCTATGGACTGGGCCCGCCACCTGTCTCACTTCAGGTATCTGGCAATCAATACATAAACTCTGGACAAAACAAACTCCCCACATTGTGACTACATTATACCTGAAGGGAAGCACTCCTAATGAGCTTGACTCCCTGACCTTGAATAGGCACTGTGAGGAACTGATTCATCTGAAAGTAGATTGGGGCTACTCCTATTGGAAGACCCAAGGGTTAACCCACTTTGGGCAACTAATCTTATCCCACACATGCTCATCCTTTACATCCCTAGAGGCTTCGTACAGGCTCAGAGGGTACACCCATGCTGCAGCCACATACATTTTGCCGATGCCAAATACGATGCAGGCAAAATGTCACCTGGCATTACAGTGACAGGCATTTCATCTCCCGGGAGTTACAGCACCAAAGCACCCTCCGGGGAAATGGCCACTTTTGTGGGTGTGTCAAGACCCCCACACCCCCCAAACTAAATATAACCAATTTGGGAGCGGGCATGCTCCGGAGGAGGTAGAAACTGTGTGGGCACAAAGGGTGACGTGAGTGAGGGGTGATCTAAAATCAAGATCGCCCCTTTGGCTGTTGCCCTTGTTGAGGTGCCCTAATTGCAGTGGCTAGATTTACTTGTCAGCTTGATGGGACACGGGCTCAGAGGGGGTTATCTGTGCAGATATCAGAAGGTCTGTCATTTTATTAGGCAAAAGGATGATATGGCAAACCTTACTAGGGGACAGACCTTTTTGGAACTTTTGTTTTAGTACCCTATAGCTTAATCTGTCCTCAGAAGCTGTGCAATTTCCTCTCCAGTATGTCTGGCTTAAATTGAAGCAGGAGAGTGATTACCCTATCCCCCAAAAAAATGAAACAAGAGATTGGAAAGAGGCTGAAGGGGGAGTACATCACCCATGTGGTGGGAATTTAATTGGGGATATGGGTGCTCTTTTCAGACCTCCCTTTAATGTAAAACATTCTGGGAGTTTCTGTACTGATTAATGTTGGAGACAGTGTTACGGGGGCACTCATGGCCAACTTTTTTGTGCTTTTCCAGCCTTATCTGAATTCTGGAGACAAAGTAACAAGGCCATGAGTCTTGCCCTGGGAAGGTAGGTGCCCTATACCTTCTAAGATATGGTCCTAGGATTTCTGACTCTTAATACATGGACCAAAATCCTTTCAGAAATTGGGTCAGACACTGTGCATAACAGCCTCAGAATGCACCACCATTCATTTGCTCGCCATGGACTCTGCCACATGAGAACAATGGTGTACCAAAGTGGGGAAATTGAAAGCATGGAGTGCATTACTAGCAACCTGCACCTTCCCTCAAATTGTGGGCATCCTGGCACAGATATCAGTCATCTACGGAGGCAGGTAAAACATCTGGGGGGGTAGAGGAGATGGAATGACTGGATTTTGGGGTCACCTAAGTATGGTCCTCTTTGCTTTCTTTTGGTGTCCATTATTTGGTCTGAAGGGGAGCACAATGACTAATCATTTTTTCTACAACAGGGCAAAGATCATCCACAAGGAGTACTTCAGTCAAGCTGCTGTCCTTTGGAATCTTCTACCTAATTCCATGGATTCCTGAGACTGACTTTTTCTTAATAGCCTTAAAACAAGATTTAACATTTCTTTATTTTCTGAACAGTACACAAACAACTGATGTCATGTAGTATACTTCTGGCCAATGTTCTAATTTGGGATGCTTAGTTCCTGTGTTTATCTATTTTCCTTGTTTCTTTATGTACTAGGACTGGATTTAATATCTTTCTGATCTTATTGTACTGAGCATTTACAATTGTTTGTATGCAATGACAGCTTGAAATGTCACACTACTTGAATAAACTTGAAGTTTAAAAAAAATAACTCATTCGAGGACACATACAGAACAAACTGGCCATTGTAACTGCACACAGACAGTACCTCTACACTAGCATAGACCTCTTCAAGATTCACCATCCCAAACATATGTCCCTGGGGAGTTTGAGCAGACTCCTATAGAAAGCTGAAGTAGAAGATTTTCAACTTTGACAACTGGACTGATTGATAACATGAGCAAGAGTCATACCTTGCAGCTGATTTGAGCAGTACTCTAGGTAAAAGACACAGTTTATCTCTGGAACCTGGTAGTTCTAGTTCAAAATGGTTCTGAATGGAATGTTTAGTATTCAAGATTCTCAGGGCATGACAACATTTAAATATTTCAGGAAAAAATGGTGTAAGTAACCCAGAACAAATGAAGGGGTGTGGGTTAATCTGGATAAATGCATGCCTAGAGACATAGTGAGGCATGGGGCCACAGGCCGAGTGCTTTACTGCCCCAGAAGTGCATTAGTCCAGACTGACCCACACCCTGGAGTGTGTTATTGTGTTTATAAAATGGGTATACGTTGAGAAACTGTGATATTCTTTTAAAAAAATTGTAACATATATTGTGAATAGTCCCACCACTTCCCACATGTTACTAGGGGTGCTGTACTATTGGCTGGTGTCACTAGGGGCACTGTGCTGGGTCTCTACTTTAGGCCACCAACAAGACTGTGATTTTAATAAGATCTTCCTGACAGCATGCTACCATCTGCAGTAGTATGTTCTGAAAAAGTCGTGGCACTCTCAATGCCACTGCAGGTCAGGAGGGATTGCCAGAGACAGCAGTGACTCTCTGTACTTTTTGGGTCAGGAAGGAGAGTGAGCAGGTTGGAATGGAGAGCAACATGCATTCAAACCAACATCAATGCAAGCAATACAACAATAACAATGTCAGAAAGCCCAGACTAACAAAATAGCAAATACAGCCTAAAGAGAAAAACATACAACCACGAGTCTTATTGCTATAAAAAGCTTCAAAATGATTTTAAAAAGCTTCAAAATGCTTTGGATGCTGGACCCCCCCACCCCCATCACTGACCGTCTTAACAAAGCGAAATCTAATTACTGCTCAGAAGCAATTCCAATTAAATCAGTGTCAGTAGCTCAGTAGGTAGCACACTCGCCTCTGAGGCCAAGAGAGCTGTGGGTTCAGTTCCCACAACTGGCATTTGGGTTAATATCCCAGTACTGACACTGTAGTGCAGCATGAGAGGGGTGCTGCACTTCTGAGGTGCCGTCTTTTAGATGAGACCTTAAACTGAGGTCCCATCTACCTGGATTGGTGGTAGTTCAGGTGGATGTTAAAGATCCCATGGCACTTATTGGAAAGAGTAGGGGAATTTCCCTCATTCACTAAAATACCACCAACAGCTTATTCTGGTTCAAGGTCAGTTGGCATTCATCTGTATCCCCCTCTCCCGGGTCATGCCTGAAAATAGGCAGGATTCACTTACCCGGTCAACAAAAACTAAATAAATAAAAATCCCCATTCTGAATACCTAAATATGTTAACCATATTGTTTTGCCCCAGGTCCATCTTGTAAATGAGCTTGTCTCAATGATGTTCCACCTGGCAGAATAAAGATTTTGATTGATTGCTAACCATTTACCCCACACCCCTTTGAAATAATACTTGATGGAAAGAAGCTGCTTTAAAGTAATACCTGTTTCCACCTCTGAAGGTGTGGGAGGGTTGTAGACCTCCAATGCAAAAGTAACAAGCATTTGTCAATGCCGAATGTTTGCTTGCTGGCATTGGCATTGGTAGTGTAGAAGTTACAGAGCTGCATAGCAGAAATGACAGTGAAGTACTGAACTGAAGCCAACCCCACCACCACCCTGCA
Source organism: Neoceratodus forsteri (assembly GCA_016271365.2). Lineage (NCBI taxonomy): Eukaryota > Metazoa > Chordata > Ceratodontiformes > Ceratodontidae > Neoceratodus > Neoceratodus forsteri. Next base: position 155,607,422 of record CM028131.1, on the reverse strand, counting down.
GAGAGTGACAGGCATTGGGGTGTGCCTTTGGGTCGTCAAGCATAACGGTCACGCCATTTCATCACACCCTACCCTGCAGACACTGGCAAGTGTCACGGTGTGCCTTGGGGTCTTTGGCCCTTATGCGCACCCCATTCCATCAGGAAATACAGTGAGATGGGTGCGGTATAGGAGAATGGGGTGAACTTTGGGGCTGAAGAGTCCAAGGCATACCTCGATGCCTCTCACTGGCTGCAGGGTGTGGAATGGTATGAGCATTACAGGCAAGAATCCCAAGTCACACCCCTGATGCCTGTCATTCTCTACAGGGTGGGGTGTTATGGTTGGAAACCCTAACACCTCAGGCATTCGTTGGTATTTTCACTCCAAATTTTGAACATGGTTTTTTTGTGACCCCCACCTCATGAACAGTGGCAATATCAGTTTGTTAGCCGAAAGCTGCTTATGCACAGCGACTACGGCATTTAGCACCACAGGTGCAAAAACACATTCCAAACAGGATGTGAAAAATGACAGCTGTACTGTTCATGGGGAGGTGTAAAAAATGGTAATGTTGCAAATCTGCAGTAAAAATATTAAAAAAACTGGTGAAGTCACAAGCGTGCATAGAAACTGTGCAACGCACACCCGTAATGTAATTAGTTTGGGGATTTTTTACAGCAGATTGTCAACACAGGCATTTTGGGACCGCCGATCAGGAACAGTGTCACGGTGATTTTCTTTATCTGTCCCGAACAATGATTTCCCACGGCGACCACACATCTCTGTGCTGAAAGTGTGAAAACACATTTTGGCCATGTTGTGAAAAATGACAGCTGTACTCTTCATAAGGAAATGTGGAAAAATGCCACTGGTGAAAATCTGGACTGAAAATATTACAAAGTCATGAACTTACAAGGGTGCGTGGAAACTGCGCAATGCTCACTTGTAACACAGTCATTTTATGGACTTTTGTCACCAAATTTTCAACATAGCCATTTTAAGACCACTGCTCATGAACAGCGTAACTGTGATTTTCTAAATCTGTCCCAAACATTGCTTTCGCACACTGACTGCATCATTGTGCGCTACATGTGCGGAAACACATTTTGGGTAACATGTGAAAAATGGCAGCTATACTGTTCATAAGGAAGTGTAATAAAATGGCAATGTGGAAAATCTGGAGTGAAAATATAGAAAATTCACAAACTTACGAGCATGCATAGGAACTGCGCAACACACACTCGTAAAACAGTCATTTCTAGGAATTTTTTCACCAAATTTTCAACATAGCCATTTCAAGACCTCTGCTCATGAACAGTGTCACTGTGATTTTCTTAATGTGTCCCATACATTGATTTTGCACACCGACTGCGCCATTGTGAGCTACATGGGTGAAAAAACATTTTGGGCAAGATGTGAAAAATGACAGCTGCACTGGTCATAAGGAAGTGTGATAAAATGGCAATGTTGAAAATCTGGAGTGAAAATATTAAAAATTCGCAAACTTACAAGCGTGCATAGGAACTGTGAAATGTGAGCTAGTAAAACAGTCACTTTGAGGAATTTTTTCACCAAATTTTCAACATAGACTTTTTGAGAGCCCACCTTATGAACACTGGCAGTGTCATTTCATTAATCAGTCCCAAAAGGTGATTTCACACAGTGACCACGAAATCACTTTTCGGGCCCAATTAACACCATGACAGTACAAGAATTCATGAGGAGGGGTCCCAAAAACCCCATGTTGAAAATTTGGGACCAAAATTCCCCAAACTGCCTGAGATATGCAATAAAGTTGAAAAAACCCTATCTATCCCATTATACAGCTTACCGGCATTTCCTCAGTTTGCGGTCGGCTTTGAAGAGTGCAGACGTGTTTCCGGTAACGAAGATCGTCTCACGAGCTCCGGAGGTAAGTATGGGGTGAGTGGGGGTGTGGGGAGGCAGAGTGCACAGTGGGTGGGTGCGGGTTGTGGGAGGGGGGCAGGGAGAAGCGCTGAGGGACAGTTTTTGTATTTACAGGTATTATTTCCTAAGACGACGAGGGACGTTTGCCACGCTGGGGTGTGCTCCCTGCATGGCAGCTGGAAGGATGCTGGTGAGGGGCAGGAGCCGATGGGGGATTGGGCACCCCCGTCGGCCATAACATCATTTTGCCACGCTGGGGTGGGCTCCCAGGGTGGCAACTGGATGCTTTGGGGGGGGCGTGCAGCAGACGGGGGATTGGGCATCCCCTTTGGCCATAAAACATTTTGCCACGCTGGGGTGGGCTCCCAGCGTGGCACCTGGATGCTTTGGGGGTCATGGAGCTGACAGGGGATTGGGCGCCCCCGTCGGCCATACAGTGTGGGGGGGAGTGGGAAGGTGCATGAGCACGCAGTGTGCGTGCATGCGCGAGTATGTGTGTGTGTGTGTAGGGGGAGCGCGCATGAGCAGGCGATATCTTATCTCTGCTCACTGAAGCGTAGCTCCCCTTCTCAACTGTATGCCACTGCATTTTGGAGCTGTCATAGACAGCTCGAGCAGGCATTGGAGAACTGCGGCCGTGCCTGCAAACACACTGCCTGAATTGGAAGACGGCTGCCACACCTGCAAAAACTCAGATGATGGCACTATGTTTCTTGCACATGCATGCAAGCAAACATAAAAATCACTTAGCCTCTAAGGCCACAGCATAAAGAAACTCCTTCTATTGCAGAGAGGAGCCATCCAAAAGACCCGAGTCCCCCAAAATAAAAAAAAACAGGAGACTTTAGAATGGGGATTTTCAGGACATCTTCCAATCAGTCAAAAATACTATCCCACCAAGGTTTTAGCAAATCACACTCCCATAAAATATGAAAAATTGAACCGGAGGCTGAGTGACAGCGCCAACATAATTTTGATCCTAACAGGCCTAGTCTAATCAACTGCACCTACACAAAATCTTTTTTTTGTATCAATTGCAGTTTGAGATCAGGAGACGATGTGTGTGCAGCTACCCAGCATCAATTTCACCCCTCCATATCTAGACCATAATGCGTATCAGTTATCCATCTTAGCCTATGCGAATCCCAGTTTGGCAAAAAAGATTTCTGCAAATTCTTATAAAAACAACTAATATGACCTTTAGGGACATGCATTTTCTAACAGAAACAACACAGTTAAAGTGTTGTAATTCTGTTTGTTCTTTCTGAAATTTTAAAGCAAGCAGCGTGCTAGGAAGAAAAGTATGGTGTCCAAATGATTTGGGATTGGTGGCACAAGGATATGCCTGATACAGTGGCTGGTGGTCCAGGAACTTGTTTATAAGTGTGGTATAGTCTAAATAAGAAACATAGCTAAATAAGACACATAAGCAAAAACCTCTTTAAGCCAATCAGTTTCTTTTATTTTTCATACCCCTTTTATAAAAAATAAATACATTAAAGATAGGTTAAGCCATACCCTGCACCACACAGATTATATATAGAGAGAGAGACAGAGACAGAGACAGACAGAGACAGACAGCCAGAGAGAGAGAGGGAGATAGAGCGAGAGATTTTTTTGAGGGGGGTACTATGAAAAAACAAAGCCACAAATGGATTTTTTTAAAGCAGGGAAGCTTGCTACTAAACCACTTGTACACCTCTACATTATGCAAACTAAATATTTCACCTTTTTTTTCAATTGTCTTATTTTTCATGCAATAAATTACCACTTAATCAGTTGTGCCATTCTACATTTCCCCATTGCATGTCATTGTTGTGGTCCCACCCTGCTATAAGCTAACTGCATCGTATTATTCTTGTTTTCCCATTTTTCATGCAGTATTCCACCTTTTACAAGGATGACTATTACATTAACCCCAAACCTCTACCTCTCATTGCTTTTAAACATTAACATCCTGGTGACTATACCAGATTTATGTGGGGGTGACACATATTAAAAAATGAGAATATAACATGAGTGGGAGGTTCAGTACCACTCTTGTCACTCACTAAATAAATAAATAAAAACTAATTACAAATATTACTGTGCAACAGGCAGAGAGACACAAGCTCTCAGTTTACAGTAAAAAAACTGTCCGTCCTAGAAGTAGAAACATTAAATTATCAGAGTGGAAACAGAAGAACATTATCCATAAGACATAGCTGCATTAAGTGTTCATTTTCATGCTGTTCATTGCCACCATTTTATCCTCTGTGTGCAGTGTTCTGCAAACTGACCACTGTAAGTGCACGCAGACAGTACTTCTGCACCAGGATGGACCTCTCCAAAGTTCACCATCTCAAACACTTGTCACTTGGGAGTGTAAGCAGATTCTCTTTAAAATGATGATGGTGAAGTACTCCCTCTGCCAAAGTAAATATTGTACCAGTAGACATTTGCTTTAAATGAAAGACTGTGACTTTTCAAGAGTTATGTATGATACATAGCAGACCCATATAAAACATCACACTGACAAAATAAAAAAATGGAACGCTAAGATAAAAGATGTAAACCCTTGGGGAACAGTACTGAAGGATAAAATTATCAGGATCTATACCTTCCTGCTGCTTAAGCAGTGTTGTAGGTACATTAAAAGAGACTGTTTATCTTTGGACCCTGGCAGTTCTAGTTCAAACTTATTGTTATGCTTGCTTGTGCGTGCAGCATGAAGCAAACATCTTGTTACAACAATAGGGTTTCAGAAGTGTCATTGTCGGGTCTAATGCAGCTCAAGCTACAGTGGGCACAGCCATGACAGACCAGTTATCAGTCAAGCTAATCATGACTGTGTGTTCTGCTTGCTGGGCAGAAACTTTGTGTGGTTCAAAAGAGTGAGCCACTCCTATCCTCACAGAGCAAGAAAAGTACACCCTCCCCCTCCCCGCCTGAGCAGGCAGCGGTTTCTCCAAGAGACAAACTGTTATCATCCTCAATTTTCAACGCTTGAGTTTTGTAAGGAATTAAATTCTGGTATACTTAGGAACAATTTCAATACCTTTCTAGCACTTTTTTTTTACCACATAATCAATCTTATATTCATATTAGTAATCTTTTAAAAAAAATATTACTAATATCACATAATTATACAAACTGATACTGTGCCCATATGTGATTAGGTTGCATATGAAATACCACACATTCACAACTGTATAATCAATATTTATACAATAGGGGTGAGCAAATAACTCACTGAATAAAAACATGCATTCTCACTGCAGTGGATTATTCTCACTGCAGTGAAATAAACCACTGTGGTGACTGAAATAAACCACTGTGATGTGAAATAAACGTCACCACAGTGGATTATTTGGAGCCCTATTGTATACAGTAAATCGTATATATGATGGGTGAGTGTGGAACATGGGAAATATTCACACTCATGCATTGTGGCCTCTGGTAATATCACTCATGGCTCTGCTACGCTCTGTCACTCATGATATTATTGGAGGTCACTACGCACTCATGCAAATATTTCCCATATTCCACACTCACCCATCATGTATCCCTTATTTAATTAATGGTCCTTATTTTTTATGTCTGGATAACCAGATTTTTAAGTTGCATTACAACTTCCCAGCTGATATTTTGCGTTACAACCAGGAAGTTGTAATCAATGCTTGTCAATCAAAGTTGCTCTTCAAAACCTCATTGGTCATTACACTGTGTGTGGGTGGGCCGAGCATCTAATCCAACATAGAGGCTCCATTCCTCCAGTATCCAGCATTGCACTCATCATTTGCCTCACACCCTCACAGTCTGAAGGTACAATTGTAAACATTTGTTTTATATATATATATATATATATATATATATATATACACACACACATACACACACATCTGGTAGATTCTGCCTCCAGAGGCACCTCCCCCCACCCACATTTATAAATCCCTGCTGTAACAAGAGGTACTAGGAGCCACCAGAAAGTAAAGCCACTCCTGCGGCAAGTGCTAAGCCATGTGGGGCAGAGTGTGTGGGTTAGAGAGAAAGAGAGAGACAGAGAGAGAGACAGAGACAGAGAGAGAGACTGGAGGAAGGCAACAATAAGCATGGTACTGTAAGCCAAACCAGGACTGTTCTAAATACAGAATTTTGAATTATAATGTAAAAAAAAAAAGAATGAAATGAATGTCTCTGCTGAAAAGAGAGACAGACTGTGTGTGTGTGTGTGTGTGCGCGCGTGAGCGCGTGTGTGTGTGTGTCTCTCTCTCATAAAAAAATAAGGAGCAGTATTTAAATAAAATAAGACATGGGTGTGTGTGTAAAACCAGAATTTTACACACACACTCAAAAATTCTGGTTACACACATCCACCCATGTATTATTCTATATGTAACTAATGGCTTATATGAAAGCAATGCATGGAAGGCAATCAGTTACAAATTTACCTAAATTTGATAATAAAATATAGTATATAGCGTAACAAACGTGCCACATACATGTAGCCAGTAAAACAATAACAGCAAACTGTCAGCTGTCTTACTTTTTACAGCTGCTTGGGAGGAGCCCTGCAGACATCTTGCCATTACTTGGGAAAAAGGGCACTTCAGACTCCTTCCAAAGCACATGTTGGACATAATATATGATCCTTCCACTACCTGAAATCACTATGATGACTTCCTTTCCTACATGTAGCATTCTCATGCCAGCTCAAATTACAATCAGTGGATATCCTCAGTGTAAATAGCACTTATACAGCACAGTTTGTTTTAGTCTTTTTTTTACACTTAATTTATTTATTGAGATTTTTTCAAGCAAACAGTGAAAGTTCCATACAAGGAATAAAACAGACTACATGAATTTACTTTTTTTTTTTGGTATGATACAAAGATAAACATAGATGTACATAGCGTTTTATAATAGCATTAATACAGTGTGTGGATGTAAAGGTTATGTGTCATATTCAATGTAGTCTTGACAGTTTCTATGACATAAAGGAGAGTTGCAAATTCACAATAGTGAAACAGGTACAACTTGTGAGGAAAGAGGTTAGAAAAGAGTAAATAATTATGTATTAGGTTGAGATGCAAGGAATTATATATAGCCTGAACAGCCCACCATCAATTAGGCTTTAAATTTATTTAGCTTTTGTTGATCGAGTAAGTGCACTAGACAAATCCTGCCTATTTTCAGGCACGACCCGGGGGAGGGGGATACAGATGAATGGCAACTGACCTTGAACCAGATTAAGCTGTTGGTGGTATTTTTAGTGAATGAGGGAAATGTGGCCAGGACACCGGGGAAATTCCCTTACTCTTTTCGATAAGTGCCATGGGATCTTTAACATCCACCTGAACTACCAGCAATCCAGGTAGATGGGACCTCGGTTTAACGTCTCATCCGAAAGATGGCACCTCAGAAATGCAGCACCCCTCTCATGCTGCATTACAGTGTCAGTACTGGGATATTAACCCAAGTGCCAGATGTGGGAACTGAACCCACAGCCCTCTGATCTCCCGGCCTCAGAGGTGAGTGTGCTACCTACTGAGCCACTGACACTGTTCTGCCAACAGAGCTTATATTCATTGATCTTGTCCAGAGCCAAGTATGAGATTTTTTCAAAAGATGTTATTTGAGTTAAGTTATTGAGAACATCTGAAATAGTTGGTATTGTACAGGATTTCCAGTGCATTAAGGTAAGACATTTAACTTGCATAGATAGTGTGTTCAACCATTTATGCTGATATTTAGAAAGTTTGTTATGTTGGTCCTTAATTCCTAAAATAAAATATTTGGGGTCAAAGGGGATAGAAACATAGAAACAGAATTTGACGGCAGATAAGGACGGCTTGGTCCACCTAGTCTGCCCATTTCCCTACCTGATGGATAAGCTGCAGATGCTAGTTAATCAATAACTTACTTCCTCCTACTCCCCACTAGAATTGCTTTATGTCTGTCCCATGTATTTTTGAATTTTCCCACTGTTCCTGACTCCACAACCTCCTCAGGAAGGCTGTTCCATGCATCCACAACCCTCTCTGTGATATTATAACCTGTCACATTATCTGCCAGATCATGAACTGATTTCCACAAATTAAATATGGATTTACAGGACCATAACATGTATAATAGATCACCACCTGGAGAATTACATCTCCAGCAAAAATCATTTGGAATTAGACTGAGGTGATGTAGAACTGATGGTGTTCTATGCAATAGATGGAGTATTTTAAATTGTATAAGCATACTGCGTATGTCTTTGTATGAATAATGGAAGGAGAACCAACAACTTTTCCATTAAGAATCAGATATGTTATATTGTAATGCTAGACTCCATTTAGCTGTAGATGATAGAGACTGGCCTGGTAAGGTATCCCTGATAGCCTCATATATTTTGCTAACTAAGACAGAGCTGCTGTTCAGCCAACAGGTAAAATAGGTGTCCGAGGGTGGTTTTCTCGTTAGTTTTAGCAACAGATCAAATAGTGCATGTCGCAATTGTAAGAATTTCCAGAAGTCTCTTTTGGGTATACCCCATCTAGTTTATAGGTTAGTAAAGGAGTTTAATGTGAGGTGGTCACTAGATAGGATATCACCCAAAAAGTAGATTCCTTTATTTTTCCAAGAGTTGTAGTATTTTGGTTGGCCTTGCAGAATAATATAGTGATTGCCCCAAATGGGGGTGTACAGCAATGGGATGGGGTTAGAGTGTAATTGTGAAGTTTGAACCAGTAATTGACTGATGAGGCTATAGTGGGATGTTGTCTTAGTTTACGTGTAAGGGGATTAAAAACGGGAGCTGAAGGAGTAGTGTCCGCAACCAGAGCAATTTCCATGTCTACCCATGGAGGGGTTTAGAATTAGGTTTCATAAACCATTTAATGGTTTGAGCTGCTTGAAATGCCCATAGATATGCTAGAAACCAGGGGAGACCTAGTCCTCCTTTAGACCAATGAGCCTTTAATTTGACACGACTAATTCTAGGGGTATTCCCTTCCCAAATAAAGTTACCTATTAATTTGTCTATTTTCAGTACAAATAGAGGGGGTAATGGAGTGTTAGAAAGCAAGTGCAGTATTTTGGGAGTTATAGACATTTTAATAGCTGTGATTTTACCCATAAAAGAAAGATTGAGAGTTTTCCATTTATCTAGTACTGTACTGATTTCATTGAGCAAAGGGGAAAGATTGGCTTCTCGGATTTTATCAAGCTTTGGTAAAATCGTAATCTCTAAATAAGTGATACCTCAGGGTGACCAACGAAATCCAAGTAGGGTATTCATGTGTGATTTACAAAGATTGTTTAACGGTAGCACCTCAGACTTGTTATAATTCACTGTTTGCCCACCGAGTTTGGTAAATGTGTTAAGTAGTTGAATAAGTGGCTGTGCGGCAGATTCCACATTTTCTACTAAGATTAATAAATCATCTGCATAAGACAGTGAGGTGTATTGCAAATTGCCTATAGAGATACCTTTTATATCATTGGATTGCCGGAGGGCAGTTATCAGTGGTTCGAGAGCCAACATGAAGAGGGATGGGGATAAGGGGCATCCTTGGCTGGTGCCTTTGGCTAAAGAGAAGGATTGAGATAAAGTGGAGTTCTTAAGTACTCTAGCTGGGGGACAGTTATAAAGTAACTTGATCCAGGAGCAAAACTGAACCCAAAATGGGACACTATATTATAATGAAAGTTCCAATTTAAGGAATCACAAACCTATTCAAAATCTATAGCTATAGCTGCAGTGGGAGACTTCAGTGATTTGGCTTTGTGCATAAAGTTTGTTTTAGTCTTAAAGGACACCTAAACCCTCTTTTTACATATTTTTATCTAAACAATGCCCTGTTGGCAAGGGTGTATGTTTTTTTATATAGTTCACCAGGCAGCAGTGTTAAATTGGCAACTTGACAGTCTTTGAAGCAGAGGTGTAAAGGGACTTTATTTTATAGCTTCTCTGCTGATTTGCTTCACAGACTTTATTGGAGCACAAGATGATTTGTTTCAACCTGTGGCAGTGAGATCACTGGGCTGGGACAGGCAAATAGAGATTGTGATTATTCTCCAATCAAGTAAAACAGGCAGTTTCAATTTTTTAGTAAATCTGTTTGTTTGTTAAATTAAAATTACCTTTCCCTACTAACGTAAGTAAAGATCTTGGAACCATCTGTCCATTTTTTGTACTGACAATCCTGTTGAAACATTTTGGGGGGGGTAACACTTTATTTCCATTCTTAAGGAGTTTATTTGGAATACTGCTTAATTGATTACAGAGTGATAGTTTTATTGGTGCCTGAGTTTGGGGGCTATCTTCCCTCTTTAATATGTATGGATTGACTTGACTGGTCAAGTCAGAGAATGATGAATAATACACAGTACAACTCAGATGATGCGGATGATGATGTCCGACATCATCTAAAGAGCCTGGAGAGGTACCACCAATGATGTCTCCGGAAAATCCTCAGCATCAAGTGGGAAGACCACCACACTAATGTCAGTGTTCTCGCTGAGGCCAATGTCACCAGCATTGAGGCAATGATCCTCAGACATCAATTCTGCTGGACTGGACATTGTATATGGATGCCCGACTCTTGACTCCCCAAACAAATTTTATACTCCCAGCTCAGTCACAGCTAGAGATTCCATGGTGGTCAAAGGAAATGCTACAGGGCTGGCCCATCGGCGCAGAGGTTGGATTTTCACTTGCGATGCCGGTGATCCGGGTTTGGCAGCAGACTCAGATCGCTGGAGGTCCAGAATGGAAGAAAGACTTGAGTGTCCCATGACAGCTCACCTTCTCTGGGGGAGGCCAAGGCCCACTACTTGCCTGACCCCAAGCAGAGGCTTGAGGTACCGCAAGCCCTGTTTATGGGGGGTGCTGGCCGTGATGCATGGTGGACGTTGGCACATAGTACCTTGACATCAGGGCACACACCATGTGAGGGGAGGAAACCAGAAGAAAAACAGCCTTCCATCGCCAGGAAGACAGGGTGCCAGGAGCATGCCCTCGATGTGCCACCACTCACCCGGACCACCTTGCCCGATGAAACAAGAAAGTGTACGGGGTGTAAGGGCCTCATCTCGTTCCCCACCTGGGGGCATAGCCATGGCTACATGGGGTGCAAGGTAGGTCTCAGGTCAGGTGAATGGCAGAGGGATGACTCCCAGGTGCCCCCGAAGGGTCAGAGATGGAGGGCAAGTAGGCGGAGGAAAATAGAAAGTAAAAAAAAAAGGAAACGCTACAAAGACACACTGAAGGCATATCTCAAGAAAACAGATATGGACATCATGAGTTGGGAGGAGCTGGCCACCAACTAATCTCAATGATGCCAAAACCTCCATCAAGCGGGGGCCTGCTTCGAAGAGAAATGCCTCACCCTTGAAGCCAAAAAGAGAGAGCGTAGGAAGGAAAGAGAAAGAAACCCCAGCCAGCAGGAAGCTCTCCCACATGGAAACATCTGCAATTTCTGCGGATGAATCTGTGGATCTAGGATTGGATTACTGAGCCACCTCAGGACCCATCAGTGAACCATGGTAGAGATCATCCTCAAATTGAGGGATCGCCGCTGCCGCCACCAATGACAACTCAGAAACAAAGTGTTTACTGTAAATAAAAGTTTCGACAAAAAAGCACCACCAGGTTATAACTAAGTCAACATTTTTAGGTACAGATGAGCATCAAAGTCCTGGCCTTGTAGAGACTGGGTATAATGAAGCCCTGCAAGAGCTGTACCTTGTATAGATAATGACCTGTAACATTCTTAAGGATAAATACAAAACAAAAATCAAAAAAACATTAAAGCTGAATTAGCATTCATCCTGCAGTACAATATTACTTAATGCTTTATGCATAAAAACAGTGTGACAGGCACACTTCATACGCCCTCGATTTCTTTCTGTTTCTTTCAGACCCAGTTTACACTGCAGGAGTGCTTTACTTACTGATCTGCTACCATACTACTGCTTTCTGACCAAATACTGTAATTGTATGTTTACTCATCCTGAGGCTCAAGCACCAGAGACGGCGCCAAGAATAGAGTCCGTGCTTAGTGGGATGGGCATCAATCAATGACATGTGTTCTGACTCACTGATGACATGCAGCTACCCCACATCACTTCCACTGGCTGCCATGCCTTTTGATATACAGGAAGTGCTGGCATGAAGGGACCCCATTCTTTGAATAGCTAGCTAGTGTTGGGTTTGGCGATTGGAAGTAGGTGAGCAGTTACAGTAATAGAAAACCTTCCGATCGAGTCTCTGTGTGATCAAAGGAAGTGCAACCACTACAACAATGGTTGTAGCATAATACTTCCTTGTTCCTGCCCGAAAGGATGATGGGAAGGCTGGAGAACCATAGAAGGATGCTGGTAGAAAAGGGACCACGGTGGATCAAGTGCTTCAGCAGTTTACACTGCAGGATGATGCACTCAATGTAGTACACATCCCCACAATTTGATTGGAGCAGAAACAGGAGCGCAGTGACACTTAAGCCGATGCGGTGAGTGTCCACAATGGAGACTTTGCAGCGCATCAGCTGGAACACATGAGTTAATGTGCTACAAAGATCGAAGTGTAAACAGGGTTTCGGTGTGCCATAGCAAAGCTGAGCAGTGCAGTTTAAAGTAGTTGTCATCCTTTATGCATTGTTGTCACAACCAGAATCAGTTCTGAACCGGTGACCTAGAAATGAAACACTACTGATATCCATTTTTATCCAGTGGTGGGAATGGAGAAAAATTCCCCACAGGGCCCTGAACTTTTGTACAGAAAATAAAATCTAGAGCACAGGTTTTAGAACAAGGAGATCACAGTTCAAACTGTACCAGAAGTACTTACTTGCTGTGTGACCCTGAGCAAGTCATTTAACCTCTCAGTGCTTCAGTTCTTTAAGCTATAACAATGGACAAATCCAGGGCACCACTGAAAATGAAATATTGTATCTCAGCTTGGCTATTGTAGCTAAGCAAATTACATTTAAAAATCACTAGCGGTTATGAAGTCACACTAATAATAGTTTGCCTTTTTACATCAGCGGAAATGTGGGATATACTGTAGTCATTTCTCATATTACTTTTGTAAATATCTCATTTTGTCATTAATATCAGTACAGATATAAACTGTGTAGTATAATTGTGATTACTTAAATTGCAGGATAATAATTCTATCAAGCATTTTTTTTCTAAAACACATGAGCATATCAGTCCCCCTCTGACCTCCATAACCTTCCAGTGTGAGGAGACTGTGAGGCTGTGAATTATACAGCTCATATTAACACACAGCACTACACGCTGTAGTGATAGAGATCAGAGAGAATGAATGCTGGACTATGTCAGTCCATGGTAACAAAGCAAGGCTAAAACACAGTGATGTGTGTGTGTGTGTGTGTGTGTGTGTGTGTGTGTGTGTGTGTGTGTAAAATGTTAAACTTAGGAAGAAACAACATGGCATTGATTGACTGACCACAGCACTGTTAACCCTTACCGCCTACAGACAAAACTGGAATTTTGTGTAAAGGCATTCCTGGCTACAATTTTTTTTTTATGCTCTCATGAAAGGACTCCTGGAGAAACCTGGAGACATGGGTTTGAGTCCCACAGCCACCATTTGTAACCTGTGTGACCCTGAGCAAGTCATTTAACTTCATAGTGCTCCCAAGATGACCTGGACATGTGTTTCAGCTCAATGTGTCTTTCCTGGCCAAACAAATTGTAAAATAAAGGTAAAATAAAAAAGGTCTTGGAACCGGACTCCTGCAGCTGAGTCCGTATTTATCTGAGTTCTGAAGTGAGGGTTGGATCGATGGGGGGGGGTCTCATTTAAATGAGAACTGTCTGCACACCCTTACTCAGGTTCCTGCACCCTCAATCGACCATCCTGTAGCTCTCTTGAATACTCCTGGTAGTCTAGTTGTCCACCCCCATAAGGACATCTGATCCTCTGTCAACCCACCTACTCAGGAGCCTCCCCTGACAACCACCCCCGTGACCGGCCACTTGGGTTTGGCACAGAAATAGTGACAGCAACCTGCACAGCTCTCTGCTCATCACCTTGGCCCGTTACCATCTGATTGTCAGTGAGTGATCATGAGTACAGTAGATGCAGGTGTTTGTACAATACTTGTGATTGCTCAGAGGGGGGAGGCTCAGTTAAGTGCATTTCAGCACCATCCTCTTCAGCGCTTTTCAATCAGTCGCCGTTCGTTTCAGCGCTTCCACAATTGGCAGGTGTTTAAGTTCAGTGCTGATCATTTCAGTGCTTTCCATCTGGGGATTGTTGGCAAGGCAGCATTGGGGATGAGGTGGGGGTCTACTACACTGCACTACAAGGGAAAGTGGTGTTTTTAAATTAATTAAACAGTGGGGGATCTGGGGATCAGAGAGGAGAGATGCTAAATTGTGTTTAAGAGCTTACGTCAGATGACCTGGTCATACTCTTGCGCGTGTTTCAGTGAGAGGAATGTGATAACTAAGATAACACTAAAAGATTCAAAGGGCAGGCATTTTTATTGCATTGCATTTCACTGAAGTGCTGGCGCTGAAATCAGATGGCGCTGGCTGTACTAAGACAGCACTCAATCGGGTGGCGCTAGAGTGATGGCGCTATATTATCCAGCTCTAAAGTATGAAGCTCTGAAGTGGGCTACACCCACTCAGAGACCATCAGGTGGAAACCAGTTGAGGAGGTGAGCAGAGGGCTGTGCTAGTAATCACTATTGCTGTAGTATGCATTATGTGACCAGGGCTGGTGAGGTGCCTGAGAGGGGAAGTCATGAGGGGGGGGTCAGATGCCCTTATCGGATTGACCACTAGACCACCAAGAATATACCAGACAGCTGCAAGATGGGTGAGCTGGATGTTTTTACAATGTATTTTTTCTGGAGATATCAACTTACATGCAACATTTGCTTTTCAGTGGGGTTTCTGCTGTATCGCCTGCATGGCCTTACTTTTACAGTTTTACAATATATTTACTCATGATATCTATGGTCACCACCTTTGGATGAGGTAAAAACCAGATGTGAAACCACACCCCAAACCCCACCTCTGGCTCCACCCCCTTTTTATGACTGGTGAGTATATCGGTCCTCCTCCAAAGCTATTTGTAATGTTGGAATAGACATTACTAGTGATAGGAAATCATTTTTATACTGTTATTTATTTGATTTATTTATTCAGTTATTTATTTTTATTCTTTGGCAACCAGATTAACTCCCATAGGCCATATAGCCCATTTTACAGGAGTGACCCAGGAGCACAGGAAGGTTAAGTGGCTTGCTCAGGGTCACACAGTACGTAAGTGGAGGTTACGGGAATCAAACTCAGGTCTGCTGGATGTGTCAAGCTCATCCACAGTTTATTTCTCAGCCCTCTGTTTAAACACGTTCCCGTTTTCCTTTCTATGTCAGTCATGTATTCTTGTGCTTTGACTAATTTTTGATAACTTAATCATCAATGCTTTGGTACCCTTAATGCTGCACTGTGTTCCTCTTTACCTCAGCAGCTACTGCTGTTTCTTTTCATATTTCTAAGACATTCCACAATTTCAGATACACCATCCCATGCTGTTTATCTGAATGACCTGTAGAAGTATAGCTAATATCATAGAATGTTCAGATAATACAAAAAATTAGAGCAAATGTGGTGATAAAGACAATACAAGTTAGATTATTAATTTAACAAAAATGGGTCTAAGAAATACCAGAATATAGGACAAACAAAAAGAAACACATGAGAGCATATAAAGGTGTAAAAGCTGTTTCCTGTCATAGCAGTAAAAGACCATACTTGAAATTCAGAGTGGAAAAGATTTGGTTAATTTACTGCTAATGATCTTAATGGCCATACTTTACACCTCTCAGACAGTCTGGTTTTACAGACAAAAGCAGGTTTGAATGACTGTGACAGCAGAACTTCTTTGTAACCTGGACATGTAATGCAGCCAAAACAGTGAATTATTTGGTATATCAGTTTTAAGAGTATATGAGCAGTCAAAATGGCTCACGAACCATACTACATTTAATCAAAACCAGATGACTGGATAAGGACCCTAAAAACCTGATAATCTGGTCAAAAACTGGATAGGTGGCAACCCTAATGATATCCCAGCTGAGTTGTGATATCTTGTTTGCAGTGGGGTTCTGTTTGGCCAAGTTTTTACACTGTATTTATCCAGGGTAGTACAGTGGATATGCAAGATTTTTTTTTGTCAGTGAGGTCCTCCTTTTACCCAGTTTTAGAATGCATTTACCCAGGACAGCTCAAGTGAGAGGCAAATTCTCATTTTCAGTGGGGCCCAGCTTTTACTATGTATTTTTCTACGACAGAGCAGAATCGTGGACTTATTTATTTAATTAACTTATTTAATTTGGCAAAGCAGTAGTGCATGTTTAAATGTCTTCTCCGTGAAGGATTAGTAACTTAATAACCTGGCAGTGATAGCTTTGTTCTCGTCTTGAAGTTCATACTTTTTGTTCATGTGAAGGATCGATCTGCAATCTAGGAAATGTCCTGCAGAAATCCTCTAACCAAGTGAGCAGCTAGCTATACCTGTGTAACTGGAGGTGCTGCTGGTACTATGCGGAGTGTGAGTAGGGAGCAGCAGACTAGTCATGCCATGTGAGCCTGTGAGGGATTAATTCTAACAAGTCGGGAGTCAGGACATGGTGACTGAATGAGTTAGACAGCTGGTGCCAACAAACAATATGAATTAATAACCAGCCTGGCTTTATCATAAAAGGAGCAGTGAGGTAAGTGTGCTGTTTTGTATTAATAATTTTGTTTGTGTTGGATGGCTGTATTATTTTATTTATTTATTTAGCTTTTGTTTACCAGGTAAGCACACTAGACAGTCATGTGCCTATTTTCAGGTGCGACCCGGGAGAGTTACAGAGATACAAACAATAACAGTACAGAGGCTAGCATCAAGTTACACAAAGATACAGTCAGAATACAAGCAAGAAGGACCAACAGAAACAAAGTACAAAGGCTTGGGTCCAACTGTCAGGCAAGGTACAGACAGGTATAAGCAATCAACTACAGTCAGGTAACAGGCAGAGAACAATTTTAATGCAGTTCAGTTTGAGGCAGAACAACCCAGGGAGGGCCTTATCTAATGTTGAGGGGCTGGGCTGCTTCCAATGACTTGAGTGATCTTCCTTTCCCCCAGCTTGCCCCTTGCCTCCAGCCTCCCATCGCCCCACTGTGAGTGAGCATGGAACCCATGCAGTGAAGTCCACATGCATCTGATGGTAGGTGGCAATTCTTCAGCATTAAAGCTTGTGCTGCATTCGGATGACGCATTTGGTCATTGTTTTTTGGCTTTGATATCTAGGATGACTTCTGAGTGGGTGTTTAGGGTGGGATGAGCCTACCATGGGCATTGCCCCTGCCCTTGCCATGTGACTGGGTTGTCTACATGTCACAGGATGTGCCTGGCATTAAGTCATCATTTGTTACAATTGGCTGTGCACCCCTGCCAGTTGGATGTCATGTGTGGGTTGTGCTGGAGTGCTTGATGGTGTTGTAGTTCCGGTGTATGACATATGGGGATTTGGGGATTGGCTGCCATGTACTGGATAGGAATGGGAAACATCATCCTGCTGTAGAGCAGTGACAGTTATGGTCATGCCATTGTCTGAGGTCTCACACAGGTTGCGGAACCATTGCTGCATGTCAAGTCTGTGGACTATGATGTCACTGTATATGCCCTATATTTCATGCAGCTGTCCCTGCTGAGCCTTACCCTCCCTGCTCCAACTGTCTCAGGTCAGGGTACATGCAGATAAAGCATTCATGACCTGGTATACATCCTGTGTCAATGCTGGGCCTTGAGGGACCCTCCAGTGTGTCCTGTGTATCAGTTCCATTCTCTGGCATGAATGGTCTGTGTAACTTTTTGCTGTATGACAGACACATGCACATTCAGGCTGGTGTTTTTTATGTCCTTTTCACTGCCTTGTATGTCTGACTGTGTGGTGCACTGTTGGGGGGGCCAGAGCCTGCTGTTCAGGTTGCAAGGTAACAAGTGCAATGTCTGCTGCAGTGATAGTTGCCTATACTCAAGAGAAGTGGTGTATAATTGGGTGTTTGAAGGGTAGCTGAAGTGGGACTTTTTTGCTATAGTTTTGACAATTTTTTTAAGAAAACAGTAGTTATTTTGATAGTGATATTAGTTGGTTGTAACAAGTCAAATAAGGCTTCAATAGCAACCAAATAGTGTCAAAATGGCCCTCAAAATGCACCAGAATGCATCTAAAACCTGAGAGCTTTTGGGGGCCTAGTTGGCCCCCAGACCCCAGCCTGTGGGGGGCTGGAAAACTTGTAGTTCATGAAGACCCCACACTTACAAATTTAACACTACACCACTGCCTGTTCATGAAAACGAAGGCTGTTTTAGAGGATACCTTGTTAGCTTGACCTATAGAGTGACATAGACTGTGGCCTTGTCAAGTGTACTATTGCTTTTACTGTATCATATATTGCATACTTTCGGTGACTGTCTGCTTATCTGTATCTATGATAATATGGTTGGCCTTGTAACTCTCAGTACTCCTGTTGGTGTACCATTGTATATATTGATGTCACTGTCAATCTCCATGTATTTAACCTTTTATAGAGGTGTGCCACACTTGTGGCCTGGGTTGCGGCTGAAAACGGTCCTTTGGATCAGCTTGCTTACCCGGTCACCAGAGAAAGAAAGAAAGAAAGAAAGAAAGAAAGAAAGAAAGAAAGAAAGAGAGACTGCATTGGTCCAGCAGGGATTCAAATTACACTTCTCTCTTTCTGTCTCTCAAGTGTGTGTGTGTGTGTGTGTGTGTGTGTGTGTGTGTGACTGTACATAGAGAACATAAGGGGAGTAGTGGAACAGGGGATAAGATAAGGGAAGCCCTGCACCTGGTAGCAAACCATTCGTCCAGGCCCTGCAACAAGAGCAAAAGAAAGAGGAAACCACTGTGGTTCTCGAGAGGAGTAGCAGAGCTAGTAAGAGGAAGAAAGATGGCATTTCTGAGGTACAAGGCAACACAAAGCAAGGAGGACAGGCAAGAATTCTTGGAAAAAAGAAAGGAAGCGAACAAGGCAGTAAGGGAAGCAAAAGCAGAAACCAAGGAAAAGTTAGCTAAATTATTGAAGGAGGGAGGGAAGGCATTCTTTAGGTATATTAGTGAGAGAAGGAAGATGGGGGAGGGATTGTGAGACTTAGGGAAGAGGGAGGCAGGGTAGTGGAGAAAGACATTGACAAGGCGACCGTCCTTAACAAATACTTCTACTCCGTATTCATGGAAGAAGACAATGGGGATGGCTCCCCCATTAATGAAGAATGGCAAAAAGGGAGAAGGGGTGGACATTAGACCATTTTCAGAGGACAGAGTGAAAATAGCACTAGAACAGCTTAGGGTGGATAAAGCTATGGGGCCCAATGGGCTACACCCGAGGATCCTAAAGGAGCTCCAGGAGGAGCTGGCTAAACCTCTAGCTAAGCTGTTTGGTGGATCACTAGAAACAAACAAAACAAAACAAACAAACAATCAAACTTTATTTAACCAGGCAATTACATCACTGAGCAAGCTCATTTGCAAGATGGTCCTGGACATAAAGGACAAATGTAGGTACAGTATTACATAAAGGACAAATACAGATACAGTAATACAGTGGAACAGGGTCAACATACAGAACGTGGCAATCAATGTAAACAGGCATGGTTTCGGAGGAGTGGAGGAGGGCACAAGTGGTACCCCTACACAAAAGTGGTAGCAAGGAGGAGGCAGAAAACTACCACCCGGTTAGTTTGACCTTGATAGTAGGTAAAATAATGAAAACCCTACTTAAGGTAAGGCTGGTGGACTACCTAGAGACAAGAGAGCTGCTGGACCCAAGGCAATATGGATTCACGGCAGACCGGCCCAGTGGTGATGAGGATTAAGGCACTAGAAGCCTCACCTCGTGCCACGCTGGCAACCTGGGTTCAGGAACAAGCCCGGGCCGCCGGGATCGGCAGGGGTGGGTAGGGATTGAGCATCTGAAGGACCACTCTCCCTTTCCGGGGAGGGTGTAGGGACAAGCGTCTCTCCTGAGTGACCTCTGGTGGTAGTCAGGGTAGCCATGGAACCTGCATCACTGCCGTATGGTAGGGGTGGAACTCGGCAGATGCTGGGCATCATTGCATGTCCACACTCCAAAAGGGAGGAGGAGGGGCAGGGAGAAAAAGCACAAAAAAAGCCCTCTCGCTGTTGGTAGGTGATGGTGGGGCCAGGGGCTGTGACCCCACGTCACCGCCCAGCATCTGGATGCCTGATCCGGTCCCTTCCAAAGACTGCGGCCCACAACACTGTAGACAGAGCACCAGAGGAGTATGGCGGTCCCTCCCTGGGGGAGTCAGATCTGGGGGGATGGGTCAGCAGTCTGAGGGAAGGGATGTCCTCACCGGAGAAGACAGACGGGACTTCAGGCAGATGGGAGACAGTCACTGACCATGAGCCCACACGGGAGAGAGGCCAGCAGTGGAGAGGTGAGAAAAAATAATTAAAAAAAAAACAAAAAAACATGGATTCATGGCAGGGAGGTCATGCCAGACCAACCTGACTGATTTCTTTGAGTGGGTGACAGAGGCAATACACCAGGGCAGAGTGGCAGATTTGGCCTATCTGGACTTCAGGAAGGCCTTCGACACAGTCCCACACAGGAGACTAATCCACAAGCTGTCAAATCTGGGGTGGGGAAAGAGGTGGGTTAGAAACTGGTTGAGTAACAGAACACAAAGAGTAGTGGTAAATGGGGTTAGCTCACAGGAGAGAAGGGTAACAAGTGGCATACCCCAGGGATCAGTGCTGGGACCAGTACACTTCAATGTCTTCATAAGCGATATTGCAGATGGTCTCATAAGGAGGGTTAGCTTGTTCATGGATGATACAAAGCTATGTAACAGGGTAGATAAACAGGAAGGTATTGAAAAAATGAGAAGGGATCTGAAGAGGCCAGGAAACTGATCCAAGGAATGGCAGTTGGGTTTCAGTGCAAAAAGTGCAAGATTATGCACTTAAGGAGAGGAAATTCTAGGGCTGAGTATGAACTAGATGGGGTAACACTGGAGGCCACCACAGAGGAAACAGATCAAGGGGTAGCCATAGAAGACAACCTCAAAGTGGCTAAACAGTGTGATAAAGCAGTTGGAAAGGGTAAAAGAATGCTAGGGTGCATAAGGAGAGGTATAACAAGTAGAAGGAGGGAAGTGGTGGTACCATTGTACAACTCCCTAGTAAGGCCTCATCTGGAGTACTGTGTTCAGTTCGGGAGGCCCCTTCTCCAAAAAGACATAGACAGGATGGAGACGGTACAGAGGAGGGCAACAAAATTGGTGTTGGGGACGCAGCTTAAATCATATGTGAAGAGACTCAGCGATCTAAATATGTATTCCCTGGAGGAAAGGAGAGAGAGAGGGGGGGACATGATAGAGACCCTCAAATAACTAAAGGAGATCAACAGGGTACCAAAGGGGAGCATCTTTCACATGAAGGGAAATAGCAGAACAAGGGGGCACAGCACAAGACTAAAAGGGGGAAAACTTAGAGGGAACTTGAGGGAATTCTACTTCACTGAAAGGGTGGTGGAGAGATGGAACAGTCTCCCCCAGGAAGTGGTGGGGTGGCCACAGGTCAGGGATTCAAGAATGCATGGGATAGGCACATGGGAATTATCAAGCTAGGGTGAAGGGGGGGGGACTTGTCGTAGCATCTGGGTACCTTAAGCATTAGAAAGAGGGATATAGCAGACTGGATGGGCCACAAGGCCCTTATCTGCTGACAACATCTATGTATCTGTGTAATACTGGATGGGCAACCATGCTCCACCATTCCTCTTCTCCCTCTCTCTCTCTCTCTCTCTCTCTCCTCTCTCTCTCTCTCTGTCTCTCTCTCTCTCTCTCTCTCTCCCTCTCCTTCCTCCTCTCTCTCTCTCTTTCTCTCTCCTCTCTGTCTCTCCTCTCTCTCTCTCTCTCTCTCCCTCTCTCTCTCTCTCTCTCTCTCTCTCTCTCGGAACTAGACTTATACAGGGAAATGCTGAAAAGTGAAGCTGACCAAATGTGATAACTTACTTGACTTTTTTGTCAACTTAAACTTTTAAATTATTTCCCAATCTTTTACAAATAAAGTTTGTTGTGTGCACTGAATGGAGGCAGATGACTTGGATAAAAAAAAATATGTATTTCTGAAATCACTGACTGTTACCTACAGAACATGTATGTAATGTTCATCACTGCTGAACTTGATAGAGTGCATAGTATTATATGGCCCAGGTATTTAATTTATGTTTTTTTGTTTTGTTTGATCCTGAAGCCTGCATCTCCTTAACCTTCCCCCCAACAACAACCACCACACACATTTGCATCTAAACTTGCTGTGTAAACCAACAGTGTCAGTGCAAAACTGGAACAGCTGTGTGCCTTATCAGTTTGAATCACATAACCTGTCATCCATAGAAAAGTAGCTCTCCCTCTCCATGTCTAGGGGTATGGCTCGAATATGTCCGTGGGAAGGGGGCACCCACAGTACCAGAAACACTTCCAATGGCCATGTTACCCAGGCCCAGATGTCACACACAGGGTCCCTTTTCTTCACTGGTGCTGGATGAAAACAGGTTAATCCATATTAAACAGTTCCTTTCAATAATGGAATGTCCACACGGAACTTGAAGAAACAACCGGGATCCCAAATTCATTAAACATATTCACACATAGCTCTGGGAAGCATCAGTTAATTAGTGGGAAACACACTCAGCTTTTACATGGATGGTATGGCCAGAATAGCAGTTTTTACTTAGACCAAGGTGTTTGCACAGTCTTTAGGGCAGCATTAACTTGGGACTGGTATGGTCACAAAAGTTTGAAGGCAGCACAAGTCCCAGTACAGTTCACAGTGCCTAAAAACCCAATATTCTTCACAGGTACCCAAACTCTCAATGATCCCCTCTCTCTCTCTCTCTCTCTCTCTCTCTCTCTCCATACTGATTCAGCGGGTCCCCCTCAGAATATGCAGTCCTCGCAGCTTGGGTATTTGGGGGTTCCCTCATGATCCATGCATCCTTTCCCAGGACTGCCAGCAACTGTCCCTGAATTGAGAAGGGGGACACGTCCCACGGAGCTCCACATCAGCTCACTGTCTGGACACTACACTCCCTGCCACATTCTTGTCCACAGGATCCCTACATGAATCAGCACAGGCTGCCAGGGCACTCTGTGACTTGCAGCTGCTGGCTCCCCTCTCATCTTTAGCTGCTCTCCAAGATACTATGCAGCTTGTGGCTACTGGCTCCAACTTCTTCCTCTGTGTCCCCCAAAATGCCACCAACTGGGGTCATAGAAACATAGAAACATAGACTTTGACAGCAGATAAGGACCGCTGGTACACGCAGTCTGCCTATTTCCCTACCTATTGGATAAGCTGCAGGTCCTAGTTAACCAACAGCCTGCTTCCTCCTACCCCCCACTAGAATTGCCTTATGTCTGTACCATGCCTTCTTGAATTCCCCTCAGGAAGGCTGTTCCATGCACCCACCACCCTCTCTGTGAAACAATACTTCCTCATGTTGCCCCTGAGCCATACCCCCCATCTTCAAATTGTGCCCCCTTGTTCTTGTACATCGATGCTACCCTCTTGGGCTCTGTTGATTCCCTTGAGGTACTTGAAAGTTTCTATCATGTCCCCCCTCTCCCTCCTTTCCTCGAGGGTATGCATATTAAGCTCCTTTAGTCTTTTTTTGTATGACTTCTGGTGCAGACCCTGCACCATTCTAGTTGCCCTCTTCTGGACCACCTCCATCCTATGTCCTTGTAGAGATGGGGGTCTCCAGAACTGCATGCAGTACTCAATATAGGGTCTCACCAACTGTCTGTACAAAGGGATAACAACTTCCTTTTTTCTACTGGTGATGCCTCTCCCTGTGCATCCCAGAATCCCCCAGCCCTCCTTTCTGTCTTCTCACATTGCTTACCTACCTTAAGGTCATCTGATATGACTACCTTCAGGTCCCTTTCCTTTTTTTTTGGTGTTAGTACCTTCCTCCCATTGTGTACTCTTACCCTGGGTTTTTGTTTCCAAGGTGCATTACTTTACATTGCTTTGCACTGCATCTAAGCTGCCATACTTTTGACCATTCCTCCAACCTTGCCAAGTCCCTTCTTATCCTTTCCACCCCCGTTGTGTATCAACCTTGTTGCAGATCTTTGTGTTGTCTGCAAAGAGGCATACTTTTTCTTCCAGCCCCTATAAAGACATTAAAGAGGACTGGTCCCAGTACTGAACCCTGCAGTACCCTGCTAGTAACCCCCATTGTTTGGAGTGGACTCCGTTTACTATTACCTTCTGCGTCTTGTTGTCCAGCAAATTTTTTACCCAGGCTACCACCCTGGGAACCACTCCCAGGCTGGCTAACTTGTTTATTAATCTTTTGTGTAGGACTGTGTCAAATGCCTTGCTAAAGTCTAGGTAGACTATATCCACAGCCTCTCCTTGGTCTACTACTTTGGTCACCCAGTCAAAGAAGTCTATTAGATTCATCTGACATGACCTTCCTGCTGTGAATCCATGTTGCCTTGGGTCCTGTACCCTGCTGGCATTAAGGTACTCAACAATTATTTCTTTCAGAAGTGATTCCATCATTTTCCCTACCACTGAGGCCAAACTAACAGGTCTGTAGTTTCCTGCCTCTGCCTTGCTCCAACATTTGTGAAAGGGAATGACATCCACCTTCCTCCAATCCTCAGGTACCACACCATCATTCCATGATTTTAAAAACGATTGTCAGTGGTGTCACTAGTTCTACCCTTAGTTCTTTTAGAATTCTGGGGTGAATCCTGTTAGGCCCTATTGCTTTGTCCACCTTCAGTTTTAAGGGTTCTTTCAAGACCCTTTCTTCTGTGAATGGACTGGTATCAACCCCGATCCAGAATGCTTCTATTGTTTGGTTTAAGTACCTCCCCCTCCTCTTCTTTTGTGAATACTGAGCAAAAGTATTCCCTCAGTATCTCTGCCTTTTCAATGTCACCCTCTGCCCACCATCTCCCCTTTATTAAGCTTCACTATCCCTCCCTTGGTCTTTCTTCGCTCCCTAATGTACCTGTAAAAGGTTCTATCCCTCTTCTTAACTGAGTTGGCTATCTTTTCCTTGGTTTGGGTCTTTACTATTCTGACTAACTTCCATGCTTTCTTCTGCTTTAACTGATTAATTTCTCTGTCCTGTTCCTTCTTTGATTCCTTATACTTCCTGCATGCTTTTTCTCCCTAACATTCCCCGCCACCTCCTTTGAGAACCATGGTGTTTTTTTTCATTAATTTTGTTTTGTTTATTTGCTTCACGCAGAGGCTTGTTGCCTCTGTAATGGCAGTTTTGATCTTACCCCATTGTTCCTCCACCCCTCCTTCATGCTCACTTGCTAGTGCATCATTAGGCACTCTCCCATTTTGCCAAAGTCAGCCCTCCTAAAGTCCAGTACCCTCTCTTTTGTATGGCTTGACTGTATGGCTGTGTTTATTGTGAATCACACTGTTTGGTGGTCGCTTGTTCCCAGATGGCTACCCACTTCTAAATCCAAGATCCTCTCTCTGTTCCTGTTTCAGTGTACTAGGACTAAGATTGATCCCTCCCAAGTGGGTTCCAGCACTAGCTGAATGAGGCATGCCCCCTGTAGGGCATTGAGAAAGACCCTGCTCTTGGATGTGTCGGCAGCAAATGTGCTCCAGTTAACATCTGGCATATTCAGGTTCCCCAACAACAATATCTCCCCTCTTTACGCCGTTCTAAGGATGCCTTCTATCATTTCCTTGTCCATTTCATTCCCTTAAACGGTGGTCTGTATACAACCACAGTGTGGATTGTGGTGCCATTTCCTGTCTCAAAGGTGACTCACAGTGCCTCCTCTCCTCCCTGTTTACACTTTAGTTCCGATGCTTTAATCCCTTCCCTTACATAGAAAGCTACTCCTCCCCCTCTTTTAGCCTCCCTGTCCCTCCTGTAGATTGTGTACCCTGGTATGTTGACATCCCAGTCATGGTTCTCTGAGAACCATGTTTCTGTGACTACCACAATGTCCAAGCATCCCTCTTCCATCAAGGCCACTACATCAGGAAGCTTGTTACCCAGACTATGGACATTGATACTCATCACCCTCCAGTTTTAAATGGCCTTACCCCTTTTAGTCCCATCCCTGTCCTGCCTTTGCCTTTTTCTCAATTTACCCCTGTCCTGCTCCCTATCGACCTCTCTACCTTGGTGTTTACCTCGCTAACTACGCTGCTTTGTCCAGAGCAGGCAATCGACCTGCCCAGTCCTGACTCACTCTCACTCTCTCGCTGCTCACTCCTCTTATTGAAACTCCCCCTCCCACCTAAACTGATGGGCTTTAGTCCCCTCCCATGCATCCATGGTGACCTCCTGACCCATGGAAGGCTCCACCCGAGTGCTGAGAAGAATTGATCCTTTTTTCTACTGGGCTGAATTAGGACACAAAAACCCAGTGATGGATGAATAGCACTAGTAATCTCCCAAAGGGGGGTTACATTAACATAGAAACTCATGGCAGATAATGACTGCTGGACCCATCTAGTTTTCCCACTTTTACTTATGATCACTTTTGCTGCAGACCCAACTTGCCCTACAGCACTATCTCTTCCACCCAACTCCTTCCTCCTAGGATTCCATTGTGACTGTCCCAGGCATTTTTGAAACCCACCACTAGTTTCATCCCCACTGCCTCCCATGAAAGGCTGCTCCAGGAACCCACCACCCTCCTGTAAAGAAGTACTTCCTCACATCTCTCCTGAATCTACAGTACCTCCTTCCAGCTTCATATCAAGACCCCTTGTTCTACAGCACATTTTTCTCTGAAACATATCTCCCTTCTGTGCCTTATTAACCCCCAAGAGATATTTTGAAGATCTCCATAATAGCGCCACTCTCCATCCTCTCCTCCAGGGTGTACAGATTGAACTCTTTCAATCTCTCCTCATAGGGCTTCTGGTGCAGACCGTGCACCATTTTGACAGCCCTCACCTATCTTCGTGCTCTTTCTCCTTTTTCCAACTACTCCCTCTTCCACACCTTTCTTCTTAGACTGCTCTTTTCTCCCTTCTTCCTTTGCTAACTCCCTGCTTCTTTGGATAACTTGCATCCTGGTGGGCCTCTCTCCCCTTGGGATCTTCTTACTCTCTATCATAGCTTATGGGGGCCTACTTTCTGCCTCCCATATTTCTTCTGTCACCCTCCTCCCCTGGCTACATTAAATGTCCATCGAAGTAGCAATTGTTAAAATGGGCAGACTGGATGGCTCTTGCGGTCTTTTTCTGCCATCAACTTCTATGTTTCTATGTTATTTGAATCGTGCAATGAGGACTGTGGTTGACTCCTGGATGAAAGCAGGCCATCACCTTGGTATAGATTCTTATCCGTATCCTTGTAGTTTGGCCCACAGTCCCCACTGTAGGCATACTTCTCCTTCTTGCACCATTCTTTCTACCGTTACTTGAAGGCCTTGGTGCGGAGCACTCTTGCCCTCCACATATAGTATAACATGCACTCACCACTTGCATTTTAAACACATGGGAAACACAGGATAAATCAGATAAAT
This sequence comes from Neoceratodus forsteri, assembly GCA_016271365.2. Classification (NCBI taxonomy): domain Eukaryota; kingdom Metazoa; phylum Chordata; order Ceratodontiformes; family Ceratodontidae; genus Neoceratodus; species Neoceratodus forsteri. The sequence goes on along the minus strand of CM028131.1, from coordinate 155,579,941 downwards.
GATCTACCTTTAGCAAATATTACATTTACACATGGAGATGACTACAGTAATACATCTTTACCTTTAAGGCCATAAAGCTCCCTTATCCAGTTAATGTATTAGCAGCCATAGTGGCTCTGAGCAGAGTTTATTCATTCTGCTAACAGCATTCCTTTATTTTTTTTAAACTGAAAGATCAAGTTACTAATTGTGGTCGGTGTGAACCTGATACGTTTTTTAAATCACTTGGTGAGCCTGTTTACTTTTAAGATGACATCTTCTTACCTCTGTGTTCATGACACCACCAACTCCCCACTCAAAACACACACACACACACACACACACACACACACACACACACACACACACCAACTCATCCACCTCTTTCATACAATCCTATAAATGGAGCTCAGTGTGTTACAGGACAAGTCAGTTACTGCACTTTCTTCAATGTTCAGCTCCTACTCACTGACACATGACAGCTTATGGTGCCCACTAAATATGTCAAGTAGTAAAGTAGAGCAAAGCATAAATATTTAACTACATTGTGATTAAAAAATGTCTTTTTAATAGATTCATTTGAAATTAAAAAGAAAAAAACAGTTATAAATTCAGAAATACCTGAAGTAGTCATAGAAATAGAATGTTAATCAGTGTGAGAAATGATCATACTCTACTAGAGAGCTTAGCATTATTTTATTTCCCCTTTTACTGCCAAAGTTGTAATATAAAATAGGATTGTGACTTTGTGCTTTCTGATTGGTCAGAACCTGGTTCCGGCTATGTGTTTCTGACAGCATTATTACTAGATCAAAACAAGATCCTGACTGAGTGGGCAGTTCACATTCCATATTCTTGGGCAGGCTTTTGGAATGTTGGCAAAATCAAAAGGTTTCAGCTTTTTATTGGCTACAAAAAAAAAGGTCACAGGAGCCACATTATACATAACTGTTTTCTGCTTTGAGACCGCCCTGCTTCCTGTAATGGAGAAAATCTTCAGCCCTGAGAAAGAGATCAGTGGAGAGCCTCTTACCAGCTGTTGCTGCTGTCACTGCTGATTGTGTGGAAACATCTCAGCCTAAAAGAAGAAAATAGAACACTGATGTGAGCACTGGACACCTTAACTTAACAGATGCTGATGTCAACAAGACTGAGGAAAGCAAAGATGAGGCTGACATAAAACAAATGACATTACGGGCTGTCTCTGTTTTCCTAGACTGGCTGGCATCAAAAAACAAGAAGTGTGATTTTTAAACTGTAACTACTGAGGAACTGAATTCAATATTGAGAATTTAATGCATCTGTTAGAAACAGCTCTGGTGAACAGTATGCTATCAGTTCATCTACAGGCCTCCATGCTGTACTGAATAGACACATACTATAAGCAGTCCTCAAACAGTTCAACATAATACCTTCACCTGACTTAAGATCAGTGAACAATGTTTTAGGGCAATGATTAAAGTATACAGGAAAGCCAAAATGGACTTATCAGAACACTGTCCCCCTAATGCCCCTGTGCAGTTCTTGAAGAGCAACAAGTGAGGTAGCTTTTTTTTTTATTTTAACTGCTCATCAAAAAAGTGCACCCTACAGTTGCCAAGTTATTGTTTTGCCCTCCCCTCCTGAGTTAGGGAACTACTTTTACAGGAGAACTTATACATTATGTAACACCCCCATCCCTCTCTCTAGATTTCTGAGTGCCGCTTGATAAAATACACAGGCATTTGTTCTTTCAGCTCCTTCCCTGGGTTCACAAACCTTAGTTTTCAAACAGTCACTGTCATAGGGCAGGCAGCTGTGGTACAAGCTACTTGGGGGACCTGGGTCCGAGCCTGGATTCAAACAAACATGCAAACATATGAAGAAGCCAGCAGAAGAAGGCCATTTGGTCTATCAAGTCTGCTCATGTTGCAGGGTCCACAGTTTGAGCTACTGTCCCTGCCCCCTCTCCCCACTCCTCCCATCCTCCCTACCCATGACCCTTACCCTCCCCCATACCTGTCCCAGCCTCTCTTAAAGCTGCCCCCATCTTCAATGAGATTACCTCTTCCAGCAGCGCATTCCAAGTGTCCACCACCCTCTCTGTGAAGAAGTGCTTCCTGACCTCCCTCCTAAACCTTCCACCCTCCAGCTTAAGACTGTGCCCCCTCGTGTTATGGTTGCCACTCAACTTAAACAGACTCTCTTTATCAACGTTATTTATCCTTTTCAGGTACTAGAAGGTCCTAGTCATGTCCACTCTCCCTCTCTCTCTCTCTCTCTCTCTCTCTCTCCCCTGTCTTCCAGGGAGTACATATTTGGTGCCCTCAACCTCTCCTTGTATGCCTTACTCTGCTGACGAGCTATCATCTTTGTAGCCCTCCTCTGGACCTTCTCCACCAGGTTAATGTTCTTTTTGAGGTGTGGGCACCAGTACTGAACTCCATACTCTAGATGCGGCCTTACCAGTGACTTGTACAAGGGCAGTATAACCTCCTCTCTCCTACTACTGATCCCCCTAGATATGCATCCCAGCATCTTGTTTGCCTTTGCTGCTGCTTTCTTGCACTATGTTGAGTGCTTCAGGTCACTAGTGATCAACACTCTCAGGTCCCTATGAATGGGTAACATCAGAACTGGACAGGGGAAAGCCTGTGAATGTATTATTCTTGGACTTCAGCAAGGTGTTCGACTCTGTCCCCCACAATGGTCTGGTGGAGAAACTGACGGGGTTGGAAGTAGGCCTTTTGATGGTCAAATGGATTGAAAACTGGCTAGCTGGATGCACCCAGAGAGTAGTGGTCAGTGGGGAGCTCTCGAACCCTAGAGAGGTCAGTAGTGGGGTACCGCAGGGCTCAGTCCTGGGTCCGATTCTGTTTAATGCATACATATCAGTCATCAGGGAGGGTATAGGGTGTGAAATTAGTCTCTTCGTTGATGACTCCAAGATGGGAGCAGTAGCTGAGGGGGAAGAGGGGAGGTTGGCCCTGCAAGGGGACCTAGACACCCTAGAAAGCTCGGCTCACACATGGAAATTAAATTTCAATATCACCAAGTGCAAGGTGTTACATCTTGGTTGGGGAAACCCTAAACACAGGTACACCCTGGGAGGGGAGGCACTGGAGGCCTCAACAGGGGAAAAGACCTACAGGTCATGGTGGATGGCTGTATGAATAACTCTGAGCAGTGCAGGAGAGCAGCTAGCAAGGCAAGCAGGATGTTGGGATGCATCATAAGGGGATCACCTCTAGGAGCAGGGAAGTGATTCTGCCGCTGTACAATGGACTGGTTAGATCACACCTTGAGTACTGTGTACAGTACTGGAGACCACACTTGAAGAGGGAACACAGCCCTGGAGAGGGTACAGAGGAGGGCAACTAAAATGATATGAGGACTAGGGATTTGATGTATGAGGACAGACTTGAGGAGCTCTGCCTGTTTTCATTGGAGGAGAGGAGACGGGGATATGATTGAGGTCTTCAGTACCTCAAGGGAATAAATAGGGTAAACATGGAGGGATCATTAGACTAAAGCAGGAGAGGTATAACCAGAGGGTATGATTTGAAGTTGGAAGATGGAAGGGTGAGGGGGGAAAAGAGGAGGAGGTTTTTTCACTGAGAGGGTTGTGGACCCTTGGAATGCACTGCCTGGTGAGCTGGTTCAGAGATCCACAGTGGAGCGCTTCAAGAGATGGTGGGACAGACACAGAAAGTGAATGCATCAGATGATGGCCTGGCCCAGGGGAGTGGGAATGGATGATAGGAGTTTCTGGAACACAAGGGGGGGAGGGCCTCGGCACCCAACTAGGGATCTGAGATTCGAGCAGACTCGATAGACCATAAGGCCTAATCTGCTGGCAATTAGTATGTTAGTATGTCCCTCTCCTCCTCTGATGCAGATACTTGGACTCCACCCGGGTAGTACTCTGTCCTAGGATTCTTGGCTCCAATATGCATAACTTTGCATTTCTTGGCATTGAAGCCAAGCTGCCAGATCCTGGACCACCTCCCTAGCTTTTCCAGGTTTTCCTGTAGGTCCTGTATCCTTTCAGTTGTGTCCACTCTCCTATAGAGCTTAGTGTCATCGTCGAATAGGCACATTTTGCCCTTAATACCATCTCCAATGTCATTGATGTAGACATTGAACAACATTGGCCCCAGCACCGAGCCCTGCAGGACCCCACTGGTTACCTGTCTTGTGCCAGATAACTCTCCCCCTACAACCACCCTCTAGGTTCTGTCCTTCAGCCAGTTTTTCACCCATCTGGCCTTCTTTTCCCCAACCCCGAGATCTACCAACTTCCTGATCAACCTTTTGTTGGGCACAGAGTCAAAGGCCTTGCTGAAATCAAGATAGAGGACGTCTACCACTTGGTTCCTGTCTACTGCCTTCGAGACACAGTCAAGGAAGTCAATCAGATTTGTTTGACACGATCTCCACCCCATGAACCCATGCTGCCTCACATGCTGGAAACCATGCTTCTCTAGATATTCCACCAATATTTCCCTTAGTATGGTCTCCATGAACTTGCCCACAATGGAGGTCAGACTGACTGGTCTGTAATTTCCTGTGTCATCCTTGGGACTGCTTTTGTGGAGCAGCACTACATGTGCTGTTCTCCAGTCCTGTAGAACTATGCCTGTCTCTAGTGAACTATTAAATAGGTCTGCCAGTGGCCCTGCCAGCTCCTCAGCCAGTTGCTTTAGTACCCTTGGATGAACTCCATCTGGGCCTGGTGATTTGTCCACCTTCAATGCCAGCAGCCCTTCCCTCACTCTGTCCTCCTCTATCGCTACATCTGTGTTTCCCTTCCCCCCTGCTCCTCTTTTCCCTCCTAAAGGCACTGGTCTGTCCTTCTCCCTGGTAAATAACTTGATAATGTTTGCCTCTGTGTTATCTATACCCAACAATTACACAGCAAATGTAAGCAAGCAAACATTTGGCATTGACAAATGCTTTCTTGTTCTTACCTTGTTAACTACATTTGTTCTTTCTTATGAGCCCCACGGTGGCTTCTGGGCTTTTCCCTCTACCAGTTTCACCCATACATTTTTGTATGCTGTTATACCTGATCAACTTATATGAAAAATACAGATTCAGTCAATGAGCCCTGCTATATTCAGTATGCAGTCCATGAGGGCTCATTCAGCAGCCAGCCACAATGGTGAGATGAGGGCTGTGCTAGTTGCCTGCTGTGGATTGGGATAGAAATATAGAAACATAGATTTTGACAGCAGATAAGGATCACCTGGCCCACCTAGTCTCCTCTTTTCCCTACCTAATTAATTCCTTATCCTAAATTACCCTTACCCTCTTTTTCCTACCACTAGGGTTGTCTTCTGCCTATCCCATGCATTCTTGAACTCACCAATTGTTTTAGCCTGTACGACCTCTGCTGGGAGGCTGTTCCATGCATCCACCACCCTTTTTGTGAACAAAATACTTCCTCACATTTCCCCTGAGTATCACCCCTCAAGCCTCATTTTGTAACCCCTTGTTCTTGCACATCTCTTTTTTGAAAGATGCTGCCCTTCTGGATCTTGTTGATTCCCCTGAGGTACTTGGATGTCTATTATATCCCCTTTCTTCATTCTTTCCTCCAGGGTATACATTTTGAGGTCTTTCAGTCTTTCCTCATATGTTTTCAGGTAAAATCCTTCTCTGGACCACCTCTGTTCTGTCAATGTCCTTCCAGAGATGCTGTCTCCAGAACTGAACACAGTATTCCAAATGTGGCCTAAACAATTGTCTGTGCAGTTGCAGTGGGATGGGGGATGTGGGGTGGTGGGTCACATTGGACAGGGTGGGGGGCTTGGGGAGGAACCCTAGACTGCCAGAGAATAGAGTTTCCTCATTTGGTGATAGCGATAGGTCTCTGGGGCATGGGAGGGACCACTAAACTATGGAAAAATGTTACAGCATATGGGGTCTGTAATTGGGTACCGGGGAGGGCACAAGTACACTATGGAAAGATGTTATATCATATGGGGTCAGTGATCAGGGACCAGGAAGGGCACCACTACAGAAAAATGTTATAGCATATGGGGTTGATGGTTGGGGACCGGGAAGGGGGAGGAAAATGTATGGGATATAGGGTCAGCGACTGGCACAGGGAAGGGCACCAGTACACTATGGAAAATTATTACAGTATATGGAGTCAATGGGAGAGCAGTTTTCCAGTTTGTTCACCCCCTTCCCAGTATCTGTGTTTCAGCAGGACCAGGGCAAGTTCAGCTTGCCTGGACAGGAGTGTATTCAGCTTATATCAGAGCAAAGTGATAACTGATAAGTTTCTCTCGGAGGTATCAGATCCATCTTTAAAGGAGGACGCCTTCTGCAGCAGCTCTGAGAGAATCTCCCTTTCTTCGTGTTCCCTTTTCTTTCTCCTATGGGTGGCATAGCTAATGATAGTATCCCATAAATATGCCTCATATGTCTCTTAATTGGGGGTGTGGCTTAGACACTATAAAAGCAGGTGACTCAAATTACAACTTCCTGTTGCTAGCCTTTTTTCTTACTAATTGCCCTCCATCCCACCCACCCTAAGCCAGTTCTACCTTTATAGCCACTGGATTTGACTGTCAACAGGAACTTCTTGTTTGGCAGTAGGAAGGGAAGGATCATAGAGAAACATCAGTTTTATCAACCCTAAAGGAAAAAAGTAGTTCACTCTCTCCCCCGAGCTGCTGGTGGTCTAACACTGAGCAAGGAAGAAGGAGGCTAGTGAAGAATATAGGAAGTTGCTGTCCCAGAACAGGAAGGGTGAGAGCTGTAAGGAGAGGAGACACTAAACATACAGAGAAACAGGAGACAGGACACAAAATAAGACATGATAGGAGTGGTGCAGTGCAATGGCTGTGGGACGGCAGTGTTCTGGGAGACATTCTGGAGGCTGTGATGCTGCTCTATTTGCAGGCACCTCTCTGGTCTGAGGGAGGAGGTTGCCCATCTCCAGGCTGACTTGGCTAAAATTCGTGAAACCTCCTCCCCCACCCAGGGACCACCAGGGCCAATGCCACTACCTCAGAGGTTGCCAAGAAAGAGGAGAGGCTGGACCAGGGTGGGCTCAGGGAGGGAGAGGGTGGTGGAACAGAGTTCCATCCCTCCAGCTGTACCTCTCCACAATTCATTCGCTCTGCTGGTGGATAGTGGTTCCTGTATGAAGGCACCTGTAGTGGAGACCAAGGAGGTTGCTGGGAACCTTCACAAAGGAAACCCACAGGAGGGTGGCATGGGACCCCACAGGGGAAGGAAGCAACTCCTGGTGGGGGACTCAATCATTAGGGGGATAGAAATGGGGGAAGAAGGAGAGAGGGAGGTAAGGTGCCTGCCTGGTACCTCGGCTTGGAGGGACAGGAAGTGAATCCTCAGGATCGTGGGAGCAGCTGCATGAGGGAGGGAGCTGGATGTCATTGTCCACCTAGGGACAAATTACCTGGCTAGGAATGGGATCAGAGCAGTGCAAGAGGAGTTTGTAGAGTTGGGGAGGGGCCTTAGACAAGTAACACATACAGTAACCTTCTCAGAGGTGCTGCCTGTCTATGGCAAGGGTGATGCTAGAGTACTCCTTACCAGGGAATACCATGAATGGTTGAAAAACTGATGTGGAGCTCAAGGTTTTGGCTTCATTGGGGAATGGGGAGCCACCTGGAGGGATGCAGACCTATAGTGGTGCGATGGTCTGCATCTGTCCGGGGGGAACCAGGATCCTAGGTGAGAGGTTTAAATGCTTCATTGGCAAGCAATTAAACTAGCCAAGGGGGGAGGCACTGAAAAGGAGCAGGGAAATACCAACCTCCCCCCACAAAACTTGGTAATTAGTGAGGTAAACATCAAGGTAGAGAAGTCATTAGGGAGCAGGACAGAGGTAAATGTAAAAAAAGGCAAAGGCAGTAAGGACAAGAATGGGGCTAAAAGGGGTAAGGCCATCAAAAAGTGGAGGGTGATGAGTACCAATGCCCATAGTCTGTGTAACAAGCTCCCTGAACTAGTGGGCTTGATGGAAGAGGGTTGCCTGGATATTGTGGCAGTCACAGAAACATGGTACACTGAGAACCATGACTGGGATGTCAACATTCCAGGATACACAATCTACAGGAGGGAAAGGGAGGGTAAAAGAGTAGGAAGAGTACATAGATACATAGATACATAGACAGTGTCGGCAGATAAGGGCCTATGGCCCACCTAGTCTGCCCATTTGAGCTTGTAAGTTCAGTTTGTTTTCCTAGAAGTCTATTTCCCCTTACCCCTGACCTCTAGAATTCCTTTATGTCTATCCCATGCATTCTTAAATCCCGTGATTGTTTCAGCTCCCACCACTTTCTCTGGCAGGGTGTTCCACTTGTCCACCACCCGCTCTGTGAAGAAATTCTTCTCATGTTTCCTCTGAATCGTCCTCCCTCCAACTTCATCCCATGCCCTAGTCCTGAAACATCTTTTCGCTTAAAATAGTGTTTTCCTGCACCCTGTTCCTCCCTGTAAGATACTTGTATGTCTCTATCATATCCCTCTCCCTCCTCTCTCCTCCAGGGAGTACATGTTCAGTTCCTTCAACCTGTCTTCATAGGACTTGTGATGCAACCCATGCACAATCTTTGTTGCCCTCCTCTGAACCTTCTCTACCCTGTCTATGTCCTTACGTAGGTATGGTCTCCAGAACTGTACACTGTACTCCAGGTGGGGCCTCACTAGTGTCTTGTATAGTGGAATTATGACCTCCCTTTTCCTGCTGGTGATGCCCCTGCCTATACATCCCAGCATCCTATTTGCTTTACCTGATGCCTTGTCACACTGTTTCCCTACCTTGAGGTCATCAGAGATGACAACCCCAAGATCCCTTTCCTGCTTGGTGCATGCTATATCCTCACATAGTTCTCTATGTAAAGGAAGGGATCAAAGCAACAGAACTAAAGAGTAAACAGGGAACAGATGAGGCACTCTGGGTCACCCTGGAGACAGGAAATGGCACCACAATCTGCATGGGGGTTGAATACAGACCCCCATCTCAGGGAGAGGGAATGGACAAGGAAATGATAGAAGGCTTCCTTAGAATGGAAGATAAAGGGGAGATATTGTTGATGGGGGACCTGAATATGCCAGATGTTAACTGGAGCACCTTTGCTGCAGGCACATCCAAGAGCAGGGTCATTCTTGATGCCCTACAGGGGGCATGCCTCAGACAGCTAGTATTGGAACCCATTCGGGAGGGAGCAATCTTAGACCTGGTACTCTCAAATGGGGATGGAGAAAGAATCTCAGATTTAGAAGTGGGTAGCCATCTGGGCACAAGCGACCACCAAACAGTGTGGTTCACGATAAATACAGCGATACAATCAAGCCATACAAAAGCAAGAGTATTGGACTTTAGGAGGGATGACTTTGGGAAAATGAGAGACTGCCTCAGAAAAGCACTAGCAAGCAGGCAAGAAGGAAGTGTGGTGGAACAATGGGGAGTAATCAAAACAGCCATCACAGAGGCAACAAGCCTTTGTGTAAAGCAAATCAACAAAACACAGTGAAGGAAAAAACTGCAATGGTTCTCAAAAGAGGAGGCAGGGAAGGTTAAGGAGAAAAGTGTAGCATTCAGGAAATATAAGGAAACACAAAAGGAGCAGGACAGAGAACTTTATCAGTTAAAGCAGATAAGCCTGGGAAGGCAGTCAGAATAGCAAAGGCCCAATCTGAGGAAAGGATAGCCAACTCTGCTAAGAAGGGGATAAGACCTTTTATAGGTACATTAGGGAGAGAACAAAGACCAAAGGAGGATACTGAGGCTTAATAAAGGGAAGGAAAGTGGGTAGAGGGTGACAGTGAAAAAGCAGGGATACTGAACGAATATTTCTGCTCAGTATTCACAAAGAAAGAGGAGGGGGAGGTACCTAAACCAAACAAGAGAAACACTCTGAAGACAAGGGTCGATACCAGGCCATTTACAGAAGAAAGGGTTCTGAAAGAACTAATAAAATTGAAGGTGGACAAAGCAATGGGGCCTGATGGGATTCACCCAAGAATTCTAAAAGAACTAAGGGTACAACTAGTGACACCACTGACTACTCTCTTTAACAAATCATGGGAGGATGGGTTGATACCTGAGGAGTGGAGGAGGGTGGATGTGATTCCTCTTCACAAAAGTGGGAGCAGGACAGAGGCAGGAAACTACAGACCAGTTAGTTTGACCTCAGTGGTAGGGAAAATGATGGAATCACTTCTGAAGGAAATAATTGTTGAGTACCTAGAGGCCAGTGGGGCACAGGACCCAAGGCAGCTTGGATTCATGATGGGAAGGTTGTGTCAGATGAATATAATAGATTTCTTTGACTGGGTGACCAAAGTAGTAGACCAGAGAGGGGCTGTGGACATGGCCTACCTAGATTTTAGCAAGGCATTTGATACAGTCCCACACAAAAGATTATTGTACAAGTTAGCCAGCCTTGGAGTGGTTCCCAAGGTGGTAGCCTGGATAAAACAATGGCTAGACAACAGGATGCAAAGGGTAGTAGTAAACGGAGTCCACAGTGAAGAAAGGAGGGTTACTAGTGGGGTACTGCAGGGTTCAGTACTGGGACCGGTCCTTTTTAATGTCTTTATAAGTGACATTGCAGAGGAACTGGAAGGAAAAGTATGTCTCCTTGCAGACGACACAAAGATCTGCAACAGGGTTGATACACAAGATGGAGTGGAAAGGATGAGAAGGGACTTGGCAAGGTTAGAGGAATGGTCAAATGTATGGCAGCTCAGATTCAATGCAAAGAAGTGCAAGGTAATGCACCTGGGAAGCAAAAACCCAGGGTAAGAGTAGACAATGGGGGGTGAGATACTGACAACAGTAAAAATGGAAAGGGACCTGGGGTAATTATATCAGATGACCTAAAGGTGGACAAGCAATGTGAGAGGGCAGTAAGGAAGGCTGGGGGGATATTGGGATGCATAGGGAGAGGCATCAATAGTAGAAAACAGGAAGTTGTTATCCCGCTGTACAGACAGTTGGTGAGACTCCATCTGGAGTACTGTGTGCAGTTCTGGAGATCCTATCTCTGCAAAGACATAGACAGAGTGGAGGCTGTCCAGAGGAGGGCAACCAAAATGGTGCAGGGTCTGCACCAGAAGACATACAAAGAAAGACTAAAGGAGCTTAATATGTATACCCTTGAGGAAAGAAGGGAGAGAGGGGACATGACAGAAACTTTCAAGTACCTCAAGGGAATCAACAAAGTCCAAGAGGGTAGCATTTTTCAGAAAAAGAGGCGTGCAAGAACAAGGGGGCACAATTTGAAGATAGAGGGGGGACGGCTCAGAGGTATTGTAAGGAAGTATTTTTTCACAGAGAAGGTTGTGGATGCATGGAACAGCCTCTCTGAGGAGGTCATGGAGTCAAGAACAGTGGGGGAATTCAAGAATGCATGGGACAGACATAAGGCAGTCCTAGTGGGGGTTAGGAGGAAGTAAGCTGTTGGTTAACTAGGATCTGCAGCTTATCTATTAGGTAGAAAAATGGGCAGACTAGGTGGGCCAAGCGGTCCTTATCTTCTGTCAAATTCTATGTTTCTATGTTTCCCAGATAGTGACTGGAGAGACCTCTGGAGAGACATTTATTTCAGATAAAACTGTGGACTGTTCAGCAAAATGTTGGCAAACTTGAGGGTCAGAGAGGAGTAAAGGGTCCAGTTCCAAGCTGGTGGAGTTGTGGTGGGTGGGGCCTATTTCAGGGAGAGCACCACGTGGGGCATGGTCTGATAAGACAATATTCCCAATAGAAACATGAGTGAGGCACTTAATAAGTGAAAGGGAGAGCAGCCATAGACAATATGACTGTAGTATTTGTGTACTGCTGAGAAGACAAAATAGCGCCTGATTTTACAAGCCACCATTAGATCAGTGCATTCTGCACTGAATAGCCACCTGTGGCAAACCCAAGTATGCCAGGGACCCTACACCAATTTTGGAAAAATTGGGGTCCCAGCATCAAACTCTCCTTGTTTTCCACAAGCCAACAGCTGCACATATGAATCAGGGCACCAGAGGGGAATGCTACAAGCTGCAGGTCAGGCTTGCAGCTGCAGCAGCCAGCGATGGTGACCTGCTGGTCAGTCACACTAGTTGCTGGTATGTCATTCAAGGAATGCCCTGGCTCATGGGGGGGTGGGATGACTCAGGCTGGTGGGGTGACAACTGCCCCCAAGTGTGCACGTGGGCAACTGTAGGGACAGTGCGGGCCCTTGGGTGGGTGGACACAGCTATGCCACCATGGGATGTGGCTTGGCCCTGCCACAAACCACCAGCTGCTCCAGCAGTGGTCTGGTAGGTGTTGGGGGCTGTGGGGTGCCTTCCCCTGGGAGGCACAGGGTCATCCTCCCATCCAGTGAGGGCTCCAGCACTGGCGTAGGGCTGGTTAGACCAACTCCTGGGGAGTCTGAACTCCTGGGGAGCTCTGCACCCATTGTGGCCCTTCCAGAATCCCCAAAAAGGGGATCAACCAGCACCACCAAGGCATAAGCCCCCATTCGCCAGGGAGCAGCCGTGCATCCACCGCAAGTGCTGTGCAAGTCTGGTTGGTACAGGTGCCCCCACCCTCCATTGTCATAGGCTGCATCTGAAAATCGGTAATGGTGCATGGTGCAGCCCAAGGTGCCCCTTGTGCCATTTCTTGGTGGCATAAGGACTGTGAACCATTCCCAATCATTTGAAAATCAGATCCATAATCTCTGACTCAGGCCAGTAGATACAGGGGGTGTAGGGGGGCACTGCCTATAATCAGAGCCTATTCCCCTGTAAATTTTCATCCAGACCAGAATTTGTTTTAATATGCCCCTGGCCCCCTGTAAAAAATTTTCATCCAGACCAAAATTCTACACTAGTGCTGCACTGAGAGAGGTAAAAAAGGAAAAACTTCAGATGATCCATTCCAGTTGCAGTACTATGCTTCCTCCAGTAGAGTGCTTGCTCACTCCCTTTTGCTGCACTGCTCTGGCAATCTGTTGTCATCTGATCAACCAGAGCAGTACACATGTGTTCATGGGCATGGAGCGAGTCAGTGAGAGACAGCTCACAAACACAGGGTGGGAGTAAGCGGGCAGCCACAAGGAGGAAACAACAGAGGCAGATCGAGTCATTGGACTGGCAGCTGCCACACCAAATCAGTGGTCAGGCTAAAATGGGTAAGTCATACCCAACTGGCCACCCCATGGCAGTGGATTTCTCCTTGGCACTTCATTGGCAGGCAGTCCAGACCTGGACAGAGACGATGTGCTCACGTGCATCAGTCATTGGGAGCTTGTGGAGAGAGAGGACGTGGTGTCTCTGGTGCACTCAGCACTCATCATCATTCAATTTTCTGTTTTTTCTTAGTTTTCTGTGGTTGGTGGTTGTCCGGGACCAAGTCGTCTCCCCGAGTCTGACTGCCAAGTAGTGCCAACGCAATTAAAAAACACATTTTTCCACTTACTTGGTGATCCCCTGACTGCGTGCATTATTTGAAATAGTGAGGCGGTATTTGTTGCCTGAAGATCCGTGGTGGGGAGGGCAGCAGGAAGCCATGTGGAGGGTGAAGGCAGCAGTTTTATAACTTTTTAAGTTTAAATAACCTTACCAAGAAAGAAGAAAGAACTGCCTCAATGTTTTAGCTTCTTAATCGTGTTCATATATCATCATCAAACAAACTATAATAACTTGTCTTAAAGACACGTCAACAAGTCATCATCTTCTCCCTGCCAAAACAATAAAAGTAAACAGTATATAGTAAGAAAAGGTGACTCAGACTAAATCATAGAAGCCAAGAAAAGAATTTAAGAAAGAAAGAAAGAAAAGAACTGACACAGGCTGCGGGTGTAGGATGTAACTTGGTGTTATATTTTGTGTTACCTTCCTTAAGGCTCTTAAGGGCATCTGACAAGCCAGTAGTACTACACTAGTTGTACAAATAAAAGGGAGAAGTCCCAGCCAAAACATAGTGCACTCAGAAAAGATGACTCAGACCAAATCTAAATCAAGAAGGAAGGAAGGAAGGAAGGAAGGAAGGAAGGAAGGAAGGAAGGAAGGAAGGAAGGAAGGAAGGAAGGAAGGAAGGAAGGAAGGAAGGAAGGAAGGAAGGAAGGAAAAGAACTGACAGGCTGAGGGTTTATGATGTAACTTGGTGTTTGTTTGTGACTTGTGTTACTTTCCCTTATTCACTAAGGCTGTTAAGGGCATGATAAGCCAGTAGTACTACACTAAACTGATAGAAATACAAGCATTTGTCAATGCCGAATGTTTGCATGCTGGTATTGGCATTGATAGTGCAGGAGCTAGAGAGATGCATAATAGGAATGGCAGTGAAGTATTGAAGTAACGCCAACCCCAACCCCCACCCTGCAGAGACTGACAGGTGTTGGAGATGTGCCTTTGGGTTGTCAGCCATAACACCCATGCCATTCCACCTCACTCCACCCTGCAGACACCTCCAGGTGTTGCAGTGTGCCTTGAGGTCTTTGGCTCTTATGCTCACCTCATTCCATAAGGAAATAAGGTGAGATGGGTGCAACATAGGAGAATGGAGTGAGTGTTAGGGCCAAAGATCCCAAGGCACACCTTGATGCCTGTTAGTAGCTGCAGGGTGGGGGTGGAATGGGGTGAGCATTATGGCTGATGACCCCAAGTCACACCCCTGACACCTGTCAGTGTATTAAACAGGGTGGGCATTATGGTTGGAAACCCTAATGCCCCAGGCATTTGTAGGCATTTTTGCTCCAAATTTTCAACATGGACTTCTTAGCACCCCACCTCATGAACAGTGGCACTATCATTTCGTTACTTAATTCCAAAAGGTGATTTTGCACAGCAGTGTGCCGTTTGGTTCCACAGGTGCAAAAACACATTTTGGGCAGGATGTGAAAAATGACAGCAGTACTATTCATAAGGAGGTGTGAAGAAATGGCAGTGTTGAAAATCTGGAGTGAAAATATGAACAATTGGCGAAGTTATGAGTGTGCGTAGAAAGTGTGCAACGCATGCTCATAATGCAGTCATTTTTTGGAATGTTTTCTCCAAATTTTCAGCATGTCCTCTTTAGAACCTTCCCTCATGAACAGTGGCACTGGGATTTCATTAATCTGTCCCGAAAGTTGAAGGGCAATGTTGCAAAATTGGGATGAAAATATAAAAAATTTATGAAATTACGAGCGTGTGTAGAAACTGCTCAATGGACGCTCATAACGCAGTCATTTCTTTTGATTTTTTTCACCAAATTTGCAAGAAGGCCTTTTTGGGACCCCATCTTATGAACAGTGGTATTGTCATTTCGTTAATTGGTCCTGAAAGATGATTCCACACTGTGACCACGGAATCACCTTTCGGGGCTGAGAAACAAAATAACAGTGTCAGTGTTCATGAGGTGGGGTCCCAAAATCCCATGTTCAAAATCTGGGACCAAAACTCCAAAATCTGGCTGAGATATCAACCTAAGTTGAAAACCCCCATTGACTGCCATTGTAGGGCTTACCGTCATTTCTTCAGTTCCCGGTTGGTCTTTGAAGAGTGCAGACGTGTTCCAATTCCACAGAAGATTGCTGTTCCTGACCTAGAGGTATGTATAGGTAAGGGGGTGCAGGGAGGTGGGGTGCACAGAGGGTGGGTGAGGGTTGGGGAGGGGCCGCGGAATGACGAGGGACAGTTTAACTTTTTTTTCAGGTTTAAAAAGATAAAGTTGGGGGACTGTTTTCTTTTTTACAGGTGAAATAGTAACAAAATGGATTTCGCACACTGGGGTAGGCTCCTAGTGTGCCAGAGTACTGGAGGGGTAGGATCAATGCTGACCTGGGAATTGGGCACTCCGAGGTCAGCTGAGAACATAGGGGCATGGGGGGGCAGCACATCTGACAACGAGAGTGGGCATCCCGGTGTTGGAAACATCAACTAAGTGTTTTGGGGGCACACTGGGGTAGGCTCCCAGTCTGCCACATTAATGGGGGAAGGGGGGATATATGATGACAGCGGACATGAGCACCCTGATGTCAGCAGAGGGCAGAGAATGGAGGGTGTGGGGTGAGCAGCAGCAGTGGAAGGGATTGGGAGGGTTTTATGCAAATGCAATGGAGAATGGAAGGTGCGGGGCAGGCAGCAGCAGTGGGAGGGTTTTATGCCAGTGTGGGGAGCAGAGGCTGCGGGGTGGGCAGCAGCAGTGGGAAGGAGTGGAAGGATTTCATTATATGCCAGTGCGATGGGGAACGGAGGGTGAAGGGTAGGCAGCAGCAGTGGGAGGGAGCTAATATTTAAATTTATTGTTCTGCTGTGTGCCTGGTTAGGAGGGGGGAGTTGATGCTGCAATGATGAAACTGCCCCTTATTGCAGCAGCAGATTTCTTTCAAGTGTGGCACTTGCTCTGAAACTTCCATCATTGGCAGCTTCGGCATTAATTGATGGCTGAGGGACACGCCCATTAAAGCGTCCACTGCATTGGCCACAAAACTACCACACCTCTGCAATTCTCTACTATCGCAATATGTTTCTTGTGCACTGTGCACACAAGCAAACCATTCATTCTCATTCATTCTTTATTTTTAAAAGGCGCTTTTCTCATAACCAAAGCACCTGTACAATACATAAAACAATAAATAGACAATTAAAACTAACATAAATCATTAAAAGCTATACTAAAAAGATGTGTCTTCAAAGCTCCTTTAAAGCTTCGGACAGTCAGGCAATTTCGCACCTGACAAGGTAGAGAATTCCACAGGATCGGGGCCATAAAACTAAATGATCTAGCCCCTGAAGTTTTTAAACGAACCCTGGGAATCTCTAGCAATCCCTCGTCAGTGGATTGAAGGGGGCGGGGAGGACAGTAGGGACACAGGAGCTCTTTCAGGTAAGTAGGTCCCTGATCGTGTAGTGCTTTATAGGTCAGCAAACCGACCTTGAAGGTGATTTGCCAAAAAACTGGTAGCCAGTGCAGTCCGCGGAGCACAGGCATTATATGGCTGGATCTAGAAGATCCAGTCAACAACCTGGCTGCCGCATTCTGCAGTAGCTGCAGGCGGCAAAGTTCAACCCCCGGTAGCCCCAGGTAAAGGGCGTTGCAATAGTCAAGGCGGGAGGTAACGAAAGCGTGGATCAACATTGGAAGATCCTCTGGAGGAACCAGGTGCTTCACCCGGGCGGTGTTCCTCAGATGGTAAAAGGAAGTTTTGACTACCGCTGACGCCTGAGATTTAAACGTCAGATGGTCATCAAATACTATGCCCAGATTCCGCACCTGGTCTGAGGTTGTCAGCACGACGCCCCCAAGCCATAAGCCTCAGGACGATCCAGCTAGCAGACCCGCCTCACAGTGACCCTTGTCCACGACCAACACCTCAGTTTTCTCCAGGTTTAACCGCAGCCAACTCCCATTCATCCAGTCTTGGATCTCATCCAATTCAATAAAAGGGAGAAGGAGTATAAAACCCTAACAATAAATAAAAAAAGCATAGTGTAACAAATAACTATACAAAACCAAAAGACACTAATAAAGACAAGGAAATAATTGACTCCTGAGGGTGTAATGTACTGTAACTTGTTGTTTGTGTTCCTACCTTCCCTAAGGCTAAGGGCATAATGATATAAGCCAGTAGTACTAATACAAATAAAAGGGAAGGAATAAAACCCTAAAAACAAATAAAAAAATAACTAAATGTAGTGTAACAAATATACTAAAGACACACACAAAAAAGAAAGGCCTAGATCTCACTATAAAGATATTGAAGGAAAGAACTTAGAGACTACTAGTAAAGAAGGAAGAGAGTAAGGGGACAAAGAGGCTTCTGCCTTTTTGTGTTGACCTTAGGTAAAGGTACCAGGATTCCAAACTTTAAATGAGCATCAGTGATCCCAAATTTATCACAAACTGATTTATGAAACCACTAGTGAATTGCAAAGGAGATTTTCTCTGAGGAACTCAGAGTTATGCAAAAGCTTGTCAGCAGTGTGCTCTAGTTGCTCTCCCGGCTTCTTGAAAATGGAATCTCTACATACTTTGATTGACTTGCTTGCATTAGATATTGAGAAAGTCAAAGTTGAAATGGCTGTATTCAAGGCACTGATGGATAAGAAACAGTGCAAACAATCTGAAGAAGTTCTTGGTGCTGCCAAGTAATTAAAGGAGGCTTTCCCATGTATTTTTGAAATGTGTGTTGCTGTTTTGATATTTGGAGCATCAATTGCTGCTTGTGAGAATTCCTTTTCTTGTTTGAAAATAATTTTATCACATCAGAGGATGAGAATGAGTCATGAATGAAAGAGAAACCTCATTCTCCTATCATGTGAAAATGATGTGACTTCAAGTCTCAACCTGGATGTCTTTGTGGAAGAATTCAAACGCTACTATCCAAGAAGACTTCAACTTTAGTTTCGTGAACACTGTTAACCTTGCACAGCACTTACACTTTTAGAGTTAACTGTTAAATGATTTACAACTAGATAAAACAAGGCTTAGTTCTAACATCTGACTGACACTGCGATTTTGACTAATCACGTGACAGGAAGCATGACTATGTAGCTGATCCTCAGGCATTCCCCCCCTTCTTGCTGTACTAGCTATGGGCCTGCTCTGACTGTAGGGTGAAGAAGGTACTAGTCATCAGTCAGTCTATATTCCTCAATCAAACCTAGGAGGACCCTTAAGGTTGGGCTGGGAGGCAGCACAGTGGGTGAGATTTTATCTAGAGAAGTGTCCAGTAGGAGGTTGAAATCTCTCACTAGCAAGATCAGGAGGCTGTTCTGATTGAAGTCAGCAAGGTTTGGGATAGGTCATGAAAGAAAATATATCTCTTGTTAGGACCATGCACATAAATGAAGGGTACTTCTGGAGTCTTAATAAGTGTAACTACCCACAAACTGTTTGGGTTAGCCTTATGGGCTATGATTTGCCATTGTAGCCACCTGTATAATATAATGATCAGTCTTTCTAAGTATATTATTTAATTTTAACTAGCTAAATATAGTAATATTAGTATGTCTGTTCATTACCAGATCCTAATGAAATAGTGGGATCACTACGTAATGTTGATCATTGTGGTGGTGAATTTTTTATTTTTATAATAATTATTTATTAAATTAACCAGTGAGTGGGTCAGTTGTCTCTGCTGCTGCTGGAAATATTTTTTCCCAGACTCCTTCCATTGGTGCACATGACTCTCCACACCTTACTCCCTCCCTGCTTGCTACCTTGCTCTCCCCAGGTCCTGCCTGTGCTGTTCCCTGAAGCTCCTCCTGACCCACATGTTCCCTTATTACTGTTTCCATTACCTCTCTTCTTTACTCCCTTATTCTTGCTTTCCTGATTTATACTCCCTTGTCCTCAACCTTGTCTTCATCCCTGCCTACTTGCACCACTGCTCTAGAGGAGTTTTCTCCTTTTGGGCCCTCCCTTCCTGCTGCTTCATCAACTGGAGGCAATTGTTACTTCCCTTGGCTTTACTGCCTCTCCCTGGCAAGTTTAAATGCTCATCCAAGTAGCATTTAAACTTACCACTAAGGACTGTGGTCTCCCTTCCTGGAAGGATGCAGGTCTTCTCCTCTATTGAGGCCCATATCCACCCAGGTTGCCACCCATCCCCAGTGTAGCTAAATTCCTCCTTCATGCACCACGCTTTCAACCACTTGTTAAATGCCATGGTGTGGAGTGCCCTTTTCTTTCCCCAGCTGTACACAGGTATCATTTCAGCAAAAGTCACCGTGCATGCCACCTGCTTGAAGCCCCACCAGTTCCCTGAAATTTCTCTGCAGTACCCCAACCCTGTCCCTTGCTAAGTCATTTGTCCCCAGGTGGACAATAACATTCATCTCCCTCTCATGTCCTGCTGCCCTAGCAATCCTCTTGTAACCACCCAGTCCCCTGGGGTTACTAGAATCCTATCAGTATTATTGTTAGGAAGGTATCAGACAGCTGGTAGGGAGCTCATTAGGGGCTTCTTACATAACAACATTATTGTTTACTCAGCTAGCCTGAAGGAAGAATGATTAGGTCATTAAGAACTCTCACAGCAGCACACGCCACACTGTGTGGACAGCTGCTCTGGGGAGCTTAGAATGCTCAGTCAGTAGTTGTCAGTTGTTCAGTGAGGAGGTGAGAGTGTCAGAAGAACTGCCAGTGGGCTCTGAGGTGAGGACCCAGTATTTCTCACTGTAGTGGAGTGTAATTTCCAGCTTCCAGTGAAGTGGTGGAGACCAGTGCTACAGCAGGATTTCCTGATTTTTACTCCAAGTGAAATGGAAGGAACTGCTTGTTCTCAGTGGACTCAAGGAGCAATCCTCTGAAGGTTCTGTGTGTGCATCAGCTGCCTTGGAAAGGACTTTGAAAGACTGTTTGATCTGCTACCCAGGAGAAATGCCTTTTCCTTTTTGCTGTTCCATGCCCAGTGGATGGGACAACCATTTGTGGGTACTGTTCTAGGAGACTTGATCGCCACATAATTTAGGGGAATCATTAGTCTGGGATGTGTGTGCCCATACTGTAGATAAGGCTGGATGGCACCTGTCAGTACCCCTAGTTCACCCAAGTGAGTGAATTTTCTGTTAAACTGTTCACCCAAGTAAGTGCAGTTGGTTTTCTGGTCACCCCAGTGTGTGACAAAGTTAAAGTGTGGGGCCTCAGGCATTTCTGTGGGAAATGAGGGTTTCAGTGGTGTGACCCTGAAGAATGGCAGAGACTGTTAGTTGGGGCCAAGGATGGAAGGAATGCCATCTAAGTGCTTACAATGCAGGGCTTCCTGGTTTGTAAAGGACACCAGTTATAGCTGAGTAAGGGCAAGCTGCAGGTTAAGGTGTGTGGCTGAGTTTCATTTAATTGCACCTATGTTCGAAGAGGAATTCTGAGTGTGTGACTTAGATTCACTACATGACACTCCTAGGAGGAAAATGTTTGGGTGTGTGGCCAGGTGTCCACTAGATGCACTGTTGGGGAAACTGAGAAGAAGTTTGTTCTGTTGTGTGGTTATGAACTGTACTGCATGCAAGGAGAGTTTGTGAAATGTACCTGTCCTGCCTAGACTGATCCGTGGGGGTCCACTTCTGCTTTAATTTCCATCTGTTGAATCAAACCATACTGTACAATCCCAGTTACTATTCTGGACATTCTGATGATTGCTTCTGGTTGTGTGGATGTGCTGGGGCCATCCTCAGCAGGTTAGATCAAACATATGCCTAGCAGCCTCCTCCCAGGACCTGGGTTGTGTTATTTACACAGGGTTCATGTTGTTTGGTTTCTGTACCTCCACCCCTCTCTTCCTCTAGAAAATGAGCCAGGTATACATCCTAATGTCAAGGGTGGTACCTACTGTACCTTTTGTGAAGTAAATT
Organism: Neoceratodus forsteri; assembly: GCA_016271365.2. Lineage (NCBI taxonomy): Eukaryota > Metazoa > Chordata > Ceratodontiformes > Ceratodontidae > Neoceratodus > Neoceratodus forsteri. Next base: position 155,558,680 of record CM028131.1, on the reverse strand, counting down.
GGTATGCCAGTATGTGGGTACCAGTGTTCCAAATTTTAATGGGGGGGTGTGCTAACTTGTTAAAAGTGGCCTGGGGGTTACACTCTGAATATGTTCTCCATCCTTCTAAGCCAAAGCACATTTCAGGGACTTCACTTCCCTATCCCTTCCACCCTCACTTCCATGTCTATCCCTGTAACAATAGAGTTCCCCATTAGCAGCTGCTTCCTTAATGGCTAGGAGTTTCTTCCTTTCTCCCTCCCTCCTTGGGACCCCCCTTCTCAGTTCTCCCACTTTCTCCCTTCCTATAGCTATTAGTGCCTGCTCCCTGCTGCCCTGTCCTGCCAGTATGGTGAATGAATTTTGCAGTGGTATAGGCTGAGGAACATGTACCCTTCCTACTACACAGAACAAAAGCCACAGGCGGCTGCAAGCAACAGATAACGGAGCCAAGTGATACTCACAATAGCAGATGGAAAAGGCTCGGCTCTTCCATCACTGCTAGGTCTTTGCTGTACAACAAACAGTGCCAGATCCAGCAGAATAAAATCCAGAAAAACTTTTATTTTCAGGGACAAACCAACATAGATCCGGGTACCTCTCCCCACAAAACAAACTGCTGAATGTTTTCACGCATGAGTTGCCCTTTCTCAAGGCAATCATGGCCTTGAGAAAGCATGGTTCACGAGTGAAAATGTTTGGTAGTTTGTTTTCTCCCACACCCTGGGGCGATGTTCCATAATGTTTGCGCTTGAGCAAGGAGGTGTGCATGTGCACCAGAACCACCAGCACCTCCAGCCAAAATCCACCCATCAGGTGGAATGCCAGCCCCCCAAGCAGTGATGCTACCACCAGACCGCCATCTGGTGGCAGCCAAGAGCTGAGAATGCTTACCTTCCCAATCTGGAAGAGGAGATCTGCCTGAAGGCCACTCACTCCTCTCCCAGCCACCCCCCCCAGCCACTCCCCAATGACCCAAGCTTATTCCTGAACCCGGGTCACCAGCTTGGGAGAAGTAAGACACATTGCAGTACCCCAGTCCTCTACACCACTGGCTGGCTTAGCAAAATCAGAATTTAAAGTAGTTACAAACGCTTTTGTTTCACCTCACTGCTAGTGCTCAGTAAACCCTTGTAAATGTGCACAGAAACTCAAAGATTCCTTGGATTTAATTGCCCTGACATCTCCCAATTGATCCATGCATTCACATGACCAGACATTCCTCTCTTCAAGCAGCCACCAACTTCCTACAATGGCTGCCAACCTCTGACATGCAAGAAACCTCCCACCACACTGAAACAGCTAAGTTTATTTATTATTTATTTATTTAGTTTTTGTTGACCGGGTAAGTGCACTAGACAAATCCTGCCTATTTTCAGGCACGACCCAGGGAAGGGGGATACAGGTGAATACCAACTGACTTAGAACCCGATTAAGCTGTTGGTGGTATTTTTAGTGAAGTAAGAGCCAGACTGAAATTCAGAGTAGTTGCAGGCTCTTTTATCTCACCCCATAGCTGGTAACTAGCAGGCTCATGTAAATATGTGCCAAACCTGGAGACCTGGTCCATACAGTCTGGTGACAAGACACCCATTTCACTGAGTGGCTCCCAACTTCCTGGTATGGGTGCTGACCTCTGATTTAAAGTAGCTACAGGTTCTTTTATTTCACCCCAATGCTGGCGCTTAGCAGACCCTTGTGAATGCACTATTAGAGGAAGAAGAGGAGACTTGGACTGACTAAAGAAATGCATACTGGATTAGGACCCTGAGGAGAAGATGGAGATTTGGAGTGACTACAGTGAGTTGCTGTGCATAAGTATACCCTTTTTAAATACTGTAGAGGATCCATCCCCTTCCAAAATGCATTATGCCCCCACCAACAGGGGGTGGGAGGCCGTGTTTGTACTACTGGTTTACTTAAGTAGCAACTTTGTACTCTGTGGAGCCTTTAAAAGGTACCTAAACAAGCAGTTTTTTTAAAACTGCAAACTCCAAAATCTGGCTTCATAACAAGGTAAAGTAGAGGCTGCTGTTTACATTTATGCTAAAACTACATTTATGTAAATAATATAAATGCAGTTTCATAGCTTTTGAAAAATGTAAACATCAGCCTTTCACTTTCAAAACACAGCCTTGGTTTCTCCCTAAGATGTCTGCCAAGTCTTTTAAGTGATGAGTCATGATGACATCATCTGAGCCAAAGACAGAGACCCACACATATTTCTATAGTGCTTACTAGTTCTTCTTTCCCTCTTTGTTTTGAATTGTTGTACCAGAATGATCAACACCATGTATTAACTCGTGGATTATTTTGATCATTACAAATGTTAGGCTATGATTTTGTTCATTTTGTTTACTTTAACTTGTGGAAAATGTTTTGCAACCCAGCTGACTTTTTGCTTGGCAAACTGCATTACAGTACAACACTTCAATTACCTGATGATCTAGTGGTTATATGATGCACTGAATTTTGCTTTTTGTTAACCAGGAGAGACACACTAAGCTGAAAACTTTCTTACAGGTGTGGCCTGGGAGCACAAGGAAGTGTAATGACTTGCTCAAGGTCACAGAGCAAAGTACTGGTCTGGTTCAGTTCCAAAGCCCATGCTCACTTGTTAATCCACAAATAAGGCTTTCTTTTTCCATGTGAACATCCTGCATCTAGCCTGCCTTCTGTTGAACACCCCACTATCCATACCATGTTCTTAGTACTGCCTGGTGCTGCATATGTGCTTACAGTCTCATGAAGAGAATTATCATTCATCAGATTGTAATCTTGTACCTCAGAGAGTTGTGCACACCTATACCAATATGCATCATCAGCTGGCATTGTTAAAAAATGCCTCCCAAATCACTCTCCAGTCTACATTCTCGGTGTTTGACTTCTGCTTCCACAGTAAACATTGAGTGGATCACCATCCTTCTGCACAGTGACGGTAGTATTTACAGTTCCTCTGTTGTGTTTTTTACCACCTCATTAACCAACAACTAGGTCTTCCTGGAGGGACAAGTAATAAGCATAATGACTCACCAGAAAAACTGCTGTTCATGCCCTCATAAGGGCTGCACTTAAAATGGATTACAATATTATTAGCAGGAGAGGCATACTAATACCTTGAGCAAATCCACCCGACTTCCAGTGTCAGTCTACTCCTTTACCTGTGATCTGCAGAACCCCACAGGACAGTTTCCAGCAATTCTTCTCCCTTACTTTCTGTGCTCTACTCCACAATTCAAGTTGGCTGGTTACCACCTTTCCAAATCTTGAATGAGCTATGCACAACTCCCTCAATATTGTCCAAACAAACATCAACACCCCCCCACCAGAGGGTAATCTCCCTACACTGAATTCAAGTAACAATTTAGGTGCAGCCCTGCCACTCTGAGTATTTATCATCATTGGCTACTCTCATCCACAGTCAGGTAGTGTCATGTCACGATGTTGGGAGCCCCACATTTCAGATCTCACAGTGATCTGCTCAATGTCCTCCTTCATGTCTTCAACTAACCTGAATATAGCTATACCCTGCTGGAATGGCCTCTTCAGTCCCCTCTGGCATTCATTCCTCTCACCTGCTCCCCACACCAAAAACAGGTGAGTTCACTACCCTTCTGCATCATGAATGTGGTTAGTATAGTCTCCCACGTTATTTTTACATATTAATAATAAACATGATCTTCTGGTAAGCCAGGCTGATAACTGCATTGCACAAGTGGAAAATAGGCTTTCCTACCCATGTAAGATCTAAGCCACCTATGATTAGGCACTATTAAATGACATGCATAATGATGTGCACACCCATCATTTAGCATTGCCTAATCAAAGGTAGCCTATATCTTTAAAGGATAGGAAAGCCCATCATTCCCCTTGTTCCCTGTTGCTATCACCCTGACTTACTGGAAAGGTATGTTTATATTTGATATGTCAAAATAAAATGGGGACTCTACTACTTGCATTCATGATGCAGAAGGGTGATGAGCTCACCAGTTTTCGGTGTGAGGAGGAATAATGAAGAATGAATACCAGAGAGGGACTGAGAAGGCCACTCTTGCAAGGTACTGCTATATTCAGGGAAGGGGGAAGGTGGAGGAGAGAAATCTGAGCAGATTACTTTGAGAAATAAGATATGGGCTGCCAGCACCTTGATCACTACCTGACCCCGTTGTCTTGGCCAACATTCCCTTTCCCATAAAATCAGTTCATTCAATTGTCCAAGGCTGTGTGTGGATATTAATGTATGAAATGGCTGCCACTACATGTTCAGTTACTTCACTACCAGTCTAGTATTGTTTGTAAAGCACTTTGGGATACAGTGTGTATGAAAACCACTACATAAATGCTGATTCTTCTTCTTATTATTATTATTTCCCATGGAAAAAGAAGACAAGACAAGCATATGTTTGAGTTTCAAGAAAGTATGAACTCTAACATTGGACTGAATAAGAACTTTGCTACAAAAAAGTGGTGGCTCTAGGGGGTGGTGAAGGGTGTGGCTGCACCCCCCCCACACACACACATAGTAATGTACTTGCGTGCTGCTGCTGCATTTCACTTTGTTGAAGAAGTCTGATTTATTGATTGTACAAATGTTAACATTCAAACTATGGATTACATTTGTCAAAAACACACTAGAAAAGAATAGCAGAAAATATAAAGGTTTAATAAAAATGTTAAAAAGTGCATATTAAGCATGCACACCACCCCAGCACCCCCACTGTAGCATCTTGGATCCACCATAACCACTAGACCACCAGGTTATGCAAGATTTGTACTGCACTGTGGTTTGCCACAGAGAAAGTCGGTTGTATTAAAACACAATTTCAGCATGTTAAACAAAATGAACAGAACTATAGCCTAATATGTGCATTATACAAAATAATGCACATGGTTTTGACCATTTGGGTGAAACAATTGTATACAAAGGGAAAAAATAACTAGTTAGCACTATAGAGGGCCATATATCTTTCTGACTTTGGCTCCAATTATGTAATCACATATAACATTTGGCGGCCATTTTAGAAAGCAGGTAAGAAAGTTTTTTTGAATTTGGAAGGCTGATTTTACAATATTCAAATGCTCTGGAACCACATTTAGGTAAAATATATAAATGTAGTTTTAGCCTTAATGAATACAGCAGCCTTTCCCTTAATCACCTACAGAGTTAGATTTTTGAATAGTGTGTTGTCAAAATGTTGTTTAGGTATCCTTTAATGGATTGTAGATTGCTATCGTTATCATACATATGTTCAATGAGTGCAGGAAGAATCATCGCTGAATTCTATCTGCTGATTCAGATGACACAACGCCTGCCTCAGCACACACAGAAGTGTCATTATGTACATAAAAATATTTCGGAAAAAAATGACTGCTCCACATATTTGTCAAGCGTATTGTTTACATCAACCGCCGAGTGTGATAAAGCATGTTAAAGCAAGTGTGCAACATTATCCCTGAGCTTGAGCTGAGCCCAGTTCAAAGGATATGTACCAGAAGGAACTATTCATTTGGGACAAGTCTTTGCTATCAGATTCCTGAAGCCTACATTCTCCATGAAGGGTATGGCAAGCAATTAATTGTGAGCATTTCTTCTGCAGCAGAGTTATTAGCAGTAGTAAAAAGCAGTAAAAACCTTTATTTTTACGCATCATATACTGTAACTATTAGGAGACTAAGCTCTATTTACAAAGTTGTCCTGTTTCAGTGGTAGGATGTTGCATACTGTTCTATGAGAAAAATTATCATATATATATATATATATATATATATATATATACATACATATAAAAAATTATATATATATATATATATATATATATATATACATATATCTATATATGTATATGTGTATATATATATAATGGTAGCGAAGTATACATATATCTATATATGTATATATATGTATATATATTATGGTAGCACGGTAGTGCTACCACAGTTAGGGTTGAGGAGCCATTTACATGTTTAACCCAAAATTTTGCACCTTAATAACTTTGCAACCATTTGACAGATTTGCCTGAAATTTGGAATACACGCTCAAGACCTATACTCCTTGGGATCTGCCAAGTTTTGTACCAGTCGGATACATGCCTGTGGAGTTATTAAGCATGATCTGTGTGTGCGTTTACGCTTTTTCTGGAATACCCTGATTGTCATACTACAGGTCGCGACGGTTTATGCTTTACCTCAGCCTGAAATCTTCAGGAATGTGCGCTGGGGTCTCCGATTCGCCTTTTGAAGATTTTGTGAAAAATATTAAACTGTTCAAAGTTATGGCAGTCCGAACTTCTATTTTTACCCATAGGATAACATTACGGCGTTCGCCGCGCCTTTGAGGGCCCATATCTAGAAAACGATGCCAGATACAGAGTTTTTGTCAAAAAATTATAGCCTCCTCTATCAGGGCTATGTATAAAACTAGCCAGGAAAGTGATAATATATATGACTTTTAATTTTTTTTCTATGTCATATGTTTACTGAGATATAAGCAATTTACTATTACAACTACTGATGTTTGTGTTCCGAGAGTCATTATTTTGCATACATTCTTTCTACTCACTGTCTTTCTCTGTACAGCTTTTGGGGAAAACCAGCCTGTGCGCTTACATTACTCTTACCATTACCATTTCTGCTTGCGGTTCCATACCTGTTTCACTTACCGTTCACGTTTACTCCACCATGTACATTACCCTTTGCGTTTTCATTTGCGGTTGTGTTTCTGTTGTTTTTAACATTTCTGTCTACAGTACTGTTCCTCTTTCTGTTTTGCTTTGCATCACCATGCGCATTACGATTTGCGTTTGCAGGCACAATGTTACAATGCGACAAGACATCACCCCCAGCTCCCGCCGCTGCATTACATTCACTATTTCTCATTATCATTCTCAAAAAGAAGGGAAATTAGAGGCAAAAAACTCCGTTTAATGCATCCGTTAGGGTTGTTCTACAGCGACAAAAGTGAGGAAATTCGATGTTAGGGTTGAAACCCCCTTTGCACCCTTCCAGCCCCCCCAACTGGAATCGGGGTGTGCATTGGGGTCATCGGTCCTAACTGTCACCCCATTCTCCTATTCCTCAGCTTCTTTCCACATGTGATGGGGTGACACTTAGGGCTGATGACCCCAATGTGCACCTCGATTCCAGTTGGAGGGGTGGCTTCATACATGGCAGATCCTGCCAAACCAACCTGGTCGAGTTCTATGACTGGGTAACTAGGCAACTGGACAGGGGCCATGCAGTGGATGTCCTGTATTTGGACTTCAGTAAGGCATTTGACTCAGTGCCACATGGAAGGCTGGGAAGGAAGTTAGTAGGCACAGGGGCGGGTGCAAAGCTGGTGAGATGGGTAGGAAACTGGCTGCAGGGAAGGCAACAGAGGGTGGTGGTTGGTGGGGAGCTCTCACACCCAAGGGCAGTGATGAGCGGTGTTCCACAGGGCTCAGTGTTGGGACCAGTGTTGTTTGGGATATTCATTGCAGACATATCATGGGACATCAAGAGCAAGATCAGTCTGTTTGCTGATGATACCAAGGTAGGCGCGGTGGTGGATGACCTAGGGGGATGGCAGGGGTTGCAGGATGATCTGGCAAAGCTTGAAACCTGGTCAGACACCTAGCAACTGGGCTTTAATGCCAAAAAGTGCAAGGTGCTGCATTTTGGGATGAAGAACCCAAGGAGGAGTTACCAGCTAGGGGGAGTGCAGCTAGCCCAGACAGAGGAGAAGGATCTGGGTGTGCTCATTACAGGGTCAATGTAGGAAGGCAGCTGCAAAGGCCAACAAAATGCTGGGTTGTATTGCAAGGGGTATATCCTCGAGGAGGGAGGAGGTGATTCTGCCACTGTATAGGTCATTAGTTAGACCACACCTGGAGTACTGCATGCAGTACTGGCATCCGTATTGGAAAAGGGACATTAAGTTACTGGAGGGGGTGCAGTGCAGAGTGACAAAGATGATCAAGGGGCTGGGGGACTTATCATACAAGAGGAGGTTGAAGGAGTTGAACATATACTCACTGGAGGAGAGGAGAGACAGGGGTGACATGATTGAAACCTTTAAATACATGAAAGGAATAAACAAGACGGGTACAGAGGGGCTGTTCAAAGTAAGGGAGGGGAGGGCCACCAGGGGCCATGATATGAGACTGGAGCGAGGAAGGTTCAGGATGGAGATGAGGAGACACTTTTTTACAGAGAGGGTGGTGGCTGGGTGGAATGCATTACCTGCTGAAGTGGTATGCAGTAGAACAGTGGACTGCTTCAAATGAGGATGGGACAGGACAAGGGGGAGGGTTAATGAAGGGGAAGGGTGGAAGGGAGGGTCAGCTGCAGAATAAGGGGTGCTAGCTGCACATTCAAGCAGACTTGATAGACCTCTAGGCCTTTATCTGCTGGCAAATTTTGTATGTTCGTATGTTCGTATCACTAAGCACCACCATGTGTTCTGTATGGTCAGTAGTACTGCCTCCCTGTTTCGCTTTTACCTTCTCAAAGAGCTGTTTATAAATAAAGCTATCACAGTCCCAGAGACTCAGAAAATGCAGAGCTTAACCAACTCTCTCCCAAACCAGAAACACATTTTAAATTGAAACACTGTTAACAAAACAAAAAAAAACTTTTTCCTTCATAACAAAAACCAAAAAGTTAGCTTGCTTCATTGAGAACTCTGCGGGTCCTGGCACTCCAGCTCCTATTTCCAATCGTGTTCGTTTCTCCTGTGGCAACATTGGCTTGGGAGGCTTGTCCTCTTATGTCTGTGGAGTGGTCATGTGATGGTGTTTGCACTTCATGACATTCAAACTTGCTGAACTGTTGCCTAGGCAACCATGACCTTTCCATGGACATATTTCGGCAGTATTTCTCATTCAGTTTACATCACCTTGTTACTTTATTTGGTATTTTTCATTTTTCCACACTTTCTATTTTATTCCTACATACATTTGTTAAAAAAAGTATATTTCATTCATTTATTTATGCCAAATCTAATTTGGTCTCTACTCAATTATTCGTGCTCTCTGCCAAGTGGTTCTGCATCCACTGTTCATTTGGTTCCCTCAATGTCTTTGACTTACTCTTCATTCTTAAACAAAATGTTTCAGTAAATTTTCTTTTACCCTGATGTTATTACTTTCTATCTTTCCATCCATTTATTAATACATCTGAGCTTCCTTGTCTTTGTTCAACCTTTCTCTCAAAAATAATAAAGTTTGTGTAATTATTTTGCTTTTCCTTTTTCATTTTACTATCTACATTTCTCCTAATGTAATTTGTACCCTTAGTCACTAAGCCGTTTACTAGGTCATTTCAAGCCCCAGTTCTCATGGAAAGGTGATTTGCATGGCCAATGAATCGCTCTTCGGCAGGATTTGTGAAATTCCACTGACATTGTTCATGAGCTGGGGTCTCAAAAGGGGCATGTTGAAAATTTGGTGTAAAAAATATGCAAAAATGGCAAAGTTATGCACCAAAGTTGAAAACCCCATTAAAATACATTGATCAATCAATCAATCAAATCTCTATTAATCCAGGCGATCACCATTGAGCAAGCTCATTTACAAGGTGAACCTGCTGTTGGCAGGGAAAATTGTTCAGTTACATATAAATATACATAATACAAAAGGAACAACATGTTTACAATACTGATAGGAGCAGAGTATTTACATTCCAAGTCACATGTACAAGAAAGATATACATAACACAACCCGAACGTAATATATATATATATATATATATATATCTACAGTTCCCACAGGAGCAGGATGTGTATGGATGTCATATACAAACCATAGAAGAAAAAAAGAAAGATTATTTATATTCCTGTCCAGCAGAAACCTTTTTTTACAGAATAAAAAAAATAGGAGGACTCCTGGTGATGCCATCATTGAACCATACTTACCTTACCTTCTGATGTTGCAGTCACCAGTTCCAGCAGCAAGACGTGTCTCCCACAGCAGAGTGGATCTTCACCCTGAGACATTGTCAGGTGAGAGATGGTGTGTGTGGGGCTCTGGGAGTGCAGGGTGGTGTGTTCTGAATGTGAGTTATGGGGTGGGGGTGTGATTGGTAATGGACCTTTTTTTTTGCAGAATAAAAAAATAAAGACATCATAGGACCATTTTCTTTATTTCAGTGAAAGAAAGTGAATGTTCATTAGACACCATGGAAAGCAAAGAAATCTAGAGGATGGTAATCAAAGGGTGGGGATGCCACTGGACACCAAGGAATTATGAAGAAGGAATGAGGATGACAATCGGAGGGTAGAGGTGCCACTAGACACCAGGGAAATACTTTATAATGACATGTATGATGATCAGACACTGGGGGCACCACTATACACCAGAGTAAATGGCCCAACTACAGGGTCAGTGATGGGAGGGTGAGGGAGGCCCCTAGACACCAGGGAACATTTTAACATATACGGGAATGGCAATCAAAGGGAGGGGGTGCCACTAGATACCAGGCATGTTCAGGTGAGAGAGATTGTGTGTGGGGGGCTCTGGGGATGGGGATGGTGGATGCTGAGTGGGAGGTCAGGGTGGGGAGTGCGATTGGTGATGAACCTTGTTTTACAGAATAAAAAAAATAGGAGGACTTCTGGTGATGTCATCATCAGATATGGCAGCCTGATTCTGAGTGCTGAACACCTGGCAGTAAAATCTGTTGTAATTGGTCACTTAATCTTAAGTTTTGCCATTAGTTGTAACCTTGCTGGATTGCCAAGCCTGTATACTCATGAAAAATTCTTAAAGTTCCCCTAAGCATACCCCCAGACTTCAGAAAATGGAGCTGGCTAAATCATGGCCTAGAGACAGTAGTCTCATGGCCTCTCATGCGTCTACCTTCATGGCTGGTTTGGGAGATGAGGAAGATGATTACAGCTCAGTGGTGGATTCAACAAGGGGCAGAGTAGACACCCACGCAATCATGAAAATGTTTAATCGCATAGATGGTAAGGTATCTGGAATTCAAAATGATGTTAGAAAACTGGAAAAGTGCACCACAGAGATGGAGACACATCTGTGTTCTCTGCAGCAAGAAAACATGGCCTTTGGTCGCTCCCTGGCATATTTATACAGAAGGGAAAGAGATTTGACTGCAAGAGCGGAGGATGCGGAGGCCTACTCAAGAAGAAATAATATTACAATATTAGAATATCTGTCATACCGGAGGGTGCGAAGCAAGATGATGTTGCTAAATTTATGACCTGCTGGCTACAAAAAAGCTGTACTTGTCTGACAATTCAGAGTTGGATATAGAGTTGGGTACAGAGTGGGCACACAGAGCAGTGCCAAAACATGGAGCCCTTCCCCACTCCATCATCATTAAATGTTTGAACTACCCTGTAAAAAAAATCCTGATGCTAGCCTGGGCCAAGAAAGACCTTAATTTAGATGGGCAGCGGGTTTATGCGGACCAAGATTACCCTCCCTTGCTTTTGGCTAAGAGGAAAAAAGTGCTACAGATTGTCAAGCAGCTTAAAGAAAAGGGCCTCATGGTGCAAGTCCAATATCCAGCCAGATTATGGGCCCAAGATAAAGATTATGTGAAAAGTTTTGACTTCCTGGTAACAGCTACCTCTTACCTTGAATCCATGAATATAGCTATACCAGATCTAAAAGAAGATGTGGCAAAGATGGAAATCAAAGTTTTGCTGTGGTCAGTCAAGTCCCCCACAACAGTGAAGGGCAAACAGTGACCAAATAGTGTGCTACCTGTGCACTCTGATCTTTCCAAATAGCTAAAGAAAAGACAGATGACCTGATACAGTTCAGTTGGCTAAGCTAAACAGCATTCTTTCTGTTCGGCAAAGGGATGAAATTAGTTACCTGATTGGCTTTTGAAATATTGTACAGGTAATAGGGTGGGATCCCATCTCTTTCTCTGTTGGACTATTAGAGTTTTAAGACCTGTTTGATTGCTGATTGGTTTGGAGATATTCTTTATGCTGAGTTGGAAGTGGGGGAACTTTCTGTATGCAGAGGAACTGAGTAACAAGCGAGCACAAGGTCCAGCATGGTTGGTTTTAAGTTACACCTCACTAGGTGCTGTGAATTAATCGCCTCCTCACTAGGAAGGGGACACCACAACCAGACTGGATCTAGACCTTGAGTACATGCTACCCACCTGTCAAACCCTTAACTGTGGCAAGTAGCTTTACACAGTTTTAGACTGGGATCTACTTTTCACTCACGCAAGTTATGATTTTCAGGGGTATAAGTAGATAAGCCTGAGTTAATTGTATGTAACACACTAAGGGCTGTTTGAAGAAAGGGGTTATGAAACTCCAGATACACCTGACTTTAAATGGCTCAATTCAGATTTTCCACCAACATCTGAGCTTATTTGGGGGCTATTAGCTCATTTCTGGACTGGATAATTCAGAACTGTTATGGACTGTGTGGATTCCGTGAATATATATAATGACTTTAAAATGGAGATGTTTGAGGTGAAAGTCTAACCTACCTATAAGACTGTTTTGTTTTTGAGATGATAAGGGGGGAACAATGAGGAAGGGTTTGGTACTGGCTGGTACCCAGCCCCTGTGTCTCCCCGATGTCCTCTTGATGTGGCCGATGACCAAGGAGTTACAGTAACTTGAGTCAGAGACACAACTTGTGCCCAGACACTTAGGTATGTCAGGCTCAGATGGGGTGGCATTTTCCACTTGATCCTCAAAACTCAGATTCCAAGATACATGTAACCTTTTGACTCAAGCATTGGATGACCACCGGGGCATTCATGCACTGGGATCCTGGCAGCTCACCTCATAAGAATAAAAGTGAGTGAGGACTCTAGTCTGCTTATTATCTATACCCTGTCAATCAGGGTGCTCTCTTGAGGGTGCAAGTGTCCACGAAGGTGCTGAGAAGTGGCTCTGGAAGACCTGTTTGTCTTCCATTGAACATTTCCTATTCAGTGTCCAGTTACTGTTCTGTACTGAATGGTTGGGTTTATGTTTCAAGTTATTCTAAATGTTTGTCTACATGTGTGGTTTTATGGTTTACTTATAATTTCTTTTTGTCCAGGAATTCGGTTCCATATGAAACAGGTGTGGGGGGGAGAGCCTGGGGAAGGGGTAAAAGGATTCCATTACCAGATAAATATGGATAAGTTAAAATTATGTATCTGGAATGTGAAAGGGGTAAATAATGTGGTTAAATGGGCAAAAACTTTACAAGAGCTACAAAGGACCAAATGTGATATAGCATGTATACAAGAAACCAAATTTTCTGCAACTGAACACTTAAAACTTCGCAGAATGTGGGTGGGAAATGTCTATGTTGACTCCCATATGGGGCTAAAAGGGCAGAGGTGGCAATACTACTAAGAAAAGGACTACCTCTTCTGGTAATGCAAGTACACACAGAGGGAAATGGATGGTTGGTTCAGATTTCAGGGATGCTTGGAGGCACCCTTTACACGAGGTTGCAGCTTATGTACCAACCCCACCCATGGGTGAATTCTTTAGAAGGGTGTTTCAATTACTTTCTACACTGTCAGAGGGGCAGGTGCTATGCTTAGGACACTGGAATAGTGTCAGAGATTCAGTGTTGGACAGAAGTACTTGTCAAGGAGGGAGTCATAGAGCTTGCTTTAAATTATTAAAGTTATTGAGGATGGATGGGGGACCCATGTAGACTTCAAAATCCAAGTCAAAAAGAATTTACATTCTACTCAATAGTCTCCAACTCCTATTCAAGACTAGATAGATTATATACACAGATACAATGGGTGCATGTTATTTATAGACAAAATTGCACCATATTTCTCTGTCAGGCCATGCTATGGTTGCCTATGATCTAAGGTGGGGAACTCAGTAATCTAAGGGGAACTGGAGATTAAATGTAGGCATTCTGCATGATGAAGGTTTTGTAACATCCACCAAAACCATTATTAAATATTTTCTGAGAGAGAATACAGAAAAAGATACCTCCCCTAAGTTTATATGGGATAGTCTTAATGCAGTGGTGAGAGGGCATGCTATCTCATATGCCTCTTATAAAAAGGAAAAACATCAAGCCACCCTATTAAAATCATAAGCGGCATTAGGGCAGGTAGAATCTGAACACAAAAAAATTAGAGAGCCAGCACTTTTACTGAAACTTAAAAAGGCGAAAGAAGAAGTAAATAATTTCTTAGCTCATAGGACAGAGAATGCACTTTATTTTATTAGACTAAAATACTATGAGTAGGGAGATAAAGTGGGTAGATTGCTTGCTGTCCGTCTTAAGAAACAAGAAGCAGATAGATATATTTCCAGAATAAATAGTGGGAGGGGAGATACAAACTTTGCGACCTCACCCACACAGATTGCAAATGAATTTCTCAAGTATTATTTTCAGGGTAGCCTGTGATGTTGGCGCCTGAAAGACCAACTACCCTCTGTGGTTGAGGTGCTTCTGTTGGATGCTGGTGAAATGGCGGGTGGCTCTTATAATATATTTCCTCTAGAATATGAAATTTGAGGTGTGCAATCTCTGCCCATGCTGCTTGGAGCTAGTCCTAAGATCTCCAATGGCCCAGCATGTAGGACAGTGTCCTAAATCCTGTAAAACTACACTTCTGAAAAGTGTTCTGCAGTTAATGATATCCATTCCAGATAAGCTGCTGGGTTTATAACCTGGTCAGAGTAATTAGAAGGAAGAAAATGAAAGCAAAAGTTTGATTTTGTGTTTTTGTTTGTTTATTTTTGTATAACTTGTTATAACAAGTCAAATTACTAGTGCCCCTGTAAATGAGGTCACAGTGTGGATACCCCACTGATCTGCCCCTTCCTGCTTTGCCACAGGAAATGTCATAACTGTGCTACCCTCTAAAAGGAGTGTAGTGTGGGGTGGTTGGGGATGGGAGTGGGTGGCTGTGCCCTTCCCCTGCCAAAAAAGAACCATGGATGAAAGAAACAAGGTGGTAAGAGCAGAAACAATCAGTCAGCAACAAATGCAGTAACCCTGACAGCTTATCATAATGATAGATAAAACTTTAAAACCTGTAAAGCACCACCTGTAATAATTTCACAGAAGATATACCATGTAAGAAACTCTTTGCTACAGAGAAAAGTAAAGCAGTAACAGAAGCTATACCTTGCAAAAGACAATTTGAATCAGAAGATTACAGCAGTAATTTGTTAGTGCACACCTGTAGGCACACATTGTAATAATGCAGCAGAAGGTATACCTAGTAACAATCAGAAAAATCAGAAATCAGAAAAAAATAAAGCAATAAAATGTTAACAAACAGTAACAATCCCTGTGAGTACAAAATAAAAATAACACACAGTAAATCTGCCTAGCCAAAAGAAGTCTTAATCCTTTCCCTTGCTCTGGTAAGGTTCTTTGTTCTGTCCTTTCAAGCAACCTAGAAGGAAAGAGCTCAGGTGAAGCTAGGTGCCATGTCCAGCAAACCTAGTCTTCCACCTCCAAGTTATCGACTAACCTGATTTTTTAACCCTTCTTTCTGTTGGAAGTTGCTGACAAGTTGCCAGCTCCATTCCCAGATACACACCTAATCCCCAGGAAGAGCTGTGGGAGGAAAGCAATTAGCTCCTTCAATGTGAGAAGGAGACTGCAACACATCTGAGACAGAAAACCTTTTCAGCAAAAAAAAAGTGTCAAACAGTAATTTGGCTTAGCCTAATGATAAAAAGTCACAAAACTGTAAGCACCACCTGTAATAATGTCACAGAAGATATACCCTGTAAGAAGCACTTTGCTAAAGAGAAAAATAAAGCAGTAACAGAAGATATACCTTGCAAAAGACAATTTGAATCAGAAGATTACAGCAGTAATCTGTTAGCACACACTGTAGGCACACATTGTAATAATGTAGCAGAAGGTATACCCACAACAATTGGAATCAGAGAAAAATAAAGCAATTAAATGTCAGCAACAAACAGTAACAATCCCTGTGAGTACAAAATAAAAATAACAACACACAGTAAATCTGCCTAGCCAAAAGAAGTCTTAATCCTTTCCCTTGCTCTGGTAAGGTTCTTTGCTCTATCCTTTCAAGCAACCTAGAAGGAAAGAGCTCAGGGCCTAAGACAAGTAGCACACACAATATCCTTCTCTGAGGTACTGCCTGTCAATGGCATGAGTGAGGTGAGGGGACTTTGCACTATGCAGTTTAATGAATGGTTGAAAAAATGGTGTGGCGCACAGGGGTTTGGCTTCATTGGGGACTGGGGTTCCACCTGGAGGTACACCAGCCTATACTGGCAGGATGGTCTGCATCTGTCCAGGAAGGGAACAAGTCTTTTGAGCAATCAGTTTAAATGCTTCATTGGCAAGCTTTTAAACTAGTCAAGGGGGGAGGCACTGATAAGCAGCAGGAAAATCCCAGCCTCTCCCTACAAAACAGGGTACTAAATGAGAAAAAGACCGAGGTAGACAGGTCAGTGGGGGATGCTGCAAAAGAAGGTAAAGCCATCAAAAAATGGAGAGCAATGAGTACCAATGCCTGTAGTCTGAGTAACAAGCTTCCTGAATTAGTGGCCTTGATGGAGGAGGAACATCTGGATATCGTGGCAGTCACAGAAACATGGTACACAAAACCATGACTGGGACATAAACATACCAGGATACACTATCTACAGGAGGGACAGGAGGGTAAAAGAGGAGGAGGTAGCTCTTTACATAAGGGAAGGAATCAAGGCAATAGAACAAAAGGGAAAACAGGGAGGAGAAGAAGCACTGTGGGTAAATTTGGAGACCGCGAGACACCACAATCTGCACAGGGGTTAGATACAGACCCTTCTCAGGGGGAGGAAATGGACAAGGAAATGATAGAAAGAATACTTAGAATGGCAGAAAAAGGGGAGATATTGCTGATGGGTGATCTGAATATGCCAGATGTTAACTGGAATGCAGTTGCAGCAGCCACTTCAAAGAGTGGGGTTATTCTAGATGCCCTACAAGGGGCATGCCTTAGACAACTAGTATTGGAGCCCACTCGAGAGGGAGCATTCTTAGACCTGGTTCTCTCAAATGGAGATGAAGAGAGGATCACAGATGTAGAAGTGGGTAGCCATCTGGGAACTAGCGACCATCGAACAGTATGGTTCTCAATAAACACAGCAATAGAGTCAAGCCATACAAAGGCAAAAGTACTGGACTTTAGGAGGGCTGACTTTGCTAAAATGGGTGAGTGCCTAAGGAATGCACTAGCAAAGGGACAGGAAGGAGGGTGGAAGAACAATGGAATAATAAACTGCCATCACAGAGGTAACAAGCCTTTGTGTGAAGCAAATTAACAAAATGAAACGATGTAAGAAACCACTATGGCTCTCAAAGGAAGTGGCAGTGAAGGTTCAAGAGAAAAGAAAGCATTCAGGAAGTACAAGGAATCACAGAAGGAGCAGGACAGGGAACTGTATCAGTTAAAGCAAAGGAAGCTGGGAAGGCAGTCAGAACAGCAAAGGCCAAACCGAGGAAAAGATAGCCAACTCTGTTAAGAAGGATAAAACCTTCTATAGGTACATCAGGGAGCGAAGGAAGACCAAGGGAGGCTAGTGAGGGCTTAATAAAGAGGAGGGAGGGTGGGCAGAGGGTGACTGTGAAAAGGCAGAGATACTAAACAAATATTTTGCTCAGTATTTACAAAGGAAGTGGGGGAGGTACCTAAAACAAACAGTAGAAACACTCTGGATACGGAAGTTGATACCAGCCCATTTACAGAAGAAAGGGTTCTGAAAAACTCTTAAAACTGAAGGTGGACAAAGCAATGGGGCCTGATGGGATTCATCCCAGAATTCTAAAAGAACTAAGGGTAGAACTAGTGACACCACTGACTACCCTCTTTAACAAATCATGGGAGGATGGGGTGGTACCCGAGGACTGGAGAAGGGCAGATGTGATTCCCCTTCACAAAAGTGGGAGCAAGGCAGAAGCAGAAAACTACAGACCTGTTAGTTTAACCTCAGTGGTAGGGAAAATGATGGAATCACTTCTGAAGGAAAGAATTGTTTAGTATCTAGAGGCCAGAGGGGCTCAGGACCCAAGGCAGCATGGATTCACAGCAGGAAGGTCATGCCAGACAAATCTGATAGATTTCTTTGACTGGGTGACCAAAGTAGTAGATCAGGGAGGGGCTGTGGACATGGCCTACCTAGACTTTAGCAAGGCATTTGACACAGTCCCACACAAAAGATTAATATACAAGTTAGCCAGCCTGGGAGTGGGTCCCAAGATGACAGCCTGGGTAAAGAATTGGCTGGAGAATAGGACACAGAGTAATAGTAAATGGAGTCCACTCTGAAGAAAGGGGGTTACTAGTGGGGTACCGCAGGGTTCAGTACTAGGACTGGTCCTCTTCAATGTCTTTATAAGCGATATTGCAGAGGGCTGGAAGGAAAAGTATGTCTCTCTGCAGATGACACAAAGATCTGCAACAGAGTTGATGCACAAGGTGGGTGGAAAGGATGAGAAGGGACTTGGCAAGGTTAGAGGAATGGTCAAATGTATGGCAGCTTAGATTCAATGCTAAGAAGTGCAAGGTAATGCACCTGGGAAACAAAAACCCAGGGGAAGAGTACACAATGGGGAGTGAGATACTAACAACAACAAAAATGGAAAGGGACCTGGGGGTAGTCATATCAGATGACCTAAAGGTGGGCAAGCAATGTGAGAGGGCAGCAAGGATGGCTGGGGGGATACTGGGATGCATAGGGAGAGGCATCACCAGTAGAAAACAGGAAGTTATTATCCCTCTGTACAGACATTTGGTGAGACCCCATTTGGAGTACTGCATGCAGTTCTGGAGACCAATCTCATAAGGACATAGACAGGATGGAGGCTGTCCAGAGGAGGGCCTAAAATGGTGCAGGGTCTGCACCAGAAGACATATGAAGAGAGACTTAAGGAGCTGAATATGTATAGCCTGAGGAAAAGGAGAGAGGGGGGACATGATAGAAACTTTCAAGTATCTCAAGGAATCAACAAAGTCCAAGAGGGTAGCATCTTTCAAAAAGAGGTGTGCAAGAACAAGGGGCACAATTTGAAGATAGAAGAGGGCGCTCAGAGGTAATTTAAGGAAGTATTTTTCACAGAGGGTTGTGGATGCATGGAATGGCCTTCGGAGGAGGTTGTGGAGTTAAAAACAGTGGTGGAATTCAAGCATGCATGGGACAGTCATAAGGCAATTCTAGGGGGTGGGGGTAGGAAGAAGTAGGCTGCTGGTTAACTAGAATCTGCAGCTTATCCAATAGGTAGGGAAATGGGCAGACTGGGTGGGCCAAGCAGTCCTTATCTGCCATCAAAATCTATGTTTCTATGTTTCTATGTAAATTCCTGTCTTGGATACAGTTGTTATATCAAAATATCTGAATACAACCTTTCATAAATGGAATGCCTGAGTCTGTTTTTCTGGGTCAAAAAGGGATCCATCAAGGCTGTCAATTAAGCCAGTTTTTGTATGGATTCCAACTACATCCATTAATCAGAATATTTTACATAATCCCACCATCCCCAGATTACATCTCTCAAACATCCAACTGGAACCAGCAGTATGTGCCTATGCAGATGATAGCTATATATGCACTGCAGACAAAGTGTTACACTTTGATTTAGTACACACTCTGTCAGCTCTTGAGAATACTTCAGGATCAAAATTAAATGTTACTAAAAGTACAGGTATTAGACTGAAGCCACTATCTGATGTATCTTATTCCCCACATACTGTATATTTAATATTCTGATTTCTGATCCTCCTATAGAAATTTTAGGAGTTTTATTTGGCAGTCCTGATGATGCCACCATAAACTGGAACATGATTATATCTAAAACTGCAGGTATCATATATTCTTGGAAATATGAAACCATTGCTGAAAGGAAACAGGTGTTTTTATTAAAAACTCTTGTTCTTCCTCTTTTATTTGCATGTGGCACATGTATTTCCAGTTCTTGCATCCTTGGAGGGTTCAGGTTACTAATGTTTTCTTTCAAGGTTTCTGGTGCAGTCGGTTAAATCTGATTAAGGGAATGAATTTGTACCATGATTATAGTCTCATGGGTATTTGGATGTTGCACCCCATTATTTTTTTCTTAGCCTTTTTGTACATTGGAATATTTCCCCAACGTTAAAGGAAACATCCCCTTTTTGGTTTGATATTTTAAAAGGATGGTTGATGGCTACTTATAATATATGGAATAAGGCTCCTTTTACTCTTCTAAAAAATATAAAAGCTTCTAAGTTACCTTCCCATGAGCTTGCAGACTTCCAAAAATATAAACTCTGGAAACTTACTGCAGATACTATAGTTACCCTACCTAGGAGACAGATATACAATGTGATACTCTGGGATAATTTTTATGAACCCTCCCTCCCAAATCATGGGAGATGATGCTGATACTTTAAAGAAAAATTTTGTCCAAATTACTGACAAGTGTATTCCCAGGAAATTTTGGGATACCACCTGGCTGTCTTTTCATGGAAGATTGAGAGTAAGAAACACTCACAAACACAAATCTATTGAGCAATGTATGTGCCTTCATCAGTCCTATATAGATGTTCTAGAAACATAGGAGCATCTTTATTTACTGTGCCCCTTTGCACAATATTTTTGGTCTTTTCTCTAACAACAATGGAATGACAAATGTATATCCCCTACAATGTATGATATCTTGGTACTAGGTACATACTCACCCCGTCTTTTTAAATATCATTCCAGTACCTTGCGTTTATGGATTATGTGACATGCTGGCCTGTGGTAAATGGAGAGGCAACACACTGGGTTTAAAGTTCACAGAAGAAAATGTACTTCCATTGCTCCAAATGTAAGTTATTGCTCCAGAAAAGCATAACCAGTCAGTTCAGCTTATCCAGCCTGGTCAGGTAACATAAAGGTTAACATAAAACAGTTCTTTCTGGCTGACTTGACAAAAGGAATCTTTGAACCACTTATGTGGGCCAGCATTTTTTTCAATATAGAGTCTCAAACAAAACAAACGGTTTGTGGGCCAGCAGATTTGAAAGCACAGTCTCAAAGAAAGCACAAACAGTTTTCCCTTTTAACCGTATTTGCAAGCTGTTATCAGCAGTACATTCCACTCACTGTTTTTGGTCCAGCTGGCTAGGCTGATCCTTTACCCCAGGACTCTCTGTTCTAGAAATGATCTCTTTCTCAGCAGCAGGTTTCAACTTCTCCCCAAAGGCTCTCTCCAACAAGTAACCATTCTCCTTTGCTTTCTACTGTGGTTCCTGTCTTACATTCCACCCTCCAGCTTGCAGGGTTCTCTGCCCAGGATTATCTCCTCCGTGCAGCCATTTCCAGCTTCCAATGGACTCCTTGCTGGAATCTCTCTGCCTTTCAACAATCCCTCTAATCAGCAACACCTGGGGAGGCACCCCCTTACCTATTCATGTTGCATTCCCTGCATTTCTTCATCCTCCACCAAGATGTTAACCTCTTGTTTCCCAGGGTAGTGTTTACACTGTCACATACCTTCCCCCTTTGTGTGAAGGCACAGTTGGTTGGCCCCTGACCATTCCCCTCCGGGACAGGAAGTCCACATTTCCATTCTGGGTCTCAGCAAGGCAGTGCACCATAAAGGAAAATGGCTGGAGGGCCAAGTACACCTGGTGATGTGGGGGTTGTCATCCTCATCACCTGTAATCACCTCATAGGGGCATGATCTGTGACCAGGATAAACTGCTGGCCATGCAGGTAGTAGTGGAGGGTGTCCACATCCCACTTGACTGCAAGACACTCTTTCTCTATCACTGCATAGTTTTCTCCCAGGGAAAGAGTTTCAGACTGAGGTAGAGGATAGGATGTTCCTCCCCCTTAAACTCCTGGGAGAGCACAGCTCCTAGCCCAACTTCAGAGGCATCAGTCTGCAGGATAAAGGTCCCATTGAAGGTAGGACTGCATAACACTGTCTCTCTGCACAGTGTCACTTTGAGTTGTGTGAAGGCCTTGTCACACTCCTCTGACTATTGGACCTTACTGGGGGCAGATTTCCAGGTGAGGTCTGTAAGGGGACTGGCAAGGGTATGAACCTGTGGTAATACCCTGCCAGTCCAAAGAAGGCCCTCACCTGGGTTTTGTGGTGGGTACTGGGCACTCAGCTACGGCTTGGACCTTACTGACCAAGGGTCTCACCTGTCCATTGCCTGTACAGTACCCTAAATACTTTGTTTCAGATTTGGACAAAGCACACTTCACTGGATTGCCCATCAGCCCTGCTTCTCATAAGGACTGTAGTACGGCTGCCACCTTGGATACGTGGGACTCCCAATCAGTGCTGTGGATCACCATGTCATCTAGGTAAGAAGCTGCATAGTGGGCATGGGGTCACAGCAAGTGATTCATGAGCCTTTGAAAGGTTGCAGGTGCCCCGTGTAAGCTGAAAGGCATGGTACAGTACTGGTATAGCCCAAAGGGGGTAGCAAATGCTGTCTTTTCATTAGGTCCAAAGTTGTGATGTACTTGGCTTCCCCATGTCTATCCAACAGTTCCTCTACCTGGGGCATGGGGTAGGCATCGAACTTTGAGATGGCATTGACCCTGAGAAAATCAGTAAAGAAGTGGGTAGCCCCACCTTCTTTTGGTACTAACACTATGGGGCTACACCAATCACTGCTGAATTCCTCAATTACCCCCAACTCTAGTATGTCCTATAACTGCTTCTTAACAGTGTCTCGTATGGCTTCTGTCAAGTGATACAGTCGCTGCAGCACCTTCTCCCCGGCTCTGTTTCTATATGATGAGCTATCATATGGGTTGTCCCTCGGAAGAAGGAGAAAACATCCAAAAACTGGCTTACCAACTCTCCTAGTTGCTGTTTCTGTTGGTGAGACAGCTGTACTCCCACTGGGACTTGAATCCCTGGATTCTTATCCGGCACTTGGGGTCCCAGATCCACGATGTCTGGTTCAGGGTAAATCAATAGGCTATCCCTCTGGTTCCAGAATTTCAGCAAATTGACATGGTAGATCTGGGTCTCTTTTCACCTGTCTGGCTGGCAAACTTCATAGTCAACTGGGCCCACCCTCCGGGTAACTTCGTAAGGCCCCTTCCATTTGGCTAGAAGCTTATTCTGGCTACTCGGTAACAAAACTAGTACCTGATCCCCTGGTTTATATTCCCTTAACCGGGTTCGGGCTACCTGGTAGCATAGTCTACAATCACCAGAATGTATTGGTACCCCCCTGCACTTTTTTCAAGGGGTCCCATTTTATCAACCCCAATCTGGTCAAATGGTGCCTCCATAACAGGTAAGGGCACTAAAGGGGCCCTTGGACTGTTCTTTGGAGCTACTAACTGGCATCAGAACAAGATGCTCACGCTCGCCTATGGTTCTTAATGGGATAGCCTCGGGGTACCGGGTAGCATAGTCTACAATCACCAGAATGTAATGGTACTCCCTGCACTTTTTTCAAGGGGTCCCACTTTATCAACCCCAATCCAGTCAAATGGTGCCTCCATAACAGGTAAGGGCACTAAAGGGGCCCTTGGACTGTTCTTTGGAGCTACTAACTCAGGATAAGATGCACAATAATCTTTAACAAGTTGATGGGTGCCTGGCCAAAAGAATCGGGGTAACAGTCAGGCTAGTGTATTCTTTACCCCACAGTGTCCTGACACAGGAATAGAGATGGCGAGGCATTGTAATTCTGAAAGACTCAAGGGATTAGCAACTGATGCCAGGTATCCCCCGTCTGGGCCTCCTTACTAACTTAATACAGGATACCCCCTTGTAACTCAAAATCAGGTTAGCTTGCTGCCCGATTCTCATCTACCACCTCCCCTTCCCTGACAGCCAATTGGGTGTATACCCGGCTGAGTATACCATTGGCCTGTTGTTCTTTGGCAATGTCCAGGCAGTGCTTTAACACATCTTGCTCTGATAAGGACAGCCCTCCGGGACTTTGGTTAGGTGGGTCAATGTTAGGATCAGGCTGTGGGTCAGGACCCACTTTTGCCTTTGCTTCACCTACTGTACCTCCTGTGCACCTGCCCCTTTGAGACCCTTTTTCTTTGCTGCTCTACATTCTCACTTAGATTTGTGGGTTCTCATCTGGGAGTTAATAATCCCTGGGTCCAGAAAGGGAAAAACTTCTCCCAGCTGCAGGTGACTGACCCACCTCTCCCTTCACCACCCTGAGACCAGATAATTACCAAAGATAAGTCTGCTTTCCATAAGTCATCAAACCATTTCCAATCTCTCCACAGTAACACTGGATAGGGTAACCCTGGGGCAACCCACACCTTTATAGTCTCTGTTCGGCCCCTCAGAGTAAGTGTGGGATGGGGTTCTGGTCCTGCCAGCATCAGGGGTTCACAAGGGCTGCCCTGACTAGGGTCTGGCAGCTTCCTGAGTCCACTAGAGCCTCCATCTTGATCCTGTCTACCTCAACAGGGACTACAAAATCTCAGGATTCTGAACCCCAACCCCCACCCCCACTGTACAGTGAATACACATCTGTAAATGTGCAGTCTATGAAGGTACAGTCCATGTGGGGGCAGTTCTTCACAAAGTGACCCTTCTGTCCACATGAGAAACATGCCCCAGTGTCTTGGCTATGGGGTGAGCCTCCAGGTTTAGGCAGCAGGCCCTCAGAAAATGTCTTCCTGGGAATCTGGGCTGTCATCTTTCCCAGAGTCTGACCCTTATTTGGCCTATAATCCCCCTCCCTACATGCCCAAGGTCCCTTCACAGTTCCAGATGATATTCCTTCAGTCTTGCTTCCAGGATGATTCCCTATCTTCCCAGATGGCCTTGTAAGCTGGGTCATGGGATGGGAGGAGAGTTCAGCATCCAACACTTGTTCTGAGATCTGCATGGCCTCAGCTAGCATGGTGATCTTCTGTTTGTGGACCCTGCTCTGAATTCCCAGAGGCAGGATGTTCAGAAATTGTTCCAAGATGATTAACTTGGCCACCTTAGGGCCACTGTGTCCTTCAGATTTTAGCCAACGCCAACATAGGTCCTGCAATTGTTGTCCCACTGCTCTAGGCCATGCACCTGCTGCAAATTAGAAGCTCCGGAACCTTCATCAGTAACTTTCTGAGTTGATGCCTAGGCATTCCAGGATTGCAGCTTTCACCTCTGTGTACTCCCCAGCTGTGGTACTGTCCATAGCTCAATAGGCTTGGGCTTCTCCAGTCAGACAGGGGGCAAGGTTAACAGTCCATTGGGGTCTGGGCCATCCAGCAACTTCTGCCATTAACTCGAATGTTACCAGAAAGTCTCAGCATCATCAGACATCATTTTGGTTAGCATGGCATTCATCCTAGGAACCCCTGGCCCCATGATAGCTGGACCAGCCTCACAAGTAGGATCTTGTTGCAGCTGTTGCACCAGGGACTGCAGCAGCTGCTTTTGTTGTTGCCCCATCTGTATAAATAACTGCTGTTGTGCCTCCTGTTGGGCTTGCTGTGCTTGTTGGGCCTGCTGTTGCACCTCCTGCTGCTGCTGAGCCAGCTGGGTAAGAACCTGTTGTTGCTGAGCCTGTAGTGCTTGTTACAAATGCTGTTGCATCTCCTGCTGCTGCTGTGCCAGCTGGGTGAGAACCTATTGTTTCTGAACCTGTTGTGCTTGTTGCACCCACTATTGCACCTCCTGCTGCTGCTGTGTCAGCTGCCTGAAAGCCTGTTGTTGTTGTTCAGTGAGGAACTTCAGCAATTTCTCCATATTCATCTTTCCAGAATGTAACTAGTCCTGATCACTTTAGCAAGGGTTCAAATCCCACTCTCACACCACGTGTGACAAGCTGGCCTACTGTATGGTAGATGAAGAGGCAACATGCTGGGTTTAAAGTTCACAGAAGAAAATGTACTTTTATTGCTCCAAATGTAAGTTATTGCTCCAGAAAAGCATAATCAGTCAGTTCAACTTCTCCAGCCTGGTCAGGTAACATAAAGGTAACACAAAACAGTTCTTTAAGGCTGACTTGACAAAAGAAATATTTGAACCACCCATGTGGGCCATCAGTTTTTTCAATATACAGTCCCAAACAAAACAAAAGGTTTGTGGGCCAGCAGATTTGAATGCACAGTCTCAAATAAAACACAAACAGTTTTCACTTTTAGCCTTATTTGCAAGCTGTTATCAGCAGTACATTCTACTCACTGTTTTTGGCCCATCTGGCTAGGCTGATCCTTTACCTCAGGACTCTCTGCTCTAGAAATGATCTCTTTCTCAGCAGCAGGTTTCAAATTCTTCCCAAAGGCTCTCTCTAACAATTGACCATTCTCCTTGGCTTTCTGCTCTGGTTCCTGTCTTACATCCAGAATGCAGAGTTCTCTGCCTAGGAGTATCTCCTCCCTGCAGAAGCTTCCAGCTTCCAACTGACTCATTGCTGGATTATCTCTGCCTTTCAACAATCCCTCTAATCAGCAACGCCTGGGGAGGCATCCCCCCGCCTTGCCTGTTCATGTTGCATTCCCTGCATTTCCTCATCCTCAGCCAAGGTGTTAACCTCTTGTTTTCCAGGGAAGTGTTTACACTGTCACAGATGATTATATTGTTTTGTTATTTCTGTAAAATATTTTCTTGAAATAAAAAATGTTCCCTATTCTTTGGGTAGGGGGAGCTCTAACTTGATTCTGTGGCAGCCTGCCAAAAATGGCCAACAAGGTGAAGGAGGATGAAGGTGTAGCTCACCTGTCCTCTGCTTCTGACTTTCTGCTACTTCTATTTTGGATATGGACCTGATGGAAGTTATGTTGATTGATGGATCTTCAACAGTTGTTGAACAGCTGTTTGTTGCTGTGATACCAAACGCTGACTCTGTCCCCACTATTGCCACTGCACCCACTCCCATTCCTGGAAGATTGAATCTTATGTGCACCACTTTGCAATATGACCTGATAAGTCTGTTTTGGCTATCCCAAGTGCCAATGAACTCAATTTACAACTTACCCTGGAAGAAAACTCCTAAACATAATTGCAGAGGAGGAGCACTTATTTCAGGTAGCTAGAACACAGCTGTGTCATACCTGTATGTCTCCCACCTCTGCTAAACTAACTACTGTTCAGTCTCTTTTGCCCTGCTCCACTGGAGGAGCTGGCTTACTGCAGTAGTGGTCTCTGGGGCTTTGGAATACTGGTGCTTTGACTTCCACTGCTCTGGTTCCCTGTGCAGCCTAACTCTGCTGCAGTCCTGCTCTGTCTTCCACTTCTGTCATGCTGCCTTAGACTTTTTTAACTGCTTTCACATAAGCATAGTAGTAGTCGTAGTAGTAGCAAAACATTTTTATTTATACAGGCAATCATTTGATAAGCTTTTTTTTTACCATACGGCCACTAGAGCCCTGTTTTCATGGTAATCCTGTAGATGACATATTTCAAGTTACAATTCTAATAATAAAAACCATGAAGATCTACAACATAATAGTTAAACAGTACAATCTTAACATGCAGACTGTATACTCAGACAAATCTCTAATAACATTTACATTCACATATAACATTCTGATTCAGTCTGGATTTAAATGAATCTACAAACATGTTCAAATCCCTAAGGTGATTTGAGAAATTGTTCCAAGTAATTGCAGAACGATATCTAAAGGTCACTACTTCAAACTTGTTTCTAGCTTCAGGTATCTGCAATGTGTTTATTTTCCTTAGACAAAATTTATGATTAGTCCACTCTAATGATTTTATTAGTCGCTGGTGTTCTTCCAATTTAAGTATTTTAAAAAGCAGAATGGACCATGCTCTATTCTTTTTGTTTTGTAATGAGTTCCAGGCCAGTTTCTGGTACAACATCCGCTAGCTCTTGGACCCCTAACCTGATGAACCCTGCGGTATTTCAATGCAGTGAATGTTCACCTTCTTCCTCTCTGGCTCACCTTCCTGAGAGCATATTTGATGAGACAATGACAAGCCCTGTTGCTTCGATTTTAGCACCTACTATGGTGTTGGTTAACATAGGATAAAGTAAAAGACTAAATTAGTCTATTGGATTATCAGGTGAAGGTATAGTCCTAATCATGGGTATTATAAAAATGCCTAACTAACCTAAGTAGGTACCCCCCTCCCCTCCCCCCGCGTTAGATTTTATTGTTTTGAGTTAGGAATATAATTAAAAATCATGTTATGGGCCAACTCAGTAAATTGGGAGTTTATTTTCACATGGATCCTGTTAAGATAAATATGAATAAGTGATTACCATATAAAAGCAGTTAATTTCATGCTGGCAGGCAACATAGCATGTCCTGAGAAGCTACGATAGAATATGTAAAAGAATTAGTGTGGTGTTCTGAAGCAAATAGTATGGGTAAGCACTTTATAGTTGTTGCTTTTTTAGATGGCTGTTTGGATTTTTTTTTTGCCTTTGAGAGCTGGCTAGAATTAGCTCATAGATATTTATGGAAAATATTGTTTCAATACAGGTTTGAGTTGAAAGAAGACCTTGAAGGGTAAAAAGATTAAAACAGGAAAATGAAACAGCAAATATAAAGGTACTATAAAGATCCTACTTTAAATTTAGTGGGCAGGCTATATTTTAAAAGTATTTAGTACCAAGACAGTGGTACATATAATTGTGAATTTGAGGTTAACGAAAAGTGGTGTTTAAATACAACATATTTCATATAAGAATAAAGTTAATCTTAGGGATCCATAACATGAGTGCAATTGTTATAGTATTTGAGCTAGTAAAAGTTATGCATGAATAAAATAGTATAAATATAAAAGAAGAGGTAAATTATAAATTAAAATGAGAAAATGAATGATAAAATAAAAGAATTACCATATGTGTTTACAGGGAAGTCTTTATCAAAATAACAACCAGGATTGACCTATCCTCATTCCGAGGGAATTTTTATGGTACAAAGGGAAGCCAAGCCACTGATAAAGTAGGTATTCTAAGGTCCGACATTTTGTTCAATGGAAGTTGAGTATAGTTTCATCAGACACTTAAATAACCATAATGTTAGGATATTAAAAAGCTTTTTTGTGTTAGTGGGGTATGTTTCCTTGAGTAAGAGCCAGAAGTGCTTCTCTCAGATTAGGTTGGCTAAGCTTTGCACACAAGTCTCAAGGTTATCTATGATCATTATGTATGTGATGTTAGTCTCAATTTTTTGAATGAAAAGATATTGATGTCAATATATTTAGAAACTGTATTTTACATTTTGTAGTTATTTAAAATGCATTATAACTGTAATGAATGTGTAAATAATAGGTAACATCTTTTGGTAGATTGTATTAAGTACCTATGGCCAAATCTCGCTTTGGCAGAGCAGCCATAAGCTACGTGCTGCCTGCACTTTGGAACAAAATACAAAAAACTCTTAAACTGTGCACCCCTGTCTGCTTCTCTGCCTTCAAGAGCTTATACTCCCTATCATTCAAAGAAGTCTGCAATTGTTTCTCCCACCCTTGCTCTGGGTCTGTGTCTCTCGTAGTACCCCATGCTGCCATGCACAGTACGCTAACAAAATAAACCTCTGGTACCGTCTACTGACCTTGCAAGACCTAGTCTCTCCATCCCCTCATTCCATACCTCTGCCCCACTGTCTCCCTTCCACCCACTTATCCTCTGTCCCCCATCATCAGGATAGAAATTGCTTGTATCCTCTGGTTGAGACCATTTCCGTGCCCACCACCTTGCCATTCTCCCTTCTGCATCCCTAGCCGTTTCCTCTTCCCCTCACATTCCTCAACTCTGCGTACCTACTACTCTTTCCCTTCTCATCCCATTAGGTCTCTCCAGTCCTGCCCCTCTTCTCACCTCCACGTTCTTCCCTTTTCCGCTCCCTCATTTCTGTGTCCAGACTGAATATAGGCATGTGCCATCCTTCTACACTATTATCTCGAACACTAGTTCTTGTATGCTCTATTGTCTCTTATGGATTTGTTTTCAAATATCCCTCTGTTCTCAGTCACATCACTCTGTTCTGTTATATCCACCGTGTTCCACCCTGGCCCATCTTGCAACTACACATTGAATAACTTTGCCTAATTGGACAATTAAAGATCTTGTTCGATGTATTGATATCGCTCTTGTAAAGAATGTCTCTGTACGATTATCTATGATTGTTGTATGTTTTGTAATCTTTAAACCTTTTGTATTACCTTGTCTGGTTGCACATATATGTTTGTAACAGTTTAACCTAACTAGGTCCATCTTGCAAATGAGCTATGCTCAATGATGTTTCGCCTGGATAAATAAAGATTTTGATTAATTGATTGATAGTTGGTGTATGTTATTAGCAAAAGGAAAATAGATGTTTTCAATAAGTTATTAAAGGAATGTTTTCTTTTTATAAATACTATTAAGTGAAAAACTGTGAGATTAAATACTAGAGGAGCTCTTTATGAAGAGACAGGTAACACACATGAATTTTTTTGTTAAGAATAATG
The DNA here is from genome assembly GCA_016271365.2 of Neoceratodus forsteri. Taxonomy (NCBI): domain Eukaryota; kingdom Metazoa; phylum Chordata; order Ceratodontiformes; family Ceratodontidae; genus Neoceratodus; species Neoceratodus forsteri. The sequence goes on along the minus strand of CM028131.1, from coordinate 155,528,393 downwards.
GATTGTATAAAATGCATCACAGACAGTTGTACTGATTTGTATATTTGTATATTTAATAGGATATTAAGAGGCACTTCCTGATGAAGCCTACATGGTGTAGGTGAAACGTCAAGCATTGGGCCTTAAAGAAATATGAAATTTGAATAAAGTTTATTTTGGAGAAGAATTACAGTGATGTCCATTATTCCAGTGACCCCCAGATGACTCTTTATTTGTAAAGTCTTTTTTTTTTCAGGCTGATTACTCACATATGGGTAGCAGCAGAGCTCAAGCTTGAGAAAAGCCTCTCCCATGGGACATCTAGGTTTTTTTTTTCAAGATACTTGGACATTTTCCTGCCTAAGCCCACCCCAGACACAGAACAGGACAGCATAACTATTGGACTTTCAGCAGCCATGCTTCAGGATTCTGCACAATGGGAGTCTCTGAAGTCCCTGTTTTGTCTGTCCAATCTCTTCAGAATAGGAGTGAACCTACTCCCAGACATAATGCAATCAGACTAATGTGTAAGAATGGTCTGGGGACTCCCCCAGATTATGTCTGTGTTGCCAGGCATTACTGAAGGACTCATTTAAATTGTTTGTGTCTGAAGTTTTTGCTCTTGTTCGTACATCTGATTATAACTGTGACATATGCTTTAAAACTGTTGAATGTTTAGATAGATTTTGGGGAAAATATAACTCTATGAAAGATACCTCACTCTGGTCCCCTTTCCTGGCTATCCCCATCACCAAACCTGCTGTCTGCACTGTTACTGTTTCCTTTAGGAATGAGGGAGTAAATATATCAGACATATTATTTTGGCTAAAAAACTGCTGTGAGGTTCTTGGACATCCTGTGCCATTATAGACTCTGAACAGTTATGGATGGGAGGTTGGTGCATTAAAGTAAAACTGATTATTTCAAATGTGTAGTACACTTGCCTAGTATCTTCTACCTGGGACTTGACAGGGGTGTTTTATTCTACCCTGGCAGCTTGCTCCTGACTTCATGTAAGCAATGCCAGTGATAGTCCCAGATGGACCCTTTGCTTAGATTTTGGCCACCTAGCAACTACCTGTGTAAATTTCTTGCACTGTAAATTATGCAAAGAGAAAGGGCACGGCTATGTCCATTGACCCTGGGCATCCCACAATAATGATCACAGGACATCCCATGAACCTCTTATCACTCAAGGCCAGAAACAAGGAGTGTCCTGGGCCTTCAGACTGAGACTTGCCACACTCAGAACTGACTCAGATGCAGGCTATTGCAGTAGCTTCAGAGCCCCTACATGACCCTTCAATAACCTCTGGTTCTATGGATGTTTCATCCATGCCTCCCTTCCTGCCCGGGAGGTCACCCCAATTCAGTTAGTGGAATGCAAGAAATGACCCCAGGTGATTCATGGCACGGAGAAATCAAAAAATGGAAACAGAGAGTAAGCTGTCCTCTGGCTCTGATCTAATCCCCTTGGAAAATAAACTCTCAACTTTGGCAAAGTCTATGAACTGGGGTAATACCGAAGGCAAGGATAATGTTTCAGATGGTTCCCCTATTGCATCTTCATTGAAAGACATATCCTCTGATCCCAAGGAACCTGATAATAAGGATACTTGGCATAAAAAATGGAAAACTAGGCCTCGAGTGACATGATATGGATTTCACTATCCTAACCTTTCAGTCTAATGTCTTCTTTAACATTGTTCACCCTCAGTGTGAACAGTATTAAGAGTCACAAGAAGCGATTGACTCCACTTTCAGAACTTCCAGTATTAATTGTGGCATACTCTGTTTGCTAGATGTTAGACTGAAAAAAACAGCATAACAGAACTCACATGAACCACAAAATTGTGATTTAAAGGTGCCCCTGAATAATGTTATTTTTTTTTAGTTGTTTAACCAGGAGTAGCACACTAAGCTGAAAGCTTTTTTACAGGTGCGACCTGGGAGTACAGGGAAGTTAAGAGACTTGCTCAGGGCCACACAGTATGCAAGTGGAAGCTGTGGGATTCAAACGGAGGTCTGGTCTGCCGAATGTCACCAGATTTGCAGCTTAGAGCCTTAAACCACTGTGCTATACTGCCTCACTATCATCTCACTAAGGCAGATTGGAGAAAAAGGTGCTCACACTATATTGCCACACCTGTTGGTGTCTCTTTGGAACTATTGTTTATTGTTTCTTGCATGATATTTTGGGGGTATACTTCAGGTTGTCTTCTGTTAGGCCCTGTCTTTGTTATTTTTTTTTTCCCTTTACTGTATGCATGTTACTGGAGCAGATTTCTAAATAACTTTTGTTGTTTTCCTTTTGTACATGACTTAAAGAGCACCTTTCATGATGGTCCAGAAAGCTACAGCTTGTAGTCATTATATGCAGTACTAGACCTGAAAGGGTGTGTGCATGTTATTTTTGGCCAAAGTTTACTCCGCCTTCCATGTTTTGCATTTGTTTTTTAGCCCTGCTGCACTTGCCTTTGCTGTTCAGCTGCTGGGTTGCTGGCTCAAGCTAACATCACTATATGGCAGAAGAGTAACTCAGATGGTGTAGTACAGTGCAGTTGCAGCAGTTTTGCAAGGAAAAACTACCAGCACTAGGTGTACATACTGTGTATGGCAGTATTCAGTTTTACAAAAAACATACTGACAAGGCATTTGGATTTTGGAATAATGCACTGCTAACAGGGTGTCTTGGTGAAGAGGGATTACAGTATCTACATCTAGTAATGTAGTGCGAAGCTCTTAAGGACCTTAACTGGCCGACAGTCAAGCTTAAACTATCTTTTTCCCCTACCTGCCTTTCCTACAAACTCCTCTCCACACACCCATCCACCTCACCTTAGCGACCTGCTTACCCCTAAAGTCCCCCTCCGCAACCTCCGGTCTACCTCAAGTCGACTCTTGAACATACCCTGCATCCGCACCAATCAAGGAAAATGCTCCTTCCAGTTCACAGCCCCTCACTTCTGGAACTCGCTCCCCTCTTCCCTGCTTGACAAACTCTCCCTCTCCTCTTTCAAGGCCGGTCTCAAAGTCTACCTCCTGGAACTGAGCCACTGCTGCTGTAACCGCTAGATAAACTCCCTACCCCTCATGACTTTATGTGGCTATCTATGAATCCTTGGCACCCCTGGTACCAACTAACCTCTATCAACTGTATACTCTTTACAAACTGTGTTATTTTTTTCTCTTTGAATGACCTTTGGACTTTTATTTTTTCCCCTGGGCAATGCAATTTTCTCTGAATGATGTTACTTGCTACATGCTCTCTGTCTCTGCCTTACAGTTACACAACCTCCTGTACAAACTGTATATATACTATTTTTTTTTTGTAGCTATATGCTGTACCTTATATACAAATTGTAAATATATTTTCGAAGCTGTATACTGTACCTAATGTAAAGTCGGTGGTGTATTCACCCCGGGTCGCCCCTGAAAAAGGGACCTTTGGTCTCAGTGGGTTTACCTGGTAAACAAAATCTAAATAAATAAATAGTTTTCCTTTGTAAAACTGCTGCAACTTCACTGTACTGCAGTATGAGTCAGTTCTCTGCCATATAGTGATGTCAACAGTACAACCCTGGGTCCACAACCACACCAGTCTTGCTATAGAAGCTCTGGTACACCATGCAGTTTTTAGCAGCTCAGAATGCAAAAACTAACTGTAAAGGACAGTAATGAAATACAATTCCAGAATCAATGCAAGAAGGGGTAATTTATGCATGAACGTAAAAAGGACTGGGAAAGGTGCTCTTTAATATCTCAGTTCACATCTGTCAATGATCTATTGTCAATTTTCCAATACAATACCCCTACTTTTCTTGAGAAGTGCCTTGGGATCTTTAACGTTCACCTGAACAACCACCAGAACAAGCAGATGGGACCTCAGGGAGTGCAGCAGCCACCTCAGTCATGATGTTCCCAGTGTAGGGCTAGAACCCACAACCTTCTAATCTTCCAGATTCAGACTCAAGTACGCAACTGCTAAGCCACTGACACTGACAATATTAGTGTACATATTGCAGTGATGACTGTTCCAAGAGCATAGGAAGGCAAATCGGGCAAGTTTACTGTAAACCACATCCATTCTTTCCAAAAGGGATTTGCTTGCAAATTGAAAAACCATACTTCCAAATTCCAGAACAGGAAGTATTAGTTGAGTGGCTATGTTTTTTTCTGGTATCTCTAGAAAAGGAAATGCACTTCATCTCAATACCCCTATTGTACTGTATAAGTATGGGGGAAACTTTGTGAGATGTGTTCATGACTGCACTATAGTTTGCAGATGAAATGTCTCTTTCTGAGCCATGTAAGTGGGGATTTTCACCTTTATTCCACCAGAGGTACATGTAACCAAGCATGAGTACCCAATGGTGACTCATGTGAGAAAAATGAGGTATATTTTTTCATCCAGTCCCCAGAAGTGCCAGTACAGTATCTCTTAAGTGGTAGTGGCCCCTGTTATCAAGTCCCGCTGAATAACCCTGCTCTGCATTCACTGTCAGCGAGCTAGGAACAAGAGTTGCTGCCACTGATACAGCACCTACATCAGCCCTTCTCTGGTGCGGGGAGTAGGCTGGGACTCACTCTTGCTACCTTTATCATCTACACCATAGCAGCCAAGTCAGCTGCTATCAGTCCACATTTGCTTTGAGCTGATAAATGGCAACCACTGGTACCTGCATCATCTGATCTCAATTTGTACCATTGGCCACATTGACTGAGGGATGATGATCACCTGGCACTGCTACGGTAAAGAAAAAATATCTTGTGTGTTTTTTTTTTTGAATAATATTATATTAGCCAACATGTACTGCCCTGTATATGTTAAAGCTATTTTTTCTGGGGGAAAAAGTGGATGCTAAGCTAACAGCTTACATGCCAGTCAAAAATATAGGGGGCTCACTCACTTCCAGTCGTAGAGATAAATATGATGGCACTCAGCAAATAATCCATGAAGGAAAATTGTATCTTTTATATTATTTTTATATTATATAATGTTATGCATAATATATATTTAGCTGCTCTAAATCAGCTGTGGAGCTTGATGATTGCTCAGTCAAATGACATATATTGATCTCACGCAGCCAAAAACATGGGAAACATCAACTTCGACTCATTTCCAAAATCATAGAAAATGCCACTCAAAATCAGGGCAGTACAAAAACCATGAAAAAAAAATGCTTACTGCAAAAAAAATTCTTAAACAATACAATTGGACTACTTCAGCTTTGGAGCAGAGATGCCCTCAACCTTAGTTCACTTCAGAAACAGAAGATATTTCAGCAGTCAGAAGAACAGATATATTAAAACAATCTGCCCAGTAAGTTAAAAAAATAGTTTGTGTAAAACAGCACTGAAATTGGAGCTGTCTGTGTTGAGTGGTACAATGGTGTTCTTCCTCCGAACCTGCAGTAGTCAGCTCACAGCAACCAGAATAATCATAGTAAGGCTGTTAAAATAAAATATTGTGACAGTCCCCATGGATTTTCCTGTGTGCCCTGGGCTGCCCACAGTGGTGCAGCAACTAAGTATGTTAAATATGTGCACAGTGCAGAAACTTCACTTCCCAGAAAATGTGTGAAGTTTCTACATTTTTCAAAGCTCATTTGCACTTCACAAGAAAAAATCCACATTCTGCAGAACATTTTTCAGTGGAATGCAAAAGTTTTCATGAAGTACTCATTCACAAATACTTTGCAAACTCTGAGGCTGGATACTTCTCATAAACGTTGCAGGTAAGTTACAGCTTTGCAACATTTCTAACTGCAACTACTTTTAATGACTTGGTAAACTCAGGTGTATGTGAGCTACAAGGACAAATGCTGAAGGTACTCCAAACAGTCAATTCACAATGGGTCTCAATGCTCAATAGGTTCTGAGGAAAACAATACACCAAGGTATAAAGGACCGTCATACAGCAACCCCTTCATAAAAGGTAATCATTAGTGAAGGTCAATAGAGTAAACATTGGAAATCCAGTATTGTATAAACAGATGCAAGCCCTGTTATTCTTTGTGTGTTAAAAAAATCTTTTCTTTAACACAAAGCTTTTTAGATCCCACTTACAGGCCAGCCCACCAGCGCAGCAGTTGGGCTATGGCCTGTGGCACTGATGAACTGAGTTCAGTAATGAGCTTACCAGAGGATGTCAGAGGGTCAGCTGGGGTAGGAGGATACAGCATCCAAAGGGACTGCTCTGCTTCTCTGGGGAGGCGGTAGCATGATGTCTACCATTAGCTTGGCCCCTAGCAGTGGCTGTGGGGCAGAGTGTGAGGACCCTGCTCTGGGGACAGAAGGAGTGGCAGTTGGCTAGTGTATTGTGTACTGGAGCTTACATAGTGATGCCATTGCATGCCGCACATGGGAGACCAAATTGGGTAGACAGAACATCTAGGCTGACAGGATGATTTCCCAACCCTTCGCAGGCCCTATACCAGCTACCCTGGCATGGATCCATCAGATCTTGATAGGCAAATCAAGCACAGCACTTGGCCAACACACCACGGAAGGTAACTCATGGGGACTTCAGAGCTGGTACATCCAGGAGATGCTGGGAGGTAGGAAGCCAACCAGGTGGGGACAAAAATGAGTAACACCAGAAAAATTCCAACTACAAACACTCAGCACACATGGTAGCCAAAGAATGTCTGCACTAACTGTGCTTTTCTTACTGTTATGACCGATTTCCTTCAGAACATAACTGCAAAGCTCCTACTCCACCTTTTAATGCTGTAGGAATGTGCACTGTGCATGGGGTCACACGATACATGTTCTGTAACAGTGTATTATGTGACCATCGTTTTGCACAGTGAATCAGTTATTTTTGTTCCCTTCAACTATCACCTACCACATCTCCACCCCCTCCTTTTCCTCTATGTTACTTTCTATTTCTTCTTTCTTTTCACCACTCCTGACTCTCCTCCCTTCACCCCCCACCTCTTCTGAGCCCTCAATGATCTTTCCCTTTTTGTTGACTAGTTTCAGCCTGCTCCCAGATGATGACCATGCCCTTTGGCTGCAATTCTTGCCCTCTCCAACTTTGTTTCTCACGTTTATCTTCATCTTCCACCCTCCCTCCTACTTATCCATGTGTTCCCATGCATACATTTTACTTATTCTAGCTATTGCATTGATCTACCATTGGAACCTAATATGCCAACCTATTTAATGTTTTGTTCCTATTTCTGTAACTTGTATTGTATTTGTTCTCTGATGCGGAACCTTTGTAAAAGAGCCTGGCTCAAAGGTACTTGTAATCCTAGTTGTAATAAAATAAAATAAAAAATAAAAAAAAACTGTTATCTAACATGCACTTTGTGAATTATTGTGGATTTTGCTGGTGAAGCTTTACCATCAAGTGACTTTGAATTCCCAACACCCTACACTTCATGTTGAAGACAACATCGCAAAACCAAGAGTATCTGAAGCATTGCGAGCAGACTTTACCTATCACTTTATCTATCACTAGTATGACACATTTTTAAGAAACAACAAGCTATGACCAACTTGTACAAACTCAGCAAAATATACAATCAAAATCAAGCTTGGTTAAAGTGAGCAAAACATTTTATTGGAAGGCATAGTGTGGTAAAGAATCTCAGTTCTTCACCTCTGAGCCATGAGTCTTTGTTAGAGAGCAGGGAATCCTGTACAAGCTCAGCATTCAAAGTACAGCCTTAAATACATACAGGCCAAGATTTGCAAAGGTCCTGGTTTGGGCCAACTAAATCCTTGCTCCAGGAGCAACTTAGTGCCTGGAGCAAACTAGTGGAACAGTATACTGAAACATGCTTGGGTACTTAGCGAGTGCTAAAGGCATGCTCCAATATACTAGTCATGCACTATCATGACTGCATTTCCCATCCCAAGCCCCCTACTGGCCACAGGAGGTATGGGGCCAATAGGGTGCTATGGGGATTGTGAGAGCAATCCAACTATTGGTGCACACTAATGGTGACTGCTCCACTGGAACAATCTGCCACATTCGTACCCTAACATGCACATGATCCCATTGCTTTAGTAAGGTGCTATGGGGTCATTGGCATCCCACTAGGGTCTCATCATAGACCCAGAGCACACATGTTTTGTGACCTCTTGGCCCCGCTCAGGGCTGTCAACCATGAAAGTCAGTACTTATCATGAGTGTCCAGTGGCCCCCCCCACCCTCGATCAACAGTCCAGTATTTTGAGATCCCCAGCCCCTGATTATGCCTCTGGTATGGTGACATCCACCCTGCCCCAATCACTGCTCCACTTTTGTGACATTCCACCACCCCCCAATCACCACCTCTGGTATTTTGACCTCCCATACCCCAATTACCACTCCAGTATTGTGACATCCTCCCTGACCCCTGATCACCCCTCTGGTATTGTGTGTAAAGTACCCTGGTGTCAAGTGATCCCCGCATCCCCTGATCACTCCTCTGGTATTGTGCCTTAATATCCCTGGTGTCCAGTGATCCCCCACCCCTCAGTCACAACTCCAGAACTGTGCCTTAATTTCCCTGTTATCCAGTTATCCTCCATGCCTCATGTACATTCAAAGCCACCCACTCTGCCTGTCTGCTCAGTTCCTGCAGCTACCAACCCTCAGCCTCTGGCCGCCCGCCTACCATATCCACGCAACTTGCACAGACCCTCCATTCACCTCTGTGGCCAACTACCAGCTGTCAGTTTGCCATCACATTCCTACTGTAAGCAGATGTTTCTACAGTATGTGTACACATGCAAACTGTCAGTTGATAGCCAGAGACAAAGGCACAACACAAGAGGGGTGATTGGGGATGGAGAAGTCACAATATTGGAGGGGTGAACGGGGGGTTGGGGGACCCACTGGGCACCAGGGAAAGTATGTCACAATACCTGAGTAGTGATGGGGCACCACTGGACATCAGGAAAATAGTGCAACAATACCAGATGGGTGATTGGGATTGCATTATGGGCTAGTAACCACCTCTCCTAACCTACCAGCATTCTAGTGCACCTATATACAAGGTGCTATTAGCTGTGTTGCATAGGCTCATCAGCATGCTTTAAGGCCAGTCACAAATGGGTAGCAAATTGCTAACCATACCATCCAATATAGTGTTCTACAATCCTTGCCTGCTGTTCTTTCAATTCTGTTTATTCTCCTAGTAATGGGCAGGGGATATACCCCCAATCGGCACCCGGACTGCTCTCCTGGCATCTTCCTCCTGGCCACCTGGCTGAATGGTCTGTAGCATGCCCCCTACAGCTGGGATCCCCTGGAGTTGGGGGGAGAGACCAAGATCAACCACAGGCCCCAGCCAAGGCTTATGCCTGGAGTAGCATTTGGGAAGTGGTCCGGGGGCCCTCATGGAGCTCTGCGACCAGGGGGTTTCCTTGGTCACCCGCAGGAACACAGACATGCAATGACATCAGAGTTTGACAGGTGCACTCCTGCACCCATCCCACAGACGTCCACCAGCGACTCTGCTGAGCCAGATGGTTCTGGCTTCTGGACACCCAGTGTCCATTGGGTGTCAGTAGTATGCAGGAAGCCACAACCCTCCCCACCAGAGGTGGAGAGCAGGATCTGGGACACTCATTCAACCCCCCACCAACCCTCTGATGCACTGTGCTTGTTCCGCACACAGGTCGTTAGTGCCACAGGCAGTAGAACTGCCAGTGTGCCTGTAGGCTAACCTATATCCTTACCTGCCTTAGAGGTGCAGAGTGATGTTAGCAAGTGACTAACCCATTTTGTGATCACTAATGCCCTTAGAATATCCCGGCCATACTGTCTATTAAAACAAATATGCAAGTACATTTTTCATTCACAATTTAAGTATATGGTTCATAAGGCATTATAGTTATGCAGCTGCTTGGTTTTGACTTAATTTTTTTTTTGTGCAAGATAGATGGCAAATGCCACAGTTTGTTATTTCATTCAAGGCCCTTTTTTGGCAACACGGCTCTGATGCCACTCTGTGGAGGGTTTTATGAACTGACAACAATTTATCTTCTGTATCTTAAATTTCAGAGCATTTTTACTTTAATTACAAGGAGGTTGGAGACCTCAGTTTCACAAGGAGAGTAAGCCTTGTAAAACAGTCAATCTGAAACCTTCATGTTTTCTGGAGAGAATGTTCAAACAGATAGCAGCCCAACATATCTATCGAGATAGAAACTGAGGAGTCTTCTAACAATGAAAGAATGTGGGAATATGTCCCCCAGGTTACCCAGTTTTGGAAAAAAGATTGGAAGCACCAAAGACTGACTGAGAGAAAACATTACAACTGTACCAACTTTGACAGAAATTTAGGATGTGTACAGAGTACTACACTATCCTAATAGGGGGGTCTTGTATGCAAGATACCTTTCAGAAATCTTCTGAAGAAACAGTGTTGATCTAAGTGAAGAATTCCTACAAGTGTATGGTAGGCGAAGATGGCTTACAAGTGGACTTTTATTGAGAAGTATTGCAGACCAGCCTCCAAAATATCCAGAAGATGGGCAAGAATTCTCTCTGAAGGAGAGTGCAAAGGATCTTTAGTGTCCTTAGAGAACCAAATAAAAAAATTCCACTTCACACCATCAGCTTTCCTGGTCAAAGGCTTATGTGTTGCCACAAGAACTTGGGAGACCCTTCAAAACACCTGCAGTATTAAGACATCTACAGTTGCAGCCAAAGACACAGCCAGATATTTCCTTAAATTCCTGAGAAATTCCCTGCCTGCCTGCAGTACCACTGTTGACTACCAAAGAGAATCTCTTTGAATATCGCAAAATATATGAACTTATCTATTGAAGTAACTGTATCTCTTCAGGAGCCATGTGTGTAGATGCAGGGACTGGAAGTTCAGTGGTACCAGTTGATTCTGAAACTAGGTCGGAAGATTCATTGCCCAGGATGAAGTCCATGGCTGTTGAATGGCCAGTTGGATCAAAATGGGTGCGAGATCTGTCTTGCCAGCATGAGGCTATTAGTATCACCCCCCCATGCCTTCTGCTTGAAGAGTAATCGCTGGATGAAGATGAGCTGTGGGATGGTAAAGTGTAGAGAAAACAACCTGTCAATTGCAGCTTTAATACATTCTGACAAAAACCTTGCTGATGATTTCTGGAGCAGAAGCATGACAGTTTTGCATTGTGGTGGGGTCTAAAAAGGTCCAACTTCGACAACCCCCACTCATAAAACTGAGACCAAACTATGTCTACTAAGGACCATTCCTGTGGATCTTACTGTTTGACTGAGATCATATGCCAGGATAGATTCTACCCCAAGGAGATGGGTCATCTGGAGAAGAGGCTCAGTCTCCAAGCACCACTCCCAAACTCTCATTGTTTCATTGCACAAAGGGTAGACATGAGTCCCTACATGCTTTTTGAGGTAGAACATGACACACTTGTTGCCTGTTTTGAGATGAACTACCTTCTGGTATATTATGTCTGGCAAGGCATGTAGGCCTTATAGAACAGCTTTCATATCAAGCACATTTATGTGGAGGTGGTGTTCTAAGCCTGACCAAGTCCTTTGGATCTGACAATTTGCACTATATCCAAGAAACAAGGCATCTGTGATGACAATAATCTGTTACTTCAGTAGGGAGAAGGGAACACCTTGAAGGAGGTTCACCTATGAGGATCACCATAGGAGGGAATGCGCCATAGATTTTATTACCCATATTGGGTGGTTCAGGGGTATTCTGCTTGCAGCCACTGTGCTCTGAGAATTCACAGAGAAATTATCATGTGCATCCTTAAAAGGGGTATTGTGAGCACCATGGGTGTCATGCGTCCTCCAGTAACATTCTCTGTATGGAGTGCACTGTCACCAAGGTGTATTCCTTGACAAAGTAGGCCATGCACACTATTGCCACTGCTCTGTCCTCTGCAAGGAAGGACCAGCTTAATTAGAATCCATGACTGCCCTGTAAATTGTATCCTCTGAGAAGGAATCAGCTGTGATTTCTGGAGGCTGAATGTGGCTCCCGTGAACATCAGAAACTGGCATGTCAAGAAAAAAAAAAATCTCTATATGCCACTTGGGCAGACTTTTTATGAGCCAAGCATCCTGGTGAGGGAATACTTGAAGTCCCTTCTTTATAAGGTTTTTGACAAGCAGGAGTGTGGGAGGCAGTATAGTGCTATGGTTAAGTGCACTGAGCTGCAAACTGGGTTTGAATCCCACAGTCACCACTTGCATACTGTGTGACCATGAACAAGTCACTTAACTTCCCTGTGCTCCCAGGACATACCTGGAAATATGCCTCAGCTTAGCTTGTCATTCCTGGCCAAAAATTGTAAAATAAATAAATAAACAATCACTGTGAAGCACTTGATAAAGACATTTGAAGCCAAGCCAAGCCCAAGGGCAAGACACTGAACTGGTAATGCTTGAGACCCACACAAAAGGGGAGATATTTGTGTTGGCTGGCACTGACAATGATATGATGATATGCACTCAGCTTGCATGCCAAGGGATGCCAACCAATCCAGAGATCTCAGGAATGGAAGGAGAGACCCCAGAAACATTATTCTAAATTTGTTGCTCCTCACATGCCTGTTCAGGTGTCTGATGTCTAAGACTGGGTACATTCCACCTGCCTTCTTTGGAACAAGGACGTACCTGGAGCAGGCCTTTTCCTGGGTCTGATTCTACTACTCTGTCTACCACCCTGTTCTGTAGGAGTCCCACTACCTCCAAGAAAAGGAGGTCTGCCATCAGGCCTGTCAGCTGACACTGATTCCCTGGACGGTGATGCAAAGCTTGCTCTAACAGCTGTAAAGCAAATCAAATCAGACCTTATTTATAAAGTGCTTTTCAAAAACCAAAGTGTGTAAACAATGTAAGAAAATAAAGTCAATCAAATAAAACATATAAGAATGTTAAAAAGGCAGCAGTAATAAAAGCTAAACATTGTCCCCGAAAGCTAAACTATATAAATATGTTTTCAATGAGGACTTAAAAGTCTCAGTGGACAGGCACTCTCTAATCTGATGAGATAGAGAGTTCCACAGGGTCAGGGCTGCAAAAGAAAATGCCCTAGCACCTGAGGTCTGAAGATGGACCCTGGGAGCCTCTAGCAATCCCTCATCAGCGGAGTGGAGTGGGTGGAGGGTGCAAAAGGGTGGAAGGAGGTCTTGCAAGTAGCCTGGCCCCTGCCCATGTAGGGCCTTATAGGTCAGCAACGTGACCTTGAAGGTGATCCTCCATTGCACAGGCAGCCAGTGCAGTTCACAAAGCACAGGAGTGACATGGCTAGTTCTTGACAGACCTGTCAACAACCTGGCTGCAGTGTTCTGCACCAGCTATAGGCAATGGAGATCCACCCCCGGTAGCCCCAGGTATAGAGCATTGAAGTAGTAAAGGTGGGAGGACACAAAGGCGTGACCCAATGTAGGAAGGTCCTCAGGCAGAACTAGGTGCTTTATCCGGGTGATGTTTCTCAGATGGTAAAAGGAGGATTTGATGACTGCTGCCACCTGAGCTTTTAGAGTCAGCTTGCCATCAGGCACAATGCCCAGATTCTGCACCTGTTTGGTGGGTCTCAACTGGTTGCTCCCAAGCACAAGGCCAGACGACTGACCAGGATTCAACCTCTCAACCCTATGATCTGGGTCCACCACCAACACCTCAGTCTTATCAGGATTCTATCTCAACCAGTTAGCACTCATCCAGTCCTAAATCTCAGCAAGGCAGTTGTTAAAGACCAAGACTGCGTTGTTTCTGTTCAGGTACAAAGGACAAGTACAGCTGAGTATCATCTGCATAGCAGTGAAAACTCAGCCCGTACCACATTATAATGTCTCCTAATGGTAGCATGTACACTGTGAACAACATGGGGGACAACACAGAGCCCTGCGGCTTCCCACAAGGCAGGGAGATGGGGACCTAGGGAATAATTATACAGAAAGATCTTTAAGTACCACATGCCCATAGTAGTGAGCTTGCAATACTAATAGATAGGGGCAAGCAACTGCTTAGCAGAGATGAGCAAGCCACCATGGGCAGTTGGAAAGGACATAGGCTGACATCCCTTCAGATGATAGCACTAGGTGCTTTCACTACTTGTCCCTTCCACTCCAGCTTTTGTCTTTGCTGCTGGAATTACTATGGTTTTAACTGCTGGTGGAAGCCTCACTGGGCAGGCTTGCCAGAAAATACTATATCTATTATAGTCAGAAGCAGCAGGAAGACAGCAGGACCACAGAGGACTCTGGGTAAAAGCAGCAAGGAGTAAAAGAACCAGGAGAGGGGAAAAGAGACCCAGAGAACAGTGACTCCATCATAATGCAGTGGGGAATAATGGGGTGCTGTGAAGGGTAGTATAAGATAAATTGTTAGATGTCCTTGCTGTTGATAGTGCTAGAGTTTCAGAAAGATTTGAAGGTCTGTGTTGCAGATAACTTAAACAGTTCCAGCTGAGACTTTGAGATTTAAATGCAACTTGGGAAGTGTTTCTTCAAACTGACAGACAGTTTGTTACTAAATTTCACAGCAGCGGTTTAGAGGGGCTGCACTCACTGCTGTATATGCTTTGCCACAGCATGCATCTCCTCTGAAGGAACCTTAGTACAGTGGTAGAGCTACAGGCTACCAAAACAGAGTGGATAGGGTGCCTGGATGTGATCCTGAGTGTGGAATATTGTTTTATCTTTCTTTTTCACTACAATTCATGTAATAAGAGATACATTGTTATATATCATTGTTGATATTAGTGATAAAGTTTCATCAAAAAGACAAAGAACCTCTGTGCACAAACACTGAGGCAAGGGTTACCCCAAAGGGCATTTGGCTGGGAAGCCAAGTTTCAAGAAAATACAAAATCACACATGCCCACACAATGCAAAGCATCATGGGCTGCATATGCAAATCACCACAGAATGTTATGCTGGTCCAACTTTAAGCAGAATTGCATGGTGCCGAAAGGCCTCTCACACAGTTGCAAAGGGTGCTAACAGAAGACATAGACATGTGTTTCATCCTACCAGGACTCATCAGTATGTCTAGTCTGTTTGACACTCCAGGAGAATGAACCAGCTACCCTAAGACAGTGTGTCTTGGATATATTGTGGTGAACCCATTAAAATAAAAAACTATTTAAAAGAAAAAGAACCTCTGTGCGCAAACACTGAGGCAAGGGTGACCCCAAAGGGCATTTGGCTGGGAAGCCAAGTTTCAAGAAAATACAAAATCACACATGCCCACACAATGCAAAGCATCGTGGGCTGCATATGCAAATCACCACAGAATGTTATGCTGTTTCAACTTTAAGAAGAATTGCATGGTGCCGAAAGGCATCTTACACAGTTTGCAAAGGATGCTAACAGAAGACATAGACACGTGTTTCGTCCTACCAGGACTCATCAGTATGCCTCATCTGTTTGACACCCCAGGGGAATGGACCAGCTACCCTAAGACAGTGTGTCTTGGATATATTGTGGTGAACTCATTAAAATCAAAGTCTGACAATCTATGTGGAAGATAACTTAAACAGTTCCAGCTGAGGGTTAGAGGTTTGAATGCAACTTGGGAGCGTTACTTTAAATTGCCAGACAATTCATTACTAAAATATACTTCAGCTCTGTAAGGAGGGGGTCTGCACTTATTGTTAGATGTGCTTTGCCTCAGCATGCATTTCATGTCAAGGAACCTTAGTACAGTGGTAGAACCGCAGGCTACCAAAACAGTAGTGAGAAGAAAGCCTGGGTTTGATTCCCAGCTTGATTTCTTTTTCCGTCTCAGCACAATTTATGTCATTAACATTGAACTGCTACTTCTATGTTATAAAATGGCAGGGTAAAATCATGTAATCTGATTGCCTCTTACTTATGTGTAAAATATGGTTTACACATAGTTAAAAAAAGGACTGCTCAGCAGTGAAGAGTCAGCAATAGAGATCAATGGGTGTTTGGAACACAGGCATTTCAGATAGCCCTCTATAGCCAGAACTGATCTTCCACCACAGAGATGGCTGCTACCTTTACACTGTAAAAAAAATTCACCCGGGCCCTAAAAACAAAATTATTTTAAATAAAAAATAAAATGAATAAATTAAATGCGGTTTGCCTGATTATCACACACTCCTTACATACATAAACACATTAGAAACAATAACTATTGTTCATAGTTTTCACTACAACTGTTTCTTTGCTGACAGTGAAAAATCCCCCTTCTGTCTTTACCCACTTATCAGGGACCTCTCTTCTTCTTTCCCTCACAGTGAGATAACTGAGTCTCTGGCTGAAACAAAGTCCTTTATAAAATGGTAAGGGAAAATTCTTCAACCTGATTGGTTGTTACCTGTGCATTAGATCTGTCTAATGCACAGGTAGAAACAAGTGCTGACAATCTGGACCATAGAAAATGTGAGAAATCCTTCAGCCAGCAGCTAGTTTAGAATTTTAAAAAAATAATAGCCACCATTTTTTTCCTCCCACTCAGCGAGGGAATGAGATGGCAAAACTCCCTAGAACACACAAGTTACAATATTTCTTGTCATCTAGAACACAAAACCACACAATACTCCCCATGTTAAATAAAAAAAAAAAAAATAACTGTCTACCGTCACACTGATCTGACCCAACTGACTCATTCCCCTTCATATATTACATTGCAACGCTGTGTCATTCATATGTTTTTCTAACTGTCGCAACACTGTTTGTGCTTCTCTGTGCTTGCATCTCCCCCCAGCTTCTGCTTGTTCACTACTTGTTCTTGTTTTCCTAATATTTTTTTAAAACGTCTCCTTTTGAACTGCAATACAGTTCACTAAAGCTCCAAAGCACCTGGCTTCTTTCTTAAATCTGCACCTCAACATGATCACTTCACAACTAGTGGCTTTTCTCCTGACGCTTGTTCATTTCCCAATCCCAGTACTGCTCTAAGCTATTTTTAACAATAACGGATTTCCATGTTTTTTTTTCAGTTAACATCTCCCACCTGCCTGTCAGATGCTCACAGTGCCACTCACAAATTCTCAACACTGGCTCCTACCTGTCACTTACTTCCGGCTGTCCCTCACTGTAATTCTCACTCTTCAGGGACAAGTTACCCTTCCTGATACAGCTCACAAAAATAAAGCTAATCCAACATCAATTGTACTGTTTTTGAGATATGATAGTGATCATAATGAAGTAACGACTAACGGTGGTAGCTCCGGAAACCATGGCAACTCCAGATACAAAGTCAGCCACGGTGGCCACAGCAGGACAAAAAGCACAAACTAAAAAAACTGGCAGAGGAACTATATTAGGTCAAAATACATACAAGAGTTACCTGTTTCAGTATTTAAAGCAACAAATATTAATTTTTACATATATATAAAATGCAGATCCCCATTTTATAAGTGCAATAAGACACTCCGGGGGTGTGCATTAGACATTTCTAACGCACTGTCAGGGGCTAAACACACTCGGCCTGTGGTCTCGTGCTTTATTACGCCCCTGACCATACGTTAGAAATGTCTAATGCACACCCCCTCGTGTCTTATTGCTTACTTGTTGTCTGTGTTTACAGTGTGTTAGGAGAGAAACATTCTGCCAGTGGAATTGAGCAGAATTTTGAATCCATGTATTCCATGGTAAACATTCTATGATACACATTCCATATCTTGAATGTGGAGAAAAACAGAGAAAAAAAACAGGAAGAAGAAAATAAGCAAACATACAATGACATCATCAATGACATCACTTGCAGTGGGCGGAAGGATTATTTCTTCACAAATGCACAACGTAAATCTATTTTTCTACATATGAACATGCTTTTCCCAATAGTCAAAAGTAAAAAAAAAAGGAGTAAATTTTATAAGCGCAATAAGGCACTCAGGTGTGTTTCTAAATCATATTTTATAGCACAGCCAGCAGCTGAAGTCACTCAGCTGTTGGCCTTGTGCTTTACTACGCCCTGGCCTTGCTGTAAAATATGGTTTACACATACCTCTTTATGCCTTATTGCTTACTTACAAGTCTGGGTTTCATCCCAAGTGTGACATTTTTTTCTTTCTCACTACAATTTCTGTACTGTAGTATGAGAGAAACTATAAAATGTCATTGGTGATGTCAGCAATAAAGTTTAAAGCAGCGGTACTAGATAAAAAAATAGGCTCTTTTGCAACATTTTGTCCCTGTACTCCATTGAGAACTTAACCTGGGAATCTTTCTTGTTTTCCCTGTACTATCACCCTGAAATTTGCTCCATTTGTCTTTTTTTATTTTTTTTTATTTTATATTTCTCCCATCCACCATGCTGAATTGGAACCCTCTGCTGCCTACTGGACATATGTATGATTCATGGTTTTGTTTTCAAGTCCCTCAGCTTCCTGTGACTTAGGCGCATTGATAAGAAACTGCAAGTTATGCGCATGTGTGATCAGTAGCAGAGGGTTCCAATTCAACATTGCAGGTGGGAGAAATGTAAACAAACCCACAAATAAAAATTATGGACTGACAGACATGCAGACACACATAGAACTAAACATGTTGTGCTACAGTAGCTTTCCAGGGACTTGTCACATTGCTACATACTGTATCACCACATCTATAAGAAGTCACTGTAATATAAGCAGACACCATCCCTGATAACACATTAACATCTGGATGAGCGAATTCCATTGTATCATACCAGCATGCGAAATCCTTTGTATTAGGAGAAAAAGAAGCAGCACCTATCAACTCCATTCCCATGAAAGCCTAATAACATGAGCTAAACATGCATTCAAAAGTGTTATCCAAATAGTCACATACTCCACACTTGATAAAGTGCATTCTGTGAAACTCCACTAGGTTGAAGCTGAGGGACCTGCTATTTTACTTTTTACTGGCACCACGTTTGTGACATATGTGAGTATTTGAATAAAACTTTTGAACATACTGCACATTTGGCTCACTTTATCAGTCTTTTGTGGGAAAAGAGCTGGTGGGTGCTGCTTCATTTTCCCTTAATAGACTGTTAAGCACTTAGAGCACCACCAAGGTAGGAGCAGGGATCATTTTTGCAGTACTGGGATGTATTGTATGTGGTACAAGGCCACAATTGAGTA
Organism: Neoceratodus forsteri; assembly: GCA_016271365.2. Classification (NCBI taxonomy): domain Eukaryota; kingdom Metazoa; phylum Chordata; order Ceratodontiformes; family Ceratodontidae; genus Neoceratodus; species Neoceratodus forsteri. The sequence goes on along the minus strand of CM028131.1, from coordinate 155,509,404 downwards.
TAGCAATTTGGGTGATGACTCAATGAAGTGGACACATAGCTTCTATTTTTGCGTCACTCCAATTTCGACTGACAAGCAGGCCTTTTGTTTGCTAGTCTGTCAGACCTTTAGGGGGACCTAGAAGTTTTAAAGTAAATGTGATAGGAAACCATTTTAATACTGCCTTGTTTCATCTTTGCAATCTGCTCTTATAATGACCTGTGCCTGTTTTGTTGAAAAATTGCTTTAATTAGTTATTATTTCATGCCCTCCCCCTTTCTTCCCAGTTTACTAGTTTATGTTTCTATGACTCCTACACCATCTATGATGTAAGTGCCACCATCCCACACTTCAGAGTACAGTACTAGGAAACTATGCATCTGAGAATGCCTTAGAAACCTAGAAATAGACAGCAGCGCACAGTGAAGAGACAGAGAATACAAGCAGACAATCTGGTTAAGTATGTTGAGATCTATTAATTGTAGTAATATCCTACCCCTACATACAAAAGAAATATTTCTGATGTTACAATAACTGTATATGTATTTTTTTGTATAAAACTATGAAATATAAGTTTAATAACTTTGACAAATGAACGAGCCAGAGTGAATCAGAAGTGAGGATTCAATTAAAATTATTACCAGGTAAATGCTCAACTGAGCACAGGGAACAAAATGTTGAGAAGATCCAATGTTATTTTGTATCTAGTACTGCTGTGATCACTGCAGCAGTCAAATATGGGGCAATTCCTCAGATTATGACTGCAGGACAAGTAAAACAAACAACTGTTTGCCTTAGCACATAAATGAAAGTGCTGTGCAGATCCCAGACTCACTGCTCTCATGAACATGCATTCACCATGCTAAAATAGAAGTGTACAGCCAATATGAAGGGACATACAGGGGGCAGGGGGCAGTAAACACGCAGAAGGACATTTTTTCTGTGAATCTACAGCACAGACTGAATTTTTGAAAAATGCAAAATACTAGATAACTCATCCACAAAAAATACTGATTTGAAAATTGGAGGACTACCTGCATAGTAAGGAAAAAAAAGATTATGAAAATCACTTCCTGCTTTAATAAAGGTTTGAATGTCTATAGCCATGTTTACATGGCTGACCTTGCTCCTTCTTTGGTACATAGCAGAGCTGCTCCAACCCAAAAGACGCTTGGCTAACGCGTCTACACAGCCCCCCTCAGTGCCGATGTAAGACACGCTGGAGAGGGGCTGGGAGTTGGGGCAATCAGCTGATGGAAGCGCCCACAAGTGGGAGTGAGCGGCACAGCCTGTCCACATGGCTACTTAAACCGCTCACTCCCAAACACATCCCCAGACTTTCTGGGACTGCCAAGCGGCACAAGGAGTGGCTTACTGTGATTTGGTAAGTGTCCACACAGTGGCATTTGCACCACAGTAACCCAAGCACAGGGTTACTGTAGTGCAAATACTGCTGTGTAAATGTGGCTATAGTTGCAGACAGCTTAAAAAGTTCCAGCTAAGAATTTGAGGTTTGAATGCAACTTAGGAAGTATTACTTCACACTGACACACAGTTCATTACTAAAATCCACTGCAGCTGTGTGTGTGTGGGGGGGGGGGGTCTGCACTCACTGCTGGATGTGCTTTGCCACAGTATGCATCTTCTATCAAGGAACCTTAATACAGTGGTAGAGCTACAGGCTAACAGAATAATACTGGGAAGGGGGGCCTGGGTTTAGATTTCTGAATGTGTTGTGAACACTTTTTCTTTCTTATTACAATTTATGTTGGCAACACTGAACTGTTACTTCTAAGTTACAGACAACCTAGAAAGTTAAGGCTGAGACTTTGAGGCCTATCTAGATTTAAATGCAACTTGCTAGGAAGCATTAATGCAAGTTGGCTGTTCTTTACTAGAAGAAGATGTCATTGCTGATACCAGTGATAGGGCTTTCAGGGCTTGGAGTAGGTCTGCAGACCACTGAACTGTTAGTGACATACAGAATAAAGTATGGAGTGGTGTGTGTAAAGAGAAGTTTACACACACCTGAGGGGTTTATATTCACATCTAACCCTGAGGGTGTGTGCAAACTTCGAGTTTAAACACACTACCTCATATTTTATTTTGTATAATTGCTGGGTTTGCCTTTTTCACCACAGCAATTATATAAAATGAAAGGAGGTTCCTGTGCGGTGGTGTCCCAATTAGATTTCAGTGTGTGGTCCATGGTGCTGTTTTCTATTTATTTAAAACTTTTTTTCAGTCAGCAGTGAAAATATAAGTTTTATTTCCCCTTGTAGTAGATTTTCTGTTTAAAATTTACTTACCACTGAGTCCGAGTGGTGGTTCAGTTTCTGGAGAAAAAAACATGCGGCCAGCGGTCCGAAGGCAAGAGCTGCAGTAGGGCATGCACAGAGCAAGGGAAACCACGCACATGTTTGCCATTATAAACACTCCTTTATAATGGCAAATAACACCATGGTTTCCCTATGGGAAAAAAAGGCAAAGCCAGTTATTATATAGGATTAAAGAACATGAAATATGTAACTGTCCCATTTCATCAAGATTAATCAGTCACAAGAGGGAGTAGTAAAGGCTCATGAATCACTGTTCATGAGGTGTTTTCTGTTCAAAAAAGGTCATGCTGACTCCAGAGGACCTAGTGCAGGAACTGATGAGGTTAAACATTCTGAATCTGTGTATTGTGTGGGGTATGCCTGTTTATTTTTCAGGTCATGGGATGGATTTTCGAAGCATTGTGCAGGGCTTGCACCAAGCCCTTCACCACGGCACTTAGGTTCCGGCAGTGTGCCAAACTCTGCAGTCGCAACTGCACTCAATTTTACAATCTTGGACACACTTGCTACAGTTTTCATGATTTACGGCAGCTTGCACCAAATATCTGGTGCAAGTTCCGTAAAAAAGACCCCAAGGATTGCTACAAGTTAAAGCAGAAAAAGTTGATCTAACTTCTGGCAATTGCTGCACAAGATAGAAACTTCTGTTAAATCACCATTAACCCATGTGCCATATAGTCGGCACACCCGGGGCTTCCTGCAATCTAAGCCATTTGAAAATTCTGCCCTATGTGTGCACATGTATGTGTCTGTACTGTGCAACATCTGGACGTACATTGTTTAGCATGTATGTGTGTCTTTATGATACACAAATGACACATCAGTACGTTGGCAACACTCAGTACTATTGGAACTTTGTTTTTTTGGGGGGGGTATTTGCTTGCATTGCACTCTTTAAGACTAACTTATCTAGTGTCATCAACTTATGGACTTCACCGCTGTGCTTGTTCTTGTTGGATACTTATACTTTGCTGCTATTTTTGGTTTCATTAGTCTCCAAAGGATATAAGTGCACTTTTCTTTTTCTACTTCCTTAACTTTGCAGCTTCTAGTACACTTCTCTTCTTGTTACATTAGTCTGGCATTTTTGGGGAGGGGGTGGGGGTTTCCTTGCGCCAATAGTCCTATAACTATTTTTACCATTGGCCAATTGTATTCTTTTTGCATATTTTTTTAATACTTGTGTCAATCTAGTGGGAAGGCAGTATAGCATAGTGCATAAAGAGCAGCTGACATCATTTCTTTACCTTTAGTTATCTTCATATTCATGCCCTACTACCCTCGGTTTGCATTCAGCTGTATTTAGCTTCTTCTTTCAATGGCTAAATGTATATTTTTTTCAGTTTTAAAAAGCATCACATGACTTGTATCCACAGCCTGACTAACACTTTCTGAACAGCGTGGTCACTGCATTTCTAAGGTCAAGTCGGGAATCCCTTCAGAGCGACTGCTAGTGGGCTGTCCTGTCATTCCCAGCAACATGGCAGGACTTTGCCAACACACTTAGTGTAAGTAAGTACAGTGCCTGCCTGCAATGACTAATTAACCTCTATCTGTGTTTAATCCCTGCTCCATATGCTATATAAGCTTGACTGGAACTTACAGAGTTTTGGTTTTTGAATAAAAGTGATGACATGACAGGCTGACACACTCCTCCTTCACTAACAAGGTTTTCATATCTCTGCTACTGAACTTCAGAATGTGTGAGATTTCTGGCAGAAATTGCAAGCACTGTGAGGAAGGTCAACATTTGCAGTTTTGGATTGAAACAGAAAATGCACTGTGTTGTACTGTACTTTCAGCATGCAGGCAGAATGATTCATTATTGGAGAAGTGCATGCAGTGTACTGTGCAGAGAAGAGTGAATGTATATTTGGAGTGGCAGATCATGGTGTAGAACCCTCACTAAAGTCTGTCTGGGCAGGTCTGTTTATCACCCCAGTTTACCCCCCCACAGGCCACTCAGAACTGCACATTTGTTGTAACTGTCAGGGTGTCGTGAGCTACCATGCTCTGGTAGGCCTTAGTCCTTGAGGCCCTGTGGGACTGTCTTGTCAGTCACATCAGATAGCTTTAGCCAGGGAGGAGGTATGATAGGCTTTGGCAGATCATGAGTTCCATGGCTCCAGCCAGGCCATGAGCAATCCAAGATCCCACATTAGGACAACCCAAACCTACTGTTCCTCTCAATTTCCATACATATCCTCCTCCATCCTCTGTCTGTTTTTACAGGCCGCATTTGTCCTGACCTCTGGCTATATCTCCTAACTTTGCACCCTAATTCAGTGAATGAGCTTACCTTGCAGGGAGGTGTACAAGCTCCTGGGACGTGGAGTTGTTGGTGTGACCTGTCAGCTCCTATATTCACTTTTGGCCTGAATAGCCTCTGACCCCACCTCTCAGCACCAGAAACATGTGACCTGATGCTTCTAAACTCCCTCCCTTCCTTCCAGCCTTGTCTGCCCCTGTTTGGATCAACCTATTTCTGTCAATAAGGCTTAGTTGCTGGAGTCGTAGGTCAGTACTGGATTGAACCAACTATCTCCCACAGCTGGGGGAGATCACAGCATCTTGTACTGAAAAATACCCCCCTTAACCCCAAATACACCCCAGCCCATTGTTCATACCCCAATTCCTTGGACCTGGACTCCCTGGTAACAAAATGCAGTATCTCCCTTCGACCCACTAGGTATGGCTGTTGCTAACTGACTGTCTATGTATGTATCTATCTATCTGTATATCTATCTATCTATCTACCTGAATGTCTATCTGTCTGTCAGTCTTTCTATGTATTTTGTCTGTCTGTATGTCTATCTCTCTATCTATATGTAGAGCACGGTAAGTCTCGTAGAATGAAATGTATTGAATATCATACGTACCAAAGACAATCACATGATATACAAAACACTAAATAAAATATTTAAAAACAATGACAGATGTGCTGGAACTTTTTTATGAGAGTGGTAAAGGCAGTCAGGTTTGTACATTTCCTTATCCCCTGTGCCTCCAAGCATCTGTTGGAAATGTAAGTGGGGCCCTGACACTCCCACCTGTCTTTAAATAACAGCCACATTAACATTAGTGGCATGTTTTTGCTTTAGAACCAGACAGGCAAGGTTGTCTCAAAGAATGAGCTATTCTTAGTTACCAGGAAACATCCTGTTTATTGGGAGAGCAGATGTCCTAGGACCTCAAAAATATAAGATAGTTTTTAAAACTCTCCAGTTTTGCTGCTCTGTCCTGCCATCTAGCAATGATTTAGGCCAGTATATAGGAGACAGCTCCAGTACCGCAGTGAGAAACAATGTGAATTTAAACAGACAGCAACCAAATTTCAACCCAGCCTGTGTTCTGATTTCTAACTTCTGTCATAACAAAAAAAAAAAATAATTTCCCTATAAAGGACAGGCCTTTTCTTTTTTCTTAATTTAAATTCTATTAGGATTGTCAGATATACAAGCTACTGTACATATCAAACTTAAACAAATGTATACACATTCAGGTTACAGACTGGTAGTTCACCATTGGGAAATGAGAGACTGTACAGATACAGCTTTTCTATACACGTATGATAACTCATAGCACTGTACCATGAGTAACAATTCATAGTGTTTCTTCACTGTTTATTGAGGTGGAATTATTTTGCATTGATTAATCACAGCACCTTTAAGTTGGCCATTTGGACATATTCCTACTTTTTTACAATGCAGAAAAGGACTTTGGACTACTTATTAGAAGTTACGAAGAACTGTATTCGACTGCAAGCATGTTCTCTTTTGGTTATAAATTATATATGTTTTCAGTCTGTCTTGGGAGGAAGTACTAGTTTTATTGACATCTTCATTAACCTGGGCCCGGATATTCAAAAGGGTTGCGCATGGTGCAACAGTGTTGCACCATGCACAACCCACTGATGCACCCCAGCGCGATATTCAAAAGGGAAAAGTGCTCCGCACAAATCCCAATGTGCCGGAGTGCATCAGTAATGTATGCAGGCACAGGTAGGGGGGGGCATGCCCATGCATAACCTGCACAGCCCGATATTCAGCCTGGGATGTGCAGAGTCATGCATGCGCAACCCCTACTTGCACCTGCATGAAGTTAAGCCAAAAAAAAAAAGGAACAAGTGATGGCCACCCACTGGTGAGCTGCCGCACGGCAGGGCGCAACATGGCAGCTGCCACCTGTGGGTGGCCACCCAGGTTCCTGCCGCACCTGGTGGTGCCCCCCCATGCCCCATCACGGGCATCCATGTAGTGAAATCCCACTGTCCTATATCCCAGGTGGTCCAGTGGACATCTATGTGCCTGATCGCAGGCATTAGTAATATAAACCCCCGTCCAATATATCTTCAAGACAAATGCCCACGATTGGGCACATAGCGGTCCACTGGACCACCAGGGATATTGGACGGGGGGGTTTCTTCTACGAATGCCTGATCGGGCTGCGAAAGCGTCGGTCCCCAATGGCTGTTACCTGGCAGGGCGCCAGGTGAAGTCGTCAAGATCGGTGCACCTGCATTTAATAGGCATGCAAATGGGGCCATAATGAGATGCAAATGGCCCCCTGTGCGCCTTGCATAAATTATGGCCCCATTTGCATGTCCCCTTTTGAATATCGCGGGTGCTGTGCATGGCACAATGGCACTTGCGCTAGCGCATCTCCATGCTCCACTCTGGCCACTTGCACTGGCGCAGTGCCACTGCACCATGCACAGTGGGGGTGGCCAGGGTGAGATATTCAAAGCTGCTGCGCCATAGCGCAGCTCCGTTGAATATCGCCCAGTCCACACCCCTGTGCAACAAAGTTGAGCTGCGCCTGGGCTTGCGCCACAGCCTGGCGCAGTTTTAATATCCGGGCCTAGGTGTCTACCTGACCAATAGGTCTGTATAGTAAATGGGTATCCTGTTTAACTCCTGGATTACATAGGTACTTACAGATCCATGGTAGCTATTAGCAGTTGGGTAGCAATCTGTGGTAACTAATCAAGTTCTGTGTCTGTAAGCTCCACACATGTTGTAACACACTGCAAGTGTCATTTATTTTCACTGCTTTTAAATTTCCCACTTCAAATAAGCAACAGCACTCCCCATTTACTGACAGTTCGTCCCCCCCACCTGACGTCACTGTGACTTCCAAGCGGGAGCGGCAATGCTGCTACACTCGTGGACACGTGTTTGAATGACTTCAGAAAAGAATGTAAAAATTAGGTAAAATACAGTACCTCTCACTAAAAATCAACATACTGGTTTGCATTGCGTAATGTCTCCTTTTCAGAAATGGAGAGTTGTACACATTGTGTCAGTGGCACTCTAAGAGCATTGAACTGCAAACCTGGAAAAAATGGCTTTGAATCCCATGACCACCACCTGCATACCATGTGATTATGAGCAAGTCACGTAACTTACCTGTTCTACAATGGCATACCTGGTATCAAGCCTTGGCTTAGTGTGTCTTTCCTGGCCAAAAAGTGGAAAAAATAGAAAGACTGCAAAACTGAGCAGCCCCACAAGTTGTATACCTTTAGTATTAGGCCTTATGTATGCTTTAAATTGTGAATAAAAAATGACTGCCATTTTTTTTAATAGACACTATAGCCAACATATTCAGCCAGGGTTGTTTAAAAAGAGTCCCATCAGTGACAAGCAGCATGCCCTGTCTGGTACATGCTACATGAAGAAACATAGAAACAGAATCTGATGACAGGAGGTGACCGGTTGCACATCAAGTCTGCCCCTAGCTGATACTTCCTTACCCCTGATCTACTGCTGCAGTGGGTTATTCACACCCTCCCTCCCTCCCTTCTGCTTTTCCCCTTCCTAGTTCCCCCAAGTGGGATTATGAGCCCCTGGCCCTGTTCCACCCATGTTTGAACCCATTAATGATCCATACCCCACAACCTGCAATGGTAATCTGTTCCAAGGCTCCACCACCCTTTCCATGAAATAAAACTTCCTCACATCCTTCTTCAATTTTATTTTTATTATTCTTTTATAAATGGGTAAAGCCCACTAGGCACAAGGCTTGTTTTCAGAGGCAACCTGGGAGCACTGGGAGTTCAAATGACTTGCTCAGGGTCACACAGTATGCAAGCAGAGGTTGGAGGAATAAAACTGAGGTCTGCTGGGTGTACACAGGTCATTCACAACTCATTACTTTAACATCTATGCTTTACTGCCAGCCCATTTACCTCCCACTAATCTCCAACTGTGTCCCCACATGACTAAATCTCTATTTCTAGCAAATAGGTCCAGATGACACAAAGATCTGCAACAGAGTTGATGCACAAGGTGGGATGGAAAGAATGAGAAGGGACTTGGCAAGGTTAGAGGAATGGTCAAATGTATGGCAGCTTAGATTCAATGCTAAGAAGTGCAAGGTAATGCACCTGGGAAACAAAAACCCCAGGGGAAGAGTACACAATGGGGGGTGAGATACTAACAACAACAAAAATGGAAAGGGACCTGGGGTAGTCATATCAGATGACCTAAAGGTGGGCAAGCAATGTGAGAGGGCAGCAAGGAGGGCTGGGGGGATACTGGGATGCATAGGGAGAGGCATCACCAGTAGAAAACAGGAAGTTATTATCCCTCTGTACAGACAGCTGGTCAGACCCCATCTGGAGTACTGCGTGCAGTTCTGGAGACCCAATCTCCGCAAAGACATAGACAGGATGGAAACTGTCCAGAGGAGGGCAACTAAAATGGTGCAGGGCCTGCACCGGAAGACATATGAAGAGAGGCTTAAGGAGCTTAATATGTATAGCCTCGAGGAAAGGAGGGAGAGGGAGGACATGATAGAAACTTTCAAGTGCCTCAGGGGAATCAACAAAGTCCAAGAGGGTGGCATCTTTCAAAAGAGGTGTGCAAGAACAAGGGGTGCAATTTGAAGATAGAGAGGCGGCTCAGAGGTAATTTAAGGAAGTATTTTTTCACAGAGAGGGTGGTGGATGCATGGAACGGCCTTCCGGAGGAGGTTGTGGAGTCAAAAACTGTGGTGGATTTCAAGCATGCATGAGACAGTCATAAAGCAATTCTAGGGGGTGGGTGGTAGGAAGAAGTAGGCTGCTGGTTAACTAGGATCTGCAGCTTATCCATTAGGTATGGAAATGGGCAGACTGGGTGGGCCAAGCGGTCCTTATCTGCCATCAAATTCTATGTTTCAATTTATCCTAATTATACCCCTTACAAACTTGTAAGTCCCTATAATTTCCCTCCTCTCACATCTGACCTCCAGTGAGTACATGTACAGGGCCTTCATATATTCCTCATATGATCTGCCTGCTAGTCCTGAATCATTTTTATTTCATTTTGCTGTGCTGCCTGTAGCTTATTGATATCTTTTTTGCAGGCGAGGACTCCAAAACTGGGCACAGTACTCCAGGTGAGGCCTCACCTGTGATCTGTATAGAGACATTATCACATTCCCCCTCCCAATGTCAGAACCCCTTCCTTTACACCCCAGCATCCTAGATGCCTTGCTACAGGCTTTGTTACATACTAACATACTAAAATGCCAGCAGAATAGGCCTAGCAGTCTTTCGTGTCTGCTCGTTTGGTCAGCCCCCACCCTGGGAGCTGACTTTGCTGCCCCTCTCCTTCTCTGGCTTCTCCCTTCCCAGTTCCAGATATTCTTGCTGCATTGGATTTTGCTTCCAGAACCCTTCCCCTGTACCTGTCCCACCACCTCTTGAACCGCTCCACCGTCTCTGCCTCAACCAGCCCCCTAGGCAGCACATTCCATGGCTCCACCACCCTCTCAGTGAAGTAGCACCTCCTCCTTTCTCCCCTGAATCTTCCCCCCCTCCAGCTTCCACCCATTCCCTCTAGTGGCCCCCTCCTCCTTCCTTCGAAGCACCCTGACTATTCCTCCCCTATTTGCCCCCTTCATGTACTTCATGTACCTGAAGACCTCTATCATGTCCCCCAGTCCCTTCTCTCTTCCAGTGTGTACATATTTAGCTCTTCGAGCCTCTCCTCATAGGTCCTGTCCCCCAAGCCACAAATCATTTTGGTTGCCCTCCTCTGGACCCTCTCCAGGAGTTTAATGTCTCTCTTTAAGTGTGACCTCCAAAACTGCATGCAGTACTCGAGGTGTGGCCTCACCAAGCAGTTATACAGAGGGAGTATCACTTCCCTCCTTCTGGAGGTGATCCTCTTAGCAATGCATCCCAGCATCCTGTTGGCCTTGCCTGCTGCCCTCCTACAAGTCTCCGAGTTGTTCATCTTGAAATCCACCACCACCCCCAGGTCCCTCTCAGCCATTGAGACTTGTAAGATTCCCCCCCAGGGTGTACACTTGGCCAGCATTTCTGGCCCCCAGGTGCAGTACCTTGCATTTCCCTGCATTGAACCTCAGCTTCCACTTTCTAGGCCATCTTTCCAGAGCCTCCAGGTCCCCCTGTAGGGCCACCCTCCCCTCCTCCCCATCCACCACCGCCCCCAGTTTTGAGTCATCCGCAAAAAGACTCATCTCACTCCTGATACCTGTCCTTATGTCAGAGATGTAGGTGTTGAACAGGAGGGGCCCAAGGATTGATCCCTGTGGGACCCCACTAATGACCCTCCTTGGGGGTGAGACTATCCTGCCAACTATGACCCTCTGGCTCTGGTCCTGGAGCCAATTGCCTATGCATCTAATTATCTGGTTCCCCACCCCCATTTCTCCCAGCTTATCCAACAGGCCCACGTGAGGAACAGAGTCAAATGCCTTGCTGAAGTCTAGAAAGAGGACGTCCACTGGTCTACCCAGGTCCAAGGCACTCGTCAACCAGTCATAGAACCCCACAAGGTTTGTCTGACACGATTTCCCCGGGATGAATCCATGCTGTCTATCGTCCAGGCATCCTGACTTTTCCAGGTCTCCCCCAGCCTCTCCTTGACAATGCCCTCCATCACCTTGCCCACCACAGATGTCAGGCTGACAGGCCTGTAGTTCCCTGCCACCTATCTTGATCCCCCTTGTGGATAGGTACTATATGCACCACCTTACAGTCCTGGGGAACCCACCCTGTTCTCAGAGAGATGGTGAAAAGTTCCGCCAGGGGTTTCGTCAGGACATCCGCAAGTTCCTTCAGCACTCTGGGATGTAATTTATCCAGCCCCTGTGCCTTCTCCATCTTAAAGGACCTGAGGGCTTCCCTCACTCTCTCTGCTGTGATTTCCACTTCTGCTACCTCTTCTGCCTGCTTAGCCTTCCCCCCTCCTGCCAGTGATGCCTCCCCCTCTCCCCAGACCCGCCGATCTGTAAGGTCCCCCTCCTCAGTATCACTGTCTCCTCCCATGTATGATGCAGCACCCCCATTTTCCTTGGTGAAAACTGAGGTGAAGTACTCATTTAGCACCTCAGCCTGCTCCCCCGGGTCTTGTGCCCATCTCTCCCCTGTTTTAATCCTGCTAATCTGCACCTTCACCCTTCGTTTTTCCCCAATGTATCTAAAGAACCCTTTGTTCCCTCTCCTAATTTACCTGGCCAGGTTCTGTTCCTTCCTTGCCTTAGCCACCCTCACCACCCTAGTGGCCCTTCTAGCCATCAGCTCGTACTCCCCTCAATCCCTTTCACTCCTTGAGCACTTGAATTGTCTATAGGCTGCCTTCTTTCCCCGCACCACCTCCTGGACCTCCCTGGTCCACCAGCAGGGTTTTCAGGCCCTACTGCATTTTCGTATTATTCTTGCACAGGTCCTGGTAGCATCCTGCACCCCTCTCCTGATGATTTCCCACCTACTATCAGCGTCCATGTCTGACCCAATCCCATCCAAATGCTCCTTGAGGATCCTTCCCATTTCCTTAAAATCCACCCCCCTGAAGTCAGTTACCTCCGTCTTTGTACAGCCTTCTACCCGTCCTAGGTCCAGGCAGAACCAGACTGTGGCATGGTCACTAGATGTTATACTAGATGGTTTGTGTGTGAGTCACTGCTGAGGACTCCCAAATCTTTTGCCTGTGATGAAGTGGCAGCTTAACCCTCCCATCCAGTATTCCGTGTGTGTGGTCCTTATTCTCTAAGTACATCACCTTGCACTTCTGTATGTAGAAGGTTGTGGTAGCACAGCACAAAGTGTATGTTTGCAGTGCCACCACAGCCTCCCACTGGCAGCAGACACCCAGGTATAAGGCAGGATAGTGCATCCCGAACGAGAGAGTGATTTTGCTCCCAGATGCCATATTCAGAGCCTGGCATGTTAATGACCACATACGGCATGCAAGGAACTAAGGGGAAATTTACATGCTATTGTGTGGCTATTATGAGTTCTGTGCAATGCCTCTATGGAGGCATAGTACATAGCCTTCACTGTTGCCCCCACCCTCACCCAGTCTCTATACATAGACTTGGCAGTATTAGATTTAAATCAGTAAATGTTGATAAATGTCGATTTCACTGCACATACATAAAATGATGAAAAAATATTTCCATCAATAATAATCTAAATTTACAGATAGAAAAAGTAAGTTCTATTACTATTTTGACACGTGAAGATAACAATTTGTGATTTTTTCAGTTTGTAAATCCTCAGCATTTGCTGTCATTAACTAAACAGTGAAAATTAAATTGATATAAATCGAAATAAATGCTTAAAACCCCATAATTTCATGCAACTGTGAAAATTTAAATCATTAAAACTTGGGGGAAAAGGTTTAAAATTAAAAATCGATATTTTCTGTCAAAATTATAAAAAATAAAAGATGAAAATTGTCAGCCCTCCCCATACCTTACCTGGAGCACCTTTGCTGCAGCCACATCAAAGAGCAGGGTCATTCTCCATGCCCTAGAGGGGGCATGCCTCAGACAGCTAGTGTTGGAACCCACTCGGGAGGGAGCAATCTTAGACCTGGCATGCTCAAATGGGGATGGAGAGAGGATCTTGGATTTAGAAGTGGGTAGCCATCTGGAAACAAGTGACCACCAAGCTGTGTGGTTCACTATAAACACAGCTGTAGAGTCAAGCCATGCAAAAACAAGAGTACTGGACTTTAGGAGGGATGACTTTGGGAAAATGGAAGAGTGCCTCAGAAAAGCACTAGTAAATGGGCAAGAAGGAGAGGTGGAGGAAAATTGGGGATAAAATCAAAACAGCCATCACAGAGGCAACAAGCCTTTGTGTGAAGCAAATCAACGAAACAAAGGAAAAAAAACACTGGTTCTTAAAAGAAGTGGCAGGGAAGGTTAGGGAGAAAAAGGTAGCATTCAGGAACTATAAGGAAACACAGACGGAACGGGACAAAGAACTGTACGAGTTAAGGCAGAAGGAAGCAGGGAAGGCAGTCAGAATAGCAAAGGCCCAAACTGAGGAAAAGATAGCCAATTCAGTTAAGAAGGGGGATAAAACATTTTATAGGCACATTAGGGAGCTAAGAAAGACCAAGGGAGAGATAGTGAGGCTTAATAAAGGGAAGGGGGTGGGTAGAGGTTGACAGTGAAAAAGCAGGGATACCGAATGAATACTTCTGCTCATTATTCACAAAAGAAGAGGAGGGGGAGGTATCTTAACCAAAGAATAGAAGCACTCTGGATAGGGGGGTCAATACCAGTCCATTCACAAAAGAAAGGGTTCTGAAAGAACTCTTAAAACTGAAGGTGGACAAAGCAATGGGGCCTGATAGGATTCACCTCAGAATTCTAAAAGAACTAAGGGGAGAACTAGTGACACCACTGACTACTCTTTTTAACAAATCATGGGGGGATGGTATGGTACCTGAGGACTGTAGGAGGGCAGATGTGATTCCCCTTTCACAAACGTGGGAGTAAGACAGAGGCAGGAAACTATAGACCTGTTAATTTGACCTCAGTGGTAGGGAAAATGATGGAATCACATCTGAAGGAAATAATTGTTGAGTACCTAGAGGACAGTGGGGTGCAGGACCTAAGCTAGCATGGATTCACAGTGGGAAGGTCATGTCAGATGAATCTAATCGATTTCTTTGAATGGGTGACCAAAGTAGTAGACCAGGGAGGGGCCGTGGATATGGCCTACCTAGACTTTAGCAAAGCATTTGACACAGTCTCACGCAAAAGATTAATAAACAAGATAGCCAGCCTAGGAGTGGGTCCCAGGCTTGTAGCCTGGGTAAAACACTGGCTGGACAACAGGATGCAGAGGGTAATAGTAAATGGAGTCTACTCTGAAGGCTTGCTAACACTGCTAACACTGCTAACCTGTGAGACAGCTTCAGCTGTGAGACAGGCAACAGCAGTTACATAGACCTGTTATTATTTTATATTTACAATGCTGCTGTAGTGCTTTAGAGGATGCCTGCACTCACTTCGCAGGAGACAGGAAGGAGTGGTAAATTATAGTTCAAGGAGTATTTGTACCCAAACTACAGCCTGAATACACATGGCTGGTTTCCACACAGAGGCACTTGCAAGAAATGCTAGGAGGTCCTGGGCTTCACCCAGGGCTATGATCCTAGATTTTATTTTAAAATTGCACTTTTAAGTGCTGTTTGTATTCAAGAGGGCGATGTGACTGCTGCAACACTTCTGGATCTCTATTTAGTATTTAGTGCAGCCCCTCTGCGAGGCTGGGGAAACTGTATCCTAACACTGCTGACCTGTGAGACAGCTCTGGCTGTGAAACAGGCAACAACAGTTACTTAGACCTGTTATTGTTTTATATTTACAATGCTGCTGTAGTGCTTTAGAGGGTGTTTGCACTCACTCGGCAGGAGACAGGAAGGTGTGGTAACTTGTAGTTCGGGGAGTGTTTGTACCTGAACTACAGCCTGAATACATGGGGCTGATTTCCACAGAGAGTCATTTGCAAGAAGTGCTAGGAGGTCCTGGGCTTCACCCAGGGCTAGGAGCCTAGATTTTATTTAAAACTACACTTTTAAGTGCAGTTTGTATTTGGGAGGGCAACGTGACTGCTGCAACACTTCCGGGTCACTATTTAGTATTTAATGCAGCCCCTCTGTGAGTGGGGCGAGCTGAGTGGGGCACGTATGTTGCTGTGCAGTGGACAGGGGGACAGTAGGACAGAGAGCTATGTAGTTAAGGTCATATTATTCGCAATAAACTAAATCATTGCTATAGTTGTGAAGGTAGACATACAACTAGAAATGGTAGTGCCTGAAATCTAGACAGGTTGTTTGTTGGAACTTCTGTACAACATCTTGCTACTGTAACTAGCCTTAGGAAATCACTATCCTTTATAGAAATTACATCAAAAGTTAATGACACTATTGTGACCCTAACTGGAGAAGTAGGGATAATGTGTGCACAGTGTAAGATGTATAGTTTTAATCTTGAATTTGTGCCCACACAGCTATTTTCCTGTATCAAGTGTAAACAGTATACAGAAATAAGGATTGACATCTCAATGTTTACTTTCCAATTAGTTACCCTAGAAAGAAGCCAACAAGATATGGTAACACAGTTTAGGGCAATGAACGCTATTTCCCTGGTCAATGACTCATTATCTTCCCCTCAGCTTGTTAACTAAGCCCAGGCTCTAAAGAGTAAAGTACCTACGCCAACCGAGCAATCTACTGAACCATTATTGACTAGTTCAAGTGCTTACCAGAACACACCCATCCCCGATCAAACAAATAAAAAAGGGTGAGGGAGGATAATACACCTGACAGTAATTGTGGTGAAGATGACACATGGTATCAAGTGCAAAGTACTAGGGCATGTAAATAGGGACGGAAAGATGAACAGTATGATATTTCCTTACACAACAGCTTTGATCCTTTACATTTTCTAATTAATGAGGATACAGACAGAAGTGCTACTAAGGGTACCCCTAGTACAGCTGCTGGGGATGTTACCCAGGATGTGTGTAATCCGGGCTTAGTGAGTAAGGTCCCTTTCCCTGACAATTTGTCTGATTCCTACACCCCGACTCCATCTTTAATTGATATCCATCCTGAGGTGGAGAGCTCCACATCCACTGTTAATTCTTCTCCCATGGAGGCAACTCCTACATCTGCCACCTTTCTCCCCCCCCCCACCTAGTCAGAGACATGCTATAATATTGGGGGACTCAATAGTCAAACATCTAGACAGGAGTATCTGTAACCCTAATAAATCCACCAGAACATGTTCAGGTTTTAGTGGGGCTAGGGGCTAGGATTGTTGATATAACTAAATGAGTGATAACATTCCTGAATTAGTGGCCTTGATGGAGGAGGAACATCTGGATATTGTGGCAGTCACAGAAACATGGTACACACAAAACCATGACTGGGATGTAAACATACTAGGATACACTATCTACAGGAGGGACAGGGAGGGTAAAAGAGGAGGAGGAGTAGCTCTTTACATAAGGGAAGGAATCAAAGCAACAGAACAAAAGGGTAAACAGGGAGGAGAAGAAGTACTGTGGGTCAACTGGAGACAGGCAATGGCACCACAATCCACACAGGGTTGTATACAGACCCCCTTCTCAGGGGGAGAAATGGACAAGGAAATGATAGAAGTATACTTAGAATGGCAGAAAAGGGAGATATTGCTGATGGGTGATTTGAATATGCCAGATGTTAACTGAGTGCAGTTGCAGCAGCCACTTCAAAGAGTGGGGTTATTCTAGATGCCCTACAGGGCATGCCTGAGACAACTAGTATTGGAGCCCACTCAAGAGGAGCAATCTTAGACCTGGTTCTCTCAAATGGAGATGGAGAGGATCACAGATGTAGAAGTGGGTAGCCATCTGGGAACTAGCGACCATCGAACAGTATGAGTTCACAATAAACACAGCAATAGAGTCAAGCCATACAAAGGCAAAAGTACTGGACTTTAGGAGGCTGACTTTGCCAAAATAGGTGAGTGCCTAAGGAATGCACTAGCAAATGGGCAGGAAGGAGGTGGAAAAACAATGGGGAATAATAAAAACTGCCATCACAGAGGTAACAAGCCTTTGTGTGAAGCAAATAAACAAAACAAAACGATGTAAGAAACCACTATGGTTCTCAAAGGAAGTGGCAGTGAAGGTTCAAGAGAAAAAGAAAGCATTCAGGAAGTACAAGGAATCACAGAAGGAGCAGGACAGAGAACTGTATCAGTTAAAGCAAAAGAAAGCTGGGAAGGCAGTCAGAACAGCAAAGGCCCAAACCGAGGAAAAGATAGCCAACTCAGTTAAGAAGGGGGATAAAATATTTTATAGGTACATCAGGGAGCGAAGGAAGACCAAGGGAGGGATAGTGAGGCTTAATAAAGGGGAGAGAGGGTGGGCAGATGGTGACTGTGAAAAGGCAGAGATACTAAACAAATATTTTTGCTCGGTATTTACAAATGAAGAGGGGAAGGTACCTAAAACAAACAGTAGAAACACTCTGGATACAGAAGTTGATACCAACCGATTTACAGAAGAAAGGGTTCTGAAAGAACTCTTAAACTGAAGGTGGACAAAGCAATGGGGCCTGATGGGATTCATCCCAGAATTCTAAAAGAACTAAGGTAGAACTAGTGACCACTGACTACCCTCTTTAACAAATCATGGGAGGATGGGGTGGTACCCAAGGACTGGAGGAGGGCAGATGTGATTCCCTTCACAGAAGTGGGAGCAAGGCAGAAGCAGGAAACTACAGACCTGTTAGTTTAACCTCAGTGATAGGAAAATGATGGCCAGAGGGCACAGGACCCAAGGCAGCATGGATTCACAGCGGAAGGTCATGCCAGACAAATCTGATAGATTTCTTTGACTGGGTGACCAAAGTAGTAGATCGAGGAGGAGCTGTGGACATGGCCTACCTAGACTTTAGCAAGGCATTTGACACAGTCCCACACAAAGATTAATATATAAGTTAGCCAGCCTGGGAGTGGGTCCCAAGATGACAGCCTGGGTAAAGAATTGGCTGGAGAATAGGACACAGAGAGTAATAGTAAATGAGTCCACTCTGAAGAAAGGGGTTACTAGTGGGTACCGCGAGGGTTCAGTATTAGATCGTCCTCTTCAATGTCTTTATAAGCGACATTGCAGAGGGACTGGAAGGAAAAGTATGTCTCTTTGCAGATGACACAAAGATCTGCAACAGAGTTGATGCACAAGGTGGGGTGGAAAGTAAGAGAAGGGACTTGGCAAGGTTAAAGGAATGGTCAAATGTATGGCAGCTTAGATTCAATGCTAAGATGTGCAAGGTAATGCACCTGGGAAACAAAGACCCAGGGGAAGAGTACACAGTGGGGGGTGAGATACTAACAACAACAAAAATGGAAAGGGACCTGGGGGTAGTCATATCAGATGACCTAAAGGTTGGCAAGCAATTTGAGAGGGCAGCAAGGAGGGCTGGGGGGATACTGGGATGCATAGAGAGAGGCATCACCAGTAGAAAACAGGAAGTTATTATCCCTCTGTACAGACAGCTGGTGAGACCCCATCTGGAGCACTGTGTGGAGTTCTGGAGACCCAATCTCCGCAAAGATATAGACAGGATGGAAGCTGTCCAGAGGAGGGCAACTAAAATGGTGCAGGGTCTGCACCGGAAGACATATGAAGAGAGACTTAAGGAGCTTAATATGTATAGCCTCGAGGAAAGGAGGGAGAGGGGGGACATGATAGAAACTTTCAAATACCTCAAGGGAATCAACAAAGTCCAAGAGGGTGGCATCTTTCAAAAACGAGGTGTGCAAGAACAAGGGCACAATTTGAAGATGGGGGGGCAGCTCAGAGGTAATTTAAGGAAGTATTTTTTCACAGAGAGGGTTGTGGATGCATGGAACGGCCTTCCGGAGGAGGTTGTGGAGTCAAAAACAGTGGTGGAATTCAAGCTTGCATGGGACAGTCATAAGGCAATTCTAGGGGTTGGGGGTAGGAAGAAGTAGGCTGCTGGTTAACTAGGATCTGCAGCTTATCCAGTAGGTAGAGAATGGGCAGACTGTGTGGGCCAAGCCGTCCTTATCTGCTGTCAAATTCTATGTTTCTATGTTTCAAATTCTATGTATGATTTTGGGGAAAATCCTCTGGTCATTCTTCACATTGGGGCTAATAATATATGCCATGACTCTATCCATAGGATCAAAAAGGAGTTTGTAGCCATAACAAATAAACTAGTAGAACTGGGGTGCAATATCCATATTTCAGAAATTCTTTCCATTCCTAGATATTCACCACAATTAAACCAAAAAATTAAATTCATAAATGACTGGCTGTGCAAATGGTGTTTAAAACAATCAGTAACCTGCATTACACACTAAGAAGAATATAATGACAGACAAGAATTATTCTGCATAGATGGACTCCACCTCAGTAGACAGGGAAATACCCTACTGGGGAAACATTTATGAACAGCCATTGAAAACTATTTAAACTAGACCTCCAAGAGGAGATGGGGGAGTACCCTCATCTCTTAAGTATAGCACTTCTCACAATAGATCAGTGAGAAGGGAGTTGGTAACTACAAAATGTAAGGAAAGATGCCCTCTTAGTGTAGAACTAGACATACGCTACATGTTTCCCAGGTATAAGGATGCATAACACATATACAAAATAAAAATAAACCAAAGGATATTAAGGCATTACTACTCAATGCAAGGAGCATGAGGAACAAAATTGATGAGTTAAGTCTCCTGTTACATGATGAGGATATCCACCTCTGTGCTATTACTGAAACTTGGTGGCCGGATGATCATTGGGGGAAGTCTGGCCCAGGATATAAACATTTTAGCACTGATAGAAAAACAAAAAGTGGGGGCCAGCCTGGTGGCGCTGAGGATTGAGGCGCTGGACACCACACAGCACACCATGCTGGTGACCCGGGTTCGGGCATGGACTCGGGTCACCAGGGGTCAGCAGGGGAAAGGAGGATTCAGCATCCCAATGGATGCTCTCTTCCTTTGGGGTGGGTCACCAGGGGTACTTCACGCACCTGACGTCCTTGAGGGTCGTGGGAGCACCGACTTTAGGGGCATTGGTGACTCCTGGGGTGCTGGAGTCAGGTAGGGGAGGATGCTGTTATGCACTTGGCAGGTGTAGTGCATAAGCATGTAACCTGCCTGAGCCAGCATCCTCAGGGTGATGGAAAGGGACCACAAGAAAAACAGAAAACAACCCTCGGCGGTCCTAGATGATGACCGCTTCAAGCTATCCAGCCACAGATCCATGGGCAGACCTCACTGTACAGGCACTCCACTGCGGTGGAGGAAGGTAGAAGTTGCCAGGGCACTCTAGGGGCAGACTCTGCATCTGGGGAACAAGTGATATGAGCAGCCCAAAGGAGTGGAACAATGAGGCAGGTTAGGAGGGATAAAAAGAAAGTAAAAAAAAAAGCGGTGGAGGCATGGCTCTGTACGTAAGGGATATGTATGAGGCATATGCAATCAGGCCAACACCTGATAACTACAAAGAAGTTGAGCTACTGTGGTTTAATATTATTAGATGGGGGGGGATCACAATTGGCGTGTGCTACAGAGCATTAGGTTTAGATGCTAAGGACAATGCTGAGTTCCTGGACAATATCAGGAATATGGATTTAAGTGGCAGTGCACTAATAATGGGAGATTTTAATTTACTCAATATCAACTGGGTTACATGTACAGAGAACAATAAATTAGAAAGAGACTTCCTGGATGTACTAGCTACTAATGAAATAAAACAATATGTTAACCAAAGTACAAGAGCCCATAATACCCTTGATCTTGTCCTGAGTAATATGGGGGATGATGTAAAGAACTGTGTGGCACAGAACCTTTTGGCCACAGTGACCATAATATAGTCAAATTTACAATTTCAGGATTTAACTTTATTAATAAAGGACAAACAAAAATCAGGTGTTGGAACAAGGCTAATTATAAAGCAATGAGGAAACACTTGACAGCATGGAACTGGACAGAGGAGCTTACAAGGAACAATGTACAGCAGATCTGGGATAACATAAAAAAAAACTGGAATATTGTGTAACACACTATGTCCCTGAAAAAATTAAATATAACGTCAGTGGAAAAATCACAACTTGAATAACTCCGGCACTAAAAGGGACCATCAAAAAAAGAATAGGGCTTTCTTTAGATACAAACAGAATCCCTCAACCGGAAATTGGCAGAAATTTAAAAATATTGCCAAAAAATGTCAAATGACTATAAAACATGCCAAAGGAAATGAGGAGGAAAGAGTGGCAAACTTAACGATAGACAACAAAAAATCCTTATTTAATTATTTAAACAATCAAAGGAATGGAAATACCAAGGTGGGGCCAATTCAAAAGGGAGGGGAAATAATTATAAGTTAAAAACATATGGCTGTTACATTTAATGAATATTTTCTAAGTGTTTTCCAACCCAAAGCCTGTAGGACAAGTTTAGTAGGTAAGGGCAGTGGCACTAACAATACTATGGACTTTAATAATGTGACACTATTTGAAAAATTGAAGAGCATGAAAGCAAACAAATCTCCAGGGCCTGATGGCCTCCATCCATGCCTAATTAAAGAACTGGCAAATGAATTAAGTGGGCCAGTTGGATTATTGTTTGATAGGTCCTTCAGGGATGGAGTGGTACCTGCGGAGTGGGAGTGGGCAACTGTTATGCCAATTTACAAAAGTGGAACTAAATCAGATGTTGGCAACTATAAATCCATTAGCCTGGTTCTATGATACTGATTCAACAACACTTTTGTTGACTGGCATCTCAGTATGGGATTTATGTCGACCACAGGTTGTGGTCGACATAAATCCTGTATGTCTCCCTGTCCTGTGTTTCTATCAGGGGGCTTTGCCCCCTGAACCCACCATGTGGGAGGCTCTGCCCTATGCACCCCCGTACTTTGGATTATCAACTTCAGTCAGAGTTGATTCAGGGAGTGGGTGCAGGACCAGGAGACAGTGTGCCCCTGTCTCTGGTGTACCAACACAGTGACCTGTCGGCAAAGTGTCGATTTTGCTGACAGTGAGGTATGTCGCTGTGTTGATGTCACCATTGGGTTAGCATACCTATCAGCCTGACTTGCATTCTATGTAAAGTAATGGAAGGTTACATCAAAGAACATTTGGAAAACCATATAAAAGCAAAGGGTTACTCTGATGTCACTCAGCATGGGTTTACATCAGGGAGGTCTTGTCAGATTAATCTGATGAGTTTCTTTGAAACCTTGAGCAAAGCTCTTGATGACGCCCTACTGGTAGATGTGGTATGTCTTGACTTCTTTAAGACATTTGACTTGGTGCCACATGATGGTCTTATTAGTGGTCTCCAAGGATTAGGTGTTGGACCTCGCGTTGTTCAGTGGGTGGATGCATGGCTTCAAAATAGGAAACAGAGAATGAGTGTCAGGGGGTATTAGTTAGACTGGAGTGAGGTGACCAGAGGGGTCCCTCAGGGCTCAGTACTGGGCCCAGTGCTATTTAACATTTTTGTGTCATTTCTCCAGACGCAAAATGGAGTATGGATGTCCAAGTTCACAGATGACAGCAAAATAGGGGTTATAGTAAAAACAGAATCTGATGCAAAAAACTTACAAGTAGAACTGGATAAAGTAAGCTCTTGTGCAACTACCCACAAGATGAAATTTAATGTAAAGTGCCGTGTAATGCACTTAGGCCACAATAATATTCAGTCAATCTACAGTCTGTCTGGACAGGCACTAAAAAGGGTAGACTGTGAAAAGGACTTGGATATCTGGGTCTCAAATGGTCTAACCTTTAGCAGCAAATCACTAAGGTAGATAATAAAGTCAACAAGATGTTGCATTGTATACTGCACAGTATTAAAAGTAGGGATAGAACAGTGTTACTGCCTTTGTATGGTGCACTGGTGAGGCCACTTGTGGAGTAAGGGGTGCAGTTTTGGAACCATACCGTAGAATGGATATATTGAACATCAAGGGAGTGCAGAGGAGAGTAACTAGGAGAATTTCTGGTCTACAAGCTCTGTCCTATGATGAGAGATTGAATGAGCTGAACTTATACTAACTGGAGTGCCAGCAATTTAGGGGAAACTTGTGCCTGGTCTACTCCGCCTTTCGAAATAAAGACTTGTGGGAATGTGTGGGACTGGAGTTGAAAACTACTATTAAAACTACTAGAGCACATGAATATCAACTGAAGGGCCAACTATACAGATCCACAAAAGGGGGCATTGGATTAATCAAAGGATTGTGTACCCCTGGGGCAGATTGCCATCAAAAATTGTACACAACAAAATGATAATCTCTTTCAAGAATAAATTAGATGAATTATATAGGGATAAAGAGATCTAGTGTAGTGCATATCGAGACTTCTTGGAGAAAGATATTGTCTCACATTCAACTTATGAAACTGCCAGGGAAGTGTTTCTTTTGCTCAGGCATTGGACAGGAGGGAGGGTGGTACCACTGGACTACTAGGGAAATGTATCTACTGAACTGGGTACTAGTCAGGAGGGGGTTACCACTGAACTTCCAAGGAAATTTCCCTATTTAATCAGGGAGCAGATGGGAGTGGGTGCCACTCGACTACAAGGGATTCCTGACACATTACTCGGGGATCAGACGGAGGGGCCACTGATACCAGTGCTGTTGGAGGCAGAGGGTTGTACACCATTGTGCTTCTTGATAAGAGAAGGTCTTTGAAAGCATTAAATAATGCTGTCTTGGCAACTTTTAGCACTTCCAGAACCCTCTCAATATAAATCCTTAATGCAAGGACAGAACACAAGAAACCCTAATCCAAAGCCCTTCTGCTTATTTGCTTACACAAACCCTGCAAGGTTTAAATGAAAAAAAAAATCACCACTGCTGTGTAGTTCTTTTCAGTTCTTGAGAATGGCTTTGAAAATATATGGATTAATGACAAAGTGACGGAGGTTTGGCACGTGGAACATCCCCTGCTCTCGGTAATATACATTTTCCTCAAGGTTCAAAACTCTCTTGTGGACCCTTCGGGGAGACTGGTTATTTCAGGATAAGATTCACTAATTGAGACACTCTCCCTATACATTGATTGCCATATCAAACTGATTGTCATGAAGCTAATGTCTTTTTTGCAGGACAAAAGGGAATGCATTTGATGCAAGAGATCCACATTGAGGAAACCAGCTTGCTGCTCACCCTCGTCGTGGAAACTCTGTATACAAACATCCCTCATGACTACAGTCTTAAAGACTTGCATATTATCCTGGCTAAGCGACCAATTCAGAGGGCCCCCCCCCCACACAGAGTTACTGGTAGATATGGCAAGAATTATATTAAAAAGTAGTGCATTCCACCTTATGGAGGATTTTTACTTGCAGTAGAGTGGGACAGCTATGGGACTGCTGTTACTCACAATTATGCCTGCTGGAGGTGTTACATCAGTGAGTGTGTTATGGTGTACCAGGGGAAAGCTGCAGAGCTGTTAGAATTAAAAAAATATTTTGGAATCAGAGTCCAGGGGCCAAATTCACAAAACTTTGCCCGGGCAAAAAACCCAGTCTGCCTGGGGAAAACTGGATTTTGCCCAGAGTTGGTATTCACAAAGCCCAGTTTGCCCCCCAAAATTGGTTTGCGCCTTGGTGAAGTTGGGAGGGGGACGGCAATGCAAATGAAGGAGAGAGGACCTGCATATCCCCACAGCCTAATTCACAACGTTTTTGCTCTACACAAGGGCCATTTGTAAAGGCCCTTGCATGGAGAAGTTATTGTCAACAAAAACCTGGTGTTAATCCATGCAACCCTAGTGTTTGGTGGAGGTACTGCAACCCCCTCTCCATTCCCCAATCACCCACCTGACAACAAAATACAGTTTTCCATAGTGTAGTGGTCCCTCCCCCTTTGTATGAGTAGTGGAGGGACCACTACCCTATGGAAAATGTTATTTCTTCAGGGATCGGAGAACAGGGAGGGACAACTACATTATGGAAAATGTTATTTCTTTGGGGATCAGTGATCGGGAAGGGGAGGGGGAGGGAACCACTACACTTTGGAAAACATTACTTCTTTGGGGATTGGTGATCAGGAAGGGAGGGAGGGAACCACTACACTATGGAAAACATTATTTCTTCAGGGAACAGTGATCGAGGAGGGGGGAGGGAACCACTACATTACAGAAAATGTTATTTCTTCAGGGATCAGTGATCTGGGAGGGAGGAGGGAACCACTAAACCACCAAGCATATGTGTTTTAACTACTGGGATGGAGATCGGTGTTGGTGGAGGGTGTGCTAACCTCCTGCCACAGGCCATGCAAATGGGCCCATAATGAGCAAGCAAATGTCCTGTTAGTGCCATTCATGCCTCATGGGCTCCTCTGCATGACTGGCTTAGTGAATAATGATTTAGCACACTGGCGCTATGCTTGCAAATGTATTCACTCAACTGGGGGTCGGGGCTGTACTGATGGAGTTAGAGGCAGCAGTATCAGTGTTACCACTGCCTCTATCTAGTCCTATTTACAGCTGGATAGTGCCGTTCACTATCCATCTGTGAATAGCGAGTTTTACGACCTGGATAATCACAAGGTGCCATGCAAACTTTTGTGTGGCACTTTGCATTTTTTTTTTTGTGAATCCTAGCTGAGGTTTCAGATTTATGGCAAACTGGGGTTTCAAAAAAATAAATTGTTGGGACCTGTGGCTTAGAAAGACTGAGAATGAAAGCATGAGTGTTACATTCTGTCAGTAGAATACAGATAGAAATCCCCTCCTCATGTCTGTTGGTTGTTACCCTGCCACACCGTAACAAACATTCCCAAGTGCCAACTGATGCACATGAAAAGGGAAATGCACAGAACAAACTGAATATGCTAGAACGGCAGATGACTTAGAAATCTGTTTTAAAGAAGAAGGTTATAGAGCAGGTGTTATTAGTAAGGCAAGAAGGAATGTGGATAACATACCCAGAGAATCTCTTGGTGCCAAGAATGTCTGGTGGAGAAGAGAGTATGAATAAAATCAGCTTTGTGACAACATACTCTACTAATGCAATGGCAATGCAGGCTGTCATACACAAAAACTGGGAAATGTTTAGAGCAGAGCCGAAACTGAGGAATGTCGTTATGAAACTACCACTTATTGGGTATCATAGAGCTACAAATTTTAAGGATTCACTGGTCCACAGCATACAAACTGTTTATAGGAAGAACCCTTGGTTCCCACCCCACTACCTGGTTGTAAGAAATACATAGATACATAGATACATAGACAGTGTCGGCAGATAAGGGCCTATGGCCCACCCAGTCTGCCCATTTAAGTTTGTAAGTTCAGTTTATGTTTTCCAGGAAGTCTGTTGCCCCTTACCCCTGACCTCCAGAATTCCTTTATGTCTATCCCATGCATTCTTAAATCCCGTGATTGTTTCAGCCCCCACCACTTCCTCTGGCAGGGTGTTCCACTTGTCCACCACCCGTTCTGTGAAGAAATTCTTCTTCACGTTTCCTCTGAATCGTCCTCCCTCCAACTTCATCCCATGCCCTCTAGTCCTGGAACATCTTTTTCGCTTAAAAATAGTGCATTCCTGCACCCTGTTCCTCCCTGTAAGATACTTGTATGTCTCTATCATATCCCCTCTCTCCCTCCTCTCCTCCAGGGAGTACATGTTCAGTGCCTTCAACCTGTCCTCATAGGACTTGTGATGCAATCCATGCACCATCTTTGTTGCCCTCCTCTGAACCTTCTCTACCCTGTCTATGTCCTTACGTAGGTAAGGTCTCCAGAACTGTAATGTAACCATTTTAAGTACTGCAGTTGTGGTCTCTAATACCCCCACTTTTTAACCTCCCAGGATGGAACCCTGTATCAGATAAAGAGTGATTGCATGTGATACAACAAATGTCATTTATTTGGCATCATGTACATGTGGAAGTTTCTACATGGGGCATACAAAAAGGAGATTGAAGACTGGGTTGGGGAACATATAGGGCAATATATCATTGGGGCAGGTAGACGGGATGCTCCTAGTCCAGTTTTTGTTGGGCTTGAACATGTCACCCTGGGTTCATGGAGGAGGGGTGCATAGAGAAAGTTTAAGCCAGGCAGAGAGGCATTTTGGATTTACCAGTTGGGGACACTCTCCTGGCCTGGTTTCAATTACCAGCTGGAGCTTGCAAAAATAACTGTGCATAAATTCAGAAAGTTAGTATTTAAAGATCAAATGCCAGCATTTTACAGATTTACAATAAACACAGGAATTCAAGTCCCTGTGTCATGGTTATTGTTTCCAGAAAATATCGTGCTGTTTGGTTTTGTGGTTTTCTTTAAATCAGCATCTGATAATGTGCTCTGCAGTAACTGCAAACAGTGAAGAAACAGTGATGATTTTTCTATCCCCATCAGTGAGTGATGACATCATTCCTGTCCAGCTTGTTGTTGCAGCAATGAAGTCCTTAATTACCTGTAGTAACTGTTGCATTTCCCAGTCAGAGCGATCTGTAGGGCTAATTGTCTTTACTCCAAGTGTGTTACTAACCCACCTGGTTTGTGTCTAGATATATTGTACCATTCTGTTCCCATAAAGAGTTGGCAATTTGTGTTTCAGGGGGGTAACTGAAGTGGTATAAATGAATGGATGTGAGAAAATTATAGCCCAAGGGGTAACACAAGGGGACAAGACATTTTTAAGTACATAAGTGAAAAGAGGAAGACTAGTGGAGGGATTCTGAGGATAGGAAGGGCGGGTGAGGACTGTGCAGCAGAGGATCAGAAAAAAGCAGATATCCTGAACAAATACTTTTCTTCATTCTTCACAGAGAAAGGTGAAGGGTATGGACCACATAAAAGCAACAGGAGAAGGGGAGAGAGGGAGAGAGATACAAGTCCCTTTACAGAGGACAGAGTCCTGAAGGAACTCACAAATCTGAAAATGGACAAAGCTGCAGGGTCAGATGGAGTACTCCCAAGGGTACTGAGTAGAGATACAGAAAATTTAAATTCCGCCATGGGCACTTCACGTTGGCACTTCGCTACGCAGAGTGCCCCATAGGAAAGGCTCACTTCACCTTGTGATTATTACTTTGTGTTGTTATTCTGCCTTAACACAAAGTAAGGTGGAGTGACAACAATATTGGCAGCACCCCACACACACAGTCACCAGAATTAATGTGCATCCCCAAAGTGCTACTGTCTTGTATCCAGAAAACTCCCCAGTGCTGACGAAGTGAAATGAGAGCATAACAAGAAATGCAAAATCTCACAGAATTAATGGCACACTCAGTCATGCACACCATAGTCACACACAGAGTC
Source organism: Neoceratodus forsteri (assembly GCA_016271365.2). Lineage (NCBI taxonomy): Eukaryota > Metazoa > Chordata > Ceratodontiformes > Ceratodontidae > Neoceratodus > Neoceratodus forsteri. The sequence continues at coordinate 155,481,023 of CM028131.1, read as the reverse complement.
ACCAGAATTAATGTGCATCCCAAAATGCTACTGTCTTGTGTCCAGAAAATTCCCCAGTGCTGATGAAGTTAAATGAGAGTGTAACAAGAAATGCAGTCTCTTAGAATTAATGGTGCACTGCAAACACACAGACAGATTAAGATTGCGCTACGCACTCAAGAGATGCATACAAAAAGGCACAACAACACCTAACCAATGCTCACAAGTCACAAATCCAAATCTGGAAAGGAATACTTTTTGCCAGTTGGGAGAGTAGTGCATGGCAGTAACAATCCACCACCAGTAAAGATACCCCAAAGCAGTATAAAAAATTCATGCAGGTGTGGTGGATAGCAGGTTCACACTGCTGCAATTACTCTGTGGCACAATCAAAGGTGTCTGATTTAATTGCACGCATCGCACACATACACTCATACACACACTACAAGTAATGCGTAGCAAATTGAACACCTTTAGTAATAACCAAATGTTTTAAACAGACAAATTATACACTGCTGCACCACAACAATCAGCAAAAAAATGTAAAGTATTGCTGAAAATATTACTGAGTATACATTAACACAGTTATACAAGAAAAATATAACCAAAACAGAAAGACTGCCTTTTTCTCCCAGTTAATGTACCTACACCACAACTACGCCCCTCCCCCAAAGCACACTTCACAGTACACAGACTGACTGTTCTAAATTAACATCCAAAATCCACACATAACAATAAACACTTGATGATATGAGCCCAGAAGGGTTTCCTACAATCGATGTACCAAATTTTGAGCAAAAAAAAATTACTCAAAAAGGCATTTAAAACAGCTTTTAGAGGTTTTGAATCGCAGAGCTCTGAGAACAAACTGTCTCCAGCTACCACTACACACACACACTACCCAGGCCAGAACTGAGGCTGTGTAGAACAATCTAGAGCCCATGTGACCTGCAATCCCATGAATCACTGCAGAATTTCATTTGGCTCTCAATTACAAGGTGAAGAGAGGTGAATTACATCAATTTCAATGTACTTCACCTTAAAATTGGTGGAGAAGCGGTTTGGGGAAGGCAGAAAATTCAAAGTCATTGGTTTCAATGGACTTCACATTCCTCATTATGAAGCGAAGTACTCCGCTTCATATTGCAGTTAGCAGAGTACTCCACGGATTCCAAATTACTCCGTGAATCACTTTGTGGAGTGAATTGGGCCACTTTGCCCACCACTACTTACAATACTGTAACTCACGTGCTGTAAAGGAAGGAACACAAAACCTATGGCTGTACTTCCCCGATGAGCTGAGCCTGTATCATAAAACTCCCCAATTTAAAAACTCTTATTAATGAGTACAGTGGTGGGGTGGTAAAGCCTGGAGAGATACTACAAAACAGGATTACAATACATCCAAGTAATTAGTAAAAAAATTAATTTTGTGATTAGTGACATGATCGTGATTTGTGAATCATAATTTGTAACTGCATTTGTGACCGTGATGATGAAGAATGTGATTCAGTGTGAGATAATCAATATGAAACTGTATGGGAACATGAATGCCTACGGCTGTACTTCCCCAATGAGCTGTAGCACAAAACTCCCAAATTTAATTTTGTGATTCGTGACATGATCGTGAATCATGACTGCATTTGTGACCATGATGATGAAGAACATGATTTGTATCATGAGTGACTCGTGATGATGTCCCTGACTTAAAAATGCATATTAATGTGTACAATGTTCATGCAGAGATATGCACCACACCAGTCCAATACTCTGAAGGAAGCCAAAGAAACAACTGTGACTTAAGTTATAGATGGAGATTGGGCCCTAAAGAGATGCAAATGCACAGACAGATTAAAATTGTGCTGCACACTAAAGAGATGCAGATGCAAAAGCATAACACCTTACCAGTGCTCACCATCAGAAATTCAAATCTGGAAAAAAATACCTTTGCCAATTGGGGCGGGCCGGGGGGAGGGCAGTGTACTGCAGTAGCAGTCACTAGTACTAGTACCAGTTAAGATACCACAAAGAAGTACAAAAATCACGCAACTGCAGTGGATAGCAGGTTCACATTGCTGAAATTACAATGTGGCATAAAAAAGTTGTCTGATTTGATGTCATTCGTCACACACATTGACACACACTAAGTGATGCATAGCAAATTGAAAACTTCAGTAATATAACCACATATTTTAAACAAACTAAAATTGTGCACTACTGCACCACAACAATCAGCAAAAAAATTCCAAGAATTATTGAAAATATTACTGTGTGTACATTAACACAGTTACACAAGAAAAATATCACCAAAACAGAAAGAACTTTTTCTCCAAGTTAATCTATCTACACCACAGAAACGCCCTTCCCCCAAAGCACACTTCCACTGTCTCTCAGTACACAGACTGAATGTTGTACATTAACATTCAAAATCCATACACAAACAATAAATGCTCAATGATAAGAGCATACGAGGGTTTCCTACAATCAATGAACTAAAGTTTCAGCAAACAAAATTACCCCAAAAGGCTTTTTTAACAGCTTTTAGAAGGTCTGAATCACAGAGAGCTCTCAGAGCAGACTGTCTACTACAGCTTCCTACACACACTTACCTGAACTGAGGCTGTGCAGAACAATCTAGAGCCCATGTGACATGAAATCCCATGAATCAAGGCAAAATTCACCTTTGGAGCTTAAAAACAAGGCGAAGTGAGGTGAAGTACATTGTTTTCAATGTAGTTCGCCTTAAAGATTTGTGGAGTAGTGGTTTGGGAAAACAGAGTAATGCAAAGTCATTGTTTTCAATGGACTTCACGTTACCCATTAAAATGCAAAGTACTCCACTTTGTGTTGCGGAGCAATTCTACCCGGCTTCTTCACTGGCTGAATCACTCCATGGAGCTCTAAATTAGCCACTTTGCCCATCTCTAGTACTGAGGAGCTCAGGAAGGTACTGGCTGTACCTCTGACAGTCTTTTTTAAAACTTCACTGGAAACAGGAGTGGTTCCAGAGTACTGGAGGAAGGCAGTTGTAGTCACACTTCTAAATGGTAGCAGGCAGGAAGGAGGCTGAGAACTATAGACCAGCCAGCCTAACTTTAGTGGTGGGAAAATTAATGAAGTCACCTCTAAAGGAATGGATTGTGGGTTATCATGAACCCAGCAGGTTACAAGAGCCAGGACTACATGGATTCAGGGGTAAGGTCATGTCAGACAAATCTGATAGATTTTCTTGACTGGGAGGGACCAGAAAATCAGATCAAAGTGGGGTGGTGGACATGGCCTACTTATATCTCAGTAAGGCTTTCGGTGCTATTCTACATAACAGGCTCATAAGTAAACTGGGCAGATTGGGTTGGGTCCAAAGGTGGTAAACCAGGTAACAAATTGGTTAAGGGGTAAGTGAAACATGCATGGGATAGACACAAGGCAATTGTAGTGGGGGGGTGGCAGGAAGTAGGCTGTTGGTTAACTAGAATCTGCAGCTTATCCAGTAGGTAGAGAAATGGGCAGACTGGGTGGGCCAAGTGGTCCTTATCTGCCATCAAAGTCTATGTTTCTATGTTTCTAAGTGACAGAGGGGGTGGTAAACATAGGTCATTCCAGGAAAGGGATGGTGTCCAGCAAGGTGTCACAGGGCTTATTACTGGGTCCAGTCCTCTTTAATGTCCCTATGAGTAGTATTGCAGATGAAATGGAACAGTGTGCCTTTTTGTAGATGACAACGAAATCTGCAATGGGGTGGACACTCCAGAGGGGGTGGAAAGAATGTGGAGAGACCTGAGAAAACTTGAAGAGTGGTCAAGGGCATAACAAATGGGTTTCAATGCGGAAAAGTGCAAAATTGTGCACGTAGGGCATAGAAACCCAAAGGCGGGGTACAATATGGGATATGAGGTATTGATGGTCACCATACAAGAATGGGACATGGGAGTAATAATATCTGAAAATCTCAAGGTGGTGAGGCAGTGCGACAAGGCAGTAAGTTGCGCCACTGAGATGTTAGGGTGCATAGGGAGAGGTATCCCCTATGGAAGAAGGGAGGTGGTGTTGCCACTGTATAGCTCACTGGTGAGACCTCACATGGAGTGCTGTGTACAGTTCTGGAGACCACATCTCAGGAAGGACCTGGACAGACTGGAGGCAGTCCAGAGGAGGGCAACTAAAATGGCACCAGGTATGCATCAGAAGCCCTATGAGAGTCTGAAGGACCACAATATGCATACCCTGGAAGAGAAAAGAGAGGAGGCGGGATATGATGCAAGCCTATAAATACCTCATGGAGTAAATAATAAGGCACTGGAGGAGAGTATTTTTCAGAGAAAAATATGCATAAAAACAAGGGGACCTGCAATAAGTTGGAAGAGGGTAAATTCAAGAAAGATATGAGGAAGTACTTCTTAACTGAAAAAGCAGTGGATGCCTGGAACAGTCTTCCTGGCAGAGGTGGTAGGGGTAAAAACAGTGGTGGGTTTCAAGCATGCATGGAATAGTAACAAGGGAATCTCAGTAGGATGCAAGTGGTGGAGAAGCCAAAGGTTAAGTCAGGTCTGTGGTGACAGTATAAGTAGGGGGAAAAAGGGCAGACTGGGTTGGCCAAGAGGTTCTTATCTGCCATCAAATTCTAAGTTTCTATGTTAAGTGAAATGATACATGGTTTGCTGTATGAAGAACTGAAGGATATCAACATGTACAGTATACCCTTGAAGAAAGACGAGTGAGAGGGGATATGGTAGAGACCTACAAATGCATCAAAGGACTAAATAGGGTACAGGTGGGGAGTCTTTTTCAAATGAGAACCAGCACCTGGATTGGGGGCATGCAATGAATTTGGGAATTTTGGGGGGGAGAATTCAAGAGAGATGTGAGAAAATATCTCTTCACTGAAACGGTAGTTGATGCCTGGAAGATTGCCAGCAGAAGCAGTGGAAGCCAAAACAGTGGTGGGGGGGGGGTTTCAAGCATGCATGAGATAGATGTGGGGGTATATAAGATAGGATGCTGGGAGGTTGTAGGGTCAATGGAGGCCAGATAGAGTCTTTGGAGACAGATTAGGTAGGGAACAGCTGAACAGACTTAATGGTCTAAGCAATCATTTTCTGCCATCAAATTCTCTGTTTCTATGTGTTTTGACCCTGTTGTTTGCTATCTCAGTTTGCAAGAGTGCACCGAAATTTGTTGTTTCATTTGAGGCTCTCGTCAGCAGCACCCATTCCAGTCCAGTAAGCATGTTACTACAGCTGTGTATGACACATTGGTAGGACAGATAATGGAGGAAAGTGTAGACTTGGAAAATTCATGCATACTAGAAGAGTGGACTGTCTTTCAGGAGGTAGGGGAGAGATTCAGGTAAGGCCACTGGTGCAGTGTCAGTGTACAGTAGTTGTGCCACACAGAGAGCCAGAGACATGGCGTGGACAGACTGCTGCAGGTGTGGCAGTGGAGGACTGTAGTAGTTGTTTATTGTTAACAAATTAAAATTGTTATTACAATCAGGAATAAATATACATGAATATACATAAAATATACTCTATCAATATATGCCATATTCCATTTTCCACATATCACACACTTTAACAAATATCAAATTACCAATACCTAGCCAGTAAACTTTACAACTAAAGTGCTTTGTTATGATAGCTACAGTATTTAGTCTAAACACCAAGATCTTTACCTAAAACATACTTTTTGTTACAGATATGTAACTTTTTATATTCTATTATTCTACAGAACCTTGATATTTTTTCTAAGTGCAATATGTTATTTGTTTTTAAAAGAGAGTTAACCCGATAAGTAGGTTCCATATCTAGTATTGATAGTATATCACCTAAATAAAATTTCCTTTGGGTTTCATAGGTATCCCGTGAAAATCGTGAATTAAAAATGGAGACTGTAAAAACGGCGAATATAAAATAGCAATTGAAAGATTAGTACAGTAACATATAAGTGCATACGCCATATAAGCGACTCCACCTGCCATTCTAACTACAAATATTGCGACTAGCAAATTTGGCTCCCTACGCTTACTCACACTGAAATACAAGCCACGTAATAGACACAGGAGTCCTGCACCCCAAACATTGTAATCACAGGTTAATTAAAACACTGGAATGTATAGCCACCCAATGTAAAAGGGAATCTACTACTCACAAGGTTTACAAAAGCAATCAAAGGGAAAAGGACACCTTAAGCTCCACAATACGGCAGTTGCGGTTACGTAGAAGTCGCTGCATACTGTGTAATCACTTCCTACATCCATGGCAACCACACAGCCGTGACAACCAGCCCTAGCAATAGCCAGTACGTCAAAATAACGACTTCTCGCTTTGCTGCAATTCAGTGCTGTTCAGCGCGTATTCCTTTATTAAAGATTTAATTAAGATTCAGTGGGAATTAGTTCACTGTTTGCTGTGGAGGCACAACTTTTCAGACTTCAAATTGAAAATTGTAGGCAAGTCCTCGGAGATAGTTGTACCTGATCCTGTGTGCGTATTCATTCACAGTTGTGCACACCCTGTCATTCATGTCCTTGTACTTTCTTTTTTTGGACACTGCTGCTGCCCCAGAAACCATTTGTTCAATTTTAATTTCTGTAAGTCGCTGTTCTTCCTTCAGGCACTGGATAAGTTTCTGTATACTGGGGTGACATGCTCCAATGTGACAGATAAATCCTCCTTTAAAAGGACTAGATATGGGAAAAGGAGCATTGCATTATGGGTACAAGGAAGTGGGTGAAGAGAAAACAAGACATGGACCGAGAGTAATCATTGTAACACTGCAACTGGTACTTTTAATACTGACTAAGGTAAGAAAAAACATGTGCAATGCTTGGCGCTATTTTCACGCTTTAGCTAACTTTGCAGCGCTATTATGCTTCAGCGCTAAGTTGACAGTCACCGTTTTGCATTCGCAGTTTTTAATGACACTATTATGCGGTCACGATTTTAACATGGAACCGTTTCATATAAAGTGCAGAATAAGAGGAGATGTTTAGCGGAATCTTCATCCTTCCCACAAGCACATGTCTTGGTATTGCCAATACTATATATATTGTTTAGACTATTACTTTCAATAAATCCAAATCTAAACTTAGTATAGGCTTTTCTGCTGTTAATATTTTTTATTAAGTAAAGATATTGATTGAGACCCAGTTGATTTCTTACATTGTTGGCCAACCATTTACTAAATTTCAGATTTTTGTCCATAGAGATATCTTTTTGAAAATAAATGTCTTTAACTCTGGTTTTAACAATTTCCTTTATTTCTCAGTGGAGAACTGCCTGTCTCTGCTCCATCTTTGCATACACCACAGCTTACAGCCTCGCACCTCAAACAAGAATATGGTGCCAGACACCTTGTTCCAGGTAATGCCAGCACTGATCTGTGATTCCTGAGTAGATGAAAAGAGACAATTGTTTGATGTCACACACATTGGAAGTCTGGATGGGCCCTCAAAACAATCAGCCCCCACCCCTTAATTTCAGTGAGTATTGCCTCCTGACTTTCCCCAAAGTGAGAAAACATTATTCATTATTGGTTGGTCATCCTATCAAGCCTCGCCCCAAACATGAGGCCATGTGTAACTGCTTTTTTGTGCACAGCTGCTAGTCAAGCTCTGCGCACCCTGCCAGATGACTGATGAGTTGTACTGATCCTAGTTGTAGAAGTTGCCCCTCACCATCCTCCCTCCCTCCACACCAGCTAGAGGAAGTCATAGCTTTAATGTGGTCACACCCCTAGCTGGTCCTTGTCTCCAAGATGAGGTACAGATTTAGATTGGGGGGTGGAATTATCATGCTGTAGCAACCTCAATGACTGTGGAAGATGACCTGAATGGAAGGCTGTCTCTGTAGATGGCTGCCTACATGGCAGGGTGAGATCTTTCATGGCTGCCTGGTAGCTGAGCATCCAGGTCCAAGGTAATTTGCGTAGGGAACTCTGAATGCACACTCAGTTAAGCCCCTACCAGGACTTACCCAGTCAATCTGATTGTGTTTGCTTAAGTAATCTGCATATCTCAGCATCACAGCTTTCCTACATTTAATGTTACCATCAATCTAACTAACAATAACTGTTGGCTTTCGTGTTAACTTGAAACAAATGTTGTAATTGGTGCAATTTGGGTGTTAAGACCACTTCCTTGTAGCTTCTTCATGGCTATTATCATCATTTGTTGAGTTGTCAAGTAAATAGACACCAGCAAATAATGATGAGACACAGAAATTTGCATGCGCGTGATTGCATCAGTTTCCCTGACAACACACTCTAAGCTGGTAATATGCAGGAAGCCGAGATGCCCAAAATAAAATGTTACCAGCAATAGAAACCTGAAATTGTGTGACAAAAATACATCCAGTCACTCATTTATCTCCAATTACATTTATGTGTCTGAGTTATAAATTTTAGCACCCTCCTACGCCCTACATAATAATATACAGCTTCTTAAAAGTCAATCCAATGTTCTTCAGGCTATGTTTTCTGAAATTGTCTAAGATTATCCCAATGTACAGTACAACCTGTTTTTTTTTCTGAACTATGAGCTATGCAGATGACATGCACTTATACCTTTTTTCTGCTTTGAAATCTGATAACCAGCAGGTGAGATGCAGACGCAGCTTTTTGCTTTGTGTTTTTGCCCTGTTCAACAGCTCTTTCTGGTCAATGCCAAAACCTCCTTCTGGTCAATGACAAAAAAACAAATACAATGTTGTTCGGATCTAAGCCCTTTCTAATTAAATGCAAATCTAACCCACCCCTAATCATCATGTCCCGGATGGCCATGCCCTAGAGGAAGTCAAACACTTCAAATATCTAGGAATTGTGCTTGACCCCTCCCTTTCCTTTACAGAGCACATAAACTCCCTGGTTCTAAGATTTCACCAAAAACTAGGGGCTGCCTACAGATACCAGCAATACCTCACCCCTGATGCCCACCATGCCATCATCCAGGGAAACCTGCTACCTATCCTGGACTACTGCTCTCCCATCTACTCCAGGGCCTCCGCATCCACCATGGCAAAACTATCAGTAGCATACAACAGTACCTGCCGCTTCTCTCTGCTGGCCCCTTTCTCCATGCACCACTGTACACTCTACACTACACTGGGGTGGCTCCCACTACAAGCCCGCTTTGACCTTGCACTGTACAGTTTTATTGATTCTGCCATCTGTATTGGCCAGAAATCCCCTCTTGCTCCCCTTCTCACTGCCCAAACCTCACACCACTGCCTACGCTCCTCCAGTATCCCTTCCCTGAAAATCCCCAGGGTAGCCACGAACATGGGCGCTAGAACCCTGTCTGTAGCAGCCCCCACACTATGGATCAAGATGCCCACTGAACTGCACTCCATAAACACTCACCGCTAGTTCAAGACTCACCTCAAAGACTGGCTCCTGTTGGCATCCACCTGCCACTGCTTTAAGGACTAGCCCCCTCATAGGTTCCAGGGGTAGGGCCAAATAGGTTCTCTTATTTATTGAAACTGTCCCACCATGAGCCTTACTTTGCTTTATTTGTTGTCCCTCAACTACTGCCACCATATATTGCCAAATGTAACAACTGTAACCTTTCACTATGTATTACCTGCTCTTGTTATTGTGATGTTTCTACTCTGTGCCACCTTACGTGGCCCAGGTCATGCCTGAAAATGGTCCCTGGGATCAGTGCACCTACCCGGTTAACAAAGTCATAAATAAAATAAATAAATAAACAGCTGCCACTGACTCCTCTGTTAATCTGCTTTTCCACCTTCTTTTCCAGACCACGTTGCCCACACCAGTGCATCCTATGGAGAAAGACCCTGTATGGTGACCCAAAACAAATCTTGGACTTCATGCAAGTTTGGAAATTATGTGAGTAAGAGCTGTCTGTAGGGGTCGAACTACACATCAGCAGAGACATGGGGTGATTATCAGCCTGATTCAACCAGACGCAATTTTATCCCTCTGTTAGCCCCCCCAAGGTAATCTGTCAGCACCTGGAAAGTAGGAACGGACATCATGTGGTCACACAAAATGTCAAATGCCCCCCCCCAACTACCCATAGCATGTGTATTATCATGCACCCCTCTTCTCTTAGCTAGTCAATGTTGCCTCACCAGTGTCCCTCTGGCTCCTTCTGTCCATTGTGCTGGGATTGTGATACACTCCAACAGTGCCACTGGGCCAAGTGCAAGCACACTTTTTAAACTGTTTGTTACTTGACCTTGAGATGGCTGTGTCTCAGTCCTAAAATGGCAGAAGCATTAGCAGAGTCAGGCCAGTGGATAAAGGAAGTTATCTAATCATTGGTCTATTTTTTATTTTCTCTTCATTTCTCATTCTTTTTTGGCACCCTTCCACTCACCTCCATTTTGATGCATCTGGCTTCTGCTCACCTGAAAACTCCATTACATTTGTCCAGTACCAGCCCCAAGTCAGACACTATCTAATGTATACCACCTTAATCCCTCAGCTTGCACCCTGAGGTAGGCTTCCCCTTCACCATTCTGCATGACAGAGAGGCATGGGTCAATGGCAAATGGAGGAGAGAATGGCACATTTGAATGTTATTTGGACCTGAGTAGTCGTTTGTGCCATGCCTTCATTCTATAAATTGAGAGGGTGTTTTATCTCCATTGGCCCCACCCTGGGATGTGCGCATACACACTCTGGGAGGAAGGGTGCCAAATGTTACATGTTCACCAATTATGTCAGCAGCACCACCACCAGCCTCTAATTCTCATAGGTGTCTTGAGATGAGTGGCACTATACTTTAGCACACTGTACCCTCCCTGCCAGTCACTGTTCAATATACCACAAAATCGGGGCATGAGCTTAAATTACCAATGTGCTACACTGGTCCCCCACTGCTGGGTGTCATGAAGCTGGCCTTACTCATTTTTTAAACTTTACATTTGTTTTTGTTTTATTTTTTAAACTTTCTTTTAATTAAAAGTTTACACCAATGCAATGCATTTGGGGTACATAAGACACGTAATAGTACTTATTCAGGTATCATCATATAAAATCTATGTTGCATTTGTATGCCATCTGAAAAAGTAATCACATCTGGTACATAGTATATCAGGTCCATTGAGATTTCAACCTTCTTTTCTACTATTTCAAGTTTAACAACTGGAACAGGTTCAAACAGTTCCAATCTCCTCCCACCTCCCACTCCCCTCCCCCGACCTCTCTTTACGGGACAATCAAAGGGTCCCGGTTTGACATAAAGAAAACCCATTTGTGCCATTGCATTTCAAAGTGTTTATACCTATTGTTACATCTGGCTATAAGTTATTCCATACAATACATTTCTCCCATTATTTTACACCAGTCTTGTATAATAGGTGATCTGCTCTGTCTCCATAAGCGAGTAATTGCCTTTTTGGCTACCAGCAAATAAGTAAGGAGGAACGAGCCTTTTTGTATCTGAAAGTCTTCCAGTGGGGACCAAAAGAAGTACCAGTTCTGGGGTAAGGGCTTCCTCCTCTCCAACCAACTCCACCAAAGAATCACCTATATCCCGCCAAAAGCACCTCAAGGCCGGGCACGACCAAAACACATGTACATGTCCAGCCTTCATTTCCCCACACTGTCTCCAGCAGTGTCCTATTGGACCTGTAAGAAATTTTTCCAGTTTAGCTGGTGTATTAAAATATCTATAATGTGCCTTCCAGGAAAATTCACGCCAGTATGGGGCCAGTGCTCCCAAGGAAGGTCTGGCAAACCTAGTACAGGCCTCTTCCAAGACCAGGTCAGGTAACTCCCTGTTCCATGCCTCAAGAATTCCTCTAGTCGTGTCCATCAAGAACTTCCTTAGGCCTTTGTAAAGCAGTCCAATCGTATGTTGCCACTCCTGTCCCCGTAGGGTGGACATGAACATATTTAACAATAGAAGAGAGGGATTTGGAAGACAGTTTCTCTGTGGGCCTTTATGTATTAGGAAAGTTTGTACTTGCATATATCTGAAGTATTTCCTATTAGTTAAACCATAAGCCTCTTGTAATTGTGAAAAGGGGGCCACCCCCTGAGCATCCAAAAATTGAAAAATAAAGGAAAAACCCAGCTGGTGCCAACTCTGAAAGGTAAAGTCTATCCAGGTAGGAAAGAATTTACCCTCTGACTGAAGCAGTTGTAAAAATATAACAAGTGAGTTAGTTCTGGGGAGGCTCTTATTTTATACCAGGTTTGTGAGTTATGTTGAGCCTCTGTATATAATTCTTTTAAACATGAAGACCGGCCTGGAGGAGAAGGATTGAGTATCCTGCAACTGCTCTCCTTCTCTGGGGGGAGGGAGGGGACGCAGCTCGCTGTCTGCCACCTCCTGACAGAGGCCGGGGGAGCAGCAGTACAAGTGAGCCCCATTGCACAAGGGCATGGTGAACGTCAGCATTAGCCTAGACGTCCGTGGCACACCACGCCCGCCGGGGAGAAAAGCAGAAACTCAGCTTCCTGGTTGGCTGGATGCTGGCTGCCAGCTTTTGCCAACTCAAGTGCCCTGATGCCCTGGAATCTACCTCAGCAGCGCCCAGGGACTGATTGAGAGTGTGCTGGTTTCCCCTCCTGGTGCCTTCCCCCTCGGAGGAGAGGGACCCATCCGGCGAAGGGATATGCCGGGCCATTTCTGGGATGGCTGCAATGTGAGGTGAGTGGAAGGGGGTCAGAGCAAGAGAGTCGGGGGGGTCCTTGAGCAGCCAGAAGGAGAGGCAGGCCAGGGAGCAAGGAAGGAGCAAAAAAAAAAACCTGGAAGATCTATCAGAGGTGCAAATACTACTAGAGCAGCATCTTGTAGGTTAAGTGAAACTTCTATAAGCTTCCAAGGTGCTTTGCATGAGGGGTTAAGCCATCCTAAAATTTGGCTCAGTAACACTGTGTATGCATAATGTAATAGATTAGGAAGGTTCAATCCCCCTCTGCCTTTTAGGAGCTGGAGTATGGACCATCGAATATGAGGTTTGTTTTCTGCCCATACAAATCTGGCTAAATTTTTATTCCACGATGTAAAATATGATAGTGAGGGAATGACTGAGATTGTCTGGAATAAGTAAAGCAATCTAGGTAATATATTAATCCTTATTAGATCTGTCCTAGAATAGAAAAGGAGATGTAGCTGTGTCCAATAATGGAGGTCTGTTTCCAACGTTTGTGTAAGGGGTTCATAATTTATGAGAGTTAAATTTTGTAGATTTTGAGGTAAGTAAATATTTTATTTTCATACTTCTCCATTCAAAAGGAAGAAGTGTCCATAGGGCTGGGGTAGGGGAAAAATTCAGCATCAAGACCTCCGTCTTGGCTGAGTTTATCTCATATCCTGAGACCTGAGCATATGCCTTTAATATGCTCCAGACTGCTGGAAGCAACCTCTCAGGTTCCAAGAGTGAAAGCAATATATCATCAGCATGTACAGTAGTGCTAATTTATAGTTTTCACCCCCTAATCTAACTCCTTGTATCTCCCCAGAGTTTCTAATGACGATAGCCAGTGGCTTAATATAAATAGCAAAGGGGGGGAAGGGCAGTCCTGGCGTGTGCCTCTCTCCAAAAGCAAAGGGGCTAAGGTATTACCATTTATTCTTGCATATGCCTTAGGGGAGGTGTATATGTTTCCTAACCAGATAATAAATTCTGACGAGAAACCAAAGGAGGCTAGGAACATCCATAAAAAGTTCCATCTCACCCTATCAAAAGCCTTGAAAGCATCAAGGCTTACAAAGGTGGCTGGTAGAGAGTGTCTGGAAGCATAGTCCATAAGATGTACAGTCCTTCAGGTGTTATCTGAGATCTGTCTCATCTTGAGAAAGTCAGCTTGATCTGTACGAATTACTCCCGGCAGGATATTTTCAAACTTTACATTTCTTGATTTTAAAGGGACACTGACAGCCTTTATAGGCCATGTTTGATCCTTGTAAAGTAATTTAGGGTGGAAGTTGGAATTTGTAGTGACTTAAACACAGAGTTTAACTAAGGTATTGGTTCTGCAAGCAGTGACAGTGGAGAAGGAGTTGGGACAGGGACTGGAAGTCATTTTGCTGGAGCAGAGGCCACACTTGAGAGAAGGACTGGAATTGGATATGTGATATCATGGCCAAAGAAATAATAGTTCATTAGCCCTCAGAGAACCACCAGTTCTCCTCCCACTGGAAGCAACCTACACAGCCAGTCGTCCAGTGCATCTGGTACTGAAGCCATGCTGAGCAATCCAGAAGTACAGTATTTTCCTCCCTTCCTTTTTCAGTGCTTCCAGTTCCCCTAAGATAGAACAGATCCATCCAGATTTGTCAGTGCAAACTCACTTCCTGTCCATCTTGTATGAACAACACAACAGTTGACATCACAGCCACTGTATGTGTGCATGAGTGTAGACAACTGCAAGTCTCCACTGAAGCGTTATATACTGTAGATCTCACAGGTCTTTTTTGAGCTATTAGGCAATTTGCCCTTTAGTGCTCGCCTTTCTCTGAAAGGTTATGGTCATATATTTTATTTTCCCTACAGTATGAATCCAGTTTGATCTTAATATATGATGCCCCCGACCCCAAATCATGCATCAGCTGTACCACCCAACCCAATGCTGCTGCTCAGTCATCATCACATAATAAAGGAGACAGCAGGTCTCCATCTGGCAAAGACATTACCATTATCTTGCCACCAGAGAAAGAAGTACAGTTGTTTATAGCAGTATGGTGCAAGGTAAGGTACACCAACCTAACAGTTTTGCAAAAGCAAGCCAGCAGTGGCAGCACCAAAGCAGCTTATGGAGAGTGTCACTTAGGAGGATATGGAAGTGGGGCTGTCACAGCAAGGGCATGGAAGTGAGGAGGTAGCAAAGGGGGACGTTCATGAGAGGGAGGGAAAAGGATAGGGTAAAGCACATGATTCATGCAAGGAGAAAGAGAGGCAAGGGAAAGAAGCAGGAGAGGAGGAGAGATATGATAAAGCTGATGTGGAAGAAGAACAAGATGAGTTTGAAAGTATGCTGACAGTGTCACCACAGATTAATACTGATGGTGTGTGTAACACTGAGGAGTAAAGACCACCAACTGAGGAGGTCAAAATTAAAAAGATAATGGAAATGAGAAATGCAAGAAAGCAAGTTTCTCAGGCAGGGAAATCTAAAGGCCAGCCCTACACCTAGCCATCCCTGCAGCATGATCAGCACTACAGTATTGTAACCTTTATTCCTGCAGCCACCCTGTCTGACCATCCCCAGCCACGTCATTTCATGGTAGTGAAAAAAAATATCATTTTGTAGTCACCACACAATTCTTCATGAAACTGCACCCATCCGTTCACTACTGTTCTGAAAAAAAACCAAAGTGATTGTGTGCAGATAGGGAATATTTTACAGGTGGCACCACAAATCCACTGAAAGTGCACATTGCAATAAGTGTGGTAAAATGATCAGCCAGTGTCAGTCTACTCAAACACTGGGAACCAGCATTCTGGCTGATCATTTAAAATTTAATCATTACATCTTCTTAAAATTGACATCCTTTCTCAATCCCAGCCCTGGTTAAATGGGTCAGAAGCAGAAGCAGGGACAGTCAAGTATGGGAAGTGGTGGAATAAGAAGTTTTTTTTTTTCTTTTCAAGTAATGCCACCACTGTGGTAGCCACAACAGCCAACTAATGCATCCCCAGGTACTGACACGTCTTCAAAAGTGCCACTCCAACCACCATAAACAAAACAAACTACTCTGCCCAAGTTATTACATGCCCATGCTAAATTGCCACCTACTCATCCAAGTTGTGTCCGAATGACACAACTCACTGAGGAAATGATAGCTCTTGATCTTCAGCCATGCTCTATCAAAGAAGTCTCTGGCATTTGAAGACTGTTGCATGAACTGAAGCCCAAATACAACATTCCATCATGCTTTACATTTTCCAGACATGTTCTCCCTAGTATGTACAAAGTAGTTCACACACAGATGCTGGCACTTCTGGAGGAGACAGGAAGGGGATTATGCATTTTACTAATGATACCAGATGCGCTAGTACATGCCAATGGTTCCTAGCTCTTCAGGCCCATTGGGTTGTGTCAAATCAAGCTGTACTGCCCACACATTAGTGTTGCATTGGTGTTTCATTAAAAATTGCCATTTTCACAGGGTCATATCTCAATTGTTTTATACCCTAGGAATGTGAAATTTTGTATCCACCTTTTCAGTCCTAGGGTTATCTGACTCTCCAAATTTCAAGAGGATATCTTTTGTACTGCTTGAGTTATTAAGGGCTTAAAGTATGTATTTTTGTCTGATTCTGCTACCTAAATGTTTACTCTCAGATAGCTAAAAAGTGGCTAAGAGTTGAGATATGAAACCTACCATTTTATTTAGGTGGAACCAGTCATTTTGGGGGTTTTGTTAAAAAAAAAGTAATTTAAATTAGTCCATGCTTTAGTGGGTTTTTAACCCAAGTGTCCTGGTTCCAAATCATATACTTAGTCAGCAACATCTAAGCTGGGATCTGAACTTGATGCTTAAGGCTTACTGGTCACAGTGTCTGTAACAGCCACAGTGGGATTTGAACCTTGGTCACCTAGTTGCCAGGTCACACTCGGAGTTGGTATATCATATGCTGGGATTTGAACATGGGCCTCCTGGTTATCAGGTCACATACTGAGGCAATGAATCTGGTGATTGAATTTAAACCTGGGTCTCCTGGTTCCAGGTTTAAACACTGAGATGGTTTCTGATGACGTCAGATTTATTTATTTAGTTTTTTAACTGGGTAGGTACACTAGACAGCATAGCTGCCTATCTTTAGTATCACAGATTACTGGTCACATACACTGAAATAGTACTTCCTAATGTGGGGTTTGAACCAGGGTCTCCTATTTTCCTGTTCACACACTGAATCAGTACATGTTTTTAGTTATGTCTACATTTTTGAAAGCATCTGCACCTGTACATCAAGCCATATGAGTATTTTACATTAATCAAAGGTTTTATATTAATCTTGTAATGATTTTAAATTTATTTAAGTGTAATATGTGAAAACAGGCACTTGCATGATACCACGAGTTGAGCTCTACAAATCAGGTTCAGTTATAGGCATAAAGTTACAGAATACCATGAGTCAGGAATGCACAAGGTAACATTTTCTGTCATGTATTTTTTTTAATCATTTATTTTCCTTTAAACAAGTTTGCTTTATTATGTATAATAGATATTACTACATCATTAATACTCTGAATGAATGTTTCCATTTTAATTTCAGTTGAAATACCCATAACAGCTCCAACTCTAGTGATTTTGGATGGTGTTTGTTCGTAGTGGTGGTGGGGGTATGGAGAGTTTAAAACAAACCTCATTCTGAATGCATCCATAATTTAGATTTTTAATTCATTGCACAAAATAATTCAGATTACTCATTGAGATGCTTATATGTATTGAATACTTCAGATTTTGTAGCATCCACATGCAGTATATATATATTTTTTCCTTTTTTATTATTTCCCATTGATAAATGTGTGTTTGTAATTTCTGTTTTACTTAGAACTTGTAGCAACACAGTTACTGTACCTGCATGTGATGGCATTCTTTGGGCCAGATATTCAAAACTTTGTGCCGGGCAAAAACTGTTTGTGCGGGTTTAGCGCAGGATTAGCATGGGTTTGCTATATTCAAAAGGCCACATAGCGCATACAAACTGCATTAGCACAGGGCATAATCATAATGTATGCAAGGGGAAAACTGAGTGGGTGAGTACATGAACACAGGCGCAATGCTATATTCAGTGACTAGCGCTGTGCAAAGTGGTTTTGCGTGACTTAGCGTGACACTTAGCGCGGTGCACATTACTGCCCAGGAAAAGGTAATCTTAACCCTGGGCAATCAGCTTTGTGCGACATTATGGTTTTGAACGGTGTTTGCGCGGAATTTGTGTGGCTTTGCACGACCCTAACAAATAAATATGACACATAGACAAAGCCAGACATAGAGGAAACATGCTGCTCACTGATGGCATCACAATGATGCCATCATCTGCTACCAGTCCCAGCCTGGCCAGGCAGTAAGTGGTGACCCAGCATCCAGTGGACAGCATGGCAGTGTGGCCATACAGCACACACCTGTGGACCACTCTTCTGTGGACACCAACAGATGCCAGCATACACATGCAGCACTGTGGTCATGGAGGAAGTTGAGGGGAGAGTGTACGGGTGGCCAGGCTGTGCCACAGACCAGGTGTGGCCACAAGGCTGGGACACATTATGCAGTGCACATGGGCCAGTATTGGGAATACCCCAATACCAGTGTGCCTTTCTGATAATATGTGCCCCCCCCAGCCTCATACCTCACAGCTATACAACTGCCACAGCACACAAAGCCAGACATGTATATGTCACTGTGAGCATCCCATGCCAGAGGTGCAGCATCTATGGGTCACACAATAGTGTGACAATAATGTCCACTGTCAGTAAACGCCTGCATGTTGGGCCTGTCACTGTGTATAGTACAGTCATTAGCACTGCCCTACAGAACAATAGGCCGTACTGTGTCCACACACTACTGGCCCCCTTGCTACTGTAGTGTCTGCTGTGTACTGTAGCATGACATACAGTGTGACAGTTGCATGCAGCACCAGCACCATCTGTGCCTATGCTGTGTTGTCTCAGTACAGCTGCAGGCAGCAGCGCGTGTGAAAGTACAGTGTTCAAAACTGTATAATATTCCCTGAACTGTTTGCACACTGTTAATACATTTGCATGGGTTTAGCACAGGGCTAAGCTGTTAGCCCAGTGCAAACTGCATGCAAATCAGG
Source organism: Neoceratodus forsteri (assembly GCA_016271365.2). Taxonomy (NCBI): domain Eukaryota; kingdom Metazoa; phylum Chordata; order Ceratodontiformes; family Ceratodontidae; genus Neoceratodus; species Neoceratodus forsteri. The sequence goes on along the minus strand of CM028131.1, from coordinate 155,462,298 downwards.
GCATAATGAGATGCCAATCTGGATGTTTGCCCAGAGACTACCTAAGTAGGCTCATTTGCATGTCACTTTTGAATATGGCAAAGAATAGCGCCAGGGAAACATGTTTGCACTGGGCTAACGATTTAGCCCTGTGCTGAACCCGCGTAAACATGTTAGCGCTGCGCAAACAGTTTGGGGAATATGATACAGTTTTGAACACTGTACTTTCACCTGCGCTGCTGGCTGCAGCTGTACTGGGTCTACACATTTGCTGGCACACACATTGGCCACATAATTCACCTGTACCTACCTTCGCGTCACTGTGCACTGTGTTGCTGTTGTGGTTTGCACTTCCTGGTTGCTATATTCAGAGCTGTCTTATTCCAGGGCTAAGTTTGCCCTGCACTCCCAGCCCAGTTTGCCCGGCCTCATTCCCATACTACATTCAGAAGCTGTTTGCCCCAGGCTATTCTTTTTGAACATAGCTTGCTTTGTGCTCCAGGCTAAGTTTGCCCACCGGGCAGTGTTACTTTAGCCCCAGGGCAAAGTTTTGAATATCTGGCCCTATGCAAGTAGATTGGTATTTGTGGGGTAGTTGGGTTTGGGTGGGGGCGTAGTTTTTTTCATTACCCATTTAGGATGCATTTAGCAACTTGTGGGTATTTGTTTTTTCTTTAATAAAGTAAATAGCTCTCTGGCTTACAGATGATGTGCCTAGCATAACATAAAAATGCATTCAAGATCTGGCAGACATAAAAGTATCACCTTCATTTATCCACAAAATATTGATTGAGAGGCTGCATGAATCAGGCACCTCATACACAGCAATATTATTTATATGTTTGTCTCCAAATCTCACATAGATCACAATCGCTTTGCCATCCTGAATGTTCAATGCTATGTTTGTGACACAAATATATCAAGCTGCAATGTCGTTTTTGCAACAATATGATTTATATTGCAGTAACATCCAGAAGAAAAGGAGCTTCAAAACAGGAGGCTGTCAGTATTGAATAAATTTGGTAGCTCCAAGAACTCAATTTATGACAAAATTATCTGCATGCTTTATGCATGTCTAGTTAAAAATAAGATCACTGAGTCCTTATTTATTTCAAAATCATACATAAGGGCATTAACAAGGTGAAGGAGTCTAACATGTTTAAATATAAGAAAAATAGCAGGACAAGAGGACACAGCATAAGATTAGAGGGAGGCCGATTAAGGGGTAATGTGAGGAAATTATTTTTCACAGAAAGAGTGGTGGATGCATGGAACGGCCTACCTCAGGAAGTGGTGGCTGTGAATACAGAGCAAGCCTTCAAATAGGCATGGGATAGGCATAAGGGAGCAATGCAGATGAGTATGAATAGATAGGCCACTGACAGAGCGAAGGCCAATGGCACATTTATAAGGTAGAAAAAGAAATGGGCAGACTGGATGGGCCTTGTGGTCCTTATCTGCCGTCAACCTCTATGTTTCTATGTTTCTAAAATGTAACATTTATCACACTAATGCCTCTATGACACCAGTAAATACTGATCCCATTATTTCTTACATTTATTCTATACTATAATCTTTGCAATTAATTGGGGTTGCATTGCTGTTAATTACAAAACCTTACTTCGATCTACTAAGTATAATTGATAATTATAATTACATGACTTACTGTAATTTATTATATTTTGTTTACAGACTTGCGTAACTCAGATAGGAGTTACAGTCAATTCATCCTGTAAACCCAGCACTGCAAATACATACAAGCTATTGGTTGAAGAGTAATGCAGTTACATAATAAATGCAAAATAATAACAATAATAATCACAACAGATCAAACACTGGATATCAGTATCACATGTCTACTTACACCATGTATTACAAAGTACTATAACTCTGTTATTGTAGTCTAACAAAAAGCTGTGCTGGCAGCCACCAGCATGAATCAATAGTTTCTACATAACATTTTAAATTTGTGCTAGCACTTGTCTTAGCCTGAAAATAAACTGTTCTGCTGCATACACGGTTTCACAGATTATTTTATTTTATTTGCTTTTGTTAACCGAGTAAGTGCGCTAGACAGAACTGCCTATTTTCATGCACGACCTGGGAGGGTGCAAGTCAAGAACAGGTAATAACAAATACATATACAGTGCGGTACAATAGGAGTTCCAACAGCTATACAGAGGTGCAAGCTACATAGCACAATAGTGGAGATACATAGCACACATTATAATAGGAAAAAAACAGGCAACAATGGCACAATAAGGGTTAATAATGTACAAACATGACAGTGCCATTGGCTAAGTTAGCAAGGAGACAATTCTCAGACAGAGACAGGGAAACATAAAGTGCGTTCCAGAGCACAGGAAGAGTGGGGAAGGGGGGGAATCAGAGGCTACAGGTAACTATACGTGCAGGATAAGGGTTGATTAGCATGACTCATGCAGCAAGGGACATTTGCAAGTGTTGAGGGAGGTGAGGTAACTGGCGAGGCCTTTCTTGAAAGTGAGGTGAGATTTGGCGTGCCTAAGGTCAAGTGTGAGAGAGTTCCAAAATTTGGGAGCATAGAAGGAGAAGGCAAGTTCACCCATCCTGGTAGAGCATTTAGGGACAGAGAGCAAAGCTAAAGACAGGGACTGGAGGGAACGAGGGCAATCTAAAGGGATGAGCATAGCTGCAAATGTGGAGGGGATAGAAGAATGAATAATGTTGTCAATCAGATAAGCTAAAAATAAACACGGTAGGAGGAAGGAGATAGCCAGCAGAGGTCAAAGTAAAGAGTACAGTGGTGTTTAAGATGAGGAGCTGATAACACAAATCTAAAGACATTGTTGTAGGCAACATCCCACATTTGAAGGATGTTTGCTTGGGCCATAGCGAATACAAGCAGAGCATACCAGAGTCCAGGGAGAAGAAGGCCTTGGGTGACAGAGATTCTGGTGGCAGGAGTCAGGAACTGCAGGACTCGGTAAGCCAATACAGTTTTAGCATTGACTGATTTGCAGACAGCTTTGATATGCAGAGAGAAGTTAAGAGATGGGTTCAGCGTGGCCCCTAGGTATTTGAATGACTGGGTTACTTCCACGGGGGAACCATCAAGACAAGCAACCTGAAGAGATGGAGTTGAGGTGACAGATTTCCTTTGTGACCCAAAGAGCATAGCCTGGGTCTTGGCAACATTTAGCACCAGCCTGAGGGACGTAAGCCAGGTTTGTATACGATGAAGATCAGAGGAGAGGCAGGAGTTAATTTCCTGGATAGAGTTGGAGGAGACATAGAGAACCAAGTCATTGGCATAGAGTAAGGAGAGACAGTGGGTGGGCACAGAAGGAAGGTTATTGATGAACAAAGAGCAGGGGCCCAAGTGTGGAACCTTGCAGGACTCCCGAATGTAGCAGGGCAGGGGCAGAGAGAACTTTATGGCAAGAGACAGACTGGGAGCAGCTACATAGATAGGTGAAGCACCAGGCAAGGGTGGATTGGGAGGCACCAACAGATCCTAGTTGCTGCAGGAGCAGGTTGTGGTTAACCAAGTCAAATGCCTTTGACATGTCAATAAAACAGCCCCAGAAAGCTGGCCTTGGTCCATAGCAGATTTGATGTCACTGGTGAATTGAACTAGGGCCGTCATGGTGCTGTGGTTTGGCCTAAAGCCGTGCTGAGCAGGAGATTGCAGGTTAAAGGTGGCAATGAAGTCAGACACCTGGCGATGAATAAGCTTCTCCAGGAGTTTACTGAGGGGCAACAGGAGTGCAATAGGATGGTAGTTTGTTAGGTTATTTGGATCACCCTTTTTGAAGCCTGGGATAATCCTGGCATTTTTCCAGGAGAGGGGCACATACCCAAGCTAACAGAGAGGTTGAACAAACAGATGACAGGAGTAGCAAGAAGTGAAGCACCTAACTTGAGAATTCTGGGTTCCATGCGCTGCCGTGAGGAGACATCATGTTAAGAACTTGTAGGATGTCTGACATGGAGACTGGATGGGGAATCAGGGAAGGGTGGAACAGGGGGAGAATGTGGGGGAGGTGTGGCAAGGGAGAGACCGCCAGTGACAAAGCTAGGGAGGGTGGTAAACAGTGAGTTGAAAGCATTAGCTATCAATCAATCAATCAATCAAAATCTTTATTTACCCAGGTGATCACCATTGAGCAAGCTCATTTACAAGGTGGACCTGCAGTTTGCAAGGACGAGGGTACAGAATAGAGTACAAGTAAAATATTCATAAAACAACAGTAGCAAGACGTATACAACAAAATACATACAGTGTAGAAATAAAGGTAAATAATATATACAGAGATGCCTTTATAATCCTATCCATCAATAACATGTTCATAGCATGTAAAGGAGTCCCTGGAATATGGAAAAGTGTACACGTAGGAGGCAGGGATGCTGGTAGAAAGATTCTGGGATACTAAGCAGGTGGTATCAGGGCATAAGAGTGGGCGATGGGGTGGGTGTTGCAGTAAGTACGTATACCGGTAGGACTGGAATGGACTGAGGTGAACCGGTAGTACCAGTGGGACTAGTATGGACTGAGGGAGGAGGGAGTAATCTTGGTAAGGGAACACTTAGTTTGAATGGGAAGGACTTAGATTGAGTGGAATGTCAGCTGGACAGCTAGGAATGGTGGAAACAGTTACAGAGCTCCACAAATGTCTTGGCATACAGGGTCTTGAACATAGCAAGACTAACAGGGGAACTTAGTCTCAGCGATTTCTGTATCCTATTCCAAAGCATGGGCAGGACAAAGCTTATGGCTGCTCTTCCAAAGTGGGTACTGACCCTAGGTACTTTCAGGGAAACCAGCGAGTGACTTCTCAAGGCATAATTCCCAATCAGGCTTAGAGGGAGACAGTCACCAATGTATTGCAGGAGTTTGTTGGTGATGGCTCGGAGCATCCAGAGGGCTGCATTTCTATACCGCCTGTGTTGAAGGGAGGGCCAAGCTATGGTATTAGAGTTGTTACAGGAGACGTTATCTATTAGAAAGTCATGTGGGGGTTGGGATGTGGTGCGTCCCATTATGTGGTTTATTTGAGCCCAGTGTCTTTTTGGGTTACTAGAGGTGGCATGAAGAAGGCCTCTGTAATAATTGCTTTTGGCAGTACGTTTTGCGTTCTTACAGGAGTTGCGAAGGGAGCAATATGCAACAAAGTCTGAGTGAAGGGTGGAGGCTTTCCATCTGGTCCAGAGTTTGTCCCATATTTTAAGCATATGGAGAAGAGGGCTGGTTAACCAGTTGGTAGGCAGGCCCTGCACCCTGCCCCTAATGGAAGGAATGTGCTTGGATTGGAAGAAGTGTAGAGAGTAGGCAAAGTAATCCATAGACAAGTTAATGTTATCCGTAGAGAATATAGGGGACTAATCGACATGCTGAAGATATCTTAGACAAGCTGAGGTATCAAGGGCAGAGAAGTCAGACATGGTGATGATTTTGGGTGGGTGGGTGGGAGGGGCAGGTGTCCCAGACACAGGTAACAGGCAAATGATCACTAATGGAGTCCAGTAGCATGGCAATGGAAGAGATTCTGTCCGGCCTGTTGGTGAGGACCCAGTTTTATTTATTTATTTTATTTATTGAAGAGAATCGGAATTACAATCCTTTGAGTCATAGACTCCTTTGCAAAGACTCCATGTCAGTACACAAAGAACAAAACATAACATTTACAGGTATTATACAATGGTACAGTATATACATTGTATCAAGGACCCTGAGGTGGATTTTTGGTCTTAGCTGTGACCAAAAGGTAGATTACAGATTTGGAGGGTCCTAGTCGAACCCTGAGTCAGATTTTAAATACATTGTGATTGTGGGACCTGAGGATGCAGTCTGGGGTAAGGTTGGGCATTTTATCCCAGTCGTTTCAGATTTTCTACATTCGCTGTCACTATATGGACTGCTAGCAATGAGCTTGCTTTTGTGTTTTGGAGATGGTGGAGGTGAAACGGTTGCAGTGACAGGCAGCTAATACAAGGAGGAGGTCCTTAAGGTTGGGCATTTTATCCCAGTCATTGCAGATTTTCTACATTCGCTGTCACTATATGGACTGCTAGCAATGAGCTTGCTTTTGCATTTTGGATATGGTGAAGGCAAAACGGTTGCAGTCAACAAGGAGGAGGTCCTTGAGGCCAATTTTAAATTGGCCAAGACTAGGGGCTAGGGAGATAGCAGCTCAGCTGGTAGGCTATTTAGCCAAAGGGGAGCACAGAATCGGAAAGACCTTTGTCCTAGAGCGGTCCTATAGTGGGGAACTAGGAGAGAGGTGCCAGTGGTGTATCTAGGGGCCCTTCTATGTGGGATGGTCTGGATGAGAGGGTGGAGGCCTATGGGTGCTAGCTTCATGAGTATTTTGTTTGCTTGGAGGGTGGTGTAGTACTTAAGCCTACCTTCGAAAGTCAGCCAGTCAGCATGTTTGAGGAGGGTGTGTCTATTACCATTGCTGGAATGCCTTGTAGGCACTGAGACAAGCTGGGTTAGGCTGGCCTTGCTTATATTAGAGTCAAGGAAAGGAAAGTTTGGTCCAAGCCAATCCTGATTGAAGTCACCTAGACAAATCACTTCATTGTTTTTGGTGGCCAGAGGCAGAAAAGCCAGGAACTCCTCGAGCCCATGTTTGCAGGAAACTGGGGACATGTAGGTGCAAACAATGTGCAGCTTTTTGGAGTCGCTCAACAGAAGCAGTCCATGAAGTACATTGCAGGATGCAAATGAGGGTCACAGTAGTAAGATTAGGTTTAGGTGAGACTTATAAAATAGAGCCAGGCCACCACCTCTTTTTGATGAGGGACGATCAACCCTGAACATGTCGTATCCGAGGAGGGCACACAGAGAGTCAGGGTGAGAAGGCTTGAGCCAGGATTCAGTAATTGTGAGGTGATCAGGCCCTTGAGTGGCAGTCCAAGCTACAAGTTCAGCATGATTAGCCACCAAGCTTCTTATATTAAGGTGGCCAGTCTTTAGTCATCTGGAATGGGGCCTGGGAGAAGAACCAACTGGATAGTGAGGGAGCCCAGCAGCCACTGGGCTAGGGTTGGTTTCCACATCTCCTGCCAGAGACAAGGAGAAGACAATTATCCAGGCAGCAGCAATCAAGAAGGTAGAGAAGGCCCTAGCTTTGGAGATGCGTTTAGATGTGCTGTAATACCTAGCAAGATGGAGAACCAGTTTTGGGCAAGAGTAGTCAATATAGCTATTAAGTCGCTGGGGGAGAGGCAGCAGAGAAGGTAAAGTCCCTTATGTCTGCAACAAAGCCCGGAGGAGCAGCAGTGAGAGGAATGAAGTATTCCAGGGCAATGCTGCAGTAGACAGGAGACAGTAGGACAAGTAGGTAGAGAGGGAACTGCACAATAATGTAAGAGAAATTAATATTTTCCAAAAGGCAGGACAGTGGCAGCAAACACATTAGACAGCAGGCTCTAGGACTGCCCACAGTGATTTGCCCAGCCCCTTTATCACCAGAGGTCAGTCAGATATGGCATAGGGTGGAGTGAAGGATTATTTAATAAATGGAGGAGGTTGGGGAGGGGGTGGGCCAAAACATCAGCAGTGAAAGGAGCAAGGAAGGAGTGCAGCTCACTCAAGATAAATCCTAGCTGCTCCCTCTGTAAAGAATGAAATCTATGCTCCACAAAAAGGCACCAAATTTAAAAGTTCCAGTGCTCGTAGAGCACTCAGAGGCTCCTCCGTGTCTGTATCTGTGGGGTAAATTCTGGCGGTGACTGTCCTTGCGGGGCTGGGGAGGGCAACAGAAGCAAGCCCTCAGACCCTGTAAAGGAAATGAGACAGTGGGGTTAGTCCTTTAAGCAGGGAACAAAATTAAGATAAAAAAAGAGAGAGTTGAGGACTTACAGTGGGGTGAGGAGTTGCAATACACAGCAGGTCTAGTGGGGTGGGATTGGTCTAGTGGCAGGGACCCTGAGTCTGGACAGGTAGAGAAAGCACCAAGCAATATAGATTAACAGCTAAAGAAAATTAATTACAAGCTTTAGTTTAAAATGCAGGTTAAAAATGCAGACAAAAAAATCAGCAGTAAAGGAGCAAGGAAGGAGCACAGCTCACTCAAGGTAAATCTTAGCTGCTCCCTCTGTAAAGAATTAAATCTATGCTCCACAAAAAGGTGCCAAATTTAAAAGTTCCAGTGCTCGCAGAGCACTCAGAGGTTCCTCTGTGTCCATACCGGCAGGGTAAATTCCAATGGCGACTGTCCTTGCAGGGCTGGGGTGGGCTACATAAGCAAGCCCTCAGACCCTGCAGGGTAAATTCCAGTGGCAACTGTCCTTGCAGGGCTGGGGAGGGCTACAGAAGCAAGCTCTTAGACCCTGCAGGGTAAATTCTGGTGGTGACTGTCCTTGTGGGGCTGTGGAGGGCTACATAAGCAAGCCCTCAGACTCTGCAGGGTAAATTCCAGTGGCAACTGCCCTTATGGGGCTGGGGAGGGCTACAGAAGCAAGCCCTCAGGATTCAGGGGAAAATAACAAGGACGGGGAGAGATCACGTGATGCAGGGTTCCTGGCAGCAGCACTGAAGAGGAGCTCCAGCATCTTGCCTCTCTATCTGTTTATTTTTAGAGAAAATAACCTCCTGCGATAACGATTGCAACTATTTCTGCTCTATCTGGAGGGGTAGCGTCAAGTTATTGAGGCAATTAGCCCTGTGGCTGCTGGGATTGCAGAGATGGAATCCGATATGAAGCAGGCCTTGCCCAGGCATACTCCACCAACTTCGCCAGAGAAGCTGCTGAAAAAGCAGCGAGCTCAAGGGGCTAACATCGGGAAAGTGGTGCCCCCATCTCCATCTACTTCTCCGTTAACTGAGGATCGCTTTTTACAGGAGATGCTTACATTCCGAGAGACTCTCTCCGACATCTCATCAGAGTTGAAATCCCTACTCAGTGATTTCACTGGTCTTGCACGAAGGTTGGGGGATACCGAGGTCTGAATGGCTTCAGTGGAGAGGCGGAAAGAGAAAGTTGAGCCCGATTTAATACCACTGCACCAACAAATGCAAAAATTGCAGCTGAAGTGTGAGGATTTGGAAGGCAGGAGTAGACGGAAGAACATAGTGATTCTCGGCTTGCCTGAATCAGAGGTGGGGACGAATATTGGGGCCTTTTTGCAGAGGTTTCTACAGAAAGTTGTGGGCCCTTCCCCAACAAGCGCTAGTTACCAGATAGAAAGAACGCACCGTTCCCTCAGGCCACAACCTCCACCAAACGCCTTGCCAAGACCAATCATAGTGAGGTTTTTGAGTTTTGTGGAAAAACAACATGTGATTGATAAAGCAAGGGAGTTGCAAAGTATTAAATGGGAGAATGCTACCTTAAGAATCACCCAGGACCTGCCTCGGGAGACTCATATGAAACAGACTGCGTACCATGCCACAGTTAAAAAGCTTATTGCAGTGGGTATCCCCTTCCGTATGCAGTACCCAGCCAAGCTTCGAGTTTCGGTGCAGGGATCCTGGTCCTCGTATGATACGCCGGAACAGGCCTCCTCGGATCTTTCAGCAAAGCTACCTAGCTTGTTCAAGGATGGTTGAACTTTTATAAAGACGTTAACAGTTTGATGGAAATTCATTTTAATTTTTGGAGTAAATTACCTGTTCTTTCTGCCTCTTTGGGGGTGGTGTTGGTTGAGCTCAGTGGGATTCTGGGGGCTGGACGCTTGGGGAGGGCAAGGCCAAATGAGGACCGAAAGCGCTTCTGGCCACTGGAGGGTACATGGGAACCTTTGTTAATAGGAACCGTTTCCCAGGGGATAATATTCTGAGTCCACGGGGTGTATCCTCCTTACTTTTCCCCCAGCTAACCCGTTCGTAGGAGGATGCGCTGGCTCAGGTCTGTTTTCCTATAGTTTTCTACTGAATTAGGAGGGTTCTATATCATCTGCTGATTCAGTGCCAGGAGGGTAATATTAAAGTGTTTGGGGTGCCCGTATCAGCGTATGGTATCCTCCAATGTATGATGTGGTTCCCTGATTGCTAGTCAAGTTGGAGTCCCCTCTAATTAACACCTTGTGTGGGATTCAGGATAACCACTGACCATGTGTTACTTTAGACAGGCTATGGGGGGCTAAGAGGTTGCATAATCGAGGGGGTTATGTGCACGTGGCACTATAAGGGATGCTGTTTAGTTTTCTTGTGGCTTGGACTGGTAGTGCGGGTCTCATGTCTCAGGCTGACTTTCCACTCTTAGAGTGTTTGTCCTAGTCGGAGGTGGGGGGGTGCGGAAAGCTCCGACCGTGCGGTCAGGAAGGCTGCTAGACGTACTAGGTTGGGGGGGGTGTCTGGATTATTTTCTATGTGTGTTTTATTTTACATGCTACAGTTAGAGCCATCGGGGTTTGGCCACCCATACAAGATTCATTTTGGCAGGCAGTTATTCCTATCTGGATGGAATGGCCTATTGTAAATAGTTACGGGGGTTGTCGAGGGTAGGGGGTGGGGTTTTGGGGATTTTACGGTTTGGCTCATTCAGTGTTATCTGCCATGGAACATTGGACTTATCATTCTAAGAGTCTACGGGGTGAAGAATGGTGAACTTTCCTTTAAGGAGCCGGATTTACTATCACGGATCAGGTTTAGGGAGGGGATTGGGGTGGCTGAGAGTGGGAGGACATATGGGTCAGTTAAGAAGTTTTGGTTTTGTGTTAGGACAAGTTTCTACGTTTCATATATTGTTTGGGGAGGATTGGGGGGGAGGGCTGGAGTGTGCCTTAGGGTTCTGAATGGGGTTATGCCTAACTCTTTAAGATTGTCACAAGTACCTGGTATTAATAATGGCTAGCTTTCCAATAAAAATAATTACTTGGAATGTTAGAGGAGTAAGGGACGTCTTGAAAAGGTTACAAATACTTAAGCACTGTGCTCTCTTAAATGCAGATATTATTTTGCTTCAAGAAACTCACTTGTCCAATTCATAGTCATTATTCTTACGTAGACAGGGAGTGTCTCAGGTTTTTGCAGCAGGAGGTTCATCCTCTAGCAGAGGGGTGGCTATCTTAGTCAGAAGGAATGTTGCTTTGGAAGTAGACACAACATTTACAGACCCTGGTGGGAGATATGTATTAATCAAAGGTATTTTAAACAACACAACGGTGGTTTTTGGTTCAGTTTATGGCACGGTGGGAGGGGATCCAAGTTTCCTGATGGACCTGGCCAACAAGTTGGCAATGCTCCTACCTGCCCCTGTGATTTTAGGGGGGGATTGGAACATTCCTCCAACTCAAGATTTGGACAGGACCTATAGGCCACTGAAGCCACTTTCTCCCTCACAGAATGCCCTGCAGGATTTTATGGCCATGCTGGGGTTGGGTGACCCGTGGCGTCTTCTAAATCCTACACAACAGTTATATACTTTTTCCCCAATATTCACCAGACCTGGTCTAGACTAGATTATTTCCTAATTAGTGGTTCCTTTATGCCGGGCCTATACCAGGCTGGTATAGAACCTATAGTGATATCAGACCATGCAGTGGTATGGGTGGCCCTATCGGTAAACCCCCATGCTCGGAAGGACATAATTTGGAGCCTGAATACCCAGTTGTTATGAGATGAACCTTTGATCTCTCGCATCAGGGAACTTATTGCTGAATTTATGGGACACAATAGTGACTCAGTTCAGAGATATGACCTCCTTTGGTGCTCCTTGAAGTGCTATCTTTGGGGAGAATTTATTAAAGTTGCCTCCAGGAGGAAGAAGTTACCAGACTCTAAGGCCTTAGCTTTACTATCCCAGATTAAAGAAAGAGAAAATTCTTTGTCTCCGGATACTTCTAGGGGTGCCATGAAGGAGTTATTGGGCCTGCGTAATGATTATGCAGAGTTATTAAGGGAGAAGGCAGAATATGCCCTTATAAAAACTAAAGCTAAATATATTGACCAGGGGGAAAAGACCAGGTGGTTGCTGGCTTTGCATTTATGACAGTTGGAAAGTTCCCATTTAATCCCATCAATAAGGGCTGCTGATGGCTCCATCAAAACAGAGCCGTGTGACATAGTTAAGGTCTTTGAGAGTTTCTATCAGTCGATGGATGGGAAGTGCCTCACTGAATTAAACCCACAAGATATTAGCAACTATCTAGACTCTTTAAATCTCCCAGTGTTGGAGGACTCATGTCAAGCATCCCTAACTTCGCCAATCTCCATTGCTGAAATAGAGATGGCTATTAACAGTCTTAGCCCTGATAAAGCACCTGGACTGGACGGCTTTCCTTCAAACTTTTATAAAACTTTCTCGAAAGAAGTAGCCCCCCTCTTGCTTAAATTATACAGTTACATGTTTGCAGCGGATAAGTTAGATCCATCGCTTATGGGTGCCACGATCATTCTCTTACTCAAGCCAGATAAATCCCATCTGGACCCAGCTAATTATAGACCAATTTCTCTTTTAAATTGTGACATTAAAATTTTAGCGAAATTACTTTCATTTCGGATAAAGGCCTTTTGGTCCTGATTACTAAGCCCAGAGCAGGTGGGGTTTGTGGCAGGATGCTCCCCAGCAGACCATCTCAGGACACTTTCACATATTTTCCAGATAGCCCAACCATCCCAGCTCCCAATGGCAGTCATTTCTCTAGATGCTGAAAAGGCTTTCGATAGAGTTTGCTGGGAATTTTTACGGCTTACTTTGTGGAAAATGGGCTTTCCCCCCCAATTTATCGGAATGATACAGTCTCTTTATGCCTCCCCATCTGCCAAGATTTATTGTAATGGAGTGTTTTCCAGGAGATTCCTACTACATACGGGTACCAGACAAGGTTGTCCCCTTTAACCCTTCCTCTTTAACCTATACCTGGAGCCTTTACTTCGGCACATTAAACAGTCCCCTCAAATTACGGGCATCCCTGCTCATACTCAGGTTCTTAAGCTCTCTGTCTATGCGGACAATATTCTTCTTCACTTAACTCATCCAGCTTCCTCGCTAGAGCAAGTTTTAAAGGTGGTTAAACAATTCGTTCAGTTCTCCAATTACAAATTAAATATTTCTAAAACTGAGATTTTCCCTCTGAACAACTTTGCCTTAAAATCTGAAGTTATTCATTTAGGCATCGTATGGTCCCCACAGACTCTTAAGTATTTAGGTATTTGTTTAGCCAGAGATCTTACTCTGATACAAAAGCTCAACCTTGATGATCTGGTTAGAGTTATTCAACAGGACCTTAAGAGATGGCAGAGTTTATCCCTTTCCTTATGGGCTCGGATAAGCATAATAAGATGAATATTCTTCCACGCTTGTTTTATCCTTTGAACCTATTGAACTTATGGCTTCCGATTTCCTTTTTTAAGCATGTGCATGCCATGATTTCTAATTTTATTTGGCTGGGTAAACATCCCCGTTGAGCCTTCCATAAGCTTAGTGTCCCCAGACCCTTGGGTGGTCTTCGTCTCCCGAATTTCCTTTTATATTACTGGGCAAGCCATTTAACTAAATTAGGTAGGTGGATACCTCAGGGTGACATGGAATATATATTGATTTGGCTTGAGATTGAGAGAGATCTCCTAAAAGCTAGTAATGTTAATCCCCTTTCAGTTTATTATTTAGCAAGACGCTTATTGCCAAAGGACTTACGGTATTCGGTGACTGGTACTTCTTTGAAGGTCTTTTCTCAATGCTGTTCATATCTTAGGATACCCCTTAAAGGGGATACAGGGCAGCCGGTCATTTCAAACCCCAACATTAAAATTGGAGGGATGAATCTTTTACCCCAGTGGCTCCCACAGTTAAGGTATGTATCTGTGGAAGACTTATTTGCCCAGGATAATCTCCTCTCTTCACCCAATATCCTTAGCAAGTATGATATCCTGACTTCGATGATTTTTAAGGTATACCAAATGAGACATACTATAAGCACCTTGTTCGGGGTTAATGGCCGGCCTTCTTTAGTCAGACCTTTGTTAACGCAAGTTAGCGAACGTTCTATAAAACCACATGCTGTTGCCACAGTGTATGCCTTACTTTTGACCTTTATTTATACTGATTCACTAACGGTTAATCGATTTGGGAGTCCTTGCTTCCTGGGGTGAATTTGGACTGGGTTAAGATTTGGAAAGACCTTTACATCTATCTCACCCAAGACAGACTTAGACTGACGCAATATCATATATTGAATAACATGTATTACACCCCCCTGAGATTGGCCAGACTAGGGAGGATTTCAGATACTACTTGTATAAGGTGTGCCAAAGAGGAAGGGAGTATGGTACACATATTTTGGCACTGAGAGAAGATAGCTCCACTCTGGCAGGAAATTAGAGCTAAACTGGACCCCTGTTTAGGGTTAGAGGACCTGTTTACAGTAGAAGTTTGCCTCCTGGGATGCTATGAGGCTATTAGGGTCAAACAGCGCAGATATCACATGGCCCTAATAGCCATCATTGTCAAAAAGCTAGTTCTGAAACATTGGAGGGACCAATTGGTAATATCTTATAAGGATTGGTTAAGGGACATGTCCAGCTTTTTAAGAGCTGAATGGTTAATAGCTGGTTTCCGGAATAACATGGCGGGTTTCGATAAGAAATGGGGGAAACTATATGTGGTTTATCTGCAATAAGTGAATGTTGACTACTTAGCATATGCAGTGCTTTAGGATAGTGGATGCCTCTTCTCCTCATATATATAATAAGCGTGGCACACTCCAGAGGGTGGGGGGTGGTGTGGGAAGGGGAGGGGGGTTGAGGGTGTAGCTGGGGGGGGTTTAGTTAGTTGATCTATGTATAGATTAGAATGACTTTGTCATCCCGGGTATACTGTATATATTGGTGATTGATATGCTCATGGTTGGTTGTGTAAAACCAATAAACTTTGAATTTAAAAAAAAAAGAAGCAAGCCCTCAGACTTTACAGGGTACATTCCAAGGTTGCTATCACAAATATGACACAAGAACACATCACTTGTATAGATAAGGCTTTATTGAAGTGATTACAAACATGCAAATTTGTTTCCTATCTCATTTAAGCTCTGAACAGCTAATTTTTTTGTTTGTTTTTTCCCTGCAGTTTGTGGGTTGTTTTAAGCCATGAATGGACAATTTTGCTGTTTTCCCCACAGCTTCTGGGTCCTTTTAAGTCCCAAAGAGCTGACTTTGTTTGAAGTTCCACAGCTTGCCCATAATGCAGCAGTGCACCAGTCGGCTGGCACCTTGCTGAGCAAGTCATTAACTCACAACACCCTTTAGTCGTTCTGCAGTAGCATCATCTGTGGAGTTAGGCTGCCTGTGATCCCAACTGTCCGGAGCAAATAAATGTTCACCTTCTTTTATATTACTTAATTAATGCATGAATTAATTAATTAAGTAAATAAAGGTTGTGGTTAGTGAACACTTTTTGAGCATGGAGAGTGATAAGAGTGTCACGTAGAGATGTCCCAACCTACAGTACTAAGTTAATAATAAGCAATAACTGCCTTTCATTGTGTCTATCCAGGCCACATACTCACCTGTCAGTATTGAATTGATGCTCGATCAGCTGCTTTACACTGTATTCCATCCAAAGTTGAATTGCCAAAACAGTAATTATTTATATATTTATAGTAAAAACACAAAATCAATGTTGTGGTTACTGAACAGTCTGTGAGTACCATGCATTGCATTCTGAGCAGTCTGGATCATAAGTCTCAGTTGATGTATTGTGAATATGCAATTTAATGACAGCATATCTTCTGTTATGTTGTTTCCTCTATAACAACATTTTGCAACCACATTTGAGACCCTAATCACAAAGGACCAAGGGGGGTGGTGCTCCTAACCTGAGAACCATGCTGTGAGTAGCAAGCCACAGAAGAAAATAATGGCTAGAGTCAGAAAGAGTTAGCCTGAACAAGAAGGGTAAACAGAGTGAAAGAGTAAGACAGAGTGGGGGGAGAGGAGAGAAAGAAAGTGAAACAGAGAAAAGAAAGAGTGGCAGTGAGAGAGAGAAAGAGACAGCATGAGAGAGAAAGAGACTGAGAGAGAAAGAGAGTAAGCGAGAAGGAGTGTGAGACATATATATATACACACACATATATATATATATATATATATATAGATATATATATATATATATATATATATATATATCGGTATATCTTGTCATGTCAGTTCATTTATTTTGAATTTGAATTAGACTGAGTGAGAGGAGAGAGATCAAGAGAGACAGAGAAGGTTAACCACAAGGAAAAGAGTGAGAGCTATACTACGCCTGCGAATCTTGTCATGCCAATAAAGTTACTTTGAGTTGAAATGAATTAGAATTGAATTGAGAAGGAGAGAAAGACAGAGAGAGAGAGAAAGAAGGATTGTGTGACTAACGAATAGCATTTCCTGAATACCAAGAATAATAAGCTATTCATTACTCAGGAAGAAAAACAAATAATTGGTGCTATTTGTGGCTATTCGGTGTTTTGCTATTCGTTGGGAGTTCAGGATCTCCCAAGATGTCCTGTTCCACCAGAGGATACTTTGAAACTCACTGAAGGCAGCTTACATGACCCAGCACTCGCAGAAGCTTCAGGCCGGAGAGGCAGATGACTTGAGGTGCTGCAGAGAAAAAATCTACTTCCATCCACTTGTTAAAACTAGAAAAAAATCAGAAATCTTGACATATTTTGTTCCTTCCCTAAATCCCAAGCTAGAAAGGGTCAATTTTTTTACACAGTAGGGTGAAAATTAGGCTTTTAAAAAAGTGAAAATACTAGGACTTTTTAGTGTTTACTGAGAGAGATAAGTAGGCAGGCCACAACAGCGCGAGCACACACACACACACACACACACACACACACACACACACACACACACTCTGTATGTGTACTAAACAAAAGAGATTTAAACCTGCAGAGTAGTGAAGAAGATTAACAGCTTAAGGGAGTAAGGTTTTGTAGGGAGTTATTTTGATTAGAAATGTAAACTTTGTAATATATTTGTTATCTGAAACAAAGAACAAGGCAAGTAGTCTAACTGAAATGCAGTTAGCTTAGGGACATTTTTTCTATTAGAAACATAGAAACAGAGAAACTGATGGCAGATGGGGACCAAAGGTCCATCTTGTCTGCCCAGATTCTAACCCCCAACTCTAATACTTTTTGTCACTATCCGCTTGTGCCTATCCCAAGTGGATTTAAATCCCCATACTGTTTTGGATTCAATGATTTCGGCAGGTAGGCCATTCCACGGATCAACCACCCTATCTGTAAAGAAAAACATGCGCATGTTGCCTCTTGGTGGCTTGACTACGTGCCCCAGAAGAGATCCAAATAAAATATTTTTTTTTCTGAGAAAAATCAGGCTTGACTATTATTAGTTGACAGTGAAACAAATATAACTTAAATTTAGTATCAGAAATATTTCTGTCATGCTGGCCTGGTGGTGCTGAGGGCTGGGACGCTGGACGCCTTCCCTCACACTACACCGACGACCCATGTTCGGGAACTAGCACAGGCGGCCGGGCGTTGGCAGGGCAGGAGAAGGATTGAGCATTCTTAGGACTGCTCTCCTTCTCCAGGGAAGAGGGACATCAGTGGTCGGTGCTCAACTGGCTCCCAGTGGAGACTGGTGGGCAGTGCACCAACACTGCAGATATGGGGCGGAGATGGGGCATACACCCGGGAGGAGCGCGTGCAGACATCTGCATGCTCCCTCCATTGGCATCATTGCACACCCTTCCCCGCAGGGGAGGAAACCAAGAAAAACACCCTTTAAAGGCTGCCCCGACGGCACAGCGATGGATGCACCCAAGTCAGCTTCCTCCTGGGCCCCGCCCTCCAGGTCTCCACAGTGGTGGGGTAAGTACCTACTGTGATGCAGTCTGGGAGGGCTGTGGAGGGGAGGTCTGAACTCTGGCCACGTCCAGGGTGGCAGCCGTGAAGGCTGGTTAAAGGGGCAGGGGGAACCAAAGGCACAACCCCCCCAACCAAGGAAATAAATAAATAAGTTAAACAAAAATATATATTTCTGTGAGGAACCCAGGGTCAGGTCCCTCCACGGCCAGTTAAACAAGTGCGAGTGCACCATAGCTGGTAGGGTGGGACTAGTTGTTGGACTCCCACCGCTTCAGTTACTGTAGCTACTTTTATGTTCTGTGTGTGTGCATGGCTGTTCACCCAAGACATTTTTTTAACTTTGTGGCTGTGTGCCTAAGAAGAGATTTTAAAAACAATTTTTTTTTTGTGAGAAAAATCAGGCTTGACTATTAGTTGACAGTGAGACTTGTTAGCTCACCACTGCTGCAGTGACTTAAATGATTATATTTCATAATAATATAATTTAAATTGAATACATCTTCCTGTAAGGAATACAACTATGGCAGACAGAGGATGTCGTACCAAAAAATGTAGTTTGTGCTGCAACCCCAGCAAAGCTGCAGCAGGTGTAGAGCAGCAAGCAGCAAGAGAGGGTGAGAAGCAACATAATGCAAAGTAACGCTCAGGGCGCATTCACTGTACAAAATCATGCCTTACCCCATCAAAGACTGCAGTCTCTACCAGTACCAGTATGGCATCAGCTGACACTAGGGGAAAAACAAGAAGTAGCATTCAAAGTACTAGTAGTGCTGCTAGTAGGACATTATAGCTGGGGGTGGGGTGGGGGTAGGTCCATTAACGGTTAGGTGGATTGGAAATTGGCTTTTAGGTCACACTCAGCAGGTAGTGGTTGGAGGGGAGGTCTCGTCTCCTAGGGAGGTCATAAGTGGAGTCCCACAGGGATCAGTGCTGGGGCCACTCCTGTTTAACGACTACATCTCCGATATCAGGGAAGGTATCGGGTGTGAAATTAGTCTCTTTGTGGATGACTCTAAGCTGGGGGTGGTGGTGGAGGGAGAGGAGGGGGAGATTGGCCCTGGAAGAGGACCTGGATACTCAGGATAGGCGGACCTGCACCTGGAAATTGCAGTTTGACTCCTCCAAGTGCAAGGTGCTACAGCTAGGGTGGAAAAACCCCAACTATGTGTACACCCTGGGGGGTATGAGTTGCAGGCCATGGTAGGGGAAAGAGACCTAGGAGTCTTGGTGGATGTTATCATGAATAATTAAGTGCAGGAGGGCTGCGGTCAGGGCAAATAGGATGCTGGGATGCATCACTAGGGGGATTACCTCAAGGAACAGGGAGATGATTTTGCCACTGTACAACAGCCTGGTTAGACCACATCTTGAGTACTGTGTGCAGTTCAGGAGGCCACACCTAAGGAGGGACATCCAACTCCTGGAGAGGGTTCAGAGGAGAGCAACCAGAATAATCTGGGGCCTGGGGATATGACATATGAGGAACGACTAGGGGAGCTCAACTTGTTCTTGCTTTAGGAGAGAAGGGACTGGGGGGACATGACTGAGGTCTTCCAGTACCTCAGGGGAGTAAATAAGGTAAGCCGAGACAGGATCTGTCGACTGAAGTAAGGTGGAATCACCAGAGGACACAGTTGGAAGATTGGGGGTGGTAGGCTTAGGGGGGAAAGGAGAAGGAGGTACTTCACCGAGAGAGTGGTGGAACTATGGAATGCACTGCCTGGAGAGCTGATACAGGCAGCTACGATGGTGGGATTCAAGAGAGGGTGGGACAGGTATAAGCAAGGGGTGAAGCAGAGGCTGGTTTGCCCGGGGGAGGCAGGACTGGGGGATGGAGTAACAGTGGAAGGAGACAGATAGAGGGCTATGGTACCCAGTCAGGGTGCTGAAGCACGAGCAGACTTGATAGACCAATAGGCCTACTCTGCTGGTGTCTAGTATGTTATGTTAGTATGTTATTATCATTAACTGCCACTGATACTTCCAATGTGAATGTGTCCTCTTCATCCCTTAGCACTGTCCCCAGCACCAAAAGGATGAGGATATCCTCCTTAATAACTGCCACTGCTCTAGTCCACCACCCATCCACTGAGACTACTAGTTTCCCAACATCTGCTGAAACAGTGGCCCTGCCAGCCACTGCTACCACTGTGACTGAGACCACTCCTGCCACTGTGACTCAGACTACTCTTGCCACTGTGACCCAGATCAATTCTGCCACTGTGACCCAGACCGTACATGTCACTGTAACCATGGTGACCACCTACAGTGACACGGGTCACTACTACTACTACTACTACTGTGGCACCAGTCAGTTGCACAACTATTTCCAATACTGTGTCCACCCTTTCTGTGACACCTTTTGTTTCTCAGCTTCTCTCCTTTACTGTCGAACTTGTCACTGCAGATGAGGTGAAGGTGCACTCATCCGGGTCTGACTGCTTTCCACCAGGAGATTTGCCCACCGATATGTCATCTGTGAGGGCTAGTCTAAGCTGCTCTGATGATGAGGTAGAGTACGGGGAGTACCTTGACAGCCATAAAGCAAGAAAGTCACCTGCTAAAAAAACTCAACCTCTTGAAGTCACTCTAGTAGGAGAGAAAAGGACATGGCTCCACCCCCCCCAAAAATAAAACTCAGCATGCTACCCTCAAGTACTTCGTTCAGCAGGCTCCATCCTAGCCTGAACAGCCAAGTAGAACAGGTGCAGGGACACCAGTGGTGGCAAGGGGGAAAACCCTCAGATGCAGGTCTAAAAAAGAAAGGCTAGTGGGGGCCAAACGAGTGGTGGTACTGGTAACACTAGGCACATGAATGGTGTCAGAAACAGTAAGAGCAAGGTATGGTTTATTTCACATTACTGAAAGAAGATAACAGAAAGGCAATGTGCAGACTGTGCAGTACGACTATCAGAGGGGGGAAATTCCTGAGTAACTTAGCAACCACCTCCTTAATGAACCACATAAAGTTAAAGCATCCCCAGGTTTTTCAAGTGTCAGGGTCTGTGCCTGCGGTTCCATCAGACCCATCTCATAGCGATAATGCAGGAAGAGGTGCTGCCAGTCTATGGCAGGGGTGAGGCTAGGGTACTGCACACCATGCAGTTTAATGAATGGTTGCAAAACTGGTGCAGAGCACAGGGCTTTGGCTTCATTGGGGACTGGGGGTCCACCTGGAGAGATGAAGGTCTATACTGGCATGATGGTCTGCATCTGTCCAAGAAGGGAAACACGCTCCTAGGTGACAGGTTTAAAGGCTTCCTTGGCAAGCTTTTAAACTAGCCAAGGGGGGAGGTGCTAATAGGAAACAGGAAAGTTCAAGCCTCCCCCCACAAAACATGGCAGGTAGTAGGGTAAACACTGAGGTACAGAGCTTAACAGAGGGCAGGGCAGGGGCAAATGGAAAAATAGACAAGGGCAATAGGAGCAGCGATGGGGTAAAAAGGATAAAGCCAACATTAAATGGAGGGCAATGAGTACCAATGCCCGTAGTCTGGGAAACAAGCTTCCAGAGCTAGTAGCCATGATGGAAGAGGAACACTTGGATATTGTGGCAGTCACAGAAACATGGTACATGGAGAACCATGACTGGGATGTCAACATACCAGGGTACACAATCTACAGAAGGGACAGGGAGGGTAAAAGAGAAGGTGGAGTAGCATAAGAGAAGGGATCAAAGGTACAGAACTAAAAAGTAAAGAGGGAGGACAAGAGGAACTCTGGATCACCTTGGATACAGGGAATGGCATCACAATCCGCACAGGGGTTGTATACAGACCCCCGTCTCAAGGGGAGAAAATGGACAAGAAAATGATAGAGGGCATTCTCAAAATGGCTGAAAAAGGGGAGATACTTTTGATGGGGGACCTGAATATGCCAGATGTTAACTGGGTGACATGGACTGCAGCTACATCCAAGAGCAGGGTCATTCTCAATGCCCTACAGGGGAGCATGCCTTAGACAGCGAGTGGTGGAACCCGCTCAGGAGGCAGCAATATTAGACCTGGTACTCTCAAATGGAGAGAGGATCACAAACTTAGAAGTCAGTAGACATCTGGGAACAAGCAACCACTGCACAGTGTGCTTCACAATAAACACAACCATGGAGACAAGCCATACAAAGACAAGGATACTGGACTTTAGAACGGCTGACTTTGGCATAATGGGTGAATACCTGAGGAATGCATTAGCAAATGGCCAGAAAGGAGGGGTGGAAGAACAATGGAGAAAAATCAAAACTGCCATCATGGAGGCAACAAGCCTTTGTGTGAAACAAATAAAGAAAACAAAGTGGAATAAAAAACCACTATGGCTCTCAAAAGAGGTGTCAGGGAAGGTTAAGGAGAAAAAGGCTGCATTCAAAAAGTATAAGGAATCACAGACGGAGCATGACAGGGAACTGTATCAATTAAAGCAGAAAGAAGTGGGGAAGGCAGTCAGAAAAGCAAAGGCCCAAACCGAGGAAAAGATAGCCAACTCAGTTAAGAAGGGGGGATAAAACCTTTTATAGGTACATTAGGGAGCATAGAAAGGTTAAGGGAGGGATAGTGAAGATTAATAAAGGAGAGGGGAGGTGGGCAGAGGGAGACAGTGAAAAGGCAGAGATACTGAATGAATACTTTTGCTCAGTATTCACAAAAGAAGAAGGGAGGAGTTACCTAAACCAAACAGTAGAAGCACTCTGGATAGTGGGATTGACACCAGTCCATTTACAGAAGAAAGAGTACTGAAAGAACTCCTAAAACTTAAGGTGGACAAAGCAATGGGGCCTGATAGGATTCACCTAGAATCCTAAAAGAGGCCAAGGGAGGACCTAGTGACACCACTTCATCACACTTTTTAACAAATCATGGGAAGATGGGATGGTACCTGAGGACTGGAGGAGGGCAGATGTGATTCCCCTTCACAAAAGTGGGAGCAAGGCAGAGCAGGAGAACTACAGACCTGTTAGTTTGACCTCAGTGGTGGGAAAATGATGGAATCACTTCTGAAAGAAAGAATTGTTGAGTACCTAGAGGCCAGCGGGGCACAGGACCCAAAGCAGCATGGATTCACAGAAGGAAGGTCATGTCAGACCAAGATCTAATCGATTTCTTTGACTGGGTGACCAAAGTAATAGACATGGGAGGCTGTGGATGTAGCCTACCTAGACTTCTTAAGGCATTTGACACAGTCCCACACAAAGATTAATAATCAAGTTAGCCAGCCTGGGAGTGGGTCCCCGGTGTGGTAGCCTGGTAACAAACTGGCTGCACAACAGGACACAGAAGGTAACAGTGAATGGAACACATTCTGAAGAACGGGGGTTACTAGTGGGTACCTCAGAGCTCAGTACTGGGTCAGTCCTCTTTAACGTCTTTATAGGTGACATTCACGGAGGGTCTGGAAGGAAAGGTATGCCTCTTTGCGGATGACACAAAGATCTGTAACAGAGTTGATACACAAGGGGGGGGTAGAAAGGATGAGAATGGACTTGGCAAGGTTGGAGGAATGGTCAGACATATGGCAACTTAGATTCAATGCAAAGAAGTGCAAAGTAATGCACCTGGGAAATAAAAATCCAGGAGAAGAGTACACAATAGCAGGGGAGGTACTAACGACAACAATAATGGAAAGGGATTTGGTTGTAGTCATATCAGATGACCTAAAGGTGGGTAAGCAATGTGAAGTCAGTAAGGAGGCCAGGGGATACTGGGATGCATAGGAGGGGCATCTGCAGTAGAAAAGGGAAGTGGTTATCCTCTATACAGACAGTCGGTGAGACCCCATCTGGAGTACTGCTGCAGTTTTGGAGACCCTATGCACGCAAGGACATAGACAGGATGGAAGCAGTCCAGAGGAGGGCAACTAAAATGGTGCAGGTCTACATCAGAAACCATATGAAGAGAGACTGAGAGAGCTTAATATGTATAGCCTTGATGAAAGGAGTGACAGGGGGACATGATAGAAACTTTTAAGTACCTCAAGGGAATCAACAAAGTCCAGGAGGGTAGCATCTTTCAGAAAAAGAGATGTGTAAGAACAAGGGGGCACAATTTAAAGTTAGAGGGAGGATGACTCAGGGGTAATGTGAGGAAATTATTTTTCACAGAGAGAGTGGTAGACGCATGGAACCGCCTTCCTGGAGAGGTTGTGGGGTCTAAAACAGTGGGGGAATTCAAACATGCATGGGACAGACGTAGGGCAATTATAGTGGGGGGGTTGCAGAAAGTAGGCTGTTGGTTAACTAGAATCTGCAGCTTATCCAATAGGTAGGGAAATGGGCTGACTGGGTGGGCCAAGTGGTCCTTATCTGCCATCAAAGTCTATGTTTCTATGTTTCTATGTTGATGGTAGTGGTACTGGCAATGCCACAGAATGTTCTGCCTCTGAAAAAAAAAAGCTGCTGCCCTGCTGCTGCTGTCACTCGATCTCCCACAACACAAAAGAGTCCTCTATGCACCCCAAGCACTCCCATCAGTCACCAGTCCCTTGCTATTTGCACACCATCTGGAAAATGTGGAACATCCCCCCTTCCATAGCCAATGCCACTAGTGGATGCATTCCAGGTCAGAACTAAGTACCAGTTGTCCCATCCAACAACTCAAAATATCACACAGCTTATACTGTAGGTGAAATAATTGCATTGGATCTGTGACTCTTTTCTCTTGTGGAAGATACAGCTCCCATCATTTTCCATGTTTTCATGCACTGTGGTGCCAAATATATATATGAGGGTGTGAGACTGACAAGTGCCGCACTACTCTGTGACTGTGATTGGAGTTTTCCATTGCACCTCAGACATCAGGAGCACTACAAACTCCATGCATGCATATCTCTCCTTGCCTGCACATTGGTGTGTACAAAACCCTGTGTCTCCTGCTGTGGATTTCTCATTTTCTCCTTATGTCACTGGTTCTCCCTGCATCCCTCCACAAATTGGGAGTCACTCCCGGTATGCTCTTCTAAATGTTGGGCTAATGGAGAAAGTCTACATGTCATTGAACATCCTAGCATTCATTCAAGACATGCTGTAGCCACGGACAGTTGGTACCAATATATATGTTTTTTCTTTCATCATGGATAAAAGGGCAAATATGGTGAAATAACAAAGCAAGTCCATAGAGACTGGTACCGACTTACAGGAGCATAACAATATACACAGTTCACTGGAGAGATGGAGTCAGCACAGTGTATTCTCCTTAAAAGCTCAAATTTGTATTCTGTCATAGTTTAAAAATTATTTTTTTCTACCATACAATCCAAGCTCTTCCAAAAAGACATCTTCTGCAGCTCTTGATATAAGGACATGCTGAGCAGTGCCCACTCACTCCCAACAACTGATCATAATCCGGTTGTCCTTGCCGACATTCAGACTCTCCAAGAGCGAGTGTGCTTTACTTGCAAACAGACAGTGTTTAAAATAACATCACGTGTAACTTCTACAATTACTGCTACTGCAGGCATAATGTGTGATTGGATCGGACATTGACAACAGCCAGAAACATTAGGAGCCATGTAAGCAACTCGTTATACCTGGGGTTTCATTACAGTGAGGTTTGCTATAGTGGGGGAGCACAGCATGTGTGGTTTTAATGAAAATACTTTAACAACTTGAGACTGGAAATGTTCTGTATTGTTTGCTTTTCTGCAAATTGCAACTGCTGATTACGTGGCCCTATCAGCTAGGCTGTGACTGCCTGATTGCTTTTGCTTGCAGAGCAGAAACAGGCCTCATATTTATGGAAAAATACTGCTATTAGTTCTCCTGAGAAACACTGAAAATTATTTATCACACAAAAGTATGGCAAAAATTATCCTCTCTAGCTTGGGATTTAGACAGGAGAACCAACAATGCCAAGATTTCAGATTTTTTTCTAGTTTTAACAAATAGATTTCATTTCATTTTTAATTTTATACTGGAAAAGCATGTGAGCAAAATGGCCCGTTTTCACAAGTGTCCAGTGTATCAGAGTAAGAAGAGAACAGTACAGGGAGTGAAACAAAATAATTACAGATGACATGCAAAATAATATTTTCAGATAATTGAGGTAAAACACAAGAATTTACAAACAGTTGTGTACAAGTCAGGGAATTATACACAAAGTAATTGAGGTAGTAACACTGTAATTTACAGAAGTAGCATCATCATAATTTACAAAGCTTTGCTGGGAAAACTTGGGGAACTGTGGGAGGGCAGTGTGATTATGGTGGTCAGAGGGAATTAGAGAACAGGGAAAGGTAAAGGCCAGGGGCATTTGCATGTAGAGTTGTTGAGCAGGTTTCTTAAAGTGCTTTTGAAGACAGCAGTGAGACGGCACTGGGTGAGAGATAGAGGCAGAGCACTGAAGAGTTTTTGTAGCACTGTAAGCAAGTGAGCATTGGCCATGGGAGATGCGGTATAGTGGTGTTGTAAAGTAGCTACTAGTGGAGTGACCTGGGGATGTGAGAGTGGGCAGGTCTGGGGATGAGGGAGAAGTCTTGTCAGGGATGAGACCCTTAAGGGATTTGAAGAGGACAGTACAGGTTTTGCTGTTGAACCTGTCCTCGAGAGGGAGACAATCTACTGTTCTGTAAAGACTGCAGTGGTGATTTGTCCCGTGGAGACCAGTGACAAACCAGAGGATGCTGTGGTAGGTGGACCTCAGTCTGTCAAGATTTTGTGAGGGAAGGGGGGATAGACTAGGAAGCCATAGTCAAAGAGGGGGAGCAGGAAACTACTAGCAAGTCGAGCCCTACAGTCGGGAGCAAGGAATTGTTTGATACAGTACAGCATCCCAAGTCTTTGATGTAATTTACTGATAAGAAGGTTAGTGTGGTTATCAAAGGTAGGTGGCTGTCAAGGAGGATCCCAAGGTATTTAAATTCCAGGACTCTTTCGATCAGGTTGCTATCATTATCTGAGAGGGTGAACTGAAAGTCAGTGTTTTTCCTGATACCCGAGAAGACCATGGTTTTGGTTTACTTGGCATTAAGGACAAGACCATGTGCAGAAAACCAGGAGTGGAGTCTACTGAAGTTGGACAGAAATTTGTGGCATAGCGCAGAGGTTTTTTTTTTTTCACTGCAGTAAAGGGCTACATCGTCCGCATAAAGAATGAGCTGATGGAAGTGGATTCTTCCTCTGCAGCAGCTCATGTCATCTGCCTCCTGCCTGAAGCTTCTGCGAGTACTGGGTCACAAGACCTGTCTTCAGTGAGCTTCCAAAGTGGCCTCTAATTGAACGGGAAGTCTCAGGATATCTTGTAGTCTCACAGCCAGTTCCAGCAGACAAATAATGAAGCACAAATAAAGAATAATTGAGACCCTGAATATGAATGCTTGGCATAAGTTTAGTTTTGGATAGAATTCCCAGAAGCGTCTTTATCCATGAAGTATTGATGTGTTGATTTAACCATTTATTTTTTTCCTTTTAGACATTCCAAGAGGAGGTGATTTTAAGAATTATTAATCAACCTTAGCCAATATGTGACCAGCCTGAGTTCCACAAATGCAGAAATTGGTAATCTACCCAATTCAGCTCTGACTATGGGCATTGCCATGGAAGAAGGCACCTGTAGGCATGCATAGCAAAAAAAAAAAATGGAGTTTATAAGTTGACTGAAACTTGACCACCCCATACCTCAGCCCCATAAAGTAATATTAAGTTGATTTTTGCTTCACTACCTTTAAGTACGGGGACTACTGTGTTACCTCCATATATGTAATTAAACCTTAGACGGGCCTTGCCCACATATTTGGCTTTAATACACTGGCATCTAATGTGGGATGCCCATTTACAATCCGATGTTGCCTTAATTACTAGGTAGGTGTATTCTATAGATGTCTCAATCAGATCTTTATTCAAGAGAAATTTAGCTTAAGATGTTTTGCCAAACACCATTATACTGGTTTTCTTTAAGCTGATTTTTAGACCAAGGGCTAATTTTTTTTTGTGAAAAATGTCCATCTTTCTTTGCAGACCTTTACGTGTCAAAGCAAACAAAACATCATCAGTGTAGGCCAATTCATGACATGATTTATTATTGATTAATGGGGGAGTCCAATTGATCAGTGTCATTAAACAGTAATAGAGAATCAACATAGATGTTAAATAACAAGGGGGCCAGTATGCATCCCTGTTTAATACCCTTATTGTGTTAAAAAAAACTCTGATTTGTTACCTTTATTGTCATATCTCATAGCAGTACATGTGTTTGAATACAATAAATAAATAAATGGGAGTTAGCAAACTAATACTAATACTGTTCCTCCATGGATTAATGTTTTCCATAGAATTTCTTTATTAACATAATCAAAAGAGGAGGTAAACTCTATAAATAAAGAAAACAGTCTCATTTTCCTAACTCCAGTATATTTTTCAATTAAATGTGCTGGACAAAAAATGTCTGTTGTTGAATGCTCCTTCCTAAACCCCACCTGCTATATAGATATACTGTAGGGTTGCTAGTGGAGAGATTCTAATAGTATTACCAATGTGGCTGTGCTCCCAGAAACTTTAAGTGACCATTCCCTGTTATCTGTGACTGGACTAACAAGTTTAACAAGCCCCCCCCAAAAAAATAGTCTTTAGTAAGGTACTGTTTATAAAATTGTGGTTTTACGACTGTTTTATATTGTATTATAATGATGATTGTATGGTTTTACTTTTATATGATTGTACAGCGCTTTGAAATTTGAAAGGCGCTTTAAAAATAAAATTATTATTATTATTATTATTATTATTATTATTATTACTAAAGCATGGACACCTTGAGACCTCAAAAGCACATCTTCACAAGTTGAACTGGTAGCTACTGGACAGCACCAATGACATTAACATAGCACTGGACCACTTTATCAAGCACTTCAGTGCTGCCTGTGACATCCATGCCCCTCTGAAAAAGATGAAAATTAAAGGTGTCTGCAACCCCTGAATAACTCCAGAGCTTATTTGTCACATGAAACTAAGGGATCACCTCTGGCACCATACAAGAGCCTCTGGTAAGCCAGTCAATGTAAAAGAACATAAAAAAGCCAGGAATGAATGCACTTGTGCCATCTGTTCTGGAAAAAACAACTACTACAGGGATGCACTTACAACCTCCTGGGGCAATGGTAAGAAATTTTGAAGTAACCTAAAGAACATCACAGGAAAAGACCCTAAGTTGGCACCTACTATGCTGAATAATAATGGAACTCTGACACTGGACCCTGGGACTATAGCTAACACTTTCAGTAACGCATTTACAGATCTGGGTAGTGTCCTTCCTCTGAACTTTTTGGATGAGTACACTGTCAATAATAATCTGGTCCTTGATGGTACAAACCCGCTCCCACCTCCTTTTTATTTCAAAGAGATTCCACTACTCATGGCTATACACTATCTACGCAAGGTACTAGGGAAGTCAAGACACAGCGGAGATTCCCTTGACCTCAAACTAATTGCCCTAACTCTGAAGGAAATACTTGTTCCCATTACCAAGATTCTGAACCTATCTCTAAGACTATCACAATTCCCCCGACTATGGAAATCGGCTCTGGTAACCACAGTGTACAAAAGTGATGATCAAGCCCTACATACCAATTATAGACCTACCATTATCTTCCCTTCCTTGTCCAAAGCACTGGAGTGCATAGTTGCGGACCTGTTGGTGGACTACCTGGAAAAGTACTGAATCTAATGCCTGCAGCAGCATGGATTCAGAAAAGGACATAGCACCACCACAACTCAGTTGTAATTCACAGGTTATATCCATAAATCACTAGATCAAGACAACTTAGTAGGCGCGGATTTCACTGACCTAATGAAAGCCTTTGATACTGTCAATCACTCTGTACTACTCAAACAACTGTCCTCTGTTGGGCTATTTAGAAGATCACTTCCAACAAGTGAGGATTGCCAGTGTCATCTCCGAATGACTACCAGTCCGCTGTAGTGCCAAAGGGCTCAATCTCAGGATCCCTTCTATTTAGTCTCTTCTTAAACAATATTCCACATTCCTGTCATCAACAGTTACTCCTCTATGTGGACGATGCTGTCATTTTCTCTAGTGATCATGACCCTAAGCTCCTGGAACACCACCTTCAACTCAGTTTTGTAAATGTGGAATAGTAGTTCAGTAGTCATAAACTGGTTATGAACTACAAAAAAACAAAGTCATGCTTTTCAGCAGTACTCATAATAAGCACAAGTCCCATCCTATGTCTATCAGGAATTATAATGGAGATCGGCTCAAACAGATCCTAGAGTTTAAATACCTAGGGGTCACCTTTGACAGTTCCCCATCCTACATTCAGCACATTGACAACATCGCCAGAGCTGTCAATATCAGGACTGGGCTACTACATAGACATAAGCAGACTTGATAGACTGAAGCAGACTTGATAGACCAAATGGCCTTCTTCAGCTGGCTTCTTCGTATGTTTATATGAAGATGCTTTGCCTAACTGATACTCTTTTAAGAAGGAAACTGCTGTGTTGCAAAATGTTGCACTCATGAGTGTTTCAAATATGGTGGCCACACTGGACTAGCTATCTGCATGTTTTATTGCTTTTAGATTTGTTTTTATTTAATTTTATTTTACTTAGTTTTTATTTGTTTTGTAGTTTAGTATTAGTTTTTAGAGCTTAGGCAGTTAGGGTAAATGAGTGAGGCTGTAGGCGATAGTTTTGTTTACCTGGTAAGGGGAATCGCATAAGTGATTACAGATCACTCAAAGGATAAGTTTGTTAATGCTCTGTTGCTGCTGCTGAAACTTTTTGTTATTGCTTTGAGCTCTGGGTCTGAGGAGATACATTTTTTCCCTCTTATCTGTGCTTCAGAGCTGGTACCTGGCTCTTGGGAGAAAGGGAATTGGTGTTTGCTGTCCGCTGGAAGCAGGAACTGTGGAGATTTGAGATCTGCTGCTTAGAACAGAGGCGCACTCAATCCTGTGGAGTGTGACTGGCCTAAGGATCTGGTTCAAAGGGTGTTGTTGGCTCTTGGTTTTGGATGGTCTCTGTCTTCTGTCTCCCATTCAGATCAGAGGGAACTGTAGTGGCTCCTGATTTTGGTTCCAATTTGCCAGCATTCCATGGAGTGTCGAGCTGACTGGGGTTTAGGCCCAACCTGAACCCCGGGGGTGTTTGCTGGGGTTGCCGGCCGTGGGGAGGAACTGGATCCAGTTCCCTCGGAGGACGAACACAGAGTACCTGAGATTCCTTGGCTTAGGTGGGCGGGCTAGAAAGCCTGCTCACCCTGAGCTGGCTACGGTCAGAGCTTTCTGCAACTCCTCAGAGTATGGCTGGGGTAAGTAATTGTTTCACAGTTAGGGAGCTCCCATTACTGGAAGTCAGAATAAATCCTAAAGTGTGGAAGGAGTACTGGTTGCAATGGACACCCTGTCTGTCTCTCATTCCCCAGAAGATTCAACAGCAGTGAGAGTGTTTTATCTTCTTTCTGTGTTGACTGATATGAATTTGCACTGCCTATGGGAGAGATAGGCTGGGGGATTATGCTATCATGTCATTATTGATTGCAAATTGAAGATATTTGCTTAAGTTTCTTTGTTTATCATCACACTGTCAGACTTCAACTTTTTATCATTTTGCATGACTTATCATTATTTGACAGGCAGTGAGGGTCCCTGTATGTTTTACTGGTTCTCCAGGGTGTAAGAGGACCTGAGGACTGGAAACATTTATATTTTCAGTATTATTTTCTAACAGACAGTGAGAGTATCTGTATGTTGTTAAGCCCCCGAGACAGTGAGAGGGCCCAGGGAGCCGAAGATTTTTATTTGAAGACATTTGTTATCTATATTTGGTATGTTTTTGGTTTGAATTTTATTTATTTATAATATCAGTGTTCTATTATCTATCTGTGACATTGAACTGTTTATATTTTAGAAGTTAGTATTTTTTTTCTTTGGGGAGGGTTAATTGAGGGTTATTTATTTCATGGTAGGGCATAGGAGTTTTTGGGATTATTTACTTGTTTAAATAAGTGTTGTGGGTTTATATTTTGTTGTGTTTCTATGTTATTTTGTTCTGGTTCTTAGTTTTATTAGTTTATGGGTTAGCTAAGTGAGAGTTGCTTGATAATCTGATTGTTAGAATGTATCGGAGGCCTGCCTCCATGGTCATGCACTATTCATCCTCTGCTCTCTGCACCCTCCATCCCTTTATTCCTCCCCCATTGCAGTTTACAACTTACCAGCACTGTAGGGCACTGGGTATCATTCATAAGGGGAGGAGGGAGTGGCGGAAGCAAACAGTGGAGGGTGAATGAATGCAGCCATCACATTGGGGTCGTGAGATCCAGGAGATGCCCTGGGGCAAAATGGAACCAAGAATGTGGTTTTGCCATGTCTGGTTTCCATACCCAAGGGCACCACCAATATTGGCGGGCAGGTGGCTCGAGTGGCCCTGGAGGTTCATCCAACTCAACCTGTGTTATGCAATGCAGGTCAATTAAAAAAAAGACTGCAATTATTGCAGATCTTGTAGAAACTGCAGATCTGGCTTGCATCACTGAGACCTGGCTGGATGAGAATTCTGGCCCCATTTGGGAGATTTTAACTCCAGATGGGTACTCAGTGATTCACCGCCCAAGATTGGATAGCTTGGGGGGGGGGTGCAGTCTGTTGTAAGACCGAACTCAACCTCGCGAGTGTACCAGTTGAGGAGCCTGAGTCATTCAATTGTACTGTGGTAGCAGGCTGTAGGATCGCCCTCATCTACCGTCCACCCGGAGATGAGAAGCAGTTCCTTCAGGAAGTGGCGGACTTCATCATCAACAACATGGCATCTGAGTCACCCAGACTGATGGTTCTGGGTGACTTCAATGCCTGGGTCAGTGATGAATTCTTGCAGTTTGGACAACACTTCCTCCAGCTGATGTCATCTATGGGCCTCATACAGATAGTTACCACTGCCACACATAAACATGGTCACTTCCTTGACTCAGTCTTTCTCCAGGGGATGGAAACCTCTGATTTGGGGGTGGAAGCAGTTGGATGGTCCAATCACTACACCGTGGGGTTTAGTTTTAGTGCCTCCTTTTGCAGGCCTACCCCGGTGGAGATGGTCAGATATCGCCCTTTATGAGGCGTTAGCTCTGAAGGCCTGGTGGTGATACTTGACCTATCGACCCTTCCAGTGGCAAACAGTGATCCAGGAGCCCTCATGGTAACCAATAATGTGACTATCTTAGTGGCCCTGGATGTTGTTGCTCCTGTCGGTGTTTGCCCTCTCTTCCTTCACCCTCAGTCCCCATGGTTTGATGGGACCTTGAGGGAGAAGCAGCGACTAGGACGAAGGTTAGAGCACTGTTAGCAGAGATCCTCCCTTGATGCCAACCACCTTAGATTGATGGAGTATTATCAAGCCTATCAATCTGCAATCACCCTTAAGAAGGCAGAGTTCCTGTCCGGGGAGATTGCGACTGTGTAGAATAGACCAGCTTAGCTCTTTCGCACTGTAGACAGACTGTGCAACCCAGCCTGCCTACAAGTTTGAAAGGCCTTTTTGCAAATAGAGTGCAATGAACTTGCTCTATTCTTTTCAACTTAGGTGGCTGACATTAGGGCGGCACTCCATTCAGCACACTCTAAGGGTGTTGCTTTGGATTAGCATGAGTCCGCTGCTCCTCAGCTTTCCTGGAGTACCTACGACCGACCAGAGTTTATGGATATCATGTGGATTGTCCAGTGTGTGCACGCACCCTACATGCTGTAGTTTAGATCCTGGACCAACTTCCCTGGTTTTGGGTTGAATTGATTCCATCAGTCTGATCCTAGCATGGATAGTCTGGTGCTCCTTGGAAACAGGTGAGTTTCCTTGCTCCCTGAAGGAGGCGGTGGCAACAACCCTCTTGAAAAAACCTTATTTGGACCCCGACTGCCATGCAAACTACAGATCAATCTCAAACCTTTCCTTTTTAGGGAAGGTGATTGAGAAGGTAGTGGCCGAACAGCTGGAGAACCATTTGACCATCCATGATATCTATGAGCCCCTCCAGTCCAGTTTTCAAAAGAGGCACAGTACGAGACAGTGCTGGTTCAGGTGCTCGATGATCTCCTGATGGCTAGGGACTGGAAGAACCATTCCAACCTGGTTCTTCTAGATCTCTCATCAGCTTTTGACACTGTGGACCATGGGGTTCTACTTGAGCACCTGAGATTCATCTGTGGACTATTGGGTGTAGTCCTCAGGTGGTTTACATCTTATCTCACTGGAAGAACTCAGAGAGTGGTATCCAGGGATTATTCCTCGGACCCAGTCTCTCTGTTTTGTGGGGTTCCTCAGTGCTCGGTGTTGTCCCTCATGTTGTTCACAGTGTACATACTGCCCCTCGGAGACATTGTAAGAAGGTATGGGCTGAGATTTCACTGCTGTGCTGATGATACCCAGCTCTACCTTTCTTTTGCACCTGACTAGGATGGAGCTCTCTCAGTCTTTAATAAATGCCTCAAAGAAATCCAGGAGTGGATGGACTCGAGTTGGCTGAAGTTGAACTCCCAACCTCTGACCAGGTGCATAACTTGGGGGTAATTTTTGATGAAGGGCTGACTCTGCATTCGCAGGTGTCTGCCATCATCAAATTCTCATTCTACCATCTGAGGAATATCTCCAGGATTAAGCACCTTGTTCCATCCAGTGATCTTCCTACACTGGTCCATGCCTTTGTGTCCTCATGCTTGGACTATCGCAAATTCCCTCTACCTGAGGCTACCTGAGGTGGAAATCTGTCGCCTGCAGCTGGTGCAGAACGCAGCAGACCAGCTTTTGACTGGTACTTCTCGGTCCAGTCATATCTCACCGGTGCTGCGCAGACTGCACTGGCTGCCAGTACAGTGGCAGCTCACCTTTATAGTCAGTCTTCTGATTTTTAAGCCCTACATGGACTTGGCCCAGACAACCCGAAAGAGCTCCTGATTTCTTACTGCCCTGGGTGATCGCTCCGCTCAGCTGATGAGGGGTTGCTAGGGATCCTGAGGGTGTGTTTGAAATCCTCTAGTGCCCATGCATTTATGCATGCTGCCCCTACCCTCTGGAATTCTCTACCCCATCAGTTACGGGAGTGCATGACCGTGGAGGGATTTAAAAAGGCCCTGAAAACATATCTATGGAGTCAAGCTTTCGGTGATTGACTTTATTCGCCTAATTGTGTCATCTGTTTTATATATTTTAAGATTTGAAATGTTTGATGTGTTTTTAAACTCTGTATGGTGCCATGGTTTTTGAAAGGCACCATAGAAATAAAGTTTATTATTATTATTACAAATGTAGCCTGATGCCTGATACCCTAAGACTAGCAATTCATAGCACCATCATCTCAATTATAGATTATGGGTTTATCATCTACAGCTCTGCCTCCTCCATGGCCCTCTGTAGGATATCAGTGGTGCTCAATAAAGCCTGCAGACTCCTCACTTGTGCTGCCCGTCTTACACATTCTTGTGAACTGTGCGCCTAGTCAGGCTGGCTCCCACTTGATGGTAGAGATGCAGCGAAGTTTAAATTCACTGATGAAGTGAACATGAAGTGGCCAGCTTCGAGTTCATAGATCACTACATGAAATTCCCATAAAGAAGTTAAAATTCACATTAATGTACTTCACATTGGTCACTTCGCGTTCACTTTGAGTTGAAGTTGGAGAAGGTGAAGTTGGTAATAAACAAGACATTGGTCACATGCCTGACTATCTCTGCAGGTCTGCAGATCACATGATTCAGGGCGAAAGTTACATAGGCAGGAAGTGAGTGTTTTACTTTCACTTTCTTTTGTAGAAAGAGTTGTGCACATCACTGATCTGTTAGAGCAGTTTGTGTGTGGGTTGTTGGCGATTGCAGAGTGCAAAACCTGCTTGATTTTGCTTCTTTCAGTTTAACCCTTTTTAGATTTAGTTTGTTAATTAGTGTAGGAAGTTTAAGGTAATTTTACAGTCTTTTTTTGGTTTAGAAAAGTTTTTTTTTGTGAGTACTTTGTTTTTGGTAGAGTTACTAGTACTTGTACTAGTTTTTTTTGTGATAGATCATTGGCGTGGCAGGAAAAATGGTGTCCAGTGGGGTCCACGGATGCGGGGCAGCCTTGTCTGCCCAGTTATGCTAAACAGAACCAGTTTTGTGCCCTCAAGTGCAGGCACAGCCAGCTCTGTAGCAGTAGCGGTCTGCCAGCATGAGCAGCAGCAGCAACTGGTATCCTGTGACATGCATGACCGCGATTGAGCGAAAACAAAAACTGCGACTTAATCGTGGTACATGTCATGGGGCTACAGATGAGGTAGGGTGACTGGATTGGGGTGGGTTCACGCATATAGTGACAGGATGTCACTACATATACATGCACGTGGTGGGAGCAAGCACGCTCAGCGAGGAGCGGGAGAGTTTTTGAGGAGTGGTACCACGGTGGGCTGCAAAGCTGGCCCGGTGGTGTGGTGAGTGGATTCAGTGCTTGGGTGGACAGTGTGCTGGGTTTGGGTCCAGGCACAGATACGTTTTTGTTGCACCTGGACCAAATTTTCTTTTTTTTATGGTTTGCATCCCCCCTGACATGTACCCCCCTGGAGTTGAGAATCCTAAAGTAGGGGGGTGCAGGGGTGCAGACCCCTGCATAAAATGTAAAACTGTAAGTCCCTAGCACTGTTTTGCTGTGCATTGGGGAGTCACATCGCCAAAACTGATTTTCGGTGATGTGGACTTTGCCCTAACGGTGATCGTATTTCAGCGGTCGCCGTTATGACATGGAACCCAGCAGCCAAATGTACAGCAGTTGGAGAAGCAGCAGCCAGACGAGCAGCAACAACTGCAGCAGGTTGTTGCTCCTCCACCACCACCAGCAGCAGCAAGACAGTGGGTGGCCAGCGGTGCCCCCCCACTGCCTGTACCGGGCCCTGCACAGAGCTCTCCCATGTGGGAGTCCTTCACATGTCTCTCTGGGGACCCCACTGTTGTGTGGTGTAAATTGTGCCAGGTGCTTGTCTATCATGGGCTCAAGGGCAGGCACCTTGGCACTGATGGTCAGCGAACCCACCAAACTGGCCATCACTGGGTCGAATGGGAGGCCAAACTGCAGGAGTTAGCAGCCAGTCCTACATATGCAGCCAAAGGCAGCCAGTCCTACATATGCAGCCAAAGCACCTCATTCACTTGCATGTAGAAGGTGGTGCAGGGAAATGCAGACACCAGAGGTGGAGGTCCTTGCAGCTGCACCCAGAGAAGATGACCCACAGCGTCCTGTGACCATGGTGGACCTGGCTGTGCTGTGGGCAGAGGTCGAGGCCATGCAAACAGTGGTGGAGGCAGCTGTGCAGCATCTCTCTCTCGTATTGAGGAGCAGAACGAGGAGATAATAGGCTTGTTGCATAATATCAGTGGTGGTCAGCAACTGCCCCCACAGGCCCCTTAAAATTTATTTTGTATGTCAATTTAAACTCCAAGCGACTCCACTGATTTTATTTTTTTATCTTTTTCCTAATTAATATTTTCATTTTGATGCACACTAAGTATGTAATTGATGTTCAGATAATGTTTTATTTGCGATTTGTATTACGTGTTACTTAAAGGGGACAGGAATTGATTACTTCTGTGCAGCTGTTTGAAATGTCTCTATTTTAATAAATGATAGTCATTCCTGTAAAGGATCCATATTTATCTGTGCCTGAATAAAAACTGAAGGTGTCAGTTGTGTTTTGTGTTGTTTTCTTTGTATGGATAACATTTTGTGCAGTTCCTTTCATGGAACCCAAAATTTGGAGTTTTGACTGTCACTTCATGGTTTCAGAACCGTGGGCACTGTACTGATAAGTTTATGCTCACATGTCTAAAACCATGAAGTGACATAGTTAAAATTCCAAATTCTTGGTTCCATGAAAGCAGCTGCAAAGAATGTAGTCCATACCAAGAAAACAATACAAAACACAACTGACAGCTTCGGCTTTTATTCAGGCACAGTTAAATAGGGACCCTTTAGAAGCATGAATATAATTTATGAAAATAGGGACATTACAAGCAGCTGTGCATAATTAATCAGTTCCTATCCCCTTTAATTTACTTTATGTTATACATGACTGATGGCATGCAAAATGGTGGACGCTACGTGCTTTCATTACAGGTGAAATTGTTGTGCCTTTACGCATGCTGCAATAAAAGTGTTTTGAAGATAACTTTTGGCCTGCACAATTGCAACTGCGCTGAAAGCATGCATTGTCTGCATAGTTGGCAACCACATGACATATTATTACCTAAAATTAAGTAATGATGAGTAACAAAAAAAATAATTGTTGCGGAAAGCGTAATGGTGTGGGGTGGTTGAACATTTTGGGGAGGTGGTGAATTGCACTTAACCCTATGAGGGTAAAGAAGAACCAAGATCAAGAAAAACAAGATTTAACAAAATATCCCCCCCAGAAATAAATCTTGCTTTTATTTATTTTTTTAAGCCCTATTTATTTTTATTACATACTAGTATGACATTTATGTTCAGTTCATGTTTTCTTTGTGATGTTAATTTTGTTAATCCTGTATTTGTTTAGCCTCAGAATGGTAAAACTGTTTCCACAATCCCCACCTCCTCCTAAGCCCCCCTCCCAGGCCATTATGCTTTCAGCAATAACAATTTTTAAGTTCATACTCGTCATTACTATGTTTTATGTAGTAAGTCTTGTGGCTGCCAAGTTTACAGACACACTGGACACTGCGTGCTTGCCTGTAATTAAATCTTGGGTCTCCAAAACGCCATCTGCAAGACACTTGTATTGCAGCTTGCATTGCGGCCTGACAGTTTCACCAGTAATGAAAGCACGCAGTGTCCACCATTTTCACGACCATCAGTCATGTAAAAAATAAAGTAAATTAAATAATAACCATGAAAATACTTGTTCCTTTTCTGAACATGTAGTTAAAGCACCAGGGCAACATTCACAATACCATAACACCACCTAGCATTCTCCTACCCCCACAATGTGTTATTTTGTGTTTGAATGTCCTGTTTTTTTTCATGAAAAGCCAAGATGAAAATTAATACCAGTTCAGAAATGCGTCACAGTGTGTTAAATGACATCATTGCATTGTGATGACACTTGCTGCTGCTGGTGGTTTTGGCCCTTTGTTTAAATGTCATAAAAAGTCCCGATGAAGAATAATCACATGAAAAACTGTTCAGAAAAGTCACATGTATTTCTTGATGCACTGCTAAAAGCATGCACATAGAGCCAGAACTTTGCATAAGTGTCCCACTCCCAAGTGAGAAAATGGCTTGCTGGTGCCTGCTGCTGTTGTTGTCCGTCTGTTTTCTGCTGCTGCTGATGTACAGTGTGTTGCTAAACTATGATAGCCACAGATGACATGAGGTTGAACTGTAATTTGATGTTCTAGGAAATTCTTCTGCTGCACTGACTGAAACATGCTGCGCTATGTGTGTGTTCATACCAATACTGGTAAGTTAGTGTACGTGTCACTGTCTTGTTTTTCAGAGACACTGCCATTTAATTTGTATTGAATCTTGTTTTTGTTGTAACCACTGAGCAGTCTATCATGTTGTTCCTTTGCAGGGAATCATCATCATACATACTGAATGTTTCCCCTTCACCGGTGTGTTGGCCATGATCAAATTCACATGCCATACATATGTGCTGCTGTGAGTGAGTGAGTGAATTATAAGCATTTCTCACTACTGTTCTTTTCTTTTACATTCTCAGGTTACAGCACACAGATTCACGACCGTAGTGATGAAACTATGTTGCCACTGCACATGTGTTCCACATGTGTCTGATTGTTGACTTCAGCTGTACGAACAACGTCAATCCATGAAAGGTAAGTATTTTTTTGGGAGGGGGTTGCATGGGTCATTTGGAAAACAATTTTCATTAATATTTTTGTCTTCTTTCCAGGTCTTCAGTGTACTCAAACTGTTGTCCATCTTGAGATTGGAACATACCACCAGTCCACAATACCTTGATGCTACCTGCAAACAGATGAAAAATAAATTATTCTGAGTTCATTCCAGTACTCCATTCAGTATCAGTACCCAGTGCAGATGTTACTGTTTTTTGTCCCATATCCATCATCTGGCCTGTATGTCACTGCTGTTAAATACTTTGCATGGACGGAAAACAAGGGAAACAAAAAAAAAAAAAAGGAAAGCAGCCCTTGTAATCCTCAATGCCAGAGTTGTACCCACTTGGAAATGTTTTTCCATAGAAACACAGAAGTTGACAGCAGATAAGGACCGCAAGGCCCATCCAGTCTGCCCATTTCTTTTTCTACCTTATGAATGTGCCATCAGCATTTGCCCTGTCAATGGCCTATCTATTCATACTCATCTGTATTGCTCCCTTATGCCTATCCCATGCCTGTTTGAAGCCCAGCACTGTACTCATATACACCACTTCCTGAGGTAGGCAATTCCATGCATCCACCACCCTTTCTGTGAAAAAGAACTTCCTCACATTACCCCTTAATCGGCCTCTCTCTGATCTCATGTTGTGTCCTCTCGTCCTGCTATTTTTCTTATGTTGAAACATGTTAGACTCTTTCACCTTGTTAATGCCCTTAAGGTGTTTGAATGTTTCGATCATATCACCTCTCTCCCTCCTTTGTTCTAGGGTATACATTTTGAGTTCCGTTAATCTGCTGTCTTATATTTTCTGAAGCAGTCCCTGCACTATTTTGATTGCCCTTCTCTGGACTGTCTCAATTTGGTTAATGTCCTTGTGAAGGTGTGGCCTCCAGTACTGCACACAGTACTCCAGATGGGGCATAACCAATGTTTTGTAAAGAGGGATTATTACCTCCCTCTTATGACTTGTGATACCCTTACTAATATACCCCAACATCCCTCTAGCCTTACCTACTGCTTTAGTGATCTGATTGGGTGATTTCAGGTCATCTGTGATGATGATACCCAAGTCTCTTTCTTCCCTTGTGACTGCCAGCAACTCCCCTCCCAACCTATAGGTGGCTTCAGGGTTTCTCTTCCCTACGTGCATGATCTTGCACTTCTTTGCATTAAATCCCAGTTGCCACTCTTCCAACCATTTTGCCTGTTTATCCAGATCTCTTCTCATTCTGCTCACCCCATCTGGATCATTCACTCTGTTGCAGAACTTGGTATCATCTGCAAACAGACAAACCTTACCCTCCAGTCCATCTGCAATGTCACTGATGAAGATATTGAAGAGGACTGGCCCCAGGACTGACCCCTGAGGTACCCCACTTGTGACTTGCATCTCTTCTGACTGTATACCATTTACCACCCCCTCTCTGTTTTCTGCCCATCAACCAGTTTGCCTCCCAGCTGACCAACTTCTGACCCACCCCGAGCCTACCCAGCTTATTAATCAATCTTCTATGTGAAACAGTATCGAAAGCTTTTTTAAAGTCAAGGTAGGCAACATCAGCTGCTCCCCATGACTGCATCAGCAGCCTCACTGGTGCACTGTTTTACACTACACCAGGATGGTCTGCTTCACCTGCATTATTTAGCACCACCGTCATCGTGACTGGGTGCAAACAAAGATGTGATTATCCTGCTTGGTATGTTGGACAAATAACAGTTAAAGTTGTGTGATTCGTGATCATGAAGTTGAAGATCGTGATTTGTCTCATGACTCGTGAATCTGTGATCGTGACATGACAATGAGTACAACGTTCAAAGTGAAGTATGCACCACACTGGTACTCTCAGCACTTCTTGAACATTCAAAGTCATCCTCCTCATGCCTGTGGCAAACTTCTGGTGTTAATTTGCAACTTTTATCTACATGGCTACTTGCTGTTACTTGAGGACTGGCTAGCAGATTTTATTTCAGACACACACACACAGAATTTATTTCACAAACCACCTACGCTAAGGTCTCGTGACTTGTGATCGTGACATGACATGACTCAGTCATGATGAACTTCCCAGAACTGTATAATGTTCGCACTGAGATAATATCTACTGGATTAAATAGGTCTAGCTTCCTGTGAGGACAAAGACTGGAGAAGGACATCCTACAGAATGTGAACACAAACAGAAGCATCATACTAGACTAAAGATCTTGAGTGATGTGACATGATAACTGAGTGTCCCCCAGTCTTGATTTATGATGAAACCGAGGAATAATAATAAAAAAAAAAACAGTGTTGGACCAAAAAAAGTTAAAGTTTTGTGATTCATGATCATGAAGATGATCTGTCTCATGACTCGTAATCATGGCATGACAATGAGTACAACGTTCGATGTGAAATATGCACCACACTGGTTCTCTGAACACTACTTGAACATTCAAAATCATCCTCCTCATGCCTGTGGCAAACCTCTGGTGTTAATTCGCAGCTTTTACCTACATGGATACTTGCTGTTACTTGAGTACTGGCTGGCAGATTTTATTTCAGACACACACGCAGAATTTATTTCGTACACCACCTATGCTAAGGGTGATGCTGCAGGCACTGCTGCTACCTACACAGATTCAGGGACCTTGGCTGGCCCTAACCCTCTCTGACAGTACTTTTTCCCTTCAAGGATTTTTTATTTTTTCATTTATTCCATGTGATGTGATGTAATGCCCTGTCAACATACCCAAAACTTATACCCCACTGACTTATGTGGGTCATACGCCACATTCAGAAACACCCTTGTCTAACTGTGTCTTTGTGGGCAGTTTTTTTAGATTACTCAGAGTAACCAAGAAAATATATATGTTTCTTGCAAACAGTTATTTTTTTTTCTAATTTTGTGGGTTGCTAACAAATTCAGCTTGGATGCTGTCTTGTGGAGAACATGTTCCAAGTCTAACCACAGCCTCAGTATGATCATCCTCTGTTTTTTCTTCAACATTTGAATTGTTGGATGGCCCAGGCATAACCTCAACAGCACTGGAAACATGAGATTGTGATTGTGAGTCACTGTCAGGATCAGAATCAGGTTCAACTACTGTGGGGAAGGGGATGGGAAGTGTGACATCAACTACACTCTGATTCACATCTTTGGACTCCACAATATGCAACCTGTTAACTTGTCACAGGTTGAACTTGGGGCACTACTCATGCTATTATCAACTTCATTACCACCACCAGTGGGGACAACATCATCTCCAACCATCATTGAAGCAACTGATTGTGCTATGAAAAACACAGTCAGAGAAATCCCTTTACTGCCATCAACTATGCCCTTATGCTGCATACTACCACATACATGCCCATGGCCACTCTTGCCACTGACAGTAGTGCCATGGCCAGAAACATCTTTGCATGCATCTCTCTTTGTGGGCATTTTTTGTACTTACACAGAAAATTAACAACAAATTTAGATTTCTGAACTTTGGGGTGAATAGGAAGCCAAAAAACAACAACTGTGGCTTACAGATGGAGACTGGGCCCTAAACAGATGCAGATGCACAGATAGATGGAGACTGAGCACTCGAGATGCAGATGCACAGATAGATGGAGATTGAGCACTCGAAATGCAGATGCACAGATAGATGGAGACTGGGCCCTAAACAGATGCAGATGCACAGATAAATGGAGACTGGGCCCTAAACAGATGCAGATGCACAGATAGATGGAGACTGGGCCCTAAACAGATGCAGATGCACAGCTAGATGGAGATTGAGCACTCCAGATGTAGCCACACAGGCACAACAACACCTTAACCAGTGGTCACAAATCCCAAACTGGGCAAATAATACTTTCTTTTGTGG
This sequence comes from Neoceratodus forsteri, assembly GCA_016271365.2. NCBI lineage: Eukaryota > Metazoa > Chordata > Ceratodontiformes > Ceratodontidae > Neoceratodus > Neoceratodus forsteri. The sequence continues at coordinate 155,418,941 of CM028131.1, read as the reverse complement.
GGGGCAGGACAGCTGCAGTACCAGTCCACTACTGAGACAGAACAAAGCAGTAGAAAATACCACAGACAGAAAAGAGATTCAGGGACCAGATATTCAAAACTGTGCCCTGGGGCTAAATTAATACTGCCCAGTGGGCAAACTTAGCCCAGAGCACAAAGCAAGCTATATTCAAAAGGAATAGCCCGGGGCAAATAGCTTCTGAATATAGCATGGAAATGAGGCTGGGCAAACTACGCTGGGAGTGCAGGGCAAACTTAGCCCTGGAATAAGACAGCTCTGAATATAGCAACCAGGAAGTGCAAACCACAATAGCAACACAGAACACAGTGATGTGAAGGTAGATAGAGGTGAACCCTGTGGCCAGTGTGTGTGCCAGCAAATGTCTGGACCCAGTACTTAGAATTCAGAAGCCTATTAAACCCAGTTCAGTCTGGATTCAGAGAAAAAGCACAGCACCATAACATCCCTAGCTAAGGTGACCAATGATTGGCTCCTAGACCTTGACAACAAGAAGCATGTCTGTGCCGTTTTCTTGGATCTTAGTAAGGCATTCGACACAGTCGATCACAACCTGCTTCTTTCCTCCCTAAGCACCTTAGGCCTGGACCATAAATCTATGTGCTGGTTTGCAGACTACCTCAGAGAATGGAAACAGCAGCTTCAAGCTGAAGGTGATCTTTCTCCATTAAAACCTATGCTGAGGGGTGTGCCCCGGCTCTATCCTTGGTCCCCTCCTCTTTGCAGTCTACATTAACAACATCAATGACCCCATCAAAAAAGCCAACATCCACTTATTCGCAGACAACACTGTACTGTACTTGAGTCATCCCACACCGGAAGCAGCCTGTGAAGACCTCCAAGCTGAATTTAACCTTCTACAATACCAGCTCATAAACAAAAAGCTTTTGCTCAATGCGAAAAAGACAAAAGCCATGCTCTTCTCCCCCTGTTTGCATGCGGCAATTCCTGCTTGGGGGGGGGCTACCCCACAAATTACCACTGTTCTTGGAGAAACACTAGAGTATGTAGCTAAATTCGAATATCTAGGAGTTTGGCTCAATCATAAACTTTCCTTCGCCGACCATCTCGAAGAACTACAGAAGAAACTAAGGCAAAGATTAGGATTATTCTACACAATTAACCACCTGCTCACAAAGGAGGCCAAGATTCAACTGGTTCAAGCTACCTTCCTATCTTTAATAGATTACGTGGACCTGCTCTACAGCCACTGCACTGCCTCTGCACTGGCTAAGTTGGACACCCTCTACCACAGAGCTATCAGATTCATTGCTGGCCTTCCACTTTTCACACACCACTGCTCCCTGTACTCATCGTTAGGCTGGACTTCCCTTCACAATAGGAGGAATAGAAACACCACCCTATGGGCCTTCAGAGCGGTGACCAACAAGCTCCCCTCATATGTCTCAGATTGTATGCCCCGGAGTGTGTTAGGCACCTACGCACTAGGGAGCTATTCCCTAATTGCCCTCCAAGTTCCAAGGGTCAACACTCATTTCGGCAAAGCAGCTCTAAGCTTCTCTTTACCCACATTGTGTAATGGTTTACAAAGGAACTTGAAGCTGAACTGCCCTGTTAGCCTGAATATCTTCAAGGCACTCTACGATCGCCACATGAAAGCACCTTGCAAATGTTTTCCTCACCGCTAGCCCACTAATTCCGCAACTCCCCCTTTCCATCTTAATGTTCACCATGTTTCTACCCCTGGCTCTCACTCTTTCCCTATTAACTCTTCCTGCTGCACCCACCCTTCCCTGTCTGCTTCAGCCTGGCTAAAGTCCCACCCCATTCATAGTAGTGTCCCAATTATCTACCCATCTTCCGTCATTATCATAATAAACAAGTACATGACAGCCATTATCACTTTCTGTGGTTTTAGCCCAATTTTTCCCCCAGTCACCAGTAATATATCCCTCCTCTTCTTTACCTCTCTAACCTGCCACCCCATACACGGCCTATTTCCCCTATAGGTGTAGTTGCCAGCTGCCTCACTCAAAAGATCTCTGCTTATAGCCCCTGTATGTCTATGGTTGACTGTACATCTGCTGACTTCTTCAATTGTAAAATAATGCTGTTTTTTTTTATTTATTTCAACCTTGTACTGTACTGTATACACTTTTTCTTCCTTGTATATTATTGCTTTTTGTATACCTGCTTCTGTACTGTACTTTGATGTATTTATGACCAGGTCCACCTTGCAAATGAGCCTTGCTCAATGGTGCTTGCCTGGATAAATAAAGATTTTGATTGATTGAGTACTGCTGAAGGGAGCAGCACATGTGAAAGTACAGTGTTCAAAACTATATAATATTCCCCAAACTGTTTGCGCAGCTCTAACATGTTTGTGCGGGTCTAGCGCAGGGCTAAACCATTAGCCAGTGCAAACACGCTTGCCCGGTGCTAAACTTTGCCATATTCAAAAGTGGCATGCAAATGAGCCTACTTAGGTAGTTTCTGGGCAAACATCCAGATTAGCATCTCATTATGCCCTGATTTGCATGCAGTTTACACCGGCTAACAGTTTAGCCCTGCGCTAAACCCGCACAAATGTGTTAGCGCTGCGCAAACAGTTCGGGGAATATTATACAGTTCTGAACACTGTACTTTCACGTGCACTGCTGCCTGCAGCTGTACTAGGACAACACAGCATAGGCACAGATGGTGGTGGTGCTGAATGCAACTGTCACACTGTAGGTCATGCTACAGTACACAGCAGACACTACAGTAGCAAGGGGGCCAGTAGTGTGTGGACATAGTGCTGCCTATGGTGTGTAGGGCAGTGCTGATGACTGCACTATACACAGTGACAGGCCCAACATGCAGGCGTTTACTGACAGTGGACATTACTGTTGCACTGTTGTGTGATCCACAGATGCTGCATCTCTGGCATGGGATGCTCACAGTGACATATACATGTCCGGCTTTGTGTGCTGTGGCAGTTGTACAGCTGTGCGTTATGTGACCGGGAGGGCATATATTATCAGAAAGGCACACTGGTGTTGGGGTATTCCCAATACTGGCCCATGTGCACTGCATGATGTGTCCCAGCACTGTGGCCACACCTGGTCTGTGGCACAGCCTGGCCACCCGTACACTCTCCCCTCAACATCCTCCATGCCCACAGTGCTGCATGTGTATGCTGGCATGTGTTGGTGTCCACAGAAGAGTGGTCCGCAGATGTGTGCTGTATGGCCACACTGCCATGCTGTCCACTGGTGGCAGGGTCACCACTTATTGCCTGGCATGGCTAGAACTGGTGGCAGATGATGGCATCATTGTGATGCCATCAGTGAGCAGCATGTTTCCTCTATGTCTGGCTTTGTCTATGTGTCATATTTATTTGTTAGGGTCACGCGAAGCTGCACAAAAGCCACTCAAACACTGCACAAAACCATAATGTTGTGCAAAGCTGACTGCCCAGGGTTAAGACTACCTTTTCCTGGACGGTAATGTGCACTGCACTAAGTCGAGCAAAACCACTTTGCGCGGCACTAGTCGCTGAATATAGCACTGCGCCTGTATTCATGTACACACCCATTCAGTTTTCCCCTTGTATACATTATGATTTTGCCCAGCGCTAATGCAGTTTGCGCGTGTTATTTGGCCTTTTGAATATAGCAAACCCGTGCTAATCCCGCGCTAAACCTGTGCAAACAGTTTTTGCCCGGTACAAAGTTTTGAATATCTGGCCCTCAGAGTGCTGCAATTACGGTGCGGTGCAATAAAATGTGTCTGACTTGATCACACACACACACACACACACACACACACACACACACACACACACAAAAGATAATGTGCAGAAAATTTAACAGTTCAGTACAAGACAATCAAATCTTCTAAAAACATTAAATAAACTTACTACAAGTATTACTGTCTGTACATGAACACACAAATACTAACACACTAGCTACCCAACAACAGTTAGAAAGATAGTCTTTCTCACTGCGAATCTCCCTTCACCACAGATCTGCCCCTCCCACGAAGCACACTTCTACAGTGTCTGTCAGTACACAGACGGAATGTTCTAAATTAACATTCAAAATGCACACAAAAACAATAAACACTCGATATAAGCACAGGGGGGTTTCCTACAATCTATGTACTAAAGTTGGACCAAAATAATTGGATCAAAAGTGATTTTTTAAATCTTTTTCGATGGTTTGATTCTCAGGGCTCTGAGAGCAAACTGTCTCCAGCTTTCCACTACACACACGATGCAGAACTGAGGCTGTGCAAGACAATATAGAGCCCATGTGACCTGCCATCCCATGAATCAACGCAAAATTCACCTCCATAGCAATAAACAGGTGAAGCAAAGTGAAGTCCTTTCAAATCAGTGGCACTTCACGTTAAGATTAAGGAGAAGGCTGTAATATGAGACGAAGTATCGCAAAGTCCTTTAAAACAATGCACTTCGCATTCCTCATTATGAAGGTGGAGTAATTCGCTTTGCGTTGCAGATCACTACGTGGATTAAGGAACAATATGCAAAGTGCTCTGTGTAATGAAGTGGGAGCACTTTTCCCACCTCTACTTGATGGTAGAATCCATTACCAGACCTGCCTCACAGTGAAAGTACTTCTGGGGCTCACACCCCTAGTGTTGAACAGCTCTTTAGCCCCTATTCCAGCTCCCAGTGCACCAGATTCTCAAAATATCAAACTTTCCTTGTTTTTAGATGCCAGACCTCCCAAGGGCAAAGGCAATTTTCCTACCTTGCACCACTGTGGTATAATGCCCTGAACAGTGAAATTGTATCAGCTCCAAGTATTGGCATTTTCAAAATAATGCTCAGTCAGCATCTCTTGGCTAACAGCAACTGTGACTGCTTCACCTAATTGTTACTGTCCAAGTTTCCCCTGCACTCCAGTACACCAAACTTCCACTCACGCAAGCCTGCTCCCACCCCTGCCCCTCCAAGTCACCCCTCCCCCTCCTACTACCCCCCCTCCTACCCACCCTGTTTGCTTCCCCTGCTCTCTTTCCTCACTCTCTATCATCCTGGCACTTTCCTACCTCAGCTGCTTTGACAAGGCCTCTAGGCTTCCTCCTCTTGGATTATGTAGTTATTTTTCCTTAGATATGTTGATTTATCCACTACAATTTACTAGTACACTACTTAAACTGCTTCAACCACTCTAATGTGTTACCTCTGTTTGTTTTGTTACCGTTCCTTGCTGATGTGGAACCTTTGCAAATGAGCTGTTTTCTGTTCAAAGGTATTGTAATCCTAGACTTAATAAATAAATAAAAATTAAAATAAAAAAATAGTAATAAAAAAAAGTGGTCAGAGGTAGTTAAACAAATCTAGAGGCTAGCTGACGGTAACAGTCTCCATAAACAGATAAGTCTTCAATCCCTTTTTAAAAGCCTCCACTCAGGGATCTGGGTACTCTGTTCCAAAGGGCTGTGACAGCTGACTCAAAGGCCTGATCCTCTGATGATTTCAATCTTGCTGTAGGAAAAGTAAGACAGCCCACCTTGAGGAGGACGAAATGTCTGATATGGAGTAAGGACCTCTCTCAAGTAAGGAGGACCCAGACCATATAGAGCTTTGTAGATCAGCAAACTTACCTTGAAAGTGATTTGCCACTTCACCGGCATCCAGTGCAGCTCATGTAGAACCAGGGTTAAATGACAAGACCTAGGATGACCCATCAGTAACCAGGACACTGTGTTCTGCACTAGCTGCAGGTGTCGTATGATGCCTCCATTCACAGCACAGTATTTGAGTCTAAAAACAGGTAGGGAAAATGGGTAGACTAGGTGGGCCAAGGTGTCCTTATCTACTGTCAAATTCTATGTTTCTATGTTTCCATGTAGAAGTGATTAAAGCATGCACTAGTTATGGCAGCTCTTCAGGTGGGATGTAAATGCAAACCCAGAATACAGTCAACACCTAAGTCTCAGTTTTCAGCCTATCATCCAGAATAACTCCCTAATTCTTTACTTTAGTGGAGACTGTCAGTCTGGAGGATCCAGGTACAAGGCTGGTCAATTCCTCAGAGGCCTCTGCACCCCTCATCTGACCAGGTTCAATCACCAGTATCTCTGCCTTACCTGGATTAAGTCTCAGCCAAACACAACTTTAGTACATCGATTACACCAGCCATCTTGGGTGCAAACAACATATAAATCTGGATGTTATCTGCATAGCAGTGAAAATCCAGACTGTATCGTCTAATGAGCCCTCCCAGGTGTAGCACGAACACTGCAAAAAAGCTGGGCGAGAGAGAATTGAACCCTGGGGTGCATCACAAAGTAGGGGCTTTGGGAGTTAGGAAAAATTCCCCAACATCACCCTCTGCATCTTATCACTGAGGAAGGACTCAAACCAGCAGATGACAGTGCCAGCAAGCCCATAGTACTCCCTGAGATACTCCAAAAACAGATGGTCCACCATGTCAAAACCTGATGAGAGATTGAGAAGTACGAGAACTGATTGCCTGATCGCTGTCCTCTATATTTCATGCTGAGAAAGTTATTGTGCACTCTGATCTAATTCTGGTCTAGGGAGGCTCACTGATGTCAAAGGGCATAAGGTGCACCTCCAGGAGCAGTGTCAATGTTGTCTCAATAACCTTTCTCAAAAAGGGGAGGTTAGAGACTGGTATATAATTCGTCAAGCAGTCTCGGGCTAACAATGTGTTGTTTTTCTTTTTTCAGAAGAGGCCTGACCAACACATCTTTCAACGAAAATGGAAAGGACCCCTCCAAAAGGGAGTACCAGACTAACTCGGTGAACACTGACCTAAGAATTCCACACAACTTACTAGGAGCTGTGTTAGAGTGGGATCCAGTTCACAGAAAGTGTGCTGCAACTCTGAAATCACCTCACAGAATTCTTCCACTGAAATAAACCTTAGCTCACTGTAGACCTGAGGAGAACACCAGCTCACAACTGGCTCAACCCTATGGGATCATGACAAACCAGGTGGGAAAATCTCAGCCTGAATAGAGAACACTATTTCAGAGGAAAAATATAGCAACTAGCTGCAGCAAGGGAATGAAAATGATCTGACTGGTACAGACCAGATTAAGTAGTCTGCCCACCATCTGGAAAGCTAAGCTTGTCAGTTTCTCCCTGCCACAATTTCCCTGGACAGCAATACTACCTTCTTATGGGAAATTACCCATTGATACGCACCATGGTGAGTCCATAAAGCTGATAAAGCCAGCTTGTCCTCATCAGAGCCAGATCTCCTCCAGCAAGGTTCCAACTGCCAACAAATTGTCTTCACTTCCTAAGCTCCCTGACATTTTATGAGGACCTAAAACACAATGCCCAGTGTTGCATATGAACCAGTGCAACCTCATCAAAGGCTGAGGAAATAGCCCTGTTATAGGCCATCACTGACTCCTCCGATCAAGTTACAAACATAGCCATAAAGCCCTGAGAGAGACATCATCTCTTGCAGTCCATCTAGGAACACCCCTTCAAACTGTGGTAATGTATTATCTCCACAGGGGGTGGTCTATGAGGGAGGCCCAGAACAAGAACCTTACTGTACAGTGATCTGACCAACTGACCGGAACCATCTTGAGGTTGTTAATCCCGAGCCCCAGTAAGAAGAATAAGTCCAAGGCATGACCACGTGGTCTTAGTATAGGTACTGAATCAATTCATTTAATAAACTTTATTAAAGTTTGCATAATACAAATCAACAATACAACAATCCATAATTTACAACATATAACAAAAACAATACAATAACAATATTAATAATCAACAATAAAAGGAACAAAAAAGAATACCATTTAGAATAACAAGTCAAGGAAAAAACTACCCCCCGCTCACCACACCCTGAAAAAAAAACAGGTGAACATGCAGAATAGCAACATATGTGACTGACAGACATACTAAAATGTGCCCATTGTTGCAAAATGTTAAAAGATAAAAGAAAGGAAACAGTAACAAGAATGAGAACAGCCCACAAAATGAAGCACAGGAGATATTAAAATATGATCAGACCCCACAAACCCTACAATATTACTGAATCATGAAAAGAAAGGTGTGAAAACTCTCCCAGCATAACTTAGATGTTGATAAAGTGTGGAATAAACATGCTATGGATCTTTCAGCATTTAAAGCATGTAGCATTTCTCAGACCCATTCCAGTCTTGTAGGAGGGGTCATTTTTCCAGTGTCAAAGAATAAACAACTTAGCCACTGCTGAGATCAAAGAAATGTGTACTTTCCTAGGTTCCCATAATGGTGATCTATGGTCCCCTAATATACAAATTTCAGGAGTAAAACTGAGACTAACCTAGAATAGGTTCCAAACTGTTCCAGATAGAATCCTAAAAGAATGTATCCTCAGGCATTGCCAGAAAAGGTGGAATAAAGTGTCCTCTTCACAGTTGCACCTAGGACAACAGAGGGGAAGCTCTTCCCATTCTATAAAGGTGCATAGGAAAGTAGTACAAATTATGCAGGATATTAAATTAAACAAGGCACAACTGATCTTGTTTTATATATTTATAAATTTCTGACCAAATCATAGACCAAAAGAGTCTGGTTTATCAAGATCTAACAAGTTTTTCCAATAAAAAGCAACAAGAGAGGTAGTAGCCCAAAAAAGATGATTAATACCTTTATAGAGATGCGAAATAGGATGGGATTGTTGAGCATAGGTAGACAGGGTGTTAAATAGTGTCCTTGCTTCACTCATCCAGGGAGGGTGATCTAAAAATTGTAATACACAATGTCATAGCTGATAATATTAAACAAACATAAGCAGAAACCAAATTTGTCCCAAAAAGTTTCAAAAGAAATAAAAGTGTTATCCAGAAGCAGATCAGCTAAACAATGGATAGGGAGCCCATGCCAATGCTGGGAAACCAATGGTTTATGGGCAATACAGAGATTGGGGTTACCAAATAAAGGTTGGGAAGCATCCTTAATATATGGCAGATTAATATGTCTGCAAAGCTGACCATGAGCCTGAATGGACCAGGGTATAGGGGAGCCCCAAATGTCTCCAGGTAATTTACAAAAGGGAATAAAGAGCAGTGAAGGAAGGGAATGATTATGCTGGCCACAAAGTGCACATTCAAGATACAACCAACATGGGAGGTATTTATCTGCAGCTGGGTCCTCCATCACACTATTCCAATGAAAATATTTAGCCACATGGAGAGCAAAATAAATGTTCAGAACTGCGAGAGAGAGCAGAACCTCAAAATTCCTAGGCCTCACAAGTTTAGAATAGGCTCTCCGGGAGGTTTACCTAGCCATATAAATTTTTACAATAAGGTATGCAATTTATGGAACCAAGAATTACAGAGAAAATGTTCAACATACAGAGAGGATGAAGTAAACATGGTAAAATATTTATTATGGCTGTGGGCCATCCTGCTTTCCTTGAAAATAGGTGTTTCTGTGAACACATATTTCAGGATTTTCAGTGTATCCTTCCACTCTGCAAATCTCCATGGCAGCTAAAGAAGTACTCCTATTTCTGTTTAATTAGAATGATGGACACAGAACTCTAAGCTGCTTTTTCTGAGAGCAAATGTGCACACCTTCCAAACAAATCTAAATATCATAAAAACTATTTAAGGTGCACAAAAACAACCAGCATTCAAGTTGTTCAGGGCAAAAAGAGTTTTTTCATGAGGGTAATCACTAATATGAATTCTTAAATTTTGTAAAATAAGGTTTTCCAAGCAACCTCATTTCTTATCTCTGAGTGAACACAGTAGGAGTCATGCCAAACAAATTTAAATATCTCGGAAAGTATACAAGTTACCAATATACAACCAACATGAAAGTTGTTCAGGACAAAATGACCTTTCAAATTAGGGTAGTCACTAATCTGAATTCATTAGAATTTGTTATATATAGGCTTCTGAAAAGTGAAAATTGTGATGAAAAATGAAAACTCAGGTAATCAGATGTCCATAGTTTAAAAAATATAATTAGTGCAGCTTAATGAATAGGTTTATTTGAAATGTCGTGTTGTCCTGAACAGCTTTCATGCAGGTTTATTATCTGTAAGTTGTATACTTTTAGAGATATTTACATTTGTTTAGCATAATTCCTATTGTACTTCTAAATAGCCTCAGCTTTGCAAATTACTTTGTCAAGACAGGATTAATTCCATCAAAAGAAAGTTATCCCAAGGTCAAATTTCACTGACTTGAAAGTTCACTCTCTGACACGCTATATAAACCAACTGAAGTTTCATTTTAAAACCGCTCATGTGTGTGTCTGTGCTAGCATTAGTAAATGACAATGATTAAAACACAAAGGAAAAATAAGCTTAAAGAGCAGCTGACACCTTCAACAGAACTTTAACAAGGCATAATATTTAGATAAAGTTCAGCTTGTATTTCACATTAGTTCTTTATTCCTGTCCCCATTATTTATGGCTGAGGTCATTTGCATGAAAACAGGCTTTTTGCTCCTGAAGAGTTCATCTATTTTTGTTGTTGTCTCCCTTACCTGAGGTCATAATTCACTGCTTGTGACATCACTGTTACTCTTATGGCTACAGATTGTGATGTCACAACAGAGCATTATGATGAAATAGGGGTAAGCTATAGAGGCAGATTAACTTTAAAGTAACTGCAAGGAATAAAATTATGTATTCATGCACATTTTCTCAGTAATAAATAATTTTAAGGAGAAATCTTGAATATATATGGAATACAAGCAGAATGGTACCCAATTATTATGTTTTTCAAAGTTTTCATTGAGATGTCAGTAGCTCTTTAAGCAATACATAGTAAACAATGTTAAAAGTCTTATAAATATGAAAAAATATATATAGGTGTTAAGTAAAAAAAATAGGTTAGAACACAGCCTGCCCTGCTGTAAGTTAAGCATTCACCAGTTGTTTCACACAGTGGTGTCAATCACATTTTACACAGTGCATTTTTTGTTCAGATACATTTTTCTTAAACTCCGAGTACAATAAGTACATATTACTCATGAACAGTCAAACTTATACTGCCTTAAACATGCTATATCTGCAATTCTGTAACAAGTGACTAGTGTACTGTATGTGTACATTCAAAACCCAAACCTAACACAGACCCCCTTGTAATTGAGATACTGTTATCCTAATATGCCCATGTATCAACATGTGTCCATATGTATCTAATTTGTTGTTGTATTAAATAACAGTTCTATAAATCTAAAACCAAAACAAAACACAACTGACAGCTTCAGCTTTTATTCAGGTACTGTTAAAATAGGGGTCATTTAAAGGTATGAATATCATTTATAAAAATAGAGACATTTCAGACAGCTGCACATAAGTAATCAATTCCTGTCCCCTTTAACTCAAGAGGACATTTCTAAAATGTGCAGACGAGCATGGGGACCACTTCTTTGGAGCATGCTACCACTGGCAGTAACCACTTCAAGACTGCTGCTACCTTCTCCTAATACAATCAGGGGAAAACCAGAAGTAGTCTACCAGCACTGAGATCAATATGGTTAAGATACATTTACCAGAAATTACTGCTTAGAAAAGAATGAGAAAGTGACTGTGATGATGAGCAAATCCCAGACCAGATCTTTAGTTTGTTAATAGCCTCCTCCTGCATCTGATTTTTTGCGGTTGTGTGGGCCAAGCTCCACAGTTGTTATGCCATCATCAGATTTGTAAAAGAGCACTGTGGAAGCATGTAACCGGACCGCTGTCTGATATTCTGCCCCAGTGCTCCAGCATAGTTTCCAGTGATTCTGTCTATGCAGCCCTTCTCCTCTGTAGCCCACATAAACATACTCACTTCCTGGCACACTACTTTTCCTTTCCGCAAGTGCGGATATGTTGGCCACCATGTGCAACATGGTGGTGCAGACTTAAACTGTGCATGCATGAGTATCGTGCATATGTATGTATGTATGTAACTCCACACCACCTTTGACTAGCTGGCACCCTCCTTAAAAGAACTACTGACAACTACATGGCATACAATTTTCTTTTGGCAAAGCTACAGTACACTCAAGGTACCACCCCTTGCATTGGAGTGCATACCAGGCTCATTACCTAGAGGAAGGGGGTGTGGGTACATACTAAAATGGATCATTTTATTTACAACCAGGTCCAGGGGAGAGGATGATAGGCATATGTTAGACCTAATTGCTGAGGAGCGCCAATAACTTTACACTCAAGCAATTAATGGAATGTCCAAAGCAGTAACTGGGATTTTGCAGTATGGTTTTATTTACAGATGTTACTTAGAGCAAGGTGGTCCCCAATTGTTTATAATTGCAATACAGGTACACTCTCCTTTTCAGGACACATTGTTAGGTAGTACTGTTTTCCACAAAAACATCGCTATCTCTCTTCCAAAGTGTATATCTGTGGGATGTGCAGACACTTTAAACATTTTCCCACATTTCCATTTCCAAAGTGTATATCTGTGGGATGTGGTACATGCTTTAAAATCCTCGTGGTGCATGATCATTGCCCAGAGAACACTAATTCCCATTCATGAACCACTTAGCCCTGCCTGAAACTCCAGATGGCATTCCTCACCCTTTGCCCAAACTGCCTCTGCCATTCTATCAGGGTTATACCAAATGAGTCTCCAATCCCAGTGAATTGCTAAAGACTCCCAACTTTAACTTTAAATTCAGCAAGTTGTGTTGAAAGGGGTCCTGACCAGTGTGATCTAGCCTTATCTAGGGCCAGTGTTGGTGTAGCATTGGAAAAAAATTACCATTAGTAAATTATCTATTACAAATACTTAGAAAGGAGACGAATGGAGATGAGGCTGAAGGCAGAAGAATTTAATGATTATAACAATAATCACAGTGAGAGATTACAAGTGGTACATCCTTCATTCTTCATTCTTCGAACTAACAGTGTATTCTGGCTTGCTTATATAGTGGAAGACAGTGTTATTAGTTTCTATAGTTGTCTATGATTGGTCCAAAACAAGTACAAACATTAACTTAAAAGGCAATTCTCTTTTTAGCATATGTATGAGCCAATCTCTGGTCAGCACACATGTATTGATAGTGTAAATTATACTACTATATAAGGCTAGTAATAATTGTCATTACTAGTTACCAAGGTCTTGGGAGGAAGAAATAGGTTTGCACTTAGGAATGTGCACACTGGCATTCTGGTCCGTCCTAATAATAATAGTCAAAAGGGTAACTTGAACTCTATCCCTGTGTTTCTATTTTGCAGACACCTGTTTTCTATTACTCACATGGTCAATACAAATATTAAAAGGCACTTTAATATTGAACTTGTGCTCAGTTAAACTTGTAGCTTTACAAGTTTTAATATGATACAATTACATAGGCCATTATTTGTTACACAAACACATTATGGTTTAGACCAAAATGAGGTTAGCCTGAAATATTGAGACAAATTTCTTTATCCCTTGTTACAAGCCCCTTGGCCCAATATTTTTAATTATTGTTTGTGCAACAGTGCAGCTCCTCGGAGCATGTACATCTCATTATGTACTTTACTTAATAGTAAGTCTTAAGCGACACAGGCCTATAATTACCAAAACACTAAGACCACTTGAAACACAAGTAAAACTTTAACAGACAGGACTCTAAGGGTCCCCTGCATAGCTATAAATCAAGTACTCATTATCACTCTCACTGAGCAATTCATTTACAACCGCTTGTGCCTTATGAATTTGTATCAAATGAGTATCTTTTCAATTTAAAATGACTGTACATTAAGAAACAGGAGAGGTATCACAGCTCCAAATGATGGCACTTAACATGTCAATTAACATAGTGGCATAAAACTTTGACACACCAGTATCTGCACAACTATTGTTAACATTTATATTCCAACCAGAAAAAATCTAGATTTATATGTACTTACTGTACTTACATTATTCACAAGCATTTGATCAATAAGTGTTGATTAAATCCACTCTCTGGCCCTTTTGTCACATTTGGACATTCAGTTGGTGTTACAGTTAAGTATCTGGCATCTGAGACTACAAAACATAATGAGTTGCTTAAACTAGCATAGTTACAAGCACTATTATTACCCCAAAAACAGTAGGACAAAGTTAACACATAAACACCATTGTCCTTTGGTGTGGCTCTGTTTATAACAAGAGACCCATTTTTCTGTTTTTAGTCCATGTAGCTTTGTTGTGATCCAGTCTTGAGCTTTGAGGCACAGCTGCTAGACCAGCTGTTAAGTATGTCCACACACCAATTTAGAAAAGTCAGTGTTTATATTGCTGGCTGCTGGATGGCTGATTAGCAGACACACTGCACTGGTCAGGGGTGCATTAGATTGTGCATTGAGTAGCCACACACACACTGGCATGGCATTTGTGTTGTGGTAGTTGATTACACCCTGGCACACAGATTAACAGTCCATAAAAAAGTAATAGTTCTGCATAAAGTACCAGCCATGCATGGAACAAACAGCAGTGAAGAAAATGGATGTCTTGCTTGAAGATCAATTGAAGAAGAATCTTCTTGCTGAAGTTAGGATTGCCCTACCCCAGACTCAGCTTCATAGTAAGTAGAAACAATAAGCTTGATAGTAGAGTTTAAACTGACTAGACCTTTTCAGTTGATTTAAAGGTTCACAAATAGATGTAATTTTGCTAAACATTACACTTGCAGAGGTAATAATGACTTGATTTATGCAATAGTCCTTATGTGGAACCAATTAGGAAACATAAGCATTTTTGCAATAGAACAATATTAGTACTGAGCATAATGCATAAAATACATTTTAAACATGAAACAAATATAGCTTGTAAATGGGCTAAGAAAGCTGAAAAGACAATCAAAAGAATGAAAATGTGGAAATACATACACAACTCCCACTCCAGCTTAACTGATTCTTGAAGCATATGTTTTTGAAGAAGAATCAAATACACATTTTTTTTTTGGTATTTACCTCTATGGGGAGATAGCAATGTACCTTGCAACCTTTGTGGACATTACACTGGAAGGAAGGAAGGGTAGCTTACCCCCTCCCCCCGAGCTTCTACTGGCAGAAGATACAGTTCAACTACTGTAATACAAGATTATTTTCATAGGATAAAAGAAGCCAAGTGTCCCTGGGTTTTCTTATCCTAAGCATGACAAAATGTCAGCTGAGTTTATAAAAGAAGTTTTGCTTACAGTTAAATGTTGATTGCCTGTGTTGGCTGCAACACAAGAAGGTCAAATAAAATGCAAAAGGTCACATAGTGTGCATGCAAGGGGTCGCTCAAACCCAGTTATTTTTGTAGTGGCCTTGAACACTACTGATATTAAAAATATCTTAATGTTACATTGCACAGGAAATGAAAACAACTTTTCATGTAATTAACTTAAACATTTTTTATCCAATGACACTTGAATACCATTGGTGGGATATTCAAAAAGGTTGCACCATGCGCAATAGGGTTGCGCCTGCGCAAGTCCAAAAGTGCGCCATTTTGCGATATTCAGCAGGAGGCAGTTGCGCCACCGAAAACATGCTGAGCAACAGCGCAATGCAAATGACGGCATGCGCAACCGAAGGGGGTGGATCCATGCATAAAGAGCGCAATGCGATATCCAAAGACTTGCGCAATGCGCAACAGCGGACCAGCCGGAAGTTGCGCCCCAGCGGAAATGAGCCAAAATAAAAAGGCTCAAGGAAGCGGCGCAAGAACACCACAGGGATGCCAAGTGGAGAGAGAGAGAGAGAGACAGACAGTGACAGGCCAGGGCAGGCAAGGGAAGCAGTGTGGGCCATAGGCTGCA
This sequence comes from Neoceratodus forsteri, assembly GCA_016271365.2. NCBI lineage: Eukaryota > Metazoa > Chordata > Ceratodontiformes > Ceratodontidae > Neoceratodus > Neoceratodus forsteri. Next base: position 155,403,226 of record CM028131.1, on the reverse strand, counting down.
GAGGCCAGTGGGGGGGTGCCCGGTGCAGTGGAAGTAGCAGTCAGACAGGGGGTAACAGAGCAACATCAGCCAGGGGCACAAGCCAGGAGATGGATAGTGCCAGCTTCCACATGGAAGCTGTAATGAGGGGGTGAAATGCAAGGCAGGGACGTGACTGCTGGAGGGGGCCCGGGCCGGTGGTACGCCCAACAGGCAGTGCACCGTGCCCGCATCAGCTTTGAGTTGTACACAGATGTAGAGATCATGGGCCAGTACCGCTTGAACAGGGCAACACTGAGGCGGCTCTGTGAGCTGTGCAGTGATGTGATGCAGGCACCCTCACGACGGAGCCATGCCTCTGTCAGTGGAGACCAAGGTGACAGCCTGCATGTGCCTGCTCACCACGGCACCTTCCAGAGGCCAACAGGGGACACCACAGGCATCACACAGTTGGCCACATCATGCATCCTCACCCACCTCAGCACACTGTTGCCACATGCCGCGGAGCACATCCATTTCCAGCACCGCTGGCAGAGCGACAGCAAACATGCAGGCATTCCACAGGGTAGCATGTATGCCTGGTGTGCTAGGGGCCATAGACTGCACCCATGTGGCTATTCGACGCCACCTGGCTCCGATGGGCCGCCTTATAAGAATCGGAAGGGCTTCCAGTGTCAACTGCCAGGTGGTGTGTGATGCCACTGGGCGATAATCAATGTCTGTGCCACACACCCTGGTGGAGCACATGATGCCTTCATATGGCATCAGTCCACACTGTGCCATCGATTCGAGTGGGGACATCCCACAGGCCATCTAGTGGGTGAGTACGCATGTAGGAATGCAAACTCGGGGCAAGGGTGGAATGCCACAGGTGCCATGGTAGTGGCACACAGGATATGGGCAATATGGACCTGAACATGAGACTGATCTCCACTATCTCCACACAGGTGACAGCGGATACCCACTCGTCCCTGGCTGCTCACACCATACCGGCGCCCCATGACCCCATCGCAGCAACGCTATAATGAGGCACATGCCGCCACACGCAACATCATTGAGCCGGTGTTTGGAATGCTCAAGGCACGCTTCCAATGCCTAGACACCTCCGGCGGTGCCCTACAGTACAGCCCCTCAAAGGCTTGTGGGATATTCCTGGCCTGTTGTATCCTGCACAACATGGCTAATGACTGTGGGATAGTCGTACGGGTTGAAGAGGGGGACAGCGATGGGAACGCCAGTGGTGCCGGTGTTGATGGTGATGTGCAGCCCCCCCTTGGACGGCGGGACCCCCGACTGATCCGGCAGGCCCAGCTGCACCAGGACACCATCACGGAGGAGCATTATGCACAACACAGGTAAGTCAAGGGGCCATGTGCAAACAACACTGTCCTGGCGCAACCCACAGGCACACAGAGTAGCACACCAGGGGTGCATGACGGCAAGGAGGGTGGAAGGCACACAAACACACCATCAGGGAGGGGCGAACAGTCATATGGACACACACACACACAAACACACCAGGCACAAAGCATACATGGGCAGGTGCACAGCAGAGCAGGAACAGACATAGTAAACACACAGATCCACAGACCACACCCACCACCTGTACTGTCCAAGCACGTGTGTCAGATGCTGGGCACCCTTGCACCTTGGTGTACAGTACAATGCAGGATCATCATGCACACACACCTGTGGACAGCAGTCGGGATGGTGTGCAGGTGGTCCGTGATATCTGGCGTGATGGGCAGGGCACCTACCAGTGCACTGCCCACCATGACGCATAGTGACACAAGGCAGCAGCAGACAGGGCCCGCACTGGGAGACAGGTCATATTGCACCATTCCACGCCACCGTGGATGCGTGGGCAGCCCCGCTGCGACCCAACAGCACTGGAAGGCTGAGCAGGGGCCACATGGGTGGCACCAATGGACCACCAGGGGTCCCACTCAGCGATTGCGACCTTTGTCCGCACTGGGGTCTGTAGGATGCCAAACATACCTGCACCAGGGTGCTTGGGACGCCCACAGCAGAACCCGCGCCAACAGGCCTGGGGTCGCACGACGCCGGAACGGGAGTGGAGAGCGATCGTGGTGGGTGCGCCGGTACAGGAGCACCTGCGTGTGTGCCCAATGCAGCCACGACAGTGACCAATGCCTGGGTCTGCCTGTCAATGGCGGCAGTCACATCCATCCACTTATGGACCATCTCTGCATAGTCCAGAGCACACTCCCTGCTGTGCCGCTCCACAGCCGCACACAGTGCCTCCACAGACGTTGCAACCTGCCTTTGCTGTTGTACTGATTCCCGCAGCAGGCGGGTGTGCTCATCCAATGGGTACTCTGCCACAATGGCATCCTGTCCCCCAGGGTGTGGAAGGTCCTGATGCACAACACCCTTGAGGGTGGCGTGCCCATCAGACCAGGAATGGGCGATTGCGGGCGGCGGCATGTGCCACCGCTGGACACTGCACCCCAGACCTGGTGGGTGACTGCTGCTGCTGCCCTCCAACCGCTGTGCCCCAGGGACCACTGCTCCACCGCTGTGGCCGCAACAGTGCCAGACACCTGCACAGCCACCAGTGCTGCCCCACTGAAAAAGGACAGGCACAGCCTGGGATCGCGCCGACATGCTGGCATACAAGCCAGAACCAGCAAGGCCCAAGGGCACGTGTTGGCATGCTGTGTGTCCGCCATGGGACACACACATGTCACTGCCTATTGCAGTCCTTGTATCATCAATGGTGCAGGTATGAGCTACAGCCACAGTCACAGCATGCTGGCATGCTTGCATGCCAGACTGTTGAGACACAGGCTGTGCACCCTCACACCCGAATCACCGACACCAGAGTTGGCAGCCCAGCTGCATGCTGGTGCAGTGCATGCTGGCTGGTGACAGAGGTGGATGGACCTCCTCCATGTCCAGCAGGTCATCCTCACTGCCTGGACCCACCACCACTGTCCCCTGAAGATGAACAGGATCTGTAACAGAAAGAGAGGACATGTGAGTGCATGTGAACAACCTCCCCAACACCACCACCATGTCATACCGCAGTGATGGGCTTCACCTGTCTGAAATCCACCTCCTGGTACACCTCAATAGCACTGCACTGCATTGATGCAGCCAGTCAGTCCTCAGCCGGGTCAGCCCACCACCGCTGGCTGGTCCCTGCCAGTGCCAGCATCGTGCCACCCTGAGGGCTGCCACCTTCTCCTTCACCCTCCTGCGGTCTGTTCCAATCTTCTTTTTGCATTCCTGCATGGAGCACTGGTGGCTTCCGTGCAGGTTCACTGCCCGGGCTACCCCCTCCCATGCAGCCACACGGGCCTGAGGGGTGCCCCGCCATCCACTCAGTAGTGCCTCCTCCTCCAGGTAGGCCTGGAAGAGGGCCTCAGTCTCTGCTGTGGTGAAGTTGGGCCTCCTCCTTCGCCCACCATCCTCACCTCACCTTGGCTCTGCTCGTCATGGCTGCTCTGTATGGGTGGAAGTGGACACCTGTCACTGTGCAGTCTACAGCGTTATCCCATGCCCATTGTCCAGAACATCCCACAGCATGCAACTCACCTCTCACCTGCAGTAACCGAATCTGGCCAGCGCAGCCCACTGTTGCACTTTTATAGCGCAATGCATGCAAATGAGGAGGGAGCAACTGTAATGAGATGCAACGCGCACTGTGCCTTTGAATGGCTGATCAGATGATTTGCATGTACGCTGAATATCGCGCCATTGGCGCTTTTCGCAATATGGTTGAGCTGGCTGAGCCAATAGCGCAGATCTGTGATCAGCGGTACACTGCATTGCGCATGCCCAGGTAGCTTACGCAGGCGCCTGCCGTGTGATGACGCGCTGTGCGCGATCGGCAATTCAGGCCATGGCTACCATTGTGCCAGTGGCGCCACAGCACTGGGCACTATATGGCACTGTGGCACTACCGCGCACAGTCCACTGTGGCACTGTCACGCAGGTGGTCGGTCGCCAGGATGCGAGAGCGCCAGATGGCGCCAGCGTGGGCTCCGCGCATAGACCCCTGACCTGGTGTCCAACCTTTCCCCTGGCTCGCTGTTTGGCTGCCATGTGTACAGCCCTATTGTGCTGTCTGGTGACAGCGCTATGTGGACCGGACGGCACTGTATGAACAGCGATTGGAACCTATGGTGGTCTATTGCGCAACATTTCCACGTAATACGGCCATGGGCACCATATTGCCTGCTGTCAACTTGGAAGCATGGCATGCAGGAGGGCAGTGCAATGGAGCCCGGTGGAGGTGGCCAACCTGGTGGCCCTGGTAGAGCCCCACCTATGGGCACTGTATGGTGAGGAGCCCCTCACCATGGCTAGAACCCAGGTCTGGCTGCAAGTGGCCAATGACCTGGTGGGGGTCACTGGGCGGTGCTGGTCTGCTGAGCTGTGCCGGCACAGGTACAGTGACCTCCACAGGAGGGAGCCTGACCTGCATGAGCGGCTACGGTCACATGCCAGGAGGGGCATGGTGCCTAGGCCAGGTGGGTGTACCATCTATGCACCTGTATTCTCTGTAGGGGTGTGAGTGTGTTTTGGTGGCTGTGCATGGGTGATGGCTCTGACATGGTTGGCTGTGTCAGTGTGGGCAGGTGTGAGATGCATGGGTCTGGCTGTGTGGGCAGGCACTCTCACTGGGGCAGGGGGCAGTCTGCTTTGGAGTCACACTGATGTTTTTCTCAACATTTGTCTCCCACAGGCCAGGCAGAGAGGATGCAGGCACGGGGTGAGGAGGGCCGTGGCAGGGCCCCGTGGCGGCCGTGGTGCTGCAGGGTGGGCCACAGCAGGCAGCAGCAGCAGCCACAGCTGCTCAGTGGAGTGTGAGTATCATTACATCATGGATGCTATTGCATGCTGGAGGGGGTGGGCATGACCACCAGCCATGCACAACACAACCATGCATGACACAGGCGACATTCATCACTGTCCAGTGTCACTGCACGTCTGTGTGTGCGTCACTGGTGGTCCATGCATGCACTGGGCACATGGCTGTGGAACTGGCATCGCACCACATTGCCACGTCACTTGACAGCCTTGTTTGTGCTTGATGGACATGGGCAGTGTGTGTGTGCAGTGGTGCACATAGCTGGTGCCGCCTGGTTGGGCTGGCCATGTGCATGTTCACTGTGGGTGGGTGCATACCATCACAGGTGTGGGACATTGGGCTATATGGCTTGCAGGTTGGGTGGTGTTCGGGTTGTGGTCAGTCACAGCCATTGACTGTGTTCCATTTTCCTAGGCCTCATTGTGTCCTGGAGGAAGAGCGGCACTGCAGCAGCTCACCCAGGTGTCCATGGACAACAGGACCATCCTCACCAACATCCAGCGCCATGGCCTCCGGAGGAGGCACGGCCAGACACAACGGCACCAGGCGGAAGAGGACCAGCCTGCTAGGCCTTAGGCTGGATTCCCTTCCCACTTCACCCATCCCTCCCACCCTGCCTTCCTCTCCAGTTGTTCATCCCTACCCTTGCCCACCCCTACCTTGTACCCCTACCCCCTCTTGTAAATAGTTATGCTGTTGTTGATTTTGTAATTTACATTTTCTAATACATTTATATTTTGATATGAATACTGTGTTGGTCTCTGATTTGCAGCTGGCTATGGTTGCTCAGTTGCAGTGGTGTGCATGCCATCTGGGGTGGTATGGTCCTGGGTATGTGTGTGTGTGTGTGTGCGCAGCATGCATGGGGAGGTGTTTCCAGTGTGGCAGTGACTTCTGTTGGTCTTGCCATCTGCTGCCACCCACTGCTGGGTGCACAGGGTGGGTCTGGCTTGTATGCTTCTGCTACACGGGTTGATGTGTGCCGGGGGATGCATGGTGTTTCCTGCAGTGCCAGTCACTGCACATGGGTGGTGTCTTCGGTCACGGTGCAGGTGTGCTGTGCGCATGGGGGCTGATGTGCACTGTGGTTGTCAACCTCCTGTGTGTGGCAGTCTCAGCCTGCCAGTGGTTGTGCTGGGGCATCATGGCCCTGCTGTGCTTTTGTTGGCTTGTCCCCATGGGCCAGTAGATCATCCGTCCCACCCCAGTGATGCTGTGCTTGGGTGTGCAGGTGTCTTGTTGGTTCTGCAGTGTTTCTGTGCCCATGTGTGGCATGGCTGGCGGTGGGCCTGCCTGCCTCCCTGGTTTGCAGTTCCATTGCTCTGCTGAGGGGGCTCTGCTTGCGCTATGGCACCTCTGGACTGCTCAGCTGTGACTGCCCTTGTTGCGCTTATGGCGCAACCGTTCTCTCAGCTTCCTCTTCCTGGTTGCGCTTATAGCACAGTTTGTGCGATATTCAGACGTTGGCTGCTTACGCAATTTGTTCTGCTCCATGTTTGAATATCGCATCTGTTGCGCATATGTGCAATTGAATTGTGCTTGCTCCTGCTGTTGCGCACATTTTGGGAGCAGTTTGAATATCTGGGCCCATATTTAAAAGTATGCCAACATCATTTTTAATGAGAATCTTTTGTCCTTCAGAAACGCTAGTGTTACTGATAACATTATTAATCATGCCAAACAACTCCAGGTGGTTTGTTTGGTTATGGTAGCAATTATAGAAGAACAAGTGGCTAGCATTTGCTCTAGTCCACCCCACAGCATACTAAGAGTATTTAGAATCAAACTCTTTAACATTAGAAGAGGCAAGGTCTTTGGGCATTAAGTTAGTATGACTTGCCAATACCTGACTTTTTACTCCTACATTTTAACTGCTCCTATACAGGAGTTAGCACACTGTAAAGTGCCTGTTTTAGATTTTAAGACATTTACATCTTACAAACGTGCTACTGAAGCTGTGTTATAGTTTATATTGCAATCAATAAAAGAGAATTATCCTATCTAAAAGACAAACGTCCTCCTGTACCTTTACTAACTATAACTTTAGTTGTGTCTTTTCTTGCAGGGATTCTGGCCTTGACTTGTTTGCATTTCTAAACTATCTATTTTGACTGTAGCTGGATTATTACATCTTTCTGCTCATGCAGCTTTTTTTTTCTTTAAAGTCTCATGTGTTAATGAATTACCACCTGGCTATATTATCACAGACTTTGTACAGTATTTGCTAGTTTCTCTTTTTTTTATTTTAATTAAAATACTGCTGTGCCTGTTGATCATGGTTTGTATGCTCCCCCCTTTAGGTGTTTCCCCTAGAAACAACCTATTAATGTTTTTATACTCATTTTTCATCTTTGTGCCTGCTTAGCCTTCACTGCCGGGTCCACCCGTGCAGTGGTGCCCCAACCATCTGGTTATGTCTTACAGCTCCCTGTGAGGTCCTGCTTGTAAGTCCCAGCACCTTCACTTACCTATACTCTGCCCCATGAGTTCCTACAGAGTTAAGCATTACTTTTATTTAAAGAAATTGGAAAGCATACCTCACCTGATTATCAAGTGGCTAAACTGTCTGTGTGCACCATTGTCTCTTCTTTAAGCCATCAGCACCATGTCTCCAAGCGTCATCACCTCTTATTGGGGCCTGCAGACTAACCAATCAGTAGTTAGGCAGCCTCCTCAGCATGCAGCACCAGCGATCCGAGTCATGGCACCAATTGTAGCTATTGGAAAAATTACCATTAGTAAATTATCTATTACAAATACTTAGAAAGGAGACGAATGGAGATGAGGCTGAAGGCGGAAGAATTTAATGATTATAACAATAATCACAGTGAGAGATTACAAGTGGTACATCCTTCATTCTTCATTCTTCAAACTAATAGTGTATTCTGGCTTGTTATATAGTGGAAGACAGTGTTATTAGTTTCTATGGTTGTCTATGATTGGTCCAAAATAAGTACAAACATTAACTTAAAAGGCAATTCTCTTTTTAGTATACTGTATGCATGAGCTAATCTCTGGTCAGCACAAATGTATTGATAGTGTAAATTATACTACTATATAAGGCTAGTAATAATTGTCATTACCAGTTACCAAGGTCTTAGGAGGAAGAAACAGGTTTGCATTTAGGAATGTGCACACAGGCATTCTGGCCCATCCTAATAATAATAGTCAAAAGGGTAACTTGAACTCTATCCCTGTGTTTCTATTTGTGCAGACACCTATTTTCTATTACTCACATGGTCAATACAAATATTAAAAGGCACTTTAATATTGCAACTTGTGGCTCAGTTAAACTTGTAGCTTTACAAGTTCAATATGATTCAATTACATAGGCCATTATTTGTTACACAAACACATTATGGTTTAGACCAAAATGAGGTTAGCCTGAAATATTGGGACACATTTCTTTATCCCTTGTTACAGTTGGGTGTTACTTTTCTATTACTTTCTATTTCTTTTGTAAACTTGATCCAGGAAGCTCTGTGCAGTCACTAGCAAGGATGGAGAAGTACTAGAAAAGTAATACACCTGACAGTTACAGTTACTTATTTCTTTTGGAGTGAAATTAAATAGTCCTGCAGGAAAACTGAAGATTTTATCAAACTAAGGTGAGAAATACCAGGGCTCCCTTTGACAGAGCCCCAATGGCAGACCTCCTGACAGTCTAACTGCCACACTTGAACTTACTGATGAACATTTTAAGCTCCCTAAGAACAGCTTACTCTAAAATGATTGTGCTGTCTGTGAGAGTTCTAAATGACAAAATCATTCTTCTCTTGGGCTGTCTGAGTAAACAATGATGTCATTATGTAGAAAGCCCCTAATGACCTAACCACCAGCTGTCTTTTCCTACCTGCCTAGGACTAGTACTAATGGGATTCTAGTAACCAGAGGAGACTGGGCTATTACACATAGTTATGTCAGCACCACCATGTAGCGCATGGCTGATTCTGGGTCAAATTGCACATGTGTGAGTATCACACATGCGCACTACTGTAATCGCTGCAGTATTATGGCTGACTCCTGTACAGCGAGAGTGCAGCATATTCTGTTTACTGCTCTTGCCACTCCTAAAAGCTCTCCACAGCCATATTAACTCCAACCAAAATTTGTTTTAATAATGTTGGCTCTCCCCCACAATGTCAAAGGCAAAGATTTCTAATGTTGCAAGTCCTGTTCAATCCATTGCAGATGGAATCAATTAATGAATGTTGACCTGACATTTATTGTCCTTGGCATCACTGTGAGTTCTGCCTTTATTCACTCACTTCTTAGTCCTCAATTTTGCCCCAATTCATCCCCTCTCCTTCACATGATTTTCTGCAGCACATCTGGGTAGGGCAGATATCTAGTGCAACACCTTTACAATTCCCTGGCATAAATCTTTGCAGAGTATTTTCAACATTACTCTAGACTGCTTCTCAGCCTGCATGTAAAAGGGAAGCCCAGGTGGTTCTAGTGGAGTGTGGTCACCCATTCCAAGCTGTATAGACTGTGTGCCAGGTACTGTATATAATTGGATAATAACTGGTTTCCAAACTAATCTTTGATATTTATCACATTAGTCTACTCATTTATGTTTTGGGAGTTTAGCATCAGAGCCAGTGCAAGAAATACACTGGGACTGTGTTTGCTGCTAGTGTTAGAGTCAGATCAGCTGCAGTTATTCACAGTACTGTATATACCCTTTGTTTGCATCACACACGCAGCAACAGTGCTGGTTTCTGGATTAATCGGGTCAATGCTGATAAAAAAAAATGAACCTGTTTTGCTTCTGGGTTTATGTAAAGGCTATGCTGTGTTATTTTAATATACAATAGTCTATTTATTTGTCATCTGTGTAATATATTGGTCAAGCTGATGTATTTATACAGCACTTGTGTTGAGATCATTTATACAGCATTGCTATGATGAACTTGTTGGAATGATGCCAGCAAGAAAGCAATTCTCAGACTGGTCTGATGCCAGTCCATAAGTGACCAGTAAAGAACCACTGATATAAACAGGAGCTGGTTAACCATAACAACAACACATAAAAGTAACTTTTAATTTTCAAATATTCATAACTTGGATCATTAAAATATGGTTCATAATGATAATGAACATGTATCCTACAACACAGCTTACTGCAGCAGTCTAGATTATGCCTCAAGTCAAAACATTGTGTTAATTTGCATTCTGTTTCATACTATTCTTTTAGTTATATCATGTCTTGCAGGATGCTCCTTTTGTCTCTATTTCAATTCTGCTTTAAGTGAAGTTATTTTTTAATTTATTATAGCACTTTTCCAGGTGCCCAAAATGACTTTACAAGACATGGACAATGAGAGAACAAAAATTGAATAAATATATACTTAAACAAATAATGCAAAAACAAATACCTATCCAGTAGTGAAAAAGAGACACCACACGATGCTCAGATAATAGGGAACACCTGAGCAAAGAGTCACCTTTTAACCTTTATGCTAAATTAGCTCTTAAGGTTATTAGTTCAAAAAGGATGGGAGGAAATTGCAGAGGACTGGGGTTGATACTGAGAATGCTCTGTACCTTTGCAGACATCAGTTTATAATAGAAGATGTCCAACAGCCTCATGTCTCTGGCTCTTCTCTGGCAGTGGGATCTCAACATCTCAGAGAGGTAGGAGGGATCCAGGCCATGTGGAGCCTAGATGTCAAAATAATAGCTTATAGTAATTTTTCTGCCTAATTGGCAGCAAGTGAAAATCAAGTAGCACCAGGGTAACATGCTCTAACCTCATGACAGAGCTCAAGATCTGTGTTTATTTTATACAACCAATTCTCTGGTTATTGCTGGCTCTAATCCTGGTTCTTCATTTCTCCATATTCTGCTACCACATGTAATTTAGTTGTCATGCTCCTTCATGTACTAGTGGGCTTGTGGCTGTTGAGTTAACTATTTTCTTACTGTATATCCTCACATTCTGTTTATCCCTCCCCGACACATCTGGAAATGAGCCCTGTTCGCATGTCTATTGTGGTTACCAACTTCTAAATGAATTAAATAAATATATTATACACTAACTGCAAGTGTTGAATCTGACTACAAGATTAGCCCTTTTAGACCACATTACATTAGTAGCAGTACATAGAACAAACTCTGGTCAGAGCTGATATAGCTGCAGAAAGCTTTTTGATGCTTTTACCCATTATTTCTAATGAATTTGCACATTGTAGATCTGCTGAGAGGTAGTTTCAATGTGGTCTTCCTTTACACATTATTACAATGTATTTTCTGGGAATAGGCCTGCTGATTACTATATATTTAGCCTGGATAGCTCACAGAAGAAATTGCATCTTATTTTGGGTGGCAGAGCACTGCAGTAGGATTAGAATGTGCCAACATAGGCATGAGCTGTGTGCAGGTGATAATGCCCAGTGGCCATACACCCTGTGGTGCTCGATGCAGATCCATTGTCCTGGTGTCATTGCACTGCCCAGTGTAGGTGACAGACAATACTGCACCCACTCACACAGGTCCCGGAATAGGCATGTTATAGCTGACCCCTATTCATTTGTACAATTGGGGAACCACAGATGCATTATCCATAGTCTGGAGTGTACATGCAAATGGCATTGCAGGATACCGTGACCCCACAGCACCTGGTGATACCCAGCAATCTGGAGGGCGGTATGTTACAAAGGGAATGGGGAGAGGGGCCTGCAGCAGTGTATGACAGCAGGAAGATACAACATCGACAAGGCATACATTGAGAGATATGTCATCCTCTCTACGGTCTGCCAGGGACATACACACAGTTGTATACACTGGTGGGTCTGCAGCTTGCATAGTGCCCCAGCCCCCAATGCATGGTACAGCCACTTGGGTCATTCCAGAGTGCAGACCCCCAGCCTGGATCCAGTGCAGTTGGCAACTGGCCATGGCAGAGTGTGGAGGGCAGTGCCAGTCTCCACAACAGGTTGGGTATGGGGGAGCGGGGGTGTCTACATACTGTGGCAGTGAGTGGGGGTCCTCTGTGCTATGGATATGGACCATGGTTTCCTCTGGTGTGACTGGGTCAAGGGGGGCCCTACACTATGAACTCTTCGAGGATGGAGTTGGATCAATCAGGGATGGGAGGGGGTACCTGTAGTCCACCAGGGCTGCCAGGCTGCTGTGCACCTGGGTGCACTTCCACAGCCCACCTGTGGGTGGCTGGCCAGGTTAGGCTAGCTATTCATGGCCTAACTGTGGACTGCACTGCTCTGGACTATGAGGGATGCATTCCCACTGAGTATGCTGCAGTGCAGCATATGCATGGGAATGCACCCTCAACTTGCATGGCATACTTTTTGTGTGCACCCTGACTTATTCCCTTGTGGCTGGCACATCCCGCACATTTGAATATTATGCTGCAGTGCATTGTTGGAGTTGTGCAGCACATCTCCTCTTTCCACCGGGATGTGCCGCACACCTCCTTTGAATATGGGGGTTCTGGACTAGGCTACTCTGAAAAAATACATTATCAAAATGGTAAAATCATGACCCCACTGAAAACAAGATATTGCATCTAATCTGGGAGAGCCTGAGTAAATAAAGTGAAAAATTCTGTAAAGGAAGATCCCTATGACAATGAGATGTAGCATGTCCCCTGCACTCTTCAGGATACAAAATATAAGAAAAGAAATATTTAAAGCAAATCTACTACTAAACTGAACTTCACTGTGTTCACCAACATAGACAGTTTCTCTATTGTTTTATAACATATTAGAATGCAGTATTTATTTTGAATGTTGTGTCCATGAGGATGGTGTGTATGGAGTGTGTGAGTGTGTGTGTGTGTGTGTGTGTGTGTGTGTGTGTGTGTGTTTTGTTGTAACTCAATATATATTTTTTCCCAAAAAGCATAGTAGAAAATGCCTGTTGATTCCTACATGTTTAGTCTGGGTAGTTCACTGAAGACTTGGCATATGTCTGAGACATAGTTTATCAGAGAGTGTCTTTAGAGGTTAAAGAAAACCAGTGTAAATTACATATTTGCTGGGAATGGGTAACTTTTATGAGGTATGAATCTTTCTCGAAAGACAAGACATTCCCAAGTGAAACTAGTAGCAAGAAGCTGTTTAAATGTTACCATATAAATGGTACCCTAACCCATAATCCAAAAATCATAGCCAAAACTTTCAATCAGGCCTTTACTGACCTCAGTGGGGTACTGATGCATGACTATCTGCTCCAAGTTGATGGTAGCCTAGCCCCAACTCTGTAACAACCACTCCAGCCCACTTTTCCCCTTCTACCTTAGGATGATTTCCCAGGCAGAGGCCAAAAAATATATCACTAAGGCAGGGCCAGATTAAGGCAACCTGGGGCCCTAGGCCCAAGAGAAATCTGGGCCCCCTTACTGTAACCCCTTACTTTGACAATCACCTCACTTATGCACCTCACATTGAAAATGTTGCCAAGAATACTAACACTAAACTAGTTCAACTATTCAAACATAGAAGGAGTCTGACTCAAGAAGCACTCAAGCTTGTTGTTCACAGCTCAGTACTATCCATTATTGATTATGGCTTGGTAATATATGGCTCTGCCCCAGCCACATCTCTCAAAAGGCTAAGCACTACTCTTAAAAAGCCTGTCAACTTATCACTGGCACTGATTAACTCACACACACTTGTGACCTATACACCCTGACTGGCTGGCTAAAACTACAGGACTGGATCAAATACAAATGGTGCATACTTGCCAAACAACTGCTACTTGGAGTCATGCCAGCTGGCATCACCTGTCTTAAGTCCTCAGGTCCCATCACACACAGATCTCTGACAGTGAATGTTTTCTTGTTCCTAGAGTACAGACTACCAATGCCAGCTATTCTTCATCTACAGAGCTCCTTAACTGTTTTAATGGTCGGGGCCTCCAACTGATCAATCTTCCATATATCGCCCAATGTAAGCATCTCCTGCACCAGCACATCATGAATGAAGCTGCCTGTGATTGCCTCAATTAATCATACTCCTTGCCATCTGCTACCTCCCAGCTGACATCTACCACAATGACGCTGGCCCTGGCTGCCTCCTCCTCCAATTGCACCACTTTCCCTCTCCCACTCACCCCTTTCCCTTTTGCCTCTTACTCACTTCCTACTCTACCCAGTTTACCCTCTGACCACTACATGTGCTGCCTCCTTTCTCACCTTCCTTTAACTCTCGCTAACCCCCTACCATTTAGACACCCTTGTCCCTCCTGGTGTCATCCTCTCCCCCTCTTTCCTCCCAGCCACCCTCATACTCCCCTCCTACCTCGCTTCATTTTCCTGACAATGCCTCATGGCTGCAACCTTTTCCACTACTATGCCCTGCCACCTATCCCTTCCCCTTATCTCCCCTACCCTCTCCATCTCCTGTATGACTTCCCCCTTGCTTACACTACTGTTTTTGAAATGTTAATAGCTATGTCTAATGATTTGTTTTCACTGTACACTAGAATGTATATGCTTCCTCCTCTGTCTCTTTTTGTAACCCTCTCCCATTATGATATGGAACCTTTGTAAATGAGCCCCTTTGTGCTCAAAGGTATTTCTAATCCAAGAATGAATAAATAAATAAATAAAATGCCCCTTCGCCATGACTGCACCTCTTGGCTATGGCATATCAGTTACTGAAACATAAAAACAATGTTCTTACTGTCCCTAAAAAGTGGCATAAAATGCTTCAAAATTAATGAAACTAATATTATCAGTATGGAAAAATAACAATAGCCTGAGTTTTGATAATTTAGAGAAAATAATTAATAATGGGCCTGGTAAAAATAATTTTTTGTATGCAAAATGTCATGATTTGCACTTCTTCAAAGCCCCCCCACCCCTAAACACACATGTGTGCACTTGCAGACTGAGTGTTATATTATTGTCCTGTCAGGTAGTATGAACCAGGATGTGGGAGCTTTGCTGGGTTGGGTAGGGACTGATCTCTAAAAGAGGCTAGATCCTGGGTGGTGTATGAGTTAAGTTTGTGGATTACTAGGGGGTTATGAACTTTAGAGATTATATTGCAAAGCGAGTGATTATTAGAAGAATTTGAAATCATTCCCAGCATCAAACATTTCTGTTATTGATAAGTAAGCCATGATCCATAAATGGTAAGATTTACTGATGGGAATATTGAAATACATTTATTTGTTCACCCTAAAAGCAGAGCTGTATCAGGGTCAGAACATGAGTATGAACAAGATGAGAGAATTAAAAAAAAAAAAAAAGAGTATGATTTTTAATTGTACCATTGAAACTTATTGTAGATTTCTTAATTTTAGGAGTGAGATTAAATATTTATTTTTTATTTATTGAGATATCAGAACTACAAATCTTTCAGTCAGAGACTCCTTTGCAAAGGTTCCATGTCATAGAGGTACAAAACAAGAGAAACGGACAATACAATGAAAGGTACTACAAATGAATGCAGAGGGTAAAACAACCCAGAGTTAAGTATGGTACAAAGGTAATGAGCAATACATTGAAAGGTATTTCATTTGAATGCGGAGGGTAAAACAACTCAGAGTCAAACATTTATTTATTTATTAGCTTTTGGTAACTGGGTAAGTACGCTAGGCAAAAATCCCGCCTATTTTCAGGCACAACCCGGGAGAGTACAATACAACAGCATAACAGTGTAACATTATAACAGTAGGACAGTATAAGAGTATAACAGAATGACAGGAAAACAGTATGACAGTGTAACAATATAACAGGGTAACAACATAATTGCATAAGAGGATAACAGGGTAACAGCATACCACCATAACAGCAAAGCATTGACAAACAGCAAGTTACAGAAGACAGGAGAACTGTCCACAAATGTCAGAGACAGGCACAGTAGACTATCCAGATGATGGTAGAAGCAACACTGGAGAAGCAGACACGTTAACAGGCTTTGCTGAGAGAGAAAACAGGCAGGCAGGCACAGATGACAAAAGTTCCATAATAGTATAATAGACAAGACAGTTGTACGCAGTAGGGCAGCAAATCAGATTGTTATTGACACTTAAGCAGATGGCATGGTACAAAGGTTTCAAGCAAATTAGGCTATTGCTTACATTCAAATTTCAAGGATGATACAAGGTTTCCTAAGCCAATAAAACAGATACTTAAGATAAAATATAAAGCATACACACTGAATTGCATTGTTAATCATTTATAGTTAAAAGTAAGATTCTAAGCTAGGATTCTAAATGGGTGTGAAAGAAAAAGCAAAGGAAATGGGCTTGTTCACACCTTAAAGGTCATCCCAGCTTGGGCCCCTGAAGCTGTCAGCTGCACTTAACACCTACCAGTAATCAGGGAGATGAGTGTCATGTCACAGTTCAGCCCCTGACTTACTCAGTGTCTGAGTCCTTTACAAAAAACAAGCAGCTCAGGCAGAAAGAAAAGGATATATAGTAAATATATGTTGGGGATTTCTGGGGGGCCCCTGGCAGGCAGGGGCCCTAGGCCTGTGCCTATGTTGCCTATGCCTTAATCCGGCCATGTACTAAGGTACTCAGAAAGTCTAGAATGAGTAATGATAAGCTTGATCTTAAACTCCGAGGCCCGGATATTCAGACTGCGCCAGGCTGTGGCGCAAGCCTGGGCGCAGCGCAACTTGGCTGCGCAGGGGTATTGACAGGGTGATATTCAATGGAGCTGCACCATGGCACAGCAGTGTTGAATATTGCACCCTGACCACCCACAGTGCGCATGGCGCAGTGGCACTGCACCAGCGCAAGTGGCGAGTGGAGCAGGAGGATCTTCAGCCTCAAGTTCCGTGCGCTAGGTGCAACAACCGCGATATTCAAAGTGCACATGCAAATGGGGCCATAATGCATGCAAGGCACAAATGGGGCCATTTGCATGTCATTATGGCTCTATTTGCATGCAGGTGCGCCGATTCCCGGCGACTTGCGCCTGGCGCCCTGTCAGGCTGCAGCCGTCGGGGACCGACGCCCCCTGCACATCGCGGCAAAGTGCCCCACTGCCCAATCGTGGGCATATGTTGAATATTAAAATCGTCCTATATCCCTGGTGGTCCAGTGGACCGCTCGCAGCTCGATTGCGGACATATGTTATAATAAAAGCAGTCCTATATCCCTGGTGGTCCAGTGGACCGCTCGCAGCCCGATTGCGGACATATGTTATAATAAAAGCAGTCCTATATCCCTGGTGGTCCAGTGGACCGCTCGCAGCCCAATCGCGGGCATATGTTATAATAGAATTAGTCCTATATCCCTGGTGGTCCAGTGAACCTCTCGCATCCCGATCGCGGGCGTCAGTAAAAAATGAATACCACACCAATCCAACCCTGGTGGTCTAGTAGTACCCCCTCCCCACCTGCCGACTGAGCCCCACTGCCCTTCCCCAGTCAGTGGCGGGCGGCAGCTCATCCGCTTGCCGCCCACCGACTGAACCATACTACATGTGATGAAGCCATTGGTCTGACAACCTGAGCCAATGGTGTGCAGTCTGCACTATACTAAACAGTGAAGATATGTGAATGGATCCATTCACATATCTGGACTCCATTCACATATCTGGACTGTGTAGTACTGTACAGGCTGCACGCCCATTGGCTCATGCTGTGGACCAGTGGGCGTACAGCCCTACCGTATGGTGTCAGTCGGTGGGCGGCAGGGCGGCAAGCGGATGGGGAGCTGCCCCCTGCCGCTGACCGGGGGAGCAGGGCGGTGGGGCTCAGTGGGCTGTTGGGGAGGCGGGTACTGCTAGACCACCAGGGTTGGATTGGTGTGGCATTCATTTTTTACTGACACCCACTATGGGGCTGCGAGAGGTCCACTGGACCACCAGGGATATAGGACTGCTTTTATTATAACATATGCCCACGATCAGGCTGTGAGAGGTCCACTGGACCACCAGGGATATAGGACTGCTTTTATTTTAACATATGCCCGCTGACAGCTAAGCGAGCGGTCCACTGGACCACCAGGGATGTAGGACTATCCTATCTCTACATATGCCCATGATCGGGCCTGGGGGGGCGCCGCCACGAAGGTGAAGCCAGAGCCCAGATGGCCACCCACAGGTGCCAGCTGCCGTGTTGCACCCTACAATATGGCAACTCACCTGTGGGTGGCCAGCTGTTGCTCCTTTTTTTCTTGGCTCACCTGTGTGCAGTGCAGGTAGGGGTTGTGCATGCATGGGCTCAACACATCCCGAGCTGAATATTGGGATGTGCGGAGTATGCATGGGCACACCCCACCTGTGCTGCATACATTACTGATGCCTTGACACAGCGTGATTTGTGCCAGGCTCAATCCCAATTGAATATCACGCCCGGGCGCATCAGTGGGTGCGCGATGGCAAAAGTGTTGCACCATGCGCAACCCTTCTGAATATCCCGGCCCTAGAGTTTACACTTGAAGAAGTGCTCCCTCACCTAACCAAGATCCTAAACTTATCCCTCACTACAGGCAAGTTCCCAGCTATGTGGAAAGCAGTAGTTGTCACTCCTACGTTTAAAAGTGGTGGCAGAACAAATCACACCAACTATCGCCCCATCTCTATTCTCCCACTGCTCTCAAAATCGCTTGAACGCATCATCTCAGATCAATTGGCTGCATATCTCAACAAATACCAACTGCAATGTAAACAGCAGTATGGGTTTCACAAACAACATAGCACAACGACCGCACTCTTGGCATTCACTGGGTACATTCACAGTGCTCTCGGTTGGGGGCTCTTGGTGGGGGCTACCTACATTGACCTCACCAAGGCCTTTGACACAGTTAACCATGCTGCTTCTATGCCAGCTATCCAGCCTTGGCCTCTCCCCAAAATCCACTGCATGATTCAGGAGCTATCTCCTAGGGAGAGTGCAAAAAGCAAAAATTAATGAAGTTTACTCTAGCCACTGGAGCATTACCACCGGTGTACCACAAGGCGCTATACTGAGACCACTACTTTTTAGTCTGTTCCTAAACTCACTCCTCCTGTCGGTAACAGACCAAGTTTTACTCTATGTGGATTCCGCAGTTCTCTACTGGTCCCACTCTGACCCCGTGGAACTTGAACATCACATGCAATCTGATTTCACCTCAGTGGAAAAGTGATTCCATGAATCTAAGCCACTTCTAAACTATAAAAGAGTTAAGACCCTGGTCTTTACATCAATCCACAGCATGCAAATGAACTGCCAACTTCAAATTGTCAATAATCAAAACTCACCCCTTGAATCTGTTACTTATTTCAAGTACCTTGGAGTAACATTAGATTCAACATTGTCGTATACACAACATGTAGATCTGGTTGCCAGATATGCTAATGCTAAACTAGGCCTAATATACAGGAATAAGTGCTGCTTCACACCTAATACCCTAAAATTGGCTGTGACCAGCTCTGTGCTTACTACCATTGACTACAATCTAGCGATCTACGGCGCAGCAACTTCCATAGCTTTCAGAAGAGTTAAAACTACCCTAAATAAAGCCTGCAGGCTTGTATTAGGGGTACATCGCCTAACCCACATTTGTGAGATCTATGCCCAAAGCAGTTGGCTCAACCTAGATGGGAGCATCCATTATCAGACATGCCTGCTCGCAAAAAAATCCATCCTTGGCCTTGCACCTCATGGGGTTCAGAACCTCCTCAAACGCCCAGAGGCAACTAGATGCACAAGTGACCTAAACGACTGCACCTTGAATGTCCCATTCCGCGGAGAACCTCCCAAGGAAAATGTTCCTTCGAATATCATGCCCCTCTCTGGCTTAACTCCCTTAGCGTAGATCTGCAAAATACAACCAAGCTGGGCCCTTTTAAATTCCAACTCGGGTATCTATTGCCCAGGACAGTGTATGTGACTGCACAATTTAGTATTCCCCTCCCTTTCCACCTCTCCCTCCTGTCTAGCTCTCTTGTACCCCTCTCTTCACTCGTAGACCCCCCCGCACACGCCACCCTGCCCCTCAAACCCCCCACTCCTATTCCTTACCTTCACCTTATATATTCCCTCTTCTACCTGTGTTCCTCACCCCACCCTACCCCCTCACCATGCTTACCTTAATGTTTTCCCCTCTGATCTCTTAAACCTGATAATTTGCCCTTCCCTCCTCCCCCTTTTTTCCTTCCCACTTACCCTCTCACTCTCTCTCCTTCCCTACCACCCTCCACCTACTCTACACTCCCCTACTCTCTCAGTCCATGCTTTTCTTCCCCCTCTCTCCTTCCTTTTCCCTCATTTCCCTACCTCTCCCATCCAATTGCACCTCACCCCCTCCCCACTTTGTCTTCCCAGCCTTTCTACCCTCTATTTTCCTCCTATATTCGGTTGTCTCCTGCCACCTGTACCCTCCTCTTATGGCACGTTGATCTCACCTCTGTCTTGTTACCTTGACAACAAAACTGCTTCATTAAACAATTCTGGCTGCCTATTATTTCTATTTTGCATCAATGTTAAACTCTGGTTGCTGACCTTGCATGGTCACCTACTTACCCACTGCTGTACTCCCTCGCTTTACTGTACATACCGCCCGTGTGTTTTCATGTTAATTGTCTCGTTAGTTTTAGTACTATGGTTAAGTTATGATTGCTGGCCTTGCATGGTCACCTACTTATCCAATGTATTATGCCTTCAGATTTTTTGTACATATTCTCTGTTGATTTCATGTTAATTGTGGTGTTAGTTTCAGTACTCTGTCTATTTGATGTGGAACCTTTGTAAACAAGTCCCTGACTCAAAGGTACTTCCGAGATTGTAATAAATAAATAAAATAAAAGTGGATAAGTGCAAGTTGTTGCATTCCGAAGGGGGTAAACAAATCTCCAGTTTAATAGGCAACCAGTATTTAACAAATATTTAACAAGCTGTTTCAGTTTCCTAATGGCATCCGATAAGCAACTGGGAGTTATGTCTCTAACATTCTTAACAGAAAGAAGGGAGTATTTTGTTTCAGTTGGCATGGAAGGATGCATTTAGAAGTCCAAATCATGTGTTCCACGATACTCCCTTTTCCAGCTACAGATAGCAAGATAAATGTGCTCTCTGCTCACAGGCATAAAAATGGTGCCTCTCACCAGCTTTTAAAAAGTAAGTCCAAAGCTCTTTGGAGACAGAGAAACTTCTTTATTCAGCACACAGCATAAAACCAGTAGGAGAGGCATGCAGGCATGCTGCCTCAACATTTCACATGCATGCACTTTTTCAAGAGATTGACATGCACTACCCTTGGTTCCTTTTTAAGATGAACAATTAAAGATACAATCACCAGGAGCAGTACTTGGAAAAGTGCAACATGCAACACAAAATGAAAATAATTCATAATTAACAGTGTTACTGTATATAGCTTTGAGTGTGCAAAACCAGCAATGCCATGCTCGTGCCTTGATAAAGTGCACGTTATTGCACAAAATGTTCAGTACTTGCTAATTCACTGCTGCGGTCTGTAACTAATTTTTATCCTTCTCATGTTTGAGCATTAATAAATTTTTACTTTGCTGTATGTAAGTCTCTTTTGTAGCGGTGTAGCCTTGGTACCAGTGTGTTGGTGCTGTATGTTATGGTGTTGTGGCCCTGCTGTTCCCAGAGCAACTGATTTGGTGCTTATTGTACTATTGGAAACCATAGAGGGTTGGTATAATTTTCCAGGAGGCAGTATGCAAGCAATAATACCGGACAGAGTGGGTAGTATTGGGTTATACCAGACTGCCCCGGGGTGTAATGAGATTCTACATCACAGGCGGAGGGCCTTATAGCCCCTGGAAGGTCCAGTACAGCCAATACCGCCCACCCTGAAGGATATTATTGCACATAGAGAATATGATTTGGGCCTTATTTTAGGGAGAAAAATTTACATTTAAAACAAAAAATTAGTTTAAATAGTTCATTTAAATTAATAAAAATAGTTTCTGCAAACTAGTCCTTCTACTGCTGCCATTGACAATAGAGGGCACTGTTTTGTTTTGTACTCTGCCAATGTGTTTTATATATAGTCAACACTCTGGTTACAAAGTGTGTATTTTTGAATATTAATATGCCTGGTTCCCTCCTGGTTAGTTGTTTTCCTACCATCTTGTTGTGGGTTGTCCAGCGGGTAAGAGCAAGTGCGATCTGTCCTGTTGTTGGTCGAGCATGGAAAAAGCAAGTGCAATATTGCAAAACTGGCTCCAGTATGAGAGGGCCAGCAGTATCTTGAAATCATCTCCCACAGATGGAGACATGCTGCCGACTTGTGGCAGTAAAGCAGCCAGCAATCAGAGGAAGCGGTGCGAGTAGCAGTGACAAGTATACAGCGCTCTATGCTAGCACTTCAATATTAATGTGGGGCAAAAAAGAAAATGTATTGTTTCTGCTAAAATTAGTAAGCTTCTTTTATGTATAGTACAGTTCAGTTGTGATGGGGGGTGACTCTCTTGCTCCTCTCGCTTAGTGAGTGTAAAAAAATGGCAGCTACAAATTTTCACATCCAAACTGGCACAGTGATACCAGCTTGGTACTGAGGAAGGGCAGGCTAGCAGTTTTTGTTTCCTGGTCTCTTTTGGAAGTTAATATGCCCCCTGGCAGGGGTATCAGCCACTCATAGACCAGGAAATCTTAAAACACATTTTCTGATTGCTTATAAGCCATCCCATTTTATCTTTCCCTATGTGGAGGCATCACACAATTAACATATGAGCATTAACTTTGTGTAATCACCACAGAACATATGGGTCCAAGCTCTTTAACCTTATTTAAGTCCATAAGGCAGGGATAGTGTATTGACATCTACAGTGACCCAGTACATTAACAAGGACATTGAGGTTTAGTGATTACTTGAGCAAGGTCTCATGACAGCCTTCTTTAGGGCAACCAGAAAGACATGTGCCCCCCATAATTTCAAATGTTGAAGCTCTTCATTAAAGCATGGTGTGCTTTCATGTGAAGTAACAGAAGCATACAGACTGGCACCAGGGCTTTGATCACCATCACACGGGCTTGGTTACAGGCCTCAATGGCAATATTAGACCCCCCCCCCAGTGGATGGCACTGCCAGACTTGAGGCATCCATTAAATCCAGGAACCTACACCAATCCTGGTTCTGTTGAGCATAAAACTGGATCACCTCCACAGTCAGAGGGGGCTTGAGGATAATCCCTACAGTGTTGTGGTCATCCAAACAAAAGGACCCACTGGGGTGACTTCATCCTCCAACCCCTTAATAAATACCAGGTCCAATGGGTGCCCCCTTTCATGCTTGGCCAAGAGGGGTTATCACATCTTGTGTTGAAATACCCCAGCAATAGATTCTGGGGGGTTCCAGTGCTAAAGCCAACAGATGATCTGCAAACTCCTACAGAAACTATGACACACCAAAGAGGGGAGTAGACAAGGATGATTCTGCATCCTGAACTGGTCATGGATGAAAGAGACACCCATTTAAAGGATCCTGGTTGTTCACCAGGCAACACAATGAGGGTTATCTTGGATTTAAAAAAGGTGGCTACCCCACTACCTTTACACTTCAGTCTTGGTTGCTGTGCCAAAGGTAATCCTCAGAGGGACCAACTTGGCCAAAATAAGTCCATAGCTGCCATCCAGCCAGGCCTGCACAATACAGACCAGATCAGCCCCCACTCAGAGATAACATCTTGAATATTGGCAGTCTAATTTACAACTAACCTGGCATTGCAAAGGAATATGTTCTCATTGGAGACAAGAATGGAGAGGGGAAACATGATTGAAACATACAAGTTCCTGAGAGAAATAAATATGGTGCCATCCTCTGACTTGTTCAACAGAGTCTCTGACTCAAATACTGGAGCGCACGAGTGGAAGTTAAAGAGCTAGTGTACTGCCTGCAATTAATTGTCATTTTCAGATGTAGTCAGCTATCACTTCTTATATCTCATGTATTTATTCTTTTCTCTTTGCTAATTAGGGGATTTTTCACCTGGCAGTACTGGGGTGATGTGTAGAGCAGCACTCTGTCTGGAGGAAAAAAATCAGTTATGTTCCTCCCAGTACATCAGCACTGATGTCACTAGTGACCAATGAGAAACATTTCTCACTGCCAGGTTTCACTTTCATATGAAGCAGCAGGGACTGGCTCTCCCTGGTTACAAGCGATGTCACAATTTCCTGCATTTGGACTGGTAGCTTGTGAAAGTCTCTGCTCAGGCTGCAAGGATTGTGATGCCTCAAGGTGTTTGGTCTCATTTCTGATAATGTAGTGGGAGGAACAGAACTGACTTTCATTCACATATTGGGCCTGTGTAGTACAGTATGGTCTGTATGCCCATTGGCCCATGCAGTGGACCAATAGGCGTACAGACAATGCTGTATGCTGTCAGTCGGTGGGCAGCTGGGTGGCATGAGGGTGGGGTGCCACCGCCCTCTGCTGACTGGGGGGTGCTGGGTGGTGGGGGACCTCAGTGGGTGAGTGGGGAGGGGGATACCACTGGACCACTAGGATTGCGATTGCTATTTCCGCCCACGATCGGGCACTGGGGGGGGGTTCTCTGGACCACCAGGGATATTCTGAACAGATGCCCATAATCAGGCAATGGAGAGTGGTCCACTTGACCACCAGGGATATTCTCAACAGATGCCCATGATCGGACGATGGATAGTGGTCCACTGGACCACCAGGGATATTTTACACATATGCCTGTGATTGGGTGCATGGAGGAGGGGTCCACCAAGGAACTGCAGGGTGTTGATGCCTGGTGGCTGCAGCCTAGCAGGGCGCCAGGTGCAAGTCACCAGGGATCAGCGCACCGCATGCAAATGGGGCCATAATGACATGCAAATGGCCCCATTTGTGCCTTGCATGCATAATGGCCTCATTTGCATGCCCAGTGCTGAATATCGTGGTTGATGAGCCTAGCGCAACCGTACTTGAGCTGGCGCATCCCTGGCTCCCCTCCTGCCACTTGCGCTGGTGCAGTGCCACTGTACCATGCACAGTGCGTGCACCCTCAGTGCCATATTCAACAACGCTGAGCCATGGCGCAGCACCGTTGAATATCGCATGGTCCATGCCCTGGCCCAGCCCAGTTGCACTGCACCCAGGTATGCACCCCTGCCTGGCGCAGTCAGAATACCCCACACAGTATATCCCATAATCTATTTAAATTTGATATATGTGGCTTTGTGGGTTAAAATTTATTGTGGGTACTTCAGAAATTATTATTTGGCAAACTTTGCTTAAAAATTCAAGGACACAAAATAAGTAATACCATTAAAATTCCACTTGTGGAATTTAACATTCACAAAGAACTTATCACCACTGAATCACTTTATCTGCACTAGCATCATGGCCCTGCAATACCCCTCCACTACTCCTGCTACAGTGATACTCAGCTTCATGCTCCATCATTACTAAAGATAGCCAGATACTTCTGTCACAGTAGCCTAAGTCATAGCTAGTGGTAAGATTTTCATCACTTGATGCCACTGTCTTCAAATAGTAAAAATATACATTGTTATCTACAGGGTTGTTAAAGAGTCAGCAGGTGGAATTGTACAGAAACAATGCAGCACATGCGCGTGCTTCCCCAAGTCACTAAGTCAGTGAGCTCTAGTGGTTAGCTGGTATATTGCAAGAACTCAGGCTAGTGCACACTGATGTCCATGACTATCTTCATATTTTGTCACTCAAGATAGTTATCTGGCACTTGGTACCACTATACTTTTACTACAGAGCCTCCTATGAACACCACATTATTACCACTTGACCCAATCTTTACTTTCCGCTACAATGGCAGCTCAAGTGTATGACTGGGCAAAATGTATGGACATGGCTTCAACAAAAGTATCACAGCATTCCACAATTTCACAAACGCTCATGAAATTCAACTTTAATTACAGATGTTATTTTAGAATCTTTTGCTGCTTGTAACTTAGCCAGCCTTTGAGCAAGAGATTAGAGGATTGACACACACAGCCTCTTTTTTTCCATATTAGTTTTTTTCTTGGCCGGCAGCTAATCTGTCAGGGACCTATTCTGTTCATAGGGATATACCCTGCTCAGCCTGAACCCAGCCATCATCAATGGGATACTGGGTTTTTCTCCAACACTCCCCCCCATCTCCCCTAGTGGGGAGGTGCCTCTGTTAGCCTCACACAGCCACAGCTTCCCACAGCAAGGGCAAGCTCCCTGGCCAAGCTACAGGGATCACTGTGTTGGTGTAATCCACTGCCAACCCTCCCAGAATGAGATGTATTGCCGAATGGCAGCTGTCTCAGCCATAGCCTGCCTGCCGACGTGACTTCTGAACATGGGTCATTCACATGGCAACACGAAACTCTGCTATTTGGCTATGGGAGTGGCCTCAGACCCTAATATTTAGAGTCAACAAACCTAACAAAATTGGTAATATTCTGTTCTCTAGTTTTAGGGGAATAAAGTCCTGCAGTTTACATACTTGATAAATGTAATTTTAAAATTTCTGAAGATTTGGAGGCTTATAACTCAATCACCTTTAAAGTTACAGATATCATGCTTGGCACATATCTGTATGGTCCTTGGTAAAGTCATCATGCCACATTTGGTGCAAACAGAACAAACACTTTATAAATAAGATGGAAATAACTGAAATCAGAATTTTAGCAAAATTTTGTGAATTTTTGTGGACATTTTGTGAAATTTTACTGAAGCAAAATTGTAATTTCAGCAGAATTCTGCTGGCATAAGATAGATTTTGACCAGTGCTAGTACCTTATCAATCATCTGCTTCCATCATTATACCAGTCCTTCCAGAGCCTACCATCTATTCCCACATGTTGAAAAGGAGTCTGCTGTTTCAATGAATCATACAACTACCCGTAACTCTCATAATCGTCTTTGCAAAACACATATGCACCCCCTAATTTAAGACATACAAAACAAATATAAATAATTATACATAAGTCCCACAATAACCTCAGCTTTATCCAGAGAAGCCTGCTGAAACTTCAGAGGAGTAAAATAGCTTTGATCCAAAGCTGAAGCAAAAGGTTCACCCAAAAGAAATGGAAAGGTGAAGGGGAAGGCACCACCCAAGGAAGACTGCTTGTATTTATAAAAAGCGGGAATCTCAGTAAAAGAACAGAAAAGTGGGAGGTAAGAGAGGAGGCCACTCTATGAGTAATCAGTGCCCAGACTACCATGCTGACTTAATCGCCAACCCAGCAGGTCAACAGGGCGGCCTCCCTCCACCCCTCATCCACTCTCCTGGGGATGAAGAATGCCCTTACTGATGCTGACCCCAACCTGAAATACGGAAATTCTTTTCACCTCCCTCAGAATGAAATACTGTTCTTCATGTTCCCAGTGAAAACTGAAGCAAACGAGTTCCCACTTCTCACGGGGGTAGCAGTTGTCAGATGGCAATAAAAGGCAGTACCTTGATGGAAACCCTTACTCAAACTGCTCCCAAGCAAATGTTTATGACAGCACCAAAGCAGAAAGTGCCAGTGCCTATTCATAGGCTACAGACAAAATCTTCAAGGATACTTCAACCCTAATTTTGGCAGAGCACACTTTTAATATTAAACATTGTACTGATTTTTTTTTTATACAAACGTAATAATGACAGAGCACTCTAGAGGAGGCAAAGATACTGCAGTACTTGGCTCCAGAGCCAGTATTCCTTGGCTTCCCCTAATTTATAAATGCTGATTGAGGGTTTAATAAATAAATGCAATTATTTTTAATCAGGGCTTCCCCCAGGTTTTCGGCAGCATTCCAAGTAGTTTTGGAACATCCGCTGATTGTTGTCTACATTCTCGTTATTGAGCTAGACTGGGAAAGCAGATACATTGGTGAAAGAAGGAAGAACAGGAATCATATAGTGAGAATTAAGAAGGACAGGGGTGGGTCGAGAAGGGGAGGAGCAGGCAGAGGCACTGAATGAGTACTTCTGCTCTGTGTTCACGCTTGAGAGGGGGCAGATACCTCATGGGAGTGGAGGAGGGGGTAGGGAAGGGGTGGGGTGACAGATGGAGAAATTACAGAGGGGAGAGTACTGGAAGGGCTAAGGACACTGTGAGTGGACAAGGCACTGGTACCTGATGGCATTCACTCTAGAGTACTCAGGGAACTGGTAGGGAGCCTGGCAGGACCACTGGCTGACCTGTTCAACAACTCCCTGTGGTCAGGATGCGTATGACAGGACTGGAGAGTGGCCCATGTGGTGCCCATTCACAAAGCTGGACCAAAGGATGATCCAGATAACTACAGACCAGTGAACTGCACATCAATTGTGGGTAACCTCATGGAGATGATCCTTAAAATAGACTGGTGACATTTTTGGAGGACAATGGTCTCCAAGACAAGCAGCAACACGGGTTTGTCTCGGGCAGTTCCTGCCAGACAAACCTGATTGAGCACTATGACTCGGTGACCAGGGAGCTGGACAGGGGCCATGCAGTGGATGTCCTGTACTTGGACTTCAGCAATGCCTTCAATTCCATGCCGCATGGGAGGCTGGGGGGGAGCTGGAAGATGTAGGGGTTGGTACAAAGATGGTCAGATGTATCACAAACTGACTGAAGGGTAGGCAGTAAAGGGTGGTGGTGGAGGGGAAACTCTTATGACCAAGAGCAGTAACAAGCGGGGTGCCACAGGCATCGGTACTGGGGCCAGTGCTGTTTGGGATATTTATAGCAGATATCTTACACAGAACCCAGAGTAAGATCAGTCTGTTCACAGATGATACCAAGATGGGAGCTGTGGTGGATGACATTGAGGGGTGCAGCAGACTGCAGGGGGACCTGACCAAATTGCAGGAGTGGTCGAAAACAGGGCAGTTGGGGTTCAATGCCAAGAAGTGCAAGGTAATGCACTTTGGAGCTAAGAATCAGAGGAGGAGTTATCAGCTGGGTGGGGTACAGTTGGAGAGCATAGAGGAAAAAAAGGACCTGGGGTGATTATAATGGGGAGTATGAACAACTTGGCTCAGTGCAGGAAGGTAGCAGTGAAGACCAACAAGATGCTGGGCTGGATAGCAAGGGGGATCTTCTCTAGATGTAGCAAGGTGATTCTTCCCTTGTACAAGGCACTGGCCAGGCCACACCTGGAGTACTGCATGTACTCATTTCTAAAGAGGGGCATCAGGCTGTTGGAGGGGCAGCAGCACAGAACAACAAAGATGATCCAGGGTTTAGAGGGGAATTCATACGAAGACAGGCTAAACATACTTAACATGAACTCACTGAAAGAGAGAAGGAACAGGGGAGATATGATTTAAGCCTTTAAGTACCTGACAGGGATAAACAAGGCTAATACAGGTGAGATATTCTGGATTAGGAAAGGGAGGGATACTAAAGGGCATCAACTGAGGTTGGAGGGGGGTACATTCAGGAGGGAAATCAGGAGACATTATTTCACAGAGAGGGTGGTAGACAAGTGGAACACTCTACCTGAGGAGGTGGTTTCCTGTATGATGGTGGGCAGCTTCAAGAAGGAATGGGACAGAGTGGGGGGGCAGTGAGTGGGACGGAAGGGTGGGGCAGCTGCATGCTGAGGGGTTAGCTGCACAATTGAGCAGACTCAATGGACTATGCTGGCAGTTCGTATGTGGTTAGGGCACAAAGTTACAAATTTGGAGCCCAGTGTCTAAATCCTACAACTTCGAGTTACTCACTGTGGGTCCCTGAGCAAGCCACTAAACCTCCCTTCTCGTATTCTCTCTGTGATCTCTCTCTGCTCTCTGAATTTTTTTGTGTGACTGAATGGTGGCAACATTCTCTCACTTCCTTCTTCTAGATGGTAAAGCATTTTGAGACACACTGTTGGTGAGGAAAGAAATCCTCACACTGGCATAAATGCTATTTTTAGCACTTTTTCTGCACCGGCAGTAGCTTCCTTTTTTGCACATAAGTGCAAAAAATGCTATGCCAGGTAATGCCAGATGTAGAATTTTTGAACAGCTGCTCCAAAATAGCTACACAACGCACCATTAAATATGGAAAAGATTGCAAAAAGGCAACTTTTTTGAAAGTTGCATGCATGCAGAAAAAAAATGTTGACATGCCAGGGTGCCCTCTCTTGCACAACTTATTTTTCAACACTTGCACAATTTTTCTATTTTTGAAAATCTGGGCCTATGTTTCTGAAAGGTACATAAAACCTGAATTCCTTTCTTTCCTTGACTTATCTCAACTAGCTGGCAACAGACTCAGCTCCCTTACCTCATGGAATAGTGGAGATACCAGCGACAACTAGAAAGGTTCTCCGAGAAATACATTGAATGAAACACTGTATACAGTACATGGATTTGAAAATTAAAATAGTTGGGTCAGCATGGGGGGTGAGTAGAAATGCATCGTGGTATGAATGACAAAGAACCTCTGTGCGCAAACACTGAGGCAAGGGTTACCCCAAAGGGCATTAGGCTGGGAAGCCAAGTTTCAAGAAAATACAAAATCACACATGCCCACACAATGCAAAGCATCATGGGCTGCATATGCAAATCACCACAGAATGTTATGCTGGTTCAACTTTAAGCAGAATTACATGGTGCCGAAAGGCCTCTCACACAGTTTGCAAAGGGTGTTAACAGATGACATAGACACGTGTTTCGTCCTACCAGGACTCATCAGTATGCCTCGTCTGTTTGACACCCCAGTGGAATGGACCAGCTACCCTAAGACAGTATTTCTTGGATATGTTGTGGTGAACCCATTAAAATAAAAAACTATTTAAAAGACAAAGAACCTCTGTGCGCAAACACTGAGGCAAGGGTTACCCCAAAGGGCATTTGGCTGGGAAGCCAAGTTTCAAGAAAATACAAAATCACACATGCCCACACAATGCAAAGCATCATGGGCTGCATATGCAAATCACCACAGAATGTGGTATGAATGATTTGCTTATTAAGATGCACTGCTGCTTCTCTTTGCAGTGTTGCTAGTCCAAAGCAGCAGTGCTGCAGACTGCAATATAATCGGGGGGGAGGGGGCTGTAGTCTTCCACATGACCACTACCAGCACTTTCTGCTCCTAGGCCACCAGCATGCTCCTACAGTAGATTCCACGCAAAGCTACACAATAATATTAGTTGTGACTAGATTACCTACAGGTTTCTCCTCTACTGCTACCCATCTATGCCAGTGTGCCTGGGTCAGCTACACATGTAGCCCTGTACCATGTCAACTTAAAACAAGGCAATCCAATTTCCATCTTGGGTGCTATTTATATATCATGCTTGCACACTTACTGGAGATGTGATGTTTTATCACTCCTGGGTATCCACGACCATCATTTGATGAGCATGGTCTAAGTGGCATCAGTATTATTCCTTCAATAGCACACACATCTGTGAGGTCCAGTTATAAGTTCTAGTTCAGTGTCCGACCATGGACTCATACCCAAGTCTGACATTACAGGGCCATGCCAGACGGGTACTGCACTCTGGGAAGTGTTGCCCTTTAGATAAGTCACTAAACAAAGAAACCACCTTGTCTCTCATGATCATCAAGTGAAAGATGAAAATGTCATATTTACACAGTATATGAAAAGATAAAGGGTTTATTCCAGTGTCCTGGCAAATAATCTGCCTTTCCTTGAAAAATGCTAGGTTGTGATTGTTCATGTCTTTGTGCGGGACATTGCAGACCACAGAAGGACTGCTGTGTTTGTCTGTGCAAAGTCTCTGCATTACTACCATCTAAGCTCATTAATCTGTATGCACTTTGGGATTCATTCTCCACATATGAATGTTAAGCACCCTAATTGCATCCTATCCTTTGTGTTAGTTCAGATCTCAGTGCCTCCTGGGTGCCTGGATATATGCCCATTTCAGAAGCCTTTGGAAACATGTTTTCTTATAGTGTCGCCCTCCCCATCCAAAACACTTGCAGGCAGACTGACTTCCTGTATAGGATATCACATTGCCTCATTCTAAGAATAAGAATCAAGCAAGACAGGGATAATCACTAGCACATTGGAATTAACAATGATGAAATGAGCATCTGTGCCTCAGAGGTAAAGTAGGAAATGTAAAGAAACTGAAGGGAAATGCTAGCTAGGGAAATCAGCTGAGATGTTTAGTAAAATGAAGGCAGGATGGGAAGATGTAAATCAGCACAATCATCAAGATGATAATATTTGAACTTCTAAGCTCATGTTGTTCTGATCCTGGCAATAGATCAAAGGCATCTCAGCTGTCTTCAAAAACCCAAAGGGGAAAAAGAAGTATGCTGTAGCATTGACAGGAAATGACTGTGATGCAACCTCCAGTACCCGACGAGAAAACAAAGGTCTCCTGCAGAGAATCTGCAGGTTGAAAAATATGCAAGACTGTGACCAGCCAGAGGGCTTTGAGGCTTTGGGTATGTAATGTGCATGCCAAAAAGCCACCCTGCAGGCTTGGACTGTATTCCAGAAGGAAAACAAAGGCAGAAGATCCTGGAGGGAGACTGCAGGGAGGCATTTTATTCACGATTTAAGAATGAAGGAAACCTTGGACCACTGAAAAAACAAGAATGGCAAAGACTTTCATGCTGCGCATTAGTTCCCTAAGAAGTGCTTGTAAACAATGAACATCAAGCTATCATTCCATCTGGCATCCAGAGAAGAAGCTGTGGTTTGAATTCCTGGGTTATCAGTTGTCTTGCTATGTCATCTTATATAAATGGGACAGTGAAACTGAAAAAGCTTCCAGTGCTATCTGTGAGGTGTAGTCCCAGTGCCAGTGATAGCATAACCCATTGGTTAGTGCAACAGACTGTGAACCAGGAGATCCACCTTCCTTGAATCTCACCTGGCAGGTAATATGGTGTGGTAGTCAGAGTAAGTGATGGCAGGTCAGCTAAGAAAATGGTCTGATGCAAAACTGTTGGGCACTGGAGACTTACAATAAAGAAAAGGCCCATGAGCAAGAAGTTCTGAGTCTGAATTTCAGATTCCAGGCAGTGTGTTCTAATTAAGTGAAAACAAATGGATGGGTGGCGGGAGGTTCTGGTTCGAATCCTAGATTCCAGGGCACATGTACATGGGAGCTATGCCCATTACAGCTGTTTACTCACACAGACACATCACTGACTGCTAAGGAGGGAATATCACAGGAAACCAGGGATATATGACAAATAAAAGCAAGCATAGGGTATGTGGGGACGGGATTGTTTGGGGAACCATGGAGTCTAGTGATAACAACCTAGTAACCCTGGTTGGAACTGTAAACTTTTGGGGGGGGGCATGAAAATTTAAATAAGGCTTGTGCTTGTACCAGTCCATGGCACTATGTAGATCAGGACCAGTACAAGATCTATGAGGACTTTTGTGTGCTCACAAAGTTTGAATTTCAAAATTCACCCATTAGGGTTACTAGGCCAGTACTTGAGGGATGTTGCCTCCTGCTCCTGTACTCCTACAAGAAAGGAGAGGTTTGTGGGACTCAGTATAGCAGGATGGGCTCATTTGCTTTCCCTTATGGGGGACTATTCCTTTGACCCACTACATAAGTATTACAGAGGATCCGCCCACCAATAAAAAGAAATTGCAGTTGATTAAAATAGAATTTCTGGCAAGTATTTTCTTTATTAATAAGGATACATGTATGAAAAGCAAACCCTTGTCCTTTAATCTTCAGTTTGTCTTGATGCTACATAGGAGCTGAGATTGTAATTCTTTACTTGTCACACCTCAATCTTCTGCTATGGAGCTGACTATAATGTCATCAGCAGAAGATTATTGGGCTCATACCATAAGCGCTGTCACCCTAGTGCAGTACTGGGGGGGATGCTGTACCGTTGGGGTCTCCCCCTTCAGATGAGAGATTATACAATCTGTCTGTTGTGGTGGTTGTTGAGGTGGCTGTTAATAATCCCATGGTACTTCTTGAGAGAAGTAGGAGATTTTCATCTAAAAGAAAAATATGCAGAAATGAATCAATATAATCTCTCATTTATAAAATATCCAACCACAGTGAAATAAAGACAAAAAACATAAAATAAATTGATAATACAAAATAATCCACCACCTAATGAATCAGTTCTACCCATAAACAATTCAAAATAAGATTATGGACCACAGGAGAGTCCCCAACCGATCACACCCCTCCCTTCAGTTGCGCGTGAGGTACTCTTATTGCCGTAAGAGTTCCTCATGTGCTGAACTACTGTAATGGGCTTCTTGTTGACTGCTCATGTCGTTAACTGTATTATGTAAAATAAAAAGGATTTTTTTATTTAATATAGCCAGTGATTTATAATAAGTTTACAAGTCCATTTGGTGGGCTTCTTATGGATATGTGTGTTGCCTCTTGCATCCTTAGGACCACAGAACTGCTCACCTTCAGTTCACAGTCCTCTGGTCCTAGGAATGCAGGAGTTGACACTCCAATAGCCATAAGAAACCTTCCAAATGGACCCATAATCTTATAAAACAGGTTATCAAACAAAGTGGAAAAAAAATAGGCATCAAAAAAGATAAATACGTCAAACCATCCTTTATCAGGGTTCCATCCCACAGATTTTAATGAGTAATACAGAAATAATTGTTAGCAAAGGGTCATGTGTTTTGCTTGAGATATTGAGATATGCTCCCATAATAAATGGATCTCGTGGTATCTCCAATTATGCTAAGCAATTTGGATGGCCGTATGAAATTTTGTTTGCAAACGAATGGCATCTTTTTTGCCAGATAGTACATTTCATTGCAGCTGACAAACCCAATAATGTATTATCATTATTCCAGTCATATGGAAATATCCCCAGTACTGCATTTTCATAAGAAATTATGGAAAACAGGTGTTCCTTCCACCTTACCACCAGATCTGACCAAAACAGTTAAACAGAAGGACACTCAGACTAGAGCTATGACTACGTTTCTGCTACCTGAGGGCAAGATTCATGAGGACAAAATCTCTCCTCCAGACTTTTGTGTTTCAAAGAGTCCCTCACCTCCAGCTTCCCATGACTGCTCAACCAAACAACATCCCACATCCTTCTGGAATTCTGTTATCCATAGGCTTTCTCCCCCACTGTCATGAGTAGTATCAGTGGTCACAGGGGTAGCAGCCCAAAAGTACAACTGAGTCGAGCATTGCATTAGGGGCAGGCAGATGTAGTCAGACAGGGTTACTGTCATTGTTGTTATTCTTATTGATTGCATTCTGTTTTTTCCCTCTGCCCAAGGATGAGTGGGTGTACAATGCTGTCCAGGTGGCCCCCACGCACGCTGCTGCATGTGGGACTTCAGCAGCTACCACTCTGCTCCCTTCCCTATCCTGAGAGTCCCAGCTGCCGGGCACTGTAACCCTTCCTTCCTGCCCAGGAGAGGAGAGCAGTCCTGCAGATGCCCTATTCTCTCCTGCCCCAGTCAATCCACAGCTGCCCAGGTCTGTTCTTGAACCTGCATTCTTGGTGTGACAGCAGGTGCAGTACAAGTGCCTCAGCCCTTATTGCTTTCTGTTTTGACCCCATTCTTCCTTCCAGATCTCCCTTTCAATAATATAATAAAGCCGCTTTCTTGTTTCTTGAATTTCTGTCATGCACCTCATACTATTACTACAGTATTGCGATTTAGAGTAAAAGTTGATTATTGGGGATTGCCACAGAATTGTGTGGGCGGCAGGAGGGGTGTGCCAACCAGGGACACAGTGGTTTGCTATTGGCTTCCCAGGGTTAGTACTGCACTGTAACCAAGCCCACTAATTTTGGCTGGATAGAGGTGCGGCACAAAATGTCTTCTTAATTTGCTAGCAGATCCCCAAAGGAGGTTAATGACACAGGTCCTTTAAACTTACTCATGCCCTTAAGGCAATAGCAGTACACATTTTCATTTATGGCACCCAGTGTTCAAAATCACATATGATGTGGATTTCATATTTCACACCCATCTTGTTCCCCATCACCTGGGTCACACCTGGAAATAAGCAGGGACTTTATCAACTTGAGGTTGGGGGCTAGATGTAGCCCTTTCATAATAAGACAGATGTAAAGTAAAATAAATCAATAAATAAATAAAAAAGACTAGAGCTGCGTAAAGAGCAGCTTTAGCTATTGGCTCCTTAATGAGAGCCTATGGTGACACCAGTCCTCATCAGCAGCACCTGTTGTTACAATGACTGCTTTCGATATATGCATTTTCACTGGATAATGATGCTGTTGCCTGACTGCTGTTATTTTTGGTTCATTTTCCTGCGTATTTGTTTCTCCTGTGTAATCCATTACCCTGATTGTATATTTAGAGAACAGCTGCTGTGGCAAACAAGACTCCCATGAAGTTTGATTTGTCCCAGTGGAACATTTTCCCATTATGAAGAATATTAATAGATTTCTTATTTTATAGATTAATATGCTGTTTATATGAGATAGCTCAGTGGGCGTTTGCAGCTCATTTTAGCAAGAGCCTGTTGCTTTTGGCTTGCATAATTAATACAGTATGGTAGGTAACAGAGAGGTTTGGCAGATGTATTAATGTTCACCAAAGCACAAAGTTTAGCAAGCAGCACATCAATCTGATGACAAGTGATTCACAGGGAGGGATTCTGGTGTGGAACACCATTAATGCTCTTCAAAAAAGCTTTTCAGCCAATTAATCACAGAGCAAAAACAAGGCAGGCACTGCATCAGGGTGCAAGCTGCAGATAGAACAAATATGATATTTTGAAACAGCACGAAATCATTATACGTACTGTACAGTTACTGTATCTCTCATGGTTATGGAGTGCATACAGTATGTTGGGGGAGAGAACTGCAAATCTGAGCAGTTCTGACACATAAATAAATGAAGAGTCCCTCTTTTTAACCATGAGACACATTACTGTGCCTGCTGGTTGGCAGTATAGCATAGAGCTTAGAACAGTGAGCTGTGAATGAGCTTGGTACATCTAGCAGACCTGGGTTTGATTCCTATATCCTCCACTTGTATACTGTGCGATGTTCAGCAACTCACTTAACCTCTCTGTGCTCCCGGGATGCATCTAGAAATGAGCTTCTGCTCCATGTGCTTTTCCTGACCATGAATTGTAAAAAAACAAAAAATAAACTTACAAATGTATTATAAATCAACATCCTTTGATAAATTAAACTTACATTTTAAACCAGTGGTGCCCAATACATAGCACTGGGTGGCAGCACAAAACAAGGGGGTAGTGGTGAGGCAAGCTGTCACCTTATTATATCACCACCTATGTGTGCTCTGCACAAAGAGAGTGCATAGTCACAGGGAAGAGGGATCCCCCCTCCCAATGCAACTATATCACAATGCAGTTCATTTAGTCAGATGTTACTGTGTGCAAATGGGGTTTGAATCCACTATCAAGCTGGTCACTGACTCCCACAGAGTCCTAGCACAGCATTAGTTCCACTCTCCCCTAACACTGAGGCCTTCTCCTTCACCAGTTTTAAATCATTTTTTTGCATGTCCACAGGCACTGTCCCTGACAGTTCAGTGGCCCTCTGCCCACTGCCCAGTTCCACCACTTCAGAGTGCCAGCAGCAGTGTCCCCGGTCATTACAATGCCAAGTGAGAAAGTTGCCATCCTCTCTTTTTGCAGGCGGTGCCCCCTGCACCTCCCACCCCCCCTTTCTATGGATACTAATTCTGGGGGAGGGTGGACCTGGGGAAGGGGGTGGTGAATCTGGCATTTGACACTGTAATGACCCGGCACTGTAATGCCAGCACCCTAATGGCCGGAAAGGTCACTGGCCCCCATGAAATGCACTCCCTGGTGTCCAGTGGAACCCCCACCCTAGCCTTGAATCACAGCAAATGTGGATTGATGTCCATGGGCCGCCGCATTTGCCCTTCTCCCTCTAGCACCTAGAGACCCTGACACAGTTACCATTGGGCATGGTGACAGATGTGTAGGATGCTTTGTGCAGGGTCCTGAGGGCCCAGATTTAAGCAAAAGACTCATCAGGTTGGTCTGAAAGTTGCCACTTGAGTGGTCTTCAGGGGTGGAGGTAAGAAGCCCTTCCCCAGAAAGTTCGGCTTTAAATGTTGAAAAATGTTAAAGTTATGGGAGAAAGAAAAAAACCATAAAAAAAAAATGTTGACTTAGTCCTTGCACATTTAGGGTTTTTTTGGACTTAGAATTTCTTTGTGGTTTTTTTTTCAGTCACTCAAAACTTTCATATCTTTTGTTTCTGGGGTGCATTTTGGGGTGCAGTAACAAAATAACACTTACTGTATATGTCAATGAGGTAGAGTGGCGATATGCCCACCATGAAAATTTGGGGTCAGTCCAACCCCAAATGGGTCAAGTTATGGCCAAAAGCTAAAAAGCATATAAACATTGTCATTTCCATGACTCGTAAATCCTGTTTTCTCAAAAAAAAAAAAAGAAAAGGTCTTTTGAACTGAACATTGAAAAAACAATGTTCTTGGCATGCATGACAATGGCATTTTTAAATGTTAATGATTTAAAAACTAAACATTTCCCAGTGAAGCTGTCTATCAAAGGTACCTCCTTGGATCAACATTTAATAAACCTGAAAGTTTCAGATTTCAGCTGTCAGCCGGTTTTGAGCTCCATGTGAGCAAAAATGTCTTAATTTGGCAATTTTTATGTATTTTCAATCTTCTAGAACTTTTACATTGCTTAACCCATCATTACCAAAGTTTCAGGACCCAGAGCTCATTGGCCCTGAATGAGGCGTCGAATTGCAGGCTATTCTTTTCTGAGATGAAACATTATTAAAGTGCAAAAACAGGGCTTTAACACAGAAATGTTTTCGTAACCCTAACTATATGGGCACTACACTGCCTCTTTAATATATTGAGATTAATACATAGTCAACTGTGTGTTATGGATTTTTTTTTTTTACTCACCCAAGGTTTATGGGGTTATCACACACTGAGGGTTTTGTAAAAAAATCTGTAAAAATACAGTTGCCTATGCTTTTTCTTTTTATAATTACTGGTGCAGGGTGTGAATTGCAATACAAATAAAGTTAGTGGAAGGTCATTTTCCACCGGCAGTGATCCCTGCTGCCCCTTGCTCAGTCCCTCACATACACACACACGCGCACATGCACACACTCCTTCTCCAATTCAGACTTTTTTTAACTCAAACTGTGAAACCGTGCATAGGTAGTGCTATAGGTAGTTAGCCATGTCCCCATCGCTATCTCCTGAATCCGATGCACATCAGGATCAACCAGATATATCTTTTAAATTGTAAAGGCAGGATCAACTGGATAAATAATTTAAAAAGTAAATAATGAAGAATGAAACTGAAGAGAGGAAATGAGTTGTACCAGCGGCCCGTCACTTAGCGAGAAATGGAGCTGCCATGTTTGTGAAACTGTTCAGCCCACCTACACACAAAATAATGGCCAATGAGGTAGTGCCACAAATGGAACTGAAGGGAGAATAAAACAAAATGCTGTAATAATTGGGTAACCTGGTTATTACAGTGTTTGAAACAATATGTGAAAGTATGCATTAAAGGGGGTCACCGGTAATTATACAGAGAATAGTGCATAGGTAACCATGCACAACAAGCCTGTGTTGCCACAGAAGGGTCTGATTACATCACTTCCCTTGAGAGCAAAACTCAAGAGGTCTTATGTAACAGATCCCTGAGGTAAAAACACAGGTATGTTATGCAAATGTTTGTCCAGCCATTATTCTTTATAGCCTATATTTTTTTTGTTTCGCTTTTTTTTTATTTGTTAAAAGTGAGAGTGATGTTGGCAGTGGTCATTAACCGCAGCAGCAGGGAAAGCACCATCTACAAAGTGCAGTCAGTAACAGCAGCAGCAGCAGCTATGAATGTAAGAAATAAAAATGTTGATGGCATTTACATTTTAAAAAATCATGTGAGAGGGCAGCATGATGACACAGTGGGTAGCATAACATGTTTCCTTGCTAGGGACCCAAGTTCAGAAGCCTGCTGGGCCATTTGGTGAGGGGCTATGGAGGCTGTGCTGCATGGCAATGCTCCCAGCTGGGGAGGGACAGGTACCAGGTTCCACCATCATTAAGACCCCGGTGGGGGGCCGTAGGGGAATGCTATGTATGTGTGAAGTCTGTAGGGGTACTGCTGACATCAGGGAGGGCAGTGAACAGGAACAATGGGAGAAAATAAAAAAATCTAATGTGTACCAGTCCCCATTAATGGTGATGCTGGTACCTTTCAAAGTGTCACAGAAACAAAAATAGCACATAAAAGAATAAATGTGTGCCAGCCCGGTGGTAAGAAGGATTAAGGCACTGAATGCCTTACCTCCATCCATGCATGCGACCCATGTTCAGGAACAAGCATGGACTGCCAGAGCTGAGCATGGTGGGAGAGGAACGAGCATTCTGGGGACTGCTGTCCTGAGGAAGAGTGGCCAGATGTCTCAGCCCATGACTTCTACTGGGTGGAGGCCTGGAGGCCTGGTGGTAGGACGGGTACCATTGCTTGACAGGTAGGACCACAGATCTACAGAAAGTGTGCACCTGCACCAGCACATACTGATGTGACATGGTGGCAGGGGTAGAGGGAAGAAAATGGAGAACAGGATCCACTGGATGATGCCCATGCACATCTACCCAGGAACCGCAGCACTGCCCGGATATCTGGAGTTACTGGATATGTGCTCTGAGGGGTAGAACAATCCCACCATGCAGGGAATCTATGGAAGATGCACTTCACGTAAGTCCAGGGGAGGTGGGTGCCAACTCAGGGGAGGTGGGGTCAGGATGCTGAAGGAGCTGCCCAAGTAGTAAAAAAAACATTGTTGGGGGGGGACAATAAACGTGAGTGGCCATAACATAGGAATGAAAGCATAAAAATATTTATGCTTTCATGACTGGTGAGTTTTAACAAAAAGACAAACTCCCCCCACAAAAAATACCAGGGTTTTTTCCTTCATGGCTAATATGTCGACCACACAAACCGCAAACCACGCTGTTCCATAGATTTTCATTTGTTAGTGTGCAATCATTTGTCGGTATGTCAGCCTTAGCTGGCTCTCCCCACAGGCATACAGGGACTTCACCCTCTGTTGCCTGATGTCACTATGCACCTCTATCATCTCTCCCTTGTCGAGTTTCCTAAGACACAAATCAAATCTAGTTTGACCTGTGCTCCTCTGATCCCCTTTTGTGTAAAATGCCATGAGTAAATTCGAACATGAGCAAAATGCCTTTCTCCTCCACATGTCCATCCAAGAAAGCCTTTCCACTGGGGAATTAGAATTGCTCCCTCCTGCTCCCTCCTTAAATCACAGCTACTGGTTCACTTATTGATTGCATCCCACTGCAATTGTGCAGCCTAAGACATTAGCTCCTGTCTTGTCAGTTTGTATATATGCTACATTAGTACCACTTGTACTCTCCATGCTGTATTAGCAGCTGTATTGCAGTCTTACAAAACAAATTGTTTAACTCATGTTTTTGTGCCACTTAAGTTGCATACATTTTTATGTTTGCTTGCATGCATGTGCAAGAAACGTAGTGCCATCATCCGAATTTTCCAGAGGTGTGTCAGCCTCTTCCAATTCAGTCAGTGTGTTTGCAGGCATGGTCGCAGTGCGCCAATCACTGCTCCAGCTGTCTATGACAGCAGTTGAAAATGCAGTG
Source organism: Neoceratodus forsteri (assembly GCA_016271365.2). NCBI lineage: Eukaryota > Metazoa > Chordata > Ceratodontiformes > Ceratodontidae > Neoceratodus > Neoceratodus forsteri. The sequence goes on along the minus strand of CM028131.1, from coordinate 155,361,979 downwards.
GCATACAGTTGAAAGGGAGAGCTCCGCTTCAGTGAGCAGAGCTCCCCCCTCAACACGCACGCATATTGCATGCTGATGCGCCCGCACAGCAGTATAGTCGACGGGTGCTCAATGCCCCGCCGGCTCCACGCTGCCTCCCCAAAAAGTTTTTGGTGCCAGCGCTGGGAGCTCCACCCCAGCGTGGCACATCGCCCAGGGGGCCGACGGGGTGCCCAACTCGTCAGCTCCAGTCCCCAAACAGTTTTTAGCTGCCATGCCGGAGCCCACCCCAGCATGGCAAACGCCCCGCGCGCCTTAATAACAAAAATAAAAACCTGTAAATTAAAAACGGTCCTCACAGTCTCCCTGCCCCCACTCGTGACTTTCCACTGTGCACCCTGCCTCCCCGCACCCCCACCCCATACTTACTTCCAGAGTCCGGGCGCGACGATCTTGGTGGACCGGGACACATCTGCACTCTTCAAAGCCGACCGCCAACTGAGGAAATGCCGTAAGCTGTATAATGTAATAGATAGGGTTTTTTCAACTTTGCTGCATATCTCGGGCATTTTTTGGAATTTTTGCACCAAATTTTCAACATGGGGTTTTTGGGACCCCTTCTCATGAATGCTGTCACTGTCATGGCGTTATTCGGGCCCGAAGGGTGATTTCACAATCACTGTGCGAAATCACCTTTCAGGACTGATTAATGAAATGACACTGTCAGTGTTCATAAGGTGGGCTGTCAAGAAGCCTATTTTGAAAATTTGGTGGAAAAATTCCTAAAAATGACTGTTTTACGAGCGTGCATTGCGCAGTTCCTACGCACGCTTGTAAGTTCGTGAATTTTCAATATTTTCACTCCAGATTTTCAACATTGCCATTTTACCACACCTTCTTATGAGCAGCATAGCTGTCATTTTTCACATCTCACCCAAAATGTGTTTCTGCCCATGTAGTGCACAATGGCGCAGTCCATGTGTGAAATCAATGTATGGGACAAATTAAGAAAATCACAGTGACACTGTTCATGAGCAGAGGTCTTAAAATGGCTATGTTGAAAATTTGGTGAAAAAATTCCTAAAAATGACTGTTTTACGAGCGTGCGTTGCGCAGTTCCTATGCATGCTCGTAAGTTCGCGATTTCAATATTTTCACCCAGATTTTCAACATTGCCATTTTACCACACCTCCTTATGAGCAATACAGCTGTCATTTTCACATCTCACCCACAACGCAGCTTCACCATGTAGCGCATACAATGGCTAGTCGGTGTAGCAAATCATTGTATGGGACACATTAAGAAAATCACAGTGATACTGGTCATGAGCAGAGGTGTTAAAATGGCTATGTTGAAAATTTGGTGAAAAAATTCCCAAAAATGACTGTTTTAGGAGCGCACGTTGCGCAGTTCCTACGCACGCTGGCAAGTTTGCGAATTTGTAATATTTGCACACCAGATTTTCAACAGTGCCATTTTACAGCACTTCCTTATGAGCAGTACAGCTACCATTTTTCACATCTCGCCCAAACTGTGTTTCTGCACATGTAGGGCACAATGGTACAGTCGGTGTGCGAAAACAATGTTTGTGACAGATTAAGAAAATCACAGTGACACTGGTCATGAGCAGAGGTCTTAAAATGGTTATGTTGAAAATTTGGTGATAAAACTCCATAAAATGACTGTGTTATGAGTGAGCATTACGCAGTTTCCACGCACCTTCGTAAGTTAATGAATTTGTAATATTTTCAGTCCAAATTTTCACCAGTGGCATTTTTCTACACCTCTTTATGAACAGTACAGCTGTCATTTTCCACAACATGGCTGAAATGTGTTTTCACACTTTCAGCACAGAAATGCGTGGTCGCTATGGGAAATCATTGTTCGGGACAGATAAAGAAAATCACACTGACACTTTTCATGATCGGAGGTCCCAAAATGCCTGTGCTAACAATCTACTGTAAAAAAATCCCCAAACTAATTACATTATGGGTGTGCATTGTACCGTTTCTACACACGCTCGTGACTTCACCAGTTTTTTTAAGATTTTCACAGCAGATTTTCAACATTGCCATTTTTTACACCTCCCCATGAACAGTACAGCTGTCATTTTTCACATCCTGTTCAGAATGTGTTTTTGCACCTGTGGTGCCAAATGCCATAGTCACTGTGCAAAAGCAGTTTTTGGCTAACAAACTAATATTGCCACTGTTCATGAAGTGGGGGTCACAAAAAAACCATGTTGAAAATTTGGAGTGAAAATACCAACGAATGCCTGAGGCGTTAGGGTTTCCGACCATAACGCCCCACCCTGTAGAGAATGACAGGCATCAGGAGTGTGACTTGGGATTCTTGCCTGTAATGCTCATACCATTCCACCCCCACCCACACCCTGCAGCCAGTGAGAGGCATCAAGGTGTGTCTCGGACTCTTCAGGCCCAAACGTTACCCCATTCTCCTATACCGCACCCATCTCACCATATTTCCTGATGGAATGGGGTGTGCATAAGGGCCAAAGACCCCAAGGCACACCATGACACTTGTCAGTGTCTGCAGGGTAGGTTGTGGTGAAATGGCGTGGTCGTTATGTCTGATGACCCAAAGGCACACCCCAATGCCTGGCACTCTCTGTAGGGTGGTGGTGGGGTTGGCTTCAGTTCAATACTTCGCTGCCATTCCTATTATGTAGCTCTGTAACTTCTACACTACCAATGCCAATGCCAGCAAGCAAACATTCGGCATCGACAAATGCTTGTTTTACTTTGTTTTTATTTGTAATTTCAGTTACTCTTGAAAATGTATTTCCCAGCTTATTCACAACCATGTTTCTCTCATCTCCACCCTTTTCTTTGGCTACCTATGCAAGAGTCATTCCTAAAAAAAAAAAAAGGTCTCGTGGAGCAGTGTGTTTACCTGGTCAACAGCTAAATAAATAAAATTAAGTTTCAGAAAAGCAAAAAAAAACATATGGAGGCATGAACACGAGTGATGAAAGTGTACTCCCAGAAGTATAAAAATATGTGAGTCCACACCTGAAGAAAGACTGCAACAAATTGGAGGCAGTACAGTGCAGGGCAATTAAGGAAATCCATGGCCTTGGGGAAATAATGTCTGAGTACACGCTGCAGGACTTAAGCACATCAGCTTAAATATCTTCTTACAAGAGCACTACAAAATACTTCCTTGCCTAGGACGTCCTATCATGCTTGTGTCATAGCATAAGAGTGGGACAGTATATAAGTGGAACAGAATGCGACTCACAGAATGTACTCCAGATAAACATGTAAGCTGTGTGTAGATTAAAAAACTCTTTCATGTGACAGGAAATTTTTCGGAAGGTTTTAATTTACTAGCTCCAAACACTGACAATCATGCAACATTATAGCCTGGCCAATACAGCAAAATGCTTCAGGGGGTGTGGGCAGGTGGGCAGCCGTTGGCACATATTCTGGGGCTGTACGAAAGTACAATAGTTCTGGAGTCACATCTAAACAGGTGTTAAACAGATTACTGGGGCAGTACCACTGATGGGGTTTAGACTTTCCCATGGTGGTCAATTCTAGGCCAGAACTCAGAAAGATTCTCCTTATTCTGCAAGATGCCACATTAAAATGTATCACATCACACTGATTGATTTCCAATACGCCTACACTAGAAAAATGGTGTTGGAGGATACTCAAAATACAAATGGAGCTAATGACAGCTAAACTGAACCTGACAGAAGAAACCATGGGAGAGGTTGGATTATTTGGAGTTCAGAGAGGGAAGGGGGAGGAGATGACACTGAGATGACAGGTAGAGCATAAGTATCATGGAGGCCACTTGCACAGTAGGTTTGTGTATTTATTCATTTATTCATTCATTTGTTAACTGGGGTTGGTGCACTGATCCAAAGACCTTTTTCAGGCAGGGCCTGGGACAGGTACTAGCAAATACAAAGGTACAAACATCAAAAATCAAGTAGGGATCATAACAGGCAGGACAAGTCAGCTGATCATACAGTAGTGAGGAGGAAGAATACAATAGACAGCACTAAGTGCATCCATTCCAGTGAGTATCAGAATGATTCTCAACAGATGCAGTACAGGGCAAATTTAGCAACACAGGCAGCAATAACAATGTCTGATGACAAACCTCAGGTGTACCACAGAGTCCATTATGGATTGGGTTCAGGTAAGTAATAATCTGCTAGCCTGAGAAGAAAGACAGTAAAAGGTTAGGTTAACACAAGAAGGTTTCACTTTCCAACTTTTGAAGGAAAAGGAGCACTGGTAAAGGCCCCCATATAGAGTACAGAGGGGGAGGGTTGCGCCCCTGCAGTGGGTAGCACATTTGTCAAAGACAGAGTGTCAAAATCATAGTGATATGGTGGTCTGCAACATGTTAAAGAAATGATGCTGAGGCCCCGTGGCCCTAGGGGGACTGTTATGCTCCAAGAGTTTAAATAGAATAGGCAACACATTTTCCAGTTTCTTTTATAACGGAATTAACTGCACAACCTAATTTTTTCTGGTTTGAAAGGTTTCGATGATGTTGACTTTTATCTTTTAATAAAATGTATCCATGGAATACATGCAAACATTAATGAGGACAGACAACAGTACTTGTATGGCATCAATCTGGTGATGTACAAACCAGGATACTTGTTTCCTTTTTACAGGTCCAAAGATGTCTTGAATGGCTGAATGGGACAGGCTGTTTTATGTACATATAATGGAATGTAAAGCTTTAATGACTGTCATTCCTCAAATCTTAACCTGAACTCTTTTGTTATAACGGTTCTTAATTGACCTCTGGACCCTGGTATACGCTTGAAAAATGTCACCTTTTGCTTTTACTCATGTAATGCTGCATGGATGGATAATAAAGTTGAGTTAAAAAAAAAGAAAACAGCAGCATCATCCATGGCTCCTCCTACTGCATGCCAAACATTGTTGCGCCAAACCAATGGGCTTTTTCAAGACCTGATGTCAATGTTAGCAGTCCTGCTTTTAAAGCAGATGCTTAAAGGCACAGTGACCTTAAAAATATACTAGAGTTAAAATAGAGATAACTAAGCAAGTACCATAATGCCAGTAAAATATGATATATCACAGAAAGCATATGTTAAAAGTGTAGGCGAAAAGGAGCAGAAGGGGAACAAGAGAATGGGGGGGGACAGAGGAAAAAGGGGGGAGAAAAAAGATGTATGCATTTGCCTCTTACACTTCAGCTGTAAAAGAGCTCCTTCTCATACTAAAACACACATAAATAAAATAACAAAAATATATGTACATATTATATCAAAGGCACATCAACAACAAATATGTATATATTTATTTATTTGTTTTTGTTAACCAGGTAAGTACACTAAGCAGAAACTGCCTTTTTTCAGGTATGACCAGGGCGAATAAAAAACATTGACAATTCAAACAATGTATGGCATAAAACAACCAGATACAGTATTCACAATGTGCAAAGTATTGATATACAAAACAAAGCGCAAAGAGAATTAAATAATTAACTGTGACAAATTTTGCAATATGCAGTATAACCATAAGACAAAGAAATAATGTCTAAAGTGATAAATACACAAATAATATGAAACTAGATTAGATGATTGATTGCACATAGTAAGTGTCAAAGGAGGAACAAGTTGGCATTCAAGGGTACTCACATAGGTAGCAGAAAACAATGGTGAGGAAGGATCCCATATAGTGTACTAGTTACGAAAGCAAAACATGGGTACCATTAGTGAAGAGCAAGCAGGTTGACAAAGCAATACCGCAGGATAGGACTAATAAGTGCAGGGAATAAACTAGGTTGCATTGTAAGATTTACAAATGGAGAAAGGTCAAATCCAGCAATCTGACTGGACATTAGCCATGCATTATAAATAGAATAATAGATAAATAAGTGTGTATTACAAAGCAGTAATACCATTATGAGGTTTTGGGGACATGGAACCTCAAGAGCGAAGCTCGAGAGGTCCTGAAGTCCCCAAAACCTTGAAATGGTATTACTGCCTTATAAAACGCTTATCTTTCTGTTATTTTTTGTAATATATGGATCCATTGATAATACTACAGTTGAAGATGACCTTTGAACTGTAGTATTATCAGCAAAAATGATAGAATTATCACTTTTCAGGATCGTGTTAGTGAGAGTAGTGATGTATTACTGGGAAATTTTGTATAACTTAGTACAGTATTATTGAGGAGTATCCATATATTACAAGTGTCTAATGCTTGGCTAAAAAAAAAGTGCTACTAAGCTGGAGGCAGCTGTGAAAAGAAATCAATATGCATTTGGAATTTTTTTTTAATTTTCAAATGTCAGTGGCAGCCATTTTTTCCCAACACTTAGCGTGATTTAGAGCATAAAATATAGTAGCTGTATTGTTCATTTTCTCTGTATTGAAAGTAAATGACATGTGAACAATGACACAAGATAAAACTCAGGAGTTTTTCCCTGTCCATCCTCTACCTGTGCTGTAACTGCTGGTGTTCATTCCATGAGTTCAGTGAAACCTCTTCCACATACCCAGTCCAACTTACATCAGCAATCTTAAAATAAAGCTGGCAGTTGGATACAATACTGGATCTTCTTAACGTATGCCGCTCATGTTCATTTTCTCTTTTTTTTTTTTTTTTGCCAATACAGGTAGCCACTCCTAGAAGATACTGGGTTTCCTCGCAACTGATCTCTGCCACTTACTACTCACTCCATTAACACTTTCCCAGCTTGCTTTTAGTTGAAACTGTTGGCATCAAATATTCAACTAAGTGCTATAGTAACCTCCTTAAAGTTTGTGATGTTGTTCTAAAAAGCCTCAAAAGTTTACCAGAAGGTCATGTCTACCAGGCCCTGCAGCATTATGGCTTACTGTCACATCTGAGAGATCTGTTTAGCACAATGGCTTTTGTCCACTTTGCCTGCTCAATCCCTTAAGTCAGATGCCGGCCCTACCCACATCTCTCAACTTTATTTTTAAATGGTGATTTCTACACTAAGCAGCTTTTTTTTTTTGTATAACTGTGAGCCTGTGTGTCTGTGTGAGTAGGAGGTGGGGGGCTGCCATGGCAACCTTATGATAGCACCACTACAGCAGCCACAATAGGTCACAAATTTCCAGTTAAAAAAAAGTTGTAAAAGTGAATATGGTGGAGGAATTACAGTATTTTACAGTAAGGTACAGTAAATATTTTTTTTTTACTATTTCAGCATATAAATTTACATTTTTTTAAGACATCCACAATGCATATTCCCATTTTAAAAATGCAGTAAGACACTTTCAGGGTGTGCTTTGAACACTTTTAATGCACGGCTGGGGCTGAAGGCACTCAGTCTGCTGATTGTCCCTCACTACACTGCTGTCTGTACATTAGAAGTGTCTAATGCACACACCCCATTGTGTCTTCTTTGCAAAAACTTCATTAATGCACTAGTTAGGGTTGAAGCAACAAAAGTAGGGAAATGTGGCATTAGGGTTTCCAACCCTAACACCCCACCCCACCCTGAAGGCAGCAACAGGTGTGAGGTGTGCCTTGGGGTTGTCAACCCTAATGCTGACCCCATTCTCCTACATTGTACCCATCTCAGCTTATTTACTCATGAAATAAGATGAGCATTAGGATAACAATCCCAAGGCACGCCCCAATGCCTATTGTTGCCTGCAGGGTGGGGATGGGGTGTTAAGGTTGGAAACCCTAATGCCACATTTCTCTACTTTGTCACTTTAGTGCTAACTAGTGCATTAATGTAGTTTTTACAAAGAATTCCCTTACTTTTTGAAATAGTATAATTGTATCCTCATTTGTCTGTGGGATCACAGGGCCCTGTGGGCCCTGCACTGTCATCCCTCCTTAGATGCATACATATACGTTGCTGTGAAAGTGCAGGGCCCAGAGGGTGCTGTGCTTGCATTTGTAATGAAACAGAAAATGAAATTGTCAGCCTAGCCTTCATATTACCCCACGTCATGAATCCAATAATGAAAAATTTTGAAATCCTCACAAAAAAGTGATTCCGTGCCACCACAACGCCATTGTGCGCCACAGGTGTGAAAATACAATTTGGCCAGGGTTTGAAAAATGACAGCTGTCATGTTCATGAAGTGGTGCAAAAAGATGTTTATGTTGAAAATTTCGAGTTAAAATATTTAAAGTTGCCAAAGTTACGAAGAAGCGTAGCAAAATTTCAACATATGCACATAACTTTGGCATTTTTACATATTTTGACCCCAAAATTTCAATATAGCCTTCCTATGACCCCACCTGTTGAACAAGGGCAGTGAACATTTTCAAATCCTACTCGAAAGGTGATTTCGCCAAGCAACTGCAAAATTGCCTACAGACAGATTTGCATAATCCCACAAACACTGTTCCTGATGTGGGATCCCAAAAAGGACATGTTGAAAATTTGAGCTCAAAGTATGCAAAAATGGCAATGTTAAGCCACAAAGCTGAAAACCCCATTGAATACATTGAAGCTTCTTATGAAAAAGGATTTTCCCCTCATGAAAAAGGATGATGTCATACAAAAAAAGTCATGAAAAAAGATTTCTAATGCTAAAAAAAGTAACATTTTAAGGACATTTCTGCAACAGTTAAGTGTAGAATCCAGCTAAGGGGGTCCCAGTAAGCAAGATACGTGTGTTAGTCGTTATCCAGAATGTCATTTTTATGGCTTTTGAAATGTTAGTTTTCCCTAGGGGAAAACCAGAAAACATGATGGCAGCCAAACAAAAAAGGATCTTCCCCTCATGAAAAAGGATGATGTCAATATGAAGAAAGAATTATTTTTTCATTTCATATACTGTAGCTATTTTTGGTGCTTCTTACTGAGCATCGTCAGAACCAGTTATTCAAATTTTCTAAATTAAATAACTTTGGAATGGATTATTTTTTTTCACCAAGCAAGCAAAAGGCACATCTGTGGGCCAGACCCTTTCTACCCAGAACATTTCTGACCAAATTCAAAACCACCTGGACAAGTTGACAGAAAACCCATTCAAACCAATGGGAAAAAATATTCCCAAAAAATTCACTTTTTGCACTATCTGTATCTCAGAATCCACACATCCGACTGAAATGAAACTTAGTACATCCTTAGAACTACCATGCAAGACCATGCATGCAAACTTGTGTGCAAATATGTTCAATGGCTGTGAAGTTATTGAAGTGCAAAAATTGGGTTTAACACCGAAGTGCCCATACAACCCTAACTACTATGTAGGGATGCAACCTAATACAGAAATATTATACAACTACAGGTGTTTATAAAAAAATGGAGAAGATGGAATATGATTATTTAGGCTTGGCAGAGTACTAGAATTTAACTTAAACTGCCAGAATGTCTCTCTCCTTAGGAGTGCTTTGTGTAAGTCTCCAGCCCTAACATTGCAAGATACCTTTTCAATAATCTGAAACCGAAATTCATGTTCCCTCCCTTTCCTTTCAGCATGTAATGCCAAAGCACTAAGGCCATTCATCTCATTAATACTACAAATATGTTCACATATTCTGTCCTGATGTCTGTGCTCTGTCTTACCTACATAAAAAGCTGAACAAGAAGTGCAAGAAGCTAAATATGCAACAGTCATAGTGCTACAAGTATTAAAGTCTGTGATCATATTTATTTGTTTGTTTGTTTTTGTTAACCAAGTAAGAACGCTAGACATCAGATATGCCTATTTTCAGGTACAACCCAGGAGAGTACTAAATGAATAAAAACTTAAATAATAATACAATGAGATCAATAATAGACAAATAATATCAATTTCCAGTACAAAGTGTTGTGCACAAAGCAGTTGAAATTGTATAGAAATGCAGAGTAACTGGGAGATATAAAATATCAAAGTGTAATAAAAAGCTGCAAATTCACAACAGGTACAAAGTACAATATTCAGTGTAAACGGGTCAAAACAAGTAAGCAAATAAACATTGTGAGGTAAGTTAAAACAAGGTAAAGGCTGCACTATGTTGTACATGTACTAGGGGAGGGAAATTTATGTAAGCAGTAAAGACATGACTAAGGTGGATGTAGCAAGTAAAAGCAGAAAGGATTATGGCAGTAGCAGAGAAAGGGGAGACAAACATAAATGCAACAAGAACAGAAAGTAAGAGCAGAAAGTGTATATACAGTAGGTGTCACCTGTAACTGGCTGAACAAAACTTGGCCTCTCTTCACTAAGGTACAGTAATTACATTTACATCATTTGTTTGTACCTGCTGTCAGATTTTTATTCTGAGTATTATTTTTCCAGTATAGACTATAAACTAAACATATCACCTAAATTCTCCCCTGTTCTACAGACTACTCTAGGGGTACACTGAACCACCTCTTTTAATTTGCAATCAGTTTCTAATATATGCCAATTTTTCTGTAAAATAGGCCAAATCTGATGTGCTTGAGGGGAAAATGTAGTTATGAATTTTGTACTGTCTCATAAGAAATATCATTTTTATCTCTAACTCTGGATCCTAATAAGTCTTCTCTTGTCATGCTGTTAACTTCTTCATAAGCTCTCTCAACCACCCCTTTATTGTAGCCCCTATTACCAAAGCTCATTTTTAGATCTTCAGAATGAATAATAAATTTCCCCTGTTCATTGCTGTTCTTTTCTAACCTCATGAACTGCCCTACAGGTATATTTTTAGTAATATGGGGAGGGTGGCAACTGGTATAATGGAGCAGTGAATTCCTATCAGTGTCTTTATGAAACAGTTCTGTAACCATGGTACAAATAGGGGCTTTAGAAATCATTCAGTCTAAAAATGAAGAGAGTATGCATCACGTGCAACTGTAAATTCAAGGATACTGTTAGAATTTTCCAGGTATCTAACAAAAGAAGATAATTCATCCTTGTTTCCTTTCCAGATAAAACAAACAAATTATGTACCGTATGTATAATTTATCTCAAGCTCTCAATTGCTATTCTTTCTTCTCTACTGCAATTATTGAAATCATTTTTAGTATCAGAAGTAAGGAGTCTCTACAAAACATTTAATAATGTGTTCTCAAAAATAGGTACGGTTTGATTAGGAGGAGGAATGAAGGTGGATTTTTTCTTAAAAGTATCAGTTTGCATTTCAGAAATATTTGCCCGCTCATTCTCATCTATATTAATTGAAATAGACTCCTCAGTTAACATGTAACAGTTCATCCCATCACCAATGAATGTTTTCAAATGAAATGTTCTAGTAAATTTGTATAGGTTAACTATGGTTTCAAATGGGTCAAGACTATTACTAGGTAAACAAGTTAAACCTCTCTGTAGCACTCTGTGTTCAATATCAGTAAGTTCATAGTCAGAAGTATTCACCATTATGTTATTATTTGATATTGTCTGCCCCTCCTATGTCTCTGGCTGTATTACCCCTTGTACTGCTGCCCCCTCTGTTGATATTATCTTTGATGATTTTCCCAATCTCTTTCTCCCTTTCCCTCTTTTTCCACATAGGGTTTACTTTCTTCTCAGAATCTGGTTATGTGGGACTGCATCTTAATATTCTCTGGGGTAATGGATTGTGGGAGTTGTTCTTATGCTGGCTGTGTGGCATAGCTTGTTGACTGGGCAGAATGCCCTCTTGACTTATGTCTAAAAAGGATCATGAGCTTGGACCCTCAGATTCTGATCCACTAGTGTAAGTATCTCTTGAAGGAGTATTTCTGTTATTGTTTTTTTAATTTTGATTTCTCTGGCTGACCCTTTTTGCTCCAATTAAACATACTACCATGTATTGTTGGTAGTCCTGCCAATCTCCCTCAAACTTTTTTCTTTGACCCTTCTGATTCTTTCATCATAATTCCTAATTGTAATGTCCAACTACTGTTTTAATTAATTAAATTCAACATGACTTCCAAACTGATTCATGTGTGCCTCCTTTTATAAAAGCTCTTGTTGTATGGCACTTTCTACCCTTTCAGCATATTTTGATATGTATTTTATAAGACCTGCTGAGGAGTCCAACAAGTATTCCTGCCACCCAGACAAAAAAACAGTTCTGTTTTCAGAAGGCAGGTTGCTTAATTAACCATAATCCTTTCAGAACCCTTTTGACACTGAAGAATGGAGTTAAAGTCACTCTTTGCCAGTAGAGATGTGTTTTAAGTGCAACCCATTCCAGCTGAATTAAATCAGCTCTGGTATTTAATGGTTTTTGGGATGAGTATCTGTGTCAGCAGGAACAGATGGACTGTTTTGCATTTCTAATCTATTTAAAAGTGGGTTTGCTTGACCCTCCTTAAAAAAACAGATTCTATGTAGGAGCTCACAGCATTGTTTCCACTATGATTGACAGAGCTAGCATCATTATGAGGGGGAGCGTCCTGGCTGTTTAAGCCACGGAACAATTCCATATTGATACTTTCAGTAAGATTCTGGCAACCCAAGCTCACTTAACAACAAAAACAATGTGTAGTGCCTCTATGTTGGGGGCACAACAGAAAATGAAGTAGGAATAGTAAAATGCTCTCTGGGTCCCATTTAGTGTGGGCAGGACATGGGAGTAATGATGGGGTCCCCTCCTTCAGTATGCATTTTCCTTCTCCAGTCAGCAGAGCAGCTGCTGTATACAGATAAAAAAAATGTTTTCCTGTGCTGTCTCTGGCTGCCTACTCCATTCTAGAATCCCCCAGAACAAGCAGCTCAAGCCAGGTAGTATCCTTTAAAGTTCAGCCCATACTGGGCTATTGGAGAGCTGCACAGCAACTGAAGTCGGGCCAGTGAAGCAGATGGTCAGTCGCTGCCGGTTACTGTGGGCACAGAACAGCCCAGTGGTGTGCTGTCAGGCACCCCAGAAGAAACAGAAGATGTCCACTCATGGAGAGAGGGAGAGAGGGGACACAGGTCAGTAAGTGTGGTTTAAAGGCTTACCTGTTGTCCACCTCTCATCCCTCCATGCAGGTGTCAGGTCCTGTGGTGCTCCATGTGTGGTGCATTAGCCCAGTGTGTTGGCAGTCCCAAATCCCATCCTGAGCATAGTAAGGGCTCTCTTTTGCCCCATTTTTTTATTTTAATTTTAAAAGCAAAGTTTCTGGTCCCTCATTGGTGATATAGCAAGAGTCGCATCGTCAGAGAAAGAGGAGGAACATCGGGTGGCCTGCCCAGAAACAGAAATGCCCCACAAGGACCTGCCGGTAGTCCCTCCCACTGCCAGAAATCTCCACCCTCCTCCCTGTCTGTCTTCACCCCAGGCTGAGGCAGTGAGTCAGCAGCAGCACAAGAAGAGTGCTGACCACCTGAAGATAATTGAAAAATAAAGTTTTTTTATTGTTTAATGGTGCCCAAGGGTGCAGGAATTGCTGGAAGCCATGGGGGGGGGCAGTGGGTCCCAAATTAAATAAATTAATATTCAGGTGGTGCAGTGATGCCCAGAGGCGAGGCTGGTGTCATAAGGCCCTAAAGAAACGAAAGTTAATATTAATGAATAGGCTTCCCAAGGTAGGAGACAAGGGCAGTAGGCCCTGTCAAGTAAATAAATCTTTAAAAGGGCATCCTCTGGAGGATTAAAGGGACAAGGCAAACCCCAAGCATGTGAAGAAGCCCATTGGGGCCAGAGAAGAATTAAAGGGGGGTAGGACAAACCCTGTTCACTTAAGGAACCCAGGTGGGCTAGTTAAAGACAAGGGCTGGCAAGCCTAGATGCCCCATATATTTCTGTTCACAGCCTAGTTCCTGACACACCCTAGATGGGGGGGGTTTGCAGCCCAGAGGAGTAGTGTTCGGCTCTGGGACCCCCAGGTTATTGTTTGGGTATTGTGACAGTGACTAAGGTTGCGTTGGTGGGAAAAGGGGGTTTTACTCACCTTCAGACCACCTGTAGAGGTGTGGCCAAGGAAGGAGTTGGCTAGCAGCTCCTTAATTAGTCTAGCACTAGGGCAAAAGGGCATTTGGGGCATTTCAAACTGGCAATGCATCTGAGACTTTACCTAAACTGTGTTTATTGACTGAAAACTGCCTGAACTGTGTTCATTGCCCTAAAACAGTTGCTTGCCCTTGCAACTGGTCAATTGCCCCAGGAACAGGTCAATTGTCCTTGGAACTGGTCAACTGCCCTGGAACTGGTCATTTGCCCCTGGAACTGGTCAATTGCTGCAAAACTGTCGTTTGCCCTTGCAGCTGGTCAATTGCCCCAAACTGTTGTGTGCCTCCAATTGTCCCAAGTTGCAGTTGCACTGTAGTATGCCAGCATCTCATACCAAGAGAATTCCTGAATCCATTTTCAGCAGCCTTAGAAGGGTGTCCAGCTAGTGAATTCCTGAATCAGTCTTCAGCAGCCTTAGAAGGGTGTTCAGCAAGTGAATTCCTGAGGCAGTCTTCAGCAGCCTTGGATGGGTGTTCAGCAAGTGAATCAGTCTTCATCAGCCTTAAAAGGGAGTCCACTAGGTAAACTACAGAATCAGTTTGCAGGGGAATCCTCTGAAGATCCTCATCCATGGCCATGTCCCTGCAACGTCATGTTTGTTATTTTTCACTAGTAACAATTTACAGTCAGGTCCTGTGCAGATCTGGTCATTCGTTTGGGTTTCGTTGTTTTCTTTCTTTATCTCAGCTTCTTCAAGATCTTCTGTTTTTTGTCCCCAAACCAACATCTCATTTATTGTTTTACGCTTATCCTTGGCTCGCCCAGCCTTGGCACCCAGAAATCCATCATTCACCTGGCTTCCCAAGATATCTTCATCCTGGTCCTCAGTTTCTGTGTGGTCCTCCCAACATTTCCTGCATCTGGTATTGTATTCCAGCAGTCCACAAGAGGGCTGCAGCTTGGTGGTTTCCTGCATCTGGTATCATGTCCCAGCAGTCCACAAGAGTGCTGTGACTGGGTGACGTCTGTAACCGTTGTCTCATCCCAGCTATCCACCAGAGGACTGTGGCAAGATCCTTTGTGCTTGTTCTTCATTGCTACATTCCAGCAGCCCACCAGTGAGTTTTGTGCTGAAGAGTTCTTGTGTTTGTTCTTCATTTCCAGCAACCCAGGAGAGGGGGTATAGCCGATGGACCCATTGCCTGTTTAAAAAGCCTCTCCACATCCCTTTAGTCCCACGGAAATTTCCGTATCCACAACAGCTTACGAGTCTGCTTGTTCCCCTTTCAGGAGCTTCCTTGTTTCCCTTTCCTTTCTACAACTGATCAACCATCACATGGACAAAGACTTTGATAGTCATGTAAGAATTGCAAATTGTATCATTTTTAGAGTCTTGCTATAGCATACTACAATAGTTTCTGCTTTTGGAGTACTCCAGCGGTAGTCACTTGGATAGAGGCACACTTCAGGGTCAGGGTAGAGTGACCTATATAGTAATTATAGTACCTTTACAGTTTTAGAGGCTTGTATAGCTCTTGTATTACAGTACCTTTACAGTTTTAAAGGCTCGTATAGCTCATTTTTTTTATTTAGTATACTTTATTCATTAAAGATATGGCAAGTACAATACATTGAATATCCACAAACTGAACAATGGTAATAATGTAATCTTCTTCTTATAGGAAATTTTAGCATGCTAAATCTACCCCATTCTTCCCTGTGATTGTGTCTTCCTTTCCCAGGTTATACACTTGAACCTCATTCTCAACTCCTGCATATCTTTGTCAGGTGATACCATCCACCTTCCAAGAACCTGAAGTGTTCTCCCGTCATTCCACCTACTGGGAGTGACATTAGTGTTGGTAATTAGTGTGCAATTTACCTGGATCATCATGATACGTCCACTCTAGTCACCCTTTTACTATAATTGGTCTACAGTACACCATCACGCCACCACTACAAATGTCTTCTGTGGTAGCAGTAGTACAGGATTATTTCAGAGAACTGGGATGGGACCATAAGCAGGTAGCATGCACGATCGCATTTGCTGAGGTGTTACCTCTGTATGGCTGAGGGATGGACAGGGAACTCTTTACTAGAATTTTCAACAATCTGTTGAAGGCATGGTGCAGTGAGGAGGGCTTTGGCTATGCTGGTGACTAGGGGCCAGCCTGGGAGGATATGGGCATCTGTAAGGGTGATGGCCTGCATCCTTCCAGGAGAGGGACCACAGTCTTTTAAATGTTACTTGCAAGAGCATTTAAACTAGTGGTGGGGAGGCAGCATTATCAAGGGAGACACAAATTGCACCCCCCATGCATGATGAAACAATAAGAAGGGAGAGGCCAAGTGGAGGAAGCACCCCTGAGGCAGGGGTGCAAGAAGAAAGGGATGCAGACAGGACAGAAGACAAGTGGGTTTATAACTCAAGAATGTAAGAAGAAAGAAGTAAAAGAGACAAGAAATGGAGATGAAAATGAGGGAAGAGAGGGATCATGGGGAGCTTCAGAGAGCAGCACAGGCAGAAGGGGTGAAAGGAGGTGTTGCAGGCAGGGAGGGAGGGAGCAAGGTATGGAAAGATGTGTGGCAATGCAAGGAGTCTGGAAAAAAATTCTGGACCTGGAGGCCATCATGGAGGAGGCTAACCTGGATTTGGTGGCCATAATGGAGTCATGGTACACTGATAGTCATGACTGAAATATGGCCATACAGGGCTACGCCCTGTTCAGGAGTGATAAAAAGGGGAGGGGGGTGCCATTCGATATGTGAAGAAGGAAATCAAGGCTATGGAAATACAGGGTCACCCAGAGGAACAGGAAGGGCTGAAGGTTCTGTGGGCCATCCTGGAGAGAGGAGATAGGGCCTGTATCCATACAGGGCTTGTATACAGACTTCCAGTACAGGGACAGCAGTTGGATAAGGCACTAATGGAAGCCATCATCAGGATAGTAAATAAAGGGGAGGTGCAGCTAGTTGGAGACTTTGATCTACCAGATGTGGACTGGAGCTTTCCTACTGCAGCTTTATCAAGGAGCAGGGGATATCCTTGACTCCCAGCAGGGGGCATTTCTCAGGCAGCTAGTCAGTGAACCTACTAGGGACACGGCAGTGCTGGACCTAGTGCTTACAAACAGGGACAGCATTGCAGACATCATAATGGTTAGACTTCTAGGTACCAGTAATTACTGTACACTGTGGTTCAAAATTAAGAAGGGAGCAGAGGCAAACCACACAAGGACAAAGGTCCTGGACTTTAGGAAGGCAGATTTTAAGAAATGGGAAACTGCCTCAGAAACTGCCTCATGGCGGGAATTGCCAGACAGAGGTAGAAGCACAGTGGGGGGGGGCATAGTTAAGGAAGCCAGCATCTGCATGCAAGAAACAAGTAAAGGCAGAAGTAGAAAGAGACTGTTATGGCTCTCAAGGGAAGTGAAGGAAAAAATGCTGCATTCAGGGGGTATACGTTAATGCAGAGGAGGAGAACAGGGAGGTATACCAAGTAAAACAGAGGGAAGTGGGAAAGGTGGTGCGGGAGCAAAGGCACAGACAGAGGAAGGATAGCCAAAGAGGCAGCTAAAGGGGATACAACTTTCTTCAGCTAGATAAAACAAGGGGAGGGATAGTGAGGATAAGGAGGGTGGCAGAGTTGACTGCAAAGAAGAGGACCAAGAAAAAGATGTCATCCAGAACAGGTACTTCTGCTCAGTCTTTACAGTGGGGGTGGGAGGACGGTCCACAAAGAAGCAGCAGAAACAAAGGGGGGGAGGTGGACACAAGTCCATTTTCAGAAGAAAGACTCCTGAAGGAACTTGCAACTCTGAGGCTGCACAAGGCTATGAAACTGGATGGGATACACCCACGGGCACTAAAGAAACTCAGAGAGGTGCTAGCTGCCCCACTGACTGCATTATTCAACAATGCACTAGAAACAGGTGAGGTCCTGGAGGACTGGAGGAGAGAAGGCATGGTAACTCTACATGAGGGAGGAGGCTAGTAACTATAGGCCTATCAGACTCTCTTCAGTGTTGAGGAAATAAATAGAAACCCTTCTAAAGGAATGGCTTGTGAAGTACCTTAAATACAATGGGCTGCAAGACTGCTGGCAGCATGACTTCACATAGAGGAGGTCATGTGAGATTAATCTGATTGATTTCTTTGACTATCTCACCAGGGAAATAAATCATGGGGTGGCACTGGACATGACCTATCTAGACTTCAGCAAGGTCTTTGACACTGTGCCACACAGAAGACTGATTAAGAAATTGAGCAACCTAGTTGTAGGATCCAAAGCAGTGAACTGGTTTAGGAACTAGTTAACAGATAGGCATTAGAGAATGGTGGTTAACAGCACTCACTGTTATGATAGGTTAGTGATAATTATAGGTTAGTGATTAGCAGGGTACCACAGGGCTCATTACTGGGACTGGCCCTCTTCAAAGCCTTGATAAGTGACATTGCAGAAGAACTGGAAGGGAAGTTATGCCTTTTTGCAGATGATACCAAAATCTGTAATAGGGTGGACACTGAATGAAGTTGAGAGAATGTACCAGGATCTTGGGAAATTCAAGAAGTGGTAAAGAGCATGGCAGTTGGAGTTCAATACCAAAAAGTGCAAAATCATGCACCTAGGGCATGGAAACCCAGGAGGTAAAAACTGGAGTAGGATACTGACAATCACTAAACAGGAGTTGGGCCTTGGGGTTATCATAGCTGATGACCTCAAAGTGGCAGAAAGTGGCAGGGCAGTGTGACAAAAAGTGAATAGGGCTAGTCAGAGGCTGGGTGTCTAGGTAGGGGTATCTCCAGCAGGAGAAAAGAGGTGGTGTTACTCCTGTATCACTCACTGGTGAGACGCCAGCTGGAGTACTGTGTCCAGTTCTGAAGGACCCACCTCAGAAAAAACATAGAGTAGTGGCAGTCCAGAGGAAGGCAACTAAAATGGTGCAGGGATTGCACAAGAAGCCCTGAGAGGGGAAACTGAGGGATCTCAACATGAACAACTTTGAAGAGAGAAGAGCAAGAGGGTACATAATAGAGACATAAAAGTACCTCACAGGGGTGAACAGGGTGCAAGAGGGGAGTCTCTTTCAAATGAGAACGAGCACCAGAGCCAGGGGGCATGTGATGAATCTGGAGGGGAGGGAGTTTAAGTGAGATGTCAGGAAGTACTACTTCACTGAAAGGGTGGCAGACACCTGTAAGACCATCACTGGAAGAGGTGGAGGCAAAATCAATGGGGGACTTCAATCATGCATGGGACAGGCATAAGCCAACATTATTAAGTAGACAGGGCCATAGGGGAGCAATAGCAAATAGGCAGAAAGGCGGGATGGTTGCTGGAGATGAGTTAGAATCTCCAGAGGTAGACTAGTCAGGGAACACCTGGGCAGACTGGGTACATCAAGCAGTTCTTTTCTGCTGACAATTCTGTTATTGTTTCTATTACGCATGCACTGTGCACCTTTCAGCAAATGTTTTTTTTTTTCATACAGTGGTTTAGCCTCGGCAGCCGCTTCCACATGCTTTAGGCTCTGCTCAGTGCCCTCAGTCTCTTCACACACTCCCCTTGCCTTCACACTGATGGGGATCCACATGGGGTGTGAGACAGGAGTACTGGCACCATCATCCATGGAGGCCAGTGCACATACATTTTTTTCTCCCCTTTGCTTCCTTTGGTTCCCCTGGGCCTGAATCATGTGCAATGATGTGTGTGTGCATGCTGATGAACATGCATGTTACAGACATCTGCATCTGATTCCCCTCTGACAGTGCACACCTGTTGCTTCTCCCAGCCTCTGCTAGGTGGTGTCAGTGCAGAGATATGCACTCCCCCAAAGGAGGAGAGCTGTACACGGGATACTCAATCCTCCTTCTCCTGGCTGGACCGCAAGTGACCTATGTTAATTCCCAAACCACCAAGCAACAGGTGAGGTGCCAGTGCCTCAGCCTTCTGTGCCACTGGACCAGCTTTTGAGGTGAGTTTTACTATGAGAACTGATGCGCTTCATGTCAAAAATTTGCCACAAAGTGCAAATTGCATCAGTTCACATAGAAAAAATTCACATAATTGTTATGAATTGCATAGTGTGCACTACGCAAATGCTATACACAGTGCTTAGCAGTTCATACATGAATTTTAAATCTGAAACACTCCTATAGGGCAACCTGGTGTTGAGAAAAAAATACTGGGGGGTGCATTCCTTTAATACTGTTGTTGGCTTGGGAAGCGATTGTCATTTCTGTATAATAAACTGGGATTGGGTGGGAGGTAGATACTGTTGGCAGGATTCAGTACACCTGCCACCTGCTTAAAAAAAACATAGCTGTGTGGGGATGGAGGGTAGTAACAGCAGTGGGATTAAGCACCCACCGCTGTATCTGTTCTGAGGATGGCTGCATTTCGCTACCTGTGTGTGTTACTGATTTTACAGCACATTCCGTGAGTCACTAATGTACACTGCTGTCATTGAAATTCAGCTATTCTTTAAATGCTGAATGTTGCTACTGAGCATGAATGAGAAAACTCTTGAAATTATATTTCAAAAAGAATAGAAGTTAAAAACATTTTTCCAGCATAACGTTTAATTAACATTGGCCTCATGTATTCAGCTATTCACTCAATCCAGGCATAAATCAAGAGAAATGAAACTTGCTTCCTGGCAATATTATTTATTGAAAACATTCTTACTAGACTTTCCAAACATAGCGCAAAGTGAAAACCATAACAAACTTTTTCAAATGGTTGTCCTGTTTAAACTGATGTCCATATTTGTGGTTCAATTTCCTAATCCATCTGAGTAGGATCAATAAGAACTGGTAAAAATCATTCCAGCATATGCTAAATTCACAGATAATCCCAAAGTTTGGGTTGTAGGATCCAGGTGGAAATGTGTACATGCCCAGTCATGTGCACCATGTCACTGCTGATGTTTTGGAGGAAACTCCTCCTTCTTCTCAGGGCCTGCAATTCTGCAGCCACAGGTACTCATGCATGCTGTATAACATACATATACAAGTGTAGCTACAGAAGCACAGACCCCTGTGGAGCATGTACTTATACTGTACAACCACAGATACAAATCCACTAAGGCAGCCCATCAGTGCTACTGCATTTGTGTCATCTGGAAACGGTTGTATGTTATTTGTCTTATCTGATGGTGACTGTCTGTGGTTGCTTGTGTGGCATTGTCTTTTTGTTGCTTTGGGGGTTAGGGAGTTAGGAAAACCCTAATGCCACATTTCCCTACTTTTCTGGCATCAGGTTGAACCCTAAGTGGTGCAATAACACGTTTTTTTGCAATAAATTTTCCTTCTTTTTGAGATAGTGGAATTGTATTCTCATTCAGATGGGTCCTTTTGGGACCTGAGCAAACAGATGTAGACACACAGGACCCTCTGGGAGCAGTGCTAAGTGAAGAGTCCCTCTGTCTGTAGAAGTGTAGGGCTCTCTGGGCCTTGCACTCCTGTGTGGCATCGGATGTCAGCAATTTCTGGAGCTGTTTGACAGGCTGCAAAAACACAGGGCCTTCTGGGCCCTGTACTTCCATTTGGCTACAGATACAGATATGCAGAGCAAAGAGTCCGTCTATCAGCCAAAGCATGGCCCTCTGGCAGACACTGATGCAGAGGTGTAGGGCCTTATGCCAAAAGAAGATTTCTCTTCACTAAGTGGCACTTGAGCCCTTGCCAGCAACCCTGCACTTTTCCTTCCCAGGCAGAGGGTCATGCCACATTACAGCACTGTCCTTCCCAACCTCAGCCCATCCAGCTGGCTCCCTGAGCTCATTCCTGAAGTCAGCTCACCAGCATGGGATCACAAAGCACTACTGGCTGGTGTAAAGACTGGCACTATATACAATGTTCCTAAATATTTTTTTTTATTATTTTGACCCCAAGTTTTCAAGATAGTAATTTTATGACTCCCCATTAAAAACATGACATATTGCATTGATAGAATAATGGCCAAAATATCATGTTGCACCACAAGTGTGAAAACACATCTCATCCAGGATCTGAAAAATTACTCCTGTCATGTTTATGAGGTGGTGTGAAAATGGCTATGTTAAAGTTTGGAGTCAAAATACTGAAAATTAACAAAGTTATGAGTAAACACCGAAATATGTCGGTGTTGAAATATGAGTATGCCATTCACTAAAAATACCACCAACAGCTTAATCTGGTTCAAAATCATGGTTTCCATGTGTATTCTCACTGTTTAAGTACATAGTAGAGATGTCATTCCATTTCAACCAGCTGAACTCATTTTTCCTTTAATCAGTGCCATCTCATGGCACATAAACCAACTGCAATGTCTCGTGTAAAACCCAGTACACCAACACTTGCATACCAGGCTTGTGGGTCACTTACTGCAGCTGCATGGCTTGCCCTTGCTAAATGTTTGTTCCTTCCCTCTCTCAACTATGGACTGACAATTTTTACCCTTGCCGCAAAAACTAGCCTTACTAAATGGGATGTGGCCTATAATAACATCTGCCGCTTTTCCCTTGCCATCCCTTCGACTTACCCATCACTGTGATTTATACAATCAATGACACTGGTTGTCCTCTGATAATTATCATTTATTTGTCTTGGGCTGCTTCACAGAAAAAGCATCCACAATGCCACTCCACCCGCCCTGTCCAAATTCCTTCAGCCAGCTTTGCCATCATACTGGCTAAGGTCAATTAACTTGCAACCCCTCCTTGTCTCAAAAACTCATATACTGTCAGGTGATTGTGCCTTTGTTGTTTGTGCCCCTAGATTCTGGAATACCCTATCTGCAACCATCAGATGTACCCCCACCCATTAGATCTTTAAGAGCGCCCTCTGGTTGCACCTGAAGTTTGCCTCAGTCTGTAACTGTTTCAAGGCTGCTTTATATTCTCTACCCCCGCTTGCACCCTGTTGTGCACCCTCCACTTCCCTGGTTCCCCTATCCCCTATGAGCTCTAGTAAGGGGAATTATCTACCCTGCATGCCCTTCACCTCAGCACTTACCATCCTCAAAATGGGACAAATTGCACTTATATTATTTCCATAAAATGTAACTATTGTTTGCTCATTCTTATCTTTGATGTATATGCTTATCTGTTCATCCTGTACCTGCTTATTTGTATCACCCTGCTCATTGTTTGTTTTTCACATTGTTGTAATTCCCTTGCTGTGTTCTGTAAACCATGCTCTTGTAATCTCCTGGGTGGTACCTGAAAATAGGCATTCCTTGTCTAGTGTGCTTACCTGGTAAACAAAAGCTAATAAATAAATAAATATTCTCAGCCACTCTTGCACTTCACAGTACTATTGACTTGATTGTCAATTCATGAGTCTCAGGAGAAACTGCAGCACTCCTGACAATTTTAACATTTAGGCAGATGAGCTGGAAACCATGTTCAGGGCCAGGGGATATAGCTCAGAGATGCTGATAGAATCTAGGGCTTAGGTTCTGGCACTAGACAGAAATGATTTACTGATAGAGAAGGAGAAACCCAAAAACATCCTGAAAATTTTAGCAATGTGACCTTTCTGACCCAGTGTAACAACTGGACTGGGAAAATAGGCAACATTTTCCATAAGAATTGGTCTATTCTGTTAGGTGACAATATGGGGGCAAAAATAGTACTGTATAGTAGTTCAGAAACCAAGGACTACCTTCAGTAAAGGTGCCAGCTTATGAAGTCAGTTGGTCCACAGTCAGTTTGCACCGGGCACTAATACCCAGAACATCACTTGGCTACCTAAAGGATCCAATGGATTTTTCAAATGCCATCGATCCAATATGGGCAAGTATGCTAGCCCTTGTAAAGAATTTGTGGACCAAGATTCAAACATGAAAGTCCAAATCAGAGAGGAACTATCCTTTGATACCATATTTGTGGTATATGTATTGTGGTGCCCATGCAGTCTTCTGTATGTGGGTAGGACTGCCTGCAACTTACAAACAAGGATACAGGAACATGTAAGATCGATTGTCAAGAATACATTGGATACCCCAATAGGCAGTCACTTTAACATGGTACACAATTCAGACTTTAAGAACCTGAATTTTGTAAACCTTGAGTGGGTTCAAATGCCTAAAAGGGCAGATGACAGAGTAAAACACTTATTTTGTAAGGAAAGTGAATGGATTTACAGGTTCAGAAGTGTAAGCCAGGAGGTCTGAATAACCAGTGGACCTCAAACAATTTCTGTGATCACTTTAGTACACTGACTGATGTTTTGTTCTTACTTGTACATGTGATTAATGCTGTCAATCAATCAATTAATCAAAATCTTTATTTATCCAGGCAGGCACCATTGAGCAAGGCTCATTTGCAAGGTGGACCTGGTCATGAATACATCAAAGTGCAGTAGAGAAGCAGGTATACAAAAAGCAATAATATACAAGGAAGAAAAAGTATATACCGTGTATACAGTACAAGGTTGAAATAAATAAAAAAATAAAAAAAAACAGCATTATTTTACAATCGAAGAAGTCAGCAGATGTACAATCAACCATAGGCATACAGAGGTTATAAGCAGAGATCTTTTGAGTGAGGCAGCCGGCAACTACACATATAGGGGAAAGAGGCCATGTATGGGGTGGCAGGTTAGAGAGGTAAAGAAGAGGAGGGATATAATACCAATGACTGGGGGAAATATTGAGCTAAAACCACAGAAAGCGACGATGATTGTCATGTACTTGTTTATTATGATAATGACGGAGGAGGGGTAGATAATTGGGACACTACTATGGATGAGGTGGGACTTTAGCCAGGTTGGAATGGACAGAGAAGGGTGGATGCAGCAGGAAGAGTTAATAGGGAAAGAGTGAGAGCCAGGGGTAGAAACATGGCAAGCATCAGGATGGAAAGGGGGAGTTGCGGAATTAGTGGGCTAGCGGTGAGGAAAATATTTGCAAGGTGCTTTCATCTAGCGATTGTAGAGTGCCTTGAAGATATTCAGGCAAACAGGGCAGCTCAGCTTCAAGTTCCTTTGTAAACCATTCCACAATGTGGGTAAAGAGAAGCTTAGAGCAGCTTTGCCAAAATGAGTTTTGACCTTTGGAACTTGGAGGGCAATTAGGGAATAGCTCCTTAGAGCATAGGTGCCTAACACACTCCGAGTAAATACAATCTGAGACATATGAGGGGAGCTCGTTGGTCACTGCTCTGAATTTCCACTGGCCGGCATTTCTATTCCTTCTATAGTGAAGAGAAGTCCAGCCTAACGATGAGTACAGGGAGCAGTGGTGTGTGGAAAGTGGTAGGCCAGTAATGAACCTGATAGCTCTGTGGTAGAAGGTGTCCAACTTAGCCAGTGCAGAGGCAGTGCAGTGGCTTTAGAGCAGGTCCGCGTAATCTATTAAAGATAGGAAGGTAGCTTGAACCAGTTGAATCTTGGCCTCCTTTGTGAGCAGGTGGTTAATTCTGTAGAATAGTCCTAATCTTTGCCTGTTTGTTTCTTTCTCTTCTAGGCATCACTAATTTATCTGTCTCTAACTTGATGTGACAGGCTTGGGGCAAAGCATATGCTGGATGCCCTGGGGAGTCATCCCTATACTGAATCCAAAATAGAAATTGAGTGATTGCTAACCACTCCAGACAAATCTTTCCCTCTTTCTTGCCTTCATTTTTTATTATAAGTTTAATTTGATATGAAATGTGCTTCAGAGGTGTCCAACTTTTGGTACCTATAGGTGCCAGTCCATTTGTATTAATTCAGTATTCTAGTGGTCGCCTCCTTTTGTCACATTCAAATATTTTACATTTACCGTAACTACTATTTTTATAAGATTGAACCACATCAGGATCATTTATGGCCTGGAACTAAGGTTTTCTGTACTCATTTGCACCTTTAATTATGAAAAATGTATACAATATATAGAATATCATTCATCCATTTATCTACAGTATGCATTACATCACTAAGATGTCACTAGTCAGATGGTATAAAAGGAAGTAATTCACTTCCTAGTTACCTGCCCACCTACCAAAGCTCTATGGGTGAAGTGCTGGAGCAGTGGGTTAAGGTATGATCCTTCTCTTTTTTTAACTAAATATACTCTATTGTTTTAAAAAGGAACAAAATCAAAAAACAGTAACAGTAATAAAATAGAAATAACAATCAACAAAACAAGACTACACAAAACTATAATACATCCCACCATCCCCTCCTTACCACTCTCCTGGAGTACAACAAACCCAACAGAAAGAAAAACTAAAGACATCCAAGAAAATGGCAAGGGTGAAGCAAGATATTGAGATTCTAGGTAGTCCATTCGAGGATTAATGCCCCACCTGAGTTGAAGATAACAAAGCATTAAGTGATTCCCATTTGTCACGAAAAAGCTCAGGTCATTGGTGCAAAGAAGCTATTTGTTTCTCCATAGTCAGGGCCTACAGTATTTCCTGATGCCATTCCCTATATGAAGGAATTGCATCATCCATCCAATGACATAAGATAATTAATTGCATTGTAATCGATATCAGAGCCATGTGAGCCTTACGCAAACCATAAAGCTACAAAGGATAAAAACCAGACAAACATCCAGAGTAAAATAATCATCTAGACAAACAAAAAAGGGTCTAGCAAGCCCTTAACAGTACTCCAGAAGGAAATCACTTTAACGCATTCCCACAGTATGTGTTTAAGATGACCTTCAGCAAGCCCACAGCAGGATCATGCAGGAGAAGTGAATTTGCCCATTTTATACGGCTTTTGGGGAGTATAACATAAATTGTGAAGGACTTAACATTGAATCAGTCAATATCTATCTTGTTTTACATACCTATATAAATTCTGCCATATTTATTTATTTAAAAGTTGATAACTGGGAAAAGCACCATTGAGCCAAGGCTCATTTCCAGATGCTACATGGGGGCAAGGGTTCATAGGCAATAATAACAACAACAGCAAGATGCTAATAAATTTAACAGTCAGCAAAAGCATGGGGTCATGGTTACAAGACCCAAAGAACAGTATAACAAGGGACAAATAGCAACCGAATTATGCAGCACAAGCAATTACGTTTGGCAAAAGGAGAACACAAAAAGTAAGGGCTAAAGATAACACAGCCCCCCTCAAAAAAAAATGACAATGTATGCTAGCCAGTCTGATACAGGCATGACAAAAGAGCATCAAAACATTAAGGCAGAGATGACTGGGGACACTGAGAACATAGTTGGTGGGGTAGAAGTCTGTGGAGTCTTTTGAGTGAGAAGATGGAGGAAGATTGATGGAGTTCAGTGGTAGTTTATTCCAGAGAGAAGGGAAATGGAAGGAGAATGCATATTGTTCAGAAACAGATTGAGGGTGAAGAATAGAAAAGGTTCGAGGGTCTCTGTGATGAAGGGAGTAATCTGAGGTAGCAGCTTGAGAGAGGTGGGAGGAGAGGTAGGCGGGGAGGGTACCAAACCAGAATTTAGCAATGAAGGATGCACCATGAACCAGTCCCCAGTGGGGCAAGGGGGAAAATGATAGGGCAGAGTAAAGAAGACAGTGCTGAGTAAGAGATGGAGAGGCTGTAGCAAAATGGCAGAAGGAGTTTAACAGGATGTCAAGTCTTCCTAGGGCGGCCTGAGAAGCAGTGCCATACACCACATCGGCATAATCAAAACTGGGTAAAATCATTTTGGTGACAATCTCACAATGGATAGGAAGGGGGAGGCAGTTTTTGTGCCAGTAAAGGGCACCTAATTTGGGATGAAGCTTGGTACAGATGGCATCAACATGGGTGGAGAAGTCCAGGTGGGAATCCAACCATACCCCTAAATACTTGAAAGCTGAGTCATTCCCAAGGTGGTATCCATCCAAGGCAGAAAAAGTTGGAGGGTGCTGAAGTATGGCCAGTTATTGTCTGGTACCAAAAGTCATGGCCATTGTTTTTTTGTTTTTTTACATTAAGTTTGAGTTTGTTATCCTTGAACCAGGACTGGACCCTATTGAAATCATCCTGAAGGGGGACCTGTATACTGTCAACAGAGGGGCCAGAGAGGAAAAAAATAATATTGTCAGCATACATGTGTATTTCAGCGGCTCTACAGACTGAGAGGAGGTTATTTATTAAGGGTGGACAGATATCCGACCCAATAAAATGATCCGGTTGGATATCTAGCATTTTATGCAGATCCATTTCGGTTGAATAGTTTGCTTATAAGAAGTCAGATTATTTATTTAATTGTGTACCTGTGGGCATAGCTCTGTAATCTCATGACTGTATTACAACAGGGCCATTTTCAGAACAGAAAAATAAAGGCATTAACTTTTGTAAATTATAATACAAAATTGACCTGCACAGAGCATAGATCAGGCAAAATTACAAGCAGACGACTGACAGGTGACAACTTGGGGACAGAGATCCAGCATAGTGCCTTATACATAGCACTGTTGAGCTGTAAGCCAGAGAGGGATCTGAAAGGTTCATTTTATTTTTATTTACATATGCCTCAAGTCTTGTTCCCAAGTCAGGTTGCCAGTGCTTGTCGTACATAAGGAAGCTTGGGACTGAGATCCAGTGGGCTCTACAGTGAGGAGACAAACACATGCACAGCCAGTGCCCCAGTCTCCCAAGTAATACAAGGTAAACATGTAGCTGCCATTACCTGCACAGTCCAGATGATTTTCTTCCTGGCTCCTTCTGGCTCCCTTTAAAAAAAAACACAGCTGCGGTTGCTCAGCTGTTGAGGGACACACATGACCCGTGTGTCAGGGACACACATGACCAGCATATACCATATCCCCTTGAAGAAGCACAGGAATATTTTACAGCCCTGCATTGCATCAGTGACCCAGGCAATTCCCGCATTCTGGCAGCTGCCATTATCTGCGCAGTCCAGATGTTTTTTCTTTCTTGCTCCGTTTAAAAAAAAAACAGCCACGGTTACTCAGCTGTTACTATCCAACCCGATAAATATCTTATTCCAGTTGTGATATTGTTCAGCCAATATCCGAATCAGATATCCAGCCTAGAATAGAGATCCACCCACCCCTATTATTTATAAATAAGGAGAAAACGATGGGACCAAGGATGGAGCCTTATGGGACACCAGAGAGGATCGAGAGTGGGGAGGATAAAGCATCACCTATTTGAACTGATTGTTCCCTATCATGAAGATAGGAATGGAACCAGTTAACAACAGGATCAGCAAGGCTGACAGAGCTAAGAGTTTGTAGCAAAAGGGGGAGGGAGATGGAGTCAAAAGTTTTTGACAGGTCCATGAAAATGGAGGCTATAATTTGGCTCTTGTCCATCATGAAGAGTATTAAATCTGTAATACACAGGAGAGAAGATATGGTCAAGTGGTGCTTCCTGAAACCAGACTGCACTGGAGAGAGAGAGAGAGTGTTAGAGCAATCAAGGAAGTCAAACAGCCTTGAGTGGATGAGAGCTTCTTCTAGTTTGGCTAGGGAGGGGAGGAGGGAGATAGGCCTATAATTACCAGGGGCCAAGGGGTCCCCACCCTTATAGAGAGGAAGGACTTTAGCAGATTTCCAAGCCTTGGGAACAGAGGAAGAGAAGAAAGAAAGATTTAGGTTGTGGGTGAGTGGGTAAGTGGGGCTGTGATGGCAAAAGCAGAGATGGGGAGCAGCTTGGGGTGGAGACCATCAGGGCTGGACTTAGAGGGGGTTTAGGGCAAGAAGGGCATTATAGAATTCAGGAGGAGTGAACAGGAGGAATTGGTAATCAATGGGTTGGTGAGGTGAGACCTATTGGGCTGAAAGGGGTACGTTAGGTGAGGGGGAGCCAGGGTCAGGGACAGCACAGGTAGCAAAAAATGTGCAGAAAATGTTGGCGACTGTTGCAAGCTCAGAGACCCATCAACATGTAGAACTGGTGAAGAATGTTGAGCAGGAGGGTCTAGGAGGGACTGCTATATCGTAGAATCCCACTGGAGACCCAAGGCCTGCTACCAATAATAGCATACCTCAGAAGGTCTGGCA
This sequence comes from Neoceratodus forsteri, assembly GCA_016271365.2. Taxonomy (NCBI): domain Eukaryota; kingdom Metazoa; phylum Chordata; order Ceratodontiformes; family Ceratodontidae; genus Neoceratodus; species Neoceratodus forsteri. The sequence continues at coordinate 155,332,292 of CM028131.1, read as the reverse complement.
GGATCCATAGAGTGAAAAAAACTACAAAGTTTGGATACCGAGTGGGGTTACTCTACTGTAGACATAAAAATCTCATTTTAATGCCCCCCCCCCACAATCCTGGTACAGGGCCCAGGTGGGAAGAAATATCCCGGGTTAGCTGAGGAAATTTAAAAGCATGAGATTGGGACAGGTGAAAACACTCCTTAAAAGTGGTAAACATTATAAACTTATCCCCTTCTAAAAGGGAACCAATAGTGACATCTTGTAACTGAAGGCAAAAAGTAAGTGGGACAGGGCAGCAAGATACAGTATCTGAATATTGTGATTGCCTAAAATAGGTTGTGTAGGGACTTTAGTCCAGACTAGTCCCAAATAAGAGCTAAGCTGTAAATGAGCCTTAAGAAACCAAAAAATCAGTGTTGATTGAAAAGAGGGGGCAGCTGAGACAGCCTTATATATAAGAAACACCTACATTGAAATTCAAACTTGTTACACAGGGCCTGTTCAATATCAAACCAAATTGGAGTAAAAGTAATGCCAGATCTATCAATTTCAGAGTGCCCCCATTGTAAATATTTACTACCATGAAGGGTACAGTAATACAACAAAAAATCAGGAAGACATAAAACCCCCATGTGCTTCAGAATCATCAATTTGAAATAAGAGCAGTGAACTGCCCCACCTCTCCATAGAAGGTCATTAGGTGAATGTTGAAGCGATAAAACCAGGATTAAGGACGAAAAGGACATAGCATACTTAAAGGATATAGTATACAAGGTAACAGATTCAGTTTTATGACACTAACATGCCCCCAGAGAGAGAGAGAGAGAGAGAGAGAGGTAAGACTGTCCATCGCTGCAAATCCTGTTTAATAGTATGCAGAGGGGGAAGCAAGTTATCTTTAATTAAATCAGAGGGATATCAGGAAAGCTGTACACCCAGATAAGTAGGTTTATGAGGTTCCCACAATAGGCCCATATCTAAAATATGTTGTTGACTTACAAAATTATTTAAAGGCATAACCTTACTGTACTGGAGCCCCAGGACAAGGACTATCTCGGTCGCAATTGGCGACCAGGAGGAGGAGGAGTGCCAGCATCAGGAGGCCTATCAAAAGGCCGGGTGCCAAATTTTAAATAACTTACTCACAGTTGGGCATATAAGAGCAAGCCCAGCCACTTCTTCTTCTCAGTGACTTGAGGCTGAACTGGTCAGTAGGGGGAGCTTATTTGTCCTCCCACCTCCCCGCCCCAACCTCTATTAAATGGGCAGAGGAGGTGTGTCACCAATTGATGCCTTATTTCCCCACTAGGACTCACATGACTGATAATCTAATGAAATCTGTTAGAGCTATCTCCTTCAATGTTAACCAAGACTAATTCTGTTAGAACAGTTAGAGGTTAAATGTCTATTTAGATCAGGGCTGTTTTTCTATGACTGAGGTAATCTGCAAGAACTGCTCAACTAGTCTTACTTGATTAAGGAACTATTGACTGCCAAGTTGTTAGCCATGAATAGGAGCTGGTTTTCAAGGATTTGTGGTTGGACTGCTAGATTGTTAAGGGGCTGTAGAGCTGGTCTAGTACACCCCAGTATGGCCACTTTGAGTGCGGTGAGGGTTAGTATTCCAGGGGAAAGAGACGGATAAGGGGACGGTCCCAATATGACTAGAGAAGGAAAATCAGGGATGCCTCAAATCACCATGGCGGGTATCTTTAGCAGAGTTGTAAGTTGCACAGGCTGCGGGGCAGCAATAATTCTAAACTGAGCCTGGAGAGAGGGGGGTCTGTCCACTCTGCATGCAGTTATTTCAGATCAGGAGTGAGGTAAATTGGTTAAGGAGAAAGCTGGAGGGGTTGGGGATGTGTCAAAGTAAAAGAGGTGGTGTTATGGGTGGCAGGCAGGAGGGGTGGAGGTGAGGCAGAAGCACGGCTCAGCATACAGAGGGGGCAATGCTTCAACATGCAGGTGGGAGATTTTAAGGAATGTGGACCTTTAGTCAGGGAAGCTAAAGCCAGGGGGAAAACTTGTGAGGTAAATGGTCCAATTAAAAAGAGGGGGGGGAGGGGGTCAGGTCAGGAGTGACTGGTATGGGAGGCCTAGAAGAGTAGACAGAGGGAAAGTAGATCAAAAGGAGTACAGGATAGGAGGGGTGGATATGAGGCAGCCTAGAAGAGCAGTCGGGGGAAATTCAGGTCACAAGTTGGAGGCTGGCATAGTGTTACAATCAATTTGAGCTACTATGAAAACTTGAAGGAGAAGAAGGGGTTGGTGGAAATGAGGAAACTGATACTGAGGCCAGAGGGAGGGAGATGGAAACCCAGAGGGGGTCAGGGACTGGGAATGGTAAGGCTAGAAATAGTTCCAGGGGGAAGAGGCAACTTAAATGTTAAGCAGAGGTGGGAGAGGCAACATATAGCAGACATGGGGGTTGAGGGCATGAATGGTGAGAAACTGGAAGAAAAGGAGCAGAGGGAGGGGAGTCCCTCGAGGAGGATGGACCGTATCAGGGTAGGGGTCCTAGGTAAAGGGGACCCACAGGGGGCCACTGGAGGGTGGGGTATTAACTTGAGGGGGGAGGAGGACAGAGTGGGAGAAGGGGAAATGATTAGGGCTGGGAAAAAAGGCTTGGATGAGAGAGGATTAAAGGGGATACCCAATCAGGGGGGTCTGAGGTAAGTGGGCATAATAAGGGTGGCAGGAAGGGGAGGGTGACAAGGGGTTCTCTCATAAGGAGGCAGGAAGACTCCAATGGATATGAGATAATGGATAAAAGGGGGAGGGGGAGAGAGACGAGAGCACAAAATGGATGAAATCAAAAGGATGAAGGGGCATTAATATTCTGCTACTGGGGGATTCAGTCATTAGGGGAAAACACTGGGAGGGATGGGGGGGACACCACAGCCAGGTTAAGGTAGTGGGTATCTCTGGTCTGATGGTGCACAGGGCAAAGATCATGGTGTATGAACTGGTAAGGGACTGTGGCAGGAAACCTGATATCCTGGTACATCTGGGAACTAATGATATAGAGGGAAATAGCGTACTGGAAATATAAACAAGGTTCTGAGAACTGGACAGAGTCTGTCAGGACAATGGATGCAACATTTCCTTCTCAGACATATTGCCAGTACCAAAGGCCTCTGTGAAGAACAAAATGAAAAATGCGGGGGTCAATGACTGGCTTAGGAAGTGGGGTGTAGAAAGGGAGTCGGGGTGTTAGGGGGCTGGGGGGAAGTGTGGGAGGATAAGGGACTGTACGCCAGGAATAGGCTTCATCTTAACCCATTAGGGAAGAAAGTCCTTAAACAGGGGGAGGCGGACTAAATTCAAGCTAGGTGAGGTTAAACTTGTGAGGGGGAGAGTTACGGGAGGGGCTAACTGGAAGTCCTCACCTCTCAGTGAGGGGATTTGCCTTCAGCCCCAAGGGAAGGGGGGAACAACAGACCAGGAAAGGATGATACAGATAGGGCGGAGGGAGGATGGATGCATATGGTACCGGGGTATGGGCAAAGGGAACAGGGACAAGGGGTGGGGGCAGTGTTAGTAAATGCCAGGAGCTTGGGAAACAAGTTGCCAGAGTTCCAGGCCATGTTGTTCGACAGGGGGGTGGGGCAGTCATGGAAACATTAGCCAAACACAAACCATGATTGATACCTAAATGTGAGAGGGTACACTATGCTTAGGAAGGATAGAAATGAGGGCATGGGGGAGGAGTGGCTATGTACATTAGAGATGGCATAGAAATTTCTAGGGTAGAAGAGGCTGAGGGAAACATGGAGGCCTTATGGGTCACCTTGTGAACCCCTGAAGGAAGAAAGGTCAAGCTGGGAGTGGTATACAGGCCCCCAGGTTTGGGGGCTGTTCTGGAGGTTGGTTTGCTGGACAACATTATTGCCCAGTGCTGACCAACGAGGAGGGAGTGGTGTTGATGGGGGACCTTAATATGCCAGCTACAATTTGGGAAACAATAACTTCTAAGGTGGCCAAGGAGCAGATGCTGCTGGACAGCTTTCAGGATGTTTTTTTCACTCAGCACATGTTGGAGCCTATGAGAGATGGGCATGTCCTAGACATGGTTCTGGCGGAAAGGGATCTGGCAGTAGAGGATCCCCTGGCTGGGTGTGACCACAACACAGTCTGGTTTCAAATAAACTTGCAGGGAGTGGGGGAGAGCTCTAGAACATTGGCTGTGGACTTCAGGGGAGTGAATTTTATGGGCATGGGAAACATTCTCAAGGATCATTTGAAGGGGATTACATCAAGGACAGATGTTGAAGGGAGATGGGAGCTCATTGGACAGGGACTTCAGGAGGCAGTTAGGATCTGTGCTAGGGTGAAGAGTAAGGGAGCGAGGTCACGTAAACGGTGCTGGTGGTCCAGTGAGGTTCAGGAGGTGGTAAGGGAAAAGAAGGCTGCCTACAGAAAATGCAAAATAATGAGAGGGGAAAGGAAACAGGAAACTTACCATCTTGCATCCAGAAAAGTCACCCGGATGGTGAGGGGGCAAAGTCCAGTAAAGAGCAGCAGCTGGCACAGGGGACACTGGGAGGGGAAAAGGGGTTCTGCAGGTATATTGGGGAGTGGAAAAAAAACAAGGGCCAGATCAGCACATTGAGAATAGAAGGTGGGTGGGTGGGTGGAGGAGGCGAGGGACCAGGCGGAGATGTTAAATGAATGAATACTTTGCCTCTGTGTTCACTAGGGAGGGGGATGGGGAATTTATAAAGTGGGATAGGATGGAGCTAGAAGGGGCAGGGGGTAGGAAAGGAGGTGCAACAGTTAAGGAACAGGCGGAAGGGAGAAGTACCCCAGGGGTTTCACATTAGGATTAATCAGCCAGTAAAAGGAGGGGACAGATGATGCTATCCCCACTGAACAGGTGTGGAAAGCCCTAAAGTCCCTAAAAAAGGAAAAATCACCAGGGCCAGATGGCATTCATCCAAGAGTTCTATGGGAATTGGTGGACGTATTGGCTGCACCTCTTGTGGAGCTCTTCAACAGGTCACTTGAGACAAGAAGGGTACCTAGGGATTGGAGAGAAGCACATGTGGTGCCAATCTATAAAGAGGGGTTGAGGGAAGTGCCAAGTAACTATAGACCTGTTAGTTTGACATAGATGGTGGGTAAAATAATGGAGAGTATACTGAAGGAACATTTTGGGGGGGTTCTTGGAGGAGGTTGGAGGCCTGGATAGTTGTCAACATGGGTTTGTGCCAGGTAGATCATGTCAAACTAACCTTGTGGAGTTCTATGAATGGGTAACATCAGAACTGGACAGAGGAAAGCCTGTGGATGTACTATTCTTAGACTTCAGTAGGGTGTTTGACTTGGTCTCTCACAATGGTCTGATGGAGAAACTGAGGGGGATGGATGTGGTCCCATTGATGGTCAGATGAATAGGAAATTGGCTGGCTGGGCGCACTCAGACAGTAGTGGTCAGTGAGGAGCTCTCAACCCCTAGAGGGGTCATTAGTGGGGTACCACAAGGCTCGTTCCTGGAGCCGATCCTGTTTAATGCATACATATCTGATATCAGGGAAGCCATTGGATGTGAAATGAGTCTCTTCGCTGACGACTCCAAACTGGGAGCTGTGGTTGAGGGGGAGGAAGGGAGATTGTCCCTGCAAGGGGACCTGGAGACCCTGGTTAGGTGGGCTCGCACCTGGAAATTAAATTTCAATTCCTCAAAGTGCAAGATGTTACATCTTGGGCGGGGGAACCCCAAACATGAGTACGCCCTGGGTGGGGAGGTTAATACTGGATTTAATACTGGAGCGTTAAGAAGTCCAAAAGGCATAGCCCACAAGACTTCTCCACTATTCAGTGGTGATAACCGATGTTACCAACAACAGTGAGATATCCATCCAATCTCTCTTTAAACATCATTACACTATCCGCCTCTACCACTTCCTGAGGTAGTCCATTCCATAGTTTTATTGTTCTTCCTAAAAAATCATTTCTTTTTATCTCCGTCCTAGATTTAATTTCTCTCAATTGTCTGTCGTGTCCTCTTAGTTGATATGGGTTATCCCTAAATTTCAGTTTCATCTCTTTAAACATATTAATGTTTTTAGTAATACTATATAATCTCATTAAGTCCCCTCTCATTCTCCTATTCTTCAAAGTCCACAATCCTAATTTCTCCAATCTGTCCTCATAGCTTAAGTCCTTACAGCATGATATCATTTTGCTGTAAGACCTCTGTGGTCTCCCTACCAACTTTACATCCTTTATTAAATATGGATTCCAAACAGTAGAACAGTAGTCCAATATTGGCCTGATTAGTGTCTTATACAGCGGCATCAACACTCCACTGTCTTTTGAGTGAAAACTCCTTCTCACACTTTTTACCAGAAACATTGCTCTATTAGACAAGTTTCTACAGTGAGAACCATTTTTCAAATCACTGTGGATGTGAACTCCCAGATCTTTCTCTAAATCCGAAATCCTTAACTTTAAATTCTTAATATGATAGTTTTGACATACATTTTGCCTTCCCAAATGCTTAATTACACATTTCTCACCATTAAATTCCATACCATTATTTTCAGCCCATTCCATAATTATAATCAAATCTGTACCAAACAAAATCCTGTCGTCAAAGGTGTTCACTATCCCACCTATCTTGATATCATCCACAAATCTGACCAATTTGCTATGACTTCTAATTTCCAGGTCACCTATAAAAATACCAAACAATAGGGGTCCCAACACGGACCCCTGTGGGACTCCACTCCCCACCTTTTGTGGTTTCGACAAACAGACCCTTATCCTAACTTGTTGTTTTCTCTCCCTCAACCACTGGGATACCCACATTACTATACAGTAATCAATCCCCAATTTATTTAACTTTTCAATTATTTTAGCATTAGGTACTGTATCAAAAGCTCTCCTAAAGTCCAGCATAACCACGTCAACACTGTTCCCCTCATCGACCCAGCCATTAATACTCTCATAGAATGACAATAGATTTGTCTCACAAGATCTTCCAGAGGTAAAACCATGCTGACTCATATCCACCTGTCCTTTTCTATTCGTGGTTTCCCTAATAACTTCACTAATTAGTCCCTCAATGATCTTTCCCACCACCGATGTCAAACTCACTGGTCGATAATTCTCCACCTGATCCCTTCTCCCATTCTTAAATATTGACACAACAAAAGCCCTTTTCCAGTCCTCCGGCACCACCCCCTCAGCCACAGACTTTTGACCCAAGATTGTAATCACTGGTACTAGTTCTTCCTTAAGCTCTTTAACCATGAATGGGTGGATCCCATCTGGCCCTGTCGCCTTGTCACTATTCAGTTCCATAACTCTCCTCATTACTTTTTCCTCTGTTATTAATAATTCCGGATTTATTATACCACCTCCCACATTCTTAATTTCCACATTATTTCCATTATTTCTAAATACAGCAGAAAAACATTTTCCAAACTCCTCTGCCATCTTCTGTGGTTCTGATATAACTTCACCACTGCTGGTTAATGGACCTGCCATACAACTTCCATTTCTCTGCCTATTAACGTAGGCAAATAAACTCTTATTATTTTTACTCTCTGATAATTTCCTCTCCAACCTTTGTTTAGACTGCCTTATCTCTCTTTTACGTCTCTTCTGACAACTTTTGTATTTATTAATATTTTCCGTTGTCATTTGCTTCTTCATTCTATTAAATAACACTTTCTTCCTCTTACATAGCCTTATGATAACCCTATTTAACCAAGGGGGTTTCTTGCCCCTACCGTTGTACACTAACTTTTGAGGTATGTATGCTGCTGTTACATCTGTTATTACCTGCAAGAACAGTCTCCAAGACTCTTCTATTCCTTTGTTTCCCATCTTCCTTTCTCAAATTAATTCTATGTAACAGATCTCTTATTTTTCCATAATCCCCTTTCCTATACAAAAACTGGGATGTACAACCTATTACTATCTCCATTGACCAATCTAAGTCAAATAATATGGAGCTATGATCACTATTTCCTATATGCGGTTGTACAACAACATTTTTAATAGTATCTTTTATATTAGTTATGATCACATCCAAAATATTCCCTCCCCTCGTAGGTTCTTGAATAGATTGTTGTAAACCCACTGATATTATTTCCTCCTGGAATCTACATTCCATGCTGTTTCCTTGATGTTTCTTTCCCCATATAATCCATGGTATATTTAGGTCCCCCATTAATACTATATCTGACACTTCAGCTAAACTTACAATATATTCTAGAAAGGAATCTGTGTCCTTCTGTTCTGTATCTGGAGCCCTATAGAATACTGAAAAGCTACATTTCCTACCCCTTATTCCCACCAGCTCCACTGTTAAAATTTCTACATTACCTAATTCCACATCATTCTCAATTAATCTCACTTCCAAATCTTCCCTAATAAAGCGAATCACTCCCCCACACTTTCTTCCCTCTGTTTTTACCTATTACTCTATATCCTGGTATGTTATATTTCCATTCACTTTCATTTTTCCACCATGTCTCTACCACCCCTATCATATCCAGTTTATTTTCCTTTATCAGTACCTCTAGTTCTGACATATACAAATGATTTAAACTTCTCGCATTAAAGAACATCACTTTCAGTGTTGTAACTTTCTCTACCCTATTTTGTTTTAATTTACTACCATCTTCTCCACCAGCACTTGAGTCCCTTTTCTTCAGTTTAAACAATAATCAATTTCATTCCTTAATCTCATTCCCAAAATCCTGCTGCCCCTCAGATTCAGGTGCAATCCATCCCTTCCAAACAGCTCATTTTCATTTTTAAAGGCTCCCCAATGCCTTATAAACCGGTGCCCATTTGTTTCAGCCCATTTGGATAGCCATTCATTTGCTAAAGCTATCCTCCTTTCCTTATATACTGAGGCCCTTGGCTCAGGCAAAATCTTAGATATTAGTATCTCACTCCCCTTTTCTACAAGTTTTTCAACTAGTTTTTTGTAGTCTTTTTGCATTTCAGGCAATATTTTCCTGAGAATATTGTTTATTCCCACATGTAATAGTGCCACTGGGATCCTTCCTGCTGTTTTAAATATATTGTCAACTATACCATATAAATCCCAAACTCCCGCCCCTGAAAAACTACTCACCAATCGATTTTCCTTATCATGCTTGCATATATACTGATCTGTAAATTTTATTATCGAATCTCCTATTACTATCACTTGTCTTGACTCCTGACTTACCCGATCTGTCTGTGTCCTCTGTGAGTGCTCTCTCTCTCTCTACTCTCCCCCCATCAGTATGCTCCACATTTCCCAAGACACTAAAATTGTTACTTAACTGTATACTTTCATGTATTTCTTCCCTAACATTATTATTTGTACTCCCATCCAATATTTCACCCGGTTCCCCAATTTCCAGTTGTTCACCAACTACTGGCTCTCCCCTCAGCCAGCTTGGGACTGGCTCCAGTGGACTACCCCTTCTTCTTTTTCTTTTCACATCTCTCCTTCCCCTTCCCTCCATTTTATTTATATTTTCCTCTTCTTCTGGTGTTTTCCTCTTTCCTTGGGCCAAATCAGACACACCTCCTCTATTATTTCCATCAACTTTATTCAAACTAGTCATAATTTTAATCCATCTGACTTTTTTTCCAAGATTTCTAATCTATTCGATACCAATTTCAAATTATGAGTTAATTCCCTATTCAGCTGACACTTCACACATTCAAACTCACATTCATTATCATTTATCCCCAGTTCTGCCACTTGATACATTTTACATTGTCTGCAATATATCAGTAAATCCCCTTCAGATGACAGTATGGATTTTAAAGTATTTATGTTTTGTGCCTCCATTGACCCATGTTTTTCACCTCTATCCAATTCCATTCTACTCCTTCACTGTTTCTGTACTGTCCTTTAATATATTTCCACCAAGATCTACACCACTTTTCCTTCATACTCGCTTTGCCCTATTTGCTTTGCGATAACAAATTCAACCTGCTACGCTATCTACTCACCGTTTAGATCACCAACTCCGTTTGACTTCCAGTTAATTTCTCTTGTTTCCATCTCCCTGATTACTTCATTTATTTAGTTGTAGTTTACCAAGGATATAAAGCCCAGCCTTCTCTCCCCTGGTGATGCCTGCAGATGCCTCTGGCCACTGCCTGCATCGCCTCCGCTCCGCGCTCAACTCCACTCGCTAGAGCCGAGCAATATATGGCCCCATCTTACTGACGCTACCCGTTTGCTGCAAGAATTACCTCCCGTAATTGACAGACTATACATATAACCTGCCTTTAAAAAGGCAGGCTAGTCAGTATCTGGCAGCCCCAAAAAGTGCTTTCCAAATACTAAAGTTTGCTTTAGTGCAGTCAGCTGCTTGCAACCTCCTAGAAGATCTCCAAGCAGCGTCAATTACAGTACACCTCAAGACGCACAAATATTTATAACTTTCACACAGCCTCCTTGTACCAGAGCTATGGACCACCACGCTCTGCTCTGTAGTTAATGGAGGCCACAGCAGGGGAAAAAGACTTAGGAATCCTGGTGGATGCAAGTATGAATAATTGAGCAGTGCAGGACGGCGGCTGTCAAGGCAAACAGGATGTTGGGCTGCATTGCAAGGGGGATCAACTCCAGGAGCAGGGAAGTGATTCTGCTGCTGTACAATGGACTGGTTAGGCCACATCTTGAGTACTGTGTGCAGTACTGGAGACCGCACTTGAAAAGGGACATTCAGCTCCTGGAGAAGGTTCAGAGGAGGGCAACCAAGATGATATGGGGACTAGGGGATTTGACATATGAGGAGAGACTAGAGGAGCTTGGCCTGTTCTCATTGGAGGAGAGGAGGGACCAGGGGGACATGATCAAAGTCTTCAAGTACCTCAAGGGAATAAATAGGGTAAACAAGGAGGGGATCTTTAGACTAAAGGAGCGTGGTATCACCAGAGAGCAGGGTTTGAAGTTGGAAGGTGGAAGGATGAGGGGGGAAAGAGGAGGAGATTTTTCACTGAGAGGGTGGTGGAACCTTGGAATGCACTGCCTGGTAAGCTGAATCAGACTTCTGCTGTGAAGGGTTTCAAGAGGGGGTGAGACAGGTACAGAAATAGAATGAAGTAGGGGATGGCCTGGCCCAGGGTAGCTGGGTTGGAAGACAGGAGAAACAAAAATGCGATGGGGGGGCCTTGTTACCCAACTAGAGCTCTGAAGCACGAGCAGACTCGATAGACCATAAGGCCTAATCTGCTGGCAAATAGTATGTTAGTTTTGTAAAAATTAAGCTTATAAGCAGAGATTTCTGAGAACTGTTGGATTTCGGTCAGCACAGTGGGGATCGAGGTAAGGGGGCAACAATAGATCATCTGCATAAGCAGAGAGTGTGTGCCTTACTCCCCCGACCAAAATCCCTTAATTGCCAGGTTATTTTGAAGGTTATTTAGTATTTTATGAACTGTCATTGCTATATTTATTCATGTTTGTTTTATTCCTGTGTTCTTGTTATAATCTCTGTTAGGCACCCAGAGCCTCTGGGATTGGGCACCTTACAAATAAAACTGCCTTGCCTTGACTTGCCTTGCTGTTATATATTAAAGGTTCTAAGTAGAGATTAAAAAAGAAGGGGGAGAGGGGATATCCCTGCCTCATCCCATGCTGCAATGTAAATGAGTCAGATAATACCATGTTTTACCAGATTCAGGCTGAGGGGTTACTATTCAATAATTTAACCAGAGTAAGAAATTCAGAAGGAAAACCAAATTTCTGTAAAACAGCAAAGGGATAAGGCCAGGAAAGATGATAAAAATCTTTTACGACAACCAGGGAGACCAGGGCTGCAGGGGTTCTGCTCTCCCGGAACGCAGAAATCAGACAATGGAGCTTCCATGGATGATCGCTTGATAAATGGCCTTTCACAAACCCTACTTCATCCGGCCTGATCAGTCCATCCACAACCCGGCTAAGTCGGTTAGCAAGTACTTTTGCTAAGATTTTTAATCAGACTTAAGTAAAGAAATTGGGTGGTAACTATCTGGTAATAACTCATCTTCATCTGGCATTCATATCAAAGTAATCCAGGCTTCCGTCAAAGCGGGATCAGAAAAAGCAGGCAAAAATAAGTAGTTAAAAAAAACAGGTCAAGACAGGAGCAAGTTCAGCTGAACACATCATATAAAAATGATTAATAAAACCATAGGGCCCAGGGGCTTTGTCGGCGGGAGTTGTTGAATGGCCTGGAGGATCTCTAATATAGTTATGGGACTTTTAAGCTTCTCTTGCTGTTGAGGGGTAAGAGCGGGAAGGGGGAGGCAATCAGGATAAGAAGCCATTTTGTCCATGAGGGACAGGTGAAGTAAATCACTCACGTAAAGGGAGCTATAATAGAACCGGAAAACGTCCTCAATGGTGTGGGCTTAAGTAACTATAGGCTCACTTGGACTAGGCAGCAGACTGCTAATTATTTTGGAGGCCTCTAACTGACGAAACCGTAAGGCAATAATTTCCCTTCCCTCTCCCTGGACTCTAGGTACCTCATTTTAGTTCTATAAGAGCTAGTCCACCTTCGCAGCCATAAGATTGGCATCTTGAGCCCATAAAGAATTTAGCTGGAGCCAGATAGTATCTGGAGTGTCGGAGGTTAATCACTGCTCCAGCTCCCAAATATTCCTGAGCAATTGGCCAAGCTGCACATTACGGGCTGTGTTATACCTAGAAGTGAGTCTAATACACTACCCTCGAAAAGCAGATTTTGCAGCACTCCAAAGGAGATCGGAGGAAACTACCAAACCTTCATTTTGTAAAAAAAAAAAAAGGCCTTAATAAACTCTTGGATTGTTTTCAAAATATTGGGGTCCTGGAGCAATTGGAAATTATGGTGCCAAACTTTATCCAGGTATGGTCCTTCTATGCAATTAGCTTTTATATTGATAACACTGTTTGGTGTGCAGATTCTTTTGTCAGTGGATGAATGTCTGTCCGAGTAAATAAAATACATTACTGTCCAGCATGTGGAAGCACAAGTGTTTTCTCTACAAATGCAGGTAGCTTTGTTTATCTGTGTCTGTGGGGCTGGCCAGCCCTGTTTTACCCACAATGACCCAGCACAGCTCACTCATGACTCCTCTTCTTTGAACTGTGTGAGTAGTTTGGTGCCTGACTCTCCTTTGCATATTTACTGTTTGCCTTATGGAATCTGACTTCTCTCTTCATATGAGCATTTATTTGTTATAGGACCTTGGAGCTTGCAGTTTCCCTTTTCTCACTGGTTTAAAAATGAAATTTCATTTTGTTTTTAAACTGGGAAGGTTTGAATTTAGCATATGCGTAGCTCAAACAAAAAAAGTAAATGGAAAAACACAATTTTATTTTCCTTCATGATTGATGTCAGTCACAAATAAATGTGCTTGCCCCTGCCTACCATTGAAAAATTGTCCAGATCAGGATGCTTTTTTCATTTAAGACTGACTTATTAAGAAAAAAAGACATATTTTGTTTTGTTTTACCACACTGGGGGCAGAGTCACAAAACTTTGCTCTGGCACATACTGGGTTTTGCACCAAAGTAGTTTTCACAAAAGCCTAGTTTGTGCACAGAAACTGGGTTTGTGCTGGGGCAAAGTGTGAAGGGGTTCACAAATTGTGAATGAGGGGAAGGGGACTTGTATATTGGCGCTGTGGGATTCACAAAGTATTTGCCCCACGCAAGAGCCTTTTGTGGGGTTCCCTTGCATGGAGCAAATACCGCGGACCCAGACCTTGCTTTAATCCTGTGCAACCCTAGTGGTTGGCGGAGGTACTGTGGTGGCCCACCCTCACTGATCACTGGCCCAACAGTTATAATGTACTTTCCCTGGTGGCTAGTGGTCCCTCCCCCCACCTGATCCCCATCCCAAAGATACACATTTGGTTATACATTCCCTGGTGGCCAGTGGTCCCCGCTCCCTGCCAATTGCCGATTGCCATCCTGATAAGTAAAAACACAATTTGATGCCCTGTTGATAGTGGTTGCCCCCCCCCACCCTGATTGCCATCCCTGGCTCGAAAGGTAAAAAAAATAATAATTTGATGCCCTGCAGCTAGTGGTCACCCCATCACCGCGCTGGCATGTGTTAAACATAAGTTTTCCTGGGGTCCAGTGGTCCTCCCCCACCTGCACCCATGCCTGATCTGGAAATGTATCCCTGGCATCCAGTAGTCCCTCCTCCCCCACCCACACACATGCCCATGTTAGAAATGCATTTCCATCGTGTCCAGTGTTCCCCCTTCGATCACCGCCCTGAGTATAAGCAAGCAAAGCAACTTTATTTATATAGCACCTTTCATAATCAGGGCGCTGTACATCATGTAATACAATAAAAACAATATACTAATTAAAACAACCAATTATTACTTAATTAGGGAAAGCTAAAGAAAATAAGTAAGTTTAAGGAATAAGTTTCCCTGATGTCCAGTGGTCCTTCCGCCACTTGATCAACTGCATGATGTTGCCAGCATATTCCATAGTGTCCAATGTAACCTCCCCATTCCAATGCCCTGCATAGTACATATACACATTTCCCTGGTGGTTTAGCAGACAACCCCCATCCTCAATCCCCTGTATAGTAAAATAAAACCTTTCCCTGGTGGTCCAGTGGACCCCACCCTGGCAGGTACTGTCCCTCCACCCTGCTTCCCCCTCCACCCCAACCACAAGCCAGCAACCAGCATTAGCCCTCCTCACGGCACCATGGCTGGCCACTAACTGAGCTATCAGTGAGTGTATACTGTATACAGTACATGCTCATTGATACTGATTGACAGCTCAGAGTGAGCTGTCAATCAATGTGCATGTACTGTATACAGTATGCACTCACTGATAGCTCAGTCAGCAGACAGCCATGGTGGAGTGAGAAGGGCTGTGCTGATTGCCAGCTTGGAGTGGAGGGAGGTGGGGTGGTGGGACACTACCTGCCAGGGTGGTGTGGAAGGGGGTCCACTAGACCACCAGGGAAAGGTTTTATTTCACTATACAGGAGATCGAGGATAGCGAGGGTGGGTCCACTAGATCACCAGGGAAATGTGTATGTGTACTAAAGACGGTATTGGGATGGGGGGAGGGTTACACTGGCCAGAAAGGACTATGCTAGCAATGTCAGGCAGGTGATTGGGCGGGGGGAGGGACCACTGGACACCAGGGAAACTTATCTCACCCTAGTCCTGATTTTCTCCAGTTTGCCAACAGAAGTGGTGGAAACCATTGTCTACAGCAGGATCTCCTGATTTTCATCCCTGGAGGGGTGAAAAGGACTGCTAGTGGATGAATCCAAGGGGCAATACCCTTTTTGGTCCTGGATGTGTTTGAAACTGCCTGAAATGTCTAACATTGAGTAGGATGTGACTTTTGCTGCAGAAAGCAAGTACCTGTGCTGTTGTGTTCTCTGGCTAAAAGGGAAATGCACAACTTTTCTGTTCAGAAGTGTGAGACTGTTCTCATTTAAAGCTAGCTGAACTGTGCGATGTCCAGAGGTATGACTATATCACATTGTTCAGGACTTTAGTTCTTCCACTACCAGTGTAGTGTTTTAAATGCTGGATGCCAAAGTTTATCCAATTAAGCATTTTTATGTTGATTACATGCATGCGCAAGAAACATGTTGCATCAGCTTTCTCCACAAGCAGGTTGTGGAAGCGTGGCACTGTTGTGCCCAATGCCCCCACAGCCTGCAAAGGCTTGTCCCGCTTCCCCCAATGCCATGGCACACTGCTGCTGACACTAGTTCAGCCAGCGTGCCTTCTAAAAAATAATCCGCTGCAATGAGGAGTGACCGTCACACAGGGTAGGATGTGACACCCCTGATATTGTTTGTGAACATGGCGGTGGGTTGCCGCCGTGTTCACAAAAATATAACCCCCTCCCCCCCACCATGTTTACTTGCTGATGGGGAGCCCACTCTCGTCGGCATTCTGTAACCCCCGTGTTATTCCTGCCGATGGGGTGCCTAATCCCATCGGCATAATGATACCCCCATTTGTTCCTGCTGAGGGGTCACCAATCCTGCAGCTCCTCCCCTTTCCTGTTTGCTGATGGGGCTGCCCAATCCCTGTCGGCCAACGCACTCCACCCACCCACACAGGTGGCACGCTGGGAGCCCACCCCAGCGTGCCAAAGCACCTGTTAAAGAGGAAAACGGTCCCCCGATGTCTTAATATTTTTTTCACCCTGTAAAGAAAAAAAGGGTCCCTCGGAGCTCTCCCAGGCCCCCCTCCCACAACCCGCACCCACCCACTGTGCACCCTGCCTCCCCACACACCCCCATCCCATACTTACCTCCGGAGTCTGGTGCAATGATTTTCGGTGGACCGGGAACACGTCTGCACTCTTCAAAGCCGACCGCGAACTGAGGAAATGCTGGTAAGCTGTATAATGTAATGAATAGGGTTTTTTCAACTTTAGTGCATATCTTGGGCATTTTGGGGAATTTTTTCATCAAATTTTCAACATGGAGTTTTTGGGACTCCTCCTCATGAATTCTTGAACTGTCATGGCGTTAATCAGCCCCGAAAGGTGGTTTTGTGGTCACTGCGTGGAATCACCCTTTGGGGCCAATTAACGAAATGACAGTGCCAATGTTCATGAGGTGGCTTCTCAAAGCCTCATGTTGCAAATTTGGTGGAAAATAAAAACGATTGTTTTACGAGCATGCTATGCAGTTGCTACGCACGCCAGAATTTCTGCGAATTTGCAATATTTTCATACCAGATTTTCAACATTGGCATTTTGTCACACCTCCTTGTGAGCAGTACAGCTGTCATTGTTCACATCCTGGCCGAAATGTGTTTTTGCACTTCCGGCGCAGAATACAGCGGTCGCTGTGGGAAATCACTGTTCAGGACAGATTAAGAAAATGACAATGATACTGATCATGAGCAGAGGTCCTAAAATGCCTATGTTGAAAACTCGGTAACGATACTTCATAAAATGACTGTGTTACAAGCGTGCGTTGAACTGTTTCCAGGCACCCTTGTAACTTCGCAAATTTGTAATATTGTCACGCCACATTTTCAACAGTGGCATTTTTTCACACCTCCTTATGAACACTACAGTTGTCATTTTTGACATCCTGGCTAAAATATGTGTTTGCACTCCTGCCAGAGAACAGCATGGTCACTCTGGGAAATCAGTGTTTGGGACAGATTAAGATCGACTGAGTGAGAGGGGCGAGTGACTGAGCTCAACTGAGCTCTGTCGGGACTGCTGCGGATTTGTTTGTGGGCAGACAAAGGCCCCAACACAAGAGTCCAGTACAAAAGGGCAGCCTGCAGCAGTGGGAGAAACACAACGAGAGAGTGACTGAGGAAAGGGGAGTGAGCGAACTCACTGAAGCGCTGTCAGGACTGCTGCGGATTTCTTTGTGGGCAGAAAAAGGCGTCAGTGCAGGCAGGGGTCCAGTACAAAAGGCCAGCCTGCAGCTGTGGGAGAAACAGTATGAGCGAGTGAGACAGGGGGACTTAGTGAGCTCAACAGAGCTCTATCAGGACTGCTGCGGATTTCTTTGTGGGCAGAAAAAGGCACCAATGCAGGTAGGAGCCCCGTACAAAAGGGCAGCTTGCAGCGCCAGGACAAAAAGAATGAGCGCATGAGAGAGGGAGACTGAGCAACCTCAATGGAGCTCTGTTGGGACAGCTGCAGATTTCTTTGTGGACAAAGGTGCCAATGCAGCCAGGAGCCCCATACAAAAGCGCAGTCTGCGGTGCCAAGAGAAACAAAACAAGCAAGTGACAGAGCGATAGTGAGCGAGCTCAACGGAGCTCTATTGTGACTGCTGCGGGATTTCTTTGTGGGCAGAAAATGCAGTAATGAGGCAAGAGCCCAGTACAAAAGGCCAGCTTGCAGCGCGGGCAGAAACGGAATGCGTGAGTGACAGAAGGGGAGTGAGCGAGCTCAGTGGAGCTGTGTCGGGACAGCTGTGGATTTCTTTGTGGGCAGAAAAAGCCACCAACACAGGCAGGAGCCCAGTACAAAAGGGCAGCCTGCAGCAACAGGAGAAACAGAATGAGCGAGTGAGAGAGGGGGGGGAGTGGGCTACCTCAATGGAGCTCTGTTGGGACAGCTGTGGATTTCTTCCTCGGCAGAACAAGGTGCCAACGCAGGCAGCAACCCTGTACAACAGAGCAGCCTGCAGCACCGGGACAAACAGACTGAGCCAGTGACAGAGGGCCACTGAGCGAGCTCAGCAGAGCAATGCAATCAACATTCAGCACTGACAAATGTTTGTTCCATGTGTGTTCAAGATGTTTAAGGTATAATTCTGAAGAATGGCTGGGTATGGATTTGGGAACAAAGGGAGGGCAGACCCCCATCTGGAGTAACCAGATCACGACTACAGGTTCAGTAAGGGCACCTGGTTACTTTAGACATAGCGCCAATGTCTAAAGAGGATTTTACCCCCTGAAGTGGGTTGTGCTAGTTATTAGCAAAATGTATGTTCAGTTCTGGCCAGTGTCACTAGGAGCAATTTCAGTTGTGGCCAGTGCCACTGGAAGAAATGTTAAATGTCTTATGCAATATGGGACTACAAGGTGCAAGTGTCCTGTCAGTAAATGTGTTTTTAGTTGTGGTCAGTGTCACTGGCAGAAATGTTCAATGGTCCTATGCTATATGGGAATACCAGTACAAGATGTTTAGTGTCCTTACAGTGTGGGACTACAAAGAATTTTCTGTCCGTTACAGTTGTTTTGTTGTTCTGCAAGTTCCTTGTGCCATGATGAGTTAACATTGGGGGTCCACCCATGCTTTAGAGAACATCGTTTGGAATAAAATCACGCTGTAGAACCATAACTATGGTTTGGACAGTTATGCTGTTGCTTCCTGTGTGTGGATTTACTGGGTACCCCTCCAGAAGTATAGATCTAGCAGAGCGCTAGCAAAAAAGTTCTCTCCCCAGGACACGGTTTTTGTAAATACCTTATTGGCCGTATTGCTTTTGTACACCCCACCCCTTTGATCTCTAGAGTGATGAGCCTTGTATACATTCCCAAAGCTAGGGGTGGTACCAACATTGTATAAAAGTATTGAAGTCTGCACCTAGTATGAGTGCCTGGGGTAGCTAACTGTGTGAAGTAGTGGGGCGTGTGGTTACATATATAATGTATAGCATTGTTTCGCAATGTACTGTGCTTTATGCACTTATCTTTGTATCTCTCCTTTGATATCAGTGCTGTTTTTAAATGAACAGTCATTTTTTGTTGATGTATGCTGCTTTAATCTGTGTTCCTTTATACAAGTGTCTATGTATTGTATGTCCATGGCAGTGTTTTTACTTTTGTAGTCCTCCTGTCCTGTACCCTCCCTCAGGTGGCCACTGTCAAAGGGACTGCATGGTCTCAGTTGGCTCACCCAGTTACCAAAATTCAAATAAATAAATAAATTGGATGCTGCACTGCACAATCAGAGGATTACCATCAGGTAGGCGGAGGTAATATTACAGCTGTGCAGGTCACTGGTAAGACTACACCTAGAGTACAGTATTCAGTACTGGTACCCTTATCTTAAGAAGGATGTCAACATGCTGGAGACAGTCCAGAGAAGGGCAACCAATATGATCAAGGGCCAGCAGGCCAAAACCTACAAGGAGAGGCTCAAGGGGCTCAACATGTACTCCCTTGAGGACAGTAGGAAGGGGGATATGACTGAGACCTTAAAATGCTTTAAAGGTATTAATAAGGTGAATATGGAGGGCCTCTTCAGTCTTAGTGTGAACAAGTCCACTAGGGGGTATAGCCTAAAGCTGGTGTGGGAAGATTCAAGGGGGAGATGAGGAGGCAATTTTTCACTGACAGAGTGGTGGACAAGTGGAGTGAGTTGACAGAGAAGGTGGTCTCCCTGAAAACAGTGGATAGCTTCAAGACAGGATGGGACAGAATGAAGGGAAAAGTTGCTGGGAAGAGGGGGAACAGAGAGGATTAGGGAGAATTTAGGGAAGGGGCAGGTCCCACTGTAGGCACAGTGGGGACATGCACAATCGAGCAGGCAAGATAGACTGTAAGGTCTTCATCTGCTGGCATGTTTGTACTGTCATTTTTTTTCTTCCTTTCTTTATAAAGTCTTTATATTGTATACTGTATGTTTGTATGTCATTATAATGGCCTATTGGCAGATTCATAAACTAAACTGAACTGATTATCTCTGCCAGCTTAAGTCAGCATGATGAAGTTTGATGATATGTAAATGATCAAGCGATAATCACTGATGATTATATCAGTTCCATTATGTGAGTTTGTAAAGTTACATTGGGAATATTAAACACTTTTTTTTTTTATTTGTGTTAAATATAAAAATATGAGTTTGCAGCTGGCCTGGTGGTGCTGAGGGTTGAGGCACTGGACGCCACACCTGGCACCACGCTGATGACCCAGGTGAGAGAGCGAACTCTGATCATTGGAGGGTGGTGAGGGAGGAGAGAACTGAGATTTCAGAGGTCTGCTCTACTCTCCTGGGGAGGGTTCCCCGCCGTGTAGCGGCTCCCGGTGGAGACCGTGAGCACTACACACAGGTCGGGACTTGAAAGGGGGAGGTGATGACAGACGTCTGCGGGAGGGGGAAGGAGTACAATTTCTATGTGGTGACATCATTGCATGTCTAGATCTTGGGGAAAAAAACTATGGAGGAAAACCCTGGCTGCTGGGGAGGTGATGGCAGGACTTGAGCACAAAGCCCATATGCTCAGTACTGGCCCCTGACCCGACTTGACTCTCCATGGTCCCCGC
The DNA here is from genome assembly GCA_016271365.2 of Neoceratodus forsteri. Taxonomy (NCBI): domain Eukaryota; kingdom Metazoa; phylum Chordata; order Ceratodontiformes; family Ceratodontidae; genus Neoceratodus; species Neoceratodus forsteri. The sequence continues at coordinate 155,311,610 of CM028131.1, read as the reverse complement.
CTCCTCCTCCCATATGGGGCTGGTGGGAGAGGGTGGACCCAGAACCCGATTCCTCATTCGATGGAGGGGGCTCAGGTGGGCGCTATCAGACTAGGCCAGTGGGTCTCCACCAGAGAGATGCCCTGGCAGCCAGTGACCGGAAGGGAAAAACAGAGCTGACAAAAAAAAACCATGAGTTTGCCAAAAGTCTGCAAATGAAAATTAATTATTAAATTAAATTATGTGAAGTTATGTTTTAACCCCCTTTAAGAAGAGCAAATGCTAAGTCTATTATAGTATAGCTACAGTTTTTGCATAAGACATTTATATATTTCAAAATCACAGTTTATGAATCACTATGATGGTAATTTCTATTTTTAAAATAATTTACTTTGACAGTATTAGTTTGCAGAATGAAAAGGAGACAGTATAGTGCAGTGGTTTGAGGCTCTGAGCTGCAAACCTGGAGACTTGGGTTTGAATCCCACAGCCCACACTTGCATACTGTGTGATCCTGAGCAAGTCACTTAACTTCCTAGTGCTCCCAGGTTGCACCTGTAAACAAGTTTTCAACTTAGTGTGTCTCTCCTGGTGTAAAAAAAAAAAAAATACAGACCAAAGGAAAGGTTTGGCGTACAAACCAAGTACTCACCACAACTGTAGCAATAATCTCATTGTCGATATATATATATATATATATATATATACACACACTAGTGGTGTGGTAATGCCACTATAGTTAGGGTTGAGTAGGGTGTTCTTTGCATATTAATATCTTTGGCACTATTTGACAAAATCAGCTGAAATTTTGCAAGTGTTGTCTAAGAGCCACAGTCTTCATCTGAGGAAAATTTTGTGATGACAGCTTGTGTGGTTCCTGAGATCTGCATATGTAATTTTTCGTAAAAGGCGAACTTTTTTCCTATGTTTAACATGTTTTTTTTTTGTTTTGTTTTTTTGCTATCGCCTACAGTCTACATGGAATGAAATTTTTTTTCCCAAGCTTGCAGAGGACATGTGTTATGTCCTAAAGTAGTGCCTTTGATAGGTCTAGTGAAAAAGCATTTAACAGTTCCAGAGTTATAAGCCTTTAAAATGTTGTGTTTTCCATCCTATGCATGCGCAGTAGGGTTTTTGAGATAACGTATTGGTGAGAAATGAAAAATTTGATGTCGCGGATGCCCATTTTTGATTTCTCACCACTTGCTTAGCATTTTATTGGGCCCTAACAACCGCCATCTTGTTGATTTTTTCCACAAACTAACAAGTGTGTAAAGTACATAAAAATGCTGGCATTTGAAAAAATAAACATCAGAACCTAGCTAAACGGGACTCGTTTAGCTAGATTCTGATGTTTGTTTCTTAACATAATGTCCACAAATATCTTTCAGGGCACCCAAAATCCCAGGTGCCCAGCTTAACAAGAGGAGCCATTCCCAGCATTTTCTGCATGAGAACAGCAGGACTTTCTTGAATTCTGCAGCCGCAGCTGGAACTCGTGCTGCGGACTGCAGTCAGAGCAATGAGTCATCGTTTCCCTGGTATCTAGTGGCACCCCTGATTCCCTGAATGATTCAATGAAAACATTTACTGGCATCTAGCGCTCCCCCCCCCACCCCAACGCTGGTTGAGTTAAATAAAGTACTGTATATTCCCTCCCCGTGATTGCCAGCTAGAGCTGAATAAAGTATATTCCCTGGTGCTAGTGGTCCGCTTCCCCAATTGCCGCTCATCAGTCATCATCATCATCATCATCATCATCATATTTTTATTTATAAAAAGTGCCTTTCTAAAAAACCAAGCCGCTTGTACATAAACTGAGCAAAACATAATTAAAAACAGTCATAAATAATCAATAATGTTAAAATCCATAAATGTGCAGTTCAATAAATATATGGTTCAAGTAATCTAACAAGAATCTGAATATGCTAGGCTAAATAAATAAGTTTTTAGTGTTGTTTTGAAACTCTGGATGGTTAGGCACTCTTGTACCCAATGAGATAGAGAATTCTACAGTGTCAGGGCCACAAAAGCAAAAAGACCGGGCCCCCAACATCTTCATATGAACCCTGGGAATCTCCAGAAATCCCTCATTGGCAGATCAGAGAGGATGGAGGGGGCAGTAGGGGTGAAGGAGATCTTGCAAGAAACAGGGTCCCTGGTCATGTAGGGCTTTACAGGTCAGTAACCCAACCTTGAAGGCAATCCGCCACTGCACCGGCAGCACATGCAGTCCACGGAGCACAGGTGTTATATGACTGATCCTAGAAAGTACCTGGCTGCTGCATTCTGCACCAGCTTCAGGTGGCAGATATCAACCCCTGGTAGCCCTAGGTAAAGGGCAATACAGTAGTCAAGGCAGGAGGTTACAAAGGCATGGACCAATGTTGGAAGATCATCAGGAGGAACCAGCTGCTTCACCAGGGTGATATTCCTCAGATGGTAAAAAGAGGACTTGACAATGGCCAACACCTGAGATTTAAGGGTCAGGCCATCATCAAAACTAATGCCCAGGTTCTGCACCCAATCTGAGGTAGTCAGTTGAACACCTCCGAGCCAAAGCCCAGAGGGTTGTCCTGCCAACAAATCTAACTCCCAGCGATCTGGGTCCACAACCAACACCTTAGTTTTAGCTGGGTTCAACCACAGCCAGCTGACACTCATCCAGTCCTGGATCTCGGATAGACAGTTGTTAAATACCGAGAGGATCACATCCTATCCAGGTACAAAGGACATGTACAGCAAAGTATCATCTGCATAGCAATGAAAACTCAGACCATACTGCCTAATGATCTCTTCTAATGGCAGCATATACACTACGAACAACATGGGTGACAAGATGGAACCCTGTGGTACACCACAGGGCAGGGATAGAGGGGCTAAGGAATAAATCCCAGACACCACTCTCCCTGAGTCTTGCCCTCAAGGAAAGATCAAAACCATCTGAGGACTGTACCAGATAGTCCACAGATGAACCACAGGTGCTCCAGCAATGCACCATAGTCCACAGTGTCAAATGCTGCAGAGAGATCAAGGAGGAGCAAGATAGAATGAGTCCTCCAATCTCTCACTATTAGGTCATTTAGCACCCTAACAAGGGCCGTCTCGGTATTATGCCTCTTTCTAAATCCTGACTGGAGAGAATCATAGACATCGTGGTTGGACAAGTGATCATCCAGCTGCAGTGCAACCACCTTCTCAATAACCTTACCCACAAAGGGTAAGTTAGAGACAGGTCTGTAGTTAGCCAGGCAGGCTTGGTCAAGGGAGGGCTTTTTAAGGAGAAGTCAAACAACCTCCTCCTTTAGGGGATCCGGGAAGAGCCCCTCTCCAGTGACCTCCACACAACCTTGGCTAGGACTGGGCCGATTTCATCTATGCACCCTACAAGAAGGCGCATAGGGTCTGAGTCTAAACTACAGCTCTTTGTCCACAAAGTCTGGACGATCCTCATAATAGCCATGATTTTCTGCCAGCTGAAGTCAGACCAGGTAAACTGGGCGCCCGCCACCTCCTGCCAACCTCCAGTCAGAGTTGAATAAAGTATATTCCCTGGGGTTAGTGCCCCCCCCCTGATGACCCATCGTTGGCTGGAGACCCAAAACCCTAATGTTTTGACTATTGGTCTTTAAGAGAGAGGAGTTCAAATGCTGGAAAACTCCTGCAGTGTATGTGACCGCTGTGTAAGTTTTCGAGGCAAATAAATCCCAATCGCACCTAAAGCAGCAATCAGCCTGACAATAAACATCAACACGTTTTTTAGTGGGGAGTATTATGGTCGGTATTGTGGTTTGTATTGCTTGTTGTTTTGAAAAAAAATATTAGTAATATAAAATAAGAAGCTCTGAATGTTTAAAATGGCCAAATAGGACCATTTTGATTTCCTGGCAGAGGATGCCATGGGTCAAATAAAATGAATCACAATGCACTAAAATGAGAGGATAACAAACACTAGAGATCTAGAGTATAGAATTGTATCAAGGTGATAAAGGAAATGATTGAGTCCATAAAGGAAAGGCATAAAAGTTGCAAATACAACAGAAAGCTTAGTGGCTCAAAGATAAAAGGACATAGTGCAGAAAACAAAATAGAATCAGGAAATATAAAGATCAAGTAAATCGTAAAATCAAAAAGGAAAAAGAAAGGTATGCTGCCTTATGCAGCACGAAAATCAGAAAACTAAAAAGTTAATTATGAATGGATGCTAGGGGAGATAAAGCAGCATGAATGAAAGGTTGCTCTGCAACTGACAACAGGAAACATAAATATGGATCCCCTACGACAAATGTATCAGCTCTGAGGAAGGAGGTATGTCCAACGAAACATCAGCACGTTTACCTGGCTGACCATCTGATCAGGCTTTGAACCACTAACACAACTGGGCTGCAAAAAGCTGGAGAAATGAGTGGAAGGAAAAAAATGGTCAACCCTGGATGCAGGGTTTTGTCATTTAAGAACACTTGATGGTTTCCAAAAATGAGCGGATGGTGAACAAAGCAGGCAATAAGGAAGCCCAAGGAGTAAAGGGTAGGCCAAGGTTTATTCCTGCAGAGAGAACTGGTGGTGGAAGCAGGCAATTGAGCCATGAAAAAATGGAGACCCGAGACAAAACAATGAAGGTCTGGGTAAAGTAAAAGACTTAGCCCAAAGGGGCTGTTGTGACTGAATTGTTAGAAAAATCAATTGAAATGTTTTTTATAGAGAATGAAGATGCCCAGATTTATACAGAAAAAGGAATAAAAAATGTGCTTTAAATAAAGAAGTTGATCTCATGCTGTTTTGGGGTCCATAAAGTTTCAAAACGGGCCAAAAAGTGTATGGCATCAAAGAGAGTGTAAGTGGGAAGGCTAACAGTGGAAACTAGTAGCAAATATGTCTGTTTCATGTTATGTTCGAATGTACATGGTATAATAAAGCCAGGAAAATCTGGCTTATGCCAATCTTGAATGACATACAAACTACTCATAATTACAGTATGAACCTCTGCCTATAATGTTTACAACTGAAGCCGACCATGTAATTTCCAAAGTGGGTGGATACCTCTTTGCTATAAACAAGATACAGTTCAGTTATGGTCAATGTGTCCTGTTCATACAGATATAAACCTTGCCTTGGTGAACTTTACACTTCATATTTTAGACTTGTATTTTTTTATGCCCTTGTTAACTTGTGCAATCCCTTCACTTCTTATTTCATATTTATGATTTTAGCTTAGCAGGGCTTTTATATTGCTATAACTTATTTATGATATCATAATGGTTTGTAATGTTTTATGTATATTTATGTTTAACATTTTATATTTCTTCTTTGATTGTACTGGCTTTTCTTTTAATTTTATAATTGTAATGGTCTTTTTTATAACCGATAAATAAAGAATTGAATTGTAATTGTAACCTTTTCAACACGGGACAGCACAATCCTGAGAGGTCACATGGGGACAGATCTTTGTAATGTGGGGCTTTTAGAAGTATGCATCAGACTTTAAAGTAGAAATTCTTAATACTATTTGTTGTTAAAATAAACTTAGACTTAGTACAAATAAATTATCTCTATCGTTTCCACAGTGTTCTCGGCTTGTATCTACTGTTGTGTCCCACTTTATGAAGACCAGAGTACCATATTCTGCTGCATTTTGAGTTTCAGTGTCCCAAACATTTCTTTCTTTGAACTTCCTCCAACTGAAAGACCCTACACATCTTGACAAAATTATTTATTTAGAGCTTTCTGCAATAGCATTCATAGCAGCAGTGGAAGTACATGCTACAAAGTTGCACCGTGCATTTGTTTTAAGGTGTTTTCCTGTATCCAGGAAAACCTTTTGTAGTTAGTGTAGAGTACGCACTTTTAATCTTAAATGAAGATTTTGGGGTGCTTATAGCTCAGATGTTTTTCAAGCTAGGGATCTAAACATTTACATGCACACCCTTCTGGCAGGATCTCCAAATTGTCAAAATTTGTTTGAGAAGTTTTAATGTTACCAGGGGTCAAAAACATGAAAATTATCAGCTTTAAGTTTTTTTTGTTGTTGTTCACAAAAATCTGAAAATGGTAAAGATTCAAAACCTGAAACTTTCAGGTTCATCAGATCCTGCCCCAGAGTTGGTACTTTTGTAGTTTTGGAAACAATGTAATTGAGAATGTTCAAATTGAAAGGCTTTAAAAGATAGCCAGGCCTGGTGGCACAGAGGGCTGAGGCGCTGGACGCCACACCTCGAACCATGCCGGCGACCCGGGTTCGGGAATGGACTCAAGTCATCGGGGGCTGGCTGGGGAAGGAGAGGTTGAGCACCCAGAGGACTGCTCTCCTCTCCTAGGGTGGGTTGGGTGGGTAGCCCGCTCTTGTAGTGGCCCCGGTGGAGACCAGGAGCACTACTACGCAGCGGCGCAGGATGGACAACCAAAGAAAAGTGGAAAACAACTTCAGTGGCCGCCGGATGACGGCTTCTGCATTCTCCACACCACCCGGAACCTCCAGGAGCCTGCCCCTCCACAGCAACACCCCCGAGTCAAGTAAAGACAATAGAGTGCTGGGGTTTCCTCCTTCCCCATTGCCTTCCCCCTTGGAGGAGGGGGGCCCACCCAGAGATGGGTTACTCTGGGACGACTCAGAGGGTTGGCTGCGATATGTGGTGGGTCGGCAGTGCTCGGGAAGAGGATGGCCAGGGAGTGGAGAAGGCCAGGAGGGCCCGAAGGAGAGACAGACACCGGAGCATTGTAGGAGGGGAAAAAAATCACACAAAAAAAAGACGGACAGCCATACATGTGTTGTACATTTTTCTAGCCCTCTTTGCATATGTTGTTTTACTTGCCTGTAATAGTATTCTAAGGATTACAGGCATATGTGCAGCATGCAGATGGTAGTTTTAAACCTCTGTCTCCACTGTTCAGTGTGGCACTAGGATTGTATCTCCAGTGTCATTACAGTTTGCCAACCTCCTCCTCTGACTTTATGCTGCGGTGGACACCCAGAACCTATCCTCTGTACTGCAAAAACCTGCTGGATCTCTGACCTTAGGTTATGACTGACACTGGGAGACCAACCTTGTGTGACAAAATTGTGCTGGAACAAAACTGCCCACTCCCTGTGTTCAAGTATGGAACTGGGGTTTCATCCCTTGTGTTGTGTAACTGACTCCCCCCCCCAAAAAAAAAACAATTTAAATAGTCTCCAGTAGCCCAACCTAAGTGTAATGTAACTGTCCCAACCCCTCCTTTAAAATGTTCCAATATGGCACTGAGAACCCTTCCTAGTGCTGTCTTATGTCACGTGACTCCATCCTAATTAAACCTTGGGGCACCAGGAGCCCATCCTGATGCTGCTGAAGACTCTACAATTCCTCTTCTCCAGGATGGCAACGAGCAAAGCCCCAGCACTCACATCCTGGGCTATCTGCCATCTGATTTCCATTATCACAAACCACTATTTGGCAGTACTGAAATTCAGACAGTGGCCCAGCACGGAGATTAGTGGTGTTACTGTGTCAGTCACTGTCTGGGGGGAAGTGGGGGTGTTGAGTGTTGTTAGGATAACTCCACACCAGGGACTTCTTGGGTAGGGTGAGGGAAAAGGGAATGAGACTGCCTCTCGATGCCAGGGACTGTTTGGCATGGGGGGCACTGATCTCCAGGGACTGCATGGCATGGGATGAGGTTTAGAAGGGTGGGAGACAGGATGCCAGGGACTGCTTGGCACAGGGTGGAGTGCGTGAGGGGGGGCACTGGGTACCAGGGATTGTTTGGCATGGACTGAGGTGCAGGGGAGGAGGTGCCACTGGATGCCTGAGACTGGCAAAGGGTAGGATGAGGGAGTGGAGTGCCACTGGACCCAAGGGGCTGCTTTGCATAGAGGTGGTGTGAGGGACTGGGGTCCTACTGGACACAAGGGACTGATGGGCATGGGCAGGGTGAGGGAAGAGTGAATACTGCATAACAGGGACTGTTTGGCATGAGGGAAGAGGAATGGGGTGCCACTGGACACCAGGGACTGCTTGGCATGGGGGTTGGGTAATGAAGACGGTGGCACGGGCACCAGGGAGTGCTTGGCACAGGAGCTGGGTACAGAAGGCTGTTGGTGACACTGGACTCTGGAGACTGCATGGTACATGGACTGGGTAAGGGAAGGAGGTGCCAGTAGATACCAGGGACTCACTGCTTGGCTTGAGGTGGGGTAAATGGAGGGGGTGCCATTAAATACCAATGACTGCTTGGAATGGGATGGAATGAAAGTGGGGAGTGTGACTTAACAACATGGACTGCTTGGCACAAAAAATATTGAAACTACTGCCCAATGCCAGCACTGTCAATGCATACTACTGTGCATTTGTTATTAAATATCCATTTTAAAAACAATGAAAATAACTGCAAAATAACTTCATTCAGGCATCAGCTCAGTGTTGAAGTACAAAGTAACAACGGTAGTGGAATGTGACATTAGGGTACAAGTTCTTCCTGAGTCTTGGTGAACGTGTAGGGTGATGTTCCTTGGGGACTGAGTGATTGCTCACAGATGGACTGGTGTGACCCTAACTTCGACACCTTCTCTCGGACCTTTGTGATGCGAATAATTGTCCATGCCTTGTAAGATAGTGCAGAACATAACCTAGAGAAACACCAGTCCTACTTCAGGCAGTCATTTAAACCCCATAGAACATCACACCACACACTCACTAAGAGTCAGGGGAATTGTTACCCTAACCTCACAGTTCACTACTTTGTGGCTTTGAGCTTCAAACCTAACTGATGCCTAAACAGAATTTTCTGCAATGCATTTAATATTCAGATACACTACTGCTGATCTCTAATTAATTATCTGTATTTATGGTCCTGATTCTTTATTAGTGAGGACAGAGTAATCTGATTAAATATAAACATGGGGCAAGATTCACAAAACACTGTCAAGGTAAAAAATGTGCAAGTCCCCAAAATTTGCGAAGTTGCAGAAAAGAGGGGGGTAATTGCACTGGATCATATACAGAAAATGGCTTCAGCTGCAGAAAAATACACTGTGGACTGCGGAAAAAATGAAGCTGTGGAAATTCCTGCACAACAAAATGCCATTGAAAAGTATGGCATATCCCCTTAACGTTTATTCTCAGCCACTGTTTTTCCACAGTTGAGGAAAAAATGTTGCACACATGTTGCACCACAGAGAGTGAGACGTAACTCACCCTGAGCAAAAGGCAGTGTACTAACAATTGGGAAACAGTTATAGTGGGGGTCCAGGCACCAAGCAACAGCAAACCCGTGGGCTGTATATTAGTGTCAGTTGTTACAACAAAAATAGCATTTCCACTGAAAGACAACAAACCACAACCACATGACCCAGTGGAACCCATAAAGGAGCTCCACAGACAGTAGAGGCAGGGGTGGTAACAGCCAGAAGTGTGTGCTATGGATGCAGGAGCAAGAAACACCCCAGAGAAAGACACAACCAACAGATACGTATTGCCACTGGGTGCAAGGTCCTGCTGGTACAGGTGCTGCTACCATGGTCCCAGTTGTGGGACTGGCTGCTTGCCTTGCTGGGAGTGCTGGTTAAAGTCTCCTGCTCCACTTACTATGGATAACCTACTGTTGTTCTGTCTACTGGGCTTTTATATTATTTCTGAAACTGCAGAAAAAAATGCTGCACATTTTCTGCACTTGTGGAATTTTGTAACTCTCCTGTTTTCACGATTTTCTGCTCCTGTGGAAATTTTGACTGTAAATATGACACACTTGCATTTCCGCAGTTTTGCAACCATTTTTTCCACATGTGAGGATTTTTTTTGTTTCTTTGTGAATCTAGTCAAGGATGTTTATGTTTCACACTTCATCCTGTGCTCCTGTTTACCCCCACCCCATCCCCACACCCCTTACTCTGAAGTCCTATGGTAATCATCTCTATGTATGCCCCTCATTCTTTATTAGTGAGGACAGCATAATCTGATTAAATGAAAACAGGGTCTTTACATTTCAGACTTCATCCTGTGCTAATACTTTACCCGTCCCCCCACCCTTTACTCTGACGTCCTAATCCTCTCTGTGTGAGATCAGAAAATGTTTCACTGCAGCAGACTATGATGTCAGAACCAGAGAATGAGGACTTCAGTAGGGGAGAAATAGAAGGATGAGCTGAAGTCTGTGGAACAAAGATGAACTTTTCATGAATATTATTGTGCATTGTGCACTGTCCTAGTCTAGTGGTACACGGAACTGTTGTTTGATACAGTGACCTGCTACATTTGTCATTATCCCCTCCACCTGAAACTACATGAAACCTTACTCTCTGCTGTGCAGTTTATATTCTGCATCTGACTCCTGGCACTCATGCATTGCTGTTTCACCAGCACTGAATTATTCAGTGTAATCGATGTTCCTTACTATATTTGTACTTACCCATGCTATTCCCATTCCCCTGGGTCACGCCTGGAAATAAGCCATAGCTCAGTGTGCCTTTTCCAGTAACCAACATTTTAAATAAATGAACTGTCCACCTTAATAAAGAATAAAGGGAACATACATTGAAAACAGTAATGAAACAGAAGTTGAATTGTTTGATTCACAGGAAAAAGAATGCACACACCATCCACTCAAGTTGAATTGTGTCTTATTACTCCATACTGTAATAAAAAGTTTCCTGGCTATTGAAAAGCCAAAAGTATTATTGTCAAGAAGGGGAACCGGAAATATGACACCCACAACTCCTACAAGGCAGGCTTATATACATACTTTACATATGCAGTATATCACCATGCAAAGTTACTATGAAATGCTGGCCACTTGAGTGCAACACTGACTTGTCTCATTTTCATGCATGGGTGTCAAAAACATAGTTTGAAGTTCTAGTTTTTGGTGAAGTTCAACAGGATTCATTGGTTAGCTATAGCATTGGTAGCCACTTCTGCAGACACCAGCTTGTAGTTTCAGAGGACATCACAGGAGTGATTGCCAGCTAGCACCCTGTCAATCTACAGACCTATATGACTATATGATGATGACAGTGGTTAGTTGTGAATGAGGCATGCACCAAGGTTTACTGAGCATGTAATGTTTCTGCATTTTTAATTGTGGAAGTAGTATCAAATTGTGAGTTCATCTTTTATGTGAGCAAGATGCCAAACCTCTTTTAAGTTTCAGTAGCCTGTACAAAACCAGTTCATGGTTTTGATCTGCAGTTTGTTACCTTGAAAAGTGCACTGTGCTGTTCTGGTGGTACACAGTAATGCTGTTTGATACAGTGACTTGCTGCAGCTGTCATTAGGTAGGTAGAAAGTTTTATTGTTCGGTCAAAAGACCTTTACAAAATTGTTAACATTCTTACATGCAGCATGCAATAAATACAGTTTATAAAATAATTGCAAGACATTTCCAGCACTGATAAAAGGCACTTACATACGATACAATACATGACATTTAATATTGTCCTACACTAAAAATAGAGAATAGTTCGATATACCCACCTAGGAAAAATAATTTTTGATTAATTAGATATGTTTTTATATTATTTTTGGTATCTTGCTTGAATTTTAGAAATAGCTACAAGATAGGCTGCAATATCGTTAATTTTACCATGGACATAAGTGAACAGCCAATGAAATGGTCAGACTAGCAGTTTACCACTGGTGTAAATCATTTGATAATCACTGGCTGTTGATGAGCAAATGGTGGTCATTTAAATCCTAATCATCTGCAGCACAGGAATAAATACAATAAAAATAAATACACACAGCAACCTCTTTAAAAGTTGTATTTTATTATAGTAAAAAAATTAACCTTGGTAAAATCTCAATAAGATACTCGGGGATGTGGATTATCAGAGGATTTACCATGGCTGGCGAGGATTTACCCACTTGGCTGCGCCTCATGGGCAAACCATTCCAGCCATGGTAAATCCCCTGATAACCCACACCCCCTCGTGGCTTATTGCTTAATTATTACTTCATCTTTTGTTGTAAAGAAGATTCTCAGTATCAGATCCTTATCAGTTGTTTGTATAACAGACCATAATGGTTGCAGATGTTGTATTCTTGGCTGGTTATACAGTACCATTCACAACTGAATATCACATGGTGCAAGTTTTCCATTTGGGTTAGATTACAAATAAAAAAACAAGACTTAAGTAATAGCTTTGTACCTTGCATTTAAGACATTACTAGGAAATAACTCCAGACGATATCTGGTATACAGTTTTCACTTTTTGTTGTCTGTTAGAACTTTGAAGTAATGTCTATAGTGATGTGATATGTCATTCTGGACTAACCAATGAGAAATATGGAGTTTAGCAATAACTTCTAAATCACATGTGTTACAATGTTAAATTAGCTTTTGTGTAACATATTTCTGATATTTCAGACTTATGCAAATACCTCTGGTGACGTAATCTTCCAGAATGTCAAGGCCTGTTATTTTCAAACTATGTGATACCTTTAATAACCAATTTGATTGCAACAGGTTATTTTTTTTATATACTCGGTTTATTGAAAAAACAAACACAGCATTAACAAGAGAAATATCAGCACAGTATACATATCATGAACTCATACATGTGATTACATCAATTAACAAAAAGCAAAGTTAACATAAACAATAAGAATTTAACATAGGCCATGAGGTGTCTGAACTAAAAGAAACAGAAATTCATCAAATGAACCTCTCATATATATTCCCTGGGAAAACTCTAAAATAAACCTCTAGGAGAAAGACCTTGTACCCAGTACATCCAACAAAATAGGGAAGAAAAAACATTCTTAGGGGGTACTCTAAATAGTGGTATGTCATAGATCACTGTCCCTCTTATTTTTTATGTTGTGGGGCGAGCAAGTGGCAAACCATGGTTTATTATAGTCATATGGTGGTTTGGTGTTAAGTCTGAGGGAATCCCACTGGGTTTATGATTAGGGAGGGAGAGAAGAAAGGAAATTATGTAATATTAATCTGATATAATTCCCAACTAGTCCATCGTAGGATAAAATACTCTGATCTCTATTGCAAGTCAAATGTTATTTTCTCCATAGTCTGTATAGAATTGTTTGCTTCCAATCTGCCAGAGTCGGGGGCCCAGCTAGGAGTCATTTACTTGTAATTGTCTTGCATGCAGCTACTAGTAGTGTGTCCCATAAGTATAAAGCAACTTTGCCTTTCACGGAGGGGGGAACAAGACCTAAAACTGTATATTCCAGAAATAAATGTTCTGACAGGTTGAATATTAATTTAGTGTGATGTAGACTCGACGTCCAAAAGGGGACTAATTGTAAAAGATTTATAAAAATATGAGTTTGAGAGGCTTGCTCTGCCCCACATTCCCTCCAGCAGTAAGAAGGACTGTCAGGAGACCACGTCTTCAAGAAAGCTGGCACAAGGAAAAAGCATGCTCTAACTTTCCACATGTATTCCCTCCAAAGAGGTAATGAGGTGGCACTCCAGGTCCTTTTCCAGATTCGCAGCCATTGCTTCTCTGTTATTACCACGTCTAGATCTTGCTCCCACCTCCCCTTCAAGAAGTCAGAATGGTGGAGTTGTGATATTAAAAGAGTTTGATAAAGTATCAAGACTGTCTTTTCCACCCCATCAGTAGTCCAAATGGTTAAAAAGTGAAGTGTGTCTTCTTCCAATTGGGGTTGAGCACTGCTCAACCTTAAGTACTTTAAAATATAATCTTTCATTTGGAAATATCTAATTCAATTGGAGTCCCCTCAGCCATATCGTCGTTGGGCTTGCTCGAAGGTTAGGATATTTTGGTTTTGTAGTAATTGCCAGGGGGTTAAACAGCCTTGTGTGCCCTGGACTTTGTACCATGGGACTAAGTTGGAAGGGGGAACAGTGGGTCACAATCCACCACTTATATTTCCAAAAATGTTGCTTTATCCACTTTGGGGAAGTGCTTCTATGCCATCCCTCTAGGATTACCCAGGTCTCAGATGGAAGAGAGGGTATCAGAGTGGACTGCACTGAGAGAGTAAAAAATACAGCAGGCAAAGGCATGTGGACTGTCCTGGAGAGATCCATTATTTTCCAAAAGGCTCTGTTCCCCTCATTACCCCATAACAAGGCCATCTTGATTTGTATAGCTGTCCAATAGTTTAAAACACTCGGAAAAGCCAGGCCTCCCCTGCTTTTAGGCAGATACAATAACTGTTGGCGGATTTGGGGTTTCTCATATAACTAAAAAAGGAAATTAATAAATGAGGTGGGGAATGCAAAACAGGCAAGGACCCTTCTTAGAAAGGCCCATGAGACCTTATCAAAAGCCTTTCCTCATCAAGACTTAGCAGGAGGGCTGGTGTATTTTGCTTATGAGATGGTCTATAAGGTAGGCCGTGCACCTGATAATATCCTGCACCTGCCTACCTGGTATAAATCCTACCTGATCCATGTATATTAGCCCTGTTATCAGTTGCTGCATATGGATAGCAAATATTGCTGATAAAATCTTATTGTCTATATTTAATACAGATATTGGTCTGTATGATGCACAATTGGAAGGGTTCTTACCTGGTTTCAGAATAACAGAAATGATAGCATGGGTCCAAGAGTGGGAGGTTTTACATTGGGCACTCAAAATAAAAGAAAACACTTTTTGCAGAATGGGGGATACCTCAAATATGCCTGTAATGCCATCTGACCCAGTACACTTTCCTGTTTTAATTTTCCCAACCTGAGACTGAATTTCTGCTTCTGAAATAGGAGCCATTATGGAGGTTTTATGTTGCTCAGCCAAGGTTGACAGACACAGCTTATGTAGGAACTGGTCTATTTATGGATCTGGTGAGGAGGGAACTGAAGCATATAAAGCAGCATAAAAATGTTTAAATGCCTTTGAAATATCAACTATCGTTCTGCATGGCTGGGAGTTCCCTGGCACCTTGATAGTTGCAGTAGTAGCCTTGGCTTGCTGAGCTCTCAACCAGCCGGCCAAGAGGTGAAGTGCCCTGGGGCCCCCATTATAATATTTCTGGCATAAGTACATTGGTTTTTCTTCCACACAGTAATCTAGTAAGTTATTTAGTTGCTTCTTCAGCTCCCTTAGTTCCCTTGTCCTTTGCTTATCTATCTTTTGTTTCTGGTGCTCCTCCAGTTGTCTAATTTGGGAAAAGAGGGTTTTTTTTTTTAGCCTCCCTTTGCTTCTTCTTCCTTGAAGAGATTTCAATAAATTTGCCCCAGAGTATGGCTTTAAGGGTATCCCACACTATGGACAGAGTGACTTCAGGGGTGCCATTATTTATTAGGGACTCCTTAATAAGATCTTTGATCTGTTGTACAACCTCTGGATCTCTGAGTAATGAGTTATTTAACCTCCATAGGGTTTGTTTTTGAAAGGCATCTAGTTTTACCTTAACAAAAACTGGGGCATGGTCTGAAAATGTAATATGTCCCATCCAGGCTGCACCCACTCTCACAATCAATTCCTGTGGGACCAGTATGTAATCCAGTCTGGAATACATAGAGTGTACCACTGAATAAAAACTATAATTTCTAACAGGGTCATTTAGGTAACATCAAGTATCAATGTATCTCAATTCCTTTAACAGTTTTGACACTTGGCGGGCCACTGTGTTGTCCTGTTTTGGTATCTGGGATTGTTTTCGTCTGGGATGTGAAATCCATCTTGTGGTCAAATGTTAGATTCATATTACCTTCGTAGAAAACTTGTCCCTCCCCCATTTGGCTAAATTTAGAAAAAAGTACAATATAAGGTATATGGGGAGTTAGGTGGGAAATAAACTGAGGCTACTATGATAAAGTTTCCATTTAATCTTCCCTTTACCGTGACAAAATGGCCTTCCCTGTCCACGAGCTGGTCCACTAATTCAAATGGTAATCTGGATGGTATCAACACTGCTACTCCCTTATGTCTGCCACCTTTATAAGAGGTTGTAATAACATGCTTGAAACCAAACCTTTCAAGTTTTTTATGTTCTTGAACTGATAGGTGGGTTTCTTGTAGAAGCTAAATATCTGCCACAGATTTTTTAAGAAATTATAGCAATTTACTTCGTTTAATGGGGTTTGGCAGCCCAGGAACATTATAGGAGCAGATATTATAACCTGACATTGACATTGCTAGAGTTAAAACCCAGTATTATCTTGTCCCGTGCTTCACTCAACACCTCTTTATTGATATAGATAACTCTTTTCCCCAGGTAATTTAATTTAAGTTGACAGAATACCTCTTTATGGACAAAAACTGTATTAACCAAACAAGTCAACATGGCTAGAGAACAATGAACTAATCCTTGTACTGTACTTCCAAGGTAGGAGACCAAAATCAAAATTTGATCTCACGTTCTACCCTATAGCAGTAATAGGTTGGGAGAAGGAGGTGTGCAATCCCTCCTATAAGGGGAGAGCCCTCCCTAAGAACTTGGTGTGGCTACGGCTCTGAAATTGAGTGCTTACTACCACTAGGCCATCACTGAGCACAAGGGAGCAATCTACAAACTGCCCGCTCTCCATCAACCCGGGTATATCATGTGTAGTATATTGTCCCAGAGTGGGAGAAATACAAGGCACAGTTCCCTTTCTAATCCCAGCAGCCTGAACCATGAAACTCTCACTGTAAGCCCAATTCGTAATTTGGAGATGGTCTGTAGAAATATTCAAAAAGAAAGTGTTGTGTGTAGTGTAACATGATACCTGTCTACTAACTATATGTATAATTTTGTTATAAATATATGTTTTAAAATGTCTGCTAGTAAGACATAGCAGGGTCAGCAGGTTATCTAGAAGGCAGCAGTTTTTAAAGAGGCCTGACCTTTTGACCCCAAAACAGTGGCACAGTAGCTAAAGAGCTAGTTTCCTTCTCTGGGTTGACACATAGTTAAAAGCTTTCCTGCGACTATAAAGTCTTCCTTCAAAGGCCAGGTAATAACAGTTGTAAACTAGCCCTTCACTTTGAAACACAGGGACAAAGTATGCATTTTATGACCTCTGAGGAAAAGGCCAGTTTTAACTGATTTCTGTTAGCTTTCACACCTAGGTGAACACAGTTCCTCAGGAAACTGCTGATGACATCAAAAGGATAAATCCATTTGTTATAAGGCCTCACTAATTAAGAAGAAGATATTTTTTTTTTATTGGAACGTTTGAGCAGTGGGCTGAGACATGTGACTGATAAATTAATTCAAGTTCTCAGGTTTGAGTGACCTCATAACCAGCATCTGTGAGCTGTGTCATCAGGGAGGAGAAGTTTTGTGATACATATTACCAGCCAGCTAGGAGAAAAACATTTTGCATTTGGCATTTGGTTTTTAGCTTTTGGCATTTTGCCTCTGGTTTTGAGGTGGGATTCCTGACAAACTCTCACAGCACTTTAGGTAAATTCAGTTACGAATTTATTACTTGAAACCTAGGGTAGTAGAAATTCAGTAATAAGTCTTTGTTTTTGTATAATTATCCATTTAATTTAAAAGACTGTAAACCCAATTTTATATGTTCTGCGTTTTGTGTTTTATCTATTTTTAATTTTTAGTAAATATTATTTTTCTTGAAATTCTGCCTGTGCCTTCTGTCATTTTTTTTTTTTTTTTTTTGCATGTGATTACTGGAACACTATTTGATATTTCTGACAAAACTATTAAGGGCTTAAATGTGTTACTATCTGCTCAGGTAAGAATATACCTGGGTCTCAGTTGAGTCAAAAGGGTAGAATTGTGAGCCAGGCTGGGTGCCCACTGGGTTAAGTATTGCACTGCATTTCCCTGAAGAGGGTGCGATATTTGACCCTGTTAACTGGGTGTGCTATCGAAAAAGGGTTCACATTTGACCTCAGGACTCAAGACTAGGAGGTGTTTCAGACCCAAAACAGACAGGAGGGTTACCCTGTTTGTCTCCTGTTCACATATTGCACTTCAAGGTTTGACACTGTGGGAGCAGAGGGCCTGACCTGTGGAGTGCGCTTGTGACTAACCAACTTTTGCCCACAGTGGGTAGTGCTTTGTGATCCTGCGCCAGTGAGCTGAGTTCAGGGACAAGCTCACTGATGCAGTGGGATGGGCTGAGTCTGGATGGGAGATGCTGTCATGTGACACCACCCCACAGCCTGGGATAGGTAGGTGCAGGGTTTCCCCCATGGACTCAAGTAACATGTAGTGAAGAGAACTCTTCTCTTGGCATAGGGCCTTGCATCTCTGCACCCGTGGCTGCCAAGGGCCTTGTGAGTCAGCTGACACATGAATTCTTTGCCATGTGCATCTGTGTTTGTGGCCACATGGAAGCACAGGACCGTGAGGGCCCTGCTCTTCCAGAGTCCCCATGATAGCTTCATCAGTTCTTGACATCCATTTCTGCACTTCCATGAGCAGATAGAGTCAGTGTCTGCATCTGTTCACGTGAGTCCCAAAGAGACCTGCGTGAATGAGGATACAAGTCTACTATCTCAAAAAGAAAGGAAATTCTTTACAAAAAACTGCATTAATGCACCAGTTTGGTTTAGCTTAATGCCACAAAAGTAAGGAAATGTGGTGTTAAGGTTTCCAACCCTAATTCCCTGTCCCCAAAATCATCAAAAGAACATCACCACACAAGCAACCACAGACAGGCATCATCAGATAAGACAAACAACATACAACTGTTTACAGATGACACAAATGCAGTAGCACTGGTGTGCTATCATTGTGGATTTCTATCTGCAGATTAGGAAATGGACTTCAAGAATCAAGTCTCCTGATTGGCCAGTTCCCTAGTCTGAGCCCTGATCTATCAGACAATAGAGACCTGTAAAGATCCAGTGCCAATTCAGGGTGCCTTATTACTTGCAATATTCTTGGGAACCCGGAATTTTCAAACTTACAAGGCACCATTTTTTTCTCCCCAACTTAATGAGCCACTTGGGCTAACACTCCCCCCCCCCACCACATCTCTCTCTTTTTTTTCAGAAAAAAGAAAAAAGTAGCCAAATACAAATCCAGAAATCAACAAGAGGAAAAAAGCAGTTACTCGATTGGCAGTTTCCAAACTGCAAGACATAAATAGCATGCTACCTCCCGTAGAGCAGCACTACTTTCTTCGACTTCTGTACTGGATATAGTTGTCCATCTGCAGTACAGAACATGAGAAAAGTACCGCTCTTATGCACAGCAGCACTTCCGAGGAGCCAGCCATGTCACAGCATCAGTAACGCAGAGGAAGGAAAACAAAACTTAAAAAAGAAAATGATCGCAGCACAGCAGGCTTCCCTTTTAATTCAGACCCATGCAACTCACCCAACCACCACCACTGCTCCTCCACCAAACTCTCACGAATGCCACCACTGCTCCTCTGTCAGACTCCCCAATTAATAACTAACATGGTGATAGTGGAGAATACCTATCGCCACTAAAACAATGGTGCAATAAATACATAAAATAATAATAGTAATACTAAACAGTTGTAAATTGATTCCTAGGACTGTCCATGGAGGGGGGCGGGGGACACGAAACCAACACAACCAGCTCAAACTATGGAAGCTCCATTAGGACATAAATCCTTAGGTAAAATAAAAAAGCTGCATCTAAATGCAGGCGGAGGAACTATTTCATCAACAAAAAAATCAAAACACTAACACTATTCACATGTAAACATAAAAAAATATTGTTTTGGGCTGCAGCAGTTGGATATCTGCTTGCAACGTCGATGACCCAGGTTCGGGAATGGACCTGGGAGTTGGAGGCTTGGCCCAGGGGGGTAGATGGCTCAAGCATTCCATGACAGCTCACCATCTCCGAGGAGGGAGAGGGACCATAGTTCGACCTCTGGCAGAAGCCGGTAAGGCAGCACATTGGGGCAATGATGAGGGAGCATGGTAGACACTGGCTCATGCCTCGATGTCCTGCACATCATGCTCCCTAGGGGAGAAAATCCAGGAAAAATAGTTCACTGACTGGGTGAGATGACGGCCTCCTGGACCCTCATCACCGGAGCTCCCAACCACGAAAGATCACACTAGCAGCACCCAGAACCATTGGCAGACCAGTAGGTTAATTCCCTTCATAGGAAGGGGACCCACCCGATGAAGGGATACATCGAGGTACCCTGGGTGGCTGCAATGTGGGGTGATGGGTGGAAAGGAGTAGCCGGGGATGAGTCTTGATTCTTGAGGGACCTGAAAGAGTGTCCGGCCAGCGT
The DNA here is from genome assembly GCA_016271365.2 of Neoceratodus forsteri. Taxonomy (NCBI): domain Eukaryota; kingdom Metazoa; phylum Chordata; order Ceratodontiformes; family Ceratodontidae; genus Neoceratodus; species Neoceratodus forsteri. The sequence goes on along the minus strand of CM028131.1, from coordinate 155,291,549 downwards.
GCAAGTGGGGAGCAAAAAAAAATGTGTAATGTTTTAATCATAAAAAAATACTGTGACCATTTTCTAAGTGCAATAATACCCTCCAGGGTGGGTGGTATTGGGAAATACCGGGCCTTCCACGGGCTATCAGGCCCTCTACTTACTGTGTCGGGCCTCATTACACCTCTGGACAGTCTTGTATTTCCCAATACCGCCCACCCTGTTGGGTATTATTGCTTACATACACACCACAAGACATACACACTCACTTGTCACTGCAGATAGAAATGCAGGATTCTCAAATCACAACACTGCTTCTGTATGCAGAAGCAAAGGCCCCTGCAGCCACAGATACAAATCCATGATATACAGATTACAAGAGTTCTGTTGTCTGCAGCCATGCACACCCCTATTAGAGTTACAATTCTATAGCCTGAGGTACTCATGCAAACTGTAAGACATACACACACTTGATGGGCCTGCACTTCAGCATCCATAGATGTAAGATATACACACCAACCTATGATGCAAAAGTACATTTACCACAAAATACATGGCACCAAAATTGCAATACTACTTCTGGTTGCAGAATTGCATGCCCCAGAGGGGCCTGCACCTCTTCAGCCACAGGTGTAAGATATACAAATCAACTTTTGGCTTCAGAAGGGCAGGCCCCTGTAGGGCCTGCAGTTATGCAGATGGGAGTACTGTCGAAGTGTGGGTATAATGGATCAGTAGGAGATCAAGAAATTGTTCAGGGGGGTAGCAGTTTTTTGGTTAAGCAAATGCATATAGAAAACATACACTAATGAATCATGCTATCTAGCAAGGTACCTCATACTGTGTGTATGAGAATAGCGGAGCCAGCCACAATGCAATGCAGTAACTTGCAGTAAATTACATCTCACAAAGTACTGCAGCAAAAAAGGGCTTCATTGCCACTGAATTACTCTGTTCCCTGCAGCATATTACAGCATTTTTGTGATATACTGTGGTATTACTTCATTGCATCCTGGCTGGCATTGCTTTAGCTCTGGCTGCAGAAGTACTGGTTCCGTGTAGTTTTCTGTCTACAAAAGGGCAGGACCCCATGGGGCTTGTGGTTCTGCAGCTACACACAGTCAAGCAAACAGTATGACATACTGTACACATAGAGCTGTGGCTGCATGCTAATGCATAGAAACATAGAATTTGATGGCAGATAAGGACCACTTGGCCCATCTAGTCTGCCCATTTTCCTACCTAACAGATAAGCTGCAGATCCTAGTTAACCAACAGCATACTTCCCTCTACCCCCCCACTAGGACTGCCTTATGTCTGTCCCATGCATTCTTGAATTCTCCCACTGTTCTTGACTCCACAACCTCCTCAGAGAGGCTGTTCCATGCATCCACAACCCTCTCCATAAAAAAATACTTCCTCACATTACCTCTGAGCCGTCCCCCCCTCTATCTTCAAATTGTGCCCCCTTGTTCTTGCACATCTCTTTTTCTGAAAGATGCTACCCTCTTGGACTTTGTTGATTCCCTTGAGGTACTTGAAAGTTTCTATCATGTCCTCTCTCTCCCCTCTTTCCTTAGGGGTATACATATTAAGCTCCTTTAGTCTTTCTTCGTATGTCTTCTGGTGCAGACCCTGCACCATTTTGGTTGCTCTCCTCTGAACAGCCTCCACTCTGTCTATGTCTTTGCAGAGATGGGGTCTCCAGAACTGCACACAGTACTCCAGATGGGATCTCACCAACTGTCTGTACAGAGGGATAACAACTTCGTGTTTTCTACTATTGATGCCTCTCCCTATGCATCCCAGTATCCCCCAGCCTTCCTTACTGCCTTCTCACATTGCTTGCCCACCTTTAGGTCATCTGATATAATTACCCCCAGGTCCCTTTCCATTTTTACTGTTGTCAGTATCTCACACCCCATTGTGTACTCTTCCCCTGGGTTTTTGTTTCCCAGGTGCATTACCATGCACTTCATTGCATTGAATCTGAGCTGCCATACATTTGACCATTCCTCCAACCTTGCCAAGTCCCTTCTCATCCTTTCCACTCCATCTTGTGTATCAACCTTGTTGCAGATCTTTGTCTCGTCTGCAAAGAGACATACTTTTCCTTCCAATTCCTCCGCAATGTCACTTATAATGACATTAAAAAGGACTGGTCCCAGTACTGAAGCCTGCGGTACCCCGCTAGTAACCCTCCTTTCTTCACTGTGGACTCCATTTATTACTACCCTTTGTGTCCCGTTGTCTAGCCAATCTTTTATCCAGGCTACCACCTTGGGACCCACTTCAAGGCTGGCCAACTTGTGTATTAATCTTTTGTGTGGGACTGTATCACATGCCTTGCTAAAATCTAGGTAGGCCATGTCCACAGCCCCTCCCTGGTCTACTACTTTGGTCTCCCAGTCAAAGAAATCTATTAGATTCATCTGACATGACCTTCCCATAGTGAATCCATGCTGCCTTGGGGTCCTGTGCCCCACTGGCCTCTAGGTACTCAACAATTCTTTCCTTCAGAAGTGATTTCATCATTTTCCCTACCACTGAGGTCAAACTAACTGGTCTGCAGTTTCCTGCCTCTGTCCTGCTCCCACTTTTGTGAAGAGGAATCACATCCACCCTCCTCCATTCCTCAGGTACCACCCCATCCTCTGACGATTTGTTAAAGAGAGTAGTCAGCGGTGTCACTAATTCTACCCTTAGTTCTTTTATAATTCTTGGGTGAATCCCATCAGGCCCCATTACTTTGTCCACCTTCAATTTTATTTGTTCTTTCAGAACCCTTTCTTCTGTAAATGGACTGGTATCGACCCTCATCTTAAGAGTGTTTCTCTTGTTTGGTTTAGGTACCTCCCCCTCCTCGTCCTTTGTGAATACTGAGCAGAAATATTCATTCAGTATCCCTGCTTTTTCACTGTCACCCTCTACCCACATTCCCTCCCCCTTTATTAAGCCTCAGTATCCCTCCTTTGGTCTTTCTTTGCTCCCTAATGTACCTATAAAAGGTCTTATCCCCCTTCTTAACAAAGCTGGCTATCCTTTCCTCAGTTTGGGCCTTTGCTATTCTGACTGCCTACCCAGCCTCTTTCTGCTTTAACTTATAAAGTTCTCTGTCCTGCTCCTTCTGTGTTTCCTTATACTTTTGGAATGCTATCCTTTTCTCCTTAACCTCCCCTGCCACCTCTTTTGAGAACCATAGCGTTTTTTTCTTTTGTTGTGTTTTGTTGATTTGCTTTACACAAAGGCTTGTTGCCTCTGTGATGGCTGTTTTGATTACTCCCCATTGTTCCTCCACTCATCCTTCTTGCCTGTTTGCTAGTGCTTTTCTGAGGTACTCTCTCATTTTCCCAAGGTCAGCCCTCCTAAAGTCCAATACTCTTGCTTTTGTACGGCTTGATTGTACGGCTGTGTTTATCGTGAACCACACTGTTTGGTGGTCGCTTGTTCCCAGATGGCTACCCACTTCTAAATCTGAGATTCTTTCTCCGTCCCCATTTGAGAGTACCAGATCTAAGATTGCTCCCTCCCTAGTGGGTTCTGATACTAGCTGTCTGAGACATGCCCCTTGTAGGGCAACAAGAATGACCCTGCTCTTGGATGTGCCCGCAGCAAAGGTGCTCCAGTTAACATCTGGCATATTCAGGTCCCCATCAACAATATCTCACCTTTTTCTGCCATTCTAAGGATGCCTTCTATCATTTCCTTGTCCATTCCCTCTCCCTGAGATGGGGCTCTGTATACAACCCCCATGCAGATTGTGGTGCCATTTCCTATCTCCAGGGTGACTCAGAGTGCCTTATCTGCTCCCTGTTTACTCTTTAGTTCTGTTGCTTTGATCCCTTCCTTTACATAGAGAGCTACTCCTCCTCCTCTTTTACCCTCCTTGTCCCTCCTGTAGATTGTGTATCCTGGTATGTTGACATCCCAGTCATGGTTCTCTGTGTACCATGTTTCTGTGACTGCCACAATATCCAGGCAACCCTCTTCCATCAAGGCCACTAGTTCAGGGAGCTTGTTACACAGACTATGGGCATTGGTACTCATCACCCTCCACTTTTTGATGGCCTTATCCCTTTTAGCCCTATTCCTGTCCTTACTGCCTTTGCCTTTTTTTACATTTACCTCTGTCCTGCTCCCTAATGACTTCTCTACCTTGGTGTTTACCTCACTAATTACCATGTTTTGTGGGGGGGAAGCTGGGATTTCCCTGCTCCTTTTCAGTGCCTCACCCCTTGGCTAGTTTAAATGCTTGTCAGCTGAAGCATTTAAACCTCTCCCTAGGATCCTGGTTCCCCCCTGGACAGATGCAGACCATCGCAGCCAGTATAGGTCTGCATCCTCCAGGTGGCTCCCAGTCCCCAATGAAGTCAAAACCCTGAGCTCCACACCAGTTTTTCAACCATTCATTGAATTCCCTGGTGAGAGTACCCTAACGCATCACCTTTGCCATAGACAGGCAGCACCTCTGAGAAGGTTACCGTTATGCTACGTGTCTAAGTCCCTCCCCAACTCTACAAACTCCTCTTGCACTGCTCTGATCCCATTCCTAGCCAGGTCATTTGTCCCTAGGTGGACAATGACATCCAGCTCCCTCTCTCATGCAGCTGCTCCCACAATCCTGAGGATTCGCTTCCTGTCCCTCCAAGCCATGGCGCCAGGCAGGCACCTTACCTCCCTCTCCCCTTCCTCCTCCATTTCTACCCCCCAATGATCGAGTCCCCCATCAGGAGTTGTTTCCTTCCCCTGTGGGGTCCCATGCCACCCTCCTGTGGGTCTCCTTTGCATCTGCAGATACCAATCCATGGAGGTAGCACATTAGTGATAATGCATTTGTGTCACCTGGAAACAGCTGTATGTTGTTTGTTTTACCTGACAATGGCTGTCTGTGGTTCCTTGTGTGGTGTTGTCCTTTTGCTGCTTTGGGGAGGGAGTTAGGGTTGCAAACCCCACATTAAGTTGAACCCTAACTGGTGCATTGACACCGTTTTTTGCAAAGATATATTTAAACCAATTTGTGCTTGAAAAAAAAATGAGATGTGAGTTCTTAGAGTATGTATACTGTAAATTAGAAAATGGCAAGGAAAAAATCTAGAAATGTCATTGGTCAAGAGACATCACCTGACATTGCATTAAATCTCTATAAATGCAGAGTCAGGAACTGAATCTTTTCTCCCCCCCCAAAAAAAACTACATTATAGGATTTTAATGCACTTCCCAGGAGCGTAAGGGCACTCAGTCTTCAGCCTCGTGCCTTACTACACCCCTAGGTGTGAATTAAAAATAGAATAAAGTATAGGGTGGTGTGTGTAGCCAGAAGTTTACTCACACTCTCAGTGTTAGATGCATCTAACACTGGGGGGGTGTAAACTTCTCATTACACACACCACCCCATATTTTATTTTTTTATAAATTGCTGGGTTTCCCCCTTTTCACCTCAGCAATGATATAAAATACTAGTGGTTCCAGTGCAGTCCGGTTTCAGTTTCGCCCGCTTCTGAAATTTGTGATCGCCCCGTCATTTTAAAATATTTAAAAATGTTTCTTTTTATCCAGGTAAATGTCGAAAATGTGCAAAGTTAAAAAAAAAACAACTGACCACCAAGTTCTACATATGGTTGTGTTTCAACGAGAAGGCAAGCGGAGAGTGATCGGGAAGCAAGGACCTGCTTGGGAGCATGCACAGAGTGAGGGAAACCATGCGCATGTTTGCCATAATAAACACTCCTTTGTTATGGCACTGTTTCCCTGTGGGAAAAAGGGGACACCCACTAATTATAATCATATAATGCACACCCTGTCATGGCTTATTACTTACTTATAGCTGTGGGTGTAGATGATGCATTGTAACTGACTAATTTAGATGGCTAAATAGATTACAAGATGAATTGTAAAGATACAAGAGAAAGGTGAACTGATCATTTCTTTATGTAAATTGATGGCAGTGATCTTCACCATGGTCAGTTGTGAAAAATCATTATGATATGTTAACACGTCAAGTCAGCGCAAGCATTTAAGCGCTGACATATCAGCACTACTATTTATGTGCAAAACAATTAGCGCTAACTGTACTTTTCATCATGAAACAGAGCGATCTGCATCTTAAAATGGTAGAGGCCTGTTACCAAGGGCAACTGTAACCCGTATGAGTTAAAGGTTATATCAGTTCAGTAACAGTAACAGCTAATTACCAGTAACGGTAATTAGCAATTCGCAGCAGCTGCCGCTGCTTTACAGTTTAAATACCAGCTTGCAATGGTGCTGACTTTACAGTGTGTTAGTAGACTGAAGCAGCATTAGCCATGCCTCTTGAATATGTATTGAGTCAACGAAGGCAGCAGTTACTATCTCACGGAGGCTATCTGATTAGGAAAGAGCATGTTTATGGGGACAAAACATATGGCAAGATAACATAATTTCTCCTCAAGCAGCAAAGATCCTAAGGTAAATTACAATTTATGCACACACTTGGTGATTCCGATTTACAAACTGCAAAGTCATGTTGTGCTGAGGAGTGGGTGGCCTTTCCTACTAAAGCTGTTGTGACGAGATGTGGGATGGGCATGTGCCAAGATGTGGGATGGGGGGGTTCAGGTGGTGATTCCAAATTAAAAATGTTACACAATGTAAAAATTATGTATTCCTATATTACAATATAATTATGTATTATTTATTGTAAATAAAAAAATAAAAATATTGTTTGCAGTTTAGTATTCCTGCTTTCTCACTTTAGTATCCTCGCTTTCAGAAGGTTTGATGTCAGCTCACCAAGGTTGTGGGCCGGCGGGTGGCGATTCGAATTAAAATGAGCTGTTGCAAAATATAGTGCACAAGAACAATACTGATGAGCTGATTCCGATTTGTGATTAAATAACTTGTGGTAGAATTTGCTAGTACTGCTTTGAGATGAATCAAAATAACCATGCTTTAATTTACCGTGACCAATTTTCTTGCACACACTTGACATGGAACCATATGATATTATCACAGTGATTAGTTCCATAACATGGTGGGGTTTGATTGGTAGTCCTTAAACAATTATGCTTAATAATTGTTTATCATTATCACAATTATGTTTTCTCAAGACTGAATATTTTTGAACATAACTGATGATCATCATTAATGATAAACCATAAAAAAAAAAAAAAAACAATGACTACATGATCTTTTCACCTGGGCTTCTCTTCACTTCTCCACCCCTCCTCTTTTGATGCCATCTTTACCATGCCCATATATCTGTCCTACTCATGTTTGAATCCCCTTCCAATTAATGAATTTGCATTGGCTACCTTTTTCTATAGCATATACCACCCTTTCCATGAAAAAATATTTTCTGATATCCCTCTGAAGTTTGCCAAACCACCATCTTCATGGAGCTAGCCATGGTATTTGTGTTACCACTCATTTTGAACACTCCCCCACTACCCACCTTTTTTAACCCATGGAGGTATTTGTATGTCTTAGTAATGCCCCTGCTCTCGCTTCTCCCCTCCAGAATGTCCATGTTTAGGTGTTTCAACCTCTCCTTGTAAGTCACTTCTTGCTGTCCCTGGATCAGTTTGGTTACCTTCCTCTGTACTGCCTCAATGAGGTCCATGACCTGTGGTCTGCAAAACTGCATGCAGTATTAAAGGTAAGGATGAACCAGTGACAAAGAGTGGCAGAAGCACCTCTTTTCTGCTCTTCTCTTGCTGCTGATCCCCCTGCCTATGCACCCCAGCATCCTGTTTGCCCTTCCCACATCCCTATTACATTGTGCTGGTGTCTTCAGACTGTCCAACATTATTCAGACTGTCCAAAAGTATTAGCCCCAAGTCTCTTTCCTCTGTTGTGCTTTCCACTATCATCTCCCTCATTCTTTATTCAGATTTCAGATTTATCTTTATCAGTATGTGTATTACCTTCTGCTTCCTGGTTTAAAATAGATTCTTGTGGTTAAATAGTTTATTGTTAGGGATACAGGGAAAATTGCCTAAGGTTAGTCAGTGTGGCAAGCAAGGTAGTCTGGCAGATCAAGGCACAAAGAGAACTGCAGATAGCCAAGGTTTAGCTTAGTTAAAACTTTCTTTTTTGACAGTATAAGAACTTTAGACCTAAAGGACGTATTTACAAAGCTGTCCTATATAAAAAGATCATACAATTAAAAGGGGAATTAAAAGGGGGGGGGCACCTTCTCTCACTACATAAGCGAGAAAAGAGGCAAGAAGGATGGGACTGTCAAGCTTCAGAAAGGGGAAGAGTGGGTAGAGGAGAGTGGAGGAAAGGGTGAGGTACTCAGTGAATACTTCTGCTTCATCTTCACCAGGGAAAAAGATGGACCAGTGCCTAAGGGGGTGAAGATGAGTGGGGAAGGGAAGCACAGATGTGGTGGTGGAGGGAGAGAGAGTGAGGGAGGGATTGCTGGCATTGAAGGTGGATAAATCACCAGGCCTGGACGGCATACACCCAAGGTTACTGAGGGAGCTGGCTAGGGAACTTGCAGGGCCCCTGTGGACCTGTTCAATAGTTCACTGGAGCCAGGCCTGGTAGTGTAGGATTGGAGACTGGCACATATGGTGCTCCTCCATAAGTGCAGTCCCAAAGATGACCCAGGGAATTACAGACCGGTCAGCCTGACCTCAGTCATGTGCAAGATCATGGAGACCATACTTAAGGAAAGGTATGCAGGGTATCTAGAGGAGAATGGTCTCCGAGATGTGAGGCAGCATGTATTTATGGGAGGGAGATCATGTCAAATGAATCTGATTGACTTCTTTGAGTGGGTCACTAAGGCAGTAGACAGTGGCAAAGTGGTGGACATCCTTTAGCTGGACTTCAGCAAGTCCTTTAACTCTGTACCCCACAAGAAGTTGATCAGGATGTTGGCAGATCTCAGGGTTGGGGAGAAGATGACCGGGAAGTTAGAAAACTGGCTGAGGGACAGGAACCAGCAAGTGGTGGTGGGAGGAGAGTTATTCAGCATGAGGTCAGTCACCAATGGGGTCCTGCAGGACTCGATGCTTGGGCCGGTGTGGTTCAGTGTCTTCATCTTAACATTAAGGATGGCATTGAGGGAAAAATGTGCCTATTCATGGGTGACACTAAACTCTCTGGGAGAGTGGAAACAGCTGAAGGGATACAAAGCCTACAGGATGATCTGAGAAAGCTTGACTAGTGGTCTGGAATTTGGCAGCTTGGCTTCAGTGCTAAGAAATATAAAAGTTATGCACACTGGAACTAGAAATCCAAGGATGGAGTATGACCTAGTAGGGGTCTGGGTAAAGGCAACAGAGGAGGAGGAGGAGAAGGATCTGGAGTGATTATTACTAGCGACTTTGAGGTACTCCATGCAGTGCAAAAATGCAGCAGCAAGAGCTAACAAGATGCTAGGATGTACTGAACAGCCAGAGGAATCAGAAGGCAGCAAGAGGAGGCTATACTGCCCTTGTACAGGTCACTGGTGAGGCCATATCTAGAGTAAGGAGAAAGATACTGGTGTCCACACCTTAAAACGGACATCAACCTGCTGGAGATGGTCCAGAGGAGGACAACAAAGATGACTGCAGGTCAGCAGGGTAAGACATATGAAGAAAGGTTGGGGGCCCTGAATATGTGCTGTACTCCCAGGAGGAGAGGAGGGAGAGAGAGTAGACATGATAGAGACCATCAAGTGCTTGAAAGAGATAAACAGGGTGGATATAGAGGGTCTCTGTAAGGCTAGTGGCAACCAAAACACAAGAGGACACAGCCTTAAGGTGGGGAGGGAGGTTTAAGAGAGAGGTTAGGAAGCACTTCTTCACAGAGAGAGTGGCTACTGCTGCAAGAGGTGGTCTTGATGAAAACAGTGGACAGCTTCAAGAGAGGCTGGGACAGACATAAGGGGAAAGTAAGGGTCATAGCAGGGGCAGATGGAATGAATGGGAGGACAGGGGAGTGGGGCAGGGTCAGTAGCATAAGCTGAGGACCCTGCAATACAAGCAGACTGGACAGACCATATAGAAACATAGAAAAATAGAAGCTGATGGCAGATAAGGACCACAAGGCCCATCCAGTCTGACCATGCTTTCTACCTTATGAATGTGCCATAGGCCTTTACACTGTCAATGGCCTATCTATTTATACTCATCAGTATTGCTCCCATAAGCCTATCTCATGCCTGTTTGAAATCCTCTACTGTATTCATATCCACCACTTCCTGAGGTAGGCTGTTCCATGCATGCACCACCCTTTCTGTGAAAAAGAACTTCCTCACATTACCCCTTAATCAGCCTCCCTCTAATCTCGTACTGTGTTCTCTTGTCCTGCTAGTTTTCTTATATTGCAACATGTTAAATTCTTTTACCTTGTTAATGCCCTTAAGATGTTTCAATCATATCACCTCTCTCCCTCCTTTGCTCTAGGGCATACATATTGAGCTCTGTTAATCTGTCCTCAAGGTCTTCTGATACAGTCCTTGCACCATTTTGGTTGCCTTCTCTGGACTGCCTCCATTTTGTTAATGTCCTTGTGCAGGTGTAGCCTCCAGTACTGCACACAGTACTCCAGATGGGGTCTAACCAATGTCTTGTAAAGAGGGATTATTACCTCCCTCTTACGACTTGTGATACCCCTACTAATACACTCCAAAATCCCTCTAGCCTTATCTACCGCTTTAGTGGTCTGCTTGGATGATTTCAGGTCATCTGTGATGATGATGCCTAAGTTTCTTTCTTCCCTTGTGACTGCCAGCAACTCCCCTCCAAACTTATAGGTGGCTTCAGGATTTCTCTTCCCTATGTGCATGATCTTACACTTCTTTACATTAAACCCCAGTTGCCACTCTTCGTACCATTTTGCCAGTTTATCCAGATCTTTTCTCATTCTGCCCACCCCATCTGGATTATCTACTATGTTGCAGATCTTGGTGTCATCTGCAAACAGACAAACCTTACCCTCCAGTCCATCTGCAATATCACTGATGAAGATACTGAAAAGGACTGGCCCCAGGACTGATCCCTGAGGTACCCCACTTGTGACTTGCATCTATTCTGACTGTATACCATTTACCAGCTTTCTCTGTTTTCTGCCCGCCAACCAGTTTGTCACCCAGTTGACCAACTTCTGACCCACCCCAAGCCTACCTAACTTATTAATCAATCTTCTATGTGGAACACTATTGAAAGCTGTGCTGAAGTCAAGGTAGGCAACATCAGCTGCACCCCCTTGGTCCGCCACTCTGGTTACCAAGTCAAAGATATCTATGAGATTAGTTTGACAGGGCCTTCTTGTTGTAAACCCATGCTGTCTTGGAGCCTGTGGATTCCAGGTGTTGCACTATCCTATCCTTAAGGAGTGCCTCCATAATCTTGCCTACTACTGAGGTAAGACTGACTGGTCTGTAGTTCCCTGCATTCTCCTTGCTACCACTCATGTGGAGCGGGATCACATGAGCCCTTCTCCAGTCTTCTGAGACCTCTCCTGTGCTCGGAGACTCACTAAACAGTTCTGATAATGGCTCTGCTAGTTCCACCCCTAGCTCCTTTAGTACCCTGGAATGTATGCCATCAGATCCCATTGCCTTGTCCACCCTGAGCTTAGCGAGCTCTTGTATGACCCTTTCTTTTGTGAAGGGACTCGTGTACACCTCCCTCCCCCCTGTTTCCATGGTGCAGAGCTGTGAGCACTGCCCCACCTTCTCCTCAGTAAATACTGAGCAGAAATATCTATTTAGTGTAGATTCCTTTCCTTGGTCCTCCTCCACACACTCCCCCTTATCTCCTTTGATCTTAGCAATACCCCCTCTGGACTTTCTCCTTTCACTAATGTATCTGTAGAAAGTTTTGTCCATTTCTTTTACTATTCGTGCTAGTGTTTCCTCACTTTGGGCCTTTGCCTGCCTTACTGCCTTCCCTGCTTCCCTTCGGAAAGTTTTATATGCCTCTCTAGCTTCATCCTGCTGCATTCCCATATATTTCCTGAAGGCCAACCTTTTGGCTCTGACCTTCTCTGCTACTGTTTTGAGAACCAAAGTGGCTTTCTCCTTCTTTTCCTCTTGCTTTTCTCTGTAACACAATGGGATGTTGCTTCAAGTATTGCATCCTTAATGGTTGCCCACTTTGCCTGTACCCACTCATGGGCATTTCTTCTTGCCAGGGCTATCTTAACTCTTTTGGCCATCATATCAAAGTCAGCTCCTCTGAAGTCCCATATTTTTGCCTTGGAATGGGATGATTTAGTTCTAGTGGCCAAATTAAACCATACCATGTGATGGTCACTGGCCCCCAGGTGACCTTCTACCTGGAGATCTGTGATTCTTTCCCATTTAGTCAGTACTAGATCTAGGATAGCCCTGTCAGCCTTATTCTGCTGGTTTCTTCATACTGTATAGCAGGAAATATTAGCTTTCAGTTTATTTTCGCTATATTAGTTTAACTGACAAAAGTACTAAAATAAGCTGATCGCTAATATTACAGGGAACATAGTGCTGTAACTGGACAAGAAGCTGACGTGCTAATTCAATTGAGTGATAAATAGTACTGTATCCCTCTCCTCGCTAAATAAAGAGGGTGCTAAAATAAGCTGCTATACAGTATGTCCATATATGAAGTACAAATGTGAGGAAAAGGAGAATATCACTTCTGTTCATGTGGTAGAAAGATTGATGGCATGTTTCTTGGGTGATGCACATATTAAGGAATTTTGTACAGCTGACCAAATATCTTGGTCACCCTATTAGATCCTTGCTTTGAAGACACACTTGGGACATTTATTCATATAGAAAAGGGCAGTAAGGATGAGCAATCCATTATGGACTGGTTTATTTATTCGGTCTCTGCACATGTGGTTGGAAGAAAAGCTAGAGCTACTTACAAGCACAACATAAGAACAGTTGTCAGCTGAACATCTAGAGACAGACCAGGCAGAGGAGGGGAGGAGGGAGCCCATTGTGTGAATGCTGATAAACACTCAAATCAACTGAGACCTGCCGCTGCTACTACTGCTGCTGCTACACAACAACAACAAAAATCAATTGATGACAAGCCACTGTGGGAACAGATGTCCAACTATGACTTGATTAAAAAGACAAGCAAGTCACCATCTTCCATAGTGGTACCAGAGGTGCCAACAAGCAAAACATTGAAGGGATATCTAAATGAAACATGGCAATGGCAGATGGAGAAAAACCTCTATTGAGCTGATATCATAAAAAGACCATCTGGCCCTCATTGGCAGAAGTAGCCACTGAGTACCTCAGTTGTCCACCTGAAAGTATATAACTAAGAATCTTCAACGCTGCAGGCAATATAGTCAGTAACAAGAAAATATGGTTTCCTCACCAAAAATGTAGAGATGCTCAATTTTTATAACAGTAAATCTGCCCATTTTTAACAAGACCCACTCCATGTTTATGGAAGATGAATCTCCTACACTACCAGCTCTGACACGGGAAGATGATGCAGTGGATAGTGGCTGCTTCCGTATCCATTACTTAAACTTACAGTACTAAAAGTGCCAAAAGCCCATGTTCATGCTGCTGTTGCTGTCCTTTTTTTCCTAACCCAGGAAGGTGCACATTTTTGTCATAAATATCTGGGGCCCCATTTTCAGAGCCAGATGGCTGCATGCGCAAGCAGGTGTGCCACATGAAAAAATAGGGCCGGCCAGCTCTGGCTCCATATTCAAACAGATAGCACAATTAAAACTGACCATGCTATCTGTTTCAATATCGGACCCTGGTAGCACAGCCCACAGCAAGCAGTCATCACATTTAGCAAAGGGCTACCAGAAGGTGGGACTGAAGACCACCCATAGGGGTAAAGCGCAATGCACACTGATGAGCGCCGCAGCCCCCATGGGACATATTCAGTCCAAACATGAAAATGAGTCCATTGAGCATGCATGGCCCTACGGGGACATTTGTATGCCCATTATGGGTTCAACTGCATGTAAGCACCTGGCGCAAGTGTACAGGGCCAGGTCTCCCCCAAACCCTGATCCCTATCCCCCTAGAAATATACACTCACATTGCTGGTTCAGCGGTCCCTCCCTAGCCCTGATCTCTTCCCCGGTAATGCTGTTATAATCCCTGGTGGTCTAGTGGTCCCTCCCTTGCCCCATTACCTTCCTCAGTATTTCATTCATAATCCCTGGTGGTCCAGTGGCCCCTCTATCCCTCCCTCCCCCATTCTTCAATCACCATCCTGACCCAAAGAAATAAATTCCCTGATAGTGTAGTGGCCCCCCGGTCAACCAATGAGCACATACTATGTACTGTATATGCTCATTGACAGTTCAGTTAGTTGCTGGCCATGGTGGTGTAAGGAGGACTGTGCCAGTCACCAGCATGGGTCATACTGGGGGGGAGCAGGGTGGTGGGTCACTACCTGCTGTGATGGGGGTCACTAGACTACCAGGGAATTTATTTCTTTAGGTCAGGATGGTGATCAGAGAATGGGGTAGGGGGCAGGAGCCACTGAACCACCAGGGCTTATAAATGAAATACCAGGAAGGGGATCAGGGCTAGGAAGGGACCACTAGACCACCATGGATTATAACAGCATTACCAGGAAAGGAATCGGTGCTAGGGAGGGACCGCTGAACCACCAAGGTACCAGCCCATGACAGTTTGCAGATGGGTCTGCGCACTGTTAAGGGCTGGGTTTCAGAAGCATTAAACAGAGCCGCAGCTGGCAGCCATTTAGCACTTCTGAAAATGTTCAATATTCTGCTGCACCATATATGCATGAGGGAACCCTCATTTGCATAGGCGCAGCACAATATTTCATGCAACAGGGGGGTGCAACCCTCATATGTGTCCTCTGAATATGGGCACACCCCCAACAGCTGGTGCTAGTCCAGATTAGCGCTGCACAAACCCAGTTTGTGCTGTGCTAACTTTTTGAAAATGGTGCCCCAGCTGTTTAAATGACTGTTATGCCCCCTCTTGTTGCTGGCTGCTGACTACAATTATCCATCCACTCTTCCATGTCTTACCCTCATATCTCTCTGATCTAATTTTCTGAGACAAGCCTGATTTTTTTATAGTGCCTACTGGTTTGCCTTGTGCAAACTGTACAATCCCAAGTCTAACACCTGGAGAGCTGGACTTTTTTTTGTTTGACTGAAGGGACTAACCCATGTTAGTTGCTCCTTTACACCATCAGTAAAGCTACATTATTCCAGCTTTGTACTGTGGGACATTTTTACAAGAATTTGTGTTAAAAGTGACCTTTTACATACATGCTGCTTGTTTTGCCATGTCATCATCTGCCTTATGAATAATTATAAATATTTGTAGCCGCCCCCACACATGAGGTGTATGGCAAAGCCTGGGTAATGGCAGTAATGGCAGAATCTACTTTTGAGTGAATGGCACCTGAGATTGGGCTAGTATTGGGACTTGTAAATGGCAAGGTGCCTCCACCTTTGGGGATACTTCTAACCAAGGCTGTCAGGATGCTTCACCACAGCAAACAAATGCTCCCAATCGGAGTGACAGGGAAACCAAAAAATATGCTCACTACAAATAACAAGCTCATGCCCCACTCATCACTTTAAGCATGCATTGAAATCAGCGTAGTAATACACAACAGAATAATATCAAGGGAGACGGTAATTAGGTACAGCCATAAGGAAGACTAGGTTTGCTGGCCAAGGCACCTAGCTTCACCTGAGCTCTTTTCTTCTAGGTTGCTTGAAAGGACAGAGCAAAGAACCTTACCAGAGCAGCAATAAGAATTAAGGCTTCTTTTGGCTAGGCTGGTTTACTGTGTGTTGTTATTTTCATTTTGTACTCACAGGGGATGTTGGTTGCTAACATTTTATTGCTTTATTTTTCTTGGATTCAAATTGTTGTTACTGGGTATACATTCTGCTGCATTATTACAGGGTGCACCTACAGGTGTGTGCTTACAGATTACTGCTGTAATCTTCTGATTCAAATTGTCTTTTGCAAGGTATATCTTCTGTTACTGCTTTATTTTTCTCTGTAGCAAAGTGTTTCTTACATGGTATATCTTCTGTGAAATTGTTACAGGTGGTGCTTTACAGGTTTCACAGTTTTATCTGTCATTAGGATAATTTTTCAGGGCTATTGCATTTATTGCTGGCTGATTGTTTCTGCTCTTACCTCCTTGTTTCTTTTGTCTGTGGTTCTTCTTTTTCAGCAGGGGAAGAGCCCAGCCACCCACCCCCATCCCCAACCACCCCACACTACACTCCTTTTATAGGGTAACACAATCATGACATTTCATGTAGCAAAGCAGGAAGGGATGGTTCAGAGGGGTATCCACACAGTGATATCATTTACAGGGGCACTAGTAATTTAACTTGTTATGACAAGTTATACAAAAACAAACAAACAAAACACAAAATCAAACTTTTGCTTTCATTTTCTTCCTTCTAATTACTCTGACCAGGTTATAAACCCATCAACTTACCTAGAATGCATATAATTAACTGCAGCTACTGTGAAACACTTTTCAGAGGGGCAGTTTTAAGGGTTTAGGACACTGTCATACATGCTGGCCCACTGGAGATCTAAGAGCTCAGCGTCAGGCAGCATGGGCAGAGATTGCGTGCCTCAAATTGCATATTCAAGAGGAAATATATTATAAGAACCACCCGCCATTTCCCCAACATCCAACAGAAGTACCTCGGCTGCAGAGGGTAGTTAGTCTGGGAGGTTGGCAGGTGGTTAGGAGGGGCAAATCAGGTGCCCCATCACTTGGTGCTCTCCAACATATCACCTCCCCAAACCATATAAAAACTATAAACAGGTATCTGCCTCTATCTCCAAAATCAAACAAAGGGGCAGAGGACACTTGCTGAACAGGACACTGCAGAACAGGAGCTAGCACAAAAAAATGCACCCAAAACAGGAACCAAAACAAAAAAAGCAAAAAGGAAATCCCAAAAACTTCTAATCATAGGAGACTCCATGATTCGGGGAGTTGATACTTATCTCCAGCCAGAGGTAATGATCAGATGTCTCCCAGGTACATCAGCATGGAGAGACACTGACTGCATTGCTAAAATTGTTCAGGAAGCAGGAGAAAACATTGATGTCCTGGTACACATAGGGACTAATGATCTCGCCTGCCGGTCAGTTGTGGAGACCAAGGAACACCTGACCAGGCGGGGTTCAAACTATCATCCATTTCATCTGGTATCTCCTTCTCTGAGATCCTGCCAGTCTGGGAGAGGGGGACGGATGGACAGAAGGTCAGAGAAGGGGAGATAGGGGAGCTAAACATGTGGCTCAAGGGCTGGTGCCAGGAAAAAGGACACAAATTTGTAGGGAACTGGCAACAGTTTTGGGAGCGAAAGTTCTTTAAATTTGATGGACTGCATCTGACTAAAGAGGGAGTCAGTGCATTGGGGCAGAAGTTTGATGTCTTTGTAGAATATTTAAACTAGCAAATGGGGAGAGGGGTGCAGCACCTGAAACATCGAATGGGAAGAACACCCCTCCTCCCTCAGCTAGTGGTCAAACAGGAGTTCAGCATGTTTGTAGTTCATTTGCATCACCAGGTAAAGAAAACGGTCCGGCTCCCCATTCGATGTACAGAGGAAATGCCGGACTTCACCCAACAATTAACACACTGAAATCTAACCAATGGAAAAGTATGTACACAAATGCTCGCAGTCTGGGAAACAAGAAACCAGACCTGCAGGCAATAATGACAGACTAAACTGGACATAGTAACCATTAGCGAGACATGGTTTACCAGTAATCACACTTGGGAGACTTCAGTACCTGGCTATGTACTGTTCAGAAGAGACCGAGGTGCAAAAAGGTGGGGTGGAGTGGCTCTTTATGTCATTGAAAATATCAAAGCTACAGAAATTCAGAAAACACATAAGGAGCCAGAAAAACTGTGGGTCACCCTGGAAACAGGAAATGGGACAGCCATACGAACTGAGGTTGTGTATAGGCCTCCAGACCAGGGGGAAGACATAGACATGCTACTGTTATAAGATATACAACACATGACAGCTAAAGGGGAGGTTCTAATAATGGGAGACTTCAACATGCCAGATTCAGATTTGTCAATACCAGCAGGAACATCTGCCAGAACTAGACACATGGTGGATTCCCTGCAGGGGAAGGGCCTCATACAACTGGTACAACAACCCACTAGAGACAGAGCTATCCTAGATCTAGTATTGACTAGCAGGGAAAGGATCACAGATCTCCAGGTAGAAGGTCACCTGGGGGCCAGTGACCATCACATGGTATGGTTCAATTTGGCCACTAGAACAAAATCATCCCATTCCAAGGCAAAAATTATGGGACTTCAGAGGAGCTCACTTTAATAAGATGGCCAACAGAGTTAAGCTAGCCCTGGCAAAAAGAAATACAGGTGAGGGGATACAGGCAAAGTGGGCACGCATTAAAGATGCAATACTTGAAGCAACATCCCATGGTGTTAGTGAGAAAAGGAAGTGCAAAAGAAGAAGGAAACCACTTTGGTTCTCAAACACAGTAGCAGAAAAGGTCAGAGCCAAAAGGCTGGCCTTCAGGAAATATAAGGAAATGCAGCAGGATGAAGATAGTGAGGCATACCAAACTTCCCTAAGGGAAGCAGGGAAGGCAGTGAAGCAGGCAAAGGCCCAAACTGAGGAAACACTAGCACGAACAGTAAAAGAAGGTGACAAGACTTTCTTTAGATACATTAGTGAAAGGAGAAAGTCCAGAGGAGGTATTGCTAAGATCAAAGGGGATAAGGGTGTGTGTGAGGAGGAGGACCATGTAAAAGCATCTATCCTAAATAGATACTTCTGCTCAGTATTTATTGAAGAGAAGATAGGGCAGAGCCCACAGCTCTGCACCATGGACACAAGGGGGAGGGAGGTATGCACTAGTCCCTTCACAAAAGAAAGGGTCCTTCAAGAGCTTGATAAGTTCAGGGTGGACAAGGCAATGGGACCTGATGGCATACATCCCAGGGTACTAAATGAACTAAGGGTGGAACTAGCAGAGCCATTATCAGAAATGTTTAGTGAGTCTCTGAGTACAGGAGAGGTCCCAGAAGACTGGAGAAGGGGTCATGTGATCCCACTCCACAAGAGTGGCAGCAGGGAGGAGGCAGGGAACTACAGACCAGTCAATCTTACCTCAGTAGTGGGCAAGATTATGGAGACACTCCTTAAGAAAAGGATAGTGCAATACCTAGAATCCATAGGAGCACAGGATCCAAGACAGCATGGGTTTACAAAAGGAAGGTCCCGTCAAACTAATCTCATAGATTTTTTTGACTGGGTAACCAGAGTGGTGGATTAAGGGGGAGCAGTTGATGTTGCCTACCTTGAGTTCAGCAAAGCTTTCGATACCGTTCCACATAGAAGATTGATTAATAAGCTGGGTAGGCAAAGGGTAGGTCAGACGTTGGTTAACTGCGTGGCAAACTGGTTGATGGGCAGAAACCGGAGAGTAGTGGTAAATGGTATACAGTCAAAGGAGATGCAAGTCACAAATGGGGTACCTCAGGGATCAGTTGTGGGGCCAGTCCTCTTCACTATCTTCATTAGTGACATTGCAGATGGACTGGAGGGTAACATTTGTCTGTTTGCAGATGACACCAACATCTGCAACAGAGTAGATGGTCTAGATGGTGTGGGCAGAATGAGAAGAGATCTGGATAAACTAGTAAAATGGTCGGAATAGTGGCAACTGGGGTTTAACGTAAAGAAGTGCAAGATCATACACATAGGGAAGAGAAACCCTGAAGCCACCTATAGGCTGGGAGGGGACTTGCTGGCAGTCACAAGGGAAGAAAGAGACTTGGGTGTCATCATCACCGATGGCCTGAAATCATCCAAGCAGACCTCTAAAGTAGTAGGTAAGGCTATAGGGATGTTGGAGTATATTAATAGGGATTTCACAAGTCGGAAGAGGGAGGTAATAATCCCTCTTTATAAGACACTGATTAGGCCCCATCTGGAGTATTGTGTGCAGTACTGGAGGCCACACCTTCACAAGGACATTAACCAAATTGAGGCAGTCCAGAGAAGGGCAACCAAAAAGGTGCAGGGACTGCATCAGAAAACATATGAGGACAGATTAACGGAGCTTAATATGTATACCCTAGAGCAAAAGAGGGAGAGAGGGGATATGATTGAAACATTTAAACATCTTAAGGGCATTAACAACATGAAAAAGTCTAACATGTTTCAATATAAGAAAAATAGCAGGACAAGAGGACACAGCATGAGATTAGAGGGAGGCCGATTAAGGGGTAATGTGAGGAAGTTCTTTTTCACAGAAAGGGTGGTGGGTGTATGGAAGAGCCTACCTCAGGAAGTGGTGGATATGAATACAGTGCAGGGCTTCAAACAGGCATGGGATAGGCATAACGGAGCAATACAGATGAGTATGAATAGATAGACCATTGACAGAGCAAAGGCCTATGGCACATTCATAAGGTAGAAAAAGAAATGGGCAGACTGGATGGGCCTTGCGGTCCTTATCTGCCATCAACTTCTATGTTTCTATGTTTCTATGTAACTTTATTTAGGAGAGTGGGGACAAGGTTCATGGGGAAGGAATGGCAAGGTTTAAAACGTAGCAATAATAATGAGACAGTACTGTTCCCCCATGGAGGCAATCCACCACCCTCCAACAGGTAGTAAATATTTCCTAGCAAATAACAGGGCTTCCCCACTGATGCACTGGTAGACCCAAACTCACTATTGGAAGCTCCCACAGTCTTTTCAGTATGCACACAGGTGGCTGAAGTTGGGGTCCTGGTTGTGCTTGAGACAACATAGTGCTGATAGATGATGGATACTGGGGGTCTCAGTTAAGAATTAAACACAAAACAATCGAAGTCACAGAAAGTCTTGTTGCAAACTGGGTGCTGAGAGTAAGTTTTAAGTTCATGCAGGCAGCATAGATTATTATCTATGGTACCAAGCACTATTCTAACTATCAACAGCTGCAGGCCAGGACACTGATCATGTCCTCACAGCCCTGATTTACTGGCAGGTAAAGCAGTCACTGGGGAGCATCCACCTCAGAGCATGGGTGTAGCCAGGCATACTCCAAGCACGCCATGGTGTGCAATTTTATTTAAGTGGGGGTAGCAAATAGGATCCGAACTGCTTCCTTTTTCCATGAAAACTAACAAAGAAAATACTGAACCTTTCTGCAATTTTATTCATAGGAGTCAAAACTAGAATGACTGGTCACTAATACTGTTTGCATCCCAAGGACAATACAACTTTACAGGCTCTGGGCTGGTATGTGGGTGTCTTAGGGAACATTGCATGGCATTTGTTACCCATGCATGGCAACAACCATTGTCATGAGATACAAAAGTTGCATTTATTGTGCAAAATGAGGCAACAAACACGGTCCTGGTGTACATTTGTACATTGTCTGGCTACACGGGGGGGGGGGGCTCACCCTAATGGGGGAAGGGGTAGCAGTGAGTCCACTTGGTGTGCAGATCTGAAATTCCTGGCTACACCCCTGCCTCAGAGAGCTGGGTGATGAGAAGCTGACTACTGGATTGGCAGGCTTACTGCAGTTCCATAACTGCAGCCGTGCAAGCCTCACAGAAATTCTTCTGAATGTACAGTCCCTTTATCCCTCAAATATAGTCTTTACCCCATGGAGGCACTATTCTAGCTATCCAAAAGCAGACAATCGCACAGGACCACGGATGACTTTGGCCCTCTACCAGGAGAAGTTATGGCAGCAGGAACTATGAAAAGGGGATCCCTTGCAGATGTGGAACTTTTAGCAGAGCACCTTTGCCCTAGAATACCAAAGCCCTGTACAGGCACTTTAAACAGACTCAGAAACTTTTTGACATACTGTATATTCCAGGCAAAGATTTCTGGCTAGATTCAACCAAATGACTAAGCTGACAAAAGTATGTCTGTATCAGTAGCCTTCACAGACTGTGGGCCACTGCATCATTATCATCTTCCGTTCTTTTTTTTAATTTTGCCTTTTTTTGCTTCAGTACATAAGCCTTATAAAACATTTGAAGTGCAAAGGTGGCCACTGGACTACTCTCTGTGTGAAACACTTTGTTCTGTCACAGCACATCAGGTCTGTCAGTGATGAACAGACAGTTTTTTGGAACCAGCAGCCTTCACTGTGGGCGAGTGCACCATTCTGCTGTTTTGTGTGCCTTATGTGCCCTGGCTTAAGGGAAATACTATCCCAGTACATATCAACCACAAAAAATTGGTTTTCCACAGGTGAACCAGACAGAACCAGTTTGAAAGTGGACTTTTGGAACTTTATCTGGCTCAATGGACCAAAATCACAAGATCAAATGTTCAAAGGTTTGCACAGCTCTAATTCAAATCTCTCACTGGTGATTATATTTTATAGCCTGAGACACAAATATTAAAGTTCCAGTCAGATTCAGTTCAGCCAGTTCCTGTTATCTGAACTCTAGACATAGCCAAACTTTGATTTCATGTAAGATAACTAAAAATCTTAAAAGTTTATGAGGGTTCAGTTATTCTTTTGGGACCCTCATTTTAGCATTACTCTGTAGACTTTCTGTAGATTGCAAATCAAAATAACATTTTTAGTCAAGTCTGTTAGTGGTCAAGACCTCCCTAGTGAATAGCACTCCTGAAAGTGTGCTGATTACACTGTAAGTTTCACTTGTGTTTTGGCCCTTGCAATATCAGTTCTTAAAAGCAATGGTGGATCCAGGATTTTGCAATGGGGGTGCTGTGGTGGTGTGCATACTTGATATGTAACTTTTAAATTTTTTTAAATATTTTATATTATCTTTTCCATTATATTTTTGATAGAAATACAAATGTAATCTATAGTTTTGAATGTATTTTTTCTTACAGTCAATAAACAATACTTGTTTATTACATATATTTTGGGGGCAAGGGTGACCTGCTAAAAGTTCCAAATCTGTAAGGGAAGTAGTACAAGATGTCGACCATGCTGGGCTAGCCATCCATAAGCAGCAGCGCCAGTTTTAGTTTTTAGTCTGCTTTTAGTTTATTTTATTTTTGTTCATTTATTTTTGTTTGTTGTAGTTTTTTGTCTTTTATTCCTAGTCAGTGTAACAGTTTAGTGGCAGTAAGTTAGGGAAAAAAGTGAGCTAGTGAGGTTTAGGTGGCATAAATGGACGTTAGATAAGGGCATAGAGTCACAGAAAAAAAACAACTTTTTTTCTATAGTGCTCTCTGTGTTATCCAGTGTTGTAACATTTATTTATTAAGTCTTTGGTAACCGGGTAAGTGCGTTGATCCGAGGGACCGTTTACAGGCATATTATGCTGGACAATTATTATTCAAACTTGGGAGATCTGATTAGTTTGAATGGCTCTTTTTAGCAGTAAGCCCTCTTACCTGTCTGGTGTGCTGGAAGTCAAGGTGTGTGACCAGAGGAGGAAAGGCGAGGAGTCAGCGTTTTGGAGGAAGGAACCACAGTAGCTGGGCCTGTGGAAACCGGAGTGTGGCAGAAGACGTCTAGCAGTTGGACTGAAACTGGAACAGCACTGATTCCTTATCATAGATGAACTGTGAACAGGGAAGCTTTCGGGCTTGGACTTGCAGGATTTCCAGGGGCTTGGAGGATTTTGTGGGCAGTAGGTTCCCTCCGCTTACCTGGGGAGAGTAGCCACTTGGTTGGTGCTGAGTCAGGCAGGAGACAGTGGTGTGTGGTTTGCCAAAGGGTGTGCAGAAACTTGTCTGTGTCTGCTAAGCAGCCCGGGGGATCAGCTGGTGGGTTGACTTAGTCCAGGAGCTGTAACCACGGGCTCGGTAGGTAAGGGGATGGCTACTTCCTGGGTGTGTGTCGAGGGGCCCTCGGCCTGCTCAGTCCTAGCTGGTGCTCCATCCATTACTTGAGCCTTTCCCTGATGTCTGTGGAGGCAACTGTAGGGCACTAGGTATTCGAGCAGAGGCTAGTGAATTGTGGAGATCTTCATCATAAACCTGGACCTCTGAAGAAAATCTTTGTATTGGATTTTGGACTTATGCAAAGGACCCTCTCTTTGGATCCGTGAACTGGTAAGACTTTTGTGAATATTTTTAAATATATTGGCAGTGAGAGTGCCTTACGACCTCTTTCTCTATTAATTCTCTGGCTGGCTTCTCAGGTTTAAGTGAGAGTTGAACTTGGTTAGCCTCTCTGGTTATGTCCTAAGAGGTGGGAGCTCTTCGGATCTTAAAATCCTTGAAATTGAGATATCTATTGTGAGTGCTCTCTTAGTCTGTGGACTTACATGTTGCTGTACAATTTTGGCTTAATTTCACGTTCTGTTTTTGTTAATACTGTGGGTTGAGGGTAGAGTATTAAGGGCTTTTTGAGTTTGTTGATTATTAGTTGGTTATGTGGTGTTTTAGAGTGTGGAACTGTTGTGGAATTGGATGTGTGAGAGTGGAGTGTGGGAGTGCTTGTGTGAGTATTGAGATAGTGTGGGTGTGCTGACTGCTTGTGGAAGTGTGCTGGGAGGGTGTTAAGATGGTTGGTCACTACTCCCCCTCCAGACTCAGGGACCTCGACCCTTTTAATTGTCCTCCACTGTCCCCGGAGTTATATAGGTTGTGCTGGGCTCTGGAGATAGCTAGGAGGAGGAAGGAGGGGCTGGACCTTGGGAGGAATAGAGGGGAGCGGGTGGATTGGGGTAGCAGGAACAAGGAGACACCCTGGGGTGAAATAGGTCCAGGAGAGGGGGTTCTCCCTGCCTGGTTACCATACCTAAGGGCTCTGCTTTGTGTGGGCAAGTGATGTGGTCTTCCTCTGTTGCTCATCTTACTTGGGCGGTGTTATGCAACACCAGGTCTAGTAAGAACAAGACTGCATTAATAGCAGATCTTGTTGGGTCACTGGACCTGGCTTGCATTACTGAGACCTGGCTGAATGAAAATGCTGGTCCAGTATTGGCTTCAGCAGTTCTGGATGGGTACTCGGTGATACACCGCCTGAGGATGGATCGTAGGGGCAGGGGTGTTGCCATCTGTTTTAGATCAGAACTGGGCCTTGTGGATGTTTCAATGGGGACCACCAACTCCTCTGAGTGTATTGTGGGCATGGGTGTAGGGTGTAGGATACTTCTCATCTACCGTCCACCCAGGGATGGGAAAGCTTTCCTGCAGGAAGTCACGAACTTCATCATCGACGTGGTGTTGGGATTCCCCAGATGGTTGATCCTGGGGGATTTCAATGCCTGGGTCGACGATGAACTCTCACAGTTTGAACAAGACTTCCTCCAACTAATGACTTTGTTGGGCCTTACACAGGTTATTACCTCCGCGACCCACAGTTGTAGTCACTCATTGGACTTGGTGTTCCTCCTGGGGATGGAGATATCCAACTTGGTGGTGGAGCCAGTCAGGTGGTCTGACCATAACACCATAGGGTTCAGTTTCATGACTACCCCCAATAGGCTTGCCCCTATGGAGATGGTCCGGTACTGGCCTTTGAGGGGTGTGACCCCAGATGGCCTAATGGTGGTGCTTGACCTATCTGGTATACCAAGCGAGTGCATGTATCATGGGAATCTAGTTCTCACCTATAATAAGGTGGTGACAGAGGCCTTGGATTCCATAGCTCCTGTTCATGTTCACCCCCTCATTCTTCACCCATGGTCCCCATTGTTTGATGGGACAGGACCTTGAAGGAGATGAGGAGAGTGGGATGAAGGTTGGAGGGGAGCTGAAGGAAATCGGGCCTGGAGGGTGACAGACTTAGATTGATGGACCATTATGCAGTCTATCAATAGGCAATTACCCATAAGAAGGCAGAGTTCCTGTCTAGGGAGATTGCCGCTGTGCAGAACTGACTAGCTCAGCTCTTCCAGACTGTTGACATATTGTGCAGTCCAATCTGTCTTCAGCCTGGTGGAGCTTTCTCACAAGAGAGGTGTGATGAGTTTGCTCAGTTCTTCATAGATAAGGTTGCCACCATCAGATCCAGGATCTGTTCAGCCCCTTCTATTGGGTATTGCAGAGGCTGGCAGAAGGTGGTGGGCCCCCAGTTTGCTTTGTCTGACTTTGGCCGGCCAGAAATCATTGATATTGTGAGGATCATCCAGACGTTCAGCCAATCAGTTGTAGTTTGGATCCGGGACCAATGCACCTTCTGGTAGGGTGTGTTGATGTAATTGGCCCGGTCCTAGCCAAGATAGTCTGGAGGTCATTGGAGAGGGGGGTCTTTCCCGACCCCCTAAAGGAGGCAGTGGTTCAACCCCTCCTTAAAAAGTCCTCCCTTGACCCAGACTGTCTGGCAAACTACAGAGCTATCTCTAACTTGCCCTTTGTAAGGAAGGTTATTGAGAAGGTGGTTGCGCTGCAGCTGGGTGATCATTTGTCCCTCCACGATGTCTATGATTCTCTCCAGTCAGGATTTAGGAAGAGGCACAGGACCAAGATGGCCCTTGTCCGGGTGCTTAATGATCTCCTAATAGTGAGAGATCAGAGCACTCATTCTATCTTGGTCCTCCTTGATCTCTCTGCAGCATTTGACACTGTGGACCATGGTGTGTTATTGGAACACCTGCAGTTTATCTGTGGACTGTCTGGTACAGTCCTCAGATGATTTTGATCATTCCTTGAGGGTAGGACTCAGAGAGTGGTGTCTGGTATCTATTCCTCAGCACCTCTTTCCCATCCTGTGGGGTACCGCAGGGCTCCATTTTATCACCCATGTTGTTCACAGTGTATATGCTGCCATTGGGAGATATCATTTGGTGGTACAGTCTGAGTTTTTACTGCTATGCAAATGATACTAAGCTGTACATGTCCTTTGTGCCTTGGCAGGAAGGCATCCTCTCAGTCTTTAACAACTGCATCTCCGAAATCCAGGACTGGATGAGTGCCAGCTGACTGAGGTTGAACCCAGCTAAAACTGAGGTGCTGGTGGTGGACCCAGATCATTGGGAGGTGGGTTTGTTGGCAGGAAAGCCCTCTGGGTTTTGGCTCGGGGCAGTCCAGCTGACTACCTCAGACTGAGTGCGGAACCTGGGCATTATTTTTGACAACGGCTTGACCCTCAAATCTCAGGTGTCAGCCATTGTCAAGACCTCATTTTACCACCTGAGGAATATTGCCCGGATGAAGCACCTGGTTCCTCCTGATGATCTTCCTTCGCTGGACGCCCAGACTACTGCAATGCCCTCTACCTAAGGTTACCAGGGGTTGATATCCACTGCCTACAGCTAGTGCAGAATGCAGCATCCAGGCTATTGACTGGCACTTCCAGGATCAGTCATATTACACCTGTGCTCTGTGGACTGCACTGGCTGCCAGCATAGTGGCGGGTCACCTTCAAGGTAGGATTACTGACCTATAAAGCCCTACACGAGCAGCGACCCCATTACTTGCAAGATCTCCTTCTCCCTTACTGCACTCTCTGCCCGCTCTGTTCCACCGATGAAGGATTGCTAGAGATTCCCAGGGTTCAGTTAAAGACATCTGATCATCTATGCTGGTGGAAATAGATTTAGGTAGGGCCATGCTCTTAGATGCAGAACTATGGGGGGATAAAACCTGTGCCTTACTACTGTATATGCCCCCCAAACTATGGCAGCTCAACTGGCCCTGTTTTAGCATGTAAGACCTTACCTACACACATGTACAATTGCAGCCAAAGAATAGATTAGATATTTCTAGGAATTTTCTGATATTTCTATAGAGATTCTCTCTGGTGTCCCTTTAGTGGTACTGCAGTCAGACGGAATTTCCCTAGAGATATCACAGAAATTTCAGGAAATATCTGACCATGTCTTTGGTTATGATAGTAGGCTGGTTGTCCTAGGTGAGGATTTTAATTGTGGTATAACATTGACTGATAGAAGGGGTACGACCCAGAAACTGTTTTTGACTCTATGTATTTAAATGATATTGTTTTGTGACTCTGTATTTAAATGACATGATATAGATGGCTGGATTGCAGGATGGGTTTTCTAATAAAGGTTATAAACAGGTTATAACTTTCACAAAAGGTACCCCAGCAACCCGCATTGATTTTATTTTTGTATTTGCTGATCTCAGGGTTGCCTTGGCAAGGTCCATTGTGGTGGAGACTTCAGACCACCTGGCTGTTACATATTACTGTCATGTTGGCCTTTACCATATCATGGGTTCCCCCAAGGTACTGGAATATGATACTGTGAGAACGGGATGGAGGGCTCTTTTGGAAGCTAGAGGGACAGTGTTTACAGCTTATGATAATCTTGCATTTTGAAGGGAGGATTCCAAAACAGAGTTCAAGAACTTTTGCCAAAAACTGGGTAATCATGAAAGTACAGAAACATACAGGAAATGCTTGGGGGATGTGACTTGAAACTGCATAGCCATATTTCCTGTATGCATGAGGACAATATTAATCTAACAGATCAAATCTGGTTACCAAAAGAGGATATGAAATCCGTCCAATATGATAGGGCCTTATCCTTGGAGCAGGTATTAAAATATGGTACTCAGGGGAGATCCCAACACTTACATATATTTACAGGATATCAGGTGAAACAGAATAATCACAGGCCTGGTGTACCCTGAGCGCGACACTATAGTCACTTCAGATAGAGATATCATGGAAATAGCACCCACCCATTTGAGGAATAATACATTTGGGGTTTCAGTGGAAACAGAATGGATGAAACCTGTGGTAGAGAATCTAAATATTCCTCCTATACATATTGGGGTGAGAGAACAATTGAATATGCCTATATCCATGCTGGAGGCAGAGAAACAACTAAGAAAGAATACTGCTCCAGGAAGTGACGGCCTGCCTGCAGAATTTTACAAGTTGTTTTTCCCAGAACTGGGATCCAGTTGTGCAGGTGATTTTGAACTCTGTGCTGGAAACTAGGAAATTGTCCCCCTTCCCCCCATGAAGACTGCACTTTTGATTTATATTTTCAAATCTGGCGATAGAACAGATATGAAGAACTTGAGACTCTTGAGCTGCCTAAACACAGATCAAAAGATTCTGTCAAACATTTTAGCCAATAGGTTGTCCCAAGTCAGCCCACTGGTCCTTTGCCAAGTCCCAGACATGTGCCATAAAACAGAAACATCATGGATAATCTGATAAGCATCAGGGAACTTTTGGAAAGAGGGGAAACTGGTCTTCTTCAGGGATTCCTGTTATCCGTTGACCAAGAGAAAGCCTTTGATCAGGTCCCCCATGTACAGTATATTTCATGCTATCACTGCATATGGGGTATTCAAAAAAGCCTTCCATAAGCACCTCCTAATGACTACAAAATGTAATTGCTCCCCCATTTTAAAACTGCATACTTACGATAGGTATACTGTATACCATGTAAATCTCCATATTTCTTTGGATGTCATCCTGTTATATTTGATGTACCTGCATCAGTCTCTCTTGCAGTACTTAGTACTCTTCACAATTATGTCTTTAGTTATGTACTGTACTTATAACCGCTTCCTTACTCCTGAATGTTATGCCCTGTGTGTGTCATCTCTGTTCTTACATTGTAATATGTTTATGTTATGTATTGCAATTGTTGCACTCTCCCGAGTCGTACCTGAAAACAGACAGTTTATGTCTAGTGTGCCTACCTGGTTAATAAAAAATAAATAAACACATTTATCAAAGGTCCTGGAGTTATATGGCATTCCCCATGGTTTTATAAATTGGATTATGTTATTACATAATGGTGCAATACTGATCCCCTTTATTAATTTCCACTTGGGCACCTGTCCCAGTCTATGGGGGGTAAGGCAAGGGTGTCCCCTTTGCCCCTCCTGTATATTTTATCACTGAATCCCCCTATTAGACTAATTCATTTGAGTCCCAAGATATAGTGAATAGCTTTAGCTCCAAATGTTCCAGTTCTTAAAGCTCTAGCATATGCTGATAATCTCTGTATTATTATTAAGGACCAAGAATCAAGGTAGCCATAACGACAGACCTTAAAGACATTCTCTAAATTAGCAGGAACAAGCGTAAATTATCATAAAAGTTTGAGAATTCCCATTGGCCATACACCAAATAATATTGATGGCCTGGGTTAGAATTTGGACCTGGGAACATAATTAAGGTCAATTGCCTATGCAGCCAGTATAGTGTTATGCTTCTGCAACTGTGTTACTTAGGTTTTGGCCATTCGCACGCTCTATTCCAGAGGAATTACCACCCTGTTGGGGTACCAAAGGCTAGGAACCCTTAAAGAGGGTTCCACTCCTAGAGGTGCTGTGGGACAATTCCCTTTGCTAAAGGTA
The DNA here is from genome assembly GCA_016271365.2 of Neoceratodus forsteri. NCBI lineage: Eukaryota > Metazoa > Chordata > Ceratodontiformes > Ceratodontidae > Neoceratodus > Neoceratodus forsteri. The sequence goes on along the minus strand of CM028131.1, from coordinate 155,261,426 downwards.
CCCTAGGAAAGGAGAGAGGTGCTGCTGCTGGAGAAGGAGGAGGGGAGAATGGTGGGGCAAAGAAAAAGTGCTTCAAAAGGAGGCTGACAGGAACTGCTTATATAAGTCAGGAAGTGGGAGTGGCTGGCACTTGTCCATTGAAACACAGGCCTAGCCTTCCAATTCAATGGCCTATGCAGCCAGTATAGTGTTATGCTTGTGCAACTGTGTTACTTAAGTTTTGGCCGTTTGCACTCTATTCCAGAGGAATTACCACCCTGTAGGGGTACCAAAGGCAAGGAACCCTCAAAGACGGTTCCACCCCTAGAGGTGCCACGGGATGATTCCCTTGGCTAAAGGTACCTTAGGAAGATCACCAAAAAAAGAAATGTAGTAGTAGCAGCACCAAAGACAGAAGCAATCAGGCCATGAGTCACAGAAGTAGAATGACAGCAATGCAGCTTAATAAATACGAGGTGCACAGATTAACAAGATAGATAGGTGCTTTGGATACGTTGATAATTGAAAGGGGGCTGCTAAGACGAGAGAGAACAGCAAGTAGGGACACCATCCACCTCCATCCAACAGTGGAACCTATCTAAGGAAACTAGGGGATACTAATTAAAACTAACTAGATATTATGACCTTCAGCACAGAGGAGGGAAAAAAAACCTTGGAGGAGAAAATCTCTGAGGATCCAAGGCCTAGGTTGCCTTCCCTCCAGGTGTGGGATAATGTAGTTAGTGACAGCTCTGCTGCTGCAATTTGGAAAGCTCAAATAATAAAGAGGTGGAAAATATTCCAATTTGGAGGGAAACTCTCACTCTATCCTTCTAACAGGAACGCTGTGGAGGGTTGCGAGATGGTTGCTCTGCAACCGGCTCTCCAAGGTAGGAGGAGGAGAGTAACAACCACCGAGGCACTCACCCAGCCTACTGATCTAAAAAACAAACCAGGTGAACCAGAGGTGGTCGTAGGGAGAATGCAGTGAAGGGGCCTTGCAAGTGAACCACTACAGCCAAAGAAAACTGCTGTAACCACCCTTCACGGCTTAGTCTTAAATTCACAACTGGAGGTGCCGTCGGTACGGATGATGACTGAAGTTCCACCCACACTGAGGACATTCACAGCTATGGACCAACTGAGAAGGACCCTGCCCCAAGCTTCACATGCTCAAGATGCGGAGTAGAGGTGCAGAGCGAGACGGTCGGCGCAGGTGGGGGGGGTGACTCTGCGCCAGAAGAACTCTAGGACGAGGTCGGCATGCCTGATATATTCGCATAGGTATTTTTGAGATATATTCATTATTTTATTTTTTTTTCATTCATTTCTGTTTGTTCATTTCATTTTGTTCATTTCTTTTTGTTTATTCATCCATTTATTTAGCATACTGAAGTTGTTTATTTAGTTTGCTGAAGTTATTCAGTTTGCAGAAGCTATTGCAAACACAGGATAAGCAAAGGCAAGCTAATTAAGTCTCTAGAGGGAGCCAATTAAAAGGTGACATGATACTCGGAGGATTTTAGTGGCAGAGACAAGATTTGAACATGAGGCAATATACCACACTGGGTCATGGCTCCTCAACAAGACCCCCAGTCCCTCACTGTAGAAAAAACAAGGAAGCCATGATAAAGTGCTGTAACCCACATGCAGCGTTTAAAACTAGTTTACAGCACTGGCAGTAGCCAAAGCCGACCTCCAGAGTTTAATAAAGCAGTGTGCAAGTAAACAAGAAATGTCTATTAATAAGCAGCATGTGCAGCAATTAAGTTTAGCTTGGAAGGGGTAATAACCTGAATGAACAGAGAAACTATAGAGAGACACAATATGCTGAAACAACAGCAATGGCTATCTTGGTATTAGTGTAGGAAGCACAGTTTAGTTCCAAGGGCAATGCATGGAAAACAGCAGCAATACTTGCAGCAATATATTCGTGTATTAGTTCAGGATTGAGTTCCATGGACTTGATTACAGAGAAGGCCTGAATCAGGTGAAAACAAGTAAGTGGAATAACATGAGTAATGGTAGCAAGTAACATGGTCTCCTGGATAGCAATACACAAGGGCCCGGATATTCAAAGGGGTTGCGCCTGACGCAACGGAGTTGTGCTGGTGCAACCCCGCATTGCACCTCAGTGGGATATTGAAAAGGCTGCCTGGTGCAGTGCAAATCCCGATGTACCGAGACACAATGATAAGGTATGTGGCGCAGATGCAGGGGGCATGCCCATGCATAAGCGGCACATACCGATATTCAGCCCAGGATGTGCGGCATATATGCCGGTGCACCCCTGCACTGTGCCGCATAGGGGGGCTCAAAGTTGAGCCCATGCCGAGAAGGAACAAATCCCAGCCTCCCACAGGTGGGCTGCTGTATTGCAGGGCACAACACAACAGCCCAGCCATGGGTGGCCACCCACCCACCCAGAACACAAACCGCAAGCACTCACAACCCTGGTGGTCTAGTGGAACCCCCTGCCCGTAGCCGCGATCACGCAGTATATGTTTATAAGGAAATCCCTGGTGGTCTAGAGGCCCCCCCAGTGCCTGATTCCCTGCTATGTATGATACATGACCATCCCTTGTGGTCTAGTGGTTCCCCCTCCCACCCAAGTTCCCGATTCACCGATAAATGACAATATGACATCCCTGGTGGTCTAGTGGACCCCCCCTCCCATTGCCGCGATTGTGGTAAAATCACGTAATGAAATGCCTTGGTAATCCAGTGGCACCCTTACCCCTCCCACCCCCACAGGACCCCTTGCCCCTCCGCTCCACCCCATCTTTGGTGGGTGGCTGCCTCCTCACCCAGCACCATCCAGCCCCCCTCCAATAGGTACAGTATGGGTTGTAAGCCCATTGGTCTCTAGTGTGGACCAATAGACTTGCAGGGCATACTGCACTAGATAGTCCCAAATCTGTGACATGCAACCGGCCCCATTTGCACCTTGCATATATTATGGCCTCATTTGCATGCCCCCTGCTGAATATAGCTGGTGATGCACCTAGCTCAACTGCACTTGCGCTGGCACATCCCCATGCTCCCTATCTGTGGCTTGCACCGGTGCAGTGCCACTACGCCATGCATAGTTTGTGCGCTGACTGTGTCATATTCAATGGTGCTGCGACATGGCGCATCTCTGTTGAATATCACCTGCACCTGGACCTGGTCCCGGAGCATCACTGCTTGGCACAGTCTGAATATCCCGGCCTAGGAGTTTAGACAAAAGCCCCCCAAAGAGAAGGCAAAACAAGACACAGAAATACAGAGGAACAGGGAACAAGCACACAAAGAAGCACACAGCTGGCGGCAATATACAAACCAAGGAGAACAGACAACAGAAGTCCAGCAGGAAACAAGCAGTATCCAAAGGTGGGGGGACCCAGTGGGCCCCAGCCAACAACAAAGGACAGACTGACAGAGCATCCAGCTGCAAAGAAAAAGTGCTTCAAAAGGAGGCTGAGAGGAACTGCTTATATAGGTCAGGAAGTGGGAGTGGCTGGCTGCTTGTCCATTGAAACACAGGCCTAGTCTTCCAAAAAATCGGGTCAGATGCCTCTTGAAGGTAGAACATAAACTATCATCATGGAAGAACAGATCACTGTTGAAACAGAAGTGGGTGTTCCTGATTAAGACACTGTTATTATCCTGTTTATACATTAGTGTCATTTATCCACTGCCAGTGGAATTAGAGGTCAGGATACACAATTTATTCTTCCAGGGCCCATGGGGGAGTAGGTGGAACCCAGTGAGATGGGATATTACATATAGGAGTATACCAGAAAGAGAGGTAAATATGGTGAATTCTGTTGCTTTTCTGTCTTCTATGAGTTTGTAGTGTAATATCTCACTGGTAGTGAAAGGTAAGGGTGAAAGTCATGTCCCGCTGGTGACAGACTGGATGATGCCATGGTTCGAGGAATGGCAGAGAGGATGGGGAGTCTCTCACCAAAAGGTCCATACGTACATCATCCCTGAGTATATTTTCCTGATCTTTAAGAAAATTAAGACTTTCTATTTAACACCTGAGATCCTTCTCTCTGGATCTAGAAAACAAGTTTATAGAATCATTATGGACTCCTGCTTTTCTTCACCTTTCAACCTGAAATTGTGCCCAGTAGGACAAGAAGGTGAGATGGTTGGCCAGCTTCTGAATAACAGATTTCCTGGGTCCTGTGAGATATTACATGAATAGTATAGATGGGTGGATAGGGGTAAAAGACACGTAAGCCCCCCTTCCCCATGTCTAGGGGTCTGATGGTAACAGTTCAGGGAAGGGGGCACTATACAGAAGAAAGAGTCCCCATTCTTCAGGGTGCAAAGCTGGTCAACAGGAGGGATGAAGAACACAGGTCTTCACCTGCTTGGCCTTGCAAACTTCACCACAGAGGCCTTTGTAGACAGTATTCACCAGGCAGGCCACTTGCTGCCTCCCTTGATGGTTCTCTGGCTCAGTGGTCTAGAGACGGAGCAGGCATGGTCCCTAGACACCATTGTTGCACACCCTGAAACACACACTAGCAGCTGGGCTGTGGAGGCAAAGTTCTTATTAGCAGCAAAACAGTCCATCCAAACAAACCAGGTGAACATCAGAACTGCAGAAACAGGGGATCCCATTTAATGAACAATTAATTCAAATAGGAACAGTCACTCCATGGAGCAGGAAAACACACCACCGGTTTCTCTGCACCGAGGGGGTCACATCAGAAGCTTAGTTGGTGCTCAGTTGGTATTCAGGACTGAGAAAGTCACATCAGAAGCTAAATTACAGGCAGCTACCTTTCAGGCTAGGCAGCCACAGTCCAAACACAGGCAGCTTAACTGGTGGCTGAATCAAGCCTTTTACAACAAGCAGCAACAGTTCTCCTTTCCAGGCAAACAAACATCACTTCAGGCAGCAAAAGTGAGCATCCCATACCTGGCACTAAACTCTGAAACTGGACAGTCTCTGCACAGGGGCCTTGCAGAACAAGGGTTGCCCCAGACCTCTAGATCCCTATGGTTCCCTTCTCCTCACAGTCCCTCAATGCCCTCCAGCTAGTGAACAGCCTTGGTACCTGGGGCTGTGCCCAGACCCCTGGACCCCTCACCTCTCAGGTGCCTTTCTCCCTTTTTCTGTCCCTCTCTGATCCCTAGCGCCAGATGGCAGCTTCTCCCTCAGCGCTCACCATGACTTCAATTCCTGTTGGGGGGGTTCCAGCTCAGAAGTGGTCCTCTGGGCTGGCAGCAACACAGCCCATCCTCAGGCAGCCATAGTCTCTCCTTTCTCCTCTTGGGTGTTGATCCCACGGTTGCCCCAGGATGGGACTCCAATACTACAGGCTGCCATCACATCCACCCTTCTTGCAGGCTTACCACTGCATGCCAACAAAAATAAATAAAGAATAAATCTCACTGACTGAGTGGGCAATCACTCCCACTTGGTCCTCTCTCCACATGATTCTTTTTTCCCTGAACTCCCACGCTCTGTCTCCTTATAGTCCCTTCTCTTACTCCTCCCAATGTCCCTTGCTCCCCAAAACCTCCCGCCAACCCACAGACTCACAGGGCCTGTAGTCCCAGAATAACTATTTACAATTTTGTAATATTAAGTGCACACTAAAAATAGAAACTAAAAATTAAAATTGACATTTCAACCTTGGGTCTTCTTCAGGAAATATCTAAAAGAGAAATAAGCAAAGTTAGTGCACAGGGGAGGGAAAATAAGGGATATATATGAGGGAAAAGACAATAGGCAGAGGCTCTGGGAGAAGAAGTGATAAATGGTAAGATAAAAAGAGAATCTGGAAAACAAAGAAGGTGATGATGGGATGGGAATGACAAGGCATAAAAGCAGTGAATGATCTAGAGAAGTCCCCAGATGGGGACTAATTAACAAGGCCTAGTAAGAAGACTGAAAGGTGATAAATGTGAGGGCAGGAGACAGAGATGGAGACATCTGGAGAAAATGAGAATAGATGTGCACACCTTCCACCTTGGTCTAATGGATGCCTGCCATCACCAGTGTCAGTGTCAAGGCTTCCACCTTTGTGAATACCAGATAAGGGGATGCTGCATCATTTTTGTGATGCAAGCCTGGTTGTGATATGGAGCACTCATGCTTTGGATGCAAGCATGGTGCAAGCCACTTTGGAGCAGATTGCACCAGTTTTGATGCAAGCTGCTTTCTTGAATCACATGTAATGCAAACTTTGGTGCAAGCTGCATCAAAGTTTTTGGCGCAAGCTGCTTGTGTCATTCTCTGAACTTTCTGAATCGAGCCCACTGTTTTTCATCCTGATGGGCTCCACTGTATCGGCATAATATTGTGATGACCAGGGTCACTCAAAAAGTGCAGAAAATGTACCCCAAAATCCAGAGGTTATTTTTTTGCAAAAATTGCAAGGAAATTGTGGGAGTTCTGTTTAACATCCCCAGTGGTCCACAATATTTGTTATAATTTTCTGCAGCATTTACTGCCCAGTATAAATTGCTAAATAGGTCAATATATCGCTACTTGCATATGCTTTCAACATGATGAAAGGTTTGTGTTATCGAAATGAGTAGTAAATTCGTAGATATGTAACATGTCTGCATAAATCTAAAATCATTTGCCTTATGCAGTGCTAACTAGATTTTATTTAATGATTCACAGCCAATCAATATTAAATAAATTCTGAAGTAACACATTCTGTCAGTTTCTGGAGGCAAAATAATGAAACCTGATCAATAACTATTTACAAAGCTCCCTCAGTTATTTGCTTACTTGAGTGCAAGAAAAAAATAAGCAGATAACTGAAATTTCCCGATTGAGTTCTAGTAAAAAACAAACCATTTTAAGTATTTTGTTCAGAATATTACTGTTCCTAAATTCCACTGTAGCTGCAATATTTTTAACTTCACATGTTGAAAGCACTAAATCTTAACAGTATTTTTAGTAAGTCATAAATACGTTTGTAATGCACCAGTGTGTTTACCCTATCTGTATTTTTGAAGGTAAAGGTTTAAATACATTTCACCTGTTAATCAGATTTTTTTCAGGATTGTTTATGAAGTTTTTATTGCAGTCTTTCCATGTGAGCATATATACTATAAGTGGTAGATTGTCAAGTGTGACATCACTGTCACCAACACCATCAAAAGTACATGCAAGTTTATTATCAAGAGGGTCATCCAAAATCTTCAGATTTTGGAATTAAAATTAATTTAAAATGAAAATACAGTATGTATACAAGAAACACCCTACCTTACCACTCAGAAAAAAGGCTTTGTACATAGCCTTTCATTAAGATGATTGCGATAATTTGCACCTTTAACTTCAGCTATTATTTCAGTCTCTGTGGCACCAAAAAGTGTTCTGATAGGCTACTTTGGCTCAGGATTTTGAAACCAAGCCAGGCACTGACTCAGCTAAAAGCAGGGTCACATACTATAGAACCCTTTAGAAGACTTTTCTCCGTCTCACACTGTATTGTTTTGGCTAAACCCTAGTCTGCATACCAAATTGTCTGTATGTTTGGGTGTACTTATTTGAAAGTTAATATTTTTACATAGTCTGAGGCAAAAACTCAGAAAATTGCAAAAGGCAAAAAATGTCAGTTTTGCAGAGATTGGTGAAAAACTGCAGATTCCACAATAAAACTGTGAGTACAATTTTTCAGTGGCCCTGGTGATGGCAGTTAGCACTTACGGTCCATCTTGCCTGCTCCTGTGCACAGCAATGGCTATAACAAATCTGAGTGTAAACACTCTCCAAGCTTAGATACAGAAGATCGGCAGACAGTGTTATAAGAGGATTTCTCATGTTAACACTTCAAAAATTCTGAATTTCTAAGTTCAGCAGGATAGAGTACTTTCCACACAGGGGTTTCTCTAATTTCCTTCAAGGAAAAACACTTTGGGTCCTATACACTAATGGGCCCAGTACACACGGCAGTGTCATGTAAAGGAGTCCCACAATGATGCAGGATGGAAACATGTAGTCCACCATGGCATGCACTATGAAGAGAGAAGTGGCCACTGGGGTGCTCACTGACCACATAATTATGCACATTGCAGTGCACAGGGAGGGATGGATGGGCCACACGGTGCTGGGAATGCCATGTGACCCAACCAAAAATGGAACACCATGGGGTGGGGTGCACACCTGCTATGTAGGCTTGCTGAATACTGGTGGTGTAGAGGGCAAAAGTAGCAGCCATGGAAATGTACAGCAGCTGGATAGCATGAAAGGAATATCCTGCTATACTTGGGGGGGCACAGGGTCCCAGTGACAGGTGCAGGTGGTGCGATGGAAGAGTGGATGGGGAGAGGGACACCAGGGCATGGCACCTCTGACCATTACAGCAAGCATCAGTAGCTCAGGGGCTGCCAGGCCACACAACTAATAGAGGTGCAGGATGGGCACCACAGGGGGTCCCTGCTATGTACCAGTATCAGTATTTATATCGACTGTGCCAGGATCCCCATGCTGGGAACTTCACAGCTGAGCAGGAGCACTGCCATGTCAGAAATCAGGAACAATTATGCCACACTATACAGCGAGTTATGACTCCGGGTGCTGCCAGCCATCAAGACCCACATCTTAAAGGCCGTCCTGGCTGCCATCAATGTGGCGAGGTCCATCGAGGCCATAAAACACAAATAGTGAGACCTGAGGATGGCTGTCCAGAAGACGCTGGCAGGTGGGCAGTGGTCATGGAATATAACCAGCAGGGGTCAACCATCACCTCATGAGCTCACATCAGTGGAGGACATGGTAGCAGGCACCATCAGCCAGATGACTGTGGATGGCGAGGAGGAAGGTCATGATACCATGCCAAGTGAATTACTACAACTCTACATATGTGGGACAGTGCACACTACAGTGACAGTAACACTGCCTTTGGCATCTCCTATACCCCTGCAGAGGACCTGCTGTGTCATCACCAGAAGATGAGGAGGAGGATGACATGATGGTGTCAAGGACATCCACACAGCCAACTTGCAGAACACTACCAACTAGGACAGAGCCCAGATGATGCATGATGGTGAGTAAACTGATGCTACACTGCACTGACTGCAATAGACCCCAGTCCAGCCACTAACCATACATTATCCCCACAGATGCCACCAAGATGAGTGCAGGGAGCAACACGCAGGATGATGAGGAGACCAACAGCATTGTGTGGAGGGTCCGGCAAGCCAGAAGACAGAGCTCCCAGTCACCAACCCCCAAGCAGGGCACCCCCCCCACTGCCTGGTCCCATGGTCCCAGAGCCTCATGCACCTTCTGCACCAAGAGGAGGGCATCAACGTGGATGGTGAAGGACATGCACAACAGCCATCCACTGCACTAGGTACTGACACCACCATGTGTACTGACACCCCTTCTCCCAGACATGCCACCTAACTGGGCACCAACCAAAAGTGGGGGGTGCCCTGCAACACTGGCACGGTACCAGGTAGATAGTGACACTGGCCCTAGCAACAATGATGAGGGTCCATCAGACAGGACAGGGCCATACAGGAGGGACAATATCACTGCATGCCTATTTCCCAGAGGTGTGGCAACTGGGGCAGGACAGGCTACACACCGAAAAAGAAGAAAATGTGAAGCACTCCTGACTTCTAAAGGTGCAACTGTACCATAAATAATAGCAGAAAAAAAACCCAGTGCAGACACCAAGCACATATATTTAAATGTTTATTGGTGCCATATAGAACAACTGACCAGGAACCACTAAGGGAGACTTGCAAGAGTCAATACATACGGGTTCTTGGTCGTTTTTTCTCTACGGCACCAATAAACAGTTGAATACTGTATATGCTCGGTGTCTGCACTGTTCTTTTTTTGTTTTGTTACAGGCTACAGGCTAGCAAGGAGAACAATATACAGCTGTGTACCCTGACGGTGGAGATGCAGGGGCTCCATGTGGGGTTCAGGAGGGTTGGTCCAGCTTGGATGTAAAGAAGGCTTTCAATAGGGTCTTGTGGCTCTATTTGTGGGCCACATTAACTGCATTTGGCTTTCTTTTAGATTTTTTTACTATGTTACAGTCTCTATTATCACCCTCCTCAGCTTTATGTTAAGGTTAATGAGTCACTATCCTCTCCTTTTATTTTAAGCTTTGGAACAAAACAATCAATCAGTCAATCACTTTATTTAACCAGGCATAAACACCATTGAGCAAGCTCATTTTCAAGGTGGTCCTGGGCATAAATACAATACAGTACACTTCATAAGATTATAATTATGGTGGACAATGGTGCAAAAAAAAAAAGAAAAAACATTGTGAAGGTGCCGGTCAATATGGGCCTATACATCCCGGTCAACATAATTAACATGCAAAGGTACATAATGATAAGCTTTACTGAAATGAGAAGAGACAACAATCCCATATAGTCTCCGCTGAGTAAGAGCTCATACCTAAATGATAAAAAATAAGGAGGTATTAAGGAATAGTGTAGAAATTGGGGTGAAAGGGTAGGCAGCCAAAAGGGAGGCCAGAATAGGTAAAAGGTAGAGAATAGGCAGGGTCATCTTGGATTAAGGGAACTAGGCTTGTAGGTCCTAGGTTTCTGTTGTTAGGAATGTGGGGTGGATGAGATACTTAGGTGCAGGATTTGAGAGTGGCACCCGAGGCTTAGAGGTCATCGGCATCTGAAACAGTTGCATGATTCCTTCAGATAATCCGTTAATAGAGCTTTGAATGTGAAAATGCTTGGAAGTGAGGATAATTTTAATGAGTCTTGCATAGTGTTCCAGAGTGATGGAAGTGAGAAGCTGATTGCTGCTGAGCCAAGGGTAGTTTTCACTCTAGGAATCTGGAAGCAGATTATGGAGAAGCGTCTCAGGCCATAGGAACCTTTAGCCCATTTGAAGATGTTTGAGAGTGTATGCAGGAGGTTATCAGATAATGCTCTAAAAACCAGAGAGAGCATTCCTTTTCTTCTAGTTGAGAGTGAGGTCCATCCAAACCTGGTATAGATGACAGTGATGTACTACAGGGTAGATTTAAGATAAATCTTAAAGCCGGTGGTAAAGGGTGTCCAGTTTGTTCAGCATCGTTGATGGGCAATGACTGTAAAGGAAGTCAGTGTAGTCCAGTATAGGTAGGAATGTAGTTTGTACTAGTCTCATTCTGGCTTCTAACGTGAGTAGGTGTTTAATGCGATAGACTAAACCTAACTGCTGTCTTAGTTTCTTTGAGGTTTCATTTAAGTGGCACAGAAAGTTGAGCTTGTTATCCAGCCAGAACCCTAGGTATTTAAAGGTATCAACTACTTCAAGGGGTTCATCTAAGAGTGTTCAGATCTGTGTGATATGCAGACATCCGAAAGTAGACTTTGGTGAGAGAATCATTGCTTTAGTCTTTTTGGCGTTGAGGAGGAGCTTATGAGTGAGAAGGTTGTATTGGAGGGTGTCGAAGTCTTTCTGTAAGTACTCATGGGCCAGATCCAAGGATGAATTTGTGGTATAGAGTACAGTATCATATGCGAATAAGTGCACATTTGCTGTGCCCAGCTGCAAGTCCAGATTATTGATGTATATTGCAAAGAGGATAGGGCCCAGGATGGAAACATAGAAACATAGACTTTGACGGCAGATAAGGACTGCTAGGCCCATCTAGTCTGCCCATTTCCCTACCTACAGGATAGGCCACAGATCCTAGTTAACCAACAGCCTTTATCTTCCTGCCCCCCACAAGAATTGCCTTATGTCTGTCCCATGCATTCTTGAATTCTCCCACAGTTTTAGACCCCACAACTTCCTCAGGAAGGCTGTTCCATGCATCCACTACCCTCTCTGTGAAATAATACTTCCTCACATTGCCCCTCAACCGCCCTCCTTCTATCTTTAAATTGTGTCCCCTTGTTCTTGCAAGTCTCTTTTTCTGAAAGATGCTACCCTCTTGGACTTTGTTGATTCCTTGAGGTACTTGAAAGTTTCTATCATGTCCCCCCTCTCCCTTCTTTCCTCAAGGGTATACATATTAAGCTCCTTTAGTCTCTCCTCATACGGCTTCTCTTGCAGACCCTGCACCATTTTAGTTGCCCTCCTCTGGACTGCCTCTATCCTGTCTATACATCCCAGTATACCCCCGGCCCTCCCTACTGCCTTCTCACATTGCTTGCTAACCTTAAGGTCATCTGATATGATTACCCCCAGGTCCCTTTCCTGTTTTGTTGTTGTTACTACCTCCCCACCCATTGTGTATTCTTCCCCTGGGTTCTTGTTTCCCAGGTGCATTATTCTGCACTTTTTTGCATTGAATCCTAGCTGCCATACGTCTGACCATTCCTCCAACCTTGCCAAGTCCCTTTTCATCCTTTCCACGCCTCCTAGTGTATCAACCCTGTTGCAGATCTTTGTGTCATCTGCAAAAAGGCATACTTTTCCTTCCAGTCCCTCTGCAATGTCACTGATGAAGACATTAAAAAGGACTGGACCCAATACTGAACCCTGTGGTACCCCACTAGTAACGCCCTTTCTTCAGAGTGGACTCCATTTACAATTACCTTCTGTGTCCTGTTGTCCAGCCAATGTTTTACCAGGCTACCATCCTGGGACCCACTCCCAGGCTGGTTAATTTGACTATCAATCTTTTGTGGGACTGTGTCAAATGCCTTGCTAAAGTCTAGGTAGGCCATGTCCACAGCCCCTCCCTGGTCTACTACTTTGGTCACCCAGTCAAAGAAATCTATTAGATTCGTCTGACATGACCTTCCCGCTGTGAACCCATGCTGCCTTGGATCCTGTGCTCCACTGACCTCTAGGTACTCAACTATTCTTTCCTTAAGAAGTGACTCCATCACTTTCCCTACCACAGAGGTCAGACTGACAGGTCTGTAGTTTCCTGCCTCTGTCTTGGTCCCACTTTTGTGAAGGGGAATCACATCCGCCTTCCTCCAGTCCTCAGGTACCACACCATCCTCCCATGATTTATTAAAAGAGTAGCCAGTGGTTTCACTAGTTCCTTCCTTAATTCTTTTAGAATTATAGAGGTGAATTCCATCAGGACCCATTGCTTTGTCCACCTTCAGTTTTAGGAGTTCTTGCAGAACCCTTTCTTCTGTGAAAGGACTGGGATCGACCCCCTATCAAGTGCTTCTGTTAATTGGATTAGGCACTTCCCCTCCTCTTTTGTGAATACTGAGCAGAAATATTCGTTCAGTATTCCTGCTCTCACTGTCCCCTCTGCCCACCCACGTTCATTCTATTCAGCCTCACTATCCCTCCCTTTGTCTTTCTACGCTCGCTGATGTACCTATAAAAGGTTTTATCCCCCTTCTTAACTGAGTTGGCTATCTTTTCCTCAGTTTGGGCATTTGCTATTCTGACTTCTCTCCCTGCTTCTTTCTGTCTTAACTGGTACAGCTCTCTGTCCTGCTCCTTCTGTGTTTCCTTATACTTCCGGAATGCTATCTTTTTCTTCCTGACTTTCACAGCCACCTGTCTTGAGAACCATAGTGGCTTTTTCTTTTGTTTTGATTTGTTTATTTGCTTCACACAAAGGCTTGTTGCGTCTGTGATGGCAGTTTTGATAATTCCCCATTGTTGCTCCACACCTCCTTCTAGCCTGTTTGCTAGTGCTTTTCTGAGGCACTCTCCCCATCTTGCCAAAGTCAGCCCTCCTAAAGTCCAGTACCCTCACTTTTGTATGGCTTGACTCTGTAGCTGAGTTTGCGTGAACCACACTGTTTGATGGTCACTTGCCCCAGATGGCAACCTACTTCTAGATCTGAGATCCTCTCACTGCCCCCGTTTGAGAGTACGGGGTCTAAGATTGCTCCCTCACGAGTGGGTTCCGAAACTAGCTGTCTAATGCCTGCCACCTGTAGGGCGTCAAGAATGGCCTTGCTCTTGGATGTGGCTGCAGCAAATGTGCTCCAGTTAACATCTGGCAACCTGGAGCCTCGTGGGTCTCCTCATAACAAGGATTTTTGTGGGGACAGATCTCCTATGGTTTTGACTTGTTGTAACCGATTGGTTAGGTAGCTGGTGAACCATTTAATGGCAGAACTATCAAGTCCGATGTTACTCAGTGCAGTAAGCATGATGGTATGATCCACAGTATCGAAGGCCTTACTTAGATCAAGAAAAGGGCAAATACATGCTTCTTAGAGTCCCAAGGCCATTTGCCAGTCTGTAGTTACTTTGGCAAGAGCCGATATTGTTCTGTGTTTGACTCTAAAGCCGGACTGAGATGGGTTTAGCAACTTTTGTGAATCCAAATGTTCTCTAAGTTGGATGTTGACAATTTTTTTCAAGTAATTTAGAGAGGACGGATAGTATAGAAATAGGCCGGTAATTGTTCAGATCACTCGGATCCCCAGTCTTGAATAATGGTAGGATGTGGGCAGTTTTCCACAAGACAGGTAGCTCACCTTGAATCAGAGAGGTGTTGAATAAGTGTGTAATGGGGGCGGTCAGACAGGTATGGCCAAGTTTTAGGAAGTAAGGTTCAATATTATCTGCACCCGCACTCTTTTTTGTATCCAGAGAAAGGAGGAGATCCTCCACTTGCTTGAACGTAATTGTGAGGAAACTGAAGGGGGGGTGGGATGTGGTTGGTTATGGTTGTGATTATCAGTGAAGCCAACAGTGTAGTCTGACCCCTGTCTCCGGTGTTGTTGCTCTCTATATAGAACCTCTTGCCTCTCATATACAGCATTCCTCGTCCATACAGGGAATACCTCTGGGAGGGAGGGGTCACCTTATTGCCCTATTTGCAGATGATATTTTGTTAACAGTTACAAATTCTGCTGATTCTCTATTGGCAGTATGGGACATAATAACTCATTTTGAACAGATAGCAGGATTTTGTTTAAATAAACATAAAACAGAGGTACTTGTATTTAACTATACTCCATCTCCAATAATGAAGGATTTGCTACCTATTCGATGGAACAGAAATGCTTTGAAATACTTAGGAGTATACTTAACAAAAAACCCGGACCCTCGGTAGCATCTGACCTAGACCAGTGGTCTTCGTTAACACTGTCATTTTTAATTAAGATAGCATTTATTCATCAAAACATCTCTTTTTTTTTTTGTAAGTCTTTGGTAAGGCCCACTAGGCACAAGTGCCTGTTTTCAGGGGTGACCTAGGAGCACTGGGCAGTTAAATGACTTTCTCAGAGTCACACTGTAAGCAAGTGGAGGTTGTGAGTATCAAACCAAGGTCTGGACTGCTGGATATACCAAGCTCTAGGCTATACTGCCAGCTATCTTACCACGCTTATTGTTCTATTTCAGATACTCCCACTTCATCCTTACTATACCTATTTTGAAGAATGGAACAGGTTGATGTCTCGCTTCCGCTGGCACAGACATAGACCCAGAATATGGTTTGTTATTCAATGACCTGTTGCTAAGGGAGGTTTAAACTTTCCAGATCTTCAACTTTATGCCATGGCCAGCCAGTTGAGATTGATCTGCCTTTGGACCTCTCATGGGTATCATGCTCATTGGAAAAACAGAGTTCGCTCTTAGCGATCTCCGTGACATAGGGAAAATGCTCTATTCCTCCCCTAATCACAATGTTCCTGTCTCAAAATTCTTTCCGCATACTGTTACCACTCTATGGGTTTGGCATAATGTTTGACGGTCTAATTTGGGGGATTGCTTCCCCCTTTTGGAAGCAGTAGCTTGGATACCACAGAACCCATTATACGATACTGATAATGTTTTGAAAAGATGGACCAGGCAAGGTCTTTTATATTTACATCAATTTCTTGATACCCACAGAGTCAGAACTTTTTCGGATTTGTGAGTTAAGTATTCTCTCCCTGTTTCTGACCATTATCGTTATTTACAAGTTAGGGCTTATATTAAAACTCTTCCATCTCAATTTAGATTACTTGCAGATACCCTTCCAGCCCTATTTTCACAGCTTCAATCTCACCAGCAGGGTGCTGTTGGGTAGCATTTGATTGATGGCTTATATGCTGCACTTAAGGACCAGTGTAAGGCGTTTACTGTGTCTATATTACACAAGTGGAAATTGGACATACTGGTTAATTGCAACCTGAATCAATGGGAAAAATATTCTCTTCCAACTTTTAAGCTCTTCATGGTGCCCTGTCTTAGGGAATTTATGTGGAAATGCCGTATGCATTTTGTCTGGACCCTGGCAATTCAAATGAAGTATGAGGACGAAGGAACAGGTGCATGTTGGTGAGTTTGTGGTGAGACCAAGACAGATCGGGCTCATACATTTTGGTCCTGTCCTTATCTAGAAAGATTTTGGGGTGAAGTTGCTCAAGTACCCACTCAATTATTTGATATTCCGCAACCCCTTTACTTACAGGGGCAAAAAAAGTGATTATTAAACTCTGGTCTGAACCGCATTCCCTGTCTTAGATCACCGGATAGTTTTAATAGATTCATTCTATTTTTTTGAAAAATGAACCTATTGCTATGTAAGTCACCTTTCTGTTTTTGATAATATTTGGAGATGGTGGGTTTTATTTAAATTGCAAACAGACTCAGATTTTTTCCTCTGACAATGTCCTCTTGTCTTGTATTTTTAAGATACCAACCAGTTGTAATTTGTTGGCCCTGCAGTAACTCAAATAATTGGTTTTGCATTTATATTTTAAGGCACTGTATTAATGGGTTACCCATAAAACTGCACAGTCATAACCTTGGTGGTCTAAATGCACATTGCACAGACAGTGTAATGTAATGCAATTGAAAAC
The DNA here is from genome assembly GCA_016271365.2 of Neoceratodus forsteri. Classification (NCBI taxonomy): domain Eukaryota; kingdom Metazoa; phylum Chordata; order Ceratodontiformes; family Ceratodontidae; genus Neoceratodus; species Neoceratodus forsteri. The sequence goes on along the minus strand of CM028131.1, from coordinate 155,244,782 downwards.
AGCACTAAAGTAAATAAACAAATTCCGACCCACGCACGCCATTTTGATTACATAGTTTTCAACCTCACTTCTCTCCCTGTGTGATCTTGACGGCATACCTGTATTGAATATCCCAATCAGCATATCCATTTTCATGAATTGCGCTATAATGTATTTGGAAATGTTTAGTTCTATGGCTTATATATCCTTCATTCTAATTCTGGACCGACCCTTAATGGATGCTTATTCTCTCATTGTTTTGTATTTTGCTACCTCTGTCATGTTTTTAATGATTGTGTGCAGGATGATACCTCTTTTTTTCATTTCCATTTTTTGATATCCTAATAAAGTTCTGTTATGAAAAAGGAGAGCTAGAGACCAGCCTGAGGGCATGCTAGGGTACCTAACCAGAAGGTCAGTAGTGGTGAAGGTCCATCCCCCTGCACAACCCCCCCTTCACTTCCACTGCCCAATGCCAGTGACAGTCCCACAGTCCCATGACACACAGGGTACTAGGTACAGTGCTCCCACAGAGCCCACATCTCCGAAAGCCCCAGCCCATTTACTTGTGGTGACCACAGCCAGCCCAACATGAACAGAAATGTATGGCTGTACTTGGGTGCGGCTGGCAAGGCAGATGCAGAGACCCACAACATATGGTCTTTCAACCAGCGACAGGGTAACTATGCCTGTCAGGGCATGTCCCTTGCACAGACACACACACACATGGGTACACTGCACATACAAGCACACAGCACTGTCAATCATCACTGTATACCATGGTACATGGGCATGCTTCATTGCACCCCCCCTCACACTGACCCCCTTCCGGAACGTGATGTACACCAGCCCATGCTATGCCTTGCTCCAGCCCAATGTCTCTGAGGCCATGTGACATATCTGGCTCCTGTAGTTCCTCCCCCTTGCCCTGGGGGTCCTCCTCTACAGATGAGTACTCAAGTAATGGCAGTCTTTTCCTCATGGTGATAATGTGCAGCATGCAGCGGCTGCATCGTCAATACAGCGAAGATATTTGAGCGACGGCCAGTTTCAGCGACTGTCAGAGTGACTACAAATACAGCGACTGGAAATTACAGTGCATTTCTATTTCAGCGACTTTCGGCTACTACAGTGATCCATTTTTACACCCTGTCTGCACTTCCATTATCCCATAGCAGGAAACGCTCACGTCCAAGGGTTCTTGTGTACTCCAACAGGATAATTAGCTCAGAAACACATCCCGCACATCTGACAATGCTCCTGCAACTGCCTGGTCAGAAAGCCCCCATACACCAACATGGACATACCCCTCTTGCTTCTAACGAACTCCACAGCCATGATTCCGGTATGTTCTGCCATGGAAAATACTCCTTTAAATTGACAATCTGCAACTGTTCCCCAGTAAGCAAATCTCCAAAGCTGCAGGCACTAATTACTCCTGTTAACACAGGGGGGCTACACCCCCTACTTCCCCCCACGGGGGGGCTGGACCCCCCCCCCATTTCTATGATTCTAACACCACACCACATTTGGACCCAGGGGTTAGTTTGCATGTTATAAAGCTACTATAATTACTGGTCACCATTTTGTGCACTCGGTATATTGCTGTATTCACTGTAATCTGCTGCTCGCTAATATTGTAATCGCTGAAACTGATTCACTGTAATTGCATCATTCAAGTTGCTTCACTGAATTGACATGCTACTCATGCAGCACACAATGGAAATGCAACATACCCTGCCCAGTGTAAGCAGCTTCATTCTACCCTGCTTGACCTGGCATCTGAACTGCACCTTCATTTGGCTGAAGATATGCTCCACCACATTCTGTGCCCCCTTTGGGCATCATTGTACCTCTCTTCTGCCCACTGCAAGAGACAAGAATGGTGTTAGCAGGCATGGCCTCAGTGGGTGCCCACTGTCATCTGTACAAGTTACAAGGAAGAAGCATGTTAATCCAGACCAGTGCACAGCATGGCATGCTTCATGCCCACATGGTCTGTGCGATACATACCCAGCAGCCATGCTGCCTGCCTCCAGCAGCTGGTACTGTCCTCAGCCATAACTGCTGTAAGATGAAGGTGTCATTTATGGAGTCAGAATAATTGGCACTGGCTTTCATGACAATACCCTCCGCATCCAGAGTCACCTGTATGTTCATGCTGTGGAATCCCTCCCTGTTCCTGTAGTCCTCCTCTTAGACATATGGTATACCAGGATCAGCATATGTGTACAATATATGACACCCCAAACCTTCAGGACCCAAAACTGCTTATAGAAGGCCTCTTGCACTGCCTGTATATTCAGCCAGTTGGTGGTGAACTGCATGTGGTCCCACACATGTGCCAGCAGTGCTACATTCACCTTCCATAGGGCACAGGACACTGAATACTAGCCTATCATTGTCATGTCACCTGCAACCCACTGGAAGAAGCTTGTGGCATAGTAGGAAAGGGCACACATCACTTTGATCTCCACAGACATGTCCCTCGACCTTTGGATAGTGGGCCGTATACTGTTCCCAATCAGGTCACAAAACTCATTGATGGTGTCCTGGTCAACATCCCAACCATTCCAGACAGTGGGTATCACGCATACCCTCAAGCACCACCCAGGATCTGAAGATGCATGGGCATGGATGGGTGCCCTCATTCTCTGCAGTGGCCTCCACACCCTACATCAAGCTGTGCATCAGCAATGATAGGTACACCATGCTTCCTGCTGGTCCATGATGTATTGCCCTTTTATGATGCCCCCCCTTACGTAACCTGTCCTGGACTGTGGCACATCCCACAACACGGTACTGCATGTATCCTCTTAAGCATGAGCAACTCCAATAGGCGTTAGGGGGCATGGCATCCTGTACACCCCATACAGCGCTACCGCCCCCTGTTGCAGTCACATACAGGTGTTTGTGGAGCAAAGTGGTATGATGACCTTGGCTCAGCTCCCCTACACCCTCACACATGTCACCCCATGTGATATGAGGATGAGGATGGCCATATCTGGAGTATAGCATACCCATCGAGGGTATAGATCTGTACTAGCTACCTCTATAGCATGCAGCAATCAGATGTTGGAATGCACTTGATACTAATGACTGGTGTTCTTGTGTTGCACCCATTCCAAGGATGCCTAGCTGAGATCCTCTTGCAGAGGGGACTCCATGAGCCAGTTGTCCTATGAATGAGGAGGCAGAGGTCATGTGCAAGGGTGACGAAACTGCCCAATGGTCTTGGGAAGGTGGACACCTACAATGTCAATAAGTTCATCAGGGCATGGTTTAATGTAGAGCCTGCAATGGTAACTACAGCTGCATGGCCTTGGCCAGTAGATACAGAGGAATGTGAGCATGGGAACATGGCAGGGTGGGGCTGGGCATGCTGGGGGATGAATGTGGGCATGTCAGGCATGCACACACTGGTACCTCACACTTGTTCTCCCTTCCCTACAGGACACACCTGTGTTCCTCATGGCCATATGGCTGCAGAGGGAGGGCTATGATGTTGTCAATATTGACCCTGAGCCACCATGTCAGTCCCTGAAGGAATGGGAGGAAATGGCAATGTCAGTGTTCAATGGGGCAGTGGTAGTGTCCTTTCCTTGGAGGAGTAGCCAGAGCATCATGTGCAGACTAGGCAGACAGAGGAAGCATCATGGGCACCATTCTGGGGGGCACAGGTCATGCCAGAGGACACTTTTGGGATGTGACAACAGGCACGGGTTGTGCCATCTGTGACAGTGCAGCATGCCATGGTAGGCACACAGGCTGTGTATCCACCAACAGTTTTTTTGTCCCTTGTGTTGTGTTATGTTACCTTTTTTGTTTTCCACTGTATCTCTGTTGTCTGTTGTGTGCTGCCTTGTGATTCCATGTGTGGTTGTACATAATGTGTACTTCTGACTGCAGTTGCACAATGTCGTGTCCTTCTTTGGGGGGGGGAGTGTACCTGTACTTATGGCAGCATTCTCACACTGAGAGTGTGTGTTGTGCTACACACCTTGTTATGTGTCTATCTGCTATCATATGCATGGTAGTGCATGTGCATTGTGGGCCTGTTTTCATGGCCATACCCCCTTTGCCATAGGCCAGCATACTTTTTGCACCCTTTTGCACATTTTTTATCTGTGTGTGGGGAGTATGGCCATTGGTCATCCAGCATACTGCCAGCTGGACTGTGTAGGGTGCGTACTGGCCTACACACCTGTGCTTTGCACCAGTGACCACAGTGTCTTTGTGCATTGGGCCCTTCAATTTTAAATTCAGGTTCTATTTTGGTCTTAAAACAGGAGTCATTTGGGTTGGTTGGGAAAAGGATGGGGTTTAAGATGAATTTTCAGCTCAGAAAAGCTGCGCCTCTTCTACCTAACTCAGCAATGCCTGGGATGGGTATAATTTTTGGAAGCAGCAGCAGGCTCACTCAGAGCAGCTATACCTCTCATATCTGCCTGTCTCACACAATGATCCAATAGGCAAATAACTTATTGAACCATAAAAGGATCACAGTTTCATTAACTACTGCAGACACTCAGGCTAGTAATGTCACACGAGTGAAGAAACAAGCATTTGTCAATGCCGAATGTTGTCTTGCTGCCATTGGCAGTGCAGGAGTTAAAGAGATGCAGCATAGGAGTAGCAGTCAAGTATTGAACTGATGCCAACCCACCCCCACCCTACAGAGAGTGAGAGGCATTAGGGTGTCCCTATGGGTGTTTGGTAGTGCAGTGCGGGAAAACATGCTGGGCAGGATGTGAAAAATGACAGGTGCACAGTTCATAAGGAGGTGTAATTAAATGGCAGTGCTGAAAATGTGGCATACAAATATACGAAAGTTGCGGAATTGCAAGGGTGCATGGCAAATATGCAAGGCACGCTTGCTGCACTGGTAGTTTGTGGGCGTTCGGCTCCAAATTTTTAACATAGGCATTTTAGCACCTCTGCTCATGTACAGTGTCACTGTCATTTTCTCAAAATGTCCCAGAAGTGATTTGCATAGCGACCACGTATTCTGCGCGGAAGTGCGAAACACATTTGGGCAGGATATGTGAAGTGACAGCTGTACTGTTCATCAAGAGGTGTGTAAAATGGCAATGGTGAAAATCCAGAGTGAAAATATCACAAATACGCAGCGACATGAGCATGCGTGCAATCTGCTGCATGCTCGTAACACAGTCATTTATGAGTATCAGCTCCAAATTTTCAACATAGGCATTCTGGAGCTCTGCTCATGAACTGTGTCACTGTCATTTTCATAATCTGGCCCAAACACTGATTTCCCACAGCGACTGCGCAATTGTGCACCGGAAGTGCAGAAACACATTTCGGCAGGATGTGGGAAATGACAGCTGTACTGTTTACAAGGAGGTGCAGAAAAATGCCAATGCTGAAAATACCGTATTAAAATATTGCGAATGCGCGAAGTTACGAGCCTGCGTAGCAACTGCGCAACGTACTCTGGTAAAACAGGCATTTCTTGGATTTTTTCCACCAAATTTGGAACATAGGCTTTTTGAGAGGCCATCTCATGAACACTGTCATTTCGTTAATGGGTCCCAAAAGGTGATTTTGCGCAGTGACTGCGAAATCACCTTCTGAGGCTGATTAACGCCATGACAGTGAAAGAATTCATGAGGAGAGGTCCCAAAAACTCCATGTTGTAAATTTGGTGCCAAAATTTCAAGAAATGCCTGAGATATGCAACAAAGTTGAAAAAACCCTATTCATTGCATTATACAGCACCGGCATTTCTTCAGTTCAGCGGTCGACTTTGAAGAGTGCAGGCGTGTTCCAGTCCACTGAAGATGTCGCACGAGTCGGAGGTAAGTATGGGGGTGGGGGTGAGGGAGGCAGGGTGCACAGTGGGTGGGTGTGGGTGGGGGGGGGATCTAGACTACGAGGAGCGGTTTCGTTTTCTAGGTAAAAAAAAATAAAGCGTCTCGGGACAGTTTTGCGATTGCAGGGCATTTGGCACACTGGGGTGGGCTCCCAGCGTGCCACCTAAGTCAGGTTTGAGGGGTCCAGTAGCCGGGGGAATGGGCACCCTCATCGGCACCTAACACGGATGGGAGGAAGTAATGCCGCCGAGAGATTGGGCACCCCGCCCGGCAAACAAGAGGTGAGGGAGCACGAGCGAGAGGATTGGGCACCCCTCAGCATTCAATAGTTGAGGGGTGATGCTGGCGGGGAGTGGGCTCCCGTCGGTGTGCAATGCAAGCCGGCGCGAAACGAGTGGGATTGGGCACCCCGCATTCCACATTTGCGGGAGTGGATGCCGACGGGGATTGGGCTCCCCATCAGCACACAAACACGGGAGGGTTGCCGACAGAAGTTAGGCACCCCCCGATGTCAACAGAGGGGAAGCGGCCACCCGCTCGCCAACCATGGCCATAATGGCGGTGAACACGTCAAGCAAAGGACCGCTACGTATGACGATTGCAGTGGACCTTTGCTTTGATGTGCTTGCCCCATTATGTATGCATGGTGTGGTGGTGGCATGCAGGCTGATTGGGGAATGATGGACGCACCTACTGACGCATGCCCTGCATTCGCCCTACAGCAGCCGAGCCCCCAAGACCCGCACTGTCACAAGATGTTTCTTGCGCATGTGCGCAAGCCAACATAAAAAGGCCGGGCACATCACAGTGGCCATATAGAATAATGCCTTATTCAGCTGTAATACTAAAGCCTGTATTTTGTAAACAGTGGCAAACTTGCTCAGAGCACCTGTGCCTATCCTACCTGACTCAGGACAAATCACTGTAAGTAGTTTTCTCTGTTTGGCACAGAAAAAACTGTCTTTCACATGCTGTTGTGATCCAGGAGGGTAGAGTAATAGGATAGTAGAAAGATTAAGGTATTAACTGCCTGACCCTAACCAACTACCTCTTTTTCATTAGGGGATTTTTAGGATAATTTAGGGTAGTTTTGAGGTACCCTCAGGTTACATTTATAGTAGGGTATTTCACCACCTGCTCATGCCTAGATATCACTCTGCAGGGTATCACACTTTCACAGCTCTTTCCAGTGTTTCTAACTAATCTGGGACAGCGTACTTACAGTTACCTGGCTTCAGTACTCTGGAATACAATTCCTTCCCCTATAAGAGAATCTAAGACTACTCCTGTTTCTATAAAGAATTTGAAATAATTTTTTAATACACTTAATGGCTGTCAAGACAAGTCAAGTCAATCTTTATTTCTTAAACGCCCAGTTCCTGGGACTCTGGGTACTTTACAACAGTATAGGACAATAAATAACACAGTTATCATCAAGGTCACTTCAATTAAAATATCATGAATCATTACAAATAGGTATTTTTCAAACTAAACTATAAATTATAAAATTCCAGCTCACTATCATATTTCAACTTCCCTCAAATACCAACCTAAAGAGATGTGCTTTCAAGCCTTTTTTAAAATTGTCAATAGAGGGTGGCCTTCCTTAATGAACGTGGGAAGGAATTGCATGTAGTTGGACTAGCCACCTTGAAGGCATGATCACCAACAGTTTTTAACCATGCTTTCAGGACCACTAGATACCCCTCTGCAGATGACCATAGGGAGTGCACCGGGCGGGCAAGTGTCAGGAGGTTAGTCAGGTAACCCAGATCTGATCCATATAAGGAGTTGTAGGTAAGCAAGCCTACCTTGAAGACAATCCTCCACCTGACTGGCAGTCAGTGCAGTCCATGCAGAACTGGGGTTATATGATTTGACCTCAAAAGGCTCATCAACAACCTGGCTGCAGCATTCTGCACTAGCTGCAGCCAGTGGAGATTTCCCCCACTGACCCCTAATTAAAGAGCATTACAGTAATTGAGTCTGGAGGTAACAAAAGCATGTATCAGCGATGGCAGGACCTCAGGAGGGACTAAGAGTTAAATCTGGGTGACATTCCTTAAGTGGTAAAAATCACTCCTGATGACAGCTGACACCTGGGCTTCAAGTGTCAAACCATCATCATGGATGACATCCAGATTTTGCACCTTATTCGCTGCCACCAGTGAGGTGGACCCCAAGAACAAACCTATTCCTGTTCCAGTTAGAGGACATCCAGTCCTGGATCTTAGATAAGCACTTGTTTAACACATCACAGTGTTCGATGTTCCAGGGGTAAAGAACATATACAGCTGGGTATCATCTGCATTGCAGTGAAATCACAGACTGTAATGCCTAATGATGTCACCCAGGGGCAGCATGTACACCGCAAACAGCATGGGCAACAAGATTGACCCTTGAGGTACTCCACAGGACAGGAGCCTCGGGTGCAATGAGAAACTTCCCATCACTACCTGTTGCATCCTACCTGATAAAGAGTACTCAAACAAGCTGATGACATGGCTGGTGAGTCCACGGAGCTCTCTCAGATGATCAAGTAGCACCACATGGTTCATGGTGTCAAAAGCTGAGAGACTGAGGAGAATGAGAAATGACTGTTCCCCTCTATCCCTTGTCCTGAGGAGATCATTCTGTACCCAAACTAATTCTGTTTCTGTGCTTTGCTTTTTCCTAAATCCCAGCTGGAGCAGCTCGTAGATATCAAAGGCCATCAGGTGAACCTTGAGCTGCAAAGCCACCACTTTTTCAACAAACTTCCCCAAAGATGGGAGTTTGGAGACTGGTTGATAATGCACCAATATGTCAGAGTCAAATTATGGTTTCTTCGGCAGGGGCCTCATCGATGCCTCTTTCAAGGCATCAGGGAAGACCCCCACTGAAAGCAAACACCAGACAATCTGAGTGAACACTGGACCTACAGACTTCACACTCCCCACTAGGGGACATGTCAAGCCCATGTCCAGTTCACAGGAGGTGGGTCGCAGCTTCAAAATCACCTTGATGACCTCCACTGCCCCCATCGACCAAAACTCACCCCAGATAATCAGACTGCTGCTCTCTCCTGCAGGCTCGACATTGTGGGTCAGGTCATACTCCACTGGAGTTATCCTGGTCCTAATAGTCGACACCCTATCAGAAAAGAACTGAGCAAACTCTTCGCAATATGCAATAGAAAATGCTGTTTTTGGCTGCAGACAGATCAGATGCAATAACCTGTCCATAGTCCGAAAGATCAGAGTTGGTCTGTTCCTTCCTACAGCAATCTCCCTGGACAGGAGCTCTGCCTTCTTATGGTTGATTGCCCCTTGATACTCACCATAGTGAATCCTCAAGACCAGTATATCTTCTACTGCCCCAGTCCTCTTCCAGCAATGCTCCAAATTCCAACCCTTGGTCTTCATCTCCTTCAGAGCCCCATCAAATCATAGGGGTCTCAAGTGAGAAGACCTGGATCATATACAGACCGGTGCTACAGTGTCCATTGCCTTGGTTACAGCATTATTATATGCTGCCACCCCCTCATTTAACCCCATCTTACAAGCAGCAGTCACACCAGAAAAATCCACTAGCGCCATCAGTCCCTCTGGGGATAAGCCCCTCAAAGGGTGGTAGCCGACCATCTCAACAAGGGAGGGACTAACGGGGCCAAATGAAAATTCTACTGTGCAGTGATCCAACTATATGACCAGATCAATCCTGAGATCAGTGATCTCAAGCCCCAGCGAGAATACTAGATCCAAGGCTTGGCCATGGTTATGGGTCACAGAAGCAACTGCCTGTGCCAGGCACAGAGATATCATAACCTGGAGGAAGTCCTTTTTCAAAATGTGAGACTTCATCGTTGATCCAGGCTTGAAATCATCCAAAATCAACCATCTGGAGGATCCAACACCTTGTCAGTGACGAAGTCCGCAATTTCCTGCAGGAATTCCCCCTCTTGGACGGGAGGGTGATATACGAGGAGGATTCTGCAACCCGAACCCGGTCCCCCATGTACAGCCACACATTCAGACCATGCAGTAGTCTCAACTGGGTGCACAGAGAATTTCAGATTGGATCTAAAACAGATAGCCACTCCCCCACCCCTGCATTCCCTCCTTGGGCAGTGCCCTACGGAGTATTCTGGTGGAATAGATGCCTCTAAAACTGGACATGCGTTGTCTCCCAACCAAGTCTCCATAAGCCAGCCATAATCATTGTTTTGCTCCTTATCAATCTGGCATCCAGTCCATCAGCTGCCTGCCCACTCGGTCTGGTGGGAACCCTGGGAAAGGGAACCAGACACACCTGGCCTCTCCCTTGGTCCCATTTAGCCCCAGGGCACCTCCTGGACTTTACCACCCTAATGCTACTCACCTTGGCTGTTTGATTGTTATTTGTAACCTATTTTGTGCAATCAATCTTTATTTCTATCCTTTTGTATTGTTTGTAATGACTGTTCTATATATTTTTTAATGATTGTGCTAATGCACCCTGGTTGTACCTGAAAAAGTAATTTTTTTGCCAGTGTGCTTACCTGGTTACTACGTTTAAATAAATAAATACATATAACAAATAATAAAACAGTCTCTATATAGGATTGGTTCTAGAGTGCCATAGAGATGTGCTCCCACAATCACCTTTACCAGGTCAGTAAACGTCCATTGTGGGTCGCAATCTCTTCAGCAATCAGAAACCACTACCTCATGGGTATTAAAAAGCAATACGCGAAGGCATTCAGGATAGGGGAGACTGATTGTATGGAGAGCCAAGTGATTTTGCAAAAATTAGCGCTGAGTGACCAAAGTGGGTCCTCAGAGCTGATAAGGAGTCCATTCTATAGTGTGTGGTGAACATGTGGACAAGGGATCATGTTGCTGAGGCACATCACGTCCACTGATGTCAGGTTTCTTTCTACTCACTTGGTTGCTATGGCCCTTGTAGAGAGAGCCCTAATGCTCTGTGGAGGAGATAGTTTTTCTGCCATGTACAGTTTAGTAATAGTTCTCGTAATCCATGCCACAACTGTAGACTTAATGGTGGCCTGCTCTTATTTATTACCTTTATTGATGACAAAGGGTTTGTCTGACCGCCTGAGGTTCTTTGCCCTGTGAAGGCATGTCCAATGTCATTAATTGTGTCTCCTGGGTGACTGCTTATGGGTCTACTGCCAGATGTTCAATGACCTTGCTGTCGTGAAAAGCAGATGAGGCATTTGATACAAATGAAGGGACTGTTCTCAGTGTAATGCTGTTGTAGAAAAATAGCAGGAAGACTTCTTTGTGTGATAGGGTGTTGAGTTCACTTATTTGGAGGGCAGAACATATCACCACTAGGAACACTATTTTTCGTGACATTCACCAGAGTTTTACTATAACGAGCGGCCTGAATGGGGCTCTTGTAAGGACATTAGGATAAGACTGAGGTCCCAAGGTGCTGTGACGTGACAGGTACATGGTCTGCTTACCACAGATGCTTTCAGGAACCTGATCATGTCACAATGTGATCCAGGTCAGGTGTTGTTTACATGGCTCCTTGCCATGTCTATGGCTGATAGCTGGACTCTTAGGGGAGGATGGAGACAGCCCTTTATCTAGTCCATGTTTTAGGAATAGCAGAATGTATGGTATTGATGCCTGCTCCAGGATAATGGACTGTTGGGAGCACCATCATAAGAAGACCCTGCAGTGTGTCCTGTACATGCCTGTCTTCAAGGATTTCCTAGACAGTAGGAGGGGTGATGATGGATGCATGGTATCCATCCCTCAGCAGTCTCTAACTTTCAGGAGCCAGGCACTTAAGGTTTTGATGGTTGGGTTGAAGAACTGGGCCCTGTGACAGAATGTTGGGTCTGTTGGGTAGTATCTAGTGGACCAGCACCATGGAGATTATTGTGGTAAGCCAGGGCTTTCTAGTCCAGTATGGTGAGATAACTGCCACTGTGGCTTGTCTCTTTCAGAATTTGTGAAGTATCTGCTTTATTAGAGGGAAGAAAGGAAACACATAGGCCCTGTTGAAGTTCCATGGAAGTGAGATCACATCCACTCCACAACAGCTGTGGTCCTTGTATCTGGAGAAGAACTTGTGAGTCTCAGAGTCCTGTGAGGTTGCCATGAGATCTATTTCCAGTGGCTCCCACCTGATGTTCAGCTTGTGAAAGATCTGTCTGTGCAATTGCCACACCCCTGTGTGTACTTGTTTGCTACTCAGCCAGTCTGCTGACACATTTAGTTTGCCTGCCAGGTGAATGGCAGTTATGTGTTTGAAGTTCATCTGTGTCCAGTCTGGAATTTTGGTCATCTCACACTGCATCCTCTTGCTCCTTGTGCCCCCTTACTTCAACATGTAGGCCAATGTTGACATGCTGTCTGACCTGATCAGCATGGACTTTGACTTGATCAACTTCTGAAAGTATTTAGGGCATTGTACACTGCCCTCATTTTGAAGACCTTGGCGCAGAGCTTAGCTACCATTCTGAACCATTTACCTTAAGCTGAAAGATGATCTGTGGTTGCTCCTGAGCCGACTATGCTGGCATCTGTGGTGATGATTATTTCATGTTCTTGTTCCAGTGGGACACCTTTTTGTAGGTTGCCCTGCTGTGTCCATCATTAAAGTAATTTCAGTAATGTTAGAGGAAGGGAGTAGGAATCATTAGGTCATTTTCTGCCTCTGCAACCCACTGGATCACCAGTCACTGCAGTGATCTCATTTTTCATTGCACCCATGGCACCAGGTCTACATAGGAGACCATTGTGACCATTAACTGGATTACTTGTGCCAGGGTATGTTTGTCCTTTCTGGCCAGTGTTAGAGCCTGCATACATATGTTGTCTCATCTTTTCATTGAGGGTCTGACCAGTTCAGTTGAGATGTCTATGAGTGCCCCTGGATGTTAGATGTGTTGGCTTGGTGGGAGAGAACGCTTGCCAAAGTTTTAACACCCATCTGTGTACCTGGAGGGTGTCAGTACTATCCATGTGTTATTCGTGGCCTGTTTCTCCAATCTTGTTCTGATCAACCACTCATCCAAGTATGGCACCATGTGGATCCATTGCTGTCTCAGTAGTGCTGCTAGAACCATTGAGAGATTTTTGTGAACACTCTTGGGGCCGACACCATCCTGAAGTGCAGTGTTCAGTACTGAAAGTAGTGACTCATTATTGAGAAACTTAGGTATTTGTAGCTGGATGGGCAGATGGAGATGTGGAGGTAGACATCATTTAGGTTGATGGATGATAGGTAATTCATTTGCTGGATTGCCTTTAGTGTCAATCTGATGGTCTCTATCTTGAACTTATTTGGCTGTATGAATTTGTTTAAGAATTTAAAGTCTTATATGGGACATAAATCTCACATTTTCTTGAAGATCATAAAGAAGAACAAATATACCCCCTTTCCTTTTTGTTCTGATGATACTTTTGTTATGGCCTTGTTTGCAAGTAATTGCCTGAGAATGTTTTGGACTTGCAGCGAAGTTGCACTTTTTTGTTTTGGTGATAGGTTGAGTCTGTTCATGTCAGACTTCTCCATGAACTTTATTGCATAGCCTTGGATGATTCCCTTCCTTACCCACTTGTCATGTGTTGACCTTTCCATTGTCTTGCAAACAGTTGTAGTCGGCCCCCTATTGGGGGCGGGGGTTGATGGTGAGGAGGTTGGTATTGCTTGTAGTCATTGGGCTGATTGCTTGTTTCCTCTGAAGCCGTTATTGTTGAAGTGGCCCCACCCTGCCCAGCCCTGTTCCTAAATCTGTTGTTTGCCAGTTGAACAAAGTTCGATAGTCGCTTTCCCTGTTGTAGGAACCATAGTTTTGCCTGAAGTCGCAAAACCCATGTCTGTCCCCCCAAGAATTTCTGTTTCTAGTGGAAAAGAGGCATGTGGATTATTGCTGTTAATCTTTTCCCAGGGTCTTGCTTTCTTCTTTGAACTTGAGGATCTGCCCTAGTCCCTTGCTGAACAGTTTTACCATTTGAATGCCATTTTTCACAGCAGGTACTGTGAGTCATTATCTGCCTCCCAAAGTTTTAGCCAGAAGGCCAGCCTCACTCTTTGTTTGCTATGACTGTTATCCTAAAGTTGGTCTTCAAGAAGTCCTCCACCATATCCACCAGGTACTTGGCTATCTGCAGTGATTGGTGAGTCAGTTCTGCCTGGGAAGGCTTGGGTTCTAATGTTTTGATGAGAACATGGAGCCAGGTAATTTGTCCTCTCGTAGCACAAATGGCCATCATGGCTGCTTTGGTTGCCAGATCTGACAGTTTGAATACCTTTTAAAGTAAGTCATCCCCCACCCTGTCTGTGGGGTCTTTAAGTGGAGAACAGTCCTCTGCTGGTAGCACTGTCTTTTTGTTGAGGGAGGTGATCTTATGGTCAGCTGTAGGTGCATTACACCATAGTTTTAATTTGTCCCCTTGGATGGGATACATCTTGTCCCATGAATTGCATTTGAGGATTCCTGCTGGTTCTTCAGCCTCCAACTTTTCAGTAACCATCTCCTTTATTGCTGCAGGGAATGTGTTGTTGGTCTTAGGCTTGGGCTAGAGGACGGGGATGAGTTTTTATTTGGTGGTGGTTTGAGTCTGACCATGATCTTTATATATCTGATTAGGGGTGGTACTGCATTGTGGAAGCGTAGCTTCACTGTCATTGATGGGGGGGTCCTCCTCTGTGAGATCCTCATGGACAGACTCTTCCCCTTCATTGTCTGATTCCTGGTCACCCTGTCAGAGTTATTAGTGGAAGCTGGAGTTAATCATGTGGAGGGTTGGTTACCATTGTTAGATGTGAAGAATGGAGTATCAGGATTGGGCATTGCTTTAGCCATGACTTCCATTTGCTCCATTATCTGAAGCATGAAGGCTTGCTGTGCATGCATATCCTGGGCAATGACTGAGACTGCATCTGAGTCTGCTGTGCTTGCAGTGGAGTCATCCATGCAGTCTTCTTCCAAACTATTTCCCTGAGTGGAGGAGCCTGATCCCTCTGGATCACAGCTGGGGAAGAGCAGACCCTGCTGACTAGGTAGGAGGGATATGCTGCATGTCTTGCACTTCTTGGCCTTAACCATGGTGCTTCAGTGAGGGTGATATAATATAGCAGGAGCTGTTAGTTGTGGGTGTCAGGTGACAGGGAGTGTTATTCAACAGAACATTTAAATATGTCTTTAAATATTTATTTTTATTTATTTATTCATGTATTACTAGGATTACAAATACCTTTGAACCAAGGGTTCTTTTACAAAGGTTCCACATCAGTAATGGGTGCAAGCAAAACAGTGGTAAGATACAATACAAGGTCAGAGGTTAACATAGAAGTAAGCAGAGGTAAGATGCAATACAGGTCAGGAGGTTAACTTGGTAGCAAAAGACAGTACATGTGTACAGACTAGCACAGTAGCAAACTGTCAGTGGCAAATAACAATGCACAATTAACAATACGGGTGTATATATAGCAAGACACAGATACAAATGAAAACCATCCTGGGGTGACATAAGTTGAGCAAGGGTGGGGATAAGAGGGGGAGGGTGGGGAAAAGGGGGGAAGGCAGTCAAGGATTTGGCTTTGCCGTAAGTACAAGAACAGAAAGAGAAGTGCTAGATAGTCTGGGGGTGGAGCAACAAGAGATAGAGTGATAAGGAGGGGGAGACAGAACGAGAGGAGCGGGAGAGGGGGTGGAATGGTAGATGGGATGAAAGAGAGATGGGGAGTAGCAGGGGATGGAGGGACGGAGAGAAGTGGGGAGGGTAGCAAGGGAGGGGAGGAGAGAAGAGGAAGGAGAGGTGAAACAAATACATTTAATACAGTAAATCTCAGTGGTTCCCCAGTGCCATGTCCTTAGGAGTGGGTGGTAGGCCCAGTAAGTTTTAACGTGTGGCAGTGGGTCACTAGGGCCACCACATATATCCTTATGAAGCAGGTAGATGGATCTTCTCAAAATGGCTGCTCCCCTCAGCTGTTTCAGGATGGCCACTAGCTGGTCATGTAACTCTGTGCCTATAGGACCCATGCCAAATAACCCTAGTATGGCATTTTTCTCTTCTTTTGCCATCTAGCGGTTGTTTGCATGAGTGAATCCGTGCAAGTGTAAGAACCTATAAATTGGGAGGTGATATCGTGCACAAGATGGTGGCCATAACTGTGGGTTGTCACTTCTGACCTCGGTGTGCACGCTCCATGAGTCCTGCGCATGTATGCGCACTGTGGCAAGTGCCTGACATCATGTGCGTGCTTCCGAGCATGCACTGAATGATTGCCACCATGGAAGAGATGCCTAATAGCATGTGCACGCTTAGTGCATGTGAAGACATCAATGGGCCGTGCTGCCAAAAAGAAGGATGTGTAGGCCCAGGGGAACATGCTAGCCACTTGAACATGCTGTTGTGAATTAATTAATTAATTTATCTATTTATTTATTGAAGTGTTTCACCAGGAAGGCACAGTGAACAAGTTGCTCATCACCCAGTGTGACCTGGGGGGAGGGGAACATGGGGATTGTATACAGTGAATTGGTACAAAACATAAAACAAAGTGACATATTTAAACAGTGAATTGTAATTTTATATATTGGGAATAATGGCATCCTCTAGGAATGGCACGTGTGGGAACAGTACAGGCATCAGAAGCCTGAACACCCTGGAGATCAGGCAGTAAGAAATAGCTGTATCTAAAGAGTACAAGTCAGAAGAACTCCTGAATTCTGAGCCATGAATTAAAACGAAGGTTAGCTTACATTTGTTGCTGAATAGTAACTTGGCTTCTGCAGCATATGTGAACTAGCACCAGAAGGTATGTATGGAAACAAAGGCAGCACCTCCGCTCCCTGAAAAATGTGTGGTGCACCCATCTCACCCTAGAGATGCTGCAGTATGGGCTCTAGGATGACACAAGCCTGGACAGATAAGCAGCTCATTAGCAAAGGGTTCCAACTGCATGTAGCGAAGCTGCTCACTCTTAGTGCAGGCATGGTCCATCACAGCCGCTCTGGAGAGGCTGCAGGAGCACACACACACACACCCTGTATGCTGATGCTGTCCTATCTCTGGGAGGGTGGGGAGGACAGAAAGGCAGTACAGGCATGAATTTTAAAAAAGTAAATCTCTTATGCCATTCTGACTGATCTCTAGTAAATATAACTTAAGCAGGAAGTAAAGCTCAATGCCAAACATGGTGTTGGATCAAAAGAATAAAACTGCTTGTGTCAGTCAAAATACTGGATAATAAAGTAGTAGAAGATGCTCAGATCAGGAAATAAAATAGTGCAACTCCCCTGTTCAGGGGCTTACCTGTTTTGCCCCCTTGGGGCTGCCCTATGTTTCCATTTTCCCTGTGGTGTTCCCTGTGTTTCTGGTCCTGGCTGACCCTCCCGTATAATCGTGGTAGTGTCCTGGATCCTCTCTCTGGCCCCTGCAGTAGTTTTTGGTCCAGAATTGGGGCTGGAGGAGTTGAAGCATGAAGCCTCTGGTTGGTTATGCACCACAATTGCATTCCAGTACTCCGAGCATGCGCAGAAGCGCATTTTATTTTCAGCTGTTCTGTGGACATTTGGGTTGCCTCTCTGCCAGTCCAGGTCTCAGTGTTTAGGAAAAAGGGGACCAGAGATTTAGGGGAGACCGGAGGGGAAACAGAGGATCAGAGAAAGCATTTTTAAGGAGTGCCAATTGCGCTCCCACATTCTGGAGCTGCCTCATGAATATTAATGAGGTGGCATAAATAATGAGTTGAGCCTGTCTAGTGCTTGAAGTAAAGTGTATTAGCGCTAGCGACAGGCTAGAAAATAAATATAAATGTTAATGGGTGCAGTGGTTTCTCAGGGTGCAGAAGATGCTACAGAATGGAGGGGGACTTCATAAATGAAAATGTAAATACTGGCTTCATGGAGTCTTGATGCGGGACACGGTGTTAACTGCAATGGGACACTGTATGAGCTGCAGGGGGCTATATGTTTCAAAGGCAGCGACAATAAAAGGGACAGAGAGAAATGCCAAGTGCTGCCAGCATTCTTTAGATCAAAGGGGTTCCTTCCTACAAAATGGTGGGGCTGTTTCATTAAGTGTTCAGAGGGAGAGCCATGTTTTTGTTATGTGATTTACTAGGACTGGGAAAACCCAATGAAGTTCTGACCCGTATTCAGTAAGAATCGGAACACAGTGAGGTTTTTATTTATTCTGATTAGTTCCAATTTATTGACAAATATTTGAAAAAAAGGTGAAAAAATGCACAAAAGTGGCCAAAGCTGGTCACATTTGACACAGAGGCCCAAAGAAAATAATTTAATGGATTATTTGTATAAACATTAATGTAAAACCACTAGATAAACAAGCATTTGTCAATGCTGAATGTTTGCTTGCTGGCATTGGCATTGGTGGGGTGTGCCTTTGGGTCGTCAGGCATAACGGCCACGCCATTTCACCACACCCTGCCCTGCAGACACTGACAAGTGTTATGGTGTGCCTTGGGGTCTTGGGCCCTTATGCTCACCCCATTCTATCAGGAAATATGGTGAGATGGGTGCAGTATAGGAGAATGGGGTGAACTTTGGGGCCGAAGAGTCCAAGGCACACCTCGTTGCTTCTCACTGGCTGCAGGGTGTGGGTGGGGGTGGAATGGTATGAGCATTACAGGTGACAATCCCAAGTCACACTCATGATGCCTGTCAGTCTCTACAGGGTGGTGCATTATGATCGGAAACCCTAATGCCTCAGGGATTCGTTGGTATTTTCATTCCAAATTTTCAACATGGCTTTTTTGTGACCCCCACCTTATGAACAGTGGTAATATCAGTTTGTTAGCCAAAAGCTGATTTTGCACAGTGACTACGGCATTTGGCACCACAGGTGTGAAAACACATTTTGAACAGGATGTGAAAATGACAGCTGTACTGTTCATGGGGAGGAGTTAAAAATGGCAATGTTGCAAATCTGCATTGAAAATAGTAAAAAAAACTGGTGAAGTCACGCATGTGCGTAGAAACTGCGCAACACACACCCTTAATTTAATTACTTTGGGGATTTTTTACAGCAGATTGTCAATGCAGGCATTTTGGGACCTCCGCTCATGAACAGTGTCACTGTCATTTTCTTAATCTGTTTTGAACAGTGATTTCCCACAGCGACCACGCATTTCTGCGCAGAAAGTGTGAAAACACATTTTGGCCATGTTGTGAAAAATTACAGCTGTACTGTTGATAAGGAAGTGCGGAAAAATGGCAGTGGTGAAAATCTTGACTGAAAATATTACAAATTCATGAACTTACGAGGGTGCATGGAAACAGCGCAATGCTCGCTCATAACACAGTCATTTTATGGACTTTTTTCACCAAATTTTTAACATAGCCATTTTAAGACCTCTGCTCATGAACAGTGTCACTGTGATTTTCTTAATCTGTCCCAAACATTGATTTCGCACTCTGACTGCACCACTGTGCGCTACATGTGCGGAAACACAGTTTGGGGGAGATGTGAAAAATGACAGCTGTACTGCTCATAAGGAGGTGTGGTAAAATGGCAATGTTGAAAATCTGAAGTGCAAATATTAAAAATTCACAAACTTACGAGTGTGCGTAGGAACTGCACAACACACACTCGTAAAACAGTCATTTTTGGGAATTTTTTTGCCAATTTTCAACATAGCCATTTTAAGACCTCTGCTCATGAACAGTGTCACTGTGATTTTTCTGAATGTGTCCCAAACACTGATTTCGCACACTGACTGCGAGATTATGCGCTACATGCATGGAAACACATTCTGGGCAAGATGTGAAGAATGACAGCTGTACTGCTCATAAGGAGGTGTGGTAAAATGCAAATGTTGAAAATCTGGAGTGCATATATTAACATTCGCGAACTTATGAGCGTGCATAGGAACTGCACAATGCGCACACGTAAAACAGTCATTTTGGGGAATTTTTTCACCAAATTTTCAACATAGCCATTTTAAAACCTCTGCTCATGAACAGTGTCACTGTGATTTTCTTAATATGTCCCAAACATTGATTTCGCACACCGACTGCGCCATTGTGTGCTACATGCACAGAAACACATTTCGGTCAAGATGTGAAGAATGACAGCTGTACTGTTCATAAGAAGGTGTGGTAAAATGCCAATGTTGAAAATCTGGAGTGCAAATATTAAACATTTGCGAAATTACAAGCATAAGTAGGAGCTGCGTGATGCACACTCATAAAACAGTCATTTTTGGGAATGTTTTCCCCAAATTTTCAACATAGGGTTTTTTAGGGCCTACCTCATGAACTGTGACACTCATTTCGTACATTAGTCCTAAAAGGCGGTTGCACTCAGAGACCGCGAAATCACCTTTCAGGACCGAATAACAAAATGACAGTGCAAGAATTAATGAGGAGGGGTCCCAAAAACCCCAAGTTTAAAATTTGGTGAAAAAATTCCCCAAAGTGCCTGAGATATGCATCAAAGTTGAAAACCCTATTTATTCCATTATACAACTTACGTGCATTTCTCAGTTCGCGATCAGCTTTGAAGAGTGCAGAGTGTTCCGTCCATCAAGATCATCGTGCTGCAGTCACGGAGGTAAGTATGGGTGAAGGGGGGTGTAGGAGGCAGGCACAGAGGGCGGTGGGGAGGAGGTCAAGACAGTCAGCGAGGGAACGTTTTTTCTTTCTAGGTTTTTTTTTCTTTTAGTAAGACAACACGGGATGTTTGCCACGCTTGGATGGGCTCCCAGCATGGCAGCTGGAAGTTTTTTTTGTGGGGGCAGTGGAGCCGATGGGGGATTGGGCTCCCGTGCCTTAGAGAGGTTTGCCACACTGGGGTGTGCTCCCAGCGTGTCACATGGAAGTGTGTTGGGGGGGCCAGCAGACCGACGTTTGCCACGCTGTGGTGGGCTCCCAGCATGGCAGCTGGAAGGCTGTTGGGTGCAGAGCACAGCACCCGACAGAGATTAGGCACCCCATCAGACGTACTGTGTGTGTGGGGGGAGCGCATGAGCACGCTGGGGTGGGCTCCCAGCATGATACCTTGTTTGGTGGGAGAGGAGCCTGTCTATGCAGCTTTTTCAGTGTAGTGTCGACGTAGGCACTTCGCATACTGCCGATGCAGTATGCAAATTGCCTACACGCTGCAGTGCTTTCCTTTGAACTGTACACCATTGCATTTGCAAATGTAGTCATAGACAGCTCTTACATTCATTGGCACGGTGGGGCCATGCCTGCAAAGGGCAGCAGGGTATTGGAATTAGCGAGGCACACCTACGAATTCTCATATGGTGGCACTATGTTTCTTGCACATGCATACAAGCAAACACAAAAAGCAATCACTCACTACCAACCATGTCATGGCTGGCCTGTAATGGTGGCATATCCTGCTCAGTTCTATGACATGAGTGTGCTGGAAGAGACGAAGAGCCAGAGAGTGATAAAGAGAGAGAAAGACAGACAGACAGACAGACACAAATACCTATATCATAGCACCACCAAGCACTGCAGGCACTGCTAGGCAGCTAAGATTTGTTTTATTAATGGTGCTGTGTGGGTATTATTTTAATGGATGTTCCAGTCAGAACCGAACAGGCCAAAGAAATGGATATGGATATGAATGATCAAATGAGCAACACTAAGAGAGCCCACTCACTCTACCCATGTGCATGATGCAACTGCTTCGCATGTCCTGGTGCACTGTGATATATGGTACACTACCTGGTCCAAGAGGTGGTAATACTTTCTAGTACTACAACTACTTCTACTGTATCTGATGAACACGCAGAATCTTTAAAGAAGAGAAATGAAAGACGCAGTGATCACCACCCAGGCAGTCAGCCAGTTACACATCACATCAGTCAAGTGCAGTGCAGTCATAAAAAAGGTTTGCCACTGTCACCTGAAGACCTGATGACACACAACACAACTACATCCTTCCTAGTTCCACAGTTACTACCAGCTACTGCCAAGTAATTTAAGTATTAAAAAAATACAGTAATAATCTTAGCCCAGTTACTGTAAGTGAGATGTAACCAGGCTAGCATACCACACACACACACTAATAATAAAGAAATGATATGAATTTAGTAGCATTTTTTTTCTCTCATGTAATTGCACCCAAATATGTGGACGTGAGAAATATATATATAAGAGTATTCCATTTCTGTATTTCAGGCATCTGCTAAGCCATGTACTGTAAGACAATTAAAACAGTACTATCAGTTTCAGTCGCTGAGGGCAAACAAAAAAGTGACAAGTAGTAGTAGTAAGAACTGAACTAAGGACAACAAGTGACAAGTAGTAGTAGTAAGGACTGGAGTAAAGACAAAAGGTGACAAGTAGTAGTAGTAAGGACTGGAGTAAGGACAAGTGACAAGTAGTAGTAGTAAGAACTGAACTAAGGACAACAAGTGACAAGTAGTAGTAGTAAGGACTGGAGTAAAGACACAAAGTGACAAGTAGGAGTAGTAAAGACAGGAGTAAGGACAAAAAGTGACAAGTAGTAGTAGGGACTGGAATAAGGACAAAAAGTGACAAGTAGTAGTAAGGACTGGAGTAAGGGCAACAAGTGACAAGTAGTAGTAGTAAGGACTGGAGTAAGGACAAAAAGTGACAAGTAGTAGTAGTAAGGACTGGAGTAAGGACAAAAGGTGACAAGTAGTAGTAGTAAGGACTGGAGTAAGGACAACAAGTGACAAGTAGTAGTAGTAAGGACTGGAGTAAGGACAAAAGGTGACAAGTAGTAGTAGTAAGGACTGGAGTAAGGACAAAAAGTGACAAGTAGTAGTAGTAAGGACTGGAGTAAGGACAAAAAGTGACAAGTAGTAGTAGTAAGGACTGGAGTAAGGACAAAAAGTGACTAGTAGTAGTAGTAAGGACTGGAGTAAGGACAAAAGGTGACAAGTAGTAGGTAGTAAGGGCTGGAGTAAAGAACAAAGTGACAAGTAGTAGTAGTAAGGACTGGAGTAAGGACAAAAAGTAGTAAGGACTGGAGTAAGGACAAAAAGTGACAAGTAATAGTAGTAGTAAGGACTGGAGTAAGGGCAAAAAGTGACAAGTAGTAGTAAAGACTGGAGTAAGGACAAAAAGTGATAAGTAGTAGCCATGACATGTGAGGACAAAAAGAGCAGTAGTCATAGACAGCAGTACCCTACCTAGGTTCATAACATGAAATGCAGTTGCCTGTTGTATTTGGACTCTGAACCCACTGATGCTATTTTTTTTTCTATTCTGTGCTGCTCATGTGATCATTCAAGTAACAGTGGCCTGGCCTAGTCCATCACTCCTGACCTAACTTGTTGCAATTGTTACCTTATGCAGTAGACCCTATTCACAAAAAGATTTTCACCACAGGCATGAATTCTTGAAGGCGTTTTGTGGATAGGGCCTGCTCAGAGCAGTCAGTGTATGTTTTATTCAGGTATCATATTTGAAATTAAAGTGAGGAATGTTGACTTTCAGAAATGTTAGACACTCAGCATTTTCTGGTGTCAAACAGGATCGTGTATCAGTAATGATGTTACCAGCAGAACTAAACAATCATTCAGAACAGACACTAGTCAGAGGACAATTCATGTACTTCATGGCTATGTTTACTAAAGCAGGACATATGTTTTGTTTGGATTTCCAGTATTTCAAAGGATCAGCATTCCAGCTGATATTGGGCTCTGCTAGGTACATTTCAACAATGGTCTGTCCTGAGTCTATTACACGAGGCAGATGAAGAAGATGTTACAATGACATATTGTAAGTAACTCCAGAGACATAAAGCTGAAGCAAGTAACTGTGGAACAGTGCTATGTATGGATGGTGGTGAAGAAGAAGAAGATTTGGCTTCAGTGGCTGAAGAGAAAGAGGGAGAAGGCAACAGTAGAGGATGGGCCACCTGATGCTGTTCTGTGTCATGAAGAAGATTCTGAATGTGGTGCTGCTGTTGTACTCTGTTCCATGACTGCATGCACCTCGTCAATTATTTCTTGTTTGTTTATCTCAAAACAAGTGTCATCAACATCATCACTCAATAGTTGCTTCGATTTGTATCGTGTGCCCAAGATTGTTGCTTTAATGTAGTACTCAGGACGAAGCATTTCACAGTTTGTCATCTTCAACTTTTTGATGATATGTCTTGTTATATCTTGTTCTATTCTGGGGGCCAGCCTGCATACTGTATGTCTGCAGCACCACTGGCAGCCTGTGTGAGCATGGAACTGTCTTGCTTCTTTAACTTTTTCCTAATTAGTTTCAATCTGAATTTAAAATGTTTTATTAGGGGTATCACCTGGCTGTGATTTGCTGTGTTTGCACTAACCTCCCTTGTGATTTCCTCAAATGGCTGGAGCAGTACAATGAGAAACTCCAGCATGGCCCACTGTGGTGGAGTAGTACAGACGTCTGCATCACCAATTTTATTTACCAATGTGTATATTGCCTGACAGTTTTCTTTTGTTACAGCAGCTTTTGGAATCTATCAAATGTCAAATTCCATTGAGTAGAAATGTCTTAGAGCAGTCTGTGCAAAGGTAAACTTGTAAACTGTGCTCCTGCTGTTTTTTTATTTCAAACAAGTGACTGCTTTGCTTGAGTGACTGAAATGAGTGCATATTCATTTAGCAGTACTAATAAGAGCCTTAATCTCCCTGTCATCATCGAGAAAACCATGAACTATTACATTTAAGCAATGCACAAAGCAGCAGATGTGAACAGAGGCCCCTCCCTCCTGCAAGGCCCTCCTTATGTTGGACCCATTATCTGCAACTATAAAGCCAACTGACAGTCCATGTGAAGTGAGCCATAGCTGTATTGGTTTTTGGAGAGCTTCACTAATTTTTATGTTTGCTTGCACGCATGTACAAGAAACATAGTGCCATCATCCGAGTTTTCAGAGGTGTGGCAGCCCTCTTACAATTCAGGCAGTGTGTTTGCAGACACGGTTGCAGTTCTCCAGTGCCTGCTGGAGCTGTCTATGACAGCTCTAAAATGCAGTGGAGTACAGTTGAAAGGGGGAGCTATGCTTCAGTGAGCAGCAATAAGATATTGCCTGCTCATGCGCGCTCCCCCTACACACACACACACACACACACACACACACACACACACACGCATACTGCGTGCTGCACCCCCTCACGCACACACTGTACTGACAGGGGTGCCCAATCCCCCATCGGCTGTGCTGAGCCCCCCCAAAGCCTTCCACATGCCACGCTGGGTGCCCACCCCAATGCGGCAAGTCATCGTATAGCCGACGGGAGTGCCCAATCCCCCATCAGCTCCACTGTCCTCCCCCTGAGAGTACAGGGTGCCATGCTGGGAGCCCACCCCAGCATGGCAACTGATGCTATGGCTGATGGGGTGCCCAACCGCCGGCTCCACACACCCCAACCAGCCATCCTTGTGCCACGCTGGGAGCCCACGCCAGTGTGGTAAACGCCCGCTGCCATCATTTTTGTAAAAACCTGCAAATTAAAACTGTCCTCAGCCTCTCCTGCCCTCCCACAACCCCGCACCACCACTGCACACCCTGCCTCCCCACCCCCACCCATACTCACCTCTCCCACCGGCGCGACAATCTTCGAGTGGACCGGGAACACGCTCTTCACTCTTTCAAAGCCGGATCGAACTGAGGAAATGCGTAAGCTGTATAATGGGATAGATAGGTTTTTTCAACTTTGTTGCATATCTCAGGCATTTTTGGAATTTTGCACCAAATTTTCAACATGGGGTTTTTGGTACCTTTTTCATGAATGCTTCACTGTTATGGTGTTATTAGTTTTACGAAGGGTGATTTAGTCACCACACCGAAATCACCTTCGGGACTGATTAATGAAACGACACTACCAGTGTTCATAAGATGGGCTCTCAAGAAGCCTATTTTAAAAATTTGGTGGAAAATTTCCAAAAAATGACTGTTTTACGAGTGTGCGTTACGCAGTTCCTACGCAGGTTCATAAGTTCAAGAATTTTCAATATTTTCACTCCAGATTTTCAACATTGCCATTTTACCACACCTTCTTATGAGTAGTTCAGATGTCATTATTCGCATCTCACCCAAAATATGTTTCTGCCCATGTAGCGCACAATGGCGCAGTCGGTGTGCAAAATCAATGTATGGAACAAATTAAGAAAATCACAGTGACACTGTTCATGAGCAGAGGTGTTAAAATGGCCATGTTGAAAATTTGGTGAAAAAATTCCTAAAAATGACTTTTACGAGCATGCGTTGCGCAGTTCCTACGCATGCTCGTAAGTTCGCGAATTTTCAATATTTGCAATCCAGATTTTCAACATTGCCATTTTACCACACCTCCTTATGAGCAGTACAGCTGCCATTTTTCACATCTTGCCCAAAATGTGTTTCCATGCATGTCGCATACAATGGCGCAGTCGGTGTGCAAAATCAATGTATGGGACACATTAAGAAAATCACAGTGACACTGTTCATAAGCAGAGGTCTTAAAATGGCCATGTTGAAAATTTGGTGAAAAAATCCCTAAAATGACTTTACGAAGCGTCAGCTGTACAGTTCCTAAGCACACTCGTAAGTTTGCGAATTTTCAATATTTTCAATCCAGATTTTCAACATTGCCATTTTATTACACTTCCTTATGAGCAGTACAGCTGTCATTTGTCACATCTTGCCCAAAACATGCTTCCGCCCTTGTAGCGCACAATGGCGCTGTCGTGTGTGAAATCAATGTATGGGACACATTAAGAAAATCACAGTGACACTGTTCATGAGGAGATCATAAAATGGCTATGTTGAAAATTTGGTGAAAATTCAAAATGACTGTTTTACGAGCATGTGCCAGCGTTCCCACGCACTGTAAGTTTGCGAATTTTCAATGTTTACCCAGATTTTCAACATTGCCATTTTATTACACTTCCTTATGAACAGTACAGCTGCAATTTTTCACATGTCACCAAATACGTGTTTTCGCACATGTAGCGCACAATGGTGCAGTCGGTGTGCGAAAGCAATGTTTGGGACAGATTAAGAAAATCAGTTACACTGTTCATGAGCAGAGGTCTTAAAATGGCTATGTTGAAAATTTGGTGACAAAAGTCCATAAAATGACTGTGTTACAAGTGAGCATTGCGCAGTTTCCACGCACCCTGGTAAGTTCATGACTTTGTAACATTTTCAGTCCAGATTTTCGCCAGAGGCATTTTTCCACACTTCCTTATGAACAGTACAGCTGTCATTTTTCACAACATGGCTGAAATGTGCTTTCACACTTTCAGCGCAGAGATGCATGGTCGCTGTGGGAAATCATTGTTCGGGACAGATAAAGAAAATCACAGTGACACTGTTCATGAGCGGAGGTCCCAAAATGCCTCTGTTGATGATCTGCTGTAAAAAATCACCAAACTAATTACATTACGGGTGTGCGTTGCACAGTTTCTATGCACGCTCGTGACTTCACCAGTTTTTTTATTATTTTTACTGCAGATTTGCAACATTGCCATTTTTACACCTCCCCATGAACAGTATAGCTGTCATTTTTTACATCCTGTTCGGAATGTTTTTGCACCTGTGGTGCTAAATGCCGTAGTCACTGTGCATAAGCAGCTCTCGGCTAACAAACTGATATTGCCACTGTTCATGAGGTGGGGTCACAAAAAAAACATGTTGAAAATTTGGAGTGAAAATACCAATGAATGCCTGAGGTATTAAGGTTTCCAACCATAACGCCCAACCCTGTAGAGAATGACAGGCATCAGGGATGTGACTTGGGATTCTTGCCTGTAATGCTCATACCATTCCACACCCTGCAGCCAGTGAGAGGCATCAAGGTATGCTTTGGACTCTTCGGCCCCAAAGTTCACCCCATTCTCCTATACCGCACCCATCTCACCGTATTTCCTGATGGAATGGGGTGTGCATAAGAGCCAAAGACCCCAAGGCACACCGTGACACTTGTCAGTGTCTGCAGGGTGGAGTGTGGTGAAATGGCATGGCCGTTATGCCTGACAACCCAAAGACACACCCCAATGCATGTCACTCTCTGCAGGGTGGTGGTGGGGTTGGCTTCAGTTCAATACTTCACTGCCATTCCTATTACGCAGCTCTGTAACTTCTACACTACCACTGCCAATGCCAGCAAGCAAACATTCGGCATTGACAAATGCTTGTCTATAAGGTATGCTCAGATGGAAAATAACACATTCTTAGAACAGCAAACTGCGATGTTTCACTGTCCTTAGTCCCACGTGAATTATCGAAAACATGCCCAATGTACCATGATAAACATGAAGGGTTCAGGCTGACAGCTTGTCAAGATATCTGTTGTGAGATGCACCACCCTTCAAACAGCACTGTACAAGACACGCCTTAATGTTTTACTTACAACATCGTAAAGATCTGGAATCCCTGTTGTTGAGAAGCATTTCTGCAATGGTATACTATATCGAGGTTTGAGGTACTCAACCAGTCACCTGAATTCTATGTGTTCAACCACATTACATGGTAGCAGATCAACAGCTATCATTTCTGAAATTTGTTGGTTATTGTAGCAGCAACAGGGTGAGCTGAGACATATTTGGCTTTATGCTCATATGTTTCTGAGATGCTAAGCTGTCTCATCGAAGGAGGAAGGCTTTTGAACACATGGTCACTTTCAGTAACAGTAGGAGGAGTCCTTCGAATGGGAGGACGTAGTGGTGGAGGTGTTTCAGTAGTGCTGCAGGGGCTACCACTGCTTTAGTCTGTGGGAGCTACCCCTGAGTGTAATGAGCTATCACTGTCACTTTCTCTTCGAGACTCAGAACTGGAGTTCTCAATAATGTTATGACATCTGTCTTGGTGCCTTTTCAGTGCTGAAGTTTCCAATGCTCCTTTCTTTTTGCCCCTGTTGATTGGCCACTTACAAATAGCACATGTTGCCACCAACTCATTGGGAGCACTAATGGAGAAGTATGACCAAACAAAATATAATTATTTTGTTTTTTCCAGGAAGGTACGGCACCTCAGTCACCTTTTCACCCCCGGATTTTTCTTGGGCTTGTTACACTTGTGGTATATTTCCACTGCCCCATCCACAACCAAAACATTTCTTCCTCATCTGTGATTTCCATCCCCTCCAGTAAACCTTGTGCTGCCTGATCCTTCTCTTCACCTTTATTATTACCCTCATAGGGTTCAACCACAGAAGAATTGAATGAGGGAGTGGCAGTAGCATAGTATGTAATTGTTCCATACCTTTAGGTTCCTCTGCAGGTGGTACCCACCAAGCCTTTGGTTTGAAGTACATAACTTTTTTTTTCCCTTGGGACTGATCATGATCCGAAAGATGCACCTTTCTTGGATTCAAGCATTCACTTGGATGATGAAATCTTAGCGTGACAAAATCACTTTTTGGAGTTTGATTTTGTTTTCTCTTGTCAGGCTGATTGCAATATTTTGCAGTGCCACTGCCTACTTGAGAAATAGAATGTTCCTCATCAACACTTTGATCCATTTTTTCTTAGTATTCTAACTAGAAAAAAGATCCCTCTAACTAACGTGATGCCCTTCTGATTATGACACCCACCCACACCCACAAACCAGCTTCACCCTGGATGTGATTATTGAGAATATTCTACCAGAGGGGGTGGTGTGTGTAGTTACCCACAGTCAGATGGCAAGGGCTGATTGTAGTTTCCTGAACCCCATAGATGCCCCTGTGGAAAACAATGGGAGGCCGATTCCTCAGCCTGTGTCTCCTGAAATGGAGAGTAGTGAAAAGGAGGTAGAACTTTCCCAGGTAGCAGTTCACAAAACAGCTATCAAAGGTTACTCAGAGGAGGTAGGGGTAGCCGATGGTTAGAGAGCTATGGATGGCAGTAACCCTGAATGCCCTGATGCTAGAGCTATGGACCCCAGTTTAGAGACTAAAGGGGACATACCCCATGCCTTTGGAAAATGTGCAGCTTTTGCAGCTGCTCAGAGGACTGATCCTAGTTTAGAGAGGCTGAGGGCTTGTGCAGAATCTGATAGGACACAGGGAGGTGACATGAGACACAGAGTGTATTGGGACAATGGACTATTGTATACAGTATGCAGCATGTAAGGACAGAGGAGGGGTGATGGGCAGGCAGCTTGTCATTCCCCAAGGGTACCATGAGCGGTTGCTCAAGATTGCGCATAATTAGAGATGCAGCGAATTTTAAATCCGCTGGTGAAGTGGATGCAAAGTGGCCACTTCCTGTTGGTAGAGCACAACGTGAAGTGGGTACCACAAAGTGCTCACTTCATGTTCTCATTACGTCTTTGCGTTGTCATTATGCCTTAACGCGAAGTAAGGTGAAATGACAAATAAATAGGCAGCCCCTCACACATCCCATGGCTTACAGTACTGTAAGTCACATGCTTTAGCCAGGCAGAAAATGAGTCAGAAAAGCAGTTACTTTCACTTTCTCCTTTGCAGTTGTAGAGGGAGAAGGTTTTTTGGTGAGAGAGGACAGCAGTTTGTGTTTCAGTGCTTTTGTGCTGGAAAAAACAGCTTTTTTAAAAGCTACATCTTTAGTTTTTGTATTGTGTTTGTGATTTTTTTTTGGTACTGAATTTTTTTATAAGTTTTGTTTTGTTTTGTGTGTGTGTGTGTGACTCTGTGTGTCAGTGTGTGTCTGTCTGAGAGTGTGAGAATGAGTGCGGCTGCCAGGTGAAGGTTAGGCGTCGACTTGGGACTTGTCGATAGTTGGGGACTTGTGTGCGATGGACCCTGGACAAGGGGAGTCTCTGGCCAGTGGGCGCAAGCAGAGGAGAGGAGTATGAACACATGGGGGCAGTTGTGTGTTGCTGGACTGCTCCTGACTCTTGGGTGTTGCATCCTCCCCCCCCCATGGAAGCAGCAGCACCAGTGCCACCGGTGGCTGCTGTGCATCCACCTACTCCGCCACTACCACCACCACTGGTAGCAGCTGCAGGGGCTCCAGCAGCACCCCTCCACCACCTCCAGGGCCACAGGAAGTGCCCCAGGAAAATGTAGGTGGTCCAAGGATTGTATCTGCCCCCCCCCCGCAGTTCCCCAGTGTGGGAGTTTTTTAACTGTGTTGGGGGGGAGACCGCACAATCATGGTGTGCCATCTGTGCTGTGTGTCGGTGCGCCATGGCCCCCGGGGGACACATTTGGAGACTGGTGGGCAGCGCACGCACATAATGAATTACCTCAAGGTGGAGTGGCAGGCTGCCACAGAAGGGGCCAGGCATCCACCTGCTGGCCCTTCTGTGGCAGTGGCCGAGGGTGCTGGGGTTGAAGTTGTGCCTTGCCACCACAGCAGGAGGAGGGCAACTGCAGCAGCTGCTCCACCACCACCACCACAACCACAGCCACCAGCACCACTCTCTCCACCTCCACCACTACCTGGGTTTCCACCTGCAGTGGACCCAGCCACAGTGCCTGCAACACAGGCCGACATTGCTCTGGTGTGGGTGGCCCTAGAGGAGAACAATGAGAGAGAGCAGGTGCTGTGCAGCAGCAGGTAGATCAAATCCATCAACAGCAGCTGCAAATAGTCACAATGCTGCACCTGCTGCTAGAACACCATAGCATCCCACCTTAAGGGATTGTTTTCTGGACCCCCCCCCCCACTACTGTGCTGTACTGTTTTTGTGTTGGTTTTTTTTTGTTTGTTTAATAATAGACATTTTCCCTTCTGTAGCTGCAGTGCCTCAGTAGTGTTGACTTTTTGTTTTGGAGTGCTTGTGGACAAGCTGTTGTGAGCAGTGGAAGTATGATGTGTAAAACTGCATGTGTGCAGTCAGTGTTGTTTTGTGTATGTGTGTGTGTGTGTGTGTGTGTGTGTGACATCAGACATTGTGCAGCATGTTGCAAACATATATTGCTGTTGCTAACTTGTTGCAGTGTTTATGCTATAAAGAACAGCAAGCAGAATACGGTATATTTTATAGTCACCATCATCATCAGTGGACTAAGTGATACAATACTTTTTTCAGAGGTGTCTGGCCAGAGTGCACCTTAGTCACATTATATACTATACTGCACACATAACTTTTAGGAGAGCATGTGTTTCTTGTGCTATGATCTCCACAGTCATGTGTGCACTGTGAGAGACTGAGATGCACAGTAACCTCTGAAAAAATATCACATCACTTAGTCAGCTGGAGCTGATGGTACCAATAAAATATATATCAGGTATTCTTTGTTATCTTTATTCTTGATAATGCAACAAGTCTTACCATATATGTTTTCACGAAGCTGTACAATGTATGCACACACAGGAAAGAACAGTGACAGCACACATGCAGTTTAGCACAACATACTCGCATTGCTCAGTCTTCATGCTGTTTGCAAAACACTTGAAATCTGATTCATGAGTCCAGACACAAAGCAAATATTACTGAGGCTCTATAACTATTTTGCTTGTGAAATAGACATGAAAGAGATTCACCAAGTTACAGCATTGCACCCGATATATGGGCACCTTACTTCCAGGGAATCTTTCTTGCTCCACATAGTGCAATACATTTCTGTGAAAACTGCCCATAATTTCATTACAGTGTGTCACGTCATGGAGGAATTCCCATTCAGAAAAGCTGACCACATTCTGCCCTACTTTCTCAGCAACGTTAGGACATGATGCCAGGGGGAGCGCAGGTACGTGCTCCACTATAGTCAATGTCCGGTAGCTATCCGAATGTTTCTTTATGTTGTAAGGTTTACTTTGTGGGGAAATGTGGGAACGTTTCCACTAACAAGGCTCTTCTTACTGGAAACGTGCCCACAAGTTTCACCACAAACTGACCATTATAACATAAAGAAACATTCAGAAAGCTGCTGTACAATTGGACATTCACTATAATGGAGCACGCACTGGTGCTGTCCCTGGCATCACATCCTAATGTTGCTGAGAAAGTGGGGCAGAATGTGAGGAGCTTTTCTGAATGAGAATTCCTCTGTGGCGTAACATGGTGACACGCCATGGTGGACGGAATTTCACATTGTATGCTATTGTTGACATTGTTCATCAGAATCCTCAGGTTCAGTTACTGGGAAGTATGACATCATCTACGCTGCCACTCTCTTGCACTGCATCACACTCAACTATATTTTTGGATATGGTACACTGGTCAGAATTCAAACTTGAGGTACCAATACTAATACTACCACCACCACTAACACTACTAACACTAACACCACCAGCTGGGAAAACATCATCTCCTCCAACTATGAGTGAAGCTACTGATTAGGCTGTAAAAAATATTACAGGAGAAATACCTTTCCTCACATCAGCGATGTACTTCTGCACCTGCATACTACCACGCTCACAGACTATCTTACTGACAGTAGTGCCATTGCAATAACCAGCTTTGCTTGCACGTCTCTTTGTGGGCATTTTGGGGGATCAACAACAATATTATAAACAAATTTAGATTTTGGTACGTTCACTCTCTGATTGGGGGGAAGCTGGATGTGAAGCCAAAAAAACAACTGTGGCTTCAGCAACAGGTAGAGACTGTCATGCAATGAAAATAACTTCAGTAACCAGTGGTGCTGATGAGGTCACAAAAACAATCCAATCTGGTAAAAAAATCCTTTTGCCAGTGGTGGTGGGGGGGAGCACTGACTGCAAATTTTTATGTCAGTACAAGCAGCAAAACAAAGAACAGATACACGATTGCAGTACAAAATCAGGCAACTGCAGTGGATAGCAGGTTCATACCGCTGCACTTGCAATTACACTAGTCTGTGGCACAATAAAAGGTGTATTATTTGATGTCACGCAACACCACTCACACACACACACACACACACACACACAACAGTTTGTCTACAATGGTGAATAAGTAATGTGTAGCAAATTGAAAAGTTCAGTAATATGCCAAGTATTGTAATATAAACAGATGGAAATGATGAACAGCTGCACCAGATTCACACAACACACAAGCAGCAAGAAAATTTCAACAATTACTGACAATATTAGTGTGTGTACATAAACACAGTCAGTTATATAACAAAAATATAACCACAAAACAAAGAAATCACTATTTCTCCAACTTAAATCTACCTACACCACATATACGCTCCTCCTCCAAAGCACACTTTCACTGTCTTTCACTACACACACTCAATGTTGTATATTAACATTCAAAATCCACACACAAACAAAAACGCTCAATGATATGAGCACAGGAGGGTTTCCTGCAATCAATGAACAAAAGGTGCAGCCCCCCCCAAAAAATGCTTTTTTAACAGCTTTTAGAAGGTTTCAATCACAGATAGCTCTCAGAACAAACTGTCTACTACTGCTTCCTACACACGCTTCCCTGAACTGAGGCTGTGCAGATCAATATAGAGTCCAAGTGACCTGAAATCCCATGAATCACTGCAAAATTCACATTTGGAGCTCAAAAACAAGGCAAAGTGAGGTGAAGTTTGTTGTTCTCAATGCACTTCGCTTAAGATTTTGGTGGAGTAGTGGTCTGGGAAGGCGGAGTAACACGAAGTCATTGTTTTCAATGGACTTTGTGTTACTCATTATAATGCGAATTACACCGCTTCATGTTGCGGAAAACTCTGCGAATCCACCTTTACTCAGCGAATCACTTCACGGAGTGGATTGAGTTCACTTCACCCACCACTACACATAAATGTCCCCATGTCTAGACATCTGGGAATCGTGCACGCTATGCAGTGATTGACCTAGAAATTCTATTGGCCCAACTTTATCCAGCCGGTGAAGAAATATTGCAGGTCTTGTCACCAGTGCCAAGAAATAGGGACAACAGGCAGTAAAAACAAAGCTGCCCTAATTCCCTTGTCCCTAGTGGAGGCGCCATTCCAGAGGGTAGGAATAGATATTGTGGGGCTTTCGACTATCCCAACCTCCTCCAGGAAGAGGTTTATCCTGATGGTGGTGGATTACACCACGCAGTACCCAGAGGCAATCACCCTGTCCTCACTGAGGACAAATAAAGTGGCAGATGCCTTGCTAGGGATTTTCTCTCATGTCAGGTTTCTGCAGGAGGTTGCAACTGGTCAAATGGGTACCTTCATGTCAGACCTGATGAAGTGTTTGTGGGAGAAGTGTGGGGTAGTGCAGAGATGCATGACACCTTATCACCTGCAGGCCAATGGGCTTATGGAAAGGTTTTTGATACTCCAAACATTTGCTGAACAGCATGGGAGGGACTAGGAGAAATGCCTTCCTCACCTGTTGATCACATACAGGGAGGTGCCCCAAGAGTCAACAGGGTTCTCCCTCTTCAAGCTCTTATATGAATATAGGGTGCATGGGCCTGTAGATGTGATCAAGGAGGTCTGGGAAGGTAAGCATGCCACCCAGGAAACTCCCATAGTGGATTATGTCCTTAAGTTTAGAGAACAGCTGAAGGAGCTTATCGGAACAGCCCAGAGCAACCTGATGGCTGCCCAGCAAAGGCAGAAGGTATGGTACAACCGCAGAGCCAGAGTTCACTTGTACACTGTGGGTCAGGAAGTCATGGTCCTAATCCTGGTCCAGACAGATAAGCTGTAGGCCAAGTGGGCAGGACCATACATGGTAGTCAGACAGAGGAATGATGTAAACTACATTCTAGAACTGCCTGACAGGAGACATACGCATAGGATGTAACATATCAACATGATAACGCCATATGCAAATAGGGCTGACATGGTATTTGCAGTGTGTAGTTCGGGAAGGGGACAGACGAGGAAGACCCCCTTCTGGACTTGCTTGAGGAAAGCAAGTGGGAGTCCTATGTGGAGGCAATCAAACTGTCACCTCAGTTGACCCCAGAAAAGACCCAGGAAGTAAGGGAGGTTTTAGCAGACTTTGCCCCTTTGTTTAATGCCATGCCTGGACTAATCTTCTTAACGATGCACAATGTAGACACGGGGATGTAAGCGCCCATACAGAGGACAGCATACCGGGTGTCTGAGGCCATTCTAAAGGACATTAGGAGGGATGTTGAGGAAATGCTGGATTTAGGGGTAATCCAGAAATCCCACAGCCCCTGAGCCTCACCCGTAGTCCTCGTTCCCAAGCCAGATGGCTCTACTAATTTTTGTATGGACTGTCATGGACTCAGTGCAGTCATGAAGTCAGACACCCACCCAATTCCATGGATGGATGAACTACTGGACAAGTTGGGAGGGGCAACCTACCTTACCACCACTGACCTGACGAAAGGGCATTGGCAGGTGGAGTTAACTGCCAGAGCTAGGGAGAGACCAGCCTTCATCACTCTGATAGGGTTATTTGAGTTCAAGGTAATGCCTTTTGGGATGAAGAATGCCCCTGCCACCTTCTAAAGGTTGATGAACCAGGTGTTACATGGTACTGAAGAGTATGCAGTGGCATACCTAGCTGATATTGCCATCTTCAGTGCCAGCAGGAAGGAACACCTGTCCCACCTTAAGGAAGTGTTGGGCAGGATACAGAAGACCGGGCTCACTGTCAAAGCTGAAAAGTGCCAGGTGGCCATGGCAGAGGTGGCATACCTAGGGCATGTAGTAGGGCGGGGACAGCTCTGTCCTAATCAAGCCAAGGTTGAGTCAATAGAGGCATGGCCCAGACCTGAAGCATAGAAGCAGGTCTGAGTTTTCTAGGGAATGCAGGGTACTATTGAAAGTTTGTACCAAACAACAGTGCCCTGGCAACTCCCCTATCTCCCCTATCAGGGTGTCAGTGTGGCTCAGTTGGTAGTACATCCACCTCTGGACCAGAAGGTCATGGGTTCTCATCCCACACCGGGATTGGACTTGCACCTAAAAATCGCTGTCATCCGAGTGCAGTATTGGGGGTGCTGTACTGCTGGGGTGTGCCATCCTTCAGATGAGACGTTAAACCGAGGTCCCTTCTGCCCATCCTGGTATTGTCCTGGTGGGTGTCCAGGTGGAAGTAAAAGAACCCAGGGCACTCTTCGCAAACAGTAGGGAACATTCCCAGTGTCCTGGCCAACATTCCCCTTCCCATAAACCAGCTCATGCAGTTATCCAGGCTGTGTGTGGGTGATGATGTGCAATATGGCCACCACCACACATTCAGTCACTTCACTACCAGTCTAGCATTGCTTGTTAAGTGCTTTGGATGTATGAGAATCAGCATTTATATAGCGCTTTTTCTTCTTCTTCTTCTGGCCTGCTAAATGAAAGAATGCCAAAAAGAGTGAACTGGGAACCAGCCTGTGAATGAGCCTTTATATGGCTAAAGGAGGCACTATGCAGTGCTCCTGTGTTAGCCAGTCCAGACTACAGTAAGCCATTTGTGGTCCAAACAGATGCCTCAGATGTGGGTATTGGGCAATATTTAGCCAGATTTCTAACCAAAGGAAATATCATCTAATAGTGTACCTCAGTAAGAAATTACTTCCTAGGGAGCAGGCTTATTCTCCAGTGGAGAAGGAGTGCCTGGCACTGGCGTGGGCACTGAAGAAATTAGAGCCATACCTATGTGGAAGACACTTTGAGGTACAGATGGATCATAACCCACTTGTTCAGCTGGCACAACTGGGTAAGACAAATGGTAGGTTTCTAAGATGGAGTCTTATATTACAGGGATACGATATGACCATTACCCACAGGGCCAGATTGGCAAACGCAGATGGTCTGTCATGCCAGTTAGAGCAGTGAACTGAATTTGGGAAACTCATCCCATGCCTAGAAATATATTCCCCCAAATTCAGTCTAGAAGGGAGGGGTGTGGCAAGAATAGCCATCTACCAGTCCTTATTTGTACATAATCTTGATGTTTATATGTTTTCTTATGGGATTTCTGCTTATGTAACATGGCAGGGTCAGCAGGCCCATGGAAAAGGACTAGCTTTTTTAAAGGGGCTGACCTTTGACCCCAAAGGCAGTTGCTTTCTGGAGCTAGATGGCTATGGTTTTCTTTTCCTGTTTTAACACATATCTGCCAAAACTTGTGTAACTGTAAAAAAAAAAAAAAAAACATGTTCTCAGATATCTGGTGCTTTGATCACTGAAAATGCTGCATTTATGGTGTACCAAAAGGGAAGCTGTTCTTTTGGCAGAGCTATGTTAAATTTTAACCAGCTATGTGAAATAGCTCATCAGGATGCTTTTTCTGAAACATCAAAAGGGGGTAATCCTAACCTGCCATAAACCATGTTCTGTGATTTACTTATGAGAAAACAGGCTTCTTTTATCACTGGAATATTGTTGAGGCTGCAGATTTCAAAAGGGTAGCAAGCTGAAACATTTTGTCTTGTACAACTGCATGCTACTCAGTAATTATGCAGGAATGAGAGTGACCTCACAGCCAGCATCATCACAGAGATGTGACCTCACAAGCTGAGTGGGACACTTTCCCTCTGATATTGTCAAGTTGCTGGGGAAACATTGCATACTTCAGTGTTTGGTCTTCCAAGGCAGACACTTTTATTCTGGACTTCTAAGGGACACTTTGTTCTTGGACTCAAGAGAGACCACTTCTTCCAAGACTGGTAATTTTTTTTTTTTTTGAAATATAAGTTTATTGAATTATACATATAAAAAAAAACAAAGAAAACAACCTACAAGTATTGAAGGTTCCTGATCGTACATAAGCTTAACAAGACTATAGCCTAGAGAATACATACAATCACACCGAATTAGGTGGAAGCAGCAATAGGAAAAATTAACAACAACGACAGAAACCCCCTCCCACCCCAACCCCATGGCCTCGGAGAGTTTATAGCTACTGGAAGAGTAGGATCACTGGAAGGGGAAAATCAAAGGCTAGAAACCCGGATATATTGGAGGTGAACAATGCAGCAGGGTATATCTAAGAGACTACCCCCCTCAGGGTTAATTGAGGTAGAGCACATATAACTTGCCCCATTTCCGAGTAAAGGACTCTAGATTATGTCTGGAACTAGCAATAAATTTCTCAGTATTGAAACAATGGGACATCTCTTTAAGCCATTCCTGGTAGGTGATAATCTCCTGATCTAACCAGTGTCTAAGGACCAGCTTTTTAACAACTATTGAGATTAAAGACATGTGGTACCTGCGTTCCTTCACCACAATACTAGAGTAAACTCCCAGAATACAAACTTCTAGGGTGAAGAATTCCTTGAGCCCCAAAAGTGGATCCAAGCTATCCCGGATTGTGCTCCATAATGGAGCCACTCTATTGCATTCCCAGAAAACATGCAGCAAGTTCCCTTCAGTGACTCCGCACCTCGAACATATACTCGACTTAAGTTTACCAAATTTGAACAGTTTAACTGGGGTATAGTAGAGATTGTTTAGAATATAATATTGAATCAATCTATGGTTATCTTGGGATAAGTAGCGGTACACGTCCTTCCAAATTGCTTCCCACGATAAGGGGGAGCTCAAGTTAGGGAGTGACCAGATTACAGACCCTTTCAGGGAGTTAGGAAAAAGGTCATTTAGTAGGTTGTTATATATGATGGATATTCCTTTG
Source organism: Neoceratodus forsteri (assembly GCA_016271365.2). Classification (NCBI taxonomy): domain Eukaryota; kingdom Metazoa; phylum Chordata; order Ceratodontiformes; family Ceratodontidae; genus Neoceratodus; species Neoceratodus forsteri. The sequence continues at coordinate 155,205,665 of CM028131.1, read as the reverse complement.
GGATTGCCAGCCGCCTTCTGTACTTTCTCTAGAAATGGACCTACTTTGGGAGGGAGGGAGACACTCCCGAAGATTTTAAGAATGAGATGTCTCAATTGAAATACTTTGAAGATATGTCTCTGGGGATATTAAAGGAAGTTAAGATTCTATCCGATGAGAGAAGTGAACCTTGCTCATACAGAGACTCCACCCGTAGGTTGTTTATTTGTGGAAGCCAAACAGAGGTTAGCCAACTACCACCAATTTTAATATTGGGATTTAGGGTGAGAGGTTGTCCTGGATCTTTGGTTTGTGATATATTGAAAAAGTTCCAGCATTGAAGAAGGACTTTAATAGAGAGACCAATAGTGGAGTCTCGGATATCTGGGGGCAGCGAGGAAAAGGGGTGCCAAGAGATACGGGGGGAGGTTAAAGTGATCTAGTAGACTAAGCTCTATCTGTAGCCAAATTGGTTGAGGCAAGTTAGACTGTGCGGTGGACCACTTACCAATTCTGTTTAAGTGACTAGCCCAGTAATATAGTAAGAAATTGGGTAAACGAAGACCCCCCTTTGTCTCTAGATGCACTGAGTTTAAGAAAAGCACGGCGAGGCTGTTTCCCATTCCAAATATATTTGGATAATAAAGAGTTAACTTGACTGAAGTATTTCCTGGGAAGCCAAATACTAAGGAGATTCAGGGGGAAGAACAGTCGGGGTAAAATATTCATTTTGATGATGTTAATTCGCCCCCATAGGGATAACGGCAGATTTTGCCATCAGTCCAAGTCCCGCTGGATTTTTGTTAATACATCATCCAAATTAAGCTTCTTAACCGTATCCAACACCTGAGCCACATGGATACCCAAGTATTTGAATGAAGTCGGGGCCCATTTCATACCGAACCGTGTGAAGCCTGAGTGAAAGGTAAAAGAGTTTAACGGAAAAAATAATTGATTTGGAGACATTCAACCTGAAATTAGAAACCTGACCAAACTGGTCAATGATTTGTAACACCTGTGTTAAGGATGACTCAGGATTGGTAAGGTGCAACAGAATGTCATCAGCAAAAGCTGATACGGTCAGAGGGAGTTGAGAGATGACACAGCCTGACACTCGTGGAGAATTCTTGATGCTGATGAGTAAAGGTTCTAGGTACAGATTGAAGAGATAGGGGGAAAGGGGGCATCCTTGGCATGTACCTGCACATAAAGGGAACCGGGAGGAAAAAAACCCATTACAATAAACTTTTGCCGAAGGGGACTTATAAATTGCCATGATCATACGAATAAAAGAGTCAGGAAACCCATTCTCCTCAGAGTGGCCCATAAGAATTCCCAGTTTACCCTATCAAAGCTTTTTCAGCATCGAGAGCAACTAGGACCATGGGATCTTGTGAAGTGCGGGCCACTGGAAGACATGGGACAAAGTTCTCAAATGGTTGGTGATGATCAACCCTGGACAAACCCTACTTCTCCGACTTAGCAGGTGTAGCCATATCTTTTAATTCTGAGTGATAGAATTTTGATAGGATTTTGATATCATAATTTAAAAGCGAGATTGGACGGTAACTGGCTGGATCTGTTAAGGGTTTATCAGGCTTGGGAATTAGAATTATTGTAGCTTCTAGGAGAGAAGGATCTATTGAACCAGAGTGAACATATATTCGGAAGGTTGAGAAGGAGAGGGAAAGTTCTTTGGAAAAATTTTGTAAAATTTGAAGGAAAGCCATCAGGCCGGGGCTTTCCCTAATGCCAACTCATTGATTGCATCTTCGACTTCCTAAGGTGATGGGGCTGATAGAATATCACAGTGGTGTGACTGGAGGAACGAGATTGATTTCGTCCAGGAAGAGCTCTATTCTCTGGGAATGCAATGGAAAGGAGTGTCTCGCTATAGATGCCTGTGTAGAAAGACTCAAAGATTTGAGCTATGTCCCTAGGTAACGTCCTATTAGTACCATCTTGGGCTTTAAGAGCCGGGATTAGATGGGAACGCTCCATCTCTCTCAGTCTAAGGGCTAGCATATTGCCAGAATTTTCACCCTGATCGATGTATCTGGTCTTAGTCTTAAATAAAGCATATTCAGCTTCCGAGTCAGATCGTTGTATTCATTCCTGAGACTAATTAGAGCTGTTAAGTTTGCTGAGGAGTTGGAGAGGAGAAAATTGTCCTCGGCTGCCCTCAGCTGTTGGGATAACAAATTTATTTTGGATTCCCGCATTTTTTTCCTGGTGGCAGCAATTAATAAGTTCCCCGATGAAACATTTGAGAGAGCACCACAGTATGTCATATCTGTGGACAGACCCTTGGTTCAGTTCTAAGTAAGAAAGGATCATGTCCTTGATTTGGGAAACCATGTGATCATCCTTAAGGATCTGCGTATTAAGTTTCCATGGCATGTCCCTTTGTCCTTGGACACCCAGGGAAATCCTGACCCACACCAGGGAGTGGTCTGAAATAACTATTGGTTCTATACCCACTTGATGAACACTGCTCATTAAGGAAGAGCTAATTAGAATATAGTCTATTCTTGACCAAGTTTGGTGTACGTGGGAATAAAAGGAATAGAGACGGGCATCTGGGTTAAGAAGGTGCCAGGGATCACAGAGTCCCAGTAGGTGGACAAAATCAGCAAGGGCTAGTTGGGAAGGGGACATCAGTTTTAGCGGTCTAAAAGTCTTATCTAATTCACTAGAAGGAGCTATGTTCCAGTCCCCCCCAAGGATAAGGAGGGAGGGCAGAAATCTGCTCAGATTGGTTACTAGGGACATTAAAAAGGACGGGTCACCACCCACAGGTGCATATATTGCCCCTAGTACCACACTACTGTTGTCAAGCTGGCCCTTGACCAATATAAATCTACCGTCTTGGTCAGTAATACTGTCTTCTGCTATGAAACGGACATAATGCTTAATTATTATAGCTACCCCCCCGCTAGCTTGCGAGCTGGACGCAGTGAAAATTTGGGTGAAACCTTGCCTGCACAATCTATTGGCCTCAGAGGCAGCCAGGTGAGTTTCCAACATGAACCCTATGTCCACATTCAAAAGGGAATAATTCAGAAAAACCTGCTGCCTTTTAAGAGGGTCATTGATGCCTCAAACATTCCAACTTGCTAATTTAAGCGGTCTCACAGCCATACTGATTAGTACAATATTTGAAGGGATTTAGAGACTTTGGCCCCTCCAGTGTAGCTAATAGTATGCAGATTACACTTCCCATTTTTAACATTTCCACAAAGTTTGAAACTCTCCGAGGCCCCTCCTCCCCCAGAAACCCACAATAAAATAACCTTTGGTAATTAGCCAGGTCCCCAACGAATCTAACTGCGACTAGGGGAATATAATTACCCCATCTAGAAAGATAAAACCTAATGACACCTGGCCCTGAGATTAATATATACCTCCCTACCCAACCCTCAATTATCCTGAACTTTGAGTAAACCCAAAATCCCCCAACGCCCACCCCCACTAACCAAAATTAACCACAAACTATGTACAAGGTCGTTCCAGAACTGGGTAGATGGATTGTAACAAACCCAGTAGTATATATCTGGAACAACGAACCCTATGGCAGGTCTAAGGAGCATCATGTACCAGTATAGATTTAATGTGAAAGTACATTCAAAATGGGGGAACAAACAGGCTAGCAATATTATCCATTCAATTGTAACACAGAACCCGTCCATAGCTCCTGTAGACCGCCAAAACCCCTTTCTCGCTCGGAAGCAGTTTCCTACCAGCCGTTCCACCCGCCCCCCACCATCTCTTCTAAGAGCAAAAGTCAAAAAACCAGACTAACAGTAAAGGGACGCGTGTCAGTCAGTTACCACACCTTATGGATGTAGCAACCTAAACATATCAGTGCTGAGATACACCAATTAAGTATTACAAAGATTACTTAATCTTTAAATGTAAGATCGGGATCAAGCTCTGGGACTCTACTGATATAATTAAGTCTCAAGGATGTTTAAATCGGGTGGCACTGATATAATTGCTCGCTTTTTTTCGCCACCGAGTTGATCAGGGGGGCATATTGTAGCATGGGACCTGACTTGGTCCATCTCCAAAAGCTGCTAGCCAAAACCTGTGTCAGCTCAAAGGTTCCGACTGCAGCTCCTGAGAGTTCAAGGCCTTGATGGCCTACTCAGCACTCAAACCACGCGCAACCCCCCCCACCCAGTGAGAGCATCTCCCCGCAACATAGACATACAGGTAATAACCACATATTTGGAAATATTTAAGAGCAATTATAACGCTTGTAAAAGGTTTGTGATTCAAGTGTCCTTGAATAGGTTGGGGAGTTTAGAAGCTAGATCTTTGCTGGCTTGATCCGGGGAGTCGTAGGTTGTTGATGATCCGTCGATCTTGACTATTAAATTGGCTGGGTACTGCATCCTAAATTGGATACCAGCTGCGATCAGCTTGTGCACAATCGGGTGAAAAGCAGCTCTTTTCTGTCTGGTCTCAATGGGAGGTCCTGGAGCGATTCTTATCTTGGAGGTGCCTCAGGTAATGGCTTGTAAGTCTCTGGATTTATTGAGAACGTGCTGCTTTTCTATGTAGCTAAGAAATTTAACAATGATCGGGCGGGGAGGAGACCCCTGAGGAGGCCGTGGTCTCAAAGATCTATGTGCCCTCTCAACATGGTATTGGGGGTTCAACGGTGAGGGCCCCACGACTTTGGTCAGGAATTTCTGGAGGAATAGAATCGTATCCGAGCCTTCTTCCAATTCGGGCAATCCGATTATCAGTAGATTGTTCCTCCTACTACGCCCTTCTAAGTCCTCCATCTTGGCTTGTAGCTTCCGGACTTGTTGTCGCAATGAAGCGATTTCGGAATCCGTTTTGTCTCGCCATTTTTCTTGGGAGGTAAGCCTGGCTTCAGAATCACCCATTCTGGTACTCAGAACATTTAGGTCTCCTTTAATAGACTTAAGCTCAGCAGTAATATTATCCAAGGCCTCGCGGAATGGTGAGAACTCCTGAAGGAATCTTTCTTCAGAGAGAGGTACTGTGGAGGCTGTAGAGCTGCTCGCCTTGTTTAGATTCCCGGAGGCCTGGTTCCTCGCTTTTTTGGAGAGCTTCTCCGGGGTGTTAGGCGGGGTGTGCCGATCGATGCCTGTTTCATCTCTGCCTCCATCACTGCTACACAGTCTTGCGATGCCACAAAATGTAAAGTTCAGCAATAGGCAGAAGCTGAGGAGTCGTTAGCTGTTGCAATTTGTAGGTTGAGCTCAGAAAGGTGGTCTAAAAACCGAGTATTGCGGATGGTTAGAGGGAGCCCGGAGTAGACACAGCTTTCAGATCGCTTGCATCACATGACCAAGACTGGTAATTTAAGTGTGAATCCCTTGCCAACTGAACACTAAGGTAGAATTAGCTAATCAGTTGCAAGGCACTTTAATTTGAAATTTTCCATTTTCTCTGATTGTAACCTTAATGTATATATGTTCTATGTACGGTAGTTATTTACTATTTTTTTATTTTAGTAAATTTTGTTTTTCCTTAAACCTGCCTGAGACATTTTCTCATTTAGAGTGTGAATGGTGGGACAGTATTTATAATTCTGACATAACTGTTAAATTGCTTAGTGTGTCATCATATGCAGACACGCTAACAAGGATCTGTGTAAAGATCCGACAAAGTAAGAAAATACCAGTGTCTCAATTGAGTTAGCAGGGGGTTGTGAACCAGGTTGATTGTATGCCCACTGGGTCAATTATTTCACTGCTTTCCCAGAAGAGAGTGTGATATTTGGATATGTTACCTGGGTGTGCTAGCTAAAAAGGTTCATAATTGACCCCAGGACTCAAAACTGGTAGTTTGCTTAGACCCAAAACAAACAGGAGGGTGTCCCTGTTTGTCCCCTGTTCACAAATGATACTTCAAGGTTGGGCACTGTGAGAGCAGAGGGTCTGACCCCCAGAGTGGATTTGTGACAATCTGGACTAAAGGATAAGCCAGGTAATTACAGGCCAGTAAGCTTAACTTCCATCATGGGGAAGCTGATGGAGACACTACTTAAGGAAAGGCTGGTGACCTTTATGGAAACAGTGGACTCCAGGACAGTCACCAGAATGAGTCTGTCTCTGAAAAATCCTGCTAGATGAACCTAGTTGAGTATTACAACTGGGTCACAAGGGAATTGGACAAGGGTCATGTAGTGGATGTCATATACTTGGATTTCAGTAAGTTCTTTGATTCAGTACTGCATGGGAGGTTGGGAGGAAAGTTGAGATACATGGGGGAGGGGACCAAGATGGTTAAATGGATTGAGAATTGGCTGCAGGGGAGACAGCAGTGGGTAGTGGTGGTGGGGGGACTCTCATCTCCAAGGGCTGTGACAAGTGGGGTGCCACAGGAATTGGTACTGGCACCAGTGCTGTTTGGAATATTGATAGCAGACATCTCATATGGCATCAGGAATAAAATCAGTCTATTCACTGACGATACCAAATTGGGGGTGGTGGTGGGTGTATCACATGTTGGCAGGGGCTGCAGGATGACCTGACCAAACTGGTGGAGTGGTCAGAAGCATGGCAGTTGGGATCAATGCAAAAAAGTGCAAAGTTGTGCACTTTTTAGCAAAGAACCCAGGGAGGGATTACCAGTTGGGAGGGATACAGCTAGGTTCCACTGAAGAGAAGAAGGATCATGGGGTGGTTGTAATTGGGAAGATGAACAATACAGAGCAATGTAGGAGGGTGGCAGAGAAAGTCAATAGGATGTGGGTTGCATTGCAAGAGGAATCTTCTCCAGGAGTAGGGAGGTGGTCCTGCCTCTCTACAGGGCACTTGTCAGGCCACACCTGGAGTACTGTGTGCAATTCTGGTGCCTATATCTGAAGAAGGATGTGAAATTACTGGAAGGGGTACAACAGAGGGCAACAAGGATGATTCATGGATTGGAGGACAGACCATAACAGGAGAGGCTGAGAGAGTTGAAAATGTACTCCTTGGAATAGAGAAGGGACCGGGGTATATGATTGAGACCTATGTTCCCCCTAAGGTGTGCGCACGTGCTCCCGCACAGCAGTCAGAAATAACCCACACACAGCTTCAGTAGCAGCGCACAAAGCAGCTGATAGGGATCCTCATGTTCATGAAGTAGTGACTACAGTCATCACTCAGATTTAAGACTCAGACAGCAGGACATGAAAGTGAATGGGAAAGAAACATTTTATGCTCACCTCTGAAGCCACAACCCGTTTACTTTAACAGGCCTGCAGTTAACAAGCCAGACATTTCGCTCTTGCTCCACTTACTGATCAATGGAACCGATCTGCAAAATTCCAACCAATTGGCTTTGCAGTTACAGCAATGTTTTTAGCTTGACACCTCTTTTCAGTAAGACAGTACTTGATAATGAAAAGTATTCCCCTGCTGTTCACAGAAATGGCATGTTTTATTTGTTTAGTAGATTCCCAACAACAAAGCAATGCAAGATATTCTCTGACATAGGGTGTATATTATATTATTTCTGTTTTAAAGTTGCACAACTTCAGTGTAACCTGTCTCCTCCCCAAGCAGCATCTCACATACAAAATGTGTTTATAATGGATTTAAAGCCTCACTGTTGAAAGTGTGTTCATTTTTTTTCAGTACAAGAAAATGGGAAAACTATAGTTTTTGTTTACAATAAAAGCATCAAAGCAACCTATTGCCTGTTTGTGTCATTTTTTATGTATTTGTTGGGGGCTGCGATGGGTATAACCTTTTCAATTAGTAGACTGAGACACTGACTGTACATATGTCTAGAGAGATGAGATTGCGGTTCTCTTTAAAACAGGGTCTCACATTATACACACATTTGAGATTCAATGAATCAGTGCTTGTAAAAGGTTGCCCGTGTTGGCTACATGGGGATAGTAATTCTAAAATGGACAACAAGAAATAGCAGCACAAAAAAATGTCCTTTTCATTTAATTTCATAAATTCTGACTGTGCTTAGTATGGATCCAGAATGGAACAGAAATACAGCCTCCTAAATGCATCTCCTCTCTCATATCACACTGACTAACTCACTACATTGCAAAAATACATTTTAAAACCCCCACTGAGCTTGACAATACCAAGCATAGTTATTGTAAACCATACCTAGGGTAAATGACATCAACTACAATTTTGCATGCATCCATCAAAGATCCCATTGCTAAGTATTGCTTTATGAAGCTCTCCGACCCTGAACACCACATTGCCATAACAGTATTAAATGATATACTTTTGGAGTTGGCAGAGTTGTCTAAGATGTTTCAGAAAGTGGTCTAACAACAGTTGAAGCTGTACAGATAGCTAGGGCAAAAATAAAAAAAAAGATCAGAAGCCAGTACCTGGGTGAAACTGTCTACTGGAGCCCACCAGTAAAACTGTTTTTGGCTAATTACACAGCTGAAGTAAGCAAAGCAGCAATTTTGCAATTCTTTGGCCTGTTATGTGACCCATCTGGACAACCGATTTCCTGCAGGTGAACTTTCTGCCTGATCCGCCTTTGATTTTGCAGCAGTGCCACATTACAGCTTTGAGTTTGGCTTATCAAATATTGAGAGACTGTACAGCAAATGTCAGGACTATTTATTTTCATCAGCAGATCAGGCAGAAATTGTTAGCCAGTACAATAATTTCAGATTTATAGATGCTGAAAAAAATAAAGGGAGGAGGATTAAAATCCTTTACTGACATGATCCACTTTGCTTTGACTAACATGCAGTACAGCATGGTGGCTAAACTTATTGATGTATATGCTACATTCCAAGCTAAACATGAAGCTATCATGTATAGAGGTCCCTACTCAGTCTTATCCTTCCCCAGAAGAGATTCTACATAGGGAGGTGCAGAGTGAGAAGGCTATGATAGCACAGAGACAAATCTTGGGAGTGATGGAGGATCACGTACTGAAGCAGAGAGAAGCCAGCTGGATTTGGATAAGGAGCTTGGAACTGAGATGTGGATGCCCTTTCTATACTTTCATGGAATATTGAGGACATCCATCTTAAAATAATTGACCCTGAAGTAGTGAGATTTCTGGATAATTTTGATATTACTGGACTGCAAGAAACATGGTGTATAGAAAATGTAACTCCCAAATTGGCTGGATATTCTGTCTTTACTCTGCCAGCAACTAAAGTTAAAATGTTTGGAAGGTTTAAAGGGGGTATTTCCCTTTTTATCAAAACTTTGCTAAATTTTCAGATCACTAACATTTCTACTAAGTCAGAGGGCATTTTGGCTGTAATGATTAGCAAGTGACAAGAGAAGATCATTCTCTGAAATATATACTTGCCTGCTCACAATAGAGCTACTGATCCCGCTGACCTTTTCATACAGGATCTGAAAATGGCACTTGACGAATTGTCAGATAAGAGTATACCTTGTCCTATAATTATTTTGGGAGACTTTAATGTCAGAATTCATTCTAATTTCTTGGAGGATGTATATTCAGATATGATCCACACAATATATATAATTAATACAAAAATCTCATATACTAGGACTGCTCAGGATCTAAAATCTAACCTCAGGGATAAGGAATTACTAGCAGACTTGGTTAGTAGAAATTTGTGTATTTTAAATGGTAGAACTCAGGGTGATCTAGTCAGATCCTTACTGTGTATAGGACCTACTGGCTCTTCAACCCCTGATCAGTTTTGGACCAATTTGAAAGCAGTAAAGCTGATCCAAAAGTTAGAGGTCATGGATAGATTGGAATCAGCACACTGTGCTAGTGTAATTAACATCAAATTCCCTTTTGGAACTTTAGGGAGTGAGGCACAATAGGAAGAGCGTCTGGAAGTCAAACAAGAGAAGGACTGGATGGGAGCCGATTCATCAAGCTAGTTTCAAAGAAATTCTTAGACCAGGAGTCTTAGGTGATATTCACGAGTTGGTCCTGGACAAAAGTAAGGCCTTTAATATTTTGGAGAATTGGGAAACTATTCACTCTTTACTTGGACCTAGATGTAAAACAATTTACCATCCTAGGTCTCTTTATAAAAAGTCTCAGTTTAATTTGGTATGCCTACAGGCAAAGAAAGAGTTTGGAGGAAAACTAAGACAGCATAAGAAGAAAAGAAATAAGTCTGCAGCAGATTTTAAATTGCTAAAGACTGAAAGAGAAAAAAATAGGAAAATTCTCAAACGGGAGAGACATAAACATACTCAGGGACTTTGGGAAAAACTGAGGCAGGCTGTTTTAGATAGGGATGGAAGGCGATTTTGGAATATTGTTGCCCAGGGATATAATAGATATGCCAATAGGATTGAAGCCTATATTACATCTGATGTTTGGGCATCTCACTTCTCCAAGCTCTATTATTCTCATGAAGAGCAGGAGACACCTGATGCTTTCAAAATACAGGAGGATGAATTTTTTCCGAGACCTATCTTGATCACAGAGGACGAAATCCGGATGGCATTGATTGGCCTTAAGGCAAATAAAGCACAAGAGGCAGATGGGGTCCTAGGTGATCTCTATAAAGTTTTTACCAACTAATGGATTCCTTTTCTTCATTTACTGTTTAATAGCCTGGTTCAGGGGTACTCTTACCCTGCTAGTTGGGCAGGTAGTGTTGTCTTCCCAATTTTTAAAAAAGAGGCTCCGAATGACCCAAGGATGTATAGGCCTATTAGTTTGATAGATGTTTCACAGAAGATTTTCTCTAGGATAATTTTGGGCAGATTGCTGTCATGGGTCAAGGAGAACTCAATATTAAATGAGGCACTGAACGGTTTCCAGAAGGACTGTTCTACAGTACAACACTATTATGTGCTTCAGCACCTGATCTGGAAGTATACTAAAGTGAGAAAAACAGATTATATTCCTGTTTTGTGGACTTCTCCTCGGCCTTCGGCAGCATTGGTAGAAAAATCCTTTGGGCTACATTAAGGAATCTGAAGTTGGAGGCCTCACTTCTTGATGTTATTAATAGACTCTATGAAAATATGTGGGCAAGGGTCCAGTATAATCAATATAGTCATCTAACTAATAGATTTGAGACATGTGGGGGGGGGGCAGATAGGGGTGTATTTTGGCCCCCACTCTATTTAACATCTACATTAATACAGTCTTGGACCAGCTAGGTAACTCAGATTTTCATACTCCAAAAATGAATGATCAAAGGATTGAATGTTTAGCATATGCAGATGATTTAGTCTTACTCTGTATTTAAGTCCTAGGTCTTAAAAGAAAACTGGCTCAATTTGAATCTCTCTGTTCTCAAAGGAAACTAAAAGTTAATCTCAGCAAGATCAACATTGTAGTTTTTGGCTCTCAAACCAAGAATACGATAGGCTTTAGGCTAAATGGTAACCATATAGACACTGTTAAGTGTTATGACTATTTAGGTGCCCATCTTGCCTATAGCCTATCTTGGACCAAACATTTGGAGGCTATTCAATTTAAAATGGGATCTTCTGTAAATGCCTTAAAAATATTTAACAGCAAGATGGGGAAGTCATCAGTGAGTGGGGTATAAGAGCTGTTAATGCCAAAATAAGAATGAGCATGTTATATGCCTCTGAAATCTGGGGTGATGCTAAGGTTAGAGAATTAGAAATAATTCTGAATAAACTCTATAGATACATTTATAATATTTTTAAATAGAACTCCAAGCTGTATTCTTGCCTTGGAGGTAGGACAACGTTCCTTGACTTTTCTCATCTGTGAACGACAGATTCTCTTTCTGTTGAAACTTTTCCTTTTTCCCCAACAAAGATATCCCAGAATGTGTGTAGTGAAAGCCATCAAATTGGCCAGCATGGGATTTGTACATCCCTTTATTCAATTTATTAAGGAAACAATAATGCTGGCCGAATTGGGCCACCTCTTATAAAAAATTTACACTTGAGGAGATTAGACAGGATGTCAAATTGAGGCTTGTTGACTTAAGACATAAATTCTTTCTATGTTCAACTCTCCAAGCTTAAGCTAAATGGATTTTATAAAAAAGTAAAGATTTCATGGGGATATGAGCCATATCTCTCTTTTTTAACCTGTCCTAAACAAAGAAGACTCTATACAAGATTCAGAACTGAAAACTATAATGCTCAGTGCATTCATTTCAGACAAAAGAGAGGGGTACTTTTTCCATATTGTAAATGTGGAGTAGGGACTATAGATGATCTAAAACATGTGGTACTCATATGTCCTAGGTACGAATCAACTAAGAAAAAACTGCTGGGGGATCTTGGCCTCCCCCTGGAGGATCTTTTGGAATATTTGCTTACTATGAAACACAAGAACATGGAAGAGATCTTTGCAAGATTTTTAATCCCAACTCATTTGTAAAGTTTATCAGGGGGACTTGAAGTTCTGTGGAGTTTTTTTTATCTGAAAAGATACTCTGTTAAATTGAATTGCACTGTAAAAATATTTAAGTTCCTTGTTGATTTATTTGTCTATTTATATTTACTATGTATTTTGTCCTGATTTTAGTATATTGTAACTGCTTTATGCTGATGAATAAATTATACTACTACTACTACATTCCAAGCTTCTAGTGCTGACTGTGAAAGAGGCTTCAGCCTCATGAACTGCATTAAGAGCAAACAAAGAAACCGCTTGGAAGAAAGCCATTTAGATAGCCGATGTGAACAAAATTGTTTTTAACATCTGGTAGAAAAATGGATCTTAATAAAATGTAAGTCCACTGGAAGAATGGGAAAGACAGGAGAGAAAAACAGTAAATGTTGATTTCTTAGCAATGCATCATCAGCAGCACTCCTTTTAGATGCATGCAAGACTCTTTATAATGTACATAGATTGCCACATGTTTCCATTTCATACTGTTATGGCGCATAATGCACATCCAAGCTTCGGACATTGTCAGAATGTATATTTATACTTTGCATTGAGTGTTTGAGTGTTTGGTTATATTTTCTACTGTTTACTGACAATAAAATATATCACTTGTTTGGGCCACCCGATTTGCGCACATGAATCAATTTTTTTGCACAAAGTGCCACACACACATATCAGTCGCCCACCCACAGAGACTAAAAGTTAGAGGGAACATTGACTGAGACCTTTAAGTACATAAAGGGGGATAAACAATGCAGGCACTGAAGGGATACTCAGACTGAGGAGGAGGAGGAGGAGGGACATGAGAGGATATGGTCTTAGGTTGGAGGGGGGAAGATTTAGGACAGAAATGAGGAGACACTTTTTCATGGAGAGGTTCATGGCAGAATGGAATGCTCTATCTGAGGAGGTGGAAGCCTGTAAGACAGCAGGTGGTTTCAAAAGGGGATATGACAAGGTGAGAAGGGGATACTTGGGAAGGGAAGGGGGCGGGACAGCTGCATGTTGAGGGTGTTAGCTGCACACTCAAGCAGACTTGATAGATCAGGTGGCTTATTTCTGTTGGCAAATTTGTATGTTTGTATGTTGATATCCGGTGCATGGTCACACGCAGCACAGTCCCACACTGGGGTTGGTTAATGCTTATACATATTGTAACGCGATATACCATAAAACTAATGATAAGGAGGAATAATGGGGAATGAGCAATAATGGTGATGACACTTTTGTGTACTTTACTTGTGTTGCAGTGTAAACAGACTGCTACAAGTTACAAAGTCAGATTATCCCCTGGGCCTCCCACAGCCAGCAGCACAAACGCATCAACTTGTCTGTTGTTTGTCTGAAGAGCATATATTTTTTTTAATACATGAAATCATGAATGAACATTAACAAGTGATCATGATTGGATGGCACAAGGCAAAGATTTATTTTGCCAGCCCACCCTTGCTCTGTACAACACACAGCAGTACTGAGGCCAGGAAAAAAAAAGAAAATTTATTTGGGATTTCTGGTATTGATAAATTTCTCGTGCCCCCCACACCTCAATCTCTCTCTCTCTCTCTTTTTCTCTCTCCTCTGGATGGCACAAGTCAAAAATGTATTTTTACCAGCCTGCCCTTGCCCTGTACACACAGCCACACTGAAGCCAGGGGGAAAAAATAAACTTTTATGTGGGATTCCCAGGACTATTAAATTTCTCGTGGGCCCCCTCCCCATAGTGTCTCTCTCTCTCCCCCCTCTCTCTCTCTCTCTCTCTGTCTACACACTGGATGGCACAAGTCAAAGGTTTATTTTGCCAGCCTATCCTTGCCCTCTACACACAGCCACACTGATGCCAGGAAAAAAAACTTTTATTTGGGATTTCTGGGACTGTTAAATTTCTCTTGCCCCCCCCACACAGTCTCTGTCTCTTTCTCTCTCCTCTGAATGGCACAAGTCAAATATTTATTTTGTCAGCCTGCCCTCACCCTGTACACACACAGCCACACTAAAGCCAGGAAAAAAAAGAAACTTTTATTTGGGATTTCTGAGACTGTTAAATTGCTTGTGGGCCCCCACAATCTCTCTCTCTCTCTCCTCTGGATGGCACAAGTCAAAGGTTTATCTTGCCAGCCTGCCCCTGCCCTGTACACACAGCCACACTGAAGCCAGAAAAAAAAATAAATTTTACTTGGGATTTCTCGAAATGTTACATTTCTCATCTCCCTTCACCCTCCTCATAGTCTCTCTCTCTCTCTCTCTGTCTCTCTCTCTCCTCTCAGGATCTGAATGGCACAAGTCAAAGATTTATTTTGCAAGCCTGCCCTTGCTCTGGCCTGTACTATACAGCCACATTGAGGCCAAGAAAAAAAACTAACTTTTATGAATTTCTGGCACCATAAAATTTTTCTTGGGCCCTCAGTAGTCTCTCACTCTTTTTTTTCCAATTGTTTAACCAGGAGAGACACACTAAGCTGAAAGCTTGTTCACAGGTGTGACCTGGGAGCACAGGAAAGTTAAGTGACTTGCTCAGGTTCACACAGTATGCAAGTGGGGGCTGTGGGATTCAAACCCATGTCTCCAGATTTGCAGCTCAGAGCCTTATCCGCTGTGCTATACTGCCTCTCTCTCTCTCTCTCTTTCTCTCTCTCTCTCTCTCATTCATCTGGAGGATCTTCTGGATTCAGTTTCTGGATGGCACAAATCAAATATTTCTTTTGCCAGCCTGCTCTTGAAATGTACACACAACCTCACTAAAGCCAGGGAAAAAAGAAACTTTTATTTAGGATTTCTTCTGTGACTGTTACATTTATCATGCCCCCCACCCTTTGCCATTCTCTCTCTCTCTCTCTCTCTCTCTCTCTATCGCTCTCTCTTTTTCTACTCTGGATGGCACTAGTCAAAGATTTATTTTGCCAGTTTGCCCTTGCCCTGTACACACAGCCACACTGAAGCCACGAAACAAAAATTTGGGATTTCTTGGATTGTTACATTTCTCATGCCCCCCAACCCCCATGGTCTATTTCCTCTGGATCTGGATGGCACAAGTCAAAGATTTATTTTGCAAGTGTGTCATTGCCCTGACCTGTACTACACAGTCATATTGAGGCCAAGAAAAGAAATCAAACTTTTATGACTTTCTGCCACTGTAAAATTTCTCTTGAGCCCCCAGTGTTCTCTCTCTCTCTCTTTCTCTCTCTCCCCATTTGGAGGATCTTCTGGATTCAATTTCTGGATGGCATATGTTGAATATTTATTTTTCCAGCCTGCACTTGCCCTGTAGTACACTGCCACACTGTCTTTTATTTGCCTTGCTTTTCCCCTGGCAGCCACCCACCACTATCTCTCCAGTCCCTTCTTGGATTCCTCTCCATCCTTACTCTCCCCTGATGAAAACTTTATCTCCCCCCTAGCCCCAGTACATCTCTTTTCTCTCTCCTCTGTTTCTTTCCTCCCCTCTGGCTTTGCTTCAAAAATAAATATTTTTTCATATTTATATTTCTTTTCTCTCTCTCTCTCTCTGTGGTGCTCAAGTGTAGTGTATCTGGCTCTGCTTTGCAGCAGCACAAGCTCCTCTGATCATCTTCCAACTTGTCTGGGCCCATGTTGTACACTCACCATGATTACATACCCTAAATGCATCACATGACTGACTATCCTGCTCTGTTGCCTGATTACATGCCGCTGGCCACCTGCACATGGAGCGAGCGTGCTGACGGCATCCCAATGGCAACAGTACATTGAATGGTAATACAAAGGCCCAGAACCAGACTCTGCGGTAAAGTCTGTATTTATCCAGATCCATGGATTACGGGTTTGATCCGGGGGCTCAGATCTTAGGTGGAACAGTCTGCTCAGCTTTAATTTAACATGGCTAAAGCCCTAGTCTGATCATTCAGCTTCCAGGATTTTTATTGCCCATTTTATAAAAAGCCCTTACCTGTGTTCAACTGTGCTTGAAACCATTTATGGTTTCAGTGTGCACCACCTCCACTGGCAGACTGTTCCATTGCTGAACTACTCTATGAAAAATTACAGAGAGAGATTCCACACTATCTTCCTCTTTCTGATTAGATTTGTATCTGCTAAATACTCTTTACAGCTTTGCTAACTTCTTTATTACACCATAATGGTTTTTTATTCCTCTTTTTTCCCTTCTACTCTTATGCAGAGCTCTGTCAACTGATTTTTAATATCTCCCACTTGCGTTTCACCCCATCTGCCATACTAGACTCCCTCACTTTCCCTTCTAACTTCTAAGAAATTTCAAAGGCTTACCTACTAAAATCTAGGAATGTGGTCTGATATTTATTCCTCACTGCCTCCAGTTTGATATCAAACCAAACTGTTTTATGGTCCCTGCCTGGTTCCTAACTGCTCCTCACAGAAATCTCCTCAGTACTGCTTCTGTTAGTAAGCATTTGATCTAGAATGACTACTTCCCTAGTAGATCATTTACCTTCTATATTAGGAATAACTCTTAAAAAAGTCTCTAGGAGCTGTTGGCTTTTTACACTTCTCTCTATTGGGATTTTCCAATTTATTTATGTGTGACGCATCTGACCGGGTGCTTGCTCTATGGCAACTTCAGCTCTACAATCAAGCACTGCCTGCTCCCACAGAACAGAGGAAGATAGACCGCAAGCCATGTGGCCAACTACAGGCTCCATGCCCACTTGTGATCCAGGACTCCCCACTCCAAGTGCGAGGCCCCTGACCTGGTGCTTGTTCTATGGCATATTCAGCTCTGCAATCAAGTGCTGCCTGCCCCCATGGAACAGAGGAAGATAGGCTACAAGCAGTGCAGCCAACTGCAGGCTCCATGCCTGCTTGTGATCCAGGACTCCCTGCTTCAAGTATGAGGCTCCTGACTGGATGCTTGCTCTATGGCAATTTCAGCTCTGCAATCAAGTGCTGCCCGCCCCCACAGAACAGAGGAAGATTGACTGCAAGCCATGCGGCCAACTGCAGGATCTGTGCCCACTTGTGATCCAGAACTCCCTGCTCCAAAATACTGTAGCTCTTGTGCTATCTCTTTGAAAAGGGCGCCAGCGCTGACTTTTCCAGGACTGGCTCACTGTCTTCACTACAAGCAGCCGATTGGCTCATGCTCAAACCTTGTCTCGGACTCTAGCTCTGTTTCCTCTGTGACTCTGAGTTTTAGTTTTAAATCTTAAGGATTTATTTTAGTGTAATCGAAACAGTCTGCTGATAGTTTACTAACCCAGCTTAGCTTGACTAGTGTACCTGAAATGTTTAGTTTGGCTAATGTACCTGAAATGTTTTTTGCTGTATATTAAACTAATTGATTGTTAAAGGATCTAGCGTTTCTTACTGTTTAAGTTTTGATCCCAGTTGAACCTTATTTTCCTTCTGTTTCATCTAGTAGTAGTAGTAGTAGTAAATCATTTTTTATTCAAATATGAATAATTGGATACATTCACTTGAGCAAAGCTCATTTTCAAGGAAGTTTCAAGTATCAAATTTCAAAAGAGAACTCAGCATAAAACAATGTCACAATCAAGACAAAAGGTTACCACAATATAACAGCAATATGAAACAAAAACATAAACATATAAACATTAAAAAGTGGAACAACCATTGCACAATATGCTCTTATTTAGTACAGACAAATACCATTTCTTTAATACATTTGCATTGTATTTAGTTTTTATACATCTGAGAGTTGTCGGGGATCGATTCCATAAACTAATACCTCTGGCAATAGCCGATGCTCTCCCTACCTTGAATTTCCCTGCAACTCTGTTTTCTGCCCTATTTGAATTATCTTCATGTCTATATTCTTTAATTTTTCACTGTCTACTTTCTCTTCCCCTCTCTTGCTTAATTTCTTTCCCCTACCACCCTGTTATTTGCCCTGTTAGAATAACAGCTCAGCACTGTTCTCTTACCCACCCACCCGATTTAACTGGCCATTGTTCCCTACCCCCTGCTGCCTTTCTGTCTCTTCCTGTCCCCTTTGCCCACCACTTACCCTGCCTTAACTCTGTCTGTTTGTCTCCTCTCTCTCCAATGTGAGGCCTCTGACTGGGTGCTTGCTGTACGGCAGCTTATGCTCTGCAGTCAAGCGCTGCCTGCCCCCATGGAACAGAGAAAGATAGACCGCAAGCCATGCGGCCAACTGTAGGCTCCGTACCTGCTTGCGATCCAGGACTCCCCACTCCAAGGTACTGCAGTTCTTGTGCTACCTCTTTGAAAAGGGTGCCAGTGCTGACTTTCCCAGGATTGGCTCGCTGTCCTCACCAGAATCCCACCGGGCTTCGTGCCAGCTCCACACCCTCCCCCCACCCTATCTGGTGTCTGTCTTCTATAGTTATGTATAATCACATGGGTGCGGTAATTTACTAAATGGCCACTTCCCCATCTGCAGCCCATACTTAGATGCCACTAGGGAGAGCTCTCTCCTACTCAACTCTAAGTCATCTCTAGTCCCATCTAAAGTGCCTCTCATGGGCTGAGTGAAACAAGTGAAATCAACGTGCTGATCTAGAGGGAACAGTCTTCCTATTCTTCTCTAAGCCTCCTACTGACCCATGTAAAGGGCATACCATGATCTGTGAGTATTCAAGTGGTAACAATGCACAGATTTATACTTCCTTCCAATTTGGGCACAACATATCTGACCATCCCAATTCTCCTTATATTGATTTTTCTTATCCCTGAGGACCTACAGGATTTTAAGGCTCAACAATATCCCCAATTCACTGTTACCGGAAACTTTCACTATGATTCTGGATTCATAATGGGCAACTTCTTATGATAACTCAAGGTGCATGATCACACCATGGGCTCTTGTTACATCTATCACCTGACCCAGGCCCTCCTTGTGGTCCCATGTCTCCTACCCCCCTTCAGGCACTTCACATTAGTTTCACTGGGTCGCACTCCAGCCCTAGGAATCACTCTAATCATAAAGTCATCAAAGTTGAGCTACAGGCCTCTGAAACAATACCTGTGAAGATTCTCCCTAATGCTACTGATGATTTCAGGCAATGTCCATCCTAATCCTGGCCCTCCAAGAGCACCCCACCGGGGGAATTTGAAACATAGGACCATTATAATGGCCACCATCAACATCTGTAGTCTCTTAAGTAAACTTGATAATCTTGAAGTCTGGACCACCCAGCACAACCCTGATGTACTATCAGTAGTTGAGACTTGGCTTTCCCCCAAGATTCCTGATATAGCAGTCCAGTTGCCTGGATACACCATTTTCCGGCAGGACAGACTAACAAAACATGGAGGAAGTTGTGCCATTTATCTAAAGGAGTCACTTATGGGACATTGAATTTGTTTTAGTTATTTTATCATAATATTTTATTGTGAATGTATTTTAAATATGTATTGTGCCTTGATTTTGAAAGGCGCATTATAAATAAAGATTATTATTATGCCTTGCCTAGGGCTATCTTTGGAGGCTCCTCCCAGGCTCTTGCAATTAAGGTGCTGTTCAACGCTCACAACAAGGCACTAACAGTCTTATCTGTCTATGTCCCTCCTAAAGAGCATGGTACAAGCTTCTACAGCATTATGAACTATATTTGCAACCTGAATCACAACTCTGAAACCATAGTCCTCGGGGATCTAAATATCAATTGACTCTTGCCTAACATAGACCCATTCAAGGATGAAATGTCCATGCTTAACGTTTCCCAGCTTGTTTCATCTCTGGTCAGGACCAACTACAAGATGGAAACAAGTAGCCTTCTTGACTGGATCCTCACTACCCACCCCGATCGGATCTCCAATGTGATAGTGCATCCTGACTCACTAAGTGATCACTCCCCCATCACCTGCAGCTGATCTAACAAATTCCACAAACCCCCTCTACAGTCCATTTTCAGCAGAGTTCTGAAATGTGGTCACTTGATATCCCTTAAACAACACCTGTGCACCCTGAATTGGTCACAACTCGACTTCACCAGTGACATCGATACTGCCTTGGACCACTTCATCAGGCACTTTAATGCTGCCTGTGACATCTATGCACCATTAAAAAGTTGAAATTTTGTGGCACTAAAAATCACTGGATAACCCCTGAACTCTTAGCTATGATGAACGCAAGGGACCATCTTTGGCACACGGCAAGAGCAAGAGCAAGTGGCAGGCAAGGTGACGTTCTTGCTTACAAAAAGGCAAGGAACAAATTCACGAGGGCAATCCTCCTTGGAAAAGCAAAATTCCACCATGAAGCTCTTGCCAGTTCCTGGGGGGATAGTAAGAACTTTTGGAATAACATCAAAGAAGTAACCAGCAAGTTGCCGAAGGTCTTGCATTCCATGCTAAACATCAATGGTACCCCTACCTTGGACCTGTTTGTTATAACAAATACTTTTAACTTGGCTTTCACTGATCTAAGCAGTGTCCTCCCTCAGGACTTCATTGACGATATTTCTCCTACCTTCACCCATAGTTCTGAATTTAAGTTCCCGCTCACACCTCCTTTTTATTTTAGAAGGGTCTTACTGCTAACTGCAAAGAAATACTTAAGCAAAGCCCTAGGAAGAACTAGATTTAGTGGTGACTCACCGGATCTAAAAATTGTTGCTCACACCTTTGACAAATTACTGGAACACCTCAAAGATTCTCAACCTCTCACTTCAGCTGGCACAAATCCCCCATATATGGAATTTAGCCCTTATCACCCCTGTTCACAAAAGTGGGGATTGAGTCCTACATGCAAACTACAGGCCCATCTCTATCCTACCACCTTTATCTAAAGTGCTCAAATGTATAGTGGCCGACCAACTTGTTGAAAACCTTGAGAAATATGCTCTCCAATGCCCGCAACAACATGGGTTCCGCAAGGGGCACAGCACCACCACTGCTCTGTTGGAATTCACTGCCTACATACATAAATCCTTAGACCATGGCAAACTAGTGGGTGTGGCCTTCATAGACCTAACAAAGGCCTTTGATACTGTCCACCATACGTTACTTCTTCAACAGCTGTCTTCCACTGGCCTTTCTACCAACACACTGTCCTGGTTTAAGAGTTATTTGTTGGATTGCACACAGCAGGTGAAAATATCACGTTATCTCTGACCAGCAGCACATCTGATCTGGGGTTCCACAGGGCTCTATTTTAGGGCCTGTACTATTCAGCATCTTCCTCAACAGTCTCCCTCAGGCATGACAACAAAGGATCCTCCTGTATGCAGATGATTCCATCTTCACTAGTCACCCTGACCCTCAGTAATTGGAACAACAATTATAACAAAGCTTTAATGAAGTTGAAGACAGGTTCAACAATCACAAATTGGTCCTTAATTACAAGAAAACTACAGTTATGATGTTCATTAGTTTGTGTAGCAAGCATAAATCCAAACTGCTTTCCATCAGAAACTGTCTAGGTGTCCCTCTCAAGCAAATCCACGATTTTAAATACCTGGGAGTAACCTTGGACTGCTCCCTCTCCTTTGTCCAACATATTGACAATGTTGCTCCAGCTCTCAACATAAAGATTGGTCTGATTCATTGACTTAAACGTTGCCTGACACCAGAAGCCCTCAAAGCTGCAATCCACAGCTCTATCATATCAATTATAGACTACGGTTTGGTCATCTATGGTGTGGCTACAACCACCTCTCTACATACAGTGGTAGCCACAGACATTGCCAGCTATTTCCTGATATTTCACAAAATTTCTAAAGAGTTTCTCTCTGCTGCCCCTACTGTGGAAATGTAGAAAGCAGGAGATATTTCTGGAAATGTGACAGAAATTTCGAGAAATAGGTGGCAGTGTCTGTGGCTGCTACACGAGGTTACACGAGAAAGAGTCCTGAAGGAACTGGAAGTAATAAAAGTTGATAAAGCAATGGGTCCAGATGGGGTGCACCCCAGGGTCCTTAAAGAACTAAGAGAGGTGGTGGCTAAACCTCTGGCTATCCTGTTTAGCCAATCACTGGAAACAGGTGAGGTACCCAAAGACTGGAGGACAGCAGACGTAGTCCCCTTATACAAAAGCAGGAACAAAGAGGAAGCAGGGAACTACAGACCAGTCAGCCTCACCTCGGTAATGGGGAAGATCATGGAAGCACTACTGAAGGAGAGATTGGTGGATCATCTGGTTGTCAATGGACTACAGGACCCAAGGCGGCATGGTTTCACCAGGGGGAGGTCATGTCAGACCAACCTCATTGAATTTTTTGACTGGGTGACTAGAGAGGTGGATCAGGGAGGGCAGTGGACATGACCTATCTGGACTTCAGCAAGGCCTTTGACACTGTGCCACATAGAAGACTATTACACAAACTGGGGAATATGGGTGTGGGCAGGACAGTAGTGTGGTGGGTAGGTAACTGGCTGGGTGGCAGGACACAGAGGGTGGTGGTAAATGGCTGTCACTCCACAGAGGGAAGAGTGACCAGTGGGGTACCCAGGGATCAGTGCTGGGACCGGTCCTATTCAACATCTTCATCAGTGACATTGCACAGGACCTAGAAGGCAGAATTTCACTGTTCACTGATGACACAAAGCTCTGTAACAGAGTAGACACACAGAGTGTAGACAGAATGAGAAGGGACCTGCAGAAACTTGAAGAATGGTCAGGGGTTTGGCAATTGAAATTCAATGCAAAGAAGTGCAAGATAATGCATATAGGGGCACAAAACCCTGGCACAATATATCAGTTGGGGGGTGAGGATATAGCATGCACCAAGCAGGAAAGGGATCTTGGGGTTATCATCTCTGATGACCTCAAGGTAGGGAAACAGTGTGACAAGGCAGCAGGTAAAGCAAATAGGATGCTGGGATGTATAGGCAGGGGCATCACCAGCAGGAAAAGGGAGGTCATAATTCCGCTATACAAGACACTACCTACATAAGGACATAGACAGGGTAGAGAAGGTTCAGAGGAGGGCAACAAAGATGGTGCATGAATTGCATCACAAGTCCTATGAAGACAGGTTGAAGGAATTGAACATGTACTCCCTGGAGGAGAGGAGGGAGAGAGGGGATATGATAGAGACATACAAGTATCTCACAGGGAGGAACAGGGTGCAGGAATACACTATTTTAAGTGAAAAGATGTTCCAGGACTAGAGGGCATGGGATGAAGTTGGAGGAGGGACGATTCAGAGGAAGCGTGAGGAAGAATTTCTTCACAGAACGGGTGGGTGGACAAGCGGAACACCCTGCCAGAGGAAGTGGTGGGGGCTGAAACAATCACGGGATTTAAGAATGCATGGGATAGACATAAAGGAATTCTGGAGGTCAGGGGTAAGGGGCAACAGACTTCTAGGAAAACATAAACTGAACTTACAAGCTCAAATGGGCAGACTGGGTGGGCCATAGGCCCTTATCTGCCGACACTGTCTATGTATCTATGTACTGTAGAATAGCCATGGCATTAAATAAGGCCTGCAGACATCTTACAGGTGCTGTGCACCTTACTCATACCTGTGACCTTTATGCTTAATCTGGGTGGCTTCAACTAAGTGTCAGGCTACAATACCAAACTTGCTTGTTCATTAAAAAAGCTCTTCTTGGCCTCCTGACTCCTGGTACTAAGAACCTCCTCACCTCTCATTGCAGCTGTTAGCATATTAGAAGCTCTACCTCCCCATGTAAATAAGTGCACCTATCTGCCTCCGAAGTACCCCTCCCCCGCTAGTTTAAATTGCATTCAATATGTTCTTTAAAAAGAGCAGCAGGAAGCTAAGAAAACCACTCACGGGTGAAATAGTTGGTGTAAGTAAATCAATGGTGCAAGTAATCAATGCAGATAGCACCAAAGAGTAGCCCCCAACTCACTGGTCAGGTAAAAGTTGCAAAAACATTTAAATGGCAAAAATCGTGGCAAGTTTTATTGTGACTTTTAATATACATATTAAAAAGAAGCTCAATACTTCATGCAAATATGTGCACTTTTTCAAGAGTACTAGGTGCCAGCATTAGCACTTAAACAGTAACAAACATCAAAAAACTTGCAAATATCAGTTACTAATCATGAGTAAATTACAGGCATCCAATCATGAAGATACCAACCTTAATCAATTTAGTGCAACAATGTGAGCCCCCCCAAAACACAAAAAATAATAAATACACATGTAAAAAGGTAAACATCAAAAACATTAGGAGATTATAAATACGGTAGCATCTATTATACAGTTATATGCATAAATACAGTACAGTGGCACAAACCAAAATACAATGCAGTTCCATGCAGTTTTACTGCAAAGTATTGCAGTATGCTGCAGGGACCAATATAATTCAATGGCAACTAAGCCCTTTTGTCATGCACTATTTTGTGACACATCAATTACTGTAAGGTACTTTAATAATAATAAAAGTAATAACTTTATTTCTATGGTGCCTTTCAAAATATCAAGGCACCTAACAAATTTAAAATAACATATCAAATATCCAGAATCATAAAATAGTGTAAAACAATTAATCTGGTTACAGAAGTCATTCATTCACCAAAAGCTTGGAACCACAAGTACATCTTTAAAGCTAATTTGAATCCCTCCATGGTCGTGCACTCTCGTAACTGACAGGGTAGAGAATTCCAGACAGTAGGGGCCACATACATAAATGCCCGGGCTCCAGACAATTTCAAACATACCTTTGGAGTCTCTAGCAACCCCTCATTGGTTTAGCGGAGTGAATGTCAAGGGAAGTAGGGAACCAGAAGCTCTTTCAGGTAGTCCAGGCCCTGTCCATGTAGGGCTTTAAAAGTCAAAAGACCGACTTTAAAAGTGACCTACCACTGTACCGGCAGCCAGTGCAGTTTGCGCAGCACCGGCGTAATGTGACAGGATCTAGAAGTTCCTGCCAAAAGCCAGGCTGCAGCATCCTGCACTAGCTGCAAGCAGTAGATTTCCACCCCAGATAGCCATAGGTAAAGGGAGTTGCAGTAATCTAGGAGCGAGGACACAAAGGCGTGGACCAGCGTAGGAAGATCACTGGATAGAACAAGGTGCTTAATCCTGGAGATATTCCTCGGATGGTAAAAAGAGAATTTGATGACGGCTGACACCTGTGAATCCAGAGTCAGCCCTTCATCAAAAATTACTCTCAAGTTTCACACCCATTCAGAGGTCGGGAGTGATGCGCCCCCAAGAAAAAGCCCTGAGGGCGAACCCACTCCAGCCACCCCCCCCCCCCATCCGGCGTGCCAGATCCACAACCAGCACCTCAGTCTTTTCTGAGTTCAACTTTAGCAAACTGGAATCCATCCACTCCTGGATTTCTATGAGGCAGATATTAAAGACTGAGAGAGCTCCATCCTGGTTAGGTGCAAAAGAAAGGTAGAGCTGGGTATCATCAGAATAGCAGTGAAACCTCAGCCCATACCTTCTTACAATATCTCCGAGGGGCAGCATGTACACTGTGAACAATATGGGGGACGACACTGAACCCTGAGGGACCCCACAAGAAGGAGCAACTGGGTCCAAGCAATAAACTCCAGACACCATTCTCTGAGTTCTTCCAGTAAGAAAAGATGTAAACCATCTGAGGACTGTACCTGACAGTCCACAGATGAACCTCAGGTGATCAAGCAGAACCCCATGGTCCACAGTGTCAAATGCTGATGAGAGATCCAGAAGAACCAAGATGGAACGTTTTTTCCAATTTTTAGCCATTAGGATATCATTGAGTACCCGAACCAGTGCTGTCTCAGTACTATGTATCTTTTGAAATCTGGACTGGAGGGGTTCATTGATGTCATGGATGGTCAAATGGTTCTCCAGCTGCACAGCCACTACTTTATCAATCACCTTCCCTAAAAAGGGAAGGTTAGAGATAGGTCTGTAATTTGCATGGCAGTCTGGTCCAAAGAAGCTTTCTTCAAGAGGGGTGTTACCACTGCCTCCTTCATGGAGCTAGGAAACTCACCTGTTTCCAAGGAGTACCAGACTATCCATGTTAGGACTGGACCGATAGAATCAATACAACCCAGAATCAGGGAAGTTGGTCCTGGATCCAAACTACAGCATGTAGGATGTGCACCCTGGACAATCTGCATGACATCTGTGAACTCCGATCAGTCAGAGATACTCCAGGAAAACCGAGAGGCAGTGGCCTCGAGCCAGTCCACAGCAGTGCCCATAGAGTGTGCTGGCTGGAACACTGCCCTGATGTCAGCCACCTTAGATCCAAAGAATCGAGCAAGTTCATCACACTCTAGTTGCAAAAAGGCTTTTTGAACTTGTAGACAGGCTGGGTTGCACAGTCTGTCCACAGAAGCTGAGCTGGTTGATTCTGAGCGGCCGCAATCTCCCCGGACAGGAACTCTGCCTTCTTATGGGTGATTGCAGATTGATAGGCTTGATAATAGTCCATCAATCTAAGGTGGTCGGCATCAAGGGCGGACTTCCACCAGCAATGCTCTAACCTTCGTCCTACTTGCCGCATCTCCCTCAGAGTCCAATCAAACCATAGGGACTGAGGGCGAAGGGAGAGAGGACGAACCCAGACAGGAGCAATGACATCCAGGGTCACCAAGATGGCTGAGTTATAGGCCATCATGAGGGCCTCTGGGTCACTGATTGCCACTAGAAGGGACAATAGGTCAACTACCCCCGCCAGGCCTTCAGAGCTTACATCTCATAAAGGGCGATACCTGACCATCTCCACAGGGGTAGGCCTACGAAAAAGGGGGGGGCACTAAAACTAAACCCCACAGTGTAGTGATCAGACCATCCAACTGGTTCCACCCCCAAATCAGAGGCTTCGATCCCCAGGAGGAAGTCTAAGTCCAGAGAGTGACCATGTTTATGGGTAGCAGTGGTAACTATCAGTGTGAGACCCAGAGATGTCATCAACTGGAGAAAGTGTTGTCCAAATTGTAAGAGTTCGTCATCGACCCAGGCATTGAAGTCGCCCAGGACCATCAGCCTGGGCATCTCAAATGCCATGTCAATGACAAAGTCCGAGAATTCCTGAAGGAACAGGTTCTCATCTCTGGGTGGATGGTAGATGAGGATGATCCTACAACCTACAGCTGCTACCATGGTACACTCAAATGACTCAGTCTCCTCAGCTGGTACACTCGTGAGGTTAAGTTTTGGTCTGAAATAGACCACAACCCCCCGCCATGATCCAATCTCGGGCAGTGGATCACCGAGTACCTGACTAGAGTTAAAGCCTCCAATATGGGGCCAGAATTCTCATCCAGCCAGGTCTCAGTGATGCAAGCCAGGTCCACCATTCCAACAAGATCTGCAATAATTGCAGTCTTGTTTTTAATGGACCTGGCATTGCATAACACTGCCCAAGTTGAATGAACCTCCCAGGCTGCCTGAACCACCTGCCCACCAAGATTGGTAGTGCTCTTGGGTATGGAAACCAGACAAGGCAGACCGCGATCTTGATTCCATTTCACCCCAGGGTGTCTTCTGGATCCTACAACCCTGATACGGTGGCCCCGCTCACTCATCCTCCACTGTTCACATCCCCCACCCCTTCTCCCCCTACGAGCAGCACCCAGTGCCCTGCAGCGCTGGTAAGTTGTAAACTGCAAAGGGGGGAGGGCGCAGACAGCAGAAGGTGAGTAGCACACAACTGTGGGGGCAGGCTTCCAATACATTCTGGTAACCAATATACTCAAACAACACTCCCTTAACTAGACCAATTATATACCTAAAAACAACATACAAAATAAAATAAAATTAAACAAACCGCTTACTAAGAAGAATAACCCTCAAACATCCATCCCCCTTAACAGAATAAATAAATAACCCTCAAACAACCCTCCGATAAAATAGTAACTTAGAATCTTAAATAAGATTCATCTACATGAAGAGATTTGGTCAGAAAATAAAAATTAAACCTTCGTGACACTATAAATTAAACTGGAAAATACAAAAAAAATAAATCAAACAAACAAAACAAAAACAGCAGAATCTTCACCACCCCATGGCCCTCCCATAGCCTCAGGAGATAAGTAAAGCAGTATTAAACTGAAAAACAAATAAAATAAAACATCAAAATGAAGTCTAAAACAGCAGTTTCAGTGAAACAAAGTCAGTCAAAGTTAGCAGATGAACCTTTGGCACTGTAACTAAAAACAGAGCATTGGGGAAAGATTCAATTTTCTAGACCCCATTGAGCCTCTCACCACCAACAGAGATTGAAAAGCGCTCAGGAGCTCAAACCTCCTGAACCGACAGATGGAAATGTCTTGAAGATTTTGCCCAGGAGAATAAATTCAATGTTTCCCAAACTTCAGACACTCTCACTGACTGGGTTTAGGAAATAACATATGGCACTCTCACTGCCAGTTAAGTAAATAGAACTGAAGATCTGACCATAGCTGAAACCAGGGAAGGAAGTCCGGAGAAAACCTCTTTTGTTAGTGGGTCACTCTGGGGCCAGGAGTGAACCCCGAAAAATCTATATAGGCATCCAACCTGGGTCTACAGCAACTGCCACAGGCCTCTGTCCAAACCCACCAACTAGTAGATCCCACGGGGGATCCCTAGAGGCCACCAGCCCCAGCTACCAGCTCCCCATCAGAATAGGGGCGAGTCCCTCGCACCACTGCAAACCCACGCTCAACCCACCCAAAAGATCAGGGCTTACAGCACCCGGCACCAAATCAAACCGTTTGTCTTACCACCAACCTGCTGTTTAGGTCCAGGCAGTCAATTCCTCCACCAACAGAAAACTGAAAATCATGATCCACAGTCTTCTCTTGTGCTGCTTCAAATGTCTTTTTTACAGCAGTCCCCTCCAACTCACCAACTCACATCCAATCCACATGGAAATGTCCAGTGGTGAAAACAGCCCAGTCCCAGTATTGAGAGAGTAGCAGGCCCGGCCGCTGAAAATACCAAGGCGGCAGTGGGGGCTGATTAAGATAGCCCCAGTGCACACCTCGAGGAAGTCCAAGGCAGCACCCGATATTGCACCTGGGCTCGGTGTTTTCAACTAGTTCCCTCAGATGGATTGGGAGAAAACACAACCAGCAAACAGTAAGGTGGCAGTAAAACGAATCACCGACTGACACTAGTCGACAATAAGACATCCGATGTCCGAACAAAAATGCAAGTCAATATCTAATAATCCCAGCACAAATACAAATGGGGGGATAACATAATAAAACAGTGATACAGCAAAACGAACATAAATCCTAAAAGCTTAAAAAACTTAAAACTACTACGAAGCAACTGATGGCACACCCAGCCTGGTGGCCATCTTCTCAGAAAGATGAAACCATTGCATCCTGACTGGGTCTGGTGTAGCTGAAATTGCTACATATAAGAGACTAAGGGCCAGATATTCAAAACTTACCCCCTGGAACCACTTGCACTCTATATTCAAAAGAATAGCCCCGGGGCTAAAGCAGCTGAATATAGTGTGCAAATGAAGCCGTGCAAACAGGGCTGGGAGTGCAGCGCAAAAATAGCCCTGCAAATAAGACAGCTCTGAATATAGCATCCAGGAAGTGCAAACCACAGCAGCAGCTTAGTGCTCATGGACATGGAGGAAGGTAAAGGTGAACTACATAGGCAATGTGTGTGCTGGCAAATAAGTGGATTCACTAAAGCTGCAAACAACAGTGCAGGCCAAATACTGCAGAACTGTACTACAGTTCGGATCAGTTTGCTTGGCACAAACACACTTACGCAGCTCTAACATGTTTGCCTGGCGCTAAGATATTTGTCCGGGTCAAATATTTGCTGTATTCCAAAAGTGATATGCAAATGAGCCTGGTTAGGCAGTCTGTGTGCAGACATTCATATTAGCATCTCATTGTGGCCTGATTTGCAAATAGATTGCCCAGAGCTATTGCAAGGTCCCACAGCTCCCCCTGTATGTCAGTCTGGAAGTACAGGGGCAGGTTAGGTCTGCTCACAGCTCCATCTGTATGTCAGTCTGGAAGTACAGGGGCAGGTTGGGTCTGCTCACAGCTCCACCTGTATGTCAGTCTGGAAGTACAGAGGCAGGCTGAGTCTGCTCACAGCTCCATCTGTATGTCAGTCTGGAAGTACAGGGGCAGGTTGGGTCTGCTCACAGCTCCACCTGTATGTCAGTCTGGAGTACAGGGGCAGGCTGAGTCTGCTCACAGCTCCACCTGTATGTCAGTCTGGAAGTACAGGGGCAGGCTGGGTCTGCTCACAGCTCCACCTGTATGTCAGTCTGGAAGTACAGGGGCAGGCTGAGTCTGCTCACAGCTCCACCTGTATGTCAGTCTGGAAGTACAGGGGCAGGCTGAGTCTGCTCACAGCTCCACCTGTATGTCAGTCTGGAAGTACAGGGGCAGGCTGGGTCTGCTCACAGCCCCACCTATATGTCAGTCTGGAAGTACAGGGGCAGGCTGAGTCTGCTCACAGCTCCACCTGTATGTCAGTCTGGAAGTACAGGGGCAGGCTGTGTCTGCTCACAGCCCCACCTATATGTCAGTCTGGAAGAGCATGGTGGTAGCTGCAGGCTATGTTTGTACACAACTGCAGAAACCATTGTGCCCCAGGGAACTACACAGCACAGGCACAGGTGGTGGTGCTGCACGCAATAGTCAAACTGTAGTCTCTGCTACAGTGCATAGCAGACACTACAGCAACAAGGTGGCTGGTAGTGTGAGGGACACTGCAATCAATGCCTATGGTGTGTCGGGTATCAATGACTGCTGCACTCCACACAGTGGGATGCACAGCTGGAAGGTGTGTTCTGACAGTGGACATCATTGGCATGGGATTCTCACACTAGCATGCACATGGCTGGCAGTGTGTGATGGGGAGCCTGGGCAGGTGTGTGGTATATGCCCCGGGAGGGGCAGACACATACCACCATACAGGCACACTGATGTGAGGGGCATTCTCGTCACTGACACATGTGCACTGCAAGGATAGCCCAGCCATGTGGCAGCACCTACTATGTGGTGCAGCCTGGCCACCTGTACATCCTCCCCTCAGTACCCTCCATTTCCCCCACTGCTGCATGTGTGTGCTGGATTGTGGTGGTGTACTCCAATGGGGGGGACTGGATGTGAGTGCAGCATGTCTCTTCCATGGCATATGGAGTGGCCCAGGGTAGCTATCTGCCCTCTCTGCCTCCTCATTGGCTGCAATCATCAGGTGCACCATGATGCTGTTGTTATTTATGGCCATGTTGCCTATTGCTTCTGTGTCCACGCCCCCATCCTTGTTTTGCCCAGAGTTAAGACTATCTTTTTCTGGGTGGTAATTTGCACCACGCAAAGTTTCATGCAAAGTTGCACAAACACACTTTACGCTGCGCTAATGCACTGAATATAGCATAGTGTCTGTATTCATGCACACGCTCCTTCTCTTTGCACAGTGCATACATTATAATTTTGCCCAGTGCTAATGCTGTTTGCCATACTATTTGGTCTTTTGAATATAAGGGACCCACAAAAACCCGGTGCAAACAGTTTGCGCCCGATGCAAAGTTTTGAATATCTGGCCCTTATGTCCCAAATACTCCAGCAATATAGTGTTGCCTCAAGTTTATCTTCGATACATAAATCATAATTTCCATTAGCGCAGCATGACAGATGAGAAGAGAAGCTGACAGAAAAGGTACACACAGCACTATGCAAGACCTAAAACATAATGGGAGCAAAATGAGTTATAGCAAACATGTTTCCTAATCAACACTGTCATTGGGACTGTGGCCTTCAGTCACCTTCAACTTGTACTGTAAGTACAGAATGCCTCCTGTTTTAGGATAAGGTTACCAAGGCTGACCCCTAAGGACCCAATGATACCTTCTCCAGGTCCATGACATTAAAAAAACATGTCTATTCCCCTTATCTAGGACATGTGCAGCAAAAGCACTGTTTGCAGGATTGGCTGATTTTCCCAAACTGTCTGACTATCTTCTGAAACCTTCTCAGCAGCTCTGGGCCAGAAAGACTATAAACATGGCTGACAACTTTCTTTCCACAGACAAATGCAGCACTAGTGAAGGAGACTTGAAACTTCCATTCAATTACTGATGACTTACCTTTACACTTGATAGAAAAGCTTGTACTTACATAGGACGTGGCACATTTTTTAAAAGTTTGGATGGAGCATATAAACTTTGAAGGCACATATTTCATTCTTCTGTTGCTCACATTGTTTAGTCATCAGTGATTATTGCTGTGGTATTCAAAGCCCAATAGCAAATAAAAGTAGATGAAATGAAGCTGAAGAAGTGGTGCTGCAGACAAAACAAATACAATGAACATAAACTTGGCTGACCTTTAAATTGCTAATGATTTTTAAATAATGTTTGCCCTTCTGTGCCAGCCATTGGGTAATTTGCATCCTGATTCCACCTGCTGTCTGCTGAGACCGGAGTTTGTCATTGTCACAGGGGAGCACTGTTAGGTGCCTTGCTGTTTGCTCCATGTTGATATCAAAGTTTGCAGCTCAGTGTGGCTTTGGAAGCTACTGAAGACTGGCACTGATTCCCTCTCTGCTGCCAGACCCTGGTGGCAGTCCATGGAGTCACCTGAGTAGTAAACTGTGTGTGACTCTGGCTGGATAGTTTGCGAGTGCACTTGGCACCAGAAAGAGGAGCCACAGCATCCTTGGTTCTCCCCTGCCCAGCTGCCACAGTCCATATAAGGGTGCTCTATGCAAAAGGAAGAGAGATAATAGTTTCTGTTCAGCCCTCAGTCTTGCACCTGCAGTCCAGGAAGGGCTGTGGGGTGAAGATCTAATGGCTTGGAGAGAGGCAGCAGCAGGTGCTTTCAGGTGGGAGTATAAAGAAAGACCCCACTTTGAGACGGAGGTAACATCACAATTGGTTTGTGGGGTATTATGCTACATGGTTGTAACTTGACTGACCCGTTTAATAGTTCACTAGAGTCAGGCATGGTTCCACAGCACTGGAGAATGGTATATGTAGTGCCCCTCCTAAGCGTGGTACCAAGGACAACTTAGGGAACTACAGACCAGTCAGTCTGATGTCAAATCAACTGCAATTTTATAGAAACTATATTTAAGGAAAGGTTAGAAGAGTACCTGGATGAAAATGGTCTCTATGATGAGAGGCAACACAGGTTTATGGAAGGGAGGTCGTGTCAAACAAATCTGATTGACTTCTTTGACTGGGTCACTAAAACAGTGGACAGGGGTCAAGCGGTGGGCATCCTTTACCTGGACTTCAGCAAGGCCTTTGACTCTGTACCCCAAAAGAGGTTGATCAGGAAGTTGGCAGATACAGGGGTTGGTGAGAATTGACCAGTTAGGTGGAAAACTGGCTGAGGGGCAGGACACCGAGAGTGGTGGTAGGAGGTGAGCTTCCAGCACCAGGAAGGTTACCAGTGGGGTCCCACAGGGTTCAGTGCTGTTCAATGCCTTCATCAATGATATTGGGGGTGGAATTAAAGGCAACATTTGCTTTTTGCAGATAACACCATGCTCTGTGGGAGGGTGGTACACAGCAGAAGGGATACAAGACCCAAAGAAAGATCTGGAAATGCTAGAGAGGTGGTCCAGGATTTGACATCGTTGCCTCAATGCAAAGAAATGCAAAGTTATGTACATCAGAGCCAAGAACCCAAGGACTGTGTACAGTCTGGGAGGGATCCAGATATCTGTGTCAGAGGAGAAGGACCTGGGTGTGATGATCACTACCAGTAACCTGAAATACTCCACACAATGTAGGAAAGCAGCAGCAAAGGTAAATAAAATGTTGGGCTGCATTGCCAGAGAGATCTGCAGCGAGTGAGAAGACATAATATGGCCCTTGTACAGGTCATTAGTGAGGCCGCATCTGGAGTACAGTTTACAGTACTGGTGCCTGTACCTAAAAAAAGACAAAAACCTGTTGGAGGTGATCCAAAGGAGAGCAGATTATTGTGGGCCAATAGGATAGGACATACAAGGAGAGTTTGGAAGCCCTGAACATGTATTCCCTATTGGAGATGAGAGAGGGGGACATGACTGAGACCTTCAAGTATTTGAAAGGAATAAATAGCATGGACGAGGAAGTTCTCTTCAAGCTTAGTGGGAACCAAAACATGACAGCACACAGTCTCAAGCTAAAGGAGTGGAGGTTTAGGAGAGAGGCTAGGAGGCACTTCTTCACAAAGAAGGTGGTGGCAGGTTGGAACATGCTTTCTGAGGAGCTGATTTCATTGAAAACGGTTGACTGCTTCAAGGGAGGCTGGGATAGACTTAAGGAGAAAATAGGGGTCAAGAGAAGGGTGGCCAGAAGGGAAGGGCAAATTGATGAGGAGAGCAGGGTCGGTAGCTGATACCCTGCAATCCGAGCAGACTTGATAGACCTAATGGCCTTATTCTGGTGGCTTCTTCATACGTTTGTATGGTACTAGGTCCCCTGTCTTTATGGGTGAGAATACCATATTTTCCTATGTGGTAGCACCCTGGCAGCATGGTGTGAAAATGATCCCCAAAGATGGGGTCACCATGCCACACTGAACCCTTGTTACGCCATTAACATCGAGGCACCATTCACCAAAGGCCTAAAGATCCAGCTATCCTGTATTTATATTCAGATGCCCCTTTTACCTTGTAGGTGGGGCAGCTACGTTAACAAGCATTGGTCAATTCCAGTGATGTTTGACTGCATGTTTTTATAATGCAAATGTGGTGTGGGCTCCTATATGTGCCCCTCTCCCAAGGGGGTAGACTGGATCACTGCTGAGCACAGCTCCTATATGCATGCTCCTATTTCCCAAGAAAAGTGGGTTCAATCACTGCCAAGCATTATTCCTATCACTGCCTCTGCAGCCAGTAGCTTATTGGGTCCCTACCACTCCTTCCAAGGGATAAGGATTGTCCACCTTGGTGGCAAGCAGCTGGTTGGGTCCTCGCTGCTCCTGTAAGGGGACCAGGATGGTCCATCTCAGCAACAGGTAGCTGATTGAGTCTGTGCCACACCTGCAGAGAAGACAGGGATGGTCCGCCTCAGTGACGGGCAGTTGCTTGCATGCCTGCCATTCCTGCAAGGGTACTGGGATGGCCTGCCATGGTAGAGGGCAGGAGGGTAGATTTATTTTAAAAAAATGGGGATCAGGAGGGAGGGTTACATGAGCTGGGAACTGGGAGGGGTTTTATTTTTAGAAAATGGGGCTCAGGTAGAGAAGGTATCGAGAGCTAGGAGCGGAGAGGGTCATTTTATTTTTAAAAAATGGGGAATGGCATGGAGGGGATTCTGAGCTGGAAGTGGCAAGGGTTGTTTTGTATAAAAAAACACCAGAGATAGGCAGCGATTGTTTCCTGAGCTCGCAACAAGGAGGATAATTTTATAAAAAAAAAACCTGGAGATTGGCAAGGAGGGTTTCTTGAGCCAGTAGCAAAGAGGGTAATTTTATTTGAAAAGAATACTGGAGATCAGTAGGAAGGGTTTCCAGAGCTAGGAGCAAGAACAGTCATTTATTAAAAAAAAAATTGGGGGTTGCCTGGAAGTGGTTTCTGAGCTGGGAGCAGGGAAGGTTGTTTTATTTAAAAAAAAAATACCAGGGATCAACAGGAAGGGTTTCCTGAGCCGGGAGCGAGGACGGTCATATTATTTATTTTTTTAATGGAGGGATCCAGCAGGGAGAAGATCCTGATCTGGAAGCACAGAGGGTCATTTCAGTGAAAAACTAGCAAGCAAACATAAAAAAACCTGAAATGAATGGACCCATTGAATATAAAGGGGAATATTCATTTCAATATTTTATTTTCTTTAAGGCATAACTTTTTTGCTTTTTAATATTTTTTCCTACATTTTTTCTGTTGAGGTCTTTTCTACCCTCACTCTCAAGAACCCTATGGGTGTGAACTTTCAAACCCCCCTAAAATGGGTGTTTGCAGTGAATGCTGATGTTTTCACAAACACCTACTGTGGGGGTGATTTGAAAGTTGGCACCCATAGGGTTAGTGAACGGGACTAAAATAGACAGTGACAGAAAAAGGAGGCAAAAATATTAAAGCACAAAAAAGTTATGAATTAAAGAAAAATTTGAAATGAATGGCCTATTGAAATGCATGGGACATATTCATTTCAATGCAGTCAGTGAGCAGAGGAACAGCATGTCAAGGGACATAAGAGAAGTCAGCATTAAGGAATAGAGGAGCCACAATGAGTGTCAGTGCGGTGGGAGGTAGGTGGGAGGATGGGAAAGGGTAGTGTGTTATTTCTAACCAGTTTGGGGGAGAGGGGGTGATACTGAAGGTGGGATTTGGCACCCTCCACTGGTAATTTTGTCTGTGGTACAGGGGTTGCAGCGATCATGGGGGAAGAGGGGGCGAGGTGCTGAGAGGGTGGTAGATGGTGGGGGTTACTTTTTTGACATTGGGGGAGGAAGTGTTAATGTTTGGATGGGAAGGCAGGAGGAAGAGTCATAGGAGCGATTTTACCAGTGGAGCCAGTGTTAAAACTAGTTTCCTCGGAGCAGGGCAGGCAGCACTCCATGCACTGCAAGGAGGATTTTAGTGCTAGGATACTCTATTGTTAGAGGGGTGGAGAGGGTGTTTGGGTAAGGGGGATAAGAGTAGGGGGTGGTCAGATGCCTGCCTGGAGCATCAGCCCTCTGAGACTGGGATAAGATAGGAAGGATAGCAGGGGAGGGAGTAGGGAGTGCTGGTACACCTTGATACCAACAATCTGGAGAATTGACCTGTGGAGAAAGTGATGAGGGACTTCCAGAGGTAGGGAGACAGATTAAAGAACTGCTTGACTTCCATAGCTTTTTTTGAAGTCCTTCCTGTCTGGGATGAGGAGGATAGGAAGAACAGAGTGAGAGAGGCAGAGCTTGAAGTGTTCAATGGGTGGTTGAAGAGGTGGTGTCAGGAACACCTCTTTATAGGGGATAGGGGAGGCTTCCTGGACAGAAGGCTCTTCAAAGGTGATGGTCTTCACCTGGTAAAAGAGGGGACTACTGTGTTAAGGCAGAAGCTTGATGTCTTCATTGGCAGACGGTTCAACTAGCTGCAGGGGAGACTCAGGCAGGGGATCCACTGTGGAGGGAGAAACAGTGGAGAACTTAGACAGGACTCCCCAAGGATGGGGGTAAGCCATATTCAGGGAATAATAGATGGGAGGAACAAGTTCAGTGGACAGGGCAGGATAGATACAATAGACATGAAAGGAAGGGGAAACACAAAGCACCAAGGTTATTAGAGAACAGTGATTGGTGAGGGCAATTGAGAACCAATAGAGGGGTGGGTGCATGTTGGAGGGAGGTATTTATTTTTTTATTTAAACATTTGTTAACCAGGAAAGGCACACTGAGCTGAGGCTCGATTCCAGTGTGATCCAGGGGCAGGGGAGTGGAGGAATACAACATTTCCTATGTAAAGAGCTGCTGCTCAAAGATATTAATCCAAGATTTCAATAAATAAATAAATAAATAAAATTTCCAAGTACAAATAAACCACGTTACAGTGTGGTTTACAAAACACAACAGGTAAGCATTTAGGCTGTACAAATGCAGTTACATAGTAAAAGGGGTATGGCCATCAAAAAACGGAGGGTGATGAGTACCAGTGTCCGTAGTCTGGGTAACAAGCTCCCTGACCTAGTGGCTTTGATGGAAGAGGGACACCTGGATATCATGGTAGTCACAGAAATATGATACACAGAGAACCATGACTGGGATGTCAACATATCAGAGTACACAAGCTACAGGACGGACAGGGAGGGTAAAAGAGGAGGAGGAGGAGTAGCTCTCTACATAAGGGAAGGAATTAAAGTAACAGAACTAAAGGGTAGACAGGGAGGGGAGGAGGCACTGTGGGTCACCCTGGAGACAGGAAATGGCACTACAATCCGCACAGGGGTTGTTTGCAGACCACCATCTCAGAGGAGGCAATGGAAAAGGAAATGATAGAAGGGATCCTTAGAATGGCAGAAAAGGGAGAGATATTGTTGATGGGGGACCTGAATATGCCAGATGTTAACTTGAGCACCTTTACTGCAGCCACATCCAAGAGCAGGGTCATTCTCGATGCCCTACAGGGGGCATGCCTCAGACAGCTAGTGTTGGAACCCACTTGGGAGGGAGCAATCTTAGACCTGGTACTTTCAAATGGGGATGGAGAGAGGATCTCAGATTTAGAAGTGGGTAGCCATCTGGGAACAAGCGATCACAAAAACAGTGTGGTTCACAATAAACACAGCTGTAGAGCCAAGCCA
Source organism: Neoceratodus forsteri (assembly GCA_016271365.2). Lineage (NCBI taxonomy): Eukaryota > Metazoa > Chordata > Ceratodontiformes > Ceratodontidae > Neoceratodus > Neoceratodus forsteri. The sequence continues at coordinate 155,167,337 of CM028131.1, read as the reverse complement.
TACAAAAGTAAGGGTGTTGGACTTTAGGAGGGCTGATTTTGGCAAAATGGGAGAGTGCCTCAGAAAAGCACTAGCAAACAGGCAAGAAGGATGGGTGGAAGAATAATGGGGAAAAATCAAAACAGCCATCACGGAGGCAACAAGCCTTTGTGTAAAGCAAATCAACAAAACAATATGAAAGAAAAAGACACTACGGTTCTCAAAAGAGGTGGCAGGGAAGGTTAAGGAGAAAAGGATAGCATTCAGGAAATATAAGGAAACACAGAAGGAGCAGGACAGAAAACTATATCAGTTAAAGCAGAAGGAGGCAGAGTAAGTACTCAGAATAGCAAAGGCCCAAACTGAGGAAAAGATAGCCAACTCTGTTAAGAAAGGGGAAAAAAACTTTTATAGGTACATCAGGGAGTGAAGAAAGACCAAGGGAGGGATACCGAGGCTTAATAAAGGGGAGGGAATGTGGGCAGAGGGTGAATTTAAAAAAGCAGGGATACTGAACAAATACTTCCACTCAGTATTCACAAAAGAAGAGGAGGGGGAGGTGCCTAATCCAATTAACAGAAGCACTCTGGATAGGGGGGTTGATACCAGTTCATTCACAGAAGAGAGGGTTCTGAAAGAACTCCTAAAACTGAAGGTGGACAAAGCAATGGGGCCTGACAGGATTCACCCAAGAATTCTAAAAGAACTAAGGGTAGAACTAGTGACACCACTGACTACGCTCTTTAACAAATTATGGGAGAATGGGGTGGTACCTGAGGACTGGAGGAGGGCAGATGTGATTCCACTTCACAAAAGTGGGAGCAAGGCAGAGGCAGGAAACTACAGACCTGTTAGTTTGACCTCAGTGGTAGGGAAAATGATGGACTCACTTCTGAAGGAAAGAACTGTTGAGTACCTAGAGGCCAACAGGGCACAGGACCCAAGGCGGCATAGATTCACAGTGGGAAGGTCGTGTCAGATGAATCTATCAGATTTCTTTGACTGAGTGACCAAAGTAGTAGACCAGGGAGGGGCTATAGACATGGCCTACCTAGACCTTAGCAAGGCATCTGACACAATCCCACACAAAAGATAAATATACAAGTTAGCCAGCCTTGGAGTGGGTCCCAAGGTGGTAGCCTGGGTAAACAATTGTCTGGACAACAGGACGCAGAAGGTAATAGTAAACAGAGTCTACTCTGAAGAAAGGGGGGTTACTAGCGGAGTACCGCAGGGTTCAGTACTGGGACAGGTCCTCTTTAATGATTTTATAAGTGACATTGCGGAGGGACTGGAAGGAAAAATATGTCTCTTTGCAGATGACACAAAGATCCGTAACAGGGTCGATACGGAAGGTGGAGTGGAAAGGATGAGAAGGGACTTGGCAAGGTTGGAGGAATGGTCAAATGTCTGACAGCTTAGATTTAACACAAAGAAGTGCAAAGTAATGCACCTGGGAAACAAAAACCCAAGGGAAGAGTACACAATGGGGGAGTGAGATACTAACAACAACAAAAATGGAAAGGGACCTGGGGGTAGTCATATCAGATGACCTAAAGGTGGATAAGCAATGTGAGAAGGCAGTAAGGAGGGATGGCGGGATACTGGGATGCATAGCAAGAGGCATCCCCAGTAGAAAACAGGAAGCTGTTATCCCTCTGTACAGAGAGTTGGTGAGACCCCATCTGGAGTACTGCATGCAGTTCTGGAGACCCCACCTCCGCAAGGACATAGACAGGATGGAGGCTGTCCAGAGGAGGGCCACTAAAATGGTGCATGGTCTGCACTAGAAGACATACGAAGAGAGATTAAAGGAGCTTAATATGTATACCCTCAAGGAAAGGAGGGAGAGGGGGGACATGATAGAAACTTTCAAGTACCTCAAGGGAATCAACAAAGTCCAAGAGGGTAGCGTCTTTCAGAAAAAGAGATGTGCAAGAACAAGCTGGCACAATTTGAAGATAGAGGGTGGACGGCTCAGAGGTAATGAGAGGAAGTATTTTTTCATGGAGAGGGTTGTGGATACATGGAATGGCCTTCCTGAGGAGGTAGTGGAGTCAAAAACAGTGGGGGAATTCAAGAATGCATGGGACAGACATAAGGCAATTCTAGTGGGGGGATAGAAGGAAGTAGGCTGTTGGATAACTAGGATCTGCAGCTTATCCATTAGGTAGGGAAATGGGCAGACTAGGTGGGCCAAGGGGTCCTTATCTGCCGTCAAATTCTATGTTTCTATGTATGCCTCAATACCAGCAGTTTGCGAAATACGATTAGTGAACTTCAGGCTTTGGTGGCAAACACTGAGTTGGATCTAGCAGCCACTACAAAAACTTGGGCCCGTGTGAACAATTGGGACATAGCAATCCCAGGCTACAACTTATACAAGCGTGATATTGGGATGAATAGAGGTAGAGGGATGGCCATCTACATCAGAGAAGGCATTAAGGCAGTATAGGAGGCTATCATTGTGGGCAAATGGGAATTAGAATCACTGCTGGTTCTGCTCACAGAGTTGCCAGATATAAAGACTCACATAGGGGTGGTTTACAGGCCACCAGGGCAGGGAGAAGACAGACATAAGAAACTGGGTGCTGAAGTAAGGAGCGGGGTAGCAAAGAGGGAGATTGTAATAGGTGGAGATCTCAACCTGCCAGACATCAACTGGGATTGGCTAGGAGCACCAGACGCCAGGCCCTGTTTAATGTCTTGCAGTACTGCATGTTGGTGCAACAGGTCAGGGATCCCACTAGACAGCCAGCTGTTCTAGATTTGGTACTCACCAACTGGGAAAGGGTAGGTGGAGTTTGGGTCAGGGAACCATTGGGGTCCAGTGACAACAATACTATATGGTTAGAGGTGGCCCTTTGCTGAAGTGCTAGACTTCAGGAGGACCGATTTCAACCACATAAGTGAAATTGTGCTGGACAGGTTATCTGGGATTGACAGCATCAGGGAGAGGACAAAAGATGGGGTTATAAAAGGGGCTCTTCTCGAGGCAAAAAAAAACAGGAAACAGGCATGAGAATAGTTATCAAAAGAAACAAGTATAAAAGACCAATCTTGTTCTCAGAAAGGGTCAGGAAGGCAGTGAATGCTAAAAAGAGGGCCTTTATAAGGCACAAAGAAAAGCAGGGGGATGAAGAATGGGATAAGTACCAGGAGAAAACAAGAGGTTAAGAGAGCAGTCAGGATCACAAAGGCGGACACAGAACTGTGTATTTGAGAGGTGGTCAAGGGAGGTGGAGGGGAACAGTTCTTTAGATCCGTAAGACAAAAAGACAGGAGGGGGGAATTTTCAGGCTAATCTCCATTCTGCCCCATCTTGGTCAGCTCCTAGAGAAGGCAGTAAATTACCAAATTACAGAGCATATTTCCAAATATAATCTCCTTTTCCCTCAGCAACATGGTTTCCGGAACGGGCACAGCACTATCAAGGCCCTTGCTCTCTTCACCGACCATGTGCTAAGGAATGTGGATGAAGGGAAGCTAACTGGTGCAGTGTTTGTTGATCTGTCCAAGGCATTTGACCTTGTAAATCACAACATCCTGATAGCAAAACTCGATGCACTTGGTTTCTCCCCTACCTCCACCACTTGGCTCACTAACTACCTCTCTGATAGAACACAGATGGTCTGCCTTGTTGGTGTCACCTCTCCCCTCTTGCCTGTCTGTGCGGGTGTCCCCCAGGGATCTGTTCTTGGCCCTCTCCTCTTTTCCCTCTTCATTACTCTCTCCCGTCGGAGGGCCTATCCTGTAAATCACTCCTCTATGCTGATGACTTAATACTATACCAAAGTGACTCCTCCCCTCCTCTCTATCTGCCATTTTTACCAATGATTTCTGCAAGGCACATTGTTGGTTCTCCACCAGCAAACTGTTGGTCAACGATGCCAAAAACAAAGGCCATGCTTTTCGGTTCCAAATCGAAACTCTGCCCTAGCCCACGATGGGGGCCTTCTCTCTGTCAAATCCCCAGATGGATCTCCCCTTGACACTGTTCCCACCTTCAAGTATCTGGGGGTAATCCTGGACCCATCCCTTACCTACATTGACCACATTGCCTCACTGATCAGACGCATCATCCAGAAGACAGGGCTCTGCTATCGCATGATTGGCCACTTCTCGCAGGAAGCCTACTTTGCTATTACCCATGGCAACCTCCTTCCCCTCCTTGATTATGACTTCCCGGTGTACTCCCTCACCTCCATTACCAGCCTTAACTTCCTGGATGCTACCTACAACAGTATATGTTGCCTTGCCCTCCGCTCCCCTCTCCTCACTCACCACTGCACAATTTTCCAGTCCCTTAACTGGCTCCCACCACAAGCATGACGCACCTACCTGCTGGCCTGGACCATTGCTGATATTTTGAAAAATCCCCGCTACTCTCCACTATCCCTTCTTATCCGGCCTAGAACCTACTGCCGTAATCTATGTCAGTCTTCATGCCTTCAACTAGAACACCCTAACATAACTATGAGGATGGGCCTAAGAGCCTTCTCTGCAACCGGATCCTCACTATGGAACGACTGCCCCTCCTCCCTACGTTCCCCCAACCCACCTCTAAATCTACATTCCCTGTTAAGAATGCACTTTCTGTTCACCACGACCTGCGTTTGCCCATGTGTCGCTAGCATGGCTTCACCTCCCTTGCAGCTCACCCCTCCCCCTCTAGTGCTCCACTCTCCTCTCCTGCCTTGAATACTATTGTTATTCATTTGTGGAATGATGGAGCAACCTTACGCTGTTTACCTAAATGTTACATACTTTGTTTGCTCAATTACTGTTGTACCTGGTACTGCTTACCTTATATTTTCTCTGTTAGCTTGACCTACACTGTTATGTTCCCTGTATGATTCACGCTGCTCTCTCACTGTATTTTTACATTGTATGTGCCAGTTTCTGGCCTGGGCCATGCCTGAAAAAGGTCTTCGGATCAGTGCACCAACCTGGTTACTAAATGAATAAATAAATAAATAATGGAGGGGTCAGGGTAATGGAGGAGGATGGAAAAAAAATCAACTGTGTTAAATACTTCTGCTTGGTATTCACTAGGGAGAATAGTGGGCCATTGCCAGAGAGCAGCATTAAGACAGCAGATAGAGGGGTCCCAAAAATGAAACTGCAGAAATTTACTAGCAAAAGAGCTTAAAAGGAGCTAGCAGCCTTGAAGGTAAACAATGCCCTGAGGCCAGATGGGATGCATCCGCTGGTGCTAAGGGAACTGCATTGGTGTTAGCTGAACCCCCTGGTGGGGCTATTCAGTAGCTCTATGCAGCAAGGGGTGGTTCCTAGGGACTGAAGGATGGTGGATGAGTTTCCACTATGCAAGGGAGGGGACAAGGAGCAGAAAGGAAACTATAGACCTGTCAGCCTTACCTCAGTGGTAGGGAAACTGATGGAGACAGTAGTTAAAGATGATCTAGTGTAATACGTGGAAAAAAATGGACTTCAGGATAAAGCAACATGAATTCCTGAGAGGGAAGTCTTATCAGACCAACCTGATAGCATTCTTTGACTGGATAACTAAGGTAGTTAATAAGGCCCATGCCGTTGATTTACTCTACATTGGCTTCAGTGAGGCATTCCACTCAGTGCCATATCAAAAGCTGCTGGAGAAGAGAATCGGGGAACAGATAAGAACATACAGTAGTGAGGTGGGTAGGGAAATGGTATGAGGAGAGGCAGAAGAGAGTTGTGGTGAATGAGATCAGATCAGAGGAAAGACGAGTCACTAGTGGAGTACCACAAGGATCTGTTCTGGGCCCAGACCTCTTCAGTATGTTCATCAGCAACATGGGAGAGGGAATTCAGGGCAGGTTGTCCCAGAGAAGCTGTATTACTAAGAGCCACATAAGCGGCAATCAAGAGGTTCCAGTGACTGGCTGCCACATTGGCGGTTAGGGAATGAGGAGGAGAGTCCATCCGGCCACATCGGCGGCATCCAGCATCTCCCTGACTCTGCGACCACAGCGGTGGAAAGAGGACTGAAGGTGGCAGCCTGCTCCGCACAGCTGAGGAAGAGGGACTGTCACATCAGCAACTAGGGAGTGTGGAAGAGGGTCTGTCCTGTCGCATTGGCAGCATCCAGCGTTTCCTGGACTTCTGCTGCCACATCGGCAGTAAGGGGACTGTATGCGATGGCCCGCACCACACATGTGAAGCAGAGGGACTGTTCTGGCTGCATCAGCAGCAAAGGGGGAGGAGTGGCCTGTGAGCCAATCAGTGCCAAGGGTGGGCAATTCAACAGTGTGGCTGGGCTTTAAAAGCTGTGAGCCCAGCTGCTGAATCTGTCCCCAGAGGAGCTGTATTACTAAGAGCCGCATCGGTGACAACCAAGGTGTTTCAGTGAACAGTGGCCACATCGGCAGCTAGGGAGCAAGGAGGAGGGTCCATCCAGCCACATCAGTGGCATCCAGCATCTCCCTGACTCTGAGACCACATCGGCAGCAAGAGAACTGAAGGCAGCGGTCCGCACCGCACAGTTGAAGAAGAGGGACTGCCGCATCGGCAACTAGGGAGTGGAGTCTGTCTTGCCGCATCAGCGGCATCCAGAGTTTCTTGGACTTCTGTGGCAGCCTCAGTGGCAAGGGGACTGTAAGCAGTGGTCCACACCACACATCTTAACCAGAGGGACTGGTCTGGCTACATTGGCAGCAAAGGGGAAGGAGTGGCCCATAAGCCAATCAGGGCCAAGGGCAGGCAATTCAACGGTGCAGCTGGGCTTTAAAAGCTGTGAGCCCAGCTGCTGAATCTGTCCCCAGAGGAGCTGTATTACTAAGGGCCCATCGGCAGCAACCAAGGGGTTCCGATGATCGGCAGCCACATTGGCAGCTAGGGAGCGAGGAGGATGGTCCATCCAGCCACATCGGCAGCATCCAGCATCTCCCTGACTCTGTGATCGCATCAGTGGCAAGAGAACTAAAGGTGGTGGTCTGCACCGCACAGCTGAAGAAGAGGATCTGCTGCATCGGTGGGTATGGAGTGTGGAAGAGGGTCTGTCCTGCCATGTCAGTGGCATCCAGCATTTCCTGGACATCTGCGGCCATATTGGTGGTAAGGGGGCTATAAGCGGTGGCCTGTGCTGCACATCTGAAGCAGAGGGACTGTTCTGGCCACATTGGCAGCAAAGGGGGAGGATTGGCCCATGAGCCAATCAGGGCCAAGGGCGGGAAATTCAGTGGTGTGGCTGGGCTTTAAATCTAAGAGCTGTTTTGTCCTGCCCACCTATCCTGGCCTTGACTGCTATCAAATGCCCATAGAGGGAGGAGCGAGCAGGAAAGACACAAGCCTGGGACAGGATGGACAGGAGAGGAGGAGTACTTTGGGCTAGGCTACAGATCATTGAGTCTATAAGAGTAATTAAGGTCTTCCTCCATGGATCAAAATAGAAGCATAAGAGACACAGCTGGGCTACAGATCATTAGAGACTACAGGACAAATACAAGCTTTCAAGGGAAACCAGGCATTAAGAGGCATAAAAGAGTCTTGTGCAGGGCAGGGGATTAGGGTGTGGATCTTCGTATAATAGGGGCAAACTGGTTGTATGCTTGATTTTCAATTTCTAGAAGTTAGTCTTACGCTGCACTGTTTTGGCTTGGTTTTAAAAAAAATCCTTTCAAGCAGCAAGGAAATCTTTAGGCCACAGTCATTGCCCTAGTGTTACTTTGCTGTTTCTGGTTGTCCATACTTTAGCTGATTTTGCTGACTACTTCTTTAGCTGCTTTTGCTCACTGCTTCTTTCATGCAGCAGGCAACTTTCTTGTCAAGGAGCTAGTAATTTTATGCATTAGGTAATAAGGTTTCTGAGGTGTTCTTTAAAGAGTATTAAGCAACAGGCATTGGAGGGTAAAGTCACACATAGCTGTTACTGTGCTGAAACATCTGGGACTTCAGTAGAGTTAGGAAAAATGGTGGGGCAATCAACTGGGAGGGGAAAATGGAGTGGAACGGGAACAGTGCAGGGGCATGGTCCCTAGACTGCAAGGGCAGAGGGCAGCTTTGGAAGGGTGGTGGGGTGTACTGGTTGTGAGTCAGCCATAGTACTGTTGATGGCATGGAGAATGGGGGTCTGCATGGTATGTAGGCAGTTAGCACAACTAAGAGAGGAGGTTGGGTGATTGAGATAGACACTAGGACAGGCAGGGGTTAGGGGTAGTGGGGAGAAAAGGAGGGGATCTTCTAAGAGATTAAAATGGAATGGGGCAGAAGAGTGAGAAATGGTGGAGAAGTAGGAGGTCTAAGAGCAAAAGCAGAAAGAGGCAGGCGTTCTCAGGAGGCGGATTGAAAGAGCACAAAGAAGTACACAAGCAGGGAAGGAAGAGTAGGGATGGGCATAAGGGGGGCTTTGGGGGCTCAGGTAGAGGAAGTACAGGAGTAGGGGGCATAAGGAGAGTTTCTGGGGGCTCAGGTAGAGGCAGTACTGGGTGCGAGAAGGATCAAGGGGAATAGCAGAAGATAAGGTCTAAAGGTTCAAAGCCTGCACAAAAGGGAAGGCATGGGGGAGAAGCCCCAGCAGGAGGGATACAGGCTGTGAGCATAGAGCACAAAAACAGATTCGCACCACTAATGACACAAAATGGGGATGAGAATAAGGAAATTGGAATTGAGGCGGACTCGGGGGAAACAGGAGAGACAAACATGAAGGAAGGCTCAGTAGATAGGGGGAATGTGGTTGTCCCTTTCTGAGAGGACAAAGAGGAGGGCAAACATAAGGACAAGGGCACAGGGGCAAGCTCACCCCACAGAGGGAAAACCCTCAAGAGAAGGGAGACAGCGACCACAGGTTTAGGGGAGCTAAAACAGGATGGATATGGGGAAACGACCTGAGCACTGGAAATTTCAGACAGGCCATGGGAAAGGACAGGGCAAGGGGTAGGAGATAAAGCTCATGGATAGGGGGGCAGGGGAGGGTGGTTTTGCAGAAAATATCTTCGGAGGGCTGGGAGTGGGTAGAAAGAGAGGGGGAAATTAGTACCGGGGAGATACAAGGGGAAAAGAGGAAAGCAGTAATAGGGTAATTAATGGAATGCAATCGGCTGGGAAAATGACAGAAGAGAAATACAAGCAGAAGATTAAGGAGAGAAGGATCTTACTTGTCGAGGACTCAGTAATAAAGGGAATTTGATGAAGGGGCAGGGGGGACAAAGGCAGTACAATATGGGTCGAGTGCCTGCCAGGTATGACAGCGATGGAGGTCATTCACTATATTCCCTCCAAGGAGAAACAGCAGGATGGGAAAACACATCTGGTGTTCCACTTAGGAACAAATGACCTGGTAGGGCATAGCTTGTTGGAGGTGCAGATGAGATTTAGAGCACGTGCTAGGTACTGCAGCAGCCTGGGATTCAAATATGTGGCTTTTTCAGAGGTGCTACATGTACCAAAGGCAAGCACAGAGAGGAGACCGAGGACTGAGGAATTTAATAAATGGCTGACGGGATGGTGTGTTCAGATGGGGTATGGGTTAGTAGGGGACTGGGGAACAATGTGACGGGATGAGAGCCTATTTGCCCCAGATAGACTGCACCTGAATAAGAATGGTACAGCAGTGCTAAGGAGCAAGTTAGGTGAGTTCATAGAGCAGAACTATAATTTAAACTAAATTGTGTGGGGGGGGGGTTGGGAGCAAATGCACACCATGGGACAGCTAGGAGAAATGGGAGGCTACCAGCCTCCCCCCAGGATGAAAAAACCAGGGTAGAGGAGAGGGGAAGGAAACATGCATCAGGGGACAAAAAAATGGATCCAGCAAATGGAGAGCCATGTGTAGCAACGCCAGGAGCCTGGGAAATAAGATCCTAGATTTAACAGTGGTAATGGCTGAGGTGGACCAGGACATTGTGGGAATCATGGAGATGTGGGGTCACGATGGCCAGGATTTGGGACATGGCAATACTGGGGTATGTACTTTATAGGAAGGACAGAGTTGGGGGCTTGCCCTATATGTAAAGGAACACACTAAGGCCACTGAACTGCAGGGTAGGTGGTGGGGGACTGAGGCTTTATGAGTATCATTGGATACATGGAAGGGAGAAGTCATACATACATACCGGGGTGGTATACAGGCCCCCAGTGCAGCAGGATGAGGTGGATAAGGCAATGATGGAGGAGATCTAGAGGATGGCAAACAGAGGGGAAGTGCTGCTGATGGGGGACTTCAAGTTGCCGGATGTGGAGTGGGGCACCCCAACAGCAGCATCCACCAGTAGCAGGGAAATCATGGACTCCCTACGGGGAGCTCTCATGAAGCAGCTGGTAAAGGAACCGACCAGGAAGGGGGTGATTCTAGACTTGATTCTAACAAATGGGGAACGGGTGGCAGAGGTATCAGTAGGGGAGAACCTTGGCATGAGCAACCACAGCACTGTTTGGTTCACGGTAAAAACAATGGCTGATGTTCATCGGCCCAGAGTGAAGGTGCTAGATTTCAGGCATGCAGACTTTAAGAAAATGGGGGAATTCATTCAACAAGCGTTGGCAGGGGTCAGGAAACTTACGGGGGTGGAGGAAATGTGGGGTACAATAAAAGGGGCAATAGTGGAGGCCACTAGCCTCTGCGCCAGGAGGGTAAATGAAAATAGGAAGAAGAGTAACCCACTTTGCTTTGATAGAGAAGTGTCGGAGAAGGTCAGGGCAAAGAGAAAGGTGTTTAGAAGGTACAAAATGACACAGAGGGAGGAGGATAGGGCTACATACCAGGAGAAGCAGAGGGAAGCAGGTTTGGAGGTCAGGAGAGTGAAGGCAAAAACAGAAGAGAGAATAGCCACCACAGTCAAGGAGGGGGATAAAACCTTCTTTCGGTATGTGAGCGAGAAGAAAAAGTCCAAGGAGAGGATAGTCAGGCTAAAAAATGAAAAAGGGGTAGGTGGAAGATGACCGTGGGAAGGTGGAAATACTCAATAGCTGTTTCTGCTCAGTGTTCACAGTAGAGAAGGATAGGGAGGTTAGAAAAATCAGGGAAAATGTGGTGGAAGGGTTGACTCCAATCATTTTCAGGTGGAGGAGGTCCTGAAGGAGCTAGAGGGGTTGAAGGTGGAAAAGGCAATGGGGCCAGATGGGGTGCACCCGAGGGTACTGAGGGAGATTAGTAAAGTACTAGAAGTATCTCTGACCAGCCTCTTCAATAAATCCTTGGAATCAGGGGAGGTCCCTGATAAATAGAGAAGGGCAGATGTGGTCCCCCTTCATAAGGTGGGGACAAAGAGGAGGCAGGCAATTATAGATCAGTGAGCTTAATATCAGTGTTGGGCAAGCTCACGGAGAAACTGTTAAAGAAGAGAATCACTAGCTACCTAGAAGTCAATGGCCAACATGACCGACAGCAACACGGGTTCACTGAGTGAAAAGCATGTCAAATGAACTTGAGTTCTTTGACTGAATCACCAGGGTACTGGATCGGGGGGGGGTCTGTAGACATTGCGTACCTTGATTTCAAGAAGGAGTTTGATTCGGTGCCACACAGGAGACTACTGCATAAAATGAGATGTCTTGGGCTGGGGCTGGTAGTGGCTAGGTGGGTGCAGAACTGGCTGGGGGGCAGAAGGCAGAGGGTGATTGTTAATGGGGTACCTTCACAGGAGGGTATGGTTACCAGTGGGGTACCAGGCTTGGGCTGGGGACGCTTGTGGTTACGTGCGTGCAAAACTGGCTGGAGGGCAGAAGGCAGAGGGTAGTTGTTAATGTGGTACCTTCAAAAGAGGGTATGGTCACCAGTCGAGTACCTCAGGGGTCGGTGCTGGGGATGCTCTTTTTTAATATATTTATAGGGGACATAGCAGAGGGGCTAGAACGAAGAGTATGTCTATTCATGGATAACACGAAAGTCTGCAATAGAGTGGATACACCCGAGGGGGTTGAGAGTAAGCACAGGGATCTGGAGAAACTGGAGGAATGGTCCAAGGAGTGGCAATTGTCTTTCAATACAAAAAAGTGCAAGACCATGCACTTAGGCAAGAAAAACCAGGGTGCAGAATACTGGATGGGGGGTGGGCATGTCCTAGAGGTTACCAAGCTGAAAAAGACCTTGGTATAATCATATCACAGGACCTGGAGGTGACAAGACAATGTGAGAAGGCAGTGGCAAGGGCCAACAGGATGCTAGGGTGTATCAGTAGGGGAATAACTAGCAGGAAGAGGGAGGTCATAATGCCCTTGTACAGGCAGCTTGTCAGGCCATATTTTGACTACAAGGTCCAGTTCTGGAGACTATACCTCAAGAAGGATGCAGACAGAGTGGAGCACGTCCAGAGGAGGGCAACAGAAATGGTGAAGGGCCTCAGTCATCTGCCATATGAGGAATGGCTGAAGGACCTAAACATGTACTCCCTAGAACAAAGAAGGGAAAGGGGTAACATGATTGAGACCTTCAAATATATCAAGGATATTAACAGGGTGCCAGTAGAGGATATCTTCCAGCCAAACGAGCAATTGAAAACAAGGGGGCATGACATGCAGATAGTAGGGGGGAAAGTTGGCAGAAACATAGAATGAGTTGGCTGGAAAGGACCGCCAGGCCCACCCAGTTTGCCCGGTATGCCTAGCAATCAATCAAAACTTTATTTAACCAGGCATATCACCATTGAGCAAGCTCATTTTCAAAGTGGACCTGGATGGAACAAGTACATGATAGGTCAAAAGGTAATACACAACAGATAATAGACATAACAATAATTGTATAACAATTAGACTGTCAGAGTTACCAAACAGATAATAAAACAAGAACAGGCTTAGTACATTACTACCAGATTGAGTAATTTCACATATCCTCTGGTGTGCATCCTAGCGAAAAACATACAATAGCCATAATCCAAAATAATCAGATACCCCCTGCAGAAGTAGTCGAATGAGGGAAGGAAGGAAATAGGAGCAGTATAGGGGATAGTACCCATAGCCTAAAAAGGGGAAAGGTAAAGGGAGGATGAAAACAGAGAGGAATTATAGTTAGAGAAAGGTGTTATGGAATAATAGGCAAGGTTAAAAGTTGTGGAGCCAAAGGCAACTAGTGAACAACATGAGGACACCTATAACAGTTGCAATATTCCCTCAGATAACCCATGATCAGAGCTTTAAAGGTGAAGGGTCCCAGAATAGAGGTTATCCTTAGTGTTCTTTGCATAGCATTCGAGAGGGAGGAGAGAGAGTAGGTAACTGCAGCCGATCCATGCCATGTCTGTATCCTAGGTAAAGTAAAGTTGATTAATGTGAAGCGTCTAAGACAGTAAAACCCCTTGGCACACTCAAATAGACTAGAGATGTACGCTGTCAGTTTATCAGTTAGTGCCCTGTAAAACCAGAGAAGAGCATTTTTTTGCCTCCCTTCAGTAAGGGAAGACCAGCACAGAGCCTCATAGAGAAGGCAGTGGTGGGTGCGAATAGGTGAATTCAGGATAAATCTCAAAGCACAATGATATAGGGTGTCAAGTTTACTCGGAGCCGAGTTAGGACAGCATCTGTAGAGAATGTCGGCATAGTCAAGCAGTGGTAAAAAGGTTGTTTGGACTAATCTTTTCTTGGCTTTAAAGGTAAGGAGATACCTAATGTGGAAGAAAACGCCTAGGCGTTGTCTTAATTTTTTGGCCAATTCGTTCAAGTGAGCCATGAAGTTGAGCCTGTTGTCTAATCAGAACCCCAGGTATTTGAATTTATCCACACTTTCCAGTGATTCATCGAGCAAAGTGTATAACTGGATACTACTTGGAGAAAATTGGGCAGGGGTGGTATGTGGTGAAACAATCATAGCTTTAGTCTTTTTGGCATTAAGGAGAAGTTTAACTTTTACTAGATTATGCTAAAGGATGACAAAATCATGCTGTAGGTCCTTGTGTGCTAATTCTAGCAAGGAATTAGAGGTGTAAAGGACCATATCATCTGTGAATAAGTGTACATTAGCTGTACGTATGTGTATGTCAATGTTGTTGATGTATACTGCAGAATATAGGGCCCAGAATGGAGCCTTGTGCCGCTAGGACTTTGCTATTGTCTTCAGCCCACCCCTCCTCCCTGGAACTAACAGACCCTTGTGTCTATCCCATGCTCTCTTGAACCCCCCCCCCCACAGTTATTGCCCCCACCACCTCCTCTGGGAGACTGTTCCAGTTTTCCACCACCTTCTCTGTAAAGTAAAATTTTCTGATGTTTCCCCCGAACCTCACACCTACTATCTGCATAGCGTGCCCCCTTGTTTTCAATTATTCCCTAGGCTGGAAGATGTCCCCTACTGTCACTCTGTTAATACCCTTGATATACTTGAAGGTCTCAATCATGACCTCCCTTTCCCTTCTTTGTTCAAGGGAGTACATGCTGAGGTCCTTCAGTCATTCCTCATATGACAGATGGCTGAGTCCCCTTACCATTTTTGTTACCCGCCTCTGGATGCACTCCACCCTATCCACTTCCTTCTTGAGGTATGGCCTCCAGAACTGGACCCTATACTCAAGGTGAGGCCAGATCCCTGCACATGCTGTCAACCCCCTCAGGCGTATCCACTCTATTGCAGATCATCATATCATCTGCAAACAGACATATTCTTCCCTCTAGCCACTCCGCTATGTCCCCTATAAATATATTGAAAAGGAGTGGCCCCAGCACAGACCCCTGAGGTACCCCACTGGTGACCATACCCTCCTTTGAACGTACCTCATTAACAATTACCCTGGAGGTACACCACTGGTGACCGTACCCTCCTTTGAAGGCATCCCATTAACAATTACCCTCTGCCTTCTGCCCTTCAGTCAGTTTTGCACCCACCTAACCACATGTGGCCCCAGCCCAAGGCATCTCATTTTGTGCAGTAGTCTCCTGTGAGGCACAGAATCAAACGCCTTTTTGAAGTCGAGATACGCAACATCTACTGCCCCCCCGACCCAGTACTCTGGTGACACAATTAAACAACTCTATTAAGTTTGTTTGACATGACCTTCCCTCACTGAACCCATGTTGCCACCGGTCCTGTAGGCCATTGGCTTCTAGGTAGCTAGTGAGTCTCTTTTTTAGCAGTTTCTCCATGGGCTTGCCCACCACCAATACTAAGCTCACCAGCCTATAATTGCCTGCTTCCTCCTTGTCCCTCTCTTATGAAGGGGAACCACATCTGCCCTTCTCCAGTTATCAGGGATTTCCCCTGATTCCAAGGATTTGTTGAAGAGGCTGGTCAGAGGTTCTGCTAGCACTTTACTAAGCTCCCTCAGTATCCTCAGGTGCACCCATTAGGCCCCATCGCCTTATCCACTTTCAAACCCCTTAACTCCCTCAGGACCTCCTCCACCTGGAACAGACTGGAGTCAACCCCACCACCACCACCACCTCGTGTTCCCTGATTTTCTTAGACTCCCCTTCTTCTGTACTGTGAACACTGAGCAGAAATAGCTGTTGAGTATTTCCACCTTCTCACGTTCATCTTCCACCAACTCCCCTTCTCAGTTTTTCAGCCTGACTATCCCTTCCCTTGACTTTCTCCTCTCGCTTCCATACCAGAAGAAGGTTTTATCCCCTCCTTGACTGTGTTGGCTATTCTCTCTTCTGTTCTTGCCTTTGCCCTCCTGACCTCATACCTGCTTTCTTCTTCTTCTCTTGGTATATAGCCCTATACTCCTCCCTCTGTGTTCTTTTATACCTCCTAAATGCCTTTCTCTTTGCCTTGACCTTCTCTGCCACTTCTCTATTAAACCAAAGTGGCTTCCTCTTCTTCCATTTTTTATTTACCCTCCTGACACGGAGGCTAGTGGCCTCCACTATTGCCCCTTTTATTTGACCCCACATCTCCCCCACTCTCCTTAGTCCCCTCCATCCCTGCTAATGCTTGTTGAATACTTTCCCCCATTTTCTGAAAGTCCACATGCCTAAAATCTAGAACCTTCACTCTGGGCCGATGGACCTCAGCAATCGTTTTTACCATGAACCAAACAGTGCTGTTGTCACTTGTGCCCAGGTTCTCTCTTATGGATATCTCTCCCACCCATTCCCCATTTGTAAGACTCAAATCTAGGATCACCCCCTCACTGGTCAGTTCCCTTGCTAGCTGCTTCATGTGTGCTCCCTGTAGGAAGTCCACGATTTCCCTGCTACTGGAGAATGCTGTTGATGGAGTGCCTAATCCATGTCCGGCAAGTTGAAGTCCCCCATGAACAGCACCTTCCCTCTGTTAGCCATCCTCTGGATCTCCTCAATCATTGTCTTATCCACTGAATCCTGCTGTGCTGGCGGCCTATATACCACCCCGGTAAGTATAACTTCTTCCTTCCCCATGTCCAATGATACCCATAAAGCCTCAGGCCCACCCCCCACCTACCTTGCAATTCTGTAGCCTTAATGTGTTCCTTCACATATAGTTAGTTAGTTTATTGCTGGACTAAAAAGTCATACACAATACACAATAACATAATAAGGGAAACAAATACAAAGACCAAATAAAAATCATTTAAAATACAATAACTACAAAGTGCATAAGTAAGACTCAGTTCAGCTAATTGTAATACAATCAGGGTATTATTAGAATACAATAAGATCAATGCCCTTCATTTTTATGTTGCTTGCACGCATGTGCAAGAAACATAGTGCCATCATCGGAGATTTCGGAGGTGTGTCACCTCCTCCTCCAATTCAGTCAGTGTGCTGGCAGGCGCGGCCCCTGTAAGCCAATGCATTCTGGAGCTGTCTATGACACGCTCCAAAATGCAGTGGCATACAGTTGAAAGGGGGAGCTACGCTCCGGTGAGCACCGATAAGATATCGGCTGCTCATGTGCAGCCCCCACCACAGACACCACGCAGGCATGCGTACCCCTTTCCCCACACGCGACTGTATAGCCGACGGGTGCCCAATCCCCATCGGGCTGAGTTGCACCCCCAGAGTAAGTGCCACGCTGGGAGCCCACCCCAGCGTGGCAAGTGATCCTTCACGACAGGGTGCCCAATCCCGCCAGCTGAACACCCCTCATCGTCCTTGTGCCATGCTGGGAGCCCACCCCAGCATGGCAAACGTCCCACGTAGTCATTTTTTTTTTAAATACCTGTAAACAAAAACGGTCCCGCTGCTCGCCTCCCAACCCCCCACAACCCGCACTCCACCCACCGCGCATCCAGCCTCCTCACACCCCCATACTTACTCTCCGGACTCGCACGACGTCTTCGTGGACCGGGAACACGCTCACTCTTCAAAGCCGACCGTGAACTAAGGGAAATGCCGGTAAGCTGTATAATGGGCTAGATGGGGGTTCAACTTTGTTGCATATCTCAGGTGAGTTTTTGGATCTTGACATATGGTTGTTTTCATGAAATATTGTCATGACATAGCTTGTTTCAAGGGTGATTTTGCAGTCACCGCGCAAAATCACCCTTCAGGCCTGAATAACACCATGACAGTGACATCATTCATGAGAAGGGGTCCCAAAAACCCCATGTTGAAAATTTGGTGCCAAAATTCCAAAAAATGACTGTTTTACGAGTGGGCGTTGCGCAGTTCCTACGCAGACTCGTAAGTTCGCGAATTTCAATATTTTCACTCCAGATTTTCAACATTGCCATTTTACCACACGTTCTTATGAGTAGTACAGCTGTCATTTTTCACATCTCACCCAAAATGTGTTTCCGCCCATGTAACGCACAATGGCACAGTCGGTGTACGAAATCAATGTATAGGACAAATTAAGAAAATCACAGTGACACCATTCATGAGCAGAGGTCTTAAATGGCTATGTTGAAAATTTGGTGAAAATTTCCTAAAAATGACTGTTTTACGAGCGTGCGTTGCGCAGTTCCTATGCACGCTCGTAAGTTCGTGAATTTTCAATATTTTCACTCCAGATTTCCAACATTGCCATTTTGCTACTCCTTCTTATAAACAGTACAGCTGTCATTTTTCACATCTCACCCAAGACGTGTTTCCGCCCATGTAGCGCACAATGGCGCAGTCGGTGTGCGAAATCAATGTACGGTATAAATTAAGAAAATCACAGTGACACTGTTCATGAGCAAAGGTCTTAAAATGACTATGTTGAAAATTTGGTGAAGAAATTCCAAAAAATGACTGTTTTACGAGCGTGCGTTGCGCAGTTCCTATGCACGCTCATAAGTTCGTGAATTTTCAATATTTTCACTCCAGATTTTCAACATTGCCATTTTACCACACCTTCTTATGAGTAGTATAGCTGTCACTTTTCACATTTCACCCAAAACATGTTTCCGCCCATGTAGCGCACAATGGCGCAGTCGGTGTGCGAAATCAATGTACGGGACAAATTAAGAAAACCACAGTGACACTGTTCATGAGCAGAGGTCTTAAAATGGCTATGTTGAAAATTTGGTGAAAAATTTCCCTTCAGATGTTCTGCAATATTACTAATGAAGACATTGAACAGAACTGGCCCCAGGACCGATCCCTGCAGCACCCCACTGGTCGCCCCCTCTCCCTAGACTGCATACCATTTACCACCACTCTCTGCCTCCTGTCTGTTAGCCAGTTTCTAACCCAGTTTACCACCCTTTCCCCCATGTCCAGCCTACCCAGCTAGTTTATCAACCTTCTATATGGGATGGTGTCAAAGGCTTTGCTGAAATCAAGGTAAGCGTTGTCCACTGCCCCACCCTGATTCACTTCCTTTGTCACCCAGTCAAATAAATCAACCAGATTTATCTGACATGATGTCCCCACTGTGAATCCATGTTGTCTATGGTCCTGGGTTCCGATGGCATCTAGATGTCCCACTATCCTTTCTTTAAGCAATGTCTCCATGATCTTCCCCACTACTGAGGTGAGGCTGAATGGCCTATTTTTCCCTGCTTCCTCTCTGCTGCTGGACTTGTGTAGAGGGACCACATGTGCCCTCCTCCAATTCACTCATGTTGAATGACTCAGTGAACATGGCTGCCAGAGGTACTGCTATCTCCCTTCGCAGTTCTATTAATATCCTTGGGCGTATGCCATCTGGTTCCATTGCTTTGTCTACCTTCAATTTAGTGAGCTCCTGCAGGACTCTTTTGCCTTTGAATGGACTATTGTCCACCTCTTCACCCCCCTTGGCAACTGCTGTACTGCTGTGACCCTTGCCCCTCCCACTCTTCTGTGAATACTGAACGGAAAGACACAGTGGATGTCTTGGGAGGAAGGCATGAAACTGTCACTTCCAAATACCTAAACAGCACATACAAGCAAGCAACATTCGGCATTGACAAATGCTTGTTTGTTTCTGTATCACACTTATCTGACAAAAGAAATTAGCCAGATGAGTAATCGTGTAATCATCTTCCGAATTCGATAAAACGATAGTCAGATATTTTTTATCTATTGTATTCTAGCTGTTAACTATAGGCCCACGCCAATGGGCTCTAGATTTGTTATACCAATCACATACCCAAATCACATGGAATAGGTCTTCCCTTTCCCCTTGTGTGCAGAAGCATTTCTGTGCAATTGTTGGCAACTTTTTATATCTAGCTTCATTAACATTATTCGGGAAGCATACAAATTTATACTTCATATAAGCTTTCCGTAGTTCTGGTTCAGTTAAACCATCTAAATAGTATTTAAAACCAAAGCCCTCCTGTAGAAGAACAAACCAAGGAGAATACCTTGAGCAATTAATGAGATCCATATCTTTTTTGATCCAACCGTTCAATAACTTTTTCTTAACATATTTGGTATATTTCCAACTAAGGGAAATATTCCTCTCCCAATATTTTATTAATAGGGTAAGATCATACTTTGTTAACACACCTAATAATTTATCATACCAACTATTAATATTTATTTAATTCTTATGCCAACTTATTTTTTCCAAAAGGCATAACCTGGGGAGTCTATCCTTTGACATTATAGTAAGTTTTATCCAATAACTAATTTTCTTTAAGTCAGCCAATGCTTCAATATTTTCTAAGCCCACTTCACTTCTTACATAAGCTATTGGGGAAGAGCTTCCTACTCCTAACGTGGCTCTTAAGACTTTATGTATTGGTGTTAATAAGCTCTTATAATTAGTATATTCACAAACCTCTGCACCATATAAGATTTGAGGAAAAAGTTTGCATCTAATGGCAGTTAGGAGTGGTTTAAGAGAATTACCCCCATATATACAGTATGGTTAAATTTGTTCAGCCCGTATGTGGTCTTTACTGTTCGAATTGAAACATTATTGAAATGAGCCTCCCAGAAAAGATTTGAACCATAGGTCAGACCTAAATAGGTATATATATCAGTGTTTCTCATTTCCCAAAAGCCCGTAATTATTGAACTTTTTCTGTCCTATGACCATTATTTGAGATTTCTGTGTATTTATTTTTAAATTCAACGTTTCAGTAGCCTTTTTATATAATAAGTTAAGTTGTTTTTGTAGGCCCAATTTGGACAGCGAGATCAAAATGATGTCATCCGTGTAAGCCAATACTGGACAAAGTACCGTTCCGATTTTTGGTGCATCCGGAATCAAATTAGTTAATTTTCTTAAGAGACCATCAATATATAAAGCAAATAAAGTAGAGGCCAAGATGCACCCTTGGTATACACTTTTATTTATCAAAAATTTTTTAGAGACTTCTCCTTTAGTACCTAATCGAATCCTAGCCCAATTTTCTCTATACAAGTTAGCAATAATATCAGTCAAATCTAGGTCAATCTCTTTATCTTTCATCAGAGACCATAAAGTCTTCCTGGTTATGGAATCAAATGCGGCGGAAAAATCAATAAATGCACAGTGAACTTTTTGTTTTCTTATAGTTACATATTTTTCAATTATATGAGACAGAATGAAGCAATTGTCTATAGTTGAATAGTTACTTCTAAAACCAGCTTGTGCTTCTATAAGACCTCCTGTAGATTCAATTTGATATTTAAATTTATTTAAAATGATTTTGGAAAAAAATATCAGGTTAACATCAAGGAGGCTAATTGGGCTATACATTTTCAGATCATCTTTTTTACCTTTTTTGTGGATGGGTATGACTAAAGCCCCCCCTGCAGGATTCTGGGAAATATTGCTCTTGTATACTCTTATTATATACTTTTTCCAGAGGCTCGCACCATCCCAAGGTATTAACTTGATACACTTCCACTGGTATTCTATCCAATCCAGGAGCTTTGTTTAATTTTAAGGATTTTATTGCTACATACACCTCTTGTTTAGTAATCAAGACAAAATTTTGATTAAGTTCACCAAAAGTGTAATCATCATTCAACTGGTTAACAAGAAATATTTTAGCAAAAAAACTCAAGCCATTTATTTTCTGATAGCAAATATCTGGTGCAGATTTATAAGCATTTGTACCTTTACTCACAAAGGTCCAAAACATTTTTGAATCTTGATTGTGTAAAGCAGCCAGAATTTTCTCCCATTGATATTTATATATTAATCCTTTTTCTGTTAGGAGTAATTTATACCTTTTTCAATCTTGATTTAAATCCTTAAATAACACCTTATCATTAGATTTTTTAATTAACCTCAATTTGACACACAGTTGTCTTTAGAATGCTCTACATTCTTTATCGAACCAGCCCCACTCCTTCATTTGATTGTATTCCTTAGTTAATTTTTGTTCATATAGATGGTTACATATCTCTGTATAAACACATGACAACTGAACCCAAAGGGACCTAGCTGTTTCCTGATTTATCTTAGGACCCAATACACACAAGTGAAAATGAATTGTATTTTGTACTGCTACTTCTAAGTTGACCGACCATACCACTCTTTTATTTTGGATTCTTTCTACCTGTGCCAAGCCCAGAATAAGTCGGGGTCTGCTTTCTTTAGTTAATCCTATTAACCTCAGAGGTAGATGATCACTTTCAGATCTAATTAAAATCTGTAAGCTATCCCATAAATAACTATAACCAGGCCAAATAGCTAAGTCTAAGATAGACTCACTTGTCTCATTTATATAGGTAAAATTACCCTCTTCATCTCCCTTAAATCTGCCATTTAAAGAGTACAGATCAAATTCCCTCAACACCTTAATTAATTTTTTTCCCTAGTTTTTTACCATATCCTGTGAGTTTCTCATGGTATTAAAGCCTATATAGTCGTTAGTCATAAATACAGAGTTATCACAATAACAATCAAACTTTGCAGTTCTAGAGTTTAAATCCCCCATAATCAAGATCTCATCTCATAGTCAAGAGAATCCGACCTACAGTCATGCAGCAGAGCTGCCAATCTATCCCAGACATCTGGTAAACAAAGTGTTGACGACTGAGGTGGAATATATATATATTTAGTAGAAAAATATTTTGTATATCATTTCTCATTTGAAGGCAAAGAATATGTCTATCAGAGTATTTCAGTTTGACAGCATAAAATACTCCAATTTTAATACATGGTATTAAACCTCGGCTCTTCTGCCAAAATTGCAGTGTTTTCACCTGGTACATGGAAGCTTTCATATCCATTCAATAAACTAAGACTCCCAACTGCATGCCAGGTTTCTTGTAGACAAACAGCATCAGAGCATTGAAGTAAATTAGTCCAGTCCTTATCAATCAATTTGTGCTCTAAACCAGCAACATTCCAAGAAAGAAAACTGATGTTATAAGACTTCAGATCATCTGAGGCCATAAAAGAATCACAATCACGATCTCCATTTGGAACACCTCCTACTTTATGAGAAACTGTAGCTGTTTGGTGCTAATTGCTTCAGAAACATTAACAACAGGTGTTGAGGGGACAAATCCTTCCTTACAATAAATATCAAGTCAATCCAGATCTCTAGTTAAACAGTCATTAGGAGCATTAAAATGTTCAGCCAATTGCAGCAGTTGGCCAGAACAAATGGTCTCAACATTAGAACTAATTTCCCCAAGTATCTCTTCGGATTTGCACAAATAAAGGCCCAATTCATCTAATAGTGGGCTTTTCTCTAGTAGGATCTGGCAATATCCTCATCCCGGACAACAATATCTATTTGCGTTGAATTAGTTTTTCTTCTTGCACTCTTAATTCCTATACTGCCCAATTTGAGCTTAAAAAATGAACTGAAAAAGTTACATAATGAACCCATTCATTTTCTTTTACTCTCTCTCTAGGCCTTCTTTTCATACCAAAAAAGCTCAGTGTCACTGATTCTTTCTTATCTTTTGTTCTTAGTGCATCCTGAATGAATACTTGCCTATTAGGGAAGATAAGAAAGAAACCTTTCTTCTCAATCAACTCTCCATTATACCAGATATAATTCGCCAGTCTAGGAGATGTAAAAAGCACTTCTCTAGAGTTTGTTTGCCCCTCCAGAGAGTATCTTACCTCCAGGATAGCTGACTCCATAATTTCAAGGCCCATCTCTTCTACTATCAATTTAGATATAAATATTTTAAGTCTTTCCCCATGCAATGTGGGCCATCCATCTAATGCTATTATCATGAGAAAAGGTACAGAGCCACTTAATGGCCTAGTCAATTTATTTATTTCCTCAGAGTTTTTGCTTATGATCTTCTGTGGGACTAATTATTTCACTTCTTTCACCTTGATCCATCCTTCTTACAACTGGAGATTATTTCAATTTATCATGAATTTGCTCCACAGAAGTCATTTTAAGATCTAAATGTAATAATTTAATTTCCCTCTCTAATGATATAAGCTGTTCTTGCAGGTCTGTACTACCACCCTTATTAACTAATTCATTCTTGAATTTGTCCAGTCTATGGGTTAGAACAGTATCATTTCTACTATCCCCCATTTCAAGAGGAATCTTGGTCATGGCAGTATCCCTTTCTACATAGCTCTTCTCACTACAAAACATGCTATCTCTACTTAAGGGAGAGACAGAGGCAACTTTATTTTCCTTACTTTTTCTTTTATTCCTTCTTTTACTTTTACTTTTTTTCCTTGTTATTTTTGATATTCGGTTGTCTGGGATTATTATAGGACTAAAATCCGGTCTCCCATTTCTCTTCTCAACCTCCATCACAACGTTCACCTTGTCAGCCAACTCAGCCTTATCCCAAATCACAGAATCTGGTTCTTTGGGAGGGTTTATGGCATCCAATTTTCTTAATACATCATCTAACCTAGCACCGTTAATTGCTATATCCTGTCTAGCAGTCTCTAACTCATTCTTGAGCACTATCATTTGTTCCATTAATAATAAATTCTCTGTATGCTGATATTTTAGTGCAATAATTAAATCTTCACTAAGGCCATATGGGATATAATTGTTAGAAGGACGAGAGAGAGGATCCTCTTTAATCTGAGCGCTTAAATCAACTTCAGGTTTTTTCATCCCATCAATCATATATTGTAATTCTGTGTTTATAAAGTGCCGATCAAAACCTGAGATAGCAGCAGGGTTCTTGCCATGACTACCATGACTGTCGTGACTGTTAGACTGTCTCTTGTTTTCCTCATTTGATGTACTTGATACGTCTCTCTGGAGGGCATTCCCTTGTGAACTTAAGTAACTGTTCTCCCTTGTGATGTTTACTTGGTTTACTTGGTTTTTTGGACAAAAGTAGGCTAGTAGCCCATCGGGATTGTCCTCCATATTGATGGGTCATTCACCCAAGTCCCATTTATTCATCCAATTATCTAATTTATTCTTGAATATTGATATATTTGTTGAGTCGACAATATCTTGAGGTAATTTATTCCATAATCTGGGTGATCTAATAGTAAAAAAGTTTAATCTCTTGTTGTTATTTACTTTTTCTATTTCCAATTGTCTATTATGTAGCCTCGGTACAATCTTTCTTGTTGAATAAGCAATACCACATTGTTTCATTTGTTCAGGTGATTTAAGTATTTTGAACAATTGTAAGAGGTCACTTCTGGTTCGTCTTCGCTCTAGAGAGTGTAGTCCAGTTTTTTTTAATCTATTATCATATTCTAAATGAGTAAGATGTGGTACTAATCTGGTAGCTCTAAGTTGTATTTGTTCGATTTTGTTTATATCTTCCTTTAAGTAAGGGCTCCAAAATGGTGATCCATAATCAAGATATGGCCTTACATGTGACCTGTACAGCGACAATAAGCATTCTTCTGATTTAGAAATAAATGTTTTCTTGATTCTACACAGTAAAGCATTTGTTTGATTAGCAATTTTTGAACAATGTGATATAGATGACAGTTTGTCATTCACCATAATGCCCAAGTCCTTTTCTATAGAAGATGCCCTAATTATACTATTATTCAAGTAGTATTTTTGTTTTCGGTTGTCTTTTCCAAAATGCAATACAGCAAATTTAGCTACATTAAAATACATCTTATTAGCACTGGCCCATTGTTCAATTAGCGAGAGATCCAAAGTCAAGTTATGACAATTAGTGGGGGTGTTTACCTTTCCTCCAAGTTTGGTATCGTCTGCGAATTTTACCATTGTGTTGTGTGGTGAGATGTACATGTCACTGATGAAAAGGTTAAACAGTACCGGACCCAGGATGGTACCCTGTGGCACACCACTTGCCACCACATCCACACCTGAAAGCACCCCATTCACCCTAACCCTCTGCGTTCTACCGCACAACCAGTTATTTATCCAAGATATGATGGGTGCTGAGAAGCCTAACCGATTATGATCAGGATACCATGTGATACTTTATCGAAGGCCTTGCTGTAATCCAAAAGAATGACATCTGTAGGTATTTTACAGTCAAGGTTGGAACTAATATGATTGTAAAAGCTAACCAGGTTTGTAGTACATGAATGACCTATTCTGAAGCCATGTTGATACTCATCATTAATATTTAATACAGACATTTCTTTTTCAAGTTGTTGTTTAATTATTTTTTCCATGAGTTTACATGGTATAGATGTCAAACTGATGGGTCTGTAGTTTTCAATTTTTGAATGAGAGCCTTGTTTAAAAATGGGTGTGACAGTGGCAGTACGCCAGTCATCTGGGACTGAGGATTCATGCAGTGATTTTTTTAAATATGATAGTCAGGGGGGAATTATTGTATCCTTACTTTCTATGAGGAATCTAGAACTAATGTTATCTGGACCAGAACTAGTATAATGTTTGAGGGTATCAAAGACCCACTGAATGTCCTGAAACAGAGTTTCATATGTTTCAAGTTTAAAGTCCACTGTAGTAAAAGTAGTTTTAATAAGTTCAGGAGTGAAAACAGATGAAAAATATTTATTCAGCTCTGAAGCTGTTTCAATATCAGATGTTATAGTCATTTTATTGCATACCAAGGGACCTATCATATTGTTGTTACTTTTCTTACCATTTAGGTAAGTATATAAAGCCTTATGGTTATCTTTGGTGTGCACAATTTTAAATTCAAAATTACGTTTAGCTCATAAAATGGTTTCTTTAATTGTCTAACCACCTCTTTGTATTTGGGGAGAAGGATAATTTCCTGATCCGATGAGCATTTTTTTAAAGCTGTAAATAATTTCTTTTTCTGTTTAATTAGTGTTTTGATTTTGCCATTGAACCATGGGGGGATTTTCCCTTTATTGTTATACTTGAGTTTGTCAGGGACATATTTTTTCCAGTTCCAATATCTTAGTATTTAAATAGCTCCAGGATGTTTCAGTGTTCATTGGATGCATTATTTGTTCCCAGTTAATAGATTTTATCTGTTGATTAATAGCTATAAAGTCTGCCCTATTATATTGTTTTATTTTTAGTTTGTTTGTTTTGGGTAGTAGAGGCAATTGAATAGAGAAAAAAAGAGACAAATGGTCATTATTTCCCAGAGGACTGAGTAATTGAATATCAGATATGTGTGTCTCAGGGTTAGTTATAACTAGATCTAATATATTATTCCCCCTAGTTGGTTGGTTTACACATTATTAAGTTAGTCCCAGATTAATTATAACTGACAGAAACTGTTCATCATGTTTATTAATTCTAGAGAGTGCATCCCAGTTTATAGTGGGAAGATTGAAGTCCCCTAAAATAAGAACTGGATCTTTATCAGCTAGTTGGGTGATTTCACTGCAAAGTTGTTTGGTTTGATCAATATCAGAGGAAGGGGGACGATAACAGGTACCTATAAGAAATTGGTGGGTACTGGTGGGCCTAATATGAACCCAGATACTTTCAGAATGTATGGTAGTTGTTGATTCATATGATGGAATATCATCATGAACATACAGACTAACCCCACCACCGTTTTTGTGTCCACTCTGTTTTTGAAATAGTGTTTAAAACCAGAAATTTCTGCTCTCCACTTTTTATCCATATTCCCCCAAGTTTCAGTGATTGTTATTAAAGCTAAGTTTGAAGTTTTAGCTAAACTTTCGAGTTCAGCAAGTTTGGTGGTTGTGAGTGATCTGGCAGTTAAAGGAAGAATATTGAAGTTTGTCAAATGAGGTGTACATGGGCTGCTTTTACAAGAGATGGGGTAATCCCCATCTCCCCCCTTCCTATTAGTTTAAATGATTGTTTATGAAATTTGTTATCTTTCATCCTAATATTGAACTACCTCTTCTGCTGAGGTGTAGACCATCCCAACAGAAAAGTGACGGTCTGTCCTCAAATTCCTCCCAATGTGTTAAGCAGCTTATGCCCTGTCAATAAGACCACTTACGAATCCATTCATTTAATGCTTTTATTTCATTGTTAATGTATCTAGTTGCTCTTGGAATGGGTAGAACTTCAGACAAACATATACTGCAACCACGATCAGTTATTACATTACATAAAGCCACATAGTCTTGTTTAATCTGATGGAGAGGGGATTGTGCGATGTCATTCGAACCAACATGAGTAATCACTAAGGGGATTTTTTCCAGCTGTTGACAAAATTACTTTTGTCATTGAAGTAAGGTCCACTATTTTTGCTCCTCTATAGCTAGAACAAGTCCGATTTTCTTTGTCAGGGTTACAAACTGTTCGGTCAATATATTTTGTTATGGAGTCACCTAGTACATATATCTGTTTTTTTGGTAAACACATGTCAGAAGTATGTAGAGATTTAGGTGCAGAGGGAGTGTTCAGGGGGGCAGTATCCTGGGGGAGATTTAAATGCTGAGATTTCAGTTATTTCATTCTCCGATGTCTTATGACTACTCATATTTGGTTTGTCATGAATATACTCAACGGTGCCAAAGGTGTTATTGGACACTTCCTCAGCCAGTTCGTTAAGGGATTCAAAAGAATTTGAGAGTGGGATCGTATATGGTTTGGTAACAAGTTTATTTTTTGTATGCCTTTTTGGGGGAGTTAAAGACCAGTTCTCAAGCTGTGGGGGGGGGGTCCACTAAGTTTTTAGCAGTGGTGATTAAAGGCATAGAGGAATTAGTTGGATGTTCAGCTAAAATAGAGAGTGGTAAGCAGTTAAGTGGTAGATCATTAGAGAAAGAGTTTCTGAGACACTTTGAGGTGGAAGTATTGGCCTCTACAAGTAGTGACATATGGTCAATGTATTCTTCGAGTGCTTTAATGTCAGAGCTCATATTTTCACTTGGCTGCAGTTGTTTAATTTCCTCCTGTAAATTCCCAATTAGGATACATTTATCACATAAGAATTTAGGGCCTTGCTTACCAATGGTATACATTTTATACTCCGAACACATTTTGTTTGCTTTCTTCATGGTCTGTGTTAAATAAGGGTACAAAAGTAGTGATTTAGTAATTTTCTATTACCTCAGCTGGATGTGTCTTAGTGGGGTTGCCTGGCCCTGGTGGTCCTGATGGACATGGTAGACACTCCGCAAGATGCGCGTGTCTCTGTGCGCGTCTCCGTGCGCGGCCCCGCGCATGCTCATCCCACTCGCTAAATGCTCGTTTTTAAGCGCGATTACCGGGAGTGCGTTCTCCCGCTACTTCCAGTTTCACACTATGATTTAAAATATAAAAGAAATGCTTTTAGCCTTTAAAAAGGCTACACCTAGTATGAAATTAGGTTTTTTTAAATTGCTAGAAGCCTTTGTAGCAATGAGCAGTGCTCAGGAAAAGGAGAGACTGGTGCTACAATATGTCAACAGTGCACTCAGTCCTCCAATATCCCACAGTGCCCTATACCAGAGACAGGGCTTTCAGATAGGGAATAGATTTTAACCCTGTTCTCAGCCCAAAAGTTGTTATCAGCAGTATACACACAATATGTTATATTACAAGTACAATCAGCAGCAGTTTTAGGTCTATCTACTGTTCTATTACAAGTACAATTGGCAGCAGTTTTAGGTCTATCTGGATTACCATTTGAACTACTAATTAGCAATGCACTATTTGTGATATTCGTCATGTTTGTCATAATCAGGGCATTAGATGCATTTAAATCTATTCCAGTGCCAATTTTTCCCTCTATTATACTCACCTTTATACTCCCCAAGCAAGCCTCCTTGTCCTGTTCCCAACCACAAATTAATATTGTGGAGGGGGCAGGGGGGCAAGCGGCCTTACTTTGGGAGTTGATGTCCTTTCCTGTACGTTTGTCCCTTCTACTGAACTAAGAGAATGAAAGAGATCAGCAATCTTGGTTTGAATGACTCCAACCTTCCTTTTCCCTTTTTTAAATTATTGGCACCAGAGCCCTGTATCTGCAGTGAGGAATTATCACTCAGCTGCCTCATTTGCTTCCTTGTAACTACCATTATGGTCACTATCAAAAAGCAGAAGAATAATCAAGAATAATCAACAAGATCAAGACAACTTAAGCAGGTATCAAGAAGTACTTAAGTCTTCAGTGTCTTTACAGGGCTTCTTCAAAGTGTCCCATAACTACCCACAAACTGTTCAAAAAAAGACTAAGGCTCTCTATACTTCTACAGAATCCAATAAAAGGAAGATATAGGCTCATGTCACAACAGATCACACAGATCCTTCCAGTGCCTCTAGTGTTTCACTGGCGTTCCACTAAAGTGCTAGATTAAGAGGCCACAGTTTTCAACCAAAACAAATAAATACTCTTCATTCAATATAAATCCAATATTGATGGAAAGCTCCACAGTTCTCAAATCAAAATCGATATAAGGCTCCACAGTTCTCCACAGTTCTCAGATCTAAAGGTATTAATATATGTCCAAGACAAGAGGGTGTAGCTACTGATACTCCAAGTAAGCCATGGCATACAAAGTTTAGTAGCAGGGGGTAGCAAACAAGCTGGCCAGCATTGCTCTGCTCTCTCTAGTCCATCGCATTTAAATTCCTCTGTTTGGCTTTGCAGGCTTTTTCTTTTCACTGTAAGTTTTGTTTTGGGAGGGGTGGCAGAGTTGACAGCAGACATTGAAGCTGAAAGTCTTAATTAGGTCCACATGGTCTGCCTGCATAGTAATTGGCTGAAGCATCTGGTGGGGGGGGGGGTGGCAAAGTCTGGTGCTGCAAGTTTAAATGCCCCAGCAAAGTTAGAAGCCATACTGATAGTTCAGTTGTACTGGGAGTGAGAGAATCAGTAGAAGAACTGAGAAGCAGCAGTCGGAAGAACAGACGCAGAGCCAGCTAAAAGAATGAAGACATCATGTGGAGTGAATCTGCCTACCTGCGATGGAGAAAGAAGAAATTTCTGACGTGGTCTTGGACTTGTGGTGCAGTCAGTGGTGTTTACCAGTGGGCAGCGAGCACCATATTAGCAGCGCAGACAGACAGCAGGTCTAGTGTGGGAATCATCTGATTGGAGTCAGGAACCTTGGACTCGAGTTGTGGAGGGCAGGCAAGAACAACATTGGAGGCAAGGGTAGCACTGTGGCAGGCTGGTGTACAAATCTGAAATGCCTGTCTAGTTCCCTGGTCCAATATGAGGGCTGCAAAGAGAGTTCCCTTATACAGGGTCCTGTAGCTTTTTTCCAATCTTGTCACCTTTTCTATTAGAAGTTCTCTTTGTAGCCACAGTCCATGCTCCCTTAAATTATAAACAAAATACAGAGATGTAAATTCATTTTTATTTATTTATTTCTATTTTAGTCTTTGGTAACCGGGTAAGGCCCACTAGGCACACGTGCCTGTTTTCAGGGGCAACCTGGGAGCACTGGGTAGTTAAATGACTTGCTCAGAGTCACACAGTATGCAAGTGGAGGTTGTGAGAATCAAACTCAGGTCTGGTCTGCTGGATGTATCAAGCTCATTCACACCTCTTTCCTCTGACCTCTAGGCTATACTGACAGCCTTTGATTCTCTATATATGTATATATATTAAAAAATACACAGAGTAGATACTTCATCTGTACTCAGCTAAGCTAATAGCAAAGCAAATGGACAATTGAATGCTACAGCACAAAGCTCACGTAGCTCACTTCAATTAACAGCTGAGTTTTGAATAAAGTAAAAAAAAATAGAGTACAGTTGTACTGAATATTAGAAAATGAATTCTCTTACTCACATTCTACTCATGATGTAGAGAGAATGAACGATAGATAAGCTCCTCAACAAAAAGTAAGAGGCTATTCAGAGCGTGGATTCAGCCAGCTATCTATTCAAGACACCTGTCTTTTCTTTATAGGACGTCAAACTTTCTTTGACTTTTGACTTGTTTACATAAACCAGCTTACAGTTTAAAAACTACAAAGAGATTTCAGTTGATAAAAAAAGCTCACTCCAGAACTCCTAAAACAAGCAAAATGAGCAACATGCACATGCACACAAAAGCATTCCTTCCAGCTTCCACACTTCCAGAATGACAAATCTAGGGAGCAGAACACCACGCATACACATTTAAGCCCATCAAATAACAAGGACGTGACAAGGAGTGTAATTAACTTTTAACAGCTGGTACCCAGTTTTGTAAGACCCCCACATTACCTTTCTTAATTGGGTAGATTAACTCTTTCCTGGCTCAGTCACTTAGCATTAATATAATCTTAGTTAAAATCTAACTTAGAAAAGGCTAAAATGAATAACAAAAAATCGGGGAACAGGACACGTAAGTCCCGTAATAAATACTGTAGTAAAATAAAACAAAACAAAAATACCTAAAATCTGTAAATTCACTACTTAGATGCCCCCCACACTGTCTTTCCTCTAAAGTATATACCCCGGTATTGCCATGTCCCAGTCCTCACCCTCATGACCCCACTTCTCTATGATTCCCACGATGTCCAGGTCCACCTCATCCACAACTCCTAAGTCTGGGATCTTATTGCCCAGACTTCTGGCATTGGTGCACATGGCTCTCCATTTGTTGGGCCCATTATGTTGTGCCCTGGTGTGTGTTACCTGCTCTACTCCTCTAGCCTGGTTTTCTCCATCCTGGGGGGAAGGCTGGTAGCCCCCCATTTCTCCTGTCCTGTGGCATGGGTTTTTTCCCAACCCCCCTAATTTAGTTTAAATTACAGTTTTGTTCTATGAAATCTCCTAACTTGCTCCTCAACACTGCTGTACCCTCCCAGGACAAATAGACTCTCATCCCCCCACGTTGTTCCCCAGTCTCCTACTAACCCGTACCCCGTCTCTTCATACCATCCTGACAGCCACTTATTAAATTCTTCAATCCTCAGCCTCCTCTCCGTGCTTGCCCTTGGTATGGGCAGCACCTCTTAGTCTGAAAAAAGGCACAGCTCTGAACCCAGGCTGCTGCAGTACCTAGCAAGTGCCCTAAATCTTGCATGCACCTCCAACAAGCTATGCCCCACCAGGTCATTTGTTCCAAGGTGGAGCACCAGGTGAGTTTTCCCATCCTACTGTCTCCCCCCGGTGGGCACTAGACCCATATTGTACTGCTTCTGGCCCCCTTGCCCCCCCCCAGCAAATTTATTTTATTATTGAGTTCTCGACAAGTAAGACCCTTCTCTCAGTTCCCTTCTACTTCTATTACCATGGGTACTACTACCATGGGTAGTAAAGCTTTCTCTGTCTCTGCCCCTTCCCTCTGGAATAGACTTCCTTTGTCCATCCGATCCTCCTCCTCCCATCAGTCTTTCAAGGCAAACTTAAGGGCGTGGCTCCTGACCAAGGTTGCTTGTACCTACAGCTGTTCCCCAGGCAGTACCAGGGCCTGTATCTTGGCATAGAACCTATTCATGCCCTCACCCTACCTCCAGTGTCCCTACCCTCTTGCACTGTCTACTCCTCTGTTCAATCTGGATATGACTACCTGTTTTATCCGAACTGTTAGCAGGTTCTGCAACTTAACTTAAGTAACATTTTTTGCCTATGACTTGTGCCTATACCACTCCTGGTGATAGATTAAATTTTCTTTTTAACTGTATTTACTTCCTTGGCTCCCTGGTGACTATATGTACATTGCATGTAATACTTTACCATAATCACCATGTTAAGCCTTTAATATTGCATAGCCACTTAATGTATGTCACTACATCAGTATGTACTGATTTCTTTGAAATATTTGTGCAATGTAATTTAACCTCTTACCAAGTGTTTTTGGCAGTCCTGTTTTGTTCTAATTGTATTTCTTATTGTACTGATGTTTGTTGTGTTTGCCACCCTGGTGGCCCGGGTCACAACTGAAAATGATCCTCTGGATCAGTTTGCTCACCCAGTTATCAAAGACATACATACGTACATATATACATACTTAAATAAATACATAAATTTCTCCTCTACATTCTCCCAGCCCCTTGCATTCCCTTAATTTACCTATTCCTGCTTCCCTTTTTGCCCTTTGTATCTCTTTGAGTACTTAATGTGATGCTTGGCCAGCTGGTTATGACTATTCTATGATTTTGTAATATAAAAACGTAATGTGTGATTGTCTCCATAAGGCAGCTGTGCCATGGGTCAGGTTTTAGTGAGAATACAGGATGTATTAACCTGAAACCAGGGGGTAATTACAAAGACTAGAGAGCCTTAATTAAGGGTATCCTGTTTATCTGACTTAATTGGAGCTGACCAGCTGCCAGGAGATAGGGCTCATAAACTTTTATGACATCTTAGAGGAAAAACATGTTCCCATCATGGTGCTAAAGTTATAAAAAATCCTTTGATCCTGGAGAAAAGAGGATCTGCTTGAGATCAAAGAGGGGGATGTTAATTAAGGAGTCATATTTGGAAATTAGTTTTTGCTGATGTCACCTTATTTAATATATCTCCTGATAGGACATCCTATTTGGTATAATTTTTATATTCTAAAAGGAGGAGCTAGATGGCATCATAGAAGGGGTAGAGACACAAGGTTTAAACTGTATCCTGTATTTCCACTGACACATTTTTTGTGGGCTCTTAGAACAAGAACTAACTAAAAGCACTGTAAGAAGGAAATACATTAGATAGAAAAGTCTAATTGTATTGTGGTAGGAGTTTATGTTTGTACTTTAACCTTGTTCTTTTTAGTGATTGTATGCTTTGTGATATATGGTTCTGTGTTTACATTTTACATATTTTTATCCATTTCTAAGTAAACCTCTTATTTTAAAGAGACTGCCTAGGTCTTGGAACTTCTTTCTTTTGCATGTGATGTATAGATGGTTAAGACTGACTAAAACTGTTCAAAGCTTGATGGTGTACTAAACTGGGAAAAGGTAAGAATATACCTAAGGTCTTTTATAAAGTTTTAAGGGTTCATTTTGTATACCTGGTTAGGTGCCCTTAGGCGAAAGATATCTGGCATCCCCCAAAGAGCAGATTATCTGAGCCTGTACATTTGGGTACGCTAGCATAAGGTTCACAGTTTGAATCCCCCAGAACTTGAGACTAAAGGTGAATCGGACCCACAAGCAGACAGATGGGTTACCCTGTTCTGTTACCTGTTCAAAATACTGTGCTCGGAGGTTGACACTGTGGGAGCAGAGGGCCTAACCTGCTGAGTGGGTTTGTGACACTTACTACCCCCTTCTCTCTACATGCTCCCAACCCCCCCACAGGCAGTTTCTTTAAAACCACCTAGCCCTACCCTCTGTGCGCTAGCTCCTTCTCTCCCACCCCCTTTGCTCTGCCCTTTCCTTTGACCTGTCTGAAGTTTCCAGTGCTCAGGTCACTTCCCCCTTACCATCCTGTTTTGGCAACCCCTAAGCCTTTTCTCACTGTCTCCTCTCTCTTGAGGGTTTGCCCTTTTTGGGGTGAGTTTGACCCAGTGCCCTTGTCTTTTCTTTTGCCCTCCTCTTTGTTCTTTCACAAAGGGATTACCCCTTCCTCCTGTCTACTGAGCCTTCCACAGTGTCTGTCTCTCCTGTTCCCCCTGAGTCTGCCTCTGTTCCAGTTCCTTTATTCTCATCCTCATTTAGTGGCACTAGTGGTGCAGATCTATTTTTGTGCTCTATGCCTACTGCCTTTCTTACTCATGCTGGTGCTCCTCCCCCCTTCACTTCCATTTTGTGTAGGCTTTAGACCTTACCTCCTATCAGTACCCTCTGCCCTTCTTGTGTCCTGTACTGCCTCTACCCGAGCCCCCCAGGAGCCCCCCTTATGCCCACCCCATACCTCCTTCCCTGCTTGCATATTCCTTTGTGTTCTTCCAATCCACCTCCTCACTGCTCTTGCCTATTTCAACTTTTGCTCCTAAACCCCCTACATCTCCAGCACTTCTCACTCTTCTGCCTCTACCACATCTTACTCCCTCAGTGGATCCCCCGTCCTCCTCACTGCCCCTCACCCCTGCCCCTCCTAGGGTCCATCTCAACCACCTAACCTCATTTCTTAGTTGTGCCAGCTGCCTACACACCATGCAGCCCCACATCTTCCAAGCCATAGCCAGTACTATGGCCTACCCACACCCAGTACACCCTACCACCCTTTCAAAGATACCACCTGCCCTTGCAGTCTGAGGACCATGCCATAGCCCTGTTCCCATTCCACTCCAATTGCCACTCCAAATTGGTTGCCCCTCCATTTTTCACAACTCTACTGTAAACTCAGATGTTCCAGCACAGCAATAACTCTATGAGATTGTACCTTCCAATGCTCACTGCTGAACAGTCTTTGAAGAACACTTTGGAAGCCTTTTACCCAATGAACAAATAAAAAAGGAACAAGCTTCTTGACTAGAATTTCCTCTGCTGCATGAAAGAAATAGGTGAGCAATCAAGTCAAAGAAGTGAAG
Source organism: Neoceratodus forsteri (assembly GCA_016271365.2). Taxonomy (NCBI): domain Eukaryota; kingdom Metazoa; phylum Chordata; order Ceratodontiformes; family Ceratodontidae; genus Neoceratodus; species Neoceratodus forsteri. The sequence continues at coordinate 155,131,562 of CM028131.1, read as the reverse complement.
TCTGGACCACTATAACCACAAGGCAACTCAAGGGTAGTGACTATTGCTCAGAGATTCCCTTACCTGTCAAGACAAGTCAAGGCAGTACAGCATTCCAGAACAAGCTGTCAACCACTATGCCCCTATTATACTCAGGTCCACCCCCCAATCCCTTGTCCTGCACAGGACCCTTATCCACCCCCTTATTGTCTGGTTTCTCTTGACAACTAGTATTTTTCTTCCTGCAGTCACAAGGGACTGTAGCCCAGTCCAGATCTCCTCCTTCTCTCCAGATTGTCCTGTCCCTGGCCTGTGTCCTCCTTTCTTGCTCCTCCCCATGAGCATTTAATAGAGGTCAGGCCGGAGTGGGTGGACGGATAGCCCCCTCGCACAGTTGAAATGCCTGCCCTAAGCTTTCTTTGGTTCATGGCCCATCCATCCCTTTGCCACTGATGCAACCAGCAAAACAGTCCCTTAGTCCAGCTCTGCAGCGTGAGTCACTGCCTCCAGTCCCTGTGCTGCCAATGCGGCTGCAGATGCCAAGACACTGGATGCCACCGATGTGGTGTTTCAAATCCTCTTATTGCCTCCTAGCCACTGATGCAGCTGCCTCTTTCCACTCCCTGGCCACTGATGTGGCCATCAACCACAGGACCCCTTGACTGCCGCAGATGTGGCTGCCACCAGTGATACAGCTCCTCTGGGGTTTTATTCAGTGGCTGGGCTAGTGGCTTTTATAGCCCAGTCACACAGTTGAAATGCCCACCCTCAGCTCTGATTGGCTCATGGCCCCTCCTTCCCTCTGCCACCGATGTAGCCAACAAAACAATCCCTTAGTCCTGCTCTATGGCCCAGGCCTCCACCTCCAGTCCCTTTGCCAGTGATGCAGCTGCAGATGCCAAGACACCGAATGCCACTGATGCAGCATTTCAGATCCTCTCATCACCTCCTAGCCCCAATGCGGCCACCTCTTTCTGTTCCCTGGCCACTGATGCAGTCTCCAACCACAGGACCCCTTGATTGCTGCCAATACGACTCCCACCAGTGATACAGCTCCTCCGGGGGGTTTACTGAGTGGCTGAGCTTGTGGCTTTTATAGCCCAGTCACACAGTTGAAATGCCTGCCCTCATCTCTGATTGGCTCATGGCCCCATCCTCCCTTTGCAGCCGATGCAGCCAGCAAAACAGTCCCTTAGTTCCACTCTGCGGCATGGGCCACAGCTTCCAGTTCCTTTGCCGCCAATGTGACTGCAGATACTAAGATGCTGGATGCCGCCAATGTGGCATTTCAGATCCTCTCTCTACCTGCTAGCCACCAATGCAGCCATCTCTTTCTGTTCTCTGGCCACCAATGCGGCTGCCAACCACAAGACTCCTTGATTTCGACCGATGCGGCTCCCACCAGTGATACAGCTCCTCCGGGGGTTCAGAGGAAACATCAGAAAATTCTGCTTCATGGAGAGGGAGGTGGATAACTGGAGCAGACTCCTAGAGGAGGAGGTGGGGGGCAGGATCTGTGGGGGGATTCAAGAGAGCATGGAATAGACACAAGGGTCTTTTAGATCCAAGGTGGGGGGAGGACAGTAGGAAATAGCAAAGTTCTAACAGCTTGCCAGGAATACTGGGCAGACTGGGTGGGTCTGGCAGTCCTTTTCTGTCATTACATTCTGTGTTTCTATGTTATGTCTATTCGCAAATGTCACTTAACTCTATGATAGAGTTGACAATGTGGAGGGGATAAGGGAGTTGCAGAGAGACCTGCAAAGGCTGGTAAATTGGTCCAAAGTCTGGCAGCTGAAATTTAATGCCAAAAAGTGCAAAGTTATGCAATTAGGGACCCCCCCTGAGTACAGAGTACTGGGTGGGGGATAAGCTGGACACAACACCAGAGGAAAGAGACCTAGGAGTCCTCATTAGTGACTCCCTTAAACAAATCAGCCAATGTAACAATGCCTTCAGCAACTGGGATAACAGGATACTGGGCTGCACCAGGAGAGAGTTCGACAGTTAAAGGCAGGAGATACTGTTACCATTGTATAGGTTACTGGTGATGCCACACCTGGAGTACTGTACCCAGTTCTGGAGTTCCCAGCTGGACAAGGACAGAGATAAGCTAGAGAAGGTACATCATGCAATGACCAAGATGATTCAGGGCCAGGAGGGCAGATCCTATGAGGACTGGCTAAAGGCACTGATTGAACATGTATTCATTCAAAACCACAAGAGAAAGGGGGATATGACAGAGACTGTCAAGTTCCTGAAAGGAATTAACAAGGTGGACTCTGAGGAGCTATTTACCAGGAACAGAGAAGATAGGACAAAGGGGTTATGAGTGGAGGGTAACATGGGAAAGGTTTAAAAAGGATGTGAGAAAGTACAGTATTATTTTACAGAAAGGGTGGTTGAGCCATAAAATAGTCTGCTAGCAGAGGTGGTGGGTACCATACATGACTTCACATGTGACTGGGATAGATTCAAGGGGATATTAGCTACTCAGCAGGAAGTAGGGGCAGAAGCATGGGTAACAAAAGGGGGAATAGTGTAAATGAAGATCCCACAGAGGGTAGATCCTGAGGCATGATAGGGTAATATGGGAAGACGGGCAGGACCATCTTTTTTTTGTCATCATTGTCTATGTTTCTATAAATAAAAATAGTAGTGGTTTCAAACTGTTTTCCTCAGAGCAGGGGGCACAGTGTTACAAGGAATAAATAAAAAACAGTAATGGGAAATGACATGGAATGGTGGTGGGGGGGGGGGACAGTCATACAGGGGCATTGGTGCACAGTGTCATCAAAATTGCAAAACCCAGCACATTCATCGGAGCAGCAACACTCTTTTGAAAAGCGTGCTTTTCTGCAATGAATTGTTAATCAAAAAGGCTGAGATCATGATGTTGTGGCTAAAGCACTTGTATTGGGAGGGTGGGGACAAAGCCAGTAAACTTCTCACCTATTGGGCTAAGAAGAATGAGGCAGAAAGGTATATAGCAGGCCTCTGGGATGATAAAGGCTGTGTTATGTCGGAGGGCAAAGCCATATAATAAAGTTATTCTATCAGAAGCTTTTTCCTCCTCTAGCACTGCATCCCCAGAGGACATTGGCAGTTTTCTGGATGAGCTCCCTTTGCCAAGGATCTCTGTGTGGGAAGCTGCTCTGCTCTGAATGCTCCTATCTCAATATTTGAGGTACACCAAGTTGTCAAAGCCATGACCAAAGGAAGGGCTCCAGGGTCTGATGACTTTCTGGTGGACAACTAAGAGCTTCTCCATGAAGAACTCTGTCCTATTCTCCTCAAGATGTTCCATGCAGCAGTACTGTAGCAGGTCTTGCTACTCAACATGGCTGAGGCGGTGATAACTGTGTTACCTAAAAAATGGAAGGATAACACATTGCCTGGCAGTTATTGCCCTATATCCCTTATAAACCCTGATGCTAAGGTTCTCACTAAAATCTTAGCCACTAGACTAGAACCCATTTTGAATGTTCTTGTGTATCCGGCTCAGGCTGTCTTTATTAAAGGGTGACAGAGCTTGGACCGTCTAAATTCTGTTTTTAATGTTATGTATACCATGAATCAGGTACCTTCTCTGGCAATAGCTTTGGCCATGAACTTCAAGAAATCCTGATTAGGTCAAATGGGGTTACCTCTGGAAGACATTAGAGCACGTGGGCATAGGGAACCATTTCCTTCATCGGACCAAGCTTTTATATGCATCTCCAAAGGCTTCTGTTCTTAACAATGATATTCGATCCCCAACCTTAACTCTTTAGAAGGGCACAAGACAGTGATGTCCCCTCTCTCCACTTCTCTTTGTTCTAGCCATAGAACCCCTGGCCATTGCTACATGGCACCATGCAACCCTCAGTGGGATAATTAAGGGGAGGCAGGAATGTTGCATCCTTCTTTATGTGGATGACCTCCTCATCCTATAGGAGAACAACCAATCCTCAGCAGACATCATACTCATGCTCCTTTCCTGCATCTCCTACCTCTCCAGTCTGAAAGTGAACTAGGTCGAGACTAAAGTACTACCGCTCCATTCCCTTGCAACCAGTGAGCCATACCAGAACAAAGGCCTCAAGTGGGTTCCTCAAGGTATTACATACCTGGGAATTACAGTTCATCCAGCCTAAAAAAATGCCTTGGAAGGGACTCAGTCTGAAACTTCTCACTGGAAACTGTTGAACCTTTCTATGGCTGCCAACAGTAATGCCTTTAAAAAGATTCTAGCACCCAGAACCATGCATATATGCTCTCCCATCTCCAGTTGCACATCCCAACCCATTGGTTCCACAAGATGGACATACTGGCCAGGGATTTCCTGTGTGAGGGCAAACCTTCTAGATACAGTAAGGCTAAACTATGGAATCACTGGACCAAGGATGGCTGGGGTCTCCAATGGTTCTTGGGATACTACCTGGCCTTTCTCTCAGTGCAAACTCTGCGACGGTTTACCACTGACTCAGCTGCCCCCCACCCTTTGTGGTTGTGCATAGCACAGTGCCTGAGTGGCTCTTTCTCTCCAGCATCTCTTATTTACAATCCACCACCCAAAGCTCTAAAATTGCACCCTACCATCTCCAGACCATGTAGGGCATGGGATCAGTTTCACAAATTATAGAATTCTTCTCCCAGTCCTCCTACTCTGGCACCACTCTTGGGTAGCTTATGCATTGAAGGGGACCTGCCTAGATGGTGTACGTGAGCCCAGAGGGGGTATCATATTGGTTCTGGGATGCTTAACCCCAGATGGCACCCAAGTGGAATCCTTCGCCAACCTCTACAGACGATTTGGCCTCCCTAAGCAGGACTTCTGGAGATTTCTTCAAATCAGACACACGCTTCTCCCTACTATCACCACCATGCCTACTGAGGTGGTGGCCTCCACCATTGTGTTGGTGGATCTGAGTGCCAAGATTACACAGAAGAGAGCCAGCATCATATAGCATGTCCTCTGGGATGCTGTCCCGGGTCAGTCTCTGCCATCTTTGAACACCTGGGAAGCTGAACTAGGCATCAGAATAAGCTTGATTGCATGGACCTAACCGAGCACATACTGCCTGACATGATGGCAGAAGTTGCTTAATTCAAAACAAAATCCTACTTTGTCGGTACTGTATGCTAGACAAAATTAAAGGCCTTGGCATTCTCCACTCTGACAGTTGCTGGAGATGCCAACCCATAGGAGCCAATCTGTCCAACGTTCTATGGAGTTGCCCTCTTCTGACATCTTATTGGAAGGAGATTGTTAGTGCCTGTCAGACAGTTGGGGCCACATTAACTTAGATAGCACCCAAAGGTTGTAAACTTCATGCACCCCCCCCCCAACAAACATGGCTCAATTCAAGGGATTACAATGCATACAGTGCCGTCTTTCTGTTATTGTTTGCTTGAGCCCTGAACAAACCACCTTTCTCACTGCATCACTTTGGCCACAGTTTTTGTTCTTGGAGTGCAGTTTTGTTTTGCTTATGGATCAAGTTTGTTACTGCAGCTCATTCTCAGAGGACCAGTACCGCGTGTTTTTCTGTGTTACTGGCTTTGCATATTTGGTGTCTCGGCTGCTAAATCAAATGCGATTACTGTGGTGTCTGCTTACCTACTAGCTGCCTTGCTGGAGCCCAACTGGTCTCCTTTGCACAGAACATATTTCAGTTTTATTGCTGGGGGGGGTTGGTGTTTCTTTATTGATTTGTTAATCGGCCAGGAGTCTCTTAGGTATTTCACAGATCATTGTCTCTCTTTTGTGTGCAACGGTTGTTTGAAAAGCCATTGGTAAATTTGTATACAGACTGCTTTAGTTCTGCCTTTTTTTGGCCTGCTAAGGCATGATCACTGACTCCAACTCAAAGCCAGAAATCATGGATGAAACATAACAAGAACAAACCTGGAGCACAGGCACAGACTTTGAAAGGATGGTAGCATCTAATAGATAGAGAAATGTGTGGGATTTTCTAAGAGGATTTCTAAGTCAGCCTCAGCCCTAAGTTGCATGAGTCAGTGAAAGATCAATTTCTTCAGAATAAAAAAGTTGAAAATAAGTGAAATTAACTTATTACAATTGTGTCTCACTGAAAAAATACATGGAAAAGCAATGGATTCCCGGTCAGTTCTGCACAGTGACAAAGGATCATTGGGTGGCTTTCGCAAGGATAGCGTACAAACCGAGGTGGGAAGAGACACTTGAACTTTGTTCATTAGCTGAGCCTGATCCAGGATGTTTACACAAGGAGTCAGCAACTCAGTGGATCAACTCTTCAAATCCTACGATATTTTCACTTACCTGAGGGAAAACCCAGCAAAAAAAAATCAGACCTCTTCATTCTGCTCAGTGCTCTCAAAAGCAGAAACACTGGGACTGCTCATCAGTGCCAAGAGTTATGTTTCAGAGTCCCAACAGTGCTGATATGCCGCAGCCCCTCTGAACTGAATCATAGAAACACAGAAACATAGAAGGTGATGGCAGATAAAGACCATGTGGCCCACCTAGTCTGCCCCTTTTCCCTACCTAATGTATTACAACAGTCGCTAGTTAGTCTGCAGCTTACCGTCTCTTCCCTATTGTGAGAGTACTCAAGTATATCCCATGCATTCTTGAATTCCCCTACCGTTTTTGACCCCACCACCTCTGCAGGGATGCTGTTCCAAGCATCCACTACTCTTTCTGTGAAAAAGTGCTTCCTCATGTTGCCCCTGAGCCTACTCCCCTTTAGCCTCATATCATGCCCCCATGTTCTTGTACACCTTCTTTTCTGAGAGATGCTACCCTCTTGTACTTTGTTTATGTAAGTCACCCCTCTTGGGGCTAGCTTACTACCCCATGCTCTCCCCATTGACTAAGGTCCTGGCTCTGTGGCCGATTGTGTCCCGCCCCTTGGGGGACATTGCTCCGGGCTCAGGTATAAAAGAGAGGGAGTTTTTTCTGCAAAGGGAGCTGGCAGGCAGCATGTAGGGCAAGTGGGGTTGGAGGCTTAACCCCCCCAGCCCAGCAGGTGCCAGCCTTGAGGGCATCGATGTTATGGTTTCTACTTACATTTCTGTATGGAGGAGAGGCAGGAGTGTGGTGACCGTGGGGAACTGGGGTTTTCAGGAGCTCAGCAGTGGGGAGGATAACAGTGGGAGGAAGGCCCATTCATCCTTGGGTTCGGGAGGCCTGGTGCTCTTTCTGGAGAGGTATGGCAGTGGAGCTGCTGTGATGGTGGCAGGGCCATGGCATGACATTCTGGAGGTGGCAGCTCTAGGAGGCCAGTACCCAGAGGGGCACATTGCTGCGGGTCAGCTGGTGGGTGCATTTTGGGGATTCACTTTTATCGGTCCTGCCGTGCCCATGTCTCGGACATGTCCTGTGTCAAACCCGCTAACGAAATGAACAGTAGTGAGAGTAGCTAGAAGGTGAGAACCATGTTGTCCTTTCTGCATTAAAATCTGGTATCCCTGCTCTTGGAAATGGGGGTTGCAAACTGGTTGGGTTACAGGCAAGGTTCTAGTAGCAGCCGTGGTAAGGTGTATAGGCTGCATCCCCAGTATTCAATTAATATGGGGTGGTAGGGAGTAAAGCACTTCCTCTGGGTAATGGTTATTGGAATTCGCACCCTTTAACATCCTGAGCTGTAGTATGGCCTAGAGTATCTCCCTGGAGTCTGCGCCTGTTCTAATTGTTTTTAGGCCTGTTACAAGCACTTGTGGCACTTTGTACTGTACTGTGCCTTTCGTGTACTACCCTACGTTCTGTCCTGGTATCCTGGCTCCATGGAACAGAGCAATTTTTATTTATTTATACATTTTTATTGTTATACATTTTTATTAAGACACTCAAAATTAAATTTTTTTCCATTTCTTCTCCATGTGTCTGAGGTCACTGAAGTAACTAACTGATTTCTTCTTCTGGTGAAGCAGTTTGGTCAGCCTTTCTGCCCCCTCCCGGCCCAGTCTGAAGCTGCAGTGAGTGGTAAGATGAGGTGTAAGGAGAAGACTTAATCTGCACTGCGTTTCTAGAACTCAGCTCAAGGTAAGATCTTGTTTTTCTTACATCTTCTGGCTTACCTCTCTGGAAGGTCTTTGGTTTGTACCCTTCCCCCCTTTTGCTTAATATCAGGACCTCTAGACACAGTGGGGTGGAAGGGGGTTACATTTATACTCCTGAGGTACTTCAATGTCTCTTTTATATCCCCCCTTTCTCTCCTCTCCTCCAGGGAATACATACTGAGGTCCTCTAGTCTTTACTCGTATAACTTTTGGTGCAGTCCTTGCATCATTTTTGTTGCTGTTCTCTGGACTGCCTCTATTTTTGTCTATATCATTCTCGAGATGCAGCCTCCAGAACTGGACACAGCACTCCAGATGAGGTCTCACTAGTCAACGCTGAGTTGCTGTCCAAAAGAAAGAAAAGCTGCCTGAAATATGGCCTTCTTATACACCGAGCACACCCAGCCCAGCATTCCCTGGCCACTCTATGCAATTTGGCCCCAGTGGGATTTTGAAATCCAAATTCACCGCTGATTGGAAAGATTCAGCACCATGTCAATGAATGACAGAACAGGATCAGGAGGCAGGGACATTTGCTTCAAGGGGGGTGTGGGGACAAGAGACAACTCAACATAAACATTTTTTCAGCAGAATTGGGGAAGGAAGAAGGGAGGGAGGGGAGCCAAATGATGGCAGGGGATCACAGTGGGAGTCAGGATGGGTTTTGTTGTTTTTTTGCTGGAGGCGGACTCCGACTTATCACGCTAGTTAAACCTGCACTGTGAGAGAGATTGTGTGCATGTGTGTGTATGTGCATGCATGCATGCGTGCGTGCGTGCATGCGTGTGTGTGTGTGTGTGTGTGTGTGTGTGCGTGCAGTGTGCAGTGTGCTGCAAGGCCAGGCTTGCAGCACTCAGTGGAGTGAGGCAGTGCCAGCAGAGACATTGAAAAAGCAGTCAAAAACATATATCTTAGTGCCTTATTCAAAGGTGCCCCTAAGCAGCTGGTGCCCCTAGGCTGCAGCCTACTTAGCCTATACATAAAATTGCCCTGCAGACAGTCTTGCCTGATAATGTCCCTGTGGACAGTACGCTCATGTTGCTAGGTATTTTGATGCACCCACTCCACAAAAACTCCCCCATCCTTCAATGGGTGGTTGCTGTCAGCATTACTGCCAAGAGGTTAATTCTCTGCCAGTGGAGAACCCCTAACATTCCCACCCTGGCCGAATGGAAGCTTGCAGTAGGCCAGCTGGAAGGGCTTGAAAACATCTTACAGACATGCTGACACACTATGGGAATATCAGTCTATCTGGGGACCATGTGTAGCATCAGACTTACGTTGGACATCAGATCACAAACAAAGTCTCCCAGGTGGGACGGTATAGATAACTCCACTTGAACGCCAGTGGGGGCTGGTCTGCGCTTACACCCAGGTTCTATGTGATAATGGCGAAAACCTAAAGGCGATCGCCATTATCGTGCAGTCAGAGTGCCGAAAACATTGTCAGCACTCTGACACCTTCGTCGCACAGGACAACAGCACTGGGGACATATATTTCAATGCTTTCTGTGGGGGGGCTTCACCACCCGCACCCTACTAAAGGATTCTCAACCTCGGTGGTGCATGTCGGGGTGAAAGCATGAAAAATAAAGGTTCGGCTGGGGCAATAAAATCGCACTCAGCCTCGACTCAAAAACCCAGTACTTCACCCACCCCAACCACAGGCCAACCCCCAATGCCACAACACAGCTTGGCAACCCACTGCAGCACCACCCCTACAGCCCCTCTGTCCCTGCCAGCCCATGCTCACTGTCTCGCCTCGCTGTACATATAGTGACATCCTGTCGCCATTTTGCCCACCCCCCGATCTGGTCATCCTACCTTCCCCATCACCGTGAGGGATTTCGCCGAGAAGGAGTCGCTGTTATGGATGACGCTGTTCCCCATGCACCCACCTCACGGGATACCTTACACCCATAGCACCACTGCCTCAGAAATCTCAGCACATGGTACACTCTTAGGGAGTGTGTGAGCACCTTCTCTTCTGTTTTTTTTTTTTTTAATCCTCTCTGGCAGACTGATTCCCCATACAGTACAATAATAATCTGCCCATTAGTCCAGCCTTACTGCTATTTCATTATAATGAATGTGTTTTGTTGTGTTAAAATTGTTCCCTGTGCAATATATTGTGTTATGTATGAAAACATTTCAATATAAAGATCACCTGAAAAGTGTGCTTTCCACTTGAAAACCTGCATCATTGGCCAGATTAACCACTGCAGGCTGCAGTCTGATCTCCAGCCAGCTCATTGGCTCACAGTCTGACACACCTCCAGAACCTGCTTTTCTCCACAGACCATACCAATATGTTTGATTTACATCCTGTGATAAAACATAAAAATCAGGGGAGTGACACAATTTTATAATCACAATAAGGCACGCCAGATTGTATGTAATTGTGGGAAAACAGCCCTTCTCAGGTAAGGCATGAGGTTACCTGAGGCATGCAGTTATTCTACAGTAAAGCACGTCCTACCATGTCTCATTGCTTAAACATATTGCAAGTTAATATTAAATATGAAACAGCAGTGATAATAATTAGACGTTTCTATATTACTTTACACACCTCGAGGCACTGTACTGCATGACAGAAAAGAACTTTTATTAATAATTCTGTCTGCTGTACTGTCAGCATCATCTAAGCTGTGATGTGACAATAAGGACGATCGCACAGATTTTCAGCAGCTCTGTCGAGGCTCAAAAGCTATCTCTAGCCCAGGGTTTGCCACTGTAACTCTTTGGGCTGCTTGTCAGATAATGGCTTTGGCAGCAATAAGGCTGGTTCCCTACAAGCAGCTAATTAGTGAGGACAGATTAAGCATACTGTTCCCTGCCTGCTTCCTTATTGCTTCTGTTAGTTATTTGTGTTATCTGTAACTGCAGCAGCAGAGCACGGAAAGTGCCTCCTGACTCGAACTCCTGTCCCTCGCAGACTTGTAGCAATCAGGGCAGCTGGACTTGCTTCAAATCTCTTTCCCTCTGTATGAGCACTCTGACAGTGTGGCAATCTCAGTTCCCTCCATCCCTCGGCTACAGCAGCCATTGACTTAGAACTGTATCTGTTTCCATATGATTAAGCACACTATCAGAAAGTCCACTATTCTATTTTTATTGGCCTTAAACTGACAAACATCACAATCGTGAATTTAGCGCTGGTGAAAGGCGATGAGAGCTGATGAAATGGGCAGTGAAGGCCCTCTGTTTATCCATGTGCCAGGTGCAGTGGGGGGGATCCTGTTCCATGCATGCACATGTTCCCATAATGTGATGGTTTGAGTGCTACTGAAAGATAAGGGACTGATAGTGCTGAAAGCCAAACGCATTCTGTTTATCCACAGGCCAGGTGGAGCGTAGGTGGGCTCTCTGCATGCACACGTTTCCATAATGGAAAGTCTTCTATCATGCGAAGCCCAGATTTTTCAATCAGTTACCAACTTACATTAAGGAGTCACATGCTGCTGTGTCTTTTAAAGCAAACTTTAGAAAATGTAAGACCCCAAATACTATGTGTTCTTATAATTGAGATGGGGCTGTATAAGTACTAATGATGTATGCTCTGTATTGTGTTACATGTTTTGTACATGTGTAACCCCTAGGCGGCACTATCCCCAAGGTTACTACCCATGTCTGTGTGCCTGAGCACAGGTTAAGTGGTATGGATTCAGTAGTAAGGGGCCTCCACCCAGAGTAATGGTATTGTGAGTGTCTGCCTATCCTGCTATAGCCCTCTGGGAAATTATAACCACCCACCAACCCACCTAGTGGCTCAGTACCTGGTAAAGCAGTAAATGCACAGACAGTATAACACAGTAATAATATGCACACACCCTTCACGCTTACCACCAGGGCTGGACTTGCAGCAATTTCCCTGGAGACCCCCTGTAAAATAAGGTTAGCAATACAGATGCCCACTGTCAGCACTGTAACCCCACTAATAATATGCACACTAGCCAGGTTAAATGTGAAGAAGAAAAAGACAATCAGGTTTATTTAGGGGTCATGAACAAGGAAGGGGTGTGAATTTAGTTAAACGATTGGTATTCTGATGAGATTCAGGTTTGGCATGCACTTTTTTAGTCCCAGTTAAAACAGTCACACAACATCGGGTACCCAGGATGGAAAATGGCTAGCCAGAAGCGTTGCCTGGGGTTAGCCGGCATTGCAGCTGATGTTGGAGCCCTTGATGGAAAGAAAACAGTTAACATGCACAACAACCAGAGGATTATTTGTAATCCAAGCCAGTTGGCTCAGTCTCTTGAAAACCCAGAAAGTTAAAGAAATCAAATGGTACCACAGACGATTTAAACTCCCGTTGCAGGGAGCTTCCCTGATTGTACTCACACTATCAGAATTTTGCAGGAAGGCAGGAGATATGGAGACCTTGTGGTGTTCACTGATGAGCATGGGGAAGCAGGGCCGATACAACACACCTCCTCTTCACGGCCTTTGTTCTAGGTGGTGCAACCTGCAAATTGTTGTCACGAAGGGGCTGGACCCCCAAAGCCGGTCTCTCACAGAAACAGTCTCTGGTGCAGTGTATTCGGTCTGGGCTGGATTGACATAGGCCAGGGCAGGATGAACAGATTGGCAAAATTCATTTGTTTTCTTGCTAGTGAAGCCTCAAGCTGGCATAACAAGTTGTGTCGTAGGAAAGCAGGACTCGAACCATGAAACACATTCAGTATATTCAAAATATGTAGCACAAACTTTGAACAATTTGGATACAGTCCGGTTGCTAATTCAGTAGCTTCAAGGAGCAAACCTCTCGATCCTAAATTCGTCTTGCACACTTGAGTGAAACAGCATTTAAGTCTCTACCTCTCAGTTCCATTCCAGACTAGCACGCAATTTCTGTCGATTCACTGAGCAAAACCTCCAAACTGCAGGCAGGTAGGTCCTGGCAATTAATCCTTGCTTTTCAATCACCAGTAACACACACTAGGTCTTTTCCAGGCCCAAGTATCCGCAGAACCGGCTAGGTAGTTCAAGCTGCAGTCTCAGCACAGGCCTGCACCTAAACTGTAGGCTGCTATCAGCAGTCCCTCTCAGTCTGGTCTCTCTGCAGAACTGCCCTGGAATTCAAACTGTCCCTCTTAAATAAAGGCAGAAATCCTTGGAATCCGATTGGCTGTTTGGGCTGCCTTACACAGTTTAAGTCTTTTGATTGGCTGCAATTAAGGTGCCCAAACTTGGTCCCCCAGAATCTCCCAAAAGTCTAGATTACACTCCCAAGATTCTCTGGTGGTAATTCCAGTTCATGATTGGCTGATGAACTCCCAAAATGGTGGCTGCAGGAGAATATACTGTCACTGAAATGCAGTCCCACACGTTTAACAGTCTGATGCAGACAGAATAATTACTTTTATTTTGTAATTCCGTCACACCCAGGAAGCCCAAATAGTACTCCTTTAAATGAGCCCATATTTATTAAAATAGTCTTTGTACTTTTGCTGTCGCTGATGCTGTTATACTGCCCCCTATCGGTAGGCAGCAGCTTATAAATATTTATTAGGTGCTCATGAATATTAATGAGCCCTCCATTTAGCCCTCGCTCAAACTTTGCTGCCAGCCTCCTAAGTGGCTTTTACGTCGCAGTGCTAAGGTCATCAGTCCCTTCTAGGATTGCCATGGTACCGGGACCTTCCGAAAACTCCCCGGTTTGACTGCAAATTGAGCGGTTGGCTCATCAATGTGCTGGATGTGCATGCACGGTCTCCGGTGGCACCAGGAACATGCTGGCAACTCACAGTAAAGAACTTTAGCCTGAACTGGGCTTAAATATCAAAACTGGGCCACTTGGGGCTTGAGGGGAATAATTACAGGGCACCAGGAAGATTTCAGAGAGTTTGGGGGGATGCCAGAGCAGCAGTGGGAGGAAAATGGAACAGCAAGGACACAGAGACAATTAAAGTAAGCCCACCGGGGGGGGGTTACATCTCTGGCATGCCTTAAATGCTTGGTGTCCATGCCAAGACTATACTAAACTAGTACTTAGAACAACAGTTACTATACCTTTATTTAACATGTACTACACCAGTATACCATATTGACCATTTTATCATGCTAGCGCTCTAAATAGTACCTTTGCAACATATTTTATACATTTTAGTTGTTTAGCTCCTAGTCACAACATTTTTCATGAATCATCATGCCTTTTACTTTTGGCTAACCATAAGAAAGGACATTCTACCCTTTGCGGTTGACCCTTAGACATTTGTTTAACCGACAAAGAATTTTTGGCACCCTTCAACTGATTTCTCTGGGTTTATAGAGCTGACCCCCTTGTATACTGGGTGGAAAGCCTAACTATCACTTGAAAGGAAGCAGTGAATACTAGCTTTGGCATGGAATTCGTTGTAATATATACCCCCTTGTGTACTATATTCATGGGCAGATCTACAGGCATTCCTGGGGTGTCATATGTGAGGTGTACTACTGGTTTGACATCTCTTTCAGACCTTCGAGGTGGATTAGGCACAGGCACAGTCCTTTCAACACTGGCATTTGGGTTGATCAGACCCTGGTTACTGTCCAGTAATACTGCAACTTCTGATGAAAGGGGTGGATCTGCACTGGCGGCTTGCTGAGAATTAGAAGGAACACTTTTATTGACTTGTTCTATGGATTCTGATTCAGCAGAAACACTCACACTAACTTGTTCTGAAATTTCAACTTCAACATCAGAAGGAAAGTCCATGGAATTTAAATCATGTAACACATTACTAATACTGTCAGAATCATCATTCTCATTTGCATTATTGTCCATCATAACATCAGAGTCATTAGCTTCATACATTTCAGTTTCATCTGGTATGTCACCAGTTGTGCTCTCATGGTCAGAATTTGCCTCTTGAAGCGCAGCTAGTTCCATGGGACACAAGGAGTCGACTATATCAGAAGTCACACTTTTCACCTCACTTTCAGGGCACACAGGAGCAGTGGAGAAGGCTGGAGGATTAGTCAGTCCTGAGGGTCCAACCTCATCTCCAATGTTACACAGGGGGTTTCCTTGAAACAGCTGGCTCAGTTCATAAGATGGATAATGGGTGACCCCACACTCACTATCATCAGATTCAGACTTGCAGTCAGTTTCAACAAGAGTATGGCTGGTGGAAGGCTTTGAACTCTGAACTACATGAGGAGAGTTTGCCTGTCTCTTTCTGGTTGCAGTTCAAGTCTCAGGCCTGGGTGGGGCAGTATCTTGGGGTGCAGAATCAATGATGATTTGCCCAATTGGCAACAAATGATTCCTGTGCATTGTCTTTACAGCTCGTGGGTCATTCTCTGGACGCATTTTGTATACTGGCAGTTCCTCCAGCTCGCTGACAACAATGTATGGGGTGTGATGCCACCTGTCGGCTATCTTGTGTTTTCTGTGCAATCCTAAGTTTCTTAACAAGACTTGATCTCCAGGTTGCAGCTCTAGGGCTTTGACATGTTTGTCATACTTTTCTTTGTTTGCTAAGTTTCTCTTGACCACTATGGTTTGTGCTAACTGATAGGCATGGCTGAGCTGAACTTTGAGTTTTTGAACATACTGGAGGTAGTCCTCTGCCTTGACTCCATCAGGGGATGCTTCAAAACAGATATCTACTGGTAACCTTGCTTCTCACCAAACATCAAATGATAGGGAGAAAACCCAGTTATATCGTTTCAAGTACAGTTATAGGCATTAACTAATGCACTTGTTTGCTGGCTCCATCTTGGCTAATCTCTGGGGTGAAGTGTGCCCAGCATGTCTAGTAATGTTCAATTAAATCTTTCAGGCTGTGGATCCCCTTGGGGTGATAAGGGGTGGTTCTGGATTTCTGCACCCCCCAGAGTGAGCGCATTTCTTTAATCAGACAACTTTCAAAGTCTCTCCCCTGATCAGAATGATTTCTCTGTTGGGCACCATAATGTACGAAAAACTTTTCAATGAGAACTTTGGCTACAGTTGAGGCCTTTTGGTCTTGGTTGGATAGGCCTGCGCATACCTCGTGAAGTGATCCGTAACTACTAATATATTAGCAATGCCTTTTGAATCTGGCTCCAAACTAAGAAAATCAATGCAGACAAGCTCCTTTGGGGCACTTGTAGTAATATTGACCAGAAGGGCTGCTCTTTGTGGCAGAGCCTTGCGCTGAAGACACCTATTGCAGGTTTTAACATGTTGCTCAATGTCTAGGCCCATCTTAGGCCAGTAGAAGTGTGAACAGGCTAGATTCAGAGTCTTTTGCTACCCAAGTGCCCCATTTGGTTGCACAAGGCTTTTAATACAACATTTTTGAACTTAGTTGACAATACAGCTGTCTCCTCACCACTTTACCTTGACTGTCAGTAAGCAATCTGTACAACAACTGCTCTTGAAGCGTGAGTTTAGGTCCTTCTCAAAGAAGCAAAGCAGTTTTGGGGTCACTGGACCGCATTTTGGAGACATCTTCCACCTTTCTTAAATTGTCAAGTCACTTATCTGATCATTGGGTTATAGTACTGTTCTGTTTGGATGTCAGTTGGAGTTAGCTGGGGTAAGGATCTTAAGTCTAAGGCTGCAAAGTTACAGTAGGTAACTGGTATGCAAGTCTCTGGAGGTCCCAAGCAATCCGCTAAACAGTTTACAGCTGCGGAGGACAGGATTTCTTCCAGTTCAGACTTGTGGCACAGTGCTTTTACCGATTGTTCAGAAATATGCACCCACTGTTGGTTGGAAGTGGGTTTCGTGAGAAAACATCAGCATCCATGTGATTCAAACCTGGTCGGTACTCCACCGCATCATCATATGTTGATGGGGTGGAAAGCCATCTGTGTCCGGTGGTATCTAATTTGGCTGTTGTTTGCACATAGGTTAATGGATTGTAATCTGTTTTGACTAAGATTTTAGCAGCGTACAAGTACTCATGAACTTGATCCACTCCTGCCCACTTCCATGTGAGAAATTCAAGTTTGTGTACAGGGTAATTTTTCCCGGAGGGTGCCAGGCTCCTACTAGCAAAAGCCACAGTGCGTAGTCCTTCCTCATACTCCTGATAGAGCACAGCCCCAAGTCCTTTCAGGCTGTTATCTGTGTGAAGTACTTATGGTTTGGTTGAATCTACATAGGCGAGTATGGGAGCATCGGTGAGCTGATAAATGATGTCATGAAATGCGGCATCACAATCAGAGGTTCATCTAGTTCCAAAAGGTTCATTAGTCTTGAAATAAACCTTGTCCTTTTCTTTCACAGTACTCTTTTTATATTTCTGGGTGGTAGGTGGGTACCCTTGGGTCAGATTGAGCAGAGGGCAAATGACTTTGGTGTAATCTTTTACAAAATGGTGATAGTACCCACAGAAGCCCAGGAACCTTCATAGTTCTTTAAGATTGTTAGGCCGTGGCCGGGCAGCTAAAGCTTCTACTTTACTTGGATCGGTTTGCATATCTTCAGAGGATACGATGTAGCCCACATACTTTACGGACTTTTGAAAAAAACTGACACTTGTCAATGGACAGTTTTAACTCGAATTCTTCTAGCCAGTCCAGGACTTTGAACAAGCAAGTCTCATGCTCGTCAAGTGTTTTACCAAACACAATAACATCGTCTAGATAAACTAAGCATTCAAGCAGGTTCATGTCCTCTACAACTCGCTCCATTAACCTCTGGAAAGTGGCTGGCACTCCAGAAATGTCCTGGGGCATTCGTAAGAATTTGTAAAAACCCAGGGGGCAGATAAATGCAGTTTTCTCCCTATCTCCCGGTGCCATTGGGATTTGGTAATACCTGCTTGTGAGGTCTAAGATGGAAAATCAGTGGCTTCCATTAAGGCAATCAAGAGCATCCTGGATGCGGAGCATTGTAAATTAGTCTGGTATGGGTCTTCAGTTAAGAGTCCTGTAGTCCAAACACACCCTCACTGAGCCATTCTTCTTTTGGACTGCTACAATGGGGGATGTATACGGGCTACTTGATTCCTGTATAATTCCAGCTGTTAACATCTTTTGGAGGTGGTATCAAACATCGTCGATGTCGGCTGATGCCAATCTGTGGAACCTTTCTTGGAATGGCCTCTCATTATGGAGTCTGATATGGTGCTCAGCACCAGTGATGCATCCAACATCCCATTCCTTTAATGAAAATACTTTGCTCCACTCTGCTAGCTTGCAGCTGATCCTGTCTTTCCATTCACCAGGGATAGGAGGCTCTCCAAAGTCAAACATATCTGAGAATATTTCATCATCCTTCTGCCTGCAGCACTTGGTTGGCAGCACCGCAGTGTCGGCACAGCATACTTGGGCCAGTGTACAACTCTGGAGGACCTCAATGTCTGGGTCGGTCACATTGCAGAGTTGCACTACTACTCTCCTAGCATAGGCATGGGCTCTAACAGGTAGTACACTGGGTTTAATCAAAGGTCAATGGTGTAGCTTCCCCTCTTCTGGGGCATCCAGCATAAGAATCTGGTTTGTGACATCTTTTTTGATATGTACCTCTCCACTGACATGGCACTGTGAGTTGGGTGGCACGATGAGAGGTGATGGGTCCTTTCTCCAGACATACCCCACTGAATGATCCTTGTCATTCTCTTTGTTCTGCAACTGCATCTCATAAGCTTTTTTTACTATGGCGTTAATTGGTAAAGTTTGTCCGGCATTTTGAGCTCGCTTCTCTTGACACATTTCTGCTAACTGGCCAAACATGTGTGCCTTAGTGCTGATCAGAATGGGAACCCCATCACATAGTCCGGTGGAAGGGCAGACCAAAGCCAGCATCTCTACAGGCTCATCCATGCCAGCGACAGTAGAAGGAAAGGACAGCCATATTTGAAAGTAACCAAGGTAAGGGTAAGATTTATTGCTCAGGTTCCATACATGCAGTCCTTCCAAGGATTGTAAAGGGTGGTCAGACAAGTGCTGGTCATACCATTCTTTAAATATTATAGTGACCTGGGGTCCGCTGTCTAACACGGCTCAGGCCGGACTACCATCAGTGTGTACCATAATGTCCATGGAAGGCCCTACCATTTTTTCCCAATCCAGAGAAGTATCTATAGGAACTTGGACAGAAGACCTAGCCACAAAGAAATTTGATTTGGAGTTGCCTGACCCTCCACTATGGTAATTTCCTGTACTCCTCTGAGACTGCTGTTCTCTTCGGCACTCCTCCAGTAGTCTGTTGGCCACTTTTTCTGGGTCCCTTTGTGACCATCAATCTTTTTTCATATGCCCATCTTTCCCACAGTTGTAACAAAATATACTCCCTTTGGTCTGTTTTGGCTGTAACATTACATTAGAGGTGGGTCTCTAGTCATGGCTAGGGGGTGGGGAGGAGTACATATTCAGCGCTGGAGCCAGAGCACTGACAGTAGCGGGTCTTGACTCGGTCTCCCACTCTCTCTCTTTGCCACATCGAAGGCGGCATGCTATGTCCCAGGAATTCTCTTAGCATAGTGGTCAATTCATTTAGTTCAGTCTTTAAGCAGCCCTCCGCAGAGGGCAACTGAGCGTGCACTCCCACTCCCACAGCATATACATTTTGAGGAGGGGGGGTCGTAGTCTGTATCCCCAGAAGTGACCTTGGCAGAGTCACCAGCTTTCATTTCTCTGATTCCTCTAGGCACTTCTGCCCATGGTGGGCTATCCTTAGCAATCTCTGGGTGCTCATCCAGTGCTACGCTCTGCCCCCAAACTTCACCCATGTAGTCACCTTCTGTAGCCTGGGTGGCAGCAGCAGCTATGTGAGGAGACTCCCAGAATGGCCTCTTTTGTTCAACCAGCTGAATTTCTTTTAGCAATTCATCATAGCAGGGAGGCAAATCCTGCCAGTCTGCCAATCATAACTTGAGCAACAATACTTCAGAAAATGAGGCAGACTTGAGTATCAGTTCCAACCTAATTTGATCTAGCTTGCCTGGAGCCACACTACCTTTCCTGAGGCATTCCTGTAAGGCCTTTTCAAGCCGAGGTGCATACTATGACAAGAGCTTTCCTTGGCATTATTGAGTATTTTAACCCTCCATCACAAATTCTTGTCCGAGTCTGGGCTTCCAAATGCATTTTCCAAAGCAGCCAAATAGTCCTGTGCAGTTGCTCCTGGGTTATTAGCCTGTCTGGCATGGATAACAGCCAGAGTGGGTCCTCAAAGACTTTTACTCAACCTTTTCCTCTTCTCTGCCTCTGAACATTGCCATTCTGGCACTAAGGGAGTGACATAGTCTGTCCATGTCTCCCAATCATCCTCTCCATTAGATGTGGGCAAGATGCCAGAAAACACTTTTAACTGGCAGTAATGATCATGACTCCCCAAGTGCACAGTCATGGGAGCTGGAGCAGGAGCAGGAACAGGCACTGGGAGAGGCATAGGTGCTAGGGGAGGAACACCCTCAATGTGGCAGGAATAACCTTTTGAAGTCCTTGAGAGTGTGGCCATCCTCCAGTAACTACTTGGCAAACTTCTCCTCTAAGCTCTCTGATAAGGGTGGTGCTTCAGGTGCTGACGGATCCTCACAATCTTTAGTTACCACCCTCCAGATGGCTGGGGACTCATCAATAGCAATGTTTTTAGGCACCTTAGTACTGTATACTGAGTTGATACACTCTACTAAAGCAATTAGGATTTGGGTAGTCATGTCAGCTTGTCGGCTTACCACTTCAGCCTTCCCTAGACATTCGGTTTTGGAAAGTGCCCTCTCTATAGTATCCGTACTAGTGCCCAGGGGTATATTCAGTATTAGCAAAGCATTTTGGGGTCAACTTCATGCCCCATACACCAACTAACTGATGCACAGCCATTTCTTCAGTGGTACCCATAGAAATTTTAGTTGCGATTTTTGGTTTTGGCCACTAGGGAGTGCTAATCCCAGTGGAGCCTCCAAGATGTAACTCCTAAGCCGTGCTATCCCCAAGGCTGCTACCCCTGCCTGTGTGCCTGAGCACAGGTTAAGGGGCCTGGATTCAGTAGCAAGGGTCCTCCACCCAGAGTAATGGTATTGGGGTGTCTGCTTATTCTGCTATAGCCCTCTGGGAGGTTATAACCACCCACCAACCTGCCTAGTGGCTCAGAACTTGGCACAACAGTAAATTCAGTCAGTATAACACAGTAATAATATGCACACACCCTTCACGCTTACCACCAGGGCTGGACTTGCAGCAATTTCCTTGGAGACCCCCTGTAAAATAAGGTTAGCAATACAGATGCACACTGTCAACACTGTAACCCCACTAATAATATGCACACTAGCCAGATTAGACATGAAGAAAAAAAAGACAATCAGGTTTATTTAGGGGTCGTGAACAAGGAAGGGGTTTTAGTTAAACGATTGGTATTCTGATTAGATTCAGGTTTGGCATGCACTTTTTTAGTCCCAGTTAAAACAGTCACACAAAACTGGGTACCCAGGATGGAAAATGATTAGCCAGCGGCATTGCTCGGGGTTGGCCGGTGTTGCAGCTAATGTTGGGGCCCTTGATGGAAACAAAACAGTTAGCATGCACAACAACCAGAGGATTATTTGTAATCTGAGTTGGTTGACTCAGTCTCTTGAAAATCAAGAAAGTTAAAGAAATCAGATGGTACCACAGATGATTTAAACTCTCATTGCAGGGAGCTTCCCTGATTGCGCTCACGTTACCAGAATTTTGCAGGAAGGCAGGCGACATGGAGACCTTGTGGTGTTCACCGATGAGCATGGGGAAGCAAGGCCAACACAATGCACATCCTCTTCATGGATTTTCCTCCAGGTGGTCGCAACCTGCGAGTTGTTGTTGCACAGGGGCTGGATCCCTGAAGCCAGTCTCTCACCAAAACAGTCTCTGGTGTAGGGTATTCGGTCTGGGCTGGATTGACAAAGACCCAGGCAGGATGAACAGATTGGCAACGTTCGTTTGTCTTCTTGCTGGTGAAACCTCCAGCTGGCGTAACAGGTTGGGTCACAGGCAAGCAGATCTCAACCCACAAAACACATTCAGCACATTCAAAATATGTAGCACTAACCTTGAACATTTCAGATACAGTCCTGTTGCTAATTCAGTAGCTACAATGAGCAAACCTCTCGATCCTAAATTCGTCTTACACACTTGAGGGAAGCAGCATTTAAGTCTCTACCTCTCATTTCCATTCCAAACTGGCATGCAATTTCAGTCAATTCACTGAGCAAAACCTCCAAACTGCAGGCAGGCAGGTCCTGGCAATTAATCCTCACTTTTCAATCACCAGTAACGCACACAGAAGGAACTAGACCTTTTCCAGGCCCGAGTCTCCGCAGAGCCGCTAGGTAGTTCGAGTTAGAGTCTCAGCACAGGCCTGAACCTGAATTGCAGGCTGTTCTCGGCATTCCCTCTCAGTCTGGTCTCTCTGCAGAACTGCCCTGGAATTCAAACTGTCCCTCTTAAATAAAGGCAGAAATCCTTGGAATCCGATTGACTGTTTGGGCTGCCTTACACAGTTTAAGTCTTTTGAGTGGCTGCAATTTAGGCGCCCAAACTTGGTCCCTCAAAATCTCTCAAAAGTCTATATTACACTCCCAAGAGTCTCTGATGGTAATCCCAGTTCATGATTGGCTGCAGTACTCCTAAATTGGTGGCTGCAGGAGAAGACACTGTTCCCAAAATGCAGTCTCACACTTTTACCATTCTGGTGCAGACAGAATAATTACTTTTATTTCATAATTCCCCCACACCCAGGAAGCCCAAACAGTACTCTTCTAAATGAGCCCACATTTATTAAAATAATCTTTATACTTTAGTTGTTGCTGCCGTGGTTATACTGCCCCCAAGGTGGCAGGCAGCAGCTTATGAATATTTATGAGGTCCTTCAAGAATATTAATGAGCCCTCCAATTAGCCCTAGCTCAAACTTTGCTGTCCACCTTCTAAGCGACTTTTATACCACAGCGCTATGGTCACTGGCCCCTTCTAGGATTGCCAGGGAGCCGGGACCTTCTGAAAACTCCCCAGTTTGACCGTAAATCGAGCAGTCAGCTCATCAACGCACTGGATGAGCATGCGTGGTCACCAGAAGCACCAGGGACATGTCAGCAACTCACAGTAAAGAACTTTAGTCTGAACTAGGCTTAAATAACAAAATTGGGCCACACGGGACTTGAGGGGAATTGCAGGGCACTAGGAGGAGTTTGGAGAGTTTGGGGGGACGCCAGAGCAGCAGTGGGAGGAAAACGGGAACAGCAAGGACATGGAGGTAATGGAGTGGGGGGTTACACATGTTACAAGTTTTGTATGAGTTGAGACTGAACATTGACTTTTTATCTAGTACTATACTGCTAGGCCCACCTAGTCTGCCCAAAGGTTCATTGCCTATTGTACCTCTGCAGACCCTCAACCGGTCTCTGGGGCCCCTCCCTGTTTCTATAATATGCCCCAGTGTCTATCTCATTCATGCATAAGGCCTTCCACCATTCTACCCTCCAAAACTTCAGCTGGCAGTTGGTTCCATGTTTCTACCACCCTTTCTGAGAAGAAGCAGTTCATCACATCTTTCCTAAAACTCCCCCTCCAGTTTCATTGCATGTCCCCTAGTCCTGGCACTCATCATCTTTTGGAAGAGGCTCCCTTTCCGCAATGTACCCCCCTGTGAGGTATTTAAAGATCTTGATTATGTTAGAACTTAGTTAAAGGGGAATGGCACTAAGAGCTGCAATGATTGTGCCAATTTGCACTTTGTGTTCAACATTTTTTTTACTTACTGTTGAAACTTAGAGTTGACATAGAAACATAGAGTTGACAGCAGACAAGGACCACAAGGCCCATCTAGTCTGCCCATTTTTCTACTTTATGAATGTGCCATAGGCCTTTACTCTGTCAATGGCCTATCTATTCATACTTATCTGTATTGCTCCCTTATGTATATCCCATACTTGTTGGAAGCCCTGCACTGTATTCATATCCACCACTTCCTGATGTAGGCCGCTCCATGCATCCACCACCTTTTCTGTGAAAAAGAACTTCCTCACATTACCCCATAATCGGCCTCCCTCTAATCTCATGCTGTGTCCTCTTGTCCTGCTATTTTTCTTATATTGAAACATGTTAGACTCTTTCACCTTGTTAATGCCCTTAAGATGTTTGAATGTTTCAATCATATCACCTCTTTCTCTCCTTTGCTCTAGGGTATACATATTGAGCTCTGTTAATCTGTCCTCATATGTTTTCTGATGCAGTCCCTGCACCATTTTGGTTGTCCTTTTGTGGACTTCCTCAATTTGGTTAATGTCCTTGTGAAGGTGTGGCCTCCAGTACTGCACACAGTACTCCAGATGGGGCCTAATCAGTGTCTTGTAAAGAGGGATTATTACCTCTCTCTTACAACTTGTGATACCCCTACTAATAGACCCCAGCATCCCCCTAGCCTTACTGACTGCTTTAGTGATCTTCTTGGATGATTTCAGGTCATCTGTGATGACGATGCCCAAGTGTCTTTCTTCCCTTGTGATTGCCAGCAACTCCCCTCCCAACCTATAGATGGCTTCAGGGTTTCCCTTCCCTATGTGCATGATCTTGTATGTCTTTACGTTAAACTCCAGTTGCCACTCTTCTGACCATTTTGCCAGTTTATTCAGATCTCTTCTCATTCTGCCCAGTCCATCTGGATCATCTACTCCATTGCAGATCTTGGTGTCATCTGCAGACAAACCTAACCCTCCAGTCCATCTGCAATGTCACTGATGAAGATATTGAAAAGGACTGTCCCCAGGACTGATCCCTGAGGTACCCCACTTGTGACTTGTATCTCTTCTGACTGTATACTGTTTACCACCACTCTGTTTTCTGCCCGTCAACCAGTTTGCCACCCAGTTGACCAATGTCTGACCCACCCCGAGCCTACCCAGCTTAATAATCAATCTTCTATGTGGAACAATATCAAAAGGTTTGCTGAAGTCAAGGTAGGCAACATCAACTGCTCCCCCTTGGTCCACCTCTCTGGTTACCCAGTTAAATAAATCTATGAGATTAGTTTGACAGGGCCTTCCTTTTGTAAACCCATGCTGTCTTGGATCCTGTGCTCTTAAGGATTCCAGGTGTTGCACTATTCTTTCCTTAAGGAGTGCCTGCATAATCTTGCCCACTACTGAGGTAAGACTGACTGGTCTGCAGTTCCCTGCCTCCTCCCTGCTGCCACTCTTGTGGAGAGGGATCACATGAGCCCTTCTCCAGTCTTCTGGGACCTCTCCTGTGCTCAGAGACTCACTTATCAGGTCAGATAATGACGCTGCTAGTTCCACCCTTAGCTCCTTTAGTAACCTGGAATTTATGCCATCCAGTCCCATTGCCTTGTCCACCCTGAGCTTAGCAAGTTCTTGTAGGACACTTTCTTTTGTGAAGGAATGTGTGCACACTGCCCTCCCCCCATGTCCATGGTGCTGAGCTGTGGGCCCTGCCCTACCTTCTCCTCAGTAAATACTGAGCAGAAGTAACTATTTAGGATAAATGCTTTCCCTGGTCCTCCTCCACACACTCCCCTTATCCCCTTTGATCTTAGCAATACCCTCTGGACTTTCTCCTTTCACTAATGTATCTATAGAAAGTCGTGTTGCCTTCTTTACTATTCATGCTAGTGTTTCCTTAGTTAGGGCCCTGCCCTGCCTTACTGCCTTCCCTGTTTCCTTAGGGAAGTTTGGTATGCTTCTATCTTCATCCTGCTGCGGCTCCTTATATATTTCCTGAGGCCAACCTTTTGGCTCTGACCTTTTCTGCTACTGCTTCTGAGAACTAAAGTGGTTGTCTCCTTCTTCTGCTCTTGCTTTTGTCCCCTAACACAATGGGATGTTGCTTCATGTATTGCATCCTTGATGCTTGCACTACATTGCCTGTACCCCCTCACCTGCATTTTTTTTTGCCAGGGCTAGCTTAACTCTGTTGACCATCTTATCAAAGTCAGCTCATCTGAAGTCCAATATTTGTGTCTTGGAATGGGATGATTTAGTTGTAGTGGCCAAATTGAACCATACCATGTGATGGTCACTGGCCCCCAGGTGACCTTCTACCTGGAGACCTGTGATCCTTTCCCTGTTAGTCAGTACTAGATCTAGGATAGCCCTGTCTCTTGTGGGTTGTTGTACCAGTGGTTTGAGACCCTCCCCCTGCAGGGAATCCACTACGTGTCTAGTTCTGGTGGACGTTTCTGCTGGTATTGACCAATCTGTATCTGGCATGTTGAAGTCTCCCATTATCAGAACCTCCCCTTTAGCTGTCATGTTTTGTATATCTTCTAACAGTAATGTCTATGTCTTTCCCCTGGTCTGGGGGCCTGTAGAGAACCCCAATCCGTATGGCTGTCCCATTTCTTGTTTCCAGGGTGATCTACAGTTCTTCTTGACTGTAGTATAAATAAATTGTATCAAACTGATGTTGCTTACTTTCAGGCTGACATTTTCTATAACTACAAATTCCAGAGTCCACTGCAGCTGACATCAGAGCAGGGCTGCAGTAGTGAGAGATTCGATAGCCTTCAGTGCACTTTAGAGTTTATATAAGCTCTGATCTTTTGTTTGCTGGTCCCACTGTTCTCCCAGGGCTAATTGCAGTCGCATAGAGGGGTGTGGCTTGTAAGGAGCCAAGATGGCTGGCTAATTCTTCAGCTGTCCTGCTTTCCCCAGAAATCCCTTTCCATTCATGATCTACAACATAGTTTATCTAGCTGTCACAAGCTGAGTGGATTGTTTTGCCTCTGGGGTAACTGTGGGGTTTTGTATTTTTATAACCTGTGGCTGTGGAGCATGAGTCGTGCCATGTTTCCATATTACTTAGTGCTTACAGCTGTCCCTCACTGCACCTCTCCGCAGACGCCGGTGCTGAGCTTCAACCATGGCACTCTCCACAGATTCAGCACCTGCCCTGCAAAACATCATTGACATGCTCACAAAGGTCTTGTAGGACAATAAGGATCTTAAAGGGACACTGTCAACCCCCTTAGGCCTTAACATGTCTCTAGTTTAAAAGGCACATTTAATGATTGATCCCATTCTGTAGAGATTGCTGATGTAGCTGGTAGTTCAGTGCTGATTCAATGTTTCTTTATAAAAGCAAAAAACAGATGGCCCACCATACTGGTGTTACCACACAAAAATGTGTTTGTTTTCATTCCTTGATCAACTCCAACTGTATCTTTCCTGGACTTGGGAACACCCTCAATACAGTCTAGTCACCCATGATGCAGTGAGAGGAGAAGAGATTATTGCATCATGATTGGCTACACTGTTTGGGATTGCTTCTTATGTTTAGGAAATATGCAAGAAGAGTAAAGCATGGATTTAAAACAAAACAAGGTGGGATATCTGAGTACTTTGCCTCTGTATTCACTAGGGAGGGGATGGGATATCTACAAAGCAAGGCACAAAGGGGATAGAAACGTCAGCAAGTGGGATCAGGAGAGCAACAGAAATGGAGCAAGAGGAGAGAGAGGTACCCCGGTGTCACATCTGGGTAAGGATAAAAGGCCAGTAAGGTGGAGGGCGGATGATGCTATCTCCGTACAAAGGGTGGTTAGCCCTCAAGGCCCTAAAGAAGACAAATCTCCTGGGCGGATGGCATTCATCCGAGTACCATGGGAATTGGCGGACATACTGGTTGCACCTCTTGGTGGAGCCTTTCAGCAGGTCACTTGAGACAGGAGGTACCTAGGGATTGGCGAGAGGCACATGTGGTACCAATCCATAAAGTGGGTCGAGGGAAGTACCAGGTAACTATAGACCCATCAGTTTGACCTCGGGTGGGAAAATTAATGGAGAGTATACTAAAGGAACGATTGGGGTGTACTTGGAGGAGGTGGAGGTCTGGATAGTCGGCAACATGGGTTTGTGCCAGGTAGATCATGTCAAACCAACCTTGTGGAGTTCTATGAATGGGTAACATCAGAACTGGACAGGGGTAAGCCTGTGGATATATTATTCTTGGACTTCAGCAAGGCGTTTGACTCTGTCCCCACAATGGTCTGGTGGAGAAACTGATGGGGTTAGGAGTAGGCCCTTGATGGTCAGATGGATTGAAAACTGGCTAGCTGGATGCACTCAGAGAGTAGTGGTCTGTGGGGAGCTCTGAACCCTAGAGAGGTTGGTAGTGGGGTACCGCAGGGCTCTGTCCTGGGTCCGATCCTGTTTAATGCATACATATCGGACATCAGGGGGGGTATAGGGTGTGAAATGAGTCTCTTCACAGATGACTCCAAGATGGGAGCAGTAGTTGAGGGAGAAGAGGGGAGGTTGGTCCTGCAAGGGGTACTGGACACCCTGGAAAGCTGGGCTCACACATGGAAATTAAATTTCAATATCACCAAGTGCAAGGTGTTGCATCTTGGTCGGGAAACCCTAAACACAGGTACACTCCTGGAGGGAGGCGCTGGAGGCCTCAATAGGGAAAAGACCTAGGGGTCATGGTGGATGCATGTATGAATAACTCTGAGCAGTGCAGGAGAACGGCTAGCAAGGCAAACAGGATGTTGGGATGCATCATAAGGGATCACCTCTAGGAGCAAGGAAGTGATTCTGCCGCTGTACAATGGACTGGTTAGACCACACCTTGAGTACTGTGCACAGTACTGGAGACCACACTTGAAGAGGGACATACAGCTCCTGGAGAGAGGTACAGAGGAGGGCAACAAAGATGATACGAGGGCTAGGATTTGACGATGAGGACAGACTTAAGGAGCTCTGCCTGTTTTCATTGGAGGAGAGGAGAGACAGGGGACATGATTGAGGTCTTCTAAGTACCAAGGGAATAAATAGGGTAAACATGAGAGGATCTTTAGACTAAAGCAGGGATGTATCACCAGAGGGCATGGTTTGAAGTTGGAAGGTGGAAGGGTGAGGGGGAAAAGAGGAGGAGGTTTTTCACTGAGAGGTGGTGGACCCTTGGAATGCACTGCCTGGTGAGCTAGTTCAGAGATCCACAGTGGAGGGTTCAAGAGAGGATGGGACAGACACAGAAAGTGGATGTATCAGATGATGGTCTGTCCCAGGAGGGTGGGGATGGATGATACGGGTTTCTGGAGCACAAGGGATGGGAGGTCTCGCACCCAACTAAGGATCTAAAGTTCAAGCAGACTCGATAGACCGTAAGGCCTAATCTGCTGGCAAATAGTATGTTAGTATGATATAATTACATCGATAACATGCATTTCAGTTCTGCTTAGAAAAGAAGCAGATAAAACAACCAGCAACATCAATGGATATTTGAGAAGGTAAGCAATCAGAAAATGTGGGTTTACAGCTAAACAGGCTTAGTTGTTGCACTGTATTAATATACCCCAACTCAGATTAGTAGACCCTTAGGGAGTACGTGTGTGTTTCAGAATGGTGGAATGAATGGCCAGAAGTATCATAATGAAAGAGATAGTGTAAGGGGAGAAGAACATTTAATCTGCTTAAAATAAGTCTACAAAATGCACGTTTTGTGTTTAGACCATACAGATACTGGGAACCTAGAAATGTGCTCTGGTTATCATTGGTGCTATGCGGGGATGTTGAACTGAATCCAGGCCCTGAGGGAAATTCTATTACCTTTGCACTTGACAATGCAAGGAGCTTGATTAGCAAAATGGATTCTTTCAGAGTATGGGTTCTTGTTGAAAACACAGATGTCATGGTTCTAACAGAAACTTGGCTCCATGAGGGGATACAACAAGCAGAAATTGACCTGGATGGTTATTTCTATCACAGGCAGGATAGAGGGTCAAGAGGAGGTTGGATTTTAATTTATATAAAACATGTATTAGGTCACTCTGAGCTTTTGTACTCTGAAAAAATGGGGAGCATTGAGTGTTTGTTGGTTTGTTTGCAGTCGAAAAACCTGGTTATAGGTGCTTTTTACTCACCGCCAAAAGTAAAAATGATCCATTTTGTCAGTTTTTGTCATATGTCAGTGAATTATATAGGTCACAAGAAAACAATTCTTATGGGAGACTTTAATGCAGCATGGGGAGGGCCTAGAGGGCAAAAACTAGATAATTTAATGCAGAGATTTGACCTAACACAAAAAATTGCCTCTACTACCAGGAAAAGTACTTTAAACAGTAATGGTAGCACATTGGACTTAATTTTTGTCTCTCCAGACTTGAGGACAAATGAAGTAAGGGTCTGTTGTCCAATTTAGGTGATCATAATGTTATTCATTGTAGCATAGATCTGGAACAAGTAAATAATTCCATTCCTAAACAAGAAATTAAATATAGGAAAAGTTATATAACGTTTAATAAACATCTCTTTACGGACTATTTGGCAAAAATGCCATGACACGAGGTGTTTCTTATACCTGATTTGAACATGGCAGTAGAAGAATTCATGGCCACGTATCTAGATGCATGCAATAGGTTTGCACCGATTAAAGGGTTGAAATATAAACAAAGATGTTTGCCATGGACTGGTTTAAAAGTTAAAAAAATAATAACGAAAAAGAAACAACTCTGGACAAGGACAAATAAATCATTGAATTCTGAACTATGGATAAAATATAAACAACTAAGAAATAGGATTTCTACAGAGATAAGGAACTCAAAAGCCTATTACTATAAACAAAAAATAAAAGTAACAACAGACCCCCAAAATTACTGGACCCTGATAAAAAATCTTACGAATCCCATCAGTAACCACCCTGAAATAAGAATTAAAGAAAATAGGATATTAAAACAAAAGGTGCTGCTGCCGATATGTTAAATAGCTATTTCATAAATTTGCCAGGTCTCAAGACAATGGATTTAGACTCAAAAAGAAAGGTAAATGAAGAGGTTTTGATAGGACAAAATTCCCCAATGTTTCGATTTAGACCAGTAACTACAGTTGAGGTAATCAAGACAGTAGTTAATTTGCAGATAAAAAAGGCTAGTGGAGCAGACGGTATAGAAAGCAGATTATTAAGGGAATCAGCTGTGGAGATATCCCCGATACTCAGAGATCTAATAAATTGGAGTCTGAGAGAGGGGATTTTTCCACAGAGTTGGAAGTCGGCAAAGGTAGTTCCAATTGCAAAAGGAAGGGATCCCACTGATCCATCAACCTACCGTCCCACAGCCTTATTATCAGCAATATCAAAAATAGCAGAAAGAATAGTTTTTGGACAGTTAATTGGTTATCTTGAAAAGCATGAGAAGCTGACAAAACTTCAGTTAGGATTTAGGAAAGGCAGGTCCACGGCCGCAGTGCTCACGGACTTCTTAGATGTGGTTGCCACCCCCTTAGGTATGGCAAGATCCATGGACACTGTGTACGTGGACCTGTCAAAAGCATTTGACCTAGTGGATCATAAAATACTATTAGGTAACCTTAGAGGTATGGGGTTAACAGATGAACCATATCAATGGTTTAAATCCTACCTGACTGAAAGAACACAGTTAGTAGCTGTCAATGGATTTCAATCAAATATATTGTTTACTACACGGGGAGTCCCCAAGGGGTCGATACTCGGTCCATTGCTGTTTAATATTTATGTAAATAGTCTCCCAAATAAAATGATACATTCTAGTATCCGGCTATATGCTGACAATACAGTTTTGGTGGCTGATGGTAGTTCTCTGGGGGTCCCTGGGGGAGGTTGAATATAAGTTACAGCATGACTTTGTGACGATGCAAGATCATTTCACCTCTCTGGGTTTGACAATCAACAACAAAAAGACCCAGGCCATGTTTTTCAGCTCCAAACAATACAGATACAAGATAATAATACTAGCCCTCCTGTGCCTTGTTGCCATGGGCTACTGTGTCTGAAACACCCATGGACATAGTGCCTCCTGCAAAGTTCTGGAACACCTCGCCAAGAAGAACAGGTCCTTTGGCTCAAGTATGATTCCTACCAAAATGCTCTGGGGTAGATGGCAGCACAAAACTTAGCACAAGAAGATGACTACTCCTCCCACTCCGCAGCATAGCTGAAGCTCCCACTTTCCTGCATCATCAATGGGAGGTATTGACATCACAACTACCTTCAACAAGTACTAGGCCTTGCATCAACTATCCCGATCATCAAATCCTCCCAGTGAGCCCCCCTCCCATCCAGCTACTGCAGGCAGCTGCTCCAGTCTCTTCACCCAGGAAATCATGGATGGCAGTCTCCACCCCACTTTCAGCCAGTATGTATTCTGGACCTGAAAAGGGGGTACTAGTTTTGCAAAAGCCCAAGCAGCTCAAAACACTTTCAGGGCTAGGGTGAATCCATCCATTTACATGAGATATTGTGTGTTGTCTGCCTTGTTGTTGACTGGATAGGAGCAGCCGCTGAGTCCACACTTGGGGATATCATTGTCCAGGAGAACTTGTGGGACTTGAAAAGCTGATTCCACTCTGGTGACGAACTCAGTTGCTCTTATCAACTTTGAGGATGTTTAGTCTCTCTGAAATCATCTTCAGCTATAACTACACATTGTTCAGGACAAGTAGCAGCAGACAGTTGCTTGAATTTACACATGCTGTTCTGGTTAAACTGGCATTGCTTTTTAAAAAAGAAGCCTGCAATTTGTTCCAGTTTATTGCGTTTTTGTCCCCCTGTGATGTTGCTGGCACTTACAACTGACTTCATTATTCTCTGATGATTGGGTGCAGGTGTGAAGATCTGACCCCTGCAGTTTAAACATTCTTCACCGCTTCCTGATTCACTGGAGATCAGTGATGTGTTATGAAAGGATTAAACCCAGGCCACAGTGAAGAGATAGCTGGATGTCCTTCCCCTCGCTGAAATGTAGTAGTATATCCTGCTTTTGGCCATTCCCTACACTGCTCAAATTATGGTAAATGGCCCCTGTCATGAAGAAGGGTTTCCTTACCCCACAGCAATGCAGAGGAAACATGCAAGGGTCCCTTACATACTTTGCAGTTGCTGTTATAGAATCTGACTTGCCATTCCTCATTCCAGGTCAGCTCGCGGTGGTGTCCATGCTTGCCTATATGCTCCGGGGGAAGGATTAAGGTTAGTGCTCCTCAGATTGTCCCCCTTCCTTTGCAAGTGCCACTACAATGATGGGTGCCAGAGTTGCACAGTCAGTCATAGATGATCACCATCAAGTAGTTTGACAGGGGAATGGGAGTCTGGTCTTGCTTTCTAGAGGTTGTATTCTTTTCTAGCCAGCCAGGTGGGCGACAACCTAGCAACCAGTAGAGTAAACTCCCGCTATCCTTTGTGTGTACACAAATGAAAGGTGAGCAACTAGGTCAGGTTTGAATCAAGTGATTTACTCAAAATCTCATCATAGAAAGCAGCTTTATTTATACAAAAAATTGACCTACTGTAAGTACAAAAAACAGCCAGCCACCACTAACCCCAGTGTTTCGCCACAAGGCTTCCACCACTTCATCAACTAACCATTCTCTGTGTATTCCAGTGTTGCTCTCACTAATTCTGACTGGGATTGGCAGGAGGGGCACAGACAGCATATGGTTAGGTCAACAGCCCCCGGTGAGGCTATACAGCTTGATGACCTAAGGATGAGGGGATTCCAGGTGGAAGCACCAAGGGAGGTCGACAGTGAAAATGCCGACCTCCCCCACAGCGTTGGCACAATACCGACGTCGGTATGGTGCCGCCCAAGCAGCAAGTGTTTTCTGTGGGGGGCTGTGCCCCTCGCACCCTCTGGACTTTAGGATTCTCAACTCCAGGTCGGAGTTGGTCCAGGGGGGTGGAACACTGGCGGAAAGCGAAGCACCCAAAAAGTACCATTACAGTGAATGTCGCTGTAATGGTCTTTTTTTGTGTTTTGCTGTCGGGGTGTCAACCTGAAGGGGTGCACCGATTCTGGGTTAGGCCTGAGAAGTCAATCCATGCTCCATCTGGTGAGTGGCATCTTCACTGCTCCCTCTCCCCCCTCCCTCTAGGGAAACCCCTTTATGGATCCTGACCATTGCTAGTATCCCAACTGAGGTCAGTTCCATTCTGCTCTCTCCTCATTAGCAATCTGGTGTTACTAATGTAGACTTTTCTGGGAAGGCTCAGAAGGGTATGCCTAGTGCTTGGGTGGGGACTGTCTTCTGATGGTTATGTTTATGTTAGCTCATCTGTTAATGTGCTATTGTATCAGATTTGGGCAGATTTTGACATGTGGTTTATATTCTTATTTCTGCAGGGAGAAATAGGCAGGGTCTATATTCACAATCCTTGTATCTCAGGAGGGGTCAGACGGATCTTGGTCCAATTAGATAGTGCGGCAATTAGAACACTGTCCCACAGCTGTCTCTCACCACTTACCTGACTGTCAGTAAGCAATCTGTACAACAACTGCTCTTGAAGCGTGAGTTTAGGTCCTTCTCAAAGCAAAAGCAGTTTTGGGGTCACTGGACCCGATTTTGAGACATCTTCCACCTTTCTTAAATTGTCAAGTCACTTATCTGATCATTGGGTTATAGTACTGTTCTGTTTGGATGTCAGTTGGAGTTAGCTGGGTAAGGATCTTAAGTCTAGGCTGCAAAGTTACAGTAGGTAACTGGTATGCAAGTCTCTGAGGTCCCAAGCAATCCGCTAAACAGTTTACAGCTATGGAGGACAGGATTTCTTCCAGTTCAGACTTGTGGCACAGTGCTTTTACCGATTGTTCAGAAATATGCACCACTGTTGGTTGGAAGTGGGTTTCTGAGAAACATCAGCATCCATGTGATTCAAACCTGGTCGGCTCCACCGCATCATCATATGTTGATGGGGTGGAAAGCCATCTGTGTCCGGTGGTATCTAATTTGGCTGTTGTTTGCACATAGGTTAATGGATTGTAATCTGTTTTGACTAAGATTTTAGCAGTGCAAAGTACTCATGAATCTTGATCCACTCCTGCCCACTTCCATGTGAGAAATTCAAGTTTGTGTACAGGTAATTTTCCCGGAGGGTGCCAGGCTCCTACTAGCAAAAGCCACAGTGCGTAGTCCTTCCTCATACTCCTGATAGAGCACAGCCCCAAGTCCTTTCAGGCTGTTATCTGTGTGAAGTACTTATGGTTTGGTTGAATCTACATAGGCGTAGTATGGGAGCATCGGTGAGCTGATAAATGATGTCATGAAATGCGCATCACAATCAGAGGTTCATCTAGTTCCAAAGGTTCATTAGTCTTGAAATAAACTCTTGTCCTTTCTTTCACAGTACTCTTTTATATTTCTGGGTGGTAGGTGGGTACCCTTGGGCAGATTGAGCAGAGGGCAAATGACTTTGGTGTAATTCTTTACAAAATGGTGATAGTACCCACAGAAGCCCAGGAACCTTCATAGTTCTTAAGATTGTTAGGTGCGTACGGGCAGCTAAAGCTTCTACTTTACTTGGATCGGTTTGCATATCTTCAGAGGATAATGTAGCCCACATACTTTACGGACTTTGAAAAACTGACACTTGTCAATGGACAGTTTTAACTCGAATTTCTAGCCAGTCCAGGACTTTGAACAAGCAAGTCTCATGTTCGCCAAGTGTTTACCAAACACAATAACATCGCTCTAGATAAACTAAGCATTCAAGCAGGTTCATGTCCTCTACAACTCGCCCATTAACCTCTGGAAAGTGGCTGGCACTCCAGAAATGTCCTGGGGCATTCGTAAGAATTTGTAAAAACCCAGGGGGCAGATAAATGCAGTTTTCTCCCTATCTCCCGGTGCCATTGGGATTTGGTAATACCTGCTTGTGAGGTCTAAGATGGAAAATCAGTGGCTTCCATTAAGGCAATCAAGAGCATCCTGGATGCGGAGCATTGTAAATTAGTCTGGTATGGGTCTTCAGTTAAGAGTCCTGTAGTCCAAACACACCCTCACTGAGCCATTCTTCTTTGGACTGCTACAATGGGGATGTATACGGGCTACTTGATCTCGTATAATTCCAGCTGTTAACATCTTTTGAGGTGGTATCAAACATCGCTTGATGTCGGCTGATGCCAATCTGTGGAACCTTTCTTGGAATGGCCTCCTCATTATGGAGTCTGATATGGTGCTCAGCACCAGTGATGCATCCAACATCCCATTCCTTTAATGAAAATACTTTGCTCCACTCTGCTAGCTTGCAGCTGATCCTGTCTTTCCATTCACCAGGATAGGAGGCTCTCCAAAGTCAAACATATCTGAGAATATTTCATCATCCTTCTGCCTGCAGCACTTGGTTGGCAGCACCGCAGTGTCGGCACAGCATACTTGGGCCAGTGTACAACTCTGGAGGACCTCAATGTCTGGGTCGGTCACATTGCAGAGTTGCACTACTACTCTCCTAGCATAGGCATGGGCTCTAACAGGTAGTACACTGGGTTTAATCAAAGGTCAATGGTGTAGCTTCCCCTCTTCTGGGGCATCCAGCATAAGAATCTGGTTTGTGACATCTTTTTTGATATGTACCTCTCCACTGACATGGCACTGTGAGTTGGGTGGCACGATGAGAGGTGATGGGTCCTTTCTCCAGACATACCCCACTGAATGATCCTTGTCATTCTCTTTGTTCTGCAACTGCATCTCATAAGCTTTTTTTACTATGGCGTTAATTGGTAAAGTTTGTCCGGCATTTTGAGCTCGCTTCTCTTGACACATTTCTGCTAACTGGCCAAACATGTGTGCCTTAGTGCTGATCAGAATGGGAACCCCATCACATAGTCCGTGGAAGGGCAGACCAAAGCCAGCATCTCTACAGGCTCATCCATGCCTGCGACAGTAGAAGGAAAGGACAGCTATATTTGAAAGTAACCAAGGTAAGGTAAGATTTATTGCTCAGGTTCCATACATGCAGTCCTTCCAAGGATTGTAAAGGGTGGTCAGACAAGTGCTGGTCATACCATTCTTAAATATTATAGTGACTCAGTCCGCTGTCTAACACGGCTCAGGCCGACTACCATCAGTGTGTACCATAATGTCCATGGAAGGCCCTACCATTTTTCCCAATCCAGAGAAGTATCTATAGGAACTTGGACAGAAGACCTAGCCACAAAGAAATTTGATTTGGAGTTGCCTGACCCTCCACTATGGTAATTTCCTGTACCCTCTGAGACTGCTGTTCTCTTCGGCCTCCTCCAGTAGTCTGTTGGCCACTTTTTCTGGGTCCCTTTGTGACCATCAATCTTTTTCATATGCCCATCTTTCCCACAGTTGTAACAAAATATACCCCTTTGGTCTGTTTTGGCTGTAACATTACATTAGAGGTGGGTCTCTAGTCATGGCTAGGGGGTGGGAGGAGTACATATTCAGCGCTGGAGCCAGAGCACTGACAGTAGCGGGTCTTGACTCGGTCTCCCACTCTCTCTCTTGCCACATAAGGCGGCATGCTATGTCCCAGGAATTCTCTTAGCATAGTGGTCAATTCATTTAGTTCGTCTTAACAGCCTCCGCAGAGGGCAACTGAGCGTGCACTCCCCACTCCCACAGCATATACATTTTGAGGAGGGGGGCTCAGTCTGTATCCCCAGAAGTGACCTTGGCAGAGTCACCAGCTTTCATTTCTCTGATTCCTCTAGGCACTTCTGCCCATGGTGGGGTATCCTTAGCAATCTCTGGGTGCTCATCCAGTGCTACGCTCTGCCCCCAAACTTCACCCATGTAGTCACCTTCTGTAGCCTGGGTGGCAGCAGCAGCTATGTGAGGAGACTCCCAGAATGGCCTCTTTTGTTCAACCAGCTGAATTTCTTTTAGCAATTCATCATAGCAGGGAGGCAAATCCTGCCAGTCTGCCAATCATAACTTGAGCAACAATACTTCAGAAAATGAGGCAGACTTGAGTATCAGTTCCAACTAATTTGATCTAGCTTGCCTGGAGCCACACTACCTTTCCTGAGGCATTCCTGTAAGGCCTTTTCAAGCCGAGGTGCATACTATGACAAGAGCTTTCCTTGGCATTATTGAGTATTTTAACCCTCCATCACAAATTCTTGTCCGAGTCTGGGCTTCCAAATGCATTTTCCAAAGCAGCCAAATAGTCCTGTGCAGTTGCTCCTGGGTTATTAGCCTGTTCTGGCATGGATAACAGCCAGAGTGGGTCCTCAAAGACTTTACTCAACCTTTTCCTCTTCTCTGCCTCTGAACATTGCCATTCTGGCACTAAGGGAGTGACATAGTCTGTCCATGTCTCCCAATCATCCTCTCCATTAGATGTGGGCAAGATGCCAGAAAACACTTTTAACTGGCAGTAATGATCATGACTCCCCAAGTGCACAGTCATGGGAGCTGGAGCAGGAGCAGGAACAGGCACTGGGAGAGGCATAGGTGCTAGGGGAGGAACACCCTCAATGTGGCAGGAATAACCTTTTGAAGTCCTTGAGAGTGTGGCCATCCTCCAGTAACTACTTGGCAAACTTCTCCTCTAAGCTCTCTGATAAGGGTGGTGCTTCAGGTGCTGACGGATCCTCACAATCTTTAGTTACCACCCTCCAGATGGCTGGGGACTCATCAATAGCAATGTTTTTAGGCACCTTAGTACTGTATACTGAGTTGATACACTCTACTAAAGCAATTAGGATTTGGGTAGTCATGTCAGCTTGTCGGCTTACCACTTCAGCCTTCCCTAGACATTCGGTTTTGGAAAGTGCCCTCTCTATAGTATCCGTACTAGTGCCCAGGGGTATATTCAGTATTAGCAAAGCATTTTGGGGTCAACTTCATGCCCCATACACCAACTAACTGATGCACAGCCATTTCTTCAGTGGTACCCATAGAAATTTTAGTTGCGATTTTTGGTTTTGGCCACTAGGGAGTGCTAATCCCAGTGGAGCCTCCAAGATGTAACTCCTAAGCCGTGCTATCCCCAAGGCTGCTACCCCTGCCTGTGTGCCTGAGCACAGGTTAAGGGGCCTGGATTCAGTAGCAAGGGTCCTCCACCCAGAGTAATGGTATTGGGGTGTCTGCTTATTCTGCTATAGCCCTCTGGGAGGTTATAACCACCCACCAACCTGCCTAGTGGCTCAGAACTTGGCACAACAGTAAATTCAGTCAGTATAACACAGTAATAATATGCACACCCTTCACGCTTACCACCAGGGCTGGACTTGCAGCAATTTCCTGAGACCCCTGTAAAATAAGGTTAGCAATACAGATGCACACTGTCAACACTGTAACCCCATAATAATATGCACACTAGCCAGATTAGACATGAAGAAAAAAAGACAATCAGGTTTATTTAGGGTCGTGAACAAGGAAGGGTTTTAGTTAAACGATTGGTATTCTGATTAGATTCAGGTTTGGCATGCACTTTTTTAGTCCCAGTTAAAACAGTCACACAAAACTGGGTACCCAGGATGGAAAATGATTAGCCAGCGGCATTGCTCGGGGTTGGCCGGTGTTGCAGCTAATGTTGGGGCCCTTGATGGAAACAAAACAGTTAGCATGCACAACAACCAGAGGATTATTTGTAATCTGAGTTGGTTGACTCAGTCTCTTGAAAATCAAGAAAGTTAAAGAAATCAGATGGTACCACAGATGATTTAAACTCTCATTGCAGGGAGCTTCCCTGATTGCGCTCACGTTACCAGAATTTTGCAGGAAGGCAGGCGACATGGAGACCTTGTGGTGTTCACCGATGAGCATGGGGAAGCAAGGCCAACACAATGCACATCCTCTTCATGGATTTTCCTCCAGGTGGTCGCAACCTGCGAGTTGTTGTTGCACAGGGGCTGGATCCCTGAAGCCAGTCTCTCACCAAAACAGTCTCTGGTGTAGGGTATTCGGTCTGGGCTGGATTGACAAAGACCCAGGCAGGATGAACAGATTGGCAACGTTCGTTTGTCTTCTTGCTGGTGAAACCTCCAGCTGGCGTAACAGGTTGGGTCACAGGCAAGCAGATCTCAACCCACAAAACACATTCAGCACATTCAAAATATGTAGCACTAACCTTGAACATTTCAGATACAGTCCTGTTGCTAATTCAGTAGCTACAATGAGCAAACCTCTCGATCCTAAATTGCCTTACACACTTGAGGGAAGCAGCATTTAAGTCTCTACCTCTCATTTCCATTCCAAACTGGCATGCAATTTCAGTCAATTCACTGAGCAAAACCTCCAAACTGCAGGCAGGCAGGTCCTGGCAATTAATCCTCTTTTCAATCACCAGTAACCACACAGAAAGAACTAGACCTTTCCCAGGCCCGAGTCTCCGCAGAGCCGTCTAGGTAGTTCGAGTTAGAGTCTCAGCACAGGCCTGAACCTGAATTGCAGGCTGTTCTCGGCATTCCCTCTCAGTCTGGTCTCTCTGCAGAACTGCCCTGGAATTCAAACTGTCCTCTTAAATAAAGGCAGAAATCCTTGGAATCCGATTGACTGTTTGGGCTTGCCTACACAGTTAAGTCTTTGAGTGGCTGCAATTTAGAGGCGCCCAAACTTGGTCCCTCAAATCTCTCAAAAGTCTATATTACACTCCCAAGAGTCTCTGATGGTAATCCCAGTTCATGATTGGCTGCAGTACTCCTAAATTGGTGGCTGCAGGAGAAGACACTGTTCCCAAAATGCAGTCTCACACTTTTACCATTCTGGTGCAGACAGAATAATTACTTTTATTTCATAATTCCCCCACACCCAGGAAGCCCAAACAGTACTCTTCTAAATGAGCCCACATTTATTAAAATAATCTTTATACTTTAGTTGTTGCTGCCGTGGTTATACTGCCCCCAAGGTGGCAGGCAGCAGCTTATGAATATTTATGAGGTCCTTCAAGAATATTAATGAGCCCTCCAATTAGCCCTAGCTCAAACTTTGCTGTCCACCTTCTAAGCGACTTTTATACCACAGCGCTTATGGTCACTGGCCCTTCTAGGATTGCCAGGGAGCGGACCTTCTGAAACTCCCCAGTTTGACCAGAATCGAGCAGTCAGCTCATCAACGACTGGATGAGCATGCGTGGTCACCAGAAGCACCAGGGACATGTCAGCAACTCACAGTAAAGAACTTTAGTCTGAACTAGGCTTAAATAACAAAATTGGGCCACACGGGACTTGAGGGGAATTGCAGGGCACTAGGAGGAGTTTGGAGAGTTTGGGGGGACGCCAGAGCAGCAGTGGGAGGAAAACGGGAACAGCAAGGACATGGAGGTAATGGAGTGGGGGGTTACACATGTTACAAGTTTTGTATGAGTTGAGACTGAACATTGACTTTTTATCTAGTACTATACTGCTAGGCCCACCTAGTCTGCCCAAAGGTTCATTGCCTATTGTACCTCTGCAGACCCTCAACCGGTCTCTGGGGCCCCTCCCTGTTTCTATAATATGCCCCAGTGTCTATCTCATTCATGCATAAGGCCTTCCACCATTCTACCCTCCAAAACTTCAGCTGGCAGTTGGTTCCATGTTTCTACCACCCTTTCTGAGAAGAAGCAGTTCATCACATCTTTCCTAAAACTCCCCCTCCAGTTTCATTGCATGTCCCCTAGTCCTGGCACTCATCATCTTTTGGAAGAGGCTCCCTTTCCGCAA
The DNA here is from genome assembly GCA_016271365.2 of Neoceratodus forsteri. Taxonomy (NCBI): domain Eukaryota; kingdom Metazoa; phylum Chordata; order Ceratodontiformes; family Ceratodontidae; genus Neoceratodus; species Neoceratodus forsteri. Next base: position 155,090,276 of record CM028131.1, on the reverse strand, counting down.
TGTACTCCCCTGTGAGGTATTTAAAGATCTTGATTATGTTAGAACTTAGTTAAAGGGGAATGGCACTAAGAGCTGCAATGATTGTGCCAATTTGCACTTTGTGTTCAACATTTTTTTTACTTACTGTTGAAACTTAGAGTTGACATAGAAACATAGAGTTGACAGCAGACAAGGACCACAAGGCCCATCTAGTCTGCCCATTTTTTCTACTTTATGAATGTGCCATAGGCCTTTACTCTGTCAATGGCCTATCTATTCATACTTATCTGTATTGCTCCCTTATGTATATCCCATACTTGTTGGAAGCCCTGCACTGTATTCATATCCACCACTTCCTGATGTAGGCCGTTCCATGCATCCACCACCTTTTCTGTGAAAAAGAACTTCCTCACATTACCCCATAATCGGCCTCCCTCTAATCTCATGCTGTGTCCTCTTGTCCTGCTATTTTTCTTATATTGAAACATGTTAGACTCTTTCACCTTGTTAATGCCCTTAAGATGTTTGAATGTTTCAATCATATCACCTCTTTCTCTCCTTTGCTCTAGGGTATACATATTGAGCTCTGTTAATCTGTCCTCATATGTTTTCTGATGCAGTCCCTGCACCATTTTGGTTGTCCTTTTGTGGACTTCCTCAATTTGGTTAATGTCCTTGTGAAGGTGTGGCCTCCAGTACTGCACACAGTACTCCAGATGGGGCCTAATCAGTGTCTTGTAAAGAGGGATTATTACCTCTCTCTTACAACTTGTGATACCCTACTAATTAGACCCCAGCATCCCCTAGCCTTACTGACTGCTTTAGTGATCTTCTTGGATGATTTCAGGTCATCTGTGATGACGATGCCCAAGTGTCTTTCTTCCCTTGTGATTGCCAGCAACTCCCTCCCAACCTATAGATGGCTTCAGGGTTTCCCTTCCCTATGTGCATGATCTTGTATGTCTTTACGTTAAACTCCAGTTGCCACTCTTCTGACCATTTTGCCAGTTTATTCAGATCTCTTCTCATTCTGCCCAGTCCATCTGGATCATCTACTCCATTGCAGATCTTGGTGTCATCTGCAGACAAACTACCTCCAGTCCATCTGCAATGTCACTGATGAAGATATTGAAAAGGACTGTCCCCAGGACTGATCCCTGAGGTACCCCACTTGTGACTTGCATCTCTTCTGACTGTATACTGTTTACCACCACTCTGTTTTCTGCCCGTCAACCAGTTTGCCACCCAGTTGACCAATGTCTGACCCACCCCGAGCCTACCCAGCTTAATAATCAATCTTCTATGTGGAACAATATCAAAAGGTTTGCTGAAGTCAAGGTAGGCAACATCAACTGCTCCCCCTTGGTCCACCTCTCTGGTTACCCAGTTAAATAAATCTATGAGATTAGTTTGACAGGGCCTTCCTTTTGTAAACCCATGCTGTCTTGGATCCTGTGCTCTTAAGGATTCCAGGTGTTGCACTATTCTTTCCTTAAGGAGTGCCTGCATAATCTTGCCCACTACTGAGGTAAGACTGACTGGTCTGCAGTTCCCTGCCTCCCTGCTGCCACTCTTGTGGAGAGGGATCACATGAGCCCTTCTCCAGTCTTCTGGGACCTCTCCTGTGCTCAGAGACTCACTTATCAGGTCAGATAATGACGCTGCTAGTTCCACCCTTAGCTCCTTTAGTAACCTGGAATTTATGCCATCCAGTCCCATTGCCTTGTCCACCCTGAGCTTAGCAAGTTCTTGTAGGACACTTTCTTTTGTGAAGGGATGTGTGCACACTGCCTTCCCCCCATGTCCATGGTGCTGAGCTGTGGGCCCTGCCCTACCTTCTCCTCAGTAAATACTGAGCAGAAGTAACTATTTAGGATAAATGCTTTCCCTTGGTCCTCCTCCACACACTCCCCCTTATCCCCTTTGATCTTAGCAATACCCCCTCTGGACTTTCTCCTTTCACTAATGTATCTATAGAAAGTCGTGTTGCCTTCTTTTACTGTTCGTGTTTCCTTGGTTAGGGCCCTTGCCTGCCTTACTGCCTTCCCTGTTTCCCTTAGGGAAGTTTGGTATGCTTCCCTATCTTCATCCTGCTGCGCTCCCTTATATTTCCTGAAGGCCAACCTTTTGGCTCTGACCTTTTCTGCTACTGCTTCTGAGAACTAAAGTGGTTGTCTCCTTCTTCTGCTCTTGCTTTTGTCCCTAACACAATGGGATGTTGCTTCATGTATTGCATCCTTAATGCTTGCCTACATTGCCTGTACCCCCTCACCTGTATTTCTTCTTGCCAGGGCTAGCTTAACTCTGTTGCCCATCTTATCAAAGTTTGCTCATCTGAAGTCCAATATTTGTGTCTTGGAATGGGATGATTTAGTTGTAGTGGCCAAATTGAACCATACCATGTGATGGTCACTGGCCCCCAGGTGACCTTCTACCTGGAGACCTGTGATCCTTTCCCTGTTAGTCAGTACTAGATCTAGGATAGCCCTGTCTCTTGTGGGTTGTTGTACCAGTGGTTTGAGACCCTCCCCTGCAGGAATCCACTACGTGTCTAGTTCTGGTGGACGTTTCTGCTGGTATTGACCAATCTGTATCTGGCATGTTGAAGTCTCCCATTATCAGAACCTCCCCTTTAGCTGTCATGTTTTGTATATCTTCTAACAGTAATGTCTATGTCTTTCCCCTGGTCTGGGGGCCTGTAGAGAACCCCAATCCGTATGGCTGTCCCATTTCTTGTTTCCAGGGTGATCTACAGTTCTTCTTGACTGTAGTATAAATAAATTGTATCAAACTGATGTTGCTTACTTTCAGGCTGACATTTTCTATAACTACAAATTCCAGAGTCCACTGCAGCTGACATCAGAGCAGGGCTGCAGTAGTGAGAGATTCGATAGCCTTCAGTGCACTTTAGAGTTTATATAAGCTCTGATCTTTTGTTTGCTGGTCCCACTGTTCTCCCAGGGCTAATTGCAGTCGCATAGAGGGGTGTGGCTTGTAAGGAGCCAAGATGGCTGGCTAATTCTTCAGCTGTCCTGCTTTCCCCCAGAAATCCCTTTCCATTCATGATCTACAACATAGTTTATCTAGCTGTCACAAGCTGAGTGGATTGTTTTGCCTCTGGGGTAACTGTGGGGTTTTGTATTTTTATAACCTGTGGCTGTGGAGCATGAGTCGTGCCATGTTTCCATATTACTTAGTGCTTACAGCTGTCCCTCACTGCACCTCTCCGCAGACGCCGGTGCTGAGCTTCAACCATGGCACTTCCACAGATTCAGCACCTGCCCTGCAAAACATCATTGACATGCTCACAAAGGTCTTGTAGGACAATAAGGATCTTAAAGGGACACTGTCAACCCCTTAGGCCTTAACATGTCTCTAGTTTAAAAGCACATTTAATGATTGATCCCATTCTGTAGAGATTGCTGATGTAGCTGGTAGTTCAGTGCTGATTCAATGTTTCTTTATAAAGCAAAAACAGATGGCCCACCATACTGGTGTTACCACACAAAAATGTGTTTGTTTTCATTCCTTGATCAACTCCAACTGTATCTTTCCTGGACTTGGGAACACCCCCAATACAGTCTAGTCACCCATGATGCAGTGAGAGGAGAAGAGATTATTGCATCATGATTGGCTACACTGTTTGGGATTGCTTCTTATGTTTAGGAAATATGCAAGAAGAGTAAAGCATGGATTTAAAACAAAACAAGGTGGGATATACGAGTACTTTGCCTCTGTATTCACTAGGGAGGGGGATGGGATATCTACAAAGCAAGGCACAAAGGGGATAGAAACGTCAGCAAGTGGGATCAGGAGAGCAACAGAAATGGAGCAAGAGGGAGAGAGAGGTACCCCAGGGGTGTCACATCTGGGTAAGGATAAAAAGGCCAGTAAGGTGGAGGGGACGGATGATGCTATCTCCGCCAAAAGGGTGTGGTTAGCCCTCAAGGCCCTAAAGAAAGACAAATCTCCTGGGCGGATGGCATTCATCCGAGTACCATGGGAATTGGCGGACATACTGGTTGCACCTCTTGGTGGGGCCTTTCAGCAGGTCACTTGAGACAGGAGGTACCTAGGGATTGGAGGAGGCACATGTGGTACCAATCCATAAAGTGGGGCCGAGGGAAGTACCAGGTAACTATAGACCCATCAGTTTGACCTCGTGGTGGGAAAATTAATGGAGAGTATACTAAAGGAACGATTGGGGTGTACTTGGAGGAGGTGGAGGTCTGGATAGTCGGCAACATGGGTTTGTGCCAGGTAGATCATGTCAAACCAACCTTGTGGAGTTCTATGAATGGGTAACATCAGAACTGGACAGGGGTAAGCCTGTGGATATATTATTCTTGGACTTCAGCAAGGCGTTTGACTCTGTCCCCACAATGGTCTGGTGGAGAAACTGATGGGGTTAGGGTAGGCCCTTGATGGTCAGATGGATTGAAAACTGGCTAGCTGGATGCACTCAGAGAGTAGTGGTCTGTGGGGAGCCTCTAACCCTAGAGGTTGGTAGTGGGTAACCGCAGGGCTCTGTCCTGGGTCCGATCCTGTTTAATGCATACATATCGGACATCAGGGGGTATAGGGTGAAATGAGTCTCTTCACAGATGACTCCAAGATGGGAGCAGTAGTTGAGGGAGAAGAGGGAGGTTGGTCCTGCAAGGGTACTGACACCCTGGAAAGCTGGGCTCACACATGGAAATTAAATTTAATATCACCAAGTGCAAGGTGTTGCATCTTGGTCGGGAAACCCTAAACACAGGTACACCTGGGAGGGGAGGCGCTGGAGGCCTCAATAGGGGAAAAAGACCTAGGGGTCATGGTGGATGCATGTATGAATAACTCTGAGCAGTGCAGGAGAACGGCTAGCAAGGCAAACAGGATGTTGGGATGCATCGTAAGGGGGATCACCTCTAGGAGCAAGGAAGTGATTCTGCCGCTGTACAATGGACTGGTTAGACCACACCTTGAGTACTGTGTACAGTACTGGAGACCACACTGAAGAGGGACATACAGCTCCTGGAGAGGGTACAGAGGAGGGCAACAAAGATGATACGAGGGCTAGGATTTGACGATGAGGACAGACTTAAGGAGCTCTGCCTGTTTTCATTGGAGGAGAGGAGAGACAGGGGACATGATTGAGGTCTTCTAAGTACCCAAGGGAATAAATAGGGTAAACATGGAGGGATCTTTAGACTAAAGCAGGGATGTATCACCAGAGGGCATGGTTTGAAGTTGGAAGGTGGAAGGGTGAGGGGGGAAAAGAGGAGGAGGTTTTTCACTGAGAGGGTGGTGGACCCTTGGAATGCACTGCCTGGTGAGCTAGTTCGGAGATCCACAGTGGAGGGCTTCAAGAGAGGATGGGACAGACACAGAAAGTGGATGTATCAGATGATGGCCTGTCCCAGGAGGGTGGGGATGGATGATACGGGTTTCTGGAGCACAAGGGATGGGAGGGTCTCGGCACCCAACTAAGGATCTAAAGTTCAAGCAGACTCGATAGACCGTAAGGCCTAATCTGCTGGCAAATAGTATGTTAGTATGATATAATTACATCGATAACATGCATTTCAGTTCTGCTTAGAAAAGAAGCAGATAAAACAACCAGCAACATCAATGGATATTTGAGAAGGTAAGCAATCAGAAAATGTGGGTTTACAGCTAAACAGGCTTAGTTGTTGCACTGTATTAATATACCCCAACTCAGATTAGTAGACCCTTAGGAGTACGTGTGTTTCAGAATGGTGGAATGAATGGCCAGAAGTATCATAATGAAAGAGATAGTGTAAGGGAGAAGAACATTTAATCTGCTTAAAATAAGTCTACAAAATGCACGTTTGTGTTTAGACCATACAGATACTGGGAACCTAGAAATGTGCTCTGGTTATCATTGGTGCTATGCGGGATGTTGAACTGAATCCAGGCCCTGAGGGAAATTCTATTACCTTTGCACTTGACAAATGCAAGGAGCTTGATTAGCAAAATGGATTCTTTTCAGAGTATGGGTTCTTGTTGAAAACACAGATGTCATGGTTCTAACAGAAACTTGGCTCCATGAGGGGATACAACAAGCAGAAATTGACCTGGATGGTTATTTCTATCACAGGCAGGATAGAGGGTCAAGAGGAGGTTGGATTTTAATTTATATAAAACATGTATTAGGTCACTCTGAGCTTTTGTACTCTGAAAAATGGGGAGCATTGAGTGTTTGTTGGTTTGTTTGCAGTCGAAAAACCTGGTTATAGGTGCTTTTTACTCACCGAAAAGTAAAAATGATCCATTTTGTCAGTTTTGTCATATGTCAGTGAATTATATAGTCACAAGAAAACAATTCTTATGGGAGACTTTAATGCAGCATGGGAAGGGCCCAGAGGGCAAAAACTAGATAATTTAATGCAGAGATTTGACCTAACACAAAAAATTGCCTCTACTACCAGGAAAAGTACTTTAAACAGTAATGGTAGCACATTGGACTTAATTTTTGTCTCTCCAGACTTGAGGACAAATGAAGTAAGGGTCTGTTGTCCGAATTTAGGTGATCATAATGTTATTCATTGTAGCATAGATCTGGAACAAGTAAATAATTCCATTCCTAAACAAGAAATTAAATATAGGAAAAGTTATATAACGTTTAATAAACATCTCTTTACGGACTATTTGGCAAAAATGCCATGACACGAGGTGTTTCTTATACCTGATTTGAACATGGCAGTAGAAGAATTCATGGCCACGTATCTAGATGCATGCAATAGGTTTGCACCGATTAAAGGGTTGAAATATAAACAAAGATGTTTGCCATGGACTGGTTTAAAAGTTAAAAAAATAATAACGTAAAAAGAAACAACTCTGGACAAGGACAAATAAATCATTGAATTCTGAACTATGGATAAAATATAAACAACTAAAAATAGGATTTCTACAGAGATAAGGAACTCAAAAGCCTATTACTATAAACAAAAAATAAAAGTAACAACAGACCCCCAAAATTACTGGACCCTGATAAAAAATCTTACGAATCCCATCAGTAACCACCCTGAAATAAGAATTAAAGAAAATAGGATATTAAAACAAAAAAGGTGCTGCTGCCGATATGTTAAATAGCTATTTCATAAATTTGCCAGGTCTCAAGACAATGGATTTAGACTCAAAAAGAAAGGTAAATGAAGAGGTTTTGATAGGACAAAATTCCCCAATGTTTCGATTTAGACCAGTAACTACAGTTGAGGTAATCAAGACAGTAGTTAATTTGCAGATAAAAAAGGCTAGTGGAGCAGACGGTATAGAAAGCAGATTATTATGGAATCAGTTGTGAGATATCCCGATACTCAGAGATCTAATAAATTGAGTCTGAGAGAGGATTTTTCCACAGTTGGAAGTCGGCAAAGGTAGTTCCAATTGCAAAAGGAAGGGATCCCACTGATCCATCAACCTACCGTCCCACAGCCTTATTATCAGCAATATCAAAATAGCAGAAAGAATAGTTTTGGACAGTTAATTGGTTATCTTGAAAAGCATGAGAAGCTGACAAAACTTCAGTTAGGATTTAGGAAAGAGCAGGTCCGCGACGAATTGCTCACGGACTTCTTAGATGTGGTTTGCCACCCCTTGGTATGGTGAGATCCATGGACACTGCTGTCGTGGACCTGTCAAAAGCATTTGACCTAGTGGATCATAAAATACTATTAGGTAACCTTAGAGGTATGGGGTTAACAGATGAACCATATCAATGGTTTAAATCCTACCTGACTGAAAGAACACAGTTAGTAGCTGTCAATGGATTTCAATCAAATATATTGTTTACTACACGGGGAGTCCCCAAGGGGTCGATACTCGGTCCATTGCTGTTTAATATTTATGTAAATAGTCTCCCAAATAAAATGATACATTCTAGTATCCGGCTATATGCTGACAATACAGTTTTGGTGGCTGATGGTAGTTCTCTGGGGGTCCCTGGGGGAGGTTGAATATAAGTTACAGCATGACTTTGTGACGATGCAAGATCATTTCACCTCTCTGGGTTTGACAATCAACAACAAAAAGACCCAGGCCATGTTTTTCAGCTCCAAACAATACAGATACAAGATAATAATACTAGCCCTCCTGTGCCTTGTTGCCATGGGCTACTGTGTCTGAAACACCCATGGACATAGTGCCTCCCTGCAAAGTTCTGGAACACCTCGCCAAGAAGAACAGGTCCCTTTGGCTCAAGTATGATTCCTACCAAAATGCTCTGGGGGTAGATGGCAGCACAAAACTTAGCACAAGAAGATGACTACTCCTCCCCACTCCCGCAGCCATAGCTGAAGCTCCCACTTTCCTGCATCATCAATGGGAGGTATTGACATCACAACTACCTTCAACAAGTACTAGGCCTTGCATCAACTATCCCGATCATCAAATCCTCCCAGTGAGCCCCCCTCCCATCCAGCTACTGCAGGCAGCTGCTCCAGTCTCTTCACCCAGGAAATCATGGATGGCAGTCTCCACCCCACTTTCAGCCAGTATGTATTCTGGACCTGAAAAGGGGGTACTAGTTTGCAAAAGCCCAAGCAGCTCAAAACACTTTCAGGGCTAGGTGAATCCATCCATTTACATGAGATATTGTGTGTTGTCTGCCTTGTTGTTGACTGGATAGGAGCAGCCGCTGAGTCCACACTTGGGGATATCATTGTCCAGGAGAACTTGTGGGACTTGAAAAGCTGATTCCACTTGGTGACGTAACCCAGTTGCTCTTATCAACTTTGAGGATGTTTAGTCTCTCGAAATCATCTTCAGCTATAACTACACATTGTTCAGGACAAGTAGCAGCAGACAGTTGCTTGAATTTACACATGCTGTTCTGGTTAAACTGGCATTGCTTTTTAAAAAAGAAGCCTGCAATTTGTTCCAGTTTATTGCGTTTTTGTCCCCCTGTGATGTTGCTGGCACTTACAACTGACTTCATTATTCTCTGATGATTGGGTGCAGGTGTGAAGATCTGACCCCTGCAGTTTAAACATTCTTCACCGGCTTCCTGATTCACTGGAGATCAGTGATGTGTTATGAAAGGATTAAACCCAGGCCACAGTGAAGAGATAGCTGGATGTCCTTCCCCTCGCTGAAATGTAGTAGTATATCCTGCTTTTGGCCATTCCTTACACTGCTCAAATTATGGTAAATGGCCCCTGTCATGAAGAAGGGTTTCTTACCCCACAGCAATGCAGAGGAAACATGCAAGGGTCCTCATATACTTTGCAGTTGCTGTTATAGAATCTGACTTGCCATTCCTCATTCCAGGTCAGTCATGGTGGTGTCCATGCTTGCCTATATGCTCGGGGAAGGATTAAGTGTGCTCCTCAGATTGTCCCCTTCCTTGCAAGTGCCACTACAATGATGGGTGCCAGAGTTGCACAGTCAGTCATAGATGATCACCATCAAGTAGTTTGACAGGGGAATGGGAGTCTGGTCTTGCTTTCTAGAGGTTGTATTCTTTTCTAGCCAGCCAGGTGGGCGACAACCTAGCAACCAGTAGAGTAAACTCCCGCTATCCTTTGTGTGTACACAAATGAAAGGTGAGCAACTAGGTCAGGTTTGAATCAAGTGATTTACTCAAAATCTCATCATAAAAGCAGCTTTATTTATACAAAATTGACCTACTGTGGCACAAAAACAGCCAGCCACCACTAACCCCAGTGTTTCGCCACAAGGCTTCCACCACTTCATCAACTAACCATTCTCTGTGTATTCCAGTGTTGCTCTCACTAATTCTGACTGGGATTGGCAGGAGGGGCAGACAGCATATGGTTGGTCAACAACCCTGGTGAGCTGTACAGCTTTGACCTAAGGATGAGGATTCGTTGGAAGCACCAAGAGAGTCGACAGTGAAAATGCTGACCTCCCACAGCACGATCAGCACAATACGGCCGATGGTGGGTGCAGCCCAAACTGTAGTGTTTCTGTGGAGGCTGTGCCCTCGCACCCTCTGACTTTAGGGATTCTCAACTCAGGTCGGAGTTGGTCCAGGGGTGGAACACTGATGAGTTATACCAAAGGACCATTACAGTGAATGTCGCTGTAATGGTCTTTTTGTGTTTTGCTGTCGGGTGTCAACCTGAAGGGTGCACCGATTCTGGGTTAGGCCTGAGAAGTCAATCCATGCTCCATCTGGTGAGTGGCATCTTCACTGCCCCTCTCCCCTCCCTCTAGGGAAACCCCTTTATGGATCCTGACCATTGCTAGTATCCCAACTGAGGTCAGTTCCATTCTGCCTCTCCTCATTAGCAATCTGGTGTTACTAATGTAGACTTTTCTGGGAAGGCTCAGAAGGGTGTATGCCTAGTGCTTGTGGGGACTGTCTTCTGATGGTTATGTTTATGTTAGCTCATCTGTTAATGTGCTATTGTATCAGATTTGGGCAGATTTTGACATGTGGTTTATATTCTTATTTCTGCAGGGAGAAATAGGCAGGGTCTATATTCACAATCCTTGTATCTCAGGAGGGGTCAGACGGATCTTGGTCCAATTAGATAGTACGGCAAATTAGAACACTGTCCCACTCGGACAAGTTTGTGGTCCAGATATCACACTCTCCATGGTTTGCCCAAGGAAGGGTGCTTTTGCGGCCTTGATAGCTGTCATAGCCCCTATCCCCTCGTGTGCTGCCCTCTCTCCAGGGGTATTTTTATTTTGCCTTTGGCAATCCATCTGCTCTGGTATTAGACACATACTCCTTTACGGAGGGTCCCTCCCATACAGTCATATAAACGTATGAAGGTGCAAGCAGAAAAGGCTTTCGGTCTATTGATTCTGCTCCTATTACAGAGTCCCCAGTCCCAGTTAAGGACTGTGGCCCCCCTTCCCAACCAATAGTCCCTCCTTCTTGGCTATGCCACTTATGAACCTGTCTTTCCTCTTTACCCTCTCCCAACCTCTTTTGAAGCCATCCTCTGTTTCAAGTGATATCATTTCCTCAGGGAGCCCATTCCGACCTGCTACCACTCTCTCCATAAAGAAATGCTTCCTGGTCTCTCTCCTAAACCTCCCTCCCCCAATTTACATCAATGGCTCCTCATGTTTCTGTTCCCACTGAACCTGAAGAGGCACTCCTTGTCATCCCTGTTTATACCTTTCAAATACTTAAAAATGTCAATCATCCCCCCCCCCTCCCCTAGGGGGTACATGATCAGCACCTCCAGCCTCTCTTGGTATGCCCTGCTGACCCGTACAATCTTTGTTGCCTTCCTTTGGATCACTTCCATCAGGTTTATGTCTTTCTTTATGTAGGGACACCAGCACTGCACACTGTCTTCCAGGTGTGGCCACACCGTCAACCTGTATAATGGCAGTATTCCTTCCTCCCACCTGCTGCTGATTCTTCTGGTAATGCAGCCCACCATTCTATTACTTTACGTTGTGCTACCTGGGGTTGAGATTCGCTGCTTGCAGCTAGTGCAGAATGCGGCAGCCAGGCTACTGACTGGTTCTTCTAGGTCCAGTCATATAATGCCTGTGCTCTGCGGACTGCACTGGCTGCCAATTTGCTGGCGAATCACCTTCAAGGTTAGTTTGCTGACCTATAAGGCCTTACACAATCAGGGACTTGGCTACCTGAAAGATCTCCTTTGTCCCGACTGTCCCTCCCGCTCTCTCCGATTCACTGACGAGGGATTGCTAGAGATTCCCAGGGTTCGTTTAAAAACTTCAGGGGCCAGATCTTTTAGTTTTATGGCCCCAACCCTGTGGAATTCTCTACCTTGTCAGGTGCGAGATTGCCTGACTGTCCAAAGCTTTAAGGAGGCTTTAAAAACATATCTCTTTAGCCTAGCGTACAATGAGTTTTGAATGCTGTTGTCAAGTCTAATTTTAATATTGTTTTAATTATTTATTGATTTTATCATGTAATGTAGAGGCACCTTGGTTTTGGAAAGGCGCCTTTTATAAATAAATATTGATTGATAGATTGATTTATTGATATTGCCCTGTGCCACTGCCTTCCTGCATTGTGTGGCATGCTTAAGATCACTAGTAATCACTACCCCAGGTATTTTTCCTCCTTGGATTTGGTTATCAATATCCCTTCCAAGTGGCTGACATACTGTATGTTGTTATTCCTGGAATGTCTATGGGATGAATTTCCCTATCAACTGAAAGGCAATGTTTACACAGCCACACAAACTTAAATGTCAGGTGGCCTGTTACAAGAGACAACATTTACTGGGGGAAAGCAAAGAAGATGTGTGGGGACAGTTTCAACTTTTGCCTCACATCCAGTATGCTTCATCAAAACAAGTGATAGTTTTGTGCAGTCTGCTGTTCCTGCATACCAGTACCCCAGCACTTTGGCTTACAAACAAGCCTTCATTAGGAGCTGTGGCTAGGGGTACGGCAACAACAACTAAACACCCTTAAATCTTGACATGAAGAACCACCTCAGTGTAGTGTTAAATTAACATTCCAATGCTGTAATTATACATTTCTAATGCACATTTTATACAAACACTTCTATATAATTGTCAGTGTAGAGCTGTGACATTGGTAGTTCTTTAACTTTAATTACTTTCCATTTCAAAGCTGCCATTTTTTTTTACATCAGAGAGAAGTTATAAAAGAAACAGAAAGGTTAGATTACAGTTCTGGACTAGGACTTCGCCAAGTGATCACCCTGTATGGATCCCTTGGTTCTTCATTTTACTTGGTAACCGGGGATCCACCAACTCCTGAGCCAGTGAGAAGTAGAATTGGGGAAGTTAAATCTCTTGAAAAGGGAGGTCAAAAGGTCAGAGAAAATAAAAATAAAAGTCACACAGCATACTCTCAGGTTATTATTTACAGCTTAGTTCATTCAAGTTCCTTGCATGGACTTCCGGTGACGTCACGGACATGGCTGCACGCTAACCTAATGAGCTCCTCCACAACCCCGTAGCAATCTAATTGAATCCTCACCTTTTAATCACCAACATAAGAATTGATGGACCTTACAATTGTCAAAGATGACGTGGAAATCATAGAGACCAAAAAGTTCAAAATTGGAGGCGGCGAGCAAAATGAAGCAACTAATCTTGGGCGAGACCCTGGAAGGCCTAACTGTGCTTCCCCCGGACCGAAGCCTGACATCTGATTCATCAATAGACTTCAATGAGGAAGAACCAGAATTGGCAAATAAAAAAAACAGCCAGTACTCTACATCAGATATTAAAAACTACAAACAAAATCGACTCTGCTTTAGCCGACCTCAGAAAAGATGTCCGTACCTTAGACCAGAAAGTGTTGGACAATGCCACAAAAGTCACTGAACTTACTGAGGCCCAGGATACCAACGAGCGCTTTCTCCTGTACCTTCTACAAAGGGATCGAGAATCACAGCAGAGAATGGAGGATCTAGAAAACAGATCTCGCCGGAACAATTTTAGGATTCATTGTGTTCTGGAGGAGGGATTTCCCACAGTAGCTGATTTTGTACAGCAATTGCTCCCCTCCTTTTTATCAGTCCCCTCGGACTTAAATCTTGAAATCGACAGAGTACACAGATAGTTGATTGCCAAACTTACAGACCCAAATGCAAGACCTTGCTCCCTCATAATTTGGATGGTCTACTAGCAGAGTAAAGAATGGTTACTAAAGGAAGCTTGGCGTCACAAAGAATTAAAATATCATGATGCCTCCATATATTTCGACCAGGATTTCTCTAATGCACTTCAGGCGGAGAAGCAATGAGCTAGAGGCATTGTCAGGTACCTTAAAACTAAAAAAAGACATACAGGCCCAAGTACTGTGTGACTCTTGGCCAGCTGGTTATGATTATTGCATGCTATTTGTAATATAAAAATATAGTAGGTGATTGTCTCGCATAAGACAGCCTGTCAGTTACGCCCGCCCCAAGTTCAGTTTATTCATATAATATTACTGACATGAGATCTCGTAATGTAATTAAACTTCCTTGAGAAATTGCATTTTTTGCCGTTTTATGACCTGTTGCTGCTCTGAAGCTGGGAAACTAAAATATACCAAAAAAGTCACAAACAATAGGAGCACCAAGATTTGTGTGGTGCTGTGTTCCAGAGTGAATCAAACACAGAAAAAAAGGGGGGGAAGCACCCACACAGCATCAGGAACAACAAGAACACCAACTTGTATGAAAAACGGTTCTTTATATTAATGCAGACGTGCAATCAATCAATCAATCAAGTGGCTAGCGTACAAAGACTAATGTTTCACCTGGTGCACTGCCAGGCTTCATCAGAGTAAAATATTGCTATAACAGGTGTTCTTTAAATACATCTCAGGGCACAGCATGTGATTCAAACAGACCAATCACCATTTTAAAAAGTTTAACCATCTCATGGCTACCCAAAAAACAATGTGGACCATCATTAACTACAATTTATTACTGCCCTTACATTACAAATTGTTTAAGGTAATCAAATATTACTTGGGAACCTCAGAGCCTTTTTTATTTTTAAATATGTATTATATAATGCTATGTCCCAATAAAATAACATTTTATACATCTCTTTCTAATGGGGCAAAATCTAAAGCAATATGCTTTTTCGTCTGCACTTTCATATAGTGTCAAACATGAAATATTTACTTCATATCTGCTTTCATTTCAAATATGCAAACATCAGATATTAGGCCTGAGGTTCCCAGGCACTTTACTTCTTTTCACAGCAACAGGAGGTATCGTTTGTTATTTTTCATAAAAAAAACATAGTTTTCTACAGTTACCAGACCGCTAGCATCTATATTTTGTTTTAAAATGCTGAGAGATCAATACTCTCATTTAACCCCATATTGGAGCGAGCTCCCAGAGTGAATATCCAATAGCTCTCTCTTTGTCCGATCATTTTATTAAGGTCTCCTCCCTTGGGACCCAATGTTACTAGCTCCAAGCTAAGGAAGCTAAATGCGTGTTTTTGAAAATTATTTTGTTGTATGTGCTTCACTATGGCATAGTTGGTATCTCCCTTTTCGATTGCCCTCACATGTTTACCTATTCTAACCTTAAATTTTCACACAGTTCGCCCCACATAATATGCTCCACAGTTACACAACAATAGGTAGACTACCCCCACACTGTTACATGTTATGAAATCATTTATTTCAATGATCTTCCCTGTAATGGGGTGTGTCAAATCTTTGCAACTGTATATATTTGCAATATACACACTTGCCACACCTAAATGTACCTTTAGGTCTTGGTGCTAAAAGGGTCTGCCTACTCATCTCCTGAGTCGGTATCATGTTTGATACCACGTAATCCTTTATGCTTTTGCATTTGTGAAAGATTACCTTGGGTACTCTTTGGGCTATCTCTTCCAACCTGGGTTCAAGTTCCAATATCGGCCAGTTATTTACAATGATCTGTCTAACTTCATCAGCTCATCTGGAGAAGCCAGTCACAAAGGAGCACACAGGGCTTTCCTTTCCAACCTCCTGTTGTCCATATTGTAACACTTCATTTCTATCCAATTCATTTACCTTTCTAATGGCTGTCACAATGCTATGCTGGCTGTAACCTCTCTCTAAAAACCTATGTACTTGTTCTCTCCCTCTTCTTAATGTACTCCTTCTGCTCAGTACAATTTCTCAGGGTTCTGCTCTGAAGTTGGGAAACTAAAATACACATTTTATGACTTCAGAAACAGGACATCATTAAGCTGATCCTGTCAGCTATCTCTCACTTAGGTGAGAGAATTGCAGGGTTGTAAAACTTCAAGGGAACTGATGGATCAAAACACTCATAATTTGAGAAATGAGTTTCGGCTGATGTCACCTTATTTAATATACCTCCTGATAGGACATGCTGTTTGTATTTTTTTTATATTCTAAAAGGAGGAGATTGATGACTCAAAGAAGGGGTGTGGAGAGACACAGTTTAAACTATACTGTGTCTGAACTGTTTTGTCATATTCCATCTTGGGACTCTAGAAAGACACACAGCTCTCTGATAAGGTACTTAAAGAGGAAATACATTAGATAGAATCTAAATGTACTGTGGTAGGAGTTTTTGTTTTGTACTTTGCCCTTGTTCTTTTACGTGATTGTATGCTCTTTGATATATAGTTCTGTGTTTACATTTGTCATATTTTTAACCATTTTTTAGTAAATATATTATTTGAAATACTGCATGGGTGTGTCTTCCAAGTTCTTTTTGCATGTGATGTGTACGTGGTTAAGTTTGACAGCTGTTCTGGAGAGCTTCATGGTGTTACTAAACTGCGAAAAGGTAAGCATATACCTAAGGTCTTTTATAGAGTTTTAAGGGGTTCATTTTGGAAGCCTGGCTTGGTGCCCATGGTAAAAGATTATACCACAAATCCCAAAGAGGGTACATATCTGAGTCTGTACATTGGGCATGCTAGCATAAGGTTCAGAGTTTGAATCCCCTCAGAACTTGAGACTAAAGGTGATTCAGACCCACAAGCAGAAAGGAGGGTTACCCTGTCTGTTACCTGTTCACACTATTGTGCTCTGAGGTTGGTACTGTGGGAGCAGAGGGCCTGACCTGCTGAATGCGTTGGTGACAGATTTGGTTAGTAGCAGTGTGATAAAATTGGTAACACAAGCTTTAACAGTTCGGCATGTTAGCTTAATACTGTACAGCTCACATGCAAAATAAGGCAGTGATTTATTTTTAAAAAAGGAAAACAGAACTATATCATTTTGCTTATAGTCAAGTTCCTACCTATTTTATTTTTATTTTCTAAAGTGCAAGTTATAGTAGCCATAGTTAGGGAAGAAGATTGCTTCTAACTACAGTGGATACACTGCAGACAACATGAGGCAGTTGTGACAGGACAGAGGAGTCCTGCATGAGGCGAGAGCCACCAAGCAAAACTTCATGGATGCCCTGATGGTGGAAGATGCCCAGAGCATTGAGTCACAGACTGTGACTATAAAGGACCAAACCTTGGGCATGGAGGGGGCAGCGGCTAGTGCAGTGTCCAGATCCAGTGAGGTGGGCAGCAGGGCCAGTGCCAGCAAAGGGCCACAGCAGCAGGGGAAGGTCACCAGCATTCTGGAGCCAGAAGCAATCAAGCTACAGATTGAGTTATGCAGAATGGAGCTGGAGGTCTAGAGAGAAGATAAGCGAGAACAGTGAGAGGCAGACTGAGAAAAGCATGAGCGCCAGCGGCAACATGAACTGGAGAAGCTATGACTCCAACCACCAGCACCAGAGCAGGTAAGTGACTTGGGTTTAACTGGAACTACAGGATTGGGTTACAAATTGAATTCCAAATTGATAGCTGAAGTTAAAGAGGGAGAGGATATGGATGCCTTTTTAAATTCCTTTGAAAAAGTTTGTATTCAGGCAAATATTCCTAGAGGGTCTTGGAGCTTCCAGCTATCCCCGCTACTTACCGGGAAAGTTGGGGATGCATTGGGTCAAATGGACAATGAGGACAGTAATGATTACAGCAAACTTAAAGCTGAACTTTTAAAAATGTTTGATTTAACTGCAGAAGCATACAGAGCTAAATTCCATAAGCTCAGGAGAAACCCTGACATGAGCTATGAGGATCTAGCCATGAAACAACGTCAGTGTTTAAAACGTTGGTGGGAAGGAATTGAAGCCAACTCTGTAGATACAATTGAAAATGCTATATTGTTTGAGCTGTTTTTTGGGGCATGCCCAGCAGAGCTGAAAACCTGGCTGGAGGACCAAGATCCCAAAACAGTGCAAGAGGCTGCTGAACTCTCAGACTGCTATGCCAAGATCAGACCTGCTCTGAGAGTCAATGAAGTGGGCATGGCAGTGCAGAAAGGGAAAAGTGCACCTTCAGGGCAACTAAAACCCTCACTGCCTCCACGGAAAGCCAGTTAGCCCCAGGTTTCAAAGAAAAGATTTCTCTGAGAAAAGAAATGAATATTGGGTTTGTAAAGAAACTGGGCATATTGCCAGACAGTGTCCCAAAAGGAAGAGCAATATGCAAAATGGGGCTAGGAAAGAAGTGGGTTGTTTGTGTGTCCCCAGAAGCATGCCTGTGAATATGAGGGAACACATGCATCCAGTCATGGTGAATGGTGCACAGACACAAGGGTTAAGGGACACAGGGCATCCCTGACATTGGTAAAAGGGGATCTGGTACAGCCTGGTCAGATTATACCCAATGGATTTGTAACTGTACAAGACTTCACTGGGAAGGAGAAAACATTGCCACTCACTAGTGTTCTCCTAGACTGGGATGAAACAGGGGGAACTGTGCAACAGGTGGCTGTAGCCAAAATGTTAGCAGTTGACATCATCCTCAAACAGGGGATGGTGTGTCCAATTCCCCATAGCCAAGTGGGATGGGGAAATTGTAGTTCCCCAGACCCCATAGAAGCCATTGTGGAAACAACTGGGAGGCTGGTTCCCAGCCTGTGTCTCCTGATATGGAGACTAATGAAAAGGGGTTAGAAGTTTCCCCAGTAGCAGTTAACCACACAGCTAAAGAGGGTTACTCTGAAGAAAGAGGGGTGACCCATTGTCAGAGGGTTAGGGATGACAGTGATCCTGAGTGCCCTGATGCTTGTGCTAGGGACCCTAGTTTAGAGACTGAAGGGGAATGTGTAAGGAGTTTGCAGCTGCTCAGAAAAGTGCCCCTAGTCTAGAGAAGCCGAGGGCTTGGGCAGACTCTGATGGAACACAGGGAGGTGATGGTAAACAAAGTTTATTGGGAAAATGGACTGATGTATACTCAGGCTGTGAAGGCAGAGGGAGGGATGATAGGCAGGCAGCTTATCATTCCCCAGGGGTACCGTGAGCAGTTGCTCAAGATTGCACATGATATTTCCTTGTCTGGTCATCTGGGAATCATGCGCACTATGTGGCAGTTGGCCCAGAATTTCTATTGGCCCAACTTCACCAAGCAGGTGAAGAAGTATTGCAGGTCTTGTCACCAGTGCCAAGAAATAGGGAAGGGGGGGTAAGAAAGCCCAAGTCACCCTAATTCCCATTGCCCATAGTGAAGGAGCCACTTCAGAGGGTGGGAATGGATATTGTGGGGCCTTTAAATACCCCCAGCTCCTCCGGGAAGAGGTTAATCCTGACTGGAGTGGATTATGCCACCAGGTATCCAGAGGCAGTCGCCCTTTCCTCACTGAGGACAGACAAAGTGGCAGATGCCTTACTTGGGATTTTCTCCTGTGTTGGGTTGCCACGGGAGGTTATCACCGATCAAGGGGATACCTTCATGTCAGACCTGATGAAATGTTTGTGGGAGAAGTGTGGGGTGGTGCAGAGGCACACGACACCTTATCACCCGCAAGCCAATGGGCTTGTGGAAAGATTTAACAGTACCCTGAAGTCAATGCTGCAAGCGTTTGCTGAACAGCATGGGAGGGACTGGGAGAAATACCTTCCCCACTCGTTGTTTGCAAACAGGTAGGTGCCCCAAGAGTAGAAGGATTTTCCTCCTTCAAGCTCTTACATGGATGCCGGGTACGTGGCCCCTAGACTTCATCCGGGAGGACTGGGAAGGCAAGCACACCACCCAGGGAACTCCCATAGTGGATTACACAGAAACATAGAAACATAGAAGTTGACGGCAGATAAGGAATACAAGGCCCTTCCAGTCTGCCCATTTCTTTTTCTACCTTATGAATGTGCCATTGGCCTTTGCTCTGTCAATGGCCTATCTATTCATACTCATCTGTATTGCTCCCTTATGCCTATCCCATGCCTGTTTGAAGCTCTGCATTGTATTCCTATCCACCACTTCCTGAGGTAGGCTGATCTATGCATCCACCACCCTTTCTGTGAAAAAGAACTTCCTCACATTACCCCTTAATTGGCCTCCCTCTAATCTCATGCTGTGTCTTCTTATCCTGCTATTTTTCTTATATTAAAACATGATAGACTCTTTCACCTTGTTAATGCCCTTAAGGTGTTTGAACGATTCAATCATATCACCTCTCTCCCTCCTTTGCTCTAGGGTATACATATTGAGCTCAGTTAATCCATCCTCATTTGTTTTCTAATGCAGTCTCTGCACCACTTTGGTTGCCCTTCTTTGGACTGCATCAATTTGGTTAATGTCCTTGTGAAGGTGTGGCCTCCAGTACTGAACGCAGTACTCCAGATGGGGCTTAACCAGTGTCTTGTAAAGAGGGATTATTACCTCCCTCTTCTGACTTGTGATACCCCAACTAATACACCTCAACATCCCTCTAGCCTTACCTACTGCTTTAGTGGTCTGCTTGGATGATTTCAGGTCATCGGTGATTATGACGCCCAAGTCTCTTTCTTCCCTTGTGACTGCCAGCAATTCCCCTCCCAGCCTATAGGTGACTTCAGGGTTTCTCTTCCCTATATGCATGATCTTGCACTTCTTTGCATTAAACCTCAGTTGCCACTCTTCTGACCATTTTACTAGTTTATCCAGATCTCTTCTCATTCTGCCCACCCCATCTGGATCATCTACTGTGTTGCAGATCTTGGTGTCATCTGCAAACAGACAAACCTTACCCTCCAGTCCATCTACAATGTCACTGATGAAGATATTGTAGAGGACTGTCCCCAGGACTGATTTCTGAGGTACCCCACTTGTGACTTGCATCTCTTCTGACTGTATACTGTTTACCACCACTCTGTTTTCTGCCCGTCAACCAGTTTGCCACCCAGTTGACCAATGTCTGACCCACCCTGAGCCTACCCAGCTTAGTAATCAATCTTCTATGTGGAACAGTATCAAAAGCTTTGCTGAAGTCAAGGTAGGCAACATCAACTGCTCCCCCTTGGTCCACCTCTCTGGTTACCCAGTTAAATAAATCTATGAGATTAGTTTGACAGGGCCTTTCTTTTGTAAACCCATGCTGTCTTGGATCCTGTGCTCCTATGGATTCCAGGTGTTGCACTATCCTTTCCTTAAGGAGTGTCTCCATAATCTTGCCCACAACTGAAGTAAGACTGACTGGTCTGTAGTTCCCTGCCTCCTCCCTGCTACCACTCTTGTGGAGCAGGATCACATGAGCCCTTCTCCAGTCTTCTGAGACCTCTACTGTGCTCAGAGACTCACTAAACAGTTCTGATAATGGCTCTGCTAGTTCCACCCTTAGTTCGTTTAGTACCTTGGGATGTATGCCATCAGGTCCCATTGTCTTGTCCACCCTGAGCTTATCGCACTCTTGTAGGACCCTTTCTTATGTGAAGGGACTAGCGCACACCTTCCTCCCTCCCCACTGTGTCCATGGTGCTGAGCTGTGTGCCCTGCCCTACCGTCTCTTCAGTAAATACTGAGCAGAAGTATCTGTTTAGGATAGATGCTTTTACATGGTTCTCCTCCTCACACGCCCCCTTATCCCCTTTGATCTTAGCAATACCCCCTCTGGACTTTCTCTTTTCACTAATGTATCTATAGAAAGTCTTGTCACCTTCTTTTACTATTTGTGCTAGTGTTTTCTCGGTTTGGGCCTTTGCTTGCCTTACTGCCTTCCCTGCTTCCCTTAGGGATGTTTGGTATGCTTCCTTATCTTCATCCTGCTGTGTTCCCTTATATTTCCTGAAGGCCAGCCTTTTGACTCTGACCTTTTCTGCTACTGTGTTTGAGAACCAAAGTGGTTTCCTTCTTCTTTTGCACTTCCTTTTCTACTAACACAATGGGATGTTGCTTCAAGTATTGCATCTTAATGCTTGCCCACTTTGCCTGTCCTACACCCTTAGGTTTAGGGAATGGCTGAAGGAGCTATGGGGACAGCCCAGAGCAACCTGACAGCTGCCCAACAGAAACAAAAAGTGTGGTAAGACACGCAGAGCCAGAGCTCACTGCAGACACGGTGGGTCAGGAAGCATTAGTCCTTATTCTGGTCCGAAAGACAAGCTGCAGGCTGAGTGGGCGGGACCATACAAAGTAGTCAGAAAGGTAAATGACATGAACTATATTATAGAGTTACCTGACAGAAGACATACAGAAAGAATGTACTATGTCAACATGATGAAGCCATATGCTAATAGGGCTGACATGGTGTTTGCAATATGTAGTCCTGGGGAGGGGATGGATGAAGGAGACCCACTTCTGGACTTGCTGGAAGAAAGTAAGTGGGAGTCCTCTGAGGAGGTGGTTAAATTGTCACCCTAGATGGCCCCGGACAAAATTCAGGAAGTAAGGGAGGTTTTAACAGACTTTGCCCCACTGTTTAGCACCAAACCTGGACTAACCCCCTTAGCGACGCACAATGTGGAGACAGGGACACAGACGCCCATACGGTGGACAGCATATCGGGTGTCAGAGGCTGTCCAAAAGGACATTAGGAGGGAGGGGGAGGAAATGCTGGATTTAGGGGTAACCCAGAGATCCCACAGCCCCTGGGCCTCACCCGTAGTCCCTGTGCCTAAGCCAGATGGCTCTACTCATTTCTATGTAGACTATCATGAACTGAATACAGTCACAAAGTCAGATGCCCACCTGATGCCCTGGACGGACAAACTCCTGGACAAGTTGGGAGGGGCAACCTACCTTACAACTATTGACCTGACAAAGGGGTATTGGCATAGAGTTAACTGACAGAGCTAGGGAGAGGTCAGCCTTCATCACTCTGATAGGCTTATTTGAATTTAAAGCAATGCCTTTCAGAATGAAGAACGCCCCGGCCACTTTCCAAAGGTTGGTGAACCAGCTGTTAAATGGTGCTGAGGAGTATGCCGTGGAGTACCATGGATGACATTGCCATCTTTAGTGCCATCTGGGAGAAACACCTGTCCCATCTAAGGGAAGTGCTGGGCAGGATACAGAGTGCTGGGCTCACTGTCAAAGCTGAGAAGTACCAGGTGGCCATGGCTGAAGTGGCATACCTTGGGCATGTTGTAGCCCGGGGACAGCTCCATCCTAACCAAGTAAAAATAGAGGTGATCAAGGCATGGCCCAGACTAGAAATGCAGAAGCAGGTCAGGAGTTTTCTAGGGACAACAGGGTACTATAGGAAATTTGTATCCAATTACAGTGCCCTGGCTGTTCCCCTATCTGACCTGGTAAAGAAAAAGATGCCTAAGAAAATTACCTGGGAACCAGCCTGTGAAAAAGCCTTTACCAGACTGAAGGAGGCACTGTGCAGTGCTCCTGTATTGACAAGTCTTGACTATAGCAGACCCTTTATAGTCCAGACTGATGCCTCAGACACTGGTATTAGGGCAGTAATGAGTCAGACATTCAACCAAGGGACAGATCACCCAGTAGTGTACCTGAGTAAAACATTACTTCCCAGGGAGCAGGCTTACTCTATTGTGGAAAAAGAGTGTCTTGCCATAGTGTGGGCCCTAAAGAAGTTAGGCCCATACTGTACTTATATGGGCAGCATTTTGAGGTACAAACGGACCACAACTCCCTGGTTTGGCTGACTCAAATGGGAAAAACTAATGGTAGACTACTGATGGAGTCTTGTCTTGCAAGGGTATGACATGACGATCTTACCTAGGGCTGGAGTGACCAATCAGAACACAGATGGCCTGTCACATCTATATGAGGAGTGAACTGACTTGGGAGGCTCATCCCATGCAGGGGATAGAGCCCCAAAATTCAGTCTAGGTGGGGAGGACTGTGACACTTGGCCAGCTGGTTATGATTATTGTATGCTATTTTTAATATAAAAATATAGTAGGTGATTGTCTCACATAAGACAGCCTGTGCTCCATGGGTGCCCCCCCCAGGTTCCAGTGAAGCTACATATATTACACTGACAGAAGATCTCTGTAATGTAATTAACTTCTTTGAGAAATTGTATTTTATGGCCATTTTATGACCTGTTGCTGCTCTGAAGCTGGGAAATTTAAATACACATTTTATGACTTCAGAAACAGGACATCATTAAGCTGATCCTGCCAGCTATCTCCCACTTAGGTGAGGGACTGCAGGGTTGTAAAACTTCAAGAGAACTGGTGGATCAAAATACTCATAATTTGGGAAATAAGTTTTTGCTGATGTCACCTTATTTAATATAACTCCTGAGAGGACATCATGTTTGTATTTTTTTTTATATTCTAAAAGGAGGAGCTAGATGACTCACAGAAGGGGCATGGAGAGACACAGTTTAAACTAAACTGTGTCTGAACTGTTTTGTCATATTCCATCTTGGGACTCTAGAAAGACACACAGCTCTCTGATAAGGCACTTAAAGAGGAAATACATTAGATAGAAAGAATCTAAATGTATTGTGGTAGGAGTTTTTGTTTTGTACTTTGCCCTTGTTCTTTTAAGTGATTGTATGCTCTTTGATATATTGTTCTGTGTTTACATTTTTCATATTTTTATCCGTTTTTAGTAAATATATTATTTGAAATACTGCCTGGGTGTGTCTTCCAAGTTCTTTTTGCATGTGGTGTATACATGGTTAAGTTTGACAGCTGTTCTGGAGAGCTTCATGGTGTTACTAAACCGGGAAAAGGTAAGAATATACCTAAGATCTTTCATAGAGTTTTAAGGGTTCATTTTGGAAGCCTGGCTTGGTGCTCCTGGCAAAACATTGTACCACAAATCCCGAAGAGGGTACGTATCTGAGCCTGTACATTAGGTATGCTTGCACAAGGTTCACAGTTTGAATCCCCCCAGAACTTGAGACTAAAGGTGATTCAGACCCACAAGCAGACAGGAGGGTTACCCTGTCTGTTACCTGTTCACACTATTGCGCTCTGAGGTTGGCACTGTGGGAGCAGAGGGCCAGACCTGCTGAGTGTGTTTGTGACATACTGTACCCAGCTAGGCTGAAAATCCATTTGGAGTCTGGAATAAGAACATTTCCCTCTTTGCTGGAAGCCGCCCCCCTGCTGAAGGAACTAGGTATCCAGACACCTGACTTGGAAGCAGAACTGTTGGAGAAAAAGCTGCGTACGGATGCCTGGTCCACCATTACTAGAAATGCAGGCACAAAGAGAGGTTTACCCGGATCCATTCTGCAGACGACCGCAGTTGACATTCAAAAATTGCTGAAGCAATCAGATCACGGGAACCAGAGACTTTCTACGACCCTTTCCTCATCTGAATCACCGAGGAGATGATTTTATACAATACATAAGGTACTGTTTTACTTAAAAGGGGGAACGATGATGCCCCACGAGGAAGTGCCTTGTTGCATCAGCCTGTCTTGAATGGCCTGGGGACTCCAGCACAGAGTAGCATTACCCAGTCCCCCTCAGAGTATCTAACTCCAACAAAAAGACTGTGTCAAACTGACATTTGGACAGCTATAAAACCTGGGACAATTAAAGGATTGGCAGGTAAGGGACGTGGGGGGATTGTTTTATCTCAATGGGAGCGATCAAAGGGAAGAGGGGAAGGGAGTTCACCGGCAGCAGACGGCTAATCCCAATGTATGCACCCGTTATTCTATTTTAAAGAGGGCATTAGCATAACATATTTGCAAATAATTCTCTGCCAGGTATTTCAAAACCAAACTTTAATTTTAAAGAGGGCATTAGCATAACATATTTGCAGATAATTCTCTGCCAGGTATTTCAAAACAAAACTTTAATTTAACGGCGGATATAAGAAAAAGGGGCAGTTGAAAATCGAGTAAAGGAACAGATGGCTGTAATATAAGTAGGGGATATTGCAGAGTTATTTCGCATAGGGATCAGACACATGGGTTGCTTGGGGAGCAAGGGCTGGAGCAGAGCTTCTTTCTCTCTCCACTTATGGAGGGAAATGATATAAAGGGAAAAAGTGGGAGGGTGGGGGGCTCTCAGGGGTGCCGATCTGAGAAGTGACATCTTAAATAAGTGGAGTAGTGCACACAAACACCGTGTGAACAACCATGACCCCAGTGTAAGATCTTGACAAACGGGGGATTACAAATACTAAATACCTGTAATAGGTAAGGCAGGTAAAGCCTAGGAAGTTTGGATAGAATTTTACAAAATTACACAGTTCACTGTTCAGTTGTTAAATATTTATAGTTTTTGATGTTTGTAGGGAACTACCTGTTGCTTGTTCGGAGTCACCTGTTTGTGACAAAAAATTTTATTTTTTTAATGGTCTTCAATGTTTTTAAGTTTTATTACCGTGGAGTGTTAAAGAAATTTAATAGTCAGATTATGAGAGTAGCAGAAGTTCAAAAAGGTAATAAGCTCAACTTGAACACGACCTGGAGTATTAAAAGGTCAAAATTAAGGGGCCCAGTGGCTAACTTGCAGGTACTGAAATGACTCAACTAAATATTATATTGTATAATGTTAAAGGTATGGATTGTGAAATAGCTCTTGTACAAGAGACACATTTAAGTCCCCAAGAACATTTAAAACTTAAAAGTTCATGGGTGGGTCATGATGAAGTAGCCTCACACGATTCGCCAAAAAAGGCGGGATTGGCCATATTATTCAAAAGGAATAGCCCTTTTCAAATTCAAGAGGTAGAAAAGGCTTTTCAGGGGAGATTATTTAGCATCTTGGGCAGGATACAAAACAAATTATTACATTTGATAAATGTCTATGCACCAAATGTAGGAGCAGGGAAATTTTTCATGGAAGTCTTTCACAAATTAGCAGAATTAACAAAGGGCCAGTTTATAATAGAAGGGGACTTCAACGCAGACCTGTGTCCAGCAATGGATCGTTCCTCTAGTCAAACTTCCACAGCCAAATTAGCTACTAGGAAATTGAGGGCCCTGCTGGAAGAGTGGGGGTTGTTGGACATTTGGACAACACTGCATAGCAGAGAAAAGGACTATACATACTATTCAGCAGCTCAGCAATCATATTCACGCATTGACATGTTTTTTATCTGCAAATCTGATCTCCATGTGTGCATAGCCTCCACAATACACCCCATAACATTGTCAGACCATGCTCCGATTTTTCTTAAATTACATTGGGGCAAAGCAATTAAAAAATCACTATGGAGACTGAATGTCTCTTTGTTAAATGACAAGAACTTCCTTCAACATATAACTCAAACAGTACAGGATCTGGTAGTTGCCCCCACTGCAGACAGCTCACCACTAGTCTGGTGGGACACCATGAAAGTGGTAATCAGGGGACAGATCATAAGTTTTGTGGCTGCCAAAAAGGAAAGCACAAGCAAAAAATATGTAGAGATTAAAAATAAAATATCAGAATAGGAAGCTAAACATAAACTGTGCCCCACTAATCCCAGGATTCTAAGGGAACTCACCAAAGCCTGTAAGGAACTGCAGACCTTGGAAAACAGGAAAACTGAAGGGATGTTGAGATTTTCAAACCAAAAATATTATGAGGGGGGCCCTGAGCAACTAAATTGTTTGCAGTTCGATTTAGGAAAACCCAGGCTAGTAGACATGTTCAATGTATCCGAAAAAAGAATCAGGCTAATGAAATTTCGAGACAGCCACAAGACATAGCTCTGCAATTTATGCAGTCTTATAAAAGCCTGTACTCAGAGGACAAACATCCACAGGAGGTTGCAGACAGAACAAAACACTTTTTAAGGGACCTGTCACTCCCTCGACTACCAGTAGAGGTAAAACAGGCTTTATCAGCCCCAGTCGCTGAACAGGAGCTTACCTCCATTAAACTTCAACTCCCATTAGGTAAATCCCCTGGACCAGATGGGTACCCCACTGAATTCTATAAAATAATTCAGAAAAATACTGGTCCCAATGCTAGTTGTAGTGAACTCAGTCCTGAAGAAGAATAAACTCTCTCGGTCCTGGTCCGAAGCCATAATCTCAGTAATCCCAAAACCCGGGAAACCTGAAGTCTATTGTGAGTCATATTGACCTATATCCTTGTTAAACCAAGATTTTAAACTGTTGACAAAAGTGATGGCCCAAGATTGCAGAACCATATTGAGGCACTGGTACACCCTGATCAGTATGGATTCATACCTCATAGGCATCTCTCTGACAACATCAGGAGGCTGCTCAACATCCTAACAGCCCAAACCAAAACGGACACATCCCAAATAGCCCTTTTCCTAGATGCAGAAAAGACATTTGACCACCTTAACTGGGTTTACATGCAAGAAACCCTATTGCAGATTGGGATAGAGGGGAATTTTCTCAAATGGGTGACACTGGCATATCAAAATCCAACTGCAAGAGTAAGGGTTAATGGCATACTTTCAGATAGTTTTAAGGTGAATAGGGGCACCTGCAAAGGATGCCCACTCTCCCCACTTTTATTTGCTTTAAGCACTGAACCACTTGCTCAGGCCATCAGAAAGAACAGTGACATTGAGGGGATTAGGGTGTAACAGGCCTTGAACAAGGTTTCAGTGTACAAGGATGACACTTTGATTTATTTGAATAACCCAGGGACTTCCCCCTTCCCCCCTTTTTGAATTTGTTAGATCAATTTGGGAACATTTCAGGGTTCAAGATAAATAAAGATAAGTCAGAAATGTTTTTGATTAGGGGAAAAAAATTGATGGGGAATGACTCAGGCATACCCTTCACCTGTGCCAAGGACAAAATAAATTATTTGGGCATTCTGATACCCACAAAGATATCAAAGCTTTATCCCATTAATTATGGGTTACTCAAACAGCAAGTTTTTACAGATATTAATCATTGGCAGAATCTACCTCTCACATTCTCAAACAGAGTGGAGACTGCGAAAATGAATATATTGCCTAGATATTTATTCTTATTCACGTGCCTTCCTCTATCCTTCACTAAGAGCGTCTGGAAAGAGCTCAAATTAAGTAAATTCATATGTGTGGGGCGACGACCTCGAAAAAGATGGGAATTGTTAACAGAATCAAGGGACAAAGGAGGATTAGGTGTTCCTAATTTTTATAACTACTACCAAGCAGCCCAAACCCAGCCAATATTAAAAATGTTGTCCGCAGACTGCTCTAGTGGTTGGTACTTGATGGAAAAGAATGCCCATTCCTTGATTCCCCTGCGATACCTTCCATGGGCAGCTTTAACATCAAAGATCAAAAAAATTAAGAATCCCTGGACTAGACACACAATAACGGTCTGGGTACAAATTAGACAATGGTAAGAGATTATTTCCCCAGTTGGAAACATATACCTTTACTGCACTTGCCCCAATTTCCTACTACTGCAACAGATCAGTGCCTGGCAAGTTGGAGGGATAAGGGGCTAACCCACCTCACTCAGTTTCTTCAAGGAGAAGTGATCAAAAGTTTTACAAATCTGCAGCAAGAATGTGACCTCCCACAGAAGAACTTTTATAAATATCTGCAATGCAGGCATTACATAAATACTAGGGTGGGTATAAAAGCACTTACAGAGTCTATAGCACAACCTTTAGCCTGAACATACCAGAAAAGCCACACAGGGGACCTGAAGGGTTATATATCTTACATATATTAAACATTGAAGGAAGGAGTGAGTACCTTGGCAATCTAAACCATAGAACAGAGATGGCAGGATGAGCTCTCAATTACATTGACAGAGAAAGAGTGGGGCAAGGTATGGTCCGGGGTAAGCAAAACAACAAACTCACCAGTATGGAGAGAGTACCACTGGAAGGTTACCTCCAGATTTTTCATTACCCCAATAATCTTAGCACATTACACATTGCCTTCCATGGACAGGTACTGGAGAAATCGTGGGCAACAAGGGACTTTTTCACATATTTTCTGGGATTGCCCACAAATTGTGAGCTATTGGAGGGAAGAACTCAAGCAATTCAGGAGACCTTCCAGCTGAAAATCACTTTAAATGGGATGAATTTAGTGGTGGGCCTCCCCCCAAAAGGGGTTACACCAGGAGGTCAGAAATATTTAATATTTTAATAGCAGCTGCATTGAAAACCATTACACAACACTGGCTTAAACTGCAGTCCCACTCGTTGAGCTTGTGGAGGGCAAATGTGGAGCATATCAAAAAAATAGAAGGGGCCATAGCCCGCTTGAGGCTACTAACAGACAACTTTAACTCCAGATGGCTACCCTTCTATA
This sequence comes from Neoceratodus forsteri, assembly GCA_016271365.2. Lineage (NCBI taxonomy): Eukaryota > Metazoa > Chordata > Ceratodontiformes > Ceratodontidae > Neoceratodus > Neoceratodus forsteri. The sequence goes on along the minus strand of CM028131.1, from coordinate 155,060,505 downwards.
GCTATGTGGAGAAAAGGGATGGAACAACAGTTCTAGGACAACAATTGCTCCCATGGTAATCTGAGGGCTCCGCCACCATCCTATAAACCTGAGAAGAAACCCCATACACGGTAATACAACCAGACACTCCAGAACCTAGGAAATAATTGAGTACATGGCCGACTACAATTACAACAAATAAACTTAAGTATTTTAGAAATACAAAATAAGACTCCACACAAGTTAATTTTAACTGATGGTTCTTTTTTGTATTTATTTTTATATAGAATAGTAGATCACTCTGAATTCAATAGTAACCAGAAACAGTCATAGATGTGATACTGGACTCGAAGTGTGTCGAACTGGAAGAGAAGAAAAAATGTTTTTACAGATAACGAGCCACCACATAACAAGGACAATGGAAAACTGAGCTCTTCCTCTTCTTCAGTTGATTGATGAACATCCTAGAAACACACCAAAAAAAGACTCTTAGTATATATGTATTAATGATGATAAATTGTATCCAGTACATCAATTGTATGACTCAGCTTGTATACTGATGTGATTAATAAAATATTATACAAGTTCAAGTTCCTTGCATTGTAGTTACATATAACCCACTGATTTCCTGTAACACATTATTCATTTCTAGAAATGGTTTTAAGTCTCAGATCTCATTTAGACCCATAGGTCTGACACTTCCTAATCTAAAGATCCCAAAACTCTTTTTCTTCAGTAGCTGATTTTTTTCTATCACCCCCCCCCCCCACAGTGGAACAAGGCACCATTTCTAATCCCATAAATCTGACATGCTTTGGGTCTGATACATGCCTATCGCTAAAGTGTTTCCCCATAGGGGTGTCCTGTCTGCTGTGAATGATAAATATTACATGTTCTTGGATACATGCTTTTAAGTTCCTGACTGTTTTCCATATTTATATATGTGTATCAGGTTACAGGGGCACCATAATACATATATGACAAACGTCATATTACAATTTAATAAATTCTCTGATCTCAATTTCTGTGTGGTCCTTAGGGTGTTTAAATCTCTTTCCTTTGTTTGCATGTGTACAGATACTGCAATTATTGCATTTGAAAAATACTTTGGGTTTGCTTGGTAACCAATTCCCAGCACGTTGTACAGGCTTGCATTCAAACTCTCTATGTACCAGTGTGTCCTTGATACTGCGTGCTTTGCTAAATGTAGTACGTGGTTTGCCTCCCTCAGATGCCCCCACATTGGCATCTCTGTGTAGAATAGGCCAATTTGTGTATATTTCCTAGCTCTCCTGCAATGTTATTATATTCTGTTATAAATAGGACTATAGTCTTTCTTTCGTTCATCCAATTCAATCAGTAGTTTCTATCCATTTCTATTTCTAGCCTTGTCTCTTGCATGTTTTAAAAGTTCTTACTCATAAACTATCATCAATTAGCTGCATTTTCTTCTAACCCTAATGAACTGACTGAGGGGAATGGAGTTTTTCAATGCCTCGGGGTGCGTGCTTTTGACTTGCAATAGTGCATTTGCAGCTGTGTTTTTTCTGAACCCCTCTGTTTCTACTTGTCTTATTTCCCCTGAATCCATGATATATAGTGTGAGGTCTACGAAGTTTAGTTTTGATCTGTCCATGGTGAGTGTGAGGTGTAGATTCAGGGCATTATTGTTTAACCAATCCATGAACATCTTAATCTCTGAGGGGTCTCCATCCTACACACACAAACACACCACATTGTCAATAAATCAGTACCAGGCTTTTAAAACTGCTCCCTACCAGGTTACACTTTTCTTTCGCCATGATCGCTCTACCTCACGCCATGCTGGTGGTGTACTTCTGTACTACCGTAACTAACTACAGTGCCACACTCCTTGACCAGTCCTCCAGTGACCTCCCTTTTGAGTGCCTTGCAGTTGAACTTACAGTTGCCACCAATAAAAAGTTGCTTGTTGTGTGCTGCTATAACCCACCGAGAGCTGGTGTCCCTGAGCTTGCAGCCCTCCTGAACCTCCTTGCACCTCTTTTCCCTACAAGAGACTCCATTCTTGTAGGGGATTTCAAAATTAACTGGGACACAAATCCCCCTCTCTGACTGCAACTCCATCATGCAACCACACAATCTCACCCAGCTAATTACCTCTCATACATGCTTCAACAATCAGACCAACAAACACACTACCCTGGACTGGATACTGATGACTCGAGCAGACAAAGTTGCCCATGCCGGAACACTGTCTGACACCATTAGTGAGCACTCCTCCCTCTACTGTGTCTGGCATACCAAACCTCCCCCACCCACCACCTACCTTCCTGACCTTCCTCAATTTCTCTTATTTTGACCCACTCAGGTTTCAGGATGACCTCAGAGCCCTTAACTGAACTTCCTTTTATGGTACCACTAACGCTGACCTTGCACTACACATCTTTGTCTCAGCCCTGTCTCACTTCCGAGATAAGAATTTCCCACTCATATTGGGGTGACACTCGTTGATTCACATCGGGCCTCCTCAATCTTATGAAGCAGCATGACTCAAAGCGGGCTGTCTGTAAAGCTGCCCCATCCCCTTCCCATTGGAATAGCTACCATCACCTGTGAAATCTCTGCAAGTACCATATACCGTCTAGGAAGTCGGCCTACTTCCAGTCACTTCAGTCCAGTCACCTAGGCAACCCCAGGCATTTCTGGTCCTCCATTAATGCCTTGCTCTCCCCCCCCACACCAAGCAGTCACCTTCCCCCCTAAACACACAACAAGGCTCCCTCATTGACCATACTGACATTGTGAATGCACTTAATCAAAGCTGGCCTTAGCATGCTGCAAACTGTGCATCTGCACAGGGCCCCAATAGCAGAGGGGGACCTCTAAAAGCCTCAGCTGTCCCATTGACCTCCTTTCTTCTTGGTCCTTTATGTTTTAATTCAAGTAAAATGCAGAACTGACACACAACTAAATGAAAATGAGGATATAGAGAGGCCATGGTAGGGATGAAGATGTTCCTTGGGACTTTACCACTTCTGATATGGGGCCTCAGCAAGGATGCTTGCCCAGGGCCCTGAGATAGCTAGGGCCAGTCCTGCACTTAATGCACATTTCTCAAACCTTAGCAACTACCTGGCTAAGCTCCCCACCCCTTGCCCCTCATCCACCTTCCTCCTACTAGGCTCCCCTGTTTATTTTAAGATTATTTCTCCTCCTGGGGTTCTTAAGCTCCTTCTCAGCCTACCTTCTCAAGGGAGTGCTGGTAGTGATGGTCTATCCCCCGCTTCTTAAAACTACTGGCCCAGGACATTGCCTATCCACTCACCTTCATCTTTAACCACTCCCTTATTACAGTCTTTGTTCCCTCTGCCTGGAAGCAGGCCAAAATTGTCCCCATTCATAAATCAGGTGACCCTAGTCTTAATGACAACTACCGTCCCATCTCCATTCTGCCCCATCTTGGTAAGTTCCTAGATAAGGCAGTAAACTACCAAATTGCAGAGCATATCTCCAAATATAATCTCCTTTGCTCTAAGCAACATGGTTTCCGGAAGGGGCACAGCACTATCAAGGCCCTTGCACTCTTCACTGACCATGTGCTAAGGAATGTGGATGAAGGGAAGCTAACTGGTGCAGTGTTTGTTGATCTGTCCAAGGCATTTGACCTTGTAAATCACAACATCCTGATAGCAAAACTCGATGCCCTTGGTTTCTCCCCTGCCTCCACCGCCTGGCTCACTAACTACCTTTCTGGTAAAACACAGATGGTCTGACTTGGTGGTGTCACCTCCCCCCTCTTGCCTCTCTGTGGGTGTCCCCAAGGGATCTGTTCTTGGCCCCTTCCTCTTTTCCCTCTTCATTAACTCTCTCCCATCAGAGGGCCTATCCTGTAAATCACTCCTCTACACCGACGACTTAATACTATACCAAAGTGACCCCTCCTCTCTATCTGCCATTCTTACCAAAGATTTCTGCAAGGTACATTGTTGGTTCTCCACCAACAAACTGTTGGTCAAGGCTGTCAAAACAAAGGCCAAGATTTTCGGTTCCAAACTGAAACTCACTGCCCTTGCCCACAACGGTGGCCTTCTCACTGTCAAATCCCCAGATAGATCTCTCCTTAACACCATTCCCACCTTCAAGTATCTGGGGTAATCCTGGACCTGTCCTTAACCTACACTGACCACATTGTCTCACTGATCAGGCACATCAACCAGAAGATAGGGCTCTGTTATCACATGATCAACCACCTCTCGCTGGAAGCTCACCTTGCTATTGCCCATGGCAACCTCCTTCCTCTCCTTAACTACAACTTCCTGGTGTACTCCCTCACCTCCATTATCAACCTTAACCATCTGGATGCTACCTATAATCATATATGTTGCCTTGCCCTCCGGGCCCCCTCTCCTCACTCACCACTGCACTCTTTACCAGTCCCTTAAATGGTTCCCTCTACAAGTACAACACTCCTACCTGCTGGCTGGACCATTGTTGATACTTTCCACAATCCCTCCTACTCTCCACTATCCCTTCTTATCTGATCTAGAACCTACTGCCGCAATCTACGTCAGTCTTCACACCTTCAACTAGAACACCCTAACATAACTATGAGGATGCGCCTAAGAGTCTTCTCTGCAGCCGGACCCTTACTATGGAACGACCTCCCCTCCTCCCTATGTTCCCTCCACCCACATCTAAATTCCCTGTTAAGACTGCACTTTCTGTCTACCACAACCTACGTCTGCCCACAGGCCACTAGCATGGCTTCACCTCCCTTATAGCTCACCCTTACCCCTTCCCCCTCTAGTGCTCTGCTGTCCTCTTCTGCCTTGAATACTATTGTTATTTCTTTTGTTGAATGATGGAACAACCTTACGCTGTTTACCTAAATGTTATATACTTTTTTTGCTCAATTGCTGATGTACCCGGTACTGTTTACCTTATATTTTCTCTGTTAGCTTGACCTACACTGTCATGTTCCCTGTATGATTCACGCCACTCTCTCACTGCATTTTTACATTGTATGTGCCAGTTTTTGGCCCGGGCCGTACCTGAAAAAGATCTTCAGATCAGTGCACCAACCTGGTTACCAAATTAATAAATAAAAATAAATAGATAAATATACTGGCAAAAAAAAAAATCCTGTCCTCAAATTCAAAGAAATGTTTCTGAAAAAATAAATTCAAAATTCTTTAGCACATCTCCTGTATCTTTTAGATATGAAGGAAGATGTACCACACTCTTCCTGTTTTTTTTTTATATTTTTATGTACCTTGGACAATACATATATACACACACACACATATATATATATATTATATATATATACTTATGTATATATGTATATGTATGTATATGTATATATATATATATATATATATATATATATATATATATATATAAAGATATATAGATAGCCCAAGGTACATAAAAATATAGAACAAGAACACCCCCGGAAGACTGACTGTGTCAGGGATTGAAAGTCTGACAGAAAATCTAGGTCGCTTTATTGACTACTTCCTAAAAAAGTGTATGGCACAGCTCTCATCATATCTAAAAGATATCAGGGGTGTGCTAAAGAAATTTGCAAACTTTAAATGGTAAGTGTAACCCATCCCCCAAATAGTGGGGGCTTACCTTAAGTCATCTCCCTGCATTTACCCTTTGCCTGGCCATGATAATAGCCTGCATTTTGAACCTGGCTACTTCCAGTGGTAGATGTAAATACCCTGTAAAGTATTGCTGTGTCTTCAGTCCCTGCATGAATAAGTGATTGGATGCCGTCGCGCTGTAGCTTTAAGTAACTCAGCCTGTATATAGTGTACAGCCTGTGCTGGGTCGGAGTGAATCAAAGCTCATGACCGGCCAGGTAGCACTCCTACAAACTCCACTCTGTAGCTGCTTAAAAGTGCAGAGGGAGCCCTTTCAAATGCTTTAAATATTTATTTCTAAACCTTAAACTGTTACTTAACATATGAGCTTTAAAATGTTGGACTGTTTACATTCTGCACTGTAGCAGCCATGTTTGGTACTTTGACCCTGCTTTTTAGCCAATAGGAACTCAAGGTGTCCTAGTGGGGTCCTTCTCTTTGGCTGCTGGGAGAACTGTGTACTTGGTGCCCATTTTAGCCAATCAGAACACTAGGATTGTGACGGACAGCCTCAGCAGCCAATTGAAATCCAGAACTCTATTTCCTTCAGTTAGAAAGATAGTTGAACTGGGGGCAGTCCAGAGAGAGCGTCCAAAGGGCGAGGAGGCTTGAACAATTACTCTGAAAAGAAGTGTGGAGGTCTGCCTAACCCTTCACAGCTGGACAGCCTGTGTGAGCTGTATTTAAACTGCTGAATTTGCAGAAAAGTTTCTTTATTCTCCCAAGCTGAAAGGGAGTAGTGAGTTCTTCTGGAACTGCTGTTTACCTGAAACTGAAGCACAGCATGTCTGTAAAAGGGAAAAGCTAACTCACCAAGCTGTATTTCGGTGAGAAATATGTTAGCCTCAGAGACTGCTGTCTGACACTGAAGACTGGGGTTATCGGAATTGTCTCCTGCCAAATTGCCAGAGAGGGAGACCTTACTCTCGATCTGGCCAGCTTACACTCCATTGACTGCAGACTGCAAGCTGGTAAGCTGGGTGACCTAGCTGAAACTGTGCCAGAGTTTGAACCTGTGATGCCAAATAGCTTTTCCAAAAGACTGTTGCTACCTGTGAGACAAAAGCTGTTAGAAGACCAGATTGGGGAATCAGCTCCTGCGACAAAGTTCATTGTGGGTTGTGGCCATCCTTGGGAGTGAAGCCGTGACATGGGGGTGAGTTGTGTTAGCCTTGGTCCCTGTATGGTGGTCCTTGTCAAGAAGGACAAAAATCTGCAGCCTGCAGCCAAGAACTGGAGAGACTAGTCTTGCTTTGGGGTGAACCAGCCTGGCTACAATCCCAGATCCCAAGGTCCTGGTTCTGTGAGTAACAACAGGGCTTGTCACTCCAACCACAATCAAAAATATTTCTTGCCATCTGATTTGCCTGTTAAAGTACAAGTTGTTGTTTAGACTGTTTCTGCAGGCCATTGGGCCTCAGGATTTTAATTTTCTGGGTGTCCAAAAGTTTCTGTTTATGTTGCTACTGCCAAGTGAAAAAAGATCAATAATCTTTTATTTGTTGAAGGGCCCCAACCAGCTGCAACGCCGTCCAACCAGCTGCAATGCTTTAGGCCTGACACTGACTAAGCACTGGGTACCCAGTAGTCTTAACTGGACTGTCCAGTGGGTTAAATGTGGTATTTGAATGTTCCTCTAAAACAAAAGCTTTGCTTTAAATTTAACCTTGATTTACATTCCCTTCCTCTTGTTCAATCCCCTAAATAAATCGGTTTATTGTTTGAATGTTACACTGGTCCAAGAGCATATTATTACTTAGTGCTAGCTTATTGTGGAAACTAAAAGGTGCATGGTTGTTGTTAATAACTATCCTTTGCAGGTACATGGGGTGTACCCTAGAAGTCCAGACCCTGTCGGTAAGTGTGGTTGCCGTGAGCATATTATTAGCACTCACCACTAATTGTACCACTGAATGCAAAGTAAAGTGTTTTGTGTTAACCCATGTGTAGGACCACTGGTGGGGGCAGTGGGTAGGTACAACATCCCAGAGGGTTGGGTTATGCTAGCTTATTATCAAACCCACTTCAAAGTTACTCTGGGTTGAGGCACCACGCAATAGTTCCATTACTGGTATTGAGCCCCTTTATCAATCCAAACCAAAACTCAGGCCCCTCAACCTGCATACTGGGTCACAGGCAGGGGTAGTAGCCCATTGGAAGGTGATGCCCGGGTTACATTTTATGTTATCTATGGGAAAAAAAACAGTTTAAAATCAGAACTAGGAACCCAGGCCCCTCAACCTGGTTAGCAGCCATGCAGGCAGGGGTAGTAGCCCGTTAGGACATGATGCCCGGGTCATAGAAGAATCATATAACTGGGTGGGAATAGATGTGGAAGCACTCTATGCCAGTATCAAACACAGATTAGGTATCAAGGCATGTAAACATTTCTTGCTAAAGCAGCACTGCAGTGAACAGTTACCAACTGATTTTATTTTGGAAGCACTGGAATTTATTTTGGAGAAAAAATTTATTTGAATTAGTGAACAGTTTGCTTTTTTGCAGGTATGTGGCATAGCAATGGGGGCAGCAATGGCGTCGTCCTATGCCAATTTATTCTTAGGAAAATGGGAAGAGGAACTCGTAATGAATGAATGAATTAATTAACCCATACTTTGCCAATATAAAAGCCTGGTACCGATTTATTAATATCGTGATGTGTGTGGGGGGGACAAAAACCCCCTCAGAGATTAAGATGTTCATGGATTGGTTAAACAACAATGACATAGACACATAGAAATTGTCAGCAGATAAGGACCACTAGGCTCAACTAGTCTACCTGTAAGCTCTACACTGGTTTGCAGCCTCTGACCCTACCTGGTCGATGGCCGTCCACCACTCCTTCCCACCTCTAAGGTTCCCTTATGCCTGTCCCAGACATGTTTAAATCCCTCCACTGTGCTTGCTCCCACCACCGCTTGTGGTAGACTATTCCATGTGTCCACCACCCTCTCTGTGAAGAAAAACTTCCTTGCATTTTCCCCTTAACCTCCCACCTTCCAATTTCATATCATATCCCCTTGTTCTTGTACTCCTCCTATAATGGAAGATGTCTCCCTCCTGCACCTTGTTTATGCCCTTAAGGTATTTGAATGTTTCTATGATGTTCCCCAATCCCTCCTGTCCTCCAGCAAGTACATATTGAGGTCCTTTAACCTCTCCTCACATGTTTTCTGGTGCAAGCCCTGTACTATCCTTGTCCACCTTCTCTGGACCGCTTCAACCCTGTCAATGTACTTACGGAGATGCGGCCTCCAGAACTGCACACAGTACTCCAGGTGAGGCCTCATTCATGTTTTATACAATGGCATCACCACCTCCTGCTTTCTGCTTGTGACACCTCTGCCTATACACCCCAGTATGCCACTGGCCCTCGTTGCAGCCTTTGTACTCTGCTTAGATACCTTTAGGTCATCTGAAATGATAACCCCTAGGTCCCTTTCTTCTTTGGTGATCATCAGCAACTCTTCTCCCCCATCCTGTAGCCAGGTGCATTGTTTTGCATTTCTTTGAACTGAACCTCAGTTGCCACACCTCAGACCATTTTTCAAGCTTCCCCAGGTCCCTCATTTTCGCCACCCTGTCTGGAGTATCCACCCTGTTGCAGATCTTGGTATCATCTGCAAACAGGCAGACCATCCCCTCTAGCCCTTCTGCAATGTCACTAATGAAGAAATTAAACAGGACTGGCACGAGGACTGATCCCTGAGATACCCCACTGGTCACCCCCTCTCCCCCGATTGGATCCCATTTACCACCATCCTCTGCCTCCTGTCTTTTAACCAGTTCCTTACCCAGTTTACTACCTTGTGGCCCATGCCCAGAGTACCCGTCTTGCTAACCAGCCTTTTATGTGGGACAGGGTCGAAGGCCTTGCTGACATCGAGGTAAGCAATGTCCACCCCCTTCCCCCAATTTACCTCCCTTGTCACCCAGTCAAAAAAATCTATCAGATTTGTTTGATACAACCTCTCTGCTGTGAATCCATGTTGCCTTGGATCCTGGGCACCATTGGATTCCAAGTGTCCCACTATTCTTTCTTTAAGTAGTGCCTCCATGATCTTCCCTACTACTGAGGTGAGGCTGACTGGCCTATATTTCCCTGGTTCCTCCCTGCTACCACTTTTGTGCAGAGCAACTACATGTGCCCTCCTCAGTCCTATGGAACTGCTCCTGTGTTTAGAGTCTTAGTGAGCATGGCTTCCAGAGGCACTGCTAGTTCTTTCCTCAGCTCCCTTAATATCCTCGGGTGTATGCCATCTTGCCCCATTGCTTTGTCCACTTTCAGTTTCGTGAGTTTCTCCAGGACTCTCTCCTCTGTGAATGGACTAGTGTTCACCTCCCCCCCATATCTGCTGCCCAGCTGTGGCCCTCAGTGAATACTGAACAAAAGTATTCATTCAGTATTTCTGCCTTTTCCAGATCTCCCTCCCTACACTCCTCCTTATCCCCGCTAAGCCTTACGATCCCACCAGCTTTCCTTCTCTCACTGATGTACCTATAGAATGTCTTGTCCCCCTTATTCACTGTCTGTGCTAATTGTTCCTCAGTCTGTGCCTTTGCTCTCCTTATAGCCTTCCCTGCTTCCCTTAGACATTCTAGGTACACCTCCCTGTCCTCCTCCCTTTGAATCTCCTTATACTTCCTGAACCCTGCCCTTTTAGCCCTTACTTTGTCTGCCATCTCTTTTGAGAACCATAGTGGTTTCTTCATTCTCTTTTCTTTGGTTACCAATCTGACGCATTGGCTTGTCACCTCCTCTATTGCTCCCTTCAGGTGGTCCCACTGCTCCTTAACTCCTCCCAACCCCCCTCCTCGCAAGCTCTTCTTTGCTATGTCCCCCCCATCTTAACAAAGTCTGCCCTTCTGAAATCTAAGACCTTTGCTTTTGAGTGACTTAACTGTGTCCCAGTCCCCATGTTAAGTCACACTATAAGGTGGTTGCTGGATCCCAGTTGATCTTCTTCCTGAACTTCTGCGATCCTTTTCCAACTGGTCAGTAACAGGTCCAGTATCAACCTGTCTCTGGTGGGGTCCAGCATAAGCTGTCTGAGGCCTGCTCCCTGCAGGGACTGTAGGATGCCCCGGGCCCTGGTTGAAGTAGCTGTCTGTGTAGTCCAACCCATGTCTGGTATATTGAAATCACCCAGCAGCAGAACCTCCCCTTTTGCTGCCATTTCATGTATTTCATCCAGTAGCACCCTTTCTGCTTCCTCCCTGAATCTATGCCTCACACACATCATGGACAGATCAAAGCTAAACTTCCTAGACCTCACACTATATATCACAAACACTGGGGAAAAATGCAAGCAGAAACAGAGAGATTCAGAAAAACAGCTGCAAATGCACTATTGCAAGCCAAAAACATGCACCCCGAGGCATTGAAAAACTCCATTCCCCTCAGTCAGTTCATTAGGATTAGAAGAAATTGCAGCTCCTTGCAGACCTGTGATAGGCTAGCAGAAGAATTCATGAGTAAATTCCTGATGAGGGTTTATGATGATGAACTTTTAAAAGATGCAAGAAACAAGGCTAGAAATAGAAACAGACAGGAACTACTGATTGAATCAGATGAATGGAAGGAAGACTATGGTCCTATAACGTTTATAACACACTATAATAACATTGCAGGAGAGCTAGGAAATATACACAAATTGACCTATTCTACAGAGAGATACCAATGTGGGGGCATCTGTGGGAGGCAAACCACGTACTACATTTAGCAAAGCACGCAGTATCAGGGACACACTGGTACATAGTGAATTTGAAAGCGAGTCTGTACAACGTGCTGGGAATTGGTTACCAAGCAAACCCAAAGTTTTTTCAAATGCAATAATTGCTGTATCTGTACATATGCAAACAAAGGGAAGAGATTTAAACACCCTAAGGACCACATAGAAATTGAGATCAGAGAATTTATTAAATTGTAATATGACGTTTGTCGTATATGTATTATGGTGCCCCTGTAACCTGATATATATGGGCAAAACAGTCAGGAACTTTTTTTTATTATGTATTTATTTATTTATCGATATCTTGGAGAACACCTGTGAGCAGATGCTCATTTGTAGGTTCCACGTCAGTTACAAGAAAAAAAAATTAATAGGTACATAGCATTACATTACAAGCAAGTACAAAATTGCACTGTTACAAAACAATACATTACAAGCTAGGTAGACAATAAATTGGTGTGAATTACAAGGTTGGGATAGCATTTAGCTTAAGGTATAACGTTTAGACACTGCTACGGCATTGGTGAGAAGGTGCCTGTGTCAGAGAGATAGGCATACTTGTAGGGGGAGAAACAGAGTGGAGAACAGGCACAGCTGTGGCATAGTGAAGTGTATGCCTGTGTACAGGGTTAAGAACAGACTTAAGGAAGGTTGGACAATGGAGCTAGGAGAGCATCAGATGGGGGGCATGAGGGTGGGGACAGAGAGGGGAAAGGATACTGAGTGGGAAGGGGACAGGGGTAGACAAGGGGGTGGAACAATGAAGTGCTGTGAAGGTAGGTGCCCCTAGGATTAGGTGGAACACTATGTGCTGCTGCTTTACAGTGGTCCAAATGTAGGGAAGTTGTTTTGGTCATCATGAATGGCCAACACAGTCACAGTTGTCTTCTGTGGCAAGGTGATGCCTGAGCTTATGCTTGAAAGAACCAACGGTTGTGGTATCGGAGACGACTGAACAAAGGGCATTGGTCCAGTGTGGTACATGGTAGTAGAATGTACATTGATCCCGTGCAATGTGGCATCTAGGTTCACTGAAAATTTGGCTGTGGGTGCTTCTGGTCAGCCTGGCACTTACATGGTGTGTGAGCAGATTCTGGACTCCTGGTGGCATCAGATTTAGTGTAATTTTTTTGGCCAGCAGACAGGTATGGTACCTAACTCTGCTCTTCAGCTGGAGCCACCCTGCCCGTGAATAGAGCTCACAGGTGTGTGTAAGCCTTGCAGCACCTATGAGGAGTCGGAAGGTCTTATTAAGGCTAGGGAGATGTGATGGAGCACTTAGTCCAGTGCAGAACCATAAATGGCCAGGCCATAGTCAACGAGGGTAACAATTGAGCTGGTAATGGCCATATTAAGTGCATCATATGTAAGGCTGTGCTTGTGGTGGTGGAGTATCCCAATTCTGGAATTGACGGCCTTGGCTGTGTTGTCTATATGCTGTGCATAGGACAGGGTGGAGTCAAGGGTGATACCCAGGTACTTAAAGTGCTGCACAAGGTCCAGCACATTGCCACTGTTGTTCAGGATGGACAGTGGGAAGGTCTTGTGTTTGCTCTGGGTGCTGGAGTAGATCATAATCTTAGTTTTCTTGTAGTTAAGGATTAGTCTATGCTCCTTAAACCGTGTTTCAGCAGCAGTAAATCCTAGTTGGAGGTCGTTTTGAAGTAGTTCGGGGTTGGGGTTGCAGGTGAAAATTATAGCATCATCAGCATACATTAGCATGCTACTGGTGCAAGAGCCTGGAAGTTTATTTAAGAAGATACTGAAGAGGAGGGGCCCCAGTATTGATCCCTGAGTGACTCCCAAGCAGACAGATTTGCTATCTGAGACGATGTCCCCAATCTTGACCCACTGTGAGCAATTGCTGAGATAGCTGTTATGCTATAGAACCGTATCAGAAGACACACTGGTGTTGGCTAGCTGTTCAAGGTGGAGTGGTTGGTGAACCGTATCAAAAGCTTTTGATAGGTCAATGAAGGTAGCTCCCACTAGCTGTCCTTGATCTAGGGCTTAGTGAATATAACTAGTGAATTCCAACAGGGCCGTGATAGTGCTGTGCCCTGCTCGGAACCCATATTGTTCCGGACATAGGAGTTAGTGCATGTTCAGGTATTCCACAAGCTGATCCGCTATCCATTCATTTGGAGAGTGGCAGGAGTATGGAGATCAGTCTGTAGTTGTTCTGTAGTGCTCGGTCTCCACTTTTGTGAACTGGTGTTACAGAAGCCGACTTCCAGAGCTGGGGGAACTGTTAGTGGTGGAGGGATAGGCTGATGATGGTGATCAGGGGGCTTAGTACTTCCTCAAGTGCCATAGCAATGAACTTAGGGTCCAGGGTGTCTCCAATGTGCCTCAATTTGCCCAGCACCTTCTCGAGGTACTTTCTAGCCTCAGTATTGCTGACTTCTTTAAAGCAAAAAAGCGAATGGTTCCCCATAGGGGACTGATCACCTACTGGGTGCTTATGGACTGGAGGGTCAAAATAGTCTGCCAGGAGCACTCCACCAACTTAAAAATATGTATCCAAGAACAATGTAATATTTATCATTCACAGCAAACAGGACATCCCTGTGGGGAAACACTTTAGTGATAGACATGGATCAGATCCTATACATCTCACGTTTATGGGATTAGAAACGGTGTCTTGCCCTAGGACAGAAGGTGATAGAAAAAATCTACTACTGCCTGTCAGACTTTGTTCAAATTTTGTACTTGCATCACTTGTCAATTGTTTTACACTAATCTGCCTCCATTAAGTTCTATGTCTAAGACTAGAGGGCTGACACGTGCTGTCAGCTGACGCAGACGTCCGCCATATTGGCAGGGGAGGTGCTGCTCGCTAGCCACATGCTGCCATACAGCAAGATATCAGGCACAGAACTCAGGAAGAAAGAGAATGGCTATGCCCCCCCCCTTGAGGCAAAAGTGCACCACCATCTTTTGGTTGGCAAAAGGCCCTGCCTCAGGGGGTTGCCAATGGGATGCGGTTTTATACATCCGTGCTTGCACAAAAACAAACTGCATGCAGCCTGCATTTCTGCTGTCCTGGCCCCATCGGGACCAGAGAGCATTCCTGGTAGTACCACATCCTTTGTTTGGCATGGTAAAAAAAAAGGACATCTATTTTTGCTCCCCAGCCAGCACTCTTTCCATCTGCAGACCGAGCTGGGAGCACAAAGCAAGCCTACTGCCGATGAGTGTGATGAGCTGTGAGGATGGAATGCTTGAGCTGCACGGGGGGGGGGCGCGCTTGTCCCATACACACTGTCTCCATAGGAGGCATGCATGACCCACATTTTATGCCAGCCCTCTCCCCAAATGCAAATTGCATCGGGGGGGCAGTGGTTACTTAGCGAAAGTGTTTGTAGGAGATGGAACTGTCAGCCCGAGGAGAATGACCTGTGGTACAGACATGGAATGGACGGCAGGGAAGGGGCAGCACCCTCAGCGGAGCATCACCCCCTGTGGCAGAGACAAACACACCCCCAGCAGCACAGAACCCTCACAGAGCATGGGGTGCATGCAGGACAGATGAAGGGGGAGCCAAAGCTCCCTCTCCCCCCAGGCAGCATAGCAGGCCCCTTGACAACCACAAGTGCAGGGTACAGCTGTACTTCCCCCACCACATGCTCCCTTTAGACAGTGCACCCCCCCCCCCAGTTTGGGCATGGAGCACAGACAAGCACCCTATATGCAGCACACAGGAGACACAAGTTGCACTGAAAAGATGTACTCGTGTAAGGCCACCGCATGCGGGCAGAAACATATGGACAGGGCGCCATGTTCCCCATTGCACCTAGTTCCCGTTGTGTTGGAGCCATCCATCTACTTTGTTTCCCTGCACCCAGGTGTAGCTGCACACCTTGCCGCTGTGTTTGCCCCTGGGCATCTGACTGGGGTGTCATGCTGCGGCTCTGGTGGAGAGGGTTTCATCGAGCCGCCCTTACACCTGTCTGCCCTGCCTGTACAATCTGTTGGGGGTCGCTGTGGGGGTGCTATCCCTAGTTGTATGTGCCCCCTTCCCCAATGCACTGTCCACCGCTGAGTTGTAGTTCTGTGCATACAGATGTCAGCAGCTGCAGGGGTAGTGCACATCACTGCAGGACACATTGTTCTGGGGCACCTGTCAGTGTCGGGGTGGTGCTGTTGGTCTCTGTGGCGGTGTCTATGTGTGATCGGTAAGCACTCCTGGCTAGCAAGCAGTGCCCCCACCCATGGATCCCAACCTGCTAAACTAAATATTATTACTATGGTGGCTACTGGCTTCCGAACTCCTTCCTATCCCACTCTGTTAAATAAACATTATTTCCATGGTTGCTAGTGGCTTCCCCCATCCCTCTGATCCCACTCTTGTGAAATAAAATTATTTCCACGGAGGCAACTAGCCCCCCCAAAATTAAGCAATATACCATGACAGGGTGTGGGGTAATGCTGGATTAACTCACGTCTGGTGTGTTGTTTGGTCATGAGGCCTCAGGCCAAGTGAGCAAAAACTCCAGGCGTGGATAAATCCAACATTATTCCACACCCTGGTGTGGGATATTGCTATTATACAATGTCAGCTTTTTTTTTATAAAGAAAAAAAAAGAAAAGGTTTGTTTTTTTACATTTTAAATTATTTTTTATTGTATATATTGCTCCCCAAGAAAAAAATAGTGCTTAGTTGCTAGGGATGTGTGGAAATGTGGCAGCAAGAGGCGGAAGTACGATATAGTGCTGTGTTGTGCCATTTGGGAGAGAGCTGGGTTGTACTGAGTCATTATTGGGGTTGGTGCCTTTCTGGTCGTGAGGTGCTCTGCACTTGGAATGGCATTTTTTTTTGAATGCAGAGGATGGGGGCATGTCAAAAATGTGGAAGCAGGAACGGTCAGAAGGGAAAAGCCAGGCGGAGCAGGTGACGACCCATAAAGAATCACTAGCAGGTTTGTGGGAGCAGCAGCAGCTGGTTGGCTGGTCCCAAGGAGAAGAAACAGGAAGGAGGAACCATCAGCACACAGTAGGAAACAAGGTAATGGGAGGAATCAGAAAGAAGGGAAGGGGCACAAATTATATTTTATTTTTTCCCGTGGGTGTTTTTTGGGGGAGGTCAGGAAATTGAAGCTGTTCATCAGTTGAAGTTAGTGTTGCCGCTTAGCAGTGATGTAACATGGTGGCATTTGTTTTCGTTTTCAGGGACCACATTGATTTTTTTCTGCAGATGCAGCTGTCTGGCACCTTTTCCTGTGAGGTAAGACTCGATTTATCACGGGTGGAAATGCCAATCAGCCAATGAGAACGCTTCATTTTCAAAGCCATTGTATAATTAAGCAATAAGACACGACAGGGTGTGATATATCATGTGATATTGTCACGCCTCGGGTGGTTGGGCCGAGGCCGCAGGCCGAGTGCATCCAATGACCCGAGAAGTGACGATATACCACACCCTGGAGTGACTTATTGCTATTATGAACTGAGTTTGAATTTTCATAAATAAATAAAAATAAAACAAACAGGTTTTTAAATGTTTTATGAACAAGTTTTTGGGTGATGTAGGAGTACATTTGGAAAAAATAGTTCTCGGACAGAACAGAGCAAGGAGGCTGGTGGCACCAGAACTTTTTTTGAAGCCGTGATGATGTAGCCCGATAACATCATGGCTTCAAAGAGCTCTCTGCCAATCAGATTCCTCTATTTACGCTCCTCAGTTCATAATAAAAATTATACAATGACTTGGAAAATCCTGGATTGTGATTGGCTGGCTGGCATGATTTACACGTTGTAAATCCTGCTATCACCCAACGGTAAAAAGTGCCAGCCACCTGTCAGTCACATGAGGAACCCCCACTGGAATTACTCCATAGAAACACAGAGATTGTTGGCAGATAAGGTTCGCCTGGCCCATCTAGTCTGCCCTTGTACTGGATTACAGCTTCCAACCCACCCACTGCTGTACCTTTCAAGCACTTGAAGGATATCAACAAAGCTAGCACTGATGGGTTATTTAAGTTGAGGAAAGGAAGGGACAAGAGATGGCATGGGCCAAAATTAGTGGGAAGGGGGCAGATTTCGGAGACAGAGATGAGGAGACACTACTACACGGAAAGGGTGGTGTCGAGATGAAACGCCCTTCCTGATAGGGTGATTTCGTGTAAGACAGACCCTGTACCAACTTAATTGTCCTTCTCTGAACCGTCTCCAGCCTGTTAATGTCCTTACAAAGGTGCAGCCTCCAGAACTGCACATAGTATTCATGTGAGGCCTGATCACGGTTTTATATAATGGCATCACTACCTCGCTCCTTCTTCTGCTGCTACCCCTACCTATGCACTCCAGCATGCCACTGGCCCTCCCAGCTGCCTTAGTACTGTACTTTGACATTTTCAGGTTGTCTGAAATAATAACCCCCAGGTCTCTTTCCCCCGTTGGGACTGTGAGCAGCTCTCCCCCATTCTGTTGCTTTCCCCAGGGTTTCTGTGTCCCAGGTGCATCATTTTGCACCTAATCAGTTGCCGGTCCTCAGACCATTTTTCAACCTTCCCCAGGTCCCTCCTTATTTTCTCCACCCCCTCTGGGGTATCCACTCTGTAACATATCTTGGTGTCATCTGCAAACAGGCAGACCATAGGTACCCAAAATGAGGGACAATGTGATGTTTAATATGGCTTTAGCATCATAGCATCCAATCAAGTCATTTCTCCCACTGAGCCACATAGCACTACCTTATCCAGCTTACCTCTTACTATCAACTGCCTCCCCCAGGGTTTATTGGTGGGATGATTTCCCATGAATTTACACGCCATGCCAGGGCCAGGAGGGTGAGGACTATTGATACCCCCCCCCATTTCCAAATTCAGATCAACATTGCTTGGATGGCAGCAGGGTCCAGCGAACGAGCTGCAGATGTCATCTCCTGGCCAGGAAGCACACAGTCTGTTTCGAATATGGTGTTCCTGTTGCAGAGGGGAGGTGTACAGTGGCAGGGCTAGGGGTGTCCAGCTACAAGGAGGGATCTAACTGCAAGGGTGGTGGCTGGCCTCATTCTTCTCAACTGTCCCTCATTACAGGGTACATCCATCATTTTCCCATGCAGGATTTCTCTGTCCCTCACAGAAACTGTACTGCCACTCCCAGAAGGTGCAGTGGAATTCATACTTTAATGTAGAAGTGCATAACATTATACAACAAAATTTAACTTGCACAAGACAAAAATGCCCACAGTGTTCAGAGCATGCATCACTAAGTCTGATGATGTGCTCCACATTCTGAGGGCCACTGCTCCTCGTTTTTCTTTATTTTTGAATATTGCTGTCCTACATTTTAGTTACACTGGGTCAAGAGGTACGGGGGTACATGGGCAGAAGGGGTGGTCCTGCTGAAGGTAGAGTGGTCTGGGCAGAGACTGGTGTGGAGGGAAGGTGGGTCCAGTTCCCTGGAATGGTGGCCATGTGGAGGGGGATTCAGTTCCGGGGGGGATGTTAAATTGGGGGGGTACCATTTTGTGGGTGGGAGGGGGAGATCTGGGAGTCTGAGGGTTGGCTGGCGGGAGGTTGGGAGAGTGTCCAAAGAACCACTATCCACCACTGGAGGGAGGAGGGGGCTCCACGGTGGTCCGATGCTTAAGTGCCACCCAGTAGGTGCCAGGCCAGGACCCCTAGGAGACAGGTGCTCAGGCCTAGTTGTGTGGAGGTGGGACAGACACTGGTGTCATTGCACAACCCGCCTCCCTGGGGATCATCAGCAGAAAAAGAAATCCGACCCTAGGCATGATTACATATAGATTACATAGACATTACAGAGCATGAAGACATTTGTCTGTGAGCTCACAAGACACACTTTACTTATACCTTTTTATATTTTTACTTAAGAGAAATTTATCTAACTGTGTTTTAAATTCCTGCATTGTAGTGCTTTCCACGACCTCACCTGGTAGCATATTCAAAATTTCTGTCACCCTATTGCTTAACCAATATTTCCTTTTATTTGTATTATATCTATCTTTTAGCAATTGGTAACAATGAGCTCTAGTATCGTTTGTTTGGTCCTTTTTTACCAGGCCTAAGAGATCCCACAAGTTAGTATTGGTCAATGCCCTATAAATCAGACACATGTCACCCCTCATTCTACGACACTCTAGGGAATACAGCTCTAAATATTGCAGTCTCTGCTCATAATTTAATCCCTCTGTCCCCTTGATCCATTTAGTGACTCTCCTCTGCACCTTCTCCATCAATCCAGCATCCCTCCTCTTGTACGGGGCCCAAAACTGAACAAAGTACTCCACGTGTGGGTGCACTAATGCATTATACAGGGGCATCACAACTTGCCTATCTTTACTTTTTATATGTCTCAGTATACAATGTGTTATGCTACTAGCTTTTTTAATAGCTGTATTGCAATGTAAACTAAAACTAAGATCATTGTTGACCATGATCCCCAAATCTTTCTCTTCACCTACTGCTTTTAGTACTGACCTACCTAGTATATACTGGAATTTGTTATTTTTCTTTCCAAAGTGCATAACATTGCATTTTTCAATATTAAAAATAGATTGCTTCTGGGAGGCCTACGTGTCCAAACTATCCAATGCTGTTTGCAGGACTAAATACTCCTCCAAATTATTTACAGGACACCCAATCCTAGTGTCATCTGCAAATTTAGACAGCCAGACTGCTGAGTGCAACTGCATAGATGAGATATATAAATTAAATAAACATGGTCTCAAAACCGAGCCCTGGGGGACACCACTAGTCACTCCAACATGGCTAGAATATTTGCCTTTTACACAGACTTTCTGGCCTCTGCCTGTAAGCCAAGGCTTCACCAATTTTTGTATCCAAATTGGTATATCTAAATCATAGCGTGATTTAACAAGCTCCCCATGGGGGACTTTATCAAAGGCCTTCGCAAAGTCCAGGAAGATCACGTCAACTGGATTTCCCATATCCATGGCCTTGCCAACCTTATTATAGAATTCCAGTAAATTGGTTTGGCATGATCTTCCTTTGGTAAATCCATGCTGGGTCATGTCTATCCTGCCTGTACTTTCGATATACTCAGCTATATAGTCCTTAATTAAACCTTCCAGAATCTTTCCAAGCACGGAGGTCAGACTAATGGGCCTGTAATTTGAGACCTCCTGCCTACATCCTTTTTTATGTATAGGTATAATCACAGCTTGTCTCCAAGCCTCAGGAAACTCACTAGTGTCTATACTTTCCTGAAAAAGGCAAGTTATTGGCCCCACTAGTAATATTGCCATTTCTTTGATCACCCTGGGATGAATCCCATCTGGCCCCTGTGCTTTATTCTGATTCACCTTTTGTAGTCTAGTTAAGACATCGGCAGGATGTATCCTTAGGCTTTGTCCCCCATGTCTGTCTATCCCACTGTCCTGGTGCCTTATTTTCTGTTATGATATTCCCATCTTGTGTTTTAAGGGGTCCTATAGCATTGTTTTTCCCTTTTTTGCTGTTAATGTATGTAAAGAAGGTCTTATAATTATCCCGGACCTTTGTGGCTAATGTATACTCATATTCTCTTTTGGCCTGGGCTATAGCCTTTTTTGCAATTTTAAGATTATTCCTATATAATTCCCAGTCTTCTTCCGTATTGTTATACCTTGCTAGATGGTATGCTTTATTTTTACTTTTATTTAATCCCTTAACAAATTGGGTCATCCAAGGTGCAGATGAATTTTGGGACTCTTTATATTTTATTCTGGTTGGTTCATGACTTGAAATTAGGCCATTTATGGTATCTGCCAGTTTTCCCCACATTTGAGCTTCTGTCTGGTTCTCAAACTCAGATTTCCAGTCCCATGTAGCCAGGTCTTGTCCCATCTGTACAAAATTAGCTGCATTGTATCTATGCAGTACAGTGGTACCTTTATTATCACCTAGAATACCAGAATACTGAAACCCTACTATAACATGATCACTTGAACCCAAGGGGGGGAATCATTTACAATTTATAATATTGTCTCCAAGGTTACTTAATATTAGATCCAGTATATGATTTCCTCTTGTATTGGCTGTTACATATTGATCTAGACCCCCAAGACTAAATATCTCTAAATATTTAGATTTGACCGATGTACTTGCTTTCAAGGTATCCTACCCAATACCTGGGAGGTTGAAATTGCCAACTAATATTACATTACCTGCTAATGACAATTGGTTGACAAGATCTAATATAATTTCGTCCTCCATTATCCTAGTGGATGGCAGCCTATATATTACTGCCAAATTGATCTTAGCTGCTCTGGGGGGGCTTATCTTAACCCAGATGACTTCAACATCTAGCCACCTAGTTGTATCAATACTCTCTATAGGAATACCCTCAGCAACATATAGAGGCACCCCCCCACCTCTAGATAGGGGCCGATCTTTATGACAAAGTGTATACCCCTGAATTTGCTTATCCCAGGTATCCTCGGGTTACCACCATGTTTCCACAATTGCACAAATGTGTAGGTTATGTGTTTTTAGAATTAGTTGTAACTCATCGAATTTATCAGTTAAACTCCTTGCATTAATGAGCATAAAATGCCACCCAATTTCTGAATGACCTGATTTTATAACCCCCACATCCTCCTGCTTGTGGAGTTTAAATGATAGCATACAGAATGTTTTAGTTGTTGCGCTAATAAGCGCTTGCCCATTTTATTAAGGTGTAACCCATCCTTTGCAAACAGCTGCTTATTCTGAAATTCCTGCCAATGATCTATATACAAATAACCTTCTCTAGCAGTCCATCTCTTAAGCCAACCATTAAATCTGTAAATTTCTTGATTTGTCTGTTCATTGGCCCTTGACATAGGTAGAATCCCAGAAATCAACACCTCACACCCTCTGCTTCTAAGTGTAGTACCTACTGTTTCAAAATCCCTCCGTATTTCCAATGTATTCCTTTTTCCTATATCATTTACACCCACGTGTAACACTGTAAATGGGGTAGTGGTGTTTTCTAATAAACCTGGCAACAGTTACTTAATGTCACCTATGCCTGCGCCTGGCAGAACACTCACAGTTGCTCTGCTGTCGTGTCAGCTGCCTACATTGTCTGCCGGGGGGATCCCTCTCCCATGGCCCCACCTTGGGGGGTAAGCCAGGGCATGCTTCCATGTGACTATTGAGTGAGGGTCCGGCCAGGGGCGGAGTTGCAGTCACGGGAATTGGGGCGGGGCAAAAATCATTATTAAAAAAAAAGCATGCTGCCATATTGTGGGTGTCGAGCCAGAAGAGGACCTTTGATATACACGTGTTTTGGGCAGCATGCGCAGTCTCCACAACATTTTTAATTAATTACATAAGTGATGGCAGTACATGTGGCACAGTGCAATTACATCAGTGCAGTGAAGGTAGTTAATGTGGCACAGTAACAGTAGTTCAAATGGCACAGTGCAGTGTTGGCAGCATCTGTTTCACAGTGAAGTGTCAGCCACAAACATGAAACAGTTTGGTGAAAGTCCTACACGTGGCACAGTACTGTGATAATGGCAGTGCATGTGGCACAGTGCAGCGACAACAGTGCACGTGGCACTAAAGTCGCTGCACTGCACTATGTACTCTGCCGCCAACACTGTGTGGTACCATGTACAGTGTAGACACCACACTGTGCCACATGCAGTACCAACACAACACTGTGCCATATGCATGGAGTGATGACACTTCACTATGCAGACACCGTACTGTGCCATATGTGATGCATACATCACCCTGTGCCACATGTATGGTTGACACTGTACAAAGCATTGCACTATGCCATCAGCACGGTATGCCATGCGCCACAACGACACCTGTGCTGTGCCATGTGCACTGCCAATACTGCTGTGTGTCATCTGCAATGCTGACACTGCACTGTGTCATGTGGAATGTGGACACCAGGCTGTGCATCATTCACTGCCAACACTGGATTGCCACATGCACTGCTGACACCGCTGTGCCAAGTGTGATGTGACTCCACTCTGTGCCACATGCAATGATGACACCAGACTGTGTCATGCAATGCCGACATCGGCAGTATCACATGCACTGCTGTCATGGGGCTGCCATGTGCACTGCCAACAACATGCTGTGCCAAGTGTGATGCCGATGCCATGTGCACTGTCCTACGTGCACTACCAGCACTTAGCTCTGACACACACACCCTTACACACTTCTTTGCACTGACAACTTGATCCTCTATCCTCAATCCCTTCTTTCCCTACCTCGCAAGTGTCTCTTTTTGTCAGTACCTTCCCCCATTTTGACTCAAACATTTCCTCTGCCCCACCTTGACATTGTTGCTTCGTGACCGAACAGTAGGGCTTGTAAGCACAAAACAGGGGCACATGCTGAAGTTGCACCCTGCTACCAATGAGAAGTTCCAAGACAGTTTTTTTTCTTTCAGTGTAGGTTTACCTCTTCAGCAGACTACTTGGGATGGCTTATCAGCCCTGTCTGCTTCCCCCAGGAACCTGCCCTTGCTTTCCCTGGAACCTACCTTACGATTATGCACCCCATTAATTCTCTCTCTGTTGTGAGGTCAGGGGAGGGAGGGCTGTTCTCCAGTCTGAGATACAAGCCAGATCAGACCATGGTGGTCCAGGTGGCAGCGAGGGTGTGCAGACAGATGTTGGGGTTTCACTAAGCCATTATTCCCATTTCCCACTTTTCTCCCCTCCTCTCTGTGGCTGACTTGAAGGCATGCATACACAGGTACGTATCTCCAGGCCACAACTCTCCCTTTCATGCCGTCGTAACCTGTACTACCACCAGGCCTCCACCTGGTGGCAGTCAGAGGCCAGACAAACAAACCCTCCCTCCCTCTCTGGGAGGAGGAAAGCAGTCTTTCAGATGCTCAGTCTCCCCCCCCCCGGCTAGCCCCCAGTATCCCGAGTCCACTTCTGAGCTCGGGTCACTGGTGTGCTCAAGGGGCCATGGATGGAGCAAGAGTTGGGGTGGCATTTAAAAATTAAATAACAAAACTGCCATGCATGTGGCCAACAAGCATAGTGAGTGAGTCAGGGACAGAGTGAGTGAATGAGGGGAAGTGCATTTTTCTTGTCTGCATTGCTAGTAGGTAATACTGTTCAGGAATACTGTGGGATCCTTGTCAGCATCCTGGCAGCAGTAATTTGCTGTAGGTCTTTCACTGCATGACCCACTTAAGAATGGGTGGGGGGGAGGAATGGATTGTTGAGTGGAGGTCTGGCTGTGGGAGTGGTAATGGGACACATATTCTTTGGGGGGGGGAGGCAGCTATAGGGCTGTCACTCATCTGGAAAGAGTGCTTCCAGCTATGTGTGAATCAGATGAGGGGCTCACAGGCCATGGGGGGGCTGGCTACAAGGTGTGTCTAGTTGGCTGTAAAGAGAGGGGACGTCAAGGGTTGGAGTGCATTGGACCAACAACATACTCACACAGCTGGAACCCCTCCCCACAGACCCACCACCATGCTGCAGCTGGACAATCACTCCCTGAAGAACAGACTGGCTGTGTGCCCCCATCTATCTATCTGTATCCAGGCTTCATTATCTATTCCTGGGTTCATTATGGCATCAGGGTTCATTATCCATTCCAGGATTCATTATCATGTCAGGATTCATTGTTCATTCAAGGGTTCATTATCTGTATCCAGTGTTCATTATCCATTCCAGGGTTCATTATCATATCAGGGTTCAGTATTATCTATTCCAGGATTCATTATCGTGTCAGGGTTTATTATCATATCAGGGTTTATTACCCATTCCAGGGTTCATTATTGGTATTCAGGGTACATTATCCATATCCAGGGTGCATTATCATATCAGAGTTCATTATCCATTCTAGGGTTCATTATCTGTAGGTGTCCATGAAACTTGTGCATGCGGCATGTGGCCACCCACGTCGCAAAGCACAAGACCGAATCCAGTTACTAGGAGCCGCTGAAGGCAGTGCATTCACAACCCTCCAAAGGATGCTCTTAAGCCCTCCCTGCCAGCCTCCACTCCGGACATCCCAGGTTCCGGCACGAACCCAGGTCATCAGCATGCTAGGCAATCCCCTATCTCCCGGAGCCATGGAGCTGGCTTTTCTTTGTTTTATTACAATCCGTGAAGTTAAGGAGAACGGGAGTCCATGGAAATATGCAAATTAGCTGTTCTCTTTTGGCAGCTTCTGTGGTTTCTGTAGTGAAAAGAGAGAGAGGAATGCTATTTTCTTTTCATTTTTTTAGTCTCCTGACTCATTCTGTAGTGTAATGATGAGGCGAGTTGATTTGACATCCCTCTATTCACCTCCTGTGCCAGACATAGTTCAACAGTCACAGAGATTGATCTTGCAATCAGATGGGCTCCATGCGAGCTGTGTCGGTAAGTGGCGCTTAGGTCAAGAGGTGGGTGGGGCAGGGGTCCTTGGCCAGTGGCCAGATGTGGAGGTGATGAACAGATGGAGTGGTAGAGGACAGCTGTACTACTAGTGATATACAGGTTATACGAAATATTGGTGCTCAGGGGCAGGAGGACCATGAGACTTAACAGGGAGATAGAGGTAACATTAAGGATGGATGATGGGCCACTAGACTACCATGGCAGTTACACATGCAGCCCACTGTGTACTATCGCAAGCGAAGAATGGGTGATGTAGGGGGAACTGCCAGAGTACCATGGCTGGTGTCACAGAGTGGCTCCGTGAAGGATTAGGAGCCTTGGAAGTTTTGGTCTGGCTCTTTATTTAAAGCCCTTTTTGGTAAATGAAAGAGTAGTGGAGAGCAGCGAGGTAATAAAAGGAGGGGCCTGAAGTTAGAATAAGTTCTTCAGTATTCTCCCCCCAAGGTAATTATGAGTGCCCTGCTACTGTAGGTGCTGTTTTAAGGAGCTGCGATGGTGCGCATTGTCACACAGTTCAGTAAGGTGAGAATGGGGCAAGAAACAAAATCTAAATGACCCACATGGAGAAAAGAGAGCAACACTAAATGTGTTTACTTTATGGTGGCTTCTCTACTTTTACTTTGCCTTTGTGGTTTAGGCATTTGGTGAAATGCCTGTATTAGTGTAGTCCTGCTATTATGAGGTGTCTATTAACTGAAAGGGTAGCTGAACTGGGGCTATGCCCTGTAGTTAATTACACCTGCAGTAGTTGTAGCCTGACAGAACAGTTAAAATGCCTAAAAAGAGCTGGCCCGGTGGCGCTGAGGGTTGAGGCACTGGACGCCACACCTCGTGCCACGCCGGTGACCCGTGTTAGGGAACGGGCACGGGTTGCCGGGGGTCGGCAGGGTGGAGATGGATCGAGCATCCGGAGGACTGCTCTCCATCTCCGGGTTGGGGGGATTTGGTCGGCCGGTGCTTGTCTGACCCCTAGCGGAGGCTGGGGATCAACAGCACATAGCCGTAAGACAAGAGGAGGATGGGACGTGGCAGATGCTTGACTAGTGCGTGCACAGGAGCGTGCGCACACTCAGTCGCTGGCGTCATTGCACGCCATGGCCCATCGAGAGAAAAACAAAGAAAATGGAAGTCTGCTGCACTGCGGCCATTCCCTGGTGCCATTCCTGGAGGACGCCTCGGCATGGATCCGTTGTGGTGGGTCGAGTCACTCCTCACCACCCTGCTATGGCGGTAAGTCGGGTGCGGAAGGGAGGGGTCTCATGCCGTGGGGATGGCGCCGGAGGAACGACGCGGTGTGGGGGGGGGTTGTAGCTGGAGCTCCGAGGAGAAATAAACACCCAAAAAAAAAATGCCTAAAAAGGGAGTCGGCAGCTGAATTGTGGGTTTTGTTAATTTAACTGTCGCGCCTAGCACTTTAGAAGCAGTAGTGAAAATGCTGAATTCATGTGAACTGCTTTTGATAAAGTTTAACTGTCAGCCCTTACCTCAAGAAGGAAAAGAAATAAAAACAAAAAGTGATTCCTTCGTGCATGCGTGGTGCTGCCTAAAGGAGACCATTTTACTATATGAATTTGGGGGTTGCTCTAGTGAAGAAAGACACAAATGAGCTACTGGCTGTATGTTAAGATTGGTCAATTCCAGCCTTAGCATATGAAGGCTTTTAATCATCTCAATCCGCTAGTTTAGTTTGTTTATTTTAAAATGAGTACATAGGTATGTAAAGGTTTGCAAATAAGGGGGATTATGTGATTAAAGGTAAAAGTAACAGGAAGAAGCACCTAATTACAAATGCAGCATTTGTGTTCCTGAATGTTTGTCACTTTTAAGTTTAGAAGATAAAATGCAGTAGCCAAGTAAGGAACAAACTCTGGCAGAGCCACTACTACCGTGAATGCATTAATTAGATAAGGGTGTTTCATGGGCTTAAACATAAACATTTATTTATTTAAAATAATATCAGATTTACAAACCTTTGAGTCAGAGACTCATTTATAAAGGCATCTCATCGAAACTAATACAAAGACAGCACAGTTAAGTCAAAAAACAATGGCTCGGAGAGCAGACAGTTATAACAATCATTCACTGGAGATACATGGGTAGCAGTAGATAAACAGATTACATAGTTTAGGCATACAGGCACTGCATCAAGAAGACCAAAGCAGTTCAAACAGTATACAATAGCTAAAGCAAATAGACATCAGGAGTCAAAGAGAAGCCCAGAGTGTTCACATGAAGGCTGTTGCATATACACTAACTGAATCAAAGTACGGTACATTGAGAAAGGACATATTTAAGCAATAAGGCATGACAGGGTGTGTGTTATCATGTAATAATGTCACTCCTGGGGTGAGCCGAAGCATGAGGCAAAGATGAGTGCTTCCACCACCCCAGGAGTGACATTATTACAAGATAACACACACCCTGGAGTGCCTTATTGCAATTTTACAATGGCTTGTTGCTAAAAACAGAATAAAAAATACATTTTAAAGGATGTTTTTGTTAGTGTGGAAAAATATTTCTTAAGAGAAAATGCAAAGAATGATCCAAATCCAAGGCTATGGTGATGTTATTGTGTAATAACATTACTGTTTCAGTGAGTCAGCAGCCAGTCAACTTCTTACATTTTTCCTTGCCATTGTATAATTAAAAATACTGCCACCATCTGTATTACAGTTACCTATATGTTTTGCATTTTATTCTATGCACTGTTATAGAAATCAACTCAATGGAACCAGGCCATCATATACATGAAGGTACTATACCCTAACTGAAAACACTGCTGAGACAACTGTATGTTGTAACAAGGTGGAAGATAAACACAATGTTGAGACAAGTTTTTGAAGACATTTGATGTGTTTTTTTAGAGGCTGATATACACTTCACACACAAAATTCATATAATATAAAAGTGCATATGCCCAAATGTCAATGTAAATTTAACACATTTCATTACAAGCTGTTCTCTTCAAGGAAGATATTACTATATAAGGCCTACAAATGGACATCAGGTAAAGGTAAACTGGGGTAGGTGTGTTATTGAGGATATTGCCTAGTTTATCTTTTATTGCTGCTCCACTGGATCAGCAATATTTGCACAAGCTGTGCCTAGTCCAGATTTTACCGCTCTGGCCTGGGTTTGGTGATGTGGGTTTTACCCATACCCCACTGCATGTGGCTTAGTGTTATGCTGTACAGATGGCTACAAAGTTTAACCCATTGAAGGTTGAAGTTTCAGAAAACCATTATGCTAAAATATCAAGACTCACTCCCTCCCTCCCTCACCCCCCAGTCACAATTAATCCTCTACGAAAGTCATGCTTAAATACTGGTGCCTCTATATCCATGCTACTAAGCTTTTAATGCCAACATGCTTCTTTTTTCTGCTGCTGTGAGTTCCCCCATATGTGAAATCTCATTCTGCTTGTGGCAGCCCCCCCCCAAAACCAGATAATTTATTTAAAAACATTTTGTTTAGAAATTTTTATTTTAGTATATCCATGGTCAGGAAAAATAAATTTGTAAAAGAAACCAAAATCCCCATTTATCAGTTGATTGAATCACAATACAGAATGTTATGAATTTTTCAGATTCTATGTGTAACCTACAGTAAGTCAAACAGAAATTAGACACACAAATGCCTGCCTATTTGCAGGTGAAGCAAATGTGGTTATTATCATTCAGTTATAAACACCTGTAGTCACAAACTGCAAGTTAAGCAGATTCAGTAGAATATAATCAGTAGCCCAGAACTGCCTGCCTGAGAATGAAGTTAGTATATTATTTGGAAAAAGGCAAGGATGTGTCTCTTGCTATGCAATATCCTGCAAAGATGGTGGTGTCAAATGGCTTAATGAGGCACTGTGAGATGCCTAAGGGAACTTGTTATGCAGAAAGTTCCAGGAACACAGTGGTAAAACTGGAATAACAGGCTCCAAGAAGTAATTAACTCACCAGGAATGTTAAAAAAAACTACCACTATCATTCACAGGTGTCAGTGAATGTATTTGTTAATCATGCTGGTTTATCTTCTTGCTTCCCTCATGGTAAAAATGTAAAACTGCATTTGTGTTATTTTAAATGAAAAATGAGTGATAAATAGCTTTTCCATTTGGATGGCAGCTCTGATAGTTGTTCCAGTCTTTCTTTTCACTGATATAAACAGAGCCAGGAAAAAAAGTAAATAGGAAAAAAAAACAGCATTTTATTTCTACAAGTAGTTCCTAATTGCAGCTGGTGTTTTTAACATGTGCAAGTCAACTCCACTTCTCAAACTTAAAAAGAAAAATACACTTCATCACAGACTGTGTTTACCAAGTACTGTGCCCATTTTAGTATATAAATGTTTAAGAAATACCTGAAAGCTGTCTATTTTCCTTGGAAGTTGAATCCTTAAGCTGTAGTTTCATACACTTAGTCTTTCCTTTTGAGACACCAGGTGACTCTGATAAGCATTTGTTCCAAGGGTTTTTAAGTCAGTTTGAAGGCATTGAGTATTATCTGTTCTCCTATTCCTTAACAAAATGCAGGGACTCCTCAGACATGTTGTTCCTTGGCCAGATACCAAACTAGTGTGTCTTCTTTCAGCATTATAGATCCACCTCATTCCCCTCCCACATGAATAAATAAAAAAAAGGGTGGGCTGGATCTTTAGTAGCTCCTTGGTGGAGGTGGGTTGGATCTTACTTCTCCCAAAAATAAATGCTGCCTCCCACTACTCAGGTTCCAGTTCTTGTACCACGCATTTAAGAAAGAAAATAGTACCCTGCAACCATTGACTAATATGAAAGCATATTTATTTGAAGGCAGAAAACATTTCTTGGAGAAGAGTAAGGTGGAGGAGACTATTTACACCTTCGGTCAGTTCCACGGACAGAAAACATGACATCACTCCTTTTGTACATGCAATACTCCTGTAGGCTCCGCCCACAGTCATACAAATGAAAAAGGAAACATAAATGGCAGCCCTGTTCTTGTTAGACTGAATGCTTGTTATCGTTAAGGTTAAAAGGTTACAGTCACAGATGGTGTTAGGCTCTGTAGTAAAATAAATAAATAAATGTATATTTTGAACAAAACCAGGTTTTAGGAAATGTATAAAGTGATTCCTTGATGATACAGGGTTTTATGGGGTTGGTTAAAGAAAGCACCTGTTGTTATGCCTGTGTCTGGAAATGTCTGGGGAGTGGTCCTGTTCCTTCTTCACTCTATCATGCCTTAGTTCCCTTTCGAGCTGGCTGGCCATCTTTAGACTACTTTTGTCCTGCAGTCAGAGGTGGGTGGGTGGTGCTACCTGATGCTGGGAGATTGTTTGAAACATTTAAAAACATATAAAACCATTGTAGGGATTGTATGAAAGTCCCAATATTAAATAAAATTGTGACTAGAGTGTTTGGGAACTAAGAAATAAATAAAACACTTTGTATATAAAAATATTGTATTTGAAATGTTCAGGTGGGTGGAGTTTTCATGTCACATGAGCATTAAGCTGTATAAAAGGACAGATAATAGCCAGAGATGTTAGATGTGATCCAGAGAGTAAGCAGAGAGGATTAAGGTCTGAAGGGAACTCCAGGGAGCGATGTTAATTCCAAGAAAGATATGAACTGAGGAAGTGCTCCAGTGTTATGAATTGGGTGATGTACACTGTATGTAAAGTGTCCTGCTTATGAAGAAAACCACTTCTGAAATAAATTTTGGACTATAAAGAAAATCAAATATTGAGTCACGCTACCTGTTTCTGTCCACGAAGCCTGCGCCCTATCACAGCTGGGTTAAATGCCTACATTATGCATCGTTGCTAGAGGGTGAGCAGACTGCATTGGTCATGCATCCAGCACTGAATATGAGGGATGTTCTTAATGAGCGAGTTTTAATGTTCCCAACAACAGCAACATCCATATTAGCAGTGAAATACACAACTGCAAAACTTCAAATGTATATACATTATCACAAAACTCATCACTCAATAAAATCTAACTTGTGAAAAAAATTCACACTGGATAATTGTATAAAGGAGTCTCTGAATTAAAACTACCTATGACTGACATCTAACATACTGTGAAGCCAGCAGAATAGGCTCTATGGTCTATTGAGTCTGCTCAACAGTCAGTACCTATGCAGGGCATCGATTTTAGTCCCCCCTCCCTCTCAACAAGGACCCCTATTTCCCAGTGGGGCTTGTGGATGTACCCTCCCCCTACACCTATCTCAGCCCTTCTTGAACTGCTCCACATTAGTAGCAGTCACCAGTTCCCTGGACAACACATTCCAGGGCTCCACCACTCTATCAGTGAAGTAGCGCCTCCATGTTTCCCCACTCAGCCTCCCCCCATCCAGCTTCAAGGGTCTACCTGCCTGCAGATTGTGTGTTGCTATTGTAGTCTTCAATTTTTTTTTCCTAGCTGTGTGAAAAGCGTTGTCGTCTGCTGAGGGTTGTAAAGAGAAAAAATTAACCCTGATGGATAAACTATGACCAAGGTAGTTATGTCTATTGGTAGTCAATAGTTCTCTTGAGGAGTCAAGGTTTTCCCATTATATACCCCCAGAAATCCTGGTACAAACACCACAGCTATCATCATTAGGTGACCAGATGAGCCTCGACACCTCATGACCGACCACTCTTCCCACCACTGGATCACTCCTCCAGGAAGCGGACCAGAACTCTCACTCCAGCTGACTATCCTCCATGCAGCTGGGAACCATTCCAGCCCCAGCCACCCCCAATTTGTGAAACCTCCCTGGAGATAAACCACTGCACAGCCCAGCCTCTTCCCTCAGTCAGTCTCCCTGCATCTGGACCAGCATCTAGCCCCATGTCACACAACCTCCATGTAGCTGGATCCCCCCCAGTACCTAGACTATCCTCCCCACAACAGGTGACCATCTCCTCAGCTGCCCCCCAAGTCAACCATTGTATCTACATCTGTACCCACAATATGCTCTATACTAGTTCACTAGCATGACTGCCTGCCCTGCATATGAACCTCCCTTCCATCCCCAAGACTGCCTGCTTCCCCACAGCTGGACCACCCTACCATGCTCTTCACCAGCACCCCCAGCAGACAACCCTCCCTGCAGCTAGACCTTCCCTAATCACAAAGCAGCCCCCCAAAACACTGAGCACCCTCACAGGAGCTGGACCCCCCATCCCCAGACCAGCATCTAACCCCCAGATAACCACCACACCTGGAGCTGGATCAACCCCAAACCACCATTTCCATCTATGGACTACCCCAACCCCCTGCAGCTGGATTACTCTTCCAGTCCCCAGATCATCCTCCAATAAATCTCACTGCAGGTGGAACACTCCCACACTACCTGTAGCTGGATTGCCTTTCCAGAGCCAGGACCAGTCTTCCCAAAACTAAGCACCCTCCCTAGACTATGCCAAAGCTCCCACTCTCTTTGCAGCATGATACCCCCAATACCATTTCTACCCATGGAACATCCCCCTCCCCAACACCTAACCAAGCTTGTGTTTTTGGGAGCTGATCATCAGTCCTTATACCTCCCATAACAGCTGCACTTCTGTTTTTATGTCTTTCACAGCACCTTTAGGTATGGCAGTACTTTTAAGCAGTTCTGAGGGGTTGAGTGAAATCAGAGAAACTGTAGAGGTATCGGCCCACCCATTGCAGCTGGAAGTCCCTGCCACCAACAGCTGGAGCAGCTCTGAAGAAGAGACTACCTGTGTGCTCCACAGCCACTATCTGCAGTTTGGGACAGGGAAGGGGAGCAGAATATATCTGTGGTTTTAACAACACAAAACTGCTGCTTCAGTGGTACGAATGATACTTGGCCCCGAACAACAGTTTGAGGGGCACAGGAAAGCTTAAAAATTGTCTACATGTGGTCTCAGGGAAAAACAGCATTTACAGACGCTAAGTTGAAACCTCATACAAACCAGTGCCAACCCCCGGAGTCAATGTGCTTTTAACATCCAAAAGCCGACCATGTTCCATGCAGCTAGAAACACTTCCAGCCCCAGTCTTCCCCAAGTTGGGCAACGTCCCTGGAGCTACACCACCATACAGCCGAGCCTCTTCCATCAGATGACCAGCCTCCATGCATGTAGACCAGCATCCAGCCCCGTGGCATGCAAACTCCAAGCAGCTGGATTAATCCCAAGTCCCCAGACTATCCCCCCAGGTGAATGTCTCTACGACTGTGCTCCCAAGCACACAAACTAGCACCCACCCCAGTCAACCACTGTATCTACAGCTGGACCCCCCCATGCACTAGACCAGCTCCCTAGCCCAACCATCCACCCTACATCTGGTCATTTTCACCCCTGGGACTGCATGCTCTTCACCTTCACCCCCCAGCACACAACACTCCCAGCAGCTAGATGTTTCCTGACTATGGACCAGCCCCCTCATCTGAGTACCCTCCCAGTAGCTGGACCGCCATTCCCATCCCCAGACCAGCCTCTCACCCCAGATGATCACCCTCCTTGGAGCTGCACACATCCAAGCCACCATTTCTGCTTATGGACTAGCCACATCCCCTGCAGATGGTACACTCATCAAGACCCCAGACCAGCATCCGATAAATCTTCCTCCACCTGGAACACCCCCACCATTCCTGTAGCTGGACCACCTTTCCAGCACCAGCATTCCCCAAGCTGAGCACCCTCCCTAGACCACTCCACAGCTCCCAGTCTCCTTGCAGTTGCTCCCCCCATCACCATTCCCACCCATGGAATAGCTACCTTCTGCAGATAAACACTGGGGCTTCACTAAGCCATTATTCCCATTTCCCACTTTTCTCCTCTCCTCTCTGTGGCTGGCTTGAAGGCATTCATGCATAGGCACGCATCTCCAGGCCACAGCTTTCCCTTCCATGGCATTGTAACCTGCACTACCACCAGACCTCCACCTGGTGGCAGAGGCCAGACAAGCAAACCCTCCCTCCCTCCCCAGGAGAGGAGAGCAGTCCTTCAGATGCTTGATCCTCCCCCCTGGCTAGCACCCAGTAACCCGAGTCCACTTCCAAACTCGGGTCACTGGTGTGTCCAAGGAGCCATGAAAGGCACAAGAGTGTGGGTGGCATTATAAAATTAAATAACAAAACTTCCATGTATGTGGCCACTAAGCATAGTAAGTGAGTCGGGGACAGCGTGAGTGAGGGAGGGGAGGTGTGGTTTTCTTGTCTGCATTGCCAGTAGGTAGTACTGTCCAGAAATACTGTGGGGTCCTTGTCAGCATCCTGGCAGCAGTTCTTTGCTGTAGGTCTTTCGCTACATGACCCTCTTAAGAGTGGGTGGGGGGGCAGTGTCAGGGAATGGATTGTTGGGTGGAGGTCTGGCTGTGGGGGTGGAAACGGGACACATTACAATCTTTGGGGGGGCAGCTGCAGGGTTGTTGCTCATCTGGAAAGAGTGCTTCCAGTTATGTGAGGATGGGATGAAGGACTCATAGACAGGCTACTGGGAGGTGGGGGCTGGCTGCAAGGGGGTGTCTGGTTGGCTGTAAACAGAGGGGCCATCAAGGGTTACAGTGCACTGGACCAACAGCATACCCACACAGCTGGAACCCTTCCCCATAGACCAGCCACCACCCTGCAGCTGGACGAGCACTTCCTGAAGAACAGACTGGCTGTGTGCCTCCCATCCCCCAGACTAGCCACCCCCCTTCAGAAGACCCTCCGCCAAACATACTAGCCATGTGCCCCCCCACTGCATAGCAGGAAAACCCCCATCCTACACTCCCCCTTGCAGCTGACCCCCAAAACTGATGGTAGGGAGCCCTCACACCCAGCTGGACACTCATTCAAGAGATCAGCCACCGCATCACGACTGGGTCCACCCCCCCACAGACTTGTCCCATCTCTACAGATGCCCCCCCAGCAATTCAAAGTATATACAGTAGCAGAGAACAGAGCCCACTGACCGCTGCACGCAAACCCAGAAGACAGTATCCTCACTCCTGACTCACAGAGTAGATTCCATACACTGCAATCAGTTCCCAAGCCCGGGCCAAGCCAAAGTTTTTTTTGTTTTTTTTTTGTTCAGACTCACCAAATGGTGCACCCTCCTGCAAAACTATGACCAATGCATTAAATGTAGTCTGGTCTACAGAAAAAATCTAAAAAGAAAGGAAAGCATGACTTTATTTTTAATTGTCACAAAATGCTGCTTATTCTAAGCATGCCGCCAATTCATTGAATCCAAGCTACAGCAGCCCATAATCCTCCAGCCATTTGCATGTGCTCTATGAGCTTTCTCAAGTTGTGATGTCATGAATGCAGAACACTCTATAGTGCCTAATGCTAAGACATTTAAAGTGACAGTGGAGATTCATTCCTATCAATGTGCACAGCTCTGTGTCAGCATCGACACTGCACGTGGCACAGGGAAGTGCCAGCACTGCACGTAGCACAGTGCAGGGTCAGCAGTGCATGTAACACAGCACAACTTCAGGGCCACTGAGCATATGGCTGTCATTGCAATGTGCAGCTTGAACTGCTAACACTGCTATAGATCTTCTGCTCCCCAGCCCTGTCCTGAATGGGGGGGGCAGCTGCAGGAGTGTCTTGTCTGTGGGAAGATGGGTTCCAGCTGTGGGATGGGAAGGGGAGACAGCCAGTCCAGTCTCCCTACACCCTGCCACCATCTGCCTCTATAGAGATTAGCACACCCCCAGAAGGGTAATGGTAGGGCTATATCTCTGATAGCAGTTGCTCATCAGGCAATGTGTATCGGCAGGGCAGGAGCCTGACCAGAGTCTATTGTCTACAGCTGCTGAGGCAGTTTTCACATTTTCTGCCCACTTCTCAAGACGCCGGCTCTTATGACCCCATGCATAGATATGCATGTCAAAACAAGCTGTTGGCTGGCATCGGCCAGTGTGTCCCCTTCCTCTCATGGTCCACATACCAGCATTTTCACTTGTGTTCGCTCAGGTGGTGCTGTTGTGGTGGCTACACTCCTCCCAGAGAAGGAGAGTGCCCTCTAAGATGCTTGATCCTTCTCCCTCCAGCTGGCCCATGGCCCAGGGAGTCTGTCCTCTAGGACGCTTGATCCTTCTCCTTCCGGTGCCCCCCCCACAACCCAGGTAAAGTATGTAATGCCCCCCCACCCACTCAAGTAGTAGTGTACTGGCACCAGGGCCCTGGGGAAAAAAGTCTTGCCATAGACCAAAGATATGGGCAAGACATTAAAAGATACTTGTGGATACACACCCCCAGCCCCATTTAGTTAGCCTGGTGGAAAGAAATGTGTCTAAGAGCTCCATCTAATCCAAGATGCAGTGAGAAGTGTCACGAGTGAAACTATAGGTTTATTACAGGTATTCTGCCCACACCAGTTGCCTTGTCAGTATACTTTGGCAGTCCCCACCAGCAGCCCTGCGCCCACTGAATACCCCTGTATTCAACACAGAAACCAACAGCACAGCCACTTTCTCTGGTAAGCATCCCTGCGGCCAGTACCTCCACAACAAACCATGGACAGAACAGATTCCCTCCCCTGCAACCACCAGCTCCCCTGCAGAGCCCGAGCCAGGGCTGAAAGTAAAACATTTGTATACCCTCTAAGTGTGCATCCGTCCACAAAACCACCGGTGATTAACAAAAGAGAGTCCAATCTACACGAAAATACACAAGGTGAGCTTTATTTTACATAAATTTATGGAAAAAATGCAGCTTTACTTAGGTGCGCCGCAAAAAACAGAAACAGCATGGAAAAGATGACCACCGAATACATGCTGAACACCATGCAATATGCATGCGGTCTCTGTTAACTTACGGGACTGACTCCCGTGGCAAGATGGTGGACACATGGCGTCATCTGATCCAATGACCTCGTAGCATCAGTTTGCCCTCTAGCTATTATAGAACTCAATGTCTGCCTCCCCTTCCCCCCAGGATGCATCTGGAAATTAGCTGTTCTCAGCTCAGTACGTCCTTCCTGGTGAAACTTTTGAAATAAATAAATAAAGAGAGTTCTTGGATCTTTAGAATAGATTAAGAATTGTCAAAACTATGGGTCTGAATGAGATCTGGGATTTAAAACCATTTCTATAGATGAATTATGTGTGACATGAAATCAATGGGCTATATGTGTAAGTAAAATGCAATTAACTTGAATGAACTAAGCTGTAAATAATAACCTGAGAGCATGCTGTCTCTGACTTTTAATTTCATTTTCTCTGACCTTTTGACCTCCCTTTCCAGAGATTTAACTTCTCAAATTCTACTTCTCATTGACTCAGGAGTCAATGTGGATCCCAGGTCACCAAGTAAACGGAAGAAACAGGGGACCCAATACAGGGTGATCATATGATAAAGTCCCAGAACTTTAATCTAACCATTCTGTTTCTTTTGTAACCTCTCTCTCTCATGTCAAAGAAATGGCACCTTTGAAATTAAAAGTAATTAAATTTAAAGAACTTTCAATGTCAAAGCACTACATTGACAATTGTAATTTATTGTATGAAATGTGTATTAGAAATGTATAATTACAACACTGGAATGTTAATTTAACACTGCACTAAGGTTCTTTACATCATGATTTATGGGTATCTGAGTTGTTGCAGCCATACCCCTAGCCACACCTCCTAACAAATCTTGTTTGTAAGCCTAAGCGCTGGGGTACTGGTATGCAGAAGCAGCAGACTGCACAAAACTGTCACTTGTTTTGAAAAAGCATACTGGAGGTGAGGCAAAATTTTAAACTGTTAAAGTGATTACAGAATAAATATCTCTCTATTTTTTTTATTTTATCTCAACTCACTGCAGTCTGCTTTACTTTGTGCATGAGTGCATTACATTCTGAAGCTGTGTTTGAGTTCTTAGGCTGGCCGCCCTGGTAGTGGTACAATGTACAACGGTATTCGCAGCACCTGTTTTGAGAAGACATACTACTGTAGTCGGGTAGGCTTTAGGGTAATAAACAGTAACTATAAACTAATGAGAAACGTTGTGGCAATGCTCACAGAGCAAGAATGAGCACCACACTCTGTGCCAATCCTTGGGCCCGCTGTTCTCAAGTTGTACCAGGAGGTTGGATAGGTCAAATATGTTTCTGTTGGGGGGGTTGCGAGGGTGAATTCCACCAATTTTGTTTATTAACTATCTTTATTAGAAAGATAAGAGGACGAGGGTAGAGAACAAATAACACCACTAGCCATTTTTCTAAAGACTGTTTATATTGCTTGTAATTTTTTTAATTAGTTGTTTAACCAGGTATAGCACACTAAGCTGAAAGCTTTTTTACAGGAGCGACCTGGGAGCACAAGGAGGTTAAGTGACTTGCTCAGGGTCACACAGTATGCAAGTGGAAGCGGTGGAATTCAAACCCAGGTCTGGTCTGCTGGATGTCACCAGATTTGCAGCTCAGAGCCTTAGATCACTGCGCTATTCTGCCTCCTATTCTAATTCTTTGCTATATATTGCTGGTATGTTCTTTAATTTCACCACATCCTCAATTTGTATATGATCTGGAGAGTGAGATCTGAGCCAGACTGATTTCAGTATTTTTTTTTCACTCTTTATTTGTTGCCTCTTCCTGCCACGATCCCTGTCTTCTCTTTGGGGAACCCCAAGGCACCACAGCTTTGCAGTGACCCCACCCCACCCCTACAACTGCGGGTCCACCATCCTGCCGTGTTTTACCACTCTCCCGCAGGCAGAGAACAGGGGAACATTTCTCCTCTAACTCACTGGTGCTTCTTCGGGTACTTAGTAGTTGGGGAGTGCAGGTCTGGTCCCCTTTGATTCACATAGGTCCATTGTCTGGCAGATTGAGGGTTTTTTCTTCATTACTCCCCCCCTCGAGAATGTTGTCATTCAAGGAGATACAAGGTATATATACACACATAGGTGTGCTGCTTTAAATCGCTGTTGATGTCCTCCCTCTCACAATGCCCCCAATTGCACTGCCATCTGTGGTCACACAGGTAGCGGTCTAGCAGCGGGAACGGCGACCCTCCCTCCCCAGAAGAGGAGAGCGTCCTCTGGGATGAGCAATCCTCCTCTCCCCAGTTGGCCTGCCATGATCTGAGTCCATTCCAGAACCCAGTTTGATGGTGTCACAAGCGGTAATGCTACAGCTGCGCCAACAGGCTGGGTGTAGACTGAGTCCAGTATTAACTTCTGAGACTGTGAAACTGTCATCCCATGACAGTCTTCATTCTGACCCCCAAGGTTTTGGATCACTCCTCCACCTATGCACCACAATAGGATGCCAGCTTTCTTAGTGCTGCCTCCTGCTCATGCTCAGTGCCACCCATTGCACTGTTCCGCGTCTCTCTCTCTCCTCTGTCTGCATTCCAGTCGGTTGTGTCTCCTTACGTGCCATGGACAGAAAGGGGCCTCTCAGTTGCTCTCTCACAGGACCTGTAATCAGCACTCAGGCTCCTTATCCCTCCAGTAGCCACCCATGAGTGCCAAGGAGCAGGCTTCGCTACCAATGAGCCAATTGGCATGGACATGCTGGATCCGAGGCTGCACACAGCCAGCTCTCCAGTAGTAGCTACTGCCAGGTAAGGCCACTGGGCCCACCACTGTACATCAATTCAATTCAATTCACTTTATTTACCAGGTAAGATAACTGGACAAGGCCCTTTTTCAGTATCGACCTGGTGCTTCAAATAAAGAAGCAAATATACAATAATACAATACAATAAATACTTGGACAGTAAACACAATACTAAATACAATTACATACAGCAAGTGATTGTAAATAGCAATAAAAACCTTTTTTTAAACTTGCTTGCTTTACAGCAGTAACAGAATTATCCGGAAGTGTATTCTATAAGAAATTGAAGTATCACTCAAGATTTAAATAAAATCTGGCAAGAAGCGGACACAACAAGATGGTGTACAAAAAGTCAGTGTGCTGAAGCAGACCACAACATCAGACAGAAACCACTGTCCAAACATGTCATACAGTTAATCAATATAGAAACATAGAAACATAGACTTTGACGGCAGAAAAGGACAACTTGGCCCACCCAGTCTGCCCATTTCCCTACCTACTGGATAAGCTGCAGATTCTAGTTAACCAACAGCCTGCTTCCTGCAACCCCCCACTATAATTGCTTTGTGTCTGTCCCATGCATGTTTGAATTCCACCACTGTTTTAGACCCAATGACCTCTTCAGAAAGGCTGTTCCATGTATCCACCACTCTCTCTGTGAAAAAGAATTTCCTCACATTACCCCTGAGCCATCCCCCCTCTATCTTTTAAACTGTGCCCCCTTGTTCTTACACATCTCTTTTTCTGAAAGATGCTACCCTCCTGGACTTTGTCGATTCCCTTGAGGTACTTGAATGTTTCTATCATGTCCCCCCGTCCCTCCTTTCATCAAGGGTATACATATTAAGCTCTCTCAGTCTCTCTTCATATGGTTTCTGATGTAGACCGTGCACCATTTTAGTTGCCCTCCTCTGGACTGCTTCCATCCTGTCTATGTCCTTGCATAGATGAGGTCTCCAAAACTGCACACAGTACTCCAGATGGGGTCAAATATCAAAGTCTTAAAAAAAAATCAAACAAAAGCAAGCAGTAGGGCACATGTGTGCATTCGCACGTACGTATACACACACACACACACACACACACACACCAAAGAGTCGGACATTGAAATGAAAAGGCTCTCTCATAGAGCTCCTTTAGCATGGGACAAACTTTTCAATCCAGTTACTAATTTAGGTTCATTTTCCAGGTTAGCAAAAAGGAATTGAAGGTCCATGTAATACATAAATATCACTGTCCATTCAGAAATTAATGTTTTTTGTATGGTTTGATAGGTCTCTTTTGCTGCTGGTGATCTTGTTCCCTTTGTTTCTATAAACTTTATTTTTTATTAACCATCATACAATATTATGGACTTCTGCTACACACTCTGATTTTACACTACATTCTCTATGTGGGTAATGTGATGCTCTGCCCCTGCTTCTGGTTACCTGTATGATATAATTATTATAAATAAAATGGTCTGTGTATGAAATGTCAGTATATGAGAGAGTTGGCCTTTCAACTTACAAGGTCAGCAGCTGAGACTACAGGATGTTGTAAAACAGACCAGGAGAACCATTAATTAAGACATCCTTCCAGAGACAGTTTATTGCCTGCTGTTGCTTTTGAAGTTGGAACTTAAATACACATTTTATGACATTTCAAGAGGAAAAGGGATTTGGGCTGGTTCTTCTCATTGTAGCAAATAGCTGAATAGTCAAATAATCCCTCAGATCTCACTGGTACAGGAAATCAGCCAAGGGACATTAGTGTGGGATTGTTAAGTTCAAAAAGAAATGTTTAATTAAAGACTGTCATATTTGGGAAATGGCTAGTTACAGATTTCTCAAAGAAATGACTCACATCCTCAGAGACACTTATATCAGAAAATTAAAATCTAAAGGAGGATCTAGCTGACCTCATCAAACGAGGGTGGGGATAGATAGCGTTAAAAACTGAACATTGTATATGGAATGGTGACATATGAAATAGACTCTGACTGGGACAGCACTTAGAAAGGTAATAGATAGAAAGCAATTAAGTCTTTGTGATAGGAGTGTTGTTATGAAACTTCCTTTTGTTTTATAAGATTGTAAGCTGCATGATATATTGTTCTGTGTTTAGTTTTACCTTTTTATCATATTTTCAGTAAACAACCATTTCTTTGAAATTCTGCCTGGGTGTCTTCTCAGTTTCTTTTTGCATGTGATGTATATGGGGTTAAGTCTGACAGCTGTTAAAAAGGCTTGATGGTGTTACTAAGCTTGGAAAAGGTAAGAATATATTTAAGGTCTCTCATGGAGTTTTAAGGGTTAATTTTGGAGACCTGGCTTGGTGCCCCTGGTGAAAGATTGTACTGCAGCCCCAAAGAGGGTACATATCTGAGCCTGTAATTGGGTATGCTAGCATAAGGTTCACAGTTTGAATCCCTCCAGAACTTGAGGCTAACAGGTGATTCAGACCCAAAGCAGACAGAAGAGTTACTCTGTCTGTCACCTGTTCACACTATTGCACTCTGAGGTTGGCACCATGGGAACAGAAGGCCTGACCTGCAGAGTGCGTTTGTAACAGGTAGCACCTTTCACTCAAGAGGGTCCCTATGTGCTACTGGGGCAGAGTGGCTATGTGCACATATCTGGGGTATACAGCCACTCCACACCCTACGTGCCCCCACACTGGATGCACCGAGGGGGGCACATACATGCCCAATCCACTGGCTGCATGAAGAGCAATGCACCAGGGGGCAGGTGAGGGGATGTGCCAGCACTACATGCTGTGCACCAAGGCACATAGTGCTGGCTGCGGTTGGGCACAGGGGCATAGGTTGTGCCAGGGAGAACCCTGCAATAAGCCCCCTACATGCCCCAGGAACACAGTGGGAGTCACCCAACAACATGGTGAGTAGCCCACACCCACCCCAGCACACATCAGACCCCCCTGGACACTCCCCTACACAGGGCCACTGGACATTGATGCTGTCCCCCCAATGACACCGCCTTTCCATCCCCCACTAACGGTGGGATACAGTGCCTTTCTCCCACACCACCGACTGCTATCCCCCCACCCAGTCCCTGTGCACCTGTCAGGTGCCATTGGAGGGCCGGAAGCATTGCTTGCCACACACTACCATAGCCGCTGGTCCTTAAACATCTGCGGGTCATGCAACAAACATGCACCCCACTGCGTATGTGTTCAACTGTGTGTCCCAGTACAGGCATCTGATTGGATATCTGGCTGGATCCACGACTCTGCCCCAGCCACCCTGCAGAGTCCTGTACACTGGGAGGGGCAGGGCTGTGGACAGCTGTCAGCCAGCAGTGAATACCAGCCGGTGTGCACCTGTCCATGGGTGCACAGCTACACAGGTGGGGTAAGTGTGGTTTCCCCATACCTCTGTTCACATAGTGCATAGGGCCCACTGTTACCAAACTGTGCTCTTCACTTCATTATATTTACAGTAAGTAAATCCTCACTTTTTCCAATTTTACCACTCTGTCTCTCCCTTTCTTTCAAATAACACAATACATTCCTGGCACATACATCATGCAAGGAAACATTCGGCATTGACAAATGCTTGATTTCATTAGGAACAACTTGGGCAAGCTCTGGATGCTACAGTCTTTCAGTAAATGTTAGTAACTGATACAAGATAAAAAAAAAATCACAACCTCATTCATGATCAAGTGTAATGGCATCTCCGTGCCATATTTTCTCATGACCGCGCATCAGCAGCTTGCGGCAGGTAACAGGCAAGTCTCTCAAAGTAAGAAATTTACTGTGGAAATTTGTTGCCACATACATACTGTATTCAGTGATGAAACATTTGGCAACTGGCATAAAATGTTAATTCTGCTGAA
The DNA here is from genome assembly GCA_016271365.2 of Neoceratodus forsteri. Taxonomy (NCBI): domain Eukaryota; kingdom Metazoa; phylum Chordata; order Ceratodontiformes; family Ceratodontidae; genus Neoceratodus; species Neoceratodus forsteri. The sequence goes on along the minus strand of CM028131.1, from coordinate 155,016,515 downwards.
AACTCTGAAAAAAGCTGATAGTGTCCCTTTTAATAAGAAGGGGGACTGGTAGACCTGGAAGGAAGGGGGAGGGCATGAGAAGTGGTAGTGAGGGTGGAGACTCCAGTATGCTTAGTAATAAATAAAAAACATTGGGAGTGAGTGGGTGGGTGATCTGAAGGGGAGAGGAAACAAAGAAGCAGTACCGGGGTGGGCATCCCAGTCCACTAATGTAAATTTTTTAGCTAGACAGAGAGACAGCTAAAGAGATGGTCAGACAGAGAGAGAGAAAGATAAATAGATGGATAGATAGATAGATAGATAGATAGATAGACAGATAGTTAGTTAGATAGATAGACAGACAGACAGAGAGATAGATGAGAGAGATTGTGAGCACCTGCTCACTTGTGAAACTGATGCTGTCAGCAGGACTCCTGCTGTAGCTACACGAGTCAAGAAAGTCCCACTGTTCTCATACAGAAAACTCGGGTGAATAGCTCCTCTCACTAAGCTGCGTAGCCTGGATTATCAGGTGCCCAGAAACATTATTTCCAGGTCTGGTTGAAAAAAAGCAAACACCAGAATCTAGCCAGAAAAGTTCTGTCTACCTAGGTTCAAGTGTTTCTTTTTGAAAATTCATCATTTTTATTAGGTTTTTAACATTTTTTTTAAATCAAAAACAAGTTGATGGCCATATGAAAGAATAATTTTGGCTCATGAAAGAAGAATCTCAAAGATTCTTCTGTCATGAACTGGAAGACTCTTTTTTTCATATAAATCATCTATCTGAAAGACCTTACTGAGCATGCTAAGAACCTAAATTTCAAATCGTTATGATTTGAGAACAGATTCATAATTTTTTCACCATGCCAACAAAAGGAATAATTATACAATGGCAAGAACAAATCTTGGGCTCTGATTGGACAGTCTGGGATTGGGCCCATGATGTAAACCCAGAACAACATCACGGATCTAGTCCCAGCGCCTAGATGGCCGCATCAGTTGTTAAGGAAAACCAAAAAAGAAATCACTCCACAGAGCTCCTCGGCAGCGCAACCCGCCCATTTGTCATTCATGTTCTCAACCCACCTTCAACCCATTGTGAGTTCTTCCGACTTGCTTGCCAGTGACCACCACCTACAATCACTGACCATCAAAGTGGAAATTGTCCACCAAACATTCTGATGCCCCCAACAGTATTCCCTGAAACAGAAAAATCTTTTAAATGAAAAAAAAGCTGTCATCTTAGACTCAATTTCCTTGTCAGCAGCAGCGCGAGCCCTTTCACACTGCCACACTCCCGCTCACTTCCTCAAACAGCTGCAGTGGTTATGGCCACCATTAAGTAAGCACATATTTAACAGGTGGAGACCATATCGAACGCCCAGGGGATGTAATGAGGCCCGACGCCGCAGGCGGAGGGGGCCTTATAGCCCCTGAAGGTCCGGGTATAGCACAATACCGCCCCACCCTGGAGGGTATTATTGCGCTTTAGAAATGGGCACTGTCAAAAATTAAGTTTAAGAAGAAAAGGTTAATGAAAATTTAATTTCAAGTAAGATTTGTAATAAATAGTTCCTCCGCCTGCAGTTTTGGAGGTGGTTGCCATGGTTACACACACACACACACACACACACACAAAATCATCTTCAGACTTTACTTGTGCCCCCAGAAACCCGTCATTAGCGAGTGATCGAGTGATGCTGTGCCCCCCACACACACACACTGCAGGCGCTTTGATGGAAAGGGCAGATAAAATACAGTCAATAAAGAAAGGGCTGCCACCGCTCACTCCTTTATGTTCTGCACTGTTATTATTTCAGTCACTCTGCCCATACTTTGAAAGGGCAGATTTAAATCGGAGCGAGAGTGACTAGTTATTTACTCTGTTGCCTGATACTCCGCCTCCACCAACCTCTGGAAGAAGACATGGAGTTTTCTAAGTTAAGTAACATGGATAGATTTGGAGATTTCATGTACTGTAGTTAAAAAAAGAATATCGGTGACGGGGCGAGTGGCCAGTCAGACTGGAGAAACCGCTTAGGATCACCTTCACTGCTGGAATTCTCACGAGCCTTTTAATTTAAATTCTCCCCTACTTCTCCCACTTGCAGTTCCGCTCCCAATTGAGCAGGATGAACGCCGCCAGAAACTGTAGTTTGTTAACCCCTGCCCTCCACCTACATCGGTAGAAAGGATAGAGGTAATGTTTGGGGAAGGAGATGTACGAAAAGCGCCGATTGTGCTGCGGAATTAAAAATATTGTGGACTTTCTAATGATGGCTTAAAACCTATTACTTTGCTTTATTTTTTTTGTAAAAGAATGGCAGTGGATGTTTGTGTACTGAACTTAAAATTTCTACGGATTTGGAAGACGAGGGGGTGGAGGCCGTAAACTCTCCTGCTATGCGGTGAGAGAAAATCATGGCAGTCTTTTTTTTTTTAACGTTCTAATTGCATGCTGATCATGGCAATGAGGTTTGTGGCATGCCTGGCACTTTTAATACCTGGGCTCTGTTGCCTGATAGACTCCCAGATTGCCAGCTCTATCAGCCAATCAGAGCATGGGAATTCTCTGGCCCATTTTCTAAAAATTATATAAATTACTTTTCCCCTTTAGAAACAAACTGATTTCCTTAGTTTGATTGGCAGGGACTTACAGACTAATACAGGAAACTAGAAGTGTGCGCCCAGCTCCACAGATGAAAATTTCCAACTTTAGGAGAAACTAATAAAAATACACACATCTTCACTGGAAGAGTAGGACCAGATCAATTAAACTGTATGGGGCACCACAAATTTACCAACAAAAGACAACTGTATGTGTGAGTGTGGTGGTGGGGAGGGGAAGATAAAACAAGAAAAAAAGAATCAGCACCACCAATTGGGCAAATAGAGCAGCACTATTTTCCACTAAGTATACCTACTCAATCAAAAAATGACTAAAAAAAAAACTTTAACATATTTTTAATCCATTTGTTACTTCATTTTACAAAGGAGCTATTAGATATTAGTAATATCAGATTTAGGGTGTAGTACGCCACACCACCTGCGGTGATTAGTCATACTGCCTGTGGCCTCATCACCCAATCACCCCAGGCGTGACGTTATCCCAGCACAACACACACACCCTGTCATGCATTATTGTTTAATTCTAGGGCAAGGCCCTTCTACCCTGAACATGTCAGAACAAAATTCCAAACCATCTGAGCTGTAGGCAATGACAAAAAAGCAGCAAAAACCAACATTTTTTCCTAAAATCCACACATCTGATCAGAACAAAACTTGACAAATCAAGAGATCTTCCCCCAAAACTATGCTTGCCAAATTTCGTACAATTCCATTGAATAGGGATGAAACTATTAAGGTGCAAAGTTAGGGGTTTAACTTTAAACAGCCTACTCAACCCTAACATGCTATTGCATCCCTGTAGTAGACACACACTGGAGACATCTTGTTTGTTTTTGTGGTTCTTTATTTCTGTTTCATTGCATGCATAATAATAGGATGTAATTTTTATTTTGTAAAATGCTATCTGATACACTGTAGTAGACATTTGGATTCTTTATAGACCTGACTGCAGTTGATGGTGGCATATTTATTTAATGAGACTCAGTAACCTTGATGCATGTTTCTAGAAAATACAATAAAGCATGTTTTTTATACTATTTTTGTAGTTTATTCTTTATTGAGATGTTTGTGATGTAGCATAAAGCACATACAGTGCATATAGTGCACGATGTCTTGCTGGAACTACACAGAGATAGGTACTCCTTGGAAATGCATGCTAAGTCCTAGCACCAAGTCCTCCGGTTGCCCTGAAGACCATTGGTACCCTACAAATTCACATTGCTGCTGTTCTACGGTTGTACTCTGAACATGCCATTTGCGCAGCCAGAGCAAACCTAAAAGGACAGCTACAAAACAAGAAAGTTTAATGACAGTAACTGTTACCAGAGGATGGACAGCTTTATGCTAATCCTGATGCCCCTTAATTGCTCAGCTGGAGGAGAGGTGCCCTTGGGCGACACCCCATTGCCTCAAGATCATGGCTAGATCAGATTGATCAGCTTGTGAGAAGGAGTTGAGTCCCTGCATTTCCCCAAGCCTCCTTCTGTACTTAAGAAAATCCCAACCCCCAAAATCTTATCGTATACAGCCATCCAGTTAGTGGCCAGATAGCTCATCTGCTCTAACCAAACAAGCTGATAAAGGCCTACCTCCTGTTCTCCGACCAGCAGGGCGCAGCTGATCTTTATCTCCTAAGTAGGAGATGCAACACCTCAGTTAAGACAGCCATACACCACATCGTCCTGAACCTGTCCTATATCAGCAGGCACTCCATGCTACCTAGCACAGTGTAGTCCTATTATGAATGCACCTTTACCAGTGTTTTATTTGTTTAAGCAGGTTATTCTGTACACTAAGGAAAGCATATAGAAAAAAGAGGAAAACTTTCATTTTTTACTTGCTTTGCTGTTTACATTTCTTGTGGGTATTACAAACTGTTGAGAACAGTGAAAAACATTACTTAAAACATTTAAAAAGCAGCTGACATATATGTGGCTGTGAGACACCTTACCAATGGGCAACTACTGACTGTGTCATTCCTAAGCGTGACAGTATACTGATGGCTTCAAGTTTCTCAGAAAGAGAAAGCTCAGTGTTTCTGTGCTGGAGGGTCCAAGGCTGTGGCATGTTAGCAGAACTAGCAAGGTATGTGACAACAGGGATCAGACTTTAATACCCTCGGCAATTAACAGCTACTGTAATTACATAGAAACATAGAAAATGATGGCAGAAAAATACCAATGGTCCATCCTGTTAGGCTGAATAGCAAGTACACCTGGTAATATCTGTGAATATTAATGTTGTGATACAAGTGTGCCAGTCGGTATCAGGTAGTCTGAAACCCCTGACAAAATAATTTATTTAAAGGAGCTGGCTGTATAGCCTAGACATTAGAATGAGCCTGGTACTTCCAGCATACTTGGGTTTGATTCCCACAACCTCCACTTGCATACTGTGTGACCTTGAGCAAGTCTGCTAACCTCCCTAGTGCTCCTGAGTTGCCTCTGAGAAGAGGTACTGTGCCAGTATGCCTTACCCAGTTAGCAAAGAATAAAAAAAAAGCTACTAAATTCTCTAATAAGGGCAAAATAATACTGCAGGAACAGGAAATGAAATGGTTAATCAGATATTTAATAATTTAGGCAGGATATACACTTAAGCAATTCTTACCTAAGTAGGCTGTTAGGGTGAATGTACATCGGTGAAAATCAGTTTTGCCGATGCACACTCCCAGTGTATGGCAAAAGGGCACCATGGACTTGTTTTTATTTTGTTTATGGGGGGGCTGTGACCCCCGCACCCCCCACTAAAAGTTCTCAACTCCAGAGGGGTGTATGGGGGTGCAAACTTGAATAAAATTTAATGGTAGCGCAACAAAACGAACCCATCACACCATAGGACCAGCCCAGCAACCCACCGCTGCACTACGCCTCACAAACCTTCCTTCCCCTTCCACCTGTCGCACATGTGCTCGCTCCCACCCCACACACGTGTACATATAGCGACAGGATGTTGCAATATCCAAATTTGTCCCCCCCCCCAGTCCAGTAGCCCTGTGAACAGGCGCCACTATTGAGTTGCCGTTTTTGTAAGTGCTCAATAGAGGACACGCTTATCACAGGATACCCACACTCACACACACACACGCATATACAGTCTTGAACACACACACACATCCTGAGACATGTACGCATACATATACTCTCAAGACATGTACACATAACTTCTAACACACACCATCAAATACATACTGGTATACACAATTTTGGACATGCACTCACCCACAGACATGTACAGACACAACCTCAGAGTCTCTCTCTCTATCTATCTGTCTCTCTCTCTCTCATGATAGCCTTCCCCCACAAACCATAGAGCTCTTAGTCATACATTGGACATAGAGGTTTTACCCCTCAGCATTCAAGCTCTCAGCTTTTGGTCACTTAATACAGGTATTTCCTTACCGAGGCACAATGTGCTCTGGTTTGTGTCAATGTTCCCCTCCAAGGATTGTGTGCTGTCTCTGGTTTGTAAAGTCCTACAGGTTCCTGCTTCCACTTCCAAGTCCATCCATGTCCTGTTGCTGCTTCTCTGATCCACAAAGTTCTGTTGATGCCTGGAGCTCCTTCTTTGGTCCCTTGAGATTTTTTTCTCCTATCAAAGTCCAACTGGGTCCTGGGCATGCTGGCTCACCAAAGCTGCTGCTGAAATAAAATCCCTGTAAGCCCAGGGACAGCAGCAGCATGGCTGCGATGTATACAAAGTCCCTGCCAGGCCTGGGAAAAGCAGTACCATGGCTAGTGCATACAAAGTCTCTGCCAAGCCCAGGAACAGCAGTGGCATGGCCAATGCATACAAAGCCTCGCTAAGCCCAGGGACACCAGCAGCATGGCATGGCCACCATGTAAGCATAGTTCCCAAAGACCATGGGACATCAGTGTCATGGCCACCATGAATACAAAGTCCCTGCCAGGCCTGGGAACAGCAACAGCAGGTCCACCACGTAGACAAAGTCCCCACCAAGCCCAGGGACAGCAACAGCATGGCTTCAATGTATACAAAGTTCCTGCTAAGCCTGGGAACAGCACCAGCATAGCCACTATGTAGACAAAGTCCTCACCAAGCCTGGGGTCAGCTACAACATGGCCACCACGTATGCAAAGTCCCCACCAAGCCCAGGAACAGCAAACAACATGGCCACCATGTACACAGAGTCCCCACCAAACCCACTGACATCAGCAGCATGGCCACCATGTATACAAAGTTCCTGCCAGGCCTGGGAACAGCAGCAGTATAGACCCCATGTAGACAAAGTCCCCACCTAGCCCAGGAACAGCAACAACATGGCCACCATGTATGCAGAGTCCCCACCAAACCCACTGACATCAGCAGCATGGCCTCCATGTATACAAAGTTCCTGCCAGGCCTGGGAACAGCAGCAGTATAGACCCCACGTAGACAAAGTCCCCACCAAGCCCAGGGACAGCTGCAACATGGCCACTATGTATACAAAGTCCCCACCAAGCCCAGGGACAGCTGCAACATGGCCACTATGTATACAAAGTCCCCACCAAGTCCAGGGACAGGTGCAACATGGCCACCATGTATGCAGAGTCCCCACCAAACCCACTGGCAGCAGCAGCATGGCAACCATGTATACAAAGCCCTTGCCATACCCAGGGAATGTAGTGGCCTTGCCACCATGTATACAGAATCCACATCAAGTCCAGGGACAGCAGCAACATACCCACAATATTCAGAGTCCCTACCAAGCCCAGTGACAGTAGGAGCATGACCACCATGTATGTAAAGTCTCTTCCAGGCCTGGGGACACCAGCAACAATGCCACCCTGCATACAAAGTCCCCACCAGGCCTGGGAACAGCAGCGGCATCATGGCCACCATGTATACAAAGATCCTACCAGACACGGGGAGAGGAACGAAATGGCTGCCATGTATAGAAATTCCCTCCCAGGCCTAGGAGACAACAGCAGCATGGCCACCATGCATACAAAGTCTCTGCCAAGCCCAGTGACAGCAGTATCATTGCTACCATGTATACAAAGTCCCTGCCAGGCCTGGGGACACTGGCAGCATGGCAAACTATGTATAAGAGTCTCCACAAGGCATAGAAACAGCAGCAGAATGGTCGTCATGTAACAGAGACCCCTCCAGGCCCAGGAACAGCAGCAGCATGGCCATATAACAGAGACACCACCAGGCCCAGGGATAGCAGCAGCTTGGCCATCATGTGTACAGACTCCCTGCCAGGCATGGAGATGCCAGCAGCATGGCCATCATGTGCCCAAGGCCCCAATGAGTTCTGCAGACAGTGGTGGCATGGCCACCATGTATGCAAAGTCCACGGCAAGCCCAGGGACAGCAGCAGCATGGCCACCATGTGTAGAAAGTCCCTGCCAGGCTTAGGAACAGCAGCAGCATTTCCACCATGTATACAAAGTCCCCACCAAGCCCAGGGAGAGCAACAGCATGGCCACCACATATACAAAGTTCCTGCCAGGCCTTCAAACAGCAGCAGCACAGCTACCATGTATACAAAGTCCCTGCCAGGCCTGTAAACAGCAGCAGCATGGCCATCACATATACAAAGTTCCTGCCTGGCCTAGAAACAGCAGGAGCATAGCCACTATGTACAGCTTACAAACCACTGTCAAGCCGAGAGACAGCAGCAGCAGCATGGCTACCATGTATACAAATTCTTCCCAGACCTGGAAACAACAGCAGCATGACCACCATGGATACAAAGGTCTCACCAGACCTGGGGATAGGAACAGCATAGCCACCCAGTATAGAAAGCCCTGCTAAGCCCAGGGACAGCAGCAGCATGCCACCATGTATACGAAGTCCCTGCCAACCCTGCAAACAGCAGCAGTATAGCCATCATGTATACAATGTCCCTGGCAAGCCCAGTGACAGCAGCAACATGGCCACCATGTGGAGAAAGTACTTGCACCTGTCCACGGGTGCACAGCTACACAAGTGGGGTAAGTGTGGTTTCCGCATACCTCTGTTCACATAGTGCATAGGGCCCACTGTTACCAAACTGTGCTCTTCACTTCATTATATTTACAGTAAGTAAATCCTCACTTTTTCCAATTTTACCACTCTGTCTCTCCCTTTCTTTCAAATAACACAATACATTCCTGGCACATACACCATGCAAGGAAACATTCGGCATTGACAAATGCTTGATTTCTTTAGGAACAACTTGGGCAAGCTCTGGACACTACAGTCTTTCAGTAAATGTTAGTAACTGATACAAGATAAAAAAAAAATCACAACCTCACTCATGATCAAGTGTAATGGCATCTCCGTACCATATTTTCTCATGACCGCCCATCAGCAGCTTGCGGCAGGTCACAGGCAAGTCTCTCAAAGTAAGAAATTTACTGTGGAAATTTGTTGCCACATACATACTGTATTCAGTGACGAAACATTTGGCAACAGGCATAAAATGTTAATTCTGCTGAAAACTCTGAAAAAAACTGATAGTGTCCCTTTTAATAAGAAGGGGGACTGGTAGACCTGGAAGGAAGGGGGGGCATGAGAAGTGGTAGTGAGGGTGGAGACCCCAGTATGCTTAGTAATAAAAAAAAAAACATTGGGAGTGAGTGGGTGGGTGATCTGGAGGGGAGAGGAAACAAAGAAGCAGTACCGGGCTGGGCACCCCAGTCCATTAATGTAAATTTTTTAGCTAGACAGAGAGACAGCTAGAGAGATAGTCAGAGAGAGAGAGAAAGATAGATGGATAGATAGACAGACAGACAGACAGACAGAGAGATAGCTGAGAGAGATTGTGAGCACCTGCTCACTTGTGAAACTGATGCTGTCAGCAGGACTCCTGCTGTAGCTACATGAGTCAAGAAAGTCCCACTGTTCTCATACAGAAAACTCAGGTGAATAGCTCCTCTCACTAAGCTGCGTAGCCTGGATTTTCAGGTGCCCAGAAACATTATTTCCAGGTCTGGTTGAAAAAAAGCAAACAACAGAATCTAGCCAGAAAAGTCCTGTCTATCTAGGTTCAAGTGTTTCTTTTTGAAAATACATCATTTTTATTAGGTTTTTAACATTTTTTTTAAATCGAAAATAAGTTGATGGCCATATGAAAGAATAATTTTGGCTCATGAAAGAAGAATCTCAAAGATTCTTCTGTCATGAGCTGGAAGACTCTTTTTTTCATATAAATCATCTATCTGAAAGACCTTACTGAGCATGCTAAGAACCTAAATTTCAAATCGTTATGATTTGAGAACAGATTCATAATTTTTTCACCATGCCAACAAAAGGAATAATTATACAATGGCAAGAACAAATCTTGGGCTCTGATTGGACAGTCTGGGATTGGACCCGTGATGTAAACCCAGTACAACATCACGGATCTAGTCCCAGCACCTAGATGACCGCATCAGTTGTTAAGGAAAACCAAAAAAGAAATCACTCCACAGAGCTCCTCGGCAGCGCAACCCGCCCATTTGTCATTCATGCTCTCAACCTGCCTTCATCAACCCACTGTGAGTTCTTCCGACTTGCTTGCCAGTGACCACCACCTACAACCACTGACCATCAAAGTGGAAATTGTCCACCAAACATTCTGACGCCCCCAACAGTATTCTCTGAAACAGAAAAATCTTTTAAATATAAAAAAAAAGCTGTCATCTTAGACTCAATTTCCTTGTCAGCAGCAGCGCGAGCCCTTTCACATTGCCACACTCCCGCTCACTTCCTCAAACAGCTGCAGTGGTTACGGCCACCATTAAAAAATACATAAATTACTTTTCCCCTTTAGAAACAAACTGATTTCCTTAGTTCGATTGGCAGGGACTTACAGACTAATACAGGAAACTAGAAGTTTGCGCCCAGCTCCACAGATGAAAATTTCCAACTTTAGGAGAAACTAATAAAAATACATACATCTTCACTGGGACAGCAGGACCAGATCAATTAAACTGTATGGGGCACCACAAATTTACCAACAAAAGACAACTGTATGTGTGAGTGTGGTGGTGGGAAGGGGAAGATAAAACAAGAAAAAAAGAATCAGCACCACCTACTGGGCAAATAGAGCAGCACTATTTTCCACTAAGTATACCTACTCAATCAAAAAATGACTAAAAAAAAAACTTTAACATATTTTTAATCCATTTGTTACTTCATTTTACAAAGGAGCCATTGTATAATAGCAATAATGCACTCCAGGGTGTGTGTTTTGCTGGGATAACGTCACTTCCGTGGTGATTAGTCATACTCGGCCTGTGGCCTCATACCTAATCACCCCAGGCGTGACGTTATCCCAGCACAACACACACCCTGTCATGCATTATTGTTTAATTCTAGGGCAAGGCCCTTCTACCCTGAACATGTCAGAACAAAATTCCAAACCATCTGAGCTGTAGGCAATGACAAAAAAGCAGCAAAAACCAACATTTTTTCCTAAAATCCACACATCTGATCAGAACAAAACTTGACAAATCAGAGATCTTCCCCCAAAACTATGCTTGCCAAATTTCGACAATTCCATTGAATGGGATGAAACTATTAAGGTGCAAAGTTAGGTTTAACTTTAAACAGCCTACTCAACCCTAACATGCTATTGCATCCCTGTAGTAGACACACACTGGAGACATCTTGTTTGTTTTTGTGGTTCTTTATTTCTGTTTCATTGCATGCATAATAATAGGATGTAATTTTTATTTTGTAAAATGCTATCTGATACACTGTAGTAGGCATTTGGATTCTTTATAGACCTGACTGCAGTTGATAGTGACATATTTATTTAATGAGACTCGGTAACCTTGATGCATGTTTCTAGAAAATACAATAAAGCATGTTTTTTATACTATTTTTGTAGTTTGTTCTTTATTGAGATGTTTGTGATGTAGCATAAAGCACATACAGTGCACAATGTCTTGCTGGAACTACACAGAGATAGGTACTCCTTGGAAATGCATGCTAAGTCCTAGCACCAAGTCCTCCGGTTGCCCTGGAGACCATTGGTACCCTACAAATTCACATTGCTGCGGTTGTACTCTGAACATGCCATTTGTGCAGCCAGAGCAAACTTAAAAGGACAGCTACAAAACAAGAAAGTTTAATGACAGTAACTGTTACCAGAGGATGGACAGCTTTATGCTAATCCTGATGCCCCTTAATTGCTCAGCTGGAGGAGAGGTGCCATTGGGTGACACCCTATTGCCTCAAGATCATGGCTAGATCAGATTGATCAGCCTGTGAGAAGGAGTTGAGTCCATGCATTTCCCCAAGCCTCCTTCTGTACTTAAGAAAATCCCAACCCCCAAAATCTTATCGTATACAGCCATCCAGTTAGTGGCCAGATAGCTCATCTGCTCTAACCAAACAAGCTGATAAAGGCCTACCTCCTGTTCTCCGACCAGCAGGGCGTCAGCTGATCTTTACCTCCTAAGTAGGAGATGCATCACCTCAGTTAAGACAGCCATACACCACATCGTCCTGAACCTGTCCTATATCAGCAGGCACTCCATGCTACCTAGCACAGTGTAGTCCTATTAAGTGAATGCACCTTTTACCAGTGTTTTATTTGTTTAAGCAGGTTATTCTGTACACTTAAGGAAAGCATATAGAAAAAAGAGGAAAACTTTCATTTTTTACCTGCTTTGCTGTTTACATTTCTTGTGGGTATTACAAACTGTTGAGAACAGTGAAAAACATTACTTAAAACATTTAAAAAGCAGCTGACATATATGTGGCTGTGAGACACCTTACCAATGGGCAACTACTGACTGTGTCATTCCTAAGCGTGACAGTATACTGAGCGCTTCAGGTTTCTCAGAAAGAGAAAGCTCAGTGTTTCTGTGCTGGAGGATCCAAGGCTGTGGCATGTTAGCAGAATTAGCAAGGTATGTGACAACAGGGATCAGACTTTAATACTCTCGGCAATTAACAACTACTGTAATTACATAGAAACATAGAAAATGATGGCAGAAAAATACCAATCAATGGTCCATCCTGTTAGGCTGAATAGCAAGCACATCTGGTAATATCTGTTAATAGTAATGTTGTGATACAAGTGTGCCAGTCGGTATCAGGTAGTCTGAAACCCCTGACAAAATAATTTATTTAAAGGAGCTGGCTGTATATCCTAGACATTAGAATGAGCCTGGTACTTCCAGCATACTTGGGTTTGATTCCCACAACCTCCACTTGCATACTGTGTGACCTTGAGCAAGTCTGCTAACCTCCCTAGTGCTCCTGAGTTGCCCCTGAGAAGAGGTACTGTGCCAGTATGTCTTACCTAGTTAGCAAAGAATAAAAAAAAAAAAGCTACCAAATTCTCTAATAAGGGCAAAATAATACCGCAGGGACAGGAAATGAAATGGTTAATCAGATATTTAATAATTTAGGCAGGATATACACTTAAGCAATTCTTACTTAAGTAGGCTGTTAGAGTGAATGTACATCGGCGAAAATCAGTTTCGCCGATGCACACTCCCGGTGCATGGCAAAAGGGCGCCATGGACTTGTTTTTATTTTATTTATGTGGGGGCTGTGACCCCCGCACCCCCCCTAGTAAAGGATTCTCAACTCCAGAGGGTGTATGTCGGGGTGCAAAACCGACAAAGAAATTTCATGCCGGGCGCCAAAAAAACGAACTCCATCACACCATAGGACCAGCCTAGCAACCCACCGCTGTACCACGCCTCACAAACCTTCCCTCCCTTCCACCTGCTGCACAGTGTGCTCTTACTCCCCACACACGTGTACATATAGTGACAGGATGTTGCTATATCCAAATTTGTCCCCCAGTCCAGTAGCCCTGTGAACAGGCGCCACTATTGAGTTGCCCTTTTGAAAGTGTTCAATAGCGGACACCCTTATCACAGGATACCTACACTCACACACACACACACACACACACACACATATACAGTCTTGAACACACACACACATCCTGAGACATGTACGCATACATATACTCTCAAGACATATACACATAACTTCTAACACACACCATCAAATACATACTGGTATACACAACTTTGGACTTGCACTCACCCACATACATGTACAGACACAACCTCAGAGTCTCTCTCTCTCTCTCTCTCTCTCTCTGTCTCTCTCTCTTTCTCTCATGATAGCCTTCCCCCACAAACCATAGAGCTCTTAGTCATACAATGGACATAGAGGTTTTACCCCTCAGCATTCAAGCTCTCAGCTTTTGGTCACTTAACACAGGTATTTCCTTACTGAGGCACAATGTGCTCTGCTTTGTGTCAATGTTCCCCTCCAAGGATTGTGTGCTGTCTCTGGTTTGTAAAGTCCTACAGGTTTCTGCTTCCACTTCCAAGTCCATCCATGTCCTGTTGCTGCTTCTCTGATCCACAAAGTTCTGTTGATTCCTGGAGCTCCTCCTTTGGTCCCTTGAGATTTTTTTCTCCTATCAAAGTCCAACTGGGTCCTGGGCATGCTGGCTCACCAAAGCTGCTACTGAAATAAAATCCCTGTAAGCCCAGGGACAGCAGCAGCATGGCTGCAATGTATACAAAGTCCCTGCCAAGCCTGGTAAAAGCAGTACCATGGCTAGTGCATACAAAGTCTCTGCCAAGCACAGGAACAGCAGTGGCATGGCTAATGCATACAAAGCCTCGCTAAGCCCAGGGACACCAGCGGCATGGCATGGCCACCATGTAAACATAGTTCCCAAAGACCATGGGACACCAGTGTCATGGCCAACATGAATACAAAGTCCCTGCCAGGCCTGGGAACAGCAACAGCAGATCCACCATGTAGACAAAGTCCCCACCAAGCCCAGGGACAGCAACAGCATGGCTTCAATGTATACAAAGTTCCTGCTAAGCCTGGGAACAGCACCAGCATAGCCTCTATGTAGACAAAGTCCTCACCAAGCCTGGGGTCAGCTACAACATGGCCACCACATATGCAAAGTCCCCACCAAGCCCAGGAACAGCAACAACATGGCCACCATGTACACAGAGTCCCCACCAAACCCACTGACATCAGCAGCATGGCCACCATGTATACAAAGTTCCTGCCAGGCCTGGGAACAGCAGCAGTATAGACCCCATGTATACAACGTGCCCACCAAGCCCAGGGACAGCTGTAACATGGCCACCATGTATGCAGAGTCCCCACCAAACCCACCGTCAGCAGCAGCATGGCAACCATGAATACAAAGCCCTTGCCATACCCAGGGAATGTAGTGGCCTTGCCACCATGTATACAGAATCCACATCAAGTGCAGGGACAGCAGCAACATACCCACAATGTTCAGAGTCCCTACCAAGCCCAGTGACAGCAGGAGCATGACCACCATGTATGCAAAGTCTCTTCCAGGCCTGGGGACACCAGCAACAATGCCATCCTGCATACAAAGTCCCCACCAGGCCTGGGAACAGCAGCGGCATCATGGCCACTATGTATACAAAGATCCTACCAGACATGGGGAGAGGAATGAAATGGCTGCCATGTATAGAAAGTCCCTCCCAGGTCTAGGAAACAACAGCAGCATGGCCACCATGCATACAAAGTCTCTGCCAAGCCCAGTGACAGCTGTATCATTGCTACCATGTATATAAAGTCCCTGCCAGGCTTGGGGACACTGGTAGCATGGCAACCATGTAAACGAGTCTCCACAAGGCCTAGGAACAGCAGCAGAATGGTCGTCATGTAACAGAGACCCCTCCAGGCCCAGGGACAGCAGCAGCATGGCCATATAACAGAGACACCACCAGGCCCAGGGATAGCAGCAGCTTGGCCATCATGTGTACAGACTCCCTGCCAGGCATGGAGATGCCAGCAGCATGGTCATCATGTGCCCAAGGTCCCCAATGAGTTCTGCAGACAGTGGTGGCATGGCCACCATGTATGCAAAGTCCCCGGCAAGCCCAGGGACAGCAGCAGCATGGCCACCATGTGTAGAAAGTCCCTGCCAGGCTTGTGAACAGCAGCAGAATTTCCACCATGTATACAAAGTCCCCACCAAGCCCAGGGAGAGCAACAGCATGGCCACCACATATACAAAGTTCCTGCCAGGCCTGCAAACAGCTGCTGCATGGCCATCACATATACAAAGTTCCTGCCTGGCCTAGAAACAGCAGCAGCATAGCCACCATGTACAGCTTACAAACCACTGCCAAGCCGAGAGACAGCAGCAGCAGCATGGCTACCATGGATAAAAATTCTTCCCAGACCTGGAAACAACAGCAGCATGACCACCATGGATACAAAGGTCTCACCAGACCTGGGGATAGGAACAGCATAGCCACCAAGTATAAAAAGCCCTGCCAAGCCCAGGGACAGCAGCAGCAAGCCACCATGTCTACTAAGTCCCTGCCAACCCTGCAAACAGCAGCAGTATAGCCATCATGTATACAATGTCCCTTGCAAGCCCAGTGACAGCAGCAACATGGCCACCATGTGTAGAAAGTACTTGCAAAGGACTGGGAACAATAGCAGCATGACCACCATGTATACAAAGTCCCCACTAAGCCCAAGGACAACAGCAGCATGGCCACCACATATACAAAGTTATTGCCAGGCCTGCAAACAGCAGCAGCACGGCCACCCACATATACAAAGTTATTGCCAGGCCTGCAAACAGCAACAACATAGCCATCATGTATACAAAGTCCCTGCCAGGCCAGAAAACAGCAGCAGCAGCAGCAGCATGACCACCACATATACAAAGACCCTGCCAGTCCTGGGAATAGCTGCAACATAGCCACCATGCACACAAACCCCTGCCAAGCCCAGAGACAGCAGCAGCAGCATGGCCACCATGTATACAATGTCCCTTCCAGGCCTGGGAACAATGGCAGTATGGCTACCACCTATACAAAGTCTCTGCCAAGCTGAGGGACTGCAGGAGTATGGCTACCATGTATACAAAGCCCTGCCCAGCCTGGAAACAGCCCTGCCCACTCCCCCACCCTGCCCATCTCTACAGGTCTCCCCCAGGGCTCCATACTGGCCCCCTGCTACTCTATTTATAAACTCCCTCCCCTTGGACTGTCTCAATTGTCACTCTCTCCCCTATGCTGACAACGTCGTGATCTTCCACAGTGATAAATCCCAGACATTTCCTCAGTTCTCTCCTAAACTATGCTGCGGCCCATAACTGGTTCACAAATAACCTTTTTCTGGTTAATGCCAAAAAATCTAAATCTATGCTGTTCAGATCAAAGACCTTCCTAGCTAAATACAAAACTCACCCCCCTCTCAAAATTGTGTCCCCTGATGGCCAAGCCCTTGAAGATGTGTGTACTTTCAAATACCTAGGAGTTATACTTGACCCCTCACTCTCCTTTCCCGAACACATCTATTCACTAGTTCGAAGGTTTCACCAAAAATTAGGTACTGCCTACAGATTTAGGCAATACTTCTCTCTGGAAGCCCGACTTGCCATCATACAGGGAAACTTACTCCCTATCTTGGACTTCTGCTCCCTTATGTATGCCAGGACATCCCCACCCTCATGGCCAAGCTATCTTCTGCCTATAACAGTGCCTGTTGTTTCGCCTTGCTGGCCCCTTTTACCACACACCACTGTATCCTGTACAACTCGCTAGTATAGCTCCTGCTACAAGGCCATTTTGACCTAGCCCTGTGCTGCATGGTGGATTCCACCATACGTATTGGCCAGGTATCTCCCCTTGCTTCCTTCCTTGCTGTACGAACCTCGCACCATAGCCTCTGCTCAAACAGCATCCCCCCTCTGAATATCCCCAGGGTATCTACCAACATGGGTGGCAGAGCCTTGTCTGTGACAGCCCCTACACTATGGAATAAACTGCCTGCCGAGCTCCGCTCCCTCAACACCCACTGCCAGTTCAAAACCCGCCTCAAGGACTGGCTCCTGACGACTTCCTGCTGCCACTGCTTCCATGAGGAATTCACTCACTTTCCCGACTGCACCCCACCAGGGAATGTGTATGTATGTAGGTCAAGCAGGAATCACTTGAGCTGGCCTGCTTGTGCACTTGAGCTTTAGTACCTATGTTTGTTAATCCTGCCTCCCACCCCTCCACCCCACCCCTTCCCCTCCTCGCCCCTATACTTTGCTACACATTATCCCCCTGTCTACTTTTTTTTAACCAGGAAAGACACACTAAGCTGAAAGCTTGTTTACGGGTGTAACCAGGGAGCAAAATGAAGTTAAGTAACTTGCTCAGGGTCCCACAGTATGCAAGTGGGGGCTGTGGGATTCAAACCCAGGTCTCCAGGTTTGCAGCTCACAGCCTTAAACCACTGCTCTATACTGCCTCCTTATTTATACTTAGACTCCCTTGTTTGTCTCCTATGGTAACTGCTGCTGATAGAACTGTACGTTTATGCACACCCTTACTTATCGTAATGCCTAACTGATGTATGGTTTATGAAATCCTGTATTTTTTGTTACTCTTCTATTTGCTATTCCCATGCACTATTGTAACCTTTATTTTGTTTTTCGTTTTTTGTTTTTGTCAACTGTTTCATGCTTTGTTGTTTGTTACATTAGTTCTTGTGCCACAGTACGTGGCCCGGGTCATGTCTGAAAACGGTCCCAGGGATCGGTGCACCTACCCGGTTACCAAAGTCATGAATAAATAATAAGGGCAGACTAGATGGGCTGGTATGGTCCTTTACTGCCATCAAGCTTCTATGATTCTATGATTCTAGGTGAGACTGAATTACATCTCTGTCTTCCAGAGAAATGGCCATCCAAGTTATCCAATTGATGCCATGGTATTCAGCATAACCTCTTCTATGTTTCTTGCTTTCTTTGCATTTCTCTGTCTTGTACTTTCTTAGTAATCATTAATGGGCTTTGACTCAAAAAATGTGTTGTTTCAAGTATGTAATAGACACAAACATGTATTAGGATCATATAATAGCATCAATGATATAGACATGAGATTAACTGCCGCACTATACTTTGTTGTATGAGCCAGAAGAGAAATAGAGGTTCACAGAATTAATTGTTAGTACATTTTATTAGTTGTTACTACTTATGATTTGATTAGTTGCATTTGAAGACATCTGCTAAAAACATGAATGATATATATATATATATATATATATATATGGTTTTTTTTTTAGAAAATAGCAAAGATTGAAAAAATAGAAAAGTTGATTCAGGATGTCAGGGCAACTAAGGGTTAATACATGATGTCATGATCCTCACCCCATAAATGAATGAAGTGTGTATTCACTAACCACGCCCCCTGAGTAAGGCCCAGTGCCGAAGCTCTGGGGCAAGCGCGTGGCTGGTGAGAAGACTGTTTTCCTACCACTTTTATCTACCATCTGAAGAATAAATTTCTAATTTCTTGAAACACGTGACTGAGCAGCATCATTGAAAGTTTGGAATGTGCATAACTTTGGAATTGTATACAAAGTACCCACCAGGCCTGGGAACAGAAGCAGCATGTCCACCATATGTACAAAGTCCCGGCCAAGCCCAGGGGCAGCAGCTGCATGGCCACCATGAATAGAAAGTCCCCGCCAAGCCTGGGAACAGCAGAAGCATATTCACCATGTATACAAAATCCCCGCCAAGCCCAGGTACAGCAACAGCATGGCCACCACATATACAAAGTTCCTGCCAGACCCAGGGACAGCAGTGTCAGCATGGCCACCATGTGTAGAAAGTTCCTGTCAGGCCCAGGGACAGCAGCATCAGCATCAGCATGGCCACCATGTGTAGAAAGTCCCTGCCAGGCCTAGGAACAGCAGAAACAGTATGGCCACCATGTGTAGAAAGTCCCTGCCAGGCCCAGGGACAGCAACATCAGCATGGCCACCATGTGTAGAAAGTCCCTGCCAGGCCCAGGGACATCAGCATCATCATGGCCACCATGTGTAGAAAGTCCCTGTCAGGCCCGGGGACAGCAACATCAGCATGGCCACCATGTGTAGAAAGTCCCTGCCAGGCCTAGGGACAGCATCAGCATGGCCACCATGTGTAGAAAGTCCCTGCCAGGCCCAGGGACAGCATCAGCATGGCCACCATGTGTAGAAAGTCCCTGCCAGGCCTAGGAACAGCAGAAGCAGTATGGCCACCATGTGTAGAAAGTCCCTGCCAGGCCTAGGGACAGCATCAGCATGGCCACCATGTGTAGAAAGTCCCTGCCAGGCCCAGGGACAGCAGCATCAGCACGGCCACCATGTGTAGAAAGTTCCTGTCAGGCCCAGGGACAGCATCAGCAGCATCAGCATGGCCACCATGTGTAGAAAGTCCCTGCCAGGCCTAGGGACAGAATCAGCATGGCCACCATGTGTAGAAAGTCCCTGCCAGGCCCAGGGACAGCAGCATCAGCACGGCCACCATGTGTAGAAAGTTCCTGTCAGGCCCAGGGACAGCAGCAGCAGCATCAGCATGGCCACCATGTGTAGAAAGTCCCTGCCAGGCCTAGGAACAGCAGAAGCAGCATGGCCACCATGTGTAGAAAGTCCCTGTCAGGCCCAGGGACAGCAACATCAGCATGGCCACCATGTGTAGAAAGTCCCTGCCAGGCCTAAGGACAGCATCAGCATGGCCACCATGTGTAGAAAGTCCCTGCCAGGCCCAGGGACAGCAACAGCATGACCACCATGTGTAGAAAGTCCCTGTCAGACACAGGGACAGCAGCATCAGCACGGCCACCATGTGTAGAAAGTTCCTGTCAGGCCCAGGGACAGCAGCAGCAGCATCAGCATGGCCACCATGTGTAGAAAGTCCCTGCCAGGCCTAGGAACAGCAGAAGCAGCATGGCCACCATGTGTAGAAAGTCCCTGCCAGACCCAGGGACAGCAACATCAGCATGGCCACCATGTGTAGAAAGTCCCTGCCAGGCCCAGGGACAGCAACATCAGCATGGCCACCATGTTTAGAAAGTCCCTGCCAGGCCCAGGGACAGCAGCAGCATGGCCACCATGTGTAGAAAGTCCCTGCCAGGCCCAGGGACAGCAGCAGCATGGCCACCATGTATACAAAGTCCCTCCAGGCTGGGAACATCAGCAACATGGCTACATGTATTAGGGATGGGCACAATTTTTCTTCTGCCAGCAGAATTCTGTCAAAATGCTGATTTTACTTTTGTGACATTTCACAAAATGTCCTTGAAACTTTTTTTAAATGTTGCCAAAATTGTGATTTTAGTTATATCCATCTAATTTAAAAATTATTTGTTCCACTTGCACCAAATTTGTCTTATTTGCTGTTCCAGGGCCCATACAAATGTGTACCACGTTTTGGATCTCTATCTTTACAACTGACTGAGTTATAATCCTCCACTCTTTCGAAATGTTAAAATTACAGTTAACAACTACATAAATTAAAAGAGTTTGTGCAAACTGACCAAATTTGGTGTGGGCGGTGACATTGCGCATACCCATACATGTGTGTGCCATGTTTCAGATCTCTAGCTTTAAAGGTGACTTAGTTATAAGCCTTCAAAATTTTAACATTAAATTTTGCAATTACATAAACTGCTGAATTATGAGCCCCTACATGTTTAAAACTGAAGAACAGAATAACACAAATGTTATTAGGTTCATTGGCCTGAATTATTAGGCTTTAAGGCAACCACCATTGTCCAGCATCAGAACATAATGCTGCCATGCTGACGACCCGGGTTCAGAAGTGATCCCCTGGAAGTCATGTCGGGAGGCATGTTATAACTAAACCTTACAATTTCTATTTAGTAGTTTCTATGAATCTTCCAAGAAAGCATGCATCTACGTTTCTAATTATCTAACTCCAAAGGTGGCTAAGTCGTAAGCATAGACATATTTTCAGAAATGTTCACATGAATATTAAACTTTGAGCCCCTATACCTTCTCCACCCTTCATCCAAATGTCATGTAACTTGGAAGCTTTTAGGGCCTGTACCAGACAATACACATGCTACATTTCATATTCCTAGCTTTAACACAGACCATGTAATGGTCTATTAAAGAATTTCAGAAAAGTCAAAAAAAGTGAAATTTCATGAAAATTTACGATACGATTTACGATTTACACTTCACTTCTCCCAGCCTGACCACTCAGTCTCAGATATGTCAGTAATGGTCTTAAAAGGAAATCTCAAAAACACACAACAGAGACGAGCTTTTGAGATTAAACTTATTTTACATCTCAATATGGTAGCAGATGGGATGAACTTGGATATTGGCTTTATGGGACACTACAGAAATTAACATCCACAGACCTTTTCTTCTTCAAGCTGACATATTATAGGACTTCAGCATGTGTGAGATGTGGATGCGTGTATGTATGTGTGTGTGTGCTGTGAGGTATGTGATATAATAGATGTGGGGCTTGCTGTCACATTGAGGTAAGTCTCTATTTAGCTATATGGAGGTATAATGTGTTACTATTTTCATTCACACACAACAAATTTCTCCTTACTTTTATCTTTGCCTGTGTGTGGGGGGATTGATTCCATTGCACCATATTCAGTTTACCCAGCCTGCTAGTGTACATACAGGAGTGTTATCTTATACTGTTATATATAATTTTGTAACTCTGTACATATTGGGATGTGTGATCTCATTTGCTTGGGGTCCTGCACATATCTTTTACATTAGGCTAATATTGTAGTAATTTACTCAGAATTTCATTACAAGTTGTATTCCTTTGGGGAACAATTACAGTGACTGAAGTTAATATAGGTTCACTAGGAGAGAGATTGAGAGTGTGTGTGTGTGTGTGTGTGTCTGGGGACAGAGAGAGAGAGAGAAAAGGAGGGAGAGAGAGAGAGAGACAACATCTCGTTTAAGCTATGTATCTCCCCCACCCACATTATTGTGATGTGGGGTGGGTTAGGTTGTACTGTTTGTATGAGCAGGAGGAGATAAATTACTTTTTTATCTCTTTTTCAGATTCCCTAGACACTTGTGGTACATGTAGTTGCTACATTCTCAGTATATATTGACATCAGTACATATCAGGATGCATGGTCTGAATTCTTGAGGTTCCTCTACTAGAGTTTTTGTTTAACACTAATATTATCAATTTATATTTATATTATCATTTATATAGTCCTGAGGTTTTGTAATTTCTTGGGCCTTTTATTTAGCTTGAGAATACAGCTGGTGGCATGTCTAGCTAGGTTTTACACATCACACAGTGTGCACTGATGTTTTTAGACAACTTTACTGGTATTCTTGTCTTTAATGCATACATTGTAATTTCATGAGCCCTATAACTATCTTAGTTTGTCTTTAAGCTGGGTGGGGTTGCCTTTCAGTAATCACATCCTTATACTGACTTCTGACACTCATGGCTTGATTTGGGAGTTATCTGCTTCAGCAGTGTTATCTTATGTCAATTAAATTTATGTGCAGTAGGATTCTTTATGTTTGTTGCACCAAGCACATCTTAACCCATGGTTCATTCGGACTGAGGGCAGTATTGTACTGTTTAACTTCTCTGACATCATCTTTTTTTTTTTTTTTTAAATGAGTATTTTAAACCAATGGGGATTTTTTTCTGTTTTTCTCTGCATTATCTAGCTGTTATAAGTATTGTATTTTCTAAACAACTGCCATGAGCTTCTGAAGAAGGACTGGTTGGTCCGAAAGCTAGAGTACTTTGTTCTTGTTGTTACATCTATGTTGGTCCATTAAAAGGTATCAAATCATTTGCTTCTGGATGAAAATTTACAGAATTTCATGAAAATGCCATAAATCCAGAATGTGGTAATTTTGCCCACCTCTACCATGTATGCAAAGATCCTACGAGACCTGGGGACAAGATCTTCATGACTGCCAAGTACAGAAAGTCCCTGCCAGGCCTAGGGGACAGGAATAGCATGGCCATCATATATAGAAAGTCCCTGCCAAGTCCAGTGAGAGCAGCAGCATGGCCACCACGTATATGCAGGTCTCACCAGACCAGGGGACAGGAACAGTATGGCTGTCACGCATAGAAAGTCTCTGTTAGACCTTGGAACACCAGCAGCATTTCCAACATGTGTACAAAATCCCCACCAAGCCTGGGGACATGGCAAATGTGAATATAAATACCCCACTATGCCAGAGGGCAGGAAACACATGAAGTCCAGGATGGTCCCATCCAGGCCTGGGGACACCAGTGGCATGGCTGCCCTGTGTACAAAGTCCCTGCCAGTCCAGGGGACTGCAACTGCATGGTCACCATGTATACAAGATAGCCACCGGGCCTGGGGATAACAGTAGCAGAGCTGTCACGGATTCAAAGGACCAGTGAAAATGAATAATTGTGCCAGTGAACAAACATGAGTGTTGCCCTGATCTGCATTGTGTACCTACTGTATATAACAGAACAAAATGAGACAAAAAAAACTCTCACTAGCAGCCAGTGGTCAAACTCCACTCATAACCCTCTGGTGAAGATACAGTATATAATTGTTCTGACATGGGAACTACAGCACTGCTCATGAGCTGCAAAGTGCAGTTATATAACAACAATAAATAAGCAACAACAAATAAGACAAAAATATTCATCAGTACCAAAAAACAAATATAGTAAACACACCAACACATGCAGATCTTGGTGTCATTCGCAAATAGGCAGACCTTTCCTTCCAGCCCTTCTGCAATGTCACTAATAAAGACATTGAACAGGACAGGTCCCAGTACTGATCCTTGTGGTACTCCACTGGTCACCCCTTTCTCCCTTGATTGGATCCCATTTACCACCACCCTCTGCCTCCTGTCTGTCAGCCAGTTTTTAACCCAGTGTATCACCTTTTGTCCCATGCCCAGACTTCCCATCTTGTTAACCAGTCTTCTGTGTGGGACAGTGTTGAAGACTTTGCTGAAATCTAGGTAGGCAATGTCTACCGCCCTTCCTTGATTTACTTCCCTAGTCATCCAATCAAAAAAATCTATCAGATTTGTTTGACATGACCTCCCTGCTGTGAATCTATGTTGCCTCAGGTCCTGGGCTCCTCTGGATTCCAGGTGTGCCACTATTCTTTCTTTCAACAGTGTCTCCATGATCTTCCCCACCACTGAGGTGAGGCTGACCAGCCTGTAGTTCTCTGCCTCCTCCCTACTGCCACTTTTGTGCAGTGGTACTACATGCACCCTCCTTCAGTCCTCTGGAACCACCCCTGTGTTAAGTGACTCTGTGCACAGGACCACCAGAGGAAGAGGTGCTGTAAGTTCTCTTCACAGCTCCTTTAATATCCTTGGGTGTACTCCATCTGGCCCCATGGCTTTATCTACCTTCAGCTTTGTGAGTTCTTCCAGAACTCTGTCCACTGTGAATGGACTGGTGTCCACTACACCACAGGAAATGCAACTCACTTACCTACAGCTCAGTGGCACACTGAATGTGTGTTGGCTTAATGGGTAACTGCTCAGTAGTTTAAATTCAGGTAGACATAGTTTGAATCCAGGCAGGGAATTAAACTTTTTTTTTCAACTTTTTTTGTAAGGTGGAAACTCATTTGGAATAGCAATTCTTGGTGGTGTGGAGTAAAATAGTAAATTATATGAGAAGTAAGTTTAGCTAAGAACAACGATTTGTGAAGATAATGTGCCTGGTGGAATTAGATTCACTGTCCCCAGTTTGACAGGATGTGATATAACCTCTACATCATAGGAACTGCAATTCAATTACTTGTAGCCCAGTGACATACTGAATGCATCTTTGCCTTACCAGTCAAAACATCAGTGGTTCAAATACAGATAGGCATAGTTGGAATCGTGGCAGGACTTAAATATTTTTCCAAATTTTCTTTGCAAGATGGAAACTCACTTGTTTGGTGATTCAGAGTGGTGTGGAGTTGGACTAGTAAATTATATGAGAAGTAAATGTAGCTAAGAACAACAATTTGTGAAGGTAAATTGCCTGCTGATATTAGATCCCTAGTTGCCTGTTTTACAGGTTTTGACATAACCTCTACACAGTAGGAACTGCACCTCACTTATCTGCAGCTCAGTGACACACTGCATGTGTGATCACTAATCTTATATGCCTCTCACCTCTCTTTCCACACCCCCACTCTCCCCCTTCCCCTCCATTTCTTAGCCTTAATTTGGACGTACCCTAATCTATTGCACTTCTGACAAATTTGCACTTCTATGCTACCTTAGCTAACTTGTACCGTCTGTGTTACTCCCTCCTAGCTTCCCTGAGTTCAAACTACTTACATCTCCATTCAGCCAGATTCAAGCTACTCATTAGTGTCACTTAGAGTTTACCATTAGATGTTATCTTTGTGCTATTGTATTTATCAAGTTTTCAACTGTAATTATAGTACCTATTTAGTTCTAAACTGTTAGCACTCCACTATTTCATTGTGCTATTACAGTTTGCTTACTGTCACTTGAATGTAATCATATCTAAACCTTTGTTAGTGTTCCAAATCTCTGTATGCTTTCTTCATGTTCCCTTCCCTCCAGGTCGCACTGGAAGACGAGCAACCTGTTGCTCACTGTGCCTTCTGAGAGAAACATTTCAATAAATAAATAAATAAAATCACTTACCAAGCAAACGATCAGGGGTTCCAATCTTGGCAGAGACTTATACATTTTCTTTGTAACATGAAAACTCACTTGAGTGGCAATTCATGGTGGTGTAAAACTCAGTTGAGTGGTGATTCATGGTGGTGTGAAGTTGAAATAGTACATTATATGAGAAGTACATTTAGCTAAGAACCATAATTTGTGCAAATATATCGTCTGCAGGGATTAGATCTAAGTCACTTGTTTTGCAGGTTGTGACATAACTGTACTCCATACAGTAGGAATTGCAACACACTCCCCTGCAGCTCAGTGGCACATTAAATGTGCATTTGCTAAGCAGGCAAACAATCAGCAGTTCAGATCCAGGGAAACACAGTTCAAACCTTTGGATGGACTTAAACATTTTTTTTTTTGTAAGACGGAAGCTCAATCTACTCTATAAGAACTGCAGTTCCTTTACCTGCAGCTCAGAGGCATACTAAATGTGTGTTTTCTAAGCAAGAAAAGGGTTAGTGGCTTGCATTCAGATAACCACACAGTATATTGTATTTTGGAACATAATTATTTTACACTTTACAGACCTTGTTTGGCATCTTTAGTACCATTGGTACTTTGATTTTCCTCTGTTAAACTGATTTTGTGACAACTCCCCAACATATACAGACGCAATCTTTTTTAAGGCAACATGAGAACAAGCAAGAACAAGCATTTCTCAATGCCAAATGTTGATTGCTTTGGTGTGTTGAGCTCGCTCACTGCCCCTCTATCACTCGCTCAGTCTGTTCCTCCTGGTGCTGCAGGCTGCTCTGTTGTACTGGGCTCCTGCCTGCATTGGCACCTTGTTCTGCCCACTAAGAAATCTGCAGCTGTCCCGACAGAGCTGCGTTGAGGTGGCTCACTCCCCATCTCTCACTCACTTATTCTGTTTCTCCTGCCGCTGCAGGCTGCCCTTTTGTACTCTGCTCCTGCCTGTGTTGGTGGCTTTTTCAGTCCACAAAGAAATCTGCAGCAGTCCTGGCACAGGTCTGCTGAGCCTGCTGACTCCCCCTCTCACTCACTCATTCCGTTTCTGCCGGCGCTGCAGGCTGGCCTTTTGTACTGGGCTCCTGCCTGCATTGCCGTCTTTTTATGCCAACAAAGAAATCCGCAGCAGTCATGATAGAGCTCCATTGAGGTTGCTCACTCCCCCTGTGTCACTCACTCATTCTGTTTCTCCTGGCGCTGCTGTCTGCCCTTTTGTACTGGGCTCCTGCCTCTGTTGGCGCCTTTTTCTGCCCACAAAGAAATCTGCAGCAGTCCCGACAAAGCTCCATTGAGCTCGCTCACTCCCCTTCTCTCACTTGCTCATTCCGTTTCTGCCGGCGCTGCAGGCTGCCCTGTTCTATTGGTCTCCTGCCTGAGTTGCCGTCTTCTTCTGCCCACAAAGAAATTTCCAGTAATTACAATACAGCTCCGTTGAGCTCGCTCATTCTCCCCTCTTACTCGCTCATTCTGGTTTTCCCGCCACTGCAGGCTACCATTTTGTACTGGGCCTTTGCGTGCATTGCCGCCTTTTTCTGCCCACAAACAAATCTGCAGCAGTCCCAACAGAGCTCCGTTGAGCTCACTCACTCCCCCTCCCTCACTCGCTCATTTTGTGTACCCTGCCAGCTGCAGTCTGCCCTTTTGTACTGGGCTCCTGCCTGAGTTGCCGCCTTTTTCTGCCCACAAAGAAATCTGCAGCAGTCACAATACAGCTCCTTTGAGGTCACTCACTAGCGCTCTGTCACTGGCTCATTCTGTTCCTCTTGGCGCTGCAGGCTGTGCTTTTGTACAGGGCTCCTGGCTGTGTTGGCACCTTTGTCTGTCTACAAAGAAATCCGCAGCTGTCCTGACAGAGCTCCATTGAGGTTGCGCAGTCTCTCTCTCTCTCACATGCTCATTCTGTTTGTCCTGGCGCTGCAAGCTGCCCTTTGGTACAGGGCTCCTGCCTGCATTGGCACCTTTTTCTGCCCACAAAGACATCCGCAGCAGTCCTGCTAGAGCTCTGTTGAACTCACTCAGTCCCCCTGTCTCACTCACTCGTACTGTTTCTCCCACCGCTGCAGGCTGCCCTTTTGTACTAGGCTCCTGCCTGCATTGACACCTTTTTCTGCCCACAAAGAAATCTGCAGCAGTCCTGACAGCGCTCCAGTGAGTTCGCTCACGCCCCCGCCCTCACTCGCTCTCTCGTTCTGTTTCTCCTAGTGCTGCAGGCTGCCCTTTTGTACTGGCCTCTTGCATTGGGGCCTTTTTCTAGCCACAAACAAATCTGCAGCAGTCCCGACAGAGCTCAGTTGAGCTCGGTCACTCCCCCCTCTCACTCGTTTGATCTTAATCTGTCACAAACACTGATTTCCCACAGCGACTGTGTAATTCTCTGGCAGGAGTGCAAAAACATATTTTAGCCAGGATGTGGAAAATGACAGCTGTACTGTTCATAAAGAGGTGTGAAAAAATACCACTGTTGAAGATGTGGCACTAAAATATTACAAATTTGCGAAGTTACAAGGGTGCGTGGAAACAGTTCAATGCACGCTTGTAACACAGTCATGTTATGGAGTTTCATCACCAGATTTTCAACATAGGTATTTTAGGACCTCTGCTCATGAACACTGCCACTGTCATTGTCTTAATGTGTCCCGAACACTGATTTCCCACAGCGACCGCGTTATTCTGCGCCAGAACTGTGAAAACACATTTTGGTCAGGATGTGAAAAATGAAAGCTGTACTTCTCATAAGGAGGTGTGAAAAAATGCCCCTGTTGAAAATCTGTCGTGACAATATTACAAATCTGTGAGGTTACAAGGGTGTGTGGAAAGTGCACAATGCACACTTGTAACACAGTCATTTGATGGGCTATCATCACCAAATTTTCAACATAGGCATTTTAGGATCTCTGCTCATGAACAGTATCACTGTCATTTTCTTAATCTGTCCCAAACAGTGATTTCCCATAGCAACCACCATATTCTGCCCCGGAAGTGCAAAAACACATTTTGGCCAGGATGGGAAAAATGACAGCTGTACTGTTCATAAGTAGGTGTGGGAAAATGGTAATGTTGAAAATCTGGAGTGAAAATATTACAAATTTGCGAAGTTACGAGCGTGCGTGCAAACTGTGCAACACACGCTCATAACACAGTCATTTTATGGAGTATCATTACCAAATTTTCAACATAGGCATTTTAGGGCATCTACTCATGAATAGTGTCACTGTCATTTTCTTAATTTGTCCCAAATATGGATTTCCTACAGTGACTGTGCTATTCTGCGCTGGAAGTGCGAAAACACATTTCAGCCAGGATGTGAACAATGACAGCTATACCGTTCACAAGGAGGTGTGAAAAAATGTCAGTGTTGAAAATCTGGTGGGAAAATATTGCAAATTCGCGAATTTACCAGCATGCATAGCAACTGCACAATGCACGCTCATTTTTGAATTTTTTCCACCAAATTTGCAACATAGGTTTTTTGAGAGCCCACCTCATGAACAGTGGCACTGTCATTTCGTTAACTGGCACTGAAAGGTGATTCTGCGCAGTGACTGTGAAATCACCTTTCGGGGCCGATTAATGCCATGACAGTTTGAGAATTCATGAGGAGGGGTCCCAAAAACCCCGTGTTGAAAATTTGGTGCCAAAATTCCAATAAATGACTGAGATATGCATTAAAGTTGAAGAAACCCTATTTCTACCATTATACAGCTTACCGGCATTTCCTCAGTTCGCGGTCAGCTTTGAAGAGTGCAGGCGATGTTCCTAGTCCACGAAGATCATGGCATGAACTCAGAGGTAAGTATGGGGTGAGGGAGGCAGGGGTGCGCAGTGGGTGGGTGTGGGTTGCAGGTGAGGGGCAGGAGAGTGCCGAGGATAGTTTCTTTTACAAAGGAAAAAAAGAAACAGAAGATGTCGCGGGACCATTTTTTACTTTACAGGGGCATGTGGCACGCTGGGGTGGGCTCCCAGCATGTCACCAGAGGCTTTCTTTTTTGGGCGGACAGCAGTAGCCAATGGGGAATTGGGCACCCCGTCGGCACACAACAAAAGTGGGGTATCATTATGCTGATGGGGATTGGGCACCCCGTTGGCAGACAATAAAAGTGGGGAGAGAGGTTTACCTAATGCTGACGGGGAGTGGGCTCCCCTGTCGGCAACAGAAACACGGGGGCACTGAAGCCGACGGGGAATGGGCCCCTGTCGGCAAGTAAACACGGTGGGGGGGTGTTAATATTGTTTGTGAACATGGCAGCAAACTGCTGCCATGTTCAAACAATATCAGTATGTGAAGATCCCCCCCTGCAATGACAGGTCGCTCCCTCATTGCAGCGAATGGCTTACGCTGCAATGATGAGGTGGCCCCTGATTGCAGTGGCTGATTTGTCTCAAGTTGGTAGCAAGGTTCCAAACTAGTGTCAGCAGCAGTGTGCCACGGCATTGGGGGAAGTGGGACAATCCTTTGCAGGCTGTGGGGGCATTGGCCACAACAGTGCCATGCCTCCACAACCTGCTTCTGAGAAAGCTGCCCCAATATGTTTCTCGCGTTGCGTGCAATCAACATAAAAAAAGAATATACATATACAGCAGCTGAAGCACAAAACTTCCTCAAATGACAGACAAATTCCTTTGTATGTGAAAGTGATGTTTTGGTCTAGCAAATTCTGAGGCATATTGTCCTCATACAACTCAGAGCAAATTTGTTCACAAATGCTTAACAATTTGCAATCTGCTCACTTTGTCTCCACAGACATTGGCAACTGATTCCTGTTCAGCTGCAGCCTGTTTAAGCTGCTTCATCCTGGCTCTCTTTCCCAGACCATTGAAAGCATTTGGTGTGCACAGAAAAACAGCTTTGGTGCTCCTCAGGAATGGGTAACTCCAATCACCAGACACAGTCCAAAAATGGAAGAACAGGCACTTAAAATATAGAGATGTAATAGTTTCTAACAGCAGGTATATTTACTTATGCAACAGGTGTCAGGATAAAAGCTGGCAGATAAGTCCATTTATCTGAGTCACTGTCTAGGTACAGTGAAACGCAATAGGATCTAGAACAGTGACACAGTTTCCCTGTATGACAAAAGGGATTAATTCCCATTGAAATTGCATTATTCCCTGTAGTAACTCTATCGCAGAATTCTGTAGAGTTGGGCTTGATCCTGGTGAGCTACACTGTAAATGAGGTACGATGTAATCACTATGGTAGTAATTAAGTTCATTACCATAGTGATTACATCATACCCAATTTATCTACACAGTGGCTATGTCACCCCCCATCCACCACCAGCACTACTTTACTTTCCCCAGCATCTCTCTTAACAGGAGGTCTCTAACTGCACTCCTGTACTAGTTTGTTCTCCTTGTGGCTGAAACCTAGCCACAGCACAGAACATCAGTATACAAATGTTTTCTGCCTGCTTTTTACTGCCTGAAAAAATAATGAACCGCTTACTACTTAGTTGAAACATTTTTTCTTCTTCTGCATTTCCCTGCAGCGCCTGGTTCCGCTCGCTTAGCTAGCACCATCGCTGTCTTAGCAGAACACCACTCATCCTATGACAAACGCCAGAGCAGCTCACAAAATAAAAGGACAAAAAAATCTTCCCTTATCTGCTCCTTACAGTAGAATGAATGGTTAACTGAATAACTCCCTTTTCCACTCAAACACTGGCAGCCGCCCTTGCTAACTGGATCTGCCATCTTTCCTCAACTTTTTAAACTCACCCTTCACTCAACCAATCAGCAGTGATGCTGCAACAACAAGGAGATGTCAAAACGCTGAGTACAGGGCAACCACCATAGCAACTGGGCTTGGACAATGGCGGCAAGTTACAGTTTCCTCAAAAAATGTCCTAAGATTTACAAAATAAAAAAGAAATGCTTCACACCTGAAAAAATCAAGACCTTCACACAAGGGCTAAGCCTATTGCATAAATGAAATATGTGGGGGGGGGTGGGAGGTGAGTGTGTGATAACCCATTTATCTTGTACAGTTGCCTGTGACCTCTTGTAACTCTTACTTGTGGCTTCACCACTCATGAGGTTACTTGAGGTCACAGGCAATTGTACAAGATAAATGGGTTATCACACACTCACCCCCAACATATCCCTTATTTATTTATTTGACTTGATTTTCAGAGATGTACCTTTGAGCAGCAAGTGCTCTTTTCCAAAGGTTCCACGTCAGTTACATTAGATTACATATAGAATAATTGTATGGGGGTGAGTGTGTAATGAGAATTTTACACACACCTGAGGTGTTGGACATCACATAAACCCTGAGAGCAAAGCTCAAAGGGTTTATCAAGGCATACAACACCGAGTGTGTGTGTAAAATTCGAGTTTACACACTCAGCCCCCATATTTTATTTTATATAATTGCTGTGTCGCGTTTTTTTTCCATCACAGCAATTATGTAACATGCACAGCAGATTCTGTATGCTGCTAGACTCAAAGATGAATGCCGATTGTCAAAGTTTAGAATGTAGAGTTCATTTACTTTGCAGATTACACAAATATGTAAGTTGTGCAGTAAAGGAAAAAAGCTGCGCTATTACATTTCAAAACTTTACTGAAGCTGCACAGTCTAAGAAACATAAAAAAAAGTTCCATTACTATGGCAGTTGTGGTGTCCGTGGAGATGCTTACCATGTGAACAGCAGAGGGAGGGGGAGGCAACAAAGCGATACGGAAGCTAATAAGCAAGGTGACTAAACTTTTAAAATGCTACATCTAACGAACAGCTGCTAGAAACTGAATAAATAATGAAAAAAAGTCTGTTTTCATGAAGGCAATGGTATCCGTGGAGACTGTTACCATGTGACCTGCAGCAGGAAAGAAACAGAGAGCTATGGAGTGAAAGAAAGCAGAAAGGTTAGGTATTGTTTGTAAATTACTCTTGTGTTTTCTACTGTAGCACCTTGTTTTACAAATGTATCTTCTTTTTAAACAGTCGGGGAGCTGCCGAACGTTGCAGAGTGGGAGACACTGTTCAGCTCGTGTTTTAACCTTAGTGATAGTGGTGCGTGTTTGACATTATAACCAGCTGGTTATAACAGCAAATTACAACCTGCTTTTGCTGAGGGAAAAAACGTGACCCAGTTATTATTTTATTTATTCATTTATTTATTCATTACAAATCGGGTTTACAACCTTTGAGTCAGAGACTCATTTACAAAAGCACCTCGTCACAAGGGGGGCAGACATCAAGACAGTTATTACAGTGCAGATTAAAACAAAGGATAACATTGCAGGTGCAGTAAAAGGAACATTTAACATAGATACACTTAGGTTACATAATGTAGTAGTTTGTATGTTACTTAGGTTGCACAGTGTTACAAAATTGTGAGTTACACTCATGGATATAGTAGGTCCTCAGAGAAGACAGCGGGTTACATCCCTGTTTGGACCTAGTAGGGAAGGAGTGGGTCTGGGGAGGGAGAGGCTGTCCAGTGGACGTTGTCGACCCAGGGGGCAAGGCGGGCAGCTACCACAGGTTACAACAGGGGGTTAGTTGCACCTACAACAGCGGGTATTAAAGATATGGTTCCAAAGGGCTATTTTGAAGGAGCCATTTTTTGGCAAGTTGGAGATGCAGCTAGGGAAGGAGTTGAACCAGGTAGGGGCTCGGTAGAGGAAGGATCTCTGGGCAAGAGAGGTCTTGGTTCTGGGCACCTTGAAAGTGGCCTTAACAGAGCTATGGGTGGTGATGGATGATGATGACTGCTGTAGGGAGGTGGAGACCCCGGGGGGGGGAATCCTAGCAGTGATTTCTTAGCGAGAAGGCAGGTCTGGTACAGCAGTCACTCCTCAAAGTTGAGCAGTTTGGTGGTAGTATAGAGAAGGCAGGTGTGAGTGTGGCTGGGGGCACCGGTCAGGAGCCTACAGGCCTTATTGATGCAAAGTTGGATTTTGGAGAGGGCAGTGTTGTCAGCTGCAGCGTAGATGGGCAAGCCATAGTCCACGAGGAACAAGACGGAGGAGGTGATGGTCAGCCTAAGGGTAACCTGAGGCAGGCAGTCCCTGTGCCGGTAAAGCAGGCCAATCCGAGAGTTAATGGTGGCTGACAGTGCATTAATGTGGGTGTGGAAGGAGAGGGCAGTATCGAACGTGATGCCTAGGTATTTGTATGTGGTCACTTGTTCTAGCGGGTGCAGAGTGCTGGGGATAATCAAGAGGGGGGTATTTTTAGCTTTATTCTGGTGGTGGGAGAAGAGCATTGATTTGGTTTTCTTTAGGTTAATGACCAGTCTGCGGTCGCCGAACCACCTTTCGACTTGGTTGTAAGCTTGCTTTAAGGATAATTGGAGGGAGGTGGGATTGGCATGTGAGGCAACGAGGACTGCATCGTCAGCGTAGAAGAGCATTTTACTGGTACATGAGCTGGGGAGGGTGTTGAGTAGAGACTAAAAAGTATTGGACCCAGGATGGATCCCTGAGGGACCCCAGAGCGAAAGGGGAGAGTGCTGGAGAGGGAGCCGCTGATCTTGACATGCTGGGAACTAGCAGAGAGGTAGCTAGAGAACCAGGAAATGGGAACCGCCAAAGAAGCCAAGCTGGTGGAGAGAGTCGACTAGAAGGGGATGACAGACAGTGTCAAAGGCCTTGGAGAGGTCAATGAACACTGCTCCTGCAAGGCTACCAGAGTCAAGAGCAGCATGCAGGTGTTGGGAGAATTCCAGGAGAGCTGTAATTGTACTGTGTCCTAGGTGGAAACTGTGCTGCTCTGGGCACATAATGTCATACTTGGTTAGGTATTCAGAGAGCTGGATCAACACCACTTTTTCAAGGGCTTTAGAGGTAGGGGGGAGGATGGAGATCAGCCGGTAATTGTTGGGGGTGGACCGGTCCCCACTCTTATCTATGGGTATGATTTCAGCAGCTTTCCAAGCACTTGGGAACTGACCCAGGCATAGAGACCAGTTTAGAAAGTCAGTTGGGGGACTAGGACTTCGTCCAAGACCATACGGAGGATCCTGGAGTAGAGGTGGTTACTGCTGGGGTTATTGTTGCTTAAGGCTTTTAGCAGGTATGGCCTGACTTCTTGGCAGGATAGGGTATGCAGATAGAATGGTGGGTGATGCAGGACCGGAGGGAGAGAGGTGTGGATTGGATCAAAGAAACTGCTGAG
This sequence comes from Neoceratodus forsteri, assembly GCA_016271365.2. Taxonomy (NCBI): domain Eukaryota; kingdom Metazoa; phylum Chordata; order Ceratodontiformes; family Ceratodontidae; genus Neoceratodus; species Neoceratodus forsteri. Next base: position 154,981,384 of record CM028131.1, on the reverse strand, counting down.
GAGGACCGAGCTTAGGTCAGAAAGGGCAATGTTAAGGCAATCGGCTATAAGGAGTGGATCTGTGGTGGGGGTGCCATTGATGGAGAGCTGAGATGGTGGTGGGGAGTGGGACTTCCCATTTAGCTCTTTCATATTATCCCAGAAGGTCTGGGCTGAACCCAAAGTGGAAGCAAGGGTGGTCTGGTAGTGCTCTGCCTTGGCCTGCCTAATGGCCCAAGTGTACTTATTGCATTCTGTGTTGTAGGCCTGTCTATCAGATGCCTTTCCAGATTCTACAGCAATGTGTCAGAGACTATCTCTGTTTTTGAGTCTCTGGAGGAGGGGTGGGGTGATCCATGGGGCATTGCATTTTTTGGAGCAGATCCTGGTGAGGGGGGCGAAAAGGTCACAAGCCTTACAGAAGGCATTTGTGAAGTGGTCAAGAACTGAGTCAATGTCAGGGGCGCGCTGGATAGGGGACCAGTCTAGCTGGGCTGGGTATTATTTTAATTTTCTAAGGCAGCCGGGGCATAAACGGCAGTACAGAGTAGCCTGGGACACTGGCTTCAGAGTGGAGGATGACCAAAGACAGAGGACTGGGGAGTGAAGGCTAAGAGAATCAGGGAGGACAGTGATATCCCATATTTTGTAGGGGCGGTTAGATATAACAACATCTAGGAGAGTGCTGGTGCCAGTAGAGTGGTTGAATCTGGTGGGCTGGGTGACTAACTGGGACATATCCAGGGCAGCAAAGGAGTCCCTTATATGGGAGGCAGTGGAGGCAAGCCAGTTAACATTGAGATCACCTAGGATGACTTGCTCCACTTTGTGAGGGAGAGATGTGAGGTAATCAATGAGGGACTGGGCCGCTTTGTTATGTTTTCTCGGGGGTACGTAGGAGACTGTGAGGAAGAGAGGGCCTTGGGTGGGGTCAGGTGTGATTTTTAAGGTGAGGGCTTGGGCTCCATAATCAAGTTTAGGAGCTGGGAGAGCCTAACCTATATTACATTACATTACATTTAGGCACATAGACTAGCTATGGGGAGCTTGGTCAAATGATAACTTTCAAGAGACAAGGACAGTTTTGGTAATGGCCCAGATAGGGCATAGTCTGGTACTGTACTGATGCTATTGCAATTTTTAGAAACCCTGACCACCCAAACATTCATTGCAGCCCGCAGAACACTTAGACTATAACAGCAAAATCTAGCACTGAACAAAACCCCATGAAGGACTCCTGCTATAGCCCAGCAGCTTCAAATGTCACTGGCACTTATTCAGGGGGCCCCGTCTACCTTTGCCTTACCTAGTCTCAACTCCAGCCACATCATTTCTATCTGGTCTGGCTGTCCAGCTGCCAGAGGTATAGGCTCTGGTTCACTTGTACTCCCACTAGCCTCCACTTCACGACTTTCGCCAGCACTGACCACTTCTGTACCATTTTCCAGGTTATTTTTCTCGAGGATAACTATAATGTCTGCCCGTGTTTGGCCTTTCTCAGTAACAAGCCCTCTTCATTTGCACAGCTCCTCAAGGTGTACCTTCTTACATTTTTTTTTTTTTTTGTGGCTTTGGTAACTCGGTAAGGCCCACAAGGCACAAGTGCCTGTTTTCAGCCGAAACCTGTGAGCACTGGGCAGTTAAGTGACTTGCTCAGAGTCACACAGTATGCAAGTGGAGGTTGTGAGAATCAAATTCAGGTCTGGTCTGCTGTATGTATCAAGCTCATTCACACCTTGTTCCTCTAACCTCTAGGCTATACTGCCAGCCCTATCTATCACATGGCCCAGACACAGTGCCTTCTAGCTATTCAGCCTTCCTTGTAACAAAATAAATGGTATTATATCCTTATATCGTTTTGCAAATCCTGTTCTGTAACCCGACAGATAACTTTTTCATTGACAATCTGTTTATAATCCTACCACTGCCAACCAGTTTGTAACAGACTGGTCCTCCCAGAACTCAGTCTGCACTACACTACCAGTTTTCATGATCCTTCAGATGCCTTAGTGGTCACCTCGGTATGCTTCCACCACCCAGTTTACTTCTCACTTGGGGTATCTTTAGGTCAGAATCCCACCACCAGCCGCTGCTCACACAGTGCTATGGCCTTTCCCAAAGGGCAAATGATCCATCCCAATAGTCTCAGCTGGGATACTATGCTTTGGACAGTTTAGCAGCCTGTAGCTTCAAATTGGATCATAGGCTTGCCCGTTACACCAGGTTATCTATTGCCTTAAATGTACAGTCACAGAGAGCATAAAGTATTCATTTCATGTATCATTTATTGTTTATACTGGAAAGGCATGTGAGCAAATTTGCCCATTTTCACACACATCCAGTGACAAAATTTGGTACGATAATACATATTAGTAAACATTACATAGCTTGGAATGAGAGTACATACAAAACTGGTACAATAACACATATTGGTGAACATTACATCATCAGGAATAACAGTCATACAAAGGGGACAGAACATAATAGGGAAGGTACTGTTAAACTTAAAATAACTTTATAATAAATTTAAAGAGAAAAGCAAACATATGCCAGGTGAGAAGTGCAAGAAATTGGAAAGAAGAGATTGGAGCTAAGAGTGTGTGTGTCACGGGCAGCTGCATTGGGGTTTGTACAAAAAGTAGGATTTCAATTGGTTTTTGAATGATATAAGTGTGTTGCATAGGACCAAGAGTGGGAGAAGGTTGTTAAAAAGTGTGGCACCTTTGTAGGAGAGGGTGTGTTGCCCCTGGGTGGTATGACAGCGAAGAATCGCAAAGGTGTGGGTACTGGAGTGCCTGGCAATCCTGCTGTGTACAGACTTATTGAAGAGGGAGGAGATACTGCTAGGCATGGAGCCCTATCAGATTTTAAAGAAAAAAAGTGAGAATTCTGCTGTATACCCACCAGGGGGAGCCAGTATGCAGCCTTGTACAGATCACAGTGGTGCATCCTAAGGGGAAGGCCTATGATGAATTGAATGATGCTGTGACATGAGGTCTTTAATCTAATTAGATTTTTCTGCGAGATGGAGGTTGAGTATATGAGGAACTATAATCTAAAACAGGGAGCAGGAAACTGTTGGCAAGCAAGGCCCTAGATTCTGCTACGAGAAAATGTTTTCATCAATATAGGATGCCAACCCTTTGGTGAATCTATTTAAATAATTGATTAGTATGTAGCTCATAGTTCAGGTGACAGTCCAAGTTAATCCCCAGGTATTTGAAGGTGGTGACTCTCTTGATTGGGTTGCCATAGTTGTCTACAAGAGTAAAATAAAAATTTAGGGACTTCCTAGAGCCTGAGAATACCATGACCTTAATTTTCTTGCAGTTGAGGACCAGGCCCCGAGAAGAGAACCAGGAGTGTAGTTTAGTGAAGTCATGTTGCAGTTTGTTCTGAAGGGAGAGGTGGTTCTTATCCTTGTAAAAGAGGGCCGCATCATCTGTGCAAAGGATGAGCTCTGTTGATAAACAGATATCGAGGCGTATTGGCCTGCTATTGTAGTCCTGTGTGTCCGATTACTGAGGTAATTTTCAAACCATTTTATCACTTCGGAAGAGAAATTTAGGCCATATAAGGCGTGGAGGAGAATTTTATGATCGACAAGGCAAAGGCCTTTGTTAGGTCTACAAACACTGAGCAGGTGTAGAAACCTTTGTCACTGGCCTTTTCAATGAAATTAGTAAGCCTTACTAAGGTGGTCTCAGTATTGTGACCAGTTCACAACCCATGCTGTGAGTCTGTGAGAAGTTTGTGTATATCTTGGAGGCTCATGGCTTGATCAAGGATGATTTTTTTGATAATTTTGGATAGGGGCATGAGGAGGGAGATGGGCCTGTAGTTACAAATACCCCAGTGCAGAATGAATGGTTGAGGATGTTGGCTAGTGGGAGGATGATAGGTATACGTACAAGCATCAGGATGCGGTAGTCAGTATCGTCAGGGCTCAGACTGGGATTTGGGTCGTTCTTTTTTAGGTAGGTCAATCAATCAATCATTTTTATTTATAAAAAGACGCCTTTCTAAAACCAAGGCACCTGTACAACAGCAATTAAAACACATCAATAAATAAACAAAACAAATAATTAAAATAATAAATATAATAAATACAGCAGCGGCACTAAAAATCAGAACACACTAGGCTAAAAAGATACGTTTTCAGGGCAACTTTAAAACTTTGGATGGTCAGGCAATCTCACACCCGACGAGGTAGAGAATTCCACAGGGTCAGGGCCATGAAACTAAATGACCTTGCCCCAGATGTCTGTAAACAAACCCTGGGAATCTCTAGCAATCCCTCGTCAGTGGATTGGAGAGGGTGAGGGGACTGTAGGGGTGAAGGAGATCTTGCAGGTAACTAAGTCCCTGATCGTGTAGGGCTTTATTGATCAGCAAATCGATCTTGAAGGTGATCCGCCACTGTACTGGCAGCCAGTGCAGTCCGCGGAGCACAGGCGTTATATGACTGGTACTAGGGTTCCAGTCAAAAGCCTGGCTGCCGCATTCTGCACTAGCTGCAAGCAGCAGATATCAACCCCCAGTAGACCAAGGTAAAGGGCATTGCATTAGTCAAAGTGGGAGGTAATGAAGGCATGGACCAAAGTTGGAAGATTGTCAGGGGGAACCAGGTGCTTTACCCAGGCGGTATTCCTCAGATGGTAAAAAGAGGTTTTGACAACTGCTGACACCTGTAATTTAAGGGTCAAGCAATCATCAAACATAATGCCCAGGTTCCGCCCCTGGTCTGAGGTAGTTAGCTGAACATCTCCAAGCCATAGACCCGAAGGTGATCTTGCCAACAAACCCGCCTCCCAACGACCTGGGTCCACAACCAACACCTCAGTTTTTTCTGGGTTTAACTGCAGCTGGCTCACATTCATCCAATACTGGATCTTGGCTAGACAGCCGTTAAAGACTGAAACAGCATCATCCTGGCCAGGCACAAAGGAAATGTACAGCTGAGTATCATCTGCATAGCAGTGAAAACTCAAGCCGTACCACCTAATAATCGCTACTAACGGCAGCATATACACCACAAACAACTTGGGCACCAAGATGGAGCCCTGTGGCACCCCACAGGATAGGGAGAATGGAGCTGAGGAAAAAAATCCCAGACACCACCCTCTGAGTCCTACCCTCGAGGAATGATCGAAACCATCTGAGGACCATCCCAGAAAGTCCACAGATGAACTGCAGGCACTCCAACATGTGATTACATTAACAGGGGAAAGATATTTGAAGTAGAATTTGGGGGGGGGTTGTGCAGGTGGGAAGTCACGGGATGCAGTGGGTGGGCTAGTGTTGATAAGCTGCATATTATTTGGGGTTTGTATATGTCAAGGTCACTGAAGTAAGTGTTGAAGAGATTGTTGAAGAGATTGGATTCATCCCAGAATTCTAAAAGAACTAAGGGTAGAACTAGTGACACCACTGACTACCCTTTTTAACAAATCATGGGAGGATGGGGTGGTACCCGAGGACTGGAGGAGGGCAGATGTGATTCCTCTTCACAAAAGTGGGAGCAAGGCAGAAGCAATAAAACTACAGACCTGTTAGTTTAACCTCAGTGATAGGGAAAATGATGGAATCACTTCTGAAGGAAAGAATTGTCGAGTATCTAGAGGCCAGAGGGGCACAGGACCCTAGGCAGCATGGATTCACAGCAGGAAGGTCATGCCAGACGAATCTGAAAGATTTCTTTGACTGGGTGACCAAAGTAGTAGATCAGGAAGGGGCTGTGGACATGGCCTACCTAGACTTTAGCAAGGCATTTGACACAGTCCCACACAAAAGATTAATATACAAGTTAGCCAGCCTGGGAGTGGGTCCCACGATGACAGCCTGGGTAAAGAATTGGCTGGAGAATAGGACACAGAGAGTAATAGTAAATGGAGTCCACTCAGAAGAAAGGGAGGGTTACTAGTGGGGTACAGCAGGGTTCAGTATTAGGACCGGTCCTCTTCAATGTCTTTATAAGCGACATTGCAGAAGGACTGGAAGGAAAAGTATGTCTCTTTGCAGATGACACAAAGATCTGCAACAGAGTTGATGCACAGGGTGGGGTGGAAAGGATGAGAAGGGACTTGGCAAGGTTAGAGGAATGGTCAAATGTATGGCAGCTTAGATTCAATGCTAAGAAGTGCAAGGCAATGCACCTGGGAAACAAAAACCCATGGGAAGAGTACACACGGGGTGAGATACTAACAACAACAAAATGGAAAGGGACCTGGGGGTAATATATTAGATGACCTAAAGGTGGGCAAGCAATGTGAGAGGGCAGCAAGGAGGGTTGGGGATACTGGGATGCATAGGAGAGGCATCACCAGTAGAAAACAGGAAGTTATTATCCTCTATACAGACAGCTGGTGAGACCCATCTGGAGTACTGTGTGCAGTTCTGGAGACCCAATCTCCGAAAGACATAGACAGGATGGAAGCTGTCCAGAGGAGGGCAACTAAAATGGTGCAGGGTCTGCACCGGAAGACATATGAAGAGAGCGAAAGGGAGCTTAATATGATAGCCTCGAGGAAAGGAGGGAGAGGGACATGATAGAAAATTTGGCGCCCTACAGTGCTGGGCCTTGGCTCATCAACCAGACATCATAGCCCTGGTTTGAAACCTGGCTGTCCAAATCCACCCTGACTCATTTGTTTCCTCCCAGGCTATACCTTATACCGGGAGGACCGAGTAGGCAAACGAGGGGAGGCTGTGCAGTCTACACTAGGGATACAACACTTGGACACGCACTCCCACCCCTGCCCTTGTAAATGGGGCCCAGGCTCTACTCCTCAAACTCACCCTGACCCCTCTAGGAGCCCTCTCTATCTCACCACAGCCTACGTTCCCCCAAAGAACCAGCACCCGGCCCTGGTATCTTTAACTGACTACCTGGCCACCCTCCACCACAAGGCGGAACAAATCCTAGTTGGGGACCTTAATGTAAATTGGCTCAGCACCTCCTCATCCGCGATTAGAGACTCATTTGCCGCCCAAGACTTGACGCAACTCGTCACCCAGCCCACGAGAATAAACCCTAAGAGAGGTACCAGCACCCTACTGGATGTTATTATAACTAACCGACCCCATAAAATCCAAAACATCCAGGTCCTCCCTGACTCCCTAAGTGACCACTCCCCTATCCTATTTCATTGGGCAGTCCCCAATCCCAAACCCAAAGCCCAGACCACCCTCCGCAGGCACCTCCACCCTGGTGGGCTGAAAAAACTTAAAGTATTCCTCACCCAGATAAACTGGTCCCTCATTCGTCGTGCAACCGACATTGACACTGCCCTCACCTTCTTCACTCACACCTTCAACATGGCCTGTGATCTCTTTGCATCCTTCACCAAAATCCGTCCAAAAACAGAATGCACCTGGGTTAGCCCGCCCCTTCTACAATTATTACCGAAAATCAGGACCAACCTCTGGCACCCCTTGCCACTGAAGCGGGTCGTCCTGTCTGATAGGCAGGCTTACAATGCAGCCCGGAATAAGTGCTCATAGCCATCAGGAAAGCCAAGGCCGACCATTACCAGGCCACCCTTTATCTCCTCCTGGGCTCGGCCCGGACTTTCTGGGATAATATTAACAACTTAACGGAAAGCTCACTCCCCTGCCCCATCCCAGCTCACTAGAAATGGCACTACCACCACCGAGCCTGCCACCATAGCTAACTGGCTCAACACCGCTTTCACTGACCTTAGCTCAGTCCTCCCTAGTAATTTCTTTGACCATCCCCCCAACCAATCTCCCCCTGTCCTCCAGCACCCCAGCTTCTACCTGCGCAAGATTTCCACCCGGGAAGCCAGACCCATCCTAATCAAAGCTTTGAATGGCAACAGTCCCGGCAGTGACTCACTGGACCCCAGTATCCTCAGGCTGGTGCTAGATGAAGTCCTTGCCCCACTCACCAGCCTAATTAACCAGTCACTCTGCCTGGGACAATTTTCCACAGCTTGGAAAACAGCCATTATCACACCAATTCATAAAGGGGGCGACAGGTCATCGGCCAACAACTACCGGCCAATCTCCATCCTCCCCCCCATCTCTAAAGCCCTGGAGAAAGTGGTGGCCATTCAAATCACTGATTATCTGGCTAAGCATAACATCTTATGCCCAGAGCAACATGGCTTCCATGCTGGTCACAGTACCAGCACTGCCCTGATTGAATTCTCCAACTTCTACATTCCTCCTTGGATACCAGCTCCTAGCTGGTGCAGTGTTCTCGACCTCTCAAAGGCTTTCGACACCGCCTCCCATCCACTTCTGCTGAATGCACCTGCCACACTGGTCTCTCGCTGGCCCCTTAGCATGGTGCACAAGCTATCTTGACGCTCGATCTCAGTGTGTAAAAATCAATAGCACACTCTCCGATACTCGTCCCATTCACTCTGGGGTCCCCCAAGGCTCCATCCTGGGCCCCCTTCTCTTCTCACTCTATCTGAACACACTGCCCAGTGCATGCCCTGGCAAAATTCTACTGTATGCAGATGACGCTGTCTTCTTTGCCACCCACCGCAATCCCGTCTCCCTCCAGGACACCCTACAGCAGCCTTTCAACAGAGCCGAAGCTTGGTTTAAGGAGCGAGACTGCCATCAATCTTAAAAGACCAAAGCTATGCTCTTTTCCCACCCCAAAACAAAGCTAGAAACCACCCCTCTATATCCTTCCAAGTACCAATCAGCCACTGGAACAAGTCTGCTCCTACAAATACCTTGGGGTTACCTTCGACTCAGCCCTCACATTTCACAACCACATCGATGCCCTAACATCTGCCACTAACACACGGCTTGGCATCCTCTTCCGCCATAGAACATGCCTTCCCCCAAATGCTCTCCGGCTCGCTGTTACATCATCCGTTCAGTCCCTTGTAGACTATGGTCTACCAGTCTATGGTGCTGCCGACACCACTGCACTCAAAAAATTCACTTAACCCTGAGTAAAGCCTGCAGATTGATTACTGGTGCCCCCAGGCTCACACACACCTGTCAGCTGTATGTCGAGGCTAAACTGCTTACCCTGGGTGAACGGCTCCAATACCAAACCTGTCTCCTCACAAAACAAACCCTACTCGGGCTCTCCCCCCCTGGGGTAACAGCATCCATCCACCAGAGCCTTCCCACTACTGCAACACGGTCATCCAACAAGACCACTCTAATAGTCCCCAGATCAAGAACCAGCCATGGCCAGAGGTCCTTCTCATAGAGCCCCAATCTGGTTTAACTCTCCCTGCCCCCATCACCAATGCCACCACCATCTCCAAGTTCAAAACCACCCTTCAAACCACATCGTCAACACCGTGAATTGCTCCTTGTCTCTGAAAGTAGCCTCCACCTCTACTCATGGACAACATTCGGGCGGCTCTCCACCTAGAACCGGCCAGTGCCAATTGTTTCAGTGTTTACCTATTAGATTGCTCACTATTGATACCAACTTGTGTAACACCTGTTCTCAATTACATGTACCCTGTAACCTAAATGTATTTGTCTGACCACAATGTGACGTGGCGCCTCTGTTGAACGGCTATTGTTTTGCAAACCTATGCTATGTAACCAAAAACACTATGTATGTCTTTATGTGACGAAGTACCTTTAGAAACGAGCCTCTGGCTCAAAGGTTGTAAACTGATTTTACAAATGAATAAATAAACGTTCAAGTACCTCAAGGGAATCAACAAAGTCCAAGAGGGTAGCATCTTTCAAAAAAAGAGGTGTGCAAGAACAAGAGGGCACAATTTGAAGATAGAGGGGGCGGCTCAGAGGTAATTTAAGGAAGTATTTTTTCACAGAGAGGGTTGTGGATGCATGGAACGGCCTTCCAGAGGAGGTTGTGGAGTCAAAATCAGTGGTGGAATTCAAGCATGCATGGGACAGTCATAAGGCAATTCTAGGGGGTGGGGGTAGGAAGAAGTAGGCTGCTGGTTAACTAGGATCTGCAGCTTATCCAGTAGGTAGGGAAATGGGCAGACTGGGTGGGCCAAGCGGTCCTTATCTGCTGTCAAATTCTATGTTTCTATGTTTCTATATCATGCTTGGTTCACTTATTAGGCTTCCATCATCATTATTGAGGGATATTTGTTCAGCAGTGCGACCTCTACCTAGTAGGTTGTTGAGTGTTCTCCGCATGTGTTTAGAGTTGCCCTTAGCACCCAGTTATTTGTCCCTGAGGAAGTTTGTTTTTGCAGCTCAGATTTGCACTTATTTCATAGGGCTTTGTATTCCTGAAAAAGGTTGGGAAATTTACAGTTTCTATATTTGGTCCATGCTTTGTCTCTTTTCTGCATGAGCTTTAGTAGGTCAGAAGTGATCCAATTGTTAGTGTGGCCTTTCACCCTGAGTTTTTGAGTGGGAGTAAGGAGTCACAGATGGACAGAAAGGTCTTGCTAAAGGATTTGAGGGCAATGTCTATGTCTAGGATGTGGTTGGTGAAGGACCAGTCTGTGGCCAGGGTGGCTTTAGAGAAGCCATCAAGGTTACGTTTGTTTAATTTGTCTGTAAAGGATGAACCTGGGCTCCTTCTTTTGGCCTTTGGCTGACCAATTACAGAAAACAGTGCAGTTACCACTAATGGAGTTAGGAAGAACCCCAGCATCAACCACTAGTACAGGGTTAGTGACTATGATCCAATCAAGAGTGGATTCATAGCCAGTTTTGTAGTTCGTACGGGTGGTATCTCTGATGACCTGATGCATTCCGAGCCCAGCCAGGGCATCTTTGGCAACACTGGATTGACTGGACTGCCAATTCATGTTAAAGTCACCAAGTAACATCTACTCGCAACAGCAGGGGAGGGAAAGAGTTTTTATGTCAAGGAGTGCTTCCAGTTCTATGTTAGGGGTGCATGTGGGTAGGTAATACTGCAGTTAGCGTGATAATTTTAGACTGCCCTAGGATGAGGTTAATGGAGAGTGACTCAAGGGTAGGGGTGTCAAGCTGGAAGTCAAGTTCGAAGAATGTGAGATATAATATTAAAAATAATATATATATATAAAATATTTAATACTACATGATATATATGTACAGTACAGGAGCATACACACTAAAGTCCATGGACATACAGTACACTACAGAAAGGGAAACAAAACTTTTGAACAAACAGAATACAGGCAGAATAACTTCACTAAACTGGATTCTAAGTTGATACTGTAGTTTAAGCTTAGCCCCAACTAGGATATCTTGAGTCATAGCTGACCTGACAGTGATGTTGTGGCCTCAATTCCTAAGATATGACTAAAGGTTCACAAGGGAAATACAGGTGCAGAAATACCCATGGCAGGCTGGACCCTTTCCATGCATCATCTGCCCAGGCTCTCTTATATCACACCATAGACATTCCTTTGATCTATGTCCTGCCTCTGCTATTAAAAAAACAGTTCAACCCAGTTTAGGCCTCAGATGCTAATTCAGCCTACCTCTGTTGTCCTACACTACATACAGCTTAACAAGGTATGGCTGGGCTGCCCTAGCTACTATTTATGTACAAACGACAGCCACTTTAAGCAGAATGCATTCTACTGTATTTTCTGGTGATATCGCAGACATGTTTGCCCTTACACAGGAAAGAAAAGGCAATTCCAGTCCCGCTTCACACCTGCCTCAATAGCTACAATATTTTACAGAGGAATAGATAATAAAAGAAATACATTGCATTGTCGTCACAGTGTGCATGCATGCATATCTGGCCGAAGGCATACATATGGGGGTAGACCTTGGCATGGTGTCACTGCTTATCACCAATGTTCCCACATGCTACGCGCAACCACAAGTGGGTGGTGCTCCTATGAGCTCCATTATGAGAAGAAAAAATGTACAGGAACAGTAAATGTCGGAGTCTAAGATGTTGAGTGGTGGACATTTCTGTGTGCCTAGGAGTATGTGTGCATGTACGTGTGTGTGTGTGTGTGTGTGTGTGTGTCTCTCTCACTGTGTGTATCTGTGTATGTATATACATTTGTATACATGTATGTATGTGTATGTGTGTCTGTGTCTCAAGATCCAGCAAAAGCTGCTTCTGTATTCGCTCAATGTGTAAGGTTTTATTTTTTGCTCTTAGTGAAATGTAAGTGTGGTATTATTACATTACAAGACCACAACAATTCAATTGAAATACAAGCCACACATTAATTCTTTATCCCTTATCAGGTTAATGCATTAGCAGCTGTGTTGGCTCTGACCAGAGTATGTTTAATTACCAAACAGTTCTAGAGGAGAGTGGGCCAATTCTCAAAACTTGTGAAAATCATGCAGCTGTGGGAAAAACATGGCGCAAGTCGGTTGACACTTATGGAACCACAGTTTCTCTTGCAGCTATAGTATTCTCAAAACTGGAGCCAGTTTATGACCAGCTCCACTATTTACAGCAGCTTGCTGGTGGTGTTGCCATAGAAATCCCCAAAACTGCATAAAAATGTCACGGCTGGTAGGACCAGCCATAATATCTTCCACAGCTGCTGCAGATGAGAATAGCATTCTCGACATCTGCAGTGATTTTGGTCCACAACTGGAGTTGCGGTGTGGAACTTAGACCTAATACCATTTGAGAATCCGACCCAGTAATATCAGTTGAGTGTAGGTCAGCGTACAAATTACACTGCAGTTTGCAATGCACCTGTGTCCCCAGGTTCTAGAACCAATGAGTAATTACAAATGAACACCTGGAGACCAAGGAACAGTCACAAAACTGTGGTGCAAAGCAGCTGAAATGATCAATTTCCACCACTGTTTGAAATTACATCCTGTTGTGCTATATACAACAGGACTGCAAGCCTTTCCACAGTGCTATCACAGTGAGTATTGTAACGGCCTAGATAAAGTCCTTACTGACTAGAAGAATGGAAAAGGGGTCAGAGGACTCAGCTGTACCTTCTTAGCACAGCTTGTTCTTTGTTACTGCAGCCAGACGGAGAGAGGAAAAAGCCATAGACCGGGAACAGCAACTCCTGCACACAGGGCTAACTTCATTCTACAGTATGTTGCAGGGGTGAGCTGAGCTGAGAAAGCAGCTAACACAGAGTGAGCTGAGAGAGGAAAGCAGCACACTCGGTACCACAACTTCAGGCTAAACACATTTTTCTTTGGGGAAAGGCATACAGGGTAAAATAACGGATTGGTTTGTTTTTTCTAACATTTGTTTTATGGTTTACAGGGTAAACTCTACAGGTTGTAGCTTTATGGAGCTCTGAACTGTAAGTAATTTTAAAGGGACAAACAACTCATCTACTTACAGCGATTTGCATTTTGGTTTGAATTTCATACAGTACATCCATGAAGCCAGCTAAGCTGATTGTTTTTTTCCCCACAGCTCTTACAGGGGATTAGGCCTTCCCTACCCTCCCCCATCCAACCCTCCCTTGGCTAGTCTTCCTTTATAGGTGTACACCTGGTATACTGAATTCAACTTCCTGCTACAAGAAAGGAAGGTAGAGGTACAGCTACAGTTACAACCATAAGTTAGACGCCTTTGGAACTGCACTCCTGCATTAAGTCAGGGTAAAAAGGGGAGAGAAAAAAAAAAGTCAACGATAGTTATGTTTGGATTGGTGCAATGCAATGGCTCTGGGACGGCAGTCTTCAGGGAGATGTTCTGGAGACTACGGTGCTGCCCCATCTGCAGGCACCCCTCTGGGTTGAGGGAGGAGGTTGCTTGTCTCCAGGTTGAGTTGGCTAGGTTCAGGAGGCCTCCTCCCCAACCCAGGGACCACCAAATCCACACCCGCATCCTCAAAGGATGTCAGGAATGACGGACGGTTTGACAAAGGTGGGCTCAGAGAGGGTGAGGGAGGTGGAGCAGAGGTGCATCCAACTTGAGGTTCCAATCCACAACTCCTATGCTGTTCTGGCAGAGCAAGACTGTCTCAATGAGACACCCACAGTGGTGGACAAGGTGCATGCAGGGATCCTCCACAGTGGAGACCCCCAGGTGGATGACATGAGACCCCAGAGGAGAAGGAAGCAACTCCTAGTGAGGCACTCTCTATTATTAGGGGGGGTAGTCCTGGGGGAAGGAAACAGGGAGGTCAGGTGCCTACCAGGTGCCATGGCTTGGAGGGGTCAGAAGCGAATCCAAAGGATTGCTGGGGCAGCAAGATGGGAGGGTGAGCTAGATGTTACTGTCCACCTGGGGACAAATGACCTAGCTGGGGACGAAGTGAGGGCAGTGCAGATGGAGTTCACAGAGTTTGGGAGGGGTCTTAGATAGGTGGCATGAACTGTAACTTTCTCGGAAGTGCTAACTGTCTATGGCATGGGGAAGGCCAGGGTACTCCACACCAGGGGATTCAATGAATGGCTGAAGAGCTGGTACAGAGCTGAGGGATTTGGCTTCATTGGGGACTGGGGGACCACCTGCAGAGATGTGGGCTTGTACGGGAGGGATGACCTGCATCCATCTGGGGTGGAACCAAGATCCTTAATGAGAGGTTTAAATGTTTTATTGGCAAACATTTAAACTAGCCAAGGGAGGTGGTGGAATTAAACAAGGAAATACTAACTGCCCCCCCAACAGGTTAAGGTAGACAGACAGATACTAGACACAAGAAAGGAACATTTAAGCAAGCCAAAGGGGGTGGTGGAATTAAGCAGGGGAAAACCAACTGCCCCTCCCACCACAGGTTAAGGCAGACAAACAGATAGATACGAGAGACGAGAAAGGAACATTTAAGCAAAAGCCAAGGGGGATGGCAGAATTAGGCAGGGAAAAATCAACTGCCCACCACAGGGTGAGGTAGACAAACAGGCTAATACTAGGGCTGTGGAAGTAACAAAAGGAAAAACAAAGGAAGGAAATAAGAGTGGAGGCATGGAGGGAGGACATAGGGATTGGGATGGGGGGGAACTGGTATAGGCGAAGGGACCAAAACATTGAAAGCCATGTGTACAAACGCCCAGAGCCTGGCAAGCAAGAGTCAAGACCTAGCAGCCTTGATGGTGGAGGAAGACCTAAACATTGTTGCAGTCACTGAAACATGGTAGACAGGAAACCATGACTGGAATGTTACCATACCAGGATACACAATCTTCAGGAGAGACAGGGAGGGCAAAAAGGGGGGAGGGGTGGCTATGTACGTCAGAGAGGGGATCAAGGCAATGGAGATGGGGAAGACAGGAAGGAAAAGAGGCTATATAGGTCACATTAGAGATGGGAAATGGCACCACCATCCGCACTGGAGTTGCCTACAGACCTCTAGCACAAGAGGAAAAAATAGACAAGGTATTAGCGGAAACCATACACAAAATGGCAGAGAAAGGGCAGGTGTTGCTGGTGGGGGACCTACACATGCCAGATGTTAACTAGAACACATATGCAGCAGCCACTACGAGGAGCAGAGACATCTTGGATGCCCGGGAAGGGGCGTGCCTCAAACAGCTGGTGAAGGAGCCCACACTGGAGGGAGCAATATGAGACCTGGTTCTCACAAATGGTGAGAGAATAACAGATGTATCAGTGGGCAGCCATCTAAGGACCAGCAATCACAGTGTAGCTTACATAGAACATAGAAATGTAGAATTTGATGGCAGATAAGGACCGCTTGGCCCGCCTAGTCTGCCCATTTCCCTACCTAATGGTTAAGCTGCAGATCCTAGTTAACCAACAGCCTACTTCCTCTTGCCCCTCACTAGAATTGTCTTATGTCTGTCCCATGCATTCTTGGATTCTTCCACTGTTTTTGACTCCACAACCTCCTCAAGAAAGCTGTTCCATGCATCCACGACCCTCTCCATGAAAAAAATACTTCCTCACATTACCTCTGAGCCATCCCCCCTCTTCTTCAAATTGTGCCCCCTTGTTCTTACACATCTCTTTTTCTGAAAGATGCTACCCTCTTGGACTTTGTTGATTCCCTTGAGGTACTTGAAAGTTTCTATCATGTCCCCCCTCTCCCTCCTTTCCTCAAGGGTATACATATTAAGTTCCTTTAGTCACTCTTCGTATGTCTTCTGATGCAGATCCTGCACCATTTTAGTTGCCCTCGTCTGGACAGCCTCCACCCTGTCTATGTCTTTGCAGAGTTGGAGTCTCCAGAACTGCATGCAGTACTCCAGATGGGGTCTCAACAACTGTCTGTACAGAGGGATAACAACTTCCTGTTTTCTACTGGTGATTCCTCTCCCTATGCATCCCAGTATCCCCCCAGCCCTCCTTACTGCCTTCTCACATTGCTTGCCCACCTTTAGGTCATCTGATATAACTATCCCAGGTCCCTTTCCATTTTGGTTTTTGTCAGTATCTCACCCCCCATTGTGTACTCTTCCCCTGGGTTTTTGTTTCCCATGTGCATTACTTTGCACTTCTTTGTGTAGAATCTAAGCTGCCATACATTTGACCATTCCTCCAACCTTGCCAAGTCCCTTCTCATCCTTTCCACCCCACATTGTGTATCAACCCTGTTGCAGATCTTTGTGTCATCTGCAAAGAGACATACTCTTCCTTCCAGTCCCTCTGCAATGTCACATAAAGACATTAAAAAGGACCGGACCCAGTACTGAACCCTGCTGTACCCCACTAGTAACCCCTCCTTTCATCACTGTGGACTCCATTTACTATTACCCTCTGCGTCCTGTTGTCCAGCCAATGTTTTACCCAGTCTACCACCCTGGGTCCCACACCCAGGCTGGCTAATTTGTTTATTAATCTTTTGTGTGGGACCGTGTCAAATGCCATGCTAAAGTCTAGGTAGGCCATGTCCACAGCTCCTCCCTGGTCTACTACTTTGGTCACACAGTCAAATAAATTGATAAGATTCATCTGACATGACCTTCCCACTGTGAATCCATGCTGCCTTGGGTCCTGTGCCCCACTGGCCTCTAGGCACTCAACTATCCTTTCCTTCAGAAGTGATTCCATCATTTTCCCTACCACTGAGGTCAAACTGACAGGTCTGTAGTTTCCTGCCTCTGTCTTGCTCCCACTTTTGTGAAGAGGAATCACATCCACCCTCCTCCAGACCTCAGGTACCACACTATCCTCCCATTATTTATTAAAAAGGGTAGTCAATGGTGTTACTAGTTCTCCCCTTAGTTCTTTTAGAATTATGGAGTGAATCCCATCAGGCCCCATTGCTTTGTCCACCTTCAGTTTTAGGAGTTCTTTCAGAACCCTTTCCTCTGTGAAAGAACTGATATCAACCCCCCCCCCATCCAGAGTGCTTCTATTGACTGGATTAGGTACCTCCCCCTCCTCTTCCTTTGTGAATACTGAGCAGAAGTATTTGTTCAGTATCACTGCTTTTTCACTGTCCTTCTCTTCCCACCCACCTTCCTCTTTATTCAACTTCAGTATCCGGCCCCCTTTATCTTTCTTCGCGCCCTAATGTACCTATAAAAGGTCTTATCCCCTTCTTAACCGTGTTGGCTATCTTTTCCTCTGTTTGGACCTTTGCTATCCTGACTGCCTTCCCCCACTTCCTTCTGCTTTAACTGGTATAGTTTTCTGTCCTGCTCCTTCTTTGTTTCCTTATACTTCCTGAATGCTATCTTTTTCTCCCTAACCTTCCCCACCACTTCTTTTGAGAACCATAGTGTTTTTTTCTTTTGATTTGTTTATTTGCTTCACACAAAGACTTGTTGCCTCTGTGACGGCAGTCTTGATGTTTCCCCATTGTTGCTCCACCCCTCCTTCTTTCCTGTTTGCAAGTGCTTTTCTGAGATACACTCCCATTTTCACAAAATCAGCCCTCCTGAAGTCCAGTACCTTTACTTTTGTATGGCTTGACTCTGCAGCTGAGTTTATCGTGAACCATACTGTTTGGTGGTCACTTGTTCCCAGATGGCTACCCACGTCTAGATCTGAAATCCTCTCTCCATCCCCCATTTGAGAGTACCAGATCTAAGATTGCTCCCTCCCAAGTGGTTTCCAACACTAGCTGTCTGAGGCATGCCACCTGTAGGGCATCGAGAATGGCCCTGCTCTTGGATGTGGCTGCAGCAAAGGTGCTCCAGTTAACATCTGGCATATTCATGTCCCCCATCAGCAATATCTCCCCTTTCTCTGCCATCCTAAGGATGCCTTCTATCATTTCCTTGTCCATTTCCTCCCCCTGAGATGGGGGTCTGTATACAACCCCTGTGCAGATTGTGGTGCCATTTCCAGTCTCCAGAGTGATCCACAGTGCCTCATCTCCTCCCCATTTACCCTTTAGTTCCATTGCTTTGATCTCTTCCCTTACATAGAGAGCTACTCCTCCTCCTCCTCTTCTACCCTCCCTCTCCCTCCTGTAGATTGTGTACCCTGGTATGTTGACATCCCAGTCATGGTTCTATGTGTATCATGTTTCTGTGACTGCCATGATATCCAGGCATCCCTCTTCCATCAAGGCCACCAGGTCAGGGAGCTTATTACCTAGACTACGGGCATTGTTACTCATTACCATCCATTTTTTGATGGCTTTACCCCCTTTTTGCCCCATCCCTGTCCTTACTGCCTTTGTCTTTTTCTCCATTTACCCCTGCCCTTCTCCGTATCAACTTCTCTATCTTAGTGTTTACCTCACTAACTACCCTGATTTGTTTGGGGGGCTAGTATTTCCCTTCTCCTTTTTAGTGCCTCCCCCCCTTGGCTAGTTTAAATGCTTGCCAATGAAGCATTTAAACCTATCACCTAGGATCCTGGGTCCCCTCCTGGACAGATGCAGACCATTGCGCCACTATAGGCCTGCATCACTCCAGGTGGACCCCCAGTCCCCAATGAAGCCAGAACCCTGAGCTCTGCACCAGTTTTTCAACCACTGATTGAATCCCATGGTGCGGAGCACCCTAACTTCACCTATACCATTGACAGGCAGCACCTCCGAGAAGGTTACCATGCATGCTACTTGTCTAAGGCCTCTCCCCAACTCCACAAACTCCTCCTGCACTGCTTTGATCCCTTTCCCAGCCAAGTCATTTGTCCCTAGGTGGACAATGACATCCAGCTCCTTCCCCCTTGCAGTTGCTCCCATGATCCTGAGGATTCACTCCCTGTCCTTCCAAGCCATGGCACCAGGCAGGCATCTTACGTCCCTCTCCCTCTCCCAGTTCTACCCTCCTAATAATGGAGTCCCCCACCAGGAGTTGTTTCCTTCCCCTGTGGAGCCCCTCAAAAGTAAAGATCCTGGACTTCAAGAAGGCAATTTGTAAAAATTGGGGAACACTTCTGGAAAATCCTGGCAAAAGGGGAGAGGGGGAAGTAGAGGAACAGTGGCAGAAACTTAAGGGAGCCATAGCACAGACAACAGACCTCTGTGTAAAGCTAATAAACAAAGCAAAAAGAAAGAACAAAAACTATGGTTTTCAAAAGAAGGGAAGGTGGGGGAAAAAAAACAAGTGTTCAGAAAGTACAAGGAAACACAGAGGGAGGGAGGCAGGGAAGTGTACCAGGCAAAACAGAAGGAGGTAAGGAAAGCAGTCAGGTGTGCAAAGGCTCAAACTGAAGAAAGGATAGCAAAATCAGTAAAAGAAGGTGACAATACCTTCTTCAGGTATATCAGGGAAAGGAAGAAGACTAATGGAGGGATTGTGAGGTTGAATAAAGGATGGGGGGAGGGGAAGTGTGCAGAGGAGGACATAGAAAAAGCAGAAATCTTAAAAAAATACTTCCGCTCTGTATTTTCACAGGAAGGGGAAGGACAGGGACCAAAATTAGGGGGTAGAAACACACACGGGGGGGGGGATAACACCAGTCCATTCATGGAGGAGACAGTCCTAAAGGAACTTTCGAAACTAAAAGTGGACAAGGCAATGGGACCAGATGGAATGCATCCCAGAATACTCTGGCCACACAACACTCTATGATCAGTGGCCATTGTATGGCTGCCACTGCCCATTTAGTCTTCTACCCCTCTACCTCCTCCCTTTTAGGTGTCTGCCCATTCCCCCTCACTTTATGGATCTATCCTACTACATCATATCTAATCTAAGAGCCCGTTCTCTTGCACCCTGTATATTCCTTGTGACGTGTATTTATTATTCCCTTCATACAGTCCAGAGAATCTCATGCATATTTTTGTATATATATTTTTACAAAGAATTAGTATTGTTATCCATCTGAGTTGTGTACATTGTTCTATGTTCAATTTATATTGGATTATGATTCTGTTGTGTATGTAACCCTTCTATGCTTGACTATGCATCTATGTCCAGGTCCACATCGAAAATGATCTTTGCTCAACGGTGTTCACCTGGTTAAATAAAGCTTTTGACTGATTGATTGCTTGATTGAATACTGAAGGAACTCAGGGAGGTACTAGGGGCAACACTGATAGCCCTATTTAACAAATCACTGGAGGAGGGAGTGGTGCCGAAAGACTGGAGATGGGCAAATGTGGTACCAGTACATAAAAGTGGGAGCAAGGTGGAGGCTAGAAATTACAGGCCAGTTAGCTTGACCTCAGTGGTGGGAAAAATCATGGAATCCATGTTAAAGGAAAGGATTGTGGCATATCTAGAGGCTAGTGGGGCACAAGACCCAAGGCAACATTAATTCACAGCAGGGAGATCTTGTCAAACAAATCTGATAGATTTCTTTGACTGGGTAACAAAGGTGGTGGATCAGGAAGAAGCGGTGGACATGGCCTACTTAGATTTTAGCAAGACATTTGACACCGTCCCACACAGGAGGCTAGTAAACAGGTTGTGCAGTTGGGAGTAGGTCCCAAGGTGGTACAATGGGTCAGAAATTGGCTGAGCAACAGGACACTGTGGGTGGTGGTGAATGGAATTCAATCCCAGGAGAGGGGAGGTGACCAGTGGGGTGCCACAGGGTTCAGTTCTTGGGCCAGTCCTCTTCAGTGTCTTCAGTAGTGACATTGTGGAAGGGCTGGAAGGGATGGTATGCCTCTTTGTGGATGACACCAAGATCTACAATAGGGTAGACACTCCAGATGGGGTGGAAAAATGAGACAAGACCTAGGCAAATTGGAGGAGTGGTCAAGAGAGTGGCAGCTTAAATTCAATGCAAAAAAAGTGCAAAGTAATGCACTTGGGCCACAGGAATCCTGGAGAGGAATACAAAATGGAGGGGGGAATACTAACAACAACAAAACTGGAAAGGGACCGGGGGGTAAACATTACAGATGACCTGAAGGTGGCCAAGCAATGTGAAAAGGTGGTGTGGAGGGCTAGAGGGATGCTGCGACACATAGGGAGGGGCATCACCAGTAGAAAACAGGAGGTGGTGAAGTCACTGTATAGATAATTTGTTAGGCCACATCTGGAATACTGTGTTCAGTTCTGGAGACCGCATCTCCGGAAGGACATTGACAGAATAGAGGCAGTTCAGAGAAGGGCAACAAAAATGGTGAAAGGAGTACACCAGAAAACATATGAGGAAAGACTGAAAGACATCAGTACCTCAGGGGAATCAACAAGGTCCAGGAGGGCACCATCTTTCAAAAAAAAGAGATGTGCAAGAACAAAGGGTCACAGTATGAGGCTAGGGGGGTGCTCAGGGGAAATGCGAGGAAGTATTTTTTCACAGAAAGGGTGGTGGATGCATGAAACAGCCTCCCAGTGGAGGTCATACAGGCTAAAACGATTGTAGAGTTCAAGAATGCATGGGATAGACAGAAGGCAGCCCTAGTGGTAGGAAAGAGAGGGTAAGCTTCTGATCATTTAGGATCAGGAGTTAACCAGGTAGGGAAATGGACAGATTAGGTGGGCCAGGCAGTCCTTATCTGACATCAAAATCTAAAGGGGCTGAGACAGCCAGGTTTATGAGGGTGCCTGCATGCATGTGAGCCACTGAGCCCTTCTCAGTGGCTCACCAGGACCATCTCCCCCTGGTCATAAGGCACAGCAAACCACAAGCCAGGTATAACTGTTGGAAACAGTTCTACTAGGAGTCACTGCCTTGTGAACAGGTACAGAAACATAAGCACAGGTAAGGTTTAGGTGGCACACAATTATGCTAAATACTTACAGCAGCCAGAACTGGGCTAGGAAGGTGGGATCCAGTAGGTGCCAGGGAAATACAAAGAACTGGGATTATAATGAGGGTCACTGGACAATCACAGATGGTGGACAGCATCAAGAAATTTAGAAACAAATGGCAGCTTAGCAGCAGGCACCAGGTACAGGGTGATGGGCGAGGACTTTGGTGTCAGCATGGCTCTATTGGTAGCACATCTGCCTCTGGGTCAGAAGGTTATGGGTTCTCATCCTACACTGGGATTGAGCTCATTCCATAAATGGTGGCACCCAAGTGCGGTACTGGTGGGGTGCGGTACTGTTGGTGTGTGCCGTCCTTTGGACAAGATGTTAAACTGAGGTCCCTTCTGCCCAGCTCTGGTGCTGACCTGGCAGGTGTCAACTGGAAGGAAAAGAACCCAGCAACTTTTTGCAAATGTAGGGGATATCACAACTGATGTCCTGGCCAGCATTCCCCTTCCCATAAAACCAGTTCATGCAATTATCTAAGGCAGTGTGTGGATGCTGATATTCGAAATGGCTGCTACTATACATTCAGCCACTTCACTACCAGTCTCTCATTGTTTGTAAAGAGCTATGGGATACAGTGAGTATGAAAAGCACTATATAAATACTGATTCTTCTTCTTCTTTGGGGATATTGCCAGTATGCTAGGGTTTTGTGCATGATATATCACTATGCCACTGGCACTATGCCATGAACAGGCGCAGTTTCTGGTGGGGGCTGGGCTCCCAGATGGTGAGGAACCAAATAAGCCACCACCTGGGAACCATCACATATAAGTGGGATTCCTTATAGCTAGGCTCACTATAATGAGGGAGCACTATACCTATAATTGTGATTGTAAAACCAGGATCTGTCAGTTTTATCATCTGCAGCATACAATTACAGGCTACAGTAAACCTTTATAGCTCCATTGTGCCTAATAAGCACCACACTTGTAACATGCCATTGTACCTCCAGCTATTGTATCATATGAAATTAAAAAATAAAAAGGAGGATTACATTTCTAGGCTGCATTTCTGCTTTTTATTAAGAAGATTGTCTGTTCGCATTAAATTCTCATGAGAATAATGCTGCCTGGGGAGCAGTAGATTTCTATTATAAAAAGTTGTTCCAGAATGCCTGGAAACTGACAGACCTTTCTTACAACCTAGGGAAAGTGAAAGCTAAGGTGCAACATGTACATTTCGTAGGAAATGGTTGACCATCATAATTTGACAATGCTGTATGAGAAATGTTTAGTTGATAATCAGCTAGCCCCTAATTTGTACTCAACAGAAATTGCATGTTTAGTTAACCACTGCCATTTCAGTACTGCAAAATCTAAGAAGTTAATATTTTGACAGATTAGTAGTAGCTGAGTTCTTTAAATTGTTCCCTTCAAGTTGAGCATTGGTTAAAGGAAAACAGTTCTCTCAAAGTCTTTTTTGTGTTTGGTTGCAGAATGCAAACAAACAATGGTATAGTTTTAGTGGGGAAAAGCAGATTCTGGAGGTGGGTCAGGCTGTGAGCCAAAGAGGTGGCTGGAAATCAGACTGCAGCCAAGGGTGGTTGATCTGGCCAAGGATGCAGGTTTTTCTACAGAAAAAGCAAACTTTTCAAAGTAGTTTCCCCGCTCCAGTGAGTGTTCTGGCTTTTACCATTTTGATAATGCTGCGTAGCCAATGCTACCTCTACCTGACTCTCTTCCTTCTCACCCCCCCCAACCCAACATGCCACTCCCTGTAACATATTCCTTGGAGCATTGCCTGCTGTGCTTCAAGGAAACCAGATATTCCAACATGTAACCCATTTATGGGCTCCTCCTAAGTCTAGCGGTCAGGTGTCCAGCAGCCCAGCGCCACTGCCAGTGAACACTACTGTCACCCATCCTGAAAGTCTAGTGGTTGGGTCCACAACCCTGCTGCTGGTAAACATTATTTTTCTATCCAAGTCCAGTGGTCAGGTGCCCAACATCGCTGCTAGTAACAGCTATTGTCACCCACAAGTCTGGCGGTCAGGTGTCCAACCCCATCACCAGTAAAGAGGGTGCCTGATCCATACACCATTGAAAATTATTGTCAACTCCCCCCACACATGAAGTCTGTGTTGTATGCCCCTAGTTCCAAGCTGTTTAAAAAATAATCCCCACCAGCCTGCCGGCACAGTGGAAAGATTTATCGGTTCGATGCCGGCGACCCAGGTTCAGGAATGGACTCGGGTGTCCAAGGGCCGGCCGGGGAGAGAAGGTTGGAGCAACTGCTGACTGCTCGCCTTCTCTCAGGGGGAGGGTGGGGTAGAAGACCAGTACCTACTAACCCCTGGAGGAAGCCGGTGGTACAGCAGTGTACCTGGTCCCACTAGCTAAGGAGCATGACTGACGGTAGCGTCTGCCTTGCATTCTGGACATCACGCTTCTGTAGGAGAAACAAGGAAAATGGCGCACTGGTTGGTCGGGTGATGGCTACCCTGGATCCTGGCTGCCAGACTACCCGAGCCCTCATCAGCTGCCTCATCAGCCCCCAGGACCATAAGAAAGGCTGATAAGGCTCATTCCCTAGGCAGGTAGGGGACCCTCCCAATGAAGGGATACATTGGGGTACTCTGGGGATGGCTGCGATGTGGGGCGGTGGGGGTCGGGGGACTACAGGGGGGAGAATTGGTCCATGTGGAGGCCCAAAGAGAAGATTGACCAGTGTGGGTGGGAGCAAAAAAATAAATAATCCCCCACTTTTCCCACCATCTGTGCACCCTACCCACCCTCAACTCCCAGCTCCCACCTCTGGCCTTATCGCAGCTTACTTTGTCCTTCGATGCCAAATCCTCAGTTTCCCTCAAAGTGCTGCTCCTCCATTCGCTGACCTCATTGAAATGAAATCAGTCCCATTAATTTAAAAGTTTTTTTTTGTTCTTTAATTGACAACATTTTTTTTTTTTAATATTGTTACCCACTTTATTCTTTCAAACTCTTTCTTGGCCCCACCCCGACTAACCCTCTGGGTGTTAGCTTTCCAATCCCCTTAATTGGGTGTTAGCGGCCTAGCCAGAAAAATTTCAAACCAACAGGAAATCACCATGCAAAATATTCTTATAGTTAGGACCTGGTCCCCAGTGTATATTGTAACAAAGTAAACTTAGCTGTAACACTCTCTGCTTTTCAATAAGCCAGACTTGTATTTTCATCCACAACCAGGATTTTTTCAGTTTCATATGTCCCAATGTTTTGCCTGCGTGGCTTCTTCTGGGGACTTCTAGAAAATCAATTTACGGTAATAGGTATCACAGTAATTATATTACAACTCGTAAATCACAATATATTGAAATACAGAATGCTGTACATAGCTACTGACGGAGCGTACCTTCTATCCTCTTTATAAACTTCCTTTAGCTCATGTGGTTAAAGAGGCATATATAAAGCCTAAAATAAATCAATATACTGCATAAGTACATGATGCCATACACAATGTACTGTACAGCCAATGGGTTGCCACAACCACAACAGTGCAGTTACTTATCTCTCAAATGGCAAAAAAGCCTAAACTCTAGTGGCACACCTATCCGGGACCCACCCAGTCTTGACTGCCTGCCTAAAAAGTTTCGGGAAGTTTCTTTGTAATCTAGTAGTGTACACCTTCAGAGAAAAAATACATTCATATATTGATGCAAAAATGTGCAATGTTTCTATAAAAAAAATTAATCAATTTAAATGTTTCTGTGTTGTATTTATCATAATGTTATAGCCCCCTAATAATATAGTTTCACATCCTTATAATCTGCTCTCAACCAAAATCCTCTTTACCTGTTCAATTCACTTTGTGTATACCTTTGTTCTTAAAGGACAACACTTGTCCTCCAGGCACTGCATCCCCCAAACCTCAACCCCTCAATAAGGCATTTAAGCCTACAAAATAATTTTTTAATTACCTCTGTGGCTTAAAATGAAACCTGATGTACCAGTCATAACGTAACCATATCCCGAGCTGGGCAACACCATTTCACATTCTCAGCATGGTACCATGCCACTCACCATATAAAATGATACAGTGAGTGACACAACACCATGCTGAGAATGTGAAATGGCATCACGCAGCTCGAGATATGTTTACATTATGGCTGATAGATCAGACATAATTTTAAGTCACAGAGGTAATTAAAAAACTAATTTTTAGGTTTAAAAGCCTAATCAGGAGGCTGTGGTTTCAAGGGTGGGATGCTGGGAGGACTGGTGTTGACCTTTAAGAGGATAATAAATCACATAAGCAGTACTATTTTATATTTATTTTCTATGTACCCCCATTTTATTAAAGGCACTCATTTACCACAATCATATTAGTTTCTTTATGTTACACTCATAATTTTGTTCCAGTACCCATGCGTCCTGCAAAAACATATTGAATTATCAGAGGAAGGTATTTAAAAAAACATAGCTTGAAGCACTCAAAAGAGTCTGTTTCTTACTTCTGTAGCAGAAAACTGATGTTCAAGTAGGCTGGATCAGTGTTCCCAAGGTGCAGCCTCATACCCACTGCTGTCATGCGCAGTGACATAACAAGTGCATCACTGAGGTGCCAACCACATCAACAGTGTGAACCCACTGTGGCCATGCCATGGGTACCTCCTGCACATACCAATTCACTTCACTAAAAAACCTTATAAAATACTGTTTATTAGTGCTGAATTGCCTGCTATAGTCATCTGAATCACTGCAGAAATTGGAAAGACAGTCCTTAGAATCTCATATGTAGATTCACGTGTATCTGTTCTTAAGTGCCATGTCAGTGTTTATATATTAACAAACAAAGTTGTTCTTGATCAGATGTATGTCTATTACAGAGGAGATCAGGGAGGACCTCCCAGTGCCCTGTACTGGATGTGATCTCTGCTCCGTATATCCAAGTATTACAGAATGGTTCTGGTATTTTCATGTCTTCAGGCATACTTATAATAATGAGATCTGAGTATGAGAAGTGTGCAGAGCATGGGGGGATTTGGGAAAAAAGTGGAATTATCCATGTTGGAGTCATCTTATACTATCTATCAGCCAGGATGGTGGATGACCACCAGTATACAAGGACTCATGCACTGCCTAAGGTGTCCAAATGGGGCTTCCAGTTCATTTCTTCCTTTTCCAGGATTTTATTGTGCCCCTCCTACTTTGAGGGGGATTACTTGCTGTTAACCCCAGAACCCTAATGAAGGGACTGTGGCATCTTGCTTTGAATTGTCCAGCTACACTAGAGCTCTCATCACCAGTTCAGATTGTGCTCTTATCTTCTAGTATATGCTTTTTCAATGGATGTAGGGTCTTACCCACATAAAGGCAATCAGAGGGCACTGTATAACATATACTGTGCTCTCAGTGTGGTAATCTAAGTGTGTGTCAGTGTAGAAAGCTTCCTTGATGTGGGGGTGTCTGAAGGAGTCCTTTTTGGATGAGGGGACCCAATAGTAATCCCCCCCCTTGGATTGGGCTGTTCCTTGCTGTAACCATTGCTCTCTCTTGAAAGAGATGGTCAGTTTCATGATGTTCCTCAAGAACACCCCAATGTTCTCCTACTACTTTCCCGACTGTAAGTAAAATGTCACAGTAAGTTGTTGCACAAATAACTTTTCTATCTTCTTGAAAAAAATAGAAAAATTATTTTTGCAACAACTTACTGTGAACAGTAGCCATGGCAAGGAAAGCACCCAATTTGAAAATGAAATTGGTACATACTGTCCCCAAGGAAGCACCCAAACGGGGATGACAATTAGTATTTGGTCCACTCAAATGAGGCATGGACCCTTGTAGCTATTGTTGTGTTTGTGGGAATACTTTCAGACACCCCCATGCTGGAGAAACTTTCCACCTTAGAGTACAGAGAGATTCATATATCTATCACTGTCATTGCAGCTTTTTCACTTGACAATGCTGCCTGTATGATTGGGAAACACAATTCTGTCCTTTCCGGCTTAAAAGCTGTACATCCAAACATCATGAATAGGGGATGTCTCTGTCACTTAGAAGATCTCTGCAGTAAAGCTGTCATGAAAGCTTTACGCTCACCTGTCGAGGAATTGATTTCAGATGTGTACTGCCATTTTTCAACCAGTGCTCGAAGACGGCAGAATCTTAAAGAATTGCATTTTTTACAGATGTAGATCCAGTTACTATCATTAAGCATGCCCCCTCTAGATGGTTGAGACTTGGCAAAGTGACAAACAGAACCCTGGATGTGTGACCACTCTGTTCTCATATATTTTGACAATCTGTGACCACCTGCACAACCATGAACAGTGAATGCTCTTCATGTTCTTTAACGATGTTCAGGAACCCTTGTTGTGTCTTAACATCCAACTAGGAAGCAGAAAAAGCCAACTCCTGACCTGCGTTGTGATGTGCACAGACTCATGTAGCAGTATGCAGGTAGAGTTCTGTTACCAGTAGCTGCTGTCAAACATATGCGGCAACATGATAGCTCTGCTCTTAATGACCACAACAGCTTCTTGCTCAACAGTGACATCAGGGTTGGACTGGAAGTCAAGCAGTACGTGAACAATAATCAGGATGATATTTGGGAGATTGTGGTAGAAAAAGAGTTTTTACAACAAAACTGTATTATTTTATGCTGCTGTGGTACAGAAAATCCTTCAGAAGTTTCCAATCAAGGAGCAACTGTTAAAGAATGCAACATCCCTTTTAAATCCAGGATCTAAGCTAAACATCTCAACACAGCTACCCTTACCACAAAAAAAGGCAAGTTCTTTGTTAGAATTTTGACAGTACAAGATACAAGGAGAAGGGGGGACAAATACTTCAGGCAAGTGGGGGTTGGGTAAGGGGGGAGAGGACGACAGATGAAGGGATTATGGAGGGCAGGGTGCTGGAGGGGTTGAGGGCATTAAGAGTGGACAAAATGTCAGGTCCAGATGGCATTCACCCTAGAGTACTGAGGGGAACTGGCAGATGTCCTTGCAGGGCCACTGGCAAACCTGTTCAATACCTCCCTGGACACAGGATGTGTACCACAGGACTGGAGGATGGCCCAAGTGGTGCCTATCCATAAAAGTGGCCCAAAAGATGAACCAGGGAACTACAGGCCAGTGAGCCTCACCTCGATAGTGGGCAAACTCATGGAGATCATCCTAAAGGAGAGGCTTGTGAGCTTCTTAGAGGCAAACGGTATCCAGCACAACCAGCAATATGGGTTTGTCATGGGCAGATCATGCCAGACAAACCTGGTAGAGTTTTATAACTGGGTGACACAGGAACTGGACAAGGGCCATGCTGTGCATGTCCTGTACTTGGACTTTAGTAAGGCCTTTGATTCAGTGCAGCAAGTGATACTGGGAGGGGGGAAGCTGGAGTATGTGGTGGCAGGACCAAAAATGGTGATCTGGATCAGGAACTGGCTGATGGGGAGACAGCAAAGGGGGGGGTGGTGGTGGTGTGGGGGGACTCTCATCACCGAGAGTGGTAATGAGAGGGGTACCACAGGTATCAGTGCTGGGACCAGTACTGGTCAGGATTTTCACTGCAGATATCTTGAATGGGATCCAGAGCAAAATCAGTCTGTTCGCAGATGATACCAAAATGGGAGCTGTGGTAGATGACATGGAGGGGGAAAGGGGTTGCAGGAGGACCTGAATAAGCTACAGGAGTGGGCAGATAAATGGCAGCTGGGGTTCAACCCCAAGAAGTGCAAGGTTCTGTATTTCGGAGCCCAGAACCAGGGGAGGGATCATCACTTAAATGGGATTCAGCTGGGTTGCTCCTCAGAAGAGAAGAACCTAAGGGTGATCATAACAGGGAGCATGAACCACTCTGTTTAATACAGAAGGGTGGTGGAAAATGCCAACAAAATTCTGGGGTGTATAGCTAGAGGGATCTCTTCCAGAAGTAGGGAGGTTATCCTGCCTCTATATAGGTCACTGGTCAGGTCCCAACTGGAGTACTGCATGCAATACTGGTATCCATTCCTGAAGAAGGACATCAGATTGTTGGAGGGGGTACAGTGTAGAGCTACAAAGATGATCCAGGGATTGGAGGGCAAGCCATTTGGGGAAAGGCTGGGGGAGCTGAATATGTACTCTCTGGAAGAGAGGAGGGCCAGGGGAGATATGATTGAGACCTTTAAGTACCTGAAGAGAATAGACAAGACTAATACAGAGAGGATTTTCCAGAGGAAAAAGGAGAGGGACATGAGAGGACACCAACTGAGATTGAAGGGGGGTAGATTCAGGAGAGAGATGAGGAGACATTTTTTCATAAAAAGAGTGGTGGACAAGTGGAACTCCTTGCCGGGTGAGGTGGTGGCCTGCAAGATGGTAGACAGCTTCAAGAGGGGTTGGGATAGGATAAGGGGAAGGGGTAATAGGATGGGCGAAAGGAGGGGCAGCAGCAGTATGAGGTGCTAGTTGTGCACTTGAGCAGATTCGATAGACCTTGAGGCCTGTTTCTGCTGGCATTTTCATATGTTTGTATGCAAGCATATATGCTGGCATATACAAGCTACATGTACATTTTTATGTAGGTTTATAAACATTTTTGTGTATGAATTATATGCAAGGAATGTGTAAGGACTGAGACATTTTCCTTGCATGAGAAATTCATGCAAGAAAAATTCATTGCTTCATGCAAGAAATTCCTTGTCAACATCCTGGGATGCAAAATAAATTGTTTATGGGGTTACTATGCTACATTATTGGTTTTACATCCTGATGTGGGGTTAGAACCTATAATTTTCTAGCTCTAGAAGCAGACGTGCAGCGTACAGAGCCACTGACACCATGTTGTTCAAGTGTTGTGCAAAAAAGTGTATGAACAAAAATGCTTTCATTCTACTCCCAATTTTTTTTTTATTTGAATGCAAAATACCACTGTTACAACTCTTAGAGTGGTGTTCACATCAGTATTAATATACAACTGAGGTCATAATACTATACTCTACTTGGGGCATCACAATCATTACGTTAACTTATTATGATGTAGCTATAGATGGATATGAATTCAAACGGGGAGTAAAAAACAAGGGTAGATAAACTGTAAAGGATTATGATCCAGTTTCATACAAAGTTCCTCAGTAATGACAGGAAGGGGAATCTAAGAAAGATATATGTAATATTAGCAGAATAGTACCTAAACAATACATTTTAATAAGTTTTTATTGAGGTGGTTGCAGCTTTTCACAGTTCAGTGTACCTAATGATATGTACTAGCACAACAGAGACATTTATTTATTTATTTATTTAATTTTGTTTACCGGGTAAACCCATTGAGACTAGAAGTCCCTTTACAGAGGTAACCCCGGGGGAGATACAGATGGTAATCAACTGAAACTGAACCAGATTAAGCTGTTGGTGGTATTTTTAGTGTATAGGGGAAATTTGACCAGGACACTGGGGAAATTCCCCTACTCGATTGGAGGTGGTTGCTGTGACGCTGTGCAAACTACTGCATGTGTTTGCTAGGGCGTGGAGGAGTGCAGACGTGTGGAAGGCTGAGGTGCTTATCACCTCCTTGGCCTTCCTTTTCTCTCTAGTGATCAAAATGTCTTTGGGTGTACCTGTACAAGGGAGTACTTTCGCTCTGATGGATCAGGTTCATGTCGCTGCATCCTCTACTATGGTTTCTGATGATATGTTGACTTCGGAGAATGATTCTGCATTGGACGGCATTCGCAGGCAGTTGGCCTTGGAAGAAAGTCGGTACCAGGAGGTACGGAACCGCTTGTTGCGGGATTTAGAATCCACACAGAACGCTGCTGGTGCTGCACAGGAAGAGGAAGTGGTGCTCCTTCCTCATTACGACGATGGTATGCAGGTTGATGTGGCTGAAACCTCTGCTAAGGTTCGGCCAGTGGATTTTGCTGAGGATCTTTCCCCGCTAGCTCTTTCAGAGAGCTCTGTAAGTACTACTGGTTCCAGTATTCTGCTGAGGGAGTCGGTTAAGCCGAGTAGTGCTGACAGTATCCCCTAGTTCTGTTTTTTGCTCCCAGTCTACTGATGTTTCTATTACCTTACAACCTCCTATATTGGATTCTGAGACGTCTGACTCTGTCTCTGCACAGCAGTGTGCTGTCTCTATGCCTGCCTTTGACTTCTCTGCTGATTGTCGGCAGTCTGCTTCTTCTTCTCTGCCTTCTCTGGACAACACCCTTTCTAATGATGCTGATATTGCTCCTGAAGCGTGGGTTTCTCAGGCTTTGGAAGCGGCAGGATGGGTTAGGTCCTCTGATGGCGCAGGGTGGGATCCGAACCTAGTACCTTCTTCCCCTGTTAAAATTTGTGTGGATATTGAGCAGGCAGATATATCTTCTGCCTCTCTCTCTTTGGGTCAAGGTTCCCCTGCAGCACATATCCCCACTGATACTGGGCTTCTTTCTACATCTCTTTTGGATGAAATAAAATGTTTAGAAGGAGAATCTTCTTTGCTGAACCCCCGGTCTTTACAGACTACTGTCAAGATGTGTCCTCAGAAGGTCCTCTTGACAGTCTGTGGAGCCTGTACCTCGTCAGCTACTGTCCTTCTGTTTGGCATGTTGGCATTAAAGAGAAACTTTTTCCTGCTACTTTTGGACTTTCCTCTGAGCCTGCAGCTCGGCGTAATGCGGTGCGCCTGACGTTTAAGGGTCCTGTGTCTGAAGTTCCTAATAGACAATTTGTTGGTCAAGACCTTTTGAAGGGGAGCATGAAGTTCTATGCCTATGAGATTTATGCTCTAATTCATATGCCTGGAGATTCTGTCTTTGACATTAGTTTTAAGACCCCGTCTGGACTGGATCGATTTTGGAAGCAGTTTCAGCTCCTAAAACATACTCCATTGTGGAGTTCCTTTATGGCCGTACCTTTGACTAAGCCTGTAACTAAGAAAATTACAGTAATGTTTCGAAATGAAGGTGTTGATGTTGCTGACATTACATATTGGTTGCAACAGCATTGTGTAGTGAAAGGACAACCAGAACCTATCCTGGACGATGAATGTTTATGGACTGGGGGATGGAAGTTTTTGGTAGATTTAAGGATGGAAAATGGCTTAACCCAGCATTTACCAAATTGTTTTTTTCTGGGGAAGGACAGGGGGGTAGTTTTTAACCCGGGTCAGCCTCGGGCCTGTTATAAATGTGGGGCCTTGGGTCATCTTAGTAATGTTTGTGATCGACAAAAGTGTGGTCTCTGTGGTGATCTAGGACATATTGGTGCACATTGCAGGAATTCTCCAAGGTGTAATCTCTGTGATGAAGTGGGTCATACTTTTAGACTCTGTTCTTGGGCTTCCCACAATTGTGTGTATCCAGCTATTAGGGCAGAGCAAGACATCTATGTAGCAGCAGCTCAGAAGGAGAGCCAGAAATTTCAGGCCTTGCTTACCCATTCCCAACCTTCTCCTTTGCCCCTCCAATATCTTTGGTTCCTTTAGAACTCCCTTCTACCTCTAATTTGGTTCCTACTACTAAAGTTCTTCCTGTAATGGAAGTAGAATCGACTTTGGATCTAGATACTCCTGTAATTTCTACTGAGTTACCAGAAGAAGCTTGTATAAATAATGTGGCTCAGGCCTCTTCCTCCTGCCCTTCCACTTCCATGGCCCATTCTAATATGCCTCCTCCAGAAATGCAGCAGGAGGCCTCCTTTCATAGAATAACTCATTCTAAGGCCCATAAGGTTTCAGTAGATTCTACTATTGTTACTGACCCCCTTTCTTTACAAAATGCTTATACGCCATTACAGGATCATGAAGAGGAAGATGATGGTTTAGCATCAGACATTTCTTCAGTGGCCTCTTCCCATGCAGACACAAGTTTAGACATTGGTATCCGTGATAAACTGAAGCCAAAAAAATGGAAAAAAAGGAAATGATGTGTCTTGGGAGACATGAATTGTTTACTTTTTTCCTGTTTTTGCTCCTTTCCTTAAATATCATTTTCTATGGATAATGCAGTGACTTTCCTGACTATTAATGTTAATAGCATTAAAAACTCTCGTAAAAGGCAAGTAACTTTTGCTAGTTTAAGGGAATGTCGGGGTAATATATTATTGCTACAAGACACTAGGTTGCATTCTTTATTACAGCTTAAAGCAGCGGAAAAAGATTGGAGATGGGGTGTTTCTTTATGGTCCACGGGTGAGGATGTTTGTGATGGGGTGGGTATATTATTTGCAGATCTTAGAATTAAGATTTTGAAAGTATTTGATATCTTTCCAGAAAGAGCTCTGTTGGTGGATTTTGTCTATTCAAATTGTGTTTATCGCTTGATTAATGTCTATGCACCTCAACAAAAGGCGGACAGGGCAGCTTTGTTTCGTAAAATTTCCCCATATCTCCATACATCCAAACTGGTCTTGTGGGGTGGTGATTTTAATTGTGGCTTGGGTCCCCGGGATTGGGGTAGAAAGACCAAGAAAGTTTTCTGTGATAATAATGCTCTTCTTGAGGTACTTACATGTCACAATTTGGTTGATGTTCATGATATATTACATATCACCCCGTCCCACACCTTTTTTAAGGGAAGCTTATCTACTCGCATATATTTTTGGTTTTTATCTCATAAAATTACCTGTTCTGAGGTTGCTCTTCTTCCCTTGGAAACATCGGATCATTTGGTAGTGCTACTACGATTGGGCTTGTACCAACAACTTCCTATGGGCAGTGCTTATTGGAAACTAAATGTGAACCTATTATATGATGCTATTATTGTAGGCCAGGTCCATGACTTATTTGCTGTACATGCTGATCTTTGTTTTCTTTATGATAGTCCACTTGAATGGTGGGAAAATGTTAAGTTAGACTTAAATTATTATTTATACAGGTTTCTAGACACCAAGCAAGTCAGTATTTGGACTATTTAGGTATAGGGCCCAATACATTAAGCTCCGGGTCAGGTGTCAGTTTCGGATGATTCTGCTTTATCTAAACTTCAAGATGTTAAATTAAAATGTGTGCTTTTTAAGTCTCGGAAGATAAGAGTTTTTCAGCAAAAGTATTTGGTCTCTGGTTCCAAGCGGCAAGTCAATCCATATGCTTTTCACACTCTACAGAGCAGCTTTGGCATGTCTGTTTTACTAGATGATGGCCGGTAATCAAGTACATGATGTGAGAGGTATTTGTGAGTTGTACAAGTCTTGTTACTTCTAAATTTCAGGGCGTACCCCCAGCTACACCTAGTTTCTTTTTTCATAATTTAGACGTTCCTTCCCTTTCAATTGTGGATCAAGAAACTTTGGTGTCTCCTGTCACTATAGAGGAGATTATATTTGCTATTACTAAATTATCTACTCGGACTGCTCCAGGCATAGATGGTATTCCTAATGAATTCTATAAAACTTTTTCTGATACTGTGAAGTCTTGGTTACATGTTCTTTTTCAGTCAATTTGGATGGAACAGAAGTTGACTCCTAGTATGTGTAATGGTATTATGGTTTTTCATTATAAAAATAAAGGGGATTCACGGCAGTTATCGAACTGGAGATCCATTAGTCTTTTGACCTCTGACTATAAGATTTTGGCCATGATTCTGACTGCTAGACTTGCTAAAGTGGCAGGTCACCTACTTATTACAACACAATCATGTGCTGTTCCTGTTGAAATATTATTCATAATTTAACTTATTTACGTGAATTAATTGAACTAGGTTTGTCTCAGTCCTTGTCTGGTTATCTTTTATCTCTTGATCAACAAACTGCATTTGATGCGATTCGTCATGAGTATATTTGGGCAGTTCTAAAGTATTATGGTATACCTGCACTTTATTGCTATCTTAGTTGTTTTGTATTCAGGGTCATTAATTACTCCCTTGGTGAATGGATATCTGGGTGTCCCCATTCATCTTAATGTTGGAGTCTGGCAGGGTGTCCCTAAGTCCTCTGTTATTTGTTTTGGACTTGATCCTATTTTATGGTATATAAATGCTGACTCTCAGGTAGAGCCTATTTCTTGGTAACAGGTGATGTACTTCACAAAGTTTCAGCGTATGCTGATGATTGTATATTACTGTAGCAGATTTAAAGTCTAGTATCGAATTCTTCAGGTCTTTCAGGAATTACAGTCTGTTACTGGTATACAGGTTAATTATTCAAAAAGCAGGATATTGGCTTTAGGGTCTACTTTGATTTCAGATTCCTTTGATATCCCGATAGTGCAGGGTAATGTGAAATTATTGGGTATCTATTATGGCACTTCTACGGCCTCCCAATATAATTGGGATATGGTCTTTGATATTGCTCAACGAAAGATGGCTAAGTGGCAATCTTGGAAAATGACTTGAAAGAAAAGGGTATTTCTTTTCCGTTCATATATTCTTCCAATTTTTTTACATGTCTCGCATATATTTCCCCTTCCTTTTAGTATGTATGCTAAGATTATGGGTATTTTATTTTCCTTTCTCTGGGGGAGTCGCTTAAATCCTGTTAAACGGGCGCATACATGCAGGGCTTGGAAGTCAGGAGGTCTTCACATGGTACAGCCTTTAGTATTTTTGAGGGGGAATTTTTTTTATAGTACCATACATCCGATGTTACTAGATACTGATGGTATGGGACCATTATGTATGAGTTTATGGGGTACTGAATTTCTTACGGCCTGGGGTAGAGGTAAATGGCATCGGTCAGAAAAATTGCTGCCAGAATATGTTCAAATCACCTTAAAATATATTAGATTATGGAAAATTGAACTTCTTTGGTTTCTGTCACATAAAAAAAAAAGTATTTTATACACATATAATGGAATCTTGTTGTTTTGAGGATCCTTTATTTCTGGTCCCTACCTCGGTAAATACTGACACTGTTGGCTAGCATGATTGAACCTAGAATCCCAAAGAAAATGCAGGATGTTGTTTGGCTTTGTGGACATCAGAAGCTTAATGTTCGGAATAATCAAAAGCACAAGCAGTTAGGTGACAGATATTGCTCTGACTCGTCTTGTACAGGATGTCTAGAAACTATGCATCATTTGTATTTTGATTGTTTTCAGATACAGGGTTTCTGGTCCACCTTGGCTGTTCTGTGGGGTGAACCTCTGTTTCAATTTATGACGTATGATATTTTAATTTTGGGACAAATTCCTGCTGAATGGCATAAATGGCAACAGGGCACAGCCTTTGTAATATTGGCTTGCCTTAAATGGGCTATATGGCATGCCAGATGTTTATGCAGTCTCCAAGCTAAAACTGTTCTGATGCAAGATGTTTTTTTCCATATTCAGAATGATTTGGATGCTTTATATGAGTATGAGTTCCGTACACTGGGGTCTGCTGTTGGTAGTCATTTATGGCACCATGTTGAGTGGGTGGGTTAATTCCATTGGTGTTTTCTTGCTTTTTGTATGATTAATATATTGTTCATCTGTACTTAAACTTATAATTTTGTTTTCTACTTTATTGTCTTCTTGAATTGCTCTGTTGCTTTAATTTTTTGTATAGCTTGTATTACGTTTTTGTTCTTCAATAAAAATTTCCCCTACTAAACAGTAGGGGAACCGCTGGCCATCCCTCTGAGATGACCATTGTGGTGGATGCAGGAGAGAGGATGGATACTACAGAGCCAGGCCCCCCCCAAGTTCTCTTACCGCAAGAGGCAGTAGAAAATGCTGTGATAATGTTGGAGTTACAAGGAGAAAATGCTGGTATGGATATTTTCATTTCCATCGAGGATTTGGCCAATGACAATTATGTAGTAATGCAAAATAAGGTACAAAGTTCAGAGTCTGATAAGCTTGTTGATAATATACTGCATGCTCGTGATAAAAATGCAGAAAACTTACTGTTGTCTCAGAGAGATGCAAAGGAAGAAAGACATTTGCTTAAAAAACAAAAGTTGCAGCTTGAACTGTTGAAATTGTAGAAATGTTCTATACCTGTCACTGTAGTGCTCCATCTGTCACAGTAAATCACCTTGGCAATGACATAGTTGCATCAAATGGAGCCACAGGTCCGACCACTGTCAAGGATGCCATGGAAAGAAAGCAGGCTGATGCCAAAGACACAACACAGAGGGCGGCTGGCAGTAATTACAACCCCAAGTTCATGGGCCCAGAGCTGCAGGCTGCTTCACAAGATGACTTGCAGAGGGCCAAGCTCAGAAAAGAAAAAACAAGCTGCCGATGGCTCGGCCTACAGCGGCCCCCTGCTATGGCTTCAGCTCCTCAAGTGTTTTCTCAGAACACAGCACTGGCTGCAAAGGAACAGACTCTGGATGCTGCAACATCTTGAACAAGTTCAAAACACCTTGCTTGGTGTTCCAGCAGAGACACTGCATCTGTATCTACAAAGGGAATACCGAGGAACTCCAAAATAGGTACCGGGCATTGGTCCCCAGGCCATGGGCTTGAAAATGTGGGCTGGATCTAAAATGCTGGTGACACATGGATCCCAGACCCATCTGACTCCACAGTTCAACAATTTAACATTGCTCTAAATAATACTACACAATCTGAAGCAGTGGCCACCACACCTGATGGACGCAAAAGTGTTTCTATACCCCGGCATAATGATGACACATAGTGCACTATGGACAATGGAAATACTGGAATAAACATTTCTGTAGGCTTTGTTAGCAAAGAAATCACTTCTCCTCCTCCCACAGATCAGCACCCAGAAATTTCAGATCCTGCACAAGCAGGAGAGGACTCCATAAGGTTCGGCCCCACAAAAGCTACCCTTAGAAACCCTGGCCAAAAAGCCTGGCTAGAACCAATGCTCAAACTTTCTGACCTTCTCCAGAATAAGGGTGAGCTGGCTACCAGAAGGAATGCAGTGTGGCTAATTTACAAAGGTGGGTTTGAAACCCCCCTGACAGACTACACATGGCAAAATTATTACTTAAGGGCTCTATGAAATTTTTCTCTTCAGAAATACTTGCATTAATTCATATTGATAATGTTAATGTTGATTTTAGTTTTAAAAATGCATCCGGTTTAGACAGATTTTGGTCACAGTATCAGAACCTTAAGAACACCCCCATTGGGATCCCATTTTTAGCTGTGTACCTCTTACCAAACCTTTTGTTAAACATATTGCTGTGATGTTTGAAAATGAGGGAGTTAATGTAGAAGACATTCTCATCTGGCTACAACAGTGTTGTGAGGTGATGGACAGGCCAGCCCCATATTGGATAGCGAACAAATATGGAAGGGGGGTGGAAAATTAAAGTAAAGCTGTTTTCCACAAATAATGGGCCAGTTCATCTTCCAAATAGTTTCTTTTTAAGTAAAGACAGAGGGTCTCTGTTCTGTGCAGGGCAACCCAGGTCTTGCTTTAAATGTGGAGCCTGCACCCACCTGAGTTCAGCCTGTGACACATCTAGGTGAAAACATTGTTTAGAATACAGGCTTGTCTCTGCCAACTGTTTAAATTTATTTAAATGTAATCTTTGTGAACAAACTGAGCATGCATATGGCAGATGTCCTTTGGCTTATCACAATAGAGATGGCTGTCCCTCCCATGTAGGTTTGATAAGCAATGCCCAGCAAATGCAACCAAGGAGAGTAGCAGATCAGAGTGTAAGAGCTGCTAGAGAAACTTTAGGCACTGATGCACAGGAACAGGCTGACACTAACTCTCCACCTGACAACAACTCTCAGCCTAATGATACCAGAATTCAGATGGAAATAGTTGCCCAGGAGACTGAAAGGAATGAGAATGAGAATGAAGGCCAGAGTATTACACAGGTAACTACTGCTGAGTCGGAGGAGACAGCCACTAGGGAAATGCCTCTTTGTCCTCCCCCCAACCAAGGAACTGCTTTTAAGAAAGTGACACAGAAGAAAAGAACAAGATTAGGGACAGGGGCATAGCTACAAGGGTGCAGGGGGTGCAGTGGCACCCGGGCTCATGAGGTTTGAGGGGCCCAAATCATAATTCTGATGTTTATTCAAAACTGGGGAGGGGCCCTGTAACATCACCTTGCACCCAGGCCCTCTGGGAATTTGCTACACAACTGATTAAGGAAGACATTAGCTCCTCCCAGTTTCAAAGGAGAACACCAAAGACAAAGACAAAAAGCCCAGCTCCTGGTCTGTTGGTAACAAATATGCTGCCTTGTCAACTGACTCAACAATAGGAGGCTCTGATGAAGAGTCTGATACCTCTTCCATAGCTTCCATGGCCACTGACACAGAAGAGGGAGATGGGGAAGACTCAATTGCTAAATGCACCAGACAGAGGAAGCTGTCTAGCACACCTTACATAGTTGAACATACCACCCACTACCGTTTATTATGCACTCCCTAACTATCACTACTCTTAATGTCAATAGCATCAAAAGTACAATAAAACAGATAGGGACACTTCTCTCACTACAAGAAATGGGGGTTGGGGTGGTATTCTATGTATACAGGATACCAGTCTTAAAACTAATACAGAACTACAACAGGCTTCCCATGCCCATGAAAAAGGGCCCTCATTTTTGTCCACAGGAGAAGATACCTGTGATAGTATTAGTATACTCTTTGCTAACCCTGATTTAAAAGAATCTAGACTGGTAGATATTTACCCAGGTAGGGCATTGATGTTGGACGATGGCTACAGACAGGAATGATTATGATTGGTTACCATATACGCCCCTCAGACCAAAGCTCGGAGAGTTGCACTCTTCAAAGAGATACAGCCCTTTTTGCATAGTTTCCACTTGGTTATATGGGCGGGGAACTTCAACTGTGGGTTAAAGCAATCTGATAGAGGGCTTCAAACAGATAAGCTGTTCTGTGATTAACTTGTCCTGCAAAATATCATCTCCGCAGCAGGTCTAGTGGACTCATAAAGAAGTAGGTTTTCGATGGGGGGGAGGGTCACACATACTTTAGGGACCCACTCTCCACTTGTATAAATTTCATATTTATTTCATCTGCTCTTTCCATTCAGTATATGCAGACAAATGCATGGGAATTATCGGACTATAAGTCCATTACGACTCAAGTATCATGGGATAATTCACCAAGATGCAAAACAAAATGGTTGGAGACTAAATGAAACCAAATTTGAAGACCCCCATATTTATAAAGCACGGAAAAAAGAGTGGACAGTCAGGTTATCTGTGCTAGAATGCTATGATGAACTAACAGATTGGTGAGAAGACACAATACAATCTTGGCAGAAGTTATTCCAAGAGAAATCCAAAAATAAAGTTAAGACTACACACGATATCTTCAGCTTAGGGTTCTGTTACAACGTCTCTTATCTCAAGCAGAAATTAATAAAGTGGACTATAGTCCTCAGATCAAATTAATCAGGAAACAGATGTCGGACCTGTAATATGACAGCACCAAATCTTTAAACCAAGAACTCAGATTTGGAACCCACATTATAAAAGGGTCCATGGACCCTTTTAAATAATGTAAATCTTGAGTTAATCACAGAGTAATTTCTGAACTTAAATCAGCTTCAGGTCAAATAATTTCCTCCTCTACGGGTATTTTAAGAGAAGTAGAGCAGCAGGGAATCATTGTTTTGTACCATGCTACCCACAAATTAGTCACCAGATGATTTTTAAAAATTAAATCTACCACAAGAATCAGACTCCGAGTCTTAGGATTTATCGAAGTACATAGGCTTAGAGGACGTCCAAGCTGCCATCATGAAACTCAAAAACAATGCAGTCCCAGGATCCAGACTATACAAAACCTTTAGCAAGCAGCTCACTCCTGCATTGGTTATATTATACAACAACATGCTACAGTCAGAAAAATTAACTGATTCAATGAATATAGCAGTCCTGATTTTATTATATATAAAAGGAGCACGAGAAGACTTAACTAACTGGAGGCCTTTAAGCCTTCTAAACACTGACTTTAAAATACTGAGTAAAATTCTACTTGCTAGGCTTTCAAAAATTGCTAACAAATTGATAAGCCCACCACAGGCATGCGCCATTCCAGACAGATACCAGCAAGACAATGTCATAGTGTTGAGAGAGAGATCTTTCAGAAAAGCAAGACTGATGAAATACTAGGGTTTGTGTTGTGCTTGGACCAGGAAAAGGCTTTAGATAGGCTGGTGCACTGTTTTTAATTTGCAGCATTAAAAGCATTTGGGATCCCCCACACCTTTGTAGAATGGCTTAGATAAGATGTGTAAGCAATAAGACATGATGGGGTGTACGTGGAACACATTTTACTACATGGCCAAGAGCGTAATAAGGCACGAGGTTGAAGGCCAAGTGACTTTAGCCACTGTCCATGTGGTAAAATGTGTTCCATGCACATCCCAGAGTGCCTTATTGCACTTATTAAATGGGCTCCTATTTTAAAACTTTTTTCAAATGGGAAAAGCATGTTTATATGTAGAAACAATACATTTGCTTGTGTGCATTTGTGATAAAATAGTCCTTCCGCCCACTACAAATGATGTCATTGTATTGTTGTCTACTTTCTTCTTCTTCCTGTTTTTTTTTCCTCTCTGTTTTTTTCCCCACATTCAAGATATTGAATGTTTGTCATGGAATGGTTACCATAGAATACATGGATTCAACATTCTGCTCAGTTCCACTGCTAGAATGTTACTGTCCTAACCTACTACACACACACACACACACACACACACACACACACCCCAAAGGCCTCTGTTACAGTCAGGGCAAGGAGAAGAGATTTCCCTGATAAGCAGGTAAAGATAGAAGGGGGATTTTTCATTGTCAGCAAATAAACAGTTGTAATGAAAACTGTAAACAATACTTATAATTTGTTTATGTGTGTAAGGAGAATGTGATGATCAGGGAAACAGCATTTAATTAATATGTTTTATTTTGCATTTAAGGTAGTTTTATTTGTAGGGCCCAGTGCAAGCAAGTATGATGTTTACAGTTACAGGGCAAAAAAACAATGGCTGCCTGTTTAATGCTTTAACATTCTATTAGCATAATGATTCCAGTGGTGATCAGTGCACATTTGGCAGCACTTTTTATTTTCCATGCATGGAACATAGTTGCTACAGGAACAACAGCCAATCAGGGTTCAGGATTTTCCCTTACCATTTTATAAATAGTAGTGCTATACTTATTCCTAATACCAATGGTTGGAGTGGGAGGAGAATTGCGGTGAAAAGAGGGGGCAGACACGTGTGTCCCCTTAGTCCCTTGCTGTATACCTTTGGAATAGATATTCTTATTCAGCAGACTCTAAATGAAAACAAAATCAAAGGCATTCCCTAGTACAAGGGGTACCCTTGATCAAAGTTGTAGCATATGCAGACGATGTCATAGTCACAACCGCAATTGACACCTGTGAGGTCACACTAGTAGAGATATTAGGAACATATTCCAATATGTCAGGCTCCAAGATAAATTACAAGAACATTAGAGGGGTGCCATTGGGTAACACCCCCAGCCTACCGACAATCTTTTTTCAGGGTTTCAGATTTCTCAGAACCCTTTCAATATATTCGGGATAGAATTCAGTCCAGGCGACATGGCCCAGACCAACTGGGAAGCAGGTTTGGTAAGGCCAAAACAGACTTATAGCTGATTGGAAAGGGCAACAGATATCTAAAAAAAAAAAGAGTAATCCTGATTCAAACATTGTTGATACCTATTTTTCTATATATAAGTTGTTTTCCCCCACCTCAGGATCTTGTGACTGCATTATTCAGTGTATTCTTTCAGACCTTTTAAGGGAGTAGGCTAAATCCCATAAAACATGAACTGACATACAGGACTATAAAAGAGGGTGGAATTGACATGGTACATCCTGTAGCCTTTTTTGCAGCATATTTACTAACTACAATATTGGTCAAGCACTGAAACCAGGCAATAACCTATGGAAACTGCTGGTACTGTCATGGTTAGCTCCCTGTATTTCCCTATGGGCACAAGGGAAATCTAGGTTACATGATAGGATACCCTCGTTGCCTAACTATGGATCTGATTTAATGAAAAATTTGATTAAATGGGGCCTTCCGGCCATTCAGTTAAAGACAATGGACAGGAAAAAACATTTACAGAACCATATTACTGGCAGAAAGACAAGAAGAGGTTATATTCCCACAATGCCCTGCAAATAAAATCCAGGGAGTAATAAAACATATACCAAATACAAGATTACCAGCATATGTTTGGGATTTAGTATGGTTCAGAAATTTCGGCAGGATTAGTGTTGAGAACAACAATACATATAAACAATTATCTGACAGGTATTGTCCCAGAGACTCTTGCTCTCAAATACAGGAAACACAAGAGCACCTCTTTCTAGAATGTGAGTACAGTATGCCAAATCCTTGTGGGACTTGATGGCTAATGAATAGGCAGAACCCTTATTTGCCAACCTGAATTGTTCAGGATTATTTTATGGATCCCTCTCCCTGGGGGTGGGACAAATATAATGCTGAAACTTTATATATTGTGTTTGCTGTATTATGTTATTTTATCTGGAAGCTAGATGTGTTTGGGTGACACAGTAGAGAGTTGTGACACACAGAGTTGTTTGAAAAAGCAAACATTGCCTTACTAACTATTATACAAACCAACCTAAAATGCTTTCTGTTGGAAAAAGTCAAATTCTTATGGATTCACTGTGAACAATTGACTATTTAGCACCTTTTGGTTTCTGGCACGCGGGGGGACCTCATACCAAAAGTCTAACTAGTTATAGAAGAAAGAGGTATAAGGGCCAAGTAGGACCTGCTGATATGGAGCACTCCAGTAGGTAGGAAATCTAGTTAATTAACTAAGATTGAGATAAATGTGCACATGTTATCTTGTGGAACTTATACTTCACGTGATGTACCAAAGGTTATGTGAATGTGATTATTGCATCTGCAAAATGTTTTCTTTGATTGTATGCTTTTGTTTTGTTGTTGATATGTGGATCTCTTTTCAATAAAAATTCCCCTACTCTCCTGCAGGGA
Organism: Neoceratodus forsteri; assembly: GCA_016271365.2. NCBI lineage: Eukaryota > Metazoa > Chordata > Ceratodontiformes > Ceratodontidae > Neoceratodus > Neoceratodus forsteri. Next base: position 154,936,715 of record CM028131.1, on the reverse strand, counting down.
GAACCACTGGTCACTGGCACAGATGGCCAGTCCCGGGATGGAGTTGGAGTTCATGGAAGTTGGGGAGCAGGTCTCCTCCCCTACCCTGACTAAACAAGAGAGCGAGCATTTTTTTGATGCCTCAGGGCATGTACCAGTGGAACACATGCAGTTGCCACTACAGAATGACCAGACAAAACTGAGTCTCAAGCAGAACAGAAAACAAGTCCAGCTGGGGCAGTAGTTAATTTGGACAGTACCATGGCACAGTCAGAAGGACAGTTGCAGGTGCTTTTAGAAGAAGAGGAAGCTCGTTATTATAAAAGAAAAAAGAACTCATGGAGGATCTGACGAGTCATTCATTCACTTCTGAACCAGCTCCAGAGATATTACCCAATGGTACACAGGCTTCAGAGCAAGCCTGTGATGCAGAGCTAATTACAGATATTATTTCCAGCAACACCACACCTGTTGCTCCACCGCAGGCATTCTCTGACCAGACAGATAAGTTTGCTTTTTCGGCCACTCAATGGGATCCTATTCTGCTCATCTTTGGCCAATATAAGAGCTCTACAGGGACTCTGTCTGGAATGGCATGTACAGTCCCCCCACAGACTGGCCAGAGTCAGAGTCCTGATTCTTCACAAGCCTCCACTTCGAAACAGACCTGGTTAGTGGATTCTACGCTTCAAGCAGCTGCATGGGTAAAGGATACAACCTCAGGAAAATGGATATTGGGGTTCATGCCTATTAAATGCCAACTTTCACAGAAACAACTACCACAGGTATGATGCCTAATGTTATGTCTCATTCTTTTACAGACACAGTAATCTCTGATATTGAACTGGAGGCCATTAGAAAAGGGATGCATTCTCCTCTAGAATGACCCACCGATTTACAATTAATGCAAAACCTGACTTGGTATTTTTTAAACGCTGAAAGAATTGAGCCCTCTACTGTGGCTCCATTGCCATCAGAGGGCATCTCCTGTTGTATTGAAACTCACCCATCTTCTCACCACCATCGGCAGTTATCCTCAGCCCCCAATATGACCAGGAACACTGGCACTAATCCAGTGCAGAATCCTATGACAAGACGGTATGCCTCATTATTCCACACCCCTGTTTACCCCACAAAATGATAAAATGCTGTTTGCCTCCATTATAAAGGGAGTCTGGAATCCTTGCCTGACCTTGTTTTTGTTGCATGAACTCTCCTAAAAGAATCTATGGGCTTCATAGCCACTGAAGTTTACGTCCTGATTCACGTCTCTGGACAGACATCCTTTGACATAAGCTTTAAACTCAGTAGTAGTTTGGATAAATTCTGGCATAAGTATCATGCCCTCAATCAAGCTCTGTTGTTGACACCTTTTGATGTAGTCCCCCTCAAAAGACCTGCATTTTGAACAGCTACTGTACTTTTCTGGAATGATGGGGTCAGGGTGACCGACCTCCTGTACTGGCTAAAACAGCAAAGCACAGTACAGGGGAATCCAGAGGCTATTTTTGATTCGGAGCAAACTTGGACCAGGGGCTGGAGAATCCATGTAGTGTTACACTCTTCCAACAATGGCCTCAACATCTACTAAACATTTTTTCATCGGCCGTGACTGTGGAGTACATTACTACACTGGTCAACCTAATGTCTGCTACAGACGTGGGTCCACTACCCATCTCAGCAGCTTATGTGACAAACTCAAATGTACTTTGTGTAATAAACTGGGCCATACTAGTAGATACTGTAGGAATCCGCAAATTTACAATTTATCTAATATTATTGGGCATACCTATACTGCTTGTCCCAAGACTGCTCACAGTCAGGCAGATCAAGTGAATAGTTCTGAACAACAGCTTCTGATTTCTGTAGCCAAGCACTCTAATGTAAATAGGGCCCCCAAAGAAGTAGACCTGCTCCCACTCTTGATCCAGGCCAAGCCCAGAACCAGATCCTTCCAGTGAGCATCACCACCACAGGAAGACCAAGATCAAATGGAATTGACCATTCCAGAGATGTCAGATCCCCTCTCCAGCTGCAAGGGACTTGCCCTCCCCCACCACCCCTCCCCCAGCAGCCTGCCAGTCTAATTTGGATATGGCTTCTACCTCCAGGATTTCAACAGAAATACTCCCCCAGCCCCCCTCCATGAGTGTATATAGAATGGTCCTAAGATGCTATTTGGACAGAAGACCTCCACCTTCAAAGGTTCCCAAAACAGTCTCTGTACCTTTAACTAACAGATTTGAGGCACTACACAACTGTTCAGATGCCTCTGGAGATGAAGCTGATGAATCTTCCCTAAGTTCTTCCATCCCTGATTTGGCTACAGAGGATATGCCACTGGAGGAACTGAGCAGGGCCCCTGCCAAAATAGATAGCACTCCTCTCAGAAAACCAAAATAAATCAAGGGGCCCAAAAAGGGAAACAGAAACAACCACCATAATTTCCCTTTAGAAGTGCCTTCATTCTCTCTATATATTCGCACTTCACTTGTCTGCCTTTTTGTCACTAAATACTATCAATCTTAATAGTAGAAAAAGTGGTAGAAAAAGAAGTGAGTTTTTTTTCATATTTGATTAACAGTGGATCTGCTATTTCTTTTTTGCAGGATACCAGGCTCCATACCATGTCTGAAATTACCATAGCCATGAGGGAATGGTACGTAGGACCCTCATATTGGTCCACAGGACAAAGAAACCTGTACAGGCATAGGAATTTTATTTCATAATATGCATTTTCAGTTGATAAAATTGATTGATTTACATAGAAACATAGAATTTGATGGCAGATAAAGACTGCTTGGCCCACCTAGTCTGCCAATTTCCCTACCTGATGGATAAGCTGCAGATTCTAGTTAATCAACAGCTTACTTCCTCCTAACCCCCACTAGAATTGCCTTATGCCTGTCCCATGCATTCTTGAATTCTCACAGCCCCTCCCTGATCTACTACTTTGGTCATCCAGTCAAAGAAATCTATTAGGTTCATCTGACATTACTTTTCTGCTGTGAAACCATGCTGCCTTGGGTCATGTGCCCCACTGGCCTCTAGGGACTCAACAATTCTTTCCTTCAGAAGTGATTCCATCATTTTCCCTACCACCTACCACTGAAGTCAAACTAACTGGTCTGTAGTTTCCTGCCTCTGCCCTTCTCCCACTTTTGTGAAGTGGAATCACATTTGCCCTCCTCCAATCCTCAGGTACCACCCCATCCTCCCATGATTTGTTAGAGAGTAGTCAGTGGTGTTACTGGTTCTACCCTTAGTTCTTTTAGAATTCTTGGGTGAATCCCATCAGGCCCCATTGCTTTGTCCACCCTCAGTTTCAAGAGTTCTTTCAAAACACTTTCTTCTGTAAATGGACTGGTATTGACCCCCTATTCAGAGTGTCTCTCTTGTTTGGTTTAGGTACCTCCCCCTCCTCTTCCATTGTGAATACTGAGCAGAAATATTCTTTCAGCATCCCTGCTTTTTCACTGTCACCCTCTGCCCACATTCCCTCCCCTTTATTAAGTCTCTGTATACTTTCCTTGGTCTTTCTTCACTCCCTAATGTACCTATAAAAGGTTTTATCTCCCTTCTTAACAGAGTTGACTATCTTTTCCTCAGTTTGTGCCTTTGCTATTCTGGCTGCCTTCCCTACCTCCTTCTGCTTTTCACTGATAAAGTTCTCTGTCCTGCTCCTTCTGTGTTTCCTTATATTTCCTGAATGCTATCCTTTCTCCTTTACCATCCCTGCCACCTCTTTTGAGAACCATAGTGTTTTTTTCCTTCATTTTGTTTTGTTGATTTGCTTCACACAAAGGCATGTTGCCCCTGCAATGGCTGTTTTGATTATTACCCATTATTCCTCCACCTCCCCTTCTTGCCTGTTTGCTAGTGCTTTTCTGAGGCACTCTCTCATTTTCCAAAAGTCAGCCTTCCTAAAGTCCAATACTCTTGTTTTTGTATGGCTTGACTCTATGGCTGTGTTTATTGTGAACCACACTGTTTGGTGGTCACTTGGTCCCAGATGGCTACCCACTTCTAAACCTGAGATCCTTTCTCCTTCCCCATTTGAGAGTTCCAGGTCTAAGATTGATCCTTCCCTAGTAGGTTCCAACACTAGCTGTCTGAGGCATGTCCCCTGTAGGGCATCAAGAATTACCTTGCTCTTGGATGTGCCTGCAGCAAAGGTACTCCAGTTAACATCTGGCATATTCAGGTCCCCATCAACAATATCTCCCCTTTTCTGCCATTTTAAGGATGTCTTCTATCATTTCCTTGTCCATTTCCTCCCCTGAGATGGAGGTCTGTACACAACCCTGTGTGGATTGTGGTGCAATTTCTGTCTCCAGGGTGACCCATAGTGACTCATCACAACTTCCTGTTTACTCTTTAGTTCTGTTGCTTTAATCCCTTCTCTTATATAGAGAGCTACTCCTCCTCCTCCTCTTTTACCCACCCTGTCCCTCCTGCAGACTGTGTATCCTGGTATGTTGACATCCCAATCATGGTTCTCTGTGTACCATGTTTCTGTGACTGTCACAATATCCAGGCATCCCTCTTCTATCAAGGCCACTAGTTCAGGTTTACAAGCTGGCATAGCCCTAATCTTGGACATACGAACTGATAATCAACTTTTCATTGGATTAACATATATGCAGCTTAGACCAAAGCTGAGCACATAGAGTTATTCCACATGGTACAGCCATATCTTTTTTCAGCTCATAATGTTGTTTTTGGGGTGGATTTTAACTGTGGGCTTACCCTGTCTGATAGAGGTAAGCAGGTAAAAACATCCAAAATCGTTTGCGATATGACATGTTTAGCAAATGTGATTAAGTTAGCTACACTGAAAGATGCATACCATTCTTTTCATCAGAGGACAGACCCAACATTCCAGAAAGGCCCACTAGTCCAATCAGCTGGTGAGAAGATACTAAAAGGGATCTTTGTTCCTTGCTTATGGACAGTGAGTAAACAGAAAAGCACAGTGACTATTATTCGTATCTGCAGAATAGGAAGCAGCTTCAGAAACTGACCTCTCTAAGCCTCACAGCGGGTTTAAACTATGTGGATCAAATAAAGCTGGTAAAGGAAACCATGGTAAACTTTCATGCCCATCAAGCTGATGGCCTAAAGAAACAACAGCAGTTTGCCACACAGGGGAAGACTGGTATTATATGCCCTTATAGCTGTAAGAACAGGGTCTCACAAAATGCTTGAAAAGTTCTACTTGACCAGCACAACACAGTTCAAAATACAACATAGGGGATTTTGATTGTAGTGGTGAAACATACTACCATCTTATTTCAAGAGAGGCAGGCAGATGATACTGGCAGGAACAGATTTTTGCCAATTTTCCTCGTCCGCATGGCCCAGCATATGTTGCCCACAATTTACTTCAGGAAATAGCATCCTCTGAGGTGGAATTTGCTATAAAGTCCCTGAAAACTGGCAAGGTATCAGGACCTAATGGACTGACAAATGAGTCGTACAAGATGATGTGCACAGAGTTAAACATAGCATTGGCTAAAGTCTTTAGTACTCTCCTGAACTCCCACAACATTCCTTTATCAATGACCTCAGGGACCTTGACTATTTATATAATGAAGTTGACAGGCAGTCTCTTGGGAACTGGAGGCATAACAGCCTATTAAATGTTGATTTTAAATTATTCACTAAAATACTACACAATAGACTGTCTTTAGCAGCTTAGTCCCTTATTACCTCAGCACAATCCTGCTCGGTAACAGACCACTCTATTACAGACAACTTGATTGTACTAAGGGAGATTTCTGAAAGGGGCTCAAAACAAAGCCTGAATGGCTTTGAGTTTGCCCTGGGTCAGCACCAGGCATTTGATTCCGTGAACCATCAAAATTTGTGATTCATACTTGAATCCTATGGAATCCCACTTCCTTTTATACATTGGCTATGCTGCTTATACCACACGGCAACAGTTATCCCCATGGTAAATAGTTGGAAGGAACCCATGATCCCTCTTAAATGGGGAATCAGATATGGCTGTCCACTCAGCCCTTTATTATACATTTTCAGTATTGCCCTGTTATTACGGACTCTGAACTCCACACACCTCCTACACCCTCTACAGAATCATGAGGGGATTTTACTTTATAAAGCCATGGCATATGCTGATGACCTGTGCATCATGTTCCTGGATATACTCTGTGCTGAGCAGGCAGTCCACATTTGTACAGAATATGGGTTATTTGCAGGAGCTTTTTTAAATTTTGAGAAATGGGTGGGTAAGCAAATTGGTAATCCAGTCCTTACTAATCTGGCGACAGCAGAAATAACCATGGTGGGTGGACCCATTAACATTCTGGGTGTTCTTTTTGATGAGGGTCAAATTGATGTTTTGAACTGGTCACCAAAACTGGACCAAGGGAAATCCCTGGTTGCAAGATGAAACCAGAGACAAATGAGCAAGAAGAAAAGAATCATTCTAGTTAAGACATACCTAATACCATTATTCCTATACATAAGCTATATCTTTCCCTCACCCAAACAACTGGAAAACAGCCCTTTATAATGTATTCCTTCATGCCATATGGGGAAGTCAATGGAACCCAATGAAAAGAAATATTCTTTACCTCCCCACATCGGCAGGAGGTCTAAACATGGTTAATCCCTTGTTTTGTTTTTTTAACTATTTCATTTTTTTTATAACAAATTTGAAGCCCTTACTTTCTAAAGCTGGAAAATCTTGGAGACACTTATTCTTTTTCTCATGTTGGCCTTGGTTTAAGCGGTGGGATACAGGAATTTTAGGTGGTATGGGGGTAGCCAGGCAGATACCTTCCTACATTAAAAGTCTTTTTTCTGAAACTTAAAACTTGGATGATTACCAGCTCTATGGTATTAACTTGGCATAGGTAAACATTATAACACACATAATAGCTATGTATTTCACATACCCCCTTCCCTTTCCAGCCTGCCCCCACCCCTTCTACCCTTCTTAAAGGCTTTTTTAACAGATACTAGAATTCCACCCTATGTATGGGACATCCATTGGATATGCTGCCAATAAAAATGGAATATCAAGGCCAACCAAAAACAGAAACGGCTGATCAGAAAGAATGTGGAGCAGAAACACCTGCATCCAACAACTTGAGGCTACTGACCACCTTTTTTTACATGTACATATATCCCAGTTTTGGCAGTGTTTAGCTAACCAATGGGAAGAACCAAGTTTTGCTTCAGTGAATTATGAAGTTTGAATATTTCAGTAGGCCTACACAACATGGTATGATGTTATGCTTGTGTGACTTGGATACACTGTGGCTGTTTGCCTCTCTGTCCATGGGGTATACCACCTGATAGGGGTATGACAGCAAGGAACCCAAGAGGAGGGTTCTACCCCTAGAGGTGCCATGGGAATGGTTCCCTTGTCTAAAGGTAGTTTAGGAAGAAGCCCACGGAAGAGAGAGATGAGCCACTGGAAGAGGAGGGAAGGATGGTGGAGCAATGAGAAAACAGTTGAAGAGCAACCAGGAGGCGTGGCCTTTTAAGTCCTGATCAGGGACGTGGTTATTTGCTCCACCCCATTGAACAACAGGCATAGAGTTACAATTCAGTGGACCTATGCAACATGGTATGATGTTATGCTTGTGTGACTTGGACACACTGTGGCTGTTCACCTGGATACACTGTGGCTGTTCACCTCTCTATCCATGGGATATAACACCCTATAGGGGTACAACGGCAAGAAACCCTAGAGGGGGAGTTCCACCCCTAGAGGTGCCACGGGAATGACTCCTCTGGTTAAAGGTAGTTTAGGAAGGATCCCAAAAAGAATACCCAAAAGAGTGTCAAACAGTGTGAAAGAGGTGAGGAATTCAGAATGGTATCGAGGATGGGAACAGAGACTGATAGGTGTAGACAGTTAGGACTGGAGTAGAGGAATGGGAAATGGAAGAATAGATACCGGTTCAGAGGTTGGCATGAGACATGAGGGCAGGACTTCCTAAGGAGAGAGGGAACAGCCACGGGGCCACCATCTGACTTCATCCAACAGTGGAACCTAACTACAGAACCTAGAGAGTAGTACTAACGTATCTGGATTTTATGACCATTGGCACAGAGGAGAGGAAAATCCTCTTTTGAGGAGGAAACCTCTGGGGATCCAAGGCCTAGGTCACCTTTCCTCCAGGCTTTGGAAAAATTTGATTAGTGACAGCTCAGTTACTGCAATTTAAAAAGCCAGTCCAAGGGTGGAATTGAGTTAAGGGGAACACTCTCACTCAATCCCTCTAACGGGAATGCCTTGAAGGGTTGCAAGTGAACTCTGCAACACAGAGTACACTGGATGAGGTGTGAGCCTCCAAAGCAGGAGGAGGAGAGTAACGACTGCCAAGGCACTCAGCTGCCCTATTGATCTAAGAACAAACTGGGTGAACCAGAGGTGGTCGTATCGAGAATAGCTTAAAGGGTGCCTCTGAACCCACTCAGGCAGCTAAAGGGGCCCTGTCAGGGGGAGCCCCACCCCTCACCACTGAAGACTTAAATGCTACATCCAGAGTTGCCATCAGTGTGGTTGATGTCTGATGGTCCACCCTAGTGAGAACATTCCCAGTATGGGCCAAATGAGAAGGACCCCACTCTATGTTTTTTCATTCTCAAGATGCGGACTTCTTGGGTGCAGAATGAGACCATCGGCTGCAAACTAGCCCTGAGCCAGGAGTAATGGACATGGAGGGCATGTCTCCAAGAGGAGAGAAAGGAAGTCGAGATGTAGCATGCAACCCACTTGGGGGTCATGCTCGGATATTCTGATAGGATGATGACCTTTATAGAAGTTGGACAAAGTGATGGGGACCCAGAAGATGTCCAGACAAAGTAGATAGCAAGTAATAACCAAAAGAGTGCATGCCACCCAGGTCCACTAACAAGCCAAACTAAGAGTGAATGAATCAAATGAGGAGGAGAGATGAAATGGCAAGGTGAAGCCTGCAGCCAATGGTGGGGTAGGAGAAGCAGTGAAGTTGGTACGTGAAGAGGTGAGGTTCAAGAATGACTGGAGTTGTTATGCTGATTGTATGAAAGCCAGGAAGGCTGGTATGAAGCAGTAGCGGAAGGCGAGGAGAGCCAGCGCTGATTAATATATTGGATGAATAAAGCTGCTCTCGCTGCCTGGAGCCATGATGCCCACTGCAACAATATAGTCCCCTGCCATGGGAAAAACATGGAAGCCACAAACTAGGCATCAGAACACCAAGCAGCAGAATGAAGAGTGAGATAAAATAGAGGGAATGACAGCAACCGTAGATGGCTGATGCGGGGAGTGGATGTAAATACATGCTGTACATAGGACTTATGGTAAGAAATATATGAATAGTAAAGGAAAAAGGTAGGCAGGAAAATCCCAAAAGAAAGCATGGGCAATAAGCTGGCCAGAGGCCCCAGCCAAAGAGCAAGCGGGGCAGGCAGGAAAACCCAGGAGAAGAACTAGCAATGGTCAGTAAGCAAACTGAGGGTCCAACGATCCTTCGGGAAATCCCCACTGCCTGTGCAAACACAGGTGAGGGGACTGAGGAGTTAAGCAGCACAGAAATCCAACTCACAGCATTGCATGATGCAGCAATAGGCAAAATTGGACAGCCGGATCAAAGCATCTCCCAGTTGAGTGAGGACTACAGCATTGCTGGGAATGCAACCAGGAGCTACAATGCTGCAAGCTGGGGTGATGTAACACCGTACCAACCCAGAAGAGAGAGGGGACTGCAGGGAGAAATGAGCATTGCCAGGAGGGCAAGGAGCAGCAGGTAGTGGAATCGAAGGAGTAAAGGGGGGGAGTAAATGATGAGGTAGCCAAGGAACAAGCTGCCACCATCAAAGGAAAAACCAAAAACAAAGAAAAGGTGCAGAGATAAAGGGGAAAAGGGGGGTGCACAAATGTGGGTGGATATGCAACAGGCAGTTGCAGTGACTGAGTGGCCTGGAAGAGGAGAAACAATATATCAGGAGGGAAGGGAGAGACAGAGAACCAGCAATGGGAAATGGAGAGGAAAACAAATGGGCAGAACAGAAGTATGGGGGGGGAGAAGACAACATGAATGCTGCACAATGAGTGGAAAACAGAGGCAGACAACAGGACACAGAGAAACAGGCAGGCAGCTGGAGGCAACCACAAACAAGAAAGAAAGGGCCAAGTAAAAATGGAAGCAGAAGCGAGGAGTTTGGAGCCTCTGGACGCAATGAGAAATGGTTAAGGAGCAACCGGGAGGAGTGGCTTTTTAAGGCCTGATCAGGGGCATGGTCAGTTGCTCCACCTCACTGAACCACAGGCATAGCCTTATAAATGGGTCTTACACAGGAAATTGGAAAAAATTATATGCAAATATGCTTCACATTGTTTTTGCAATTATGAAATGGTATATATGGAATTCCAGGTGTCTGTTTACTGCATCTGAAACACATCACTCATCTTGAGCTGGTGGCCAAGATCACATCAGATTTACAAAGAAATTATTTTTCAGAAACCAAAAAGGTATAAAGTGTCTTCCTAAACTTTGCATGGAACAATCTTTCATGGATTACAGATACAGATGTCCCTATTACTTAAGTTAAAACAAAATTTATTTTTCGTAATTTCCCCCCTCCTTTTTGTTACGGGAACTTTATAATAGGATAGCCAGTGAATTGTCTTAGTATGATATTTTTGGTCAAGATCACTTTCTATTTTTCTTTCTTTTCCTCTTTTCCCAATTCACATTTAATGTATACTGTTTCATTTTCCCAAGAATGTATTGGGTTTCTTTTATGTTGTATTGTATATATTGACGGTGATGTTCTGTATTGTATGATTTTCTTTCCCTTAATAAACACCCCTACTCTTTGGGTAGGGGGCACTGCTGTCCATCCTCAGGATGGCAGATGCTGGTTTGGAACCAGAGGAGGAGGAGGTTATGCTGCAGACTGGGGTCCATAGCTTGGCAGAAGGCACCAGGAGAAAGGACTGCTGTGTGACTGAACTTCTCTACTGGGACTAAAGTAGAAGAAATTTTGTATTTGACCTTTAATTTAGGGTAAAAAAACTAACATACAAAAAAAAAGTGTGTGTTTGGGTTAACTGAACTGAATGGGTATCTGCAGAGTTATCTAGGTGTAAATCTCAGGTGACTGAAAGGACTTAACTGCTGTGAGGTTTAAATTACTTGTAGAAAGATCTGGTAAGTAGGGGGAGTGGCTTAGCTAGAAGGAAGCTACATTTAAAGACTGCCTTAGAAAGTTTCAGCTAATAGCTTGGCAGAAGGCACCAGGAGAAAGGACTGCTGTGTGACTGAACTTCTCTACTGGGACTAAAGTAGAAGAACTTTTGTATTTGACCTTTAATTTAGGGTAAAAAAACTAACATACAAAAAAAAAGTGTGTGTTTGGGTTAACTGAACTAAATGAGTATCTGCAGAGTTATCTAGGTATAAATCTCAGGTGACTGAAAGGACTTAACTGCTGTGAGGTTTAAATTACTTGTAGAAAGATCTGGTAAGTAGGGGGAGTGGCTTAGCTAGAAGGAAGCTACATTTAAAGACTACCTTAGAAAGTTTCAGCTAATAGCTTGGCAGAAGGCGCCAGGAGAAAGGACTGCTGTGTGACTGAACTTTCTACTGGGACTATATTGCCCTCCTTCCTCCACCCCCCACCCAAAGCTAGTTCTATTTTTATAGGCACAGGATTTGACTGACAACAGTAACTTCCTGTTTAGGGCAGGAAGTGAGTGATCACAGAACCACCAAGGGCCCACCATCCTAGAAGGGCAAGAGTAGCCTCCCCTCTAGCTGCTGGAGGTCTGCCTCTGAGCAAGTAAGTGGTCTACTGAGAAATATAGGATATTCTTGTCCCAGAACAGGACAATCCAGGAGCTTAAAGGGCACACAGGCAGAAAGTAAGGAGAGAGAGAAAAACAGAGGAAAGAGTAAGGATTGCAAACAGTTAAAGGGCCAGAAATAAGACATGATTGGAGTGGTGCAGTGCAGTGGCTGTGAGCAGCAGTCTTCCGGGAGATATTCTGGAGGATGCGGTGTTGTCCCATCTGCAGGCACCTCTGGGCTGAGGGAGGAGGTTGCTCATCTCCAGGCTGAGTTGGCCAGGATTTTGGGACCTCCCTTCCATCCAGGGACCACCAGTGCCACTGTCATTGCCTCAGAGGTTGCCAAGAAAGAGGAGCGGTTGGACCACAGTGGGCTCAGGGAGGGTGAGAGTGGTGGAACAGAGGCACATCCCTCTCGTTGTACCTCTCCACAATTCCTATGCCATTCTGGCAAAGTGTGGTTCCTCTAAGGAGGCACCCACAGTGGAGACCAAGGAGGATGATGGGAACCTCCACAAAGGAGACCCACAGGAGGGTGGCAGGGGACCCTGCAGGGGAAGGAAACAACTCCTGGTGGGGGACTCCATTGTTAGGAAGGTAGAACTGGGGGAGGAAGGGGAGAGGGAGGTGAGGTGCCTGCCTGGCACCATGACTTGGAGGGACAGGGAGCGAATCCTCAGGATTGCCGGAGCAGCTGCACAAGGAAGGGAGCTGGATGTCATTGTCCACCTAGGGACAAATGACCTGGCTAAGAAAGGGATTAGAGAAGTGCAGGAAGAGTTTGTGGAATTGGGAAGGGGCCTTAGTCAAGTAGCACGCACGGTAACCTTCTCAGAGGTGCTACCCATCTATGGCATAGGAGAGGCTAGGGTGTTCCGCACCATGGGATTCAATCAGTGGTTGAAAAACTGGTGTGGAGCTCAGGGTTTGCTTCATTGGGGACTGGGGTCCACCTGGAGTGATGCAGTCATACTGGCATGATGGGCTGCATCTGTCCGGGAGGGAACCAGGATCCTAGGTGATAGGTTTAAATGCTTCATTGGCAAGCTTTAAACTAGCCAAGGGGAGGCACTGGAAAGGAGCAGGAAACTTAGCCCCCCAAATCATCACGGTAGTAAGTGCGGCAAACACCAACATAGAGGTGTCGATAGGGAGAGGGGCAGGGGTAAATGGAGAAAGTGACAAAGGCAAGAAGGACAGGGATGGGGCAAAAGGGAGTAAGGCCATCAGGAATGGAGGGTAATGAGTACCAATGCCCATAGTCTGGGCAACAAGCTCCCTGAGCTGATGGCCTTAATGGAAGAGGGGTGCCTGGATATCGTAGCAGTCACAGAAACATGGTACACAGAGAACCATGACTGGATGTTAACATACCAGGGTACATAACCTACAGGAAAGACAGGCAGGGAGAAGAAGGGAGGAGAGTCTCTATGTAAAGGAAGGGATAAAAGCAACTGAACAAAAGAGTAAACAGGGAGGAGAGGAGGCACTGTGGGTCACCTTGGAGACTGGAAAGGGCACCACAATCCGCACAGGGGTTGTGTACAGACCACCATGTCAGGGGGAAGGAATGGACAAGGATATGATAGAAGGCATTCTTAGAATGGCAGAGAAAGGGGAGATACTGTTGATGGGAGACCTAAATATGCCAGATGTTAACTGGTGCACATTTGCTGCAGCCACATCCAAGAGCAGGGCCATTCTTGATGCCCTACAGGTGGCAGGCATTATACAGCTAGTTTTGGAACTCACTCGTGAGGGAGCAATCTTAGACCTCGTACTCTCAAACGGGGGCAGTGAGAGGATCTCAGATCTAGAAGTGGGTTGCCATCTGGGGACAAGTGACCATCAAACAGTGTGGTTCATGTTAACCTCAGCTACAGAGTCAAGCCATACAAAAGTGAGGGTACTGGACTTTAGGAGGTCTGACTTTGGCAAGATGGGAGAGTGCATCAGAAAAGCACTAGCAAACAGGCTAGAAGGAGGTGTGGAGCAACAATGGGAATTATCAAAACTGCCATCACAGAGGCAACAAGCCTTTGTGTGAAGCAAATAAACAAATCAAATGAAAAAAAACACTATGGTTCTCAAAAGAGGTGGCTGTGAAAGTCAGGAAGAAAAGATAGCATTCCGGAAGTATAAGGAAACACAGAAGGAGCAGGACAGAGAGCTGTACCAGTTAAGGCAGAAGGAAGCAGGGAGGAAGTCAGAATAGCAAGGCCCAAACTGAGGAAAAGATAGCCAACTCAGTTAAGAAGGGATAAAACCTTTATAGGTACATCAGTGAGCGTAGAAAGACAAAGGGAGGGATAGTGAGGCTGAATAGAATGAACGGTGGGTGGGCAGAGGGGGACAGTGAAAAAGCAGGAATACTGATCAAATATTTCTGCTCAGTATTCACAAAAGAGGAGGAGGAAGTGTCTAATCCAATTAACAGAAGCACTCTTGATAGGGGGGTCGATCCCAGTCCTTTCACAGAAGAAAGGGTTCTGCAAGAACTCCTAAAACTGAAGGTGGACAAAGCAATGAGTCCTGATGGAATTCACCCTAGAATCTAAAAGAATTAAGGAGGAACTAGTGAAACCACTGGCTACTCTTTTAATAAATCATGGAGGATGGTGTGGTACCCAAGATTGGAGGAAGGCGGATGTGATTCCCTTCACAAAGTGGGTCCAAGACAGAGGCAGGAAACTACAGACCTGTCAGTCTGACCTCTGTGGTAGGGAAAGTGATGGAGTCACTTGAAGGAAAGAATAGTCAGGTACCTAGAGGCCAGTGGAGCACAGGACCCAAGGCAGCATGGATTCATCATGGAAGGTCATGTCAGACTAATCTAATAGATTTCTTTGACTGGGTGACCAAAGTAGTAGACCAGGGAGGGCTGTGACATGGTCTACCTAGACTTTAGCAAGGCATTTGACACAGTCCCACACAAAAGATTAATAGTCAAATTAACCAGCCTGGGAGTGGGACCGGGGTGATAGCCTGGGTAAACATTGGCTGGACAACAGGACACAGAAGGTAATTGTAAATGGAGTCCACTCTGAAGAAAGGGGTTACTAGTGGGGTACCGGAGGGTTCAGTATTGGGTCCAGTCCTTTTTAATGTCTTCATCAGTGACATTGCAGAGGGACTGGAAGGAAAAGTATGCCTTTTTGCAGATGACACAAAGATCTGCAACAGAGTTGATACACAAGGAGGCGTGGAAAGGATGAAAAGGGACTTGGCAAGGTTGGAGGAATGGTCAGAAGTATGGCAGCTAGGATTCAATGCAAAGAAGTGCAAAATAATGCACCTGGGAAACAACAACCCAGGGGAAGAGTACATAATGGGGGGGGAGGTAGTAACAGCAATAAAAATAGAAAGGGACCTGGGGGTAATCATATCAGATGACCTTAAGGTTAGCAAGCAATGTGAGAAGGCAGTAGGGAGGGCTGGGGGATACTGGGTTGTATAGGGAGAGGCATCACCAGCAGGAAACAGAAAGTTGTTATCCCTCGGTACAGACAGCTGGTGAGACCCCATTTGGAGTACTACGTCCAGATCTGGAGACCCCATCTCTGCAAGGACATAGACAGAATGGAGGCAGTCCAGAGGAGGGCAACTAAAATGGTGCAGGGTCTGCAAGGGAGGCCATACAAGAAGAGACTAAAGAAGCTTAATATGGATATGCTTGAGGACAGGAGGGAGAGGGGGGACATGACTGAAACTTTTAGGTACCTCAGTGGAATCAACTGAGTCCAGAGAGTAGCATCTTTCAGAAAAAGAGATGTGCAAGAACAAGGGGACACAATCTGAAGATAGTGGGGGGATGGCTCAGGGGCAATGTGAGGAATTATTTTTTTCACAGAGAGGGTGGTGGACACATGGAACCGTCTTCCTGAGGAGGTTGTGGGGTCTAAAACTGTGGGAGAATTCAAGAATGCATAGGACAGACATAAGGCAATTCTTGTGTGGGGTAGGAAGAAATAGGCTGTTGGTTAACTAGGATCTGCAGCTTGTCCAGCAGGTAGGGAAATGGGCAGACTAGGTGGGCCAAGCGGTCCTTATCTGCTACCAAAGTCTATGTTTCTCTGTTTCTATGTTTACCACTCTCTGACAGGAATGCTTATAAGCACAATTAGAACACATTAAAGATAAAATGTTTCAGTTTCAGTGTGACCGAGCCTCCACTTTGGAAGCTGAAATAAAGTTTGGATTAACTAGCCAACCCTATGCTAATCCTTTACATGCATGCAAACAAAGACTAGATGTAAAGCTTATGAATGGCCTTTATGATGGGACAGGCACCTTGCGAGCTACAGATGTAGAAATGTGAGAAGTAGTGCAGGATTCTTTGTCCTTTACTTTTGGGACAGCATATGATTATACTGATTCAGTGGAAAGCATAATAAAATTCCCCATACCTGGGATATCTCAAGAAAATATAAAAACATTTTTAGATGCGCCTATCACTTTAAATGAAGTTATGGAAGTACTAGCCCAGTTGAAACCAGGGGCCTGATTCCAAAAGCATTATGACCATCGTAAGGTGCTTGTGCCAGACATCAATGATGTAATATGACCCTTTCATCATATGTTGCGGCAATCCCTATTCGGAACGCACTCTGCGCTGGACTGGGATGCCACTGTGGCAAAGTGGCACAGTGCCACCTTTGTAACCAGCATCAGGGTATGCCAGGTCACAAGGAGGCTTGCACCACAGTGGGACTGCAACATCCCCTTCACTGGGATTCCGAAGGCCCGCCATGGCCGTAGTAAAGGGGTCAGATTAGACCAGCCAGGAGGTGGTCTACACCCTTGCTGCAGTGTCTCTCTAGGTAGGGAGCTGACGGGGGGGGCTCTGCATGTGGGGTACAGGGGCAGAAGGAACAGGGGAGTATTACAGGGGTATTGGGGAGCAAGTGGGTATACTGGGGGGTGATCGGGCACCCGGTGGGCATACACCATTATGTGATTGGTGCCAGCAAGGGCACCCCCGCCGGGTGCCTGATCATCCCCCTGGTATACCCATCCACTCCCTAACACCACCTGTGGCATTCCTTGGACATGTCTGGCCCATTACCCCTCCAGGCATTGAATTCCATTCTGTGCCTGGTGGGGGGGTGGACAGATCTGTGTATTAGGTCCCACAGGTGCACCTAGCATTCGGTGCTAGCCTGCCTTTGCAGCAAATCCTTGGTTTTTGGTGCAGGGACCCCTGATTTTATGGAACTGAGCACATGGTCCCTGATGCACTGTGAGTGCACCACAGCCCTAGACCTCCGTAACTTTGCGGCTATCCAAGGGTTATTCAGAATCGGGTCCCAGGTATTTCTCCAGGAATAGATAGGTTCACTAATGAATTCTGTAAATCTTTCTCTAGTGAGATGGTTTTTTTTTTAGTACAACTTTATAATGAAATAGTAGCAAATGCACACTCCTGTCCAGAATTTGCTAAAGCCATTGTTATTTTTCTGTTAAATAAAGGAGACAGGCAGTGTTTGAACAGATGGAGACCTATAAGTCTTTTAAACACTGACTGCAAAATCCTCTCTACCATTTTGTGTAACAGAATGAACAAGCAATTGTCAATGCTGAATGTTTGCTTGCTGGCATTGGCAGTGGTAGTGTAGAAGTTACAGAGCTGCGTAACAGGAATGGCAGTGAAGTATTGAACTGAAGCCAACCCCACCACCACCCTGCAGAGCGCAACAGGCATTGGGGTCATCAGGCATAACGCCTACGCCATTTCACCCCACCCCACCCTGCAGACATTGACAAGTGTCATGGTGTGCCTTGGGGTCTTTGGCCCTTATGCGCATCCCATTCCATCAGGAAATACGGTGAGATGGGTGCGGTATAGGAGAATGGGGAGAACGTTGGGGGCGAAGAGTCCAAGGCATACCTCGATGCCTCTCACTGGCTGCGGGGTGTGGAATGGTATGAGCATTACAGGCAAGAATCACAAGTCACATCCCTAATGCCTGTCATTCTCTACAGGGTCGGGTGTTATGGTTGGAAACCCAAACACCTCTGGCATTCGTTGGTATTTTCACTCCAAATTTTCAACATTGTTTTTTTGTGACCCCACTTCATGAACAGCGGCAATATCAGTTTGTTAGCTGAAAGCTGCTTATGCACAGCGACTACGGCATTTAGCACCACAGGTGCAAAAGCATTCAAACAGGATGTAAAAATGACAGCTGTACTGTTCATGGGAGGTGTAAAAATGGCAATGTTGCAAATCTGCAGTAAAAATATTAAAAACTGGTGAAGTCAATGAAAGGCAGATGAAACTGCACGACACCCGTAATATAATTAGTTTGGGATTTTTACAGCAGATTGTCAACAGAGGCATTTTGGGACCTCCAATCATGAACAGTGTCACTGTGATTTTCTTTATCTGTCCCGAACAATGATTTCCCACAGCGACCACGCATCTCTGTGCTGAAAGTGTGAAAACACATTTTGGCCATGTTGTGAAAAATGACAGCTGTACTGTTCATAAGGAAGTGTGGAAAAAGGCCACTGGTGAAAATCTGGACTGAAAATATTACAAAGTCATGAACTTACGAGGGTGCGTGGAAACTGCGCAATGCTCACTCATAACACAGTCATTTTATGGACTTTTGTCACCACATTTTCAACATAGCCATTTTAAGACCTCTGGTCATGAACAGTGTAACTGTGATTTTCTTAATCTGTCCCAAACATCGCTTTCGCACACCGACTGCACCATTGTGCGCTACATGTGCAAAAACACATTTTGGGCAACATGTGAAAAATGGCAGCTGTACTGTTCATAAGAAAGTGTAATAAAATGGCAATGTTAAAAATCTGGGTGAAAATATTGAAATTCACAAACTTATGATGCGTAGGAACCGGCATAGCATGCAGCGCATCAAAACAGTCATTTTTAGGAATTTTTTCACCAAATTTTCAACATAGCCATTTTAAGACCCTTGCTCATGAACAGTGTCACTGTGATTTTCTTAATGTGTCCCATAGATTGGTTTCGCTCACCAATTGTGCCATTGTGCGCTACATGGGCAGAAACACATTTTGGGCAAGATGTGAAAAATGACAGCTATACTTCTCATAAGGAGGTGTGGTAAAATGGCAATGTTGAAAATCTGAAGGTAAAAATATTGAAAATTCGCGAACTTACGAGCATGCGTAGGAAGACAGAGACAGCATAGCACAGTAAAACAGTCATTTTAGGAATTTTTCACCAAATTTAACACAGCTATTTTAAGACCTCTGCTCATGAACAGTGTCACTGAGATTTTCTTACTTTGTTCCGTGACATTGATTTCAAGACACCGACTCAGCGCCATTAGCGCTACATGGGCAGAAACATGTTTTGGGTGAGATGTGAAAAATGACAGCTGTACTACCATAAGAAGGTGGTAAAATGGCAATGTTGAAAATCTGGAGTGAAAATATTGAAAATAGCGAACTAACAAGCCTGCGTGAGGAACTGGGCAACACACATTTAGTAAAACAGTCATTTTGAATTTTCACCAAATTTTCAAAATAGGCTTTTGAGAGCCCACCTATGAACACTGGCAGTGTCATTTCATTAATCAGTCTCAAAGGTGATTTCATGCAGTGACTGCGAAATCACCCTTCGGGCCCAAATAACGCCATGACAGTGACAGCATTCATGAGAAGGGGTCCCAAAAACCCCATGTTGAAAATTTGGTGCAAAAATTCCATAAAATGGCTGAGATATGCAACAAAGTTGAAAAAACCCTATCTATCCCATTATACAGCTTACCGGCACTTCCTCAGTTCGCCGTCGGCTTTGAAGAGTGCAGACGTGTTCCCGGTCTACCGAAGATCGTCGCGCCGAGGTCTGGAGGTAAGTATGGGTGAGGGGGATGTGGGGAGGCAGGGCGTGCAGTGGGTGGGGTGTGGGTTGTCGGAGGGGGCAGGGAGGCGCCGAGGACAGTTTTAATTTGCAGTTTTTACAAAAATAGCGGCGTGGGACATTTGCCATGCTGGGGTGGGCTCCCAGCATGGCACAAGATAGCTGGTTAGTGGGCATGGAGCCGACGGGATTGGGCACTTACCGGCCATAGCATCAGTTGCCACGCTGGGGTGGGCTCCCAGCGTGGCACCCTGTACTCGCGGGGAGGGAGGACAGTGGAGCCGACGGGGGATTGTGCACCCCATCAGCTATATGATGACTTGCCACGCTGGGGTGGGCACCCAGCGTGGCATGTGGAAGGCTTTGGGGGGGCGCAGCACAGCCGACAGGGGATTGGGCACCCCCGGCTGTACAGTGTGTGCGTGGGGGGGCAGCACGCAGTATGCGTGCATGCATGTGTGTGTGTGTTGGGGGAGCGCGCATGAGCAGGCGAAGTCTTATCGATGCTCGCTGAAGCATAGCTCCCCCTTTCAACTGTACTCCACTGCATTTTGGAGCTGTCATAGACAGCTCCAGTAGGTATTGGAGAACTGTGGCCATGCCTGCAAACACACTGCCTGAATTGGAAGAGGGTTGCCACACCTCCGAAAACTCGGATGAGGGCACTATGTTTCTTGCACATGCGTGCAAGAAAACATAAAATGTAGCAGAGGCAGTAATTCACCCAGCACAAACCTGTTGTATTCCCAACAGAAATATTACACAAAATCTACAGCTATTAAGATATATTTTTGAACTTAGTAATCAAGGAAGAATAAAAGGGTTTGTATTAGCTTTGTATCGATAAAAGTTTCACACATGTGCATGTATCTTTTTCATGTCCTTCACTTAATGCATTTCCTAGGTTAAGGAATTACGTAGTACTGCTTATTTAATTCCTTTAGTAAATGGTTTGTTGGGTAGTGAAATTCCATTAAAAAGAGGTGTCAGGCAAGGATGTCTTCCAAGTCCTCTTTTAGGCCCTGTTCACACTGAACACAGTAAGCAAGAAACGTTTTTGAAATCGAATTAGTGCTTACCATGTTACAGTGTTTGTACTCCCAGAAGCGAGTTATCATCCGTGTTTCTTCTCATGCTAGTGCACTCACACTGCAGTCTGCAATCCATGTTTCCTGATGCGTGTTTAACCCTGATGTTTTCGCAAGCTGCTTACCAGCATGCACTGCAGGACGTCTGGCACCATAGAACAGCAACAGCCATGATGCGGACTACACCGATCGCACTGCCGGTAAGTTTGATTTCAAAACTGGACTGATTTTAAATCCCTGTTCAAGCCTACCTCGAAGTAGGGTTTGAGCATGTTTTTTAAATCGGTTCAGGAACCATGTTCAGTGTGGACAGAAACCAATCTTGAGGAGAGTTAACATGTTTTAGCCCACTTAGTCCACTTCAACTACCCAAGTGTGAACAGGGCCTTAAATACCCTTATATTGGATCCAGTAATTAGACAGATTTTATGGGACAAGGCAGTAGTAAGCATCACCTCACATATTGCTATTCTGGTACAAAAGATTGCTGTCTATGCAGATGGTGTCTGTCTTTTTGTACAAGATCAGAACTCAGGTATAGCTGCTATTGAGGTGTTTAGAAAATCTGCACAGCTCTCAGCTGCTGAAATTAATTTGGGGAAAAGTATAGGGTTATCGCTCAGTACCCATACTCTGTCTCCGGCTGACATAGCTCAGAGTCTACTTTCTCAAGCTCATATAAAAATATTAGGCCTGCTGTTCGGACAAGGGAATCTAGCTTTTCTAAATTGGGAAGCTAAAATACTTGTAGGAAAAAAAAAAGTGCAACAGTGGAAATCATGGAAATTTTCCAAAAAGAAGAGTAGCTATTATTAAACAGTTCATACTACCTATTTTTACATATGTTTGTCATATTTATCCACTCCCCTTACATACAGTTAGATGCCAGAATCTTTAATATTTTTTTTCAAATGTTGTGGGGCAGTGGTTTGAACCAGATAAAGAGGGAATTTACCTATCTGTCAAAGAAAAAGAGAGGCCTGGATATGATAAACCCTGTTTTGTTTTACCAAACTTTTGTTTTCACAACATTATAAACAAGCATTTGTCAATGCCGAATGTTTGCTTGCTGGCATTGGCAGTGGTAATGTAGAAGTTACAGAGCTGCGTAATAGGAATGGAAGTGAAGTACTGAACTGGAGCCAACCCCACCACCACCCTGCAGAGAGTGACAGGCATTGGGGTGTGCATTTGGGATGTCAGGCATAACAGCCTCGCCATTTCACCACACCCCACCCTGCAGACACTGACAAGTGTCACGGTGTTCCTTGGGGTCTTTGGCCCTTATGCGCACCCCATTTCATTAGGAAATGCGGTGAGATGGGTGCGATATAGGAGAATGAGGTGAACTTTGGGGCTGAAGAGTCCAAGGCATACCTCGATGCCTCTCACTGGCTGCAGGGTGTGGAATGATATGAGCATTACAGGCAAGAATCCCAAGTCACACCCCTGATGCCTGTCATTCTGTACAGGGTTGGGTGTTATGGTTGGAAACCCTAATACCTCAGGCATTCATTGGTATTTTCACTCCAAATTTTCAACATGTTTTTTTTGTGACCCCACCTCATGAACAGGGGGAATATCAGTTTGTTAGCCGAAAGCTGCTTATGCACAGCGACTACGGCATTTAGCACCACAGGTGCAAAAACATTCCGAACAGGATGTAAAAATGACAGCTGTACTGTTCATGGGGAGGTGTAAAAAATGGCAATGTTGCAAATCTGCAGTAAAAATATTTAAAAAAATGGTGAAGTCATGAGCGTACATAGAAACTGTGCAACGCACACCCGTAATATAATTAGGTTGGGGATATTTTACAGCAGATTGTCAACTCAGGCATTTTGGTGCCTCCGATCATGAACAGTGTCACTGTGATTTTCTTTATCTGTGCCGAACAATGATTTCCCACAGCGACCATGCATCTCAGTGCTGAAAGTGTGAAAACACACTTCAGCCATGTTGTGAAAAATGACAGCTGTACTGTTCATAAGGAAGTGTGAAAAAATGCCACTGGTGAAAATCTGGACTGAAAATATTACAAAGTCATGAACTTACGAGGGTGCGTGGAAACTGCGCATTGCTCACTCGTAACACAGTCATTTTATGGACTTTTGTCACCAAATTTTCAACATAGCAATTTTAAGACCTCTGCTCATGAACAGTGTAACTGTGATTTTCTTAATCTGTCCTAAACATTGCTTTACGCACAACAGCACCATTGTGCTCATATGAAAACACATTTTGGGCGACATATGAAAAATGGCAGCTGTACTGTTCATAAGGAAGTGTAATAAAATGGTAATGTTGAAAATCTGGAGTGAAAATATTAAATTTGCAAACTTACGAGCATGCATAGGAACTGCGCAACGCACGCTCGTAAAACAGTCATTTTTAGGGATTTTTTCACCAAATTTTCAACATAGCCATTTTAAGACCTCTGCTCATGAACAGTGTCACTGTGATGTCCTCAATGTGTCCCATACATTGATTTTGCACATACTGCGCCATTGTGCACTACATGGGCGGAAACACATTTTGGGCAAGATGTGAAAAATGACAGCTATTCTACTCATAAGAAGGTGTGGTAAAATGGCAATGTTGAAAATCTGGAGTGAAAATATTGAAAATTTGTGAACTTACGCTGCAGTATAGAGCTGTGCAATGCACGCCCGAAACAAGTCATTTTAGGGAATTTTTCACCAAATTTCAACATAGCCATTTTAAGACCTCTGCTCATGAATTGTGTCACTGTGATTTTCTTAATTTGTCCCGTACAATGATTTTGCACACCGACTGCGCCATTCTGCGCTACATGGGCGGAAACACATTTTGGGTGAGATGTGAAAAATGACAGCTGTACTACTCATAAGAAGGTGTGGTAAAATGGCAATGTTGAAAATCTGGAGTGAAAATATTGAAATTTCGTGAACTTACGAGCCTGCGTAGTAACTGCACAACACCTCATTAAAACAGTCATTTTTGGAATTTTGGCACCAAATTTTCAATGTGGGGTTTTGGGACCTTCTCATGAATGATGTCACTGTCATGGTGGTATTCAGGCCTGAAGGGTGATTTCGCGGTCACTGCGCGGTCACTGCGTGAAATCACCCGCCCGGGCCCGAATAATCTGCGAGCAGTGACGCTCGTCATAATCCTAACACTCATGTTGAAAATTTGGTGCAAATCAAAATGCCCGAGATATGCAATAAAGTTGAAACCCCCTATGTAACCATTATACAGCTTCGGCATTTCCTCAGTTCGCGGTCGGCTTTGAAGAGTGCTGACGTGTTCCCGGTCCACCGAAGATCGTGGCGCGGAGTCGGAGGTATAGTATGGGGTGAGGGTGTGGGGAAGCTGGGTGTGCAGTGGGTGGAGTGCGGGTTGTGGGAGGGTTGGGAGGCGCGCGGACAGTTTTATTTACAGGTTTTAAAAAAAGATGTTGTGGGACGTTTGCCATGCTGGGGTGGGCTCCCAGCGTGACATAAGGACTTGGGGGCGTTCAGCTGATGGGGATTGGGCACCCCGCTGGCCAAGGACTACAGTGCTTGCCATGCTGGGTGGGCTCTCAGCGTGGCACCTACAACTAGGTGGGTGGGGGACGCAGCTCAGCAACTGGGGGATGCAGCTCAGCCGACACGAGTTGGGCACCCGTCGTGCCACAGTACAGAGGCGCGCCGTCTGTCTGTGCGTGGGGGAGCTGCCCGTGAGCAGCCGTGTCTTTCGGTGCTCACCGTTGCAGCTCCTTTCAACTGGCCACTGCATTTGGAATGCGGTCACAGACAGCTCCAAAATGCATTGGCTTACAAGGGCCGCGCCTGCCAGCCTACTGACTGAATTGGAGGAGGAGGGGACACACCTCCGAAATCTCCGATGAAGGCACTATGTTTCTTGTACATGCGTGCAAGCAAACATAAAAAGGGATGGAATGTTACACAACAGCCATGTCATCAATGGGCCATATTTCTGTTAAAGCCTTTGTTGGATAAGTGGGTTGTAGGACCTCCCAAATTGGCAGGCTTTCTACAGATTTCAGGATTTGCAGAAACTTCACTCAAGAAAGCTAGGCACTGGAAGTTGGAGAAAGCTGATCTTTTAAGCCTAAATAGAAAATCATTATATTAAAAAAATCATGGATAATAACTCTACAAATAGGATGAATTTTCCAGTGTGTCCTCCCATGAAAATGCAGGCTGCACTGCTAATGTTAAATGATAATAGAATCCCACCCAGACATTGGGGCATTGTACGGTTAAGTTGTTATGGTAAGCTAGGGGTATAGGGGAATTTAAAGCATAAGCCTATGGATGGAAGGTACTGCTCCAGAACAGAATGCATTCAAACAGAAGAGACACAGGAGCATTTAATTTAGCTCCTGTCCATATGCTGCTCATTTTTGGAAAATTCTTGCCCAAAGATGGCATTGTGTTTGTTTGGCAAAATGTGACTTATGAAAATTTATTATCGGGCATCTACCCAGAGAAATTTGGGAAATTTCACCCAAGTACCTTAAACATTATTTTCGCGTGTATCAAGTATTACTTGTGGCTGGCTACTGTAGGTGACAATATTTGTTGCAATTTTTACAATCTACAGAATTATCAATAATATTGCAAACTGAATCTATGGTTATACGCATCAAAATTCAGGATTAAAAAACTCTAACTAGGAGCAAAGCAGACTGTCCCTGTGTTTAAATAAATTGGATTACTTGAACATTTTCATACAGTAATATGTATAATTTATATCTGATTTAAAATGAAGTATTAGTTCTTTTATTGATTTTCTCTCATAATGTCTTGTTTTTTCTGGATTTTGTTTTTGGAACTACTGTTTTGTGTTAATTTTCATCATGTTATTTTGATGAACTTCTGTTTTTGTAGTGATATTTGTAACAGATTTGTTGCGACAGAGATGACCATTTGAGGTCAAACTTATTTTCCTTCTCGATTTGGTGCAGGATGGCATGAATGAAGGCATTAGTTTGGTGTCCCATTATACTATTTAAAGTGGTTTCTTGTTTCGGGTACAACACAGGAATAGATGTTTTTTTCACATATTTCTAAAATGCTTATATGTTAAATGGTTCTCTTTAACCTATATAACTGTATATTTCAGGAGTCAAAACTGGCACTGATCCACTAACTAAATGCTGGAAGATTTTATATCAGGCTGGTAAGATTTTCCTTTAAGTAGCCCTGTGGCTTATCCTGGAGAAGGTAACATTTCATTAAGTACACCAACTGGGCCATTGGAAAAGTTCATGGGTCTAGTGGATTTTTCCAGTCAATTAGCCCTGCTGGCTAGTTGCTGAAAAACTTAATTTCAACCCCTGTATTTATTTAACTAGTGGGTGGTGATTACTTGGGCTTTAGACTCGCATATTTAGAAGTACTAATGTAAGTACTTAGCACGCGCACACATACTCACACACACATATACACACACAGTCTGCACTTTCTTTTTGATAAGACATTTAAGTTACATCTGAAAATTTATAGACCTACTTCTAGATAATATTCCTTCTGTGACATGTGATCTACACAGAATTGGCATTTTAAAGGATGTTTACTCATCTTTGGTTGTGTTTGTTATATAATTACTTCTTAATCTGTCACATTCATGTGTAAAATGTGTAAGCTTTGGCATTTTAAAGTGAGCTCTTTTTAAGAAACCTGCCATTTTCTGTCTCAAGAAGGACCTTGTAGGTTAGAAAGTTTAAAGATTTTCTGTACATCTCTGTTGGTCCAATAAAAGGTATCAAATCACCTATTTTGTGAATCTCCCCAATCAAGTACTATAGCTGCAGAACCTGTGTGAGAGCGAAAAGGGCTACACTGGCCTGACTCTAGAGACTGCAGGAAATGTGAGACTCAGACACCATAAAGCATGACTGTGACACAGTTTCAAAGTGGAAATGAAGGTACATTTTATTAAACTGCACAAATAATAGATGTGGTGTTTGCATGTTTTGCACTGTGTATGGTCATTGCACAAATAGCAGATGTGGTGTTTGCATTTTTTCACTGTTTATTGCCACTGCACAAATGGTAGATGTGGGAATCACTTTTATACACTGTTATGGTGATTGCACAAATGGTAGATGCAGTGTTTGCCTTTTCATACAGTTTATTGTGATTGCACAAATGATAGATCTGGTATTTGCATTTCTTGTACTGTGTATTTTCATTGCACACATGGTAGAAGTGATGTTTGCATTTATGCACTGTCTATTGTGATTGCATAAATGGTACATGTGGTGTTTGTCTTTTTGCACTGTCTATTGTGATTGCACAAATGGTAGATGTGGTGTTTGCCTTTTTGTACTGTTTATTGTGATTGCACAAATAATAGGTGTGGTGTTTGCATTTTTTGCACTGTGTATTATCATTGTACACATGGTAGAAGTGGTATTTGCATTTTTGCACTGTCTATTGTGATTGAACAAATAGTAGATGTGGTGTTTGTCTTTTTACACTGTCTATTGTGATTGCACAAATGGTAGATGTGGTGTTTGCATTTTTGCACTGTGTATTGTCATTGCATAAATGGTACAGTAGTAGCTACAGACATTGCCAGCTATTTCCAGATATTTGGCAACATTTCTAAAGAGTTTCTCTCTGCTGCCCCTACTGTAGAAATGGATAAAGCATTGGATATATCTGGAAATATCACAGAAATTTCAGGAAATAGCTGGCAGTGTCTGTGGCTGCTACTGTAGAAGTGGTGTTTGCATTTTTGCACTGTCTATTGTGATTGCAAAATAGTAGATGTGATGTTTGCCTTTTTGCACTGTTTATTGTGATTGCACAAATGGTAGATGTGGTGTTTGCTTTTTTGTACTATGTATTGTCACTGCATAAATGGTAGAAGTGGTGTTTGCATTTTTGCACTGAATATTGTGATTGCACAAATAGTAGATATGATGTTTGCCTTTTTGCACTGTTTATTGTGATTGCACAAATGCTAGATGTGTTTGCATTTTTGTACTGTGTATTGTGATTGCACAATTAGTAGATGTGGTGTTTGCATTTTTTGCACCGTTTAGTGCCATTGCACAAATGGTAAATGTGGTGTTTTCATGTCATTTTTGCATTGTTTAGTGTCATTGCACAAATGGTGGATGTAGTGTTTGCTTTTTTTGCACTGTCTTTTGTGATTGCACAAATAGTAGATGTGGTGTTTGCTTTCTTTGCACTGTTTATTGTCAATGTACAAATGGTGGATGTTGTGTTTGCAGTTTGTTTGCCCTGTTTATTGTCATTGCACAAATGGTAGATGTGATGTTTGCAGTATTTATTGTGATTGCACAAATGGTAGATGTGTTTTTTGTACAGTCTTATATTAGGGGTGCACAAACTAAATGAAGACCTGTATTCATTCTGTGTTAGAATTTTTGCACTGTGTCTAAGTCTGTAATGTGTTGTACACCCATTTTTGTATTTGTTTTGCATTTGTTAGCTTAGTATTTTTGCAAAACAAAATATCTTGAGATTTGCATGTGTGTGTTTAATCAGTGTACAGCTAAATTCCAGACAGCAGCAGAGTAACAGTCATTTATTTATTTAATTCATAAAACATAACAGAAACATAAAGCTGGTTGAAAATAACTTTTATTGATCTATCAAAAAATGACTACATTTGTCATGTTCTTCATAAATTGGGTGCTCCTCATTTTGATCATTTGTCACACAGTGGTCTAGCCTCTGTTCTACATTGCCTGGTTGAGAGGCATGCATAGATTGCAACACAGAGGGCACAATATCTTTTATAGATTGCCTCTGTGGGTAAGACCTTATATACACTGGAGAAGCGTTGATTAAAGTATAAGAGCACAAAAAGAACAGGTGATGAGCACTCTAGTGTGGCTATGCATTTCAAAGCCAGAAGCTATACAGTCCCTATGTTACAGTTCTGGGGTTTACAGAAGGTAATCCCTCCCATGGGGGAAGGGGACCACAATAAAATCCTAGAAAAGGAAGAACTGCAGTGAATGCACCAATTAGGCACCTTAAGCAGTGCATGGGCCCTTAATGAGGACACCAGGTGGGCTGCGTTCTGGTGATGGTGCTATGTCAAGATCGCACAGACAAAAACAGCATGGCGCGGTCAAGTTACAAAACTGTGCAGTCCAAAACCACTCTAGATTAAATATACTAACTCTGAAACCACGTGGTTTTTGACTGCGCATATTTGCTGTCATGGTTTTGACCAGACACCGCTGGTGATCATCCAGTTTCCCAGTTGATAAACAGTATAGCATCCATCCAACATGGATAATTCCACTTCTTTCATGAATTGCCCATACTTTGCACACTTTTCATGCTTATATCTCATTATTATAAGTATGCCAGAAGGCATAGAAATACAAGTGCCATATCATAATACTGTATTTGGATATACAGAGCAGAGATCACATCCAATATAGGGCGCTGGGAGCTCCTTCCTGATCTCCTATGCAACAGATTCTGTACATCTGATCAAGAACAATGTTGTTCATTAATACGTAAAAACAGACCTGGTACTGAATAACAGGTACACGTGAATTTTCATATGAGATTCTAAGGACTGTCTTCCCGATTTCTGCAGAGGTTTAATTGAATATGGCATCCAATTCAGCCACTAGTAAACAGTGTTTAAAAATATTTTTTTATCTAAGTAAATTTGTGTATGCAGAAGATACCCATGGCATGGCCATGGTGGGTTTACACTGTTCATGATGCTGCTTGACAATAGATACCAACTGACGCCTTGGAGACGTGCTTGTTATTTCACCATGCATGACAGCCATGGGTAAAAGGAGCTCCACCTCGGGAGCACTTGCACTGCCTGCCTCACTGTTACTTTGCTGTTACAGAGATAAAATGCAGACCCATTAGAGTGCTGCAAGCTGTAGTAGTCCCTCAGTATAATGAACAAATGGGGAGCCATAGTCTTTGTTCATTATAGCTCCCTGTTCATTAAATTGGGGGAAGCTTGAATACAGCACTTTCTGCCAGTCCATCTCTCAACTCACATGTCAAACCTACTGCATAATGTTTTAAAGACATACATGCTTTTCTTTTACACATTCTGCTTTCTTTTCAATAAAACTGGAGGCATCTCTTTGATTCCAAATGGGGGCTCTCAGCTCTCTCAGGTCTGTTCACCCCTGCTCTCCCTGACATGTTTCTCACCCCTATCCTCCCCCACTGCGTTTGTATCATCCTTTAGCTCATCCTTGATGTACTGAACTGGCTGATGCTAATGGTAGTTCACTCCCCTGACTCCATGCTCAGCTCTCCAGACCTCCACCCTCCACTGTGCAGCTGGTGTTTAAAGAAACAGTACTGAGGAATGTGCAGATGATCAAGATGCCAAGAGAAACTGTGTGCAGGGCAGTCAGTGGCAGCAGGAGTCTGGTGTGGCAGGCTGTGAAGGAAAGATGCAGGAAACCAGCTGAGGGTAAAATTAACTGTCCAATTTGGCAGGTTGCAGAGGAAAGATGCTGGGAACCAACTGATGGTAACATTAACAGTTCAGTGTTTGGGAGAACCTTGTGACTGGCATTCCCAATCAAACTATCAGCCTTCAAAGCACTATATTCTCATTCATTCAAGGAATCCTGTAACTGCTTCCCCTGATGTCACAGCCTCCCAGTGTCCCCCACCCCCGAATTCAGTTTCTAGCCCTGTCAGGAGCATTCCATTCTTAGTACTCCTACCCCACTACTCAGTATGTTTGTGTCTATTGTACCCCACCTGATACTTCCACCCAATCAAAGTTGGATTCTCCCTCTCTGAGTCATCCTAGCATCTACTAATGTTACACTTCCTGGCATGTCACCCTTGGCACCTGTTCCTGGTGTATTGCACCTAGCTCTATAACTATTGCCATCTGCCCCTGGTGCTCTAAAGTCCCTCAGGCACCCCTGCACTTATGCTCTCATTCCCGAGTACCTCCCCCTTCCTTGCCCATGCCCCTCCTTGCACTACGAACTCAATACTTGAATCCAAGCCTGCTCCATGAACACACTGTATATATGGTTGTTTAGGTTTACTCTGTATCTTTTGTAGCACAAGTTCTGTAGCACATGGTATTCAGTTTTTTGTCTTATTTTATAAATGTACTCCAGTGCTGTTATTAACCTCTTGTGTGTAATCCCTGTTCTATGTAATGACTCTGTAAGGTGGTATTCCTCTTTATGTATTGTTTATGTATCTTGCCCAGGTCCAACTCGAAAATGAACTTGCTCAATGGTGTTTGCCTGGCTAAATAAAGGTTTTGATTAAATGATTGATTGGTTGAATAGAGTGTGGAGTTAATAGTGCTTGTGTAACTGTAGTTTACTTTTAGCTTAACTCTATTCCCGCCCTTGGTAGGTAAGCTGGGTGGTGAGTAGGGAACAGAAAGCCCAGCCTCAAGGGCAAGTAGAGTGTCGGAGAAGGAGGAGGCAGGGGTTGATGGCAGATGTTTCACAACATATGAAACAGAGATTTGCCATGGGAGGTTGGCCTTTGAAGGGGATGTAGGAGGAGCTATTCCCCCACATTGAACCTCAGGCTATAGCCCTCCCATTCAATGTTTGGGTGAATAGCGTATGGGGTTAATAGTGCTTGTGTAACTATAGTTTATTTTTGGCTTTACGCTATTCCCTTCCTTGGTAGTTAAGCTGGGTAGTGAATAGGAATAGAAAGCCCAAAAGAATTATGAATGAATATTCAAAGAGAATGTTTACCTCCTCCAACTCATGGAGAGTATGACCAGTAGCACACAAGAGTGGAAAAAAACCCAGGTGGAGGAAACCTCTGAGGACCCATGGCTACTGACCTGCCTGTCCTCTGGGCAAACTAAGAGGAGATGAAACTGGTTCTAGCAACCATAAACTAATTTTGGGAGAAGGTGAGCTGTTTGGAGAGATGACTGTCCATCTTCGAATCCTTGGATGATGCATTCTGGAAGGATGATTCTGAGGTTGAAGAGGTAGTTCTATTCTGAAGGAGTATCCAAATCCTGAGAGTGGAGTAGGTCCAGTCAAAAAGTGAATGTAGTCCAGATTTCCAAGGTGATGATGGATGATGTCCAGAGGGATTACTGAGGCTTATGAGCAGGAAGAGCATGATGTGATAGTTATGCTACTAGACTTCAAACTGTAGGAATATGATGGTTATGAAGTCATATGGTAAACAGTCTAACTTTGTAGAAGGTTTGACATTCAAGTTTAGAGTCTGGAGGTGAGTAGTTAAGTGGTGAGTGATGTGTTGCAATATAAGCATCTATGAAGCTGAAGAAGGAGTCAGACAGAGTCTTTATATATCTATTTGGAGTAGCGACGTGAATGATTTAGACCAATGAAGGAATTTTGTAAATGCAGTAGAGATGGTAACTGAATGTATATGGAATGACTGGAAGTTCAGTACAAGGAATTTGAGAGTTAATTCGAGTGTTGATGTCATAATGATACTTGCATAGGCTCTTGCTGGTCCATCGGTAGAAAAGTAGATATGGGTATTTCTGTGGCACAATTGCTGTGACGTGCTGAGGTGGCCATGACTGTTTTGCCTTACAGGTGATCCAATGTCTAAATACTGTGAGAAGCCTGTAAATGGGTATATGAAGGAGTCTATAAACTGATACGGCAATTGAGAGTCAAGAGCAGTGTAGAATGCCGGGGTGCCTAGCACTGTAGTTGAATATAGACCTGTTGAAAAGTAAGACTGGGATAGTGGGACAGCCAGATCAGCTGCAGATGTTCAGACTGAGAATCAATGGAAGTCTGCTCTCAGTGGAAATCTGCAGTGGAGGGAGTATGGGAGGTGAATAATGAGGGATGAGCTAGAACTACTGCTGCATGGACAGCTGGCCTGATGATGGTAATAAGATGAAGGAATATAGATGCTTGTATTAAGTATGGTGAAATTCAGGAGCTAGACAACAGTGGTTTGGATTGACTGTCTTTAGTAAGGTAGCTAGGCACTGGAGATCCAATGATAGGAGTTCTGGGAAGGTATCTGTGAAGGTCTTAGGACATCCGATGGTTATTGAGGAAGTAGGAGTCGAGATACAGGATCAACAGAGTCAGTGCTCATAGGAGAAATTATGGAAAGGTAAAATGGATGATTTCAGTACTTCTGTGAGGTATCTTGCATTTCTCATTATCCATAACAGAGATGATGATTACAGAGCCAATGCATGATGGAAGGAATTAAATCACTTTCTATGTAAGAGCTATCCTATGAGACATGGTAAATATGGAAGTCATAGTGCTCAAATTGACAGGATGCATTGAGTATCCAGTAGAATTGGATGAGATGTTTCTATAGTTCAGTCGAATGGGATTACGGAAATGATCCTGCGGAGATGATTGGGGAGTATATATAACTCTATGGTGGCATAGAAGTCAAAAAGGCATGTTGTCCAAGTGACGTTTGCTAGAAGAAGTTTTTCTCGGATGAGATGAATGAGTGCTCCATTGAGTAGTGGATGGGAGCTGTTAGAATGGCCAGGGTAGGAGTGTGAGATAGATAAATGGGAGGAATAGTTGACTGGGCAGGAATACTGCCTAGAGATAGGGTAAAAGCCCCAAAAAGAGCCACAGTAAACAGGACGAAGTCTCAAGCTGCTAGGGCTATGAGGAGAAAGCAACTGTCCAAGGAAGGAGGGGAAAATCCAGAGGGGATGTCAGCAGACTGGAGGAATAAGTCCTAGAAGCAAACAGCAGAGGTCAAGCCGCAGTGATTGCACTAACATGCACCAAAAGGGCAAAAGTTGCATCCTTTCCAAAACTGACCCCTCTTCTTTGCCGGTGGGCCCAAACTGATGCACCTACTCTATAACAATATCTAAAGGAAGGGAATGTGAACTGTTCAAACTCTGCCACAGATTATGTTTTGACCCAGTAGATTCCTCTTTTTTATACCAGTGGGTCCAATTTGACCCATGTTTTAAACCCCCCAGTACTGCCACTGCCAAGCCATACTGACATCAGAGGTGCAGAAAGGAACAGGGCTGGGATCGGCACCACAGCAAATCAAAGTAGCAAAGCCACTGCAGGCCAGGAGCGGTGGATCCAGAGAGGACCAGAAGCAAATCCAGAAACCAAGTTCTATGAAGTTGATGCAGTAAGGTCCCAAGGTCACGAAAGATGGCGAACAGCAAGCGTGGAGAACAGAAGACGCTGCACTGATGAGGCACGAGGTTCTCACTTCCGAAGGAGAAGGCAAACTCACATGGTAGACAGGAAGGGGTGACCAGCAATGCGGAAGTCCAGAAGGCATTCAAACTGAATGGAGGTAGAGACTGAGCAAGCTGGTGGAGTCCAAGTCCAAAGTGTGAGGAGGCTAAGGCTAAGGTGAGGACAAGTACGATGGTCCATGGAAGTGCAGGATGTAGACTGATGAGGTAGACTGTGGAAGGCAAATAGAGTATAAGGTTCCCGGTATGGAAGGAGAGTGGCAACCAGTTAGCAAGTCTAGAATGCAGAAGGGTGAAATAGTCAATTGCAGAAAAAGACTCCCTGTCCTGGTAGTCGAGGCAAGAAGACCAGCAGTTGATGCCTCTAGGCAAAGGTAGGTTGTCGAAGTCAAAGGGTACAGCATCAGGTAGAGAGGAAACAATAGGTTGCAGATGCAGGCTCCCGTCTCAGGTTTTGAAGTGAGGTGATCGATACTCGATGCTGTCAGGCAATGGAGAATGGTGAAGACAAATAGGGCAAAGTGGTCCTATTCCTGAAGGGAAGCGGCAACCAGATAGTCAGGCAGAGAATGTGTAGGTTGAAACAGTGGAATGCAGATACAGATTACCAACCCTGGTAGTCAGTGCGAGACGACCAACAGTCGATGCCAGCAGGCAGAGGTAAGAAGTTGAGTGCAATTAGGTATGACATGGTAGATTGCTGACATGACTCCCATCCCTGGTAGTTGGGGTAAGCTAACCTTAACCCAATGCCTCCTGACAGAGATAGGGATGGAGGATATCAGGTTTGTAAGTAGTAGGCAGTAGTGAGTGTATCGGAATCCCATCCCCAGTAGACAGGGCAA
This sequence comes from Neoceratodus forsteri, assembly GCA_016271365.2. Lineage (NCBI taxonomy): Eukaryota > Metazoa > Chordata > Ceratodontiformes > Ceratodontidae > Neoceratodus > Neoceratodus forsteri. The sequence continues at coordinate 154,901,963 of CM028131.1, read as the reverse complement.
GCCTACCTTCGCTCAGCACCTCAGAAGGTACAAGTTAGGGACAGAGTCTGGACAAACTGCTGGCATGGGCTAAGCAGGGAAAGGCAGCTGGCTGTGGAGTCATATGTAGGTAAACTGTGAGGAGTATAAATGGGAAGGAAGCAAGTCAGAGTAGGAGAGCGTGAGAAGGGATTGTCAGGAATACCAGTAAAGGGGAGAGTAGAGTAATCCAGGAAGCATACTGGTAGTGATGGAAAGTGATGAATGATGGAAGGCCATGAGGAGTGCTAATGATGCAGGCCAAGGGGGCGCAGCAAGGAGCATAGAAAAGGGGGCAGGTATGAACGGCACAGGTAACTGGCAAGCTGGAAGGTGAAAAGCACCAAGGATAAAACGAGGCAACAGTAATCCAGAAATGAGCAGAGAATAGGTGCTGAAAGCAATATGGCAGGGGTACAAATGCCAGAATATGGGAGAGGTAGCACAGGTCTGGATGGTAGAAGGGGCTTAAATGAACATGGAATGCCAGTGTGAAGAGTGAAAGGCCCAAAAGGAAAACCAGGGGAGCACGGGACAAGGAACGGGGCAAGGGAGGTGCAGAGGGAAGGGGGCCAAGAGAGAAACAACAATGGCAGACAGAGAGCCTGGGGGAAAGGAAGGGCAGGGCCGGGAAAGGGGGAGGTCAACAACGGAGGCAGACACTGGCAGAAAGGAATGGTATCGGATTGACGTTGCAAAATGCGATAGGGAAGTAGGGAGGAGAAACATGGATAACCAAGCAAGGGGAAGGCACAGGGAATTGATGTGTCTGAAATCCAGTGGGGCAGAGCTACAAGAAGGTATCAGGCAATAGAAGTGCACAGTAGTAGGAAGGCTGCCATGGGAGGGAATGGCAGACCGGGCATGGGATAGTCCGTGAAAGGAGAAGCAGAGAATATGGAAATTATGGAAACAGGCCATTGACTGATGCATCCCAAGTTAAGGATGAAGAATGACTTGACTGGTACAGGAATTATTTCAGTTGGCAGGCTGGTATAGGAAGCACTGAAGTCAGTGTGGCCACTGATGGCGTGATCCTCATCCCCAAAGCTTTCCAAATGGTCCAAATGCTGGGGCTGGGTTGGGTGCGTGCTTTGCAGATAATGTGTAACTGGAACATGGGAGTTTCACTAAGGCTGAACAGATTCCAAGCAGGGTTCCTAAAATCTGTCCCCCCACCCCCACAGCTCCCACTGTGTGCCAGTCTAGTAAAGTACTGCATGTCCGTCCCACTGAGACCTGCCCCAAGAGGACAAGAGAATCATTTGCCCCACACAGTTTTAAAATGGGAAGCAAGTGGAGTGGAGACTTGCACCAGCACTAAAAGTCAGAGACGACACCCACAGGAGGTTTGATTTGAGCTGTACAGCTACACAACAAAAGTGATTCAGCACACTCACAAGGGACGTAATGGGGAAGAGGAGCAGCATAATCAGTTGATTCTGGGGAAAGGGAAATAAAGGGAAGGTGGGTAGGGCAAGATACAGGAATAAGCACAGGCAGGAGGCAAACAGGCTATGGCAGCGGTAAGTGAGGAGAGTGGGTGATACAGAGAATACAGCTGACATTATAGGTAGCACCACAAAATTGACAGCGGGTATGATATACAAGGCAGCACAGGATACTGGCAAGTTGAGGCAGTGTAGAAAGTTGGAATGGTTCAATTCACCCACTGCGTTCCAGAAGTGCTCTGGCCTGACCCACCTGGGAACGATGGTGGAATCCCCTAAGGCATCATTGGCATATCAGTGGGTAGATGGGAAGGACAGGGGAAATTCCAGGATGAGCGGACCACCGATATGGAGAGAGGGCCAGAGGCGGACTGTAGAGGAAGCTCCAGGTCAGATGTAAGGGGAGCAGTCAGAAGTAGGGAGCTAGGTCTTGGGCAATTAGTCAGTGAACCTACTAGGAACAACACTCTAAATACTGCCAACAGTTCCATTCTAGATGTGATACTAACCACCCATCCACACAAAATATCTCATTTGGCAGTGTTTCACAACGACATGGCGATCATGGAATTGTTGCTTGCATAAGATCTCAAATTAAAGCCCGTCCATAGCCATCTTTATAACAAAAGATCCTTTCCATGAAATTCAGTGCAGTAAACTTCCTATCTGACCTGAGCATGATCAGATGGCAAGATCTTTACCTAGCCAAAGATGTCAACAAGGCAGCTTGCATCCTTAATGACAAACTCACTTCAATAATAAATAAGCATGTCCCTTTCATCAAAGTAAAAGTGCGGAACAATTCCAACCCTGGTTCACCTCGGATCTCAAGGCAGCCCTTATAGCTTGAGATAAGCTCTGGGCTAAAGCTAGACATTCCAAAGAATCTTCGGATTGGCAGGCCTTTAGAACAGCCAGGAATAACTGTGTGAAAAAACTTCGCTCTGCTAAAGCTAACTATTATATTTCTACTCTCGAACAAGCTAAAGGTAACCCTCATAAAATATGGAAGACTATCAAAGCTATAGAAGGATGGCCCATGGCCCCCTCTGTCCCAACAAAGATAGTGGCAAGATTGTGGAAAACAAGTCCCTAATCCTGGAGGAACTTAACCTCCACTTTGCCACAGCTGGATTAGCTTTTGACTCGTCACCTTATGCTGGAGCTGCGGTGAGCCAGCATACCCCTCCCGCCACATCTAGTCCTGCACCCAGCCCCTTCCAACTGCGCGAGATAACTTATAAAGAAGTAGAAGATTCTCTTCTTAACTTAGACACCAAAAAAAGCACAGGGGACGATGGCTTGGAACCCTTTTTCCTAAGGTCAGGCTACGCCCATCTCACTGCCCCAATTCTCCACATCTCCAATCTTTCCATTACATCTGCTACTGTGCCGTCCTGCTGGAAATCAGCACATATCCTCCCTCTATTTAAATCTGGTGACCCATGCGATGTAAACAATTATAGGCCTATCTCCATATTGCCTATCCTTTCTAAAGTTCTCAAAAAACTGATCCATATTCAGTTAAAATCTTACTTGGAAACCTTCTCTCTCTCATTAACCCAGCTCAATCTGGCTTCCGGGCTAATCATAGCACAATCACTACACTAGCAAAAGTAACCAATGATTGGATCTCTGCTATAGATGCTAAGAAGATAACAAGTGCAGTCTTTTTGGACCTCAGCAAAGCTTTTGATACTGTTGATCACAAACTATTAGTCAATTGCCTTGCAAAGTTGGGTGCCACATACCATACCACCCAGTGGTTCTCTAGCTACCTAACTGGAAGATTCCAAAAGTAAAGGTGGAAGGCTTTTTTTCTGCTGCCTTGCCAGTTGCAAGAGGAGTCCCCCAAGGATCCATCTTAGGCCCTATCTTGTTTTCTCTGTACATTAATGACTTAGATGCTAACATATCTACGTCCAATCTGCACTTTTTTGCAGATGATACTGTGTTGTATACTTCTGGCTCATCGTTATCTGAAGTCAAGGGAGTGCTTCAAGCGGACTTCGCATAACTTGAGCATAATCTAATAAAGGCAAAGCTTCTGCTCAATGCTAAGAAGACTAAAGCGATGATATTCTCCCACAGTGCTGTCTCAGGCCCCCAATACCCTTGCCCAAGACTTCATTGTCACCACGCTAAACGAGCCTCTGGAAGTTGTAACCAAATTTAAATATCTAGGTATCTGGATCGACAATAAATTATCTTTCAGTGACCATGTCGAAGATGTCTCTAGAAGGTTAAAAGCAAGGTTAGGTTTCTTCTACAGAAATAGGCCCCTTTTCCCCCTTGAAACTCGAAACAAGCTTGTACAGGCCACTTTTCTCCCCCTACTCGACTATGGTGATGTAATCTATTCCTCCACCACTCTTGCAAATCTAAGTAAACTGGACATCCTTTATCACCGTGCGTTACGGTTCATTACCAACTCCCCTTACCGTTTGCACCACTGTGACTTATATGCAGCTGTTGGTTGGACATCCCTTACTACTAGACGCCTGCTCCATGCTGGGCTATGGACTCTTAAACTGCTCCTGCAGAAATTGCCAAGCTATCTCTCTTCCCTTACTAGTATCTCACATAGTGCATACTCGTTAAGAAAATCTGACTTTATTATGCTTGACATACCAAGGACGCGGACTTCTTTTGGTAAACGTGCTATTGCGTATGCCCTTCCCTCCATATGGAACCAATTACAAACCGTACTGAAACTAACTAGCACAGTTTCAATAAACTTCTACAAATCGCTAAGTTCAGCCAAAGTAAAAGACACCTGTAACTGTCATTAAGTCTCTTCTTTCCCCATGTGTGCCATATTTATCCACTGGTAAGGTATAATTGATTTGTCATATTAACTGCTTTCCCTTCCCCTTCTACTCCTGGCTTTATCTTTGCTTACGCTCCACTGCTACTCTATCATATCCTCCTCCCCATATCAGTTGTAGACTGTTGTTTGTTCTAGCTGCGAAATACTGTATATGCATTGCACACACCAGTCATCATGTTTCATTTATCAGTATGCAACCTGTAAGTCGTTTTCCTGTCTCATATCAATGTTTACCACCTTGTCACCCTATGTGGTACCCTTGTATGTATATCCAGCCTGTATCATGTAACGTGCATTTCATGTATATACTGTTATTACCTATCTGTGTTTGTACTTTAAGTGTTTATGTCACAGGACCTCTTTGTGAATGAGCTTGCTCAATGGAGCTTTCCTGCAATAAACTTGAACTTGAACTTGAAGCAGGGGGCATGGAGATGATGCTGCGCTGGAAGAGCAAGAGCGGCTGCCCCAGACAGGAGGAGCAGCACAGGAGGTATGGGAAAGGGAAAGGGGGGGCAGGGGAAGGAGGCAAAAAGGAGGGAGTGGGCGCCAGATGGGAGGGGAGAAAGGAGAGGGAAAACAACCAAGAGGACACTGAAGAGAAGATGAGAGGGAACAAACAAAAAGCAAGGAGCAGGAAAGGAAGGAGGTTCAGCCCACGAGCCACACAGGGAGCTCAGAGCGCATGTGGAGCACAACGCACTAAGCAGCGATTTGCCACGGGAGGCTGGCCTTTGAAGGGGATGTGGGAGGAGCTATTCTCCCACATTGAACCATGGCCAATAGCCCTCCCTTTACCTGATTGTCTGGAGTCAATGGTTCCTGTGTTTATTCTCTTGCTCCCTCCTGCAGTCCAGTATGGTGATGTCTGGTGATGTCCCAGGGCGTAGTGGTTAGAGTGATCCCTAGAGGTGACAAGAGTGCAGCTACTGTCCAGCCAAATACTGTACATTTCTTGAAGCTAGCAGGAATGGAAAACAGCTGCTTGCATCGGGATTACACTGGGAGCCATAGTAGGCATTCATAATACCCAAATTTTCGCTATAGCTGGGTTCTCTATAGCGCAGGAGCACTATACTTTGTTTTTAAATAACTCTGTCTCTAATAATTCAATAGGTTTTTCAGGATGCATAGGTGCCAGGACAAAATCATGGGTGAGACATAAAGAAACTAAAATGATTAAGGCAAATGAATGCCTTTCATGATGAAGTAAAATGGGGGTACATAGAGAATAAAAAAAAAATAGTACCACGTATGTGATTTATTATCTTCTTAAGAACAAAGGTGGACAAGAAGTGAAAAGGAAAGGGGATTTTAGTTAAGAACAGATTGCAATGATGTGAAACAAGGGGCTTGATTTTCAAAGGGCCAAGAATGACTCAAGGTACTTGTGCCAGGAAAGAATGATTCAATCAGCAAACTGCGTCAAAACTTGAGCCAAGTCTGATTTTCTAGCGCTGCTTCCATCAAAAGCAGAACTCCCTGTGCCAAAGTGACTTGTATCAGGCGTGCATCAATATAATGGGTGTGCCATGTCGCAACAGGGCTTGCATCAAAAAAATGATGCACCTTCTACTTTTTGTTTTGTTTTCTAAGGTAGAAGCTGTGGACACTGTCAAAAATGCATGCCACTGTTAGAACAGCCAGAGCTAGTCTGACACTAGAGCATATACAGAAGCTCACAGCAGGTGGGCAGACCTGACTATAGTACTAGGTATGGCATTCTGCTGTAGGAGTTCTGCATTGTAGACAACGTAATGCTGTTTGTAACATGTGAAATGTTGCTTCCAGAGGCCATTTCATCTGCTGTAATTATTGACTCAGCATGCATCATTTTTCGCTCCATGCATCATTATTTTGACTCAGTTTGCATAATTTTTACTCCATGTCACTCATGCATTGTATTTTTAACTCAGCTTGCCTCATTTCTGCTCCATCTCACTCATGGGGCCCGATTCAGAAAGCAATGGGAATGATGCAAGGTGCTTGCATCAAAGAGAAATGAGGCAAGGGGCTCCCTGCACTGCACCTTGAGTCATTCCCGATTCAAGAACACTGCCTGCACCAGAAGGGGCACCACAGCCACCTGTACTAGGCATGTGCCAGTCTTCCTCCTGCACCATGGTAGCAAGGAGCTTGCGGAGGACACAAGCTGCAGTATCGCCTTCTACGGGATTCACAAATCCACCCCACATGGTGCACGATATGTGACAGGTCAGCCAGAGGCTGGTCTAAGAGCCCATGTGTCACCCCAGAGCCATTGCTGTGTGGGAGGGAACCTGTGCCTCTTGCTGCTGCCACCCTCCCTCAGTATCCCCTGCCCCCACAGCACACGGAGATGTCAGTGAAATGCTGCCCTTAGTGTCCCCCCCCATGGTGCCAAGCACGCAGCTGCCACCGCTCACACACATACCATACTGTCACTGCCACCCCCATCCTGACCAAACCTGTCCTCCGTGTCCTCAGTGCTGGCTCCCACGACCCTTATAGCCTTCAGTGTAAACAACTGGGGGGGCTCTATCATTGACCGCCGATGCTGCCCAACCGCCCCGCAGCTTGCAGTAAACCCCTCCCATTTGGTGTGTGTTTGGAGCACGGGTGTAGGTGTGAAAAAGTGTTTGACTTTGCCACAGGGACCCATGCCATTCTTGAAGTAGGTGCAGGGTCTGTGGCACACCGCCAGTCGGTGCAAACTGTTGTTTGCTGCAGCTTGCATTGATCTAATGGTGACTTCATGAATTGGGCAATGCATCGTATTTGTGACACAACTTGTCTCATTTTTGCTCCATTTTATTCATATATCATATTTTTGACTCAACTTGCATCATGCTTACCCCATGCATCATATTTTTGACTCAACTTGCATCATTCTTACCCCATGCATCATATTTTTGATGCAGTGATCTTCTTATGTTGGGGGAGTTTGTCGTAGGGAAAGCTTTTCTTGCAGAATATGGTACACATTATTTTGTGCACCTGGATTTGACGCAAGGTGGTTGTTTGACGGACTTTGCATCAGTTTAAGAGTCCTGTGAAAATCTGGCCCAATATTATTAGGGGTTATACAAATTGTGACAGATACAACACAGAAACATTTAAATCAACTGAAGCAATTTATTTTGCATAAACATTGCACATTTTTGCAGTCGATATATTAATGTATTTTTTCTGTGAAGGTGTACACTACTAGACTATAAAGAAACTTTCCAAGACTTTCCGGCAGGCAGTCAAGGCCAGGTGGGTCTCTGACAGGTGTGTTACTAGAGTTTAGGCTTTTTTGCCATTTGATACAAAAGTAATCGCACTACAGTGGTGGTGGCAACACACTGGATGTACATTGCCTGTGGCATCATCTACTTATGTAATATATTTATTTATTTCAGGCTTTATATATGCTTCTTTAATCACATCACGTGACCTAAAGGAAGTTTATGCCTTTTTGCAGATGACACAAAAATCTGCAACAGGGTTGATACACCACGAGGCGTGGAAAGGATGAAAAGGGACTTGGCACGGTTGGAGGAATGGTCAGAAGTATGGCAGCTAGGATTCAATGCAAAGAAGTGCAAAATAATGCACCTGGGAAACAAGAACCAAGGGGAAGAATACACAATGGGTGGGGAGGTAGTAACAACAACAAAAAAGGAAAGGGACCTGGGGGTAATCATATCAGATGACCTTAAGGTTAGCAAGCAGTGTAAGAAGGCAGTAGGTAGGGCTGGGGGTATACTGGGATGTATAGGGAGAGGCATCATCAGCAGAAAACAGGAAGTTGTTATCCCTCTGTACAGACAGTTGGTGAGACCCCATCTGAGTACTGTGTCCAGTTCTGGAGACCCCATCTCCATAAGGACATAGACAGGATAGAGGCAGTCCAGAGGAGGACAACTAAAATGGTGCAGGGTCTGCAAGAGAAGCCCGTATGAGGAGAGACTAAAGGAGCTTAATATGTATACCCTTGAGGAAAGAAGGGAGAGGGGGACATGATAGAAACTTTAAGTACCTCAGTGGAATCAACAAAGTCCAAGAGGGTAGCATTTTCAGAAAAGAGACTTGCAAGAACAAGGGACACAATTTAAAGATAGAAGGAGGGCGGTTCAGGGGCAATGTGAGGAAGTATTATTTCACAGAGAGGGTAGTGGATGCATGGAACAGCCTTCCTGAGGAGGTTGTGGGGTCTAAAACTGTAGGAGAATTCAAGAATGCATGGGACAGACATAAGGCAATTCTTGTGGGGGGTAGGAAGAAATAGGCTGTTAGTTAACTAGGATCTGCGGCCTATCCTGTAGGTAGGGAAATAGGCAGACTAGATGGGCCTAGCGGTCCTTATCTGCCGTCAAAGTTTATGTTTCTATGTTTATAAAGAAACTATAAGGTATGCTCTATTAGTGGCTGTATACAGCATTACATAATTCAATATAATGTGATTTATGAGTTGTTGGGTATTCGAGCCAAGGATTACACTGAAAATGAGAAACTGCCCACAAAGCAAGGTTTATTGACTAACACAATATGCCGTATTAACCCCAGCAGCCCAGGTTAGAAGGTACCAGTAATGGCTAATGCCATCCCTTGGGAGGGTGAACCATACAGGTGTGAAAGCTTCAGGTCTTCATTTAAGGATTTATAGTTCCTCACACTCTGCCTGTTACAATCTAGCTTATATACACTTTCCACAAGCTCTTATCTTACAAACTCAGCATATGTCATTACAAGGTCCTGTTTCGCTGAGTATGTTACTGTGTTTTTCCAGTCTGAGACTGCACGTTTTACACACATAGCCCTGCTAGCTCTAATTTTGTTTGTGTTCAGCATTTTGTACAAGCTGTGCACAGTGTAGATCTATTTTCTACAGCAGCAAGGACATTAGCAGAGAAAGGCAAGAAGCTTGTAAAACAAAACAATTTTCATTAACCCTTTTGCCTTCTCCTGCCAGCATTTTGCAGTCTTTTCTATTTCCTAAATTGTCATATTCCTACAATGTATGCTATAATGTAGTTACTCTGATACCTATTGTTGTAAATGGCCCCTCCCAGCTATCACTGGGAGGTCACTTGCCTTTAGGGCCAAGAAACCAATCCCCTGGCCCAGTCTTCCCAGGTGTAGTAACCAGGGGAGGTCGGGCCAATGGCCTGAGCCCTGGACACTCAGGGGCTAGGAGCAGCCCCTGGGAGGAGGGACCAAGGCCAGCTCTTAACATCCAGGCAGGAGAAACCTTTCCTCTTTCTGTCTGGACATCCGAAGCTGCAGGACAACATCAAGAGGTACTGATTCCAGTTCCACAGGGATCATGTTTGTAGGCCGCGGACTAGCAACAACACCACTCTGTGCTGGGAGCCTGCTGCATCTACACCTCTAGCAGGTAAGCTGTGGTATGAGGTTTGTATGCAATGATGGGGCAAATAAAAAAAAAATACAGCTTGGGATATCCAGAGGCGCGCTGGCCTGCAGTCGACCACCACCATCCCCTTCTCCCCTTTATGCGAGCCCATGCCCAGCTGATGGACAAGATGCCAGGGCATGGTGAGCTGCCACTTCAGTCACCGGGCGGTTCATTCCTTCCCCTCCACACCCTGTGCACATCCAGCCCCCACCCCCCATTTTTTGCACTTACTCAGTTGGAGGTCCCTTTCCACTGGGTCATCGCGGGTCACTCTGGTGACATGGGGATCGCTTTCTATCCGAAGGGGCCAACTCCACATCTGGTGTGACCCGTGGATGAGGAGAGTGGTCTCCCAGTGCGGCGAGCACAAGATACATTGTGCCAATGGGGGTCAGTGCTACCCGGCCGCCTCGGTCCAGGTGCGGCCTTCCGGAAGATCACTATTCCTGCACAGTTCAGGCCAGGTGACGACAGCACACAGGATCCTCCTAGGGACGTTTTTGAATCTTCCGCCACTCCACCCACAGCCTGGAGGTGAGTTGCCATCTTCCCGTTGTCTCCGCATAGGGACAACACACGGGGCAATCGGGGGCTCATGATCTCATGAGAAGGAGAGTGGTGCGGTAGACCCTGTAATGTGATGGTGGGCTCTTAACTCTCGCTATAGTCCCACAAGAGTTAGGCAGCCATCTTGCATGGGACACACAGTGCAAGTCTATCTCGGTGTATGGGGCTCCTACTCTTGTTCGCTCCCCGTGAGAGTTAGGCAGCCATTTTGCCTAGGGTTCTCTTCCCTTATGCAGCATACAGGAGGTGGGGGTCTTTCAATCTCGCCCAAGATTGCAAGAGAGTTTGATAGCCATCTTGCTTGGGCCTGCCAAAGTCTGGGGACATGCCATGCCTCTATAGGGGCCTCCCACACACCTGGGGTACTGCAAGACGTTGCGGCAGCCATATTGGCTGGGCATGCTACATCTTTGGGCCATCTCATCAATTTCATCAAAACTGTTGCATCAAACAAGACAGTTAAAAAAAAATAAAATACTAAATAAATAAATACATCCATAAGAGAGAGCCAGCCTACTATCACCCACCCCATGGCCCACACCTTTGTCTCTACACAGGGCACACTGGCAAAAATAAATAAAAAAATAAACTGTATCTTGCATTGATCTAATGGTGGCTTCATGAATTGAGCCAATACATCGTATTTGTGACTCAACTTGCGTAATTTATGTTCCATTTCACTCATGTATCATATTTTTGACTCAACTTGCATCATTCTAACCCAATGCATCATATTTTTGATGCAGTGATCTTCTTACGTTGGGGGACTTTGTCACAGAGAATGCTTTTCTTGCAGAATATGGTGCACAGTATTTTGTGCACCTGGATTTGATGCAAGGTGGATGTGTGATACATTTTGTATCAGTCTAAGGGTCCTTTGAAAATCTGGCCCAATATTATTAGGGGTTATATAAATTGTGACAGATACAACACAGAAACATTTAAATCAATTAAGCAATTTATTTTGCATAAACATTGCACATTTTTGCAGTCGATATATTAATGCATTTTTTCTGTGAAGGTGTACGCTACTAGACTATAAAGAAACTTTCCAAGACTTTCTGGCAGGCAGTCAAGGCCAGGTGGGTCTCGGACAGGTGTGTTACTAGAGTTTAGGCTTTTTTGCCATTTGATACAAAAGTAACCGCACTACAGTGGTGGTGGCAACCAGTTGGCTGTACATTGCCTGTGGCATCATGTACTTATGTAATATATTAATTTATTTCAGGCTTCATATATGCCTCTTTAATCACATCACATGACTAAAGGAAGTTTATAAAGAAACTATAAGGTATGCTCTATTAGTGTCTGCATACAGCATTATATATTTAAATATAATGTGATTTATGAGTTGTTGGGTGTTCAAGCCAAGGATTACACTGAAAATGAGAAATTGCACCACAAAGCAAGGTTTATTGACTAACACAATATGTCGTATTAACCCCAGCAGCCCAGGTTAGAAGATACCAGTAATGGCTAATGCCATCCCTTGGGATGGTGAATCAGACAGGTGTGAAAGTTTCATGTCTTCATTTAAGGGTTTGTAGTTCCTCACGTTCTGCCTGTTACAATCTAGCTTATATACACTTTCCACAAGCTCTTATCTTACAAACTCATCATATGTCCATACAAGGTCCTCTTTCACTGAGTACATTACTGTATTTTTCCAGTCTGAGACTGCACATTTTACACACATAGCCCTGCTCTCTCTAATTTTGATTGTGGTCATCATTTTGTGCAAGCTGTGCACAGTGTAAATATATTTTCTACAGGAGCAAGGACATTAGCAGAGAAAAGCAAAAAGCTTGTAAAACAAAACAATTCTCATTAACCCTTTTGCCTTCTCCTGCCAGCACTTTGCAATCTTTTCTATTTCCCAAATTGTCATATTCCTACAACTTACAGTACAGTGTAGTTACCCTGATACCTATTGTTGTAAATGGTCCCTCCCGGCTATTACTGAGAGGTCACTTGCCCTTAGGCCCAAGAAACCAATCCCCTGGCTTGACCTACCCAGGTGTAGTAACCAGGGGAGGCTGTGTAAATGGTCTGAGCCCTGGACACTCAGGGGCTAGGAGCAGCCCCTGCGAGGAAGGAAAAAGGCCAGCTCTAAATGTCCAGGCAGGAGAGACCCTTCCTTTTTCTGTCTGGATTTCCAAAGCTGCAGGACAATATCAAGTTGTCCTGATTCCATATCCACAAGGGTCACGTTTGTAGGCCGTGGACTACCAACAACACCAGCCTGTGCTGTTAGCCCGCTGCATCTACACCTTTAGCAGGTAAGCTGTGGCATGAGGTTTATATGCAATGACAGGGCAAATAAAAAAAAATATATAGCTTGGGATATCCAGAGGTGCACTGGTCTGCAGTCGACCACCGCCCCCCCCCCATTTCTCCCCTTTACGTGAGCCCATGCCTAGCTGATGGGCAAGACGCTTTGGCATGGTGAGCTGCCACTTTGGTTACTGGGTGGTTCATTCCTTCCCCTCCACAGTCTGTCCACATCCAACCTCCCATGATTTTTGCACTTACCCAGTCGGAGGACCCTTTTCACCGGGTCATCGCGGGGCATGCTGGTGACATGAGGATCGCTTTCTATCTGAAGGGGCCAACTCCACATCTGGTGCGACCTGCAGATGTGGAGAGCAGTCTCCCAGTGTGGCAAACTCAAGACACGTTGTGCCGGCTGGGGTCAGTGCTTCACGGCAGGCTCGACCCAGGTGCGGCCTGCTAGGAGATTACTATCCCTGCACAGTTTGAGCCAGGTGACAAGAGCTCACAGGATCCTCCTAGGGACGTTTTTGAATCTCCCGCCACTCCATCCATAGTCCAGAGGTGAGTTGTCATCTTCCTACCATCTCCGCATAGGGACAACACCCGGGGCAATTGGGGTCTCGTGATCTTGTGAGAGGGGGAGTGGAGAGGTAGACCCTGTAATGTGATGGTGGGCTCCTACACTCTCTATAGTCCCACAAGAGTTAGGCAGCCATCTTGCATGGGACAAACAGTGCATGTCTATCTCGATGTATGGTGCTCCTACTCTTGTTCACTCACCATGAGAGTTAGGCAGCCATTTTGCTTCGGGTTCTCTTCCCTTATGCAGCATACGAGAGAGTGGGGGACTTTCAATCTCATCCAAGATTGTGCAGGATTTTGGCAGCCATCTTGCTTGGCCTGCCAAAGTTTGAGGACCTGCCATGCCTCTATAGGGGCCTCCCACACCCGAGGGATACTATGAGATGTTGCGGCGGCCATATTGGCTGGGCATGCTACATCTTTGGGCTGTCTCATCAATTTCATCAAAATTGTTGCATCAGACAAGGCAGTTAAAAAAAAATACTAAATAAATAAATAAATACATCCACATGACAGTGCCAGCCTACTATCATCCCCCATAGCCCACGCCTCTATTTCTACACAGGACACGCTGGTAAAAAAACCCAAAAAATATATATATAAACTGTATCTTAATTGTATTAGGAGGCTAATCAACCTGTTATACCAGGATGCCATCCATAGAAACATAGAATTTGACAGCAGATAAGGACCGCTTGGCCCACCTAGTCTGCCCATTTCCCTACCTGATGGATAAGCTGCAGATCCTAGTTAACCAACAGCCTACTTCCTCCTACCCACCACTAGAATTGCCTAATGTCTGTCCCATGCATTCTTGAATTCCTGCACTGTTCTTGACTCCATGACCTCCTCAGGAAGACTGTTCCATGCATCCACTATCCTCTCCATGAAAAAATACTTCCTAACATTACTTCTGAGCTATCCCCCCTCTATCTTCAAATTGTGCCCCCTTGTTCTTGCACATCTCTTTTTCTGAAAGATGCTACCCTCTTGGACTTTGTTGATTCCCTTGAGGTACTTCAAAGTTTCTATCATGCCCCCCCGAGGGTATACATATTAAGCTCCTTTAGTCTATCTTCATATATTTCCTGGTACAGACCCTGCACCATTTTGGTTGCCCTCCTCTGGCCAGTCTCCACTCTATGTCTTTGCGGAGATGGGGTCTCCAAAACTGCACGCAGTCCTCCAAATGGGATCTCACCAACTGTCTGTACAGAGGGATAACAACTTCCTGTTTTCTACTGTTGATACCTCTCCCTATTCATCTCAGTATCCTCCAGCCCTCCTTACTGCCTTCTCACATTGCTTGCCCACCTTTAGGTCATCTGATATAATTACTCCCAGGTCCCTTTCCATTTTTGTTGTCGTTAGTATCTCAACTCCCATTGTGTACTCTTTCCCTGGGTTTTTGTTTCCCAGGTGCATTATATTGCACTTCTTTGCATTGAATCTGAGCTGCCATACATTTGACCATTCCTCCAACCTAGCCAAGTCCCTTCACATCCTTTCCACCCCACCCTGTGTATCCCCTGTTGCAGATCTTTGTGTCATTTGCAAAGAGACATACTTTTCCTTCCAGGTGCTCTGCAATGTCACTTATAAAGACATTTATGAGGACTGTCTCCAGTACTGAACTCTGTGGTACCCCACTAATTACCCTCCTTTCTTCACTGTGGACTCCGTTTACTATTACCCTTTGCATCCTGTTGTCTAACCAATTTTTTATCCAGGCTACCACCTTGGGACCCACTCCAAGGCTGGTTAGCTTGTATATTAATCTTTTGTCTGGGACTGTGTCAAATGCCTTGTTAAAATCTAGGTAGACCATGTCCACAGCCACTCCCTGGTCTACTACTTTGGTCACCCAGTCAAACAAATCTATAAGATTTGTCTGACACAACCTTCCTGCTGTGAATCCATGCTGCCTTGGGTCCTGTACCCCACTGGACTGGTCTCTAGGTACTCAACAATTCTTTCCTTCAGAAGTGATTCCATCATTTTCCCTACCACTGAGGTCAAACTAACTGGTCTGTAGTTTCCTGCCTCTGCCCTGCTCCCACTTTTGTGAAGTGGAATCACATCCACCCTCCTCCAGTCCTCAGGTACCACCCCATCCTCTGATGATTTGTTAAAGAGAGTAGTCAGTGATGTCAGTAGTTCAGCCCTTAGTTCTTTTAGAATTCTGGGACGAATCCCATCAAGCCTCATTGCTTTGTCCACCCTCAGTTGCAATAATTCTTTCAGAACCCTTTCTTTTGTGAATGGACTGGTATCGACTTCCCTATCAAGGGTGTTTCTCTTGTTTGGTTTAGGCACCTCCCCCTCCTCATCCATTGTGAATACTGAGCAGAAATATTCATTCAGTATCCCTGCTTTTTCACTGTCACCCTCTGCCCACATTCCTTCCCCTTTATTAAGCCTCAGTATTCCTCCCTTTGTCTTTCTTCGCTCCCTAATGTACCTATAAAAGGTTTTAGCCCCCTTCTTAACAGAGCTGGTTATCTTTCCCTCAGTTTGGGCCTTTGCTATTCTGACTGCCTTCCCTGCCTCCTTCTGCTTTAACTGATAAAGTTCTCTGTCCTGCTCCTTCTGTGTTTCCTTATATTTCCTGAATGCTATCCTTTTATCCTTAACCTTCCCTGCCACCTCTTTGAGAACCATAGTGTTTTCTTCCTTCATTTTGTTTTGTTGATTCACTTCACACAAAGGCTTGTTGCCTCTGTGATGACTGTTTTGATTATTGCCCATCGTTCCTCCACACCTCCTTCTTGCCTGTTTGCTAGTACTTTTCTGAGGCACTCTCATTTTCCCAAAGTCAGCCCTCCTTAAGTCCAATACTCTTGATTTTGTATGGCTTGACTCTATGGCTGTGTTTATCGTGAACCACATGGTTTGGTGGTCGCTTGTTCCCAGATAGCTACCCACTTCTAAATCTGAGATCCTTTCTCCATCCCCGTTTGAGAGTACTAGGTCTAAGATTGATCCCTCCCAAATGGGTTCCAGCACTAGCTGTCTGAGGCATGACCCTTGTAGGTCATCAAGAAAGACCCTGCTCTTGGATGTGCCTGCAGCAAAGGTGCTCCAGTTAACATCTGGCATATTCAGGTCCCCCATCAACAATATCTCCCCTTTTTCTGCCATTCTAAGGATGCCTTCTATCATTTCCTTGCCCATTGCTTCCCTCTGAGATGGGGGTCTGTACACAACTCCCATGCGGATTGTGGTGCCATTTCCTATCCCCAGGGTGACCCATAGTGCCTCATCAACTTCTTGTTTACTCTTTAGTTCTGTTGCTTTAATCTCTTCCCTTACATAGAGAGCTACTCCTCCTCCTCTTTTAGAAACATAGACTTTGACGGCAGATAAGGACCACTTGGCCCACCCAGTCTGCCCATTTCCCTACCTACTAGATAAGCTGCAGATTCTAGTTAACCAACAGTCTACTTCCTGCAATCCCCCACTATAATTGCCTTATGTCTGTCCCATGCATGTTTGAATTCCCCCACTGTTTTAGACCTAACGACCTCCTCAGGAAGGTGGTTCCATGTATCCACCACTCTCTCCATGAAAAAAATGTTCCTCACATTACCCCTGAGCCATCCCCCCTCTATCTTTAAATTGTGCCCCCTTGTTCTTACACATCTCTTCTTCTGAAAGATGCTACCCTCCTGGACTTTGTTAATTCCCTTGAGGTACCTGAAAATTTCTATCATGTCCCTCCTCTCTCTCCTTTCATCAAGAGTATACATATTAAGCTCTCTCAGTCTCTCTTCATATGGTTTCTGCTGCAGACCCTGCACCATTTTGGTGCCCTTCTCTGGACTGCTTCCATCCTGTCTATGTCCTTGCATAGATGGGGTCTCCAAAACTGCACACAGTACTCAGATGGGGTCTCACCAACTGTCTGTATAGAGGATAACCACTTCCCGTTTTCTACTTGTGATGCCCCTTCTTATGCATCCCGGTATCCCCCTGGCTCTCCTTACTGACTTTTCACATTGCTTACCCATCTTTAGGTCATCTGATATGACTACCCCCGGATCCCTTTCCACTTTTGTTGTTGTTAGTACCTCCCCTGCTATTGTGTACTCTTCTGGGTTTCCCAGGTGCATTACTTTGCACTTCTTTGCATTAAATCTAAGTTGCCATATGTCTGACCATTCCTCCAACCTTGCCAAGTCCCTTCTCATCTTTTCTACCCCCTCTTGTGTATCAACTCTGTTACAGATCTTTGTGTCATCTGCAAAGAGGCATACCTTTCCCTTCAGACCCTCTGCAATGTCACCTATAAAGATGCTAAAGAGGACTGGACTCAGTACTGAGCCCTGAGGTGCTCCACTAGTAACCCCCCTTTCTTCGGAATGTGTTCCATTCACTATTACCTTTTGTGTCCTGTTGTGCAGCCAGTTTGCTACCCAGGCTACAACCCTGGGACCCACTCCCAGGCTGGCTAACTTGATTATTAATCTTGTGTGCAGGACTGTGTCAAATGCCTTGCTAAAGTCTAGGTAGGCCATATCCACAGCCCCTCCCTGGTCTATTACTTTGGTCACCCAGTCAATGAAATCAATTAGATTTGTCTGACATGACCTTCCTGCTGTAAATCCATGCTGCTTTGGGTCCTGTACCCCGCTGGCCTCTAGGTACTCAACAATTCTTTCTTTCAGAAGTGATTCCATCATTTTCCTTATCACTGACGTCAAACTTACAGGTCTGCAGTTTCCTGCTTCTGCCTTGCTCCCACTTTTGTGAAGGGGAATCACATCTGCCCTCCTCCAGTCCTCAGGTACCACCCCATCCTGCCATGATTTGTTAAAAAGCGTGGTCAGTGATGTCACTAGGTCTTCCCTTAATTTTTTTAGGATTCTGGGGTGAATCCCATCAGGCTCCATTGCTTTGTCCACCTTGAGTTTTAGGAGCTCTTTCAGGACTCTTTCTTCTGTGAATGGACTGGTGTCAACTCCCCTACCCAGAGTGCTTCTATTGTCTGGTTTAGGTAACTCCTCCTCATCTTCTTTTGTGAATACTGAGCAAAAGTATTCATTCAGTATCTCTGCCTTTTCACTGTCTCCCTCTGCCCACCTCCCCTCTCCTTTATTAATCTTCACTATCCCTCCTTAACCTTTCTATGTTCCTAATGTACCTATAAAAGGTTTATCCCCTTCTTAACTGAGTTGGCTATTTTTCCTCAGTTTGGGCCTTTGCTAGTCTGACTGCCTTCCCACTTCTTTCTGCTTTAATTGATACAGTTCCTGTCAGTGCTCCTTCTGTGATTCCTTATACTTTTTGAATGCAGCCTTTTTCTCCTTAACCTTCCCTGCCACCTCTTTTGAGAACCATAGTGGTTTTTACTCCGCTTTGTTTTCTTTATTTGTTTCATAAAAGGCTTGTTGCCTCTATGATGGCAGTTTTGATTTTTCTCCATTGTTCTTCCACCCCTCCTTTTTGGCCATTTGCTAGTGCATTCTTCATGTATTCACCCACTTTGCCAAAGTCAGCCCTTCTAAAGTCCAGTATCCTTGTTTTGGTATGGCTTATCTCCATGGTTGTGCTCATTGTGAAGCACACTGTGCAGTGGTCGCTTGTCCCCAGATGTCTGCTGACTTCTAAATTTGTGATCCTCTCTCCATTTGAGAGTACCAGGTCTAGTATTGCTCCCTCCGGAATAGGTTCCAACACTAGCTGTCTAAGGCCTGCCCCCTGCAGGGCACTGAGATTGACCCTGCTCTTGGATGTGGCTGCAGTACATGTCATCTAGTTAACATCTGACATATTCAGGTCCCCCATCAACAGTATCTCCCCTTTTTCAGCCATTTTGAGAATGTCTTCTATCATTTTCTTGTCCATTCCCTCCCCTTGAGACGGGGGGTCTGTATACAACCCCTGTGCAGATTGTAATGCCATTCCCTGTCTCCAAGGTGACCCAGAGTACCTCTTCTCCTCCCCCTTTACTTTTTAGTTCTGTAGCTTTGATCCCTTCCCTTATGTATAGAGCTACTCCACCTCCTTTTTTACCTTCCCTGTCCCTTCTGTAGATTGTGCACCCTGGTATGTTGGCATCCCAATCGTGGTTCTCTGTGTACCATGTTTCTGTGACTGCCAAAATATCCAATTGTTCATCTTCCATCAGGGCTACTAGCTCAGGAAGCTTGTTTCCCAGACTACGGGCATTGGTACTTATGGCCCTCCATTTAATGTTGGCTTTATCCTTTTTTCACCCATCCCTGCTCTTATTGCCCTTGTCTATTTTTCCATTTACCCCTGCCCTGCCCTCTGTTGAGCCCTGTACCTCAGTGTTTACCTTACTATCTTCCATGTGTTGTGGGGGGAGGCTTGAAATTTCCTGCCTTTTATCAGCACCTCCCCCCTTGGCTAGTTTAAAAGCTTGCCAAGGAAGCATTTAAACCTGTCACCTAGGAGCTTGGTTCCCTTCGTGGACAGATGCAGACCATCATGCCAGTATAGACCTTTATTTCTCCAGGTGGACCCCCAGTTCCCAATGAAGCCAAAGCCCTGTGCTCTACACCAGTTTTGCAACCATTCATTAAACTGCATGGTGTGCAGTACCCTAGCCTCACTCCTGCCATGGACTGGCAGCACCTCTGAGAAGGTTACTGTGCTTGCTATCTGTCTGAGGCCCTTCCCCAAATCCCAAAATTCATTCTGCACTGCACTGATCTGATGCCTAGCTAGGTCATTTGTATCAAGATGGACAATGATATCTAGTTCCCTCTCCTGTGATGCTGCTTCTGCAATCCTGAGGATTCACTTCCTGTCCCTCAAGCCATGGCACCAGGCAGGCACCTTACTTCCTTCTCCTCTCCCTTCCCCAGTTTTACCCCCCTAACAATTGAGTCCCCTATCAGAAGCTGTTTCCTTCCCCTGTGGTGTCCCTTGCCACTCTTTTGTGGGTCTCCCTTGTGGATGTCCTCAGCATTCTTCTGGGTCTCCACTGAGAGTGCCATCATAGAGGAACCTTGCTCTGCCAAAATGGCATATGATTTGTGTAGAGCTACAACTAGGGGGCTTCACCTCTGGTCCACCACATGCACCCTCCCAGAACCCACTGTGGTCCAACTGCTGTTCATACTTGGCAACCTCTGAGGCAGTGGTTGTGGCAGTGGTGCTTTTTGGGTGGGGGAGGCCTCCTTAGTCCTTACTAGTTCAGCCTGGAGGTGGGCAACCTCCTCCTTCAGAGCTGACAGTTGCCTGCAAATAGGACAGCAATGCAGTTTCTAGAATGTCTCCTGGAAAACTGCTGCCCCAGAGCCAGTGCATTGCACCACTCCCCACATGTCCCTCTCCCTTATAATATACAATATGTAATATATATATATATTGTTATTATTATTTGTGGTGTGTACCTACCCTTTATGCACTGTGCTGGGTTATTAAGAATATGACAGTTCTGCCCCAAGACCTGTTGAGGAAGTGATGTCAGAACTTTGGCTATAAAGGAAATGCCACACCTGGGGGGGTGGGTAGTCCGCAGCCACTGGTGACTGTTAGAAACAATCAAATACACAACTGCTCCATCAGCCTGGTGAGTACTGCCCTTTATAGTAATTCAACTAACACCACAATTTACTAGACCACGGCTCCTGCACAAACCACTGTACTGAGTCAAGGGATAAAAATGAACTCACTCCTCAACCAGCAGACACTTTTAAAATGATGCAAAAATATCCTTCCAAATCCTAGGTCTCAGCCCCAACAATCAAGCAAATTCAGTTGTATCTCACTCCCTCTGGTTATAAAATTACTACACTTTTAATGGAATCCTGCAATTCTCTGCCCTCCCTGTCCCTCCTGTAGATTGCGTATCCTGGTATGCTGACATCCCAGTCATGGTTCTCTGTGTACCATGTTTCAGTGACTGCCACGATATCCAGGCATCCCTCTTCCATCATGGCTACTAGTTCAGGGAGCTTGTTACATAGACCACGGGCATTGGTATTCATCACCCTCACTTTTTTGATGGCCTTACCCCTTTCAGCATCATCCCTGTCCTTACTGCTTTTACATTTTTTTTGCATTTACCCCTGTCCTGCTCCCTAATGACTTCTCTACCTTGGTGTTTACCTCTCTAACTACTGTGTTTTGTGGGGGGATGCTGGGATTTTTCTCTGCTCCTTTTCAGTGCCTCCCTCCTTGGCTAGTTTAAATGCTTGCCAATGAAGCATTTAAGCCTATCACCTAGGATCCTGGATCCCCCCCCCCCGGACAGATGCAGACCATCACGCCAGTGTAGGCCTGTATCCCTCCAGGTGGCTCCCCGGTCCCCAGTGAAGCCAAAACCGTGAGCTCCACACCAGTTTTTCAACCATTCATTGAATCCCATGGTGTGGAGTACCCTAGCAGCACATTTGCCATAGACAGACAGCACCTCTGAGAAGGTTACCGTACATGCTACTTGTCTAAGGCCCCTCCCCAACTCTACAAACTCCTCTTGCACTGCCCTGATCCCAGTCCTAGCCAGGTCATTTGTCCCTAGGTGGACAATGACATCCAGCTCCCTCCCGCATGCAGCTGCTCCCACAATCCAGAGGATTCGCTTCCTGTCCTTCCAAGCTGTGGTGCCAGGTAGGCACCTTACCTCCCTCTCCCCTTCCTCCCCCACTTCTACACCCCAATGACTGAGTCCCCAATCAGGAGTTGTTTCCTTCCCCTGTGGGGTCTTGTGCCACCCTCCTCTTGATCTCCTTTATGGAGGTTTCCAGCATCCCCCTTAGTCTCCACTTCAGGTGCCTCCATAGAGGAACCACTCTTCACCAGAACAGCATATGAATTGTGGAGAGGTACAGCTGGAGGGATGCACCTCTGTTCCACCACCCTTTCCCTCCCTGAGCTCACCTTGGTCCAACCACTCTTCTTTCTTGGCAATCTCTAAGGTGGTGGCAGTGGCCCTGGTGGTCCCTGGGTGGGGGAGGAGGTTTCATGAATCCGAGCCTAGTCAGCCTGGAGACAGGTAACCTCCTCCCTCAGACCAGAGGGGTGCCAGCAAATAGGGCAGCATCGCAGCCTCCAGAATGTCTCCCAGAACACTGCGGCCCCACAGCCATTGCACTGCACCACTCCCATCATGTCTTATTTTGTGTCCCCATCTCCTGTTGCTTTGTATGCTTACTCTCCCCTCCCTTTATGCATTTTTCCACCTACTTTCCAACTGGCTATGTGCATTTGCAACTCTCACCCTTCCTGTTCTGGGACAGGAACTTCCTGTATTCTTCAGTAGTCTACTTCTTCCTTGCTCGGACTCAGACCTCCAGCAGCTGGGGGGGGAGAGCTATTATTTTTCCTTCAAGGTTGATGAAACTAATGTATCTCAGTGATCCTTCCATTCCTACTGCCAAACAGGAAGTTCCTGTTGTCAGTCAAATCCAGTGGCTATCAAAGTAGAACTGGCTTAGGGTGGGAAGGTGGAGGGTTGGAAGGAAGGGGAAGTACTAAGAAAAGCTGTAGTTTTTAGTCAGGTGTCTCCTGCTCTGAAAGCAAGAGTCTTCTGCCAGAAGCTTGCAGCAGGAAGCTGTAATTGGAGACACCTGCTTTTGTACTGCTCAAGCCACACCCCCAATTAACTTCTGTCCTCTGCTCCTAACTTAGCAAACTATCCATTTACATCCATTATAACATCCATCTCTCTGTGCTTTCTGTGGTAGGGAGGGGGGAAGGGAAACAGATAACCAACAGGGTGGCGTTCAAGGGCATTTTGCCCAGCACTAGAGGAGAAACAGGGTGCACTGGGTGGGTAGCCTCTTGCAGATCAAGCCCAGGCACCCAAGATATAATCTTCTTCCTCTTTTCTCTCATTTCTACACAGCTTTGCCTTTAGGAAAGTAATAGCTCAAAAACAAAGGTATGACTTTGAAGGGTAAGCCCACTGAGCGGGGTGGAGTGGGGCAGAAGCTGCACATTGCCAGGGCTCAACTGGGAAGCCCACAATGGAATTCACAGAGGCACTTCAGCACCTGATGGATCTTAGGGGCCCTGACTGGTTGCAGGCAGCAGTCCAAGCAGACCCTTCCCAACAGTTGGAGGAACCAGGTCCTTCAAGGCCACAGAAGTGTGCCAGATGACCATCTAGTAAGATTACAGAAATAGTGTAGTCTTCTACCAACAGAGGCCCAGCCACAAGAGCGTGGATGGAGAGGGATGTGAAGTGGACCACTCCTGAAGAATCTAGGAGTGAGAGCAACAGCCTCAGTGACACATCAGACAACGATGTAGCTGAGGAGGAGGCAGTGGAACTCTGCAGAAAGCCCACAGTCCCAAAGGAACCAGGTGAATTGGGTGAGGTGCAAGCAGAAGTCACCACAGTTATTGGGGTGGGCATTTCCATGGTTAAACCCAGGGGTAAAAAAGGGGCACATAGTCCCAACAGCGAGAGGGACAAGGCTGGCAAAAGACTGTATGTGAAAGTACTGAGCTGGGCTAAGGCACATCGTCAGCCCACATCTCTGGCTCCAGAGAGGGATGATGCCCTAGGCACAGGAGTTAGACATCGGGAACCCACGACACAGCCAGTTACAGTGCCACCCGGTGGCCATGGTTGGTGGCCCATGCCACTCCCCTGGTTCCCCCATTGCATGACAGGCCCATCACAGGGTGGACCTGCCAGTGAATAGCCTAGTTTTCCCACTGGGATGAACATGCCAGCTCCACCACCGGTCTTCCCGCTGTGGCCTTGGCCACTGTGGGGGGCCCAGCACATTCTGGGGGTAGCCCAGGGGACTGACTCTATTTCGATAGCTCTGACAGCAACACTGGCACCAGTCTCACAGGTAGGGCAGTGTGCATCTACCAGAACACCAGGGACCCCAGAGGTATCCAAGCAGGCACATCCATCAACCCAACAATTAGGCAATGCTAGTTTGTCTTTGGGGAAAGGAGGGACAGCTTAAATCATCCACCCTGCCACCGATGCAGTGGCTAGACAGGTTTGGAGTGTGTCCTCAAGCAGGGCAGCAGCAGGAGGGGTGCACAGCACCACAGCCTATGTGACCAGCCATGATAGACCAACAGACAGTACCCACAGACTCCACTGGACCCAGCATCACACAACCACCAGCCACATCAGAAAGTAAACACTGGGTGTACATGGGAGTGGACGACCCCATGGACACCCACCTGTCTGAGGCCATCAGGGAAAAAGTATGAAAAGGCAAATATATTGAGATCTTTGAGCCTCTACATAGGGAATTACTGGACTCTGGAGACAAGGACAAAGTTAAGCAGGAGAAGCTGCGCTGCCCCAAGGTACCCCCTACATTCAAGAATTGGGCGGCAGCTTTTGATATCTTTATAAGTATTTACTGTGCTAAATTTCAGCAAAAGATTGGACAATTATTGAAGTATAGGGATAATATTAAAACAGCGCACTTAGCATACGAGGTAACACCAGGTTGAGATACGAGGAACTCTTTAGGATGGGATTAGCAAGGAATTTGGCCTTGAGATGGGACAAGATTGATCTATGGCTCAAGCACATGACGTGGGCCAGGCCAGTGAATGTAGCATACACAGCTAGTGGCCACATGGTAGCAAAGACACAGTGGTCAGGGTAGAAGGGTACCTGTCAGCAGTATAACACAGGCAAGCATTTTTGTGACTTCTGCAGGTACCGGCATGAGTGCAGTAACTGTGGAGGAAAGCACAAGGCTAGCACATGCCATGGTGGCACAGAGCTCAAAAAAGAAGAGGGCCAACATGGGGGAAACAGGCAAGGGGACAGACCAGACAAAAAGTCTGGCAAAGTCCCCAGTAAGCATTGAACACCTCTGACCATGGCTTGACTGCTACCCCTGCAAATAGGATGCTGCTTACCTGCTCAAGGGCTTCTCCAGGGGCTTCCACATCTCCAAGACAGCAAGAAATCTAAAATTGGCCAATTCCATGTGGTCAGTGGTGGTGGACAAAATCCACAAGGGTGGCAGGTCCATTTCTGGTCCCACCATTGCACCCCCTCAGGATTTCCCCACTGGTGTGGTTCCAAAGAAAGCTCCTGGAAAATATAGGCTAATCCATCACTTGTCTTATCCTAAGGGTACCTCAGTGAATGATTACATTTGTGCAGAGGACAGTGTGGTTAGCTAGTCATCATTTGATGGGGCCATCAAGCTGGCACAGCAGGCTGCAAGGGAGCCTTGATAGTGAAAAGCGACATTAAATTGGCTTTTCAACTGTAGCCGGTCAGTCTGGCAGATTTCAGTCTATTGGGTTTTCAATTTGTGGGGAACGATTACTTTGACAAAGTGATGCCTATGGGCTGCTTGGTCTCTTGCACAGCATTTGAGACCTTCAGCCAATTTTTGAAGTGGGCCTCTATAAGTTTCACAGGTAACAATAAAATTACCTACCACCTTGATGATTTCTTATTCATTGGTATCCCCGGTGCCTCAGAATGTGGCGTCACTCTAGAAGGCTTTAGCCAGTTGATGGGTTGGCTTGGGGTGCCATTGGTGCACGAGAAAACTGAGAGTCCTGTTATGAGACTAACTTACTTGTGGATCGAGATGGATTCCCAGATAATAGTATCTCAACTGCCGGGGGACAAATTGGCTACCTTGAAACAGTTGGTATCAAGAAAGTCACGTTGAAACAACTTCAATAATTGATAGGCCATCTAAACTTTGCTTGTAAGGCAGTGGCATCAGGGAGGCCATTTCTGAGGCACTTGTCTTGGGTGACAAAAGGGGTCCTTCAGCCTCATTATCACATCTGGGATACTGCTAACATGAAGTCAGACTTAGAGATGTGGGAGGTTTTTCTGAGTCAATTTAATGGGGTCTTTATGTGGCAGATTGGAACAGACTTCAAACCCGACTGCCAATTGGTAACCGATGCAACTGGAGATTTGGGTTATGGAGCGTTTTTCCAGGGTTCTTGCTTTGCTGTCCCATGGGATGACAGTTGGCAGGAAGCAGGCCTCATCAGTAATATGACGATTCTACAGCTCTTCCCAATTGTTGCAGCAGTATTCGCATGGGGGAACAGACTGAGGAACCGCAGAATGATGTTCTACTCCGACAATATGGCAGTGGTGGGCATACTCAATTCCCAGACTTCTAATTCAATAGAGGTCATGAGACTGCTGAGAGTATTTGTGCTCTGATGCTTGCAGCTCAACCTGTCTTTCAGGGCAAAGCATATTCTGGGGGTTAAGAATGTAATTGCAGATGCATTATCTCGCCTGAAGTTCGACCGTTTCTGGCAGATGGCACCGATGGCGGATGCAGCTCCATCCCAAATCCCTGAGTTCTTGTGGCAGGAGGCATTAGCAGAATGGCCGAACTGGTCCAAAACTAATTGGCTCCAGGAACCTGGCATAAGTATCAGGTTTATGTGAAGGCATTCCTGGAATTCAGTGCAAATGGCGACAAGTGGCCTGAGGCACTACAGAACTCCACCTTGATCCGGTCATTTGTGCATGCTCTGATTGAGGAGGGCAGAGCACCATTGTATATGTGTAGCCACTTAGCAGGGATAGTTTTATGGTTAAGGCACTGGAGTTTAAAGATGTCACAAATATGTTCCTAATTAGAAAGATGATAGATGGGTGGGCAAGAATACGTGGGCCAACAGCTGATGCCAAGAGGCCAGTGGACAGTATGCTGTTGTTTGACATTGTGAACATGCTGCCACAAGTCTGCTCATTGACCATGGAGGCTACACTGTTTAAGTCGCATTCCATTACCGCATTCTTTGGGACTTTCAGGGTGTCGGAGCTGGTGGAGGGTGGCATGCTGGTGGAGGGCTACAGCTTACCCTGGGGGGGATGTGCTGGTAATGGAGGGCACCATCTCCTTGCAGTTGCACACATCTAAAACTGTTCAAGTGGGTCCTCCACAGATCATCACACTCCACAAGGCACCTGCACACCCTCTATGCCCGTGGGCAATCATGAAGGAATATATGCTGAGCAGGGGGGACCTCAAAGGTAATTTTATCATACATTCAGATGGCAGACCAGTAACTAGATATCAGTTTTTGGCAGTGCTGAAAAAAGGGATCAAGGCCACAGGGTGGGACCCAAAAGACTTTAACACACACTCATTCAGAATTGGGGCTGCTACAGAAGCAGCTAGGTTGTGCTGCTCTGAGAGTCACATTAAGGCCATCAGGAGATGGCAGTCCAGAGCATACCAGGGATACATCAGGCCCTCAGGCCAGAGACAAGGAAGGAAGGAATAGAATGGTTGTGGGGGACAACAACACTTGTTAACTTTCTTTGAATTTCTCCCTCAGATACACCTCATGCAGTAAAAAGGTTTGTGGTGACCGGACACTCTTTTGTTGGAAGAGCCCAAGATCAAGCAGCCCAGCAGGCCCGAGGAATGCAACTGGATCACCCCACGAAGAAGGCGAAAATTATTTGGTGCAGTATCGAGGGCATGAAATGGCGAGACCTAATTCCTAGGTTGGATAGGATGGGTTTTATAGTTAACCTGCCAGAAGGGCTGATTATACACCTTGGGGGAAATGACTTGGGCAGCATGTCATCCTTTGACTTGTGACAGATCATTTTAACCAATTTGCTCTGGTTATGGCAGCAAATGCCTAACACGCAATTGGCCTGGTCTAGAACCATGCCAAGGTTTAAATGGATGAGGAAGGCAGCAGCTAGGCCCATGAAGAAAGCCAGAAGGGAGGTGAATCGAGAGGTGTCTTGATGTTGCCTTGCCTGGGGTATTCAATTGGTGTACCATCGCTACATTACGATTGACTGCAGGGGGCTGTATGGAAGGGATGGGGTTCATCTCTCAGATGTAGGGTCTGCATTGTTTAACTGTAGTATTCAGGATGTTTTGGAACAGTGGTTGTAGGGTAGCTGCTCTGAGGCATTTGGGAGATGCATGATTTATCATGTATCTTGTGGTGAACAAATTCGGTAATATAAATAAAAAAGTCAAATAACTGGAAAAAGGGGGCCACCAGTGTAGATGGTGTGCCCAGAAGAATGTAAGGGGGGGGGCCTGTGAGGGTGCACCTCTGAGGGTTGCCTATGCAGGATGTAGTGGGGGACCAGTGGGAAGTGATGGTTGAACGATGGAGGCCCTGTGTGGACAGCACTGGATGGCTATGGCCTAGTGGGGTCCCAAATTTTCCATCAGTCTGCCTGTCAAGGGAAAGAATGGCCTGCCCCATGGGGGTTGCTGGGGGAACTCTTGGCCAAAAGGGCTTGATACATTTGTGAAGATGGGGTTTGAGATTTACTACTGAATTGGTCTGCTGCCTCAGGCTGAATACCAGAATGTATCAGTAGATCGTAGTTAGATAAGTCTTGGAGAATTACATAAGAATGTTGTTCTGTGTGATCTTATGCCTTGTATAATTGAAATTTTGTCGAGTAAACATTGTCCTTTGCTGCCAAAACTCTACTGAGGTGGTTGTGTCATTATTTGGGGATTGGGTTGGGATCTATAAGGGCATTGTTTTTACAGAAGTCCCTGGAAGAAGCCACACAGGTGAAATGCTGGGACATGTGAAATTGAATAAAAGAGTGATTGTGGATGAAAATCCAAGCCTGGCTTACTGAAAAGCAGACAGTGGCGCTACAAAATTTATTTTGCAGTTAGCAGCCTATGCCAGCATCCACCACAAACAATTTCAGGGGATTTGCAAGTTGACACCCATAGGGTTTGTCAGGGTGGGGCTAGAAAAGACCTTGACAGATGAAAGTCCATAAAAATAATTAAAAAAAAAAATTTGAAAAGAATTGACAGTGTAGGCCCATTCATTTTGATTTTTTTTTTTTTAAGTCTTAGCTTTGTTTTTTTAATATTTTAATCTATTTTTTACTGTCAACAGTTTTTTACCCCCACCCTCATGAGCCCTACTGGTGTCAACTTTCACCCCCCCAAATGGTTGATGGTGGTGGATGCTGACACACACTGCAAGCACCCATTTCAGGAGGATTTGAAAGTGGACATCCATTGTGTTTGTCAGGGTGGGGCAAAAAAAGACCTCAACAGAAAAAGCAAAAAAAAAAAAAATATTGAGACACAAAAAAATTATGAGTTAAAAAAACACAGAAATGACCGGCCCATGAAAATAAATGGGCCCAGTTCATTTCGACGTGGTCAGTGATAGAGGGACAGAGCAGCCATGACACGAGAGAGAGGTGGGTGCAGGTGCCCAGCCAGCTTCCAACCACCAAAGCAGGCCATGCTGCTTCCCCACCCCGCAGGAGTGGCAAGGACCCCACCAGCTGTCTGCCGCATAGGAAGGCCATCCAAACCCCACCACCACCAGGAACAGCAAAAAGAGTCACACTGAATTGAAATAATGGTAATTTGCAGGGTTTCAAAATGATTTCGAATCTACAATGAAAGTTTAGACAAGGAACGCATCTGAAATTAACACAAATTAAGTATAATGCATTGTCAGACATTAACTGTAAAGTCTTTTTCCTTTTGAAGGCATAAATACAATCTTGAACATTTTTGGCCATTGGAAAATGAAGACTCTGGGATGGATATTCAAACTGTGCCATTCTGTGGCGCAAGCCCTTGCGCTGCTCAAAAAAGTTGCGATGGGGTGTGGCCGGGGCGATATTCAACGGAGTTGCGCTATTGAGCAACTCCTTTGAATATCACTCCCCCCGCCACAGCCACTGTGCATGACGCAGTGGAACTTGAGCCACCGCAAGTGATCAGAGCATTCAAGATGCGGTGGCGCAAGTTCCATTATGCCATGCGCAAATTTCCGATATTCAAAAGGTGACATGCAAATGGGGCCATAATTCATGCAAGGCGCGGGGGGGCCATTTGCATCTACTTATGGCCCCATTTGCATGCCATTAGCATGCAGGTGCGCCGATCCCTGACGACTTGCACCTGGTGCCCTGCCAGGCAGCAGCCGTCGGGGACCGATGCCCCCTGCAGCCCGATCATGGGCATGGTAAATCCCCCACACTGCTGGCGATCGCGGGCATATTGAGCCCCCACTGGCCCGATCATTGGGCATAATGTGAAAACATCCTCCCCCCACTGGCCTGATCATGGCCAGAACGGAGTTAACCCCCTAAAAAAGAGCAACTCCCTGGTGGTCCAGCACCCCACCAGCCTTATTATTCACATATCTGGACTGCCTTTGTACGGTATGGGCTGCATGCCCATTGGCTCTTGCTCTGAACCAATGGGCATGCAGCCCTACCCAGCAGTCAGTCGGCGGCGGGGTGGCAGGCGGGTGGGTGCTGTTGCCCACTGGCTGGACGGGGAGGGAGGGTGGGCTCCATGGGTGGGTGGGGTGGGGCCACTAGATCACCAGGGTAATTGGACCTGGGGGGTTGACTCTACTGCCAGCGATCGAGGCTTCACAGTCCACTGGACCACCAGGGGTTTGCTCTTTGGGGAGGTTGATTCTAATGCCTTGATCGGGCTTCGCGGTCCACTGGACCACCAGGGGATAGTGGTCTTTGGGGGTTGAACTCTGTTCTGCCCATGATCGGGCTAGTGGGGGTGGGGTTACTACAGTTTTGCCCTGATCGGGCCAGTGGGGGTTACTACAGTTTTGCCCACGATCGGGCTGGGGGTTACTATTATGCCCTGGATTGGGCTGTGGGGGGCACAGGGAAGAGTGGAGGGCCACCCACAGGTGGCAGCTGCTGTGTTGCATCCTGCAATGTGGCAGCTCACCCATTGGGTGGCCCTCGACTTACTCTTTTTTTTTTTTTTTTTTGCTCAAAGTTGTGCAGGCGCAGGTTGGGGGTTGCGCCTGCACAACTCTGCACAGCCCGGCTGAATATCGGGCTGTGCAGTTTATGCATGGTTCCTCCCCCTCCAGTTGATCATGCCTTCATTAGCATTGTGCTTTTGCGCAGCATGACTTGGGGGACGCAGCTGCCTCCTGCTGAATATCGCAGAATGGCGCAATTTCGGACTTGCGCAGGTGCAACCCTATTGCGCATGGTGCAATCCTTTTGAATATCCAGCCCTCTGTGTGGGATTTCCAAAAGTCGAAAAGTGGATGCAGCACCTAATTACATAAGGGTGGGATTGTCTGCAGAATTTCTAGCTGTTTAATGTTACTTTTCATCCAGCTTTTGGATAAAAAATGTTAGACATAGAAGTAAATGATAGGCCAGGATACACACTGTCTGAAAATTGTATCCAGGCACATATACACATGAATTTTTCAAACTGGACATAACTAAGTCAGAGTGTTGAAAACTGGATTTGGCTATTTTCTGTCTTTGAAAATTGGACATGGGGCAATTTTGCTTATGTCTCAAGTTATACAGTAGGAAACTGCATCTTGACACAGGCTTTGAAAACATACTCCCTGATTCTCTGTTCTCCCTATCACCAATGCACTTAAAACAAAACAGCCACCATACTTGCACCTTCAGCCGTGCTCCACGCTCACTCACACTCAAATCTTCAGTCTCCAACTCAAATGGCCACAAGGGTCCTTCTGAAAATTACAAAAGCACAGAATAATTGCGGAGGGAATCGAGTGGGTCATTGTACCTGACAGCTTACCATGCCAAATAAATGAAACACCTGCAATAGTGGGTGGGGGTGTGGAGGGGGAGAACAGCTCGCGCACTAGACCAGCAAATCCGCCATCGGTAAACAAATACATCCATAAACAAATGAATAAATATGCCAGCGCCCTCTGGTGGAACTGTTGTGTAAAGAACTATTTGACTTTTTTCATGTGTTTTTTTTTTTCAGTCACTATTTTATCCTGCTGCCTAGGCCTACCCAATGGCAGCCCCCCAGCCCCACCACCAACCTTCTCACAGACTTACCAGTTCTCCACCACTTACACAGAACCCTAGTTAAAAGAAAAAGCAAACTATATGGACAATACAACATAAGAAAAACTGAATTAAATTGGTCAAATTTAAACATATTCAAAAAAAATGCAAAAATAAGATTACTAAAGCTAAAAAAAAGAATATGAATTGTATTTAGCTAAGACAGCCTCAAAATCGAACAGTAAACCATTTTTTAGTTACATAAATTCGCTAAAGAAGGATAAAGGAGACTTATTTTCCATTACAGTCGATGATGTAGTTATTACAGAGCCAATACAAATTGCTAATTCATTCAATAGTTATTTTTCTTCTGTATTTGCAGGACAAAGTAGGTACCACACTCAGAATGATGATGATGGGGTATTGGAAGGACACCATAGATTTTCCAAAGAAGAAATAATTGCAGTAATTAATAAATTAAAAGACGAAGAACCTCTGTGTGCAAACACTGAGACAAGGGTTACCCCAAAGGGCATTTGGCTGGGAAGCCAAGTTTCAAGAAAATACAAAATCACACATGCCCCCACAATGCAAAGCATCATGGGCTACATATGCAAATCACCACAGAATGTTATGCTGGTCCAACTTTAAGCAGAATTGCATGGTGCCAAAAGGCCTCTCACACAATTTGCACAGGGTGCTAACAGAAGACATAGACACGTGTTTCGTCCTACCAGGACTCATCAGTATGCCTCGTCTGTTTGACACCCCAGTGGAATGGACCAGCTACCCTTAAGGCAGTGTGCCTTGGATATATTGTGGTGAACCCATTAAAATAAAAAAATATTTAAAAGACAAAGAACCTCTGTGCACAAACACTGAGACAAGGGTTACCCCAAAGGGCATTTGGCTGGGAAGCCAAGTTTCAAGAAAATACAAAATCACACATGCCCCCACAATGCAAAGCATCATGGGCTGCATATGCAAATCACCACAGAATGTTATGCTGGTCCAACTTTAAGCAGAATTATTAATAAATTAAAAGAACATAGTGCCCCTGGAATGGACAATGTAACTTTTACTATGCTTAAACTTATGAAAGACAATATTTGGTTGTCTTTGAAATTATTGTACGAAAAATCACTCAATTCTGGGAAAGTACCTAATGAGTGGAAAAAATCTAAGGTTACTCCTGTTCATAAATCTGGCAGTAAAATACTCATCGTCAATTATAGACCCATAAGTCTAACATCAATACCATGCAAAATATTGGAAACTCTCATAAAAGATAGAATAAATCAACATTTTAATATTGATCCATTGTTTGATCAAAATCAGCACGGCTTTAAGAAGAGGTATTCTTGTGCTACAAATATGGTTATTTTTTATAATCAGGTTAGCAAATTGAAGGATAATGGTGTTCCTGTTGATGTACTCCTATTTGATTTAAGTAAAGCTTTCGATCAAGTTCCACATTGGGCAAGTTATCAAAAATTTAATACATTTGGCATAAATAAAAACTATGTTAGATGGATAGATGACTGGCTCGATAAGCGTTCTAAGGTAGTTTCAATTCGTGCCCACCTCTCCACTGAGTGTCAGGTGACAAGTTGAGTCCCCCCAAGGGTCTGTGTTGGGGCCCTTGATTTTTCAGATCTTTATGGCAGGCCTAGATGACAACATCAGTTGCACTATTTCAAAATATGCAGATGACATCAAAATTTGTGGCCCATGTCAAAGTGCTGATCAAATTCAAAATAGCCAAAATGATATTAATGCAATATGTATATGGGCCAGCTTTTTTTATGAGTTGTATTATTTTTGTGTTTGTTTTGTTTTTTAATTTCCCTTTTTATTTTTTAAATCCTTGTTACCAGTTTTCTAAGCACAATAAGACATTTCAGGTGTGCATTCTACTAATTTAACCACATTTCCAGGGGCCAGAGGTTCTCGGCATTTGACCTTATATCTTACTATGCCCCTGGGCATGCATTTAGATCAGCACAATGCGCATGCTGGCCTGTCTTATTGCTTACAAAAAAAGGGCTCACTAGCCAGGCCCAGCAGCCACGGGGTTTAAAGGGGTAAACACCATGTTGGTGTGAGCCCTGTAATGTCTGGGATCCCAGCATGAGCCATGACCCCAATGATGGTGAAGTCCCTGGCAGCCAACCAAGAGATAGAAAGGCACTTTAAAAAAAAGGGGGCTAACTAAATAGGAAAGCTAATACATGGTGGAGGCAATGGTTAAATTGGAAATGTTTAGGTGGGGAACTCTCACATCTAGATTTTTTGGTAGAACTGTCTTTTCTAGGTGGTGGAACTCTCCTATAGTAGTCAATGAAGAAAAATAACAGAGGTGATGAAACTCATACAGTTTTCTAAGTGGTGGTGGAAATGATTTCCTGAGGGCTCCTGCTCAATTTACCACTGAGTGGAATATAACATAGCTTCTGATTAATATAAATTTAAATGTCTGGTTAAAAACTTTCCTTTCAATGCTCATATTTTGCAGCTGAGGGCTAGCATAAAGATCCATTTTTGTGTTTGCTTGCATGCATGCACAAGAAACATGTTGTGGCAGCTTGCTGGAGAAGCAGGCTGTGGAGGTGCAGCAGTGTTGTGGCTAATGCCACCACTGCTATTTGGGGCTCGTCTGTGTGTCACCAATGAAGGAGCATGCCAGCTATAACAGTAGTCTGCAAGCATGCCACCAACTTGGAATGATTTTGACGCTGCAATGAGGGAGCGTCCACTCATTGCAGGGCATACCTTGCCTGGTGTAACATTTCAATAAACATGGCGTGGCTGTCACCAACCGCCTCTCACAGTCCCCAGCAAGCCGACTTCAGGGATGCCCAATCCCTCTGTCGGCATGTCCCCTCCCCAGTTCATTTGCCAATGGGGGAGCCCAATCCCCATTGGCATATGTGCCCCTTTGCTATGTTTTTGTCTGCGAGGGGGTGCTCAACCTCTCGCATCATACCCCCAAACACACAACCCCAAGACATGCTTGCCGAGTGGTGCCCAATCCTGTCGGCATGTTTAACCCCCATCACATTGGCATTTCCTGCCCTGCCCCAACCCCATTGTGTGCCACACTGGAATCCCACCCAGTATGGCTAACATGACCCCAAACTCTTACACCTGTAAAAAGGAAAACAGTACGTGGTGATTTTTTATTTTCATTTTTTACAACCTGAAACACAGAAAGCGGTCCCTCGCCATTGGGTCCCCTCCCCCAACCCACACCCACCCTCTGTGCATCGCACCTCTCCACACCCCCTCACCCCATACTTACCTCCGGAGTCTATGTCACAGTCTTCAGTGGAATGGGAACACGTCTGCACTCTTCAAAGCCGACCGCGAACTGAAGAAATGATGGCAAGCTGTATAGTGTCAAAAATGGGGGGGGTCAGCTTAGGCAAATATCTCAGACATTTTTGCAACTTTTGGCCCCAAATTTTCACCATTGGGTTCTTGGGACCCACCTCATGAACACAGTCACTGTCATGTCATTATTCGGTCCCGAAATCTGATTTTGTGGTTACTGCGTGGAATCACCTTCCAGAACTGATTAACGAAATGACAGTGTCACAGTTCATGAGTCGGGCTCCAAAAAAGCCTATGTTGCAAATTTGGTGAAAAAAATCCTAGAAATGACTGTGTTATAAGCATGCATTGTGCAGTTCCCATGCACGCTTGTAACTTCAAGAATTTTTAATAATGGCGCAGTCACTGTGCGAAGTCAACATTTGGTACAGATTAAGAAAATCACAGTGACAGTGTTCATACGGAGAGGTCCCAAAAAGCCCATGTTGCAAATTTGGTGAACAAATTCCAAAAAATGACTGTGTTACCAGTGTGCATTGTGCAGTTTCTACGCATGCTCATAATTTTGCCAATATTTTAGATTTTTACTCCAGATTTTCAACATTGTCATTTTTGCACACCTCTTTATGAACAGTACAGGTATCATTTTTCACATCTTGCCTGAAACATGTTTTTGCACTTGTGGTACACAATGGGTGAGGTTGCTTGGCAAAATCAATGTTCGGGACAGATTAAGAAAATCACAGTGCCACTGTTCATGAGCAGAGGTCCCAAAATGCTTATGTTGAAAATGTGGTGTAAAAAGTCCCCAAAATAATTGCATTACGGGTGTGCGTTGTGCAGTTTCTATGCACGCTCGTGACTTCACCAATTTTTTTATATTTTCACTTCAGATTTTCAACGTTACCATTTTTTTACACCTCCTCATGAACAAACAGCTGTCATTTTTCACATCCTGCCTGAAATGTGTTTTCACACCTGTGGCACCAATAGGCGCAGTCGCTGTGCAAAATCACCTTTCAGCTAACAAACTTATAGTGTCACTGTTCATGCAGTGGGGTCACAAAGAGCCCATGTTGAAACTTGGAGTGAAAATATCAGGAAATGCCCAGGGAGTTAGGGTTTCTGACCATAACGCCCTACCCTGTAGGGGCTGACAGGCATCAGGGGAGTGACTTGGAATTGTTGACAGTAATGCTCATGCCATTCCACCCTCCCTCTGCAGCCAGTGACAGGCATTGAAGTGTGCCTTGGACTCTTCGGACCCAAAATTCACCCCATTCTCATATACTGCACCCATTTCAGCATATTTCCTTATGGAGTGGGGTGAGCGTAAAGCCTGAACACCCCAAGGCACACCTCAACACTTGTCAGTGTCTGCAGCGTAGGGTGAGGTGAAATGACGTAAATGTTATGGGCGATGACCCAAAGGCACACCCAATGCCTGTCCATCTCTGCAGGGTGGGGGTGGGGCTGGCGTCAGTTCAATATGTCACTGCCATTCCTATTCTGCATCTGTCTAACTCCTGCAGTTCCAATGCTAATGCCAGCATTGACAAATAATTGTTTTAAACTGAAAGGCTATGCCTGTGGTTCAATGGGGGAGCAACCAGCCTCACCCCCTTCCTGAGCTATATAAGCAGTTCCTTTCAGCCTCCTTCTGAAGCACTTTTTCTTTACCAGCTGGAGGCTCTGTCAGTCTGTCGTCTCCCTTGGGACATGCTGGGGATTTCCTCCCCCCAAGTTGCTGTGCTTTGGGCACTGCTTGGTTTGTGCTGGTCTCTGTGTTTCTGTTTGTGTTCTCCTGCTTTTGGTTTGTATTATTTTGCCTCTGGCTGCTGCTGTGTGCTTTGTCTGTTTTTTTTTTTTATTATTATGTTGATTGCGCACATGCACAAGAAACATGTTGCATCAGCTTTCTCCACAAGCAGGTTGTGGAGGAGTGGCACTGTTGTGCCCAATGACCCCACAGCCTGCAAAGGCTTGTCCCCTGTCCCCCAGTGCTGTGGCACACTGCTGCTGACACTAGTTCAGCCAGTGTGACACAACCTTCTAAAAAAGTAGCCACTGCAATCAGGGGCTGCCTCGTCATTGCAGCGTCAGCCATCCACTGCAATGAGGGACCGACCAGTCATTGCAGGGCGGGATGTGAAACCCCTGATATTGTTTGTGAACATGGCGGTGGGTAGCCACCATGTTCACAAACAATATACCCTCCCCCCCACCGTGTTTACTTGCCGACGGAGTCGGTTTGTAAAGGGGACCCTACTCCCGTCGGCATTCTGTAACCCCCATGTTGTTCTTGCCAACGGGGTGCCCAATCCCTGTCAGCATAATAATACCCCCACACCCCCGTTTTGTTCCTGCTGACAGGGTGCCCAATCCCCGTCAGCATAATGATACCCCCCTTCCGTTTCTATAGCCGAGGGGGTGCCCAGTCCCTCTCGGTTCCTGCAGCTCCCCTTTCCTTGTTTGCCGACGGGGGGGTGCCCAATCCCCTGTCACCTAACGTTCCCACTCACCTACACAGGTGGCACACTGGGAGCCCACCACAGTGTGCCAAAGCACCTGTTAAACAGGAAAATGGTCCCCCGATGTCTTATTTTTTTTTTCACCCTGTAAAGAAGGAAACAGTCCCTCAGAGCTCTCCCAGGCCCCCCTCCCACAACCCACACCCACCCACTGCACACCCTGTCTCCCCACACCCCCTCACCCCATACTTACCTCTGGAGTCCGGCACAATGATCTTCGGTGGACTGGGAACACGTCTGCACTCTTCAAAGCTGACCACGAACTGAGGAAATTCCGGTAAGCAGTATAATGTAATAAATTGGGTTTTTTCAACTTTAATGCATATCTCGGGCATTTTTGGGACTTGTTTCACCAAATTTTCAACATGGGGTTTTTGGGACCCCATCTCATGAATTCTTGAACTGTCAAGGCGTTAATCGGCCCTGAAAGGTGGTTTCGCGGTCACTGAGCGGAATCACCCTTCAGGGCGGATTAACGAATCGACAGTGCCAGTGTTCATGAGGTGGGCTCTCAAAAAGCCTATGTTGCAAATTTGGTGGGAAAAATCCAAAAAATGACTGTATTACAAGTGTGCGTTGCGCAGTTGCTATGTACACTCGTAACTTCACGAATTTACAATATTTTCATGCCAGATTTTCAACACTGGCATTTTCACACACCTCCTTGTGAGCAGTATAGCTCTCATTGCTCACATCCTGGCCAAAATGTGTTTTCGCAGTTCTGGGGCAGAATAGCGCAGTTGCTGCGGGAAATCAGTGTTCAGGACAGATTAAGAAAATGACAGTGACACTGTTCATGAGTAGAGTCCTAAAATGCCTATGTTGAAAATTTGGTAATGACATCATCCATAAAATGACTGTTACAGCAGCGTTGGCACGCCTTTAACTTCTGCAGATTTATAGCATTCACTCCAGATTTTCAACACTGCCATTTTCAACACCTACTTATGAACAGTGCAACTGCCATTTTTCCCATCCTGACCGAAATGTTTTTTCGCATTTCCGGCGCAGAATAGAGCACTCGCTGTGGGAAATCACTGTCCGGGACAGATTAAGAAAATGACAATGATACTGTTCATGAGCAGAGGTCCTAAAATGCCTATGTTGAAAATTTGGTGATGATAGCCCATCCATTGACTGTGTTACAAGTGTGCATTGCGCACTTTCCATGCGCCCTTGGAACTTCGCAGATTTGTAATATTGTCACACCAGATTTTCAACAGTGCCATTTTTTCACACCTCTTTATAAGCAGTACAGCTGTCATTTTCTACATCCTGACCGAAATGTGTTTTTACAGTTCCAGCGCAGAATAACATGGTCACTGTGGGAAGTCAGTGATCGGGACAGATTAAGAAAATGACAGTGGCACTGTTCATGAGCAGAGATCCTAAAATCCCTATGTTGAAAATTTGGTGACGAAACTCCATAACATGACTGTGTTACAAGTATGCGTTGAACTGTTTCCACGCACCCTTGTAACTTCGCAAATTTGTAATACTGTGACGCCACATTTTCAACAGTGGCATTTTTTCACAACTCCTTATGAACACTACAGCTGTCATTTTTCACATCCTGGCTAAAATATGTTTTTGCACTCCTGCCAGACAATATCACGGTCACTCTAGGAAATCAGTGTTTGGGACAGATTAAGATTGACCAAGTGAGAGGGGGGAGTGACCGAGCTCAACTGAGCACTGTCGGGACTGCTGCGGATTTATTTGTGGGCAGACAAAGGCCCCAACACAAGAGCTCACTACAAAAGGGCAGCCTGCAGCAATGGGAGAAACAGAACAAGAGAGCGAGTGAGGGAAGGGGAGTGAGCGAACTCACCGAAGAGCTGTCAGGACTGCTGCAGATTTCTTTGTGGGCAGAAAAAGGCGTCAATACAGGCAGGGGCCCAGTACAAAAGGCCAGTCTGCAGCGGTGGGAGGAACAGTACCAGCAAGTGAGACAAGGGGACTTAGTGAGCTCAACGGAGCTCTATCAGGACTGCTGGGATTTCTTTGTTGGCAGAAAAAGGTGCCAATGCAGGCAGGAGCCCCGTACAAAAGGGCAGCTTACAGCACCAGGACAAACAGAATGAGCAATGAGAGAGGGAGACTGAGCAACCTCAACGGAGCTCTGTTGGGACAGCTGCAGATTTCTTTGTGGATAGACAAAGGTGCCAACGCAGACAGGAGCCCCATACAAAAGCGCAGTCTGTGGTGCCAAGAGAAACAGAATGAGCGAGTGACAGAGCGATACTGAGCAAGTTCAACGGAGCTTTAGTGTGACCGCTGCAGATTTCTTTGGGGGCAGAAAATGCGGCAACGCAGGCAGGCAGACCAGTACAAAGGCCAGCTTGCAGCGCAGCAGAAAGCGGAATCGCGAGAGTGACAGAAGGGGTGAAGCGAGCTCAGTGGAGCTGTGTCGGGACTGCTTCAGATTTATTTCTGGCCAGAAAAAGCCGCCAATGCAGGCAGGAGCCCCGTACAAAAGGGCAGCCTGCAGCGCCAGGAGACACAGAACGAGCGAGTGAGGGAGGGGGAGTCAGTGAGCTCAACGGGGATCTGTTGGGACTGATGCAGATTTGTTTGTGGGGAGAAAAGGCAGCAATGCATGCAGGGGCCCAGTACAAAAGGGTAGCCTGCAGTGGCAGGAAAACCAGAATGAGTGAGTGAGTGAGCTCAACAGAGCTGTATTGTAACTGCTGCAAATTTCTTTATGGG
Source organism: Neoceratodus forsteri (assembly GCA_016271365.2). Taxonomy (NCBI): domain Eukaryota; kingdom Metazoa; phylum Chordata; order Ceratodontiformes; family Ceratodontidae; genus Neoceratodus; species Neoceratodus forsteri. The sequence continues at coordinate 154,861,582 of CM028131.1, read as the reverse complement.
CATAAGAAGGCAGCAACACAGGCAGGAGCCCAGTAGAAAAGGGCAGCCTGCAGCGCTAGCAGAACAGAATGAGCAAGAGAGAGAGAATGGGAGTGAGCGAGCTCAACGCAGCTTTGTCAGGACTGCTGCAGATTTCTCTGTAGGCAGAAAAAGGCGCCAACAGAGGCAGGAGCTCAGTATTAAAGGGCAGCCTGCAGCGCCGGGAGAACCAGACTGACTGAGTGAGACAGGGGGAGTGAGTGACCTCAACGAAGCTCTGTCGAGACAGCTGTGGATTTCTTTGTGAGTAGAAAAAGCCACCAACACAGGCAGGAGTCCAGTACAAAAGGGCAGCCTGCAGCGCCAGAAGAAACAGAATGAGCGAGTGAGAGAGGGGGAGTGAGCCACCTCAATGGAGTTCTGTCGGGACAGCTGCGGATTTCTTCCTCAGCAGAACAAAGTACCAACGCAGGCAGCAGCCCAGTACAAAAGAGCAGCCTGCAGCACCGGGACAAACAGACTGACCCAGTGACAGGGCCACTGATCGAGCTCAACAGACCAATGCAATCAACATTCGGCATTGACAAATGCTTGTTTTTTTCTGTTCTGCTGTGTTTGTGCATTTCTTTTGTGTTGTCTTTTTTGGGGTTTTTAGTTTTCATAGCATCTGTTGTCCTCTGTTTCTACTGTGTTATCTTATGCCTTTCCTCCAGGCTCCTACCAAACCTCTGATTTCTTGCAATTGTTATTGCTTGTTTCCACTCACTCCAATGTTTGCTGCCATTAATTGATTGCACCTGGTCCTGGCTTGCAGCTCAGATAGTGCTACTCCCTGTTTACAGTTCTGCTCATGATTTACTCCATGCTAGCCCCACTAGGATAAATGCTGCATTGCTATACTAATACTTTCTGCAATTTCATGGTTACCTGGTTTCATGGTGCCTTGCTCCTGGCTCCCTGTTATTCCTATGGCAGTGGACTGCAGCGTCTTGGTGGTGCATCATGGCCCAGGTAGCAGAAACATAGAAACATAGACTTTGATGGCAGATAACAACCACTTGGCCCACCTAGTCTGCCCATTTCCCTACCTACAGGATAAGCTGCAGATCCTAGTTAACCAACAGCCTATTTCTTCTTACCCCCAAGAATTGCCTTATGTCTGTCCCATGTATTCTTGAATTCTCCCACAGTTTTAGACCCCACAACTTCCTTAGGAAGGCTGTTCCATGCGTCCACCACCCTCTCTGTGAAAAAATACTTCCTCACATTGCCCCTGAACCACCCCCCCTCTATCTTTAAATTGTGCCCCCTTGTTCTTGTACATCTCTTTTTCTGAAAGATGCTACCCTCTTGGACTTTGTTGATTCCACTGAGATACTTAAAAGTTTCTATCATGTCCCCCCTCTCCCTTCTTTCCTCAAGAGTATACATATTAAGCTCTTTTAGTCTCTCCTTGTATGGCTTCTCTTGCAGACCTTGCAAGGAGCATGCTTTAAGTTAAATGAATCACCTGTCCTCGCTGCATCTTGTCTACATGGCTTGCAGTTATCCATTGCATACAAGATTTACCTCACAGCGCACATGGCTTTCAAGAACTCATGTATTTCACTACTGCATCGAATGACTTACTGCCTTGCTATAACCTAACTCTGCCTTAATGGTGCTTAAGGAACTTATGCCATTACTGCTACAAATACTTACTGCCATGCATTAACCCATCTCTGCCTTAATGGCACTAAAGGTATTCCTGACAATCATATCAATCAGCCAATCATATCAATCGCTATTCATGCCATCTTACCAATTCACTATTCCTGCTGAAACCATACCAGCCAATGCCTTATCCAAACTACGATTTGCTCTTTTATGGAGCTGGTTGGCCAAGCATATACGTAATTCAGCTTATCGCATATTCAATGCATCCTGCTACCTATACTGAGGTCCATCTTATTGCTGTCATAAATGCTGTTGAAAATCCTACTAAACCTCATTGATTCATTTATGCTAATCTCATTGATTCAACCACTGGCATCACAGCCTCTCACTGCCTAAATACCTACCTTCTACGTCACCATAAATTTGGCTCTGTAATGGAATTGGTTGGCTTGTTTTCTGCTGGTTACTGCTTCTATTAAAATACAAAACAATGACCTGCAGTCCAGCCTCCTGCCTCATGCAGACCCTGCCTGGTAGTTCTCACAGTTGCAGAGTTTACGCACAACTTTTCAACATTGTGGCTGCAGAGTTCGCTCACAACCTTTCAAACTTATGGTTGCAGAGTTTGCTTGCAACCTTTCCAGCCTCCTCCTATCTAGCACTCACAGTTGATTCATGCTCTCATTCATAAATACAAGGCATGCCAAACACGTCCATTACATTTCCTGGCTCAGGGCTTGCCCTGTAAGCCGACGGTCTCACTCTGCACTCAAGAAGCCTGCATCTTGAGCATGTGAACCTCAGGGCAGTGTCCTTCTCATCTGGCCCACAGTGAGAATATCCTTGCTCCGGGTGGAACTTTAGCATGGTGTTTCATACGGCACACCTCTTGATGTAGAATTTGACTTCAGCTGCCGAGGGGTGGGGCCCTTCCAGCCCAAGAGGGCTCCTTTAGCTATGGCTTTGTCGTGGTACCTTCAAAAGTTATTCTCCCTATGATTGCCTCTGGTTCACCCAGTTTGTGTTAGTCGGTAGGCCAGGTGAGTGCCTCAGCAGTTGTTGCTCTCCTCCTTCTGGCTTGAGAGTCTGCTTTCAGAGTACCTGTTGTTTCAGAGGCCTCTCACAACTCTTCACAGTGTTCCTGTTCAAGGGGATCATGAGAGCTTTCCACCAAATGAGAAAACTTCCTCCCTTTCAATTGGGTTTCTAAATTGCAGCAGCAGAGCCATTACTAAATAAACTATCTCTAAAAACTCCCTCCCCCATCTCACCCCTTTTGGCATGTACCTGGGCCTTTAACCTAAGTTCTTGCCTGCTCATGAGCTACGACAAAGGATCCCCATCCTGCTAACCCTCTGATCATTGGAATCCTACTGTTTTCCTCCCCCAACTTCTGAATATCTGTATTTTATTTGCTGCTTACTAATGTATAGTTGTAGTATATACAGTATGTGTAATTACTGTTCCACCACTGCCTCTGTATTGTATCTCTGAACACTATTTTGTACTGTTTGCAATATGACATGGAGTCTTTGTAAATGAGTCTCTGACTCAAAGGTTTGTAATTCCGATACCTCTAATAAATAAATAAATACCCCTAGCCTGGAGGGAAGGTGACCTAGGCATTGGATCCACAGAGGTTTCCTCCTTTTAAAAGGGTTTTTTCCTCTCCTCCATGCCAAAGGTCATAATATGCAGTTAGCTGTTTATAGTATATTCCCTAGTTTCCTTGGGTAGGTTTCTGCTGTTGGATGGAGATGATGGTGGCCCTACTCACTGTTCCCTCTCTCCTTAGGAAGCCCCCTGATGTTATCATCAGTGCAATCCATTGTATCAGTGCAATCCTGTCAACCTGTGTATCTCATTGTGTTTTATCAAGCTGTCTCATGCTGTCAATCAGACTTTCAATCTCACAGTCAACATTTACTACTCTGTTCTTTCTGGGGTTGCTTCCTAAGGTACGTTTAGCCAAGGGAATCTTTCCCACTGCACCTCTAGGGGTGGAACCCTCTCCAAGTGTTCTTTGCCTTCAGTACCCCTAAAGGGTGGTCATTCCCCACGAAATAGAAAGTCCAAGGGAATAGAGAGTCTGAATGGCCAAACAGTTATCACAGTTTCACAAGCATAACACTACTCTGGTTGTGCAGCCCATTTAATTTAATCTCTAGTCCTGTGGTTCAATGAGGGAGCAACCAGCCAAACTCATTTCCTGAGTTATATAAGCAGTTCCTTTCAGCCTCCTTCTGAAGCACTTTTTCTTTGCCCCATCATCCTCCCCTCCTCCTCTAGCAGAGTGCCTGTCTCCTTGGGGGGGGGGGTTCTTTCTAAGATACCTTTAGCCAAGGGAATCTTTCCTGCTGCACCTCTAGGGGTGGAATCTTCTCCGAGGGTTCCTTGCCTTCAGTACCCCTATAGGGTGGTAATTCACCGTGGGTTATAGTGTGAATGGCTAAACAGTTATCACACTTGCACAAGCATAACACTACTCTGGTTGCATAGCCCCTTGAACTTTCAGTTTATCAGTGTTTCCATTTTCATAACACATATACACACAGATGGTGGTAAAGGCATGAAAGATGACAACATTAATTATACCAGTCAGATGAGCTGAGAAATCCATTTGGGGGCTCACAGTTATATAAAAAATAACAAAACAAGAAAGAGACCTTGGGGTTATAATTTCAGGTAATCTGTAAGTAGGTGATCAATGTTGTAAGGCTGCTGGAAATGTGAATAAAATGCTGGCTTGTATTAGTAGGGGACTTGCAAGTAGGAAAAGGGAGGTATTGATGCCATTGAATAAGACAATGGTTAGACCATATCTGGAGTATGGTGTCCAGTTTTGGAGACCTCATTTAAAGAAAGATATTGATAGCTTGGAGAGGGTTCAGAGAAGAGCTACTAAAATGGTTCATGGAATGAAAGATAAGTCATATGAATCTAGATTGAAGGAATTAAATTTGTACCCACTGGAGATGAGAAGGAAGAGAGGGGATATGATTGAGACATTTAAGCAATTAAAGGGATAAACAGATTTAGGGATGGCAGTGTATTCAAAAGAAAACTTGAAATTAAAACAAGGGGTCATAACTTGTGACTGGAGGGAGGCAGATTCAGAGGTGATGTGAGGAAGTAATTCTTCACGGAGAAGGTGGTGGAGCAATGGAATTGTCTACTGGGGGAGGTGGTGAGTATGGAAACTGTTTATGGTTTCAAGAGGGCCTGCGACAGGTATAAGGGTTTGGTGGATGTAAAGCAAAATGTATCTCTGATTAAGGGAAACAGGTAAGGGGAGGGAGGATATGGGCAGACTGGCTAGACCAGGATGGTCTTTATCTGCCATCACAATACTGTGATACTATGATAGAGTTGCTTATTCCCCAGCTGATATCCATAATACTCTGCTTTTAACTTTATAGTGATGCCCACTAACAGCACAACAGACACACAGACTAACAGCACAACAGAGGATTATGACTTCAATTGGAGAATAAACTGTTGAGGCAGATAAACTCTAAGGAATACAAACCTGGCCCAGATTTTCAGAGCCCTCATAACTCCCACAGCTGTGGGGAAAACTGGTACAAGTTGGTCTCCACTTACAGAGCCACAGTTTTCCCTGCAGGTACGGTACTTTCAAAAGTGGATCCAGTTTGTAACTGACTCCACAATTTACTGCAGCTTGTGGCCATTTTATTCAGCACAGCTGCAGGAAAATGGTATGCCCGGTGGGACTAGGTGTAGCATCTTCCCGTAGCTGTGCTAGCTGAAAATACAAATCTCCACACAAGAGAAGATTTCATCCTGCAGCAGTGGCTGCAAGTTGGGACTTAGTCCCTGCTGAGCTGACTATCCAGCCCCCTGATTGTTTGCCAGTTTACTCAATAATAAATAAGGGGGAGGAGAAAGCTGTAGAAACATAGAATTTGATGGCAGATAAGGACCGTCTGCCCATTTCCTACCTATTGGATAAGCTGCAGATTCTAGTTACCCAACACCTTACTTCCCCCGTCCCTCACTAAAATTGTTTATGTCTGTCCTATGCATTCTTGAATTCCCCCACTGCTTTTGGCCCCACAATCTCCTCAGGGAGGTGGTTCCATGTGTCCACCACCCTCTTTGTGAAACAGTACTCTCTCATGTTGCCCCTGAGCTGTCCCCCCCTCTATCTTCAAATTGTGCCCCTTGTTCTTGCACATCTCTTTTTCTGAAAGATTCTCCCCTCTTGGACTTTGTTGATTCCCTTGAGGTACTCAAAAGTTTCTATCATGTCCCTCCTCTCCTCGAGGGTATACATATTAAGCTCTTTTGGTCTCACTTCATATGGCTTTTGTTGCAGACCCTGCACCATTTTAGTTGCCCTCCTCTGGACCACCTCTATCCTGTCTATATCCCTGCAGAAATGGTGTCTCCAGAGCTGCACACAGTACTCCAGATGGGGTCTCACTACCTGTCTGTACAGAGGGATAACAACTTCCTGTTTTCTACTGGTGATGCCTCTCCCTATACATCCCAGTATCCCCCAGCCCTCCTTACTGTCTTCTCATATTGCTTACCTACCTTAAGGTCATCTGATATGACTACCCCTAGGTCCCTTTCCATTTGTGTTGTTGTTAGTACCCTCCCTCCCTCGTGTACTCTTCCCCTGGGTTTTTGTTTCCCAGGTGCATTACTTTGCACTTTTTTGCATTGAATTTAATCTGCCATATTTTTGACCATTCCTCCAATCTTGCCTAGTCCCTTCTCATCCTTTGCACTCCTTCTTGTGTATCAACCTTGTGGCAGATCTTTGTGTCATCTGCAAAGAAGCACACTTTTCCTTCTAGCCTCTCTGCAATGTCACCTATAAAAACATTAAAGAGGAAGGGTCTCAATACTGAGCCCTGTGGTACCCCACTAGTAATCCCCCTTTCTTCAGAGTGTACTCTGTTTACTATTACCCTCTGGGTCATGTTGTCCAGCCAGCTTGTTACTCAGGCTACCACCCTGGGACCCACTCCCAGGCTGGCTAACTTGATTATTAATCTTTTGTGCGAGACTGTGTCAAATGCCTTTCTAAAGTCTAGGTAAGCCATATCCACAGCCCCTCCCTGGTCTACTACTTTAGTTACCCAATCAAAGAAATCTATTAGATTCATCTGACATGACCTTCCTGCTGTGAATCCATCCTGCCTCAGGTCCTGTGCCCCGCTGGTCTCTAGGTACTCAATAATTCTTTCTTTCAGAAGTGATTCCATCATTTTCCTTACCACCGAGGTCAAGCTAATAGGTCTGTAGTTTCTTGCCTCTGCCTTGTTACCACAAGAGGGATTGCATCCGCCCTCCTCCAGTCCTCTGGTACCATACCATCCTCCCATGATTTGTTAAAAAGCATATACCATTGCTGCAGTGGCTCTCTGATCACGAAGATCACCACTGCAACAGGAATTGGGCAAAATCCACCAGTCGCTGTGGTGGTCTGTATGGCGATCAGGACTGCCTCGCTGGGTGTCCCCCCCCCCCGGTCCAACTCCGACTTGGAGTTAGAATCCTAGAGATGGGGGGGTGCAGCCCACCACATGGGGGGTTCAGGGGGTGTAGCCACCCAATGCATACACAGAGGCATCCCTGACACTGCAATGCCTACAGTCGGCACTGCAGCTGTCGCTATCAGTGATGTCTCCATGATGACTGTCGCTGCAGCAAGAGTAAACCGTTAAAAAGGGTAGTCAGTGGTGTTACTAGTTCTCCCCTTAGTTCTTTCAGAATTCTGGGGTGAATCCCATCAGTCCCCATTACTTTGTCCACTTTGAATTTCAGGAGTTCCTTTATGATCCTTTCATTTGTGAATGGGCTGGTATCGACCCCGCTGTCCAGAGTGCTTTTATTATTTGGTTTAGGTATCTCCCCCTCTTCTTCTTTTATGAATACTGAGCAAAAATATTCATTTAGTATCTCTGCCTTTTCAGTCACCCTCTGCCCACCCCCTTCCCTTTTTTAAGCCTCACTATCCCTCTCTTGGTTTTTCTTCACTACCTATTATGTGTGGTTCATAGCTCAGTGCTTATGTAACATATAGTTGAATGATGAATATGATTGATGGATACAGAGGCCAGTATAGAAAGAACAATGTTTAGTAGGTAATAGTATAGAATGTATTGTGCTTAGGTACTTGGATGCTTGAAAGAGTTGTTTGATAATTTTTGAGGGTTTTGGCTTTACTCTGTATCCCACCTGCAGGAAGGAAGCTTGATTAGATTGTAGAGCCCCCCCGGTGGGATAAGAGTGCCGCAGAAGGAGGAGGTGTCGGGGAGGATGGTGGGTGAATGCGACTCGCTCTAAGCAGAGCAGGAGACATCTGCCTCGTTTAAATAGGCTGTGGGGGAGGAGCTCTTCCCCCACATAATCCCGGGCTACTCCCTACAATTATGTGTGGTTCATAGCTCAGTGCTTATGTAACATATAGTTGAATGATGAATATGATTGATGGATACAGAGGCCAGTATAGAAAGAACAATGTTTAGTAGGTAATAGTATAGAATGTATTGTGCTTAGGTACTTGGATGCTTGAAAGAGTCGTTTGATAATATTTGAGGGTTTTGGCTTTACTCTGTATCCCACCTGCAGGAAGGAAGCTTGATTAGATTGTAGAGCCCAAAAAGAATAAATATCAATGATTGTTCTATAACTAAATGCTGAAGAAGTCATGCATAATTTAGTGATAAGAATAGATGATCACATCCTCCAACTCCGGAGAGTATGACCAGTAGCACTCAGGAGAGGAAAAACCCCCTTGGGGGAAAACCTCTGAGAACCCATGGCTACTGACCTGCCCGTCCTTCTGGGCATACTAAAGGAGAAAGATCCTTATTAAAATAATTAATCAATTAAATCTGAATTCTATTTATAGAATTTAATCCATATGAACGGAGCTTAAGAACAAACTGAATTGTAAGTGTCCAGTAAAGTAATTCCTTCTAATAAAGTCTGAGTCCAAGAATCCATGTATAATTCGGAATGATGGAGAGTAATATATTGAAGAACCGACTTCCATACTTCAGTTGATAGAGGGCATAATCCATGGAATTGAATGATGGTGGATGAAGTTGATGACTGACAAACTCAATACAGGAGACCAGAAGATATTTGCATCCAAGCTTTGACGTCAACGAGGCAAACAAATATAAGTAATACAATTTCCATGATTCTAATAATATAGGGCTTGTATGAAACGAGGAATGGGAGAAGGCTTGAGGCCAGGCTACCGACTGATGAATCCAGTCCTGATAAGTGAAGTATAATCTTAGGAACTGATATGAATTCAACCGCTGCAGAGCCGAATTGGAATAGTGGCAAGCTGTAGAGGATAACTGGAGACATTGGCACGAGGTATGAAGCATCCGTGTAGTAGGATATGGAGAGCCCAAAAAAAGAAAACAAATCCGATGGACTGCTAAGCCAAAGTGAGAGGTAGTAGGAGTAGGGGTTGCACCCATGAAGCCATATGAGAGGGAAGAGGATGTGGCAATCAGCCCCTGAGAAAGTGCAGCTGAACTGAGAGCTGATGAGGTAGTAGAGAGGCGGCTGATTCCAGTATGTGAAGCGCAGTCAGACTTAAGAATGTCTGCTGGCAAAATAACGAGTGTGGAAGGTAGTCTTTCAGCGATGGGCGGCAATCATGAGCTGCAGAGGTACGAAAGGCAAGTAGCTCCAGGTAACATGAATGCAGCCCCACCTATGAGGCAGCTAAGAGAATAAATGTGTCAAACATCCCCCAGGAGACGCATCTTGAAACATCTTTGAGCATCGTAGTACAGTGGCTGTAGGTAGACATAGAGAAGGAATGATGCTGAGGACCGATGTATCCAGATCAAGGAATGAAAGGATCACATGGTAGAGACTGAGGCAGAGATATGGCAACTGGACGAGAGGTAATTCAACATCCAAAACTGAAGACAAGCAAAGTTCATGGTAGGAGAACCAAACGAGACCCGAAGAATCCCAGATGTAGAGAACTGAAGAGGCGGAATCAAATGAAGTAGTAGTGCCACATGTCTGAAGTTGGTAGAGCACAAGCAGGAGAAAGTCCACAGGAGACGCCAACCAAGTCCTGGAAAGAAGCAGCTGGAATTCCACGGCTGAGGCAACAGGGCAAACGTCCAATACAGCAACCCTGGAAGCCACTGAATGAGCACTGAGGCAATCTGAAGGCGGTTGAGAAGGAGGACCATCCAATAAGTCGGAGAAGTAGGAGTCACCAGGCATGTAGGAAGCATAGGCGATGGTAACTAATGTCCCGAAAAGGGAAGCATCAGGGAGCTCAGGACTGAGGCAGCAGAAGCAGGTATGCATAAGTAGAATGGAATCACCAGGTCCCGAGCCGGGTAAGGCCGAAGGAGAACAGAAGAAGGGAAACCCCCCAGCCCGAAGGGCGAAGGCAGGTCAAAAAGCAAGCCAGTAAGTAGGTAGACGTCCCAGCCCGATGCTGAAGGCAGGTCATAAAGCAGGTGACAAGTAAGAAATCCGCCCAGCCCAAAGGTGAAGGCAGGTAATAGAAGCAGGTCAGTTAGTAAATAAACCTCCCAGCCCGATGGGCGAAGGCAGGTCGAAGAAACAGGCTATTGTGGAACCTATAGGAACAGAGGACCTCCAGGCCCGCAGGGCACAGGTCAGACGAATATGATAGTAGAATGTCACACTGCCTGAGTAATCTTCAACAGTTAGAAGTAATCGGCCAATCCAAACCCCAAGTGGCCAAATCAGATCCAAAGAAATGGAGAACTGAAAGCGTACGTAATTGAGATAGGAAGGTGAATAGAGCAAGCATCCATCGGTACACGCCAAAGACGAAATCCATGAGTAGGCCGGAATGGCCGAAGAGTGGAATTCATGCTGAATTAAAGTCAAAACGATGAGGTGCAATGGTGACAGTCCAGAAAGTCCAATGAGCATAAGGAACACAATGACGAGTAGCAAAACCCGAGCAATCCAAATTGAGCAGGTGAACAAATGAAAGCAGGAGTGGAATCAGTCAGCCGCAATAGGGCCAACGACAGCCAAGCAAAGTGAATCTAGCAGGCAGCAGTATGACGAGAGGTCAAATTCATGAAGAGCAGGCGAGCCACAAGGGCAAGATAGGGTCCAGTGCAGTAATGTGGAATGAGAAATAATGATTCTATCTGAAGAGTCCAGCGACTGCCAGCCAAGCTGCATAGGAGTTACTGGTGCCAGAGCAGGATTGCCCAGAATGGTATAGATACCGAGCATGGCTAAGCAGAAATAAGGAAGCAACCGTAATACCTGCGGAGCCATGCCTAGGAGTACAGGTGCTCCAATAGAGCGGGTAGCCAGGCAGAGGAGCAGTGGGTGCAGTCATAGTGAGCCCTGTACTGATGGCCATACCTCTCAAACCCCAGTTGTAGAGCAACGCACTGTTCGAAAGTGAGACTGAAAGTAGTAATTGAAATTAGTCCATGATGGATAGGCAATCCAGTGGCCCTTGTGAATTATTGAGGAAGCAAGTAAAGTAGTAGTAGCTTGCCTTGGTTGCTTGAGGAGGGATTCCAAGTAAAACCCCAAGAAAGCATGAAGACAGCAGTGGACTATCTTGAACAGGGAGCATATGATGACAGTACAGGAAAGGGGGGGATGTACGTAGGTAGCAAACCACGGGCGCACACCGAAGCATGGAGAAGCAAGAGGAGTAGCTAATCACGGCTGAATTAAGGGGCGGTCACTTAGAGTAGGGAACACAGTGACATCAGCGGAGTACAGTAAAATGGTCTCCCACCGACAGCATAACTCACAACCCAGTCACACACATCCTGCTACCCAGACCGAACGTTCCAAATATAATTCTCCATAGCGAATAAAGAAATGTCCCAGACAGTCCTTTTAGTTTGAAAAAGCCGTACTGTTGGCCTGAGGAGGCATGATAAATCAGGGACTGGAATGCACATGTAGCCAGAATCCTCAGTCAGCGCACTCGCATCTCCCGAGCGTCCCTTAAATGAAATAAATGCCAAATAAAGCTACGGCCTAGAAACAGGGCTGGATGGCGACAGTGAAACGAGCAAAAATAGAAACGATGTGGCAGCCAGCCGTATCCAGGGTCGACACGCAAGGGCAAAGGGCGCTCCCATTCCCAGGTGAGGCAGTTTGACTAGCAGGCAAGGTCTGCAAATGCACCGCAAGTCCGTAGGGAATGCATGAGGCAGAAGCAAGCTGCAGTAGCTACATGAGTTCCCCGCAAAGAAGCGTAGCCAGATGTAGGACGTAGCGAGGCAAGCAAGAATCCGAATGCAGGTAAGGTGAAAACGAGCAAGCACTCAACGGAGCGAGGGCAACGGCTGCGGAAAGCAAAGCAAAGCAGGACATAGGCAAACAACGAGGAGGGAAAGCCCAAAGTAAAAGAGAAACAACAGCACACAATGGGGGGGGGGACAAAACGGCAAAGAAAACATATGAACAAGCAGGGAGGAGAAGGGGGGGAGGCAGCCACGCACTAGCAACGCCACTAGTGAATGTGACTCGCTCTAAGTGGAGCGGGAGACATCTGCCTCGTTTAAATAGGCTGTGGGGGAGGAGCTCTTCCCCCACATAATCCCGGGCTACTCCCTACAAATGTACCTGTAAAAGGTTTTATCTCCCTTCTTAACTGAGTTGGCTATCTTTTCCTTGGTTTGGGCCTTCACTATTCTGACTGTCTTCCCCACTCCCTTCTGCTTTAACAGATACAGTTCTCTGTCCTGCTCCTTCTGTGATTCCTTGTACTTCCTGAATGCTATATTTTTCTCCCTAATCTTCCCTGCCACCTCCTTTGATAACCATGGAGGTTTTTTACTTCATTTTGTTTTGTTTATTTGCTTCACACAAAGGCTTGTTACCTCTGTGATGGCAGTTTTGATTATTCCCCATTGCTCTTCCACCCCCTCCTTCCCGTCCATTCACTAGTGCATTCCTTAGGCACTCACCCATTTTGGCAAAGTCAACCCTCCTAAAGTCCAGTACCTTTGCCTTTGTATGGCTTGACTCTACTGCTGTGTTTATCGTGAACCATACTGTTCGGTGGTCACTAGATCCCAGATGGCTACCCACTTCTAAATCTGTGATCCTGTCTCTGTCTCCATTTGAGAGTACCAGATCTAAGATTGCTCCCTCCTGAGTGTATTCCAGTTCTAGCTGTCTAAGGCATTGCCCCCTGCAGGGCATCGAGACTGACCCCACTCTTGGATGTGGCTGCAGCAAATGCGCTGTAGTTAACATCTGGCATATTCAGGCCCCCCATCAACAATATCTCCCCTTTTTGTGACATTCTAAGGATACCTTCTATCATTTCCTTATCCATTTCCTCCCCTTGAGATGGGGGTCTGTATGCAACCCCATGTGGATTGTGGTGCCATTGCCTGTCTCCAAGTTGACCCACAGTGCCTCCTCTCCTCCCCGTTTACCCTTTTGTTCTGTTGCTTTGATTCCTTCCCTTATGTAGAGAGCTATTCCTCCTCCTCTTCTACCCTCCCTGTCCTTCCTGTAGATAGTGTACCCTGATATGTTGACATCCCAGTCACAGTTCTGTGTGTAGAAGATATGAAATAGAAACTGAGCTGTATCTATTGTATTTTCTTAAATTATCCCCAGGTCAGCAGCTCTTTAAGACTGCTGTTGCAACTTTAGAAAGGCGAGGCACTTGGCTTTATGTTGCCTTTTCATACAGACAGTATCCCAAAGTGCTTTACAATTCTGGTGGTGGGGAGGGGGATATTGTCGGTATTTTACATGCTCATAGACTCAAACAGTCCAGAGCTCCTGTAGATTAGAGAGAAGTTACAGAAAGGTTAAGCATTGAGTTGTTAAGTTATTTGGTCAGAGTCACACAGTAAATGTTGGTTGTGGGATTCATGCATGGGTCTCTAGGTTTACAGCTCTGTGCTCTAACATCTGTACCAGGACAAACTGACTCCCAATTCATTGGTGTAACTACAATCTGAATACTAAAGGGACACTGTCAACCCTTTATGCATCACACTGTTTCTAGTTGAAAATTTTATGAATGCTTACCTTCTCTAAAATTCATTGGTGTTACTGGCTGTTTAATCTGCCTGCCTTCTTAGCAAGAATTGAAATACAACGCTAATGGTGTAATTATACCCAACCCCTTGTAGAAGAAGCCAGAAGGTGAAGGAAGGAAACATTCAATTCAGTGCTTTAGAGTAACTGGTAATTGGTATTTTTCTTTTAAACTTAGATTGTAGGCTTGTAGTGACACTATACTTTCTTTCTGTGTTGTCTTTACTTATAATTGTTTTTGGGCTGTTGAAAATTTAAAACATAGTGGTGGTGTAATTCTGTGCTGTCTTCTACTTGCTGCAAATTTTATCTTGGCTTGTCTGACTGTCCTGCAGCTGGGTGAAGGGTGTTAATTGTCTGGCCTCTGACCTCAGCTAACGTGATAATGGAGTGGGGCTTAGTCACAGTTAAAGCAGCAAACAGAGGTTCATCTTCTTCAAGAAGAAGCCAGAAGGTGAAGGAAGGAAACATATTCAATTCAGTGCTTTTAGAGTAACTTGGTAATTGGTATTTTCTTTAAACTTAGATTGTAGGCTTGTAGTGACTACTATCCTTCTTTCTGTGTTGTCTTTACTTATAATTGTTTTGGGCTGTTGAAAATTTAAAACATAGTGGTGGTGTAATTCTGTGCTGTCTTTAGTGCTGCAAATTTTATCTTGGCTTGTCTGACTGTCCTGCAGCTGGGTGAAGCAGTGTTAATTGTCTGGCCTCTGACCTCAGCTACTTGATAACTGGAGGTGTGGGCCATTGCCAGTTAAAGCAGCAAACAGAGGTTCATCTTCTCAGAAGAAGCCAGAAGGGTGAAGCAAGAACATATTCAATTCAGTGCTTTAGAGTAACTGGTAATTGGTATTTTCTTTTAAACTTAGATTGTAGGCTTTGTGGTGACACTATACTTTCTTTCTAGTGTTGTCTTTACTTATAATTGTTTTTGGGCTGTTGAAAATTTAAAACATAGTGGTGGTGTAATTCTGTGCTGTCTTTAATTGCTGCAAATTTATCTTGGCTTGTCTGACTGTCCTGTAGCTGGGTGAAGGGTGTTAATTGTCTGGCCTCTGACCTCCAGCTACGTGATAACTGGAGGTGGGAAGCTAGTCACAGTTAAAGCAGCAAACAGGAGGTTCATCTTCTGAGAAGAAGCCAGAAGGTGAAGGAAGGAAACATATTCAATTCAGTGCTTTAGAGTAACTGGTAATTGGTATTTTTCTTTTAAACTTAGATTGTAGGCTTGTAGTGACACTATACTTTCTTTCTGTGTTGTCTTTACTTATAATTGTTTTGGGCTGTTGAAAATTTTAAAACATAGTGGTGGTGTAATTCTGTGCTGTCTTTAATTGCATGCAAATTTTATCTTGGCTTGTCTGACTGTCCTGTAGCTGGGTGGTGTATGAATTGTCTGGCCTCTGACCTCAGCTACGTGATAACTGGAGGTAGGGGCTTAGTCACAGTTAAAGCAGCAAACAGAGGTTCATCTTCTCAGAAGAAGCCAGAAGGTGAAGAGGAAACATATTCAATTCAGTGCTTTAGAGTAACTGGTAATTGGTATTTTCTTTTAAACTTAGATTGTAGGCTTGTAGTGACACTATACTTTCTTTCTGTGTTGTCTTTACTTATAATTGTTTTTGGGCTGTTGAGAATTTAAAACATAGTGGTGGTGTAATTCTGTGCTGTCTTTAATTGCTGCAAAATTTGTCTTAACATCTGACTGTGCTGCAGCTGGGTGAAGGTGTTAATTGTCCTGACCTCTGACCTCAGCTACGTGATAACTGGAGGAGGTGGGCTTAGTCACAAATTAAAAGTAGCAAACAGAGGTTCATCTTCTCAGAAGAAGTCAGAAGGTGAAGAAGGAAACATATTCAATTCAGTGCTTTAGAGTAACTGGTAGTGGTATTTTTCTTTAAACTTAGATTGTGAGTTAGTAATTGACACTCATACTTTCTAATTCTGTGTTGTCTTTACTTATAATTGTTTTTGGGCTGTTGAAAATTTTAAAACATAGTGGTGGTTGTAATTCTGTGCTGTCTTTAATTGCTGCAAATTTTATCTTGGCTTGTCTGACTGTCCTGCAGCTGGGTGAAGGGTGCACTGTCTGGCCTCTGACCTCAGCTACGTGATAACTGGAGGTGGGGCTTAGTCACAGTTAAAGTTAGCCAACAAGAGGTTCATCTTCTCAGAAGAAGCCAGAAGGTGAAGTGAAGGAAACATATTCAATTTGTGCGCTTTAGAGTAACTTTAATTGGTATTTTTCTTTTAAACTTAGATTGTAGGGCTGTAGTGACACTATACTTTCTTTTCTGTGTTGTCTTTACTTATAATTGTTTTGGGCTGTTGAAAATTTAAAACATAGTGGTGGTGTAATTCTGTGCTGTCTTTAATTGCTGCAAATTTTATCTTGGCTTGTCTGACTGTCCTGTAGCTGGGTGAAGGGTGTTAATTGTCTGGCCTCTGACCTCAGCTACGTGATAACTGGAGGTGGGGCTTAGTCACAGTTAAAGCAGCAAACAGAGGTTCATCTTCTCAGAAGAAGCCAGAAGGTGAAGCAAGGAAACATATTCAATTCAGTGCTTTAGAGTAACTGGTAATTGGTATTTTTCTTTTAAACTTAGATTGTAGGCTTGTAGTGACACTATACTTTCTTTCTGTGTTGTCTTTACTTATAATTGTTTTTGGGCTGTTGAAAATTTAAAACATAGTGGTGGTGTAATTCTGTGCTATTCTTTAATTGCTGCAAATTTTATCTTGGCTTGTCTGACTGTCCTGTAGCTGGGTGAAGGTGTTAATTGTCTGGCCTCTGACCTCAAGCTACGTGATAACTGGAGGTGGGGCTTAGTCTTACAGTTAAAGTAGCAAACAGAGGTTCATCTTCTCAGAAGAAGCCAGAAGGTGAAGCAAGGAAACATATTCAATTCAGTGCTTTTAGAGTAACTGGTAATTGGTATTTTCTTTTAAACTTAGATTGTAGCTTGTAGTGACACTATACTTTCTTTCTTGTGTTGTCTTTTACTTATAATTGTTTTTGGGCTGTTGAAAATTTAAAACATAGTGGTGGTGTAATTCTGTGCTGTCTTTAATTGCTGCAAATTTTATCTTGGCTTGTCTGACTGTCCTGTAGCTGGGTGAAGGGGTGTTAATTGTCTGGCTCTGACTCTCAGCTACGTGATAACTGGAGGTGGGGCTTAGTCAAAGTTAAAGCAGCAAACAGAGTTCATCTTCTCAGAAGAAGCCAGAAGGTGAAGGAAGGAAATATTCAATTCAGTGCTTTAGAGTAACTGGTAATTGGTATTTTTCTTTAAACTTAGATTGTAGGCTTGTAGTGACACTATACTCTTTTCTGTGTTGTCTTTACTTATAATTGTTTTGGGCTGTTGAAAATTTAAAATATAGTGGTGGTGTAATTCTGTGCTGTCTTTAATTGCTGCAAATTTTATCTTGGCTTGTCTGACTGTCCTGTAGCTGGGTGAAGGGTGTTAATTGTCTGGCCTCTGACCTCAGCTACGTGATAACTGGAGGTGGGGCTTAGTCACTGTTAAAGCAGCAAACAGAGGTTCATCTTCTCAGAAGAAGCCAGAAGGTGAAGGAAGGAAACATATTCAATTCAGTGCTTTAGAGTAACTGGTAATTGGTATTTTTCTTTTAAACTTAGATTGTAGGCTTGTAGTGACACTATACTTTCTTTCTGTGTTGTCTTTACTTATAATTGTTTTTGGCCGTTGAAAATTTAAAACATAGTGGTGGTGTAATTCTGTGCTGTCTTTAATTGCTGCAAATTTTATCTTGGCTTGTCTGACTGTCCTGCAGCTGGGTGAAGGGTGTTAATTGTCTGGCCTCTGACCTCAGCTACGTGATAACTGGAGGTGGGGCTTAGTCACAGTTAAAGCAGCAAACAGAGGTTCATCTTCTCAGAAGAAGCCAGAAGGTGAAGGAAGGAAACATATTCAATTCAGTGCTTTAGAGTAACTGGTAATTGGTATTTTTCTTTTAAACTTAGATTGTAGGCTTGTAGTGACACTATACTTTCTTTCTGTGTTGTCTTTACTTATAATTGTTTTTGGGCTGTTGAAAATTTAAAACATAGTGGTGGTGTAATTCTGTGCTGTCTTTAATTGCTGCAAATTTTATCTTGGCTTGTCTGACTGTCCTGTAGCTGGGTGAAGGGTGTTAATTGTCTGGCCTCTGACCTCAGCTACGTGATAACTGGAGGTGGGGCTTAGTCACAGTTAAAGCAGCAAACAGAGGTTCATCTTCTCAGAAGAAGCCAGAAGGTGAAGGAAGGAAACATATTCAATTCAGTGCTTTAGAGTAACTGGTAATTGGTATTTTTCTTTTAAACTTAGATTGTAGGCTTGTAGTGACACTATACTTTCTTTCTGTGTTGTCTTTACTTATAATTGTTTTTGGGCTGTTGAAAATTTAAAACATAGTGGTGGTGTAATTCTGTGCTGTCTTTAATTGCTGCAAATTTTATCTTGGCTTGTCTGACTGTCCTGTAGCTGGGTGAAGGGTGTTAATTGTCTGGCCTCTGACCTCAGCTACGTGATAACTGGAGGTGGGGCTTAGTCACAGTTAAAGCAGCAAACAGAGGTTCATCTTCTCAGAAGAAGCCAGAAGGTGAAGCAAGGAAACATATTCAATTCAGTGCTTTAGAGTAACTGGTAATTGGTATTTTTCTTTTAAACTTAGATTGTAGGCTTGTAGTGACACTATACTTTCTTTCTGTGTTGTCTTTACTTATAATTGTTTTTGGGCTGTTGAAAATTTAAAACATAGTGGTGGTGTAATTCTGTGCTGTCTTTAATTGCTGCAAATTTTATCTTGGCTTGTCTGACTGTCCTGTAGCTGGGTGAAGGGTGTTAATTGTCTGGCCTCTGACCTCAGCTACGTGATAACTGGAGGTGGGGCTTAGTCACAGTTAAAGCAGCAAACAGAGGTTCATCTTCTCAGAAGAAGCCAGAAGGTGAAGGAAGGAAACATATTCAATTCAGTGCTTTAGAGTAACTGGTAATTGGTATTTTTCTTTTAAACTTAGATTGTAGGCTTGTAGTGACACTATACTTTCTTCTGTGTTGTCTTTACTTATAATTGTTTTGGGCTGTTGGAAAATTTAAAACATAGTGGTGGTGTAATTCTGTGCTGTCTTTAATTGCTGCAAATTTTATCTTGGCTTGTCTGACTGTCCTGTAGCTGGGTGAAGGGTGTTAATTGTCTGGCCTCTGACCTCAGCTACGTGATAACTGGAGGTGGGGCTTAGTCACAGTTAAAGCAGCAAACAGAGGTTCATCTTCTCAGAAGAAGCCAGAAGGTGGATGAAGGAACATATTCAATTCAGTGCTTTAGAGTAACTGGTAATTGGTATTTTTCTTTAAACTTAGATTGTAGGCTTGTGGTGACACTATACTTTCTTTCTGTTGTCTTTACTTATAATTGTTTTGGGCTGTTGAAAATTTAAAACAGTGGTGGTGTAATTCTGTGCTGTCTTTAATTGCTGCAAATTTTATCTTGGCTTGTCTGACTGTCCTGTAGCTGGGTGAAGGGTGTTAATTGTCTGGCCTCTGACCTCAGCTACGTGATAACTGGAGGTGGGGCTTAGTCACAGTTAAAGCAGCAAACAGAGGTTCATCTTCTCAGAAGAAGCCAGAAGGTGAAGGAAGGAAACATATTCAATTCAGTGCTTTAGAGTAACTGGTAATTGGTATTTTTCTTTTAAACTTAGATTGTAGGCTTGTAGTGACACTATACTTTCTTTCTGTGTTGTCTTTACTTATAATTGTTTTTGGGCTGTTGAAAATTTAAAACATAGTGGTGGTGTAATTCTGTGCTGTCTTTAATTGCTGCAAATTTTATCTTGGCTTGTCTGACTGTCCTGCAGCTGGGTGAAGGGTGTTAATTGTCTGGCCTCTGACCTCAGCTACGTGATAACTGGAGGTGGGGCTTAGTCACAGTTAAAGCAGCAAACAGAGGTTCATCTTCTCAGAAGAAGCCAGAAGGTGAAGGAAGGAAACATATTCAATTCAGTGCTTTAGAGTAACTGGTAATTGGTATTTTTCTTTTAAACTTAGATTGTAGGCTTGTAGTGACACTATACTTTCTTTCTGTGTTGTCTTTACTTATAATTGTTTTTGGGCTGTTGAAAATTTAAAACATAGTGGTGGTGTAATTCTGTGCTGTCTTTAATTGCTGCAAATTTTATCTTGGCTTGTCTGACTGTCCTGCAGCTGGGTGAAGGGTGTTAATTGTCTGGCCTCTGACCTCAGCTACGTGATAACTGGAGGTGGGGCTTAGTCACAGTTAAAGCAGCAAACAGAGGTTCATCTTCTCAAGAAGCTCAGAAGGTGAAGGAAGGAAACATATTCAATTCAGTGCTTTAGAGTAACTGGTAATTGGTATTTTTCTTTTAAACTTAGATTGTAGGCTTGTAGTGACACTATACTTTCTTTCTGTGTTGTCTTTACTTATAATTGTTTTTGGGCTGTTGAAAATTTAAAACATAGTGGTGGTGTAATTCTGTGCTGTCTTTAATTGCTGCAAAATTTTATCTTGGCTTGTCTGACTGTCCTGTAGCTGGGTGAAGGGTGTTAATTGTCTGGCCTCTGACCTCAGCTACGTGATAACTGGAGGTGGGCTTGTCACAGTTAAAGCAGCAAACAGAGGTTCATCTTCTCAGAAGAAGCCAGAAGGTGAAGCAAGGAAACATATTCAATTCAGTGCTTTAGAGTAACTGGTAATTGTATTTTCTTTTAAACTTAGATTGTAGGCTTGTAGTGACACTATACTTTCTTTCTGTGTTGTCTTTACTTATAATTGTTTTTGGGCTGTTGAAAATTTAAAACATAGTGGTGGTGTAATTCTGTGCTGTCTTTAATTGCTGCAAATTTTATCTTGGCTTGTCTGACTGTCCTGTAGCTGGGTGAAGGGTGTTAATTGTCTGGCCTCTGACCTCAGCTTACGTGATAACTGGAGGTGGGCTTAGTCACAGTTAAAGCAGCAAACAGAGGTTCATCTTCTCAGAAGAAGCCAGAAGGTGAAGGAAGGAAACATATTCAATTCAGTGCTTTAGAGTAACTGGTAATTGGTATTTTTTTTAAACTTAGATTGTAGGCTTGTAGTGACACTATACTTTCTTTCTGTGTTGTCTTTACTTATAATTGTTTTTGGGCTGTTGAAAATTTAAAACATAGTGGTGGTGTAATTCTGTGCTGTCTTTAATTGCTGCAAATTTTATCTTGGCTTGTCTGACTGTCCTGTAGCTGGGTGAAGGGTGTTAATTGTCTGGCCTCTGACCTCAGCTACGTGATAACTGGAGGTGGGGCTTAGTCACAGTTAAAGCAGCAAACAGAGGTTCATCTTCTCAGAAGAAGCCAGAAGGTGAAGGAAGGAAACATATTCAATTCAGTGCTTTAGAGTAACTGGTAATTGGTATTTTTCTTTTAAACTTAGATTGTAGGCTTGTAGTGACACTATACTTTCTTTCTGTGTTGTCTTTACTTATAATTGTTTTGGGCTGTTGAAAATTTAAAACATAGTGGTGGTGTAATTCTGTGCTGTCTTTAATTGCTGCAATTTTCGCCCTCCACCCTTCCCCAACTCTTAATTATATGCCCTGATAAATCTGATTGACAGGAGCTAAACACAGGGTATAGTAAGAGGTCTGAAGTAGGAGGGGCATAAGGGGGAAGAAGACCACCCTCAGCACAAGTGTTTTGACTCATTTATTTATTTATTGGTTTCTTTTTCCTTAAAAAAATATATATCTGACGATCAGTTACAGGATTTTTAGTACTGTAAATAAATAAAAAGAGAACTAAGAGAGCTTCAGTAGCAGAGAAGTAGTGGAATTGCAGTATAATGTGGGGAGTGGTGCAATGCAGTGGCTGTGGGGCAGCCATATTCAGGCAGACCTTCTGGACACTGAGGTGCTGCCCTATCTGCGTCATCTCTCTGGACTGTGGGATGAGGTAGCCAGACTCAGAGCGGAGTAAACTGGGTCAGAGTACCATACCCCTATCCAGGGACCACCCAGTCCAATGCCGCTGCCTCAAAGGATGCCGAGAACGAGGAGCACTTGGATGACAGTGGGCTCAGGGAGGGTTAGAGCGGTCAGGCAGAGGCACATCCCAGATCCTATTCCTCTCAAGAACTCATATGCTACACTGGCAAATGAGGACAACCAAATAGAGGTACCCAGGGACGTGGAAGGAAAGGATGTGGAGGTTAGGCAAGGAGGTGACCTCAGTGGGGAAAGCAGTGGACCGCAGAGGAGGAGGAAGCGAATCCTGGTGGGGGACTCCATCGTAAGAGGGATCCAGCTAGGAACACAGGAAGGGGAGGACAGGGAGGTGAGGTGCCTACCAGGTGCCACGGCATGAAGGGATGGAAGGAAGATACTGGGGATCACTGGGAAGGCAAGACGGAGGGTGAGCTGGATGTCATTATCCACCTAGGTACTAATGACTTGGCAAATGGGAGCCAAAGGAAGTTTAGGAAGAGTTTAGGAAACTGGGAGGGTCTCAAGCAAGTAGCTACTTCTGTCACTTTCTCAGAAGTACTACCTGTGAGAGGCAAGGAGAGCATAGGAGTGCATGCACCAGGAACTTTAACTCATGGTTGAAGAACTGGTGCTGTGAGGAAGGGTTTGGATTCATTGGTGACTGGGGACCCACCTGGAGGATGGAGGTTTGTTCAAGCCTGACGGCCTGCATCCATCCTGGAGGGAATCAAGCACTCAATGATAAGTTTAAATGCTACATTGACAAGCATTTAAACTAGCAAAGGGGTGGCAGACCAGCAAGTGATCTGTACCTACTTGCTCACCCCCACAGCTAGTAGTGGAACCAGTGAACCAGAGGAGGCTATCTCTGCAAAACAGTGTGCAAAAAATGGAGATTAGTGTCCAAAAGGTGGATAAGCAGAAAAGGGGCAAAATTCAGCAGAAGGGCAAACAGCAAGGAGAACCAGGGATAAATGACAACCAAGGAAGGGGCTAGAGTAGAACAGTGAAGCAGTCTAGGGAGGTCAAATCATGGAAAGCCATGTGTGAAAATGCCAGGAGCCTTAGCAACAAGATGGAAGATCTGGAGGCTGTCATGGTACAGTCAGACCTGGACATTGTGGCCATCACTGAAACCTGGTGTAATGATAACCATGACTGGGAGATGGCCATACCTGGCTACAACATATTCAGAAGAGACAGAGCAGGCAGGAAGGGAGGAGGTGGCACTGTATGTGAAAAATGACATAAGGCCACACAGATCCAGGAGGAACAAAATGGGGAGAGATACTGTGGGTTAGCTGGAAAGGAAAATGGGGCCAGCCATCCGCACAGGTGTGGTCTATAGACCACCAGCCCAGGAGGAAGAAACAGATAGGGAGTTGATGCTAGCCATCCAAAGGATGGCAGACAAGGTGAGGTAGTACTGGCTGGAGACTTCAATATACCAGACGTGGACTGGAGCATCCCAGCAGCAGCATCAACTAGAGCAGATTTATCCTGGACTCCCTTCAGGGTGCCTTCCCAGCAACTGGTCATGGAACCAACTCAGCAGAAGGCAATACTGGACCTTGTGCTCACAAACAGGGACAGTGTGATGGGGGTAACAGTGGGGAGCACCTGGGTAACAGTGACCACCAGTCATTGTGGTTTGAAATCACAGAAAGAGCAGAACCAAACCACACAAAAACACGTATCCTGGATTTTTAGGGGCAGACTTTGGGAAAATGGGAGATACTTGAAAGAGGCATTAAGGGAATGGGACAGGAATCAGGGTTGAGGAACAGTGGGCAGTATTTAAAATGGGGATTATAAGAACAACAGAATTATGCATTAAGCAGGTTAGCAAGAGGAAAAGGAAGAGGAGACCATTATGGTTTTCCAAAGAGGTAGCAAAGAAAGTGAAAGCCAAAAGATTGCATTCAGGCAATACAAAAGACACAGGCAGAAGGGATAGGGAGAAGTACCAGGAGAAACAAAAGGGAGGCAGGAAGTCAGTAAGGGAAGCCAAAGCTCAGACAGAAGAACACATTGCAAAATCAGTGGGTAAAGGGACAAAACCTTTACAGGTACATAAGTGAAAAAAAGAAAGACAAAGGGAGGGATAGTGAGACTGAAGGGGAGGATGGGAGCCGCGTGGAGGATGACAACAATAAAGCTGACATATTGAACAGGTATTTCTGCTCAGTCTTTACTAAGGAAGAGGGGGTAATGGGTCTGAAGGAGTACAAGGGTGAGAATGGTGCAGAAATGGACACAAGTCCCTTTACACGAGAAAGGGTCCGAAGGAACTGGAAGTAATAAGAGCTGATAAAGCAATGGGGCCAGATGGGGTGCACCCCAGGGTCCTTAAAGAACTAAGAGGTGGTGACTGAACCTCTGGCTATCCTGTCCAGCCAATCACTGGAAACAGGGAGGTACCCAAAGACTGGAGGATAGCAGATGTAGTCCCCTTATACAAAAGTGGGAACAAAGAGGAAGCAGGGAACTACAGACCAGTCAGCCTCACCTCGGTGAGTGGGAGAAAGATCATGGAAGCACTACTGGAAGGAGAGATTGGTGGAACATCTGGTTGTCAATGGACTACAGGACCCAAGGCAGCATGGTTTCACCAGGGAGGTCATGTCAGACCAACCTCATTGAATTTTTGACTGGGTGACTAGGGAGGTGGATCAGGGAGGGCAGTGGACATGGCCTATCTGGACTTCAGCAAGGCCTTTGACACTGTGCCACATAGAAGACTATTACACAAACTGGGGAATATGGGTGTGAGCAGGACAGTAGTGTGGTGGGTAGGTAACTGGCTGGGTGGAAGGACACAGAGGGTGGTGGTAAATGGCTGTCACTCCACAGAGGGAAGAGTAACCAGTGGGGTACCACAGGGATCAGTGCTGGGACCGGTCCTATTCAACATCTTCATCAGTGACATTGCACAGGATCTAGAAGGCAGAATTTCACTGTTCGCTGATGACACAAAGCTCTGTAACAGAGTAGACACACCAGAGGGTGTAGACAGAATGAGAAGGGACCTGCCGAAACTTGAAGAATGGTCAAGGGTTTGGCAGTTGAAATTCAATGCAAAGAAGTGCAAGATAATGCATATGGGGCACAAAAACCCTGGCACAATATATCAGTTGGGGGGTGAGGATATAGCATGCACCAAGCAGGAAAGGGATCTTGGGTTGTCATCTCTGATGACCTCAAGGTAGGAAACAGTGTGACAAGGCAGCAGGTAAAGCAAATAGGATGCTGGGATGTATAGGCAGGGGCATCACCAGCAGGAAGAGGAGGTCATAATTCGCTATACAAGACACTAGTGAGGCCCCACCTGGAGTACAGTGTACAGTTCTGGAGACCATACCTACATAGGGACATAGACAGGGTAGAGAAGGTTCAGAGGAGGGCAACAAAGATGGTACATGGGTTGCATCACAAGTCCTATGAAGACAGGTTGAAGGAACTGAACATGTACTCCCTGGAGGAGAGGAGGGAGAGAGGGGATATGATAGAGACATACAAATATCTTACAGGGAGGAACAGGGTGCAGAAAAACACTATTTTTAAGCGAAAAAGATGTTTCAGGACTAGAGGGCATGGGATGAAGTTGGAGGGAGGACGATTCAGAGGAAACATGAGAAAGAATTTCTTCACAGAACGGGTGGTGGACAAGTGGAACACCCTGCCAGAGGAAGTGGTGGGGGCTGAAACAATCACGGGATTTAAGAATGCATGGGATAGACATAAAGGAATTCTAGAGGGCAGGGGTAAGGGGAAACAGACTTCTAGGAAAACAAACTGAACTTACAAGCTCAAATGGGCAGACTAGGTGGGCCATAGGCCCTTATCTGCCGACACTGTCTATGTATCTATGTATCTATGTATCTTGTGTTGTTTCAAATCCTTCATCTACTTTTATTATGACAATACCAGTACAGTGGGCAGTCTGTTTTTCATTTTTAAAAAGAAAAAAATGAATATTAATCAAAATACCAGCTACATCAGCATCATATCTCTTGACTGCCACTGATTACAGGGACCAACTCTCATTATACTTTTCAGAATTGCTCTATCCCTCATCCATCCCTCATGGAAAAGGTGCTGCCATTACAATGTTCTGTAAATTCAGACTTTGAAGCAGAAATTCATAGTTTTCTAAGATGATAAACCAAAATAAACTTTGTACAAGTAAACACAATGGTTGCCATGGCGTTCTAAGCTTGTATCTCCTTGTCTGTTGATGTGGCCCTAATTCTGGGAACCAGTGTCCTAGGGTTGGCAGTATAGCCTAGAGGTTAGAGTAACAAGCTGCAAATGAGCTTGGCACATCCAGCAGACTTGGGTTTGAGTCCCACAGCCTCCATTTACATACTGCGTGACTCTGAGCAAGTCGTTTAACCTTGCCACTGCTCCCGGGTTGCCCCTGAAAACAGGCACTTGTACTTAGTGGACCTTAACTGGTTACCAAAAGTGTTTCTCATTTTGAGTGTCCTTGTCCCTCATCTCACTGACAAGAGGCTGAGAGCTATGATCAGCATGTCATACAGAATGTGATGAATCATACAATGTGTGTAGCCAACCCCCTCCCCGTTGTCTAGGGGTATGCTGGTGATAACTGTCCATGGAAAGGGGCAGCCAAAGCAGACACTGCGCCAGATGGCTTACGTCTACCAGGTCCTCACAATCACCAGGTGTGAAGACTCTTTGGGTGCAGGGCTGAAAAGGAACCCATGCTAATCGCAACAAACATCTGATAAAAGAACTTGCAATGACGCACTTTGTAGAAACAACGGTGGGGATCCCATTTAATAAAATAATTAGTGCAACTCCATGGAGCCAGAAACAGTGGATATAGTTAATTATGAAATTGGTTATACAAATTCCGGCTCCTGATTGGTCGAGAGCTACTTTCAACCAGGTCATTACCCGGCACAACATCCTGGGTAAAAGTAGCTCCTGACAAAACTAACTGTGCACCTGATAAATAGCCCTGCAGGCAACTGACCACAGCTCGTCACCACACAACACCTACTGGCTCAAAAAGAAACTCCAACATGCTGTCACACGCATTCGCAGGTCCCACTCTCACAACAACTCTTTGGTAGTGTTTTTTTTTTTTTTTTAATCCTCCCTCCAATCTGAGCAGCAGCCCAGGTGCTGGCCAGTTGTTCCGTGGCCTTGTATACCGTAATGCCCAACACTAAGTTAGTGTTCCCATCCAAGATGCAGTCTCTCTCTCCCCCAATGCCCTGCTAGCACTGCCTGCCCTTGCTTTGCCCAAACTAAACAGCTGCTTTCCTGTAGCATTAGCACCACCTATTGTCATGGACTATTTTGTCTCTGAAAGCTTATTTAAAATATAAAAAAAAAGTTTTAAGTAATGTGGATAGCAAAACTATTTGGAAAAAAAAAAAATTTGGTTTACTAACAGGAACCTGTTTCATAATCGCAATAAGGCACACCGGCTTGGGAAGGGGGGATAATGGTGGGATAAGGACCCTTCTTGGGTGGTGGAAGCACTCCGCTTCACCTTGTGCTTCAACCCACCCAATGTGAGCCGTTATCCCACACAGTCCATAAACACAGTCCAAAACTCTTAGTGAAGGATTTACCCTTTGGGGTATGGTACTGATGTCCCTTCAGACTTAGGCAGCTCTTTATTCCCAATCCATTCTTATCACTCAGCCAGATCTGTATCCTCAGTCCATTCCCATTTCCTTTACTCCCATGACATCTCCCAAGGGGGCAAGCGGGCCTCTCACCTCAGGGCCACTAGCTCTGTCTCTGCTCTTGTCTTGACTTCTCATAGCCTTCATTGAGCCACGGTCCTCTCGAACTATGGGTGACCTGTCCCTGGGCCATGTCCTACAGCAGCTCATGTCTTCTCTCTTTCTCTCTCTCCAGGGCTGTGAAACTGAGCTCCCTTAACACCACTCCCGACCTCCCTTCTCTCTAGCTCTACCTCCAGCCCCACATTTTTGGCTGCTGTCCCGTGGGGCATAATGCTCCATCCACTGGGGTGGTATGAAAAGGGTCCCACATGGAGCTCATAACTATGGCCTCTACTGACAGATAACTCCATATACCAGGCAAATCTATTTTTTTTTTTTTAAGGCTGTTACAACAGCCCTTTTTACTCTCCTCCTTTCTTACTGTAACTCCTCATCTTTCTTTCCACGTTATATAGGCAGGCCTCCTATATAACGTTATTTCTATCCCTTGAGTATTCTTGCACTGGTATATGAAGATCTGCACAGCTCTTTCTTTGGTTGTCCCCCGTTTTAGAACCTTTCTAATGTGAGGCATGCAGAAATAGAAGAGTTGTTTAAAATGAGCATTTCATTTCATTTGGATATGGGAATTGTAAGCACTTATTTATATCCATGGTGTGGGTCTTGTAATGACCCCTTTATGTATACAAACCCTTGTTTGGTCTTGGTTTGCATCCCGTTTAGCGTTAGGTACCCCCTTTGGTCCCCTCCTTGTAAACATATGGAGTAAGTCAGAGCTGCTTTCTAGGCTAGATGTTCTGTGGAAATAATGTAAATTCAGCCCCAAAATGTTTGCAGAGCAACTGCAAGGTGAAACTAGCCTGTATATGTTAGAATGGCAGCTTCTCGATCCTGCGAGCAGCCCATGCAGCGGAAACCGCCCTCTTTATCTGGTCAAACACTCTGAACGCCGCTTTAGAAGTGTTCCTGCCTCCCGAGTGTCCCAAACACTGAATATCTCGGTTTTGTGCGTATAAAACCCCTTTAAAGTCCCTTTCAACCTGTTTGCAGTTTAGAAGAGGTCTTTCTGGTTTGGAACTTGTTCTAAATGGCAGCAATAACGCGCAAAGCGCTTCATATTGAGTAAGTAAATAAACAGCCTGCATTTTACTCTATTTGCAGCATACAGAAAGGAATTCATTTAGTAGAGACTACAAAATAACTATTTCATGACCTAAACAAGCTATAAAAATGAAAGAAGGCCTGTAAAAACAAGTTGTACAATACTGTGGTTTGTTTGGCATTAACCCCCCCCACCCTCTGTTAAACAAAAGTGTTTTTTTTTTGTGTTTGTACTTTAGTTAAAATGCTTCTAAAAAGTAGATTGAATGCCTTTAATTCATTCTCTTAGAATAATTTATAAAACAAACAAATGTTTCCCTCATAAAGAGTTACCTGCTTCTCTGTGTGGAGTCTCACTTCCTATTCTGTACTATAGAGCTGGCCGGCTGGTCACCTCCCATATTTAAAGGCACAGAACTAGGAGATGGAGTTACTCCTGCAATGTCTGAAACTAAACTTTTATTAACCAGTTGTTGTTTCTATATAGTGATGTTGACAACATGACAACTTAAAAGGAAATGTTATTCTGTGCTCAGAAATGAAAATAGACTTATTCTGTTGTTTAAAGATAATTTTGAAAAGCATAGGGTGGAGTTAAACAAGTCACCTGTTCCCCTTTTGGTATATTAGCCTTGGCTTTATTCAGTTCTGTAGATAGCCTGGTGGGGTACAGAAGTACTCGGACCACAGTAAGATGTTAACTAGTGTCTGAGATGCTGCTTGGAAACTTATGTTTATTTTGAAGTTTTATGTTATTTATTTTTGTCATCTGAAGTTTGCAATAATTGTCCAGCTTCAATAACATTTTTGCTTCTGAATATCTACAACTGTGGAACAGCGTCCTCCTTAAAAACCCACACCTCACACCACTGCTGCATCCTTTCCCAGGCTCTCTTGCTCCACACTGTGGGGCCTATAACTCCTTCAGCTACCCGAAGCAGGCAATCACCCCCATTCCAGCCCTCACTCTCTCCCTCCCTCCCCTCTCTCTTCTCTCCCAGCTTAAATCCAGCCCACCCACAGGGGCTTCCCACCAGAAGGAAGCCTCCCCCAGGGTGACCTGGAGTTAACCCTTGACTGACCAGGGCCATTCTAGCCCAGATTATTCCCACTGGTGCATGAAATGTACAGTGCCTTAAGCTCTGTTCCCCTAGTAGGGGGTTACAGGTGTTTTTCAACAATGTATGGTTTGAGGCCTAAGAGGGTTGGCAGTGTCCCTTTAATACAATTTATTAAATTAGGGCACATGTACTAGTGGGATGAGGTTTGACATGGTTATTTACAGGAGCAGTTGCTCACCTTAACTCTTAACTAACAGGGAGCCATGATGAAGTCTCTGCATGATATTGTAGTGGGGTTGTCATAGAAACAGACATTGCCATCTCTTTCTCTCTGTCTCTCTCTCTCTCTCTATCTCAACTAATACTCTGGTGCAAATATGGAGTTTTATAGACCTCTTTGGTAAACGCTGGATCCAAGCTAGCTCAACATTTCCATCTCTGAGGATCTTGAACAACCAAGAAAGACATTTAATGTACCATTTAAAATGTTCCTCGTTGTCACTTAATGCATGAAAAAGTGCAACAGGCTTCAGATCCTGTGGTACCACAATCCTCAAGCTTAAAAGGCTTAGTGTCCCAAAATGCGTAGCACATATTAGGCTACAAGTGACCAAGCATGCCACAAGTGCCATTTACTCAGTAGGCTGCACGCTCATTTTTGGAGCTGGGAGGTTGGAAGTTAATGGGTTCTAGTCCCTCACCAGAAACTTAGGCTAATACCCAATATTGATGTTGTAGAACGCCATTAGGGAGTGCAGCAATTCTGATATACCATCCTTTGGATGACACATTTAACCAAGGTCAAATCTGCCCATCTTTGGTGGCTATCCAGGAGAACATTTAAAATCCCATGGTACTTGCAGGTTTTCAATCAGTTCAGAAAATGGCCTTTAAAATATAAGAAATACGACTGGCTGATAGGCATGTGAGGTGGCTACATTAACTTACAATTAGAGCCCTGGTAAAAACAAGTACCAGGCTTGACAACCTCATCACAGCTATCATGAAGCCAACAGGATATTCAATTTGAAAATGATGCCATTTTATTTTCTCGTGTAACCCCTAGATGGCACTATCCCAAGGGCTACTACCCCTGCCTGCTTTGCTAGTAGCAGGTTAAGGGGCCTGAGTTCTGAAATGCGCCCACCGGACGCGCCGCGTTAAGTAGTGGCTCTCTCACACTTGGCATATTCTCCTGGGACACTGTAACCCCCTCTTTCTTTACTAGTGGCTGGAACAATACACAATAATCACTTTCACAATGCCACTGATATACCACACAAGTACCCACACTGTTTGCACTTACCACCAGGGCTTTCCTCTGGCCCAGCCCTGGGAACCCCCTGTAAAACGAGGTTATACACAGCAAATAACAGCAGTACAGTACTTTTGCACAAACTGGAACCACAGTCAGGATAAATGCAAAAAAGAGTTAGATCTGATTTATTTAAGGGGTTTGAAAAAGGGAGGAGTGTAATCGGGTCAATTTGCTTAAAGGCTCTATCAATCAAACAGTTATGCATGCACTTCAGGGTCCATAAACAGTCACACACTCTGGGTACCCAGATGGAGAATGGTGGGATAGCCAGGAATGTTGCAGCTGGTTGGGGCCCTGTGATGGAAGAAAACAACATGCACAACACACACTATTTGTAAACCGGAGCCGGAGGGCTCAGTTCATGAAAAGAAAACAGCAAGACAATCAGATGACACATTTTTAGATTAGCTGTTGTTGCAGGGAGCTACCCTAATGATTACTCACGATACCCAAGACTGGACACAGGCTGGATGAAAATTGAGACAGCAGGTAGTTAATCAATCAATCAATCACTCAAGTCTTTCTTTATCCAGGTGAACACCATTGAGCAAGCTCATTTACAAGGTGGACCTGCATCACACAAGGTCAAAGAGTACATTTATGTATAGGCGAAAGCAAGTAGGTGTAGCTATATATAAGAAAGATACATACAGTGTTGAGTAAATAATATTAGATAAATGTTAGCATACATATTCATAGCATTCATATTTATAGCACTCATATTCATATTCATAGCATATTCAGAGAGAAATGGAGGTAATCAAAAAAAATGGAAGCTGCATAATAATTCAGTTGCATTATCAAAACTTTTTGTTTTGCATACCTCAGACATAGAAGAATCTGGAGTGCCAGCAGAAGCAGGGCCCACATGATTCGCCAAGGCATCGTTCCTGTTCAAGCGTGGAGCAGGGGGCTGATCCCCAGGTAGGTCTGTCATTGGTGGCTTTCTCTGTGCAGTAGGGTAGTATGGCAGGGCCAGCGTGGCATGGCCCAGGCCGAATGGAGATGAATGCGGATTCAGTCCGATTAGGCTGGATAAAGCTTCCAGCAAGCATAACACAGTTCACACAGTGGGGAACCAAATCACGACCCACTTTCAATACATAGCACATTTACATGTAAAGAATTCTATGGTACCAGCAAACAGAACACAGTTCACACAGTGGAGAACCAAATCAAAACCTACTTTCAATACATAGCACATTTACATGTAAGTAAATTCTTCTGTACCAGGCAAACCGCTCTCCGGTCACGATCGCAGTCTCTGCACAAACCGGTGACTGAAAAGCAGCTGGAAATCCTGACAGGCCGATCACATTCAGCAAATCTTCGGTCTTCTTCAGATTAAAGCCTGGTCACAGTCCAGTGGCTTAAATAGTCCTCACAACTCACATTCAGTCCTAATAAACTCTATTTTCCCTCTCAGGGACAGAAGGCAGACAGGCAGGCCAAAACTCAGCCCTTTCACAGTTCTCCCATGCAAAGCTACACAGAACTGCTGCTCAAAATCACTTGAACTATTACTTCTTCCCTTCTCGGTTCAAAACTGAAACTAGCTGCAGCAGCCTGGGAAATTCCCCAAGATCCAAAACGTTCGGTTGGCTGATCCTCCTGTCAGTCACAACAAAGGCTCCCCCTTCAGATGCAAAAAGGTGCAAAAAGCCCAAAACTACAGTTCCTACAGATTTTGACTCCAGACAGCTCATGTAGTCTGGCTCCATTTTAGGTCCCAACAGTATTGATTGGTACAATTCGCAGTCCAGGACCAAGATAGTGGAGATAAAACAGTCCTTGCTGCAAAGAAGGCAGGTTAGACAAACTACATTATCATTATCACTCTGAATGATTTTCAGCAAATAGTTACATCTTTCAACAGAGCCCCCCTCTCAGATTACTTATGACTGCAATCCAGGCAGCTCTTAAAGAGACAGTACACAGAGGCTATACAGACACTGTCTGGCAATCACATTTAAACTGCTAAAACGCAGGACACCAGCCTGGCAGTGAGCATTTAGGCAAGCTGGAGGAAGACTTTTTGGGAACCCCCATTTGTAGGGGGGTTACACCTGCTTAGTGAGGCAGTTGGCAGACAGGCACGCCCCTCCCCCCTTTTCGAATCTGTCTCAAATTCAGTTCTACAAATCAAGTTACATTTCACAGACACATGCATCTATAAATGTGAAAATCAACTTTAAAAAAAACAAATTTTTTTTTATTTCAAAGAAGCTGTAACACTTGCACATCGGTTGCGTGGTCAGCGCTACTGTACAGCAAGACTCAACCCACATTCCGTTACTACCAGATCCATCTGGCCTCTTGATCATGCTCCTGCTGCTGCTCTGTCAGGCTCAAAAAGTCAAAAACACTACAGCACAGGGGTAGCACAGACTAATACAGTAGTTTTTATGTTGGCGCGCTTGTGCAGCCAACATCTTATGGCAGTGCAGATTTGAAGGCGCGGTCACTGTTGGGTGAATGCAGGGCACACATCAGTAGGTGTATCCCTCATTCCCCAATCAGCCTGCATGCCAGTGCCACACCACCCAGGCGAGCACATCTAAGGACAGGTCCGCTGCAATGTGAGCAAAGCTCGTCACATGCAGCGGATCTCCCAACATGGTTACCCAACACAAACATGGCGGCACACTGCCCACCAAACTGCTGACTTCGGGGGTGCCCAATCCCCCTGATGGCTTGCTCTGCTGCCAATTTATGTGCCGACAGGGGAGCCCACTCCCTGTCGGCATAAAGACCCCCCCATTTGTTATATGCTGAGTGGGGTGCCCAGTCTCCCTCGGCTCTTGCCCCTCCCCCATTTCCTTGTGTGCCGATGGGATGCCCAATCCTCATCGGCATAAACTAACCCCTTGTTGTGTGCCACGGAGGTGCCTAATCCCCTGCCTGCTACAGCTGCCCCTAAAACAAACAAGCTTCGTTGGCACACTGGAAGCCTACCCCATGTGCGCACATACCCTGTAAACATAAAAAACGTTCTGCAATGTTTTTTTTTTTTTTGTACCTGTGGGAAAAGGAAATGGTCCCTCGGTGGTCTCCCTGCCCCCTCCCAAAACCTGCAGCCACCCACTGTGCACCCTACCTCCCCACACCCCGCTCACTCCATACTTACAGTACCTGCAGAGTCCAGCACGACGATCTTTGGTGGACCGGGAACATGTCTGCACTCTTCAAAGCCGACCACGAACTGAGGAAATTCCAGTTAGCTGTATAATGGAATAAATAGGGTTTTTGCAACTTTGATGCATATCTAAAGCATTTTTTGGAATTTTGCCACCAAATTTTCAACATGGGGTTTTTGGGACCCCAACTCGTCAGTTCTTGCACTGTCATGGTGTTATTTGGTCCGGAAAGGTGATTTCGCAGTCACCAAGCAGAATCACCTTTTGAGACCAAGTAAGGAAACAACAGTGCTACTGTTCATGAGGGGAGCTCTCAAAAAGCCTATGTTGCAAATTTGGTGACAAAATTCTCAAAAATGGCTGTTTTACAAGCGTGTGTTGCGCTGTTTCTACGCATGCTCGTAACATCATGAATCTGTAATATTTTCACTCCAGATTTTCAAACTTGGCATTTTTCCACACCTCCTGATGAACAGTACAGCTGTCATTCTACATATCCTGCCGGAAATGTGTTTTCGCACATCCAGCGCAGAATTGCGCAATTGCTGTGCAAAATCACTTTTCGGGACAGTTTGAGGAAATGACAGTGACATTGTTCATGAGCAGAGGTCCTAAAATGCCTATGTTGAAAATTTGGTGCCGAACATCCATAAAATGACTGTGTTGCAAGTGTGCGTTGCGTTAAATTAAGTTTCCATGCAACCTTGTAACTTTGCAAAGTTGCAATATTTCCATGCCAGATTTTCAACACTGCCACTTTTTTTACACCATCTTATGAATAGTAAAGCTGTCGTTTTTCACATCCTGCCCAAAATGTGTTTCCACACCTGTGGCACACAATGGCGTGGTCACTGTGGGGAATCAACTTGTGGGACAGATTAACAAAATTGCAGTGCCACTGTTCATAAGGGGAGGTGTCTCAAAATGCCTATGTTACAAATGTGGCTACCAAACTCCCAAAAATAATTGGATTACGGATGTGTGTTGCACAGTTTGTATGCATGCTCATTGCTTCACCAATATTTCATATTGTCACTCCAGATTTTCAATGTTGCCATTTTTTTACACCTCCTCATGAACAATACAGTTGTTATTCTCCACATCCTGCCCCAAAATTTGTTTTTGTCCCTCAGTCACCAAATGGTACAGTCGCTGTGCAAAACCACCTTTCAGCTAACAAAGTGATTGTGCCGCTTTTCATGAGGTGGTCTGATAAGCAGCCCATGTTGAAAAGTGGAGTGAAACTACCAACACATGCCTACAGTGTTAGGGTTTCCAACTGTAGCACCCCACCCGGTACAGACTGACAGGCATCCGGGGTGTGACTTGGGATCATCGGATGTAATGCTCACGTCATTCCACCCCACCCCCACCCCGCAGCCACTGACAGGCATTGTGGTGTGTCTTGCACTGTTCGGCCACAAAGTTCACTACACGCTCCTATACTGCACCCACATCAGCGTATTCCCTTATGGAATGGAGAAAGTATAATGCCTAAATACCCCAAAGCACACCCCGACACTTGTCAGTGTCTACAGGGTAGGGTGAGTTACAATGGCATGAGCATTATAGCTGACAACCCAAAGGCACACCCCAATGCCTTTCGCTCTCTACAGGGTGGGGTTGGGGTTGGCATTACTTCAATACTTCACTGCCACTCGTATTATGCGTCTGTAGCTCTGGCACTGCCAATGTCAATGCTAGCGTGACAACATTCAGCATTGACAAATGCTTGTTATATTTTTGTAACAACAAAAGAGAAATCACCTTTTTTCTTTTTACAAATGTAACGCTCCCAATCATCCATCACACATTCTTCAGCACCGTGCTCACTACAGTCCACCCAAATTCTAACTCCATAAACTGCTGAATTCAACCTGGGGGAAAAAAGAGAAATAAAAAACAAAAACTAGCATTGCCAAACTTAAATGAAAGAAAAACTCCTCTGTTGTGGGACCGCACTAACAAGCTGCAAACTAAGCCTCCATCCAGCATTAGAAAACTTTAGCTCTCTTGAAACCATGGGACAGCTCAGGGCCAGATTAAGGAATAGGCAACATAGGCACAGGCCTAAGGCCCCTGCTTGGAAGGGGGCCCCCAAGCAATCCCCAACATATATTTGCTATATATCCTTTTCTTTCTGCCTGAGCTGCATGTATTTTGTAAAGGACTCAGCCACTGAGTAAGTCAGGGGCTGAACTGTGACATGGCTCTCACCTCCCTGGTTAGGTGTTAAGTGCAGCTGACAGCTTCAGGGGCCCCAGCCAGGATGACCTTTAAGGTGTGAACAAGCCCATCTCCTTTGCTTTGTCTCCCACACCCATTTAGAATCCCAGTTTAGAATCTTACTCTTAACTATAAAAGATTAACAGTGCAATTCAGTGTGTATGCTTTATATTTTATCTTAAGAATCTGTTTTATTGGCTTAGGAAACCTTGTATTGTCCTTGAAATTTGAATGTAAGCAATAGCTTAATTTGCTTGAAACCTTTGTACCACGTTTGACTCTGGGTTGTTTTACCCTCCGCATTCATTTGTAATGCCTTTCATTGTATTGCCATTTCTCTTGTTTTGTACTTCATGATGTGGAGCATTTGCAAAGGAGTCTCTGACTCAAATGTTTGTAATTCCGATATTGCAATAAATAAAAAAAAAATAAAGATTTAATCTCACTCCTAAAATTAAGAAAGCTACATTAAGTTTTAGTAGCACAATTCAAAATCATACTCTTTTTTTTTTTTAATTCTCTCAACTCGCTCATACTGAAGTTCTGACCTTGATACAGCTCTGTTTTCAGGGTGAACAAATGAATGTATTTCAACATTCCCATCAGTAAATCTTGCCATTTATGGATCCTGGCTGGTTGGCTTACTTATCAATAACAGAAATGTTTGATCCTGGGAATGATTTCAAATTCTTCTAATAATCACTCGCTTTGCAGTATAATCTCTAAAGTTCATAACCCCCTTAGTAAACCACAAACTTAACTCCTACACCACCAAGGACCTAGCCTCTTTTAGAGATCAGTCACTACCCAACACAATAAAACTCCCACATCCTGGTTCGTACTACGTGACAGGACAGGATGATAACACCTAGACTGTGAGTGCACACACATGTGTTTGGGGTGGGAGGCTTTGGAGAAGTGCAAATCATGACATTTCGCATACAAAAAATAGTTTTTACCAGTCCTATTATTAATTATTTTTTCTAAATTATCAAAACTCAGGCTATTGTTATTTTTCCATACTAACAGTATTAGTTTCATTATTATTATTATTATTTTTAACTCTCTTTACACTTCCCTTGTACCATGACTGGTCCCTTTCTCCAGGCATCCCGATGCACTCAGTCTGCTCCATGAGGACCGGGAGGATGCTCCCATAGGTACCCCGCTCCTATACAACTCTAGAGACCTGGTTTGACCACTCGGTGGGGCAGAAGAGTCCATCCTACCTCCTCTGATCCTCAGTGGAACGTGCAACTGAAGCTCCTTCCTGGTTCCTCCATGGTCGCAGCAGTGCGGGAGCCTTTTGCCTAAATCAGCCGTGGGGTGATTTTCCTTATTCTGGTCCACCTCCTGCTGACATCAGTGCTGGAGGAGGACAAATGAGACAGAGGCATGCAGAGACATGCCTCCACTCTAGTCCTCGGCTGATGTCAGCCCCTCCCTATCTGCTTTCCCAACTGCACCAGCACCACCTGTGGTCACCCAGGCGGTGGCGGTATAGTGGCAGGGCCAGCATCCCACCCCTCCCTGGAAAAGGAGAGCAGCCATTGGGCATTCAATCCTTCTACTCCTGGCCAACCCCCGGCAACCAGAGTCCATCAGCGAACCCAGGTCACTGGCATGGTGCAAGGTGTGGCGTCTAGTGCCTCAACCTTCAGCACCACTGGGCCAGCCAGTTTCATTAATTTTGAAGCATTTTGTGCCACTTTTTAGGGACAGTAAGAACACTGTTTTCATGTTTCAGTAGCTGATATGCAATAGCCAAGAGGTGCAGTCATGGTGAAGCTAGCATGGTTAAAGTGAGGGGGCCCACACATTTCTCTTGGGCCTAGGGCCTCAGGTTGCCTTAATCTGGCCCTGGGACAGCTGTGCATACTAGTGAAACATGATCTCCTAAACAGAAGTGCCCTCTACTGTCCAAATATAGCAGTACATGGACTACTTTACAACAAAAAATGAAGTTTTACTCTTGTTTTTAATATTGACTTTTCTTGTTTTAAATTTGTTATTTAATTTATTAAAAATGTTACCAGTAACTCATTTTCTAAGCACAGTAATGCCCTCCAGGGTGGGTGGTATGGGCAATAGTGGACCTTCCAGGGGCTATAAGGCCTGCCTGTGGTGTCGGGCCTCATTATACCCCTGTGCAGTCTGGTATTGCCCAATACCGCCCACCCTGTTGGGTACTGTTGCTTCCGTAGCAACCTGAAATGATGTCCCCCAACACACCTGTTGTCCAAGCTATTGAATGGTTTGCACCTCAGTTTAAAGAATGATAAAATCTCTGACAAGGCCTTGGTAGACTTCAGCAAGGCCTTTGACCTTTATTGACCACAGTACATAAGTGTAAAATATGATCTCCTTTCAGATCCATCATGTGTTAATTAGGAGGGTTTGGCCTTTTTGTTAGAAAAGCGTCAGAGAGAGTAAAAATTGGAACTCTATGGTCAGCATGGGGTCACACCAAAGGAGGAGTACCCCAAGGTAACAAATTGGGGTCCCTATTTTTCTTAGAATAATAAATGACCTGCAGCTGCAGTGTGCTCAGGTGATATATGCGGATGATCCAACCCTCTCCTCTTACTGCCATAACAAATTAGTATAATTTGATATACTTAATCATATTTTCATACGGATATAGGATTTGTAGCTTGCAATTTTTGTTTTTCTGTCTGGAGAACTATATTGTATTCTGTGGTGACAGAAGAAAGGAATGTCTCTGGATCTATGTAAAAGGAATTAAAGTGCTTTGTTTAATAATAATAATGCAAAGCACTATAGTGTACCTCAAAACTCTTGTTCAGCAACCAACTAGGACAATACCATCTCTCCAGCTGACATTATCGTCTGTATTATTTGGTGCAGGATACTGATCTTAAGGTCAAAATGTTTGCATTTCTTTACCTCAAAGCAGACATAGCCTTTCACAAGCACAAGCTGCACAATGAGAAGATTAGCTTTGAAGTTGTTTTTGCCATTTTTAGAACAATACAAATTATATTTTTACCTGCAATATAGAATCTTGAAGCAGGTGTAAGACAAGCTTACTGTGTGTTTGTGGAACATTTAGAAATATAGCCATGCACAAGAATTATTGTCTCCTAAATGATTCATAGTTACATACATATTACAGTGGTGTGGTAGTGCCACTATAGTTAATGCTGAGTAGAGTGTTTACTGTTAAATCCCTAACTTGGCACATTAATATCTTTGGCACCATTTGACAAAGTCAGCTGAAATGTTGCATGTGTGGTCTAGAAGGCAAGGTCTTGAGCTGAGGAAAGTTGTGATGACAGCTTGTATGGTTTGTGAGAGCCTCATATGTCATTTTCTGTAAATGTCTATTTTTTTCCCTATGCTTAATGTGTTTTTTTTTTGCTCTCACCTACAGCCTACATGGAATGGCATTTTTTTCACAAAACTTGCAGGGCACGGGTGTCATTGTCCTAAGGTAATGCCTTTGAAAGGTCTGGTGAAAAAATATTAAATGGTTCCAGAGTTATAAGGCTTTAAAGTTTTGTGTTTTCCCGTTCTGAGCATGTGCAGTAGTTTTTTCCTTTTTTGCAGTTATTAGTTTTGTCCACCCCACCATGGTGCAGGCACCTCTTTCCACCGACCCCCAGCTCTGTCACCCATCACCCCAGCGACTTACCTCCATCCTAATGCTTCCTCCATAGCTTGCCCCCCATGGTGGAGATAGACAGTAGGTGCCTTACCACCAATGGAAACAGATCTGGTGCCAGGGAAGGGCCCTGTTGAGCCAGTGCAGAACCTGCAAGGGAATGGTGTCATTGTGCCCTACTCTTGGCCATTTTCCAATTTTCCTCCCCAGGAGGAAGGGCCGTGCAATGCCGTTGTGTGTACCCATGCATGCAACTGTGCATGAGATGTCAACAGTCGCCGTCCCTCCACCCAAAAGGGGTGTCCTGAACTGTCCACCCCAAGCCTCTGCAAGAGGGCAGCCAACACTGGGAGCAGAAACCACACCTCCCCAGAGGAGGAGAGGAGTCCTCTGGATGCTCAGTCCTCCTCTCCCCAGCTGACCCCCCATGACTCGAGTCTGTTTCCGAACCTGGGTCGTCGATGTGTGAAAAGGTAAGACGCCCAAGACACCTCGGCCATCTTCGCCACTGGGCTAGCTGCACAGTACGTTTTTTGAGATAACATTCTGGTGTGAAATGAAAAATTGGATGTTGCAAGGTTCTTTTTTGGTTTCTCATCACTTGCTTGGCACAGCACCAAACTTTTTGTGCCATGAGAACTGCCATCTTGTTGCTTTTCTCCACAAGCTAACAAGCATGAGAAAAACATAAAAATTCTGGCATTTTAAAAAAGAAACACCAGAACAGAGTTAAACGGCCCCTGTTTAGCTAGATTCTGATGTTTTCTCACAATAAGGGTCAAAAATACCTTTTCAGGGCACCCAAAATCCCAGGTGCCGAGCTTTGCGAGAGGAGCTGTTCACCCATGTTCTCTGTATGAGAACAGCAGGATTTTCTTGACTTCTGCAGCCACAGCTGGAACTCACACTGCAGGCTGCAGTGAGAGCAGTGAGATGCCTTTTTCCTGGTATCTAGTGATGTCCCCCGCCCATTGCCATCCCTGAGAAAAACTTGTCTGCCTGACTGTGAGCAGAGTCTTGGAACAGGGTGTGTATTCGTCATCAGTCTTGCTGCATAGGATTTTACAGTTGCATACAGGGGAGGAATTTATCAAGTGTCAGGGGCAAGTGCCTGGATCCTGCACCACCTGATCATGGCTGTCCAGATTGCCCAGAGGCAGTTACAGTGTCCCTCCTGGCTCTTTATCATTGTCACCTTTGTGTGTACTTCCCATCTTTGTAGACATGTGACTAAAATCCCAATACCACTGTGCAGTACTATGCAGGTGAAACCCAGATCACCAGGAGTATTGCATGAGGGTTGACATAGGACGCCAGGAATATAAATGAAGCTGCTTGCACCATGGAGGGATGAAATTAGCTTTCAGCTGAGCAGTGTAGCTAAGGGTTCCTTTTCACTTTCCTCAACAAACAATACCTGTAAGTGTCACATTTCTGCTAGTAGATAAGCACTGCCTGGTTGGTCTGATAGACTGGAGTGTAAAGTTGGAGAGTGAAACTTATGGTGTTATTTCTAGGGAGGAGAGAATATAGAGCTCATGGTAAGCAGAGTGCGAGACATACACAGCAGATTAGAAAGATTAAAGGCATAAAGTACAGTACAGTGTCCAGGGAGTGTGTAGCTACATGTGCACCCCTGTAGAGTAAACTGCATACATGGGGAGGTCTCCTCCAGCCCACTCCATTGCTTGCATATTCCCATGGGGACAAGCAGGAGAAATCAGGGAACTGTTAATCTGTAGTCAGGAGGTGACTAAAGACAATACCAAGCAGCAGTGTGGTTGCTGAGTGAGGATGCGGGGATGAACGTGTGCACATTCAAGAGCCCAGACTGCTATCACCACAGTGGAGTGCCTGGCTGGAGTATGATCTTGGTAGGAGGGGGGGGGAAGGGAGGTCAAGAAGCACTTCTTCACAGACAGGGGGGTGGACATTTGGAATGCGCTGCCCGGAAGAGGTAATCTCATTGAAGTCAGTGGGCAGCTTTAAGAGAGGCGAAATATCTGTAGAGATGAAATCTCAGCCAGTACACTATAAATGCTACATGTCGTGTTTGTAAGGTGAATCATAAAATGAGTACAGTCCATGCCACTTAATGCGGACATGTATAGCACGGACAATCGGTTACTACGGACATGTCCCGTGAACCAAAACCATTTTTCTATATGTCCAATGTAATCTATGCCTTTTAA
Organism: Neoceratodus forsteri; assembly: GCA_016271365.2. Lineage (NCBI taxonomy): Eukaryota > Metazoa > Chordata > Ceratodontiformes > Ceratodontidae > Neoceratodus > Neoceratodus forsteri. The sequence goes on along the minus strand of CM028131.1, from coordinate 154,819,529 downwards.
TGCGGGCCAGGCATGCTGGCAATGGTGGACAGTGAAGGGACAGTTAACGAGTACTCCCACAGTTAATGTCTCACCTTTGTTCACATGTTCTGTAATGCGGTAGACTCCGCAGCCACTAATGAGCTGTTAATGAGCTTGGTTGTGCAGTACTTAAGGCCCTACCCTTTTAACACACTCATTCTGTGCTGTGCTGCTGGAAGAATGTCTAAGTGCCCTGTTATCTCAATGTCTCACAAGATTGAGCTGCTTAAGGAGATCAATGCTCTGCCCAAAATGAGCATCAGGGACCTCATAGCTCGACTGTCTATCCCTAAATCTAAAGTGTCTAATCTTCTACAAAACAAGGAAAAGTTCTGGTCCGAGTAGTACTTGAACCAGAACCCCCAATGAAAGCAGAGGAGAGAAGGGAAGGACTCCAAGGTAGAGGGCACACTTTTACTGTGGTTCACCACTGTAAGAAAGAGAGAAGAGAGAGAGAGAGAGAGAGAGAGAAAGAGAAAGAGAATGAATGATGAGTGGCCGCTTGTTAGCTTCAAAGGCTAAGCAGATTGAGGCTGCTATGGGGAAAGAAAATTTTAGCCCCACTGATGGCTGGTTACAGCACTGGAAGGTGCAGCACAACATTTGTTTTAAGTACACACACGTAGAAAAACAGAATGCAGACGGCTCAAGTACCACTGACTGGGTGAGGGATGTTTTGCCAGTCATCCTGTCTGGCTATCCAGCAGAAAACGTCTTCAATGCAGATGAAACAGGGTTATTTTTCAGATGTGTCGGGAAGGGGACTTTGGCATTCTGGTCAGATCAGCTACACGTACACAAAAAAAGCCAAAGAAACTCTGTCTTAGTTAGCCTGTGGCAATATGCCTGGCTCAGAAAAGCTTGCTCTGATCGTTATTGGGAAGTCTGCCCTTCCAAGGTGCTTCAGGGGAGTAGCTCACCTAACAGTCACCTTTCGTAGCAACCGCACTAGCTGGATGACTGGTGAAATCTTCACTGAGTGGGTGCAGCTTTGGACCGTAAACTCCGTGGGAGAAAAATCGCCCTATTGTTGAACAATTTCACCAGCCACCCACGTGTCCCAAATCTACGGAACATCAAGTTGATTTTCTTGCCACCCAACATCACCTTCATTATTCAACCCCTTGACATGGGAATAATCTACTCCATGAAAAGGAACTATGTGAAAGAAATGTGGTCCCGTGCGTTGGAAGAGATTGATGGGGGTGGGGAGTTGACAGCCACTGACTGCATCAAGAAAATCAACCTTTTAGATGCAGTCAGAATGTTAAAAAAGGCCTGGGACAGCGTGACACCTGAAACCATCCAAAACTGTTTCGCAAAGGCCGAGTTTAAACCTGAGGAGAATATGGAGGAAATGCAGGCACCTACCAGTGCTGAAGAGCAGATCCCACCACCACAGGTCTCTCAGAACAGACTTTGATTCCTTGTGTCACACAGGTGATCATGAGGCTGAAGTTGATCATGGTGACGAAATCGTGAGGGTACTGGAGGGCGTACATTTCCCCAGCAGTCAGGAATAGGAAGCAGAGGAAACGGAAGAAGACCCAGATGAGCTACAGCTCACCCTAGTAGCATCAGCTGAGGTACACACAGCTCCAAGCACCTTATGGAGAGCCATGGAGCAAAGAATTGATGTCCTGTCCAACTGGAACCTGATGGCAAGTGTCGAAAGGAGTTTTTGCCCGTATGCAATGAGCACCACATGGCAAACCATGCTTGATAGCTTTTTTAAGAAACCTGAGTGAAAAAGAAAATACAGATGTGATGTTTTAAATGCCCTACACCAGCCCTACACCAGAACACCTGAGCGGTATTCATAAGCACCATGCACCAGCACTACCTCGTATAAATTGAATAAAGTTAAATTTTAACCCCCCACCTCACTCCCTCTGATGAGAAGACCTGAAACAGCACGGTTTAATGTTAAAAAACACAAAAATACAGATCAGACAACGTACATAAGCTGCGGTCTAAAAAACACAGCATTTGCGATTAGTAAAATAGCCACAGCGCCATCTGCCTGTAGCTGCAGACATCGGCTAATGTGGACATACATCGCATGTACTGATGTGTCTGCAAAAAATGACTTGCACTATATCTTGAAAATTTTGGGTCAAAATTTAAAAAAAATATAAATAATTGTTAACGAACTTTGTGTGTAGTGCCGCTCTTGACCACTGTAGGTATGCTTTGTGATCCCATGCTGGTGATCTGAGTTTGGGGGTGAGCTCAGTGACCCAGCTGGATGTGGTGAGGGTGGGGGGGATGCTGTTATGCAACACCCCCCACAGCCAGGGAATGAAAGGTGCAGGGTTGTCCTCACAGTCCTGGGTGCCATATATGGAGGATGACTGTCCTCTTGGGATAGGACCCTGCACTTCTCCCTCCCATTGGGTGGCAGAGGGCCCTATGCTCTGGCTGACAGATGCACTCTTTGCCATGTGCATCTGTAGCTCTAGCCACATAGAAGTGCAGGGACCACAGGACCCTGCAATTCCACAGTCCCCCAGGCAGCCCCATGAATTCTTCACATCTGTCACTGCACCGAACTGCAGGGCCTGCAATTTGTCTTTTCTTTGTGCAGGGCATTTGCATCTGTTTTCACAGGTCCCAAAGGGACCTTGGTGAATGAGGATACAATTTCACTATCTCAAAAAAAAGGAAATTCTTTGCAAAAAACTTTGTTAATGCACCAGTTAGGGTAACTGAATGCCACAAAAGTAGGGAAATGTGGTGTTAGGGTTTTGAACCCTTATATCCCACCCCCACTCCCCAAGCAGCAAAAGGAAAATACATTAGGATTTTGGGTCTCCGGAGTCTAGGTGAATCAGTAGTAGGGTCTTCCTTGGGGGTTGTCAGCCCTAATGCCCTAGCCCGTAGCCTCCAAACCAAAGCAAAAGGTACAGCACCAAGTCACTGCCCCATAATAATACACTCTTCAAAGGTAGAAAAGTATGTCTCATCACAGGTTGCCAATACAATTTGTTGTACCTTTCTTCCTGCAGGGCCCACATACCTTTCTTCCCGGAGGGCTCACATACCTTTCTTCACACAGGATCCACATACCTTTCTTCACGCAGGATCCACATACTTTTCTTCACGCAGGGCCCACATACCTTTCTTCACGCAGGGCCCACATACTTTTCTTCAAGCAGGATCCACATACTTTTCTTCACGCAGGGCCCACATACCTTTCTTCATGCAGGGCCCACATACCTTTCTTCACACAGGGCCCTGTGCACCCTGCATGAAGAAAGGAGATCATGTGTGATAGTGTTTGCTCACAGAATGGGGTGGGCATTAGGGCTGATAACCCCCAAGGAAGACCCCATCAATGATCTGCCAAGACTCCGGAGACCCAAAACCCTAATATTTTTTTCCTTTTGCTGCTTGGGGGGTGGGGCATTAGGGCCGGAAACCCTAATTCCACATTTCCCTACTTTTGTGGCATCGAGTTACCCTCACTGGTGCATTAACAAAGTTTTTTTGCAAATAATTTTAGATGTATGTATATATTTACCATACTTGCACTTTTTAGAAACAGTGACTCTTGAAACATCCAAAAATGATGATTTTCATAAAGAATAAGTGTTCTTATTAAATTGAGAAATGCAGATGTTTCAAGGAAAGAAGCATTTTAAGATTCAGCAAGGATAGCTACATGTTTGACAAGGTGGATTGCCAGCTTAAAGGGCAAGCCCTATTGTCAGGAGTCTCCTGACCAAAATAGCAGGGGAGGGGGTTCAGACTTAGATAACTTGGGGGGGGCTGAAGTGAAGGGGATAAGGGGGGGAAAGGGAGGGGGCAGGGAAGGAGGAGGAATTGTGGGAGGAAGGGCAGGAGAGGAATCATGGAAGGGAGGATGGAACAAAAGGAGAGGTGTCAGGGAGCTAGGTCAGGGATTGGTGGTTGCGAGCAGAGGGAAAGACTACAGGAAAAGGGTACTTAAAGGAAAGCAGGGCTAGGCTTACCCTTCTTCTTTTGCTAAAGATACTAAGCTGCCAGGAGCTTGAGGAAAATTAAGTCATTCTTGCTTGAATGGAATCAACACTCACCCAAGGTTCCGCTAGCTGGTCCAAAAATGTCTGAGAGATTTTCTGTGAAACCATCAAATAGGAGAGCATTAAAATAGTATCTGAACATGACAAGTGGCAATTTCTTCATTTTGCATGTAATAAATAAGGTCTGGTTGTCCTTATGTTAGGGAAAAGGAGTAACGTTTGTAATATGTTTATAATATAGCTGCAGCTGATCTTTAAAGATTTCAACAGATTGAGATTCCCTGTTAAAGCGAGGGAGGGAGTTCCAAAGGGTTGGAGCACCAAACAAAAAGGCCAGAGTGCCCGAGGTTTTAAGGTGATCCTTAGGAATCCTCAATAACTTTCTTCAGTGGAGCAGAGTGGACATACAGAGTGGTGAGCCAAACAGTGTTGTGTATACTTGCCCATATAGGGATACGTGATGGTCTTACATTGAATACTATGTTAATCTACATGAGTTAGCTTTGACCTCAGTGGCCTCACAAGTGGCACAACCACGAATGAGTGCACTGCGGTCAGAGCCAGCTCGTGTACTGTAGATACAGCCATATTCAATGTAAATTCATCACATGACCAGTTTATACAACTAGTATGAGTGTTTTTCACACAGCTACAACTACTATCAAAAAATGTCAAATGAATTCCTGTAAATTAAATCATTAAAACAATATTTATGTTGCACTATTGTTTTGTTGCCTCCACTGGCTAGCTCTTGCATCACATCCATATAGTGATCTCCATGGAGACAGTGACCATCAGAATCTGAGCAGCAGCTATGCAGTTCTCAAACTGGATCACCCCCTTGTCCTCAATTGGAAGTTTTGTTTAGTAGACTGTTGAGAAAGCAGCCTCATTCCCTCTGACGTGGATATGGTGATCATTAGAATCGTCTTGGCAGCCATGGAGTTCTTAGCCAGGGTCACCCAACCTCCTCGATGCCTCAGTAGACTCTTAAGAATGCAGCCACTCACTTCCCCCTCCTTACTCCCCCTGATGTGGAGATGACAACCATCAGAATCCAAGCAGTAGCCACAGGGTTTTCAACTTCCTTAACGAGGGATGTATGCCAACATTTCTGGCACCAATAAATTCAGAATTTGGATCAGCATATCCTCAGTCAGCCTCATGCCAAAAATCATATCTGTAAGTTACTTTGTTTGAAAGTTACAAGTCATTTTGAGACCCTTATTTCACTGCCTGTTCAAAAGACAGTTTCAGTGAAAAGCTGCTGATGATGTCATCTCCTGAACTCACAACCTAGTCCTCCCTGCAAGCTACCTTATATGACTTATTTCTCATTTGTTACTTAAAACTGAAGGTGTAGTAAGCATCTGAAAAAGGAAAACTGACACGGGGGGGGGGTTAGAACATGCACTTCTGTAATGTGTAGATGCAAGGTACAGTACTTCAGAATGTAAAGGGAGGATGGAATGCAGTGACAAACATGGCTTTAGAATGACAAAGTCGTGTGCAATTTTTAAAATACTGCAGGTATGAGATTTCGAAATGTCACCAGTTTGCAATTGTGGAATGCAACAATGACACAGTCTCAAAAAGTAGCAGAAACACACAATTTCAGAATGTGGCAGAGATGCACAATTTTGGAATATTGCAGTGATGCACAATTTCGGAATGTGATAGTGATGCACAGTTTCGGAATGTGGTGGTGATGCACAATTTTGGAATGTGGCAGTGATGCACAATTTAGGAATGCAGTGGTGACACACAATTTCAGAATGTGGTGGTGATGAGCAATTTCAGAATGCGGTGGTGACTAGAATCCTAAGACAGAGTACTACCTGGGTGGAGTCTGAGTATCTGCATCAGAGGAGGAGAAGGACCTGGGAGTGATGATCACTAGTGACATGACGCACTCCACGCAGTGAACCCACTAGAAGACTTGATAGACCAAATGGCCTTCTTCTGCTGGCTTCTTCATATGTATGTGATTAGCAATTTCAGAATGCGGCTGTGATGCACAGGTTTGGAATGTAGCAGTAATGTACTGGTTAGGAATGAAGCGGTGATGTACAGGTTTGCAATGTAGTAGTGATGCACAATTTTAGAATGTGGCACTGACGCACAATTTCGGAATGTGGTGGTGATGCACAAGTTCAAAATGGGGTGGTGACGAGTAATTTCATAATGCAGTGTTGATGAACAATTTCAGAATTCGGCTTTGATGCACAGGTTTGGAATATAGTGGTGATATACAGGTTTGGAATGCGGCAGTAATGTACAGGTTTGGAATGCAGCAGTGATGCACAATTTCAGAATGCAGCAGTGATGCAGTTTCAGAATGCGGTGGTGACGCACAGATTTGGAATGTGGCAGTGACACACAATTTAGTAATGCAGTGGTAACACAGTTTCAGAATGTGACAGTGATGCACAGTTTCAGAATGCAGCAGTGACGGTACAATTTCGGAATGTGGTGGTGACGCACAGTTTCAGAATGTGGCGGTGACACATAGTTTCAGAATGTGTTTGATAACACATATTTCCAGAATGTGGTGGTGACGCTCAATTTCAAAACGTGGCAGTGATATTCAATTTTGGAAAGTGGTGGTGGTGCATAATTTTGGAATGTGGCATAACGCACAATTTGGGAACGTGGCAGTGACAATTTTGGAATGTGGCATTGAAAAACAACTTGGCGGGATGTGCAATTATAGAATTTGGTGGGGATGCACCATTTCAGATTGTAGCAGGGATGTGCCATTTTGGGAATGGGGAAGGGGGAAGGATGTGCAATTTCAGAATGTAACAGGGATGCATAATTTTAGAATGTGGCTGGGATGCATAATGTTGGAATGTGATGGGGATATGACGCACAGTTTTTAAATATGGCGGGTGCATACAATTCTGGAATGTGGTAGGGACATGCAGTTTCAGAATAAATGGTGTGTTCTGTCGCATCCTGACAGCATGCATCCTCACTATATTCCAAAATTGATAGATCCCACCAAATTCCTCGATGTATGTCCCTGTCACATTCCGAGACAGATTGTCCCACCACATTTTGAGATGGTGCATCCCCGTCACATTCTGAAATTGTAGGCCCGCCCCCCCAAACATTTAAAAATTGTGCACCTCCTTGACATTGGGTGCCTTGGTTCACTGATGCATTCCAAAACCACCTTCTGACATCTTCTAAAGTACTGTGCCATGCATCTGAACATTCTGGAAATGCAAGCAATGCAGCCAACCCTAAGGAATTTTGTTAAGGATTACAATAGCTACAGTTTCTTAAACTTTGGAGAAGCAGGTCCTATAAGGTTGCTGACAGGGAGGACTAGAGTGTAAGTTCAGGAGATGACATCATCAGTGGCTCTTCATCGAAACTGGCTTTTTTGAATAGGTACTGAAATCAGGGTTACAAAATAGCTCATAACTTTAAAACGAAGTGACGTAGAAATCTATTATTTGGTATGGGATTTATTGGGGGTAAGTTTATTCTAGTTTGCAATGTAACACTTTTGGTGGGAGTTCCTCTTTAACCCTTTTCTCCTTGATATGAGTTTCTGTTTAGAAGGCTGTTGAGAAAGCAGCTTCTCACTCCCTCTGACATGTTTGACAGGTGTTCATTTACCCGGAATATGTTGTCTGGGCAGCAGCCAGAAGTGTTGCATTGTGGGAGGGGTTACCATGGTTGCATTGGCTGTTATGACTTCCAGTTCTGGGGTCAATCAGATACAATAGGCAATCACAGCATGCTTATGCAAACTGCAAATTGTACTGTTCTATTTATTATTTACATTATTAATAAACATTTAAAATTAAATTTTCGAGTGTCATCCCAGTTATTCATGTAATTATTATTATACTGTAATGTTGCTTGAAATAAATGTTAATCAGTGTAGTTTTATGTAACCCCTAGGCGGTGCTATTCTAAGGGCTACTACCCCTGCCTGTATGGCAATACACAGGTTGAGGGGCCTGAGTTCTGTGAACGGGTGCCTCCCCCCAGAGGAATGGAATTGGGGTAGCTTAACTGCTTTAGTATAGCCCTCCAGAACACTATAACCACCCACCAACTTTTCTAGTGTCCTAAATGGTAACACAATGGTACATTCACATTCAAGATCAAGCAGTAATAATATGCTCACGCCCCTTTCACATATTACCAGGGCTGGATCTGATGCAACTCCCATAGAGACCCTAGAAAATAAGATCAACAATGCAACAGTGCAATATTACCAATGTAACCCAACTAATAATATGCACACAAGCCAAGTTAAATGTGAAAAAAGACAATCCAGTTTATTTAGGGAAAGTGAACAAGGAAGGGGCATGAATCTAGAGAAATTAGCACTCTGATTTAATTCAGGCTGGTTAGACATGCACTGTAAGTCCTTTTCAAACAGTTCCACTCAGGACTTCCAGATCAGTGGAGTTCAAATAAATGAAAATTAAGTGTCAACACTGTTCATATACGATTGGCCTGAGGAAGTGACATTAAGCCACAAAACTGTTGCCTCATGTATATGGGTGTGAAGAAAAAGAGTTTAATAAATACATGAGTTTTGATGGACTTTGGATTATATCTTACTTTTCATAACATTTTTGAACATTGAAGCCTATAAATAAGATTGTCCAGAATTACACTATTTGTAAGGGCATCCTGTATCAACACCAATAGTAGCCTGAAGCATTGCCCAGGGTGGCCAGCATTGCAACTTTTGTTGGGGCCCTTAAGAAAGAATACAGTTAACATGCACACAACCTGAATATTTGTAATCTCAAGCCAGGTGGCTCAGTCCTCTGCAATAACCCAAACAAACAATTAGATGGTACTCAATGATTTGTTGCTGTCATTGCAGGGAGCTACCCTGACTTGTACTCATGCTACCCAGAGCCGGGATGCAGGACAGGTGAGATGAAGACCTCGCAGTGTTGTTCTGGAAGGCCGGGGAAGCAGAGCCAACACGACTCACCTTCTGGTGGTCACTTCCTGTTCGATGGTGTTGAGCAGGGTGCCGAATCCCCAAGCTGGTCTTTTGCAGAGATGGTCTCTGAAGTGGGAGTAGTGGCCTAGGCAGAGATGGCAGGGCCCAGGCAGGATAAATAGTTCTCCAAATGTTCATGACTGTATGCTGGTGAAGCCTCCAGCTGGTGTACAAGATTCTGCCATGGGGAACTAAATCGCGACACATGAAACATATTTACATTTAAATCAATTTTTCTGTAAGCCACAATTCAGATACAATCCAGTTGCTAATTACAGCTTCACTGCACAAACCTTGCTCTTTGAGACTATTTCACTCATCTGGCAGGCTGATCGCTTCTGGAGCAAGTCTTCAGTCCAAAACCCAAGTTGCAACAGCAGTTCTCTTCTTTCTTCTGCTGCAGATTTAAGCCAGCAATTGTAAAGGTCCAACTTCTGCAATGGGTAGTTCAAAGGCAAGAGAACGTGGTAGGCAGGCCAGCAGAGCCTTCCCGCCGATTACCCTACACTCCTTCTGGGAGCAGCTGCTCGAAAGCTTGAGCTGTTCACTCTTCAACCTCTAACACTAACTGAGAAACATAGACTTTGACGGCAGATAAGGACCACTTGGCCCACCCAGTCTGCCTATTTCCCTACCTATTGGATAAGCTGCAGATTCTAGTTAACCAACAGCTTACTTCCTGCAACCCCCACTACAATTGCCTTATGTCTGTCCTATGCATGTTTGAATTACCCCACTGTTTTAGACCCATCAACCTCCCCAGGAAGGTGGTTCCATGCATCCACCACTCTCTCAGTGAAAAAAAAATTTACTCACATTACCCCTGAGCCTTCCCCCCTCTATCTTTAAATTGTGCCCCCTTGTTCTTACACATCTCTTTTTTTGAAAGATGCTTTCCTCCTGGACTTTGTTGATTCCCTTGTGGTACTTGAAAGTTTCTATCATGTCCCCGTCCCTCCTTTCATCAATGGTATACATATTAAGCTCTCTCAGTGTCTCTTCATATGGTTTCTGATGCAGACCCTGCACCATTTTAGTTGCCCTCCTCTGGACTGCTTCCATCCTGTCTATGTCCTTGCGTAGATGGGGTCTCCAAAACTGCACACAGTATTCCAGTTGGGGTCTCACCAACTGTTTGTACAGAGGGATAACCACTTCCCTTTTTCTACTTGTGATGCCCCTTCCTATGCATCCCAGTATCCCCCGGCTCTCCTTACTGACTTCTCACATTGCTTACCCACCTTTAGGTCATCGGATATGACTACCCCCAACTCCCTTTCCATTTTTGTTGTTGTTAGTACCTCCCCTGCTATTGTGTACTCTTCTCCTGGATTTTTGTTTCCCAGGTGCATTACTTTGCACTTCTTTGCATTGAATCTAAGTTGCCATATATCTGACCATACCTCCAACGTTGCCAAGTCCCTTCTCATCCTTTCTACCCCCCCCCGTGTATCTACTTTGTTACAGATCTTTGTGTCATCTGAAAAGAGGCATACCTTTCCCTCCAGACCCTCTGCAATGTCACCTATAAAGATGTTAAGGAGGACTGGACCCAGTACTGAGCCCTGAGGTACTCCATTAGTAACCCCCCTTTCTTCGGAATGTGTTCCATTCACTATTACCTTCTGTGTCCTGTTGTGCAGCCAGTTTGCTACCCAGGCTACCACCCTGGAACCCATTCCCATGGTGGCTAACTTGATTATTAGTCTTTTGTGCAGGACTGTGTCAAATGCCTTGCTAAAGTCTAGGTAGGCCATATCCACAGCCCCTCCCTGGTCTATTACTTTGGTCACCCAGTCAAAGAAATCAATTAGATTCATCTGACATGACCTTCCTGCTGTAAATCCATGCTGCTTTGGATCCTGTGCCCCGCTGACCTCTAGGTACTCAACAATTCTTTCTTTCAGAAGTGATTCCATCATTTTCCCTACCACTGAGGGTCAAACTTACCGTGTCTGTAGTTTCTGCTTCTGCCTTGCTCCTACTTTTGTGAAGGGGAATCACATCTGCCCTCCTCCAATCCTCAGGTACCACCCCATCCTTCCATGATTTGCTAAAAGTGTGGTCAGTGGTGTCACTAGGTCCTCCCTTAGTTCTTTTAGGATTCTGGGTGAATCCGTCAAGCCCCATTGCTTTGTCCACCTTGAGTTTTAGGAGTTCTTTCAGGCCTCTTTCTTCTGTAAATGGACTGGTGTCAACCCCCCTACCCAGAGTGCTTCTATTGTCTGGTTTAGGTAACTCCTCCCCATTTTCTTTTGTGAATACTGAGCGAAAGTATTCATTCAGTGTCTCTGCCTTTTCAGTGTGACCCTCTGCCCACCTTCTCTCTCCTTTATTAATCTTCACTATTCCTCCCTTAACCTTTCTATGTTCCCTAATGTACCTATAAAAGGTTTTATCCCCCTTCTTAAATGAGTTGGCTATTTTTTCCTCGGTTTGGGCCTTTGCTATTCTGATTGCGTTCCCCACTTCTTTCTGCTTTAATTGATACAGTTTCCTGTCTTGCTCCTTCTGTGATTCCTTATACTTTTTGAATGCAGCCTTTTTCTCCTTAACCTTCCCTGCCACCTCTTTTGAGAAACATAGTGACGTTTTACTCCGCTTTGTTTTCTTTATTTGTTTCACACAAAGGCTTGTTGCCTCTATGATGGCAGTTTTGATTTTTCTCATTGTTCTTCCACCCCTCCTTTTTGGCCATTTGCTAGTGCATTCCTCAGGTAGTCACCCATTTTGCCAAAGCCAGCCATTCTAAAGTCCAGTATCCTTGTTTTTGTATGGCTTGTCTCCATGGTTGTGCTTACTGTGAAGCACACTGTGCAGTGGTCACTTGCTCCCAGATGTCTACTGATTTCTAAATTTGTGATCCTCTCTCCATTTGAGAGTACCAGGTCTAGTATTGCTCCTTCTCGAGTGGGTTCCAACACTTGCTTTTTAAGGTCTGCCCCCTGCAGGGCATCGAGCATGACCCTGCTCTTGGATGCGGCTGCAGTACATGTCATCCAGTTAACATCTGGCATATTCAGGTCCCCATCAACAGTATCTCCCATTAGACGGGGGTCTGTATACAACCCCTGTGTGGATTGTGATGCCATTCCCTGTCTCCAAGGTGACCCAGAGTGCCTCTTGTCCTCTCCCTTTACTTTTTTGTTCTATAGCTTTGATTCCTTCCCTTATGAATAGAGCCACTCCACCTCCTCTTTTACCCTCCCTGTCCCTTCTATAGACTGTGTACTCCGGTATGTTGACATCCCAGCCATGGTTCTCTGTGTACCATGTTTCCATGACTGCAACAATATCCAATTGTTCATCTTCCATCAGAGCTGCTAGCTCAGGAAGCTTGTTTCCTAGACTACGGGCATTGGTACTCATTGCCCTCCATTTAATGCTGGCTTTATCCTTTTTTCCCCTATCCCTGCTTTTAGTGCCCTTGTCTATTTTTCCATTTACCCCTGTCCTGCCCTCTGAGCTCTGTACCTCAGTGTTTACCTTACTACCTGCCATGTTTTGTGGTGGGAGGCTTGAAATTTCCTGCCTCTTATCAGCACCTCCCCCCTTGGCTAGTTTAAAAGCTTGCCAAGGAAGCATTTAAACCTGTCATTTAGGAGCTTGGTACCCTTTGTAGACAGATGCAGACCATCATGCCAGTATAGACCTTCATCTCTCCAGGTGTACCCCCAGTCCCCAATGAAGCCAAAGCCCTATGCTCTGCACCAGTTTTGCAACCATTCATTAAACTGCATGGTGTGCAGTACCCTAGCCTCACCCCTGCCATGGACTGGCAACACCTCTGAGAAGGTAACCGTGCTTGCTACCTGTCTGAGGCCCCTCCCCAACTCCACAAATTCATCCTGCACTGAACTGATTCCATGCCTAGCTAGGTCATGGGTCCCAAGGTGGACAATGATAACTAGTTCCCTCTCCTGTGATGCTGCTTCTGCAATCCTGAGGATTCACTTCTTGTCCCTCCAAGCCAAGGCACCTTACTTTCCTTTCCCTTCCCCAGTTCTACCCCCCATCAGAAGCTGTTTCCTTCCCCTGTGGTGTCCCTTGCCTCCTTTTTGTGGGTGTCCCTTGTGGATATCCTCAGCATTCTTCTTGGTCTCCACTGAGGGTGCCATCATAGAGGAACCTTGCTCTGCCAGACTGGCATTTGATTTGTGTAGAGGTATAACTAGGGGGCTTCACCTCTGTTCCACCACCCGCACCCTCCCAGAAACCACTGTGGTCCAACTGCTCTTCATACTTGGCAACCTCTGAGGCAGTGGCTGTGGCAGTAGTGCTCTTTGGGTGGGGGAGGCCTCCTTAGTCCTTGCCAGTTCGGCCTGGAGGTGGGCAGTCTCCTCCCTCAGAGCTGACAGTTGTCTGCAAATAGGACAGCAACACAGTTTCCAGAATGTCTCCAGGAAAAACTACTGCCCCACAGCCAGTACATTGCACCACTCCCCACATGTCTCTCTCCCTTATAATATACAATATGTAATATATATAATTTTTTTTTGGTGGTGTGTACTTATCCTTTATGCACTGTGCTGGGTTATTAAGAATATTACAGTTCTGCCCCAAGACCTGTTGAAGAAGTGATGTCAGAACTTTGGCTGTAAAGGAAATGCCACGCCTGGGGTGTGGGGAAGTGGGGGGTGGATAGTTCACAACCACAGGTGACTGTTAGAAACAATCAAATACACCACTGCTCCACCACCCTGGTGAGTACTGCCCTTTATAGTAATTCAACTAACCTCCAATAACTTATTTAAAAATAGTTTAACTATCACAAAATCCTACTCACCAGTAAATTATTTAAAAATAGTTTCTGTCCCAAAATCCTAGTAGTCAATCCAGCTACCCCCAAGGGACAACCAAAATGCAGTATTCAAACCCTTGTGAAGTTACTTCCAAGATAAGCAGAGTTTGCAAGCTCCTTATTCAACTCCTCAGCCACCTGTAATTTATTTAAAAATAGTTTAACTGTCAGAAAATCCAAGTAGAAAATCTAGCTACCTCCAAGTGTCTACCCAAGTGCAGTATTTGAATCCTTCTGAAGTTACTCACAAGATAAACAGAGTTTGCAAGCCCCTTCTTGGTTAACCACTAAATAAATGTGAATAAAAAGCAATTACCAAGAGTAGTTAGTTTCACCTTCCACAGAATGGAGCAAAAAGTGCACGTTGTTGCAGATATCAAGTGCAATATAGAATTTCCCACACAGCTCACAGCTGAATAAAGATGTAGTCTCCTTCCAGGCCAAGGAGATGTGCTTTGTGAGAAACTGTGTCAGGCCATTGTGGGAATTTCCCTTGTGATCCAAAAGGTTTGGTTGGCCGAGGGAACTGTCAGTCACAGTAAAGGCTACCCCTCCAGGTCCATTTGGGCACCAACACTTAAAACTACAAAAACTACAGAATTTCCTTCCCACAAGACCCCTGGGGACAGTCTCCATTTTAGGTCCCCAGTGGTTCGATTGGTCCAAATACTGGAAGTCCAGACCAGAACCTAACATGTTGGCTCCCATCCAAATGTTCAAGCTGCAATAAAAGCAGGTTAAATAAACTTCTCTATCTTTACTATAACTGCAATTAGACAGTAAATAATCATAGTTCCTAATAGAGCACCCTCTGCACAAATAACAATTGCAGAATGGAGCAGAACAACAGACTGTCTGGCCAATTGCAAGCCTTAATTACTTGGACCCAGCACAGACTAATTTCTAAACGCAACTTGGCTAAGCTCTTAAAGAGACAGGTGCAGAGGCTCAATATGGCACTCTCACGCAAAAAGATATAACTACTTAGGACAGAACACCAACCTGACAGTGGACATTAAGGAGCCCAGGAAGACATTACAGTAAATCCCAATTTGTAGGGGACTTACATTTCCATGAACGAGGTCATGTTTTCAGTAGTGCCACAGAAATCTTCTTGTGCACACTTCAGTTTTGTTTTGGGATTCATGACAACAGATACACCAACATCATCGACCACACTGGGAATCTGTCAACACTCCCAACCCCAACGCATCCCCAGCTTGACCAGCAACACAGTGACACTCAATGCAGAGGGGGCTGCACACCCCCCCCATAGATACTGTATCTAACTCCATGCCACACAGACAGAGGAGTTAGATATTTACCCCCCTCACCAAACAGTCGATCAAAGTGAAACCCCCATCGCAGCTGAGATAGGTGCGTTGGGGGGTTTCGGTGTGCCAGTATTGCTGTAGTGATAGTATACCTTTGTTATGCAACTCCCAGAATCAGGGGCTTTGATCCACAATGACATTTAGTGAATGAGGCAGATGCAACTTGTGCTGCAATATTTAGGCACATATGAATCATTTCATGCTGCTGCCAAAGTAACAGTATGTTGGAGAGAGAGAGAGTGTGTGTGTGTGTGTGTGTGTGTGTGTGTGTTGGGAGGGAGTATATTCAACGTGACAATATCATACTCTCTGGTGGTCCCACAGAGGCACAGACAGCTGCTTAAAATGACTGAGGAATTCAAAAGCAAGTATTGTAGTTTTCTGTAGCTACTAGTATGCGTTTAGGCTGTTTGAACTTTTGTTTCTGAAATAAATTTGGCAAGCCACAAAAAAATAATAAAATAAAAACTAAGCCAACCCAGTGGTGTGGGGTTGAGGCACCTTACCTCATCCTATGCGGCACCCAGGTCCGGGAACGGACCCAGGTCGCCGGGGTTGGTAGGGTGGGAGAGGATTGAGCATCTGTAGACCGCTCTCTCCTGGGGTGGGTAGCGGGTCTTGTCGCGACTGCAGTGGCCTCTGGCGGAGACCAGGAGCACTGCGACGCATGCAAGGAAAATGAGGGAGGGCAGGGTACAGCCTCGGCCACGGGGTAGCTGATGATGGCTGCCCGCACTCTGAGGCCATCAAGGGTCCTACTGAGCTCTCCGCCTCAGCAGCATCCCTAGGGCTAAAGTAGGAGTGCTGGTCTGCCCCTTGGCTGGTGCTTTCCCCCTCGGAGGAGGGGGACCCATCCAGCGAAGGGTTACGCCGCGTCACCCTGGGGATTGGCTGCGATCTGAGGTGGACTCTTGGAGGACAGATGGGTCAGAGGACTGCCTTGGCAAGCCTGAAGGAGTGGCTGCCGAGGAGCACATAGGGGGTGAAAAAAGATAACACAAAAAAAAAAACTAGAGTTAAGCATATATATTTCAAACCCTCTGTTTCCAAAGGTATTTCCCATGGGTGTTCAGAGGGAAGTATTATTGTGCATTACTTAATCACAAAGTTGTATACAGCAGTCAGCCTTTTGCTTCATATTTGGGGTATTTCAAACTGCTTGTTTTGATTATATGTGCATTGATTCAATAAACATGCATATGATGTTCAAAAAGTTAAAGGCACTGTAGTCTGTAGCATGCCGTGGAGGGGGGATCTCCTGCAAGCTGTCTGTCTGCTTCTCCTGTCACTTCCTTTTTATATTGAACAAAGTGGATGATTTGATACAGTTTATTGGACCTACAAGAGATTTACACAACACAAATGTTCACGATACATAGAGCCCTTCATCAGCTGTAGCAGCCAGGTTCTATAAAAAACAAGCTTCTTTAACTACGATACAGAGAAAAAGGAGATAGCCATGGTTCACAAAAGAAGTAGCTGGGAGGGTAAGGGCAAAAAACTTAGCATTCAGGAAGTATAAGGAGACACAGAAGGAGGAGGAGGAGGATAGGGAAGTGTATCAGGAGATGCAGAGGGAGGCAGGGAAAGCAATCAGGAGTGCAAAGGCACAAACAGAGGAGAAAATAGCACAGACAGTAAAGAAAGAGGTTATGACTTTTTATGTTTGCTTGCACGCATGTGCAAGAAACAAGTGCCTTCATCGGAGATTTCGGAGGTGTGTCACCTCCTCCTCCAATTCAGGCACTGTGCTGGCAGGCGCGGCCCCTGTAAGCCAATGCATTTTGGAGCTGTCTATGACACGCTCCAAAATGCAGTGGCATACAGTTGAAAGGGGAGCTACGCCACGTGCAGCTCTCCCCCAGCCGCAGGCGCGCGCGCCCGCAGCAGCAGCATATAGCCGACGGGTGCCCAATCCCCGTCGGCTGAACTGCGCCTTTCTCCTCCCTCCTCCCATTGTTGATGCCACGCTGGGAGCCCACCCAGCTGGCAATCCATCATGTTGCCGACGGGTGCCCAATCCCCTGTCGTGCCGAACGCCGCCCCCTGCCCAAAGTCCTTGTGCCACACTGGAGCCCACCCCAGCGCGGCAAGCGTCCCATCGATGTCTTTTTTTTGTTTTAACCTGTAAACAAAACGGTCCCTGCTGCACGCCTCCCAACCCCCTCCCACAACCCGCACCCACCCACTGTGCACCCAGCTCCCACATCCCCCTCACCCCATACTTACCTCCAGACTCTGGCGCGACGATTCGTGGATTGGAACACGCTCTGCACTCTTCAAAGCCGACCGCAAACTGAGGAAATGCCAATAAGCTGTATAATGGGCTAGATAGAGGGGTTCAACTTTATTGCATATCTCAGGTATTTTGGATTTTGCACCTACCAACATGGGTTTTTAGACCCTTCATGAATGATGTCACCGTCATGGCATTATTTGGCTCGGCGGTGATTTCGCAGTGACTGGCAAATCACCCTTCCGGATTGAATACCACCATGACAGTAAATCGCTCATGAGAAGGGGGCCCAAAACCCCCATGTTGAAAATTTGGTGCCAAAATTCCAAAAAATGACTGTTTAACGAGCGTGTGTTGCGCAGTTCCTACGCAGGCTCGTAAGTTCGCGAAATTTCAATATTTTCACTCCAGATTTTCAACATTGCCATTTCACCACACTGTCTTATGAGTAGTACAGCTGTCATTTTTCACATCTCACCCAAAATGTGTTTCCACCCTTGTAGCGCAGAATGGTGCAGTCGGTGTGCGAAATCAATGTACAGGACAAATTAAAATCACAGTGACACTGTTCATGAGCAGAGGTCTTGAAATGGCTATGTTGAAAATTTGGTGAAAAAATTCCTAAAAATGACTGTTTTATGAGCGTGCGTTGCACAGTTCCTACGCACGCTCATAGGTTTGCGAATTTTCAATATTTCCACTCCAGATTTTCAACATTGCCATTTTTCCACACCTTCTTATGAGTAGTACAGCTGTGATTTTTCACATCTCACCCAAAATGTGTTTCCCCATGTAGCGCACAATGGCGCAGTCGTTGTGCAAACTCAGTGTATGGGACACATTAAGAAAATCACAGTGTCACTGTTCATGAGCAGAGATCTTAAAATGGTAATGTTGAAAATTTGGTGACAGAATTCCTAAAAATGACTGTTTTACGAGTGTGTGTTGCACAGTTCCCACGCACGCTCGTAGGTTTGCGAATTTTCAATATTTCCACTCCAGATTTCCAACATTGCCATTTTTCCACACCTCCTTATGAGCAGTACAGCTGTCATTTTTCACATTCTGCCCAAAAGCGTGTTTCGCCATGTAGCAGCACAATGGCGCAGTCGGTGTCGCAAACTCAATGTATGGGACATTAACAAAACCACAGTGACACTGTTCATGAGCAGAGGTCTTAAATGGCTATGTTGGAAAACTTGGTGAAAAATGCCTAAAATGACTTTTACGAGCAGCTGCACAGTTCCTATGCATGCTCGTAAGTTTGCAAATTTAATATTTTCACTCTAGATTTTCAACATGTCCATTTTATTAAACTTTCCTTATGAACAGTCCAGCTGCAATTTTCATATGTCACCCAAAATGTGTTATCGCATACTTAGCGCACAATGAGTGCTGTTGGTGTGCGAGAAAGCAATGTTTAGGACAGATTAAGAAAATCACAGTTACACTGTTCATGAGCAGAGGTCTTAAAATGGCTATGTTGAAAATTTGGTGACAAAAGTCCATAAAATGACTGTGTTACAGTGAGCATTGTGCAGTTTCCACGCATCCTCGTGAGTTCATGACTTAGTAATATTTTCAGTCCAGATTTACACTAGTGGCATTTTTCAACACTTCTTATGAACAGTACAGCTGACATTTTTCACAAGATGGACGAAGTGTGTTTTCACACTTTCAGTGCAGAGATGCGTGGTCGCTGTGGGAAATCATTGTTCGGCACAGATAAAGAAAATCACAGTGACACTGTTCATGATCGGAGGCACCAAAATGCCTGAGTTGACAATCTGCTATAAAATATCCCCAAACTACTTATATAACGGGTGTGCGTTGCACAGTTTCTATGTACGCTCGTGACTTCACCATTTTTTAAAATATTTTTACTACACATTTTTACACCTCCCCATGAAAGAGTACAGCTGTCATTTTTTTACAGCCTGTTCGGAATATTTTTGCACCTGTGGTGCTAAATCCCGTAGTCACTGTGCATAAGCAGCTTTCGGCTACCAAACTGATATTCCCCCTGTTCATGAGGTGGGGTCACAAAACAAACATGTTGAAAATTTGGAGTTAAAATACCAACGAATGCCTGAGGTATTAGGCTTTTCAACCAAATCGCCCAACCCTATAGAGAATGACAGGAATCAGGGGTGTGACTTGGGATTCTTGCCTGTGATGCTCATACCATTCCACACCCTGCAGTCACAGAGAGGCATCGAGGTATGCCTTGGACTCTTGCCCCAAACTTCACCCCATTCTCCTATATCACACCCATCTCACCAGATTTCTAATGAAATGGGTGCGCATAAGGCCAAAGAATCCATGGAACACGCCACACTTGTTGCCCTGCAGAGTGGGTGTGGTGAAATGGCGTACAAGTATGCCCTGATGACTCAAATGCACACCCGATGCCTGTCACTCTCTGCAGGGTGGTGGTGGGGTTGGCTTAGTTCAATACTTCACTGCTATTCCTATTACGCAGCTCTGTAACTTCTACACTACCACTGCCAAAGCCAGTAAGCAAACATTCGGCATTGTCAAATGCTTGTTTAGATATGTAAGTGAAAGGAGAAAAAACAGGGGTGGGATTGTAAGGCTAAGGAGGGAAAGGGAGGAGTGTGAGGAGGAGGACCAAGAAAATGCAGGCATCCTAAACAAATATTTTTGTTCAGTGTTCAAGGAGGAAAGGGAAAGTGAGGAACCACAGTTAAGTGACAGGAGCATCGAAGGAAGGGAGGAAGACACTCATCCATTTACAGAGGAGAGAGTCCTGAAGGAACTTACAAATCTGAAAGTGGACAAGGCAGTGGGGCCAGATGGGATACATCCAAGGATATTGAAGGAGCTTAGGGAGGTGCTAGCTGCACTTCTGACTGTCTTGTTCAGCCACTCACTAGGGATGGGAGTGGTCCCGGAGAACTGGAGGAGAGTAGATGTAGACCCACTTCACAAATTGTGGTAGCAGGGAGGAAGCTGGAAATTGCAGGCCAGTCAGCCTGACCTCAGTGGTGGGGGAAATTAATGGAATCACTGCTGAAGGAAAGGATTGTAGAATATTTTGATACCAGCAACTTACAGGATCTGAGGCAGCATGGATTCACCGGGGGGTCATGTCAAATCTGATAGATGTCTTTAACCGGGTGACCAGGGAAGCAGATCAGGGTGGAGCTGGAGCAGTGGATGAGGCCTACCTAGATTTCAGTAATCCCTTGAATACCGTTCAACATAGGAGAGTAGTAAACAAGCTGGGCAGCCTGGGAGTGAGGCTAGAAGAAGTAAACTGGGTAGGGGAATGGTTGGGGGATAGGTATCAGAGGGTGATAAGTGAAGTTCACTCCATGGAAGGGAGTGTGATCAGTGGGGTGCCACAAGGATAAGTATTGTGACTGGTCCTTTTTAATGTATTTATTAGTGACATTGCAAAGGAACTAGAAGGGTAGATGTGCCTTTTTGCAGATGACACTAAAATCTGCAATAAGGTAGACATTCCATGGAGGGGGAGAAAATGGATCTAGGAAAGCTTGAGGAGAGGTCAAGAATATGACACCTAAGTTTCAATGTGAAGAAGTGCAAAATCATACACTTATGGCATAGAAACCCAGGGGTAGAATACAAGATGGGGGGAGTGGAACTGACAGCCAACAAACAGGAAAGAGACCTGGAGTAATCATATCTGATGACCTAAAGGTGGCCGAATAGTGTGACAAGGCTGTAGGGAGAGCCAGTGGGATGCTAGGGTGCATAGGGAGGGGTATCACCAGCAAAAAGAGGGAGGGGGCGATACCAACGTATAAACCAATGGTGATACCTCACCTGGAGTACTGTGTCCAGTTCTGGAGACCACATGTCCAGAAGGACATAGACAAAGTAGAGGCGGTCCAGAGGAGGGCAACAAAAATGGTGTAGGGTCTGCACCAGAGACCATATGAGGAGAGACTAAAGGGCCTCAATATGTATACCCAGGAAGAAAGAAGGGAAAGTGTGGACATCATAGAGACTTTCAAGTACTTCAGTGGTATAAATAAAGTACAAGAGGGAAGCATTTTTCAGAAAAAAAGTTGCTCAAGAACAAGGGGACATGCTGTGAAGCTGGAAGGGGGTAGACTAAGGGAAAACATAAGGAAGTACTTCTTCACAGAGAGAGTAGTAGATGCCTGGAACCAGCGTCCGGTGGAGGCAGTGAGGGCAAAGCTGTGGCTGGATTCAAGAGTGCATGTGATAGGCATAAGAGAACCTTAGTTATTAGGGAAGGGGGGGGGCTAAGCCGGAGATCAAGTAGGGTCTATGGTATTACAGTAGGTAGGGAAAATGGGCAGACTGAGTGGGCCAAGCAGTCCTTATCTGCTGTCAAATTTTGTTTCTATGTTTCTAGAGAAATGTACTGGTAAATAAACTTTCATCCATAGATATAACAGTTCTTTTGATAAGGGAAAGGAGAAATTATTTAATCAGGAAAGGCAAACTAAGCCAAAGCTTGTTTCCAGGTGTGCCCTGGGAGCACAAGGAAGTTAAGTGACTTGATCAGGGTTACACAGTATGCAAGTGAAGGCTGTGGGATTCAAACCCAGGTCTCCAGGTTTGTTGATAAGGAGTATGCAGAGACAAAATAGCAGTCTTTGAAATAGTAGGTGGTTGTAAATCAGATTATTAATGTAGACTCCTCTCCCGAAATGAGATGTCTCAGCAGGAGGTCTATAAATTGTAAGATGTTTATATTCAAAGACCTCCCTAAATACAGACTGTATGTGTATGAGTGTGTGTGTGTGTGTGTGTGTGTGTGTGTGTGTGTGTGTGTGTGTGTGTGTGTGTGTGTGTGTGTGTGTGTGTGTGTGAGTGAGAGTGAGAAAGAGACACTACAATATAAATAAAGCCTTGTTACTCTGTAAGGCACACTAAAAATATATCAAATATAAAAGACAATATACGGAAATATATGTAGGAAATGTCCATCCACCTGAACCAAGAAGACATCTGTCAGTTAAAATTTGTAATGGATCATAAAACCAAGGTCTATATTCAGTATGTTATTTTTATTATCAAGAAGGTCAGTAACTCTAAGTTCATAAGCTCACCTTTTTTGTGTATGTCTGAAGTGTCCTTTGAGAACCAGGGCAGAGAGGTCAGACTGAGTGATCGGATTGACATAAATGTTGTCACACTGGTTTTTCAGTCTTTTTCTCCTTTATGTTGTGCCTGTGTGAGTTCACTTGGGTTTGAAGGGGTTGCCTGGGCTTTCCCTATGTAGCCTGTAAGTGGACACTTCTTGCAGTGATGTAATAGACAACATTCTCGCATCCACATGTATGACTTCCCAGTACCTTAAAAAGCAGCTGATGCCTTTGAAAAAACAATATTCAGACACAATTCAGCTTGTATTTCGTATATGGTCTATAGATTTCTCTTCATTATTTATTACTAAAGAAATACCCACAAAAACAGGATCTTTATCCCTTAGTGCTCATCTGCCTCTATAACTTACTCCCAACTTGACATCATAATACTTTGCTGTGACATCACAGTCTGTTGCTATGGGAATAACTGTGATGTCACACGCACAGTATTATGACTTCAGGTTGGGAAGAAGCACTAGGAGCTGATGAACCCTCAGGGAACAGCTCTTCTGTAATCATGCATCTGACCTCAGTAGTAAATAATGGAGATAAGAAATACAGAGCTAATGAGAAATATAAGCTGCTTTGTGTCCAAATATTATGTTCTTCAAAGTTCTTCTTGAGGCGTCAGTGGTTCTTTAACTTGTTTGTTTTGATGGGTGTTGACAAAGCTGGAAATGGAAAGGTGCTCACATGCTTTTCACTTAGGAATACTGTAGGGTTTAGCACTTTCTAGTCTTCTATTGATTTGTTCATGTATAAGTTTAAGCTTGCTCCTGACAATCAGGTTGGATGGGTTAGGCGAATGTTCAAAAGACAGTAAATGTGGTTCCTAGAAAATATATTTCAAGGTGTCACCCTCACTAAATATCGTATGTTGGTCCTTAATAATTTTCCGTAGGTGTTCCAGATCAGGGTTTTATGTAACAACCAAGGGTGTCCAGATGGTGGTGTTCTTTTCTTTATATAATAGCAATCATTCTCTTGGCATAAGTGTGGCACGTTCCACAGCTCTGTTAATTTCTCTAGAGGAACGTCCCTATTAAGTAAATGATTTTTTCAATGTGACAAGGTGTTTATCTCTGTCCTCCTCACTTGAAAAGATTTGCTTGGCTGTATATTAAAGATATTTTAGTGTGCCTAGGGTGATCGCTGTTTTTGTGTAGTTTTCTCTCTGTCTTTCTGTTGGTTGCCTGTAGATACAGGTCTGTAAGGTTCCATCTTTGATGATAACTGTGGTGTCAAGGAAATTGATGCTGATGTCAGAGTACTCCAGGGAAATGTTAATCGATGGGTGGAGGATGTTGAGTTCCTGATGAAATTGTTTAAGTGTGTGAGTAACTTCTGTCTTAATTAGAAATATATCATCAATCTATCAGAAGTAAGTGAGTGGTATGATTTTACATTGTTTCAGGAACTCCTCTTCCAAACTGGTCATGAAAGGTTTGGCGTACTGTGCAGCCATTCTGGTGCCCAATGCTGTTCCCATAGTTTGGACAAGTTTGCAGTTGAAACTGAAGTTGTGGATCAGAATAAACTAAATTAGTCTGGCAAAACATTTTGGATGGATGTCATGATGCGATCATTTCTCTGGCAGGTGGTTATGACAGGCTGAAATTCCATCAGTATGCGGGATATTAGTGCAGAGGCAGTTCACCTCCATCATGACTTAAATTGTATTAGGCAATAAATCTCTGAAAGCAGAAAGTTTACACCAGAAGTGTGTAGTGTCCTGAATATAGTTGTCTCTTTCTATAACAAGTGGTTTAAAGATGGTTTCAATAAATCCAGAGATCTCCTATGTCAATACAGCATTGCCAGATATTATAGATCTCCCTGGATTCCCAGGTTTGTGGATCCTGGGCAACATGCAGATGTACCTGGCTTAGGTTCACCAAGGATGAGATCAGTTATTTTGTCTTGGACATGCTTGAAATGATTTAATAATATCCCATAGTTCTTTGGTGTATTGTGCAGTTAGATCACTAGCCATTCCCCTCTAGCAGATGTGATCTGTTAAATGCTTGTTTGCTTAATTAACGTAATCTACGTGGTTTAAGATCACAACAGCAGAGCCTTTATTGGCAACCCCTTCACACCTTAATTAATTCGAACTCAATGCAAAGTGAGCCACAAAAGTGGAGCATAGGTGTGGCAATCTTATGGTTGGATTTCAGTGACTAAATTGCTCTCCTTTCCAATGGGAGAGGTTATAACTGATTTTCTTTTGCTTGTTAAGGATCTGGCACGTGATTCTCTGATGAACACTTTGAATACAAGTGTCCAGTTTGGTACTGTGTCCATTTGGGATATTTTTATGTTGAGACATTTGATCATCAGACTCTACTGAGTCCTGGTTACTTATGAACACTTAACTGGTCACTTTTTGCTTTCTAAGCACAGCAACAAGTAACTGGAAAAGTGTAAACATGTGTCCATCCCTGAAATATATTACCCTCAACTGTGTGCAGAGGTCAACACTTGTCTAAACTTTTTAAATTGATGTACAACAGGAAGCAATACCAGTACTGTATCAACAGCAGATGAAATTACTGGAGTTGTGTTAAGCCATACCCTACACAGGTCTGACAATAAAAAGTAAAAGGGTCCAGATTATAGGACCATAGGTGTCTGAGACTTTTTTTTAAGTAGATGAGCAAGAAGGAGGCATTAACTCTTTCTTTTGGAGAACTGAACGGGGTCAAGTGAGGACATGGTAAATAATATGCATATTTATTTCAATTCAGGAAAGTGATATACAGTAACAACCCACACATAGGCAGAAAAAAACTCCCCCAGAAACAGGATGCTAAATTGTGATTAGTCATTGTGACTGGAGAACAGTTAGTTTAACAAAAAAAACACTCATAAGAATCCAGCTTAAACTCTCTGTTAAACCACCCTCCAAATTCATGCACACCAAAAATATGGATAATCAAATCTCATCATGGGATCCAAGCCTTGTAACATGCACAGGTCACTCCTGTGGGTGTGACAGCTTCTATGTCTAGTCATGTTGATGGTGTTACATTCAATAATGTTGTCCACACACAAAATGTCACCACCTCCCCTCCCACCCATCATCCACCCAACCTCTCCCACTAGACAGCATTCCTATCCCCTTCCACCCTATCCACAACATCAACATTGCAACATGAAATCAAAAAGCTGTAACAAGTTATGCAGTACATAAACGTTTATTTTTTGGGGGTAATAAAACCCTTACAACAGGAATCAAACTATTGAATTATGAAATAGGCAACACACTGAATGGAATCACGACATATGTGAACAGTTAACGTGACACAACAGAATTTATTTGAAGCATATCTGTCATTGTAAAATTCTTTAATTAAGCAGAAACATCAACAAACAAATGTTAAAATATTTTGTATTACTTTTTCTTTTCTTTTTTATTAATTTATTTTTCTACGTGTTCTAGTTCTACGTAATGGCTTAACTTAAAACATGTAATTTCATCAACTTGTAGTTATCTGTTAGCTTCAAAAATAAAGAATTTAAGTTGATATCAATTTATTCAGTTCAAACAGAGTACAATCTTATACTACAAGAACACTGTAATGATTTATGTACAGGCAGTTGCTATAGCTTATGAGAGTTGTTATCATAGTGCATTAATATGAAGCTAAAATGATTCCAAAAGTGGGTCTCCAATTACATTTTTTTTTCCTGAAACACAGTTGGTATTCATCATGTTTCATTTCTTGTTAATAGAAGATAATTCACAAGCTTGGTGACAGATGTACACTGCAGTGCTAATATGGGTTTTTTGCAACCCTCCTAATTCAAAATCAGTCATGAATATTACCTTTTTTTTACTTTTATGAATTTTTAAGTGCGATAGTTCTATATTGTTAGCATCAGCAAGTACTTTTATGTGCTACATTCAAGATTTTTAAGGAAAGTAATCACTAATTTTGGCAGTCTGTGATCAGATATACCCATGATATGCCAGCATTGTATGAAAAAAATCAAGAGATATGGCACAAACGTGCGTCAGCGTACATGTTCTTCTAGTCACTCTCACTGCCACTATAAATGATGTGGTCTTTCTCGTGGCACCTTTGGTTTCATCTTTCCTGTGTTGGAAAAAGAGACACAAAAACACAAAATAAAGCAATAAAAAATGTGTCAACAATGTATTAGATTAACAAACAGAATATGGATAATGGAAAATTACCTCTGTTGAAATTTATTATAATTACTGGTGACTCCCTTTATCAACCTGCTTTCAGGTTCTCCAAAATGCCGTAATAACTCGAAATCGAGTTATTACGGCATTTCTTAAAACTTCCTCTCACTAGCAGCATCATTCCGTGTAGTGTGCCACATTATTGGCCCTTACTCCCTCTGTGCGCAGGCTGAAAATATAAAAAATATGGCGGCTAAAATTTACCTTCGCGATGGGCAGACCAGTCCCGGAAGTAATCCTAGACCAGTTGCAGTAAGTAATTTGTAGCAATCATGGTTTCTTCTTAATTCTGCCTTTTGGGGAAAACAATTTAAACAAAGCTATCTGGTTGATCCTGCCATTGTCACGCTTCGGTCGAGGCTTCTCCTGACCCAGCGCGCACTGAAACATCCGTTGTTGCGCTTCCGTCGGGGCTTCTACCCAACCCCAAGCACTGAAATGTCACTGCTTCCTCGCAGTCAGCAGTATTATTTTTCTTAATAAAAAACAACGTTTCCCTAGTACACTGTGTGTGTGTGTGTGTGTGTGTGTGTGTGTGTGTGTGTGTGTGTTGCACTAGTTATTATAAAAATAAAAATAAGCAATTGTGTTTCTGGATTTTTTTTTTTTTTTTTTTTTTTTTTTTTTTTACACACAACCTCGGGGTGTAAAAAAAATCCATAACACACAGTTGCCTATCTATTATTCTCCATGTAATATTTTGCCCCTGAACATTCTGACATTAGAAGTAGGCAACCATTTTCAGTAGGAAATTTCCTTTGTTTGGTGTCTCATTTTTAGACATTGTTGGTGGACCTGTACTACTGCCTGCTTCTTGTACTCTGCTTAAAATGTGACTTATGTTCTTGTGTTGAACCTCATTCAGTTTAAAAAAAAAAATCAGTAAGGTTTTGTACCTTTTTATGTCCCATTGCCTGAATTATTTTGGTCAGTCTGATGCCTTGTTCACTCAAGTTTTGTACTAGGTGCTTTCTAACACTGTAGTTCATTTCTTATCTGTATTCTTTCCTGCTTCTGATATAATCATTTGCATTATTCTGGATAATTATTTTAATCCAATTGGTCTGTTTTTATACCATTTTATTGTTGGATTGTTTGCAGTACAGTTTTGGCTTATCCCAGGGAAAAATGGGCTATTGTCGTGAACTGCCACATCTGGTCACTGACCCCTATATTTTTAATACATGAGCACTGAGCATCATTCTGGAATACTCTGTGTTCCGTAAGTTCTTGGCCTTACTTTTTCTTTGGGGAGAGGGTTGGTTCTACTTTGTGTCTCTATCTGTTTTTAAGTGGAGTACTCAGTGAATTTACATCCATTTTCATCACTTTGAAGTTGTACAATCAATCAATGAATCAAAATTTATTTAACCAGGCAGTTAAATCATTGAGCAGGCTCATTTTCAAGATGGTCCTGGACACATAGGACATATTCGATGACAAGAACATAACAGTTCATGCATGGCAGATAGTAATGCTGTGTAATAAAAGAAAGTCAAAAAAAACAACATAACTTAGCTTTGATGGAAAATACAGACATAGGCAATTCACATAATCTAAATCTTAACCTCGTGCAGGGGAAGGGAGACACAGAGAAGGTTAGAGGGGGTAACAAACAATGACGGAGAAAGAGAGGGCAACCTAATAAGCAGATGGTTCCCGAGGGAGCTAGCTAGGTGCAGGAGGGTTGGTGCCAAGGATGAGGTATAGTGACCGTAAAGGAATGTTGGCCAACAGGAGAATAGAAGGGCCTGATCCATTAAGGCTACGGAACTGGTTGCCTGAGTGGGAAAGTGTTTGCCTAAAGCAGTCACACACCGTATTCAAGCATCGGTTGAGCAGCTGTCTGAACATGTAAGGGCTAGGCAGGATGAAAAGTTCAAGTGCTTTTTGCATCTCCCCATCGCATATTATATATTTCTGTGTTGCCATGGATGCCAAAGTATAAGCTGCAATATAACCGTAGCATATTTATTAGCTACCGCATTGAGTGTGGGCCAAGCTGCTGCTTTTCAAATAATTCTTCAACTGTTTTGTCACTAGCTTCTACACAGCATAGCTTTTTGGTCCCTTTACAGACATTTTAAATTCTTTTGCTTCATCAACAGCACTTTTCATATTTCTTGAAATTCTGCTGAAAACTGATAGCGAGCTGCAGTATTTCTTGTTTTTTTTTTTTTTTTTAAATACCTTTCTAATGACTGAAAGATACTACATAAGGTTAAAGGCTTGTAATGCCTACTCTTTTTTATGTTGCTTGCACGCATGTGCAAGAAACATAGTGCCATCATCGGAGATTTCGGAGGTGTGTCACCTCCTCCCCCAATTCAGGCAGTGAGCTGGCAGGTGCTTCTCTAGGTTATCGCATTTTGGAGCTGTCTATGACACGCCCAAAATGCAGTGGCATTCAGTTGAAAGGGGGAGAATGCTTCAGTGAGCAGAGATAAGAAGCCCACTGAAGTGTAGTTCCCCCCCCACACGCAGGTGTGCGTGCCCCTGCACCTACTGCGTAGCTGATGGGGTGCCCAATCCCCGTCGACTGAGCTGTGTCTCTCCCCCCCTCAGTTGTAGGTGCCATGCTTGGAGCCCACCCAGCGTGGCAATGAGTCCTTTGGCCAATTGGGTGCCCAATCCCCATCGCTGATTGCCCTCAACGTTCTGTGCCGCTGGGAGCCCACCCCAGCATGGCAAACGGTCCCACGACGCCTTTTTGTTTTTTAAACCTGAAAACGAAACGGTCCACTGGAGCATCTCCCACCCTCCCACAACCCGCACCTACCCATGCGCACCCAGCCTCCCTCACCCATACTTACCTCCAGACTCGCGCGATGATCTTCGTGGACCCGAACACGCCTGCTCTCTTCAAAGCCGACCTGCTAACTGAGGAAATGCCGTAAGCTGTATAATGGCCTAGATTGGGGGTGTCAGTCTCAGATATTTTTGGACGAAGTTAATTAGACTCATCGATAAATACTGTCATGGTTATTCAGGCCTGGCAAGGGTGATTTTGCACAGTGACTGCGCAGTGACTGAGAAATCACCCTTCAGGCCTGAATACCACCATGACAGTGACATCATTCATGAGAAGGGGGTCCTAAAACCCCATGTTGGAAAATTTGCAGCAAAAATTCCAAAAATGACTGTTTTACTTAGCATGCATTGCCTAGTTCCTACGCTAGGCTCATAAGTTCACGAAATTTCAATATTTTCACTCAGATTTTCAACATTGCCATTTTACCACACCTTCTTATGAGTAGTATAGCTGTCATTTTTCATATCTCACCTAAAATGTGTTTCCACCATGTAGTGCAGAATGGCTTAGTCGGTGTGCAAACCAATGTATGGGACACATTAACAAAATCACAGTGACACTGTTCACGAGCAGAGGTCTTAAAATGGCTATGTTGAAAATTTGGCAAAAAAATTCCTAAAAATGACTGTTTTACGAGCGTGCGTTGCGCAGTTCCTACGCACGCTCGTAAGTTCGCAAATTTTCAATATTTGCACTCCAATGACTTCCAAATACCTAAACAGCACATAGAAGCAAGGAACATTCGGCATTGACAAATGCTTCTCTTATCTGTGAACATGCAAAACATACACAACATTTTGTTCAGATCAGTGATTGGTATGTTTTCTAAGGCTTGTTATCTTTAAATTCATTTTCTATACATGCCTTTATTATATTTCATTCATCATATTTTATTGTTCAGCCCTAAACCATTACAACAGATATATTATAAGTTTTAAAGCAGTAGCAAAATTCACATAAATATGTAGTATATCAAAACTAGCCTTTCTCTCTGTTTTGTTTTTTATTACCATCTATGAAATGTAATGTTGCTTCATTTATTGTTTCTAACACAACAATACAATCATCAGGTGGCTGTTTCAGTACAAGATACATTTTACATCAAACAGTTAACATAACCTGACTGCAGAAAAGCAGGAGAAGAGTACTATGGGTGGAGGAGGACCCCTGCGTAGGCGCACAACAGCTGTCAATTAAATACTCTTTATCCAAAGCTAGCAACATTATGACGTAAAAGGGAAAAGACTGTAAAGGTCCTACCTGGCCAGACCTGGAGTATCCTCTCTAGGAGTCATTCTCCCTATGAATGCATGCTAGCCAACATTCTCACCTGTTAGTGCACTGGGATGTAACAAAACACAAACAGAACACACACATAGCAGCTTGTAAAGCATAACCCGGGTTTGTAGTAGCTATAGATCCTGGAAATACACTATTTAAACAGCTGATAAGGTGAAGTAGTGGGCCATGATGTTCCAAAGGCCTGCACCTTGCCCTATGGACTCAGGGGGATCAGGAGGGGGTGAGTGCCGGAGCACTCCAGTTCTAGCCGATCCCCTCTACAGACTTCAGGAAGGTGATAAATGGTTGCCATAAGGTATAGAATTGGGGAAGGGTATTGGCCACAACATGTGTCATTCATGACAGATTAGCTACCTGTGCTAGAGCGTTGTGGATCTCTGTCATCAAGGGTACCTCCTGTGACATCCAACTACATAAGAGGAGCCGCTTGAACCACATACTGAGTATAGCGAGCCATTTCTGGTCTTGCAAGTTGAGGTGCAGGGTGCTTGTATGTATGCCCAGCAGCATCACAGTTGGAGATAGGGGTAACAGCTTTTTAAGGACCTGGGAGCCTGGAGCACACACTCATTGCCACTTTGGCTGGATTAGAGGGTACTGTCATAATATATGTAGTAGATCACCCCTTCCTTCCTCACACCTCCACGAGAAGTCATTCTGGGTCAAATTGGCTCTGCACAGAAACACTCGGGTTCAATACCATGAGTGAATGATCTTATTTTGTATTAGGATGCTCCTGGTATCAGGGTACATCCTGTGCACCAGTTTCAAACAGGACTTCCACTCCATCTCTGAGATAGGGGTTTCCTGGGCTGTTTCCCACTTTGTTTTTTGAGGCCAGAGATTGTGAAGGGAGCCTAGACCATGATGTTGAATAAATGCAACTGGTTTGGCATCTCTTAAGAGACAGCCAGTGCGCCAGTGGTGTGGCGACTGTATCAGCAGGGTTCTTGTGGGAGTAGCTGATGACTGCACTTCTACATTGCAGAACCCACCAAAAGTCCCTTGGGGGAATAGCATATCTGTCCCTTAAGCCTTGGAAGGAGTCTAAAGAGGAAGAGCCGTGGGTATATAGCTTCCAGAGGTAGTGCACACCCGCCTTGACACAGGATACATAGATGTTGGCAGATAAGGGCATTGTGGCCCATCCAGTCTGCCTTATCCCTCTTTCTAATGCTTAAGGTACCCTAGATGCTACAAGTTCCCTAGCTTGATAATTCCCTTGTGCCTATCCCACACATTCTTGAATCCCTGAACTGTGGCCACCCCCACCACTTCCTGGGGGAGACTGTTTCATCTGTCCACCGCTCTTTCAGTGAAGTAAAATTTCCTTAAGTTCCCTTTACGTTTTTCCCCTTTTAGTCTCATGCTGTGCCCCTTGTTCTGCTATTTCCCTTCATGTGAAAGATGCTCCCCTCTGATACTGTTTTTTTTTTCTTTGTTTAGTTTTTTTTTTTTAGTCTTTGGTAACCGGTTAAGGCCCACTAGGCACAAGTGCCTGTTTTCAGGGGTGACCTGGGAGCACTGGGTGGTTAAGAGACTTACTCAGAGTCACACAGTATGCAAGTGGAGGTTGTGAAAATCAAACTCAGGTCTGGTTTACTGGATGTACCAAGCTCATTCACACCTTGTTCCTCTAACCTGTAAGCTATACTGCCAGACCCTTTTTGATCCCCTTTAGATGCTTAAAGGTCTGTATCATGCCCCCCCTCTCCTTTTCTCCAGGGAGTACATATTGAGAGCTCTAAGTCTCTCCTCATATGACTTATGCTGCAAACTGGGCACCATTTTTGTCACCCTTCTCTGTACTGTCTCCATCCTGTCTGTCTTTTTGGAGATAGGGCCTCCAGAACTAAACACAGTACTCCAGATGAGGCCTTACTAGGGAGTTGTATAATGGTACCACCACTTCCCTCCTTCTACTTGTTATACCCCTCCTTATGCACCCTAGTATTGTGTTAGCCTTTCCGATAGCTTTGTCGCACTGTATAGTCACTTTGAGGTTGTCTTCTATGACTACCCCTAGATCCCTTTCCTCTGTGGTGGCCTCTAGTGTTACCCCATCTTGTTCAAACTCAACCCTAGGATTCCCTCTCCCCAGGTGCATAATCTTGCACTTTTTTCACATTGAAACCTGACTGCCATTCCTTGGACCAGTTTTCTAGCCTCTTGAGATCTCTCCTCATTTTTCTATACCTTCCTGTGCATCTACCCTGTTACATAGCTTTGTATCATCTGCAAACAGGCTAATCCTCCCTTCTAGACCCTCTGCAATATTGCTTATAAAGACATTAAAGAGCACTGGTCCCAGCACTGATCCTTGGGGTATGTCACTTGTTACCCATCCCTCCTGTGAGCTAATCCCATTTACCACTACTGTTTGCATTCTGTTACTCAGCCAGTTTCTAACCCACGTGACACCTCTGTCCCCACCCCCAGATTTGCCAGTTTGTGGATCAGTCTCCTGTGTGGGAATGTGTAAAAGGCCTTCCTGAAGTCCAGATAGGCCACATCTACTGCTCTGCCCTAGTCTATTTCCTTTGTCACCCACTCGAAGAAATCAATCAAGTTGGTCTGGCATAACCTCTCTGCTGTGAATCCATGTTGTCTTGGGTCCAGCAGCCCTCTTGTCTCTAGGTAGTCCATCAGTCTTTCCTTAGGCAGGGTTTCCATCATTTTACCTACTATTGAGGTCAAACTGACCGGGCAGTAGTTTTCTGCCTCCTCCTTGCTGCCACTTTTGTGCAGGGGTACCACTTGTGCCCTCCTTCAGAAACACGCCTGTTTCCAGTGATCCACCGAACAGCTTAGCCAGAGGTTAGCCAGTTCCTCCCAGAGCTCCTTTAGGATCCTTGGGTGTATCCTATTGGGCCCCATAGCTTTATCCACCCTAAGCCGTTCTAGTGCTCTTTTTCCTCTGCCCCATGAAAAAAGTCTAATGTCCACCACTTCCCCCTGTTTGCCCTTCTCAATTAATGGGGGGCCGTCCCCATTGTCTTTCATGAATACAGAGCAGAAGTATTTGTTGAGGATGGTTGCCTTGTCAATGTCTTTCTCCACTACCCTGCCTCCCTCTCCCAAAGTCTCACAATCCCCCCCAACCCGTCTTCCTCCTCTCGCTAATATACCTAAAGAATTACTTACCTCCTTCCTTCACCGATTTAGCTAGTTTGTCCTCGGTTTTGGTCTTTGCTGCCCTTACTGCCTTGTTCACTTCCCTTTGTTTTTCCAAGTATTCTTGCCTGTCCTCCTTGGTTTGTGTTACCTTGTACCTCAGAAATGCCATCTTTTTTCCTCTTACTAGCTCTGCTGCTCCCCTCGAGAACCACAGTGGTTTTCTGCTTCTTTTGCTCTTGCTGCAGGGCCTGGTGCAGTGGTTTGCTACTAGGTGCAGGGCTTCCTTTATCTTAGCCCACTGTTCCACCTCTTCCCTTATTTCATCGTATCCCTGCATAGCCTTCCTGAATTCATCCTTCATCTTACCAAAGTCTGTCATCCTGAAACCCAGGATTCTAGTCCTTGTGTGGCTAGGCTCCTGCGACGTGCTTATGATGAACCCCACCTCTCAATGGTCACTAATCCCTAGGCTCTCCCCCAGTGTGACTTCCTTTATCCTGTCCCCATTGCTCAGGACAAGATCCAGAATTGTGTTCTCCCTTGTAGACTCCTTCACTAGCTGTGTGAGACCCACCCCTTGCCGGGATTGCTGGAATCCCTTACTCCTGGCTGAGGCTGCCGCTGGGATGCTCCAGTCCACATCCGGCAAATTGAAGTCACCCATCAGCAGCAGTTCACCCTTTGTTGCCATGTTCTCTATAGTCTTCAGCAGTTCTCGGTCTACATCCTCCACCTGCCCTGGGGGCCTGTATATCACTCCTGTTCTAAGTACTGGGATCTAAGGATAACCATTGAAGGGGTTTGTTATCCACTGTGATTTCAGCATTCCCCCACAAAGGGGTCAGGGCCATTGGGGTGGGGCTAAGTTTTAGTTTCCTATGAAGCTTACTCCCATAGTCCAGAGAGGGGCCAATCATGGGATGGGAGTGGATTCCCCTTGGAAGGTGATGAAACAACAACAGGGGAAGGTGTGACAGTTTGCTGTGTACCCTTTCCATGCCCAGCCACTGGGGAGTATTCTGGCTGTGGTCAGAGAACCACTTGAGTGTTTGAGTAGACTGGAAGGCCCCATTTATACCCTTCGAACCATGGGAGGCACCACCCATCCTCAGACCAGTGGGCTATCAGCTTATTCCTACTGTGTCTAGGCCTTTTGCCCTCCCAAATGAAAGCCCCTATCATGGAATCAAACTTCTTGAACCAACGGGGGAGTTTTAATGGGACATGTGACAGTAGATACGTAATCTTGGGGGCAGTAACCACCTTGATTGCTGCTATTTTGCCCACCATAGTGAGATGGAGGGTTCACCACCTGTCAAGTTCAGTATGAATGCTCGTGAGTAACAGTTTCAAATTTAACTCCCATATCTTATTTAAATCTGGGAGTATGCAGATACCTAGATATGTGATGCCCAATGGTGACCAATGGAGACTGTGGGCTGTGACCATTGTAGTGTTACTTTTGCCATTCAATGGGAGGACCTCTGTTTTTGTTTGATTCAACCTCAGGTCAGAGAAGATGGCAAATTCTGAGAGGGTATGGAGCAGTGGGGAAATAGCAACAGTAATGTCAGCCAGTGGGATCAAAGATAGTCCGCATACGTAAGAGTGCTTTACTCCACCCTCCCCAATAGGTACTCCTTGAATACTAAGGTGCTGTCTGATTGCTACTTAAGGGTTCCATTGCTAGAACAAATAGCAGTGGTGGCAGCGGGCAGCCCTGGCGAGTGCCCCTGCCCAAAGGGAAGAGGGGAGATAGCTTAGAGTTAGTGAGGACTCTAGCAGTTGGGGATGAGTAGATGATGCATACCCAGGATTTAAAGCTGTCCCCAAAACCCATTGTGGATAGGACTTGCTGTACAAAGTCCCACTCCAGGGAATCAAATGCCTTTTCTAAGTTGACTGCCACAGCCGCGGCTGGGGTGGAAAGGGTCTGAGCCTTGTATGCCAGATTCACCAATGATCTGATATGGTCAGCGCTGTAATGTCCCTTAACGAAGCCCACCTGTGAAGGATGGATGAGGGCCAGAAGGAGGGGATTTAGCCTGTTTGCAAGTATTTTAGCCAGTATCTTGCTGTCTGCGTTCAGCAATGATATAGGCCTATAACTGGCTACTTACAGGGGGTCCTTACCCTTTTTTGGGAAGAACTGTTACTATGGCCTCCCTGAAGGAAGGAGGGAGGGCACCCACCTCCAGTGACTCCTTGTATACTTGCTGGAGGATGGGGTAACTATGGGTTGCAGTATTTGCCAAATTTCCAATGGGAAGCCATCTCCTTCAGGCGACTTGCCCTTCTTTAGGGATTTCAGAGTGGAGGCCACCTCAGCTAAAGTCAGGGGGATGTCTAGTCCTGGGCTTGTTGTTTGGATAATGTGGGGAGGTGTAGAGCCTGCAGAAAGGGGAGAACTCCCTCTGGGTTTGGGCTTCTGGATGAGGTATAAAGTGAGCATAGAACACAGCCATCACCTGGATAATGTCCTCAGTTTTAGGTTGGACCACTCCTTGTTTAGCCACCAGCATGGCAATATGCCTCTCAGCTTGCTGTTTCAACCGCTACACAAAGATTCTGCCACCCTTCCCCCTGCCCTCCCAGTATTTATGTCTGAGGCGGATGATGAAGACTTCAGTTTTTCTGGACAGGAGTTCATTTACTTCCATGCTCAGGGATGTTACCTGATGACCGGTTTGAGTTTGGAGTGATGAACTTTTGAGGGATTTAAATTTTCTTACCGCCGCGGTTGGGCTGGCAGTATAACCTAGAGGTTAGAGTAATGAGATGTGAATGGGCTTAGTACATCCAGCAGCCCAGACTTGGGTTTGATTCTCACAACCTCCACTTGCATACTGTGTGACTCTGAGCAAGTCACTTAACTGCCCAGTGCTCCCAGGTCACCCCTGAAAACAGGCACTTGTGCCTAGTGGGCCTTACCCGGTTACCAAAAACTGAAATATAAAATAAAATAAAATTGTTTTTCCAGGTCCTGGAAATGGCGCTCCCACTTTTTCCTCATCCCATGAGCATAACTCATGATAGCCCTCTGAGGGTGGCCTTAAATACCTCCTATGTGGTAGCCACTGAGGTACCCGCAATTGGGTTATATTGAAAGTGTACAGTGGCCTCCTGCTTCAGCCACGTGATGAAATCTGGGTCCCTTAGGAGTAAGGAGTCCAGCCTCCAGGACAGGGAGGTAGTGCAGAAGGGCCTCAGACATACATCAGCTGGACCGGGGCATGATCTGAAAAGCCCTGTGGAAGGATAGTGGTGTCCATGGTGCTTTGGGTGATGGCTGGGGAGGTGAGCCAAAAATCTATCCAACTGTAAGAGCTATGGACTGGGGAGTGAAAGGAATGATCTCGTTCCTTGGGGTGGAAGATTCACCAAATATCTGAGAGCCTCATATCCTTCTGCAGTTGTACCAGAGCTTGGGCACCCCTGGCATGAGCTTCCATATTGGAGGGGCATGTATCTAGGAGTGGGTCTAGGGTTAAGTTGAAATCTTCCCCCATAAGCAGGAGGACTCCTACCGAAGCCTCCCTCCGCTGCTGAACCAAACCATGAAAGAAAAATGGCGAGTCTTCATTAGGGCCATAAACATTGCCCAGCAACAGGGGTCCCTCTGGGGTATCCATCAAAGCT
Organism: Neoceratodus forsteri; assembly: GCA_016271365.2. NCBI lineage: Eukaryota > Metazoa > Chordata > Ceratodontiformes > Ceratodontidae > Neoceratodus > Neoceratodus forsteri. The sequence continues at coordinate 154,781,952 of CM028131.1, read as the reverse complement.
ATGACCCACCTCCCATTTTGGTCCTTAAACCTCTTTCTAAGGGACCAGTGCAGGGTTTTATTCATGTATAAGTATCACGACTCCCCTCTTATGCGAGCTGGCAGATGCATGGATGACCTGGCCTACCCAGTCCCTCTTAAGCCTTTCCTGATCTCCCTCAATCAGTTTTGTCTCCTGCAAAAAGGCCACCCCTGCTTCAAGCCTCTTCAAATGTGTGAGCACCTGCTTCCTCTTATTGGGGGTATTAAGCCCCTGCACGTTCCAAGTAACACATGATATGTCACCCATGAGAATATTGAGGCAGACACATTCTCAAGGGGTGTATCAAAGACGACGAGGCTGAGCGCAGGGTATGGGACCCCTGCTGGGAACCTTGGGTGCTTCCAATAGCTGAGCATGCACAGGGAGTGGCAAGTGGGACCTTCTGGCCTATGCCAGCAACTAAATAGCCAATACTTACATTTACCTTTGTGCATCAGAGATCAACAACAATAAACAAACCAACAATAAAACTATATACAACAGTAGATATTTCTTCATTGTTTGGGAAGTGTAGAGGCATCCCGATAGCTACCCACTCAGGGTGCGGGTCTACCTCTATTCCTTGGGCACCTTTACTGAGCACTAGGCCCTGGTACTCAACACTACTAAGACCAGGGTGGCAGGAAACCCCTAAGTGCTGCAGGTTTGAGATAGTGAACCTTGGTGTGTAATTCACAGTTGCTTGACAACCTTGAGGGAGAGCTGTGGATGGGGAGATAGAGGTTGAGGCAGCAGAGTTTAGGATATATGGTGGGGGGGACGGGCTATGCCAGACATGAAGGCATGGAACAGACCAATCAAAGGGGGGTGAGAGCCTGTTGGTGTTCTGTACTAAAGGATGCAACCATCATTCCAGAGAAATGGCTCTCACCCTCGTGAAACGCTCACAGTAGGACCAAGCATGAAGGAAGGGAAGGTGGTTTGGAGAGGATGCCACCATATTGAACTTGTGCGTGGGAACCTCCAGGGGAGGGGGGAGGGGAGTCAATCACCCTGGGACGTACCAGTAGTTCTTGGGATTGAGGACAAGTGAGGTTGAGGGTTTGAGAGACCTAGTCCACATGTACCACTGTGACGCTCACCATTCTCCAGCCCACCCTGGTCACTCCTCAGCTGCCGTCCATGCAGTAGTTAGGCCCCTCCACCCCTCCTCCCTTGAAGGTATCCTTCTATCCTTTCAAGCAGGGCCACTGTAGAACTAACAGTTGCTGTGTTCCATCCCCGAGGGTACTGGGGGGTGCACCTTTGAATGGGCTCCTAAATATGAGGATAGGAAAGGAGAGAGTGTGCCGATGGTAGGCCAGAGCAAGGATTGGAAAAGGAAGGAGGGCCTCAAACAACTGGTACAACAACCCACAGGAGACAGGGCTATCCTAGATATAGTACTGACTAACAGGGAAGGGATCACAGATCTCCAGGTAGAAGGTCACCTAGGGGCCAGTGACCATCACATGGTATGGTTCAATTTGGCCACTACATCTAAATCATCCCATTCCAAGGCAAAAATGTGGGACTTCAGAGGAGCTGACTTTGAAAAGATGGCCAACAGAGTTAAGCTAGCCCTGGCAAAAAGAAACAGGTGAGGGGGTACAGGCAAAGTGGGCAAGCATTAAGGATGCAATACTTGAAGCAACATCCCATTGTGTTAGACAGAAAAGGAAGTGCAAAAGAAGAAGGAAACTACTTTGGTTCTCAAATACAGTAGCAGAAAAGGCCAGAGCCAAAAGGCTGGCCTTCAGGAAATATAAGACAACACAGCGGGATGAAGATGGGGAGGCATACCAAACTGCCCTATGGGAAGCAGGGAAGGCAGTAAGGCAGACAAAGTCCCACAATGAGGAAACACTAGCATGAACATTAAAAAAGGTGACAAGACTTTCTATAGATACATTAGTGAAAGGAGAAAGTTCAGAGGGGGTATTGCTAAGCTCAAATGAGAAAGGGGGGCATGTGAGGAGGAGGACCCTGTAAAAGCATCTATCCTAAATAGATACTTTTGCTCAGTATTTACCGAAGAGTAGGTAGGGCAGGGCCCACAGCTCAGCACCATGGACACAGGGAGGAGGGTGGGAAGTGAGCACTACTCCCTTCACAAAAAAGGGCCCTACAAGAGCTCGCTAAGCTCAGGGTGGACAAGGCAATGGGACCTGATGGCATACATCCCAGGGTACTAAGGAGCTAAGGTGGAACTAGTAGAGCCATTAGCAGAACTGTTTAGTGAGTCTCTGAGCACAGGAGAGATCCCAGAAGACTGGAGAAGGGTTCATGTGATCCCGCTCCACAAGAGTGGTAGCAGGGAGGAGGCAGGGAATTACAGACCAGTCAGTCTTACCTCAGTAGTGGGCAAGATTATGGAGGCACTCCTTACGGAAAGGATAGTGCAACACCTGGAATCCATAGGGGCACAGGATCCAAGACAGCATGGGTTTACAAAAGGAAGGTCCTGTCAAACTAATCTCATAGATTTCTTTGACTGGGTAACCAGAGTGGTGGACCAAGGGGGAGCAGTTGATGTCACCTACCTCGACTTCAGCAAAGCTTTCAACACTGTTCCACATAGAAGATTGATAAATAAGCTCTGTAGGCTCTGGGGGGTCAGAACTTGGTCAACTGGGTGGCAAACTGGTTGACGGGCAGAAAACAGAGAGTGGTGGTAAATGGTATACAGTCAGAAGAGATGCAAGTCACAAGTAGGGTACCTCAGGGATCAGTCCTGGGGCCAGTCCTCTTCAATATCTTCATTAGTGACATTGTAGATGGACTAGAGGGTATGGTTTGTCTGTTTGCAGATGACACCAAGATCTGCAACAGAGTAGATGATCCAGATGGGGTGGGCAGAATGAGAAGAGATCTGGATAAACAGCAAAATGGTCAGAAAAGTGGCAACTGGGATTTAATGCAAAAGAGTGCAAGATCATGCACATAGGGAAAAGAAACCCTGAAGCCACCTATAGGCTGGGAGGGAGTTGCTGGCAGTCACAAGGAAGAAGAGACTTGAGCATCATCATCACCAATGACCTGAAATCATCCAAGCTGACCTCTAAAGCAGTAGGTAAGGCTAGGGGGATGTTAGGGTGTAATAGTAGGGGTATCACAAGTCGGAAGAGGGAGGTAATAATCCCTCTTTACAAGACACTGGTTAGGCCCCATCTGGAGTACTGCATGCAGTACTGGAGGCCACACCTTCACAAGGACATTAACCAAATTGAGGCAGTCCAGAGAAGGGCAACCAAAATGGTGCAGGGACTGCATCAGAAGATGTATGAGGACAGATTAATGGAGCTCAGTATGTATACCATTGAGCAAAGGAGGGAGAGAGGTGATATGATTGAAACATTCAAACACTTTAAGGGTATTAACAAGGTGAAAGAGTCTAACATGTTTAAATACAAGAAAAATAGCAGGACAAGAGGACACAGCATGAGATTAGAGGGAGGCCGATTAAGGGGGAATGTGAGGAAATTCTTTTTCACAGAAAGAGCGGTGGATGCATGGAACGGCCTACCTCAGGAAGTGGTGGCTATGAATACAGTGCAGGGCTTCAAACAGGCATGGGATAGGCATAAGGGAGCAATACAGATAAGTATGAATAGATAGGCCACTGACAGAGCAAAGGCCGATGGCACATTTATAAGGTAGAAAAAGAAATGGGCAGACTGGATGGGTCTTGCGGTCCTTATCTGCCGTCAACCTCAACCTCTATGAAGGCTCCTCCACCCTCTCCCTTTACTTCATGCCAGCTCCTATGCCTGTGTTACCCCCTGGAATCCCACCTTATGCTGGAGCTCGGCCTGAGGCTTGTGAACCAAGCCGTCTGTATTAATGAATAGCAGTGGGGGGAGTGGTACGCAACAGGCTACGCCACTAAGTAAATTTAGGGCCTGAGCTTGGCCTTCTCCAGTAGCCCCTGCTGCCCAAAGCTAGCAGTATGAGACCAAAACCCCTGATCAGGACTCTGGCCCCTACTACAGCGAACAGAGCACATAACAAATTATCAAGTACGACCTACCCAGTGGCCGTAAAACAGCCAGCAAACAACAGAGGAGATAAGGGGGGGGATTGCTGAGACAAAGGCGGACAGTATAACTCAGGCCTGATCAGCAACCCTTGCCCCTGCAGATGTTGAGTTCACCGCTGGAGAATCCCTCCCAGTATGGGAGTGGGGCCGTCACAAACAAATACCAGTCAGCATGGCTGTGGAGTCTACAGGCCAGGGGAGGAGGTACCTCACACTACTCGAGGAGTGAGTCATGGCTGACCTGCTCAGGATTGCTCATGGCCAGTGAAGTTCATGTCAGCAAGCCCCCCTAGAGATCCCCCTGTCCCTCCCCATCCCCAGCCTGCATAGAACATGAAAGAAAGTGCCAACAAACCAAAAAAAACATTACTTATCTGATCCCAATGTTCGGTCTGATGAATGCTGGGGTCCTGGGATGGCCTGGATAGGGCCACTGCCTGGCTGGCTGCTTCTCAATACAGCATCGTGGAGCATGTGGATTCAGGCACCAGTTGTGGAGACACACTCAGAGCTGCTTGGCTCTGCAGCGAATGATGCAGTTGACTTTAGGGTTGGCTGGTTCGGGGGTCTGATGCTTTCCCACTGGAGCCCCAGAGGTCTTCTGATGCTACTCTGGGGAATTTGGACAAAGGGCCTCATAGCGATTTGCAGAGTAGTGTTCCTGCAGCGGTTCTGGCTCTCCAGTCTCCATTCTGTGATCTTCCGGGAATTCAGAGGGACGTCTGTCCGAGGGGCGTTCTCTCTTCGAGTGTCTTCTTGGGGCATTCCACTTTCTGTTGTGCTTGGGGGAGGAACTTCTGAGGGAGTGTCTGGATTCTCCATCCAGTCCCCCTTCCTCTCACTCTGGATGGGTGACCTTCTGTCTTGGCCCCTGGAGGGTTCTCTGGGGTGGGTTTGCAGCTGGGCCGGGGAGCTCAGTTTGGCCGGCTAGGTACACCACAAGAAGTCCAAAAGGGCATCGGGAGTATCAAAACTGAGCGGCATCCCATTGTGCTCGACCCTCATGGAGGCAGGATAGCACATGGAAAAGGACAGTCCAACTCAGTGCATGAAATGCCTGTCCTCTGTGCAGGTCTTCCTCCTATCCGACAGATCCTTGTAAAAATCCTGATAAATGCTGACCTTATGAGAGCACCACATCACTTGCTGTTGTTCCCTTGCTCTGGCCATAATCACGTTTTTGACACTTGAGTTAAGAAATCTTGCTATGGTGGGACATGGCCTGTCTTGGGGTTTAGGCAGTGGGGCCAGCGACTTGTGAGTTCTCTCCACCTGGGGAGGGCAGGCTGGATCTAGCTTGAACATCTCCATCAAGTCATTCTGTAAGAATCCCTCCGTGTCTCTAGATTCTGCTCATTCAGAAAAGCCAGGAAACATAAGTTGTTTCTATGACCCCTGTTCTCAAGGTCATCGAGCTTGCTGAGTATCTGTAGGCTAGCGCACTGCTGATCCCTCAGGGCAGAAGTCAAGTCCTGCACTTTGAGGTCCATTGCATGGACCTTTCACTCAGTTTGTAAGATTCTTGCTTCCAGTGTCTGGACCATCTGAGTATTCCGATTGGTAGTGAGTGTGACCTGGGCTATTTGTTCCAAAAGGTGCCCAAACATAGCCTCCACCGACGGGTTGCCACATCATGCAGGTTGCTGCTGCATCATGCTGTTGGTGAAAATGAGATCCTCACTGGCTGTATGAAAAAAAAGAGTCAAATTCACGATTGAACACTGCCAGTTGGTCCAAAATAGCTATTTATACAGGGTCCCACTGTTCCTCTTACCTGCAATAGTTGAAATTATGCTGAATCAGCCATGGATAAATAAAGGATATAGACAGATTAGCTCTCTTGGTTGGTGAGCCGATATACTAAGCAACCATGCTGGTACTGTAGGTGCCCCTAGTGGCCAGGTCCTGTCCAGTTTCTTTGTCTACAGGCTCCAAAAGTTGTTGCACACTTGGCACAAGTGCATTTTAACCAGGTTTCTGCTACAGCAGATATCACCACTGTCATTAGGGTCCAAAAGTGGTTCTATGTCAGTTGCAAACAGAGTAAGCAGTTCCTCAAAATCCCGTGCAGAACTGTCATCCAACATTGCCAAGTTTTGAAGTTTCTTGGTTTAGCTGACAGGCAGTAACTTTTTAACTGGAAAGTGTGTTTTTTTTCATGCTTTATTCGGTTGTTGACTACAGTATGCTTTATAGGGAAAATGGATCTTCTTCAAAAAGGTAGTTTTTTGGAATGGCCAGCTCGTGCTACCCTACATCAAGACTGACATTATCAACACTTCACAACATTTACTTTTCTTTTTTAAAGTATTTATTATATTTCATTAAAAGAAACACAATGCATTGCACACTGAATTCCCAGTTGTTAATTGTTATATGACTTATGAATTCCATGATTTTCTGGTTATGCTGTGATGAAATATTTGAGGGTGGTTCGGCTGTTGGCTGCCATCAGCTTATAGAGCTTTGCGCTAACAATTTGATGCTGTCCAGTGCTTGAAATTTTTAATTGACATCCCAAGTATCTTGATGCTTCACCCCCTTCCCCCCTTGGATACCCCCACTTACAATTCCTGTTTCTCATCACCCTGCCACACTCTACCTCTCCTCTCCTTCTTTCCCCCTTCCAGTAAACATAACCTAACACTGGCCTACCCTTACACTCAATTAACCACTTATAACCTACCCCTATATCCCTCTTATATGCACTTTAGTTCACCCTGTCATCTCTGTTTGCCTTGAAAATCACGTTCTGTCAGCATCTCTCCGTAAATTTCCTTTTCCTTCTGCCATGCTACCCTCCGTAATTTTTCTTTCCCTCCTCCCATTCTTCCTTTCTTTACTCCAATTACTGTAAATCTTGAATATCTATATTACATTAATGGCTACCAATCACTATTGGGTCACCTTACCATCTAGTGCTACATACTGTTGGCAAGTTGTTAATGTTTTCCAGTATTACCAACTGTTGCCAATTCTATATGTGTCTTCATATCTACTATACTTAATTGTTGCATTGTTAACCAATGTTATCCACCTGTAATCTTTCCTGCTCTCATTGTATGCAAGTAAGCAAATTGTATTCTAACATTGTAACTTGTCTCAGTATTCTGTCCCATTGTTCCCTACCCCCCAGGTTGCACCAGGAGATGAGCAACTTGTTGCTCAGCATCCCTTCCTGGTGAAACATTTCAATAAATAAATAAAAAATAAAGGATTGCCATGTAATTTACTGTACTATGTATCATTAAGTTCTTTGTCTTTATTCCCCGTGCCCACTCATTTTACTAAGCTTGTTTTAAAGTGAACTATGAATATTTGTTCCCCTTTTGGCATCTGTTTGATAGTGCTACTTCAACAGATGCAGTCACGTTTTCAGCATTCAGTACACTATTAAGAAGCGTTGGCAAACATCTCAACTTATATACAATGTATTCATTTTATTACAGTACCATCTGTCTACAACTTATGATTCCTGGAGTGGGGGTGTGCGTGTGCATGTGTGTGTGTGTGTGTGTGTGTGCATGCATGCGTGTGTGCGTGTGTGCGTGCATGCATGTGTGACGTGCAATGAGTGGTGTAGGGTGTGTGTGTGTCTGTGTGTGTGTGTGTGTTGTGTGTGTGTAGGGTGGGGGAGAAGAGAATGCAGTTGCACTGTCAGCTGCTCTCAGACTTCAATTAGTTTCTGCGGACAAATTTTCTTTTTAAAAATGAAAATTTAACATGGCTTGTGCTGTGTTACAAAAGTATGTCTTTGCAGGGATAGTCTGTACTAAAATCTGTTTTTAACTGTCAGATTTACTCATGCCATCTCCACATCAGCATTGAGAGTAATGGCTTCTGCTTCACAGTACGGCAGCATGGTACATGATGGCAGACACTTTTTAACCAGGTATATCTCAAATTATTTCCATTTTGTAATAGCTGTATAATGAGAAGGTGGGGAAACAAAGAGTGGACTCTTACTGGAGGGCAAACAAAGAGCACATTTCTATTCATGCATGACTGATTTCATACTATCACTGGATATAAACTATACAGGAGGGACAGAGTAGTCAGGAAGGGGTGAGGAGTGGCACTTTATATCAGGGAAGGAATAACTTGCACGAGGGAGGAGTCTAAGGAAGGGGAGGCGGAGGCATTATGGATTCAGTTAAGGTCCAATAGAGGGAGAAAGGTGAGGTTAGGGGTGGTTTACAGACCACCCAGTCAGATGATGAGAGAGACAGGGAACTGATCTCAAATATTTGAAGCTGAGGGGAAAGGAGAGGTGGTAATTGTGGGGGACTTCAACCTGCCCAAGGTGGACTGGAGAATACCATCCTCAACATGTGCTAAGAGTCAGGTGATCCTTGAAGCACTGCAGAGTGGGTTCCTGACTCAGGGCATCACTGAACCAATAAGAGCTGAGGCAATTCTTGATTTGGTGCTCACAAATGGGGAGCACATACAGGAAATAATGGTCAGGGAGCCACTGGGTGGGAGTGACCATTGCACAGTGTGGTTCCATTTGGATATGGGCAGGGATAGTATCCCGACTAAGACCAAAATCTTGGATTTCAGCAGAGCGGACTTCAGGAAAATGGATGAGGTTCTAAGGAGCCATCTGGTGGGCATCAGAGCAGATTTGGGGGTGGACCAAAAGTGGTCCATCATTAAGGAAGTAATACTGGTTGCCACAGATGAGTGTGTTAGGCTCAGAGGTAAGAACACAAGGGTGAAAGCGCCCAGCTGGTTCAGTTCTGGGGTTGCCAAGGCAGTAAGGGAAAAGAGGTTGGCCTATAGAAAATTCAGGAAGACCAAGAGAGAGGTGGACAGGGAAAATTACCTAAAGTTGGCTAGTGAGGCAAGTAAGGAAGTCCAGTGAGCAAAGGCACAGAAGGAGCTGCAAATTGCTGAAGGAATTAAGAAGTGGGAGAAGGCTTTCTTTCACTATATAAGCGAGAAAAGGGACAAGAAAGAAGAGATTATTAGGCTTAAGAAAGGGGTGAAGTGGGTGCAGGATAATGGAGGAAAAGCAGAGATACTAAATGAATACTTCTGTCCTGTCTTCACCATGGAGAAGGATGGACCAGTGCCTTCAGGAGGGAAAAGAGGTGCGGGGGTGGGGAGGGAAACACAGACATAGTGATAGAGGAGGATAGAGTGAGAGAGGGTCTGCTGGCATTGAAAGTGGACAAATCACCAGGCCCGGACAGAGTGCATCCAAGGGTACTAAAGGAACTGGCTGAAGAGCTGGCAGGTCCACTAGCAGACCCATTTAATAGTTCACTAGAGTCAGGCATGGTACCACAGGCCTGGAGAACAACATATGCAGTGCCCCTTCACAAAAGTGGTCCCAAGGATGATCCAGGAAATTACAGACAAATCAGTCTGACCTCCATTGTGGGAAAGCTCATGGAGACCATACCAAAGGAAAGGTTGGTGGCATATCTAGAGGAACATGGTCTCCAGGATGAGAGGCAGCATGGGTTCATGGGGGGTGGAGATTGTGTCTAACAAATCTGATTGACTTCTTTGACTGTGTCACTAAGACAGTAGACAGGGGCCAAGCAGTAGATATCCTCTATCTTGATTTCAGTAAGGCCTTAGACTCTGTGCCCCACAAAAGGTTGACCAGGAAGTTGGTGGATCTTGGGGTTTGGGAGAAGATGGCCAGATGAGTGGAAACTGGCTGAGGGACAGAACCCAGAGGGTGGTGGGGGGGGAGAGTTATCTGGCACCAGAGATGTAGCCAGTGGGGCCCCATAGGGCTCCGTGCTGGGGCCAGTGTTGTTCAATGCCTTCATCACTGACATTGGGGGTGGCATTAAAAGGCAAAATGGGCCTATCCACTGATGACACCAAGCTCTGAGGGAGAGTGGACATAGCTGAAGGGATACGGGACCTACAGGAAGCTCTGGAAAAGCTGGGGAGGTGGTCCAGGATCTGGCAGCTTGGCTTTAGTGCCAGGAAATGCAAAGTTATGCATATTGGAGCCAAGAGTCCCAGAACAAAGTATTACCTGGGTGGAGTCAGAGTAGCTGCATCAGAGGAGGAGAAGGACCTGGAAGTGATGATCATTAGTGACCTGAGGCACTCCACACAGTCCAAGAAAGCAGCAGCAAAGGCAAGCAAGATGCTGGGATGCATAGCTAGGGAAATCAGTAGTAGGAGAGAGGAGGTTATACTGCCCTTGTTCAGGTCACTGGTAAGGCCGCATCTAGAGTATGGAGTTCAGTACTGGTGCCCACACCTCAAAAAGGACATTAACCTGCTTGAGAAGATACAGAGGAGGGCTACAAAGATGATAACCGGTCAGCAGGGCAAGGCATACAAGGAGAGGTTGAGGTACTGAACATGTTCTCCCTGGAAGACAGGGAGAGAGAGAGAGAGAGAGAGAGAGAGAGAGAGAGAGAGAGAGGGGACATGATTGGGACATTCAAGTACTTGAAAGGGATAAGTAATGTTGATAAGGAAAGTCTCTTTAAACTGAGTGGCAACCATATCACGTGGGGGCACAGTCTTAAGCTGGAGGGTGGGAGGTTTAGGAGGGATGTCAGGAAGCACTTCTTCACAGAAAGGGTGGCTGGTACTTGGAATGCACTGCCGGAAGAGGTCATCTCATTAAAGACAGTGAGGAGCTTTAAGAGAGGCTGGGATAGGCATGGGGGGGAAATAAGAATCATGGTTAGGGAGGATGGGAGGAGTGGAGAGGGAGGGCAGGGACATTAGCTCAAGCTGTGGACCCTGCAATACGAGCAGACTTGATAGACCAAATGGCCTTCTTCTGCTGGCTTGTTCATATGTATGTTCATATGTACATATTTATGCCATTTGATTTTGAACAAAATGAAACTGTTTTAGAATGTTCAATTTTAGATGAAAACTAGCACCAGCAGTCTGTTCAGGGTCTGTATGTTCTGCTTTATTGCAGATCATTGCATTTCCATTTTGACATCCCTTGGATCCAAATAAACATTTATCTAGATCTAAGGAAGTGAGATAAAATAATAGACAAGGGACTGTGTATTACATAAACAATGTATGGGGAAGTGTACTTAATGAGAAATTAATGGTTGCCCAAGGTGTGGGATGCTACATTTTTATTAAAGCATCCCACACCGACGGCAACCATTAATTCCTAATTTAAGCACACTTCCCCATCTTTTATTATTTATAATTGCTAGGCAGCAATTTTTTCCAGCCCTGAGTCTCTCACTCACACACACTCATACACACACACGCAGTCTGTCTCCCCATCCCTCGTTTTTTTTACTTTTCTTTTTTTACAGTTGCTTTTTTATGTTTGTTTAGTTTGGGCAGATTTGTGTATTGAGATTGTGATTTCTTACCTCAATGAGCAAGGTAGGAGCCATTCTTGGTGAAGCACATGCGAGGCATTCCCGGAAGTTTTTCTCCGATGGGGCTGTAAAATGACAGTGCAGGTTGTGAATGGCAGGATCAACCAGATACAAATAGGGGAAAAGAACTGTTTAAAAGTAAAAACATTATACATGCTCTTGGTGTGGCAGCTCCTCACTAAACGGGACAGAGGAGTCGCCATGTTTGTCACGGTGTTTAGCCCGCCCATTAGAATTGCACAGCTAATCAGGATGCGGATCTTGTTTTACTGATGGGGTGTGTGTTTGCCGTTATAACCCACATTATAACTCACTCAGACAATGAAAAAAATTGCTGACGAGTTATTATAAGGCAATAATACCATTGAGATGTTTTGAGGACATGTGAACCTTGAGAGTGACATTCAAGAGGTCCCAGCATATTCCAAGAACCTTGAGATTGTATTTTAGTTGCGTAATCACAGTCCCCTATTTGTAATATATGGATGGAAGCTTATTTAATCAAATTAAGCCCATTTGGGTGCTTTAAACTTAGCCACAATGCGACTTTCATCTGGTGGCTCTGAGACCAGGGAAGTCCCTTCCCAAAGGCCTGAAGTTATCCAGGCAGAACTAGCTGCCAAAGACCTGGATAACCCAGGCCAAGAAAAGCCAACTAGGCCCAAAGGCATTTTTGAACTTTAGGAATAAAAAATGCAAGCAAAAACCAGGCTGAAGCCAACTAGCTGAACATCATATAAATATCTTTCTGAGAACTATTATAGAAGCCTTCAGCATAGCAGTTTTCACACAGTGCATAAAGCTGATCATACAAATGATGCATAGCATCTTTCACCCTGGTACAAATGAGTTACATAGGCAGCATATTTTGACCACAGAAGCATTGAGCTTTGCAGCATACTATTAACTTATGGAAGGAAAATATATTTTACAAGAAATTCATAAATAACATGCTTCATGAACTTAAACAGTGCATTTTAAACTGCATCACAACACAATGCATTTGTTATTAGCATTGCAGTCAGGATATCTAACTGGTGTCTTCATGAAAGAGCCTCTCAGTTAGACTATAAAACTCCAGACTCCTTGTACCATGAGGAGACACTCCAAATATGCTCCTGGAAAGTGGCTACTGAGTGTCCACCCTGTGGGCATTGTGCCTAAGACTTACTGATAGGTTTCAGCTGAGTGGTAAGATTGATTCATAGATTCATTGATTCTGTCAGCTGATGAGGACCTCTTGACCCACCTAGTTTGCCCCTAAAATTCCCCCTAAAAGTGCTACCCAAGCCACTACTGGGGGGGGGGGTCGCTGTCCACCCCCTCCATTATCCAAGATACCCATATGTTTATCCTATGCATGCTTAAAGCCTGTGACTATATTTGCCCCTACCACCTCTGCTAGGAGGTGGTGCCAGTAGTCCACCACCCTTTCCATGAAGAAGAACTTCCTCACATTACTCCTGAACCTACCCCCCTCCGATTTCATATTGTGACCTCTAGTCTTAGAACTCTTTTTTATTCTGGAAAATACTCTGCTCCTTCACCTTGTTTATTCCCCTGAGATATTTAAATGTGTCAATCATATCCCCACCTCCTCTTGTCCCCCAGGCAGTACAAGTTTAATTCCTTAAGCCTCTGTCTTCATAGGTCTTCCGATGCAGGCCCTGCACCATTTTGGTTGCCCTCCTCTGCACAGTTTCCACCTTGTCCCAGCCCTTTCAAAGATGGGGCCTCCAGAACTGCACACAGTACTCATGGTGCGGCCTCACCAATGAGATATACTGGGATATGGTCACCTCCCTCCTTTTGTTGGTGACACCCCTCTATGCATCCAAGCATTTGGTTTGCCTTTCCCTTTGCCTTCCCACACTGCTTCACCACCTTTAGGTCACTGGTAATGATAATTGCCAGGTCTCTCTCTTGCCTTGTGACCTCTAATACCTCTCCTCCCAGAGTGTACTCCACCCCCAGTTTCCTGCGTACCAAATGCATAACCTTGCACTTCTTAGAGTTAAGTCATAGCTGCCACCTTTCTGATCACTCTTCTAACTTTTTTAGGTCCTTCACTATCCTTTCCACACATCCCTGCATGTCCACCCTGTTGCAGATCTTTCTGTCATCCGCAAACAGGCATACCCACTTTCTCAGTTCCTCTGTCATGTCACTAGGGGAGCACGACAACTCACTCCCGACAATTCACTCCTTACAGACTCGCTCCTGACATTATGCTCTGATGTCAATTCGCTCCTGCGACAACCCATCCCCTGTCTATTCACTCCCACCAGATGTGCCACTATATCAGATCAAAGAACGAATATACCATGATGGTCACAGATAAATATATTTTCTGATATTTTAAAAACCATCACGCTGGCAGGCTTCTTCCACAGATTGGTCTGGATGTTGCCTTATATCATTGGTCAGCATTCACAGAGATAGTGCGGCACTGACTCATAAACAACTGAAGGAATGAGGGAACAAGGCAGGTGGAGGGTGAATTTAGAATAGAAAATTACAATTAGCACAGCACTGATTCAGAAGCAACTGAGGGAATGAGGTGAGAGGTGAATTTAGAAATTAACATTAGCGCAGCACTGATTCAGAAGCAACAGAGGGAATGAAACTGTTTTTTTTTGTTTGTTTTTTTATCTTTTGCCGCAGAGGTATTTGGAGGTGAATGAACACGTCACTGTCGTGGGCACAAGGTACAACAAACATTTACAGAACTTCCAGATACTGAAAAGCCACTGTTTATAGCTTCATGTTACTTTTGGTAGCAGAGTTCTGTCTCCTCAGTTTTTAAATAGATAGGAGTGAGGAGAGGAGAGGAGAAGAGAAGACAAGACAAGGAGGATATCAGCATGCTAACATCATGGGAGGTCTGAAGTGATTTACAGGCAGCTCAGAGTGATGTCTTGGAGCTGTATCATAAACTTGCTACAAGTAGACAACTTACTAATTTAACTACTTTGCAGAGCCACAGGAGTGAATTGCTGGGAGTAGGTTTGTAAGAGAGTGAGTTGACAGGGGAGTGTATTGTCGGGCATGAATCCATCAGGAGCAAATTGTTGGGAGTGAGTTATCATAGATCCTCTCACTAGCATAGATATTGAAAAGTGCAGAGCCCAATATGGACCCCTGTAGCACCCCACTAGTCACCTTCCCCTCCCCAGTGTACCTGGTTTACCACCACTCTTTGGCTCCTATTCCTAAGACAGTTTTCCACCCAATCTATGATTTTAGGTCCCACCCAAGGCTGCTCAGTTTCATTACCAACCTTTTATGTGGGACGGTGTAAAAGTCCTTGCTGAAATCTAGATAGACCACATCCACATCCCACCCTAGTGCACTACTGGGGTCACCTCGTCAAAGAACTCTATCAGATTGGTCAGACAGGACCTCCCCCCGTGAACCCATGCTGTCTTTGGTCCTGCAGTCTGGTGGTCTTAAGCTGTTGTCCAGTTCTTTCCTTTAGGAGTGATTCCATGACCTTTCCAACTAAGGACATCAGGCTGACCAGCCTGTCATTTCCAGGTTCCTCCCTACTACCCCTTTTGTGGAGCAGGACAACATCAACCCTCCTCCAGTCCCCTGACAACTCACCAATTTCTAGAGACCAGTTTGCCTGTAGCATAGGTAGCTGGGTAACATACAAAATACTACTAGTGGTCAGGATTACAGGTCCAAATAAGACCGCTCTTGGGGAAATGTTTTGCAACGTGTATACATAAATTAGGCAACAGGTTAGTTAGGATGTAGTTTTGAATAGTTGTTTATGACAGGAATACTAACATTGTTGTATAATTTAGTTAGATTACCTGGTCCTGTTACTCAGAACAGGGATTTGTATTAGGAGCAGACTGCTAGGCTCATAAAATAGTTATCTGCTTATTGCTTATGCTGGGTAAGGGTGAAAAGGAGTTTGCCATGACATATTGAATGAATTTTTATGATATGAGAATTGAGAACAGTCTTTCATGTATCTTTTGCTTATATAGTTTAGTAGGTATGTAAGCACCCTAATTATAGAAATAATAGTTACAGCAAACTGCCTGAGTTTTGAGCACTTGCTCTGGATCTGTCTTGTTAAATACATAGAAAATGAGTACTCAGATAATTGTATCATATGGACCCTGGCATGGGCAGCTGGTTCCAGTACCAGTTCTGGTTTTGGTGCCAGTTCTAGGTGACAATTATGGTGCAGAAACAGTGTTGTACATCCAGGAGTTAAGTTCGATAACTCTTTGAGGACATGGTAGGAATAACTCTTTAAGGACAGAAATCCGGACAGTTTACAAGGTACTGGGCAAGGTTCAAACAGTTTCAGATTTCCACACTAGAAAACCTTCCCCCCAATCCATGTAGGAGATGCATTTAGCAATCCACAATGGACAAATTAAGCAAACTTTTAAATTGCATCTAACCCACAGGTGTTAATCTGAAAAACTGTCTGCATGCACATCACTGCCAGCTACACTTTTTGTGTTTTCAGGGGGTTGTGTTTATAGCATTTAGACATACTGGGCTCAAATTTCAGAAGCCTTATTTTGACCCAAGGTGCCTGCGTCAAACAGCAGTGACACAAGGGGCACCTTGTGCCAAACCGTGGGGATTCCACAATTCTAAAAGGCCCTCTGTTGTACACAAGGACCCAGTGCACCAGACTAGCCCTGCATCAGGTCCGTGCCAAGCTTCTAGGTGCACCAGGGTCAGGGTAGTAGGGAGCTTGTAGCATATGCAACCTACCAAATCCCCATCAACGGGATTCTGTAAATCCTCTCAGAGGGCACACTTCCAAGTACTGTTAGACCAGCCAGGGCTGGTCTAGCAATCCTTGTGCCACCCACAGAGCCCTTCTTGGGCAGGTGGTAACATGTACCACAGTCTCCCATACCCCCATGACAGCCATGGCTTAGTGTTTCTTTCCCAACCAATTGATTGAAAATACAATGAAACAGTTTAGAAAGATTACAGCTTGAGTCACCAATAGGAATTGTTGCTACAGTCAAATATTGGTGTATTATTTTCATTACAGTACCTACTCCAGAATACATGGAGTGTAATATTCTGGTTTTGTGGCATTAGCCTACAAATTATTTCTAGTCTTCTAAGAGTGCCACTCATCTGCCCCCACAGCTTGTAGTAAACCTCTCATGTGTGCCGTCTTGTCAGTGCATAGCCACATTTGCTGCAAGCTGTGGGACTTTGGCACCAGGACCCTACCCGTTAGTGAATCAGTTGCAGGGTTCCTGGAGCACCTACGATTGATTCAAAGTGTCATTGGTGTAGCTTGCAGCAAACTGAGAATTGAGCCCACTATGTTTTGCATAGTGTTGTTTTGATTATTAGACAGTGTCTTGTGGGAATACTTCAAACTGCATTTTTTGTTTTATTGCAACCAATTGTCTGCCCCCGGTCAAAACTGTTGTGTTTACTTGCATATTTAGACAACATTGTGTTTATATTTTTAAACTGCATTTTTGTGCTGTTGTGTTCTAACTTCCATGTGTGTTTTTGTCTCTTACTGCAACCCCCCCAATCAGAGTTTTCCTGTTTGCCTTTTTGCATTTCAGTCAACTGTATATTTTAGACTGCATCTTTGAACTACTGTGTTTAACGCAGTATCACTGGGCAAACTGTGTAACTTTCAGCTGCATTTTTATGGCTGCAGTAGGCAGATCTCTACAGACATGTTGCCATTAGTAGAGAAAGGGAACTCTCCACTCCAGATTTCCAATGGACTAGATAAAATTGGAGGTTTTGTGGAATTACTTCACTAACTGAAGCAGTCTGCTGTGTTTATTCATCTGAGCAGTGTTGCACTGGACTATTTTGTATAATAACTAATAGATTCAATTTGGCTAGTATTCTCTTTCAAGAGAAATTCATAGCTCATAAACATGTCACCTTAGTCATCCTTTCCCAGCAACAAATTTCATAAAAAGACTTACACCGTCTTTTAACCTCTTAAGACACTATCTGATTGGCACAGTCTCAGACATAGTTTACTATAGCAGAAGACATCTGTTTCTGTAACCCCTAAGACAAGTAAAGAACTTTTATCTTTTGTTACTACTTTTACTATGCTTTTTGAAAGAAAAAAATATTTGTATTGGGCTTTAGCTGGCAAACACATTATGAAACGTCTAGCCCTGAAAACAGCCAACTGTTCTAGTTTCAAATCTACAGTAAGTGCATAGTAAAACCAATTATCTTGTTACTGCCTTCAGTAGTATCTAGAATGCACTTTAGTCTAGCAGAAGACAGCTGCTTCTTTAACCCCTAAGACAGGTAAAAGACAGTATCTTTTGTTACTTTTTTTACTATTCTTTTTTTGGGAAAAAATATGTATATTGAGCTACAGTATGGCTCGTAAACACATCCTGTAACTTTTAGCCCTGTAAATGCAATGTTACTGATTTCAAATCTAAGTACAAATTACAGCCTCCAGCACTATGTCTAGCATAGTTTATTATATCAGAAGACAGCTGTTTCTTTAACCCCTTTCATTCAAACACAAACATACTCACCATTCTCATGGCCACAGCATTCAAATAAATACTACAGCCTAATGTGTTATAAAACAATAAAGAAACTGTTTATTTCAGTCTTGGTTATAAGGAACACAGTGAAGTTCAGTTTACAATGTGGAATTTGCTCACTATGGTAAATGTAATTATATATTTACATTCAGCTGTTTAATGATTAAAATAACATATTCATCAACTTAGCCTCTTCCCCACTTCCACCACATCTTGACTACATGATTTACATAATGATAGTACAGAAAGAATTATAGATTTTCTTTAAATATTTCCTATCCTATATTTTATATCCTGGATAGCACAGGGGAGATGCTACATCTCATTCTCATAGGGATATTTATTTTGTACATTGTTGCACTGTATTTACTCAGGATATCCTAGATTAGATGCAATATCTTGTTTTCAGTGGGGGTCATGATTTTATCATTTTTTATAATGTATTTATCCAGGGTAGCCTAGTCCAGATGTAAAATATTGTTTTCAGCATATGCTGATCGACACAATGCAGCATAATAATGTGTAGATGTAGACCCCCCCCCCCAAATAAGATGTCACATTTTCTGTGAACTATCCAGGCTAAATATCAATCAGCAGGCATATTCTAGAAAAACACATTATAAAAATGTGTAAAAGGAAGACCACATTGAAACTGCCTCTCAGCAGATCTGTATTATGCAAATACTTTGGAAAAATGGTAAAAGCATGACTGCACTGTAAATGACATATTGAATCTCAACTGCCACATCCTGTAAAAATTCAATATTTAACATTGGTTAAATGCTTTATTTATTTATTAAGATTTTAGATAACACCTTTGAGCAAGCAGGGCTCTTTCACAAAGGTTCCACATCATGGACAATAGACAAGTTAAGATAAGACATGCAAATTAATAACAGGTAAAAATTACAATATGGTTACAGTACATGAGCTGCCAAAGGCTTTTATCAAGGTACAAATGAGAATTGAGTAAAGGATGCAGTTTAAAACAGAGCACTAGTCATTATACACAGTATGCCTGGAGCAGTAACATGTGAGGTTGTGCTCTTACTGGTGCTAATAGAGGGGTAGAGGTAGCAAAGAGTGTCGGCTTAGTAGTTGAAAACACAGCAAAGTTCAGGGAGGAGGAGGAGGGAAGGGGAGTATGGTGGCATAAGAGAGGAGAAGAGCAAGGGATTAGGTGTGAGGTAGAGCGTGGAAGGTAGGTGATAAGATGGGTGGAGGGGACAGAAGAGGAAAAATGGCAGGAAAAGGAGAGAGAGAGGAGAGTGAAAAGAGAACTAGGATGGGGAAGGGAGTTTTGAAGGGGAGATTCAAAGATTAAAAGGAAGTACAGGAGCTGCAAAGGCTTTGTCAAGCAAGGAGGGTGGAATGATACAGAGGGGCAAGGGAGTGGCTAGGGAAGGCTGATGAGGGATATGGGAAAGAGATAACAGGGGGTGAGTGGGAGGGAGGTGCATTAGTGCAAGGGAAGGCCAGTAGAGCAAGCAGAGAAACTTAAGTGAAGGAATTGCAGTAGGCACTGGCAACCAAATGCTACTGAAGTTTTCATTTAAAAGAGCTGACATTCGTGGTGTTGGTGATTGTCACTGGAAGGGAGTTGAACCAGTGGGAGGCCTACTTTGTAGGAGTGCTGTCCTTGTGTGGTCCTACAGTGGGGAATAAAAAAGGCTATGCTTTCTTAACTCCTGGTTAGGTGAGAGACACAGTGAGGGGACAGTAAGGACTGAACCCCAGGGGGCAGAAGACCCAGCGAGGTCTTCTTTGCAAGAATGCAGGTCTAATACTTTATTATGCAAGACAGCTTTAGCCAGTTTGCCTGTTCGTAGACATCACAAGCATGTGAGAGTCGAGCGGCAGAGGTGAGGAGCTGGCATGCCTCGTTAAGGGCTAGGGCAATGCGCCAGAGGTCAGTGTCAGTGGCTGATCCATAAACTACCAGACCATAGTTAATTAATGAGGTAACTAAGCTCTAGATAGCAAGATTTAATGCTTCAGACATCAAACAGTGCCTATGCCTATACAGCATCCCAATGCGGGTATTCACAGCTTTAGCGATGTTAAGAATATGCTTTGTGTAACATATAGTGCAGCTAGGGGTCACACCCAGGTATTTGAACTGGTCAGTCTGTTCCAACACAGTGCCACCACAATTGTTCATTAGCAGTTGTAGGTGTTTATGTTTTTTATGTGTACCATGAAACAGCATTGATTTGGTTTTTGAGTAATTTAGGATGAGCTTGTGCAACCCGAAACAGGTTTCAACTTCTGCAAAACTTTGCTGCAGTTGCCGCTGAAGGAGAGAGGGGTCAGAGTGGCTTATGAAAATGACTGCCTCATCTGCATATAGGAGAATTCTCTCATGGCATGAGGCAGGGAGGTTGTTCATGAAGATGCTAAAGAGTAAGGGGCCAAAGATAGAACCTTGGGGGATGCCCGACCGGACTGGGAGGGAAGTCAAGATGGATTCTCCAATTCTAACCTGCTAGGAGCAGTCACTAAGGTAGCTTTGAAACCAGCGGGTGGCATCCAGTGAAATGCTTTACTCAAATTAAATAAATATTTTAAATATCGACTTGGCTAGTCTTTCCTCATAGGACTTATCCCACAGGTCCTGCACCATTTTAGTTGCCCTCCACTGCACTGCCTCCACCCTATGTTCTTTGAGATGGGGCCTCCAGAACTGGACACAGTATTCCAGGTGCGGTCTCATGAGTCTTACACAGGGGCAAGATAACCTCCCTCTTTATTCTCCTGATACCCCTTCCTATGCATTCAGTCATCAGGCTAGCCTTTCCAGCTACCTTATTGCACTGCCTAATTTCTCTTAGGTCCTCTGAGATAATAACTCCCAGCCTTTCTTGTTTTGTGACTGTCAGTACTTCCCCACCTAGTTCATACTTTGCCCCTGGGTTCTTGTGTACTATGTGCATGATCCTGCACTTCTTTGCATTGAATCCCAGCTGAATTCTTCAGACCATTTCTTCATTTTTTAAGGTCTTCCCTCATTCTTTCAACACCCATTGTCATGTCCACCCTATTACATACCTTTGCATCATCTGCAAAGAGGCATACCTTCCCCTTCAGTCCCTCTGCAATATCCCTCAATAAAGACATTGAAGGACTGGCCCCAACGCCGACACCCTGCTCATCACCTCTCCCTCTCCAGAGTACTTCCTGTTTTCCACAACCCTCTGACTCCTGCCCTTCAGCCAGTTTTCACCATCAGAGCCATTTTAGGATCCACCCCTAAGCTGTGTAGTTTGTTAATCAGCCTTCTATTGGTGACAGTGTCGAAGGCCTTTCTGAAGTCCACATAGTGTAACGTGATTAACCCTCTACTAGTTATGATTATATTTGTGCTATAAATATATGTTTATGCAAATATCTGCTTAGAGAAAATGGCAGCCATTAGCTTTTAAAGGGGCCTGACCTTTTGATGCCAAAGGCCCTGGCTCACTGAAAACAATTTACTATAGTAACACTGAACCAGTGAATTAATTAGGAAGTTTCCTGTTGACATCTCCTGTCATACCTGTGTTAGCGGTTATATAACACATTGTAAACTAACCCTTCTACTTTTAAGCACAGGGACAAAGTATGCATTTTATGACCTTTGAGGAAAAGTCCATTTTTAACTGGTTCCTGATAGCTTTCACACCTGTAAGAGAAATGTTTTGTCAGGATGTTTTCAGAACATCAAATGTGAATGGTCTGATCAAAGAGACTGTCATATTTTAATATTGCTATCTTGCAGATTTCCGGCCAGCAGTAAAATGACATCCTTTTGGATATACTTGATCAGGTTACAAATGAATTACTGCATGATCTGTGATCTCACAGGATAGGGGGGACATGCTGGAATATTATCACTTTGGCTGAAAAGGAGTGAACACACTTCTTCTCTGGACTCCTAAAGGAACACATACAGTGTGTCTGAGCTAAAAAGGCACTTCTGTCAAAACAGATACCATCAAACTGGAACTAAGTTAGACTTAGAATTTAAGCACCAGGCATATTGTTTCTGAAATTTCCAATTTATTTTTGAGTGGAAGTATTTATTTTATATGTTCTATGTTTTGTATGTATTTACTATTTTTTTTTTTTTTTTAATTCCAGTACACATTTTGGTTTCCTTAATCCTGCTTGAGACTTTTCTTTTGCATGTGGAGGTTGAAACAGCATTGGGTAATTCTGACAAAAAACTGTTAAGGGCTTAAAAGTGTTGCCATATTGCTAAGGTAAGAATATACCTAGATCTCAAACTGAGTCAAAATGGTAGAATTTTGAACCAAGCTGGGTGCCCACTTGGTGAAGTATTGCACTGCATCCCCTGAAGAGTGTGATATCTGAGCCTGTTAACTGGGTGTGCTAGTGAAAAGGGGTTCATATTTGACTCAAACTTGAGGCTAGTAGGTGATTTGGACCCAAAAGAGACAGGAGGGTTACTCTGTTTGTCTCCTGTTCACATATTGCACTTCCAGGTTTGGCACTGTGAGAGCAGAGGGCCTGACCTGCAGAGTGCATTTGTGACAGATCTGGTTGGCAGTGGTGCGATTTGAGAAGTATTTGGTAACACAAGCATTAACAGTCCAGTGTGTCAGAATGATAACTGTAACAGCTCACACACAAAATAAGGTAGTGATTTAAAAAGTAAAGAAATATGTCATTATGCTTACTGTCAAAGTGCCCCACCTGTTTTATTTTTTTTTGCATGTCTAAGCTAGGGTAGCTGTAGATAGGGCAGAAGATGACTTACAACTACAGCGAGTACACTGCAGACTACCTGAGGCAGTTGTGCCAAGACAGAGGAGTCCAGTGCAGTGTCCAGACCCAGGGAGGGGGACAACAGGACCAGTGCAAGCCAAGAGCCACAGCAGCATGGGAAGGTCACCAACATTGTGGAGCCTGAAGGGATCAGGCTGCAGATGGAGTTGCAGAGAATGGAGCTGGAGTTTGAACAGAAAAGGTTCAAAGCCCAGCAGTGAAGGGAGCTTGAACACAGAAAGATGGAGATGGGGGAGAAAGAGTGAGAGAGGAGAAGTGAGAGCAGCGAGAGGCTGAGCAAAAGGAGAGAGACCGCCTGAGGAGATTTGAACTGGAGAAGCTACAACTCCAAACACCAGCGCCAGAGCAGGTAAGTGGCCTGGGTGTAACTGGAACTCCAGGACTGTGTTACAGATTAAATTCTAAATTGATAGCTGAATTTAAAGAGGTGTAAGATATGGATGCATTTTTAAATTCCTTTGAAAAAGCATGTATTCAGGCAAAAATTACCAGAGAGTCCTGGAGCTTCCAGCTATCCCCACTACTTACTGGGAAAGCTTGGGACACATTGGGTCAAATGGACAATCAGGACAGTAATGATTATGGCAAACTAAAAGCTGCTTTGTTAAATAAATATGATTTAACAGCAAAGGCATACAGAGTTAAATTCCATGGGCTGGGTATTCAAAAGGGTTGTGCAATGCTCAATAGGGTTGCACCAGCGCAAGTCAGAAAATGCGCCATTCTGCGATATTCAGCAGGAGGCAGTTGTGCCACTGAAAACATGCTGAGCAACAGCGCAATGATAATGAAGTCATGCACAACCAAAGGGGGTGGAACCATGCATAAAGTGCGCAGTGCGATGTTCAAAGACTTGCTCAATGCGCAACAGTGGAGCAGGCAGAAGTTGTGCCATAGAGGAAATGAGCCAAAATAAAAAGGAGCAAGGAAGAGGTGCAAGAACGCTACAGGGAAGCCACATGTGTCAGAGACAGGCACAGAGAAATAGGGAGAAAGAGGGCAGGCCAGGGAAACCACAACACAGAAGAGGGGCAAGGGAAGGTGTGTGGAGCCACAGAGTGCAGAGGCCAGTAGATGTACCGTGACAGGGAGGTAGCAGTCAGGACAGCGGGGGGAACAAAGCAACATCCGCTGGGGGGGGGAACACAAGCCAAGGACATGGACAGTGCCACCTTCCACATGGATGCCGTAATGAGGGGGGTGAGAAGGCATGCTGCAGGGGGACGTGGCCGTGGAAGGGTCTGTCAGTGGTATGCCCCCAACAGGCAGTACCAAGCCTGCACCAGCTTTGAGTTGTACACAGATGTTGAGATTGTGGGCCAGTATCACCTTAACAGGGCAATACTGAGGTGGCTCTGTGAGCTGTGCAGTGATGTGATGCAGGCACCCACACGACGGAGTCATGCTCTGTCAGTGGAGACAAAGGTAACAGCCTGCATGTGCTTGCTCACCACAGGTACCTTCCAGAGACCAACAGGGGATACCACAGGCATAACACAGTTGGCCACGTCACGCATCCTCACCCAATTCCTCAGCGCACTGCTGCCACATGCTGCGGAGTACATCCATTTCCCCAGCACCGCGTTGGAGTGCACAGCAAACATACAGGAGTTCCACAGGGTAGCACGTTTGCCTGGTGTGCTAGGGGTGATAGACTGCATCCATGTGGCCATACGCACATGACCTGGTCCTGATGGGGCCACCTACATGAATCGGAAGGGATATGCCAGTGTCAACTGCCAGGTGGTGTGTGATGACAGTGGGCACATCATCAATGTCTGTGCCACACACCTTGGGGGAGCACATGATTCCTTCATCTGGCACCAGTCGGCACTGTGCCATCGATTCAAGAGTGGGGACATCCCCACAGGTCATCTAGTGGGTGAGTATGTATGTAGAACTGACAAATCGTGGGCAAGGGGGGGTAAGCCAGAGGTGCCATGGGTTTGACCCACAGGGTTTGGGGCAGTCCGAGCCTGAACAAGACACTAACCTCCACTATCTCCACACAAGTGACAGTGGATACCCACTCCATCCCTTGCTGCTCACACCCTACCGGTGGCCCACAACCCCATCGCAGCAATGCTTCAATGAGGCACATACCACCACACGCAACATCATCGAGTGGGTGTTTGGAATGCTGAAGGTGCGTTTCCGTTGCCTGGACACCTCTGGGGGTGCCCTACAGTATAGCCCCTCAAAGGCCTGTGGGATGTTCCTGGCCTGTTGTATCCTGCACAACATGGCCAAAGACTGTGGGATAACCATACAGGTCAAAGAGGGGGACAGCGATGGGGATGACTGTGATGCCGGTGACGATGGGGATGGGCAGCCCCCCTTGGCTGATGGGACCCCCGACTGATCCGGCTGGCACAGCTGCACTGGGACACCATCACAAAGGATCACTTCAGCCAACACAGGTAAGTCATGGGGCCATGTGCAACCACCAGTGGCTAGGGCACAACACACATACACACAGGGAAACACACCAGGGGTGCATGCTGGCAAGGGATGTGGCAGGGCACAGAAGCACACACATACAACCATGGAGGGGTGAACAGTAACACGCCACATGGATGGACACACACACACACACACACACACACACACACACACACAATAGGCACAAAGTGCACAGGGGTCAGGTGCAAAACAGAGCCGGAACACATACACTAGCAACACACATGTCCACAGCCACCATGTGCACTGACTGTCTATGTGTATGTGTGAGATGCTGTGCACCATCACACTTTGGTGTACAGCGCAATGCAGGCATCATCATGCACACGTACCTGTGGACAGCAGTCGGGAGGGTGTGCAGGTGGACCGTGTATCTGCGTGCAGGGCTGGGCACCCACCAGTGCACTGCCCACCAAAACACAATGCACACAGGGCAGCACCAGACAGTGCCTGTGCTGGGAGACAGGTCAGTCTTGTGGCACAGTGCCATGTCCACCTCGGATACGTGAGTGGTCCCGCTGAGATCCAGCAGCACTGGCAGGCTGACCACAGGCCTCATGGGGTGGCACCGATTGTCCACCAGGGGTTCCACCATGCAACGCGACCATGCCTGCACAGGGGTCTGCAGCACACCGAACATACCTGCACCAGAAGTGCTCGGGATACCCACGGCTGAACCCGGCATCGACAGGGTGGGTGTTGCACAACGCCAGGAATGGGGAGTGGATAGTGAACTGTGCAGTGTGAGCGACACATGGGCACCTGACTGTGTGCCCATTGTGGCCATGACAGCGACCAACGCCTGTGTTTGCCTGTCAATGGCAGCGGTCACATCGTCCAGCAACTGGACAGTCTGTGACAGGATCCTATCGGTGTCCCTGCTGTGTCACTCCTCGATCCGCTCCAGAGCCACACACAGTGCCTTGATGGACGTTGCAAGCCACATCTGCTGCTGTATTGATGCCTGCAGTAGGCGAGTGTGCTTGTCAAAGAGGTCGTCTGCCACCTCGGCATCCCGTCCCTCAGGGTATGGAAGGGCCTGATGTTCAGCACCCCTTGAGGGTGGGTGCTGCTCACCAGGGTCAGGTATGGGCAAGTCCACAGGTGGTGCACAGATGCCACCACTGACCCCTGAACCCCCAGTCCCGGTGGGCGACTGCTGCCCCTCCGCCTGCTGTGCCCAAGGGATCGGTTGTTCCGCTGCTGTGGCCGCAACAGTGCCACTGTCCTGACCAGCCACTGGTGCTGCCCCACTGGTGCTGACAGGCACAGCCTGGGACTGTGCTGACATGTTGGCACACATGTCGGAACCAGCCAGGTCCATGGGCGTGAGCTGGTCTGCTGTGTGTCCATTCCGTGACACACACGTCACTGCCCATAACGGTCATGTCATCATCATTGGTGCAGGTCTGTGCCACAGCCACAGCCACAGCATGCTGGCATCCATGGATGCCAGAATGCTGAGACACAGGAAGGGCCTCCCCCACACCTGTCTCAATGACATCAGTGTTGACAGCCAGGCAGACCCACTGTTGCAATGCTTGCCGGCTACCTGCGGAGGTGGATGGTCCCTCCACCAACTCCAGATGACTGTCCACAGTGGACAGGCCCTCCACTGCTGACCCCTGCAGATGCACAGGATCTGTAACAGAAAGTAAGGTCACGTTAGTGCATGTGATCCACCCTCCTCCCCGACAGACCATGACATACCATGCAGTGATGGGCTACCACCTGTCTGGAAGCCATCTCCTGGAACGCCCTCTATGGCACTGTGCTGCATGCTTGTGGTGAGCCTGTCCTCTGCCAGTGTCAGCTGCATCACCTCTGGCTGGCCCCTGCCTGTTGCAGCACATGCTGTCCTGATGGCAGCCACCTTCTTCACCCTCCTCCTGTCGGTACCCATCTTCTTCTTACACTCCTGCATGGAGCGCTGGTGGCTGACGTGCAGGTTGATGACACATGCCACCCCCTCCCATGCAGCAGCATGGGCCTGAGGGGTGCCCTGCCGTCCAATGAGCAGTGGCTCCTGATCCAGGTAGGCCTCGAAGAGTGCCTTCGTCTCGGCCTTGGTGAAATTGGGCCTCCTTTTCCGCACACCATTGTTGTCCTCCTCACCCAGACCTCACTCGGTCATTATTCAGCCTGTATGGATGACAGTGGTTACCTGTGACTGTGCAGTACAAAGCAAGTCCCTGATACCACAGTCCAGAACACCACACAGCATGCAACTCACCAATAAACTGTAGTAACCGAATATGGCCAGTGCAGAACAGTGTCGCAGGTTTATAGCGCAATCCATGCAAATTAGGTGAGGAGCAACTTTAATGAGATGCAAATCACGCTACTGTGCCATTGCAAGGCTGATCGGATGATTTGTATATGACGGCTGAATATCGCGCTTTTGCGCTTTGCACAATTGTGTTGAACGTGCCGAGCCAATGGCGCAGTTCTGTGGCATGCGTAGTACACCGCACTGCACATGCCCAGGTAGCTTTCGCAGGCGTCTGCCGTGCTGATGATGTGCTGTGCGTGGTAGGCAATTCAGGGCATGGCCACCATTGTGCCAGTGGCGCTATGGCGAGGGTCACTACATGGCGCTGTGGCACAACTGTGCAATAGTTCACTGTGGCGATGGCACACAGGCAACCAATCGCGCTAGACGCATAGATGTCCAATGATGCTGTGCGTGGCCTTCCGCCAGAGACCCATGACCCTGTGCCCAACTTTTGTCCCCTTGGCGCTATACGTCTGGCATGGCTGCACCTCTATCGCGCTGTTCAGTGACAGTGCGATAGGGAATGGCAGCGTTGTACCACGCAGTACTTCCATGTGGGGTGCCATGCTGCAGTGCCATACTGCCTACTATAACATTAGAGATGGCATGCAGGAGAGCCCCTCAGTGGAGTGCCCTTGAGCTGGCCAACCTTGTGGCCATTGTGGAGCCACACTATGGCCCACTCTTTGGTGAGGAGGCACTAGATAGGGCCAGGGCCCAGGTCTGGCAAGAGGTGGCCACTAACCTGGAGGTGGCCACTAGCCACAGGAGAACGGCGGAACAGTGCAGGCATCAGTATGGGGACCTTAGAAGGAGGGAGCCGGAGCAACTTGCATGTCTGCGGTCACATGCCAGGAGAGGCATGGTGCCTCATCCAGGTGGGTGATATGTCTACACACTTGTATGGTCCATATGGGTAACACTGTCTTATGTATCCAGCACATAGGAGAGGGATAGTATAGGGTTGGCTGTGGCGGTGTTTACAGGGTATGGGGTGGGTGGGTCTGGCTGGGTGGGTGGGCACACACTTGGGGCAGGGGAATTTGCTTTGGGTTTGTACTGATGTGTTTCTCCCCTTTTGTCTCCCACAGGCGTGGCTGAGCGGAGGCGGCTGATGGAGCGGTGGCAGAGAGGAGGACACTGCACAGGGGCATGTCAGGGACCAACCCCAACGCCATCAACGTCCCGATGAGGGTGAGTGCCATGACACCATGATTGCTATTGCATGCTGTGTGACAGGGTGGGAAGCAGGGCATGGCCACCATCCATGGACACCACTGCCATGCACGTGACATGCGACAGCACTGTCCAGTGGCACTGCATGTCTGGAAGTGCATCAATGGTGGTCCATGCGTGCACTGGGAACATGGCTGTGGCACTGCCTGCATACCGCATAGCGATGTTACTGTACGGCCTTGGCTGTGCTGTGCTGGACATGGGTGGTGGGTGTGTGCAGTGGTACACATGGCTGTTGCTGCCTGGTTGGGCATGTCTTGTGGACACGGTCACTGTGGGTGGGCACACACCATCACAGGAGCATGGCACATGGCTGTATGCCATGCATAATGGGTGGGCTGCAGGGGGATGGACAGTCACACCTATTGACTCTGATCCCTTGTCCTAGGTGTGCGAATACTTCTGCGGATCCAGCAGGCCATCCAGGTGCTTCTGCAGGTGGCGCAAGAGTCCCTCTCCATATTGAGGGACTTACAGCAGCATGGGGTGAGGAGGAGGAGGCGGCCCAGGCAACAGCCCCAGGCAGTGGAGGACCAGGCTGGACACTGACATCTGCATGAGCAGCCTGCAACTATCCCCCTTTGTTCAACCCTCACACCCCACCTACCCTCTCCCATATGTTCACCCCTGTCCCTTACCCACACCCACCTTGTTCCTGTCCCCCCCAAGTTTGTACATAGTTGTATGTAGTTATTTCTGATATGTTTTTGAATACAAATATTTTGATATGAATACTGTGGTGGTCTCTGATTTGCAGCTGGCTATAGGTGCTCAGTTGCAGTGGTGTGCATGCCATCTGGGGTGGTTTAGTCATGGGTATGTGTGTGTGTGTGTGTGTGTGTGCGTGGGGAAGTGTCTCTGGTGTAGGAGTGGCTATCAGTCGGTGTCTGTGATGTGTGTTGTTCCCTGTGCATTGCATTACTGTGTGCAGTGGTCCATGGTGCATGCTCTGTGTCCATTGTGCCCCTGTCAACCCATCCTTAGCCTGTGCAGCTGGCACCCTTGCATGTCTGTGGCCTGTGAGCTCTGCTGCCCTTGTCAGTGGTGGCTGTCCCTGCAGGTCATCCACTGTGACCATCACAATGCTGGGTTGCCTCCTGTCACTGGTGTGGTGCATGTCTGCCTTGAGTGACACTGTGGCCTCCGCAGTTGCTGTCCCACCTCCATGCTGTGGCTTGTGTGTGTTGCAGGGGCTGTGCACCACTGTCTGTGACTTGTGCTCCAGGCATATGCTGGTGGTGAACAGGGCCACAGTTCATGCACAGGGTGGGTGTCACCCCTGTGCCATGGAGGACTGCAGGCTGTGTGTGCACAGTTTTCATGGGCCCACACTGGGGGCTTGGTTGCCACACTACTGCATCCCTGTGTTAGTCCTCGTGGGTATGGGTGTGTGTTTGCCCCTGCACTGTGTTGCATCCGGTGTGCTGCATGCTTCCACGCACCACTGTGGGTGTCTGTGTGGCTGCTGTGGCTCATGGTGGGTCGGGATATGACACTTGTCTACTGTGCAGGGTGCTGTATCAATGGTGGTGGTGTCAGGGGCACACCCTTTCCCATGTGGGGTACCTCTCTTGCCGACACATGTTCGGTCTCTCAGCTGTGCCTCAGGGAGATTATGCGTGTTGGCACTGTGTCTGCCATTGTTGCATTTATGTGTGCTGCCACCCACTGTTGGGTGCTCATGGTGGGTCTGGCTTGGATGGTTCTGTGGTACACGAGGTTGCAGTGACAGTGGAGGTGGTGGTATGCATGGGGTTTCCTGCAGTGGTGGTCACTGCTCATGGGGTGTCTTGGGGTCACAGTGGGGTGTGCTGTGCATGGGGGCTGGTGGCATGGGGTGGTCTGCCTCCTTGTGTGGCAGTCTCAGCTTGCCAGTGGGTGTGCTGAGCACCATGGCTCAGCTGTGCTTTGTTTGCTTGTCCCCATGGGCGGTGGATATTCCAGCCTCCCCAGTTGTGCTGTGCTTAGGGTGTGGGGGTGCATTGTCAGTTCTGCTGTGTGTTCCTGTGCCCATCTGTGGCATGGGTGGTGGGCTCCTACCTACCTACCTCCCTGGTTGTGCAGTTACATTGCTGTGCTGCTGGGGGGCTCCCTGCTTGCACTATGGCACCTCTAGGCTGCTCAGTTGGGCAGCCCTTGTTGCGCCATAGCGCATCGTATCTGCTCAGCTTCCCCTTCCTAGTTGCGCTATGGCGCAGGTTGTGCGATATCCAGACGTTGGCTGTTGACGCAATTTGGCTTGCTCTTTTTTTGAATATCGCATCTATTGTGCATGGGCACAATGGACTTGTGTTTGCTCCCGCTATTGTTCACTTTTTGGGCGCAGTTTGAATATCCAGCCCCATAAGCTCAGGAGAAGCTCTGACATGAGCTACGAGGAGCTAGCCACTAAACAACGTCAAGTTTTTAAAACGTTGGTGGGAAGGGATTGAAGTAGACTCTGTAGAGAAAATTGAAAATGTTGTACTGTTAGAGCTATTTTTGTGGGCGTGCCCAGCAGAGCTGAAAACCTGACTTGAGGGCCGAGATCCAAAAACTGTGCAGGAGGCTGCTGAGCTCTCGGACCACTATGCCAGGAGCAGACCTGCTCTGAGAGGAAATGGGATGGACATGGCAGTGCAGAAAGGGTAAAGTCCACCTTCAGGGCAGCTAAAACCCTCCCTGCCTTCACCAAAACCAGGCAGCCCCAGGTTACAAAGAAAAGATTTGCCTGATAAAAGAAATGAATGATGGGTTTGCAGACAACCTGGGCATCTTGCCAGGCAGTGTCCAAAAAGGGCAGACAGTGCACAAAGCTGTGCTAGGAAAGAAGTGGGTTGTTTGTGTATCTCTGAAAGCATGCCAGTAAACATGAGTGAGCACATGCACCCTATCATTGTGATTGTGGTACAGACCCATGGAGTAAGGGACATGGGGGCATCCCTAACTTTGGTAAAAGGGGATTTGGTAAAGCCTGAACAACTTACACCCAATCAATTTATTACTGTACAGGGATTCACTTGGGAGGAGAAAATATTGCTACTTGATAGTGTTCTCCTGGACTGGGGTGGGACAGGGGAGACTGTGCAAAAGGTTGCAGTAGCACAGAATCTTGCTTTAGATGTAATTATTGGCAACAATCTCCAAAAGGAGATGGTGTGTGCAGTTAACCCCAGTCAAGCAGCAAAGGTAAATTGTAGTTCCCTGGACCCCATAGAAGCCCCTGTGGAAAACACTGGGGGGCTGGTTCCCTAGCCTGTATCTCCTGATATGGAGAATAGTAAAAGGGGGGGTAGAAATTCCCCAGGTAGCAGTTAACAGAACAGCTACAGAAAGTTACTCTGAGGAAGGAGGTGTAGCCCATTGTCAGAGGATTAGGGATGGCAGTGACCCTGAATGCTCTGACACTAGAGCTAGGACCCTAGTCTAGAAACTGGAGGAGACCTGTCCAATGCCTTGGGAATGTGTCAGGATTTTGCATCTGCTCAGAAAAGTGACCCTAGTTTAGAGAAGCTGAGGGCTTGGGCAGACTCTGATGGAGCACAGGGAGGTTACGGGAAACAAAACATTTATTGGGACAATGGACTGCTGTATACATAGGATGTAAGGACAGAGGGAGGGGTGATGGGCTGGCAGCTTGTCATTCTCCAAGGTTACCATGAGCGGTTGCACAAGATTGCTCATGATATTCCCATGTCTGGTCATCTGGGAGTCGTGTGTACTATGCAGTGATTGGCCCAGAATTTCTGTTGGCCCTACTTCACCCAGCAGGTGAAGGAGTATTGCAGGTCCTGTCACCAGTGCCAAGAAATAGGGAAGGTGGGTAGGAAAACCCAAGCCACCCTAATTCCCTTGCCCATAGTGAAGGAGCCATTCCAGAGGGTAGGAATGGATATTGTGGAGCCTTTGAATACCCCCAGCTCCTCAGGGAAGAGGTTTATCCTAACCATGGTGGATTATACCACCTGGTACCCAAAGGCAGTCACCCTATCCTCACTGAGGACAGACAAAGTGGCAGATACCTTGCTAGGGATTTTCTTCCAAGTTGGCTTTCCACAGGAGTCATTACTGATTGAGGGGGTTCCTTCATGTCAGACCTGATGAAATGTCTGTGGGAGAACTGTGGGGTGGTGCAGAGACATACGACACCTCATCAACCACAAACCAATGGGCTTGTGGAAAGATTTAATGGTACCCTTAAGATCGATGCTCCAAGCATTTGCTGAACAGCATGGGAGGGACTGGGAGAAATACCTTCTCCACCTGTTGTTCACATACAGGGAATGTGCCCCAAGAGTCAACAGGATTTTGCCCCTTTGAGCTCTTATATGGACGTAGGGTACATGGGCCCCTAGACTTGCTCCAGGAGGACTGGGAAGGCAAGCAAGACACCCAGGGAACTCCCATAGTGGATTATGTCCTTAAGTTTAGGGAAAAGCTGAAGGAGCTTATGGAAACAGCCCAGAGCAACCTGGCGGCTGCTCAACAAAAACAAAAGGTATGGTATGACCGTAGAGCCAGAGCTCACTTGTACACTGTGGGTCAGGAGGTCATGGTCCTAATCCCAGTCCAGAAAGATGAATTGCAGGCCGAGTGGGCAGGACCGTACAAGGTAGTCAGACAGGTGAATGATGTAAACTACATTATAGAACTACCTGACAGGAGACATACCCAAAGAATGCACCATATCAACATGATGAAGCCATATGCTAATAGAGCTGACATGGTCTTTGCAGTGTGTAGTCCTGGGGAGGGGATAGATGAAAAATACCCCCTTCTGGACTTGCTGGAAGAAAGCAAGTGAGAGTCCTCTGTGGAGGCAATTAAAATGTCACCCCAGTTGACCCCGGACCAGATCCAGGAAGTAAGGGAGGTTTTAGAAGACTTTGCCCATTGTTTAACACCAAACCTGGAGTATTCGCCTTAGCAACGCACGATGTGGAGACAGGGATGCAAGCACCCATATGGCAAACAGCATATCAGGTGTCTGAGGCCATCCAAAAGGAGGGAGATGGAGGAAGTGCTGGATTTAGGGGTAATCCAGAAATCCCACAGCTCCTGCGCCTCACCCGTAGTTCCTTAGCCAGATGGCTCTACTCATTTTTGTGTGGACTGTCATGGACTCAACGCAGTCACAAAGTCAGGCACCCACCCAATGCCATGGATGGGTGAACTCCTGGACAAGTTGGGAGGGGCAACATACCTTATCACTATTGACCTGGCAAAAGGGTATTGGCAGGTAGAGTTAACTGCCAGAGCTAGGGAGAGTTCAGCCTTCATCACTCCGATAGGGTTATCTGAGTTTAAAGTAATGCCTTTTGGAATGAAGAACACCCTTGCTACTTTCCAAAGGTTGGTGAACCAGGTGTTAAATGGTGCTGAGGAGTATGCCGTGGCATACCTGGATGACATTGTCATCTTCAGTGCCAGCTGGGAGGAACACCTGTCCCACCTTAGGGAAGTGCTGGGCAGGATACAGAGGGCTCACTGTAAAAGCTGAGAAGTGTCAGGTGGCCATGGCTGAGGTGGCATACCTCAGGCACATAGTAGGCCGGGGACAGCTCCATCCTAATCAAGCAAAAATTGAAGCAATCAAGGCATGGCCGAGACCTGAAACACAGAAGCAGGTTCAGGGTTTTCTAGGGACCGCAGGGTACTATAAGAAATTTGTACTAAACTACAGTATCCTGGACACTTCCCTACCTGGCCTGTTAAAGAAAAGGATGCCAAAAAGGATTACCTGAGAACTAGCCTGTGAACAAGCCTTAACATGGCTAAAAGAGGCGCTGTGCAGTGCTCTTGTATTAGCCAGTCCAGACTATAGTAAACCCTTTGTAGTCCAGACTAATGCCTCGGAAGTGTGCATTGGTGCAGTGCTTAGCCAAATGTCTAACCAAGGGAAAGATCACCAAGTAGCATATCTGAGTAAGAAGTTACTTCCCAGGGAGCAGGCTTACTCTACAGTGGAAAAAGAATGTCTTGCCATGGTGTGGGCACTAAAGAAGTTAGAGCCATACCTGTACAGGCAGCATTTTGAGGTACAAACAGATCACAACCCCTGGTTTAACTGGCGTAAATGGGTAAAACAAATGGTAGGCTGTTAAGATGGAGCCTTGCCTTGCAGGGTTGTGCATGACTGTCTCACACAGGGCAGGGGCAGCAAACAAAAACGCAGATGGGTTATCATGTCATTTTGAGAGGTGAACTGAATTTGGGGAATCGATCCCATTCTAGGAATGGATTTCCCCAAGTTCAGTCTAGGAGGGAGGAGTGTAATGTCATTAACCTTCTACTAGTTATGATTATATTTGTGCTATAAATATAAATATATGTTTATGTGAATGTCTGCTTAGGGAAAATGGCAGCCATCAGCTTTTAAGAGGGCCTGACCTTTTGACCCCAAAGGCCCTGGCTCACTGAAAACAATTTACTATAGTAACACTGAATCAGTGAGTTAATTAAGAAGCTTCCTGTTGACATCTCCTGTCATACCTGTGTTAGCTGTTATATAACACATTGTAAACTAACCCTTCTACTTTGAAGCGCAGGGACAAAGTATGCATTTTATGACCTTTGAGGAAAAGGCAATTTTTAACTGATTCCTGTTAGCGTTCACACCTGTAAGAGAAATGTTTTGTCAGGATGTTTTCAGAACATCAAAGGTGAATGCTCTGATCAAAGAGACTATCATATTTTAATATTGCTATCTTGCAGATTTCCAGCCAGCAGTAAAATGACATCCTTTTGGATATACTTGGTCAGGTTACAAATTAATTACAGGCTAACAGTGACCTCATGAGCTGTAACCTCACAGGATAGGAGGGACATGCTGGATTATTATTACTCTGGCTGAAAAGGAGTGAACACACTTCTTCTCTGGACTCCTAAAGGAACACATACAGTGTGTGTCTGAGCTAAAAAGGCACTTCTGTCAAAACAGATACCATCGAACTGGAATTAAGTTAGACTTAGAATTTAAGCACCAGGCATATTGTTTGTGTAATTTCCAATTTATTTTTGACTGGAAGTATTTATGTTACATGTTCTATGTTTTGTATGTATTTACTATTTTTTTTTTTTTTAATTCCAGTAAGCATTTTGGTTTCCTTAATCCTGCTTGAGACTTTTGTTTTGCATGTGGAGGCTGAAACAGTATTGGGTAATTCTGACAAAAACTGCTAAGGACTTAAAAGTGTGTTACTATCTTGTTAAGGTAAGAATATACCTAGGTCTCAAACTGAGTCAAAATGGTAGAATCTTGAACCAAACTGTGTGCCCACTGGGTGAAGTATTGCACTGCATCCCCCAAAGAGAGTGTGATATCTGAGCCTGTTAACTGGGTGTGCTAGTGAAAAAGGGTTCATATTTTACCCCAGGACTCGAGGCTAGTGAGTGATTCAGACCCAAAACTGACAGGAGGGTTACTCTGTTTGTCTCCTGTTCACATATTGCACTTCCAGGTTTGGTACTGTGAGAGTAGAGGGCCTGACCTGCAGAGTGCTTTTGTGACAGGCCACATCCACCGCACCTCCCTGGTCCTCAACCTTAGGTACCCAGTCATGCCATAGATTAGTACACTGAGTCAGTGCAAAACACAGTGCTTAACCTAAATACAATAAAAGTTAGGGTTAGATGTACAAGTAAATCATTGCCATATAAGGAAGTTTATGTGTGTTAGTCTTGTATACAAGAGAAGCCAGCCTCACATCAAATATCTTTTGGAAACATTTATTTTATTGTAATATTTCATAAATGCCACAATGCCCTGGATTGATCAATGTTTCACTTAGTTGAGACTTCCTCAGGTGCTAGGATCTATGGTAAATATATAAATATTCATATTATACCATTGTATTATAATTATACAGTATATCATAAAAAATATTATTTCATAATTTTCAAGTCACATGATACTCTAAGTCTCTCTGACCTGAAAAATATGAATTTACATTTTTTATGATATATAGTATAATAAGATGGTATAATATGAATATTTATATATTTACCATAGGTCCTAGCCCCTGAGGAAGCCCTAACTGGATGAAACATTGGCCAATGCAGGGGACCATGGCATTTATAAAATAAAGGTTTCCAAAGATACTTGTGTGGCTGGCTTCTCTCATAAACAAGATCACTGATTTTTCCATTTCCTAGCCCCAAATATAACATTCTCAGTATCTGAAATTAGAAAGGTACCCACCTATACAACATTTTTCACTGTGTGGCAATGCTCTGTGTGTGTAGACAGTGCACTGCTATGCTATACTGGAATATATACGTGTATATCTATTAGTCAGATAGAGTGTGTGTGTGTGTGTGTGTGTGTGTGTGTGTGTGTGTGTGTGTGTGTGTGTGTGTGTGTGTGTGTGTGTGTGTGTGTGTGTCACAACAATTAGAAAGTGTAGTTAGGCGGCTCAGTGGCTGGTGCAAAAATTGCTAGCCTACTTTCCCCAACTATCTAGATCAGTTTCAGCCTTCTGCATGTCATTGTAGCTATAAATGAGGTGTCTAGTGGCAACCCCCACCTCTGAAGTCCCTCAGAACCTGAAAAGAAGAAAACAGTTCCTCAATACCTTTTTTTAATCTGTAAAAATGTGTGTGGACAGTGCACTGCCATGTTTTCTCACACTAGGTGCCACACCTCTTTATCTCCTTTGCTACATATGACACTGTCCTTTACCCTAGTTGAATGCTCTTGATGCTGTACTATCACCATTGGTACTATGAATGACATTGTAACCTTACTGTATACTAGCAACCTACTATTTGAGTATTGTATATAAACTGTTATTGTTGTCATTGTCACTGTTTAACATGGATCCTTTGTAAAAGAGCTCTGAGCTAAATGGTATGATCTGAATCCCTAAATAAATAAATGTTTTACTGGAATATATATGCATATATCTGTATTTGTATTAGTATGTTTGTTTGTGATGTTCCCTGCTTTCTAGATCAGTTTCAGCCTTACACATGCAATTGTTGATTTAAATGAGGTGTCTAGTGATAACCCTCCACCCTCTGATGTCCATCAGAGACTGTAAAGATGAAAAAGGTCCCTCAACATCTTTTTTTTTGAATCTGTAAAAATATGCATAGACAGTGCACTGCTGTATTATACTGGAATATATATGCATGTGTGTGTTTATAAAATGGGCAAAAAACTTCCATTACTATGACTGGTCCAGAGGTTGTTAGAGTCATGTCCTTATAGATTGTTATCCTAGCAACCTGCACTACATGCCAACCAATAGCTCTGGCACACACAGAAATCACTGAGCCCACGCTGCCCAAACCACTTTGATGAACATTTGCACTTTCACAAAGCTGCAGTGACAGCACGGCACTTCAAAAGCTACCAGTTCCTGACAGAAAAGCAGTTACTTTTTTTTTGAGCAAAAACCAATAATTTAAAAAAAGTGTCGGACATACCAGACTCACAGTTCGAAATGAACATAACTGAAGTACTCACCAGACTAGAAGAAAATTCCTCTGAAACAAACAAAGGCTTCTCAGTCCCTAAGAAACAGAAAATGAAAACAGGGGTGAGTGACTTCCCACACCTGACAGCACAGCAAATTAATGAATTAGAGAAACAAAAAGATGAAGCCAATATGCAAAAAAAAAAAAAAAAAAAAAAAATCACAGTTTGGGCGATGTTGGTATTTAACAATTGGTGACAGGGTCAGGACATCTCAATTCAGTTGGAAGTCATACTGGTAGAAGAATTATGCCAAACACTATGGCATTTCTATGCTGAAGTGCGCCAATGTGATGGGACCGAATATATCCTGGCAAGCTTACTTGCCATACATGCTGGCATAAACAGATACATAAATAGCCCACCGATTAATCAACCCTTGAATCTACACACAGATCCACAACTAAAAGCAGCAACTAACGTATTTACCGTGGTCTGCAAAAGATACAGGAGAGAGGGAAAAGATACCTCAAAACATCACCCACCCATTTCAAAATCAGACCTCGACATTTTAAAAAAAACTCCTGTCCTGTCAGTACAAACACCAAGAGGGCTCCTCCTAAAAGTCTGGCTGGATATATAATAATGTATGGCATGCTGAGGGTGAAAGGGATTCCACCAACTAAAACCCAACCAATTTGAAATAAAGCAAGCAGACAATGGCACAGAATTTATCACAATGACTTTCATCGAGTATACCAAAAATCATAAGAAGGCAGATCCTGAGAATCAACAACACTGTGGCTTCATTTATGCCATACCCAACAACTATCTTTGTCCAGTCACTACCTTTAAAAAATACATCTCCAAGTTGCTGCCTGAGCCTCCAGCCTTGTAGCCGCACCTCAGATGCCTGCAACCTAAGGAATATGAATCCACAGACATCTGGTACACACGAGAGCCTCTTGGAGTTAACTACCTTGCCAGCCTCATGACTAAAATCAGTGAGCAAGCATGTCTCTTCACCTGGTACACAAACCACAGTGTCAGAGCCACCGCAGTGCAGATACAGTCCGAATCAGGCCTAGAATCACGTCAAATAATAGCCATTATGGGTCACAAGAGTGAGTGCTGTCTGCGATCATATTGGCTGCTAATCAGGAAGACCCCAAACATGAGCAATATTTTAGCCCTGAAGCAAACAAAAGATTCCAGAGAACAAAGTACCTTAGAACAAGCTTTCACTTCAACAGCCTGCATCACCGAAGCCATACTGCCTTCGGCATCGAGACCAACAACAAGCAAATCTTGTGAGACCCAACATGAGGCAATCACGTACCCAGAAGGCAACAGAATACACCCTTTATTATCCAAAACTGCACAATGAAAAAAGTACAATTCGAAAACTACAATAAATAAACTATTTTCACTAAAGCACATTACAGCAGTGTCATTACAGTTTTTGTAACTAATTTCTTGAAACCGTTACTCCTATGAAGTTTAAATAAAAAGTTTAACCTTTGTTCATTTACAATGCTTTGAACTTTAAATAAAAAGTTAAGCCTTTACTCGTTTAGAGTTTAAATAAAATGCTTTCAGAGTTTAAATAAACAGCTTTCAACTTAAAAAAGAACAGTTTGAAATGAATGTAATGTTCCCATATAGGGACTATTTTTTTAAACAATAAAAAATGAGAAAATGTTAAAAAACAGATAAATTGTATTCAGCACTTAAATGAATCTTGAGTAGACATTTTTTGCTCATTTTATAAGCATAATAAGACACTCCAAGGTGTGGGTTATGGCATGATAAGAGCACTTCCCAGGTGCTAAAGGCACTCTGCGCAAGTGCCTCATGCCTCATAACACACCTGGGGCATGCTCTTATCAGGCCATAACCCATACCTCGTCGTGTCTTATTACTGGCATATGTATTAGTCAGTGTGTATGTATCACAACAATTAGAAGGCACAGTTATGTGACTCAGTGGTTAGTGCAAAAATTGGTAGTTTACACATTTCTCACTGCCCAAAATACCATATTTTGCAGCCATATTGGCGCTTGCTAGAGTTTGTCTTCTTATGGTCCAACTATCCACCCTTCCCCCACATCGGAGTGATAGAGTTGGCCTGTCCAGTTAGCTGTGTGTGGTTTCAGGTTAAAATTGTGTGCTGTTCTGGTTAATTCTAAATCGTTGAGCAAACTGTGTCCGTTTGGACTTGATTTTACTTTTTTGTTTGGTTGCTTGGCTTCAGGCAAAATGTATAGTTTTTGAACAGTAACTCTCTGCACCCCCAGCTTTGCTACTTAAACTGCTGATATTTAGATAAATGTAACTACCTCATAAACTGCAACTCTTCTGCCCCCTGTTTGGCTGCTATAGTGTTTTACAACTTGTATTTAGATATATTTTGTCTCTTTTTAATCTACCCCCACCGGTCCAGTTTGACTGCTAATGTATTTGTTACTGTATTTACTACTGCCTGTGATTATATTTACTTTTAAAAATTGCAGCCCCCATGTCAGGAACCTCTGAGCGGTACACATTTTCTTGACTCTACCCCCCAACAAGTTACAAACTGTTCATACTAAATTCAATTCAATTCCATTAGGTCCAATCAGATTAATCCATTGATAAAATATTGCCCTTTAATGCAATACGGAAGGACCTGACTAAACACATAAATAGGCAAAGACAGCACATAGCAGATTCACATGACTTTACTAGACATCACAGTAAACCCACAAGCACACCCAACCCCACCCTACCACCTGAATCCTCAGACCAAACCATATGACTACCAAAAGTCACTAGCATTCCTGCCATAGGGCACACTTATAGAAACCCAAAGCAACACCTTTGCTAGAGTACTCGGTTTTTCTGTTGCAAGGAAAACCAGCTTCAAATCACTTTCCCCACAACTGTTACTATAATATTATAAAGCACCTGAAATGGTTTGATTTAAACATAATTCACTATTTTGCTTACACAGCTGAAACTATGTATATGAGGCATGATAGAAGGGAAAAAACAAGAATACACTGGTTTACTTATTATATGGGCTGGAAAATGTGGATAGTCAAGAACTGAGTTATTCTAGAAAAAAGACAACCTGAGTGGTACAAAAATTTATAATAAGGTCCTGAAAGGTTATAAGTCTCTTGAGGACTCTTAACTTTTAATGGCTGATGGTTTAAATGACTGTTATTTAAAACTGCATACAGCTGAACTTTTACATTAAAAGTTATTTTTAAAAGCAAATGAGAACTTTGACAAAATCTCCTTTACAAGCAGGAAATTAAACAAGATGATTTTACAAGATAAGTGCTTGACTAGACAGTTATAAATAGACAAGCAGTTTCACGGTTAGTCTTGGAAAAAAAAAAAAACACATAGGGAGTTTAAAGGTAGACTTCCTAAATTCCCCACAAAGCGTAGATAGGTTTCAGCAGTTACAAGTCTACAGTACTGCCTGAAATCCCCCCCCAAAATGAAACAACCCCAGTGTATATTAGTACTGTTACATCTCACAGTTTGTTAATTTCTGACAATGCCCTAGCAAAACTGCCTAATGAAAAGACAAAAGATAAGAGTTGAATTTATAGGGACATCAAAGTACCAAATGCATCTAGATTTGTTTAAACAGGCAGTTAAAAAACAGTGTTCCCACCTTTCTCAGAGTCAAACTTCACTGACTGACATTCATTTTACAGTTACATACAAAAAATGTTAAATGACTATGTTTGACTACAGCCCACAAGACAACCACTTACCTGCACTAATTGAACAGGAGATCCCAACCACAGCTGAGGGACCCTCCACCTATCAGGTGTTAAGGCACTGGCAGGTCAGGAATTAGTGTAGTAATACGGGGATGCCAGAATAGCAAAACAAGTCAGGATGCCTGAATTTTCTTCCTGGTTGCAGCATCTTAGGCACAAATAGTGGAGGTTTGCATCCTAGAATAGCAATTGCTAAGTTTGGTGGTCCACCTGAAGTACTAGCACTCATTGATTCAGATTAGTGCCAGATTTTTTTTTTTTTAATTATATTTCTTTATTTTATGTAAGATAAAATACCTGAGCGAATAGTGCGGGGAATACACATTATGACCAAGGACGTAAAATGTATGATAACTGCAGTGTGACAATATACAACATTTTGCAGAAATCCCTGAGTCTGGTAAAACAATAAAACATCCCCCCTGCCCCCCAACCCAAATCCCTTGACCCCCATCCTCCTTCCCCCAGGATGTGCCTTCTTCAAAAGAAAAAAAAAAGAGAAAAGAAGAAAGGGAACTGATCCTGATACATGTAAGATGCATAAAGGTGTACCAGCTGCCAAGGTAGCTAGAGGTGTACCCAATAAGACATTAATTCAAATAAAGAGTGTATAATTTGCCCCATTTCCACTCAAACAAAACCAAACAATTTCGAGAACTAGCTATTAACCTTTCAGTCCGAAAGCAGAGAGAAATTTCACTGATCCATTCTGCATATGAGATAACCAGTTGGTCCATCCAATGCCTAAGAACCAGTCTTTTAACGACCATCGAAATTAAAGCCATATGGAATCTACGCTCCATCACCTGTATATTGGAAAACATCCCTAAGATACAAACTTCTATAGTAAATAAATCACCTAGGCCCAGAAGAGGGTCTAGGTTAGATTGGATGGACTGCCATAATGGAGCCACTTTCTCACAATGCCAGAAGATATGTACCAGGTTCCCTTCCACTATGCCACACCTTGTGCAGAGAGTTGAAGATAATCTATCTAATTTAACCAGTTTAACTGGGGTGTAATACATGTTATTCAATATATGGTATTGAGTGAGTCTAAGTCTATCTTGAGAGAGATACCGATATGTGTCTACCCAAATCTGATCCCAATCTAGGAGGGTGTCTGGCAGAAGAGAGGACCAACATTTGGATCCAGTCAGGGGGTCAGGGAATTTAGTGTCCAGTAGGAAAGAATACAGCTTAGAAATACTATGGGCCTTGCTTGCCTGTTCCTGTATCTGATTTAGAAAGGGTTTAATTTGAGACAGTATGGGATTGGGCCCGAAGCTGGAAGCCACTAGGTGTCGTAACTGAAGAACTTCAAAAATGTGCTTCTGGGGAATGTTATACTTACTTAGAACCTCCCCAGAGGGTAGAAGAAAGTTATTTAGGAATAAGTCATCCACATAACAATCTCTCAGCTGAGGAAGCCAGTCTAGGGAAAGCAGGAGACCCTCGATCCTAATGTTTAAATTTAGGGTAAGGGGTTGGGAAGTGTCTTTCCTAGGAGAGAGAGAGATTGAAAAAAATGCCAGCATTGATTTAGCACCTTAATAGAGGTACCAATGACACTCCCCTGTAGAAGTGGAGGCAAAGTGGATAGGCTATAGTAGAGGATTCTGGATGGGGGGGGAGGCCAAACTCGGTTAAAATCTTTTTCTTGAGTTGTAACCAAATTGGTAGATATTCATCCGCCCTCTGGTCATACCATCTCCCAATTTTTGCCATGTGACTTGCTCAGTAGTAGAGCATAAACTTGGGAAGATGAAGCCCCCCCTTCTCTTTGGGTAAATTAAGTTTTAAAAAGGCTTTCCTGGGTTGCTTACCCTGCCAAATGAACTTAGAGATAGATCTATGAAAGTGATGAAAATAGGTCATCGGCAGATAAATGTTCATTAGGCTAAGTGGGTAAAAAACCCGAGGCAGGACATTCATCTTAACAATATTAATATGACCCCACAGCGATAAAGGAAGGGCAGACCATCTCTGAAGGTCCTGTTGAATTTTAATCAGTAGATTTTAAGTTTCCTGAAGAGCTCAAGGTCTTTAGTAAGGTAAATGCCTAAATATTTGAGAGAGGAAGGGGCCCATTTCATGCCAAACTGGGAGAAGTTGACCTGAAGTATGTTTATGTTCAACGGGAATATGATTGATTTAGCTAAATTCAGCTTGTAATTAGCCACTTGGCCAAACTGGGCAATAATGTGTAGTATGTGTGTTAGAGACGCTTCAGGGTTAGTCAAGTGTAAAAGGATATCATCTGCATAGGCCGAGAGAACCAGAGACTGTTGCTGAATAAAACATCCCGTGACCAGTGGAGAGTTTTTGATACTGAGAAGGAGAGGTTCCAGATATAGATTAAACAGGAAAGGTGACAGGGGCAGCCTTGCCGGGTGCCTGTAAATAACGAGAATCGAGAAGAAAAAACCCTGTTACAATAAATTCTGGCACTAGGGGATAGATAGACTGATTTGATCCATTGAATAAAGACCTCCGGGAAGCCCATTCTCTCCAATATAATCCAGAGAAATTTCCAGTGGACTCTATCGAAGGCTTTCTCCGCATCTAATGATATCAGAGCCATAGAGACTTGGGAGTCCTGAGCGGCC
This sequence comes from Neoceratodus forsteri, assembly GCA_016271365.2. Taxonomy (NCBI): domain Eukaryota; kingdom Metazoa; phylum Chordata; order Ceratodontiformes; family Ceratodontidae; genus Neoceratodus; species Neoceratodus forsteri. The sequence continues at coordinate 154,737,457 of CM028131.1, read as the reverse complement.
TGAAAAATATGTGAGAGAGTACGCAGGTGGGCTATAGAGGATCTGCCCTGCACAAACCCTACTTGTTCAGGACTCAGCAAGTTGAGCCAGACCCGTTTGAGTCTAAGGGATAGAATTTTCATTAGAATTTTAATGTCATAATTAAGAAGTGAGATTGGGCGGTAACTAGCAGGATCCGTCAGAGACTTGTCTGGTTTCAGTATCAAAACAATAGTGGCTTCCAGCAGGGAGGGGTCCAGGGTGTTAGCGGTAAACATGTACTCAGATAATTTCGTGAGGAGTGGGGCAAGTTCCTTCCCAAAAGTTTTATAGAAGTTGGAGGGGAAACTGTCAGGTCCCGGAGCTTTTTCCAGAGCAAATTTCTTGATTACCTCCTCCACCTCCATTACTGTGATAGGAGTGATCAGAGCTTCTCCTAGGTGAGATTGGAGGGTAGAAAGGGGAAGGCCCTCCAGAAACTGGTCCACAAGGGAATGAGAGAGGTGAAAGGAACCACTGCCATAAAGTTCCTTATAAAATGACTCAAAAATTCGTGAGATATCCCTGGGAGAGGTTTTAAGAGAACCATCGGAAGATAATAGTGAGGGAATCAATCTCGATCCCTCTACCTCCCTCAAACATAGAGCTAGCATCTTACCCAATTTCTCCCCTTGATCGAGATAGAGGGCCTTTGTTTTAAGGAGGGCATACTCTGCCTTGTCTCGAATCTAGTCTGAGTACTCATTTCTAAGTTTCATTAGGGTTTCTAGATCAGCTTGGGAAGACGAGGAGGATAACTTTTTCTCTGCCAACCTAAATTGGTTCGACAATAACATGATCTTAGCCTCCCTCTGCTTTTTCCTTCTAGATGCGAATTTAATAAATTCGCCCCTGATGAAGCATTTAAGGGAGCACCAAAGCAGATCCTCCCTCTTGATTGAGCCTGTGTTGGTCTCCACAAATAAGGTGATTAGAGATCTAATGTGGGAGACTATACCCTTGTCCTTTAGAAGCTGGATGTTTAGTTTCCAGAAGGTGTCTTTTTGCACCTGCAGGTTCAGGGAGACCAGAATCCACGCTATCGAATGGTCTGACACTACTATGGGCTCAATGCCAGACTGGAGTACTCCAGACAAAAGATTATTGCTGACGAGGATTAGGTCAATTCTGGACCACGTCTTGTGTACTTGGGAGTAATAAGAGAAGAGTTGTCTTGTGGGATTAAGTAGGCGCCAAGGGTCACACAAGCCTAGTAGGTCCATAAAGTTCCTCAAGGCCAGCTGTGAAGAGGAGAGTGGTTTCAGGGGTCTATAAGATTTATCCAAATCTTGAGGGAGCGATATTCTAGTCCCCCCCGATTATTAACATTGAGGGTAAAAGTCCATTCAGCTTATCAGCCAAGGTCATGAGAAAATCTGGGTCCCCCCTACTGGGGCATAAATCGCCCCAATGTTATCTTCGCATTATAGAGCGAACCTTTCACAATAATGAATCTTCCCTTGTGGTCTGATAAAAGCTCTTCTGCCAGAAAGCGAATATGCTTCTTAACCAGAATGGCCACCCCCCTACTAGAGGACGGCCCCTCTGAAGCAAAACCTGGGTGTAACCCTGTCTACAAAGCCCATTGACTTCTGATGAGAGCAAATGGGTTTCTTGCATCAAGAGAATGTCGACATTCAGTAGAGCAGTTTGAGAACCTGGTACCTTTTAGTTAGGTCTCTGACACCCCTTACATTCCATGTAGCAATTGTAAGTACTGTAACACTCATTGTCAAATATACAATGCAACAATAGAATAAGAAAACATAAGGTAGGCCACCCTAGAAGGCACATCCTGCCCTCCTCCCTCCCCCAAGAACCAACCACCAACCAAATCTCACCCCTCCACCCCTCCCTCAAAACCAGTAGAAAGAAACTGGAACAATATAAATTCCAGGCATGGTACTACAGCCTTTACCAGGTCCCGAGCTGAGAAAGAGAGACCTCTCCCCCCTCCCCCTCCTCATCCCTCAAACTATATACAAATGTTCTCCCGACTACTTCCCGAGATAAACTGAGAGTGATTATACTTGGGTCAGGGAACAAAGCCCCAAAAGCTACCACCAGGTGGGAGTACCAGGGAGTAATCATGGACCGGTACCATGAGGAAGTATCGGCCAATAAATAGAGAGTAATCCCCTCGTGAGCACTGAGAACTTCCTGACTAAAGTATCTCCCATCTGGGCTGTTCTCCCCCCCTCTCCTTGGTGCATTAGCAGTCCCACCAGGGCCGACTCTCTCGCGGAGCCTCCCCCCAGAGGAGTCTGAATAAATCCTACAAAAAGACCTGAGAGAACTGAGAACCTGACCAGAGTCTCGAGATTATCTGAACCTTAGCCATGCTATACCCTCATAACTTGAGAAGGAGTGTAATAATACACATGGAATATACTCATTGAATCTATTCGGAGAGAGCACCATTAATCTGGGTTCAGTGCAAACAGACCTCAATTGAGTGTGAGAGCCCACCAGGGCCCCTTGGATTCCAGTCATCACCATGAGAAAATGGCCCCTAACCGAAGTGCTAACTGACTGGGTCATCACATGCCACCAACCTCCCCACCGCCATCTAAACCCCTTGACCCCTCAAGAAGGATAGCTGAGCTACACTACATGCATGAGTTTCAAGCTGGATAGGATCGGGGAGTAGAACCCTGAGACCCCAATGGCAGTGCTAAGAGTTGGAGTCAGCCCGCCCAGCCCAGGAGGCCAACTTCAGGCTTCGCCAACATCAAAAACCATCAGCGGTAAGGGGTTATGTTCCAAATATAGGAGCATGTTAGGCCTCAAGCAGAGTCATATTGACGTCTTGCAAACCCCCCTCTAAAATGTTCACAATAGCGGGCCACGATCCTCATTGCCCAATATCAACCTAGCTCATCGCCCCTTCTCAAAAGGACTCCCTAACCCATCATCCACACCTGACTACAAATATTCAAGGATTTCCTAGTGACCACTTCTGTCCAACTTGCTGTAAAGTTAAGTAAACCTAATTACCTGAGCCAGGGAAGCACGGGAGGAACTGGAAGAGCAATAGGTACTAGAGGGACCAAAAGGTCCCACTGGTCCTGCATCGTGTAGAAACCACCTCCACTCCCCAAGTTCCCACCCCCCCCCAGTGAGCAGACCCCATGAACCATAGCACAGACCAAGCCCACCAAACTCTCCAACGGTCTACTCCAAAACCGCACCCCCTCAGCCACCAGAGAAACCAGACGAGAGAGAAGAGAAATCAAAAACAAGAGGTTAGAGTCCAGAAATGCAGCATGTAGCAGGAGGTAACTTCTTGGCACTGCATCAGCGATTCAGCCCGGTTTAAACAGGTTAGGTAACTTGAGAGAGAGAGATCCGATGTCTGAGGATTCATAGGAGTACCGATAACCATCAATGGCAACGTGTAGCTTGGCAGGGTAGTTCATTTTGTAGCGAATGCCCTCTGCGATCAACTTGCTGATTGTAGAATGGAACGCTGAGCATTTTTGCCTCGTCTCGTAGGGAAGATCTTGAGTAATACGCAGTTTGGAACCACTCCATAGAATTGCTTGTAGTTCTCTTGCCTTTGATAATACATGCCGTTTTTCCAAAAAGCCCAGAAATTTGATGATAGGTCTTGGCAGGGCTCAAATGGTGAGATTTAGGTCTGACAGGCGATGAGCATGTCCAATATGATATTGTGGATTGAGGCCAACAACTTTGTAGAAACTTCTGGAGAAAAAGATTAATGTCGGGGCACTCCTCAGACTCGGGGAGGCCCAGGATCACCAAGTTGTTCGTTCGGCTCCTTCCTTCTAAGTCCTCCATTTTGTGTTGCAGTTTACTGATCTGCTGTCGGAGATGAATCATCTCTGGGTCTATCCTGTCCCTCCAGGTCTCCAAAGAGGAAATTCTGGCTTCCAAATCTCCCATTCTGGTGGTTAGGGTGCTGAGATCTCTCCTTAGTGATTTCAGCTCAGTAGAAATATCATCCAATGTTTCCTTAAAAGGTATGAGCTCTTGGAAGAAACGGTCCTCGGTAAGGGGAGTTGGTGAAGTATTGGAAGGGGGTGATTTTGCTGCAGGCCCTGAATTCTGGCTTTTAGATTTTTTTGAAGATTTCTCAGGTGTGGATGGTGGAGTGTGCTTCATGCCAGCAGGCCTCATCTCCGCTTCCATCTCAATCATCCTCCAAGTGCATTAATATGTACAAAACAAGATGCTGCCAAGTACCGAAGAGTGTTATCTATACTCCAGATGTAAACCAGGGCTTTAGATGTCGAATTTGTAGGCTGAAAATAGTTTAGATGGGTGGGTAATGGGAGCTCCATGAGAATGCTGCCTCTAGCTGCACTGCATCATGTGACCCCCACCAGATTTTTTTTTTAAACACTGTTTTTGCTCCACTGAACCCTGGGGAAATCTCACTGGCATCCTCGGGACTCCGAGTTGCTACCTCCCACCTGCAACCTCCAGCTCTCTCTCCGTCATGCAGCCTGACATAACACCTGGATCTGAATCCCCCAGAAGGGCCACCCTACCCACCCAGGGAGCTCTGTCTACAGTACAGAGTGCTGGGCCACATGAGTCAGCCATGGAGAGGAGGAGGATTGGTCCGGTGCCTTGAGTGTGGACTTTTGAGGCCGAGCTGCCTTTGTCTATCCCCTGGAGTGGGGATTTGTTCTGCTTATGTGTCCTGCCCCTCTGAGTGTGGCCAAGCAAGGCAATGTGAAGCCACAACTTCGCCTCCTTGCTGATGCAAGTATCGCTGCATTGTGCATCTCCGACTGTCGCCAGAAAGCACTCCTACACAACAGCTCCCCAAAACCCTCCACAGGAAAAGAGAGCCATCCTTCAGATGCTCGATCTCTTCCCTCCCTTGTCAACCCCCAATGACCTGGGCTCGTTCCCAAACCTGGGTTGCCAGCATGACACAAGTTGTGGTGTCCAGGTCCTCAAACCTCTGTGCCACTGGGCCGGCCAAGATTAGTGCTAGATTGCTGTCATTAACTATTTAACAGACTGGGTTAACTATGGTTTCACAGACCATGGACACAAACTCATATCCCACTGGCAACAGTGGGAGAATATTGCTGCTGTAAGATAATTACTACTTACCCACCTGAGGGTTGTCCATACAGGTGGACATAACCGAGTGGGAGGTAGACATGTTGAAGCACATGCACAGGCAGCTAGATTAGCAAAGGAGTCTTGCTATAAAGAGTTGACCTCTTCTGTGACCCATCACGCAGTCTGCCCATCATGCCAACCTCCTTACTGGCAGTAAGGATGAGGGCATGGTGTAGCCAACCCCCATGCCTGAAGACCCCCACTATGAAGACGACCACATCTGCAGCCTCTGAAGTCATCTGGAATAGCCAGCCCTGGGATCAACACTTCCACCTGGGACATCACCCTAGCTGAAGGGGATACCTCCTGGGGCCTGAGATAACAGGATCTGGAAGGACACAATAAATATCCCTCCTACTAACATGAGGGGAGTCTTAATCAAACAAGCACATCCAGACAGGGGATTTACATTGTTCATTTGATAACAGTACAGTTCTACTGGACAATTGGTGGTAGTCCACTAAAAGAAAAGTCACCTGAACCTCTGTACACAGTTTTATTCCTTGTATTCACAACAATCAAAGCAACATACAGTGGGAAGAAATCCAACTACATATTCAAGCCCCTGAACTGTGGGACGGAGTACTTATGGACTTTATAAGACCTTTACCAACAGCCACAACCATTATCAGCCATCATCAACCACTGTTTCTTTTTTTTTTACTTATATTTTATTATTTGGTAAAATAATGTAATACAATAATTGAAACTCAAGGAGGCAATCATTACATAATAAACATCATATGTTATCCATACAGAGTGTGTCAGTCTCCCTTCTGTTGTAACTGCATGGGGGGGGGAGATTGAAATCCTTTTTAAAAACATTTACACTATAGCCTGCACACAGTCAAACAAGGGCCAAAAAAGATAAAGGAGAGATTAATTATGCCATTCAAATACATTATCCACTAGTGGAAAGTGGTTTGCCTCTATGCTGTATGTGTAATGAGAAGATTGTTGTTTTAGGCAGCCTGGGAGAATCAAACATTAACCCACCAATAGCTAATCCTTCTCGTCCACTATACTCGAGAAGATTCATATTTGATTAAGTAACAAAACTGTCTAATACAGCCCTCACAAGTTGGAGACTGCTCTAGAAAATGGTAACTTTTTAAGGTGAGGCTAAACAGATTAAGAGAACAGTTCCAAAAGTTTATACTAACATAGGAACATAGAATTTGACAGCAGATAAGGACCGCTTGGCCCACCTAGTCTGCCCATTTTCCTACCTAACAGATAAGCTGCAGATCCTAATTAACCAACAGCTTATTTCCTCCTAACTCCCCCCCCCACTAGGACTGCCTTATGTCTGTCCCATGCATTCTTGAATTCCCCACTGTTGTTGACTCCACTACCTCCTCAGGGAGGCTGTTCCATGCATCCACAACCCTCTCTATGAAAAAATACTTCCTCACATTACCTCTGAGCCATCCCCCCTCTATCTTCAAATTGTGCCCCCTTGTTCTTGCACATCTCTTTTTCTGAAAGATGCCACCCTCTTGGATTTTGTTGATTCCCTTGAGGTACTTGAAAGTTTCTATCATGTCCCCTCTCTCCCGCCTTTCCTCAAGGGTATACATATTAAGCTCCTTTAGTCTTTCTTCGTATGTCTTCTGGTGCAGATCCTGAACCATTTTGGTTGCCCTCCTCTGGACAGCCTCCACTCTGTCATTGCGGAGATGGGGTCTCCAGAACTGCACACAGTACTCCAGATGGGGTCTCACCAACTGTCTGTACAAAGGGATAACAGCTTCCTGTTTTCTGCTATTGATGCCTCTCCCTATGCATCCCAATATCCCCCCAGCCTTCCTTACTGCCTTCTCACATTGCTTGCCCACCTTTAGGTCATCTGATATAATTACCCCCAGGTCCCTTTCCATTTTTACTGTTGTCAGTATCTCACCCCCCATCGTGTACTCTTGCCCTGGGTTTTTGTTTCCTAGGTGCATTACCTTGCACTTCTTTTCATTGAATCTGAGCTGTCATACATTTGCCCATTCCTTCAACCTTGCCAAGTTCCTTCTCATCCTTTCTACTCCATCTCCATACTGCCTGCAGAAAACAGCACACATCTACAATATGTATGGTGGGAAGAAACTAAGCCCCTTGAGGAACCTTCAACGCTATTTTGGAAGCATGCAGTTAGAAAATACCTCTAACATTATAATATATTCACTAAACCTGTAGTACACCCAATACTTGGCACTAACTTGATTAAAAACAGTGGCCCATTCTCCCGCCAGTAAAAATGTGGATTCTATGTGATAATGGTGATCGTGGAATAGCGATCGCCACATGGGCAAGTGTACATCACTCGCGACAAACAGCAAGAGGGCCCCTGAGGTCTATGGGTTTCTTTTTAATGTAGGGGTCTGTGCCCGATGCACCCCCCCACTAAAGGATTCTCAACCCCAGGAGGGTTCATGTTGGGGGGGTGAAATACTTAAAAAAAACAAGCCACCTGCTGGCAAAAAACCCTCAGCACTGGACCTGAGCCCTGCACCCTGCACCTCCCAAATGACCACCCTCTCCACCATGCTAGCAGACCAGCTCAGCACCAGCCCACCACATCCCCCCCACATACCTTCCCTCTCCTTCCTCTCCCCATGCATGTGCGTGCACATATACACGTGTACGCTTCCCGTTGCCCTACCTCACCCACCCAGGTATCCATTCACTACCCTGCCAGGTAGCCTTGAACACAGGTGCCAAAACTGAGTCACCGTTTTTGTAAGCACTGAACTGTGGTCACCGTGTTCACTGGATACCAAAAAGGTGGAATGGTAGTTAGTTAAGTGCTGTCAGAGCATTATAGTTTAAATTATATCAAGACATATAAAAAAAAATCACTGTTCAGAAGTAACCACATCTACCTCTTCATCCTCTTTTTGGGCAAATTCCCACACTGTCTTCGAGGCCCACTTCCCCGCTGCCTCCGAGTCTGTAAACTGAAACACCTATCCTCCATACTGAATATGGAGCCAAGCCGATAACATGAAGGAGTTTACAATTCCAAGGGCTTGTAGTTGTTGCCATACCCCATCAAATTCTTTCCTCAGAGTTCAGGTGATATAGCTTAGGCCTGGAAAGAGGTATACAGGCTGACAATCCATTTTTAATCGGAGCACTGCCTGGCTGCATTCAGAAGCAAATCCCAGGCTGTCATGCTGTTGGTTACTGCCAAGATGATTCTGCCATACTTAGGATTGGTAGGCTTGGTATGAGGTGAAATACAGTAGACTACTTTTAAAGAAGGTGTAAACTCCAGTTGTAAGTGTTCAGTTAACCAGTTCCCGACAAAGGCCATTAGATTAGTGGGAATGCCTGAACAGGTCTAGGGTGCTAATCTAATATTTGCTGCACGCATTTGGTTTTAGTTAGCCAGTCTGGGAGTGGGTCCCAGGGTGGTAGCCTGGGTAAAACACTGGCTGGACAACAGGACACAGAGGGCAATAGTAAATGGAGTTTACAGTGAAGAAAGGGGGGTTACTAGTGGGGTACCGCAGGGTTCAGTACTGGGGCTGGTCCTTTTTAATGTCTTTATAAGTGACATTGCAGAAGGACTGGAAGGAAAAGTATGCGTTTGCAACAGGGTTGATACGCAAGGTGGGATGGAAGGATGAGGGATGAAAAGGGACTTGGCAAGGTTGGAGGAATGGTCAAATGTATGGCAGCTTAGATTCAACGCAAAGAAGTGCAAGTTAATGCACCTGGGGAACAAAAACCCAAGGGAAGAGTACACAAGGGGGGTGAGATACTGACAACAACAAAATGGAAAGGGACCTGGGGGTAGTCATATCAGACAACCTAAAGATGGGCCAACAATGTGAGAAGGCAGTAAGGAGGGCTGGGGGGATACTGGGATGCATATGGAGAGGCATCACCAGTAGAAAACAAGAAGTTTTGGGTCCTCTGTACAGACCACATCTGGAGTATTGTGTACAGTTCTGGAGACCCCATCTCTGCAATGACATAGACAGGATGGAGGCTGTCCAGAGGAGGGCAACCAAAATGGTGCAGGGTCTTCACCAGAAGACATATGAACAAAGACTAAAGAAGCTTAAGATGTATAACCTCGAGGAAAGGAGGGAGAGGGGAGATGTGATAGAAACGTTCAAATGCCTCAAGGGAATCAACAAAGTCCAAGAGGGTAACATCTTTCAGAAAAAGAGATGTGCAAGAACAAGGAAGCACAATTTGAAAATAGAGGAGGGACGGCTCAGACGTAATGTGAGGAAGTATTTTCGTCACAAAAAGGGTTGTAGATGCATGGAACAGCCTTCCTGAGGGGGTCGTAGAGTCAAAAACAGTGGGGGAATTCAAGAATGCATGGGACAGACATAAAGCAATTCTAGTGGGGGGTAGGAGGAAGTAGGCTGTTGGTTTAACTAGGACCTGCAGCTTACCCATTAGGTAGGGAAATGGGCAGACTAGGTGGGCCAAGCAGTCCTTATCTGCCATCAAATTCTATGTTTCTAACTTCTCAATTCAGTGCTTAAGGGCAGTGTTTTCTTTTAGATCTCCAGGGTGGTTCCCATTACTTTAATTGATCGTTCATCCACTGGGTCCACTTAGTTTGCATTGCATGCATGTGTGTTGAGTGAATCTGGAGTTGGGCCAAGATAGCTTCTGCGTTTTGATCAGTTGCACAGACCGTGTCCAGTACTGTTTGCATGGCTGGCTCTCCTCCCACCTTACCAATTTGCTGGGAACCGCTGCTGTTGGGGCCTGCCTACTGCACGGCTAGTTGTTTTTGTCTTGCACCTGCTGCCACTCCTTTAGGATGACCCATGCTCATCAAAATTTCTCCAGACCAAGGGTAGGATGTAAGCTGTTGAATCATCCCCAAAACCCCAGGAACGGTAGTATTTAGGATAGCTTTGTAGTAAAATGTTTGTCGTAAATTAGAGAGCCGAGGTGAAAATGCATCCTGTCTCGACTGTTGCTGTCTGGCACCCACACACACACACACACACACACACACACACACACACACACACACACACACACACACACACCCACACACACACACACACACACACACACACACACACACCCATCAACCACTGTTTAAAGACACTTATCCCAAACAATGGTGTAACCTCTATTTTTGACACAGACAGATGCAGACATTTTAAACTTTCATAAAAAATTCACTCCCTTCTTAAAGACATAGGGATAGAGGCGCAAAGAGCAAAAAAATCCACACATGCGGAAAAAAGGATTGCAAAACTGCAGAAATGCAAGTGTGGCATATTCATAGGCCAAAATTTCTGCAGGTGCGTAAAATTGCAAAACAGGCAAATTGCGAAATTCTGGATGTGCTCAAAATCCACAACAATGTTTTCCGCAGCTGCGGAAATAATGTAAAAGGCCCAGAGGTCAGAATAACATCAGGTGATACATATTAATTGGAGCAGGAGAATTTGACAGTCTTGCAAATGTTGCAGCTGAAACAGCACTCCCAGGGAAGCAAGCATCTTGCACCCAGTGGCAATACGTATCTGTTGGTTGTGTCTCTGAGGTGTTTCTTTCTCCTGTGTCTGTAGCATTCACCTCTGGCTGTTACCACCTCTGCCTCTACTGCATGTGGGGCTCCTTTATGGGCTGCATGGGGTCATGTGTTTGTGCTTTGCCTTTCAATGGTAATGTGCACTATTTTTGGTGTAGCAAGTGACACTACTAGACAACCCACAGGTTTGCTATTGTTTGGTGCCTGAATCCCCATTATAATTGTTTCCAAAGTGTTAGCACACTGTCTTTTGCTCAGAGTGAGTTACGTCTCACTCTCCTTGGTGCAGTATGTGCGCAACATTTTTTCCACGTCTGCGGAAAAAATAGTGGCTGAGAATAGTCTTTATGGGGATATGCCACACTTTTCAATGCCATTTTTATGCACAGGAATTTTCCACAGCTGTGTATTTTCTGCAGTCCACAGTGTATTTTTTCCACAGCTACGGCTTTTTGTGTATATGACGCAGTGCAAATACCCCTTTTTACCACAACTGTGCAAAGTTTGGGGACTCGTGCATTTTTTGCCCCTTCAAAGTGTTTTGTGAATCCTGCCCATAGATACTGCAAGTGCTACTGGACTTTGTAACTACCAGTTGCATCATCAGGACAAGCACTCACCTACCTGCACTCCACAAGTAGGGGCCCTGGTGGTATGTAAGTTCAATTTCAGGAAGAAAAAACTCCTTTCAACCAAAATACCACCCACCAACACCCATCCAGAAGATTTTAGATCGAAGAACAGTGTTATTACATAAAGGACTTTAAGAAAAAAATTACTCACCATAGTAATCTTGTTTCTTCAAAGGGATCACTCATGATTAAACTTAAGGCAGTCAGCCTCCTGTGTTGAACTGCTCAGAGAGATGGAATTTTATGCAAATTATGGAACTCTCAGTTGGCTCATGCCACTTTCAAACTGCTGCCCTAGCAACTGCTGCACTCTGAGTGCTTCAGATTCTTACGGAGCCTAACTGGGTAAAAGACCTACTAGCTAAAATTAACCTTAAAAAATTATATTTTTGCCCTTTCAGGTCAAAACATCCTTAAGCAACAAACCTAAGAAAGTTGAGACCAACTGGTTAAACAAAGTAAGTCTCTATCTTAACCTATATAGGAGAAAAGAAAAAACCCTAATGCAGGGATGCAGAGCAACTTCTATAGGTTCTTGTAGGGGAGGTAGGGAGGGTCTTTAATCATAATGAGTGATCTCTTTGTAGAAACAAGATTACTATGGTGAGTAATTTTTTCTTCTAACCCCAGGGATCACTCATTATGATTAAACTTAATGCAGACTACCAAGCAGTACCTTTGAAGGTTGGGCAGAGAACCTATTTCGGAAACAAGCTCTGCAGTACTGTTGTACCAAACCTAGCATCACCTCTGGACTACAAGTCCAAGCTGTAATGCTTTGTGAAGGTGTGTACTGTTTTCCATGTAGCTGCTTTACATATTTCCAGTAGCACAATTTCTCTTGAAGTTGCCACTGAAGCAGCTGTGCCTCTGGTGGAGGGTGCTGTAAGGCACAGAGGTACCCGTTTACCCACCTTACTATAACAAAACTCTATACAAGCCACTATCCTGCGAGCAATTGTACATTTTATTGCAGCTCTGCCCTTACCAACTTCACCATATGTGAGAAACAGCTGTGATTGACTTGTCCTGTAAGACTTGGTTCTGTCAGTGTAGTGGTTAAGTGCCCTTTTGACATCAAGGGAGTGAAGTCTCCTTTCTGGAGAACTGGAGTTGTCCGTAAAGAAGACAGGCACTGTGATAGACTGATTCAAGTGAAAATCAGATACCACCTTGGGAAGGAATTTTCTATTAGTACTAAGGACCACCTTATCCCTGTGGAATGAGATGTAGTCCACATCTGTGCACAGGGCTTGTAATTCACTGTTCCTTCTGGCTGAAGTAATGGCAACCAGGAAAACAGTTTTCCAAGTGACATACTTCAAATCTGCGGTTGCCATAGGTTCGAATGGTGCATCCATGAGTTTAGCAATGCAAATATTTAGATTCCAGGCCGGAACCGGTTCCCTTAGGGGAGGGTGCAGAAGATTAAGGCCTTTAAAATAGTTTCTAAATACTGGATGAGAAGCCATAGACCTCTCCTTACCAACAGACAGGTAAGCAGAGACTGAAGCTAAGTGAACCTTGAGGGTGAAAGGCTCGAGACCTAAGGAATGTAAATGAGTAAGGTAATCTGGAAGAATAGCCATATCAGCCCGGAAAGGGCTCAAACCTTTACCTGTACACCATATTGTAAATCTTTTCCACTTAGAGGAATATGTCTTCTTAGTAGAAGGCTTCCTGGAACCCCTAAGCACTGTCAGCACCTGTTCTGATAGATTAAGGTTAGCAAACTCTAAATCCTCAAGAGCCACACCTTGAGCCTCAGTGATTTGAGACTGGGGTACAGGATCCTGCCCTGAGAGGAGGTTAACAGGTTGTGCTTCCTGGGTAGATGGATTGGGGAAACCAATGACAGAGACAGCAGAAGAGAGTACCAGTGCTGCCTCTCCCAATCCAGAGCCACCAGTATCATTTTTGCTGTTTGGGATCTCAATTTCAGTGGGGTCCTGAATATCATAGGAAAAGGAGGGAATGCATACACAAATTTCCCTGTCCAATCCAGGGCCAAGGCATCCAGGGGGATTGTGCCCTTTAGAGGAGGCCTGCAACAGTACATTGGAAGCTGGTGGTTTTCTGGGGAGGCGAAGAGATCTACTTCTGGAGTGCCCCATTTTCCGAAAATTGTACTGAGCACCTGAGTATTCAGGCACCACTCATGGTGGTCCTGACTTATCCTGCTTAGAGAGTCTGCCAGCACATTGCCCTTCCCTGGAAGGTGTATGGTTGACAGGGATACTCCCTTGGAGTATACCAGGGACCACAGTCTCATTGCTTCTGTGCACAGTAGATGTGACCCAGTACCTCCTTGCTTGTTGATGTAATACATGGTTGTGGTGCTGTCTGTTCTGACTTGCACCACCTCGTTTTGCAGGTGAAAAGTGAATGTTTTCAAAGCCGGGTAAACAGCTCTGAGCTCCAAAAGATTTATGTGCAACAGAGACTCTTGGGGGGACCATGTGCCACTTGCTGCGTGTTCTAACATGTGTGCCCCCCAGCCTAGAAGGGAGGCATCTGTTGTAAGGATTACTGAAGGTTGTTCCATTATAAAAGGCACACCCACTCTGAGGTTGTGCTCATCCAGCCACCATTGTAAGGTCTGGACTAAACTTTCTGTGACTGGAACCAGTTTAGACATAGGATACGTCCTTTGAGACCAGTACTGTCTGAGATGGAACTGAATATCTCATTTGAAACCTGAAGCCCATTACCACTGCTGTGGCAGATGCCATGTGGCCTAGTAGCCTGAGAAATTCTCTGGTGGTTCTGGGTCTCCCAGACACAAAGGATTCTGCAATCTGCAGAATGCTTGTCACCCTGTCCTGTGGCAGGAGGGCTCTGTCCTGTCTGGTGTTGAGTTCTGCTCCAATAAACTCCAGCAACTGGAGTGGTACCTGTTGAGATTTTTCTTCATTTATCAGAAATCCCAGAGACTAATGTGGATTTTGTAAGCGCCAGTGACTGTACAGCATGCTGCAGAGACTGTCCTACTATTAACCAGTTGTCCAGGTAGGGGAAGACTTTTATACCTTGTTTTCTCAAAAAGTCTGCCACCACTGATAGGCACTTTGTAAAAACCCTTGGTGCCGACGTTAGCCCAAAAGGGAGAGCTGTAAACTGATAATGGCCTGAACCAAGCCTGAATCTCAAGAATTTTCTGTGAGAAGGTCTGATGGGAACATGAAAATAAGCATCCCTTAGGTCTAGAGAGGCTAGCCAGTCTCCCTTTTGCAATGCAGGAATGATTATGGCAAGAGTGACCATTTTGAACTTTGGTTTCAAAATGTGCTTGTTCAGAAGACTTAGATCCAAAATAGACCGCCAACCCCTGTTTTTCTTTCTTATGAGGAAGTACCTGGAATAAGAACCTTTTCCCCTGTTTATTAGAGGCACTAGCTCTACTGCCTTAATTGCTAGCAGATGTTTTACCTCTGCTTCCAACAGAAACCTGTGTGCAGCTGTTACCGGAGCAAAGGTTCTTGTTCTCAGCTTTGGGAATGATTTGAAACTGTGGGCCAAGCCCTGGCTCACTACCTCCAGCACCCACTTGTCTGTGGTGATGGAATGCCAAGCGTGAAGGTAATGAACCAGTCTGCCATCTACTGGTGGACCTGTAATAGGGGATGCAACCTGCACTAGCCCATCAGGGATTCTGTGTGGGCTGTGCCTGAACCTGTCATACAGAAGCAGCTCTTCTCATGGCTCTCCTGCCCCTTCCTCTAAAATAACCTCTAGGTTGCTGCTGAGGCTGGGAGGCTTGAGCCTGAAAGAAAGGTCTGGGGTAAAAACCCTTACCCCATCTCCCCTGCTCTGGGATCTATAAGAGGTGAAGGGCCTATCTTTGGAATTGCTCCAATAGGTGGATTTATACTCCTCCACCTTCTTCATGTATGCTTCAGTTTTATCCCCAAACAAGGAGTTGTTCTCCAGGGGCAGGGGGAATCCATTGCTTTGGCCTGGGTGTTTAAAGTTAGGTTAGTGGCTGTAAGCCATGCAAACCTCCTGAGTGAAACTGACAAAGCCATTAACCTGGATGCAGTATCATTGGCTAAATACTGGTGCCCACATAGGCTAAATACTGTTTTCTGTGTCTGCTCTTCTGCACAGCTGACGTGTTTTGGGGCTGACTGTTTTCAGAGCACAAGTCACCAGGCTCTTTTGGGGCTGGGGAGGTTTACCTGTGTCTGACTTGGATGTTTGGATTTTTCTCTGTTTGATTAGCAGGGTATTTTCTCTGTCAAATTGGTTTGAAGCAGTATTACAAATTGTCGTGTATGGCATCTTGCTGACAGGAAGGCACTCATTGCATTGGTAGGTCAGAGCATTTAGCTGATTGTTTTGTGAGGGCACAGTTTAGGCCCAACCCCTTCCCACCCTCACCCCACCCACCCCTGGAAATAGTTCATTTATACCTGGGGTTCTGACGTCATTTCCTCAAGAGGGCAAGGTACACATCACTGTCATATCCTGTCTAGCACACTGCACTGACAATATAAGCATACACATTATATAAATACATATATTTCTATATAACCACCAATCACACACACAAAAAAACTAAACAAGGTAGAGTTATGTGGAGTAGTACAATGTAATGGCTGTGGGGCGAGCAGTCTTCCGGAGTCTTTCTGGAGGCTGAGATGCTGCCTGTTTGCAGACAACTATCTGCCCTGAGGGAGGAAGTTGCCCATCTTCAGGCCGCACTGAACAGTGGCAAGGATCTCCCCATCCAGGGAAGCACCACAGCCACCACCACTACCTCAGAGGTTGTGAGAAAGCACAGCAGTTGGACCACAGTTGGCTCAGGAGGGTAAGGGTGGTGGAACAGAGGCACACCCAGTCAGTTGTTACACTCCACAATCCATACACCATTCTGGGGGCATAGTTCCCTATGGATTACACCCGCAGAGGAGACTAAGGAGGTGCAGACAACTGTCACAAGGGAGGCCTCAGGAAGGAGGCAGAGGGCACCACAAGGAAAGAAAGCAGCTCCTGGTGGGGACTCCAATTATTAGGGGATAGAACTGGGGGAGCAGGGAAAACTGAAGTAAGGTGCCTGCCTGGTGCCATGGCTTGAGGGACAGGAAGTGCATCCTTAGGATCACGAGAACAGTTGCACGAGTCTGAGCTGGACATCATTGTCCACCTAGGGACAAATGACTTGGCTCATCATGAGATTAGAGCAGTGCAAAAGGACTTTGTAGAGTTGGGGAGGGCTTAAGACAAGTAGCACACACAGTATACCTTCTCAGAGGTGCTGCCTGTCAGTGGAGCATGAGGAGCAGGTACCTTGCACCATGCAGTTTAACAAATGGTTGAAAAATGGTGTGGAGCACAGGGTTTGGCTTCATTGGGGACTGGGGTTCCACCTGGAGGGACACCAGCCTATACTGGCAGGATGGTCTGCATCTGTCCAGGAAGGAACAAGTCTTTTAGGGCAATCAGTTTAAATGCTTCATTGGAGCTTTTTAACCAGGCAAGGGGAGGCACTGATAAGCAGAAGGAAAATTCCAGCCTCCCCCTACAAAACAGGGTACTAAATGAGAAAAATACCAAGGTAGAAAGGTCAGTGGGGATTGCCGCTACAGAAGGTAAAGCCATCAAAAAATGGAGAGCAATGAGTACCAATGCCCATAGTCTGGGTAACAAGCTTCCTGAATTAGTGGCCTTGATGGAGGAGGAAGATCTGGATATTGTGGCAGTCACAGAAACATGGCACTCACAGAACCATGACTGGGACGTAAACATACCAGGATACACTATCTACAGGAGGGACAGGGAGGGTAAAAGGAGGAGGAGTACCTCTCTACATAAGAGAAGAAATCAAAGCAACAGAACAAAAGGGTAAACAGGGAGGAGAAGAAGCACTGTGGTCAATTTGGAGGCAGGCAATGGCACCACAATCCGCACAGGGGTTGTATACAGACCCCCCTCTCAGGGGGAGGAAATGGACAAGGAAATGATAGAAAGTATACTTAGAATGGCAGATAAAGGGGAGATATTGCTGATGGGTGATCTGAATATGCCAGATGTTAACTGGAGTGCAGTTGCAGCAGCCACTTCCAAGAGTGGGGTTATTCTAGATGCCTTACAGGGGGCATGCCTTAGACAACTAGTATTGGAGCCCACTCAGAGGGAGCAATCTTAGACCTGGTCTCTCAAACAGAGATGAAGAGAGGATCACAGATGTAGAAGTGGGTAGCCATCTGGGAACTAGCAACCATCGAACAGTATGGTTCACAATAAACACAGCAATAAAGTCAAGCCATACAAAGACAAAGGTACTGGATTTAGGAGGGCTGACTTTGCCTAAAATGGGTGAGTGCCTAAGGAATGCACTAGCAAATGGGCAGGAAGGAGGGTGGAAGAACAATGGGGAATAATAAAACTGCCATCACAGAGGTAACAAGCCTTGTGTAAAGCAAATAAACAAAACGAAACGAGGTAAGAAACCACTATGGTTCTCAAAGGAAGTGGCAGTGAAGGTTCAAGAAAAAGAAAGCATTCAGGAAGTACAAGGAATCACAGAAGGAACAGGACAGAGAACTGTCAGTTAAAACAAAAGGAAGCTGGAAAGGCAGTCAGAACAGCTAAGGCCCAAACTGAGAAAAGCTAGCCAACTCAGTTAAGAAGGGGATAAACCTTTTATAGGTACATCAGGAGCAAATGAAGACCAAGGGAGGGATAGTGAGGCTTAATAAAGGGAGGGAGGGTGGGCAGAGGGTGACTGTGAAAGGCAGAGATACTAAACAAATATTTTTGCTCAGTATTTACAAAGGAAGAGGGGAGGTAACTAAAACAAACAGTAGAAACACTCTGGATACAGAAGTTAATACCAGCCCATTTACAGAAGAAAGAGTTCTGAAAGAGCTCTAAAACTGAAGGTGGACAAAGCAATGGGGCCTGATGGGATTCATCCCAGAATTCTAAAAGAACTAAGGATAGAACTAGTGACACCACTGACTACCCTCTTTAACAAATCATGGGAGGATGGGGTGGTACCTGAAGACTGAGGAGTGCAGATGTGATTCCCTTCACGAAAGTGGGAGCAAGGCAGAAGCAGGGAAACTACAGACCTGTTAGTTTAACCTCAGTGGTAGGGAAAATGATGGAATCACTTCTGAAGGAAAGAATTGTCGAGTACCTAGAGGCCAGAGGGCACAGGACCCAAGGCAGCATGGATTCTAGCGGGAAGGTCATGCCAGACAAATCTGATAGATTTCTTTGACTGGGTGACCAAAGTAGTAGATAAGGGAGGGCTGTGGACATGGCCTACCTAGACTTTAGCAAGGCATTTGACACAGTCCCACACAAAAGATTAATATACAAGTTAGCCAGCCTGGGAGTGGGTCCCATGATGACAGCCTGGATAAGGATTGGCTAGAGAATAGGACACAGAGAGTAATAGTAAATGGAATCCACTCTGAAAAAAAGGGGGGTTAGCAGTGGGGTACCACAGGGTTCAGTATTAGGACCGGTCCTCTTCAATGTCTTTATATGCGACATTGCAGAGGGACTGGAAGGAAAGTATGTCTCTTTGCAGATGACACAAAGATCTGCAACAGAGTTTATGCACAAGGTGGGGTGGAAAGGATGAGAAGGGACTTGGCAAGATTAGAGAATGGTCAAATGTATGGCAGCTTAGATTCAATGCTAAGAAGTGCAAGGTAATGCACCTGGAAACAAAACCCAGGGAAGAGTACATAATGGGGGTGAGATACTAACAACAACAAAATGGAAAGGACCTGGGGGTAGTCATATCAGATGACCTAAAGGTGGGCAAGCAATGTGAGAGGGCAGCAAGGAGCTGGGGGGATACTGGGATGCATGGGAGAGGCATCACCAGCAGAAACAAGAAGTTATTATCCTCTGTACAGACAGCTGGTGAGACCACATCTGAGTACTCGTGCAGTTCTGGAGACCCAATCTCCGCAAAGACAGACAGGATGGAAGCTGTCCAGAGGAGGGCAACTAAAATGGTGCAGGGTCTGCACCGGAAGACATATGAAGAGAGACTTAAGGAGCTGAATATGTATAGCCTCGAGGAAAGGAGGGAGAGGGGACATGATAGAAACTTTCAAGTACCTCAAGGAATCAACAAAGTCCAAGAGGGTAGCATCTTTCAAAAAAGAGGTGTGCAAGAACAAGGGGCACAATTTGAAGATAGAAGGGGCAGCTCAGAGGTAATTTAAGGAAGTATTTTTTCACAGAGGGTTGTGGATGTATGGAACAGCCTTCCAGAGGAGGTTGTGGAGTCAAAAACAGTGGTGGAATTCAAGCATGCATGGGACAGTCATAAGGCAATTCTAGGGGTTGGGGTAGGAAGAAGTAGGCTGCTGGTTAACTAGGATCTGCAGCTTATCCATCAGGTAGGGAAATGGGCAGACTGGGTGGGCCAAGCGGTCCTTATCTGCCGTCAAATTCTATGTTTCTATGTTTCTATATTGGCATCCACTGCCATTTGAAATTGGTACCTGGTAGCATCAAGTGCAGCCTTTGCTGTATCTTGCAAGTCTACAGCCACTTCCTCTGGGACCCTATCAGCCAAAGCTAGAACAGTGTTCCACAGAGCTTTTTGGTACTGCACTGAATATGCCATGTACTTGGCCTGCCTAACTAATAAAGAGGCAGCCATGAACCCTTTCTTTCCCATAGCATCCATTTTTCTTGAATCTTTGTCTGGTGGATGGGTAGCCAATGGGATCCTGTCCTTGTCACAGGCAGCAGCTTGGACTGCTCCCTCAGGATCAGGTGCATAACTAGAAAATCAGCTGTAGTTCTGTCCAGCTGGTATTTCTTTTCAGCTTTCTTATCCACACCAAGGATAGAGGTTGGAGTTTTAAAAATCTGCACTGCAGCCTTCTTTAAAGATTTATGCATGGGCAGAAGTTGACGTTTTGTGGGGGTTAACCCCTTCATTTCTAAAAAGTCTGCCTCCTCCTTATCCTCCTCTGTTTCCTGAAGAGGAAGGTTCAGGGTTTCCACCATGTTCTTAACAAAAGCATAGTGGGAAGAGTATTCCTCAGGACCCCAGGAAGAGATCCAAACTCTTATTCAGGAGAGACCTCTGGATCTATAGATTCCCCTTCAAAGTCATCCTCCTCCTCACCAAACAGTTCCAGCACTCCTTGTCTTGCTGGGGCTGTAGGAGGAACTGGGGCAGTCAGTGTAGGAACCGGAATTGCACCCTGTAGGACTTGTAACACTTGTAGTGCCTTAGCAATGTCCTCAGCCGAGGGCACAATATGCTTGTCTGCTGGGAACTCCTTAGCCTTCTTAGCCGGAGGTGCAGTGACATGTTTTTCTTTACACTTTTTCTTTAATGGAACAGTGCCTGTTTCCACAGCCCTTTTTGTTTCACCTTGTTCAGAATTATATGAACTCCTGTCAGGATCCTTGGCTTTACCTCCATCCTTTTTGTGGGAGGAGGAATAAGCAGAATTATTCTCAGAAGCAGAAGCCATCTCTTCTGAAATGTTAGACCTTTTCTTTAATGTTTTTAGGCAAAAGGTCTTACAAATATCACAATTGGCAAATATGTGACTTTTACCCAAACAAGAAATATAGAGAGAATGTCTATCTGCTTTTGCTATATGTTGCCCACAAGACTCACAACATTTAACACCTGTGGGTCCTGTGCGTTTTTTAGGTTTATGCAAATGGACCTCTGACATTTAAGCTAGGCAAAAAAGATTACTCCAAAAAAACATTATTTAAAGTAACTCGGAACCGGAGATTACTTTAAAATAACTACCGCTAGCAGTTCCTGGAACCGAGCGCTATTCGGTTCCTGAAGAAAAAGGAACAGAGAAAATTACTACATTTAGACAAAACTAAAGCAGTTCAAGGAACCGACCAGTAAATCTCTAAATAATAATAAACTGAGATAAAAACCTTTAAAATAGATGCAGAACTCTCGGTTCCAAGGAACCATGAGGGAACCGCGAATATAAATAAAAAACTACTAAAACACTAATTTAGTATACTAAATCAGAGCCGTAGGAAGGCATTTTGGTGCCCTGGGCAAGAGATTAATTTTGCACCCTTCAGAAAAGAGCCAGGGGTCCTGAGGCCCAGGCCCCCAGAAGCTCTGGGGGGTTTACATGCTCTTTGGTGGGTTTTGGGGCTTTTCTAAAGAAAAACATACTTTTAATACAGAAAAGTAAAATCTAAAAAATACAATCTTTGAGCATGAGCAGACAGAGACAATGTTTAAAAAGTGTGTAAACAAAGGAAAAACTAAAATCGAATGGCCCTGCCTATCTCCTTCTTCCTAGATACCCAGATCCAGTATTGCAGCCCCTATCCTCCAGCTTGTTACAGCCTCCCTCCTTCTCCACATTTGTTATGCCATAATTGATCCTTCCATGTTTTTTAGCAGTGGTGAGAGGCCATTTAGGCTTCTTTCGGTTTAGTAGGTGCATTTGTTGTCCGCATCTGCACAGCATCTCCCTCTGCTGGTGTAAAGCTGCCTAATTTTTTTAAATGGTTCTTTAAACTTGCTTCCTGGTATCCTGATGCCCTCCTCAGAGGGTTGAGGGCCATCCAGCTTGAATAGCTTTCAATCCATCAAAGAGTGGCGCCAATATCCCAGGCACCCCATCCCTCCTGCCTGTACCACTCCATCAGCCATGAGTTGAAGTAAGCAAATTGGATGAACCCTCTTCTAGTTCTCCCTTCTGCTCAAACTGGCAGAAAAAACTCAGAAGTCAGTGAGGCAGCTGCCAGCTTGGATGTCCCCCACAAAATTTCTAAAGCTATTCCTAACCTCCTCTAGGAGTCTGCAAACCAGGTTATCAGTGCCTAGTAGGACTGCTTTCCACTTTGACAATTCTTTCTACCCTGTTTACATCCCATCCAGCCAAAGCCCCAGAAGGCATCTAACCTTCCTGTCCCCTGTTTCTCTGCACTCACCACCCCTTCTGTCCTCTTTATGATGGAATCACCTATCACTAGCTCTTTCCTAGCACTGTCTTGCCTCTTGAACTCCAATCGCATGTAAGGTGTACTCTTAAGCACAGACCTGGTCTCTTGCATGCCTGTAGGGTAAGGCCTTTTCACTTAGGGGACTAGATGAACCAATTTGCACATGAGTGGTGAATCTGTTTGCTGTTGCCACCTCAGGGTCTCAGCCTGTATAGACCCTTTTTCCCCCATCCCCCCCTACCTACAGTAGGTGTGGCACGGTGTGCAGTGGAAAGGAGTAATGGCTGCTTGCACCAGTGTCCACTGGGAATCACTGTAAGAAGGTTAAGTTCTTCCTTTACTGCACCCAGCTCCACAGTGAGTACTGCAAACCTGCTGCACACCAGGCAACATTGCTGCCTCCTGAGGACTTTCCTGAAGATGACTGCACCACAGGTGCTGCATCCTGTGATGCCTCCTTCCTACCTTGTCCCCCCAAAGCTCTCCAAATCCTTCTCAATTGACTCCCTTATGCCTCTGCTTTACCTGTTGACATAGGGTCCCCATTCCTAGTGTTTCACTAGCGTGCTGAAGTTGTTTCATGGGCAGAGACCCTTTTATCAGGGGGTATCCCAGATAGCATTTCTCTGGCAGTCACTTAAAAACCCATAATCTTCACCCACTCTACCACTATTCTGGATATCTCCTTACCTTCTTTTAATCCCACCTTGTCCTTCAGATTATTTTGTTTGCTGGCACCAGCACACAGAAATCACAGTTTCGGTCCCTTCCTGCATTCCCACAGGATGCCCAAGCATGTATAGCAAAGCTCCTTCAGTAAGAGGACCCCGTGTCTCACTTGTGTCCATTTATCTTTTTTAAGCGTAGTCCCCTTCAGACTCCCTGCAGATTAATTATTTTATTTTTAATACCGCTAATACCCCACCCCTGACTGACACACAAATAAAGGAGACTTGAGTTTCAACTGTTTTCTTTTCTTTCTTTTTTTTTTTTTACTGCTCATCCCCCACAAACACACAGAATAATTTTTGTTTCTGTAAATACTGCTGCCTGCTGATTTCATAGTAGGGGCTGGGTTGGACTCAGGACTGACTCGGGAGGCTTGAGGCACCAGGCTTTTATTTTAAAGAGTGCAGCCAGCCTAGGCCCCAGCCAGCAGACTTGGTTACAAAGGCAGCCAGCAGCACGAACTAAGTAACTACTGCTGGGACACCCAGACATGATTAGGAAAGCAGCAGATAGGGTGGGCAGCTGGCAGGGGCAGCCAAGCCAAGCAGCCTCCAGGTTTAGCCGGGGAGTTTGCAGGAGTCGGCAAGACAGGTGGATGGGGTGGCTGGCAGGGACCAGGGAATCAAGAATCATTGAATCAACTTTTGCAAGGTGGAAGTCCAGGACCGTGGATGTGGAGAACAAGACGTTGTTTTATACTGTCTTGTAAAAATATAAAATTGCCTCGGAAGTTGGCAAGAGGGGCAGGGGACTGGGACCCAGGGCCAGACCAGAAGGGATCTCATCATTCACAAATGATCAATCAGCCTGCCTCAGAGGGAGGATGAATGAATCAGGGGGTGAGGGAGAACAAGGCCGCACCGGCCAGTCATTCAGCACAAGGGTCCACTCCAAAAGCAAAGCAAAATGGACAAGTTATATACACAGCAGCCAGCCCTGAGCCCAATTACCTAATCCTATACATCCTAGGCTAACCGTTTGCCTTCTTTGAACGAGGGACGATCAATAAGTAGTTTTTACTCTTTTTTTCAACCCCCCCCCAAACACACAGATCATCATTTATTTAATTAGACGGATCACGGATGTGGAAGGAAGTTTTGTTCTCTTGTCGAAAAATGCTGCTACACAAAATCAGTTTAAACAGTCCACGCTTTCTCGCTCTCTACAATACTAGTCACTCTCTCCATTACTCCAGCTCTCCTCTAACTGCCTCTGCTTAACTGCTCTGCCACTCTAACAACACTCTGGAGTCTGCTTACCTTATATACTTCACTGGGCACCAGCCTGCCCCCACAAACAAACTGTCTGCTTGGTATACCACGTGATTGTTCTTCTTGCTGCAGCAACATATCATGTGATCCCCCCCCCCGACTTGCTGGTCTGCGGATGCGCCCTGCTGGCAGCAAATAGTAATTACCTAAAGAAAGTAAAAATAAAAATATTAAAGTTGCAGTGCTCACTTTTTCAAGTTAATAATAGAGTGAGCTTCAGATGAAACTGCGCCCCTAGGAGGTTTGCGCTCAGGGTGACAGCCCCACCCGCCCCACCTTTCCTACGGTACTGTACTAAATAATGTTTCTAAGGCAGCAATTTAAAATTAAACTGAAAATGAGTACTTATGTACAGATACACTTTAGTCAGAGACAGTTCAAGGAGAGCTCTCTGGGACGTCCTTTCTAGGCAGGCTTAGTAAAGAATCTGAAGCACTCAGAAGTAGTTTGAAAGTGGCATGAGCCAACTGAGAGTTCCATAATTTGCATAAAATTCCATCTCTCCAGGCAACACAGGAAGCTGACTGCATTAAGTTTAATCATAATGAGTGATTCCTGGGGTTAGAAACATTTGTTATTATTGCACACTTCACAACAGTACCAAAATGTTAAACCTTTATTCTTTTATTTTAGTGTGTGTGCCTTTATTGATAGCTGTTATGCAATGTGTGATTTGTTTCCTTCTGTTCATTTACTACTAAAATGACTTATAATGGGGGTGTGGCTTAGCCAGCAAGCAAAATGGAGCCTTAATCATTTCGTGCCACTTTCCCAGAGCTCAATATCCGAGTAGCACCCCTCCTACGGAAGAGCCAAGTGCTGTATTTACGGTCAGAAGCTGTGGAATGACTTATTGCACCTACTATCTGACTGCTGGACTAACCTGTGGTCGGATTCTCTGGCAAATCCCTCTGGAATAGGAGTCGATAGACCCACAGCAGCACGGCACACACATCAAAGGAGGGAGAAGAGCCCTTAATCAGGGACATGTTTGCTTCTATAATGCAGCGGATCGACACCTTAATGCTGGCCACCAACATCGCTGAGGGCACAATCCAGTAACTGGATGCTAGAATGAGGAGCAAAATGTGGAGGGGCACGAAATGGCCCTACAAGGTCACTGCACTACTTGATGTGAACAATTGGCACAAATTAAGCACTTTCAGGACAAAATGGATGATCTTGAAAACAGGAGCCACTGCAATAATCTCAGGCTTCTGGGCTTCCTAGAGGACTATGAGGAGGGCGGAACTACAAATTTCCTTCAGCAGGCCCTCCAGGAGCTCCTGCAACTGCTGCCTACCACACAAATTGTGATCAAATGAGCACACAGATCCCTGCAGCAGAAGCCAGTGGCTGGTGACAAACCCAGGCCAATTCTAGCTCGTATTCTTAATTTCACTGAAAAAGAAGCCAATGCCACGAAACTCTGCACCCTGACCTGGAGGGGGCACAGCATAATGATCTTTCAGGATTATTCACAAGACCTGGTGTCTAGGAGGAAGGCTGACACGGAGACACATAGTCGTCTCCATGACCTGCAAGTCCCTTTTTCCCTCTGGTACCCAGCAGTCCTGAGAATAACACGCAACAGAACCCCTCACCAGTTCTTCACACTGGAGTTGGTGATGGACTACATCAGTAAGAACTGGCCTATCTCTAATAACCGGAACTGTAACTCTGCATTCAGCCCCTCGGAATTCCCTCAAGCTTCCTACCTGGACCGGCAATCCTCCTTGAAGAACGACCAACATCCCACCGCCGACAGAGCAGAGAAATCCACTGGTCCCCAGAGACAGCTGAAACCTCACCCCCTCCCAGGGCCACAAGAGACCCCCCTCCATTTCCCATGCAAAACAAGAGCACTCACAAGAAAGAGGAAGGGCCGGATGTGCCTCAGAGTTGCCTGATATGCAAACCCAATGCGAGTAGTCCACAGAACCAGTGTATACTAGTCCCTATTTCTCCCAGAATCATTTCTCTCCATTAGACCCATATGACCAGAGCCCTTCTGCTGAGCTCCTTACAGACATGGAACTTTGTGAGCCCAGTCTTGCTGACCATGAGGCCGAAGAGGTACAGAACTCCTGGGCTGCTACAACAGACAATGCATTGCCACTGGGAGATGTGGTAATTTCACCCCTGGACTTGGGTCCAGTCCCAGGAGTGTCGCAGCACCACGCAGAAGACTCCAAAGAGATGATCTTGCAATGTGCTCCCTGGCTGAGCACTTCTTACAGATAAGTGCCTATATGGTTCGGTGTCATTAGGGGAGTAAGTGGGGGATGGATAAAAGGGATGGGGTAGAGAGGATCGCAGCAGGATATCTTCTCTGACCCCAGACATAGGGGCTATTAAGATGGGCAGTGTAGTTTTCTACTTGCCCCCCCCCACCAGACACTTTTCCTCTTAGGATACTTGCAGCTGAATCTGTACCTGTAAATGCTGGATTACTCTGTACAAAGGGTGGGGGAATGATGGGATACTGTGTTGGTACCATGGGGCAGTTAAGATACCCCTTCCAAAGGTACTTGTTTTACCATCCCCCTTATAGCACCCTCCTTAACACCTGGAATGGCAAATCAGCTTCAGGGGGCTGTCTACCCCTCCCACTCTTTTATGGCCTGCCAGCTGTCAATACGGAGATTAACCCACCCTCTCCACTTTATACCATCTCTTCCCCACTTTACAATATCCCCCCTCACCAGGATCACATTAGTACCTGCTACCCCCCCACCACCCAATGAAGGGAGGAAAATGGGTAATAAATTCTTCACGTCATTCCCACCCATGGTTTCACTTCCCCATGAAGCTCTTATGGAAACACTACCTTTCCTCTGGTAAGAAAAGCCACAGTGAGCGTTTCTGATATTCCCTTCGTATCTGACAAGTACTAACACAGCCTGAGTTCCTAGGTTGGCTCTGGTAGTTTCACTACTGACATGTGCATGTCAGTCTGAGGGTCTGCCTAGATAGCCACCTCCCCACAGATGAGACCATGCTCGCCATAGGCTGGGGTCCCAGCTGGCTAAGTACAGCCTCTGTCCTCGTTAGGGTTTTTCTTTTTGTTTTGTTCAGCAAGGTACATAGAGTGTTAGTTGTTTTACTGTTATACTGTTTATACTATTCCTCATACAAGTGATAGTAGAAAGTGGCCTGTCAGGCTAGCACTTAGCTACCTATCTGACCTCGTTTATAAGCTGTGTAACCCAGGTGATCAGGAAGGCCTTGCCCCCCCTCCCCATTCAGATTGACCCAGTAAGGGCACCTTGCACAGATCTTAGCTAGGGGTTTTGAACCTGAATCTTCCCCCCACTTTTCCCTTGCAGGGCTCAAGGTGTGAGGACAGATGGTAATATCCCCCAAGCACTATGGCTGGGTTGCTTCTTCACTCATGGAATGTACAGGGGCTCAAATCCCCAATTAAAGGAAAAAAGGTCCTCTCCCACCTTAAGAGATTGAAATCCAAAGTGGCCTTTCTACAAGAGACCAAATTGACTAATACTGACCTAACTATGATGCTAAAGGACTGGGTGGGCCAAGTGGCCCATTCGAATGTAACTACAAGGAAACATGGAGTGATTATCGTTATACATAAATCATTGCAATGGACTCTGAACAACTCTTTCATGGACGCTGATAGGTGGGTACTGGCTATGTACAGCATCCCAACAGGCCCCATTGCACTGTGCAATGTATATGCCCCCAACACTGATGACCCTCAATTCTTCCATACTTTTGCCAACTCCATCAGCACCTCCCTGCCCCACAACTGTTCACTACTTATTGGTGGTGATTTTAATCTAATGCTGGTACCTGCCCTGGGCAGGAATGATAATGGTAAGGAAGGTCACCATTCCAGCTGGCAGGGCATAAAAGAGTAGGAGTGGGAGGGGTAGACAGCCCCCTGAAGAGAGTAGCATCTTTCAAAAAAAAAAGAGGTGTGCAAGAACAAGGGGGCACAATTTGAAGATGGGGGGGTGGCTCAGAGGTAATTTAAGGAAGTATTTTTTCACAGAGAGGGTTGTGGATGTATGGAATGGCCTTCCGGAGGAGGTTGGAGTCAAAAACAGTGGTGGAATTCAAGCATGCATGGGACAGTCATAAAGCAATTCTAGGGGGTTGGGGTAGGAAGTAGTAGGCTGCTGGTTAACTAGGATCTGCAGCTTATCCATCAGGTAGGGAAATGGGCAGACTGGGTGGGCCAAGCGGTCCTTATCTGCCATCAAATTCTATGTTTCTATGTCATGTTAGGGGTGCCAGGGCCCTACAACAACTGATTTGACCAAGGCCTTACTGATGTATGGAGGCTTTCCCACCCCAGAACTTGAGATTACACTTTCCACTAGGAACCCAACTCCTCATACAGTAGGCTGGACTACTGACTTATGTTCCCACCTCTCCTACACATCACCCTTGACATTGCTATCCTTCCATGGGTAATCTCAGACCATGCCCCTGTCCAGTTGTTGCTGCAATGGGTCCCGTGTTCCCTCTGCTCACCACTTGAGGCTTGATCCCCTCCTTATGTGGGACTTGGACTTTATTCCATGGGCCAGGAATGAGACGTCATTCTTCTTAGCCCATAACCCCCACTCTGACACTTCGGCAGGGAACACCTGGGAGGCCTTAAAGGCCACCATGAGGGGTAGTATTATGGGTTATGCTGTACCCAAGTGTAAAGAGTGAGAGCAGCATCTCCTGGACCTGGAGCAGCATCTGACTTCTGCAGAATTGGCCTTCAAGGTGCTACCCTTCCCTAGCTCCTCTGCTGGTAGGCCAATTCTCGCCTTATGCTTCGAGATTAACCAACTCCTCAACAGGAAAGCAGAGGTGGCTATCCTTCAACTCTGCCATACCTTTTGGGAGGGAGGAGATAAGGGGGGAAGGTACTGGTCTACCAACTCAGATGACAGACTAGCCAGCTCATTCCAGGCTTAAAGGATGCTCTTGGAAGCATAGGTAGCAGCCCACAAGGAATGAATCAGATAATGGCAGCCTTCTATGAGAAGCTATATGCCACCACACACCTGGCACCTGCTTCAGGCACTTAGCTCTTTCTTCACAGCCTGCACCTCCCCATGATCTCCCCACAACTGTCCCTTGCATTAGCTGCCCCTTTCACCATGGAAGAAGTGGGCACTGCTATTAAGAGACTCCGTTTGGGTAAATCTCCTGGGAGTGATGGACACACTGCCGATTTCTACCAGGCCTTAGCTCCAGTAATCATCCCACTCCTCAGATATTTCAGTAAGCCAAAGTCAGGAGGGCCTTCCCCCCCTCTCTTAGAGAGGCAACTATTATGATCATTTCAAAGAAAGATAAGGACCTTACTAGTCCTGGTAACTACCACCCAATATCACTTATTAACTTTGACAGTAAGATATGTGCCAAGATACTTGCCTCCAGGATGAGTCCCCTTCTACCAAACCTTATTCACCCCTCCCAGGTGGGATATTTTTCCATGCATCACAGCACTGACCATCTTTGAACATTAATGAATCTTATGCACTCAGCTTGACAGTTGGACACCCCAGCAGCAGCCATAGAAGTAAATTTCGAGAAGGCCTTTAACTGTCTGGAATGAGACTACCTCTGTTAGGTCCTATTCCACCTCACTTTCTTCTATGGCCGCACCCTCATCTACAATACAGATATCAAGGAAAACCTGGCACTATGTGCACACTAGACTGACCCAGGACCCACTTCCTCTGTCCCTGGCACCTCTCTGGCAAAACCCTTCTATCACAATTGACCAGAAGAGAGTGTTTTGGAAACCATGGTATGAGAAGGGCATTCAAAATGTGGAATTCATCTGTGGCTCAGGCCTTGGCAGGGTCGCCACTTTTCAAGACCCTCCAGGAGAAGTGGGACCTCCCAAGTAAGGATTTCTTGACGTACCTCCAGATCCGTGCAGCACTCAAACCCCTCATGGGAAGCCACAAACTGTACACTAATTCTCGGTCCTACAAACCTGGATACAACATCCAAAGGGCTTAGCAGGTAGAATTTACACTCAGTTCAGGGACACTCTAGCCTCCCAACCAGGAGAGTCCCAGCTAAGATGGAAAAAATGCTTCAGTGCACCATCTACAACAACCTATAGGACCAGGCATGGAAAGGCTCTCATAAATGGTACCAGGATGCATGGTCATGACTGATCCAGAACAAAATTTCCCATTCCTTGTGCAAAACTCCGGTTGTCATTTAGCCAAACTTCTTGAGTCTGACCGTTGCTAGCGTTGCCAGGCCAGGGGAGGAGATCTGGCTCATGTACTTTGGTCTTGCCACAGAATACAGAAACTCTGGAAGGAGCAGTGCCCTGGCCACACAAGTTCTACACAAACAAATTCCACCGGTGCCACTGTTTTTTCTCCCTCCAGGCAGAACTCCCACAATTGACCCAGCAGGAATACAGAAGGTTAGCCTTACTGACCCTCTAAACCAAGAGGGCCCTGCTATGTAAATGGCCTATGACTACCACCCCAACTCTTCCCGAGATTGAAGCCTCGCTGTCAGCCCTAGCAAAACTTGACAGGCTGACACACCCGCGATCCTACCAGATAATTACATTTCAGATGTGCTGGGCCCCATACCTGAGATATGCTAACTCACTAGAAGGGGTGGGCTGATTACTCGCCTAGTAGGCTGGGTCCAGCTGGGGTTTCCTCCTTTGCATGCTCAGTGCTTAAGACTGGGCCAGAATTGGTGAACACTCAAAGTGACCGCTTAGGCCTTGGCCTGAGGTCTTAGAAAATAGAATGTCAAAGTCATCCAAGGTACACTTTCCAGGGCGGTTTCATATGATAGGTTTGCTAACATTGTATGCCTGATACATTCAAATAAGTATCCTAAACATAGTATGACTATGTTCATATATATTTTGTAGAGTAGCTGACACATCAATTCTTTGTGTACACCTCTTTATTTTAAAGGATGCACTCCCTGGGTACTAGAATGAAGTATCACCTATTGAGCTCCTGGGACATGATACAGACCTTGAACCACGATAGAGGTGGAGAACCTGGATTCCTGATCCCTTGTCACTATAGCCATATGAACCTCTGAAGGGTGAGTAACCTTCCTTTTAGCATTTTTACTGTAGCTCCTTTCCTGACACCACCTCTTATGCTCCTGGGACCCCCCGAGGGGGTCAGGGGCCTACAACAATGACTATAGCAATGGCACTAACAATAACAGTACCACTGTGATGTGATAGGTTAGCCAAGCCTATATTAGAGTATGAGACCCCAGACACAGTATACTACTACAGTACTTAGTGCTTCACCCTGTATACATGTATTCATGTGCTTGGTTGTTTCTTACTGTTTCTCCCTAAATCCCCTCCCTGAGTCTCCCTTCCTTCCCACCCTTCCTCCGCATCCCCCCTTTTTTGCAACAAGTTACGTACCATTCCGTATTGTTCTGTATGATGTTATCTTATAAAAATAAAAAAATTACAACAAAAAAACTTGTGACACCTTATAACAACTTTAAGAAATGTTGATAAACATTTGGCATCAGAACATTTTGCTGTCAGTCACCTTTTACAATCTACCATAGCCCAATAGTTAATGGAGACTTTATTATCAGCTACCTTACTCAATATAGTGGGCAAATCTTTTGTTATATATGGGTGTTGTGCTATATTATAATGTATTGTATTTTATAGTATTATATTGTGGTTATAATGGCATAATAATTACTGGTGACAATTTTTTTACATTGTAAAATCGAGTTGTAATTTGCCGTTATAACTACCTCAGCTAGTTATAACGGCAAACACGCGCCACCTCTGTCTAGACTGGTCAGCAATTCTTTCCATAGGCTGAACCAGTTATAATTTCAAACACGCGCCACTTCAATCAAACTACAGCCACATCCTGATTGGCTCTCCTCTTCTCATGGGCGGGCTAAACACACAAACATGACGGCTCCTCGTCCCGCTTACCGAGGAGCTGCCACAGACCAGCCCTCACACCGGAGATCATTTATTTTTTTTTCAAAATCTCTTATCTCATTGATCCTGCTGTGCGTAACCCGTACAGCCCGAGAAATGCCTCCGAAACAGCACCACCGCTGAACGCTCCAGCGCTAACAAAGGTAAGCGCTGTTGCAGCAACTAAACGAAATTCAACCACAGCATGAAGAAACACTTGTAAGAAACAAAGATGCCTAACAAACAAAAATCTCTTTTCTAATAGAGTGTGTGTGTGTGTGTGTGTGTGTGTGTGTGTGTGTGTGTGTGTGTGTGAAATCACAGACAAGCAGCATCAATCTGGGAAAAAATTGCTGACCAGCAATTATAAAAAATAAAGTAATAGGCAGGTGGTTATTTATGAGAATTTTACACAAACCCTCGGTGTGGGATGCCTATATAAACCCCTCGGGCTTCGCCCTTGGGGTTTATGGGGCATCCCACACCTCGGGTGTGTGTAAAATTCTCATAATAACCACCTGCCTATACATTATTCTCTATATAATTCATTATAATTATGGTAGTATAATTAATTATGATTCTTACAGGGCTTATTATAATTGTTATAATGTTTTTTTAATTATGTTATTTACTATTATGGTATATGATAATATAATAGTCTTATGTGTTTTCAAAACATATCAGATTTTGACCTTACCTAGCAACATCCCAGTTTTGCTGCTTCATACCAGAAAATTAATGCTCTGACACCTTTAGGCCTAGTCTCAATTCTTAACATAGAGAGAGTCCCAAACGGTGCTGTTAATTTCTTGTTCTCCTACAAAGAAGGTCTGGACACTTTGCCCTCTATACTCCAAGACATGATTTGGGAGGCAGTATAGTGCAGTGGTTAAGGCTCCGAGTTGTGAATATGATGACATCTAGCAGACCAGAACTGGGTTTGAATCCCATAGTTTACACTTGCAGACTGTGTGACTCTAAGCAAGTTACTTAACTTCCTTGTGCTCCCAGATCACACCTGTAAAAAAAAAAAAAATTTTTAGCTCAGTGTGCTAGTCCTGGTTAAACAACTAACAAAAAAAAAAAATCAATCTTCCAAGGAAGAGAAATTTTGTTTTTAAAATCGTAGATTGAGCAGCAACAGAAATAACATTTCAGAACTCTTTAATATTGTAATGGACATTATATTTCAGGACACTTTGATGTTATTACTGTCATACAATCAAATGAACTTGTCAGTTGTACACCTACTCCATCAGACTGGAAAAATAGCTACTGTATGTGCATTTTATTAACCCTCTCTATGTCTGTATTTTTATTCTCCTTTTGTAAAGTGCTGTGGGGGCTAAGACTAAACATGTCAATCAGAGTCTGACTGCTATATAGGAGTTCCTGGTCTGCCCCCAGACTGGGGTCATACTAAGAATGTAGAAGGTGGTGGGCTAATTGCTATATAGAGGTATGTGAGAAAACTGGTATAACCTGTGTATTTCTGTCTTCCACAGGGCAGGGAAGGAGCAGGTGGGTCTAGATCCTCTGCCAGTATTACATTTATTGGGCAGAGATGGGGCCGCCATCCATCGGGGAGTAAAACAGCTAGGGCAGGACCCTGACAATAGTGATGGTTTATTGGAAAGGGGTCTGGGGCACGAGGTGGGCACAGATCATGCCAACCTTGGAGGAGCTGGCGAAAGTGATCAGACAGACCTGCTGATAATACATTTGAGAGGTAATGATTTGGGAGAGCAACTATGGGGATTGTTGTGCAAGGAAATGCTAAGGGACCTAGGGGCAATTCAGCAGTTTGGCCGCAGATGAGGACAGCATGGTCGGAGATGGCACCTAGGATGGGTTGGTGGCAGTCCAGGGACATAAAAGGGGTGGAGCAAGCTGAGAAGAGGATTAACAGGCAGGCGGCAGCATGGTTAAGTGGGTAGGGGGACCGTAAATAGCCCATAAAGACATTGCATTTACCAACCCACCAGGGAAGTACAGCTCAGGGGATGTCAGCATATGTGCAACAATTGTGAGATACTGTAGAAATTTGGGAAAAAGAAGGATGGGGTGGGGAGAAGCCCATATTTCCATCGCCTAAGCTGGAGATGGGTTAGTGGAAGTTTGGGGGAAAAATAAAATGGGGGGGTAGAAAGGGGAGTCAGGTAAGATCCAAGGGCCAGGCGCAGACACCCGGACGTGGAGGCAGATGAAAAAGGAGGCATACGATTAAGGAAGTAACAATATGGGGGAGCCAGTTGCCATTGGCAACCGGACCCAAAGAGAGGGCAGCAATAGGAATAGGAGAAGGGGCATTGGGCTTTTCAAGCATCCCGGACCCTGAGAAGACAGACAACAGACTGTTCAAGGGAAAGTGGATGAAGGGGTAACAGGCTTTACAAATGCATGGACCCCGAGAAGATGGCAGAAGAACCAGAGACATTTACAAAAGGCAATTGAACTATGTGATTGAACAGAATATTAACTGTTGGACTTTATGATGGATAACGTGGGGAAAGAAAAAGGAATGTTTGTAAATGTGTAAATTTTAAAGTGGTAAAGGTGATGTGATGCAAAAAATAAATTGCCAGTCGAGCACCCACTCAGAAGATGTCTGTGCGTTATTTTCCGGGGAAATCTCCCTCTGACAAATGTGGTTGCCCCTAAAGGACAACCTAAATTGTCAGGGGGATTTCTTAGGAAAAAAGGCACAGGGGGACAGGACTGGCTGGGGAGGGGGCAGGTTAGGTTAGGTAGGCTCATTACAAGAAATGTTGATAAACATTTGGCATCAGAACATTTTGCAGTCGGTCACCTTTTACAATCTACCATAGCCCAATAGTTAATGGAGACTTTATCAGCTACCTTACTCAATATAGTGGGCAAATCTTGTATTATATATGGGTGTTGTGCTATATTATAATGTATTGTATTTTATAGTATTATACTGTGGTTATAATAGCATAATAATTCATTATAATTATGGTAGTATAATTAATTGTGATTCTTACAGGGCTTATTATATTGTTATAATGCTTTTTAATTATATATGTTATTTACTATTATGGTATACAGTATGATAATATATTAGTCTTATGTGTTTTCAAAACATATCAGATTTTGACCTTACCTAGTAATATCCTAGTTTTGCTGCTTCATACCAGAAAATTCATGCTTTGACACCTTTAGGCCTAGTCTCAATTCTTAACATAGAGAGTCTCAAATTGGGCTCTTAATTTGTTCTCCTACAAGGAAGAACTGGACACTCTACCCTCTATACTCAAAAACACAATTTGGGAAGCAGTATAGCGCAGTGGTTTAAGGCTCTGCGCTGCAAATGTAGTGATTTTTCAGCAGACCAGACCTGGGTTTGAATCCCACAGCTTCCACTTGCAGACTGTGTGACTCCAAGCAAATCGCTTAACTTCCCTGTGCTCCCAGATCACACCTGTAAAAAACTTTTAGCTTAGTGTGCTAGTCCTGGTTAAACAACTAACAACAACAAAAAAAAAAAACTCAATCTTCCAAGGAAGATAATTTTGTTTTTAAAATTGTAGATTTAGCAGCAACAGAAATAACATTTCAGAACTGTTTAATATTGTAATGGACATTATATTTCAGGACACTTTTGATGTTATTACTGTCATACAATCAAATGTACTTGTCGGTTGTACACCTACTCCATAAGACTGGAAAAACAGCTGCTGTATGTGCATTTTATTAACCCTCTCTATGTCTATTTTATTTTCCTTTTTGTAAATTGTGCCTTGTGCTTTAAGTGGGTTATATCAAGACACAGTACATCTGACATCATAAGCCCTTTAAGAAGAACTCATAATATCTGAAACCTTTATTAAGAATGTTAATCAGTCTCTCTCTGTACCTATGCTTCTTCTGATCTCTGAATACACAGAGCCAGTAAATCACATGAGCGGGGAATGAAACCAGAGAAGTCACTTCCCAAAGCCCTGGAATAATCCAGGCAGAGCTTGCCAACAAGGACAGATAAACCTAGGTCAAGCAAAACCAACAAGGCCCAAAAGCATTTTCTTTCTGAGAAACATTATAGCAGCCTTCAGCATAGCAGTTTTCACACAATGGGCTAGATTTTCAAAGAGCCCTTAGATCGCCACCATTTGCAATGATCTAGGGTTGCAGCAAACTCTAGGTGCATCAGGGACCCAGTACCCAATTATATAAAATCAGGGGTCCCTGCTCCAAAGACCAAGAGTTTCTGCAGCAACAGGGCTGCACAAAATTTTGGGTGCACCTGCAGAGTTTGACAGGGGATCCATCAACCTCTCCGGCACAAGCCTACATGACCCATGGAGGTGGAGGGAAGAACCCTGGATGGAAGGTGGGGAAGAGGGGCTCCATGGACACTGAGGGTGCCATAGGGCATGAGGGAGACATGGCAGCAGGCATAGAGAGTGGAAGAGGCACCTGGCAGAGGTGCCGTAGGGCATATAGGACAGCCCCCTCTGCTGTCTTGTAATGCAATCAGTGTCAGCTTGTGCCATTTTATTCACTATATTTGTGCCCATGACAGCATATGTACTCAATCTCATTGGGCATTTGATGGCAGTTTCCACATATGCATCTGCATATAAAGTGACAATTAGAATATCTGAGTATGTGAAGAGTACCATAGTAATAGAAATCTCAGAATACTTTTTCCTTTTCCACAAAGAGACTCATCTATGCCTGCCACCATGCCACTATCATGCCCTATGGCACCCTCAGTGCCCCTACAGCCCCCGTTCCCCATCTTCCCCACCCCACAACTCACTTAACGCCCTGCCAAGCAGTGGCACAGGGCACATAGACCACCTTCTGGCTGGTCTAATGTAAGTCACCTGTTGCGGCCATGGCTAGACTTGAAAAACTGCAGAAAAGGGAATGTTGCAGCCCTGCCATGGTGCAAGCCCCCTTGCGACCTGGTGCACCCTGATTTGGGTTGCAAGGCTGGCACAGTATCACTTAATACAGCAGCTCACCTTTTCGATGCAGGCCACATTTGAAAATAGGGATTGCCACATCTTATGACACACAGTGCCACATGCATCACTTATGTTTGATGCAGGCACTTTGCATCATCCTAAGGGCTTTAAAAATCGAGCTCTATGAATGAAGTTGATCATACAAATGACGCATAACAGCTTGTAGCCTGGTACAAATGAGTTGCATAGGCAACACATTTTGACCACAGAAGCACTGAGCTTTGCAGCATACTATAAACTTATGGAAGGAAAATGTATTTTACAAGAAATTCATAAATAACATGCTTCATGAACTTTAACACAACACACACTGAACTGCATCATAACACAATGCATTTGTTATTAGCAATACAATTATGATATCTAACCGATGTCTTCATGAAAGAGTCTCCGCAGCTAGACTATACAGTAAAACTCCTGGCTCCCTGTACCTCAAGGAGACATTCTGAATATTCTCCTGGAAAGTGGCAGCTGAGTCTCCAGTGGGCACTGTGGCTAAGACTTGTTGATAGGTTCCAGCAGAGTGGTAAGATTGAATTAGCTCTTTTTGCCTCTAGAATACTGTAGGTAGGTGGACAACATGCAAAATATTAGTGGTCAGGATTAGAGGTCCAAATAAGACCACTCTTGGGGAAATGCTTTGCAACATGCACATGTAAGTTAGGTAAAGTTTTATTTAGGATGTAGTTTTGAACAGCTGTTTGACAGGAATACTAACTTTGGTGTATAATTTCATTAGATTACCTGGTCCTGCTTCTCAGATCAGGAATTTGTATTAGGAGAAGACTGCTAGGCTCATGAAACAGTTATCTGCTCATTGCTTATGCTGGGTAAGGAAGAAAATGAGTTTGTCTTGACATACTGAAATAATTGTTCTGATATGAGAATTGTGAACACAGTCGTTCATGTATTTATGTTTAGGTAGATTAGTAGGTATTGTATGTTCAGTACCCCAATTATAGAAATAATAATAACAACAATAAACCACCTGAGTTTTGTGAATACACCCTGGGTCTGTTTTGTTATATACATAGAAACTGAGTACTTAGATAATTGTATTATGGACCCTGGCATGGGCCTCTAGTTCTAATACAAATTCTGGTTCTGGTGCTGGTTCTAAGTGACAGCTCCAACCACTTCCTGTTTCACTGTCCACCCCAGGATCTGCATATAAAGCCCGCAGGACATTTCGATGAATAGCCATGGGAGTGGCTTTACCGAACGGTATTTTCATCATTCTGAGCAATTTAAAATCTGTATTTGTGTCAGCTGTGGTGATGACTGGCTTTTACTGTGTGCAACAGTTATTGTAAAAACCAGCTAGCAGGCAGCTGTGGAGAGCGTGCACATGGTACCGGGGAAGCAGAATTCTTATGGCAGTGTGTTAGAAAATCCATTGATAGTATTAAAGGATCTCGTAATATTATCGCCGAACATTGAATGATACTATTACAAGATCCTGTAATACTGTCTATGAATTTCTTCAATAGTATTATGGGAAACGTACTATATATTTTTCAATAGTATTATTGGCATTGTCTATATTATAAACAGATTTATCTTAAAAAAGCTCTCACACTAATTGTATAAACATTATTCTATATGTAACACCACTTGAATAAAAAGTGGTGCAAAAAACTGTGTATTGCATTGTGTTGTTTTGGCAGATTGTGTTGCAGATCTCTTTGTGGAACCCGTAATCTAGAGTTTTACCTGTGTCGCATCACGATGTGTACAGAACTCAAAGCATGGTTCTGATAGCTCAACTGCTTTGCTTAGCATTCTGTACACAAATCAAGACATAGTAGAAACTCCAAATTATTGGTTCCATGAAGGGAGCTGTACAGAAAGCTGTCCATAAATAGAAAATAATTAAACAGTTTTCAACATCAATACTTATTTAGATACATTGCAGTGTGGATCATTTGGAAGTATGCATTTAATTTCAGTAAATATAAATTTACTAACACAATCCTTAAATATACAGTCTGATAAGCATACAGATAGACAGGAGCAAGTGGCAACGGTGGAAGGCACTTTACATGGGAAGGAGATGACTTTAACTAGCTTGTACCTCCTGCCAGGGGCAGATGCCTCTGATGCATCTTTTACTAAGGAACTCCTGCTCCTGTTGGGGAGGGGTGACTACAACTTGGTTTTGAATCCAACATTAGATTCCTCTAACCCCCACTGTAATAGACAAACACAAATGCAGTACTTTAGTCATCGGTTCCTAGATCAGGTGGTCTGGACTGCATTGATATCTGGCATACTCAAAGCCCACACCCATCAATACATGCATTATTCAGCCCTGCATCAAACATATGCAAGATTGGATTGGATTACTACCACATCTCAGGAGCACCTGCATATGGTAAAAGAATGTAAGATATTGCCTGTGGTGCTGGCAGACCATATAGCAATATACTTGTCTATTGATCGATGCATCCCCAGAGGTTTTATTCTATGGAGATCGAACACCTTTTTTTTAATCATCAAGATTTTAGAGATTTTGCTAATAACATTTCACAAATCCTGGAAGATCAAGAGTAGTCAATCCCCTCTATGGCTTTATATGGGATATGCTCAAAGCATTTCTGAGAAGACAGCTTATTACATATTCTGTGAAAAATAAGAGACAAAGGAAGGCCAGATTGGTGTGAAGTTTAGCGAAATTTGTGGAAAAGCAACTTTAGTATCAGCAAAGGGATAGTACAGTCCACACAGATATACAAAAATTGAAAAAATTAGGTACAAAAGACATACAGTAGAACCCTCTTATAATGGACACATTTGAGCAAACAGGTTTCGTCCATTATTTGAGGTGTCCACTATATCCTAAAGTATTAACATTCAATTCTCTTCTACCCAGCTCACACACAAGTTAAAATTAGAACATGTCCCCTCCTCTCCCAACCAAGGGTATGAGGAACTGCTATTTGTAGCTGATTGGGAACTGAGCAGTGAAGAAGACTGGCAGGAGTGTGCATTATAGTACCTGTGCTGAATGGGGGATCAAGAGGTATCAGGAGTAATCCCCTGCAGTACAATGTCAGGTATCAGACATGACTTGGGTGAGGTGAGTGATGTCTTTATACTGCCAGACAAACCAGCTGAATAATCAGGTGACAGCAGGTAGTTTGCAACATGTAACAGGGGTATAGAGGAGCTCACAGTGTCTGCTATACAAGGGTTGCAGAGTATGGTATAAATGTGATTTTTAACATTACAGACATAG
Source organism: Neoceratodus forsteri (assembly GCA_016271365.2). NCBI lineage: Eukaryota > Metazoa > Chordata > Ceratodontiformes > Ceratodontidae > Neoceratodus > Neoceratodus forsteri. Next base: position 154,697,095 of record CM028131.1, on the reverse strand, counting down.
CTTTTGGCTTCTGGCAAGGCAGATCAACCCATTTTAAGTGAGTGTCTGCTATAAGGGTGTCCGTTATAAGTGGGTTCTACTGTACATCTACAAGACAGAGATGGGTCATAGATTTATCCTTCAGAAATAATATGAAGGGGGGCCTGGAATCTTTCACTTGCTAGCACACCATCTTTGCAGGCAAGTGCAGTAGCATCCTTAATGGTCATAAGTATCTGTCAACCAACCACTGGTAAGATCTGCATGGATCGAGCTAGTATTTTACATGCCTTCCAATCTTTTCACCAGGCACTGTACACAGATGAGATATCCCCAGATCATGGTACCATTATAGAGTTCCTTAAAAATGTAGGACTGCCTTAGCTTATGCAGGAGCACAGAGAAACTCTCATTGAACTCCCCTCATCTAAGGAAATCCATAGAATGATTGCTACACTTAAAATAGGGAAGAGCCCAGGCCTGGAAGGATATCTTCCACAATTTTTAAGTCTTCTAGGATTCATTATTCACACAGCTACATAGGCTCTTTCAGGCGCTTTTGAAAGGGAAGAGTCCCCTGGGTACATGGGATTATGCTACAATATCTGCCTTCCCTAAGCCGGGGAAAGATAAACAGCATTGTCGCTCTTACCACCCAATCCCAGTCCTCAAAGTAGGCAATAAGATTTTCTCTGCCTATTGAGAGAATGGAGCACTTACTGCCTCTACATATTTCCTCTGACTAAACAGTGTGTATAATGGGAAGGCAGACCCAAGACAGTTTTAAAAGAACTCTGCACCCCCAACAGTACCTTGTTAAGACTATGACACCTTCTCTGCTCCTGAGTTTGGATATGGAAAAGACACTGGATTGAGTATCATAGCACTTCCTTCTTCATTTCTTGCAGACATTTGGATTCCCACTCATGTTCTCACTGTCCTTTCACATATTTATGGCAGGCCACAGGCCTACATTAAAATCAAGGGGGTACTTATGACTCCCTCTTCTGTGGTACCAGCTGCATGTTGCCACTTGTCCCCTCAGTTGTTTACACTATATCTAGAACCACTGGTACAGGTGATCCATCATGATCCTCATTCATGGAGTACCAGTAGGCCCTCAAAGCATAAACTCTCTTTATGTAGCCAATGTTCTTATCTACTTAACCCATCTGGAGAACTCTCTTGTTCCACTTTGGAAATTATTAACTTTCTTTGGGTCCCTTTCATGATGCAAACTGAGTCTTTCTAATATAGAGGCCCTTTGCTATCATTTCCTCCCATTGACTAACATCCAAAGTAGAAGTCCCTTTCAATAAAACATTTTTTCCTATCAAATATCCAGAGATTTACTTAACAGCAGACTCAAATGCTCTTCTTCAGGCTAATTATATACCACCCACTACACTCATAACTCAGGAACTGGATCGACAGATATTGCTTCCCCTCTTTTGTTCAAAGAAGACTGCCGTTGGGATGGTTACATTACCCAGGCTCTTGTATCTCTTTCAGACAATCCCGTTGCCATCAATATCAGCACATTCTTTTCACCTGGCAGAAACTAATTTCTCATTTCCTATAGGAAATGATAACGTGATACTTGATATAACATGATATGTCCTAAAACTTCTGAAGTCTCAAGGAGTGCTGGCTCTTTCTAACTTAAAATCTTACTATAAAGCAGCACATCTCCAGGTAGCTTTTTACTGACTTACCAACTCGAACCAGTCTAAATGGTAATCCCTGGAGCTCTGTGCTCAGTATTTGACCACCTTCTCATGCACCCCATTTTCTCTTCCCTAACCTCACCCAATTGAGTTGTTGGACGATCCATATACTCTGACTACACTTTAGGTTTGGCAGAGAATGGTAACTCACAAATTGATTAAACCAGATTTCTTCTTTTTTGGATTACTACCTCATAATTCATAAAACTGGATCACATGTTGACTTTGGGAAAGGCAGGGTTTGCACTTTCTATTTCAATTTCTGGTAGATGCATCGATCAGACCATTTCAAGAGCTGGCTTATTTACGAACTCAGGATCACTATCGCTTCTTTCAAGTGCAAATGTTCTTGTTCCCACAGCTACCAGAACAATCGCTCAAAAACCCTCCTTTTTTTACTATGTTTACTATAACAAACACTTATTTAGTTTCCCTTGGGGCACACCATTCTAAACTGTATTGAGCCCAGCAGCCATTAAAGGGTATCTCAGTAAACCATATCAAAGCAACATGGAAAAAAGATTTACAGATTCACTTGGTTCAGGAACAATGACGGCTAATCATGTGGTTTACATTCACAATCACTTCCCCCTCCACTCTGGCATAAATTTTCATGGAAAAATTTGACTAGATATTTTTGTACACTGATGATAGCAGCCAAATTTCAAGGACCTACGTTAGCTGGCTGTTGGAGGAACTGTGGTATGCAGCCTGTTACACATCCCAAGTCAAAATGGAAGATCTTCTTAGAATCACAGTTATCTTACGATTTTGTCCTGAGCCCATCCTTACATAATCTTAGAATTATCTTCCATATATGGCTGAAGTCATCTGACTGCATGCGTGCAGGCCAAAATATTTAAATTACGCTTGCACTGACTTAAGAAGTAAGTCCAATTACTATTCTAGGATGACATCAGGATGAGGCCAGGATGACATCAGGATTGATCCCCAGTGATGCTGCGCAAATTATGAGCCTTATTTGGCATATTGGCCCATAGGTAGGTAATCCCCTTCCGGCAGCATGGCTAACAACCTGCATTGCTGCCAAGGTTGGGGGTTGGGAATGGTACTGCGTACTTCTGTATCTAGGAGTATAAATGAAATGCTGACCGGGAGCTCCTTGCACTCAACATTTATACTTCTGTAACAGATGTTGGACATGGGCACCTTTCATGGGTAAACAGAACTCATGGACAAACTGGACTTCAAGCACTTTACTATCTTTACTATGATGTCAGTCAAATTCATGGATATAATACACTGTTTTCTGCTCCAATTATCACAGTCATTCGGCTTCTATTCAGTTCATTACAGCACTTCCAAAATCTTTTTTTGAGCAACATTACCATGGCAGTAAATATCCACCCCCTGTCCCTGTGGCTTGTACTTTAACATACTGTAGTTCCTGGGCTGTTCCAGGCCTTTCACTTGGGAAGCATCACATTACCTGGAGACTCCCTATCACCACCTTCACTAATCATTGATCTGGTAATTGCATGTAGTTCACTGATACCCTTTTCCATTGGCTTTTCACTAAAGGGTTTACTCCTGGCATACCAGAGTGGTGCCCACACTTCAGGGTGTACATTTGTCTCCGAGTACACTCCCTTATGCTCCATCCCCCTACCTCTTTAAGAAGCACCAGCCACTGGGCTGGGCCTGTCTTGGACTACACATAATGATACAGCAGACACTGCCTGACCCTCCCTTCCGGGACAGCGTTCCAGCAAACTGACCACCGGTGCTGCTTCTTCCCTTTGAGGGATTCCTCTTCCCACTTTCTCCCCTTTCCCATCTTACCAGACATCAAGGTCTGTTTTTAAAAAATGCCAGCCCCATCCAGCCCTGTGGCACTGGCTGGTGGTCCACTGCACCACCTAATGGCAGACCCAGTTTCAAGACCCAAACCCAACTCCCCTGCCTCAGGCTGGTGGGGATCTGGGACGCAATATGAAGGCTTTGTGTGCCTACCCCAGAGACAACAGTGGTGAGTGGCCTACTCAATTAGTGAATCCTCTACTGGGATGAGGCCTTACTGTTATGGGACTTTAAGCTTCTCTTGTTGTTGTGGGGTAAGAGCAGGGAGGTGGAGGTAATTAAGATAAGAAGACCTTTTGTCCATGAGGGATGGGTGAAGTGAGTCACTCATATAAAGGGAGCTATAATAGAACCGAAAAACTTCTGCAATGGCATGGGGTTAAGTAACTAGGTAGAAGACTGCCAATTATTTTGGAAGCCTCTAACTGATGAAGCCATAGTCTGACTGTGTCAGCCAGCACTCACTAGATGAGTGGGGCTGCAGGATGCCATTGGCTGATGCCATGGGTGGAGGATGGGCCAGAAATCCAGTAAGGAAACCACTGGCTGTACAGCAGATGCTGCTGGAGTGCCTGCCCTCCTATACACTATGAAATTCCACTGAGGGCTCCTTCCCTGCAAAGACCTTTGTTGCTCCTTGGTATCTGACAGCACGTGGGTTGAGTGTCACAGCCCCACTGGGAAAAGAGGAGGAATCCCTCAAGGACTAGAAGTGCATCACAGGATAAGTAGGTGTGTGGAGGGGTATCCTGTCAATGGGGTGATGGAATGAGGGTAATGCAATCAGGCCGTTGCAACCAGTTTGCCTGTCACAGTGGCAAACTGGTTGTTAGAGTGCCCTGCAGGGACAGCAGCGCATGGGTGTTGCACCCCCTCCCTAAGAAACCTCTGCCATGGAGATGATTCTACTAAATTTTGGGGGGTACAGGGGAGCTTGGGGCACAGCCCCCTGCAAACAGCCAGTATTTGCAATGATAGATTGGATGAACAGGGGTCGGGTGGCACAATTGCCAGGTATGATGAGTGCCATCAGCATTGTGCTGTCACCCTAATGATAAATCAGCAGGTTTACTGTCGCGCTGTAGTGGGTGAACCATGTGTGAGTGCGGTCTTGGACTCTAACATGAAGCTAAGTGAAATAATGAATAAACCTAAAAAAAAAAAATGCCTGCTCTTGGCATTTTGCCAGGAGCCAATAACGTGATTTCAAATGACATTATTTTAATATTAGGCTCCCTCTGCACCCCAGTCAACAATTGTGGGTGCCAGCACTAAAAAAAAAAAAAAAAAAAAAAAAAACTACTTTGCCCCATCAACCCCTATGCAGTGCGCCATCCTTTCAGTCACTGTCCATTACTGATACAGTGCAACAGTGTGTAGAACTAGGAGGGAGGGGTAGAGTGGTGTGCATTACTGAAGATAAAAACAGCTTTACCCTCCCTTCCAAGCTGCATGTACCCTTGTGCTTTATCAGTGACTCTACAGACTGAAAGGGAAGGCATGCTGGGGGGCTGACTGCTGACCTGGAATTTCTCAGTACTGGCCCTCCATATTATGGACTGAAGGTAACAAGGGGGCTCAGGACTAAAATAGCATTTTGGAAATGTGGAGGATTGGGCTAGGGAGTGGGAAGTATTTCAACCAGCCTGTCTGTACAGCAGTAGTGCAACTGTCAGCAGCACCAATGACCCAAGTTCAGAAGGAAGCTTGGGGCATCAGAGGGTCTTCCAGGGGGAGCAGGATAGAACAACCATTGAACTACTCTCCTCCTCTGGGGTGTGAGAGTTGTACCACCCAGCAGAAGCCTGGCCCTTAGTGGTGGTTGAGAGGCAGGAAGTTTAGGACTGCTGATTGGGGTGGAGGAGTGCTGGCTGTCACCAGCCTGTACGCTGGAGCATGCACAGTGACATCATGACAGCACTGCATACCCACTCTTAAAAAGGGAGAAAAAGAGGTAACTCTCTGGAACAGCAACAAGGCCATTCTCTAGATTTGGATCCATTCTGCAGTGGGTTATGAGAGAGTGTCCTGCTTCCCCTACCAGGGGGAAGCTGGAGTGAAGGTAAGCCCTCAGAAAGCTGGGTGATGGGGCTGGGAGGGCCAATGCAGAAGGGGTTCAGGACTTGCAATAGGAGGATAAACAAATAGACAAAAATAACTTCTCCCCCCCACACACCCATTTCATGATGAGGAAGCAGAGTACAGTATGGGAAATCTGGAGTTGGGAGTGGGTGTCCATGGGACTAGCTCTGGGCACCGGGGGAGGGATATAGCTTTTCATCTAATTCTTTTAAATGACCTGAATATTCTTCCACTGAATATCCATGAATAGGGAAAAATATTTCGTTCTTGGAAGTTGGATCCAAGTAATACCCTATTATTTGTGGCATTCAGAAATTAATATTCATTTCTTGCATATTCCTATAGCGGAAAGTATTCTTTATCCAATTCAAATAATGCTTAACATATTATTGCTGGTAACTGGGTTTAAATATCCTTACTGTACATCCTTACTGGTTAATTCACCTGCACAAAAAATTATACCATTGCTTTTGACCCTGGTTCACACTTTGAATCCAGAATGACAGGCACAGAGGCCAATAGGGATGGAAACAGAGCATCAGCAAGGAAACTCCTTCCAGGCAAGGGTGGGGTACTGCACAGGGGTTTAAATTACGTTGTTCAGTTACAAGCCAGCAGGGCTAGTGGCGGGGAAGAACCACAGATTCCACTGACATTCCATATCAAGCCTGCAGGGCCAGACAAAAGAAAATGTCACAAGCCCAATACAAAATCTGCTAGCACTTCCCAGGGCTGATGCCACTTTCCGACCATGCTTCATCACCTGGTGAGAGGCCCCTGGTGGTGGCATGATGGTGTTGCCTTGAATGGAGTAGGGTAATCATGTGCCACTTTCTGTCATGCCCTAGCACACAGACACATGTGCCTTAATGGAAGATAGGAGGGGGGAGGGACCAGAACAGGGAAAAATAGATTCTCACTGGTAATGCAAGATAATGGTCCCCTGTCCTCATGCCACAAGCCACCTTAGTGTACCACTGCTATCCCCAACCCGCTATGGTGCTTCCTTCCATAACTCCAGTAGGACAATCCTCTTCATCAAAAAAACAGATTTGTTACTTCAAAGCTGGGAGCCATCAGAGGAACCAGAAACCTGGGAGCTTGGAGACTGAGTGGGTCCTGCGGTAGCAGGCTTATTATACTCCCAAAAAGTGGGATGTCTGGGGAGGGAACAAAAAGGAACTTATGTCACTCACCTGTCTGACAAGGTGTAGTATCAGTCTGTCAAATCAGAGCATAAGCAAACCCACCATGACATCTTGGGAGGGGTGCTTAGTCATGTCGCTTCCTATGTTGCCTAGTGGACTGCCATTATGCCACCACCAGAAGTCACCTTCAAAGCACTTTACCACTGAAATGGAAGAGATCCTCCCACTGGATGCTCTTTTAAGCTCCTGCCATCCTCTACTTTTGCTGCCCCAAGCTTCAGGCACAAACCCAGGTTACTTGTGTGCCAGAGCAGTCTCCTACCACTTGGGGCCATGAAGCTGGCTTGCACTTCTGTTTTTTAGGACTTACTATTTTGCCCCCTTGGTTCTGACTAGTACCTGCCAGTGTTCTCATGTCACTCTTGCCACCACATTTTGTCATTGTCCTCCTTGCACCATACACCATTCAAATTCAGACCCCCAATAGTCAGTAATGTCCTGAAACTTGCTCCGTCTGGTGGTGATCAGACTAGGGGTCACCTGAGAAAGTAATTATGCTATGCAAGCACTAGGGGTTGTGCAGGGCAGTGCCAGTGAGAGGGGATGGGGGGCTGGCTATCATTATTGACCATGGCAGGGTTTCCCATGTAGGTCCTCACTCAACCCCTTAACAAAACATGTCTGCTGTCACTTGCGCATTGGCCATTGGTGGAGAAACTCGCTCTGTAAGGTCACCTGTTCCTCTAAATCTAGAGGAGGAACTGTGGAGCAAGCAGCACTAACTCTCCCTTCCAGGGCTTGTGTACACTGCATCTGCAGCATGCCCAGAGAGCTGCCATCCTAGAGCATGGGAGTTGGGATTAAGACATGAACCTGAGTCTTTCCATGTGTTAGTGCAGCACATGATCAGCCAGCACCACCCTGCCAGCCCTGACCAGCACGTTTCTTTTTTTTTAATTCCTGGTATCCAATCTGCCCTCATCAGCCATGCCCACCCCCAGCACCATCACCTGCCTTCTCCTGGACTTAGCCCTCCCTTCTTGTTCCTCCCTGGCTTAACCCCCAGGGGAGGGTCAGTGGGGTGGGCCAAGCCCCATTGAAGGTCCTGCTCAGTCAATAGGTGGGTGCCTAGTTTTGCGGCACAGAGCCTGCAGAGTGTGGGACAGTGTCATTGTACTCGGCTGTTTTTTTTTTTCTCCTTTTTGCCTTACTCCTCCTCTTGGGACACCAACTGACTAGAGCTGTCACCATGTGCTCACACAAGTGTACGTCAGCATGTCAGGCTCCTTTAGCCTCTCCCCCACAACTCCCTGCTCAAGGGTGTCATTTAGTGGTAGTCAAGGATTGTGGTTGAGACCACTATGATTACTTTGCAACACCTATCATGTCCACTACAACCCTTAAATTAAGGTTTTCCTAGTATTTTCTTATATCAAATTTAGTGGGTGGATGAGCTTGATAACCCCTATGATTCTACTGAAATGGGCTTTTGCAACCCCTGTGATTCTGGTGAAATTATGCTACTGTCTTAGCTCCTCTTGCACTGTCACCTGTAGTCACTGCGGTGGCGGCATCACAGCAGATTCTGGGATCCCACTCCAAGGAGGAGAGCATCCTCTGGGTCACTCAGTTTTCCTCCCCCAGCTGGCCCTCAGAATTGGGCTCATTCCTGAAGCAATGGTTGCTGGCATTACAAGTGGTAGCACTATCACTGTGCCAATGGGCCGGCTGTGACCTGCACTTTTAATAGCTTTTATTTAATTGACTAAAATTACTGTAAGCACCATTTGAGAGCTTAATAGTTACTTTCAGTTATTAGGTGTAGCTAGGTAGAGAGAGAAACAATGGTGCTGGTAGGTCTGGGATGTTGGGCCTGCTTTCTGCCAGCAGGGGGATCCATCCCTAGGAGTATAAAAGAGAGGGTTTTAATGCCAGAAAGGGAGATTCAGGAGGGAGCAGGAGAAGAGGGGTCGGGGGGGTTTGACCCACAAATTTGGCTGGAGAGCCATGGTGGGGCCTGGGGTGGGCAACTTGCCATCCCAGACCTCCTCCCTCGCAGACCTACATATGGGAAAGTGGTGGTTCGGGTAGTAGAGAAGGACAGCATTGGAGCATAAGTTTGGTGCTTGTTGGTGCTGTGATGGGAGCTGGAGACCAAGGAGTAAACAAAATGGAGGCCTGCCAAGTGATCTCTGGCACCTTGGTAGGGTAAGCACTGATGGGGCCCCCCTATATTTTAAGTAATCTCACCCATGGGCGAGTGCAGCCTGGGTACCAGTGTGTGTCCTGTGTGCAGGCCTGCTATGGCAAATTTGGCCTGGGGTGTGGTTTAGAGGTGGCAGCCTGAACTTTCGAGGGGCAAAGGTGGCAGCTCTCCTCCTATTCCCCTGGTTGGTGGCTGCTACAGTGTGTGGGCTCCCAGGCGGGTGCAGCCTGTGGAGGCAAGGAAAGGTCCATGTGGGGAATGGTTGGTTGTGACCCTGGTGGGGTGGCAGACTGTCAGAGTGCTCCTGTGGCACAAGCAACAGTCCCCCTAGATGAAGACAGCTCAGAAACTGAAATCGATGCACGAGCGGATAGTGCCTCTGGGTCTCTATAGGTCCGGAAATGTGCAGAATTCCTTGGGGAGACTTCAATTTCTGTAGGTCCTGGAATTTGTAACACTCCGCAGGGGAGAACAGAAGGTGCGTGGCATCAGTGATTGGATGTCCAAAGGTCTTTGGTGGTTGAGTTCTTGCTAAAAGAACACCTATTTAAATGTGTAAGACTTTGAAGTAACGAGAATGCTCCATGTATGGTAAGATACCCCCCCCTCCGCCCCCAGTGGAGAAAGTTTAAAGAAAGACAAAGTTGGAAATTGGATTGGGACAGAAACATCTCATGCTGTCATAATCCCCCCTTCAGTTAAGGTTTTGCTGAGACTCAGAGAATGAAAAGTAAGCCTAACAACCTTCCCGTGAGTGTTTTCTCGGCTCATCTCTGCTCCCTCTTGTACTTTACCATTCTCAAAATATATATAAAATAATATTTGTTAATAATGTAAGATGTACTCCATCATTGTCAAAATGTATATAAAATAATATTTGTTAATAATGCTTGATGTTATTCACCATTGTTTCCTACCATTTGGTGTACCTGTATTAGTTTGCTGTAGCCGTATATGTGCTTGATCCATGTACCAATCATGTAATCAGTGTCTTCCACTGCCTATGCAGTAGTAGTAATTACTTTTATTTGATCAATCATAAAAAAAAAAAAAAAAAAAAAAAAAAAAGTATTACAAACAGAGAATACAAGAATATATGAGACAGACAAAACAATACAAATGCATAGCTTTACAAGATAAAAGGCACTATATGCTAAAAAAGGACTATTACAGTACAGAAAGTGCTTATTTTTGGATAGAAGAGACAATCCTTATTTTTTGTACATTAAGGAGAAGTAAAGCTATCTTTTTTTTTTATAATTTGTTCATCTTCAGTAGTCAGGGAAATCCTCAATAATTCATGAATAGGACAACCTCCTGGATACTCTCCAGGGCCTTAAGCTGTCATCTCCAGCTCAAGGCTGGTACGCAATCCCTATCCTTGAAAGTGTCTACATAACTCCAGGGCCCCTCTGATTATCACATTGGTCTACAGCCCACCACCTGACCAGCAATGTACCTTCCGCTCCATCATTGACCACCTCTCTACCTTCTCCACCAAGGCTGAACAAATAACCCTTGGTGACTTCAACATTAATTGGCTTGCGAACTCGCCCTCACCATTCAAAGACGCAACAATGGCTCTCAATCTCACCCAGCAAGTCACCATCCCCACCTGCATCAATCACAGGAACAATACCTTCACCCTACTAAATTTAGTCTTTACAAACCACCCTCATAAGATACTATCCACTATGGTGATCCGAGGTGTTATAAGTGACCATTCCCTTGTTCTCTGCACCTGGTTGTTCAAACTTAAGAAACAGGCCCACATCAGTCCTATTGCATTGGCTCAAGCCCGGTAAGCTGGGCTCCATAAAGGATTACCTTGCCCGCTATGACTGGGACCCAATATACTGTGCCTCCAATACTGACTCTGTGATTGACTTGTTTATTAAGTCCTTCAACCGGGCATGTGACAGGTTGGCCCCCGTAACCAAGTGCACAATCAAACAGACCGTCACCCACTGGATCACACAAGTGCTACTTGACCAGATGCACCACCAGGACCAACTCTGGTACAAGGCACTGGAATCCAGTTTGCCCTCCAGCAAACACTATCGAGCGGCATGCAACTAGTACACCTGCGCTACTTGCAAGGCCAAAGCAGAGTACTATAAAACATCCTTAACCTCTACTTGGGGATCCAGGAGAAAATTCTGGGACAACCTAAAGGAACTGAATGGCAAGTCTGTCTCATCCCCTTCTACTCAACTCAACATCAACGGCTCCCTAGCTACAGATCCTCAGCAGATAGCCAATACCCTAAATATCTCCTTCTCAGACCTAAGTGCAGTCCTCCCACTGAATTTTTGATCCCCCTGCCCCTTCCCCGGCCCTCTCTTCATCCACCTTTCTACTTCTGTGCCATTGAGGCCCATGAAGCAAAGCCTTACCTCCTCAAAGCCCTTAGTGGCACCCATCACAGTAGTGACTCCTTAGATCTCCGAATACTCAGACTAGTTATCGATAAGGTCCTCTCCCCCTTCACCCTTATCCTAAACCACTCCCTGTGTCTTGGTAAGTTCCCCTCAGTATAGAAAATGGCCACTATCACCCCAATTCACAAAAGTGGTGACTGTACCTCAGCCAGGAACTACCGCCCTATCTCCATCCTCCCCCCACTCTCTAAAGCATTGGAAAAAATAGCTTCTTATCAGCTCTCAGACTACCTCACTAAGTACAACCTCCTATGTGATGAACAACACGGTTTCAGGAGGGTTCATAATCCCACCACTGCCCTGTTAGAGTTCACTAACTCTGTCCACTCTGCCCTGGACAGAGGACATTTGGCTGGAGCGGTCTTCATTGATCTGTCAAAAGCTTTCAACACTGTTAATCACCCCCTCCTAATAGCCACAGTCTCCCAACTCAGCCTATCTAGCAATGCCACTGCCTGGTTTGAGGACTACCTCTCATCCAGATCACAGGGTGTAAAGATAAGTGGGGCCCTCTCCAACTGCCTCCCAGTCCACTCTGGGGTACCTCAGAGCTCTATATTAGGGCCCACCCTGTTCAGTCTGTTTGTTAACAAGCTTCCAAAAGTCTGTCCTGGAAAAAGTCTTATATATGCAGATGATGCGGTCCTCTTCGCTGCACATCCCAACCCGACATCCCTACAGCCAACTCTACAAGACCCCTTCAGTAAAGTAGAGGCCTGGTTCTCTGATCACAGGTTGGTACTGAACAGCAAAAAAAACAAGGTCATGCTCTTCTCCCATTACCAAAACAAATCCAGTGTTTCACCCCTCCTGATACACACCAAGCATCATCAACCTCTTGAACAAGTCCAGTACTTTAAATATCTTGGTATCACTCTTGACCCAGCCCTTACTTTTCAAGCTCACATACACCTACTTGGTACTGCTATTAATGCTAGACTTGGACAGCTATACCGCCATCAGCATTCTCTCCACCTGAAGCCTTTAAACTGACTGTATCCTCATCTGTCTTGTCCCTCAGATTATGGCATTCTGGTCTACGGGTCTGCTGATGTCACCTCCCTGCATAGCATTAGGGTCTCTCTAAACAGGGTGTGTTGTCTAATCACTGGTTGTAACAGATTAGCTAAGCTGTAGAGAGTGCAGGTATGAGTTAATCTACTCAACTTTGATGAAAGGCTAAGGTATCAGACCTGCCTGTTCTCCAGGAAAATCCTCAGTGGCCTTGCCCCACTGGGCGTCTCCTCCCTCCTTCACCCTTCTCCAATAACAGTAGCTACCTGCAGTTCCACCAAACCCTCTCTCCAAGTACCACGTCTCAGAACTGCTCTAGGGCAATGCTCCTTCTGTTATCGTGCCCCTATCTGGCTAAACTCTCTCCCCATTCATATTACTGCGACTCCCAAACTCAGGAAATTCAAAACTGTCTTAAGGGATCATCTGCTCAACTCGCATGTCTGCACCTGCCACTAATCAATCTCAACCAACTTCTCCCTGACAAAGGACCCTGTCCTGCCCCCCTTGCTCCTTTTTTACTCACTCCCTGCCCCTGCCACCAACAAGCCTCAGCTAACTACAGTCTTTAACCATTTCAAGGCTCTCCCACATCCTTCCTTCCCCCCACCCCACCTATCCCTCTGACAAGGGACCTCCGTCCTGCCTGACTTGCTATTCCATCATTTCTCATTATTGTATTTGCGACCAGGTTTCTGATTGTTTGACCTTAACTGTAAACTGTTTTCTTTAGCCTACCCTACTACTCATTGTATACTATTGTAACCCTGTTTGTACATTTTTCGTAACTTTGTCTTTCCTTGATGTGGAGCCTTTGTAAAAGAGTCTCTGACTCAAAGGTTTATAATTCTGATACTGTTCAATAAATAAATAAATAAATAAATAAATAAATAAATAAATAAATAAATAAATAAAAACAGGTAAAGAATTTATAATAGACCACAGCCATTTACTTCTAGCTGTCTTATACCAGTGACATCTCAAGATAACATGTTCCATATCCTTCGCATTTCCACCATAGTAACAGAGTGCAAATACAGGGTTAGTATTTTTAGTACATTTTCAGATCAAGACATTTGAGTCAAAAAAGCCAATTCTAAATTTTGCGTAAGTTCTCCATAAATTTTACATGTCAAACATTCTAGGTAATACTGAAAGTAATGAAAACAATCATTATGTTGCTTGCACGCATGTGCAAGAAGCATAGTGCCATCATCGGAGATTTCGGAGGTGTGTCACTTCCTCCTCCAATTCAGTCAGTGTGCTGGCAGGCGCAGCCCTGTAGCCAATGCATTTTGGAGCTGTCTATGACGCTCCAAAATGCAGTGGCCTCTGATTGAAAGGGAGCTATGTAGTGAGCAGCGATAGATATAAGCCTGCTCCGTGCGCTCCCAACCTGTAGCCCATGCAGGCGTCGCCCCACACTGTATAGCCAGCAGGTGCCCAATCCCCATTGGCTGTGCTGCGTTCCCCGCCTTCCCCCAAGGCTTCAAAATTCACGCTGGGTGCCCACCCCAGCGTGGCAAAATAATCATATAGCGGCCAGGAGGTGCCCAGCTCCCTGTCGGCTTGCCTGTCCTCCCCCTGCAGTAGTAGGTGCCATGCTGGGAGCCCACCCCAAGCGTGGCAAACTGTCCTTAAGCTGACGGGGTGCCCAATCCCATTCGGCTGAACGCCCCCAAGTCCTTGTGCCACGCTGGGGCCCACCCCAGTGTGGCAAACGTCCCAATTGCTCTTTTGTTTTATTTCAACCTGTAAAGAAAACAGGTCCCATGGTGATCTCCCAACCCCCTCCCACAACCCGCACCCAGCCACTTTGCCCCAACCTCCCACCCCCCTCATCCCATACCTACCTCCGGACTCCGCGTGCGATCTTCAGTGGACCGGGAACACGTCTGCACTCTTCAAAGCCGACCGAACTGAGGAAATGCCGGTAAGCTGTATAATGGGCTAAATAGGGGTTTCAACTCTTGTTGCATATCTCAGGCATTTTGGAATTTTTGCACAATTTTCAACATGGGGTTTGGGACCACTTATGAATGATGTCACTGTCATGGCGTTATTGGGCTCGAAGGGTGATTTCGGCGCAGTGACGTGAAATCACCCCCGACCTGAATACCACCATGACAGTGACATCATTCATGAGAAGGGGTCCCAAAAACCCAATGTTGAAAATTTGGTGCCGAAATTCCCCAAAATGACTATTTTACGAGCGTGCTTTGTGCAGTTCCTACGCACGCTCGTAAGGTCGTGAATTTTCAATATTTTCACTCCAGATTTCCAACATCGCCATTTTATCTGCTCAGTCTTTACTGAGGAAGAGGGGGGTAATGGGTCTGAAGGGAGTACAAGGGGTGAGAATGGTGCAGAAATGGACACAAGTCCCTTTACACGAGAAAGGGTCCTGAAGGAACTGGAAGTAGTAAGAGTTGATAAAGCAATGGGACCAGATGGGGTGCACCCCAGGGTCCTTAAAGAACTAAGAGAGGTGGTGGCTGAAACTCTGGCTATCCTGTTTAGTCGATCACTGGAAACAGGGGAGGTACCCAAAGACTGGAGGACAGCAGATGTAGTCCCCTTATACAAAAGTGGGAACAAAGAGGAAGCAGGGAACTACAGACCAGTCAGCCTCACTTTGGTAGTGGGGAAGATCATGGAAGCACTACTGAAGGAGAGATTGGTGGAACATCTGGTTGTCAATGGACTACAGGACCCAAGGCAGCATGGTTTCACCAGGGGGAGGTCATGTCAGACCAACCTCATTGAATTTTTTGACTGGGTGACTAGGGAGGTGGATCAGGGGAGGGCAGTCGACATGGCCTATCTGGACTTCAGCAAGGCCTTTGACACTGTGCCACATAGAAGACTATTACACAAACTGGGGAATATGGGTGTGGGCAGGACAGTAGTGTGGTGGGTAGGTAACTGGCTGGGTGGCAGGACACAGAGGGTGGTGGTAAATGGCTGTCACTCCACAGAGGGAAGAGTGACCAGTGGGGTACCACAGGGATCAGTGCTGGGACGGTCCTATTCAACATCTCCATCAGTGACACTCACTGGGATCTAGAAGGCAGAATTTCACTGTTAAGCTGATGACACAAAGCTCTGTAACAGAGTAGACACACCAGAGGGTGTAGACAGAATGAGAAGGACCTGCAGAAACTTGAAGAATGGTCAGGGGTTTGGCAGTTGAAATTCAATGCAAAGAAGTGCAAGATAATACATATGGGGCACAAAAACCCTGGCACAATATATCAGTTGGGGGGTGAGGATATAGCATGCACCAAGCAGGAAAGGGATCTTGGGGTTGTCATCTCTGATGACCTCAAGGTAGGGAAACAGTGTGACAAGGCAGCAGGTAAAGCAAATAGGATGCTGGGATGTATAGGCAGGGGCATCACCAGCAGGAAAAGGGAGGTCATAATTCTGCTATACAAGACACTAGTGAGGCCCCACCTGGAGTACAGTGTACAGTTCTGGAGACCATACCTACGTAAGGACATAGACAGGGTAGAGAAGGTTCAGAGGAGGGCAACAAAGATGGTGCATGGATTGCATCACAAGTCCCTATGAAGACAGGTTGAAGGAACTGAACATGTACTCCCTGGAGGAGAGGAGAGAGAGGGATATGATAGAGACATACAAGTATCTTACAGGGAGGAACAGGGTGCAGGAAAACACTATTTTTAAGCGAAAAAGATGTTCCAGGACTAGAGGGCATGGGATGAAGTTGGAGGAGGGCGATTCAGAGGAAACATGAGAAGAATTTCTTCACAGAGCGAGGTGGTGGACAAGTGCAACACCCTGCCAGAGAGAAGTGGTGGGGCTGAAACAATCATGGGATTTAAGAATGCATGGGATAGACATAAAGGAATTCTAGAGGTCAGGGATAAGGGGAAACAGACTTCTAGGAAAACAAACTGAACTTACAAGCTCAAATGGGCAGACTGGGTGGGCCATAGGCCCTTATCTGCCAACACTGTCTATGTATCTATGTATTACACCTTCTTATGAGTAGTACAGCTGCCATTTTTCACATCTCACCCAAAATGTGTTTCTGCCCATATAGCACACAATGGCGCAGTCGGTGTGCGAGATCAATGTACGGGACAAATTAAGAAAATCACAGTGACACTGTTCATGAGCTCAGGCGTTAAAATGACTATGTTGAAAATTTGGTGAAAAAATTCCAAAAAATGACTGTTTTACGAGCGTGCATTGTACAGTTCCTATGCACGCTTGTAAGTTCGCGAATTTTCAATATTTTCACTCCAGATTTCCAACATCGCCATTTTGCCACACCTTCTTATAAATAGTACAGCTGTCATTTTTCACATCTCACCCAAAACGTTTTTCCGCCCATGTAGCGCACAATGGCATAATCCTAAAAGAACTAAGGGGGGACCTAGTGACACCACTGACCACACTTAACAAATCAAGGCAGGATAGGGTGGTACCTGAAGACTGGAGGAGGGCAGATGTGATTCCCCTTTACAAAAGTGGAAGCAAGGCAGAAGCAGGAAACTACAGACCTGTAAGTTTGACCTCAGTGGTAGGGAAAATGATGGAATCACTTCTGAAAGAAAGAATTGTTGAGTACCTAGAGGCCAGCGGGGCACAGGACCCAAAGCAGCATGGATTTACAGCAGGAAGGTCATGTCAGACTAATCTAATGGATTTCTTTGACTGGGTGACCAAAGTAATAGACCAGGGAGGGGCTGTGGATATGGCCTACCTAGACTTTAGCAAGGCATTTGACACAGTCCCACACAAAAGATTAATAATCAAGTTAGCCAGCCTGGGAGTGGGTCCCAGGGTGGTAGCCTGGGTAGCGAACTGGTTGCACAACAGGACACAGAAGGTAACAGTGAAAGGAATACATTCTGAAGAAAGGGGGGTTACTAGTGGAGTACCTCAAGGCTCAGTACTGGGTCCAATCCTCTTTAACATCTTTATAAGTGACATTGCAGAGGGTCTGGAGGAAAAGTATGCCTCTTTGCAGATGACACAAAGATCTGTAACAAGTTGATACACAAGAGGGTAGAAAAGATGAGAAGGGACTTGGCAAGGTCGGAGGAATGGTCAGACATATGGCAACTTAGAGTCAATGCAAAGAAGTGCAAAGTAATGCACCTGGGAAACAAAAACCCAGGAGAAGAGTACACATTAGCAGGGGAGGTACCACCACCACCACCACCACCACCACCACCACCACCACCACCACCACCACCACGCATTTGTCAATGCCGAATGTTTGCTTGCTGGCATTGGCAGTGTAGAAGTTACAAAGATGCGTAGTAGTAATGGCAGTGAAGTATTGAACTGAAGCCAACCCCACCACCACCCTGCAGAGAGTGACAGGCATTGGGATGTGCCTTTGGGTCATCAGCCATAACGGCCACGCCATTTCAGTACACCCCACCCTGCAGACACTGGCAAGTGTCACGGTGTTCCTATGGGTCTTTGGTCCTTATGCGCACCCCACTCCATTAGGAAATACAGTGGGATGGGTGTGATATAGGAGAATGGGGTGAATTTTGGGGCCGAAGAGTCCAAGGCATACCTCAATGCTTCTCACTGGCTGCAGGGTGTGGAATAGTATGAGCATTACAGGCAAGAATCCCAAGTCACACCCCGATGCCTGTCATTCTCTACAGGGTTGGGCGTTATGGTTGGAAACCCTAATACCTCAGGCATTTGTTGGTATTTTCACTCCAAACGTTCAACATGGTTTTTTTGTGACCCCATCTCATGAACAGGGGGAATATCAGTTTCTTAGCCAAAAGCTGCTTATGCACAGCGACTACGGCATTTAGCACCAAAGGTGCAAAAACATTCTGAACAGGATGTAAAAAATGACAGCTGTACTGTTCATGAGGAGGTGTAAACAATGGCAATGTTGTAAATCTGCAGTAAAAATATTTAAAAAATGGTAAAGTCATGAGCGTACATAGAAACTGTGCAACGCACACCCGTAATATAATTAGGTTGGGGATTTTTTTTTTTACAGCAGATTGTCAACTCAGGCATTTTGGTGCCTCTGATCATGAACAGTGTCACTGTGATTTTCTTTATCTGCCCCAAACAATAATTTCCCACAGCGACCACGCATCTCTGCGCTGAAAGTGTGAAAACACACTTCGGCCATGTTGTGAAAGATGACAGCTGCACTGTAAATAAGGCAATGTGGAAAAATGCAACTGGTGAAAATCTGGACTTAAAATATTACAAAGTCACGAACTTACGAGGGTGCGTGGAAACTGCACAATGCTCACTCGTAACAGTCATTTTATGGACTTTTGTCATCAAATTTTCAACATAGTCATTTTAAGACCTCTGCTCATGAACAGTGTAACTGTAATTTTCTTAATCTGTCCCAAGCATTGCTTTCACACACCAACAGCACCATTGTGCGCTACATGTGCGAAAACACATTTTGGTGAGCATATAAAAATGGCAGCTGTACTGTTCATAAGGAAGTGTAATAAAATGGCAATGTTGAAAATCTGGAGTGTAAACATTGAAAATTCGCGAACTTACGAGCGTACGTAGGAACTGCACAACACATGCCCATAAAACAGTCATTTTTTGGAATTTTTTCACCAAATTTTCAACATAGCCATTTTAAGACCTTTGCTCATGAACAGTGACACTGATTTTCTTAATTTGTCCCGTACATTGATTTAGCACACCGACTGCGCCATTGTGTGCTACATGGGCAGAAACACGTTTTGGGTGAGGTGAAAAACAACAGCTGTACTACTTATAAGAAGGTGTGGTAAAATGTCAATGTTGAAAATCTGGAGTGAAAATATTGAAACTTTGCGAACTTACGAGCGTGCATAGGAACTGCACAATGCACGCTCGTAAAACAGTCGTTTTTTGAAATTTTTCCACCAAATTTTCAAAATAGGCTTTTTGAGAGCCACCTACGAACACTGACAGTGTCATTTCATTAATCAGTCCCGAAGGTGATTTCATGCAGTGACTGCGAATCACCCTTTGGGCCTGAATAACGCCATGACAGTGACATCATTCATGAGAAGGGGTCCCAAAAACCCTATGTTGAAATTTGGTGCAAAAATTCCAAAAATGCCTGAGATATGCAACAAAGTTGAAAATCCCCTGTCTAGCCATTATATAGCTTACTGGCATTTCCTCAGTTCGTGGTCGGCTTTGAAGAGTGCAGACGTGTTCCCGGTCCACCGAAGATTGTTGCACTGAGGTCCAGAGGTAAGTATGGGGTGAGGGAGGGGTGTGGGGAGGCAGGGTGTGCTGTGGGTGCGGGTTGTGGGAGGGGGGCCAGGGAGACTACATGGAACCTTTTTCTTTACAGGTGTTCTTTTTGTTTCCAATGATGATGCAGGACGTTTGCCATGCTGGGGTGGGCTCCCAGCGTGGCACCAAGTACTCGGTGGGGTGAGGACAGTGGAGCCGATGGGGGATTGGGCACCCCCGGCTATATCATGGTGCCATGCTGGGGTGGGCACCCAGCATGGCATTTTAACGAGCTTTGGGGGTGGGGGCGCAGCAAGGGGATTAGGCACCTGGTCGGCTATACAGTGTGTGCGTGCGTGTGGGGGGGGCACACGCCTGCGTGTGCGTGTGTGTGGGGGGGAGCTGCGCATGAGCAAGCGATATCTTATCACTGCTCACTGAAGCATAGCTCCCCCTTTGAACTGTATGCCACTGCATTTTGGAGCTTGTCATAGACACCTCCAGCATGCATTGGCTTACAGGGGCCGCGCCTGCCAACACACTTATTGAATTAGAACAGCGAGTCACACACCTCCGAAATCTCGGATGATGGCACTATGTTTCTTGCACATGCGTGCAAGCAAACATAACAAACTTAATAAATGTATCTTAATTTTTGAAGACAGTTTTCTTTTTTGTGCGTGCATATGTGACGTATGAATGAGCGATCCACTCACTGTAGATCAAGGGAGGATGTGAAATGGTGCAGGTACATGGGGGGGGTGAACAAAGTGGTAGACAGTAAGCCCTACCAGAGCTTCAGGCTGATGTAGCACAGCTGGACTAAGGCAGAAGCACCCACGGCATGTTCTTATAGTCCCCATGTATATGTCCATTTATGTTCTTACAGTACTGATTGCCTAACTGAGCCAAGATGTAAAACGGACACTAAAATGTCAGGTTTATTTCAGGTGACCATGTTCTTATAGTCCCCATTTATATGTCTGTTTATGTTCTTACAACGTTGATTGCCTAACTGAGCCAAGATGTAAAACAGATACTAAAATGTCAGGTTTATTTCAGGTGACCAGGATCGTAGTGGGGAGAGGGGGCAAGTGAAACAATGTCCTGAGAATGTGCTTAAACTTATTAACCGTTGCTGTGCCAAGGAGTGATACACCGGTCCAGAATCCCTGTATGTTTAAATTATGTTTGCAGCCTAAAGGTGCTTAGGTGGATTGGCATTTACATTACTCAGCTGCAAATCTTTTTCATACTTTGTGATCATTGGTTAAGATATAACCACTAACTGATGAGACACTTGGGGGCATGAAACTGTGCTACCAGCAAAGTTGTATTTGCAAAGCCCTGAATATTTATCTGTTGATAATGAAATAAACTGTCAGCTGATAACATTCAGCCACTGTCCATTGCACAGAATAGACATCTCACTGATAGATCTGGAGCAAAGGGACATGCACTTGACAATAACACCACTACAAATCCAGACACTGAAGAAAGAAGTTCATGCACTTTCATCGCTGTTAACTTTTTCAGCATTTTAAAACAGTTACTTAGCATCTGCACTAAGATGTTACACGTCGCTGAACTGAATTGTGACACCAGAATCCCTGTGATCAACATTTGTCAGCAAAAGTGAATTGAAAAAAATCAATAGATGTATAAAATGGTAAGTGACATGAGTCAATAACATATCTGCATGTAATACCTGGCTTAAAATTTGAGCAACACCATATTCCGCACCACAGCGTCAAACAAGGATGCCATTTATAATTCAGCTAATGTCAAGCAGTTTGAGCCATAAAAAGTATTACTGTATCAGTATGGTGGCAGCAACAGGATCAGAAATTATGAAATAAAATGCAACAGCATACCGGCCATATGTTGTGCTGGTGGAGGGAGTGCATGAGCACCCAGGGGTGGGCTGTTAGGCGGCTTCAGATTCGCCGGAGAAAAGGGTGGATTCAATTGTGAGCTACGGTTGAATTTGTGTTTTCTTTTTCTATACCTAGTTTTCACTATTTTGTTAGGGCACATGTCCAGCCCTAAGATGTTTAGGGTCACAAGGTGATGTGACTTCATTGAGCATCTGATATGAGAAAGGGCTGCGTGATTCTATCTAAATGCCAGCTCACAGCAATTCAGAGAAAAAAAATATTTTGAAGCTGCATTACCAGACTGTGTGCAGTTTAGTGAATTATCACACAGGGGTGTGTATGACAGCACTAAAAGGTGCATTAAAGTGCTTCAGTCATGAAAACCTCCCCCACTGGCTGCTGCTGAAATGCATAGCAGTATGTTCTTTGTGCATTCTGGCTGTTCTTTGCTTCAGCTGCAGGTAGTACAGTACGCTCAAGTTCGTCTGCATAGGTTTTAGCAGCGAGGAGTTCACATTGACAGAGTCTAGTAAGAGAAAATGCTTGAAATTACACATACAACAAAGTCTGAGTTTTCACATCAAATGCTGAGGTATTTTTTTTCTGGAGGATTAGAACCCATGGAGTCCATGAAGGTGTGCTTTGGAGAGCTGGCATGTGTAAGGACTGTTAGGCACCCACACATTTTGGTGGTCCTGCTTTGGCAGGGAACAGTTTATTAAAGTAATGATGTGTGGCTTGTCTCTCTAAGACAGACAAGACTACACCATTCTATCAGGCAACCGACACAGTTGATCTGTGTGTGTGGGGGGGGGGCTGCTCACTGAAGCGTAGCTCCCTCTTTCAACTGTATACCACTGCATTTTCAACTGCTGTCAGACAGCTTCAGCAGTGATTGGAGAACTGTGACCACGCCTGCAAACACACTGACTGAATTGGAAGATGCTGACACACCTCTGAAAAACTCAGATGATGGCACTATGTTTCTTGCACATGCGTGCAAGCAAACATAAAAATGGAAAGGGACCTGGGGGTAGTCATATCAGATGACCTAAGGGTGGGTAAGCAATGTGAAAAGTCAGTAAGGAGAGCCAGGGGGATACTGGGATGCATAGGAAGGGCATCACAAGTAGAAAAAGGGAAGTGGTTATCCCTCTGCACAGACAGTTGGTGAGACCCCATCTGGAGTACTATGTGCAGTTTTGGAGACCTCATCTACGCAAGGACATAGACAGGATGGAAGCAGTCCAGAGGAGGGCAACTAAAATGGTGCAGGGTCTACATCAGAAACCATATGAGGAGAGACAGAGAGCTTAATATGTATACCCTTGATGAAAGGAGGGACAGGGGGGACATGATTGAAACGTTCAAGTACCTCAAGGGAATCAACAAAGTCCAGGAGGGTAGCATCTTTCAGAAAAAGAGATGTGTAAGAACAAGGGGGCACAGTTTAAAGATAGAGGGGGGGATAGCTCAGGGGTAATGAGGAAATTCTTTTTCACAGAGAGAGTGGTGGATACATGGAGCAGCCTTCCTGAGGAGGTTGTTGGGTCTAAAACAGTGGGGGAATTCAAACATGCGTGGGACAAAGCAATTATAGTGGGGGTTGCAGAAAACAGGCTGTTGGTTAACTAGAATCTGCAGCTTATCCAGTAGGTAGGGAAATGGGCAGACTGGGTGGGCCAAGTGATCCTTATCTGCCGTTAAAGTCTATGTTTCTATGTTTGTGTTTCTATGGCACAGTCGCTGTGCGAAATCAATGTACGGGATAAATTAAGAAAATCACAGTGACAGTGTTCATGAGCAAAGGTCTTAAAATGGCTATGTTGAAAATTTGGTGAAAATATTTCTAAAATGACTGTTTCTGACGTGCATTGCGCAGTTCCTCATACGCTCGTAAGGTCGTGAATTTTCAATATTTTCACTCCAGATTGCCATTTTGCCATTTTCCACACCTCCTTATGAGCAGTACAGCTGTCATTTTCACATGTCACCCAAATGTGTTTCTGTGGATGTAGCACACAATGGCGCAGTCGGTGTGCGAAATCAATGTTCGGGACAAATTAAGAAAATCAGTGACACCATTCATGAGCAGAGGTCTTAAAATGGCTAGGCTGAAAATTTGTTGAAAAAATTCCCTTCAGATGTTCTGCAATATTACTAATCAAGACATTGAACAGAACTGGCCCCAGGACCGATCCCTGCAGCACCCCACTGGTCACCCCCTCTCCCTAGACTGCATACCATTTACCACCACTCTCTGCCTCCTGTCTGTTAGCCAGTTTCTAACCCAGTTTACCACCCTTTCCCCCATGTCCAGCCTACCCAGCTAGTTTATCAGCCTCCTATATGGGATGGTGTCAAAGGCTTTGCTGAAATCAAGGTAAGCGTTGTCCACTGCCCCACCCTGATTCACTTCCTTTGTCACCCAGTCAAAGAAATCAACCAGATTTTCTGACATGATGTCCCCACTGTGAATCCATGTTGTCTATGGTCCTGGGTTCCGATGGCATCTAGATGCTCCACTATCCTTTCTTTAAGCAATGTCTCCATGATCTTCCCCACTACTGAGATGAGGCTGAATGGCCTATTGTTCCCTGCCTCCTCCCTGCTGCCAGACTTGTGCAGAGGGACCACATGTGCCCTTCTCCAATTCACTCATGTTGAATGACTCAGTGATCATGGCTGCCAGAGGTACTGCTATCTCCCTTCGCAGTTCTGTAAATATCCTTGGGCGTATGCCATCTGGTTCCATCACTTTGTCTACCTTCAATTTAGTGAGCTCCTGCAGGACTCTTGTCTTTGAATGGACTATTGTCCACCTCTTCACCCCCTTGGCAACTGCTGTACTGCAGTGGCCCTTGCCCTTCCCACTCTTCTGTGAATACTGAACGGAAAGACACAGTGCATGTCTTGGGAGGAAGGCATGAAACTGTCACTTCCAAATACCCAAACAGCACATACAAGCAAGCAACATTCGGCATTGACAAATGCTTGTTTTTGGAGAACCACACAGCATATCTGGAAGACATTATATATTGTAAATCATATGTTTTGTATTTTTTTACCAATAATTTTTTTTTTTTTTTTTTTTTTAATATAGGGTTTATTCTTATCAGAAATTACTATATTCTGCACCTTTAACTTAAATTTGTTCAAAAGCCCTATAGATGCTAGCAATTTCTGTATATGAGCTAACCATTCAGATTTTTCACATCCTTGTGGTTCCCATTCTATATTCTCTTCCAAGCATTTTTTAGCCCAACCCTGAATCAAAAGATGATTCAATTCAATCCAAAAATTAATGATTCTAGATTCTGCCAGAGCAAATATATTCATGAAACCTATCGCTGCTCTAACAAAAGGGGTAGGTGTGGATTTTAGAAGTCCAATGGCCCCTCTAAGAATCTGAATAGCTGTTTTTTCAAGGTTAGGTAAATATGTTCACAAATTCCGATACCATATAATGCCTGTGCATTACATTTTGCCTCAGTTGTTCAAACAAGAGGTAACAGAGCATTCCCCCTATATTTATAATTAAAAGCTTTAAGGGCTAACGTTGTGAGAGAACACTGCCTATGTAATGCACTTCCCGGGTCGCCCCTGAAATAGGGACTGTCTTGTCTCAGTGGGCTCACCCGGTTACCAAAATTCAGTAAATAAAAACGCCAATGGCTATGTAGAGCCAGAAGGAAAGAAGGTACATGAAGAGAAAGTGCTACTCCATATGAAATACCAGTAAGTGTGGCCCATTTCGGTCCACCGTATAGCTGCTGTCAGGAATGCAGCCTTTTTTCAGCTCAAAGGAATGTCTCCATGCAGGGTGCCGGAAGACTGTAAAAGTTGGGGGTGCTAGAGGTTGGAAGGGCACTTGTTACAGTATTAAAGACAATTTGTCCATACCAGTTGATACACAGAAATACAATAAATGCACCTTTATGATGCCAGTAATAATGTTGAGTACATTTACAGTATATGCTACCATTTAATATTGAATATTAAGACCTCAGCTGACCCATTACCTCCAATAGCTCTATATGAAGTCAGAACAATTAAAATAAAACAAAACTATGCGTATAAGTACAATAGGTTTGGTACTTGGAGATCCAGGTTCAAAGTCCATAGTAGAAGCCGGCCCGGTGGCGCTGAGGGTTGAGGTGCTGGACGCCACACCTCACACCAGCGACCCGGGTTCAGGAATGGGCTCGGGTCGACAGGGGGTCGGCTGGGGTGGAGAAGGATAGAGTGCCCAATGGCAGCTCTCCTTCTCCGGGGAGAGGTTCTGCAAGCTCCCGCTGCAATGCTGCCACCTAGGGAAGCCCGGGTGGATAGCACAGCAAGGGGAGAAGCAGCCAGCGTATTGGGCGGCGATCGACAGAGGGGCAGAGCAAGAGGCATGTCTCAGCGTGCCTCTGAGCTCATAGCCCCTCATTGCATGCTGACGTCGGGGAGGGATGAAGGAAAGGAGGAAAAACACCTCACTCCCTCCTAGGCGAGGACGCCTCCATGGAGCTTCTCTGGGACCTTTCGGACAGACCCGCTGTGCCATTCACCTGAGCGTTTGGAGGAATCTGCCACCCCCTCCACCCCATTCCCCGGGGGGTATACCGGGGTGCACTCAGGGTAAGTGTGGATGAAGCACTCTAGGGGCAGATCACGATAGGATCCGGGGAAATCCAGGAATTGAGGTTGTCGGAGAGAATGGAGGGAGGAGGCAAGATCAGGAGTATAAATACAAGGGTTAAAAAAAAATTCCATAGTAGAGTAACTTAACGGTTGCATGAGGCTGAGCAACTCAATTAGCACTCAACTTCTCCTTGCTATACTCTGCTCGTCAGCAAAATATGAGAAAAGCAAGATTACTCTGCAAAGTGTCAAGTCTGGCTATTCTGTGTCAATAAACAGCAAAACGTATATATATTCTTGCATTTTTCCAGTGTTCTCATGTAATGTCACAAGCACTTTAAAAGGACGACAGAGGGATACTTGGATTCATTCAAACTGCAGACAGATTTTCCATAGGATTACATTTAGTCAGATTTGTGGCTTCTGTTCCATTTAAGGAACTACACACAATGTCACGCACGTGCTTACTGCAGCCCAGACTGAGCAGCCTAATACACAAAGTCACACACATCCTGACTTCAATACAGACTGAGCAGCCAAATACATACAATCTCACACACATCCTGATTGCGGTCCAGCCTGAGAAGCCAAATACACACAAAGTCACACACATCCTGACCGCAGTCCAGCCTGAGCAGCCAAATACACAGTGTCACACATCCCGACCGCAGTCCAGACTGAGAAGCCAACTACACAAAATGACAAACACACATGACTACAGTCCAGCCTGAGCAGGCAAATACACAGTGTCACACACGTCCCGACCGCAGTCCAGACTCAGCAGCCAAATACACAGTTAAACACCTCCCAACTGCAGCCCAGAATGAGCAGCCAAATACTCACAATGTCATACATATCCCGACTACATTCTAGACTGAGAAGCCGAATGCACACAGTGTCACACATTCCGAATGCAGTCCAGACGGAGCAGCCAAATACTCACAATGTCAGTCATATCCCGACTGCAGCCCAGACTGAGCTGCCAAATACACACACTGTCACACACATCCCGAATGCAGTCCAGACTGAGAAGCCAAATACACACACTGTCACACACATCCCGACTGCAGTCAAGACGGCGCAGCCAATTACACACAATGTCACACACATCCAAACGGCAGCCCAGCCTGAGCAAGCAAATATGCACAATGTCACACACATCCCGACTGCAGTCCAGTCAGACCAGTCAAATACACACAAAGTCACACACATCCTGACTGTAGTCCAGCCTGAGCAGCAAAATACAGTGGCAAACACATTCCAACTGCAGTCCAGACTGAGCAGCCAAATACACAAAATGTCACACACATCATGACTGCAATCCAGAATGAGTAGCCAAAACCACACAATGTCACACACATCCCCACTGCAATCCAGACTGAGCAGCCAAATACACACAACGTCAGCCAAATACACACAATGTCACGTAAATCCTGAATGCAGTCCAGAATAAGCCGCCAAACATACTCAAACACACATCCCAACTGCAGTCCAGATTGAGCAGCCAAATATACACAATGTCACACACATCCTGATTGCAGTCCAGCCTGGGCAGCCAAATACACACATAAGGCCAGACACTTACCGACTGCAGTCCAGACTGAGCAGCCAAATACACACAATGTCACACACCTCCACACTGCAGCCCAGACTGAGCAGCCAAATACACACAATGTCACACACATCCTGAATGCAGTCCAGACAGAGAAGCCAAATGCACACAATGTCACACACATCCCAGCTACAGTCCAGACTGAGCAGCCAAATACACAGTCACACACCTCCAGACTGCAGCCCAGAACGAGCAGCCAAACACACAATGTCACACCCATCCCGGCTACAGTCCAGACTGAGCAGCTAAATGTACACAAGGTCACACACATCCCGACTGCAGTCCAGCATGAGCAGCCAAAAAACACAATGTCACACACCTCCAGACTGCAGCCCAGACTGAGCAGCCAAATACACACAACGTCAAACATCCCAATTGCAGTACATACTGATCAGCCAAATACACACAATGTCACACACATCATGACTGCAGTCCAGCCTGAGCAGCCAAGTACACAATGTCACACACATCCCGAATGCAGTCCAGACAGAGAAGCCAAATGCACACAATGTCACACATCCCGACCGCAGTCAAGACTGAGCAGCCAAATACACAGTCACACACCTCCAGACTGCAGCCCAGAATGAGCAGCAAAATACTCACAATGTCACATACATCCCAACTACAGTCCAGACTGAGCAGCCAAACACACAATGTCACACATCCCAACTGCAGCCCAGACTGAGAAGCCAAATACACACAATATCACACCCATCCCGGCTACAGTCCAGACTGAGCAGCTAAATGTACACAAGGTCACACACATCCCGACTGCAGCCCAGCATGAGCAGCCAAAAAACACAATGTCACAAACATCCCCTTCTGATGTCCAGACTGAGCAGCAAAATACACACAATGTCACACACATCACGACTGCAGTCCAGCCTGAGCAGCCAAATACACACAACGTCAGCCAAATATACACAATGTCACGAAATCCTGACTGCAGCCTAGACTGTGCAGTATAATACACAATATCACACACATCCCAACTGCAGTCCAGATTGAGCAGCCAAATATACACAATGTCACACATCCTGATTGCAGTCCAGCCTGGGCAGCCAAACACACACATAAGGCCAGACACTTACCGACTGCAGTCCAGACTGAGCAGCTAAATACACATGTAACCCCCTGCAAATGGGGGTTCCCAAACATTCTAGAGCTTGTTTTGAATGCTCCGAGGCCTGAATGGTGTTTGCATGCCAAGCCATTTATCAGTGAGTGTTTTTAGAACCTCTGGCACTGTCTCTTTAAGAGCTGTCTGCTTGCAGACATAATTAGTTTATATAGGGGGACTGTGTGCTTCTCTGTTTGAGTACCACTCGAACTGCTGCCATTTACTTCATTTTTGCAGTCACTAGAGTGCAAAGGGAACCTATCTGAAAGATGTAACTGTTTGCCAGAAATTATTTAGAGTAATAATGAAATTACAGTTTGTCTAACCTGCTTTCTTTGCAGTCAGAACTGTGTCTGCTAGTTCCCCATTCTAGTTTTGAACTGCTGAACTGGACCAATCAGTGGGGTGTAAGCTCTAAAATGGTGCTTGGACGAATCAGAACTTGGACTCATAATCTGAGCCAGCCACAAGAGGATTGTATGGGCAGTGACTCTGGGAGATGTAGTTTAGACTTCAGTGCCTTTTGGACCAACAGCAGCAGTCTATTGTGAGTGACAGCCAATCCAGTCAAGAACTGGGAGGAACTCAAAAGGAGTGCCCAGTTTTGTCGGGTTGGAGCTTCAGTTGAGCTTGGCAGTGAAGAAGGAAGGAGCCCTGTGCTTTTCAGTGTGCAGTTTTAGTCAAAAAACGTGTAAGGCCCAGAGTTCCGGTCTGCAGCTTGTGTAACAGCTTGTTAGGACTGAATCCGCCCTGTGAAAAGAATCAAAAGGATCTCTGAAGAGTAGAAACCAGGCTCACCCTGTAGAAGACTGGAAGATTGCTGAAAATTGCACTCGGTCTGTCAGGAACTGAATCTGCTGTGTTCTCCCGGGTATTGTGCAGTAATTCGATCGGATACAGATGCAGCCTGCCTGAGTATAGTACTTTCTTTTATATGGATGTGTGAAAGAGGTTTGTGTACCCTCAAGTGAGCCCTGCTGACATTGAAGGACCCTATCTTATTTGGAGGTCGTGAGTACTAATTCAGGGTTGCTCCCTGTTGAATTGCCACATTAAATCCAAATGGAATTACTGTACTACTGACTGTTTAATTCTCCTTTTCTCTGTGTGAAAGGGCCCCTACCAGCTGCCACGGTTTGGACTAGCCACTAGGGCTTGGGTGCCCAGGGACAAGTAACTGATAGGGATAGGCCTGTGCACAGAGCCATAGGTAGATTATTAGAGTGATAAGCTAATTAACCTGATTTCCTGTCCTTGTTATATCCCCTAAATAAATCAGAGCTGCTTGTTTCCAGCAAAGTTATACTGCCTGAGGTATTTGTCTTATGTTAAAGTACTGTACTGTGATTGTTGCACTGTATCTCATTTCACAGGAGGTCCCAGTGTCGGAACCAGACCAGGGGTAAGTGTATACTGTGAAGGTAATTCTGATATATTGTGTGGGCCACTAGTGGGAAGAAAGGGGGGTTGCAGTGTCCCAGAGGGCTGTGACCAAGTTAGTTTAACTATTGCAAACCCTGACCTCTGGGTGGAGGCACCCGCCATTGGATCCAGGCCCCTCAACCTGTTAGTGGCAAATCAGGCAGGGGTAGTAGCCCCTGGGATAGCGCCATCTAGGGGTTACACACACAATGTCATACCCATCCCGGCTACAGTCCAGACTGAGAAGCCAAATGCACACAATGTCACACATCCAGACTGCAGTCCTGACTGAGGAGCCAAATACTCAATGTCATACACATCCCGACTACATTCTAGACTGAGAAGCCAAATGCACACAGTGTCACACACATTCCGAATGCAGTCCAGCCTGAGCAGCCATGTACACACAATGTCACACACTTCCCATCTGAAGTCCAGTCAGACCAGCCAAATACACACAAAATCACACACATCCTGCCTGCTGCCCAGAATGAGCCATCTAATACACACAATCTCACACACATCCCGACTGCAGTCCGACCAGAGCAGCCAAATACACACAATGTGACACATCCAGACTGTAGTCCAGCCTGAGCAGCAAAATGCACACAATGTCACACACATCATGACTGCAGTCCAGACTGAGCAACCAAATACACACAATGTCACACACATCTTGACTGCAATCCAGACTGAGCAGCCAAATACACACTGTGTCACACATCATGACTGCAGTCCAGTCTGAGCAACAAAATACACAAAATGACAGACATCCCGACCGCAGTCCAGCCTGAGCAGCCAAATACACATTGTGTCACACACATCCCAACTGCAGTCCAGACTGAGCAGCCAAATGCACACAACCTCACACACATTCCGAATGCAGTCCAGCCTGAGAAGCCAAATACACACAATGTCACGTAAAACCTGACTGCAGCCCAGAATGAGCCTCCAAACACACTCAAAGGGACACACATCCCAACCACAGTCCAGACTGAGCAGCCAGATACACACAATGTCACACACACACACACACACACACACACACACACACACACACACATCCAACTGCAGACCAGACTGAGGCAGCCAAAAAAACGCTCACAAATACACACATAGAACTCCATCTGCAGCCCAGAATGAGCTCGCCAAACACACTCAAAGGGGACACACATCCCAACTGTAGTCCAGATTGAGCAGAGAAATACACAAAATGTCACACACACACACACACACACACACACACACACACACACACACACACACACACACACACACACACACACCTCAAGACTGCAGCCAAGACTGAGCAGCCAAATACACACAAGGCCAGATACCTCCTGACCGCAGTCCAGCCTGAGCTGCCAAATACACACAACGTCACACACATCCCTTTCTGATGTCCAGACTGAGCAGCCAAATACACACAACGTCACACACCTCCCGACTGCAGTAGATACTGAGCAGCCAAATACACACAATGTCACACACATCACGGCTGCAGTCCAGCCTGAGCAGCCAAATATTCACAATGTCATACTCATCCCGACTGCAGCCCAGCCTGAGCAGGCAAATACACAGTGTCACACACATCCCGACCGCAGTCCAGACTCAGCAGCCAAATACACAGTCAAACACCTCCCAACTGCAGCCCAGAATGAGCAGCCAAATACACTGGCACACACATCGGGACTTCAGCCCAGACTGAGCAGCCAAATACGCACAATGTCACATGTCCCGACTGCAGTCCAGACTGAGAAGCCAAATACACACAATGTCACATACATCTTGACTGCAGTCCAGTCTGACCAGCCAAATACACACAAAGTCACAACCATCCTGATATGCAGTCCAGTCTGAGCAGCAAAATACACACAGTGTCACACACATTCCGACTGTAATCCCGATGGGCAGCAAAATACACACAATGTCACACACATCCCAAATGCAGACCAGTCTGAGCAGCCAAATACAAACAATGTCACACATATCCCGACCGCAGTCCAGATTGAGCAGCCAAATACACACAATGTCAGCCAAATACACACAATATCACGTAAATCCTGACTGCAGTCCAGAATGAGCTGCCAAACACACGCAAAGTAACACATCCTGACTGCAGTCCAGATTGAGCAGCCAAAAACACACAATGTCACACATCCTGACTGCAGTCCAGACTGAGCAGTCAAATACACACAAGGCCAGACACCTCCTGACCGCAGTCCAGCCAGAGCAGCCAAATACACACGTCACACATATCCTGACAGCGGCCCAGCCTGAACCGCCAAATATGCACAATGTCACAGACATTCCTTTCTGATGTCCAGACTGAGCAGCCAAATACACAACGTCACACACCTCCCGACTGCAGTAAATACTGAGCAGCCAAATACACACAATGTCACACTCCTCCGGACTGCTGCCCAGACTGAGCAGCCAAATACATACAATGTCACAAACATCCTTTTCTGATGTCCAGACTGAGCAGCCAAATGCACATAATGTCACTCATATCCTGACTGCTATCCAGCCTGAACAGCCAAATACACAAAATGTCACACACCTCTTGACAGCAGTCCAGACTGAGCAGCCAAACACGCACAATGTCACACACATCCCGACTGCAGTCCAGACGGAGCAGCCAAATAGACACAATGTCACACACATCCTGACTGCAGCTCAGACTGAGCAGGCAACTACGCACAATGTCACACACATCCCGACCGCAGTCCAGACTGAGCAGCCAAATACACACAAGGCCAGACACCTCCCAACTGGAGCCTAGACTGAGCAGTCAAATACACACAAGGCCAGACACCTCCCAACCGCAGTTCAGCCTGAGCAGCCAAATACACACAATGTCAGCCAAATACACACAATGTCACACATCCTGACTGCAGCCCAGCCTGAGCAGCCAAATATGCACAATGTCACAGACATTCCTTTCTGATGTCCAGACTGAGCAGCCAACTACACACAATGTCACACACATCCCTTTCTGATGTCCAGACTGAGCAGCCAAGTACACACAAGGTCACACACCTCCCGACTGCAGTAGATACTGAGCTGCCAAATACACACAACATCACACACATCCTGACTGCAGCCCAGCCTGAGCAGCCAAATGCACACAATGTCACACACATCCCCACTGCAGTCCTGACTGAGCAGCCAAATACACAGTCACACACCTCCCGACAGCAGCCCAGAATGAGCAGCCAAATATTCACAATGTCATACTCATCCCGACTACAGTCCAGACTGAGCAGCCAAACACACAATGTCACACACATCCTGACTGCAGCCCAGACTGAGCAGCCAAATACACACAATGACTCACACATCCTGACAGCAGTCCAGACTGAGCAGCCAAATGCACACAATGTGTGTGACACACATCCCAACTGCAATCTTGACTGAGCAGTCAAATACACACAATGTCACACACATCCCGAACACAGTCCAGCCTGAGCAGCCAAATACACGCAATGTCACTCATATCCCGACTGCAGTTCAGACTGAGCAGCCAAATACACACAATGTCACACACATCCCGCCTTCTGCCCAGACTGAGCCATCTAATACACACAATCTCACACACATCCCGACTGTAGTCCAGCCTGAGCAGCCAAATACACACAAAGTCACACCCATCCTGATATGCATTCCAGTCTGAGCAGCCAAATTCACACAATGTGACACACATTGTGACTGCAATCCAGACGGAGGAGCCAACTACACCCAATCTCAAACATGTCCTGATTGCGGTCCAGACTGAGCAGCCAAATACACCGAAAGTCACACACATCCAGTCTGCAGTCCAGTCTGAGCAGCAAAATACACACAATGACACACATCCTGACAGCAGTCCAGACTGAGCAGCAAAATACACAGTCACACACCTCCCGAACGCAGTCCAGCCTGAGCAGGCAAACAGTGTCACACACCTCTCGACTGCTCTCCAGACTGAGCAGCCAAATGCACACAATGTCACACACATCCCGACTGCAGCCCAGACTGAGCAGCCAAACACACACAATGACACTCACACATCAAGATTGCGGTCCAGACTGAGCAGCCAAATACACACAAAGTCACACACATTCTGACTGCAGACCAGTCTGAGCAGCCAAATAAAAATGTCACATCTCCACTGCAATCCAGACTGAGCAGCCAAATTCACAGTGTCACACACATCCCGACCGCAGTCCAGACTGAGCAGCCAAATACACACAATGTCACTCAGACATCAAGATTGCAGTCCAGATTGAGCAGCCAAATACACACAACGTCAGCCAACTACACACAATGTCAACCAAATACACACAATGTCACGTAAATCCTGACTGCAGTCCAGAATGAGCCGCCAAACACACGCAAAGTGACACATCCCGACTGCAGTCGGGATTGAGCAGCCAAAAAACACACAATGTCACATCCAGACAGCAGTCCAGCCTGGGCAGCCAAATACACACAAGGCCAGACACCTCCTGACCGTAGTCCAGCCAGAGCAGCCAAATACACACAATTTCACACACATCGCGACTGCAGTCCAGACTGAGAAGCCAAATGCACACAATGACACACACATCCTTTTCTGATGTCCAGACTGAGCAGCCAAATACACACAACGTCACACACCTCCCGACTGCAGTAGATAATGAGCAGCGAAATATACACAATGACACATCACGACTGCAGTCCAGCCTGAGCAGCCAAATGCACACAATGTCACACACATCCCGACTGCAGTCCAGACTCAGCAGCCAAACACACAAGGCCAGACACCTCCTGACCGCAGTCCAGCCTGATCTGCCAAATACACACAACGTCACACACATCCTGACTGCAGCACAGCCTGAGCCGCCAAACACTCAAAGTAACACACATCCAGACTGCAGTCCAGTCTGAGTAGCAAAATACACTCAATGACACATACATCCCAACTGCAGTCCAGACTGAGCAGCCAAATACACCCAATGTCACACACATCCTGACTGCAGTCCAGCCTGGGCAGCCAAACACACACAAGGCCAGACACCTCCCGACTGCAGTCTAGACTGAGCAGTCAAATACACACAAGGCCAGACACCTCCTGACCACAGTCCAGCCTGATCTGCCAAATACACACAACGTCACACACATCCTGACTGCAGCCCAGCCTGAGCAGCCAAATATGCACAATGTCACAGACATTCCTTTCTGATGTCCAGACTGAGCAGCCAAATACACACAAAGTCACACACCTCCTGACTGCAGCCCAGACTGAGCAGCCAAATACACACAATGTCACACATCCCAACTGCAGCCCAGACTGAGCAGCCAAATACACACAAAGTCACACACATCCTGACAGCAGTCCAGACTGAG
The DNA here is from genome assembly GCA_016271365.2 of Neoceratodus forsteri. Lineage (NCBI taxonomy): Eukaryota > Metazoa > Chordata > Ceratodontiformes > Ceratodontidae > Neoceratodus > Neoceratodus forsteri. Next base: position 154,661,432 of record CM028131.1, on the reverse strand, counting down.
CAGCAAAATACAAAGTCACACACCTCTACTGCAGCCCAGACTGAGCAGCCAAATGCACACAATGTCACACACATCCCGAATGCAGTCAAGCCTGAGCCGGCAAATACACAAACACCTCCCAACTGCAGCCCAGAATGAGCAGCTAATTACTCACAATGTCATACACATCCCGACTACAGTCCAGACTGAGAAGCCAAATGCACAGTGTCACATGTAACCCCTAGATGGCGCTATCCCAGGGGCTACTACCCTTGCCTGATTTGCCACTAACAGATTGAGGGGCCTGGATCCAATGGCGGGTGCCTCCACCCAGAGGTCAGGGTTTGCAATAATTAAACTAACTTGGTCACAGCCCTCTGGGACACTGCAACCCCCCTTTCTTCCCACTAGTGGCCCACACAGTATATCAGAATTACCTTCACATCATACACTTACCCCCAGGACTGGTTCAGGCACTGGGACCCCCTGTAAAAGAAGATACAGTGCAACACATTATCATAGACAAATACCTCAGGCAGTATAACTTTGCTGAAACAAGCAGCTCTGATTAATTTAGGGGGATATAACAAGGACAGTGGGAAATCAGGTTAATTAGCTTATCACTTTACTCATCTACCTATGGCTCTGTGCACAGGCCTATCCCTACCAATTACTGTCCCTGGGTACCCAAGCCCTAGTGGCTAGTCCAAACCATGGCAGCTGGTAGGGGTCCTTTCACACAGAGAAAAGAAAAATTAGTTAAACAGTCAGCAGTACAGTAATTCCATTTGGATTCAATGTGGCAATTCAACAGGGAGCGACCCTGAATTAGTACTCACGACCTCCAAACAAGATAGGGTCCTTCAACGTCAGCAGGGCTACTCTTGAGCTCCATGAGACTCCTCACACATTTACATGACAAACTGCAACAGGCAAAAGTCCTTTAAAGGCAGCAGGATTCACTTGAGCTACACAAGCCTCCTCACACATTTATGTGGTAAAAAGAAAGTACTATACAAGGCAGGCTGCTTCTCTATCCCGATCGCAATTACTGCACAACACCCGGGAGAACACACAGCAGATTCAGTTCCTGACAGACAGAGTGCAATTCAGCAATTTCTCCCGTCTTCTACAGGGTGAGCCTGGTTTCTACTCTTCAGATATCCTTTGATTCTCTTCACAGGATGGATTCAGTCCTAACAAGCAGTTACACAAGCTGCAGACCGGAACTCTGGGCCTTACACCGCGTTTCCGACTAAAACTGCACACGAAAAAGCACAGGGCTCCTTCCTCTTCACTGCCAGAGCTCAACTGAAACTCCAGCAGACAAAACTGGGCACTTCCTTTGAGTGCCTCCCAGTTCTTGGCTGGATTGGCTGTCACTCACAATAGACTGCCCTGTTGGTCCAAAAGGCGTCAAGTCCAAACTACATCTCCCCAGAGTCACTGCCTATGCAATCTCTTGTGGCTGGCTCAGATTACGAGTCCAAGTTCTGATTCGTCCAAGGCACCATTTTAGAGCTACCTTAACCCACTCTGATTGGTCCAGTTCAGCAGTTCAAAACTAGAATGGGGAACTAGGCAAACACAGTTCTGACTGCAAAGAAAGCAGGTTAGACAAACTGTATTTTCATTATTACTCTAAATGATTTCTGGCAAACAGTTACATATTTCAGACAGGTTCCCTTTGCACTCCTAGTGACTGCAAAAATGGAGTGAATTGGCAGCAGCTCGAGAGGTACTCAAGCAGAGAAACACACAGTCCCCCCATACAAACTAATTATGTCTGCAAGCAGACAGCTCTTAAAGAGACAGTACCAGAGGCTCTAAAAACACACAGATAAATGGCTTAAATGCCAAACACCATTCAGGCTTGGAGCATTCAAGCAAGCTCCTGGAAGTCTTTTGGGAACCCCCATTTGTAGGGGGGTTACACACATTCCGAATGCAGTCCAGACTGAGCAGCCAAATATACACAATATCACACACCTCTTGCCTGCTGTCCAGACTGAGCCGCCAAATACACACAAAGTCACACACATCCTGACTGCAGCAGAGACTCAGCAGCCAAATACGCACAATGTAACACATCCAAATGGCAGCCCAGCCTGAGCAGCCAAATACACACAATGTCACACACATCCCGACTGCAGTCCAGACTGAGAAGCCATGTACATACAATGTTTCACACTTCCCATCTGAAGTCCAGACTAAGCAGCCAAATACACACAATGTCACATACATCCTGACTGCAGTCCAGTCAGACCAGCCAAATACACACAAAGTCACATACATGCCGCCTGCTGCCCAGAATGAGCCATCTAATGCACACAATCTCACACACATACCGACTGCAGTCTGGCCAAAGCAGCCAAATGCACACAAAGTCACACATCCTGACTGCAGTCCAGTCTGAGCAGCCAGATACACACAATGTGACACACATCCTGACAGGAGTCCAGCCTGAGCAGCAAAATACAGTGTCACACACATTCTGATTGCAGTCCAGCCTGAGCAGCCAAATACAAACAAAGTCACACATTCTGACTGCAGACCAGTCTGAGCAGCCAAATACACACAATGTCACACACATCATGACTGCAGTCCAGATTGAGCAGCCAAATACACACAATGTCACCCAAATACACACAATGTCACGTAAAACCTGACTGCAGCCCAGAATGAGCAGCCAAACACACTCAAAGTGACACACATCCCGACTACAGTCCAGATTGAGCGGCCAAATACACACAATGTCACACACATCCTGACTGCAGTCCAGCCTGAGCAGCAAAATACACAAAGTGTCACACATATTCCGACTGCAATCCAGACTGAGGAGCCAAATACACTCAATCTCAAACGTGTCCCGATTGCAGTCCAGCCTGAGCAGCCAAATACAAACAAAGTCACACATTCTGACTGCAGACCAGTCTGAGCAGCCAAATACACACAATGTCACACACATTCTGACTGCAGACCAGTCTGAGTAGCCAAATACACACATCTCACACACGTCCTGATTGCGGTCCAGCCTGAGCAGCCAAATACACAGTGTCACACACATCCCAACCGCAGTCCAGACTGAGAAGCCAAATACACACAATGTCACACACACATCCTGACTGCAGTCCAGAATAAGCAGCCAAACACACTCAAAGTAACACACATCCCGACTGCAGTCCAGCCTGAGCAGCCAAATACGCTCAATGTCATACACATCCTGACCGCAGTCCAGCCAGAGCAGCCAAGAAAAAATTACTCACCTTAGTAATGTTGTTTCTTCTAATGGAGTCTTGCTATATTATGACTATTGCAGTTTGCCCCAGCCTTAGAACTGCTCTGGAGGTGAAAGAGTTAACTTCCATGCAGAGCATGGAGCTTTAAGTGCGAGCTCGGTTCAGAAGCTCTGTTTGGCTGGTTTCAAACCAAAACCGTCAGATCTTTACGAGCAAAAACTCACTAAGGTTCTGTGTGGAAGCTGTAACCTGCACTAGCCAACTGGCCACTAATATATTAGCACATTTTTGCTGGTCCCAACACAAAGACTCAAGTCAGTGGACCAGAAAATTAAGATAGAATAACTAAATAAACACAACACCCAAACATGAAAGATGGCATCAATAAATGCCAACAGAGGACTACCCACCCCATACCCCAAAGTAGGAGTTCTGAGAGGGGCAGGCTGGGGGGAGGTAATGGTATAGCAAGACTCCATTAGAAGAAACAACATTACTAAGGGGAGTAATTTTTTCTTCAAACAACATGAAGTCTTGCAATATTATGACTATTGCAGACTACACAGCAGTACCTCCATGGAGGAGGGACAAAACCTACTTAGGAATAGGCTCTGAGCAATAGCTAGCAAACTGAGCATCCCTCTGGCCTGAATATCCAGGAGTAATGCTGGTGAAAGTGTGTACTGTCTTCCAAGTAGCTGCCTGACATATCTCCAAGATAGGATGTCTCTAGCAGCAGCTAGAGATGCAGCTGTACCTCTGGTAGAGTGAGCCCTCAGGCCTGAGGGGGAACCTACCCAGCTTTTGATAGCAAAATTGATACAATAAACGATCCACCTGGCAATGGATCTCTTAGTGGCAGGTCTCCTTTTCCAACCTCACCATCAGTGAGAAACAGTTGGAGGAGTCAAACCTGTGACCCTTGTACCTCTATGTAGTAACTTAGGGCCCTCTAACATCTGTTGTGCAGCCTCCTCTCACCAGAGGAGGAATGGTCAGTGAAGAACACTGAAGTGAAATAGATTGGTTAAGGTGGAAATCTGAAACCACCTTAGGCAAAACTTCCTGTTAGTCCTGAGGACCACTTTATCCCTGTGAAAGGAAATAAAGTCAGTTTCTACTAATAAAGCCTGTAACTCACTTATAAGCCTGGCAGAAGTGATGGCTACCAGAAACAGTTTTCCAAGTCAAATACTTAAGCTCTTCCGAAGACAGAGGCTCAAAGGGGGGTTGCATTAGCTGAGCAATGCATACATTAAGATCCCAAGCCGGGGCAGGGTCCCTGAATGGAGGATTGGTGTGAAGCAATCCTTTAAAAAACTTGGAAAATACAGGGTGAGCAGAAAGAGAAGAGGGCTTCCCTGCTGAAATGAAGGCAGAGACAGCAGCCAAGTGCACTTTCAAGGTGGCTGGTCTCAGTCCCAAAGAATTAAGATGGACCATGTAGTCCAATACAGTGGGTAGATCAGCAGATTCTGGGAAACATGCTTCCCAGAACACGATATGGAAAACCTTTTCCACTTGGAGTTATAGGTAGCTCTGGTGGAAGGCTTCCTAGCAGCCTTCAGGATTTCGAGAACACTTTGAGAAAGTTGCAAATCAACAACTAACTGCTCAAGGCCAAGCCTTGAGGTTGAGGGATTTGAGACTCGGATACCAAACTCTCCCTGAGCACAGGTTAACAGATTGTGATTCCTGGGAGACACAGGGAAGATTGACTGCTAAGGACAGAAGGAGTGGGTACCAGGGCTGCCTGGCCCAGTCTGGAAGCAATCAGGATCATTTTGCAAGGCTGAGACCTGATTTTGACTAGTACTTTGAACAGGAGAGGGAAGGGGGGAAAGGCATAAAGAAACTTCCCTTCCCAATCGAGGAGAAAGGCATCCAAGGGAACTGAGCCCAACACTGGGGCCTGCAACAAAACAGTGGAAGTTGATAATTGTCTGGGGCTGCGAAAAGATCTGAAGAGTGCCCCATCTGGCAAACACTATCCCCAGTACTAGGGGATCCAGTGACCATTCGTGATGGCCCTGGGAAATCCTGCTGAGGGCATCTTCCAGGACATTGTCCTTGTCTGGGAGGTGAACTGCTATGAGGGAAGTGTTCAGGGAGTACGCCAGAGACCACAACTTCATTGCCTCAGTGCACAAGGCCGAAGACCGAGTGCCCCTTGTTTGTTGATGTACCACATTGTAGTGGTGTCTGTTCTGACCTGTACCACCTTGTTCTGAACAGATGCAGAGAAAACCTGAAGTGCTAGAAAAACAGCTCTGAGTTCCAACAGATTGATGTGGAGCAGAGATTCCTGAGGGGACCATAATCCCTGGGTGGAGAGGTTGCCCATGTGAGCTCCCCATCCCAAGAGGGATGCATCTGTAGTAAGAGTCAAGGAATGGGACAGAGGGATGAAAGGCACCCCTTGTCTCAGATTGCTCTGATCCTGCCACCACTGAAGGGCCTGGATCAGGGTTCGAGTCACTGGGATTAATTTGGATAGAGGATCTCTTCTTTGAGACCAGAAAGCTCTCAAATGGAACTGAATGTCCCTCATCTGAAATCTTGCTCCTTGCACCATAGCTGTGGAGGCAGCCATGTGCCCTAGGATCTGCAGGAAATGCTTTGCTGGTCGAGAGACCTGCAGAGGAAGGAGTGCCAGGGCCACTAAGGTCCTTACCCTTTCCAAGGGAAGGAAGGCTCTGGTGCCTGCTTTGTATCCAGTTCTGCCTATAAAGGTGAGTACCTGGACAGGTTCCAAAACTGACTTTGGAAGATTGAGAAGAAATCCCAGAGAGGTAAGAAGCTGCGGGTAACTAGCAGGTGTGATTTGACCTGGTCTGGAGACTGACCCACAATGAGCCAGTCGTCCAGGTAGGGAAAAATGGCAATCTTTTGCCTTCTTAGGTGAGTGACTGCTACTGCCAGACACTTTGTTAACACCTTCGGGAAGAAGTGAGGCCGAAGGGCATTGCCTGAACTGATAATGGCCTGAAGGCAGTTCTTCGAATACTATGTACCTGATGGGAGCTTCTGATAAGAACATAGAAGTAGGCATCTTGAGGTCCAGGGAGGCTAGCCAGTCCCCCTGGCCTTGGGAGGGTAAAATCATTCCCAGTGTCACCATTTTGAACTTTGGCTTTAAAAAGGTGCTTGTTTAGATATCTTAGATCCAGGATAGGCCGCCACTCTCCTGTCTTTTGGGGTAAGTGGAAGTACCTGGAGCACAGACCTTGCCCTGGTGAAGGGATAAACCTTTCACAGCTCTGAGAGCCAGGGAGTTGAGACTTCTGCTCAAAGCCAGAGTCTCTAAAGGGTTTGTAGGTGGAAAAATCTGGCTCTCATCTTTGGAAATTTCTTGAAGCTGAGAACAGACCCTGGCTCACTACTTCCAGGACCCACCTGTCTGAAGTTAAAGACTGCCAGTCCTGGACGAGTGAGCTAACCTGCCCCTACAGGTGAGTGGAGGCCGACCCTGGGCATCCCATCAGGGTGCCCGTTTGGCAGGGGCTTTAGGCTGAGGGGTGGGGGAGCAATTATATGTCGAACCCCATCTGCCTCTCCCTCTGAAGAACCCCTCTGTACATAGGCTGAAGAGGAGGGGCTTGAGTCTGCTAAAAGGCCTGTGAAAAGGCCTACCCCTACCCCTGGGGGCTGCCTCCCAGGAGTGGCTTGCCGTTCCTTGCTTGTGCACTCTGTAAGTGGTTCTATATTCATCCATTTTCTTCATATAATTCTCTGTCTGCTCCCCAAACAGAGAATTTCCCACCACAGGAAAATCCATAGCCTTAGACTGGGTATCCTGTGACAGTAAGTACACCTGAGCCAGGCCAATCTCGAAAAACCACAGATGTAGCCATGACTCTAGAGGATACATCATTAGAATCCACTGCAGCATGGAATTGCACCTTAGATGCCTCAATACCATCAGAGCCACCTGCTCCAGCTCCTTTACCGAGCTGGCCAGAGACCCTGTTTAGCTAAGGCCATGACAGTATCCCATCTAGATTTCTGGTATCTTGCAACATAAGCCTATAGTTAGCTTGTCTGAGTCCCAAGGATGCTGCCATGTATTGTTTTTGCCATGGCATCAATCTTCCTGGAATCCTTGTCAGGAGGATGTGAAGCCAGTGGAATATTAGCTTTATCACAGGCTGCAGCCTGAACTACCCAAACATGACTGCATTGCTGTGAAAGAAAATCTGTATCAGGACCTGACAAAGTGTACCTCCTGTCCATCCTTTTTATCCACAGGGAGCACGGAATTAAGAGCTTTTAACATTTTTATTGTTTGTTTTCTAAAAGATTTATGTAAAGGGATGGACAACCTCCTGGACTCTGGGATATCCATAACTCCACATAGTCAGGCTCCTCTTGCTCATCCAAAGCCTCCTCTAAGGGAAGCTGAAGGGTCTCAGCAACTTTTTTATAAAACAAAAAATGAGAAGGGGACTCAGAAAGCCTAGGGGGAGACTCACCTGAAGGTCTGTCTGGGGAGATGTCCGGTTCAATGGGCACATCCAGACTTTCAAAGTCACATTCACACTGATCATAATCCTCATCCCCCTCCTCTGGTTCATAGAACTCTTCTATATCATAATCCTGAACCACTGGAACCGACTGAACCGACCTTTTGCCAGACAGTGGCAGTTCGAAGGGAACCGGGGATAGGGACTGGACAATCTGTATTGCCCTGGCTATCTCAGCAGCAGTTGGAGAAGGAATTTTGGACTCCAAACCTGCTGATTTTTTAGATTTCTTTGCTGGAACTGACTCCTCAGAGCCAGCTTTTCGTTTGCCCGAGGAAGTCTCACCCTGGTCAGAGGGCACTCCCTCCGGTTGGCACCGAACCAGGCTGGCCATCCGGTCAGCGACTTTTTGACCTCTCGTTTCGAGCCTGCCCACCTCTTGTCCAGGGTGGCTGCAGGGAAATTTTACAAATCTGGCAGTCTGAATCGAGGTGGTCAAACCCTCAGACAAGAACACATGTAGTGTGTGGGTCAGCCTTGGCAAAGGCTTCCCCACAGACACCACAGTGTTGGAAACCCAGTGGTCCCGGTTTTTCTTTTGGGTTTCTCAGACATGATGCCAACCCTAACCAACCAACTTGCCCTTTTGATGGCAGTGCCAGGCAAGACACCCTTATCGGTTCCAAACCGTGTCATCGGGTCCTGGAAAACCTGTAATGAAATCCGTTTTTAGAACCGATAAGAACCAGGAATCAGCACTCTAAAAGCCTTAAAAGGCTTTAAACTTATTTAAATACAACCTTAACGGTGTTCACCCAAACCGATAATACTTACAAGTTCCACACAGAAAAACCCTATCTATTACTTACGACTACTATAGACAGAGCCTGAACCGATAGGTTTAGCGGTTAAAATAATGAAATCAAGCGGTTAAATTAAACCGAGAAATAGTGCTTTAAACTGAAGAAATGAACCGAGCAACAGGAGGAATCTCCGGAGCGACTGTTCAGTGAGGCGGAGTAAAGAATCTGACTGTTTAGGTTTGAAACCAGCCAAACAGAGCTTCTGAACCAAGCTCGCGCTCTAAGCTCCATGCTCTGCATGGAAGTTAACTCTTTCACCTCCGGAGCAGTTCTAAGGCTGGGGCAAACTGCAATAGTCATAATATAGCAAGACTTCATGTTGTTTGAAATACACACAACGTCACACACATCCTGACAACGGCCCAGCCTGAGCAGCCAAATATGCACAATGTCACAGACATTTCTTTGTGATGTCCAGACTGAGCAGCCAAATACATACAATGTCACACACATCCTTTTCTGATGTCCAGACTGAGCAGCCAAATACATACAATGTCACACACATCCCTTTCTGATGTCCAGACTGAGCAGCCAAATACATACAATGTCACACACATCCCTTTCTGATGTCCAGACTGAGCAGCCAAATACATACAATGTCACACACATCCCTTTCTGATGTCCAGACTGAGCAGCCAAATACACACAATGTCACACACCTCCCGACTGCAGTAGATACTGAGCAGCCAAATACACATGACACACATCACGACTGCAGTCCAGCCTGAGCAGCCAAGTACACACAATGTCACACACATCCCGACTGCAGTCCTGACTGAGCAACCAAATACACAGTCACACACCTCCCGACTGCAGCCCAGAATGAGCAGCCAAATATTCACAATGTCATACACGTCCCGACTACAGTCCAGACTGAGAAGCCAAACAAACAATGTCACACACATCCCAACTGCAGCCCAGACTGAGCAGCCAAATACACACAAAGTCACACACATAGAGACTGCAGTCCAGTCTGAGCAGCAAAATACACACAATGACACACACATCCCAACTGCAATCCAGACTGAGCAGCCAAATACACACAATGTCATACACATCCTGACAGCAGTCCAGCCTGAGCATGCAAATACAGTGTCACACACATCCCGGCTGCAGTCCAGACTGAGCAGCCAAATGCACACAATGTCACACACATACCAACTGCAGTCCAGACTCAGCAGCCAAATACACAGACAAACACCAGCCGACTGCAGCCCAGAATGAGCAGCCAATTACTCACAATGTCAGACACATCCCGACTACAGTCCAGACTGAGAAGCCAAATGCACAGTGTCACACACATTCCGAATGCAGTCCAGACTGAGCAGCCAAATACACAGTCACTCACATCCCGACTGCAGTCCAGCCTGAACAGCCAAATACACACAATGTCACACACCTCTCGACTGCTGTCCAGACTGAGCAGCCAAATACACACAATGTCACACACATCCAGACTGCAGCCCAGACTGAGTAGCCAAATACACACACTGTCACACATCCTGACTGCAGCCCAGACTGAGCAGCCAAATACTCAAAATGTCATACACATCCCAACTACAGTCCAGCCTGAGCAGCCAAATACACACAATGTCACACACCTCTCGACTGCTGTCCAGACTGAGCAGCCAAATACGCACAATATTACACACGTCCCAACTGCAGTCCAGACTGAGAAGCCAAATACACACACTGTCACACACATCCCGACTGCAGTCCAGACAGTGCTGCCAAATACACACAATGTCACACACAACCTGACTGCAGTCCAGCCTGGGCAGCCTAATATACACAAGGCCAGACACCTCCAGACCACAGTCCAGCCTGAGCAGCCAAATACACTCAATGTCACATACATTCTGACTGCAGCCCAGCCTGAGCAGCCAAAAACACACAATGTCACACACCTCCTGACTGCAGCCCAGACTGAGCAGCCAAATACATACAATGTCACACACATCCCTTTCTGATGTCCAGACTGAGCTGTCAAATACACACAACGTCATACACCTCCTGACTGCAGTACATACTGAGCAGCCAAATACACACAATGTCACACACATCCCGACTGCACTCCAGACTGAGCAGCCAAATACAGTCACACACCTCCCCACTGCAGCCCAGAATGAGCAGCCAAATCCTCACGTCATATACATCCTGACTAAAGTCCAGACTGAGCAGCCAAACATGCACAAAGTCACACACATCCAGACTGCAGTCCAGTCTGAACAGCAAAATACACACAATGGCACACACATCCCAACTGCAATCCAGACTAAGCAGCCAACTACACACAATGTCACACATCCCAATCGCAGTCCAGCCTGAGCAGCCAAATACACACAATGTCACACACATCCCGACCATAGTCCAGCCTGAGCAGCCAAATACACTGAATGTCATACTCATCCTGACTGCAGCCCAATACGCACAATGTCACAGACATTCCTTTCAGATGTCCAGACTGAGCAGCCATATACACACACACACACACAAGGCCAGACACCTCCCGACTGCAGTCTAGACTGAGCAGCCAAATACACACAAGGCCAGACACTTCCCGACCGCAGTCCAGACGGAGCAGCCAAGTACACACAATGTCACACACCTCCTGACTGCAGCCCAGACTGAGCAGCCAAATACATACAATGTCACACACATCCTTTCATGATCTCCAGACTGAGCAGCCAAATACACACAATGTCATACATATCACGACTGCAGTCCAGCCTGAGCAGGCAAGTACACACAATGTTCCACTCATCCCGACTGCAGTCCTGACTGAGCAGCCAAATACACAGTCACACACATCCCGACTGCAGTCCTGACTGAGCAGCCAAATACACAGTCATTATCACATCACGGATCAGTCCTGACTGAGCAGCCAAATACACAGTCACACACATCCCGACTGCAGTCCTGACTGAGCAGCCAAATACACAGTCACACACATCCCGACCGCAGTCCTGACTGAGCAGCCAAATACACAGTCACACACATCCCGACTGCAGTCCTGACTGAGCAGCCAAATACACAGTCACACATCTCCCGACTGCAGCCCAGAATGAGCAGCCAACTACTCACAATGTCATACACATCCCGACTACAGTTCAGACTGAGCAGCCAAACACACACAATGTCACACACATCCCGAGTGCAGCCCAGACTGAGCAGCCAAATACACACGTCACACACATCCCAGCTGCAGCCTAGACTGAGCAGCCAAATACACACAAAGTCACACACATCCACACTGCAGTCCAGTCTGAGCAGCAAAATACACAAAATGACACACACATTGCAATTGCAATCCAGACTGAGCAGCCAAATACACACAATGCCACATACTTCCCGACCGCAGTCCACCCTGAGCAGCCAAATACACACAGTGTCACACACATCCCAACCACAGTCCAGACTGAGCAGCCAAATGCACACTGTGGTAGGGCACAGGTTTATGTGGGCAAATCAAGTAGCTTGACACATGTAGCCTCTTTCCAAAGTTCCACATTTATTCTCAATTCTCCAGAAAAATTATTCAGAGGCAGATCAATACTTAGTTTAGTGCATCAGTTCAACATTAGGTTCTCAGTTTTAGTACAGAAATTGTATACCTTCGCTCTTTAGAGCACTTTGTCAAAGCTTTTCTGGAACTCACAGCATGAAATCCACAGCAGACAAATTCATCTGGCATTTATAAATCTTCCTTTCAGAGCAGTAGATAGCACAGAGCATTATGACTCCATAGTACACTTTGAAAAACAGCTTCCAGAGCATAGTCCAGACCACAGCAAGCAGAATGACCTTGCACTCTCCCTTGATCTCAAAACAAACTTTGACTCTAATCCAAAAAGTCTGAATTTATATCCCAAAGGGTCATGTGGATCATTCAACTCCTCCCCAATATTTTAATTTAAACTTTAAATCTTTGTTTGCCAAGTATTTATTTTATTTATATACATACTACTCCTTTAAATTACCAAAACAAAACATTTATTATGCTACCAGCAGTTTTAAACTCTTTTAATAGTGATTTAAATATTATTTCGAAAATTATAGCACCTCCTTCCTATACCCTGATAAAGGATAGGAAATGAGATCGAGCTGGCTCCTAGAAGAAGAAGAAGAAGGGAGCCAGGACTCGAACTCAGGACTCCATTACCACTGCAAACACCCTTGTTCCAGAAAGAGTCTGGAATCACTTCCAAACCTCCCCACTCTAACTCAAAGGTTAGTGAAGTTCAAAACAATTGTGCTGTTTGGAATAATCTGTTTTTAAAGAAGGTTTTTAAAAGTAAATATCTTTGTGATAGTGCTTACAATGCACCATCGGGAAAAAAGCTCAGAAATATATAACAAAACCCTTTTATACAGAGAGCCAATATAACACTGATTTAAAGGCATTCAATCTAGCACTGGCTTATGGCTAAAATATAACACTTTTAAACTGAACCATTGGATGTTTCCACTGTATTTAAATTAGAATACCGATGCTACAAAATTATATTAAACACCAAGAGGCACTCACCCAGAGAATAACAAAGCAGCTCAAAATAGCTATTAGCCATGAGAAGAGCACACAGAAAAGGAGCCCCCAAAGTCTCCTGACCATTTAGCCATGATACATTCAGCAAATAAATGAGAGACTAATGAGACCAACTGACTAGTAGTAGCGAACAAACCAGAACCAAAGTTAAATGAAACCCCTGGGTTTACAAAATCACCCATAAATACAAATCCTCTCACTCTACTAAGTCCCAAAACCACCCACAAACAGCCTACCTCAACTCCGAGAGGCAAGTAGAACATTCCCATTGATTTTTTAAAGAAACATGAAATTTAAACACCACTAGAAGGCTAAATACCTTCACGACTCTCGCGCACAGTCGAGCAGGGGAAGCCGCTTGTTTACTTACTGTGCGCTAAAGCCCTAAAGCAATTTTAACACCGGACAGCATATTTTAAATACATTTTAGGAATAAAGAACATAAACGGAGAATATTAAGGAGAGCAGATAATTCTCCACACCATTTTAAACCTTGACATCGTAGCTTGAAAGACTGCAAGGCTACATCATAAGGAAAAAAATACCTAATCAAAGGTGCATACCCTCACACAGTAATTTTACCGGCAATGCATGATGCCGACCGGACTCTCAGCATGACGACTGACCCTGGGCAAGAGACTGAATTTAAGCATTCATTCACAAAAGCTCTACACTTCAGTTTCTCCACCCAGAAAGCGTTAACGACTATCCCTTACGTTTGATTTTATTTTATTCATTACATTTTTTAAAACACTATTACTAAACAGATGCTGTCTTTTATTTTAATGAAATTAGCAGCTGCCAGACTTCAAACTGACAGCCTAACTGAAAACTATAAGTACATAGACAGCACCTTCAGACCAAAATTCAACATAGCTTGTAGGTTCCCTCCTATTTTTATATATAACAGCTTGGGACTCTAAACCCTTCACAGGAGCACCCTGTGACACACACAATGTAACACACATCCCGACTGCAGTCCAGACTGAGTTGTCAAATACACAAACACCTCCCGACTGCAGCCCAGAATGAGCAGCCAAATACTCACAATGTCATATACATCCTGACTACAGCCTAGACTGAGAACCCAAATGCACAGTGTCATACACATTCCGAATGCAGTCCAGACGGAGCAGCGAAATACCCAGTCACTCACATCCCGACTGCAGTCCAGCCGGAGAAGCCAACTACGCACAATGTCACTGACATCTCGACTACAGTCCAGACTGAGCAGCCAAATACACACAATGTCACACACATCCGGACTGCTGTCCAGCCTGAGCAGCCAAATACACACAATGACACACACATCCTGACTGCAGCCCAGACTGAGCAGCCAAGTACACACAATGTCACACACATCCCCACTGCAATCCAGACTGAGCAGCCAAATTCACACAGTGTCACACACATCCCGACCGCAGTCCAGACTGAGAAGCCAAATACACACAATGTCACAAACACATCCTGACTGAAGTCCAGACTGAGCAGCCAAATACACAAAAACTAGCACACACATCAAGACTGCAGTCCAGACTGAGCAGCCAAATACACACAACGTCAGTCAAATACACAAAATGTCAGCCAAATATACACAATGTCACGTAAATCCTGACTGCAGTCCAGAATGAGCCGCCAAATACACTCAAAGTAACACACATCCCGACTGCAGTCCAGATTGAGCAGCCAAAAACACACAATGTCACACACATCCAGACTGCAGTCCAGCCTGGGCAGCCAAATACGCTCAATGTCATACACATCCTGACTGCAGTCCAGACTGAGCAGCCAAATACACAAAAGGCCAGACACCTCCAGACTGCAGTCTAGACTGAGCAGTCAAATACACACAAGGCCAGACACCTCCTGACCACAGTCCAGCCAGAGCAGCCAAATACACACAACGTGACTCACATCCTGACAGCGGCCCAGCATGAGCAGCCAAATATGCATAATGTCACAGACATTCCTTTCTGATATCCAGACTGAGCAGCCAAATACACACAATGTCACACACCTCCTGACTGCAGCCCAGACTGAGCAGCCAAATACACACAATGTCACACACCTCCTGACTGCAGCCCAGACTGAGCAGCCAAATGCATACAATGTCACACACATCCCTTTCTGATGTCCAGACTGAGCAGCCTAATATACACAATGTCACACACATCCCTTTCTGATGTCCAGACTGAGCAGCCAAATACACACAACGTCACACACCTCCCGATTGCAGTACATACAGAGCAGGCAAATACACACGTGACACACATCATGACTGCTGTCCAGCCTCAGCAGTCAAGTACACACAATGTCACACATATCCCGACTGCAGTCCAGACTGAGAAGTCAAATGTACACAATGTCACACACATCCCGACTGCAGTCTAGACAGAGCAGCCAAATACACACAATGTACACACACATCATGACTGCAGTCCAGAATGAGCAGCCAAATACACTCAATGTAACACTCATCCTGACTGCAGTCCTGACTGAGCAGCCAAATACACACAAGGCCAGACACCTTCCGACTGCAGTCCAGCCTGAGCAGCCAAATACACACAATGTCACACAAATCCTGACTGCAGCCCAGCCTGAGCAGCCAATTATGCACAATGTCACAGACATTCCTTTCCGATGTCCAGACTGAGCAGCCAAATACAAACAATGTCACACTCCTACTGACTGCAGCTGAGACTGAGCAGCCAAATACACACAATGTCGCACACATCCCTTTCTGATTTCCAGACTGAGCAGCCAAATTCACACAACGTCACACACCTCCTGACTGCAGCCCAGACTGAGCAGCCAAATGCATACAATGTCACACACATCCCTTTCTGATGTCCAGACTGAGCAGCCAAATACACACAACGTCACACACCTCCCGACTGCAGTCAAGACTGAGCAGCCAAATACACAAAACCTAAGCCAAATACACACAATGTCACGTAAATCCTGACTGCAGTCCAGAATGAGCCTCAAAAACACACTCAGAGTAACACACATCCCGACTGCAGTCCTGACTGAGCAGCCAAATACACAAAATGTCACACACACATGAAGACTGCAGTTCAGACTGAGCAGCCAAATACACACAATGTCAGCCAAATACACACAATGTCACGTAAATCCTGACTGCAGTCCAGAATGAGCCGTCAAACACACTCAAAGTAACACACATCCCGATAGCAGACCAGATTGAGCAGCGGAATACACACAACGTCACACACATCCTGACTGCAGTCCTGACTGAGCAGCCAAATACACACAAGGCCAGACACCTTCCGACTGCAGTCTAGACTGAGCAGTCAAATAACACACAAGGCCAGACACCTCCTGACTGCAGTCCAGCCTGAGAAGCAAAATACACACAATGTCACACAAATCCTGAATGCAGCCCAGCCTGAGCAGCCAAATATGCACAATGTCACAGACATTCCTTTCCGATGTCCAGACTGAGCAGCCAAATACACACAATGTCACACTCCTCCTGACTGCAGCCGAGACTGAGCAGCCAATACACACAATGTCACACACATCCCTTTCTGATTTCCAGACTGAGCAGCCAAATTCACACGTCGTCACACACCTCCTGACTGCAGTAGATACTGAGCAGCCAAGAACACACAATGTCACACACATCCCGACTGCAGTCCAGACTGAGAAGCCAAATGCACATGATGTCACACACATCCCGACTGCAGTCCTGACTGAGCAGCCAAATACACAGTCACACACCTCCAGACTGCAGCCCAGAATGAGCAGCCAAATATTCACAATGTCATACACATCCCGACTAAGTCCAGACTGAGCAGCCAAACACACACAATGTCAAACACATACTGACTGCAGCCCAGACTGAGTAACCAAATACACACAAAGGAAAATTACGTACCTACCGTAATTCTTGATCTTCTTGGACGAGTCTCCACCACTCATTCACACTAGTGGGACTGGCGCCGGAGGCACTAAGACCCATCGGGAACAAACTTTGCTGGAGGACGGTCAGCGAGAGGCAGACGCCCTTGAGACAGCGGCGCCTGAGCAGCCAGCTCAAGCAGTAATGACCATCTCAGCGACGACCCTCCAACCGCCTCAGTACCTTTTTTACCAAGGAGGTGCAAGCTAACTAACATAAAAGGGTAAACCCAACATTAAAAAGCGGACATAAGATAGTCCGTCCTGACCCGTGTAAGAAGGGTCAGCAAAGAAGTCTCCGACCTAAAGATTTGAGGAGTGAAGACCAATACAGCGGTGAGCTCGGGGATGGAGGGTGGGCGTGTGAATGAGTGGGGAGTAGTCCAAGAAGATCAAGAATTACAGTAGAGTACGTAATTTCCTATCTTCCTGGACATAAGTCTCCACCACTCATTCACACTAGTGGGAGAGTACCAAGCTGATAATCCCCAAAAGGCGGCAGGAGAGCCAGAGCTCAGCGTCTAAGATAGAAGCCCATTAAGGATAGTTCTGCCGAATGCGGAATGTGCGCCTGGCATGAACATCCAGTGCATAGTGTAGCAGTATGCACTGAGCTCCAGGTAAGCGTTGCATATATCTGCAATTGGAACATTGCGAATTCCGCTTCAGGGATACGCGACAGCCCTAGTAAGGTGAGCATACACTCTACCTTCTAATTTAACTTGAGCCATGGAATAGCAATGACGAAGGCATGCCAACCATGAAGAGATACATCTAATAGCGACAAGTTGACCCAGCCGGGTGTCGCTGAAAAACGAACAGTTGCTGGAGTCTTGCAGAACATCCCTTGGTTCTATCTAAATAGAACCCATAGGGCTCTCTTAACATCCAAGGAATGAAAGGCTTCCGTTCCCTTCATTTTTGGAAATTAAGCGAAGTAAGCGGGAAGTACCAGAGGTTGGTTCAGATGGAATTCTGACACAACCTTTGGGAAGAAATTTAGGATGAGTCACGGAGAACTACCTTGTCCTTATGGAATACAGTATCACGGAGGGTCCGTGAACCAGGGCATGTATCTCAGAGACCCTGCGGGCTGAGGTAATGGCCACCAGGAAGGCAGTCTTCCAGGTGAAATTTTAGCTCACAGGTAGCTAAGGGTTCGAAAGGCTTCAGTGAGCATGTCCAGCACCAGGTTAATGTCCCAGGCTGCAACTGGGGCTTAACAGGGGGTCTGGTATGGAGAATCCTTAAGAAATCTCTTCACCATAGGTAACTGAGCCAGAGTTAAGGAAGAAACCGGCTCATGGAGCATGAGATGGCACTAAGGTGAACTTTAACTGTGGAGTACTGAAGACCCTAAGTTTGATAGGTCCAAAGATACTCCCAGAACCTTGCCAGGAGAGGACAGGAAAAGGGTTCCAAGAGGATTTTGCACACGAGAGAAAAACGTTTCCATTTAGGCGTCGTTTTTCGGTGGCTGGCTTCGAGCAGCCAGAAGGATGTCTGAGACTCTACGAGGAGCGTTGAACCGATTACTTCTATCTCTTCAGGAGCCAAGCATGAAGGTGAAGTGATTTCAGGTTGGGATGGACCAACGAACCCTGAGTCAAAGATTGATTTGCAGGAAGTGGTCCTGAGAGGCTGCCAACATACTGTTGAGTAGAGAAACCATAGTTGCCGAGGCCAGGAAGGAGCAATGAGAATCATCTTGGTCCCTGAGACTCGAACTTGAGAGTACTCTCCGGATTAGAGGAAGTGGTGGAAAGGCGTGAAGCGTTTTTGTCACATAGCCTGAGCAGCATCCTGACAGAAAATGCCAGGCCCTGGATTTCTGGAGCAGAAGAGAGGCAGTTTTGCGTTGAGTGGGGATGCAAAAAGGTCAGGTCTGGAGTCCCCACTCTTTGAACAGGGCCGAGCTACGGCTGGATCAGAGACCACTCGTGAGGTCTGCCTCCGTTCTGCTGAGGTGATCTGCTAGAGTCGTTTTGTATACCTGGCAGATAAACCCGCTTGAATCAGAGACTTGTGCTCCAAGCACCACTCCACACCCTCATTGCTTCCTGCAAAGGGATAGAATAAACACCGCCTTGTTGATGTAATACATCACTGCTTTGTTGTCCATTTGAAGAGGAGAATGTTCTTGTGACAAAGGACATCCTTCAGACTCGGATTACATAGAGGACCGCTCATCTCCAGGACATTTATGTGGAGATGAGTTTGAACAAATCCATACACCTTGAGTGTGGAGGGAGAGACAGTGAGCTCCCATCCATTAGCTAGCCATCTGTGGGTGATGGAGATCTGATGATCCGGGGAGAAAGGGGAATCCTTCAGGATTGCTCTTGAGACCACCAGGTGAGAGACCTTGAAGGGCTCGTCACCTTGATGGGATAAGACTGGGGGTGAGAGGTCGAGGACCACTGATGGAGAAGCATCCATTGGGTGGTTCTCATGTGCAGTCGAGGCCAGAGGGACAGTGTGAACCGAGGACACCATGAGACCCAACATGTCGTTGCATCGAGAGAGCTGTAACGATTGGTTCTCCCTGATGTAACAGACCCATACGAAGGATGTCAGTCTTCTGTCCTCTGGAAGGAAAGCCTTCGCTGAAGAGGTGTCTGAAGTGTCCCTATGAAAAGGAGCCTCTGGAGGAGTTGCAGTTGAGATTTTTCAAATTCAGCAGAACTCCCATGGACATGAAGGCATATCGTTTGCCTTAGCTTCAAAGTCCCTTAGCCGGAAGGGCTTGCTAGAAAGCCAATCGTCCAGGTAGGGAAACACTGGAGTCCGATTTCCTGAGATGCTGAAAGACTGCACAACACTTTGTAAAACTTCATGGCGCGAGGATAACCCAAAGGGCAGGACTCTGAACTGATAATGCTGACCCAAAGCTACAAACCTGAGGAATTTGCGGTGGAGTCGGGTGGGCGAGGATATGCTGGTAAGCATCCTGCATATCAGAGAGGCCAGCCAGTCATGCTGATACAGCAAGGGTAACTTAAGGGTACCTAGGGAAATCATCTTGAATTTCTCCCTGGGGAGGAATTTGTTTAACTTTCTGAGGTCTAGAATGGGGCGCATCCCCCCAGATTTCTTTGGAACCAGAAAGTAATGGGAGTAGAACCCTGTGTTTCGCAGATGCGGGGGCACCAGTTCTATTGCCCTGTTGTTCAGAAGGCCCTGGATCTCCGCGGTGAGGAGGTCTGACTGAGAGGCCGACAACCTGGGTTGTCGTATGGGAGGACAATTCGGGGGGGTTTCCAAGAAATTGAGAGAATAACCCTCGCGAATTATCCGAAGGACCCATTTGTCTGAGGTTATGGACTTCCACTGGTTGTAGAAGTACATCAAGGCGACTACACCCCACGGAGAAAATTCCACCTCGGGCAGAGTGGATGGAACTTGGGCCAGCGACTCATAAAGGTAGCACTGGGGCTTTAGGTCCCTCACGCTGCGTCTTCTTTTGAGGTTGGGCAGGTTGGCTTTTGCAGGCTTCCCTGCCTCTGCCTCCCGAGACTGGCGACTATGAAACTGGCGTCTGTTCCACATGCCCGAGAGGGGGGGCAGGCGAGTCTGTGACAATGGCGATCTGGTCTTCTGAGTGGCCTCTGGGCATTGCTCACCTGAGGGCCAAAAGAAAGGCCATCAAAGGCAGCGCCATCACCTGCTGCTGAGCATCATTCGTGAAACCAAATGCGCGGCCAGGAATGGCGCCAGTACAAATCCCGCGGCTGCTGAGCGGAAGCAGTGTCAGGCGTCCATGGCGGCTTTGACCTGTTGGTTTATTGGACTCAATACCTCTAATAACGGTCAGAAGAAGCTCTGACTGGAATCCGAATCTGGAAGAGCTTCAACCATTCTTTTCATAGAGTGCCACAGGATATACTCATACTGAGAAAAATAGCCTTGATAACTGGCAATACCGCATACTTAAGTGGAGGCAGCAAGACTCTCTTACCTAATGTATCCAATCTACGAGACTCTTTGTTAACAAACTAGAGCTGTAGTAGTTGAGGAAAACGACCTTGTCATTCTCTGCCAGGACTACAATAAGATCCGACAAAGGCTTGGGATGCCAAAAATGGGGCGATCATAGGAGCTGAATACTTCTTATCAATGGATTTAGCCACTGGGGAATAAGAGCAGGGATTATTCCATACCATTTGAGACAGCGTCCCGAAGGAAAACTGAATCGGAGGAGTCAAATCCGTGGGGATCTCCGAGCAAATGAAGATACTGGGTCTTAATATCTTCCCAGGATCGATGTCTGTAGTCTGGAGAAAAGAGTGGATCCAAGGTTCTTCAACAGAGACTTAAAGGACAGGTCCTCGACCACAGGCTCTGTAAAGAAGATCCCTGTTTCCTCCACTTCATCACCCAACCGAAGGTCTGGGTCGAACTCAACATCATCTCTGATGGTCCAGAAAGGACTGTTTGGACAGGGAAAGGGTGAAAATGAGAAGGAGAAATGGCAGAAAAACAAGGAGAGTCCCCAAGGGCTGCAGGCGCAAGGGCAACTAAAAGAGCCAAAGGCGGCACCAGGAGGCGCAGCAGCGCCCGAATAAACGCGAACCCCGCACGCCCCGGCGGACGGCGCCCGGGCCGACGCCCGCGACGGCAACGTGGGCGGCGTCGTAAGCGACGACCGCGAAAGCGGGCGCCTGAGCAGCGCCGCCGAATCCCAGCGGCACCACCGGCGGCGCGCGAGACCAGCGAGCGCCGCCAGCGGTGCCGAAGACCACCGGCACCGCCAACTGCGCCCAAGCTCGGCGGCCAACGCGCGGCCACAGACCCTGCAGAAGGCGCGGAAAAGCCGGGGAACCTGGAAAGCAGAGAAGGAAAAAACCAGGAGATAAGGGCATCGGTGAGGCCCCTGCCCGCAACCATGTGAGGAAACACCTAAGCAGCAGTGCTAGCACCGAAGAAGGCGCCCGGCAGCGACTGGGAAGGTCAACCGCCCTACCTGATGGCCGGAGGCCGAGGCTCCGGGAGTAACCGAGCCAGGCAGAAGAACCAACCTCCGAGCCCTTCGGCTCCATAAGGCGGCCCACTGATAAACTGCTCATCTGGAGCCCTACCTATAGGCGGGGAGGGCTCCGATGTAAGGAGCGGCGATTGTCGGCGGAGTTGGCGACTCCGAAGAGACCCGCGCAACGCGATAACCCGACCGTCGGCCAGCGCGAACATACCAGGCGACCTCAGTGATGCCTTCTCTTTTTTGACCTGTGGGCCGAAGAAGAGCTCGAGGCCGAACGGCGCCAAGAATGCGACCGTTTATTTTTATGCCGGCGGGGGGACCGCCCATCCCCCCGGGCATCGGACTGACCGTAGTCGGAAGCCCACTGAGGAGAAGGAGGCTGACCGGACCCAGCCCGGCTGACTGAACAGCTTTCATACAAAGTCTCCCTACCGTCACCTGACCTGCTCATGGTCGACTCCGTCCAGTAGGCCGAGACTTCTTCAAGTAAGTTAAATTTAAATATTAGAAAAATTTTACGAAAAATAGAATAAAACTAAGCGATACTACTATCGTGATAATGTTACAAAAAAACAAACTAAAAACTATGCGCTAGTTTGAAGTTTGACTCCCGAACAAGCGTGACGTCGTCACTAGGCGCACTTTCGACAGCCCGGGAAAAAAGACTGAGGCAGTTGGAGGGTCGTCGCCGAGATGGTCATTACCGCTCGAGCCGCTGCTCGCGGCGCCGTGTCTCGCGGCGCCGTCTCTCGCGCCGACCCTCCAGCAAAAAGTTTGCTCCCGATGGGTCTTAGTGCCTCCGGCGCCAATCCCACTAGTGTGAATGAGTGGTGGAGACTTATGTCCAGGAAGATAGTCACACACATCCAGACTGCAGTCCAGTCTGAGCAGCAAAATACACACAATGACACACACATCCCAACTGCAATCCAGACTGAGCAGCCAAATACGCACAGTGTCACACACATCCTGACCGGAGTCCAGACTGAGCAGCCAAATGTACACAATGTCACACACATCCCGACTGCAGTCCAGTCTCACCAGCCAAATACACAAACTTCTCCCAACTGCAGCACAGAAGGAGAAGCCAATTACTCACAATGTCATACACACCCTGACTACAGTCCAGCCTGAGCAGCCCAGTACACACAATGTGACACACATCCTGACTGCAGTCCAGCCTAAGCAGCAAAATACACACAGTGTCACACACATTCCGACTGCAGTCCAGACTGGGCAGTAAATACACACAATGTCACACACATCATGACTGCAGTCCAGACTGAGCAGCCAAATACACAATGTCACACACATCCCGACTGCAATCCAGACTGAGTAGCCAAATACACACAATGTCACACACATCCCGACCACAGTCCAGACTGAGCAGAGAAATACACACAATGTCGCACACACTTCATGACTGCAGTCAATACTGAGCAGCCAAATACACACAGTGTCACACACAACCCAACTGCAGTCCAGACTGAGCAGCCAAATACACAAAACGTCAGCCAAATACACACAATGTCACGTAAATCCTGACTGCAGCCCAGAATGAGCCGCCAAACACACTCAAAGTAAAACACATCCCGACTGCAGTCTAGTTTGAGCAGTCAAATACACACAAGGCCAGACACCTCCTGACCACAGTCCAGCCTGAGCAACCAAATACACTCAATGTCACACACATCCTGACTGCAGCCCAGACTGAGCAGCCAAATACACACAATGTCACACACCTCCTGACTACCCCCCAGACTGAGCAGCGAAATGCATACAATGTCACACACATCCCTTTCTGATGTCCAGACTGAGCAGCCTAATATACACAATGTCACACACATCACTTTCTGATGTCCAGACTGAGCAGCCAAATACAGACAACGTCACACACCTCCCGATTGCAGTACATACTGAGCAGCCAAATACACACATCACACACATCATGACTGCAGTCCAGACTGAGCAGCCAACTACACATAATGTCACACACATCACGACTGCAGTCCAGACTGAGAAGTCAAATGCACACAATGTCACACACATCCTGACTGCAGTCAAGACTGAGCAGCCAAATACACAGTCACACACCTCCCGACTGCAGCCCAGAATGAGCAGCCAAATACTCACAATGTCATACACATCCCGACTACAGTCCAGACTGAGCAGCCAAACACACACAATGTCACACATATCCCGACTGCAGCCCAGACTGAGCAGACAAATGCACACAATGTCACACACATCCATACTGCAGTCCGGTCTGAGCAGCAAAATACACACAATGACTAACACATCCCAACTGCAATCCAGACTGAGCAGCCAAATACACACAATGTCACACACATCCCGATCGCTGTCTAGACAGAGCAGCCAAATACACACAATGTCACACACATCGGAAACAGCAGTCCAGACTGAGCAGCCAAATACACACATCAGTCAAATACACACAATGTCACGTAAATCCTGACTGCAGTCCAGAATGAGAGGCCAAACACACTCAAAGTAACACACATCCCGACTGCAGACCAGATTGAGCAGTCAAATACACACAATGTCACACACATCCTGACTGCAGTCCTGACTGAGCAGCCAAATAGACTCAAGGCCAGACACCATCCGACTGCAGTCCAGCCTGAGCAGCCAAATACACACAATGTCACGCAAATCCTGACTGCAGCCCACCCTGAGCAGCCAATTATGCACAATGTCACAGACATTCCTTTCCGATGTCCAGACTGAGCAGCCAAATACAAACAATGTCACGCCCTACTGACTACAGCCAGACTGAGCAGCCAAACACACAATGTCGCGACACATCCCTTTCTGATTTCCAGACTGAGCAAATTCACACGGCGTACACACCTCCTGACTGCAGTATTATATACTGAGTAATAAATACACACACAATGTCACACATCACGACTGCAGTCCAGCAGGCAGCCAATACACACAATGTCACACACATCCCGACTGCAGTCAGACAGAAGCCAAATGCACAATGTCACACATCCGACTGCAAACCTGACTGAGCAGCCAAATACACAGTCACACACCGCAGGAATGCAGCCCAGAATGAAGCAGCCAAATATTCGCCAATGTCATACACATCCAACTACAGTCCAGACTGAAAAACACAATGCACATCCTGACTGCAGCCCAGACTGAGCAACCAAATACATACAAAGTCACACACATCCAGACTGCAGTCCAGTCTGAGCAGCAAAATACACACAATGACACACACATCCCAACTGCAATCCAGACTGAGCAGCCAAATACGCACAATGTCACACACATCCCGACCGCAGTCCAGCCTGAGTAGGCAAATACAAACAGTGTCACACACATCCTGACGACAGTCCACACTGAGCAGCCAAATGCACACAATGTCACACACATCCCGACTGCAGTCCAGACTCAGCAGCCAAATACACAAACACCTCCCAACTGCAGCCCAGAAGGAGAAGCCAATTACTCACAATGTCATACACATCCCGACTACAGTCCAGACTGAGAAGCCAAATGCACAGTGTCACACACATTCTGAATGCAGTCCAGATTGAGCAGCCAAATACACACAATGTCACACACCTCTCTACTGCTGTCCAGACCGAGCAGCCAAATACACAGTCACACACCTCCCGACAGCAGTCCAGACTGAGCAGCCAAATACAAACAATGTCACACACATCCCGACTGCAGCCCAGACTGAGCAGCCAAATATGAACAATGTCACACACGTCCGGCTGCAGCCCAGACTGAGAAGCCAAATACACACTGTCACACACATCCCACTCGCAGTTCAGGCAGAGCAGCCAAATACACACAATGTCCTTACATCCTGACTGCAGTCCAGTCCGACCAGCCAAATACACACAATGTACACACACATCCCGACCGCAGCCCAGACGGGCCGCCTAATACTTTAACTTCACAACCACAAAACATCCCGACCAGCAGTCAGCCTGAGCAGCCAAATACACACGACACACATCCCACTGCGAGTCAGCCTGAGCAGCAAATACACACAGTGTCACACACATTCCGACTGCAGTCCAGACTGGGCAGCCAAATACACACAATGTCACACACATCATGACTGCAGTCCAGACTGAGCAGCCAAATACACACAATATCACAGACATTCCGACTGCAAACCAGACTGACTAGCCAACTACACAGAATCTCACACACGTCATAATTGCGGTCCAGCCTGAGCAACCAAATACAAACAAAGTCACTCACATTCTGACTGCCGACCAGTCTGAGCAACCAAATACACACAATTTCACACACATCCCCACTGCAATCCAGACTGAGCTGCCAAATACACACAGTGTCACACATCCAGACCGCAGTCCAGACTGAGCAGCCAAATACACACAATGTCAAATACACATCCCGACTGCAGCCCAGACAAAGCAGCCAAATGCACACAGTCACACACTTCCATACTGCAGTGCAATCTGAGCAGCAATATACACACAATGACACACACATCCCAACTGCAATCCAGACTGAGCAGCCAAATACACACAATGTCACACACATCCCGATCGCAGTCCAGCCTGAGCAGCCAAATACACTCAGTGTCACACACATCCCAACCACAGTCTAGACAGAGCAGCCAAATACACACAATGTACACACACATCATGACTGCAGTCCAGAATGAGCAGCCAAATACACACAATGTCACACACATCCCAACAGCAGTCCAGACTCAGCAGCTAAATACACACGTCAGTCAAATACACACAATGTCACGTAAATCCTGACAGCAGTCCAGAATGAGCCTCAAAAACACACTCAGAGTAACACACATCCCGACTGCAGTCCTGACTGAGCAGCCAAATACACAAAATGTCACACACACATGAAGACTGCAGTTCAGACTGAGCAGCCAATACACACAATGTCAGTCAAATACACACAATGTCACGTAAATCCTGACTGCAGTCCAGAATGAGCCGCCAAACACACTCAAAGTAACACACATCCTGATAGCAGACCAGATTGAGCAACGGAATACACACAACGTCACACACATCCTGACTGCAGTCCTGACTGAGCAGCCAAATACACACAAGGCCAGACACCTTCCGACTGCAGTCTAGACTGAGCAGTCAAATACACACAAGGCCAGACACCTCCTGACTGCAGTCCAGCCTGAGAAGCAAAATACACACAATGTCACACAAATTCTGAATGCAGCCCAGCCTGAGCAGCCAAATATGCACAATGTCACAGACATTCCTTTCCGATGTCCAGACTGAGCAGCCAAATACACACAATGTCACACTCCTCCTGACTGCAGCCGAGACTGAGCAGCCAATACACACAATGTCACACACATCCCTTTCTGATTTCCAGACTGAGCAGCCAAATTCACACGTCACACACCTCCTGACTGCAGTAGATACTGAGCAGCCAAGAACACACAATGTCACACACATCCCGACTGCAGTCCAGACTGAGAAGCCAAATGCATGATGTCACACATCTGACTGCAGTCCTGACTTAATCCACTAAAGGAGCAAGGGTTAATGATAGGTTAACAAAAATCACTGTGGTTCCTTGTTTGGGACTATATATCGGTGCCTCATGAGCACTTCCATACTTTCTAGAATCCCCTTAGGAAAATAAACTCTGCCCTTATGGGTCAACTACCTTGTGGTTCTAGAAACTGAGTGCCCTTAGCTATCAGTTCGCTATGCTACATTGTGTTGAGAGATCCCTGCCATATACACTGTCCCAATAAAGCCCCTTCTTCAGTAATTATCTGTTTCCAGTATGTGGTTTCCTGTAAAGTTACATGGCAGTTCAGTACCACTAAATGCTTGAGTATCTGAAGCTGCTTAACCTGAGACATAGCTCCTTTAACATTCCATAATATAATTTTCATGTCAAAATGTAATGTTTAGGATATCACTTGGGTATTAGAGTGTATTATTTTTGCACCTCTTAAAAACTGTGTTAAAGGTGGCTCTTGGACCCTCTACCCTACCCCTCTCCCTATATATATATAGACTCACCAAGGCTACTATTAGTGTGTACCACAAAGGGCACCTTCCATCTGGTTGAGGTGATTGCACCGCATCATATTCGTAGTATTACTTTGGACATGCAACAATTCTCTCACTGTCATCATTGTGATGGAACATTGAATGGTCATTCATGTCATGTTATCCCTCCTTCACATGGTTTGGTAAGACGCTGTGCATCATGACACCATTATCATAGTATGTTAATTTTCTGGACACAAGACAGTTGCATTTTGGGGATGCAGAAAAATTCTGGGGACTATGTGTGAACACTGCACACATGAGTGACTGCACAATAAATTCTGGTGGACTTTGCATGTGGTATACCACTCCCGTTTCACTTCATCAGCACTTGGGAATTTTCTGGACACAAGACAGTTGCATTTTGGGGATGCAGAAAAATTCTGGGGACTCTGTGTGGCCACTGGTGACTGTGTGATAAATTCTGGGGGACTTTGCATGTGGTGTAACACTCCCATTTCACTTCATCAGCACTTGGGAATTTTCTGGACACAAGACAGTTGCATTTTGAGCTGTTGTGAACACATAATGTCATAATTAAATTATAATTAGTAGTGGGAAAAATCTATGAAATTTTGATATAACTTTTTATGCTATTTCAGATTGCTGTTACTTTTCATTCCTGACTTGTATGATACCCTTCTTTTTTCACAGTTTGTGTCTGCTTTTAATACTGTTTCTCATGTCTGAAAAAAATGAAAGAAGCACTCCTTTTAACATGGCGCAGACCGGGTTTTTATCAGTATTTGCAGCTATTTTTGAACAAATATTGTTCTGTGAGGTCAGAAAACAATGTCTGCTGCATAATTGTTAATTTTAGTCACAACAGAAGTGATATATAAACAACTGAAGGACAAAAACAGCAGAAATACTGATGAAGACCTGGTCCGCACTGTATGAAAAGAAGCGCTCCTTTTATTATTTCAGACATGAAAAAAGTACTAAAGCAGACTCAAATACTGGAAAGAATGGTATCATACATGTCAGGAGGTAAGTAAAGTGGCAATGTAAAGCTAGCATAAAAAAAGTATAGGTCAAATTTTCACTGAATTGCTGCATACTTGGTGCTTTAATGTCTGTTTCAAAAAGAAATATTTCTGGAGCCTCGGTAATGTTTACTTTGTGTTGGGACTCATGAAGTGTTTGTCAAAAAGCAGGACTGAGCAGTGCAAGTATGCTGTGCTAAACTGCATGTGTACCATCAGTGTTCTTTCCTATGTGTGCATACATTGTCCAACTTCATGCAAACATATACATGTTGTGACTTGTTGCGGTATGTAAAGAATAAAGATAAGAAAGAATATATGACAAATATTTTATTTGTACCATCAGCATCAGCAGAGTAAGTGATATGATATTTTTTCAGAGGTCTTGGGCCATTGTGCACCTCAGTCACTCACAGTGCACGTGACTGCAGAGATAATAGCACAAAAAAAACACATGCTCTCCTTAAGCGTCCATGTGTGCAGTGCGTGACTAAGGTGCACTTTGTGAGCACCTGAAAAAAATATCATACCACTTGTTGGTCTGCTGATGATGGTGATACAATAAATATACGTATATATTCTTATCTCTATTCTTTATACCATGAACGCTGCAACAAGTCAGCATATATATATATATATGTTTGCAAGCAGCTAGACAATATCTGAAGTCACACACACACACACACACACACACACAGGAAACAACACTGACTGCACACATGCAATTTAGCACATTATACATTAACTGCTCAGTTCTGCTTTTCCACAACCACTCCGCAAACAGAAAGTAAACATTACTGAGGCACCGGATTATAACAGGGCAATAAGGAGCATGTATGTATGTGTATGTATATATTTAAACTACTACTGTGGCCTTCCCTCTCTCTCTGTTAAACAAAAAACAAAACAGTACAGTGGTGGGGGAAGGGTTTTTGCTGTAGAAAAAAAAAAGTTAATGGGTGATTCCCTGCTCATCCAGTAGCAGATGGAGCATCGACACAATCTGTAACTGGTGTTGCTCTATCTGCTCCAACTGCTGCTGGACAGCACTCACCCTCTCATTATTTTCTTCCACCATGTCCCACAAAAGTGCAATGTCTGCCTCAGTTGCAGGCATTGTAGGGTCCACTGTTGGTGGTACACCAGATAGTGGTTGTGGTGAGGGTGGTGCTAGTGGCTGTGGTGGAGCAGCT
This sequence comes from Neoceratodus forsteri, assembly GCA_016271365.2. Taxonomy (NCBI): domain Eukaryota; kingdom Metazoa; phylum Chordata; order Ceratodontiformes; family Ceratodontidae; genus Neoceratodus; species Neoceratodus forsteri. Next base: position 154,631,187 of record CM028131.1, on the reverse strand, counting down.
GCTGCTGTGGCCATCTTCCTGCTGTGGCAATACACAACAGCAGCACCCTCTGCTGCTGCCACAGAAGGGCCAGCAGGTGGAGGCCTGGCCTATTCTGTGGCAGCCTGCCACTCCACCTTGTAGTGGTTCAACATATGAGTGCGCTGGCCCCCAGTCCCCAGATGTGTTCCCCAGGGGCCACGGTGCACCTCCACCCCACAAAGTCTGCATATGACAAGGCTGCTATCCCCCCCCAACACAGTTAAAAAACTGCCAAACTGGGGATCTGCAGGGAGACCAGGCATGGGAGGGGCAGATGCAGTGCCAGCAGCATGGTCATGGTGGGGCTTAACCTGCTGCTCTGGAGGCGGTGCTGCTGGAGCTCCTGCAGCTGCCACTGGTGGTGGTGGTGCACTTGGTGGTCCTGGTGGTGCTACTGTTTCACGGGGGACCAAAGACTTTTGAGCGGTCCAACAACACCCGCCATGCCCCCAACATGTGCACACTCCTGCCAGCAATGCTGCCACATGGCTCCACTGCCCCGGCACAGTCCCACACATTCCCTCCGAGTCCTGACTTGGATGGTCCAGATCCTGTCCCTGCTCCATTTCAAAAGAATCCCTCCTTCCCTCTCTGACTAACAACGCTGTCGCCAATGACTTCACACACACTATACAACACAGAACCCACTCTCACACAACACAGGTACACATACAGTCTCACAGACACACACACACCAACGCTTCTAAAACAAAGAAATCAGTCACCACAAGAAAAAATGAACTGCCAAAACAGTACAAAAAGCAAAATTAAACAATTAGCTTTCAAAAAGATTTTGAGTTTGATCACATTTAACAACAATCCTTTCTACTCACCTCCTACAAAATGCCTCCTCTCTGTTACTCAGCAAAGGAGAAAGTGAAAGTATCTGCTTGTATGATAAGCAGCAGGAAAATCCCAGCCTCTCCCTGCAAAACAGGGTACTAAATGAGAAAAAGACCGAGGTAGAAAGGTCAGTGGGGGATGCTGCAACAGAAGGTAAAGCCATAAAAAAATGGAGAGCAATGAGTACCAATGCCCGTAGTCTGGGTAACAAGCTTCCTGAGTTAGTGGCCTTGATGGAGGAGGAACATCTGGATGTTGTGCAGTCACAGAAACATGGTACATTATTAAACTACGACTGGATGTAATATATGTACCAGGATACACTATCTAGTAGGGAGGGATAGGGAGGGTAAAAGGAGGAGGAGGAGTAGCTCTTTACATAAGGGAAGGGAAGGAACTCAAAGCAACAGAACAAAAGGGTAAACCAGGAGGAGAAGAAGCACTCGTGGGTCAATTTGGAGACAGGCAATGGCACCACAATCCGCACGTGTGGGTTGTGTACAGACCTCCCCTATCAGGGGAGGAAATGAACAAGGAAATGATAGAAAGTATACTTAGAATGGCAGAAAAAGGGGAGATATTGCTGATGGGTGATCTGAATATGCCAGATGTTAACTGGAGTGCAGTTGCAGCAGCCACTTCAAAGGGTGTGGTTATTCTAGATGCCCTACAGGGGCATGCTCTTAGACAACTAGTATTGGAACCCACTTGAGAGGAGCATTCTTAAACCTGGTTCTCTCAAATGGAGATGGAGAGAGGATCACAGATGTAGAAGTGGGTAGTCATCTGGGAACTAGCGACTATCGTAACAGTATGGTTCACAATAAACACAGCAATAGTGATGCCATACAAAGGCAAAAGTATTGGACTTTAGGAGGGCTGACTTGCTAAAAATGAGGTGGTGCCTAAGGAATGCACTAGCTAGTGGTGGAGGAAGGTGGGGTAGAAGAACAATGGGGAATAATAAAATCTGCCATCACAGAGGTAACAAGTCTTTGTGTGAAGCAAATAAACAAAACAAAACGATGTAAGAAACCACTATGGTTCTCAAAGGAAGTGGCAGTGAAGATTCAAGAGAAAAAGTATTCAGGAAGTTACAAGGAATCACAGAAGGAGTAGAACAGAGAACTGTATCAGTTAAAGCAAAAAGGAAGCTGTGAAGGCAGTCAGAACAGCACAAAGGCCCAAACTGAGGAAAAGATAGCTAACTCAGTTAAGAAGGGGATAAAACCTTTTATAGGTACATTAGGGAGTGAAGGAAGACCAAGGGAGGGATATGGAGGCTTAATAAATGGGGGTGGGTGGGCAGAGGGTGACTGTGAAAAGGCAGAGATACTAAACAAAATTTTTGCTCGGGTATTTACAAATGAAGAGGGATACTAAAAACAAACAATAGAAACACTCTGGATACAGAAGTTGATACCAGCCATTTACAGAAGAAAGGGTTCTGAAAAGAACTCTTAAAACTGAAAGGTGGACAAAGCAATGGGGTGTCATGGGATTCATCCCAGAATTCTTAAATGACTAAGGTAGAACTAGTGACACCACTGACTACCTTCTTTTAACAAATCATGGGAGGATGGGGTGGTACCGAGGAGACTGGAGGAGGGCAGATGTGATTCCCTTCATAAAAGTGGGGGGCAAGGCAGAAGCAGGAAACTACAGACCTGTTAGTTTAACCTCAGTGATAGAGAAAATGATGAATCACTTCTGAAGGAAAGAATATTTCGAGTATCCAGAGGCCAGAGGGGCACAGGACCCAGGCAGCATGGATTACAGCCGGGAAGGTCATGCGTGCCAGATCTGATAATTTCTGTTTGACTGGGTGACCAAAGTAGTAGATCAGGGAGGGGCTGTGACATGGCCTACCTAGACTTTAACAAGGCATTTGACACTGTCCACACAAAGATTAATATACAAGTTAGCCAGCCTGGGGGTGGGTCCTAAGATGACAGCCTGGGTAAAAGAATTGGCTGGAGAGTGGACACAGGCGTAATAGTAAATGGGTCCACTCAGAAGTTTATGGTTACTCAGTGGGGTACCGCGGGGTTCAGTATTAGGACGGTCCTCTTCAATGTCTTTAAAGTGACATTGGAGGACTGGAAGCGAAAAGTATGTCTCTTTGGTAGATGACACAAAGATCTGCAACAGAGTTGATGCACAAGATGAAATGGAAAGGATGAGAAGGACTGGCAAGGTTAGATGAATGGTCAGGTGTGTGGCAGCTTAGATTCAGTGCTCACAGTGCAAGGTACATGCTAGGTAACTAAAACCCAGGAAGAGTACACATTGGAAGTGAGATACTAACAACAACAAAATGGAAAGGGCCTGGGGGTAGTCATGTCAATGACCTAAGGTGGGCCAACAATGTGAGATGGAGCAGCCAGAAGGGCTGGGGGGATACTGGGATGCATAAGGGCATCACCAGTAGAAAACAGGAAGTTATTATCCCTCTGTGACAGACTAGCTGCCCCGAGACCCCATCTATTGCTGGATTGCAGTTCCTGGGACAGTCACTGCAAAACATGAACAAGATGGAAGCTGTCCAGAAGGGCAACTAAAGGTGCAGGATCTGCACGGGAAGACATATGAAGAGACTTAAAGGAGCTTAATATGTATAGCCTTGAGGGAAAGGAGGAGAGGAGGGACATGATAGAAACTCCAAATACCTCAAGGGAATCAACAAAGTCAAGAGGTAGCATCTTTCAAAAAGAAAGTGCAAGAACAAGGGGCACAATTTGAAGATGGGGGTGACTCAGAGGTAATTTAAGGAAGTATTTTTCACAGAGAGGTTGTGGATGCATGGAAAGGCCTTCTGGAGGGCTGTGGAGTCAAAAACAGTGGTGGAATTCAATCATGCATGGGACAGTCATAAGGCAATTCTAGGGGGTGGGGGTAGGAAAAAGTAGGCTGCTGGTTAACTAGGATCTGCAGCTTATCCATTAGGTAGGGAAATGGGCAGACTGGGTGGGCCAAGCGGTTCTTATCTGCCATCAAATTCTATGTTTCTATGTTTCTTGACTCACTTTCTTCCTGCCTGGCTAAAGCATGTGACTTACAGTATTGTAAGCCATGTAATAGAAACATAGAATTTGATGGCAGATAAGAACTCCTTGGCTCACCTAGTCTGCCCATTTCCCTGCCTAACGGATAAGCTGCAGATTCTAGTTAACCAACAGCCTACTTCCTCCTACTCCCTACTAGAATTGCTTTATGTCTGTCCCATACACTCTTGAATTTCCTCACTTTTTTTTTGACTTTACGACCTCCTCAGGAAGGCCATTCCATGCATCTACAACCGTCTCTGTGAAGAAATACTTCCTCACATTACCTCTGAGCCGCCCCCCCTCTATCTTCAAATTGTGCCCCCTTGTTCTTGCACATCTTTTTTTCTGAAAGATGCTACCCTCTTGGACTTTGTTGATCCCCTTGAGGTATTTTAAAGTTTATATCGTGTCCCCCCCTCTCCCTCCTTTCTTCAAGGCTATACATCTTAAGCTCCTTTAGTCTTTCTTCATATGTCTTCTGGTGCAGACCCTGCACCATTTTGGTTGCCCTCCTCTGGACAGCCTCCACCCTGTCTATGTCTTTGCAAAGTTGGGGTCTCCAGAACTGTACACAATACTCAAGATGTGGTCTTACCAGCTGTCTGTACAGAGGGCCAGCAACTTCTCATTTTCTACTGGTGATGCCTCTCCCTGTGCATCCCAGTATCCCCCCCAGCCCTCTTTACTGCCTTCTTACATTGCTGGACCACCTTTAGGTCATCTGATATGACTACCTCAGGTCCCTTTCCATTTTTGTTGTTGTCAGTATCTCACCCCCCATTGTGTACTCTTCCCCTGGGTTTTTGTTTCCCAGGTGTATTACTTTGCACTTCTTTGTGCTGAATCTAAGCTGCCATACATATGACCATTCCTCCAACCTTGCCAAGTCCTTTTCATCCTTTCCACCTCACCTTGCATATCAACCCTGTTGCAGATCTTTGTGTCATCTGCAAAGAGACATACTTTCCCTTCCAGTCCCTCTGCAATGTCACTTATAAAGACATTAAAAAGGACCGGTAACAGTACTGAGCCCTGTGGTACCCCACTAATAACCCTCCTTTCTTCACTGTAGACTCCATTTACTATTACCCACTGTGTCCTGTTGTCCAGCCAGTGTTTTACCCAGGCTACCACCCTGGGACCCACTCCCAGGCTGGCTAATTTGTTTATTAATCTTTTGTGAGGGACTGTGTCAAATGCCTTGCTAAAATCTAGATAGACCATGTCCACAGCCCCTCCCTGGTCTACTACTTTGGTCACCCATAGAAACATAGAAACATAGAATTTGATGGCAGATAAGGACCGCTTGGTCCACCTAGTCTGCCCATTTTCCTACCTAACAGATAAGCTGCAGATCCTAGTTAACCAACAGCTTACTTCCTCCTACCTCCCAATAGGACTGCCTTATGTCTGTCCCATGCATTCTTGAATTCCCCCACTGTTCTTGACTACACGACCTCCTCAGAGAGGCTGTTCCATGCATCCACGACCCTCTCCATGAAAAAATACTTCCTCACGTTATCTCTGAGCCGTCCCCCCTCTATCTTCAAATTGTGCCCCCTTGTTCTTGCACATCTCTTTTTCTGAAGAATACTACCCTCTTGGACTTTGTTGATTCCCTTGAGATACTTGAAAGTTTCTATCATGTCCCCCCTCTCCTTCTTTCCTGAAGGGTATACATATTAAGCTCTTTTAGTCTTTCTTCAGATATCTTCTGGTGCAGACCCTGCACCATTTTGTTGCCCTCCTCTGGACAGCCTCACTCTGTCTATGTCCTTGCAGAGATGGGGTCTCCAGAACTGCACGCAGTACTCCAGGTGGGGTCTCACCAACTGTCTGTACAGAGGGAGAACAACTTCCTGTTTTCTACTATTGATGCCTCTCCCTATGCATCCCAGTATTCCCCCAGCCTTCCTTACTGCCTTCTCACATTGCTTGTCCTCCTTTAGGTCATCTGATATAATTACCCCCGGTCCCTTTCCATTTTTACTGTTGTCAGTATCTCACCCCCCATTGTGTACACTTCCCCTTGGTGTTTGTTTCACAGGTGAATTACCTTGCACTTCTTTGCATTGAATCTGAGCTGCCATGCATTTGACCATTCCTCCAACCTTGCCAAGTCCCTTCTCATCCTTTCCACTTCATCTTGTGTATCAAACCTGTTGCAGATCTTTGTGTCATCTGCAAAGAGACATACTTTTCCTTCCAGTTCCTCTGCAATGTCACTTATGAAGACATTAAAAATGACCGGTAACAGTACTGAACCCTGCGGTACCCCACTAGTAACCCTCCTTTCTTCACTGTGGACTCCATTTACTGCTACCCTTTGCGCCCTGTTGTGTAGCCAATTTTTTATCCAGGCTACCACCTTGGGACCTACTCCAAGGCTGGCTAACTTGTGTATTAATCTTTTGTGTGGGACTGTATCAAATGCTTTGCTAAAATCCAGGTAGGCCATGTCCACAGCCCCTCCCTGGGTCTACTACTTTGGTCACCCAGTCAAATAAATCAATTAGATTTGTCTGACATGACCTTCCCATTGTGAATCCATGCTGCCTTGGGTCCTGTGCCCCACTGGCCTCTAGGTACTCAACAATTCTTTCCTTCAGAAATTATTCCATAATTTTCCCTACCACTGAGGTCAAACTGACAGGTCTGTAGTTTCCTGCCTCTGTCTTGCTCCCACTTTTGTGAAGGGGAATCACATCCGTCCTCCTCCAGTCCTCAGGTACCACACCATCCTCCCATGATTTATTAAAAAGGGTAGTCAGTGGTGTTCTTCCCTTAGTTCTTTTAGAATTCTGGGGTGAATCTCATCAGGCCCCATTGCTTTATCCACCTTCAGTTTTAAGAGTTCTTTCAGAACCCTTTCTTCTGTGAAAGGACAGATATCAACCCCCCTATCCAGAGTGCTTCTATTGACTGGATTAGGTATCTCCCCTGCTTTTCCATTGTGAATACTGAGCAGAAGGATTTGTTCAGTACCCCTGCTTTTTCACTATCACTCTCTGCCCAACCACCTTCCTCTTTATTCAGCCTCAGTATCCCTGCCTTAGTCTTTCTTTGCTCCCTCCCTCTCCCTAATGTACCTATAAAAAGTTTTATCCCCCTTCTTAACCGAGTTGGCTATATTTTCCTCGGTTTGGGCCTTTGCTATTCTGACTGTCTTCCCTGCTTCCTTCTGCTTTAACTGGTGCAGTTCTCTGTCCTGCTCCTTCTGTGTTTCCTTATACTTCCTGAATGCTATCTTTTCTCCCTTACCTTCCCACCCTACTTTTGAGAACCATAGTGGTTTCTCATTCTTTTGATTTGTTTATTTGCTTCACACAAAGGCTTGTTGCCTCTGTGATGGTGGTTTTGATGTTTCCCCACTGTTGCTCCACCCCACCTTCTTGCCTGTTTGCTAGTGCTTTTCTGAGGTACTCTCCCATTTTGACAAAATCAGCCCTCCTGAAGTCCAATACCTTCACTTTTGTGTGGCTTGACTCTACAGCTAAGTTTATCATGAACCACACTGTTTGGTGGTCACTTGTTCCCAGATGGCTACCCACTTCAAGATCAGAGATCCTTTTGCCATCGCCACTTGAGAGTACCAGGTCTAAGATTGCGCCCTCCTGAGTGGGTTCCAAAACTAGCTGTCTGAGGCATGACCCCTGTAGGGCATCGAGAATGGCCCTGCTGTTGGATGTGGCTGCAGCAAAGGTGCAGCAGTTAATATCTGGCATATTCAGGTCTCCCATCAGCAATATCTCCCCTTTCTCTGTTATCCCAAGGATGCCTTCTATCATTTCCTTGTCTATCTCCTCCCCCTGAGATGAAGGTCTGTATACAACCCCTGTGCGGATTGTGGAGCCATTTCCTGTCTTCAGGGTGACCCACAGTGCCGCCTCCCCTCCCTGTTTACCTTTAAGTTCTGTTACTTTGATCCCTTCCTTTACATAGCGAGCTCCTCCTCCTCTTCTTCCCTCCCTATCCCTCCTGTAGATTGTGTACCCTGGTATATTGACATCCCAGTCATGGTTCTCTGTGTACCATGTTTCTGTGACTGCCACAATATCCAGGCATCCCTCTTCCATCAAGGCCACCATTTTGGGGAGCTTTTTACCTAGACTACGGGCATTGGTACTCATTACCCTCCATTTTTTTATGACTTTATTTCTTTTTACCCCATCCCTGTCCTCATTGCCTTTGTCTTTTTCTCATTTACCGCTGCCCTTATCCCTATTGACTGCTCTCTCTTGGTGCTTACCTCACTAACTAACCTGATTTTTTTGGGGGGGTTAGGTTTTCCCTTCTCCTTTTCAGTGCCCCCCTTGGCTAGTTTAAATGCTTGCCAATGAAACATTTAAACCTATCACCTAGGATCCTGGTTCCCTTCCTGGATAGATGCAGACCATCACACCTGTATAGGCCTGCATCCCTCCAGGTAGAGCCCTAGTCCCCAATGAAGCCAAATCCCTGAACTCTGCACCAGTTTTTCAACCAGTCATTGAATCCCATGGTGTGGAGTACCCTAGACCCATCCATACCATAGACAGGTAGCACTTCTGAGAAAGTTACCATGTGTGCTACTTGTCTAAGGCCCCTCCTCAACTCCACAAACTGCACTGCTCTGATCCAATTTTCAGACAGGTCATTCGTCCCTAGGTGGATAATGACATCCAGCTCCCTCCCCCTTGTAGCTGCTCCCACAATCCTGAGGATTCATTTCCTGCCCTTCCAAGCCATGGCACTGGGCAGGCACCTTACCTCCCTTTCCCCTCCCTTCCCCAGTTCTACCCCCCTAACAATTGAATCCCTCACCAGGAGTTGTTTCCTTCTCCTGTGGGGTCCTGTGCCACCCTCCTGTGGGTCTCCATTGTGGAGGTTCTCAGCATCCTCCTTGGTCTCCACTGTGGGTGCCTCCATAGAGGAGCCATGCTATGCCAGAGTGGTGAATGAATTGTGGAGAGGCACAACTGGAGGGATGTGCCTCTGTTCCACCACCCTCACCCTCCCTGAGCCCACTGTGGTCCAACCACTCCTCTTTCTTGGCAACCTCTGAGGTAGTGGCAGTGGCTTGGGTGGTCCCTGGGTGGGGGAGCAGGTTTCCTGAATACTTGCCAGGTCAGCATGGAGATGAACAACCTCCTCCCTCAGACCAGAGAGGTGCCTGCAAATAGGGCAGCAATGCAGTCTCCAGAATGTCTCCCGGAAGACTGCTGCTCCACAGCCAGTGCATTGCACCACTCCCCTCATGTCTGTGTCCCTTCCTGTTACAGATGTGTTTCTTTTGTTGTTTTTTTGTTCTTGTTTTAGTGTGTGCAAGCTTGTGAGTGTCTCTACCCCTATTCAGTGTGCTGTGCCTTTAAGGATATGAACAGGTGTATCTTGTTAGCAGTTTTGGTGAAGTGATGTCAGAACCACTGCTATAATGGAAGTTATGCACTTGGGGAAGGTGGGGTGAGAGGAAGGGTGGGAGGGAGTAAACCTATGCTGTCCAGAAACAGTCAACTACTGCTCTGACCCTCCACCCCGGGGAATGCCTTCCTTCCTTTCTGACACCTATTTCACAAAGGTTAAGTAACAGGTCTAGTCACAAATGACTGCAAATATATCCCAGCTACAGTTCCTCCCTGGCAAATTAAAGTTAAAACTAAGAAAAGTCAACCCCAAAAACAGAATCAATACTAGTTACTTATACAGGTCCAAAAAGTAATAATTCAGTTCAGTGTAGTCTAGAAAATAACCTCCTTGATTCAAATAAGCTGTGGTTGCTTTCTCTCTCTCTCTCTCTCTGTCTCAGCAGACAGAGACCACAAACAACTCATGTTATAAATTCACAGTTCAAATATGCCCATTTCAGCTCCTCCCCGTAACAGACACCTATTTCACAGAGGTTAAGTAACAGGTCTAGTCACAAATGACTGCAAATATCTCCCAGCTACAGTTCCTCCCTGGCAAATTAAAGTTAAAACTAAGAAAAGTCAACCCCAAAAACAGAATCAATACTAGTTACTTACACAGGTCCATGTGTGGGGGGACTGTCTATATTGTTGTCACTTTGTCTTACTTCGCGTTAAGGCAGCATGACAATGCAAAGTCACAATAACATGGCAAAGTGAGCACTTTATAATGGTCACTTCGAGTAGTGTTATGACAATGCGAAGTGGCCACTTCATGTTCACTTTGCTAGTGGATTTTAATTTCACTGCATCTCTACTTTTAGCATTTCTGGGTCATCTCTGTGGAACACACTTTCCATCTGCAGTTCAGGAGGCCCCCTCGGTAGAGGTGTTTAATCACAGGTTGAAGGCGCACCTGTTTGGCCTGGCTTTAATGAATACTGAATTTTAACATTTTGCTCAGTCCCTGTTTATGATATTTTATTAGTTTTAAATTGTTTTACATTTTAATTATTTTAAATTGCATTAATGAAATTTTATATTGATGTATTGTATGTTTATTGTATATTTCTGTGAGGCGCCTAGAGCCTCCAGGAGAGAGCGCCATACAAATAAAGCTGGCCTTGCCTTGCCTATACTGTACTTCATGAAAATAAATATGTTATATCAGGGGTTTTGGAGTGAAACAAATAAGGGTGAGTCCACCAAAATGTTCTGGTGACCATTGTTTGAGCCTCTTTTAGGCCACATGAATTTGGGGCTTGAAACACAGAGGTCTAGACATAATGATTGGAAACACACAGTATTTAGCAATTAGTATTGAAGGCTCTGTCCATTCTTGCCACTTTGTGTCCAAAGGTGCTGAATGATGTAACTAGACAGAAATGAACATGATGCTGAGCCCCAACATACCGCCCACCTCTGTACTGAAACTGGTTCAAAGAAACATACAGTAGAGTTTCATGGCAGATAAAGACCGGTTGGCCCACCTAGTCTACCCAGTTTCCCTACCTTCTGTAACACTGCAGACCCTACTTGATGTCTGGATTTACCTCCCCCTTTCCTTACCACTTGAATCCCATTACAGTTTTTGGCCCCACCATCTCTGCTGGGAGACTGTTCCAGGCATCCACCATTCTTTCTGTGAAGAAGTACCTCCTTACAACTCCCCTGAGCCTACCCCCTCAGCTTTATAGAATGACCCCTTGTCCTTGAGCATCTTTTTCTCTGAAAAAGGCTTCCTTCTTGAACCTTCTTTATACCCGTGAGGTATTTGAAAGTCTATCATATCCCCCTCTCTCTCCTTTCCTCCAGGGTATACATATTGAGGTCCTTCAATCTGTCTTCATAGGGCTTTTGATGCAGACCCTGCAACATTCTTGTTATTCTCCTCTAGACCACCTCAGCTCTATATCCTTCCTGAGATGTGGGGGCCGATTCTAGAAGGGGCGTGCAGGGCTTGCAGAGCCTTGTGTCCCACCGCAAAGTTTGTTGCAGCTGCGCAAAGCCCTCATGCAACTCAGTCTGATTCCAGAAGGGCTGGTACAGTTGCAACAGTTTTCTCACTTTATGGCAGCTTGTGCTAAGGTTGCTTCAAGCTCCATACAAAAGGAAGTACCCATGAATGTAGCGATTAGACGGGGGCCGCTCTAACTTTGTTGCATCAGGGACTTACAGCAGCTGGCTTCCAGAATAGAAAATGTCCCTGTCTGATGCAAGTTGGCACTTGCATCAAACACCATGCCGTAAATCCCCTGTGGCAATTGCAGCCACTTCCAGAATCAGCCCTATGGTCTTGAGATTTGGACACAGTACTCTGGGTGTTTTGAGGGGATTGAGACCATCAGTCTCAGAAACCAGCAAAATTATTCACTTGCTGACTGAAATGGAAAGGCTTCCATAACTTTTCTAATTGGTAAGGCTTTGGAAGGGAGAATCTTTACCAGATTGCTTATTAAGAAAACCCTTAACTTTTGACTACCAGTTCTGAGGATTCATAGATTCTAACTGTGAAATCTGGATAAAATCATTGTTTCCCCCCATAGAGGTTATTTTCTCCCTGGTCACCTATGCCCTCCAGAGATGCATGCTGATCCCAGGGAGGGACCCCATAAGGACATTGGCCCCTGGCTCCCCCTGACCCCAGTATTCCACTGGTCACCCCCACAGTTTACCATCCATGGAAGGGGGTCCCAGGGGAAAATGGAAAGAGGAAATTGTTTAACCAGGAAAGGCACACTAACCTGAAGCTTGTTTCCAGGTGTGACCTGGGAGCACAAGGAAGTTAAGTGACTTGCTCAGGGTCACACAGTATACAAGTGGGGGCTGTGATATTTAAACCTAGGTCTCTATGCTTACAGCTTAGTGGCCTAAACCACAGCACTATACTGCCTATTATGGGCTGTTCTCCATGCTGATGCAGTCCACTATATGGACCGCAATCCAGCCAGCCAGCACTAGGATACAGGGTGCTGCTGTTGCCCAGGCCATTATATAGATGAAAGTGGGTTTTTCTTCCTTTTTTTGTTCTCCTCCCTTCTCCCCTTTCATGAGTACAGCCCAGGGCTTCATACATTCACAGCAGACCCTGCAGAAGGAACACACTCCCTGGCCCAGCCACGGGGGTTGGTGTGGCGTCGAAGCTCACAGACAACCATCTCCAGCCATGGCACTCTGCCACACAGCAGCTGCCTTGTCCTGGCTTGCCTCCCAACATGGCAGCCCAGGCTCACTTCCAAACTTGGATCACCTGCACGGCAGAACAGTACATGGCCACCGGGCTAACAGGGTGGCTCCCACTAAAATAATATATTGTTTTAAGTTGTGTGCTTTCCTTATTTATTTTGTTCCTATAATAGTTTGCCTCAGTCTAATCAAATTTTAAAATTCTGTCACTCATAATTTGTTATTATGAATGATCTCCCTTTTTGACCTCCCCCACTCAGACCACTCCCCATATAAAAGGAACAGGCATGAGATGACCAGAGGGAGTAGGAGGATGGGATGGAATGGAATGGGTATGGAGAGGTATGTGGAAATAAAGGCAAGCCAGCATGGGTTTCAGCGGGCATACTCAGTGCACTTTGTTGAGTTCAGTAAAATCTGGAAAATGCAGGGGGCAACATGAGCCTCAGGCTAGGACAACAAACATAAATAAGAGCCTGATGTACCTAGAGAACTGTTTTCCACTCTTTGATAGCTTTAGCATGAAATTGTGGATGATCCTTGAAAGATGTGTGCGTACTAAATTTAGAGGCCATGACTGTATGAGTGACATGGCTGAGTATGTATGCTTGAGTGCTGGTGTGAATGGACTTCTGTAAAGCTGGCTACCTTGACGTGGTACAGAGGCTTATAACAATGTGTCCTACACACAGTAACTAAAAGCCAGCCAACTTCAGTCTGACTGGTAGTGTGCGTGCGTGTTAGATAAAATAAAATGTGAATCTGTTAGGATCATTGGCTTACTACATAGTGACGGCTGAAATGGGGTTGGGGTGGGGCAATGTTTGTGTAGTGGGGCAGTAAATCTTTTGGTTTGTGAGGGGGGGCAACAGTTCCGTCATCTCTCAAGTATAAGTTTGAAATTCTTGGCTACACTCCTGCAAGCCAGTATCTGGACAGTAAGGAGGTACAGTGTGAGAGATGCCAGACATTTAGGGATGGAGAAAGATTTGTGCAGAGCAAGAACAGTGATGGGTGATGTAGCGCTAAGTGCAAACTAGCAAGAGTGGAAAGGGGGCTCCAGACTGTCATGTGTAGACTTTAGGTCAGGGCTATAGATTATATCTGTGTATTCTAACACTGGCAAGATCTTTTTGAGGATGAACTTGCTGCAGAACTGGAGAGGAACACAGGATTTGTTTTAGTACAGGACACCTGGCATAGGGTGGGGTTGCTTATACATGGCATCAATGTTAGTGGAAAAGATGAGGTTCTGGTCCAGCCACAGCCCTAAGTACTTGATGTGGGTTATCACTTCAGGAATGGCACTCATGAAATTAAAACAGTAAGTACAAGCACATCCTCCATCAGGTACTGAGAAGCATGCAAACAGCACAGTGGCAAAGTGCAGTGCAAAATTCCTGACAAAGAGGAAGCAGTCCTAGAAGTGCCAGGGCATTTGTCACCATCTCAGTTTGGAGCTGGCTGCTTGTCTCACACCTTGACCTGGAGTTTATCACCTCTGAGCCATAGGGTGTGTCCCTTTGTCCTGTTGGAGGACAGAAAATCAAGCATCTCTGTCTGTGTGATCTTGTTGATACACCTGAGCATGCAGAAAACTCAGATCATTCATGTCCCCTCTTAGACTTCCCCTTTGCTTTTCTTCTCCTGTGACCAACTGGCCCCCATAAATTCTGCTCCATCACACAGCCCCATCACCCACCTTCATCAGGACTTACCTCTGCCACCGAGTACACCCAGGCTTACCCCCCAGGGTGGGGCCATCAGAATGGGGGCTACCCCCAAGCAGAGACTAAGTAGTGATCAGAGGAGAGTGCTACGGTTAGTGGTGGCTGGCCTGCAGTGAGGAATGGACAACACCATGTCACAGTTGGTGGAGTTTCCACTTTTCTCCCTCCCCTAGGAGGATGAGATTGCCACCTAATGCCTATGCATGCAATGGCATGCACACTAGATGAAGAACATCAGTGTCCTCCCTCCCTCAACTCCTTAGCTGTTGTGCACTGCCACATGTGGTCATCCCACTGGTGGTAGCGCAGTGGAGCTCGAACACCCACCATCCCCAAGGAGAGAGGGTGTCTGGTGGTATGCTCATCTCACCTCCCACTGCTAGACCTCCAATGACTCAGGCTTGTTCCTGAACCCAGGTCATTGGTGTTCTGAGTAGCAGCACTACTGCTGCACCAGCATGCTGGCTCACAGCCTTCCTTTCTGCAACATGAACATATTAAGGGCTACCAGCCTCTCCTCAAAGCATTTATTTTCCACACCATTGATCATTTTTTTTTTTTACTGGCTCATTTTTCCCCAACACCGGAGATTCCGGTCTCCCTGCACCGCTTGCTTCCCCCATCCCCAGGCTTACCATCCTGGGTAGGGCTGCCAGGCGGGCACCCCCTTCCCAAGGAACTCGGTCTCTTAGCCCATTTGCCCCCCAGGGTGGGGCCATGGGAGCAGGATCCCCCCAGTGGACCTTGGTCTGCAATGGGGGCAGCAGTGGAGACAGGGGCCATCATTAGTGACCAGCATTTTTTGTGAGATTTTGTCCTGGGGGTGGGGATGTGCAATGACACTAGCATCCACCCAGCCCCCCTAATGTGTGGTGCCAGCTGCAACAGTACTCCCAGTCTCTGACAGAGGTCTGCATAGCACCAGACACTCTTACCCCCCTTCCCCAGTGAAAGAGTGCAATCCCTGGGATACTCAATCCTTCTCCCCCTGGCTGGCCTTTTGACTCCCGAGTCCATCACCAAACCTGGGATGTCAGATGCCTTGCCGCTGTGCCGGCTGGCCATCTACCACTGATCATTTAGGAGGCCCTGCATTTCACACTAATCTTAACTGCTCCCAGAGCCCTTTTTACATTGAAGAGCCCAGAACGGCATGTAGTCCTCCAGTTTTTGGACTGATCTGGGCCTTGTAAAGAGGTTGGATAACTTTGTCTTCCCTGCTGGTCACCCCTTGTTCATGCAGCCAAGCATTCTACTGGCTGACATGACAGTGGCTGCACACTGTTTGTCATGCTTCATCTCCTTGTCTGTTATGACCCACATGTCGTTCTTCTCTTCCACTGCTGCAGGAGAACCCCACACAGTATGTAGGTCCCATCTCTGTTTATCCTCACCCATAGCAGCTCCTTACATTTGGCTACATTACACCTGAGACTGCAGGATTCTGACCAATCATCCAGCTTGTCCTGGTCTTCCAAAATTTGTTTCAGTCCTCAAGAGAGTCCACCACCCTCAGTTTAAGGAAGGGAAGGAGAAGGGGGGAATTGTTTAACCAGGAAAGGCACACTAAGCCAGAGCTTGTTTCCAGGTGCGACCTGGGAGCACAAGGAAGTTAAATGACTTGATCAGGGTCACACAGTATGCAAGTGGGAGCTTAGTGTCATTCATGAACTTAAGCAGCCTGCTTCTCCAGCTTCCATATCATTGATAACAGTGTTGAACAGCTGTGGCACCCAGCACCAGTCCCTAAGGGTTGCTGCTAAGTACCCCTCTTTGCTCAGAGAAGCACCCATTCAATAAACCCTGTGCTTCCAGCCTCCATGCCAATTAGCAATCCACCTTGTATATGTTATTTATATGCCACATTTGAGTACTTTGCCCAGAAGCTTGTTATGCAGCTCAGTGTCTAAAGCCTTGCTGAAGCCCAAAATAGGCTACAGCCTTGCCCTTATCCAACTTCCCAGTCACCCCCCCTTGAAGAAGGCACTCATGTTATTTGGCATAATCAGTCCCTCAGAAACCTATAATGAGAGGGGGTATGAACCTTAGCCTTATCCAAGTGCTCTGTCCTTGATAACAGCTTCCAGGATCTTGCCCAGTACTAAACTTTAATGTTTGGGGAATAGCATTGGGATATATAGTGCTTGAATAACTTGCAGTACTTTTTGTGGCTTAATTCTATTCCTACCCTTGAGCAGTAATAGTAGTAGCTAATAATTTGTAGGGAATAGAAGGCCCAGGAACAGGAGTGAGAAGAGTGCTGGAGGAGAAGGAGGAGGAGGAGAGGATGGTGGTGGATGAAAAAGCATTCCCTAAGCAAGGGAGATGCAGTTCATGGAAGGCTTAAATAGAGGTTGTGGGAGGAGCTATTCCCCACATTGAACCATGGGCTAAGCCCTCCCATTCAATATTTGGGGAATAGCATTGGGGTATATAGTGTTTGTGTAACTTGTAGTACTTTTTGTGGCTTAACTCTATTCCCACACTTGAGTAGTGGTAGTAGTAGTAGGTAGTAGTTTGTAGGGAATAGAAGGCCCAAAAAGATACCTCCTCCAACTCAAGGAGAGTATGACCTCCTGGCACTCAGGAGAGGAAAAAAATCCAAGTGGAGGAAACCTCTGAGGACCCATGGCCGGTGGTCTGCCCATCCTCTGGGTATGCTAAAAGGAGAAGGACCTAGGTTCTAGTAACCATGGATAATTTTAGGGCAGTTGAACTACTTGGAGAGATGACGGTTCATCCTTGATCCATTGATGATGCCAATTGAATGATAATCCTGAGGAGGTTGATGAGCCAATCTTTTCTGTAGGAGTGGTGGACTCCTAAGTGTGACACAGATCCAGGTGAAGAAGAGCGAATAAAGTCCAGATTACTGAGGTGTTGAAGGATGCTTGTCCATAGAGGGTTGCATGGCCGTACTGAGCAGAGAGAGCATGAATTGATCAAAATTACTTTGGAGAAGGGTGGACATGCTATGATACGAGAAGTCATGGGTGAATAATCAGACTTGAGTAAGGTTTGACTTTTGAGGTAAGGCCTGGAGGCAAGGAATTTAGTAGTGAGTGAGGAGTCGCTAAGAAATCTTCTGTGGAATGGAAATGAGTAGAAGAGAGTCTTTGAATGCCTTGGAGATGATGGTTTATCCTCAATCCATGGGCGATGTAGATTCACTGATGATCCTGAGGATGAGAAGTAGGTCTTTCCTGAAGGAACAGTAGAATCCTAAATGTGAAGCAGATCCAGTTGAGGAAGGGCGAATGGAGTCCGGATTTCCAAGGGGATGAAAGATGCATGTCCAAGGGATTGCAGGGGTGTAACAAACTGGGAGAGTATAATTTGATTGATATGCTTCCAGACAGTAAATGGTGGGAAATGCCATGATTTGTGCAGACATAGGTAAATGATCCAACCTGTGTAATGTTTAACTGTCAAGGTAAAGTCTGGAGGCAGAGAATTCAGTAATGAGCGATGAGTAGCTAAGTAAGCATCCATGAAGTAGACAAATGAGTAGAGGATAGTCTCCGGGTGCCTGACGGAAGAAATCCCAAAAGGGATAAGTAAGCGAATGGAAGGGGATTGCAGATGCAGTTCAGATGATAACCGATATACAGAGAGAATGATTGGAAGTTTGGTATAAGAATAGAATGGCTTATGTGGGCAAGATGTATTGACTATACTTGTAATTACTCTGCTGGTATGCTGGTCAAAGTAAATACGGGTGGTTCTGTGGCATGACTGTCCACAAGATGTACTGTGGTGGCTTATAGTTGGTTGGTTTACCAGTAATCCAATGCAGAAATACTTGAGAGTGGCTTGGAAGCTGATAAATGAAAGAGTCTGTAGGCTGGATTAATTGTGAAGATGAGTAGTGTAGGTGCCGGAGGATCTTAACGCTTTGGCTGATAAAGACCAGTTGGGAGGCAGGACTGGGATAGGGAATGTAGCTTAAATGTTGCGTATATCTGAATAGAAATTTTGGAGGAGCCTATTCTTGGTGGTGGTCTTTACCGGAAAGATTAGTGAAGATAATTCCTAAAGGATAGCTGGAAGATTCATTGGAAGGACATATAACTCCACTGAAGGTAAAAATGCAGATGCTTGTATGAGGTATGGTGATTTCCAGAAGCCAGAAAATGTTGGTTCGAATTTCTTGACGTTATTAAACAGCTAGGCACTGGTGGTCCAACGATGAACATTCTGGAAGGCAGTTGGAAGGTTATAAGACAAGTGAAATCTGTTGAGGAAATAGGAGTCGAGTAGCACAATCAACAACATCGGTGATGTAGGAGAGGCTGCAAAAGGCAACTGGATAATGTTCGAGGTGGTGCGAGGTATCTTGTGAGTCCTGGTAAAACAAGATCCCAGACCTGCAGGCAATAATGACAGAGGCTAAACTGGACATAATAGCCATTAGTGAGACATGGTTTACCAGTAACCACACTTGGGAGACTTCAGTACCTGGCTATGTACTGTTCATAAGAGACTGAGGTGCAAAAAGGGGGAAGGGTGGAGGGGCCCTTTATGTCAATGAAAATATCAAAGCTACAGAAATTCAGAATACATATAAGGAGCCAGAAGAACTGTGGGTCACCCTGGAAACAGGAAATGGGACAGCCAAATGAACTGGGGTTGTGTACAGGCCTCCAGACTGGGGAGAGGACATAGACACATTACTGTTAGAAGATATACAAAACATGACGGCTAAAGGGGAGGTTCTGATAATGGGAGACTTCAACATGCAAATACAAATTGGTCAATACCGGCAGGGACATCTGCCAGAACTAGACACATGGTGGATTCTCTGCAGGGAGAGGGTGTCAAACAACTGGTACAACAACCCACAAGAGACAGGACTATCCTAGATCTAGTACTGAATAACAGGGAAAGGATCACAGATCTCCAGGTAGAAGGTCACCTGGGTGCCAGTGACCATCACATGGTATGGTTCAATTTGGCCACTAGAACAAAATCATCCCATTCTAAGGCAAAAATATGGGGCTTCAGAGGAGCTGACTTTGATAAGATGGCCAACAGAGTTAAGCTAGTCCTGGAAAAAGAAATACAGGTGAGGGGGTAGAGGCAAAGTGGGCAAGCATTAAAAATACAATACTTAAGCCACATCCCACTGTGTTAGTGAGAAAAGGAATTGCAAAAGAAGAAGGAAACCACTTTGGTTCTCAAACACAGTAGCAGAAAAGGTCAGAGCCAAAAGGCTGGCCTTCAGGAAATATAAGGAACTGCAGCAGTATGAAGATAGGGAGGCATACCAAACTTCCCTAAGGGAAGCAGGGAAGGCAGTAAGGCAGGCAGAGGCCCAAACCAAGGAAACACTAGCACAAACAGTAAAAGAAGGTGACAAGACTTTCTATAGATACATTAGTGAAAGGAGACAGTCCAGAGGGGGTATTGCTAATATCAAAGTGGATAAGGGGGCATGTGAGGAGGAGGACCATGTAAAAGCATGTATCCTAAATAGATACTTCTGCTCAGTATTTACTGAAGAGAAGGTAGGGCAGGGCCCACAGATCTGCACCATGGACACAGGGAGGTGGGAGGTGTGCACTAGTCCCTTCAAAAAAGAAAGGGTCCTACAAGAGCTCAATAAGCTCAGGGTGTACAAGGCAATGGGACCAGATGGCATACATCCCAGGGTACTAAAGGAGCTAAGGGTGGAACTAGCAGAGCCATTAGCAGAACTGTTTAGTGAGTCTCTGAGCACAAGAGAGGTCCCAGAAGACTGGAGAAGGGCTCATGTGATCCTGTTCCACAAGAGTGGTAGCAGGGAGGAGGTAGGGAACTACAGACCAGTCAGTCTTACCTCAGTAGTGGGCAAGATTATGGAGAAACTCCTTAAGGGAAGGATAATGCAACACCTGGAATCCATAGGAGCATAGGATCCAAGACAGCATGGGTTTACAAAAGGAAGGTCCTGTCAAACTAATCTCATAGATTTCTTTGACTGGGTAACCAGAGTGGTGGACCAAGGGGGAGCAGTTGATGTTGCCTACCTTGACTTCAGCAAAGCTTTCGATACTGTTCCACATAGAAGAACGATTAATAAGCTGGGTAGGCTTGAGGTGGGTCAGACGTTGGTCAACTGGGTGGCAAACTGGTTGACAGGCAGAAAACAGAGAGTGGTGGTAAATGGTATACAGACAGGAGAGATGCAAGTCACAAGTATGGTACCTCAGGGATCAGTACCAGGGCCAGTCCTCTTCAATATCTTCATCAGTGACATTGCAGATGGACTGGAGGGTAAGATTTGTCTGTTTGCAGATGACACCAAGATCTGCAACAGAGTAGATGATCTAGATGGAGTGGGCAGAATGAGAAGAGAGCTGGATAAACTAGCAAAATGGTCAGAAGAGTGGCAACTGGGGTTTAACACAAAGAAGTGCAAGATCATGCACATAGGGAAGAGAAACCCTGAAGTCACCTATAGGCTGGGAGGGGAGTTGCTGACAGTCACAGGGGAAGAAAGAGACTTGGGTGTCATCATCACCAATGACCTGAAATCATCCAAGCAGACCTCTGAAGCAGTAGGTAAGGCTAGAGGGATGTTTGGGTGTATTAGTAGGGGTATCACAAGTCAGGAGAGGGAGGTAATAATCTCTCTTTACAAGACACTGGTTAGGCCCCATCTGGAGTACTGCATGCAGTACAGGAGGCCACACCTTCACAATGACATTAACCAAACTGAGGCAGTCCAGAGAAGGGCAACCAAAATGGTGCAGGGACTGCATCAGAAAACATATGAGGACAGATTAACTGAGCTCAATATGTATACCCTAGAGCAAAGGAGGGAGAGAGGTGATGATTGAAACATTTAAACACCTTAAGGGCATTAAGGTGAAAGAGTCTAACATGTTTCAATATGAGAAAATAGCAGGACAAGAGGACACAGCATGAAATTAGAGGAGGCAGATTAAGGGTAATGTGAGGAAGTTCTTTTTTTACAGAAAGGGTGGTGGATGCATGGAACAGCCTACCTCAGGAAGTGGTGGATATGAATACAGTGCAGGGCTTCAAACAGACATGGGATAGGCATAAGGGAGCAATACAGATGAGTATGAATAGATAGGCCATTGACAGAGCAAAGGCCTATGGCACATTCATAAGGTAGAAAAAGAAATGGGCAGACTGGATGGGCCTTGTGGTCCTTATCTTTTATGTTTCTATGTAATAGAGATTAAAACAGAACATGGTAGGAGAACTGAAATCTATTTCATGCGAGAGAATAGCCTGTGAGACATGGTAGACAGGGAAATCCACGGAGACTGCATAGACAGGATTTGTGGTGAATATCTGATATAGAGAGATGGGAATTGTTCTAGTGTCCAGTCGAATGAGATTCCAAAATGATCAAGAGGAGCTACTTGACAGTATGGAAAACTCTATGATGATGTAAGCATTTCTGAGGCCTGGTATCTAATGGATGCGCACTAGAAGTAGTTTCCACAAGTAAAATGTATCGTGATCCATCGAGTAGTGGATGGGAGTTGTTAAAATGGCCTAAGTAGGTAAATGAGATAGATAGACTAGAGTATTAGTTGCCTGGGTAGGATTACTGGCCAGATATGGTAGGATGCCCAACAGAGCTTTAACAATCAGGACGAAGCCCCAAGCTAGTAAGATGGAAATAAAAGGCAGCCATCCAATGGTGGAAGGAAAATCCAGAGGGCATCCTAACGGAGTGGAGGAATGATCCGGGGACTAAGATGGCAGATGCTAAGCTGGACAATAGGTAGTGCAAGGGGAATAGGACCAGGCCCACTCATCTGCGATCAGCAACTAAATACAGGAAGTTCGTAGCAAGGTACCTGAGGGGATCCACTGGAGGCCAAGGAGCAAAGCCATGCACCTCGAACAATTGAGTTGAACTAAGAGTCCCACATCTGTCAAAAGCTTTGAATGTCGAGAGGAGAGGACAGAAGGTAATGGAGTGTAGAGGACGAGGTACCATTGACTGAAGGAGGAAACAAACCTGTACAGTGGCTGGAAGGGTCGACCTGCAGAAGAAAGTCCATGAGGTAGAGGAATCGAGCTGAAATAGAGCCTGAACCAGCTGACAGGCTCCTAATTGAGGTTGGTAAGGTGTGATGACCAGGACAAAATGCTCCATATACTGGCTAAGGGTGAGGCATGGTCGGCACATGGCTCAGGTCTAGAAGGGAGAAGCAAGCTGTGGTCCAGGAGAAAGCAAGTAAGAATGAAGCAGTTGACTGTAGGAATGAGCATCCAGGTATGTTAACCGAGGTGAGAGAACTGGTACGTGATGCCACTTGGCATAGGTAGGAGGATGGAGGCAACTGAGTCAATGACGTCTGGGATTCAGATGGGAGCGGTGACTGGGCATGAGGAAGAGGATGTAGTGAACTAGCGGATCCATCAACACGCTACCACACGCATTAGATGGTGAAATGATCTACAGTCGATGTCTTCAGGCTCAGCCGAGAGGTGGAAGGTTGTTGGATTTTTCTTGTCCTGTTCCCAGAGGTAAACTGTGATCCATATCAGGTAGAGGATGTGAAAAGTGGAAGCAGTGATGCAAGCTCGAGCTCTAGGCCAGGGAAGTCAGTGAGGGAATACCTGAGGGGAGGCCGGAGACAACCTGCATTGAGCATAGGGAGCAGACAATGAATCAGTCGAATACAGACTCAGGCTCCCAACCATGGAAGGCAGTCAGATAGGACAGTGAACTGAAACTGCAAACTAGGTAGGATGGAGAAGGCACCTTGGACAAGTCATGGTCCTGAAGGGAAGCAGCAGCCAGGTATCGGCTAAGACTAGGTATTGTGAAGCATGTAACTAGAGACACAGGCACCCATTGGTGGTGGCTGAGGTGAGATAACTCGAGGCAGCTACGATATGTAGAATAATAAGGGCACATAGTACGAAGAAGTTCCGTTCCTGAAGGGAAGCAGCAACTGGTATGATGTAGAGAAAGCATGGTATGACTCAGCAGATCATAGATATGGCTCCCATCCCTGGTAGTCGCGGTGAGCTAACCTTCACTTGACGCTGTCCAGCAGAGTTAGGGACAGAGGATGTCAAGCTGGTAAGTAGTAGGAGGTAGTGAATGGAACGAAATCCTATCTCTGGTAAACAGGGGAAGTCTACCTTCGCTTGAGACCTCAGAAGGCGCAAGTTAAGGACGGAGTCTGGAGAACTGCTGGTATGAGCTGGCTGAAGCTCAGAATGCTGCTGTAGGAGGAGAGTAGGATAGGGAGCTGATATGAGATAGGCACAATGAGGAAGAACAGGAATGGGAGGACGGATGTAGCATGATGGAAATGGTAGGCACGGGAACAGGCAATAACGTAGAGGAGGGTCACTGAGGAAGCAGAAACTAAACAAGGTAAGGAGGCCCCACTGTAGATTGATGCAGGGACCTGGGGAAAGAAAGAAGTGGGTGTTGGCAATCGAGGATGGAGACAGTAGGCTAGGAGGATGAGGATCAGAAGAACGGGAGCACCCCTCCCCCATGCCCCTCCCTCTGCTTCCACACCCATGCACCCCTAGACACCCAACCCCTACCACCACCACCACCACCATAAGAACTACACAAAGCAGGATGTGGTCACAGAAGCACCTCTTCCGATATTGCTAACGTTAGTGATGTCAGGGAAACACCAAACGAAAACAGCAGAGGATACGCAGTGCAGTTTGAGGAAATGTACAGTATGTGGTGGGGTCACAATGGCAAAGGTGCAGTGAAACCAGCTGTATGCCTGTAGGGGCCGTAGGTGATATGCGGATAGTCGGTTGTAGATTGTCAATTCCAGCATGGTGATGAAAAATAATGGGCCACTGGCATAATTGGGGACTACCGAGATGCCCTGGGCCTTGTAAGAGTGCAGGCAACATGGGCAGTTATGAAAGGTAAATGTGGTTGAATGCACTGAGATGAATGAGTAATGTACTGTAGTATCTGTGGTGGAGCTCTGACTGCCACAGTGTTTGCATAGGAGATTTGAAGCCAGGCACATACTATATTGATGCCTTGCATAAATGTTGTGAGGATTGCTTTTCATCTGTTTCACAATAGACATTATAGGTGGTATAGCAGAGGCAGTTTGCAGAAAGAATAGCTTCAATGGAGTGGAAATACGGGGCTAGTGATGACAGAAAGTGGTGCTGGACAACAATAAAAATGGTACTTACTGAATGTGAGGGAGCACTATAGAGAGAAAGCTGAAGGATATTCAACATGGGTGCCATAGAGACGGCATGCAGCAGAGCTGGGGAGTTGAGTAGGTGAATGGGACGGCCACGGGAGATGGACGGGAAGCGGCGTTCATTGGAGGGAAGAAGAGGGAAGTGCAGGACAAGTCAGAAGAGCCAGGGATGCTTGTGAGCATCGGCAGTCGAAGGGACAGAATGCGGGCAAAAGCCCACAAAGGAAACAGCACAGGAGACAACCCAGGAACGGAGGGGAAAAGACAAGCGGAGGAAGGGACAGTAGGCTGGAGGCCCCCGAGAAGGAGAAACCAGCAGAGGCATGGACAGCAGGTGGGAGGGGAAGACAAAGAAAATGGAAAGAGACAACAGGGAGAAAAACAACAAGAGTGGAGAAGGGGGAGCAGAGAACATAAACGAAGGAGCAGCAGAGACAGCACAGCCACACAAACCATGCAGGGGGTCTAGGAATGAAAAAGCAATCCCTAAGCAAGGGCGGTGGGTTCATGGTAGGCTTAAGCAGAGGTTGTGGAAGGAGCTATTTCCCACATTGAATCATGGGCTAAGCCCTCCCATTATTAATAGAGTTTTAATTACATTTATTGTAAGTTTCCTTAGTTACTGACTACTTGCAAGTTTTAATTGGTTTCACTTTATTTAAAAGGGAGCAGGAAGTCAATTCAGGAGAGTTACATTTTTATATGTTAGCGTAGGTGCCCAACCGTGGGGTTCACCTTGCCGTCTGGTAGTTAGGCTTAATTCACATCTTAGCTGAAATCTGATAAAAAAGTAACTCCTTTTGAAAATCATAACAAGAAATAAAAGTAAGAAAACACATTCAAAGGGTTATCAGTTTGGTGTCGGTTGAGGGTGCACTGGGTTCTGTTTGACTACTGATATGTGTCATACACCAGAAGCACTCCTAGAAACTGAGGAAACGAGTAGAAAATGTGATTCTAACATTGCAAATGAGCAAAGATTGAGATTGCTATATCTGGAAATGTTTAATAATTGGGACTCAGATGTGTGGCAGTCTCCATTAGCTTGTTTTGCACTGACCACTTGTATATTTTGGGTAGTTGTATTTTATTTAAAAGGGAACAAGAAATCAGTTCAGCCAAGTTACAGTTTTAAATGTTAGAGCAAGTGTCCAGCTATGGGCTTCACCTTGTCATCTGGTGGTTGGGCTTAATTCACATTTTATTTATTTAAAAGTTTCACCAGGAAGGCATACTGAACAGTTTTGCTCATTTCCAGATGCATACTGGGGGGAAGGGAGATATAATTCACAACAGACATAGATAAAACATTAGCATATTAGTAATACAGTTTCAAGACACACAACCGCACAATAGATACAGCATTAGAGTAATAGTTCACAACAGTTTCAAGGTACGTTATTAGGACATTAAAACCACTGATAGTTGAGCAGCACAATGCAATAACAAACCATCACCATATGGAATAGAAAAAGGAGCATATCCATTGGATATAAGTGATGTGATGTGGCAAAGTACCCAGTCAACAATTGTTAGCAACAATTAAGAAGAAGAAGAAGAATCAGCATTTATATAGCGCTTTTCATACATCCAAAGTGCTTTACAAGCAATGCTAGACTGGCAGTGAAGTGACTGAATATGTGGTGGCAGCCATATCGCACATCATCACCCACACACAGCCTGGATAATTGCATGAACCAGTTTATGGGAAGGGGAATGTTGGCCAGGACACCAGGAATGTTCCCTACTCTTTACGAAGAGTGCCCTGGGTTCTTTTACTTCCACCTGGACAACACCAGGATGGGCAGAAGGGACCTCGGTTTAACGTCTCATCCGAAGGACGGCACACCCCAGCAGTACAGCACCCCCCAATACTGCACTCGGATGCCAGCAATTTTTAGGTGCAAGTCCAATCCCGGTGTGGGACGAGAACCCACGCCCTTCTAGTCCAGAGGAGGCGGTGCTACCAACTGAGCCACGCTGACACCTAAGGTAGTACAAAGCATTTTTAGTAGTTGAGCAGCTGGAGAGGGAGGTCTCAGGAATAAAAGAGGAAAAGGAATGAGTGACAGGAAATTAGGGGCAAGGGCAGACTGGGGAGGTGAAGTCATGTAGGAGTGAAGAAAGGGTTGAGGGTGAGGAAGTGTTTCAGATGGAAAGGAGAGGACATTCCATATTTTAGGATACCGATATGAGAAGGTGGATTGACTGGCAGTTGTGGACCTAAGGTGGAGAGCCATGGTTTTATGATCGGTGTTGCAGGGGAATAGCAGGGAAGGGTGGGGGTAGAGAGAGTAGAGGTGAGATAGGAGGGTAGTGACCCGAACCAGAATTTTGATATAAAGCTAGCAGTGTGCACACCCCTGCTGAAATCTGATAACAAAATAACCCCCTTTGAAAATCATAAAGAGAATTGAAAAGATGAGTAAGGAAATATATTTTGAAAGGATTACCAATTTGGCAGTGCTGGGGGCCGGGGCATGCACAAGACTCTGTTTGATCATCAAAAATTATCTTCGGCTGCCAGACCTGTAGTTACTAGGGTCTGACCTTGCCTCCTCCTTGAAGATGGGACCAGAATGGCCACTTTCCAGTCCTTAGGCACCACACCTGTAGTTCTCGGGTACCACACCTGTCCAGACAGACTCCTATAAGATTATTGGAAGTGGTCCCATCAGTTGTTTTCTTAGCTCCACTATGATTCTGTGGTGAATCCTGTCCACCTCTTTGGACCTATATGGCTTGAACTTTGTCAGGTAATCAGCTACCAGGGTGAGTGTGATGTCCGCAGGCTGCATCATGGTGGCTCCTAATGCCATGGGCCCCTAAACTGAACATTCTTCTCCCTCCCCTGGGACTCCATTGTGAGTGCCAAATTGAAGTATTCATTCAGTATCTCGGCTGTTCCCCCTGACTGTCTCACTGGTATGTCCCATTCCCCTGTTTATAGACACCCAATCCTTTCCTTTACTTTCCTCTTCCCATTGTATGTACTAGAAGAAGGCTTTGGTGTTGTCTGCAGCACCTACTGCTATCCTGGCTTCCTGTCCCTGCAGTAGTTGACTTTCCTAATTTTAACTTTGCAGTCTTTCGGTGTTGCTCTGCACTTCACTCTAGCCTAGAGGCAACTCATCTTTTTCTAGCAACCACAGACTTTCTGTTTGTTCAGGATCACTTGCTTTAGGTGGACACAGAAAACATACAATACTTGCCATTAGCATACAGAAAGTTTATTAAAGGCTATAAATGGACATCAAATGCACATAAAAAATCTCTGGCATTTCATGGTGCACTGCCAATTCACCCTCCCCCCTCATGAAGTGACAAGGCACCACGAAGCATCAGGGATTTTATATATCCATTTGATGTCCATTTTTAGTCTTTAATAAACTTTCTGTAAGTTAATGGTGAGCACTGTATCTTTTCTGTGCCTTATCACTTTGCACAGCAGCTCCCTGGATGTGAGTGTGCTGGATTGTGCTCACCCTCATTTGCTTTAGCTTCCTGCTGAGATCAGGGTACTCTGTGGCTCTTCTCCCCTTATTGCTTACAGGGACATAGGTCTCTGCAGCTGCTTTTAGTACCCTCTTCAACAATTTCCTCATGTGCTGTCTACATTGCCAGGCTCATGCAGCTGCTCCAGACCCTTGGATCCCAGATCCCTCATTAGGAAAATTCCTCCTTTCTGAAATTCTGGGTCAAGTGGCTGAGGCCTGGCTATTACCTCTGTCACCAGGGAGAAGGTTACCCTGTTGTGGTCACTGGCTCCCACCAGTTCCTTGAGGTTTAACTCTGTAGATGTCTCCATCCTCAGTGCTGAGACCACTGTAAAAGGATGCTTCAGACCATGTCCCCTATTTGACATGATGCTCTAGGAAGCAGTCTTTGATGGCTGACAAGAACTCTATCTTTGCTTTACCATTAGCCCTCTCAAGACACCAGTCTATATCCAGGAGACAGAAGTCCCCTAGGATCAACACTGTGTCCGATCTGGCTGCTCTCATAATTTCTTCAGCCAGCTGGGCATTCTGTTCCACTGAGCTGTTTGGGGCCTGACACCCCTCCTGAAAGTGACTCTTGTACCCTCCTTTCCCCTAGTTCAACACAGATGGACTTTGGGACACCCCAATCTCCTCCTTGAACAGGGGAGGCAGTAGTGGAAAGCAATAAGAGGAAAAGGACTTGAGAGTAATAATTTCAGACAGTCTGAAGGCATTAACACAATGCAATAGGGTTTTGGATAGGGTAAAGAGGATTCTGGGGTGCATAGGGAGGGGGATCATCAGCAGGAGAAAGTAGGTGCTGCTAACACTTTGTAGGTCACTGGCTTAGTCTCACGTGGAGTACTGTGTGCAGGTTTGGATTCCGCACACCAAAGAACAGAGGCAGAGTGACACCAAATGCTGAGTGGGGTATCCAAGATGCTCCAGGGACAGCACAAAAGAATGTAGGAGAAGAGTTTGGCAGATCTGAATATAAACATGCTTGAGGCGAGAAGGGGGAGAGGGGACGTGACAGAAATATATAAATACCTCCACGAGGTAAATAAAATGGACAGCAGGGATGTGTTCAGACTGAGTGGGATCACAAACACTAGGAGCAACTCCAGGAAGCTAGCAAAGGGCGAGTTTAAGAGTGACACTAGGAAGCACTTTTTCTCAGAGAGGGTGGTTGTATGGTAAACGAAACTGCTGAAGGAGGTGATCTGTGCAAAATAAATGCAGGATTCAAAGAATGATGAGACAGATACAAGGGCTTAGCAAAGACCGTACCAGAAAGGGAGGGGGAAGGCGTAGGTGAAGAGCTTCTATGGCACTCATGTTCCTCTCTCATTCCACATTAGTTAGATAGGAATGGGAGATGTGATGGGCTAATGTGCTTTTTTTTTTTGCTGACAGATTCTAAGTGTCTATGTTTCTCCTCCTCCTCCTCCACCCTCCCTTATGAGCAAGCCACTCCACCCCTTTCCTGTCAGTCTATCCCTAAAGAATAGTCCGTAATGTGAAGTGAACTGATAATCTTCTTAATAAAAAAAAAAATAAACTGAAATGAAGCCAAGAAATGTACTAATTTCTTCCATTTTTTTGTACGAATGATAAAATAGCTAATGATACAGTGACATGTTACAACTGCAGTTCTTTTTAGGTAGAATGGTGTAATTAACGTTTATTGTATTGTATAATTGTACACCGTAGATGATAGACCTGACAGACCATGGTTTTACAACCACAATTAGACACCGTACATTTAGATTTTAGCAACACTTTTGACACTACCAAATGTTAGGTTGATATGAGAAAAGTACGTAAGCAGGGAATGGGAGTAATGTACTAAGGTGGAATTCAAATTAACCTGGAAACAGGAAACACAGTGGTTGTGTAGGGTGATGCATTAGAGTGGAGAGATGTATGTGGAGTGTTTAGGGGTCTAGTGCGTGGTCTTCTGCTGTTCAATATTTTTTTTTTTATAAATTTTTATTTTATTTTTTATTTATTTAGCTTTTGTTGACCGGGTAAGTGCACTAGACAAATCCTGCCTATTTTCAGGCACGACCCAGGGGAGGGGGATACAGATAAATGCCAACTGACCTTGAACCAGATTAAGCTGTTGGTGGTATTTTTTTAGTGAATGAGGGAAATTTGGCCAGGACACCGGGGAAATTCCCCCTACTCTTTTCGATAAGTGCCATGGGATCTTTAACATCCACCTGAACTACCACCAATCCAGGCAGATGGGACCTCGGTTTAACGTCTCATCCGAAAGACGGCACCTCAGAAGTGCAGCACCCCTCTCATGCTGCACTAGTGTGTCAGTACTGGGATATTAACCCAAGTGCCAGATGTGGGAACAGAACCCACAGCCCTCTGATCTCCCGGCCTCAGAGGCGAGTGTGCTACCTACTGAGCCACTGACACTGTATATGATTTAGACAAGGGAGTCACAAGCACTGTAGCATGATCAGATTTGCAGCTGGCATAAAAATAATGGGTGTTGTAGAACACAAGTTGAATTAGGAGATTGACTGAGAGCTAGATATACTAAAGACTGGACAGATGGATAGTTTTATACTTTCTTTTTTATATTAAAGTTTTTGTTTTACCCAGGATAGCCCAGCTGAAATGCAAGATCTCATTTTCATGGAAGTCCTGTTTTTAACTGTTTCTACAGCTGGGTGGACTGGAGCACTGGCAGGTGAAGTAACTTGCCCAAGGTCACACAGTGAGCATTTGGCTCTGGTGGGGGTTTGAATCTGTGATCTCCTGGTTCTCATGCTGGTGCTCTAACCACTGGACAACACTGCATCTTGATGTCAGATGAAATTCAATATAAAATTAAATCCTTCTATGGGGCTGGCCACTTTGAGTCGAACAGAGGCCAAACCAATCTCTGAGATTGTTACTCCGAGGCTGATCCTCAGAAGGCTCCTGGCTTGAGGAGCGTCCTTTGATGGCAGGGCTGGCAGTAGACTGGTCTTTGGAGCTCTGCATCTGAGTGTGGGAATCTGGCAGAATTCTCCTTAATGATCCACAATCCGGAGGTTGAAAATTATCCATTGAAAGCAGGAAGACCCAGACCAAGAGCAGGTGGATATGGTATCTCCTGGAAGCTCTCGCAACCCAAGAAAAAGCAAAAAAAAAATGGTGGTTCACCAAAGACCATGCTGGCTAAGAAAAACAAAATGGCATCAATGGGGTCAGGAGTGGAGGGCCTACAAATCGGTGATGAACTCAAAGAGATTAAGACTTTGGGGCATCCATGCATCAGTCACTTACCAAACTTGGAGATGATGAGTAGGAGGTTAAAGAATTGGTGTTAGGACTGTCAGGGTGTATTGATGAGGCAGTGAGCAAGACACACTATCAGGAGGAAAAAGACTGCACTGCAAATTTAACTGATGGGGTCTGGTGGGCTATTTTTAGAAACATAGAAATTGATGGCAGATAAGGACAGCTAGGCCCACCCAGTCTGCCCATGTTTTCTACCCGCTGCAAAAATCACAGACCATACTTGATCTCTGGCTTTGTTCTCTTTCCTTTCACTAGGGTTCCCCTATGTCTATCCTATGCATTTTTGAATTCCCTTACCGAATCTTCCACAACCGCCTCCGCTGGGAGGCTGTTCCATGCATTCACCACCCTTCCCATGAAGAAATACTTCCTCATGTTATGCCTTAGTCTACCCCCTTCCAGCCTCATGTCATGACCCCTTGTTCTAGAACATCTCTTTTTCTGAAGGATGCTACCCTCCTGTACCTTATTTATGCCCTTGAGATATTTTAAGGTCACTTATCATATTCCCCACCCTCTCCTCCAGGGTATATATGTTGAGGTCCTCCCATTTCTCTTCATATGTCATTTGAAGCAGGCCCTGCAACATTTGTGTTGCCCTTCTCTGAACTGCCTCTACCATGTCTATATCCTTTCAGAGATGCAACCTCCAGAACTGGACACAGTACTCTAGATAAGACCTCACTAATAATTTGTACAGTGGCATCACCACCTCCTTTCTTCTGTTTGTGATACCTCTCTCTATGCACCCCAGTACCCCACTCACTCTCCCCACAGCCTTGGCACATTGTTTGGCCACCTTTAGGTCATCTGATATGATTACCCCGATCCCTTTCCTGTTTGGTGGCCATCAGTAACTGCCCCCTATCATGTAAGCCTCCCCTGGATTCCCATGCACCAAATGCATGATCTTGCATTTCTTTGCATTGAATCTTAGCTGCCACACTCTTGACCATTCCTGTAGTTTACCTAGGTCCCTCCTCATTTTTCCACCCTTCCCGGAGTGTTTACCCTGTTGCAGATCTTAGTGTCATCTGCAAAAAGGCATACCTTTCCTTCCAGCCCCTCTGCAATGTCACTTATGTAGACATTGAATAGAACTGGCCCCAGCACTGATCCCTGTGGCATCCCACTGGTCACCTTCCTGTCCTCCGATTATGCTGCATTTACTACAACCATCTGTGTTCTATCCCTCAACCAATTTCTAACCCTGTTTACCACTTTGGAACCCATTCCTAAGCTGCCTAGCTTGTTTACAAGCCTGTTATGTGGACTGGTGTTGAAGGCCTTGCTGAAATCCAGGTAGGCCACATCCACTGCTCCCACATGTTCGGTATACACACCCGACGTCGAAACTTCAACATCAACCAACACTACAGTGACTACAGTGCCAGGTCACTGTAGTGTCAGAACTGTACCCTGGCACTGTATTTGGGGAGTCTTACACCCCAGCCTCTAATCAGCCCTGACTCAGAGTTGATTATATTTAGTGGAGGGTAGGGGTACAGGGGCACAGCCCCCAGTGTGGGGGGGTTTGGGGGCCAAACCCCATGAAGGAAACATGTTAGTGTGTTAGAAAAGATATGCTGACTGCAAAAACGGTTGACGTGATGGTTTTGCTGTCCGGTCGTTCAACAAAATATTTGTCGATGACCACATGATCCACTTCCCTGGACACTCAGTCAAAGAAATCTAGCAGATTTGTTTGACATGACCTTCCTGCTATGAATCCATGCTGCCTCAATCCTGTGCTCTACTGGATTCAAGATGTTTCACAATCCTTTCTTTTAGCATTGATTCCATTATTTTCACCGTGACCAAGGTCAGGATGACTGGTCTATAGTTTCCAGCCTCTTCCCTGTTCTCAGTTTTGTGTAGAGGAACTACATCTGCTCTCCTCCAGTCCACTGGAACCACTCCTGTTTCTAGTGATTTATTGAACAGAAACATAGACTTTGACAGCAGATAATGACCACTTGGCCCACCCAGTCTACCCATTTCCTTAGCTATTGGATAAGCTGCAGGTCCTAGTTAACCAACAATCTACTTCCTCTTACCTGCACCAGAATTGCCTTATGTCTGTCCCATGCATTCTTGAATTCCTCCACTGTTTTTGACCCCACAGCCTCCTCAGGAAGGCCATTCCATGCGTCCACCACGCTCTCCATGAAAAATACTTCCTCATGTTGCCCCTGAGCTGTCCCCTCTCTATCTTCAAATTGTGCCCCCTTGTTCTTGCACAGCTCTTTTTCTAAAATATGCTACCCTCCTGGACTTTGTTGATTCCCTTGAGGTACTTAAAAGTTTCTATCATGTCCCCCCTCTCCCTCCTTTCCTCGGGGGGTATACATATTACGCTCCTTTAGTCTCCCTTTATATGTCTTTTGGTGCAGACCCTGCACCATTTTAGTTGCCCTCCTCTGGAATACCTCCATCCTGTCTATGTCCTTGTGGAGATGGGGTCTCCAGAACTGCATGCAGTACTCCAGATGGGATCTCACCAACTGTCTGCTCAGAGGGATAAAAACCTGTTTTCTACTGGTAATGCCTCTTCCTATGCATCCCAGTATCCTCCTAGCTCTCCTTACTGCCTTCTCACATTGTTGCCTGCCTTTAGGTCATCTGATATGACTACCTAAGGTCCCTTTCCATTTTTGTTGTTGTTAGTAACACCCCCCCACTGTGTACTGTTCCCCTGGGTTTTTGTTTCCCAGGTGCATTACTTTGTACTTCTTAGCATTGAATCTAAGTTGCCATACTTTTGACCATTCCTCCAACCTTGCCAAGTCCCTTCTCATCCTTTCCACTCCCCCTTGTGCATCAACCCTGTTACAGATCTTTGTATCATCTGTAAAGAGGCATACTTTTTCTTCTAGTCCCTCCACAATGTCACCTATAAAGACATTAAAGGGGGGCCGGTCCCTGTACTGAACCCTGCAGTACCCCAATAGTAACCCCCCTTTCTTCGGAGTGGACTCCATCTTACTATTACCCTCTGTGTCCTGTTGTCCAGCCAATTTTTTTACCCAAGATACCACCATGGGACC
Source organism: Neoceratodus forsteri (assembly GCA_016271365.2). Classification (NCBI taxonomy): domain Eukaryota; kingdom Metazoa; phylum Chordata; order Ceratodontiformes; family Ceratodontidae; genus Neoceratodus; species Neoceratodus forsteri. Next base: position 154,596,963 of record CM028131.1, on the reverse strand, counting down.
CACTTTCAGGCTGGCTAACTTGTTTATTAATCTTTTGTATGGCACTGTATCAAATGCTTTACTAAAGTTTAGGTGGGCCATGTCCACAGACCCTCCCTGGTCTACTACTTTGGTCACCCAGTCAAAGAAATCTATGACATTCATCTAACATGACCTTCTTGCTGTGAATCCATGCTGCCTTAGGTCCTGTGCTCCACTAGCCTCTAGGTACTCAACAATTCCTTCTTTTAGAAGTGATTCCATCATTTTCCCTACCATTGAGGTCAAACTAACAGCTCTGCAGTTTCCTGCCTCTGCCTTGCTCCCACTTTTGTGAAGAGGAATCACATCTGCCCTCCTCCAGTCCTCAGGCACCACACCATCTGCCCATGATTTGTTAAAAAGGGTAGTCAGTGGTGTCACTAGTTCTCCCCTTAGTTGTTTTAGAATTCTGGGGTGAATCCCGTCAGGCCCCATTGCCTTGTCCACTTTCAGTTTTCGGAGTTCTTTCAGGGCCCTTTCTTCTCTGAATGGGCTGGTATCACCCCTTATCCAGAGTGCTTCTATTGATTGGTTTAGGTAACTTTCCCTCCTCTTCTTTTGTGAATACCGAACAGAAGTATTTGTTCAGTATCCCTGCTTTTTCACTGTCACTTCTGCCCACCCACCCACCTCTCCTTTATTAAGCCTCACTATCCCTCCCTTGGTCTTTCTTCACTCCCTAATGCACCTATAAAAGGTTTTATCACCCTTCTTAAATAAGTTGGCTATCTTTTCCTTGGTTGGGCCTTTGCTATTCTGACTGCCTTCCCCGCATCCTTCTGCTTTAACTGGTACAGTTCCCTGTCCTGCTCTTTCTGTGTTTCCTTATACTTCCCAAATGCTATCTTTTACTCCCTAACCTTCCCTGCCACCTCGAGAACCATAGTGTTTTTTTTCCTTTATTTTGATTTGTTTATTTGTTTCACACAAAGGCGTGTTGCCTCTGTGATGGCAGTTTTGATTATTCCCCATTGTTCCTTCACCCCCTCCTTCTTGCCCATTTGCTAGTGCTTTTCTGAGGCACTCTCTCATTTTGCCAAAGTCAGCCCTCCTAAAGTTGAGTACCCTTGTTTTTGTATGGCTTGACTCTACGGCTGTATTTATCATGAACCATACTCTTTGGTGGTTGCTTGTTCCCAGAGAGCTACCAACTTCTAAATTTGAGATCCACTCTCTGTCCCCATTTGTGAGTACCAGGTCTAAGACTACTCTCTCCCGAGTGGGTTCCAACACTAACTGTCTGAGGCATGCCCCATGTAGGGCATTGAAAATTACCCTGCTCTTGGATGTGGCTGCAGCAGTGGTGCCAGCTAACATTTGGCATATTCAGGTCCCCCATCAACAATATCTCCTGTTTTTCTGTGATTCTAAGGATGCCTTTTATCATTTCCTTGTCCATTTCCTCCCCCTGAGATGAGGGCCTTTATACAAACCCTGTGTGGATTGTGGTGCTATTTCCTGTATCCAGGGTAACCCACAGGGCCTCCTCTCCTCCCTATTTACCCTTTAGTTCTGTTGCTTTGATCCCTTCACTTATGTAGAGAGCTACTCCTCCCCCTCTTCTACCCTTCCTGTCTCTCCTGTAGATTGTGTAACCTGGTATGTTGACATCCCAGTCATGGTTCTGTGTGTACTATGTTTCTGTAACTGCCATGATATCCAGTCATCCCTCTTCCATCAAGGCCACTAGTTCAGGGAGCTTGTTAGCCAGACTATGGGCATTGGTACTCCTCAGCATCCGTTTTTTGAAGGCCTTACCCCTTTTAGTCACCTCCCTGTCCTTACTGCTCTTTTCTCCATTTACCCCTGTCCTGCTCCCTATCAACTTCTCTACCTTGATGTTTACCTTGCTAACTACCAGTTTTGTTGGGTAGGGGATGGGATTGATCTACTCCTATTCAGTGCCTCCTCCCTTGGCTAGTTTAAATTCTTGACAATGAAGCATTTAAGCCTATCACCTAGGATCCCGGTTCCCTGCATGGACAGATGCATACCCTTGCACTAGTATAGGCCTGCATCTCTCCAGATGGACCACTAGTCCCCAGTGAAGCCAAACCCCTGAGCTCTGCACCAGTTTTTCAACCATTCATTGAATCCCGTGGTGTGGAGTACCCTAGTCTCACCAATGCCAAAAACCGGCAGCACTTCCGAAAAGGTTACCATGCATTCTACTTATCTAAAGCCCTTCCCCAACTCCACAATCCTCTCCTGCACTGCTCTGATCACATTCCCAGCCAGGTCATTTGTCCCAAGGTGGACAATGACATACAACTCCCTCTCCCATGCAGCTGCTTCCATGATCCTGAGGATTCGCCTCCTGTCTCTCCCAGCCAATGCACTGGGCAGGTACCTTACCTCCCTCTCCTCTCTCTCCCCAAGTTCTACCCTCCTAATGATTGAGTCCCCCACTAGGAGTTGTTTCCTTCCCCTGTGGGGTCTCGTGTCACTCTTCTCTTGGTCTCCTTTGTGGAGGTTCCAGCATCCTCCTTGTTCTCCACTGTGGGTGTCTCCGTAGAGGAACCATGCTCAGCCAGAATGGCGTATGAATTTTAGAGAGGTACAACTGGAGGGATAAGGCTCTGATCAATAACCCTGACCCTCTCTGAGCCTACCGTGGTCTAACCACTCCTCTTTCTTGGCAACCTCTGATGCAGCAAGAGTGGCTCTGGTGGTCCCTGGCTGGAGGAGGTTTTCTGATTCCTTGCCAGGTCAGCCTGGAGATGTGCAACCTCCTCCCTCAGTCCAGAGAGGTGCCTGCAAATAGGGCAGCTCTGCAGTCTCCAGAACCTTTGTAAATGAGCTTTTAGCTCAAAGGTGTTAATCAGAGATTCCAATAAATAAATAAATAAAAATGTCTCCCAGAAGACTGCCGCCCCACAGCCAGTGCATTGCACCACTCCCCAACAGGGCTGCCAGTGGTGCTGCCAGCACCTCCCTAAGTTTGTTTGATATTCTAGGATTCATCCTGTTTGGTCCCATTGCCTTGTCCACTTTCAATTTTGTGAGTTCCTTTAGAACTCTCCCCTCCGTAAATGGACTGGTGCCCACCTCTGCTCCTTATTGCTCCTGCCACTTAATTGTGTGAAAAAGGGGAGTTTCTTTTACTGCTGGAAACTGGGAGCATTTTTATTTAGTTTTTGCTGACCAGGTAAGTGCACTAGACAAATTCTGTCTATTGTCAGGCACGATTGGGGGAGGAGGATACAAATGAATGCCAACTGACCTTGAACCAGATTCAGTTGTTGGAGGAATTTAGCCAGGCATCGGGGAAATTCCCCTATTCTTTTTTGAGAAGTGCCATGGGTTCTTTAACATCCACCTGAATTACCACCAGCACAGGCAGATGGGATCTTGGTTTAACATCTCATTTGAAAGACAGCACCTCAGGAGTGCAGCACCCCCTCCCCCCATTCTACACTACAGTGTCAGTATTGAGATTTAACCCAAGTGCCTAGTGTGGGGATAGAACCCATAGCCATCTGATCTCACAGCCTCAGAGGTGAGTGTGCTACCTGCTGAGCCACTGACACTGACATTGCACCACTCCCCAACAGGGCTGCCAGTGTTGCTGCCAGCACCTCCCTAAGTTCCTCCCTGTCCTTCTATAAGGTGAGGGAGTGTGGGATTTCTGTTTTTATTCTCATGCAGAGTCATGTGGGTATCTCATTGGGGAATGGTAGCCAAGACAGGAACAGGCCACACGGTTTTGTCTATATTAAATGGAGGGAGGGGTGTCTCAAAGGCTGCTGCATTATGTTGACAGTTGGGAGAGGGGTGCTTTTGGAGGAATGCTTTGTATTGAAACAGAGGAGTTTAGGGCAGCCGGGCAGCAGGCCTCTTGTAACTGTGACAGGGTTGTAGCCTAGAGGCTACAGGGATGTTATGGGATCAGACAATGTGTCAATGTGTTCGGGGCTGAATTCTGTTTATGTGCTGTGTGGCCTAACAAATGTGAGCAGGATATTGCGGCTGGGGGCCTTTACTGAGTTCCACACTGTGCCAAATCAGATTACTTTAGAAGCCATCCCAGAGTAATTTGCTGACCATTAGGTTACTTTAGAAATCATTCCAGTCTTAACAAGCATCAAGACAAGAAGCCATCGGAAAATGTTGGAACAAATAACCTGATGACTGCATGATGATCCCAGGATGACTCAAATAACACCCATGCAAGTATTGTAAGCTCATCCTAGAATCACCTGTCCTGCTAATTTCTGATGATGAGACTTTAAATGATGCTGCTTCCTTTTCCTGTTTAACAGCCAAAACAGATCTTTTAAAAATCAGCTAGAGAAAAAATGACTGGAGAGACGCAGCAAGAAAAAGACAGGCAAGGTTCTCAGAGGTAATGAAGAGCAAATATATAAGGGAATAGGGTAACTTAAAACTGGGAAATGCACTAGAATAATGAAATGTGTGGCAAATGACACCAGTGTATGCAAATGGGTATTTTAAATGTAGTTAGAAAGCGCAATTTAACAACCCTTTCTTGTTGAACAGTATGGCCATGTGGTTCACAATATGTGTCTCTCCTCACTGTGGAGCAGAGAGAAGGACACTACCAGCCTTCCTGCAGTTTTCCGGTTTAGCATTTTTTGTTTTCCAGCTCATGCTAGCTGCATTTTTTTTAAATATAGGTTGCACAATTTTGATTACATTTATTATTTTAAATTATCTAGACCATATTTATATGCTGTAAGATGCATTTTTTGTAATTGTTTTTGGACATTTTTCTTTACGTCTTTATTTCCCAGTGCTCACTGCTGCTTTCAGTATTTTTATTTCTTCAGGTTTACCCCTGACAGTGTGACGATTGTGTAAAGGGTGAAGTGTCATAATGTGACTGTCTGTTCTGTTTTTTCACTTATTATTTTTGTAATGTAAGCCCCCCCACCTGGTGTCCAGTGGTATCCTGATGGTAAAGGGAGGAGGGGGTGCTATACAAGCCAGAAAACACAGTCCATGTACATTAGAAATATGCTCATTACCTGGTTCTTTTGATGTCAGCGAGATGGCTTTGCTAGATGAGTGGCAGGCTCTTTTCTGAGATTCAACTGATGGACTGCAGGGGGCGATGTTCATTAGCAGGCACACCATGCACATTTCTCACTGATTAAATTCAATGTCCACTCCAGAGTCAAAAGTGCAAAACAGATTTTATGAACAAGAAAGTTAATGCACCACTCCATGGAGCATTGGGGTAAACATACATGGTGGGGACACTTCACAGGCTGAAACCTGGCATTTCTTCTGTAACAATCTCTTTGGTGAACAGATTGATTTGTTGCATGTAGATGATGTGGGAAGCAAGGAGCAGGGAGTGCTGCAGCAGCCCCACCTTCTTAGGACATAATAAACTGCCCTTGTGAAACAGCACAAGTTGCTCTTTTAACCCATTCTCACAAAGAAGTCAATTGAAAAAGAGACCCATGTGTGTCTCTCAGGAGTGAAGGGGTTAAAGTTGCTTCTAGGGGCAGAGCAGACAAGGCAGCTGAGCTGCAGGTCACACTTGTTTTTGCTTCTTCAGCAGTTTGCTGAGAAATAAAAACAATGTTCCCCAGCCCAGCCATACTGTCTCTTTGCCATAGCCCCCCATGGCCACAAAGTGAGATAAAAGTAATAAATAACTAACATTCACTTGCCAGATCCTCCCTATCCTTTCTGATTGCAACAGCCTTGCTGGCCATATTCTGTTACAGGGGACACCTTTGAGCACTTAGTTATGCTTTATTGCTTGACTTGTTTATGCTGAATGTATTTCAAAGAAATCAGGTGGGTATAAAGAAAGGACCAAGGAGTCCTTGGCCCACGTTATTTGCCGTGTCCTCATGGACGGTGGTTAATATACTAGTGCAGTACAGCACGGTCTATGTGCCTAAACTTTCCGATAATATATACAAACAGCATAGAAATCAACTATCTGATGGATCGAGTCCAACCGAGAAAGAACTACATCTATCTACATTCAAGTAAGCAAGCTAAAAATTATAAAATGCAATGTTGTTGTTTCTTTCTGGTCAGTCAGCACTGCACAGCATGGCTGTATGGTTTCGAACTTAAAAGTGTATTTTCTGTTTCAGTTGAACTTGTACATTGTGCTGTTATTTCTTTTGAGCAGTTAGGCAGGCTTGGCACTGTTATCTGATTTGCATATAGGCTGGTGTAAAATAAACAGTACATTTTTGTGAATGGTTTCTATAGGACAGGCTTCGTATGCACTGCAGAACAGACAGTTGTGGAGTGCAAGCAAGCTATACATGCAGTATATCTGTTTTTCTTTTTTTCCTTAATGTAACCCTGCCCCACCCCCGATTCTCAATAGAACTACTAACATTTCTATCTATATAGAACAGTACAATGTTTAGTCTTGTATCAGTTTGCCATGAAATTTTAATTATGGAAGATACTCTTAATATATTTGTGGAATGTTGCTTTATAAATTTCAGTAGTTAAAAGTTGTAGTAGACAGAAGGACACACAGTAGAGCCCTAACATCTTTGGGGACATAATTAATATTTAAATCACATCTGGCACTTGGGTTAATATCCCAGTACTGACACTGTAGTGCAACATGAGAGGGGTGTTGCACTTCTGAGGTGCCGTCTTTTGGATGAGATGTTAAACCAAGGTCCCATCTGCCTGGATTGGTGGTAGTTCAGGTGGATGTTAAAGATCCCAGGGCACTTATCGAAAGGGGTAGGGGTAACTTTATTAGAATAAACACATGCAAACAATACACAGTAACATATTTAAATCAAACAAACAATAAACTGCAACAATCCTGCAAAGGTAGAAAAGCAAAACACAGGAAACAAAATATATCTCTTACAGGGTAACAAATTAAGAACAAAAACCCAGAACACCAACTTCATTTTCTATACTCCTTACCACTCTATGCATTTTATACAATTCACATACTGTATATAGCTTAATTCTTAATCATCCTCAATGATATTTAATAAAGTGCAAAAATCCCCTCCACCAAAATCGTACTTTATCAGTGTTATATACTTGACATTCTTCGGTATAGATTCTATTTAAAACATTGGTAACATAAACTCTAAACCCCTGCAAAGAGGGTCGTTTCTGATATAATACCCATTGGCATCTTGTATGCCATAAGCAAAAACGAAACTAGCAAAAAATAAACGAAGGTATTGTCTCAAATCTACGTAGGCGAGGGGAAAACCCCAATCACCAAAATATCATAGCTAATCTTAGCCAACCAAGGGAAGTCCCAAACCTGTGCCAAAAGCACCATAATTTAGTGGGAAAAGAGCATTGTGAAAGAAGTGCTCCATCGCTCTTCAATATTTAAACATTCCGGTAAGGGCAAGTCTTTCCTCCATAACTTTGTATTTAGCTGTACCCCTCACATTTAATTTTCCATACATTGTAAGCCATAGATTTTCCCACATATAAGGGGGAAGTCTCTTATTATTAAGTTGCTCTAACACATCTCTTGTGTTTTCATTTGAACAGTTTTTAAAGTTCGGTTCTAGATGGTAAAATTGTGCCATAATTTCGACATACAAACTTTTGGACAAGCATCTTAATATCAGATCTTTAGACACTTTCCACTTATATCATTTTTGAGCTGCAGATTTAAAATAGAGCAGAACTCCCAATTTCAGAGACCATTTAGGTGCCTGAGGACCCCACTTACTAAGATAGAGCTTAAAAATATTTTTGAAAACTAAACAATCTACGTCAGTAGAAGGGCCCAGGCCCTTTTTTAAAGAGTAAGGAAAAAAAAAGAGTAAAACAAAACACCACTGGATCCACCATCCCTAAACCCCCTTGCTTTTTAGTTAAATAGGTACAGCCTCTCTTTACCGGGTTCAATCTATTTCCCTATAATAATTGAAAACATATGTTATAAAGTTTTGTCTCGAATTGTAAAGGTAACAGGAAAACAACCTCTATATACTGAATTTTTGGTAAGATAAATTGTTTTAAAATCTGAATTCGTTTTAGTTTAGAAAACTTAAACTTTTTCCAAAGTAACACCTTCTGTGCCATGGAGTCAAGAACCCTCGACCAATTCTCCAATGGGCAGTTCTGATTTGAAAACGTCACCCCTAGTATTTTTAAAGGGTTTAATGAAAATTCTACTGACTGATAGAAAAATAAGTCCCTCTGAGGATTGCCTACTAATAACCCTTTTGATTTATGTATATTTAACTTAGCATTAGCAACACTAGCATAAGCAGAAAAGAATGAAAAAAAAACTGGAAATTCAGTATGGTTGGAAAAAAACAGACAAATATCATCTGCATATGCTTGAATGACACAGGGACTTGGTATCCCTGGCACACTAATCCCTTGCCACATGGGGGACAGACCCCCCATATCAGGGGTTCTAACGAAAAGTTATATAAAAGAGGGCTTAACGGACACCCCTGCCGAACTCCACACTTAACGTGAAAACCCTTCCCCAAACCTCCCTTTAAGGCCGGAAACACAGTAGCATTTTTATATAAACCTCTCAGTAAAGATATAATGTTCTGGGGGATACCAAACCAATCTAAAGTAGCAAATAAAAAACCCTGATCTACCTGATCAAATGCTTTCTCCAGATCTAAAGACACAATGGCCCCTGAATGTCCCTCAGTCTGTACTTGTTCAATAATATCCCTAATTAAACATAAAACTGAATGAATTCTCCTGTTAGGAATCCTGCAATACTGAATGGGCAGGAAAATCTCCTCTGCCACCCCGTTCAGCCTATTATTAATCACAGTAGCCAAAATTTTATAATCTGTGTTGAGTAACGTTAAAGGCCTCCAATTCTTAAAATCCCCTCTATCACCTGTTTTGAAGATGTATATCTGTCGACCTTCTGAAAATGAGTTCAGCAACGCCCCTCCAGAAAGGAAGAAATTAAACACCAAAACAAGACATTCCACTATTTCGGCCTGAAAAACCTTACAAAAGCCATTAGATAGCCCGTCCAGTCCCGGAGCCACATTCAATTTTAGAGATTTAATAACATTCCGGATTTCATCTTTCAAAAAAGGCAGTTCCAATGCACCCCTGCCTACATTATCTCTTTTATCCCCCTAAAACTCTGCCTAAAAATTGACTAATCTGAAGAGACGATGGGGTATCTTTAGGCTCTAAATCCTTAAAATGTTGCATAATAATTGCTTCTAGTGCATTGGTGGAATACACTTTAGTGTCACCCTGATATAAAAATTCCAACGCTCCTCGGTCTTTAGTAGATTTACACAATTCAAATGGGTCTCCAAAAACAGTCTTTTTTAAATGATTTTGAACAAGAGCTCGAAGCGTTTTTGCTCTGTCATACTGTAGATTCTTCATTTTACCTTTTATTTCAGCAATTTGATCAGAAAAATTGTCTCTAGAGGAATTAGCCCATGTTAAAACTTTCTGAAGCTGTTGTCTAAGTTTAAGGTAGTCAAAAAATGCTGTATCTCACCTCCGAATCCCATACTTTGTAAACCAACACCTACAATCATTTTTGGTTTCTTGCCACCATATGCCTAAATCCTGATACAAAAAAAACACTGACAACCTAGCTTCCAAAATACATCTGATAGAATTAATGACCACATTCTCCTGCAATATGGAGGTGTTTAGTTTCCACAGAGTTCCATGCCTGTCAAGGCTCTGATAAGCACCCACCTTAATAGCAACCAACGCATGATCAGAGAATTCAATAGGGATAATCTGTGGACTATGAATCTGGATTCTTCTTGTGGTAAATAAATAATCAATCAAAAAGCTTTTCCCTTTTGTGAAAAAAGGTACCTGTTAGGCCACACTCCTTAATATTAACACAATTGACTAAGTCTGCTGTGTTTATAATTTTGGCTAAACAAACAGAACCACAGTAAAGCTTCTTACCGGGGAGAAGCCCATCAACACTGTTGTTTCCCCTTAAATTACAGTTAAAGTCCCCCCCCCCAGAAAACCGGGATTGTAGTTATCAAGAAAGGCCGCACATCAGTGAAACACTGAACTCTACCTGCCTTAGATTGAGGCCCATAAATATTAATCAATCTAATTCTGCTCTTAAACCAGAATCCATCTAAAAGTAATATTCTACCTGGACATACCTCGATCAATTTGTGTAGTGAAAAGTTAAAAGAGTTAAAGAGGATCCCCACCCCATCAGCCCTATCCTCTCCGAAGGACCAAAAAGAAGGTCCCCATGGCCAATCTTTAGTAAAAGCATAAACCTGATTATTGGCAAACATCCATGTCTCCTGTAGAAAACAGATAGAAATCCGTAAATCAAATAACAACTGAAAAACTGCTTGTCTTTTCCTGAAATTCAGAAGACTATGGGTATTGAAGGTAGCCCATGTAAACTCCATCCGATGAGCTTAACCAACGCTATCGTTAAACCCTCATTTTTCCTTCTCTTCTTTTTTACCTTTATAATCCTCCTTCTGAACTTTCCCACCTTCTTGTAGACACTTGGGAATCAGTATCAGCCACGTCCATTTCTGAGTCCCCCCATGACAGCTCCGCAAAAGGATTTTTAGATTCAATACTATCAGAATCCTGAGGCAAAATATTTTTGGGTGTCCTACTGGACCTCCTTAGTGCTAAAGGGGCTACTGGGGCCTGCAGTCCATTTGCCCTACCTTTCTCCTCCAGAGTTTCATCATAGCATACCGGTTGGAGTAAGCTTAGTGCTACCTTTCCATTATCCTGCTTATGGACCACATTATCTACTTTAACTACTTCTTTCTTCTCCTTAACCAAGGCCACAACTTCCGAGATCACACCAGCCTCTTGTGCCTGTTGAATCAATAAATCTGAATCTCCACAAGACAGTTTATTTTGGGCCGCCCAGGGACAATCTTTGAAAGCATGATTTAGCTCTTCACATAAGTCACATTTTAAAGCATTTGAGCAAAACATAGTGATGTGTCCTACCTCACCACAGTTGTCGCACTTGGGTTGGTCACATGCACTAGATAAATGTGTTCTAGACCCACACCTGTAGCAGGCCCTGGGCTGACCACTATAAAAACAGACCCCCCTATCTCTCCCTAACAAAAAGGAGTTTGGAATATGTTCTACACCTGCTGTCGATTGCCTCAGTTTAACCTTGAACTTCCAACCCCCCCGTCCAAAACAATTCTGAATCCAATACTGGATCAGGTTCACTCAATACGTCACATTTCTGGGAAAGCCAAAATTTAATATCTTCTATATGAACCCCCTCATTCCTAAACATGACTGTCACAAATTTAATTAAAGGTTTAGATAACGGGATAACAAAAAAAGGGGTCCATAGAGGAGAAAATTTAACCTGGTTATACCTTTCCCAAAAGAGATCCAGTAAGGCAGGGGAACGGAAGCTGATGTCGTAGTTATCCTCCCCAGAAATGTTAATAAAAGCAAAAACATCCCTGGGAGAAAACTTTAGAGATTCTTTAATCAAAGTTCTACCCACATAATACCTATTTGGTTTTTCTTTCAATCCCCCTCTATATCTAATTCTGACAGCATTTCTCCTTGGGGCTGCTTCTCTCTTGCACTGACTAAATAGGCTAGACAGTAGAGGTTTTCCAGGCTTGGCTCCCTGTCCCTCTGCACACTCAGAATTCACAGGATTAGGCCTCGCTACAGGAACATCAGGTACTGAATCATTTAAATGCACATTGTTCCCATTTTGAAAAACAACATTTTTAGTATGAGCAGGAATCCCATCCCCCCCCGGTTTCCATTCTGGAGTAGCAGACTGCAAACCCCAGGAATCATTCCAAGCAGAGTCTGGAGACCAAATCCCATGTTCCATCTGTTTCCACCCTGCAGCTGATAAGGCCGCCTGTGGAGACCAATGTTTATCATGTGCTCCCAATATTTCAGGAGTCTCAGGAACAGTAGCTTGGGAAAAACTCAAGTCCCTGGATTTGGGCCCCTGTAAAAGTTTTTTATCCTGCTGGTGTGAAAAACAAAATTCAGTTGCACCATCTTGCACTCCAGCGTCTTTTTGATAAATGATGGTCAACGTTTTAGCGTCCTGGGCCACCTTGGGGTTGTACACAAAGCCAGAATCTCTGGTTATGGGAAAAGTTGGAAAGGAAACATTTTTGTGCTGTGTACTTACAGGTCACGAGGGGATAGCAGCTGGTCCCAAGCCCCTTGCTCCTGTCTCCGGTGTATCACTTGATGCCTGCCCTGCTCTCTCCTTCACAGTCGAGCTCCTCTGATAACCGAGCCCTTTCTCCATCTCTCGCCACTCCATTCAGTAGAATGTCTCGTGTCATAGCTGCCAGATCGTGACCTGCACCCGCTTGCCTTCACTGCCGTATTCACTTCCCGTCTCACTCCTGGAGCCGGTTTTAAAGGAACCGCGTCCTTTGTCTGCGGCTCTAGCAAAACGGGATCCTCCGCTTGGTCAGCCTTCAAGGAACTCCCCGATAAATCACCGTCCATCGTCTGCATGTCTTCAATCCTTCTCGGACTCACAGAAACCTCCTCCATAAGTTTTAAACTGGCATTCTGCCGTATCTGCTCCTCTGGCTCCAGCTCCTCCACGCCTACAAGCGCCCTCTCCGACTCCTCCATCGACTGAGCCATGGCCAGCTCAGTCATAGCGTGTCAACACCCATACTCCCCCCACAGGCTACTGAGGGTCAGCAGCAGTAGGGGCATTTCCCCGGTGTCCTAGCCAAATTTCATTAATTCACTGAAAATACCACCAACAGCTTAATCTGGTTCAAAGTCAGTTGGCATTCATCAGTATCCCCCTCCCCCGGGTCATGCCTGAAAATAGGCAGGATTTGTCTAGTGCACTTACCCGGTCAACAAAAACTAAATAAATAAATAAAGAGGTTGTTGGCTGCCAATACTGATGTTAGACACTGGTATTCTAAAGTATGGATAATTCATCAGACATGTGCAAATAAAAGGTTTTATTGCATTCTTTTTTGCACACTTATATAAATACTGTGCATGATTACTGTGCTGAAAGCGCTTCCTGTTTTACTGTCAGAAGCATGTGCAAGCAGTAAGCACCATCTACAGTATGACAATTATGTACAGTAAAAAGGTAACCTCTAGGAAGAGATGTTTACAAAAATGCTGGTGGCAGCCATATTTATTGATGTTAATAATCAATTTCACAACTAGCAAAACAGGTTGTTTTACAAATCTCTGAGTTAACTAGAAATACACCGATGAGGAATACAAGGATGTCAGAAATGCACTAGAGCTTTAAACAGTGCTGGGACGGATGACAGGATGGAGGGCAATGCCATACAATGCCATTGTTATATGTTCTTAAGGATTTTAGTCAGGTTTTGTAACATGTACAGGGCATGCTTTTGAAAACAGAGATATCCCTAAATGTATGCACCAGGATAAAAATAAACTTTTCATCATCATCATCATCCCCCCACAATTGATTTACATTCTCCAGCTATCAAAAGCTATTACTTTGCTGTGCTGAAATGTAACAGGAGTTTACATTAATGAACAGTCTAATGCCCAATGTTTTTAAATGACACATTGATACAATACTGATATTTGTGGCAGATTTACTGTTAGTTGCCATTCAAATAACAGTAAGTTGTGAGAGTGTGGTGTGGCTGTGTCTGTGTGTGTGTGTGTGTGTGTGTGTGTGTATGTGTGTGTCTACCTAAGAGAGTTACTGCAAGGACCCCACATTGCTACAGTGTAAAATCATGTGCATGGTTCTCCTGATACTTTAAAAAGTCTGCTTCTCATGCAGGTTGTTGTCCAGCATTATCTTCCAGAAGGCTTCAGAGAAATCCAGCTACTCAGTCTGGATTGCAGTCGGGATGTGTGTGACATTGTGTGTATTTGGCTGCTCAGTCTGGACAGCAGTCAGGACGTGTGTGACATTGTGTGTATTTGGCTGCTCAGTCTGGACAGCAGTCAGGATGTGTATGACATTGTGTGTATTTGGCTTCTCAGTCTGGGCTGCAGTCGGGATGTGTATGACATTGTGTGTATTTGGCTGCTCAGTCTGGGCTGCAGTCAGGATGTGTGTGACATTGTGAGTATTTGGCTGCTCAGTCTGGACTGCAGTCGGGATATGAGTGACATTGTGTGTATTTGGCTGCTCAGAATGGACTGTAGTCGAGATGTGTGTGACATTTTGCGTATTTGGCTGTTCAGGCTGGACTGCAGTCAGGATGTGAGTGACAGGGTATTTGACTGCTCAGTCTGGACTGCATTCGGAATGTGTGTGACACTGTGCATTTGGCTTCTCAGTCTAGACTGTAGTCAGGATGTGCATGACATTGTAAGTATTTGGCTGCTCATTCTGGGCTGCAGTCGGGAGGTGTTCGACTGTGTATTTGGCTGCTCAGTCTGGACTGCAGTCGGGACGTGTGTGACATTGTGTGCATTTGGCTGCTCAGTCTGGACTGTGGTTGGGATGTGTGTGACACTGTGTGTATTTGGCTGCTCAGTCTGGACTGCAGTTGGGACGTGTGTGACAGTGTGTGCATTTGGCTTCTCAGTCTGGACTGCAGTCGGCACGTGTGTGACATTGTGCGTATTTGGCTGCTCAGTCTGGGCTGCAGTCGGGATGTGTGTGACATTGTGCATCAGCCTGGGCTGCAGTCGGGACGTGTGTGACATTGTGTGTATTTGGCTGCTCCGTCTGAACTGCGGTCGGGATGTGTGTGACAGTGTGTGCATTTGGCTGCTCAGTCTAGACTGTGGTTGGGATGTGTGTGACACTGTGTGTATTTGGCTGCTCAGGCTGGACTGCGGTTGGGATGTTTGGGCCTTGTGTGTATTTGGCTGCTCAGTCTGGATTGCAGTTGGGAAGTGTGGGTCATTGTGTGAATTTTGCTGCTCAGACTGCACTGCAGTCTGGATGTGTGTGACTTTGTGTGTATTTAGCTGCTCAGTCTGGGCTGCAGTCGGGATGTTTGTGACATTGTGTGTGTTTGGCTGCTCAGTCTGGACTGTGGTTGGGATGTGTGTGACACTGTGTGTATTTGGCTACTCAGGCTGGACTGCGGTCGGGATGTGTGTGACTTTGTGTGTATTTGGCTGCTCAGTCTGGGCTGCAGTCGGGATGTTTGTGACATTGTGTGTGTTTGGCTGCTCAGTCTGGACTGTTGTCGGGATGTGTATGACATTGTGAGTATTTGGCTGCTCATTCTGTGCTGCAGTCTGGAGGTGTGTGACTGTGTATTTAGCTGCTCAGTCAGGACTGCAGTCGGGATGTGTGTGACATTGTGTGCATTTGGCTTCTCAGTCTGCACTGCAGTCAGGATGTGTGTGACATTGTGTGTACTTGGCTGCTCAGTCTGGACATCAGAAAGGGATGTGTGTGACATTGTATGTATTTGGCTGCTCAGTCTCGGCTGCAGACAGGAGGTGCGTGACATTGTGTGTATTTGGCTGCTCAGTCTGGGCTGCAGTCAGGAGGTGTGTGACATTGTGTGTATTTGGCTGCTCAGTCTGGACATCAGAAAGGAATGTATGTGACATTGTGCGTATTTGGCTGCTCAGGCGGGGCTGCAATCAGGATGTGTGTGACATTGAGTGCATTTGGCTGCTCAGGCTGGACTGTGGTTGGGAGGTGTCTGGCCTTGTGTGTATTTGACTGCTCAGTCTAGACTGCAGTCGGAAGGTGTCTGGCCTTGTGTGTATTTGGCTGCTCAGTCTGGACTATAGTCAGGATGTGTGTGACATTGAGTGTATTTGGCTGCCCAGGCTGGACTGCAGTCAGGATGTGTGTGACATTGTGTGTATTTGGCTGCTCAATCTGGACTGCAGTCGGGATGTGTGTTACTTAGAGTGTGTTTGGCGGCTCTTTCTGGACTGCAGTCCAGATTTACGTGACATTGTGTGTATTTGGCTGACATTGTGTGTATTTGACTGACGTTGTGTGCATTTGGCTGCTCAGTCTGGACTGCAATTGGGATGTGTATGTGACATTGTGTGTATTTGGCTGCTCTGTCTGGACTGTGGTCTGGATGTGTGTGACAGTGTGTATTTGGCTACTCAGTCTGGATTGCAGTGGGGATGTGTGTGAAATTGTGTGTATTTGGCTGCTCAGACTGGTCGTCAGTCAGAATGTGAGTGACTTTGTGTGTATTTGGTTGCTCAGGCTGGACCGCAATCAGGACGTGTGTGTATTTGGCTACTCAGTCTGAATTGCAGTCGGGATATGTGTGACATTGTGTGTATTTGGCTGCTCAGTCTGGACTGCAGTCATGATGTGTGTGACATTGTGTGTATTAGGCTGCTCAGTCTGGACTGCAGTTGGAATGTGTGTGACACTGTGTGTTTTGCTGCTCAGGATGGACTGCAGTCAGGATGTGTGTCACATTGTGTGTATTTGGCTGCTCAGACTGGACTGCAGTCAGGATGTATGTGACTTTGTGTGTATTTGGCTGCTCAGGCTGGACTGCAGTCCGGATGTGAGTGAGATTGTGTGTATTAGATGGCTCAGTGTGGACTGCAGTCGGGATGTGTGTGACATTGTGTGTATTTGGCTGGTCATACTGGACTGCAGTCAGGATATATGTGACAATGTGTGTATTTGGCTGCTCAGTCTGGACTGCAGTCGGGAGGTGTGTAACATTGTGTGTATCCGGCTGCTCAGTCTGGACAGCAGTTGGGATGTGTGTGACATTGTGTGCACTTGGCTGCTCAGTCTGGCCTGCAGTCGGGATGTGTGTGACATTGTGTGTACTTGGCTGCTCAGGCTGGACTGCAGTCGGGATATGTGTGACATTGTCTGTATTTGGCTGCTCAGTCTGGGCAGCAGTCAGGATGTGTGTGACATTGTGTGTATTTGGCTGCACTGTCTGGACTGCAGTTGGGATGTGTGTGATATTGTGTGTATTTGGCTGGTCATACTAGACTGCAGTCAGGATATATGTGACATTGTGTGTATTTGGCTGCTCAGTCTGGACTGCAGTCGGGAGGTGTGTAACATTGTGTGTATCCGGCTGCTCAGTCTGGACTGCAGTTGTGATGTGTGTGACATTGTGTGCACTTGGCTGCTCAGTCTGGACTGCAGTCGGGATGTGTGTGACATTGTGTGTACTTGGCTGCTCAGGCTGGACTGCAGTCGGGATGTGTGTGACATTGTGTGTATTTGGCTGCTCAGTCTGGGCAGCAGTCAGGATGTGTGTGACATTGTGTGTATTTGGCTGCACTGTCTGGACTGCAGTCGGGATGTGTGTGACATTGTGTGTATTTGGCTTCTCAGTCTGGGCTGCAGTCGGACTGTGTGTGACATTGTGTGTATTTGGCTGCTGAGTCTGGACTGCAGTCGGGATATGAGTGACTGTGTATTTGGCTGCTCGGAATGGACTGTAGTCGGGATGTGTGTGACATTTTGCATATTTGGCTGTTCAGGCTGGACTGCAGTCGGGATGTGAGTGACAGGGTATTTGACTGCTCAGTCTGGACTGCATTCGGAATGTGTGTGACACTGTGTGCATTTGGCTTCTCAGTCTAGACTGTAGTCGGGATGTGTATGACATTGTAAGTATTTGGCTGCTCATTCTGGGCTGCAGTCGGGAGGTGTTCGACTGTGTATTTGGCTGCTCAGTCTGGACTGCAGTCGGGACGCGTGTGACATTGTGTGCATTTGGCTGCTCAGGCTGGACTGCGGTCGGGATGTGTTTGGCCTTGTGTGTATTTGGCTGCTCAGTCTGGATTGCAGTTGGGATGTGTGGGTCATTGTGTGAATTTTGCTGCTCAGACTGCACTGCAGTCTGGATGTGTGTGACACTGCGTATTTGGCTGCTCATTCTGGATTGCAATCGGGATGTTTGTGAAATTGTGTGTGTTTGGTTGCTCAGACTGGACTGTTGTCGGGATGTGTATGACATTGTGTGTATTTGGCTGCTCAGTCTGGACTGATGTCTGGATGTGTGTGACACTGTGTGTGTTTTGCTGCTCAGTCTGGATTGCAGTGGGGATGTGTGTGAAATTGTGTGTATTTGGTTGCTCAGACTGGTCGGCAGTCAGAATTTGAGTGACTTTGTGTGTATTTGATTGCTCAGGCTGGACCGCAATCAGGATGTGTGTGAGATTGTGTGTATTTGGCTACTCAGTCTGGACTGCAGTCGCGATGTGTGTGACATTGTGTGTATTTAGCTACTCAGTCTGGATTGCAGTCGGGATGTGTGTGACATTGTATTTGGCTGCTCAGTCTGGACTGCAGTCATGATGTGTGTGACATTGTGTGTATTTGGCTGCCCATTCTGGACTGCAGTCGGAATGTGTGTGACACTGTGTGTATTTTGCTGCTCAGGCTGGACTGCAGTAAGGATGTGTGTCACATTGTGTGTATTTGGCTGCTCAGGCTGGACTGCAGTCAGGATGTGTGTGAGATTGTATGTATTAGTCGGCTCAGTCTGGGCTGCAGTCGGGATGTTTGTGACATTGTGTGTATTTGGCTGGTCAGACTGGACTGCAGTCAGGATGTAAGTGACATTGTGTGTATTTGGCTGCTCAGTCTGGACTTTAGTCGTGAGGTGTGTAACATTGTGTGTATCTGACTGCTCAGTCTGGACTGCAGTCGGGATGCGTGTGACATTGTGCATCAGCCTGGGCTGCAGTCGGGACGTGTGTGACATTGTGTGTATTTGGCTGCTCCGTCTGAACTGCGGTCGGGATGTGTGTGACAGTGTGTGTATTTGGCTTCTCAGTCTGGACTGCAGTCGGCACGTGTGTGACATTGTGCGTATTTGGCTGCTCAGTCTGGGCTGCAGTCGGGATGTGTGTGACTGTGTATTTGGCTGCTCGGTCTAGACAGCAGTCGAGAGGTGTGTGACATTGTGTGCATTTGGCTGCTCAGTCTGGACATCAGAAAGGAATGTGTTTGCCATTGTGCGTAGTTGGCTGCTCAGGTTGGGCTGCAGTCAGGATGTGTGTGACATTGTGTGTATTTTTGCTGCTCAGGCTGGACTGCGGTCGGGAGGTGTAGGGCCTTGTGTATTTGACTGCTCAGTCTGGACTGCAGTAGGGAGGTGTCTGGCCTAGTGTGTATTTGGCTGCTCAGTCTGGACTGCAGTCGGGACGTGTGTGACATTGTGTGCATTTGGCTGCTCAGGCTGGACTGCGGTCGGGATGTGTTTGGCCTTGTGTGTATTTGGCTGCTCAGTCTGGATTGCAGTTGGGATGTGTGGGTCATTGTGTGAATTTTGCTGCTCAGACTGCACTGCAGTCTGGATGTGTGTGACACTGTGTGTATTTGGCTGCTCAGTCTGGACATCGGAAAGGAATGTCTGTGACATTGTGCATATTGGGCTGCTCAGGCTGGGCTGCAGTCAGGATTTGTATGGCATTGTGTGTATTTGGCTGCTCGGCTGGACTGCGGTCAGGAGGTGTCTGGCCCTGTGTGTATTTGACTGCTCAGTCTAGACTGCAGTCGGAAGGTGTCTGGCCTTGTGAGTATTTGGCTGCTCAGTCAGGACTGCAGTCAGGATGAGTGTGACATTGAGTGTATTTGCTGCCCAGGCTGGACTGCAGTCAGGATGTGTGTGACATTGTGTGTATTTGGCTGCTCAATCTGGTCTGCAGTCAGGATGTGTGTTACTTTGAGTGTGTTTTGTGGCTCATTCTGGACTGCAGTCAGGATTTACGTGACATTGTATGTATTTGGCTGACAGTGTGTGTATTTGGCTGCTCAGTCTGGCCTGCAGTCTTGGTGTGTGTGTGTGTGACATTTTGTGTATTTGGCTGCTCAGTCAGGACTGCGGTCGGGATGTGTGTGACATTGTGTGCATTTGGCTTCTCAGTCTGGACTGCAGTCGGGATGTGTGTGACATTGTGTGTTCTTGACCGCTCAAGCTGGACTGCAGTCGGGATGTGTGTGACATTGTGTGTATTTGGCTGCTCAGTATCTACTGCAGTCAGGAGGTGTGTGACGTTGTGTGAATTTGGCTGCTCAGTCTGGACATCAGAAAGGGATGTGTGTGACATTGTGTGTATTTGGCTGCTCAGACTCGGCTGCAGTCAGGAGGTGTGTGACATTGTGTGTATTTGGCTGCTCAGTCTGGACATCGGAAAGGAATGCCTGTGACATTGTACATATTGGGCTGCTCAGGCTGGGCTGCAGTCAGGATTTGTATGGCATTGTGTGTATTTAGCTGCTCAGGCTGGACTGCGGTCAGGAGGTGTCTGGCCCTTTGTGTATTTGACTGCTCAGTCTAGACTGCAGTCGGAAGGTGTCTGGCCTTGTGAGTATTTGGCTGCTCAGTCAGGACTGCAGTCAGGATGAGTGTGACATTGAGTGTATTTGGCTGCCCAGGCTGGACTGCAGTCAGGATGTGTGTCACAATGTGTGTATTTGGCTGCTCAGGCTGGACTGCAGTCGGAATGTGTGTGAGATTGTATGTATTAGACGGCTCAGTCTGGGCTGCAGTCGGGATGTTTGTGACATTGTGTGTATTTGGCTGGTCAGACTGGACTGCAGTCAGAATGTAAGTGACATTGTGTGTATTTGGCTGCTCAGTCTGGACTTTAGTCGTGAGGTGTGTAACATTGTGTGTATCTGACTGCTCAGTCTGGACTGCAGTCGGGATGTGTGTGACATTGTGCATCAGCCTGGGCTGCAGTCGGGACGTGTGTGACATTGTGTGTATTTGGCTGCTCCGTCTGAACTGCGGTCGGGATGTGTGTGACAGTGTGTGTATTTGGCTTCTCAGTCTGGACTGCAGTCGGCACGTGTGTGACATTGTGCGTGTTTGGCTGCTCAGTCTGAGCTGCAGTCGGGATGTGTTTGACATTGTGTGTATTTGGCTGCTCAGTCTGGACTGCAGTCGGGAGGTGTGTGACTGTGTATTTGGCTGCTCGGTCTGGACAGCAGTCGAGAGGTGTGTGACATTGTGTGTATTTGGTTGTTCAGGCTGGACTGCAGTCGGGATGTGAGTGACTGTGTATTTGGTTGCTTAGTCTGGACTGCATTCAGAATGTGTGTGGCACTGTGCATTTAGCTTCTCAGTCTGGACTGTAGTCGGGATATGTATGACATTGTGAGTAATTGGCTTCTCATTCTGGGCTGAAGTTGGGAGGTGTTTGTGTATTTGGCGGCTGAGTCTGGACTGCAGTCGGGATGTGTGCGACATTGTGTGCATTTGGCTGCTCAGTCTGGACTGCAGTCGGGATGTGTGTGTGTGACACTGTGTGTATTTGCCTGCTCAGGCTGGACTGTGGTCGGAATGTGTGTGACACTGTGTGTATTTGGCTGCTAAGTCTGGATTGCAGTTGGGATGTGTGTGTCAGTGTGTGTATTTTGCAGCTCAGACTGGATTGCAGTCTGGATGTGTGTGACTTTGTGCGTATTTGGTTGCTCAGTCTGGGCTGCAGTCGGGAGGTGTGTGATTGTGTATTTGGCTGCTCGATCAGGACTGCAGTCGGGATGTGTGTGACATTGTATGCATTTGGCATCTCAGTCTGGACTGCAGTCGGGATGTGTGTGACATTGTGTGTTCTTGACTGCTCAAGCTGGACTGCAGTCGGGATGTGTGTGACATTGTGTGTATTTGGCTGCTCAGTATCTACTGCAGTCAGGAGGTGTGTGACGTTGTGTGAATTTGGCTGCTCAGTCTGGACATCTGAAAGGGATGTGTGTGACATTGTGTGTATTTGGCTGCTCAGACTCGGCTGCAGTCAGGAGGTGTGTGACATTGTGTGTATTTGGCTGCTCAGTCTGGACATCGGAAAGGAATGTCTGTGACATTGTGCATATTGGGCTGCTCAGGCTGGGCTGCAGTCGGGATGTGTGTGACTGTGTATTTGGCTGCTCAGTCTAGACAGCAGTCGAGAGGTGTGTGACATTGTGTGCATTTGGCTGCTCAGTCTGGACATCAGAAAGGAATGTGTTTGCCATTGTGCGTATTTGGCTGCTCAGGTTGGGCTGCAGTCAGGATGTGTGTGACATTGTGTGTATTTTGCCTGCTCAGGCTGGACTGCGTCGGGAGGTGTCTGGCCTTGTGTGTATTTGACTGCTCAGTCTGGACTGCAGTAGGGAGGTGTCGGCCTAGTGTATTTGGCTGCTCAGTCTGGACTACAGTCGGACGTGTGACATTGTGTGCATTTGGCTGCTCAGGCTGGACTGCGGTCAGGATGTGTTTGGCCTTGTGTGTGTTGGCTGCTCAGTCTGGATTGCAGTTGGGATGTGTGGGTCATTGTGAATTTTTGCGTCAGACTGCACTGCAGTCTGGATGTGTGTGACACTGTGTGATTTGGCTGCTCAGTCTGGACATCGAAAGGAATGTCTGTGACATTGTGCATATTGGGCTGCTCAGGCTGGGCTGCAGTCAGGATTGTATGGCATTGTGTGTATTTAGCTGCTCAGGCTGGACTGCGGTCAGGAGGTGTCTGGCCCTGTGTGTATTTGACTGCTCAGTCTAGACTGCAGTCGGAAGGTGTCTGGCCTTGTGAGTATTTGGCTGCTCAGTCAGGACTGCAGTCAGGATGAGTGTGACATTGAGTGTATTTGGCTGCCCAGGCTGGACTGCAGTCAGGATGTGTGTGACATTGTGTGTATTTGGCTGCTCAATCTGGTCTGCAGTCGGGATGTGTGTTACTTTGAGTGTGTTTTGCGGCTCATTCTGGACTGCAGTCAGGATTTACGTGACATTGTGTGTATTTGGCTGACAGTGTGTGTATTTGGCTGCTCAGTCTGGCCTGCAGTCTTGATGTGTGTGTGACATTTTGTGTATTTGGCTGCTCAGTCAGGACTGCGGTCAGGATGTGTGTGACATTGTGTGCATTTGGCTTCACAGTCTGGACTGCAGTCGGGATGTGTGTGACATTGTGTGTAAATGGCTGCTCAGGCTGGACTGCAGTTGTGATGTGTGTGACATTGTGTGTATTTGGCTGCTCAGTATGTACTGCAGTCGGGAGGTGTGTGACGTTGTGTGTATTTGGCTGCTCAGTCTGGGCATCAGAATGGGATGTGTGTGACATTGTGTGCATTTGGCTGCTCAGTCTGGACATCAGAAAGGAATGTGTTTGCCATTGTGCGTATTTGGCTGCTCAGGTTGGGCTGCAGTCAGGATGTGTGTGACATTGTGTGTATTTGTGCTGCTCAGGCTAGACTGCGGTCGGGAGGTGTAGGGCCTAGTGTGTATTTGACTGCTCAGTCTAGACTGCAGTAGGGAGGTGTCTGGCCTAGTGTGTATTTGGCTGCTCAGTCTGGACTGCAGTCGGGACGTGTGTGACATTGTGTGCATTTGGCTGCTCAGGCTGACTGCGGTCGGATGTGTTTAGCCTTGTGTGTTTTTGGCTGCTCAGTCTGGATTGCAGTTGGGATGTGTGGGTCATTGTGTGAATTTTGCTGCTCAGACTGCACTGCAGTCTGGATGTGTGTGACACTGTGTGTATTTGGCTGCTCAGTCTGGATTGCAGTCGGGATGTTTGTGAAATTGTGTGTGTTTGGTTGCTCAGACTGGACTGTTGTCGGGATGTGTATGACATTGTGTGTATTTGGCTGCTCAGTCTGGACTGCGGTCTGGATGTGTGTGACACTGTGTGTGTTTTGCTGCTCAGTCTGGATTGCAGTGGGGATGTGTGTGAAATTGTGTGTATTTGGTTGCTCAGACTTGTCGGCAGTCAGAATTTTGATTGACTTTGTGTGTATTTGATTGCTCAGGCTGGACCGCAATCAGGATGTGTGTGAGATTGTGTGTATTTGGCTACTCAGTCTGGACTGCAGTCGCGATGTGTGTGACATTGTGTGTATTTGGCTACTCAGTCTGGATTGCAGTCGGGATGTGTGTGACATTGTATTTGGCTGCTCAGTCTGGACTGCAGTCATGATGTGTGTGACATTGTGTGTATTTGGCTGCCCATTCTGGACTGCAGTCGGAATGTGTGTGACACTGTGTGTATTTTGCTGCTCAGGCTGGACTGCAGTCAGGATGTGTGTCACAATGTGTGTATTTGGCTGCTCAGGCTGGACTGCAGTCAGAATGTGTGAGATTGCATGTATTAGACGGCTCAGTCTGGGCTGCAGTCCGATGTTTAGGACATCAGTGTATTTGGCTGGTCAGACTGGACTGCAGTCAGAAACAAGTGACATTGTGTGTATTTGGCTGCTCAGTCTGGACTTTAGTCGTGAGGTGTAACATGTGTGTATCTGACTGCTCAGTCTTGACTGTAGTCGGGATGTGAGACATTGTGCATCAGCCTGGGCTGCAGTCGGGACGTGTGTGACATTGTGTGTATTTGGCTGCTCCGTCTGAACTGCGGTCGGGATGTGTGTGACAGTGTGTGTATTTGGCTTCTCAGTCTGGACTGCAGTCGGCACGTGTGTGACATTGTGCGTATTTGGCTGCTCAGTCTGAGCTGCAGTCGGGATGTGTTTGACATTGTGTGTATTTGGCTGCTCAGTCTGGACTGCAGTCGGGAGGTGTGTGAATGTGTATTTGGCTGCTCGGTCTGGACAGCAGTCGAGAGGTGTGTGACATTGTGTGTATTTGGTTGTTCAGGCTGGACTGCAGTCGGGATGTGAGTGACTGTGTATTTGGTTGCTTAGTCTGGACTGCATTCAGAATGTGTGTGGCACTGTGCATTTAGCTTCTCAGTCTGGACTGTAGTCGGGATATGTATGACATTGTGAGTAATTGGCTTCTCATTCTGGGCTGAAGTTGGGAGGTGTTTGTGTATTTGGCGGCTGAGTCTGGACTGCAGTCGTATGTGCGATTGTGTGCATTTGGCTGCTCAGTCTGGACCGCAGTCGGATGTGTGTGTGACATCTGTGTATTTGCTGCTCAGGCTGGACTGTGGTCGGAATGTGTGTGTTGCTGTGTATTTGGCTGCTAAGTCTGGATTGCAGTTGGGATGTGTGTGTCATTGTGTGTTTTTTGTAAGCTCAGACTGGTTATTGTGCTGGATGTGTGACTTTGTGCGTATTTGCTGTTCAGTCTGGGCTGCAGTCGAGGTGTGTGATTGTGTATTTGGTCTGCTCGATCAGGACTGCAGTCGATGTGTGTGACATTGTATGCATTTGGCATCTCAGTCTGGACTGCATGGGATGTGTGACATTGTGTGTTCTTGACTGCTCAAGCTGGACTGCAGTCGGGATGTGTGTGACATTGTGTGTATTTGGCTGCTCAGTATCTACTGCAGTCAGGAGGTGACGTTGTGTGAATTTATTGTTGTCTGGACATCTGAAAAGGGATGTGTGTGACATTGTGTGTGTTTGCTGCTCGCGGACTCGGCTGCAGTCAGGAGGTGTGTGACATGTGTGTATTTGGCTGCCAGTCTGGACATCGGAAAGGAATGTCTGTGACATTGTGCATATTGGCTGCTTCAGGCTGGGCTGCAGTCAGGATTTGTATGGCATTGTGTGTATTTGGCTGCTCAGGCTGGACTGCGGTCAGGAGGTGTCTGGCCCTGTGTGTATTTGACTGCTCAGTCTAGACTGCAGTCGGAAGGTGTCTGGCCTTGTGAGTATTTGGCTGCTCAGTCAGGACTGCAGTCAGGATGAGTGTGACTTTGAGTATGTAACCCCTAGATGGCGCTATCCCAGGGGCTACTACCCCTGCCTGATTTGCCACTAACAGGTTGAGGGGCCTGGATCCAATGGCGGGTGCCTCCACCCAGAGGTCAGGGTTTGCAATAGTTAAACTAACTTGGTCACAGCCCTCTGGGACACTGCAACCCCCCTTTCTTCCCACTAGTGGCCCACACAATATATCAGAATTACCTTCACAGTATACTACTACCCCAGGTCTGGTTCCGCACTGGGACCTCTCTGAAATGAGATACAGTGCAACAATCACAGTACAGTACTTTAACATAGACAAATACCTCAGGCAGTATAACTTTGTTGAAACAAGCAGCTCTGATTTATTTAGGGGATATAACAAGGACAGGGGAAATCAGGTTAATTAGCTTATCACCTAATAATTCATTTATGGCTCTGTGCACAGGCCTATCCCTATCAGTTACTGTCCCTGGTACCCAAGCCCTAGTGGCTAGTCCAAACTGCGGGCAGCTGGTAGGCCCTTTCACAGAGAAAAGGAGAATTAAACAGTCAACAGTGTCAGCATCCCATTGGATTTAATCGTGAGTATTTAACAGGAGTCGATCTGAATTAGTACTCACGACTCCAAATAAGATATAGGGTCCTTCAATGTCAGCAGGGCTCACTTGAGGTACACAAACCTTCACACATCCATATAAAAGAAAGCACTATACCAGGCAGGCTGCATCTGTATCCCGATCGCAATTACTGCACAATACCCGGGAGAACACACAGCAGATTCAGTTCTGACAGACCGAGTGCAATTTCTTCAATTCTCCAGTCTTCTACAGGGTGAGCCTGGTTTCTACTCTTCAGAGATCCTTGATTCTTTCCAGGGACGGATTCAGTCCTAACAAGCAGTTACACAAGCTGCAGACCGGAACTCTGGGCCTTACACACGTTTTTGACTAAACTGCACCTGAAAAGCACAGGGCTCCTTCCTTCTTCACTGCCAAAAGCTCAACTGAAACTCCAACTGACAAACCGGCACTTCCTTTGAGTTCCTCCCAGTTCTTGACTGGATTACGTCACCTCACAACAGACTGCTGTTGTTGTCCAAAAAGATGCTGAAGTCTCAACTACATCTCCCAGAGTCACTGCCCATACAATCCTCTTGTGGCTGGCTCAGATTATGAGTCCAAGTTCTGATTCGTCCAAGGCACCATTTTGAGCTAGCTTACTCCCACACTGATTGGTCCAGTTCAGCAGTTCAAAACTAGAATGGGGAATCTAGCAGATTACAGTTCTGACTGCAAAGAAAGCATGTTAGACAAACTGTACTTTCATTATTACTCTAAATAATTTCTGGCAAACAGTTACATCTTTCAGATAGGTTCCCTTTGCACTCCTAGTGACTGCAAAAATGAAGTGAATTGCAGCAGCTTGAGTGGTACTCAATCAAAGAAACACACAGTCCCCCATACAACTAATTATGTCTGCAAGCAGACAGCTCTAAAGAGACAGTACCAGAGGTTCTAAAACACTCACTGATAAATGGCTTAAATGCCAAACACCTATTCAGGCTTGGAGCATTCAAGCAAGCTCCTGGAAGTCTTTTTGGGAACCCCATTTGCAGGGGGGTTACACCTTCCTGGTCTGGGAAAGCTTGACGTCGCACAAGCAAGTTCTCATAAGTTTCAACTGCAACCATATACATTTGCATTAGGCTCGCATATACGTAATCATCAGTCAATATATCATTTTACCAAGAACACATTCTGAAACATTGCAGTACGTCCTTTACACAGTATTACATACATATTAGTACCATAACCTGCAAGTTATTACCTCTTGTACATGAAACCTGAAGAGAGGGGCCCTTCCCTATCAGTAACCTTGGGGCTGGACGGGCAAGGGCACCATACTGTAGAGGGCAACACAAGTAACTTGAGTTAGCACTGACGCTCAGTTTGGGCAATGAGCTCGGGGACACATACATCTTTTATGGACAACATTGAGAGGCAAATCCACAGGCCTCCCATGGGAATCATAACTGAGGTGCACCACAGGCTTTACAGCTCGACCAGTCTTTCTAGGGGGAACTGTTACGTCTCTGCACTCTGAGCCTCATTTTCAGCATTGTCCTCACTTGTCAGGGGAGTCTCCTGGGGGTAGAGAGGCTAGAACTTGGGGCACTTTCAGCTCCAGGAGTTACAGTTTCTGAGTCCACAACATTTGGCTCGCATGGAGCTTTCAGACACTGGCAGTGGACTGTGGCACTCAAAATACTCTTTTTGTTCGTGTATCACAGTCTGCTCAATCTATCATTTTCCTCCCCTGAAAGCTCAAACAGTTCAACCATGTACAATGATTCCATTTCATCTGATCTGATGCTTTGTACTTCACTTTCTGGGAGCATTGGCTCCAGGGATGAAGCTGGGGTTTAGACAGTCCAGAAGGCCCAGCTTCATCTCCAGTATTGACTAGGGATTGCCCCCGAACAATTGACTCAGTTCGTAAGAGATAGTATTCAAAGTCACTCTCACTTTCTTCCGAGCAGGACTGACAGTCATGCTCAACTGGGACTCTGTGGAGGGGAACACTTTAACTTGCTTGTTAGGTGCAGACTTCTGATCTTTTTCTTGTTCACTCTAGTCAACTGGTCCAGAGGGGCATCTTCTAGGGCTCAGACTCAATTAAGATTTGTCCAATGGGCAAATGATTTCTATGCATTGTTTTTACATCTTTGAATTATTCTCAGGCCTTACTTTGTACACTGGCAGATCATCTAGTTTGCCCACTACAGTGTGAGGGAGATGGTGATCTGTCAGCAATCTTGTGCTTGCCATGCAGTCCCAGATTTCTTAGCACTACCCGATCTCCTCCTGGAGTTCCTGTAGTCACCTTTTATCATCCTTTCTTTGTTGGCCAGATTTCTTTTGGCAGCCATGGTTTGAGCCAGTTGGCACGCATGAGTTAGCTGGGCCTTTAACTTTGCACATACTGAAATAGTTGTCAGCCTGAACCCCTATCAGAGAGACCCCAAACACACATCTACTGGTAGTCGAGCTTCTTCCAAACATCAGTCGGTAGGGGAGAATCCAGTGGCATCACTTTGGTGCAGTTATAAGCATGTACTAGGGGTGCTACTTGTTGGCTCCATCTAGGCTTGTCCTTTGGGTGCAGGGTCAGCATATCTAGCAAAGTGCGGTTGAAGATGCTCAGGCTGTGGGTCTCCTGGGGGTGGTAGAGTGGTTCTGGACTTTGCACTCCCACAGAGAAAGCATTCTTTGATCAGACGACTCAAAGTCTCTCTTGATCAGAATGGATTCTGTGAGTCTCATAGTGAACAAAAAAGTTTTCTACAAGTACTTTGGCCACATGGATGCTTTCTGGTCTTTGTGGGGAAAGCTGGGCATATCTCGTGAAATGGTCAAGTGACCACCTAGCATTACTGATATTTCTTTGATCTGACTCCAAACTCAGAAAATCAATACAGATCAGCTCCATGGGTGCACTGGTGGTGATGTTAACAGGGAGCAGCCTCTGGGCAAAGCTTTCCTCTGTAAGCAGCGACCTACAATTCGAATGTGTTCCACATCATCCCCCATCTTAGGCCAATAGAATCTGGATCTCACCAAGTCAAGTGTCTTCAGTCTATACCTGGTGCCCCATGTGGTTGTGCAAGGACCTCAGTACTGAGTCTCGAAAGGCGTGGGCAGCACTAGTTGTTGTTTGTCTACTTGTCCCCTCTGTCTACTGTTTCTCTGTATAACAGTTTATTGATCAGTTTCAATCAGGACCTTCTTTGTATAACAGTGCAGTTCTCAAATCAGTGGAGTGTAATTTGGACACATCTTTTCCGCATAGAGGGCTTCCAAAGCTGCTTTGATCATGGGATCGGAGTGATTGACCGCTAGAATACTGTCATTGTCCAGCTGAGGCAGTGTACCAATGTCTATTGCAGAAAAGTGGCAATAAGCAGCAGGTATGCACCTCAGAGGGTCCCAAGCAATCCACCATGCAGTCCACTGCGTTCTGTGGACATTTGTTCCTCCTGTCAACTCTTCGGGTAGAGTGTCGAATGTCAGGTTCTGCCAATCGGACCCAATCATTCTGGGAACAGGCCTCACGGAGAGACATCAGCATCTATGTGGTTCAGACCTGCTCGGTATTCGAGATAATAGTAATATGTAGATAATGCAGAAAGCCACTTATGCATGTGGCATCCAACTTATTGAGGTCTGCACATATGTCAAAGGATTAATGTCAGTTTTACCAGTATTTTAGCCCCATGCCAAGTACTCATGGAATTGGTCAACAATAGCCCACTTCAAAGCTAGGAACTCTAACTTATGTACAGGATAGTTCTTTTGGATGGGGTCGAGCTTCTACTGGCAAAGGCCACTGGTCTCTATGCCATTCTCGTGCTCTTGGTACAACACAGCCCCCAACCTTGCAAGCTAGCATCGCTGTGCAGGACGAGGGTTTTCGGATCGGGCATAGGCCAGCACTGGAGCATGGGTAAGTTGATATATGATCTCATGAAAAGCAGTCTCACAATCAAGAGTCCAGCGGCCCCAAATACTTCATTGGATGAAAATACACTCTTTCAGTCTTGAGGACGCTGACTTTTGGTATTTTGTGGG
Source organism: Neoceratodus forsteri (assembly GCA_016271365.2). Taxonomy (NCBI): domain Eukaryota; kingdom Metazoa; phylum Chordata; order Ceratodontiformes; family Ceratodontidae; genus Neoceratodus; species Neoceratodus forsteri. The sequence goes on along the minus strand of CM028131.1, from coordinate 154,566,882 downwards.
TTGGGGATACCCTTGAGTAAGGTTAAGTAAAGGGCGGATCACTCTTGAATAGTCCTTGATGAAGCTCGATAATAACCACAGAATCCCAGGAATCTTTGCAGTTTTAGATTTTGGGCTGTGGCAGGTGGTCAAGGCCTCAACTTTACTTGGGTCGGGTTCTATTCCTCGTGGATACTATGGTCCCACATACTTTACTGATGTTTGAAAGAATTGACACTATCAATGGACAGTTTAGGCCAAAGTCCTCCAGTCGGTCCAATACTTTAAATAATTTGCTCTCATGTTCCTCCAGTGAGCTGCCAAACACAATAACATCATCTAGGTATACCAGGCACTCTAGTAAGTTCATGTCCCCCACTGCACGCCCATCAATCGATTGGAAAGTGGCTGGGGCAACCTGAAATCCCTTGAGGCATCCTCATGAATTCATAGAAGCCAAGCGGACAGATAAAGGCCGTCTTCTCACGGTCCTCTGGGGCCATCGGATCTGGTAGTACCCACTGGCGGAGATCCAGCATGAGAGAACCACTTAAGCTCCCGTTTAGGCAGTCCAGCATCCTGAATAAGCGGGCATTGTGTACTGATCAGGGATAGTCCGCCGGTTTAAGGTGCGATATCATCACACATCCTTACTGTTCCATTCTTTTTCCTCACTACCACAATGGGGGGAAGCATAATGGCTTCTGGATTCTTGTATTACACCAGCAGCTAACATCTCTTGCAGATGCCGTCTCACATCATCTATGTCAGCAGGTGCCAGGCGCCGAGACCTCTCACGAAATGGTCTTTCATGCAAGTCGGATATTGTGCTCAGCTCCTCTGCATGCATCCCATATCCCATTCCTTTAAAGAAACACCTGGTCTCTCTGGGCAAGCTTCTACTGATCCTCACTTTCCATTCAGCTGGCAGCGGGAGTCGCCGAAATCAAACAAGTCAGGCGTTACTCTTCATTCTTCCTTGGACTCTTGTTGGGTAGCACTGCAGTGTCTGCACAATGCACATTAGCCAGATGCAACCTCTGTTTACTCGAATGTCTCTTTCAGACATTATGAACTTGGACCATTACCCTTCTGGTATAAGCATAGGCTCTGAAGGCAAAAATATCAGGGCTTGACCAGCAGTCCCTCTAAGTACTTCATCGCCTGGTGCATCCAACATTAATATTTGCCTAACATCCTTTCTGATACGGACCTCTCCGTGAGGTACACTGGGCATTTGGCCAGGATCAGGAGACTCAGGATCCTTCTTCCACAGCAATTCAACGTTCCTCTGCCCTGTTTTTTCACAGCATCTCTCTCTGTGCCTCATAGGCCTTCTTAATAAAGCCGAACTCTTTAAAGCTCTACTAGTCTTTGACCCCTGTTTTTCATAACACAACTGTGCGAGCCTTCCGAACATATGAGCATTTGTTCCAATCAACAAAGGGACACCATCATATGTCCAGTGGGGGACACACTAAGGCTAGGGTCTCTACTTGTTCGGCCACTCCAGCCACAGAGGTGGGGAAAGACAGCCAAGTTGGATATACCCGAATAGGGGTAGGCCTTCTCACTTCAACCCCATACATGCAGTCCTTCTAATGGTTGTTAAGGGCACGCCTGACAAATGCTTCTGATACCAATCCTGGAACATAATTGTCACTTGGGAGCTACTGTCTAATACAGCTCTTGTAGACACTCCATTCACCTTTACAGTGGTCTCCATGGAGGGACCCACTATTCTGGACCAGTCTGGAGAGGCGGTAGTGGGGCCTGGGCAACTGACCTTGCCACAAAGGACGTGAATTAGCATTTTGGTGCCCTCACTGACCATGTCGCACCTCTTAACCACTGATTTCTTCTGCGAAGCCTCTTGTCAGCCTATATGCAACTTTGTCAGTGTCTTTTGGGACTGGCATTCCCTTTCATGTGCCCATCTTTCCCACAATTATAGCAAAACATACTTTTCTGGAGTTTGAGCTGGCGAGGCGCCCACACTGGAGCCAGGGCGGGTATTACTAACTGGAAACCCTGGGTGCATCTCTGTTCGTGTGATAAGCATTTGGAGACATTCGTCAGTTTTCCACTTCATGGTCAAGGGGTTGGTTTGAGCTGTTATCAGCAGAGATACATGGTGGTACCCCACCCATAGTGAATGCAGTGGATATATCAGTCTGTACTTGGCGTGGCCTTCTTAAAGGGACTGTTTTGACCCCGGATCTCTCAACAGTTCGCCCATTGTGGCATATCTTTCCTTGTCAGAGTTTTCATTGACTGTCAACCTCTGCTCTGAACTCACTTGATGTGTCACCTCAGTCACTGGGGTTTAGCCAGCTGTTGGCAGGTACCTCCCCGTTCGCCTTTTTCAACTCCTAATTTCTCATTAACTCATCATGGGAGGGTGGGATTCCAGTCGGTTGCCAGGCGTAACTGAAGCAACAGTGTTCTGAAGGGGCAGATCATGATTCTGTCAGTCTGTTCGTCCAGTTCAATCGCTGGCAACTACCTTTCTGAGGTATTGTCAACAATTTTTCCTGCGGGTGCTACACAACAACAACTCCTGACTGTTGTGCCTTACTTCCACCAGGTCCTCATCAGAATCTGGGCTCCTACACATTCTCCAAGGTCTAGATAGGCCTGTGCAGTCGCTCAGGGTTGCTGGTCGTTTAGCGGATGGTAGCTAGGCAGGACTTTCGGGCTCACTAACCCTCTTTCGCTGGGCTCAGCATTGGGTTTCCTAGTACTTGAGGAATAGTGTTCAGGTCTCCCAGTCATCCTCCCTTGGGGGTGAGGTGCCAGAAGATCTCAACCTTGGGGTAGAGTCGTGACTAATGGTGCAGAATAGGAGTCTGCATTGTTCAGCCACTTTACGGCACTGGAGCAGAAAGGGGTGTTGTGGGAGCACCCAGGTGTAGAATAGTTTCTTCAAGTCCTCTGTTTTCCCTCTCAGCAGCATTAGCAAATTTCTCCCTCGTGTTTCAGATGGTGGTGGGGCTGTCTCTCGGTCTTTACTGTCCAGTTATCACTCTGCTGTGAGGCCCTCTGGGTAATGGTCTGTGGCACTTTGGAGCTATCTATGAGATCCTAACCTCTACTAGGCCAGGAAAGGTGGGTGGCAGATTAGCATGTGACCCACCACCACAGGGTTTTGACCTTCCACCTTGGAAAGTACTCCCTCACAGTGTCGTGTTATTGATACGGGGGATGTCAGGATACATAGCATTTTGGGGTGATCTCTCCCAGTACACCACTCCACCAGCCTGCACAGCCACTTCTTCGGTGCCATTTTTTTTTTAACAGTGGTTCAAATATGGCCACTAGAGACACACAATCCCAGCGGTGAGCCTCCAAGATGTAACCCTGATGGCGCTATCCAGGGCTACCTGCCTGATGGCTACTAACAGGTTAGGGCCGGATCCAATGTTGGTGCCTCCACCCAGAGGTCAGGGTTTGCAATAGTTAACCAACGGTCACAGCCCTCTGGGACACTGTCCCCCCTTCTTCCACTAGTGGCCCCACAATATATCAGAATTACCTTCATTTACTTACCCCAGGTTGGTTCGGCACTGGGACCTCCTGTGAAATGAGACATGCAACAATCACAGTACATTGCTAACATAGACAACCTCAGGCGGTATAACTTTGCTGAAACAAGCAGCCTGATTTATTTAGGGGACAAGGACAGGGGGAATCAGGTTAATTGGCTTTCACTTATTAATTACCATGGTTTGTGCAGGGCTGTCCCTCAGTTACTGTCCTTGGTACCAAGTCTTGGTGGCTAGTCAAGCTGTAGCTGGTAGGGCCTTTCACCTGAAAAGGAGAATAAACAGTCAGCAGTACAGTAATCATTGGATTTAATGGCAATTTAACAGGGCGACCTGAGTTATACTCACGTCCTAATAAGATAGGGTCCTTCAATGTCAGCAGGTCACTTGAGGTACAAACCCTTCACATCCATATAAGCACTATACCGGGCAGGTTATCTCTGTATCGATCGCATTACTGCACATACCGGAACACATACAGATTCAGTTCTTGACAGACGGTAATTTTGTGACCTCAGTCTTCTGAGGGTGAGCTGGTTTCTACTTCGAGATCCTGATTCTTTCCATAGGATGATTTAGTCCTAACAACAGTTACACGTTGCACGGAACCTGGGCTCACACGTTGACTAAAACTGCACTGAAAAGCACATGGCTCTTCCTTCTTCACTGCCAAAGCTCAACTGAAACTCCAACTGACAAACTGGCTTCCTTTGAGTTCTCCCAGTTCTGACTGGATTGGTGTCACCGTATAGACTGCTGTTGGTCCAAAAGATGCTGAAGTCTAAACTACATCTCCCAAGTCTGCCCATACACTCCTCTTGTGGCTGGCTGTTATGAGTCAAGTTCTATCTTTCACACCATTTAGAGCTAGTTTACCTGATTGGTCAGTTCAGCAGTTTCAAAACTAGAATGGAACATGAACTTTGTTCTGACTGGAAAGAAAGGTTAGACAAACTGTAATTTCATTATTACTCTAAATAATTTCTGGCAACAGTTACATCTTCAGATGGTTCCTTGTACCCTAGTATTTAAAAATGAGTGAATTGGCAGCAGCTTGGTGTACTCAATCAAAGAAACACAGTCCCCATAAAACTAATTATGTTGCAAGAGACAGCTCTTAAAGACAGTCTTAGAGGTTCTAAAACACTCACTGATGGTTAACTGTTCAAACACTATTCAGGCTTGGAGCATTCAGCAAGCTCCTGGAAGTCTTTGGGAACCCCATTGCGGGGTTACACTTTCCTGGTTTGGGAAAGCTGCGTCCGCCATTAGTACTCATAGTTTCAGCAACCATACATTTGCGTTGGTTGCATGTAATCATCAGTCAATATATCATTTTACCAGAACACATTTCTGAAACATTGCAGTCGTCTCTTTACACAGTATTACATACATTGTACCTGCTCAAGTTGTTCCTCTTGTCATGAAACCTGAAGGGGGGTTCCTGTCAGTAACCTTGGGGCTGACGGGGCAAGGGCACCATATTAGAGGGCGGGGTGACTTGAGTTAGCACTGACGCCAGTTTGGGCAATGAGTGAGTTATACACTCTTTATGGACAGCATTGAGAGCAAATCCACAGCCTCCTAAGGAATCATAACTGAGTGCTACAGGCTTTACAGTTCGACCAGTTTTCTGGGAACTGTTACAGTCTCTGCACCTGGTCTCATTTTGCATTGTCTCTCACTTGTCAGTCTCCTGGGGTAGAGGCTAGAACTTGGGCCTTTCAGCTCCGGAGTTACAGTTTCTGAGTCACAACATTTGGCTCATGGAGCTTTCAGACACTGGCAGGACTGTCAGGCACTCAAATACTCTTTTTTTGTTGTATCCTTAGTCTGCCCCACTCATTTTCCTCCTGAAGCTCAAACAGTTCAACCATGTCTGATGATTCCATTTCATCTGACTGATGCTTTGCATACTTTCTGGGAGCATTGGTTTCAGGGATGAAGTTGGGCTTAGACAGTCCAGAAGCCCAGTCATCTCCAGTATTGAGGATTGCTTGAAACAATTGGCCAGTTCGTGAGATAGTATTCAAAGTCACTCACTCTTCCGATATGGATCGCCAGTCATGCTCAACTGGGACTTGTGGAGGTGAACCTTTAACTTTGCTTCTGTAGGTGCAGACTTTCTTGATCTTTTCAGCAGCTCTGGTCACTGTTCCAGAGGGGCATCTCTAGGCTCAGACTCAATTAGTTTGTCAATGGGCAGTAAATGATTTTGCATTGTTTTACATCTTTGAATTATTCTCAGCCTTACTTTGTACACTGGTTGCATCATCTAGTTTGCCCACTACAGTGTGAGGGAGTGGTGCCATCTGTCAGCAATCTTGTGCATGCAGTCCCAATTTCTTGTAATACCGATCTCCTCCTGGGTTCTGTGCTTTCACCTTATCATACCTTCTTTGTGAATTTCTTTTAGCTATGTTTTGAGCCAGTTATAGCATGAGTTAGCTGGGTCTTTAACTTTGCACATACTGTAAATAGTTTCACCTGAACCCCATCGGAGAGACCCCAACACACATCTACTGGTAGTCGAGCTTCTTCCAAACATCAGGTGGGGGAGAATCAGTGGCATCACTTTGTGCAGTTATAGCATGTACCAGGGTGCCAATTTGTTGGCTCATCTAGAACATCCCTTGGGTGCAGGTACCTAGCATATCTAGCAGTCCTGTTGAAACGTTCAGCTGGGTGGAATGAAATGGAGTAATTACACACGTACAAGGTCCCCCAAGGTTATCACACAGTCACCGGTGGCCACACAGAGTCCCCAGAATTTTCTGCATCCCCAAAATGCAACTGTCTTGTGTCCAGAAAATTCCCAAGTGCTGATGAGTGAAACAGGAGTGGTATACCACATGCAAAGTCCACCAGAATTTATTGTGCAGTCACTCATGTATGCAGTGTTCACACATAGTCCCCAGAATTTTTCTGCATCCCCAAAATGCAACTGTCTTGTGTCCAGAAAATTAACATACTATGATAATGGTGTCATGATGCACAGCGTCTTACCAAACCATGTGAAGGAGGGATAACATGACATGAATGACCATTCAATGTTCCATCACAATGATGACAGTGAGAGAATTGTTGCATGTCCAAAGTGTGCTGCGAATATGATGCGGTGCAATCACCTCAACCAGATGGAAGGGTGCCCTTTGTGTGTACACTAATAGTAGCCTTGGTGAGTCTATATATATATTGGGGAGAGGGGGTAGGGTGGAGGGGTCCAGAGCCACCTTTAACACAGTTTTTAAGGGTGCAAATAATACACTCTAATACCCAAGTGATATCCTAAACATTACATTTTTGACATGAAAATTATATTATGGAATGTTAAAGGAGCTATGTCTCGGGTTAAGCAGCTTCAGATACTCAAGCATTTAGTGGTACTGAACTGCCATGTCGCTTTTTTACAGGAAACGCACATGCTGGAAACAGATAATTTACTGAGAAGGGGCTTTATTGGGACGGTGTATATGGCAGGGATCTCCTCAACACAATGTGGCATAGCGAACTGATAGCTAAGGGCACTCAGTTTCTAGAACTACAAAAGGTAGTTGACCCACAAGGCAGGTTTATTTTCCTAAGGGGGATTCTAGAAAGTATGGAAGTGCTCATAGGCACGATATATGGTCCAAACAAGGAATCCCCAGATTTTTTTGTTAACCTATCATTAACCCTTGCTCCCTTTAGTGGATTACCCATAATTCTAGCAAGAGACTGGAATCTAGTTATAAATTCCGCTCTAGACAGATCCTCTTCAGTAGGACCCAATCTTTCCCTGGCCCAAAGATCTCTATGAGATCTTATAGATGTGTATGGCTTAATAGACCCCTGGAGCATACTGAATCCTGGCACAAGGGCTTATACTTTCTATTTGCCTGTGCATAGATCCCTCTTCTGGATTGATTTCTTTCTGATTAACCAGAGAGTAATTGGAGGATTGCAGGGAAGTGGGATCACTCCCAGGGTGCTGTCTGATCATTCCCCAATTTGGTTGGAAGTTAACTTCGCCTCAAGTATGCAAAAAGACACTATATGGAAATTAAACCCTCAGCTTCTTAATCAGGAGGACACAGTAACTCGAATTAAAGATCTTATAAAGCAATTTATGGGTCAAAATGAAGGATCTATTCCCGCTTTTGATAAAATATGGTGTACATTAAAATGTGTGCTGCGAGGGGAATTTATTAGAATTTCGGCTACCAAAAAGCGAAAACAGGATATAAAAACTAAAGCCCTCTTGGAGGAAATTAAGGCCTTAAAAGCCTTGCTGTCAGATCCCCCATCAGATGATGAAATATGGCATCTGGTAGTACTGCGGAATGATTATGCAGAAATTCTGAGGGAGAGAACGGAATATGCCCTCTTCAAAACCCAAGCTAAGTACATTGAACAAGAGGAAGAAAAACAGTCATCTTCTGGTGATGAGGCTTAGAAAACAAGAGGAGTCTCGTCCTGTTGTCTTTGTGTTTTCCTTATCGACCAGTGCTATCTTAACCACCCCTAGGCAAATTGCTAACGAATTTGAACAATACTACTCGCAGCTGTATAGCCCTCCTGAACCTACCCCTCCACCTAATGAAATTCGGGACTACTTGTTAGCCTCATCATTGCCTTCGCTGGAGGTAGCCCAGCAAGAGTTTTTGGCACACCCTATTTCATAGCAAGAGATTAGGGATGTTATTAGGTCTCTTATTAAAGATAAAGCTCCGGGCCCAGATGGTTTTCCATCCCATTTTTATAAGGTTTTTGAGGTGGATCTGTGCCCCATTCTCCTTCGCCTGTTTAATTTTAAATGTGAGAAGGGGATCACGGATATGACACTCTTGGAGGCAATTATAGTGGTGTTACCAAAACCAGGTAAGGAGAAGAATAGGGTTACAAACTTTCGTCCCATTTCATTGATGAACTATGATATAAAACTGTTTGCCAAAATACTAGCAGCAAGGGTGTCCAAAGTCTGGGAGGGGCTTCTGAGTCCTGAACAGATTGGGTTTGTACAGGGTAGAGTCTCATCAGATCATATCCGTAAATTGGCACATGTCTTCTCCGTATCTAGGGAGGCAGATAAACCAATGGCTCTAGTTTCCCTGGATGCAGAGAAGGCATTTGACAGGTTTAATTGGGCATACCTAGCTTGATACCCTAGCTGTAATGGGTTTACGCCTTTTTATTTCCTGGGTTAAAGCATTATATTCTGAACCTAGAACGAAAGTTTACTGCAATGGAGTTTTCTCCTCTGCTTTCCCTTTAAAATCAGGTACTAGGCAAGGTTACCCACTTTCTCCACTATTATTTAACCTATATCTAGAACCATTGATACAAAAGTTAAATGCTTCCCCAATGTTACAAGGTATTAGGATAGGGACGTTTCACTTAAAGTTATCAGTTTACGTGGATGACATCCTTCTGCATGTCACTAATCCTTGTGAAGCCATCCAAGCTGCCCTACAGATAATTCAAAAGTTTAGTAAAGTTTCAAACTACAAACTTAATATTAGCAAATCAGAAGTGATGCCCTTGAACCCTTTGCTTTCCAGGAAAGATATTACCCCGCTATCCATGGCCTGGTCCACCCGCCTTAAATACCTAGGAATAGTTTTACCTACATCAGTGTCCCTGATGAAAAAGTTGAAATTAGATAATTTAGTAAAGGATATTCAATTGGATCTAAATAGATGAAACTCTATGCATTTGTCCCTCCAAGCGAGGGTTAGTGTAATTAAAATGAATGTTTTGCTGAGGGTATTCTATCAGCTCAATATGTTAAATGTCTATCTCCCCCTGAACTGGTTCCGTAGACTCCACAGTATAATTTCCTAATTTATATAGAGAAACAAGACCCCACGTGGAGCATACAATTGCTTAAGTGCCCTAAGACAACTTGGGGGTCTAAAACGCCCTCATTTTTACTACTACTATTTAGCTAGCCATATGGTTAAGTATATGCGCTGGATTGCTACCCCTTCTGACATTGGAAATGTTGCTAAATTTCCCATATGGTTACAAGCTGAACAATACTTATTAACTGGTTATCTCCAGAAAGCCTTTTGTTCATAGCCCCGGATAAATTGCCCAGCAATTTACGAGGCTCAGTTATATATATTTCACTAAAGGTTCATTCACAGTTTTGCAAGTCAATGAAATACAATACCCAACTGGACTTATTGCAACCCGTTTTCGGTAACCCCAATTTTAAATTGGGTGATAAAATTGTTGCTCTCAAAGAGTGCTCGGACTCTTAAGTCAAAGTTCATGACCTGGTAGTATATGGTAAACTAGGGGGAACATTAGAGTTATTAACTTGTTTTCAACTTCCCAATAAATACTCCTTTTTTGTGTTTCAAATTAGGCACATGTTGGTAAATTGGTTTGGCTCGGGTGTATGGAATACGCAACAGGTGGCTCCTCTTCAGGAGCTTCTTGAACGTGTTAAGCAACCACATGCCGTATCTCAGCTGGTCTCGTGATATGGGAAACTAAACCCGGAAGTATCAGGTCACTCTAATTATTGGGTGCATAATTTTCTGCATGACAATTGTATATGGGATAAAATCTGGGAAGGAGCCTGTTTTTACACTGCCAATGACCATTTACGACTAACATAATTCTATATATAGCATAACATTTATTATACCCCGGCTAAATTGCATGAATGGGCAAGATACAGAATCAAGCATGTTTCAGGTGTGAACAGGAACCAGGGACGCTACTTCATGTACTATGGGACTGTCCCAAAGTGGCCTGCCTGTGGAGAACCATTCGGGAAAGGGCCGACCCATTGCTGGGGTTATAGGAACACTTTTCACCACAGGTTTGTATAGTAAGGGATTATGCCACTGTCCCTTTCAAAGAGAGGAGGTACCATATTGCCATTATTTCTCTGTTGGTTAAAAGGCTTGTGCTTTGCTATTGGAAGGACCAACATGTGATTTCTTACCTTGAGTGGGTAAAGGAACTCCTACATAACCTAAATAGATAAAACAATTGCGAGGCTTCGTGGTAGGCTCCCCCTGTATAAATGCAGAAGGGAGAAGCTTTTTACACTTTGGTCCATGCCTCCTGTTTCTTAGGAAACCAAGCAAGTGGTGAAGAATAGCTAAGTAGACAACATACTGTACGGGCATAACATAGGGAGCACTTGGCTGCCCTAAATGATCCCTTCATTAAATTTTTTATAGATAAAGGGGATAGCAGAGTTACCTAGTAATCGTGAACTGCACCTCTGGGGAGGGTAATATGGCTCTGGAGGGACAGGATGGGGGGTAGGGAGAGGTATGGGGGAGGAGTAGTTGACCATTGACTGGAAGGCATGGTTAGACTATGTTTATTCCCTGTATCTAGTATATTACAGATTTTTAAAATGTTATATATGTTTTGTTAATGACTCATGCCATGGTACCAATGTAATTATTGCTGGAAAGTTGTATGCCTGTTAAGAAGTACTGCAATGGCATAAAATAAATAAAGTATATTCAATTAAAAAAAAAATATATATATATATATATATACTGTGTATATATATATATATATATATATATATATATATTATGGCAGCACAGTAGTGTTACCGTAGTTAGGGTTGAGTACCCCATTTAAGGTTAAATGGTGAAGTTTTGCACCTTAATAACTTTGCCACTGTTCAATGGATTTGCCTAAATTTGGCAGGCATGGTGCGTAACCCTAGATCTTGGGATCTGGCAACTTTTGTACCAGTTGGATATACGCTGTGGAGTTATTAAGCGACGTCCATGCTTGCAATTATGGTTTTTGTGCATTCTTTGCTCACGACTACAGGTCGCAGTTTGTGCGACCAGTCCGAAAACTTTAGGGAACTTGCGGCCAGGGTCACCAGTGTGCCTTTTGAAGATTTTGTGAAAAAATATTGAATGGTTCAAAAGTTATTCAAAAAACAATTTCCCTATTATAGTCAATGGGAAAAGTTAACAAAAAGGTCAACAGTGTCTCAAATACAGTTTTTAGTGTTGCAAATGACCCCTGTAGTGTCGTGAGGCAGCCATTTTTTTTCAGTTAGTGGCCACAGAAATGCTTGGCATTTAAATTTGGGACCCTCTAGGGACACGATTCTTTTTGTGTTCACCTAGCCGGACCTTGAGGATGCTAGCCATGTCTTTTTAGGGAGGTTAAACGCCCCAGAAATATGTTTTTTAATTTTTGTGAAAAAGTAGTGTCACTAAGTAGTGTCGCACTCATGACACTTTCGTGATTTCATTTGCTGAAGTGTTGAGATTTGCAACACTATTTTGCAACACTATGCCCAAAATAACAGGAATTTTTGCCACCCTGCTACAAAACAATGGTTTGGTCTTTTGGGCTGAAATTTGGAGGAAAGAAAACCAGCATCCCACAGATGTGCCTTTTGGTGGTTTGGTGACAAAATATTGCATGGAAGGAAAGTTACAGTGCTCTGAAGTTGACACTTTTTCCCATATACTAACATTGCGGCGTCTGCCACACCTTTTGGGGTCCGAATCTCGGAAACGGTGCGAGTTATGGACTTTTCATCGGAAAAATGCTTAGTCCCTCAAATGGGGGCTAAGTGCAAAACTAGCCAGGAAAGTAATAATTCATATGAAATTTAATTTTTTTTTCTTCGTTGTACGGTTCCTGAGATATAGGCAATTTAGTATTCCAACTCCTCATTTTCTGCTCCGAGAACCATTATTGTGCATACATTCTTTGTGCCCACTGTGTTTCTCTATGCAGCTGTTGGGGAAAACCAGGGTGTGCGCTCCAGTTATTGTTGCACGTAACGTTTCCACTTGCATTTCAGTACCTTTTTGCATTAGTGTTCCTGTTTACGCCACCGTGTGAGTTACCCTTTGCTTTTCTGTTTGCACTTGTGTTTGCATTACTCTTACCATCTGTGTCTACAGCACTGTTTCTGTTTGTGTTTTACTTTGCGTCACCCTGCGCATTACCATTTGCGTTTGCAGCCACCCTTCCATTTTGCATTTGCGTTTGTCTTTCATTTTGCGTCATCCTTGTTGTTACCGTTACCATTTGCATTTCCAATTGCGTTCCCGTGCGTGTTACGGTGTGCATTTTCATATGCGTTTGTGTTTGCATTTCTGTTTCCTTTGGCGTTTTCGCTGCTGTTACCGTTACCATTTGCGTTTCCAATTGTGGTAATGTGACCATGCGCATTACAGTTTGAGTTTCTGTAAGTGCTTGTGTTTGCATTTCTGTTTCCTTTGGCATTATTGCTGCTGTTACTGTTACCATTAACATTTACAATTGCGGTACCGTGACCGTGTGCATTATGGTTTGCATTTCCATACTCACGTGTGCTTCCATTTCTGTTTCCTTTGGAATTATTGTTGCTGTAACCATTACCATTTGCGTTTACAATTGTGGTACCGTGACCGTGCGAGTAACGGTTTGCATTTCTGTACCTGCTTGCGTTCCCATTTCTGTTACTGTTTCCTTTAGTGTTATTTTAGTTGTTACCATTACCATTTGCGTTTCCAATTGCAGTACCGTGATCTCGCATTATGGTTTTACATTCCACTCAACGCTTAGCAAAACTCCGTTCATAGAAACATAGAAGTTGGCAACGAAGATAAGGACATAAAGGCCATCAGTCTGCCCATTTCTTTTCTACTTTATAAATGTGCCATTGGCCTTTGCTCTGTCAGTGACCTATCTATTCATAGTCATTTGTATTGCTCCCTCATGCCTATCCCATGCCTGTTTGAAGCCCTGCACTGTATTCATAGCCACCACTTCTTGTGGTAAGCCATTCCATGCATCTACCACCCTTTCTGTAAAAAGAATTTCCTCACATTCCCCTTAATTGGCCTCCCTCTAATCTCATGCTCGTCCTCTTGTCCTGCTATTTTCTTATATTTAAACATGTTAGACTCTTTCACCTTGTTTATGCCCTTAAGGTGTTTGAATGCCTCGATCATATCCCTCTCTCCCTCCTTTGCTCAAGGGTATACATATTGAGCTCCGTTAATCTGTCCTCATATGTCTTCTGATGCAGTCCCTGCACCATTTGGTTGCCCTTCTCTGGACTGCCTCAATTTGGTTAATGTCCTTTTGAGAGGTGTGGCCTCCAATACTATCATGAGTACTCCAGATGGGGCCTAACCAGTGTCTTGTGCAGAGGGATTACCTCCCTCATACGACTTGTGATACCCTACTAATACACCCCAACACCCCCCTAGCCTTACCTACTGCTTTAGAGGTCTGCTTGGATGATTTCAGGTCATCAGTGATGATGATGCCCAAGTCTCTTTCTTCCTTTGTGACTGCTAGCAACTCCCCCTCCCAGCCTATAAGTGGCTTCAGGGTTTCTCTTCCCTATGTGCATGATTTTGCACTTCTTTGCATTAAATCCCAGTTGCCACTCTTCTGACCATTCTGCTAGTTTATCCAGATCTCTTCTCATTCTGCCCACCCCATCTGGCTCATCTACTCTGTTGCAGATCTTGGTGTCATCTGCAAACAGACAAGCCTTACCCTCTAGTCCATCTGCGAGGTCACTAATGAAGATGTTGAATAGGACTGGCCCCAGGACTGATCCCTGAGGTACCCCACTTGTGACTTGCATCTCTTCTGACTGTATACCATTTACCACCACTCTCTGTTTTCTGCCAGTCAACCAATTTGCCACCCAGTTGACCAACTTCTGACCCACCCTGAGCCTACCTAGCTTATTTATCAATCTTCTATGTGGAACAGTGTCAAAAGCTTTGCTGAAGTCAAGGTAGGTGACATCAACTGCTCCCTGGTCCACCACTCTGGTTACCCAGTCAAAGAAATCTATGAGATTAGTTTGACAGGACCTTCCTTTGTAAACCCATGCTGTCTTGGATCCTGTGCCCTATGGATTCCAGGTGTTGCACTATCCTTTCCTTAAAAAGGTGCCTCCATAATCTTACCCACACTACTGAGGTAAGACTGACCGGGTCTGTAGTTCCCGCCTCTCCACCTACCACTCTTGTGGAGGCGGGATCACATGAACCCTTCTCCAGTCTTCTGGGACCTCTCCTGTGCTCAGAGACTCACTAAACAATTCTGATAATGGCTCTGCTAGTTCCTCCTTTAGCTCCTTAAGTACCCTGGGATGTATGCCATCAGGTCCCATTGCCTTATCCACCTGAGCTTAGCAAGTTCTTGTAGGACCCTTCTTTTGTGAAGGGAGTAGTGCTCACCTCCCTCCCCCTGTGTCCATGATGCTGAGCTGTGGGCCCTGCCCTACCTTCTCTTCAGTAAATACTGAGCAAAGTATCTATTTAGGATAGATGCCTTTATAGGGTCCTCCTCCTCACTTGCTCCCTTTCTCCATTAAGCTAGCAATACCCCCTCTGGACTTTCTCCTTTCATTAATGTATCTATGAAAATCTTGTCACCTTCCTTTTACTGTTCGTGCTAGTGTTTCCTCAGTTTGGGACTTTGCCTGCCTTACTGCCTTACCTGCTTCCCTTAGGCAGGTTGGTATGCCTCCTATCTTCATCCCGCTGTGTTCCCTTATATTTCCTGAAGGCCAGCCTTTTGGCTCTGACCTTTTCTGCTACTGTATTTGAGAACCAAAGTGGTTTCCTTCTTCTTTTGCACTTCCTTTTCTGTCTAACACAATGGGATGTTGCTTCAAGTATTGCATCCTTAATGCTTGCCCACTTTGCCTGTACCTCCTCACCTGTGTTTCTTTTTGCCCGGGCTAGCTTAACTCTGTTGGCCATCTTATCAAAGTCAGCTCCTCTGAAGTCCCATATTTTTGCCTTGGAATGGGATGATTTAGATGTAGTAGCCAAATTGAACCATACCATGTGATGGTCACTGGCCCCCAGGTGACCTTCTACCTGGAGATCTGTGATCCCTTCTTTGTTATTCAGTACTAGATCTAGGATAGCTCTGTCTCTTGTGGGTTGCTGTACCAGTTGTTTGAGGCCCTCCCCCTGCAGGGAATCCACTATGAGTCTAGTTCTGGCAGATGTTCCTGCTGGTATTGACCAATCTGTATCTGGCATGTTGAAGTCTCCCATTATCAGAACCTCCCTTTAGCTGTCATGTTTTTGTATATCTTCTAACAGTAATGTGTCTATGTCCTCCCCTGGTCTGGGGCCTGTAGACAACCCCAGTTCTTATGGCTGTCCCATTTCCTGTTTCCAGGGTGACCCACAGTTCTTCTGGCTCCTTATGTGTATTCTGAATTTCTGTAGCTTTGATATTTTCATTAACATACAGGGCCACTCCTCCCCCTTTTTGCACCTCGGTCTCTTCTGAACAATACATAGCCAGGTACTGAAGTCTCCCAAGTGTGATTACTGGTAAACCACGCCTCACTAATTGCTACTATGTCCAGTTTAGCCTCTGACATTATGTGCCTGCAGGTCTGGGATCTTATTTCCCAGGCTGTGAGCATTTGTGTACATGATTTTCCATTGGCCAGATTTGTGTGTGTTAGTTGTTGGGTGAAGTTTGGCATTACCCCTGTGCATCATATGGGGAGACAAACCTTTTTTCTTACCTGGTGATGCAAATGAACGGCAAACACGCTGAATTCCTGTTTGACCACTAGCTGAGGGGGGAGGGGTGTTCTTCCCATTTGACGTATGGGGTGCTGCACCCCTCTCCCCATTTGCTAGTTTTAAATATTCTGCAAAGACGTCAAACTTCTGCCCCAATGCACTGACTCCCTCTTTAGTCAGATGCAGTCCATCAAATTTAAAGAACTTTCGCTCCCAGAACTGTTGCCAGTTCCTACAAATCTGTGTCCTTTTTCCTGGCACCAGTCCTTGAGCCACGTGTTTAGCTCCTATCTCCCTTCTCTGACCTTCCGTCCATCTGCTCCCTTCTCCCAGACTGGCAGGATCTCAGAGAAGGAGATGCGGACGAAATAGATGATAGTTTGTCACCCAGCCTAGTCAGGTGTTCCTTGGTCTCCACAACTGACCAGCTGGCAAGATCATTAGTCCCTATGTGTACTAGGACATCAATGTTTTCTCCTGCTTTGTGAACAATTTTAGAATCGGTCAGTGTCTCTCCATGCTGATGTACCTGGGAGACATCTGACCATCACCCCTGGCTGGAGATGGGTATCAACTCCCGAATCATGGAGTCTCCTATGATCGAAGTTTTTGGATTTCCTTTGTGCTTGTTTAGTTTTGGTTCCTGATTTGGGTGAGTATTGTTGTGCTAGCTCCTGTGCCACAGTGTCCTGCTCTGCAGTGTCTTCTGCCTCTTTATATGATTTCAGAGATAGAGGCAGATACCTGTTTGTAGTGTTTATATGGTTTTGAAGGTAATGTGTTGGAGAGCAGAGAGTGATGGGGCACCTGATTTGCTCCTCCTAACCACCTGCCAACCTCCTGGACCAACTACCCTCTGCGGTCGAGGTTTTCTGTTGGATGCTGGGGAAATGGCGGGTGGTTCTTATAATGTATTCCTCTTCAATATGAAATTGAGGCGTGCAATCTCTGCCCATGCTGCCCGGAGCTGAGACCTAAGATCTCCAAAGACCCAGCATGTAGGACAGTGTCCTAAATCCTGTAAGACTGTCCTTCTGAAAATTGTTCCACAGTACCTGCAGTTAATGAAATCCATTCCAAATAAGTTGCTGGGTTTGTATCCTAGTCAGAGTAATTAGAAGGAACAAAAGAAGGAAAAAATGCAAGTAATTGTTTAATTGTGCTTTGTTTAACTTGTTATAACAAGTTAAATTACTAGTGCCCCTGTAAATGAGATCACCTTGTGGAGGCCCCACTGATCCACCCCTTCCTGCTCTGTCACAGGAAATGTCACAACTGTGGTACCCTATAAAAGGAGTGTAGAGTGGGGTGGTTGGGGATGGGGGTGGGTGGCTGTGCCCTTCCCCTGCCTAAAAAGAACAACCACGGATGAAAGAATAAGGAGGTAAGAGCAGAAACAATCAGTCAACAATAAATGCAGTAACCCTGAAAGCTTATCCTAATGTTAGATAAAACTGTAAAACCTGTAAAGCACCACCTGTAATAATTTCAGAGAAGATATACCCTGTAAGAACACTTTGCTCCAGAGAAAATAAAGCAGTAACAGAAGATATACCTTGCAAAAGACAATTTTAATCAGAAGATTACAGCAGTAATCTGTTAGCACACACCTGTAGGCACACCTTGTAATAATGCAGAAGAAGTACACCAGCAACAACAATTTGAATCAGAGAAAAATAAAGCAATGAAATGTTAGCAACAAACAGTAGCAATCCCTGTGAGTAAAAATATAAAAACACCACCACACAGTAAATCTGCTTAGCCAAACTAAGTTTTAATCCTTCTCCCTTGCTCTGGCAAGTTTCTCTACTCTGCCTTTCAAGCAGTCTTAGAAGGAAAGAGCTCAGGTGAAGCTAGGTGCCTTGGCCAGCAAACCAAGTTTCTGTTTCCTTTGGCATTATTTTTGCTGTAACAGTTAACATTTGCATTTACAATAGTGGTACCATGACCATGCGCATTACTAGTTGCATTTCCGTATGCGCTTGCGTCTCCGTTTGCTTCACTGTTTGCTTTGGCATCACCTTGCGCTTCCGTTTCTATTAACATTTGCGTTACCATTTACGTTTGTGTCTCCAAGTGCATAATTGTTAACGCCTGTGTTTGCATTGCAGTTATCGTTACTATGTCACAAGTCATCATGTGGTGGGAGCGTTGGGCCCGAAGGGCCTGCACTCCCACCACTGCATTCTATTCATTATTTACAGTCCTCATTCTCAAAAAGAAGAGAAATTCATGGCAAAAAAAACTCTGTTTAATGCATCAGTTAGGGCTGTTCCACAATGACAAAAGCGAGGAAATTTGGTGTTAGATTTGAAAGCCCCTTAGCCCCAGCCCACCCCCACCTGGCATCGGGGTCTGCATTGGGGTAATCGGCCCTAACTCTCACCCCATCACATGTGTAAACAAGCTGAGGTATAGGAGAATGGGGTGAGAGTTAGGACCAATGACCTCAACGCACACCCCAATGCTGGTGGGGGGGCAGGCTGGGGGTGCAAGAGGAGCTTTCAACCCTAACACCAAATATCCTCACTTTTGTAGCTGTGGAACAACCCTAACTGATGCATTAAACAGAGTTTTATTTACCATGAATAAATATATATATATATATGTATTTTTCTATGTGGGGTGATTGACATATATATACATGTACTCATTGTATTGTTTTGCATTACAGGTCACATACTGTTGGTGTGCACATTCCCATGCTAGATGAGAAATGATGGCATTGGAATTGGAAATGGAATACTTTCAAGCCAATGAAGGTAAGTAATTTTTTTGGGGGGGCATATTTGCAAGTAGGTCTCATTAATGGTTTATTATTTGGTTACTTCTTCTCAGATTGTATCTGCATCCTTCTCCAAGCTGGTAATGATGGCCATGGTCATCATCGATTCAAACAACTTCTGCTTGTTGCATGTCTGCCCCAGCCCCGTGGGGGCCATGATGTTGAAGAAGTTCTTTGGAAAAGGCAACTATGACACCACAAAGCATCTGGAAGTTTCCTAAAAAAAGAAATGAAGGACCTATTACAACTTGATTGCAGCAGTAAGACATTATGTTTAAGCCATGGCTGTTCCACCACAGGTATCTGGATTGACACAGATAGCAAGCTGTCCCACTGCAATCATCAGATCACAATTTAAGTTAGTACTAGGCTGTAACAAATACACTGTGTCTGTGTCCCTTCGTCCCAACTCAAGTTACACTTTAAAACCACATCTTGTCAAGTAACATGACCTGGGTCCAACTTTTTCAGCACTGTCATGGTTGCACAGCTGCAAATTTGGAATACAGTGCAATATGTTTAAGAAATGTTTTTTGTGACATACATGTCACCTAGTTTATGAATCATCAGTCATATTTTTTGCACTCATGAAAAAAAAAAGGAACATATGCAATAAAACAGATATACTTACCAGTATGGATCGGAAATGGATATCCCATAGGTTCCTGTCGACCGTACTGCTGCTGTACCATTGATATAGACCTTCAGCAAAGGAGTCATTTGTTGTTAACCTGCAAAAAAACTGAATAAGTTGACAGTATGTGTTTGACCATTGCAGCTCAGAAAAGCAACAGAAAACAAAACATACAGCTAAAGGAAGTTGAATAGCATGAAAAACATTAGTACACATACTCACTTTATAGTTTTAATAGCAAGAAGCCTGGTGCCTGTGGCTGATGGATGTGGTCTCCTGTTCGACTCCCTCTGCCTTGGCATGGTCAAGACATGTAATGGAAAACATTATCACAATGGTGGTGGTGGGTGGTGGTGGTGGTGGTCATAGCTGAGGCACATGATGACATTCCCTCTCATATCTTCCTGCATCTGGTGGTAGTGGCAGTGGCTAACAATGGTCTTATGGTGGTGGTAGTCCAGGAGGACACACGGTCACATTCCCTATGGTGGCAGTGGCAAACAGTGGTCTTATGGTGGTGGTAGTCCAGGGGGACACATGGTCACATTCCCTATAGTGGCAGTGGCGAACAGCAGTCTTATGGTGGTGGTAGTCCAGGGACACACACAGTCACATTCCCTATGGTGGCAGTGAGGAACAGTGGTCTTATGGTGGTAGTAGTCTGGGGGACACACAGTCACATTCCCTATGGTGGCAGTGGTGATCAGGTAACAGCGGTCTTATGGTGGTGGTAGTCCAGGGGCCAGGATATACTGTGATCTGTGTTATAAATGTGATGTGACATGGAATTTGAGTCACTATGAGTGGGACAGTGATTTAACTTTATGGAAAAGAAAACATGTATCATACAAGAAATGTGTCAGTCTTTTAACCACTTAAGTTAAAACCTGCCAACATTAACCTCATCATCATTCATCATCATCCTCATAAAGAAAGCTGCCCTCACAGTCTTCTATGTCTGAATTCTGACCACTGGGAAATTCTTTCTCCATTGTGTTATCATCTATGTCAGTGGTAGGCCATTTCATGCTGCCAGTGCCACCAGGATGGTCCCTTTCTACAACAATAGCACAACCATAACTATGCCGGGATACGAATACTGAGGTTACAGTCTGAGCTGGTATGTGCCTCTCATTCATTTTTATGAATGTCAGCAAACTGACATTTGCAGGAGAGAGGTTTGTATGATGATCCTGAGCTATTGCATCTGCTGAGCTGAATAACTTCTCGACATTCACACTGGAGGGTGGGTATGTCAGGAACTTCAGTGCCACAGCGGTCAGCTCTGGACATTCACTGACCTTTCCATTCCAGCATAAAAGGGAATCATCAGTGACTGACAGATGCCTGTTTTCAGACAAATATGACAACCATTTGCTGTGCTGCGCTATGTCCAGTGGTTGATGCATCATCCGCTTCTCTGGAATCATTTATGTCACAAATCCCCTCTTGGGACAAAGCCTCCCAAAGTGGGTTAATGCCAATTGCTTTTGATGACAGACCAGCTGAAACTGTAGTCCTCTTCCCCTTACAGGATATGCTTGATACTACTCCTCCAGGTTCACCTTCAGCCTGATTATGCTGCTGAGGATTGCTGGCCTTGGCACGTGACTTCTGTGCCCCATGAACCAAGTGCACCAGTTGCCCACTGACAACTTTTACCTGTTCAGACCCACCCTCCAGTACTGAGGCAATTCCACATTTGTATTGTGGGTCCAGCATTGTTGCTATTGCAAAGTTGTCACTACGCTGAATGCTCAAGATGCGATGATTCTGGTCGAATACTGTCAGCATGTGTTTCAGCAACACACTGCTAGCACTGTCTCTGGCAACATCAAGGCTGTGCTGTACATTCACCAATGTCTGTCACAGCACCCACAGCAGTGGAATTGATTGGCTAATGGAGGCAGACTTGCCACTCACTAGCTGTGTGGCATGTTCAAAAGGCCTCAAGATTGTTATTACAGAGTCCATGAGGGGCCACTGTTTGGTCGTCATAGACATGGAGGCCCCGGAACTGTCACGGCTAGTGTGAATGACAAGATATTCTGAGATGGCATTGTACTGTTCATACAACCTCTCTGCCATGTATAAAGTGGAGTTCCACTGGGTGACAACTTCCAGCTTTAAGTGGTGCTGCGGGAGGCTGTTTCAGAATGCAACTGCCGAAGTTGGTCACGGGCCTTTGCAGAGCGTGAAAAGTGAGAACAGATACAGCGTGCAGCTGGCAGCATTTCCTTTATATCAGGGTACTGCAGAAACTCCTGCACCACAAGATTTAAACAGTGGACTATGCATGGAACTCCAAAAAAGTCACCATTCATGATGCATTTCACCACATTTGACCCATTGTCACTTGCTATGAACCCAGCTCTCAGGGAGAGGGGGTTCAGCCACTTGTCAATTTCAGTCAGTACCAAGACCAACATGTTTTCACCAGTGTGTGAACAGGTCACGTTGTGCATAGCAATCCTTGCATGCTGTCAAATTCCTGCAAGATTGCTACCACGACACTCCACCTTACTATACTGATTATTCACACTACCAACAGCACAAACAACACCCGACACCTGTGCCCAATGTGCTGTTATATACAAATATGAACTCCCTGCTGTTTTGCCACTTGTCCACATATCCATACTTAAATGGATGAATGGAGAGGAGGAATGTTGAAGGGCATGTCTTACAGAGTTGGACACAGTAGGGTACAACTCGGGGACAGCATGGGTGGAAAAGTATGTCCTGGATGGGACTTTTCATTTTGGACAGGCATGTGCAGCAAACCACTAGAACCCAGAATTCTCCACAAAGGAGAAGGGCAAAAGATCAATTGTCAGCATTTCAGCTACAGCAGCATTAAGTTCAAGTGACACTGTATGATTGGATGGGTACTTCAGCTTACGCGCAAAAACACTCTGTAACATGGGCTGACTTAAACATTTTACATGGTGTGTGATGACAAATGGTTCTGCTCTGTGCATCGCAGGAGGTGAAGTGTGGACGGGTGATGAAGACGGTTGCACAGATAATGACAAACCCAGAAATGCAGTTATTTTTCCAGATTTACCAACAGGGGCTGATGTACCACTTGCACTAGACATACTGCATTGACCACCACCACCGCTACTCTCGCCACCACTAGACAACATTTCAAAATCATTATGCTCCTCCACCTCATCATGCCTGTAGTAATCTTCTGCTGTTATTTCATCACTACTGCACACATTTAATTTTCTGCTTGATGTTACAGTCATGAAAGGGGATAACATGTCCATTATGGTTGATGACAAGGGTGAACACCTCACTGTGGTTTAGGTATTAGCTGCCATCTTGTGCTGGATCCACAGTGCCATGTGCCTGTTCTTAAGATGTGTATGCTGTCCCCATGTGCCCAGATGGCTCCCCTTTTTACCTCGCATCACACGTGCCTGGCAAACCTGGCAGATTGCAACTGATTCATCATTTGCATCTTGCACAAAAAATCCCAAACAAGGGATTGTGATGCTCTAGTTTTAACATGTCCCTGATGCTGCTTATTGGACTCCATTTTTTTTTTAAGCCATGAAGTAGGGGGTGTGCTGCATGATTTTTCAGGCAGGACACACTTGGACTGCAACTGACCACCACAATTACCTATCATTATTACTGGGTCATCATCATCATCAACTGAAACTGATAAATCACAACTTTTTACGGGGTGGGGGAGGTAAATGCAAACAGACCCAGACACAGCCACCTTGAATTTCTTTTTCTCCAGTTCCCAACAGGAGTCACTGACATCATCATCATATTCCTCAATATCATCCACATCTTCTGCTTGGATGCTGGCATGTGGACTGCATGTTGCAGCTACAGCATCATCATCATCATCATCAACATCACCATCACCATCACACGAGATTTCTTCACCACACTGTGAATCACTGCATGGTAAATGTGTGACCTGAACCACGGTGGAAGAAATGTGACATTGTGTGCTGTCGTTGACATGATGATTAGAATCCTCATGTTCAGTTACTGGGATGTTACTGGGGAGTATTCATCACTCATTGGCACTGCTTCATACTCCACTATATTTTTGGACACAGTAAACTGGTCGGAAGTGGAACTTGAGGCAGCAATACTCATATCACCACTAGCAACTGCACTAACACCACCAGCTGGGACAACCTCATCTCCTCCAACTATGAGTGAAGCTACCGATTGTGCTGTAAAATACATTGAAGGAGAAATACCTTTCCTCACATCAGCGATGCACTTCAGTGACTGCGTATTACCACGCCCACAGACAATCTTACCACTGGCAGCAGTGCCATGGCAGGAAAAAGCTTTGCTTGCACGTCTCTTTGCAGGCTTTTTGGGGGATCAATAAGACTATTTTAAGCAAATTTAGATTTTGGAATGTTCAGTCTTGGTGGGGGATGGGGGATGCTGGATGTAAAACCAAAAAAACAACTGTGGGTTCAGTAAGAGATACAGATGCAAAGTCACAACAAGTTCAACAGCACCTTAATTAACGAGTGATGCTCTCAAGTCACAAACAATCTAATCTGGAATGAATACCTTTTGCCTGTGGGGAGAGCACTGACTGCAGATTACAGCAGTGCAAAACAAGGAAAAGATACAACAATGGCAGTACAAAATCACGCAGGTGCAGTGGATAGCAAGTTCACACCGCTGTGCCTGCAATTACACTGTGGCATAATAAAAGGTGTACTATTGGATGTCACGCACCACACACACACACACACACACACACACACAAACACAAACACAATACACACACAATTTGTCTACAAGTAATGCATAGCAAATTGAAAACTTCAGTAATATACCACGTATTTTAAACAACCTGAAATTATGCACTGCTGCACCAAGTCCACAACGCACACACAATCAGCAAAAAAATGTCAACAATTACTGAAAATATTACTATGTGTACATTAACACAGTCAGTTATACAAGGAAAAATATAACCAAAAAACAAAGAACTCCCTAGTTTTCCAACTTAAGTCTACGTACACCACAGTTACGCCCCTCCCCAAAGCACACTTCCACAGTCTCTCAGCACACAGACTGAATGTTGTACATTAACATTCAAAATCCACACACAAACTATAAACGCTCAATGACATGAGCACAGGAGGGTTTCCTACACTCGAACTAAAGTTTCAGCAAAAACAAAGACTCAAAAAGGATTTTTTAACAGCTTTTATAAGGTTTGAATCACAGAAAGCTCTCAGAGCAGACTGTCTCCTACAGCTTCCTATACACAATATCCCAAACTGAGGCTGTGCCCCCCCTAGCTGTTGGAGGTCTGACTCTGAGCAAGTAAGGAGACTACTGAGAAATATAGGAACTTTTTGTCTTGGAACAGGAAGATCAGGAGCTAAAAGGGCACAGAGGCAGTAAGTAAGATGGGGAAGAAAAAAGAAAAAAAAGAAAGAAAATAAACAAACAGAGGAAAGAGTTAAGTATTCCAAACAACAGTTAGGAGGCCAGAAAAAAAACATGATGGGAGTGGTGCAGTGCAGTGGCTGTGGAGCAGCAGTCTTCCGGGAGACATTCTGGAGGATGCAGTGTTGTCCCATCTGCAGGCAGCTCTCTGGGCTGAGGGAGGAGGTTGCTCATCTCCAGGCTGAGTTGGCCAGGATTTGTGGGACCTCCTCTCCCATCCAGGGACCACCAGGGTCACTGCCGTTTCCTCAGAGGTTGCCAAGAAAGAGGAGTGGTTGGACCACAGTGGGCTCAGGGAGGGTGAGGGTGGTGGAACAGAGGCGCATCCCTCCAGTTGTACCTCTCCACAATTTCTATGTCATTCTGGAAAAGTGTGGTTCCTCTATGAAGGCACCCACAGTGAAGACCAAGGAGGATGCTGGGAACCTCCACAAAGGAGACCCACAGGTGGGTGGCATGGGACCCCACAATGGAAGGAAACAACTCCTGGTGGGGGACTCCATTGCTAAGAAGGTAGAACTGGGGGAGGAAGGGGAGAGGGAGGGAGGTGCCTGCCTGGCACCATGGCTTGAAGGGACAGGGAGTGAATCCTCAGGATCACAGGAGCAGCTGCATAGGGGAGGGAGCTGGATGTCATTGTCCACCTAGGGACAAATGACCTGGCTAAGAACAGGATCAGAGCAGTGCAAGAAGCATTTGTGGAGATGGGGAGGGGCCTTAGACAAATAGCACACATGGTAACATTCTCGGAGGTGCTGCCTGTCTATGGCATGGATGAGGCTAGGGTGCTCCACATCATGGGATTCAATCAGTGGTTGAAAAACTGGTGCAGAGCTCAGGGATTTGGCTTCATTGGGGACTGGGGGTCCACCTGAACTGATGCAGGCCTATACTGGCATGATGGTCTGCATCTGTCCAGGAAGGGAACCAGGATCCTAGGTGATAGGTTTAAATTCTTCATTGGCAAGCATTTAAACTAGCCAGGGGGGGCGCTGGAAAGGAGCAGGGAAATCCTAGCTTCCCCCCAAAAATCAGGGTACTAAGTGAGGTAGACACCAACATAGAGATGTCAATAGGGAGAAGCGCAGGGGTAAATGAAGAAAGTGACAAACACAATAAGGACAGGGATGGGGCAAAAAGGGGTAAGGCCATCAAGAAATGGAGGGTAATGAGTACCAACACCCATAGTCTGGGAAACAAGCTCCCTGAACTGGTGGCCTTGATGGAAGAGGGATGCCTGGATATTGTAGCAGTCACAGAAACATGGTACACAGAGAACCATGACTGGGATGTTGATATACCAGGGTACACAATCTACAGGAGAGACAGGGAGGGCAGAAGAGGAGGGGGAGTAGCTGTCTATGTAAGGGAAGGGATAAAGGCAACTGAACAAAAGAGTAAACAGGAAGGAGAGGAGGCACTGTGGGTCACCTTAGAGACTGGAAATGGCACCACAATCCGCACAGGGGTTGTATACAGACCCCCATGTCAGGGGAAGGGAATGAACAAGGATATGATAGAAGGCATACTTAAGATGGCAGAGAAAGGGGAGATACTGTTGATGGGGGACCTTAATATGCCAGATATTAACTGGAGCACCTTTGCTGCAGCCACATCCAAAAGCAGGGCCATTCTTGATGCCCTTCAGGTGGCATGCCTCAGACAGCTAGTTTTGGAACCTACTCATGAGGGAGCAATCTTAGACCTCATACTCTCAAATGGAGACAGTGAGAGAATCTCAGATCTAGAAGTGGGTAGCCATTTGGGAACAAGTGACTACCAAACAGTGTGGTTCATGATAAACTCAGCTAGAGAGTCAAGTCATACAAAAGTGAGGGTTCTGGACTTCAGCTTGGCTGACTTTGGCAAGATGGGAGAGTGCCTTAGAAAAGCACTAGCAAACAGGCTAGAAGGAGAGGTGGAGCAACAATGGGAAAATATCAAAACTGCCATCACAGAGGCAACAAGCCTTTGTGTGAAGCAAACAGACAAATCAAAATGAAAGAAAAAGCCACTATGGTTCTCAAAAGAAGTGGCGGTGAAGGTTAGGGAGAAAAAGATAGCATTTAGGAAGCAAAAGGAAACACAGAAGGAGCAGGACAGAGAACTGTACCAGTTAAGACAGAAGGAAGCAGGGAGGGTAGTCAGAAAAGCAAAGGCACAAATTGAGGAAAAGATAGCCAACTCAGTTAAGAAGGGGGATAAAACCTTTTATAGGTTTATCAGAGAGTGTAGAAAGACAAAGGGAGGGATAGTTAGGCTGAATAGAATGGATGGTGGGTGGGCAGAGAGGAACAGTGAAAAAGCAGGGACACTGAATGAATACTTCTGTTCAGTATTCACAAAAGAGGAAGTGGGGGAGGAGCCTAATCCAATTAACAGAAGCACTCTGGAGAGGGGGGTCAATCCCAGTCCTTTCACAGAAGAAAGGATTCTGAAAGAACTCTTAAAACTGAAGGTGGACAAAGCAATGGGGCCACATGGAATTCACACCAGAATTCTAAAAGAATTAAGCACAGAACTAGTGACACCACTGACTACCCTTTATAACAAATCATGGGAGGATGGTGTGGTACCTGAGGACTGAAAGAAGGCTGATGTGATTCCCCTTCACAAAAGTGGGAGCAAGACAGAGGCAGGAAACTACAGACCTGTCAGTTTGACCTCTGTGGTAGGGAAAGTGATGGAATCACTTTTCTGAAGAAAAGAATTGTTGAGTACCTAGAGGCCAGTGGGGCACAGGACCCAAGGCAGCAGGGGTTCACAGCAGGAAGGTCATGTCAGACAATTCAAATTGATTTCTTTGACTGGGTGACCAAAGTAGTAGACCAGGGAGGGGCTGTGGACATGGCCTACCTAGACTTTAGCAAGGCATTTGACACAGTCCCACACAAAAGATTAGTAGTCAGATTAACCAGCCTTGGAGTGGGTCCCAGGGTGGAAGTCTGGGTAAAACATTGGCTTAACAACAGGACACAGAAGGTAATTGTAAATGGAGTCCACTCTGAAGAAAGAGGGGTTACTAGTGGGGTACCGCAGGGTTCAGTACTGGGTCCAGTCCTTTTTAATGTCTTTATAAGTGACATTGCAGAGGGACTGGAAGGAAAAGTATGCCTCTTTGCAGATGACACAAAGATCTGCAACAGGGTTGATACACAAGGAGGTGTGGAAAGGATGAGATGGGACTTGGCAAGGTTGGATGAATGGTCAGAAGTATGGCAGTTTGGATTCAGTGCAAAGAGTACAAGTAATGCACCTGGGAAACAAAACCCAGGGAAGATTACATAATGAGGGAGGTATTAACAACAACAAAAATGGAAAGGACCAGGGGTAATCATATCAGATGACCTTAAGGTTGGCAAGCAATGTGGAGAAGGTGGTAGGGAGGGCTGGGGGATACTGGATGTATAGGAGTGGCATCACCAGCAGAAAACAGGAAGTAGTTATCCCCCTGTACAGACAGTTAGTGAGACCCCATCTGGAGTACTGTGTCCAGTTCTGGAGACCCCATCTCCGCAAGGACATAGACAGGATGGAGGCAGTTCAGAGGAGGGCAACTAAAATGGTGCAGGGTCTGCAAGAGAAGCCATACAAGGAGAGGCTAAAGGAGCTTAATATGTATACCCTTGAGGAAAGGAGGGAGAGTGGGGACATGATAGAAATGTTTAAGTACCTCAGTGGAATCAACAAAGTCCAAGAGGGTAGCATCTTTCAGAAAAAGAGATGTGCAAGAACAAGGGGACGCAATTTGAAGATAGAGGGGACGGCCTCAGGGGCAATGTGAGGAAGTATTTTTTCACAGAGAGGGTGGTGGATGCATGGAACAGCCTTCCTGAGGAGGTTGTGGGGTCTAAAACTGTGGGAGAATTCAAGAATGCATGGGACAGACATAAGGCAATTTTTGTGGGGGGTAGGAAGAAATAGGCTGTTGGTTAAATAGGATCTGCAGCTTATCCTCTAGGTAGGGAAATGGGCAGACTAGGTGGGCCAAGCGGTCCTTATCTGCCCTCAAAGTCTATGTTTCTATGTGCAGAAAATCTAGAGCCCATGTGACCTGAAATCCCATGAATCACTGCATAGTTCACCTTTGGAGTTTAAAACAAGGCAAAGTGAGGCGAAGTACATTGCTTTCAATGTACTTCACCTTAAATTTGTGGAGCAGTGGTTTGGGGAAGGCGGAGTAATGTGAAGTCATTGTTTTCAATGGACTTCGTGTTATCCATTATGATGTGAAGTACTCCACTTCACGCTGCAGATCACTTCGCAATTTGCCTTCACTCTATGAATCACTTCCCGGAGCGAATTGAGGCCACTTTGCCCACCACTAGCTAAAAGCATGAGCTCCAGAAGTCTTGAGCTAAACCCTGGGAATATCCAGGAGGCTTCTTGAAGAGGTACGGGGGTGCCATCAGAGGTCACCAGTGTCAGGAGCTCTAACAGTTAACCAGGGCCCTGTCCATTTAGGGCCTTATAGGTGAGATGCCTCACCTTGAAAAGGACCCTCCACCTGACTGGCAGCCAGTGCAGGGCACGCAGAACAGGGGTCATGTGACTGGACCTAGAAAGACCAGTCAGTAACCGAGCTGCTGCATTCTGCACTAGCTGCAGTCTGTGGAGGGTCCCTCCCATGACCCTAAAGTGAAGAGCATTGCAGTAGTCAAGTCTGGAGGAAACAAAGGCAGGCACTAGCATTGGCAGATCTTCAGGTGGAATGAGGAGCTTAATCCTGGCAATGTTCCATAGATGGTAAAAACCACTACTGGCTACAGATGACACCTGGTCAACGAAAGTCAGTCTGCTGTCAAGATCACGCCCAGATTTCACACCCTCGGGGAAGCTGTCAATGGGATAGAATGTAGTATTAGACCAGAACCAGCCCCGGGCAGCAACCCATTACACTTACGACCAGGCTCGATCACCAATGCCTCTATCTTGGCTGGGCTGAGTCTCAGCCAGTTGGAAGCCATCCAGTCATTGATTTTAGCCAGCAGTTGTTAAACACATCCACAGCTCCTGATGTTCCAGGAGTAAATGACAAATATAGTTGGGTATCATCTGCATAGCAGTGAAACTCCAAATTGTATTGTTGAATGATCTCACCCAGTGGCAGTAAATACACTGCGAACAATATCGGTGACAGGATCGAGCCCTGTGGAACTCCACAGGACAGAGGCATTGGGGAGGAAGAGAAATGCTCCATCACCACCCACTGCACCCTGTCTGAGAGATAGGACACAAACCACCTGATGACAGTACCGGCGAGTCCACAAAACTCACAGAGTCAGTCCAATAACATGACGTGGTCCACAGTGTCAAAGGCTGAGAAGTACAGATATACATTAAGTCAAGTCCCTGATATAGTTTCCCTTGGAGTGTATCCCCCGTTTCTTTAAATGTAAGAAACTATCCATTCCTGGCCTTTGTAATTGGGGCTCTAAAGAGCCCTATGGCCACAGAAAATTGTACTGGTGGCATCATTTGAGAAATACTGGTTTAGACATCACCCACAGCATCGTGATAAGGGTGTCACAATATGAATAGACAAGAAGGAACATGGCGCTGAGCACCACTGTACTCCATGAGTTTTTAACTTCAGTCAACGTAATGTATGAGGAACTGACTTGTTTTATACTTATAATTTTATTAATTTTTAAACATTAGTATGCATGCAGTATACGGTGGTGTCCCCCAGGATGAAACCTAATTCTGCAGCATTTTGCAGCACTGCTGCAGCAAACCTACTGAATAAAGCAATGCAATTTCAATAGCAATTAGTTCCTTTTGTCATTCAGGAAAATGTGACACTGCCAAGATGAAGTGAATACCACAGTTTTCCTGCATGACAAAAGGGACTAATTGCCATTGAAATTTATTTATTTATTTATTAGCTTTTGGTAACTGGGTAAGTGCACTAGGCAACAACCCTGCTTATTTTCAGGCACGGCCCGGGAGAGTACAAGAAGAAAAACAGCAGTGAACAATAAATTGTACATAATGAGAGAGAAAAAAAGAAAAAATACATAACCAAACAGTCAGGACAAAGTACATCAAACAGTAGAAGCAATTGAAAATACATACTGGGCAAGATACCAGACACATTATACAAGTTTGGGTTGTAATACAATAGTAGCTTAACGACAAGTTACTCAAGTCAATGATGGCATCAAGGAGAGATGAAAGTAGTATATATAACAATTAGGCATAACAGTAGCTTGGCTCGGATACAAAGATGGAGAACATCGGTGGCAGCCACGCAGAAGTTAAGTGCAATCACAGTTACCAAGAGCACTGAGGTGTGAAAACAAAGCATGCTTAAAGATAAGGTGAGATGAGGCATTCTTTACATGGGGGGGGAGAGAATTCAAAAACCTAGGAATGAAATAGGAAAAGGCTTGCTCGCCCATTTTTGGAGATGCAGGGCTGAGCAGAGAGCAAGCTAGAGGAGGAGGACCTAAGTGGGCGGGAGTGAGAGACAGGGGTAAGCATGTCACCCAGGGTGGCAGGTCGAGAGGTTCTGGTTATGAAGTCAATGAAACAACCTAAGACGTAAGCAAGGAGAGCATTAGGAGACAACCAGTTTAAGGCCAAGAAGAGTAAGCAGTGATGGGTAAGACAAGGAGCAGATAAGGTGAATCTACAGATATTGTTATAGGAGGTGTCCCATTTGGGAAGGACCCCTGTGTTGGCATGCGAGAATACAGGGAGAGCATATTGAAGTTGTGGAAGTAACACACCTCTCACTACTGAGATCCAGGTGGCAGGGGTGAGAGAGTGGTGAACTCTAAATGCTGCCCCAATCTTGGAGTTAGCCGAGCAGCACACTTCATTTATGTGAGCAGCAAAGTTAAGTGCAGGGTCGAGAGTAACACCTAGATATTTAAAGGATAAGGTGTTGGATACAGCAGTGCCATCACAGCATCAGATCAGCAGTTTAGAAGACTCAGGGCACCTTTCTGGAGGACCCAAACAGCATGGCCTGGGTCTTAGCTAGGTTTAGAATTTGATAGTTTGCAGATAACCAGGAATGGAGGGTCTGGAAGTCAAGTGAGAGATGCTGATTGATATGGACAATAGACTTCAAGGCAGAGTAAAGCACAAGGTCACCTGCATACATGATCATACTGCTGTGAGGAGAAGGACTAGGGATGTCATTAAGGAAGAGAGAGAAAAGTAGGGGACCAAGAATAGAACCCTGTGGAACCCCACAGGTGAGAGGGGCAGGGAAATAGAGAGAGAGCTTTGCAGAAAGAGACAGCCTGAGAGCAATTTTCAAGGTAGCTGCCAAACCAGGATAGGGTAGATTTGGAGGCACCAAGAGAATGCAGCTTAGCCAGACGTAGGAGGTGATGCAACATGTCAAACGGTTTGGAGAGGTCAATGAAGACAGCTCCAGTGGGTAAGCCCTTGTCCATGCTGCATTTAACATCACTTGTAAACTGGGTCAGAGCAGTAGTAGTACTATGCCCAGCCCTAAATCCATGTTGTTTTGGGGATTGAAGGTTAAAATTGAGAAGATACCCAGAAACCTGTCGGTGAACAAGTTTTTCAAGCAACTTACTGAGTGTGGGCAGGAGAGAAATGTGACGGTAGTTCGACAGGATTTTGATATCATTTTTCTTAAAAACAGGTATAGTTCTGGCTGTTTTCCTGACCGAGGGGACTGAGGCTGAGCAGATTGAGAGGTTTAAAAGCTGGGTAACCGGCACAGCCAGACTGGAGGCAAACTGCCTAAGAGTCCCAGGATGAATACCATCAGGACCTGCACTGCCGCATGCAGTGAGGGATCTTAGTAACACAAAAACTTCATTGCAAGTGTCTGGTGATAAAGCAAGAGAGGGGGGAGCTGAGGCAAGTTGGATTGTGGACATGAGGGTAGTAAGGGATATAATGGAGGAGGTGGTGGGTAAGGAAGAGAAAAGGGAGTTGAAAGCGTTAGTAATGGTGAGAGGATTATTGCAGTAGGAGTCATTAATAAGCACACCATTAGGAGACAGAGGCTTGTTATTCCCAAGAATTTCTTTAATGCGAGACCAATATCGTTTAGGGTTAGACGCAGAGGAACTGAGTAGGTTTCGATAGTATCTGCTCTTGGCAAAATGAATCTCCTTTTTACAGGTATTGCATAGGGACCTGTAAGCCTTATAGTCAGCTGGAAGGGAGAAAGACTTCCAGACTGACCAGAGTTTATCCCTATGTTTCAGCAACTGAAGAAGGGGACGCTTGAGCCATTTGGTGACTTTACCATTTACCCACCATGTGATGACCAGAATGTGCTGATTTTGAAGGGCAAGAAGGGTAGCATTGAACTATTGTACCGCTATTGTACCAGGGGGACCAGTCAACCAGGTGCAAGTCCTCCAGAAATGCAGCAGGGTTAAGCTTAGAGAGGTTAGAAAAAGATAGGACTTTGGAGGGGTAAGAGGAAGGGGAGGTGTCCCAGCTGCAGTAAACTGGGCAATGATCACTTATGGTGTCAGGAAGAACTCCAGCAGATGGGAAGTACTCCTTCCTATTATTCAGGATCCAGTCTATGAGGGTGTTGCAGGAGCCACGATGGGAGATCCTAGTGGGGGCCTGGATGAGTTGAGTGAGATTGGCCTTGCTAATTATGGAAGATAAGAGAGAGGAACTAGGCCCATTCCAGTCAAGCTTAATGTCTCCTAGGCAGATTGTCATTTTTACCAGACACCGATGGTAGAAATTCAAAGAATTCATCAAGACCTTACCTGGAGTTTCTAGGAGGTATATTAACGCAGAATATATGAAGTTTTTTGACACCCCCAAGCAATAGAAGTAAGTGAAGAACCTCACAATTAGTCAGTGGGGGATACTGTATGAGAGACACATTGAGGTGGTCCTTGAAATACAGAGCCACACCTCCACCTCTTTTATTGCTACAGCGATCCACCCAAAGCAAGTTGTAGCCCTGAATGGAGCAGAAGGAGTCCGCAGTGGTAGGTTTCAGCCATTTTTCAGATAGCGCAAGGATGTCAGGCTTATAGGTGGGTACCCATGCCTCAAGCTCCAGGAGGTTTGCAGTAAGACTCCTCACATTTAGGCGAGTGAATGTGAAACCTGACGATTGAGGCAAGGAATTTAAGGGGGAGATAGAATAGAAGTAGTGACCATAGAAGGACCAGGATTGGACTCAATATCTCCGGCTAGGATGAGGGATAGGGTAACTATCCAGATTGATGAAATCAAACATGTTTGACATTCACACCCTGAAGTCCCAGAGAATTTCCACAAGATATAACATAGTAGTTCTATTGAGCGTTTATGTTTAAACCCTGCTAGATGGGATGGATTATGGTTGGGGTACATCAGAAGACTGGAGTAGCAGAAGTAATCAAAAGAATATAGAGAGCATGAAGAGGGATTCTCCACTGGTCCAGTTATAACCGCCAGAAAAAACAGCAAACCTAGTAAAGGCAGAAGGAGAGTATATAGCCCTGGTGTCCATGATGAGGGACTAGACATGTAAAGGTTAGTATAGGGGGAGAGAAACAAACCAGTGAGGGAGAGAGACAAGAAGGAATAAAAATCCCACAGAAGAGTGTGAGAGGAAGAGCCCTACGACAGGGAGAAGCAAGTGATTCCAATGAGAATTGAACGACCTCTAGTGGAGAAACAGAATAACGAGCAAATGGGAAACCCAGTAGATAAGTGACAAAAAACATACAAAATCACATGACACCACACCGTATATAACTGAGACCAGCTTAGGGTGGGGAAGGTATTGGGTGGGCAGGTAACGATAAAGCGGCGACTGGGGGATCAATGCCAGGACAAATGCTGTACAATTACAAAGGAAGCCAGATGCAGCCTATAGCAGTTAGTGAGCTCTGACACAGCATGACGCTAGTTGTGTGCTCTGAATTTAGGGAGGAATGAGTTTGGCTCTGAATTGTAGTGCAGATTAGATTTATTTTTTTTGTTTTGTTTTGTTTTTTTATTTGTTTAGGCAGAGAGCAGCCAGAGGTAAAAAAATTAACAAGCAGTCTGCAGGCATAGAAACCAGCTGCTTGCTTTTAAAAAGATAAATTAGGACTGTGGAGAGGATCATCTGATTAGTTTTCAACAAAAATAAATTCAGACTAAAGAGAGTTCCAAAATACACACAATTTGTGTGAAATATTAAAAATAGCAGGACCGCTTAGTACATTAGCCCCCAGGGAGCAGGCTGTGGTCCAACAAAAAGATGCCAAGTTTCAAATCTGGACAAAGGAGCAAACGAGCGTGGTACCCAGCTGACTCAACAGCATACCTAGTTCAGGTCGGCGGCAGTGGACAAGAAGCAGCTTCGCGGGCGGTACAGGATGTGGCCACTGGAAAAGAACACAGGAGGGTGGGTAAATATATATGTTACAGGAGGCAGGGAAAAGTTAACAAGTATGACGCAGGATAAGGAGGCAAAGGGAGGGGCAGAAAGAAGAATGGAGAGGTGAGGGAGTTCAGAGTAGAACAGAGAGCAGAGTAGAAATAGGTAGGTTGGGGGGAGGGCACAGGATAGGACAGCTGGAGAAAAAGAAATTAATGAGAAAGCATGTAAATACACCCTACAGAATAAACTTGCACAGTTCAGCCCCCCCAAACCACAAGTATACACCATAAAAACAGTTTCAGAAAATAAATCAGAAGTAAATAGCATCAAGCCAGGCAGCACACGCTGTACAATTACAAAGGAAGCCAGATGCAGCCCGTAGCAGTTAGTGAGCTCCGACACAGCACGCTAGTTGTGTGCTCCGAATTTAGGGAGGAATGACTTTGACTCCAAATTGCAGTGCAGATTAGATTTATTTATTTTTTCTTTTGGTTTCCCTTTTTTTTTTTTTTTTATTTGTTTAGGCAGAGAGCAGCCAGATGTAAAAAATTAACAAGCAGCCTGCAGGCACATAAACCAGCTGCTTGCTTTTAAAAAGATAAATTAGGACTGTGGAGAGGCTCAGCTGATTAGTTTTCAACAAAAATAAATTCAGACTAAGGAGAGCTCCAAAAATACACACAATTTGTGTGAAATATTAAAAATAGCAGGACCGCTTAGTACATTAGCCCCCAGGGAGCAGGCTGTGGTCCAACAAAAAAGCAACAAGTTTCAAATCAGGACAAAGGAGCAAATGAGCACAGTACCCAGCTGACTCAACAGCATACCTAGTTCAGGTCGGCAGCAACGGATGAGGAGCAGCTCCGCGGGCGGTCCAGGATGTGGCCACTAGTTCAGGTCGGCGGCAATGGATGAGGAGCAGCTCCGCGGGTGGTCCAGGACGTGGCCACCAGTTCAGGTTGGCAGCAATGGATGAGGAGCAGCTCCACTAGCGGTCCATGAAGTAGCAATTACATTGCTTTATTCACAAGGTCTGTAGCATACTGCAGAGTGCTTTAAAAGTGGGTTTCATCCTGGGGGACACCACTGTATATATTATAGGGGTGTGGTAGTGCCCCATAATTAGTGTTAAATTTGCACCTTAATAACTTTGTTCCCATTTAACGGAATTCCATGAAATGTTGCATGTATGGTCTGGAGGGCAAGGTTTCTTCATCTGAAGTTTCTTGATGGTTGGATGTCTTGATTCCAGGATCTGGATAGTGCAAAAAGTGGAAAAATCAGGGGTTTGGGCTGTTTCTTTGTTTTCACCTACAGCCCATATGGTTTGGAATTTTGTTCTGAAATTTTCAGGGTAGAAGGGGCTTGCCCTAGAAAGAGTCCTTTTTTCTTTGTGTTTGTGAAAAAATATTAATCGGTTTCCGAGTTATAAGGATTTAAAATTTTGGTTCTGAACATGCTCAGTAGGTTCTTTCATTTATATGTCTGTGTGAAAGTAGATTTCTGGCCCAAGAAAGATTCTTCTTTCATGAGCTGAAGTTCTTTTGTTAGAAAAAAAATATTTCATATGGCTGCCATCTTGTTTCTGATTAGAAAAAAAAGAATTAATTGAAAACCCCTAAAAATGATGCCCTGAAGAAAAAACAAACACATGAATCTAGCTAAATGGGACCAATTTAACTTAATTCTAGAGTTTGTTTTTTGAAAAACGATCCCAAATATGGTTTTAGGACATTGCTCTAAATCTTAATGGAAGGCTTCGAGAGGGCTCATACAAATGAACAATGGTTCTTTCGTGAGCTCATCGCCATGAGATCAAAAGTGGGAGTTTCTTGTGAGAGCAGGGAGCATGTGATTGCTGTATAATACATAAGAACTATCATTCTTTTGTGAGATCAAATGAAGAAACTATGGTTCTTATGTGAGATAAACAGTGAGACTTTCTTATTTTTTGTAGCCGGTGTTGGATTGCTGCTGCTGGCTTGAGTGACAGCAGTGTGCATTCTGCCACAGAAATGAATAACCACTTATCTATCACTGCTCCCACTCCCTGAAGAAGTGGTATAGCATATCAGGTTCTCTGATATTTGCTCGACCTGTACTACAGCCTAATAACATTTTTGGTCTTCAGTCTTTACACTGGGGCCAACTTAAACAAATACTTGACAATAGTATAGACCTGTTTACTGAATACCTTACTTTGTACAGATTTATTTCTGCCTTTAAGGTATTGGGAAGCCCTCTGAAATGAATAATCGATAAAATTAATTTACCTGTCTTAAAAAAAAACATCTTATAAAAAGAGAGCAATGTTTTATTTAGGATAGAGAGAACTGGAAATTTTAAAGAGTATCTCAGATGAAGGACTTCTGTTTATTTGAACTGCCTATATGAAGAGCTATCCTGCACAATTTTATTTTTTATTTTATTATGAACATATGAAATTGCCAGCAAATACAGGCCATATGGTATATCAAGTCTGCTCGATTGTGCCACTATCAATCCATTACACTGCAGCTGCCCCTCCCTCCACAACCCCTCTCCTGGTGACCCTACCCTTCATTTTATCCCACCTCCTTTTAAAGCTTCCCACCATCTTTCAGGACACCACCTGCTTGGGCAGCACATTTCACTTAGACACCACCCTTTCCATGAAGTAGTGCTTCCTCATTTCTCTCCTGAATCTCCCTCCCACCAATCTCAGCCTATGACCCCTCATGTCCCTCTCTCCCCTCAACTTAAAAATACCCTCTGTATCAGCCTTGTTTATACCTTTCATGTATTTAAAGATCTCGATCATATCCCCTATCCCTCCTCTCCTCCAGGGAGTACATATTCAGCTCCCTCAGTCTCCCCTCATAGGACTTGTCCTCAAATCCCCAGATCATCTTGTTACCTTGCGCTGGACCCCCTCCAGTAATCTAATATCCTTCTTCCAATATGTTTGCCAGTACTGTATGCAGTACTGCATGCAGTACTCCAGTTGCAGTCTCATCAATGACCTGTACAGGGGCAGGATCACCTCCCCTTCCTGGAGGTAATAACCCTAGCAATACACCCCAGCATCTTGTTGGCCTTTGCTACCACTATATTGCACTGTGCTGAGTGGTTCATTTGCCTTGTTATCATCACCCCAAGATCTTTCTTCTCCGTAGTGGCTATCTGCTCCCCTCCCAACTGATAACACCTCCCTGGGTTCCTTTCTCCCAAGTGCATGACCTTGCATGTCTTAGCATTAAACCCCAGCACCCATATGTCTGACCAATCCTTGAGTTTAGCCAGATCATCCCGTAGCCCCTGCTACCCTTCTGTGTCATCCACTACTGCACCGATCTTGATGTCATCTGCAAAAAGACTAATTTTGTTTTTAATACCATGTGAGAT
Source organism: Neoceratodus forsteri (assembly GCA_016271365.2). NCBI lineage: Eukaryota > Metazoa > Chordata > Ceratodontiformes > Ceratodontidae > Neoceratodus > Neoceratodus forsteri. The sequence goes on along the minus strand of CM028131.1, from coordinate 154,528,274 downwards.
GTCGGCAATGAATATGCCAAACAACACCGGGCCCTGTGGTACCACGCTCATTACAACCCATGGAGAGATGAGTTCCCCACCACCACTGCCCTCTATTGTCTCCCCTGCAGCCAGTTCTTGATCCAGTTCACCATCTTTGTCCCTACTCTCTGGTATTCTACATTACTAATAAGCCTCCCATGTGGCACTGAATCAAATGCCTTGCTGAAATCTAGATACAGGACATCTACCGCATGTCCCTTGCCAAGTTCCCTAGTCACCTAGTCATAATAGTCAACCAGGTTTGTCAGGCAGGATCTGCCCAAGACAAACCCATGTTGCTTCCTGTCCTGGAGTCCGTTACCTTCCAGAAAGGTTACCAATCTCTCCTTCAAGATTGTCTCCATTAAATTTCCCTCAACGGATGTGAGGCTTACTTGTCTTTAGCTGCCCGGCTTCTCCTTGGGTCTGTTTTTGTGAAGGGGCACCACATGAGCCATCCTCCAGTCATGTGGTATGTCCCCTGTTTCCAGAGAAGTATTAAACAAGTCTGCCAGAGGCTCCACCAGGACCTCCGCCAATTCCTTCGGTACCCGTGGGTATATATCATCTGGTCCTGGCACCTTATTCACCCTCATTGCCCTTAACCCTTCTAGCACCCTGCCTGCTGTGATTACCCTATCTGTCATCCCTTCCCCCCTATGCCTACCCTCCATAACCCCTGAGGCAGTGACCCACTCTTCTCTTAGAAATAAAGAGCAGAAATATTCATTTAGTGTTTCCATCTGCTCTGGCCCTTTTTCTGCCCACCATACCATCCTTCCTGTTCCTAACTAGTTGATCTTTGCAGATCCTTCTTGTACCTCAAAAAGTCCTTTTCCTCGACCTTGATGCCCTGTGCCAACCTAAGCTCCCTGGAAGCCTTGGCTGCCCTGACAGCTCTGGCTACCTCCCTTGATTTTTTCAGGTACTCCTCCCTATCCTCCTTCTGCCTGGTTCTCTTGAATCTCCTGAAAGCTGCTCTTTTTTCTCTCACCTTATGCAACACCTCCCCACTTAACCAACTTGGTCTCCTGACCTAGCTTTGTAACTTGGTACATGATCTGGTGGCCTCCGTGAGCCCATGCTTGATAACTTCCTATTTCTGGTTAGTAGCCATGTGTGGGTGGATTTTCGCTAGGTGCCCAGCCATTAATTCCCCCATCTTCCAAGTTAGCCTGCCTAAAGTTCAACACCTTGGTTCCTGTTCCCACAGCCTCCTTACCCATCGTGAAAGAGGATCACACTGTGTGGTGGTCACTCCTTACCAGTGGATCCTCCACCCCCAGCTCCCTAACAAACTCGGCATTAGACAGCATGAGGTCCAGAGTGCTGCCAAATCTGAATGGCTTGTTTATCATCTGTACCAAGAAACTGTCCTGGAAGCCTCAAGGAGGACCTGCTTCCTTGCACTAGAGGTGGCTAGGATGCCCCAATCCACTGCTGGCAGATTGACATCCCCCACAATCATGGTGATACCCTTCCCAATGACCCTCCTTATCTGCTCTGCTAGTTCTCTGTCCATGTCCTCTGCCTGAGATGGTGGCCGATACACCACCCCCATCCTAAGTGACTTGTTTCTCAAATAATGGAATTGCATCCATAATGCCTCTGTTCTACCCTCCTCCTTTCCCTCCTCCTTGGTACACCTTATCCCCTCCTTCACATAAATAGCCACCTGACCCCCTTTCCCTTTTTCCCTATCCCTGTAGTATAACCCAGTCATGGTATTGGGTGGCTCAAGTTTCAGTGATGGCAACTATGTCCTCCTCCCCACCATCATGAGAGCCTGCAACTTGCCTGTTTTGTTCCCCAGGCTCCTTGCATTCAGGGAGACAACCCTCCAATGTGTTCCATTCCCATCCTTCCTTCCCCTTTGAACACTATGAATATCAACACTGTGTGAACCGTCCCTTGTTCCATCCCTACTGGTATGGGGGTAAGCCTGTCTGGCTCTCCATTTTGGAGACCTTGTTTAAATTCCACCCCCTTGCCTCCCTCCACACCTAGTTTAAATCCACCTTGATTGCTATGTATTCCCCTAGTCCCTACTTTAACACCTCCCGAGTCCTCCTTGCTCAAGTGTAACCTGTCCTTGGCATACAGGGCCTTGTATCCCAAGTTCTACCCCATCCATCCACCAGCCCATATCCTTTTGTCTGACATCATGCTCCCAGCCACCTGTTAAACTCCTTTATTCTCACTTTCCTCGCAGCACTTACCCTAGGTACTGGGAGTACTTCAGAGAATGCTACTGAGCTCCCTACCTCCTCATACAGCTTCCCCAGCTCCATGAATCTCTCCTGTACCTTCATGACTGTGTTTCCCTCTAAATCATTTTTGCCCAAGTACACCACTATATGAGGTTTATCCCTACCCCTCTTTGAATACTTAAGAATAAACTGTCCACATGAATTTTTCTTCAGTAGGGAGCTTGATACAGTTGGAAAAAAAGGATATTCACTCCAAGATGATATAGCAGTTCAGTTTTCTTTTTATTTCCCCTTATGTTTCACTCAAAAGAGCTTGATCACGGGGTTATTGCTGTAAAATAATTTTCATACCAGTTAATTACTGCATTGTAAACATTGTTTATAAATTTTATATCACAATACTTGTTTGTGTGCCATTATTACCACTTGAACTACTTGTAGAGACCGCTAACACTCTCTTTAAAACTTTTTTAAATGCTGCCTATAACGTACATAATAAAGAAAATATTTTTCAGTTGTTCGGCAGCTTATGTTACTAATTCAACCCTTTATCATACCATTGTGCACTCTGCCTGAATTTATTTAGTGCTGCTCTAAAGCCTGTCACCCATTACCTGGACTCATACCTGTTGCAGCTGTTTTTCTAATTTGAAATAGGTGAATCAGCACCTTTTTCATTGTGGGCCTCTCATTACAGGCCTAAAAAGTAAAAACATTGAATCCAATTTAATCTCTCCACTTTATGCAGTTTCTTGTTTTTTAAATTGCTTTATAGTCAAAAATTCTCTTTTGTATCTCCAAATCCTTTGTCAGCTGTCTTGCTAGATGCAAGTTGCCATTCATTTTATATTGCTCGCTTTATACACTCGAACTTACTGCTGCTGCGTTCTGCTGCATTCAGATATGGAGCTTTAATGCTGCTACTTGCCTACTGAATTTTGCCAACTGATTCAGGTTGTCTCCTACCTCTCGTGTTCTCCTGGATAAGCCGTTGTGATGCTGTGACATCATGCAAACATCTCACTATGCGAGATTTGTTGCTGGGCAATAGTACACTCTGCCTAGAGGGTAGAAGCAGCTTGTCCAGGAGCACTCATTAACAGGCTTTGTGCACAATGTGAGGTTTACAATAAAATAGGGATCAGCTAGTTCCAAATTCACGATTAAACAACCGGACATTCCGTCACATCATCATTCTGCCTACATAATTACTAATGTTCACTATTCTAACTATTTAAGCAATAAGGCATGACCAGAGGTTATGTTAATGGTCTGTTGATCACCTTCTAGGGGTGTAATGTGGCAAGAGGCATAGCCGAGTGCTACATGCCCCTAGAGGGTGATTAACTGACCATTAACATAACCCCTGGGAGTGCCTTATTGCTATTATAATAAAAATGTTTTTTAAATAGTGTTAAACCTTGTTCAGCATATGATTAGGCTATACATGTATGTTAATCAAAGATTAACATAGGGCTGATAGAATGTTTACAACCAATCAGAAAGCTATATTTCTCAGACCCTTTTTATAATATGTAATAAAATGCTAGGAAAAAAGGAAAAAGAGAAGAAAGGGCAAAAGGTGAAAAAGAAGAAAAAGAAATGAAAAGAAATGGGGGGAAGAACCATAACAGGGGTTGCTCAGGAAAGAGACAGGGTATAACTCGTGGAGGGGGAATCAAATAATTGAAAACACAGATGGGAAAAAACATTTATGTGACACATTCAAATAATTCAAATAATTATCAGTAAGATGTTTCAAAATAAATTAAACATTTTGTCATCCAATATTATTTTAATCCTTAGCATAACCATCTAATATATGTACCACAACTCTCACATGTCTTACCTATACACATGCCTGCCAATTGTATTCAATATTCATACCTATGTGTGTCTCCAATGTTTTGAGTTGGAAAATCCACCTCATTTCTGCTTTATCTAATAGGTTCTTATAATTTCCATCTCTGGCTGGAGGTGAGACCACCTCTAAACCCCAAAAGCGGAGTGAGGCACCTGTGTGGCCCTCTTAATGTTGTGCAACCGGAGACTGTTCGTCCCTGTTTCTAATATCCTCTTTATGTTCGAGAATGCATTTTTCTCAAAGCTCTCTTTGTTTGTCCCACATACAGTTTGTCATAAGGACACTGGATAACATAAACCACTCCTTCTGTATTACAATCTATATGCTGCTTTATTTCAAATTCTACGTCAAAATGTGGATGTTTAATCTTCTGTTTCTTACTGGTGTGGTTACACACAGAGCACCTCCCACACTTGGTCATCCCTGGTTGTAGTGGATCTAACAGTAACTGATTCCCTTGCTCTTCAGGTTTCTTAAATTGTGAATGTACCAACCTATTTTTTAGATTGTTCACTTTTTTGGCCACGACAATAGGTCTGCGTCCAAAGATGGGGGTGTTGGGGTTACCTGTGGTTACCATATGTCAATGTTTGTTTATGATTCTCCGTACCTCCGGCATTTTGTGATTATATTTTACTGCCAACACTACCCTATCTGGGTCTGACTCAGAATCCTTATTATGCAGTAATTCTTCCCGAGACTTTGTTTCTATTCTTCTACTGGTCTGTTCCACAACTTCTTTCTTATAAACCTTATTCCTGAACCTTTGTATCATGCTGTGCTTATTCAGCTGATACTTTTCTTGTTTTTTACAATTCATTTTAACCTGTACTAATTGGGAGTATGGGATGCTGTTCTTAAGCCTAGCTTCATGATAACTCCTACTATGCAATAACGCATTCTGATATGTTTCTTTTTTATATAGTGTGGTATAAAAGCTCCTATCCTCATAACTAATGGTTAGATCCAAATATGGAATACTATCCAGACTGTAACTGATGAAAAACTTTAAGTTGCTATCCCATGTATTTAATTTAGTACAAAATTCTAATATTTCTTCCTCTGTTCCTACCCATATACAGAATATATCATCAATATATCTGTACCAAATAAGGATTTTTTGTCTGTATTGGTTTACTCGATAATATAATACATGGTCCCGTTCAAAATTATACATGTAGGAGTTTGCATAAGCTGGGGCCATGGTACTCCCTATTGCTGTGCTCCTAACTTGTTGGAAAAATTGACCATCAAATTCAAGGTAGTTATTCTGTAAAATAAACAGTGCTAGCTCCTGCGGAACCTCTGTGTTAGATGTAGCATTTGGTGCCCTTGTATTTAATATTCATCCCATACTGTCTTCCCCTTCTCTGTGTGGTATTGATGTATAAAGGTCAGACATGTCAAATGTGGCCAGCAATATATTATGCTGTGTATATCTCTGTGTCATATGCTCCAGTTTTGTCATTATATCCAGGAGTTCCTGACATGGGTCTCTGTACTTTCTACTAATGGGTGTAAATAAAAATGAATGTACTTGGATATTGGATCGAATATTGAACCTATGCCGGGTACGATAGGTTGACCTGGAGGTTCTATTTGGTTCTTATGAATCTTACAATAGGTATGCTATAAAAAGTAGGAACATGTGGAAATTCCTGTATCAGCCACCCCATCACCCAATCTTGTATCCAATTAAGGTCAACAAATTCAGCTAATATTTCAGGAAGCTGTCCCTGTAATGCAAAGGTGGGTTCCCCTGGTAATTTATGGTAATTCTCCATATTTTCTAAAGGCTGTAAGCACATTTGTTTGTATTGTATTCTGTCCTGAACCACTATGCCCCCACTCACCCTTGTCCACTGATTTGATAACAGTTGTGTGGTCATTGCTTAAGTCCTGTACTGCTTATCTCTGTTGGTGATTTAAATTTTTATGCCTAGGCATTAACTGCTCCTTAGTGTTATATAGTGCCATAATTTCTTTTTCCTACTATTTTGCTAAAGGTCTCTATGCCACTATTTTAGCCCACTGGTGGTGAAAATGTAGATCTGATATTTAATGCTGCCTTCAGCTGTCTTTGCCCTTCATTCTCAAGTGTATTTTCCAAAAACATATTTTTAAGTCTTAATGTGTGAAAAAATCTCTGTAAGTCGACCTCCAGGTTGAAAAGATTTATTGGTTGGGTTGGTGCAAATGACAAGCCTAGCTCAAGCACTTGTATTTCTGTTTCTGTTAAACTCCTTTTACTGAGATTAAAAATAGGAATTATTTCTGTCTGTCTTTGTTGGTCCCTCTGTCTTGTCTTGCATATGTCCTTGTTCCTCCTCCATCTGCCCCTCCTCCCCCTTAAGCCCCTCCCCATCCAGCCCCTCAAAAACCCTGCTGGCTGTATTGACTGTTTCTATTAAAACTCTGATTTCTTAAATCATACCTAGGTGGCTCTGATTCTGCTGTTGAGGTACTGGGCTGCTGTGACTGTTCAATATGTTGATGTTCCTCCCTTACGGTGGCATGTGAATCTCTGGTGTAGCTGTTATCACTGTCTGTTCCACTATAAATACTATAAGGTATCTGCCACTTCCTATTGTATTGCTTATAGGTATATACCCTATTGTTCCTATAATCATTAGTGTCCCTAACGAACTTCTTGATCTTTTGTTGTTTTAATCTTTCTTCATATTCTGTTTTTTTCTTTATTTCCTCCAAATTAAGTGTAAACTCTTCTGCCTCTATTTTTAATTTCAATGCTTCCTCTATTCTAGTTGTATCTTCTGTTAATGTCATTCTTTCATCTATAATAGCCTCTATTAGGACATACATGAAGTCACAATTAGCCCTATTACATACCCCATCCCATTTGTTGAGCAGCTTAACTGAGTTGATACCTATATTAGGTTCAACTGCTATTCTAAGACCCCTTGGTATCCTTTGATGTTCTAAATACTGTGTCAAGGTGAACCCATGCCACTCTAACCTTATGTCTGTAAACTTAAGATTCTCTGTTTTTTGGGTTAAGTTTTTAGGTGTTTCCCCCATCTGTGTGGATAAGTCCCGGTTGCCTCTCATAGCCTTGAACAGCTGTTTTCTTTCTTCTTCTGAGAAGGTAGTAAAATGTAACATGTTCTGCACACTATTTGCTATATCCTGAAAGGTTGCTAGCCCCTCATTCATGATTGTAGCAGTTTTATTACTCCTTATACAAATATTATAAATACTAGCGGTAATTCCTTAGCACAAATAATGCTTATCTGGATGCAAAAACTCCTATACAAAGTTTTATTTAATACCAACTTCCAGATATGATATGCCTGCCCTCATAGGCAAATCCTAATATACAACACTAAATGAAAAAATCTGGGTAATGGGCTCTTTCATCCAAAGAGTTATTCTTTAAAGCTCCTGAGGTCACTACACACAGTCCACAAGAATTTTTCTTCAGTAGGGAGCTTGATACAGTTAGAAATAAGCATTTGTCAATGCCGAATGTTTGCTTGCTGGCATTGGCATTGGTAGTGTAGGAGTTAGAGAGATGCATAATAGGAATGGCAGTGAAGTATTGAACTGAAGCCAACCCCACCACCACCCTGCAGAGACTGACAGGCATTGGGGTGTGCCTTTGGGTCATCAGGCATAACGGCCATGCCATTTCACCACACCCTACCCTGCAGACACCGACAAGTGTCACGGTGTGCCTTGGGGTCTTTGGCCCTTATGCTCACCCCATTCCATCAGAAAATATGGTGAGATGGGTGCAGTATAGGAGAATGTGGTGAACTTTGGGGCCAAAGAGTCCAAGGCACACCGCGATGCCTCTCACTGACTGTAGGGTGTGGGTGGGAGTGGAATGGTATGAGCATTACAGGCGACAATCCCAAGTCACACCCATGATGTCTGTCAGTCTCTACAGGGTGGGACGTTATAGTCAGAAATCCTAATGCCTCAGGTGTTTGTTGGTATTTTCAATCCAAATTTTCAATATGGTTTTTTTGTGACCCCCACCTTATGAACTGTGGCAATATCAGTTTGTTAGCCGAAAGCTGATTTTGCACAGCGACTATGCCATTTGGCACCACAGGTGCAAAAACATGTTTCAAACAGGATGTGAACAATGACAGCTGTACTGTTCATGGGGAGGTGTAAAAAATGGCAATGTTGAAAATCTGCAGTGAAAATATTGAAAAACTGGTGAAGTCATGAGCGTGCACAGAAACTGCGCAATGCACACCCATAATATAATTAGTTTGGGGATTTTGTAAAGCAGATTGTCAACACAGGCATTTTGGGACCTCCGCTCATGAACATGGTCACTGTGATTTTCTTAATCTGTCCCGAACAGTGATTTCTTGCAGCGACCACGCATTTCTGCGCTGGAGGTGCAAAAACACATTTCAGCCATGGTGTGAAAAATGACAGATAAGGAAGTGTGGAAAAATGCCAGTGGTGAAAATCGGGACTGAAAATATTACAAATTCATGAACTTACGAGGGTGCGAGGAAACTGCGAAATGCTCTCTCGTAACACAGTAATTTTATAGACGTTTGTCACCAAATTTTTAACATAGCCATTTTAAGACCTCTGCTCATGAACAGTGTCACTGTGATTTTTTTAATCTGTTCTGAACATTGATTTCGCACACCGACTGTGCCATTGTGCGCTACATGCATGGAAACACATTTTGGGCGAGATGTGAAAAATGACAGCTGTACTGCTCATAAGGAGGTGTGGTAAAATGGCAATGTTGAAAATCTGGAGTGAAAATATTAAACATTTGCGAACTTAAGAGCGTGCTTAGGAACTGTGCAACGCACGCTCATAAAACAGTCATTTTTGGGGATTGTTTCACCAAATTTTCAACATAGGGTTTTTGGGGGCCTACCTCATGAACTGTGACACTGTTATTTCATAAATCAGTCCCAAAAGGTGGTTCCACGCAGTGACCGCAAAATCACCTTTTGGGACTGAATAACAAAATGACAGTGCCAGAATTCATGAGGCGGGGTACCAAGAACCCCATGTTGAAAATTTGGTGAAAAAATTCCCAAATATGCATGAGATATGCATCAAAGTTGAAAAAAACACTATTTATTCCATTATACAGCTTACAGGCATTTCCTCAGTTCGCGGTTGGCTTTGAAGAGTGCAGACATGCTCCCAGCCCACTGAAGATCATTGCGCTTGATTCCAGAGGTAGCAGAGGTGAGGTGGGGTGTGGGAAGGCAGGTGCTTAGAGGGCATGGGTAGGGGGTCAAGACAGTCAGCGAGGGACCATTTTTTCTTACATGGCATTTTTTTAAAGACAAAGTGGGACTTTTGCCACACTGTGGTGGGCTCCCAGTGTGGAAGCTGGAAGGCTGTTTGGGGGCAGTGGAGCCAATGGGAGATTGGGCACCCCCGTCAGCTATATGGACTGTTGCCACCGCTGGGGTGGACTCCCAGCATGGCACCTGGAAGTCTGTTGGGGGGCACAGTGGCGCCAATGGGGATTGGGCACCCCCATCGGCCTTATGGACTGTTGCCATGCTGGGGTGGGCTCCCAGTGTGGCACCTGGAACTCTATTGAGTGGGGAGCACAGCGGTGCTGACGGGGGATTGGGCACCCCCATCGGCCATACAGTGTGCGGGGGGAGTGCATGAGCACGCTGGGGTGGGCTCCCAGCATGCTACCTGTTGCGGGGGGATGGAGTTGTCTATGCCAGCTGTTTCAGTGCAGATGCCGATGTGTGGGCACTTTGCATACTGCCAAGGCGAGCATGAGTATCTATGTTACCAGCCATTGATTGCAGTGTTTTTTTTTGCTTTCAACTGTACACCACTGCATCTGAAGGGCTGTCATAGACAGCTCCGACATTCATTGGCATGGTGCAGCCGCACCTGCAAAAGGCAGCAGGGCATTGGAAGTGGGGGAGGCACACCTATGAATTCTCATATGGTGGCACTATGTTTGTTGCACATGCATGCATGCAAGCAAACATAAAAAAGGATATTCACTCCAAGCAGATATAGCAGTTCAGTTTTCTTTTTACTTCCCCCTGCATTTCACGCAAAAGAGCTTGATTGCGGGGTTATTGCTGTAAAACAATTGTTATACCAGTTAATTACTGCATTGTAAACATTGCTTATACATTTTATATCACAATTTTTGTTTGTGTGCCATTATTACTGCTTGAACTGCTTATTGAGGCTGGTAGCACTCTCTTTAAAACTTTTTGAAATGCTGCCTATAACATACATAATAAAGAAAAAATGTTTTAGTGTGCAGCAGCTTATGGTTCTAATTCAATCGTTTACCACACCACTGTGCACTCTGCCTGAATTTATTTAGTGCTGCTCTAAAGCCTGCCACCCATTAACTGGACTCATACCTGTTACAGCTGTTTTTTTACAACTGTTTATTTATTTTTATATTTTTTTATTTAGTTTTTGTTGACTGGGTAAGTGCACTAGACAGATCCTGCCTATTTTCAGGCACGACCTGGGAAGGGGGATACAGATGAATGGCAACTGACCTTGAACCAGATTAAGCTGTTGGCAGAGCCTACAGGAGTATTGCATGTACAAAAGGAGTGATGTCATGTTTTCTGTCCGTGGAACTGACTGAAGGTGTAAATAGTCTCCTCTGCCTTACTCTCCTGCAAGAAATGTTTTCTGCCCTCAAATAAATATGCTTTCATGTTAGTCAATGGTTACAGGGTAGTATATTCTTTCTTAAATGGGTGATACAAGAACTGGAACCTGAGTAGTGGGAGGCAGCATTGTTTTTTGGGGGAAGCAAGGCCCACCCCACTTCCACCCAAGAAGCTCCATCCCACTTTTTTTTTTATTCATGTGGGAGGTGCATGAGATGGATCTATCATACTGAAAGAAGACTCACTAGAGTTTGGGGTGTGGACCAAGGAACAACAAATCTGTGGAGTCCCTGCATTTTGTTAAGGACTAAGAGAACAGAAGATACTTAAATTGCTATTAAACTGACTTAAAAACCCTTGGAACAAATGATTATCAGAGTCACCCGGTGTCTCAAAATGAAACATTAAGAAGTGTCTGAAACTACAGCTTAAGGATTCAACTTAAAGAAAAATAGGCAACTTTCAGGTATTTCTTAAACATTTATATACTAAAATGGGCACAGTACTTGGTAAAAAGTATGTGATGAAGTGTATTTTACTTTTTAAGTTTGAGAAGTGGAGTTGACTTGCACATGTTAAAAATACCAGCTGCAATTAGCAACTAGTTGTAGAAACAAAATGCTGTTTTTTTTTTTCCTATTTACTTTTTTCCTGGCTCAGTTTATATTAGTGAAAAGAAAGACTGGAACAGCTATTAGAGCTGCCATCAAACTGGACAAGCTGTTTATCACTCATTTTTTATTTAAAATAACAAATGTAGTTTCAAATTTTTACCATGAGGAAAGCAGAAGATAATCCAGCAAGGTTAACAAATACATTCATTAACACCTCTGAATGATGGGGTAGGGTTTTTTTAACATTCTTTTTGAGTTAATTACTCCTTGAAACCTGTTATTCCAGTTTTTGCGACTGTGATGCTGGAACTTTTTGCATAACAAGTTCCCTTAGGCACCTCACATCACCTCATTAAGCCATGTGACACCACCATCTTTGCAGGACATTGCATACTGTAGCAAGAGACCCTATTTTTTTGCCTTTTTCCAAATAATATACCAACTTCATTCTCAGGCAGACAGTTCTGGGCTAGTGTTAATATTGTACTGAATTTTCTTAATTTGCAGTTTGTGACTATAGGTGTTTATAACTGAATGATAATAACATTTGCTTGTCTTGCAAATAGCCAGGCATTTGTGTGTCTAATTTCTGTTTGACTTACTGTAGGTTACACATAGAATCTGAAAAATTCATAACATGCTGTATTGTGATTCAATGAACTGATAAATGGGAATTTTGGTTTCTTTTACAAATTCATTTTTCCTGACTATGGATATACTAAAACAAAAATTTCTCAACAAAATGTTTTTAAATAAATTATCTGGTTGGGGGGGGGGCTGCCACAAGCAGAATGGGACTTCACAGATGAGGGAACTCACAACAGCAGAAAAAAGAAGCATGTTACAAGGTTTTAAATAATTGATTAGCAGTTTTTTTCTTGGGACGATATTAACTGTACAGAAAGTATTTATATAGATTTTCTAGAAGTGTTGTGTTTGTTAAACACAGTGAGGCAAGAGCTATTAATTTTCACAAAGTTTTAGCACTTTTATGAGCAAAACGCTAATCGATTTTTAGAGTTAAATAAAACCCTGATGTTGGCATTAAAAGCTTAGTGGCGTGGATGTAGAGGCACCAGTATTTACCCTCAATAACACACCTGCACCAGTTTACATTTACCTGATGCCCATTTTTAGACCTTATATAGTAATATCTTCCTTCAAGAGAACAGCTTGCAATGAAATGTGTCGAATTTACATTGGCATTTGGGCATATGCACTTTTATATTATAAGAATTTTGTGTGTGAACTGTATATCAGTCTCTAAAACAAAAACAATTTAACACATCAAATGTCTTCAAAAACTTGTCTCAACATTGGATCTTCCACCTTGTCACAACATACAGATGTCTCAGCAGTGTTTTCAGTTCGGGTACAGAACCTTCATGTATATGATGGCCTGGTTCTGTTGAGTTGATTGCTATAATAGTGCATAGAATAAAATGCAAAACATATAGGTAAGTGTAATACAGAAGGGGGCATTATTTTTAATTATACAATGGCAAGGAAAAATGTAGGAAGCTGATTGGCTGCTGACCCATTGAAACAGTGATGTTATTACACAATAACATCACGGTAGCTTTGGATTTGGATCATTCCTTGCATTTTCTCTTAAGAAATATTTTTCCACACTAACTAAAACATCCTTTAAAATGCATTTTTTATTCTGTATATAACAACAAGCCATTGTATAATTGCAATAAGGCACTCCAGAGTGTGTGTTATCTTGTAATAATGTCACTCCTGGGGTGGTGGAAGCACTCGGCTTTGCCTCATGCTTCAATCCACCCCAGGAGTGACATTATTACATGATAACACACACCCTGTCATGCCTTATTGCTTAAATATGCCCTTTCTTAATGTACTGTACTTTGATTCAGTTAATGTAGATGCAACAGCCTTCATGTGAACACTCTGGGCTTCTCTTTGACTCCTGATGTCTGTTTGCTTTAGCTATTGTATATTGTTTGAACTACTTTGGTCTTCTTGATGTGGTGCCTGTGTGCCTAAACTATGTAATCTATTTATCTACTTCTACCCATGTATCTCCAGTGAATGATTGTTATAACTGTCTGCTCTCCAAGTCATTGTTTTTTGACTTGTTAATTGTGCTGTCTTTATATTAGTTTCGACGAGGTGCCTTTGTAAATGAGTCTCTGACTCAAAGGTTTGTAAATCTGATATTTTTAAAATAAATAAATAAATAAATAACTGTTTATGATTAAGCCCATGAAACACCCTTATCTAGTTAATGCATTCACAGGCGTAGTGGCTCTGACAGAGCTTGTCTAATTTGAAATAGGTGAATCAGCACCTTTTCGTTGTAGGCCTCTCATTACAGGCCTAAAAAGTAAAAACATTGAATCCAATAGAATAAACTGTCCCACCCTACCTGCTGTCATTCCTAGCATGCACTCCACCCATATGCGACTATGCCTTCCCCCTTTACTTCTTCATCTCACCCCTTTAAGTATTGAGTCACCCGGAACTAAGGCCCCACCTCCTTTCTCAGACTTTTGCCCCAGCCTTTTCCAATTTTCCTGGCCCAAGTTCTGACTCCTTCCCCCCCTCTAGCATATCCCTGGTGCCCACTGGCCCATCTGCCCCCTATCTATTACCCTCATCCCAACTCCCCCTCCACTGTGTCCCATAGCTGACCCGAATGCCACTCCACCCCTCCTGCTTTTCCTGCTACATCTCCCTCCTTCCCATCTTCAGAAACTCCCTACTCACCTCCCCTCTCCCCAGTTCTGTTCCCCTCTTCATCTTTGGTCCCCCTGCCCACCATCCTAGCTGTTCCCCTCTTCCCCTTCCCACCATCTGCCCTACTGCTGCCCTCTGGGTTTTCAGTACCCCCCCTTTCTTCCTGCCCACTCCACTATTGCCTCTCCCTCCATATCCTCTAATGTAGCCAGCACTGAGTACCTACTGTTTGACCCCTGTACACTACTCTGAGCTACCCCTGGCAAACTGTTTCAAGACTTCCTTTTACTGCCGGCTCATGGGCCATTCCTGACCCCATTTCCAATCCTCTTCCAGTTCCCTGGTTCAGTACCCCTAGGTTCCTGAGTGGGTGGCGATATTGGCTCCTTTACCCCTCCCCCTTCTCTCTCCTCGGTCTGGTATGTCTGCTAACCTCTGAGACACTCCTATGTCTCCCAGGTCCTGGACAGTTCCCCCACACTGCCCCTATCCATGGCCTTATCTCTGTCCTTAACCAACTAATCTCGCCTCTAATCTGCTCAAGCTGCCTGCACACCATGCACCCACCTGCTCTTCATGCCACCCTTAAAAAGATAGCTGCCTGCAGCTGTTGCAACCTTCAACTCTCCCTGTATCTCGACCAGCCATCCAACTTCCCCTGTGCCAACACCTGATGGTTGCCTGCCCCATCCTCTAGGCCCTTCCTCCCTTCCAGGTATGCCCATGTTAAAGACCAATCCCACGGTCTCCCCCTCTGATAGCTAGCAGTGTCCACATATAGTACTAGTACCCTAGTTTTAATCACCTTCTTACTCCCCATGAATCCCAGATATGAGTATGGTACATAAGTGGCTGCACCCAGTTGTGTACCCCACCAATCCAAGAGCAGCCCCTCCCCTATAAGTGTGGAGGATCACTAGGAGGGAGGGATGGGGAGAATGGGTTGGGCCTACCTCCGACACTTGTGAGAGTCAATCAGCCACTTATACAGATCCTCTTTCAGCCAGCTTCCCCTCTGTGCTGTGGTTCCTGGACAAGTCACTCCCTGAAACAAAGCAACAGCCCCCAACCTAATGCAATCTTTTTAGTAGACCAACAAAAACACACACAGCGTACTGACTCCTTACCTGGTCCTGCAGCCGTTCCTGATCCTCTTTTCACAGCAGCACCTGTCGCTGGAACAAAGACGCTTCCTGGGTGTCTGCCGATAATGATGCCGCTCCGTTGCTGAGGACCGAATCACTTTATGACCTGTTATTGATAATAATAAAATGCTACTTACAAATGTTATAACTTCTCCTGGTTTGTCTATGCTTCCTGATCTATGCCTCTACAACACAGTCAAGGGGGGTGGATACCTCCCACTCCTGTTCCCATCATGGTGGGAGTCTGTATGGGAAGGGGGTGCCAAAAGTACAAGTTAAGTTCCTGAGATGGAGGGTGATGAGGCTATGTGCCTGACAGGAGTAGTAGGCCTGTTGGTAGTGTGGGATCTGCAGCAACCAAATCTTCATCCTGCCAGGTATACTTTTCCCTATTTTTCTTGCCACCCTACTTGTCCCAACTCAGCACATGGACCCCTGAGGCTTCAACACACGACAACCCTGCTGTTGCCAGTGTTGCATGTTGCAGTGCCTTCCCCCAGCCTCAGCCCATTCAGCCAGCTCACGGAGCTCATACCCGAACGTATGTCACTGGCACGGGAAAGCAAAGTACTCCCCACTGAGCCAACGGCCATCACTGTAAACAATGTCTTTCCATATTTTTTTTGTGACATTTTGACCCCAAATTCTCAACATAGTGTTTTTATGAATTCTTTTCTGAACATGACAGGTGTCATTTATAAAATACTGGCCGAAACATCATTTTGCAGCAAAAGTGTGAAAACACATTTTGGCTGGCATTTGAAAAATTGCAGTTCATGAGATGGTATGGAAAAATGACCATGTTGAAAATCTGGGGTCAAAATAATGACAATTACTAAAGTTATGAGTGAAAGCATTGAAAAATGTCAATGTACCATCATAACATAGTTGTTTTTTTAATATTTTTACCAGAAATGTTCCACATAGTAGTCTTATGACACACCACATGAACTTGGTAGGAGAAAATGTTTAAATCCCAACCAAAATGTTATTTCATCCCACAAGTGCAAAAACTCATTTTGGATAGGATTTGAAAAATGTCACTTGTCACCATAATGAGGTGGTGTAAAAAATGGCTAAGTTGAAAATATGGGGTCAAAATACTGAAAATGAATAGTTATGAGCAAGCATCCTTTTTATTTTAACAGCAGACTTCAGTGTTGCACTAGGCATTGTGATGTCATCAGCATTGTCAAAGCAGTTCTCTGGTGCAATATTCCACTGAGATGATAGCAACCTTAAAAACAACCACTGTGACAACAGCAACAATATAATGTATGGGGACCCTTTATTATTACTTGAAATCGAGCAGTTTACAATGTTGTTATAGTATTGCTGTGCTGTGAAGAGGTTGTTAACCCCTCCTGACTATGTCACATCTATACCATAACAACCTCATTGTATTTGCACATGCGCATCTCCCACAGTTTGCAGACTTCTGCATCCCAACAACCGGCTGTGGTGAGGAGAGCTACACTGAAGGAGGGCGACTCAAAAGAAAAATGTTGACAAATAAGGATGCATTTCGCTTAACTAGTGCCCATACACTATAAAAGCTAATGGATGGGCATCAGTTAATAACCGGGCTGAATTCACTTCTTGAGGTTGCCATGGTAGCAGTAAACCTCTTGAGCTGTGCTCTTAAGTTTTACAATGCTGCCCTGGCAACCTCTCGAACTGAATACAGCCTGATTCTTAACCCATGCTCATCCTCTATATTTTTTGATATGTTGCTATTACTGATGTTACTAGTTAAGATTTTTTTTAATCCTGTCATTTTATACCCACTCCTGTTGTATATATTATACAGGCATAGTAGCACCTGTATAGAAACATAGAAGTTGACAGCAGATAAGGACCACAAGGCCCATCCAGTCTGCCAATTTTTTCTACCTTATAAATGTGCCATAGGCCTGTACTCTGTCAATGGCCTATCTATTCATACTCATCTATATTGCTCCCTTATGCCTATCCCATGCCTGTTTGAAGCCCTGCACTGTATTCATATCCACCACTTCCTGAGGTAGGTACCATTCCATTCATTCACCACCCTTTTTGTGAAAAAGAACTTCCTCACATTACCCCCTAATATTGGAGTTGAGTAAGCACTTTTAATGCTAAACCCTGATTTTTGCACCTTATAACTAATAAGCCCCTGTTCAACCAATTTCTTGAAATTTGGAAGGCACACAGGTGGTACCAGGATCTCTGGATCCTAAACATTTTGCTATTCAATCCACTGAGGGCAGAGTTACCAAAGTGCAACAACAACAACAAGCATTTGTCAATACCGAATGCTTGCTTGCTGGTATTAGCATTGATAATGCAGGAGTTAGAGGGATGCAGAATAGGAATGGCAGTGAAGTACTGAACTTCATGCCAACCCCACCCCCACCCTGCAGAGATGGACAGGCATTGAGGTAGGCGTTTGTGTCATCACCCTTAACGTTCATGCCATTTCACCTCACCCTATCCTGCAAACGCTGACAAGTGTTAAAGTGTGCTTTGGGGTGTTTGGCTTTATATTCATCCCATTCCATAAGGACATATGCTGAAATGGGTGCAGTATAGGAGAATGGGGTGAACTCTGGAGCCGAAGAGTCCAAGGCTCACCGCGATGCCTGTCACTGGCTGCGGGGGGGGGGGTGGAATGGCATGAGCATTACAGTTAGCAATCCAAAGGCATATCTCTGTTGTCTACCAGTTGGTACAGGGTGGGACATTATGGTTAGAAACCCCTAACGCCCCGGGCATTTTTGGTATTCTCACTACAAATTTTCAACATGGCTTTTTTACGACCCCCATCCGATAAAAGCATTTGGGACCTCTGTTCATGAACAGTGGCACTGTGATTTTGTTAATCTGTCCCAAACATTGATTTCCCACAGAGACCACGCCATTCTGTGCCAGATGTGCGAAACCGCAGTTCAGGCAGGATGTTCAAAATGACAGCTGCACCATTCATAAGGAGGTGTGAAGAGATGGTAATGTTGGAAATCTGGAGTGAAAATATTAAAAATTCTAAAAGTTACGAGCATGCATGTAAACTATGCAATGCATGCTCATAACACAGTTATTTTTTTTTTATTCTTTCACCAAATTTTCAACATAGGCATTTTGGGACCTCTGCACATGAACAGTGTCACTATGATTTTGTTAATCTGTCTCGAACATTGATTTCCCACAGCAACAGGATGTGCAAAACCACATTTTGGGCAGGATGTGAAAAATGACAGCTGTATTGTTTATAAGGAGGTATGCAAAAATGGCAATGTTGAAAATCTGGAGTGAAAATATTAAAAATTCTCGAAGCTACAAGTGTGCATGGAAACTGCACAATGCACGCTCATAACATAGTTATTTTGTGGAATTTTGTCACAAAATTTTCAACATAGGCATTTTGGTACATCCACTCATGAACAGTTCCCACTGTGATTTTCTTAATCTATCCCGAGCATTGATTTCCCACAGCGACCGCACCATTGTGCAGCGGATGTGCGAAATCACATTTTGGGCAGGATGTGAACAACGACAGCTGTACTGTTCATAAGGAGGTATGTAAAAATAGCAATGTTGAAAATCTGGAGTAAAATTCCAAACATTCTCAAAGTTACGAGTGTGCATGCAAACTGCACAATGCACACTGGTAAAACAATCATTTTCTAGACTTTTTTCACCAAATTTGCACAGCTGTGGTGCAACTTCAGAACAATGCAAAAAATTCAGCAACCTGTAACTTTCCCTTTTTTATGTTGGCTTGCCACGCCTGCATGCAAGTCAATATCTTGGGACAGTGCAGATTTGGAGGCGCGGCCGCGGTTGGGCGAATGCAGGGCACGCATCAGTAGGTGCCTCCCTCATTCCCCAATCAGCCTGCATGCCGGCGCCACACCATGCATGCTAACGTGGTGAGCACATCTAAGAAAATGTCTGCTGCAATCCGAGCAAAGCTCGTCAGACACAGAGGACCCTTCCTGCGTGCGCGCCACATTAGCAGCATGGCGGGTGGCCTCCCAACAGCTAACTTCGGGTGTGCCCAATCCTCCAGCCAGCTTTGTGTGGCTGCACAAATTGCTGACGGGGGGCCCACTCCCGTCAGCATACAACAACCCCATTTCACGTATGCAGAAGGGGTGCCCAATCCCGTTGGCTAAATTCACTCCCCATTGTCTGCCGACGATATGACCAATCCCCACTGGCTGCAGCAAACCCCCAAACAGTTAGGTGGCATGCTGGGAGCCCACCCCAGCATGCCATGTTCCCTGAAAAAAAAAAAAGTTGTCCCTCGAAGTTAGTTTTTTTTTCTTCCCTGTAACAAAAAAAGGTCCCTCGTAGTCTCCTGCCCCCCACCCGCACCTACCCACTGTGCACCCTGCCTCCCCACACACCCCTGACCCCCTCACTCCATACTTACCTCTGGAGTCCGCACGATGATCTTCGTGGACTGGAAACACGCCTGCATTCTTCAAAGCCGACCGCGAACTGAGGAAATGCCGTTAAGCTGTATAATGGAATGAATAGGGGTTTTTCAACTTTGCTGCATATCTCAGGCATTTGTTGGAATTTTGGCACCAAATTTTCAACATAGGGTTTTTGGTTCCCCTCCTCATGAATTCTATCACTGTCATGGCATTAATCGGCCTCGAAAGGTGATTTTGAAGTCACTGCACGAAATCACCTTTCGGGACCAAGTAACGAAATGACAGTGCAAGTGTTCATGAGGTGGCCTCTCAAAAAGCCTATGTTCCAAATTTGGTGGAAAAAATCCAACAAATGCCTGTTTTACGAGCATGCGTTGCGCAGTTGCTATGCAGGCTCATAACTTCATGAATTCGCAATATTTTAATGCCAGATTTTCAGCATTGTCATTTTTGTACACCTCCTTGTGAACAGTATAGCTGCCATTTTCCACATCCTGCCCAAAATGTGTTTCCGCACTTCCGGCACATAATAGCACAGTCACTGTGGGAAATCAGTGTTTGGCCAGATTATGAAAATGACAGAGACACAGTTCATGAGCAGAGGTCCTAAAATGCCTACGCTGAAAATTTGGTGATGATACTCTATAAAATGACTGTGTTACGAGCGTGCGTTGGCAGATGGCACGTATGCTCATATCATCGTGCATTTGTGATATTTTCACTCTGGAGTTTCACCACTGCCATTTTTCCACACCTCTTGATGAACAGTACAGCTGTCATTTCACATATCCTGCCCAAAATGTGTTTTCGCAGTTCCGGCACAGAATAGCGTGGTCATTGTGCAAAATCACTTCTTGGGACACTTTGAGGAAATAACAGTGACACTGTACATGAGCAGAAGTGCTAAAATGCCTATGTTGAAAATTTGGTGCTGAACGCCCATAAAATGGCAGTGTTCCAAGTGTGCATTACATATTTCCCACGCACCCTTGTAACTTCGCAAATTTGCTACATTTACATGCCACATTTTCAACACTGGCATTTTTTTACACCTCCTTATGAACTGTACAGCTGTCATTTTTCACATCCTGCCCAAAATGTTTTCCCGCACTGCACTACCAAAGCTAATGCCAGCGCAACAACATTTGGCATTGACAAATGCTTGTTTGAATTTTGGCTCCAGATTTTCAACATGGGGTTCTTGGGACCCCATCTCTTGAACACATGCACTGTCATTTCGTTACTCAGTCCAGAAAGGTGATTTTGTGGTCACTGCATGGCATCATCTTTTGGGACCAATTAACAAAATGACAGTGCCATTGTTTATGATGTGGGCTCCCTCAAAGCCTATGTTGCAAATTTGGTGAAAAAATTCCAAAAGATGACTGTGTTACTAGTGTGCGTTTTGCAGTTTCCACACATGCTTGTAACTGCGGCAGTTTTTAATATTTTCACTCCAGATTTTCAACATTGGCATTTTTTCATACCTCCTTATGAACAGTACAGCTGTCATTTTTCACATCCTGCTGCACATCTGACGCACAATGGCTCAGTCACCGTGGGAAATCAACTTTCAGGACAGATTAACAAAATTGCAGTGCCACTGTTTATGAGCAGAGGTCCCAAAATGCCTATGCTGACAATCTGGTTAAAAATCCCAAAATAATTGCATTACAGGCGATGCGGTTGCCAGTTCTATGCCGCTCGCGACTCACCATTTTTCATATTTTCATTCCAGGTTTTCAACATTGCCATTTTTTTGTACCTCCTCATTAAAAGTACAGCTGTCATTTTTCACATCCTGTGCAAAATGTGTTTTTGCACCTGTGACGCCAAATGGCACAGTTGCTGTTCAAAAATCACCTTTCAGCTAACGAACTGATAGTGCCACTGTTCATGAGGTAGGGTCACAAAAAGTCCATGTTGAAATATTGGAGTGAAAATGCCTCAGATTTCCAACTGTAATGCCCTACCCTGTAGAGACTGACAGGTGTCATGGGTGTGACTTGGGATTGTCAGATGTAATGCTCACGCCATTTCACCCCAACCCCCACCCTACAGCCAGTGACAATCATCAAGATGTGCCTTGGACACTTTGGCTCCAAAGTTCACCCCACT
Source organism: Neoceratodus forsteri (assembly GCA_016271365.2). NCBI lineage: Eukaryota > Metazoa > Chordata > Ceratodontiformes > Ceratodontidae > Neoceratodus > Neoceratodus forsteri. The sequence goes on along the minus strand of CM028131.1, from coordinate 154,506,549 downwards.
GTCCTATACTGCACCCATCTCAGTGTATTTCTTTATGGAATGGGGTGAGCGTAAAGCCCAAAGACCCCAATGCACACCACAACACTTGTTGGTGTCTTCAGGATAAGGAGAGGTGAAATGGCATGAGCACTATGACCAACACCCAAAGAGACACCCCAATGCCTGTCAGTCTCTGCAGCATGGGGGTGGGTTGGCATCAGTTCAATACTTCACTGCCATTCCTATTATGCATCTCTCTAACTCCTGCACTACCAATGCCAATGCCAGCAAGACAACATTCGGCATTGACAAATGCTTGTTCTCTTTCAAGCTGCTCCTTCATTGCTTCTGTTTCCTTTTTCCTGATGGGGCAGGCATGCCCTGCACTGGGGGACAAACTGCTGGCAGCCTCCAGGCAGGCCCATCTTGTAGACCCATTCTCTCCAGGGGCAGGAGCCCCCCTCCCTCTGGAGGAGTCCCATCAAACTGACTCAAACTCCAACAGTCCTTGCTTTTATTGGGAGCCCTTTCCTCACTCCCCATTGTCTGGAGACACTGACCTTAGGCAAACATTAATATGTCTGAGGCTCCCTCGATGCCCCATTGGTGCAGAAAATGGCATCTAAACTTTCCCAAGTATTTTCCCCCCCAAGAATCTGTTTAAACAGTCCCAGAATCCCTGGCAAGAATCCTGGCTCGGTAGTTGACTGCCTGGTGTCACATGGCTGCCCAACATGGTGGCTGAAGTAAACAGAGTCCAAAGTTTACAAAGAGTCCCAAGTTTCAAGTGTCCTTGCAGCCAAACCCTTTTATTTTATTCATCTATTTCCCCACACAGCAGTAGCTACCCCTATGCCTCGTAAAAGCAATTGCACTCTTAAACCTGTTGCCTTAACCCTCTTGCAGTCGCTGCTGCCAATTCCTAAGGTCCCCAGGCAGCACTCACAAATAGCCCCACTTTATTCCCTGCCTGCAGTCCGTGAACTCATTTCACATATTTATTTTCCCCACGGACTGGCAGCCTCTCCATTTCCCTTCGTACACATATTTTTATTTCATTCATTTATCTCTGCTCCAGCCTGTCGCTAGCGCTACCTTCACATTTTTTGCCCCAGCACTAGACAGGACTCCTGTGACTTCAAAGGGGATGCTGTCTTATGAATATTAATGAGGCGGCTCCCGAATGCTGCAGCTTGATTAGTGCTCACTATTCTGGCTCTCTTTTCTCTCCCACTGCATCTCCAGTTCTGCCACCAGTCCTGGTCCCTCTCTTAGCTTACCTTGAGACCAGAACCACCAGAGAGGCCAGCCAAAATGGCTGCAAATGGCCAAAATGAAATTGCACTTCCTGAACATGTGCAGAGCTCACCCCGGCACTGGAGTGCCACAGAAACGGGTAGTGGCTCTGCGAACCAGATCCTCCTGCCCTGCCACTCTTTACAAAAACCACAGCGGGGGCCAGCAAGAGAGGACAGAAATACAGGAGGCAGCCAGGAAAATCATTACCTAGGACAAAAAAGAATGGGGGATGGAAGCAAAACCAAAGGGAAATGAGCCTTCTTTCGGGGGCTCACAAGTAAGCCCCTGACACGGGGGTTACATTTACTTGGGATTGATAATGATCCGAGACATTTACTTTATTTTGATTCAAGCATTCGCATGAAGATGAAACCTTAGACATGAAAAAAATCACATTTTGGGGTTTGATTTTGTTTTCCCTTTTCAGGCTGATTGCTGTCTTTTGCAAATGCCACTGCCTGCCTGACAAATAGAATTCGCCTCATCAACACTTTGATCCATTTTTACTTAGTATTCTAACCTGTAAAAAAGATCCCGCTTGCTAACATGATGTCCTTCTGATGACTCCCACCCAGGCCACAGGCCAGGGACAAATTTACTGTTGTGACTCGTGACTGTACACAGCACACCAACGGCAGGGCAGTCCACCACCACTTCCTTCCAAAATTACCTGACTGACTCCTACAGTACAGTTAAGTACTGTTAAGTGACCAAATTCAGCAGCTGTTAAGTGTGCCTCAGAATTTGAATTGAAGATGCAGACACATCTGGTGCATAGCTACACATAGCACCACACTGGGGGGTGGTTAATGCTTATACGTAATGCAACGTGATATACTATGAAACTAATGATAATAAGGAGGAATAATGGGGAATGAGTGATGACAATGACACTTGCATGTACAGTAGTTGTACTTTACTTGTGTTGTACTGTAAACAGCTTGCTATGAGTCACAAAGTCAAATTATCCCCTGGGCCACCCACAGCCAGCAGCTCAGGTGCATCAACTTGTCTGTTGTTTGTCTGAGCAGTACTTTTTACCCCTCCTTACCGCATCCAGCCACCCACTCCTTCAGGCAACCAGCCTTCACCCACCACCGTCTCTCCCATTCTGCTGTCCTGCTGCTTTCTTACCTGGCTGACTTGGACATATCCCACCAGGGGCCATGGGGGGGGGGAGACCAGAGTGTACCTCGGCACTCTCATGCTTCTTTGCTGGGCAATGGTACATAGCTTCAGGGGCTTCCTGGCTTTGTGGTGTGAGGAAGTGGAGCCGCCGTCATCCAGCTAGCAAGGGTGCCATTTTCATGTTTTTCTGCCCCGTCTACATCGTCACTCTTGTAGTGCTCCTGATCTCCACTGGGAGCCATTAGAGAGCGAGGCAATCTGTACAACCCACCCCCAGAAGAGGAGAGCAGTCCTTCAGATGCTCAATCCTCTCCTTCCCCTTCAATCCCCGGCATCCCGAGTCAGTTCCAAAACCCAGGTCACCAGCATGGCACAAGGTGTGGCATCCAGTGCCTCAACCCTTAGTGCCACCTGGCCAGCTGTATTTTTTAATACATGAAATCATGAAAGAATGTTTTTTATGGCACCCAGTCCAGGAGGCTCTAGGCATCTAATAAAGTATTACAAAAAAAAACAACTATTTAAAATCCAGAAATAACAAATAAAAAAAAATCACTATAATAGTGCTGGCTACTCTGTGAAGGCCAGATTGAAAAGGTGGGCCTTTAGCCTCTGCTTGAAAACACCAATTGAAGGGGCCTCCCAGACTGCAGATGGAAGTGCATTCCGCAGGGTCAGCCTAGAGACACTGAAAGCTTGATCACCAGATGTATTGTGCCAAACCCTGGGAATGTCCAGGAGGTCCCTGGAAGAACAGCGGAGGGAGCGAGCAGAGGTCACAGGTGTCAAGAGCTCTGACAGCTTGCCAGGACCCAGCCCATATAGAGCCTTGTAGGTGAGCAAGCCCACCTTGAAAAGGACCCTCCACCTGATCGGCAACCAGTGTGGAGAATGCAGGACCAGGGTCACATGACAGGACCTGGGCAGGCTCATCGGCAACCGATCAGCCGCATTCTGCACCAGCTGCAGCCTGTGGAGGGTCTCTTCCATGACCCCAAGGTAAAAATCATTACAGCAGTTGAGTCTAGAGGTAACAAAGGCATGTGCCAGAATCATCACATCCTCGGGCGGACCAAGGGGCTTGATCCTGGTGATGTTCCGCAAGTGGCAAAAACCACTCTTAACAACAGATGACACTTGATCTTCAATGGTCAGCCTGCTATCCAGGATCACACCTAGATTACACACCCTTGGGGAAGCAACAAGTGGAGCAGAGCTCAGAAAAAGACCTGTGTCCACTCCAGGTTGCAACCCATCACTCCTGTGACCTGGCTCAATCACTAGCACCTCTGTCTTATCCAGGTTTAGTCTCAGCTAGCTGGAAGCCATCCAGTCATTGATTTTAGCCAGACAGATGTTAAGCATGTTGACAGCATCAGATGTTTCGGGCACAAATACAGCTGGTTGTCATCTGCATAGCAGTGAAATGCCATGCCGTATTGTTGAATTATTTCACCCAGGGGCAGCATGTGCACCACGAATAACACTGGCAACAAGATCGAGCCCTGTGGAACTGTACATAACAGGGGCATTGGGGAGGAGGAGAAATTCCCCATCACTACCCGCTGCACCCTATCAGAGACATAGGACTCAAACCATCTGATGACAACACCGCCAAGTCCACAAAACTCAAAGAGCCAATCAAGAAGCATGACGTGGTCCATGGTGTTGAATGCTGATGAGAGACTGAGGAGCACAAGAACTGACCTGTCTCCTCTATCTGTAGCCCTGAGAAGATTATTATGCACTCAAACTAGAGCTGTTTCTGTATTGTGCCTAGCCCAAAAACCCTACTGAAATGGCTCATAGATGTTGAAGGACATGAGGCAGTCCTCGAGCTGTTGCGCCACTAATTTCTCCACAACCTTGCTCAAAAAAGGGAGGGTTGGAGAATGGACAGTAATTCACCAGGATGTCTGGGTTGTGGGTAGACTTCTTAAGAAGAGGTATCACCAGTACTTCAAGTGATTGTGATTCATGATTGGATGGTACAAGTCAAAGATTTATTTTGCTAGCCTGATGCTCTTGCCCTGTACACACAGCCACACTGAAGCCAGGAAAAAAATTATTTGGGATTTTTGAGACTGTAAAATTTTCATGGACCCTCCTACAGCCTCTCTCTTACTCTCTCTCTCTTTCTCTCTCTCCTCTTTGGATGGCACAAGTCAAAGATTTATTTTGTCAGCCTGCTGCCCTTGCCCTGTACACACAGCCACAGTGAAACCAGGAAAAAAATTTGATTTGGGGGTTCTGGGGTACACAATGAGTATAGTGACCGAATATGGGTGCCAAATCAAAACGGATACTCAGTATGGGTGCTGTACACTTGGGCTACCCTGTAAGGGTAGCAACAGTACATGGACGTGAAGGTAGTGGATGGGGACAGGAAGGGGGATAGTGAGGGGAAGGGGAGGGAGAGGGAAGGGGTTTTGAGGGATGGGTGTACCTGCTGCTACTGATCTAGCCATGTGATGAGGTGGTGTGGGTGGCTAGCTCTAGTGCACCAGGTACAGGCTTTGGGACCTGGTGTGTAGAAATTTTACTGCTGCCTGCGGCTACTACACCTTAATTTTTGTGCAATATAGGATTTTGCCCCCTCCCCAACATGCACCCCCTGGATTTGATAATCTATATTCAGGGGGGTGCAAGGGGGTACAGCCCCCCAACAAAAACATTTTTTTCCTTTCCGTATGTTGGGTTGCCTGGAAGTATATATCGCCGATTTGCTTTTCGGAGATATATACTTGCCATAATAGCGATCACTATTCTGCGATCACTATTATGACATGGAACAATTTCTGGGACTGTTAAATTTCTCTTGGGCCCTCTTGCCATCTTGCTGTCTCCCCTCTGGAAGGCACAAGTCAAAGATTTATTTTGCCAGCCTGCTGCCCTTGCCCTGTACACACAGTCACACTGACACCAGGAAAAAAATAAATTATTTGGGATTTCTGGGACTGTTGTATTTCTTGTGAGTCCCCCTGCAGTCTCTCTTTCTTCTCTTTGGATGGCACAAGTCAAAGATTTATTTTGGTAGCCTGCTGCCCTTGCCCTGTACACACAGCCGCACTGAAGTCAGGAAAAAACTTTCATTTGGGACTTTCTGTCACTGTAAAATTTCTATTGGACCCCCAGTAGTCTCTCCTTCTGGATCTGAATGGCACAAGTCAACAATTTTGCCAGCATGCCCTCCCTTGCTCATGTTCACAGCTGCACTGTTTGAGGTCAGAAAAGGAAAAAAAACTTTTATTTGGGATTTTCTGCAACTGTAAAATTTCTCTTTGGTCCCCAGTAGTCTCTCCCTCTCTCCTCTGGACCTGGATTTGGAATGGCACAAGTTAAAGATTTTATCAGCCTGCCCTCCCTTGCTCATGTACATAGCTACACTGTCTGAGGCCAAGAAAAGAAAAAAACTTGCATTTGGGATTTTCTGTACCTGTAAAATTTCTCTTCGGTCCCCAGTAGTCTCTCCCTCTCTCCTCTGGACCTGGATTTGGAATGGCACAAGTCGAAGATTTTGCCAGCCTGCCCTCCCTTACTCATGTACACAGCTACACTGTCTGAGGCCAAAAAAAGAAAAAAAAACTTTTATTTGGGATTTTCTGTAACTGTAAAGGTTCTCTTGGGCCCCCAGTAGTCTCTCCCCCTCTCCTCTGGACCTGGATTTGGAATGGCACAAGTCAAAGATTTCATTTTACCAGCCTTCCCTCCCTTGCTTATGTATACAGCTATACTGTTTGAGGCCAAGAAAGGAAAAAAACTTTCATTTGGGATTTTCTGTAACTGTAACATTTCTCTTGGGGCCCCAGTAGTCTCTCACTATTTCCATTGGATCTGGATTTGGAATGGCAGAAGTCAGAGATTTTGCCAGCCTGCCCTCCCTTGCTCATGTACACACAGCTAAACTGTCTGAGGCCAAGAAAAGAAAAAAACTTTCATTTGGGATTTCTGTAACTAAAATTTCTCTTGAGCCTCCAATAGTCTCTCCCTCTCCCTCTCTCTTCTGGATCTTTATGCCACAAGTTAAAGATTTTGCCAGCCTGCCCTTGCTCATGTACACAGTCACACTGCCACACTGCCTGCCTTTTGCCTCTCCCTGGCAGCACCCAGGCCACCACTGTCTCACCAGTCCGTCTGGATTCCTCCTTTCTCTGACTTCTCCCCTTCCCCCGATGATCAGTTTCTCTCCCCCCGCACCAGTAAATTGAGTCCTTTCTCTCTCCTTTTCTCTTTCCTCTCCTTCAAAATGTATATATATATTTTTTTCTTTTTAGTTTAGTTTAGTTTATTGTTCTAGGAATTACTACCTTTGAGCCAAAGGCTCTTTTACAAAGGTTCCACGTCAATTAAGTACAGAACAAAAAAGGTTACATAGATAACACAACAATTTGTGTTGTGTCAATATCAAGAAAACATAGACAATAAATATCAATCAGTTGTGCAAAGGACAGGTAATACCGATAAACACTTTATCATAACAAAAAAGAAATCAAGCCAGTTTAGGGAAAAATCAAATAGGGGAAGTGTACAGACAGAGAGGGTAAGAGAAAGGTGAGAGGAGCAGACAGTAGCAAGAGAAAAGATTCTCCAACATGCCTTTGTCAAGTATTGGACCAGAGTGGGTAAATGATAGATAAGAGATTTAATCAGGGCAGTCACAGGAGCTGGAGGTGGCGAGGTGAGAGTATAGCCTAGATTTGAAAGCACCTAGAGAGGTGGAGGCAGTAATAGGAGTACTGAGGGCATTTAGCCTGCTGGGGGCACGATATGCAAATGATCTTTGACCCTGAGTAGTCCGGCATCAGGGGACCTGGAGAGGCTGATGTTCTGATCTTCTGGTGAAATGGATACTAGTGCTCGGGCATAACAGGTCTTGGATACAAGGTGGAGTGAGGCCCAAGGTGGATTTTTTCACCATCAGGCAGGTAAGGTACTTTAGGCGGTTTGAGAGTTGCAACCAACCTGTATCAGCATAGAGTTCACATGTGTGAGTACGTCGATGTGCACCAGTGAGCAGTCGACAGGCCTTGTTTAGGGATGTTGTAATGCGACTAAGTGCGGTAGTAGAGAGAGACCCATAGATAATTAAGCCATAGTCAATGATTGAGATGATAGAGGATTGAATGGCAATCCTCAGTGCAGCTTGGTTAAGGAGCTGTTGGTTCCGGTACAGGATCCCAATTCGCTGATTAATAGTTTTTCGCTGTACAATCAATATGAGTTGCAAAGGTTATGCCTTGATCAAAGGTGATTCCAAGATATTTGAATATTGGCACTTGTTCAAGGGTATTTCCCAGGTACATATTAATGGTGAGTGGTACTTGTCGTTTCTTGTTTTGCGGACTAGAGAAGAGCATGGATTTAGTTTTTTTGTAGTTTAGAACCAGCTTATGTTCAAGGAACCACATCTCGACGTTGGAAAAAGCATGCTGAAGGCTAAGGCGTAAGGGGTTCGGATCTTTATGAGTGGAAAGAATCACGGCATCGTCGGCATAGAGGATTATTTGTTCGGGGCAGGATTTGGGAAGGGAGTTTAGGAAAAGGCTGAAAAGGAGAGGGCCCAAGATGGAACCCTGCGAAACTCCTGAGAGAACTGGTTTTGAGTCTGAGAGAACTCCAGCTATTTTTACAGCTTGAGAGCGCTAGCAAGGTAACTTTTTACCCAGTCACCAGGATCCTGAGAGAGACCAAGAGACAGTAGTTGTTTGACGAGTAGACCATGGTGTACAGTATCAAACGCTTTAGTTAGATCAATGTAAACAGCTCCAGTTAGGTTTCCTTTGTCCATGGCATTGTGGATTGCTCCTGAGAATTCAAGTAGGGCAGTCGATGTGCTGTGCCCTTTCCTGAATCCATGCTGCTGAGCGCAGAGGATGTTATACTTTTGCAGATAGTCTGTAAGTTGGTCCGCCACTATGCGTTCAAGAGCCTTTGAGAGGGGTGGTAGTATTGATATAGGTCGATAGTTACCAGGCAGTGACTTGTCACCACTTTTGTGCATAGGAGTGACAATTGCAGCCTTCCATTTACTAGGGAATTGGCTGTAGCAGAGGGAGAGATTGAAAATTTTGGTGAGGGGGAGCAGCACTTTCTCCAGAGTGAGGGACAGAAGTTTAAGGTCAATAGTGTCGCTGCTTGCTCAGGACTTAGAAATGGCCTTCTTTACATATTTATAGACTTCATGTGCCTTGACTATTTTGAAATGGAAGGGTGGTTTGGTTGGAGAGGCAGTAGTAGATGTAGAATTTGGAGAGTCAGCATCAGTGAAAAAAATCGGATGAGAGGACACCACTAAGGTCTGTGAAGGTTTCATTTAGGGTGTTTGCAATGACCATGGGGTCTAATGTAGTGGTTCCATCCACATTCATTATTGTAGGAGAGGACTTGGACTGCTTACCCGTGATATTTCTTATATTGTCCCAGAAGGATTTCCCTTCACCCCGGGAGTTGGAGAGGGCATTCTTGAAGTAGGAGCTCTTCATCAAATGGATCTGTTTAGTACAGTGGTTGTGAGCCTGTTTATAATTTTGAATGTCCATCAGAGGGCCTGTGTCTCTTGCAGTAGCCCAGAGGTAGTCCCTACCTTTGAGTTGTGCCAATAGCTTTGCCGTGAGCCAGGGATTTGAGAGTGCTTTGATTCTGCGTTTTTTTTCTGGTGCATAGCAACTGGTGTTTAGCAAATTATTTTGGTGGCTGCTGCAGTGATAAGTAAAGTGCTACCCTGAGCCATTCTCCTCTTGTCTGGGTTGCCTTGTGCACTCAGTATGGTTATATACTATGAGTATGTCACGTGACCATCTGTTGCCTGATTGGATGCTGCTGGTAGCCTGTACATGGAGTGAGCGTGGCAACAGTATCCCCATGGCAACAATACACACAATGGCATAAATGGCACTCCACAGACCCAGAACCAGACTTCTGCAGCGAAGTCTGTATTTATATGAATCCATGAATTGTGGTTTCGATCCGTGGGTCCAGATCTCCTGCGGAACAGTCGGCCCAGCCCTAGTTATTAAGACCATTTTTGCTCATTTAGAACTAAACAATTAGAAGGATTTCAAACCTGAAACTTGCAGGTTTGATAGGATTTGGCCTAAGGTGTCTGCTTTTGATCAGCTCTGTTTTTAAGAAATTAAGGAAAAAGGTCCCACTTTTTTGCATTCTCATTTTAAAAAATCAGCATTTTCAGGATGACTGATTTTTTATGACCTCATTTTTCAGTGCAGTCATTTCATAAGACATGTTCATGTTTGGGGGGTGTTTGGGCAGGGCTTTCAGAAGCTGGAAGCATGCATGTATGTATGTCACTAGTGTTCATTCTGCAGGGGTGGGGCTACATGTCAATGCGTAGTGCCCCCCTCCCACTGAATGGAGCTGCGTATGGTTGTTTTGTATAATGGCCTTTTGGTGGCCATTATGTGCATCAGCAGCCTAATTTCTTTAAAATGGACACTGGGGGTGCCCAATCCCTAGTACCAGCTAAATAGTAATCTATTCTGACAGCGGGAGCCCACACCCAGTGCCAGTTCAATCCCCCTGCTACACTGTGATTCTAGTACTTCCTCACATCTCTGCTGAATTTACCCCCCTGTAGTTTCATAGCATGTCCCCTTGTTCTTGAGCACCTTTTCTTCTGGAAAATACTTCCCTCCTGTACCTTATTTACTCCCATGAGGTATTTAAAGGTCTCTGTCATATACCCCTCTCCCTCCTCTGCTCCAGGGTGTACATATTCAGGTCCTTTAGTCTCTACTCATAGGGCTTTTGATGCAGACCCAGCACCATTTTAGTTGCCCTCCTCTGGACCACCTCCACTCTGTCTATGTCCTTCTGGAGATGTGGTCTTCAGAACTGGACACAGAACTCTAGGTAGGATCTTACCAGTGATATATGTAGAGGCAACATTCTGGTGGTAATACCCCTCCTTATGCACCCCAGCATCCCTGTAGCCCTCACTAGTGCCTTGTTGCACTGCCTAGCCAACTTTAGGTCATCTGATATGATTACCCTAAGGTCTCTTTCCTGCATGGTGGTCTTCAATACCACTCCACCAATTGTGTACTCTGCTCTTGGATTTCTGTGACCTAAGTGCATTATTTTGCACTTTTTTACATTGAAATCCAGCTGCCATATCCTTGACCACTCCACCGGCTTTCTGAGGTAATCTACGCATCCTTTCCGCACCCCCTCCCGGAGTGTCTACCCTATTGCAGATTTTGATGTCATCCTCAAAGAGGCAGACCTTCCCTTCTAGCTCCTCTACAATGCCAATTATAAAGACATTAAAGAGGACCGGTCCCAGTACTAATCCCTGAGGCAGCCCACTGGGCACTCTCCCTTCCTCAGATTGAACTCCATTTACCACCACCATCTGTTATCTATCCCCTAACCAATTTCTTATCCAGTTTACCACATCTTTGGACTCACTCATAAGCTACCCAGCTTGCTTACTCATCTCCCATGTGGAACAGTGTTGAAAATGTTATTGAAATCTAGGTAGGCCACACCCACTGCTCCACCCTGATCTAAATCCTTTATTACTCACTCAAATAACTCTGTCAGATTTGTTTGACATAACATCCCCCTGTGAAAGTATGACACTTCAAATGTTGTTATTTAAACATGCCAGGGAGTATTTATATATTAATGAATAATGATTGGGTTGAAAAAATGCCATACGCCTTACCAGGGTAGACTCTATATGTTTATATATTTTAAAATGCTATAATGTAAAAAGCCATAGCAGGCAAAGTTTCAGCAAAGTGGGAGTCAGTGAGAAATTCTGACCTTGAGGCTACCATTGCAGAAGTGGACCCAAGAAGTCAAGAATAAGATAAAACCTTCTTAAGGTATGGGAGCAAAAAGAGGAAGGCAAGAAGTGGTATAGTGAGAATCAGGAGACTTGAAGGGGATTGTACAGAGAAAGATCAAGAAAAGGCTCTCTGTTCTGTCTTTGTAGTGGAAGGGGGGATGGGCTGACATGCATAAACAGGCACTGGGACAGGGGAGTGGTCACAACTCCATTTATGGAAGAGACAGTCCACCAAGGGTTGGAAGCCCTAAAGGAAAACAAGGCAGTGGGATCCACCCAAGGGTACTAAAGGAACTGAGCACAATGCTAGCCACCCCTCTGGCAACATTGTTTAGCACCTCATTGGAGATGAGGTTGGTTCCAGAATAATGGAGGAGGGCTGATGTTGTCCCTCTGCAGTGCAGGTGGAGCAGCAGGGAGGAGGCTAGTAATTACAGACTAGTCAGTCTCACATCAGTGGTGAGGAAATCAATGAAGTCCCTGCTGAAGAAAACACTGGAGTCTTGGAAACATATGTGCTGCAGAACAACCAGCAGCACAGCTTCAGAAGGGGTAGGTCATGTCAAACAAATCTTATAGATTTCTTTGACTGGGTACCTATGGAGGTGGATCGGGGAGGTCAGTGGATGTAACCTATCTGGACTTCAGTAAGGTCTCGGACACTGTACCGCACAAGAGGTTGGTAAAGAAACTTAGCAGCCTGGAGGTAGGAGAGAAGGTGGTGAGCTGGATATTTAACTGGTTGAAAGATAGAAAGCAGAAGGATGTGGTAAATGGCAGTCACTCTGAATATAAGACAGAGTGACCAGTGGAGAACTACAGGGATTGATATTGGATCCTGTCCCCTTAAATGTCTTCAAAAGTGGCATTGCTTACGAACTAGACAGGAAGGTGTGCCTCTTTGTAGATGACACCAAAATCTGCAACAAGGTAGACACTCAGGATGGGGTGAAGAGAATGCAAAGGGACCTGGAGAAACAAGAAGAGTGGTATAGGGAGCGGCAGCTGGGTTTCAGTGCCAATAAGTGCAAAGTCACATACCTAGGATGTGTAAACCTGGGGGCTGTGTATAAGATTGGGGAAAAGTACTTACAGTTACCAAGAAAGAGAGGAACCTTGGGGTGATCATTTCTGATGATCTTAAGGTGGTAGGGTAGTGCGACAAAGCAGTAACAAAGCAAGCCGTATGCTGGGGTGCAGAGAAGGTGCAGAGAAAGGAGATGGTGAGGCCTCTGTATTGTTCACTTGTAAGACCCCACCTGGAGTACTGTGTCCCATTCTGGATGTCATACTGCTGAAAGGATGTCAGCAGAGTGGAGCTGGTCCAGACAAGGGCTACTAAAATGCTGCTGCGGTTGCATGAGAAACCATACAAGAAGAGGCTGTTGGATCTCAATGTGTATTCCCTGGAGGAGAGGAGAGTGAGAGGGGACATAATTGAGAACTATAGGTACCTCCCAGGGGTGAACAGGGTGCACAGTGGGAATCTCTTTCAGAGGAGGGGGAGCATCAGAACACAGAACCATGCTATGAAGCTTGGGGGGGCAGTTTAGGAGGGATGTGAGGAAATACTTCTTCCTGGAACAACCAACCAGATGAGGTCATGGGGCAAAGACAGTGGGGAGCTTCAAACATGCATGGGATAGGCACATGGGTATTATAAATGGAGGTAAGGAAGGAGGAAGGAGCACCCATTACTAAGTAGGGTCCAGGGTGTAGTGACAGGAAGCGAAAATAGGGCAGACTGGGTGGGCCTACTGGTCCTTTTCTGCTGGCACATTCTATGTTTCTAAACTGTAATTCTAATTTTTAAGGGTGTTATGTATATTTTAGTTGTTTTTGTGTGCTTTAAAATGAAGGTCCGTGCAAGAAGGAATTCAGTAAGTCAAGTTAGGTAAAACTACTTCCAGGGGCCGGGGTGCACAAATTGTGGACCAAGATGTAAGGTCAGCATGGTGAACTGCATAGTCTCTCTGTTAGGAAAATGTAATCTGGTGATGACAGAAAGAATCTGTTCATGGGGGGGGCACATTATTGATTGTACTGAATGTCTGATATGGGCCCACGTTTCTTCTGTCTGATCTTTCTTCCATGACTGCAATTCATCCTTGTATTCTAGTGCATCTATATATTTTGGGGTGATAAGGGTCTATTTGTTATTTTAAAAACTTAAAAAGAGGGATATATTTGGGAGATAATCAGTAAGCTAGGTGTGGTGGTGTATGCATCCAGGGGAATGGGGGACAGTATATTTTAGGAGTCTGTTTTTATTAAAAGTAGTGGCCATATTATAAAAAAAAGTGATGTGCACGTGCTGACTGAGGTGCACCAGGCAAGTATTCGCATGCATCAATGCATCAATGCCCTGCAAGGAGAGGAAATAAAAAGTCAGTGCTCACAGAGTGAGAGAGTGAAGGGAAGTCCAGCACCATTTATTTGCATGTAGAAAGCACACAGTGCTACGTGAAGCCTCCTATGCAAGGACAGATTCCCATATATATCTCCTTGTTGCTTGAAGGGTTCTCCGAGGGCCCTGTGTAAATAAACTCTGACTTAATCTCCATTGGTGTATGCCAACATTTTTCTCTCTGCTCCTTGTAGGATGGCATTATGTATTGCCTTGAAGCAGGGTATTTATCTCACAGGCCATAAGGTAGGGAGCAAGTCAGGAGTGGCATCCTGGATGGCAGGGTTGGTGCAGTGTACTGTGCAGAGGGAGAGTTGCGTGAACCACATTGTGTAGTACATGCCTCTCAAGATGGCCACTGAGAATCAGCAGTGAAATCTCAGTGGACCAAGGCCCGAAGCCATGTTGTATTTTTCAGCACTACTCTGCAATGCAATTTTCTCAGCTGGAAAATTTTCTCAGCTTGCTGTTGCTAGCCTTGCTTGTAGAGCAGAAAGCAGCTAACTAAAAGAAGCTACATTTTCTTCTTAATTTAAAACTTATATCTCAGTAGGAGTCAGTGTCAGCTAAGATTAAGTAGACAGATAACTTTATTAGAAGTAGAAGGGGTCTTATTTAGGGTTAAAAAAAAGAAAAGAAAGAAAGAAAGGCAGTGTGTGTTCTGTGCAGGGTAAGGTACTGTATCAGGTGACTTTGCTAAACCAGTAGGAGGAAAGAGAGCTTACCTGGGGGTGTGGTTTAGACACTAGAAAAGCAGGTGAGTCAAATTACAACTTCCTGTTGCTAGCCTTTTTTCTTAGAAATTGCCCTCCATCCCACCCACCCAAAGCCAGTTCTACTTTTATAGCCACTGGATTTAACTGTCAACAGGAACTTCCTGTTTGGTAGTAGGAAGGAAAGGATCATAGAGAAACATTGGTTTTGTCAACCCTGAAGTAGAAAAAGTAGCTCACTCTCCCCAGCTGCTGGTAGTGTGATACTGAGCAAGAAAGAAGGAGACTACTGAAGAAAATAGGAAGTTGCTATCCCAGAACAGAAAGGGTGAGAGTTGTAAGGAGAGGAGAGAGTAAGCATCCAGAGAAACAGTACAGGGGACACAAAATAAGACATGATAGGAGTGGTGCAGTGCAATGGCTGTGGGGTGGCAGTGTTCCGGGAGACATTCTGGAGGCTGCGATGCTGCCCTATTTGCTTGCACCTCTCTGGTCTGAGAGAGGAGGTTGCCTGTCTCCAGGCTGACCTGGCTAGGATTCGTGAAACCTCCTCCCCCACCCAGGGACCACCAGGGCCAATGCCACTACCTCAGAGGTTGCCAAGAAAAGGAGTGGCTGGACCAGGGTGGGCTCAAGGAGGAGAGGGTGATGGAACAGAGTTGCATTCCTCCAGCTGTACCTCTTCACAATTCATTCACTCTTCTGGTGGATAGTGGTTCCTCTATGGAGGCACCTGTAGTGGAGACCATGGAGGATGCTGGGGACCTTCACAAAGGAGACCCAAAGGAGGGTGGCATGGGACCCCACAGGGAAGGAAACAACTCCTGGTGGGGACTCAATCATTAGGGGTAGAAATGGGGGATGTTGGGAGAGGGAGGTAAGTGCCTCCTGGTGCCACGGCTTGGAGGGCAGGCCAACCTCAGGATCGTGGGAGAAGCTGCACGAGGGAGGGAGTTGGATGTCATTGTCCACCTGGGGACAAATGACCTGGCTAGGAATGGGATCAAGTAGAAAAGAGGATTGCCAGAGTTGGGAAGGGCCTTAGACAAGCAGCGATACGGTAACCTTCTCGGAGGTGCTGCCTGTCTATGGCAAGGGAGATGCTAGGCACTTCTACCAGGGAATTCAATGAGTGGTTGAAAACTGGTGTGTGGAGCTCAGGTTTTGGCTTCATTGGGGACTGGGGAGCCACCTGGAGAATGCAGACCTATACTGGTGCGATGGTCTGCATCTGTCAAGGGAACCAGGATCCTAGGTGAGAGGTTTAAATGCTTCATTGGCAAGCATTTAAACCAGCCAGAGGGAGGCACTGAAAGGAGCTGGGAAATCCGGAGCCTCCTCCCACAAACATAGGGTGATTAATGAAGTAAATGCCAGGGTACAGAAGTTATTAGGGAGCAGAACAGATTTAAATGTAAACAAGGCAAAGCGGTAAGGACAGAATTGGGGCTAAAAGGCAAGGCTATCAAAAGTGGAGGGTGATGAGTACCAATGCCCGTGAGTCTGTGTAACAAGCCCTGAACTAGTGGCCTTGATGGAAGAGGTTGCCTGGATATTGTGGCAGTCACAGAAACATGGTACACAGAGAACCATGAATGGGATGTCAACATACCAGGATACGTAATCTACAGAAGGGACAGGGAGGGTAAAAGAGGAGGAGGAGTAGCTCTCTATGTAAAGGAAGGGATCAAAGCAACAGAACTAAAGAGTAAACAGCAGGAGCAGATGAGGCACTTTGGGTCACCCTGGAGACAGGAAATGGCACCACAATCCGCATGGGGTTGTATACAGACCCCATCTCAGGGAGGGAATGGACAAGGAAATGATAGAAGGCTTTTTAGAATGGCAGAAAAGGGGAATATTGTTGATGGGGACCTGATGCCAGATGTTAACTGGAGCACTTTGCTGCAGGCACATCCAAGAGCAGGGTCATTCTTGATGCCCTCACAGGGGCATGTCTCAGACAGGCTGATTGAACCGACTCGAGGAGCAATCTTAGACCTGGTACTTTCAAATGGGGATGGAGAAAGAATCTCAGATTTAGAAGTTGGTAGCTATCTGGGAACAAGTGACCACCAAACAGTGTGGTTCACGTATAAACACAGCCATACAATCAAGCCATACGAAGCAAGAGTACTAGACTTTAGGAGGGCTGACTTTGGGAAATGAGAGTACAGAAAAACACTAGCAAACAGGCAAGAAGGAGGGTGGAGGAACAATGGAAGTGATCAAAACAGCCATCACAGAGGCAACAAGCCTTTGCGAAAAAAAATCAATAAAACACAACGAAGGAAAAACCACATGGTTCACAAAAGAGGTGGCAGGAAAGTTAAGCAGAAAAGGGCAGCATTCAGGAAATATAAGAAACACAGAAGGAGCAGGACAGAGAACTATCAGTTAAAGCAGAAAGAGGCTGGGAAGGTAGTCAGAATAGCAAAGGCCCAAACCGAAGAAAGGATAGCCATCTCTGTTAAGAAGGGGATAAGACCTTTATAGGTACATTAGGGAGCGAAGAAAGACCAAAGGAGGGATACGAAGCTTAATAAAGGAGAGGGAATGTGGGTAGAGGAGACAGTGAAAAGCAGGGTTACTGAATGAATATTTCTGCTCAGTATTCACAAAGGAAGAGGAGGGGAGTTACCTAAACCAAAAAGAGAAACACTCTGAAGACGGGGTCGATACCAGTCCATTTACAGAAGAAAGGGTTCTGAATGAACTAATACAAATTGAAGGTGGACGAAAGCAATGGGGCCTGATGGGATTCACCCAAAAATTCTAAAGAACTAAGGGTAGAACTAGTGACATCGCTGACTACTTCCTTTAACAAATCATGGGAGGATGGGGTGGTACCAAGGACTGGAAGAGGGCAGATGTAATTCCTCTTCACAAAAGTGGGAGCAGGACAGAGGCAGGAAACTACAGACCAGTTAGTTTGACCTCAGTGGTAGGGAAAATGATGGAATCACTTCTGAAGGAAAGAATTGTTGAGTACCTTGAGGCCAGTGGGGCACAGGACCCTAGGCAGCATGGATTCACGATGGGAGGTCGTGTCAGATGGATCTAATAGATTTCTTTGACTGGTGACCAAAGTAGTAGATCAGGAGGGGCTGTGGACATGGCCTACCTAGATTTTAGCAAGGCATTTGATACAGTCCCCACAAAAGATTAATACACAAGATAGACAGCCTTGGAATGGGTCCCAAGGTGGTAGCCTGATAAAAATTGGCTAGACAACAGGACGCAAAGGTAGTAGTAAATGGAGTACAGTGAAGAAAGGAGGGTTACTAGTGGGGTACCACAGGGTTCGGTACTGGGACCAGTCCTTTTAATGTCTTTATAAGTGACATTGCAGAGGAACTGGAAGGAAAAGTATGTCTCTTTGCAGATGACACAAAGATCTGCAACAGGGTTGATACACAGGATGGAGTGGAAAGGATGAGAAGGGACTTGGCAAGGTTGGAGGAATGGTCAAATGTATGGCAGCTCAGATTCAATGCAAAGAAGTGCAAGATAATGCACCTGGGAAACAAAAACCCAGGGGAAGCGTACACAATGGGGGGTGAGATACTGACAACAGTAAAAATGGAAAGGGACCTGGGGGTAATTATATCAGATGACCTAAAGGTGGGCAAGCAATGTGAGAAGGCAGTAAGGAAGGCTGGAGGATACTGGGATGCATAGGAAGAGGACATCAATAGTAGAAAACAGGAAGTTGTTATCCTCTGTACAGACAGTTGGTGAGACCCCATCTGGAGTACTGTACAGTTCTGGAGACCCCATCTCCACGAAGACATAGACAGAGGGAAGCTGTCCAGAGGAGGGCAACAAAATGGTGCAGGGTCTGCACCAGAAGACATACGAAGAAAGACTAAAGGAGCTTAATATGTATACTCTGAGGAAAGAAGGGAGAGGGACATGATAGAAACTTTCAATCACCTCAAGGAATTAACAAAGTCCAAGAGGGTAGCATCTTCCAGAAAAGAGATGCAAGAACAAGGAGTACAATTTGAAGATAGAGGGGGACGGCTCAGGGGTAATGTGAGGAAGTATTTTTCACTGAGAGGGTTGTGGATGCATGGAACAGCCTCCTGAGGAGGTCGTGAGTCAAGAACAGTGGTGGACTTCAAGAATGCATGGGACAGGCATAAGGCAGTCCAAGGGGCGGGTAAGAGGAAGTAAGCTGTTGGTTAACTAGGATCTGCAGCTTATCTGTTAGGTAGGAAAATGGGCAGACTAGGTGAGCCAAGCGGTCCTTATCTGCCGTCAAATTCTATGTTTCTATGTTTCTATGGAAAAAGATACCTTCATCTTAGTTTTGGGTCGCATTTTCTGGTCTGCTGTTTGGGTTACTTTGACGCATGTTTCCTTTATGTTTTGTTTTAGCTGAACGCAGTAGTATTTGCAGAAAATTTCATCATATAGTTTTTTTCTCTTTTTTTTTTTTTTAACAAAAATGTATTTCTGACCTCCTAGGATTCATGATCAGTATCTGTTTAATTCCTTCAGATATTAAAAAAATGGCTTTTATGAATTTCTGTAATTGACTCAAGTCATTAAAGATAGCTGTCACTTGCAATATTTAAAATCTCTCCCATTAGGATCTATGCATTAATGTGAGCTGAGTATGTGTGACAGGCAAGTACCTGGCCCATGCTCATCTGCACCTGTGGACAGGTGCACAGGGTGTGCCATTCACAAAAGCTGCCTGCCTGTCCATGACCCCACCCTGTATGCACATTGGTGTGAGGGAGTGGACTGGCAGACACATCCAAGCATCCAATCAGATGCCCATCCTGGTGGCAGAGTGGATCCTCTATTCTGCATGGAGCAGGGGACTGGGGGATGCAGTGGATTCCCGTAAATTGCTAATGATGGGCAAGTGCCCCAGTGGCTGCCCCAGCCCCCTCTGTATGTCAGGAGGACTGGGACAGTATGGCAGAGATGTCGGTTGCCCCACCTTGGCCAGCAGTTTGAGATGGTGGGGGCACACAGCAGCTACAACAAGGTCCCTGCCCATGTTGCATGCTCCCTCCAGCATCACACCCCTTGGTGCATGGCATGGAGTGTAGAATTGCCCCCCAGACTCTTCCCTTGTCCATCCACATGCACAGATGCACAGGTGGACAAGGGAGTGGATGTGGAAGGGGCTACGCGGTGCACTGGTTTTGTGCATAGAGTTCACTGATAGTACCTTTTGACTGTAAATGCTGGATTTATAACATGGATGTATTACCATGGTGCTAGCACATGTTTTTGATGGTAAATAGCACAGTGTCCATTGTTAGGGTGCCGTTACTATACTGCCATAATGTGGGAACTGCAACAAGGTCGTGAGTGACAGGGGTGTTCTGGATTTTAGAGCATCCCGCACTCACACCATGTTGAGCATCACCACAATTCTTCTGCCTCTCATGGCATGCCCAACCTGGAGGATATTATATTTACTTTAGGGGGGCATGGGGGGCAAACCACCCCATTAAACCTGCTTTTTTACTGGACAGTCCTTGGGCACCGCAAGTTGCTGGCAGCACAATGTCACGCCACCAACCAAATACCACTAACAGCTTAATCTGGTCTTGTAAGTCAATTTGCATCTGTATACATATTCCCCTTACCTTTCCCTCTGGGTTGCACCTGGAAACAAGCCGTGGCTCAATGGGCCTTTCCCAATTACAAGCTTTCAAATAAAAAATAAAACGTAAAAATAAATAAAAAAAAAAAAAATGTGATTCTGACCGGTGACATTTTGCTTGCGCTGCAATGTATATTGCCCATATCTTCCGCACACTGGCATGGGTGAACCAAATAGCACTGCACCACACCAAAATGCTTAATTGTTCCATTCTGGGCATTGCAAGGGTGCAAGAACTTTTTAACAAGTTCCTTTTTTGGGGCAGTGGTGTTGGTGTTTGTGTGCGTGTGTGTGTAACTTCAAATGAGTGATAAGATTGAAAATTATTACAGTGGTCTCTTCGAATGTAAAATGCACAGGTGAAGTCATTTTGTTCTGAAATGTAAAACACACATTTTTATGTTTGCTTGCACGCATGTGCAAGAAACATAGTGCCATCATCGGAGATTTTGGAGGTGTGTCACCTCCTCCTCCAATTCAGTCAGTCTGCTGGCAGGCGGGGCCCCTGTAAGCCAATGCATTTTGGAGCTGTCTATGACCGTTCCAAACTTCCGTGGTATACAGTTGAAAGGGGGCTACGGCAGGTGAGCAGTGATGAAAAGGCTGCTCACGCGCGGCTCCCCACAGATGCCCGCTTGAGCATCGCGCCCCGCTGCATAAGCACTGTATAGCCGACGGGTGCCCAATCCCCTGCCGGCTGTGCTGCGCCCTCCGCCTCCCCCAAGCGCTACAAATGCCACTCTGGGTGCCCACCCCAGCGTGGCAACTAATCATATAGCCGACGGGGTGCCCAACTTCGCCGGCTGCACTGTCCTCCCCCAGTAGTGAGTGCCACGCTGGGAGCCAACCCCAGCATGGCAAGCATTCGAGGGCCGACGGGGTGCTCAATCCCCTCGCCGGCTGAACGGCCGCCTAACGCCCTTGTGCCACGCTGGGAGCCCACCCCAGTGTAGCAAACGTCCCACGTTGTCCGCTTTTTTATTTTTACCTGTGGAGAAAACGGTCCCACGGTGAGTCTCCCGCCCCTCCCACAACCCGCACCCACCCAGTGCGCACTCCAGCCTCCCACTCCTCACAACATACTTACCTCCGGACTCGGCGCGACAATCTTCGGTGGACCGGGAACACATCTGCACTCTTCAAAGCCGACCGCGAACTGAGGAAACGCCGGTAAGCTGTATAATGGGCTAGAAAGGAGGGGTTCAACTTTATTGCATATCTCAGGCATTTTTTTGAATTTTTGCACCAAATTTTCAACATGGGGTTTTTGGGACTCCTTCTCATGATTGATGTCACTGTCATGGTGTTATTCGGGCCCGAAGGGTGATTTCACGCAGTGACTGCGAAATCACCCTTATGACCTGAATAACTCCATAACAGTGACATCAATCATGAGAAGGGTCTCAAAAACCCCATGTTGAAAATTTGGTGCCAAAATTCCCAAAAATGACTGTTTTACAAGCATGCGTTGCACAGTTCCTACGCAGGCTCGTAAGTTCGCGAATTTTCAATATTTTCACTCCATATTTTCAACATTGCCATTTTACCACACCTTCCTATGAGTAGTACAGCTGTCATTTTTCACATCTCACCCCAAATGTGTTTCCGCCCATGTAGCGCACAATGGCGCAGTCAGTGTGCGAAATCAATGTACGGGACAAATTAAGAAAATCACAGTGACACTGTTCATGAGTAGACATCTTCAAATGGCTATGTTGAAAATTTGGTGAAAAAAGTCCTAAAAATGACTGTTTTACGAGCGTGCATTGCGCAGTTCCTATGCACGCTCGTAAGGGCGTGAATTTTCAATATTTTCACTCCAGATTTTCAACATTGCCATTTTACCACACCTTCTTATGAGTAGTACAGCTGTCATTTTTCACATCTCACCCAAAATGTGTTTCCGCCCATGTAGAGCACAATGGTGCAGTCAGTGTGCGAAATCAATGTACAGGACAAATTAAGAAAATCACAGTGACACTGTTCATGAGCAGAGGTCTTAAAATGGCTATGTTGAGAATTTGGTGAAAAAATTCCTAAAAATGACTTTTACGAGCGTGCATTGCACAGTTCCTATGCATGCTCGTAAGTTTGCAAATTTAATATTTTCACTCCAGATTTTCAACATGTCCATTTTATTAAACTTCCTTATGAACAGTACAGCTGCAATTTTTCATATGTCGCCCAAAATGTGTTTTCGCACATGTAATGCACAATGGTGCTGTTGGTGTGCGAAAGCAATGTTTATGACAGATTAAGAAAATCAAGTTACACTGTTCATGAGCAGAGGTCTTAAAATGGCTATGGTGAAAATTTGGTGACAAAAGTCCATAAAATGACTGTGTTACGAGTGAGCATTGCACAGTCGGTGTGCGAAATCAATGTACAGGACAAATTAAGAAAATCACAGTGACACTGTTCATGAGTAGACATCTTCAAATGGCTATGTTGAAAATTTGGTGAAAAAAGTCCTAAAAATGACTGTTTTACGAGCGTGCATTGCACAGTTCCTACGCACGCTCGTAAGGGCGTGAATTTTCAATATTTTCACTCCAGATTTTCAACATTGCCATTTTACCACACCTTCTTATGAGTAGTACAGCTGACATTTTTCACATCTCACCCAAAATGTGTTTCCGCCCATGTAGCGCAAAATGGCGCAGTTGGTGTGCAAGGTCAATGTACGGGACAAATAAAGAAAATCACAGTGACACTGTTCATGAGCAGAGGTCTTAAAATGGCTATGTTGAGAATTTGGTGAAAAATTTCAAAAATGACTGTTTTACGAGTGTGCGTTGTACAGTTCCTACGCACGCTCGTTAGTTCACAAATTTTCAATATTTTCACTCCAGATTTTCAACATTGCCATTTACCACACCTTCTTATGAGTAGTACAGCTGTCATTTTTCACATCTCACCCAAAATGTGTTTCCGCCCATGTAGAGCACAATGGCGCAGTCAGTGTGCGAAATCAATGTACAGGACAAATTAAGAAAATCACAGTGACACTGTTCATGAGCAGAGGTCTTAAAATAGCTATATTGAGAATTTGGTGAAAAAATTCCTAAAAATGACTTTTACGAGCGTGCATTGCACAGTTCCTATGCATGCTCGTAAGTTTGCAGATTTAATATTTTCACTCCAGATTTTCAACATGTCCATTTTATTAAACTTCCTTATGAACAGTATAGCTGCAATTTTTCATATGTCGCCCAAAATGTGTTTTCGCACATGTAGTGCACAATGGTGCTGTTGGTGTGCGAAAGCAATGTTTATGACAGATTAAGAAAATCACAGTTACACTGTTCATGAGCAGAGGTCTTAAAATGGCTATGGTGAAAATTTGGTGACAAAAGTCCATAAAATGACTGTGTTACGAGTGAGCATTGCACAGTTTCCACGCACCCTCGTTAGTTCATGACTTTGTAATATTTTCAGTCCAGATTTTCACCAGTGGCATTTTTCCACACTTCCTTATGAGCAGTACAGCTGCCATTTTTCACAACATGGCGAAGTGTGTTTCACTTTCAGTGCAGAGATGCATGGTCGCTGTGAAATCATTGTTCGGCACAGATAAAGAAAATCACAGTGACACTGTTCATGATCGGAGGCACAAAATGCCTGAGTTGTCAATCTGCTGTAAAATCCCCAACCTAATTATATTACGGGTGTGCGTTGCAGTTTCTATGTACGCTCGTGACTTCACCATTTTTTAAATATTTTTACTACACATTTGCAACATAGCCATTTTTTACACCTCCCCATGAAAGAGTACAGCTGTCATTTTTTACATCCTGTTCGGAATATTTTTGCACCTGTGGTGCTAAATGCCGTAGTCACTGTGCATAAGCAGCTTTCGGCTAACAAACTGATATTCCCCCTGTTCATGAGGTGGGGTCACAAAACAAACATGTTGAAAATTTGGAGTGAAAATACCAACGAATGCCTGAGGTATTAGGCTTTTCAACTATAACGCCCGACCCTATAGAGAATGACAGGCATCAGGGTGTGACTTGGGATTCTTGCCTGTGATGCTCATACCATTCCACACCCTGCAGCCATTGAGAGGCATCGAGGTATGCTTTGGACTCTTCGGCCCCAAAGTTCACCCCATTCTCCTATACCGCACCCATCTCACCGTACTTTCTAATGGAATGGGGTGTGCATAAGGGCCAAAGATCCCAAGGCACACCGTGACACTTGTCAGTGTCTGCAGGGTGGGGTGTGGTGAAATGGTGTGGCCATTATGCCTGATGACCCAAAGGCACACCCCAATGCCTGTCCGTATCTGTAAGGTGGTGGCGGGGTTGGCTTCAGTTCAATACTTCACTGCCATTCCTATTATGCAGCTGTCTAACTCCTACACTACCAATCCCAATGCCAGCAAGCAAACATTCAGCATTGACAAATGCTTGTTGCTGTAGTCACTGTCTCACAAAATTCGTTTTGAATGTTATGAACAGTGGATACTGTTCCACTCAGAAGATTGATTAACAAGCTGGGTAGGCTCAGGGTGGGTCAGTAGTAGGTCAACTGGGTGGCAAACTGGTTGACGGGCAGAAAACAGAGAGTGGTGGTAAATGGTATTCAGTCAGAAGAGATGCAAGTCACAAGTGGGGTACCTCAGGGATCAGTCCTGGGGCCAGTCTTCGTTAATATCTTCATCAGTGACATTGCAGATGGACTGGAGGGTAAGGTTTGTCTGTTTACAGATGACACCAAGATCTGCAACAGAGTTGATGATCCACATGGGGTGGGCAGAATGAGAAGAAATCAGGATTAACTGGCAAAATGGTCGGAAGAGTGGCAACTGGAGTTTAACGCAAAGAAGTGCAAGATCATGAACCTAGGGAAGAGAAACCCTGAAGCCACCTATAGGTTGGGATGGGAGTTGCTGGCAGTCACAAGGGAAGAAAGAGACTTGGGCATCATCATCATCACAGATGACCTGAAATCATCCAAGCAGGCCACTAAAGCAGTAGGTAAGGCTAGGGGGATGTTGGGGTGTATTAGTAGGAATACACCAAGTCGTAAGAGGGAGGTAATAATACCTCTTTACAAGACACTGGTTAGACCCCATCTGGAGTACTGCATGCAGTACTGGAAGCCACACCTTCACAAGGACATTAACAAAATGGAGGCAGTCCAGAGAAGGGCAACCAAAATGGTGCAGAGCTGCATCAGAAAACATATGAAGACAGATTAACGGAGCTCAATATGTATACCCTAGAGCAAAGGAGGGAGAGAGGTGAACTGATTGAAACATTCAAAGACCTTAAGGGCATTAACAAAGTGAAAGAGTCTAACATGTTTCAATATAAAACAAGCATTTGTCAATGCCGAATGTTTGCTTGCTGGCATTGGCAGTGGTAGTGTAGAAGTTACAGAGCTGCGTAATAGGAATGGCAGTGAAGTATTGAACTGAAGCCAACCCCACCACCACCCTGCAGAGAGTGACAGGCATTGGGGTGTGCGTTTGGGTCGTCAGGCATAACGGCCACGCCATTTCACCACACCCCACCCTGCAGACACTGACAAGTGACATGGTGTTCCTTGGAGCCTTTGGCCCTTATGCGCACTCCATTTCATCAGGAAATATAGTGAGATGGGTGCGATATAGGAGAATGGGGTGAAGTTTGGGGCCGAAGAGTCCAAGGCATACTTCGATGCCTCTCAATGACTGCAGGGTGTGGAATGGTATGAGCATCACAGGCAAGAATCCCAAGTCACACCCCTGATGCCTGTCATTCTCTACAGGGTTGGGCGTTACGGTTGGAAACCCTAATACCTCAGGCATTCGTTGGTATTTTCACTCCAAATTTTCAACATGTTTGTTTGTGACCCCACCTCATGAACAGGGGAATATCAGTTTGTTAGCGAAGCTGCTTATGCACAGTGACTACGGATTTAGCACCACAGGTGCAAAACATTCGAACAGGATGTAAAAATGACAGCTGTACTGTTCATGGGGAGGTGTAAAACATGGCACTGTTGCAAATCTGTAGTAAAATATTTAAAAATGGTGAAGTCAAGAAAGTACATAGAAACTGTGCAACACACCGTAATATAATTAGGTTGGGGATTTTTACAGCAGATTGTCAACTCAGGCATTTTGGTGCCTCCGATCATGAACAGTGTCACTGTGATTTTCTTTATCTGTGCCTAACAATGATTTCCACAGCGACCACATCATCTGCTCTGAAAGTGTGAAAACACACTTCAGCCATGTTGTGGAAAATGACAGCTGTACTGTTCATAAGGAAGTGTGGAAAAATGTCACTGGTGAAAATCTGGACTGAAAATATTACAAAGTCATGAACTAACGAGGGTGCATGGAAACTGCGCAATGCTCACTCGTAACACAGTCATTTTATGGACTTTTGTCACCAAATTTTCAACATAGCCATTTTAAGACCTCTGCTCATGAACAGTGTAACTGTGATTTTCTTAATCTGTCATAAACATTGCTTTCGCACACCAACAGCACCATTGTGCGCTACATGTGCGAAAACACATTTTGGGCAACATATGAAAAATTGCAGCTGTACTGTTCATAAGGAAGTGTAATAAAATGGCAATGTTGAAAATCTGGAGTGAAAACATTAAATTTGCAAACTTACGAGCATGCACAGGAACTGCGCACACTCGTAAAACAGTCGTTTTTAGGAATTTTGTTCACCAAATTTTCAACATAGCCATTTTAAGACCTCTGCTCATGAACAGTGTCACTGTGATTTTCTTAATTTGTCCCGTACATTGATTTCGCGCACTGACTGCGCCATTGTGCGCTATATGGGCGGAAACACATTTTGGGTGAGATGTGAAAAATGACAGCTGTACTACTCATAAGAAGGTGTGGTAAAATGGCAATGTTGAAAATCTGGAGTGAAAATATTGAAAATTCGCGAACTTACGAGCGTGCGTAGGAACTGCGCAATGCACGCTCATAAAACAGTCATTTTTGGGAATTTTGGCACCTAATTACCAACATGGGTTATTGGGACCCCTTCTCATGAATGATGTCACTGTCATGGCGTTATTCAGGTCGAAGGTGATTTCGCGCGGTGACTGCGCGGTGACTGTGAAGCATCCTTCGGGCCTGAATAACGCCATGACAGTGACATCGATCATGAGAAGGGTCTAAACCTCATGTTGAAAATTTGCGAAAAATTCAAAAATGCCTGAGATATGCAACAAAGTTGAAAACTCATATCTAGCCCATTATACAGCTTACCGGCATTTCCTCAGTTCAGGGTCAGCTTTGAAGAGTGCAGACGTGTTCCCGGTCCACGAAGATCATCGCTGAGGTCCGGAGGTAAGTATGGGGTGAGGGTGTGGGGAGGCAGGGTGCGAGTGGGTGGGTGCGGTTGTGGGAGGGGGCCAGGGAGACTACATGGGACCGTTTTTTTTCAGGTAAAAAAAAAAAAGGACGATGTGGGACATTTGCCAGCTGGGTGGGCTCCCAGCGTGGCACAAGGATGGTTGGGGGCGTTCAGCCAACAGGGGATTGGGCACCCCGTCGGTCCTAAGCATCAATTGCCATGCTGGGGTGGGCTCCCAGCGTGGCACTTACTACTGGGGGTGAGGACAGTGGAGCCGGCGAGGATTGGGAACCCCGTCGGCTATAGACAGTTGTTGCACGCTGGGTGGGCACCCAGAGTGGCATTTTGGAAGGCTTTGGGGGGGAGGCGGGGAGAACGCAGCACAGCCAACGGGGATTGGGCACCCCCGTCGGCTATACAGTGTGTGCGTGCCTGCGGGGGGCGCGCACGCCTGCGTGGGTGTGTGTATGTGTGTGTGTGTGTGGGGGAGCTGCGCATGAGCAGGCGATATCTTATCGCTGCTCACTCAAGCGTAGCTCCCCCTTTGAACTGTATGCCACTGCATTTTGGAGCTTGTCATAGACAGGTCTAGCATGCATTGGCTTACAGGGGCCGTGCCTGCCAGCACACTGACTAAATTGGAGGAGGAGGTGACACACCTCCGAAATCTCCAATGATGGCACTATGTTTCTTGCACATGCGTGCAAGCAAACATAAAAAATAGCAGGACAAGAGGACACAGCATGAGATTAGAGGGAGGCTGATTAAGGGGTAATGTGAGGAAGTTCTTTTTCACAGAAAGGATGGTGGATGCATGGAATGGCCTACCTCAGGAAATGGTAGATATGAATACAGTGCAGGGCTTCAAACAGGCATGGGATAGGCATAAAGGAGCAATACAGATGAGTATGAATAGATAGGCCATTGACAGAGCAAAGGCCGATGGCACATTCATAAGGTAGAAAAAGAAATGGGCAGACTGGATGGGCCTTGCGGTCCTTATATGCCGTCAACTCTATGTTTCTATGTTTATGTTTCCATTTACAGTACTTAATCATACTTTGCAATATGAGTATCAATGCCATGGAATGAGTCATTCTTTCAGAAGGTAACAATGCATATTCCTATGATAATCACTTTATTTTAAAACGTATAATGCTCAATCATCACTTTAAAAAGTATGTACTCGTTTGTTGCTGCTACTTTAATATGTACGCTTGTGTGCAGATCTCTTCATGAAGGCAAATGTGAGTTATTTGCCAAAATAAAGCCTGTAATTGAATGAAGATTATCTGATTGTTTTAATTTAAAGCCATGTAATCTACATCAGTTCTAAAATAAAACTGTTCCTCTTTGCGACATCACTGTACAATGTGCACACATATCCATGAATCACAAGGGACAATCATGATGTGAAGCACACATTAAGCATGGGGCTTAATATTTAGCTGCCGCCCCTTTAAGAGCACTTAGAACTGCATGTATCTAATTGTTGCACTGCCTGGCAGTGCCATGTTGGTCTGTCAGTCAGAGTATAGTCAGTGTGGGGCTTGTCCTCATGAAGAGGACACCTACTGAACTGAATAAACCTGCCTTATTCTTTATTTTATGCATCCGACTAGTCATTTGCATGGTCCAGATGGGGTCCTCACCAGCAGCAACCAAAGGGGCTGGCAGACCACAGAGAAGGTAAGGGGTCTTTTAGTGGTGGACCATACAAAAAAAACAGCACACATGGTGGAGAATACGGCCCTTCTTCTGTCCAGACCCCCATCTCGCATTGCCTGCGTCGCTGGGTACCCCAAAGTCATCACCCCAGTATGCCTGAACTGTTTGAATGCTACTTTAAATGCAGCACAGAAGAGAAGAAAAAATGAACTATCTTCTGAACTGTGTACAGCAGCCTGCAGCCCTCCCCTACCATCGTGACTGTGAGAACAAAATAAATAAATAAATAAAATTTTGTTCAGCATTGCTAGCCAGCTAAACAAATGGACTTTGAGCAAGTAATTTTTTTTTTCCCAGCCTGAGCACCATGGAGCTGCAAACTGTACCCCCCCCCACCTCGTGGCAGGGCCTCTGGAAAAGCTCCCTCAACTACTACAGTCTGCTCCATTCTCAAAGCAAGCTGCTCTAGGTACACAAAAACAAACCAAAATTCTTCAATTTAATTGCCGCTCCTATACCAACGCATATCCTGGGGCCCTCTCTTCACTCAAGCCACACCAGGGAGTCTGACTGGCCTGCTACCATCCCTAATGGCTGAAAGCGCTCCTGAAACCTCTCACGGAGCAATTAAAACAGCCTCCCAGCCCTCCTATGATCTGCTGCTCCGCTCACCCGATCTACTGTACCAGCTGCTCCCCTAGGCGGCTCTAGCCCAGCCCTTCTCTGCAGGTGCACGGACAAACCGCAGCCTCCACTACACCAACCACAACACGGAGCTCTGCCCCTCCTGCATTGCCAGCTCACTGAGCACCAGCCATTGCCTCCCGCCAGCACAAAACCTTGGCTCCGCTTCTCCTGCAGCTGAAAACAGAGCGAACAGCTCCCCAGCTCCCCTCAGAGGACACCGCACCAGCACACTCACCCAACCAAAGCCATGAAGACCGCAGCTTCTGTCCCTTGGCCCTCCTGCAGTAGATCCACTCCTCACCAACTGCAGTGGCACACACAAGCACACGGAGCTCTTCTCCCTCACGCATTGGCAGAAGTCCCACTCCTCAGCTCTCCAGCTCGCTCCCCATCCAACCAGTTCCATTCACAACCGCTCCACAAGCAAACGCGGCTCCACCAGTTACACTACTCTCTGCTGCAGCTCGCTCCTGAAGCTAAAACGGAGCGCTTCTCTCGCCAAGCTGCTCAGCTGTTCCCTCCCATCCTCAGTAGCCTCTTTCTCCTGCCCAGAGCCTCTACTGCCACTCAACCACATAAACAGGGGCAAGAAAAAATAAGTAAATAAATCGGGGCTGCACCAGAGCCTCCGCTCCCCACTCACAGCATAAAGCTGCCACTTGCCACGCTACTAAAATGGCTTCTCACATAGATAAGACAGAATGCAGGAGCCCAAGTGGAGTATATAAAGAAATGGGAGCTAGAGAAAACAAGAAAACGGAAGGTTATTAAGCAGCATAAGCAAACACAGGGACACAGCATAAATCAATAAAGGACAATAATTCCTGTACAAACCTAAGGAAAATAAATACAATAGCACAAGCTCACTTAAAAACGGAAAGCAAACAAGCAGTCAAATACAGAATTTTCACCAGTTGTGCCACTCACCATAAAACTCCTGCCAATTTGTTCCTCTCAGTGGGGAAGAAGCACCTCAAGGCGGCAATCGCCATTTTGACCATTGTAGAGCAGCCAGGCAGCCTCATGGAAAAATCCTCCATTTTGAGCAGAGCAAAAACAACAAGGAAGGAAGTGAACCTTGACCCCTTGCTGGCGGCCATTTTGCTACAGTCAGCCCAGTCAAATCCCACAGGAACTGCATGTCACAGTTTGGCGGCCATCTTGGGAAGAGCACAAATTGACCTCACTCCATTGAAAACAATGGGCTTCCTATTGAAATGAATGGACACTGCAACGAAAAGTTGAATTTTGCTACAAAACCTTTATTTAAATAACAATCAACACAGAATTGAGTGGGAAATCCTTTATTAAGACATCATTGATGAACTTTGCTACAAAAAAACAAAAAAAAACTTGTACTTTTGTCTACAAAATTAATTTTTGCTCGGCAATTCATTTACGACATGATGTCCTGTTTCCTGCATGACGGCAACTCCTTCTCACCCGAACGACCTTCGCTCAGTGAAACAAAGCTCATCTCCAACCACGATGTCTGACGATGACACAGATATGGGCACCGGAGCGTCCGGAGTCTTACCTTCACCCACTTCTACGGCGTGGGGCTACAAAATCAAAACAGTCCTCCATGACATCCAGTCTTCTATTTCCTCTCAAGGAGCACCAGCTATGCAAGCTATTCAAGACAACTTGGCCTTCATTAAAGCCATTTCACCACAGTCCATGGTCCATGCCAGCCTACAACCAGTACCCTTCTTAGCCCTGCCTCACGAAGATGCTGTCGACTGGCTGGAACACTTCCAAGCATGGATTTCCTTCAATGGTTGGACTGATCCCTTGTGCATCTCCAATGCCTTGCGCTTGCTTCTGAGAAGGACTGCCATTTCCTGGTTCAACGCACTTCCAGACCAAGTCAAAGCAGATGCTGCCACACTGTACGCAACCTTCAAAGTCTATTTTCTCGAAGCACACCCTGGTTATTAGAGCAAAAGCTGTGGAAGTGCACCATGCAACCCTCAGAATCTCTCAAAGCCTTCCTTGTGGACATTGAGACTCAATGCAAACACCTACAGAAATCAGAGAACGATCAAGTAACAGCCTTTGTCCGGGGACTGCCTCCTCAATTTCGTACCTATGTCATACAGCAAAAACCAACCACCTGAACAGACACCATCCAAGCTGCATGGCTAGCTCAAGAGTCCATTTCAATGTTCCAGTCTGCCGGTGCTCAGGTGCCCCAAACCTCACAACTGGCTGCACTTGCCACATGTGTCCAACAGCAACAAGCAATGATCGACAAGCTTATTTCTACTGTCAATACCTTACACATCAACTCAACTGCCTCTGTGGTAAATCCTAATGCTATGCAACTACCTTGACAGTGACCGGATCCACCTCCACCTTCTCGAGAGCCAGTGACTTGCCAGTGGTGTGGATTCAGGGGACACAATGCCGCTGTCTATCGAAAGTTAAAATATTACCACAGGATGCAAGAAGACCATGGACGCCCACCACAGCGCACTCAACATGATAACCGCAACTACTCCCAGGATCAGGGAAACAAGTGCCGCCCAACAGACTAGGAGCTTTTGTTGGGCTGGGGAACACAGCAACTAACCACCCCTCTGACTCTCGCAATTCAAACAGAACTCTTCCTCCAACTGCGAACTCTAGCACACTCTCACTTCTTGGAGCAAAGGTAGCTGTCATCTGCTCACCTCTTCTAGCAAACTATGTACCTGTAACCATCGGAGATTGGTCTACACACAACTTGGTCGACACGGGAGCAGAAATTTCAGTTATCAATAGCAGTATTTTAAACAATGAAGCTATTTGTCACATACCTAATGTTTCTCCAGCCGACATAAAGTACATTATCACAGCCAGTACAGATACAGTACCTATCACAGGCATGATCCATCTCAAGCTCCGCTCTGGCTCACAGCAAGTTACTGTCAAGTTTTATATCGTGCCTGATCTTCAACCTGCAATAATTCTAGGCCTGGACTTTCTCAAAGCTCACAAAGCCATCCTAGATTTTGCCTCAAGCAAATTGTCATTAGATCCTCGGAGGCAACTCGCAGTTATAGACTCAGTCACCATGCCTCCTCAGTCAGAAATGGTTTTGATTGCTAAGAGTCGAGGTGAACCACTTCCATAAGGTGTTGTTGGCATCATCACAGGATCCTCCGTGCTGCATTCATCGGGTCTCCTTCCAGGAAATACCTTATCAGTGGTGCATGATGGTGCAGTCTTCCAAAAATGCTGCAACTTCACAGATGAGCCAGTGGTCATTTCAAAGGGTGCCAACATCGGGAAGTTTGTCTGCTTGTCTTCAGGGAACCAGCTTCATCTCATGCAAGAACCTCAGCCTGGTTTCACCAACACAACTCCTGTCACTACTATCATGACCACTCCCACTTCAACAGAGTTATCTCTCAATCAGCGACTATCCTCTTCCAAACTTCCAGCAACTCCAACAGAAAAACAACAACTTTTGAAACTCCTAGAAAATTACCTGGATGTCTTTGTTAGTTCAGATAACAAGCTCAGATGTTGTGATATCCTGCAACACACCATCGAAGTACTGCCCAACCAGAAACCAATCCGTCAACGAGCCTACAAAGTGGGGCACAACCAGAAACAAGTCCTCGAGGACATAATCAAAGACATGCTTGACCAAGACATAGTTGAAGAGTCTACAAGTCCCTGGGGTGCACCTTGCTTGCTGGTGGTAAAGAAGGACAAAGGGTATCATTTTGTGATAGACTACAGAAAACTCAATGCCTATACGGTGCAGGATGCTTATCCCTTGCCTACAACCGAAGATGCATTAGAGAGTCTTGGTGCGGCCAGTCCTGCTTACTTCACCACTCTAGACCTTCAGAGTGGGTTCTACCAAGTTTCAATTGATCCAGCTTCTCATCCATACACAGCATGGCACTGCCACTTGGGAGTTTTCCAGTTCAAACGTCTGTCTATGAGTCTTCGGAACAACCTAGCCACATTTCAACATGTTATGGAAGCCGTACTACGTGGGTTGTCTTGGAAATCTTGTCTAGTCTACCTGGATGATGTGATAGTCTTCAGCAGAACTTTGCCAGAGCACCTCCAACATCTTCAAGAAGTGTTCGAACGTCTCAGACAAGCCAATCTAAAGCTTCACCCAGAAAAAGTGTTGTTTTGCGCAGCATCAAATTCATTACCTGGGACATGTGGTTAGTTCTCAAGGCATCTCTCCAGATCCAGACAAGCTCTCAGCAGTCAAAGACTATCCAGACCCTAACAATCTAAAATACCTTTAGGTTTTCCTGGGCTTGTCTGGCTACTACTGAAAGTTCATTTGCAACTACACCAAGATTGCAGCTCCACTGTACGCCCTCACAAAAAAGGGATGTGACTATAATTGGACTTCTGAATGTAAAGAGGTCTTTGACACCTTAAAACAAAACCTAATCTCTTCTCCAGTATTGGCCTACCCAAGGTTCAACCAACCATTCAAGCTCTACTTAGATGCTAGTTTCTTTGCAGTGGGCGCTGTGCTCTGTCAAATTCAAGATGGAACAGAACGAGTTGTCTCCTATGCTGGGCACTCTCTTTCTTCAGCTGAGCAGAACTATAGCATCACAGAGAAAGAATGTCTAGCCATGGTATTTGCCGTGAAGAAATTTGACTGTTACCTTTGCTACTCCTCCTTTACAGCTATCGTCGATCACTCTGCCCTCAAGTGGTTATTTGAAATGAAGGAACCAGTAGGCAAGTTCGCCCGATGGATCACCATGCTGCAATCCTACACCTTTGAAATCCAGTACAGACCAGGTCAAGTTCACTCAAATGCTGATGGTGTAAGCCGGAGACGATATCCCTCTGCATTCTCCTCAACAGATGAAGAATCCTGCTTACAAGCTCTTCCCTTCCATGCCATGGATGTGCTTCCGGTGGAAACTCCTACAGCACCCCAAGTTGCTTTACTGCTACCAACTGCCTCCACAGAGAGACACACAAATCCTCAGTTACTACAAGCAGTTGAAGAGCGTCTCATCTCCTCTGCATCTGATCTGTCCCTGGCAACTGTTAAAATGCAACAAAAAAATTGACACTCAATTTACAGACGTAATCACCTACTTAGGGTCTGGAACCTTACTGCAACAAAGCAACATTGCCAAGATGTACTTTTCCTTGCTTCGCAGTACTTCCTCAATGACGGTGTGCGCTTTCACATTTGGACCAAGGAAGGCAAGGGTCATCGCACGGATAGAACTCACGTACAGCGAGCTGTGCCAGCCTCTCTCATCCCTCAAGTTCTTCTCTCCTCTCATGCCTCTCTCCTTTCAGGTGGTCACATGGGAATACACAGAACTCTGATAAAGACAAGGCTTCACTTCTGGCCACACATGAACAGAGACATTGTCCAGTTCATAAAATCCTGCCAGCCCTGCTCCCAGAGAAAGCCTCTGGCCAAACCAACAAAGGCACACATCATCCCAATGCCTGTAGCCACTGAACCATTCCAAAGAGTCAGCATTTGGCATTCTTGGGCCTTTGCCAACATGCTCTGACTCTGGTAACAAATACATCCTTGTCTTTGTGGACTACTTGACAAAGTATTTGGAACTCATTCCCCTAAGAGACATTAAAGCCACCACTGTGGCCAGTGCATTTCTCAACACAGCCATTTGTCGTCATGGTACCCCATCATATCTACATTTAGACAGAGTCACTAACTACCTGTCCACCATTGTCTGAGAAACTTGCACACTTCTCGACATAAAAAATACACATACCACAAGTTACCATCCACAATGCAACGGACAGAGTGAAAGAATGATGTCCACCATTCTCAGCACACTCTCCGAGTATCTGGATGACACTCACAACACCTGGAACCAGTCTGTTCCCTTTGTGCAGTTTGCATACAATACCAGCCCTTGCGTAGATAGCACAGAATACACCCCCTTCTTCTTAGTCCATGGAAGTCACCCAAGAACTCCACTGGACAGGGATCTCTCACTGCTAGAGGTGCCTAAGTCAGCTTCTTCTTTTATTATCCCTCTTCTGGAACAGCTGGAACTTGCCCGATGAGTTGCAGTCACCATGTTGGGCCAGAGAAAATTGGCAATGAAGAAAATGTCTGCAGCCAAGGCACATGAGCCTTCATTCTCTGTTGGGGACATTGTCTATTTGTACTGTCCAGTTCTTATTCTGGACACCACCAAGAAACTGCTTTGCCCCTGGACTGGTCCCTTCTACATTGTAGAAATGCTCCCTCTGGTCCATGTTCATCTGCGACGCAAGTCGGATGGCTAGCTGGTACACAACAAAGTCCATATAAACTGACTAAAGCATAGGTACCTCAATAACAACCTACCAGATGACCCCAGTCCTCCCACATATGAAACTGCCCTTGAGCCTGCCATCCTCTCTGAAGCTGAGATTCCCCCAGATAACTTGTAGCCAGTTCCTACAGATCTTCCCACTCCTGACACTCTCCAGCTGGATTCCAGTTTACCAGATGATTTGCCTGAGACTTCCTCTTCTTCTCAGTCTTCTTCTTCTTCTTCTTCTTCTTCTCAGAACTCTCTTCCACACACCCCAGTGCAGCAGATCGAGAAGATCCTCAGAAAGAAGTTTGTCAATGGATCCTGGACTTACAGAGTAAAGTGGTGTGGATTCGACAGTGGGCAGAACTCCTGGGTCGCTTTTAATGACCTGACCCCCTCCTGTCAGGAACTAGTGCAGTCCATGCATGCCTCCATTCCCACTAACCGGAAAAGTCAATGGAGGTCTTGAACTTTTGTTACCGGACTCAGTGAAATGTGTCAGGACTAATTCATTTTCTGATTTTCATTGTTGCAGTAAATGTCTTGTACCTCTTTCTTTGCACCTGTTGCCATGGTACTATTTACCTGCACTAACATTTTCTTCCCCTTAGGAATGTCTCTTTCAATGTGCAGTTCACCTGTTTATGCAACTGTTATTAAAGTGTGAGCCTGCATTCTGGGTATCCTCCTGCTGCTACCCTTCCCTCTCTTCCCTTTTCCTTCCCCCACACTTTAGCGCTTGTGGCATGACCAAGTCTCAAGTACTATTGTGTTTCCCTCCTCTCTGGTGCTACTCTCACTGATCCCCAGTGTAGTCCATGTTCTCCCCCCCCCCACCAATGGAGTACTGTTCTGTTTTGGGAAATCTAATGCCTTGTAATGCATGACAATGTTTTTTTGCCTTAAATTATTTACTTAAAAATTCTTAGAAACATATAGATTATTACTTGTTCGAGTGGTGCTCACATTCACTGTTCCGGCGGTGATGTGAAGCACACATTAAGCATGGGGCTTAATGTTTAGCTGCCGCCCCTTTAAGAGCACTTAGAACTGCATGTATCTAATTGTTGCACTGCCTGGCAGTGCCATGCTGGTCTGTCAGTCAGAATATAGTCAGTGTGGGGCTTGTTCTCATGAAGAGAACACCTACTGAACTGAATAAACCTGCCTTATTCTTTATTTTATGCGTCTGACTAGTTATTTGCACGGTCCAGATGGGGTCCTCACCAGCAGCACCAGCAGCAACTGAAGGGTCTGGAAGACCTCAGAGAAGGTAAGGGGTCTTTTAGTGGTGGACCATACAAAAAACACCACAATACATTAATAGTTTTCATCCTACAGTTTTTGAACCATTCCTCCACCTGTGCCAACACTGATTCAGCCAATGGGTGCCCAGTAACTAGAAACTGGGCTCCCTGAGGTGTCCACAAAGGGTAATACTGGTACCAGGCAGGAGAGGACTGTGTCTCCAGTACAGGAGGCAACAACTGAATACAGTACTGTGCATTGTGGTGTGTGGGCTGGCTGTTAGGGCTGCTCCTGGAATGGCCATTTAGTGGCAACCCAGGAATGCATTTAATTTGGCTGTGCCTGTTCAGGGCAAGTAAAAGTGGTATATTATGCTGCTGTGTTTGTATATACAGTAATACTATTGTGAAAAAGTCTTTTTTTTTAAATCATGATTATGCTTTGGTAATTAGGCTCAGGTAGTTATTGAAAGTAGTTCTCTGTATGCAAGAATTATTGTAGTAATTTTTTTTCTTTGTAGTTATGATCCCATGCCCCTAGCCCCTCCCTGCCATGTTTTTTCCCCAATATCAACCATGCTTAGTGATAAAGCAGATGCTTTCTTTGGCTTTCCATAAATAACAATGTTCGCTTATTGTTTTTTTTTCAGTACTTAAAAGTGGACAACATGTAGTTTTTTGATGTTGCTGCTGGCAATAATTAGCTCTGCCAGCAGGGGATCACTAGCTATATTTAATTTGTTTCAGTTCTGTTCTTGACTGAAATTTTTATCAGCTTGTTGAGCTGAGATAATAATAGCAGTAATAATAATTAAAACATTGTCTGTTTGGGAGGCAGAATATTTTGCTTCTGGGGGAACATATTTTATGTTTGTTTCTCCCTGTTCTCAAACAGGGCTGTGCCTGGTCTGTTCCTTGCTTCGTAGCCCCTCCCCCACGGCTTTTGTTCCTGTTTGGAATATATTTTTATACATCTACAAATTAGAATTTGCAGTCATTTTTCTCAGCATATGCAAGCTGTTAGCATTCTTTTTTGCCTTGGGTAATAATTGCACCACTAGTAGGGGATCAGTAGATGTAAGTATTCTAAATAATTTTTTTAATGAGATCCTTTTATTCAGTTTATTTAGCTGATATGAGAAAATGCTGTCCTTTTGGGGAATGGTTCACACTGCCTTTCATGTGGCAAATGTAATATTTTTCTTTTCTGTATTTTGGATTAGACCAAATTTGGTCTGCTCTTACTGCTTTGTCAGTAATAAATGTTATCAGCATAACCACTGCCGTAAATGTGCACTTTAAAACAAAGACTTGTTTCCCATCAAGCATTTTGTATTATTGTATTTTAATCTCCCATTTTGAGATTGCTCCATTTATATTTAGATAAACTACACTGCCTCATAAATTTTAGTCTGAGTTCAGCATAAATGCACATTTTGCATTGCATGAATTGCTGTGCTTAGTAGTATATTGTAGAAGGCACATCACTACATTGACCATTAACTGGACTAATAAAAGAGGGCTTTTGTTAATGTTTTAAGTATTCACATTATTTATCTATTAAAGCATTTCACCAGGAAAAAACATGCTGTGCTCAAATAGTTTGTTTCCAGATGTGTCCTGGGGGGAAGGGGAATTGGGGTAAGTTATATATACAGTAGCACAAAAAGCAAAATACAGAGAGTACAGTTGAATATCATATACACATTTTCAGCAAAGAATAGAAAAAGGTATATACCACATGTGAATATACAGTGTCAGTAGAAAAGTAACCAGAGTACAATGCAATATACATGGAGGTAACACAATACAGTCTATATACAGTGCCAGCAGTTTATAAATATATAAATAAGTGCAATATACAGTGACAGCAGTAACACCACATTTGCGATCTGCACAAATGAAAAGCAAGGCCAGGCATGTTAGTGACAGTGGCAGGAGGGGGAGGTGTATGTGCGGAGAAGAGAAATAAGGGAGGGTTTAGAGGAAGCAGAGTGAATGTTTAAGGGAAGAGAATTCCAGAGTTCCGGAAAGCAGAAAGAGAAGGCAGATTGGCTAGTGAGAGTTTTTCGGAGGGGGGGGGGTCTTGAAGGAGCAAAACCCAGTGTTTCAGAGGGAGGAGGAGAAGGAGGAGGTGCATGGAGAGAGCAGGGAATTGAGATAGAGGGGTAGAAAGGATAGCCAGAATTTTGAGGTGAAAGAGGCACAGTGGGACAGATGGTGATCCTCCAGGGAAGGGAGGGAAAGAGAAGAGTAGAGAGTACAGTGGTGGTTGCCGGTAGGGCAGTTGATGGCAAAGTAGCAGAAGGAGTGGAAGAGAGGATCTAGTCTGGCCTGGGTGGACTTAGGGGCAACATTATAGTCGTCATAATCAAAGATGGGGAGAATCATGTTGGTAAGGATGTCATGGCGGGCAGGGAGGGGGATGCAGCTTTTACGCCTATAGAGGGCACCAAGTTTAGGATGGAACTTTTTGTGAATTGTGTCCATGTGCTGGGAGAAATGGAGGAGACGGTCAAGCCAGACACCTAGGTACTTGGAAGCAGGCACGTTGTCAATAGGGATTCCATCAAGGGATGATTAATCACTCCTTTAACTACAAAATTGTGCTATCTGATGTTTTTAAATGATGTCTGTTTCACTTTAATAGTAGCATTATGTCTGAAAATTATTAAGTGTAAATATTGATACTATGGTGAGTGAGTGGTGTCATCCATTATTGATGTTCCATTGCTAAGATTGTTATTTGTACTAAATAAAAAGTGTTTTGCAATTTAGTGGACTGGTGTGTCAGGTGGCAATTTTTTGTTGCTGTGCAAACAAGTAAAAACAGTAACAGGTTTAGACTGGTCCTACACAGAGCATCAGAAGTCCAGCTGGGCTACAATGGACTTTCTCAATACTGCAATCTAACCCTTTTCTCCTTTATGGTTCATTTCCCAAATAATCCTGTGTTGCTTATTATTGTCTTCCTAAGGTTAAGTGCACGCTGCTGAGGAACTGCTTGCTGTTGATTGGGGCCTGCAGGAAAGATGATCACAGTGGAGAGGTGGGCAGGAACAGCATCCCAGGAGATTGTACTAACCAGTCACCAAGTCCACTTA
The DNA here is from genome assembly GCA_016271365.2 of Neoceratodus forsteri. Lineage (NCBI taxonomy): Eukaryota > Metazoa > Chordata > Ceratodontiformes > Ceratodontidae > Neoceratodus > Neoceratodus forsteri. The sequence continues at coordinate 154,466,273 of CM028131.1, read as the reverse complement.
AATCTTTCTCAGTGTGGAGGCACCACACTATTTCTACTATCTGGATATGACCCCCCTCCACCACACTTGTGATGGAGAAAATGACCCTAGTAGCCACCAAAACATCTACAGTGACTCAGTGGCAGTGTAAGGAAGTGGCATTCCTACCATTAAGCTAACTGGGAGGACTCCCAACCTACAGAGATGGGACTTACACTGGGAATACAATTGTCTGGCTCAAGACAAGTAGTTTATCTTCAATTGGTAGAGGGGAGGGCCATAACATTTATTTATTTATTTTGTTTTTATTAACCAGGTAGGTGCACTAGCCATAAAATGACTATTTTCTGTCATGACCCGGGAGAGTACAACAAAAAGAGAACAACAGAACAACAGCAACATGGGTACAGTAATACAAATAGATGAACAGTACAACAGTGCTACAAAATACAATGAGTAGAAACAACAAAAAATAATGTCAAGAATTATACAAATAATGGCAGTAAGATATATAATAAATGCAGAAACCATGGACCCGACCTATGGAGTGAAAGGGTTAATAAGAGAGTAAGGTTATATAGAGAAAAGTGAGGAATGTTCAAACATAACAAGAAAGACTGATAGAAGGAAGGTCGGGGTGGTAATTGGCAAAACAACAGTGGATGGTAAGCAACAAGGTTCGAGAAGGAAGAGAGCTAGTAGTTAAAAAGTTATTTACAAAGAGAAGGAAAAATATGGGAAGGGGAAGAGGAGACAGTCTTGGAGCTGGATTAGAGCAGGGGTGACATTATTGGTAAGTCTCAGGAGCTTCAGGTTGGATCAAAGCATGTACAAGCATCAGCTAAGGATAGATAACGACGATATTCACTTTTAAATCTAAAATGAGACTGAGACACCTGGAGGTTGAGTGGAAGAGCATTCCATAGCCAGGGAGCAGAGAATTGGAAGGCCCCTGTGCCTTTAGTCGTCTGACATCTCGGAACACAGAGCAAGGATTTGTCAGCTGTTCGCTGGCCATGGGAGGATGGTTGAGGGACCAGCAATGCCGCCAGCTGGAATGGGCTTTTTTCCTACATGATCGAGTCCATTAGTGATCCAAGGTAATATTGTCTACTGGCAGAGGGCGAGATCCAATTCAGATCCTTATAAAAAGAAGGCAGGATGTTTGAGTCGAGGCGACGAAGAGGAAATCAGCATATTTTGTTATAAGTTACGTCCTAGTTTAGTAGGGAGGTTTTATGGGCAGAGGTAAGAATAGAGGCACCATAAGTAAGAGTTGGGAGCAGAATAATTTGGGCAGTTGTTAATATCGCAGAGGGTTGTAAGCATGTAGTTCATTTTGTAAGCTACTCCCAGTTTCGAGTTTACAGCTTTGCACGAGGACTGAATGTGAAGATTAAAATCCAGGGATTGGTCCAGCAGGATCCCAAGGTACTTGAAGGAAGTAACATTTTCAAGTGGAATTCCTCCTGGATGAAGAACCTCCAGCAAACTAGAACAGGCCTTAATCCTCGGTGCGGAACCTAGGAGCATGGCTTTCGTTTTCTTTTCATTTAGTACAAGCTTATGGTCTAGTAGCCAGTCTAAGACCTTATTGAAGTCTGAGGTAAGTGATGTGTTTATGCAGGCAATACTATCAGAACTAGTATAGATGATCAGGTCATCAGCACAGAGAATAGCCAAGCAGGATTCCAGGACCTCAGCTGCATTCTTGATAAAATTGAGACTAGTAGGGGCCCAAGGATAGAGCCCTGGGGGACCCAAAGGTTGATAGTAGACATGTTGGACAGGGAGGAGTTAGATTTTACAGCTTGCAACCTGTTTGACAGGTAGCTACAGAACAAGTATACAACAGGGGAAGAGAAATGGAATTTATGGAGAGTGGAGAGAAGCAGGGGATTATCTACAAGGTTGAAAGCCTTAGTGAGGTCAATGAAGATGGCACCTGTGAGTTTTCCAGAATCCATGTTGGACAGAATATCAGTAGTTAGTTAAAGAAGAGTCGTGGTGAGAAGCAGAACCACAAGTGTGTTAGGAAAGTCCTTCATCCCTCACACATGGTGGTAAACTGTGTATTTTGAGTCAGACCATTGCCTTTGTGAATTATACAACATCAGTTTACTAGTTATGTCTTTGCTATCTGAAGTTGGCCCAGTGGTGTAGTGGACTAAGACATTGGTGACCTCACTACGTGCCACACTGTTAACCTGGGTTCGCAAACAGCTTCTGGTAACTCAGGGGCTGGCCTAGGAAGGGAGGAAAGGAGGATTAAGTGCCCCAGAGACTGCTTTCGCCCCCCCAGGAAGGGAGACTGCATGTCCCACAGGTCAGCTGCCTCATGGAAGAATCAAAGAGATAGTGCCATGGGACCCTAAGCTGGGAAAGGGGACCCCATGCCTGGATGCCTGGGGTATCTTCCTGGAGGCAGAGCATGCATATCATGTCATAACATGCACAGGGGCCCCAAGGGTGAAAAATAGAGAAAAAAAACTCTGACCTTAACGTAGTGGTAGCCCAGTCCCTCACAGGCCCTGAACTGACAACTGGGCTCCTCTGGTAAGTCCTGTGGCAGAGGACATCACAGAGAAACGTAAGCCCCAGAAAATTCAGATAATGGGGCTGGAGGGGTCTTTCCAGATGAGGACTGGTCAGTGAGGCCAAAGAAGATAAACATTTGGATAAAACAAATCTGCTATCTGTTTGATGATAACTGTTTGTTTCAACTGCTGGTTTCAGTGCTGTGCAATGTTATTGTGATGTAATCAGCATTGTGAAAGCTGATTTGTTCATTATTAAATTTTAATGTATCTATCATTTATGATTCCACTTCATTTCATTGTTGTTTATACTGCAAAAACATATTGAGCAAATATTGATAGTTTTCAAATGCGACCGGTGTTAAACACAATACAAACATGTGTAACACCCGGGTTCCACTGGGATTACTAGAACCCCTTCAGTATAGTTTAGGTAGATTGGGCAGCACACAAAAAAGTTAACGTTCTTATTGTGTCCTATTAAGCATTATTTGCTTAGTCCTGGCTGAGCAGGGGGGGCAGATTTGCATATGGAACTCTCGCAGCAGCATAATCACCCCTGGCTATCAGAGCTGCAGTGAGAGACTCATTAGTCAGTAATAGAGTTTGAGAGGAGTTTGAAGTTGAACAGGTTGATGCCCTGCTAGCTAGCAGACCAACTTCCAGAGGGAGAGCCCCTCTTGCCTTTTCTTCATCTTACTGTTTCAGTGATGGGTCTGTGCATCAGATAGTGGTGGAGGCCATCTGTTCCAAGCACCCCTAGAGGGTGAATTTCATCACAAGGGTGTGATCATCTAGAATCAGTGTCAGTGAGTAACTGTTGGGGCAACCCCCTCACCATGTCACTTCCTAAAGTGCTGCCCAGACTAGACTGTGTGTGATTTTATATCAAAGCTCTAACCTTTTAAAATATATATTACTTGGGATTACTGTCAATTAAGTTCAGTACTTCTGAAAACCCTACAGCCTGGGGCTTGAGTGTAATTACTACTGTAAGTTTTCCAAGTGTTACTGTGGGTGGGTCCCATGGAGGAGGACCCCTACAGTTTGTGAGAACTGGTAGTTCTGTGAGAATGTAACAAATGCAATGGGGGTATAACTCTGCCTAGTGCAAGGTGCATTTGCTGTTCAATTTTGGGTTTACTGGTGCATAGCAAGGAGTGCAACAATGTTCAAAGTAGCAGTCACACACGAGTGTGGTGTGCATATTTATGGAACACATACAAACAGAGGTGATAAAGAAGTAAGTGCCTCAGCTGGGACTTGAACCCAGGCTACCTGGAATATCGTTCCAATTGCGCTAACCAGCTGCGCCACTGAGACAACTGGAACCTGGGCTGTCCCCAAGCATGTTATTCTTTCTCAAACGCACAATCCAATGGCAACACAAATATTTACTTGTAACAATCACACAGGAATGCGGTGTGTATATTTATGGAACACATACAAAGGCGAGAAAGAAGTAAGTGCCTCAGCTGGGACTTGCCTGGGTTCAAGTGCCAGCTAAGACACTTACTTCTTTCTCACCTCTGCCCGTAAATGTTTAAAGTAGGTTCACTAGTGCCTGGTACAAAATGTACATGTGGATTGTCTTCAGTGGCCAGCAATGCCTAAAGAGTCCATAACTGTTGTAATTTCAGAGGAAGTCTGGCTTTGACTGAAATTGAGCTGACCACTCAGTCCACATCGCAGAGGGACCCAATCTGCTTACAAGCTTTGGAGTGGTAACATAGTTCACCCAGGTGGTAACTTAGTTCACCCAGTTGGTCTGTGCTCACTAAATAAGTGCTATGGAACCTCCCATTTAATATGCACTTAAGTAGTTTTGGGGATTGACTGAAACCCATTTTTCCATTTGGTCCCTAAACAAGGAGTTGAAAGCTCAGAAGGAAATATTCTTGTGACATGTTCTGTATCTGCAAATGAGTTCAGTGTGCATTCTGTGTTCTGTACCTGCAAAAGCCCTGGGTGCACCACACTTTCTGACTGACATCTTGTCAGGAATGAAGCTATACAGTACAATCTCATTCCTGTTGTGGACTTTCCATTAATGTGTGACCTGTGTGCATTTTGGGGGCCCCCTCAGACATAGTGTGACACACCATAGCCCAGGTACTTCTTCCCCAGGCTTGGGTAAATAGAAATGTTGTTTTGTACCCCTCCCACTGACTGCCTAGATGCCCGAGCCAGGTGTTGCCCTAATGCCAAGGGTAATACCTTTTGTTGTTACTGCTGCTGCCTTGCCAGTAAAAGGAGGGAGGTGAGTTACATATGATTAACATTGCAATTATTGAAAACACAGTACACATACATGACGATTCAGTGAATATAAAAACAAGTTGCTCAGTCCAATAACAACTTCTTCAATCTGGATTTATAAACAAAGGCTATGCTACTGTTCTTGACAGAATTTGGTAAGCTGTTATATTTATAATTCTCTTCTTCCCACCCTGGCTGAGTTACAGGCATACCTTGTTCTTTCACAGCTCTCATCCTTTTTCAACTCCTCCTCATTCTTCACCCTTTTCTACTCGGGTTTATAGGAAATCCCACTCTACCTCTTCCTTCCTCCTCCTCCTCCAGCTCACTGACTCCATCCTCTCAGGTATGGATCAGGGAATGATCATCTCTGCCATATTTGTTGCTCTTGCTAAAGCTTCTGATACTGTGTCACCCTCCCCCCTTGTGACATGCTTAAAGCAGCAAGCCTCTCAGACTCCTCAGTCAGTTGGTTTCACTCCTTCCTTGGGGCAAGGTCTCAAGTTGTGTGGATCGGAAGCTCCATTTCCTCCTAACTCCCCATCTGCTTTGGTGTCCATCAAGGGTCTGTCCTCTGCCCTATTCTGATTTCCATATTCTTGAATGACCTCCCCTCTGTCTGTTCCTCTGTCTAGTCATAGGTATGCTGATGATACAGTACATTTTGCATCTGGCTTCTCTTCCCATGACCCTTTTTCCCAGCCACAGCTGGATTTTGATAATATTCAATATTCAGTCTAACCAACTGTCCCACAATGCAAAATAAATAGTCAGAGGGTTACCAGTCCCTCCCTATATTCCACACCCTTGATGATGCTGCAATTGAGAACAAATCCTCCTTTAAGTACATTGGGTTCTGGCTGGACCAATATCTAGTTTGAGGGCAGATCTCAAGATGTACAGATCGGAAACTCCCCATCCCCCAACCCCCCCACTCCCCATCTGTTCAGGCATCCCTCTAGAGTTTGTCTGTCTGTCCTGAGACTCATTCTTTAGTCTATATTCTTGAATGACCTCCACTCTTTCTGTTCCTCTGCGTCCATATATATGTATGCTGATGATACAGAATTCTTTTAAATCTGACTCCTCATCCCATGACATAACTACCTGGCTACATCATGATTTTGAAAATATTCAACACTTCTTCCAGTAAAACCAAATGTCCATCAATGCCAAAAAAAGTTTCCATGACATTTGGTACCTAACAGAGGCTTACCAGACTGACCTCCCTCTTGAAATTTCTTGATTTCTAGGTGCGTGTCAATGCCATACACCATAAATCACCACTCCAAGCTTAGTTCACTGTACAGAAACAAAGTCAATATCCTGCTTCTTGCCCTCTAGGAGATTGTATTAAAGATGATTCTCCCTATTTTTGACTATGGTGACATAGTTTACAGTGGAGCTCCCAAATCCTCCCTTGATGGAGTGGACCCTCTCTTTCACTCTTTTTGTCGTTTTGCCTGAGACTCTACCTCCTCACCCACCAATGCTTGCTCTACTGTGCCCTATCACGCCCCTCTCTTGAAGCCAGGTGCCTTTCCCATTGTACCTTCTTTATATCCAAATTCTGATTTGGTTCTGTTCCCTCCTATCTTACCTCCCTACTACCCCCTCCTCCCTTTCCCTCTCTGCAGCAATGTTTCCCATTCCCTTTCTATTCCATCTAGGAAATCTGTTATTGGTCATATTGCACTTTCATATCACTTTCTTAAACTCTGGTCCACCCTTCCCTTGTCAATCTGCCTCTTCTGCTTTCTCTTTTAGGTCTCTTTTTCATAACTTTTCTATTCACACCTACAACTGTCCATGACCCTCTACCTCTTAACTTCCTCCCCCAACTTATATTGTCCTGCCCATTCCCCCCACTACACTTGTATGTGTAATTGTCCCCCTACTTATCTAAGTTCAGTTTTTTACCTGCTCCATGTACCTCTTACGCCGACTTGCTTTACAAAGTTAACATTATGCTCCTTTCATATACTGAATTTCTGTAACTGACTGCTATTGTGTAATGCTGTTAATGCTATACATCTTTTTCTTCTCTCAAACTATCTCACTTTACCCTCTCCCCAGGACACAGATGGAAATGAGCTGTTATTAGCTCAGTATGTCTTTCTTGGTAAAACGTTGCCCTTTGCCAACGAGAACACAGCACTACTTCATGGTAGTTTGCCACTGGAACAGTGCTACACTTGAGCACTCACCAATAATGGTGGAAATATAAGGATACAGATTTAGGTGTGGCAACCTGCACACCCTATAATACTTTAAACAGATAACATGCCCGGCAGTATCAGTAGGTGCTGACTTCTTGAATTTTTGCAAGAGGGAATCTAAGAAGTTGAATACTGAAACATAGATACATACATCATTAAAGTGAGTACAGATGCCCTGATGAAGTGGACTTTCCTTTCAAAACAATGGCAGGAAAATTAATTAAATGCTGGCAGCTGAATAAATAAATCTGGATACAGAAAATATATATTTTAGTGAGTGGGCCTTTATTCCAGTCTTCTGTCCTGCATTTTTCTGCTGTTGAAACAGACTCCTCCCACTGACATTTATATTTACAGGTACCAGGAACCACACTGACAGCAATGCTGGTAAAATAGAAAGAAAGAAAGAAAGAAAGAAAGAAAGAAAGTTGTTGAAACATTGCTACCCAACTGTTGTCCTCCTACAGGGAATTTCAAAACAAGTGCCTGCATGTGACCTAATGACCATTCCATTCAGACAAAGAGGGAATATATTTTATACGCTTAGTGGAATTTTACCCAGGGCAATTTTTTGGAGGAAAATAGAAATTTAAAATCTAAACATGTCTTGAAAAGACAAGAATCCTGAAGATTCATAGAGAAGACAGCAATCATGGGTTTGTGGTGGCAGTCCCATCACAATCGAAGAATTGCATTACACATAAGTGTGACAACACAATGCCATGATGACTTAAGACAAGATACACATATATCACTTATCTTCTCATTTTTATCTCCACTGCTGTTGTATAACTGGCCCATGTTTATCTCAAGAAAATATCTTTGGATCCAAACATGCTCAAGAATTTTCATTTTTAGTAAAGGTGTAGGAGAAGGTGGTAATGATGTGGCCTAAGAACTATGTCACATATTTGATATTCATGGCAGGTCCCAGTCTGGAGGAGACAAGTTGAACCATATCACTCACAGCCCTGATAAAGCTTATGAAAGACCTCTTTATGGACCATAATCTCTGTCCTTGCTAGGTCCCTTAGATCTACCCATAATTTTAACACATCATTGCTGGATTGACTGTTTGAGGGTATTGTGTGTTCTGTCTGGAACAGCCTTGCCATGGTTTTAGTCATACATCCAAGTTAGGTCACTGTAGGTGTGGCTGGGAAATTATTTAAGGAATAAGACACAACAGTGTGCACATTATGGTGGGTAGATTATGAGGCATGAAGCATTGCTGAATGCCTTTAACCACCCGAGAAGTACTGTGATCCCATAATGAATACCCTGGAGTGTCTTACTAGTATTATGAAATGTGTGTAAGATTTGTGGGCGTGCATGTAATGAAATGAACAACAATAAAATAATTTCAAGCATTTTAGTGATTTCTAAAAAAAATCAAATGCAGAACAGCCCAGTGTGGCCTACTCCCTAAAAATAAAAAATAAAGCACAGGGAAGAGTCTGTTTCAAAAGACCTAGCAGATATCAACAAAATGGACTAACCAACTCACTCACCAGGTTTGTTTTTATCAATGTTACCATTTATTCAAAAGATGGTACAAATAACTCATATAAATGAGGGGATTAGAGAAAGATAAAGCAGGGCTACATAGTAACCAACAAATGGAAACCAAAAACCTTGGTATTAAAGGGACCCTTTTGGTCTCAAAGTGTCCCTAGTCTAAAAAACACATTCTATGATTGCCAACATTCTGTAAAGATTGCTGATGTAGCAGCTAGATTGATTCTGATTCTTTTTTTCTTTAAAAAAGTGAAAAACAGACTGCACACCATACTGGTGTTACTACACAAAGACAGGTTTGTTTACATTCCTTGATCAGCTCCCATTGCATCTTTCCTGGACTTGGGAACACCCACAACTCAGTCTAGCCCCTCATGATGCAGTGGGAGTTTGGTGACTACTGCCTCATGAGTGACTGCACTATTTGGGAGTATTTCTAATGCTCAGGAATTTTGCAGTAAGAACAGATCCAGGATTGTAAACAAAACAAGGTAGTTTATAAATATACATTAGCATGCATTTCAGTTTTACTAAACAAGGAGAAAGACAAAACAAACAGCAATACCAATGCATTTTTGAGAAGCTAAGCAATCATAAAATGTAGGGTTTAAACTAGAAATAATACAGTATGATGAAAAACAGATTGACAGTGTCCCTTTAAGTTGATGTACAAAAATGTATTAAAAATAAATAGCAGCACTCATCTCTTGCTATGCTTCGATGTTTCATGCATGCTCTGTGCATTTTTTCAAGGTGTGCAAAATGTCGCAGCATGGTAGGGGTGAGTGTTGCTAATTATCTTTAATAAATCTTTGTACATCAAGCTATTACGAAGGGTTTGGTTTCTGTTTTTTGGTTAGCATGTAGCCCCGCTTTATTTTTCTTTAGACTGCTCTGTATGCATGAGGCTCTGGTTACTAGTTCATTTGAGCTGCCTCCTTGTTCTGTGAGCCTGTTAAAATAACAATGTTTCAAGATGTATTTGTCAATGCTGAATGTTTGCTTGCTGGCATTGGTATTGGTAGTGCAGGAGTTAGAGAGATGCATAATAGGAATGGCAATGAACTATGGAACCAAAGCCAACCCCACACCATCCTGCAGAGACTGACAGGCATTGAGGTGTGCCTTTGGGTCATTGGCCATAATGCTCATGCCATTTCACCTCACCCTAACTTGCAGACATTGACAAGTGTCGCGTTGTGCCTTGGGGTCATTGAGCCTTACGCTCACCCCATTCCATAAGGAAATATGTGGAGATAGGGTGCAGTATAGGAGAAAGGGGTGAACTTTGGGGCCGAAGAGTCCAAGGCACACCTTGATGCCTGTCTCTGGCTGCAGGGTGGGGGGGGTGGAATGGCTTGAGCATTACAGCCGACAATCAAAAGTTACACCCCTGACACCTGTCAGTCTCTACAGGGTGGGACGGTATGGTTAGAAACCCTAATACCCCAGGTGTTTGCTGGTATTTGCACTCCAAATTTTCAACTTGGGTTTTGTGTGACCCTACCTCATGAAAGCATTTGGGACCTCTGCTCATGAACAGTGGCACTGTGATTTTGTTAATCTGTCTTGAATGTTGATTTCCCACAGCGACCGCGGCGTTGTGTGCCTGATGTGCAAAAACACATTTTGGGCAGGAGGTGAAAAATGACAGCCATACCATTCATAAGGACATGTGAAGAAATGGCAATGTTGAAAATCTGGAGTAAAAATATTAAAAGTTCTTGAAGTTACGAGCGTGCGTGGAAACTGCGCAATGCATGCTCGTAACACAGTCATTTTGTGGAATTTTTTCACCAAATTTTCAACATAGGCATTTTGGGACCTCTGCTCATGAACACTGTCACTGTGATTTTCTTAATATGTCCCAAACATTGACTTCCCACAGCGACCGTGCCATTGTGCGCCAGATGTGCGAAAACACATTTTGAGCAGGATGTGAAAAATGACAGCTGTACTGTTCATGAGGTGTGAAAAAATGGCAATGTTGAAAATCTGGAGTAAAAATATAAAAAAATTGTTAAAGTTACGAGTGTACGTGGAAACTGCGCAACACACGCTAACAGCCATTTTTTGGAAATATTTTCACCAAATTTGCAACTTAGGCTTTTTGGGAGCCCACCTCACGAATAGTGACACTATCACTTCACTAGTCAGTCCTGAAAGGTGATTCCACACAGTGACTGTAAAATCACCTTTCGGGACCGAATACCAAAAAGACAATGACTGAGTTCATGAGGTGGGGTCCTAAGAACCCCATGTTGAAAATTTGGAGCCAAAAGTCACAAAACTGGCCGAGATATTCTCCTAAGTTGAACCCTTTCTCCCTATAGATGCCATTATACAGCTTACCATGATTTTCTTCAGTTCGCAGTCGGCTTTAAAGAGTGCAGACGTGTTCCCGCTCCACCGAAGATCATTGCGCAGGGCTCCAGAGGTAAGTATGTGGTGAGGGGGTGTGTGGGGAGGTGGAGTGTGCAGATGGTGGGTGGGTTGGGGGTGTCATGACCATGAGGGACCATTTTTGGTGTTACGGGAGCTGGAAAAGGACGTTGCGGGAAGGTTTTTTTTTAGGTTTGCTTTGGGCACACTGGGGTGGGCTCCCAGTGTGCCACCTGTGTTGTTTGGGGACAGGAGACTGAAGCTGACAGGGATTGGGCCCCCTGTTGGCAAAGACAGCATGTCTGTGTTTGGGGGTGGCATGATGCCAAGGGGGATTGGGCATCCCCCTCAACAGACAAATAAAACAAAGGGGAACATATGCCGATGGGGATTGGGCTCCCCCATCGGCAAATGAACTGGGAAGGGGGCATGTCAACAGGGGGATTGGGAACCCCCAACATCAGCTTTCTAGGGACTGTGAGAGGAGTTCAGTAACAGCCCATGTTTATTGAAATGGTTCAGCAGGCAAGGCACGCCCTGCAATGATGGGGTGCTTCGTCATTGCAGTGGCAAAATTCTTTCAAGTTGGTGACACGCTTCTGAACTGCTGTCATATACTGTACAGCGTGCTCATTCATTGGTGCCACAGAGCCCAGCCCAAGACAGCAGTGGCTCCATCGGCCACAACATGGCCGCACCTCCACAACCTGCTACTGCAGCAAGCTTTCACAAAATGTTGCTTGCACTGCAGACACAAGACAACATAAGACTCACTTCCTCTGGGTACCACGTGAAATCTAAAAACAGTTTATTAATTTGTCATTTGTAAAATTAAGTTAGATTAAATTGTAAACCACTGCACATTTATTATCTTCTGACACTTTCACAGGCAAACCCTGAGAAACTGAAGAAGATGTGGTACTGCTGGAAGGGAGACTGGAATGTTCGCCATGTGATTTAAAGCATAAGATGAATGTTTATGGGTATTACACTATATATATATATATATATATATATATATATATACATACACAAAATAGATAAACCATTCTTAGGTGTGCTATCACACTCTGATACGGCCGAGTGCATCAACCACCCAAAGCGTGTATATATCAGAGTGCAACCGCACACCTCAGAGTGGTTTATCTGTCTTATAAAATGTCAAAATTGTTTTTGGGGGGGGGGGTAAAAGTGTAGGTGTTTGGTCGCGCTCTGATGTAAGCATAGTCATGTGATATGTTTCAACCCACCAGCAGGGATAGCTTTTCCTACCCATTTTATACATATATACATATATATATACTAATTATATTATGAAGGCAAATGCCAACATTCATAAAAAAATTAAAAAAATAATGTCAGAGAGTGGCACATGGTTACTCATAGATGTCAATGTAGCTCAGTTGGCAGCACATTCGCCTCTGGGCCAGAAGGTTGTGTGTTCTTGTCCCTCACGGGGATTGGGTTCATACCTAAAATGCTGGCACCCAAGTGCAGTACTAGGGGACTGCTGTACTGTCATGGTGTGCTATCCTTCAGATGAGATGTTAAACCAAGGTCCTTTCCATCCATCCTGGTGCTAGCGTTGTTCTGGTGGGTGTCCAGGTAGAAGTAAAAGGACCCCAAGCACTATGTTGGATGTACTGCTCTATGTGGCATGATTTCCAATAAAATCTGACACCTGAGATCACTTCTGTCTGCTCTGTTTTTTTTTGGGGGTTTGTGTGTCTGCCTAGGCTGCCATCCTCCACCAAATGTGCGACCTGGAGTTGGTTATGTAAGCAATAAGACATGAGGTGGTGAGCATTAAACATTTCTAATGCATGGCCAGGGGAGTTGTGAGGCCCACGGCCACAGGCTGAGTGCCTTCAGCCCCTGGCCGTGCATTAGAAATATCTAATGCACACTCCCGGAGAGTCTTACTGCACTTATAAAATGGGATTCTGTATTTTATATTGATGTTGACATTAAAACTGTGGTTTAAATACTAAAAAAGTAAATTAGGTGTATTTTGACCTAAAATAGTCCCTTCATCTGCATGAGCTTTTTTTATTTCAGGAGTTGTGCCTTACTGTGGCCTCCATAGCTGTGGGTTTTTTGCTTATAGTGGTTGTCATGGTTACCCGCCCTCCATTGCATTATGTACATAAAAGTTTAGAAGAGTGTCAGTAAACAAATTTTGATATACGGTCCATGTGTTGGATTTATGTTTAGGTATTTGATATTTGGGAGAGAGACATGGGTGGAGAGAAAGCGATGAGGCAGGGAATGAGTGGGTAGCGAGAGAGCAAGCAGGCAAGAGGGAGCGGGTAGAGAGTGTAATGATAGAAGTAAGGAATGTGCTTGATTCTTTTTTTGGGTGGGGCTGTGTAAATGAGCGAGTGATGGTTAGGATATGGTGCAGCCTAACAATGTTAAGCTGTAGCCTATACAACATGTTAAAACTGAAAGTTAGCAGCTGTCCCCCACCCGCACAGTACATGCACTGTGGCTCTTTGTGCAGACATCGATTGCTAGAGGCTGCAGACATTGGCAAGCAATTTTAATAGCGAGCTGTTGAAAAAATGCTCAAATGAAAGGTACTGATTTTGTCAAACAAACAGCAGTATTTGATGACAATTTCACCTACTGAGTGACAGCTGACTGAACAGTGGGAGTGGGGCGGGCAAGCGTGTCAGTCGGAAGAGATCAGAGTGCCAGCAGATGGGAGACTGGCAAAGTTTCTCTACAACCTGTTTTGTATTTTTTGTAAAACATGCATTTAAGCATCTGAACTGATGAGACCTCTGAGTTGTTGGTTTTACCTTTGTCTCTTTTTCATTCTGTGTACAGTATGTATACATACAAAAGTAAACAGTTGCCGAGGATCTTCCAGGTCAGTTGCATATCTGATAAGGGGATCGAGAAAGCAAGGGAGGTCTCCAAGGTGAGGGAGAGCCGGGGGCAGCTTGAAAAGGCACTGTGACCAGACTCAAACAAGCAAGTACTCGTAGCCAGAGTAGCGGGCAGGTTGGTAACTTTGCTCTAATTTAAAAACTTTAAATGAAGTCAGCTATACACTATGATCTTTGTACTTTTGACAAAGTAGGGCATGAGATTCTGGGAAACCGAGTCTGTGTTTTTGAGGGCTCAGACTTGTCAGATTAAAAAAAAAGATGGCAGCTGCTAAAATTCAGAAGAAAGTGAACATTCCAAAAATGGATTGATTTCCTTTAGCTGCTGTACACAGCTTGCTAGCACTTGGTTTTACCTGTGCATTAGACAAATCTAATGCACAGGTAACAGCCAATCAGACTGAAGGATTTTGGCTTCCTATTTTATAAATATAGTTAGGGGGCAGTGCTGGGGGCTGAGCCCCCTGCATTTGTTTGATTTTGTGTAGTTAGTTATTTGGGGTACAAACAGCTGGTTTACAATAAATTATGGTGGGTTTCTTTTCTGTTGACGGCATACTGAACTTGCGTATGATTATTGTTCAGTGTTTATGCTGCTGACATATTGCTGCCGATGTATCGTCAAGTTTTTTTCTGCTCTAGTGTGGTTAACCCCTTTCCACTATAGGAGTATGTAAGTAATGGCAAATACCAAAACTGACAAATACCAAAATTCATAACAAGTGTAAAAAATTGCTTTTACATTTTTTTATAACTGTTATGAAATGTTCAATGTTGATGTTAAAAAAGTCTTTCAATACACTTTGTTGTTATGAAAAAAGTATATTAATAACTTTTTAAATAAAAATACACCTCTCTTATAATGTACATGTATATATAAATATAGCTAGAGAAAACTATCTGTTTTTATATTGATAACATAATTACTACTGTTATATGATAACAATATAATAAAAACAGCATTTGTTAATAGCTGGACTCCAAACTTTCGTTTAATAAAATTAAGTTTCTGGCCCAAACATTTCCAGAGTTAGACCTTTCAAAGGATATTTTCTTTAAAATGTGATAACTTTGGAATTATTATGGCTAGGGACTTTTTGTTTTAAAATGAAAGCTTGGAGTCAGCTAAGTAGATTTATCATTAAGATATCACTATAGCAGGCATATAGCAATATAAAAAACGTAACATTTTCATATCAATAAATAGAAACACAACATGGTTCAGTAAATTTTTAAAGTCCTATCTTTTTACCAACATATTTTACTGACATGTATATGCATGTAGCAACACAGGAGAACTGTAGTATTATTATGATTTATGCCAGCAATAAGACATGACGAGGTGTGGATTATGGCCTGATAAGAGCATGCCCCATGTGCGTTATGAGGCATGACACGCTTGCACTGAGTGCCTTTAGCACCTGGGAAGTGCTCTTATCAGACCATAACCCGCACCTTGGAATGCCTTATTGTACTTATAAAATGGGCCCCAAGTAAATTATTTAAAACCAAAAAAGAACAAAATATGTAAAGTATATATATTTATAAAAAAAGTTGTTTTAATGTTGAACCAATACAAAATAGTCCCCCTACTGAAGTACTTTCATAACCATTTTGGGACCCTTCCTCAACAGAGAAAGAGAAACTTTCTCTGTCTCCCAACTGCACAGCATGATATCATGCCAAAAATTGCTTTTAAACTAAAAGTCTGACTTGTAGTGCTTCACTAGAATACAAACCATGATGAAGGGACCGCAGTAGAGACCCGCTCCTCCATTGCATTGAAAGGTTTCAAAAATCACACCAGACACCTTCTCCCCCAATATGTGATTATTTATGCCCATTTAAAAAAAACACCAGGGAGACTTGCTACTCCTTTGCCACAAAAACATTAATGTCTGTCTCCTAAAATGCAGGAAAACATGAGCTGCTTAGTATGGTGGCTCCTGAAGGACATGTTCAGTCCTGAAGGAAACAGCCACGAACGTTTTTGTGGCAATGGAGGAGCGAGTCTCTCTATTGTTTTTTTTTAAATGGGCATTAATAACCACTTATAACAGAGGAGCGGGTGTCTGGTGTGATTTTGAAACCTTTCGACAAGATGGAGGAGTGGGTCTATGCTGTGGTCCCTTCATCGCGGTTTGCATTCCAGTGAAGCACTACAGGTCAAACTTTTAGTTTAAAAGCAATTTTCAGCATGGTATCATGCTGTGCAGCTGGGACACTGAGGCAGTTTGTTTTTCAGTGTGTGTGTGTGGGAGGGGGTAGTGAGGACATGATGTGTGAAGGTGCAGTTTCTCACAGAATGCTTGCTTAGCTGTTCGGAGTTCCAGAGTTTGACAGCAGGGGCACAATGATATGCCAGCTGTGCTGCGGCAGGTGCTTTTGAGGTAGTGCAGGTTGGCTAAATATGTGCTGGTAAGGACGTGGCTCTGACAGGCTCTTAGCCAATCAGAGTCATGGAAATGTTTTGCCCATTGTATAAACATGTTTATCGGACTTCAAGCATTCATTTAAATAATACATTTTTATGAGTAACAGTTTAAATGCTGCAGTTTTCAAAGTGTAGTTTCAGGTATTATAAAATCATACTAACATACTAATTGCCAGCAGATTAGGCCTTATGGTCTATCGAGTCTGCTCAAACCTCAGATACCCTGTTGGGAACTGAGGCCCCCCTCCTTGTGTTCCAAAGCCCCTTTCTGTATCTGTCCCACCCTCTCTTGAAGCCCTCCACATTGGAAATCTGGACCAGCCCGCCAGGCAGTGCATTCCAAGGATCCACTACCCTCTCCGTGAAAAACCTCCTCCTCTTTTCCCCGCTGATCCTTCCTCCTTCCAACTTCAAACCATGCCCTCTGGTGATACCTCCCTCCTTTAGTCTAAAGATCCCCTCCATGTTTACCCTATTTATTCCCTTGAGGTACTTGAAGACCTCGATCATGTCCCCCCTGTCTTTCCACTCCTTCAAAGTATGCAGGCCGAGCTCCTCAAGTCTGTCCTCGTACGTCAACTCCCCCAGTCCTCAAATCACCTGGTAGTCCTCCTCTGTACCCTCTCCAGGAGCTATATGTCTCTCTTTAAGTGCAGTCGCCAGTACTGTACACAGTACTAAAGGTGTGGCCTCACCAGCCCATTGTACAGCGGAATAATCACTGCCCTACTCCTAGAGGTGATCCCCTTACAATGCATCCCAACATCCTGTTTGCTTTGCTAGCCACTCTCCTGCACTGCTCAGAGTTATTAATACACACATCCACCATGACCCCTAGGTCTTTTTCCCCAGATGAGGCCTCCAGCACTACTCCCCAGGGTGTACCTGTGTTTGGGGTTTCCCCACTCAAGATGTAACACCTTGCACTTGGTTGTATTGAAATTTAACTTCCTTTTGAGAGTTCAACTTTCCAGGGTGTCCAAGTCCCCTTGCAGGGCCAACCTTGCCTCTTCCCCCTCAACTACTGCTCCTACCTTGGAATCATCAGCGAAGAGACTCATCTCACACCTTATACCCACCCTGATGTCAGATATGTATGCATTAAACAAGATCGACCCCTGGACCGAGCCCTGTAAAACTCTGCTACCGACCTGTCTAGGGTTCGAGAGCTCCCCACCGATCATCACTCTCTGTATGCATCCAGCTAGCCAGTTTCCTATTCATCTGACCATCAAAGGGCACACTTCCAACCCATCAGTTTCTCCACCAGCCCATAGTGGGGGACAGAGTCAAACGCCTTGCTGAAGTCCAAGAATATTACATTCACAGGTTTCCCCCTGTCCAGTTCTGATGTTACCCATTCATAGAACTCCACAAGGTTGGTTTGACATGATCCACCTGGCACAAACCCTTGTTGTCTACTGTCCAGCCTTCCCTCCTCCTCCAGGAACACCCCCAGTCACTCCTTTGGTAGACTCTCCATTACTTTTCCCACTACCGAGGTCAAACTGATGGGTCTATGGTTACCTGGTATTTTCCTCGACCCCCCCTTAATGGATTGACACCACATGTGTCTCACGCCAATCCCTAGGTACCGTCCCTGCCTCAAGTGACCTGATGAAGAGCTCTGCCAGGGGTGTGGCCACTACGTCCACCAACTCCCATAGTACCCTTGGATGAATGCCATCCGGCCCAGGAGATTTATCTTTCTTCAGGGCCTTCAGGCCTTGCCACACCCATTCAGTGGAGATAGCTTTGTCCGTCCCCCCCCCCTTGCTGGCCTTTCTATCCTTATCCTGATGTGAAACCTCAGGTGTGCCCCTCCCTCCCTTATGCTCCCTTTCTGTTACTCCCTGTATCCCACTCAGTTTTGCCTCTATCCCCTTTGTGCCTTGCTTAGCAAATATCCCATCCCCCTCCCTAGTGAACACTGAGGCAAAGTGCTCATTTAATACCTCCACCTGCTCCCTCGCCTCTTCCACCCACCCACTCACAATCTGTTCTCAGTCTGCCAAGCTTGCCCTTAGTTTTTCTCCACTCCCCAATGTGCCGAAAAAAAACCCTTTTCCCCTCCCCGAATCCCCTGTGCCAGCCTCTGCTCTTTACTGGCCTTGGCCCCCCGCACCATCTGGTTGACTTTTCTAGATGCAAGACAGTACATTTCCCTTTCCCCTTTCAATGTTTTGTAGTTTTTGTAGGCAGCCTTCTTCTTCCTGACTGTTCCTTGAACATCACTGGTTCAGCAGCATGGTTTATGTGACCTTGCTCCCTTGCGCTTCACCTTAGCACAGGTCCTGATTGCCTCTTGAAGTCCCCGTTTTATGACCTCCCATCTCTTTCCACATCCGTCATTGTTGTTGTTGCAGTCCCTTTCATGTGATCCTTTAGAATATTTCCCATGCCATAAAGTCTGCTCCCCCTGAAGTCATGTTCCCCTGGACATCACGTAAGATTATTTTTGGAAATGATCGGAAGATACTAGTTATGCGGCCCCATGCTAAATTGCTCCTAAAGTATAAAAAAGCAAAGATCATGACATTTGCAATCCCACAAAATAAACATAAATCACACCAGATTACCATCTGAAAAAACCGAAATACTCCCCTAGAAATGGTAAACGACTTCAGATATCTAGGGGTCATGCTTGACAGTACCTTTTAATTTGCAGCCCATGTAGATCATGTTGCCAAAGTGGTTAATGCTGAAATTGGACTACTTTATAGGCAGAAACACTGCATGACACTTAATGCTCTCAGGCTCGCAGTAAATAGCTCAGTCATGCCTACTATTTACTATGGCCTGGTTGTGTGTGGAGCAGCCTCAGAGACCGCACTAAAAAGAGTATCTACAGCCTTAAATAAAGCCTGTCGACTGCTCACTGAGGCCCACTGGCTAATGCACACATGCGACCTGTTTGTCCAAACTGGCTGGTTACACTTGAAAGGCAGGCTACAGTACCAAACCTGCTTGCTTGCAAACAAGTCAGCCCTCGACCTGACTCCTCCAAGTATCCAGAACTTTCAGTGCTTTGTATAGAACCCCCACAACACCAGAAGAGCAATTTGTCAGCCTTTTAAGGTCCTTTTCTGTTACAAGGACAAAGATCCTTCTAATATAGTGCCACACACTGGCTCAGTTCTCATGGAAGTGACATCCTGGCTGAAACAAAGCTTGTCCTCTTCAAACAGAAGCTTCAGCTACACCTCACAGCACTATGTAGTTGTGACTGCCCTTAATAGATTTTCTGCTACATTGTACTCACTCTCCTATGCCGTACTGGCAAACTGGCTAGTACTTAAAAAGTTTCTGCCCCACTCCCACCTTCCTTTCAACTTCATAGCCCTACCTCCCCCCCCATTGTCTCTTCTCTCCCACATACACCCCACAACTTCTACAAAGCCTGCCCTGACTGTCTTTCCTATTTATGACACCTATCACTGTCATCTACAGTCCTGTCTAAATTGATATGCACCATGTGCTAGTACTTCACCCTACAGCAAGTCTGGCATTTTGTTAACATATGGTATCTACCATGTTTAAGTGATCTATTTGTGAAATGCTGGCACAATCAACCCTTGTTACAGCCCCTTTCATGAACTGCCTAAATTGCTGAGCACATTTCAGTTTGTCTGAGGATTATTGTAACGTATTGTCCCATTGTTATCTTTACTGACATATTGGGCCAGATTCTCAAAGCAGGTATGGGCTGGCGCAAGCTGCAACAAACAGCAGCCTGTGCCAAAGCCCGATATGCCAGGGACCCTGTGCCAGATTCACTAACAGGCAGGGTCCAGATGGCTAAGTCCCTGTGCTTGCGGAAAGCTGGAAAGGGCACCCAAATGCATGGCACAACAGGACGGCTTTCTGCAAGCTGTAAGACAGCTGCACACCAGTCCAGTGATGCCCTTGGTGGCTTGTGCCACCCACACATTCCCAGTGGACCACTTGCACCTCCGAACCTGTGCCCCGAGCTGGGTCCAGCACTACCCTCCACATACCGCCTCGGCTAGTCTGATTGATCTGTCATGGAGTGCATATTGCATTAAAGTAGATGCTTTGTGAGCACCTACTGTGCTGTGGAATGCAGTTGGTGACATTGCAGTCGGGGCCGCCGGGGAGTGTGATATGCGGAAGGTAGTGAGGATCGATTCGGTGTACAGGTGACAGTGTTCAATGTGGTGGGCACAGCTTGCTGTGGGGGGCGGAACACCATACCACCAGGCATAACAGTTGCCAATGGGCAAATGCAGGCAGGGGAGGGCCTGCTAGGGCACCAAGGCATTGTCGCAATGCCACATGTAGGGTAGGTCTCCCAGGGCAGATATCTCTAAGTACCCTTGCACCAGCCCTGGTTGGTCTAAGGGTACTTAGAAATTCTCCTGCTGGGAGAGTTTTGTGAATCCCAATTTGGGGCTGTGGCAGCTTGCATCTGCTGCATGCCCCCTTGCACCATGTCGTAGCCCTGTCATGGGTGCACGCATGTCACCGCCCTGTTTTGAGGCAGGCAGCCTTTGGTTGCTGCAGGCTGCCTTTGAGATGGCTCTGGGGTAATACTGATGGGAGCCACTACGCTTATATTTGTTTGGCGAGGCACCTTTGCCCACCCTCGGGCTTTGAGAATCGGGCCCATTGTGTTATACTACACAACATCCCATGTTACTGCTCTTTTTATGAATATCTGTCATTGTGTGTGTTCTATATATCAACCTAATGATGTGGAACTTTTGTAAATGAGCCGTTAGTTCAAAGGTACTTTGTAATTCTGAAATGTCAATAAATAAATAAATACTAGTGGTTCTGACTGAGAATAAACACATTATTTTCTAGTTTTACTTTCCCACAGTGCATATTTTCAAATAGGGCTTAAATGCATAACAGCCTCAAACTAATATATTTAAAATGGGCAAGAAAATCTCTGTGTGCTGACTGGCTGACATTTGATTCTAGCCATGGCAGTAAGAGAGCATCACCAATAGCTAAAAACAAGTCCATGCCAACCAGGTCAACTCATAAAATTCATAAGCCACATACCTCCTAATTTCCATCACAATCATGGCTGCAACCTTTACTCATATAT
This sequence comes from Neoceratodus forsteri, assembly GCA_016271365.2. Classification (NCBI taxonomy): domain Eukaryota; kingdom Metazoa; phylum Chordata; order Ceratodontiformes; family Ceratodontidae; genus Neoceratodus; species Neoceratodus forsteri. The sequence continues at coordinate 154,444,974 of CM028131.1, read as the reverse complement.
AAAAAACTTTAAATAGGCCCTAAAATAAATGTCAATTAAACTGAATAAAGTAAGTAGAGAATTTAATGTTATTTTCACTCAAGAACCCCTTTCTAGACAAATACACACATTCAAAAAATCAAGTAGAATTCAGAGTTTCCATTGCTGGTGTTTCTTTGATGACCATGAAAAATCCCCCTCCTGTCCCTACCAGTTTGCCAGAGCACTCCCTACTCCTTACCTGGCAATAGATACTGTAAAATAGAGGTTCTGGCTCCACTCGAGGCGAGTATGTGTGTGTGTATGTGTGTGTGCCAGTAGATCTCTGTAGAATTTTGAATTCATGTATTCCATGTTACCATTCCATGTGTGTTGGGAGGGGGGCATTCTACTATTGGAATAATCAGAGCTTTGAATTCTTCTATGCCATGATACACAATCACACAATGTATTGCATGTGAAGAAAGACAGACGACTGACAGGTGAAAAACATCTGTGGAGGGAGCATTTTACATTATTTAGCAACATGTTATCATAGTTTTTGTGGCTTTGAAAACTTTTAGAGTGTTTGTTTTTATAAAGTTGCCTATTGGCCCATTTTATATAAGCAATAAAGCACTCCAGGGACACTGGTGGTACTAGGTTTACCCCGTGGTCAGTGGGCTGAAGGCACTCAGCTTCATCTTGTACCTCACTATTCCCCTGACCGTGGGGCAAACCTAGTACCACCAATGTGCTATTGTGCCTTACTGCTTAAATATAAAATCTATGTGTGCTAATACATTCTTCTTTTTTCTATAAAAACATTTTTAACCCACTAAAGTTTATCCAAATCACTCATTAAAGGGGGACATTCATGAGCAGTGCCCATCATCATTTGAAAGCCAATGAATCCCTCTTTTAAGTGAGGTATTGAGCTTACCTGTGGCAGGCTGCAGTCTCGAGACGTCAATGTCTATGTCTGCCTCATAGTGACAATACATTGCCACCATTTTTAGAACCTTGTGATGTCACTGACAGTCAAGTTGTGGCTAACCACATTGTATTCAAGCACAGCTGGACCATCGGTGACATCACAAGGTTCTAAAAATAAGAGCAATATAGTATCAATATGGGGCATACTTAATCATCCATATCTCTGGATTGCTGTCAGTTGCACAGGAGCCCAATACTTTATTTAATAGATCATATCATGAACTTTCAAACTGTGACGAGCACTGTTTATAAATGTTCCCCTTTAAGTGCTTTCTTATCAAAAATGCTTATTTTCCTGATTCCCCTCTCAAAATGAAAAGCAAATGACATTACTGTACCTTTTACCTTCATTTAGCAAATAAAATTATTTTCTTTCTTATTTGCAAATAATACAAAAATGCTTTTCCTTTATTGGAAAGAGTTCCTTCTCCCCACCTCATCAACTCAAGTCTCTCGCTTTCAAACACTGTTTCCTTTATCCTATATCCTATTGAACAGATACAACTGGGCTTGTAAAACCATACTCATAATATTTCCAAAACCAAACTGCTCTCCTACAAACCCCAGTTTTCAGAAAGTGTTTCAATGTAATGTTTTTAAAAAGATACATACACATTATCTTGAAATAAAGCAAAAATTAATTATACTTTCTTACTTTCTTGACTGTTTTAAGCTGGAAAAAAGTTCACCTCACAAAAAGTCCCATCACATCTCAGAATTGGCAAGTAGCTTAATTTGAAATATTATACCCACAGAAAAATATGATATATAATATAATATTATATATATATATATAAAAATAGGGGATACATGATGGGCATGAGTGGAATATGAAAAATATTTTCAATCCTGCAGAGTGAGCCTGGATATTTCACGGTGACGAGGCACCAGTGGAATATACAGTGCTTACGAGGCAGGAGTGAAAATATTTTTCATATTCTGTCGATGTGCATGTCATGTGTCCTATTTATACAATGGTGCCTCAGTGTTGCAAAATGTACATTGAGTGGCTTTATGCCAAGTTGAAGTGTGTATAGTGCAGGTTTCGGGGTGTAATAAATGGTATTTCTTTTAACTCTGCTGATGTCATCAGGATTTATTTCACTGCAGTGAAAACAACGTGGTTTATTTCACTGGAATTTGTCTCACCCCCATTGTATAAAAAAAAAATATATATATATATATATTAGCACTTAAACCCTTTATTCTCTCCTACCCCACCCAATTTACTTGTTTCCTAACATGTCTTTCTTTTCCTTTATGTTATTTTCTCCCTTTCCTCCATCCTGTTTCTTTTTTTTACATTCGCTTGTGGAACGTTTTGGGAGAGTAGCACACTTTGGAGGTGTGCCTCTCCCATCCAATGCACTGCTCCCTTGAGCAGGCATGGTGGTCCTGCACCAATGGGTGCAGGAGCTCTGTATGACAGCAGTGTTCCTCTGGTTCAAAGGAAAGCACCGCTGCCATACTGAGCACCACCGTCCCCATCGGCGCTCCCAGCGTGTCACGCTGCACCCTCAAACTTTGGTGGTGCCACGCTGGAAGCCCACCCCAGCATGGCAAATGTTGTTTGTCAGGGTGCCCAATCCCCGCTGGGTTCCAGCACGGCCCCTGCCATTCTCTGCTGCCACGCTGGGAGCCCACTCCAGCGTGGGCAAAGTTCCCTTTGTTTTGCCGACGGAGTGCCCAACTCTATCAGCTCCTTGCCCCCAGCTATCTTCTGCCATGCTGGGAGCCACCCCAGCGTGGCAATGTCCCACATCGTTGCTTTTGTTTTAAAACCTGTAAAATAAAACGGTCCCACGCGCTGCCTCCCAGCCCCTCCCACAACCCGCACCCACCCACTGCGCACCCAGCCTCCCCACACCCCCCTCACCCCATACTTACCTCCGGACTCCAGCGCAACGATCTTCGGTGGACCAGGAACAGGTCTGCACTCTTCAAAGGCAACAGCGAACTGAGGAAATGCCAGTAAGCTGTATAATGGGCTAGATAGGGGGGTTTAAACTTTATTGCATATCTCAGTCATTTTTTGGAATTTTTGCACCAAATTTTCAACATGGGGTTTTTGGGACCCCTTCTCATGAATGATGTCACTGTCATGGCGTTATTCGGGCCTGAAGGGTGATTTCGCAGGCACTGCGCAGTCACTGTGTGAAATCACCCTTTGGACTTGAATAGCGCCATGACAGTGACATCATTCATGAGAAGGGGTCCCAAAAACCCCATGTTGAAAATTTGGTGTAAACATTCTAAAAAATGACTGTTTTACGAGCATGCGTTGCGCAGTTCCTACGCAGGCTGGTAAGTTCGCGAATTTTCAATATTTTCACTCCAGATTTTCAACATTGCCATTTTATCACACCTTCTTTGAGCTGTACAGCTGTCATTTTCACATCTCATCCAAAATGTGTTTCCTACATGTGCATACAATGGCGCAGTTGGTGCGAAATCAATGTATGGGACACATTAAGAAAATCACAGTGACACTGTTCATGAGCAGAGGTCTTAAATGGCAATATTGAAAATTTGGTGAAAAAATTCCTAAAATGACTGTTTTTATAAAGATGCTATGCAGTTCCTACGCATTTAAGTTTGCAAATTTTCAATATTTTCACTCCAGATTTTCACCATTGCTATTTTACCACACCTCCTTATGAGCACTGCAGCTGTCATTTTTCACATCTTGCCCAAAATGTGTTTCCGCCCATGTAGCACACAATGGCATAGTCGCTGTGTGAACTCAGTGTATGGGACACATTAAGAAAATCACAGTGTAACTGTTCATGAGCAGAGATCTTAAAATGGCTATGTTGAAAATTTGGTGAACAAATTCCTAAAAATAACTGTTTTACGAGTGTGCGTTGCGCAGTTCCTACGCACGCTCGTAAGTTTGCGAATTTTCAATATTTTCATTCCAGATTTTCACCATTGTTATTTTACCACACCTCCTCATGAGCAGTACAGCTGTCATTTTCACATCCTGCCAAAGCGTGTTACTTCCATGTAGCGCACAATGGGCATGATCGGTAATAATGAACTTAATGTATAGGACATTAATAAAATCACAGTGACACTGTTCATGAGCAGAGGTCTTAAAATGGCCGTCGTCAAAATTTGGTGACAAAATTCCTAGAAATGACTGTTTTACGAGTGTTCATTGTGCAGTTCCTATGCACGCTCATAAGTTTGCGAATTTTCAATATTTTCACTCCATATTTGCAACATTGCCATTTTACCACACCTCCTTATGAGCAGTACAGCTGTCATTTTTCACAAAGTGCCCAAAACATGTTTCTGCCCATGTAGTGCACAATGGCGCAGTCCGTGTGCAAAATCAATGTATGCCACACAGTAAGACAATCACAGTGACACTGTTCATTAGCAGAGGTTTTAAAATGCCAATGTTGACAATTTGGTGAAAAAATTCCTAACAATGACTGTTTTACGAGCGTGCATTGCACAGTTCCCACGCACGCTCCTAGGTTTGCGAATTTTCAATATTTCCACTCCAGATTTTCAACATTGCCATTTTACCACACTTCCTTATGAGCAGTACAGCTGTCATTTTTCACATCCTGCCCAAAATGTGTTTCTGCCTATGTAGCGCACAATGGGGGTAACAAAAAGGTCATGCTGACAATTTATTGTGCTAATACCAGCAATCGCACAGGGCATTAGGGTAAAGCACCATACATGCCAAACACCACTGTAAATACCTGCAAGCGAACGTTCGTCACTGACAAATGCTTATGTTTCTTATAATCAATAGATGGAGTGTTTACTATGGGATGCAAGAATTAAAATCGCTACTCAGCTCTATTTTATGTGTGGCTTGTTAAGAAAAAGGGGGGCAAGATTCTCAGACCTCAGAGAATGCCCGAAGCCCCTGGTATGCTGACCATATGGCACATGGGGCTTGTGGCATTCTACTGGCTGGCGATAGGGACTTGCTATCCTGTGGGCGAATTGCCGCAAGTTAGCCCAACTTTTTGTGGTCCAGCTTGTGGCAATCCCGAGGGCCTTTTGTACAGAGTTTGCAACAGATATTTGGAGCAAGCTGCCATAAATTGTAGAAACTGTTGCAACTGCGCGCAAGATTGTAAAATGGGGTGCAGCTGCGGCAAAGGGATTTGGAGCACTACCAAAACTAAAGCGTTGTGGTGCAGGACTTGGTGCAAGCCATGTACCACGTTTTGAAAATACAGCCCAGGGATTCCCCAGGAAAACTGATAAGGATGGGGGGTCCTGTTCAGCAATGAAACATCAGAAATGAAGACAGTGTGTAGAATTTCATGCTCTAATTTATGTCCGCATGAGTAAGAAGGGGACTATGAAGGATTTTTTTTTTCCAAACTTAAGGCATTTATTTGTATGGCCTAGCTGAAGGCTGTCATTGAGTAAAGGTGGTGGCCATGTTTGTGGTGTCAATTGGGGATGTGTGTTTTTTTCCAGATCAAACCAGATTACTTTGGAAGCCATCCCAGAGTAATCTGATGATCATTAGATTACTTTAGATGTCATTCCAGTCTTATCAAGTATCAAGACCAGTAGCCCTCAGGAAATGTTGGAACAAGTAACTTGATGACTGCACGGTGAGCCCAGGATACTTTAATAATACCCATGCAAGTACTGTAAGCTTATCCTGGAATAACCTTTTCTGCTGATTTCTGATGACAAGAATTTAAATGAAGCTGCTTCCTGTCTCTGTTCAACTGCCAAAACAGATCTTCTAAAAATCAGTTAGAGAAGAGATGGCTGGAGAGAAGCAGCATTAAAAAGCCAAGCAAGATTGTTAGAGGTCCTGAAAAGCTGACATATAAAGGGATAGGGTAATTTAAAACTGGGAAAATGCACTAGAATAATAAAAAATGTGTGGCAAGGGACATCAGTGTATGCAAATGAGCATTTTAAATGTAATTGAAAAGCACTGTTTGATAACTCTCGTTGAACAGTACAGCCATGTCGTTCACAAATGTCTCTTTTTATAACTGCTGAACAGAGAGGGAGATTACCAGCTTGCCTGCAGTTTTCTGGTTTAGCTGTTGCTGTTTTCCGGGTCACTCTAGTTCCAGTTTCTTAAAATATAGACTGCATAATTTCAATTATGTTTATTAATATTTTAAATTATCTAGATCATATTTATAGGCTGTAAGTTTTTTCTGAAATTTTTCTTCACATCTTTATTTTCCAGTGCTCACTGTTTCTTTCAGTATTTTTATTTCTTCGGGTTTACCCCGGAAAGCGTGACAGCTGAGTGAAGGGTGAAGTGTCATATTGTGACTATCTGTTCCGTTTTTTTCACTTAGTTATGTTTGTAATTATGTGCAATAAAATAAAAGTTGTTGAAAGTACCAGTCACAGCCGGCCCATCAGCATAGCGGTAGCGCTGCCGCTTGTGACGCCAGCAACCAGGGTTTGGGAATGAGCCCATGTCTGAGGACCAGCTGGGGAGGAGGAGGATAGAGTAACCCAGAAGATACTGTCCTCCTTGGACAGTCCTGATCCCAACTTCCCCACTCAGATGAGGTTTATCCTACTGAAGTTAGGGAAGGAAACACTTTAGTAGGTTGGAGAGTGGTGAACTGAGGGAACTTGTGGCATGAGGGCAGGGGACCATTATCCACTATTCCCTGTGAGAGGCCATTTTTCCCTGTTCTGGTCCCTACACCTCCTACCATCCATGGACACGCACGTGTCTCTGTGTACTAGTGAACAACAGAGAGTGGCACACGGCTACTTTATTCCATTCAAGGTAACACCACTATGCCACTGCTGAGACCTGCTCACCAGGTAATGAAGCATGGTTGGAAAATGGCATCAGCCTTGGGAAATACTAGCAGATTTCATACAGAGCTTGAAGCATTTTCCTTTGACTAACTCAGCAAGTTTGAACTGGAATGTCAGTGGAATATGTGGATCTTCCCAGCCACTAGCCCTGCTAGCTTTTAGCTGCAAAATTTAATTTCGACTCCTGTGCAATACCCCACCCTTGCCTGGAAAGGGAGTTTCCTTTCCAAAGCTATGTTTCCCTCCCTATTGGCTTCTGTGCCTCGCATTCTGGACTCAAGGTGTTAACCAGGGTCACAAGTAATGGCATAATTATTTTGTCTGTAGGTGACCCAGCCAGAAATGCTGTACAGTAATGATATTTAAATCCCAATTACCAACAATAATAGAATAGATTTATCATTGTTTGGATTGAATAAATAATTCTTTCTACTATAGGAGCATGTGAGTAATTAATATTAGTTTTCTGAATGCCACAGATAACAGGGTATTACTTGGATCCAAGAACTGCGTATTCTTCCCTATTCATGGGTATTCAGGGGACAAATATTCAGGACACTTGAAAGAATTAGTTAAAAAGCTATATCCTTCCACAGGTGCCCAGAGCTAGTACTGATGATACCTACTCCTAGCTCAAGATTTCCCACCCTCCACTCTGCTTCCTCATCCTGAAGCAAGCTCATCCTCAAATAGGGAGAGAGAGAGAGAGAGAGAGAGAGAGAGAGAGAGAGAGAGAGAGAGAGAGGGGAGGGAAAAGAGAGAGAGAGAGAGAGAGAGAGTCTATTTCTTTATCTTCCAACTGCAAGTCCTGGGCCCCCCTCCAGTCCCGTCACCCAACTTTCCAAGGGTTTAGCACCACTCTGGTTTCCTCCATGGTGGGGGCATCAGGGCTCCCTCAAAATCTGACACAGAATGGATCCACATCTGGAGAGGGGCCTTTTCACTGGTGCAGGGCCTGTGGGAGCTGACCCATCCTTCTACAGAACCAGAGAGTTACCTCTTATTCTCCCCTTTTAAGAGTGGGTATTCAGTGATGTCATGAAGTCACTGTGCATAGTCCAGTGAACAGGACAGTGATAGCCACCACTCCTCTGCTCCAATCAGCAGTCCTAGGCTTCCTGCCTCCCAACCACTGCTAGGGGCCAGGCTTCTGCTGAGTGCTATAGCCCTCACACCCCAGAGGAGGAGGAGAGTAATTCAATGGGTGTTCTATCCTCCTCCCCCAGCAGACCCTCTAAAGCCCCAAGCTCACTCCTGAACTTGGGTCATTGGTGCTGTTAGCAAAAGCACTCGGGCTGTCTGAGAGAGAAGTTTTTAAAACAAAACTGTCACTGAAATCCTTTCCATGCCTAGCCCAATTCTCCAAATCCCCAAAACATTCTTTTTTTAGTCCTGGGCCCCCTCCTGTCCTCCTGTCCATAATATGGAGGGCCAGTAGCCAGAAATTCCAGCTGAGCAGTCAGCACCCCCCCAGCATGCCATCTCTTTCAGTCTTTACAGTAACTGATAAAGCACAAGAGTACATGCAGCCTGGAAGGGGGGTAGAGTTCTTTTCATAATCAGTAATGCACACCACTCTACTCCTCCCTCCCTCCCTCTTAGTTCCACACACTCTTGAGCTGTATCAATGATGGACAGTGACTGAAAGGATGGCACACTGTGTGAGGTAGGGTGACTGAGAAAGTCAAGTGTTCTTACTATTGGCACCCCCAATTGTTAACTAGATGTGGGGAGGGTCCTGTTATCAAAATAGTGTCATTTCAAATGGCTGTATTGTCTCATGGCAAAGCGCCAGCAGCTGGCATTACTTTTAGGTTTTATCATTATCTCACTTAGCTTCACGTTACAGTCTGGGACCCAACTCACCTCCACATATGCCTACTTATCCTCCAATGCAGTCCTAGTGCCTGCATGTATTACAGTTGGTGAATCAGTGGTGGGGTCTTCCTTGGAGTTGTCAGCCCTAATGTTCACCCCTCCCCAACCCACAGCCCCCCTGTTCAAAGCACAAGGTACAGCTCCAAGCCAGTGCCTCATACTGATACACTCTTCAAAGGTGGAGAAGTATGTCTCACCACATGCTACCAATTAGCTTTCTTCATGCAGGGCCTGCACATCTGACCTTATTTGCTCAGGGAACAGGGTGGGCATTAGGATTGACAACCCCAGGGAAGACCCCACCACTGATTCGCCAAGACTTCACAGACACAAAACCCTAATGTTTCTTCCTTTTGCTGCTTGGGGGACTGGGGGTGGAGAGTTAGGGTTGGAAACCCAAATGCCACATTTCCCTACTTTTATAGTGTTAACTTGAATCCTAACTGGTGCATTAATGAAGTTTTTTTTGCAAAGAATTGCCTTTCTTTTTGAGATAGTGGAATTGTATCCTCATTCATGCAGTTCTCTCTCTCTCTTCTCGATGTCACTACTCAGTTTCTGGTGAACAAAACCTCTGGAAGGAAAAGTCTACATCAGCAGAGGGGCATCATTTCAAATAGAACTGAGGGGTTCCATGGACCCACTATTTTTCAGTCTGTTTCTCAACCCTCTCCCCACCTCCATTCCACTACAGATAATACTCTATGCAGATGATGTAGTGATTCTTGCCGCCCATCAAGACCCATGCCACCTTCAACAAGCCCTTCAGCACGGTTTCACCCCAGTTGAAAACTGGTTCAAAGATCATAAGTTAATTCTTAACCAGAAAAAAACCAAGACCATGATCTTCACCAGCCACCAAAACAAGCACAAACATCTCCAACTCTCCTTGAACACCGGCTTAGGTAGCCCTCTGGAGCAGGTTGAATCCTTTAAATATCTAGAAATCACCTTAGACTCCCACCTGTACTACGCTACCCACATAACCAATTTTGCCAAAACTGCGAACTCCAGACTGGGTCTACTATATCGCCTTCGGTGGCACCTGACCAAAGAGGCCCTCACTGCCGCTGTTCAAAGCTTCATTGTCTCCCAGATAGACTATGGCCTACTCATCTATGGCACCACTACTTGCACAGCCCTCAGAAGGGTGTCCATCACCCTAAACAAGGCCTGCCAACTCGTCATTGGAGCAAATCGCCTCACACACACCTGCGACCTCTACACACAAATGAACTGGCTGCAACTTGAAAATCGAATCCATTACCAAACCTGTCTGATGGCAAAAAAAATCCAGTTGGGGATCCCCCCAGAGTCTGCACCCTTCTCCAAACAAAAACCAGCTCTAGAATCACCAGGGGTGCAAAGCCTCACCTGTTTCAGATCCCTCGCTGCCGCTCAAACCAAGGCCAATGATCATTCGCCTACAGGGCCCCCACCTGGTTTAATGGTCTCGCCTATGATACTGTCACCACCACCAGTCTTGGTGCCTTCAAATCCAAGCTCCGAAATACCCTAGTTGCCTCCAGCACCTATGACTGCCATAGCTAAATCTATCCGTCACCGAGCCTCCTGTGCTCACCTCTGTCGGGCCCATGCCCACCGCACTTGCCCTCCAATGGGCCACCTTGCTCTCCGCACTTGCTACTGACTACACCGCCTGGCTGCCTCGCATTCTTTCCAACCACCCACACTATCCCCTCCACCAACCCTTCTCTCCTCCCAGCTCCTCTATGACACCTGCTACTGCCCTCTTCCTTTCTCCTCCTACCCCCCTGATCTTATCTTTATCACTTGTATTCCTTTGCAGCATATGTAAACCTCGTAACCTATGATGTTAAACCTTTGTTATGATGTGGAACCTTTGTAAAAGAGCCCTGGACTCAAAAGGTAAATTTGTAATCCTAGAACAAATAAATAAATAAAAATAAAATAATGGCGAATGTGGAAAAGCGATCGCTGTTAGGGCGAGTGTACATTGCTGAAAATCAATTTTGGCAATGTACACCCTGGTGCACAGCAAAAGGGTGCCAGGGACTTAGGATTTTCTTTGTTATGTGGGGGGCTGCACCCCCCCACCTCCATATTAAAGGATTCTCAGCTCCAGAGGGGTACATGTCAGGGGGGGTGCAAAACTTAAAAAAAAATACAATTCAGGCTGGGCACAACAAATTGTACGTGCACCTGGACCTGAACCCAGCACCCTCAGGACCCCAGCCCACCACCGACCCACCATGCTACGGGGCCAGCTCAGCAGCCTACCATGGCACCACACCTCATAAACCCTCCCTTCCCTTCTGCCCCTCGCTCAGCGTGCTCACTCCCAACCCCCGCGCGTGTACATGTAGCGACATCCTGTCACTATATGCGTGAACCCCCCCATCCGGTCACCCTCCCTGGTTGGTAGCCCTGTTGACATGCACCATGATTGAGTTACTCTTTTTGAAAGCAACCAGTTGCTGTAGCCTATGTCGCAGGCGCTTGCAAGAATCCAACTCTCTATAAACAAGGCCTGCAGGCTAATGCTGGGAGCCCCTAGGCGCACCCATACACGCCTGCTGTACTCCACCACCAACTTGCTCAACCTTGAAGAAAGGCTCCACTTCCAAACCTGCCTTCCTGTAAAAAAGACCCTGCTAGGGCTCTCCCCACCCCCACCCCGGGGTTGCCACCTCCCTGCAGTGTGCCTCACTCTCAGTCTTCACCCACAGCACTGTCAAAACCTCCCTTATTGTCCTCAGGGTAAGGACCTCTATGACCCAGAGCTCCTTTTGCTACTGGGCTCCCTCCTGGTTCAGTTCCCTCCCAGCCAACATAGCTGACTCCACTAAGCTTGGTCCTTTCAAGGTCTCCCTCAGAAGCCATCTGACAAGCACTCGCTGCTGCAACTGCACATAATCCCCCACCTGTCCCTTACCCTCACCCCTAGGCTGGGTCTGCCCTGTCTAGTTTTGCTGTATACACCTGGGGTCTCAGGCAACATCTGCTGACTAAGGTAATAAAATATCTCTGGTTGCTACCTGATGTGGTACTCGTGTACCTATATTATGACTACTGCGATCTACCTATTATCAAGCGTGTACCACCAGTGAATGCCTGTAACACTGGTTGCTTTTTTAATCTAAGCGTTTTGTACCGTACTGTTTTGCTTGCTGTGATGTATTGCTCTCTTGATGAGGTGCCTTTTTAAATGAGTCTTTGACTCAAAGGTCTGTAAACTGATGATCTAATAAATAAAAAAAAAAGTGCTGAACTGAGGTACTGTTTTTGGATGCATCCAACATTTATTGTACTGTTTCTGTCTCCTGGGTGGCCCCTGAAAAAGGGACCTTCGGGGCTCAGTGGGCCTACTCAGTCATCAAAATTCAATACATAAATAAATAAATAAACATTTTCTCTTGTTTCACTGGGATGTTGATAAAAAAACCACCCCATAGAATATATAGGAGTCACAGAGGTATGCTCTGTCATCTAAGTTGTGTTATATTTACATTTGTTTAATGATAGAAGTTGTTCTAATTCTGATGTTTAACCTCTACCTTAGTAATATGATGTTCTTTTCACAGTTCAATATAAACATTCACTCTAGATGTGTGTTAAAGCATACAGATACACAGCTGTGGAAAAGAGAAACAGTGGGGTGGGGGGGGTGGGATTTACCTGAGACAACAGAGGACTGGGCAAGGCGGGAAGATCACAGAGAATGGGGGATGGTAGCCCTGACCAACTGCACATGTGTGGAAAATGAGGGTGGACTGCACTGGAAGTTGTGTAGAGCAATGTAAAATCAAACAAGCATTTGTCAATGCCGAATGTTTGCTTGCTGGCATTGGCATTGGTGGGGTGTGCCTTTGGGTCGTCAGGCATAACGGCCATGCCATTTCACTACACCCTACCCTGCAGACACCGACAAGTGTTATGGTGTGCCTTGGGGTCTTTGGCCCTTATGCTCACCCCATTCCGTCAGAAAATATGGTGAGATGGGTGCAGTATAGGAGAATGGGGTGAACTTTGGTGCCGAAGAGTCCAAGGCACACCTCGATGCTTCTCACTGGCTGCAGGGGGTGGGTGGGGGTGGAATGGTATGAGCATTGCAGGTGACAATCCCAAGTCACACCCATGATGCCTGTCAGTCTCTACAGGGTGGGGCGTTATGGTCAGAAACCCTGACACCTCCGGCGTTCATTGGTATTTTCACTCTAAATTTTCAACATGGGTTTTTTGTGACCCCCACCTTATGAACAGTGGTAAAATCAGTTTGTTAGCCGAAAGCTGATCTTGCACAGTGACTACGGCATTTGGCACCACAGGTGCGAAAACACATTTCGAACAGGATGTGAAAAATGACAGCTGTACTGTTCATGGGGAGGTGTAAAAAATGGCAATTTTGAAAATCTGCAGTGAGAATAGTAAAAAAACTGTTGTGAAAAATTACAGCTGTACTGTTCATAAGGAAGTGTGGAAAAATGCCAGTGGTGAAAATCTGGACTGAAAATATTACAAATTCATGAACGTACGAGGGTGCGTTGAAACAGCGCAATGCTCGCTCGTAACACAGTCATTTTATGGACTTTTGTCACTAGATTTTCAACATAGCCATTTTAATACCTCTGCTCATGAACAGTGTCATTGTGATTTTCTTAATTTGTCCAAACATTGATTCCGCGCTGACTGACTGCCATTTATGCCTTCATGCTTGGAAACACATTTTGGAGATGTGAAAAATGACAGCTGTACTGCTCATAAGAAGGTGTGGTAAAATGGCAATGTTGAAAATCTGGAGTGCAAATATCAAAAATTTGCAAACTTACGAGCATGTGTAGGAACTGCGCAACGCACACTCGTAAAACAGTCATTTTTGGGAATTTTTTCACCAAATTTTCAACATAGCCATTTTAATACCTCTGCTCATGAACAGTGTCACTGTGATTTTCTTAATTTGTCCCAAACATTGATTTTGCAACACCGACTGTGCCATTGTGCACTACATGCTCGGAAACACATTTTGGGCGAGATATGAAGAATGACAGCTGTACTGCTCATAAGGAGGTGTGGTAAAATGGAAATGTTGATAATCTGGAGTGCAAATATTAAAAATTCACGAACTTACGAGCATGCGTAGGAACTGCACAACAGACGCTCGTAAAACAGTCATTTTGGGAATTTTTTCCCAACATTTTCAACATAGGGTTTTTGGGGGCCTACCTCATGAACTGTGACACTGTCATTTTGTACATTGGTCCTGAAAGGTGGCTTTGCGCAGTGAACGCGAAATTACCTTTCAGGACCGAATAACAAAATGACAAGAATGAGGTGGGGTCCCAAAAACCCCATTTTGAAAATTTAGTGAAAAAATTCCCAAAAAAGCCTGAGATATGCATCAAAGTTGAAAAAACCCTATTTATTCCATTTTACAGCTTACCGGCATTTTCTCAGTTCGTGGTCGGCTTTGAAGAGTGCAGATGTGTTCCCGGTCCACCGAAGATCGTCGTGCCGGACTCTGGAGGTAAGTTTGGGGTGAGGGGGGTGTGGGGAGGCAGGGTGCACAGAGGGTGAGTGCAGGTGGGGAAGGGGGTCAAGACAGTCAGCGAGGGAACGTTTATTCTTTCTAGGTAATTTTTTCCTTTTAGGAAGATGACGTGGGACGTTTGGCAGCTGGAAGTTTTTTTGGGGGGCAGCTGACCGGACGGGGGATTGAGCACTCCCATCGGCCATAGAGAGGTTTGCCACACTGGGGTGGTCTCCCAGCATGGCACCTGGAAGGCTGTTTGGGGAGGCAGTGGAACTGATGGGGAATTAGGCACCCCTGTCAGCCTTATAGATTTTTGCCATGCTGGGGTGGGCTCCCAGCGTGGCACCTAAACCTCTGTTGGGGGGGAGCGCAGCACAGCCAACAGGGGATTGGGCACCCCCATCGGCCATACTGTGTGTGTGGGGGGGGAATGTGAGCATGCTGGGGTGGGATCCCAGCGTGTTACTTGTTTGAGGGGTAAGAGGAGCTGTCTATCACAGCTCTTTCACTGCAGTGCCAACATGTAGGCACTTTGCATACTGCAGACGCAGTATGCAAATTGCCTACATGCTGCAGTGCTTTTCTTTCAACTGTATGCCACTGCATTTGCAAACACTGTCATAGACAGCTCTTACATTCAGTGGCACGGTGGGGCCGTGCCTGCAAATGACAGCAGGGCAATGGAAGTAGGGAGGCACACCTACCAATTCTTGTATGGTGGCACTATGTTTCTTGCACATGCATGCAAGCAAACATAAAAATCAGAATTACAGCGAGGCAACAAGTAAATAGAACAGAGACAGAACTTAGCACTTCTAAAACGTTACAGCAGGTAATTCTAATGCAATTCAAGGGCTAAAAACAATCTTAAAGCTCCGATGAAAACAGCTTAATAAAAGCAGTTTTAGGTAAAACAGACAAAGTGTAAGGGGCAACAGGCTCAAACTCAGTTACAAATGTCCAGGAATCCAACGCTGTAAAACCTATCTAAACTGCTCTGCCAATGGTAAAACAGCAGTTAGAAAGTCTAACACAGTCCAGAGTAAGCTCCTGCACTCAAGAGGCTTGCCAGGAATTTTCGTTACCTCGCTGCTGGGAGGGCTTCAGTCCAGGGATCCAGTTCTCTCTGTGAGACTCTGTGGGGAGTTCTGCTGGAACAGAAGCCTCGCTGCTGAGAGAGCTTCAGTCCAGACCTCCGGTTTTCTCTATGAGACTCCGTGGGGAGTTCTGCTGGAACAGAAGCCTCGCTGCTGGGAGAGCTTCAGTCCAGGCCTCTGGTTCTCTCTATGAGACTCCGTGGGGAGTTCTGCTGGAACAGAAGCCTCGCTGCTGGGAGAGCTTCAGTCCAGGGATCCAGTTCTCTCTGTGAGACTCTGTGGGGAGTTCTGCTGGAACAGAAGCCTCGCTGCTGAGAGAGCTTCAGTCCAGACCTCCGGTTTTCTCTATGAGACTCCGTGGGGAGTTCTGCTGGAACAGAAGCCTTGCTGCTGGGAGAGCTTCAGTCCAGGCCTCTGGTTCTCTCTATGAGACTCCGTGGGGAGCTCTGCTTACCTTAAGGCATTTTCTTAGGCTTTACTGCTATTGCATATCTATCGCTGTCCTTTTTATTTCTTATTGGACACAGAGTAATGCTATTACTGTTCTACTAAAGAGTTATTTGATATGCTTGAGGGAGGGATCCAGTCCATACTGTCATTCCAAATATGCAAGGGGGGATTGTTAAAATGGATAGTCAGTATGGAAAATTGCTGGTATAGTTTATGTTGCTTACAGTGTTCCTTTAGCCAGAATCACTTATGGAGAGTGCAGTTACAAGGAAAAGCATCATGTACTATTTTGAATGTGTACATTTCTTACTATATGTTTCTTTTCTTCCTGTCTCTAAACTTCTGTCCTTTCTCTACGTTCTGTTTCATTATGGGGGATGTACTATATAAACTTACAGTTGTCACACTGGATGCATCATATGTGGGTTATATTAGGGTGGATGGTCAGGGCAACAGGTTGCTGCAGATTAACTTAAGACTATCTTAAATATAACATCTTTTAGAGTACTTAATCTCATAATGCGGAATATGAGAGGATTAAACCACAAATTAAAATGTTAGTTTGTTCCGGTGCATCTGTGCCACCTCCCCCTCATATATCAAACTCTCTCCTCAAAGAACAATTCACCCCTTCCTGTTATTGTGTTTAACAGCTTATTTCTACTCTTTCCTACTTGCCTCTGCATTCTTTTGCAGTTCAGTACCTTCCTATAATGATGTCATAACTGTTGTTAGTATTAGTTCTTGTTATTATAATACATTTGCTACTTATTTTTGCTCTTACTGTGTAAGTTTGTATTCTAAATGCCATTATACATTGTTTTGACTTTTTGCTGCTGTATTGCTGTGTATCCCTCTCCCCTTCCCCCAGGACGTAGCTGGAAATGATCATGTCTGCTCAGTATGTCTTTCCTGGTGAAACTTTTAAATAAATAAATAAATCTTTAAAAATTTGATCCATCTATTGTATTTCTGCAGGAAACACAATTGTGTAGATATGACATTAACCTGATCTGAAAAGAATGGGTTAGGCAGGTGTTTGGGGTGGGGCAAAGCTCCAAAAGGGCAGGTGTTATGGTTTTAATAAAAAGAGGTCTTAACTTCCAGATGTGGGCAGTGGCAAAAGACCTATTAGGATATTTCATTATAATTAATGGGAAGTTGGATAATGAGTATGTAATTCTTGTAAATATCTATGTAACCCCCCATGGGGCTTACCTTAAATGCCCCCCATATCTCCCGTTCTCTGGAGCACCTCCTGTTTCTGCTTCCTGGTGTCCCCAGATCCTACAGTACATGCACCATCTCTGGCTTGAGTTTTCTGTGCCCCAGGGCCCCAAACAGCCCCAACAGTTACTGTGGTCTCCATGGGCTCAGGTAACAGTTGCGGAGCCGCTGCCCATTCTCCCATACATGTCCCAGCGGGTAGGTGGTTCGTGCCCGTGCAAGAGGCACCCCTTTTTTTCTGATCACATTTGCAGTCAAGCGGTTGACTTTCTGGTGGTCTCGGCCCCCATTTGGCATAGGTCGGGGAGTGGTGACCTGAATCAGGGCCAGAGAAAAGCTGCCAGATTTCTTAAATGAAAAGCGCTGTGCACACTGTGGGTTTAGGCCTGGCTCTATGAATATTAATGAGCATGCATTGATATTCATGTGCAAGCCTGTTCTGCTGCTAGGGGCTACTTGTTTTGGAAGCCATGACAAGGAAAGGGCTGAAAATAAATGTCTATAAATGGAGATGCTTAACAGGGCACTAGAGGGGGATATTAAACAGAGTGGAGCTATGTAATTAAATAATATTTATGTTGGCTGCACCAGACTATTAAAGTTGGGACCTTTATGATCAGCCTGTTTGCTGCCTGGAGACTGCATATTTCAGCAGCAGTGACAGGTTATGGACTACACATAAATGCTTAATTACTGCAGCATTTAAGAGGGCACAGTAATGGCAATTAAACTGTTTGGTGATGATTTAAATAAAGTACTTCTCCTGGCTGCACCAGAACTTTATTTGTGGGACAATGTGTGGACTGCAGGGGGACTGTAACCAAAGCAGTCATATTTTCAGCACAGTAACCAATCAGAATTCAGGATATTACAGACAGGATTCTTGGAATTTTTTCCCGAGAATTATGGGATAGTGCAGAGACTTGCAGGAGAAAAACAGGGACTCAATTTAGGTGCCTAAACAGGGAGCCTATCAATCATCCAGGAGGCCTAATAAATATTCATTTTTAAGATGGACAAGTGGTTTCAGCCAATCAGGAGCCTCAGACAGCTCCCAAAACCCAGGAACTTTGCAGGCTGACTTCAGTTCAGCATGGGCCTCTCCACAGGGAGGGGGGCTCTGGCCCTCTGCTAAAGAGAATGGGCCTAGTGCATTCAGTGGGAGCCCCTCCATAGGAAAGGGGGTCTCTGCCTCTGCCAAAAAACAAGTGGCTAGCAGAAGTGAGAGCTGCTGGTCTGGAAGTTGCCAGAATTTGTCCCCCAGGGCTAGCATTTGCCTTTCCACATTTTGGGAAAAATGTGGGAGAAACCTGAACTAGCTTCAGCTGTGAGAGAGCTGCATAAACGTTCTGCCTTAGCAGGGAGAGTGCTGATGAAGCTGTAATTTCAGGAAATGAAAAGCTTTCTAAATCATTCTGAGTGAGTACACTTCTACTTACAAGTACAAGTTTTTGGAGACCTGCTGGGGGCCAAGAAGCCCAGAGAGCCAAGAGGTGCTCAAGTTCTGTCTGCACCCTGCATTTGCTCAACACCTAAAGAGGGTGGACATTTGTTGCAAATCACCAAAGAAGGGTCCAGTGTCTGAAAATGTTTGATGTGACTGTCTGAAAGTGGAAAGTGACTGGAAGGGGAGTATCCTGAGATGTGGAGCTTTTCCTGACATTGCCTGTGAGGACAGTGAATGTCCATTTGGAGCTGCAAATGCCAGCATAACCTAGAGAGACTTTGCTATAGTGTACTGTGCTTTGAGAAACATCTGAGAAAGTGAATTTGCTAACAAGTAAAATTTAAACTGGTTGGGAGCCCAGCCTCAAGCTTCATCTGCAATTTAAGACAAAAGAGAATCTGACTTTGCATGGACTGTGCAAGTTTGGGTCCACCCTAGCCTTAGGGGAAATCACTCATCTGTGAGAGACTGTGTCTTAAAAGCTGAAAGGAACATGCCTGCCATGCTGGCACATGGTTGAAGGGATTGTGACCACTCAAAGCAACTAAAATGTGCTGAATATAGTAAAAAGACTGTGTTTTCCAGACTGGCCTGGGAGTCAGCCTGGTAGTTTGGTAGCTATGCACTGCCATATGTGCTTCCCCTGAGGGGCACAGCCTAGATGTGGGGGTCTGAAGCATGCCGTCCCTGGGCTTGACCTGGTCTGTGCCTTATGTGACTGCAAGACCAGAGAGAAGAGCAAACCTTCAATGCTGAGAGAGTTTCAGTATACAAACTGCAAGAGCCTGGTAAATAGGGGATCAGCCAGGGCTCCTGCCTGTGTCTCAGCCTCAGCTTCTCTACACCAATGATGATTGCAAAACCATGAGTTGGCAGAACCATCCTCTGCCAATAAAGGGAGAACTGTATATAATTTTGACTTTGCTAAGTTTTAGCATCTGAAGTCCCAAGCTAACCAAGTAAGGGAGTGTTATGATTGTCTGCAAGGTTGTCATCAGAATGTGACTCAGGAATAAAGAATAAAGCTAATCTGTTTTTCTCTAAGGGCCCCAACCAGCTGCAACACCTGACACCTCAGCTGCAACTTTGACAGACCTGCACCTTAAAAGCTTAGTACTGGGTATTCAGGATTATGCTATAGAATTGCCGGGTTCTATAAAGATCTGGGACTGGTACCAGTGTGGGAGATGTGTTAACTGATTATTTATGCAGCTAGATAGGAATAATAACAGAATAATTAGAAGGATGGTTGGTGGCCACTGTGATTAAGGTTTGAATTTAAAATGCAAAAATGATTATTCTGATTCCAGTTGCAGTTTCAATCTAATACAAATGCTAGTCAATATAAATATTTGACCTCTGCTCCCAATTCACCCTTCCTAACCCTCACCCCATGTAAATAAGTTGCTGTTTGCTTATTTTTATAAATCTTGGTTTGTGAGCATATTATTAGTGAAAGTCAATAATTCTTAAAATGTTAAAATGTGGAGTTACCGGGTCATGTGTGGGGTAACATTATGGTATTGTGGTTGGGTACAGCATCCCAGGGGTTGTACCAGGCTTTATATAGCCCACTTAAAGTCATACATTGAGTGGAAGCACTGCACAATATTGTAATCTATGGGAAAGAACCAGTTTAAAATCTGAAATAGGAACTCAGGCCCCTCAGCCTTGGCTAGGATTACAAGGCAGGGGTACTGTAGCCCTTAGATACCGAGCACCAGGGTTACATCCATGGCCCTACTGCATCCTTCCACACAGTCTTCACAGAGATTTATAATAAAATTGAATACCTGGACAGTACAATAATTCTCACAGAGGATACTAATGCTATTCTAGACCCAGATATAGATACAGTAGATCTAGAGCTAGAGTATCTTCTTCTAAATCGGACAAAGGGCTGAAACAGTAGAAAATCTAGGGCTGATAGACATATGGAGAGTGTTACACCCTAATATTAAAGAATATACTTTTTGGTCACAGTGCCACTCATCTTGTTCTAGACTAGATCAGATTTACATTCCAAATGATATGATTAGCAGGGTGGTAAGTACAGAGATTAAGGAGCAAGTGATTTCTGCCCATTCCCCTGTTAGTTGTAGCTTTCTAGAGAAAAATAATATTGAACAGGGTAGGAGATGGATAATAAATAATTTTATGTTGGAGAACCCCGATATGATAGAGAAAGTTAAATTAAAACTAATAAGAGTTCCTAGAACTTAATAATCTGAGGAATACATCCTGAGCTACAAACTGGTAGTGTCTAAAGAGTTGTCTTAGGGGATATCTGATAAGCGTTTCATCAGCAATTAAAAACAAAGAAAAGAAAAAACAGAAGATCTATTAAATAGGATAACAAGTTTGGAAGATATACAGTATTAATGTTTGAAGACTCACAAGAACATTGGACAGCTTGGACGAAACTCAAAACAGAACATAGTACTATCAGCTGATTAGAGGGGAAGCAGAGTTTGCCATTAGGAAAGCTGAGTTAAATTACATTGATTAGGGCCCTAAAGCTTCAAGAATACTAGTCATCAGGCTAACAAAACAGCTGTACTACTAAAATTACTTATCTTAAAAACTCAGCAGACAGCACGGTGATTACAAGTCTTAAAACAATTAAGTAGTTTTACAAATTCTATGTCCAATTATATGATGCAGTCCCAGCTCTCACTCAAAATAACTTGCAGAAGTTCTGTCAAGGCTTAGACATACCCAAAGTCTTAGTACTTAATTTTGACAGGCTAGGATGGAGCATAAAAGGAAATTAAAGTCGCAATTAAGAGTCAAGAAAAACAAAACACCTGGCCTGGATGGTTATTCAGTTAATTTTTATGACAAAGTAACCAACACTCTTGTTCCCATTGTTTTTGAAGTATACTCTGAGGCAGTTGTTAAGGGTAAATTACCTAATCATATGATGAGAAGCTTAGTTTCTCTAATACATAAGAAAGGCAAGGACCCTGCGAACTGCAAAAATTATAGGCCAATCTCGCTTATAAACACAGATATAAAGATTCTGACAAAATTTCTATCTACAAGACTAGAAACGATCATACTAGAGTTAGTAGATATGAAACAAATAGGCTTCACAAGGGTAGGCTAGCTGCAGACAACACAAGAAGATAATTTCATATAATGGAAAAGGCTAATAAGAGTACACTCCTGTGGGTCTTTTGACACTTGATGTGAAGAAGGCATTTGATAGAGTGCTATGGTCACAGATTTTTGAAATATTAGATTTATATGAGTTTCCCCACCTTTAGGCAGTGGACTAAGCTCTTATATCAGAACTTATCAGCCACAGTGATCACTAATGGTTTAGTGTCCCCAGAGTGTCCTCTAAAAAGAGGGACCATGCAAGGATGCCAGGCAAGGGTGCCCATCAACTTCATTACTATTTAACCCAACACTGGATCCATCAGCAAGGCATATAGCAGCTAGTCCTGACATTAAAAGAATTAACATTGCCCAAAAGAAATATACTATGTCTCTGTATGCAGATAACATGCTGCTCACAATTGCTAATCCAAGGGAATCAATTCCTAAATTACTACAGATAGTTCAAGAATTCAGGGACATTTCTGAATACAAACTGAATAAGGACACAATTCTATCCTTGCCTCTAAATAACAGATGTATCAAAGATGAGACTGTGGAGATGGGTATAACATGGAGTAAGGAAAGTGTCACTTATTTAGAAATACAAATATACAAAAATATTAATAAGACTGTAACTAAAAACCTAGGTAGCTAAAATACAAGATACAGGAATGTCTAAATAAATGGAACTCTCTCCCTTTGGGCCTATGGGATAGGGTTGAAGCAGCTAAAATGCCTTGAGCCTTATACCTGTTCATGATGATTCCAGTGAAAACACCCAGGAAGTGGTTCTCATCTATACATGGCTGTATAATAAACTTTATTTGGGCTAACAAAAGGAGCAGGAGTGCATACATTAAAATGATCAGGTTGAAAGAAAACAGGGGTTTAAAGGTATCAGACTTTATTACCTTGCATGTAGAATATTTAAATTATCCAGATGGTATGATGCTTATAAGAACAATAAGACTAACCCAGAATGGTTAAATTTAGAGATAGATGTATTAGAAACTCAGAATATTAATATTAGCTGTCTAATTTTTGCTAAGTCACATTAAAGTATCCAGAACAAAATTGTTTCTGACTCAATAAGACAATTGGCACAGTGCACTGCTTTACTAAAACTTAATCTGCATAGATCCACTCTACAACCCATTTGGGAGAACCACAACTTTAGAAGTGGCACCCATCTATTTTCCAAGAATACATGGGGTGACAAATGAATAGTTAAAATAAAAGACATCTGGCAAAACAATATTTTTACTAATTTTGATGACATCCATTCCACATTTGGTATGCCAGAAGCAGAAAAGGATTACTATACAGTACTGCTGACATCAATTCTTAAACACTATTGTGACCAGGCTGATTAAGACCCTGTCCCAATTGTTATACAGAAAGCAAGTATCTTTTCTGTCCTCTCTTTTTCTATCTTTTGTCTGTCTGACTGCACAATCAAATTTTCACATGAAATCTAGGACTAGATCACTCCGACAGTTTCACATTCCCAACACTCTATTTCCCTGCCTTTGTTTTTTGCTGTTTCTACCTTGGTTATATATATGGTTATAGAAGTATGTGTGGATTTTTATATGAAACTGAGTTTCCTGGTTTGTAAAAATATATGTATGTCATTTTTGAAATGAATGTAAAATGGTTTTGGGTTCCTTGGAAAATATGGCCAAGTTATAACAGTTTGACTGTTTTGACCTCCTTAGCTGTCATCAAAAGGTCATCTTGCAGCTTGGGTCACAGTATTCTTTCAGCAAGCCTTCCTGCAGGAAGGAAATTGATGAATTCTGTACAAGCAAGAGAGAGACACTTTGTCCCCATCAGGAGGTACCAATTAAGCTGCCAAAAAAAAGAGAGTGTATAAAAGAAGAGACAGAGAGCTGCATAGTTTCATTTTTATTTAGGGTTTGGTTTTGAGTTCATAAAGTGGACTTATGTTTGGACTGCCTATGTTTGAAACCATTCTGTACATTGTTTTTAATTTTCTTCTATTGTTATTGATAGTAATAAAATGCTACTTGTGAATTTTACAACTTCTTCTGGTCTGCATGTTTCCTGACCTACGCCTCAACAACAACTATGACAATTGTGAAAGTGTGGGAAGTACAAACATAACAACTAACAGCCTCTTACTCCACATCACATTGATAGGAGCTTCAATTGAAAATATCATACTCAAAGTCTGCTTTGAAAGCAGAGCACCTACTTTGAATGAATGGAGACAGGAACGTATGGAGATTTTAAAAATGGAAAGATCAGCATATTACACCTGTGGGCAGGGAAAACAGTTTTACTCAAAATGGGGTACTATATATGACTCTTTTTGTTTACAACTTGCCACTACCTAATTTGTCTCACTTAGAACACAAATATAATAGACTGCCTGTGGCGCCTGATCATCTTACTGTTCTTATCACCAATATGCTAAACTGTCATTTTATTTGTGATTAACCACACCCACCTTAATATTGCATCCTCTAACCTATCTTTTTCCTACCTTTTGTTCTTACTTCACTTTTCCTTTTTCTCTTATATTAGCCCTTTCACTAACTCTCTTTAAGCTACTCTTATTAGTTTCTTGAGACTTTCTTTAGGGCTATTTAAATTGTGTTAATTTTTGTTCATACAAATAGTGCAGAACATAGAAACATAGACTTTGACGGCAGATAAGAACCACTTGGCCCACCCAGTCTGCCTATTTCCCTTCCTATTGGATAAGCTGTAGATTCTAGTTACCCAACAGCGTACTTCCTGCAACCCCCCACTACAATTCCCTTACGTCTGTCCCATGCATGTTTGAATTCCCCCACTGTTTTAGACCCAACAACCTCCCCAGAAAGGTGGTTCCATGCATCCACCACTCTCTCCGTGAAAAAAAATTTCCTCACATTACCCCTAAGCCGTCCCCCTCTATTTTTTAAATTGTGCCCCCTTGTTCTTACTCATCTCTTTTTCTGAAAGATGCTACCCTCCTGGACTTTGTTGATTCCCTTGAGGTACTTAAAAGTTTCTATCATGTCCCCCCGTCCCTCCTTTCATCAAGGGTATACATATTAAGCTCTTTCAGACTCTCTTCATATGGTTTCTGATGTAGACCCTGCACCATTTTAGTTGCCCTCCTCCGGACTGCTTCCATCCTGTCTATGTTCTTGTGAAGATGGGGTCTCCAAAACTGCACACAGTATTCTAGATGGGGTCTCACCAACTGTCTGTACAGAGGGATAACCACTTCCCTTTTTTTACTTGTGATGCCCCTTCCTATGCATCCCAGTATCCCCCGGCTCTCCTTACTGACTTCTCACATTGCTTACCCACCTTTAGGTCATCTGATATGACTACCCCCAAGTCCCTTTCCATTTTTGTTGTTGTTAGTACCTCCCCTGCTATTGTGTACTCTTCTCCTGGGTTTTTGTTTCCCAGGTGCATTACTCTGCACTTCTTTTGCACTGAATCTAAGTTGCCATATGTCTGACCATTCCTCCAACCTTGCCAAGTCCCTTCTCATCTTTTTACCCCCCCTTGCGTATCAACTCTGTTACAGATCTTTGTGTCATCTGCAAGAGACATACCTTTCCTCCAGACCCTCTGCAATGTCACCTATAAAGATGTTAAGAGGACTGGACCCAGTACTGAGCCTTGAGGTACTCACTAGTAACCCCTTTCTTGAATGTGTTCCATTCACTATTACCTTCTGTGTCCTGTTGTGAGCCAGTTTGCTACCCAGGCTACCACCCTGGGACCCACTCCCAGGCTGGCTAACTTGATTATTAGTCTTTTGTGCGGGACTGTGTCAAATGCCTTGCTAAAGTCTAGGTAGGCCATATCACAGCCCTCCTGGTCTATTACTTTGGTCACCCAGTCAAAGAAATCAATTAGATTCATCTGACATGACCTTTCTGCTGTAAATCCATGCTGCTTTGGGTCCTGTGCCCCGCTGGCCTCTAGGTACTCAACAATTCTTTTTTTCAGAAGTGATTCCATCATTTTCCCAACCACTGAGGTCAAACTTACAGGTCTGTAGTTTCCTGCTTCTGCCTTGCTCCCCCTTTTGTGAAGGGGAATCACATCTGCCCTCCTCCGGTCCTCGGGTACCACCCCATCCTCCCATGATGTGTTAAAAAGTGTGGTCAGTGGTGTCACTAGGTCCTCGCTTAGTTCTTTTAGGATTCTGGGGTGAATCCCATCAGGCCCCATTGCTTTGTCCACCTTAGTTTTAGGAGTTCTTTCAGGCCTCTTTCTTCTGTAAATGGACTGGTGTCAACCCCCCTATCCAGAGTGCTTCAATTGTATGGTTTAGGTAACTCCTCCTCATCTTCTTTTGTGAATACTAAGCAAAAGTATTCATTCAGTATATCTGCCTTTTCACTGTCTCCCTCTGCCCACCTCCCCTCTCCTTTATTAATCTTCACTATTCCTTCCTTAACCTTTCTATGCTCCATAATGTACCTGTAAAAGGTTTTATCCCCCTTCTTAACTGAGTTGGCTGTTTTTTCCTCAGTTTGAGGCTTTGTTATTCTGACTGCCTTCCCCACTTCTTTCTGTTTTAATTGATACAGTTCCCTGTCATGCTCCTTCTGTGATTCCTTGTACTTTTTGAATGCAGCCTTTTTCTCCTTAACCTTCCCTGCCACCTCTTTTAAGAACCATAGTGGTTTTTTACTCTGCTTTGTTTTCTTTATTTGTTTCACACAAAGGCTTGTTGCCTCTATGATAGCAAATTTGATTTTTCGCCATTGTTCTTCCATCCCTCCTTTTTGGCCATTTGCTAGTGCATTCCTCAGGTATTCACCCATTTTGCCAAAGTCGGGCCTTCTTAAATCCAGTATCCTTGTTTTTGTATGGCTTGTCTCCATGGTTGTGCTTATTGTAAAGCACACTGAGCAATGTCACTTGTTCCCAGATGTCTGCGACTTCTAAATTTGTGATCCTCTCTCCATTTGAGAGTACCAGGTCTGGTATTGCTCCCTCCCGAGTGGGTTCCAACACTAGCTGTCTAAGGCCTGCCCCCTGCAGGGCATCGAGAATGACCCTGCTCTTGGATGTGGCTGCAGTGCATGTCATCCAGTTAACATCTGGCATATTCAGTTTCCCCATCAGCAGTATCTCACCTTTTTCCCCTTTTACTTTTTAGTTCTGTAGCTTTGATCCCTTCCCTTATGTATAGAGCTACTCCACCTCCTCTTTAACCCTCCCTGTCCCTTCTGTAGACTGTGTACCTTGGTATGTTGACATCTCAGTCATGGTTCTCTGTGTACCATGTTTCCGTGACTGCCACAATATCCAATTTTTCATCTTGCATCAGGGCTACTAGCTCAGGAAGCTTGTTTCCCAGACTACAGGCATTGGTACTCATTGCCCTCCATTTAATGTTGGCTTTATCCTTTTTTCCCCATTCCTGCTCTTATTGCCCTTGTTTATTTTTCCATTTACCCCTGTCATGCCCTCTGTTGAGCTCTGTACCTCAGTGTTTACCTTACTACCTGCCATGTTTTGTGGAAATCTATCTTCTCAAAGGAAGAGTCTATCTAATGTTGTTAGATTGCCTGCATCCTATGGTTGTTTATTATTAAGTCGTAGGTTTAGTGGAAGCTAGAATGTTAATAGATTTGTTTCATGGTGTTATTTAATAATTTGTAATTGATGTCTTATGCTTAAATCCAATAAAATTTTATTGATAAAAAAATTAATGCAGGTCCCTTCAGGACCTGCTTGAAGATATGCAGATGTGCAGGCTCAAGGGAAGAAAGGGAAAACTCTGTCCACCTATGGAAGTGCATGGTCCTTGCATGCCCTACCGTTCTGTGCAGTAATGGATGCCAATAATTCATGGGCTGTCAGATGGACTGAGGAAGTGCAGAGCTCTATGTTCTCTGTGCTTCCATGTAGCTGTGGATACAGATGTACAGGGGAAAGAGTCCATCTGTCAACCAATGCACAGGGCTCTATGCCACCCATGGGTGCAGACGTGTGGGGCCCTATGTCAAAAGAAAAGATTTCTTTACTATATGTGCAATCAGATTTCATGGTGAGAAACCAATTTAAGTTAAAAAAACAAAAATTATAATGCACAATCAAATTTCAAATTGAGGGACCCATTTTTGCCATGAAACAAAAAATCATAGTGTGCAATAAAATTTCATGCTGAGAAAATTCTGTACCTTGAAAGGAAAAGTTATAGTGGGTAATCAAATTTCATGTCACACAACCAATTTAAGTTATGCAATGCAAAATTTTATTTGCAATGCAATTTCATGTCAAAGTACCAATTTGAGCCCCAGAACAAAAAAAAATTATGATCTGCACTGAAAATGTAATGTCGCAAAACCAATTATTGTTGTGCAATGGGAAATTATGATCCTCAATCAAATTTCATATTGAGCAATCAGTTGCCATTTTTGCAAGTATAGGAGCCTTACAAACAAATTTGATGAACTAGTTTGTTTGCTAAATACTGACAATGTCCAGATATGTGCCATAACTGAGACCTGGTGGACATCTGAGGATACCTGGGACCATCATATACCAGGATATGATGTATATCATATGGATAGATTAGGTAAAAAAGGTGGAGGTCTAGCACTGTATGTATCTAATACAATAAAATCAGTAGCTATTGAAGTTCCTCAAATACCAGGAATTGAGCATCTGTGGATTAATATATTGCCACTTGAAGGTCCAAATATCATAATGGGGGTTATGTATCGACCTCCTTCAATTTCCCCCCAAAATGATGAGGCGGTTAAACATTTTTGAACTCCTTAGAGTCTGCTGAAAATATTATACTTTTAGGTGACTTTAATCTGCCCGGTATCAATTGGTCAAAACAAACAGCAGGGACATCAAATGAGTTAAGATACCTGGACTCTTTTTCACTAGCAGGTTTGGATCAATACATAGGGAGTAGCACAAAGGGGGGAATACATTAGACCTTGTGTTAAGTAATCTGGGGGACTCGATTAAAAATTGTAGTACTTCCTCACCACTTGGTTCAAGTGATCATTGCATGATTAGTTTTGAATTAAATGGGGTATATTCTATTATTTCTGGTTCAATCAAGGTTCGTAACTTTAATAAGGCCAATTTCAATAAAATGAGAATGGAACTCCTGGAGTGGGGATGGATGAAACAGTTTGAAAAAAAATCATTAAAGGAAAACCGAGCTATCTTGGAGAAGAAAATTGTTGATTTGGTAAACAAGTATGTCCCACTAGGGAAGAAATACGATGGATTGGGTAAAATTCCCTCATGGCTATCTCCTAAAATTAGGAAATTGATTAAAAAGAAAAAAAGAGCTTATATAAAAGCTAGGAAAAGTGAGTGTGCAAAAAATTGGGCTGTGTATAATAAACTATTAAAAGAAACTAAAAAAGCTATTAAACAGGCAACTCGGAAATATGAGTTAAATTTGGTTACAAGAGTTAAAGATAATCATAAATCTTTTTACACTTATATTAATAATAAAAAGGGGAGTAAAACTACTGTGGGGCCAATTAAGGGCCAGGCTGGGGAGTTAGTTGAGGACAACCAGGCTATGGCAGGATGTTTCAATACTAATTTTTCATCAGTCTTTAATAGTAAATTTGAAAGTACTAGGGACCATCTGTATAATTCTGGTTATAAAATTGTTTTGAATAAAGGAGATATTGAGGGTAGATTGAAGCACCTGGACCCAAATAAGTCTCAGAGACCAGATGGGATCCATCCTAGAGTTCTTAGGGAGTGGGCAACAGTATTGGCAGAACCCATAACAGCATTGTTTCAAACATCACTGGATAGAGGGGAGGTAATAGAGGTATGGCGTAAAGCAAATGTCATTCCTATCCATAAAAAGGGGTCAAAACAGGAACTGAGTAACTATAGACCTGTAAGTTTGACCACTGTTTTGGGGAAAATATTGGTAACTGTTATTAAGGACCAAATAGTGGAGTTCTTGAAATTAGCAGGGGACTGTGATGATGCACAACATGGCTTTAAGAGGGGTTTATCATGTCAGATGAATTTCCTAGAGTTTTATGAGCATGTGAGTAGGGCCTTGGATGAGGGTATCTCTGTGGATGTAGTGTTTTTGGATTTTTCCAAAGCATTCGATAAGGTCCCACATTGGGAATTGGTTGATGCTTTAATAGAACACAAAATACCTGGGTATATTACATCTTGGGTAAAAGCATGGCTGAGTGATAGAAAAGAGAGGGTTTGTTTAAAGGGTGTATATTCTGATTGGTTGGGAGTGGAAAGTGGAGTTCCCCAGGGATCTGTACTGGGACCTTGTTTGTTTAATATATATATATATATATATATACACACACACACACTCACTGACTGGAGGAGGGGATGTTTGGGAAACCAAATTTGCAGATGACGCTAGGATTGGTACTAGTATCAATAATAGTGATGATGTAATGAAGCTGCAGAAAGCCTTATTTAAAATGGAAAGATGGGCTAGAGATTATAAGTTATCTTTTAACACCAATAAATGTGCAGTTATGCACTCTGGGAAAAAATAACATAAAAGCTGATTATGTTCTAAATGAACATATACTGGGAAAGGTAGTTGAAGAAGGAGATCTGAGTGTTAAAGTGACAAATGATCTCAAGTTCCATCATCATTGTAGCCAGGTTATAAAGACCGTGGGTGGTATTCTTATCAATATTAAGAAGCATTTTAAGAGTAGGAAGAGGGAGGTGTTTGTGCCTCTGTTTGGTGCACTGATGTTTCTCTCTATTATAAATCTTTATTGCAGGTTCCACTTGCCACTTCTAATGTTATAGTTAGGGCTGAATTGGGTAAAGTACCTATTATTACAATAATTGATATACGTCTCATGAGTTACTGGGTCAAAATTATTAATCAACAGACTAATATTATGCCTTAGAGAAAAATTATCTTGGCATAAACAGAATTTTAGGTCTCCTTGGGTCAAAAATATTCAACGTATTTTGGGCAGTGTTAATATGCTTCATCTTTGGATAGATTGGGAGAAATCAATATCAATATCTTATGTGTTTAAGGAGTATGTCAAAAAGAAAATACGTAGGCTTGCCTATGATAAGCAAATGGAGCTCCTCAGAGTTCAACGTCAGGCCAGATGGTTAGCTCAAAATAAAATTGATGTATTTATAAGAAATATATCTTACTCTCAGGCTGACCCTGTTAGAAAGAAAAAAATGATTACTTGGGCAAGACTGGGAATCATCTGTTCTAAATATGCTTTTTTTAAAAAGATGACTCCACCCAATTCAGGTTTGGAGTTTTGCAGATGTAACAAGGGTTTTCAAGAAGATCTTTATCATATTACAGTACAGTGCCCTTTATATAAAACCCCGCAGTTTAATCTGTTAAATGATTTCCTTATTAAATATGTGAATGCAAAATATGATATATTATTCATACTTCTTCACCCTCAGACATTGGAGGAGGCTAAGATGGTTTCAAGTTTTTTTTATCAGGTGTTGAAACACAAAGAAAAACGTCTCTCTGCCTATGACAAATAATTTGTTCATGGATTTTTATGTGTCAAAATTTTAAATGTAACATCAGATTTAATATTTTTTTCTCTTTTTTGTACATAATTTTATACTTTTAGTATGTTGTAAAGGCTTGATTGCTGAACAATAAAAACATTGAACTTTGAACCTTTGGTGCACTGGTGAGGCCACAGTTGGAGTATTGCGCCCAGTTCTGGTCACCAGAGTTTAGATTAGGTGTCAAGAGATTGGAGAGGGTTCAGAGAGGGGCAACTAGGTTGGTAGCCGATGTTAGGGACCTGGATTATGAGGACAGATTAAAGGATTTGGGGATGTTCACACTGGAGTATAGATGATTGAGAGGAGACATGTGTATTGTGTATAGTTCACTTAAAGACATCAACCTAAGGGATAAACTGGGACTTACACTAAGGGATCAGTGTTATGACACTAGGACACACTCATGGCAGTTGAAGGGGCAACATTTTAAGACAACAAAAAGAGAAAACACTGGTTTAGTGTTAGAGTCATTCCAGTGTGGAACAACTTGCCTGAGGAGGTGGTTGCTAGTAAGACCATGCTTAAGTTCAAGAAGAAACTGGACAAACATTGTGTAGCGAACAAAATAGGGAGCTACCATAACTAGAGTCAAAAGCGAGCACAATGGACGAAAGTCTTCTTTGCTCTGTACTTACCTATGATACCTAAGTTATGATCCAGGATCAAAATGTGTTTCTAGCAGACTTTTTTGAATCATAATTAAAACATAGTTTCACAAGTCAAATTTTGTTTCGCACCACCCTAATGGTGAGACAAAGATAAGAGTGCCATGATTCAAAAAAAATGGGAAAGACATTACCATGGCCAGAAGAAATACATAAAACATATTTATAATCATGATTGAAACAAGCCTCAGAATCTAAACCAGAATGTTCTAATTAAGTAGATTTTTTTTATTACGGCTTCTGTAATAAAATTTTGAATTACTGTAGTAGTTTGTTACCAAAGTAAGAAACAAGATGGCAGCTGTCACAAAATGAAAATAAAAATGGTGTCATGCGCGCAACATCTCAAAAGACTAAAAATGGTGTCACAACACTAAATGATGTCATATCAGAATGTTATCCAAAAACCCTACTGAGCATGCTCAAAACTGAAAAAAAAAACCCAGAAATTTAAATCCTTATGTAACCCCAGGCTGGTATGCCATTTCATCTTGACGGCACTACCAGGTGGGCTGGGTTCAGGGAGGAATATGTCACTTGGCACATAGGCTAGGTTTGGCTACTCTGCACAGGGGCACCCAAGTAACTCCAGACAAAGAAAGCAATAACTGTAATGTCCAATACCAGAAGTGGGATTCTAAAGTGTGGCCTTTATTCACATCCAAACAGAATAAACAAAGCATAGATGGACCCCCACGGGGCTACACTCCTGGTAATGCAGATTAAAGGAGACCAGAACACATCCTCATCACTTTAGCCCTCAGGCTTTGAAACACATTGGGCTCACAGCCCGAACTTGTACACTGTTCTGGGTTTTCCTTGGCTCGGCTCCCTTGCCAGCCATTTGGATACTTTCCATATAGCATGGAAACATTTACTGGTGGCTCCCTAAACCACCTAAGAGCACCTCTGCTCCATAAATGAATCTTCCTATCAATCCCACGTCTGGGTACTTTCCTCAGGGACTGGCCAAGTGCCTGAGAAGCAAGCAACAGGTGTCGCAGATCAAATCCGTAGAGGTGAATTTGGTTACTACTGATGGGGGCTCTCCCATTTCTCGCTCTCACAATTCATACCCGGCCATTTCACTGTACTGTAACACCTCATCCTTTAAAACACTTTGCTGTGTAGATTCCTTTTAAATGTCTTTCACATTCAATCTACTTGTCTTGCTTCCCATTTGTGCTGGACTTGAACATACTTAAAATAAGTGGCTTTGTCCGATACTCTAGACCCCCCACAGAGTTAAGCAGTCCAATCCCCACATTCTTTCTTTCCATTTGTGCTGGACTTGAACATGCTAATAAGTGGCTTGGTCCACTACTCTAGACCTCCCCCCCTAGAGTTAAGCAGTCCAATCCCCACATCTTCCAACTGTACTTGGCTGTCTTTTCCTCACCCCACAGTAACAGTTCCTTTAGTTTCCTTCTGTTTCAGGTGAAAACACTTGGCCCTTTTGTAGAGCGAACTCATCCTTCAGTTGCAGGGGCCCCACAGGCGTTTCCTCCTCAAGGAATCCTCTTACAGAGCTTCTGGTGCTTCGGCACAAACTTAAACAGGCAGCTTCTTTTCCTTCTAGCTGGACCAAGGGGGTTGCCCCTGGAAAACAGGCTGTTACCTTCCCCCCATCCCTGCAGGGATGGGGCCCTGAACCATTGAGAGCGGTCTCCACCACTTCAATTGCAGTTCCTGTGTTCCTCTTCAGGTGGAAACACATACCTAAAACAAAAGTAGCTCTTTAACAGAGCTTAAAGT
This sequence comes from Neoceratodus forsteri, assembly GCA_016271365.2. NCBI lineage: Eukaryota > Metazoa > Chordata > Ceratodontiformes > Ceratodontidae > Neoceratodus > Neoceratodus forsteri. The sequence continues at coordinate 154,411,557 of CM028131.1, read as the reverse complement.
TCTGAGGGCCTGCACTCAGCAGAGCACCTCTGCTGCACTACAGACTCTCTTTCAGACTCTCCCAGACTGGCTTCAAATTCCCCAATGTTCTGCTCTAACCTCCAACTGCAACATTCCAGTGTGGCTTATGCAGCTGTGACAGTTCTAAATGATGTCATCCCTCAGTCTCAACTGAGACTGAAAACAGAGTGAGACAGTGTGAAATCCATTTAACTGGAGTTTCACAAACTGCCTTCCCTGCCTACCACTAGGTCTTACTGGGATTCTAGTAACCCCAGGTAACAGGGGGGTTACATTCACCCTGGACCAGAAAAATGACTGTCCACAGTCATTATTCACCTGGCTTAGGCCATCTCACCCCATGTGTTGACTACGGGGAGGTAGCGCTACCTTCTACCCTACCATGTGCTAGCATAGGCAGGCAACACTAAGGGCCTAGAGGCCTTTGGCTGACATATCAACCTCTACTCTACCCACTAACTATGGGTACCTAGTGGCTCTGGTAGAACTGTCCAGAGCATAGCCCTAATAGATCAGCACTGTGGCCCCTACAGCTGTTCAGGACCACAGCCTGTCTATCCCTCTAGCCCTCTAGGGAAAACCTGTCTGCCTCTAACTTAAAATTCCCAAAACAAAACAAACAGGGGACCTCCCTGACCCTGGACACCATGCAACCACACACCAGGAGCTAATACCATACACTATACATTACTCCCTCATTCCTCCACAACCATACATGTGGAAGGAAAAAGTTACACACAGTAACAACAATAACAGTACTTTAAACACTACACTCTAAAGTACTACTGAGGAACTCCGCTGAGACCCTCATCCTCTTCTTGTCTTCTCTTCTATCTTCTTCAGGAACACCTGCAAGAAAAAAAAGACAACACACACTCCTAATCTGCATACACAGTCTACCTAAACCCCACCATCAAAACACTGGAGAATCCCAAAAAGATTTTTTTTAGAAAACTAGAAAAAACAGTATAAACATTAGAAAACAGTAGAAAACAATGACATTATTTACAATACACCATAATTGGGGATGGAGTGCTCTATAAGTACCATCTAGTGACCACAGTGCCCGAAGGCAAGTCCATTGAAGAGCCTCTCCTGGGCCAGAGCCTGATGAAGCACAGTTCTAGCAGGCCAAAGTCCCAAAGGGGAGAGTCTTTGAGGACAGTTCAAACATCTCAAGTCTGCTAGTGTAGGGCATGTACTGCAATGTCATAAGAATAGAAAAGTCTGGACTTACCAGTCCCTTGTAGAATGACAATGGCACCAAACCTGGTCCTCAGCCGAAGACTCTCCCTGGCAGCATTCTTCCAATACAGCTGGGCAGACATCTTCCAGGAAACAACAGGAGGGCACATCTGGAAACTTCTGGGCTGATGTCATCTCTGGAGATGGAACCTTGGAACAAGAACAAAAAGGAAAACAGCTGGTCTGAAGTCATCCGATACCCAGGCGATGAATCAGGATACAGCTGGGCTGGTGTCCTCTCTGGATCTGAAGTCATCTGGTGGGCCAGTCAATGGATTCTGGAAAGTCAGTACACTGTAGAACTGATGAATGTGGGGCACCTGAGTCCTGGATGTCCAGACTGGTGGAACAACATAGGTACTGCAATGGCTGGAATGGCAGCACTGGCTACCACTGCTCTGTTTTCCATTTAGTAGGCATAGGCACATTCGCAGGAAGGTCTTTGCATTGTGGCCAATAGCAAAACGGGTCAGGCACTTGAAGTATTACCCCATCTGGGCACTCATAATTCACACTGTGAAAGGTTTCATGTCCCTGTCCATCCACTATTCGAACAGTGTCCATAAACAGTGTCCTGCCTCTTTTCCACTGGCTGTATTTGTCGTGAAACATTCTGTTCTTGACATACTTGTTTGCACCAGGATGCACACATTTCATTGCTTCTTCCCAAATCCAGGATTTCCTGCTGTTTTCAATCTCCACCCAGACTCTCCGAGGAAAGGTAGGAAAGGACATCCCGTAGATTTCATTCACCTTCCTATGAACCAGTCTTTCCTCTTTACTAGCTTTGGTCAACCTGAGACCTCTGGCCTGGCTTGGGGGTGGCCAGTCCTGGTTCTACCAGCTACGCATTCTTAAAGACACAAAAAATGGATCCCTGGCTTCTTCTTGCACAGCCAGGACAGTGGAATCACCACTCTCTTCCATGCGTTCCTCTGAGGCAAGAGCTTGAGGCTGTGTACCAGTTCCTTTTTCACAAGGCCACATAGGTTCCCCCTCTTCTTCTTCCTCACTGAGAATCTGTGCCCAGGAGTGAGCAGTCGTCCTCACTCCTGAGACTGTCCACTCTTCACTAGGCGCGGAGGTCGAAACCTCCCATTCAAAGGCCTCCCTCATCTCATCTTCACCTATGAAACTTGGGCTAGGCCCCTCTCTCCAAGGGGCTACTGATACTCTCCCTGATATGTCTCTCTGTGACTCAGACTCTGAAACATCAGCACATTGTTCTGTCTGTAAATCTGTACCCTTTTGCTTTGTGCCACACTCTGAGGGGCCTTCTCCAACAGGCTCCATTTGGTGCTGTGTGCTGCCAACTGCAAATTCTTGAACTTTTGTCCATGTGGGAGCCAAATGAATCTTGGGCGCTTTAAACAAACCATATTTCTCTAAGCACCCAGAACAGTGAGGTACCATGAAGACGTCCCTTCCAGCATTTAAGCACATCAAACATACTTGCACTGGATATCCAGGAATCGCCACATGAGAAGGCAGTCATCCTCTGTAGTAACATCTCTCAATGTCCCTTAACTTGTTAACTTCTACTGCTATCACAGCCTGGGCATGATCTGGGTAGCGGCTGGTCCTGAAGCCATGACTGCAGAGAAAAACAAACAAATGCTCACTGTTATTTCAAGTCCCATTTCACTGAAAACTTTCATTCTCCTTCAAAGTGGCTCCTCTGCTGCTGTGTTTACATTACTACCCCACCCTGTAATGGTGGCGGCAGCACTCCTACGCATCAACATTCTGTAATTGGGTGAAGCCACTGTGCATCCGATTTACACACTCTACTGATAACTTTGCTCAAACTGCACAAACTTGCACTGTTCTTTTTCCTAGCATATTTATATGATTTACCACGGACTTTTCACTTGCTGAAGATGTTGCTGTAGCTTACAGTCCCTTAAAGCCTCAGTATTTCATAGCACAGGATTGCCTGTAATTCTTGCTGCATATCTGATACAACTCACAATCTCTCTCATGGCTTTGAAACTTTTACTGATGCTGAACCTATAATTATGCTCACAGTCGATGGCTTAAAATGCTTGTTTTTGCTGGTAAAACTTAACACAGTACTTCTTTGCAAAGTGATTACACTACTACACACAGATTCAGCTGGCTTTTGGCAAAATCACTTAGTTTGAGCAATTATTTCTGTTAGTACTCACTGTTATCAGTAGCTGTTTGCTGCGATGGAAAACGGCCTGCAGCCAGTCTTGGAGGCCTCTGGAAGGAAGCGGGTTGGCAGTCCTGCCAATTGTCCCTCTGAACACCACACTCACAGTCCAGTCTATCGAGATGCGGGTTGAGCCTGAATTTAAACAGAAAAGTCAGTTTATTACACTTTTACAGCACTTTCAGTCACAGCGACTCTCCTCCTGTAAGCCAGTTCACACACTCCACCCACTCTCCCTCTCGAATGCTGTGCAGTCACTCTAGAGCTGGCTTGGGGGCAGGACTGATTGCAGTCTCACCAATCACTCGACACCATGCAAATGAGCCTCTTTTTCCTCTCGTGCTCTTCTCTTCATGGCGTTCATCAAGCAGGCAAATTTAAACTGCAAAACCACACTTTTTTTTTCCTCAAGTGACTCCACGGTGGGAGCCCATTTCAACCATTTTTTCATGGCCATTAAGCACAAGAAGTCTCTCAGTTCACAAGAAAGCATTTCCAACGTCTAGGGCACAATTTTCCTTTTGCTACCCAGTGTTCCACACTTTTCTTTGTCACAAACACTTTTAAAACCTGGCAAACACTGTAATTTGATGCAGGACAAAGGCATACATTCTCAGGCGTTACTGCTTCTTGGTAAACAGTTGGCATTTTAATAGCAGCACGTGGATAACAGCACACAGCGGCACATTAGTTAACATTGCTTCAGCTTTTTGGGCTACCCATTGCCAGATAACCAAAGTGCTAGCCATTGTCGGAACGACCTTTCTTACATTCCTCCCTAAATTCCAAACTCAAATCCTCAGCGGTGCCTCCATTTTTGTAACCCCAGGCTGTTATGCCATTTCATCTTGATGGCACTACCAGGTGGTCTGGCTTCAGGGAGGAACATGTCACTCGGCACATAGGCTAGGTTTGGCTACTCTGCACAGGGGCACCCAAGTAACTCCGGACAAAGGAAGCAATAACTGTAATGTCCAATACCAGAAGTGGGATTCTAAAGTGTGGCCTTTATTCACGTCCAAACAGAATAAACAAAGCATAGATGGGCCCCCATGGGGCTACACTCCTGGTAATGCAGATTAAAGGAGCCCAGAACACATTCTCATCACTTTAGCCCTCAGGTTCTATGAACATATGAAATTTGCAAGCAGATAAAGGCCTAGAGGTCTATCAAGTCTGCTCGAATGTGCAGCTAGCATCCCTTATTCTGCAGCTGCCCCTTTCTTCCACCCTTCCCCTTCATTAACCCTCCCCCTTGTCCTGTCCCATCCCCTTTTGAAGCAGTCCACTGTTCTACTGGATACCACTTGCAGGTAACGCATTCCACCCAGCCAGCACCCTCTCATAAAAAGTGTCCTCATCTCCCTCCTGAACCTTCCTCCTCCAGTCTCATATCATGGCCCCTGGTGCCCTCCCCCTCACTTTGAACAGCCCCTCTGTACCTGTCTTGTTTATTCCTTTCATGTATTTAAAGGTTTCAATCATGTCACCCTGTCCCTCCTCTCCTCCAGTGAGTACATGTTCAACTCCTTCAACCTCCTCTCGTATGATAAGTTCCCCAGCCCCTTGATCATCTTTGTCACCCTGCACTGCACCCCCTCCAGTAACTTAATGTCCCTCTTCAGATACGGGTGCCAGTACTGCATGCAATACTCCAGGTGTGGTCTAACTAATGACCTATACAGTGGCAGAATCACCTCCTCCCTCCTCGAGGATATACCCCTTGCAATACAATCCAGCATTTTGTTGGCCTTTGCAGCTGCCTTCCTACATTGTGCTGAGTTGTTCATTGACCCTGTAATGAGCACCCCCAGATCCTTCTCCTCCTCTATCTGGGCTAGCTGTACTCCCCCAGCTGGTAACTCCTTCTTGGGTTCTTCATCCCAAAATGCAGCACCTTGCACTTTTTGGCATTAAACCCCAGTTGCCAGGTGTCTGACCAGGTTTCAAGCTTTGCCAGATCATCCTGCAACCCCTGCCATCCCCAGGTCATCCCCACCGTGCCTACCTTGGTATCATCAGCAAACAGACTGATCTTGCTCTTGATGTCCCATGATATTTCTGCAATGAATATCCCAAACAACACTGGTCCCATCACGAGCCCTGTGGAACACCGTCATGTCCTTGGGTGTGAGAGCTCCCACCCACCACCACCCTCTGTTGCCTTCCCTGAAGCCAGTTTCCTACCCATCTCACCAGCTTTGCACCCACCCCGTGCCCACTAACTTCCTTCCCAGCCTTCCATGTGGCACCGAGTCGAATGCCTTACTGAAGTCCAGATACAAGACATCCACTGCATGGCCCCTGTCCAGTTGCCTAGTTACCCAGTCATAGAACTCCACCAAGTTGGTTTGGCAGTATCTGCCAAGTCTGAAGCCATGCTGTCTGCTGTCCTGTAGTCCTTTGGCCTCTAGGAGGGCCACCAGCCTCTCCTTCAGGATAGTCTCTATTAGCTTACCCACGATGGATGTGAGGCTCACTGGTCTGTAGTTTCCAGTTCATCCTTGGGGCCACTCTTGTGGAGGGGCACCACATGAGCCATCCTCCAGTCCTGAGGTACACACCTCGAATGTAGTGAGGCATTAAATAGGTCTGCCAAAGGTCCTGCAAGGACCTCTGCCAGCTCCTTCAGTACCCTGGGGTGGATGCCATCTGGGCCTGGTGCCTTGTCCACCTCAGTGCCTTCAAACCCTCTCGAACTCTGCCCTCCATGATTTCCATTCTGTCACCCCTTCCCCCTGTTTCTGCCATTTCTCCCACCTTGGGTGTCACCCCTTCTTCTCTTTAGTAAAGTTCTGAGCACATTGGGCTGCCAAGCTTGTACACTGTTCTGGGTTTTCCTTGGCTCGGCTCCCTTGCCAGCCACTTGACACTTTCCATACATCATGGAAACATTTACTGGTGGCTCCCTAAACCACCTAAGAGCACCTCTGCTCCATAAAGGATTCTTCCCATCAAGTCTCACATCTGGCATTTCCTCTCAGGCACTGGCCAGGTGCCTGAGAGAGCAACAGGTGTCTCAGAGCAAATCCGTAGAGGTGAATTTGGTTACTACTGATGAGAGGGGTCTCCCACCTCTCGCTCCCACAATTCATACCCGGCCATTTCTCTGGACTGTAACACCTCATCCTTTAAAATATTTTGCTGTGTAGATTCCTTTTAAATGTCTTTCACATTCAATCTACTTGTCTTGCTTCCCATTTGTGCTGGACTTGAACATACTTAAAATAAGTGGCTTTGTCCATTACTCTAGACCCCCCACAGAGTTAAGCAGTCCAATCCCCACATTCTTTCTTTCCATTTGTGCTGCACTTGAACATACTTATAAGTGGCTTTGTCCATTACTCTAGAGTCCCCCCAGGGTTAAGCATTCCAATCCCCACATCTTCCAACTGTACTTGGCTGTCTTTTCCTCACCCCACAGTAACAGTCTCTTTAGTTTACTTCTGTTTCAGGTGAAAACACTTGGCCCTTTTGTAGAGCGAACTCACCCTTCAGTTGCAGGTGCCCCACAGACATTTCCTCCTCAAGGAATCCTTTTACAGAGCTTCTGGTGCCTCAGCACAAACTTAAACAGGCAGCTTCTTTTCCTTCTAGCTGGACCAAGGGGGTTGCCCCTGGAAAACAGGCTGATATCTTCCCCCATCCCCACAGGGATGGGGCCCTGAACCATTGAGAGTGGTCTCCACCACTTCAATTGCAGTTCCTGTGTTCCTCTTCAGGTGGAAACACACACCTAAAACAAAAGTAGCTCTTTAACATAGCTTAAAGCTCTGAGGGCCTGCACTCAGCAGAGCACCTCTGCTGCATTACAGACTCTGGCTCAGACTCTCCCAAACTGGCTTCAAATTCCCCAACATTCTACTCTAACCTCCTACTGCAACATTCTAGTGTGGCTTATGCAGCTGTGACAGTTCTAAAGGATGTCATCCCTCAGTCTCAGCTGAGACTGAAAAAGAGTGAGACAGTGTGAAATCCATTTAGCTGAAGTTTCACAAGCTGCCTTCCCTGCCTACCACTAGGTCTTACTGGGATTCTAGTAACCCCAGGTAACAGGGGGTTACTCATATAACTCTGGCACCTTTTAATATTTATTCACAACACTTTCCAAAGGCATTGCCTTGCCACAGCATGCTTCTACCCTGAAAGTGTCAGAAAAAAATGTCATTCTATGTAGGCTGTAGGTGACAGCAAACCCAAATTCCATATTAAGTATGGCAAAAAAAATTAGACACCTACAGGAAAATGACATATATGGATCTCTGAAACTGCACAAGCTGCTGTCATGAAACTTTCCACAGATTTAGACCTTGCCTCCTACACTACTCATGCAAAACTACAGGTAATTTCATAAAATGCAGCCAAAGCTATTAAGGTGCAAAGTTAGGGGCTTAACATTGAACACTCTACTAACCTTCCTAACTATAGGGTTGCTACCTGCCCCTATAATGTACTATAAAGTGTTTAATTTATTCATTTATTCTAGATCTGTATATATATATATATATATATATATACATATATATATATATATACATACATACATACATATATATACACACATACACACAGCTATATATACTATTATTTTTCAAATGCCGTAGCTATGGCGACAATTTTACCACGACCAACACTACAGCGACAACAGCGACAGGTCACTGTAGTGTCGGCACGGAACCCCAGTACTGCTTTCTGGGTGTATGCACCCCACTTCAGTTATAGGGTGTGTGGGCAGAGCCCCCCCAAAGAAAACGCAGTCCAAAGTGATTGACTTTATGCCGACCACAAATGTAGTTGACATAAAGGTGTCGCTGTAACGTCGGTCAACAACACATTTGTCGACCAACTGTCATGGATCCATATGTTATTTACATATATACTACAATGTGTTTAATGTATACTTTATCTGTAGAGCTACTACAGTATGTTATTTGCATATCAACTATAATATGTTTAATTTATTCTTTATCTGCATCTCTACTACAGTACATTACCTTTTTCTGTTTCTTTGTATCTACTACAATATGTTTAATTTATTCTGTACCTGTATTTTATTTATTTTATTTATTTATTTGAAATATCGGATTTACAACCTTTGAGCCATGAGGCTCATTTACAAAAGTACCTCGTCACAAGGGGAACAGAATAAAAAACAGACAGGTTACAATTGACAGAGGAAATAGCCGTCATGTATGGTTTACAGACATTGTTAACATATATTATATACAGGTTAGAAAACTGATATTTACATAGGCATAGCAGAGAGAAAGGACAAAAGAGAAAAAGGAAAAAAATATAGTTGTAAGAGGTTGCAGTCCATAATGGACTTTGTCAGAGGTTTGGGTCATAGTGGGCATGAGAGCACAGGCTAGTTGCAGTTACAGGAGCAGACATTGAGGAGGTGGTTGTGGAGGGCAACTTTGAAATGGGAAATCTTGGGTGTGCCAGTGATGGTGGCTGGGAGTGCATTAAACCAAACAGGGGCCCTGTAGTGGAAGGATCTCTGGGCAAGGGCAGTTTTTACCCTGGGTACTGCCAGTATAGCTTTGTCTGAGTTGCGAGTGGAGATAGAGTGGGTGGCAAGTTGGAGAGAGGCGGTGACCTCAGGAGGGAAGTGACCGAGCAGGATTTTCTTGGCCAGTAGGCAGGTCTGGTAGTGGAGCCTTTCATTGAGGTTGAGAAGATTGGCAGAGAAATAGAGGGAGCAGGTGTGGGTGAGCCTAGGGGCACCAGTTAGGAGCCTGCACGCCTTGTTGAGGGTGACCTGAATTTTCTGGAGTGCGGAATTATCTGCTGCCCCATACACAGGGAGCCTGTAGTCTACTAGGGACAGTATTGAGGAGGTAATGGCAAACATGAGGGCATCAGAATGGAGGCAGTTCCTATGCCGGTAAAGGAGTCCAAGCCTAGTGTTAGTGGCAGTTGCTAGGGTGTTTATGTGGTCATGGAAGGTAAGGGAAGAGTCTAGGGTAAGTCCAAGATATTTATAGATGGATACCTGTTCAAGGGGGTGCTGGGTGTTGGGGAGGATGAGGAGAGGAGCACTTTTTGCTTCATTTTGGTGGTGGGAGAAAATCATTGATTTTGTCTTTTTCAGGTTTATGAGCAGTCTATGGTCCTTGAACCATGTTTCAGTTTTGAGGAAGGCATGTTGGAGGGAGTCCTGGAGTGGAGTGGGTTTATGATGCGAGGCATAGAGCACTGCATCATCTGCATACAGTAGAATTTTTTTGGAGCAGGCCTTTGGCAAGGAGTTAAGGTAGAGGGTAAAAAGAAGTGGGCCCAGGATGGAGCCCTGGGGCACCCCAGAGCAGACAGGTAGAGTGTCAGATAGGGCCCTATTTATTTTGATGAATTGGGACCAGGTGGCGAGGTAACTGGCACACCATGCCAGGGGGCCTGTGGAGAAACCAAGTTGGCAGAGGGAGTCAAGAAGGAGAGGATGGCAAACCATGTTTAAGGCCTTGGAAAGGTCTATGAACACAGCTCCAGCAATGTTACCAGAGTCTAGGGAGAAGTGTAGGAAGTTTGTGAATTCTAGGAGGGCTGTGGTAGTGCTATACCCTGAACGGAAGCCGTGCTGCTCTGGGAATAGTATGTCATACTTGTTTAGGTATTCAGTGAGCTGTGTGGAAACCACTTTTTCTAAGGCTTTGGGGAAGGGGAATGGATACAATATGTGTGGACACAAAACCAATGTCATGAAAAATGTTATCTCCACATATGTGTGATCAATTTTTAGTTCCTGAAATTTATCACACATATGTTGGAAAAACACTACCTGTCAATCATCCCTCCTCCTGCCCACCTGCCTATTGTATAAACAGGGCACACAGCAGGGACCATGTGTGCTACATTATTTATCTATACTCAAGTAGTTTGATCTCAGGCATATCACTTGTGGCTTACACCACTCATGAGGTTACCCAAGATTCAACTGCTCTTTTGTAGATTAATATTGTATCACACAGGTCCCCACAGCATATCCCCTGTATCTACTACAATAAATTTATTCTTGTATCTGTATATCTACTACAGTATGTTATCAGCATATCTTCTACAATATGTTTACATTTATTAGGTGCAGTATCTACATACTGTATATACTACAATATGTTTAATTCATTTATCCAGTATACTTCCTGATTAATCCTTCCTCGTCACATATGAAAAGGTAATTTTTTTCCCTTAATCTCTGTATGTTTACTTGGTAAAACATTTCAATGAATAAATATGAAAAAAAGAAGTCCGTGCAAATCAGTGCTACCTAGTAGTGAAACTTGTGCTTAACAGTTGAGAGCAGTGCTGGCTTATAATAGCTTGAGACTAGGGTTGCCAGAACCCTCTGAAGTTCTGGTTGTAGACTAGAACTTCTAAAAATGTTCTAAGTTCCTAATCTTTTGAAAAACAGAACGTTATTTTAACAGTAAGACTTAGCAGGCTGTGCATCTTTGTGGTATAAAAACACATCTTGGGCCCAATTTTCAAAGGCTGTTGCAGGACTTGCATCAAGCACTGCATCAAACCCACTGTCTGGTGCAATTGCATCAAATTCGTTTGACACAACTGCACCCAATTTTAGTACATTGGGCACAGCTGCAATAGTTTCTACACTTTATGGCAGCTTGCACCCAATATTTAGCACAAGCCCCATAAAAAAGGTCCCCCAAATGGAGCAAGTTAAATCAAGGGGGAGCTGGTCTGACTTGTGGAATTTGTTGCACTGGTCTGAAAATCCCAATTGGCACCTAGAGAATGCCGCAAGCCCCCTGTGCCATATGTTCAATGCACCAGGGGGCTTGTTGTGGCATTTTCAGGGCTATTGGAAATTGGACCCCTTGTGTGCATAGGGAAGCATGAGGCATTGATGTGTGCCTTCAACCACCTAAGCTGTGCCATCATTTATTTATTTATTTAGTTATTGAATTGTGTTACCCATGTGGGCCTACTGAGACTAAAAGTCGCTTTTACAGGGGCAACCCAGAATTAATTACATGTCTGGGCACATCATGATAAAAACAATACATATTACAATTGTCACGAGTCCCCTGGCTCCTAAACCTTGGGCAGCCCAGCAGGACCTCCTGTTTACAGAGATGATCCCCCTTTTTAAGAACTCATGAGTAGGAGTAAGGGTTCCGGAAGACTTACCAGCCTTCCTTTTCTCAGTGGGAGGGTGGATTCTGTAGTTTTGAGTTCCATTGACTCCACACTACTTTTAGTATTTGAATCCCACCACAGCCACTGACTATATCTTGTCTAGGTAGTTTTATACGATAGCCGAGCAGTTCTATCTTGTCAGGCACGCAGTCTTTTCAAAACCCTTCTATTAAAAATGTTAAATCACACAATCAGACCCCAGGCAGAGCTGATAAGATAATCATAAGTTTACTTAACATAAAAGCAATACAGAAAAGTCTACAGTTTGGAAGAACTTTGAAATGCAGACAATAACAAAAGTAAAACTGGATGATTTACAGAAAACACTAGATACTGTATTCTAAACTATACCTTGGTTTGATGTTAGAGTTCAGACAAGATTTTAAAAGTTCTTGTGAAGGTAGCAGTTCATTTTGGCAATAGAATCTGTAGCAAGTGCTTGATACAAGTCTCTGGATGTCCTTTTAAAAGTCCCCAGATGCTCCTTGGTGCAAAGTCTTGGTTTCCAAAATTCTGACTTAAAATCAGAATTTCTGTTCAGTATGTGACAAGTCAAACTTTCCACACACTCAGGTCTGGTTTTAGAGATTTTTCCAGGCCTACACATATACTTCTGTTCTTCAAGTATATGTCAGCTGGATAGGTGATCTGACTTCCAGCTAAACTGTTTTCAACTGCCCTGAGTTCAAAATGTGTGTCCCATACATACAGGCTGGTCATCCCTGTGTGATGGGGTGCAACAGTTTACCTTTCCCTGTAGGTGTCACTGTGGTTCCATGTCAGGTCTCTTGTCAAACCCAGTGACATCTAGTCCATGCATTTGGCTTGACCCCTGGCCCCTAGTTCACTACATTACTTTTTCCTGTCATGGAAAGCCACAGTGGGATTTTTTATGCCTGCTTGGGCTATATATCTGTCTCCCTTATCTTGAGATGTACCAGATCCACCCTAGCCATTAGAACAATTAAGGCTATTTTTATAATTTAATTCCTAAGACCTTTTAAAGAGACAGTGTCTTAATTCTAAAGTACATTAAAGCATATACAATATGAACCCACATAACTGGATATTGGCCTATCATGTGACATTCCTCCCTCCTAAAACAGAACCTGAGGGGAACACACCCCTATTGGAGGCAGTTCTTCTCAGTTGTGTTATAGATCCAGTATGCATTCCCATTCTCAGACCCAGGCCTATGCAAAATCTCCATGTCATAAGCCTGCAAGGCAATAGTCCATCTCAGAAGTTTCCTGTTTGCATTTCCCATTTGGCCCAACCATATTAATGGGTTGTGGTCCATTTGGACCTTAAAATGCCTCCCATAAAGGTATGGTTCAAATTTTTTTAATGCCAAAACTCATGGTTGAATAGGCTTGTTCCCGTGGAAGCAGCTTCTTCCTAAAGTATACAATGGGGTGCTCTCTCCCCTGATTGGATACTTGGCTGAGGACTGCCCCATTCCCACATCTGAGGCATCCATCTGTATCACAAATGGCCTGTTGTAGTCTAGGTCAGCCAGCACTGGGGCTCTGCACAGACAGGTTTTCAGCTGTGTGAAGGCCTGCTTACAGTCTGTGTCCCATTTTACCTTACTAGGCTTATTCTTTGTCAGCAACCCAGATAAAGGAACAGCCAGGGAGCTGTAGTTGGGAACAAATTTTCTATAATACTCTGTTGTCCCAAGAAAATCTCCTGACTTGTCTCTGGGTTTCAGGCGTAGGCCACGGTGCAATAGCCTCTATATTTGATTGGTTTAGGTGAAGTTGGCCTCGCCCCACCACATGTCCCAAATAAGCAACCTTTGTCATGGCCACCTGACACTTTTCTGCCTTAATAGTCAGACCTGTGGTCTGTATTCGGTTCCACACCTCCCTCAGGTGTATCAGGTGTTTTTCACAGCTATTGCTGAAGATAGCAATATCATCCAGGTAGGTGACTGCAAAGTCCTCTGTATCCTATAACACATGATTTACTAACTGCCAGAATGTAGAAGGGGCATTCTTCATCCCAAAGGGCATGACCTTGAACTCGAACAGGCCGATTAGGGTAAGGAATGCTGACCTTTCCCTAGCCCTGTCAGTCAGTTCCACCTGCCAGTACCCCTTTGTCAGGTCTACTTTAGTCAAGTATGTCACTCCTCCCAGTTTGTCAAGCAGTTCTACTATGCATGGCATTGGGTGGGTGTCAGGTTTTGCTATGGCATTAAACCCACAATAATCTGTACAGAACCATGTAGTCCCATCTGGTTTTGGTACAAGAACTTCAGATGACACCCAGGGGCTTTGGGATTTCTGGATCACCCCTAGATCTAGCATCTCCCCCACCTCCCTCCTAATGTCCTTGAGGACTGTCTCTGACACTCAGTAAGTTGTTCTACATATGGGTGCTTGGGTCCCTGTGTCTACATCATGCACCACTAGCAGTGTCTGTCCAGGCTGTGCTGTAAATAAAGGGACAAAGTCTCTCAAAATGGTCCTCAATTCTTGGGCCTGTCCAGGTGTCAACTGGGGTGACAGCGTGATGGGCTCCACAGATGATTCCTGCTTGCTCTTGGCTAACAAGTCGAGAAGGGGGTCTTCCCCACCTAGCTCCTCTCCAGGACTGCAAACCGCAAGTACCATGTCAGCCCTATTAAAATAAGGCTTCATCACATTCACATGATATACCCTGTGAGTGTGTTTTCAGTCAGGTAACTCTACAATGTAATTAACATCATTTACCTGCTGGACTATCTTATATGGAACCTGCCCACTCAACTTGAAGCTTGTTCTTTTGGACCGGAATCAGAACCATTACCTCCTGTCCTACCCCACTTGTGTGAGCTCTGGCTTCATGATCATACCAGGTCTTTTGTTTTTGCTGGGCAGCTGCCAGGTTGTTCTTGGCTATGCCTGTAAGCTCCTTCAGCATCTCCCTGAATTTCAACACATACTCCATGACGGGAGTCCCCTGGGTGATGTGCTTACTTTCCCACTCTTCTCATATTAAATCTAGGGGCCTCCTCAGCTGGTATCCATACAAGAGCTCAAAGGATGAAAACCCTGTTGACTCTTGTGGCACTTCCCTGTAGGCAAACAGCAGGTGGGGCAGGTATTTCTCCAAGTCCCGCCCATCCTGTTCTGCAAATGCCATAAACATAGCTTTCAGAGCCCCATTAAATTTCTCTACAAAACCACTGGCTTGTCGGTGGTAATGCATTGTGCACCTCTGTATGACACCACACTTCTCCCACAACCACTTTATTAGGTCCGACATGAAGTTACCCCCTCAATCAGAGATAATCTCTTGTGGAAACTCAACATGGGAGAAAATCCCCAGCAGCAAGCATCTGTCCGTCTTAGTGGAGGACAGTACAATGGCTTCGGGATAGCGGATAGCATAATCAACAACTGTCACTATATACCTCTTCCCGAGGAACTTGGAGTATTCAAAGGACCCACAATATCCATTCCAGCCTTCTGGAATGGCTCCTCCACAAGTGGTAAGGGAATCAGGACAGCCTTAGCTTTGCTCTCGGCCGTCTCTATTTACTGACCAGTGATTTGCAGTATTCCTTCACCTGCTTGGTAATATTGGGCCAGTAGAAATTGTGGGCTCAGCACTGCATAGTGCGAACAATGCCCAGATGTCCAGATATGAGAATATCATGAGCTATCTTGAGCAATAATCCACAAGACTCCTGGGGAACAACAAGCTGCCTGCCCATCACCCCTCCCTCTGTCCTGATGTCCTGTGTGTATAACAGTCCATTTTCCCAATACACCCTATGCTTTCTATCACCTCCCTGGGTCCCAGCAGACTCTACATAGGCCATCAGCTTCTCTAAGCTAGGGTCTGTCCATTGTGCTGCTGCTAAGCCTTCCAACTTACCCAGAGCATGGGGCATGCCCCCATCAGTTCCCAGGCTGAAGTCCATAGCTGTGGCAGTAGGGGACTCAGTATCACAACCTTCCCCCTCCCTTGGGCTATGTGTCACCCCTCCCTCCTGAGAGCAACTTTCAGTGGTAGCTGGGTTAAGTACCACAAGGGGAAGTTCCATCCCCTTGTTATTACCCTCTTTTACAAGAGCTACAGGTTGGTTGGCCTGTCTCCCAACCTCTGCTGTCTGAATTTCTGTGGAGTCCTGAATATCACAGCAGCCTTTATTCTTTTGGCTCCTGGTCACAGCACAAACCAATCCCTGTGGAACATCCACCCCCACAATGACATCCATAATGAGTTTTTCAGCTACAGCCACTTTCCTTACCCCTTAACCTGCATCTCTCCAATCCAGGGTAACATTGGCTAATGGGTAAGCTTTCCTTTCCCCTGTGTAATTTCTCACAGAGACAAGCTGGTTTTGCAGTATTTGTTCAGCCTCCACCAAATCCCTTTCACCAGGGTAAGAGATACTCCCGTATCCCTTAGCCCCCTAGTTTGTACCCCATTCACTGTGACTGGGTGAATGTGCTCCCTCATGTTGTCAGGGAGAGCCTCAGCTATACAGTGGGCTATTATCTCCAATTGCACGGGCCCTTTCACCTTCTGGGCTTTCTTAGGACACTGCCTAGACAGATGGCCTATCTGGTGATAATACCAGCATTCATCATGTTTCTTGTCCCCAACCTCCCTTTTGGGCACCTGGGGATTCCCTTCATTTTGCACATGCGCCGTGGTTTTTGGTTGCCCAAAATGTCCACTTTTTCCTTTCGCCACTGCATTCTCCTTGGGAGCAGCCCTGCTTTGAGCATAGCGATCCACCAGCTCTGCAGCCTCTTTGGTAGTCTTAGGATCTCAGTCCTCTAGCCCAATAGTTCTTAGACTTTGTCACAGTGAGCCTCCCTAAATCTATGGAAAATATTTTGAACCTCCCCCAAAAACTAAAATAATCTTAGGCCTCCCCAAAGAAAAATAACATACTGTACTTTGCGCAGAACACCATGAATAAATTGAAACCCCTTTGAGTACTTGTCTCACATTCAGTTATTTGTCTTAAATGACATGGAACCTTTGAAAAAGAGCTCCTGTGCTCAAAGATGTTATCTGAATAACAAATAGATAATAAACAAATATTATTATTCAGCTTATTGTAACCCCCCACCCCCGGCCAGCCTACTTGCTCTGCTATTTTCATTCTTGAACCATTGTTACCCCTTGTTGCAGTACCTTCATGGGTCAGACTACTTTCTCTATTTCCTCTTTATATAAAACAACCTTCCTACATACTTTGCCTCTCCCCCTCCTTCTCTGCTCCTAATCAACTTCTCTGGGATTACTTTGCCCCTTCCTGCTACTGCTCTTAGCACTTCAATGCTCAGCCCTTGCATTTGGGCTGTTCTGCCATCAGTCTACAAATTGATCAATTACCACCACTCATTATTAGTTTATTGTTCATATTTGTTTGCACTGTTGTTCATTGTGTATTTCTTGATTGTTTTGCAGTTGTCTTTTGAAATGTATTCACTCTCTACCCTTCCCCTGGTACAACTGAAAAGAGCCTTGGCTCATTCACCTTCCCTTGTCACCTATTAGTAAATAAATGCAAAAAATTCACCTACAATTATCCTCTTTCGGTTTGCTTCATCTCTTCACACAAAATAAATAAAATTCAAAATTTAAATACAGTACTTTTCAGTCTTGCTTGAGCCTCCCCTGGAACAGGTTGGGGCCTCCCCAGGGAGGCTGGCCTCACCATTTGAGAACCTCTGGTCTAGCCAAAGCTTTAAGTCAGGTGAGCAAATCCAATAAAACTGTACAAGCAATACCACCCCTTCAATAGCTTCAACAGAATCTGCTTTCACCCCCTCCCACCAATGTTTTAAATACTGATGCTGTTTTGTGGCTACCTCCTCAAAGCTCATTTCTGGCCTCTTTCAGAGTTTCCAGAACTTGGCTCTGAATTCATCAGGGTTCAGATCTTATTTTTTTAATAAAGCAGTTTTTAACTTGTCAAAATCTTTACTTTCAACATTGTCCATCTGTCCCAATACTTCCTTCCCCTTGCCAATAAGTAGTAGAGACAGGTGAAAGCTCCAGATCTCTTTGGGCAGATTGGTCTGGATACAGGCCTTTTGGAAATTAATTTAAAAACATGCCCATATCCTTCTCCTCTTTAAACTCAGCAATTAATTTTGAATTTAGCTTGTACCCCAGTCCTGGAGTATCAGACCCAATACCACCACTTACCTGCTCAGGGATTGTTGCCAGTTGGAGCGTCAACTTTTTCATCTCATGTCCCATCTGGCGCTGTCATTCAACAGCCTCCACCTCCGCCTGATGCTGCATTTCTTCCACCTCTGCCTAACGCTGCTGTTCTTTGGCATCTCTCTGTTGCCGTCTTTCCTCCACCTGGCGCTGTCATTCTTCGGCCTCTCTCTGTTGCTGTCGTTCCTCCACCTGATGCTGTCATTCTTCGGCCCCTCTCTCTCTCTCTCTCTCTCTCTCTCTCTCTCTCTCTCTCTGTTGCCATCAGTCCTCCATTTCCATCTTGAACCTTTTTTGCTCCATCTCAAACCTCTTTTTCTCATTCTCAAGCTGTTTTTCCTGCATCCACAGCCTCCTCAGCCCAAGCTGTTGATCTGTAGATGGCTCCTTCTCCTCTGGGCTCTGGATCTCCAAAGTCACCACCTCTGGCACTAAATGGGGTGGCACATCCTCCATCTCAGCTGCCAGAAGGGCCTCTGTTAGTTGCCTTTTATTTTGATTTTCGCTAGGAATATCCTTCTCTCCACAGTTCTTCCTCAGTTGTTCAAGGTTCATCTTGCTGTACCAAACAGACATTCCTCTATCTACACTACTCTGCTAAAAAAAAATTCAAACAGTAGAGGGTCTATTGTCTGCAAACCAGTTTCTTTTTCCCTTTTTCAAATTCTGCCCTTGATTGTGTGTTGGTTTTCCAAGACTGTTCAAAATCCCACCTCTGCCACTAAATCTGTCATGAGCCCCATGGCACCCAAACCTTGGTCAGCCCAGCAGGACCTCCTGTTTGCAGAGATGATCTCCCTTTTTAAGAACTCATGAACAGAAGTAAGGGTTCTGGAATACTTGTCAGCCTTCTGTTTCCCAGTGGGAGGGTGGATTCTGTAGTTTTGAGTTCCCTTGACTCTGCACTACTTTCAGTATTTGAATCCCACCGCTTCAACCAAATCTGTCAGGAACCCCTGGCCCCCAAACCTCAGGCAGCCCAGCAGGACCTCCTGTTTGCAGAGATGATCCCCCTTTTTAAGAACTCATGAACAGGAGTAAGGGTTCCAGAAGACTTACCAGCCTCCCACTGGGAAAAGCAGGCTGGCTGGTCTTCTGGAACCACTCACCTCATGAGTTCTTAAAAAGGGTGATCATCTCTGCAAACAGAGGTCCTGCCAGGCTGCCTGAGGTTTGGGGGCCAGGCGCTCATGACAGTCATAAGCCATTGGCCCCCAAACCTCGGACAGCCAGGCAAGACCTCCTGTTTGCAGAGAGGATCCCCCTTTTTAAGAACTCGTGAACAGGAGTAAGGGTTCAGGAGGACTTCCAAACCTTCCTTTTCCCAGTGGTAGGGTGGATGCTGAGTTCCCTTGACTCTGCAATACTTTCAATATTTGAGACCCACCACGGCCACTGGCTACGTCTTGCCTAAGTAGTTTTATACTCAAGCCAAGTGGTTCTATCTTTTTAGGCACGCAGTCTTTTCAAAACCCTTCTGTTTAAAATGTTAAATCATCCAACCAGACCCCAGGCAGAGTTGATAGGAAAATTATAAAAGTTTACTTCACATAAAAGCAATTCAGAAAAGTCTATAGTACGGAAGAACTTTGAAATGCAGACAATAACAAAAGTAAAACTGGATGGTTTACAGTAAACACTGTATACTATACTCTAAACTATATGTTGGTTTGATGTTAGAGTTCAGACAAGATTTTAAATGTTCTTGTAGAGATGAGTCCTTAAAGATTAAGTGTTCTCATGGAGAATAACAGTTCATTAGGCAATAGAATTTGTAACAAGTCCTTGATCCAAGTCTCTGGATTTCCTTTTAAAAGACCCCAGGTGCTCCTTGGTGAAAACGTCTTGATTTTCCAAAATTCTGACTTAAAAATCAGAATTTTCTGTTCAGTATATGACAAGTCAAACTTTTCACACACTCAGGTCTGGTTTTAGAAATTTTTACAGGCCTACATATATACTTCTGGTCCTCAAGTATATGTCAGCTGGACAGGTGATCTGACTTCCAGCTCAACTGTTTCTCAACTGCGCTGCATTCAAAGTGCGTGTCTGATAATATACTTGAGGGTCATTTTAGGACTCCCACCTTATATTTTTCTCTGGGGTGGGTTTAATAATTCCCAGACAATGCAGATATTAGGGTGCAACAGTTTATCTTTCCCTGTAGGTGTCACTGTGGCTCCATATCAGGTTTCATGTCAACCCCAATTTATGTGGGTTCATATTGTATATGCCGTAATGTACTTTAGAATGAAGACACCATCTCTTTAAAAGGCTTTAGGAATAAAATTATGAAAAAAATAGCCTTAATTGTCCTAATGGCTAGGGTAGATCTGGTAAATGCCTCAAGATAAGGGAGACAGGTATAGAGTCCAAGAAGGCATAAAATATCCCACTGAGGCTTTCCATGACAGGGAAGGTAATGTAGTGACCTAGAGGTCAGGGGTCAAGCCAAATGCATGGACCAGATGTCACTGGGGTTGACATCAAACTTGACATGGAACCACAGTGACACCTACAGGGACAGGTAAACTGGTGTACCCTAATATCTGTATTGTCTTGAAATCATTAACCCCACCCCATAGAAAAAATAAGGTGGGTGTGTCCTAAAATGATTATTCAGCAGAGAATGCGGGCTCTACAGCTATCAGTGAAGAACAGTCCACAACGATAGGACACACTAAAACTGCTTTTTAATAATAAAAGACGCAGTAACAACAATAGATTTGTATAAAAGGTACAAAAAAGTGGTAGCAACCCCAAAGAACATCAACATTTCACGTCTTAATCAGACACTTTGTCAAGACGTCAGCAGCTCATCATTTCATCACTTAAATAGTACTCATGTGCCCCACCCCCCAGCTTTCAAAGATGTACAATCAACTCACAATAGCCAGCCAATTAGTCTGGAGCTACATTAATTGATACTCATAGGAACAGGAATAATATACACACTCCTGATATTATTACAACAATAATTATCTACACAAATAAATATACATATAGTCAATATTATACAAATACCAAAAGAGCATGCAAAATGGAGAAAACACCATGTTACCATGCCATATTAACTTGTAATAGATGTTAAGTCTATACCTAACTGCATAAAAAATATATCCAAAATAAATATAAACAAAACATGCAAAAATGCCATAACACTGTAACCTGATAACTCCAAGAAAATGGTGCTAAATATGCATCTAGCTCTACGAAAGCACTGATCTAAATTAGATATTATACTAACACTTCACATACACATTAGCAATAAAAAAGAGTGCAACAATCATTCATTTACGCTTTTTCAAGAAAAAAGTTAATTGAAAAAAAATACCATAACACTGTAACCTAATAACTCCAAAAAATGGTGCTAAATATGCATCTAGCTCTACCAAAGCACTGATCTAAATTAGATATTTTACTAACACTTTGCTTACACATTAGCAGTAAAAACGTGTGCAACAATCATTCATTTACGCTTTTTCAAGAAAGGAGTTAATTGAAAAACATCATTTAAACCTGGAAAATGACTAAATTGCAGTTTGTAGTGCCAAAGGGTTTCTCTTCACTTCAATATGCTATCCAGATTGCCTCCCTTAGGTCCCAAGGTGACTTGTTCGAGTTCCCTTTGGTGTCCTAAAATGACCCTCAAGTATATTATCAGACACACACTTTGAATGCAGAGCAGTTGAAAACAGTTTAGCTGGAAGTCAGATCACCTGTCTAGCTGACATATACTTGAAGACCAGAAGTATATGTGTGGGCCTGGAAAAAGCTTTAAAGCCAGACCTGACTGTGTGGAAAGTTTGACTTGTCACATGCTGAACATAAAATTCTGATTTTAAGTCAGAATTTTGGAAACCAATACTTTTTCACAAAGGAGCACCTGGAAACTTTTAAAAGGACATCCAGAGACTTGGATCGAGCACTTGCTACAAATTCTATTGCCTAATGAACTGTTACCTTCACAAGAACATTTAAAATCTTGTCTCTACTCTAACATCAAACCAAGGTATAATTTGGAATACAGTATCTAGTGTTTTCTGTAAACCATCCAGTTGTACTTTTGATACTGTCTGCATTTCAAAGTTCTCCCAAACTGTAGATGTTTCTGTATTGCTTTTATTTTAAGTAAACCTGTATGATTTTCTTATCAACTCTGCCTGGGGTCTGACTGAGCAGGAATAAGGGCTCTGGAAGACTTACCAGCCTTCCTTTTCCCAGTGGGAGGGTGAATTCTGTAGTTTTGAGTTCCATTGACTCTGCACTACTTTCAGTATTTGAATCCCACCAAGGCCACTGGCTATGTCTTGCCTAGGTAGTATTTTAACAGCAAAGCAGTTCTATCTTGTCAGGCACGCAGTCTTTTCAAAACACTTCTGTTTAAAATGTTAAATTACACAATCAGACCCCAGGCAGAGCTGATAAGAAAATCATAAGTTTACTTAACATAAAAGCAATACAGAAAAGTCTACAGTTTGGAAGAACACAAAAATGAACAACAAAAACAAACTGATGGTTTACATATTCTAAATATAACTTGATATTAAGCCGAACAAGGTTTTAAATGTTTAACGAAGGAACTGTTCATTTCGGCACAAATCAGTAAATCATGATAAGTCTCTATATCCTTTAAAAATCCCAGGTGCTCCCCAGTAAAAGTTGTTTCAAAATTCCGACTTAAATCAAAGCCTACGTATGTGACAAGTCAACTCCACCTGGTACTCTGGTTTCAGAGATTTTCGAGCCTACTTCTGGTCTTCAATATATGTCAGTTGGACAGGTGATCTGACTTCCAGCTAAACTGTTTTCAACTGCCTCAAGTTCAAAATGTGTGTCCTATACATATAGGCTGGTCATCTTCAAGCCACACCCCCTGTGTGATGGGGTGAACAATTTACCTTTCCCTGTAGGTGTCACTGTAATTCCATGTCAGGTTTCTTGTCAACCCCTGTGACATCTGTTCCATGCATTTGGCTTGACCCCTGATCTCTAGGTCACTACATTACCTTTCCCTGTCATGGAAAGCCTCAGTGGGATATTTTATGCCTTCCTGGGCTATATACCTGTTTCCCTTATCTTGAGATGTACCAGATCCACCCTAGCCACTAGAACAATTAAGGCTATTTTTATAATTTAATTCCTAAGGCCTTTTAAAAAGACGGTGTCTTAATTCTAAAGTACATTACAGCATATACAATATGAACCCACATCAATGGATATTGGTCTATTATGCGGCAACAATAAGCATAGGTTACAGGCAACAATAGACAGAGGGTAACAGAGTAAGTTAAAAAGTACAAGTAGGGATTACAGTAGACTTTGGGGTATCAAAAACATAGTGCAGCTGGAACAAAGATGGCTCTGTTTAACAGTTGCACAAGAAACAAGAAGGCACACCATAGACTGTCTTACTGCAATTATAAATGGAGTCAAAATTTAACAATAAGTAAATGAGAAGTTTGCAGTTAAATAGTTGTGATGGTCATTTTGAAATGTATTTTTACACTACAGAGAAAATAACCCATCCTACATTCTATAGGCTGAATTCACTCAGAATGTATGGATGCCATGTGACACAAGAATTCAAATTTATGTGCTCAATTCTACTGGCCAAATGCTGACTCTCACACACTCAAACATTGGCATAATAGAAGGCCATATTTGGAGCCAAGCCTTAATTGTATCTGTGGCAAGATAAGCAGAAGAGAGCTCCCTAGGAAGTTGGTACAGACAGGAGGGGCATTCTTCATGGTCACTAAAGAAACACCTATAAACTAAAACTGGAAATAGTGTTTCCTTTTCCTTATTTGTTTTTGTGGCAAGAAGGGGATCACAAGAGGAAGCCACTTTCAATTATTTATTTATTTGTGAATAGGAGTGAGTTTATATTTTAGGGCTTAGTTGATGGTTTTCAGTGAGTGACAGTATCATCCATGTTTGTGATAAAAAATTAGGGATGAGTGAAGAAGTTGCTCATTAATTCTGCATGTGATTTCCTCATATTCCGTCTGCCTCTGACTGAATGCTTTTCTACTGTGTCTTCGTTAAGGATTTACACTTGGGTCATCAAAGCCTATTTAGCCAATCAGGAAATAGGACATTTCCAACCCAGTTTTATACATTTTGATAGGATTGTATATCAGGAAGAGGAATTTGTAATATGTGCCATGGGTGGGAGAAACAAAGGAAGCATGTTCTGAGTATGAAGGGAGCAAGACACTGTGGCTATTGGAAACTGATATGTGCTGTGTTAGAGTTATCTGGTGGTGCCTCTAGTTAAACATCAATATTCTCTCCAGAAGAAGCAAAAGCACTCTTCCTTCTGCAGTATCCACAACACAAATTCAGACCTACTGCTAAAAGAGCAAAAGTACAGAACAGGTAAACTCACATTGCCAGAACCCGGACGTTTTATGCCTGTGCTGGGTGCTTCTTCAAGGGACACAAACTGTCAGGGCCCTTGCTATGTGAACGTACATGTTCTGCACTATAGTACTTTATCCACAGCTGTTTTCAATAAATGAAATTTTTTAATGCACCATATCCTTGGTCTGCACTTGTACTGTGGTTACTGCAGGACAGTGAGTGCTATGACTTTTTCTGGACAAAACACTGTAGTAATTAATATTTTTATGTTTGCTTGCCAAAGGCATGCAAACATATTGTGATGAGTCTAATCTGAAAGAGGCCTTTTGGAGGCTTGCACCTCCTCTACCTATCACAGCTTCAGATCAATCTCCTCCCCAATTCCTCCGGCTTTCTGCCTTTCTCCGCCTACACTCCTCCTTCTTTTTCTTTGAAGTGCTTGGCCAATCACAACACTGGAAAGTGCAGTTTTGCTTGTGCAACTTTTAGTTAATTGAAACATAGAAGATGATGTCAGATAAGGACCGCAAGACCCAGCCAGTCTGCTCATTTTTTCTACCTTATGAATGTGCCATAGGCCTTTACTCTGTCAATGGCCTATCTATTCATACTCATCTGTATTTTTCCCTTATGCCTATCCCATGACTGTTTGAAGCCCTGCACTGTAGTCATATCCACCACTTCCTGAGGTAGGCCATTCCATGCACCCACCACCCTTTCTGTGAAAAAGAACTTCCTCACATTACCCCTTAATCGGCCTCCCTCTAATCTCATGCTGTGTCCTCTGGTATTGCTATTTTTCTTATATTGAAAAGTTAGACTCTTTCACCTTGTTATTGCCCTTAAGGTGTTTGAATGTTTCAAACATATCACCTCTCTCTCTCTCTCTCGCTCCCGCTCTCTCTCCTTTGCTCCAGGCTATACATATTGAGCTCCATTAATCTGTCCTAATATATTTTCTGAACTAGTCCCTGCACCATTTTGGTTGCCCTTCTCTGGACTGCCTCTATTTTGTTAATGTCCTTGTGCAGGTACGGCCTCCAGTACTACATGCAGTACTCCAGATGGGGCCTAACCAGTGTCTTGTAAAGAGGGATTATTATCCCCCTCTTACAACTTGTAATATCCTTACTAATACACCTCAACATCCTTCTAGCCTTATCTACTGATTTAGTGGCCTACTTGGATGATTTTAGGTCATCTGTGATGATGATGCCCAAGTCTCTTTCTTCCCTTGTAATTGCCAGTATCTCCCCTCCCAACCTATAGGTAGCTTCGGGGTTTCTCTTCCCTTTCTGTATGATCTTGCACTTCTTTGTGTTAAACCCCAGATGCCACTCTTTTGACCATTTTTCCAGTTTTTCCAGATCTTTTCTCATTCTGCCCACCCCATCTGAATCATCTACTCTGTTGCAGATCATGGTGTCATCTGCAAACATGCAAACCTTACCCTCTAGTCCATCTGCAATGTCACTGATGAAGATATTGAAGAGGACTGGCCTCAAGACTGATCTCTGAGGTACCCCACTTGTGACTTACATCTCTTCTGACTGTATATCATTTACCACCACACTCTGTTTTTTGCCCACCAACCAGTTTGCCACCCAGTTGACCAACCTCTGATCCAGCTCAAGCTTACACAGCTTATTAATCAATCTTCTATGTGGAACAGTATCAAAAGCTTTGCTGAAGTCAAGGTAGGCAGTATCAGCTGCACCCCCTTGGTCCACCACTATGGTTACCCAGTCAAATAAATCTATAGGATTAGTTTGACAAGATCTTCCTGTTGTACACCCATGCTGTCTTGGATCCTGTGCTCCTATGGATTCTAGGTGTTGCACTATCCTTTCCTTAAGGAGTGCCTCCATAATCTTGCCTACTACTGAGGTAAGACTGACTGATTTGTAGTTCCCTGCCTCCTCCCTGCTGCCACTCTTGTGGAGCGGGAACATATGAGCCCTTCTCCAGTTTTCTGGGACCTCTTCTGTGTTCAGAGACTCACTAAACATATCTGCTAATGGTTCTGCTAGTTCCACCCTTAGCTCCTCTAATACCCTGGGATGTAGTTCCTAATAGCAATGTTTCTTGCACTGTTTGTTCAACATATGTCATGCTGTTTGTTGCTTTTTTGCTTGGAAAATGGCAAAGATGTTGCACAATGACCACTGTTTTGTCCTATCTGTGGCTGCTGTGTCAACATCCACCAAACCCAGTCATTTCCTAGTAGGAAATACAACCTACACAGAAAAACCCTGCCCCTGTGTATTTTCCAGACCAGTGACTGTGCTCACTCCTGCTGATGGTATCACTCTCTCCTGCTTAAGCAACCTAATGCAAGTCCCTGTGCTGGCAAATCACCTTCCTCACACAAACAACTCCTTCCCCCCCACACACACTCTGACAGTGTGGTGCCCACCCCCCTTAGTGCCTAACAATCACCACCACAGTATGGAACACTAGGGTACCCAACCCTCAAGGTCTCCAAACAACCCATCAACCTGGGGTGCCCAGTCACTAGTGTCAGAACCTGTAATAAAGAAAACTGTCCCTCAATGTTCCTTTTTTCAAATACCAAAAAAGAACACCATCTGTCAATGTCTGCTAGCCCCACCCCCAACAATCCTACTCCCCACCCTGACCCACTTCCCAGTGCCCACTGCCCCATAACCCCCCCATCCCTCACTTGCCTTTCTAAGGTCCAATGATAAAGAATTTACAGCTACTAGTCTGTGGAAAGTAGTCCATAACTACCAAGTTGAACTCTAAAAAATTGTTAAGCAGCCACTCCAGTTTTGACTTCAAGTGGTTGTTTATTCCCTTGCCATACTTATTATTTTACATTGCTGTCACTAGGATGTTTAATATAGAGAGAATAATGGATAGGCAAGTGTGTGTTATGGATTTTATTTACACCCAAGATGTCTGATGACCCATACAGTCATCACACACCAAGGGTGTGTAAAAAAAATCCATAACAAGACACTTGGCTATCCTTTATTTTTAATAATTACTGGTTGTTTGCACAGTTTGCGCAGCTTTTCGTGGATGTATTAATGCCATAATAACCCAATTTCAGGTTATTATGGCATTTTTTTGATCTAGTAAAATAAGTTATTTAAGGGGGTTGCCAGTAATTATGATGTTTTTATTAACTTTAACTGATGTATAACATTTATTCTGTGCTCTGTATGATATGTATTATGGTGGGGTAGCTTGCTAACACTAGCTGCTATAGCCTTAAGATCCTTAAGCAATGAGATTTGGGTCTGCCCACCCAAGGAAGGATCGACTGATCCGAAGCGCTATGGAACTTTTCTCTCTCTTTTGCACCAATAAACTCTTATTGGCTTGCATTTAGCCTGTTCCAGTTAATTACTGTATTTTCTTGAGCACAACCTTTCCCTAAGGGGAAATCTTCCTTGCTCCTGGCATTTTTCAAATTGTATCCATCTTTTCACACTTGTGGCACAAAATTACATTTTGGTCAGGATTTTACAAATGATGCCTATCATATTCATAAGGTTGTGCTGTAAAAAGACTATGTTGAAAATTTGGGGTCAAAGTCTCAAAACAGAGCAAAACAAACTTATGAACAAACATTGACATTTTTCAATGTTTACTCAAAGCGTAATGATTTTTTACTTTTAGAACCCACATTTTCAACACAGTCATTTTGTACCACATCTCATAAACATGGCAGGTGTCATTTTCAATTCCCCCTCCCAAACCTGTATTTACGGTCATTCCGCAAAAATTACATTTCGGGTGTCATTTGATAAATGACACCAGTCAGGTACATATTGTATGCTGGGGTAATAAAAATACAAGTACTATCTTGACAATTCAGAGTCACAGTCTAAGAAAACAACAGCATTATGTGTGAACCTCTTCTTTTCCCAATCACGACAATATTACTACTATAATTTGTGTTATTAATTTGTTAATTTTAACTGCTGATATCTATGCCCAACAACTACACAGCGAATACAAGCAAGTGAGCATGTTTAGTGTTGGTCAGTGCTTGTCATTTGTTGGTTCTTGACTTTTACAGCACAGTAGCTCTCCTACAGACATTGAAAATAAAAGGTTCTGTTTCACCATTTCCCTCCTAAACTGGTAATGATGCTGGATCCTGACAACCAGCACATGCACACACACATACACACGCACGCACGCACGCACGCACACACACACACAAACACACACACACACATACACACACACACACACAAGGTATCGGGTGCAGGGCAGGAGAGGCAGAGAAGGCTTATTGTCTCCTTCACGCTCTCTCTGATATATCAGTCTGTTAAAGCAATAATGTTTCTGGAGATTAAAAAAGCATTGGATACAGAAAAGCACTTTGCCACTTGTGACTTATTGTCCTGCCCCTTCACTCATGAAGTATGGAATGACAGGCAGCAGAAGTCATAGAAGATGCAAAATATGTTGTTTTTTTTTCACTATATTGGTCCGTTCTGTTCTGTCATAGAAACATAGAAGTTGACGGCAGATAAGGACCGCAAGGTCCATCCAGTCTGCCCATTTCTTTTTCTACCTTATAAATGTGCCATCGGCCTTTGCTCTGTCAGTGGCCTATCTATTCATAGTCATTTGTATTGCTCCCTTATGCCTATCCCATGCCTGTTTGAAGCCCTGCACTGTATTCATAGCCACCACTTCTTGTGGTAAGCTCATTCCATGCATCCACCACCCTTTCTGTGAAAAAGAATTTCTCACATCCCCTTAATCGCCCCCTAATCTCATGCTGTGTCCTCTTGTCCTGCTATTTTCTTATATTTAAACGTGTTAGACTCTTTCACCTTGTTAATGCCCTTAAGGTGTTTGAATGCCTCAATCATATCACCTCTCTCCCTCCTTTGCTCAAGAGTATACATATTGAGCTCTGTTAATCTGGCTTCATATGTCTTCTGATGCAGTCCCTGCACCATTTTGGTTGCCCTTCTCTGGACTGCCTCAGTTTGGTTAATGTCCTTGTGAAGGTGTGGCCTCCAATACTGCACGCAGTACTCCAGATGGGGCCTAAGCAGTGTCTTGTAAAGAGGGATTATTACCTCCTTCTTACGACTTGTGATACCCCTACTAATACATCCTAACACCCCCCTAGCCTTACCTGCTGCTTTAGAGGTCTGCTTGGATGATTTCAGGTCATCAGTGATGATGATGCCCAAGTCTCTTTCTTCCTTTGTGACTGCTAGCAACTCCCTTCCCCGCCTATAGGTGGCTTCAGGGTTTCTCTTCCCTATGTGCATGATTTTGCACTTCTTTGCATTAAATCCCAGTTGCCATTCTTCTGACCATTTTGCTAGTTTATCCAGATCTCTTCTCATTCTGCCCACCCCATCTGGATCATCTACTCTGTTGCAGATCTTGGCGTCATCTGCAAACAGACAAGCCTTACTCTGTAGTCCATCTGCAAGGTCACTAATGAAGATGTTGAAGAGGACTGGCCCCAGAACTGATCCCTGAGGTACCCCACTTGTGACTTGCATCTCTTCTGACTGTATACCATTTACCACCACTCTCTGTTTTCTGCCCGTGTTTGCCACCCAGTTGACCAACTTCTGACCCACCCCGAGCCTACCCAGCTTATTTATCAATCTTCTATGTGGAACAGTGTCAAAAGCTTTGCTGAAGTCAAGGTAGGCGACATCAACTGCTCCCCCCCTTGGTCCACCAGTCTGGTTACCCAGTCAAATAAATCTATGAGATTAGTTTGACAGCACCTTCCTTTTGTAAACCCATGCTGTCTTGGATCCTGTGCCCCTATGGATTCCAGGTGTTGCACTATCCTTTCCTTAAGGAGTGCCTCCATAATCTTGCCCACTACTAAGGTAAGACTGACTGGTCTGTAGTTCCCCACCTCCTCCCTGCTACCACTCTTCCTCATATGCAGCCATGCACCCTTTAACAGTTAATGATGCCCCTGACTGTAGTTAACTACATTGATGCTGTGCTAAGGAACCGTAAGAAAACAATAGCAATGAGCATTTAAATTTAAATCTGTATGTTAATGTGCAATATCATATTTGTAATGGTGCTATGTGCTAACTATACTTATTGTATTTATTGTTACTATTCTGTAATGACCTAAGGTCGAACAAATAAAAATCATGAAATCTGCAGCCATGCAGCAAATATATTTTATCTTAATTCCTGAAGATCCACCATTTGTTTTTAATTAACCAGCACACAAAAAAAGAAATAAACACCTGTGCTGCTGATGGCAAAGAATCAGTAAGCAACAGTATTCAGTAAGCACTGAAGCCAAAATCACCTCTAATCCCAGCTGTAAAATGAATGTTAGACAGAGAAAAATGGAGACACAGCATCACCCCTCTCCCACTCACTTCTTTTACAATAGATGCCTGCTTCTGCCTCTTGCAGCTGAATACTGGTGTACCTGCTCTCCACACACACACACACACACACACACAAGCGCACACACAAATGCACACACACATGCATGTACACACAAACACACACACACACGTCACTGTTTAACATATTTTTTTTGTGCAGTTTTGTTAAAGTTAAGCCCCCCTGCCCCATACATTAGCTTCAGGAAAGATCATCTACTTGCAATGATCTCTACACTGTACTGTGCTACAGATCGATCTTCAGCGCAGTTCATGAGACAGGAATCAGATCACATGATTCAGTAGTCACACTTCTTGCAGGACTTCTGTCCTATTCTGTATTACATTATTATCCCCATCTAGTAGTCACTGGCATCTAGGGGAACACCTCCCTCACCCCATCTCCTGTAAATTAAGATAAAATTAATAAATTAATAAGTCAATTAATAAGGAGGCAGTATAGTACAGTGGTTTAAGGCTCTGAGCTGCAAGCCTGGAGACCTGGGTTTGAATCCCACAGCCCCCACTTGCATACTGTGTGACCCTGAGCAAGTCACTTAACTCCCTTGTGTTCTCAGCTCGCACCTGGAAACAAGCTCTCAGATTAGTGTGTCTCTGGTTAAAAAAATTAAACAAAAACTGTCTTTTATCTGTCCAATACCTGCTCTGATAAATGATTGCACTCCACGGCATTTAGTGGAACCCCCTTCCCCACCATGTCCCAATAAGAGAATTAACTTGCTGACAACATGGTACCCCATGTGGAAATCCCTAACCATCCCCTCACCCCATCCCCAACAGTGATCAACACAGCACTCCACTCACATCCTTGGCTGGCTACCATCTAAACTGTA
This sequence comes from Neoceratodus forsteri, assembly GCA_016271365.2. Taxonomy (NCBI): domain Eukaryota; kingdom Metazoa; phylum Chordata; order Ceratodontiformes; family Ceratodontidae; genus Neoceratodus; species Neoceratodus forsteri. Next base: position 154,380,172 of record CM028131.1, on the reverse strand, counting down.
ACTCAAATAGATGCTACGTTTTGAAATACTGCTCAGTAATATAGACACTGCCGGCAGATAAAGACCAAGGGTCCATTCAGTCTTCCCATATACTGTAGGTCTTACCACCTCATCCCCCAACCTAGTGTCCTGGGGGTTATCCAATATTCCCCATCCCAAATTTCCTACCTCCATGGTTTCCCCTAATGGAACTAAAAGTCCCCTTGCTCTGTCTCAGCAATCCTTCAACCCATTTGTAGTACCCACCACCACCCCTTCAACCAGCAATCTGTTCCACAGCTACACAACCTCTCAGTGAAGAACTTCCTAACATCCTCACACCAACCTCAAATCTTGGCCTCTCACGACTGCATCCCTATTCATAATAAATAGGTCTCTGCTGTTCACTCTATTTATTTATGTCTCTTAATAACTTATAGGTCTCTACCATGTCACTGATCTCCCTTCTGGCTTCCAGCAAGTACATGCTCAGGGCCTCTAGCCATTCCTCATAGGATCTACCGAGCTGGCCCTGGATAATTTTGGCGACCCTTCGCTGCACTGACTCCAGCCTATCTTTGTCCTTTCTCAGGTGTTGACTTCAGAATTGGGCACAATATTCCAGCTGAGGCTTCACCAGTGACCTGTAGATGGGCAATATCACTTCCTTTCTGCAGCTGCTAAAACCTCTCCCAAGATACCACAGCATCCTTGTTGCCTCACTGTAGGCCTTACTGCACTGACTGGTTTGCTTGAGGGGGTCACTGATGATGACTCCCACATCCCTTTCATCTGTTCTAGTGGTCTGCTGATCCCCCCATCCCGTACTCTGTCCATGCGTTCTTTTTTCCCTATGTGCATTACCTTGCGCTTCTTAGTATTGAATCTCAGCTGCCATTTCTTCAACCACCTCTCTAACAGTTCCTGATCCTTCTGCAGTCCACTCACCCCTTCCTCAATGTCCACTAGGGCTGGGCGGACTGTTCCACCATAAATCAGAACCCTCCAATATCTGGCACTTACTCACAGACTTGAATAAATATGGATTTTGCATAAAAAGTCCAATTCTGGGTCCATGAGCAAGCAATTTGCTTTGTTTCAACCCCCACTTCCCAGCAACCTGCATTCCTCTGAGACCAAGGGCATACCACATTCTGCACCGGCGACCAGTGGCATCCAATGAAAGCCAGCATTGCCAGGGTGTCATGTGACACCAGGAAGTCTGCTCATAAAGCTGTGTAATTGTGCCATGCAGTGCAGAGGAAAGAGTATTACAGTGAGATAGCAGACTGCTGTATTTGGATGGAGTCAGGAGAGACTGGGCACTGGCAGGCAGAAGAGCCTAAAAAAAAATATCCAAAAAAAATGGTGGAGCACTATGTGCAGTGTTGCCAGCAGCCTTGCTCAGAAGAAAGTGTCAGGGAAAAAATCAGCAGGATCTTCAAGCAATCCCACCAACTAAACTGTGACAAAAAGGATGATTGTGGCTTGTGCAAAAAAAAAAAAGTGGTTGTATTTCTGTGCTGCTGTGATGCGGTCTAGTGCTTCTGCCTGCTGGCTAATACTGTGTAGGCCAGGGTAGTCCAGGGGAGGGCAAGCAATTGCTACAAAATAAAAAAAAGAAATACTGTTGTGTAAAAAAAAACACACACTCATTAAAAATAAAACTACAAGTTGCCGATTGCCAGGCCAGTTTGATTAGGTGGTGCAGTGCTGCTGGCTGTGTAAGGCAGGGGAGGCAAAGCAATCAAGCTGTGTATGTGTGCAGTAGTCAGGGGGGAGGCAAAACATACAGGCTTGCTCATACACAACAACGATATTTTTTCACTTGAGAAGTTTCCATGATAACCAGAGACCCTTAGAGCGCAGCTTGAGATGTCTCATTACCATGGAAACCTCAAGAGTTTAAAAATATCATTGGGGTATATGAGCGATCATACACTATCTTTTATAGTGTATGGTCACTCGTAATGAACAAGGTTGTCCTTACGCTTGCATTTTTTTCATGCGCTTGCCTCCTGGACCATCTCTAACCACCACGGCCCTTCCCCGAGAATTGGAGGTCTCTAGATCATGCATGCGTGACTGCGTTCAAAGTTGTTATGCTGCACTAGCTACATAGTTAGTGCAGCATAACAAACTAGCTGATGTAGCTAGTGCAGCATAACAATGTTTTATGAGGGATGGATTTCAATCCCTAACAATGTTCCACCACACACTATAAAGCAATAATTACTGTATACTGTCTGATAAGGTAGTCCAGAGGGCAAAGCAATCTGGCTGTATGTATGCAGCAGGGTAGTCCAGGGGAGGGAAAAGCAAAGCAATCATATATTTAAAAAAAAAAACTATAGCTGGCCCAGTGGCTCAGAGGGCTGAGGTGCTGGTGCCTTACCTCTTCCCACACTGACAACCTGGGGTCGGGAATGACCTCGGGTCTTGGAGGGTCAGCCGTGGAGCGGAGGATCGAGCATCCCCTGGACTGCTCTCCTCCTCTGGGAGGAAGGGTGGGAGAAATGTAGAGTCACTGGCTCCCGGCAGTGGTCGAGGATGATGCAGACTCATCAATTAACGTGTGGGCTGGCGCAGGCTGGCATCAGATGTGCTGCATGTGGGAGTGTGGGCAGCAGCATCTTTGACACCACTGCATGCACATGAGGGGCAAAAGAAGAAAAAATGCACTAATACTCAGGTGCACATGATGGCAGGCTTCAACGGCGCCGCATCGGATCCACTAAAGACAGCTCCCCTTCAGCCCCCGGCCTCCAGGTGTCCTCAGTGTGCATGATAAATCCCTGCTGTGACATGACCTGGGATGGCAGGGCAAAAGGGTTCAAGCTCTGAATGGGTTTGGGGCAGCAGCCGAGAAGTCGCCTGAAGAAGAGGGAACCATAGGACGACCCCCCCAGCCAAGGAGGTTACCAAAAATAAATCATAATAATAATAAAAAAACCTACAGTTCTCTAATGAAAAAATACAAGTTGCCAAAGGTAAACAGTCATGGGTGGTGCAGTACTGCTGGCTGGGTAGACTGTGGAAGGAAAAGCAAGGCAATCATTAATAAAATAAATAGCACAGTTCTATTACAAAAAGCAATAAAGATGCCATAGGTCACGTTCACATGGGGTACAGTGCTGCTGGCTTGGTAGCCCAGGGGAAGGCAAAACAATCATTAATTAGAAAAACAAAGTAGTACATAATGTACTACAAAAAATACAAGCTGCCATAGGTCACACCATATGGGTGGTGCAGTGCTGCTGGCTGGGTAGTCCAGGGTAAGGCAAAGCAAAGCAATCATTAATTGAACAACAAATAGTAAAGTTCTATTACAAAAAAAAAATACAAGTTGCCATAGATCACACCCCACTGGTGGTGCAGTGCTGCTGACTCAGGAAAGGCAAAGCAAAGTAATCATTAATTAGAAAAAAAACCTGCAGTTCTATAATGAAAAAAATACAGATTTGGCAGCAAAGGAGGGAAGAAATTCCATCCAGGCTGTTTTTGACATTTATTGCTTTACCAAGAGTTGACTACTGCAATTGTAGACAACGCATTGCCAACTAAAGGTATAGAAAGTGTTATCATCAACAGTCATATTCCATACTTTTCAATTTGTTCATTATCTTGAGTAACAATTCACCACTATACCAGGGTGCTCCAGACATCCGCATTACCAGTTTATATCCCAAGGCAGTAAAAGCATAACATTGCTGAGTTGCTGAATACAGTCAGTCACTGAACAGTAGCAGTAGGACTTGGAGCCACTAGTCTGCATTGAGCTGAGAAGGAATTGGTGGTGGTCATTGTTAAGTGCTGTGTACATTAGGCATACAAAATGTTGGCATTGGAAGGTGAAAAATACAAAAAAAAAATGGATGAGTGTTCAGGCAAATTCTGACTCTCATGTAGGCACTGCAGCTTTAGACAATGAGAACGGGGGAGGGGTGGCAAAGGACAGGTTAAAGGATCATCCTGCACAGGGACAACAAAAACGTGTTTCTGGTACATCTAAATTTCATCTTCCTAGTGAATGCTTGAATCCAATAAAGGTACATCTGCCAGATCAGTTCCCCCAAAGAGGTTCTTTAGCTACAACAAAAGGATCGGGGGCACCAACCACAGAGGAACTCCCAGGTATGGAGCAATTGCATACTAGCTACTGTTAGTCCCTCACAGACAACATCTTACTCCTCTGAGGCTGTACTCAATGAGGGTAAAGATAAAGATGATGAAGGCAGTGATGGGGCAGGTTTACCAGAGCGGATGGGAATTGCAAATGAAGACAGAGTAGAAGCAAATGTTTCTAATTATATGGTTGTGGAGAATTACAGTTAGAGGAAAAGAATAAAGCACAACAGGAAGAAGAGGCCAAAGAAAAATCTGAAACAAACAAAAAAAAAACCGACCCTGAAAAGGTGACTGAGCTGCAGTGCCTACCCCCTGGCAGCAAAACTAAAAAGATATCTGTCTTGATTCTCAAAAAGGACTGAGGCTGGCACAAGCTGCTGCAAACAGCTATCTTGCATTGAAGCCCAGTGAGCAAGAGGCCCTGCACCAGATTCTAGGACAGTAGGGGTCCCGGCGCGTAAATCCCCACACATGCCGCAGCTTCTCGCATGCGACAGGCATATGGTGCATGGGAGATGTTTGCCGCAGGCTCAGTGCAGCAAAGGCTAGCGGTCTCCCCATCCCTGATCCCCATGTAAAATAAATAAACCCCTTCCTGGTGGTATAGTGGTCCTCCTCCCCAGATTCCTGATGTTGCCTATAGTCATATTATTAAAATTACCCCCTTCCCTGGTCGCATAATGGCCCCCCCCTGATATTACCCATATTGATATTATTAAACTATCCCCTTCCTGGTGGTATAGTGGTCCTCCTCCCAGATTCCTGATGTTGCCTATAGCCATATTATTAAAATTACCCCTTCCTGGTCGCATAGTGGCCCCTCCCTGATATTACCCATATTGATATTATTAAACTATCCTTCCTGGTGGTATAGTGGTCCTCCTCCCCAGATTCCTGATGTTGCCTATAGTCATATTATTAAAATTACCCCCTTCCCTGGTCGCATAGTGGCCCCCCCTCCCTGATATTACCCATATTGATATTATTAAACTATCCCCCTTCCTGGTGGTATAGTGGTCCTCCTCCCCAGATTCCTGATGTTGCCTATAGCCATATTATTAAAATTACCCCCTTCCCTGGTCGCATAGTGGCCCCCTCCTGATATTACCCATATTGATATTATTAAACTATCCCCTTCCTGGTGGTATAGTGGTCCTCCTCCCCAGATTCCTGATGTTGCCTATAAGCCATTATTAAAATTACCCCCTTCCCTGGTCGCATAGTGGCCCCCTCTCCCTGATATTACCCATATTGATATTATTAAACTATCCCCCTTCCTGGTGGTATAGTGGTCCTCCTCCCCAGATTCCTGATGTTGCCTATAGTCATATTATTAAAATTACCCCTTCCCTGGTCGCATAGTGGCCCCCTCCCTGATATTACCCATATTGATATTATTAAACTATCCCCCTTCCTGGTGGTATAGTGGTCCTCCTCCCCAGATTCCTGATGTTGCCTATAGTCATATTATTAAAATTACCCCTTCCTGGTCGCATAGTGGCCCCCTCCCTGATATTACCCATATTGATATTATTAAACTATCCCCCTTCCTGGTGGTATAGAGGCCCCTCTCCAATCCCTGATGTTGCCCATAGTTATGTTATTAAATGACCACCTTCTCTGGTGGTCTAGTGACCCCCCTCCCTTATCCCTGATGTCACTCATATTGATAATCTTAAAATATCCCTTTCCCTGGTGGTATAGTGGCCCCCTCCCTGACCTACGGTGTTGCTCATATTCATATAACAAAAAATACCCCTTTCCTTGGTGGTCTAGTCGACCCCATCCCCCACCCAGCAGTAGGCCCTCCTTCACCTCCCTAACATCGACAACACAGCCAGCGAGCTAGCAGCCCACCTTCACCTCCACAGCCAGACACCAACTGAATTGTCACTGAGCACACTACTGTACAGTGTAATGCCAGCTCATTGATTAATCATTGAGCGCCTACACTATACAGTGGGTGCTCAGAGATAGTTCAGTCAGTGGCCAGCTGCAGAAGTGAGAGGTGGGCTATGCCAGTCACTGGCAGTGTTTCATTGTGGGGGGGGAGTGGGGAGGTGGGCACTACCTGCTGGGGGGTCCACTAGGAAGGAGGTAATTTTAGTTATATGAATGTGGGTGACACCAAGGATCAGGGAGGGAGGCCACTATACCATCAGAGAATGGGGTAATTTTAATAACATGAATACAGACATTGGGGATTAGGAGTACTAGACCACCAGAAAGAATTATTGTACTCATTACGAATACCAGTGACATCAGGGCTGGGGAGGGGGGGACCACGGCACATTGCCGCAAACAGGTCAACTCTCCCAGCCCTGGCTTATCCAAGGGTACTTAGAATTTCTCCCTCTGGGAGAGTTCTGAGAATCCTACTGTATATTCAGGGATGTGGCAACTTGCATCTGCCACATGCCCCGTAGCACCATGTTGCAGCCCATTTTTTGGAGCACAGGTGGTGAATGCGCTGTTTGGGGCAGGCAGCCTGCAGTTGACGCAGGCTGCATTGAAAATTGCTCCCGGTGCATCATTTGGTGCAAGAGGCACTTTGCACTGTTCATTGTGGTGCAAGCCCCTTGTGCTGCACCAGGGGCTTTGAGAATCAAGCCCATCATCTTTTGTTTGGTCATATTTCTCTATTGGTGCTTGTAATAAGTTGGTGGCAACTTGTGCTACTTGTAAACGGGCAGTCAGCAGGGCCAAAAAAAAAGGAGCACTGGGAACTTCAGCACTGAAAAGGCAACAGATCAGATGTCATAACATTAATGAGAAATCCATTTTTGAGAATAAAAGAGAAAGTGACAATAATGATAGTTCACTACTCCAAGGGGTAACTCCGATAGATGAAAGCAGTGGCAGACCCCGCATAAATACAGAAACACTTCTATTTGAAAACTTTGAATCCTACTGTTACTGGTAGTGGCCATTTGTTCAAAAGCCTCCCTCCTTCAAGGAAACAGCTTACCATCTCAGCAACTTATGAACATAACGCCAACTATCCCTCTACCCACCATGTTGCTGTTAAAAAAACAAATAAAATTTCAGAGATGATAGCTGTTGACTTGCTACCATATAACATGTTGAACATGTATGATTCAGGCAACTGCATGAGTACCTCAAACCTTGATATAATATACCATATACTTCTCAACAGGGATTCCAGATCTCTATGATGTCATTTGTAAAAAACTGAGACGAGTTTTGTCTAGTGCTGTTGGGAGGGTGGTGCATTTCACAACAGACATTTAGACAAGCTGTCAGCCTGAACCCTTCATGTCTGTCACCACACATTGGGCATGTTTTGATAATTCTTGTGGGGACAGTAAATCCTAGTTTACTATTCTAACTATATTTTATTTTTCATTTGAAGATAACTCATACAATATCAATGAGGAGCTCAAACAACCAACATAGCAATGGCTCACATCACAGGGACTGTTAGTTGGCTTTATTGTTGCAGATAATGGGTCCAACACAAGGAAGGCCTTGGAGGAGGGTGTCTTTGTTCACATCTGCTGATTTGTGCACTGCTTGAATTTAATAATTCACAGTTTTATTGATGTGGTCAGAGACAGTAAGGCTCTTGTTAGCACTTCTAAAAGAATCTGCACTCATTTCAGTCACTCAAGCAAAGCCTCTCTCTTGTTTGAAAAAAATCAATCAATTAATCAATATCTTTATTTTGCCAGGTGGAACATCATTGAGACAAGCTCATTTACAAGATGGACCTGGGGCAAAACAATTGCCAACAGGGTTAAGACATCACAGACTGTGTGAACGTACATAACAATTACATAGTAATAATAACAACATAGTAACATATAACCATCGCATGTGACAAGATACTTGCACCAGAACATAGCAATAGGTTCAACAGGAGGTAGTGCCATTTAAATACAATTGCATGGATACAGATATATGGACGTAAGGCAATGAGCTAAAGTTTATACAGTAAACATCATTGGAGGAGTCATAGTGAGCAGGAGTGGCAGTTCCTCTAGTATCAAAGTGTGAAGAAGACTGAGATATAAGAGTCCTTTGTTAAGTACTGTAGGCATGGCCTGGCAAGTGGGGTGGGAAGGGGAGAGGGGTATAGGGAGTGGGGAGGGAAGGTCAGCTGAGATAGGAGAGGGTTGGACATGATGGCCTAGGGAGCAAGGACTGTTCGAAGGGAGAACATGACAAATGCCACAGACAATGGTTGGGGTTTAAGTCCAATATTTGAAGCAAAGAGAGATAGTGATGTTCGGACCTTGATTTGGACAAAAATACAGGAGGAGCACAATTTACCTTTGCACAAACCGATCCAAGACACTTCTACTGAGTGGAATTCCACTTTTTTTTATATTCCAAAGGCTGCTGGAACAAAAGAAACATGTCAGACAGTACACCTTGGAAAACAAAACTAGTGATGCAAACATCTACATTACTCTACCACAATGGGCCATGCTGGAGTTTGTAGCTTTACTCCCCCAGCCATTTGAGGAAATCACTAGAAAGGTGACTGTAAACACAGCAACTTTGAGTCAGGTGATAGCCATAATAAAATGCTAAAATTCAGACAATCTGATTAGGGAAAATCTAGAGAACACAGACAATTCAATCACACATGCTGCCAGTAGTGCTGACAGGTTGCCCACCAGAATAAAAAAGATATCACAAGATGAATGACCAACAATGTTGATGAAAATGAAAAACTATGTAAAATGCTTCAGTCAGAGCACTATATTAAAGAGCTAGTGTACTGCCCAAAATTAATATTAGATTTTAAAAGCAGCCGACCATTACCTTTTATATCTGAGGTACTTTTCCTTTTCCCTTTGTTTAATTAGAAGAATGTTTACCTGATGTTAGTAGGTGTGATGAGTGGAACTGCTCTTAGCCTGACAGCTGACATTTCTTACTCTACTGCCCCACATTATATCATCAGCATTGTGACCTCACTGACTGTGACATCATTGCTACTTAGGAGCAGCAAGTGAATGACTGCCAGGTCATTCACCTGTGACGTCACTGTCAGTGAGATCATAATGCTGATGATGTAGTGTGGGACAGTAGAGTAAGACTTGTTAGCTGCCAGGCTAAGAGCTGTTCCACACATCCAGTACAATATTATCACATAGAAGACTTTTCTGATGAGCAAAAGGAAAAAGAAAAAATACTCCCGAAATAAAACGTTTCAACTGACTACTACTTAAAATTTGTATTATTTTCCTGTCTACCTGTTTTTGCTCCACTACTTCTTTAAAGCAATGATCTTGGGTCCACGATAAAAATCAAAGCAACTATTGAGTGATGATGACACTTCTTTTGAGGTAAATAAACAATAAAATAATTGATGAAGTGCATGCTGTCATAGAACAGAGTACAGCATCAGATTCACAGTCTTCGTCACAACACAGCATAGCATCAGGTGGCCCCTCCTCTGGCATTCCTGCATTTTTTTCCTTTTTCCACTTTGGCCACTGGGCAGAATCTTCTTCTTCACTGCCATTCAAAAATTGCACTATCCCATCACATGGTTCGGCTTCAGGTCTCTGGAGTCACTTACAAGATGTCATTGTGACATCTTGATCCATGTCTTCTAACACAGCCTTAGCAAAGACCATTGTTGAGATGTACCTGGCAGAGCCCAATATTAATTGGAATGCTGATCCTTTGAAATACTGGAAATCAAAACAAAATATGTGGCCTGCTTTAGCACAAACTGCAGTGAAGTACATGAATTGCCCTCCGAGTAGCAACTGTTCAGAACAATTGTTTAGTTCAACTGGTAATGTTATTACTGACACAAGATTCTGTCTGACACTAGAAAACACTGAGCATTTGACATTCCTGAAAATCAGCACTCCTCAATTAAGTTCAAATATGATACCTGAATGAAACATTTGCATATTGAGTCTGAGCAGGCCCTACTCACGAAACAGTTTTCCATTGTGCCTGTAATGAAAAGTCTTTTGTGAATAGGCCCTACTTACTATGAGGCATGCATGAGATAAGTCAGGACAGGACAGGCCAGAGTAGACCAGGATTATCTGAATGAACACAATCGGCAGCACAAAATAATAAATAACATCCGTGGGTCCAGAGTCCATATAATACAGCAAGCAACTGCATTTCATGCCCCAAACATACTTGGTAGTATCTGATCTGGAAGGTATGTACTTCTCCCTATTACTACTACTTGTCAGCAACTGTTTAAAAAACATTATTTTATTGTACCACCTGACTGTACTGTAGTATGATGTTAATACTATAGTTACTGTTTTAACTTTCATACAACAGATGGCTTAGCTGAAGCCTGAATGCTCTTTTCTGGATGAATAAAATATTACATATTTTTTCACATCCCTCCATATTTGGTTGTGATTACTAGAGAAACACAGAAACATAGAATTTGACGGCAGATAAGGACTGCTTGGCCCACCCAGTCTGCCCATTTCCCTACCTAATGGATAAGCTGCAGATCCTAGTTAACCAGCAGCCTACTTCTTTCTACCCCCACCCCCTAGAATTGCCTTATGATTGTCCCATGCATGCTTGAATTCAACCATTGTTTTTGACTCCACAACCTCCTCCTCCAGAAGACCATTCCATGCATCCACAATCCTTTCTGTGAAAAAATACTTCCTTACATTACCTCTGAGCCGCCCCCCCCCATCTTCAAATTGTGCTCCTTTGTTCTTGCACACCTCTTTTTTTGAAAGATGCTACCCTCTTGGACTTTGTTGATTCCCTTGAGGTACTCGAAAGTTTCTATCATGTCCCCCCTCTCCCTCCTTTCCTTGAGGCTATACATATTAAGCTCCTTTAGTATCTCTTCATTTGTCTTCTGGTGCAGACCCTGCACCATTTTAGTTGCCCTCCTCTGGACAGCTTCCATCCTGTCTATGTCCTTGTGGAGATTGGGTATCCAGAACTGCATGCAGTACTCCGGATGGAGTCTCACCAGCTGTCTGTACAGAAGGATAACAACTTCTTGTTTTCTACTGGTGATGCCTCTCCCTATGCATCCCAGTATCCCCCCAGCCCTCCTTACTGCCCTCTCACATTGCTTGCCCACCTTACAGAATTCATTCATGCCTTGTTTTAATTAATTGCCTGTAGTATGACACATCTTGATTACACTGACTGGACTGAGATCACATTTTATATTATCTACTTATTTATAATGTACTTGGCACTGACAGGAATTGTTTCTTGGAAGTAAGAAGGATGTATCTATCATTGTGTGTTGTCTGGTGTACACAGCAGTGGGAAACTGTTTTATTTTATTGACTGCACTGCACTTGACTGATGTGACTGCCTGGGTAGTGGTCAGTAAAAATAGGGTATGGAATTCCTATGGATGCTACTCAGGAGAGGATCCACATAGGTGTGGTATACCAGCCTCCAGGGCAAGCTGAGGGTAGGGATGAAGAGCTCCTAGGAGGAGTTCAGAAGTGTAGCACAAAAAGGGGATACAGTGGTAGTAGGAGACTCGAATTTGCCCGATGTTAACTGGAGCACCCCAGTGACAGGTTCTACTAGGGGCCAAAAAGTGGTTGATGCCCCACAAGACTGCCCACTTACACAACTAGTTAGTGCCCCGACTAGGCTGGACACCATCCTTGCTGTGGTCCTCACTAACTCAGAGGTTGTAAGGGCTACAGGGGTTGGGGAGAAGTGGCCAACAGTGACCACAACTCTGTGTGGTTTGAGTTAGCCTTAGGGTTAGAAAAATCGCAATCCAAGACAAAGGGTTTTAAACTCTAGAGGAGCCAGTTTTGACAAAATGAGGAATCTAGTCAGAAGCAAGCTGTTAAGGATCCAGGAGGATTTAGATGTGGAGGAAATATGGGGCCTGGATAAATCAGTAATTTTAAAGGCTCCAGGACATGCATAAGAGCAGTGATCAAAAAGAACAAAAAAAAAAAAAATATGGTTCAGTAACCAGATAAGGACCACAATCAGAACCAAAAGGGAGGTCTATTGGAACTATAAAAGAACTCAGGAAGACAGCACATGGGAAGCCTATGTTCAGAAGAACAACGAAGCAAAGAGTATGGTGAAATCAGCTAAGGCTGCAATGGAGCTTCAGCTTGTGGAAGGGGTTAAAGCAGGGAACAAACACTTTTTGTGATATATACAGAAAAAGGAAGAAAAGGAGAGGAATAGTTAGACTCAAAGAATGTGACAGAGTAGTGGAGGAGGATAGGGAGTTGACCGTTGTTCTGAGAAGTGGCATCAAGGCTGCTGACTAAGGTGTTCCACAAATGGAAGCAGCATCAATCACCAACAGTAGGGTCAAAGAGGCTCTGAATCAACTAAGGGAAGACAAGTCACTAGGGCCTCATGGAATACACCCGAGGGTGCTAAAGGAGCTAGCAAGTGAAATGGCAAGTCCCTTAGCACATTTATTCAGCAGATAATTTCAGATGGGGGTAGTGCCAGGAGAATGGAGAAGAGCTGATGTGGTACCTCTGCACAAAGGAGGGAGTTTGGAGGAAGAAGGCAACTACTGACTGGTCAGCCTTACACCAGTAGTGGGAAACTGATGGAAAGCTTTATAGAACAAGACTTGCTAGAGTACCTAGATAGAAAACGGTCTACAGGATGACGGGCAACAGGGGTTTATGGTGTGAAGGTTGTGCCCAATGAACCTAATCACATTTTTTGATTGGGTCACTAGGTAACTAGACAGAGGCAACCCAGTGAACCTCCTCTAGTTCAGTTTTAGTAAGGCCTTTGATTCGGTGCTGCACAACCACCTGTTGAAAAAGTTGGAGGACCTGGGTACAGCTAAGTGCATAATCAGTCGGATAGCTAATTGGCTTAGGGACAGAAAAGAGAGAGCAGTGGTCAACAGGGTGAGGTCTGATGAAGGTGCAGTCACTAGTGGTGTGCCCCAAGGCTCAGTGTTGAGATCAGTTCTGTTTAATGCCTTTATCAGTGAAATCAGCATAGGTATTCAGGGCAAAATTGCCCTATTTGTGGATGATACCAAGCTAGGAGGAAGGGTTGACAGTGAGGAGGCAGTTAAGGACCTACAAACAGACCTACAGAGGCTGGAAAAGATGGTCCAACATCTGGCAACTGAAGATCAATGCAAAGAAATGTAAGGTAAAGCATTTGGGTAAAGGGAACCCAAGGACAGAGTACCACCTCAACATAGTCCAGCGCAGTGTCATGCAGGAAGAACAAGGCCTAGGCATCATCATAAGCAGCGCCCTTGAACAGACAAGCCAATGCAACAAAGCTTATAGCAAGGCCAACAAAATGCTGGGGTGCATAGGGAGGGGAGGGGATTAAACAGCAAGAGGACGGAGGTAATACTGCCCCTCTACAGGTCCCTGGTAAGGCCCCATCTGGAGTACTGTGTCCAGTTTTGGAATCCACATCTGAAAAAGGATATAAACAGGTTTGAGGTTGTTCAGGGAAGAGCGACCAAAATAATCCAGGGCCATCAAGGGCACTCATATGAGGAGTGTCTGGAAACATTTAATATGTTCTCACTGGAGACAAGGAAGGCGAGGGGAGATATGATTGAAACATACAAGTTCCTGAGACGAATAAATAAGGTGCCATCCTTGGACCTGTTGCAGGCATGAGAGGAAGTTGAGGGGGAGGAGCTTCAAGAAGGAGCTTAGGAAACATTATTTTACAGAAAGAGTTGTGGAGCAATGGAATAAACAGCCAGCTGAGGAAGTGGAAGCAAAGTCCGCGACATCATTCAGCTGGAATGGGACAAGGCTAAAGCATGAGCAAAAGCAACAGGAGCAGTAGGAGGCATTAGGCAGAAGTGGGGTTAAGTCCTGGGATATGAGCAGATTCAAAGAACACATGGGCAGACTAGATGGACCCTTGGTCTCCTTCTGCTGTCTTTTTTCACTCTGTTTCTATGTTTCTATATCTTTCATTTCTTTTATAAAAGATGTTGCTGTGCTAAGTAGAAGCAGTACTATGAAACATGACCACCGTACCACAGTACACTGGGACCAATGCAGCTGCATCACATGGATAGGGTGAGGTGGGGGGTTCTTACTGCTGCTCATTTGATATTTCATTTGGCATTTATTTCTTTGGCCTGGTCTGCTTTGGAAAATCCATAAATATACCTCCTCAACCACAAGCAGCATTAATAAAAAAATGTGTTAGCTGCTTGGTATTGGAAGGTGGTTGCTATGGGCCTACATCTGGTTGTGTGAGTGTCTCTCTCTTGCCATTTCTCGCTTTCTTTTTCTCTCTCTCTCTCTCTCTCTCCCCCAGCACACTCACAGGCCCTAGCAGGTATGCCACCAAGGGAGGCCACCCTTCAAGGTGCTTCTGATTGCTTTGCTTTTAGAAGTTTTACTTTACTTTTTATACAGGTAATGAATTAAAGAATTCCCTTTGGGACTCTCTATTAAATATTAGAGTTTGGCTCCTTTTATGCATTTTATCACAATTTTTTAAAAATATTTATAAATAATCAGAACTAATCAAGATTAATCAGAATCCCCCACCCCCACGCCCCGTGTGCTGGGTTTTTTATTTAATTCTGCCAGCCTTACTGTCCACCCTACAACAATGTGCTGTGTCATCTGCAAAGAGACGCAACTTGCCCTGAATGCCTTTCCCTATGTCACTGATGAACATATTGAATAGCTAAATACAAGTAACCTCAGTACACAAGCACTGAGGCAAAGGGTACCCCAAGGGGCACTGGCCAGGAAGCCAAATTTCAAAGAAATACAAAATCACACATACCCCATAATGCAAAGCATCACGGGAAAGTAGAGTGAATACTATTATGCTTGAATTAATTTTAAGCAAATGCATGGAAAGTTGGCACCCTTTGTCATCTGTGTGAGAGGCCTTTCAGCACCATGCATTTTTGCTTAAAGTTGAACCAGCATAATATTCTGTGGTGATTTGCATATTGAATAAGACAGGTCCCAGGACTTATCCCTGTGACACCCTGTTTGTGACCCCCAGTCTTCTAATCTGACACTGTTCACTGCCATCCTGTGTTGCCTCCATCTCAGTCAGTTCCACACCCACCCACCTGCCTAACCTCTTTTCTACTCCTAAGTCCTCTAGCAGCCTCCTGAGTGGTAATGAATACCGCCTGTCCTCTGTTCACCGCCTTAGTGACCCAGTTGAAGAACATTATTAGGTTGGTCTGACATGACCTCCTTGCCACAAACCCATGTTGTTTATTGTCATGCAGCCTTTTTTCCTCCAGGTAGGTCACCAGGCTTTCCTTCTCTAGGGTCTCCATCTGCTTAACTACAATGGGGTTAAGGCTGACTAGCATGTAGTTGCCCGAGTCCTCCCTGCCCCCCCCATAAAGCCAAATCACACATTTGCAGTTTTCCAATCCCCAAGCACCATTCCAGACTGTAGTGAGCCCTCAAATAGCTCAGCCAAGGGTTCAGCCAGCACTGAAGTCAGTTCCCAGAGCACCATTGGGTGTAGGCCATCCGGACTCAGCACTTTCTCTAACTTTAGGGTGTCCAGTCATTTGTTCACCCTATCAACTGTGGTCACCACCTACCCCATTTCCTGCACCCCCTGTGTGGCTGCCTTGATCCCATTCTCTGGCCCATCATCCTCTACCGTGAATACCAAACAAAAGTAATTCTTTGAAACATTTGCCTTCTGCTCATCTTCCACTGTCCTCCCCCTCTGCTAATCTAACAATTCCCGTCCTATCCTTCCTTTTCTTCCTAATATGTCAGAGGAATTATTTTCCCCCCTCCTCCTCCTCTCACACCCTTAGCAATCCGTAGCTCGGTCTCTGCTTTTGCTTTCCTAACTACCCCCTTCACATCCTTTAGCTTGATCTGGTATACCTACCTTTTCTCTCCCCTTTAGCATCCTTGTACCTCATGAAAACTTTTTTGTTTCTGCCTTCACTGCCTCCTTTTCCTCTTATGAGAACCAGATTGGTCTTTCCTGTTTGTTTCTTTTAGTGGCCTGCCTTGTGCCAGAATCAGTCACCTATAGAATGGCCCCCTGGATCATGCCCCACTCTAATTGCTTGATCTGATCTACATGCATCAGTTTTCTCCTGACCCTTTCCCACATCTGGCCTGACTCTTCCCTTCTGTGGAATTGGGGAGGGCCCTTAGACAAGTAGCACACATGGTAACCTTCTCGGAGGTGCTGCCCATCTATGGCGTAGGAGAGGCTAGGGTGTTCTGCACCATGGGATTCAATCAATGGTTGAAAAACTGGTGTGGAGCTCAGGGATTTGGCTTCATTGGGGACTGGGGGTCCACCTGGAGTGATGCAAACCTATACTGGCATGATGGGCTGCATCTGTCCAGGAGGGGAACCAGAATCCTAGGTGATAGGTTTAAATGCTTCATTGGCAAGCATTTAAACTAGCCAAGGGGGGAGGCACTGGAAAGGAGCAGGTAAATCCTAGCCCCCCCCCAAACAATCACGGTAGTAAGTGCGGTAAACACCAACATAGAGGTGTCGATAGGGAGAAGAGGAGGGGTAAATGGAGAAAGTGACAAAGGCAAGAAGGACAGGGATGGGGCAAAAAGGAGTAAGGCCATCAGGAAATGGAGAGTAATGAGTACCAATGCCCGTAGTCTGGGCAACAAGCTCCCTGAGCTGGTGGCCTTGATGGAAGAGGGATGCCTGGATATCGTAGCAGTCACAGAAACATGGTCACACAGAGAACCATGACTGGATGTTAACATACCAGGGTACATAACCTACAGGAGAGACAGGCAGGGGAGAAGAGGGGAGGAGTAGCTCTCTATGTAAAGGAAGGGATAAAAGCAACTGAACAAAAGAGTAAACAGGAGAGAGGAGGCACTGGGTCACCTTGGAGACTGGAAAGGCACCACAATCCACACAGGGTTGTGTACAGACCCCATGTCAGGGGAAAGAATGGACAAGGATATGATAGAAGGCATTCTTAGAATGGCAGAGAAAGGGAGATACTGTTGATGGGAGACCTGAATATGCCAGATGTTAACTGGAGCACATTTGCTGCAGCACATCCAAGAGCAGGGCCATTCTGATGCCCCACAGGTGGTGGCCTCAGACAGCTAGTTTCGGAACCCACTCGTGAGGGAGCAATCTTAGACTTCATACTCTCAAACGGGGGCAGTGAGAGAATCTCAGATCTAGAAGTGGGTTGCATCTGGGAACAAGTGACCATCAAACAGTGTGGTTCACATTAAACTCAGCTACAGAGTAGAGCCATACAAAAGTGAGGGTACTGGACTTTAGGAGGGCTGACTTTGGCAAGATGGGAGAGTGCCTCAGAAAAGCACTAGCAAATAGGCTAGAAGGAGGTGTGGAGCAACAATGGGGAATCATCAAAACTGCCATCACAGAGGCAACAAGCCTTTGTGTGAAGCAAATAAACAAATCAAAATGAAAGAAAAAGTCACTATGGTTCTCAAAAGAGGTGGCTGTAAAAGTCAGGAAGAAAAGATAGCATTCGGAAGTATAAGGAAACACAGAAGGAGCAGGACAGAAAGCTGTACCAGTTAAGGCAGAAGGAAGCAGGAGGGAAGTCAGAATAGCAAAGGCCCAAACTGAGGAAAGATAGCCAACTCAGTTAAGAAGGAGGATAAAACCTTTTATAGGTATATCAGCAGTGTAGAAAGACAAAGGGAGGGATAGTGAGGCTGAATAGAATGAGCGATTGGGTGGGCAGAGGGGGACAGTGAAAAAGCAGGGATACTGAATGAATATTTCTGCTCAGTATTCACAAAAGAGAAGGGGGAAGTGCCTAATCCAATTAACAGAAGCACTCTTGATAGAGGGGTCGATCCCAGTCCTTTCACAGAAGAAAGGGTTCTGCAAGAACTCCTAAAACTGAAGGTGGACAAAGCAATGGGTCCTGATGGAATTCACCCCAGAATTCTAAAAGAATTAAGGGAGGTACTAGTGAAACCACCAGCTACTCTTTTTAATAAATCATGGGAGGATGGTGTGGTACCCGAGGACTGGAGGAAGGCGGATGTGATTCCCCTTCACAAAAGTGGGACCAAGACAGAGGCAGGAAACTACAGACCTGTCAGTCTGACCTCTGTGGTAGGGAAAGTGATGGAGTCACTTCTGCAGTAAAGAATAGTTGAGTACCTAGAGGCCAGTGGGGCACAGGACCCAAGGCAGCATGGGTTCACAGCGAGAAGGTCATGTCAGACGAATCTAATAGATTTCTTTGACTGGGTGACCAAAGTAGTAGACCAGGGAGGGGCTGTGAACATGGCCTACCTAGACTTTAGCAAGGCATTTAACACAGTCACACACAAAAGATTAATAGTCAAATTAACCAGCCTGAGAGTGTGTCCCAGAGTGGTAGCCTGGGTAAAACATTGGCTGCACAACAGGACACAGAAGGTAATTGTAAATGGAGTTCACTCTGAAGAAAGAGGGGTTACTAGTGGGGTACCGCAAAGTTCAGTATTGGGTCCAGTCCTTTTTAATGTCTTCATCAGTGACATTGCAGAGGGACTGGAAGGAAAAGTATGCCTATTTGCAGATGACACAAAGATCTGCAACAGGGTTGATACACAAGAAGGCATGGAAAGGATGAGAAGGGACTTGGCAAGGTTGGAGGAATGGTCAGAAGTATGGCAGCTAGGATTCAATGCAAAGAAGTGCAAAATAATGCACCTGGGAAACAAGAACCCAGGGGAAGAATACACAGTGGGGGAGAGGTAGTAACAACAAAAAAGGAAAGGGACCTGGGGGTAATCATATCAGATGACCTTAAGGTTATCACAATGTGAGAAGGCAGTAGGGAGGGCTGGGGGTATACTGGGATGTATAGGAAGAGGCATCAGCAGCAGAAAACAGGAAGTTGTTATCCCTCTGTACAGACAGTTGGTGAGACCCCATCTGGAGTACTGCGTCCAGTTCTGGAGACCCCATCTCCTCAAGGACATAGACAGGATAGAGGCAGTCCAAAGGAGGGCAACTAAAATGGTGCAGGGTCTGCAAGAGAAGCCATATGAGGAGAGACTAAAGGAGCTTAATATGTATACCCTTGAGGAAAGAAGGGAGAGGGGGGACATGATAGAAACTTTTAAGTACCTCAGTGGAATCAACAAAGTCCAAGAGGGTAGCATCTTTCAGAAAAAGAGACGTGCAAGAACAAGGGAACCCAATTTAAAGATAGAAGGGGGCGGTTAGGGCAATGGAGAAGTATAATTACAGAGAGGGTAGTGGATGCATGGAACAGCCTTCCTGAGGAGGTTGTGGGGTCTAAAACTGTGGGAGAATTCAAGAATGCATGGGACAGACATAAGGCAATTCTTGTGGGGGGTAGGAAGAAATAGGCTGTTGGTTAACTAGGATCTGCGGTTTATCATGTAGGTAGGGAAATGGGCAGACTAGATGGGCCAAGCAGTCCTTATCTGCCATCAAAGTCCATGTTTCTATGTTTCTTGTGAGGTCCAGAACCACAGTCTTGAAGAAGGTCTCACAATCTCCATAACCATCTCAAACCACACAGTTTTGTGGTTGCAGGACCCCAGTAGATTTCTGATGGCCATCCCACTCACTAACTCCAAGCTGTTAAGTACCAAGTCAGGAGTGCCCTGCTGCATCAGTTTCCGACCAGTCACACTAGTAAGCAGTCCTACAGTGTGTCTATGAGTGCCAGAAGTCTGGTACTCTTAGCTGCTGGGGTGTCCCAGTCTATTTCTAGATGGCTTAAATTGCCAATAATCCTTAGATCTCCTTTTCCCACCCACCTCCTAATTTCCTCCCCTAATTCCTTATCCCTTCTTCCTTCTGCTCTGCCGATCTGCAGACCACCCACATTCAGATTGTTTTTTGCAGCTGTAGTCACCTGTACCCATTATGACTCCACTCCTCCCTCATTCATAATGGTCCCATCCTTCATAGCCTCTGTACCATAATTAATGTAGAGGGCTACTCCTCCCCATCCCTCCTATATAAGGTATATCCTGGTACTCCTCCTGTACAGAGGCCAGTCATTATTACCAGTTTACCATAACTCTGTAATGACCACCACATCTATCTCAGCTTCTGTCACCATCATCTCAGTTCACTAATCTTATTACCCAAGCTCCTGTCATTTGGACAAACCACCTTTCAGCCTTCCTTCCAATTTCCTCTTTCCTTACCTGTGCCCTTGCTAAGGTTCACAATTCAGTTCCTACCCCTCCTATTTTTTCTTGTTCTTATTGGCTTGTCATGACTCCTACCTTCCCCCTCCTTTCCTGCTCTAATATGTTTCCTGTCTGCCATCCCTAGCACTCCCTTCTCCACTCCATTTCAAAGGGAGTATCAGCTAGACTTGGCTGGTCCTCCTCCCCTACAAGGAATCTCCTAGCACCTGTCCCCCCCCCAATCAATTTAAATATCGATCCAGGTAGGCACCCATTTTCTGTCCTAGTGTGTTTATTCCCTGCCTCATGAGATGAAGAACATTTCTTTTGAATAGTCTTCTCTCCCAGAAGTCCCTCAACTCTCCAACAGACCTGCACCCCACTTTTTGACACCACCCTTTTAACTAGAAAATGAACATCTCTGTTTCCTCCTGCCTCAACCTTCCATCCCCTCTACTCCACATTAGTTTCTATCCCCTCTGTTCCACACTGGTAGGACCTAAAAAATAGATCCCAATCCTCAACCAATCCCCACCTTCCAGAAGTTTGATTTAACTTTTTACAGACTTAGATTTGCCAGGCCACTGGTACCTGTGTGCACCAAGACATGTGGCACCCTCCATCCTATCA
Organism: Neoceratodus forsteri; assembly: GCA_016271365.2. Lineage (NCBI taxonomy): Eukaryota > Metazoa > Chordata > Ceratodontiformes > Ceratodontidae > Neoceratodus > Neoceratodus forsteri. Next base: position 154,359,356 of record CM028131.1, on the reverse strand, counting down.
ATCAATCTCCCTATCCTGTCCTTATTGCCCTTAGCCGATACTCTTGGCAGGCATCTGACCAACCCCTTCCCCCCCACACACACCATCTCTCCATTCCTCTTAACATAGAGTCCACAACTATCAGTGCTCTCCTGGTTACCGTCTTCTTCCTCCTGACTTCTCCTCTAGGTGTTGTAGTCTCTGCCTGTTGGTCTTTTATGATTGGCTCACAGTCTGTCCTGGCAGGGTCAGGTACCTATGCCTCTTCCAGGGGAGCAAAATACTGTAGTTTGCAGTCACTTCTGAAGTACACTGCTCTACAGCCATAAACTGTTCCTTTCCACCCTTTCCCTGCACCTTCTAACCGCCTTGATGATTGTTCCTCTGAGGGAGGGGGTGCGAGAAGTGGTTCTGGATTACAGCATGTCCAGCTGTAAAGCAATGATATTTTCACTCCATGCTGCCACTAGCTGTGCATCAAGCTCCTCAAACCTCCTACTTATGGAACAGTTACCCACTATCCAGAGAGTAATCCAGGTGATGGTCGCCCATAGTCCCTATAGCTAGCTATTCTCCTGTCATACCCACTCCGTTTTTTCTGCTTTTATTTAATAGACTAAGCTAAGTTCTACTCATCTAATGTAGTACTACCACTTACACCCTACTCCACCGACCACTCAAATCCCCTTTCCTGCTTATTACTTCACCCTACACTACATAGAGTGTTTTTCCCTTAGCTAGAAATATCCCTTTCTTACCTTACCTTACTTACCCCCATCACCTCCCATACAAGAGGACCTACTCCTGACTTCCAGAACTTCCAACATTCCACCTTTAACTCACCTTAGCTCCATTTCCTTTTCACTATTTCACCTTGCCTAGATTGAGTGAGCTGTCTCCTGGCAAGATATAACCTGTTTTTATCCCTTGTATCCCATCTCCCACACTAGCGGACCACTTATTTCACTTACCAGACAGATGCTATGCCCCCATATCCTAGATAGAGTGTTAGTTGGAGTAATTATTGGATTCCCTGCTTCAGCCTTTCTGAAACAGCATTCCCTGCTAAATTGTAGATTTCCTCCTTATGCCTTACAGAAGCCCATATTCAGAAACCGCATTCCTGCTCCATGGCACTCGTGCTCCAGGATTCTCACACATCAGAATGCTTGGTGTAATAGTCCTTTTATACCATGCCTCCTACCTCCTGTGTGGACCTCCCTTTCCTTGATAGGCTGTCACAGGTCACGTGGTGTGCAGCCCTCTAAAGGATGGCATCCAACAGGTAGCAGTGTGCAAAAAAGCACAGTGCACTACTGCAAATAATGCAAAAAGATTTTACTGAAAGTTTAAAAGTGCACAAATTCAATTACAAGGCAGGAGTTCAGTGTAGCTGTCCATAGTGCCTCGACTACATGAGTCTTCAAGGGGGCGTAAAGGATGGCAACTGGCAACTTCCTGAGCCCCTCAGCCCAAACCAGGAACATTATCAAAACAGCAAAACATGTACAAATTCCCCTCTGAGCCTCCACATTTTGCCATAGAGCAGCCTGTTTAACAGCCCACTTAACTGTTTACATCACAAGGAACAAATGAAACTGGCAACTCTTAAACTGTTGCAAACTTTTTAAATCCCTATTTCCTGCTTTTTTGTTTGTTCAAAAGATCTCTCCTTCCCTGATAGTCTGCTTGTCTGCAGTCCCCTACAAGATGGCGACTTGCAGCTTCCTGTGTCCTTCATGCCTCACTTCTAGCATAAACCAGAAACACAGTTTTGCCACAGAGCAGTCCCCTCACCTGTCTATACCACCCAGAGCAACAAGTAAGCAATAACCCATGACAGGGTATGGGGTTATAGGGATTTAATGCACACCTCGGGTGAGTTGTGAGGCATGAGGCACAACCGGGTGCCCTTACTGCACCCGAGGTATGCATTAAATCCCTATGACCCCTTACCTTGGAATGGGTTATTGTGCTTATAACATGGGTTACCATATATATTCACATATTAGCTGATCCACGTATAAGCTGACCCCAAACCCAAAAGACAGTTTTGTAAACATCAGTGACCCGTGTATAAGCCGATCCCTGTATTTGCTTATTTGTGTTCATGTAATAGATAGCCTAACACTCTGCTATCAGGAATTCACAGGGAGAGGCATCACCAGTAGAAAACAAGAAGTTATTATCCCTCTGTACAGACAGCTGGTCAGACCCCATCTGGAGTACTGCGTGCAGTTCTGGAGACCCAGTCTCCGCAAAGACATAGACAGGATGGAAGCTGTCCAGAGGAGGGCAACTAAAATGGTGCAGGGTCTGCACCGGAAGACATATGAAGAAAGACTTAAGGAGCTTAATATGTATAGCCTCGAGGAAAGGAGGGAGAGGGGTGACATGATAGAAACTTTCAAGTACCTCAAGGGAATCAACAAAGTCCAAGAGGGTAGCATCTTTCAAAAAAAAAGGTGTGCAAGAACAAGGGGGCACAATTTGAAGATAGAGGGGGGCGGCTCAGAGGTAATTTAAGGAAGTATTTTTTCACAGAGAGGGTTGTGGATGCATGGAATGGCCTTCCGGAGGAGGTTGTGGAGTCAAAAACAGTGGTGGAATTCAAGCATGCATGGGACAGTCATAAGGCAATTCTAGGGGGTGGGGGTAGGAAGAAGTAGGCTGCTGGTTAACTAGGATCTGCAGCTTATCCATTAGGTAGGGAAATGGGCAGACTGGGTGGGCCAAGCGGTCCTTATCTGCCATCAAATTCTATGTTTCTATGTTTCATGAATTGCAAGGTTCATGAGTGCCAGACTCAGAGCCCTACTCCAATCCCCGAACACCAGGATCATCAGCAGTTGCTGTAGAAACTCCAGTCTCCAGGGGGGTGTAATGCTAGTAGCCCCCGAGCAGTGTCAGCGGTCCTCTCCCCTTAAAAAAATGCTCCCTCTGCCCTAAAACAAGAAGATGCCCTGCAAAAAAAAATGCAAAAAAGCTATGCTCTTTCAAGGGAGTTCCTCCGCACCTTGTGCAGTTGCCAACAGCACACCGACTGTCTCCATGGAGTAGGAAGTGCAGCTGACGATGTTGCTCTGATTGCGATGATCAGTCACCACAGATCTCTGGAGCAGAGGAGTCAGGTGGCAGACACTAGTGTGTCCCTGAGTAGGAGGCACACCAAGCATGAGCACCATAATAACCCGCTACCAAGAGCCCTGTAGTCTTCTGTTGCCACGCTCTCCCCCACTACTGCCACTGCCATCGCTATCTAACCTTACTGTTTTCTCTTAATCCTCTCCCTGATCTTTTCCTTTTTTCCCTCTTCACTTTTGAGGCTGCCAAGGGTGAACAGAATTGATTCATAGACTGACCCGCGTATAAGCAGAGGTACCATAAATTGGACCAAAAAAATGGTTAAATAACTCAGCTTATACATGAGTATATACTATGTTTAACATAGAAACATAGAAGTTGACAGCAGATAAGGATCGCAAGGCCCATCCAGTCTGCCCATTTTTTCTACCTTATGAATGTGCCATAGGCCTTTATCAATGGCCTATCTATTCATACTCATCTAAATCGAATCAAATCAAATCAACTTTATTTATATAGCGCCTTTCAGAGCCAAGGCACTGTACATAAGAACATATACAAAAATTGATTAAAACAACAGTAAAATATGTCAACTATATTTTAAATAAATGCTAAACTAAATAAATATGTTTTTAAACCAATTTTAAAACTATTGACGGTTGGACATTCTCTCAACCAACGAGGTAGAGAGTTCCACAGGGTTGGTGCTGAAAAAGCAAAAGCACGTGAACCTGAAGTTTTCAATCGAACTCTGGGAATCTCTAGCAATCCCTCATTGGTGGAACGGAGAGGACGGAGGGGGCAGTAGGGAATCAGGAGATCTTTCAGGTAACCGGGTCCCTGGTCATGTAGGGCTTTAAAGGTTAGTAAACCAACCTTAAAGGTGATCCGCCACCTAACAGGCAGCCAGTGCAGTTCGTGGAGCACAGGTGTAATATGACTGGTTCTAGATGTCCCAGTCAAAAGCCTGGCAGCCGCATTCTGCACCAGCTGCAGGTGGCGGATATCAGCCCCAGGTAGCCCTAGGTAAAGGGAATTGCAGTAATCAAGACAGGCAGTGACAAAGGCATGGACCAATGTTGGAAGAGCACCCGACGGAACCAGGTGTTTCACCCGGTCGATATTCCTCAGATGGTAAAAAGAGGATTTGACGACAGCTGATACCTGAGATTTTAAGGTCAGTCCCTCATCAAAAATAACACCCAGATTACACACCTGATCGGAGATAGGGAGCGGCATCCCACCAAGTGACAAACCTGAGGGTTGTCCAACTCCCAAACCCACCCCGGACGACCTGGGTACACTACCAATACCTCAGTCTTATCCGGATTCAGTCTTAGCCAGCTGGAACTCATCCAAAGTCTGATCTCAGCAAGGCAATTGTTTAGCATGGAGAGTGCATCATCCTGGCCGGGGAGAAAGGACAGATACAGCTGCGTATCATCTGCAGAGCAGTGAAAACCCAAGCTGTATCGCCTGATGATTTCTCCCAATGGCAGCATATACACTGCAAACAACATGGGAGCTAAAATGGAGCCTTGCGGTACCCCACAAGGCAGGGAATGAGTGCCAGAGGAATAAATTCCATGGCAACTCTTTGAGATTTGCCTGTGAGGTAAGAATGAAACCACTTGAGGACTGTACCAGACAGCCCACAATAAACCCGCAGGCGTTCCAGTAGCACACCATGGTCTACAGTGTCAAATGCAGCAGAGAGATTGAGAAGGACCAGAATGGTACATGCCTTTTGCTCTCTAGCCATTAGGAGATCACTCAATACCCGGACAAGGGCAGTTTCCATGCTATGCTTCTTCCTAAAACCAGACTGGAGAGTATCATAGACATTGTGAGTCACAAGATGATCATCCAGTTGCAGCGCAACCGCCTTTTCAATAACCTTACCAACAAATGGCAGGTTAGAGATAGGCCGGTAGTTAGCTAGACAATCTGGATCCAAGGAGGGTTTTTTAAGGAGTGGTCGAACGACCGCCTCCTTGAGGGTGTCAGGAAAGACCCCCCTCTCCAAGGATTTCCAGACAATGTCAGCAAGGATTGGGCAGATAACTTCTACACATCCAACTAAGAGGGGTGCAGGGCCCGGATCCAAACTACAACTAGTTGGTCGCAATATCTGGATGATCTTTACAATGTCACTGAACTCCAGCCAGCGAAAGTCTGACCTGTCAGACCGAGTACATGCCACTTCCTGTCGATCACCGCAGTCCCCCAAAGGAGAGGTCGGACCGATGCCAGACCTGATGCTGGCAACCTTATCTGCAAAAAACTGAGCGAACTCCTCACATCTTAGCTGAGAAAAAGCTTCTCTGGGCTGGAGACAGGTTGGATTGCACTATCTGTACACAGTCCAAAAAAGCTGAGCCGGTCGGTTCTGTGCGGCAGAAATCTCCTTGGACAGGAATTCTGCCTTCTTACGGGTGATTTTTGATTGATAGCTATCATAATGTACCATCAACCTAAGCCTGTCAACATCATTGCCGGACTTCCGACAGAATCTCTCCAACCTTCGGCCAATTCGCCTTTACTCCTTCAAGGAGCCATCAAACCAGAGGGCTCCTTGGACGGGGAGAGCGAGCCAGTACCTAGGAGCAATTTTGTCCAGAGCATCTCCCACAGCCTTATTATAGGCTAGTACGAGATCATCTGGACTCATGCATTCACCCAACAAACTTGATAGATCCAGCACCGCCGTTAGGTCACTGGGGTTAACATCCCTTAAAGGGCGGTACCGAACCATCTCCGTAGGGGCAGACCTATCTGGGGGGGCCCTGAAGCTGAACCTTATGGTGTGATGGTGTGATGGTACTTCTCCCTTATGCCTATGCCATGCCTGTCTGAAGCTCTGCACTGTATTCATATCCACCACTTCCTGAGGTAGGCCGTTCCATGCATCCACCACCCTTTCTGTGAAAAAGAACTTCCTCATGTTACCCCTTAATCAGCCTCCCTCTAATTTCATCTTGTGTTCTCTTGTCCTGCTATTTTTCTTATATTGAAACATGTTAGACTCTTTCACCTTGTTAATGCCCTTAAGATGTTTGAATGTTCAATCATATCACCTCTCTCCCTCCTTTGCTCTGGGGTATACATACTGTGCTCTGTTAATCTGTCTTCATATGTTTTCTGATGCAGTCCTTGCACCATTTTGGTTGCCCTTTCCTAGACTGCCTCCATTTTGTTAATGTCCTTGTGCAGGTGCGGCCTGTAGCACTGCACACAGTACTCCAGATGGGGCCTAACCAGTGTCTTGTAAAGAGGGATAATTACCTCCCTCTTACTACTTGTGATTCCCCTACTAATACACCCCAACATCCCTCTAGTCTTACCTACTGCTTTAGTGGTCTGCTTGGATGATTTCAGGTCATCTGTGATGATGATGCCCAAGTCTCTTTGTTCCCTTGTGACTGCCAGCAACTCCCCTCCCAACCTATAGGTAGCTTCAGGGTTTCTCTTCCCTATGTGCATGATCTTGCACTTCTTAACATTCCACCATTAGCTCTTTTAGTACCCTGGGATGTATGCTATCAGGTCCTATTGCCTTGTCCACCCTAATCTTAGCGAGCTCTTGTAGGACCATTTCTTTTGAGAAGGGACTTGTGCACACCTCCCTCCCCTTCTGTCCATGGTGCTGGGCTGTGGGTCCTGCCCTACCTTCTCCTCAGTAAGTGCTGGGCAGAAGAATCTGTTTAAGATAGATGCTTTTCCTTGGTCCTCCTCCACATACTCCCTCTTATCCCCTTTGAGCTTAGCAATACCCCCTCTGGACTTTCTGCTTTCATTAATGTATCTATAGAAAATCTTGACCCCTTCTTTTACTGTTCATGCTAGTGTTTCCTCAGTTTGGGCCTTTGCATGCCTTACTGCCTTCCCTGCTTCCCTTAGGGAAGTTTGGTATGCCTCCCTATCTTCATCCTGCTGCGTTCTCTTACATTTCCTGAAGGCCAATATTTTGGCTCTGATCTTTTCTGCTACTGTTTTTGAAAACCAAAGTGGTTTCCTCCTTCTTTTGTGCTTGCTTTTCCCCCTAACACAATGGGACGTTACTTCAAATATTGCATCCTTAATGCTTGCCCACTTTGTCTGTACCCCCTCATCTGTATTTCTTCTTGCCACGGATAGGTTTACTCTGTTGGCCATCTAATCAAAGTCAGATCCTCTGAAGTTCCATATTTTTGCCTTGGAATGGGATGATTTAGTTCTAGTGGCCAAATTGAACCATACCATGTGATGGTCACTGGCCCCCAGGTGACCTTCTACCTGGAAATCTGTGATACTTTCCCTGTTAGTCATTACTAGATCCTGGATAGCCCTGTCTTTTGTGGGTTGTTGTACCAATTGCTTGAGGCACTCCCCCTACAGGGAATCTACTATGTGTCTAGTTCTGGCGGATGTTCCTGCTGGTATTGACCAATCTATATCTGGCATTTGAAGTCTCCCATTATCAGAATCTCCCCTTTAGCTGTCATGTATTGTATAGCTTTTAACAGTAATTTGTCTATGTCCTCTCCCTGGTTTTGAGGCCTGTAGACAACTCCAGTTCGTATAGCCATCCCATTTCCTGTTTCCAGGGTGACCCACAGTTCTTATGGCTCATTATGTGTATTCTGAATTTCCATAGCTTTGATATTTTCATTGACATAAAGGGGGAGTGGCCCTTTATGTCAATGAAAATATCAAAGCTATGGAAATCCCCCCCCTCCCACTTTTTGCACCTCGGTCTCTTCTGAACAGTACATAGTCAGGTACTGAAGTCTCACAAGTGTGGTTACTGGTGAACCATGTCTTGCTAATGGCTACTATGTCCAGTTTAGTCTCTGTCATTATTGCTTCCAGGTCTGGGATCTTGTTTCCCAGACTGTGGACATTTATGTACGTGATTTTCCACTTGCCAGATCTCGGTGCATTAGTTGTTGGATGGGGTTCGGCATTTCCCTTGCACATTGTATGGGGAGCCACACCTTTTTCCTTACCTGGTGATGCAAATGAACTACAAACATGCTGAACTCCTGTTTGATCACTAGCTGAGGAGGGAGGGGTGTTCTTCCCATTCAATGTATCGGGTCCTGCACACCTCTCCCCATTTGCTAGTTTAAATATTCTGCAAAGACATCAATCTTCTGCCCCAATGCACTGACTCCCACCTTAATCAGATGCAGTCCATCGAATTTAAAGAACCTTCACTGCCAAAACTGTTGCCAGTTACCTACAAATTTGCATTCTTTTTCCTGACACCAGCCTTTGAGCAACATGTTTAGCTCCCCTATCTCCACTTCTTTGACCTTCCGTCCATCTTCCCCCTCTCTCCCAGACTAGCAGGATCTCAGAGAAGGAGATGCTGAATGAAATGGATGACAGTTTGTCTCCCAGCCTGGTCAGGTGTTCCTTGGTCTCCACAACTAACCAGCTGGCGAGATCGTTAGTCCCTATGTGTACCAGGATGTCAATGTTTTTTCTTGCTTCCTATATGATTTTAGCAATGCGGTCAGTGTCTTTCCATGCTGATGTACCTGGGAGACATCTGACCATTACCCCTGGCTGGAGGTAGATATCAAGTCTCCAAATCATGGAATCTCCTATGATCAGAAGTGTTTGGGATTTCCTTTTTCCTTTTTTTGTTTTGGTCCCTGTTTTGGGTGAGTTTTGTAGTGCTAGCTCCTGTGCTGCAGTGTCCTGCTCTGCAGTGTCCTCTGCCCCTTTGTTTGATTTTGAAGATAGAGGCAGATACCTGTTTGTAGTTTTTATATGGTTTGTGGAGGTGATACATTGGTCAGCATTGAGTGATGGGGCACCCGATTTGCCCCTCCTAACCACCTGCCAAAGTCAAGTCAAGTCAAGTCAAATTTATTTAAAAGACGCCCAATCCCGGAGGCTCTGGGCGCCGTACAAATTTTAAAAAGAGCATAATACATAAAATAAATGAAATAACATAATAAATACATTATGGTCTCATGTAGTCTAAACATCAAAAGCCTGAGAGAATAAAAAAGTTTTCAGGCGGATCTTAAAGATATTTACAGTTGAGGCCTCTCTGACCGTAGCTGGTAGTAGGTTCCATAGGGCGGAGCTTAACGCTAAAAGCTCGGTCACCGGCTGACTTCAGCCTCGCCTAGGAATGGTCAGGAGGCCACTGCTGGAGGATCGCAGAGGCGGACCGATGGAACAGGTGTCAGGAGGACTGACAGGTAACCAGGGCCCCTGCCCGTGTAGGGGCCTTAAAGGTGAGAAGACCACCTTAAAGAGGACTCTCCCACCTGACCGCAGCCAGTGCAATTGCGCAGTACCAGTGTAATATGGCAAAATTTATACTGCCCTGTCAGTAACCGGCAGCTGGTCTGCACCAACTGCAGTCTCGGAGAAGCCTCCTGTGACCCCAAGATAGAGCGTACAGTAGTCCAGCCTAGATGTGACTAAGGCATGTATCAAGGTAGGGCGGTCCAGAGACGGAACAACGGGCCTAATCCTGGCAATGTTTCTGCGATGGAAAAAACAGGTACGAACCACGGAAGATACTTGAGTCTCCATGGTCAAGTTCCTGTCCAGAATCACTCCAAGACTACGCACCCTAGAGGAGGCCTTCAATGAGACAGTCCCAAGAACAAGTCCAGTTGCTGAATCAGAGACCTCTATATAACGAACTCTGTTCAACTCCACTACCAATACCTCCATCTTGTTAGGGTTCAGTCGCAACCAGCTGGAGGCCATCCAGTCACTTATCTCGGTCAGACAGATGTTTAGCACATCCACTGCATTGGATGTTCCTGGGGCAAAGGAAAAGTATAGCTGAGTATCATCAGCATAGCAATGAAAACTCAGACCATACCTCCAATGATCCCACCCAGGGCAGCATGTACACTGCATGACAACATTGGGGCCAGTACCGAATCCTGAGGGACTCCACAAGAAAGGAGATTGGGTGTAGATGAGAAATTACCCATCATAACCCGCTGCCTCCTGTTTGTAAGAAAGGACTCAAACCAGTTGATGACAGTACCGTGAGTCCACATAAATCCCTAAGGCGAACTAGCAACACACTATGGTCCACAGTGTCAATGTAAGAGAGATCGAGAAGAACAAGAATTGTCCTGTCCCCGATCTCTAGCCCTGAGGAGATCATTCTGCACCCGTACAAGAGCAGTTTCTGTACTATGTCTGGCCCGAAAAGCCGACTGGAAGGGATCGTACAACTCATGAGTCACGAGGTGCTCTTCCAATTGAAGCGCTACAACCTTCTCCACCACCTTCCCCAAGAATGGGAGGTTGGAGATCGGACGGTAATTCACCATGATCTCCAGGTCCAAAGATGGTTTCTTTAAAAGGGGTCTTACCAGAGCCTCCTTCAAGGCATCCGGAAAGACTCTCAGATAAGGAGCACCGGCGATCATGGCGAACACTGGCCAACAGAGCCAACGATCTCATTAAGAAACACGCTGGCACTGGGTCCAGTTCACAAAAGGTATGCCTCAAATTGGTTGCTACCTCAATAACCCTCACTTGCCTCCACTGGCCTAAACTCCCCAACTTGGCGGAGTGCACTCAGAACACATCTGGCGCACGCTGTTAGCTCTGGTATTGCTAGCTGAAGAGGTATCCGCCGGATCGTGGACACCCTGTCCGAGAAGAACCGAGCAAACTCCTCACAGTCTTCAGTGGAAAAAACCCTTCTAGGCTGCAGGCAGAGAGGATGAAGAAGTCTGTCTACAGTCCGGAAGAGTGAAGCTGGTCGATTCTTCCCGGCAGCAATCTCCCTGGACAGGAACACTGCCTTCTTACTATTGATTGCCTCCTGATACACACGATAGTGCGTACGCAGGACCAGTCTGTCCACCTCCAGGCGAGATCCTCTCCAGCAGCGCTCCAATCTCCGACCCATCCTCTTCATCTCCCTGAGGTCCCCATCGAACCATGGGGACCTCCGGTATGTGGTTCTGGGTCGTACTCGGACAGGTGCGAGGGAGTTGATGGCGTCAGAGAGCACCTTATTATAGATGTCAACGCCGGCGCCAACTCCTCCAACGCATGCATCACCCACACTAGATAATTTAGCTGCCGCCAAAACCCTCAGGGTAAAACCCGCAAAGGGCTTACAGCCAATCATCCGGCAGGGAAGGGCTTATGGCGGGAGCCCCAAATGAACTTCACCTGCAGTGATCGGACCAAAACTCGATCAATCCGAGATCAGCGATCTCGAGCCCCAGTGAGAACACCAGGTCCAGCATGTGGCCATCCTGGTGGGTGGTGCGCAACGACCTCCGCCAGTCCAAGAGAGGACATACTCCGCGAAAAGTCGCCGCGCATCTTTGATCACCATCATCCATCCAGACATTGAAATCCCCAGAAAGATACATCTGGGGATCCCAATGTTTCACCAGCAGTGAACTGGAAACTCCTGCAGGAAATTCCCCATCGGGCCAGAAGGGCGATGAGGCGAGGAAAATCCTGCAGCCAGCGCCGAGACCACATGGATAGCCACACACTCAAATGAACCCGGAGCTTCCACTGGGTGCGCAGCGAAGGTCAGACTGGATCTAAAGCAGATGGCTACACCGCCACCCCTGCGATTCACTCTGGGGCAGTGTACCAGGTATACCGGGAGGGACCGTGAGCCTCAAAAATAGGGCCTGCATCATCACCCACCCAGGTCTCCGTATGCAAGCCAGATCGACTGATGAAATCAAGTCGGCAACAATTGCTGTCTTGTTCCTGATCGACCTGGCATTGCACAACACTGCTTTCAGAGGATTGGAGGAGGTCAGCCTCACAGGCTACCTGGCCACTCGACTGGTGGACTCCTGGGGACCAACCCGCCTGACCTCTCCCAGATGCCCGTTGCAACCCAGGCGCTCCTGGACCTAAGAACCTCAATCCTACCATCACCCACAGCCTGACTCCTCTGCCAATAATCAATATATCCCCTACAATCCCATTTCCTGACAACATCTAGCAATAGTGTCAGACACAGAAAGGGATAGAGGGGTGAGACCATAAAGCAACGAGTGGCTATAGGTAATCCTGATCCCCACAGATCCTCCCACATAATTCCCTAGACATTTCAATAAAAACAAACTGCTATTTAAACACTATAAAATAGCAGAAAGTAACAACTAACCTACATTAAACCAATAAGACAATACTAAAATAAGCTCCACCTTAATACATCTAAGTAAAATAAATAAATAAAGATACTTAACTTGGCAAATATTTAAAACATATATATAAACAACCCTTTCTCTTCTAATTGCAGACAGATATTCCAGTACCGTGGCGTGGCCACGACTCACAACGCTCACATGCCGCTATAGCCGGGCAAGATCCTCTTTATTCACGGCGAGTCTCCGCCCCACAAAGAGTCTGCTCTAGAATAATTAGAAGCTCCTGCACTAAACCTCCAGCCCAGTGTCACAGGGCAAAGCAGCCTGCAGCACAGCCTCTCACGCCGTGCAAGCCTGCAGCACGGAGGACCAACAAGCAGATTGCAGGGGGCTATAATATCTTAGGCAAAGTCAGAACAGGCATCCCACATCAGCCGCTTACGAGCGGCGTTCCAACACTGGCAAGACACTCTGCACATGCAGATTAAGCGCTTGCGAGCGGCGCTTCCCTTTATTCACGGCGAGTCTCCGCCCCCACAAAGAGTCTGCTCAAATAATTAGAGCTCCCCCGTACTCGAACCTCCAGCCCAGTGTCACAGGGCAAAGCAGCCTGCAGCACAGCCTCTCACGCCATGCAAGCCTGCCACGGAGGACCAACAAGCAGATTGTAGGGGGGCTATAATATCTTAGGCAAAGTCAGAGAAACGAACATCCACATCAGCCGCTTACGAGCGGCGTTCCAACACTGGCAAGACACTCTGCACACGCAGATTAAGCGCTTGCGAGCGGCGCTTCCCTTTATTCACGGTGAGTCTCCGCCCCCACAAAGAGTCTGCTCAAATAATTAGAGCTCCCCCGTACTCGAACCTCCAGCCCAGTGTCACAGGGCAAAGCAGCCTGCAGCACAGCCTCTCACGCCGTGCAAGCCTGCCACGGAGGACCAACAAGCAGATTGCAGGGGGGCTATAATATCTTAGGCAAAGTCAGAGAAATGAACATCCACATCAGCCGCTTATGAGCGGCGTTCCAACACTGGCAAGACACTCTGCACACGCAGATACGCAAAGTCCCGGACCAACTACCCTCTGCAATCAAGGTGCTTCAGTTGGATGTTGGGGAAATGGCGGGTGGTTCTTGTAATATATTTCCTCCTGAATATGTGATTTGAGGCACACAATCTCTGCCCCTGCTGCCCAGAGCGAAGTCCTTATATCTCCAATGGTCCAGCATTTAGGACCGCATCCTAAATCCTGTATAACTGCCCTTTTGAAAAGTGTCCGATAGTGTCTGCAGTTAATAATATCCATTCCAGTTGAGTTGCCGAGTTTATAACCTGGTCTGAGTAATCAGAAGAAGAATGAAAGCAAAATATTTTTTTATATATATGTATTTTTTGTTTGTTTGTTTTTGTATAACTTTTTATAACAAGTTAAATTAATTGTGCCCCTGTAAGTGAGATCACTGTGTGACTACCCCTCTGATCTTCCCCTTCCTGCTTTGCTACAGGAAATGTCACGACTGTCTGTACCAGGGTACAGGTTATTTCATAGGGACAGGGTGATTGGGAAAGGAGGGGGTGTGGCACTTTATGTGAAGGAAGGACTGAAGTGTGTAAGGGAGGAAGGGAGGAGGGTAGTACGGAGTCACTTTGGATGCAAATCCAGGATTCGAAGAATAGGATTCTCAGAATGGGAGTGGTGTACAGGCCACCATCTCAGATGGAGGAGTTAGACAGGGAACTAGTGGGACAGATCAGGAGGACCTGTGAGAAGGGTAGTGTGGTGATTGTGGGGGACTTCAACATGCCAGGAGTGGACTGGAGTACCCCAACAACCAGGAACAGGAACATAGAAACATAGACTTTGACGGCAGATAAGGACCACTTGGCCCACCCAGTCTGCCCATTTCCCACCTACTGGATAAGCTGAAGATTCTAGTTAACCAACAGCCTGCTTCCTGCAACCCCCCACAATAATTGCTTTGTGTCTGTCCCATGCATGTTTGAATTCTCCCACTGTTTTAGACCCAACGACCTCCTCAGGGAGGAGCAGGTACTGCTGGATGCCTTCCAGGACAGCTTTCTGCTGCAAATGGTCAGTGAACAAACCAGGTTAGGGAATACCCTTGACCTTGTGCTGGCAAATGGGGACTTTGTGAGAGAACTTACAGTGGAGGAACCACTATCAGGGAGTGACCACCACTCAGTATGGCTCACATTGGATATGGCAAGGAAGGAGTGGAATCTGGCACAAGAGTGCTGGACTTCAGAAGGGCTGACTTTGGGAGGATGGGGGAAGTGGTAAAAGGGTACCTGGCTAGAATTCAATCTAGTATGGACACTAACCAGAGGTGGGAGCTCATAAAGCTGGGGATAGTGGAGGCAACCAAAACCTGCTGCAAGGCCCAGAGCAAGAAGGCTAGGGCTAGGAAACCAAGCTGGTTGAGCAAGGAGGTCATGGAAAGGAGGAAAAGAGCTGCCTTTAGGAGGTACAAGAAAACAGGGAGGGGGAGGACAGGGAGGAGTATTTGACAGAATCAAGGAGGTGACAAGGGCAGTAAGGGGAGCCAAGGCATCTACGGAACTCAGGCTGGCACAAGGCATTAAGAAGGGGGAGAAGGACTTCTTTAGGTACATCAGGGAGAAAAGGAGCTGTAAGGACCACATAGTAAGGATTAGGAAGGAGGAGGTTGGGTGGAAGAAGGGGTGCGATAAAGGCAGAAGCACTAAATGATTACTTCTGCTCGATATTCTGAGAAGGAGAAGAGGGGTGACACCCAAGGGGAAATGGCAGAAATGGGGGAAGGGGGTGACAGATGGGGAAATCATGGAGGGCAGAGTTCGGGAGGGTTTGAAGGCACTGAGGGTGGACAAGGCACCAGGCCTAGATGGCATCCACCCCAGGGTACTGAAGGAGCTGTCAGAGGTCCTTGCAGGACCTTTGGCAGACCTATTTAATGCCTCACTACATTTGGGGTGTGTACCTCAGGACTGAAGGATCACTCATGTGGTGCCCCTCCACAAGAGTGACCCCAAGGATGAACCGGGAAACTACAGGCCAATGAGCATCACATCCATCATGGGTAAGCTAATAGAGACTATCCTGAAGGAGAGGCTGGTGGCCCTCCTAGAGGCCAAAGGACTACAGAACAGCAGACAGCATGGCTTCATATGTGACAGATCCTGCCAAACCAACCTGGTGGAGTTCTATGACTGCGTAACTAGGCAACTGGACAGGGGCCATGCAGTGGATGTCCTGTATCTGGACTTCAGTAAGGCATTCAACTCAGTGCCACATGGAAGTCTGGGAAGTAAGTTAGAAGGCTCAGGGGCAGGTGCAAAGCTGGTGAGATGGGTAGGGAACTGGCTGCAGGGAAGGCAACAGAGGGTGGTGGTGGGTGGGGAGCTCTCACACCCAAGGGTAGTGATGAGCAGTGTTCCACAGGGCTCGGTGTTGGGACCAGTGTTGTTTGGGATATTCATTGTAGACATATCATTGGACATCAAGAGCAAGATCAGTCTGTTTGCTGATGATACCAAGGTAGGAGCTGTGGTGGATGACCTAGGGGGATGGCAGGGGTTGCAGGATGATCTGGCAAAGCTTGAAACCTGTTCAGACACCTGGCAACTGGGGTTTAATGCCAAAAAGTGCAAGGTGCTGCATTTTGGGATGAAGAACCCAAGGAGGAGTTACCAGCTGGGGGGAGTGCAGCTAGCCCAGATAGAGGAGGAGAAAGATCTGGGGAGCGCTCATTACAGCATCAATGAACAACTCAGCACAATGTAGGAAGGCAGCTGCAAAGGCCAACAAAATGCTGGGTTGTAGTGCAAGGGGTATATCCTCTAGGAGGGAGGAGGTGAGTCTGCCACTGTATAGGTCATTAGTTAGACCACACCTGGAGTACTGTGTGCAGTACTGGCACCTGTAGCTGAAGAGGGACATTAAGTTACTGGAGGGGGTCCAGCGCAGGGTGACAAAGATGATCAAGGGGCTGGGGAACTTATCATACGAGAGGAGGCTGAGGGAGTTGAACATGTACTCGCTGGAGGAGAGGAGGGACGGGGGGACATGATTGAAACCTTAAGGTACATGAAAGGAATAAACAAGACAGGTACAGAGGGGCTGATCAAAGTAAAGGAGGGGAGGGACACCAGGGGTCATGATATGAGACTGGAGGGAGGAAGGTTCAGGAGGGAGATGAGGAGACACTTTTTTACAAAGAGGGTGATGGCTGGGTGGAATGTGTTACCTGCAGAAGTTGTATCCAGTAGAACGGTGGACTGCTTCAAAAGGGGATGGGACAGGACAAGGGGGAGGGTTAATGAAGGGGAAGGGTGGAAGGGAGGGGCAGCTGCAGAATAAGGGGTGCTAGCTGCACATTCAAGCAGACTTGATAGACCTCTAGGCCTTTATCTGCTGGCAAATTTCGTATGTTCATATGTTTGACTGTGCTGCTCTATAAAGGGAGTGTAACATGGGGTGGTTGGGGATGGGGTGGATGGTTGGGCCCTTCCCCTGCTGAAAAAGAAGAACCATGGATGAAAGAAATAAGGAGGTAAGAGCAGAAACAATCAACCAACAACAAATGCAGTCATTATCTTTCAGTCTGTATCTCATATGTGCTCCTGTAATTAGCCCTGAAGGCTTAGCCTAATGATAGATAAAACTGTAAAACCTGTAAGCACCACCTGCATCAATTTCACAGATGATATACCCTGCAAAAAACACTTTGCTACAGAGAAAAATAAAGCAATAAAAAAGTAACAAAACCTATAAGTACAACCTGCAGAACACCTTAACAGAAGATATACCTTGCAACAAACAATTTGAATCAGAGATTATTACAGCAGTAATCTGTAAGCACAAAACCATAACAAACCTGCAGGCACAACGTGTAACAATGCAGCAGCAAGCATACCCTGCAACAGCAGTTTGAATCAGAGAACAATAAAGCAGTAAAATGTTTGCCAAAAACAGTAACAAAACCTGTGAGCACAAAAGAAAATAGTAACACACAGTAAATCCGCCTAGCAAAAAGAAGCCTTAATCTTTTTCCTTGCTCTGATAACGTTGTTCTTTGCTCTGTCCTTAAAAGCAAACCTAGAAAAAAACAACTCAGGAGAAGCTAGATGCCTTTGCCAGCAAACCTAGTCTTTACCTCAAAAACACCAACTAACCTGACCTTTTAACTCTTTCCTCTGTTTGACATTACTAAGACTTTGTCAGCTCCACCCCCAGTTACACTCCTAATCCCCTGGAAGAGCTGTGGAAGGAAAGCAATTAGCTCCTTCAGTGTGAGAAGGAGACTGCAAAACCTTTGAGACCAAAACAAAAATCTTTCAGCAAAAAATAAAATAGTAGCAAACAGTAATTCTGCTTAGCCTAATGACTGATAGAAAAAAAACTGTAAGCACCACCTGTAACAATTTCACAGAAGATATACCCTGCAAAAAAACACTTTGCTAAAGAGAAAAATAAAGTAGTACAAAGGTAACAAAACCTGTGAGTACAACCTGCAGAACACATTAGCAGAAGATATACCTTGCAACAAACAATTTGAAGCAGAGAAGATTACAGCAGTAATCTGTAAGCACAAAACAGTAACAAACATGTAAGCACACCCTGTAAAAATGCAGCAGAAAGTATACCCTGCAACAGCAATTTGAATCAGAGAACAATAAAGTAGTAAAATGTAAGCAAAAACCAGCAACAAAACCTGTGAGCATAAAAGAAAATAATAACACACAGTAAACCTGCCTAGCCAAAAGAAGCCTTAATCTTTTTCCGTGCTCTGATAATGTTCCTTGCTCTGTCATTACAAGCAAACCTAAAAGAAAAGAGCTCAGGTGAAGATAGGTGCCTTTGCCAGCAAACTTTGTCTTCCACCAAGACTTAAAAAAATTCACGAAGGTGTTTTTTTGCTCTTTGAAAAGAGAAAATCTAAGTGTATCCTGCTGACTTGGAAAGTAGTACCCAGAACTCATGCATATGTTTTTTTTTATTTTTTTTTTTTAATTATTGAAATTTCGGAATTACAATCCTTTTAGTCAAAGATTCCTTTGCAAAGGCTCCACGTCAGTCACAACAGAACATTACATCAAGACAGATTGTACAAAGTTTTCAAAACAGTACATTACATTTTGACAAGTTGTTTATAAAATCACAGTATATGGTATTGACAGAGCTTGGTTATCATCTCAAGGGTTGAAAGAGGACCCTGGGTCCTCAAGGTGTGGTGGCACAGGTTACCGACAACCTAGGGAAGACTGATGGAAACAGTCACAGGTCACAGAGTCAAGAAGAAGTCTCTTGATTCCAGTTTTGGATTGGCCAAGACTAGGGGCAAGTAAGATGGAAGATGGTAGGTTGTTATGCCAGAGGGGAGCACGATAACGGAAGGACCTTTGCCCTAGAGAGGTCCTGCAGTGGGGGACTATATAGGAGGTCCCAGCCTGACGTCTGGGGGTACCCCTATGGGGGGCTGGTTGGATGAGGGGGTGTAGACCATTAGGTGTGAGCTTCATAGGTATCTTTTTGGCTTGGAGGCAGGTTTGGTATTTAAGCCTCCCTTCAAGGGTCAGTCAGGCAGCTAGATTATAGAGCACACATGTATGGGTTAGTCTTTCACTGCTTGTGACCAGACGGCAGGCTTTGTTGAGTGCTAGACTGATACAGTTAAGGTCTGTTAGGTCAGCGGCGCCATAAATAATTATTCCATAATAGACCAATGAAAGGATTGAGCATGTAACAGCCAGCTGTAGGGCCTGGGGGGGGGTAAGGCAGTGTTTGTGTCTGTAAAGAATACCAAGTCAGGTGTTAACTGAGGAGGAGAGGAGTTTAATATGGATGTGGTAGCTGAGGGATGTGTCAAGTGTGAGACCTAAATATTTGAAATGTGGGACCTGTTCAATGCAGGTGCCCTGCGAGTTTGAGATTTATAGCTGGGAATTACTGAGGGGGTTTTGGCAGTGAGCAAATATCATGGATTTTGACTTGTTGTAGTTAGGTATTAGTCGGTGTTCAGTGAATCAGTGTTCTAGCTCTCTAAAACAGCCTGGAAGGGCATTTTGGAGATAAATTGGGTTGGTGTGTTTCCAATATAGTACGGCATCATCTGCATATAGCAATAGCTTTCCACTGCAGGCCTGGGGTAGTGAGTACAGAAAGAGAGTGAACAGCAGTGGGCCAAGTATTGACCCTTGAGGGACACCCGCTATAACTGGTTGCTTGGAGGAGAGTGTGTTGCTAATTTTGACTTGCTGTGTCCTGTCTGTGAGATAGTTTTTGAACCAGGAGATAGTTTCAGGGGCAACGTGGAGGGATGCAAGAGAGTGGAGAAGTAGCTCATGATTGACAGTGTCAAATGCTTTGGTCAAATCAACATAGATTGCCCCTACTATTGACCCCTGTTCAAGTGCTTCACGAATGTATGATGTAAATTCGAGTAGGGCTGTGGTAGTACTGTGTCCTTTTCTGAAACCATGTTGTTCATGGCAGAGCAGATTATATTTGTCCAGGTATTCGGTGAGTTGGTCAGACACAATTTTTTCGAGAGCTTTTGGGGGGGGAGGATAGTAATGGGTCTATAGTTACATGGGGTCGTTGGATCTCCCTTCTTTAGGATGGGTGTGATAATTCCCCTTTTCCAGAGAGTAGGGATTTGGCCAAGGCGCAGTGAGTAGTTGAGGAGTTTGGTGAGGTGAGGCAGGATCTCATCAAGGGTAAGCCGAAGAATTTTAAGGTCAAGGGAGTCGCTGCTGTAGCATGAGTTGTGCAGGACTTTGGAGAGGTAGTGTTTAGCCTCATTACAGGAGACGATATGCAGCCTGAAGGGAGGGGGGTAGAAGAAGGAGGTGTGACAGAGGGGCGGTTGGTGATGGGGTTAAAGACGTTTTGTGGGAGGATGTGACTAAGGTCAGGGAAGGCAGTGTTAAGGGCATTGGATATGGCGGTAGGGTCCTGAGAGAGGGTACCTTGTACTTGGAGCGGGGTTGGGTCGGAGGAGGTGGCTTTTCCACAGAGTCCCTTGACATTGTTCCAGAAAGTTTTCTCAGAGCCCCAAGTGGTGGTGAAAGCTTGCTGAGAGTAAGTTGCCTTGGCTAGCCGAATAGCCCACATGCATTTATTTCTTGCTTCTCTGTAGAGCTGTCTATCATGGGGTAGCTGGGAGTTTAGAGCCCTATGCCAGAGGTTATCTCTGTGGTGCATCAGTTCTAGGAGGGTCTGCATGATCCACAGAGTGTCCCTGGTTTTTATGACCTGTTTTATGAAAGAGGCAAATATGTCGCAGGCAGTGTTGAAGATGGTAATAAATGCAATGAGTGCAGCATCCATAGACTGGGCAGTGTGGACTGGTGCCCAGTCGCAGGCAGAGAGATACATTTTGAGGTGAGAGAGGGCACCTTTTTTGAGGTGCCTTTGGATGGAAGTTTTTGGTTGGCTGGGAGTGTTTTTATTTGTCCACCAGCAGGAGACTGGGGAGTGGTCACTAAGCACATCGGAAGCACTTTAACTTTGGAGAGGTGGTTCTGGAGGTTTGTAAAGATAAGGTCTATAAGTGTGGAGGAATCTGTTCTAGGGTCATGCCTAGTGGGTGACTGTACTACCTGGGCAAGGTCATAGGCTTGGGCAGCGTCTTTGTAGGTAGCCGATGTAGGGGCTAGCCAATTCACATTAAAGTCATCCATAATAATCAGTTCACTCTTAGGGGGGAGATATGTGATTCCAGACAGGATAGAATCAAATGCAAGTTTCTGGTTTGATGGGGAGGATGTAGACTGTCACAATGTATAGCGGTTTACCAGGAGTACCAAGGGTAACTTTGATAGTAATGGCTTGGGTGCCATGCTCAGGCATGGGAAGGGGGACTAAGAGAGGCTGCAGACACGTTCGGCATAGATGGCACAACCCCCTCCCCTCTTGCTTGTCCTATCAGCTCTGAAGAAGGAAGTAGTTACTGAGGGAGACAGAGGCATCAAAGGATATTTTTTGAGAGCCAGGTTTCAGACAAGGTTAGGATGTCTGGGGAGTGTTGGGCAATCCATCCCTGCAGCGGTGTTAGCTTTTTTGGTAAACTGCAGATGTTAAGGGAAGCCAGTAGTAGGCCACCTCGTCTGCACTCCTAAGGGACACTAGGCAGGGGAGGACCTGGATTGGGATGAACATTCCCTGAGATGAGTAGGAGGAGGAGGAGAGCTTGCCGGAGAGCAACTTTCCGCATCAAATTGGCTACAGTGCAACGGGGACCTGGATAAGTAGGTATTTTAGTGAGCCTTGTTGGTATGGGGATGGTACAGACCAGACAGGCTAACATGGCTGGGAATAAGGAATGGTAAGGGCTAGATGGTGGGAGTTTGCAGGTGGGGGTGGACGTTTGTGCCAACCAGATACCATTACCGGTGCAGCTAAGGCAAGGGGTGCAACTGTTGCTCTGTAGAGCTAAGGAGAAAGGTTTTATGAAATATGGCACAGGTGTATTTCTGTGGTGATAGACAGTAGAGCAGATGTGGGGGTCCCAGGAGGGGGTCTTATGCACCCGAGGGGTTGGGTGGGAGTGAGAAACAAACATCAAAATTAAGATTGTAAGGGTTAGGAGCCAAGAGATGCTGTTCATGCTGTCAAATGTAAGACGTTTGTAATGTAAGGAAATGAAAGGGAGCCCTCTAGTGGTGTTGAAGTATAGGCTGCAGATGGCAAAGTGGGCTGATCGGTTTCAGACCACACGTGATCATCACAATCGTCTCTATATAGCCCGATGTCGACCAAGGGTGGTGGTGGGGGTGGTGGGGAGCCGGCGCACAGCACCAGCGGGGACCAACTGTTCAGCTATGCAAGCTACAGCAGCACAGAAATGGCAGGCTCCTCGATGTAGGAAATTCCTGGATGTACCTGAGTTCGGCATCTGTGGGGAGGGCTGCTGAAATTCAGCCCCTTGCGACCTCGGGCAACAGCTGAGATTTTCTTCTGTGACGGAGGGCTACTGTAGAGACCCTCGCGACCTCTGTCCCAGCTGTGGACAAGGGATAGGGAGAGAGGGATCATGTTAAAAAGGTAAGGCTTCGGGGAGGGTACAAGTTAAATTAGGCAACAGAGATTAAGCTCACAGGGAGGATTAAATTACAGCTCTGGCGCCTCCTACAAAACGGAGTATGCTCTATAGGCTTAAATTCACTACTAATAAAACTGGTAACTCTGGATTAAACTAAAATTATTAAACTGTTTTTTACAAGTAAAATTCCATTTAAAAGGGAGTTAATTATTTAAAGGCAAGTAGTTACACTCCCACAGTATACAGTTTGGCAGGATACATTTTATTTTTTCAAACTTAGGCTTAGCGCCAAAACACATATGATAGTACAGGGCAGCAGTTACTGTAGATGAGGTGAACCCCTGCTATAAAACAGACTATTTCAACAAGGAAATAAACTATCTCCACATGTGTGGGGACACAAATACACTCAATATAGACACTTTAAGTAGTGCAAATTAGATTTAGATTTAAAGTCCAAGTTCAACCAACTGTTCAGCTATGCAAGCTACAGCAACACAGAAATGGCAGGCTCCTTGATGTAGGAAATTCACGGGCATACCTGAGCTCGGCATCTGTGGGGAGGGTTGCTGAAATTCAGCCCCTCGCAACCTCGGGCAATAGCTGAGATTTTCTTCTGTGAGGGAGGGCTACTGTAGAGACCCTCACGACCTATGGCCCAGCTGTGGACAAGGGATAGTTTATGAACATACACATGCCAGAAACAGAGTCCTGAAGTGATTTCTGACATGTGTATGTTCATAAGATAAATAACATACAGTATGCATAAGTCTGTCTCTCTCACTCCATATATTTCTCTTCTCCACCCCCAAGAAACCATTCACATTCAGGTTCAGGACTCTAAGCACATAATTTGCTCAACAACTGTAATATGCAAGTAATTAAGAAAAAGTAAAGGCTTTTAATTAGCTTGCCTAAGCAAAATCTTACCTCTAATCAACTGCTTGTTTCATGTATAGTTCCTCAATCACAGAACAAGGTAAGGTATACAGAGAGTCAGTCACATGACTTTCACAGTCCATGTTGTGCTCTTCTGTGTATTTCTTTCATCCTTCTGCTATCCAGTATTACATGCCTACCCCCAGTTTCAGCAGATTCCTATGTTATTTCCTGTTTTATTTTCATTTTCATTGTGTTTCTTCTCTTCTTTGTGGGAGGTTCACTATTTGGAAAACTTTGTTGTACCCACTGACTAACTGTAACATTTCCAAACATGCTAAAATTGACCTCCATTGTAGAAATCATTTTTGGTTCCCTGCTTACAGATGTGGAAAATCTCAATTGCTCTTAGCTGCTTCTCGCTTTGATCTGACCATGCCTGGGGAATTCCTCTGTTGTGTTTGTGTCTGTGGAGGGATACTTCTGAAGGCTCATTCAGAAGGCACATTCAGAAGGATTTTCTCTCAGTGGAAGTAGTTCTGGCACAGTAACTGTTGATTAAATAGGGGAGTTAATCAACGGTCACCTGATGCTCTTTGACCAATCGGGTTGCCTCCTTTTTCCATCCCATGTTATAAAATCATTTATTCGATGGCATGTTGATTGAATAAACTATATAATTGACTGCAGCACTGTGGCTACCATTCTCCAGTACTCCCCTCAGGGAAATCCAGTACTGATCAAACTGCCTTCTCCTTCCTTTTCTCCAGACTATGTTTTTTTTCTCCCTTACCATCTGCTCTGCCTCTTTCCACCACTCACTCTTCTCCCTCCTCCGTGACTTCACTACTCACATCTGTAGTTTTCCCTGATGCTGGTCCCTGGGGCTGCTGCTCACCACCCTCCTACTTGTACTCCCCCTTCACCCCCCTTACACTATGGTAGTTCTCTCTTCTCCCTCCTCAATCAACAATTGTTGCTCCAACCCTTAACTCAGTATTGCCTCTGCACATTGCAAATGTTTTTATCCTCCAGCACTTCACTCTACTGTAACTGCAAATGTGATTATCCTCCAGTGCTTAATTGTGTAGTCATGTATTTACCTCTTGCAATCCTTGTTTTTGCAAAAATTTGTATTTATGATGTTTATTTGCCTTTTACTATATTATTGTTATTATTGTATTATTTCTCTGAGTGTTCTTCATTGTCCTACATTCCTCCTCTCCGAGGGCACTTCTTGAAATCAGCTTTTACCAGCTCAGCATATCTTTTCTGGTGAAACCTTTGTAATAAATAAAAAAAAAAATAACTCTTCTCACATGCTAATGCTATCAAGAACAAAGGAGGTTTCACCCATCAGCAAAAGAAGATGCCCGGGATAGTTACAAGGAGCTGCTGTTGACAGTAAAAACAAATTACTCAGACATTTCAACCCCCCAATGCCTATAGAAATGGAGCTGACTGGTAACAAATGAAAATATAAAATGCACAATAGGTGTGGGTTTAGGTTGCTTTTAAGTTACAATAAGTTAGATTGCAGCCAGCCAATGAGGTGAGTGGAGTACTCTGCTGGTCGCCATTGCGTGGTGGGTAAGGGTTTTCCCATGGGGTGGAACATTGTCAGTAAGTTAATTCTTTTATTTGGGATATGGTTGGGGATTCCACTGGATGCCACGGACAGAAATTAATTAACAGACTGACAAGAGAGACAAAAGAAAAATAAATAAAATCACTTTTTTTTTTCTTTACAGGAGATGGAGTGAGGAGGGGTGCCTCTAGAAGCCAGGGACTATATGGGGATAATACTTTTTGGGATTAGGTGAGAGGGATTGGTGGTTGCTAGATTCCAGGTACTGTACCATAGGGATTACATTTACAGGATGGGGGGGAAGAGGCAGGTGCCAGTGGAGGTTTCTTTTTTTCCATCATGACCTGAACCCAACAGCAAACCCTCAAGAGTCTGATTTCTAATTTAAAACTCAAACCCTTGGGTTCAATGACGGTTCAAATCTTTCTAGAACTAGTTCCGAACACCATACTAGAGACCTCTAGTGATGGTGGTTCTATGGGATAGCAAACATAAAAAGTCAAAGGAGCGCTCTAACTTACCAGCTAGTGGGAATTTCCATTTAGCTGAATGGTTACAGTGGCTGCCTTTGGGATAGAAAGTCCCAGGTCTGATTCCCAACATGGGCTAGAAGTGTGTCTCCCAAGTAGTTGCAAAAGAAATAACAGTGGGGATAAGGATAAGGGATGCTTTGCCTAAGAATTAGGAAGTAGTGCTGTATATGATAGAAGGCACCCTGTGCAAAACAGTGCCACCTAGAAGGGAAAGCTTTTTTAATTTATTTATTTTATTTTTATTTATTTGTATTTTGGATGACACTTTTGAGCCAAGGGCTCTTTTACAAAGGTTCCACATCAAGGCAATAAGGACAATAAGGTGCAAAACATAACATGATCATTACAATGGAACTTACAAAAAAAAAAGACAAGTAAGGTTACAATAATAGCAGCCAAAGGCATTGTCAAGGAATTGTGTTGCGAGTTATTTATACAGTACAAGTCATAGGCGGCTCAGTGAAGCTTTGTTAGGAGTGGGTTAGTGGGAAAAGAGAAAGAAGAGTGGTGGTGAGGGGGTGGTATGGGAAAGAAAGAGAGGGAGGAGGGGAGAAATGGGGAGGGCATTGCCTTGGGTATGTGGTAGATGGGAAACAGCAAGGGAGGAGGAAAGGGGGGATGAAAAATAAAAGGAGACAGATTCATCCTATACCCAGTAATGGGGGGTAGGAGAGGAGGAGGAGCTGAGGCAGTGAGGAGGGATGCTTGAGGGTAGTATGCCTGGAGGGGATTATATGAAGCAATCACATTTATAACCATTAAAGCAGTGCTGAGTAATGGTCCCAGATTTGATTCTCTGCAAGGGTTGGAGGTGCCTCTGCTCAATTAGAGAAGGATGACATAACAGAAAGCAAACACATTTGTTCTCTTACTATATATTTACTATTCACTTTCTGTATGCTCATTATATACTCATTGTACACTTCATGTGTACTCACTGTATGTATACGTAATGTATACCTACTGTATATCCACTGTATATGTACAGTGTACCCACAGTATATTTACTGTAGACATACAGTATACTCTGTACTTACTGTATATTTAATATATATTCACTATGTATGCACTTTATACTTAATGCATGCTTCATGCATACTTACTGTATACTTAATGTATACTGACTGCATACCTACTGTATACATACTGTATATTTAAAGTGTACTCACTGTATTCGCATTGAATACTTAATGTATACTCATTGCATACTTAATGTATGCTCACTGTGTGCTAACTGTGTACGTATTGTATAATTACTCTATTCTCACTGTATGCACACCGTATACTTACTGTAAACTGTCCATATACATATTATCTACTTAATGCATTTTTACTGTAGACATGCTGTATATTTACTGTATACTTAATGTGCACTCACTGTATACTTACAGCAGCATCAAAAACAGAGAGCCTTGAACATGCCCCACAAACCATAGAAACATAGAAACATAGAATTTGACGGCAAATAAGGACCGCTTGGCCCACCCAGTCTGCCCATTTCCCTACCTGATGGATAAGCTGCAGATCCTAGTTAACCAGCAGCCTACTTCTTCCTACCCCCACCCCCTAGAATTGCCTTATGACTGTCCCATGCATGCTTGAATTCCACCACTGTTTTTGACTCCACAACCTCCTCTGGAAGGCTGTTTCATGCATCCACAACCCTCTCTGTGAAAAAATACTTCCTTAAATTACCTCTGAGCCGCCCCCTCTATCTTCAAATTGTGCCCCCTTGTTCTTGCACACCTCTTTTTTTGAAAGATGCTACCCTCCTTGGACTTTGTTGATTCCCTTGAGGTACTTGAAAGTTTCTATCATGTCCCCCCTCTCCCTCCTTTCCTCGAGGCTATACATATTAAGCTCCTTAAGTCTCTCTTCATATGTCTTCCGGTGCAGACCCTGCACCATTTTAGTTACCCTCCTCTGGACAGCTTCCATCCTGTCTATGTCTTTGCGGAGATTGGGTCTCCAGAACTGCACGCAGTACTCCAGATGGGGTCTGACCAGCCGTCTGTACAAAGGGGTAATAACTTCCTGTTTTCTACTGGTGATGCCTCTCCCTATGCATCCCAGTATCCCCCCCAGCCATCCTTGCTGCCCTCTCACATTGCTTGCCCACCTTTAGGTCATCTGATATGACTACCCCCAGGTCCCTTTCCATTTTTGTTGTTGTTAGTATCTCACCCCCCATTGTGTACTCTTCCCCTGGGTTTTTGTTTCCCAGGTGCAGTACCTTGCACTTCTTAGCATTGAATCTAAGCTGCCATACATTTGACCATTCCTCTAACCTTGCCAAGTCCTTCTCATCCTTTCCACCCACCTTGTGCATCAACTCTGCTGCAGATCTTTGTGTTATCTGCAAAGACATCACATTCCTTCCAGTCCCTCTGCAGTAGTCGCTTATAAGACATTGAAGAGGACTGGTCCTAATCTGAACCCTGCGGTACCCCACTAGTAACCCCCTTCTCCAGAGTGGACTCCATTTACTATTACTCTGTGTCCTATTCTCCAGCCAATTCTTTACCCAGCTGTCATCTCGGACCCACTCCCAGGCTGGCTAACTTGTATATTAATCTTTTGTGTGGGACTGTGTCAAATGCCTTGCTAAAGTCTAGGTAGGCCATGTCCACAGCCCCTCCCTGATCTACTACTTTGGTCACCCAGTCAAAGAAATCTATCAGATTCATCTGGCATGACCTTCCCGCTGTGAATCCATGCTGTCTTGGGTCCTGTGCCCCTCTGGCCTCTGGATACTCGACAAGTCTTTCCTTCAGAAGTGATTCCATCATTTTCCCTATCACTGAGGTTAAACTAACAGGTCTGTAGTTTCCTGCTTCTGCCTTGCTCCCACTTTTGTGAAGGGGAATCACATCTGCCCTCCTCCAGTCCTTGGGTACCACCCCATCCTCCCATGATTTGTTAAAGAGGGTAGTCAGTGGTGTCACCAGCATGTTTTTACTCAGGCATTTTTGGGAACCTCATGCTGTTTGCTTTGTTTTGTTTTTAATGAGGTACTGTCTCTAATTTGCTATTGTCTGTATGTTGTTTCATGCACCTTCTTTACCCTGGACAAAGCTGGAGGTAAGACGGCCACCAGGCTGGGCATCCATTTTCACTGCTGTCTGTATCACTGGTTTATTTCACCTCCAAATGCAACCCTTAGTGTGTTTTTTTGTGGAATCAGGAGAATCCTCTGAAGTTGTTTCCCAAGACACTCTGGGGAGTGATCTTTTAAGTTTTTGTCTGTTAAAACCTTTGGCATTTGTACAGACACTGTTCTTTACTTGGTTAAGGGTGGGGTTTTAGCTGCAGGTAGGGGTTAAATGAAAAAGCGCAGGAGATTAGTGTTTTTTATTTTTTATTTTCCTACGGTGGCCTTTGTCTGGAGGACATTGATTTCACAAACATTTTTTCATTAAGCTAAGGATCTCCAGTTTGAAGCAGAACCTGTCACTGAGCTGAGAGAACTGTCAACTGGGATTCCAGGGTGAGGGGAGCTTAGTGGGGAGACATTACCGGAAGATCATTGGAGAACCCTGCCAGAGGATTGAAGGTGGGTGAAGCTGGAGAAATTCTGTCATGGGCTGCGTTGTCATCTTACCAGTCTGCTGGTCCATGCTCTTCAGCTGGATGGTTGGCTGTGGAGTGCCGGAGCGGTGGTCAGAAGAGTGAGAGTGGTGGCAGTGGCCTTTGAACTGTGCCGCATGTAAGTAGGACGTCTGTTCCAGGTGTGGGCTCTGCATGGTTCTCATCAACTGTTTGGCTGTGAGATGAATGATCTTTGATGGCGGACCCTTACCTTGTACTCTGAATGTGTAATTTGTTTCCTAACTGTGTAAGCAGTGAGAGCACATCTCAGACTGCTTCACTGTCCCCCGGATTAAAAGTTCTGCTGGAATAACATTTATAAGTAGAGAGTGAGAGTGCCTCTTATGCTTTTACTGCAATCTCCCCAGCCTTCAAATGTTCCTTGTGCTCTGGACTGTATCTCTGTATTGGTGACTTTACAGCGAGGAAGTTGGCGAGAGCACTTTCCTTAGTCCAGCACTCCTTGAGCCCGAGATTTCTGTGCAAACTGCTAAATTTGTTCTGGATATTTTTTGGTTTTTACTCAACTGCAGTTTGGGTTTTATTTGACCTCTGAGAGCCCTTGAAGATTCTCTTGTAACTTGTTAATTACTTATTTTGTTGTTTGAATTATTTTGGGTTGGTGGGGTGGGGTGTTTTTAGTTAGTGTGTGATGGTTATGTGTATGTGTGTTGTTAGGAAATATTTTTTGTATTAGTGTGGATGTTGGATGTATGTTTAGGGATAGGTTTGAAATAATTTATTGAGTTTTTGTTGCTTATGTTGTGTGCAGAATAGGAAGGTTTTATTAAGGGTATTAGTGCAATAGGGGTTCTGGTTAGTGCCGGGGATGTGTAGGAGTCATGGACCCCTCCAGATTGCTTACACTGCATCCCAGCTGTATGACCTCTGCCCCTTTACTGACCTCTCCATTTCAGCTATAATGGCAAGGCACTGCAGGGAGGTGGGGATTACTAGGGAGTATGCAGGTTGGCAGTGGGACATGGTGGGCTTGGCAGACATGAGTGGTATTGGGGTGGTTAGGAGCAGGAGATGCCCTAGGGCTAAATGGAACTGAGAGATGCCAGAAGTGTTTGGTGTCCATTTACAGGGTTCCCACCAGACAGAGTGGGCAGGCAGCTGGTGGGCCTGCAGCATCCACCAATCCCCTTTGAGCTGTGCTGTGTAATGGCAGATTGATGACAAACAAGACTGCAATTATGGTGAACTTGATTTCATTAGTCGGTCTGGCTTGCATCATGGAGACCTGGCTGGGTGATGATACTGGGCCAGTTTTGGAGGCATCCGTTCCCACCGGTGCTCTGTAGTGCACTGCCCAAGGAAGTAATGCAGGGGCAGGGTGTGTGTGGCCATCTGCTTTAGATCCTACTTGACCTTCACCATGCACCCAATGGGTTCTACCACATCTTTTGAGTGTGTGGCGGTGCTTGGGGAGCCAAGTGTGGGCTGCAGGATTCTCTTTGTTTACCACCCTCTGGCTCAGGAGATTTCCTGCAGGAGGTCACGGACTTTGTCATTGACAAGGTGTTGGAGTCCCCTCAATGGTTGATTCTGGGGGACTTCAATGTCTGGATAAATGATGAAGCTTCACAATTTGGTTATGACCATTTCAGTTGATGACATCACTGGACTTTACACAAATAGTTACTTCTGTGACCCATCACCATGGACACAAATTGAACTTGGTTTTCTCACTGGGGCTTGAGGTTATGAACTTCAAGACTGATTGGGACACTTGGTCCGATCATTGCACAGTGGAATTCTCATTTAGGACCCCCCTGATAGTACCGCCCCCCAGTGAGATGATCAGTTCTCACCCTTTAAGGGGATTGTCCCCAGAAGGACTGTTGGCAGTAGCCAATTTATCTGGTGTGACTGCTGCATGTGCGATTGGCAGAGGCGAGGTGGTGGCTGCCTATAATAAGGCGGTATCTGAGGAACTTGATGCCATTGCACCAGTCTGTATATGACCCAAATCCTCTCGCTTGAGACCCCCTTGGTTTGATGGGCTCTCAAGGTGATGAAGATCATGGGTTGGAAGTTGGAGCATTGCTGGTGGAAAACCCATTCTGAGGAAGACAAACTAGTCTTGCATGCTCATTATCGTGAATACCAAGGGGCAATCGACAATAAGAAGACAGAGTTCCTGTCCATGGAGATTGCAGCAGAGAGGAACAGACCATCTCAGCTTTTTCGGACTATGGGCAGACTACTTCATCCAGTCTGTCTACAGCCAAAAAAAGCTTTTTCAACCTCATTGTGTGATGAGTTTCCTCAGTTTGTCTCTGACAGGAAGTCCTACATTTGGTCAGGGATCTCATCAGTGAGGCAAGCCTTGCTTTGCTGTGATCAGCCGGGTAGGAGAGGAGGCACCCCTATTGTTTGGGAGGAGTTTAGGCCAGTGGAGGTAGCTGAGATCATTGAGGTGATCTCGAAGCTGAGGCACATTTATTGTGAACTGGACCCGGCCCCAACCTGTTTCTTGCTGGGATGTTTCAAGACTGTTGAACCAGTGTTTGCCAGGATTATCCAGTGTTCATTGTCAGAGGGAGTCTTTCCTGATGCCTTGAGTGAGGCACTGGTGAGACCCCTCTTGAAGAAGCCATTGCTCAACCCTGATGTCCTGGTGAATTATTGACTGATCTCCACAGCAGCTCGAGGTGTGCCTCATAGCCTTTGACATCTATGAACCATTCCATTCTGGTTTCAGGGCTAGGCACAGCATTGAAACGGTGTTAGTTAGGGTACTAAATGACCTCCTTAGGGAGGGCAAGAGATAGAGGAGATCAGCCAATTCTTGTTCTCCTCAATCTCTCTCTTCAGCATTTGACACTGTAGATCACTTTGTACTTCTGGATTGCCTTAGAGAGTATTGTGGACTCACCAGTACTGTCATCAATTGGTTTGAGTCCTATCTCATGGGCAGAAAGCAACAGGTGGTGATGGGGAATTTCTCCTCCTCCTCCTCCCCCTCCCCAAAGCTCCTATCGTGTGGAGTTCCTCAAGATTTGATCTTGTTGCCAATGTTATTCATGGCATACATGCTACCAGTGGGTGAGCTCATTAGGTGTTACAGTTTGAGTTTTCTCTGCTATGCAGATGATACCCAACTGTATATGTCCTTTGTTCCTGGAACACAGGATGCTGGAGAAATGCTAAACAACTGCCTGGCTGAGATCAATAACTGGATGTCCTCTAACTGGTTGCAACTGAATCCCAACAAGACATGGGCCCTAGTGATTGAGCCAGGTCGCGAGCATGATGGGAGTGCCTCCAGAGTGGTGACAGTATTGGTCCTGGGCTCCATTCCATTGATGGCTTCCCCTAGGGTAAGAAATCATGGTATCTTCCTGGTTGACAGATTGACACTTGATGAACAAGTGTCATCTGTGGTCCAAAGTGTTTTTAACCACTTAAGGAATGTCATCAGGATTAAACAATTAGTTCCGCCCAAGGACCTGCCATTACTGGTACATGCCTTTGTCACATCCAGGGATGATTACTGTAATGCTCTGTATTTCAGGGTCAGTAGAGGGACCCTCCACTGGCTGAAGCTGGTGCAGAACATAGTGGCCTGGTTAATGACGGCCCTGTCATGTGACCTTGGTCCTGCGAGCTGTGCACTGGCTGCCTGTCAGGTGGAGGATCATCTTCAAGGTGGGCTTGCTCACGTATAAGGCTTTAAACAGACTGGGCCCTGGCTACCTGATTGATCTCCTGACAGCTCTGTCCATTCCCTCTGCTCCTCCACCAGGAGCCTCCTTGCGGTTCCAAAGGCCAGGTTAAAAACATCAGACGAGCGAGCATTTGAGGTCATAACACTAGCCCTTTGGAACTCGCTTCCCATCTTTGTTAGCCCTGATGGTGAAAACTTAAGAGGAGTCCAAAGACTCATCTTTACAAATTGGCCTACCCGGACTAACCAGAGCTGTTTTATGTTTTTAAGACTGTATTTATTGATTTGAAATCTGTATTACATGTTCCCTCACATGATGTATTTTAATTGCACTTATTTCTGTCATTTATTTTATTTGCACTACCCTGCCTGTTTTTATATAAGGCACCCAGAGCTTGCGAGATTGGGTGCCATATAAATAAATGTTACCTACCTACATACCTATCCATGTATATTATCTAATGTATACCTTTAAGCTCTTTAACTGTTGTGTGCACTTTACTTATTGAAAAATGCAAATTTTGCACATGATCACAGACACCACTGGGGTGCAGATTGGTTGCATTTACAACACACAGTTACCTGGATAATGTACAGAGGGCTGCACAAAATGCATCAGGGCTCTGTGCTTTCGCCCATGTTGTTTGCGGTGTACATGCTTCCCCTCGGAGACATTGTAAGAAGATATGGGCTGGAGTTTCATTGCTATGCCGATGATACCCAGCTCTATCTATCTTTTGTACCTGACCAGAATAGAGCTCTGTCAGTGTTTAACAGCTGTCTCAGGGAGATCCAGGATTGGATGAGGTCCAGCTGGTTGAAGTTGAACTCTGGGAAGACAGAGGTGTTGGTTGTGGATCCCAGCCGCCAGATTGAGGGGTTCGGGGGATGTCAAGCCTCCAGTTTATTCTTGGGAGATGCGGAGTTCCCGACCTCTGAACGGGTGCGAGATCTGGGGGTGATTCTTGACGATCAGCTGACATTGCGTGCGCAAGTGTCAGCGGTCATTAAGACATCCTTCTACCATCTTAGGAACATCACCAGGATCAAGCATCTTGTTCCATCCGGCAACCTACCTACGTTGATCCACGCCTTTGTGACCTCGCGTCTGGACTACTGCAATTTCCTTTACTTTGGGCTGCCTGGGGTTGATATCCGCCGCTTGCAGCTAGTGCAGAACTCGGCAGCCTGGTTGTTAACGGGGACTTCTCATTCCTCTCATATCACACCGGTGCTCCAAGATCTGCACTGGCTGCCAATTCAGTGGCAAATCACCTTTAAAGTCAGTCTTCTGACTTATAAAGCTCTACACGGGTTGGGCCCTGACTACCTGAAAGAGCTCCTGGTGCCTTACTGACCGACGCGTCCACTTCGCTTCACCAATGAGGGGTTGCTAGAGATCCCGAGGGTTATTTTAAAATCCTCTGGTGCCCAAGCTTTTATGTTTGCGGCACCCACCCTCTGGAATTCTCTACCACATTGGATTTGAGAGTGCATGACGGTGGAGGGCTTTAAAAAGGGCCTAAAGTCTTTTTTACGGAACAAGGCATTTTTAGATAATGTTGATGCCTATTAATTGCCCTGCTGTTAATTTTAGTTATATGAAGTATTATATGGTTTTAGAATGTTTTCATCTGTAATTTATTGTAATGCGCCTTGGTTTTAAGAAAGGCGTAGACAAACAAAGTTTATTATTATTATTATTAATATTATTTGTCTGCTTCTGTATGAGTCATACTGGAGGGTGATTATGCCCAGGTAAGACTAGCCATTTCTCCTTTAGGTGTGAGTAAAATGAAGCCAATATTCTTTTACTGCACTGGATATCCAAGTTCTGTGTATGCTGAAAGTGGTATGTGTGAAGCTTTATTTGTTTTTGCGTGTATTGCCTTTAGCCTTTCACACCACCTTTTCAGAGGACAATTCTATTTCTGCTGCCATACTTACAGTACAGTCCTGGTATGCTCACTGTATACCTACTGTACACTCACTGTATATTTTTGAAGGACCTTACGCACTGTTGTTCTTGCATACTTTTTCGTATCATCTGTATTTTGCCTCGGAGTCTAGTTCTGTAAATGTATATCACATCTGTTTTAAAGAATTGCACTGTTTACCAGTTATGTGGTGTACCAACTTCACAGTTTTACTGTTGACATTAAAAGCCCTTAAACACTGCTTCAACAGATGCTCTTTCCTAAATTATGCCAGCTGCATTAATGTTAAATTATGCCATTTGATGTGTTTTTTAAACTTTACAAAGCCCTTTTTTAATTAACTTGGAATACTGGCAGTCCAAAGAACAAAGAATAGTCTCTGATCTTTAGTCTCACCCTGCCGCTGCTACACTCATGCTGGATCCACCGCAGCTGGTGAAAGCATGACAGAGCAGTGATAAGAGGCCAGGAGACCTTCTGTTTTCTTTAGACCAGCAGTAATTCAGATTTGTCAAAAAAAAAAGGTTCTGCAAAGTTTATTTGTTAATAAACACTGTGATTCAACATTATAAACAACTGATATAATTTAGGTACGGTCACTCAGTAATTTTGATTGAAGGGGGGCTAGCATGAACTGCAGCTCTAATGCCCTGATGGGCCTTACTATCTCACTGATTTCCTCTCACCATATGCTCCAGCCTTGTCATTCAGATTGGCTAGGAAAGGGCTGCCAGATATTCTTACAACCAGAATAAAACTGTCTGGACACCACACTCATGTCCCTTGTGCCAAGATGCCTAAATGCCTTCCCTAGCTTTATAAAAGAGGCACCCTCTATTAGCAGTTTCAAATGTCAGCTGAAGACTCGTATCTGTTTTCTTATATATTTGATACTTTATAAATTAAACTTGTTTTCAGCAGACACTCAGAATACATTCTAGTTGCTCACTGTGGTTGATGTATTGTACGGCTCTGTGGGTGGGCTTGTACAGAAGGGCATTTTATTTTAGATAAGGTTGATAATGATGAGTGGCATATTTATTATTACCTGTAACTGTATTCCTAACTACCACTCTGAAGTACTTTCAGATACTGTTGTCTGTAAGATTCTATATAAAATAAAACTGTTTCGTATTATAAAATTGTTCACGCCAGATTTCCAGGAATTTTCAATGTGCTGTTCCTACCTTATGGGCTCAGATAAGGTTGAGGGGCTTGGATCGTTGGCTCCTGTGGGGATTCATTGCCAGAAGATATTGTGTTGAAATAAAGTGTGTGGTGCCTCTCTCCAGGGAAAGATAAGTGGTCTAGATCATATGCTAATACTATCCCCCAGGAAACAGTACCAACACATTGTGGTCCCCACTGGTACAGCCTACCTAGTCCCCATACAGTAAATTAATGCTCTACAAATGCAATGCTGGTGAGTCAGGAATTCAACAAGTATCAAAGAGATTTACTGAGGGTCTGGAATAGGGTCTTAGGGGGAAGGCAAGGCAAGGGTTAAGTCAGAAAGGATATTTGTATATAGGAGCAATGCAGTGCCCCAACTGTTGCTAACTCAAGTGCAGCCTGCCCCTACAAAGAACACATTGCCCCTGCCCGACTGTACTATAGGGTGCTGCCCATGTCCCACTGGTGGTACCAGTGTACAGTAACTGCTCTAATCTAACGGAGATCCTGCGGAATCATGGGAACCCAGGTGTTAGAACACTGCAGGCCCCAATGCAGTTACACGTGGTTAGCTGGTACTGGTGTGTTTTAATAAAAAACAGAATATTTGCAGCAAATCCGAAAACTGCAGTCCTGCCCAGATCGCCTATTATAAAAAACATAATTGAATTGTGGCTTCACCAAACTTTGTACAGATCTGTGTCTCAGTCCCTCTGGGCCCTTTCCAGTTACTCACAGTTACCCTTGGTCTTACAGCAGCAGCAGCCTCCTGATTTCTGCAGTGCTGGCTGGATTTATTGACTCCTTCCTCTGTAGACAGGATCATGGCTCTGACATTGCAGGTCTCCTTGGCCATCACCACCATTACCTCCACCAATCAACTGGGCTCACTCTCGGTAGTATCTCTCTCTCTCTCTCTCTCTCTCTGTCTCACTCTCGGTAGTATCTCTCTCTCTCTCTCTCTCTGTCTCACTCTCTGTCTCACTCTCAGTGATCAGATCTCTATTCTAATGTTTGCTTCCTCTCACAGTCTCAGCCATGAAGCTGCTCTCTCAGATCAATAGCTGGTAGATGACATGTCAGAGTCTGCAGAAACAATTGCAGATATTCTACATGAAGTACAGTAGCTTCTCTCTAGCTGTTCAAAATGCTTACTTCTCCCTCACCCAAATACATGCATAGTGCTGACTTGCAGTTGGTATATCATTATGTGTGCGATGCAATTAGAGCACCACAATGAGGGCGCCACAACTAGTTCGCCTGTCATGCTGGCGAACTGGATTTTGCAGTGCTTGGAAGGCAGGGCACCATCTGGGTTTTGTGCCTCTATCCCCATACACCTCTGACCTGGAGGTGATTATATTGAAGTACAGAGGTGTGTGTGTGTGGGGGGGGTGAAGTCAGAACATGCACCAGGGCATTGGGCACGATGGGATTCGGGCAAAATAATTGTCGGATGCAATGTTCATTGTTGGCATTGTGCTGGCACCCTAATGATGGTCACGTTTTTTCTTGTTGCCGTGACATGGGTGAACCCTTGCAGACTTAGGCAGTAGGTCTATCTCAATAGAGAAGAACACACTCTACTAAACTGGGTAAGTCCTGTGGGGAAAACAAGAGCAGCCTTCCTGCTGGACAAAGCCCACTGTCAATCAAGTGGATGGCCTGACTATCAACCCTTGACAGCTGATTGGGTAACTTGAGCCAAGGAAAATTAATCAGGTCCTTCTGAGGTCCATGAGCCCTCTGATGACTCTGAAGTAGGCTCTGGGGTCTGGATGGTTACTTGCTGTCTTCTGACTCTCACTGCTGTGCTGAAATTGGTTCAGTGGTGCAAAAGATGACAGTAAACATCAGTCCCAAATGCACAATACAAAAGTCACTTTTGAAGAGGCACTGGCTCCTTGAGACACCATTTGTGCTCCTTAAAATGTCCTGTGCAAGTAAGCACTAATGTTCAGTTAATCAGGGAAAGCCCCAACTCTTCCCATGTGTCAGCCATCTCTCGGTCGGTGGCAGAGAAAGTTACATGGTGCATCAATGAAAATACAAGTCTAGGCACAGGGTGCGCTGAACAAGAAGCAATCCTCTTCACTGACTCTCTGACCCCTACAGCCACAGACCATAGTCCACAGAGGTTGCAAGCTGCATTACTAAGGCCCTATATATACTGTGCCTCCTAACAAACTGAGAAAAAATTACTGAGGACATAAAAAAGGTAAAAAAACTTTTTGCAGGTACATCTGAGAGAAAAGAAAGATCAAGGGGGCATTGTAAGACTAAAAACCAATGAGGGTCAGCACACGGAAGAGGACGTTGAAAAAGTGAATGTTTTGAACACATTCTTCTGCTCTTTGTTTACACATGAAGATAGTGGAAATGGTCCAGCACTTGGTAAAGATGAACACCACACCCAGGAGGCAGACAATAGCCCTATTACAAAAGATGGAGTCCTACAGGAACTAAACAAATTAAAGATGGACAAAGTCATGGGTCCAGATGGAATTCATCCATGAGTCTTGAAAGAGCTCAGTGAGAAACCTGCTACTCCACTGGCCACACTCTTCAACAAATCACTGGAGAGTGGACAGATACCAGAGGACTGGAAAAAGGCCACTATAGTGCCCCTACATGAGTGGCAGCAAGGAAGAGGCAAGGAACTACCGACCTTTCAGCCTTACCTCCATTGTGAGGAAGATCATGGAGTCTATATTAAAGGAAAGGATAGTGGTATACCTGGAAACCAGCAGGAGGCTTGACTCTAAACAACATGGCTTCTCATCTGGACGATCTTACCAAACAAACATGGTGGAATTCTTCAATTGGGTAACTAAAGTAGTAGACCAGGGTGCGGCCGTAGATATTGTATATCTAGACTTCAGTAAGGCCTTTGACTCCTTCCCACACAGAAGGCTCATCAACAAACTGGAGAACACAGGTATAGGAAGTAAGATTGTAAATTGGGTGAGAAACTGGCTACAGGGGAGGTCAGAGGACCCCAAATATTCTAGTAAATGGTGCTCTATCACAGGAAGGGAAAGTAAAGTGGGGCCCTGCAGGGGTCGATGCTGGGACCAATACTTTTCAACATATTTATCAGTGACATTGCAGATGAATTAGAGGCCTATTTGCAGATGCCTCCCTACCAACTCAATTACACCACAGTAATGGCCCTATCTCTGGCAAAATGGAAATTCTGGACGCCTTCAATAACCACTTCACAACAGCTGGCCTTGCCTTTGACACCTCTCCAGCTAACCTGCTGCGTGAACAATTAAGCTCCCAGTACACTGGTGCTCAGAGAGCTGACTCTTCCTTCAGCTTCAAATCTGTACTGTTGAAGCAAGTAGAGGACCTACTATGGCAGCTGGATATCAAAAAAAGCGAAGGGGCAGACTCTCTGGACCCCTACTTTCTAAAGATTGCATCCCATGTACTTGCAGTCCTCCAACACATCTCTTTAACCTATCTTTAAACTCTGGTTCTATTCCCATACCGTGGAAGATAGCCCAAGTGGTTCCCCTTCTAAAATCAGGGGACCCTATGGACCTTAATAATTACAGGCCCATTTCCATTCTACCAGTGCTATCCAAGATACTGGAGAAATTAATGAGTACCCAGTTAAGGGAATATCTTGACAATGCTAACCTCCTGAATCCAGCTCAATCTGGATTAAGGGCCAAGCATAGCACTTTTACTGCACTAGCCAAGGTCACAAATGACTGGCAAACTGAATTAGATAAAAAGAATAATGTCTGTACAGTATTTCTTGACCTGAGCAAAGCATTCAACACTGTGGATCACGAGCTTCTACTATCATCCTTGCACTCCATTGGCCTAGATCCACCCTCCCTTAAGTGGTTCAGGTGTTATCTTACCGGTAGGTCACAGCAGGTAAAAGCTGAAGGTGACCTATCCCCATTAAAACCACTGTTAAGAGGAGTCCCCCAAGGTTCTATCCTGGGTCCTCTCCTTTTGGCCCTCTATATAAATAGTATTGATTCAACCCTCACCAAATCCTCTGTACACCTCTTTGCTGATGACACTGTTTTGTATGTCAGCAACTCTTCTTCTGCAGCTGCCCGTGAAATCCTACAAATAGAATTCTCCTTGTTACAATATCAGCTACTTGAGAAAAAGCTTCTGTTAAATGCAAAAAAAACTAAAGCAATGATGTTCACAAATCAAAGCTCCACCAGCACCTCCTCTTCAATCATTCTCCCCCAGCTATGCACTATACTTGGAGAAAATCTGGAGTATGTAGAAAAATTCAAATACCTAGGTGTGTGGATTGACAGCAGACTCGACTTCACTCATCATTTAGAAGAACTGCTAAAAAAGCTTCGCCAAAGGCTTTGCCTTTTCTATAGATTAAAACCCTTCCTAAACAGAGATTCAAAGATGAGGTTAGTCCAGGCCATTTTTCTCTCAGTTGTTGACTATGCAGACTTCCTTTATAGTCACTGCCCCATCTCCTACCTACACAAATTGGATACCTTATACCATAGAGCAATAAGATTCATAACAGATCTGCCATCTAATACCCATCATTGCTCTCTTTATGCTGCAGTTGGATGGGTTTCCCTACACCTCAGAAGGAACAGAAATGCAGCTCTATGGATTTACAGAGCGTTATCAAAAAAACTTCCAAACTATATTCTGGACTACTTCACCCAGACCATTCCTAGCTCCTATGCACTAAGAAGCAACAACATCATCCTGTTCAAATTGCCCAAATTCAACACCCGGCTAGGGAGGGCAACAGTCAGCTATTCTCTAGCTATAGCATGGAACACCCTACAAAAATCCTTAAAAACTGTCCAATATTATACCAATTGCATCCTTTAAACAGCGTTGTACAGTTTTCTTCACAGAAAATGCAGTTGCTACCACTAGAGCTAGCTTTGTCATCTCACAATCTCCCTCCCAAAAATTCACGATATATGGCATAATCTTTGTTCTTCAGTTCTCCCCTCCCAGGCAGACACCCCATCTTATGGCACCCAGTAATACCTTCCACCATCCTAGTATTACATTATGCTGTGTGTTTGCCATGGCCCCTCCACTGGGATATGTATACACTGTATATACTGTAAATATTAGCTTAACTTTCCTATAACCCATTTTATCATGTGAATTTTACTGTACATCACTGTGTTTATGAACGTTTTTTTCCCCTGTATGTATAACTGTTTTATATAAGTGTATTGATGTATCTGTTGTGTATCAACTGTTGAACCTTGACCTTATCAGGTCCATCTTGTAAATGAGCCTTGCTCAATGATGCTCGCCTGAATAAATAAAGATTTGATGATGATGATGATGATGATGATGATGATGCCACTAACTTCTGTAACAGGGTGGGCATGCAGAAAGGGGCCAAAAGAATGGAGCCAGACCTAAGGAATCTGGCAGAATGGTCCAAGATTTGGCAGTTGAAGTTCAATGCCAAAAAATGCAAAGTCATGCACCTGGGAAAAGAATCCCGGGAACAAATTACTCATTGGGAGGTGAAACATTAGCCATCACCAACCTTGGACGAGACTTTGGAATCATGGTATCAAATGACCTGAAGGTAAGAAGGCAATGTGAAAAGGCATCACAAAAAGCCAGTAGCATCCTAGGATGCATAGGCAGGGGTATTACAATCAGAAAGTGAGATGTAATAATCCCGTTGTACAGGTCCTTGGTGAGGCCTCAGCTGGAGTACTATGTCCAGTTCTGGGGACCGCACTTTAAAAGGACATAAACCGATTAGAGTCGGTGTAAAGAAGAGCTACGAAGATGATACAAGACCTCCACCATGAACCCTACGAGACTAGACTTAGGCAATTAAACTTGTACTCCTTGGAACAGAGAAGAGACAAGGGAGTCATGATAGAGACTTTTAAATGCCTCAAAGGAATCAACTCAGCACAGGAGCAGAGCCTCTTCAATGAGAATAAAGAGGCACGTACCAGAGAGCACAATAGATGTTTGGTGGGGGGTAAGTTCTGGAGTAATGTCAGAAAGTTTTTCTACACAGAAAGGGTTGTGGAGCCTTGGAACAAACTGCTACAGGAGGTGGTGGAGGCAAACACGGTTAGGGAATTCAAGCAACTTGGGATAGGCATTGTGAGATATTTAAACAAAGAAGTATATACTGGGGGTAGTTAAACAAACAAACACACATGCAAGCTAGATGGATCAAGTGACCCCCATCAGCCATCACATTCTTATGTTCTTATGTTTCTAAAAGGCTTTAACTCTGTTAAAACATTTTAAGAGGGTTGTGTCCGGACTGCAGCACGATAAAATCACTGCTAAAATTCGTGTTTTAAAACTGTGCTAAAACCCTGCTCAGAGCAAGATTTAGCATGGTTTTAGACAAATAATGGTTGCCATAACCCATGTTAACAGTAGTGTGGACACAAACCATGTTGTAACACGTGTTACGGCAACCCGACCTAAAAAAAACTATTTTTAGTATGAACGGTTAAACAAAAAATACTTATTGGATATGCCTAAGCTCCCAATGAGCTCTTGTTTTTAAGGATGCACTCTTTACTGTGATCTGTTACTGAGTCTGAGCAGGAGTATTCCATCATGCATTGTGGCATCCACAATGCTTTGCACTGGTGCCACAGTCATGTCTGGGAACTCACTTGGGCAAGCACAGTGTCAGAGCACAATGTGGACGCTCCATGAACTGTGTAACTAAGTACCAGATTCAAAAAATGTTTTTTTAATATTTTTGGAATCACTGCTAGTGTGTACAGGACTGAACAGTCAACAGAATAAAAGACTTCACTACAGACAATACAAGTGTAACTGGGTCACAGCGGATGTTGCGGTTATCTTATCTTTGCCTCATGCCTCACAAGGCACACAAGACATCAATATATACCTGTACAAAACAAAATCCCCATAATAACATGTAATGCAACTAACTGTGTAAAGGTCCTTGGGGTGGATGTCCCTTTACACAGAGCCAAATGAGGTTCAGTTCACGACCTTATTAGTTCAAAACATCAGGACAGGCTAGGGGGCACTTTGAAACAGTTCACATTATCTAGGTACAACCCCCCTGCAAATCAGGGGCTTACCCACCCGCCACCTCTTTCCTGCAAAACCCTCCCCCCTACATCCTCCCACCAGCACCCCTTCCTTTCCACCTTACTCCCACCCCCCATTCCCTCCTCTGTATACTAGCTTACCCTCACTACCCACTTGCTGTTGCTTGGCCTAGGCCCCCTAGCAGGGTTCTCTGCATCCAGGAGGGGTCCAGAACCGAGGCAAACTCCTTCCTCACCTCCTATTCCCACCCCATTCTTTCCTGAAAGGACTGAATCTCGGCCCCTCTTCTCTCCCACCTCCCTGTCTCTTAGTCCTTCTGAAGCCTACTGTCTATTGCTGCCTATTTTACTCCTGTTGTGCTCTACCTCTGCTACCTACAACCCGCTTCCCTCCTGTCATGCTCTATGTCTGCCTT
This sequence comes from Neoceratodus forsteri, assembly GCA_016271365.2. NCBI lineage: Eukaryota > Metazoa > Chordata > Ceratodontiformes > Ceratodontidae > Neoceratodus > Neoceratodus forsteri. The sequence goes on along the minus strand of CM028131.1, from coordinate 154,316,294 downwards.
GTGCAGGCAGGGTCCACAGCATACCGGAGGGGCCAGGCCCCAGCAGACCCTTCTCTTCCTTCCTGACATGCTTTAACTCCCACTGCCTACAACCTGCTTCCCTCCTGTTCATGCTTGACCTCCGCCTGGTGCAGGTGGGGTCCCCAACATTCTGGAAGGGTCAGGCCCTGGCAGATCCTTTTCCTCCACTCCTTGCCTTCCCCTCCTCCAAATGCCCCCTTTTCACTCCCCTGCTCTCTGCCTATATGCCCCCTACCCACCCACCTCCCGCCGTCCTTCCTAGCTGTAGTTATTGGCTAACCCCTAATCTCTAATGCACTTATAGTCAACTTTGCACTTTTGTTACACATTGCAAATTTTGTTCTATCTGTGTCTCTCCTCACAGTCATGACCTAGTTCAACCTCCTTGTATTCTATCAAGCCATTTTCTGACTGCAAAGCTATGTCCCACCAAGTGTTTGCCACAGATATTTGTGCTATTGTATATATCTAGTTCAAGACTGTTAGCATTGTATCCATCTAGTTCATACCTGTTAGCATTCCTCCTTTTCAGTACTTCTGTATAGTCTGCTCACTTTATTGAATGTAATCAAATTGTATATCTATATTGTTTACCAAATCTCTGTATACTATCCTCATGTTCCCCTACCCCCCCCCCCCGGGTGGCACCGGGAGATGAGCAACTTGTTGCTCAGCATGCCTTCCTGGTGAAACAGTTCAACAAATAAATAAATAAATGTAACTGTCATTTTTCTGCTCTCCCAGGGATCTCCCAATCGAGCCAACAATTTTTTCTGTGCCCTAGGTCCTTTCCTGCCCTTAGTGCCCCAGCCATCAGCCCAAGTCCTTAATCCAGCCCTGCAGGGCTCTTAAAGTCTGACCGCGATCTTCCGCTATGTTGTCTGCCCTCAGGCAGCAGGGATAGTGTAGGTGCAAGCAACACCTTTGATCTGTGACCACACTAAATTGCGGTCAAACCAGGGGGTGTTCCATGGGTCCCAGGATCCCCATCACCTAAGTGGGATCCAGTGACCATGGACGGGCTGCTGATAGGCCATTCCCCAGAAAGGTAAAGTAGTTCCACGAGGTGTTCAATTGGGGTTCATTTAAATATTCATGAGCTGAGCCCCAATCTTATTTGAATATTCATGAGACTGTCTGCCCTTGGGGAAGCTGTTCTTGGCTACAGCTGGGGGAAAAAGAAAAATAAGTGTTTAACTAAAATATTGCAACTGCATATGTGTTGGGGAAAGTGTTTAAAAAATGGGGAAAGCGTTAAAATAAATTAATGCCTCTCTCCTGGCTTCACCAGACAATTTTGGGACTCAGAGTTCCAGCCTGTCTGCTGCTACAAGGCATCCCTAAATATTGGCAGCAGCAACAGGAAAGCGGACTGAGCAAATTTCTCAATCTTTGCAGCAATAGCAAGTACACAAGCAGTGCTAAAGAACTGTGGGGAATGAGGGTCTAAAACTGTGGGAGAATTCAAGAATGCATGGGACAGACATAAGGCAATTTTTGTGGGGGATAGGAAGAAATAGGCTGTTGGTTAACTAGGATCTGCAGCTTATCCTGTAGGTAGGGAAATGGGTAGACTAGGTGGGCCAAGCAGTCCTTATCTGCCATCAAAGTCGATGTTTCTATGTTTCTATGGGGCAAATATCTCCTTATTTCTATCTGTACCAGAACTTTAATTTAGGACTGTGCCTAATCTGCTAACAGGACAGTGGGTTAAGCAACCATTGCAAGTTACCACAGCCAATCAGAAAGCCAGAAAAACAAGGCCAGGACTTGTGGGACTTTCACTAAAGCTCATCAGAAAATGTCAAGTGCTAATGGCGATTTACAGGGACCTAATTCTAGCACCAAAACAGCAGACCAACAGGGCATCGAGTGAGGTTCATGCATTATTCATTTCTGTGGTTGACAGGACCTCCAGCCAATCAGAGGCCAATCACCCCATCATCGCAGCCAATCAGAAGCCTCAGAAAAGCCCTATAAAAGACAGAGTTTTCCAGCATTTTGCCAGATTCCAGCCTACAGATTCAAGAGGGAGCCACCCACAGGGGTGGGGCTCAGGCCCCTGCCATACCACTGGGCCTGGACATTCCAGCTAAGCCCCTCCATCCGGGAGGGGGTGTTTTTTTTTAAGTTTGAAGTAATTTCAATTAAGTTTGAAGCTGCTAGTCTGGAGGTTGCCAGGTTTGTCCCCCAGGTGCCAGCCCTCCCTCCCTTCCACATCGGGGGCAGATGTGGACCTAAATCCAGATGACATCAAGCAGCACTGACCCAGGGCCTCAGCCATGAGAGGACTGAAGATGCCAGGAGCCTTCTATAGCGGGGATCGGTCGTGGAGAACCTGCATGAGCACCCTTGTACCACCCCGGTGCAAGGAAAAGATACAGCAAGGTATAATCTGTGGTCGTCATGCCCTTGTAACTGTGTAATGCCAAGAAAGATAAGTAACTATGGGACGATATGCCCTGTACCTACAATTGTGAGAAACTGTGAGAGTAATTAGTCTGGGTCACTTTGTCGAATGTGACTGTTAACTTAGTAGTTCTTCAGTTCGCACCTTGCCTGCTGCCCTGCCAGCCCAATGCAGGTGTAGCTTTGAGACTGTACCATGCAAACTGCAGCTGTTGCTGGGGGTACCTAAGAGAGCCCGGACAGCATGCACTTAGGCAAATCATATAAATGTGCTGATATTCATCGGTACCCAGTATTCGGTCAAGATTTTGCTATGGAGCTGCCAGCCATAGCCGCCTTGCCACTTCAAGGGACATGAGACCCAAGGGTCGACTTGAAATTGTGTTTAGAACCTGGAAATGACAGTTTTCCACCTTATCTGAATTATGACACGTTAGAGAAGTGTTGGTATATGAATGTACTGGATGTGACCACAATATATATGTGCTGAATATTCAGGATTTGTGAATTCAAGATCTAGCCAAGGTAACCTGGACCAGTTGCCATTTCTGAAATTTTCAGTCTGAGACAAGCAAGGCAATCCCTGCTCTTTCGAGACAAGCAGGGCAATCCCTGCCCTTCTGCGACAAGCAGGGCTATCCCTGCAACTCTGCCAAATGCAGGGCAATCCCTGCATCTTTGATAAAGATTGACAGCCATTGTTGTTTCAGTTGCTTTCCAAGTTAGCCCCTTCCTCTTAATTCAAAGCCAGCCAACTTGACCAGCAGCAACATCCACCAGGCCTGCAACATTCAGGACTTTGGTATCTGGGTACCCAGGGTATAGTGTGAGATTGCAGGGTTTCATACATATCTGGGACTAGTACCAGTGGTGGGGATAATCATTATGTAACCCTTGATTTAGTCAGCAGCTTAGATAGCCTGGGCTCTGGGTATCATTGTCTGGTCATTGAAATGTGATTGCCTTTTCTGTTAATTTAATAGCCACCCAGCTGGAGGGTATACCAGCACAAGAGAAACCTGTGTACATTTTGTAAATAGAAATCAGCCTAACCGCTACTCCTCCTGTTTCCCCATCCTAACTCCTATGTCCCCCAAATAAATCTTGTTATTACTGTTTTTGCAAATCATCATGTGTGAACATATTATTAAAGAAAGTCATCAATTCAAAATGTCTTAAATGTGGGGAAATGTAAATGGGTCATGTCTGGGGGTGGCAAATGGTATTTGTGGGCAGTATAATATCTCAGGGGGGTTATACCTGGTAACAGCTAGCCAACGTAAAGATAAACTCTGAGTGGAGGCACTGCACATATAAGTTAACAAACCTAAACCCCTCAGCTTAGCTTGTAAGTAGTAGGCAAGGGTGTAACACTAGGAGTACAGCCACCTGGGGGTTACACAGGTGTAGCCACCCCACCTTCCCATTTGTCTAGGGGCACCTGATGTTTCAAGGGGGGGGACTACCCAAAAGGAACCCAGACCAGAACATTAACAACCATGGAGAATAAAATGGTGTTATCTTAGGATGGCCTGGGTTCTACTGCAGTAGAATGGAAACCACTACCCCTCGCCATGCCTCTGGATACTCAGGATTAGAACAAGAGACCTCTTCTTTTTTTTCTTTCTTCTCTTGGAGTCCCCCACCAGCATCCCAGCCCAGGAAGCACTGACATCAAGTGGGCTGTGAACTTTAAACTCTCCGAAAAGAAATCTGGTTAGCAATCCATCAGATTCTCTGCAATTCATCTATTTAGTAAAACTTTAAAAACACTCTTACACTCTCAAGAATAAACAAACCAATTAATTGCACCTGAGGTCCCAATGATTCACAAGGACCCAGAGGTTCTCATTGCTTGCTTTATCACACCTTCACCTTCCAGCTCCATGGAGCACAACTATTTACAGAGCCAGGAGGCACAAGACTGGGAGAACAGATGTCCTAGGCAGCATTCTACTCCAGGCAGCTGATAAGATCTCAGATGCTGTACCCGAAACCTCCCCAGAACCTTCACCAGACCTCCAGGCCAAACCTACCCATTGGCACTGGTAAGTTAGTGTCTGACTTATCCTTGTTCTTCTTCCTTTTCCCATGTCAGTCTCCTGCCTGTTGGAGAAGTGGGATGCTTCTCCCACCTGGTCCCATGCCAAGGGGACACAGAAATGTTCCTTCCCTGACCAGTCCCTCGAAATCCCTACAAATGCTGTACTCCCCTGTAACATGGGCACTGTAATCCCTGGACTCCTTTTCTCACAGTTACGGTGGGGGGGATCTCAAAAATACTTTTGGCCTGTGCACCCATCAACCTCACATCCTGTGCCTGCTTTAAGCTACCAGGTCTGGAGGGCTTCCCAAGGCCTGTCCTAATAACCTGTGGCCCACCCCAATAGCTTTTGATTGGCGCCCAGAGACCTTCCCTTCCAAGCAGGCTGCATGGCAGGTGAGAAGCCTCCAGCATCCCCTTAACCAGGTCTGGACCACCCTGCCATGTTTGGAGCTGGGAAAGGAGCTGCCACCACCCTTCCCCTGGAGGAATCCTGCCACAAAACCTCCAGCCCTGGAAATCCAGACCTACTTCCTAATGGGCCTGGAACGCCATCAAAACTACCTCCTAGGGCACTCTCACCACCCCTTTTCCTCTGAGATTGATTACAATAACCATACTCACCAAATATTTATTTTATTTATTTATTAACATTTCGGAAAACCTGTGAGCAGAAGCTCTTTACATTGGTACCACATCACAAACAGGATAACAATTAAAACATAGTTACATTTCTTATGATAACAGGTAAAAATGCATTATTTGAGCTGGGATCAGACAGCACTGGTTTACCAGGAGCAAGGACAGATTGTGGTGGAGGCAAGGATAGAAGGTACAGAGACAACTGGGGAAACAACAACATAGACAATGGAAGCGCAATTCACAGAAAAGTTGGAGGCACTGTACAAGGTATGCCTGAGTCAGGACATTTACTAGCTTGCTAAGGACAAAAAAAAAGTAGGGAGGGTGAAGAGGGTGAAGGGCGGGAGAGAGAGGGGCTATCCTAAAGGAGGGAAAGGTATGGGGTAGGGGCGGTAGGTGAAGAAAAGAGGGGAGGGGATGAGTAAGTGCATATAAAGAAAGCTAGGGTGCAAGAGGGGAAGTGCTTAAGGTATGTCGACCTACATAATGCATAGGTGAAGGGAGGGGTAAGAAGCCTATTGGCAGCAGTCACAGGAAGCCTCAATGATAAGGTGGCCTGAGCTGATGTTTGAAAGAGCCCAGGGAAGTTGCATTGATTATCTCAGGAGGAAGCAAGTTCATCCAGAGTGGGGTTCTATAGGTGAGGGCTTGCTGCCCAAGAGCTGTACGGCAACGTGGGGTTCTGAACACCTGGAAGCTGGATTTCCTGGTAGTACGATGGTTCAGTGGTGGAGTTAGGAGAGCATGGACACCAGGTGGCATCAATCCAAGGCTAACTTTTTTAGCAATCAGGCAGGTTTAGTATCGGAGCCTGCTGTCAAATTGTAGCCAGTTAGCCTGGACATAGAGATCGCTTGTGTGGGCAAGTCAATCAGCACCAGTGAGTAGGTGACAGGCTTTATTCAATAATGTTTTGATGCGTCATAGGGCAGTGTCAGTGGCAGACCCATAGATGGCAATGCCATAGTCAGAGAGGGAGATAACTGAACTATGGATGGTGAGGTACAGGGTGTCCGGGGTCAGGTTGCGTTTACAGTATCCCTATTCTCCTGTTTATTGCCTTCACAGTGTTACTAATGTGCTGAGTGTAGGACAGGGTAGAGTCAACAGTTATACCCAGATACTTAAATTGCTGGACCAGCTCGAGGGGTGACCCCTCACCATTTTTAAAGGTAAGAGGGAAGTTCTTGTGCTTGCTGGTGAACAACATAGTCTTGGTTTTTATTTGTAATTTAGTATAAGCTTGTGCTCAGCAAATAATTTTTTAGTGGATGCGAAGGCATTCTGGAGCTGGTCTTGAAGGTGCATTGGATGGGAGTGATTGGTGAAAATAACAGCATTGTCCACATAGAGCAGAATGCGGCCTTGACATGAGATTGGGAGAGGATTTAAAAATGTACTTAATAATAGCAGGCCCAAGATGGAGCCTTGTAGGGCCCCAGAGTGAACAGGCCTACTTTCAGAGTGAACACCTCCGATTTTCACTTGCTGTGACTGATTGTTTAGGTAGCTCATGAACCATGTCGTAGTATCTGAGGAGACTCTGGCTGGTTGATAAGGAGTGCATGGTTCATGGTGTCAAAGGCCTTGTTTAGGTCTGTGAAAGTCACACCAACCAAGAGTCCTTGTTCCAGAAAGTTGTGTATCAATTCAGTAAATTCAAGTAAACCTGTGACAGTACTATGTCCATGCAGAACCCGTACTGTAGGGCACATTACAACTGGTGTAGTTCAGGTACTCCACAAGTTGGTCAGCCATGATGTGCTCCAAGGCCTTAAAGAGTGGAGGGAGTATTGAAATCAGACGATAATTCCCTAGGATCGTTCGGTCTCCACTCTTGTGCAGTGGGGTAACCATTGTAGATTTCCATCATTGAGGAAACTGTGAGAAGCTAAGGGACAAATTGATTATTTTGGTGATGGGTGTGAGGACTTCTTCCAGTGAGAGGGTTATAAACTTGAGGTCTAGGGTATCTCCGCTGAGCCTCGATTTTTCAAGTACTTTCTTAAGGTAACTCCTGGCTTCATTTTCAGAGACAGCCTTGAAGTAGAATGGTGGGTGGTTAGGTTGTGAGGCAGGGTTCCCCTTGCTCCTACTTGTTTGGGTGTGGTTGAAATAGCCTGGTGGCAGGACACTGCTTAGGTCAGAGAATGCCTTATTGAATGCATCTGCGATGACTTTTGACTCCATGGTTGGGGGTTCACCAAGATTTATCATGTTAGGGATACTCTTAGGCTCTTTCCCTGTGATGTCCTGAATATTTTTCAAGAAAGACTTGCTGTTATTCCAGCTGTTAGCGAGGGCATATTTGAAATACTGACTTTTGGTCAGTTGGATTGCCCTGGTGCAATCATTTCTAGCCTTTCTGTAGTTTAGAGGTTAGATTTGGTACTTGAGTCCCATGTCTTCTGCCACAGGTGATCCCTTGCTTTTAGGAGTTCAATAAGCTCGAAGGTGATCCAGGGGCTGCTGGTCTCCTTTACCTTCCTTGTTTTAAATGGCACATGCTTATCACAAACTCTGTTGAAATGGGTGACGAACTGATCAAGTGCTGTGTCTACATTAGTTGTGGTGAATATCTCTGACCAGTCTTGGTGCCTAAGGTCAGCTTTTAGTTGTTCAAGGTGACCTCCGATTAGCACCCAGTTGGTGATAGTTTTAGTAGGGGGTTTGCAGTACTTGTTAGACTAGCAGCATGTGATGGGGGAGTGGTCACTAAGGCTGTCTGGAAGCATGGTGATCTCTGATATATGCACTGGCCAGTTAAATAAAACCTAGTCCAGCAGGGTACCAGACCTGGTTCTGTAATTTATCCTAGCTGGAGTCTCCACTAATTGTGTAAGGTGGATGGCTGAAAGAGCATCTTTGTGAGCAGAGGCTGTGGGGGAGAGCCAGTTGATGTTGAAGTCTTCAAGCATTAATACTTCAGAGTGCAGGCTTAGGTGGCATAGGCTACTTAGCAGTGTTGTGAAAGTGGTTGCTGTGTTCTTTGGTGGGATGTAGACTGAGATCACTGTAAGTGATTTGTTGTGGGCTCTGAGGAGAAGTTTGATTGCCAGCATTTGTACTCAGTCACAAGAGTTAGGCACAAGGATGGTGAGGCCCTGCAGTGTATCTTTTAGGTATACTGCATAGCCTCCACCTCTCTTACTGAGCCGGTTCTGCCTGAACATCAAGTATCCCGGGACAAGAACTGATGAATCAGGAGCTTCAGGGGCAAGCCAGGTTTCTATTACAGAGATGACATCAGGATTGTGCAGAGTGAGCAAAACTTTTAAGCCATCCAGTTTGGGAAGCAGGCTGCAGATATTGATCATAGCTATTTTTAGTGACCCTATATTTTTTGGGAGAGTTTTGGAGTTAGAGAGTGGGCCAGGATTTGGATGTATGTTGCCTGAGAGTAAGAACAACAGGAGTATAAGCCTTTTTATTGTCTCCTTGAGTAGTTTTTTGTTGTAGGTCTGAGATCTTCATTTGGTGTGGCACCCAGTATAGGCACCTTGGGAGACAAGGAGGTGAGGGAGAAGTGCCAAGGAGGGGTTCCAGCACAGGCAGCCGGGTGCTCTCCAATCTGAGCTGGTAGCCCCAGGGGTTATGTATGACTTGGTCATCTTAATGTAGGCTAAGGTTGTGGTCCTGTATGCATTAAGAACATCTTGCTGCTTAGCCAAGGAAGGAGGTGCAGTTACTGATCCACCAGGGAGACATAGGAGAATGGGTAGTAACAGCGGTGTGGCACCCAGGGGCGGCCAGGTGTCAGAGTGAGCCTTGGTGACTATCTTGAGGAGGTACTCCAGTGGTATAGGCTACTGTGGGAGATATGTAACACAATCTTCTTAGCAGAATGCCTGGTTAAGATTGTTGAGCCAAAGAGGCGAATACTGTAGGTCCTTTAAGAATACAATTGTGAGGAACTTGGTGTTTATGTCTTTAAGTAGACCTGTTGAGTGATTGGGCAAGGGCTGAAGGGAAGTGGTTTACATTGCAGAAAGAGCACTTAATACTGGCAGAGGTGGGGGTGGGGAGGGCAGGGGTGGGGAAGGGCAGGAGACAAAAATCTGCCCTAGCAAGGCAAGTTGCAAGTACCCGTAGGTCTGGCCGAATGCCTAGCTAGAGCTGAAAGTCTAGGCAGAGGCACTTTTTTCTTTAAAAGTCAGTGGGACTGGCCATCCAATAGGAGGTGAGCAGACCGTCCCTGTAGCCAATAATAATAGAGGCTTTCAAGCCTTGGTCTCACCGTTCCTTAGTGTGAGTAGAACTGGGGGCACATGCTGGTTGAGGCGACCGAACCCGTGTAGAGTGTCGGGACCAGAGGCACCACTCTTCAACCCTCCTGGGCTTCTGTCTCAATCCTCAGGGGGCAGGCAGGAGATGTGAAGTACGTGCGACTATACCGAGGCAGAACCCAGACCACTAGAGCCAGTCTTCAGCCTGATCAAGGGCTCTATCTGTGGAGAGGAAGGGAGAAGGAGAAATTAAGTAAAGTCAGAGCAGGGGAACAGCGGGTTGGGATCTAGGCGGGAAAAGTGGCAGTAATCACCAAGAAAAAGGCAAGGGATTAGACTGGGTGAGATAGCATGGAAACATCAGGGGGATAGAGATGCTATGCAACCATTCATAAAATGCAAAGAGAAGGGCAGGGGTGTCTAGGCCATGATGCGTGAGGTGCCAGGCCAGTCTTTGGGGAGAAAGGAGATGAAGGAGTGTAATTAGGAGCAAGATAGGATGGGGGTGTCAGAACAGAAGATCAGGTAGTAGGAACCCCGTGAAAGTGGCAGTCAATTGCAGCAACAGAATGAACTTTGGCTGAAATATAATTGAGCAGTTTCAACAGTCTGACTATCGGCTAGCTCAAATGCAGAGGTGATCTCAGAATCTGACTTTTAGATAACTCAGATGTGGCAGTTTCTAAATTAGTCTGACTATCCGGCTAACTGAAATGCAACAAAATCAAGAACAGGCAGTGTGATATATTACAAAGTTAACAGTAATGAACAGAGTAAAATTGACAATAAACTTTAAAAATCTGCCCTAGCAAGGCAAACTGCAAGCACCGCAGGTCTGGCTGAACGTCTAGCAGAGCCAAAAGTCTAAGCAGAGGCGCCTGTTTTGTTTAAAAGTCAGTGGGACTGGCCAGCCAATAGGAGATGGGCAGACCGTCCCTGTAACCAATAGTAATAGTAATAGAGGCTTTCAAGCCTTTGTCTCACCATTTCTTAGTGCAAGCAGAGCCAGGGGCAGACGCTGGTTGCAGCGGCCAGACCCATGTACTCCGTCCTCAATCTGCGCCGCACCCACTGTTCTGCCTCACTCCACTAAGGCAGATCCCTTATACTAGTCCTGCGGGCTTTTCCCGTTTCCAGCTATACACCCTTCCTGTACTCAGCATTGAGAGGGTCCTCCCTGTTGAGTCCACCCATCCTGCTCTATAGGGCACGCAAGCGCTCTGGGATGTGGGGGGCTTCTATCATTAGCTGCAATCACTGGGTGGTGAAAAGGCTTAGGTATGGCCTGATAAATGTCATAATCATTTTGCTGAAACTTTCTGCCAAGAAACCTGTACTCATCAAAGTTTCATCATCGGTCAAAAGTCCTTTTCCAGACTTTCTTTCCTCCTTTCCTTGTGACCCCAGACCGGCTATAGCAGTTTTAGGTCTTGCTTGCTCTGGAGAGGCTGACCGTGATCTTATAGCTGGCAGACTACCTCCAAACAGAGGTCTTGGTGGTGTTCCACTGGGCCCTGGGGTTCACCTGCCAGTGGTCTGAGGCCCCTGCCCCTTCCTCTGCCATGGGGAACTGAGGCAGCTGATGAGGAGGAGGAACTGGGCAGATGGCTATGTCCCGCCCCACACCTTTTCTCCTCTGCTGCAGCTGCATCCTCCCCCTGTACCTCCTCTGCTTAAATAATTACATTGGGGGAGGGCCCTCGCACTGGCTCTGCCTTCTTCACCTGCTCTGGGGTCCACTCCTCTAACAAAAGCCTTTCCACAGCACCAGGCTCCAGACTTCCTTGTGACCATACCAAGGATGGGCCTTCTGAATTGCTAAGAGGTATGCTGAATGAAAAACTGGAGGGGCCCAGTCAAATATGCCTCCTGGGGCCAAGCTTGAGCAAAGGCTGTAAACTGGTAGACAGGCTATTCCCTCTCCCTTGTAGCCACATCTAACACGTGGCTCCTCCACCTGCCCTTTTCCTGCAATGTTCCATAACCAGGATAATTATGACGAAGGAACAATGGACATAGATTCCTCAGAGGGAGGTGCATTTTTGGCTGTAAACCCCCAACCAGCTGTCCATGACAATGGATCCATATCTGCCAGGCCCAAGCCAAACCTTCCAGAATCAGTGGGATTAGACAGTTCTTAATCAACAACTCCCCGCAGCTCTGATGTTTTGTCTCAGTCCTCCTTGTTTTACTTGCTCCTGCTCTCTCCACAAAATGGCGGTGCCTCCTTCACTGATTTTCTCCTCAGCTCACCCTCCAGCCAATCAGAAAGCAGGATGGGATCACAAGACCAGCAAACCATGCGAGCTTGTACTCAAGAGCAGGATTGCGGCCTACCACCCAGACCACCACACCCAGGATGGAATTTTAAGTGTGCCACATGGCCTATCCAGCCCAGGCCGGACTCACCAGCCCTCCACTCTGGGATACAAGCACCAGGGGTGTGAGGGGTCACCCCAAAACATCCCATATGAGCCCCCACATGTAGTCACCCCACCACCCCATTTTTATTTTATTTATTTATTTATTTAGAGTCTAGGATTACAACTACCTTTGAGCCAAGGCTCTTTTACAAAGGTTCCACATCAATTGAGGTATAATACAAATATTACATAGAGTTGAGTAACAATGCAGAAATGGTGTACAGACATTTTTTAGCAGCTGAAATACATAACATTTAGGGAAAATGGGTACCAGAGGGAGAAGGGTAGACAGAGGTAGCTGAGGCTTGGAATGGATACAAAAAGTGCGGTGCAGCCGTGGGCATTTGTCAGGCCTCAAAAAAGTGCTTGGAGGGGTAGGGGCCAAAAACGGGAGAGTAGGCTATAGGATGAGGGAGAAAGGTGGTAGGAGTAGAAGTGCTAGGAAGAAATCAGATTATGAGGGACAGTCGCAGGAGCTACAGGCAGTTAGGAGGAGGCGAAGGTTGACTTTGAATGGGCCTAGCTTTTGCAGAGAGGAGATGTCTTTGTTGAGTCCATTAATCCAGCTAGGAGCTCGGTGTGCAAAGGATCTTTGGCCCAGTGTGGTGCGGCACTATAGAATGTACAGCATTTGAGTTTTCTGAAGCCCTGGTGAGGCGGGGGTTGTGTGCTATATGGAGAAGAGTTTGGACTCTGGGGGGAGCAAGATGTAGCATAATTTTGTTAGCCATTAGACAAGTTTGGTACTTGATACGGTTTGATAACTGGAGACACCCTGTTTGGGCATAGAGATCACACATATGGGTGAGACGGTGGGATCCTGTGATGAGTCGGCAGGCTTTGTTTAGGGCCAAGGATAAGCATCTGAGGGCTGTGTCAGTTGCAGAGCCATAAATAATCAGACCATAGTTGATTAGCAAGACCACCGAGCTCTGAACTGCTACCTTTAAGGCATCCGAGGTAAGGCATTGCCTGTGCCTGTAGAGGAAACCAATGCGTGTGTTTCCAGCTTTGGCGACGCTATCTATGTGGATGCTGTAGGATAGGTTGCTGTCTATGGTGATTCTCAGATATTTAAAGGAGTGAACCTGTTTGAGGACAGTACCAAGGCAGTTTGTAATATTAAGGGGGTGAAGCCTATGTTTGTTGTGGGAGCCACAGAAAAGCATTGACTTGATTTTCTTATCGTTGAGATTCAGCTTTTGACTATTAAACCATGTTTCAATGGAGGTGAAGCCCTTCTGAAGCTTGTTTTGGAGTAGGTGGTGGTCCTGTTGGGTGGTGTGAATGACAGCATCATCAGCATAGAGCAGGACTTGTTCCCGACAGGATTGTGGAAGATTGTTCAAAAACAGGCTGAAGAGGAGTGGCCTGAGAATGGATCCCTGGGGGACTCCTAAGCATACGGGTCTAGCATCTGAGAGGACATCAGCAATTTTCACTGTTTGGGAATGGTTTTCCAGGTAGCTCTTAAACCAAGTTATAGACTCAGGGGAGAGTCCAGCTTTTAGCAGTTCTGTGAGGAGTGTTCAATGATGGACAGTGTCAAAAGCCTTGGTCAGGTCTATGAAGACTGAACCAGTGAGGTAATTATTCTCCATGGAGTTGTGAATTTCTCCTGTGAATTCAAGGAGGGCAGATGTGGTGCTGTGACCTTTTCTGAAGCCTTGCTGTTGTTTACAAAGGATGTCGTACTTATCCAGATATTCCTTTAGCTAGTCAAATACCAGACTTTCAATGGCCTTGGGGGGGGTAGTAAGGATATAGGCCTATAGTTTCCATTTTGGGCCTTGTTCCTCAATCTTGTGGATTGGTGTCACGGTGACGGATTTCCATCTGTCGGGGACCTGGCCTAGGGTGAGGGAGAGGTTGAAAATCCAAGTTAGAGGAGATGGCACTTCATCAAGAGTAAGGGACAGCAGTTTGAGGTCGAGTGAGTCGCCACTTATTCTAGATCCAGCAATTGCTTTACTGATGAATCTATTGACTTCATGTGTCCTGACTGCTCTGAAGTAAAAAGAGGGGCAATTTGATAAAGGGGCAGGGGAGTGGAGGAGGGTACAGGAGGGAGGTCTTCAGCAAAGAAGTTTAGAGGAAGAACACTACTGAGGTCAGTCAATGCATTATAGAACATGTTAGCTATAGTGGAAGGGTCAAGAGTTATAGTCCCATCCATGTCCAACATTGAAGGTGATGTTTTGGGCAGTTTCCCTGTAACTTTCTTGAGATTATTCCAGAAGGACTTTCCTTTCCCCAGGTGTTTATGAGGGCATCTTTGTAACAGTTACTTTTCTTTAGGCATATTTCTTTGATGCAGTCATTTCGGGCACGTTTGTAGTTTTGTATATCCTGTTGCCTACCAGTGGCCCGAGCCTGAAACCAGAGGTGGTCCCTAGCTTTCAGCAATGTTAGGAGCTCAACAGTGAGCTATGGATTGCTAAGGCCTTTTACTTTTCTCTTTTTGAAGGGAGCATAGTCGTCACAGGCAGCATTGAAGAAGATGATGAAGAAGTCAAGCACAGAGTTGACATCCGATGCATGGAAGATAGGTGACCAGTCTTGTTGTCTGAGGTGTGATTTGAGGTGCTTCAATTGACCACGCAGAAGGATTCTGCTGTTTATTAGTTTGGGTGGTGGTGGGCTGAATTTGTTAGACCATTCACAGGCCACTGGAGAGTGGTCACTTAGCACATCTGGGAAACCGGCGACTTTTGAGATGCGGGATGGGTGGTAGGAGATATGAGGAGGGTGTCAGGCACAGAAAGGAGGCAGGGGCAGTGAAGGGACAGAGTTGATTAGTAGAGGAGACAGAGGAGCAGGGAGGAGGGAGAGTGGGCGGTAAAGAGAGGAGCTACAAGAGAAAGAGTATCCAATAGAAAATGAAAGGGCGGGTCCTTAGACAAAAGTAGGTGGAGCTAAGGCCTATTTAAGTAAGGTTGGAGGTGGGGGAGAGGGGGCAGGCAAAAATTTTCTTCCAAAACCCACTGAAGTCTATGGGCACAGAGCCCAGCAGAACAGTTTGAATCAGTCAAGATTGCAGGGCCAATCAGTGGCTGCGCGGAGCACAACAGTCCAATAGGAGATGTAAGCAACAGGCAGTAGCAAATGGGAGCCTTTCAGTGCTTCCCGGTTTGGCCTGGGAGCTTACCAGCAAGAGGAGGGTTCCTTGGCAGCGAGCAATGGTAGCGTGGGCAGCTGGCCTAGGTAGCCCTGGCCACTCAGATGTTTGCCCGATCAGGGGATGAGAGATCTAAGAGAAGGAAGAGATCGACAGATTGTGAGTCACAATAATAACAAAGGGTAATGCTGGAAAGAAAATCAGGGGCATGGGCAGTGGAGAGACAGAGGGAATTTGGGGGGGGGAGCCACAGACAAGGGAATTAAGCTTGAATTGGTGCCAGAGGGAGGACAGAGGGGCAATTTAGTAGAAAATGAAATGCACAGGGGGAGAAGAAGAGAGATGCTGGGTTTAGCAGTGGGGGGAGAGAAAGAATGAATGCAGAGCGGCAGGAATCACTTCACAGCTCTAAATTACAACAGTTTCCTAAATGCACTTCAGAGTTCAATGCTAAAACATTTAGGCAGGTCTACACAATTCATTTTGACTTTGACAAAAAAATAGCAAGCAATCTAGCAATTTAGCCAGATTTTTGTCCGAGACCCGGAGTTTTTAGAAGTTGAGTGATAAAAACATCAAGGCAGGTCTACACATTAATTGAGATTTTAACAAAAAAATAAGCAAGCAGTCTAGCAATTTAGCCAGATTTTCTTCCAAAACCCACTGAAGTCTACGGGTGCACAGCCCAGCAGAACAGTTTGAATCAGTCAAGATTGCAGGGCCAATAAGTGGCCACGCAGAGCACAACATTCCAATAGGAGATGGAAGCAACAGGCAGCAGCCAATGGGAGCCTTTCAGTGCTTCCTGGTTTGGCCTAGGAGCTTACCAGCAAGAGGAGGGTTCCTTGGCGGCAAGCAGTGGTGGTGTGGGCAGCTGGCCCAGGTAGCCCTGGCCACTGAGATGTTTGCCTGATCAGGGTCTGGGAGATCTAAGGGAAGGAACAGAGCAACAGATTGTGAGTCACAATAATAACAAAGGGTGACGCTGGAGAGAAAATCAGGGGCGTGGGCAGTGGAGAGACAGAGGGGATTTAGGCGGGGGGCAGCCACAGACAAGGGAATTAAGCTTGTCTCCATTTGTCTAGGGGTGTTTCAAGAGGGCAGGAGGGCCTACCCAAAAGGAACCCAGACCAGAACATTAACAACCATGGAGAATAAAATGGTGTTATCTTACCATGGCCCAGGTCCTACTGCAGCATAATGGAAACTGCTACCCCTTGCCACTCCTGTGAATACTCAGGATTAGAACAAGAAACCGCTTCTTTTTTCCTTCTGTCAGAGTCCCTCACTAGAATCCTGGACCAGGAATCACTGACATGAAGTAGGCTGTCAACTTTAAACTCCCCCAAAGAAGTCTGGTTAGCAATCCATCATATTTTCTGCAATTCATCTATTTAGCAAAACTTTAAAAACACTCTCGCACACTCTCAGGAATAAGCAACAAACCAATTTATTGCATCTAAGGCCCCAATGATATTTGCAAGGACCCAGGGGTTCCCATTGCTTGCTTTAACACACCTTCACCTTCCAGTTCCATGGAGCACAACTATTTACAGAGCAAGGGGTTACAAGACTGGCAGAACAGATGTTCTAGGCAACATTCCACTGCAGGCAGCTGATAAGACCTCAGATGCTATATCCGAAACCTCCTCGGAACCTTCACCAGACCTCCGAGCCAAACCTACCCTCTGGCACTGGTAAGTTAGTCTCTGACTTATCCTTGTTCTTCTTCCTTTTCCCATGTCAGTCTCCTGCCTGTTGGAGAAGCGAGATGCCTCTCCCACCTGGTCCCATGCAACGGGGACACAGGAATTTTCCTTCCTTGACCAGTCCCTCGAAATCCTTAAAAATGTCGTACTCCCCTGTAACATGACCATTGTAACCCCCAGACTCCTTTTCTAATGGCTGGGGGTGATTTCAAAAATACTTCTGGCCTGCGTCCCCATCAGCCTTACATTCTGTGCTTGCTATAAGCTACCAGGTCCAGAGGGCTTCCCAAGGCCTGTACTAACAACCTGCAGCCCGCCCAAACAGCTTGTGATCAGCACCCCGAGACCTGCCCATCCAAGCAGGCCCCATAGCAGGTGAGAAGCCTCCGGCACCCCCTTAACCAGGTCTGGACCACCCTGCCATGCTGGGAACTGGGAGGGAAGCAGCCACCACCCCTCCCCTGGAGGAATCCTGCCACAAAACATCTAGCCCTGGCAATGCAGACCTATTTCCTAATGGGCATGGGACCCCATCAAAACTACCTCCTAGGGCACTCTCACCACCTTTTCTCCCCCCCAGAGCCCCCATTACCCCAACTCAATGCTGGCAGACTGTATAAGGCCCTCCCCATGCATTACCCATTACTGGCACCAAGTCGCAATACTCACAGCACTACCTTGTACTTACAATGGGGGGGTCCCCCTCGAAATCCGGCACCAACTTGGACTGATAGGCTCCTTCCTGCCTGCCTGTCCTGCCATCTTCTAGCCAGCCTCCTATGTCCCCAAGCTACCCACACTCCATGTTTTTAAGGACTAAGAAGCCTACCCCTTGTGGCTGTCTCAATGTATAGCCCAGATTAGTGTCTTCCCTAAAATACCTACCGAACCCATAAACTAGAGGGAAGACACAAAAGTGGGGCCCCTAATGGTAAACGTAAGCCCCTCTTCTACATAGGGTTACTGAATCCCAGTCTCAGCTTTCTCACATTCAAAAGAGCCCACACCTGAAAATAGTGATTTGAGTAGAGAAGCATGTTAACTGCAGAGGTTACATGAACTTATATTCTTCCTCTAAGCATCAGTTGCAGCTCAAACTGCAGCTAATGCACTTTATGTCAGCTTGTTTTAGGTTTCGTCCTGAGAGCTCATAAATTTCATGGAGTCTGTACTTCGCCTTCCATTCGAGTCCTGAGCTAAGAACCCTTGAATCGCTTTACCTCTAAACATTTATTTCCCCCTGGACAGGGCATACCCCAGCCCCTAACCTCAGATGGACATACCCACCCCTTAAATTTCACTTTTGTACTCAGCTGCAGTATTTCATGACCACACTGGAGGCCTGGCTCTTCTCACCCAACACGTGGCCCTAGACTGAAGCCCAGACTTCTTTCCCATCTGTGGACCACGGAACTAGTGATCCTACATTGGGAACAGGAACTTCTCACTCCAGTGAGCACTGCTGTCTCACTGTTTTGCAGGCCAGGAAATCCCCACTGCAGCCTCTGAATGACTTGCTCTCTATGTCCCTCGAGACCAGAACTACACCTCAAAAACTGGGGCACTACAATGATAATTTCTTCTTCTTTCAGGACTCTCAGTTCCAATCCCACCAGGGACCTCCCTTGGGAGCAACTTCTGCCACTGCCCCAGTTATTGTAGTACTGCACCTTCACCACTGGAAATATCAGTACCTGTGCGGAAAGGTCTCAGCCAACATTGAAGGCAAAAGACCTTTACAGCACAACATTGCTCTTTGGTGTGTCACTCAAACTGAACCAGGAAAACAAAAAAAAAAAGAGCATGCAATTTAAAGTACCAGCGTGAAGTAAGACTTATTGATTACAAAATTGCAGGTAAAGTGCATAAAAGTGTTATCAGTACAAACCCCGCTTCTATGAACACAAAGGCTTTGTGTTCTGTGCATGCAGGATTTATACTGACCAACACTTTCATGCACTTTATTTTTATTGGCACTTTTTGCTTCTACCCTCTGGCTGGCCCTCCTTCTCATACACCTTTCCAGCCCTATCACCCAGCTTCTTCCTGGACTTACATCTTCTGGGTCTCCCATGGCTTTCCCCTCTGTGGCAAGGTGTTGGGGAGTCTGTCACCCTGTTGATCAATGGATCCAGATGTCCAGGAGGTGCCTGGGTCACTAGTGCACGGCCTTCGGAGGGTTGGTGATCATCCTACCAGTCATCTGTTGCTGTGTAGCCCTCCCCATAGGGATGCTGGCATTGGGATATTGTCCCCAGCATGCTTATGCACTACACAGTACGATGCCTTCCTCCCTCACTGTGTTCTGTGCACCCTACCACCCTCACATCTGCAGGTGGCTGGGCTGCAGTGGGATGTAGCACCCAACCCCTGAGAGAAGGAGATCATCCCTTGGAATGCTTGAGCCTCATCCCTCCCTGGCCAATCCCCAATGATCCAGGCTCATTCCCAAACCCAGGTTGCCGGCATCAGGATCGGTAGCGCCACTGCTGCCCCAGCAGAACAGCTCACTTTTATGCACTTTGCCTGCAATTTTGCAATCAACAAATCTCACTTAAAGGAAAACTGCACCCTCATATCTTCTAAATGTTATTTGTTTCCATGACAACAGGCAACTCTTTACATGTAGCTGTTAAAGATGTATGCAACTGCTTTAGTTAGTTTTTACACTTCATACTAGGCCCTGTCACTGTCCTGGGAGGGTCTGTGACTGGGAGCTCCAGCCAGTCTTGAGGACTGGCCTTTTCTTAAATCTGTTGCAACAGCTCTTGTATTTCTAAGCCTAATCTATCCTTTACTATTTCTAGTCCATAAATTGGCCACCCGTGGGCACCCCCTTCTCCCTCCCTTGACTATGCTACAGTGTCCTCTTTAATTTTCATTTTTCCATCTTAGGTCCTCATACAGGGAGATTATTGTGGTGACATCCAAGTGTACATAAAACAGATTGTGTTTATCGTTGTTGGATTTAGTATGTAATAGCACTATGTTATAAAATACCTTGATGTATATACCTTATGGTTATGAAATCTGTAAATGTTGAAAATACCATGGCACTAGGTGTTTTGATAATGGTAAAAAATACTAGATGACTATTATAGAAATGAAGCTAGTTGTGCTATTTAACATGCATGTTAATTGTTGTAAACTTAACAAACCAGAAATATAATAGTGATTTGCATATATCCAATGATGCATTGCATTATGAAAGTATGTATGATGTTGTATTTCTTTGAAACTTGATTTGTTGCCAATGCCCTTTGGGGTAGACCTTCTTTCAGTGATTCTGCATTGAGATTCTTTGTCTATAGCTTGTTTTTTTTTTCTTTTTCTTTTTGGGGCCCCACTAAAAAAGCAAATGGGGCCTGCATAGGGGTTATGGCTACATCTCAATTGGTGAATTGGATCAGAGATCAGTGTCAGTAGGTGTTGGCTAAATGTAGAGAAAGGACATGCATAGTCTGTTGCTGCAAACTGATGTACTGAAGAAGGGATATGCCACTGCTTAAGGTAATCTTTTGTATTTTGAATAAACATCACACTGAAATTGTGTGTTGAACTTGAAGTTATCCCACAGCCCCTCCACAGGGTCCATTTCATGGTTGTTGAAATCTCACTGTCCCCGAGAGCTACATTAGCATATGAGAACATGATGTCAGAGCAACCATTTATATAATGTCTCTCTATGTTGAAAGAACAAATACCCTGCAAAAACTCTCTGGAAATTCATAAACCAAATGGAGTTTAAAGGGGAAAAAACCTGCATTACAACTCAGAGAGCTTGTAAAACTCATTGAAGGTAAATGTGGTATTTCACACCTTCTTGCAGCTTGCTTCTTTTAAAACTGCTTAAGCAGACAGCCATACTGGGGAGTTTAAAGGTTGATTATGCATCACATTCTAATATGTTAATGCAGCTCTCAGGGACAATGAGATTTCAACAACTTGAAAATGGACCCTGCCAGGACAGTGACAGGGCCTAGTATGAAGTGTGAAAACTAATTGAAGCAGTTGCATACATCTTTAACAGTTACATGAAAAGAGTTGGCTGTTGACATGAAAACAAATAACATTTAGAATATATGAGGGAGCTGTTTTCCTTTAATGCTGATACTCTTTGAGTGCGTGTTCCGTTTTTGTTTTCTAGGTCTCAGCCAACATCCCTGCCAGTCTCTCTCTCCCTCTCTCTCTCTCTCTCTCTTAGCTGTGGTTGTACCACTCAGCACACTCCCTGATAGAGGGAATGCAGACAATACCATTTCCCCCCTCAACAAAAACACAGCTGAAACAGGTTGCTTACAAACAAAACATACGGTAGGTGATTGTATTCAATGGAAGCCCTGTGGTTTCCCAGAATAAATAAAACTGTCACATCAGCACCTAAGGGTTAATCCTTGGGCTCCCCCTGGATTCAATGTGATGTCCCAAAGGCACTAGTGCCCAAGTGGAAGGGGCTTGCTGAAGCAGCTTGTGTTGTTGTAGGCTGCACTGCTTTCAAGTCAGTCTGTCTTGAGACTCAAAGACTGAAGGCACAGTCTGCATTCCTCTTTGCCCTTTAAGACACCTTTCTACAAAGAAGCAAACATCCAACCTGATGGAGAGGTGGTAGCGGCCATCTCCTGTACAATCCTCTTGCCAGGGGGAAGGCAATACTTGTGATATGGGACTTGTGAGTAGTTTCTAAACAACGGGAAAGACAATGACGTAATTCCAACAGAATCATAAGATTACGAAGCACCCCATTCACCAAACTGTCATCAAACAAACCCCAGGGAAACCTTGTCTCAGGAGTTGCAATGGACATCAAAGGGGTTGCAATGAAAGGACAGGGTTCTTAACCTCAGTCCCTGGCTACCACAAAATGACACTCCTGAGCAGACTGTTGAACTGTCAGGAAGGAAATGATAGTCTGTGCCTAGATTGGCCTAATTAGCTATCACATGCTGGAATTTTTTTTTGCAAACACTCATATGCCAGAAGTACATGTATTTTTCTAAGTGTGAGACCACAGGGAGGAAGCCAGTAGACCCTGTACTCTTCTATCTGGAGGAATATGGTGACCTCGGCTCAACGGAGTGAGTATCCTTGCATATGTGGAAAATGGGAAGATGGATGGATGGACTGATGGATGAACACCTCTAAAGTCACTCCAGAGTTGGGAATGAGACTCCCCTAAGGGTCTCTCCCAAGTGTAGGCTGTTAGTGCCTGGGCAAAATTGTTCAGTGTCAGAAACAGGGATTCAATTATTTAAAGTTTTAGTAGCTCAGCTGTAACAGTGAAACACCCTGTGTGGGTACATCTGAGTTCCTAGTGGAGCTCTCTTCACCTGACTGCAGGTGTGGGTGGGAGTAGAATGAATGTATTTGTGTCTGATACCCCCTGAAGCCTCTCTTGAAGCTCCCAGCTAGTAATGACATGCTGACTAATGGAATGGGAGAACTCAAATAAAGGCCCAGTTGCTAGATTCTACTCTTTATGTGGACAGTGCTTTGTGTGCCCAAGTGAGTTGATGGGTCACCACTCATAGTCCTGAATCCCATAGTTCAAATGTAACCAGGTCACCATGCAAATAAGATGTTGTTCATGGTTACTACCCCTGCCTTGCGCCTGTGGGCTCCAAACAAAGTTGAGGGGCCTGGGCTCATTAACCTTATCAAATGGGGGGGGGGGGCTCAGAGAGGGAACAAGGAAATAGAGTAGCACCTCTGCCCAGAGAAAGAAATAGTGGACTAGGTCACAAGTATGATACTGCCCCTTTAGGATGCAGTACCAGCCTACCTCCCCAGTGGATACAGGACATCTTCCTGAGACCAGTGAGTACCCACACTTTGCCTTTTGTCAAAATAAACGTTTTGCCACACACAGAAATTAAGAAACCAACAAAAGGACTTTATTTAACAGGTTGCTTGGGTTCTTAAAGAAAAGCGGTTAGAAACTGTGGAAATAATTTAATGGTTTACAGGTAAGCAATTAGAAAACAGCTGACAACCCAAACCTTTTTTTGGTGTGGCAGTAACGGCCCCTTGCAAGTGATCTCTTTGTGTTGCCAGTCCTCTCCTTAGGGATAGCTTGACCCTCTTGGCACCCACACACTTGATTCCTGGTGGCCTACTATACTGTTAGGCTTCCAACTATCATCTGTAGCTGTACCTCTCAGTAATATAAATACTTTTTAACATGTTACTCTTTAATAGTGTACCCCCTCACGGGGTGGGCTTACTATCCTGACCTAGGTTGGGTCCTCCCTTTCTGTTAGGGCCCCTCTTTGTAGTTAGCTATGCGATGATTCTTGCTTACTGCTACCAGGGGGCAGTGTTTTGCCCTATTTAAGCCCTGGTAATCCTGGGGCAGAAGAGAGACGGGGAGACGGTGGTATTTAGGAGGCCAAGATGGTCAAAAGGGTACCCCTCTCCAGCCCAAAGAGTTTCGCTGGTAGCATTGATATGATGCGGGGAGGTCTCCAAGGGAGGATGACTGGACCTTGATGGCTGTGGGGCCTAGGATGGTTAATTTTTCATCAGCTGCAAGAAGGAGAGGAAGGCTGGAAGTAGGAGGATGTAGGGAAAAGGGTTAGAATCCCTCCAAGGTGCAGAGATCTCAGTAACCAAATCATGTATTGAGCATCCCGGCAGTGGGGCTGTTGCAGTGGTGGCAGGACTGCAGCAGGGTCCCCCGGAGGCGGCAGCTCCAGTGGGCTTTTCCCACATGGCATGCTGCCAGGAAGGTAAGGCCAGAAAGGGGAGTCGCATCCTGGGATTCACCTTGGGGTCTGCCGTGCTCATGTCTGGGGCATGCACGTCAGACCCGTTAAGGGACGTGGCTCAGGAACCAGACTTTGTGTAAGGATGGAGCCATCACTGCAGGCTCTGGTTCAGTTCTGGGTGGGCTCAGGGGAACAAAGGAGTTTTTGGCACCATTTGGATTAGTGGATGAGTGATAAATTGTTGGAGAGCAGCTGCAGAGGCTTTAGGCTACATTTGCCCTAGGTTTCATTTATGGCTCGGCTGGCATGGGATGAGTAAGGCACTCCCCTGTTGGGAGGATCACACATATATCTGAAGGGAAAGCGAGTCTGCAGGGTAGATAAAATTTCTGCCTAAGGGAAAATTCAGAGTAGAGCCAGAGTGGTCTATGCTTTAGGCCTTAAAGAAAAAAATTTGGTTGCTGCGGCCATTTCCTTATGCTCCCTGAATGCCATTTGTGCTCATATTTTCCGAATCTCTCAGCCCCATGAAGCTGCTCCTGTTAATTTAATTTTTAGACACAGTCTTTTCCCATTCAAAATAAAGAGTTTTATGGTCCCTGTTTTGTTTACTTACTTATTTTATTTATTTATTTAGCATTCTTTAGGAATTACAACCTTTGAGTCAGGGACTCATTTAAAAAGGCTCTGCATCAGAGTACAGAAACAGACATACAAAACACACAGTAACAGCATAGTGGAGTTACTAGGTTACAGATAACACATTAGTTTCTACAGAAATACAATATTACTGTAGCAGTATGTATAGTTCAAATAAGATTCAGTAGTTACATTATAACATTTAGCACTGGCTTGCTTGGAAGGTTACCACTTTGAAAATACAGTGAAGTGGAGAACTAGCGAGGTAACATGTGCAAGCAGCCTGCAGAGGCATTGTCAAGAGGTTGTTATAGAGTTAGTGAGCATGGTAGGATCTAACTAGGTGGTACACTGGCAGTGCTGTGAGGCAAGGATATGTTCTTTGAGTGCTGCTTTGAAGGGACCTAAGTTGGAGATGGAGGAGATATCAGAGGGGAGTTCATTATACCAGGCTGGTGTCCTGTAAGGAAAGGACCTTTGGGCTAGTGAGGTCTTGACCCTTGATATCAACCACACCTGTTTGCTGGTGGTGCGGGTGTTCACCGAGGTGTGGGAGGATTGGAGTGCGGCAGATATCCCTAGGGGGGGGAAAGCACCAGGTGTCTTTTTTTAGTTACGATATATGTTTGATAATGTATTCTCTCATTCAGGGTTAGAAGGTTTGTCAGGGAATACAGGGTGCAGGTATGGGTGCACTTATCTGCTCTGGACAAGAGCCTGCACACTTTGTTAATGGCCAGAAGGATTTCATTAAGTGCCATGTGATCAGCGGCTGAGTAGACAGTAAGCCTGTAATCAACAAGAGAGAGGACCGAGGCAGTGAATGCCAGGTTAAGGGCTTCCAGGGGTAAGCAATTTTTGTACCTATACAGTAGCCCTATGCAGGCGTTTATGGCTAAGGACAGGTTGTTAATGTATGAGTGGAAGGAGAGGCAGGAGTCAAATATTATGCCCAGGTATTTATAAGTGTGTACCTGCTCTAGTGGAAGGAGAGAGTGGGAGAGAATTGAAAGCTGCCTATTCTTGTTCTTTCTCTGATGGTGGACAAAGAGCATGGCCTTTGTCTTTTTCACATTAACTATGAGTCATTGGTCTATGAACCAGCTCTCAATCTGGTTAAATGCGTGCTGGAGGGAGGATTGCAGAGAACTGGGATCTTGGTGTGATGCATAGACAACTGTGTCATCTGCATACAGCAGTAGATTACCAGAGCAGAACTTGGACAGGGCATTCAGGTAGATGCTGAATAGCCGAGGGTCAAGGATGGGGGACCCTGGAATGGACTGGCGAGGTGATGGACAGGATGGTGTTTATTTTGATGCATTGTGACCATGCTGTGAGGTAGCTGGTGAACCAGGAGATGGGTCCTTTGGATAGGCTTATGTGGTGGAGTGTGTTTAGGAGTAAGGGTTGGGAGACATGTCAAAAGCCTTTGACAGATCAATGAAGATAGCTCCTGCAAGGTGTTTTCTATCCAGGGCAGAATTAATGTAATTAGAGAACTCAGTAAGGGCCGTGATAGTACAGCGCCCAGATCTGAAGCCACGTTGTTCCATACATGGTAGGTTGTTAGTAAGTAGATAGTGAGTTGGGTGGCTATAATCTTTTCAAGGGCTTTTGAGAGTGGGGGGGAGGATGGAGATGGGCCAGTAATTATTGGGGGATGTATGTTATTGGCTTGTGTTGCATGATCAATTAATTAAACCTCTGCACAATCTTTTATTCTTGCTTTTGAGTAAAGTACCAGCCCTCCTCCCAGTCACAGGATCAGCAGAATGCTGTTGGCTCAGAGATCTGCATTAAGGGTAAGGGAAGGCCTTTGTGTGCGAAGACATCTGCCAGCTAAGGCCTTCTTGTTACCTTTAATAAGTCAAAAGTGCCAGGAAGGTTTTTGGTCTGTAACCTCCTCCCTTTCTATACCATCAGGACCCCTAGACATAAGTTCAGGGCATGGGGTGGCCTACAGATGTGGATGCTCATCCAGGATTTCTTTTGCACTTTATTTTGAAAAGGAAAATCATTGGCACTGCTGATTGTGAAGGAGATGGGCTGGGAAGGGGTCCAACTGCAGCAGTGAGGCCTGCTTGGTGATGGCACAGTTTGGTAAGACATGGAGGTGTGGTAGCAAGCTCCTTGTGGATGTGTCACTCTCTGGTGCCTCCAGCATCTATGAATGGGTCAGGTGAGGCTGTAGGACTACTGTGATTGGATTCATCTGAAAGGCAAGTTGGAAGGGAGCGGAGTGGAGACGCCATTTTGTTACGTGCTGAGAAAGGAGGGTGACGCATTTGGGAGAGATGTTAAGGAAAACAAAAAACTGGAGAAAATGGCAGAAGGATTTTCACCTGAGAAGGAGCCCCATGCTACTGTTCCAGTCTCCCTGCTGATGTGGCTTTAAAATTCTGCAGGGAGAGGCAGGGCTGTGGAAAAATGTGTCTGATGCATTTACCATGGAGAGGGGTAGTGAAGTTGCCATTTTGTTTTATCTGTTCTAGTGCTACGGTAGGGGAACTGTTTAAAGGCACGGCATTTGGTTACCCCTGGTAGTACCCCATCAGCACATCGGTCACCACGGCATCACTAATATCCCATGGGAACCTGGATCTGGGAACAGAGGCCAAGTCGGTACTGCCTGCAGTGGAGCCAAAGCAGGAGTCACCAGATATAAAGACAGAAGTTGTGGAGGAATCCTCTGAGGGCAGCGAGGGGGAGCATAGCCATCTGCTCAGCTCCACCCTGCTGGCTATTGACTATCCCCATGGCTTTTCCCAGGTGGTATGCTGCCAGGAAGATAAGGCCAGGAAGGTGTGCAAAGTCGTGGGGCAGGCCTGTCAGATCCGTTAAGGGACATGGCTCCGGGAACCAGAATGCGGGTAAGGAGGGAGCCATCACTGCAGGTTCTGGTTCAGTTCTGGGTGAGCGCAAAGGAACTAAGGAGTTTTTGGCACTGTTTGGCTCAGTGGATGACTGGAAAACTGTTGGAGAGCAGCCATGGAGTCTTTAGGGTGCAGTCGCGCAGGGTTTCATTTATGGCTCGGCCGAAATGGGAGGAGTAAGACTGCCCCCGTTAGGAGAATCACACACATATATTCGAAGGGAAAGTGAGTCTGCAGGGTAGATAAAATCTCTGCCTAAGGGAAAATTCAGAGTGGAGCCAGAGTGGTCTATGCTTTAGACCTTCAAGAAAAAACTTGGTTGCTGTGGCCGTTTCCTTATGCTCTCTGAATGCCATTTGAGCTCATATTTTCCGACTCTCTCAGCCCCATGAAGCTGCTACTATTAATTTAATTTTGGGTTCGCAGTCATTTCCCATCCAAAATAAAGAGTTTTATGGTCTTTGTGATTGGCTTGTGTTGTGTGCTCAATGAATTAACCCTCTACACAATCTTTTATTCTTGTCTTTGAGTAAAGTACCAGCCCTCCTCCCAGTCACAGGATCAGCAGGATGCTGTCGGCTCTAAGAGCTGCCTTAAGGGTTAGAGAAGGCTTTTGTGTGTGAAGACATCTGCCAGCTAAGGCCTTCTTGTTACCTCTAATATGTCGAAGGTGCAAGGAAGGTTTTAGGTCTGTGCCCCCACTATACTATCGGGACCCCTAGGCATAAGTTGAGGACAAGGTGTGGGCTACGTAATATAATAAATTGCTTGTTACTCAGTTTCTGAACATGCAGGGCTAACTGGTGCAGGCCTGATGATGAGTTGCCTGGGATTTTACTTATGTATTTATTTATGTAAAAGTTTGCTAAACAGGAAAGGCACACTGAGCCAAGGCTCATTTCCACGTGCGACCTAGGGATGAGGGGAAAAGGGGAATAGTCAGGAAGGCAGTTACAAGTGCAAGCTCAGACTGATAACAAAAAGATTAAAACTTTTAAATATAAAACAGAGACTGTATACAGGTTGTTCGCAATTATAGAAGCGTAGGCAACAGAGGATCTGGAAAAACTGAGTTAAGTGAGCTCTCCTGCAAGAAAGAAGGGGCAACAGTGAGAGGAACACAAGAAAAATAGGGCTTTCTGCAGAGATGGGAGAAAATGGAGACAGAGGAGGGAGAGAGGAGCTTAGTGGGGGGTGACAGTAATATGTAGGGGGACTGGTGAGACTTAGCAGGCATTTCTGGATAGTAGGGATGGGGTTTGGCAAAGAGGAGAGGGGAACAGGTTCCAAAGGGAGGGGAGTTGATATGAGAAAACAGTTTGACCAGAGCGTGAGCAGGGATGGGGAATAGAGAAGGAGCGGGTGTACCTAGCATGTAGGAGGTAAGAGGAGGGGGTGGACGGGGGGTGGAGAGGGCATTGATGCACTTAATTAAAGATGCAATATTGCAGTATGAAACTCCACCCAAATGACTTTTTTGCTAGCACCTTAAACAACAAATTTATAATTCCAAAAGGAACTTGATTCCAAGAAAAACTTTGTAATGCGACAAGAAAACAGTGGTGCAGAACTCTGTATGGCTAGGCTAGTACTCCTGTGTCTGTTTTTACACAGGCAGATGTTGCAGCAGAATCACAGAGCGATCCTCCAAGCAAGCCTTAGGTGGAGGCAGCAAACAGGTGGATTAGATGCAGGCCTAAGCTTGGGTCTGGCTGCTCTTACACAATGGCATCCTTTACTCATACCTCAACAGCAGTGTGGGAGCTTGTCAAGTTCTAAGTGAGATCAAGGAAGTTCTAAGCGAGGCCAAGACTAGAGTGCTCCCTGCCCCCACCTTGGGCCCAGTCATAAATGAGGGTACCAGGTACCCAGAAATTAGTGCCTTACCACACTCATCCCCCGTCACACCAGATAAGGTAGAAATTGTTGTTCCCTGTCTCTGATACCAGCAGTTCCTTCTGTAGGTGTCACATCAGGTCTCTTCTTGCAACTTGAGCAGGTTACACCAGCAAAAGCAAATCATTTGAATTCAACTCTAGCAGCTGTTATAAGATTAACAACCAGTCACTTCTGGCTTTGTGGCTGGCTAGGCCCTCACAGCATGTCTCACTCCTCCAAATGCTGGACCAGGATTGTCAGAAACACCTTGTAAATGGGAAGGTTCCAGCCCTTCCCACAGACATTTTGTCTCCTAAGTGACTGATTTGGCTGTCACTCTTCTGGCTCCCAGACTGGTTCAGGATTCTTTCAGAGCCCCATAGATTCTGATGGGGCACTGGGGTCAGGAGTCATCAAGATGGCAACATCCATGTTTTTTACATACTCTCAGTACCTGCTGCTGCTTTCACAGTTTCTTCCAGCTGGATGCTGTATTACCTTAATTTTTACCGTTAAACAGTTGGATTTGTAATCTGGTTTGTGTTGGTGATATCAATGGTGATCTGTTCAGTCTTCTTCAAGTAAAAGCACCCCTTTCATTGGTGGCATGCAGCATAGATGGCTGTAAACTCCATTTCTCTTCAGCTGTTCTCCAACACAAGTCCCTGTCAGAGGTCACAGACACCACAGGTGGACCCACCCTGAGCCTCTGACCTGGCTGGGCTCAACAGGTAAGCCCCACCTTTTTGGGAGGCTTACTCTAACTAGCCATGCCTGAAAAAAATATAAATATGAACATACAAACATATGATTGAGCCAACAGAAACAAGCATTTATCAATGCCGAATGTTTATCACTTGCATTGTTTACCGGGTCTTCCTTGTACACATTTTTACTATATATTTACCCAGGATAGACCAAATGAGATGCAATACCTCATTTTCGGTGGTGTTCTGCTTTTGCACATCTTTATATTGTATTTACCCAGGAAAGGCCAACTGAGAGGCAATAGCTAATTTTGAGTGGGATCCCACATTTTGACCACAAATGTACAAGTCTTTTTATGACATGACATTATGATCAAGATAGGTGGATATTTCTAAATCTTATCTGAAAGGTTATTTCACAGTGTGACTGTGAAAACAAGTTTCGGAGGGGATTTGAAACATGACACGTGTCATGTTCAGGAGGTGGGGTAACATAAGGGATGTGTTGAACATTAGGGGACAAAATCTGCAAAAATAAAGCTATGAGTAAACGTTGGAACAATTCAATATTTCTTCATAAGTTAGTTATTTTTTCACACTTTGATCCCAAATTTTCAGCATAGTCTCTTTCTTATCACTACTTCTGAACATGATAGGTGTCATTTATAAAGCAGTGGCCAAAATATCATTTTGCACCACAAGTGTGAAAACACATTTTGGCCAGGATTTGAAAAATGACAGCTGTGATGTTCATGAGGTGTTGTGAAAAAATGGCTATGTTGAAAATTGGGGGACAAAACATTGAAAATCACCAAAGTTATGAGTGTGCATTGAAAAACTTCAACATACGCTCATAACTTTGCTGTTTTTTTATATTTTTCCCCAAATTTTCAACACAGCCTTCCTATAACCCCACCTCATGAACATGGGCGAAGAAAACATCCAAATCCTGCCTGAAAGGTGATTTCGTACCACAAGTGTTAAAACATATTTTGGCCAGGATTTGAAAAATGACAGCTGTATTGTTCATGAGGCGGTATGAAAAAATGACTATGCTGAAAATTTTGGGTCAAAATATTGAAAATTACTAAAGTTACATACATGCGTTGAAAAATGTCAATGTACGCTCATAACTTTATTGGTTTTTAATATTTTTTCTCCTAATTTTGAATATAGCCTTCTTATGACAACACCTTATGAACAAGGGTGGGGAAAATTTCCAAATCCTGCCCCAAAGTGGACTCTATGTTTCTATGTTTCTATTTCACTCAGCAACTATAAAATCACATTTCAGGATGGATTTGTACAACTTCACTGCATTTGTTCATGAAGTGGTGTCCCAAAAAGGCCATTTTCGAAATCTGGGGAAAAAATATTCAGAAATGGCCAAGTTATGAGGACAAGTTCAAAACCTGTTGAAATAGATTGAACTGCAGACCTGATTTCCTCAGTTCCCAGTCCAGTGTTGAAGAGAAAAGACATGTCTCTAGTCCAGAGTGGATTACGGTGTTGGACCCTGGTAGGTATGTAAGGGGTGGGGTGGGTCCTGACT
Organism: Neoceratodus forsteri; assembly: GCA_016271365.2. Classification (NCBI taxonomy): domain Eukaryota; kingdom Metazoa; phylum Chordata; order Ceratodontiformes; family Ceratodontidae; genus Neoceratodus; species Neoceratodus forsteri. Next base: position 154,285,346 of record CM028131.1, on the reverse strand, counting down.
GGGAGGGTCGGGTGAGGGAAGGGTAATGGCAGCAGTGGGCCAGAGGCAGCAACAGACATCAATGAATGGTTTTCTTTTTTACAGGGTGTATAAAAATAAAAAAAGACTACAAGGGACAGTTTTCTTTGTGTCAGGTAGCGACACTGGGGGTTGGGCACCCCAATGTTGGTGTTATGTTTGGTGGTACCAGGGGTGGGCTCCCCAGTATCACACAGTAAAAGCAAGCAGGATGGTGGGGTAGTAGCCAGCACTGGGGATGGGCACCCTGGTTTTAGAAAAGTAAGAAGAAAGGGGTGGAAGGGACTGAGGGACAATTTTCTTTATTTCAGGTACCAACACTGGGGATAAGGCACCCTAGTGTCAGTGTTATGTTTGGCTACACCGGGGGCTCTTTTCTTTGAACTACACAAAGTTTCTGCCCTACAAGACCAGAAGAGTGTCATGATCAGTCTGGTTGATGATTGGTCAGATACTGTTGAGCCCCTTGCAGGCTACCCTACATTGGACTAACAGTGACACACCTCTCAAAATCCACTATCAAACCAATATGTTAACTTTGTGCAAGTGCAAGGTGAACATAAAAAATGTAATGTTTTTTGGAACCCCTCACACATACTATATAATAAAAAAATCTCACAAACATGAATTTGTATACTGGATAATAACTGTCTTGAAAATGTTCATTCTTTTAAATACTGGAGGTTGACATTAGATGAACACTTGCATATGTGTCTCATATTGATTGGTTAATTAAGACAGTTACAGTATTAAGAGACTTGGTATGTTGTACCACTTTATTTACTTTTGTTTACCAGGTAAACGCAATGAGCCAAGCTCTGTTTTCATGCAAGACCCGGGACCATATTAAATACAGTCAAGAAGTTACATATAGTAAAAAACTATTAACGTAAATACAATACAAACACAGTCAGAAACAATTACAACATAGCTGATCAAAAGTGTTACCTTAATGAGGTGGAAGACTAGGTTTGCTGGCCAAGGCACCTAGCTTCACCTGAGCTCTTTCCTTCTAGGTTGCTTGAAAGGACAGAGCAAAGAACCTTACCAGAGCAAGGGAAAGGATTAAGGCTTCTTTTGGCTAGGCAGATTTACTGTGTGTTATTTTTATTTTGTACTCACACGGAGTGTTACTGTTTGTTGCTAGCATTTTATTGCTTTATTTTTCTCTGATTCAAATTGTTGTTGCTGGATATATCTTCTGCTGCATTATTACAGGGTGTACCTACAGGTGTGTGCTTACAGATTACTGCTGTAATCTTCTGATTCAAATTGTCTTTTGCAAGGTATATCTTCTGTTACTGCTTTATTTTTCTCTGTAGCAAAGTGTTTCTTACAGGGTATATCTTCTGTGAAATTATTGCAGGTGGTGCTTTACAGGTTTTACAGTTTTAGCTATCATTAGGATAAGCTTTCAGGGCTACTGCATTTGTTGCTGGCTGATTGTTTCTGCTCTTACCTCCTTGTTTATTTCATCTGTGGTTCTTCTGTTTTGGCAGGGGAAGGGCTCAGCCGCCCACCCCATTCCCAACCACCCCACACTAAACTCCTTTTATAGGGTAGCACAGTTGTGACATTTCCTGTGGCAAAGCAGGAAAGGGCGGATCAGTGGGGTGTCCACAAGGTGACTTCATTTACAGGGGCACTAGTAATTTAACTTGTTATAACAATTTATACAAAAACATACAAACAAAACACAAAATCAAACTTTTGCTTTCATTTTCTTCCTTCCAATTACTCTGACCAGGTTACAAACCCAGCAACTTATCTGGAATGGATATCATTAACTGCAGGTACTGTGGAACACTTTTCAGAAAGGCAGTTTTACAGGGTTTAGGACACTGTCCTCCATGTTGGGCCATTGGAGATCTAAGGGCTTAGCACCCGGCAGCATGGGCAGAGATTGTGCACCTCAAATTGCATATTCAAGAAGAAATATATTATAAGAACTATCCGCCATTTCCCCAACATCCAACAGAAGCACCTCGATTGCAGAGGGTGGTTGGTCTGGGAGGTTGGCAGGTGGTTAGAAGGGGCAAATTGGGTGCCCCATCACTCAGTGCTCTCCGACATGTTACCTCCACAAACCATATAAAAACTACAAACAGGTATCTACCTTTATCTCCAAAATCAAATAAAGGGGCAGAGGACACTGCAGAGCAGGACACTGCAGCATGGGAGCTAGCACAACAAAACTCACCCAAAACAGGAACCACAACAAAAAAAGCAAAAAGGAAATCCAAAAAACTTCTGTTCATAGGAGACTCTATGATTCGGGGAGTTGATACCCATCTCCAGCCCAGGGTAATGGTCAGATGTCTCCCAGGTACATCAGCATGGAGAGACACTGACTGCATTGCTAAAATTGTTCAGGAATCAGGAGAAAACATTGATGTCCTGGTACACATAGGGACTAATAACCTCACCAGCCAGTTAGTTGTGGAAACCAAGGAACACTTGACCAGGCTGTGTGACAAACTATCATCCATTTCATCCGTCACCTCCTTCTCTGAGATCCTGCCAGTCTGGGAGAGGGGGGCAGATGGACAGAAGGTCAGAGAAGGGGAGCTAAACATATGGCTCAAGGGCTGGTGCCAGCAAAAAGGACACAAATTTGTAGAGGACTGGCAACAGTTTTGGGAGTGGAAGTTCTTTAAATTTGATGGACTGCATCTGACTAAGGAGGGAGTCAGTGCATTGAGGCAGAAGTTTGACGACTTTGCAGAATATTTAAACTAGCAAATGGGGAGGGGTGCAGCACCTCATACGTCGAATGGGCAAAACACCCCTCCCCCCTCAGCTAGTTGTCAAAGAGGAGTTCAGAATGTTTGCAGTTCATTTGCATAACCAGGTAAGGAAAAAGGTCTGGCTCCCCATATGATACACAGGGGAAACATCAGACCTTACCCAGCAACTCACACAGCAAAATCTGGCCAACGGAAAATCATGTATACAAATGCTCACAGTCTAGGAAACAAGATCCCAGACCTGCAGGCAATAATGACAGAGACTAAACTAGACATAGTAGCAATTAGTGAGACGTGGTTTACCAGTAACCACACTTGGGAGACTTCAGTACCTGGCTATGTACTGTTCAGAAGAGACTGAGGTGCAAAAAGGAGGGGGGTGCAGTGGGCCTGTATGTCAATAAAATTATCAAAGCTACAGAAATTCAGAATACACATAATGATCCAGAAGAACTGTGGGTCACCCTGGAAACAGGAAATGGGATAGCCATACAAACTGGGGTTGTCTACAGGCCTCAAAACCAGGAGGAGGACATAGACAAATTACTGTTAGAAAATATACAAACCATGACAGCTAAAGGGGAGGTTCTGATAATGGGAGACTTCAACATGCCAGATACAGATTGGTCAATACCAGCAGGAACATCTGCCAGAACTAGACACATGGTGGACTCCCTGCAGAGGGAGGGCCTCAAACAATTGGTACAACAACCCACAAGAGACAGGGCTATCCTAGATCTAGTACTGACTAACTGGGAAAGGATCACAGATCTCCAGGTAGAAGGTCACCTGGGGGCCAGTGACCATCACATGGTATGGTTCAATTTGGCCACTAGAACTAAATCATCCCATTCCAAAGCAAAAATATGGGACTTCAGAGGAGCTGACTTTGATAAGATGGCAAACAGAGTTAAGCTGGCCCTGGCAAAAAGAAATACAGGTGAGGGGGTACAGGCAAAGTGGGCAAGCATTAAGGATGCAATACTTGAAGCAACATCCCACTGTGTTAGAAAGAAAAGGAAGTGCAAAAGAAGGAGGGAACCACTCTGGTTCTCAAAAGCAGTAGCTGAAAAGGACAGAGCCAAAAGGCTGGCCTTCAGGAAATATAAGGGAACACAGCGGGATGAAGATAGGGAGGCATACCAAACTTCCCTAAGGGAAGGCAGTAAGGCAGGCAAAGGCCCAAACTGAGGAAAGACTAGCACAAACAGTAAAAGAAGGTGACAAGACTTTCTATAGATACATTAGTGAAGGGAGAAAGTCCAGCGAGGGTATTGCTAAGATCAAAGGAGATAAGGGAGCGTGGGAGGAGGAGGACCATGTAAAAGCATCTATCCTAAATAGATATTTCTGCTCAGTATTTACTGAAGAGAAGGTAGGGCAGGGCCCACAGCTCAGCACCATGGCCACAGGGGAGAGAGAGGTGTGCACTAGTCCTTTCACAAAAGAAAGGGTTCTACAAGAGCTTCATAAGCTCAGGGTAGACAAAGCAATGAGACCTGATGGCATACATCCCAGAGTGCTAAAGGAGCTAAGGGTGGAACTAGTAGAGCTGTTATCAGAACTGTTTAGTTAGTCTCTGAGCACAGGAGAGGTCCCAGAAGTCAGGAGAAGGACTCATGTGATCCCGCTCCACAAGAGTGGTAGCAGCGAGGAGGCAGAAAACTACAGACCAGTCAGTCTTATCTCAGTAGTGGGCAAGATTATGGAGGCACTCCTTAAGGAAAGGATCATGTAAAACCTGGAATCCATAGGAGCACAGGATCCAGGACAGTATGGGTTTACAAAAGAAAGGTCCTGTCAAACTAATCTCATAGATTTCTTTGACTGGGTAACCAAAGTGGTGGACCAAGGGGGAGCAGTTGATGTCACCTACCTTGACTTCAGCAAAGCTTTGATACTGTTCCACATAGAAGATTAATTAATAAGCTGGGTAGGGTCGGGTGGGTCAGAAGTTGGTCAACTGGTTGGCAAACTGGTTGAGGTAGAAAACAGAGTGGTGGTAAATGGTATACAGTCATAAGAGATGCAAGTCACAAGTGGGGTACCTCAGGGATCAGCCCTGGGGCCAGTCCTCTTCAATATCTTCATCAGTGACATTGCAGAGAGACTGGAGGGTAAGGTTTGTCTGTTTGCAGATGACACCAAGATCTGCAACACAGTAGATGATCCAGATGTGGTGGGCAGAATGAGAAGAGATCTGGATAAACTAGCAAAATGGTCGGAAGAGTGGCAACTAGGGTTTAATGCAAAGAAGTGCAAGATCATGCACATAGGGAAGAGAAACCCTGATACCACCTATAGGCTGGGAGGGGAGTTGCTGGTAGTCACAAGGGAAGACAGAGACTTGGGCATCATCATCACCAATGACCTGAAATCATCCAAGCAGACCACTAAAGCAGTAGGTAAGGCTAGGGGGATGCTGGGGTGTATTAGTAGGGGTATCACAAGTCAGAAGAGGGAGGTAATAATCCCTCTTTACATGACACTGGTTAGGCCCCATCTTGAGTACTGTGTGCAGTACTGGAGGCCACATCTTCACAAGGACATTAACCAAATTGAGGCAGTCCAGAGAAGAGCAACCAAAATGGTGCAGGGACTGCATCAGAAAACATATGAGCACAGATTAACAGAGCTCAATATGTATACCCTAGAGCAAAGGAGGGAGAGCGGTGATATGATAGAAACATTCAAACACCTTAAAGACATTAACAAGATGAAAGAGTCTAACATGTTTTAATATAAGAAAAATAGCAGGACAAGAGGACGCAGCATGAGATTAGAGGGAGGCCGATTAAGGGGTAATGTGAGGAAGTTCTTTTTCACAGAAAGGGTGGTGGATGCATGGAATGGCCTATCTCAGGAAGTGGTGGCTATGAATACAGTGCAGGGCTTCAAACAGGCATGGGATAGGCATAAGGGAGCAATACAGATGAGTATGAATAGATAGGCCATTGACAGAGCAAAGGCCAATGGCACATTTATAAGGTAGAAAAAGAAATGGGCAGACTGAATGGGCCTTGCATTCCTTATCTGCCATCAACTTCTATGTTTCTATGTTAATTGAACTTTAAAAGTCTGGTGACTTATGTTACCGAAAAGTAACCCAGAAAGCTCATTCCAATTTCTAGCTGCACTAAAGGAAAAGGATCGATCACCCATTTTAGTTTTAGTTTTTGGCACTGTAAATCTAACCATTTCACAGGAATGGAGTTTTCTATCATTATTATTAATGCAGACAGTGAATAAAGAGGAGAATTTTCCCTCTGACGAAGGACATTTTCAGTCAAACAACCCAAGCTATATAGACTGCTCAGCCTTGGTGGAAGCCATCCTGAATGCTTATACAATACACAGTGATGAGTAGAATATGATAACTTAAATGTGAATCTACATTGGCTATGAAATACAGTTGTAAGAACAGATAAGCCTTGCTTGGCCAAATCTGAGAAAAGGAAAGAATTACAATTTAAGATTGGTAAAAGTCCGCCCTTTGCTGTTGCCATCCTTGCTTGTAAAGTTAGCAAGGATTGCAATTTAAATAAAGGTCCCAGCTTTTAATTTACCTAACGGCTTACAGATTTTATGTGAGTAGAAAAAGTTAAATCAGAGTCCAACAGGACACTCAAATATTTAAAATCGGGTAACCTGATCCAGTTTATTTCCAAGAGAATCTGTTCTTAATAAATCGGTAGCTTTGACTGTCAGACATCACTACTTTGGAAAGTTTTAAATGCTACAATCCCAAAGAGTCAACTATTAGTTCAAATGCAAACAGGATGTGGTATCTCCATACCCAACATGAATCAAAACCTTGCAGTACCTAGGTGCAAAACCAACCTGAGAGTGAATTAAATTTTTTATACTGCCTGATCTCCGCAGATCAGAGCAGCCAAAACAATAGCTTGTTTTAAAGAGACGGTCAATCCCCCTTAGGCCTCAAAGTGTCTCTACTTTAAAAAATGCATGTTATGACAGGTTACATCATGTAGAGGTTGCCGATGTAGCTGGTAGTTTGATTCCTTCCTCATTCCTACTTCCTTAAGACCTTTACCAGGGCTTGTGACATTTTTGCCCCATTCAAGTCCAAAAAGAGAAAAGGGGCCTCTAACCCATGGCTCTCTGGACCCCTCACTGGAATCATGCATCATAGGGACAACCTGTGGTACAAGGCCAAGGAGTCTGGAATGCAGGCTAACCTATCTGCCCATAGGGCAGCTAGAAACAATTGTAATAAACTCATTCACTTAGCTAAAGTCTCCTATTACAAGGACCTCTTAAACAAAAGCTGGGGAGATGGCAGGGAGTTCTGGAGCTCCATCAAATTGCTCACAGGGAAGGACTCAAGAGCTCCACCTGACCTGATAATAATATATTCTAAGCCACTCCAGGAACCCAGCGACATAGCTAATGCGCCCAACACAGCCTTCACTGATCTATTCGTTGTACTACCAAGTGAGTACCTCACACCACTTCCAGCGGGTCAGTCCCCTAATTGGTATACCCCCCAACTACAAATAACAATATACCACCTTTCTACTCCAAACTCATAACCAAGTCCGAGACTATTAAATACATCAAGCGGGTCCTTGGGAAGGCTAGAATGGGGAGCAACCAAGTTGGCATGAAGCTGGTCACCCTCACACTAGACATGTTAACAGATCCACTCACAAAAGTGTTCAATGCCTCTTTAAGATCAGGTGTGTTCCCTGACAGATGGAAGGCAGCACTTGTCACCCTGGTTCATAAAGCTGGTGACTGAACAAACACAGCCAACTATAGGCCTATCTCTATTCTACCCCCATCCAAGGCCCTTGAAAGGGTTGTCTCAGACCAACTCACAGAGTACTTAGAGAAGTACAGCTTACTCTGTGAACAACAACATGGTTTCTGAAAGAAACACTGCACCCTCACTGCTCTGGTCGATTACACCTCCCACCTCTATGATGCCTTGGATAAAGGGATGGTTGTGGAGTCTAACTTTATAGAACTCACAAAAGCTTTTGATACAGTTAACCATCCGCATCTCTTAAACTGCCTGCTGGCTACTGGCCAGTCCAGAGAAACTGTTACCTGGTTTGACAGTTATCTCTCCAACAGGACACAGTGTGTCAGGATTAATGGCATAATCTCTGAACCCAAGGATGTGAGCCTAGGAGTCCCACAAGGGTCTATTCTAGACCCGCTCCTTTTCTGCCTCTTTATAAATTCCTTTCCTTCAGCATGCCAAGCACATATAGTGCTTTACGCTGATGATGCTGTCATTTCGACAGCTGGCAGAGAGCAATCCTCTATCACCACTGAGCTACAAGAAAGCTTTCGTATGCTTGAAAAATGGTTCACTCAGAACAAGCTATGCTAAACCATAAAAAACCAAAAAGCATGCACTTCACTGTACCACAGAAAAATAATAAGTACAGCTCCCTGGTGATTTGGAGCCGTCAGGGAGACCTTTTGGAACAAGTATGCATGTTCAAATACCTCAGGGTATACCTGGACAGCACACTCAGTTTCACTACTCATATTGACCATGTGGTCAAAACAGCAAATATAAAGCCAGGCATTCTCTACCACCACAAAAACTCAATGACAGAGGCAGCCCTGAAACTAGCCACTAGCAGCAAAGTCTTATCCTCAATAGACTATGGCCTGCCCCTCTATGGGGCATGCTCTGACACCGCCCTAAAAAGAGTAAGAACCCTCCTAAATAAGGCCTGCTGACTGACACTAGGGGTTGACCACCTAACTCATACCTGTAGCCTATACAATGAGACAGGGTGGCTCCCACTCCACCTCAGGGTACAACACCAAACCTGCCTACTAGTAAAAACAGCAGCACTGGGATATATGCCTGATTCAACCTGCAGGCTATTCAAAGCTGCACAACCCATTCAGAAAACCAGAAGAGGGGCTAAAGGTGGACTCCTAATGCCTCTCAAGTGCACAAAGCTTGCCCAGAAATCCCTTTTCTACCTGGGACCTGGGTTGTTCAATGAACTACCTACTACCCTTACAGAGTGTACCAAGGTCAGCCAATTTAAAACTGGGCTACGGACTCATCTAGAGCGTGAAAAGGTCTGCCAATGCTCCAACTAATAATCCCCCCTGCTTTCACTGCCTCGACCACCTCCAGCACCCCCTTCATTGTCCCTGCCTTCACTCATCTCCCTCCCTCAAATACCCACTCTCTCTTTCACTTCTGTCCTAATTCCCCTTTTCCCACCCCTCTACTCCCCTCCTTGCCCCCCCATAGCACTTAACCACAGAACCACATGTTCTCTTCGAAAAAGCCTACTCTAGCTGTACTACTTCTGTATTCTTACCCATGTCTAAGTCCTGGCCGTATACTACCCCTCCAACTACAGGGTCGCCTCCCAATCTGTCGGCCTCCCTGCACCCTTGCAATGTGCTGACCTAATGTACCCTGACACCCTAATGCTTGCCACTGGATTTCCTCTTGTCTTTATTTTTTGACTACTGTATATGTTCTATGTTGTGACATTAACTATAATCGTCTGTGATAACTATGTGATTCTATCTGTATTGTTTTTGCCCTTTACTGTATTTTACTGTATTGTATTTGACTGACTTGGAACCTTTGTAAAAGAGTCTTAGACTCAAAGGTGTAATCTGAAACTGAAATAAATAAATTATGAGTCTTTTTCTTTTTAAAAGTGAAAAATAGACTGCCCACCATACCGGCGTTACCACACAAAAACATGTTTGTTTGCAGTCCTTGATCAACTCCCACTGCAGCTTTCCTGGACTTGTGAACACCCCCAACACAGTCTAGCCATTCATGATGCAGGTGGAGGAGAGGAGAGGAGAGGAGAGGAGACTATTGAGTGGCTGCACTACTTGGGGTGTTCCTAATGTTCAGGAAGTTGGCAGTAAGAGTAGATCAAGGAGGCTGGGTATAATTATACCACTAGCATCCATTATAGTTCTACTAAGAAAGGAGGTAGATAAACATAGAAACAGAATTACAGAATTTGACAGCAGATAAGGACATCCTGGCCCACCTAATCTGCCCATTTCTCTACCTACTGTATAAACTCCAGATCCTACTTCATCTGCAGCCTACATCCTCCTTCCTGTCCCTAGTGTTGCCTTCTAACTGTTCCTTGCATTTTTGAATTTGCCTACCATTGTTGCCCCCACAATCTCCTCAGGGAGGCTGTTCTATGCATCCACCACCCTTTCTGGGAAAAATACTTCCTCATTTTGCCCATGAGTCTTCCCCCTCCAGCCTCATATTGTGACCTCTTATTCTTGCACATTTTCTTTTCTGAAAGATTCTGCCCTCTTGAACTCCATTGATTCTCTTAAGGTATTTGAATGTCTCTATCATAGCCTCCCTCTTCCTTCTTTCCTCCAGTGTATACATATTGAGTTCCCTCAATCTCTCCTCGTATGGTTTCTGGTGTAGCCCCTGCACCATTTTCGTTGCCCTTCTCTGAACTGCCTCCACCCTGTCAATGTCCTTTTGGAGATGAGGTCTACAGAACTGCACACAGTACTCAAGATGAGGCCTCACCAACTGCCTGTACAGTGGCATCACCACTTCCTCTTTTCTACTGGTGATACCTCACCCTATGCACCCCAGCATCCCCCCAGCTTTCCTACTGCCTTCTCACATTGTTTGACTACTTTTAGATAATCTGTTATGACTATCCCAGGTCCCTTTCCAGTTTGGTTGTTGTAACACCTCCCCCCCGCCATTGTGTATTCCTCCCTGGATTTTTGTTCCCAAAGTGCATGATTTTGCACTTCTTGGCATTGAATCTAAGCTGCCACACTGTTGACCACTCCTTCAACTTGGCAAACTCTCTCCTCATCTTCTTCACACACACACACACACACACACACACACACACACACATACATACACACACACACACACACACCGGAGTGTCAACCCTATTGCAGATCTTGGTGTCATCTGCAAAGAGGCATACCTTTCCTTCGAGTCTCTCCTCAATGCCGCTAATAAAGACATTAAAGAGGACTGGCCCCAGTAGTAAACCCTGTGGCAGCCTGCTGGTTACTCCCCTTTCTTCAGATTGAACTCTGTTTGCCACCACCCTCTGTGTCCTGTTGCCAAGCCAATTTCTGATCCAGTTTACCACCTTGTGACCCACTCCCAGACTGCATAACTTGTTTACTAACCTCTTGTGTGGGACTGTGTCAAATGTTTTGGTAAAATCTGGGTAGGCCATGTCCACAGCCACTCCCTAATCTACTATCCTTGCCACCCAGTCAAAAAAATCTAACAGATTCATTTGACAAGACCTTCCTGTTGTGAACCCATGTTGCCTTGGGTCCAGTGTCCTGCTAGCTTCTAGATATTCCACAATCCTTTCCTTTAACAGTGATTCCATCATCTTTCCCACCACTGAGGTCAAACTGACTGGTCTATAGTTTCCTGCTTCTACCTTGCTTCCACTTTTGTGAAGGGGTATCATGTTCACCCTCTTGCATTCTTCTGGCACTGCTCCCTCCTCCAACGATTTGTTGAATAGGGCTGTCAGTGGTGTCAGTATCACCTCTCTGAGTTATTTTAGTATTCTGGGATGTATCCCATCCAGCCACATCACCTTGTCCACCTTCAGTTTCAAGAGTTCCTTCAGGACTCTCTCTTCTGTGAATGGTCTGGTGTCCACCCCTCTCCCCAATGTGTATCTGCTGGATAATTTTGGTCCCTCTCCCTCCCCTTCTTTCATGAATCCTGAGCAAAATTATTTGTTCAGTATCTCAGTTTTTTCTAGGTCCTTCCCCCTTTACTTGGCCTCACTATCCCTCCCTTGGTCTTTCTTCTTTCCCTTATGTACTGGAAGAAGATTTTGTCCACCTCCTTCACTGTCTGGGCTATCCTTTCTTCTGTTTGTGTCTTTGCATGTCTGACTGCTTTTCCCACCTCCCTCTGCTTTGTCTGATACAATTCCCTGTCTTCCTCCCGCTGCATTTCTTTGTATTTCCTGAATGGCAGTTTTCCTGAATTCCAGCAACACCAATTAATTTGAGAGAGGTAAGCAACCATAAAACATTGGTTTTCAGCTAGAAATAATAAAATGCAAAAAGAGTGGACAGTGTCCCTTTAAAAATGCTATGAACATGTATTTTCTGCATACTTGTATATGTTTTAAGGAATGATTGATGCTTATTGTTTTAAAGTGACATTGTACTAGTTGTACTATATATAGTCATGCAAACTGTGTTTGCACAGTATATATATTGTGCTTTGTACCCAGTGCATCCCGGAAAATAGGGTCTTGTACTCAGTGGACTCTACTAATTAGCAAAAATAAACAAGCAAACAAATGTGGCTGTCTCCAGAAGGGAGTACTTATGTTTTTATTTATTTATTTTATTAGATCATTGGTTTACAGACCTTTGAGTCAAAGACTCCTTTACAAAGGCACCTAGTCAAGACAGCAATAAATCACAACAAACAAAACAGTACAGTACATAACGCTTAGATTAAAAAAGCAACCAACGTTACAGGAATTCATTGGTAGTACAAGCTTGGTAATAGGTAGATCACAGTAGTCATAATATAGGTACATGAGTACCATGTCAGGTAGCAACCAGAGATATTTTATTGCACTAGTCAGCAGATGTTGCCTGAGACCCCAGACATATACAGCAAAAGTAGATAGGGCAAACCCAGTCTAGGGCTGAGGGTAAGGGGCAGGTGGGGGATTATGTACAGTTGGAGCAGCGAGTGCTTGTCAGATGGCTTCTGAGGGAGACTTTGAAAGGACCAAGCTTAGTGGAGTCAGCTATGTTGGCTGGGAGGGAATTGAACCAGGAGGAAGCCTGATAGCAAAAGGATCTCTGGGCCATAGAGGTCCTTACCCTGGGGACAATAAGGGAGGTTTTGACAGTGCTGTGAGTGGAGACTGGGGGGGGAGGCATGCTGTAGGGAGGTGGTGACCCGGGGAGAGCCCTAGGAGGGTCTTTTTCACAAAAAGGCAGGTTTGGAAGTGGAGCCTTTCTTCAAGGTTGAGCAAGTTGGTGGTGGAGTACAGCAGGGCACGTATGGGTGTGCCTAGGGGCTCCCAGCATTAGCCTGCAGGCCTTGTTTATAGACAGCTGGATTCTTGCAAGCACAGTGTTGTCAGCTGCAGCATAGATGGGCAGCCCATAGTCGATTAGCAACAGGACCGAGGAGGTGATTGCCAATCTAAGGGCCTTTTGTTGTAGGCAATCCCTATGGTGGTATAACAGTCCAATCCTGACATTGGTGGCAGCAGAAAGGGCATTGATATGGGAATAGAAGGAGAGTGCTGAATCAAACGTAATGCCCAGATACTTGTAGGAGGAAACCTGCTCAATGGGGTTTAGTGTGCTAGGTAGTATCACGAGAGGGTCACCACTGGCTTTTCTTTGGCGATGCGAGAAGAGCATAGTTTTGGTCTTTTTTAGGTTCAGGGCTAGCCTTCATGATGTGAACCAATGCTCAGCTCTATCAAAAGCTTGTTGGAGGGTGGCCTGGAGTACGTTGGGGTTGGGGTCAGAGGTGAAGAGCACAGCGTCATCCGTGTAGAGGAGGATCTTACTTGGGCAGGCCAGGGGAGAGAGTTGAGTTAGAGACTGAAGAGGACAGGGCGTAAAATGGAGCCCTGGGGAACCCCAGAGCAGACAGGTCATGGGTCAGGTAGGGTGCTATTGATTTTTACACACCGAGTTCTGACAGAGAGGTAGCTGGTGAACCATGCAAGGGGGCAAGGGAAGAAACCAAGGCATCTGAGTGAGTCAAGCAGGAGGGGATGGAAAACTGTGTCAAAGGCCTTGGAGAGGTCAATGAACACTGCACCGGCAGGACTTCCGGCATCAAGAGCAGAGTGCAGGAAGTTGGAGAATTCAAGTAGCATGGTTGTGATGCTGTGACCTGCACAAAAGCCATGCTGTTCAGGGCACAGGATATTGTGCATGGCCAGGTATTCGGCAAGCTGGTTGGCAACTACTTTTTCAAGGGCCTTAGAGAGTGGGGGGAGGATGGAGATAGGTCGCTATTACCCGGGGTCGCTTGATCGTCGCTCTTTAGAATGGAAGTGATGATGGCAGTTTTCCATGTGCTGGGGAACTGCCCCAGGCACAGAGAGTGGTTGAGCAGCTCGGTAAGTGGGACCAGGATAGCATCCAACATCAGACAAAATAAGCTAGTGTCCAGTAGGTCGCTGCCGGGGTTGTTACTACTAACAGCTTTTTGCAGAAGGGGTCTAGCCTCCATTGGGGAGATGATACATAAATAGAAAGGAGGTCTCTGGAGAGTGGGCAGGGGCGCTACTAGGATGGGGTCAAAGAAGTTACTGAGCAGGACTGAACTCAAGTCTGAGAAAGTGTGGTTTAGGCAATCTGCAATGCCAAGAGGGTCAGAGCAGACTGCTCCATTAAAGGAGAGTTGAGGGGGGTGGGGAGCAGGATTTCCCATTCAGCTCTTTTACATTATCCCAAAAGTTCCTAGCCGACCCCCAGGTGGAGACAATAGTGAATTGGTAGTACTGGGCTTTGGCCTGTCAAATGGCCCAAGTACACTTATTGCACTCAGCGTTGTACATTTGCCTGTCAACTGGCTTGCCAGATTCCACGGCAGTGTGCCATAGGTTGTCTCTCATTTTAAGTTTGTGAAGGAGGAGGGGGGTAACCCAGGGCATGCTTTGCTTTTTAGTGTGATTTCTAGCAAAGGGGGCATAGAGGTCACTGGCAGTGTTAAAAGTACGAGTGAGAACATCCAATGCCTTGTCTATGGATGGTGCAAGCCTGATTGGGGACCAAGCCAGTTGTGAGAGGTACAGTTTAAAGTGATGCAGGCTGCCTGGGAGTAGGCAACGTCGCTGCGTGGTTTGTGGTGCAAGTTTGCTGTTGGTAGTGGACCAAGAGAATACGACTGGGGAGTGGTCACTAAGTGAGTTGGGAGGTACACTGATATTCAGCACCCTCTGGGGGCAGTTGGTAATGGTGATGTACTGGTGAGTATGGTGGTGAATGGTGAGTACTGCCCCAAAGATCATTTGCATGTCAATTTGGGATGGGTAAACATTGCCGTGGTTCTGCCTCTTTGACACAAAGGGCCCAATTTTCAAAGCACTTAAATCGACACAAGAGGCTTGCATCAAAAGAGTTTGAGGCAAGAGGTGACTTAGGTCACAACTTGTGTCTAACACAATTTTTTATTGCAGCCTGTGTCTAATCCAGACAAACAACCCAGAGCACCAGGATGCAAGAGGGCTACAACAACCTGTTTTGGGGAATTTTACAAGCCTCGCCATGAACGCAGCAAGGGGCATCACTTAGACCAGCCAGGAGGTGGTCTAAATGGCTTGTGCCACTGAGATAGGATCTGACAGGGAGCAGTAGGGGTGCTTTAGGGACACAGGAGGTTGCAGTGGGGTCTCGGGGAGACAGTTGTGTCTGAATGGTCTTGTGTTTACACCCATCAGGGTGTGTTTGCAGTTTGGTGTTCGTGTCACTCATATATCTGATGCTGTAAATATATATAGGACCCACCCGATCCCCGATGTCACCCTTGAAATAGCCAGACATCTGTCCCTGGTGGACTAGTGGTCCCCCATCCCTGATCTTCCCCTTGAATTAGTATATCTCCATCCCTTGTGGCCTAGCAGTCCCCTTACCCTAACAGTGATCACCCCCATATAGTAAGATATAACTGTCCCTGGTGGACTAGTGAACCCCCTGCTCCTCAATCATCAGTGCTCCCACCACCACTACCCCCATCCTGAATGCAAGCTGGTGATCAGCACAGCCCTCCTCTCACCACCATGGCTGACTGCCAAATGAGCTCTCAATGGGCATGTACTGTAAGTACAGTATACAGTAAGTACAGTAAGTACAGTATACAGTATGCACTCACTGAGCGCTCAGTCTGCTGCCAGCCGTGGTGGTGACAGGAGGGCTGAGCTGGTCTCTGGCTCAGATTCAGGATGGGGAGAGCAGAGTGGTGGGACACTGCCTGATGCAGTAGGGTCGGGCGTTCAAGTAGAACACCAGTGGCAGTTAAATCTTACTATAAGGGGTGATCACAGTTAGGGAGGGGGGCCACTTGTAGTAAGTAGTAAAATATTTTATTCACAGAAATTATATGAATTAGGATAATCTCAATTGAGCCATTGCTCATTTACAATGAGGTTCTAGAAGTTCCCAAGCAAACATACAATACAAAAGACAAAAAACAATAAGTAAAAAAATATACACATTCAATACAAGTTGAATAAAATCACTCATTCTGGGTTACAAACAAATAATAACATAGGGATATCCTACAATTTTAGTGAGCTTGGACGCCAGTGATGGAGATATACTACTTCAAGAGAGAGATTGGGGACAGTGGGATACACTACACCACCAGAGACAGATGTCTGGATATTTTGTGGGGGACATCTGGAATCGGGGTGATCCTATGTAAATGTACAGTATCGGGTATATGAGTGGCACTGTAGGAACAAGACTAATTTGATTAAAAATATGTTAATATTATAATATTATTATCCTATTCTTATTAATTATCAACAACTATTTTATATTCTTTATAAGGGATACTATTAAACTTCTGGTTAAATTCAATGTGCACATAGGTTTAGCTGTAAAAAGAAAAACTTTGTAAAATGGACAACAAAAAAAGGTATATAGCATACATGAAACAACTTCAGGAAAAGAAAATTGTCCAGTGGAGTCTCCATTTAAACTGGAAGCTTCCCCGCCACTAGCCTCTCTTCAAAGAGGTGGCAGAAGAGCTTAAACTCAGAATAAGAGATTGTTGCTATGGGAACTTGACATGATATATGAACATGTTTTTCTGTGCCAACCAACTCCTGGTACAAAAAAGTCTAACACAGATTGAAGTGCATCTGTTTCATGAAATTTAGACTTTTATTCATAGAAAAATGGTTTAAAACACTACAACGTCCAAATTCACAAACTTAATAAGAAAGGTATGGGTCTCTAAAGTGGCTGAATTTCAAAGGTGCAAGAGCTTTGTAATGCTTGCTGTTTATAAAATTTTGCAGCACCATAACTGTCTAAAATGAATGGACAAGTTTGGTGTCAAAAGCAAGCTGACCTTACAGCCTTTCTAATGATGTGAGTCTTGACTGATTACCTAACAGCAGTGTCTAGTCGCTTTGTGTTAAAGAATTGTACAATGAGCTCAGACTGCATGATGTCATACATCATTAGAAACAGACAAAGAAAATCACTTTTAGAAAGTTTTCATGTTATAGACTGTGTAAAAATGGCAGATAAGCAATACATATATCCTTTTGAACACAAATAAAATATACTTCTGAAATCTGTAAATACTTTTTAAATATCTATAAAATAAAAAGTTTTATGAGGTTTTTATAAACTGCAGGTCTTATATTTGAATTAACATTATCATGTTTGGTCTTAAATAAATACTGAGTTTGAGCTACATCAAAAAATATAAGTTTTAAGTTTGTGGCAGAGTACCCATAGATACAAGAAAGAAAAATAGTTTCATACAAAAACTTTGTCTTAGACTAAAGTCATTTCTAAAAAAAATTATTTCAGGGTGGTGCTGAATGTCATCATACGTCATCTGCAAGGACCAGTCAGAGTCTGGTAATGATGTCACCTGGCGTAGAAACATATAGGCAAATTAAGCCAAGTCCACTTCAGGACTATCTGATCCTTTAGTGTGTGAGGACCTATGCAGGCAGTCTTGACAATTTTGGTGGTCTTGGAACTTTTACTGGGCCAAAAGCCTGAAGCCACACCTGCTTGGGGTAAGCATCTGGGTTAAGCCATTTTATCCATTAGGGGGTGCTAAGGACAAGCTTAAACATTTGCACAACATTGCCACACAGTCCAGTTGCTTGTTACAAGAAAGGACTTTCTCCAATATTGGACAGAGAAAAGAATATGGCTTACACTGGACATTTTGACTGAAGTAATATTTTAAGCTTCTGCTCAAGCCAAGAACCTGAGGTCAAGTGGAAATGAATTAAAACAGAAAAAGTCACAAATCCAGCTGCCAACCAAAAGACTTTGCCATCCATAAGGAAACTATTTTCTGCAAACAACTGCAGTTGGGTAAAAGCTTATCATTGTGCCTTGAACTGTTAGTGCCTAATTATCTGATGCACCCACCAAAGCTTAATAAGTGACATTTTGATGATTCCTGATGTCAAGCAAGAAGGGCCCAGACTGCACTGCTTCATTGATGTCAGAAGATTCTACAGTCCTAGATTCCAGGGTGAACCATGGGAAAGACAGAGGACTACAGTCAAGCCAAGCCACTGAAGGACTCTTATCACTCAAAATCTGAAGTTCTCACCAAGATTTTAAAAGTTAAAAAGGAGAAAAAGACCAAGCCTACAGATAACTAAAAATGTAAGTATTATTGCTGGCCCATCAGCGCAGCAGTAACACTACCGCTCATAATGCTGGCAACCCAGGTTCGGGAACGGATTTGGGTCACTGGAAGGCCAACCGGGTGGAGGAGGCTTGAGCATTCATAGGACTGCTCACCTGTCCCGGGGGGGAGGGGGGTGTCTGGCTCAGGACAATGTCCAACCTCTGGTGGTGGCTAGAGGCATGCCATGGCTTGGCCCTGAAAAACAGGGAAGAGCGTGACGGATGCCAGCATACATGCCTTGGCATCATGCGCACGTCACACTCAAGGAGGGGGGAGTGCATGAGGAAAATCACCGTCCCAGTGCAGCACCAACCAGGGGGACAGCCCTCACCATCCTCAGAGCTCGGCCACAGAAGGAGACCCCAATGAGATTTAAGGTACGGGGGCCCTTCCCAGCCTGAGGGGCAAACCACAGCAGGATGGGGGAGATCTCCCTGAGAGCTGGCTCAGGGGTGGTTAGCTGGATGACAGTGCCAGGCAGTGGGGGCATAAACAGAAATTGAAAATAAAAATGCAAATATTATTTCAATTATTCAAATTTAAATACTTTAAATTGGCTATATTGGGTGGTAACATAGTGAATTGTTTGCTATAAAACCTATGGTATATAGTTGAGCTAAAATTTAGACATGAAGAAATGCTTCCTTGCATGCTATAAAGTTTAAAAACGAGTCTTGTACAAAAATATAATCTGAGACACTAGTGTAATGAGTTGCAAGTTCTCATACTAAAAAGGTTATTATACTAAGTAGGCTGAAAGCCTATTAAATAGCCAATGCCATTCAATTACATTGAATATTGCCCATTCATTTGCATTGTTTATTTGCTGAAATGTGTTTTATTTGTTTTACTTCCTTTGTGGTTTGTTTGATTTTTTGAAATCTTTGTTGTTTTTGTTTACAGCGTTATTTACATTATTTTTATTATGCTTGATATTTATACTAATTAGGGATATTTAGAATTGTATATAGATGTTAATAAAATATATATTTTTCATATTTCTATGTGTGGCAGAAACTTCTTTCATTGTTATCTTGAACCTGGAGGATAGGGATAATATCATATTTGAACTTTATAATTATTTCTGGTAATTTATGAAAATATGTTTGGGCAAGGCCTGAGATAAATCTTAGCTTAATCTGGTTCAAGGTCAGTTGGCATTCATCTGTATCCCCCTCCCCCGGGTCGTGCCTGAAAATGGGCAGGATTTGTCTAGTGCACATACCCAGTCAACAAAAACTAAAATAAAAAAACTAAATAAATCAAAAAATAAATAAAAATCCAAGTGCTGCATTAAAAAAGTGATATTATAATCCATTGTTCCAACATCTTTGGGGTTCTCATTCACAGGATGATTGTTAGTGAATAACAGCCCACACTTAGAGTGTATGGGACATAAATATTATTATTGTTATTGTTTTCAAGTTACTGAATGGCATAAGTAATATTTTTCTGTTCTTGTTTCTTGAGGATTTAAAGATAGAATTACTCCTAGACAGCAAGAAAAGAACACGAGAAGTAATTGTCTGGCAGCAAAGCTGGAAGAAAAAGGACTTTTGAAGAATCATAAGAAAAATATTTGGAATCAGTGGATCTAGGGGGAATTACTCAATATCCTCATAGGTGAAATCCCAGGAGCGCGAGATGAAATAACACATACACACTAGTATCATAGAAATATAGAAACATAGACTTTGATGGCAGATAAAGACCACTTGGCCCACCTAGTCTGCCCATTTCCCTACCTACAGGATAAGCAGCAGATCCTAGTTAACCAACAGCCTATTTCTTCCTACCACCCACAAGAATTGCCTTATGTCTGTTCCATGCATTCTTGAATTCTCCCACAGTTTTAGACCCCACAACCTCCTCAGGAAGGCTGTTCCATGTGTCCGCCACCCTCTCTGTGAAAAAATATGTCCTCACATTGCCCCTGAGCCATTCCCCCTTCTATCTTCAAATTGTGTCCCCTTGTTCTTGCACATCTCCTTTTCTGAAAGATGCTACCCTCTTAGACTTTGTTGATTCCACTGAGGTACTTAAAAGTTTCTATCATGTCCCCCCTCTCCCTCCTTTCCTCAAGGGTATACATGTTAAGGTACTTTAGTCTCTTCTCATATGGCTTCTCTTGCAGACCCTGCACCATTTCAGTTGCCCTCCCCTGGACTGCCTCTATCCTGTCTATGTCCTTGTGGAGATGGGGTCTCCAGAACTGAATGCAGTACTCCAGATGGGGTCTCACCAACTGTCTGTACAGAGGGATAACTATATCCTGTTTTCAGCTGGTGATACCTCTCCCTATACATCCCAGTATCCCCCAGCTCTCCCTACTGCCTTCTCACATTGTTTGCTAACCTTAAGGTCATCTGATATGATTACCCTCAGGTCCCTTTCCATTTTTGTTGTTGTTACTACATCCCCCCCATTATGTAATCTTCTCTTGGGTTTTTGTTTCCCAGGCACATTATTTTGCACTTCTTTGCATTGAATCCAAGCTGCCATACTTCTGACCATTCCTTCAACCTTGCCAAATCTCTTCTCATCCTTTCCATGCCTCCTTGTGTATCAACCCAGTTGCAGATCTTTGTGTCATCCGCAAAGAGGCATACTTTTCCTTGCAGTCCATCTGCAATGTCACTTCTAAAGACATTAAAAAGGACTGGAACCAGTACTGAACCCTGCGGTACCCCACTAGTAACCCCTCTTTCTTCAGAGTGGACTCCGTTTATTTATTTATTTATTTATTTATTACTAGGATTACAAATACCTTTGAACCAAGGGTTCTTTTACAAAGGTTCCCCGTCAGCAAAGGGTGCAAGCAAAACAGTGGTAAGATACAATACAGGGTCAGGAGGTTAACATAGAAGTATGCAGAGGTGAGATACAATACAGGCCAGGAGGTTAACAGTAGCAAAAGATAGTACATGTGTATAGACTAGCACAGTAGCAAACAGTCAGTGGCAAATATCAATGCACAATTAACAATATGGGTGTGTATATATAGCAAGACACAAATACAAATAAAAAATACCCTAGGGGTGACATAAGTGGACCAAGGGGTGAGGGATAAGAGGGAGAGGTGTGGGAAAAAGGGGGGTAGGCAGTCAAGGATTTGACATTGTCGTAAGTGCAAGAACAGAAAGATAAGTGCTAGGTAGTCTGGGGTAGAGCAACAAGAGATAGGGTGATAGGAAGGGAGACAGGAGAAGAGGGGTGGTAGAGGGCTGGAATGGTAGGTGGGAGGTGAGAGGGGTAGAATGGTAGGTGGGGTGGGAAAGAGATGGGGAGTAGCTGGGGATGGAGGGGTGGAGAGAAGTGGGGAGGGTAGCAAGGGAGGAGAGAAGAGGAAGAAGAGGTGAAACAAAGCCGCAAGGCTAGACGGAGCAGTCACAACTGCTGAGGTCAGTGAGGTGCTGGCGGAGTTTATGTTTGAATGGGCCAAGCTTGTTTTCAGCTGCAATTTCAGGGGGAAGGTTGTTTAGCAGCAGGGGGCCCTGATGTGGAAAGCACATTGAGCCTGGTTGGTGCAGCAGAATGGAACAATAAATGCAGGTTTGAGGGAACTGCGCGTAAAATGTGCAGTGACTGCGGGCAACATTAAGGCATGAGTTGCAGGGGGGTGTGAGGTTAAGACAAATTTTCTTTGCCAGTAGGCAGGTCTGGTAGACAAGTCTACTATTTAGATTGAGCCAGTTGGATTGCTTGTAGAGATCACAGGTATGCATATGCTTCCCTGCACCAGTGAGAAGTATACAGCATTTATTAAGGGCAGTCTTGACCAGTTTAGGGTGGTATCAATGGCAGCCCCATAGAATACAAGCCTGTAATCAATGATGGGTAGGACTGAGGCAGTTATGGCTGCACGCATAGCTTCTTTGGTAAGACAGTGACAGTGGCGGTAGAGGACCCCAATTCTTGAGTTGACTGATTTTGAGATGTGTTGAACATGTGAGCTGAAAGACATTGTGCAATCAAGGGTAATACCAAGGTATTTAAACTCCTGCATTTGCTCAAGTGGCTGTTCAAGTTCATTATGTATAGTGAAGTTTATGGATCTGTATTTGCTGTGAGAGCTATGGAACAGCATGGACTTTGTTTTTTTGTGATTCATCAACAGCTTATGTTGGAGAAGCCAGGTTTCAACTAGGCTGAAGTTCATCTGTAGCACCTTGGAGAGTGAGACGGGGTCAATATGGGAGAAATAGAGGACTGCATCATCAGCATAGAGTATTAAGTTATTATTGTAAACTGCAGGAAGAGTATTGATGAAATGGCTGTAAAGTAGAGGGCCAGGGATGGAACCCTGGGGTACACCAGAGCGGACAGGAAGGGCATTTAAGAGAGAGTCAACAATTTTGACTTTTTGGCTCCTTGCTGAGAGGTAGCTTTCAAACCATTTGGTTACATCATTAGGTAGTCCAAGGGAGGAGAGTGAGTGAAGCAGGAGCTGGTGGTTCACAGTGTCAAATGCCTTGGTCAAATCAATGAACACCACACCCAGTAGGTGGCCAGTGTCAATCGCCTTATGAATATGGCTGGTGATGTCAAGCAGGGCAGTGGTAGTACTATGGTATTTTCTAAAGCCGTGTTGTTTTGGGCAGAGTAAGTTATATTTGATGAGGTGTTCAGACAACTGGCCAGCCATAATTCGTTCCAACGCCTTGGAGAGTGGTGGGACGATAGAGTTAGGGCAGTAGCTAGAGAGAAGAGACCTATCACCGCTTTTATGAATGGGTGTGACCACTGCTGATTTCTAGAGCTGGGGGAATTGTTAATGAGAGAGTGAGAGATTCAGAAGTTTAGTGAGAGGTCGTAGGACAACATCAAGGGAGAGAGAGAGAGAGAGAGAGAGAGAGGAGTTTGAGGTCAAGGGTATCGCTGCTGAAACTGGCTTTGCTTAGCACTTTGTTAAGATATCTTTTCACTTCTGACATGGATACCCTCTTAAAGTAGAATGGGGGGTATTACTGTGGAGACTGATTTTATTATTGAGGCAGGGCCGGGCAGAGTTGTCAAAGAAGTTGAGGGGAAGGACACTGCTAAGATCAGTAAATGTGAGATTAAAGGAGTCCGCTATTTCTTTCAGGTCCTGTAAGGTGGAGCCGTTAACCTCAATCATAGTGGGGGAGGATTTGCTTGGTTTGCCTGTGAGGCTCTTGATGATCTCCCAGAAGGGTTTGCTATTTCTCCAGGAGTTAGTCAGTTCCTGGTTGTAGAAGAGCTGCTTGGCTCTGCACATAGCTATTGTGCACTGGTTCCTAGCTGCCTTATAGAGCTGCATATCATGTGGTTTCCCTGAGTCCATGGCTCGGTGCCAGAGGTTATCTCAGTTTCGCATCATGGAGATGAGTTTAGAGTTAATCCAGTGATTAGTGGTAGACTGAGTTTTGCATTTATGTAGAGGGGCAAAACTGTTACAAACTTTGTTAAACTGGGCAATGAAGAAGTCAAGTGCTTGGTCAACACTGCTCAAGGAGTCAAGGGGTGTCCAGTCAACCATTGAAAGGGCAGCAAGGAATTGTGGAAGCTTTCCTTTTGTTAAGATTCTTTTATAGGAAAATGAGGACTTAGGTTTAGGTGCCTTGTTTGACGAGTGGCAAATAACTGGGCAGTGATCACTGAGGGCATCTGGGAGAACTTCCATGTTAGTGATTCTGCTGGGAAGAGAGGTGAGAATCAGGTCAAGTAAGGAGCTACTACCAGACTTATAATTAAATCTAGTGGGAGAGGTGACAATTTGAGTAATGTTTAGGGCAGCAATGGCATCCTTATATGGGTCAGCTTCTGGAGTGAGCCAATTTACATTTAGGTCACCCATTACTATTGTCTCACCACAAGAGGTGCTGTCGTCCATGAAGTTTGTGATCATTTGGAAGCCTGTAACATGTTCATGCAGCGGGATGTATACTGATACAACTGATGTAATTCACAATTACCTTCTGTGCCCTGTTGTCCAGCCAATGTTTCACCCGGGTTACCACCCTGGGACCCACTCCCAGGCTGGTTAATTTGATTATTAATCTTTTGTGTGAGACTGCATCAAATGCCTTGCTAAAGTCTAGGAAGGCCATGTCCATAGCCCCTCCCTGGTCTACTACTTTGGTCACCCAGTCAAAGAAATTAATTAGATTCATCTGACATGACCTTTCCGCTGTGAACTCATGCTGCCTTGGGTCTTGTGTCCCACTGGCCTCTAGGTACTCAACAATTCTTTCCTTCAGAAGTGATTCTATCACTTCCCCTACCACAGAGGTCAAACTGACAGGTCTGTAGTTTCCTCGCTCTGTCTTGCTCCCACTTTTGTGAAAGGGAATCACATCAGCCTCCCTCCAGTCCTCAGGTACCACACTATCCTCCCATGATTTGTTTAAAAGGGTAGTCAGTGGTGTCACTAGTTCTCCCCTTAATTCTTTTAGAATTCTGGGATGAATTCTGTCAGGCCCCATTGTTTTGTCCACCTTCAGTTTTAGGAGTTCTTTCAGAACCCTTTCTTCTGTGAAAGGACTGGGATCAACCCCTCTATCCAGAGTGCCTCTGTTAATTGGATTAGGCACCTCCCCTCCTCCTTGTTTGTGAATACTGAGCAGAAGTATTCATTCAGTATCCCTGCTTTTTCACTGACCCCCTCTGCCCACCCACTGTCCATTCTGTTCAGCCTCCCTTTGTTTTTCTATGCTCCCTGATGTACCTATAAAAGGTTTTATCCCCCTTCTTAACCAAGTTGGCTATCTTTTCCTCAGTTTGGGCCTTTGCTATTCTGACTTCTCTCCCTGCTTCCTTCTGCCTTAACTGGTACAGTTCTCTGCCTTGCTCCTTCTGTGTTTCCTTATGCTTCTTAAATGGTTTTTCCTCCCTAACCTTCCCTGCCACCCCTTTTGAGAACCATAGTGGCTTTTTCTTTCATTTTGATTTATTTGCTTCACACAAAGGCGCGTTGCCTCTGTGATGGCAGTTTTGATGTTTCCCCATTGTTGCTTCACCCCTCCTTCTAGCCTGTTTGCTAGTGCTTTTCTAAGGCACTCTCCTATCTTGCCAAAGTCAGCTCTCCTGAAATCCAGTACACTCCACTTTTGTATGGCTTGACTCTGTGGCTGAGTTTATTATGAACCACACTGTTTGGTGGTCACTTGTTCCCAGATGGCTACCCACTTCTTGATCTAAGATCCTCTCACTGTCCCCATTTGAGAGTATGAGGTCTAAGATTGCTCCCTCATGAGTGGGTTCCAAAACTAGCTGTCTGAGGCATGCCACCTGTAGGGCATCAAGAATGGCCCTGCTCATGGATGTGGCTGCAGCAAATGTGCTCCAGATAACATCTGGCATATTCAGGTCCCCATCAACAGTATCTCCCCTTTCTCTGCCATCCTAAGGATGCCTTCTATCATATTCTTGTCCATTTCCTCCCCCTGACATAGGGGTCTGTATACAACCCCTGTGTGGATTGTGGTGCCATTTCCAGTCTCTAAGGTGACCACAGTGCCTCCTCTCCTCCCTGCTTACTCTTTAGTCTGTTGCTTTTATCCCTTCCCTTACATAGAGAGTTACTCATCCCTCTCTTGTACCCTTCCTTTCTCTCCTGTAGGTTGTGTACCCTGGTATGTTAACATCCCAGTCATGGTTCTCTGTGTACCATGTTTCTGTGACTGCTGCAATATCCAGGCATCCCTCTTCCATCAAAGCCACCAGTTCAGGGAGCTTGTTGCCCAGACTACAGGCATTGGTACTCATTACCCTCCATTTCTTGATGTCCTTACCCCTTTTTTCCCAGTCTCTGTCCTTATTGCCTTTGTCATTTTCTCCATTTACCCCTGCCCCTCTCCCTAACGACATCTCTAGCTTGGTGTTTACCTCACTTATTACCCAAATTTTTTTGGGGGGGCTAGGAATTCCCTGCTCACTTCCAGTGCCTCCCCCCTTGGCTAGTTTAAATGCTTGCTAATGAATCATTTAAATCTATCACCTAGGATTATCATAGTGTATACGAGACCCCTGCAACCACACACTGACCGACTGGTCAGGAGTTGACTGTACATCACCTAGCCTGCTGAACACTCAACCACAACCCACGGCCAAACTGAATATATGAAAGCTACAGTTACGCCATTAAGGGATTCACTACTCAGAATACAACCTGTACCCAATACTGAAAGAAAAACCTTTGCCAGATTCCTGGCTAAGCCCTGCTGTAAAATGCAAACACTAATCCGTCCCCATGACCATGACCAGGGCGATACTTATGTTATAAAAGAGGAATTAAACTTCAGGGCTCCACCCAAGGTCATAGCCAAAGTCTCTGTCAGTCGGTGACATATACATGTACACTGAGTCTGAATATTTACTTACTCTGTAGAGACGACAGGAGTTCTGAGATATTGCCAGATATCATATTAAACTGTCCACATATATGTTGGACTGGTGTGACATTAATCATTAACTTTCACATTCTATACTGATTAAAAAATGTTAAATGTTAAAGGTTTTGGATGATAACTACATCACATGGCAACAATGTATGTTTCGTAAAATGTAAACAACCTTGTGAAGTTTAAACAACCCTTTGTTTGTCTTATATTGTATGTAAAATTGAAACCTTCAATAAAAACTTTTATGGTAAAAAAAAAAGAAAAATATTCGGTTCTTTGTTTCAAGATTGTGTTATAGAAGCATTGTAATTGCAATAGTTGTTTGTCGGGTATTACTATTGCTGAAGTACCAATTACTATATTTGCTTGCACGCACAGCACAGCACATTAGAAACATATTGAGATAGTAGAGCATTGCAGAGGTGTGGCAGTGTTGTGGCCAATGCAGTGGACACTTTAATGGGTGCGTCCCTCAGCCACCAATTAATGCTGAAGCTGCCGATGATGGAAGTTTCGGAGCGATTGCCACACTTGAAAGAAATCTGCCACTGTAATCAGGGGCAGTTTCATCATTGCAGCATCAGCTCCCCCCCCCACAACCAGGCACACAGCAGGACAACAAATTTAAATGTTAGCTCCCTCCCACTGCTGCTGCCCACCCCACACCCTTCATTCCCTGTCACACCAGCATATAATGAAATCCTCCCACTCCCTCCCACTGCTGCTGTCTGCCCTGCAGCCTCCATTCCCCGCACTGGCATAAACCCTCTCACTCCCTCCCACTGCTGCTATGCACCCTCCATTCTCCATTACACTGACATAAAACTCTTCCTCCCACTGCTGCTGTCCACCCTGCACCCTCTGTTCTCTGTTGCACTGGCATAAAACCCTCCCATTGCTGCTGCCTGTCCCACTCCCTCTGTTCGTCATCACACCAGCATAAAACCCTCCCACTCCCTCCCACTAGTGCTGCCCGCTCTGCACCCTCCATTCTCCATCCCTTGCTGACATCAGGGTGCTCAATCCCCATGTCAGCATGTATCCCCCTCCCCATTAATGTGGCACCTTGGGAGCCCTCCCCAGTGTGCAAAAAAATATTTCTTTGATGTTTCTGACACGGGAAGCCTACTCCGGTGTCAGATGTCTCCCCCAAGCCCCTATGTTCTCAGCTGACTTTGGGGTGCCCAGTCCTGGGTCAGCATTGATCCCCTCCAGTACTCTGGCACAATGGTAGCCACCCCAGTGTGCGAAATCCGTTGTTAATATTTCACCTGTAAAAAGAAATGTCCCACAATGTTTTTAAACCTGAAAAAACAAAGGTCTCTCATTGTTACCACTGCCCCCATCCTCCAACCCACCTCCTCACCTCACTCCTGCACCCCTCACCCATACTACTCTGGAGGTTAGGAGCAGTGATCTTCTGTGAACCAGGACCTCATCTGCACTTTTCAAAGACCAACAAGGAAAGGTCATGTCAGATGAATCTAATAGATTTCTTTGACTGGGTGACCAAATAATAGACCAGGAAGGGGCTGTGGATATGGCCTACCTAGACTTTAGCAAGGCATTTGACACAGTCCCGCACAAAAGATTAATAATCAAGTTAGCCAGCCTGGGAGTGGGTCCCAGGGTTGTAGCCTGGGTTGCAAACTGGCTGCACAACAGGACACAGAAGGTAATAGTGGTGGAGACATTCCGAAGAAAGGGGGTCACTAGTGGAGTACCTCAGGGCTCAGTACTGGGTCCAGTCCTCTTTAACATCTTTATGGTGACATTGCAGAGGGTCTGGAGGTAAAGGTATGCCTCTTTGTAGATGATACAAAGATATGTAACAGAGTTGATACACAAGGGGGTGTAGAAAGGATGAGAAGGGACTTGGCAAGGTTGGAGGAATGGTCAGACGTATGGCAACTTAGATTCAATGCAAATAAATGCAAAGTAATGCACCTGGGAAACAAAAACCCAGGAGAAGAGTACACAATAGCAGGGGAGGTACTAACAACAACAAAAATGGAACGGGACTTGGGGTAGTCATATCAGATGATCTAAAGGTGGGTAAACAATGTGAGAAGTCAGTAAGGAGAGCCAGGGGGATACTGGGATGCATAGGAAGGGGCATCACAAGTAGAAAAAGGAAAGTGGTTATCCCTCTGTACAGACAGTTGGTGAGACCCCATCTGGAGTACTGTGTGCAGTTTGGAGACCTCATCTACATAAGGACATAGACAGGATGGAAGCAGTCAGAGGAGGGCAGCTAAAATGGTGCAGGATCTGCATCAGAAATCATATGAAGAGAGACTGAGAGAGCTTAATATGTATACCCTTGATGAAAGGAGGGACGGGGGACATGATAGAAACGTTCAAGTACCTCAAGGGAATCAACAAAGTCCAGGAGGGTAGCATCTTTCAGAAAAAGAGATATGTAAGAACAAGGGGACACAATTTAAAGATAGAGGGGGACAGCTCAGAAATCTTTTTCATGGAGAGAGTGGTGGATCGTGGAACTGCCTTCCTGGGGAGGTTGTTGGGGCTAAAACAGTGGGGGAATTCAAACATGCATGGGACAGACACTAGGCAATTGTAGTGGGGGGTGGCAGGAAGTAGGCTGTTGGTTAACTAGAATCTGCAGCTTATCCAGTAGGTAGGGGAAATGGGCAGACTGGGTGAGCCAAGTGGTCCTTATCTGCCGTCAAAGTCTGTGTTTCTATGTTTCTATGTAACTGTAGAAATGACGGTAAGCCCCATAATGGCAGACAATGGGGGGTTTCAACTTAGGTTGATATCTCAGACAATTTTTGAAGTTTTGGTCCTAAATTTTCAACATGGGGTTCTTGGGACCCCACCTCATGAATACTGGCACTGCCATTTTGTTTCTCAGTCCCAAAAGGTGATTTCATGGTCACTGCATAGAATCACCCTTTTGGACCAATTAATGAAACAACAGTGCACTGTTCATGAGGTGGGGTCCCAAAAAACCTTTGTTGCAAATTTGGTGTAAAAACTTCAAAAAATGACTGTGTTATGAGTGTCTGTTGAGTAGTTTCTACGCACACTTGTAACTTCATCAATTTTTTATATTTTCACTCCAAATTTCCAACAAGGCCATTTTTTCACACACCCTTATAGACAGTACAGTTGTAATTTTTTGCATCCTTCCCAAAATGTGTTTTTGCACCTGTGGCACAGAATGAAGCAGTCACTGTGCGAAATCAACTTGTGGGACAGATTAATGAAATCACGGTGCCACTATTCATGAGGGGAGGTCCCAAAAAGGCCATGTTGAAAATTTGGTGAAAATTTTCCCAAAATGACTGCATTATGAGCTTGTATTGCACAGTTTCTACGCACACCCGTAACTTCACCAGTATGTCATATTTTCACTCCAGATTTTCAACGTTGCTGTTTTTTCACACCTCCTCATGAACAGTGCAGCTGCCATTTTTCACATCCTGTCCTGGGATTGAGTAACAAAATGATGCTGCCACTGTTCATGAGGTGGGCTCCCAAAAAGTCCAGATTGAAAATTTGGAGTGAAAATACCAACAAATGCCCGGGGCATTAGGGTTTCCAACTGTAATGCCCACCCTGTACAGACTGACAGGTGTCAGGGGGGTGATTTGGGGTCAACGGCCATAATGCTCACACCATTCCACCCCCACCCTGCAGCAACTAACAGGCATTGAGGTGTGCCTCAGGGTCTTTGGCCCTAACATTCACCCCATTCTCCTACACTGCACCCATCTCAGCTTATTTCCTTATGGAATGGGGTGAGCGTAAGAGCCAAAGTCCTTAAGGCACACTACGACACTTATCGATGTCTGCAGGGTAGGGTGAGGAATGGAATAATATCGATATGTATTGACCCAAGCACACCCCAATGCCTGTCAGTCTCTGCAGGGTGGGGTTGAGGGTTGGCGTTACTTCAGTACTTCACTGCCATTCCTATTATGCATCTCTCTAACTCCTGCACTACCAATGCCAGTAGCAGCAAGCAAACATTTGGCATTGACAAATGCTTGTTTTTATAAAGTCATGTCAAGAGAAAACTTAAGTGCAGATAACATTAAGACTGAGATGGTGACACCTCTTCACTAACAACATAACAGTGAGGGAGAAGTAGTCAAGTATAAAGGATGTTAGAAGGGCAAGCTGAAATGCTAAAAGAACAGTTAGAAGAAAGCCAAGATCAGTTATCCAAGCCTAAGCATTATCAGAGGTTATACTGTAATTTAGAGAAGGACAAATATGAATTACAGTGTGATTATGACCATGCTAGTGAGTACTATGAGCAACTAGGTAAAAAGTATCAAGAATTGAAAGAAAGACACCAGAAGTACTCCCCAATGTCTTCTAGCTCTGAAGAGGAGTCAGAGCAAGATTGCATAAAGACAGAGGGGAGAGACAGTGAGAGAGAGAGAGAGACTGTAAATAAAGAAACCAGGCCACTAGGAAGACTGATAAGTACATTGAATGAACAAGATACAGAGCTAGAAAATGGTAGGCTAGAAGATAAGCCCAAGGAGCTAGGAGAAAAGCAATTAAGGGAGTACTATAATCATTTGGAAAAGGAGCTTCTAAAACTGGGAAAAGAAAATAGTGACCTAAAGGCCCAAAAAGGAGATACCAAAAGTAAAAGTAAAAATCATAGGAGAATAACAGCATCAGAGGAATAAGGCCCAGATAACTCCTCCCCTGAAAAGGAATACTCCTGTTCAGAAGAGAAACCACATGATAGGCCTAGAAAGAAATATAAAATTAGACAGAAAAGAAGTTCTGATTCTGAAGATGAGTCATCTGATGGATCCAGAAGAAATAAAAAGATGTCTGAAAAGGAACAGGGGTATTTAAAGTCGAAGACTGTTATACAAGCTTTAAAACTGGTAGGAGAAAGGTACAATCCTAAATCTGTGAACGGAGGCATTGAGCAACATATTCGAAAAGTGAAAGAATGTTTTGAATCTTTGTCCCTAACTGATGAGGGAAAACAGATTTTTGTGATTAGGTGGTCTGTCGATGACCTTTGAGCTGAGTGGCCAAGAATGTCTAGCGAAAGTAAGAATAAACCTGACCAGCTGTATAAATTCCTAAAGAAGGAGTTTGGTAAATATATCACCAAGGGGGAAGCCAGACATGCTGCCTACCAGATGTGGTGTGGGGTTGATCAAGTCCAAGAGAATATTATTGTAGGTTGAAGGATGTGTACTTTGGAGCAGAAGATCACTCAGATAGTGATTTGGATGACGTCCGAGAAGTGTATTATCAAGGTTTACCCCCCCATTAGGACACAATTGGCACACAAGCTTAAAAGGAGGCCCAGGGAAATCCACTGGATTATCAGACATGCAAAACACATCTGGGACTCTGGAAGAGGTAATAACTCTCCTTTACAGGAAAAGGGGGGGCACTTCCAAGGTCCAAGTGTCTCAAGGTAACTACCAATACTTTTACAGGAAGGGGTGAGTCTACTCCCAAAAACAGGAGGCAAAAGAAGAAAAAGGCAACAGCATTCTACCAGTAAAAGCTGTGGAACAGCCCAAGACTGTGCCTGACCCCACAGTGGTGGCCCAACCTACCAACCCTGCCCAAGCTTCACCTGCTGTGGTCCCACCACTTGGCCTGAGCGACAGTTCTATCAAAGCCCTCATCAATTCCTACAACCTCAGCCATACCAAAACCAGAGACCTTCCTTTGGAGGCTATGATCCTAGTAGAGGACGTGGCCAAGGGTATGGGAGAGGATGCTACAGAGGTGGTAGAGGTGCCTATGGGAGGTGTCAAAATTACAACAATGAGCAAGATGGTTGCAGGTCCCAAGACAGACATCGATCTAGTTCCCCAAATGTGGAGGAGATGGTCAAGAAGTCACAGGAGAACCCGATGCCCCCCTCATGGCAATATGCGACCATTACACTAATCCCTAAGGAGAATAAAGACCCTACCAAATGCGAGTCATATAGGCCAATCTCCCTACTTAACTCAGACTACAAAGTCTTCACCTCTGTTATAGCCTCCAGACTAAACACACTCATACCAGACTTAGTGAGCCTTGATCAAATGGGCTTCATCCACGACAGACAAGCTCCAGACAGCGTTTGAACAGCCCTGAATATTATAGATACCATACATCATAGACGTATACCCTCGTGTCTGATGAGTTTAGACGCCGAAAAGGCCTTTGATAAGGTATCTAGAAGCTTTTTACTATTAATCCTTGAGACTATGGCCTTCCGGCAACCTTTTATTGACAGCATCAAAGTACTATATACTGGCCCTCAAGCATATGTAAGGGTAAATGGAGGCATCTCCTCTCGGTTTAAGCTGGGTCATGGCACCAGGCAGGGTCTGCCCTCTCTCCCCACTCCTGTTCGCCCTATACATAGAACCTCTGGCAGTGGCCATACACCAGTCAGAGGAGATCGGGGGGTGGAGGTGGGGGGGGACTGACTAGAAAGATACTCCTATATGCAGATGACATTTTGCTTTCCCTATCGAACCCTGATGAATCAATCCCGAAGGTGTGGATGGCTCTGGGGGAATTTGGTAGACATGCGGGTTACACGCTTAATAAAACAAAGACAGAGGTCCTCAGCTTTTACTATACCCCTATAGACAAGATTAAGAAAATGCTTCCCTTAAACTGGGAAGCAAATAAAATAAAGTATTTAGGCACCTACATTACTAAACATTTTTCCCAGCTATTTAAAGCAAACTATAGCCCCCTAATAAACCAAATGACAAAAGATTTTGGAAAATGGACTCTAATAAATCTCCCCATGCATGCCAAGATACAGTCAATTACCATGAACATCTTTCCTAGATTCCTGTATCTGTTTCGGTGTCTTCCTCTCGTCATACCCAAAACACAATTTCGGGTCTGGCATGGGACGATTGCGAAATTCATTTGGAACAATAAAAGACCAAGAGTTAATTTACGCATCTTAAAAATGCATCGGAAAAAGGGGGGCCGTTCCATACCAGATCTGGAAGACTACTATCTAGCAGCACATTTGAAGATGGCTCTGTGCTGGTCCACTCCAACTTATGTTTCAAATTGGAAACTAATGGAACAGGGGGAAGAGGATGGACATGGTCCTCCACTGGAGGACAGAACATTGGTTCCATGGGGCGCAAGGCTAGACCCTCATCCTACGCTCAAGGCAGTAAACAATACACTGACTGCTGTCCGCAGACTATGACAGAAATTTGGGATGGGGAAATCCATATGGCCCCTGTCTAGACTGGCGTGGTCTCCAGACTTCGCACCAGCCCGACTTGATCACACCTTCAAGAACTGGGCTAAGCGAGGCTTAGTGTATCTCGGACAGCTTTTAATGGGAGACCTGATCATAGACTTTGAAACACTCAAAAATACATTTGGTCTACGACAAGTGGATCATTTTAGATTTCTACAAACTTGAACATATATACATAAGTGTCAGGAAGCAGATCCAGACCCCACACGGGTGCAGCCTCTCCTGGAGTATATGAAGGTGGCGATGGAGGGACAGGTGCAGGGGGTCACATATCAATAATATATAAACAGTTGGCAGACCTTAAAAAGGACCCCTTGAGCAAAGTCAAAACAAATTGGCAAAGGGAGGCAGATGTGGAACAGAGGGAGGTGGACTGGGATAGAGCATTTCATACTACTGTCAAAACAACCAGGTCTCCACTCTGGCAAGAGTTTAGTTGGAAAATAAAAGTGCGCTACTTCCTCATGCCAGCCCTTCTGCACAGGAGAGACCCTAGCCGCTCGCACCTCTGTTGGAGGCTCTGTGGGGGAGAGGGTGCACACCACCTACATATATTCTGGAAATGCCATAAAATAAGGCCCTTTTGGGATAAGATAGTGGAGGTTATGTGTGATCTATTTACACTGGACTGATCATTGGAGTGGCCGGAGACTGTGTTGGGCATCCCACCCCAATCTGTTAAAGGTGGGGATTCCCTGTACCTCTGGGCCATACTACTGGTCGCAGCCCATAAATCCATTACCTGAACTTGGCTGAAACCGGAACCACCTACTTTTGACTCCTGGATTCGGACGGTGCAGGAGATCTCCAACTTAGAGGAGCTCACATACAAAATTAACCAGCAAACCCATATCTACACTCGTAGATGGGCAAGGTGGCAAATTTGGCTAGACACACATATAAGCTCAGAATATAACATGGACTCGAGGCTTCATAACTCAGACTAGTTTGTAGTAGGAGGACTAACCTTGTTGAGGGGGGAATCCCTCTAACAGATTGTATGTAATGAATATAAATATCTACCCCTTCCCCTTTCTATTGATTCCTTCTCTTGTAATGAAGAACTTACAGTTGTATGGATCTGTGCGACCTTCGTTTAACAGTATCTAGACAATTAACTCATGTATATACCTATTTGCTGTTAATAAACATGCATTTGAAAAAAAAAGAAGTCACAGGAGGAAATACAGGGAATGAAGGATCAGATGGGAGACATAAAAATGCTTCTCCAACATTTGGTCCCACCTCCTCCTCTGCCTTCTGGGTTTCCTGCAACCATGCAGAACTCACGTGCAATCTCCAGTGCCAGTGGACTGGTAATAATGGCAAATGACTAGTGCCTTCTATCCTTCCTAATGCTGCCCATGGCAATGAAATTGCAATAGCTAACAATGGTAATGAAGCTATTATGTAATTTGAAAATGAAAATGTTAGCTTAGAACTTGACCTTCCCCTAGAGGTATCAGAGGTTACTGCTGCAAGCAGTATAGAGGGTCACAGTGAACCTGCCACTTTGCCAGGCATTAAGAAAAACAAATTCTATCTGGGAAACATAGTCCCTAAAGGGGGACAGATAGGTTTTACTTTGACATAAGCATCGAAACCAGCCTAAGTCATGAGGCTTTGGTTGACTCGGGAGCAGAAGTAACCTTGATGTTCAGAAGCTTTTATAACAAACTGGTTAATGTGGTGGGTAACTCCAAAGTGTTGAAAACCCTCTCTGATGGCTTACAAGTAGTAGGTTATGGGGGAGGGGCTCAACAGACCCTAGGTAAAGTGTGGCTGAAGTTGACAAGTTTGGCAAGATGGAAGTAAACCTCCCAGTATATAGCACTGATAAAACCGGGCATGATTTCTTGATTGGAAATGACATCCTAAAAAGATTTCAGCCTATCATTGACTATTTTCATGGAATCCTGTTGGCACAGGTAAGCAGGTCCATTCCATTTGGGAAGAGTCTTAAGGATGCTAAAGAATCAGAATCATGTTATCTTGAGAACAATGATACAATGATTAAATTGAATTTTATACATTCTGATGTTTCTGATGTAGCTGTATTGGGTAATCCTGAAAATGTGGCTCCATGGAGAAGTAGCGCTCACATAGTTTGTCTGTCAAGGCATGAGGTGGTCAAGTCTGAGGTCAATGCAAGAGGCCTTACTTTCTTTACCAAGAAAGTGGACCCAGTTATCTCAGAGACCCATACTGCAACTGACACAGAGATACTGGATTCTGAGTACCCAACCCCCTCCGGGGATGGTGGAAAGGGAATGCTGCCTCTAAATCATGGTCCTTGCTCTGTAACATAAGGTCAGAGGAAGGCAGATTAAAGCTGCCCATCAAAGCAGAGAATTTGTAAAAAGGAAGAACAATGGCACCTCAGGTATTCTAAAAGTAACCAATGTAATACGTGCAGACAAAATGCACAGCCAGCTCAGCAGTACAGGCTCCCAAATGTCTGTACTGCTGGGCGGCTGAGCTATTTTGGCAGCACGTATTAAATTGGTTACTTTTATAATACCTGCAGTGCCATTGTTCTTCTTTTTACTGACTATCAACACTATTCGGCACGCATGAGTGGAGCGGAGGATTTGTCTTCCCCAAAGCAGAGAATTTGCAGACTGTAAATTCCATGTTATGCTTAGGTTATGAGCACTGTTTAACTAGTGAACTGTTTTACAAGATGTTAAAGAGGTGGAGGCCTAGTTTAACATATGTAAAGAAACAGGAGTGGTTAGAGAATGTCCCATACAAGAAAACTAGCATGAGGAGCATAGGTATCTGTGCTTTGAACCTCCAGATAGCGCAAAAGAAAATACAACACCCTGTAAAGGTAGAACAAGGCCTAGAATCACCTATGCACCATGGGCTAGACATCCTTGTATGACTGGGCGTGTATGTTGACCTAACAAGTGATGTTCTTAGGTAACGAATAAGGGGGGCCCTAATCCAATAACCGTAGCACCACAGGCCTTGTGGTCTGGACAAACTATTCC
The DNA here is from genome assembly GCA_016271365.2 of Neoceratodus forsteri. Taxonomy (NCBI): domain Eukaryota; kingdom Metazoa; phylum Chordata; order Ceratodontiformes; family Ceratodontidae; genus Neoceratodus; species Neoceratodus forsteri. The sequence goes on along the minus strand of CM028131.1, from coordinate 154,248,570 downwards.
TCAAGTGTGCCAGGTGGTGAATGAGTTCACTATAACAATTTCAGGTAATGTCAATGATTTCTCTCTTAGGGTTAATGTAAAGAAATGCCAAGAAATACCAGATAAGACTGCACTCTTTGTGATTGACAAGCAACTTAGTGATATGGGTTTAAAAATCTACTCCATACCCTGCTTGGTTATGAGCAGCAGAGTAATGCACCTCTTGGTACATAACCCAACAGTAAAGCCTATCACCATAGGAGCCAACAGTTACTGAAGGGGTAGTGAGAGGAGAATCCTTCTAAGATTTGGAGTTAGTTGTTCCAGTTATTGGGGGAGTTACCAGACGACATTGTTCAGGATGAAACAGATGAAGAAATTAGGGCTATGCCAAATAGTTTAATTGTCTTACATGAAATTTGTCCAGTAGAGAAGAAAGAAATACAGGCATGTAAAGCTGAAAATGATTATCTTGTACTGTCCACTATGGTTAATGAAGCAGAACAATTTAAAGAGGTACATGATACTTAAAATGTTTCTGAGATAATAAAAAATGCAGTAGAAATAGGTAAAAATTTACCTTTCCCTGATTTTGAAGAACAAGTTGAGCAAGCTATATGAAACTGTAGTTGTGAAACTGAAGCAGAAAACGAGAAAGTTTGTGAAATGGTCTTTCAGTTCAAGGACACGTTCTCAAAAAATGCTCAAGATTGTGGGATAACTGACCTTCATGTTACCAGGGTACCTAGCGACCCTGGTAAAGGTCCAGTTTATGTACGCCAGTACAGAATACCACTAGCATCTTATGAACATGTACAAGATATAGTGGACACCTTAATGAAATGAGGAATTATAAGACAGGTAAACTCTATTTATAATTCCCCCATTTGGCCTGTATTAAAACCTACGGGAAAGTGGAGGCTCACTATTGACTATAGAAAGTTAAACCAGCAGGTACCTTTATCTCGCTGGCCCATGACATAGTTGCACCAAAGTTTGGCCAGAGTTCAGGGAGCCAAATATTTCACTACCCTAGATATGGCAAATGGATTTTGGACTTTAAAAGTAGATCCAAAGGAGGGAAATCTACAAGGGGCAGGAGTCAGTCAGAGGAGGGTGACAGGGGTGAAGGGGAGAGAAGCACTGCTGGCAGGGTGGACGACAGGAGTGGAGTAGAGGAGGGTGGCCAAGGTGGAGGGGAGGAATGTGGGGGATACAGAGGGAGCAGTGAAGGGGGCATGGGACAGGATGGGGAAGAAGGGGCAGAGAGCAGTAGGGAGGAAGGGTAGAATTTAGTTAGCTGGCATGCTCTGAGACTGGATACCCTGGGAAAGGGGTGGGGGCAGGGACAAGGAATGAGGATGAGGATGTACTAGTGCTTGGTGATTCCATACTTAAAGTGATCAGATGGGGTGGGGAGAGGCATAGTAGAATATGGGTGGAGTCTATACCCGGGCTAATGGTGGACAGGGCAGAGCAGGTGGTTCTAAAGTGCTCAAGAAGGGGTAGGAAGAAACCACATGTAGTGGCACATGTGGGCACTAATGACCTGGCAGGGGAGATGGTGGAAGTAGTGAGGAGGAGGAGATTTGAGGAATTGGTAGGGCTATGTGAGGAAGTGGGGGAATCAGTGGACTTTTCAATGGTGCTCCCAGTACCCTGTGCAAGTATGGGAAGGAAAAGGAGGATTGGGAAGTTCAACAAATGACTGGGGGAATGGTGTTAGTCTAAGGGGTACGGGGTAGTGGGGGACTGGGGCAGTACCTGGGAAAATAAGTATCTATATGCAGGGGATATGCTGCACCTGAGTGAGGAGGGGAAAGGGGTATTAAAGCAGAGGCTGGAGGGGTACATAGCATCAAGGATAGATTTAAACTAGGTGGAGTGGTGGGAGGACAGCTATTAGGCAGAGACCTCAGAGGGGGAGCCAAGTGTGCCTACCCCCCAAGCTATCAGAGAAGTATTCGAGGTGGGAACACAAGGAGAGATTAGGAGGGGGGGAAACCAGGATGGGGGAGAGAAAGACACAGGTTGGAGGGTGGTCTCACTGAATGCGGGAAGCTTAGATAACAAATCAGCTGAACTACAGGCTCTATTGGCTGTGGGGAGGGTGGACATTGCAGCCATCACTGAGACATAAGCCACCAGAACCAGGACTGGGATATGATGATCCCAAGGTACAGGATATTCAGAAATGACAGGACTAGGGGGAAGGGGGGGCAAGGTAATATATGTAAGGGAGGGGATAAGGTGTATGAGAGAAGAGGGAGTGGAGGGCAGGACAGAGGCCCTATGGATGCAGTTTCAAGACTCTAAAAGGAAGACACTGAGGGTGGGGGTAGTGTACAGGCCACCAACTCAAGGGATGACCTGGATAGGGAGGTGGCCAAGCAGATTAGAAGAGTCTGTAGGAAGGGAAACACCGTAGTGATGGGGGATTTCAACAACCCTGGGGTGGACTGGAACTCCCCAACCACCACATGTGAAAAGGAGCAGAGATTACTAGATGCATTTCAGGACTGCTTCCTGGTGCAATTGGTCCATAAGCCTACTAGGGAGGGAGGGACTCTGGACCTGATATTAACAAATGGGGAGGCTGTAAGGGATCTGACAGTGGAGGACCCCCTGGCTGGGAGCAACCATCATACAGTGTGGTTCACTCTCAATACGGGAAGGGTAACACGAGGAACAGGTACCAGGGTGATCGATTTTAAGGGAACAGACTTTAAAAGGATGGGGGGAATTTTAGTTGAGCATCTGGTGGGAATTCAGACATGCATGAGTGCCAGCCAAAAATGGAATATCATTAAGAAAGGGCTGGCAGAGGCTACTGAGACCTGCACCAGGACATGGAGCAAGAAGGGAAGAGGAAAGAAGCCAAGCTGGCTTACTTGGGAGGTAATGGAAAGGGTGAGGGACAAGAGAAAAACATTCCAGAGACTTAGGAAATCAGGAGGGCAAGGGGGAAAAAGATGAGTACACAAAGAAGTCCAGAGAGATTACCAGGCTAGTCAGAGCAGCCAAGGTTTCCAGGGAGCTGAGACTGGCACAGGGAATCAAGGATGGGGGAAAAGGACTTCTTCAGCTACATTGGCAAAAGAAAAAAGAAACAAATACCAGATTGTGAGGATTAAGAAAGATGGGGGGGTGGAGAAGGGGAGGACCAGGCAGAGGCACTGAATGAGTATTTCTGCTCTGTGTTCACGAAAGAAAGGGGGGCAGATACCCCATGGGAAGGGCGGAGTGGGCAGAGGGGGGTGAGGGGACTGATATCAGAATTATGGAAGACAGGGTGCTGGAGGGACTAAGGGCACTGAGGGTGGACAAGGCGCCGGGGCCAGATGGTATTCACCCTAGAGTACTTAGGGAGCTAGCGAAGATCCTGGTGGGGTCACTGGCAGACCTGTTCAGTATATCACTGGACACAGGATGTGTGCACAGGACTGGAGGATGGCCCATGTGATGCCTATTCATAAAAGTGGCCTGAAGGATGATGCAGACAACTACAGACCAGTGACTCTCACTTCAATCGTGGGGAAACTCATAGAGTCAATCTTAAAAGAGAGACTGGTGACCTTTTTGGAAGATAATGGGCTCCAAGACGGCCATCAGCATGGTTTTGTATCAGGTAGATCCTGCCAGACAAACCTAGTTGAGTACTACGACTAGGTTGCCAGGGAACTGGACAGGGGCCATGCTGTGGATGTCCTGTATTTGGACTTCAGCAAGACCTTTGACTCAGTGCCGCATGGGAGGCTGGGGGAAAATTGGAATACATTAGGGTGGGGATAAAAATGATCAACTGGATCACCAACTGGCTGAGGGGTAGGCAGCAAAGGGTGGTGCTGGGGGAGGAACTCTCATCCCCAAGGGACGCTATGAGTGGACTGCCCCAGGGTTCAGTACTGGGACTGGTTCTGTTTGGGATATTCATAGCCAATATCTCAAATGGGATTGGAGTAGGATCAGTCTGTTTGCAGATGATACTAAAATCAGTGCAGTGGTAGATGACATGGAGGGGTGGAGAGGGCTGCAGGAAGACCTGACCAAACTATAGGAATGGTTGGAGACATGGCAGTTGGGGTTCAATGCCAAGAAGTGCAAGGTACTGCACTTTGGAGCAAGGAACCAGGGGAGAAAAATATCTGTTGGGAGGGGTACACTTGGTATGCACAGTGAAAGAAAAGGATCTAGGGGTTCTAATAACGGGGAGTATGAACCTCTGAGCTCAGTGCAGGAAGGCAGCTGCAAAGGCAAACAAGATGCTGGGGTGCATAGCAAGGGGAATCTCCTCCAGGCACAGAGAAGTGATCCTACCCCATACAGGCCACTGGTCAGGCCACACCTGGAATACTGCGTACAGCACTGACATCCATTCCTGAAGAGGGACATCAGATTGCTGGTGGGGGTGCAGCATAGGGCAATGAAGATGATACAAAGACTTGAGGGAAAATCTTATGAGGAGAGGCTGGGAGAACTGCAAATGTATTCCCTGGAAGAGAGAAGGGATGGGGGGATATGATCAAAACATTTAAGTGCCTAAAGGGTATTAACAGGATTAATACAGAAGGGATTCTTCAGATCAAAGGGGGAGGGGCACAAGAGGGCATTGGCTGAGATTGGCGGGGGGAGATTCAGGAGGGAAATCAGGAGACACTTTTCACAGAAAGGGTGGTAGATAAGTGAACACTCTGCCTGAGAGAGTGGTATCATGTAGAACAGGTAGGAGGACTTAAGAGAGGTGGAACAGAGTGGGGGTGGTTATGAGGGAGGGGGAGGCAGCTGCAGGTTGAGGGCTAGCTGCAAAACTGAGCAGACTCAGCAGACCATAGGGAGCTGTTTCTGCTGGCATTTCGTATGTTCATATGTAATATAAATTGGATTTTACCTTTGGAAGGAGACAATACACATGGGACAGGTGCCATTTTAGGTATTTAAATTCACCAGCTGATTTCAATACCTTTCTACATAAGGTCATGCCTTATGCTGAAAGCAGAAGAAATCTGGTTTACATGGATGATGTACTAATCAAAAGCAACACTTTTGAGGAACACCTAGCTAAAGTAACCTATGTGTTAAACCAGCTGAAGGCTGTCGGTGCCAAGTTGTCCTTACCAAAGGGGCAATGGTTCAAAAATAAGGTAAACTATCTTGGGCATGAAGCCGGTCCTGATGGGCTACGCCCTCAGCATACCAAGGTTGAGGCAGTCCAGAAAATTGGTCCACCTAAAACTTTAAAGGAGTTACGCAGCTTCTTAGGAATCTGTAACTACTCAAGACAGTTTGTCCAGGACTATGCAGAAATTGCCTATTCCCTTACCAGGCTGCTGAAAAAGTCAGAACCCTGGGTGGGGTGGCGGGGTGGGCAAGAGAAAGCCATGCAAGCTTTGAAAGATAATCTGAGTCAAGCACCGTGTCTTGCTTACCCACAAATGGACACGGATTTTTATCTAGAGGTAGGACATACAAGTAGCAGCATCAGTTCAGTGTGATATCAGAAACATGGTTCAGATAAAAGTGTTATTGTTTTTGCGAGTAAAACCTTGAATGATGTGATGTTGAGAAAAAGTTTTCAGATTTTGAAAAGGCATTGTTTTCCACTGTATGGGCAGTATAATGGTTCAAAAATGACATTTGTGGTAGAAGAGTTGTTCTAGAGACTGGTCACCAACCCCTTACATTTCTGGGAAGCCAGAAACCTAAGGATGGTAATGTGTCTAGCAACAGAATTGTGGCCAAGACCTTAGCACTCCAGGGCCTGCCCTTAGAGGTTAGGTATGCAAAGAACAAAAGGAATCCAGTAGCTCAAAGGTTGGCAGACCTGGAGACGCATGATTGTACTGTAGATGTACATCCAGTACAAGAGCCTGACCTATCTCCTGAATTTGAAATGTTACACAAACATAACAGGCACCACCACTGTGATGAGAATTTGTGTCAGAATTTGCCTAGAGCCTATGTTGATGGCTGTTCATTCCAGCAAGGTGGAGACCGGCATTCTGGTTTAGGAGTGGTATGGCATAATAATATACCATGTACTCCTATCAAATACAGGCTCGGTTCTAAATGTAACCAATATGCAGAATTGGCAGCCACCTATATAGGGGTACAGACTGCGGTACAACATAAGCTACAAGACATTGTAATTTGTACTGATTCTGATTATGTCAGGCAGGACCTCCGACTTGGTGGTGGAGCCAGTCAGTTGGTCAGACCATTACACTATCAGGTTCAATTCCAGGCCCATCCTTATAGGCCTGCCCCAGTGGAGATGGTTCAGTACCGCCTATTAAGGGGAGTAACCCCAGATGGCCTGATGGCAGTGCTGGATCTATTGGAATTTACGACTTCTAGCAGGGGTCCAGACAACCTATTGCAGGCCTATAATACAACTGTGGTGGTGGCTCTGTATTCTATTGCTCCTGTTCGTGTTCACCCTCTCACCCTTCACCCTCAGTCCCCTTGGTCTGATGGGACCTTGAGGGAGATGAGGAGAGAGGGGCGAAGGATGGAGCGATGCTGGCGGAAATCTGGTCTTGATGCCGACAGGCTTAGATTGATGGTCCATTATACAGACTTTCAATCAGCAATCTCCCATAAGAAGGCAGAGTTCCTGTCCAAGGAGATCACCGCTGCGAGGAACCGATCAGGTCAGCTCTTCCAAACTGTGGGCAGACTGTGCCATCCAGCCTGTCTGCAAGTTTGGAGAGTGTTGTCACAGGATAAGTGTGATGAGTTTGCTCGCTTCTTTGCTGATAAGTTTGCCGACATTAGATCAGAGATCTGCTTAGCTTGCTCCAATGGGCGGGGTGATGATTGGTCAGAGGTTGCAGAACCATAGTTTGGTTGGTCAGCCTTTAGCCAGATGGCAATCGTGGATGTCATAAGGATCGTCCAGAGTATGCGGCCGACCTGCTGTAGTTTGGACTCGGGCCCAACTTGCCTCCTTGTGGGGGTGCATTGAGGTTATCGGCCCGGTCCTGGCTGAGATAGTCCAGAGTTTGCTTGACAGAGATGAGTTTCCTGACTCCCTGAAGGAGGTGATGGTGACACCCCTCCTTAAGAAATCTTCTCTCATCCCAGACTGTCTCACCAACTACAGACCTGTCTCTAACCTGCCCTTCTTGGGAAAGGTTATTGAGAAGGTGGTTGTGCTGCAGCTGGATGACCATCTTACCATCCATGACATCTTCGATCCTCTTCAGTCGGGATTTAGGAAGAGGCATAGCACCGAGACCGCCCTGGTCTGGGTGCTCAATGATCTCCTGATAGTGAGATATCAGAGGACTTGTTCCACCATAGTCCTCCTTGATCTCTCTGCAGCATTTCACACCGTGGATCATGGCATATTGCTGGAGCACCTGTGGGCTATCTGTGGACTGTCAGGGACAGTCCTCAGATGGTTCCACTCATTCCTCACTGATCGATTCCAGAGAGTTGCATCTGAAATTTATTCCTTTGATGCATTCTCTGTACCATGTGAGGTACCCCAGGGCTCTGTGTATTTCACCTGTGTTATTTGCGGTGTATGTGCTGCCATTGGGAGACATTGTAAGGTGGTATGGCTTGAGCTTTCACTGATATGCAGATGATACTCAGCTATATTGTACATGTCCTTTCTTTGTGCCTGACAAAGACGACATGGTCTCTGTGTTTAACAGCTGCCTTGCTGAGGTCCAGGACTGGATGAGTGCCAACTGGTTGAGGCTGAATCCTGACAAAACTGAGGTTTTGGTGGTGGACCCAGGTCACTGGGTAGAGAGGTCCTTAGTAGGGCAGGCCTCTGGGATTTTGCACGGTGGCTGCCAGCTGATGGCCTCTGAATGGGTGCAGAGTCTGGGCATTCTTTTTGATGAGAGGCTGACCCTGAAGTCTCAGGTGTCATCCGTCATCAAGACCTCATTTTACCATCGGAGGAATATCACCTGGATTAAGCACCTGGTTCTGCCCTGTGATCTTCTGACATTGGTACATCCTTTTGTGACCTCCCACCATGATTACTGCAACACCATGTACCTAGGACTTCCTGGGATTGATATCCGCTGTTTGCAGCTGGTGCAGAATGCTGTGGTCAGGTTGTTGAATGGGCTTTCTCGATCTAGCCATGTCACACCTGTTCTGCATGGACTGCACTGGCTGCCAGTTCAGTGGTGGATCACCTTCAAGGTCATCTTGCTGACCTACAAGGCTCTACAAGGACAGGGACCAAGTTATCTTCAAGAGCTCCTTTGTCCCTACTGTGACGGTCTGCCCTCTGCTTATGGTTATCTGTATGATATTGTATTATAAATAAATGGTATGTGTATGAAATTGTCTCACCCATCAGCAGTGTGTCAGACTTGGCCTTTAACTTTCAATGTGTCAGTGAGGATGTCATTAAACTGACCAGAGGAACCATTAATTAAGACATCCTTCCAGAAGGACATTTTATTACCTTTTATATCCTGAGCATACCTTTGAAGTTAATTCCCATGTAGGCATTTATGACGTTGCAGGTAGAAAAGTAATTTGGCTAGTTCCTCTCAATTTTAGCACATAGCCGAGAAGGAATGACAGAGTGTGGGATTGCTAAGTTCAAAGAGAAATGTTTGATCCCAGACTGTCATATTTGGAAAATGGCTTTTTGCTGATGTTCACATTATTTAAAATACATTCTTGTAGATAACTATGTTAGAAATTGGTCCTATGGGAGGGTCTGGGCTGTGACCTCACAGGGGGAGGGGAGATGGAGTTTCAAATTTTCATCCATCTGGGAAAAAAATGTCATATCATTTTGGACTCAGACTCTCTCTGGACTTTCGAAAAGCACTTTGGTAGATAGGAAAGATTTTAAGTTTGTGGTAGGAGTCTTTGTTCTGTAACTGCCCATTTTTTATGTGATTGTGAGCTCTTGATATTTTTTCTGTATTTTATTTCACCTAGTTTTAAACTTTTTAGTAAACAACATTTTTTTATTATACTGCCTTTGTCTTCTCAGTCCTTTTTGCATGTGATGATTGCTGAACCTGTGTTTAAAGCTGACAGCTGTTAAAAGGCTTGATGGTGTTACTGAGCTTACTTAAAAAGGTAGGAAATACCTAGGTCTCTTATAGAGTTCTAAGGGTTCATTTTGGAGACCTGGCTGGGTGTCCTTGGGTAAAAGATTATATTGCATCCCCTCCAAAGAGAATATTTTCTGAGACTGTTAATTGGGTATGCTAGCATAAAGTTCACAGTTTGAATCCCTCCAGAACTTGAGGCTAACAGGTGATTTGGACCCAAAGCAGACAGGAAGGTTACCCTGATTGTTACCTGTTCACACTACTGCACTCTGAAGTTGGCACTGTGGGAGCAGATGGCCTGACCTGCAGAGTGCAATTGTGACAGATTTGGTTGGCAGCGGTGTGATTTTTAAATATTGGTAACACAAGCTTTAACAGTTCAGTGTGTCAGATTAATACCGTACAGCTCACGTGCAAAATAAGGCAGTTATTTGTTTTTTAAAAAGTAAACAGAACTATATAATTTTGCTTACAGTCAAAGTTCCTACCTGTTTTATTTTTTTTCCGAGTGCAAGTTAGAGTAGCTTTAGTTAGGGAAGAAGATGGCTTCCAACTACAGTGGGTACATTGCAGACTACCTGAAGCAGTTATGCCAGGAGAGAGGAGTCCAGCACAAGGGGAAAGCCAACAAGCAGAACCTCGTAGAGGCTCTCGTGGCCGCAAATGCCAAGAGTCCCGAGTCACAGTCTGTGACTGGAAAGGACCAAACCTTGGGTGTGGAGGGGCCAGCATCCAGTGCAGTGTCCAGATCCAGTGAGGAGGACAGCAAGGATTGTGTAAGCCAAGGGCCACAGCAGCAGGGGAAGGTCACCAGTATTCTGGAGCCAGAAATTATAAAGCTACAGATAGAGTTGCGGAGAATGGAGCTGGAGTTCCAGAGAGAAAAGAAGTGAGAGCAGCGAGCCGCAGAGGAGAAGAGAAAGCAAGAACAGAGAGGCTGACCATGAAGAGTGTGAGCACCAGAGGCAACATGAACTGGAGAAGCTATGACTCCAGCCACCAACACCAGAGCAGGTAAGTGGCCTGGGTTTACCTGGAACTACAGGGCTAGGTTACAAATTAAATTCTAAATTGATAGCTGAATTTAAAGAGGGGGAGGATATGGATGTCTTTTTAAGTTCCTTTGAAAAAGTACGTATTCAGGCAAATATTCCTAGAGAGTCCTGGAGCGTCCAGCTATCCCCGCTACTTACCGGGAAAGCCCAGGATGTATTGGGTCAAATGGACAATGATTACAGTAAACGTAAAGCTGCACTTTTAAAAAAAATATGAGCTAACAGCAGGGGCATACAGAGCTAAATTTCATAAGCTCAGAAGCCCTGACATGAGCTACAAGGCGCTAGCCATGAAACAACGTCAGTTTTTAAAACATTAGTGGGAAGGAATTGAAGCAAACTCTGTAGATAAAATTGAAAATGCTGTACCATTAGAGCAGTTTTTTGGGGCATGCCCAGCAGAGCTGAAAACCTGGTTGGAGGACTGAGATCCAGAGACAGTGCAAGAGGCTGCTGATCTCTCAGACCACTATACCAGGCGCAGACCTGCTCTGAGAGTGAATGGGGCTGGCCAGGCAGTGCAGAAATGGAAAAGCACACCTTCAGGGCAGCTAAAACCCTCACTGCCTCCACTGAAACCAGGTAGCCTCAGGTTTCAATGAAAAGATTTAACTGAGAAAAGAAATGAATGTTGGGTTTCCAAAGAAACTGGTCATATTGCCAGGCAGTGTCCCAAAAGGACCAACAGTGCACAAAGTAGTGCTAGAAAAGAAGTGGGTTGTTTGTGTGTCCCTGAAAGCATGTCAATAAACATGAGGGAACACATGCACCCAGTCACTGTGAATGGTGTACAGACACAAGGGTTAAGATACACGGGGGCATCCCTGACTTTGGTAAAAGGGGATCTGGTAGAGCCTGGTCAGCTTATACCCAATCAATTTGTGACAAGGGTTCACTGGGGAGGAGAAAACATTGCCACTCACTAGTGTTCTCCTAGACTGGGGTGAGACAGGGGGAACTGTGCAACAGGTTGTTGTAGCTGAAACATTAGCGACTGATGTAATTCTCAGCAACAACCTCAAAAAGGGGACGGTGTGTGCAGTTACCCATAGTCAAGTGGCAAGGGGAAATTGTAGTTCCCTGGACCCCGTAGAAGCCCCTGTGGAACCACTGGGTGGCTGATTCCCCAGCCTGGGTCTCCTGATATGGAGAATCAGCAGTAGCAGTTAACCCAATAGCTATGGAGGGTTACTCCAAGAACAGAGGGGTGACCCATTGTCAGAGGGTTAGGGATGGCAGTGATCCTGAGTGCCCTGAAACTAGAGCTAGGGACCCTAGTTTAGAGACTGAAGGAGACTTGTCCCATGCCTTGGGAATGTGTATGAAGTTTGAAGCTGCTCAGAAAAGTGACTCTAGTCTAGAGAAGCTGAGGGCTTGGGCAGACTCTGACGAAGTACAGGGAGGTGACGGGAAACATAAAGTTTATTGGGACAATGGACTGATGTATACTCAGGATGCTAAGACAGAGGGAGGGGTGATAGGCAGGCAGCTTGTCATTCCCCAGGGATACCATGAGCAGTTGCTCAAGATTGCACACGATATTTCCATGTCTGGTCATCAGGGAATCACATGCACTATGCAGCAATTGGTCCAGAATTTCTATTGGCACAACTTCACCCAGCAGGTGAAGAAGTATTGCAGATCTTGTCACCAGTGCCAAGAAATAGGGAAGGCAGGTAAGAAAACATGAGCCACCCTAATTCCATTGCCCATCATGGAGGAGCCATTCCAGAGGGTGGGAATGGATATTGTTGGGCCTTTAAGTACCCCTGGCTCTTCCGGGAAGAGGTTCATCCTGACTGTGGTGGATTATGCCACCTGGTACCCAGAGGCAGTCGCCCTATCCTTACTGAGAACAGACAAAGTGGAAAATGCCTTACTAGGGATTTTCTCCTGTGTTGGGTTTCCGCAGAAGGTTATCACCAATCGAGGGGGTTCCTTCATGTCGGACCTGATGAAATGTTTGAGGGAGAAGTGTGGGGTGGTGCAGAGATGCACAACACCTTATCACTCACAAGCCAATGGGCTTGTGGAAAGATTTAACAGTACCCTTAAGTCAATGGTCCAAGCATTTTCTGAACAGCATGGGAGGGACTGGGAGAAATACCTTCCTCACCTGTTGTTCACATACAGGGAGGTGCCCCAAGAGTTGACAGGGTTTTCCCCCTTCGAGCTCTTGTATGGACGCTGGGTACGTGGGCTCCTAGACTTGATCCAGGAGGACTGGGAAGGCAAGCATGCCACCCAGGGACCTCCCATAGTGGATTATGTCCTTAGGTTTAAGGAAAGCCTGAAGGAGCTTATGTGGACAGCCCAGAGCAACCTGGCAGCTGCCCAACAAAAACAAAAAGTATGGTACGACCGCAGAGCCAGAGCTCACTCGTACACAGTGGGTCAGGAAGTCATGGCCCTCATCCCAGTCCAGAAAGACAAGCTGCAGGCTGAATGGGCAGGACCGTGCAAAGTAGTCAGAAAGGTAAATGTCATGAACTATATTATAGAGTTACCTGACAGAAGACATACAGAAAGAATGTACCATGTCAACATGATGAAGACATATGCTAATAGGGCTGACATGGTGTTTGCAGTGTGTAGTCCTAGGGAGGGGATGGACAAAGGAGACCCCCTTCTGGACTTGCTGGAAGCAAGTAAACAGGAATCCTCTGTGGAGGCAATTAACATGTCACCCAGTTGACCCCAGGCCAGATCCAGGAAGTAATGGAAGTTTTAGCAGAATTTGCCCCACTGTTTAGCACCAAGCCTGGACTAACCCCCTGAGCGATGCATGATGTGGAGACAGGGACACAGGTGCCCATACAGTGGACAGAATATCAGGTGTCAGAGGCTGTCCAAGAGGACATTAGGAGGGAGGTGGAGGAAATGCTGGATTTAGGGGTAATCCAGAAATCTCATAGACCCTGGGCCTCACCCATAGTCTTTGTTCCCAATCCAGATGGCTTTACTCATTTTTGTGTGAACTATCATGGACTAAATGCAATCACAAAGTCAGATGCCCACCCAATGCCATGGACAGACAAACTCCTGGACAAGTTGGGAGGGGCAACATATTTACAACTATTGACCTGACAAAGGGGTATTGGCAGGTAGAGTTAACTACCAGAGCTAGGAGAGGTCCACCTTCATCTCTCTGATAGGATTATTTGAATTTAAAGTAATGCCTTTCAGAATGAAGAACGCCCTGGCCACTTTTCAAAGATTGGTGAACCAGGTGTTAAATGGTGCTGAGGAGTACCCTTTGGCATACCTGGATGGCATTGCCATCTTTAGTGCCAGCTGAGAGGAACACCTGTCCCACCTTAGGGAAGTGCTGGGCAGGATATAGAGGGCCGGGCTCACTGTCAAAGCTGAGAAGTGCCAGGTGGCTATGGCTGAAGTGGCATACCTCAGGTATGTTGTGGCCAGGGACAGCTCCATCCTAACCAAGTGAAAATAGAGGCAATCGAGGCATGGCCCAGACCAGACATGCAGAAGCAGGTCAGGAGTTTTCTGGGGACAGCAGGGTACTACAGGAAATTTGTACCCAATTACAGTGTCCTGGCCACTCCCCTATCTGACCTGGTAAATAAAAGGATGCCTAAGAAAGTTACCTGGGAAACAGGTGTGAAAAAGCCTTTACCAGACTGAAGGAGGCACTGTGCAGTGCTCCTGTATTGACAAGTCTAGACTATAGCAGACCCTTTATAGTCCAGACTGACACCTCAGATGTGGGTATTGGGGCAGGGCTGAGTCAGACATCCAACCAAGGGAAAGATCACCCCATAGTGTACCTAAGTAACAAGTTACCTCCCAGGGAGCAGGCTTACTCTACTGTGGAAAAAGAGTGTCTTGCCATGGTGTGAGCCCTAAAGAAGTTAGAGCCATACTTATACGGGCAGCGTTTTGAGGTACAAACTGACCACAACCCCCTGGTTTGGCTGGCACAAATGGAAAAAATGAATGGTAGAGTACTTACTGTAGATGTAGTCTTGCCTTGCAAGGGTATGACATAATAGTCTCACACAGGGCAGGGGCAACAAATGAAAATGCAAATGGCTTGTTGTGTCTATATGAGGAATGAACTGACTTAGGGAACTCATCCGATGCAGGGGATAGAGCACCCAATTTCAGTCTAGGTGGGGAGTAGTGTGACACTCTGCCCTCTGCTTACGATTATCTGTATGGTATTGGTATTATAAATGTATTTATTTATTTATTTATTTGCTTTTGTTAACCGGGTAAGTCACGCTAGACAGCCAAGTGCCTATTTTCAGGTGAGACCCTGGAGGGTTACAAACTGGGTTACAGAAGAAACAGTGGGGAAGCTGAGTTTACATACAATCAGGTAATTAATGAGGTTTACACCTAGATGCAGGACGAGCATAACAGGGTACGGAAAGTAGAGTTTCCAAACAATCAAGTAATAACCGAGGTTTACATCAAGATACATGACAAGCTTAACAGGGCTAGAGTAGGTAGCTAACAAAAATTGAATACAATATAGTATAGGATAAGTACAGTGCTAACAACAGAAGATACGATTTACCAAAGGGTAAGTACACCAGAAGATACAATATACCACAGGGTAAGTTCAGTGCATAGAGATGAGTATTCCTTTTTGACATCAGAAAATAAGTGCCAGCAGGTATCTAGGGGGGACCAAGGGCCTGTCTAGGTGAATTAGTCCGGGAGGAGGAGAAGGGGGGTAGGACTGGAGTGGGTGAGACATGGGACAGTTACAGGGCCTGTGTATGAAACTGTCTAACCCCAGTCAGCAGTGTGTGAGAATTGGCCTTCAAGGTGTCAGTGAGGATGTCATTAAACTGACCAGAGGAACTATTAATTAAGACATCCTTCCAGAAGGACATTTTATTACCTTTTATATCCTGAGCATGCCTTTGAAGTTAATTCCCATGTAGGCATTCATGACGTTGCAGGGAGAAAGATAATTTGGATAGTTCCTCTCAATTTTAGCACATAACCGAGAAAGAGTGACATAGTGTGGGATTGCTAAGTTCAAAGAGAAATGTTTGATCCCAGACTGTCATATTTGGGAAATGGCTTTTTGTTGATGTTCACATTATTTAAAATACATCCTTGTAGATAACTATGTTAGAAATTGGACCTATGGGAGGATCTAGGCTGTGATCTCACAAGGGGAGAGGAGATGGAGTTTCAAATTATCATCCCTCTGGGAAAAAAGTGTCATATCATTTTGGACTCAGACTCTCTCTGGACTTTTGAAAAGCACTTTGGTAGATAGGAAAGATTTTAAGTTTGTGGTAGGAGTCTTTGTTCTGTAACTGCCCATTTTTTTATGTGATTGTGAGCTCTTTATATTTGTTTTGTATTTTATTTCACCTAGTTTTAAACTTTTTAGTAAACACCATTTTCTTTATTATACTGCCTTTGTCTTCTCAGTCCTTTTTGCATGTGATGATTGCTGAACCTGTGTTTAAAGCTGACAGCTGTTAAAATGCTTGATGGCATTACTGAGCTTGCTTAAAAAGGTAAGAAATACCTAGGTCTCTTATAGAGTTCTAAGGGTTCATTTTGGAGACCTGGCTGGGTGCCCTTGAGCAAAAGATTATATTGCATCCCCCCCAAAGAGAATATTATCTGAGCCTGTTAATTGGGTATACTAGCATAAGGTTCACAGTTTGAATCCCTCCAAAACTTGAGGCTAACAGGTGATTCAGACCCAAAGCAGACAGGAGGGTTACCCTGTTTGTTACCTATTCACACTATTGCACTCTGAGGTTGGCACTGTGGGAGCAGAGGGCCTGACCTGTGGAGTGCATTTGTGACACCTACCACCCCCTCCAACCACTCCTCTCTACCGATGAGGGATTGCTGGAGATTCCCAGGGTCTGTTTAAAGACCTCCAGAGCCCCTGTGTTTACTCTTGTGGCTCCTACTCTGTGGAATTATCTGCCTCATCAGATAAGGGAGTGCCTCACTGTGGAGAAGTTTAAATCTTCTCTTAAAACATTTCTATTCTCTGTTGTTTATCCTGATAATTAATTCATGGAATTCTGTCATTTTAATGGTTTTAAATATTTACTGTTTTAAGGTTTTCTGTAAAAGCACTTTGGTATTTATTGAATTACACTTTCAACAAATAAGGTTTATTACTATTATTATTACTACTACTACTACTGGAAAGGTTAATTCAGCATGTGCCACTACAGCACACGAATATGTAACCCATTTAAAACAGCATTTGTGAGAAACCTTTGCATTTGCTCAAAAGAACTTCGAGAAAAGTGTAGAGGCTTCTAAGTCATGTGATGACAGGAAAATTAATCCAAAAGAGTATTAAATGGGTGATAAAGTGTTTAGCTACAGTAGGGATAAAGCCAAGGACAAAAAGTTTCTTCCAAGTTGGTAAGTACCCTTTGTGATCACTGACAAAATGTCACCTGTAGTATATCAAATTAAACTAAAACAGAAAAACACTGGAGAGGTAGCACCTAAATGGGTTCATATTAATTAGTTGAGGCAATATTGTGAACACAACAAAACATTGGAAAATATTTTGAATTAATCTAAAAGTGGTGATCAAGAATTAGAGTCTAGTTAAAATGTTAATTGTAACACTGATCTCTGAAACTGATGTGTAAAGATAATTTGTTGTATTTGTTAAATGTTTAACAATGTAAACGATTGTTACATGATTTAAAACTGTACATACTGTAGTTGTAATCATGTTCACTCATGTTTGTTCATGTAGTACTGTACATATTTCAATGTTAAAAAGTACATCTCCAATTATGCAATCTACTGATGTCATATCTAATGATGTTACACTCGATTAAGTCATGTGTGATGATGTCATGCATTGATGATGTCATAAGTTACCACATGCTGATGCAACTTTGTGTTCAGTGTTTCATTTTCCCTGCAATGCTTAAACTATATACCCATATGTGGTAGGATTATAGTTTTGAATTACAAAATGCATTTTTGGGGTGCATTTTCATTTAAAAGGTGGGAAATGTAGAGACAAGACTAATTTGATTAAAACATTTTATCATAATATTATTATCCTATTCTTATTAATTACTATTTTAAATTCTTTATAAAGGATACCATTAAACTTCTGATTAAATTCAATGTCCACATGAGTTTAGCTATAAAAAGAAAAACGTAAAACCTTGGACAACAAAAAAGGGATATAGCATACACAAGACAACTTCAGGAAAAAAAAATTGTCCAGTGGAGTCTCCATTTAAATTGGAAGCTTCCCCGCCACTGGCCTCTCTTCAAAGAGCTGGCAGAAGAGCTTAAGATCAGACTAAGAAATTATTGCTATGCGAACTTGACATGATATATGAAAATGTTTTTCTGTGCCAACCAACTCCTGGTACACCAAAAGTCTAACACAGATTGAAATGCACCAGTTTTATGAAATTGAGACTTTTATTCATATAAAATTTTTTTAAAACACTACAAAGTCCAAATTCACAAATTTAACAAGAAATGTATGGATCTCTGAAGTGACTGAATTTCAAAGCTGCAAGAGTTTTGTAATTCTTGCTGTTTATAAAATTTTGCAGCACCAAAACTGTCTAAAATGAATGGACACATCTGGTGTCAAAAGCAAGCTGACCTTACAACCTTTTTAATGATGTGAGTCTTGACTGCTTACCTAACAGCAGCATCTAGTCGCTTTGTGTTAAAGAATTGTACAATGAGCTCCAGACTGCATGATGTCATACATCATTAGAAACAGACAAAGAAAATCACTTTTAGAAAGTTTTTCATGTTATAGACCATGTAAAAATGGCAGATAAGCAAGACATATATCCTTTTGAACACAAAAAATGTACTTCTGAAATCTGTAAATACTTTTTAGATATCTATAAAATAAAACGTTTTATAAGGTTTTTATAAACTGCATATCTTATATTAGAATTAACATTATCATGGTTGGTCTTAAATAAATCATGATTTTGAGTTGCATCTAAAAATATAAGTTTTAAGTTTGTGCCAGAGTGCCCGCAGATGCAAGAAAGAAAAATCGTTTTATATAAAACCTTTTTCTTACACTAAAGTCATTTCTAAAAGCAAAAAATGATTTCATGGTGGTGCTGAATGTCATCATATGTCATCTGCAAGAGTCTGCTAATGATGTCACCTGACGTAGAAACATATAGGCAAATTAAGCTGAGCCCACTTCAGAACTGTCTGATCCTTCAGTGTGTGAGGATCTATGCTGGCTGTCATGACAATTGTGGTGTTCTTGGAATTTTTACTAGGCCAAAAGCCTGAAGCCACGCCTGCTTGGGACCAGCATCTGGGTTAAGCCATTGTATCCATTAGGGGATGCTAAGGATAAATTTAAAAGTCTGCACAACATTGCCACAGAGTCCAGCTGCTCATTACAAGAAAGGACTTTCTCCAATCTCAGACAGAGCAAAAAGTATGGTTTACACTGGGACATTTTGACTGAAGTAAAGTTTTAAGCTTCTGCACAAGCCAAGATCCCGAGGCCAAGTGGAAATGAATTAAAACAGAAAAAGTCACAAATCCAGCTGCCAACCAAAAGACTTTGCCATCCATAAGGAAACCATTTTCTGCAAACAACTGCAGTTGGGTAAAAGTTTATCATTGTGTCTTGAACTGTTAGTGCCTAACTATCTGATGCACCCACCAAAGCTTAATAAGTGACATTTTGATGATTCCTGATGTCAAGAAGCCTGCACTGCTTCATTGATGTCAGAAGATTCTAAAGTCCTAGATTCCAGGGTGAACCAGGGGAAAGACAGAGGACTACAGCCAAGCCAAGCCACTGAAGGACTTCTATCATTCAAAATTAGAAGTGCTCACCAAGATTTTGAAAGTTAAAAAGAAGAAAAAGACCAAGCCTACAGAAAACTAAAAATGTAAGTGTCATTTTAATTATTCCAATTTTAATACTTTAATTTGGCTATTTGAAATTTATGTTTATTGATTTTACAAATACAAAAGAATATCCACCATATTACATTCAATAATACAGTAGTATTTATAAGCAGTACAGCTCCACCAGGTACATGTCTGAACAGTTACAGAAATGTGCAGAGTAATAAGAACAACAGCAGCCCCCTGGCTAAGTTTGGACTGCTAAACAGTTAAAGTATTAAAGGATTAAAGCTAGATAATATTGTAGGACCCAACACTCTCACTTATTCTGCTTCCCGTAGGATCTGTACCAATATTTCCGCCCCCTGCAGGAGCTAAAATGTATATGGAGGGCTGGAAAGACCCTAAAAACGGGGAGGTGGTGTTTCTGTGTGAATCACACCAGGTAACCTTGGCCCAATTAAGTTGCGTTGCACCCCCACCGCCATTGTCAGTCCTGCTGACAGGTAGGGAGACAGGAGCAATCTTAGGAGATTTTTTTATTAGTTCACAAACTGAGTGGGGTATAAGCCCCTAACTAGCACAAACCCCTTAATAGGCAGGAGATTAACTCTCAGTATATCTGTTGTCTATTTTCTCTGACAAATGCTGCTGGCTGCCTTGTTACAATGCTACCCTTGAATTGTATTAATCTGTACTCTGTTTGCAATGTCCACATTGTTGTAATGTCTGTCCTGATGTTCTCCATAATTTGTATTTCTCTGATGTGGAACCTTTGTAAAAGAGCCAAGGCTGAAAGGTATTTGTAATCCTAGACTTGATAAATAAATAAATAAATAAATAAATAAATAAATATGCACTATAACCAACACGGCAGCAACAGGATAAAATAAAAGAAAAATGGTAAAGGTCAATATTAGGCAATGTTCCATTCACTAAATAAATCTAGCTACAAAAGGTTCAACAACCCTACCAGAGAAAACACTGCTGGTATAAGAAGCAAAAAGCCTCTAGGAGACTACTATAGGAAACATTAATTTCAGTCATTCGTGTGCAAATCCGACTCAGGATCTCTTTCTTGTGTAGCCGAAGCCATCTGAGCCCCAATTAACTTAGATGCAAAGGCAGCCGCTGCATCTGGGTCGGCCAAGACATGAGTCTTACTAGCATTCCGAACCTAGAGCCGAGCTGGAAACAGAAGCTGAGTCGCTATCCCATTCTCTAGTAGATTTTTCTTTATTAGCTGTAAAGCCTTTTTCCTGTTCTGTGATTGGGATGAAATGTCCGGAAAGAAAGCCACCTTACTGTCCTCCCATATAATCTCTCCTTGTTGCCTCGCAGCATGGAGCAAGGGAATTCATGCATTGGGACTTGAAAGAGTAACAATAGCAGTCAGCGGTCATGAGTTACCAGAATCTCGGGAGTGATGACGCATAGGGATTGCAAAGGCCTTGAGCACTGTAACTCCAGAATCCTCAGGTAGTAAGGCTAGGTCCGAAAATATCATTTTGGTGACTGCTGCATGAATTTCGGTATTGTTGGCAAATCTAGGCAAGAATCCAACGATTCGAACATTGGGCTGCCTCTACGCATTCTCAAGGGCCTCAACCTTCACACTGAGAAAGTTAAGATCTTTTCCAAATGCTACATTCCGATCCTGTTGCCGCTCACCCTCTGCTCGGATTTCCTTAATATTAGTTACATTTGCCTCTATTTTCTGATCCAGTTCCAGAAACTGGGCTTCAACTGCTGCCATACGGCGGTTTGTCTCCTCCCCAGTCGCTTGAATCTTCTACAGAATAGCCATTATCTGGGGATACGGGACCTCATGCGCCGCTTCGGAACTAGATGTGGCTCCAACTTCTCTCAGGCCCTTTTGCAAGGAAAGATAGGCATCCAGTTTATGTGCCGCTTGTTTGTTCTCACGCTTAGGGCTCATTATGCAGTCTCCAGCTACCCCGATCAACTCCACAGCTTTTAAAAACTCTCTCTGGTGCAAATTAATAGTGAAAAAACAGAAGTATTGGTAGATTGTTTGCAAGGATTGAAACCTAGTTGCCGTCATGTTTGGTGCTCAACAGTGCCCCCTAATTTGGCTATTTGGGGTGGTAACATAGTGAATTGTTAGCTACAAAACCTTGTGTATATAGTTAAGCTAAAATTTAGACATAATGAAATGCTTCCTTGCATGCTATAAAGTGTAAAAACGAGTCTTATGCAAAAATATAATCTGAGACACTAGTGTAATAAGTTGCAAGTTCTCATACTAAAAAAGGTTATTATACTAAGTATGTTGAAAGCCTATTAAATAGTCAATGCCATTCTGTTATGTTGAGTATATCTTATCCATTTGCATTGTTTATTTGCTGAAATCTGTTTTATGTGTTTTACTTCCTTTGTGGTTTGTTTGATTTTCTGAAACCTTTGTTTTTATGTTTACATTATTTTTATTATGCTTGATATTTATGCTAATTAGGGACATTTAGAATTGTATATAGGTGTTAAAATATATATTTTTCATATTTCTAAGTGTGGCAGAAACA
The DNA here is from genome assembly GCA_016271365.2 of Neoceratodus forsteri. NCBI lineage: Eukaryota > Metazoa > Chordata > Ceratodontiformes > Ceratodontidae > Neoceratodus > Neoceratodus forsteri. The sequence continues at coordinate 154,227,108 of CM028131.1, read as the reverse complement.
TCTTTCATCTTCATCTTGAACCTGGAGGACAGGGATAATATCATATTTGAATGTTATAATTATTTTTGGTAATTTATGAAAATATTTTTGGGTAAGGCCCGAGGTAAATCCAAGTACTGCATTATAAAAGTGATATTATAATCCATTGTTCTGACAGCACTAACACCAAACTGCAAATGCACCCCAATGACAGCCTAGACCTTAAAGGAAATTTCTAAGATTTTAGTGTGGGCTTTTTGAACACCATAGCCCATTAGCTTAGTGCTGCGATAGTCTTCTGAGCTATAAATGAAAATGTTTCTAGTTGTCCACTTCAGCAGGGAAGTGACTGCAAATTGGGCCAGTTAGTTGAGCAGTGGCTTTTATTTATATCAAAGGTTGCTTTAACTTATATAAAACATTGGAGTAAATGTCCCCTTAGACTTCTACTGGGTGTGTCCCTATGCTTTCCTTGGTTAGACATCACAAAACGTCTGAGTGCCGGGGCAAAGCCAGCAGACTGGCAATGGAAGGGATCACCTGGCCATCTGATCATTTGTGGCTCAGAAGACTATCCCTGTGTGAAGATAGTGAGCTATGGTGTAAAACGCTCACACTAAAATCTTAGACATTTTCTTCAAAGAGCAACTCTGCACTGTTGTATGTACTCTCTTAAACATGATGTCTCAGCTTTACTAGAAAATACATATATTTTTTTTTATTATCTGGGTCGGCCAAGACATGAGTCTTACTAGCATTCCGAACCTGGAGTTGAGCTGGAAACAGAAGCTGAGCCACTATCCCATTCTCTAGTAGATTTTTCTTTATTAGCTGTAAAGCCTTTTTCCTGTTCTGTGATTGGGATGAAATGTCCGGAAAGAAAGCCACCTTACTGTCCTCCCATATAATCTCTCCTTGTTGCCTCGCAGCATGGAGCAAGGGAATTCGTGCATTAGGACTTGAAAGAGTAACAATAGCAGTCAGCGGTCGTGAGTTACCAGAGTCTCGGGAGTCTCGGAATTTCCTTTCCAGGGTTTATGACACATTTTGATAGGCTATCCAAAAAGCTGGTATAAAAATCCCTTGCCTGTCCCCTATTGGCCTCATAGTGCCTTCGTTTATGGCATCATACTGCTCAAAATGACAAGACCGTGATATCACAAACAGAAATTGTGAGGTTGTTTGGAAATGAATGCTTTGTGAAAGTTTCAGTGAACTATGCATATTTAACTCTCTTTTTTCCTCCCTGGTATGAGCAGTGGGTTTACCCCTTCTCAGTGCCTGGACCTCACACACCCTGCATCCCCCCCAGGAAAGCTCAGACTGGGGGGCCCACAGCTTGCCCCCTGTGGCAGGGCTCCCCGAGGGGAGAGACTAAGATCAACCAGAGTTCCCAGCCAAGGTTTTCACCTGGGGCATCATTCGAGTGGGGGTCCAAGGGCATCACAGTGCAGCTGACTCAAAGGGTTTTTCCCTTTTATGGTTCCTGGAGGTGCAGACACGCAATGGCATTAGTGCAGGCCAGGCATGCTTTCACACCCAACCTACAGATGTCCGTTGATGCCTCCCCACTGAAACGTGGCCCTGGCTATTGAGCACCCAGCCTCCACTGGATGTTACTTGCTTACTGGGAAGCCACAACTCTCCCCCTGGAAGAGGACAGATGAGACCTCCACATTCAGACATGGCCATCTGAGCTGCGCAAAGCATAATGACATGCAGAAAACAGCACACAGTCATCAGGGAGACATATTCATAAGGCAGCACATTCTGTCCAGCATATGCTGCCTATACAAGCATTGTGCTGTGGTAGTACTGTGCAAGGTGTATATGCACAGTGCAAAATAGCCCCCTGCTGGCAATAGATAGTCAGGAGCAAGGTGTATCGAGCACCCCAAATGGATTAGCATCTTTGTTCCTGGATGCCATATTCAAAAGGCTTCAAGTTAATGACCACATATGGCAATTAAGGTTCTAACTAGCCATTCGCAAACCATTATGTGGCCATTACCAGCTCTGCATACCAACGCTACGCATATAAATACACAGAGAAACTATGCAGAGCTTCAGCCATTGCTCCCACCTTCACCCAATCCATGTGCACTAACATATAAATCCCTGGCAGTCTAGTGATAACCCCCACCCACCCAATTCCCATTGTGAAAAGAAATTACTTTGGTAGCCCTGTAGCCCTGTAGTAACCCCTCTCACCTGGATCCCAATTGTCATAAGACATTCAACCTGGCAGCACAGTGGTACCCGCTCTCACCCAGATCCTAATTGTGAAAACAAAGTGCCCCAGTAGTCCAGTGGTATCCTGCCTCCTGACCCGATGACTTTTGTAAAATGACATAATCCCCTTCACTGGCCCAGTCCACCTTCTTGGCATCCACCACCCTCCACCCCACTGTCTGGCTCCTAACTCACTCTAAAAAGCCTGTTTATGTAGCTGACAGAACAGCTGGTACCATCTGACACAGATCCTCCTCTCACCACCTTGGTCTGCTGCCCTCTGAATGATAGGGACCAACACATCTGTACTGTGTTTCTACAGTATGCTCATGCTTGATCCCTGTCATTCAGACAGTGGCCAGCTGGGGGGGGCACTGTTTTACAGTGGAGACTGGAGTGGGAAGGGAATGCAACTGAACTACCATGCAATTTTGTTTCACAACTTGAGTCATTTTTTTATCTGCTGAAAACCTAAAGAAATTGACTTGACTTATCACATCTGTTTGTTAAAGTAGTTCCTGCTGTTTCGGTAATTTTTACATTGTTTAAACTACTGAACTGTTAAACTAATGAACAGCAAAGACATGCTTTTTTAAAAAAAATGAAAGATTGAGTACATTAATTATTTCATTACCTGCAGTGCTGAGGCTTCTCTTCTCAGTCTGTTCCCAGGTTAATTGTTCCGGCATGATTATGTCTGTATAGTTCTGGCAGATTGTTTTTTTGTTCTAGTTTTTTTTGTTGTTGTTGTTGTTTGTTTTTTAACTGTTGGTTTTGAGAGTTTGTTCAAGCAGTAGGTAGATTTTATGTCCTGCTATTCTTTGCATTTTTAGCCTATGAGCTCTCAGTGTAGATTCCCTCCCTCTACACAGGTGGTATTCAGCTTAGTGATCAGCAAGTCTACTGTCCGAGAGCCTCTTGATCAGGTTGCATTCAAACCTATGTACAAGCTCCAGCTGGAACCAATTTGGATTGACTGTCTGCAGCCCTACACCAACGCTATCACTGGCATCAGTAACAGAATCACTCAGAGAAACTGTAACACTAATCTTTGGAAACTGCAGAAAAGAGTACAAATGACTACAAAAGGTGTTGCAGGCTATACTTGTTGGCACCTAAAACATAAATCACTTCTTCTAAGCTCAGCAGTGGAAGCTGTCCCAGCTTTACTAAAAGATATTAGCAGTATACAGATTGCAGAGAGAGAGTGGTATGTGTGTGTGGGCACACACATGCATTCATGCCCGCATGCGTGTGTGTGTAGCAAAGAATAGTTCACAGTGTATCACCAGAGGGAACAAGGAAAATGAAAAAAAAAACCTTGTGTTTAAAACTCTTAGAGCCAATGGAAGGGAAGTGTTGTATATCCCATCCATGTCTGGTAGTGCACGTGGGGATATATTTACTCATGTGGCCATTGAGCCAGTTATTCCTGGTACCCGTAGTGCTTAAATTGGACTGCATGCTCAGGAAGCCCCAAAAATTGACTTGGTACATGACAGTTAGTGAAATATCCATCCAGCAGTAAATAGTCCAGCAGTGTCAGGTATCAGTTTTGACACTGAAGGAGAGGTGGCCTCTGCTGATGGTACTGAGTCTCTAACTCTGCATCAGAAAAGTGCCTTGTGCTGGATGACCGAACAGTAAACATACAGTACTTTGATGTCCCTGCTTGAGCTGCCCTTGTTAGTTGAGCAGTGACTTTCATTTGACTCCTGTGGCCCTCAAAAATATAAAAAATACCATTTCAAATTTCCCCCCGTTGTTATCAATAGAGCTCTCCCTCATCCTCTCCAAACTAATACTGCTAAAACTAATCTCCAAGCTGATACATCTCAAAATGTGAGAGTGCAGGTGCGGTGTCTGCTACTATCAGGAACCAGGAAGGGGAAGGGAAGGGATCAGGCTGCTGGCTTCTCCAACTGAGGAATTATGGTCCCTTTTCCTTTCACACAGAAGTATTAATATACTCACAAATGAAGACTTTTGAAGTCCTTAGAAGGTAAGCTGCTGAGGGGACTGAAGAAACATTTCAAAATTAGCACAACTGGTGCTCGTTAAAGAGCCAGTGGTGCCATAAAATATCACGTAGAACATTTTAGCAATTTTTTAAAAGTAGCCCCTTAAAGGGGTGTGCAGTGGGTCAGATCAAAGATTTGGATCAGGCAGATATTGCCTGGTCTGATCTTTTGGGCCAGAATCGGTTGGAGCCAGTCTGACCCGATTTATGGTCCTATTTTTTTTTGTAATGCAGTTTTTCTAAAATCATCCACTCTCCACCCAACAGGAACAAATAAAGCAAGCTGATCTTCAGGTGGCACAACTCTGTACATCCCCATCCTCCAATCTCCCTCTAGATTAAGTGGCTGCCCCCCCATGTCCCTTTCTGTTGAGGGAGCAGCATACACATGTGTTGGGCTGGCCAGCCATACAAGGAAGAGATAATGACTGCCAACTAGCATTCAGACAGTAATGCATTTTGGGGGTGCAGGAGTCATGTAAGGTAAAGGTAATTTTACTGATATGGCTCCCATTCCAGGGGCTCTGGGCACCTTACACAATCATCAGGCAAGAAAAGAAACAGTAAAATACAAACATGAACTGTAAGTCAATATTACAATTAGCATAAAATACTATAACTAATTAATAAATATTACATTTAAAATATAAACAGCTTAAATTAGTCCAGAAAAGGCTTCTGAAAGAGATGGGTCTTAAGACCCCTCTTAAATGCCTCCACCATCAGTGCCTGCATGACGAAGCTGGAAAATGAGTTCCAGAGGGCAGGGGTGGTAACTGCAGAAGCTTGGTCACCAGTTGTTTTTAGTCTGGCCCTCAGAACCTCAAAGAGGCTCCTGGTGGAGGAGTGGAGGGAGCCAGCTGAAGTGATAGGTGTAAGGAGATCAAACAGGTAGCCAGGGTCCAATCCATATAGGGCCTTTTAGGTGAGCAAGCCCACCTTGAATATGATCCTCCACCTGACAGGCAGCCAGTACAGAGTCACTGGACCAGGGTCACATGACATGATCTAGGCAGACCAGTCAGTAACCTAGCCTCTGCATTCTGCACCAGCTGCAGCAACTGGAGGATCCCCTCACAGACCCCAAAGTACAGAGCATTGCAGCAGTCAAACCTGGATGTCACAAAGGCATGTACTAGTGCTGGCAGATCCTCAGGTGGAACTAGTGGTTTAATCCAGTTGACATTCCTTAAGTTGTAAAAACCACTCTGGACAACAGATGACAACTGGGCATCCAGTGTCAGGCTGTCATTCAAGAAGACCACCCAGATTTCGCACCTTATAGAAAGCCATCAATGGGGTAGTTCCCAGGACTGCAATCCCATCACTTCTGTAACCAAGCTCAACCACCAGGACCTCTGTCTTATCAGGATTCAGTCTTAACCAGTTGGAGAACATCCAGTCCTGATTCTTGGCCAGGCAGTTGTTTAGCACTTCCATGGCATCTCTTGTTCCTGGGGCAAAGAACTTATGCAGTTGGGTATCATCCGCATGCACTAAAAACCCAAACTGTAACACCGAATGAGCTCACCAAAGGGTAGCATGCACACCACGAATAACATCAGTGGCAGAGCATCCAATTCCAAAAGACACTCCAAAAGAGTCCTGCTCCTTAGACCCATCATTGTCTGTACTGCCTCTCCTTGCAACCAGTCACTAAGCCACATGACTGATAATGTGCTGCTCCCACAATGATGCAGGGCAAGTGGGTAGCAACAAATGGATCTAGGGAGGTTGGAAGATGGGGGCACATGAAACTGTGCCCTCTGAAGATAATTTACATTTTATTTTAAAAAGTTTGCAGGGGTGCAAAAGCTACCCCTATGTCAACCTGGCACATGGCTGTTATTCTAAAGCATCAGGAAGGAGCAGCCAGCCATTATGGACCTCAATGGCAGTCTTTTTTGGGTGGCAGATTTAGGATGAGGGCTCATGCAACTGTGCCCCCTGAAGACTGAGGGGCCTTTTGTTCACAGACATGCCTGCCAAAACTCTTGCTGCAGTCCCCCTATCCATCATTGGCATACAGGAAAAGGACAGGGGCACAGCAAAGGGAAATAAACATTGTAATTTCTGACATGCTGCATTTGTATACCAAGTACGATAATAAACAGAACTTATATGTTTCAAGTACTAGAGAAATTGGATTTGCCTTATAACATGAAAAAGGTTATAAAGGCCTTATATAGTAATCCAGTAGCTAGTTTTTTTGTTAATGGTCACCTAACTCAAAAAATCCAAATAAAAAATTGAGTACATCAAGGCTACCCCCTTTCTTCAATCCTTTTTATTCTATGCATTGAATCTTCACTGACAACAATAAAGGTTAAAGATATTCAAGTGGGAACTCAAGTAACAAAACTAAGTGTATTTGTTGATGACACATTGGTACTCTTCTAAAATTTAAACAACTCTATTCATGAGTTAACTGGATATTATTAAAAATGTCTCTGCTTTTGCTGGCCATAAACGTAATCAACAAAAATCTATGCTGATACAACTAACGAGAGAGAGAAAGAAAAAAAAGAGTATAAAAAAAATTATCCTTTAAAAAGTTGATCAAATTAGATATTTAGATGTTATCCTAACAAATCAATTGGGGAAAATTTTTTCACTTAACTACAATATTGCCAAAGACGAAAAAAAAAAAAAAACCTTTGCCAGCCTGGTGGTGCTGAGGGTTGAGGCGCTGGATGCCACACCTCGCACCACACCAGTGTCCCAGGTTCAGGAACAGACTCAGGCCACTGGGGGTTGACAGGGGAGAGAAAGGATTGAGCATCCCACAAATGTTCTCCTTCCTCTGGGGTGGGTGGGAAAAACTGCATCATGCTGTGGCAGTAATTGGTGGAGACCAGCTGCACTACAGTTGCGTGCACAGGCAAGGTGCGGAGCACGGTGGGCGTCCACACAGCTGTGCACTGATGCTAGTGCACATCTGGCTGCTAGGGAGAGAAAATGGCAGAAAAATTGCAGAGCGACCATGGTGGCTGATGGCCATGCCCTGCACCCCCGGACATGAGAGGTGCACCCCCCAGTTGTCTGTGCTCCAGGTCCCCAAAGGGGGAGGGGATCCTGTCTACTTGCTGGCCTGTGGGAGAGAGTAAGTCACTGACCAGATCTGGTCCGGGGGTGTGGGTGTCGGCTGGACAATTCACTGGTACCACTCTGCAGTTGAGGAGGAAAAAGCATTCTATAAAAAAAAAAATTTGAGCTCTGTCAGAACCTTTCACTTTCTATCTAGGGAAGAGTTGAGGTGGTTAAAATGATGGTTCTTTTGCATTTAACTTTTATCATGCAATCAATATATGGTGGGCCTAGTCTTAAATGGTTTGCAAGTATGAAAAGAGTTTTCTCAAAATTTCTTTGAAGAGATGGAAAACTGCATATTGCATGGCCAGTTCTGGTCATGCACAGAAAAGGCGAGTGAGGGGAGTTGGCTGTCCAGACCCATACTCCTATTTTATGAGTCAAACATTAGGTAACATGTGGGAGTGGCATTTTTATCCTAAGGAAGACTTTAAAATTTTACAGGGAATAATAACCAATGAGAAAAAAACTATGCAACTGGAGAATATGTTTTTCTTAACAAATTTTAGAAACGTGAAAATGCAGCCAGTTATTTTGCATGGTTTACAAGCTAAAGCAAAACTAAGAACAGACCAGATTTCATGGTTTCATGCTTCTTGTGGGGTTTATGTTCACGTTGGAAGTAGTCATTTCAAAAAACTTAACATTCTTAAACAAAAATGGTATTGTTTCCTAGAATCATTTGTTGAAAGATAATACATTTATTTCCCATCAACAATTTCATATTCAAATCAAAGAACCAATTTTTGATAATTATATCTCTTACATGACTGTGTGTGAACCTTTTAATGATTACTGTAAAAAGACTAAAATATATAGTTCTGATTTTTCTGTCCAAATGGATAAAGAACAAAAATGTCTTGCTTATTTTAGAACTAAAAAATTATCAAAATAAAATTTCATGATAAGTACATCATATAATATAACTGAGACCAAACAGTAGAGGAGCTGGGGAAAATAATTAGGTTACCAGATTCAGGCTACTCAGTGGAGGGAAATTCGGATTGGTACAAATAAGAATATCATATCAACAAAAAATCATTCTATACAACAAAAAATAATTAACAGGGCATATAAAAGACCGAGGTAGAAAGGTCAGTGGGGGATGCTGCAACAGAAGGTAAAGCCATCAAAAAATGGAGAGCAATGAGTACCAATGCCCGTAGTCTGGGTAACAAGCTTCCTGAATTAGTGGCCTTGATGGAGGAGGAACATCTGGATATTGTGGCAGTCACAGAAACATGGTATACACAAAACCATGACTGGGACGTAAACATACCAGGATACACTATCTATAGGAGGGACAGGGAGGGTAAAACAGGAGGAGTAGCTTTTACAAAAGGGAAGGAATCAAAGCAACAGAACAAAGGGGTAAACAGGGAGGAGGAGAAGAAGCACTGTGAGTCAATTTGGAGACAGGCAATGGCACCACAATCCGCACAGGGGTTGTATACAGACCCCCTTCTCAGGGGGAGGAAATGGACAAAGAAATGATAGAAAGTATACTTAGAATGGCAGAAAAAGGGGAGATATTGCTGATGGGTGATCTGAATATGCCAGATGTTAACTGGAGTGCAGTTGCAGCAGCCACTTCGAAAGAGTAGGGGTTATTCTAGATGCCTACAGGGGCATGCCTTAGACAACTAGTATTGGAACCCACTCAAGAGGGAGCGATCTAGACCTGGTTCTCTCAAATGGAGATGGAGAGAGGATCACAGATGTAGAAGTGGGTAGCCATCTGGGAACTAGCGACCATCGAACAGTATAGGTTCACAATAAACACAGCAATAGAGTCAAGCCATACAAGGCAAAGTACTGGACTTAGGAGGCTGACTTTTGCAAAATGGGTGAGTGCCTAAGGAATGCACTAGCAAATGGGCAGGAAGGAGGGGTGGAAGAACAATGGGGAATAATAAAAACTGCCATCACAGAGGTAACAAGCCTTTGTGTGAAGCAAATAAACAAAACAAAGTGATGTAAGAAACCACTATGGTTCTCAAAGGAAGTGGCAGTGAAGGTTCAAGAGGAAAAGAAAGCATTCAGGAAGTACAAGGAATCACAGAAGGAGCAGGACAGAGAACTGTATCAGTTAAAGCAAAAGGAAGCTGGGAAGGCAGTCAGAACAGCAAAGGCCCAAACCGAGGAAAAGATAGCCAACTTAGTTAAGAAGGGGGATAAAACCTTTTATAGGTACATCAAGGAGCGAAGGAAGACCAAGGGAGGGATAGTGAGGCTAATAAAGGGGAGGGGGAGTGGGCAGAGGGTGACTGTGAAAAGGCAGAGATACTAAACAAATATTTTTGCTCAGTGTTTACAAATGAAAAGGGGGAGGTACCTAAAACAAACAAGAGAAACACTCTGGATACAGAAGTTGATACCAACCCATTTACAGAAGAAAGGGTTCTGAAAGAACTCTTAATACTGAAGGTGAACAAAGCAATGGGGCCTGATGGGATTCATCCCAGAATTCTAAAAGAACTAAGGGTAGAATTAGTGACACCACTGACTACCCTCTTTAACAAATCATGGGAGGATGGGTGGTACCGAGGACTGGAGGGGCAGATGTGATTCCCCTTCACAAAAGTGGGAGCAAGGCAGAAGCAGGAAACTACAGACCTGTTAGTTTAACCTCAGTGATAGGGAAAATGATGGAATCACTTCTGAAGGAAAGAATTGTCGAGTATCTAGAGGCCAGAGGGGCAGGACCCAAGGCAGCATGGATTCACAGTGGGAAGGTCATGCCAGATGAATCTGATAGATTTCTTTGACTGGGTGACCAAAGTAGTAGACCAGGGAGGGGCTGTGGACATGGCCTACCTAGACTTTAGCAAGGCATTTGACACAGTCCCACACAAAAGATTAATATACAAGTTAGCCAGCCTGGGAGTGGATCCCAAGATGACAGCCTGGGTAAAGAATTGGCTAGAGAATAGGACACAGAGAGTAATAGTAAATGAAGTCCACTCTCAAGAAAGGGGGGTTACTAGTGGGGTACCACTAGGTTCAATATGAGGACTGGTCCTCTTCAATGTCTTTATAAGTGACATTGCAGAGGGACTGGAAGGAAAAGTATGTCTCTTTGCAGATGGCACAAAGATCTGCAACAGAGTTGATGCACAAGGTGGGGTGGAAAGGATAAGAAGGGTATTGGCAAGGTTAGAGGAATGGTCAAATGTATGGCAGCTTAGATTCAATGCTAAGAAGTGCAAGGTAATGCACCTGGGAAACAAAAACCCAGGGGAAGAGTACACAATGGGTGGTGAGATACTAACAACAACAAAAATGGAAAAGGACCTGGGGGTAGTCATATCAGATGACCTAAAGGTGGGCAAGCAATGTGAGAGAGGGCAGCACGGAGGCTGGGGATACTGGGATGCATAGGAGGCATCACCAGTAGAAAACAGGAAGTTATTATCCCTCTGTACAGACAGCTGGTCAGACCCCATCTGGAGTACTGCGTGCCGTTCTGGAGACCCAATCTCCACAAAGACATAGACAGGATGGAAGCTTGTCCAGAGGAGGGCAACTAAAATGGTGCAGGGTCTGCACCAGAAGACATATGAAGAGAGACTGAAGGAGCTTAATATGTATAGCCACGAGGAAAGGAGGAAGAAGGGGGTCATGATAGAAACTTTCAAGTACCTCAAGGGAATCAACAAAGTCCAAGAGGGTAGCATCTTTCAAAAAAAGAGGTGTGCAAGAACAAGGGGGCACAATTTGAAGATGGGGGAGGCTCAGAGGTAATTTAAGGAAGTATTTTTTCACAGAGAGGGTTGTGGATGCATGGAACGGCCTTCCGGAGGAGGTTGTGGAGTCAAAAACAGTGGTGGAATTCAAGCATGCATGGGACAGTCATAAGGCAATTCTAGGGGGTGGGGGTAGGAAGAAGTAGGCTGCTGGTTAACTAGGATCTGCAGCTTATCCATTAGGTAGGGAAATGGGCAGACTGGGTGGGCCAAGCAGTCCTTATCTGCAGTCAAATTCTATGTTTCTATGTTTCTATATCACTCCGACAATTATTACCAAAATAAAACCATCATGTAATAGTCTCTTCTGGCATGGGTGTACAGAAACCAGGTCTATTCTGCAGGATTTTGGGTAATGTCATATTATTAATTATTAGTAGAAGTCTGTGGCAATTCATTTAACTCAATTACTAGATAAAAATATTTTCTGCACCCCAAATATCCTATTTAACCTCTTCAGCTCATTGGAATTAACACAAAATCTAAGTAAAGTTCTGTATTTGGGTACATTGGCAATGAAAAGAATCATACTTAAACATTGAAACACCTAAGGCCTCCCTCAAAACATCAGACAAGAATGGTGGCACATGTTAAAAGAAACTTTAATGTTTGACAAGTTAGATTATGTTATAGAAGACATGGACAATCCACAGAATGATACATGGAGAGAATCAATATTGTTATTTCCACCTTTACTGCAGATATAAAATCAATGCAACTTTTTTGGAACCAGGGGGAAGGGAGGGCTGGAAGGGGGAAACTGCTATTTTTCCTTTCATCTAGGTTAGAATAGCTATAACTTGGTCTTCACTATTGTAATGGTCAGGAAGTATTTTGTATAACCGTGTTGGGGGTTGAAGCAATTCATGGGGAATGCGACCAAGGTATTTAAATTGGGGTTGGGGGGGTAGGCATTATTCGAGACCGTTGGTAAGTCTCGATGAGACATCAGATTTCAATCTTCATTTGTGAGGGACTGGGTATCAATCAATCAATCAAATTTAATTTTAAAAAGCACTTTTCTTAAAACCAAGGTGCTTGTACAGCACAATAATTAAACTACATAAATACAAATCAGCAAATTAAAACAATAATATCATAACAACTTCATGTAGTAATGTCGGGGTTTTTTTGTTTTTTTTCTGGTTTGCCTCATGCAACATTTTTGTTTCTTTTTTTTTCTGGTTTACTTTGTACAAAAGTGTTTGTAATATTCCTGTTTTCCCTCCTTTTCTGTAACCAAATCATTTTGGCTGATATTGCAACACATAATAAAATATAACTTAAAAAATTAAAAAAAGAATGGGGTGTGGCTGTAGCAGAAATGAGCACCTGAAAGAGAGAGAGAGAGAGAGAGAGAGAGAGAGCAAGACAGCAGCACAGAAATGAAAAGCACAGCAAATGGAACCAGGAAGGAAAACTGAGGAAACAAAAAGTAGGCTGGGGGGGCAAAGGGAACAAGCAGGCCACAGAAATTACTGTAACCTCCCCCCTCACCGGCCCCTGTTGTTTAACTAGCAGGGCTGTTCCTCTCAACATATAGTGTCTAGGGGCAAAAGAGAGGGATGGGGGTTTACATGACAAGAGGTACACACATTTTTATTTCTAAGCCTGCTACCACAGACAGACAACCAAGTGTAGCAACTACCTGGCACACACCTGGTGGGACCATTTACCATGGCCAGCAACCCAGGTCCCTGAGAGAAAACGTTTGCTCAAAATTATGCTAGGTTTGAACTTCTGGTCAGGGGCACCCAAGTAAATCCAGACACAGTGGAAGCAATAACATTACTGTCCAAACCAAGTTAGGATTCTAGAGTGTGGCTTTTAATCATGTAACAAAATAGGAATAATCACAAAGCGAAGATGGACCCCCACAGGGCTACATATACTGGTATTGCAGATTCTCCAGAGTACAGAAATTCCTAACATTCCCATTTAGCACAGGGTAAAAATACAAAACAGCGAACACTCTATTCTGAAATAGAGATTGGCACACACGGCCAGAACTGGTACAATTCCCATCCTTTCCCATTGACTAGGCACACATGTCCAGTACTAGGACACTTTCCCATATTTCATGAGGAATACTAGTGGCACACACAACCAAAAAGAGCACATCCAGGCTCAAAATCTTCCAGCACCCACTATACTGAGGTGAACTGAAAACAGAGAATCCAAAACCCACGTCTGGGTAACTATTTCCATCAGGCATTGGCCAAATGCACTGACAAAATTGAACTGGTGCCCAAACTGAACCCAGAGAGGTTAATTGGTTTTTCGAGGTGGGTGGTCTCCCACCTTTTGCTTCCAAGTTTATACTCGGCCATTCATCTGGTTAATAACACCCTCACAGAAACTTGTAGACACTATCTTGAAATGTTTTTCACACTTAACATACTACATGACTAAAAGTTCTGTACTTGGACAGTGTCTCTCTGGACTCCAATGTACGCAGACACTTTTAAAACAGAAAGAGTCTAAGTGACAGGGTCCCTTTGTCAGAGAAAATTCACCAAGGAATGCAGGTGCCCCTCCTGGGCTGACACACAAAAGTAGTACTCGCAGTTCTGAAGTTGTCACAGGCAGCTTCACTAGACAGAGTGGGTGAGGGGGTTGCCTCTGAACCCTGAAGATCGCCCCCATCCCTCCTGGGATGGGCCAAAGAAAACCCACTTGGAAAGGTCTCCACCACTTCAATCACTGTCTTCTATGTTCTTCTAGGGTGAGAACAAACTACCCAAAACACGGTGGTAACTCTCTATCAGAGCTGAAATGAGGAGCTGCCTAGCAGTTACAGCCTCCTCCTAGAACTCCACTCTACAGACTGACTCACTCTAACTGAATATTCTAAAGCTATCTCCCTCAGCTGATAGCTAGTGTGGCTTATGCTGCTGCGACAGTTCTAAGATTACATCATCCTCCAGCTCAGCTGAGACTGAAACCAGAGAATGACAGTGTGAAACCCATTTAACAGGCATTTCACTAGCTGCCTTTCCCTGCCTGCCACTGGTTCTAATGGGATTCTAGTAACACCTGGGAATAAGGGGGTTACATTACAATAGCAGCAACAGCAAAGGGAGCAGAAACAACAGAACAAGGAGCAAACAGGAGCAAGGAGACACAAGAGCAGAGGCACAAAACAAACCAGCAGAGGAAGCAGAGAAACTGGAGGCAGCACTGAGGTAAGATCTTGTGTGAAAAACACTAGGCAGGGAAGGTATGTGGGTGTCTGACTTATGTAGAGCAGGGCGGGGAGACTGTCAGCCACCCACTGAAGCACAGGTGAAACCTTTTAATTGAAGAAATGGTGTAGAGAGGAGGGTTTGGCTACATTAGGGATGGGGATCCACCTGGAGGGATATAAGCCTATACAGGGGTGATGGCCTGCATCTATCCTGCAGGGGAACCACAGTCCTCAGTGGACAGTTTCAATGTTACTTTGATGAACATTTAAACTAGCCGAGGTGGGAGGCAGAAGAAATCATGGAGGCAGAAGCTGACCCCCACCACCACAGGCTGAAGTAGAGAGTAGAGAGAACCCTAGGGGAGAGGAATCCACCAGATTAAAAATTAATAAAGGGTGGTAGAAATGAAGGGAGATGGGAATGGGAGCATTATAAAGAAGGGAGAAGGAAGGGGCAAAAAGGGGGGTAGCACTAAGCCAGCCCATTGGTGTAGAGGGCTGAGGCACTGAGCACCTTACCTCTCACCATGCTGGTGACCCATGTTCAAGAATGAGCACAGATTGCCTGGGGTAGGACAAGGGGGGACTGGGAGTGGACAGAGCGGCCGTCGGCAGCTCTTCTTTCCTGGCTTGGGGAGGTGGGCCTTCTCGTCCCTTGGCTGCCACCAAGTGGAGGCTTGATGACAGTGTCGAGCAAATGGGGGGCTGGCACTAGGCCGGGTGTGTGGATCGGGGCCGTTGTCAGTTCTGGAGCGTATGCATGCCTCCAGACACATATGCGACTATGTTGGACGAGGCCCCAGGGAGTAAAGGGGAGAAAAATCAGTGGAAAATAACCCAGTGGCAGGATGAAGACCGACCCTCTGCAAGCTCCTCACAGGTGGCGGGCACATGCTACAGTCCTGTGGCAGAGGACACAGGCATAAGGTAAGTCCTGACAGAGCCGGGTGACAGGGCTAGGGGGGTCAGTCAGAAGGGTTAGCCGGGGACAGGAGCATAAAGAAATGCAAAAAAAGGAGGCGTAACAAGCACTGTAGTAACAAAATCTGGAAGCAATGTGTGCAAATTCTAGAAGTCTAGGATGCAAGGTTCCAGACTTAGAGGCCATCATGGCAGAGGCCAACCTGGATACTGTGGCCATTACTGAGTCATGGTGCACTGTAAATTATAACAGGGAGATGGCCACACCAGGCTATACTCTGTTCAGAAAGTACAGAGTGGGAAAGAAAGGAGGGCGTGTGGTGCTTTATGTGAGGGAAAGCATAAAAGTGATGGAAATACAAGGAATACGGGGGGGGGGGCAGAGGTACTGTGGGTCACCCTGGAGATGGGGAATGGAGCTATTGTTTGTACTGTCATAATCTACAGAACTCCAGCACAGGGGGATGAGTTACAGTAGATAAGGTACTGGTGTAAACCATTGGCAAGATGACAGAAAATGGGGAGGTGGTGCTGGTTTAATCTGCCTGATGTAGACTGTAGCCTCCCAGTTGTGGCTTCAGCTAGAAGCAAGGAATTCCTGGACTCACTGCTGGAGGCATTCCTCGGACATCTAGTAAGTGAATCCACTCATGATGGAGCAATACTGGATCTGGTACTGACTAACAGGGACAGTTTTGCAGACGTTAAGGTGGGAGGCAACCTGAGACTAGTGACCACCATACAATGTGGTTCAATGTAAGAAAGGCTGCAGAATAGAAGCACACAAGAGTGAGGGCCCTGGACATCAGAAGGGCAGATTTTATAAAGATAGGTGAATTCCTCAAGGATGACCTGATGGGGGGATAAGCTGGGTGGGGTGGAGGAACATTGGGTGAAGCTAAAAGGGGGCATAGTGAAGGCAACTGACCTCTGCAAAAGCAAGAAGAAAAATAGACTGCTATGGTTCTCAAAAGAGGTGGCAGAAAAGGTAAAGACTAAAAGAATATAATTCAGAAGGTATAAGGAGACACAGAGGGGGGCAGATCAGGAGGTGTATTAGGAGAACTAGGGGAAGCAGGGAGAGCAGTGAGGAGTGCAAAGGCAGAAACTGAAGACAGAACAGCCCAGATAGTAATGAAAGGGAACCAAACATGTTTTACATATGTAAGTGAAAAGAGGAAGACTGTGGGGGAAACACGTCAATTTGTCTCAGTCATTTTGCTCTGTGTCAACTTGCCCTGGACTGTTAGCTCTAGCATCAATCTGCTCCCACGTCAGTTAGCTCCCACTTCATATGATACTGTACTCCAACAACAGTTACAGTATGACTTCCACTTCTACAAGCCTTGAGCACATTGCCTCATCTGGAGGGTGAATTGTGCCCACCCGCAGTTTATTTTATAATATTTACACCGGGGGCAAATTGTCCGGGGATGATTTGATGTGGGAGCTGATTGATGCCAGAGCAAATAGTCCTGGGCAAATTTTCGTGGGGCGAAATGACGGGCACAAATTGTGACATAGCCAACCAGGGAGGGATTGTAAGGTTAATAGGAGAATGGGGGGGGACTGTGCAGAGGGGGACCAGGAAAAGGCAAACATCCTGAACAGATACTTTTGTTCAGTGCTCACAGAGGGAAAAAAAAAGGAGATGGGCCACAAATAGCAACAAGAGCATTGGAGGAAGGGAGGGAGGTGGACATTAGTCTGTTTTCAGAGGACAGAGTCCTGAAGGAACTCGCTAATCTGAAAGTAGACAAGACTGGGTATATCCAAGTGTATTAAAGAGGTGCTGATTGCACCTCTGACAGTCTTGTTTAACAGCTCATTGGAAACAGGAGTGATTCTGGAGGGCTGGAGGAGCGTAGATGTAGTCAAATTTCACAACAGCTGTAGCAGGGAGGAGACTCGCAACTATAGGCCAGTCAGCCTGACATTGATGGTAAAGGAATCACTGCTGAAGGAAAGGATTCGCACTATCTTGAGTCTAATGGGCTACAAGACTCAAGGCAGCATGGATTTGGGGAGGGAGGAGGAGGTCATGTTAAATGGATCTGATAGATTTCTTTGACTGGGTGACTAAGGAACTGGATCAGGGTGGAGCGGTGGACATGGCCTACCTAGATTTCAGTACGGCTTTCTTTTTTTTTTTTTTTAACTTTCTTATCTTTATTCAGTTTTACGATTATACAACCAGAAACACAAAATAGGAATAATAATGAAAAAAAAAAACAGGTAACAATAAATCACAAATAAAATAAAACAGAATACAATACATTACTCCCACCCTTCCCATCCAGTAAGGCTTCCGACAACATTCCACATAGGAGACTAGTAAGCAAGCTGGGTGGGTACCTTAGGAGAGGGTCCAAATGTGGTAAATTGGAACAGGAATTGATTAGGGATGTATGGCAGAGGGAGAAAGTAAACAGTTTACTCCGGGGAAGGGAATGTGACCAGCAGAGTGCCTCAGGATTCTGAACTGGGATTAGTCCTCTTTAATATCTTTACAAGTGACACTGCAGATAAGCTAGAAAAGAAGGTCTGCCTCTTTGAGGATGACACCAAAATCTGCAATAGGGTGGACACTCAGGAAGGGGGGATGGAAAGGATGAGCAGAGACCTGAGAAAACTGAAGGAGTGGTCAAGGGTATGGCATCTGGGTTTCAGTGCAAAAAAGTGCAAAATAATGTGCTTGGGGCACAGATACCCAGAGGTAGAGTAGTACAAGATGGGAGGAGTGGTTTTCACAACCATCAAGCGGAAAAGAGACCTGAGGCTAATCATATCTGATAATCTGAAGGTGGCCAGGCAATGTGATGAGGTAGTTGGGAGGGTTAGTGAGATGCTGGGGTGCATTGGGAGGAGTATCACCAGCAGAAAATGTGAGGTGGTATTACCCCTGTATAGATCGCTGGTAAGACCATACCTAGAGTGCTGTGTCCAGTTCTGGAGACCACATTTCCAGAAGGACATAGAGTGGAGGCAGTCCAGAGGAGGGCAATTAAAATGGTGCAGGGTCTGCACCAGAAGCCCTATGGAGAGAGACTAAAGGATCTAAATATGTACACCCTGGAAGAGAGGAGGGAGAGGGGGATATGGTAGAGACCTTTAAATACCTCACAGGGGTAAATAAGATACAGGAGGAAAGTATTTTTCAGAAAAAAGGTGCTGTAGAACAAGGGGATGTACTATGAAGCTGGAGAGGTGTAGACTCAGAAGAGATGTGAGGAAGTACTTCACAGGAGTGGTGGATTTCTGGAGCAGCCTTCCAGCAGAGGTAGTGAGGGCGAAAAAAGTGGTGGGATTCAAATATGCATGAGAAGGGCATAAGGGAATCTTAGGGGAAAGGAAGGGGAGAGGGAGAATGGGCTAGCGATCAAGTAGGGTCTGCAGTAATACTGTAGGTAAGGAGAAATGAGTAGACTGGCTGGGCGAAGCGGTCCTTATCTGCCATCAAATTCTGTTTCTATGTTAAAATGAAAGAGTTTTTTGACATTCAGTTCCCTTTTTATCCTATTTGGTCAGACTCCACTTCTGCCTATCCACAGGCCCGGGATCCCATGCCTATTGGAGTAATCACCACTGTCCCTGGATACCCACAGCCTGTCTCCTCATATGCAGTCTTAACGCTTAGGCTGCCACCGACAAGATATCTTGTCCTAAAAACCTATGCGTTCTAAATCTTCCGGCAGCCTAAGGGTTAAACTTAACCCTCCAAGTGGGGCTAGTACTTGGCCAGGAGGAGAATCAGATCAAACTTTCATCAACCAAAGGGAAGCAGAAGATGCAGCGGTTTGGGTGCTACAGCTACAGGGTGAGAGTAGTGGTGTCATCCACCTGAGTTCCACTATTGTTTCTATCTATTTTTAATTCTCCTATATGTCCCCCCACAGGCAACCATACCTTTAGGACTCCCTTGCTACTTGCACATGAAAAGCGTTAGCCGCCAACATGAGAACCAATCATACAATGTTTCTGACTAGAGCTGAAATCATCAGATTATTATATTGACTGAAATGGATGTGAGCTTGCACCTTTGCTGAACTGGTTCATGACATGGATTTGTGTTTAAGCGCTGAAGTTTGTGTAAACACGGGCTTCTGTAGAAAATTGCTTTTGTACAATCTTGGCAGCCAATTTTATCACCTCTGTTACACTCCGCCATGGTTTTGGATTTAGAAGTTGACTGACCACCAAATCAGGTAATACATACTGTAGATACATAGACACTGTCAGCACATAAAGGCCTATGACCCACCCAGTCACCGATTTAAACTTAAGTTCACTTTATGTTTTTCTAGAAGTCTGTTGCCCCTTGCCCCTGACCTCCAGAATTCCCTTGTGCTTATCCCATGCATTCTTAAATCTTGTGATGGTTTCAGCCCAAACCACTTCCTCTGGCAGGGTGTTCCACTTGTCCACCACCCATTCTGTGAAGAAATTCTTCCTCACATTTCCTCTGAATTGCCCTCCCTCCAACTTCATCCCATGCCCTCTAGTCCTGGAACATATTTTCTGCTGGAAAATAGTGTGTTCCTGCACCCTGTTCCTCCCTGTAAGGTACTTATATGTCTCTATCATATCCCTTCCCTCCCTCCTCTCCTCCAGGGAATATATATTTAAGTCCTTCAGCCTGTCCTCATAGGACTTGTGATGCAATCCATGTACCATCGTTGTTGCCTCCTCTGAACCTTCTCTACACTGCCTATGTCCTTACATAGGTAAGGTCCACAGAACTGTACACTGTACTCCAGGTGGGGCCTCACTAG
This sequence comes from Neoceratodus forsteri, assembly GCA_016271365.2. Lineage (NCBI taxonomy): Eukaryota > Metazoa > Chordata > Ceratodontiformes > Ceratodontidae > Neoceratodus > Neoceratodus forsteri. Next base: position 154,207,161 of record CM028131.1, on the reverse strand, counting down.
TGTCTTGTATAGTAGAATTATGACCTCCCTTTTCCTGATGGTGATGCCCCTGCCTATGCATCCCAGCATCTTTTTGCTTTACCTGCTGCCTTGTTACACTGTTTTCCTACCTTGAGGCCATCAGAAATTATAACCCCAAGGTCCCTTTCCTGCTTGGTGCATTCTATATCCTCACCCCACCCCCAACTGATATGTTGTTCCAGGGTTCTTGTGCCCCATATGCATTATCTTGCACTTCTTTGCATTGAATTTCAACTGCCAAACCCTTGACCATTCTTCAAGCTTCTGCAGGTCCCTCCTCATTCTGTCTACACCCTCTGGCATGTCCACTGTGTTATAGAGCTTCGTGTCATCAGTGAACAGGGAAATTCTGCCTTCTAGGTTCTGCGCATTGTCACTGATGAGGATTTTGAATAGGACTGGTCCCAGCACTGTGTGGTACCTTACTGGTCACTCTTCCCTCTGTGGAGTGACAGCCATTTACCACCACCCTCTGTGTTCTGCCAGCCAGCCAATTACCTACCCACCACACTACTGTCCTGCCCACTCCCATATTCCCCAGTTTGCCTAATAGCCTTCTAAGTGGCACAATGTCAAAGGCCTTGCTGAAGTCCAGATAAGCCACATCCACTGCCCTTCCCTGATCCACCTCCCTTGTCACCCAGTCAAAAAATTCAATGTGGTTGGTCTGACATGACCTCTCCCCGGTGAAACCATGCTGCCTTGGGTCCTGTAGTCCATTGGCACCCAGATTTTCTACCAATCTCTTCTTCAGTAGTGCTTCCATGATCTTCCCCACTACCAAGGTCAGGCTGACTGGTCTGTAGTTACCCGTTTCCTCTTTGTTCCCACTTTTGTATAAGGGGACTACATCTGCTGTCCTCCAGTCTTTGGGTAACTTCCCTGTTTCCAGTGATCGGCTAAACGGGATTGCCAGAGGTTCAGCCATCACCTCTCTTAGTTCCTTTAGGATCCTGGGGAACACCCCATCTGGCCCCATTGCTTTATCAACTCTTATTCCTTCCATTTTCTTTAGGACCCTTTCCCGTGTAAAGGGACTTGTATCCATTTCTGCACCATTCCCACCCTTTGTGTCAATGACCTTTCTGTTTGTGTCCATCAGCAGGGCTTCTGGGATTCTGACCATAGAAAAACATGGAAACCAAGCTGATCATCCGCCTTGGCTCCCAGCAGCCCTCCGGTTTAAATGATAGACTTATTTTCTACTAACACCTTTCAGCCACCCTTTGTTTTCCTTAAAGTCTGTTTGTATCTGTACACATGTTATTTCTATTTTCATTTTCACCATATGTCTCCATCCCTGTCTCCTTCCCCCACACTTGTCACCTTTCATCCTTCTTATTAGGCCCTGTTAATTAGACCCCACCTGAGGACTTCTCTAGCTCATTCACTCCTATTATGCCTTGTCTTTCCCATCATCACCTTTTTGTTTCCCAGATTCTCTCTTAATCTTACCATTTATCATTTCTTCTCCCAGAGCCTTCCCCTTATTTCTTTCCCCACATAATCCCTTATTTTATCTCCCTTCTATATTAACTTTATTCTTTCTCTTTTTGATATTTCCTGAAGAAGACCTAAGGTCGAAACATAGATTTTTAACTCTATTTTCTATTTTCAGCATGCATTTCATATTACCATTTTGTTTTGCTTTCAGACCACATGCTGATGCAGCACCTTGATTTTGTTTTTACTAATTAATTCAGACACCTTTAGAGATGCCAATCATCTGTTGAGTGACAGACCTCCAGGACTACATGCCGTGATGGACGGCTCGAGCGACCGGTGGAGCTGGGGATTCCACAGTGAACAGCAGGGGCTGTGTTTGAGAACTCAGCCTGTCTGCCCAAGGCTAAAATCTGCATGAGGTTTCAAGCGTGTGTGAGTGGTCATGTGTCTGCTGAACAGACAGGGAGCTGGGTGCTGCTGACAGCTTGTGCTGCAGAGACAGACTGGACATTGAACCTGCAGTCTTTCAGTTCCCAAGCATCTGTCTAAAGACAAACTGAGGAGTGATAAGCAGAGTCCCCTGCTTGTACAAAAGAGATGACTTTAGGAGCTTAATATGTATAGCCTTGAGGAAAGGAGGGAGAAGGGGGACATGATATAAACTTTCAAGTACCTCAAGGGAATCAACAAAGTCCAAGAGGGTAGCATCTTTCAAAAAAGGAGGTGTGCAAGTACCAAGGGCACAATTTGAAAGATAGAGGAGGCGACAGAGGAAATATTTGGAAGTATTTTTTCACGAGAGGGTCGTGGATGCATGGAACGGCCTTCCTGAGAAGGTTGTGGAGTCAAAAACAGGTGGAATTCAAGCATGCATGGGACAGTCATAAGGCAATTCTAGGGGGTGGGGGTAGGAAGAAGTAGGCTGCTGGTTAACTAGGATCTGCAGCTTATCCATTAGGTAGGGAAATGGGCAGACTGGGTGGGCCAAGCGGTCCTTATCTGCCGTCAAATTCTATGTTTCTATGCTTCTATGAACACTGCACAATTCCAAAGCTGAAAGCTACAGCTTGAAAACAATTTTCATTGTGTTGTAGTCTGGTTGCATGAGAAGCCCTATGAGGAGAGATTGAGGTAGAAACATAGAAACATAGAAGTTGACGTCAGATAAGGACCTCAAGGCCCATCCAGTCTGACCATTTATTCTACCTTATGAATGTGCCACAGACCTTTACTCTGTCAATGGCCTATTTATTTATATATACTCATCTGTATTGCTCCCTTATGCCTATCCCATGTCTGTTGGAAGCCCTGCACTGTATTCATATCCACCACTTCCTGAGGTAGGCCATTCCATGCATCCACCACCCTTTCTGTGAAAAAGAACTTCCTCACATTACCCCTTAATCAGTCTCCCTATAATCTCATGCTGTGTCCTCTTGTCCTGCTATTTTTCTTATATTGAAGCATGTTAGACTCTTTCACCTTGTCAATGCCCTTAAGGTGTTTGAATGTTTTGATCATATCACTTCTCTCCCTCCTTTGCTCTAGGATATACATATTGAGCTCTGTTAACCTGTCCTAATATGTTTTCAGATGCAGTCCCTGCACCATTTTGGTTGCCCTTCTCTAGACTGCCTCCATTTTGTTAATGTCCTTGTGCAGGCACGGCCTCCAGTACTGCACGCAGTACTCCAGATGGGGCCTAACCAGTGTCTTGTAAAGAGGGATTATTACCTCCTCTTCTGACTTGTGATACCCTACTAATACACCCCAACATCCTCTAGCCTTACTTACTGCTTTAGTGGTCTGCTTGGATGATTTCAGGTCATCTGTGATAATGATGCTCGAGTCTCTTTCTTCCCTTGTGATTGTCAGCAATTCCCCTCTCAATCTATAGGTAGCTTCAGGATTTCTCTTCCCCATGTGCATGATCTTTCACTTCTTTGCATTAAACTCCAGTTGCCACTCTTCCGACCATTTTGCCAATTTTTTCCAGATCTCTTCTCATTCTGCCCACCCCATCTGGATCATCTGTTCTGTTGCAGATCTTGATGTCATCTGCAAACAGACAGACTTTACCCTCCAGTCCATCTTCAATGTAACTGATGAAGATATTGAAGAGGACTAGCCCCAGGACTGATCCCTGAGGTACCCCACTTGCGACTTGCATTTCTTCTTTTTTTTATTTTATTGAGGTCTAGGAACTACAACCCTTTGAGTCAGGGACTCTTTTTCAAAGGCTCCAAGTCAGTACAAAGTGTGGCAAGCAAGTGTTACAGGCATCATGAAACAATGACAGTAAATTATACAAAGAGAGAAAAAAAAAAATTATACAATAGGAGCTATTACAAAAGGCTCCACATCAGTACAGTGTGTGGCAGTCAAGTGTTACAGACATCATGACATCATGAACAATGACATTAATTATACACAAAGACAAAATTATACAATAGGGAATTATCTAATAATGAAGCACTACAATAAGCATTGACAATTGACATGGGAGTAACCAAAAAATTGTAACGACAAATCTGAGGAGAAAAATAAGTATTGGAGACAGGAACAATGAAGCTATGGAGGAGAATGTGAGAAACAGGCCCAGGAAGTGGACCGAAGGAGAGCTAGAAAATAGTAGAGACCAGAAAGTTGCCCAATGGGCATTGTCATGTGGCCAAGGTGCAGGAGAGGAAATAGGTGGAGATTTACCAGACTGTTACAGGCAGTCGCAGTTTGATGAAACCAGGATGTGGTCCCGAAGTTCTTTTTTGAAAGGGCCCAACCTGGGTAAGGATAGGAGGGAACAAGGGAAGGAGTTCATCCCTAAGGGGGCCCTATATTTGAAAGATCTTTGACTGGCGGTGGATCTGTAGAAGGGGACTTGGAAAGCAGTTTTGTCGGAGTGTCTGGTCACCCGCCTGTGCTGCTGTGGAGAGAGGAGAAGGTTACAGCCAGGGGGTGAGTGACTCATAGAGATTTTTTCTGCTAGTAGGCAAGTTTGATAGAACAGACCCCCTTGGAAATGTTGTCAGGCTGAGCATTGACATAGATCACAGGTATGTGTCAACCTATTGCAGCCAGTGGCCAGGCAGCAGGCTTTGTTTAAGGCAAGTTTAATTTTCCTCAGGGCAGACTTTGAGGCAGAGCCACAGATGACTATACCATAGTCTACCAAGGATAGGGTAGAGCTGGAGATAGCCAGTCTAACAGCAGCAGGGGGGAGGCAGGACCTAATTCTGTAGAGGAGGCCAATTCTGGCATTAACTGCAGAGCAGATAGCAGTAATGTATTCGTGGAAGGAGAGGCCAGGATCAAGGGTGATACCAAGGTATTTAAAATGGGCAACGGATTCCAAGGGGGTGCCATGAGAACTGAGGATGGAGAGGGCGGAGGTCTTGTATTTATTTTGGTGGTGGGAAAATAGCATTACCTTTGTTTTTTTTTTATAATTGAGAATTAGTTTCTGGGATGAAAACAGGATTCAACCTCCCTGGAGGAGAGCTGAAGGTCCAGTTGAGGCAGGGTGGGGTTAAGGTGCTGACTGAAAATCACTGCATCATCCGCATAGAGGAGGAGACGTCCAGTGCAGGCTGAGAGGAGAGAGTTCAGGTACAGGGTAACTAGGAGTGGGCCAAGAATGGAGCCCTGGATTACCCCAGAGTGAACCTGTAGACTAGTGGATAGGGTGCCATTTATCTTCACTTGCTGGGATCTTCCTTGCAGGTAGTGGGTGAACCAGTCAGTGGCCTCCTAGGACAGGCCAGTGGAAAGGAGAGAGTCTAATAATAAGGAATGATTGACCGTATCAAAGGCCTTGGTGAGGTCTATGTACATAGACCCAACCAGGGCACCTTGGGCGAGGGCATCATGGATGAATGAGGTGTACTCCAGGAGGGCAGTGGCGGTGCTGTGGCCCTTCCTGAAACTGTGCTATTGCTGGGAAAGGCGGTTATGTGAATCCAGGAATTCAGTGACTTGGTCAGCGATGGTTTTTTCAAGTGCTTTTGGGGGGGGCAGAATGGAGATAGGCCTATAGTTATTATGGGAGGTTCAGTCGCCGCTCTTGTGGATGGGGGTGACCACTGGGTGTTTCCACTGGGAAGGAAACTGACCGAGGCATAGCGAAATATTCAAGCTTTTGGTCAGGGGGGTTAAGACTGCGTCTAGAGACAGGTTGAGCAGCTTTAAGGTCTAGTATATCACCACTTTTTCTGGATTTGCCAAGAAACTTGGAAAGGTAGGAGCGGGCAGTACTCGGAGAGGTGGTCTTGAAACAGAATGGTGCGACACCAGTAGGAGGGGGGACAGCCCAGGGGAGGGAGGAGAAAAAATTGGAGGGGAGGAGTACTGAGCTAAAGTCAGTAAAAGCTGCATTAAAGGTGTTGTCAATCTGGTCAGGATCTTGGGTAGGAACACCATTTATGATCAGTGGGGGGGGGATTTACCACTGAGTTCCTTAATATTCTCCCAGAATTTATGCCCCTGCCCCCAGGAGGCGGTGAGTTTAGTTTGGTAGTAAGCAACCTTAGCTTGGCGAATGGCCCAGGTGCAGGGGTTTTGGGCGGCATGGTGTAGCTGACTGTCTGCGGGGCGGCCAGATTCCAGGGCTCTGCACCTTAGGTTGTCATGAGCAGTCCTTTGGTCTATTATAGACTGGTTGACCAAGGGAAAGAAACAATCTTTTACCGCCCGCTTAACAAAGGGGGCAAAGATATCACAGGCAGTGTTAAAGGAACTAATAAAGAAGGACAGCGCATCATTGACAGATGCAATATAGTCGAGCGGGGTCCAGTCAAAGTTGAGAAGATAATTGTGGAAATGCACTAGGGCACCTTTCCTAAGGAGTCAGTGTCTAGAGATATGGGGGGGGGGGTTCCAGCTGTTTGATCAGTGGAAGGTGACTGAATGATTGCTAAGTGAGTCAGACAAGACCTGGACATCAGAGATACGTTCAGGGTGATTGGAAAAAATGAAGTCAATGAGGGTTCTGTTGCCTGTGTTTTGGTTAAGCCTGATTGGAGAGGGGACCAGTTGAGTTAGGTTTTGGGCGGCAGCGGCATCTCTGAAATAGGTTGACTGAGGAGCAAGCCAATTTGTATTAAAGTCTCCGAGTGCGATGATCTCAGAGTTTTTGGGAAGCTGGGCAGCGATATCTAGGATTGAAGTGAAAGCCTCTTTCTCATAACGGGGAGGTATGTATATAGACATCAGGTAAACAGTTTTACCAGAGGTCCCAATGGCAATTTTAAGGGTAAGGGATTGAGCGTTAGCAGCAGGGAGGGTAGTCGGAACTACGTGACCTTGAAGTGTATCACAGAGATAGATGGCACAACCCCACTCCCCTTTTCCCCATTCTATCTGATCTGTGTAGGGTGTAACCAGATAGTGCAACAGCTGAGTCAGGGGTATGGTCGGGTAGCCAGGTTTCAACTACCGCAAGAGCATCTGGGATGTGGTGGCATAGCCAGGCTTGGAGTTGGACATGCTTCTTTAGAAGGCTTCATACGTTCACGGTGGCCAGTAGGAGGCCACCAGTATGCTTGAGTTTTTCAGGAGGGGTGGGCATAGGGCCCAGGTTGGGATGAACATTTCCAGAGAGAGGCAGAAGAATGAGAGAGAACCTATGCAGCATATGTTTGTGTAGCTTCTTTAAGGTGAGTTGGGTGCCCTTGGGGGGGTAGCTGAGCTTGTTTACAGTAGGGGATCAGATGAAGCCCAGGATTTCAGGTCCCCAGAGGAGTTTGGGTTCAAACAGATACACTACGGGGGTGCAGGTGGGGGATGTCGGCAAAATAAGGGAGGCAGGACATGATGCCAGAAAGAGGGGTAATGTGTTATGTAATGGTAGGAGAACTGGGGGGAGGGTGAGTGAAGATGAAGGGGTGAAAGAGGGAAGAGAGGACAGAAGGAGGAGCACAGGAAGAAACAGAGCAAAGAGATTAATTTTGGCAGAAAAGGAAACAGGAAGTAAAGTGGCGGGAGAAACAAAGGGAAGACGGACAGGATCAGAGAAACAGGATATAGGAATAAAAAAGCTAGAAGGAGATGACATTAGCTAGTGGTGCAGGGGTTAAGTGTCCACCTTTAGAGCAGAGAGTAGGGGGTTCAAGACCAGCAAGGGTAAAGTTTCTAAAAATGGGAGCTGAGGCAGTTTGGAGAGGTGAGAGGAACTGGGAAGACAAGGTAAACTGTGCTAGTGAGGTGGGTGAAAGTATAGAAAGAACAGAGTTAGGAAGAGGAGGAGTGGGCACAATACTGACCCACAGTGGCCAAAAATTATAACCTGCAAATGGGAGTTGGGGACTTAGAAAAAAGTAGACAGGAAGTCATGTGGGTGGGATGGGGAGTCGATGCGAAGTGTCAATGGGTAAACACCCTCAGAAACAAGCAAGCTGCAGGGAGGGCTGTCTTTACCTCTTCAGGTTGATCCAAACTGTCCTCTCCCAGGGAGCTGTTGGCAGTGTGTGTGTGGGGGGGGGGGTGCAGGCTTGGACACCTAGAGTAGCAGTGGGGAAGAACAAAAGAATCAATTAGGGCTTAATTCCAGGACAGGAAGCTGGTCTCAGGCTGGAACCTACTGAGCATGCCCTGACTGCAGAGCTGGAACAGTGGAGAAGAAGCCAAGACCACAGGTAAGCACTGATTCAGTCATTAGCACAGAAGGCACCACAAAGAGATAGCTCAGAGGAGAAAGCCAAGCACTCACTAGAAATTACACCAGATATTTAACCCACTGACTGCATACCATTTACCACCACACTCCGTTTTTTGCCCGCCAACCAGTTTGCCACCCAGTTGATCAACTTCTGACCCACCCCGAGCCTACCCAGCTTATTAATCAATCTTCTATGTGGAACAGTATCGAAAGCTTTGCTGAAGTCAAGGTAGGCGACATCAACTGCATCCCCTTGGTTCACCACTCTGGTTATCCAGTCAAAGAAATCTAAGAGATTAGTTCGACAGGACCTTCCTGTTGTAAACCAAAGCTGACTTGGATCCTGTGCTTCTATGGATTCCTGGTGTTGCACTATCCTTTCCTTAAGGAGTGTCTCCAGGGGGCGTGGCTTAGCTGCTGAACTAAATGGCAGCTTAATCTGCTGGAGCTGCGCGTGCAGATGTTTATATCCGACGTTTTCATGTCCATGGAGGTTTAAACTAAGTGGAAGAATTGAGATAGAAATCGAATAGAGCTCCGGTACAAGCTTATGAAAGAATTTTTAAGATAGCTGATAAGAAACTTGCTTGGAAGCCCGTCTCAATACTGCGGCCTGCAAAATGGCGGAAGCGCCGGGCTCAGAGCTCGATTTGGCGTACTTCAATAGCTTATTTGAGAGATTACTTCACAGGATGGATGAAGTAACGGACGCCACGTGCACCATACTACAGAAGCAATTCAAAATTTAACAGGGCGTAATAGTAACAATTGAAAAACGCTGGCACAGGAATCTGAGATTGAGAGATTTAAAGGAATACAGCGGGACCAGCAAGGGAAAATTAATATGCTAATGGCTAAAGTTGATGATTTAGAAAACTGGAGTAGAAGAAACAATCTGCGGGTAATAGGGTTCCCGGAAGGAGTGGAAAAAAGAGACACGGCCCTATTCCTACAGCGTGCTCTCCCTGAGATCCTGGGCCTGCAAGCAGACTTTAATCTGGACATTGAAAGGGCACATAGAGCTACGGTTCCAGTGCTGATTAAAGCGGGTAAACCAAGGGCTATTTTGTTTAAGCTCCTGTCATTCAAAACACGACAGACCTTGCTACAACGTGCCAGGAAGGTGGGTCGCTTAAGTTGGCAAGGGCATCCTATATCATTGTACCAGGATTTTTCCAGGGAGTTATCGCTTAAGAGGAGAGAGTATACTCCCTTGCGCCATAAGATGCAGAAACTGGGGATACAGTATTCGTTAAGGTACCCCTCTACAATGCGTATAGTGCAAAATGGGACCCCGCTCCTCTTTGAAACTCCCGAAGCATTGGAGGAATTTTTGCACAAACAGTCGGGGAATTCATCCAACCTATCCACATGCCCTGACCCCTTGGAGCTAGAAGAGATGGTGACAGACCCAGGAGAGCAGCCTGAGTTCTCCACGGGCCTTCCTCGTCGAAGCAGGAAAAGAGCAGCGAGAGAAAGTCACAGGCGAAGGGATCACCCCCATATCAGAACTAGCATTCAAACTGAGACAGCGGAGAGAGAGGTGCAACGTAGCGAAAGCATGGCCTTGGTGCGTTACATGACCCGTAATCCTTACGAGGTGTTGAGATCTCCCTCACCCCCATTGCGCACTCCGAGGAAGATATCCCTAAGGCAGAAGTAGACTCCCCGGTTAGCTGTGGTACGAGAAACGTGGCAGTGTTGGAAGGCAGCACAGTTGAGGAACTGCAGAAGGAACAACATTCCAATGGTGCAGCACCCGAAGACAGCGTGGGGAGCCAGGCCGATGAAGCAACAACACCGAGGCAATTCAGCCCATGAAAGGAACAGCAGATTGGGATGCAAACTGGATAAGTACCGCATCCATGTTAAATTTCGGGGAGTGGATGGTATCCGGGCATAGCGGATATTGCCAGGACTGGGGAGCTGTTTATGGCTTCGTGTTAAAAATTAAGGCCCAGGAGATCACGAGACATTGAGACTTTGGCCCCATCAGGACGTTTTGATCTCAGGGCTGGAGTTAAACCTTCTGTGGGGGTTTATTTGGGGGCAGGGGCAGTAATTAAACAAAATACAAGCTATGGGTGTAACTGAACCCCTGGGTATACTATGGGTGTTGGAAGCATTTTACAAAGCGTTTGAAGGTTGAGCAGTGGGGGGTAGGTTGCAGATGGGTCTGAGCATCTTAAGAAGGAGGAACTGCAACATATTTTGGGTCTGAAGGGTGGACCTTGGCTAGGATGGGTATAAAGGATGGTAATCGGTTGGGGCATGAGGTAAGCCTGACGAGCTATTAGTCAAGGGGTAACTGTACTTGTTTGTGGGAAGGAACAGAATATTATGGAATATAGAGATGGAACTTCTCTGTATGTGGGTAACTCTAGCCTTGTTTTGGAATGGCCAACTGACCGCTAGATCGGGGCAGACATTTAGAAGGATGTAGTCTGTCTCCTGGGGGTACGTCTTGGCACGCAGCTCCTCCCCCTTAATCGCTATGACCTTGGATAAACAAGGTAAGGTGGGGTTGAGACATGGCCAGTTCGCCACGTCCCCAGAAACTACTCTGCAGGTTAGGTCTCTTTCTGAGAGGCAAAGGACCCAGTATGCAGGATGGCTCCAATGAAGCATGGAAGTGCAGTATGTAAATAGGTTTAGTGTGTGGTTGTTTGGGGGGGTTATCTATAGGATTTTAGGGTGGTACTTGCGGTATAAGGTAACCTGGCTGCCAAGGAAGGTCAGGGGTTTGTACAGAAGCATTGGTGGACTGGTTGTACAGGGTAAAGGGAGCCTAATAGTGTCTCAAAGTCTGGAACTTCAATCTAGAAGGGGCTACGGGAACTGGTGGGTGGTAAAACCTCCCGCCCTCACCGGCGGTTCGATGGTAGCATTTCACATTGCATTGACTCTTGAAGGTTATGACTATGGTTGAAATACCCTGTATCACTTGGAATGTGAGGGGCATGAACTCGCCAGTGAAGAGGAAGAAGGTGATGTCATATTTGCAAAAGAATAGGGCCCAAGTGGTTTTTTTGCAGGAGACAAAACTAGATGGGAAGGGCCATGGGCTTCTAAATAAGGGCTGGGTTGGTATAGAGATCCATGTGTCAGCGGCTACAAAAAAATGTGGAGTAGTAAAATTAGTACATAAACAATTACACTGGTCTCTTATTGCTTCAAGGGTGGACCCACAGGGCAGATGGGTGATGGGGATATTTCAGACTCCTAAGGGGCCTATAGTACTAGGGAACATTTATGGGCCAAATGAGGATGATGCAGCCTTTTTCCACCAAGTCTCCCAAGTGCTTTTAGATATGAATAAAGACAATATGCCCACCATTTTTGGAGGGGATTTCAATTTAGTGCCAGACCCTATGATGGACAAAACCCTTAAAAAGGAAGACACTGGCCATGGGAGAGGTAGGAGAGCCCTGATGAACTGGATGGGTGATCAAGGGTTGACAGATATATGGTGAGCATTAAACCCCAGGGGAAGGGAATATTCCTTTTTCTCACCGGTACATAATTCCTATAGCCGTATTGATTTTTTTCTAACGTCCCCACAGATTACACAGGTAGCTTTGGAGTCAACTATACTCCCTATTGTAATATCGGACCATGCCCCTGTGTGTCTGTCTATAGCCTGGGGCCCTTGTACCTCCAAATCGACCTCTTGGAGGTTAGACCCCTTGTTAATAAAAGATGCAAAGTTCCTAGAATGGGCTAAGGTGGAGGCTGAGAGATTCTTTTTGGAAAACCCAGCACAAGATACCACAGCTGGGGTTAGATGGGAAGCCTTTAAAGCCACCATGAGAGGTAAGATCATTACATATGCCGGGGCAAGAAGGAGAGAGAGGGATCAAAAATTGAAGGAATTAGAAGAGGAGATTAAAGAATTGCAGAGACAGCATAAGGAGCAAAGAGGGAAAGCTAGGCATGATTTTCTCCGTAGGAAGATAGTAGGTCTCGAAATGGAGATAAATTCTCTTCTATCACGTATCATGAACTCTTTATAATGAGGTTGAAGCATAAATACTGGGAAGGGGGAGAGAAAGGGGGGAGGGTATTAGCATATAGGTTAAAAAAACAGCAAATGGATAGATACATTGCTGGACTGAAGGATACTGTAGTACAGGTACATACTAACAGTGAAAAGTTAAATGCAGTTATGAGGGAATATTATCAATCTTTGTATGCCTCAACTAGACAGGTGGATCCCCAAGTAATTCAAGTTTTCCTACAAACACTGGAACTTCCCTCTATAACTTTACAACAGGCGGAGCTTTGGATGCCCATTAACTATAGAAGAAATAAAAGAGGCCTTATTTTCTCTTCAACCAGGAAAGCTCCAGGGGGCGGCTATTCAATGGAGTTTTGGCAGGCCTTAGCAGATATTATTACCCCAATACTTCAACAAGTTTATGTTCAGGCGGAGGTGTGGGGATTTTTCCACCCACGCTATGGAAGCGTTATTACCTGATTACTTAAAAGGGAAAGACCCTACTTTCCTGGTAGTTACTGCCTTTCTCACTTTTAAATGTAGACAGTAAAATATTTACTAAAGCATTAGCTCTAAGACTGGGTCCCCTGCTACATGATTAATACACCCCTCCCAAGTAGGATTTGTCCCTGGTAGGTTCAGTGCAGATCATCTTAGGACCTTAACCAATTTAGCTCTTATCGCGTCTCAATTAGATACCCCAGCAGCGGTAGCTATAGATTTGAAAAGCATTCGATTCCTGGAGTGGGACTACCTCCATGAGGTGTTAGGTAAGTTGGGAATAGGCCTAGATTTCGATCCTGGGTAGCAGCCTGTATACTTCCCCAACGGCCAGATTATTGACAAATTCTACCCTATCCCCACCTTTTGAGTTAGCACGTGGTACCAGGCAAGGTTGCCCACTCTCTCCCCTCCTATTTGTGTTGGCTGTAAAGCCCTTAGCAGTGTACCTTCGGGATAGTAGATCTATAAAGGGGATAGTAGCTGGAAATACAGAATATACTACCCTTTTATATGCAGATGACCTTTTGGTTCTAGTTGCGGATGCAGCTGGGCTACCATACTCACTACTCTGTGCCAATTCAAAGGAATTTCGGGACTTCAATTAAATGCCATAAAAAACAAAGTTCTCCCCCTTAACTCCAGATGTCAGCCAGAGGTACTAGGAGACACAGGTTTGAAGTGGGCTGGGGAAAACATTACTTATTTAGGTATTTGTTTCTCGGCCGAGATCTCGAAACTATGGGAATATAATTTCTGCCCTCTCCTGGTGGAACTACAGGAGGATATATCCAGGTGGACCAAACTTCATTTAACTCTAGCGGGTAAAATAGCAGCAATTAAGATGATCCTGGCCCCCCAAATTTTTTATTTTTTGGCACATATTCCCCTTTTATTACCACAAGGCTGGACTCAAAAGATAGATAAGGCAATAGGGAGTTTTCTGTGGGAGGGGAAGCCCCCCAGATATAGTAGGAATAAACTCCGGGCGCATTGGAGCGTGGGGGGGTGGTGTCTGCCATGGTTCACAGGATATAAATGGGCATTTCACCTGGCACAGTCGACACGCTGGTTGGGACTGGGTACCTCCCTCCAACCACAATGGGTGAATATAGAGCAAGCTGTAAGTCAAAAAATCTCTCTGTCACTGCTTGTTTATAATAGTCCCCCAACAAATTAAAAAAATCATCCCACGATAGGGGCAGCTTTGCAATGCTGGGAAACAGTAAGAAGGAAGCTGACGTTAGATTTAACGCCTATTCAATTAACTCCGCTATGGGGTAACAGTAATATGTGTATAGACAAAAAAGTGGTATACTGGAGAAGTTGGGCGAACAAAGAGGTATTGCCAGGTTGGAAGACATACTGGCCCCAGCTTCCCTGGTTTAGATTTGTTTGCTAACTTGCAGGTCAGATGGTCGATCCGACTTCCGATTTTTGGAAATATTTACAAATACGAAGTGAACCAAAACTATCTGACCCAGGTAGCAAAAAAGAAGATAACCTGAGTACGCCTTCTTGGTTAACAAGGGGAAAGGGATGGCCAGTTCAGTTTACAACACTCCGAAACAAAATACCTAGCCAAACTGAAAAGTCTAAACAGAAATGGGAAAGGGCCTTACAAATGAAAATTACCGATGTGCAGTGGAAAGAATGCTGGAAAGGGCTCAAAATGTTTTATAGATGCAAGAAGTAAGTTAATACAGAATAAAATCCTGCATTGTTGGTACCGCACACCGGTAGTACTACAGAAGGTGGGGGTAATAGAGTCCACTCTATGTTGGAGATGCAATTCTCAACCCGGGGATTTGGCCCATATACTCTGGTCCTGTTCAATAATACAACCAGTGTGGGATAATATATGTGAAGTGGGTGCCAAAGTGTTAAAAAAGTGTATTCCTAGGTCCCCAGCCTTGCTTCTACTGGGTATGAAATCAGAGGCACCCAAGTTAAGGAAATAGGAATATCGCTGGCTGGCACTGTGGGCCATGCAGGCGAAAAGGCTTCTTGTGTGTGTAGATGGAGTCACACAGATACCTGGCACACAGGGCTCTCGCCTCCATGGTTCACATAGCTACCATGGATAAACTGTCCCACTTGGCAAGCAACTCTCTAGCAGAATATGAGGAATGTTGGGCTCCCTTTGTTAAATATGCTGTCCCTAAGACTGGAGTAGGCTGATGCTGTACAACCAGGATTACTGCAATGATAACACGGTTACATAGAGAGAATGGTCAGACCTGGCCAGTCAGGACTGTATGTATGTATGTATGGGAGGTACAATGGTACCCCCTCTTGTATATGGAAGGTACCTAATATTATATAGAATAGTGTTTCTTTTTTTTTTGCTTTTCCTGTGTATGTTTTGGTTTTTCCTTATTAGGGGTGTTAGAAGCCTGGGCAACACCCAAAACATACAAGAGTCTTTCCCTTTTTTCTCTTCTCTTTTCTTTTGTTTTGGGATGTGACTATGAAGCATGGTAACCTTGCCTTTTCGTTGCGTTAAGATACAGAATCGTATATGGTGGGGTAAGTACAGGTCAAACGTAACATTATCCTCTCTGTCTCTATGTGGAGTTGTATCTGTAACCAACAACTCATTATCAGACTCATGTCTAGAATAAGTGCTTTTATTTTTGTTAAAATAATGAAAATAATAATAAAAGGTGTAACAGCAAAAAAAAAAAAAAGTGTCTCCATAATCTCTCCCACTACTGAGGTAAGACTGACTGGTCTATAGTTCCCTGCCTCCTCCCTGCTGCCACTCTTGTGGAGTGGGATCACATGAGCCCTTCTCCAGTCTTCTGGGACCTCTACTGTGCTCAGAGACTAATTAAACAGTTCTGCTAATGGCTCTGCTAGTTCCACCCTTAGCTCCTTTAGTAACCTGGGATGTATGCCATCAGGTCCTATTACCTTGTCCACCCTGAGCTTAGCAAGCTCTTGTAGGACCCTTTCTTTTGTGAAGGGACTTGTACACACCTCCCTCCCCTCCCCCCTCCCTATGTCCGTGGTGCTGAGCTGTGGGCCCTGCCCTACCTTCTCCTCAGTAAATACTGAGCAGAAGTATCTATTTAGGATAGATGCTTTTCCTTGGTCCTCCTCCACACACACATCCTTATCCCCTTTGAGCTTAGCAATACCCTCTCTGGACTTTCTCCTTTCATTAATGTATCTATAGAAAGTCTTGTCCCCTCTGTTTACTGTTCATGCTAGTGTTTCCTCAGTTTAGGCCTTTGCCTATCTTAGTGCCTTCCCTGCTTCCCTTATGGAAGTTTGGTATGCCTCCCTATCTTCATTCCGCTGTGTTGCCTTATATTTCCTGAAGGAAAGGAAAGGATTCCAGGTTGCCATTATTCAATCATTATAATTGGGTCATCTATCAACACCAGGATAACTGTGAGAAAAGAATAATGAATGGATAATCTCCACTCTTTTTTTAACTTATTTTGAGTTTTATTAGATGTCTTCACACAAACAAAAGACAACAGTTTTGTGGTAAAGCCACTTCATCAGGCCAACTGTGTTGCTACAATAAAAAGCATAAAAAAACAATTTTTAGAATATGAAGGTATTAATTACTAGACAAACAAGGTCATTTGTGCTAACAAGATTCTATCATATGCTGTGTATACATTTTTAAATTTCAATTAATAAAATATTAAAACTATATGTTTTAAATGAGTAAATAAATATTTCCAACAGTTAGCCATTCTCGAATGAATCAAAATAATTATTGCATCATTTTCATGACAAGCCCATTCCATCAGAAAAGAGGATTTTACCTTAATTAAATGTGTTTTAACTTCCAATATATTTTTTAAGTTCTTAATTGTTCAATTGAAGTTAATAAAAAAAGTACCCTGGAAAAGGAGAACTGCATTTAATATTATATCTTGTACTTTTCTCTATATTTAGATAAGCTTACATATGCTTTCATATGCTTACCGCTAAAAAATGTAGCAACTCGAATTATCATGTTTCCCGAATCTGAGTGTATGTTTCAGTGCTAAAAAATAAAATTAAAAAGCCAGATTCTGAATAAGGAACTTTCTTTCTAATGAATATTGCTAAATAAATTCACATCGCTATCAGCCAAACTCAGCATTAAATAATTAAGAGCCGTAACAAATCGAAACCTTAGTCAAAGTGAAAAGCTTACTATCGTTGTTGTATTTTCACTCTCCCTTGGGTTATACATTTTTTATGAACAATGTGTGTCGGCACTAATCTTTCCAATCTAAATGTACGTTTCAGTGCTAATAAGTAAATAAAAAGGGAAATTTTCAAAAAAGAAGTCTTGTTTCATTGACAAAATAATACTGAATGAATTTACAATATTGTTCTTTATATATATGAAAAAGCTTACTAGTGTTGCTGTAACACTTAGAAAAAGTTTCTGTTCTTCATTCGCCCTCGGGTAATGATTTTCTAAACACAGCGTCTCAGCACTCTTGAAAGAAAGAATGAATTATGATTAAATCTTATGCATTTTTCAAATATAATGCTTGTATTTTATATAATTTAAAATACTCACTTCCATTTGTTTACTAGCGTGCTGTGTCTGCCTCGCTCACTTCAATTGTGATTAATTTGTTGTTATTTCCGTGTTTAAATCTCGTGGCTGGTGGGGGGAGAAACATACATCAGAACTGACATGAGCTACCTAGATTCAGGTTTCCAGGTAGCCTCTGAACAAAAGAGTGGTAACTTGAAGGTACAGCTGCTTGGAATAGTGGAGATCGACATCACCTGAAACCTACGTGTTCCTGCTGTCTCTCTAGGTCAGGGGTTCTCCCCCCCACCACAGGGATATACGTATGTCCCTAATATCTCTTAAACAAAGATTTTTTTAGAATGTAATAATTTTTTTCCGATGTGATTAATGGACCTGTTGATGTGCCAAATAATGCAGTAATAAGAAGTTTTAATTTAAATTATTATATTCCTAAACACTGAATTGTAATTCGCTCTGAAAGGGTTCATTTTTAAAAATATTTATTTTGAAATGCTTTGTTACAATCCTACCACTTAATGTGATATGAAAAAAATAGATGTAGAGACATTGGTAAATTATACTAAATCATATTTTATAACAAAAACTGCTCTCATAATCTGAGGTCTCCCAGGTTTGGGACATTGAGGGGGGGTGGGATTCCTCTTTCCAATATAATTCAAAAAAACAAATTCCATTCACAATCATCATTTAATCCCACAGTTGGATTGGTGCTGTTGAGAGTATAAATCCAATATACTTCTCTCTTCCTTAGTATTAAGTCCCAAAATTGTATGCCATTCTTAGGTTCCTGTACCTGTTCCAGGCCCCAAAACCTTAAAGAGGCTGCTGTATGTCCTGCTTCTGTATAATGTCTGGCCACTGTTGATGTTTCCACTTTGAGTCTGATGTCACTTTTATGCTGGCTAATCCTATTTTGAAGTTCTTGAGTAGTCTTCCCAACACAGAGTTTGTCACATGGACATTGTAATAAATATACAACGTGATGACTCTTGCATGTGATATGCTGCTTAATCCAAAATTTCCGATTAGTGTAAGGATCTTCAAAAAATATTTTTTTGCTGGTGTTACCACATTGAAAACAGTGACCACAAGGCACATTTCCAGGAGCTAATGGACTCAATAATAATTGACTCTCTCTTTGTTGTGTTCTGTAATAGTGTGTGTGTACCAATCTGTCTCTTAGTGTCTGATTTTTTTCTTGTAGAAAAAAGGAGTTTCTTAGAAAATCTTCTATTACGGTTATTACTTAACTGTAACAAATACCAATGATTGTTAATAATTGATTTGATTTTATTATTTAAATGACTGAAAATGTTGAAAATATTATTCTTTCATCAGTACGAGTGTTTGATGTAGGTTTCTTTAAATATTGCTGTCGAGGAACAAAAACTTCTTGTTCCATTTTTTTAATTAAATTCCTTTTATAACCTCTATCTATAAATCTATGTGCCATGTCTTGAACTGTTTTTTGATAAATTTCATCTTCACTGCAATTTCTTTTGGCACGAATGAGTTGTGACTTGGGAATGGAATCTTTAAGTTTGGGATCATGGTAACTGGTATAATGCAACAATGTGTTTTTAGCAATTTCTTTTCTATATAATTTGGTCTCCAATTGTGTAGTACCTTTATATATTTCCAAGTCTAGAAAAGCCACTTTCTGATTATCAAAAGTCATTGTAAATGATAAATCTTTGTTACATTTATTTATATAAGTGAAAAAAAGTTTAAAATATTCTTCTTTTCTCACAGTTATATTTCCTGAAGGCCAACCTTTTGGCTGTGATCTTTTCTGCTACTGTTTTTGAGAACCAAAGTGGTTTCCTCCTTCTTTTGCTCTTGCTTTTCTCACTAACACAATGGGATGTTGCTTCAAGTATTGCATCCTTAATGCTTGTCCACTTTACCTGTACCCCTCACCTGTATTTCTTCTTGCCAGGGCTAGCTTAACTCTGTTGGCCATATTATCAAAGTCAGCTCCTCTGACGTTCCATATTTTTGCCTTGGAATGGGATGATTTAGTTCTAGTGGCCAAATTGAACTATACCATGTGATGGTCACTGGCCCCCAGGTGACCTTCTACCTGGAGATCTGTGATCCTTTCCCCGTTAGTCAGTACTAGATCCAGGACAGCCCTGTCTCTTGTGGGTTGTTGTACCAATTGTTTGAGACCCTCCCCCTGCAGGGAATCCATGATGTGTCTAGTTCTGGTGGATGTTTCTGCTGATATTGACCAATCTGCATCTGGCATGCTGAAGTCTCACATTATCTGAACCTCCCCTTTAGCTGTCATGTTTTGCATATTTTCAGTAACAGTAATGTGTCTATGTCCTTCCCGTGGTCTGGAGGCCTGTAGACAACCCCAGTTCATATGGCTGTCCCATTTCCTGTTTCCAGGGTGACCCACAGTTCTTCTGGCTCCTTATGTGTATTCTGAATTTCTGTAGCTTTGATATTTTCATTGACAGAAAGGACCCCCCCCCTTTTACACCTCAATCTCTTCTGAACAGTACATAACTGGGTACTGAAGTCTCCCAAGTGTGGTTACTGGTGAACCATGTCTCGCTAATGGCTACTGTGTCCATTTTAGCCTGTCATTGTTGCCTCCAGGTCTGGGATCTTGTTTCCCAGACTGCAGGCATTAGTGTATATGATTTGCCATTGGCCAGATTTTGGTGTGTTAGTTGTGGGGCGAGGTCCAGCTTTTCCCCTGTGCATTGTAAGGGGAGCCAGACCTTTTTTCTTACCTGGTGATGCAAATGAACTACAAACATGCTGAACTCCTGTTTGAGCACTAGCTGAGGGGGAAAGGGTGTTCTTCCCATTTGATGTATCGGGTGCTGCACCCATCTCCCAATTTGCTAGTTTAAATATTCTGCAAAGACATCAATCTTCTGCCCCAATGCACTGACTCCCTCCTTAATCAGATGTAGTCCATCGAATTTAAAGAACCTTTGCTCCCAAAACTGTTGCCAGTTACCTACAAATTTGTGTCCTTTTTCCTGGCACCAACCCTTGAGCCACATGTTTAGCTCTCCTATCTCCTCTCCTCTTCTTTGACCTTCCGTCCATCTCCCCCCCCTCTCCCAGACTGACAGGATCTCAGAGAAGGAGATGCCAGATGA
This sequence comes from Neoceratodus forsteri, assembly GCA_016271365.2. NCBI lineage: Eukaryota > Metazoa > Chordata > Ceratodontiformes > Ceratodontidae > Neoceratodus > Neoceratodus forsteri. The sequence continues at coordinate 154,186,900 of CM028131.1, read as the reverse complement.
AATGGATGACAGTTTGTCTCCCAGCCTGGTCAGGCATTCCTTGGTCTCCACAACTGACCAGCTGGCAAGATCATTAGCCCGTATGTGTACCAGGACATCAATGTTTTCTCCTGCTTCCTGCATGATTTCAACAATGTGGTTAGTGTCTCTCCATGCTGATGTACCTGGGAGACATCTGACCATTACCCCCAGCCGGAGTTAGGTATCAAATTCCCGAATCATGGAGTCTGCTATGATCAGAAGTGTTTTGGATTTCCTTTTTGCTTTTTTTGTTTTGGTCCATGCTGTGGGTGAGTTTTGTAGCACTAGCTCCTGTGCTACAGTGTCCTCTGCCCCTTTGTTTGATTTCAGAGACAAAGGCAGATACCTGTTTGTAGTTTTTATATGGTTTGTGGAGGTGACATGTTGGTGAGTACTGAGTGATGGGGCACCCGATTTGCCCCTCCTAACCACCTGCCAACCTTCCCAGACCAACTACCCTCTGCGATCGAGCTGCTTCAGTTGGATGTTGGGGAAATGGTGGGTGGTTCTTGTAATATATTTCCTCCTGAATATGTGGTTTGAGGTGCGCAATCTCTGCCCATGCTGCCTGCAGCTGAGCCCTTAGATCTCCAATGGTCCAGCATGTAGGGCAGTGTCCTAAATCCTGTATAACCGCCCTTTTGATAAATGTCCTGCAGTACCTGCAGTTAATAATATCCATTCCAGATGAGTTGCTGAGTTTATACAGGATGCAGGGAGGTGGGAGGGTCGATGGAGACCATATAGGGTCCATGGAGACAGAATAGGTAAAATTCTATGTGTCTGTCTTTCTACACCCTGGAAGAGAGGAGAGGGAGAGAAGACATGATAGAGACCTACAAGTACCTCACTAGGGTGAACAGTACAGGAAGGGAGTCTCTTTCAAATGAGAAGGAGTGCCAAGACCAGGGGGCCTGCAATGAAGCTTGGGGGGGTAGTTCAGGAGAGTTGTCAAGAAATATTTCTTCACTGAAAGGGTGGTGGAGGCCTGGAACAGACTGCCAGCAGAAGTGGTGGAGGTGAAAACAGTAAGGGTCTTCAGGCATGTGTGGGATGGACACAGGGGAATACTAGTAAATAGGCAGGGAGGGAGAGGTTTGCCAGAAACCAGTTAAGAGTCTGTGGAGACAGATTAGGCAAGGAACATCTGGACAGACTTGGTGAGCCAAGCGGTACTTTTCTGCCAACAACTGCTATTCTTTGGTGTTCTATGTGACTGTGACTGAATTCTCCTCATTAGCTCAGCTGCCAGGTGCTTACCATTACCACCCCTATGGGACTGAATACCATGATGTGTAGGGTGGGATGAATTCCTGAAGACTGGAGAAGCCATCATGTGAATTACTGAGCACTGGAGCCAGATGAGGTCTGACCTGTGAGACAGTTGATTCCTATAAACCCACCGACATCCTGGATGGGAGCATGAGTGAGAGAGGAGGGACGGAGAGCAACCAGACCCCAGCCAGAGGGGCATACCTGCAAACTATACCATCAAACCTCCCAGCACAGTAAGAAAGATCCCCTGGTGCAGAAACTGTGAGTAAATCCACATTGCAAAAGCCTATAAAATAGTTGGAAAGTATTTATTGGGCTTGGCCATCTGGCCATGAGTTACAAACAGCTTATCTAGAGGTTTTTATTTGAAAAGCCTTTGAATTTGGGGTTTTCTATTTTACAAAGCATTGCTAACTTTAGTGGGCCTACTGTACATCATTCCCACAGCTGGGTACCCAGTGAAGCACTGAGAGCCCCCTAGTAAGAAATAAGGGTGTGAGTATTGGCACCAGCAGAGAGGGAGTAGTGCCCCCAGAACACGAGAGCTGAAGCAAGATCTGTACTGTGCACTGTGGAGTGGAGTTGGGCACAGTTTGAGGGCTGCACCTGAAAGGATGCATATTTACAGTGCAGGGAGATTACTATTTCCACTGCACCTTGGAGTGCACGGAAGAGTGGCCAGGAGTTATTAGACTGCACTACCTCAATGCTGCAAACCCCACTTTTCTCTGACTTAGGGTCTGCTTCCTGACTAAATAAAATCCCTAGATCTTTTTTTGAAATCCTTGTTGTTTGAGTACTATTTCAGTTACAGTATTAAGTGTATACTTTGTGGGAACTGTCAATACAGAGTGTTGGTTCATGGGTGGGGTGAACTAGTAAGGAAGTGGGGGGGTACCGCATCCCAGGGGGTCATACATTACTTACACCAAGCCCACTATAACCTTTCTCTGGGTGGAGGCATCATGCTAGTTTCAAACTAAATCTTGGATATGAACCCTCCAACAATAAAGGAGATAAAATGACCCAGGCCCCTCAACGTTGTAGAACCCACAAGGCAGGAATAGCTACCAAAACATCTATGACAACCTGGTGGCATCGTAAGACTGGAGTGCTCTCAGACCCCTAAGGCACCCTCAGTGGACCTACCTGGGGTACCCCTCCTTACATATACCCCACATCCACCCCGCTGGGGCAGAAACTATGATAGGAGAGTGTCCTGGCCAGTAAGATGCGGGATGGGATCAAGTCCCATCCACCCACCACACTCTGTCACTCACTGGCACAGAACTCGATGTATGGCTCCACCACATCCTATGTCAGCGTATTGCATATGGCAGGATCTCACACACACACACACACACACACAACACACACACACACACACACACACACACACACACACAGTGGCAGAGGACTATACCAAAATGTAGGGGGTTAAAATTGCATAGAACACCTTAGCCTGGGGCAATGGGAAAACAATTACCTTCTTGAATATACTTTAGTCAACTTGCCTAGATTTTTATAATTATGGATAAGCCACATATTTTGATGAATAATCCATGATTTATTTACAGAACTGCATGGGTTATTCATGATATTCAGAACAGAACAGGGTCAGGAATTGTAGCTTCTGAAGATGTGCGAGAGGAAAAAGGAAGCCAAAAATAACTAAACAGTGCAGCTCATGCAACAGTAAAATGAAATATTCTATAGTTTTTCCAAAAAGTATAATTTTTGGTTCCCTGGATTTTCAATTGATGTTGAGTACCAACAGGTTTGAAAGCAGCCTCTCTGCTGTCATTGAAGAAATTCAACCAGCTCCACCAATTGAAATGTGAGGGTTCAAAATGTGCCTGACCCTTCAGCTACAAAAGTTATGGGGTCTCCTGACCCCCCTGACCCCCTGGCTCTACTGTCTTTGCCTACACACACACTCTCTCCACTCTCATACATTCATTCTAAAGCAAGGTATTTCCTGCCTACCCTGAACCACCAGGGGACAGTCATGTAACAGCAAGAGTCACCCACTCTCCCTGAGGAAGGATGCATCCAAGACAGATGCTCAGTGCTGCCTTTGCTGCCTTTTTGTGTGGCATGCCAGGCTCAGGACTTTGAACTAAAATTGTGTCAATATGATAAACAGCAACACATACCCTTAGGCCACCCAGGGGCCCTAAAAATGCCAATTTAATGAAAGCAACCCCTGTCTGTGTGTTATAATTCCAATGTGTGACTTAATTAAAATGAACTTCAATAAGAGGTAGTGTTCAAAGTGGGTCACTAGCACAGAGCTGCAGATCAATAGTATCATTGTTAGCTATGAGGAGGTATTGAAGCCTGGTGGGAAAGTATTGGCAGTTTTTCGATTTTCGCTTCAACCCCTTACATCAGCAACAGAAGCTTAAATTTCAGACAATGCCCTGGCTGTTTATAGCTGTGTGGGCCTTGGAAAGCTAGAGCCATTAGCAATTGTGATATAGATCCTTTTGTTGAGCCAACATAGACTTTATACAGAGATGCTACAGCACAGTCTCACAGGCTGAACAAGACCCTTTGTCAAGTGTACTGTAACTTCTATGTGCAATATTTATGTTGGTCCACTAAAAAGTATCACAAGGTAGGGCCAGATCCGTTGTGCCAAGAGATAAGGGCCACGCTGGTTGCTGGCAACCAGGTTAGTGCCCTGAGCCCTGGGCGTTGGGAGCAGAGGCAAGCAGGGAGGTGAAGAGCCTGGCAACTACAACTTGGCAATCCTGTACTTCACCCTGGAGTAGGCTGAAACAGGGGCAGCTGGAAATGGGAGCCTGAAGGGGAAGCCAATGGGCAAGATATTATGGCTCAAGGGAGATAAACCACTGTAACTAAGAGGAGACTCTGAATGGGAGCTGGGCACCGGAGCATCAAGAATACAAGCACAAATGAGCCGGCCCGCCGGCACAGTGGTTGGATTTCCACTTGCGACGCCAGTGACCCGGGTTCGGGAATGAGCCCGGGAGCTGGAGAGCCGGCCGGAAGGAGAGGACTTGAGCGTCCCATGGACTGCTCATCCTCTCCGGGGGGAGGGGGGTACCAGAGCTCGGCTCTTGTCTGGTCACAGGTGGAGATCCGAGGTACAGCAAGCCCAATGCTCCAACAGAGGAGTCGACGTGCCAGATGTTGGCACTTCAGCGCCTTGATGTCTGGGGACCTGGCACGTTGAGAACATCAGGAAAAACACCTTGCAGCCTCCCAGTAGACGGAGCACCAGGCTCCGACCTTCAATGCCCCTACCTGCCCAGAGACAGCGTGCCGACGAAACACAGAGAAGCACCGGGGTGCAAGGGCTCCCACCCCATACCCGCCTGGGGGGTACAGCCATGGCTCCATGGTGGATGGACTGCACCGGCCACCAGGTAGGTGAGCGAGGGCTGATAAGGCCGTAGGTGTCTCCTGAAGAGGGGAGAGCTGCAAGGAGGGGGAGAATAAAGAGAAAAAAAAAAAAAAAAGAATACAAGCACAAATGGTAATAAACAAAGTCAGTAAAACAAGATATCAAAATCGTTAGCGAATCCAAAGAATGCCCACACAGAATGTGAAAGAGAGAGAAATGTAGCAGCACTTTCAGCACTGCTTTCAACTACAATAGCCCTCCTCCCAGGCAGCATCTGATTGCAAATGGTTCTGAGCTGTGTTGTTCCCCCACAGATAATTTAGCCGGGAACTTCCTCAGCTGTTGTGGGGGATGCCTGTTAGTGAATAGATAGACAGATACAATACAATAGATAGATAGATAGATAGACAGACAGACAGATGGATGGACAGACAGAGGCATCAGAGGAGACAGTAATGGTATGGGGATGTAACAAAAGGGGGGATGCCGACAACCTAAGGACCCTGTTAGGGTGGGCAAGCCAGGGAAGAAAAAGAGGTAGGTCAGCTCAGTCCCCATACATTTATTGGGACTATCCTTTTTTTCTTTTGAGTTATCTGTTTCTGCTGTCTTCCTGTCAGCAGTCTGTCTCTCTCAGTTTGGCACACTCAGAGCCCAAGGGAGTCTCAAGTGGGGTACTGCAGGGACTGGTTTTAGAACTGGTGCTCTTTGATATTTTATTTTCTTTCCCATAAAGCTTTTTCTGTAGTCTTGGCTTGGCTGCAGGCAAGCTTTTCAGCTTTTTCCCTGCCTCCTCCGATCCAGCGCCTGCCTCCCCAAACCACAGAGTATGATATTCCCCATGGATTGCCCCCCCCACCGTGGCAGGGCCAGGAAGTGGAGGGCCGTCCTCCCCCCACCCAGTGACTCACATCCAGACTGGGCCCGAGGGTAAGGTGGCAGTGTGGGATGGAGACGGGCAGGCAGGGCTTCATGTATCCTGCGCCAGCCAATTTCCAGTTTTCTCCAACACCGTGGGGCTACGACAAACACAGTTTGTGCATGTACATGGAAGCACGCATTTGCACCATTACAGCCAGCCTTGCTCCATCCACCTGTTGTAACTGAGCACCGGCATTACCATCACACCTCCATCTGGTGGCAGCCAAGAGCCAGAAAAGATTACCTCCCCAATCTGGGAGAGGAGAGCTGCCTGATGGACACTCACTCCCTCCTCTCCCAGTCCCTTCCCCTGGCCGATCTGTGGTGACTCGAGCTCATTCCCAAACTTGGGTCACCAGCGTGGGAGAGGTAAGGTGCATTACAGCACCTTAGCCCTCCACACCACTCCATCTGCATGCTGTTTAATATTTTTGTTTGTGATATAGGAGTGGGAATCCAGAATAAGGTGAGCCTCTTTGTTGATGACACTTAGATCAGCAGCAGAGTGGACCCTGAGGAGGAAGTTAGAGAAATGCCAAGGGACCTGGAAAATTGGAAGAGTGGTCCAGACTGGGACCACTTAGCCATCATACAAAGGAGGGCCATGAAGATGATCTGGGGCAGCAGGGTAGGTTGTATGAGGAAAGGCTGGCAGACCTTAACATATATACAATGTAGGCCAGGAGGGAGATGGGGATATGACTGAGACAAACAAGTTCTTGTGAGGAATCAACAGGTTGGATTGTAAGAACTTGTTCATGAGGAATGGGGACCCAGTAAATAGAGGACATGGTTGGAGACTGGAGGGGGATTCAGGAGAGACAGGAGAAATTTCTTCTTCATGGAGCAGGTGGTGGATGAATGGAACAGACTCCACAGAGAGGTGGCTAAAAGCAAGGTGGTGACGGGGTGGGGCAGATATAAGGGAAAAGAGAGATCTGCAGGCAAAAGAGGGGTAGGAATACCTGGGAAAGGGTGTGACAATCCGCCACAAGTGATATCAAATTTCTAAATCCAGCCCAGTGTTAAGCCATGCTTGGAGCTAGGCAGGAAAATGGGCAGACTGGATGGATCTCTATGTTTTTTTCTGCTAACACCATCTATGTTTCTATAGACACATTTACACGTAGACCACATGTGAGCATTGCAGTTTCAAACCTTTCACTCTGCTCAGTCTCCACCGCTTACATTTACCTTCAAACTATTTGCTGTGCATCGGTCTCGGAGGTCTTCCAGCATTTTCACTAATTTTACAGCCATCGGAAAGCCCAATACTTGCAGCTGGGGGTGTGCATTAGCCTTGAGGAAGCCTCTATCCCCCCCCCCAGGCTCATGTACAGCTCCTGAACTCATGCTGAAGCTGTAAGTATTCTGTTATTGCTCGAGGAATGCTGCCCTTTTTAATCTGTACAGCAATAAAAACCGAGGGTTGAGACTTACGAAAATTCTGACAGAAAAGCCGATCTGTGATACTGGGCATGCACTTATACATATGTATATCCTTATATATTTATTTATTTATCGGATTTACAACCTTTGAGTCAGGGACTCATTTACAAAGGCACCTTGTCGCAGGGAGGGCAGACAAGAAAAAACAGTGTGAGGTACAACAAAGGTAACATACAGGTGCAAGAAACATTTAACAATAAGAACACATTACCGCAAAGATCAATAGACAATGTTGCATACAGTAGTTACTAATTATATAGAACAGCAGTCCAGAGGACATGGTCAGCAGTTATGTAGACTAGCAGTCCAACGGACATTGTCTGGCTAAAAGAGTGACGCGCGAATATCATACCTTATGCATATATATAATCGCATCCCCAGTATCACAGATCAGCTTTTCTGACAATTTTTTTGTAAGTTTCAGCCCTTGGTTTTCATTGCTGTACAGATTAAAATGGGCAGCATTCTCAAGCAATAACAGAATGCTTATAGCTTCAGCTCGAATTTAGGAGCCATACAGGAGACTCTGAGCACTTCAGCCCAAGTTCCATATGTTACAGTATGTGGTGTTCATCAGGGGATCCCGAAGGGTCTCACAAGACTCTCTCCCAGAGTTCTGTGAGCGCTCCTGTGTATTTACACAGGCACCAAATCCGGTGCACAATGATGCATGGAAACGGCGAACCCAGGAAAACAGGGTACCATTTCAGCGAGCACTCATTTTGGCAGTGGATCGGGTTGCCTATACACACAAAAAAGGCAGTACTGCCATTGTTCTGCACCGATCAGTGTGGTACAGAGCCCTGTATGTAAAATGGCTTTATGTGGCTGGTGGCCCTTGCTTAATGCACCTGGGAGTGGGGTTCATGAAAAGAAAGACACAACCTGTCATGTCTTATCGCTTACTTAACACCACACTGCATTGTGTGTCATTGCTTACATATCATATAGTCCAATAATTGCTGTACAGTGAAGCCTGATCATGAAACTACATTTAAATAAAGCAAAAGCCCCCTGATTATAGAGTACATTTGGCTACCCAAAAGGCTTTTTTTTGTTACATACTAACATACTAACATACTAAAATGCCAGCAGAATAGGCCTAACGGTCTTTCGTGTCTGCTCGTTTGGTCAGCCCCCACCCTGGGTGCTGACCTTGCTGTCCCCCTCGCCTTCTCTGGCTTCTCCCTTCCCAGTTCCGGATGGTTGCCAGTGGTATTCATTGTGTGGCCAGTTGATTTCTTTTTTTTACAACTTGGCTACAATTTTGTTTTCTGAGGTTTTTATATAAAGTTACTGTATGTCAGAGCAGCCTTTTAAACCATATGACAATTGAAACTGCTTTACCTCTATGGTAAGTGTCCACAGTGTATTTTACACTTCAGTCATTATGTGGTCAGGTTATGAAACAGTCTCCCTGTTTCACTGAGGAAAAGAATCTCGTTTTCAGCTGTGCCCTTGGTTCATACACACCTGGGCTAATCCACAGCAAGGATGGCACAGTCGCAATTCGCAATTAATGTCCCATACCGATGTGCCTCTCAAATCCTACTCCACAAATGGTAGGATCTTCAGCACACCACTTTTGTCTGTACACATGGATCATCTTGTAGGGGCAAGGGGAAGAACTACTCCAGATACTGGGTTTCGAATAAGAAACCCAGCTGAGCCCTTCCTGTATCCCCTGCTATACATGAGCAAGAGATTGCAGGATGTACTGCAGTACAGTATCCCCTGTAAATCACATTTCAATTTTGTTCTAAAATAAACAAAACGTATGCCTCCTTTCTTTTCAATCTTCCATGTTGTATTGGAGAAGTGGGGGCAACCAGTGGGAGAGAGGACATTCGAGGCAGAAGATCCATGAGACACACAAGCTTTACAGCAGGTTCCCCCTCATGTAGTCTGTATGCCTTTCGAGAAACCTACACGGCACACACATAACGGTGTGTATGACTGCAGAGTGTGACTATGCTCCCTCCCTGACTGCCTGTGTAGTTTGGCAGATCAGCTCAGGGACATCATGTCAAGGATGGGGGAATGTCAAAGTGGATGTTTGGAGGCCTCCGTGCTTGAGGAGAGGGGCCTCTGTGATTCCTGGCACACAATACGCACCTGCTGTATATAGGAATAAGAAGGGCTTTGCAAATCAGGCCTGTTATGCTAAGCACTTTACAATGCATGAACAGTTAAAAGCAGCCATTATGCATGCACAAAGGTTAAGTGAGATGAGAGCACTTCTGGACAGCTGTGAGTGGTTGAGTACAGAAACAGAAACTGTATTTGTTTATTTATTAAACAATATCAAGACTATTTCTAGCATTTTGATTGACTGCTGAGCCTTACAAACCTTACAAAGAACCTTACCAGAGCAAGGAAAAGGATTAAGGCTTCTTTTGGCTAGGCAGATTTACTGTGTGATATTGTTTTCTTTTGTACTCATAGGGATTGTTACTGTTTGTTGTTAACATTTTATTGCTTTATTTTTCTCTGATTCAAAATGTTGTTGCTGGGTATACCTTCTGTTGCATTATTACAGGGTGTGCCTACAGGTGTGTGCTTACAGATTACTGCTGTAATCTTCTGATTCAAATTGTCTTTTGCAAGGTATATCCTCTGTTACGGCTTTATTTTTCTCTGTAGCGAACTGTTTCTCACAGGGTACATCTTCTGTGAAATGATTACAGGTGGTGCTTTGCAGGTTTTACAGTTTTATCTATCATTAGGATAAGCTTTCACAGCTACTGTATTTGTTGCTGGTTGATTGTTTCTGCTCTTACCTCCTTGTTTCTTTCATCCGTGATTCATCTTTTTTGGAAGGGGAAGGGCCCAGCCACCAACCCCCAGCCCCAACCACCCCACACTTCACTCCTTTTATAGGGTAGCACAATCATGATATTTCCTGCAGCAAAGCAGGAAGGGGTGGATCAGAGGGGTATCCACACAGTGACCTCATTTACAGGGGCACAAGTAATTTATCTTATGTTATAACAAATTATACAAAAACAAACAAAACACAAAATCAAACTTTTGCTTTTATTTACCTCCTTCTAATTACTGTGACCAGGTTATAAACCCAGCAACTTATCTGAAATGGATATTAACTGCAGGTACTGTGGGACACTTTTCAGAAGTTAAAAGATAAAACCTTTATTTTTAGACTGGAGTTTAGGTGGAATATCACATCATTAGGACATAGTCCTATGTTCAAGATGGTCCTGTTAAAGATATAAACAAAATCAAAACATATAATTCACAAAATATAAAATAATCCTATACAATTACAAAATAAATTTACCAAACTATCATACATTCCACAATCTAATACAACATATAATTATTAATACAGACACATTAATTATGTAAAAAATTCTCATCCATAACATTCACAACAAACTTTTAGTTCTATCTTCAGACTAGTTGAAAATGCTTTCACATCGTTGATTTGATTACAAATTACAGGTTTTAAGACCCTCCATAACCTATTAACAATTACAGAAAATCTTATATTACTGCATGTATTTATGATTTTTGGAAACACTAAATTCCTTCAATTAATATCTCTTAAGTTATAAATATGCTTTTTTATTTCCAATTTATCATAGAGACACCTAGGTTGTTCTTGTTTTACCACTTTAAAAATTTGAATTGCCCAAGTAAACTAACAACAACAAAAATGGAAAGGGACCTGGGGGTAGTCATATCAGATGACCTAAAGGTGGGCAAGCAATGTGAGAGGGCAGCAAGGAGGGCTGGGGGGATACTGGGATGCATAGGGAGAGGCATCACCAGTAGAAAACAGGAAGTTATTATCACTCTGTACAGACAGCTGGTGAGACCCCATCTGGAGTACTGTGTGCAGTTCTGGAGACCCAATCTCCATAAAGACATAGACAGGATGGAAGCTGTCAGAGGAGGGCAACTAAAATGGTGCAGGGTCTGCACGGGAAGACATATGAAGAGAGACTTAAGGAGCTTAATATGTATAGCCTCGAGGAAAGGAGGGAGAGGGGGGACATGATAGAAACTTTCAAGTACCTCAAGGGAATCAACAAAGTCCAAGAGGGTAGCATCTTTCAAAAAAAGAGGTGTGCAAGAACAAGGCGGCACAATTTGAAGATAGAGGGCAGCTCAGAGGTAATTTAAGGAAGTATTTTTTCACAGAGAGGGTTGTGGATGCATGGAGCAGCCTTCAGGAGGAGGTTGTGGAGTCAAAATCAGTGGTGGAATTCAAGCATGCATGGGATAGTCATAAGGCAATTCTGGGGGGTGGGGGTAGGAAGAAGTAGGCTGCTGGTTAACTAGGATCTGCAGCTTATCCAGTAGGTAGGGAAATGGGCAGACTGGGTGGGCCAAGGGGTCCTTATCTGCCACCAAATTCTATGTTTCTATGTTTCTATCTGACGTTTACTATCCTGCGTAAGCCATCCTAATTCACTAAGTAAATCACAATGATGTGTTTTATAATCTTTTTGTGTTATAAATCTTGCCACCCTGTAGTATAATTGATCAATTTTTGATAACAGACTCTTTATTGCCAAACCATAAATATGATTTCCATACTCCAAAGGGTTTTACAGGATTTAGGACACTGTCCTACATGCTGGGCCATTGGAGATCTAAGGGCTCAGCTCCAGACAGCATAGGCAGAGATTGTGTGCCTCAAATTGCATATTCAGGATGAATTATATTATAAGAAATGCCCACCATTTCTCCAAAATCCAACAGAACCACCTCGACCGCAGAGGGTAGTTGGTCTGGGAAGTTGGTAGGTGGTTAGGATGGGCAAATCGGGTGCCCCATCACTCAGTGCTCTCCAACATATCACCCCCACAAACCACATACAAACTACAAACAGGTATCTGCCTCTATCTCCAAAATCAAACAAAGGGGCAGAGGACACTGCAGAGCAGAACACTGCAGCACAGGAGCTAGCACAACAAAACTCACCCAAAACAGGAACCAAGACAAAACAAGCATTTGTCAATGCCGAATGTTGTCTTGCTGGCATTGGCATTGGTAGTGCAGGAGTTAGAGAGATGCATAATAGGAATGGCAGTGAAGTATTGAACTGATGCCAACCCACCCCCACCCTGCAGAGACTGACGAGCATTGGGGTGTCTCTTTGGGTGTTGGCCATAGTGCTCATGCCATTTCACCTCTCCTTATCCTGCAGTTACCGACAAGTGGCGCGGTGTGCATTGGGGTCTCCGGGCTTTACGCTCACCCCATTCCATAAGGAAATACACTGAGATGGGTACAGTATAGGACAGTGGGGTGAACTCTGGAGCCAGAGCGTCCAAGGCACATCTTGATGATTGTCACTGGCTGCAGGGTGGGGGTGATGGTGGAATGGCGTGAGCATTACGTCCAACAATCCCAAGTCACACCCCTGACACCTGTCAGTCTCTATATATGGGCATTCGGCACCAAATTTTCAACATAGGCATTTTAGCATTTCTGCTCATGTACAGTGTCACTGTTATTTCCTCAGTGTCCCAAGAAGTGATTTCACACAGCGAGCATGCTATTCTGCACCAGAAGTGCGAAAACACATTTTGGGCAGGATATGTGAAATGACGGCTGTACTGTTCATCAAAAGGTGTGGAAAAATGGCAATGGTGAAAATCCAATGCACGCTCGTAACACAGTCATTTCATGGAGTATCATCACCAAGTTTTCAACATAGGCATTTTAGGACCTCTGCTCATGAACTGTGTCACTGTAATTTTCATAATCTGGCCCAAACACTGATTTCCCACAGCGACTGCGCTATTGTGCGCTGGAAGTGTGGAAACACATTTCGGGTAGGATGTGGAAAATGACAGCTGTGCTGTTCACAAGGAGGTGTACAAATATGACAATGCTGAAAATCCGGTGTTAAAATATTGTGAATGCGCGAAGTTACGAGCCTGTGTAGCAACTTTCGCACAACGACGCTTATAGTCAGGCATTTGTTGATTTTTTCTCCAATTTGGAACATAGGCTTTTTGAGAGGCCACCTCATGAACACTGGCACTGTCATTTCATTAATGGGTCCCAAAGGTGATTTTGCACAGTGACTGCAAAATCACCTTTCAAGGCCAATTAACGCCATGACAGTGATAGAATTCATGAGGAGGGGCCTCAAAAATCCCATGTTGAAAATTTGGTGCCAAAATTCCAACAAATGCCTGAAATATGCAGCAAAGTTGAAAAAACCCTATTCATTCCATTATACAGCTTACCGGCATTTCCTCAGTTCGCAGTCGGCTTTGAAGAGTGCAGACGTGTTCCTGGTCCAGCGAAGATCGTCGCGCCAGACTCTGGAGGTAAGTATGGGGTGATGGGGGTGATGGGGTGTAGGGAGGCAGGGTGCGCAGTGGGTGGGTGCGGGTGGGGGCAGGAGACTATGAGGGACCATTTTTTGTTACAGGAAGAAAAAAAATTACATCAGGGGCAGTTTTTTATTTCAGGGGACATGGCAGCTGGTGTGGGCTCCCAGTGTGCCACCTAACTGTTTTGGGGGGATGCTGTAGCCAGCAGGGGACTGGGGCACCTCCTTGGCAGAAAAATTGCAGGGGAATTTATGCCGGCGAGTTGGGCACCCCTGTGGGGTACAGAATGAAAGGTGGGGAGGCAAGAGCCAAGGGAGATTGGGCACCCCCCTCGGCATATTTATTTATTTATTTAGTTAAACATCAGTTTAGAAACCTTTGAGCCAGAGGCTCATTTACAAAGGTACCTCGTCACAAAGAGGACATCAGAACAGTAGTACAAGGGACACAGTACTTACAAACAAAAAAGTTACAGTTCAATTACAATTTTGTTACAATAGAATACAATCTCCAATGAAGCAAAAGATAACAAAAGGTGCAAAACTTATGGTCGGGGAGAGCTGGTGGGGGTAGAAGGGAGGGAGATAGGGGAGGAGGAATTAGTAGGGAAAGGAAGGGGGGGAGCCGCTTAGTGAGCATTGTCAGAGTATATATTTTTTTTTTTTTTTTTTATACTAGGCTAGCGGCAGTTGCATTTGCGAGAGCTAAGCAGGAAGTTTCTGAGCCTGGGCTTAAAGCAAGCTAAGGTTAGTGAGTTTGAGACACTGGCAGGAGGAGTTATACCAGTGGGGCACAGTGAGGGGAATGCCCTCTGACCTTGAGAGGTCCTGGCTCTCGGAATAACTAGGGTAGCTCTTGGCCAGGCTCTGGCGTGATCAGGAGTCGGTGCAGTGCAGGATGGGTTGGATAGGCCTATGGGGATAGGCCATGCAGGGCTTTAAAGGTGAGCTGGCATGTCTGATACATGAGTCGCTCTTCGGGTTGAGTAGGGTAGCCAGGGTGTACAGCTCACATATGTGAGTGAGTCTGGGAGCACCAGTGATAAGTCTGCAGGCCTTATTAACTGTGAGGTGAACCTTGTTGAGGGCAGTCTGATCTGCTGGGCCATAGACCGGAAGGCCATAGTCAATGAGAGACATGACAGAGGAGGTGACAGCCAGGCGGAGGGCATCAGGAGGAGGCATTTCTTGTGCTGGTAAAGAATGCCTAGCCGTGAGTTAGCGACAGAATTTAGGGCAGATATATGTCCATGGAATGAAAGTGCAGGGTCAAGGTTATAACAAGATATTTATAGGACTGCACCTGGTCAATGACGAGATTGGGTGTCAGTGGACAGCTAAGGAAACTTGCTGTACTTATTTTGGGGGTGGGAGAAGAGCATCGTTTTTGTTTTCTTAAGGTTGATAACAAGTCGAGTGCTCAGTGAACCAGGTAGCTGCAGAGTCAAAGACTAGTTGGAGGAGTTCTGTAGCAGCATGGGGTCATTGTGGGAGGCAAGAGACAGCATCATCAGCATAGAAGCATCTTACCCGTACAACTGCTGGGTAGGGAGTTAAGAAAGAGTGAGAATAGTAGGGTCCAAGAACTGAGCCCTTGGCACTCAGGCCAGATGGGGCATGTTTCAGAGAGAGTACCGTTGGACTTTCACACATTGGAGCTAGCGGAGAGATAGCTGGTGCACCAGAAAACAGGTCCTGAGGCAAAGCCTATTAGGGTCGAGGGTGGAGAGCAAAGAGGATGCTAAACGGTATTGAATGCTTTAGACAGGTCAATGAATATAGCACCAGCCAGGCACCAGAGTCCAAGAAGGCATGGAGGAAGTTGGAAAATTCCAGGAGTGCTGTATTGGTACTATGACCTGCTCTGAACCCGTGTTGCTCAGGGCAGAGAACATTGTACTTACAGAGGTAGTCAGAGACTTGGGGCATACAATTTTCTCTACGCCTTAGAGGAGGAGAGGATTGAGATGGGTCAGTAGTTACCGGAAGAGTCCTGTCACCACCTTTATGGACAGGGGTAACTGTGGCAATCTTCCAGGCAGAGGATTGTCGAGACAGAGTGATTTGTTGAAAATGCACATAATAGGTGAGAGGACCTGATCAAGGACCTGGCGTAAAGGCAGGGATCAAGTGAGTCATTACCGATGGTGTTACCTTTTAGGGCTTTTAGCAAGTAAGGCCTAGCTTCTTGCATGGTGACACGCCTTAGGTGAAAAGAGGGGCAGGCAGTGGGTGGTGGTACAGATGGAGGAGGTGGACTGAAAAGTTACCAGGAGTACAGGCTAAGGTCGGTGAAGGTTATTGAGGTGGGTGGCAATGAGGGCAGGGTCAGAGGAGGCGGTACCATTGATGTTGAGAAGAGAAGGAGAGTGGGACTGGGAGTGACCATTCAGTTGCTTGATGTTGTCCCAGAAGCACCTGGGGTTCCCCCAGGAGGAGGTAAGAGAGGCTTGGTAGTATTCCGCCTTTGCTTTGCAGATGGCCCAGGTGCACTGGTTGTGGGTGGTAGCATAGGACTGCCTGTCAGCTGAACGGCCAGTAGCAACAGCAAGGTGCCAAAGATTGTCGCGTTGCTTAAGTTGCCACAGTAGGGCAGGGGTGATCCAAGGGGCATGTTTCACTTTGGACCTCCTAGCAGTTATGGGAGCAAAGATATCACAGGCAAAGTTGAAAGTGCTTACAAAGAAGGCCAGGGCCAAGTCAATGTTGGTTGCCCTCGTCAGAGGGGACCAATCAGTGTGGGCAAGGAAGCGCTTAAGGCCTATGAGTCCCCCAGGCCTAAGCCGCCTCCGAGAGGTGGTTTTGACTGGGGATGAGGGCCGAGGGGTTTCCCAGTTGAAAAGCACAGGGGAGTGGTCACTGAGGCAGTCAGGGAGGATTTGGATGTTGTGAGATCTTGAATTGGCCTGTTGGTGAGGACCACATCCAGGAGTGCTTGTCCCCCCTAGGGTTTTCTAGTAGGCTGTGTGACCAGTTGAGTTAGGTCAATTGAATCGAAAGCCTCATGGTGGGAGGAGGGGCGAGGGCAGAGCCAGTTTATATTCAAGTCGCCCACAAGATTTGGTCCGACGAGTTGGGTAGGGAGGCTAGGTAGTCAATTAGTGGGCCCAGGGCCTGGGATTGGTTCTTGGGGGGTATGTAGGCTACGGTTAGGAATAATGGGCCTCTAGCTGGGTCAGGGGACAGCTTTAGAGTAAGTGCCTGGGCCTTGTAGTGTGAGGTCAAGCGGGGAGTGGTAGCCCCATGAGAGAATCCTTCAAATAGAGACACAGCCCCCACTTCTCCTGCCGACCACGGTCCAACGGTGGAGAGTGTAGCTGGGGAGAGAGACATGAGAGTTAGGAGTGGAGGGAGACAGCCAGGTTTCAACCAGGGCAACAACATCAGGTTTATGAAGCGTCACCCAGCAGTGTAGAGAGTCCAGTTTTTTCAGGAGGCTACAGATGTTCATAGAAGCAATGCGCAGCCCAGTTGATTTCAGGGGGAGGACCAGTGCTGCCAGGCCTGGGATTGGGGTGGACATTGCCTGACAGGAGCAGGAGGAGGAGGGCTGATCTGGGGAGTGCATAAAGGCAGGATAGCTTTCGACGATTGGAGAGGTGGTGATGAGGGAGTGATGAGAGGGTGATCACCAAGTGAAAACAGCTACTAGAGAGCAGTAAAATGTGACAAGTGAGGTATTGGGAGCAAATTGTTCAAACTTAATCAGGCTCCCTCTAGTGGCAAAACAATATAAGGAGCTAATGGAGAAAAAAAAAAGATCAAGGTAGAAATTACCTGGTGTGTCTCGTGTGCAGTGACTCTCAGTTTTTAAATACAGTTACAGGCAAATGCAAATAGTTTTAGCTGGTTCAAATGGGCTGTGGGCTATCAGGTACTATTGTGATTCAAAAAGAAGGTGATTACTAGCAGGGCAAACTGAAATTCTGCACACTGGAAATGCACTTAGAAGTTAAACAGTCCCCAAATGAGTTTTTCACAGGGAGGTAATTCAGTTACAACTGGAAATGCACTTTACAAATTAACAAACAGTCTCCAGTGAGATTTGCACAGGGGGGGATTTCAGATAGAACACAGGTCCTGGGCTTGCAGTGACTCTAAGCTTTTAAATACAGTTACAGGCAAATGCAAATAGTTTTAGCTGGTTCATTTTAAAAGTTTCTAAATCAGGCACAAAAGTAACAGTTCTGCTCCATTTGAGCCTGGGCAGCAACTCAAGGTGCTACTCTGGCCGGGATTCATGCGCTGAGCAGGGGAGCTTGTGGCCATTTCAGAAAAGGCGCCAGATGGCCTACGATGGTGGCAGCAGCCTGGATCAAGGTAGAAATTATCTGTGTGTCTCGGGTTCGGGGCTTCTGCGGGCAGGGAGGGCTTCAGAGCAGGCCCTCGCGACCTCCGGTCTCCTCAGGGGAGGTGGGTGGTCTCTGCGGGAGAATGAAGAGAGAGGGGGAATTAAATATGCAGCACAGGCAAAGATTAACTTGCTGAGGCGGGCTGATTTATGCCGATGGGGTGGGCTCCCCTGTTGGCATACAATAAAAAGCAGAGACGCACTTAAGGAACCAAGAGTTGGGCACCCTCCTCAGCATTAGAAATGGGGGCTGCTTGTGCAGCCACAGTAAGCCACTGGGGATTGGCCACCCCCAAAGTCGTCCATTGGGCGGTCGGCCGCCCGCCATGCTGCTCATGTGGCGAGCAAGCAGGAAGGATCTGCTGCATCTGAGGAGCTTTGCTCGGATTGCAGCGGACCTTTCCTTAGATGTACTCACCACATTAGCATGCATGGGGCATGCAGGCTGATTGGGGAATGAGGGATGCACCTACTGATGCATGCCCTGCATTTGCCCAACAGTGGCTGCGCCTCCAAAGCTGCACCACCGCAAGATGTTGACTTGCGTGCAAGCGCGGCAAGCCAACATAAAAAGCAAAAAAGGAAATCCAAAAAACTTCTTATCATAGGAGACTCCATGATTCAGGGAGTTGATACTTATCTCCAGCCGGGGTAATGGTCAGATGTCTCCCAGGTACATCAGCGTGGAGAGACACTGACCACATTGCTAAAACTGTACAGGAAGCAGAAGAAAATATTGATGTCCTGGTATACATAGGGACTAATGATCTAGCCAGCCGGTCAATTGTGCAGACTAAGGGACACTTGACCAGGCTGGGTGACAAACTATCATCCATTTCATCCAGCATCTCCTTCTCTGAGATCCTGCCAGTCTGGGAGTGGGGGCAGATGGATGGAAGGTCAGAGAAGAGGAGATGGGAGCTAAACATGTGGCTCAAGGACTGGTGCCAGGAAAAAGGACACAAATTTGTAGGTAACTGGCAACAGTTTTGGGAGCGAAAGTTCTTTACATTTGATAGACAGCATTTGACTAAGGAGGGAGTCAGTGCATTGGGGTAGAAGTTTGATGTCTTTGCAGAATATTTAAACTAGCAAATGGGGAGAGGGGTGCAGCACCCAATGCATCGAATGGGAAGAACACCCCTCCACCCTCAGCTAGTGGTCAAACAGGAGTTCAGCATGTTTGTAGTGCATTTGCATCACCAGGTAAGGAAAAAGGTCCGGCTCCCCATACAATGCACAGGGAAATGCCAGACCTTGCCCAACAACTAACACACCAAAATCTGGCCAATGGAAAATCACATACACAAGTGCTCGCAGTCTGGGAAACAAGATCCCAGACCTGCAGGCAATAATGACAGAGGCAAAACTGGACATAGTAGCCATTAGCGAGACATGGTTTACCAGTAACCACATTTGGGAGACTTCAGTACCTGGCTATGTACTGTTCAGAAGAGACCGAGGTGCAAAAAGGGGGGGTGGAGTGGCCCTTTATGTCAATAAAAATATCAAAGCTACAGATATTCAGAATACACATAAGGAGCCAGAAGAACTGTGGGCTACCCTGGAAACAAGAAATGGGACAGCCAATACGAACTGGGGTTGTCTACAGGCCTCCAGACCAGGGGGAGGACATAGACACATTACTGTTAGAAGATATACAAAACATGACAGCTAAAGGGGAGGTTCTGATAATGGGAGTCTTCAACATGCCAGATATAGATTGGTCAATACCAGCAGGAACATCTGCTAGAACTAGACATATAGTGGATTCCCTGCAGAGGGAGAGCCTCAAACAACTGGTACAACAACCCACAAGAGACAGGGCTATCCTCGATCTAGTACTGACTAACTGGGAAAAGATCACAAATCTCCAGGTAGAAGGTCACCTGTGGGCCAGTGACCATCACATGGTATGGTTCAATTTGGCCACTAGAACTAAATCATCCCATTCCAAGGCAAACATATGGGACTTCAGAGGAGCTGACTTTGATAATATGGCCAACAGAGTTAAGCTAGCCCTGGCAAAAAGAAATACAAGTGATGGGGTACAGGCAAAGTGGGCAAGCATTAAGATGCTATACTTGAAGCAACATCACATTATGTTAGCGAGAAAAGGAAGTGCAAAAGAAGAGGAAAACCATTTTGGTTCTCAAAAACAGTAGCAGAAAAGGTCAGAGCCAAAAGGCTGGCCTTCAGGAAATATAAGGGAATGCAGCGGGATAAAGATAGGAAGGCATACCAAACTTCCCTAAGACAAGCAGGGAAGGCAGTAAGGCAGGCAAAGGCCCAAACCCAGGAAACACTAGCACAAACAGTAAAAGAAGGTGACAAGACTTTCTATAGATACATTAGTGAAAGGAGAAAGTCCAGAGGGGGTATTGCTAAGATTAAAGGGGATAAGGGGACGTGTGAGGAGGAGGACAATATAAAGCATCTATCCTAAATAGATACTTCTGCTCAGTATTTACTGAAGAGAAGGTAGGGCAGTGCCCATAGCTGAGAACCATGGACACAGCGGGGGAGGGAGATGTGCACTAGTCCCTTCACAAAAGAAAGGGTCCTACAAGAGTTCGATAAGCTCAGGGTGGACAAGGCAATGGGATCTGATGGCATACATCCCAGGGTACTAATGGAGCTAAGGGTGGAACTAGCACAGCCATTATCAGAACTGTTTAATGAGTCTCTGAGCACAGGAGAGGTCCAAGAAGACTGAAGAAGGGCTCATGTGATCCCACTCCACAAGAGCGGTAGCAGGGAGGAGGCAGGTAACTACAGACCAGTCAGTCTTACCTCAGTTGTAGGCAAGATTATGGAGGCAGTCCTTAAGGAAAGGATAGTGCAACACCAGGAATCCATAGGAGCACAGGAACCAGGACAGCATGGGTTTACAACAGGAAGGTCCTGTCAAACTAATCTTATAGATTTCTTTGACTGGGTAACCAGAGTGGTGGACCAAGGGGGAGCAGTTGATGTCGCCTACCTTGACTTCAACAAAGCTGTCGATACTGTTCCATATAGAAGATTGATTAATAAGCTGGGTAGTCTCGGGGTGGGTCAGAAGTTGGTCAACTGGGTGGCAAACTGGTTGACGGGCAGAAAACAGATAGTGGTGGTAAACGGTATACAGTCAGAAGAGATGCAAGTCAGAAGTGGGGTACCTCAGGGATCAGTCCTGGTGCCAGTTCTCATCAATATCTTCATCAGTGACATTGCAGATGAACTGGAGGGTAAGGTTTGTCTGTTTGCAGATGACACCAAGATCTGCAACAGAGCAGATGATCCAGATGGGGTGGGCAGAGTGAGAAAAGATCTGGATAAACTGGCAAAATGGTCGGGAAAGGTGGCAACTGGGGTTTACCACAAAGAAGTGCAAGATCATGCACATAGGGAGGAGAAACCCTGAAGCCACCTATAGGCTGGGAGGGGAGTTGCTGGCAGTCACAAGGGAAGAAAGAGATTTGGGCATCATCATCACAGATGACCTGAAATCATCCAAGCAGACCACTAAAGCAGTGGGTAAGGCTTGGGGGATGTTGGGTTGTATTAGTAGGGGTATCACAAGTTGTAAGAGGGAGGTAATAATCCCTCTTTACAAGACACTGGTTATGCCCCATCTGGAGTACTGTGTGCAGTACTGGAGGCCACACCTTCACAAGGACATTAACCAAATTGAAGCAGTCCAGAGAAAGGCAACCAAAATGGTGCAGGGACTGCATCAGAAAACATATGAGGACAGATTAACAGAGCTCAATATGTATATCCTAGGGCAAAGGAGGGAGAGAGGTGATATTATGGAAACATTCAAACACCTTAAGGTCATTAACAAGTTGAAAAAGTCTAACATGTTTCAATATAAGAAAAATAAAAGGACAAGAGGACACAGCATGAGATTAGAGGGAGGCTGATTAAGGGGTAATGTGAGGAAGTTCTTTTTCACAGAATGGGTGGTGGATGCATGGAACGGCCTACCTCAGGAAGTGGTGGATATGAATACAGTGCAGGGCTTCAGACAGGCTTGGGATAGGCATAAGGGAGCAATACAGATGAGTATGAATAGATAAGCCATTGACAGAGCAAAAGTCGATGGCACATTTATAAGATAGAAAAAGAAATGGGCAGACTGGATGGGCCTTGTGGTCCTTATCTGCCGTCAATGCCTTCTATGTTTCTATGTAGACATTGAAGTCACCTGACAATAACATCACTGTATCTAGGCTAGGGCAGGCACAGAGATGACCACATAACTACAAAACAAGTCCCTCCTTACTCAATCCATCCTGAAGCCAACACAGCTTCACAGTCCCACAACAATTTAAAAGCACTGTTTTCCTCATTTTGTCTCCTCATTACTTTATTGCATTCTCCTCACTCCTTTTCTGTTTAAACAAGTACATTTCAAAAAGTATAACAAAACTGTAACAGCAACTTCTCAGTCCCCGGTTCAAACTGCAATCCTGCAAGCAAGTGCTGTTCGAAAACGCTGCGCATATAACACTTCCTGCTCCCCTTTTACTTCATACAACAAACAGCCAACCCTAAAAAATGTAATTATAATACATAAAAGTAAAATGAAACCGTAACAATGACTTAAAATGTCCCCTGCTAGAAACCGTGATCGAGGTAGAGCATGCGCACCTCAGAAGTGTCTTGCTGACTTACTTCTCCCACTCAGTTCCAAAAAGTAAATGGCAGCTCTCATAAACATCCCCACTTCAAAAAGTGTACAGCAGTACAGGCGGCCAGCTGGGGGAATGATGTCATCACTGCAGACAGGAACTATGTAAAGAAACAGAGCAACAAAAAAAGTTGGGGACAGGGCAGGCAGACTGTGTCAGGCAGCAGCACCACCTACGGGGGAAAGCCCAAACTGCAGAATTTGTATAGATATACCCACACCCATAAAAATCTATTAAAAAAGCCTAAAAAATGTATTTTATTTTCCTTTTTCTTTTTAACAAATAAGCCATTGCATAATAGCAATATTACGCTCCAGGGGTGTGAGTCGTGTGGAATAATGTCACTTCTCGGGTCTTGGACACACTTGGCCTGCAGCCTCATGCTTCAACCCACCTGAGGCATAATGTTATTCCACAACAACACACACTCTGCTGTGCATTATTGCTTAATTTATTTTTTTATTCATTAATTTATAAATTTTTTTTTGTAATCAGGTAGGCCCACAGGAACCAAACGTCCCATTTTCAGGGGTGACCTGGAATTAATTACATGGAAAGTACACAAGGCACAGTCAAATTACATAAATCAGTTGTGCAGAAGACAGGGCAGGAAAAACAGACATTGCAGCAGTGCTAAGCTGGTAAGTCGTGCAAGTTAGGCACTAGGTAAAATTACCCAAGGAGAACAATCATGTAAGTAAGCTGCATTGATTAGGAAAATGTTGTATTTATTTGTTGCTGAATAAGACACTGTCAGCATAAAATAGAAACAGATTTATAGCATACTATAGAACAACAATAATGAAGTGTCAGCAGCTGGATCTGGCTAGTTTGAGGAGAGACTCCTGGAGGGCTAGTTTGAAGGGACCAGGGAATTGTTACACCTTAACAGTACATTTTGGAGAATTCCACGGCGAAGGGGACTAGCTAGGTAGGGATCACTGTCCTATGTTAGTTTTCATGCAGGCAACTGCAAGAGTTTTGCAGGACTTGTTTAGACAGCTGCATTTGCATTACATCAGCCCAAGTGCACAGGTTGCTCTGGTGCAAGTGCAGCCATGTGGACACTTACCCATTCGAGGTAAGTAGATCATTGCTGCTCTCCATGAGCCGGTACCGAATAAGGGATGCATTCAGGAATAAGTGGTGTAGGCAGCAGTGTGGACAGGCTCCACTGCTCACTCTGATGCACAAGAAGCCCTCCTGTCACTCTCTGCTGCCCTCCCATGATCCTGCAGTCCAGAACAAGCAAGTGTGGCAGGTGGAATACTGGCTGTCTGCCAAGGTGTGCACAGTATCCTCTGATTTTTATAATGAACTGCCCTGCTTGAGATCAGTGTACATGGATTTATTCTTCCCTCTGCCTCTGGTCCCATTAGGATAGCCCTATCCCTGCACCATCCCGTCACTGCCCCCGGTCCCCATTTCAATCACCTTGTGGCTACCGCCAGTTCACATGCATCAGTCACTCATGCGCCAGTTTCCCACCTACATGGCATATCCCATGCCGTCATTACAGACGTCAGCAGGCAGATGCCCCCCCCCCCGCCATGAACACATGGTTGCTCTCCAGCACAACTTGAATTGGCACTGAGCGGGGCCATGTAAACACAAGAAAGGATCAGCTCTGAAGGTGAAGACGACAGCAGAGCAGACCACAAGTGACAGCAGAGCAGCTGTATAAACAGACCTATAGACTTCAGTTTTCAGTAAGAAATCTGCCTAGTCATGACTGAAGCCAAGCTGTGTGTGTGTGTGTGTGTGTGTGTGTGTGTGTGTGTGTGTGTGTGGCGGTGATCTAGTATTATAATGCATATTGCAACCAGCCTTGTACCATAGGGTGAATCATTTTAATTCCACCAAGAATCAACAGCAGTGGTCCCTCTTATAAGTACCAACCACAAAGCACCCAACTCTATTGTATGGTACTCTAAGCTTGTCCATCTCAGTCTCTTTTATTGACTGCAGAATAGCTGAATCTTAGTTGAGGGAGAGGAGAAGAACACTATTTCCAGACGAGAGCCTCTCATTAAGTAAGCACTAAGCCTCTATAGCAATCCAGATGTTTGGCTATGGGCTTTGTAACAGCTGAGAAGATCAAGCACAGGGTAGCTCAGAATCTTGCTCAGTGTCACACAGTAAGTAGTTGGTGGTGTCGGGATTCAAACCTGGGTCTCCGGGTTTGCAACTCTGTGCTCTAGTTGTTAGTCCACACTGCCTCCCTAATGGGGTATAGTTACATCTGCTTGAGACTACACAACTCATTTCCATGGTAATACTAAGTATTATGTGCAGTAAGTAATTAAATTCATTATGAGGGTAATATTGGCATTCCATTGTTCTAGTGGGTTCAGTGAGGCTATATACTGTATTTTATTGTTTACATCCCAGTACAGCAGTGTGTGTGTGTGTGTGCATGTGTGTGTGTGTGTGTGTGTGTGTGTGTGTGTGTGTGTGTGTATGCATGTTCAGCGGCATGCAAGCACCCCTTGGTGGGAACAATCGAGCAATATAATTACACCGAGTGAACAAGAACTGGATAAGCTACAAAAAAGCAATAGCAAACTTGAAGCATTATGGGTAATACATTTTTCGAAAGAACACCTGTGCTCGGACAGTTCATTCTAAGCAATACTCTGAAAATACCACATTCAGTGGTCTGCAAGACAGACTCATATCATGTTCTCTGGAAGAAACAAAAACAGTCCAGGTGTAAAGACTGTAAAATATGAAAGTGAGTTCTGGAGCTGATGGTCCCCAGAGACAGAATATTTATGGGGAACCCAGTTCAGCTGATTCCCTTTACTGATTTCCAGCTTAAGTAACAATCTGAGGGAGTCTTCTCCTAGACTGACTACTGCAAATTGAATTACCCAGCAGACCTCACCTAAGACTGTGACAGGATGGAATGAATGACAAAACGATGTGATGGCCTTCTCTTTCAGCCCTGGTTTAATTCAGGAATTAGTAGACACCTATTTCAGATGCAGAGCAGAAAAATCCCTCAGTAAACTAGCTACTTTAGTATGCAGACTTGCAGCCTTTGAAGTAGAGACTGGTGCCTCAGTGTACTGAACTGCTGGCAGGGAATAAAAGACAAAAGGAAAAGAAAGAATGGTGTGAGTGACTAGATGGAAGGATTTCTCACCCTGAGGAGCTCCACAGTGCCACAGGCTCAGTCAGAGGTAGCATTCTCCCTCTTCAGGACAGAAGGTCATGAGTTCAGTTCCCTCGCTAGGGGACTTTGGCTCGTGCCCAATGCTGACACAGCAGTACAATACCAGCGGGTGCTACACTGTTGTATTGATGTCAGCACATCACCTTATGACCACAAAAAATGATCCAATCAATTCTGTCACCCAAAGTTCCTGTGGAAGAACGTTATCTTTAACTAAGGATGTTTTATGCTGAATTCTCTACCATTAAAATGTAGACAATCCAAAAATAGTGTTTCTGTTAAACATGATATATGTATTTATTTTATGTCAGAATTTGTTTGTGGTCATTTTAAAAATGCTACTTGGATTTTGAACTTGTTTTGAAGGTACTGTGTGGGTCATCACGGAGGCAGTATAGCCTAGCGATATGATTTACCAACAGCGCAGCAAAAAGCACTCAGAAAATAGACTACAAAAGTAAAGATGAAAGTGAGGTTTACTGGGGTCCACAAAAACAAACTAGCCAAGCAGCTAACCCTTCGTGATAAGAGCAAAGCAGTGTGAACCCAGAGACCTGGGTTTGAATCCCACACCCACCACTTGCATACTGTATGACATTAGGTAAGTCACTAAACCTATCTGTGCCTAATTTTCTCCTGGATCACACATGGAAATGAGCTTCACCTCAGTGTACTTTTCTGATCAGAAATTAGCAAAAAGCAATCTTTTTTTTTTTTTGCCATTCACTTTTTATTAATTTTAACAAATCAATACAGTCAATGAGAACAAAGTAGGAAAACCAGGTGAATTGACACATACAATACAACAAGACCGCGACAGACACCACCATAAAATACAGTCTCTGTACCCCTCCCGAACCCCCCACCAAGATACTGTGCTGACCTCCACCATACATAGAGAGCTGCCTGCTAGGTTATGAGTAAGCTATCACTAATGGGGACCAAATATCTTCATAAAGGGCAACTGATTACGAAGGATAGCAATCGATCTTTCCACCCTCAGAGATGCTAAGAGCTAAGATAGCCACTCTGAGTAAGAGATAACAATGGAATCCTTCCAGTGTTTAAGGACGAGTCTTTTCACAGTAATAGAAATCAGAGACATATGATATTTCCTTGGTCTAACAGGGGACAATCATGCCAAGCAGACACACCTCTGGGACAAACATGTCTTCAACCCCGAGTAATGGGCTAACTTTCTCCTTAATCTCCCTCCATAAAGGTGCAACTTTTAAACAATCCCAGAATATATGGAGCGGATCGCCTGTTCCTACGCCACATCTGAAAACACGGGATCTGAAAGGACCTTCAGGTCAGCTAGCTTCTCAGAATAATAAATATTATGCAAAATCTTGAACTGAGTCAGCCTGAGGCTATCCTGCTTGAGAAATCTGTGACAGTTAATCCAGATATGTGACCAATCCAGCCTAACCTCAGGAAATGCCCCAGTCCAATACCGAGACGAGGCGGGATTCTCGGCGAAAGCCCATTGGAGCAGCACCTGATACAACTTCGAAACCGCATGGGAGGCACCAACCAAGGGACTTATAGTGTCCCAAAAAGGGATACGGGACGAGGGAATTCCACTTGGCCCTATTCTCTGCATAAGCAAGTGACACAGCTGGTAGGCTCTAAAACACTCCTTTGCAGACAGATTAAACTTATTTAGAATTTGAGGAGATGAGATAAGTTTACCATTCTCATCCAAAAAATCTAGCATCTTGCAATCCCCTAGTTTCATAAGCCAACCCTGCTTGATAATTTGACACCCAATTAGCAACTGAGGGCTACAGCAATTGTTGAGAGCTATCCCCGACATGTTCTGATTCTGTAGTTACAAAGCTGGTTATGTATCCTCAAAGAGACCCCTATAGGCGAATCCCTTAAGGAAGAGAGCACACTAGGGTGCTATAGTACAAAGCTGCTGGGTTAAGGCCCAAGCTCTTAATTAAACTCGTCTCTAGGTTAACCCACACTGGTACATAATCCTTGACCAGAGAGGTTGCCTGCCCCTGAATTCACCTACCATATTTGTTTACGTGAGCGGCCCAATAATAAAGAGCAAAATGAGGTAATTTCAGCCCCCCTTGTTTTTTGGGAGCCACAAGTTTAGCGTAGGACATTCTTGCTTTCTTATAATTCCAAATGAAATCCGCAATCAACCTATGGACTTTATTAAACCACGCCAGAGGAATCCAGATGTTGAGCATGGTTAAGGGGTAGAAAAGCCTGGGAAAGATATTCATTTTAACAATGCTTATTCTACCCCACAATGATAACAGCAGCTGTGCCCACCTTTTCATGTCTATCTCTAAAGTACGCACTAAGGTATCTAAATTCAGCTGACGCAAACGTTCTGGACTACTCACCAAATTGAGGCCTAAATACCTAAGGGACTTAGAACACCACCCCAGGCCTAACCTTGTAATATCGTCCTTGTGAACTTTGCCATTCAGAGGAAATACCACCATCTTTTCATGGTTTAATTTATAATTAGACAGCCTGCTAAACTCCTGGAGTACTTCTAGCAATGCTGGGACAGAGGTGACAGGATTGGTCACATAAATCAACAGATCATCCGCAAATGCGGTAACCTTTACAACTTGATCTCTAATCTTAATCCCCTGACCCTACTAGTAGATACAATCTGCCTAATCAATGGTTCCAAATACAGATTGAATAACAACGGTGATAAAGGGCACCCTTGTCTAGTCCCCACATAGAGATGAAACAGTGACGAAATCACACCATTGCATGCCACTCTCGCCATTGGGTTTGTATATAAGGCCATAATCCAATTAACAAATTTGACTGGGAACCCTACATTTTCCATCACCCGAAACAGGAAAGACCAGTGGACCCTATCAAATGCCTTCTCGGCGTCCAAGGAGACCAGCGCCATCGGGGGACCAGCCTCCTCAGACACCGAGAAGACGTGAGACAATGTTCTAAAATGATCTGCTGAGGATCTGCCCTTCATAAAGCCCACCTGCTCCGGGCCTATTAATTTAGGGAGAAATTTGCTAATTCTCTCTGCCAGAATTTTAGATAAAATCTTTACGTCATAATTAAGCAGAGAGATGGGCCTGTAACTACCAGGATTCTCAAGGGGCTTATTTGGCTTCGGTATGAGCACTATAAGTGCCTCAAACAAACTTTGATCTGTGTCTGCACCCGAGAGAATATGTTGGTATACCCTGAGTAGTAAAGGAGTCAGCTGAGAAGAGAAAGATTTATAGAAATTAGGAAGAACCCATCTGGACCGGAGTCTTGTCCATGGGCAAGCCCTAATAGCCGATTCTATTTCACTGCTAGAAATATCAGCTAGGAGCAAGGTATGATCCATCTCAACCAACTTAGGCAAAGACAGCCGGTCCAAATAGTCTTGAATTTCAGGTTGGGCAGGTGGAGACTGCATCTCCCCGTATAAAGTTTCATAGTAATTCTGAAAGACCAGGGTTATGTCCTCCAGGCTAGTCTTTATACACTTTTCCTGCTCTGACCAAATCCCCTCTATTAGTCGAGATGCCTCCAGCTGGGCTATGCGTCGAGCCAAGAGCCTGCCTGGCTTCTCTCCTTGATCGGTATACCTGGCCTTGGTTTTAATAATCGCCAACTCTGCCTGGTCGCCTAGCATTTTAAGATATTCATCTCTAACTTTGATTAACTTAATCTCAGTCTCTTCTAGCGGATTAGCTACCAAGTCCATTGCAAGCCCTTAATCTGGTTTAACAAATCTAACATAATGGCATTCTTCTCTTTCTTAGCTCTGGTTGCCTGGCTTATCAGAAGACCTCTTATGTATACCTTAGCGCAGACCATAAGATGTCCGGACGTATACCTTCCTTATCATTATACAACATGAACTCCTCGATTTGAGAGTTTAGAATATTTACTGTTTGGGAGCCCTTAATAACTGGTTGTTAATCTTCTATCTATTTCCTTTACAATAACGGAGGGGAGGGAAATAGTGGCCTCACTGCTGAGTGGTCCGACACAGGAGCAGCCGCCTATCTCAGCCCCAACAATCCTTTCAAAAGAGACCGAAAGAAGTATATAATCAATCCTCGAACCCGATTTATGTACCGGTGAATAAAAAGTAAACTCTTTTGCTTGGGGATGGAGCACCCTCCAAACATCTGCTAAGCTCAAGCGGGCCATCAGGTCCTCAAGAGCTAAGGCAGCAGGGATTGTGTTTACATGTGTACTCGATGACCTATCCAAGCGGTGATCTAGTACCAGATTAAAGTCACCCCCGATAATCATGGGAAGGTGGCTAAAGGACAGTAACATCTTCATTAAACAGGTCATAAATTCCTGGTTGTCAGAATTAGGCCCATATACAACTCAAGTAACATTTCAACGTTGTATAATTTTCCTTTGACCAGCAGGAATCTCCCTTCTCTATCTGGAATAACTTTTGTGGGACAGAAAGGGATCGCTCTATGTAGTAAAATCAGTACCCCCCTACTTTTTGAATTCCCCTGAGATGAAAAGACTTATCCAAACTGCATTTTTCTCAAACCTCCAACTTCCTCTTGGAGCAAGTGAGTCTCTTGCAAAAAGGCAATTTTAACCTTGACCGCCTCTAGATACCTCAATATTTTGTATTGCTTTGTCTTGTGTCTAGCCCATTCACATTCAAGTGCAAAGTTTAATTAAAATGTCAGTCTCATAAATAATATATGACCAAACAGGCCATACAGGCTCTCCCAGAGTACTAAATACATTACAGCACCAGTAACCTTGCGCCCACCCCTAAGGACCCCCTCCCCCAAAACAGGTCCAAACAAAGCCCCTCCTCCAGCCAAATCCACTGAATACAAACAAATTCCCGCCCCTTTTAGCCAATCCATGCCCCACCCCAGCCCACCACATAGCTCCCGGCCCATGATGTCAAGATACCTAGTCCTTCCTACTTCGCTCCATAATCTACACCCTAATTGAACCCAAGCTAATAGTAATCTCCTTGCAGTAACCGAATCCAATTTCCGGGTCTGCATTTACCAGCCAACAATTAAACATATAAGAACAGGAAACAATTAGAACCTCCAGGCTCAAGCAAATGCCCAGCATAGCTAACTCGACATTAAATCCTCTCGGCATTCCCAATTCTACCAGTGTACAATAAAAAGGAAAAATGTTCAAAAAAACTGACCCTCCTGATAAACTTCATATTGGCCAAACCCTTTGGTTCTTAAGCTCCAATATTGCTCGACATACTAAATAAAGAGAAGGGTCCTGGAAATACATAGGATTATGATGTCCCACCACAGTAATATACCCAACATTGGAACTATATATATCAATTAACCACCGAGGACCAAATGCCCTACAAAGTGGACATCGCGTGCCTCAGTCCAGAGTCCTAAACAAAGGCCCCATTTCTAGTCCCCACGATGAGCTGCAAAATTACTCAAAAGAAAGTAAATAAATAAGTAAATAAGTAAATTAAATTTCTGGGGCACCCCATTTAGAGTCATTACTCAAATCTAGGCATAAAGTCCTGCCAGAACATATCAGTCTGTATTAAGTACATCTTATAAGTAAGGCCCGCTCTTAACAATAGATCCACATCAGTTAGGGCCCCTGCAAAGAGAGAGAAAACAAAAGAAAAAAATATATTTTGTCCCAATCCAATCGCCAGGGCCATTATTATACAAAGATAGATAGTCCAAAACAGGGAAAGGGCCCGGCCTAATCCGCCTCCATCCGTCACAGCTTCAGAAAGTTAACACCCAGCAGAGGATGTCCATAATAAGCAGGATTATTGTAAGATATAATTCCCATCCACTTCATGGGTCCTTAAATAAATCCGGAAGGGCTATCTTCAGGGCTGTGGATGCCAGGTCAACAGAGTTGAAGAACTTCCAATCATTATTTATGGAGACCTGGGGCCTCGCCGGGTATCCCATTCTAAATTTGATCTCAGCAGCTATTAGGCGTTTAACAATAGGGTGGAAAGTGGCCGCTTTGCCTGACAGACAGTGGAAGATCCTGAACCACCCTGATCTTCGACCCTTCCCAATATATATCTTTATCTTCTTTAGCTTTATCAATCAACAGTTGTCTCTCCTGATAATTTAAAAACTTGATGATGAAGGGCCTGGGCGGATGATCAGGGGGCAGAGTCTCTCAGCGCCCTGTGGGCTCTTTCCACCATGTATCTGGGCCCAAAAGGCGAGGGCCCAGCTATTTTCTCAGTAATTTTTTGTGCAAACACAAGTGAGTCATTGGCCTCAGCTTTTTCAGGCAGGCCAATAATTACAACATTGTTTCGCCAACTTCGGCCTTCTAAGTCTTCCACCTTAGCTTCAAGCTTCTGTAATCTCTGGGAAAACCTGGTCACCGAGGCATCAGTCACCTCCTTGCTCCTCTCTAAAGATTTTAATCTAGCCTCGTTGTCAGTTGTTCTCCTCGATAGTTCTTCCATGGCACTATTAATACTTTTAATCTCACCAGCCACTTCTAAAATCATTGTCTTCAACGGCTCTATCTCTTCAAGGAAACGTGACAGCGTGAGGGGATCTTCCACAATACAGCCTCATGGCCCCATGCCCTACGCTAAACCGAGGCCCTCGTTCTGACGCTTTTTCAGGGGTGCGGGCGGCGTGCGTTTAGGTAGCTGCTTCCTCATGTCCACCTCCATAGAACTCCTGGGCACAGTCTCCTTCCACACTGCAGCAGAATCAGAACAAAACTCCAAGTAAAATGGAGATTTAAATCAAAATGAACGGGCGAGATACAGAGCTCCTGAGATCTCAGCTATCCGTCCCGCATCATGACCTCAAGTAAAAAGCAATCTTGCCCAGGACTCCTCTGTAAAGGGTTTACTCTGCTCAAGTTGACTATGCTGGTTAAACTTGTTAAAAAGCTAACTCAAAGTCTAACTAATGAGACATTAAACCAAGGTCTCCGCTGTCTGCTTCTGATGGTCTTCCAGGTGGAAGTTAAAGATCACAGGGCACTTTTGAAAAAGAGTAGGGGACTTAGCCTCCCTGAGCTCCCAGGTCGCACCTGTGAACAAGCTTTCAGCTTAGTGTGCTACTCCTGGTTAAACAATTGAAAAAACAAAATAATCTCAGGATCCTCTTGTCCAACATTCCCTATCACAATTGTAACCCTATCCCTCGGGCCCAAGGGCAGGTGTGTTACTTGTACTTACGTACTAAACAGAGAGTGTCAGTCCCAGTTTTTGTTATTTGGTCACCTC
Organism: Neoceratodus forsteri; assembly: GCA_016271365.2. NCBI lineage: Eukaryota > Metazoa > Chordata > Ceratodontiformes > Ceratodontidae > Neoceratodus > Neoceratodus forsteri. Next base: position 154,154,124 of record CM028131.1, on the reverse strand, counting down.
TAATCAGAACTACATCAATTACAGCAAGGGAAAGAACACACACAAGCAGAACCCTCCAGATACCCTCTCTGTTACATTCTTAATTAGTCTGTATGTTTGGAGCTAACTGGGCCCGATTCTAACAGAACCAGGAAATCAGCCACTCCAGCAGTTCTTGGTCGGTCTTCAGGTGTTTTCTTTCAGTGAAATGACACATGATCCACCCACTCCAAGCCTAATGTTTCATCCAAGTCGGGCTTTATCAGGAGAAGGTGGTTAGCTAACAAAAACTAAGAACAGCAATCAACCAATTCCTCTAAGCACAAATGAGCTACAAACATAAGCTGGGTATTAATTGAACACATTATTTCATGCAGTTTTTCATGTAAGCAAGGCTGATTGAATACAGAAACGTTATCTTTCTAGGAAGCAAACAATCCCCTCTGAAACTGAACACAGCTTACTCATATATACATTTTATACTGGAGGACTTCTACACAGACTTGTATGCCATATATTGGGACCGTATCTGAGTTTTCTGAGCTGGAGAAGAGACTGCAAATTAGGATGGACAAGTGTGAGAATGAGATTAAGAAAAGAAAAATAACTAAATTCAAAAGGAACCTTAGTGATTAAGAAAATAATTAAGTTTATAACTGGAAACAGCCTAGACACTTAAGTAGATGCCAACTCAGGAACATACTGTACGTAGAGGGAAAAAAGAAATGGACCAGAAACAGGAGCACTCAAAATAACAATAATACAGATTCTGAGTCTGCACCTTCACAAGCACCAGTAATGAATGACAGGTCACTTTTTTTCGGGGGGGGGGGGAGGTAACAGAAAGCATGGAGGCCCTTCCCACCACACAAGATCAAAGCCAAGGGAAAGGGAAAACAAAATCAGGAGGGACAGGAAATCAACAGCAGTCACAACAAGTACCGCAGAAGTCACAGAGGACGTAGAACCAAAGAAGTAATTGATCTAACAAATACAGAGTTAACAAAAATGCAAACAAATTGTTATAGAAGGGACTTGTTTTTATTCCAGCAATGGAACTGGCTTTCTTACAAGTCACAGTAGAACTCTTTAAACTATATAGAAAAATTTTCTCAGAATTCAGGTTGATCGTAATGATGGTGCCAAGCATGGAAGAATCGGTATCTTTAGATTCTCCTGAATCATCAAGTCCAGTGCCTGGGAATGAAATATAAAAAAGTTTTGAGAGGCATGATTCAGCTGATGGGGACATTAATAATGTTGCATCAGATATCGACACTCCTTTAGCAATTTGTAAGGAAAAAACTTTGCATGAAAATCTGATCTTTGGTTCAGGTGAGGAAGAGGTGGTTAATCTGGGCTATTCAGAAAATATGGTGTTTCAACACACCAATTTTTTAGCCAAGATCATTGTTTACTCTGGATGGGTAACCCGTGAGGATGGCGCAGGGGGAAGGGTGCCACTCATAACGGTGACTCATTCTCCAGCGAATCCCTCATGGCGATGGGAGGGTAGGGCGACTTGATGGGGGTGGCGAAATGGGTGACAGGATGTCACTATATGTATGCGCATGGGGGGGTGAGCATGGCAAGCGTGGGCTGGGAGGGGACGGAGGAGCTGTAGGGGGTGGCGCTGAGGTGGGTTGCTGAGCTGCGTCCTGGTATTGGGGGTTGGCCTGTGGTCATGGTGGGTGATGTACTGGGTTCGGGTCCGGGTCCGGGCACTGTTGTGATTTTATTGCACCCGGCCCAAACCTTTTATTTTTACATGTTTTCAACCCCCCCTGGAGTTGAGAATCCTTTAGTAGGGAGGTGCGGTGGGTGAAGCCCCCTGTGTGAGGGGGTGTGGGGGTGCAGCCCCCCCTCACAGAAAGCATTGAAAAGTATGTCCTCGGTGCCGTTTTCCAGTGCGCCAGTGTGTCAGAGTGCCGAAAATGTTTTTGGCACTTTGACTTCGCGATAACGGCGATCGCCATTAGGCTTTCACCGTTATCATATAGAACCCTCTGGATGTACCTCATGCTTCAGCAACAGAGGTTTTTCAGAAAATGATAAATACTGAGGTAAATGACCTCTTTAATGAGACCCTGCCTGACTATCACAGCAACGTTTCCACCCTTGAGCACTAAACATTATAAGAAGTAAAATCTATGACGGATGTAATTATTAAGCTGGTGGACAAGGGTGGAAATGTTGGAGGAGGCTTTAAGACAACTGGGAAATCAAAACTACTATAAACCTCTGCAAAGTGACCCTACAACAGAGTAAAAGAGGATACTGGAAAATTTGATAAATGAAGTTCTATGAAGTGGTGAGCTAAGTTTTGATGAGGCCAAATTTCCAGTTCTCCCCACCTTTTATCATCTGCCTAAGGGCCATAAGTCTCCTGCCAGCCTGCCCGGTAGACCTACTGGGGATAGGTTCGGTGTCCGAGAATTTGTCAAGACACGTTGATTTGTTTTTTTTCTGAAGGAGATTGTTTCTTGGATGCTGACCTATATCTGAGATTCCAAGAATATTTTAAATAAAATACAGGACACAGGCTGGTGAGAGATGTATGTTTTGGGGGCAATCAATATGGCATTGCTGTATATGAATATTCTGCATTATCTGGGACTGGAAGCTGTGAAACAATTTTTATGAAGACAATCGGAGGAGAAAATACCAGCACTGTCATCTGACTCTCTCCTTCGGGCTGTGGATTACATTCTCAAACACAACTATTTTTCTTTTGATGGTCAATTTTACTACCAGGTTCAGGGTACAGCGACGGGGGCCACTATGGCCCCCTTGTATGTGCATTTATACCTGGCCTGGTGGAAGGAACAGGTGTTTTTTAGTAGAGATTGTACAATGGCAAGAAAGTATGATGGCCTCTGATTGGTCAGACCAGGACTGGACCCATGATGTTATGCCAGTACAACATCACGGGTCTAGTCCCAGTACACAGAGGACCTCATGAACCTTTAGCGGAATCACTGCATGCGGTCCGCTACACAGATTCCCAATCACAAGCCACCTTTAGTGTCCCTGGCTTCTTCACTATTAAATAAAACAAAAACTCCCTCCCATAAAATCACTGTCTGATCTTCTGGACAACTTAAAATGCAGGGTTTGTTTTCCGCACAAAATGAATGTAAAACTGATTTTTTCCACACTCCACAGGCTGAACAGTAAACCCTGCTGCTCCATATGTCTTCACAGTGTGTCTCACTAGCCTGCTCAGGCACATGCTTGCCATCCATTTCTGTGAAAAGCCTCACGAAGAGGTGGTTTCTGCCAGTACTTAAAAAGTAATTTTCTATTTAAAAACAATCAATCAATCAATCAAAATCTTTATTTATTCAGGCGGACATCATTGAGCGAAGCTCATTTACAAGATGGACCTGATAGGTCAAGATCAAAATAAGGTACAGTAGCATACATAAACAAATACAGAGAAAGAGACAAAGACTTAAATATAAATAAACAGCTACAGTAATAAAAAGTATATACAAGCAAGGTAGCTAATGATTTTGGACCACAAAACAAAATAATTCAGACAGGTTTGATTGAGATGACTGTAAGGTATTGGGATTGTGGAATTGGTCAGGTTGTGTTGTAATTGGGTAGATACTTAAGCAAGTAGAAATGGGGGGATAAAAAAGAAAGGGAATGGCAATGGATTTTAGGGTATATTGTAGCTAAGTTTAGAAAAAGTATATAAACTGTGATAGAAAGAAAAAAAGGGGGGTAAAGGGTAAGAGGGGACTAGGCTTAGTGAAAGCAGTTGCATATCTCAGGAAAGAGACTTATGAAGAGCTTTTTAAAGGATGCTATAGGGATGAAGGTGTTCAACTTTAGGGTCTTCTGCAGAGAATTCCAGGTAGATGCTAAGAAGTAGCTGATTGCAGATCTCCCATGCCGGGTACAGACTTTAGGTATCTTCAAGGTGATAAGGTATTGCTTCTAGGCATATGATCTAGGTGTAGCCAGGGTAAAGCAATCAGAAATATAAGATGGAAATTTGTTTGACAGAGCTTTGTAAATCCATAGTGCAGCATTTTTATCCCTCCTAAGGTGTAAGGATGTCCAACCAACAGCATTATAGAGAGAACAGTGATGAGTGTTGAAAGGAAGATCTGTGATGAATCTTAGAGCTCTGTGGTACAAGGTATCCAATTTACTTAAATAGGACATAGTACAGTGGCCATATAGGAAATCTGCATAATCGATGAGAGATAGAAATGATGCCTGTGTTAGTCTCTGTTTAGACTCTTTGGTTAGATAATGTTTGATTCTGAAGAATAGGCCGAGCCTTTGTCTGAGTTTTTTCAGGAGCTCCTCAACATGTTGAGTGTAATCAAGTCTATTATCAATCCATACCCCTAGATATTTGAATTTATCCACATAATCAAGTTTTCTCCAAGGATGGTGGATAGTTGGGGAAGAATGTTTGATGAGAGAGTGGTAGAATATATATTGGTGGAAAAGAACATAGCCTTTGTCTTCTTGGCATTTAATAGTAGTTTCTTTTCAAGTAGTTGATGTTGCAGCAGGGAGAATTCTGATTGTAATAACTCACAGGCCTTTGATGGTGAGGGGTTACTGACATACAAGACAGTGTCATCAGCAAAAAGGTGGACATTGGCAACAGTGAGGTTGGAATCAATGTTATTGATATAGACAGCAAAGAGGATAGGGCCCAGGATGGATCCTTGCGGTACTCCCTTAGAAGTGGTTTTGAGGAGGATAGGACACCTTCATTTTTCACCTGCTGTATTCTATCAGTGAGGTAACATCTGAACCACCCAAGAGGGTTGAATCCAGGCCTAAGGTGCAGTGAGGAAATTAGCAGCTCATGTCCACTGTATCAAAGGCTTTACTTAGGTCTAGAAATACAGCACAGATGCTGTTTTTGTGCTAACTCAGTTTGCCAATCATTTGTTACTTTTGCAATGCAGAAATGGTACTGTGTCTGGTCCTAAACCCAGATTGAGCAGGGTTAAGTAGGTTATTAGCATCGAGGTAGTCTCTTAGTTGGATACTCCCAGTTTTTCTAACATTTTAGACAGCACAGGTAGGCTGGATATAGGTCTATAATTGTTGAGATCCATGGGGTCCCCTGATTTGAGGAGGAAACACTTGTGCTGTTTTCCACAATGTAGGAACAGAACCAGTGGATAAGGACAGATTAAAAAGATGAGTTAGGGAACTGCAATGGCATGTAGAGCAATTTTTAAGTAAGGGGTCCAGAGGTCTGCACCTGCACTTTTCTTGGTGTCTAGATGTGCAGTAGGTCTTCCACTTGTTTTAATAAAATGGGCTTGAAGGAGAATGAAGAGGCAGCCTTCTGACCATCGATGAGCTAGAATTTAAGTTGTGACCGTAGTAGATTTGCTGGGGAGGAATCAAAGCTAGGCCAGCCGTAGTGAAATGATTATTGAATGCATCTAAGATTTCACGCTTGTCAGTGATAACAGCATTGTTAAGGTGCACTTGGATGGCAAGGAAGTACTGGAGTCCTGCCCTAGGATCCCTTGATGGTGCCCCAGAATCTGGCTGGGTTAAGGTAGGAGGCATCAAGCTCGGCTGTATAGAAGGCAGCTTTGCCTCTCTCACTTTTTAGTGCAGCTGTTTCTGGCTTTTCTGAACTGAAGCCAGTCAGAGGCGGATCCTTGGTCTTTCTAGCCCTTTTCCAGAGTTTATCTTCTAGCAAGCAGTGCAAATTTAAGATCGGCAGAAAACCAGTGGCAGGATTTGCTTTTTATTCTAACGCTAGTGAAAGGTGCATGAGTATTGAGGGCGCCTATGATAATGTCATTTAGCACCTTGAGTGCTGTTTCCACAGAAGCTGTGTGATAGAATTCTTGCCAGTGTAGGGAATGATATAGGTCATGGAGATATCCTTCGATGTTAAGGTTTTTTTTAGACCTTCTTGTGAGGAATTTCGCAGGGTTGGATGGCTTGACTGATGATTTTATCCCTGCAATAAGACAGTAAACAAAAACACCAGTAGTGGGACCGAGTGATGTACTTGTGCTGCAGTGACTTACCACTTACTTCTGAAGCACAAGTCTCTCATCCCCTCATCAGACGGACAATCAGGTCTGTTTTGGAATCGCGGCTTCTTGTTCCTGAAACAAGGCTGTACATTAAAGGCATTCAGCCTGTCCCAGTAAAAGCAGTAGGACCAGCTAAATTACAAACAACCACAAAATTAGAGAGAGAGAGAGAGAGAGAGAGACATGCTCCACTCACCATCCCACCCAACAGTGAAAGTTAAAGGTCTGTAATCCTCGCTCATTTCCCTGAACAACCCACATAAAGCCTGCAGTATAAACTGCTAAAGAAAGCAGACAAAAAAATTACTGGACATGGGAGGGGGTCACCATGTTCTGAGCTGCACAAAAAGAGGAACCGCAAAACACCAGAGGGAGTTTGAAACCATGACAGAATGAAACAGGGATATATAGACACTGCCACCTACTGGCCAGCACTAGTAACAAGGGACTCTTTTTATATATGCAGACCTACGCAGTGAATAAAATGCTAAAAAATCTTTTATCAGACTATTTTTTATCTCTTTCTTTTCTTTTTTTTTTTTTACAAAAGAGCCATTGAGAATTGGCAAAAATGCACTCCAGTGCTGAGATAACTTCACTTCTGGGGTGTTGATGCACACACCCTGTCGTGCATTATTGCTTAAGTGTAATCCACACCTCGGGGGAATGTCAGATGGTGCCACTTTATTAATGACATCCTTATGATTTGGTCTGGCACTGTGGAGCGTATGAAGAATTTTATGGTATGGTTGAATGAAAATAGATTTACCGTACATTTTATGCACACTGTGAACCACACCAACAATGAGTCTTGGACATACTATTCTATTTTGATGAGTTTGTTGTCATTTAAAGTGCTGCTTTTCGGAAAGTGACTGCAGGGAATAAGTTTTTCTTTGCTGAGAGTGGGCATCAGTATCCCTGTGGTGCAGTTCCTGAGGATTAAAAAGAACTGCTCCACAGAAGAGACATTTAAAATAGAAGCAACAGATTCGAAAAAAAATGCTTCAGGACTAGAGGATACTCAAAAAGGATAATTAAGCCAAGCCTATAAGAGGGCAAAAAGTACCTAGGGAATCCTCCCTTATTCCTAAGCGCAAACAGGATAGTGGGAACAAGCAGCCAGTAACTTGTGTTACTCAGTATAGTGGCTTGGCAAAACAGATTAAAGGAATTGTCCTGAAACATTGTTCCATTTTGTTAACAGACCTTGATTTGGCAAGGGTAGTGGGGCAAAGACCTAGGGTCACCTTCTGTAGGGGACCTAACCTGGGGGACATTCTGAGACAAATCCATTATACTGAGCCAAGAATTGAGCATTGGCTCCAGAATAGGCCCTCTAGCATTTTTCCACATAAGAAGTGCAATGCACTCAAATATGCAGTGCAGGGCGAGAGCATCAATGTTAGTAATTCTGAACGATCTGTGGCAATTCATCAGTTTGCAAGCTGCTTCATGGATTATATAATTTATGCTGCCTGGTGTTCTCACAACAAGATATATTTTGGGAGGACCACCAGACAGCTTAAAGTCCAGATGCTGGAACACCTTGAGGCCATTAGAAATGGCTCTGATAAGAGTGCCATAAGGGCACATTATAAATACACATGACAGCAATCCTTCTTGTCTAAAGTTCCTGGCCTTGGAATATGTCCCCAGATTGATAAGAGGGGAAGACGGGGTACAGAAACTTCTAAGGCATGAATCCTGGTGGATTTTCCATCTTAGAAGTTTGGTCCCTTCTGAACATAATGAAGTGTTAGACCTGAAACTGATTCTATAATTTTAATGATTTGTTTCCATTTTTCAGCTCAAATTTGGAATGTGAACTTGAATTCTGCCCAAAATGCAGTCTGTCTTCAACAGCATCTGGGACTTGGTGTTAGATGTCATAGCCCATGGGTTCTGTTAACTGGCTGTTTTACATTTTTATCTCATTAAATGGAATTAATTTAGCAGATATCAGACAGTATTACTCATAGCAAACTCTCTTTTAATCTGCTATTTATCTTATCACAATAAAGTTTATGAAAAACATATGTATTGTGAATAATGATTGACATCTTATGTGCTGGAAATATGTATTTGAAACCCCTTCTCTTCTCTTTTGAATTAGAAAATAGTTTAAAGAATGACATGTATTGTTAGATCTTCAGCTTTGTCTTGTAATCTACTGTTTCATATTTTTAAAATTGATGTTTGCACTAATGGTGGGGTGTAGTCACTTTGCCCCCTGATGAAGCCTTTTGACGAAGCGCTGGTGTGAGTGGCTGGACAATGGACTAGGGTAAGGTTTGACATTTTTGTACATTATCGCACATTGTCTATAGCACTTTGTACATCTTTGGGCACTTTTTCATCCAGCGAACATGAATGGAATGATTTGAACTTATGCCAAAAAACCAAAAAAATAAAACATCGATTTTTGAACTTGAGAAGTTCTGCTTGGGGTGTCTAGCACATATGTACTGGATGTTTTCATGTGCTATGAAGTGTAGCATATGAAGGTGGAAGTTTTTATATCTGGCCTTACCCTGTTGCTCACTTTTTCTTGCGTGTTTACACAAGGGAGTTTTTTCACTAATGGTGGGGCACTTTGTATATTTGTTTGTCTCCATCGAGGTTCCTGTCTTTAAAAACTTAAAATATTTATTCATTTATTTATTAAATTATTATTATTTATGTATAAATAATTGTATTATTATTTATTTTATTATTTTACATTATTATTTGTAAATAAATAAGCTGCTATATTTTGCTATAATAATTAAAGGGGGGTGGTATGCATTGTTTCCTTAAGGGAGAAGTGTGATGAGGTTGGAAATTTTCCCTCCCCCTTCTCCCTCTCTTCTAGAACTTTCGGCCAGATAAAATAAATATGTAATGTATGCAAATTACCACTGCTAGTGACTAGAACCTAAGCAGAGCTTCACCCCCTGAAGACGGATCAGTGAGATCCAAATATGCATGGAGGGGGGTGTTAGTACCTTGGTTTTTAGTTCTGCACATGGTATGCACTTTATGATTTAAATAAAATAAGTTTTATGACAGTTCCTGGGTGCTGTTCCTTTTTCTGTTCTGTTCTGCTCTGTTAGTAGCTGATGTCTGGGAATTATTTGCCAGTGAACTTCTTTTTTTTCCCCATAGAGCTGTTTCTTTCCTGGCTGGTGCAGGCAGGCTCCCAGCTCTGTCCCCAACCCCTCTCGCCCAGCACCCACAGCACCTGACTGTCAGTCCCGAATCCCCCATAGACACCCCCCATGGCAGGGCGGGGAAGGGGAGGACCATCTTCACACACAGCTACACACATCCAGATGGGCCTGGTGATTGGCCCATGGTGCGGAGCAGAGGTGGGGGGCAGGGCTTCATTTAGCCCACACCATCCATTTTTCAATTTTCTTCCTGAAGTCCCCAGCCACAGCAGCATGTAGAATTGTATGTGGAGGTGCAGACACCTACAGAACCATGGCCCCTCCCTCCACCCGGGGCAGTCAAGGGTCGAGATGCCAAACCCCTCTTCCCCAGGAGAGGAGAGGAGAAGTGTCCTCCAGACACCCAATCCTCTCCCCCTCCCAGGTCAACCCCAGTCAACCCAAACTCATTCCCAAACTTGGGTCACCAGAGTGGGAAAAGTTAAGGTGCAGAGCATCACAGCTCTCTTCACCTCCAGGCTGGTTGTTGACAATGAATTTCTTAATGTCTGCAACAAACATGCACCAGTCAGATCATACATGGTCAAATGGCACCATTACCCCTGGATGTGTAAGGAAATTATTGAATTGCTTTCACAAAGGGATGCTGCTTGGGCCAGATTTAGAAAGACCAAACATCTAATTGTCACCTTGATTATTCCCAGTTGCAGGATATTTATTTATTAGCTTTTGGTAATCGGGTAAGTGCGCTAGGCAACAAACCTGCCTATTTTCAGGCACGACCCAGGAGAGTACAACATTGAGAATACAGTAATGACAACAGTACAGTGCAAAACAACAACTTAGGTACAATAATTACAGTCAGGGTTACGATAAATCAGAGGTTGAATTCAGTCCTTGATACAAAGCACAGATAATAGTAACAATAATAGCAACAGTTCAGTGTAGGATAGGCTTGTGGCAAAGCACGCTCATACCAGTCATCTAGCCTAGCTGGGTGGAAAAAGAAAACACACAAAAAGACACAGTAATATAAGTTAGACATTTACTGCTAATACCATGATGACATAGGTGGCGACACAGCAGTTACATGCAGTAGCAGTTACCTAGAGCATAGAGGTGAGAGAACAGCGAATGCTTAAAAGAAAGGTGGGAGGAGGAGATTTTAACATGAGGGGGGAGTGAGTTCCAGAACCTAGGAGCAAAATAGGAAAAAGCCTGTTCTCCCATTTTGGTTTCACAGGGCCTAACGGTGAGCATAGGGATGGAGGAGAACCTAAGGGAGCGGGAGTGAGAGACCGGGTAAGCATATCCCCCAGAGAGTCTGGGTGAGGTGTTCTGGTAAGGAAGTCAATGAAACACCCTAGATCGTATGACCGACGGGCTTTGGGGGACAACCAGTTTAAGCTAGAATAGAGTAGGCAATGATGAGTTAGGCGAGGAGCTGATAAGACAAACCTACAGATGTTGTTATAAGAAGTGTCCCACTTGCAGAGCACATGAGCATTGGCATGGTAGAGAACCGGGAGAACATAAAGGAGTTGAGGGAGTAGAATGCCCCTTGCTACTGAGATCCTGGCTGTTGGGGTGAGTGAGTGGCGCACTCAATAGGCCGCACCAATTTTTGCATTAACAGAATGACAAACTTCATTGACATGAGCCAAAAAATCCAGAGCCGGGTCAAGCGTAACCCCGAGGTATTTGAAAGTTGAGGTGTTAGTGACTGCAGTGCTATCACAGCAGTAGACAAGGAGCTTAGGGGACTCAGAGGGCACATATACAATACCAGAGAAAGGAAGTTGTCTGGAAACCTCAGGTCCGACCATGTGAGCTTGTAGCTCAGTGGTTAGAACACCATGATAGTATTCTGGGGGCTTGGGTTCAATTCCCAGTAGTTCACATTATTTCTTTCTCACTACAGTTTGTGATCTACAGATCCCTTAATGACAGACAGTACTACAGAAAACTTTGGAATCTAAGTCAATCAGCAGTAGCTAAAGCAAAGGTGGACCACTACCACAACTACTGGAAGGAAAAAAAACATCATTCAAGAAAATTCTGGTCAGGGGCTAAAAACCTATTGGAAATGAATCATCATCAAGAACAAACTGATCAAATCTGGAACCCCTCCAGAGACCTTGTCACCTCTCTTCCAGACATTGTGAATGCCTTTAACACCCACTTCACTAACCTCAGCATCTCCGCCAATCTCCAGAACTGTTTGGTGCCATCCATGGTTATTCTGTCATCAAGCAGCCCAAAGCCTGCCCCACATGGCCTGCCAAACTTTAGCTTCCAACAAATCACTACAGTAGAGGTCCTCAAATCACTAAAGGGCTTCAGCTCAAAGAAGAGTGCTGATACCAACTCACTTGACCTGAAGCTTCTCTGCCATGCAGCACATATCTGCTACCCAGTTACCATGCTGTTAAACATCTCCCTTGCTACAGGTGAGATACTTACTGTCTGATAATGTAATAGAGTTATTCCCCTCCACAAAGGAGGGGCTAAACAGGATCTGAATCGGTACAGACCCATTTCAGTCATTCCTGCCCTCTCCAAGGTTCTTGAAAAGTGCATTCACTCACAGCTGACTGAGCCTCTCAATCTGCACAATCTGCTCTTTCCATGTAATCTAGCTTCAAGCATTTCACCATGTCTGCATTACTCAAGGTCACCAGTCATCTCCACATAGCTATGGATAATGGTCTCCTCCCCTGGGGACATCTTTGTGGACCTCCCCAAGGCTTTCGACTTGGTGTATCATGCAGTACTGCTTCTCAAGCTCAAGACTATAGGCCTCAACCAACCAGCCCCCAAGGTACAAGAAGTTTTTTATTAGCCTTAATGATGAAATAAAAAATGTGTTCTTTCTGCAGATCGAGGGAATAAGATGGGTCAAGGCCTACAGCAGTGTGTAGGAGATTGTCGATGAAAGTTGATATTGGCTTTCCCTCTTGCCCCTGAGTATGCCATAGAGCCTGTGACAGGGTTTAGGGACCTGTCCAGTGGAAGGGGGTTTGAGAAAAGTGACACTGCCATGTCAAGACCCCTCTTCATGGTGCCAGATTAAGGTACCTATAAATAGGAGAAATAGTGTAGAAGAAAAGCACCTAGGTGGCAAATAAATGTCATGACTTGCCTATGTCCTGTAGTCAAACCTTGTTGTCCAGCAGCATCTCTTTCCTTTCTTTTCTTCTTTTTCTGTCTTCCTACAAGATGGTCACCTGTAGGGGAAACCTCACATTTCTACCTATTTACACTGTCCTTTTTCATTATACTCTTTCCTACTACAGGCACAGGCTAGAAATGGCATATTCTAAGGCCTAATAAGAGATGTGACTGTTCTCTGTCAGTTAATGCGGCCCAACTTTGTGCATTTGCTCAGCCCAGTGAGCAAGAAGCTGAGCATATGCTGCTTATGCAGGCTGTATGTCCTACATGCCTGTAGGATATTATGCCACAAGAATAAAAGGAGCTGTGTGCTCCCTCCCTCCGTTTTGACTGCAGACATGCATCTTCAGTCAGGCAGTCAGAATGGGAACTGCTCCGCTCCTTGGAGCAGACTTAAAAAGAAAAATTGTCTGGTTGTTCTCTCTTACTCCCTGCTCTGCTGATGCATGCAGCAGGAGAGAAAGTGAGAGAGTGAATGATTACATGTAGCCCTGTTGAATTTGGGCCGATGCGTAGAGCCAGCAAAAGTTTTACTTTCACTTCTTTCCCTCTCTTTGCTATTACCACCACAAGCTTTGCAAGCGATAGCAGGTGTGAGGAGCAGCAGCTGCAAGATGGAAAATTTGCCAGCCCTGCTCAATATTTCAGGGCTGACTGAAAAAAAAATGGTTGCTGTCCTGCTGCCATAAAAAGAGAGTGTGGCAGTGAGAGAGAGAGAGAGAATGCATTAAGGTTTGCACTGATGCACGTCTCACATTTACTTGTTTCTCTCTCACCATTTGTGTCACCGAAAGGAAACAGAACTATAATGGGTGAGTGGAGCTGCAGCCAGCAGCAGTAGGGAAAGTGAAAGTCACTTTCCAGGCAAACTCCACTCATCAAAATGTCAGGAGGCAGGGATGAGCAAGTTTATTTTTGTGCCCTCAGCGTCAACCTGAGGACAGCATTGTCCCATGGGCAGTGTGCTCATCCCGCCCACTTCCTGTGTCTACTGGCTGAATTGTTCCACTCAGCTGTTGTTCCTATTGGTTAAAGAACAGTACCGTATCACTGGTCTGGGACTTAGTGGTCTGCAGTGCTGTCCCAAGGGCACTTGGTTTCTCCAGTTCTTGTTCTTCCTACCTTATTTCTGCTGAGCAACCAGTACATAAGGGATACCACTTAGGGCAAGCTGGTGAGTGGGAAAGCTGGAGGCTCTGTACCTGTGATGGCTGAAGCTGATTATAATAATAAGGGGGCAGATGGTTAAAATAACATGGACTCTGCAATGGAGAGCATTGAAAAAATTGGCAAGCAATTCAGTTAAAACAATAAGCAATACTCAGAAAGTATGGAAAAACAAAGTTGGTAGCAATCTCTGAAACAAAGGTGGCAGAACAGAAATCAGAAAAAACAGAGGGCAGAACTAATGACTATAGTGCACATCACAACACTTTTGCTCTTTGGAAATCCATTTCAATGTCTGGCCTACAACACAATTCTAACATTACTCATCACTTGTCCAAAGGAAATCTGGAAAATTACAAGTTAAAGCAATGAGCAATACTCCAAAAAAACTATGCAAAAACACAGTGGGAAGAAATAGCTGAAACAAGGTATGAAGAACAGAAATTGGAGAAACCATAGGTGCCCTCAGGGCAGTGCTGCAGACCACATGGCCCCTGATCAGTGGTATTGCAGTGTTCTTTAACCAGTGGAAACAAGAACTGAGCGGAACAATTCTGCCAATAGACACAGGAGTGGGTGAGATGAACACACTGCCCATGAGGTAGCGCTGCCATCAGATTGTCTTCAGGGCCCAATAGTATAAAGTAACAAAGTGGAGAACTCACATAATTAAAAGCAAATGGGCCCCTGAGATATAAATAAATAAATACAGGCAGTGAACAGAGCCAAGTGTTCTCCAGAAGTTTGTGGCAGGGCTGCTGCCCTTGCTGTAAAAGGCTGCTTCCACTAAGTCTGGGAGCTCCCTGCCTGATCTCCTTCAGCCACCTCAACGGCCACCTCTTACCTATTACTGTGCTGACAGCTAATTTCTTTAGGGGGCAGGTGGCCTATTTTCTCCCCTTCTTGTGCTGTACACTGGGAGAAAGAGCAGACCCTGGGGTTCAGTGGGCAAATTTAAAAGAGCTTGGGATACCTACATGGGTCTAAGCAACAGGGGGCAGGCAGGAAATGAAGGATGGAAGTCTTCCTAAAAGGGGGAATTTGGGTAGACCGGATTGGCCATGGGGTCCTTTTCTGCCGATGAATTTCTATGTAACACCTTTACTGCAAACTGCACCTGATTATTGTAGATTGGGCGCAGTTACGACACTAGACCCAATTGATTGATTGATAGAGCGATTGATTGATTGAATTTTGATAACCGGGTAAACCCGACTGAGACATAATGTCCCTTTTCAGGGGTGACCCAGAGTTAGGACATTTAGTTGACAACTTTATACATAGAAAGTATATTACAGCAGACAGATATCATTCGGATTTTAAAGTTCAAGTTTTGCAGATTTAATCTAAGTGCCTCTAGAGTGTACCCTCTTAATACCCAGCAGCGATCTCAGCTCAGGTCTTAAACTCACGCCCCTCTTTTTTCACCTTTTTACTTTGGCATTGCATTTTAATTAGCCTGCCCTTGCTCTCTCAGACCTTGTGGCACCTTGCCTAACATTTTGGTCTGTGACCCACCCCCTGTTTAAGCCATTTTGCATTTCTTTTTAGCTCCACAAACAGCCCTCATCCATTATTTAATGTCCCCCTGTCCTTCTCTTTTCAGGTAGTCCGAGTGCCACAGCTGTGGTTCTCTGATGAACCCGACCTGCCAGACTGCCATCCGCGGTCCGGTTCTGAAGCCACCTGCCCCTCACAGAAGCCCAGGTATGGACTCTCACTCAGGGACTGATTACCTCCAGGAAGGGAACCCTAGGACCTTGATTTTTCGGCCCACTGACCCACCCCCAGTCCTGTTTAAATACATTTAAACCCTGCCCTGGCTTACTAGCTCACTCCTACAGGCTTCTGCCAGCCAGCTCCTCAAGCTTAAAGTGACAGTAACACTGTTTCTTGCTAAGCATGTTCCCTATCTAGTGTAACTAGATTGTATTCCAACATAGTTGCATTCCAGCTACGTAATATAGCTTAGCTCAACAGCTCCCATGGAGCAGCTTATTATTCCAGCTTCTCTCGTGACCATTGTACAGCACTCATATTACCACTACTATTTTCCTGCATTGCACACAGCAATATTTAAACTTTGCTGTCTGTCTGGCAGCCATATACTCCACACTGTATCCAGGTCCACACAATGCAGACCTCTCTATTATTACTTTGCATTGTATCTACCTCCTTCCTCACTCCTCTAGAGCCACATACTGACAGTCTACAGGTGGAGTACATTATATCTCTTTGGGGGAGGATGTTCACTGCGATCCACTACCTGTTTTCCTCTTTTTGTTGGAACCTTCCTTTCAGCCGCCTTGGAATCCTGGAACCTCTGTCTTCCTTTTACCATACTTTAACCACCCAATTGTGCCCCATCTGTTCGTCTTCCACTCAGTCTTTTGTAAGGCTAGGGTGCTGCTTTATGCAGTGTTAGGACCACTTAGTTACCAAGGTGCTTACTCTTCATCTAGTCTCTCCCCATCGCAAAAGAGAATATACCCATATCTTTAAACTGCTACTAAGTGCCCTGAGTAAAATGTTGCTGATATTATTACTCTGTTCGAGCAATGTTGAACTGAACCCAGAACCATTCGCTTTGATAACAGCTCCCTCACATTTGGCTCACCTCAAGGGTATAAAATTCCTTCATATTAATGTTTGTAGTCTTCTGAAGAAGTCTAATTCCATTCAGTCCTGGACCCTCTATACTATGCCTGACCTACTGGTAGTAACCGAAACCTGACTCAGCCCTTCTACTCTGGATTCTGCCATTAAAATTCCGTCCTATAATGTCTTCTGAACTGACTGACCTACCAGAGGGGGTGGAGTAGCTGTATATATACTACATACATTTTGGTGACCATGTCCAGTTCAACCTCTTTGCCTAAGGAGTTTGAAAGTTTGACCCTGAAGGTTCAGCTCTCTTCCAATCTCTTTGTGTTATTAGATGTTACCACCCACCCTCAGCAGGTCTAAAGGTGCTAGACCACATATGCAATGAACTGAACATGTTGACCTTGGAAGTCATCATTTTGGGAGACCTCAACCTGGACTGGCTCTCAGTAAGCTCTGAACCCCTTAAAGAACTATGTGACACCTTCGGCCTGACACAACTAATTCCTGAAGTCACACGCCCTAATAAGAAAAACCCTGCCAACAGTACCTTAACTGACCTTATTCTAGTTAATAAGCCTCACTTTTTCACCCATTCAGGTGTTTTTTTCACCAACCTTAGAGACCATTGTTCCACTGCTTGTGTGAGGTCCACTCCCAAACCAGTCTCCTCTTCAAGATATATATATATAAAAGAAGAAAACGTAACTTTGCTCCTTTAGCATTCCTTTCTGAATTACAAAACTCTAGTTGGCAAGATTTCTATCTAGCCAAGTCAGTGTGCGAAGCATATGAGTCCTTTCAAAGGATTGTACTTTTGGCTATAGACAGACACACTTCATTGGTTAAAGTTCGCTCAAAGAAAAAATCGTGCCCATGGTTTATAGCCAACCTGAAGGCCGCTTTACTGAATTGGGACATTGTTTGGAAAAAAACACGTCAATCCAAGCTCCCTGCCAACTGGTTGGCTTTCAGAATGGCTAGGAACACTTGTACTAAACTTGTCAGATCTGAAAAAGCTAAGTATTTTCAGAATGAACTGGACTCATCATCTAAGTGTGCTTCTAAGTTTTGGAAGACAATTAAGAATATAGAAGGGCATGAATCGGCAAATTCTCTCCTGGCCAAAATTCTCTCTAGTGGCTCCACATTCACTGACAAACAGACAATCCTAGATATGCTTAACAACCACTTTGCCACCGCTGGGCTCGCCTTTGACTCCTCACCCGCCTATAATATCTGCATACAACTTTGTAGTCAGGATACTGTTAGACCCACTAGCATTACCTCTATCCCTGACATGGCCTTCTCCTTTAGCCCTGTGTCACTGAAACAAGTGGAAGATCTACTGCTAGTCCTGGATACCAGGAAAAGTGCGGTTGCTGACCTTATCGACCCCTATTTTCTGAAGCTCACCTCCCATGTATTATCGGCACCTATCACCCTCCTCTTTAATCTATCTCTTGCCCAAGGAGACCTCCCACCCATTTGGAAAACTGCCCATGTTATTCCCCTACTCAGATCTGGTGGCCCAAGTGATCTAAACAATTACAGACCGATATCTTTACTTCCCATCCTCTCTAAACTGCTCAAGAAAGTGGTTAACGTGCAGCTTAAAAAGTACTTGGGCTCCCCCAATCTGCTTAACCCTGCCCAGTCAGGATTCAGAGCTTGTCACAGTACAATATCCGCACTCGCAAAGATAACCAATGACTGGCAAAATTCTTTGGATGTCAAGAAACATGTTTGTGCCTTGTTCCTTGATCTTAGCAAGACATTCAATTCAGTGGACTATGGCCTGCTGTTGGACACACTTCAAAGCACTGGCCTAGATTCTTCTGCCTTGAAATGGTTTAATGGTTACCTGTCTGGGAGATTCCAACAGGTTATGGCCCAAGGGGATCTGTCTCCCCTAAAATTGCTCTAAAGGGGTGTGCCACAAGGGTCCATTTTAGGACCACTGCTCTTTACTCTTTATATTAACAACACTGACTCTGGAATCAAAGCAGCGAACATTCATCTCTTCACCGATGACATGATCATATACATTGCTAGGCCTACCCTGGAGGAGGCCTGTATGGACCTACAGGCAGACTTTAATCAGCTGCAGTTAAACTTATTGAGCCAAAAACTACTTCTAAATGCAAATAAAATGAAGGCCATACTTTTCTCACCTTCGACCATAGGTCAAACACCTTCTCTACATAGCTTAACTCCGCTGATTCTATCACTTCTAGGATAACCTATTGAATATGTGGCAAAATTTAAATATTTGGGGCTTTGAATAGGCCACAAGCTTGAATTCTCTGACCATACTGAGGAACTATCAAAGAAGCTAAGGCGGAGACTAGGCCTGTTCTTCTGGATCAAGCATCTCCTATCCCACGACACCAAAAAAAGACCGGTCCAAACCACCTTTCTATCCTTATTGGACTATGTCGACTTCCTCTATGGCCAAGGCTCTGCCTCCGCACTCTCTAAACTTGACTCGCTCTATCACTGAGCTTTGAGATTTATCTCTGGTCTACCATACCTCACCCACCACTGCTGTCTGTATGCCACAGTAGGCTGGACATCCCTCAAGTTCAGAAGGCAAAGAAATGCAGCCTTTTGGACTTTTAGAGCTATCACACATAAGCTTCCCCAGTATATCTCTGACTGTTTGCCCCTATGCACTGTAGACAATTACTCCATGCGCAGCCTCTCATTTATTCCCTTATACATTCCTAAAGTTAATTCATATTTTGGTAAAGCTTCTATAAGCTATGTACTCCCTCACCTATGGAACAAATTACAAAAAACTCTGAAGCTGGCTGCCCCGACAACCTTCTCCTCCCTCAAAAAGCTATTATTTCATTCCTTTATAGGATCATGTAACTGCCCTCCCCCGGGAGGCCAGTGAAATAAGTGTCAGACATCTGTCCCCATGCCTTGTGATTCCATGTTTATCACTCCCTCTCCCTTCTTCTCCCTATCACCCCTCCTTCCCCTTTTTCCTGAACTGTTCATGTACATACTGTATAATAATGTATATTGACAATATTTTTTTCTTAGCCTCTTGCATTTTGCCTGTATAGATCTTGCCTAATACTGTACTATGTTTATGTCCTCTTCCACACTGTATTCCTTGATTGTACACCCATCTTTTTTCTTTGTATATTATTTACTTCTATGTGCACTTGTCCAGGTCCACCTTGCAAATGAGCTCGCTCAATAGTGCTTCGCCTGGTAAAATAAAGATAGATTGATTGATTGATTGATTCAGAGCATCATATAGGCACATTAGGACAACAATAACAAATTCAAGGAGTACAGTTCTTATTAGTTACATAAGAAAATTGTTATAATAGGGAATCAAGATGTTGCATAAGTGTAACAGAAACATCAGCATTACCAAATGAAAGGTTTGCACATGAGAGCAGTGGAAAAAGCACCAGGGTATGGTAAGAGGCTGGCTTGCATGATGCAGGCTACTTTAAGTTGCTAAAGAGATGACTAAATAGTTAGTCTAGACTGTTAGGATAATGCATTGCTAGTGGTACCAGGGGGCGAACAGTTACGTTACTCCTTGCTTGTATCTGCAGTGGGTTGTCCCTAATGTGTTAGCTTTTATCTTGTTTTTGAACGATGCCAGTGTGTTAAACAGTTGAGTGTCTCTCAGGAGAGAATTCCATAGGAAGGAGGCAGTGAAAGAATACACTCACCTGCCCAAGGCAGATGTAGCTCTTGAGATTTCATGTAGAAGGTTAGAGGAGGAGCAGAGGTGTCTAGAATGCCACTTGAGATTAAGGACGCCTTCAAGGCAGGAAAAGGTGTGGCATTTTATCAGCTTGAAGGCTAGGCATAATAAGGGAAACTCCATACATACTGTGAAAGGGGGCTGTTCCAGGGAAGTGAGGACATCATAGCAATGGATCCAAGGGGGAGGCCCCAGCAGCGAAGCAGCTTATCTTATTGTACAGGCTGTTTAGCTTGTTATAATCTATGGCCCACAGCGACTGCAGAATAGGAGCTCTGTACTGCAGGATAGGCGGCAAAGTTCTGTTGGCAATTGTAAGGCAGACCATCTTAGTGAGGTAGGGGAAGAGTTGATACAGTAGGCCGAGTTTCTGGTATATTGTTTTGGATACCGCCTCCACATGGTCATTGTGTCACAGATCATGGTCAAGCGTTACCCCTAAGTGCTTCAGAGAGCTCACTACCTCCAGTTAAACTGCCCTCCCATTGCTGATAACTTGAGTAAGTTCCTTCTTTCTGTGCTCAACCATTTGGGGCCAAATAGCATAGTGTTTATTTTCTTAATATTTAAAGCCAATTTGTTTTGCTTGATCCACACCTTGAACTGCTTGAAATAATGTCCTATCTCTGTGTTTATTTGATTGATGTCAGTAGAGGGACCTGTATATTACTTTACAGCTTCATCTGCATAGAGTCAGATAGAGGCACCCCACAGCTGTCAGACATATCATTCACAAACAGGGAAAACAATAGGGGACCCAGAATTGAGCCTTGACGCCCACCATCAGATATGCCTTCATGTTCTTAGTGACATCCCCACCACCTAATCATTGTTGTTGTTTTTTTAAATTTATTTATTTCTTATACACAAGATCCTTTAGGCAGGGCCTATTTTCAAGGGGTCTTGGGTCATATACAACAGCTTAGTATCAATAAAGGGTATTACATATTTATAGTTAAAACTGACAGAAGCACAGCGTATGCAATACAATAGAAAATATTTTGGATACATTGAGATTAGCTATAATGAAATGTGATTAAAACAGGATAACATGATACAAGTGGATAGCAACAGAGCACAAATGGTGGAAGAAGAAAGCATAGGGGTCAGGGGAGGTTTAGGGATGTAGTAGACCAGTCAGCAATAGCAGCCACATGGCTTTGGAGGGGTGAGAGAGGCTAGGAGCTGGGACTTAAAGTTGGTTAGAAAGCCAGTGACTTTGAGTGATGAAGTAAGGAAGTTCCATAGTTTTGAGGAACTGAAAAGAAGCAGACCTGACCCAGGGAGGTTTTTCTACATGGGAGCACCATGGAGTTATGTATTACACCTCTAGTTGGGTACCTGGAGGCCACCGGATTCAGCAAGGACAGGACCCCTGATGACAGTAATCCAAGCAAGGCTTTTTAACCAGTGACGAGGGTAATACAGTACAGTTGGGAATTGAGGTTAAGCAACCTAGGTTGTTATACAGGGTGCCCTTATGGTAGTCCCATTTTAGGTTGAGTGCGTAGTGGCAGGCCCTATTCATGAAGCTTCTGACCCTGTCAAGCACTCTGTCACATGCAGCACCATAGATCATAAGGCCATAGTCTATGGGACTAAGGATGTAGCATCTGACAAGTTGTTGCTTAATTTCAGGGAGGAAGGCATTTCTGTGCCTATAGAGCAGGCCGAGTCTGGAGTTGGCTGTTAGTTAGAGCACCCACATGAGCCGAATAGATTAAGACCGAGTCAAGGATTATCTCCAGGTACTTGAAAGCAGCAATTTGTTCAATTGGGGCACCTGAGGCGGAGGTAATGACTAGGGCAGGTGGGTAGGGGCTTTCTATCTGGTGTAGAAAAAAAAGATTAGGTTTCCTTCGTATTTAGGACTAGGAGATTGTTTGAGAACCAGTCATAAATAGCGGAGAAGTCAGTTTGGAGGCTCTGCTGGAAATAGTCTGGGTTGCTATGTGTTGCGGTGATGACTGCGTCATCAGAGTATAGGAGGAGTTTTGTGGAGTTGCAAGCTTTCGGAAGTTCATTGACAAAGAGACTGAACAGAAGAGGACCAAGGATTGATCCTTGAGGGACCCCTGCTGTCACAGGTCTGTAGTCTGAGAGGGACATTCGGCATTTCACCGCTTGGGTTCTATTCGTAAGATTGTTTTTTAGCCAGTCGGTGGCTTTCACTGTGAGGCCTAGATTAGTTAATTTGTGGCACAGCATGATTGACAAGGTCAAATGCCTTGGTGAGGTCAATGAAAATGGAGCCAGCAAGCTCCCCTCTGTCCAGGGCACCGTGAAGATGGTCTGTGTATTCTAATAGGGCAGTTAAGGTGATTCTTGCAGAAACCATGCTGTTCACATGATTGTAAGTCATATTGGCTTAGGTATTGGGTAAGCTAGTCGTTAACAATTTTTCAAGTGTTTTAGAAAAGGGGAACAAAATTGAAATGGGACAGTAGCTAGTGGGTAGGTCTTGGGCTCCCCCTTGTGCAAAGGGGTAATGTGCCATTTTCCAGATTTTAGGCATTTGCCCAGTTGAGAGCTATAAGTTAAATATGAGTTTGAGGGGATGAATAACCTCATATATGGCAGGTTTGAGGAGTTTCATGTTGATGTTGTCGGGCCCTATACGAGTTTATATTTTTGTGTGGGCAAGGTATTTGTATATATAGAAGGTTAATCTCCTAAAATAGAACTTGGGGTGTGCATTATTCATAGGGGTGATATGGGCTTTCACAGGGTGACTGCAGGGGTCCTGGAGTGTAGGTGGAGAGGTCACTAAATGTGTCATTAGAGGTATTTGCTATACTGATGTCACCCTCAATTAGGGACTCACGAATTAGGATGAAGTGAGGAAGAGGTTTATGAGAGTTTCCTAGAATGTCATTAATTCCATTCTAGAGGGATTTAGGTAAGATGAGGGAGGCACACTGCTTGTATTTGTGATAGTTAGTGTTGGGTGTTTTGACTTGAGTTTTAACCTTATTTCTAAGCTCTTTGTACTTTTGGAAGAGAGAACTGTGACCAAGCTCACAGTACTGTGACCAGTCCCTGTCCCATTCTCTTATTTGAGCCATGAGGTTTGGGGTGAACTATGGTTGGGAGGTACCCTTTTTGATAAGTGTTTTTTAAGGGGTAACTAGGTCTCAAACTTTATTGATGTGTATACTGAAGTAATCCAGGGCAACATCAACACCCTGAGTCTGCTGCAGGAAGGACCAATCAGTCCTCTGAAACACTGCTCAAAGCTGAGGGATCTTATGTGAATGAAACACTCATGTCCTAGTGCAGGAAAGAGCAGCTGGGGATGTTTTAGCTGACCACTGACACACGACAGGGGAGTGGTCACTCAGAAAATCAGGAAGGACTTCGGAGGAGAGGATCCTATGAGGGTGGCTGAACAGCACCCTGTCTATAAGTGAGGCAGTCCCAGTTTTGTGATTGATCCTGGTAGGTGTGGGTATAACTTGAGTTAGGTAGAGGTTGGCAATCCCATCTCAGTGGCATCTACTGTTGCTTGTGAGCCAGTTACAGTTGAGGTCACCGAGTATGATTCTTTCAAGGATGGGGGTCTAAATCTGCAATTGTGTCATGGAAGCAGTCAAGCCTCTGGAATTTGCTTGTGGTTGGTCAGATAATGTCTAAACCAGTGATGGGATAGATCATCTAGACCAATAGCTCTAAGTTTCTCCAACAGTAGGACATGGTTTACAAGATCAAAGGCCTTGGTGAGATCTACAAAAATTGCTCCTGCGGCCCTGCCAGTCTCTGATGCTTCCAGGATGTTGGTTGTTAGTCTCACCATGGCTGTATTAGTGCCATGGTATTTTCTGAACCCATGTTGGCAGCATGCAAGGATTTGGTAAGTCTCTAGGTATTCTATTAATTGATTATATTAAAACCTCTCTTGTGCCTTTGCCAGGGTACTCAAGAGGGACATGGGTCTGTAGTTCTCAATGGAATCTCATGGACCACCTTTATGTATGGGAACCACTACCTCAGTTTTCCATTTTTCAGAGACAACTCCCTGGAGGAGTGATTTATTTATAACAAGGGTGAGAGGAAAAGCAATGGCAGGGGTCACTAGTCTAAGAAATTGCGGTTCAAGTCTGTCACATACTTGGGAACCATCAGATTTGATTTGACGTAGTTGTGTGCAGACTTCCTTCCTAGTGACCAGTGTAAAGTGGAATTCCAGATGGTGCAATTGTGGTGCAGATAAGGGGGGGGGTAAATGGGCTCTGGGGGTTGGAGCTAGAGCAGTTTTTAAATTTATCTAGGTCTGTGAATAATTTGTTGAAAAAGGAGGCCACTTATCCATTTTGGACAAAGACCTTTGACTCTATTTTGTTAAATTGGAGCATGCTGATTGACAGCACTGGTGAAGTTGTAGATGAAGACATTTAGGGCACTATCTATATCCAGGAGGTCAGTTATAGCCCCCCCCCAACTGACTTCAATAAGGCTAGACAGGAATAAGATCACTTTGAATTCTGAGAGGCCTCTGTCCTTGATAATTTTGGGGGTGGGCTGGGGTCATTGTTTTTCCAAATATAGAACACTGGGAAGTGGTCACTAATTGAGTTAGGGGGTGGTTCCTGCTGCTTGAATTATTTCTGGTCTGTTTACCAGAATCCAATCATGGAGTGGGTGATTGCCTGTTTTATTGTTAAGCTTAGTGGGCTCTTCAATAAGCTGAGTGAGTTGCAGGTCAGACAGGGCTGACTTACTTCCTGATGTTTTATTATGCAGCCAATTAATATTGAAGTCCCCAGTGACTATTACTTCACCCCAAGTCTTGTCAGTTAGGTAGCTGGTCAGGGAAGGTAAGGCAGTTTGGGCTGCATTGATGAATTATATATGCAACCTGTGCAGTGTTCTTGCCCCTCCTCCCATAAGTATGGACACAAAAATGGCTTCTCATAGGGACTTATCAAGAGCAGGTGTGACAATTTCATGAGCGACAAGAGACGATTTGATATACAGAAGAAACCCACCTCCCTTCCTCCCTTGCCAGTCCTTCCTAAAAACTGGGAGGTCTATTTCATGATCCATGACAATAGGTTTGAGCCAGGTTTCCATGATACCTAGTATGGCAGAGTAATAAAGGTTGTACCAGGCTTCCAGCTTGTGTGTTTTGGGATGTAGATTACAGGCATTTAGATGTGCTATTTTGAGGCCCTTAGTGTTAGACCAGTGGGGGTCACCTAGGTAAGACACCCCTCTGATTGACTGAGTAAGTGGAGGGTAGGAGGACCTTGCAGCAATGTCCAGAAGATGCGAGCAGGACTCCTGTAGGCAATCAGAGACTGGGGGAGGGCAGAATATGTGCTCCACAGCTCTTAAGATCCCTCAGCAAACTCCAACAGTGACTGTCAGGTACAGTGCTAGAGTTCAAGTGGCAAAAATACCAGTTGAACTCTAACAAATATTTGGCACAAGCGCTATAAAAAGAGTACACAGGATTGCTGCAAGCTAGACCCGAAAACATCCATCTAGCTTGTGGCAGTTGGCACATAGGATTGAAAATGGGCTCCCAATTTATGGGTTAGCCACTGATACAGTGCTGGATAGTCAGGATGTTGCTCAATACAGCCTGCCGATTTGTTTATGGATTACACACATACACTCACACCTGAAATTTATATACCCTCTCAAATTGGCTCATCTGAGATATCAAACACTCTTACTAACCAGAAAAGCTCTTCTAGGCCATACACCCCCTCCCCACCATTGGCTCCCTCCTCAGGACCATCCACAACAGTGCACCAAATGGAGTGTGACCCAATAAGCCCTAGCTATACCACTGTGAAGAACTAGCCTGGGGCATGCTCTTTTGCAAATCGGGTGTTTCTGTGGTTCAGTGAACTCCCTGCCAGCATAGCCAGCCTCCCCAACATCTCATAATTCAAACAGGCCCTCAAGTCTAATTTTGCCCTAAACTCTGGCTGCTGCTGCTTTGACCCAACCTGAACAACAATTACCCTTCGGCCTCTTCTCTGTTCCTATACTAACTCCCTCTTCACCTCACTGTAGTACCCTGCTACTGCAGCCAACCATGCCTGAGTGCATGTCCTGTGGTTCTCCAATTAAACGTACTACTGCTCAATACTATCCAATGGCAACCATGCTGGTTCTCTGTATAATCTGTATTTATGTTTCTTGTAATCTACTTTACCATGTTTAATCTCTTGCAGTCCTTAAGCCTAGTAGCTTGTACAATTTGTGAATACTCTGTACTATATGGTAACATGCTACTCCTCTTGGTAATTTCCTAAACCTGTACTATATGTATGAAGCACATTGTAACATGATATACCCCTATGTAACTCCTAAAACTTGAAACACCTGTTGACTAGGTTCAACTCAAGCTGACTAAAACTGGTTCGCCCTGTGTATCTGTCCTCCCTTTGATGTGTAACAATTGCAAATGAGCAATTTTTGCTCACAGGTGTTACAGAATCTTCAATAAATAAATAAAAAAAAATTCCGATCACCAGCCAGGAGAATGCCACAAGCCCTGTGAGCCATATGTTTGGTGTATCTAAGGCCTACGGCATTCTCAGTCCTTTGGAAATAGACTGGCCCCATGTCTTTTAATTTAGAATAAGTCATATCTCCCCAATTTATGTTGGCATCACCTAGAACAATTGATTCCTTAGGCTGCCCTATAAAAGTACAACAACCTGTTAGCAATGAAATTCCCTCATCTGAGAACCCTGGTGGAAAGTAAAAGGCCCCGATAAACAAATGTTCACTGCCACCCAACAAAATTTTAACAGATAAAAATCACAGAGACCATAAGTGTGAGTGCCTTGAACCATAGAAGAAACCAAATAAGACTTAAAATAGGTAACAACACCACACCCTTTTTCCTAACCTACCCCATAGCATTTGTAATTGTCCAAAGCAATCACATCATTAATCTTACTAGTCAACCAGGTTTCTGAAACTGTAACTATGAAATATGACTTAAAATAGGTAACAACACCACACCCTTTTTCCTAACCTACCCCATAGCATTTGTAATTGTCCAAAGCAATCACATCATTAATCTTACTAGTCAACCAGGTTTCTGAAACTGTAACTATGAAATATGACTTAAAATAGGTAACAACACCACACCCTTTTTCCTAACCTACCCCATAGCATTTGTAATTGTCCAAAGCAATCACATCATTAATCTTACTAGTCAACCAGGTTTCTGAAACTGTAACTATGTCAAGGTCATGCATGTCAATTCAGGCCATTAATTCATCAAATTTAGGGTTTAGGCTATGGACATTTAAATGAACCACAGAAACACCACCTTTAGAGTTCACCACCTCATTAGCAAGTTCATTAAAGGGTCCAGGATTAGACTGAACATACCAGAAATGAATAATAACATTGAAATATGGAAAAGCTTTGTATGTATGATGTTTAGATGGTGAATTTCATACTTACTACGCCCTACATATAAGCTAAAATCTGTTTGCGTTTAAACAAAACTTAGCCATGCTTTTAAATAATAACCTAGTAAACATATTATTGGCTCCAAGTATATTTTTACCATTAAACACTGTGCTCAGAGTATACCATGTGACCTGCAGGAGCTGCTGCATGTGATCTAGAGGCACTTCACTTCTTTACCAATAGCCTCGGTCTGAGAAAAACTTAACCTTAATGAGCTACTGACGCCTCAAACAAAACTTTAAAAAACATAATAATTAGGTACAATTCTGCTTGCATTCCACTTGTATTTTATATATTTCTTCTTTCCATAATTTATTACCAAGGAAATGTGTATGAATATATGGTCTTTATCCCTTAGAGGTCATTTTGAGTTCATCTACCTTTATAGCTTACTCCCTACTTCAAGTCATAATCCTCTGTTGTGACATAATAATCTGTTACCCTGGGAGTAACTGTGAGGTTACAGTGCTCTATGACTTCAGGTAGGGAGAAAGCAGCAGAACTAGATGAACTCTTCAGGAGAACAGATCCTGTTTTCATGCAGATGACCTCACTATTAAATAATGGGGAGGAGGAATACAGAACTAATGGGAAATACAAGCTAGACAGTGCATAAATATTATGTTTTATTAAAGTTATCCTGAACGTGTCACCAGCTCTTTAAACGTGAAGTGGCAGGTGAAGTTCACAAAAGTGACAGTGAAGTGCAGGCAAAGGGAAAACAAGTGAATTTCTCAGTAAATGGCATAAATTTGCAAAGTCATTCACAGAGGTGAATTTGGTGACCTTACGGAGCTTTGCTGATGAATTTAAACTTTGCAACATGGGGCCTCTTATCCTAGCAGTGTCCTATTCTGCTGTCCTTCCCTCTGTTTTCCTGCATCTTCCTATTGCCCTTGATTAACACAGCACCACCCTCTCCCCTATCCTCTAGTTTAAATCCCTCCTCTGGCTGCCCATTCCATTCTCTTGCTTGTTATCCCCACCTCCTCCTCATGTGGGTACAGCCCATCTAGGGCATTCAGACATCCCTTGTTGCAGAAGGTTCTCCAGTTATCCAGAAAACCAAAATGTCACTTTTTGTCATAGACCCTTAGCGAAGGATTAGTCTGCCTAATGGCCCACTGCCACACCTCACTATGCTCCAGGACCAGGAAGATCATGGAAAAGATTACCATGTATACCTTTCTCTTCTAATATATCCCTAGTTCCATAAATGACTTCCTCATGCCATCAGGACATGTGCTTCCTATGTCATTCCTGTCAACATGTACAATAACAGTCTGCTCCCACCTAAGCTGCTTTTCTTGGTCCTGAAAAGCACTCTTCAACCTATGCTCCACACAGGAAACCACTCTCCTGAAATACCATCCTGGTTCTGTAATGCCCCCTCTACCTCACCAACTGCCCCATTGATGGAGATCCCAATGACTACTACCTTGCTACCCCTCCTTAACTTTTCCCTCCTCCTGCTTGGCAGGTCTGTGTCTTAAGTGCCAGAACTTCCCCCACCAGCTCCACTTGCCTATTGATCCCTCTTAATCTGATTAGCCAGGTGCTGATAGCTGTTACTGGTGTCCACCAGCAGTGGAAATACCAGATGACAAATATGCCATTAATGTTATGCATCATGGGAAGTATATACAAATCACGATGAAAGAACTAAGGCTGACTCAGCTTTAAAAAGGACCAAATAGTACCAAAATGCTTCGCAATTCCAGTCTGCTAAAATGGAAACAGCAGACACAGACATGTGTTTCATCTATGTTAGAACTCATAAGTGTGCCACCTCTATCTCAGCCCAGGGAGAGGGGGAACCAGCCATATTATCTCAATTCTTGGGATCATGGTGAGCTCAAAACAGGAAAGCAAGTTACAAGATAAGACCCTCAATATGAAAGCACTGAAGCAAGGATTACACTGGAAAGGCATTGGCAAAAAAAGCCAAGTTTTAAAAAATACAAAATAATGCATTTTCTACTAATGCAAACCATCATGGGAAGTCTATGCAACTCACTATGAAATAATTATGGCTGGCTCATCTTTAAGCAGGACTTAAAGGTATGTAAAGGCCCCACAAACAATCTGCAAATACAGGAAACAGCAGTCACAGGCATGTGCATATTAGGACTCATCAGTGTGACACATCTGTATGTCAGCCCAGGGGGAGGAGGAATGGTGTTCCCTTAAGATCCTTGCAGTGGTGTTCCATTATGACCATGCCTATGATTCGTCTTCTCCACTCAGAGCCATACTCCATCCCTACCACTAGGAATCTCAGTTCCTGATACCCTCCTCCCTATCTTATCTTTCCCTGTCATCCAGCACCCCCCCCCGCCCGACATAGTGCCTGTAACATAAGGCAGTAATCACAACATTATGTTAAAATTTTAGGTAAGTCCAGTTAAGCAGGATGTATTTGTAGCATGTCTTGAACACAGGAATAAAGGCATGATCTGATAATCAGAGCTCAGCCTAGTGTAGTACTGAGAGACTGTGTGTATCAGAAAATATAGCAGTCTTTACTTTGCAGTACCTGAGAGAACATTTTTTTTAATTACATGGTGTCAGGATGGAACAACTAGACTAGAACAAGGAGCATTTCAACTTTCCAGAACCTCTGAGCTTTGTAGAAAGTTTAGCAGATAACTGGGAGAAAAATGACACCAGTGCTCTAAGTATTATCTTGTAGCAAGCAGGATAACAGGGCAAACTGAGACAATCAACGTTTCCGCCCCACTACATGTGGCTGAAGATATCTTTAACTCTTTTCAGTAGGAAGAGGAATTAAACAAAATGAAAATGGAAAAGATTGTTGAAAAATTCCAAGTTTATTGCAACCCCTGCAGGAATGTAACTTGGGAAAAACATGTCTTTTTCACCAGAAATCAACAGATGAGTGAGTCAGTGGAGCATTATGTAACTGATCTTCGATCAAATGTGACTGATCTAGTTGCAGCAATTGACATGATCAGATATTTCTCAAAATTTCTTGACCTTGTACTGCTGTAGGGCCACCAGAGGTACTCTCTTTACAAAAAGTGTGAAATATCTGAAAATATTTGAGCATAGCAATTGCTGCATCTAAAACAAAGTCACAATCCTGTGAATCTGGCACTCTAACAGTTAAATAAGTAATCAACTTGTTTGTGGCATTACCAGTGGCCAAGTAAGAGCAAGATTGTTATGTGTAGCTGAGTTAACATTGTGGAAAGCTACTTAGATATACAGCTGACCTTAGCATGGTGCACATTGCATTCACACAGGGCCCCAAGCAGAGGTACCCCCAGAAAGCCTCAGCTGTTCAGTTGGCCGCCTTTCTTTCTGGTCCACTGTGTCTCTGTCTGAATTTCTACAGAATTTATCGCTGATGTGTGCATCTCCTCTTTACTTAGAGATTACCTTCTAACTCAAGGAGAGTGCAAAAATGACACAAAGCTAGATGGAAATTATGATATAGGGAGGCAATGGTAGGGATCAGGATATTCAGCGTATCAGAATATTTTTGTAAAAAGAGAGCCCTGTGGTTCAACCAGAGGGTAGTATCATTCTGGAACTCCCTAACACTTCATATTGTGGGAAGCAGGAACATGATGGAATTTAAAAATAAGCTTGCTGGATTTTGGTTATCCAGTGGGATTCAGGGATATCAGATATAATACCTTTTTTGGTAAGCTGAAATGGGCAATAGCCTTACCAAGCTTGTAAACACCTAGAATACTTATGATACCTGTGAAATGATTCCTTGGGGGTTCTCCGATTTCTGAGATGGGGCCCCAGCAAGGAAGTACACACAGGGCCCTAGAATAGCTAGGGCCAGCACTGCCGATATATGCAAACCAAGTGAAATGTGACTTGCATATAAAATCACTGTTGTACAATGAGGAGTTGAAAATTCACATATTAGAGAAGGTTAAGCAGAAATGGGCACCAGCAGCGACTGCTAGTTATACAGTATACCTAAGTGATAGATAGATAGATCATCTATCTAAGTGGAATACAAGTTGCAATAAATGTGAGAATATGCATACAAAAGCTCAAAAGTGCCCTGCACAAGAAGTAATCTGTCATGCTTGTAGCAAACTAGACCGTTTGGCCAAAGTCTGTCATTTGAAGCTAAGGCTGAAAAAAAAAACACAAACGGGAAAGCTGCCAGTGAACATGTGGCAATGAAACTGCTGGCATTCACATCCGAGCCAGAGGCTGAGTTATTCATGGGACTGTAAATGCAGAAAAGGAAAGAAATGAAAAACAGCGACGGAGAGTGACACAAAACATAAATGAACAAGATGTTGCCTTTAAGACAGACACAGGTGCAGAATGTAAAGAAGTGACAGAAGCAATATAAAGGCATGTTAGCAAACAGCAAATGCAAAAAAAAAATACTAAGTTATGGACACCAAGTAAATACCACTGTCAAAACAACACAGCATGCCTATAGAGAGGTAAACACCTTGTGGTTAATTTTGAAATACTAGAACAAAATGGACAGTCTCCTAAGTTCCATGGGTAGCAGGATTAAGCCAAGAAATGAGATTGCTTAAAATAGTTCACAGTTGCAGTACTGTGACAGAAACACAGCATATATGAACTACCAGTCAGGATGTTTTTGAAGGTCTAATGAAGGCATAGTTCACGTTATAAAGATGGAAAGAGCATACCTGTTATTGTACATCCACCTCACTGAGTAGCAATTATGCTAAGAATACAGATGAAAGATAAACTGAATTATACAGGGGGTGCTAGAGGGCCATTCTGCGGGTTTTCAGCAGGGCCTGCAGATTGGCTCAGCTATTTGCTATTAAAAAAAGAAACATCTAACTACCATCTTCAGGACAATAACTAACAGCATTGTGTTTCTGAGGTTTTCAGCTTAAAAAGGATATCAAATCCATCATGGTTAAGTCAAAAAAACAGCAGCAGTCACTCCCGAAGCCTGCAGCCTAGACAGCAGGAAGGCTAGAGAGGTCTCAAATCACGAGGTTGACAGCATACTAGAGGTAACATCAGATCCACTCTGGGCAGCAAATGATCTCAATGAAGTCCATGGATGCCAAAACACTGAAAAAAACACTTCCTAAACTGGAGCAGCATGACAAAGCCATAAACAAATTGACTAATTCAGCAGTTAAGAGTAATAAATGATTGACGAGCACCCAGGCAGCAATGGTGACACTTACACAGGAAAACAGCCAGCTATGAGGGAGGCTTGAAGCTCTACAAAATGAGGTTTGAGCAGGCAATCTTAAACAGGTTGGTGTGCTGGAAGGCACAGAAGGGACTGATCATTTGGTCTTTTTGGTCAAGCGTCTCTCAACCTCGATTGCTGTTTCATGAGGATTTGATTGGACCACATTGTGGAGAGCCTTCTTTGCCAACCCCAGGATATGGCCTGCCAACACTAGTCAACCCGAAACTGTACTGCTGAGGACTTCACGGGCTGAATTGAGAGACATGATCTTGTCGGCAGCATGAGTGGCATACCCACTCTCAATCAACAAGCTAGATATTAATCTTTTATGGGACTTCTTCTTCCAGACTCGAGCAAGGAGAAAAACATTCGATGGGGTGCAACAGCATCTCCAAGCTTTGGGGATTATCCATTCATTCCTTCCTTCTCCTGGCCAGGCTGTGAATTACCTACAGAGGTAAATCCTGGCAATTCACTGACCCAAAGGACACAGGTTGGTAGCTTGAAAAGACAGAAGCAGAGTTTGCGGCCAAGACCGCCTCCAAAACTGCCGAAGGGGAAAAAGAGGACCTGGGAGACGAATGAGCCATGTTTGGATTTTTAGCAGCAACAGTGAGTAGCTTTAAAATCTGGGGCAATTATGGACTTGGGGCTTCTCAGTAGTCACTGGGGGCTACATACTTTCAATTGTGACTTTACTACAGGGCTTATTAATGGCTGTTTCTCTCCTACCAAGATTGTTAGTAAAGACATTGTGTTGACTTTTCAGGTCGGAACTATAGCACAGACTGCATAGTTCCATGTGGCAGTAGCCACCACTCATTTTCATTGAACTCTCTGCTGAGTGGTTGGGGAAGGGTGCTCATTTTCCTGATGATGACAGCAGAATTACAGCTAAAATGTCTAAACGTTAAACAGGTTTGATGGTTTACAGTCCTGTATTTCAGCTTTCACTGTTTTCTACTATTGTATTGGTTTTTAAACAGAACAGCTGAGTTGTGTGCAGAATCAATATGAAAAAGCACTATTCTTTCATATGTTTCATGTATTACTGTAGAAAAAGATCAACCACGATCCACAGAGATTATGGTTAACCTCTCTCTATAAAGTCTTCCTAATTTCAGACTTTCCAAAGCCATTGAGAAGGCTAGCAAAACTGGGTCTTCCTGTATGGACACTAATACAAAATGTGGCTCCCCCTCTTTTTATTGTACCAAATTACAGGGGGCCATTGTGATTATCAAAGTATCTGTATCGTTATGAATAATGTTCATGACTTTTATTGTTGCCTTGTATGAGGATGTATTTTAATGTCCTGCACTGACAGAAATAATAGAAATTTAAACAAAAAAGAACTAGACCATACGGAAAGCTTGAAAGAAATTGAACATGTACATGAGTCCACACAATGGATCAATAAGATGGTTGCAGTCATAAAGCCTAACAAAATCCAGATCTGCTTAAATCTAAAGAATCTAAACCAAGCTGTGAAATGAGAAAAATGCCCTGTGTGAACAATAGAAGTTGCAGTGTGAATGCCAAATGCTAAAATATTTTCAGTCCCAGATGCAAGTCTAGGATTTTGAGACAAGGAGAGAGCTAAACTCTGCACTTTCAATGGCACAGCTGTTTGAGGGCTTGGAGTGTTTTGAAGTGATTGTGGATGGCTTACTTATATGGGGAGAAAATTAACTACAGCACAAGGAGAGGTTTGAAAAGTGCTGCAAAGCGAACAGGAGAAAAACATTAAATAAAGCAAAATGTCAGATTGGTCTCAGTAGATGTTATGTTGGTTATATACTAAGCAAAGATGGGTTAAAACCAGACCCAAATAAAACAGAAGCCATAACAAAAATGGAAAGACAAATTGACAAAGAGATCTTACAGAGATTTATGGGTGTGGTCACATACCTAGGAAAATTTGTACCAAATTTATCACAGTGTAGTGCACCCCCCAAACCCTGCATTAGAAAGACACGGGGTGGTATCAGGGGAACAAACAGGAGCAACATTTTGATTAATTGAAACAGTTGGTTACATTAGCACTTGTACTAAAATATTTTAATGTAACAGTGGATGTGAAATTATTTGTTGATGGTAGTTTCCCCATGGCACAGAAGTTGTATTGCTACACAATAGTATAAAGAATACTGGCTGGGCAACTGTGCATAACCAGCCTGTGCTACCACCGTGGGATTCTGATTCCATTAGACCTCGACAGCGAAGCTCAAGAAGTCACAGAATCGAAACCCCGAGGTGGTAGCACAAGCTGGTAGGGCACAGTTGCCCAGCCGGTATTTCTTATAGTGCATAGTGAATCTGCAACAAAAATAATAAAAACAAAATACTTCTGCCACTTGGAAAAAAACATTGCCTCCATCCTGACAAACAGATTGCTGTTTGATGCTGGTTCGTGCGCTTTCAAAAACAGCCACAATGTTGTTGTACCACAGTAGGGTAATACTGCGTTCCATGACCTTTGAACTGTGGTACAACATTTGGCCAGTGATGGAGTTCTATGCAGAACAACTAGTCACTATACATTATAGTCCTGTAGTGTATGCTTTGAAGTCCCTTACTAAACAAACAACAAACATATACACAGATTGAGAAGGAACTGTTAGCAATTGTGCATGCCTGTTTTGGTGCAACATCTCTGTGCTCTTAGGATGCTCACCTCCATGGTACTGACTTTATGTATTCATTATTGGTCCTGTATATTTCAATTTAATTGCCGCTGTCTACCACAGTGCGCTATTTTTCAACTGTGAAATATGTTCAAGCATCAGTTCTGAGGGGATTCTCCTGCTTTCCCTTGCCAGGTATTAAGTACAATATATAACCACCTTTACAACCACCCCCCTACCCCCCCTTAGAAACACTTTACCCTTATTTTTTAACAACCTGGGCATTTGGGGAACATGTTTATCAACTTTCATGTTTGTATCACAAGATATTCCAAAGTTGTAATTACTACTACTGTCTTATGTTTGTGAAGCACATGCAACGGCTCACGGTAGACATTTGAGCTGCACTCCACTTCACAAACACTACACAGCTGCGTCCCTTAAAAACAGCTTTACCCTTTTTTAACTACCTGAGCATTTCGGTTGATTTTCTTGGACACTTTGGGGAATATGTTTACCAAATGTCATGTTTATATCATAAGAAATTTAAAAGTTATAGCTGCTTCTGTCTAATGTTTGTGAAGTGCCTGCAGCGGCTCACAAGAGACATTTGAGTTGCACTCTGCTACATAGACACTCACAGCTGCACCCCTTGAAAACAGATTTGTCTTTTTTTACTGTAACCCCCCCACTGACCACTTGTTTAACTAGTAAGCACACCTCCCATATTATTTCTGTCTAGGGGAAAATAGAGGGTGAGGGTACAAAACAATATATAACAGCATTTGCAAGACAGCAAAAATTACCATTACTAACCCAGGTCCTGAGGAGAGGAACTTTGCTTAGGGCTATGCCAGGTTTGCATTTTTGGAGGTGTACCCAGTAATTCTACACAAGAAGAATTAACTAGATTGCCCATACCAGGTTGGAATTCTAGAGTGTGGCTTTATTCCAAACAGCTGGTAACAAAAGCAAAGATGGACCCCCAAGGATTTACACTTCATGGCACAAGGCATATGCAGAATATCTGTAGAAAACAGAAACTCAAACTTCCCATATAGCATAGGATTTGGAACTCTTTTCAGTGGCACTGCCTGAGCTGAAAACTCACATCTTCTAGTGGCACTGCCCTCAACGGAGCACACAATTTCTTCTTCTAGTGGCACTGGCCATGACTTAGAACACATTCCTATATGGCATAGGCTTTTAGTTAGGCTATGCGGCAACTGGCCATGATGGAGCACACTGGTGCTCAAGACTACGACAACACACGCCAGGGGGTAAACTTTCTCTTCAGGCATTGGTCAAATGACCTGAATAAACAGGTGCCCTTATAGAACCTGAAGTGCTGAACTAGTCACTCCAGATGGGGGACTGCCCACCTCTTGTTTTCATGTCCATACCCAACCATTCTTTTAGAGTTACGCCTCAACAGTAAGCAAACAGTAGAACTATGCATCTTGGAATGTTTGGCATACTCAGCATTAGAAAACACTTCATAGGAGTGTCAGGATAAAGTTCTGTACAATGTATTAAGTCACACAGGGACTCCATTTTTTGTCAGCCAACTTTAAGGAAACATTTTGAGAACAGTCTCAAAAAGGAACTGGGTGCCTAGGTCCCTTTGTCAGAGTAACACCCCGAAGAAAACAAGGCAGGTACACTTCTCCTGAGAATGACCAAAGTCAGATTTACTCACTGTTGTACACAAAAGGCAGCTTCAAATGTCCTGGATCAAGTCAGGGGATTGCCCCTCAGATCCATTTCTGCAGTCCCTCTTCATCTTACTGAGGATGAGGAATAAAAACCAGGAACTCCTGCTAGATGGTTTTCACCACTTCTACAAGGCAGGCAAATGGTTCTCGGACTAGAGTGGGAAAAAGTAGTCTCTCCTCAGAACCCACACAACAGCTCTTCACTCCTCCACTGCTCAGAAAATCCATTTAACTAGATATTCACCAACTGCCTTCCCTACCTAGCACTGACACTGTTGGGATTCTAGTAACCCCAGGGGACCTGGGGGTTACATTACCAACCTGAGCATTTGGTTGATTTCCAGGGACACTTTGGGGACTATCTTTATTCGTGTTTATACCACAAGAAATTCAAAAATTATAACTGCTTTTGTCTAATGTTTGTGAAGTACATGCAGGGGCTCACAGGAGACATTCAGGCTGCACTCCGCTTCACAAACACCACACAGATGCAGCCCATTGAAAACACTTTTAACCTTTTTGTAACAACTTTGGCATTTGAGGGATTTCAGGGGACACATTGGGGAACATGTTTGCTAAATTTCATATATACACCAAAAGAAATTCCAAAATTATAACTGCTTCTGTCTGATGTTTGTGAAGCACATGCAGGGGCTCACAGGAGACATCTGAGCTGCACTCTGCTTCCCAAACACCACACAGATGCACCCTTCAGAAACACCTATAACCCTTTTTAACAACGTTGGCAGTTGGGGGACTTTGGGGACACCTTGGGGAACATGTTTAGCAAATTACATATTTGTACAAGAAATTCCAAAGTTAAAACTGCTTTTCTCTGTGAAGCACATGCAAAGCTTCACAGGAGACATTTGCACTGTACTCTACTTCATAAACAACACACACATGTATCCCTCAAAAACACCTTTAACCTTTTTTTAACAACATAGGCATTTGGAAGACTTCAGGAAACACTATGCAGAACAGGTTTACCAAATGTTATGTTTGTACCACAAGAATTTTCAGAGTTGTAGCTGCTTCTGTCTGATGCTGAGAAGACCTAACAGCCATCACACAAACTTCAGCCACAGAGAATAGTAACTGGGACTTGTCAACCCTAGGTTACACAATGTTAAGACAGGATAGAGGGAAAGGCAATGTTGGGGCATTGCTCTATATGCCAGGGAGGGCACAGAGGCTGTGCAGGAAAGACACGTCAGAGGACAGCAAAGGGGAAACAGAGTCACTGTGGGCTCACATCACGGCACCCTCAGGCAAGACAGTATGGGTGCCCTGATCTATAGGCCACCAGGACAAGGGGAAGAAAGAGACAGAGAGATTGGGAAAGAGCTGACAAGGGGAGTGAAGAAGGGGGGAGTGGTGGTGGTGGGTGATTTTAGCCTGCTGGATATCAACTGGGAAATTCCAGGGGCTAGGTACACTGGGCATCAGGCCCTGATATATACATTGCAGGACTGCCTGCTGGTGCATCTGATTAACAAACCCACTAGAGAAGAGGACATTCTCGATTTGGTGCTCACCCACTCAGAGACGATCAGTGGAGTGAGGGTAGGGGAGCCACCGGGGTTCAGTGGTTCAGCTGGCACTCAGGATCAAAATGCTCCTATCAAAAACTGAAGTCCTACATTTCAGATGCGAAGACTTCAACCAGATGAGGGAACTGGAGAATGACAAATTGACAAGGGTGGACAACATCGGAGGTGTAGAGGAAAGATGGGGTGCAATTAAGGGGACCATTCTTAAGGCAACACAGTAATATACAAGAATTGTTGCCAAACAGAACAGGTACAAGAGACCAATATGGTTCTCAGAAAGGGTCAGAGAAACAGTTATGGCCAGGAAAAAGGCTTTCATCAGGTAAAAGGAAAGCAGAGGCAGGAGGAACATAGAAACATAGAAACATAGACTTTGACGGCAGATAAGGACCGCTAGGCCCATCTAGTCTGCCCATTTCCCTACCTACAGGATAGGCCGCAGATCCTAGTTAACCAACAGCCTATATCTTCCTGCCCCCCACAAGAATTGCCTTATGTCTGTCCCATGCATTCTTGAATTCTCCCACAGTTTTAGACCCCACAACTTCCTCAGGAAGGCTGTTCCATGCATCCACTACCCTCTCTGTGAAATAATACTTCCTCACATTGCCCCTGAACCGCCTTCTTCTATCTTTAAATTGTGTCCCTTGTTCTTACAAGTCTCTTTTCTGAAAGATGCTACCCTCTTGGACTTTGTTGATTCCCTTGAGGTACTTGAAAGTTTCTATCATGTCCCCCTCTCCTTCTTTCCTCAAGGGTATACATATTAAGCTCCTTTAGTCTCTCCTCATACGGCTTCTCTTGCAGACCCTGCACCATTTTAGTTGCCCTCCTCTGGACTGCCTCTATCCTGTCTATGTCCTTGAGGAGATGGGGTCTCCAGAACTGGACACAGTATTCCAGATGGGGTCTCACCAACTGTCTGTACAGAGGATAACAACTTCCTGTTTCTGCTGCTGATGCCTCTCCCTATACATCCCAGTATACCCCGGCCCTCCCTACTGCCTTCTCCATTGCTTGCCAACCTTAAGGTCATCTGATATGATTACCCCCAGGTCCCTTTCCTGTTTTGTTGTTGTTACTACCTCCCACCCATTGTGTATTCTTCCCTGGGTTCTTGTTTCTCAGGTGCATTATTTGCACTTTTAGCATTGAATCCTAGCTGCCATACTCTGACCATTCCTCCAACCTAAGTCCTTTTCATCCTTTCCACGCCTCCTTGTGTATCAACCCTGTTGCAGATCTTTGTGTCATCTGCAAAAAGGCATACTTTTCCTTCCAGTCCCTCTGCAATGTCACTGATGAAGACATTAAAAAGGACTGGACCCAATACTGAACCCTGCGGTACCCTACTAGTAACTGCCCTTTCTTCAGAGTGGACTCTATTTACAATTACCTTCTGTGTCCTGTTGTCCAGCCAATGTTTTACCCAGGCTACCACCCTGGGACCCACTCCCAGGCTGGTTAATTTGACTAATAATCTTTTGTGTGGGACTGTGTCAAATGCCTTGCTAAAGTCTAGGTAGGCCATGTCCACAGCCCTCCTAGTCTACTACTTTGGTCACCCAGTCAAAGAAATCTATTAATTAGTCTGACCATGACCTTCCCACTGTGAACCCATGCTGCCTTGGATCCTGTGCTCCACTGACCTCTAGGTACTCAACTATTCTTTCCTTCAGAAGTGACTCCATTACTTTCCTACCACAGAGGTCAGACTGACAGGTCTGTAGTTTCCTGCCTCTGTCTTGGTCCCACTTTGTGAAGGGGAATCACATCCGCCTTCCTCCAGTCCTCGGGTACCACACCATCCTCCCATGATTTTTTAAAAAGAGTAGCCAGTGGTTTCACTAGTTCCTTCCTTAATTCTTTTAGAATTCTGGGGTGAATTCCATCAGGACCCATTGCTTTGTCCACCTTCAGTTTTAGGAGTTCTTGCAGAACCCTTTCTTCTGTGAAAGGACTGGGATCGACCTCCCTATCAAGAGTGCTTCTGTTAATTGGATTAGGCACTTCCCCCCCCTCCTCTTTTGTGAATACTGAGCAGAAATATTCGTTCAGTATTCCTGCTTTTTCACTGTCCCCCTCTGCCCACCCACCGTTCATTCTATTCAGCCTCACTATCCCTCCCTTTGTCTTTCTACGCTCACTGATGTACCTATAAAAGGTTTTATCCCCCTTCTTAACTAAGTTGGCTATCTTTTCTTCAGTTTGGGTCTTTGCTATTCTGACTTCCCTCCCTGCTTCTTTCTGCCTTAACTGGTACAGCTCTTTGTCCTGCTCCTTCTGTGTTTCCTTATACTTCCGGAATGCTATCTTTTTCTTCCTGACTTTCACAGCCACCACTCTTGAGAACCATAGTGGCTTTTTCTTTCATTTTGATTTGTTTATTTGCTTCACACAAAGGCTTGTTGCCTCTGTGATGGCAGTTTTGATAATTCCCCATTGTTGCTCCACACCTCCTTCTAGCCTGTTTGCTAGTGCTTTTCTGAGGCACTCTCCCATCTTGCCAAAGTCAGCCCTCCTAAAGTCCAGTACCCTCACTTTTGTATGGCTTGACTCTGTAGCTGAGTTTAACGTGAACCACACTGTTTGATGGTCACTTGTCCCCAGATGGCAACCCACTTCTAGATCTGAGATCCTCTCACTGCCCCCGTTTGAGAGTATGAGGTCTAAGATTGCTCCCTCACGAGTGGGTTCCGAAACTAGCTGTCTAATGCCTGCCACCTGTAGGGCATCAAGAATGGCCCTGCTCTTGGATGTGGCTGCAGCAAATGTGCTCCAGTTAACATCTGGCATATTCAGGTCTCCCATCAACAGCATCTCCCCTTTCTCTGCCATTCTAAGAATGCCTTCCATCATATCCTTGTCCATTCCTTCCCCTGATGTGGGGGTCTGTACACAACCCTGTGCGGATTGTGGTGCCTTTCCAGTCTCCAAGGTGACCCACAGTGCCTCCTCTCTCCTGTTTACTCTTTTGTTCAGTTGCTTTTATCCCTTCCTTTACATAGGAGCTACTCCTCCCCTCTTCTCCCCTGCCTGTCTCTCCTGTAGGTTATGTACCCTGGTATGTTAACATCCCAGTCATGGTTCTCTGTGTACCATGTTTCTGTGACTGCTCACGATATCCAGGCATCCCTCTTCCATTAAGGCCACCAGCTCAGGGAGCTTGTTGCCCAGACTATGGGCATTGGTACTCATTACCCTCCATTTCCTGATGGCCTTACCCCTTTTGCCCCATCCCTGTCCTTCTTGCCTTTGTCACTTTCTCCATTTACCCTGCCCTTCTCCTATGACACCTCCATGTGGTGTTTGCCACACTTACTACCGTGATTGTTTGGGGGCTAGGATTTTCCTGCTCCTTTCCAGTGCCTCCCCTTGGCTAGTTGAAAAGCTTGCCAATGAAGCATTTAAACCTATCACCAAGGATCCTGGTTCCCTCCGGACAGATGCAGCCCATCATGCCAGTATAGGCTTGCATCACTCCAGGTGGACCCCCAGTCCCCAATGAAGCCAAATCCCTGTGCTCCACATCAGTTTTCAACCACTGATTGAATCCCATGGTGCAGAACACCCTAGCCTCTCCTATGCCATAGATGGGTAGCACCTCCGAGAAGGTTACCGTCGTGCTACTTGACTAAGGCCCCTCCCA
The DNA here is from genome assembly GCA_016271365.2 of Neoceratodus forsteri. Taxonomy (NCBI): domain Eukaryota; kingdom Metazoa; phylum Chordata; order Ceratodontiformes; family Ceratodontidae; genus Neoceratodus; species Neoceratodus forsteri. Next base: position 154,112,087 of record CM028131.1, on the reverse strand, counting down.
ATTCCACAAACTCTTCCTGCACTTCTCTAATCCTTTCTTAGCCAGGTCATTTGTCCCTAGTTGGACAATGACATCCAGCTCCTCCCTGTGCAGCTGCTCAGCAATCCTGAGGATCCGCCCTGTCCCTCCAAGCCATGGCACCAGGCAGGCACCTTACCTCCCTCTCCCTTCCTTGCCCAGTTCTACCTTCCTAACAATGGAGTCCCCCACCAGGAGTTGTTTCCTTCCCTGCAGGGTCCCCTGCCACCCTCCTGTGGGTCTCCTTGTGGAGGTTCCCAGCATCCTCCTTGGTCTCCACTGTAGGTGCCTCCATAGAGGAACCACACTTTGCCAGAATGGCATAGGAATTGTGGAGGTACAACTGGAGGATGTGCCTCTGTTCCACCACCCTCACCCTCCCTGAGCCCACTGTGGTCCAACCCGGCCTCTTTCTTGGCAACCTCTGAGGCAACGGCAGTGGCACTGGCGCTCCCTGGATGGAAGAGGAGGTCCCACAAATCCTGGCCAACTCAGCCTGGAGATGAGCAACCTCCTCCCTCAGCCCAGAGAGGTGCCTGCAGATGGGACAACACCGTATCCTCCAGAACATCTCCCGGAAAACTGCTGCTCCACAGCCACTGCACTACCACTCAATCATGTCTTATTTCTGGCCCCTTAACTGTTTGCAATCTTACTCTTTCCTCTGTTTTCTCTCTCTCCTTACTTTCTGCCTGTGTGCCCTTAAGCTCCTGATTGTTCTGTTCTGAGACAAGAATATCCTATATTTCTCAGTAGACCACTTACTTGTTCAGAGGCAGACCTCCAGCAGCTAGAGGGGGCTGGAGAGCTACTCTTGCCCTTCTAGGATGGTGGGTCCTTGGTGGTTCTGTGATCACTCACTTCCTGCCCCTAAACAGGAAGTTCCTGTTGTCAGTCAAATCCTGTGCCTATAAAAATAGAACTAGCTTTGGGTGGGAAGGAGGGCAATATAGTCCCAGTAGAGAAGTTCAGTCACACAGCAGTCCTTTCTCCTGGTGTCTTCTGCCAAGCTATTAGCAGAATCTTTCTAAGGCAGTCTTTAAATGTAGCTTCCTTCTAGCTAAGCCACTCCCCCTACTTACCAGATCTTTCCACAAGTAATTTAAACCTCACACCAGTTAAGTCCTTTCAGTCACCTGAGATTTACACCTAGATGACTTTTCAGTTACCCATTCAGTTCAGTTAACCCAAACACACATTTTTTTTGTTTTGTTTTGTATGTTAGTTTTTTTACCCTAAATTAAAGGTCCAAATACAAAAGTTCTTCTACTTTAGTCCCAGCAGAGAAGTTTAGTCACACAGCAGTCCTTTCTCCTGGTGTCTTCTGCCAAGCTATTCGGGGAATGGGGACAATACCAAATAAAAATTAGGGACGTAAAGAGGACGGTCAGGGAGACAAAGGCAGACATTGAGCTGCATATTGCATAGGGGGTTAAGGGTGGGAGAAAATAATTCTTCAGGCATGTTAAGGAAAAAGGCAAGCAGGGAGGGGGTATTGTTAGGTTACAAGAGGAGGGAGGGTACTAGAGGAAGATGAACAAAAAACAGCCATCCTTAATGATTATTTATTTTTTTGTTGTGGTTGATGTCTTTACTTTCCCTCCCGACCGGCCCCCTTCCACCAGCCACACCGCCCAGCCCCATAACCCAAGAGTCTACTGGACTCACCTCTGCTTCCACGAGGTGCCGGCTAGCCGGGTGCAGAGCCTGTGGGAGGTCGGCATCATCTTGCCGGTCAGGGTTCCTTTTTCCTCTTTTGCTTCCCATCCCCGAGCATGGAGAGAAGGCATGCAATGATGTCAATGGCCAAGCCGCGCATGCTTTCATATGCAGCATGCCGGGCATCTGCCCCACATCCACCCCCCTGTTGTGAGTCCATTGCACCAGTCCTAACCACCACCAGGGGCCAGTCATGCAGTGGACTCCATCCCCACGCCTTCCTGGAAGAGGAGAGCAGACCTCTGGATGCTCAACTCTCTCCCTCCACAGCCAACCCCTGGCAACCTGCTTGCACTGTGAACACGGGTCACCAGCATGGTAGGAGGTAAGGCATGGATGTCTCAGCCCTCCACACCACTAGACTGGCCCTTAATGATTACTTCTGCTTTGTCTTCACAAGGGAAGAAAGTGGGCCCCTGGCTAAATGTTGCATCCAGGCATCTGTCAGAGCATTCCTAAAATAAGGCAGCCAGTATTTACTGTACCAAAGAAAAGGTTCAAAAGGGTCTTGAAGTCCTAAAGGGAGATAAAGCCCCAGGGCTAGATGGGATATGCCGAGGGTGCTCAAAGAATTGGTTGTGGAACTGGCTGAGCCCCTAGTAGGGCTATTTAATAGCTCAATTCAGATGGGGTAGTTCCAAAAGACTAGAGGGTAGCTGACCTAGCCCCACTACACAAGGGTAGGGACAAGGAGGAACTGACAAATTATAGACCTGTCAGCCTTACCTCTGCAGTGGGTGAACTGATGGAGTCACTGATCAGAGATGACCTTGTGGACTGCCTAGACAGCAATGGTGTACAGGATAGTAAACAGCATGGGTTTGTGGCAGGGCGGTCTTGTCAGACCAACCTGATATTTTTTTTTGACTGGGTAACAAAGGTAGTAGATAAGGGCCACACTGGATTTACGCTACTTCAGTTTCAGAAAGGTTTTTGACTCGTGCGATATAAAAGATTGCTGATGAATCTAGAGGACCCGGGTGTGGCTAGGGACATAGTTAGCTGGGTAGAGAACTGACTGAAAGAAAGACAGTGGAGTGTGGTGGTAAACAAGGTCAGTTCAGAAAAGATGGAGGTCACAAGTGGGGTGCCACAGGGATCTGTCCTAGGTTTTTTCCTCTTCAACATGTTCATCAGCAATATTGCAGAGGGCATCTGGGGAAAGTTGTGTCTCTTTGCAGATGACACACAGCTCTGTAGTAGGGTATATAGTGATGAAGGGATCAGGGAGATGCAGAGGGATCTACAAAGACTAAATAAGTGGTATAAGGATCAACAGTTGAAATTTGACACCTCGAATGCTTATGTATCTAGGAAAATAAAACAGGACAAAATACTGGCTAAGAGGGGTTAAACTGAGCACTGCAGCAGAGGAATGAGGCCCTGGGGTCATCATTAGTGACTCCCCCAAACAATCAAGCCAGTGTAACAAGGCCTATATTAAGGCTAATAGGATGCTGGGGTATATCAGAAGGGACACTGATAGCAGAAAAAAGGAGGTACTACTACCTCTATATAGATCACTGGTGAGGCTGCATCTGGAACTCTGTGGCTCAGTTCTAGAGTCCTCACCTAAGGAAGGATAGGACAGGCGTTAGATAGTGCAAGTCAAGGTTGACCAAGATGATTCAGGACCAATAGGGCAGATCTTATGAACATCATCTTAAGGCAATGAACAAGTACTCACAGGAGACCAGGTGAGAGAGGGGTTGATATGATAGAGACCTTCAAGTTCCTAAAGGGAATAAACAAGGTGAACTATGGGGAACTAGCAGAGAGACAAGAAGCCAAGCTTACAAGTGGAAACTTGTGGGGGAAGGTTTAAGAGGGATGTGAGAAAATTATATTTTAGGAAAAGGGTGGTGGAGCCATGGAACAGTCTGCCAGCCAAGGTGGTGAGTGCCAAACAGCAAATGGTTTTAAGGGGACAGGGTGAAGGGTCGGGTGGTTGCTTAGGTCAGTAGCAGTAGGGAGGGAAGTGGGGGGGGTGGACCCAGAGGTGTAACTAGGCATACATACTGTATGCACAGACATACACCAAATTTTCTGAAAAACACTGAGCTGGGCAGTCACCTGTCATTGCTGGCTTAAGTTAGGTGGACAGCCAGGGACACCAGGGAAAGAGTGTGCATTTTTTCAGATGGACAAGTTAGCTGCACTAAGGTCAGAACCGGGCAGCAGTAGGACTGAATTTGAGTCACTCATGACTCCTGGAGGTGGAGCATCATCCACAGCTCTGCTCCACACATCCTCCTTTTAATTGACCTTTACTTGAGGTTCTACTTACTCCCCCTTGCTTCACGCACCCTCTCTCCTTCTCAGCTCTTGTTGGTGGCCATTGAGGTTCGCATTCTGTCATATTGTCCAACCGTCAACAGTGATTGTGCGGTGGCACATCCCCACTTTCACCTAGGCTGCCCAGCACCCTGTATCCACGCTGATGGTTCCATTTACTGAGTGAGAACTGTTGACAAAACTGTTCTTGCCAGGGGGTGTTTTATTTTGATAAGGGTGAATGCTGCCACACCAAGGATTCCCCTGCACCACACAGACCTTTGATTGTGGTGGGGATGGTGCCTTTCCCACTTCTGCCATCAAGTATGCTTAAGAAACTGAGGAACAATACCCTACAATCCCAATACTGTGGGCAGTCATATAGAATGCTGCACAAAACATGAACAATAAAAACTGGTTTTCAGTGATGTGAGCTACTCAATATGGGCTACTCAACATGAATTACCCATATTGAGCGGTTGTGGAAACAGTGACACGTAGAAAAGGTCTAATGCAGTATTAGAGCAGAGGACACATGAGCGATTGCCAGATGAAAGAGTTGAAATAATAGTAACTACTAACATCAGCGACCATGCAATATAGTGACTAACTCGCCAAACTGAGCAACAGTGGAGGGTGCATGATAGCATGCCATGAAACACCAATACCAATGGAGTAGAAGGTGGCACACTAGTTACCACATTCTGTAGCCACATACCGGGGGAGCATGTCCCAAGATGGGCGTACCACATGGAGCATCCTGTTGAGGCAGCCCTGTACTGGGACATGACTGACAGAGGATGAAGGTTGCAGGGAGGTGCACTGCTGCTGTGTCAATGCTGTGAGGTACAGTGACAGTGAGGTAGTTAGCTAGGCAAGTAGGCAGGCAGGTAGTGTGCCATGCTGGTCAACCATGACTGCAGCACCTCGAATCTGACTGCCAGTATTGTGGTGTAGTGCTCCCAGTAACAGCAGTACCCTACCCTGCAAAATGTGTATACCCCATGCTGTGATCTACACCTCAACAGGACCCTGTTATGTAGTATGGCAGCTTACCTTTTGCGGGAGGACCAGGGATGGATGTCCATGCTGGGAATGTATGCTAGAAAGCAACGGGTGTAGTGCTCAACTTACTGTTTTCATGATTGTGACATCCAGTCCCCAGATCCGGGTGTGACAGGGTTGAATAAGGCCCTGTCCCATTTGTTATACAGAAATAGTTGAATGCAAGGATCTGTTATATCCTCTCCTTTTCTGTCTCTTCTCTGTCTGGTTGCGCAACCAGATTTTCTTGTGTGACCTAGGAACTGATCACTCAGACGGTTTGCAATTCTCTGCCTCTCACTATCTGTCTGCCTTACCTAGCTATTTCTGTCTTTTTTCCCCCTTGCATATTTGTGAGTATAAAAGTATATGTGAATCTTTATGTGGAAATGTCACTAATACTGTGATACCTTTGTTTAAAACTGTATATAATTATACTGTTGAAATGATTGCAAAAAGCTATTTGGAACTCAAGGGGTTACCCTGAGAAGCTGGTTAGCAAACTATCTGAGATGGTGTGAACAAGATGCCAGTTCTGGATCATTATGTTCTTTTTGATGCACCTACAAGAACATTGGAAACTTACAAGAACATTGTGTGAGAAGCATGCTGTTTTCTTATCGAGTTTCCCTGGCACAGACTTATAAAAAGAGCAGCAATGCTTGTGCAAGAGAGAGACAGAGACAGAGACAGAGACTGAGATTTGAAATTGAGAAGAACAAACTCAGAAGAAGGACTCTGTTTTCTATGTTTCTACTGCCATTGTAAATAGTTATACTGACCGATTATTATTTTTTTATTTTGCTGTTATTAATAAAATGCTATTTGTGAATTTTGAAACTGCTCCTGGTGTTCCTGTGCTTCCTGACCTGTGCTTCGATGACAGATGGTGTCAGCTTAAGTGGGATTTACACCATGCATACACTCAACAAGGAGTCCTGTGCATGGGTACTAGACCTGGTTCCAGGGCAGCATAGCAGAAAGGTATGGATTCTGCAGCAGCAAGCCCAGGAATCATTACTAGAAGAATGGCAGCCAAACTAGAAGCACAAACAAAAGTCCAGACTGAGACTGTACAGCCAGCACCAGTCATGGAAAAAAAGAGCAGACAGTAACAGAATCTGAAAGCCTGACTGCCTTTTTCAAATGGTGGGCTATACAACAACAGATGGAAAAATAAAGAAGAAAAGAGATGTAGCGATGGATGGATGCCTTGCAAGTTATCAAAGCTGTAGGATCTGGCACAGGTCCAGCAGACCAACAAGACACAAAAAACTTAAAAAACATTAAACTTAGAAAGTTGAGTCCCTCGGATGATATTGAAGCATACCTGATAACTTTTGAAAGGGTTGCCACAGCCTGCCAGTGGCCAAAGCAGCAATGGGTAATCAGACTGGTACCTTACCTGACAGGGAAAACCTAACTTGCCTACAGCAATATGGACACTGCACAGTTAGAAAACTATGACTTGATGAAAAGAGAGGTCCTTAAAAGATATGACATCTCCGGAGAGACCTACAGGCAGAGATTTTGGCCTCTGAAGCACAACTCAGTCGACAATCCTTGAGAAGCCTTCACCCAACTCCAAGAGCTTCTTATGAAATGGCTCCAACCAGATTGCAAAACACTCCCACAGATCATCAAAACATTTGTAATGGAGCAGTTCATCGACATCCTACTCACAGATGTACAGCTTTGGGTAAAAGAACACCAACCAGAAAGTGGGGAAAAAGCTGTTTCTTTGGCTGAAGATTACCAAATGGCCAGACAGATGCCACAGCAGAGAGATAACATCCAAGCACTGGTAAGACACTGTTTTTCCTTTTAAAATCCAAGTCTGATAAGAACTTGGGGGTAACAAATCTGCACCCAAAGACTTTATTTGTTATAACTGTAATAAGCCAGGTAATATTGCAAGAAATTGCCGTAGTAAGAAGAGTGACACTGGAGCAGATTTTTCCTTAGCAAATTGGGGCAACTACTTAACAGATGTGAAGATGGGAGATAAGACTGTGAAGGGACTTATAGATTCAGGAAGTAGAAAGATCCTAGTGCATGTTGAAGTGCTGGGAAAACAATGTTCAAATGTACCAGGTACTGGTGTCATCTGTGTCCATGGAGAAACTCAATACTATCTCACCATCCAAGTGACTCTGAATATTAAGGGTGTGTCATAGCAAATGAAAGTGGGGGTAGTGCCTAAGTTACCGCTACCTGTGATTATTGGAAATTACTTTCCAGGATTTACTGAGTTAATCAAAAATGGAGTAAATCCTAATGTGTCAGCAGTTGTAGTGACAAGAGCTAAGGCAAAGAAAATCTCAGATGGTGGGGACTCTTCCTTTCATTGATTTTGATTTGGACTTGTTTGTACACAACTCTAAGATCTGGAAGTCCAAGAAAGAAAGATGACACCTGAGGAAACAGTGGCAACAAAAGACTGATGGACATAAAGGGTTAACATATCAAAATGCTGAAACTAAACTAGCTGCTTGTGGTTTTCTTTCAGAACAAGCTAACAATGTTTCTCTCAAGGGTTATTTTAATGCATTCAGGCCTAGATATACCTGTATGTGGCATCTGAAAGCATAGCCACTCCGGTCAATTGCACCTGTAGACGTACTCAGCTGACTTACACTCAAGCCTGGAAACATCTGAGGTAGTCAGCAGTTTTTACCTAAATATTAAACAAACTGAATTGCTTAGAACTGATTGCAAAGCACCATTGGAAAGATAATTGTGTGCTGAACAATTTTGCTGCTGATACTTTGTGTATCTCATGTATACTTTGGGAGTTATTTCATTTGTTTAAGGTATGGTGTGCATGGCTGACATTTGTCTCTCAAGCCTCACCTAAGCACCTTGAATAAATCTGAAAAAAAAAACACAGTTGTTTGGTATTTCAGGTAGTATAAAATAAAAAGTAAATGGATTACAATTGATTGTACAGCACTGTTAGAAAGGCAATTTTGTGCTGAACAATTTTGCCACTGATACTTTGTGTCTACCATATATACTTTAGCAGTTATTTGCATTTGTTTAAGGTATGGTGTGCATGGCTGACACTTGTTTCTCAAGCCTCACCTAAGCACCTTGAAATAAATCTGAAAAAAAAATACAGTTTGGTATTTCAGCTAGCATAAAATAAAAACTAAATTCATTACAAATGATTATGTAGCAGTATTGAAAAGGTAATGCTGTGCTGAACAATTTTGCAGCATGTACTTTGTGTGTAGCACTTACAGTTCAAGAGGTATTCACATTTGTTTGTGGCATGCTGATTGTGGCTTGATTTTGTTTTGAAAGGCCCATGATGCATTGATAAGAGTATACAGGGCTCAAGTGGTGGAAGTAAAGACCTCTTGTGGTGTAAATGAGTTTGCAGCTGGGAGTGAAACCAAACCAGGGTGAACCAATGTTTAAAAAATGTAATGGGCCACTGTACAGAGTTTGGGTTAAAACTCAGACACAGGACATGGTAGAACAATTGGTTATACCACAAAAGTATAGATCTGAGTCGTTACAGATAGCACATGATAGTCCAATGGCTGGTCACTCAGGGAGGGATCACACCCTTGCCAGATTGCGGTACAGATTTTACCGACCTGGAATTCATGAAGATGTTGCTACCTATTGCAGTTCCTGTGTTGAGTGTGAGAAAGTAGCTCCAGTAACTAAAAAAGACAAGGAGCCCCTGGTGCCCCTACCCTTGATAGATGTGCCTTTTTTTTCTTCACATCTATATTTCTCCTTTCCCTGTATGGCCCACATCTGACTGACTCACCCAGCTCCGTCTCCCAGGATTACCGGGGCTTACCTTATGCCTGGTCCAGGGGCGGTGCCTGCGGAGAGTCGGTCACCATCCTGCCGCTGGTGTTTTTCTGCTTTTCTCCCCATTTTTTGCCTGAGGACCCCAGGAGAAGTACGCATGCATGTGGAGGCACGCATGCACCTTACATTCCCGGTAACAGCCCTCCTCTGCCCGCTCCATTGGCCTATCGCCAGCACCCTTGCTTGTTCAGACCCTCAGCCTCCACCAGGGGGGAGCTGAGAGCAAGGGATACCACCCACCTCCCCGGAGAGGAGAGCTGCCTTGATGGCTGCTCCATCCAGCTCTGTCTGCCCCCCCCGTGCTGACCTCTGATGACCCAGGCTCGCTCCTGAACCCAGATCGCCAACATGCCACAAGGTGAGACGTCCAGCGCCTCAGCCCTCTGCACCACTGGGATGACCTATAGATGTGCCTTTTGAGAGTATTGTAGTGGATGTGGCTGGCCCCTTAGACAAAAGTAAAAAGGGTAATCAATTCATTTTGGTAGTATGTGACTATGCTACTCGATACCCAGAGGTAGTTCCAATGAGTACTGTTACAGCCCCAAAAGTGGCAGCAGAGTTTGCCTAAATGTTCAGTTTGCCTAAATGTTCAGCAGGGTGGGTATACCTAAAGAGATTATTACTGATCAGGGTAGTAATTTTGGTGCTGCATTACTGAAGGAGTTGTACTGACTACTAGGTATCACTGCCATAATAACCTCTCCTTATCACCCTCAGACTAATGGTCTTGTTGAGCATTTTAATCAAATCTTAAACAAATGATAAAAAGGTTTGTAAAAGGGGAAGAGAAAAACTGGGACCAATATTTACCTTACATGCCTTTTGCTTTTACAGAGAAGTGTCAAAGGCATCAACAGGGTTTTCACCTTTTGAAATGCTGTATGGTAGACAACCTAGAGGATCACTAGATGTAAGAAAAGAAGCAGGGGAAGATAACCCCAGTCAGAAACAATCTATTACATCTTATAGGTGTACCCTGAGAAAGAAGCTGACAAAATATGTTGAAATCACCCATAGTAATCAGGAAGAGGCCCAAATCCAGTAGAAGGTGTATTATGACCGTGGGGTAAAAGAAAACATTTTGATCCAGGTGAAAAGGTCTTGCTACTGTTACCCACTACAGAAAATAAACTGTTAATGAAGTGGCAAGGGCCTTATAAAGTGCTTAGATGTACTCACACAGTTAACTATAAGACTGAGACCCCTGATAGGAAAAATCCTACCAAACCATACCATGCTAACCTCCTGAAGGAATCGGTTGAAAAAACACCAAAGACTGCTTTGCTAGTTTTACCAGAAACTGACACAGAAGTTATTGATGTAGCTTATGACAGACTGGAACAAACTGTAAATCCTGATGCTATAAAGGTGAATGTTTCCTTAATTTCAGAACAAACTGCAGACATTTGTAACTTGCTGAAGACATTTAACAAATATTTTTACTACAGTACCAGGCAGAGCAAAAGGGGTCAAACATGTAACAGTGACAAGGAATGCTCGCACTATTAGACAAAAGACATACAGATTACTAGAGCAGTTAAGAGCTGACATAGTTAAGGAAATACAAAGAATGAAAGAATTGGAAGTCATAGAAGAGTTGAGAAGTGCATGATCATCACCAATGGTGATTGTAAACAAAAAAGAAGGGGATGTAAGAATCTGCCTTGATTTTAGGAAACTTAATCAAGTGTCAGAATTTGACGGTTATCCTATGCCCAGAATAGATCATTTGGTGGACAGAATGGAGAGTGCCAAGTATATCAGTACCCTCAGTCTCACCAAGGGTTACTGGCAAATCTCCCTAGCTATAGAATCCAGAGACGATACTGCATCTGCAACTTCTATGAGATTTTATCAGTTCACCACCATGCTGTTTGGTTTACATGGTGCATCTGCTACATTCCAGTGGTACATGGATTTAATTTTATCCCCTCACATTGGTTATTGTGCTGTGTACCTGGATGATGCTGTGGTGTAGAGTCCAGACTGGAAAAGCCATCTGGAACACCTAGGCGCAGTTATCCAATCAATCAAAACAGCAGGCTGACAATTAATCCTACCAAGTGTGTATTGAGCATGTAGGAAACCAGATATTTGGGCTATGTTTTGGGAAATGGAGAAGTCAGGCTAGAGGTTTCTAAGATAGAAGCTGTAGCTAATAGCCCTGTCCCTAAAACAAAGAACAATGTCAGGTCATTTTAAGGGCTGGCTGGTTATTATTGGAGATTTGTTCTCAGCTTAGCTGAGTTAGCTACTCCCCCCACTAAACTCACAAAGAAATGGTTCCTGAATAATATGAAATGGACCTCAGAGTGTGATGAGGCTTTCAGGCCATTTAGAGTGCATTATGTTCAGCCCCTGTTTAAAGGGTAACTGGCTAGAATAGTGCTACCAGAATAGCACAAGGAAAGACAGAGCTACACTGAACAGCACTGCCACAGACAGTGAGATGGGATTTACAGCGTTTGCAGTAAGCACTCCCCAGGTTGCTATCCATGGTGATGGTGATGCCACAGGACAAGAACAGCAGAACACCAGAGGTTGGCTGAGCCGCTCCTGTGGCATGGATGACTGAGGCATGGAGCAGCTCGGCCGGGTGGCAGTGCATATCAGGGTTCTGATTCAGGTCTCCCTTGACTTTTTACAATCGGGACTTTTTTTTTTTCAAGGGGCCATGGAAACAGTATTCCACGGCCCCACAAATTTCATCTTGCTCCGTGATCTGCTCCCCCCCCCCCCGGAGTGAGAATCCTTAGTACAGGGGGTGCAGGGGAAGAGTTCCCTGCATTGGGGGGCCGCCACAAAAACAAAGTTGACAGCATTTTTGCAGGCACAATTGTTGTCTGCACTGTTCTTGCTGGCACTGTTCTAACCTAGTGCCATTTTAAGAAGCCCAGACTTTGAGAAACAATTTCTGTTACAGACTTATGCATCAGAGGTAGGCCTAGGTACACTCTTGAGTCAGCATATAAATGGGAAAGAATATCCTATTCTATACATAGGTATGAAGCTGCACAACAGAGAGAAAAGGTACTCCACCTGTGAAAAGGAATGCCTTGTAGCAAAGTGGGCAATGGACCTCCTTAAGTTTTACTTATTAGGAGGTGACTTTGTACTTGTAACATATCACAGTCCTCTCTCTGTTGACTTAACCAAATGAAGGATAAATATTAGAGAATCACATGGTAGTACCTGACACTACAGCCATTTAAACTTGAAAGTGATGTACAAATCTGGGAAAGAGAATGTCAATGCTGATTTTCTGTCAAGATATGGATCAGCAATTGAAAATTCCAAATGTTGAAAAAATATGAGTTGAAACTTCTCTGTTTGCTATGCTGCATATGCACATAACTGTAAAAGTTGTAGGCTAGTGCTAGAAGATAATGAAAAGAAAGTTTTGGAAACCTGCTTTTGTAAAACAGATTTCCTCTTAAAGAGGGGGGTATGCAACAGGGCTCAATAAGGCCCTGTTGCATTTATTATACAGAAAGAGCTGAATGCAAGGATCTGTTCTATCCTCTTCTTATCTGTCTCTTTTCTGTCTGGTTGCACAACCAAATTTTCTTGTGAGACCTAGGAATTGATCACTCCAATGAGTTTGCAGTTCTCCACCTCTTGCTATCTCTCTGCCTTCCCTTGCTATTTCTGTCTTTTCTCCCCCATTGCATATCTGCAGGTATAAAAATATATGTGAATCTTCATATGCAAATGTCACTGATACTGGGATCCCTTTGTTTAAAACTGTATATACTGTAGTTATACTGTTGAAATGATTGCAAAAAGCTATCTGGAACTCAGGGGTTAACCTTAGAAGCTAGTTTGCAAACTCTGATATGCTGTTAGGCCAGTTCTGGGTCATTATGTTCTTTTTGCCGCACCTGTAAGAACATTGGAAACTTGCAAGAACATTGTGTGAGAAGCATGCTGTTTTTTTAACAAGTTTCCCAGGCACAGACGTATAAAAAGAGCAGTAATGCTTTAATGCTTGTGCAAGAGAGAGACAGAGACTCAGATTTCAAATTGAGAAGAACAAACTCAGAAGGACTCTGTTTTCTATCTTTGTACTGCCATTGTAAATAGTTATACTGACCAATTTTATTTTTTTAATTTTGCTGTTATTAATAATAAAACACTATCTGTGAATTTTGAAACTGCCCCTAGTTTTCCTATGCTTCCTGACCTGTGCCTCAATGACATTGGGCACCATATGCACATAGCCCAACATGAGTCAACACAATGAACACCCACAGTGCAGTTGGTACTGTGTAGTTGCCTGTGAGGCATCTGAGTCACAAATGAGGGACATGGTATGAGCACCGTAGACCATGGGATGAAAAATACCTGGATGGGGCGGTTGCAAAGATGTAACATTCCCCACACCATGGCTGTGCATGACACTCACCAGTGCCATCCATCCAGCTGTCAGCACACTGTTGTAACTCAGCGACCTGCACAGGAAATCATGGGGACTACATGCACAGCATTCTAAAGGCTGGACAGTGGAAAGCAGGTACCGTTAGGTTAGTGGGGCCCATAGAGGGGCAGGGCATCAACAGATACTAGTCTGTAGGCCACAATGCAGTAGAATGCACCTAACTGACACTGAGTAGCACATGCCAGGTGTGACCTGTTAGCTGCCGCCGGCTTGCGTTGGTGTGTGGAGGAGGTATAAGGGGGTGTGGGAAGGCTGTGTTGTGTTGACTACAGTGCTGTGTTGTGTTGCTGGAGTGCTGTTTCATTGTGTTGCTAGAGGACCACTATGTCAGCAGAGTGTTTGAAGATCCAGAAGGGCATGCCCCTGCTGGCATATGCTGGCTATCTCTACCACTGGGACAAGCAGATCGGACAGAAGATACACTGGCAATGCACAGAACATAACAAATACCGGTGCCTGGCAAGGGTGCACACAGTTGCCGCCCATGTAGTTTGCTGCCTCAAGACCCACGACCATGTGCCCGATGCCGGCACTATTGCTGCACTCTGGATCCTGTGTGAGGTCCAAGACAGGGCCCGCTGAAGTGTGGAGAGCATATCAGTGGTCGTGGTGCAATGTACCTTAAGTCTGCCTGATGCAGTAGCCGGGTGACTACTGGGCAAGCAACTTCTGAAAAGGACTCTGCAGTGGCTCAGACAGGTGGAGAGGGGTTTTCACATTGCACCTTGCACTATGCCAGATCTCGTCGTGCCTGAATAGCATAAACTGACAGCAGCAGGTGACAGGTTCCTCCTGTTTGACAGCAGGCCTGAAGGGGACCAGGCACTGCTTTTTGCCCCAAAGAAGAACATATGGTGCTTGATGGAGGCAGAGGACTGGTTCTTGGATGGGACCTTTTGTTGTGCCCCTCTTTTGTTCTCACAGCTCGCATGGGCTGTGGGATGGGCTGGTACTCCCACGGTGTATGTGGTCATGTGCTCATGGAAAACACAGACATATGTTTGGGTCTTCAATTATCTGAAGTAGGCAAGCCCTGAGATGTGTCCACAGACCACCTTGATGGATTTTGAGCAGGCAGCATGGAAGGGCCTGCAGACTGTCTTTCCCAGCACGCAGGTTAGGGGGTGCTTTTTTCATTTCACCCAGGCCATCTGGAGGAAGATTCAGGCATGTCTAGCACTGCTGGAGCAGTATGGGGAGGATGAGAACTTGGCCCTACATGTCCGCCTGCTGCTGACACTTGTATTTGTTTTGGTGGGGGATGTGCTACCAGTGTATGATGAGCTTCATGAGTGGGCATTCTTTGTGGAGATTGAGGAGTTGTTGCAGCCCCTAATAGACTACTATGAGGACACCTAGATCGGGCATCTGCAGGGCCACTTTGGCCAACACAGGCTGGTGTTCCCCCTGACATTCTGGAACTACCAAGATGCCACCACCCAGGGTACAGCATGTACCAACAACACTGTGGAGGGGTGGCATCAGGATTTCATCACCAGGGCTGGAGCCACAGACCCCATGATTCTGGTGTTTCCTCGACTGTCTGCTGCAGGAACAGCGCCTCATAGATGTTCACATGGAGCAGCAGGTGTCCAGTACTGCTACCCCACTGGGAAGAGGAAGTACAAAGACCTCAACAGGCAGCTGGCAGCAATGGTGGAGGAGTACCTCACTTGGTCCCATTATGATTATCTATGTAGGACTGCGTATAATTTCCAGCTGCAACCATGAGCAGTTGAGTACCTCATGTGCCACATCTGGGGCTTGTGTGGACTGACAGCACTGCAAGGTTACTAGTGGTAGTAGGGCATGTGTCCTGTCATTGTACATTGGTGGTGTTTTGTTTTGTTTTGGGGCATGGTGCCATTTTTCTGTCCTTCCATGTATCCCATACACAGCTGTCCTGGGGGCAGCCTGTCTGCCTTGACCTCTATTGCAGCAGGGGTGTGCTTTGTTTTGGGGGCCATTGTATCCATCTGTCAGTCCTCATTACTATTCATGGACAGGTCTGTATACCCTGTTTGCCTGTTTCCATTGATGGAACCTGTTTTACCAGCTGGTTGCACCGTACGTATGTTCCTGGTTCATCAGTGCCCTGCTGATCCACTGGGTGGGGGGCTACGTGCTTTTTCCATTTTTCCAGTTGTTTTTTTATGGGCGTAGTCACTGTTCAGATGCCCCAATGTTACCTTACTTGCCAGAGGGTCCTTGTTTTTTTATGGGGCGAAGTCTCTGTTCAGCAGCCCCCATGTTATCTTAGTTGCCAGCAGGCCTGCCAAGGGCCTATGTGTCCTTATCCTTTTTTTCCACCCATGTTACCGTAGTTGCCAGTGGGTCCTGCCTGGGGACTACGTGCCTTTTCCCTTTTTTCCAGCTGTGGGTGTTTTTTTTTTAATGGGGTGAAGTCACTGTTCTGATGCATGCGTGTTTGCAACAGTGCCCCCATGTAGGGCAGTGTGCTGTGTGCCAAGTCTGTGTTTGGCCATTGGTGTTGTTTTCTCACAGTGTGCTTGGTCACCCACTTGCCATTCACTGATGTTGGCAGGGGCAATTTCCATCTATGCTGTTATTCATTCACAGTTCTTACCAGTGCTTTTTTGCTTTAGCTGTTATCACATAGAACCATATAAATGTGTTTATTGAAGGTATCTTTCACTACTTAAATAGACTATCTGGTCATGAGGGTGGTGGGGGTGGGAATCAGGTGCGGGACTCATGGGGGAAGACATGATCAGAAGTGTTGATCCTTCCCTAATCTACACCATGTGGTGCTGTCCTGATCATTCATTTGGCAACTGGGGTCCAGTGAAATGCCCCTCCCATCCCCCCAGCAGAGAAATAATAGGCAACTATACTTTCTTTTTTTTTTTTTGCTTTTTTACTCCTTGTTCCTTCAGCCCTCACATTCAGGGGAGCCCCAGCCCCGTCACCCCGGTGTCCACCATATGGCATGTATGCTCCCAAGGCTTATCCCCCTGGTGGAGCAACAGAGGGGACCCTCCTCCACCAAGACCGGATCCAGTATCACACCATGGCTGGCTGGATGTGGGGCCTGCCAGCTCCCCCATCATCTGCCGGGAGCTATTTTTGTTGTTTTCTTTTTCTCTCTCCCCTCAGGGGCAGTGCATGCAATGATGTCTGCAATGGTGTCATGTACACTCCCTCGCGGCGCCACACTATCAAGTGTCAGCACTGCTCCCGTCCCTCTTGTTGTGGCATCAGTGCACTTGCCCCCAGCCACCACTAGGGGCCAGACAAGCACCAACTACTGGAGTCCGCCATCCCCAGAGAAGGAGAGCTGTCCTCCGGATGCTCAATCCTTCTCTTCCCTGCTGACCCCCAGTGGCCCGTGCTCGATGCTGAATGCGAGTCACTGGCATGGAGCAAGGTGTGGTGCCCAGTGCCTCAATCCTCAGCACCATTGGGCTGGCAGCCAACTATACTTTCTCATGGTCTGGAAGCTTAAAGACATTCTTCTTAAGCTTACATTGAATCAATGAAGATGTTCTTCTTAAGCTTACACTGAATTAATGCTGCTGTCTTAGACCTAGCCCACATACTTCCTGGGACCAACAAAATTGAATGTCGGGACTGAAAGCATGGCAGTTAAAGACTATTGAATCTATGTTGCCTTTGTTGATTATTTACCTACTGTGGGCTGGTTTTGCATATTAACTGTTGTTGTTATATTTTAAAGATCTATAAGGAGTAAGCATCACTATAGGGCATAATATAGCTACGTGGGATGGGAATCCTATTGCCCATATGGGGGATTACGTGGTCAGCGATCTCAAATGTTGCAGCATACAGCTAATAGCAGTGGATAAGTACTACAGCTAGTTATTACTAGATGTAGGGAGATGGAGACCCATCCTCACTACCTTACAACTTCCTTACGTGATGGGGCTTGTGGGGAGTGGGTTTCCTTTAGGTGCTCATCACCCCTTTCACCCTCAGCACATAGCATAAATTCAGAAGGTGAGTTGGAGGTTTCATCCACCACACAGGGCATGAAGCAGCACAACATCCACATTTTCCCGGCAATGCATCTCTAAGGAGCCTGCACATTGTGGTTGGGGAGAAATGCTTTTTACATGGCAGAACCTTAGCTGTGGCTTCATGCCCATGCAACTTCACCTGTGCCTGCCTAACGTTGCTGTTATAAGGTGCTGGCACTGTGCTTTTGACCTCTCTTTTTGGGGAGCAGTTTCCTCTCTCTTTCTCCTTCCTTCTTTATGGATGCAAGCGGGTGGAACCCCCTAAACCATAATGCAACATTTTTCTGCCATAATACTGATGGCTCCAGTCCTAACTGTAAGTGATTGTCAGTTTCTTCACCAGGTCTTCTGTTATACAAATCCCACAAACCTATAGCAGCAGGAAACCCAGTGGTGTTTAGGAATGCTCGCATAGTTTGGGCACCCTCACTGACCAAAGGGGTTTTGAAGATGAAAAGTAGGGAGGAAGACCCTCTTCTACAATTTTGGAAAACACCACTCTCATGGTATTCAGCAAGTTATTCTATGTTCTGTATATTATGAGACATTCTGTTTAAATGTATTATGTTGTTTAGTTCATGAGTTCACTACTTGCTGTGCATTTTGTGGTGGGTCTGGCTGAGGGGTCTGGGGGAAATCTGTTGGGCTGGGAAGTTAGATACTTACTGATCTGGAGGAAAAGGCAACATGCTTACCTAGAGACTCTAGGGAGGGGGCTAGGATGCAACTCAATGATTGTGCTTGAGGGTTGGGGATTCTAGGGAGCTGGGCTTGGATGAAACTTGCTGGGCTGGAGATGGTCAGGGGCCTCATACTTAAGCATCTGGTTGGGCTACTGGGAGGAGGATTCAGGCAACATGCTGGGCTTTGGGGGACTATGGTGCAACTTACTAGGCTGGAGAAGGAGGTAACAGGGTAGCAAATTCTGTTTCAAATGCCCCTCAGAGTGCACCAGAATGCACCAAAAGACAAAAATTTTAACAATAATTAACATTTTTTGTGCATACACTTTTTTTAAAAAACTGGTTATTCTACTGGATGGATCGAGAAGGATAAAATCCCATATTGACAATAGTTCCTGGCATAGATAGAGAACTCTGGGTACACTAGAGGGGCCTTTGGTCTAGTCCTATCATAATTGCCTATGTTTCTATGTTGTAAAGCACATGCAAGGGCTCATAGGAAACATTCGAGCTGCACTCAGCTTCACAAACACCACACAGATGCATCCAATGAAAATACCGTTAACTTATTTTATCAAGACATTTGGGAGGCTTCAGGGAACAGGTTTATCAAATTTTCATGTTTGTAAAACAAGAAATTCTAAAACTATAACTGCTTCTGTCTGGTGTCTGTGAAGCACATGCAGGGCCTCACAGGAGACATCTGAGCCACACGCCGCTTCATAAACACCTCACAGATGCACCCCTTGAAAAAACCTTTACCCTTTTTTAACAGGCTGGGCATCTGAGGGTCTTTAGGGGACACTTTACAATAAATGAATACACAAGACTATGAGAGCACATACAGTAGGTGTTCAATATTTCTATTGTTTATTTTATTGTTTTCACTTTGTTACTTTGTGCTGTACTTTATATACAGGTACTTTAATTCATTTTCTATTTTTCTGCTGGTTCATTACTTTTAAGTACATACTGTACTTTCTATCTTGTTTTTGCTTTGTACACATAGAGTTTGCCTTTAATTACAATACCTTAAGAATATTGTACTTTACTTTTTTTTTACTTTCTACAGTGCAATGCAGTACTTTAAGTTCCTATTGTATTCACTGTCAACAGCAGGAGGCCTTGTTACACTGAACAGGAGGTTCAGTCAGTTGTTTTACAATAGTTTGCTTTGTACACATATTAGCGTACAGTAATTTTATTTTCCATGTTTTTACTTTAATTGCAATACTGTGCAATACTGTGTTTTATTTTTACTTTCTACTAACCAGTACATTACAGTACTGTACTTTTACTTAATTCCATTTATATGTTTATCATTCTTTAGATAGAAAGAGGCCCAAATCCCAAAACAGAATGAAGCCCAGTCTTCAAGATTAACTCAGTGCTACAGTACTCTGCAGCCACAACTGTCTCTGGCAGCAGACAAGCCTTTCCAGCTCCTCTCTGGTTTTTCTGCACTTTACTATACTATAGCTCTTCACTTTTTTAATTTTCATTGTTTTTGTATGGTACATTAACTTAAGTCCATTCTTTCTTTTTTCCTTTTTTTCATTTATTGGTGCTGCTCTACAGCTGCGATGGCCTCTGGTCATGAACAACCAGTTCCAGCCCCTCCCAGGTCCCCACTTTGCTTTTCCTGGAGTCCTTGATTGCTGGGTCATTCGGGGCTCTGTTGGTTGCATCCCTCCACAGGGCATCCACCTTCTTCCCCTCCACTATCTGCAGGACCATGGTTCTGATTTCCTCCTGCAAGAGACATGAATAAAAAAGTGTTGTGCATACAGTATAGAGGCCAGTACTGTAGTGTGGCCATAGTAGGCCCAAGACTTATTTTGGAATCAAGTTCAACATCCATTAACAGCTACATTTTCTCAAGTTTGTAAACTCTCGGTACTCATGGCCCAACCCTAATTTACCTAAACTAACCATTAACATGCAAAGTTCAGTTTACTCAAATCCATCAATGATTTTTAAAGAATGATGCAACATGTCCAAATCACTAACACTTATTCAAGGTATGCTTAAATATAATTACCATCCCTGCACTTTCGTTTTTTTTATTTATTATTATTTATTTAATTATTCAGAAATAACCTATGAGCAAGAGCTCTTTTACAAAGGATCCACTTCAGAATAAACACTTGTAAATGTACAA
Source organism: Neoceratodus forsteri (assembly GCA_016271365.2). NCBI lineage: Eukaryota > Metazoa > Chordata > Ceratodontiformes > Ceratodontidae > Neoceratodus > Neoceratodus forsteri. The sequence continues at coordinate 154,091,918 of CM028131.1, read as the reverse complement.
TCATCAAAAACATAGACAAACAGACATGGTTACAGCAAAACATTTGCTAAAAAAGGAACATTGTAAAGTGCTGTGAGCAAAAAGAGCAATCCTGATTGGGGGGGAGAAAAGGAGAAGTGAAAAAATGTAGCAGTCTCATAGACGACCTTGTTAGCAGATGGGGAGGTGGGGGTGCGTAGCGGGGAAGCAGCAGGTGAGTGTGATTAGGGCAGGGGAGGATATGGGGAGACAGGAAGGAGGGAGAAAGGAGTGGACCAAGGTGATAAGGAGCAAGGTTAGGAAAGGGTGAAGAGAGGAGTCACAGTAGGGGGAGGGAAATACAAGGCGCAGCCAGGGTCGGGGGGGGCAAGGTCAGTGTGTCCTGTGGAAAACAACATGGAAGAGGAGATATTAAGAAAGAGCAGTGCATCCTAGAATGGGAGATCTGAGGAGCAGGGAGCTGCTTAGGGATACCTGCAAGTGCCCATCAGGCAATTAAAAGCACTCCTGGAGAGGAGGTACTGTTTGAATTCTGTCGGAAAGGCTGATAGACTTGAAGTATTACGTATGACCTCCACACTTTCATTGAGCCAAAGTGAGGCTCTATATACAAAGGATCATTGACCGAGTACAGTTCTACGAAGTGGGACAGACAGCGCACCCTGCATTCTACCTCTGGTTCCATACTTACTGCCAGCTGGGGAAAAAAGTTCAGAGATGCAAGGGGGGAGGCCCTTGCCCAGAAGTGCCTTCTTGCCAAGTAGACAGGTTAGGAATTTAATTCTGTTCTCAAGAGATAGCCAGTCCGTCTGTGTACACAGAGAGCAGGTGTGAGTAAAGCAGTTGGCAGCAATGGCTAGTCTACATGCCTTGTTAAGGGTGGTCACCACCCACTTTAGTGCTGTATCCATAGCTGACCCATAGGCCACTAGCCTGTAATCTATGATGGATAAAATTGAGCTATTGATGGACAGACAGAGTGCCATTGGTGTGAGATTTTTTCAGTGTCTATATAAAACTCCAAGCTTGGTCTTCCAAGTTGTGTACTGGGTGTGCTTTGAAACAACTAAGAAGCTGCATGGGATATACTATGTTGGGCTAGATATCTGTAACTAATCTCTCTCTCTTGCTTACATCTGAGAGAAGTTTTCCTTACTTTTACATTGGTATTGCTTTGTGTTTAATTATTTTAGTTTTTAATTCAGGAAGGGGGTTTTCAAAACTGCTTATCTTGTCAGCATCTTCAGAAGGGCTGAAATAACTGCATATTTGATTTTCCTTTGTGGCTAACAAACCACCAGGCTGTTTTGGGGCTGGAGAGATTTACCTGTGTCTGACTTGGATGTCTGGATTTTTCTGTTTGATTAGCAGGGTATTTTCTCTGTCAAATTGTTGTGTAGGGTATCTTGCTGACAGGAAGGCACTCATCGCAGTGGTGGGTGGGAGCTTTTAGCTGATTGTTTTGTGAGGGCACAGTTTAGGCTCAACCCTTTCCCACCCCTCACCCCACCCACCCTGGAAATAGTTCCTTTATACCTGAGGTTATGACTTATTTCCTCCAGAGTGCAAGGTATATCACTGTCATATCCTCTCTAGCACACTGCACTGACAATATAAGCATACACACTGTATAATATATATATTTCTATATAACAAACCAATCACATGCCTTGGCACACACACACACACACACACACAAAACAAACAAAAAAAGTAGATAAACATGTGGGGAGTAGTGCAATGTAATGGCTGTGGGGCAGCAGTCTTCCAGGAGTCTTTCTGGAGGCTGAGATGCTGCCCAATTTGCAGACAACTCTGTGCCCTGAGGGAGGAAGTTGCCCATCTTCAGGCCTCACTGGACAGTAGTAAGGAAACCTTCCCCCAGGCCACACTGGACAGTAGGAAGGGAACCTCCCCCATCCAGGGAGCACTAGTGCCACCACCACTACCTCAGAGGTTTCGAAGAAAGCACAGCAGTTGGACCACAGTGGGCTCAGGGAGGGTGAGGATGGTGGAATAGAGACACACCCAGTCAATTGTTCCACTCCACAATCCATACACCATTCTGGGGGAGCATAGCTCCCCTATGGATGCACCGGCAGAGAAGACTGATGACAACTGTCAAAAGGGAGACCCACAGGAAGGAGGCAGAGGACACCACAGGAAGAAAGCAGCTCCTGGCGGGGGACTCAATTATTAGGGGGGATAGAACTGGGGGGAGCTGGGAAAACTGAAGTAGGGTGCCTGCCTGGTGCCATGGCTTGGAGGGACAGGAAGCGCATCCTCAGGATCACAAGAACAGCTGCAAGGGAGTCTGAGCTGGACATAATTGTCCACCTAGGGACAAATGACTTGGCTTATCATGAGATTAGAGCAGTGCAGGAGGACATTGCAGAGTTGGGAAGGGGCCTAAGACAAGTAGCTCACACAGTATCCTTCTCAGAGGTGCTGCCTGTCAATGGCATGGGGGAGGAGAGGGTAATTAGCACCATGCAGTTTAACGAATGGTTGAAAAAATTGTGTGGAGCACAGGGGTTTGGCTTCATTGGGGACTGGGGTTCCACCTGGAAGGACACCAGCCTATACTGGCAGGATGGTCTGCATCTGTCCAGGAAGGGAAGAAGTCTTTTGAGCAATCAGTTTAAATGCTTCATTGGCAAGCTTTCAAACTAGTCAAAGGGGGAGGCACTGATAAGCAGCAGGAAAATCCCAGCCTCTCCCTACAAAACAGGGTACTAAATGAGAAAAAGACTGAGGTAGAAAGGTCAGTGGGGGATGCTGCAACAGAAGGTAAAGCCATCAAAAAATGAAGAGCAATGAGTACCAATGCCCGTAGTCTGGGTAACAAGCTTCCTGAATTAGTGGCCTTGATGGAGGAGGAATATCTGGATATCGTGGCAGTCACAGAAACATGGTACACACAAAACCATGACTGGGACGTGAACATATCAGGATACACTATCTACAGGAGGGACAGGAAAGGTAAAAGAGGAGGAGGAGGAGTAGCTCTTTACATAAGGGAAGGAATAAAAGCAACAGAACAAAAGGGTAAACAGGGAGGAGAAGAAGCACTGTGGGTAAATTTGGAGACAGGCAATGGCACCACAATCCGCAGAGGGGTTGTATACAGACCCCCTTCTCAGGGGGAGGAAATGGACAAGGAAATGATAGAAAGTATACTTAGAATAGCAGAAAAAGGGGAGATATTGCTGATGGGTGATCTGAATATGCCAGATGTTAAATGGAGTGCAGTTGCAGCAGCCACTTCAAAGAGTGGAGTTATTCTAGATGCCCTACAGGGGGCATGCCTTAGACAACTAGTATTGGAGCCCACTCGAGAAGGAGCAATATTAGACCCGATTCTCTCAAATGGAGATGGAGAGAGGATCACAGATGTAGAAGTGAGTAGCCATCTGGGAACTAGCGACCATCGAACAGTATGGTTCACAATAAACACAGCAATAGAGTCAAGCCATACAAAGGCAAAAGTACTGGACTTTAGGAGGGCTGACTTTGCCAAAATGGGTGATTGCCTAAGGAATGCACTAGCAAATGGGCAGGAAGGAGGGGTGGAAGAACAATGGGGAATAATAAAAACTGCCATCACGGAGATAATGAGCCTTTGTGTGAAGCAAATAAACAAAATAAAATTATGTAAGAAACCACTATGGTTCTCAAAGGAAGTGGCAGTGAAGGTACAAGAGAAAAAGAAAGCATTCAGGAAGTACAAGGAATTGGAGAAGGAGCAGGACAGAGAACTGTATCAGTTAAAGCAAAAGGAGGCTGGGCAGGCAGTCAGAACAGCAAAGGCCCAAACCGAGGAAAAGATAGCCAACTCAGTTAAGAAGGGGGATAAAACCTTTAATAGGTACATCAGGGAGCGAAGGAAGACCAAGAGAGGGATAGTGAGGCTTAATAAAGGGGAGGGACGGTGGGCAGAGGGAGACTGTGAAAAAGGCAGAGATACTAAACAAATATTTTTGCTCAGTATTTACAAATGAAGAGGGGGAGGTACATAAAACAAACAGTAGAAACACTCTGGATACAGAAGTTGATACCAGCCATTTATAGAAGAAGGGTTCTGAAAGAACTCTTAAAACTGAAGGTGGACAAAGCAATGGGGCCTGATGGGATTCATCCCAGAATTCTAAAAGAACTAAGGGTAGAATTAGTGACACTACTGACTACCCTCTTTAACAAATCATGGGAGGATGGGGTGGTACCCGAGGACTGGAGGAGGGCAGATGTGATTCCCCTTCACAAAAGTGGGAGCAAGGCAGAAGCAGGAAACTACATACCTGTTAGTTTAACCTCAGTGGTAGGGAAAATGATGGAATCACTTCTGAAGGAAAGAATTGTCGAGTATCTAGAAGCCAGAGGGGCACAGGACCCAAGGCAGCATGGATTCACAGCGGGAGGTCATGCCAGACGAATCTGATAGATTTCTTTGACTGGGTGAACAAAGTAGTAGATCAAGGAGGGGCTGTGGACATGGCCTACCTAGACTTTAGCAAGGCATTTGACACAGTCTCACACAAAAGATTAATATACAAGTTAGCCAGCCTGGGAGTGGGTCCCAAGATGACAGCCTGGGTAAAGAATTGGCTGGAGAATAGGACACAGAGAGTAATAGTAAATGAAGTCCACTCAGAAGAAAGGAGGGTTACTAGTGGGGTACCACAGGGTTCAGTATTAGGACCGGTCCTCTTCAATGTCTTTATAAGTGACATTGCCGAGGGACAGGAAGGAAAAGTATGTCTCTTTGCAGATGGCACAAAGACCTGCAACAGAGTTGATGCACAGGGTGGGGTGGAAAGGATGAGAAGGGACTTGGCAAGGTTAGAGGAATGGTCAAATGTATGGCAGCTTAGATTCAATGCTAAGAAATGCAAGGTAATGCACCTGGGAAACAAAAACCCAGGGGAAGAGTACACAATGGGGTGAGATATCAACAACAACAAAAATGGAAAGGGACCTGGGGGTAGTCATATCAGATGACCTAAAGGTGGGCAAGCAATGTGAGAGGGCAGCAAGGAGGGCTGGGGGATACTGGGATGCATAGGGAGAGGCATTACCAGTAGAAAACAGGAAGTTATTATCCCTCTGTACAGATAGCTGGTGAGACCCCATCTGGAGTCCTGTGTGCAGTTCTGGAGACCCAATCTCCGCAAAGACATAGACAGGATGGAAGCTGTCCAGAGGAGGGCAACTAAAATGGTGCAGAGTCTGTACCGGAAGACATATGAAGAGAGACGAAAGGAGCTTAATATGTATAGCCTTGAGGAAAGGAGGGAGAGGGGGTACATGATAGAAACGTTCAAGTACCTCAAGGGAATCAACAAAGTCCAAGAGGGTAGCATCTTTCAAAAAGAGAGGTGTGCAAAAACAAGAGGGCAGAATTTGAAGATGCGGGGGGGCGGCTCAGAGGTAATTTAAGGAAGTATTTTTTCACAGAGAAGGTTGTGGATGCATGGAATGGCCTTCCAGAGGAGGTTGTGAAGTCAAAATCTGTGGTGGAATTCAAGCATGCATGGGACAGTTATAAGGCCATTCTAGGGGGTGGGGGTAGGAAGAAGTAGGCTGCTGATTAACTAGGATCTGCAGCTTATCCAGTAGGTAGGGAAATGGGCAGACTGGGTGGGCCAAGCGGTCCTTATCTGCCATCAAATTCTATGTTTCTATGTTGGTGTTGATAGCCTTGACCACCATATCAATATGCTGCATGAAGGAGAAGGTGTCATCGATGGTGACCACAGATACTTAAATGAGTGAACCTGAGGTCTTAACATTGTTGTAGATGGATAGGACAGGGAATCTTCTCTTAAGCTGTGGGCTAGATAGGAGGATCAATCAATCAATCAATCAATCAAGTCTTTATTTAACCAGGCGTTCATCGTTGAGCAGAAGCTCATTTGCAAGATGGACCTGGGTGGAGCATGAACAATTGTATATACAGGTCAACACAGGTATTTACAAGGCAATACAGATAATACTCTTTACAGAGAGGAAGAAAAAGAAGTTCATACATACATAGAATTATACATATATTGTACAGATTACACAGTATTTACATACATAGAAGTGTCTATAGGAAGATAAAGCAGGTTATCTAAGGTTGCAGGAGGAATTAACGGAAGAAAACAAAAATATACACCAGGTAGAGGTGAAGATAGGGGGGAAGGGAGGGAGGTAGGGGGAGAAAGGCTAGGAGGACATGGTGCATAGAAAGGAGTTGGTAAAACGGGATGTAGAGAAGGTGGATGGAGAAAAGGAGTATGTGTGAGACCCTGGATTGAATGCTATAAAGTACGGGGCATGGTAGGATGTCACAACCCAGGGTAGTGAGCTCCTATCCGAGGTTGGGAAAGGAAGAATAAGGGGATGGATAGGCCAAGTGTTGATAAGACAGGGGAATAAGAGAGAGAGAGAGAGAGAACAATTAGGCTGGTGAGGAGCAAGCTGGGAGTTCAGTACTAAAAATTGGGTCTAGGCGTGGCTATATACCAGTGCAGACACCGGTACTGGGTCTGAGTGGGTGAAGCAGTTACATACTTCTCTGATTGTACAGAAATAAAGCTTCTTGAAGGCATTTATACTGATTAGAGTGCTTAATTTGAGGGGTTTTTGTAGATCGTTCCATAAGGTAGGTAGTACGAAGCTTATGGCTGCCCTGCCGAAGCGGGATTTTGCTTTGTGTACTTTAAGTGTAATAGCTGAGTAACTGCTTAACACGTATTTCCCAATTATACTCAGGGGAAGACAGCAGGAGATATAGTAAGGCAGCTTATTAGAGATCGCTCTATAGGTCCAGAGAGTGGCGTTTCTGTGGCGCCTGAACTTTAGTGATGTCCACCCCACTGCCGCATATAGGGTGCAGTGATGCATGTCGAAGGGGTGTCCTATTATAAACCTCAGTGCTCGAAGGTAGAGTGTGTCCAGTTTAACAATGTAAGAGTTGGGGCATTGGCTGTAGAGGAAGTTAGCGTAATCAACCAATGATAGGAAAATGGATTGGACCAGTTGTTTCTTGGCATCTCTGGTGAGAAATTGGTTGATTCTGAAAAACAATCCAAGCCTTTGCCGAAGTCATTTTAGCAAGTCCTCGATATGTTCAATGAAGGAGAGTCTTTGGTCAATCCAAACTCCCAGATACTTGAATTTTGTAACAAATTCTAGTTTTCACCTAAGTGTTGGTAATTTGAGGAACTGTCCCACTGGACACAGGGTTAGCTGTATGGATAAAAGGAAGAGGACCATCGCTTTAGTTTTTGGCATTAAGGAGTAGCTTTTTTGGAGGAGTTGGCTTTGCAAAGGTTGAATTCTGACTGTAGGTCATTGCAGGCAGCTTCAGGTGTTGGGCGACTCACGTGAGAACTGTATCATCTGCAAACAGATGGATGTTGGCTTCTTTTATACAGTAGTCAATGTTATTAATGTAGGTTGCAAAAGTAAGGGCCTAATATAGAACCTGAGGTACCCCTCCTTGCAGAGTTTTTAAGGGGGACAGGCCTCCTTCGGCTTTAACTTGTTGAAAGCGCCCTGTAAGATAGTCAGTAAACCAATGCAGAAAGGAGGGGTCCACACCTATAGTTTGAAGGGAGGAGAGGAGCAGACTATGGTCGACGGTGTCAAAAGCCTTGCTTAGATCAAGGAAAACAGCACAAATAAAGTTTTTGCTCTTAAGATTACGCTGCCAGTTGTTAGTAACTTTGGTGAGGGCTGAAATAGTGCTATGTTTAGCTCTGAATCTGGACTGCATAGGATTTAGCAGTTCCCTAGACTCAAGGTGAGTCCTCAGCTGTGCATTTACAGTTTTCTCTAGGAGCTTGGACAGGACTGGAAGGAGGGAAATTGGCCTGTAGTTATTGAGATCGCCAGGGTCACCTTATTTGAACAGTGGTATGACATGTGCTGTCTTCCATATAGCTGGTAAGGTGCCCTGAGACAGGGATAAGTTAAAAAGGTGGGTGACGGGTATTGCTAGTACGTGGTAGGCAATTTTTAGGAAGTAAGGGTCAAGGGTGTCGGCCCCAGCACTTTTTCTAGTATCCAACTGAAGCAAGAGGTCCTCTACTTCTTTCAGTGAGGCAGGTTGAAGCGAGAAAGGTGGCGAAACTATCGGAGTTTCAGGCAGTTGGATGGCAGTCTGGGAGCAAAGTATGTTTGCAAGGGAGTTATCAAATGCCATGCCTGCAGTAGCAAAGTGGTTATTGAATGCATCAAGTATATCCATCTTTTCGGTTAGTCAAGTTGCCAGAGGTAATCTTGGTCAGGAGTGAATTTCCTGGGGAGTGGCCTAGCAGATCATTGATTGTGTTCCAGAGCTTGATTGGGCTCTTTGTGGCAGAGTCGAGTTTGGATTTGAAGAAGTTGGCCTTCGATTCTCTGATTGTTTTGGTACATAAATTTCATAGTCTCCTGAACTGGTTCCAATCCTCTGCAGTATTCAGTCTGTGCGCTTTTATCCAGAGCTTAACTCTTTCTAGAAGCAAGGACTTGATCTGAGGGGTGAACCATTTAAATGTTTTGGTCCTAGTTCGAACTTTAATCAGGGAAGCATACTTATTAAGGGCCCTTGATAGAATGTTGTGGAAGATATTGTAAGCTGACGTAATCGTTTTGGCCAGGTAGAAATCTTGCCACTCAGGGGAGTTCTTAAGCTCGTTTAGGTAGGCATGTTCATTGAAGTTGCGCCTGGATCTCTTCATAGAGAACTTGCGGATGGTGCTGGGTCGTTGGTGGATCTTACTCATACTAACATACTATTTGCCAGCAGATTAGGCCTTATGGTCTAGCGAGTCTGCTCGAAACCTCAGATCCTTAGCTGGGTGCAGAGGCCCTCACATCCCTTGTGCTCCAGAAACCCCTATCATCCATCCCCACTCCCCTGGGACAGGCGATCATCTGATACATCCACTTTCTGTGTCTGTCCCACCCTCTCTTGAAGCCCTCCACTGTGGATCTCTGAACCAGCTCACCAGGCAGTGCATTCCAAGGGTCCATTACCCTCTCAGTGAAAAACCTCCTCCTCTTTTCCCCCCTCACCCTTCCACCTTCCAGCTTCAAACCATGCCCTCTGGTGATACCTCCCTGCTTTAGTCTAAAGATCCCCTCCATGTTTACCCTATTTATTCCCTTGAGGTACTTGAAGACCTCAATCATGTCCCCCTGTCTCTCCTCTCCTCCAATGAAAACAGGCAGAGCTCCTCAAGTCTGTCCTCATACGTCAAATCCTCTAGCCCTCATATCATCTTAGTTGCCCTCCTCTGTACCCTCTCCAGGAGCTGTATGTCCCTCTTTAAGTGTGGTCTCCATTACTGTACACAGTACTCAAGGTGTGGTCTAACCAGTCCATTGTACAGCGGCAGAATCACTTCCATGCTCCTAGAGGTGATCCCCCTTACGATGCGTCCCAACATCCTGTTTGCCTTGCTAGCCGCTCTCCTGCACTGCTCAGAGTTATTCATACATGCATCCACCATGACCCCTAGGTCTTTTTCCCCTATTGAGGCCTCCAGTGCATCTCCTCCCAGGGTGTACCTGTGTTTAGGGATTCCCCGACCAAGATGCAACACCTTGCACTTGGTGATATTGAAATTTAATTTCCATGTGTGAGCCCAGCTTTCCAGGGTGTCCAGGTCCCCTTGCAGGGCCAACCTCCCCTCTTCTCCCTAAACTACTGCTCCCATCTTGGAGTCATCCGTGAAGAGACTCATTTCACACCCTATACCCTCCCTGATGTCCGATATGTATGCATTAAACAAGATCAGACCCAGGACCGAGCCCTGCAGTACCCACTACCAACCTCTCTAGGGTTCGAGGCTCCCACAGACCACTACTCTCTGGGTGCGTCCAGCTAGCCAGTTTTCAATCCATATGACCATCAAAGGGCCTACTCTAACCCCATAAGTTTCTCCACCAGACCATTGTGGGGACAGAGTCAAACGCCTTGCTGAAGTCCAAAATAATACATCCACAGGCTTTCCCTGTCCAGTTCTGATGTTACCCATTCAGGAATTCCACAAGATTGGTTTGACATGATCTACCTGGCACAAACTCATGTTGCCAACTATCCAGACCTCCCACCTCCTCCAAGTACACCCCCAATCATTCCTTTAGTATACTGTCCATTAATTTTCCCGCCACCGAGGATAAACTGATGGGTCTATAGTTACCTGGTACTTCCCTCGACCCCCCTTTATGGATTGGCACCACATGTGCCACTCGCCAATCCCTAGGTACCCTCCCTGTCTCAAGTGACCTGTTGAAGAGCTCCACTAGGGGTGCAGCCAGTATGTCCGCCAATTCCCATAGTACTCTCGGATGAATGCCATCTGGCCCAGGAGATTTGTCTTTCTTTAGGGCCTTGAGGGCTAACCACACCCTTTTGGTGGAGATAGCATCATCCGTCCCCTCCACCTTACTGGTCTTTTTATCCTTATCCAGATGTGACACCCTTGGGGTACCTCTCCCTCCCTCTTGCTCCATTTCTGTTGCTCCCCTGATCCCACTCACTGCCGCTTCTATCCCTTCATGCCTTGCTTTGTAGATATCCCATCCCCCTCCCTAGTGAACACAGAGGCAAAGTACTCGTTAAATACCTCTGCCTGGTCCCTTGCCTCTTCCACCCACCCTCCTTCTGATCTCAATCTGCTGAGATGGCCCTTAGTTTTTCTCCGCTCCTCAATGTACTGGAAGAACCCTTTTCCCTCCATGTATCCCTGTGCCAGCCACTGCTCTTTACTGGACTGCTCCCTCACCATCCGGTGACTTTTCTAGATGCAAGATGGTACATTTCCTTATCCCTATCCCTCTTGTTGTTTCATATTTTTGTAGGCGCCTTCTTTTCTCTGACTGCTACCTGTACCTCACTGGACCACCAGCATGGTTTATGTGACCTTGCTCCCTTACGTTTCAACTTAGTGCAGATCCTGACTGCCTCATGAAGTCCCGGTTTTATGACCTCCCATCTCCTTTCCACACTTGTCATTGATGTAATCCCCTTCAAGTGATCCTTGAGAATATTTCCCATGCCCACAAAGTCTGCCCCCCTGAAGTCCACTGCCAGTGTCCTAGATCTCACCTCTCCTCACCCCATGCTTATTTGGAACTAGACAGTATTGTGGTCGCTCCCAGTCAGGGGGTCCTGTACAACCAGGTCCCTTACCAGATCCCCATCTGCCAGAACCACATCCAGGACATGCCCCTCCCTTGTGGGCTCCACCACATGCTGTGTTAAGAACACATCCTGGAAGCCATCCAGCAGCCTCTGCTCCTTGGCCACCTTAGAGGACATGGTTCCCCAGTTTGTACCTGGCATATTAAGGTCCCCCATCAACACCACTCCTTCCCCTTTTGGTCCACACTGGGCAATGATGTTGTCCAGCAAACCATCCTCAAGAACATCATTCATCCCGGGGGGGCCTATATACTACACCCAGCTTGACCTTATCACCTGCTGGGGTTCGTAAGGTGACCCATAAGGCCTCCACGTTTCCCTCTGCCTCTTCTACCCTAGCAATTTCTACGTCATCTCTAATGAACAAAGCCACTCCACCCCCTCTGCCCTCCTTTCTATCCTTCCTAAGCATAGTGTACCCCCACATGTTTAGGTCCCAGTCATGGTTTTTGTTGGCCCATGTCTCCGTGTCTGGCAACTTGTTTCCCAAGCTCCTGGCATTTACTAACACCAACCCCAACCCCTTATCCCTGATCCCCTTTGTCGAACCCCACCCAGATTCCTTATACGTCCATCCTCCCTCTGCTCCTCCTGAAACCTCCACCCCCAGTCTGTTTACCCCTTCCCCCCCCCTTGGGCTTGAAGGCTACTTCCCTCTTCTGGAGGAGAGGCTGGTCATCCCTCCTTATCCCTTCCCCCCTCACAAGTTTAACCCCACCTTTCTTGAATGTAGTCAGCCATCCCTGTTTAAGGACCTCCTTCCTTAATGGGGCAAGATGAAGCCTATCCTTGGCATACAGTCCCTTATCCTCCCAAACTCCTTTCCAGTTCCCTGACACCCCCAACCCACTCTCTTCACCCCACTTCCTGAGCCAGTCATTAACCTCTGTGAGCTTCATTTTTTTCCCCCACTGAGGCCTTTGGTACTGGCAATATCTCCGAAAAGGAAATGTTTTCATCCATCATCCCGACAGACTCTGGCAAGTTCTTAGAACCTTGCTTGGATTTCCAAAACACTGTTTCCCTCTAGATCGTTAGTTCCCAAATACACCAGGAAATCTGGTTTCCCTCCACAATCCCTAACCATTTCACATACCATGAACTTTGCTCTGTGCACTATCAGCCCAGAGATACTCACTACCTTCACCTGGCTATGGCACCCACCCCCCGTCCCTCCCATTGGATACCCCTAATCATTGAGTCTGTCAATAACAGAACCTTAACACCGCCATCATCCTTATGGTTACCTCCACTATGCCCTCTCAGCCCCCATCCCCCTTTATTCATGACCTCAGTTCCATGGGAGTCTTCCTGCAATATGAGAGACCCCCTTGTCACCCTCCCCTTTCTGCCTCCCTCGTTATTTTGCCCACTTTACTCAAACCCCCTCTGAATAGGTGTCCCCTTTAACCCTCTCTTATCTGAACCATTTATCCTGGCCTTGATGGTTTCCCCTTCCCCCACACCGCCATCCTCCCCCCTTGTAATAGTACTCCTGCCTCCAGAGGCTCTCTATGGGTCCCCTTTAGCTAGGACCCCATCCTTGCGACTGACCCCCCTGCTGAAGGGCGGCTCCTCTCCCACCTCCTTGTCTTCCAGTTTCTCTCCAGTCATGCTCTCCTCCCTCATGTCTGCAGTATGTTACATCTCCCCCATTTGCTTAACATTTATGTTTCCCCTTCTCCCTCTGGGACTATTTCTATCCTTTCCATTGCCAGTCTGTGATGCCCTATGGATATCCGACTCCCTCCCCCCGGCCTCTGTATCAGTATACTCATTTCCACCAACCCCTTCCTCCCCCTCTAGGTTGCTTAGTAGCTCAAATTTATTGTGACATTCTATGTCAGCCTCCATCAAGTAACCCGAGTTTCCTCTGACTGCACCTCTAAACTGCCCCTCTTCTTCCCCTCTTGCTCTGTTCACCTTAGGAGCTCCCTTCCCACAGTCTCCTGTTTTAGGCTTCCCCACAACAGCCCCTTCTGACTCTTCCCCCTCCACTCTCTTTGTATTCAGAATGTTCACCCCGTACGCTTTCCCCTTAGCGTCAACATCCCTATCTAAGGGTCCTCTGTCCCTAATATCCCCCCTCCTGCTTGATGTAACATAACGTTCTGTAATTTCAGAGTGTTGCCCCAGCCTCCCCTCAGCCCCACCCTTCTGCTGCCCATATTCACACCCCTTATCCTTGGACACCTCTCCCCAGCTCCCCCAGCTTACTCCTTAACCAATATACCTCACTCCTGATACAAGATAGCTGTCTACAGAGTGGACAGCCTCCATCTCTCCAGGCACAATTGAAAATCATTGCCATCCCACAGCCTGTGCAGCCTACAACCCTTCTGAAGATGCCTGCCATGGTGGAATATAACCACCTTGTTTATCCCCCTCTGTTTATAATGGCACACCCCTTTTTTTTAGTCCCTTTCCCCAGGAATACAGTTTCCCTCTATACTGACTGCAGTTATGTACAAACCCAATTTCAACCCCACCAATAAAGTTCCCAAGTCTCACAAACACATACAGTCCAGTGTGTGCCTAGTCCCACTAACAATGTGTGTATGCAGACATCAGGTACCATATGATGTCACAGGCCCACCAGTTCCTGTTGCTTCGAATTTCAGTCCCAAACAGAAATACTCAGCCCTTCAATCCCAACCCCCATTGGCTTTTCAGTATTTAAGAACAACACGATTTAAATTTCACTCTAATTATCACTGCCAAACAAGTGTTCCCAAGCCTCAAAAGTTACAATATCACAGCCCAAGTAACAGTTCTAACTCAAGGTAGTAATTTTTAACACATAGAACTAATTTCACATATAAAACTATTCAAATATTTCAGTTAAAACAGAATATAACCCCAGACTTCTGTCCTTACCAGCCTCCTGCTTATGTTCCCAAGTGAACTCCTGCAATAAAACAATGGTCACTGGCGTCTGAGAAGAAGACATCAGCGTGGGAGAAGAGATGAGGTTTGCTCACCATTAGCACATCCAAAAGTGTACTTTTACTGGGGTTCTTCACGTTTGGACGTGTTGGTTCAGTAATAAGTTGCGTCAGCCCATGTTCATCACAGAAGGATGCAAGGGGGGCAGCTGTGTTAGAGAGCCAGTCAAAGTTGAGGTCTCCTAAAATAATAGTTTCTGGCAGCCCCTATCCCAACTTGTCACTTAGATATGACACAAGCTGTAGGCCAGCAGATGGTGGTCTGTAGCATCCTATTACGCAGAGTGCAGTAGTCTGTGTAATTTCCACTTTTAGAATTAGGCATTCTTTGTTTTGTTTTTTTTATAATTAAGCAGGCACTTGTGTGCGCTGAACCAGTCCTGGAGCTTATGGAAGAAGGTCTGTAGTTCCTGCTGCAGTGGTTCAATGTGAGGGCTGCTGCTGAAGAGGACAGCATCATCAGCATACAGGATGATTTTGCTGTCACAAGCCTTAGGAAGAGCTCTCAAAAAAAGGCTAAATAGTAGGGGCCCCAGAATTGACCCATGGGGAACACCCAGAGACACGTCTTTAGATTCTGACATGACTTGGCCAATTTTAACTTTCTGGGCTCTATGAGACAGGTAGTCTTGAAACCAGCATATAGCATTTAAGGCCATCCCAAGGTCTGTAATTATGCCAGGTGAGGTGGTGGTATATTGAAGACCTTTATTAAATCTATAATGACTGACCCCACTAGCTTGCCTTCACCTAGTGCCCCGTGCACATGGTCAGTGTATTCAACCAGGGCAGTGGCAGTACTGTGGTTCTTACTAAATCCATGCTGTTGGGGACATTGCAGTTGGTATCTATGGAGGTAATCGGTGATTTGGTCTGGTCACGATCCTTTCCATTCCTTTGGATAGGGGGAGAAATGGGCTTATAGTTGGCAATACTTTCCTCCCAGGCCTCCCCTCACTGGAGCAGGCAGCAACAACACAGAAGAGCCCCTGAGCAGCACACTCCTCCTCCTTGGGGTAGCTTGCAGGTGCATCCACTGTGTTGCCCACCCCAGGCCATCCCTACATTTATTGGGGCTTGTGGTCACGTGACTTAGCTTGAGTTTTCTAAGTGCCCCTATTCCCTTTAGCAAGTTATACTCTTTGGCACTTAGGGTCATTAGTGAGTACTAATTGCTACCTAATTCCTTAGCTATTCTATCTCTACAACTACTCTACTTTGCTCCTCTGCCCCCTAGTGTTATCCTCCTTTCACTATTTATTTTCCACCTGACTCAAGGCAGCTTTGAACCCCCAACCTTCCACACTAAAGGCAGCTGCCCTACCATCCCTTATACGTCTGCATCTATTTTACCTTCTGCCCTGTTGCAGGACAGAAGCTTGGATGCTAATGGAGGCCTCCCCACTCCCTAAACTTGAGAATCTGTCCACAGCTCTCTCCTTCTCGCTCCCCTTTTTTTGTAAAAAAAAAATAATAGCAAAGGCAGTTACAAAAGTGAGCTTGATCTCCCCACCCCAATTCTGTGCAAGCCCACTTGAAATCTCTGGTCTAAAGCCCCATTAAACCCTCTATCCCAACCCATAACTTCACTTCCAGACCTGACTATGTACGCCCATACCTCTCCCCTCTTCTCCTCCTCATTTTCCTCCCAATCTCTCTCCTTCCCTTCCTGCACTCACTCTAGCCCCACTGTCTCTACAACTGCCTACCTCATAATCCCCTGTACCCTCCCTGCTAGACTTGTTACCCCCTCTTCCACCTGTCTGCATCATATGCCTGTCTGTCCCCCTCTCCTCTCCTCTCACATTAGATATCTCCCAGCATCATACCACTGCAGATGTCAATCTCTGCTTCCCTAATCAGGGCTGCTAGACCTGCTCCTAATAGCGAGTTTTGCACTCAGAGATATAGGCTTCCTGCAACCTAATCGTTCCTTCGCCTTAACCTCCTTCTCCTCTCAGGGTTGTCAAATGAAACCATGGCCCCATAACTGTACCCACTGCTCTCAGCTCATACAAATGCCTATCAATAGCCCATATCAGCATCAGAAGTCTCCTGCCCAAGATTGACCTACTAACTTGCTGGATGGCTGAGCAAGCTCTGGATATGCTATGCGTAACAGAAACCTGGCTCTCTGATAAAACCTCTGACTCCTCCCTCATTCTCCCAAACTACAATCTACACAGGCAGGACCATGGTAAAAGAGCTGGTGGTGTACCTATCTATGCAAAACAGCTGCTCGTGAGCTCAGTAACTCACAAAGAAACTCGCTTTGGCTCCCACAAACTTCTTATGGTTCAGCTCTCCCTTCTGGCCTCACTCCCACTCTTCACAGGTGTGCTCTACACCTCTCCCCACCTATCCCATGACTTCCTCATTACCACCCTTACCATCCTGCCCGACCTAGCATCCAGAGGTGAACTGGTCCTTGTAGGTGATTTCAACTTGGACTGGCTGCCCTCTCCTCGAAAGCTCACACCTCCAAAATCGAGTCCCTAAATCTCACCTAATTGATAAATGAACCCACCCGCTACAACATCCACTCTCAAAACCATTCTTTATTAGACTGATTCCTTACCTCCCACCCTCACAGAATAACCTTCTCCGGTGTCCTCTGTAATGCACTAAGTGACCACTGTATTACTTACTGTATCAGGAAAACTCAACTGCCTAAATTTGCTCCCACGTACATCAACACTCGCTCTCTAAACAAGTTGGACACTGACGCCTTCCTAACCAGGCTATACCAAGCCAGCTGTCAACCTGTCTACTCAGCCTCTGATGTTGACATGGTCCTCTATAGATTCCTACACACCTTTACAAACATCTGGGATGTCCATGCCCCTCTGAAAAAGTCCAGGGTCAAGAAGCGGCACCACCCCTCGATCACTGCACCAGTCCTCGCCAAATGCAAGGAGAGAGACAAGGCTTGTTCGTACTTTAAATCCAACCCCAATCCTCAGAGCAGGCAAGCTTTTAACACCCTACATAATGCCTGCACCAAGACCATAAGAAAAGCAAAGGCAGACTACTTCAGGTTGCAACTCTCACATGCTAAGCCCCCTTAATTCTGGAAAATTGTGCACACACTCATTGACCCACCAGCCCAGCCCTGCACCCCCACCTTCAAACTTCATGGCCAACCAGTCACTGACCCAACCCGCACCTCTGAAATCCTGAACCAGTTTTTCACTTCCTGTGCCATACCACATGGCTCCCTCCCTCCCTCCTTCCCTAGTTCCACCACCACCTCCCCTTAGCAAAGACTTCAAGTTCACCCCCCTTACTGAATGAGAGGTTCACAAACCCCTATGCTGGCTTAACCCTGCAAAGACCAGGCTGGACTGGATTCACCCCAAGCTCCTGCAGATCTCAGCTCCTGCAATTGCCAAGTCCCTTACACATCTCATTAACCTCTCATTTTCCACAGAAACAGTTCAGCAATCCTGGAAACTGGCCTGTGTAATTCCCCTTCACAAAGGTGGTGACCCCTCCTTGCCAGGCAATTATAGGCCCATCTCGCTCCTCCCAGCCCTAGCCAAACTACAAGAATCCTTGGCCCACACCTGGCTAGCTGAGTACCTTGCAACAAACAACATTCTTTCACCCCATCAGTCTGGCTTCAGGAAACACCATTCCACAGTTTCCTCCCTCCTGCGCATTACCAACCATATCCAAACTGCCTCTGACCAAGGCTTCCTTATAGCAGTATTTGTTGATTTAGAAAAGGCATTTGACTCAGTATCCCACCCTCTTCTGCAGAAGCTTGAGGCAACTGGACTTGCCCTATCACTGTAAGGTGGTTTCAGTCTCATCTATCCACCAGATTTCAATCTGTTAGAATCGCTGACACCACATACCCCCCCTCCCTATTTTGGCGGCCGTCCCTCAAGACTCTATTCTCGGTCCCATCCTCTTCTCCCTCTTCATTAACAACCTTCCCTCCTCTTGCACCAGTTCATCAATACACATGTATGTAGATGACACCATTCTGCTTACCTCTGGTCCCAACCTGCTTGAAGTCCAAGCTACCCTACAAAGCGGTTTCTACAACATTCAACGCTGATTCAGCCAAAACCAACTGAAATTAAACACCACTAAAACTGTTTCCATGGTTTTCAGCTCTACCCAGAAACTTAGCCATAATACCTCTCTCCCCCCTCCCCATCACTTCTCTTGATGGCTCCCCAGTTGCCCAAGTCACCAGATACAAGTACCTGGGTGTTTGGCTGGTCCCCCATCTGTCTTTTTCAGCTCACATTGAATCTATCACCTTCAAGCTGTGCCCCAAACAGGGCATGCTGTACTGGAACAGGGATTATCTCCCGTTACCTGCCAGACGTGAAATTGTCTCTAAAATGATCCTCCCCACACTGGATTATGCAGACGTGATTTACAGCTCTGCCCCTGTAAACACCCTTGCCAGGCTAGATACCCTGCTAAACTTATTTTTCTGCTTTGCTACAAACTCCTCCCTACACAATCCACCACTGCGATCTTTACTCCCTCCTCGGACTAAGCCCCTTATTTCACAGGCACTATATACACGCCTTCAACCTTATATCTAAGTACTGGTTTAACTTGCACCCCTCCTATCTTATGGACTGTTTATCCTCAGACTCCCTATCCCCCTATAAACTCAGGTACAGAAATAATAATAATAACTTTATTTCACTTAAGTGCCTTTCAAAATACCAAGGCGCTTTACAAAAAATTAAAACCACAATAATAAAATGAGCAAGAACAATAATAAATAGAATAACGGGGTCCCTTCATAACATATCACTAAAGGCCTGACGCCATAAAAAAGTTTTCAGCACCTGTTTAAATCCCCTCCACAGTCGTGCACTCCCACAGCTGACGGGATAGAGAATTCCAAAGGTTAGGAGCCATGAACATAAATGCATGGGCCTCAGAAGATTTCAGGGACACCCTCAGAATCTCCAGCAAGAAATTAAAGATCCTTCACCCTGCCCCGACCCCCTTCCACAGCGGGCAAAGCTGCTTTCTCCTACCGGCTTCCTTACTTGTGGAACAAATTTACTCTGCTATGAGAAACTCACTCTCTCACTCTAGCTGCAAGCAACAGCGATGTCTTCTTCCTCCACCTTTATGTCGCTGCCACAACTGAGCTAAACCCACAGCTTCTACTGACTTTACCTTCCTACAATCCCTCCCCAGCACTTATTAAAGATTCATTATATTGAGTACTTACTATCGCATAGTTCACCTCTAGATATTCATCACATCATGTTGTTTTGCTCTCACTGCTGTATTGTATTGATTGTAATTTGCTGCTATTGTTCTGATAACTCATTCTCTGCATTTATTGTTTGTATTTCCACTGCTTCTTTCCCCTCGGGTCGCACCTGGAATCGAGCCTCGGCTCAGCGTGCCTTTCCCAGTTACCAAATGTTTAAATAAATAAAAAAAAATTAAATGCTGGACCTGTCCCCAGTTTTGAGAACTAGGGTTACCAGAGCTTGTTTCCAGACTGTTGGGAATTTGGCATGGGTGAGAGATTTATTGAAAAGTTTGTATATAGGGATGATAAGTTCATCAAGGACAAGTGCTGCCAGTTTCATGTCAGCGCCATTGCTTCCCACTCTGGTTTTGCCCAGAACTTTCTTTAAATAAGACATTGTCTCCTTGGCAGTTACCCGCCTGAAGTAGAAGTTTGGATGGTTAATCGCGGTTGGGTTGCCGCCTAGGTGTACTTCCACCAGCTTCAGATAGTCTAGTGGAAGGACAGAATTAAGATCAGTGAAAGATGCATTAACTGACTCAGCTATGGTGGGAGGGTCCACGACAGTCAATCCACTTATATTGAGCATCTGGGGGTGCTTCTTCTCATCTTTCCCGAGAAGATTTTTTATATTCTCACAGAATCTCTTTCCATCTCCCCAACTCCAGTGCAGCTGGTCCTTGTGGTAGTTTGCTTTTGCTTGCCTCATGAGATGCGTACACTTGTTTCTATAGGACCTGTAGGTCTGGTAATCATTTTTTCACTGGTGGACCTGGCCTTTGTCCAGAGGTTATCCCTCTCCTTCATAAGAGAAATAAGTTCACCAGTGATCCATCCATTGTTGTAGCTCTGAGATTTCCTTTTCCTGAGTGGGGCAGATTGTTACAGATCGTGTTGAAACCAACAACAGAGAATTTCAGATCAAGGTCAAAATCAGGCAACACATCAATGGGTGACCAATCAAAGTATGTCAGGGCAGCTTTCAGGGACCCCAGCTGTCCTTGTCTGAGGACCCTGCTTTCAACTGTAATAGGGGGGAGGTTTCTGATGTTTATTAGATCACCTAAGAGCAATCGGGGAGTGAGCACTAAGGGTATCAGGCTGCACTGTGACCTCAGTTATCCTGGTGGGGGAGTTAGAGAGTACCCAATTGATGAGAGTATTGTTGCCTGACTTGTAGTTCATCCTAGTGGGTACAGTGACTAACTATGTGAGATAGAGATTAGCCACTGCATCCCTCTGGAGGTTGACTCCTTACTGAGCCAGTTTATATTAACGTCCCCAGTGATGATGAGTTCATAGTCCTTGTTAAGGGGAGCCAACACATCCAATACTTTGGTGAGGCCCACACAGGCATTTTTAGGTGGAAGACATACTGAGACAACTGCTAGGGGATTTACTATGTTGGTCAAATCACATTTTAACTGATAATAGAGCGTGGTCATCTGCCCTACCAGTTATGGGGAGCACAGTACCATGGAGTGAGTCCCTGATGTAGCTGAGACAGCCGCCACCACTCTTCCCTATCCTGTCATTTCGGAAGGATTGGTATCCTGGCAGCACAATTTCTGTGTTCCTTGTTTTGTTGGTCAACCAGGTCTCCGTGATACAGATGATGTGAGGTGTGTGCAGGACTGTCCAAGCCTGGAGTTGTTCAAATTTGGCAAGAAGCTGCAAACATTCATTGCTGCTATTTTTTGACCCCTAGTCTTGCAACCACAGTCCCCAGTCGAATTTGGTGGGCCAGGATTAGGATGCACATTGCCGGATAGTAGGAGCAACATCAGGATAGCTTTCTGAGTTGTAAAAAGGACAGTAGTAATGGACTTACCCTTCCAGAATTTGAGCTTGCCTGGGTAGGGTGGCAGAAAGTACAATGCACTATAGCCTTGGCTTGGTGCATGTTTTAATACCACCAGTAGATCCAAAGGCACATTAGCCCCAGGGTGGCTGTCCATCAATGACGTTTCCGCTTTTACCTTCAGCAAGGTACCAGCTTCTAAGCAGGTGCAGTGGGATAAGAGAGGGTGGGTGGCTCCAGAGTGTTTTTCAGGGCCAGTGGCCAAGAGTAGAAAGAAGTCAGAAATGGGGTGATGATCATTACTGAGGTCTGGGTGGGAAAGGTGGTAGCCCTAGGAAGAGCAGGAGCAGAGGGCAGGGTGAGTAATA
Organism: Neoceratodus forsteri; assembly: GCA_016271365.2. Classification (NCBI taxonomy): domain Eukaryota; kingdom Metazoa; phylum Chordata; order Ceratodontiformes; family Ceratodontidae; genus Neoceratodus; species Neoceratodus forsteri. The sequence continues at coordinate 154,070,401 of CM028131.1, read as the reverse complement.
GAGACCCAGAGGAAAAGTAGGCTCTATTGGGGCTAGCTCAGGAAAGGGCAGCAGAGTGAAACAACAGGAGTGACTAATCAGTCACTCAGTGGGGCAGCACTGAGCTGACACTCAAGTACTGACAAGCAGGAAAGGGACGAATAGTAGCAGGGTAGGAGTCATGTACCTTTAAGTCTGAGACCAACCGACAGGTAACCAATAGGGTAGTGCAGTAGGAAAGAGGGAAGAGTTATAGCAGATTTAAGAGAGGATGGTGCTGGAGCAGGAAGTCGGGAGAAAATATATACTTAAATGAATAGTCCCAGTAAATAAAAACTGAGCCAAGAGACCGGGGGAGATTAGTGGAGCTTCAGTTTGGGAGAAGGCTGAGAAGTGCGAGCCAGTAGGAAGCTTTGCACATTCGGTCCTGGACAATCAGAGGCCTGAGGCAGTTAGTGCTGAAGGAGCAGGGAAGCCACAGAAATAGCCATATCTGTGGCACTGAGGAGCCAATCCTGTGCGGAGGGGATAGTGGCTGGAGGTTGGCGCCACTTCCCAAGGGCTGAAGCAGGCAGCCGGAGTGCCCATTCAAGGGCCAGCTTCTGTAAAAAGAGAGAGAGGAGAAGGCAGTGGTTAGTTAGAGAAAATTGGTGAGTGGGGGTGAGCGTAGGGTGAGACAGAGCTAAAACTGCAGTACTTAGCAATAAATCAGTGTGAGGGGGTGACTGTAGAGGGAGACAGAGCTTAGAATTGCAGCATTTAGTGGTAACAATGGAGGTGGGAGGAAAGAAATGGGAACAGGCACCCGGAGGGGGCATGGGGGGGAGTTCAGAGAGATACAGCAGACCGGAACTAGGTGGGAAGAAGCAAGGAGAACATATTAATTCTAAGCCAGCGCAGTATCCTAAAGGCTGTAATCACTGGCACATATTTCACTAACTAGCCTGTACTAACAGTAAAAAATTAGGTAATATTTGTCAACCAGTACCCAGTGGGTAAGCAGTACACTTGGCAATAAAAATACTTAATTCAAACTGCACAAATTCATCCTAGGGGCTGTAATCACTTGCAAGTATGTCACTGGCTGGCCTGGTCTAACAGCAGAGCTAAATACAGTTGGCATAATTTGCAGCACAAAAAATATATACAGTACTTAAAGGAATAGTCCTAGTAAATAAAAACTGAGCCAAGATACCTGGGGAGATTAGTGGAGCTTCAGTCCAGGAGAAGGCCGAGAAGTGCGAGCCAGTAGGAAGGATTGCAAATCTGGTCCTCGCAATTCGGAGGCCCAAGGCAGTCAGTACTGAAGGAGCAGGGAAGCCACAGAAAAAGCCATACCTGGGCACCTAGAAGTCAATCCTACACAGAGGAAATAGCGGCTTGTGGTAGGTGCTGTGTCCCAAAGGCTGGAGCAGGCAGCTGGAGCGCCCGATTAAAGGCCAGCTTCTGAGGCACTGAGGAGCTGATCCTGTGTGAAGAAGACAGTGGCTGGAGATAGGCGCCACATCCCAAGGGTTTGAGCAGGCAGCCAGAGTGCCCAATCAAGAGCCAACTTCTGGGGCACCAAGAAACTGATCCTGCACAGAGGGGACAGTGGCTGGAGGTAGGAGCTGCATCCCAAGGGCCAGAGCAGGCAGCAGAACACCCGATCAAGGGCCAGCTTCTGGGGCACCAAGAAGCCAATCCTGCATGGAGGGGACAGCGGCTGTAGGTAGGCACCGTGTCCCAAGGGCTGGAGTAGGCAGCCGGAGCGCCTGATCAAGGGCCAGGTTCTGGGTCACTGAGGAGCCGATCCTGTGTGGAGGAGACAGCGGCTGGAGGTAGGCACCATGTCCCAAGAGCCAGAGCAGGCAGCTGGAGCGCCTGATCAAGGGCCAGCTCCTGGGGCACCAAGGAACCGATCCTGCATGGAGGGGACAGCAGCTTGAGATAGGTGCCGCATCCCAAGGACTGGAGCAGGCAGCCAGAGTGCCCAGTCAAGGGCCAGCTTCTGTAAATGCTCTGCTCATTCATTCCATGAATGCTTATCTCACTTGCCTGACACCTCCTTTTTGTTTTTTAACATATTTAAACTCCCTGTTTCTTCCAATGGTCTACAGCAACCTTTCCTAAAGTAAATTCAGCTCATGACGCACTTTACTGTTTACCCATTTCATTTGCCTACTTTGTCTTCATGTCACAAAAAAACCTTCTTATGCAGCCGACTTGTGTTTACTTTTAGAAAACTTCCTCCTTAGTAGCAACATGTTTCTTTATTTTAAATATTGCATACCTTTGTGTGTCCATGTCTAACTAACTCCGAGGGAAGCAACCAAACTCAAAACAAGGCTGTCCTTAAATACTGTGGGACCAAACAACCAAATCTGGCAGTGTAGCATGTAAGTGATCCAGATGGATTACTGCGTGTATAGTGGACGTGTGAAAGCCCACCTGGATGCCGGACCCACTCTTAAAGTGGCACCTACAAAAAGGTGTTGGTTGTATATACTACTGTATTTATTTTCATGCATCATTCTTTAAAAAATATGGAAAAGAGGAATAAGGTGTTTTTTCTGATGAACTCTTCCCGAGTGCAGAAACTTCTATGAAGCAGACAATAAATTATCTAGTAAAGTTAAACACGGATTTTTATGTATGAGGCAGTCAGAAGAAGGAAACTTGAATGAAGCGGTTTTATTTAACTCTGTTAAATGTCAAATAGATGAACTAAGAATTCAAATAATTGATACAAGAAGAAAAATAAATATATTAAGAGTGGTCCATGGGATGAAGAGGTATTTAATATTTAAACTCACAAAGAATTATTTAATATTAACTAATAGGGTAGTAACTTGTACTGATCGATGTTTTATACTGTTACAGGGAAGCTAACTGTAAATTGAAAAAAAAAAAGAAAAAAAAAAAGTGTATGAAACATAGCCTGAATGCAAGTTTAAGGTCTGTCCTCTCTACCCCCCTCCTATTTTGAATTTCTAAGAGAAGCATAAGAAATTTGATTAAAACACATTTATTATTATTATTTATGATTCAGAACTGATAACCAGACTCCCTGAAGAAGGGATATCTAATCCCGAAATATAGGACTGTATTTGTTGTATTACCCAATAAAGCATTTATAATAATTAATGTTAACCGACATTAAAGTACTTAACATTTTTATTACATAATAAAGCATTAAAAGTAGATAATGGTAACTGTATGCGCATTACATTACTGATTTTGCATGACTCACTTTGCTAACTGCAACGTGACTCACCCAAAATTGCATACAGTAATTAAATAACACATTATTTTTACCACATTAAATACTGTGATGTACAGTACTTACCAGAGAGGGTTGCTTAATGTCCCACACCTGGCCTTCTGGGTCTCGATAACTCAGGCCCTCCCTGGTTAGGGTTGCCAGGACTGGGTAGAGCCAGCACTGGGCCATGTGCCATGGACCTATTTTTTTTTTTAATTCTTTATTTACACTCCTTCAAGCCTGGGCATCCTTCCGGGGTATGCACTCGACCCCAGCCTCTACTCCCTTGCCTGAACCCCCATTAGTGGAGAGACTCCCCCAACCACCCATGCAGATCTAACCCCCTGGATCACCCTCCAGGGGCAGGCCCGTCCTCCCTTGATGGCCAGTCTGAAATTAGGGAGATCCTACCTGGTGTGAGTTGGGTCAGCCCTGGAGTCCTCCAGACGTTGGGCCGGCAGTCGGGATGTGGGCTGCATCCCTGGCATCCCCTTCATCTCCACAAGCGAGAAGGGGATTTTCTACTTGTTTCTGGTTCCCCTCTGGAGTGCGGTGTGCAATGACATCTGCGCACAGCTTCCCTGCTGACGTCTGCTGCAGTCCCGCCCCTTCTTCTGGCTGGCGTACCTGTGATACCCCCCCCGATCTCCACCGGGGGTCGCCATGTCACTGAGCAGCCCCGGATCCCTCCCCAGAGAGAGAGGAGAGCAGTCCTCCAGATGCTCAATCCTCTCTCTCCCCTGCCAGCCCCCGACGGCCCGGGCTCATTCCCGAACCTGGAACACTGACATGGCGTGAGGTGTGGCGTCCAGCACCTCAACCCTCAGCTCCACCGGGCCGGGGACTATGGACCTACTGAGTTGATCTTTTTTGTCTTCCCCATCCTTCTGGCATTTCTGGCTGCACATCAGATTCCAGAACTGGTATGAATGAAACCAGTAATGATGACTCACGTGGATCTGAAAACGGTGGACTGCACATGCCACTGTGCATCTGTAAAAGCTGGAGCATGAGCTCCATCTTTTTCTCAAAGCTCATTACCCTCTCAGCCATGTTATCCAGTTCAGTTCTGAGTACTGGCCATACCTCTTAACCTTCAACCCCAACTATGGAATAGTGTACTTTAAAATGTGGTACAATTAGGCAAAATGTGGAACACCTCGTCAAATCACAGACAGAAGCTCAGAATACTGTGTAAATTTGAGTTTTTATGTTCACAGAGTTTTATGTTTATTAAGCAACACATTCTTCGCATTCATTGTTTGGATATCTGCTTTACATTTCCAGCATAAAATGTGGGGCAATACCCACACAGTGTGGAACAGAGGGCTACTCTGTGGTGAAATGAGGAACTGTTCATCATAATGTGGGACAGTTTAGAGGTGTGGCACTGGTACTGGTTCTTCCTGTGCTTGTTCAGACATACCTGGAATTTCCTCTCTGTCTCTGTCTATATTTGCTGATGTTATGCTTGTTGCTCCATTGTTTCTTCCTTCATTTCTCTGTTAACCTTAGCTTGTTCCTCCTCGTTTTCCAGCTTAATTCCTCATTTTCCAGCTTCATTTCTCTGTGAACCTGTGGTTGTTCATCCTCACATTACTGCTCCATTTGTCACTCTTTGCTCTCAATCTCTGGTTGTTCCTCCTCTAGCTCGTATGCCCTTCCATCCTCATTTAGTACCTCATGTATGATATTGTCTTCATCATGTGTACTATTTTCTTCAGTGCTGCTTGATGTTACAGTGACATTCATTTTATCTTCAAGCTTACACTCTTAAAAATTAAATATAAAAAACTGCATTACCATAAGGTAAAACAAGAACACGATGCAGCACAGTAATACACTGCAAAACACATACAGTAATGAATGCAAAAATAAACTAAATTAACTGTAGTGTACCTTATGTACCTTTGTCCTTGGACACTTTGGTGTCTTCTTATCTGTAGAGTTCCTCTTTTTGCATGTATTCATTTTTTTTTTAAAGATCTCCTTCCCTGCTACAGCAAACTGCTTTGTCACAGGTGATGACCTGTTCGACAGGCCAAGGCTTCTTCTTAATGGATGAGATGCTACCTTGTGTGATTTCCTGTCATCAAACACAATGTTGTCCATGGTGCAATAGTCAGATGATACAGCACTGACAGTTCTTCAGATGATGTACAGTACAGTGGACATTAAGGCATTTTGGGGGGGACTTATGTAGGTTGAGCATAGAAGGCATCTGATGACATGATCCATGACACCAACACATCATAGGCACTCTCCCACATCACACTGGACCGCAGGTAAAATGACATGTTACTGGGTTCAAATGTCATACGTTTAATAGCATATGACAAAACCCCAAAACTGCAACAGCGCAGTATGACACAGTGTTCTTTGATGTTCTCAGATAAATGATGTGCAAAAAAGATGATTATCTATATTAAGTTTTGTCATTTCTGCAAACAGTTTAATGTTATAAATGTTAATCTGTATCAACTCTCATTCAGTCCTTCACCACCTCTAATCAGAACACTGTACCGAGGGGGGGCCATGAATGGTGTGCATTAAAATGCTTTTTGCAGGGTGAATTTATCTGTTTGGCTTCCACTTGGAAGCGTCGTAGAGAATCTTAAGCCCTATTGATACTTGCCCAAATATGTGCTCTGGAGCAATCTCTTTCTTCCACTTCCTCCCCAGACTTTTTACAGGCCTTACTGTCCCTTCGGGACAGATATTCTAATGTCTTGCAGGAAAAAGCGGAATATACCATTCTAAAGACACAGTCCAAATATATTGAACAGGGAGAAAAGGCAGAGTGGCTGCTTGCTCTCGTCTACGGAAGTTGGAGGCCTCAAGGGTCATCCCCTCTATCTCTGCCCTGGATGGTTACATAAAAACACTCCCAAGGGATAGTGTATCAGTTTTTGAAAATTTCTACTCTACTCTACTCTATACGGTCAGCATCCATGCCCACCAATCACCAAAGTAATGTCATCCTACCTAGACTCCGCTCCACTACCCCGTCTTTTGGACCATCATCGAGCTTTCCTTTCTACTCCTATCTCCCTGACAGAGATGGAAGCTGTCATTAACAGTTTAACCCTAGCCAAAGCTCCTGGACCGGATGGCTTTCCCTCGAACTTCTATAAACTTTTCCTTAAAGATCTGTCCCCTCTCTTACTTCACCTTTACCAATTCATGGTTTCAGCCAAATCTTTAGAACCCTCACTTCTAGAAACCACTACTGTTCTTCTTCTTAAGCCAAATAACCCCCCCCCCCAATCCTGCAAGCTACCGGACTGTTTCTTTATTAAACTGTGACATTAAAATCTTAACCAAAATCCTAGCTATGAGAATTAGGAAGGTGTGGTCATGTTTACTCAGTCCAGAACAAGTTGTTTTTGTTCCTGGGAGATCTTCTGTTGATCACCTTCGCAAGATTTGTCACATCTTTCAAGTAGCCCAAGCTTCTCCTCTTCCTATGGCTCTAATCTCTCTCAACACCGAAAAGGCTTTTGATAGAGTTGATTGGTCCTTTTTATGGCTAACCTTATGGAAGATGGATTCCCCCCTCATTTTTACAATGGCTTTAAGTGATCTACTCCTCCCCATCTGCTAAAATTTATTGCAACAGAGTCTTCTTCTCCTCTTCATTCCCCCTGCACACAGGCACCCATCAGGGCTGTCCACTTTCCCCCTTCCTTTTAAACCTATACCTTGAACCACTCATTCTACACCTTAAATCTTTTTCTAACATACGAGGCATCCCCACTGATAATTTGACACCCTCTCTTTTGGTTTATGCAGATGATATCTTACTACATCTTTCTAACCCTGTTTCCTCTCCTATTAAGGCCTTGAAAGTGATTGATCAGTTTAGCCATTACTCTAACTACAAACTGAATCTCAATAAAACAGAAATCTTTCCCTTTAACCATTTTGTTTGTAGTCAGGAACTCACTTCTTTTGGCACGCGATGGTCTCCCCAATCCATCAAATATCTTGGAATATTCTTAACTACTGATCCCTCTCTAATGAAGGAACTGAACTTAGAGGATCTACTGGTTGTGATACAGCATGACTTATCATGATGGAAGGATCTTCCAATTTCACTATGGGGTAGAATTAACGTTATTAAAATGAATATTCTCCCTAGACTTTTCTAGCACATAAATATGCTCAATATCTGGCTTCCTATATCCTTTTTTAAATGTATCCATTCACTTATCACCTCTTTTATTTGGTTAATAAGTCCCCCAGGTGTTCTTACCTTAAACTGGGGCTCCCTAAAGAATCAGGTGGACTTTGACTACCTAACTTCTTACTTTATTATTGGGCCAGCCATCTTTACAAGTGTGGTAAATGGCTTTCCACGCCTCCAGCTCTATCTGAAGCTGACTATACTCCCATCTGGCTACAGATAGAATCTTACCTGATTTCTGCTCACAATCTCTCTCCCGCTGCTATTCTTTTCTCTCCTTGGAAATCTCTTCTGGATCCAATGGGTTCTTCTCCAGTCGGTGTCTCTATCAAAGTGTTCTCAAAAATATGTGCCTATCTGAAGGCGTCCCCTCTAAAGACTTCTCACAACCTATCCTTTCTAACCTAAACATCAAGACTGGGGAACACCCACTAACTCCAGTGTGGCTTCCTATTCTTCAGGAACGTAGAGTATCGAACTTCTACTCCCAGACCTCTCTTCTTACTTCTCCAGAGTTACTAGAGAAATTCTGACTGGGCCCAACAAGCATCTTAAAAATTCACCAACTGTGGCATCTGACATTGCAACAATTTGGTTCCTCTCTGAAAACCTCTGTACTCAGCGACCTCCTTATCCAGATTCAAGATTTAGCACTCAAACCCCATGGCATCTCTTGTTTATACTTGTGACTGCTTACCACCTCCCATTCCTCTTCCCCGGTTGGCTCCAAGGTATGGGAATCTTTGATGCCAGATTTTACCTTCAGCTGGTCACGTCTTTGGAAAGATCTCTACACTTACCTAACTCAGGATCAGTTCAGACTTACCCAATTCCATATCTTAAATAATATGTACTACACCCCTGTCAAATTGGCTAAGATGGGTTGCTGCCCCTCTCCTACCTGCACCAGATGTGGTAAAGCAGATGGTACCCTGTTGCATGTTTTATGGTCCTGTGAGAAGGTATCTTCCCTGTGGGTACAAACTGAGGAACAGATTGATCCCCTCCTGGGGCTGGAAGGCCTCTTTCCCCCCAAAGTATGTATTGTTGGTCACTACTCCTAGATCCGGTCAGGGAAAGGAGATCTCACATGGCTATCGTTTACTTAGTGGTCAAAAAACTGGTCCTTAGACACTGGCTGGATCAATCATATATTTCATATTGTGAGTGGCTACATGAGCTTTCCTTTTCTCTCCGGACTGAGTGTCTGATTGCCAGTCTCTGCCATCGCCTGCCCCTTTTTAATTAGAAATGGGGCAAAATTCTATGCCCTTTATTTGAATTGATTCCTTCTGGGCTTTCTCTGGTTTCCCACACAGACATCTGTTATACAGGGTTTCTCATTAATGTACTTTTTCTTGGATTATTTTTTGTTGGGTGGTAATACACACTCTGTAGGGAGGGGGCTGGGGGGAGGGTTGGGGGGTTTGGGCTCCTGGTTCAGTGCTTTGTATTATTGTTCTGTGGATGGGTATTTTATTTTTCTAAAATATCAAAGTTGATTAATTTAAAAAAAAATGTTAATCCATCTTTTGTTTCCTCAACTTTTACCCCATGATTAGGGACATGAACAAAGTGAAGCAAGCTGAGAGGGCCAGGACATGGATCAAGAACAAGGCAATGCTCTATAACGTCATTCTTTCCAACAAGATGTAAGAAAGGCAAGGACTCCATGAAGCTGAAGCCAAAACACCCTCTAAAGCTTCATGTCTGGGGCTCCACAGCCAACCAGATGCATAGTCCACTGCTAAATTTGGAGGGTTACTGCTTCTAAATTGTAGGAGTCACATTCTTAAGACAGGTACAGTCTCATATCATGAAGTGTTCCACTTTACCTTTTCTTGTTTTCTGCCCATATGAACCATGGATGGCAAATTCATCAGAGAACATATCATCATGGGAGCAGTGAAGAAATATATAAGGAAGAAATATCCAGGTAGATGTCATTTATTTTGAGACATTGACCCTAAACGTACTGCATCAACAGTGGCTACTGCTGCTGGAATAAAAGTTGGGTTAATACTGCACAGCAGCCACTAAACAAATGGCGAGCACAGTGTGTTTAATTTTTGTTTTGTGTCACTAGGTCTCCAGATATGAATCTGATTGAGATCATGTGGCATGCCATGAAAACATTTATCTGGAGAAAGAAGAAAACACAGACAAAGCGAGAACTCAATGCCATTAAACAGTTCTGGAAGACTTTAAAAAGAAGGCAATGCAGGTGATACATTGCACACTTGCAGAAAGTGTTGCCAGTTGTGGAGCAGGGGTTCTGCAACTGGAGTGTGAATCACATATGTTCTGCAGAGTATAGTCGTGTACTGTCGTTTGCTATGTGAAAATGTATTTTTATTTTGTATATTTGTTTTGTACTCTACTGTGTGTGCTTTAATGACTCAGATTGGTGTGTATGGATCTGTGAATACGCTGTTACTGTATTATCTGCCTTTCATGTTTTCTGTCACAGAGAAATGTACAGTAAAAATGTACTGCATACTGTATTGCACTGTATGTAAAAATGTACTACATTGTGAAACATTTCAACAAAAGTCAACCCCCTAATAACATAAACAGTGATGCGTATAAAACAAAGACGTGAAGAAGCATTTCATTAAGTGCTCCCAGGAGCAAGGGGAACACATCCAAGGCCATGGTATCCCAGAGATTACCACCATTGGCATTTTTCCCTCTCCTGAATGCCTGAATGTTGTGAAATGATACGGTCTAAAAAAAATGTGCATCAATTTAATAAGACCCTCACACATGTGCTGTACTTTATAAACAAAGCCCAGTTCAAAAATACATTTCCATGCACATGTCACACACTGTACTAATAAGCATAAGTGACAAACTACGTCACACATACATGAAACAGATGTTCAGACTGGGCAGTGGCAACATTTCCCAGAGAAATCCGCCACAAGAGATTTTTTCTCTCCAGAGTGCCTGAATGTTCAGAAATGTCACTGCCTAATGTGGAAAGGCTTCTGGATGAGGTGTGGCTTCTGACACAGAATGACACCACATGTAACTAAACCAGATGCCTCTGACACCAAATATATTGGAAGCCTAGATCAGAAAGCATGAGCAGTCCAGGAGAAATTGCAGAAAACCACAAGTGGTGATTTATTATTCTAAATCACAAGAAAAAACAAACAAATCAGAAAATAATTCAAGACATGAAATCAGCATGTCTCCTCTTAGTCTCTCCTCAAGACAATCTCTACACCAGTACATAAAGCAGCCTGTCTCATCTCTGTTGAAAATCCATCTCTCCTCACACATCTCAGTAAGACAGGCTCTTGTAGTTGCTGGTTGCTAGGCATAAGATTGTGACCCGTCTAGTAGCTGGCTAGAGCATTGTGACAGATTCCATCAGTCTGAAGTCACACTCTGTCACAGCTGTCTGCAATCATTTCAGCTATCTCTAGTTTCATGCGTATATACAATGTACCTTACAGTACAAACATAAGCAAGGCAGCAATCAGAAGTCAGAGATTAGAAATTAGAAAGTACAGCAGATAAAGGTACGATTTGACTGCGCAGTCTAATAGAAAGTCAAAAAAGATAGATTTAGTAATAGAATCCTTACTTCAGATTCCTTCCTACATAACATCATCTCCATTGTCTTCCTACATAACAAAAATGTGACAGGGCCTAACTTAGCCCTTTCATATATACCTCCCCCTAAGCGGAAACCTGTTTTTTTTCTTTTTCTCTCTAAAACAGTTTTCCAAACCCATCCCTCATTCTCATCAGATACATGTCCTAGGTGTCAGCGTGGCTCAGTGGGTAGCACATCTGCCTCTGGACCAGAAGGTCGTGGGTTCTAGTCCCACACTGGGATTGGATTTGCACCTAAAAATCGCTGGCATCCAAGTGCAGTATTAGTGGGGTGCTGTACTGCTGAGGAGTGCCGTCCTTCAGATGAGACGTTAAACCGAGGTCCCTTCTACCCATCCTGGTGTTGTCCTGGTGGGTGTCCAGGTGGAAGTAAAAGAACCCAGAGAACTCTTCGCAAAGAGTAGGGGACATTCCTGGTGTCCTGGCCAACATTCCCCTTCCCATAAGCTGGTTCATGCAATTATCCAGGCTGTGTGTGGGTGATGATGTGCGATATGGCCGTTGCCACTACACATTCCATCACTTGACTACCAGTCTAGCATTGCGTGTAAAGCACTTTGGGATACACTGTGTATGAAAAGTGCTATGTAACCCCTAGGTGGTGCTATCCCAAGGGCTACTACCCCTGCCTGCTTGGCTAGTAGCAGGTTAAGGGACCTGGGTACTGAAATGGGTGCCTCCACACAGAGGTCAGGGATGTCAATGGGCAAGCTAACCTGGGCACAGCCCTCCGAGACACTGTAACCCCCCTCTTTCCCTTCTAGTGGCCCGGACAATATACAATAATTACTTTCACAATGACCCTTATTCACCATGCAGTTATCCACACTGTTTGCACTTCCCACCAGGGCTGGTTCCTCTAGCTTGGCCATGGGGACCCCCAGTAAAACAAGGTTATGCACAGCAAATAGCAACAATACAGTACTCCTGGCACAAACTGGAACCACAGTCAGGTTAAATGCAAAAAGAGTTAGATCTGATTTATTCAGGGGACTTACTTAAACAAGGGAGGGGCATAATCAGGTTGATTTGCTTAAAGGCTATATCAATCAGACAGTTATGCATGCACTTCAGAGTCCCTACACAGTCACACACTCTGGGTATCCAGGTAGGAAGACAGTGGGCTAGCCAGGAACATTGCCCAGGGTAGGCAGACTCACAGCTGGTTGGGACCCTGTGATGGAAGAAAGCAACATGCACAACACACACTATTTGTAATCCAGAGCCGGAGGGCTCAGTTCGTAACAGAAAAGACAACAAAGCAATCAGATGACAACACTTTAGATTTAGCTGTTGTTGCAGGGAGCTACCCTGATGTTTACTTACGATCCCCAATACAGGACACAGGCAGGACGAAATCGAGACAGCAGGTTGTTGAACTGGAGTGCCAGGAGAAGCAGGGCCCACACAAATCACCGAGGTGTCATTCCTGTTCAAAGCATGAGCAGGGGGCTGATCCCCAGGCTGGTCTCTCATCGATGGCTTTCTCTGTGCAGTGGGTAGTCTGGCTGGGCCAGCATGGCAAAGCCCAGGCCCAATGGAGATAAATACGGATTCAGTCCGTAGGAGCTGGATGCAGACTCCAGCAAGCAGAACACAGTTCAGCACACAGTGGGGAACCAAATCACGACCCACTAACAGCGCATAGCACATTTACATGTAAGAAAGTCTACTGTACCAGGCAGATTGCTATCCGGTCGCAATTACAGAGTCGCTGCACAAACCGGGAGTTCAAAGGTGGCTGGAAATCCTGACAGGCCATCTGCATTCAGCAAATCTTCGGTCTTCTTCAGGTTAAAGCCTGGTCACAGTTCTGTGGCTTTTCTCACTCTCACAATTCGGATTCAGTACGAATAAGCTCTATTTTCCTTCTCAGGGACAGCAGGCAGACAGGCAGGCCAAAACTCAGCTTTTTCACAGTTCTCCTGCGCGAATTATACAGGGGCTGCTGCTTGAATCACTCAAGCTGTTACCACTTTCACTTCCCAATTCAGACTGACTGAACTGCAAAACAGTCTGGGACTTTCCCCGGGATCCAAAAGGTTTGGTTGGATGATCTGTCTGTCAGTCACAAGGACTCCCCCTCCAGGTCTGTCTTGGTGCCAAAATGCAAAAACTACAATTCCTGCAGAATTTTGCTCCCACAAAACCCCTGGGGACAGGATCCATTTTAGAGTCCCCAAAGGTACTGATTGGCCCATTTCAGCAGTCCAGGACCAAGATGATGGAAACAAACAGAACTGTCCATGCTGCATAGAAGGCAGGTTAGAACAAACTGCAATATTATTACTACTCTTACAAATGATCAGCAAACAAGTACATCTTCTAACAGAGAGACCTCATCTATGCAAGGACATAGACAGGATGGAAGTAGTCCAGAGGAGGGCAACTAAAATGGTGCAGGGTCTACATCAGAAACCATATGAAGAGAGACTGAGAGAGCTTAATATGTATACCCTTGATGAAAGGAGGGACAGGGGACATGATAGAAACTTTTAAGTACCTCAAGGAATCAACAAAGTCCAGGAGGGTAGCATCTTTCAGAAAAAGAGATGTAAGAACAAGGGGCACAATTTAAAGTTAGAGGGGGACGGCTCAGGGGTAATGTGAGAAATTCTTTTCACGGAGAGAGTGGTGGATGCATGGAACCGCCTTCCTGGAGAGGTTGTGGGGTCTAAAACAGTGGAGGAATTCAAACATGCATGGGACAGACATAAGGCAATTATAGTGGGGGGTTGCAGGAAATAGGCTGTTGGTTAACTAGAATCTGCAGCTTATCCAGTAGGTAGGGAAATGGGCAGACTGGGTGGGCCAAGTGGTCCTTATCTGCCATCAAAGTCTATGTTTCTATGTTTCTATGTTCCCTCTCAGATTAATTATGACTGCAATCCAGGCAGCTCTTAAAGAGACAGTACACAGAGGCTATACAGGCACTCTCTGGCAATACATTTAAACTACTAAAACGCAGGACACCAGCCTGGCAGTGAGCATTTAAGCAAGCTCAAGGAAGACTTTTCGGGAACCCCCATTTGTAGGGAGGGGTTATACACTATATAAATGCTGATTCTTCTTCTTCTTCTTTTATATCACTGTTTTCTTCCTTCCCTAACTTTTCTCATTTCTTAATTCCTGAACCAAACCATGACAAACAATCTGCAGTGACATTCTCTTTCCCAGGTCTATGCATCACTTTGAATTTAAATGGCTGTAATACCAGGTACTATCTCGTGATCCTGAGATTTTTATCCTTCATTTGATTCAACCAAATGAGAGGATTGTGATCAGTTATGCACACACAATCAGTTCCTAGCAAATACAATTTAAGGGACTCTGCCCATTTGGCTGCTAGGGCTTCTTTTTCAATCGTGACTTTTTTTCCCCTGTCATACAACTTCCTGCTGACATATAGAATGGGATGCTCCTTCCCATCTATATTCTTGCTAAGGTCCACATCTAGGCCTACTTCCAAGACATCTGTTTGTAAGAGAAATTGCTCTTTGAAGTCTGGACTTTTTAAAACAGAGGGCGAACATAATTCAGCCTTAATAGCCTTAAAAGTTTCTTCACTCTCTAGGGTCCATATTACGTTATTCGAATACCTTTCTTTGTAAGTTCAGTGAGGGGAGCCACTATTTTGTCAAAGTTGGGGACAAATCTCTGGTAGTAACCAGCCAGCCCTAAAAATTACCTGACATGTTTCTTCATTTTAGGGACAGGGATGTTAGCTACAGCTTCTGTCTTAGAAATTTCTGGTTTTACTTCCTCATTTTCCAAAACATACCCCAAATATCTGGTTTCCTGCATGCCCAATGCACATTTGGTAGGATTAATGGTCAGATCTGCATTTTTGATGGCTTAGAAAACAGCTCATAGATGATCCAGATGGCTTTTCCAGTCTGAATTGTACACTACGACATCATCCAGGTAAGCCACACAATAACCCAAGTTTGGGACTAGGACTACGTCCATGCACCACCAAAATGTAGCGGGTGCACCATGTAACCCAAATGGCATGGTGGTGAACTGACAGAACCCAGTATGCATTGGAAATGCAATTTTGTCCGTGGATTATTTTGCTAGGGGAATCTACCAGTAACCCTTGGTAAGGTCAAGGATACTGAAGTACTTGGCACTTCCCAAACTGTTCACCAAGTCAACTATCCTGGCCATAGGATAGCTGTTAAATTCAGGCAGTTGATTACGTTTTCTAAAATCAAGGGAAATGCTTAGTAGGGTTTCTTCAATCAGGGGTCTCAACCTCATAATTAACTGTGCCAGTACACCTAAGCACTTTATACAGTCCTTGCCACTTCATTACCAGTTTGTTTTCTGAAGTAGGTAATAAAAACAATACCTTTTCACCCGGCTCAAAAACTTTTTCTTTCACCCCATGATCACAACACACTTTCTGTTGGTTTTGGGCCTCTTCCTGGTTAGCATGTGCAATTTCAACATACTTGGCTAACTTCTTTCTTAGCGCACACATATATGCTGAAATAGATTTTTTTGAGAGGGGTTAACTTCCCATATCGAGAAGCAGAGAGACAAAGACCTCCGACGTTTAGAGGCACACAGAAAAGAAGACATGCAGTTATGGCTGTCTGCCTTGCAGACTATTAAAGATGAAGGAACTGGCACAGGTCCCACAGATCAGCAAAACACAGGTTTATTTGAAAGATATTAAACTGACAAAGCTGTGCTCTTGAATGATATTGAGGTATACCTGACTACATTTGAAAGGGTCGCCAGTGCATGCCAATGGCCAAAGCAGCAATGGGCAATCGGTACCTTATCTCACAGGTAAAGCCCAACTTGCCTACAGTAATGTGGATGCTGCTCTGTCAGCAGATTATGAAGTGAAATATATGGAGGCTTAGGTCAGGAAAACGAGCAGCACAGGAGAAATTTCAAACATCCAGCAATTGTGATTGAAATACATTAGCCAGAGGTGATGTCCAAGTAGGCTGCATGTGATTGAAATGCATTAGCCAGAGGTGATGTCCAGATAGGTTGCATCACTAACTGCACATACCTACAGCCTCTAACCTGACCCTTACCTGTGATGTCTGATAGGTCACCTACTGACTGTCACATACCCCCTGCTTAAGAGGAAAACCATAAGGTAAGTGTTGGTTTTCCTTTCTCTACCCAACTCCTAACCTTAACCTTCTAAACAAACATTTGACATATTCTCAGGGTCTCACCCCGCACAATGTTGTACCTGCAACATGTAGTACGTTTACCAGGGGTGGCTAATTGCCCTTGCCGTCCCCACTAGATATGTTGGTACTAAGTATAAGCCCTTTCCCTTTCCTTAGGTTCCACCTACTACTTAAACCCACAGTATCTTTTATCTCCTGTACAGTTTCAGACACCTGAAGGTAAACAGTAATGTTACCCCAGCACAGGGTCTGTTAACATTCCTCACTTACTTATCCCTATGTAGATTTTTCTTATACTGTAAGTACAAACAAACAAATACTTAATGTATTTTACCTTGGACTCTTTGCCATTTACCATATACCAGTTTCATAAACCTTTGCCATTCCATTTTCATTTTACCCTCTGAACCTTAGTTAAGAAGTGTTTTTACTTTTATGCACCACTCAGCCTAGGAGGAAGGTTACCCTTCATTTTCCAGGGCCTCCGTTCCTTTCCCCAGTTGGCTTTATCCCTTGGGTATGCCACCTCCACCCTGTGTACAGGCATCTTTTCTACCCTGGGGCACTTTCTCCAGGGCCAACCTGTCAGTCACCAACACAGACTGGTAGACAGAACAGGCCTTGTAGTAGGCTGCAACTTGTCTGTACACGCTTGGTCAGTAAAAGTGGGGCAACAAATTAGCCAGTGTCCCTCGTCTTCCTAAGTGCCTTCCACAGGTACTGGAGTGTGCAGCCTCCATCACCTGCTGCCGAGAGGTCTGTGGCACAACAACCTGGGCATGCACTCTCTGGGTACAGGGATTCAACCTCATATGTTAAAAAACTCCCCTTTACACTTCATACCATAAGTACTGTCTCACGTCTACCCCACCATTAACAGGTACAACTTCTTTAACTTTTACATATTGCATTAATTTCCCAGTAGTAGCATCCCCGGCTTGAAGACTACCCCAGTCAGCACTATCATACATAACATTACTGTGACTAGATCCAGATGGCATACAACAAGCAAAAGTCCCTTCAGCCTTTATACAGGCCTCTTCTTTCTTGATTGGGGTTGTTACCCCAAATGTTGTATCCCTAATCATAGTCTCACCAGGGATCTTGTTCACATCCATGCTGGCATCTCCGTCCTCCAGCAGATAGCAACCTGGGAACTCAGGCAATACTGGAAAGTCCTGCTCTACCATGGACTTCTCCTCCAGCTGTGTCTGGGAATTGTCATCCTCTGATTCTTCCTTTGTGCCTTCCGACTGGAACCTCTCCATCAAGCATTGTCCTGGGTACAGTTCTGTCAGTTTAATGTCTTTCAAATAATCTGTGTTTTGCTGATCTGTGAGACCTGTGCCAGTTCCTCCACCTATAATAGCTTGCAAGGCAGCCAGCCATAGCTGCCTGTCTTCTCGTCTCTGTGCCTTGAAATGCTGGAGGTCTTTCTCTCTCTGCTCTGCCTCTACTCTTCTCTGTGCCTCTGATCATTGGAGGTCTTTTTCTCTCCACCTCTCGGCCTCTATTTGCTGTGTCACACACCATTTGAAAATCTCAGACAGACTTTTTGGTTCTGCTGCTTCTTTATATTCTTCTCTGATCTCTGGTGGCTTGACTGCCATACTTCTGGTGGTCACTCCTGGTTTTTCTCTTACTGGATCCATATTTGTCTGCTATGCTTCCTTGGTACTTGGTCTGGTACCCATGAACAAACTCTTGGCCTCAGAGTATGCACAGCGTAAATCCAATTACTTTTTTGAGAGGGGTTATCTTTGAGACAGGCTGCTTTATGTCCTGGTGTAGAGATTGTCTTGATGAGAGACTAAGAGGAGACATGCTGATTTCATGCCTTGAATTATTTTCTGATTTGTTTATTTTTTTTGTGTGTGTGTGATTTAGAATAATAAATCACCACTTGTGGTTTCTACAATTTCTCCTGGACTGCTCATGCATCCTGACCTAGGCCTCCAATTTATTTGGTGTCAGAAGTATCTGGTTTAGTTACACCTGGTGTCATTTTGTGTCAGAAGCCACACCACATCCAGAAGCCTCTACACATTTGGTGTCAGAAGTAATTGGATTTACTCCATGCATACTCTAAGGCCATGTGTTTGTTCATGGGTTCCAGACCTGGTTCCAGGGAAGCATAGCAGAAAGGTATGGATCCATTCAAAGTTAGACCAGGAGTGACTCCTGGAATATGGCAGCCAAGCCACTAGAGATTGGGACCAGTATCTACCATACTTGCTTTTCACTTACCGAGAAGTGCCACAGGCATTAACAGGTTTTTCAACATTTAAAATGCTGTATGGTAGACAACCTAGGGAGCCCCTAGATGTTATAAAGGAATCTCAGGAAGGCAACCCCTCTCAAAAACAAAATCATAAAATAATTCAAGACATGAAATCAGCATGTCTCCTCTTAGCCTCTCCTCAAGACAATCTCTACACCAGGACATAAAGCAGCCTGTCTCGTCTCTGTTGCAAACCCATCTCTCGTCACACATCTCAGTAAGACAGGCTCTTGTAGTTGCTGGTTGCTAGGCATAAGATTGTGACCAGTCTAGTAGCTGGCTAGAGCATTGTGACAGATTACATCAGTCTGAGGTCACACTCTGTCACAGCTGTCTGCAATCATTTTAGCTATCTCTAGTTTCATACGTATATTATATAGTATGCCTTACAATACAAACATAAGCAAGGTCGCAGTTAGAAGTTAGAAGTTAGAGATTAGAAATTTGAATGTATAGCAGATATAGGTAAGGTTTGACTGCGCAGTCTAATAGAATGTCAGAAAAGCTAGAGATAGTAATAGAATCCTTGCTTCAGATTCCTTCCAACATAACACAAATGGGACAGGGCCTAACTTAGCCCTGTCACACCTGCCCAAACTGAATATGATAAAACATCCAAGCACTCATGTATTTTTAAAGCACAATCATGAAACATAGCAGTCTGGCCATACTGAGTGCATTAGGTGCTCCCGGGAGGAAGGGATGTTGTGAAATGACACTACCTGGCTAGAATATACTGCATTGTCTTAAACAAGAACACACGTACAGTACAGTAGGACCTCAAAGTTACGAACCCCACTTATACGAGCTGACCAGTCAACTGAACACATCTCACTCCACCCCTCTCCCTACCACAGACAATAAAAATGCCTGCTCAAGTATAGAAGGATACATGTCACAGTTCTCCCTAGCACCTTTGAAATTCATGGCGGTAAGAAATGGCGAGTAAGCGCAAGAGAGTTATGCTATCAATTGACACCAAGCTGGATATCCTAAAGAAGCTAGAGCTTGGTGTCAGCATCAGCAGTCTCTCCGACGAATATGGCATCAACAAAAGTACAGTGTGCAATATTCGCAAAGGTGCCGAAAAGATTTAACAATTCACCAAGGAGGCACAGGAGAGCGGGGCATTTAAAAAACACTACATTGTTAGGAAAGCAGCTGACGACAAGTTTGACAAAGCTATGTACTTATGGTTCTCACAGAAAAGGTGGAAAGGGATTCCCATCAGTAGTGTGATAGTCTTGGAGAAAGCAAAGCTTTTGTACCACCAGATGCACCCTGATAGTAAGGAGGCTGAATTTAAAGCAAGTTCCGGGTGGCTGTTCCACTTCAAAAACAGGCATGGCATACGGCAATTGTGTATGCAGGGAGAGTCGATGTCCGCTGATACAGCTACCTCAGAAACTTTTAAAACAACGATGCAGACCTTCATAACTCAACATGAACTTACCAGACAGCAGTTGTTTAATTGAGACGAAACAGGTCTCTACTGGCAGCTGTTGCCCAACAGAACTCTGGCTGATGGCAATGAAAGGCAGGTAAAAAAATTCAAGGCATGTAATGATCAAATAATGCTAATGGCTACTGCAAATGCTAGTGGGGACTGCAGGCTCCCTCTTGTGTTTATCCACAAAAGTTGTAAACCACAGTGCTTCTCTGGCATTAACATGCAGTCACTGCCTGTCCTTTACTACAGTCAGCTCTTTTTTTTAAATGTGATGCATTCCTGTGTTTCTGCATGCAAGCTTTACTTATTACATGCATTTCAGACTTATAAACTTTTCAAAGTTGTGAACAGCTGATTTCCCATGCTGTTCAAAACTTCGAGGTCCTACTGTACTTTATTCAGCCATAAGGAGCTCCAACTGAAAATTTCCATCCCCATCGGGATAATTGCTGTAAAACAATTTGGAATTTCCAACCACCAACAAACAGATTGTCACCTTGTCATCAAAACAACATTGCGATGTGGTTAGCACAAGGTAAAGTAGTTGTTATCTTGCTCAGATTTTAATGGCTGGGCCACAGACATGAGAAATGAGTAAATGGGGGATGGGAGCACATGGGCAGGACACAGTGGTTAGATGCTTTAGGTCACGTTTAAGGTGTCGAATGCAATATTGTTTTGTAATATAATGACTTTTTGCATAAAATCCCTTGCATGAAACTTTGCAGTTATACCTAAAGTACACTACTGTACTATGTGGACTGTGATTGACGGTGGGGGGCAAGTTATGTCTAGATGAAATACCTGTACATGTATAAGTTTAGGCACAAAAGTGATGTGAATAGGACAGTAAATAATTACTGTAATGACATGCACACAATATCCCCAAACCAAAAATGGGCGAAGATTGAAGCTATTAATATTAGCATTACTGTAGTGAATGCTTCATCCCCCCTCTAGGAAAGATACATTTCAGGAATGAGAACTATAAAGCACAATATCAATCAATCAATCAATCAATCAAATCTTTATTTATTCAGGCGATCATCATTGAGCAAGGCTCATTTACAAGATGGACCTGATGAGGTCAAGGTTCGAGTTGATGCACAGCAAATACATCACATACTTATGAGACAGTTATACATACAGAAAAAAAGAAAATGTTATTTATATAACACAATAATATACAAAGAATTCACATGTTAAAGCTTGGCAAGAGAAAGTAAACTAACATCTACAATATGTACAGTACATATATATCACAATGAGGGCCATGACAGTCACTCACATAATGAGTACAAGGATGGTGAAGGGAATATACGGTGCCATATACTGGCGGTGTCTGGCTGGAAGGAATATGCCATATGTGATTGGAATATGGTTTTGTGGGATGACTATTCTATCTCTAGCGGTAGCAACTGCATTTCTCTGTGAAGAAGGCTGTACAGTGCTGCTTGAAGGATGTAAATGGAATGATAATGGATAGTTTTAGGGATTTTTGTAGGGTGTTCCATGCTATGGCTAGAGAATAGCTGATTGCTGCCCTCCCTATTTTGGTGTTGACTTTGGGCAATTTGAGCAGGATGATATTGTTGCTTCTTAGGTCATAGGAGCTGGGAGTGGTCAGGTTGAAGCAGTCCAGTATATAGCTTGGGAGTTTTTTTGATAAAGCTCTGTAGATCCATAGAGCTGCATTTCTGCTCCTCCTGACATGAAGGGAAACCCATCCAATTGCATCATGCAAATATGCAGTACGTCACGGGGTCATGTTGTTGCCTGCAAAAACAGCGTGGCACTATACCACGCTGTCGAAACAGCGACTTCAAATAAAAACACCAGAACACTTGTTTTCTGTCAGAGGGCTCTGCCCACTGCCCCCCTCCCCATTAAAATAACCTCCTCCTGAGAGGGAGGGGGGACTTAGGAACAGGGTGAAACTCAGGTGAACCACACAAAAGACAAGGAAAAAAATTAACTAACTTAATCTGGTACTGGAAATAGAACACCGGTCCACAGCCACTTCATTGTCCTCCAGCACCAATGGCTCTACTCCCTAAGCCAAGCCATGGCAGCTGCTCAGCGAACCCCCTTTCAGCAGAGCTCTTACCCTCTGCAGCAGAGCTTTCCAGAAACAACTACAGGGTCACCGCTACCGCTCCACACTATCTGTGTCATGCAGCATTGTGTGCCCTGCAGCTGTTCTTTCCTGCGCTGTTATTGTTGCATAGTTTTGCCCTGCAGCATTCTCAATACAACATATTGACCCAGTACGACACAGTACAGGTGTTTAAAAAAATGACTGTAGCAAGACTACCAACACCTTCAAGTCACTTCATAGTGGGATACCTTAGCAACAGAATGAGTAGAGTAAATGCACATTTTAATATTCAGTATTTGTAATACATGTAACATACATGTGAATATGAAGTACAATGCACAGAATGAAAAAGTAATGTTCAAGAAAGCCCACCAGCGCAGTGGTAGCATTACCACTTCAATGCAGATGACCCAAAGTGTCAGAAGGTCAGCTGTGGGGAGAAGGATAAAGCATGTATCGGTCAGCTGTCCTTCTCCAGGTGGAGTGGGTGGAGACTCTCAGCAATATGCTTACTTCTGGCAGCGACCGGGAATCAGTGTGCCTGAAAGTCTGAGTGGTGCTGGGATTGGCGATTGTGGAGGACATTGGCACGCAGTATGTGGGAGCACACGCTGCATGCCACTGACATCATTGCATGTCTGCAACACTAGGGACAATGCAACAAGAACAAAAAGTGGAAATCCCTACTAGCAGAGCATCATGAAGCCCAGCTCATGGCTCCATTCTCTCCTTCTGCCAGGACCTCCAGATTTGCATCTCTCTATTCCCTCCCCTCTCTCAACTTCTGGAGGGGAAGGAACCCACCATGTGGGTTACATTGGTTTCCTAACAGGTTCCAGGTGGGGGGCTGGGAGACCACAAGGGTTGAGTAAGGGGTACATCCCTACAAGCTCAAGGGAGACAAAAATACAATTAAAAAAAACTAACAAATCAATGTTCAATCTTGTATAATTATGCGTATGATGAAATGGTACTGTCTATGCCCAGAAATAAAAACACATATTCACCTTCTGTCTTTCAGACCAACAGTAATGGACGGGAGTCATGGATTCTGTGAACCACACTGGGTTAGCCACTGTACAACTTTAGAAAGAAATAAAATATAATTAAAAAGTAAAGTACTACACAGCACTTAAATCAAAACACAGTACAAGAAAATATAAAATATGTATTATATAAATATGAAAAAGATATATTGAAGTATGCCATTAGTGTCTGAATATATTTATTCTGTAGAATGTACTCAGTAAAGTGTGTTCTATGGGTGTATCTGGGTGATGTTTGTTAGGAAAATGTAGCTTGAATGTCTCGTCACAGCCCCTGCATTTGCTTCACAAACATCAAAGAGAAGCAGTAACAATTTTGACAATTTTCTGTGGTATAAAGAAGAAATTTTTTTTCCAATTGTTTAACCAGGTGTGACACACTAAGCTGAAAGCTTGTTTAGAGGTGCAACCTGGGAGCACAGGGAAGTTAAGTGACTTGCTCAGGGTCACACAGTATGCAAGTGGGGGCTGTGGGAGTCAAACCCAGGTCTCCAGATTTGCAGCTCAGAGCCTTAAACCACTGCACTATACTGCCTCCCTATTCCAGATACATGTTCACCAGGATGCCCCCTGATAGCCCCTAAGTACCCAGATCAAAAGAATAACGTTAAAGTGTTCTTCTAGGGGTGCATTGTGTGATGTTTGCTAGGGAAATGCAGATCAAATGTCCCCTGTCAGGGTCTGCATTTGCTGCACAAACATCAGACAGAAGCAGTAGTAACTTTCTTTAACAAATCATGGGAGGCTTTAACAAATCATGGGAGGATGGGGTGGTACCCAAGGACTGGAGGAGGGCAGATGTAATTCCTCTTCACAAAAGTGGGAGCAGGACAGAGGCAGGAAACTACAGACCAGTTAGTTTGCATGGAACAGCCTCCCTGAGGAGGTCGTGGAGTCAAGAACAGTGGGGGACTTCAAGAATGCATGGGACAGGCATAAGACAGTCCTAGGGGTGGGTAAGAGGAAGTAAGCTGTTGATTAACTAGGATCTGCAGCTTATCTGTTAGGTAGGAAAATGGGCAGACTAGGTGGGCCGAGCGGTCCTTATCTGCCGTCAAATTCTATGTTTCTATGTAACTTTGACATTTTTTGTGGTATAAACAAAAGGTTCCAGAAACATGTTCTCCAAGGTGTCCCCTAAATACTCCCCCCCCCCTCCCCCAAAGAACATGTTGCTGCAAAAAAGGAAATATGATTTTCAGGGGATGGTTTTAAGTGTTGACTGCCAGGGTGACTTTCATAGTGACACACCCATTTCAAAAGGTGAATGCACTGCTAGGGCACTTACGGGCAGGAGATGAGACAACATCAAAGTATCAGCATCTCCACAGAACAAAACAGTTGTTGAGTCCCTGGCTGACACAGATTGAAATGGCAGAACACATGATGCTGGACACAACTGTACACTGTCTCAGTTTGTGGAGCACATTAAAAAATGTGGAACGCAGCTAAGGATGAATTTGACATAAATGTGATTCAACTTTTGCCTCTAACTGAACCAAAAGTTGAACAGCTAAAAGCAGAAACCAAGAAAGACTCTCTATTCCTTGTTATTAGAACAACAGTGCCACAAGGATGAACTGTTAAAGGTGGAAGTGAGCCAGAAGCCATCAAACTATACTGGAATGACAGCGATGAGAATGTTTCAGGGTGCTATTTCAATGTAAGGAGACAAAGTTATAATTCCAACTAGCATTACATCAGAGATGTTAAAACTGCTCACATCAGTATAAAAGTGCCTACACAGAGCGCAAGCTGTCTTCCCAGGAATGCAGGCTGAAAGTGAAGTAATGATTCCAAACTGCTATAGATGAGAAAACTATAGAGGCCAAACTGCAAAACAATTGTAAATGCTCATCTAATACTATACACGGCATAGTCTAAATTGCAGCTAATTTGTTTTAACTTAATAATGATACATGCTTACTGTTAGTGAACTACAAGTCAAATGATTTTGAAATTGCCAAATTGGAAAACACAAGGCATGAGTCAGTCATGCTGCACTGTAGTAACAGTATGCACATTATGGCATATTGGATGAGTTGATATCAGACAATGGACCATAGTTTGCAAATTGGCAGTTCAGACAATTTGCAGAATGATGCCAGCATAAGCATATTACATTGTGTCTATAATATCCACAGTCAATGGACTGGCAGGAAAACAGTGCAGATTGTGAAGAACGTTTTTAAAATGGTAATGTAAAATGGCAGAGAGCCATATTTAGTACTTCTGGATTATTGTAATACCCGCTGAGATGATTATCCTGATTCACCAGTACAAGCAGGACAAAAACACTATTGAAACTGCTGAACAGTTGTTAGAGACACACACATTAAACACTGACCAAGTTGTGAAGCATCTTAAACATCAAAGAGGGCAGCAAAAGACATTGTATGACAGAAATACAAGGCCACTGCCTGCATTTAAAAAAGCTTAAGAACAGGGCTATCCTGATGGCCCAACTGCAACATGTCAATCTGCCGTACAGATAAACGGAGTTTGGGAGCAGACTCCAGTTACCATGTAGGGAGGCAGGCCTGGCTGCAAGTAACTGCTGGAGGGCAATGTGCCTCAACTGGGAAGGGCTGGCAGAAGGTTCTGATGTGTAACCACCCCAGCAGGCGGTCTAGGGAGCTGGCCTCCTTCTGCAGGACCGGCACTACATCAGTGAGACTGTAGGACATGGCCCATGCCAGAGGGAGGCATGAGGAAGAAAATCAAGAGAAGAAAACCCTTGTTATCTGTATGCCAGCATAAATCACCTGAACAGGGTGTATCCCTGGGGCAACAGTTCGGATGGTGAGAAAAAGCAACATGCAAAATGAGAGGGGGGAATTGTCAAGATGCAAACTGCTCGTGGATGGAAACCACTTATTGTGACACAAGTACTAGATGCTCTGAGATTCTTTCATTTTTATTTAAAATTTTGATAACTGGATAAGAATCCAAGGACATGCAATATCCATTTTTCAAGAGGGACCCGGAAGTTCAAACACAAAAACAAATATACATAATATAAAATTGTCAGGTGAAATAATTGCAGTGTGTATTAGCTAACAAAAAAAAGTTTGTAGTTGACCCTAAAGAAGACATAGGTTTTTGGTTTTTGTTTTGTTTTGTTTTAGTAATCAAATGTCCAGGGGCAGACTTTTACAACTTGGCCATAGTATATGTAACCCTCTCATCAAGGGGAGGCTTACCTGGACTGCCAGCTTGCCACCCAGCCAAGGTTCCTAGAGCTCCTGCCACACTGTTGCACCATGGCTCTTGCTTGACCATGTGTGTGGTGTAGTGAGAGAACCGTTTTACCGATTCAAAGCTTGTCCTCAATTCTAAAAAATCACAGGTTGTATTATTCAGTAGGGGAAAAATTATAGACCACTAAAAACAACCTTACATATTGAAACCCTTGACCATGCAGCCTTGCAACAAGTGCAGAGCTATAAGTACTTGGGATTGTGGTTACACAGAAACATAGAAACAGGAATTTGATGGCAGATAAGGACCGCTTGGCCCACCTAGTCTGCCCATTCCCCTACCTATCGGATAAGCTGCAGATCCTAGTTAACCAACAGCCTACTTCCTCCTACCCCCCCACTAGACTTGCCTTATGTCTGTCCCATGCATTCTTGAATTCCACCACTGCTTTTGACTCTACGACCTCCCCAAGAAGGCTGTTCCATGTATCTACAACCCTCTCTGTGAAGAAATACTTCCTCACATTACCTCTGAGCCATCCCCCCTCTATCTTCAAACTGTGCCTCCTTATTTTTGCACATCTCTTTTTCTGAAAGATGCTACCCTCTTGAACTTTGTTGATTCCCTTGAGTTATTTGAAAGTTTCTATCATGCCCCCCCTCTCCCTCCTTTCCTCGAGGCTATATATCTTTAGTTCCTTTAGTCTTTCTTCATATGTCTTCTGATGCAGACCCTGCATCATTTTGGTTGCCCTCCTCTGGACAGCCTCCACCCTGTCTATGTCTTTGCGGAGATGGGGTCTCCAGAACTGTACACAGTACTCCAGATGTGGTCTTACCAACTGTCTGAACAGAGGGCTAACAACTTCCTGTTTTCTACTGGTGATGCCTCTCCCTATGCATCCCAGTATCCCCCCAGCCCTTCTTATTGCCTTCTCACATTGCTGGCCCACCTTTAGGTCATCTGATATGACTACCCCCAGGTCCCTTTCCATTTTTGTTGTTGTCAGTATCTCACCTCCCATTGTGTACTCTTCCCCTGGGTTTTTGTTTCCCAGGTGCATTACTTTGCACTTCTTTACATTGAATCTAAGCTGCCATACATTTGACCATTCCTCCAACCTTGCCAAGTCCCTTTTCATCCTTTCCACCCCAACTTGAGTATCAACCCTGTTGCAGATCTTTGTGTCAACTGCAAAGAGACATACTTTCCCTTCCAGTCCCTCTGCAATGTCACTTATAAAGACACTAAAAAGGACCAGCCCCAGTACTGAACCCTGCGGTACCCCACTAATAACCCTCCTTTCTTCACTGTGGACTCCATTTACTATTATCCGCTGTGTCCTGTTGTCCAACCAGTGTTTTACCCAGGCTACCACCCTGGGACCCACTCCCAGGCTGGCTAATTTGTTTATTTATCTTTTGTGTGGGACTGTGTCAAATGCCTTGCTAAAGTCTAGGTAGACCATGTCCACAGCCCCTCCCTGGTCTACTGCTTTGGTCACCCAGTCAAAGAAATCAATTAGATTTGTCTGACATGACCTTCCAGCTGTGAATTCATGCTGCCTTGGGTCCTGTGCCCCACTGGCCTCTAGGTACTCAACAATTCTTTCCTTCAGAAGTGATTAAATCATTTTCCCTACCACTGAGGTCAAACTGACAGGTCTGTAGTTTCCTGCCTCTGTCTTGCTCCCACTTTTGTGAAGGGGAATCACATCCACCTTCCTCCAGTCCTCAGGTACCACCCCATCCTCCCATGATTTGTCAAAAAGGGTAGTCAGTGGTGTTAGTAGTTCTTCCCTTAGTTCTTTTAGAATTCTGGGGTGAATCCCATCAGGCCCCATTGCTTTATCCACCTTCAGTTTTAAGAGTTCTTTCAGAACCCTTTCTTCTGTGAAAGGATTAATATCAACCCCCTATCCAGAGAGCTTCTATTGACCGGATTAGGTATTTCCCCCTGCTTTTCCATTGTGAATACTGAGCAGAAGTATTCATTCAGTATCCCTGCTTTTTCACTGTTGCTCTCTGCCCAACCACCTTTCTCCTTTTTCAGCCTCAGTATCCCTGCCTTAGTCTTTCTTTGCTTCCTAATGTATCTATAAAAGGTTTTATCCCCCTTCTTAACCGAGTTGGCTATCTTTTCCTCAGTTTGGGCCTTTGCTATTCTGACTGCCTTGCCTACTTCCTTCTGCTTTAACTGGTACAGTTCTCTGTCCTGCTCCTTCCGTGTTTCCTTATACTTCCTGAATGCTATCTTTTTCCCCCTTACCTTCCCCGACACTTCTTTTGAGAACCATAGTGGTTTTTCCTTTCGTTTTGATTTATTTATTTGCTTCACACAAAGGCTTGTTGCTTCTGTGATGGCGGTTTTGATGTTTCCCCATTGTTGCTCCACCCCACCTTCTTGCCTGTTTGCTAGTGCTTTTCTGAGGCACTCTCCCATTTTGACAAAATCAGCCCTCCTGAAGTCCAGTACCTTCACTTTTGTGTGACTTGACTCTACAGCTAAGTTTATAGTGAACCACACTGTTTGGTGGTCGCTTGTTTCCAAATGGCTACCCATTTCAAGATTAGAGATCCTCTCTCCATCCCCATTTGAGAGTACCAGGTCTAAGATTTCTCTCTCCCGAGTGGGTTCCAAAACTAGCTGTCTGAGGCATGCCCCCTGTAGGGCATCGAGAATGGCCCTGCTCTTGGATGTGGCTGCAGCAAAGGTGCTCCAGTCAACATCTGGCATATTCAAGTCCCCCATCAGCAATATCTCCCCTTTCTCTGTCATCCCAAGGATGCCTTCTATCATTTCCTTGTCCATTTCCTCCCCCTGAGATAGGGGGTCTGTATACAACCCCTGTATGGATTGTGGAGCCATTTCCAGTCTCCAGGGTGACCCACAGTGCCTCCTCTCCTCCCTGTTTACCCTTTAGTTCTGTTGCTTTGATTTCTTCCCGTACATAGAGAACTACTCCTCCTCCTCTTCTTTCCTCCCTGTCCCTCCTGTGGATTGTGTGCCCTGGTATGTTGACATCCCAGTCATGGTTCTCTGTGTACCATATTTCTGTGACTGCCACAATATCCAGGCATCCCTCTTCCATCAAGGCCACCATTTCAAGGAGCTTTTTACCTAGACTACAGGCATTGGTACTCATTACCCTCCATTTTTTTATGGCTTTATTTCTTTTTGCCCCATCCCTGTCCTTACTGCCTTTGTCTTTTTCTCCATTTTCCCCTGCCCTTCTCCCTATCGACTGCTCTATCTTGATGTTTACCTCACTAATTACCCTGATTTTTTGGGAGGGGCTAGGATTTCCCTTCTCCTCTTCAGTGCCTCCCCCTTGGCTAGTTCAAATGCTTGCCATTGAAGCATTTAAACCTATTACCTAGGATCCTGGTTCCCCTCCAGGATAGATGCAGACCATCGCACCTGTATAGGCCTGCATCCCTCCAGGTGGAGTCCCAGTCCCCAGTGAAGCCAAATCCCTGAGCTCTGCACCAGCTTTTCAGCTAGTCATTGAATCCCATATATGATAAAATTAAGTGAAATATACATATTACAAATTAAGTGAAATATACATATTGATCACTTGATGAAAAATGTAGGCAGCAAATTGAAGCTCTGTATAGAGTCAGGCACTGTATGTCCAAGAAAGTGCTGCCGTTGTTTATTACGGTCGCCTAATGTTTGCTGGGGTGTCGGAGATGGAGCTGGCTAAGCTAGATACGTTGTATAATAGATTTGCCAGATTTATCCTTAATGTCCCCCCAAAGAACCCACAGCCGTAATTTGACAAATCTTTGAATTGGTTAAATCTTGGAGACAGAAGATATTTCTATGTATTAGTATACATGCTAAAGTGCTATAAAGCATGTGTACCTGATTACATCTTGAAAACCTGCAACAAAGAAATATAAAAAAAAATTGCCTTAGGTCTGCGGGAGGGGTGGAATTTAAGCCACCAAAAAATAATTTAGAAATAGGTAGGTCACACTTTTTTAACATGGGTCCACATTTGTGGCATTCAATGCCTCTTTACTTAAGATCTTTAAATGGTCAAATTTACCTTGGCGCATTAAAAAATGATTTAATATATAGGTTTTCTCAGAAATCATCTTGCTGTCCTGACATGCATATTAATTGATACATCATGCTTTTGATGTGTGTTGCTTTATACTAAATTTATACTCTGTGGATTTAACAGTTAGATTGTTGTTAATGGCATGCATTTGATTTAGTCTTGTTTTTACATAATTTCCCAACAATGTATGTGCCATTGTATTTATATTTTTAAATGCCTGATTTTTATGAAAATTTGTTATATGAAACTTTATTATGTGATCACTTGTGCTTACAAGGACCTCATTGTAAATGAGCTTGTCTCAACTGAGTCTCCTATGCATTGCAATGAATAAAAATGTTACTACTGCTAATACAGGTTAGGTACGTCTTACTTGTCAGGCAAATGTATATGCGGGATACTGGTTGTCAATCATTTAAAAGCCAGTCACAGTGTACAGTCGGGAAGTTGGTGATGGGAAATCAGCTGTCGGGAAGATCCATGTCGGACAGTAGTACGGATCCCACTTAGACTACTGGATTATACAGGGACCTCCTCAGCACCTCCTGCACCTTTTGGTTTCCATAGCTGTGGCCAGAACTCTTCACTTCTGGTCCCCTCTGTATGTCGAATTCGGTAGTAAGATCGGAGCTGGGTAGAGTCCCTGTAGCATGCATAATAAATTTACGTCTGGTTTCATACTGGCTTAAAATTATAAATAATTTAAGTAATGATATTCCATTAGCATGTTTAACTGAGAAATGATTGTGGTCCAAAAATGGATTTTTCTCACCATGGTTAAAAGCGCTTACTACAATTTTATATGACATCAGTTCCATATACATATGGAATGATTACCAGATAGGTACAGTATAATAATATCTGAAATGTACAGAACTGGAATTAAAGAAAAAATATTTGTGGTAGCCCCGAAAAAGCAGATGGTGCATGCTAGAAGTCAAAAACAGGGTCCCTGGTATAGCCAACATAAAATTGACTCAGCCATAGAAGAAGCCATTCGACGCAAAGGGGAAACGCCAGACCTCGGCCAATAACTAACACACCGAAATCTGACCAATGGAAAATCATGTACACAAATGCTCGTAGTCTGGGAAACAAGATCCCAGACCTGCAGGCAATAATGACAGAGGCTAAACTAGACATGGTAGCCATTAACGAGACATGGTTTACCAGTAACCACACTTGGGAGACTTGCAATCTGGCATGTACTGTTTAGAAGAGACCGAGGCAAAAGGGGGGTGGAGGGACCTTATGTTAATGAAAATATCAAAGATACAGAAATTCAGAATACACATAAGGAGCCAGAAGAACTGTGGGTCACCCTGAAACAGGAAATGGGACAGCCATACGAACTGGGGTTGTGTACAGGCCTCCAGACCAGGGGAAGGACATAGACACATTACTGTTAGAAGATATACAAAACATGACAACTAAAGGGGAGGTTCTGATAATGGGAGACTTCAACATGCCAGATACAGATTGGTCAATACCAGCAGGGACATCTGCCAGAACTAGACACATGGTGGATTCCCTGCAGGGAGAGGACCTCAAACAACAGGTACAATAACCCACTAGAGAGAGGGCTATCCTAGATCTAGTACTGACTTACAGGGAAAGGATCACAGATCTCCAGGTGGAAGGTCAGCTGGGGACCAGTGACCATCACATGAAATGGTTCAATTTGGCCACTAGAACAAAATCATCCCATTCCAAGGCAAAAATATGGGACTTCAGAGGAGCTGACTTTGATAAGATGGCCAAAGGAGTTAAGCTAGCCCTGGCAAAAAGAAATACAGGTGAGGGGGTACAGGCAAAGTGGGCAAGCATTAAAGATGCAATACTTGAAGCAACATCCCGTTGTGTTAGTGAGAAAAGGAAGTGCAAAAGAATAAGGAAACCACTTTGGTTCTCAAACACAGTAGCAGAAAAGGTCAGAGCCAAAAGGCTGGCCTTTAGGAAATATAAGGAAACGCAGCAGAATGAAGATAGAGAGGCATACCAATCTTCCCTAAGGGAAGCAGGGAAGGCCAAAAGGCAGGCAAAGGCCCAGACTGAGGAAACACTAGCATGAACTGTAAAAGAAGGTGACAAGACTTTCTATAGATGCATTAGTGAAAAGAGAAAGTCCACAGGGGGTATTGCTAAGATCAAAGGGGATAAGGGGGCATGTGAGGAGGAGTAGGACCATGTAAAAGCATCTATCCTAAATAGATACTTCTGCTCAGTATTTAATGAAGAGAATGTAGGGCAGGGCCCACAGCTCTGCACCATGGACACATGGGGGAGGGAGGAGTGCACTAGTCCCTTCACAAAAGAAAGGGTTCTACAAGAGCCCGATAAGCTCAGGGTGGACAAGGCAATGGGACCTGATGGCATACATCCCAGGGTACTAAAGGAGCTAAGGGTAGAACTAGCAGAGCCATTATCAGAACTGTTTAGTGAGTCTCTGAGCACAGGAGAGGTCCCAGAAGACTGGAGAAGTGTTCGTGTGATCCTGCTCCACTAAAGAGGTAGCAGGGAGGAGGCAGGGAACTACAGACTAGTCAGTCTTACCTCAGTAGTGGGCAAGATTATGGAGACACTCCTTAAGGAAAGGATAGTGCAACACCTGGAATCCATAGGAGCACAGGATCCAAAACAGCATGGGTTTACAAAAGGAAGGTCTTGTCAAACTAATCTCATAGATTTCTTTGGCTGAGTAACCAGAGTGGTGGACCATGGGGGAGCAGCTGATGTTGCCCTACCTTGACTTCAGCAAAGCTTTCGATACTGTTCCACGTAGAAGATTGATTAATAAGCTGGGTAGGGTCGGGGTGGGTCAGAAATTGGTCAACTGCATGGCAAACTGGTTGACGGGTAAAAAACAGAGTGGTGGTAAATGGTATACAGTCATAAGAGATGCAAGTCACAAGTGGGGTACCTCAGGGATCAGTCCTGGGGCCAGTCCTCTTCAATATCTTCATCAGTGACATTGCAGATGGACTGGAGGGTAAGGTTTGTCTGCTTGCAGATGACACCAAGATCTGCAACAGAGTAGATGATCCAGATGGGGTGAGCAGAATGAGAGGAGATCTGGATAAACTAGCAAAATGGTCGGAAAAGTGGAAACTGGGGTTTAACGCAGAGAAGTGCAAGATCATGCACGTAGGGAAGAGAAACCCTGAAGCCACCTATAGACTGGGAAATCAGTTCTAAGAGAAAAGGATACAATATGCAAAAGAAAAGCAAATGATGTAAACTTGTTCATTAATATTCTATCTGGAACATTTGATGGTAGCACCTTGGAACATGATTATTTTGATGTTCTTTTCCTTTCTGTAATTAACAACTTGTATGCATCTCTTATTTATTTGCTGTATTTATTGTACCAAAATGTATGTTTGTAATGTCCAAAATTACCATGTTCTGGAAGAACAAATAAAATTTGACTGACTGACTGACTTCTGGTCCCACAATCCCAGCAGAGGGGACCAGGGGCAACCAAGGATGCCTACTCTTTCTATCACCGCTTGCACTACATGAGGCAGCCACCATAGAGCAGGAGCACACATGCAAGGCTTCTCCCTAGCACTTCCCATGCACAACTCTGCCAGTATACCCATGTGGACCCTCCATACCCCTGGCTGCCACCAGGTGAACTGGATAATAGCCCAGGCAGGCTACAACAACCCCTTGGGGCCAGCAAACTAATTGGGGGCAAATAAACAGTCACATAAGAAACTTTGGAGTACAAGGCTTCAGCAGAGCATGGGGGCAGCCATCTTTGTGCCTATTGATCCTGACACCAATTCAATCAGAAGACTAGAACTTCCCAATAACAAACAGCAAGAACTGTGGATGAATTAAGCAACTGGGACCCTCTCACATGGACTGGTGGGCTATGAGGGACAATCAGAGAGCAAGACAGGGCACAAGGACTGATGGATAGCCCTGCCTGTCCAAAGAGACACTGAATGGAAAGAAATATGTTTCTTGGCTCTCAAGGAGCTCATAACAGTCTAAGAGAGACACTGAAGTGTTCAGGCATGCTGCTGTTGAAACCAAATGAGAGGCCTAGGCAGGCCAACAATCCTGCAAGCCCTCACAAGGGTTTATTCTGCCAACTCACTATGAGCCTTATTCTGGGCTTACACTGTTCAGAGACTGTGCCGCATGAGCACCTTTAGGAAGAAATTGCTGAAAGTTTGAACCTGTGTGCTATTGCTGCATACCAAAGCTGCTGAGCTGTATGGCGTGGAGACAGACCTACGTCCTACCCATTTTGCTCCAGAGCTATATAAGAAGCCTGGTAGCCCTTATCTAGTGGGGTGTATTGGGGAAAAGGGAGCCATGGGGTTGATGCCCTGATCACAGGGGTGCTCTTTATGTAGAGGGGAATCGGACCATGTGGGTTGCTCCTGGGATCTGGGCTCCTTGAGAACCAGGAAACCACTGTGTAGTTCAGCTGAGAGCTGAGCCAGTGGGGCTGGGTCTTGAGATATGTGAGTCAGATGGTCCTGAGAGGTGTGAGCCAGAAGGGCTGTGCTGCTGCAGAATATCTGAGGGAACATGAAGTGCTTCATCCCCAGGCCAGTGGGCCCTGTTCCTCACTGCTGCTCACCCTGTTGCTATGTGCTGTCCCCTGACTCAGCTGAACTGCTGCAAATGTGGGTCACATGAGTGCTGGCATTGCTGCCTGGGGTCCTTTGTACTTTTCCAATTTTTATTTTATCTATTTATTTATTTAAACTTTTGTAACTGGGAAAGGTACACTGAGCTGGGGCTTGTTTCCAGGTGTGACCCGGGGATGCGGGGTTACAATACAAACAGAGGGAGAGAACAGACACAGCAATTATCACAAAGTCAAGCAAATACAAACAGAGGGAGAGAACAGTAACAGTAATTATAACAGAGTCAAGTGCTATGGAGCAAGAATAGGATTAAAATCATACATCCAGTAACTACAGCAAATCATCAATAACAAGCAGGGTAGGCAGGACAACAAATCAAATAATGTGTCAGCAGGAGGAGGAGACTAGGAGGTCATCGGGGCAGTGGGGGCTGAAGTTGAGAGACTAGGTTGAGGGACTGGAGAGGAGGCAGCGCAGGAGCAAAGGGGGAAAGGAGTATGTTGAAGCAGATGCTTTAGGCACTGGAAGCAAGGATGAATGGTGAGTGGTTGGGGAGAGCTGATTTCCAGAGGGAGAGGACTCTGTCGGAGAAAGATAACAGACCAGAAGCTGAGCGGGGGTGAGACAGGGAGAAAGAGCCCCTGGAGCACAGAGGGTTGGAGGAGGGGACCACTGGGGAAAGGAGGGAGCGAGATAGGAGAGGAAGATCCTGGCTATGAAAGTCAAGTAATGGGTCAGGCGACGATGGGGTAGAGGTGTAACAGCGAGGGAGGAGTATAGAGGGCAGTGATGCATGTGAGGGGGGAGTTAGAAGTGAAGCAGCAGAAGGAGTTCAGGAGAGTATCAAGCCTGGACAAGGATGCAGCGGGGCAGTACCGTAGACTGTCAACGTAGTCAATTACTGGGAGAATAATTTTCTTGACTAGCTTATGACAGATAGGGAGGGGGAGGCTGTCTCTGTTTCTGTACTGCATGCTTGATTTAGGCCAGAGTTTAGAGCATATGGCAGCAATGTTGGAGGAAAAATTGAGACTGGTGTCCAGCCAGACCCCAAGGTATTTAAATACGGTGACTACTTCAAGGTTGGAGCCGTCAGGGGTGGAGAACACAGGAGACTCTGGAGCTTTTTCAGCTTCTGCCTTGCCCCAAATGTCTTAGAGACAGTTTTCTAAGTATTGATTCTAAGATGATTAGCATGGAACCAGCTGAAGATATTGTTGAAATCTTGCTGAAGGGGGTCCTGGACGTCAGCAGTGGTAGGTCCTGAGGAGTATAGAATAGTATCATCTGCATACATTTGGATGAGGGAGATAGTGCAGACAGAGGGGAGGTCATTGATGATGAGGGAAAAAAGGATGGGGCCAAGTCTGGACCCTTGAGGGACCCCTGAAAGGATGGAGAGAGGGGATGACAAGACGGAGCTCACCAGAATAGATTGTTGCCTGTCGGTTAAATAGGAGCTGAACCAGTTTTGGATTACCATTACTGCATTTGGATAAATTGGGTTTCAAGCATTTATTCTGTTGGATTTCAAGTTCTTTAAATTGTGCAAACACTCTATGACATGTTGAGGGGTTAAACTGCAGCCTTGCTAACCTTCATCAAAGGCACCACTGACAGAATCCAGGACACGTAGATACCAGGCCTGCACCGGGACTCTAGAGTAACTCCTGGGTGCCCAGAGCCATTTGTTATTGTTTCATACTTCAAACTGTAATTTTACTGCTGGTACCAGCTGAAGAATTACCACACCCTGTGTAGAATAATTCTTTTTTTTGTGCCTAATTGATTGGGTGGGTGCTTTATAGACTATGTGGGATCTGAGAGGGTGGTTGTGACCCACAGTTCAGCAGCTCCTGCGGAGCATTGCTATAGTGTGGGAGTGCTAAAGGTGACTTACCCCTCTTTTCCTCCAGCTTCCAGGCCCGGGATTTTAACTAAAAACACCGTAAATTTGTTGAATTTTACTTCTGTATGTGTGCTCAGTTTGTATAACATGATTGAAGTGTTTATTGGTGAAGGCAACAACAACTGTCTTATTGATCCACTGAGGGTAGTCCAGTCCAGTGTAGGGAGGTGGGTAGGTACTGCATCCCAGGGGGTGGTACTGCACATATCTAGCCCACTTATTCTTTCTGGGTGGAGGCACTGCACTAGTTCTCATTTGTTCTGGGACAAACCCCCTAGCCCAAGAGAAAAAAAATGAACCTAATCCCTTCAATCTGGTGGGCCCTGTACAGTCACTAGGCAAGGGTGTGAACACAGACACAGCAACCCAGTGGTCACATATAATAAAAGGACCTTTCCTTCCTGTTCCTTCCTCTCTCTATCACCTCCTCTCTCTATCACCGCACTTTTCCCTGTTAAACTTTGTGCACCTTTCTCCCTCTTCCATCCCTCTGCTCTCCGTTCCTTAGTCTCTACCTGTTGTAGTTTATTATATTGAATTAATACACGTTAATCCTTGTGACTGTAGCTAGTAACTCCTGTAACATTCCTAAGATGTAACAATGACTATTTTCCTACTTGCATCTGATGTTTATCTATATAGAAACATAGATTTTGATGGCAGATAAGGACTGCTTGGCCCACCCAGTCTGTCCACTTCCCTACCTAATGGATAAGCTGCAGATCCTAGTTAACCAGCAGTCTACTTCTTCCTACCCCCACACCCTAGAATTGCCTTATGACTGTCCCATGCATGCTTGAATTCCACCACTGTTTTTGACTCCACAACCTCCTCCGGAAGGCCGTTCCATGCATCCACAACCCTCTCTGTATACCCTTGTATTTGATTATTGTCATTTCATATATGTTGCCCAGGACCATCTTGCAAAGGAGCTCACTCAAAGGTGTAAAGCCTGGTTAAATAAAGATTGATTGATTGATTGACCTTTGCCCCAACTTTTTTCTTCTAAATGATACCCTTTTTTGTCATACCTGTATAGGTTTTTGTCCCCTAATCTACCCCAACTGCCCCACTCTGACCAATCCCCCTGCCCTGCCACCTAGTTTCTTTGGGACTTCCCTCTCCTCATCTTCCTCTACCACAAGACTGTGAGGGGTGCCTAGTCACTGGTGCAGGGCCTGCAAGGGGCTGATCATCATCCTGCAGTAGGGGTGGTTTTCCATTGAGTTTTCACCCGAGGCCCATGGATATGCAGTGGCCTCTGTAGAGACACTCCCAGTGCCCTGAGGTGGGATCCCTTCCCTCTACATGCAGCTCACTTGCGCTGCTACCCAGACACCGCCAGGTTGCAGACAAGCAGCAAGTCACAGTAACCCCCCCCCCAAGGGACGAGAGCAGTCTTATGGATGCACAATCCCTCCTCCCTGGTCAGCTCCAGAGCAATCCACGTCTGTTTCCGAATCTGGGTCACCCATGGGGAAGAAGGTGAGGCACACAGCACCTTAGGCTGCCATATTACTGGGTCAGCTGCTAAACGGTACTCTTAATTGCAGATTATTAAAACTATGGGTAGGATTCAACAGAACTGAGACTGTAAACAGACTCATCAGTGAACTAAGACCAGGCCCTGCCAACAATTTTCAGAGAAAAAATAGGTCAAAATAGTTTATGTGTTGATCGATCTAAAGATAACCACTGTAGATCATGACATAGGAAGAAGTGATGGGTTGCTATTTCACAGCATACCTCTCCACTGTCACCAATTTTCTGTGATGTAATGGAAATCAGCTGTTTTTCAGCCCTTGTACTGGCTTCACGCACTGGCCCAAAACTACCCAGAAAGGACACAAACAGCCACTTGCTTCTGTAGCTCTCCTTTGTTTAGCTGTACTGCAGGCTTGATTTTTGCATGCTCAGACAAGCTGTGTGTTTTGAGCCAACTGCATGGCTCTATCAGCCCGTTCCACTCCACGCTGCCCCCTTCTGACATCACTTTGGGCAGGCCTGCTGACCCTCGTGTGCAACCCCATCTCCTCTTCTTTTTGGCCTGTCCGTGAGTCCATCCACCTCTGCTAACAATCAGCTCTGCCTCCCTTTCAGATCCACTTCTGGACCATAATTAGATGGCTGTACTTGGAGCAGGTCAATGTAGCAAGACAGGGACAGGAGAGCTGTTCTTATACTACTCTCAGACTTGCTGCTGCCTAAAGGAGCTGTTTTTCAATATCAACTGGCAGGCTTGTACCAGCAGCTACCACTGTGAGAACTACGACCACCCACTCTTGCTGAGTGCACTCAGCAGATGCTGTATCAACTACTTACCTGGCAAGTTGCTTGACTTGAGCCTGAAACAGCTCAGCTTTTCTTTTTCTCCAGCCCGGCCAGCTACAGTGACACCAATACCAAACTGAGAAGTATGCTTCCTGAAATTCAAGTTGCAGCTTGCGCTCTTTTTTTCCGGGACCGGCTTCCTTCAGGCTGATTTGCGATCTGGCCATTGCTGCCATCCAGTCAGCTCTACAGTGCTGTCCTGCCCTGCTTTGCTCAGCAGTACCTCAGGGCAATCAACCCAGAAGGACTCACTTGGAACCCGGGGGATTTATTTCTGGCACTGGGAGCTGCTGTAAACTTTGGGAACAGGAAAGAAAGAAGAAAGGAACTTGGAGGACAACTGGATAGGCCAGGGTCACAGAACTGAGTCACAAATGGAGGAAAATAAAAAGGTAATTGGTATACTTTGTTGTTGGGTGCTAACTAGCGCCTCCTTACAGCTGATTTTATTCAGTTGTTTGTAGGTGAACTCAGAAGGGAAGGGGCTGTATTTATGCATTGCTCAGAGCCTGAGCAGATAGTGTAATTTTGCCACACATGGAGGTTCTGACAGTATTTATGCACTGGCTGGGGGGACTGGGGCTAGGCTTTATGCTATGGCAACAGCGGCTGTGAGTATGGTATCCCAATAATCTCAGTTAAAAAAATGTTATATTGGATGGGGGGGCTGCGTTTTTACTTATTGGTGTAAGGCTGTATTTATGTTATGTGCTCCTTGTTCATTTGGTGCTTAACCGTCCATTGCTGGAATTTTGGATGTGAAGGTGACTGTGGGAGTGAGGACAGGCGGGCTGGCTAGCTGTATACAATGGCTACTGCTGCTGTGGGTAAGGTATCCAAATAATTCCTATTAAAACATCATATTGGCTTAGGGTGTCTGTGTTTTATTTATTGCTGCAGGGCTGTATTTATGCTATGTTCTCCTTGTTCTAACTTTACAATGCTGAAATTTTGCTTATGGGGACCTGGGAGGGAGCACGGGTGGGCTGTATGCTATGGTATGGTAGACAGCAGTGATGGTGCCTATTTATGCTTCTGGGTATGATAGAGGGAATGCTGTGTTTGTGCTCATTGCTACAGTAATTGTTGCCTTGGTTTGCCCAGTGCTGGAATTTTGCCACTTATATGCTGTATGCTATAGTTTCAGTAAAATGAGAACACACAGCTTCCATTTTTCTTTATTTCAATTAG
Organism: Neoceratodus forsteri; assembly: GCA_016271365.2. Taxonomy (NCBI): domain Eukaryota; kingdom Metazoa; phylum Chordata; order Ceratodontiformes; family Ceratodontidae; genus Neoceratodus; species Neoceratodus forsteri. Next base: position 154,030,014 of record CM028131.1, on the reverse strand, counting down.
GAACACAATTCACATGCCAACATACAAAATATAACCTTTTCTGTGGTAAAGTCAATTGTTTGTTAATTTTACAACAAAATGCACCAGCACTGTGCTATGAAACATCAGATGCATCACATTTTGGTTGTTTGTCACACATTTTGTAGCCCTCTGTCCCATACTGACAAGCTGGGAGGTTGAGAGGTATGTTTCACAGCTCCCAACACAATTTGGAAGGCACTATTAAGTAAAACATTAAGCCTTTGCAAGCAGATTTCATTTGCAACTGAAAAAATAGGTAAACCATAATCATGATTTAATGAAACCAGTAATCCTAACACAGACAGTTTTCTTGATTCAAAACTAAGCAGTTCCAGATAAGTATAAAAATACTAAACATACCTATGCTGATTTAACTAATGCATCAATATGCTTTGTGTAAGACAAAGCACTGTCCAAGATCTTACAGAGATACTTAAATCTGAGTCACAAATTCGGCAACCTGGCCATCCAGTGCCCTGATCTCCAGAGGCAGAGACATCCCCCCCCCACTTAGGTTTACAGTACTTTTAAAGATTGTCTAACCCCAGTGTCTTTTGTACACTTGACTCGTCTTTCCAGTGAATATTATTTTAGGCTCCCTTTTTGCCCAATAGCTTACAAGTCAGCATTCATTTATTTTTAAGGTTTTAAATGATTGAAATTATTTTACCTATACAAGTTCATACTATTGATTCCTATGCATCATTTAAATCTCAACTGAAACATTTTTTTTTTTCAAATTCTATTTGTATTTTTTTTACTTGAAATTGGTTGTGCTATTGATGTTTTGTGTACTTGTGTAGTTTGTATTTTTTTAAATATCTGCATTGTCTTCAGGGTCTCACTCGAAAATGGGCATTTATGATCTTGGGTTCTTACCTCATCATCAAAGTTCAGATAAAACAATACAATAAAAACTTCTAAGACCAGAAAATACTATGCAATTCGTTTTTCTTTTTTTTTTTTTTTACATTGACCAATAATTGATTGTCAGTGAGCGGGAAATGAACATGATGAAAAGCAGACTAAATTTAATTCTGCAACACTAGGGGCTCTCAACACTTAGAGAACAGAACAATATCATCAGCATAGAAAAAGTATTGATACTTCAAGCATCAGCTAAAATCTGTTAACTTTAAGCTAAAAACGAACAGACCAAGAACTGATACTTGAGATACTCCTATGTCCATATTAATAATGTAAAATACTGTATTTCCACTTCTAGTACATTGTCCTCCAGCAGACAGATAATTTATAAATCAATCGATGGCATTATCTGAAAAACCACGTTTCACTAGCTTGGATAATACGTGAGAGTGATTCATTAAATTAAATGCCTTGATTAAGCCAAGAAATATAGTCAGCAACAAATCCCTTGAATTCAAGGCATTGCATAGATAATCAGTCAGAATTAAAGGAGATATGAAATTATTATTCACATAATTAAATGCCCTTCCATCTTCCTTTCTATGCCGGTTATACATTTCTGATATTCATTAGCCAAATTTTGATAAATGAATAACCTAGCTTTGGGATGCCCTCAGGTATATATAGAGTTCCACTCCCCTCACCAGCTACTGCTATTTCTTTTCATTTTTCTAAGATATTCTGTGACATCAATAACATCATTCCATGCTCTTCATCTGAATGACCTGGAATGATGTCATTGATGTCATAGAATGTTTAGGCAGTATGAAATGAGACAACAGCAGCTACTGAGGAGAGTAGGATTTGGAGCTGTTACACAGGCAACAAAATTAGATAACTAATTTACCAAAAAAGGTCAAAAACATATTGAAATATTGGCTAGACAAAGGACAACAGGGGGCATATAGACGTGTAAAACCCTGTTTCCTATCACCTTTAACAAATCAGTCTATGTCCCATAATTGGCACTAAAGCTATGTTGTTTAGAAGTTAATAAATTATGAGAATCTGAGTAAGATGTAACAATTGAAAACTACTCTTCAGGTGCCTTAGATAACAGAAGGAATAGAGATACTGGACTATAATTTCAACTCTAGGTCATGATTAGAGATGATGCAAACTTTTAATTAATAAGAGTTGTTGTGAATTCAGAAATCACTAATACAAAGTACAAATTTCCTAGAGGTGCACCAAGTTTGCAGGTCAATTTGTATATTAAAAAAATAAAATACCATTAAATTCCTCCCATCACCCACTGTGGCATAATTCTGCCCCTTCCCACCACCTAAGCACTTTTAAATCTCAACCCACCACCACCACTAGCACTCACCTCTCTCCATCCTCCTAGTCTGGAGTATATGTAATTAAGTGAAGTCCTCTGACTGTAATGTCTGTAAATACTCTTCCTCCCACCCACACACCAAACACACTCCCCCACCACCCCCTACCTGACTACACCCTACTGCGCAAAAAGATCTCCATCCAAAACCATTGCAGGCCTCCACCACCCTCATTCACCAACCAGCACCCAGAAAAAATGTGCTGCAATAAAGGAACAATCCAGGGGCATGGCCAGCATTCTCCAGTAACTCTGCACCTCGCTAGCTAAAACTACTATTTTATTGTTTAAAGCTACCAAATCTACTCACTAACAGTGAATAGTAAGCCAGCACAGTTCTACAACCAACTCTGTATCCAAAACTTGTAGAAATGGGTCAGACAAACACTGCTGCGGGAGGTGATGGCACCAAGCAAAGAGAAACATGTCCAGGCCTAGATAAAGATGAAGGCCGTCCTATAGTTGACCCGAACCAGCCTTCCAATGTCACATTGCTGAAGGATATTCAAACTATTGTTAAAAAGATGGATGATTTTACATCTAGGATGGGGGTGGTGGAAACAAAATTCCAGGTAGTGGAGGATGTGGCAAAGGAAGTAAATAGAGCTGCTGACAAAACTATGGCAATGATGGCGAGCCTAGTAAAAGAAAACTTGCTACGCTTCAGGCCTAACACCTCGGCACTGGCCACTCCAGGAAGGGACTCCTCGGACTATCCTTCTGGTTGCAGCAGGTCCAACCATCAAGAAACAGATCCTACAGGCAGCCAAGGAGAAGGGCCTCCTCCATCTGCCCAAAGGCTCTAGAATTTATTATTTTCCCAACCTTTCTTATGCAACTCACCAGAGACGTAAATCATTTGATGCAGTCAGATCAGAACTGCGTTGGCTGGGGTTCTCGAATGTTTTGCTATATCCAGTGAAATTACATATATACCATGCAGGTAAAACCTTTATAGTGAATGATCCAGCTAAAGTGGGAAAAAGATTAGAAAAAATAAAAATGGACTTTAAGAGTCGCAAGGAAACTGAGGACTCAGAGACTGAGGGAGATTGAGGAGGCTTAATACTGAGCCCACCCAGCTACTGGGTGCATTTCATGTTTTTACTTAGAACTGTTTTATAATAGTTATCTGTATAAACTAAGGAAGTCTTGTATTGTTGTATTATTTTCTTTTACTTAACCTTCTATATTACAAAGCTAAGGACTTGAACAGCATAAAGTTCCACTATATATCTTGCACGGTCTGTTGGAGGGAACAGATGGATAAACAGACGTCTCCATTTTATACTTGAAACACTTATAGTATTCACATGGACTTATGATAGGTCGCATTGACCACATCAAGAGTGATTCACTCAGGGAATTTCAAGATCAGTAATTTAGTTTAAAGTTCATGGCCATGGCTCAGATATCCTTTTAAGCAACATTTTTGGAAGCAAATGTTTAAATGTTGAAACAGTAATCTCTATATGACAACCCCCACTATGTTGTAACAGGGTGAAATATGGAAATAATCCTTTGTAGAAGCCATGTAATGTATGACTTTCTATGGCATGGAACCAAGTAAGTGCATATTGAATGTGTACTTGACAAACAAAAAGAAAACTTGTCACTCCAGCAGCAATTAGAAAATCTTGGAGAATGGGATGCGGCATTCCATGTTCATATACTGGGTTTGCTGGAGGCAGTGGAGGGGAAAGATATGGTCCATTTCTTGGTGCAATGGCTTCTGGATTACCTTCAACTGAATTCCCCAATCTCAGTGCAGAAGGCATACCGAGTGAATGCCAGAGGGGCCCCCTTACATGTAGACCCAGTGCATCCTCAGGCCAGGGCAGTTCTGGCTATTTTGGGTTCCATAAGAGAAAGAGAAGTGGTATTTCAGGAAGCAAGGAAACATGACCCATCGCAATGGCAGTGCTGTCCCATCCATATCTTTCCAGATCTATGTATTTATGTATAATATTTAAGACCTTTTTTTGGTATTTCCCACTCATGGCAGCAATAGCCTTCATTGTGACTTACGGGAATTGCTACTACTGTAAAGATAACCCTCAAATGATGTATTAGTAGGGGAGTGCTAATGATATTGTGTCATATTGCTGAATGTAATATACTATGCACTGTCCTTCGGGCTATGCTTGTATTGTTTGAAATATAAATTCAATAAATATAAGTAAAAAAAATAAAATAAAGGAACAGTCCCCCAGTACAGAGTGTCTGCTCTGGTCAGTGTTTATCTTGGTAATTGTGCTAGCTCATCAATGAATAGTGACATATTTGCTCCAAGTAAAACCTGATTGGCTGAAGTTTTAACCAATCAGGTTTTACTAGGAGAAAATACATCAACATTCACTGTACATCATGCACCTGCATAATTAGTTACCAGGATTCTGAACAGAGCAGACATTCTGCACCACAGGACTTTTTTTTTTATTACAGAAGAGTTTTTTCTGGTTGCTGGTGGGGCAGGAGGGGTCAGGTGTGGTTGGGAGTTCTTCTTGTGCAATAGGGTGTGATCAGGTGGGGCAGACAGAGTGTGTTTGGCACGTGGATAGAGGGAAGGGTATTTTCAGACAGTACAGTTGGATGAGTTCACTTAGTTTTATATATATATATATATATATATCTTCATTACAAGAAACTCTGTTAATGCATCAGTTAGGGTTGATTCCACACCAACAAAAATCTGGAAAATCGAGGTTAGAGTTACCAACCCTAGCACCCCCTCAAACCACCCTCCACAGATTGACAGGTGATGGGGTGTAGAAACAGGTAAGTCGCAATCATGGAATAAACAACAGGAAAAAGATTTGCCAATTGCACAATTTAATCCAGCTAGGAAGAAGGCTGTGTAAACGCCAATGCTTCAACTGGTAAAGGTCTTCCTCAGGGGGGGTGTCTCACAAACTCAATACGGCCCCTTTTAAAGCACATCACAGATCACAAGATTAAGTTCTTTGTGCTTGTCATAGGCTGTGGGTATAATGATGGACACTGACACAAAAAGGTAATGTGGCAAGGCTAAAAAAAAATTGCCAAGCCTAAAGCTTTATTAAAGTAACAGCAAAAAAAGAAAATGTAAAACTATTAACTTTGCAGGAATACAGAAAGAAACATAAAAGATACAAAAATAAATGAATGTTTCCACAGGCAATATCAGCAAATGAAAAGGCCACCTGGGATTTCAATTATCTTAGTCTGTAAGTGCAGACTCCCAAATGGATCAGTACTGGCTGATCCCAAAATGAATCTGAAGGTACCACAAGAATTAGTCTCCTTTTATCCAAGGGAATCATCAGGTGATCACTTCAGACTCGGCCCCCTATACTCTTCAATACAGATTTTCATTTATAAAACACTTTTATTTCATTCTAAGTAAAGGGACATTCAATATATCTTTATTACAAAATATTGACATCCCTGAAATGAAATATAATACAGGTTTAACTAAAAACAGTACTCTTGCCAAGTTTAGCCCCTCCCTCAACCTATCCACAGTATAACTATAGCGAGAAATGGTCCGGCTGCCTCCTAGGGAAACAGCAAGAGCAACAAGTGAAAATGGCTGTAAGGATTACCTCTGGCTAAAGGCCTGAATACCCATTATCTGGTAAGCTTTACTCTTTAATATTAACAGGAGCCAGACTGCTATGAAAAGGAGTAAAACTGAAAAGAGTCCATCATTTATCTTACAATGTCTGAAATACTGCACATTTTTGTTTAGAAGTTTCTTTTGGGAGTGCTAAACACATTGCAGCACAAGCAAACAAAAGCAGTCCCTTTAATTTCAAATCTGCTTTTGTTTAAAACCATTTGTGCTGCTGGCATATTGCCTTTCCATGTCACCTTACCAAAAATAATAAAGTTAAACAGTAAGGAAAAGTAAACTGTTTTTGGGTCAAAATAGTGTTGCTAAGGCATATCTAGGGAACCTTACAACAACATACTAAGGGATTTGGTGACCAGCAGGCAGACTCTGAATCTTTTTACTATCTTTATTTTTCTTGTCTGCCTAATTAAACTAAGTGCTTGCACTGTGGGGAGAATTCCCATATGTCTGGCATACACATTTGTCTCCTGGGCATTGCTTAAACATGAAAAGAGGAACTACTAGCCCAAATATGCTAAACTCTAGGTCTATACACTGTAGCCTATCATTGGGGTGGTACTGAAGCTCCATACCTGTCTTTTTAATGAAATGAAAGTGATAGAAAGGGCCTCTTATCCAGGTGGCCTGCCTGGAAAAAGGGAATTAAAAGGGGGAAAGTAAGGGAAAGGACAGTAAAGATATTCAGAGAGTGCTACTGCAGTAGACTTGTGAAACAGAATTAGACAGGTATTTGGAGGTTTAACAGCACACTTACACAGTGCGAAAATCACTTAAAACAAATAAAGTGATAGTGACTGTGTTAGCCACGAAAGAGCAGAAAAAGAGGAAAATATTTTAACAAAAACATTCTAAAATATCCTCCATTTATAATACATACTGTATATCTTAATTGAGTTTTGCAAAAAAGAGACACAAGAATAGAGAAAACGGGTGAGAGAGGAAAGTATTTTAAGTTGCTAAAGGAAACATTAGAAAATATGATAAGCCTAGAAAAAATTTCTTGCATCATCCACAAAAGGTAATGGGCTCATAGAGATTCATGCCATTAACTGACTGGAAGAAGTAAATAAGTATTAGAAATTAATCAAAACCTTGTTATATTTAATAATATCCGGTCATCTTCATATATTTATATAAATGCTTAAGTGGTAAGTGCAAAGTATACTTAAACTCATCATGGTTAGTCAAAATCCATGTCTTATATCCCAAAGATTTAATAATTATAAGTCTCAAAAAGTAATAAATAAGTTTTAGATAGACCAACAAGCGATGGGGTGTGCCTTGGGGTCATTGAGCCTAACTCTCACCCCATTCCATGTCTAAACAAGCTGAGAAGGTACAGTATAGGAAAATGGGGTGAGAGTAGACCAAGTGACCCCAAGGCACACCCCATTGCCTGTTGGTCTATGGAGGGTGGATGGGGGGGTGGGGGTGTTAGGGTTGGTTACCCTAACCTCCAATTTCCAAACTTTTGTTGGTGTGGAATCAACCTTAACTGATGCATTAACAGAGTTTTTTGCAATGAATTTCCCTTCTTTTTGAGAAAGTGAAATGCTAGTCATATGGCGTACCTAGGTGGGAGTGCAGCCCTCCGGGTCCTGCGCTCCCACCCACTCATCAGTGTAGAGGCATAACACAGAAGGGCCATGTGCTCCCAGTTTTGCATAATAGAATGCATATTTGGGAGCGTGGGCCCTCTGGGCCCCGCGCTCCAACCCAGCCGTAAGTGTAGAGACATAGTGCCTGAGGGCCCTATGTTCCCAGTATTGCAAAATTTTTTTTTTTTTTTTACCAGGAGAGACACACACTAAGCTGAAAGCTTGTTTATAGGTGCAACCTGGGAGCACAAGGAAGTTAAGTGGCTTGCTCAGGGTCACACAATATGTAAGTGGGGAGGCTAAGGGATTCAAACCCAGGTCTCCAGGTTTGCAGCTCAGAGCCTTAAACCACTGCGCTCTACTGGCTCCTTAAAGATGGTATCCATGGGTGAAACTGCAGGCCCTCTGGGCCCTGCTCTCCCACCCACCTATTAGTATAAAGACATAGCACAGGAGTGCCCCGTGCTCCCAGTCCTATATAATCGTATCAATAGGTGGAAGCGCAGGACTTTCGCAGAAGCACCATTGGTTTACTTGGCACAGCTTTTAGAAAAGTAATGCAGAATTTTGTGAAAGTTCCCCATGTAAACCAATGGTAGTTTCATGAAAGTATGCAGTATTTTCACGAAAGTAATGCAGAACGTCGTGAAAGTCCCCATGTAAATCAATGGTACTTTCATGAAAGTACGCTGTACTTTCGTGAAAGTAATGTGGAATTTTGCAAAAGCCCCCCATGTTAACTAATAGTACTTTAGCAAAAGTTCCACAGTACTTTCACAATACCTTTTGTTGTGCACATAATTTTTTTCCATAGGCTATAATGGGAAATGAAAAAGTTTAAGAACTTTTGAACAGACTAATATTTTTTCACCAAACCTTCCAAAGGCATTTCCCTGACCCTTTCCCCATAAACCCGGGAAATTTCATACCTAACAGACAAACCATTCAGGCTGTGGAGACAAGCAAAGAATTCCACTAAATTGAGGATTTTTTCACACTTTTTCACACTCCGCAGGTCCACAACTGCAAATCTGACCAGAACAAAACTTTCCAGATCCAGAGCTCTATGCCACACCATGCATGCAAAATTTCCAGGAAATCAAAGAAACACTTGCAAAGGTATTAAAGTGCACAATTTTGAATTTAACATTAAAGTACCTACTCAACACTAACTGTAGGGGCCCAATGGACTCTTACACTCACCCCATTTCATGTGTAAGGAAGCTGAGACGGTACAGTATAGGAGAATGGGGTGAAAGTTAGTCCCAATGGCTCCAAAGCACACCCCGATGCTTGTTGGTCTGTGGAAGGTGGCAGGGTGTGGAGGAGTAGGGCTGGTAACCCTAACATCGAATTTCCAGAGTTTTGATAGTGTGGAATCAACCCTAACTGATGCATTAACGGAGGGTTTTTTTCAATGAATTTCTTTTCTTTTTGAGAAAGTGAAATGTTACTCATATGGTATCCATCAGTGTAGAGGCACAGCACAGGATGGCACTGTGCTCCCAGTTTTGCATAATAGGATGCATATTTGGGAGTGTAGGCCCTCTGGGCCCTGCGCTCCAACCCAGCCATAAGTACAGAGACATAGTGCCTGAGGGTCCTGTGCCCCCAGTATTGCAAGATGGTATCCATGGGTGGGAGCATGGTCCCTCTGGGCCTTGCGCTCCCACATTTCTATAAGTACAGAGACACAGCGAAGGAGGGCCCTGTGGTTTTAGTTTTGCATAATCATATCCATAGCATAGTGTAGAATAGCATAGCAGGGCCCAGTGCTTCCAGTTTGTCATACATAGCCTGCATAGGTGGGAGCCTGGGCCCTCTGGGCCCTGCGCTCCCACCTAGACACAAGTACAGACACATAGCACAGGCCTAGAAGCATTCCAAGCAACCCTCATAACACTTATTAGGCAATATCTCAGTTACCACAGCAACTGCAGAGAAAATTATTTCTTAGTTGTATTTATGACCTAGCCAACGCCATGCATGCTTAGTATATCTAAAGGTGTACTAAACTGTGCTTAGCAAAAAATCCATATCTCGAACTGTTTTCGAGATATAAGCGTCGAAAGGCACCGAGGCCTCCACAATGTTATCCTATGGGAAAATTCACAAATTCGTAGTGCTGTAACTCTAAAACCAGTGTAAATTGTTTCACCAAACCAGCAAAAGGCACATCTGTTGTGCAATGGCTTGCCATCCTGCAAATTTCAGCACAAAAGTCCAAACCGTGTGGTGGCAGTGAGGTGGCAAAGAAACTGTAGATTTGGCAGAAGACACAATGTTATCCTATGGGAAAAATTCACAACTTCAGAGTACTGTAACTATGGAGACTGTTAAGCCTGAGTTATATACCATAGAAGCCAGCAAATCAAAAGCCAAGATGAGCTCTCTCCACTAAAAACTTTGCCACACGGCGTCCCGCAAGGCTTGATCCTAGGATCGATCCTCTTTGCCCTTTATATCAACCGAATCGACTCTGGCCTTTTAGCAGGGAACGTTCACCTCTTCGCAGATGACAGTGTCATCTATTCAACCAACCCCTCCCTTGATTTTGCCCACAAAGAGCTTCAACAGGACTTTATCACACTCCAGCACAACCTACTGAATCTGAAGCTTCTACAAAATACCTGTAACTGCACAAATGACCCATAGGTTCCTCTTTTTCTTTACCTGCCTTTCTTAACCAGCCCCTCTCCCACCCCACCGCTCCATAAGTTAAACCATCCCCCTCCTCCACCACCTAACCCCTCCTCAGCCCCTCCCCACACCACCACCTCTTGACAATACCTCTCCGGTTGCTAACCCCCTCCCCTACTCATCCCTCTGCCTAAACATCACTTTGCTGCTGGCATGTTATTTCCTCCCTGGTTAGCCTACCCTGCAATCACTTGATGTAATGCACTTTATTGTGTTATTATGTATTATCATGATGTTCATGTGACAAACAAGTCTTTAACCTCATGTGATACCATACTGTCCTCATGATGCTTTCCCTATGATCTTCTGTTACCTTCCTGATACTGTATTGTACTGTACTGTCTTGTCCTTGAATTGGAACCTTTGAAAATGAGTCTCTGACTCAAAGGTAATAATTCTAATCAAAATAAATAAATAAATAAATAAATGAATAAATAAATATAATAAAAATATCAAAAAAACAAAAGCCATGGTTATCTCCCCTTTCTCCACCCTCAATACGAAGGCCCTAAATACCACCCAGATTACCACCCTCCTTGGCGAATCTCTATAAATAGTAGACAAATTCAAATACCTGGGAGTCTGGCTGGACAACAAACTGAACTTCAATGTACACCTAAATGAGTCATCTAAAAAATTAAGGCAGTGTCTACCATATTAGATGCTTACTCACCCTGGAAGCTAGAAAGAGGTTGGTTCAAACACCCTTCCTTCCCCTGCTTGACTATGGCAACATTCTTTATGTCACCGCCCCCAGCGTGAGTTCCAAAAACTGGATACTCTTTATCATCGTGCACTGAGATTTGTGCTTGGCCTACCCCTACAGACTCATCATTGCTTACTGTACCAAGCATTAGACTGGCCTTCCCTCTCCCTGAGGAGAAAAAAAAATGCACTCTTGTGGTTCTTCCAGGCCCTGTCCAACAATCTGCCTCCCTACATTGGCGAACTATTCGAGCTCTCAATGTCTTCCTACGGTATAAGAAACTCCGTTTTTTATCAGTTTTAAAATACCTCGGACCAGGACACATCTTGGCTCCACTGCCATTAGCATCTTCCTACCAACGCTCTGGAACAACATACAAAAAGCATTTAAACTCTCCATCCTGCCCAGCCCCTTACATATTCAGACAGCTGCTAAACCGATGCTTGCATATGGTGTGTGACTGTTTTAAGTAAACAGATTCCTACCCGATCAACCAACTCCGCAGCACTAAGGGACCAGGCCTTTCTATTCCCCTGTTGGCCAGCATCCCTTTAGGGTCAATATACTGCCCCTTGACCCTTCCCCCCCAGCACTTAGCTAGCTCCTTTGGGGGCCAGATCCCTTTAGGTGTTGCTCCCTCCTTCTCTCTTTTGTTTGTTACCCCCTCTAACCTTCCCTGTGTCTTCCCTCCCCCCCGCTCGAGGTTAAGTTTTAGATCATGAGATTTGACTATGTCTGTATTTGCCATATAAGCTAAGTTATGCTGTTTTTTGTCTTATTATTACACAGTTTTACTATTTGTCATGCACAAACTATTATGTCTTGTTATCGAATATGTTCTATGTGTCCAAGACCATCTTGAAAATGAGCCTACTTAATGATGTAACTGCCTGGTTAAATAAAGTTTGATTAATTGATTGATTGAAATAGCCCACATGTAACCGTAACCTTATACACAGTATTAGTGCCTTACACAGTCTTATAATGTTGATCTTGTTTTATTACTTACGTTAGTGTTCTTTATTTATATTTGCTAAGCTTGTATCTGTCTGAAATACATTTACCTATATGCTATGTTTCTGCCATATATTCTGCTATACTCTTAATTACTCATATTTTGTAGTTTTCCACTATTGTGACACGTTGTAAGCTTTTCTGATGACATTGCATGTGTTCTCAGACTCACTGTCTCCAGTGAGACTGATAACAGATAGCAGATTCTGAATTTCCATTGTTTAAAGATTCAGAGATTCATTCTTCCTTACTTTGCAACTTTATTTCCTATGTAATTGCCCAAGAGAGCCACCTTATTCACATGCCTTATCCAAAGCTATATGTCAATCATATCTGTAACTGTACTCGTATATTTGTATGCACATCAGTTCCTCTGAGAGAGAGCGAGAGAGAGACCATCCTTGAGGAATGGTGGGAAATTGGCTCCCTTGTGTTTGCTTTGCTTCACTTGTTATGGCATGAGTATGTAATAAACTTATTACTGCTACTTGTTATTATCTTTGTCCGGCATACCATGCAAAGAACCAAAGCTGGGATCTTTTTACAGTGTAACAATGGCAACCTATGGCAGTCTTGGTTTTGTCTGACAAAGAAGAATACTCATTTTACTTCATAATTTGAGTTCTAAGGCAAGTAGCTACAAGTTTGGCAGCTTAGGGTCTGTGTGTAGACTGGTCACTCCGTGCGCGGACTGCTACTCACTGTTTTGTGAATGCTTCCTTCAAAGGAGTTCACCGATGCCATCCGTCTGTGTCTGTTTGAGTGCTGTGGTTGCAAACATGGCAGTTAACCCACAGAATGGTTTAAAGATTTGCCTGTTTATTGATGTCTAAATTTTTGAACAGAGGTTGAGAGAAGACATCTCAGCTTCTGTCCCTGCACTAGGTGCTCTGGGATGTGCTAAAATTAAGCAATAAGGCATTACAGGGTGTGGTATATCATGAGATATCATCACGCCTCGGGTGGTTGGGCACGAGGCTGCAGGCCGAGTGCGTCCAACCAGCCGAGAAGTGAAGATATCTCATGATATACCACACCCTAGAGTGCCTTATTGCTATTATGAACTTGAGTAAAGGTTCTGGAAATAAAATATTAAAAAAAAATGTTTGAACCTTTTAAAAATAGATTTTTATGCCAGTGTAGGAATACATTTTTAAAAAATAGTTCTAGGAGACAGCAGGTGGCACTGTTGTAGTTGGAGCTAGCAGGAGAGGAGAAGGTATTGTGGTGGTGTGACCTGTGAAATGTTTGCTGTCCCCAAGTGTTCTCTACACATTTGTTGTCATTATGAAGGAATAATTCTGTTTGTGTTTTTTGGTTTTTTTTTAGTAGCATCTTTATTAGTTGGTGATTACAATACAGCAAGTGGTATTGACATGAATGAGTAGTAGTGGGGTAGTCTTTGACTGTCAGTGGCCGATGGCCGATGCTGTGTGATGAGTTCCGTAAGTAAGCCTGTAAGGTGATGTGAGGGGCATTTAGTCTCTGTGAATGAGTGGATTTTGAAGCTGTTTTTTTTTTTCATCTGTTAACCGCTGGGAGTGAGAGTGACAACAAGCGTGAAGCTGCTCACACTGAGCGGAGCTTCAGTGCAGCTGTATTTGTTGGCATTGTCAGTGAGGAGGCTGGTGGCAGGAGGCTTTTTGAAGCCATGATGATGTAGCCAGATATAATCACGGCTTCAAAAAGTTGTCGGCCAATCAGCTTTCTACATATTCAGCACCAAGTTCATAATAAGAAATAGTTAACTTCATATGTTTTGGATCCAATTACAATTATGTTGCTCTGTGTGCAGTAAATTGAACTGAGACAGTCAACTACAATGCAATCTGACAGAGGGCTGCTTTGGAGGCTTTAAGCCTGATAAGGTTGAATGGCTACTGAATAATCAGTGGCTTAACTGTTTGATATGTTTATTTATTTATTTATTTATTTATAGACTTCCATGAGGAATCCTCCTCATTGATGTGATTCACAGATCAAAAAGTTGTCTCTTCTGACCCTGGTGCATTTTTTTTTCAAATGAACAAGTATGTCTGGCAGGGTGTTACCATGTCCTTGTGTTTCATGTTTGTGGTAAACCCACTTTAATTATGTCTAGAACATAATTAACATTATTGGCTAGCCGTAGCTGCTGCTGTGACTAGTAAGGAATTCATAAGGCACTAGGGACCCCTGTTTTTATTCGGATGGGCTGCCTTTGTCTACCAGTTACAATAACAGATCCACCATTTATTGTGTTCTGTAACAAGTCTAAGTGTAAATACTTTTGTCTATACAGCTGTTCCTTGCTACTCACTTTAGGAGCAGTACTTGCAGTACACCATATTTTGTTATGTATTCCCTGAATGCTTAGTTTCCCAAGGTCACGCTGTTCTCTGCAGTTCTGTTAATGACTACCTGGAGAATGTTTAGCAACATAACTGCAGAAACATTACTGTATTCGGTAATGAATATTATGGTTTAATGATATCAGCTTCGTTAACTATTATGATGCCGGAGTTAGGGCTGTCCTTTCCTCTAGTTGTAACACTTGGCTTTGTTCACTTGGAGCTCATTACTGTTGTTTTAGAGTTGAAAGAATCTTGGTTTCTTTATTCCGGGTTAACCTTCGTCAGTGGCGTAGTGTTGCAGAATATGTTTTTGAATGTGCCGTCCTAGATTTTGATGTGTGGAAATATTTAAAGTTGAGAAACACTGTGCCTAATTCAACATATGCTATGTCTATTTGTCACTGTTACACTTTATCAGAGTCTTTAACTGTGTTTTCTGAAGCTACTCTTGTTTATTTTTCATGTTTCATGTCGTTCGTGCTGAGGGAAATCAGCTCATAAAATGGTCAACACCTTTGGCTTGTTGCCAATCATATGTTCTGGTTTGCAGCATTGGCACATTGTCTGCAAACTTCCTATCTTTCAGATAAGTGGTTGGTTTAATGTTGAAGTATGTGGACTGGTGTCCTTAGTATTGATTCAAGTTAATCATAGTTTATTGTTGGAAAAAAAAGAAAGAAAATGGAAGCATGAAGCAGATGCTTGCAAAGGTTTTCTATGTTTTTTCCCCCTTCCAATATGGCCTCTCCATCTGCCATCATAGTAATTGTGATGGTTCGTCAGTTTTGCTTTTGATGCCTCAGTCGGTGGCTAGACAGTGTTTTTTTATCTGTCAGACTTCTCATTCAGTGCGGTGTCCAAGGCCACTGCAGCTACAGCTGGGTTTGGTCCCAGGAAACATTGTTTGCTCAGTGTGTAGCCTTTTGCAAATCACTTGACCTCTATGTGTTTTTGAGCTGTACCTATTTTTCCAGCTCACAGTTGATGTACCTCCCTAATTAAGTTGATATTTCTTAACCAAATATAACTTTAATGGGGTGTGCACATCAAAAACCTTTTGTTACAAGTTATTTGTTTTTTCGGTCCTCCTCATCTGTCCATGACTGTAAGACTGATTTTTTTTTCCTCTGGGCTTGCAGCCATGAGATTACTTGCTATATACAGACCCACCCATTCCTACTTATGCCTTCCTTTATGGAAGATTGTATGGGCTTCTTTGTCCTTGTCCTGTATCACTTATCCCCATGCATCGCATGGTGATCGGGGGGGCTGTTCACCCCCAGCATTTGTAAGAAGCTGTTTACTTTAACATTTCACAGCATAGCTACACAATGTACACTGCCATAGAAGATATTATGTCTGTTTTGGAAGATTATAACCTTTTATGACCTAATTTAATACCCTTTTAACAATTTTGTACGTACAAAATACCAGTATCATAACTTGTGTTCTTTATCAGAATGATGTGTGTGTTAATGACACAGTTCTAATGTCATAATTCAGAGGATTAGGGATGCCTAATACTCTGACCTTAATAATTTATTTAATTTTCAGGAATTCATTGGAGTGTACTAGTAGCTACAAAAAAGTGCCTACCACCAAAGGTGGTCGAAGGCACACGTCTTTATTTGGGTTAATATGGGCAGACTAGGTGGGCCAAGTGGCCCTTATCTGCCATCAAATTCTATGTTTCTATATTACAATTTGAGAAGCAATGCTAGCCTTCCACAAGGAGAACTCTCTAAGTAAATGAGATGTTCCCTTTCGTGGTGTGTGTTTTATTTTTCTCCCTTACAGGGATAAGACTAACCTTCACAAGTAACCGCTGGTAATGTATAAGTGTATTTTAACCAGTGGCCCGATTTCTTTATAATGTTATTATAGTTTAAATCATAGTAGGATACTGTATTGCCTTTATTTTTAGTTTTAACAAGTTGGGTCAAACCCATCTGTATTTATTCAGCATGCAACCTTCCAGGTGATGACTGATTGGCAAAGACAGTTTGCCACTATTATTGTGGATAAATATCCACATCTCTGAAGGGAATAAAGTGTTCTCTAACATTTATGCGAACACCTGTTACTAGTCAATTTGATAGTTCTTACTGTTGTATGGTCGGGCATCTGCTCCAGCATTGGCTCTACAGCATCCTGTTATCTCCGTGCTGCCTCTTTCACAGAAGTAGGAGCTTGTTGGGGGCTTGAATTGTATATACTGTATGCCCACCCTCTGTAACTGTGATTGGTTACATTAACATCTGTTTTGACAACTGGTGTGCCAATCCGGGCCAAATAATTGTTGGGACAGTTAATGACATAGTTAACTACTAACACAACATTGCATGGCTATATGTTTAACAAATAACAGTCTAGGTATGGTGTCAGCTGTATATGACCTGTTTCATACAGGCTGTACTCACTGATAGAAGGCTTGTACGGTTCATCGGTGATGAGTATGTATAATGCTACAGCTGCTACCATTCTTAGTGTGATTCACCATGTTTATGACATTTTCATAGATATGGTCTACTATAATCCTAGCCTCCTGTACTATATGGGTAGCTCAAGGAGGGTATTGAACCATGACACCTTACAGTGCACCTACAGTGGTTGCAAATACATGAAATTACTTCTGGACCTGACTGATCTACAGCTATCAGATCCAGAAATGGGAGAGGTGAATCCACTGTCCCTCCAGTAACAGCACACAAGAAGAACATTTTTGTTTGCTAATAACCCATTTTTGGGTTACAAATTAATAATAAAATATGTAATGTTCTCTAACATTATAAACCAGCTCAGCCCACCTCTCTGCCTTCACAGTGCAGTTTAGAACAACCGTACACAATCTATTTGTAGGTGGCTTTATGCCAACAACCAGCACCAGCCAGGTGCAAGGGCCTTGGCCCTCAACAAGCAATCAGCTGAGCTGGGTGGGGGGAGAACTGTGTACATTCCATGTTCTTCACATATCCCTTTTTTCTTTTTAGCTCCTGTAAAAAACAATATTATTTCAACAGTCATTCCTGGACTCTGATGACCAATTATATTTTAAATGTGACCAATGTTTAATATGTATTTTCTGCAATGTGCTTAAAATGACTATTGTTTCATTGTGTTTATGTCATTGTCATTATGTTTTCACATAATGTTGCAGCTTATCAAGTATAAGCTCAGTAAACTGCTCCACATCAGTGGATATTTTGGGGCATTATGCCCATCTGGGTGACATTTGTCACACCCACATGGGGGGGGTACCAAGTACCAACCACTTACACAACAAATTAGTTGTTTTCACAAGCTGAAATGTCCCAACAACACCGCCATGAATGATTATTTCTTTCTTAAGGGTTGTATGCCACCATTCATACTCCAAGACAAAAGGGATCAGCATTGCTGTTCCATCCAGATTCATTGCAACATGATAACTATGTACACCTGGACACCATAGTGGTGGCCCCTAACCAGCCTTACAGACTAATTGGCAGACTGCTAGCAATTGACAACAAATCTGTAAGGCCCACCTAGCTAATGGCACATTCCAAGGTAGGCTCTACACCAGAAGGTCACCCACTGGCATCCTGTCTCTATGCCAGGCCCAAGTACAACACACAGGTTTCTACACCTGTACTGTACTCATACATCCATAGTTTGTGCTCTGTTTCTATATAATACTACCACATAATATTGTACACCTCATTCCATTGCTAGCACTGCCATGTTTCCAACTGTTGTTACCCCAACAGAGACAAAAGCCTACCCAATTTTCCAAGCATAACCCCAGACCAACTAGTGGTCTGATTGCTTCATCACTTCTAGGTACCCTTGTACTGTATATAATGTGTAATACACACATACTATAGCAGAATATAAATTCTGTTTCAATACAAACATTTCTAGGTTTCATAGCATCATGTTACCAGACCCCTTTTGGAATGGAACTGATACATGCTCTAGACCCAGTATCAGAGCACCACACTACTGACTACCTACAGTAGGAGTATTTCACCCTAGACAACAGACCTTACAAAAGTGATATTTTCAAATCCCATATGTGCAACAGGCACTATTGTATACCCCGTGTTACATGGTGTAAATGGCATACTTCCATAAGATAAGGTTCAAAGAGCATATAACAAGCATAATATCGCACTTTGATTTCATGAGATAGGCCTAAACTAGGCCAAAAATCAACTCATAAGCAGGAAAACTATGTTTTCTTTCCCTACTGTCACCGCCTTTTCTGAGACTTGGAAATGGTGTATTCACAGATGAATAAATTATATATTCTTATTACTGGACCTCGACCTGCACCTCCAAGTGCATGGCCGACACCATCACTTGTCGATGTCACACCACACCATAACTAAAGGCATTGCTAATAACCACACCATTTTCCTTTTAATAGCAACTATATGTATGTTTTAACGTGGTGGCCCAGATATTCAAACTGCGCCAAGCTGTGGCGCAAGCCTGGGTGCAGCTCAACTTTGTTGTGCAGGGGTGTGGCCTGGGCGATATTCAATGGAGCTGTGCTATGGCACAGCAGCTTTGAATATCACACCCTGGCCACCCCCACTGTGCATGGCACAGTGGCACTGTGCCAGCGCAAGTGGCCAGAGTGGAGCATGAAGATGCGCTGGCTCAAGTGCCATTGTGCCATGCCCAGCACCTGCGATATTCAAATGGGGACATGCAAATGGAGCCATAATTTATGCAAGGCGCACAGGGGGCCAGTTGCATCTCATTATGGCTCCATTTGCATGCCATTAGCATGCAGGTGCGTCGATCCCCAACGACTTGTGCCTGGCACCCTGCCAAGCAGCAGACGTCGGGGACCGACGCCCCCTGCAGCCCGATTGCGGGCATTCCTGTAAGATAAAAGAACAACCGTTCAATATCCCTGGTGGTCCAGTGGACCGCTTTTAGACCCTGATCGTGGGCATTTGTAATTGAACCCCCAAGTCCAATATCCTGCTGGTCCAGTGGACGCACTAGAGCCTGATCAGCGGGCATCTGTAGTCAACCCCCAAGTCCAATATCCCTGGTGGTCAGTGGACCACACTGAGCCAATTGCAGGCATCAGTACCTCATCAAATACTACTACCCTGGTGAATTCGTGTACCCCCACCCCACCGCCCACTGGGCTTCCTGCCCGCTCCCCGTCAGCCAGCGGGCGGCTGGCCTGTACCACCACCACCCCGCCACCACTGCCGACTGACAGCTCGATGGGGCTGCATGCCCATTGGTTCTGGCATGGCAGGCCAATGGGCGTGCAGCCATTCTTCCCATACTACTCAGTCCAGATATCGGAATGAATTCATTCACATATCTGGACTGAGTAGTATGGTATGGGCATGCCCACTGGCTCATGCTGTAGAACCAATGGTGTGCAGCCCTACCAAGCTGTCAGTCGGTGGGCAGCGGTGGCAGGTGGGTGGAAGTGCCGCATGCCAGCTGATGGGGAGGAGGAGGCTGGGGCCAGTGGGCGGTGGGGTGGGGGTACACTAGACCACCAGGGTAGTAGGGTATTTGATGAGATACTGATGCCCGTGATCGGCTCAGTGCGGTCCACTAGACTACCAGGGATATTGGACTGGGGGTTCGATTACAGATGCCTGCGATCGGGCTCAGTGTGGTCCACTGGACCACTAGGGATATTGGACTTGAGGGGAGTTTATGACACAGCTGCCCCTCATGGGGCATGGGGGGGCACCGCCAGGTGTGGCAGAAACTCGGGTGGCCACCCACAGGTGGCAGCTGCTGTGTTGCGCCCTGCAATGCTGCAGCTCACCTGTGGGTGGCCATCACTTGTTCCTTTTTTTCCTGGTATAACTTTGTGCAGGTGCAGGTAGGGTTGCGCATGCATGACTCTGCACATCCCGGGCTTATTATCAGGCTGTGCAGGTTATGCATGGGCTTGCCCCCCCTACCTGTGCCTGCATACATTACTGATGCGCTCCGGCGCATCGGGATTTGTGGCACACTTTTCCCTTTTAAATATCATGCCGCAGCACATCAGTGGGTTGTGCATGGTGCAACACTGTTGCACCATGTGCAACTCTTTTGAATATCTGGGCCTAAGTTTTTAACAAAGTTTTACAAGTTTTAGGTTTCCACAGAGAGGTACTGGTAAGATCTTCAAGCAACACATGTGTCTTTTCTTTATGGCTGGTTTTCCATATTTGGCTGGCACATCAGAAGAACTGCGCTCTTGGTTGCTCTTTCATGAATTATGTTCTTTATGAACTGTCAATATTTGTGCAAAATGTGCTCTTTTTACAAAAAGCTATGCCTGCGTGGGTGTGGCTATTCCATTGAAACATTCAATGGACATTTTCATGCAACTCTTGCCAAGACCTTTGCCAATCAAGCCAACCAGCAACCAGCTACTTAAACATTACCTTTCTTACCATGCTGGTACACATCTGCACAACCCCATGTGCCATGTATGCCCTATGGGTTACAAACTTTCAATGAATGACATTTCCAATATAACTACACTGCTTTGTGGTTACGAACTTGAACCTTATGGACTGGTTCCTCTTTAAGGATATTGTTATTAGATCCTTCAATCAATAACGTACGCCACCGTCCCGTACGCCACCGTTATCTGCCTTTTGACATATATAATATGGACTGATTTTTATGAATGGACAATGACTTTAACACTGTTTTTATGAACAATGTTCTGTGATAATACACATCAACAATTTTTCTTATACACGTATCCACTGTGGTGTTGACATACCTCATTTCTGTTTTGTATTTTATGATCTAATAATCTGTGATTACCCCTGTGTTGCCTCTTGAATAGGTCCACCTTCACAGTCGCATTATCTGTGTGCTATAGAATTGTAATTCATTTACATTATGAGTTTCATGTGCTTTGGAAAAGCAGTTGTTCAAATCAATGTTTTAAAGTGTGATTGTAACTTATATCTTGTGTTCACTCATCCACTACTACACTTTTGCTGTCTGAAGTGTACTTTCATCCAGCATCTTGCATGGCTGCAGTTATTTTACAGGGCTTGTACCTCAGGCTTATTGACACATTCTGTTATACCATTACTACACCTAACCTTCTTCTTTTTGTTGTGGTGCCCTGTGAGCAAGGCAACAAGGAGGTGACTGTTATGCCTGGGTTATATACCAGCAAGTGTCCCACATGTAACCATGACCTTATACACAGTATTAGTGCCTTACACAGTCTTATAATGTTTATCTTGTTTTATTACTTATGTTAGTGTTCTTTATTTATATTTGCTTTGCTTATATCTGTCTGAAATACATTTACCTATATGCTATGTTTCCGCCATACATTCTGCTATACTCATAATCACTCAAATTTTGTAGTTTTCCACTATTGTGACATGTATGCTTTTCTGATGACATTGCATGTGTCCTCAGACTCACTGTCTCCAGTGAGACTGATAACATATTGCAGATTATGAATTTCCATTGTTTAGAGATTCAGAGATTCATTCTTCCTTACTTTGAAACTGTAACCCCCCTGTCCCCCGGGGTTACAAGAATCCCATTTAGATCTAGTGGCAGTCAGGGAAAGGAAGCTTGTGAGACACCAGTTAAATGGGCTTCATACTGTCTCACTCTGTCCTCGGTCTCAGCTGGGCTGAAGGGATAACATCATATAGAATTCTCAAAGCAGCATAAGCCACATTGAAATGCTGCAGCAAGGGGTTAGCTTAGAACATTGAGGATTTTATAGTCAGTCTTGAGGAGTAGTCTGCAGAGGAGGGTTGAGAGTGAAGGAGGCGTGCTGCAGGTGGCAGGCCCTCAGAGTCTAGCTCTGCTATAGAGCTGCTGAGAGGTAGATGGTGTGTGTTCTCACCCTAGAGACACAGAAGAAACCTGACATAGTGGTAAAGACCGCTCCCCGGCTTGTTCCAGTGCTCCATCCCTGGAGGGATGGGGGAAGAGACCAGCAATTCAGGGGCAATCCCCTGGCCCTGCTGAAGGAGGGAAAGATGCCTGATGATTTGTAGAGCAAGTCCTGAGGTACCAAGATGTGTTTTTCTTTGCCAGAAGCCCTGGGGCACCTGCAAACCAGTTGGTGAGTTTGCTCTGCTATAGAGCCCCTGTGTTCACTGAGACAGTATGTAAAGTATCTGCTACTGTGGGGTCAGAGAAGGACAGCCAAGTACAGTACTTGAAGTTTGTGTATGACTAAAAATGCTTCTAAACAGTGGGGGTCTACAGGGATGGACATAGCCACTTAAAGGACATTACAAGTCAGGACACCAGTTCATGAAGAGTAGAGTGTTAAATGTGATATACATTTCGAGATAGCATTCACAACCAGAGAGGTTCACAAGAAAGGTGTTGATTTCAAATGAATGGCTGGCTATGGATTTGGGAGCGAGAGGTGGGAGACCCCCCCCATCTGGAGTAACCAGATTTACCTCCACGGGTTCACTTTGGGCACCTATAGCTTTCTTCTGGGCACTTGGCCAGTGTTCGCAGAAAGTACCCAGACATAGGATTGATGATGATGTTTTCCCTTATGGAGCTAGGAAGTGCTCCTGGGTGGCAGAGGGAGGCACCAGATAAATATCTTGCCATATGGAGAAATGTCTCAGTGCTGGCCAAGGTGCCATGCCAGAGAATACAAGAGAAGAATACTAGTTCTGTCGAGAGCCCAGTTTGTTCAGAACCTGAGGGTTACAGTGTTGTGAAGAAGATGTGTTCTAGTCTCTGTTAATCTGCATTACCAGGGAGTCTAGCCCCGTGGGGGTCCATCTATGGTTTATTACTTTGTTGTTGTTGTAAATAAAAGCCACACTCTAGAATCCCACTCCTGGTTTGGACATTTCAGTTATTGCTTCCTGTGTCTGGATTACTTGGGTGCCCCTGTGCAGAAGTTATAAACCTAGCCAAAACACTGAGCAAAGGTTTTCTCCCTGAACCCAGGCAGCCAGGTAGTGGGTTACAAAATGGAGGCACCGCACTGTGCTAATAAAAACAAAAAATAACATCAACCCGAGCCCTGGCTGGTTACACAACTTTATTTCCTATGTAATTGCCCAAGGGAGCCACCTTATTTACATGCCTTATCCAATGCTGTACATTTATCATATCTGTAACTGCACTCATATATTTGTATGCACATCAGTTCCTCTGAGAGAAAGAGAGTGAGAGAGAGAGGTCATCCTCAAGAAATGGTGGGAAATTGGCTCCCTTGTGTTTCCTTTGCTTCACTTGTTATGACGTGAGTATGTAATAAACTTATTACTGCTACTTGTCATTAAGTTGGAAAACATAAGCAATTAAAGGCCTATTTCCCTGCTCAGTACACTTGCAAAGCTACAGAAAAGGTTACTATATTGCCAACTCTGTGACTACCTGGAGTCCCATCAGCTAACTGCACATTCACAGCATGGTTTTAGAACTAACCATGGGACTGACACAGCACTCATCCATCTCTTGAATGACTTGTTCAGAGGAATGGATAATGGGACACCCACTGGCGCCGTCTTTATAGACCTGTCCAAGGCTTTCGACCTCATGAATCACAAACTCCTGCTACTAAAACTGGATAAAACTGACCTAGACCCCATCACCCTCAAATGGTTTGGGAGTTACCTATTGGGCTGATCTCAGAGGGTCATCTGGAAGGGTGCCACCTCGGGTCCTCTACCCCTTACAGAGGGAGTACTACAGGGCTCAATCCTCGGCCTACTCCTTTTCTCCATATTTATTAGTGACCTAAGCCTCCACTGTGGGAGAAGCTTGGTCATTCAGTAAGTGGATGACGCCATCATGTACCGATCCCTGGATAACACTGCAGCTCTAGGTCCCCTTCTCCAAGCTGACCTAGCATCTCTCGAGGCCTGGCTGAGAGCAAATAGAATGGTTCTAAATTCAGACAAAACTAAGGCGATGCTATTCGGATGCAACGCCCTTGGATATGACAGGTCTAAATCTCTGCAACTCACTGCTCAGGAAACAACATTGAGGTTGTGCCCTCCTTAAAATACTTAGGTCTAACATTGGACCATTGCCTTACCTTCAAGTACCCCATGGATCGGGTCATCAAGACCATACACCTCAAACTTGGTACTCTGTACCTGCTAAAAGACCAGCTCA
Organism: Neoceratodus forsteri; assembly: GCA_016271365.2. Taxonomy (NCBI): domain Eukaryota; kingdom Metazoa; phylum Chordata; order Ceratodontiformes; family Ceratodontidae; genus Neoceratodus; species Neoceratodus forsteri. The sequence continues at coordinate 154,005,653 of CM028131.1, read as the reverse complement.
TTCCTGAGGCCAAGACCTCAGTCGCCACAAGTGTCCTCCTCCCCACCCTGACTTACACTGCCCCGATCTTACAGGCATAGCCAAGCAGGAGGTCACCAAGATCAAATCCTGTATAACAAGGTAGCCCAGTTTTCTACCCAGGACTACTCGCAAAGGCACTATTGTGACACACTTGCTCAGCTACGCTGGCCCTCACCAACCTCTCATCTCCACTACCCCCTGCTCTGCTTGACCTTCAAGCTACTCAGCCCTTCAGCGCCACCCAGAATTGCTGGAACTATTGCACTCAAACATAACCCCAGGAGCATATGGACATGTGGACGTAAACTGCTTGAAGTTCCCAGAGTCAGGACTAACACTGGAGGTAGCTCGTTTTCCTACTCGGACCCCTATCTGTGGAACAAACTCCTACTCCTATTGCAGAAAGCCTCCTCACTGATGAACTTCCCCACCAGACTCAAAGCCTGTATGTCTGATACTAGCACTTGTCATTGCCATGGCTCAAGACCCCCCCCCACTTGCTTCTATCCTCCTAATATCCAGATCCTCCAAGCACCTTATCAGGTTCTGCGGTGCTTCCCTCTAGACATAGTACCACAGCTAACTTTCCACTAAACCATGCCAGTAGTAAACAATGAGCTTACCATTTAAAATTACATTTCTTCTGCACATTTTGTTAATTCTACTGTCAACATATTTGTAAGGACTGATGCATGATGATAACCAAGGCTATAAACCTGCTCACACACCTGAAACTACTCTGTTACCCAAGTCTTTCTCTGTATGAAAATATGTATTGTTATCCCAGGTCACCCCTGAAAAAGGGACCTTCAGGGTTCAGTGGACCTACCCGGTCACCAAATTTTAAATGAATAAATAAATAAAAATCTTTGTCCAGCATACCATGCAAAGAACCTAAGCTGTGTTCTTTTCACAGTGTAACAAGCTGATGTAAACATTTTCACCAAACCACCAAAAGGCACATCTGTGGGGCAAGGCCTTGCCGCCCTGCAAATTTCAGCCCAAATGTCCTTATTGTTTTTTTGCTATGAAGTGGCAAAGAAACTGGCTTTTTTGGGTTGTTTATCAGTGGAACTTTCATGAAAGATCTGTTACTTTTGTGAAAGTCCCCCATGTTGTCCAATGGCACTTTTGTGAAAGTTTCACAAAAGTTAAAAGTACTTTTGAGGGGAACATATATTTTTTGCCCATCGGCTATAACAGAAAATTTTAAAGTTTAATAACATTTGGCAGATTAATATTTTTTCACCAAACCTTCAAAAGGCACTTCTCTGATGCAGTCCCCATATGCCCTCAAAATTTCGGACCAAATGGACAAACCATTCAGGCTATAGAGACAAGTAAAGAATTTGCCACAAACTGCCAAAAAAGTGTTGTTTTGCATTTGATTTGGCACTTTGCAGTTCCACACCCACACATACAACCATACCAAAACTTGCCAGATCCAGGGATCTATGGTAGCAGACAGTGGATGCAAATTTTCAGGCAAATCGGTTGAACAGTCGCAAAGTTATTAACTTGAAAAAATTTGTGCTTAACATAGACGTAGCCGTGCAACCCTAACTATAGCTGCACTACTGTGCAGCAATAATGTAAATATAAATAAATTGTGTGTGTGTGTGTGTATATATATATATATATATATATATATGTATATATATATATATATATATATTATAGTGGCATGGTAGTGCCACTATGGTTAGGATTGAGTACCCCATTTAATGTTAAAGTGTGAAATTTGGCAGGTTAATAACTTTACCACTGTAATGACAGATCTGCCTGAAGTTTGGCATGCATGGGGCGGTACCACAGATCTCTGGATCTGCCAAGTTTTATAATGGTCAGATATACAGTTGCAGAGCTATATAGCACCATAGAAAGTCATATTTACACTTTCTTGCACATTCTTTGCTCGCACCTACAGGTTGTATGGTTTGTGCGACTGGTCCAAAATCTTCAGGGACCATGCAGCCGGGGTCCCTGAAGTGCTCTGTGGAGATTTCGTGAAAAAATATTAAATGGCTCAAAAGTTATTCAAAAAACAAATTTCCCATTATAGTCAATGGGAAAAGTTAACAAAAAAGTTCAACAGTGTCACAAATGCAGTCTTTAGTGTCGCAAATGACCTCTGTAGTGTCACAAATCCACCATCTCATTTTCAGCTGGTGGTCACAGAAATACTTGGCATTTAAATTTGGGACCCTCTAGGGACACAATTCTTGTTCTGTTCACCTAGTCAGGTCCTGAGAATGCTAGTCATGTCTTTTTGGGGGGGTTAAACACCCCAGAAATATGTTTTTAAAATTTTTCTAAAAAGTAGTGTTGCAAAGTAGTGTCACACTTGTGACACTTTCATGCTTTTATTTGCGAAAGTGTCGTGATTTGCAACACTACTTTGCGATACTATTCCCAAAATAGTAGGAAATCTTTGCCACCCTGCTGCAAAGGAACGGTTTGGTCTTTTGGGCTGAAATTTGGAGAGAAGAAAGCCAACATCCCACAGATGTGCCTTGGTGACAAAATATTAGAGAGCTGCAAAGTTACAGTACTTCAAAGTTGACGATTTTTTCCATAAGCTAACATTACGGTGTCCGCCGCGCCTTTTGGGGCCCTTATCTCAAAAACGCTTCCAGATATGGGCTTTTTGTCATAAAAATGCATCAGCGCAAAACTAGCCAAGAAAGGCATAAATAATATGATATTTTAATTTTTTTTGTACCTCGTACGGTTCCTGAGATATAAGCAATTTAGTATTCCAAGTGTTCATTTTCTGCTCCGAGGGCCATTATTATGCATACATTCTTTGTATTCACTGTGCTTCTGAATGCACCTTTTTTGGGGAAAAAAGTGTGCGTGTTTGCATTACTGTTACAGTCAGCATTTCCGCTTGCGTTTCCTTTAATGTTTGCATTAGCGTTTTCGTTTACATCACCGTGTGCGTTACCCTTTGCGTTTGCACTTGCCTTAGCATTACTGTTACCGTTTGTGTTTCCATTACTGTTTTTGTTTGTGTGCACGCTTCCATTTGCATTTCTGTTTCCTGTGGCGTCATCATTGGTATTACTGAAAGCATTCGCATTTCCGATTGCTTTACCGTGACCATGCGCATTATCATTTGCATTTGTGTACGTGCTTGCATTTGCGTTTGTGTTTCCTTTGGCATCATCGTTGGTATTACCGTGAGCGTTTGCGTTTCCAATTTCATTACCTTGACCATGTGCATTACTATTTGTGTTTGCATACACGCTTGCATTTGCATATCCATTTGTGCTAGTGTTCCCTTTGACGTCATCATTGGTGTTACCGTAGCCATTTGCATTTCCAATTGCACTACCATTACTGTTTGCATTTGCATTTCTGTTGGCCTTAGCATTCGTGTTTTTGGTAACATTTCCATTGTTGATTGCATTACTGTTTCCTTCTGCACTGCCATTACCATTTGCATTTCTGTTTGCATTTTCGTTACCATTTGCATTTGCGTTTCTGTTGCCGTGAGCATTTGCATTACCATTTGCATTACCATTTCTGTTTTCATTTATGTTTGCATTTGCATTTCTCTTACAGTTTGAGTTATTGTTTACATTTGCGTCACCATGTACGTTTCCATTTGTGCTTGCATTTGCATTACAGTTAGCGTTATTATTTTATTTTACCTCACTATTTCCATCACTGTTTGCATTAACATTACTGTTTATGTTTTTGCGTTTGTGTAGTGCACTGTACTGTCTTCTACGACACATAGCACAGCCAGTGTGTGGTTGATTGGTCTGAGACTTGGCAGATAGAAAGACCTTTGTTCAAGGAACATGCCATTTTTTCTTTGGTGAATAAATGATGTTCCATTCCAGAGTTATGTCCATTTGAATTTGCCCCATTTCATGGTCTGCTATTTTAATGCATTTTCTGCTGTGATTTCAGCCATTTTGTGTTGGAAGACTTCTTAAAGGTCCAGAAACATAAAAATTGAATATCTCTGGAACAGTTTGGTCTTTTCACATGAAACATAGAAACATAGAAGTTGACGGCAGATAAGGACCAGAAGGCCCATCCAGTCTGCCCATTTCTTTTTCTACCTTATAAATGTGCCATCAGCCTTTGCTCTGTCAGTGACCTATCTATTCATAGTCATTTGTATTGCTCCCTTATGCCTATCCTATGCCTGTTTGAAGCCCTGCACTGTATTCATAGCCACCACTTCTTGTGGTAAGCCATTCCATGCATCCACCACCCTTTCTGTGAAAAGAACTTCCTCACATTCCCCTTAATCGGCCTCCCTCTAATCTCATGCTGTGTCCTCTTGTCCTGCTATTTTTTCTTATATTTAAACATGTTAGACTCTTTCACCTTGTTTATGCCCTTAAGGTGTTTGAATGCCTCAATCATATCACCTCTCTCCCTCCTTTGCTTAAGGGTATACATATTGAGCTCAGTTAATCTGTCCTCATAAGTCTTCTGATGCAGTCCCTGCACCATTTTGGTTGCCCTTCTCTGGACTGCCTCAATTTGGTTAATGTCCTTGTGAAGGTGTGGCCTCCAATACTGCACGCAGTACTCCAGATGGGGCTAACCAGTGTCTTGTAAAGAGGGATTATTACCTCCCTCTTATGACTTGTGATACCCCTACTAATACACCCTAACACTTCCCTAGCCTTACCTACTGCTTTAGAGGTCTGCTTGGATGATTTTAGGTCATCAGTGATGATGATACCCAAGTCTCTTTCTTCCTTTGTGACTGCTAGCAACTCCCCTCCCAGCCTATAGGTGGCTTCAGGGTTTCTCTTCCCTATGTGCATGATTTTGCACTTCTTTGCATTAAATCCCAGCTGCCACTCTTCTGACCATTCTGCTAGTTTATCCAGATCTCTTCTCATTCTGCCCACCCCATCTGGATCATCTACTCTGTTGCAGATCTTGGTGTCATCTGCAAACAGACAAGCCTTACCCTCTAGTCCATCTGCAAGGTCACTAATGAAGATGTTGAGAGGACTAGCCCCAGGACTGATCCCTGAGGTACCCACTTGTGACTTGCATCTCTTCTGACTGTATACCATTTACCACCACTCTCTGTTTTCTGCCCGTCAACCAGTTTGCCACCCAGTTGACCAACTTCGAGCCCACCCGAGGCCAACCCAGCTTATTTATCAATCTTCTATGTGGAACAGTGTCAAAAGCTTTCTGAAGTCAGGTGGCTACATCAACTGCTCCCCCTTGGTCCACCACTCTGGTTACCCAGTCAAAGAAATCTATGAGATTAGTTTGACAGGACCTTCCTTTTGTAAACCCATGCTGTCTTGGATCCTGTGCCCCTAGGGATTCCAGGTGTTGCACTATCCTTTCCTTAAGGAGTGCCTCCATAATCTTGCCCACTACTGAGGTAAGACTGACCGTTCTGTAGTTCCCCGCCTCCTCCCTGCTACCACTCTTGTGGAGCGGGATCACATGAGCCCTTCTCCAGTCTTCTGGGACCTCTCCTGTGCTCAGAGACTCACTAAACAATTCTGCTAATGGCTCTGCTAGTTCCTCCTTTAGCTCCTTAAAGTACCCTGGGATGTATGCCATCAGGTCCCATTGCCTTATCCACCCTAGGCTTAGCAAGTTCTTGTAGGACCCTTTCTTTTGTGAAGGGAGTAGCGCTTACCTCCCTCCCCCCTGTGTCCATGATGCTGAGCTGTGGGCCCTGTCCTACCTTCTCTTCAGTAAATACTGCACATTCTCAAAAAGAAGGGAAATTCATGGCAAGAAAACTCAGTTTAATGCATCAGTTAGGGTTGTTTCAGTAACTAAAATGAGGAAATGTGGTGTTAGGGTTGAAAATCCTAACTGTGCATTCTCCCCCCCCCACTCCCACCACCACCACACACACATACATGCAAGTAGGAGAAGGAAACTTGGAGGGTGTTGAGTGGATGTCATGGAGATGTGAATTATGCTGTTTACATTTTTTAAAAATAATTTGCTGCAGAGATACTGTGTGATGCAGTTAACGTTTACTGCATAGTGTTCTGCATGGTGCAACTGCCTTTAAAGTTATAGCATATGTTGCCCTAGTGGCTCGGAGGTGCCTTGCAGAGGTTTCATGTGTAAAACATTAACAGGTGCAGAATTATTCCACTCTGATAAATGAAAATTTGGTTCATTACACTTCAATAACTTCTGAACTGTGTGTTTGATTTGCCTGGCATTTGGAATGTACAAAGATGAATAATTCATCTTTCAGTGTGCCAATTTTCAGATCACTGGCAACTTACAGTTGCTGAACTGTGTGTGTTACGTTGTTTGCATGTGGCACTGTGCAACCATTGAACAGATGTACACACAATTCTGGACACACAGTGTGCCATGGTACATGTCTTCATTTACCAATTTTCATTCCACTCGATCATACAGTTTTTGTGCAGCACAGTGACAAAAAATCACATGGTGGGAGTGCTCCCACCACCACATGCCGTTCACTATTTATAGTGCACATTCTCAAAAAGAAGGGAAATTCATGGCAAGAAAACTCAGTTTAATGCATCAGTTAGGGTTGTTCCAGTAACTAAAATGAGGAAATGTGGTGTTAGGGTTGAAAATCCTAACTGTGCATTCTCCCCCCCCCACTCCCACCACCACCACACACACATACATGCAAGTAGGAGAAGGACCAAGGCAACACAACCAATCACACATAACCAGCAGCAGGTAACAGGAATAACATACAACTATCTAAAGCACGAAACCACACACCCATGCTCCCATTGGGCTGTGGCATGGGGACGTCATTGCTAATTCTAAACTCAGACATTCCATGCACCACAAAACACATATCACAACAGACAACTGGGCACGTTGGGCCACACACTGCCACCAACACATAAGACAGAGTACACATATGGTATTTTGGGGTTCGCAAGATCCAAAAGAGGATTTTGTACATTCCCTGAAATACTTTCACAAATGCGACAATGCCATACTATACATTTGAGACACTTTCATGTTTTTGACAGTATTTTGCAACACTATTTTGCATGCTTTTGCAAATGGTACATTGCCATGTCTTCCGTTTGTGACACTTTCATATTTGAGACAGTATTTTGCTCCACTACTTTATATGCTTCTGCAAATGCAACACTTTCGTGTCTTCTGTTTGCAACACTTTCATGTTTGAGAAAGTTTTTTCCAAAGTATGCTGCTAATGACTGCACATCTTTGCCATCATCCTGCAAGCAAATGGTTAAGTCCTTTGGGCTGAAATTTGCAGGGTGGCGAGACCTGTCCCACAGATGTACCTTTTCCTGCTTTTGTGCTAAAATACTTAAGGATGACAAAGTTACACTGTTCCAAAATTGAACAACTTGTCATAGACTAACATTGCAGTGCCCATGATGCCTTTTGCCACCCATATGTTGAAAATGAAACGAGGTTCACCATTTTCACTACTGTCAGCTTGGTTCACCTTTATGTGAACTAACCTCGTAGAACAACTTTGTAAATAATGTATGATACCTAAAGTTGGATTTCTCCACTTCCTACAGTAACGCACAATATATAACACATAATCCACTACATGCTCTGATATACACACATACCTTGGGTGTGTTATGAGGCATAAGACCACAGGCCGAATGTGTTCAGCCACCCAAGGCATGGGTGTTATCAGAGCATGACCACACACACCCTGTGGTAGATTATCTGTCTTATAAATTGTCCAGAATGTTTTGAAGGTTGGAAAGAAGTGCAGTCGTATGGTCATTGTGGAATAATGCATGATCATGTGATGTGTTTCATCCAATCAGGAGACTTGATTTTCATAGCTTTCCTTACCCATTTCAGAAATATATATACATATATATGTGTAAAAACACAAATTGTACATACCACAATAATGCACAGCATCATGGGAAGTATATGCAAATGTCCATGAATTAATTTGGACTGGCTCAACATTAAGCAATATATATTTATTAGTGATGAACAGATACCACTTTTATCTCAGATTATGGGTCCGGATATTTTTTGATTTTGAACTGACCAGTTTCAGTTCAACATCGGTTCAGATACCAATAAAGACAATGACTTCATTGCACATAATTAGTATATTTATTTAAAAAACTTGCATTTAGCATGTTTACTATTTGATATTGCACATCATTGCACCATTGCACTTTATTATTACAAGCTTTAAAATGCACAAATGCACAATTGACTTAGATAATGAGGGGGTTCAAATACCAAATTCCAAATGGCTACAGTATGTATTACTAAATTTCACAATTTCAATACAGTTTAGAACTTTTGTAACAGATTTTGTTTCAAGAATAGTAACATGTTTGCATTCTCTGCGGATAAACAAGATCGACGTTCTGTAATAATGTCCCTTGCAACACTAAATGTTCTTTCACTGGGAATGCTACTTGGTGGAGCTGACAGGTAGCATTTTGCAAGTCTGGAAAGCATCAAGAAGCGGAGATTATGAATTTCCCAGTAATGTATGGCATCAGCTGTTGTTTGTTTTGGGAACAAATGCTCAGAAAGGTATATTTCTATCTCATTACTTCTTGAAGCAACCTCTGCATTTTCAACAGCTGTGGGGGGAGAAGGTATGTCTCAGTAACATATTTAGATTTGGGTATTACAAAAAGTAGACAAAGCTTACAATAGCAAAAGAGCTAACTAAAGAACGTCCTTTCCTGTGGCACAGCATTGCACTGTGTAAAGGTGTCCCATGGGTCCTCAGCCTCACACTCAGGCTCCAATGTGGTTTCTGGCAGTACATCCTTCATTATTCTTGGCTTGAAATTATCGAGTTCATCAACTAGTTCTTTGACAACAGCATGGGCAAATGATTTGCCTCTGTCAGTTCTAAAAAAATGCAATTTGTAACGGGGGCCAAGAAATGAAGCCACTATCAATTCCTTAAATGCTTCATAATGCTTAAATCGAGTGCCCATAGCCACCAACAGAGCTTTGTGCATAGATGGTAAACCCGGTATCTTAATGTTCTCAATTGCATGATAAAGAACAGTGGAAGTGGGGATCATGTCTGACACGCAAGCTGACTGCAGGCTTAGCCTTCTAGTTTCATGCTCGAAGGGCTTTAAATATGCAGCATATACTTTCAGCTAGCGCCCATTGTATAGAGCTCAGGGTTCGGTTCTCAGTTTCAGAGGCGTATACGGTGATGACTCACCTATGCTTTAGCAGTCTTTCTAACATGTAGTAACTGCTACTTCACCTGGTAGGAACATCTTGAATTAGTCTGTGTACAGGCACTTAAAGGCTTTTCTGTAAAGCTGTTAGCTTTGCTGTTGTACTGCTGGAGTGCTTAAAATGCCCCACTATCACTATCCCAACAGACAGCAAGTCTTCACAGGACTTTGTTCTAATAATGGCATCATGGACGATCAGCTGCAGAGTATGTGCTAAGCACCCCTTGCTTGGAACACCACTTAACTTCGTTGCCTTTGTTATGTTATGGCTGTTATCCCTAATAACTAAGTGCCTTTGACTGGCTTGAAGACCCCAATTATCAAGAACTTGCACAAACTGTCTCCATAAATTTTCACCTGTGTGCCTTTCTGTTAAATGCTTAAGTTCCAACATAGCACCTCTGCACTTATAATTTGCATCTATCCAATGCAGAGTGATTAAGAGGTACAATTCAATGGAATGCTCTGCTGTCCACATATCAGTGGTGAAGCTAATTGCTTGGACAGATTGTAGTTCACTGATTAGCTTCAGACGAGGCTTTTTATACATGGAAGGGATAACATTATCTGAGAAATTCCTTCTTGAAGGTGTCACATACCTTGGCTCTAACACTGAAAGTAGCCTTTTAAACCCCACATTATCAACAATGGCATAGGGCTGTTCATCCAAAGCCATCATCTCTGCTATGCTATCTGTGAAATTTTTAGCCCTTGCGTGCTCAGTGGGAAAAGGAAGAGCTCAGGCTAAGCAAGATTCAAGTGTGGGCTGCTCTTTCTAAATTCGTTTTGCTGGTGGCTCACGGAACTCATCTTTTGACAGCTGTACAAGCTTTGCTTTCTCCGCTAACAGCTCTGCATGCTCTGCTTTACAGTATGCTTATTTTTCAAATGATTTAAAAGACTTGATGTCCCATAACTTTTAACAAATGAACCATGACCTACTAAAGTAGGTGCAGTACACAGAATACATTTAGCTTTAGAATCCACATCAGCAGCAAGATAGAAATACTGCCAGACTAGGCTTTTTTGAGTTATTTTAACAGCGGAAAGCAATACAGAGCAGCATACTCCCCCTCACCCCTTCAGATCACTTACCCGAACTGGCTCCTTAAATAAGCAGTACCCGATCAGGACGGATACCATGAAAAAGCGGGAAAACCGACCAGATCGGATCACCAGATCGGATATCCATGCATCTCTAATATACATATATATATATATATATATATATATCAAATCTTTATTTATTCAGGCGAGTGTCATTGAGCAAGGATCATTTACAAGACAGACCTGATAAGGTCAAGGTTCAATAGTTATATCGATAGTTCTATATATTCACCAGGGCAAAGGCTGGAGGAGGGAGGAGTTTGTTAGTGGGGATACGGTGGGGGGTGAGATTTAAAAGTGCTTGGCAGGTGGGATGGAGGTGGAACTACACCACAGTGAGTGAAGGGAGGGATTTTATGAAATATAACAACTACAATCTGCATTTCTTTGCTGGCAAGTTGCTTAAATTTTCTCAGCAGAACTACATACATTGCTTATTCACCCATGAACTGGCAATTTTCATAGTTCCACTGTACAAATTTAAGCAATTTTGCTGGGAAAATAAATATGCAAATTGCAGTCATCAGCAAAGCAAATTTGCCAAAATTCGCTATTATTTTTTGGCAACTTTGCACATCTCTAATTATGATCCAGATTTGAAAATAGGAACTACTGTCACTTGTTTCCTTGCACCTGTTTAGAACACAAAATTAATTAAACAATGATCTTGTTGTATAAACCATTTAATTGAGAACAAGGCAAAATAACAACATGTAATATATGGATAATGAAAATAATACCCCCAAAATGCATGCAAAAAATTCCTTGTAATATAGTAGTTAGTCCCGTAATAGTATACTTCCGGCCCAATAATACTATACTTCCGGTCCTCATAATAGTATCGTTGGGATTACCGATGTGACTACTGTGTGAACTGTGTTTTGTTTCTTTTTTTTGGTGAGAGAAAGAAGCGGAATAGGACTGGGAGCGGAGCAGGAGTGGGTGGAAAGTAGCGAGGAACAACACTTGGGAGTCTTACTAACCTGCAGAGCGAAAAGCACGGTACAGCAGGCACAAGTAAGAATTAAAATTCCTCGATCCATATATTACAAAAATAACAAATAGGTTCTGGTGTTTCAAGGCAGAAATTCCATCTCGAGGATTCTAGGGACACTAGAAACCTCTGAAGCCGGCTCTTGAGGTTTCTTGTGTCCCCAGAACCTCTCGATGGAATTACTGCCTTGTAATATACCAGAACCTATCTATTATTCTATTTATAATTTACATCAGTACCAGTTTTTGAAGAGACCTTCATATTTTAAAATACTTAGGTGTTACCTGATGAATTAGAAATTTAAAGTAGAAAACTAGCACCAGTACAGGACAGAGCATGCACATACTGTAAGCAAGTTCAACATAGAAACATAGACAATGATGGCAGAAAAAGACCAAAGGTCCATCTAATCTGTCCAGAGTTCCCTATCTGACCTAGGACCTACTGTTCATACAGAGTTTTATCCCTACTGGTCCACCCAACTGCTCCCCTCCCTATTGCTACCAACCTCTGCAACCAACAAACCTTTCAGTCTGCCCCAGCCATATCTGAAACCATTTATGGTCCAGGTGCTCACCACCTCTGCTGGCAGACTGTTTTATGACTCCACCACCCTTTCTATAAAATAGAACTTCCTCACATCCCTCTTAAATCTTCTCACCACCAGTTTCCACTTGTGACCTTGGGTTCTTGACTCTGTACTCCCGCTAAATGGTTGTCCGCAGTTCACATTGTTTATTCCCTTCAAGAACTCTAAGGTCCGATATGGTCCAAGTTACCTGCAAGAGCTCTTGCATCCGTACTGCCCCCTTCGACCACTCCACCAACAAGGGATTGCTAGAGGTTCCCAGGGTTTGATTGAAGACATCTGGGGCCCAGGCTTTTGCATTTGTGGCCCCTACCCTGTGGAACTCTTTACCTTGTCAGACACGAGAGTGCCTGATGGTGGAGAGCTTTAAAATCGCTCTAAAAACATATCTGTTTGACCTTGCCTTTCCAGATTATTGATTCTTGCTGCAGGATTGTTTGAGTAGTGTTTATGTTTTTAGTAAGATATTTATTGTATTTTTGCTGTATATGCACTACGATCAGTGTGAATAGTGCTCTATAAACACATGGAAATTAAATTTCAATATCACCAAGTGCAAGGTGTTACATCTTGGGTGAGGAAATCCTAAACACAGGTACACCCTGGGAGGGGAGGCGCTGGAGGCCTCAACAGGGGAAAAAGACCTAGGGGTCATGGTGGATGCATGTATGACTAACTCTGAGCAGAGCAGGAGAGTGGCTAGCAAGGCAAACAGGATGTTGGGATGCATTGTAAGGGGGATCACCTCTAGGAGCAGGGAAGTGATTCTGCTGCTGTACAATGGACTGGTTAGACCACACCTTGAGTACTGTGTACAGTACTGGAGACCACACTTGAAGAGGGACATACAGCTCCTGGAGACGGTACAGAGGAGGGCAACTAAGATGATACGAGGACTAGGGGATTTGACGTATGAGGACAGACTTGAGGAGCTCTGCCTGTTTTCATTGGAGGAGAGGAGAGACAGGGTGGACATGATTGAGGTCTTCAAGTACCTCAAGAGAATAAATAGGGTAAACATAGAGGGGATCTTTAGACTAAAGCAAGGAGGTATCACCAGAGGGCATGGTTTGAAGTTGGAAGGTGGAAGGGTGAGGGAGGAAAAGAGGAGGAGGTTTTTCACTGAGAGGGTGGTGGACCCTTGGAATGCGCTGCCTGGTGAGCTGGTTCAGACATCCACAGTGGAGGGCTTCAAGAGAGGATGGGACAGACACAGAAAGCAGATGTATCAGATGATGCCCTGGCCCGGCGGGGTGGGGATGGATGATAGGGGTTTCTGGAACACAAGGGGGGGGGCCTTGGCACCCATCTAGGGATCTCAGGTTCAAGCAGATTCGATAGACCGTAAGGCCTAATCTGCTGGCAATTAGTATGTTAGTATGTAAATAAAGTCAAATTGAATTGAATTGAATAAGGTTTATATTATATCCTGCCTTTCTCACCTGGTCTCCAATGAATGCATTTTCAGTGCTTTTAGATGATCTTCATAAGATCTGCCCTGCTGGCCCTGAATCATCTTGGTCACCCTGCACTGTCTCCAGCCTTTCCCTGTCCTTCCTCAGGTAAGGACTCCAGAACTGAGCATAGTATTCTAGCTGAGGGCTCCCCAGTGAGCAGTACAGAGGTAGTAGTGCCTCCTTTTTTCTGCTGTCAGTACCCCTTCTGACACATCCCAGCATCCTATTAGCCATAGCCTTGTTACACTGTCTTTATTTATTTATTTATTTATTTATTAGGTTTCGGATAACACCTTTGAGCCCAGGGCTCATTTACAGAGGTTCCACATCAGTCACAGGCAAACAGAATACATAATTAGTGAAAAGAAAAAGGTACAGACAAGCAACTGGTTACAATTTACCAGGAGCCGCCAGAGGCTTTGTCATTCGAATCTGGTTACACTAAGTAGGACATCAGCAGGTGTAGGGTGAGCCATAGGGCAGACGATCCTAAGACTTAGAGAGGGCGGTAATGTGCACCCAGGGCAAAAAAGAAACAAAGGGAGAGCCATGTAATAGAAGGTGAGAGGGTGAGTAGGGGGTGGTTTGGAGAGAGGGGGTGGTAGGTGAAAGGGTGCCACTGCCCCAGTGAAAGGACAGAGGCAGTGGGGGAGGGATTCGAGAGAGTGTATAAGGGAAGAGGTAGTGTTTGATGGAAGGGGGGGAATTGGGGAGGATGGTGAAGGGAGAGAGAGTGGGAGAGTCAGGAGTGAGTCAAAAGTGGGGGGAATTTTTAAACAGGACAGGGAGGGCAAAAACTGGGCTGTTTATATGTAGCATTCACAGTGGGACCTGGTCACCAGATGTTGGTGAAGGAAGTAATTAATCATGACTCTCAGGTCCCTTTCTTCTGCCATAGTGCTCAGTTTAACACCTTCCCATCCAGTACTCTGTCCTTAGGTGCATAACCTTGAATTTTTTTTAAATTGAATCTCAACTGCCAAACCTCAGACTGCCTCTCTAGCCTATATAGGTCCCTCTGCATCTCCTTGATCCTTTTGTTGCTTTCTACCATACCATAAAGCTTTGTGTCATCCGTGAAGAGACACAACTTGCCCCAGATGTCCTTTCCAATGTCACTGATGAACATATTGAAGAGGGGTAGTCCGTGAAGACAGCTAGTGCAAAACGGTGAGGCAGAAACTGTAATGACAAAACAGTGCTTGCCATTTTGGTGACCGAAGACTTTCCCCCTCCCTGAGTTGCGTCCCCCCCAGAGTTGGTATCTATAATAAGGGGGGGCATGTGGGACAAAGCCCCACATAAAAAGAGCACTCGCTGTATGTGGTCACGCTATTTTGCCAATGCTGTTTTTGGTCGTCACCCTTTTGCGCTTGCTATAATGATGTGTAACCTTGAAAAAGACAGGACCCAGGACAGATACCTGTGGCACCCCCACTTGTGACCTCCTTCCCTTCTGATTTGACCCTGTTTACTACCACCCACTGTTATTTCTCCTTCAACCAGTTTCCTACTCATCTATGTTCTTAGCTGTGCCTAGGTCCTCCAGCTTCTTCAGACTTTGCTTGTGTGGCACTGAGTTGAAAGCCTTGCTGAACATGAATTATAGTAAATCCATAGCATGGCCCTTATCTACTACCTTTATTATCCAGTCAAAGAAAACTATCAGGTTGGTCTGACAAGACCTCCGAGCCATAGACCCATGCTGTTTACTGTCCTGTAGGCCATTGTTCTCGAGGTAGTCCACAAGATCCTCTTTGATAAGTGACTCCATCAGCTTAACCACTACAGAGATAAGGCTGACAAGTCTGTAGTTCCCCAGCTGCTCCTTGTCCCACACCCTTGTGTAGCGGGACTATGTCCACTACCTTTCTGTCTTTTGGAACCACCCCTGTCTGAATTGAGCTACTGAACAGTCCTACTAAGGGTGCAGCCAGTTCCACAGCCAATTCCTTAAGGCACCCATGGATGCATCCCATCAAGTCCTGTGGCTTTATCTACCTTTAGGGCTTCAAGACCCTTCTGGACCCTTTCTCTGGTAAGCTACTGGCTGCCTCATTTAAGAAATTCTCCCAACAGCCACCTTGATGCCACTTTCATGCAGGGGCCCAAAGGACAGCTGCTTTTTGTTCATCTTCCTCTAGTATCCTCCCCCACCTTTTCAGCCTAACAATACCAGCTCCCTACTTCCTTGTTTTACTTAACATATCTGAAGAATTGCTTTTCCCTACCTACCCCTGAGCCCACTCCACAATATGCAGCTCTGTGTCTGCCTTTGCCTCTTTGCTTTCCTAGTTTTTATTGGATACTCTCCCCATTCCTCCTCCTCCTACTTTTTGTACCTGATGAAATCCTTTCTCTTGGCCCTCACTGCTTCTCTGACTCTTTCTGAGAACCATGATGGTCTCTTGTACCTGTTTCATTTTGTAACAATTCTCAGGCATGACTTTTGTTGCCTCAAGAATGGTGCCCTTAATTTCCCCTCATCTTTCCTCCACACCTCTGATTTTGTCCACCCTCATCAGTTTGTCTTGGACAAGCTCCGTCATCCAGTGTAAGACTGCTCTTCTGAAATCTAGGACTTCAGTTTTTGATAGGGGTATCGTGGTCCCAAGGGCTAGCCTGCATGAAATGGAGTTGTGGCTGCTGGATTCCAGTGGCTCACTTACCCTCACTCCAAGCACCATCTCCGAGTTGATGAGCATCAAACTGAGAATGACCTTCTGTTTAGTGGGTTCCTTTTCCAACTGCACCAGCAAGCAATCATGCAATGTATCTAACAGGGTCTAATGTCTGGTGCACCAAGCCCAACAGCTAGAACGACTCTAGCGTTGTCCTCCAAATAGTAGTCTTTAAATTTAGCAGAAATATCTGACAGGTCTAACAGAGCTCCATCATCAGAGTCAAGAACTTGTACCGGTGCAGATTATTTTTTTAATTTAATCATGAATAAATCATTTTCCAGACTGAGCCAGATTAGAGAAATGATCCATCTGTTTTCCAAATAAGTGTTCCACCTTGCACTTTTCTCACCAATTTCTTGCATTTATTACAGAGTTCTTTATAATCAAGTGAATATAATATCTGTGCTTCTTATATTCTTCCAAGGCCTTATTGCGGGTCTCCATCAAGTTTCTCAAATCTATGGTTAAACAACCCTGATTATTATGTTTAACCTGTAATTTACACTTTGGAGTGTGAATATCACAAATCCTGTTGATTTCTGAAGTGAGAAAGTGCAAGGCCATACCAACATCAGGAATGCCGTCCATAAAGGTCCGGTCACAATCAATTATATCATCTCTAAATTACTTAAAGGGACACTGTCAATCTTATTTTGCATCATACAGTTTCTAGTTGAGACCCCACATTTTATGATTGCTTACCTTATCCAAAATTCATTGGTGTTAATGGTTGTTTATCTTGCCTCCTTTCATAGGAGAACTGAAATGCATGCTAATGGTGAAATTAAACTCAACCTTGTTTTGTTTCAAATCCTTGATCTACTTCTAATGCATACATCCTGAACATTAGTAACACGGCCAAACAGAACAGCCACTCATGAAGCAATAGTCTCCTCTCCTTCCAGTGCATTTTGAGTGGTTTGCCTGTGCTGGGGGTGCTCCCAAGTCCAGGAAAGATTCAGTGGGAGCTGATAAAGGAATTTAAACAAACACATTTTGGTGTGGTAACACCAGTATGGTGTGCAGTCTGTTTTTCACTTAAAAAAAAAAAGAAAGATCAGAATCAAACTAATAGCTACATCAGGACATCCTACAGAATGTGAGCAATCATAAAACATGTATTTTGAACAAGGGACAGTTTGGGGACTATGGGGATTGACAGTGCCCCTTTAATGTTTAGTCTAGTTTTCATACATGTTTCAGTAATGACCAGTGGTGGATGAAGTCTTTGAGCATTCCACATACAGCAGACTGGGCAGTGGTCATTTAAAACATTAGGTAATACACCTGCATGCTTGACCTTTTCAGGCTGGGTGACTACTACCCCATCCAAAAGTGTGTCCAGTTGTCCGTGCCAGTCCTGCAATTAGTTCTGGTTGGCTTTTTTTATAATCTGAGTCAAATTAAATTCAGAAATCAAATCTCTAATTTTGGAATTCTTTTTATCCAGCCAATTAAGGTTAAAATCTCCAAGGAATGGACACCTGTTGTTCCTTCTACAGTTTCTGCAAAACTCAGTTTGTACTCCTCCTCGCCAAACCAGGCGGAGCGGAGCAAAAAGAGTACCAACTGCAAGATATTTAGCATTTCCTAAAATCAGTTTAAACATCAAAAATTTACAAAAATCACCAACAGAACTGGATTTCAACTTCTCAGAAATCAAGTGGCCTTTGACATAGACCAAACACCTCCCACACTTCTGCCAACTTTGTCACAACTTAAAACAAGCATTTGTCAATGCCGAATGTTGATTGCATTGGTCCGCTGAGCTCGCTCACTGGCACTGTGTCACTCACTCATTCTGTTTCTCCCAGTGCAGCAGGCTGCTCTTTTGTGCTGGTGTCCTGCCTGTGTAGGCACATTTATCTGCTCACAAAGAAATCTGCAGATGTCCCGATAGAGCTCTGTTGAGGTGGGTCACTCCCTTCTTTCACTCGCTCATTCTGTTTCTGGTGGTGCTACAGGTTGCCCTCTTGTACTGGGCTCCCACCTCTGTTGGTGGCTTCTTCTGCCCATGAAGAAATCTGCAGCAGTCCTGACACAGGTCCGTTGAGCTAGCTCACTCTCCCTCTCTTGCTCGTTCCATTTCTGCTAGCACTGCAGGCTGGCCTTTTGTACTGGACTCCTGCCTGCATTGACACCTTTTTCTGCCCGCAAAGCAATGCGCAGCAGTCATGATAGAGGTCTGTTGAGCTCGCTCACTCCCCCTCTCTCAGTCGCTCATTGTGTTTCTCCCGGCGCTGCTGGCTACCCTTTTGTATTGTGTTTCTGCCTGCGTTGTCACCTTTTTCTGCCCACAAAGAAATCTGCAGCTGTCTCAACAGAGCTCCATTGAGGTCGCTTTCTTTGCCTGTCTCACTCGCTCATTCTGTTCCTCCTGGTGCTGCAGGCTGCTCTTTTGTACTGGGATTCTGCCTGCATTGGCACCTTTTGCTGCCCACAAAGAAATCTGCAGCTGTTCTGACAGAGCTCCGTTGAGGTGGGTCATTCCTCCTCTCTCACTTGCTCATTCTGTTTCTGGTGGCACTGTAGGATGCCCTTTTGTACTGGGTTTCTGCCTCTGTTGGTGGCTTTTTCTGTCCAGAAAGAAATCTGCAGCAGTCCTGACACAGGTCCGTTGAGGTAGCTCACTCCCCCTCTCTCACTCGTTCATTCCGTTTCTGCCAGTGCTGCAGGCTGGCCTTTTGTACTGGGCTCCTGCCTGTGTTGCTGCCTTTTTCTGCCCACAAAGAAATCCACATCAGTCACGATAGAGCTCTGTTGAGCTTGCTCACTCCCCCCTCTCACTCACTCGTTGTGTTTCTCCCGGCGCTGCAGGCTGCCCTTTTGTACTGGGCTTCTGCCTGCATTGGCACCTTTTCCTGACCACAAAAAAATCCACAGCTGTCCTGACAGAGCTCCATTGAGATCGCTCACTCCTCCTGTCTCACTCGCTCATTCTGTTTCTCCTGGTGCTGCAGGCTGCCCTTTTGTACTGGGCTCCCACCTCTGTTGGCATCTTTGTCTGCCCACAAAGAATCTGCAGCAGTCCTGACACAGCTCCATTGGCCTCACTCACTCCACCTGTCTCACTTGCTTGTTCCGTTTCTGCCGGCACTGCAGGCTGCCCTTCTGTACTGGGCTCCTGCCAGCATAGCCACCCTTATCTGCCCACAAAGAAATCCACGGCAGTCACAACAGAGCTCCGTTGAGCTTGCTCACTCCCCCTCTCTCGCTCGCTCGTTCCATTTCTCCCACAGCTGCAGGCTGCCCTTTTGTACTCAGCCCCTGCATGCATTGCTGCCTTTTCCCACCCACAAACAAATCCACAGCAGTCCCAACAGAGCTTCATTGAGCTCACTCACTCGTTCTGTGTCTCCTGGCGATGCAGGCTACCCTTTTGTACTGAGCTCCCTGCCTGCATTGTCGCCTTTTTCTGCCCACAAAGAAATCTGCAGCAGTCCCAACAGAGCTCCGTTGAGCTCAGTCACTCACCCCACTCTCAGTCACTTGATCCTAATCTGTCCCAAACACTGATTTCCGACAGTGACTGCAGTATTCTGCGCCAGAAGCGTAGAAACACATTTCGGCCAGGATGTGAAAAATGACAGCTGTACTGTTCATAAGGAGGTGTGAACAAATGCCAATGTTGAAAATCTGGCATGAAAATATTACTAATTTGCAGACTTACAAGGGTGCGTGGAACCTACACAACACACGCTCGTAACACAGTCATTTCATGGAGTTTCATCACAAAATTTTCAACATAGGCATTTTAGGACCTCTGCTCATGAACAGTGTCAGTGTGATTTTCATAATATGTCCCAAACACTGATTTCCCACAGTGACCACACTATTGTGTGCCGGAAGAGCAAAAACACATTTCAGCCAGGATGTGAAAAATGACAGCTGCACTGTTTATAAGGAGGTGTAGCAAAATAGCAATGTGGAAAATCTGGAGTGAAAATATTGCAGTTACAAGCATGCTTGGAAACTGTGTAATGCACATTCATAACACACTCATTTTATGGACTTTTGTCACCAGATTTTCAACATAGGCATTTTAGGACCTCTGCTAATGAACAGTGTCACTGTCATTTTCATAATGTGTCCCAAACATGGATTTCTCACAGCGACCACGCTATTTTGCGCCTTAACTACGAAAACACATTTTGGCCAGGAAGTGAAAAATTACTGCTGTGCTGTTCATAAGGAGGAGCAGAACAATGGCAGTGTAGAAAATCTGGAGTGAAAATATTATAAATTCGTGAACTTACGAATGTCAGTGAAAACTATGCAACGCACGCTCGTGACACAGTCATTTTATGGAGTATCATCACCAAATTTTCAACATAGACATTTTCAGACCTCTGCTCATGAACAGTTCACTGTCATTTTCATAATCTGTCCCGAACACTGATTTCTCACAGCGACCGCTCTATTCTGCTCCGGAAGTGCGAAAACATATTTCGGCCAGGATGTGAAAAATGACAGCTGTACTATTCATAAGGAGGTATAGAAAAATACCAATGTTGAAAATCTGGAGTGAAAATATTACAAATTCATGAAGGTACGAGCATGTGTGGAAACTGCGCAACGCATGCTCATAAAACAGTAATTTTTGGGGATTTTTCCACCAAATTGCAACATAGACTTTTTGAGAGCCCACCTCATGAACAGTGGCACTGTCATTTCGTCAATCTGTCCCAAAAGGTGATTCAGCACAGCGACCGCGAAATCACCTTTCAGGGCCAATTAACGCCATGACAGTGACAGAATTCATGAGGAGGTGTCCCAAAAACCCTATGTTGAAAACGTGGTTCCAAAATTCCAAAAAATGCCTGAGATAGGCATCAAAGTTGAAAAAAAAAACATTTATTCCATTATACAGCTTACCGGCATTTCCTCAGTTCGCGGTCGGCTTTGAAGAGTGTAGACGTGTTCCCTGTCCACCGAAGATTGTCGTGCCGGACTCTGGAGGTACTGTAAGTATTGGGTGAGGGGGGTTATGGGAGGCAGGGTGCGCAGTGGGTGGAGTGCGGGTTGTGGAGGCAGGGAGACCTCCAAGGATCGTTTCCTTCTTTACAGGGTAAAAAGACATATGAGGACCGTTTTTTTTACAGGGCATGTGGCACACTGGGTGGGCTCCTAGCATGCCAATGGAGTCTTGTTTTTTGGGGGGCAGCTGTAGCTGACGGGGGATTGGGCACCCTGTTGGCACACAAGAAAGGGGGGGCACCGGGGGGGTTGGTACATTATGCCGACGGGTATTGGGCACCCCATCAGCAGACAACAAAAGTGGGGAGGTTTACATAATGCTGATGGGAGTGGGCTGCCCATCGGCAACATAACGTATGGGGCACTGAAGTCAGTGGGGATTGGGGACCCTGTCGGCAACTAAACATGGTGGGGGGCACACGGTGCCGAGGGGATGCACCGGGCGGGGAAAGACAGCCAGAACACGGCGCAAGCTGCCACCATGTTCACAAACAATATCAATGGTTCAAGGTCCTGCCCAGCGCTGACGGGTCACTCCCTCATTGCAGCGAATGGCTTACGCTGCAATGACGAGGTGGCCCCTGATTGCAGCAGCTAATTTTTTTAAGTTGGTGGCACGCTGGCTGAACTAGTGTCAGCAGCAGTGTGCCACGGCATTGGGAAAAGTGGAACAAGCCTTTACAGGCTGTGGGGGCATTGGCCACAACAGTGCCACTCCTCCACAACCTGCTTGTGGAGAACTGCAGCAATATGTTTCTTGCGCATGCACTCAATCAACATATAAATAATAATGATCAAAGACTATAGTAGCATCCTCAGTGTTTGGAGACAACCAAGTGAAACAATATCAAAATTATGTTGTGTCACCCATGTCTTAAACTGCTCGTATTTAAGGAGTAAACTTTCAGCATTTACATGTTAGACAAAGAACCTTCTGCTGTTAAAGGGGTACAGTTCTGCTGTTCAGAAGCACAAGGTCTTGGATTAAGTTAAATATTACCTGACATACAGTTTGTAATAACATAAATATTAAAATATTCTGAGCTGGCCTGCTAGCACAAGAAACAGTGCTACTGTACCACTTCTGGTGCCGATGACCTAGGGGTGGGGAACGAGCCTGGAGCATCAGTGAACTGGCCGAGGGAGGAGGATGAGCATCCAGAGGACTGCTCTCCACCTCCAGGGTGGGGGAGTATCAAGGTTGTTGGCAACAGTCTGACTCCTAGTGGCGGCTAGGAGCCGGTACGCCTGACACCATGTGCACATGTGAGCTAGGGACTCGGTGGGCATCAGCATGTTCACACACACGAGTATGAGTGACATGCCTCTGACACCATTGCACAGCTGAGTTTTGGGGCAAAAACACTAAGAGAAAACCCTCTACTTGGGCAGCAGCATGAAGCCAGGATCCTGGACTGCCTCCATCCAAAACTACCCAAAGGCATGTCTCAGCCAGTGTTCACAGGGTGATTCTGGTTTCTCCCTTGGGGAGCTCCTCTGTGAGGGGCAAGTCGCGATCCTCCCAGACCGGACAGATGGGAGGGAGTGCCAGGGTGGAGGGTGGTTTCAGAGGCCTGGGTTGAAATGGGGTACATACCATCCCTGGCAGGAGTGCCAGGAAAAAGAGTTAAACAAATAAATTAAAATACATTTCTTATTTACTGTACAAAAGAATAATTTATTCTTCTTAGTACAGCAAGTCATTTTTGCAACAATACCCTGTTTTGAAACCAAAAGTATAATACCTTTGTAACTGTTCCACCATGCTGCATCGACAGGAATTCTGTCAATCGGCATTACAGCGATGGCGCTGTGTCATCAGTGGAAGCAAGTGTTTTTTGCTGGAGGTGAACACGCACTATAGATTACCAACTCCGTAATGGAGTTGTTTCAGAAAGGGGGCAAACTCCCCGGAGACAGCAGTGTTGGAAAACCTGCGGAGCATCACAGGAAACTGCCGATTCTCTCGCTGTGATGGTCTTCGCTGTTTTTCCATCGGTGCGGCAACAGTATATGCTTTGCAACCAGGTAGCTATAGATGTTGTGATTATTACTCCTGCCTTGTGAACTCAGAAAAGGTTGAGGGGCCTGGGTTCTTATTTTCCTGATTAGGAGGGTTTATATCCAGATATTTAAAGTATGCGCAGTGCCCTGACTTAGAGTTAGTTTAAGTGGGTCTAGTGTCTGAGTGGTACAACCCTTTGGGATGTAGTACCTCCCACCTCCCCACAATGTCCCTCCACACTTAAAAAATCACAGTGCAACCTTAAATTCAACAAAAGTTCAATTAATGACTTACTACTAATAATATGCTCATGAGACAAAATGTAAACTAGAAATAAAACATTTATTGGGGGACATTCAAAGGAAAAGGGGAATGCAATACAAAACTCTTTTTTGAAATCTCATGAACTCTAAAGAGGCAACACCCAAGTTAGGTGCCTGACTAGATCCAATCTAGTAAACATTTTCAAACAGTAGTAACCTTAAGTAGCAGTGTGCACCCCACCAGACAATATAGTAACTGTAACCTTTGAAATTGCCAGCCACCTGGACTGGGGCACCACCCACTTCCCACTGGTACCAATTTAAACCCTTGTTAAACCAACTGGAGCTCTCGGTGCTTCACAGGGTACCCAGCCAGTGAAACGGTGTAGGCGCGATGGAGTTGTAGCTAGTTGGCCAGTGGTGTCGCACTTTAAACAGAATACAGAATAAACACTTTTGTAACCCAAGCCCCAAAAGCCACGTAATTGCAAAAATGGCAAACCTTGACTGTGGTATTTGTAGATCCTGGCCTGATGGCCAAAGCTGTAGGTTTGGTGACAAATTTGATACAATCCCAGTTTCAGGACTAGCACCGAGAGTACTCACAGTGCTGGGGTTGCCAGCTTCCCTGACAACTTGGCTCCTTCCCCTCCTCCTCTCTGCAGGTGTAGGTCCTCTGGAGCAGCTGATCAGTTCTGCAGTTGAAATGCTCAGCTCAACAATGCAACTCTCAGGTGCCTCAGAAGGTGGATCAGGCTTTTGGCTCTGTCAGTTATCTGGATCTCTCTGGCCCCTCTCTCTCTCTTCCTCCTCCACAAGGCAAGACCAGCCTGGGAAGCAGAGGCCACATGCCACACATACATATCTAGGCTTCTGGACCCACCCAGCAGCAGCATTGACCAGCCATCTCCCCAACTATCTGAAGTCTAGAAACAGACTTTAGAAACATAGAAACACAGAGGTTGACGGCAGATAAGGACCGCAAGGCCCATCCAGTCTGACCATTTCTTTTTCTACCTTATAAATGTGCCATCGGCCTTTGCTCTGTCAGTGGCCTATCTATTCATACTCATCTGTATTGCTCCCTTATGCTTATCCTATGCCTTGTTGGAATCTGTAGGTGACCTACTCACCCCGGGGGTACATTAACCTTAATAGTTATAAATTGTATTATGACCGTCCATACCCCTGGACTATGTTACTGTTTCCTATATGTTGTCACGCTGTACTTACTCTGTACTGTAAAAAATGTCTGTATCCCTATGTTGTACTCTCCCAGGTCGTTCCTGAAAATAGGCATAATACTTGTCTAGTGTACTTACCCAGTCAACAAAAGCTAAAATAAAAAAATAAAATAAAAAATAAATATCCCATGCCTGTTTGAAGCCCTGCACTGTATTCATAGCCACCACTTCCTGAGGTAGGCCGTGCCATGCATCCATCACTCTTTTTGTGAAAAAGAATTTCCTCACATTCCCCCTTAATTGGCCTCCCTCTAATCTCATGCTGTGTCCTTTTGTCCTGCTATTTTTCTTATATTTAAACATGTTAGACTCTTTCACCTTGTTAATGCCCTTAAGGTGTTTGAATGTCTCGATCATGTCACCTCTCTCCCTCCTTTGCTCAAGGGTATACATATTGAGCTCCATTAATCTGTCCTCACATGTCTTCTGATGCAGTCCCTGCACCATTTGGTTCCCTTCTCTGGACTGCCTCAATTTTGTTAATGTCCTTGTGAAGGTGTGGCCTCCAGTACTGCATGCAGTACTCCAGATGGGGCCTAACCAGTATCTTGTAAAGAGGGATTATTACCTCCCTCTTATGACTTGTGATACCCCTACTAATACACCCTAACGTCCCCCTAGCCTTACCTACTGCTTTAGAAGTCTGCTTGGATGATTTCAGGTCATCGGTGATGATGATGCCCAAGTCTCTTTCTTCCTTTATGACTGCCAGCAACTCCTCCCAGCCTATAGGTGGCTTCAGGTTTCTCTTCCCTATGTGCATGATCTTGCACTCTTTGCATTAAATCTCAGTTGCCACTCTTCTGACCATTTTGCTAGTTTATCCAGATCTCTTCTCATTCTGCCCACCCCATCTGGGTCATCTACTCTGTTGCAGATCTTGTGTCATCTGAAAACAGACAAGCCTTACCCTCTAGTCCATCTGCAATGTCACTAATGAAGATATTGAAGAGGACTGGCCCCAGGACTGATCCCTGAGGTACCCCACTTGTGACTTGCATCTCTTCTGACTGACACCATTTACCACCACTCTCCTTTTTCGCCCGTCAATCAGTTTGCCACCCAGTTGACCAACTTCTGACCCACCCCGAGCCTACCCAACTTATTTATCAATCTTCTATGCGAAACAGTGTCGAAAGCTTTGCTGAAGTCAAGGTAGGCGACATCAACTGCTCCCCCTTGGTCCACTACACTGGTTACCCAGTCAAAGAAATCTATGAGATTAGTTTGACAGGACCTTCCTTTTTGTAAACTCATGCTGTCTTGGATCCTGTGCCCCTATGGATTCCAGGTGTTGCACTATCATTTCCTTAAGGAGTGCCTCCATAATCTTGCCCACTACTGAGGTAAGACTGATTGGTCTGTAGTTCCCTGCCTCCTCCCTGCTACCACTCTTGTGGAGCGGGATCACATGAGGCCTTCTCCAGTCTTCTGGGACCTCTCCTATGCTCAGAGACTCACTAAACAGTTCTGCTAATGGCTCTGCTAGTTCCACCCTTAGCTCCTTAAGTACTCTGGGATGTATGCCATCAGGTCCCATTGCCTTGTCCACCCTGAGCTTAGCGAGCTCTTGTAGGACCCTTTCTTTTGTGAAGGGGGTAGTGCTCACCTCCTTCCCCCCTGTGTCTATGGTGCTGAGCTGTGGGCCCTACCCTACCTTCTCTTCAGTAAATACTGAGCAAAAGTATCTATTTAGGATATATGCTTTTACAGGGTCCTCCTCCTCACATGCCCCCTTTTCTCCTTTGAGCTTAGCAATACCCCCTCTGGAGTTTGTCCTTTCACTAATCTATCTATAGAAAGTCTTGGCACCTTCTTTTACTGTTCGTGCTAGTGTTTTCTCAGTTTGGGACTTTGCCTGCCTTACTGCCTTCCCTGCTTCCCTTAGGGCAGCTTGGTATGCCTCCCTATCTTCATCCCACTGTGTTCCCTTATAGTTCCTGAAAGCCAGCCTTTTGGCTCTGACCTTTTCTGCGACTGTATTTGAGAACCAAAGTGGTTTCCTTCTTCTTCTGCACTTCCTTTTCTCACTGTCACAATGGGATGTTGCTTCAAGTATTGCATCCTTAATGCTTGCCCACTTTGCCTGTACCACCTCACCTGTGTTTCTTTTTGCCAGGGCTAGCTTAACTCTGTTGCCATCTTATCAAAGTCAGCTCCTCTGAAGTCCCATTATTTTTGCCTTGGAATGGGATGATTTAGATGTAGTGGCCAAATTGAACCATACCATACTCACACACAGTATCTGCATGGTCACACAGAGGCTGGCAGCTGTGGCACACTTAATGGAGCAGCACACTTTTGCCTTCTTTCACAGGAACAGTCTCTTTCATCAAAAGACATTGTTCTGACACAATCGGCTAATGCACAATTCAGTAACGACATGCAAGTAACGAATAGTATTTCCCCAAATACCACAAATAATTCATTATTTATTTTTTTTTTCAAATTGTTTAACCAGGAGTGGCACACTAAGCTGAAAGCTTGTTTATAGGTGCAACCTGGGAGCACAGGGAAGTTAGGTGACTTGCTTAGGATCACACAGTATGCAAGTCGGGGACTGTGGGATTCAAACCCAGGTCTCTGGATTTGCAGCTCAGAGCCTTAAACCACTGCGCTATACTGCCTCCCTTATTTGGATCCAAATAACAAATAGTAGCACTATTCATGCATATTCTTATTTGTTAAGTGCAAAAAACAACAAATGAAACACCACCCTGCAAGACATACAACCCCCGTCTCTCCACACTCTGTTAGAATCCATCACCCTCCACCCCAGGACTTACAATTTAAAAAAGTAGCTATATTTAAAAGAAAAACTCCCATGATGGGTGGCTGGCCACTGTCTTTGAGCACTTAGTTGCATTAAATCCATTAATCCAATATGTTTCCCACCCCCCTACCTAGTGGCGGTACCTTCTCCCCCTCTTTCCCCCTTTCAGCACCCAAAAGGTGGAGATTTCCATGTGGGGATGAGTCTAAGGAGAGAGAAGGTGAATGGTCACACAACACACACTCCACAACCAGCCATCTTCTTCAGCTGATTTTACTATGAGCAAATGTGTGAACTCTTTCATTCAGAAGAAACCTGCCAGCCATGGGGAGGGTGTATTGCACGACCAGTCACCTTCTTCCTCCTTATAATCATCACCACTAGAAGTCAACAGCTTTTGGGTGATGGGGGAACAAGGGGGGGGGGTGTTGCCACTACAGTAGATGGGGTTGGGAAACATACTGGATTAATGGATTTAACCATGGAAGTGGGCAAGATTTGCTGGCCGGCCACCGTGGAAGTATTTTTAAATATAGCCATTTCTCTTTTAAAATAGTGGATGCTGGAGGAGGGAGAAGGGTGGGATGAATTTTTTTTATCCCATCTTTTTTTATCTCCCAGTTGCCCCAGGCTTGCCCCATTCTGTTTGGTTCTCTCAGCCCCATCGGCCATCTTTTCCAGGACTTACCTTCTCACCAACATTCCTATGGCTTGTGCGACTTGTGGCGGGGTGCCCAGTTGTTGATGCAGGGCCTGCGGGGGACTGAACATCATTCTGTGGCCAGAGGGGATTTTCCTCCTTGGTTTTCTCCCCTGAGCTACACACGTGCAATTGCGTAACGGACAAGCTCTGCCTCCATTAAGATGTCCTCAAATGCCAGTGCATGTATTGTCTTTCTGCCTGTCCAGACTGCACTGACACTCAAACACCTTAGGTGGAAAAATAGCAGCGGGTCATGTAACCACCCCTTTCCCAAGGGAGGAAAGCAGTCCTAGGGATGCTCAATCCTCCTTCCCCCAGCCAACCCCCGAGTCACCCGCGTCCATTCCTGAACCTGGGTCACCAGTATGGCAGGAGGTAAGGTGCTAGTGCCTCAGCTCTCAATGCCACTGGACTGGCCCTGAGTGGGTTGGATTCTAACAGTGGGTGGGGGTTTGGGGGATGAGAGTTGTATATCTTACAGAGATTGATTCTTTTGTTTGTTTGTTTGTTTGTTTTTATAGCTTATCTGAATTATGAATACAAATACCGAATACCCCAATATTTGGGGCCCGAATAGAATATTCAGTCTGAATATTCAGGATAGGATATTCACACACCCCTACAGTTCAGTAACTGTGATTTTGTAGGTTGTAGAAACCTATAAGTCACCTCCTGAATAATGGCAGGCTTTCCTCAGTTGACTCCTGCCAGCTGCACATGCCCTCCTCAAACTACGAACGCTCACTGCTGACTGCCTTGTTCTGGATCTGTCCTCACCCTTTCTCTGGGCAAAGGCAGCTTTTTATTGATGCAGAGGGTTGTCAGTCATTGAAATTAGTATGCAGAATGCTCACATGATGCCCTATTGGTCAGCAGAAAAAGAGCCAAGCAAGCAGCACAGTCATTGTCCCTGCATCCTCCTGGGGTTACATGCTGAGATCCCTGGCCTCTGATTGGCTGGTGAAAAGGTTAGGAGTCAGCAGATGGAGTCTCCCATACAGGAAGAAGCATTGTTCCAAAACAAAGTTCTTACTTAGGTCTCCTGCCCTGCTTTCAATTTCAACTGCCCCCCCTCCCCCGCAGCTCTGTAGGCACAGATGTGGTCTGCAATCCAGTCAAGCTTGTTGGCCAAGTGGGGCTCCAGTGTACTTGCTCCCACCTAGGCAGAGCAGTCCCCACTACTGAAGTACTGGTAGCCATGCTGCTACCAGGCACCATGAGTGCCAAACACATGGTTCTCCTGGTTCCTCTCCCAGTGTATCTACAGGCAGCCTAATGGCTCTGCTGGCATTCCTGGGGCAGGAGCACACAGAGGAAATGTCTGTTTGAGCTGCAGCGTGGTAGTAATGAACAAGTGGGCCACCAAGTGCAGCAGTGCTGACAGTCAGGTGTGCTGAGCGCTGAAGGTTCAATGAGTCAGGCAGGCAGTAACATGAAGAAGCAGTGCTACTCCAGTCCCCACACAGGCTGCAGTCCTGGGAGCTGGAGCGAGCAAAACAAAATGGTGGCAGTTCAGGAAGGCAGAGGGGGTCCAGGTACTCCAATGATCATACTTATATATTGTTCATTTATTTGTTCTAGAGCTAAGGGACTACCTGAAATTTGAAATTGGAAAAATGCAATCCTTATGAAAACAGAAAACATCAATCAAGAACAGGAAACCTTGATGTATGGAAGCGAAGACTAGTTCGAATTTGACAGTAGCACCTTTGACAGAAAAAAGTTCAAAGATGATTCGGCATTAGCCTTGGACATTTAACTGATAGAAATCTATTCGTTATTATTTATTTATTTATTGAAATGTTTCACCAGGAAGTCACACTGAGCAACAGGTTGCTCATCTTCCAGTGCAACCTGAGGGTAAGGAGTACAATAAGGATGAGACATTTTACATTCAGGTTACAAAGATCAACATAGCATACAATTAATTAAGGCAGTTGTTGCAAACAGTGTTGCATGTATATGTAATTTGTGAGAACAATTAATAAGTGCAATGGTAATAAGTGAACAAGTACTATCGTGAAAGAAGGGGTGAAGAAGAGAGTGGATAAGATGACAGATAGTGCCAAGTCATGTCCCAGAGAGACCCCTTCAGGATGTGGGGAACCCTGCAAGGGGACAGGGGACTGTAGCAGGGATTGGAGAAAGAGAGAGAGAGAGAGAGAGAGAGAGAGGTGGTTAACACCTAGGAGGGGAAATAAGGCCTGACCCAAAAAGAGAACCCTTCAGGATGCGATGAACCCTGCAAGGGGGGGCAGGGAATTTCGGGCAATTGTAAACCCTCCTGTGGTTAGGCATTGTACTTATAGAGGGATAGTGAGAGGGAGAGAATGAGACCTGATCCAAGGAACTTACCAGGCTGCTGGGGACCCTGCAAGGGGACCTGGAATGCCAAGGATAGGTAGATGGGGAAGAAAGGGTGGCAAGCCTAGACACTATAAGACCCCTTCAGTTATCTTAAGTTATAACTGTACTAAATGGGAAGCTGCACCTTAAATGATACCTACTGTATATCCCCTTATGGACATGAGGGGATTCAAACCAATAAAGATTATCACAGTTTGTGAATGTAATGAACTTTTTGTAACAACCTACAGACAGATAGACCTTTTAAGCAGTGATTTCAATTAATTCCAGATAAGGTTTTTAATTTGTTGTTGTGTGACTACTTTTATGTTTGGTGTAATGGTGTGCTGACATTTAAAATTTTTTCTGGTGCTCGATCCTGCAGCTTTAAATTTATTTCTCTGTCACCTTAATATGTGATCGTTTCTGGATGGTGTTCAAATGCAGGACACACAAAGAGTTAGTCAAGCCCCAAACACCACCCCCCCCCCGAGGAAACCTGTGATGGACGAAGCACCAGGGAACAGTACAGGTTAGTGTCTAGGCACAGTCAATGTTAGCTGTGGGAGAATTTAGTGAAAAAAAAAGTTTACACTTTGCATTTTGATATAGCATGTCCCTGTAGAATACTCTTTCCACATTTCTAAAACATTGTTAGTGGTTGGCAGCAGCATATCACTAAGGGACTGATTTATGTATTTATTTATTGAAAAGTTTCACTAGGAAAGGCACACTGAACAATACAATTGCTCATCTCCCAGTGTGTCCTGGGGGAGAAAGTAAGGGAGTAACAGACATACAACACAATTGGCAAAACATATGAAACAATAGGCAAATTTGCAAGGATAATCATACAATTACAATTAAGGTAAACAGAATCTCAATACAAGTAGAGTATACCTGTATATACGACAGTGTATGAGCCAGAAAAAGTGCTTCCAATACAGGTGAAATGTATAATAATATATAACATTCAGCAATGATTTGGAAATACATAATAAGTGCTAGCTTCAACAGCTTAACATAAGGAAGGGTCTAGAGACTTAGGTGTTCAGGATTCGATAGGAGATAGGCAGTGACGGCTTTTGTATTAGAGAGGAAGTTAAGGGCATGTGCAGTGTGGAGTGAAGAAGTTATGCAGAGCTGAGGAAATGGAGTGAGGGGGATGAGGAGTGCCTTATTTGATGGGATAGTGAGTTCCAAAGTTTAGGAAAGTGATGCGAGAAAGCCATCTGTCCTACTGCGGTGGATCGGCGAGGGACTGCCAATGTGTGGGAGTCGCTGGATCTTAGGGAGTGAGAGGAGGGAGGAGGGATGGATAAGGAGGAGGAGAGGGATGAGGGGAGAGACCCAAACCAAAATTTTGAGATGAATTTAGCACAGTGGGAGAGACGTCTATTAGCAAGTGAGAGGAAGACAAGAGAGTGGTAGAGGTCACAGTGATGACTGGAGGGGAAATCCAGGGCAAAACAGCAGAAGGAGTTGAAGAGGGTGTCCAGTCTGGCTAGGGAAGACTTGGAAGCGGTACTGTAGACTACATCACAGCAGTCAAAAATAGCGAGTATCATCTTCTGGACTAGTTCACGCCTTACCTGTAGAGGTAAGCAACTACGGTTCCTGAAAAGGGCGCCTAGCTTGGGGCACAATATTTTCAGGGTGGCTTCTACCTGGACAGGAAAGTTGAGGTATTAGTTAAGCCAAACCTCAAGGTATCTAAGGATGTGGTATCCTCGAAAGTAGTCCTATCAAGGGTGTGGAAAGGGGGCATGAGGGGGAGCCTTGAGAGTCTCTGCCTGGTGCCAAAGGTCATGGAGACTGTCTTCTTGGCGATGAGAAAGAGTTTCAGTTTCAGTTCAATTCAATTTATTTATTTTAGCAGGAAAAAGCTCAGTTGAACAAGCTCATTTTCAAGGAGATCCTGGGTAGGACAGTTGAATTTACATCAAACAGCATTATAAATACAAATACTGGAAAATTACGCAAGTGTCACACATAAAGCATTACATATGTAGAGATACAGCGAAGAAGAATGCAGGGAGAAATGTCACAAATGTCACAAGCTGGAGGAGGGGATTTGGGAGGGATGTGAGGAAGTTCTACTTTACTGTGAGTAGCTGAGCTGTGGAACAGTGGGTCAAAAATAAGGAGACATGAACATAAGCTGGTGGTGGTGGTGATTCAGGAGGGATATGAGAAAGTTTTATTTTACAGAGAGAGTAGGTGAGCCATGGAACAGCTTACCAGCTGAGCTGGTGGTGGGTGGAAAAACTCTTAATGGATTCAAGCATGACTTGGACAGAATAAAAGGGCTTTACAGTTACTCAGGGGGAGAGATGATGTGTGCTAAGCCAGTGCTGAATTTTGTCAAAGTCATGCTGGAGTCTGGCTGCTACATCAGAAGGAGATTGGACATAGGTGAACAGGACAATATCATCAGCATACATATGGATAGAGGAAGTGGTGCAGACTGATGGGAGGTCATTTAGGAAAATAGAGAACAGTAGCGGTCCTAACACTGAGCCCTGTGGCACCCCAGTGTTGATTGGGAGGGAAGGAGATATTGAGTCTTCAATTCTGACTGACTGAGTCCCTCCCTACATGGTAGGAGCTGAACCAGTTGGTGGTAGAGTCAGATAAACCGGCTGAGGTGAGGTTGTCTAGAAGGAGGGTATGGGAGAATGTGTTGAATACTTTGGCAAGATCAATGAAAATAGCAGAGGTGATGAAACCACTGTCCATCCTTGAGAAGATGGAATCTGTGAGTCTAAGTAGGGAGGTTGTGGTAGAGTGGTGTTTCCGGAAGCCGGTTTGGAAAGGAGCGAAGAAGCTTGTGTCAGAAAGATAGGTTGTGAGTTGAGAGAGAACCAGGTGCTCCAGGAGCTTGGCAAGGATGGGGAGAAGAGATATAGGGCAGTAATTTTCAGGTGAGGAAGGATCTCCACCCTTAGGTAAGAGTAAGATGATGGCATGCTTCCAGGCTGCAGGGATGGTAGTAGAGGAGAAAGAGAGATTTAGGATAATGGACAAAGGAGAGGAGATAGCAGGAGTAGATAGGTACAGTGGTTTCCCTTCCAACCATATGTGCGCCTGTGGCAATGTGCCCATCATTAGGGCACCACATAGATGTATTTGCTGCCCCTTCCCTGAGGTCTGCCCCCCCTCGGAGTTAGAATATTTAGATAGTGGGGTGTGGGGGCACAACCACCACATGGAGATGCAGCCCCCCTCACAAAAAGAGGGGACAGGGACAACAGGACGTGGCCCCCTAATGACCGGGCACACTGCCACCAGTGCCCTACATAGGTGGAACCCAGTAGTTTAGGATTCAGATCATCAGGTGAACTGCCTTTGGATGGGTTGAGAGCAAGGAGAGCATCTAGTGTGTCAGCAGAGGAGATTTTGGAGAAAGAAAAGGAGATGTTGTCAAGGGGTGGAAGAGTTCACGGGCTACCCTTAGTGTTCTGAGATCAACTGCTACAAGCAATTGTTCCTAGCAAAAGCAAGCCATAGAACCTGCAAATGTAGCAAAAGCCAGGTATCTTAGAGCCCTTGAAAATGCAAACTTTCTTAACCAGTGAACAAAATGCTTTTGTTTGAAACCAGGGGCCCAAGCTTATTTCACCATTTGGAGCGAGTGTGCTATTTCAGCACAAGTGACCCTAAAGTATCTATTATTAGCCAGTAATTCATTTTATTTATTTATTTAAATTTAGATGACCAGGTGGGCCCTCTGAGGCAGTCAAGTCCCTTTTTCAGTGGTGACCCAGGGAACCAAATGTTCCAAGCATAAGAAAACAGTACAGATACAAATAATTATGTACAAATATCATTGGACAGTTGCATACATTCATGGACTAAACTAGTCATCCCATTTATTGGGAGGCAGTACAAATTACAGATGTCAATTGCAACATAGGTGAACAAACAATAAGGTTGATATGAGCATACAATATAATCGTAGTGGAGTCAATTAGTACATAAGTGCAGAGTATAGACAATTGGTTGTGTACAGACTCAAAGCCCTAGACATTGATCATACATACCAGGAGAGTATAGGCAGCAGGTGGAGAAGTTTAGAGAAGATTAGGTACCGTTCCCATTACAGACAGGAGGCTTGTAAAATATTTCCCTACATTGTCTTTTGAAGAGAGTAATGGTCTTGTATAAGAGTAGTGAGTGTGGGAGGTCATTCCACTTTTGTGGTGCTGCAAAGGAGAAGAATCTTCTTCCAACAGCTAGGCGAGTCTTGGGCAGACCCAGCATCAGGAGGTGTGAGGACCTAAGTGTTCATGGGAAGGGTTTCAGGGTTAGTAGGTTAGATATACTCGAAGGAGGTAGGAGGTGTATTAGCTTGAAGGTGGCACAGTATACTGGGAGGTTAAGTCTGGCCAGGAAAGATGGCCAACCCAAATTGTTCAGCATGTCACAGTGATGGGCATGAGGTGGGGCCTTAATAGTAAATCAGGGAATTCTGTTATAGGTCATTTTGAGTTTGTTCAGGGGTGTAGTCTTAGAGGAGTGGATTATAGAGGCACCGTAGAAGAGGCCTGGGAGAAGGGTGGCAGAGGCAATAGTGCTTCTTGCACCACTTGAGAGGTAGGGAGCAGTGCGATATAGAAGGTCTAGTTTCTGATTAGTAGCCGTAGTGGCACAGATTATGTGCTCATCAAAGAATAGATGCTTGTCAAGTACTACACCCAGGTATTTAAAAGAGGTAATATTTTCGAGTTGAATGTTAGTGAATGTTTTGATAACCAGGGGGCTGTGAGGTTGTGTTAAAGCAGGTATGGTAGAAAACATGGATTTAGTCTTTTTTTTGTGTTCAGAACTAGAAGGTTATATTTAAACCATGTTTCTAGAGTCTGAAAGTCATTTGTTAGGTCAGAGTTAATATTTGGGATGTCACATGAGGATCTATATAAGATGGCATCATCTGCATATAGCTGAACCGATGTCCCTCCACAATTCAGAGGAAGGTCATTAATGAATATTGAGAATAGGAGAGGCCCTAGGATTGATGCCTGGGGAACCCTGCCAGTGATAGGAGCTAAGGTTGAGATGGTACCAGCCCATTTGACGCATTGAAACCTATTCTCTAGGTAGTTAGAGACCCAAGAGAGAGAGAGAGTTTTTGTCAAGACCAAGGTGGTGAAGCTTACAGATGAGAAGTGAGTGGTTGACTAGGTCAAATGCCTTCATTAGGTCGACAAAGACTGCACAAGTGGCTTTGCCCTGGTCCATAGCCTGGAATATATCAGTGGTGACCCTCAGGAGGGCAGTTTCTGTCCCATGTGATTTCCAGAAGCCATGCTGGTTACTAGTGAGGGCATTGGTCTGTTCAAGATAGGATGATAGTTGATTATAAAGTATTTTTTCTTGGATTTTAGCAATTGGACACAAGAGAGATATGGGTCTATAGTTTTCGAAAAGGTTGGTTGGACCACTTTTATATACTGGGACAACAACTGCAGTTTTCCATTTGTCTGGGATGGTTTGCATGAGGAAGGATCTATTGTTTAGGCAAGAGATCAAGTAGGCAAGTGCAGGTGCACCTATTTTAAGAAATTTGGGTGGTAGGGAGTCAAACCCTGATGAGCTGTCAGGGTTAAGTCCCCTTAGCAATTTAAAGACCTCTTTTAGGGAGGTAGATTTTAAGTGGGAGAGTGGGTGCAGAAATTCTGGGTGGTTAGCTGGTGGCATCAAGGTCTGTAAAGAAGTGGTTCAGCCCTGCCGCTATATCCACGGGTGGGGATAGTGTGTAGCCTTTTGCTGTCATTGATTCCTTGCACAAGCTGTGCATGTCGGAGCTCAACATTTAGGAAAGGTGTGTGGTTATGTCTGTGCAGCACTATTCAGTGTTATAGGATACTGTCCAAGACCTTCTTTGTGATTGCATGTACTGATTGCCCTACATTATGATAAGCTGTTATTGAGCAACATTGATTTTTTTATTCAACTATTTAATAAAACTTGTGTTATTATACATGAGCTCTCAGGGTTAGTAAATTCTTTCATTTGCTCTAAAGAGGTAATTTGTCTCCCTTAGCTTGAGTGCATAACCATTTTTATGTTGGTGCGCTTGCGCAGCCAACATCATGCGGTAGTGCAGCTTTGGAGGCACGGTCACTGATGGGCGAATGCAGGGCAAGCACCAGTAGGTGCATCCCTCATTCCCCAATCAGCCTGCATGCCGGCGCCACACCATGCATACATAATGTGGTGAGCATGTCTAAGAAAAGGTCGGCTGCAATCCGAGCAAAGCTTGTCAGACTCAGCGGAGCTTCCCTTGACATGCTCGCCGACACTATGAGCATGGCAGCACAGTGGCCGCCAAACTGCCGACTTCGGGGGTGCCCAATCCCGCTGTCAGTTTACCCCACCCCTCTGTATGTGCTGATGGGGGAGCCCATTCCCCATCGGCATAAAGAACCCCCCATTCTTAAATGCCGAGGGGGTGCCCAATCCCTTTCGGCTCAGCCCCCCCCACTTTCTTTGTGTGCCGACGGGGGTGCCCAATCCCCATCAGCATAAATTCCTCCTCCTCCCCTTGTGTCATGTGCTGACGAGGGTGCCCAATCCCCCATCGGCTACAGATCCCCCAACAGTTAGTGGCACGCTGGGAGCCCACCCCAGCATGCCAAATCCCCTACAAGAAAAAAACTGTCCCGAAATGTTCTATTCATTTTTTTTTACCTGCAAATGAAAACGGTCCCTCGTAGTCTCCTGCCCCCACCCGCACTCCACCCTCTGTGCACCCTGCCTCCACACTCAACCCTCACCCCATACTTACCTCCGAGTCTGGCATGATAATCTTCGGTGAACCGGGAACATGTCTGCACTCTTCAAAGCCGACCGCGAACTGAGGAAATGCCGGTAAGCTGTATAATGGAATAAATAGGGTTTTCTCAACTTTGATGCATGTCTCAGGCATTTTGGGATTTTGGCTCCAAATTTTCAACATGGGGTTTTTGGGACCCCTCCTCATGAATTCTTGCACTGTCATGGCTTTATTCAGTCCCGAAAGGTGATTTCGCAGTTACTGCATGGAATCACCTTTCAGGACCGAGTAATGAAATAACAGTGCCACTGTTCATGAGGGAGGCTCTCAAAAAGCCTATGTTGCAAATTTGGTGAGAAAAATCCAAAAAATGACTGTTTTACAAGTGTGCATTGCACAGTTGCTATGCACGCTCGCAAGTTAGTGAATTCGCAATATTTTCACACCAGATTCTCAACATTGGCATTTTACCACACCTTCTTGTGAACTGTACAGCTATAATTTTTCACATCCTGGCCGAAATGTGTTTTCGCACTTCCAGCGCAGAATAGCACTGTCGCTTTGGGAATTCAGTGTTCTGGACACATTACGAAAATGACAGTGACATTGTTCATGAGCAGAGGTCCTAAAATGCCTGTGCTGAAAATTTGGTGACAATACTCCATAAAATGACTGTGTTACAAGCGTGTGTTGCACAGTTTGCACACATGCTCATAACTTCGCAAACTTATAATATTTTCACTCCAGATTTTTAACAGTGCCATTGTTCTGCACCTCCTAATGAACAGTACAGCTGTCATTTTTCACATCCTGACCAAAATCTATTTTCGCAGTTCCGTTGCAGAATAGCACAGTCACTGTGGAAATTCTGTGTTCAAGACACATTATGAAAATGACAGTGACACTGTTCATTAGCAGATGTCCTAAAATGCCTATGTTGAAAATTTGGGGATGAAAGTCAATAAAATGAGTGTTTTATGAGCGTGCATTGCGCAGTTTGCATGCACATTCATGACTTTGTGAATTTGTAATAGTTTCACTCCAGCTGTTCATCATTGGCATTTTTCCATGCCTCCTTATCAACAGAACAGCTGGCTGAAATGTGTTTTTGCACGTCCAGCGCAGAATTGCACGGTCGCTGTGCAAAATCAGTTTTCGGGACTGTTTCAGGAAATGGTGGTGACACTATTTATGAGCAGAGGTCCTAAAATGCCTGTGTTGAAAATTTGGTGCCAAAAGTCCATGAAATGACTGTGTTGCAAGCGTGCATTGCGCAGTTTCCACGCACCATTGTAACTTCGTAAATCTGCAATATTTTTATGCCACATTTTCACCACTGGCATTTGTGCACACCTGCTTATCAACAGTTCAGCTGCCATCTTTCACAGCTGGGGCTCACAATGGCATGCTCGCTGTGGAAAATCACCTTTTGGGGCACATTAACAAAATCACAGTGCTATGTGTCTCCACTGCCACTGCCAATGTCAGTGCGACAACATTCGGCATTGACAAATGCTTGTTTGAATAGCTGGAGTCCAGGTAAGCCCCACCACTTGGGCAGGGAAGGGGGTTACACTTTCTGCAAATACAATAACATTATCATTAAATATCTAATGCTAAAACCAGATAGCCAGTAAAATTGCCAACGAGACATTAAGAGTTACATCTGCCTCAAGCCATATCACACATATAAAAAACCTATCATTCTTTTCATCAACAGACAGTTGCATTGGGTCTGACTTAACAAGTGCTGTATTGCAGTAACAATTTTATATGTAATACCCTCATAAATACAACAACCACTCTACCCAACATTGTGAAACACATCAGTAATTAATGATGGCTGAGAATCGCAGTTACAGCTCCTTTACCATGAGTGTGTTTTTGTTTTCAATCAGTATTTTTTTCACCCATGAACCTGCCCCGTGGTACTCCCCCCCCCCAGCCCCATCACCGGCCTTCTCACGGACTTACCAGTTATCCGCTACTTGCCCAGGACCACAGTGTGGGGTTGGCCAGCCACACTTGTGGTGCGAGAGCCTGCAGGGGTGCTGACATAAAACAGCCCATCCAGTTTCCCTCCTGTTTTCTCTTCAGGGGCACCATATGGAGCAATTCAAGCATGTATTCTTGCACTGGCAAGCATTCACACCAGAATGTCTCACAGCAACCCTTCCCCTTGTGTGTGCCCCAACTGTGCAGCCACCTGCTCTCCACCAGGCAGCAGTCCCACAGTGAGAGTCTTGTTACTCCCACCATGAGAAAGAAGAGCAGGCTGGGGACAAAGCCAGTGGTCAGCAAAATGATGGCTTCCATACAGAAAGAAGTATTTCCTCAAAACAAAGTTCTTAATTAGGGCTCCTGCCCTGCTTTTAATTTCAATTGCCACCCCCCTGCCCCCACAGCTCTGTAGGCACAGATCTGGTCTGCAATCCGGTCAAGCTTGTTGGCCAAATGGGGCTCCATTGTACTTGTTTCTCCCAGGTAGGGCAGTCCCCACTGCTGGAGTGGCTGGTAGCCACGCTGCTAACAGGCGCAATGAGTGCCAAACACATAGTTCTCCAGGTTCTTCTCGCAGTACGTCTACGGGCAGCCTAATGGGCAGGCCACAAGTGCAGCAACGCAGACAATCAGGCATGTTGAGAGACGATGGTTCAATCAGTCAGGCAGGTGGCAACATGAAGAAGCAGCGCTCCTTAGGTCCCCAGACAGGCTGCAGTCCCAAGGACTGGAGCAACCAAAACCAGGTGGTGGCAGTTTGGGAATGCAGAGGGAATCCAGGTATTCTAATGTTGGTACTTATATATTGTCCACCTACTTGTTCTACAGTTGAAGGACTACCTGAAATTTGGAATCAGAAAAATTAGATCCTTCTGAAAACAGAAAACATCGAACAAGATCGGGAAACTTTAATGCATGGAAGTAAAGACAAGTCCTAATCTGACAGTAGCGCCTTTGAGAGCAAAACATTTAAAGACTATTTGGCAGCAGCCCTGGCCATTCTATTGATAGAAATCGATCACCTATTAGCTTAAGTTACAATTGGACTAAATAGGGAGCTGCACCTTAAATGTTGCCTGTATCTCCTTATGGACATGAGAGGATTTGAACCAATCAAGATTATCACAGTTTGTGAATGTAATGAGCTTTTTATAACAATGCACAGACCAACAACCCTTTTAAGTAGTGGTTTGAATTAATTCTAGATAAGGTTTTTAATTGGTTGTGTAAGCACTTTTATATTTGGTGTTATGGTATGCTGACATTGTACATTTGTTCTGGCACTCAATCCTGCAGCTTTGCATTTCTCTGTCACCTTAACATGAGGCTGTTGCTGGATGGTGTTTAAATGCAGGACCCACAACACCCCCAACCCCTACCCCCCAAAGGAAGCCGGTGATGCACGAAGCACAGGAGATCAGTACAGGTTAGTGTCTAAGGCACACAGTCAATGTTTGTTGTGGGAGACTTTAGTAAGTCATGTTTTTGCACTTTGCATTTTGATATAGCATGTCCCTATAGAGTACTTTTTCCACATTTCTAAAATATTGTTAGTGGTTGAGCAGCAGTACACCACTGCAGGACTGATATCCTTAGCGTTCCAAGACCAGCAGTTGTTCCTAGCAAAAGGAAGATATAGAACCCACAAACGTAGCAAAAGTCAGGCAACTTGGAGCCATTGAATATATAAGCCTTTTAAAACAGTGAACAAAGTGCTTTTGTTTGAAACCAAGGACACAAGCACATTTCACCATATTTCATGGAGTGAGAGTACCATTCCAGCACAACTGACCCTAAAGTATCTATTAATAATTTCTTGCACAAGTTGTGCTTGTCAAAGCTCAACATCTAGGAAAGGCAAATGGTTATGTCTCTGCTGCAGTATTCAGT
The DNA here is from genome assembly GCA_016271365.2 of Neoceratodus forsteri. Taxonomy (NCBI): domain Eukaryota; kingdom Metazoa; phylum Chordata; order Ceratodontiformes; family Ceratodontidae; genus Neoceratodus; species Neoceratodus forsteri. The sequence goes on along the minus strand of CM028131.1, from coordinate 153,964,630 downwards.
GGTATAGGATACTGTCCAAGATCTTTTTTGTGGTTGCATGTACTGATTGCCCCACATTGTGATAAGCTGTTACTGAGCAATACTTATTCTTTTAAATCAAATATTTAATAAAACTTGTATTATTATACATGAGCTCTCAAGGTCAGTGATTTCTTTCATTTGCTCTAAAGAGGTAATTTGCTTCCCTTAGCTTGAGTGCCTAGCAATTTTTTGAGTATCTGGCATCCAGGTAAGCCCCACCACTTGGTGGGGGGGGGGAGTTACACTTTCTGCAAATGCCATAACATTATCATTAAATATCTAATGCTCAAACCAGGTAGACAGTAAAATTGCCAATGAGACATTAAGCGTTACATCTGCCTCAAGCCATTTCACAGCTATAAAAAAAATAACATTCTTTTCATCAATAGACAACTACATTAGGTCTGACTTAACAAGTGGTATATTGCAGTAAAAATGTTATATGTAATACCCCCATAAATATAACATCCATTCTACACAACATTGTGAAACACGTCAGTAATTAATGACTGAGAATAGCAAACAGTCACAATTAACTATGAGTGTGTTTTTGTTTTCAATCAGTATTTTTTTCACCCATGTGCCTGCCCCGTGGTACTCCCCCCCAGCCACATCACCGACCTTCTCCCGGACTTACCGGTTGTCCACTACCTGCCCAGGACCACAGTGTGGGGGTTGGCCAGCCACAGTAGTCATGTGAGAGCCTGTGGGGGTGCCAATATAGAGCAGCCCATCCAGTTTCCCTCCTGTTTTCTCACCAGGTGCACTGTGTGGAGTGACTCAAGCATGCATGCGTGCACCGGCATGCATCCACACCTTAATGTCTCGCAGCAACCCCTTCTCTTGTGTGTGCCCCCTACTGTCCTAACACCTGGTCTCCATCAGGCATCATTTCCACAGTGGGAATCTTGTCCCCCCCCCCCTTTTTGGGGAACAGAGCAGTCCATAGGATGCGTAGGCCTTCCTCCCCCAGCTGACCCATGTTGATTCACACTCATTCCTGAATGCAGGTCACCAGTGTCACCAAGGCAAGGCAAGGCAAATTTTATTTAAAAAGATGCCCATCCTGGAGGCTCTGGGCACCGAACATATTAAAATTTGATACAAAACTCAATAACGATTATGAGTATACAAACAGCGTACTGTACTATAAAAAATAAAAATTACAACAATTATTATAAAATTTATAAATACTACCCTCAGCAACAGCTGCTAACCCAGAGATAGCTAAGGGCCAGTTACAGCATAAAATTCAGGAATCCAGGCAAAGCTATAAAGCATAGTCCAGGAAGGCCAAATTATACAAGAAGGCCTTGAGGCGGGCTTTGAACACCTCAACAGAAGGGGCCTCTCTAACAGCTGGAGAAAGCGAATTCCACAAGATGGGGGTGGCAACACTAAAAGCTCTGTCGCCAGCTGTTTTTAGCCTCGTCCTGCGAATCACAAGGAGGCCCCTAAAGGAGGAATGGCGGGAGCGGACTGAGACAGTTGGTGTAAGAAGATCCTTCAGGTAACCAGGGCCCAGACCATGTGGGGCCTTAAAGGTGAGCAATCCCACCTTAAAGAGGACCCTCCACCTGACCAGCAGCCAATGCAGTTGACACAGCACCGGAGTAATATGACAATACTTAGGCTGTCCTGTCAACAGCCTAGCCACCATGTTCTGCACCAGCTGCAGTCAGTGAAGGGTACCCCCAGAGACCCTGAGATAGAGCACATTACAGTAGTCAAGCCTGGACATCATGAAGGCATGCACTAAGATGCACCAGTGGGCAGGCAGAACTATGAGTGTGTTTGAGCAAGTCAAGCATAGATTAACACCATATCCCCAGTTGCATCCAGTGCACTCCAGTTGACTCTGGCACACTCTCACCAGCACTCCCTCACCACCGCTCCCTTTGCTGCCACTCCCAGGGGTCATTTGAGATTTAAATAGCCAGACTCCACTTTTTGTAGCTTTGCAGCTCTGCTTCTACTGCAGTAGGCTGGCAGGCAGGCTTTAAATGTTAAATATGGATGTGTTTGGACAGACTGCTCAAGAACCAATAAAACAGCTTACTGCAATGAATATAGCAGTTAGTGAAACAATTAAGATAGCAGAGGGACAACTGACACAAATGGCTTTTACAAAACAATAAAATGGCTGGAGATGTTTTCTCAGCTTGTCTGTACTACTAGAGCCTGCCCCTCTCCAGATAACTCCGGCACTTTTCTCCGACCCTCCCTTGCCACCACTCTGATCACCTTTCCTGTATTGTGGGCACTCCTAAGAGGGTTACTGTTATTGGATTTTCAGAGCTCCAAGATTTCCGCAAGCCCAAGGTGCGCCACAGATAAGGTGCACAGGCTTGTGGCAATCTAATGGGATTTTCCATCTCGTGCAGCAATTGACAAAAGTTAGACCATCTTTTTGTGGTCTAGCTTGCATAAATCTCGGGGACCATTTTTACAGTGCTTCCACCAGACATTTGGTGCAAGCTACCATAAATCGTGACAAACAGCATTGGCATAGCAACAGCTTCAAAGTGTTGTAGTGCTGGGCTTGACACAAGCCCAGCGCCACCTTTTGAAAATCCTTCCCATTGTCTCCTTGAGGCAGCACTTTGCAGTGCAAGATGATGCTCACTACTGGAACAGCTAACCCCAAGTCAGACAGACACAACAGAAATTAAAGCACTCAAAACAAAATCTCAGTCCAGCACCTACTGCTAAATCAGTTTTTATTCCTCAAAATTGAGAAACGTAGCAATATTTGATGTATAAAGTGCAAGGAGAAAATTCTCATATAGACTAAAGCAATTGTCAGCTCATTGCCCTGTCACTTCTCTCCACAATGGAACTTCATCAGGGATGTGGCATACTAGCCCAGCAAATTGTTTTTAAAGCTAGAGATGCTATTCAAAATTGGGAAATATTTATTATTTCAAACTAGCCCTCACTAATACATACAGTACAAGCAAATCAATCTAAAATTATCCAGAGAGTGATACCATGCTGAAGGAAAAATAAAGTAAATAAAAAGAGGCATGAGATAAATAATGCATTATAAAAACGTCTATAAAAACCATAGTAATAGACATCTCATAATTTGCTTTACCATATTTTCTCTTTTTGAATTTACTGGTGGAGCTTAAACAAAATAAATTCTTCACAGTACAATAAATGTTCTTTCCACAAACACCAGTAGAAAAGAGAATGGTGCATGAAGTCCCAGCAAGAAGGGCATTGTGCATTATGTGCTATAACTAGGAACATAAATGGAACAAAAATGGCAGTGACACGTAAAGGCGTGTTGAACTAGGTCAAGAAGCAGAATGTTGATTCATTATTTATGCAAGACACATATGTGGCTGAACTGAGACTGAATTTAACCATTTAAAGAAAACTGTAGGGGTGGCATGCATGGATAGTAGCATGTTTCAATTCTAAATCCGGGGGAGCAGCTATCTGGCTGAAGCCATGAATTGCAGGTCATGTAGTAAAACAATAGCTGACAAGCGTGGCACTAATGGTTGTGCCAAATTTAGATGATCACTGGCAGAACTTATTCAGCAGGCTCCATATATGGTCCAATGCAAGATGGTTGCCCCCTCCAGCGCGACACCCCGACAGCGAATCCCGAAAACAGACCATTACAATGACTGTCACTGTAATGGTCTGTTTTTGAGTGATGCCTTCTCCAAGTGTTCTGCCCCCTCCCTGGAACAACTCTGATCTGGAGATCTGGAGGGGGAGGGAATGGACAAGGAAATGATAGAAGGCTTTCTTAGAATGGGAGAAAAAGGGGATATATTGTTTATGGGGGACCTGAATATGCCAGATGTTAACTGGAGCACCTTTGCTGCAGGCACATCCAAGAGCAGGGTCATTCTTGATGCCCTACAGGGGGCATGCCTCAGACAGCTAGTATTGGAACCCACTCGGGAGGGAGCAATCTTAGACCTGGTACTCTCAAATGGGGACGGAGATAGAATCTCAGATTTAGAAGTGGGTAGCCATCTAGGAAGCGACCACCAAACAGTGTGGTTCACGATAAACACAGCCATACAATCAAGCCATACAAAAGCAAGAGTACTGGACTTTAGGAGGGCTGACTTTGGGAAAATGAGAGAGTGCCTCAGAAAAGCACTAGCAAACAGGCAAAAGGAGGGGTGGAGGAACAATGGGGAGTGATCCAAACAGCCATCACAGAGGCAACAAGCCTTTGTGTAAAGCAAATCAATAAAACACAATGAAGGAAAAAAACGCTATGGTTCTCAAAAGAGGTGGCAGGGAAGGTTAAGGAGAAAAGGACAGCATTCAGGAAATATAAGGAAACACAGAAGGAGCAGGACAGAGAACTTTATTAGTTAAAGCAGAAAGAGGCTGAGAAGGCAGTCAGAATAGCAAAGGCCCAAAAGGATAGCCAATTCTGTTAAGAAGGGGGATAAGATTTTATAGGTACATTAGGGAGCGAAGAAAGACCAAAGGAGGGATACTGAAGCTTAATAAAGGGGAGGGAATGTGGGTAGAGGGTGACAATGAAAAAGCAGGGATACTGAATGAATATTTCTGCTCAGTATTCACAAAGGAAGAGGAGGGGGAGTTACCTAAACCAAACAAGAGAAACACTCTGAAGACGGGGGTCGATACCAGTCCACTTACAGAAGAAAGGGTTCTGAAAGAACTAATAAAATTGAAGGTGGACAAAGCAATGGGGCCTGATGGGATTCACCCAAGAATTCTAAAAGAACTAAGGGTAGAACTAGTGACACCGCTGACTACTTCTTTAATAAATCATGGAGGATGGGGTGGTACCTGAGGACTGGAGGAGGGCAGATGTGATTCTCTCACAAAAGTGGGAGCAAGACAGAGGCAGGAAACTACAGACCAGTTAGTTTGACCTCAGTGGTAGGGAAAATGATGGAATCACTTCTGAAGGAAAGAATTGTTGAGTACCTAGAGGCCAGTGGGGCACAGGACCCAAGGCAGCATGGATTCACGATGGGAAGGTCATGTCAGACAAATCTAATAGATTTCTTTGACTGGGTGACCAAAGTAGTAGACCAGGGAGGGTCTGTGGACATGGCCTACCTAGATTTCAGCAAGGCATTTGATACAGTCCCACACAAAAGATTAATACACAAGATAGCCAGCCTTGGAGTGGGTCCCAAGGTGGTAGCCTGGATAAAAAATTGGCTAGACAACAGGACGCAAAGGGTAGTAGTAAATGGAGTACACAGTGAAGAAAGGAGGGTTACTAGTGGGGTACCGCAGGGTTCAGTACTGGGACCGGTCCTTTTTAATGTCTTTATAAGTGACATTGCAGAGGAACTGGAATGAAAAGTATGTCTCTTTGCAGATGACACAAAGATCTGCAACAGGGTTGATACACAAGATGGAGTGGAAAGGATGAGAAGGGACTTGGCAAGGTTGGAGGAATGGTCAAATGTATGGCAGCTCAGATTCAATGCAAAGAAGGCAAGGTAATGCACATGGGAAACAAAACCCAGGGAAGCGTGCACAATGGGGGTGAGATACTGACAACAGTAAAATAGAAAGGACCTGGGGGTAATTATATCAGATGACCTAAAGGTGGGCAAGCAATGTGAGAAGGCAGTAAGGAAGGCTGGGGGTATACTGGGATGCATAGGGAGAGGCATCAATGGCAGAAAACAGAAAGTTGTTATCCCTCTGTACAGACAGTTGGTGAGACCCCATCTGGAGTGCTGTGTGCAGTTCTGGAGACCCCATCTCCACAAGGACGTAGACAGGGTGGAGGCTGTCCAGAGGAGGGCAACCAAAATGGTGCAGGGTCTGCACCAGAAGACATACGAAGAAAGACTAAAGGAGCTTAATATGTATACCCTTGAGGAAAGAAGGGAGAGAGGAACATGATAGAAACTTTCAAATACCTCAAGGAATCAACAAAGTCCAAGAGGTAGCATCTTCCAGAAAAAGAGATGTGCAGAACAAGGGGCACAATTTGAAGATAGAGGGGACGCTCAGAGGTAATGTGGAGTAAGTATTTTTCACAGAGAGGGTGTGGATGCATGGAACAGCCTCCCTGAGGAGGTCGTGGAGTCAAGAACAGTGGGAGAATTCAAGAATGCATGGGACAGGTATAAGGTAGTCCTAGTGGGGGTTAGGAGGAAGTAAACTGTTGGTTAACTAGGATCTGCAGCTTATCTGTTAGGTAGGAAAATGGGCAGACTAGGTGGGCCAAGCGGTCCTTATCTGCCGTCAAATTCTATGTTTCTATGTTTCTATTATATAGAAATCTGGGGGGTGCCAGGGGTGTAGCCCCCCGCAAAAACACTTCATTTTGGGACGGCACAATACTGGTGTCGGTATTGTGCTATCACTCTGTGGGAGGTTGGTAAATTCACCGTCGACCTCCAGTGGTGCTTCCCAATCCAAGATACCATGGAGTTCTGTCGTGAGGTATCATTGAACATGGCTGCCTTCTCTGGATCCTGGCTACTGAAGGAAAAACTATAACTGTATGCAAGATGCAGTCATGAACAGATCATCCCGTATAGGGATGATTATCTCTAGGAGAACTAGGGCACTGAAGTCCCACATGTCAGAACATCCACTGATCGATACGTGGAGGCACACCTACCCAGCTGGGCATGACTTTACTTTCTATTCTTGATGATGTGCTATTGTCATCAAACCTCATCTGGTCTATAGTAGGGGCGCACCAGTTCTGACTATTCTATCCACATATCTGTAATTGCCAGAATTAAAGAATTCCGGGGCTCCTAGCATAGTGTAGAAGTTAGATCTAGTACTTCTATAATCATTAGATTTTAGGGACACTATTATCAATGCCATAATAAAATATTTGGAGCATAATAAACAAGGTGACACATTTGGTACAACAAGGTGGGAGACCATGAAGGCAGTCCTGGATCAGGCATCAATATCTTTTGCTTGTCATGTTAAAAACCAAAATGGGGGGGAGAATACTTCAGGAAGGAGTGCAGAGTGTAAAGTGTGAAAAATGCACATGCACCTTCCCTCACTGCAAAAATATAATACATTGTAGGAACTAAAATGTGAATTTAATAACTTGGGAAGCCAACAGGTAGAAAGAGCTGTCTTACTTAAGCTGGTCAATATTTTGATGGTGACAAAGGATGCAAATTATTGGCTTGGCAGCTCAGGAGCAGAGAGGAATCTAGAAATGTGGCTCGAATACAAAGTGAATGTGATGCAATTTATGCAGACAGGGAGGCGATGGGAGAGTGTATTTGATCATTTTATGAGACCTTGTACACTTCTGAAGTCTCCCCAACAAAGGCAGATTATGATACCTTCTTTCATAAGGCACCTGTCAATCAAATTAGTAGTGTGCTGAATGTGGAGCCTGAAGCCCCCTTGCTGTGGGATGAAACTGTTAGGGCAACTAAACATTTGAGAGAGAGAACTCCAGGGCCAGACATGTTCCCGGTCAATTTCTATAAAATGTTTCTAGAATGCTTGAGAGATCCACTATGGGATTTGGTGGCAGACGGTTTGGCATTAGAGTGCTGGCCCCCTCCATGCAGTCAGCTACCGTTATGGTACTGCTAAAGCCAGGTAAAGACCTTAAGCTTTGTGCCACATATAGGCCTATATCCCTGCTCACTATTGACTATCAAATCATTGTCAGAGTCATACCAGCATGTTTAGGACAGGTGCTCCCAAATATTATCCACCCTGATCAGGCAGGTTTTGTCCAAGAATTGCAAGGCAAATTTAATGTGAGATATACTTTAAATGTGGTAGGGTGGTGGGCAGAGACTAAAAGTGCAAAAAACAGTAACAGAGCAGTGGTTTTGGCACTCGATGCAGAAAAGGAGGGACAGTGGGTATGGTATCCCAGTGTACAGGCCCTACTTAATTGACCCTAAACAAAGACGGCAGGACTGCTATCTAAATACATGTAAACATAAGTGCCTGAGGGAGGGCGGGCATAGCCCGTGGTCCACCCTGTAGCTAGGTATATTTAGCCATTTAATACCAGTTTCCCCTTATGTTGGGTCTACCCTGATATAATGCCAAAGGAAAAAGGGGGGATCGCTCCAGAAAACCAGCAGTGCATGTAGATCAAATACATCAAAACAGAAAAAGTTAAAGACTTCTCACTATGCTTCCCCAGAACTCAGCCGAAAACATATGTATTTTTTTTATAACATTGCATTTATTTCAGTAGCATGATTACAGTATTAAAGCAGGTAACAAACCCCCCAACAGTCAAAAAAGAACTTCCTCTTTTTTCACTGTTGGAGGGTTAGCTATATGTCTTAATATTGTAATCGTGCTACGGAAATAAATTTAATTTTATAAGAAAAATGCATGTTTCTGGCTGAGTTCTGGGGAAGCATAGTGTGAGGTCTTCAACTTTTTCTACCCTGATATAATGCCCCGGTTACAAAATGAACATTGCAAAATGCAAGCTCAACTTTTATTCAAGTGACGGTGTTTTATCTTGAATGAAGATTTTGAAATGCAAGTGCTAGTGTGTTTAAAGTGGCAGTACCAAATTGCATTTGAGCTTATTTGAAGGGCAAGAATTTATTTATTCCAGGACTGCTCATTTAGAGGGACAGTGCCCAATGTGAATACATGCTCTGAGACTGTGAGACTGCCCTGCATTTATCAAATTTGCCCTGTTTGCCCTATGGTTGCCTTGTTGTGCTCCGAGATTATTTAAATTGTCCCCAGCTGCCCTGTGTGACAAATGCATGCTCCAAGACTGAGAAACAAACTGCCCTTGGATGCTGCGAACCCTTTCAAACTGAGAGCACTTGCATCAAAAGTTATTTGCCCTGCATGTTCTTGAATTGCTTTGTAATTGTTGCATGATCCAAAGACATCAAAACCAGCAACCCCCAAGTAAAAAGACAGTATACTTTGGAGAATTCATTTTACAAATACTTCTGTTCAGTATTCACTGAGGAGGGAGAGGGTCAAGAACCACAGTTAGAGAGCAGAGGCAATTGGGGAGGAAGAAGTGGACACCAGTCCATTCACAGTGGAGAGAGTTTGGGAGGAACTCACAAAGCTGAAGGTGGATAAAGCCAGTGGCCAGATGACATACACCCGAGGATATTAAGGGAGCTGCCAAGGGAACTAGCAGCACCTCTGGCCACCCTGTTCACAGAGTCACTCAACACAGGCATGGTTCCAGAGGACTAGAGGAGGGTACATGTAGTCCCACTTCACAAAAGTGGCAGTAGGGTGCAAGCGGGGAACTACAGGCCAGTCAGCCTCACCTCAGTGGTGGGGAAGATCATGGAGACACTGCTGAAAGAAAGAATACTGGCACACCTGGAATCCATTGGTGCCCAGGATCTGAGGCAGAATGGATTCACATCAGGAAGGTCTTGTCAAATGAATCTGATAGTTTTTTTTGATTGGGTGACTATGGAAGTAAATCAGGGAAGGGCCGTAGATGTCACCTACCTGGATTTCAGCAAAGCCTTCGATACTGTCCCACACAGAAGGCTGGTTAACAAGATGAGTAGTCTGGGAATGGGGCATAAGGTGATGCAGTGGGTTAGAAACTGGCTGATGGACAGAAGGCAGAGGGTGGTCCACCCGATTCTGGTGGACTTAATCTGGTGTTCATTGGAGTCGGGGGAGTTTCCCAGCTCTCTGAAGGAGGCTGTGGTTACCCCCTTCTCCAGAAACCATCTGTTGACCCAGATTCTCCTGCAAACTACAGACCTATCTCTAACCTTCCCTTTATAGGCAAGGTGGTTGAGAAAGTTGTTGCGTAACAGTTGGAGAACCATCTTACCATCTATGCTATCTACGATCCTCTCCAGTCTGGTTTCCATAAGAGACACAGTACTGAGACTGCTCTGGTTTGGGTACTCAGTGATCTCCTGATGGTCAGAGATCAGAAGTGCCATTCCATCTTGGTCCTTCTGGATCTCTCTTCAGCTTTTGACACTATGGACCATGGGGTACTTCTTGATCGCCTGCGGTTCATTTGTGGCCTGTTGGGTACAGTCCTCAAATGGTTCCATTCTTTCCTCACTGGCAGGTTGCAGAGAGTAGTATCAGGGATTTTTTCCTCTGACACTTACTCCCAGCCTTGTGGGGTCCTGCAGGGTTCAGTGTTGTCCCTCATGTTGTTTGCAGTGTATATGCTTCCATTGGGAGACATTGTAAGATGGTACAGACTGAGTTTTCACTGTTATGCAGATGATACTCAGCTGTACCTGTCTTTTGTGCCTCACCAGGATAGTGTGCTCTCAGTTTTTTCTAACAGTCTCACTGAAATACAAGACTGGATGAATTCCAGTTGGCTGAGATTAAATCCTGACAAGACAAAGGTGTTAGTGGTGGACCCAGGTCGCTGGATACCGGGGTTGGTTGTTGGACGGCCATCCAGGTTTTGGCTTGGGGGCTCCCAGCTCCTGACCTCTGAATGGGTGTGGAATCTGGGGGTGATATTTGATGATGGGCTGACACTTCGTTCTCAGGTGTCAGCTGTGGTCAAATCCTCTTTCTGCCATTTGAGGAACATCGCCCGGATTAAGCACCTTGTTCCGTCCAGCGACCTTCCAGCCCCAGTCCATGCTTTTGTGACCTTGCGCCTTGACTACTGTAACTCCCTGTACCTAGGGCTTCCAGGGGTTGATATCCGCTGCTTGCAGCTAGTGCAGAATGCTGCTGCCAGGTTATTGTCTGGGTCAATTCGATCTAGTCATATTTCTCCTGTACTGCATGCTCTGCACTTGCTGCCTGTTCAGTGGCGGATCACCTTTAAAGTTGGCTTGCTGACTTTTAGAGCCCTACACGGTCTTGGTCTGAGTTACCTACAAGTGCTTCTGAGCACCTATGGCCCCCTCAGACCACTCCGCTCAACCGACAAGAGATTGCTAGAGATTCCAAGGGTGCTTTTGAAGTCTTCGGGAGCTCAGGCTTTTGCCTTTGCCACTCCGTCCCGGAGGAATTCTCTACCTCGTTGGGTACAAGGGTGTCAGACAGTGGAGAGCTTTAAAACTGCATTAAAAACTTATTTGTTTGCTTGTGCTTTCTCTGATTTTTAGTTTGTATAACTGTATATTTTAGGTCGTTTTAACTGTTTTTATTTATCTTGTGAATCGTCCGTTTTTAGAAATTGTATAGCACTTCGATTGTTTCTGATATTGTGCTTTATAAATAAAATTAATTATTATTATCATTATTATTAAATGGGATCCAATCTGGGGAGAGAGGGGTGACCAGCGGAGTGCCACAAGGATCAGTACTGGGACCAGTCCTGTTCAATGTCTTCATTAGTGACATTGCAGAGGGGCTGGAAGGAAAGGTCTCCCTATTTGCAGATGACACCAAGATCTGCAACAGGGTGGATACTTCAGAAGGGGTGCAGACAATGAAGAGGGACCTGGAGAAGCTTGAAAGATGGTCAGAGGTGTGACAACTGAGGTTAAATGTGAAAAAATGCAAGATTATGCACCTGGGTAGGGGGAACCCTGGAGAGAGCTACATGATGGGGGGATGTGCTGACCATCACCAAAGAGGAGAGGGACCTAGGGGTTATCATATCTGATGACCTTAAGGTATCAAAGCAGTGCACAAAGGCTGCAGGGAGAGCCTGTGACATGCTGGGGTGCATAGGCAGAAATATTACTAGTAGGAGGCGGGAAGTGGTGATGCCATTGTATAAAACACTGGTAAGGCCTCATCTGGAGTACTGCTTGCAGTACTGGAGACCACACATGCATAAAGATATAAACAAGGTGGAGGCTGTCCAAAGAAGGGTGACAAAGATAATGCATGGTTTTCACCACAAAACATATGAGGAGAGACTAAGAGACCTCAATATGTACTCACTGGAGGAGAGGAGATAAAGGGGCGACATGATAGAAACTTTTAAGTACCTCAAGGGCATAAACAAGGCACAGGTGGCAGATCTTTTCCGGTGCAGAAAAGATACCAGAACGAGGGGGGCACGATATGAAATTGGAGGAGAGGGGAGGTTAAGAGGTAACGTGAGGAGGTTTTTCTACACAGAGAGGATGGTGAATGCTTGGAATAGTCTGCCACAAGAGGTGGTAGGGGCAAGCACAGTGGAGGGGTTTAAATATGTCTGGGACAAGCACAGGGGAACCTTGGGTGGGAAGGGAGTGATGAAAAGCCATTGACCACTTAGGGTGAGTGGATGCAGACATGTATAGGGCCTATGGGCAGACTGGATGGGCCTAGTGATCCTTATCTGCCAACAATTTCTATGTTTCTGCCCATTGCATGTCAACAATTCTTCCTGCAAGATCCAGAGACAGTTCTATCCAACTGCATCCTGACAAATTTGGGCTGGTCATCAGAATAAGAATAACATAGACAGCTAAGGAACTCCTTGTCACCTACTTTCTTCAGATTCTTCAGACGAACCCCTCCTTGAATGAATGAATGAATGAATGCTTTATTTTTAAAAAGCGCCTTTCCAAAACCAAGGCACTTTTATAACAAATCAATACATAAAATTAAAACAGCATCCTAAAATCAATCAATAAATATATTTAAAAATCTGAATATGCCAGACTAAACAAATACGTCTTTAGGGCTAACTTAAAACTTTGGAAGGTCAGGCAATCTCTCACCCGATGAGGTAGAGAATTCCACAGGGTTGGGGCCATAAAACTAAATGATCTTGCCCCAGATGTCTTTAAACGAACCCCGGGAATCTCTAGCAATCCCTCATCGGTGGATCGGAGCCAACGGGAAGGACAGCAGGGATGAAGAAGATCTTGCAGGTAACTAGGTCCCTGATCGTGTAGGGCCTTATAGGTCAGAAGACCGACCTTGAAGGTAATCCGCCACTGTATTGACAGCCAGTGCAGTCTGCGGAGGACAGGTGTTATATGACTGGTCCTTGACGTACCAGTCAAAAGCCTGGCTGCCGATTCTGCACTAACTGCAAGTGGCGATATCCACCCAGTAGCCCTAGGTACAGGCGTTGCAGTAGTCCAAGCGGGGTAACGGAAGGCATGGACCAATGTTGAAGGTCATCAGCAGGAACCAGATGCTTCACTCGGCTATATTCCTCAGATGGTAAAGGAAGTTTGACAACGGCTGACACCTGATGTTTAAGGGTCAGACAGTCATCAAATATAACACCCAAGTTCTGCACCCGGTCTGAGGTCACCAACTGGGTCCCCTCAAGCCAAAGACCTGAAGGTGACCCAGTCAGCAAACCGGCCCCCCAATGACCTGGGTCCACAACCAACACCTCAGTTTTTTCGGGGTTTAACTGCAACCAGCTCACAGTCATCCAGTCCTGAATCTTGGTGAGACAGTTGTTAAAGACCGAGACAGCATCACCCTGGTCGGGCACAAAGGACATGTACAGCTGAGTATCACCTGCATAGCGGTAAAAACTCAAGTCAGACCACCTAATAATCACTCCCAATGGCAGCATATATACCGCAACTAACATGGGTGCCAAAATAGAGCCCTGCGGCACCCCAGAGGATAGGGGGTAGTGATGCTGAGGAAAAAATCCCAGACACCACCCTCTGAGTCCTACCCTCGGGGAATAATCAAAACCAACTGAGGACCGAGGCCGATAGTCCACAGATAAACCGCAGGCACTCCAAAAGCACTCCGTGGTCAACGGTATCAAATGCCGGAGAGAGATCAAGAAGGACCAAGAAGGAACGAGTCTTTCAATCTCTCGCTATTAGGAGGTCATTTAGTACCCAAACAAGGGCCATCTTGGTACTATGTCTCTTCCTAAATCAGGACTGGAGAGAATCATAGACATTGTGGCTGGTCAAATGATCGTCCAGCTGCAACGCGACCGTCTTCTCAATAACCTTACCCACAAAAGGTAGGTTAGAGACAGGCCTGTAGTTAGCCAGATAGTCCGGGTCCAAGGAGGGCTTTTTAAGAAGGGGCCTAATCACAGCTTCCTTCAAGGGATCAGGAAAGATCCCCTTCTCCAATGACAACCAGACTATCTCGGCAAGGATCGGGACGATTTTATCCACACATCCTACTAAGAGTCGGGTGGGGCCCAGGTCCAAACTATAGTTGGTCGGTCACAGTGAGTGGATGATCATCACTATGTCACTGATTGTGGGCCGCTTGAAGTCAGACCACACAAACTGGGTGTCTGACATCTCCTGCTGACCACCACAACTCCTGTTTGAAAGAGTTCGAAGGAGATCGGACCTGATTGTATCAACCTTATCCGCAAAGAATCGAGCAAACTCCTCACACCGTTCCTGTGAAAATGCTCTCTCAGGCTGAAGACAGAGTGGATTGCACAGTCTGTCCACGGTCCGAAAGAGCTGAGCTGGTCAATTCTGTGCAGCAGCAATTTCCCTGGACAGGAATTCTGCCTTCTTACGGGTAAGTGCTGATTGATAGACACGATAATGGCCCATCAAACTAAGCCTGTCACACTCCAGACCCGACTTCCGCCAACATCTCTCAAGCCTTCTTCCCACTCTCCTCAACTCCCTCAAAGTCTCATCAAACCAAGGAGACTTGGGGGGAAGGGTGGGGAGTTGAACATGTTCAGGAGCAATGGAATCTAGGGCCCCTACTACTGCCTTATTATGGGCAAGAACCAGGTTCCCAGGATCCATGCATTCACTCGGCAAACTCGATAGATCCAGCACTGCCATCAGGCCCTCTGAGGTAACATCCCTCAAAGGGTGGTACCGGACCATTTCCGTAGGGGCTGACCTACCAGGGGGTACCAAGAAACTGAACCCAATAGTGTGATGGTCAGACCATCCGACTGGCTCTACCACCAAGTCGGATATCTCCATTCCCAGGAGGAATACCAAGTCCAATGAATGACCATCTATATGGGTCGAGGAAGAAATAACCTGTGTGAAGCCCAGCGAATTCATCAACTGGAGGAAGTCTTGACCAAACTGCGAGAGTTCATAGTTCATCGTCGACCCAGGCATTGAAATCCCCCAGGATCAGCCATCTGGAGGATCCCAATGTCATATCGACAATGAAGTCTGCAACTTCCCACAGGAAAACATTCCCATTACCTGGTGGACGGTAAATGAGAAGAATCCTGTACCCCACACCCTCACCCACGATACAGTCAAAGGAATTGGTAATTCCTACTGGTACCTCCATCAGGTTCAGTTCCGTTCTAAAACAGATTGCCACCCCCCCCCCGCCCCTACGATCCAGTCTCAGATGGTCTATCACTAAGTACCCGACTGGTACAGCTGAAGCCAAAACAGGGCCAGCATTATCATCCAGCCAGGTCTCGGTGATGCATGCCAGGTCCGATGATCCTACAAGATCAGCTATTATAGCAGTCTTGTTTTTAATGGACCAGGCATTACATAACACCGTCCGAGTTGGATGGGTTGCCGGTGAAGACCGAGCCCTTAACAGTGAGCTAGGCATTGCAGGGAACCACACCAGTTCACAGATATGGATCTAACACCCAGTGGTGGTGGTGTTTTTTTCAAATTCTTCAGTAATTCTCCCAAGTTCCATGGCCCCGAGGTGTTCCAGACCTGCAGCTTCATCCAGGTCAAGTTCTTCTGATTCTTCCCTGGGTCCAGCCAAGAGGTTCTTCAAGGTTTTGTCCAGCGCTTTGGTTGTCTAAAGTTTGACAAGTCCTTTCCCAGGGTCAGCAATGATGGCCCATAGTTTCTTCAGTTTGTAACGCCTAGTTCTTCAAGTTGCTCCGCAGGACCCATGGTGATGGCCTGGAAGCTCTTCATTTTGCCAAAGCCCCTTGTAATTACAAGTGTTATACTGTTTTTCTGGAGTTCTTTATGATGACCCAGAAGCTCTATATGAGGAATACAAATCATTTAAATGGTTCTCATCCCTGGGTTTTGTTAATGCCCAGTGGTTCGAATCCTTTGCTCTAAGTAAAAGTTCAATTTTTCGGGGGGGGGCAACCAGCAGACAAGATTACAACCTAAATCTACAGTGCTACATACTCAAAGCTGAGAACCCGATTAAACCCTGCCAATAGTCAAACCCCTCCTGGGAATCTCTGAGGTAAAAGCTATCGGAACATTATACCTCCTACCAGACCAACTTTGAGGAGAATTCGATGTAGGATTCCATTAATATCGTCCTTATCCTCTGAGCAGTCCCAACACAGAAGGCCTCATGGCGCACTCCGTAAAGGGGAGTGAGGAACTCTCAATTAGGGAAATGTTTGCCTCAATCATAACTAGCGTCGATGCACTAACACTAGCTTCCAATACTACTGTGGTTTCCATACAATAAATAGATGCTAAAATAGATCGGGAGGAACAAAAAGCAATTGCCCAAGATGACATTCTGCAGGTACACTGCGCTACTTTGCGAGGGCAAGCTGCACAAATTATTGCTCTACAAGAGAAGCTGGAAGACCTGGAAAATAGCAGCCGCCACAACAACTTGCAGCTCCTAGGCTTCCTGGAAGGCTGTGAAGAGGGTAAAACTATGCTTTTTCTACAAACAGCCCTGCCTGAAATACTCAAACTTCCACCCGCTACCAGAATCATGATAGAGAGGGAGCACCGCTGTCTCCAGCCTAAACCTGCACAGAGGGACAAACCGTGGCCTATTATTGCTAGGATCTTAAACTCTGCCGAAAAGGAAGCCATTCAGGCCCGAGCCTGGGAGCTGGGTACTCTTCAGTGGAAAGGTCATAAAATCATGATCTTTCAAGACTACTCGAAAGAACTTGCTATTAAAAGGAAAGCCCACACAGAGGTACGTCGTAGGCTACATGACCTGCAAATCCCTTTTGCCCTACACTACCCTGTAATTCTAAAAATTACTGTAAATGGCACCTCGCACCACTTTGCCACTCCAGATGCAGCGCTTGCTTACATCTCTGGGATGTGGCCCATGAACACTGGCCTCTTGAACATACCGACCCAGGACTCTGTTGTTGACCGTTCTAGCTCTCAGCCCTCGAGGAGATCACTATCCAAAATTGACTCCTCTGTGGGCATAACACCAGCGGTTTACCAGGCATCCAAGAAAGAGCTAGGGCCTAGAAACCCTAAAGTGCGAAGAGACCCCTGCAAACGCCTCACTCTAAATGCGAGTGCCCTCAAGATTGCAGACGAATTGCGGACAGCCAAGACCAAAACTCTTACCCTGTGGACTTGCAAGAGACTGAATACAGAAGTCCGTATTTCTCACAAAACAGATACTCTCTGCTCGATCCTCATCTTGATGAAGACTCCGGGGACACTATGGACCTTTCATTCACTG
Source organism: Neoceratodus forsteri (assembly GCA_016271365.2). Taxonomy (NCBI): domain Eukaryota; kingdom Metazoa; phylum Chordata; order Ceratodontiformes; family Ceratodontidae; genus Neoceratodus; species Neoceratodus forsteri. The sequence goes on along the minus strand of CM028131.1, from coordinate 153,947,416 downwards.
AGTAGCCAATATCGGAATCAGAGGAAGCAGAAAATTGCTGGGCCGTGGTCACGGACATTGCTTTACCCCTACAGAATTTAGAAATACACACTGTGTCTTCCTGCTCACCGTCAGGCCTCAATCCAGCAATCCGCTCCTCTGAAGAAAAGAACTCTTCTTGAGAAGATTAAAAAGGCGAACTGACTGCTTTGATTTCAGATAAATACCCAAGGTCTTGTGTCTGGGGGAGTAAATGGGAGGGATATAAGGAGATGACTAGGGAAATAGCCGAGCAGGGATGAGTACTGGGTCTCTGTCATTGTGAGGGATGCCCTTGACAAGGTCCTTACCCCTCTCTCATGCTCTTACTCATAAATAGAAAGATGGGAGGTGCCCTTTCACAGCATCCCCCCCAGAGACACTCCACCTAGGAGGTACACCAGTGTTGTGTGAAATTGCCACTTGGCACACTTGTTTATTGTAATATTAGACAAAATGTTAGAATGGTTGGTGAACTGCAATGGCGATTCTCACACCTTTCACCCTTAGATACATGTCTACGGACTGTATCGATCCCCCAAGCTCTGCCTGTTTCCTACAGGGGCGGAAATAAGTTGAACCAGGTAAAGCTCAGGGAGTTGTGGTCTTTGCTTATAGACCAGACCTTCGGTATATTTGCCCCCCCCCCGTTACCCTTATCTTTATATCCATCAACTGATGTGTCCTCCCCCCCGAACTTCATACACCTGTTCCTGACTCCACCAAGGTCCTATTTTGAATCTCCCTCCGCCACTGCAGTTGACTACCCCGGACCCTCCCCTCCCATGATGGCGGATCTACCAGAGGGTCACTACCTGTTAGGCTCTGGGTTACGGCCAACAGACTATCTAATCTGCTTGAGAGTGATAACTTACTGGTTACTCCACTACTTTTGTGGTAGCATATAGCTCTTTCTTGCTCCTGTTTCGCTCTTCTTACGCCTCACAGAAGTGAGGGGTCATACAATTGGCTGGAGTTCCAGCCGGTTAAGCCCCCCCACAATGCTCACTAACGTTTTGTTTTAAAATCTTGCATTTACTGCTCACGTTATAAGGTATAAGTGTAAATAGTGTTTTGGTTGGTACTATTCAGTGGTATACAGCTTAGTGCAGAATTTCGTATCCCCTTAGTTAGGGGTGAATTCCTATAGGTATCCTCGTTCTCTGCTCTTCCCCTTCCCTCCCCCTAGAGTGCAACCCCTCAGCCCAGAGTTCACACCCACTATAGTCAAGGCCCCTAGAATTCTGCAGCCGCAGAATTTTGCGCAGAACTTGCAATCTACCGCAGAACTTCTGCGGTGCCGCAGAATTAACTCTTCTTGTTGATTTTTTATTAATATTTCTGTTTTTCCATAGAATCTGGTTCCCTTCCCCTCTTTTTATATCCTAATCCCCTATATGCTCAGAATGTGATGTTATCATTGCTATAACATCATACATTAGCTAATGAAATGGCTGCATTCTGCAACAGAAATGAACAGTCACTTATCTACCACAGCTCCCACTGCCAGAGACGGTGGCACAGCACATCATGCATGGTGATATTTTCTCAACCTGCACTACAGCCTAATACAGTTTTCAGTCTTACATAGTTGCACTAGGGCCAACTTAAACAAAACCTTGTCAATAGCACAGGCCTGTTAAGTCCATACCTCACTTTGTACAAACCTATTTGTGCCTTTAAGGTATAGAGATGCCATCTGAAATGAATAACTGGTAAAATTAATTTAACTGTAATTTTTAAGAAAAATAAAGTAATTATGCCTAAAAAAGTGAAATATAACAATGTGTAGATCTGTTCAAAGAATAGACCTGTTAAATAAATAATTGCATTGTATGCATGTTTGCTAGGGTTATTGATTACATATTGTCATTGGTTGATAGAATCACCTAAAAGTTATGGAGAAATGTTGTGTGCAGGGACAGCTGTTGGGCCAGACAGTAGCATGCTGTGTTTCTGTGCCAGCAACTCAGGTTCAGAGATTAGCTCTGGGAGCTGGCTGGGCAGCACAAGGATTGGTGGAACACATCATTGCTCGGATCCTGGGAAGGTATGGTGCAGTGTTCTGTCACATGGTGGACACATTGTGCTGGTCTGGAGAGCTCTATCTCACAATCGGTTCACATGCATGTCATGGCCTGATGGTGTTATGCAGTGTGTCAGGGAAAGCAGGTTTACATCAAAAATTAGTTTTGCAATAACTCCTCTATTCCATTTGTAATGGGACCTGTATGAATGGATGCAAGTTCAAGGAAATAAAATAATAAAAAAAAATATATATATATATACACACACACACACACACACACACACACACACACAGTATCTCTTTCTCTCTCTCACCACACACACACACACACACACACACACACACGCACACTCACACGCACACATGCACATTTGTATGTATGTTACAGATTGCATATAAATATATAAGTGGTACACAGTGGGAACCTCATGAGTGGTGTAGAAAGCACACAAATATATAAGTGATAGACAGTGGAAACCTCATTAGTGGGATAGATAGCATGCATATAAAATACCTTATTTATCACATAAGATCCCTCTGCATATGTCATTTATTTAACAGGCTAGGACCTTAAGGGAGAGACATTTGTTTTGCTTTTTAGGCATAAACTTATTTTATAATTCTGTTATTTTTGAACTAGTGTTACTGTGCTTTCCACCATCCTGACTGCTATAAAAACTGCCATGAAAGTGAAGTCAGGATGACAAGCTGTCACAGTGATGTGGTAGTTTGTTAGTGCCGCAGAACTTCCGCAGAAATTACAAACCACCGCCGCAGACGTTCTGCGGCAAATGGTAGTCTTGCCACAGAACTTGGTCCCACTGTGCAGCAGAAAAGTAGGGACCCTGACTATAGTCAACTCTTTACTGCAGAAATGACATCCCCGTACCACTCTCTCCTGGACCTTTTTACTGTTTCCTAACCTCCCCCCCCCCCATATGGTCATAATGTCTGACGTAATATTTCACACTTGAAACGTCCGTGGATTAAATTCTCCAGTGAAACGCAAAAAAATCCTTGCCCACCTGAAACGCCTACACTCCAAAGTGGCATTTCTCCAAGAGACTAAATTCACAGGGGAGGACCATACCCGTATGTCCAAAGACTGGGTGGGGCAACAGGTCCATTCCAACGCCCCCACCAGGAAACCTGGAGTCCTCATTCTAATCTATAAATCCGTTCACTGTACCCTTACTAAGACATCGTCTAGCTCTGATGGTAGGTGGGTCTTAGTAACATATGACACTCCCTTGGGGCTGATTACTCTCTGTAACCTCTATGTCCCTAATGAGGACACTCTACAGTTCTTCCACAATCTCGCAGAGGTCATCCTTGAATTTAATCCCCCTGACTGTCCTCTCCTTATCGGGGGAGACTTTAATCTCACCCTCATTCCAACAATCTATAGGAACGATGGGGGCAAAGAAACACATATCAGAAGCGTTAATGCATTACAACAAATGCTCTCTGACCAAGGTCTATCAGATGTTTGGAGACTTTTTCACCCCAGAACTAGAGATTATACCTTCCATTCAGAGCCCAACGCTTCACATAGCAGACTAGACTTCTGGCTGGGGTCACCCGCCATTACTGCAGAAATCTCTTGATGCTGTCATTCTCCCACGAGTCATTTCTGATCATGCCCCGGTACAACTCCTTCTCCAGTGGGACCCTGTTCCTCCCCCCACCCTGAAACTGGAGGTTGGACCCACTCTTAATGAGAGACCCTGATTTTATCCCTTGGGACCGAAACGTAGCCTCTCTCTTTCTGGCCCAGAATCCCATAGCAGACACCTCAGCAGGTAACACCTGGGAAGCTTTTAAAGCCACTATGCGGGACAGTATTATGGGTTTCAATGCAGCTAAAAGACAGGAAAGGGAACATCAATTAGTAGTACTAGAACAGAAACTAAGGGAAGTGGAAACCCTTTTCAAGTCTTTGCTTTCCCCTTCCCCTCACTCCCCATTAGGTAAATCCATTTTGAGCCCGCGCTTTGAAATTAATCAGCTCCTTGATAGGAAGGCAGAAGTGGCTATCTTACGTCTTCGGCACTCCTTTTGGGAAGGGGGCGATAAAGGCGGCAAGATACTTGCATATCAGCTTCGCAAGCATCAAGCTAGCAGATATATTGCTGGCCTGAAGAACAATCAAGGGACCCTGGTCACTACCCCTGAGGCGATAAATGACACCATGGCCCCTTTCTATAGAACTCTATATTCTTCTACACATACTCACCTGAACAGTGAGACACAGCCCTTTCTGCAATCCTGGCAGCTCTCTAAGATTACTCCCCGGCAAGCGCAGCTCCTTGAGCTCCCTATATCCTCAGAGGAGGTGAGTTTAGCCATTAGTCATCTTAAACTGGGGAAATCCCCCGGGAACGACGGATACACGGCAGACTTTTACCAGGCATTGGCTCCCACTATCACCCCCCTTCTAACTGAAGTGTTCCAGGAAATTGAACTCAAAGGTTCTCTCCCCCCCCCAAGAGAGGCAACTATTGTAATTATACCCAAAAAAGGTAAAGATCCTACAAACCCAGGCAGCTACTGCCTGATATCTTTAATTAACATTGACAGCAAACTATATGCTAAAATTCTGGCATCCAGATTAAGCCCACTTCTTTCAGGATTGATACACCCTTCTCAAGTGGATTTTATCCCTGGTCATCACAGTTCTGATCATTTAAGGGCCCTTATGAATCTTATGCATATTGCCAGATCCCTTCCCACACCCGCAGCGGCCATTGCAGTGGATTTCGAAAAAGCTTTTGACTCCATTGAATGGGATTATCTATACCTGGTTCTCGCAGAATTTGGCCTAGGAACAAAATTCCTTTCCAGAATTCAAGCTATTTACTCATCTCCCTCAGCCAGAGTTAGCACAAATTCCACACTCTCTTCCCCATTCTTACTCGAACAAGGGACAAGACAGGGCTGCCCGCTCTCCCCACTCCTTTTTGTTTTGGCTGTGGAACCACTGGCTAATGCCATTCGGGGTCATCCAGACATTAACGGTATTAAGGTAGGGACTACAGAATATGCACCTCTTATGTATGCCGATGATCTTCTTCTCCCTCTGGTGGACATACAGAGTTCTGTATCCCTCTTATTAAAACTCTTGGACTAATTTTCCCAGTATTCAGGGCTGAAAATGAATCAAACAAAAGCCGAACTACTCCCCCTGAATAGAACTTGTTCCCAACAGATGGTACAGTCCACAGGGCTACTCTGGGCTCCAAAAGGTATTACCTACCTGAGAATTACCCTCGCACCCTCCCTAGAGACGCTCTGGTAGACTAACGTTCAGCCCCTCCTGACTTCTTTTAAAACAGAGTTTGACAGGTGGAAACTTCTCAAACTTACCCTAGCAGGGAAAATTGCAGCAATAAAAATGGTCTCTGCTCCTAAAATGTTTTAGCTTCTAATGCATATTCCCATCTTCCTACCTAAACAGTGGCATTTGGCCATTGACAGAATCATTGGAGACTTCCTATGGGAAGGCTCCAAACCCAGGTTCAGCCTCTCCCGACTTAGACCCCATTGGAGCCTTGGGGGCTGGAACCTCCCCTGGATAGAGGGCTACCGTCAGGCATTTCTCTTAGCACAAACTGTTAGATGGATGCACCCTCTTACATCTCTCTCCCCACAATGGATCCATATTGAGCTAGATATTACTGAGACAATTCATCCTTCCTCACTTCTGGTTCCCCGTACAGCCCACAAACCCTGCCCCCCCTTCGGGTCCTAAAACTACACCCATCTCGCCGACTGTAGAGGCAGCCAGGTCTAACTGGTTTGTCACCCACAACCCTCCTACATCCCTCTGTGGCAAAATCCTGATATTACCATTGGTACTCAATGGATCTACTGGAAATCCTGGGTGGACAGGGGCATCCATAAACTGGATGATCTGATGGACCGCAATCTTAAGGCCCTACACATGTTTCAATCCCTTCAGCAAATCTGGAGTTTCTCTCAGTCAGAATTCTGGAAATACCTCCAACTTTGAGCGGCACTCCATCATGTTTTACACCCACCCCCATTCCAATTTAGTACATCAGACTTACACAGCTGGATACAACACCCTGTAGGTCTAGCAGGGCGCATCTATGCTAAGCTGAGAGATACTCTCCCCTCCCAATATGAATGGGCAAGGCACAAATGGGAAAGGATGCTTCAGTCCCCTATTTCTTCTTCATCCTGGGAACAAGCATGGAAAGACATACATGACTGGCTGAATGATGCCAGATCAAGGCTAATACAAAACAAAATAGCCCACTCCTGGTACAAAACCCTGGCTGTTCTCGCTAAAGCCAAACTTCTGGACTCTGGACTCAGACACCTGCTGGAGGTGCCAAGGGCCAGACGCAGACTTACTGCATATACTCTGGTCCTGTCCACAGATACAATCCCTGTGGCTAGGTATACAGGACACTGCATCCAAGGTGATAGGAAAGCAGATCCCTTTCAGTCCCCTTTTTAACATTTTGGGTATTCAGAGTGACCTTCCAAAACTGACCCCCTCCGAGACAAGATGGCCGGCCCTGCTGACTCTTCAAACCAAGAGAACCCTGCTCTGTAAATGGAGATCCCCACTGACTCCCACACTGGTGGAAGTTTTGGCATCCCTCTCATCCCTGGCCAAACTGGACAGTATCTCCCATCTCCAGAAATACCAAATGACCAAACTCAGACTATGTTGGACCCCTTACCTAAACTTTCTGACCTCTCAGAATCTGGGCGATACTCAGGTAGGCATCAGCTGAACTTCCCTATACTCTGTTGGTTAAAGTTAGGCTATTAAGCCGGTGCTCTAAGTGGGGGGTACAACCTCCATTGAGGACTACCCTGTCAGTTCACATAGATTCTGGACACCCAGGACACATGAAGATTATTACAAAGCACTTTAGAGACTCAATGATCTAAATTCGAAAAAGAACACTCGCAGACGCAGGATCCCCAGCTTCTACCACGGATGCGGGTGATCAGGGAAGAGCTTAATGTTTTAACTCTCAATAGAGTGGAAAATTCTCTTCATTTCACCAATCAGAAATATTATGAAGGAGGGAATAAAGCAGGCAGGCTTCTAGCTATGAGGCTTCAAAAGCAGGAGGCGGACAGATATGATTCTCGTATTATCTCTGATAACCCCCATTTGAAATTAATTTGGAGCCGCAATTAATTATTAAGGATTTTCAAGATTATTATTCTCCTCTATGCTAAGGAATGGCATCCTGACCATGAGGCATTAGTGTCAGATTTTTTGAATGGAGTCACCTGGCTCTACAAAGCTGGTTCGACAAACATTTTGTCAACTGACGTTACAGCGACTGATTTATGTTGACTGCAAACTGCTATCGGCATAAATCCGTCTGGAAACCTGCCTGTGTTTTTCAGGGGGGCTTTGGCCCACATCCCCTGGACTTAGGGAATATCAACTTCAAGTTGGAGTTGTTTCATGGAGGGGGTGCAGGACTGAGGGAAAGAGTGCCAGGATCCCAGGCAGACTTTACAGTGATCTGCCGATGTTGTCAGCATCAACGTGATCACTGTAAAGGTTTTGATGTGGGATCAGCATACGGAGTTACCCTCCCTGCCCTTACTCAATCTCAATGAGAGTGCCTTGACAGCCCTTTGTCAGAGGCAGAAGTACTGGTGATTATTAAGTCCATGAAATCTGGCAAAGTCCCAGGTCCGGATGGATTTATTCTGGAATTTTATGAAGTATTTGCCCCTGAATTAACCCCCTTCCTAACTCAGCTCTATAATTCAGTACATGAACCAGGGGATCTGCCTGAGTCATGGAATGATGCTGTCATTTTGGTTCTTCTGAAGCCCGGAAAAGATCTGGACCCCTGGCCAATTTTTGTCCAGTTTCTTTGCTTAATTACGATTTAAAAATATTTAGTAAAGCAATTGTATTACGACTGCAGAAAGTGATATTCTCACTCATCCATCCAGACCAGATGGGGTTTGTCCTTGGTAGGCATTTACAGGATAATGTACAGAGACTGCTAAACATCCTCTTGGCATCTCAGCTGTTGCCTCAAAATCATAGGGGAGCAATAGAAATGACTGATGCCAAGAAGGCATTTGACCACCTTGATTGGCACTTTTTAATGTCCACATTAGCTAAATTTCAATTTGATCAGAAATTTGGCGATTGGCTCCAAAACCCATATACATGACCTGAAGCACGAGTTAAAATCAATGGCTTATTCTCCTTGGGATTCCAAATAGAGCATGGGACTAGACAGGGTTGCCCACTTTCTCCTCTTTTATTTGTATTGAGTTTGAAACCATTCGCAGCATGGGTTAGGCAATCAGAAGAGTTTAAGGGCATTGAGTTAGAAGGTGAAGACCCTCAAATTTCTTTATATGCTGATGATAATTGTACTTAGAAGATCCAGCACATACCCTTCCAGTACTCAAAACCATGCTAACTCAATATGGATGGGTCTTGGGCTTCAAAGTTAATGATACTAAATCCGAAATACTGTTTTTAGAGCCCCAGTCAGTAGACTCTTCCTATAACACTTGGGGGTTCAAGTGAGTAACAAATGGCTTTTGATATTTAGGGGTGTGGATCTCTTGGGAGTTGTCCGCTCTATTTGAAACCAGTTACGGTAAGTTACTGAAAGATGTGCAAATGGATTGTCTTAGATTGCAGGAACTTCCGTTGACAGTGGCAGGTAGCGTGGAAACCATCAGGATGAATATTCTACCTCGTTTCTTGTTTCTTTTTTCCACTCTCCCGTTACCTGTTCTGGACACCTTTTGGCAATCCTTAAAGCGAACTTTATTTGAATTTATTTGGAAAGGGAAACATCCAACGATTAAGTGGCCTAATTTGACATTACCAAAACTTAAAGGAGGCATAGCGATTCATGATTATAAGGTATATTACTGGGCAGCAAAACTTCAACATTTTGTTATGTACGTGTTGGCCCAGGATCTTCCGAGTCGGGCTGTCAAGGAATTGTCTTTTCTCTCCCTGTTGCAAGTTTCTGATATCTTGTTTATGGATGCTGTCAATTTTAAGTCTTTGTCAGTTATTAATCCTTGGACAGCTCTCCTAGTAAAGACTTAACGGGAGGTTAATAAGGCCCTACAGCTTAATTTGAGTATATGTGGTGAGACCACACTTCTTTCATGTTTAGATTTCACACCTAGCTGTTCCATTCCCAGCTTTCAGCAGTGGGGAAACCTTGGCCTTAATTGAATAGAGCAATTTTTTGTTGGAGAGGTTTTCAAATCTTTTGCCCAACTTAAAGAGGAGTTTGGTTGACCCTCCACTGATTTTTTCAGTTTACAAATATGACATTATCTGCTTGAACCCTCAAGGATTAAGTTTTTAAAATCAGAAGTTAATCCCTTATGTGTCTTTTTATTATCTTTAAGTAGACTGCCGAGAGTAGATGGTTGTATCTCTAAACTATATGTTACTTAGGGACTTGGAGCCAGATTTTTTAACTCCTGTTAAACACAAGTGGTAAGCGAATGCTAGGATTTCCATATCCAAAACAGAGTAGGCTCAGATCTGGGGAGGGGTTCAGAAGACTACAGCTTCCCCATCTTGGAGGGAATTTTGCTGATGGATTCTAGTGAGGTACATGTACTTCCATACGCCAGTCATAGTTAAGCATTATGGACGTTTTCATTCTGGTTTGTGTTGGAGGGGGTGTGGGTTAGTTGGAAACCATGCACATATATCTTGGGAATGTCCCTGGATTCAACCATTTTAGGGGAGAATTGCCTCAGCAGTGGGACAAATGTTAGGCCTAGATATACCCCTTCATTTTCAGATTTGGGTTCTGGGACTGCCCCTGGCAGTAATGAAAGGTGTTGGGGTTAAATATTTATTTTATATGTTGGTAGCAGTGGCTCTTAAGACTCTTACTCAACTCTGGCTCACTTCAATGTTACCATCAGAGGAAATGTGGCTTCGAAAGTATCAGGGTATTCTGGTAATGGAATGGGTGATGACTTTACTGAGGCTTCAGAGTGATCGCTTTCTAAGTCGATAGTACAGTTTTTTCTCTTTATGACTGAAAAAGAAGGGCTCGATGTAGCAGAGATACTGGCTCATTATAAATGAATATATTTATATATAATTATTCATAATTATGAATTTGAGTGAGACTTTAATAATAGTGGTAGTAGCTCATTTTATTTCCTGTCTGGGTACTTAGTTCAGCCTTGGTTACTTTATTTGTGAGAATAAGAGCATGTTTCTAGTTGATTACGTGTCTGGGTGTTTTAAATATTTGGTTGCTCACTGTATTATTCTTCTTAGCTGCTGCACCCAAACACTTTCTATTGTGAAGTTGCATTGTTTGTTTGAACATATTAATAAAGTTTAATTAAAAAAATATTCATACAGTGAGTTTAGAGTACAGTAATACTTGTAGAGTGATTGTGATTCAAAAGCATGACGGTAGTGCTCCGTAACTTTTATTGCACACACCTTTTCTCTTGTTCTAGTTTCTGTGGTGCCATTGCTTAATTAGTCCTTTTCATGAGTTGTGTCTTCTGCCTCTCCATTTTGGCGAAAACTTCCATTGTGAAGTCAAACAGTCAAGGAACTGCCTTACCCATGAACCGGCTAAGACAGCACTCTTCACCTGGCCCAGGCAACACACACCTTAATCAGAGATCTGACAAACTAGTATAGGTTTGCAATTTTCAGCTCGCTTCACAAACACACACCCACACTTTACTCTTACTATTATAGACTGCTTCCCTATCTGGGTAAGACTGACTCCCCACCTTGGTTTACTGTTATCAGCTGCCTCCCTATCTAGGTGCAGTCTTAACAACCCTATTGTTGATATTGTTATTGGTTTCCTTTCCATCTGGGTTAGGTCCCCCATTACTCTTTCTGGTTCTGTAGCCTTTCTCATGGCAGTGGCCTGGTTCACCACCCCCGCTGAATGTTGCCTTGCTGCTATTGACAAGAGCTGCCAGTACTGGCATTACTCCTGGCTTGTGCTTACTAGCTAACCATATTTTTTATCACTGGTGGTCATACTAGCTCACCTGCCCCATCATGTTGCTCATCCCCCTCCCTCCTCCCTCTTCTCCTCTCTTCCCTCCTCTCTCTCTCTCCTACCTTCCTCCTCTTTGCCCAGTCCACCCCTCCTCTACTCTCTCCCCCTTTCACCATCTCACACTTTCCCATCCTCCTCCCTTCCCTTCCTCCCTATCCCCATCCCCTGGCATCCTAGGTGCTACCTTCTACCTTTTCCCTGGCTTTACTTTGAAGCCCTCTGGCATCTTTTGCCATCCTTCCATTCCACATTCAACCCCTCACTCCTGCCTCCATCCTACCCATCCAAGTGGCTCATGGGCTCACTTAAACTCCTCATCTCCTTGCTAATAATGGTGATAGAGGATGTTGAGCTCAATCCCAGTACCATTTCTTCCAGCTCCATACAGCTTCCTAAAGGGCTGCATGTGACCCACCATTACATCTGGAGTCCCCACCTGAGGACTGATCTCCTGCAACTTATCACGCTTAAACTGAATCTAGATGTTCTAGTCCTCTCAGAATCCTGGCTCTCTGCCTAGATACCTGATACATCAACTGCTTTCCCTAGCTTCACAATCTTGTGGCAGAATCAAGACAAGAGAGATGGTGGAGTAGCAATCTACATCTCCACTCATTTATAATTCAAGCCAGTACTCTTAGTCACCACTCCCTCTTCCTATGATCTGATCCTTCTTAAACTCTTGTTTCCCTTCTCTGTCCCTGTGTTGATCACAGGTGTCTACTGTTGCCATGAATATATCCTGCTTCCATAAATGAGTTCCTGTCCTCCATCTCCTCACTCCTCCTCTGTGGAGTTGCTCATTCCCATTGACTTCAACAACAGGCTCTCCCCTTCTTCCCAGAATTCATGCCACAATGTAAAATCACTGCAACTTTCCCTGTTAATCTCTGACCCCACAAATCTCAATCTTAAAACCCATAACCACTCCCTACAGGACTGAGTTATCTCATCTTACCCTCACAGGACTGTGGATTCTGGTGTCCTCCCTGATGTTCTCAGTGACCACCATATTATCTACTGTGTGTGAAAAATTTAGCATCCCAAAGCACCCTCTAAATGTATCCACATCTACTCATTTAGGTCGCTGGACTTGTCTTCTCTTCACACTGACCTACTTTCTATTGATTGGTTTCCTATCACAGCAGCAGTCAACATTAGTTCTGCCCTTCAAGTTCATCAACTCTAACTTAATGACCATCTAAACCACCACACCACAATTAAAAAAAAATAAGGTTAGAGGCTCCCACCTCGCAGGGAACTCAGCCAAGCTACTTGCCTGCTTCCATTCAAGAGACCAAGCCTATCAAGCTCATAAGGCCACTGGCTCCCTGGCTGACATGGCAAATTATCAGGCCCTTTGCAATACAAGAGTTACTGTACCAGACTTGTGAAGTCTGAATACTTTGCATCCACACTCCAGAACAGTATCAATCATCCCTAAAAGTAGGTTATCCACTACGTATCCTTACCTCCAACCAAGTACCCTTCTTCCATTTTCAGGTTGAGTAACTCCACCATATCTGATACTGTTGCTGTTGCCTCCTTCTTCATCTTCTTCACCTGCTGTGCTCAATTCCTCATCTACTCATCTCCACCTTACCCCATCTCCTCCCCCTCCACCCCTTCTCTTTCCTCTCTGTCTCCTTCACTCCCTCCATTCTTGCTGATTCACTCAAGGCCTTAGTAGCTCATAAACCCCTCGAGGGTCTGAGACATGAAGGCCTTGATCCTATGGTCTTCCACCTCTCTACTCACACTATTGCTATTCTTAACATTTCTATCCTCAAACTCTCTTTCTCAATTGCCACTGTCCCAGACAACTGGAAACATTTTGGCTTAGCTTCCTCCCTCCACCTTACCTGCCTCCTTTCATCCTCCTCTGCCCCTCTTACTCCCTCCACAACACCTACCCTCACTCCCTCACCCTTTCTTACACGAACTCGTCCACAGGCAAAGCTGGCTTCTCCTTCCTTTTTTCCCAAAGCTCTGGTCTATCCTTCATCCTCCTCCTACCTGCTCTGCCTGGTCCCTCTTCTCACTCAAATCCCTCCTTCATGACTTCACTACTCCCTCCTGTAACTGCCCTTTAGTATAATATGACCTAGTTTCCAGACCCTCATAGACAACAGTTTAACCTGGGTTTTTGGGAATTGCCTTTGTTGAATCTGTCATTCAGTACAACCGTCAATTGTCATTATGTCCTTTAGTCATCATACTATCATAATAGGAATGTAAGGAAGTACAGAAGGCCGAAACCCATGAGAAGTTTCCATGAGGGCTAATTTTCCCTTAATTATGACACATAATATAATCATCTAGATGTTTTTTAAATTCATTTTGTTTTACTCAAAACTACATAGAAACATAGATGTTGACAGCTGATAAGGGTGCAGAGGCCCACTGCGTCTACCTATTTTAGTGCTTTTTGTGCACATGTGTATCACTAATTAACGTAATATCTTCTCTTATTGCATTCTTCAGCTCCCTATGTGTCTGTCCCATGCCTTCTTGAAGCCTGTAACGGTTTTCACCTCACCCCCTCAGCTGGCAGCCAGTTCCATTTATCTACCACCATCTCTGTGAAAAAGTGTTTCCTCACACTTCTCCTAGCCCCCACCCCACCCCACCCTGGCTTCATGCTGTGGCCCTAGTCCTAGAGTACTTTTTTCTTTGGAAGATTGAATCTACTTGTCCTCTGTTTCTCCCGAGAGGTATTTATATGTTTCATATTACATATTCAGGAAGCTTGTTCCATGACTCCACCACCCACTGGGTAAAGAAGTGTTTCCTGGCAAAAGTCCTAAATAATTTCCTCTTTGACTGTAGTATGTGTCGTCTTCTTTGTAAATGGCTTTGTTTATTGAAAGATTTAATTCATTCATCATATATAGTATGTATCATAAATGATATCATACAATGTTAGGGGGTCACCTCTTAGACACCTTACCTTGGAGGACATTAAATTCAAAGAGATCAGTCTATCAGGGAAGGAGAGATTGTTCAGGCCCTTTATACTTTTTGTAATTCTCCACTGCATTTTCTATAACTCACCATCATATTTACTTGTGTGTGAATACCACAGCTGGCTAGCATAGTCCAAGTGGGGACGTACATAGGATCTATAGAGTGGGATAATAACTTCTTGATCCCTGCTCTTTATGTGTTTTTTGATCAACCACCATATCTTATTGGCTCTTGAGATTACTGTAGTACATTGTGTATTAAATTTTAGGAATTTAAAAGTAATAACCCGCAGATCCCTTTCCTCAGTAACAGAATTTATCTTCTTATCTCTCTAACTCCAACTTATTCACTCCCTTCCAATCTGATTTTTGGAAAAAACACTCCTCCACCGCCTCTTTGATTAGGCTTACTGACTCCATCCTCTCAGGGATGGACAGTGGTGAAATCATGTCTGCCATTTTTGTCGACCTAGCCAAGGCTTTCGACATGGTTTCCCACACCCTCCTACTAAACTCCCTTTCCTCAGCAGGTCTGACTGACCCAGCCACTAACTGGCTCAGATCCCACCTTGTAGGTCGAGCCCAGTCAGTCAGAATCACTGACTCAACATCTCCTCCCCTCCCGATCAACACTGGTATGCTTCAAGGGTCCATGTTGGGCCCTGTACTATTCTCCATATTTCTTAATGACCTACCATCTGTCTGTACATCAACCTCAATACATATGTATGCAGATGACACGGTCCTCTACACCTCCAGACAGTCCCCCACTGATTTTGCAAACAGACTTCAGCAGGACTTCAATAATGTTCAGAACTGGTTTAGCTCTCATCAACTTTTTCCAAATGCCAAGAAGACAGTTTCCATGACCTTTGGCACTATGTAGAGACTCTCTAGCCTCCCCTCCCTGCCCCCCTTCCATACTCTTGATGGGACAGTCCTTGAGGACACCTCCTCATTTAGATATCTGGGTGTTTGGCTTGACCAACATCTCACCGTCTCTGGTCATGTGGGCACCATCCTGAAAAAGCTGCACCCCAAGCTCAGTGCCCTGTACAGGAACAACTGCCTCCTTCTCCCGGCTAGGCTCAAACTTGTCCAGGAGATGATCCTACCTATTTTTGACTACTGTAATGTAGTCTACAGTGCCGATACCAAGAACTCCTTAGCCAGATTGGATACCCTCTTCATCTCCTTGTCACTTCACTCTGGACTCTTCTCCTCTCACCCACCACTGTCAACTCTACCACTCCCTGGCATTTCCCTCACTAGAAAATAGATGGCTCCATCATTGTGTTAAATTTGTCTCTAAATTCTAGTTTGGATCACTCCCATCCTATCTCATTTCCTCTCTATCAGTCCTCCCTCCCTCCCTCTGCCCACTCACTTACATCTCACAACTCCCATTCCTTGGTTAACCCCTCACCAGTCTACCACTGTAGGCCAGACTGCTTTCTCATATTGCTTCCCAAAACTGTGGAATTCACTTCCTCACCAGATTCGCCACTCTTCCTCCCCCTCTCCTATAATTTCAGCCCTATGTAATTTCCTCTCTGGGAATTATGCCTGCAATTAGCCTACCTAGTATTCCTGACCTGCTCCCCAACCTCTATCAATATATATTCAGTAAGCTATTCTGAATTACAGATCTCTTCCAGCCCCACTACTTTCTTTCCCTGCAGAGATCCCTACCTGGCCATTCCTTTGGGTTATCTATAACTGCCAATATAACTATGACTTTAGATTTCTATCAGTCCACAACTATCAATACAGTTACAGCCAAAGACATGGTCAGATATTTCCTGAAGTTTCTGTGCTATTTCTAGAGAAATCTCCTGCTTTCTGCATTTCCACAGTAGGGACAGCAGAGAGAAACTCTTTAAAAATTTCTTGAAATATCTAGAAATATCTAACCATGTCTGTGGCTACTACTATATATCTATAACCCTGATTCCTATTCATCTGCTCCTCTCCCAGCCTCACTACCTTTCCACCTCTGCTGGTACTCCCTATCCACTCCTTCCTTTTGGGCTAAATGGTACCATCATCATGAATTTAAGGTGTTATCCTAATGTAATGCACTTGACCTGTTTATTGTGACCTCAGTAAGTAACTGTACTCATCTGCTGCACTTAATATGTTCTTTCTATTATTTGCTATTCACCACTGCCAATATTGTTGTAATAATGTTCGCTGTTGCATGCATGTAAGTATTTCCACTACCCTTTCCCCCAGGATGCACCATGAGATGAGCAACTTGTTGTTCAGTGTGCCTTTCTTGGTGAAATGTTTCAATAAATAAAAAATAAAAAACATTTTAACATAGTATTTCATAGAATGTATTTATTATATTTATTGGTTTTACCCAAATGCATGACACTGCATTTGTTTAAGTTGAGGGCCATTCCCCATGTGTACTTCCATGCAGTGATCTTGTCAAGATCTTTTTGAATTGACTCAGCCTCTGAGGTGTTACTGCAGGGTCCACCCAGTTTGCCATCATCTGCATACTTGGAGCTCCAGTTTTTACTTCCTCAGTCATATCAGATATGAACAATGAAAAGATCATAGGAGCCAGAACAGATCCCTGCAGTACTCCACTTGTAACATCCCCACTAGTGGATATGTTCCCATGTATAGAAACTTATTGAGTATGATTAGTGAGCTAGTGTTGTGCCTAGTTTATTATTTTAACATTTAGGTTCAATTAAACCATCTTGTCTATGATGATCCAGTGTGGAACAGAGCCAAAGGCTTTGCAGAAATTGATGTATATGACATCTACTGGAATTCCACAATCGAGGGCCCTACTAACTTTTTCATAAAAACACAGCAAGTTTGTTAAATATGACCTGTCTGCTTTAAACCCATGCTATTCTGAGTCATCTCCATTTGAACTACTAAGGTGCATCTTTATTTTATACGTTATTATAGATTCCATTATTTTACCAGCCACTGATGTTAGACTGACGGGGCGGTAATTTTTAATGTCAGCTGTGTTACCCTTTTTGAATATGGGAATCACCTGAGACATTTTCCAGTCATTTGGCACTTCCCTAGTACTGATGGACTCATTAAACAATATTGCCAATGATTTTAGAACACTTTTACCTAAAATGTTTAAGCATAATTGTGGACATTTTGTCTAGATTGGGAGAACTATAATCTTTTTTAATTTTTTCTCTACAATGTCAGTTTCCTGAATTAAAATTCCTACAGCAGCACTGTCATTTGAACTTGATAACTGACAATTATATTTAGTAAACACCATACAGAAGTAATGGTTAAATGAGTCAGCCAATATTTCAGTCAGACAGAGTTACAACTTCCTGGTTTATCAAGCCAATTGCATTTCTGCACTTTGTAATGAGTTCATGTATCCGTAAAGTTGTTTAGAGTTTCCTTTTTAGCCTGCTTGGCTAACTCCAATTCCATCATCTTTTTGGATTTATTAATTACATTTTTGCACTGTTTAAGTAATGCCTAGTATTTAACTCAGTCTTTATATGACCTTGATATCAACTATTTGTTATATTAGGTTTTTTTTTGATCAGGCAAATAATTTTAATATTAAGCCATCTTGGTTTATGGCCTCCATTACTATATTTTTTTACCTTAATTATATGTTAATGCCTGATACTAATGATATTTGTCCTTATCTTGTGCCATATATCCTCAACTGAGCAACTGCTTAATCCCTTTTTCTCTTAATGCTATTAATTTTTTCTTGTACTATTTTATTATTTGCAGTGTGGTATAGGAAAATCTCAGTTGCTCTGACTGATCGAGATGCAGTCAAACTAATTGAGAAGTATACTGTGTTATGGTCACTATCTCCAATTGGTTCTTTCACCTCACAAGTTGTGATGTTAATACGATCAGATTTTAGTACTAGGTCAAGTATGTTATTCTTTCTTGTTCCTGAGTTAACTATCTGATTTAAATTTAGCTGTAAGCAGGTATCCATAAATACTTTGGCAGCACAGTTTGATGCCTGACTTGTTATCCAATTTATATCAGGGAGATTATAGACACCTGTTATAATAACACTGCCTAGTTCACATGCCCTTTCAATTTCAGCCTCAATGTTGGCATTGAGATTTATATCAAAGTCAGGTGGTCTATGAAACAGGCCAATAATCTGACCTGTTTGTTTTTGTATCAGCTATTTTGATCCACAATGATTCAATTGCTGAGTTAGGACTTTTAATGATGTCTGACATATCACTAGCAGTGGTGTATATGGCAATTCCTCCACCCTTTTTATGCTTTCTTTCATTACAAAATAAATTATACCCCAAGATATTTTTATCCCAAATGTCATGCTTCATTCACCATGTTTCTGTAACAAGAGCTATATCATGATTATCTTCATGGCATCTATGTTCTAATTCAGCTTTTTTATTTTTCATGCTTCAGGCATTTACCACTAAACACCTTAATTCTTTATTAGTGTGTATTTGTGTGAAGATATGTATTAGTTCAAATTCTTATCTGAAGTGATCAGGTGTGTTTTGCTAATCCTGCCCCCTGTCTTAGTCAGTTCAAATGAATCAAGTCCAAATTGGTGCAAATTACTAAAGCAGTGGGGAGAAAAAACAAAGAGAGGTGTGTTTATTTGGGGGGGGTAGTGTTCCTCCTAATTCTTTCTTTTATTTTGCTCTATCAGTGGTCTTCTATTTAGATATTATGGCCCAGATATTCAAAAGAGTTAAGCCATGCACAATAGGGTTACGCCTGGGCAAGTCCGAAATTGCGCCATTCTGCGATATTCAGCAGGAGGCAGTTGTGCCCCTGAAATCATGCTGAGCAACAGCGCAATGATAATGAAGGCATGTGCAACCGAAGGAGGAGGAACCATGCATAAATGGCGCAGTGCGATATTCAACGACTTGCGCCATGCTCAATAGGGGAGCAAGTGGAAGTTGCACCATAGCAGAAATGAGCCAAAATAAAAAGGAGCAAGGGAGAGGCGCAAGAATGCTACATGGAAGTCACATGAGGCAGAACCCTAGGCAGACAGGCAGGGCAGGAGGGACAAACAGGGCAGGCCAGGGAAAGGGCACTCTGAACACCCAGGCACAGGGAAGGTGTGGGGAGCCACAGCTAGTGCAGAAGGGGGAAGTGCCACACAGCACAGAGGCCACCACAGGCAGGTGTTCCTGGTGCAGGGGAAGTAGCAGGGAGGACAGCGGGGGGAGTACAGCAACAGCTGTTGGGGGGGTGAACACAAGCCAGGGACATGGCCAGTGCCACCTTCCAGATGGAGGCCCTTATGAGGGGGGGTGAGAAGGCAGGCAGCAGGGGGGCATGGCCGTGGAAGGGCCTGTTGGTGGTATGCTCCCAACAGGCAGTACCGAGCTTGCACCAGCTTTGAGCTGTACACTGATACTGAGATTGTGGGCTGGTACCACCTGAATAGGGCAATTCTGAGGCAAATCTGTGAGCTGTGCAGTGATGTGATGCAGGCACCCACATGACAGAGCCATGCCCTGTCAGTGGAGACTAAAGTAACAGCCTGCATGTGCTTGCTCACCACGAGTACCTTCCAGAGACCAACTGGGGACACCACAGGCATAACCCAGTCAGCCACGTCATTCCACCTCACCCAGTTCCTCAGTGCACTGCTGCCACATGCTGCGGAATACATCCATTTCCCCAGCACAGCAGCGGAGTGCACAGCAAACATACAGGAGTTCCACAGGGTAGCAGGTATGCCTGGTGTGCTAGGGGCAATAGACTGCACCCATCTGGCCATACGCACATCACCTGGCCCCGAGGGGGCCGCATACATTAATTGCAAGGGCTATGCCAGCATCAACTGCCAGGTGGTGTGCGATGCCAGGGGGTGCATAATTAATGTCTGTGCCATGCACCCTGGGGAGCACACGATGCCTTCATCTAGCACCAGTCAGCACTGTGCCACAGATTCAAAAGTGGGGACATCCCCACTGGACACCTAGTGGGTGAGTATGCAAACCACATGGACAATCATAGGGCCTGGGGGGGCATGGCCAGAGGTGACATGGGTAATGGCCCACATGGCCCCGGGGCAGGGTGATGCTGATCACCAAACTAACCTCTGCCCTCTACACACAGGTGACAGTGGATACCCACTCCATCCCTGGCTGCTCACACCCTACAGGTGGCCCGCGACCCCATCGCAGCAATGCTACAATGAGGCACATGCCACCACACGTAATGTCATCAAGCAGGTGTTCGGGATGCTGAAGGCACATTTCCGTTGCCTGGACACCTCCGGCGGTGCCCTACAGTACAGCCCCTCAAAGGCCTGTGGGCTATTCCTGGCCTGTTGCATCCTCCACAACATGGCCAATGAATGTGGGTTAGCCATACAGGTTGAAGAGGGGGACAGCGATGGGGACAATGAGGACACCAGTGATGATGGTGATGGGCAGCCCCCCCTTTGGCCGACGGGACCCCTGACTGATCCGGCTGGCACAGCTGCACTGGGAAATCATCACAGAGGAGCACTTCAGCCAACCCACATAAGTCATGGGGCCATGTGCAACCACTAGTGGCTAAGGCACAACCCACAAACACGCATGGACACACACCAGGGGTGCATGCCATCAAGGGAAGTGGCAGGGTACAGAAGCACACACAACCAGGGATGGGTGAGGATTAACATGCCATGTGGATGGACACACACACACGCACACACACAATGCACCAAATGTGCACAGAGGGCAGGAGGCACACTGACCCAGAATGCCAACCCTAGCAACACACATGTCCACAGGCCACCATGCCCACTGCCTGTCCATGTGCGTGTGTCAGATGCTGAGCACCATTGCATATTGGTGTACAGCACAATGCAGGCATCATCATGCACACGCAACTGCGGACAGCAGCTGGGAGGGTGTGCAGATGGACTGTGTGACCACGTGCAGGACCGGGTACCCACCCGTGCACTGCCCACTGAAACACACAATGCACACAGGGCAGCACCAGACAGTAGCCGCGCTGGAAGACAGGTCAGTCATGCGACACAGTGCCCCGGCCACCACGGATGTGTGGGCAGCCCCACTGAGACCCGTCAGCACTGAAAGACTGACCACTGGCCTCATGGGGTGGCATTGATGGTCCCCCAGGGGTTCCACTGCATGAACATGACCATGCTCGCACAGGGGTCTGCAGCACACTGAACATGCCTGCACCAGGAGTGCTCAGGATGCCCACAGCTGAATCCGGTGTCGACAGGGTTGGAGTCACACGATGCCGGGAACGGGGGTTGGACAGTGCACTGCATGGTATCCACGATGTATGGGCACCTGACTGTGTACCCATCGTGGCCATGACAGCAGTGAATGCCTGTGCATGCCTGTCAATGGCAGCAGTCACATCCTCCTGCAAATGGTCCATCCCTGCCAGGATCAGAGCAGTGTCCCTGCTGCGACACTCCTCTGCCAACTCCAGAGCCACAAGCAGTGCATCCACAGATGTCGCAAGCCGCATCTGCTGCTGGACTGATGCTTGCAGTAGGCAGGTGTGCTCATCCAAGAGGTCATCTGCCTCCTCGGCATCCTGTCCCTCAGGGTGTGCATGGCCATTATGATCAGCACCCCTTGAGGTTGGGTGCTGCGCACCAGGACCAGGTCTGGGCATGTCCACAGGTGGTGCACAGATGCCACCGCTGAACCCTGTACCTCCAAGCCCATTGGCCGACTGCTGATGCTGCCCCTCCAGCTGCCGCTCCCCAGGGCTCATTGGTGCCACCACAGTGGCTGCAGCAGTCCCACTGTCCTGAACAGACACCAGTGCTGCCCCACTGGGGCTGACAGGCACAGGCTGGGACTGTGCTGACACACAGGCCTCCATGGCAGCACCACCCACAGCCATGGGCACGAATTGCCCTGCTGTGTGGCCATCCTATGGCACACACGTGTCACTGCCCATGATGTTAGCGTCATCATCACCAGTGATGGACTCTGCACCAGCCACAGTCACAGCATGCTGGCATCTGTGGATGCCAGCACGCTGGGACACAGGCAGGGCTTCCTCCACACCTGTTACAATGACATCAGTGTGGACAGCCAGGCGGCCCCACTGTCGCAATGATCAACGTATACCTGTGGAGGTGGATGGGCCCTCCTCCAACTCCAGCTGACTGTCCTCAGTGGACAGGCCCACCACCGCTGACCCATGCAGATGCTCAGGATCTGTAAGGGAAAGCAAAGTCGCGTTACTGCATGTGACCTACCCTGCCTCCCCATAGACAGACCATGACTTACCATGCAGTGATGGGCCACCACACGTCTGGAAGCCACCACCCAAACACCCTCAATGGCACTGCATTGCATGCTTCCAGCAAGCCTCTTCTCCTGTGGGGTCAGCTGTACCACCTCCAGCTGTCCCCCACCTGTTGCAGCACGTGCTGCCCTGATGGCAGCCACCTTCTCCTTTATCCTCCTCCTGTCTATGCCCATCTTTTTCTTATACTCCTGCATGGAGCACTGGTGGCTGCCATGCAGGTTCACAGCAAGTGCCACCTCGTCCCATGCAGCAGCACAGGCTTGAGGTGTTCCTCGCCGTCCACTGAGAAGTGGCTCCTGATCCAGCTAGGCCTCAAACAAGGCTTCGGTTTTGGCCTTGGTAAAGTTTGGCCTCCTCCTCCTCCCACCACTGTGTTCCTCCTCTCCAACAACCTGCTCGATCATTATGTAGCCTGTAAGAATAGCAGCTGTTACCTGTGACTGTGCAGTCCCATGCATGTCCCTAAATCCACAGTCCACACTCCCAAACAGCATGCAGCTCACCAATAGACTGCAGTAACTGACTATGGCCACTGCAGCACAATGTCGCACTTTTATAGCGCAACCCATGCAAATGAGAGGAGGAGCAACTTTAAGTAGATGCAAATTGCAGTTCTGCGCCATTGAATGGCTGATTAGATGATTTGCATATGACAGCTGAATATCACGCTGTTGCACTTTGTGCAATTGTGTTGAATGTGCTGAGCCAATGGCACAGTTCTGTGACATGTGTAGTACACACCTCACTGCGCATGCCCGGGTTGCTGACGCAGGCGTCTGCCATGCTGATGACGTGCTGTGCGTGGCAGGCAATGCAGGGCACAGCCATCATTGTGCCAGTGGCGCTATAGCGATGGTCACTACATGGCGCTGTGGCACTGGGCCATCATAGGTGCAGTGGGCCAACTGCACAGTAGACCACTATGGTGCTGGCACGCAGGCAGCCAATCGCGATACACGCATTGTGTTCCAATGGTGCTGTGCGTGTCCATGCGCCAGAGGCCCTTGACCCTGTGCCCAACCTTGGCCCCCTAGGCACCATGCATCAGGCATGGGTGCACCTCTATTGTGCTGTTCAGTGACACCGCGATAGGGAATGGCAGCGCTGTACCGCGCAGCATCTGCACATGGGGAGCCGTGCTGCAGAGTGCCATATTGCCAACTACAAAACTGAGAATGGCACGCAGAAGGGCAGCCCAGTGGTCTGCTATTGAACTGGCCAACCTAGTGGCCATTGTGGAGCCACACCATGGGCCTTTGTTTGGGGAGGCACCCCTGGACATTGCCAGGACCCAGATGTGGCAGAGGGTGGCCACTGCCCTTGAGGAGGCCACTGGATGGGGGAGGAGTGCCGAGCAGTGCAGGCACCGATATGGGGACCTGTGGTGGAGGGAGCTGGAGCTACTGGCATGCCTGCGGGCATGTGCCAGGAGGGGCACGGTGCCATGGCCAGGTAGGGGTTCCATTAACACACTTTTATCATCCATATGGGTAACAGTGTTGCATGTGTCCAGCACATAGGGAAGGGACCGTCTGGGATTGGCTGTGGTAGTGTTCACAGGGTGTGGGGTGGGTGGGTCTGGCTAGGTGGGAGGGCACACACCTGGGGCAGGGGGACTTTGCTATGGGATTGTACTGATGTTCCTCTCTCCATGTTTGCCCCACAGGCCCGGAGGAATGCCACTGTGTGCTTGAAGAGTGGCGGCAGGAAGAGTATGGTGCAGCCAGGTGGGGCAAGAGCCCTCACCTCCCACTTGACCGGCTCGATGAAGATGAGTGCCATGCATCCATGATTACTATTGCATGCTGTGTGACAGGGTGGGCAGTGAGGCATGGCCACCATCCATCGACACCACTGCCATGCACACCACTTGTTACAGTCAGCACTGTCCAGTGGCAATGCATGTCTGGGAGTGTGTCAATGGTGGTCCATGCGTGCACCAGGTACATGGTTGTGCCACTGCCTTTGCACCATATAGCCATGTCACTAAATGGCCACAGTGGTGCTGTGCGTGACTTGGCCGGTGGGCGTGTGCAGCATTCCGCATGGCTGTATGCACCTGGGTGGGCAGGTCCTGTGGACGTGATCACTGTAGGTAGTCACACACCATCACAGAGGTATGTCCCATGGCCGTATGCCATGCACAGTGGGCGGGCTGTATGGGGTTGTGCATTCACACCTGTTGACTGTGCTCCCTTGTCCTAGGTACCCGCCAGCTACGTGAAATCTGGGAGGTGCTGCGGGAGATATTATTGGTGGCAAGGGCATCGCTGGACATCCTGAGATGCATTGACAAGACCGGGGTCCTGAGGAGGCACAGGGCTCGGAGGAGTCAGAGCGGGGAGAGGCGATCCCGCTAGGGATACATCAGTCCTAGTATTCCCCTATCCCCCCGGACCCACCCTCACATCCCTCCTTTCCCATCCCATTTGTCTGCCCCTGCTCTCTCCCTACCCCACCTTGTTTGTGGCCCCCCAATCTTGTATATAGTTCATGTAATATTGTATATAGTTGAATGTTATATATTTTTTCAATACATTTAATTTTGATATGAATACTATGGTGGTCTCTGATTTGCAGCAGGCTATAGGTGCTCAGCTGCAGTGGTGTGCATGGCGTCAGGGGTGGTGTGGTCATGGGTATGTGTGTGTGTCCATGTGGAAGTGACTATGGTGTGGGGGTAGCTATCAGTCAGTGTCTGTGGTGTGTGTGTCATGCTCTGTGCACTGGATGACTGTGTGCAGTTGTCCATGGTGCATGCTCTGTGTCCATGGCACACCCATCGGCCCATCCATGGCCTGTACAGCTGACACACATGCATGTCTGTGACCTGCATGGTCCACTGGCATGTCAGTGGTGGCAGTCCCTGCAGGGCAGCCACTGTACCCATCAAATTGCTGGGTTGCCTCCTGTTACTGGTGTGGTGCATGCCTGCCTTGGGTGGCACTGTGGGAACCACAGTTGTTGTCCCACCTCCATGTATTGCCTTGTGTGTGTTGCAGGGGATGTGCCCCACTGTCTGTGACTTGTGCTCCAGGTGATTGATGGTGGTGAATGGGTCCACAGTGCCTGTGCAGGGTGGCTGGCACTCCAGTGCCATGGAGGACTGCAGGTTGTGTGTACACAGTTTACATGCACCCACACTGGGGGCTTGGTTGTCCCACCACTGCGTCCCTGTGTTGTTGTGCCCTTGGGTATGGGTGGGTGTCTGTCCATACACTGTGTGGCATCCAGTGTGGTGTATGCTTCCATGCACCACTGTGGGTGTCTGTGCTGGCTGTTGTGGCCAGTAGTGGGTCGGGGTGTGTCATTGGACTACTGTGCAGGGTGCTGTACCACTGGTGGTGGTGTCAAGGGCACACCCTGTCCCATGTAGGGTACCTCATGTGCCGATGCATGGTTGATCTCTCAGCAGTACCACGGGGGGACTGTGCATGGTGGCACTGTGTCTGCCATTGTTGCATTGCTGTGTGCTGCCACCCGCTGATGGGTGCTCGTGGTGGGGCTGGCTTGCATGGTTCTGTGGTGCACAGGGTTGCAGTGTCACAGTGGGGGGGTGGCATGCATGGGGTTTCCTGCAGTGGTGGTCACTGCTCATGGGGGAGTGTCTAGGGGTCACAGTGCAGGGTGTGCTCTGCACTGGGGGGGATGGTGTGGCACAGGGTGGTCAGCCCTCCTTGTGCGCCAGTCACAGCTTGCCAGTAGGTGTGATGGGGCACCATGGCCCAGCTGTGGGTTGTTTGCTTGTCTCCATGGGCCAGTGGTTATTCCAGCCCTCCCCCAGTTGTGCAGTGCATGGGGTGTGGGGGGATGATGTCTGTTCTGATATGTGTTCCTGTGCCCATCTGTGGCATGGGTGGTGGGACCCTACCTCCCTGGTTGTGCATTTACATTGCTCTGCTGCTGGGGGGTGTCCCTGGTTACGCAATGGTGCCTCTGGACTGCTCAGCTGAACATCCCTTGTTGCTCTATGGCGCATCAGATCTGCTCAGCTTCCCCTCCCTAGTTGCGCTATGGCGCAGGTGGTGCGATATTCAGTCGTTGGCTGTAGGCGCAGTTGGGCCTGCTCCATTTTTGAATATCACATCTCTTGTGCATGAGAGCAATAGACTAGTGCTTGCTTCTGCTATTGCGCACTTTTTGGGCGCAGTTTGAATATCTGGGCCTATGTGTATCAGTGAATATGCCCAGATATGTTGCTGCTTGCCATTTAATTTTTAATAGGGTTTAAGGCCCTATTTAGTTATTGTGAAGTGTTGTTAGAAATACATTTAAACTGTTGATAAATAGTTTAGAATTAATATAAAATATGGAGTTTAGCAACATCATAGTTTTTAGGTAGCTTTTGTATGCTCTTACTATTTGTATTTATAAAACATATATAGGTTGAATATATTTATTTATATATAAGCACAGTCACTTTAACTATTTTTTTTATTATAATATACTTTATTAAAATTTTCCACCGTTACATACCTACATGCGATCAACAGAATGACCATACAATGCGGTACATCACACATCTTCCCTTGGCATTTTGATTCATTACATTCACCATTTACCTTTACCCTCCTCCCATCCCACTCCTCCCTAAACCCCTCTCCTCCACCCTTTTGCCCCTCCCATAGTTCACCTCCCTACCCTACCCTCCCTTACCCCCCTTGCAAGGACTGCATCTCCCTTGTACTCTGAACTGATGTCCTGGACACTCCTCTTGTGAAATACATGCTTCCCCTTTAAACCATCCTACCTACTCTCAAACTGGGATATTGCCTTCAGTCCAATGGATTGAATCTTCCAGTCATGAATTCTAGAAATTGTTTCCATCTCTTCTTGAACTTGCCCCTATTGTTACATTGCATTGCAATCAATTTTTCTGCATAAAATGCTGTGTAAATTTCCTGAATCCATTCCCTAAAAGGTGGCGCAGTATCTTTAATCCAATATCTAAGAATAAGAAGCAATGTTACTGCCGAGACAAGGGCAAAGTAATATTTGAATGTTTGGGATGTCAAAGCTGAGAGGCTGCCCACAATGCAAGTCTCTACGTCGAAATGACATTCCCTACCCAACAATGGTTCTACAAATTTAATTACCTGTTGCCAAAAATCCTGAATTACTGGGCAATACCACAGCATGTGTATTAAAGTTCCTTGATCTTGCAAACACCTATGACACCTTCCCTCTTGGCTCTTACCCATTAATTTAAGCTTTGTGGGAGTATAAAACAAATTATGTAGGATATTGAAATGAAGTAGCCTTAGTCTATCCTGTTTCAGCCATCTATAATGAGACTTCCAGACTTGCTCCTATGTTTCCGAGTCATAGAATATACCTACGGACTGCTTCCAATAAAACGCGGTCGAGGGATAATTATGCCAGAATCCTACCAATAAGAATCTGTAAATTTTTGAAATAGCTTTAGACTGACTTGCTAGTTGGAACATTTGTCCTAATATCTCCTTCATTTTAGAAGACCACGGTGGGGTTTCTACATTTGCCAGTATACATTTTTTAAGTTGTAAATATTTGAAGACAGGTACGGATCTCATACCCAATTTTTGTTGGATCCATCCTGGAGAATCAAAGGTATTCTCTGATATGAGATCCGACACTGACACATCTTTAAGTTCATACCAAAAGATGGAGAAATGGGTTTGTTCCCAATTTTCAAATTGCCATTATAACAAACTGGCTGCCCCAAGTCCCGTCTCCTGTCAAAACTATGTAGAGCATACCACTGGGTATGTGCTCTCACCAACCATACTATGGGAGTATCTTGCCAGGAATTAGGAAGTTTTTTCTGTGGGATTTAAAATAAGGCCTTAGTCGATAGATGATATTCCCAGGCTCTGGCTCTTTCTATCTTTAACCATGTCCATTGTGCTTCCCATTTATCCATTGGTGTCAACCATTTAAGATACTTACTACTCTGAAATGCTAGGTAATAAAGAAACAAATGGGGTATCCCTAACCCACCTTTTTTCCGTTCCATAGTTAACTTCCCTATTGCTCTCCTAGGTCTTTTTCCCTTCCACAGAAATGATGACCACATAGAATCTACCCTTTTAAACCATGTTTTGGGAAGAAAGATATTCAGCATAGTAGGCTGGTACATAATCTTAGGGAATATCGCCATTTTAAGCAAATTGGCCCTGCCCCAAAGGGATAGTGGCAAAGCTTGCCATCTTATTAAATCTTGCTGCATATTCTTATTCACAGGGTCGATGTTTAATGATTTCAGGTTCTTAACCTCTGGGGAGATCTCTGTTCCTAAAAAGGTAATTGTTTTCGGTGCCCATCCCAATCCCAACTCCTCTACCTCCCCCTGGTGCATGTAGAGCTCAATGAGAAAACCAATGTCTTATCACGGTTTAATTTGTATCCAGATAAGAGACTGTACTGCTCTATTATCTTTAGCACTTCCCTCAAAGACTCTTGCCAGCACGAGAGGTATAAGAGGATATCGTCCACAAACATTGACATTTTATAATCTTCCTCTCCTATAACTATAACCCTTATTTTCTTTACCTTATTGATTTTCCTAGCCAAGGGTTCAATATATAAATTAAACAACATAGGGGAAAGGGGACAACCTTGTCTAGTTCCCCTTGTAAGTCTAAAACTGTCCGAGATAACCCCATTGCAACAGACTCTTGCTGTGGGAATTGTGTACAAAACCTTAACCCAAGCGATATATTCCAAAGGTGTTCCATATCTAGGCAACATGTCGAATAAAAATTTCCAGCTCACTCTGTCAAAAGCTTTTTCTGCGTCAAGGGACTCCAAGACCTTGTCCGTGTTGGTGTCATCCGACGCAGAGAGCAGATGCCATAGTTTCCTAAAGTGATCACTTGAGTGTCTGCGGGAAACGAAACCCGCTTGTTCGGGTCCTATAAGATCTCCCCATACTTTCTTTAGCCGAAATGCCAAAATACTCGCCAATATCTTTATATCAATATTTAATAAAGAAATTGGCCTATAGTTTTCTGGTCTGGTTAAGTCTTTCCCTGGCTTCGGTAATACCACAATTCTCGCCTCTAACAATGTTTGCTCCCTAATTGAAGAGGAGAATATATACATATACAGACTCCTCAAACAAGGGCTAAATTCTTCCTTGAAGGTCTTATAGAATAAGGCCGAATAGCCATCAGGTCCCGGAGCCTTGTCCAAGGGTAATCTATCTATAGCCTCCTCTATCTCTTTTAAGGATATTCCTCCCTTCAGTTCCTTTTGCTGGGTTGCCATAATTTGCTGGAGATTAATATCACACAAAAACTTCTCTAAGAGTTGGGGATAGTCTGCTTCTAGAGGGGAGAGCTGTATATAAATTTAAGTAATACATCCTAAAGTTGTTTGCTATGTCTATCGGTTTAGAATTTAATTTCCCTGTGGCCCCATCCATTAGGTTGACTATACAGTTAGTTTCTTTCTGCTTCTTTATTCTTTGAGCCAGTAGTTTGCCTGACTTCTCCCCTTGTCCTATGAATGTAGCCCTCCATTTTTTTGCCACCTTCAGCGTGTGATTAAGTAAGTATGCAGCATATTTCGCCCTCAGGGCATGCAATTCTTCCCATATAGACTCATCCATTGCCCAATGCAGCCGGGATTCTATAAATTTTATTCTGGCAAGCCATTTTTCTACCTGCGCCAAAATCTTACATTTCCTTGTGGATGCCAACCGAATGAACTCACCTCTCCATATCGCCTTCATTGCCCCCCCCAAAGCACATCTTTGCCCTCCACAGACTCACATTTGTTATACCAGGAATTCCTGATAAAGGCCCTCATATGGTTTATAATTTCCGTTTCCCTAAGAAGCTGGTTGTTAAGAGACCATGATCTGAAAGCCCCAGAAAAATTTTGGATCTTCAGTTTTATCCAAATTAGGGAATGGTCTGACAAGACCCTGGGATATATACCTGCCTCTTCAATCCCCCATAAAGACCCTTTGCTTATAAGGAAATAATCTATTCTAGAGTATGTTTTATGTGGTGGGGAATAGTATGTAAACTCCATCTCCTGTGGATGGATGGTTCTCCATGGGTCAATTAACCCAGAGTCCTCCATAAATTCTCTCAAAGCCCTTTGGGCTGGAGATAAGGCACCTCTTTTGCAAAAAGACCTATCCAAATCATTGGAATATGCCAATTTCCAATCCCCACCCAACATGCACTGTGTGTTAGGGACAGACGCTACAATGTCCAGTAAGGGAAAAAAAAATGTAGGGGTTTCCGCATTCGGCCCATATATCGATCCCAGTAAAGTATCTACCCCTGCCAAAAGCCCTAAAATTATAATATATCTCCCTTCCAGGTCTTTCCATATTGTCTTTGTCTGAAAGGGAACATTCTTATTAATCAGAATTGCAACCCTTCCCCATCTGGAACTATTGCCCACCCATACGCCTGACCTACCCACATTTTCTGTAAAGTTGAGATATTGTCTGTTGAAATGTGTGTTTCCTGCAGTAGGACTATATGAGGTTTATATCTACTAAGATGCCTTAGTATGTTATACTTTTTCGTATTATCTTTCCCACCTTTAATATGCCACAACAGTATGTTCCAACTTCTCATAACTCTTCCCTAATAATTGTCTTCTTTTTTTGTGTCCAGCCTAATACCATTCGCCTTCTATACCCATTGTATCTCTGAATATGTAGTCTTTCTCCTTTTCTCTTACCATCTCCTCTTTCAATCCTCCCTCCCCTTTCCCTCCCCCTCTCCAGGCGAAACTCCTACTACGTTGTGGTCATCATGCGGTTAGGAGCCACTCCACGGTTTCTGCTACGCCCTGTTTATATACTTTCCCTCCTTATTCCCCTACACCTTAGCAATTCCATGCTATCCTCTATCTAAGTTTGGGGAATGTCATTATATCCTTATAAGCATCATCCCTAGTTCCTTTTGACTCCCTTCTTACCTCCCCATATCTGACCCTGAGTGAGTTCCTTCCTTTATCTACCCTCTTAACTGTACATATCCCATGTTGTACCCTATATTATCACGCCTCAGCCCTGCCTGCAATCTAGTCCTTTAGGTATGCAGTGCTATACCCAACCCTCAAATAAACTACAATCCAAATCCAAAATATGATTGTCATAATAATTCCCTAACTGAAAAACTTATACGCCACTGGGGGGGCACTAAGCGACCATACCGTAATCTTAATACTGGATCCCAGTCACTTCCTTATACTCCTTCCTTTTCTTAATAATTTTTTTTTACATCCTTTCTGCCCCCTTTCCCCCCTCCTCCCCCTCTTAGCAGCAAAAACACAGGGTGGAGGATGAAAGGAACTAGCATCAAAAATAAAACAGTAAAGAAAAAACAGTTCTAACCTAGACTGCCTCAAATAAGATGAGGATAATAGGATCCTAACTCCTAGGCCTTTATGATGTCACTTGTTTAGGATAACCTAATCTCTCCTTCCGGGACAGCGCTTTGTGCTAATACAGCTTCATACCCCCTCAGGAAATTCCCTTCCTGCCCAGAGCCATCATATTCAATTATATGACTCTCCCAGTAATCGAGCGCTTAAGTATCCTTGCAAACTAACACTGTGTAAAAATCATTTTCAGAGATTTCCACACCACCCCCCGTAAGAATACGACAGAAATAACCCAGAGATTTATATTGTATATACCCAGGTTATGGCTCCCAATGAAAAACTCTAAATTCCCATAATAAAATCCAAAATGAAATCTTCTGGGATCATAATATAGCGCCCATATTTAGAATTACCGCTTAGTTATGCTATGAGTCAATAACCATTAACGCATAATTTAGGCCCGATTCAAAAAGTAAAATCCATGGCTCTTTTTTTTATAAACACAATAAGGTGTCCCACTAGTCTCAAAATGTCTCCAAAGTAACATAACAGCCCATTTCCTAATGACTAGACTATATATGCGGCAAAAGTCCGATCATCAAATTTCTTCATGTTCCTCTGGATCTTCAAAGCACTTATCTCTTAGCGCCTTGGTAAAGATTCACCCCCCTTTGGTAAATAAGTCAGGTAATTTCCACTCTAAATCCTCCAGCGCTTGCACCACCGAATCATACCTCTGGGTACCGTTATGATATGTAACCTCTAGACGAGCTGGAAACAACATTCTATGCTTTATTTTTGCTGCCCATAATTTAGCTTGAATTGGCCTGTATGCTGCTCTATCTTGGCGGACTCTGTATGTGAGGTCTGGTACCAGGCGCAGCTGTTTCCCCTCCCAAATTATTTTCTCTGCATTTCTCGCTGCTTTCAATATGAAGTCTCTGTCTAAGTAATTCAAGACTTTAAATATAATGGGCCGAGGTAATTGATCTGCCGTGGGTTTTGGATTAACAGCTCTATAGGCCCGCTATATTACATATGTCGGCCCGTTAGGTGATGGACCCGCCACTTTGATACATAGCCTCTGGATGAAACTCACCGCATTTGTGCCTTCCTCCCCCTCAGGGAGACCCAAAATCACTATGTTGTTTTGCCTAGACCTTCCTTCTAGATCATCTAATTTATCTTCCATCTTCTTTATGTTTTTTTTTTAAATCGGTGTTTTCGGTCTGAATCCTCTCCATCTTATCTTCTATAGAAGAGATGCGTGCTCCTGCATCATTTACTCTGGTAGTTAAGCTGCTGACAGACGATTTCCATTCCCCTGAAGTCAGCAATGATGGAAAACAGTGCCGTTTTGATTGCCGAGACGTCCTCCTGTAATTGCCCGGATACCGACGATTCTAGGCATGCTTCTGGTGAGTCACTTATCCGAGGCCTTTTTGGCTCTAGGCCTCTGGCTGTTATTTCAATATCGTCTTCTGAATCGCTCCGAGATTCTTCTCTCTGCGGTTCCATTTTTATTACTGTAAGCTCCCCTTTATTATGACTGCTATCTTTTGGTTAGCCATGTCGTTATATAAAGAGAAAATTGAATAGTTTCAGTATGAAACCGCAGAGCTGCTGCAACTAGCTGCTTACTCCATCAAGCACATCACGTGACTCCCATCACTTTAACTATTTAAAAGTAGTCACATGTGTGCTATTTTGTGTATAAATGAAGAGCAACACTAGAGGAAGTATACTTTGACAAAGCCGACCAGGTGAAATGTCAGTCATTTGTTTTGTTCTCCACTGAGGTGTTATGTCCTGCTTACGAATAAAACTGGATGTCTTATTGAGACTTTTGTCTGGACTTCAGCTCATTTTATGCTGGGGGTGAGTTCCATGACTTTTCATACATATTGAAGCCTGTTGTCATGTAGAACCCAGTCCATGCTGGTGGCTCTCTCACATTGTAATCCATATTGGTGCAGATAATGGTGTCTAACTTATCTGCCGCTTTTTTATTCAAGTGAAGTCCATCACAAGAGAATAACTGGTGTTGATGCAAAAAATCTTCCCAGGTATAAACTGGATTCCCTCTTTGGCACACCAGTTGTAAAGTCTACAATTGTTTCTTTCAGCTGTGCTATTATTTTCTTTTAAAGCACTAGGTACTGGAAAACATTACTAATTAGCACCTCACATCCCTCTGTTTTTAACATATGAACCATTTCAAGTAGTTCTAGACAAATACCTTTTTCATGGCCCCTGCCTACATTGTTGATTCCATCTATAGGGTTGGGACCTGCTCTTTTAAGAATGTGGGGGAGTTTAATTTTTAAATCCTAAATTTTTGCTCCAGACAGGCTTGTCACCATTGTATTTAACTTATCATTTTTACATATAGTAGAATCATAATATTTGATTATACAATCTCCTATTACAATTTTTGTTCTTGTAGTTTTGCATGAGGGTGTTACTAAAGGATATGGTTCAGATTCTTTATTGAATAGTGTTAAAGGGATGAATCCATTTTTTGTTGGACCTGATGAAGGGCCAAAAATTGCTGCACTCCTACTCAGTTTGTATTTTTCTTGTGTAGCTGTTCTACACACCAGTCATCATCTGACATGATCTCTGTTTCATTCCTAATTTGCTTTAATTGCTTCTCTGTTCCATTCTCCTTAGGTTAGCCATCAAGGTGCTTTAATAAAGTGTTCTCTGCTTCTAGGGTTCTTACAAACCTAATGTTGTTATTTGATTTACCACCAGAGCATTTCTAACTCTGTTGGTTGTAAAAAAAAAAAATTGCTGCTCAGTCTCCCCATTTCCCAGTCCACTCTTTGCTGACACCAAGTAAATGGTGCTCTTTGTTATCTGTCTCCTGACTAGCTTTCCCTCTGTCTGTCATCTTAACATGTAATGACAAGCAAACAAATGATGAAAAAGATGACAATGAAGAAATAGTATAACTGGGGAGGGGGGAGGCATGGCACAGCACAAACGCAACCTTCCTGTTTTTGTCCAGGCACCTTGGTGGCCTATTTAACCTAGCAAGGAAGGATATCTGAACAAAAATTTTAAATTTAAGGTTTTTCTTTATTTCTTACAAAAAATAAAGAGAGTTATTGTATAAATGCAATAATGCACTCCAGGGTGTGGGTTATTGTGGGATTTACCCACTTCTGATGTGGTTTGGTCACTCGGCCTGCGGCCTAGTGACCGATCCACAGCAAGCGTGGGTAAATCCTACCATAACCCACACCCTGTCATGGATTATTGTTTAATTATTGTAAAGTTGTACTGTTCTTCTTTTCCCCTCCCCCCAGGACACATCTGCTAATAACTCAGTATATTTTTCCTGCTAAAAAAATAAAAATAAAAAAATACCACTAGAAGTGGGGTATTATAGCTGTACAAGAGGAGTGAAACAGATACGCGCCACAAGAGGTACAGTAAGGGGGAGTTACAACAATGCTAAATAGCCAAGGGAACAGTAAACACTGCAGCAAACATTTATATAATTCCCAATAGGACATAGTATAGGAAACATAAACACAGCAAAAACATAAGTATAGATATCACTGGATGTGAGGTACAAAGTTGGAAGGAGTGACACAGAATGAACCCCAACAGGCTGCAACATAGGTAGGAGATATAAAGATGCTGAAAGCAAACCCTGTCAGATACTAGTGCAAGAACAACAATCAATCAATCAAGTCTTTATTTAACCAGGCGTTCATAGTTGAGCAGAAGCTCATTTGCAAGATGGACCTAGGTGGAGCATGAACAATTGTATATACAGGTCAACACAGGTATTTACAAGGCAATACAGATAATACTCTTTACAGAGAGGAAGAAAAAGAAGTTCATATGTACATAGAATTATACAGATATTGTACAGATTACATGGTATTTACATACATAGATTGTCTATAGGAAGATAAAGCAGGTTATCTAAGGTTGCAGGAGGAAGTAATGGAAGAAAAAATATAAAAATAAAAATATACACCAGGATAGGTGAAGGTAGGGGGGAAGGGAGGGAGGTAGGGGAAGAAAGACTAGGAGGGCACGGTGCACAGAAAGGAGTTGGTAAAATGGGATGTAGAGAAGGTGGATGGAGAAAAGGAGCATGTGTGAGCCCCAGGATTGAATGCTATAAAGTACGGGGCATGGTAGGATGTCACAACCCAGGGTAGTGAGCTCCTATCCGAGGTTGGGAAAGGAAGAATAAGGGGATGGACGGGCCTAGTGTTGCTAAGACAGGGAGATAAGAGAGAGAGAGAACAATTAGGCTGGTGAGGAGCAAGCTGGGGGGTCAGTACTTAAAATTGGGTCTAGGTGTGGCTATATACCAGTGCAGACACCGATACTGGGTCTGAGTGGGTGAAGCAGTTACATACTTCTCTGATTGTATGGAAATAAAGCGTCTTGAAGGCATTTATACCGATTAGAGTGCTTAATTTGAGGGTTTTTTGTAGATCGTTCCATAAGGTAGGTAGCACGAAGCTTATGGCTGCCCTGCTGAAGCGGGATTTTGCTTTGAGTACTTTAAGTGTAATAGCTGAGTAACTTCTTAACGCGTATTTCCCAATTATACTCAGGGGAAGACAGCAGGAGATATAGTAAGGCAGCTTATTAGAGATGGCTCTATAGGTCCAGAGAGTGGCGTTTCTGTGGTGCCTGAACTTTAGTGATGTCCACCCCACTGCCGCATATAGGGTGCAGTGATGCATGTCAAAGGGGAGTCCCGTTATAAACCTCAGTGCTCGATGGTACAGTGTGTCCAGTTTAGCCATGTAAGAGTTGGGGCATTGGCTGTAGAGGAAATCAGCGTAATCAACCAATGATAGGAAAATGGATTGGACCAGTTGTTTTTGCATCTCTGGTGAGAAATTGGTTGATTCTAAAAAACAGTCCAAGCCTTTGCGGAAGTCGTTTTAGCAAGTCCTCGATATGTTCAATGAAGGAGAGTCTTTGGTCTATCCAAACTCCCAGATACTTGAGTTTTATAACAAATTCTAATTTTTCACCTAGAACTGTGGTAATTTGGGGAACTGTCCCACTGGACACAGGGTTAGCTGTACGGATAAAAGGGGAGAAGACCATCGCTTTAGTTTTTTTGGCATTAAGGAGTAGCTTTTTTTGGAGGAGTTGGCTTTGCAAAAGGTTGAATTCTGACTGTAGGTCATTGCAGACAGCTTCAGGTGTTGGGCGACTCACGTAGAGAACTGTATCATCTGCAAACAGATGGATGTTGGCTTCTTTTATACAGTAGTCAATGTTATAATGTAGACTGCAAAAAGTAAGGGCCCTAATATAGAACCTTGAGGTATCCCTCTTTGCAGAGTTTTTAAGGGGGACAGGCCTCCTTCTGCTTTAAGTTGTTGAAGACGCCCTGTAAGATAGTCAGTAAACCAATGCAGAGAGGAGGGGTCCACACCTATGGTTTGAAGGGAGGAGAGGAGCAGACTATGGTCAACGGTGTCAAAAGCCTTGCTTAGATCAAGAAAAACAGCACAAATAAAGTTTTTGCTCTCAAGATTACGCTGCCAGTCGTTAGTAACTTTGGCGAGGGCTGAGATAGTGCTATGTTTAGCTCTGAATCTGGACTGCATAGGATTTAGCAGTTCCCTAGACTCAAGGTGAGTCCTCAGCTGTGCATTTAAAATTTTCTCTAGGAGCTTGGACAGGACCGGAAGGAGAGAAATTGGCTTGTAGTTATTGAGATCACCAGGGTCACCTGATTGGAACAGTGGTATGACATGTGCTGTCTTCCATATAGGTGGTAAGGTGCCCTGAGACAGGGATAAGTTAAAAAGGTGGGTGATGGGTATTGCTAGTCCGTGGTAGGCAATTTTTAGGAAGTAAGGGTCATGGGTGTCGGCCCCAGCACTTTTTCTAGTATCCAACTGAAGCAAGAGGTCCTCCACCTGTTTCAGTGGGGCAGGTTGAAGCGAGAAAGGCAGCGAAGCTATCGGAGTTTCAGGCAGTTGGCTGGCAGTCTGGGAGTGAAGTATGTTTGCAGGGGAGTTATCAAATGCCATGCCTGCAGTAGCAAAGTGGTTATTGAATGCGTCAAGTATATCCATCTTTTCGGTTATAGTCAAGTTGCCAGAGGTAATCTTGGTCGGGAGTGAATTTCCTGGGGAGTGGCCTAGCAGATCATTGATTGTGTTCCAGAGCTTGGTTGGACTCTTTGTTGCAGAGTCGAGTTCGGATTTGAAGAAGGTGGCCTTCGATTCTCTGATTGTTTTGGTACATAAATTTCGTAGTCTCCTGAACTGGTTCCAATCCTCTGCAGTGTTCAGCCTGCGCACTTTTTTCCAGAGCTTATCTCTTTCTAGAAGCAAGGACTTGATCTGAGGGGTGAACCATTTATAGGTTTTGGTCCTAATTTGAACTTTAATCAGGGGAACATACTTATTAAGGGCCCTTGATAGAATGTTGTGGAAGATATTGTAAGCTGACGTAATCATTTTGGCCAGGTAGAAATCTTGCCACTGAGGGGAGTACTTAAGCTCATTTAGGTAGGCATGTTCATTGAAGTTGCGCCTGGATCTCTTCATAGAGAACTTGCTGATGGTGCTGGGTTGTTGGTGGATCTTACTCCCGCAATAAAACAATGGTCGCTGGCGTCTGAGAAGAAGACATCGGTGTGGGAGAAGAGATGAGGTTTGCTCACCATTAGCACATCCAAAAGTGTACTTTTACTGGAGTTCTTCACATTTGGGCATGTTGGTTCAGTAATAAGTTGCGTCAGCGTCAGCAACAAAGAAGCAAGAATTTCATCAAGGCTCTGTGAAACTGCAGGTGATTGGAAGCACACCTTCTACTAAAGGGCAAGGAGTTCCATGACTTTGACGTGTAATCCCCAGGTACCTTGTGGGTTCCTGTCTTAATGTGCTGGGACTCCAGACCGCAATTGGTCAACTTTCCTGAATCTGAGTCAGAGTCACTGCCAAGGGGCGGGGCTTGCCACTGGAGCATAAGCCATGCTTGTCTCTGACTTTAATGGACACCAAAGCAAGCAATTTTTTACATCTGCCAATTCCAAAATCCTGCTTTGTAGTGAGGTAAAGGAAAGGCTGCTGTCTGTGTTAATTCCAAAACTGCATTTACATAATTGACACAAGTGCAGTTTCATAGCATATGAAAAATATAAACAACAGCCCTCTCCTTTCAAACCTCCTGCCCTGTCTGCTCCCTAACATGGCTGCCAAATGTGCTACATGATGAGCTCCTAGGAGTGAGATCCTCTATACATGGCTCTTTACAGTGCTAACTCATTCATGTTTTTTCTAGTAGTAAAAATCTTTATTTTTATACAGGAACAAGATGACATTTACACACCATTAGGACCAAGGTCCTGTTTCCAAGGTGGTCCTGTTAATAATATAAGTACAGACATACATGAAATAGAGAATAATGGATGGGTACGTAGTTATGATGAGGATTTTACACCCCACCAGAGAGCTGCTTGAGGGGTTTATTAAGGCATCCCATCCCGGGGTGTGTAAAATCCTAGTTTTGACCACCTACCCATCCTTTATTTTATATAATTGCCGGCACTCATTTTTTCACCACAGCGATTATATAAAATAAAGATACCCACGGACCAGCCGGGTTTCAGTGCGGTCCACGGCTCGTAACAAAAGGCTTTTTTTGTTTAATTTTTAAGTCAGACACCTTTTTTGTTAACTCAACCCTCTACAAAAAAATGCTCGTTTGTTTTATTTACTTATCACTGCAGAGCTGAAGTGCGGTGAATTGTGGAATCATGGCAAGAGGCTGACAGCATGCAGGACAAGATTGTGGTGGGAGCATGTGTAAGCTGTTCTAAAGCGTGTTACGTCATTGGCACCAGCCAGTTATAACGTCAGAATTACAACCAGGTTTCCCTATGGGAAAAAAGGATCACCAGTTATTATATACAGTTTACATTAAGTACCCATAATTAAGTAAACATAATAAAAGTCCTATATTCAGGGTAGTCTAAGACACTGTTAAATACTATAAAGTGCCCTTTGCTATTTTAGCTACACAAAAATGATCAAAATCATGACTTAACATGTGTATTATTCTTATAAATGCAATTAAGTCATGATTTTGTCATTTACATTGCCCAAAAACCTCACAAATCCTTGTGTAAAAATGGCTCTCTCAGTCAAACATGAATGCGTTGCGAGTATTCACATACCTGGTGGTCTAGTGGCAGATGCTGATGGTGCCACTCCGGTCCAAATGAAATGCTTTGTTGAAATACACTGTTTCAAGAAATGTTTTCTGTTGTTTTCCAAAGGTTTATAAACCCCCACGCTAGCCAGTCAGCCTGCCTGCTCACTGTCCCTTCCTCCTTCCTGTATGCTTGCCGTCGCCTAGAACCCGAGTCCGTCGCATGCTGCCTTTTCCCTTTCAGATGTCGGAAATCTCAGTGCCAGTCCAACACTGAATAAGGTGCATAATGAGAGCCTACTCAATCAAGCACATGACTTTACCAACTGACCGTCCTCCCATCCCAGCAGGCACTGCTAAGTGATATGGTCTCACATCATTTAGTAGCGCCTGCCAGAAAGAGAGGGAACAGTTGGTAAAATCATGTGCTCAATCAAGAAGACTCCATTTCTGCACCTTTTTTTTATTTTTTTTTATTTAATATCTTGGAGAACACCTGTAAGTGGATGCTCATTTGTAGGTTCCATGTCAGTTACAAGAAAAAATTGTACTGGTACATAGCATTACATTACAAGCAAGTACAAAATTGCACTGGTACAAAACAATACATTACAAGCTAGGCAGACAATAAATTGGTGTGAATTACAAGATTGGGATAGCATTTAGCTTAAATTATAACATTTAGACGCCGCTACAGCATTGGTGAGAAGGCGCCTGCGTTGGACAGTTAACCATACTTGTGGGGGGAGAAACAGAGTGGAGAACAGGCACAGCTGCAGCATAGAGAAGTGTATGCCTGCGTAAGAGGTTAAGAAGGCAGTATAGCACAGTGGTTTTAAGGCTGTAAGCTGCAAACCTGGAGACCTGGGTTTGAATCCCACAGCCCCCACTTGCATACTGTGTGACCCTGAGCAAGTCACTTAACTTCATTGTGCTCCCAGGTCACACCTGTAAACAAGCTTTCAGCTTAGTGTGTCTCTCCTGGTTAAAAGAAAAAAAAAAAAAGAACAGACTTTAGGAAGGTTGGAGACAATGGGACTGGGAGAGCAGCAGACAAGGGGAGGCCATGAGGGCAGGGACAGAAAGGGGAATGGGTGCCCAGTGGTGAGGGGAAAGGGGTAGATGGGGGGTGGATCAATGAAGTGCTGTGAAGGTAGGTGCCCATAGGGTTAGGTGGAACACTAAGTGCTGCTGCTTTACGGTGGTCTAAATGTAGGAAAGTTGTTTTGGTCATCATGAATGGCCAACACAGTCACAGTTGTCATCTGTGGCAAGGTACTGCCTGAGCTTACGCTTGAAAGCACCAATGGTTGTGGTATTGGAGATGGCTGATGGAAGGGCGTTGGTCCAGTGTGGTGCGTAGTAGTAGAATGCACGTTGACTCTGTGCAGTGCGGCATCTACATTCATTTAAAATTTGGCTGTGGGTGCTTCTGGTCAGCCTGGCACTTACATGGTGTGTGAGCAGATTCTGGACTCCTGGTGGCATCAGATTTAGTGTGATTTTTTGGGGGCTAGTAGACAGGTATGGTACTTAACTCTGCTCTTCAGCTGGAGCCACCCTGTCCATGAATAGGTTGTGGTATTGGAGATGGCTGATGGAAGGGCGTTGGTCCAGTGTGGTGCGTAGTAGTAGAATGCACGTTGACTCTGTGCAGTGCGGCATCTACATTCATTTAAAATTTGGCTGTGGGTGCTTCTGGTCAGCCTGGCACTTACATGGTGTGTGAGCAGATTCTGGACTCCTGGTGGCATCAGATTTAGTGTGATTTTTTGGGGGCTAGTAGACAGGTATGGTACTTAACTCTGCTCTTCAGCTGGAGCCACCCTGTCCATGAATAGAGCTCACAGGTGTGTGTAAGCCTTGCAGCACCTGTGAGGAGTCAGCAGGCTTTATTAAGGGCCAGAGAGATGCGATAGAGTGCTGAGTCTAGTGCAGAACCATAAACCACCAGGTCATAGTCAATGAGGGTAATGTTAATGTTAAGTGCTTCATATGTAAGGCTGTGCTTGTGTCGGTGGAGTATCCCGATTCTGGAACTGATGGCCTTGGCTGTGTCGTCTATATGCTCTGCATAGGACAGGGTGGAGTCAAGGGTGATACCCAGGTACTTAAAGTGCTGCAAATGGTCCAGCTCATCACCACTGTTGTTCAAGATGGATAGTGGGAAGGTCTTGTGTTTGCTGTGGGTGCTGGAGTAGATCATAGTCTTAGTTTTCTTGTAGTTAAGGATTAGTCTATGCTCCTTAAACCATGTTTCGGCGACAGTAAATCCTAGTTGGAGGTTATTTTGAAGTATTTCAGGGTTGGGGTTGCATCATGAAAATGATGTCAACATCAGCATACAATAGCATGTGACTAGTGCAAGAGCCTGGAAGTTTATTTAAGAAGATACTGAAGAGGAGTGGCCTCGGTATTAATCCCTGGGGGATCCCTGAGTGGACAGGTTTGCTATCTGAGGCAATGTCCCCAATCTTGACCTACTGTAAGCGATTGTTGAGCTAGCTGTTAAACCATAGAATTGTATCAGAAGAGAGACCAGTGTCAGCTAGATGTTCAAGGAGGAGTGTGTGGTGAACCATATCAAAAGCTTTCGATAGGTTGATGAAGGTAGCCCACATTAGCTGTCCTTGATCTAGGACTTGGTGGATATAACCAGTGAATTCCAACAGGGCCGTGATAGTGCTGTATCCCGCTCAGAACCCATGTTGTTCTGGGCATAGGAGTTGGTGCATGTTCAGGTATTCCACAAGCTAATCCACCGCTATCCGTTCAAGAGCTTTGGAGAGTGGTGGGAGTATGGAGATCAGTCTGTTATTGTTCTGTAGTGCCCGATCTCCAGTTTTGTGAACCGTTGTTACAGAAGCTGACTTCCAGAGCTGGAGAACTGAGAGTGGTGGAGGGATAGGTTGGTGATGGTGGTCAGGGGGCTTAGTACTTCCACAAGTGTAATAGCGATGAACCTAAGGTCCAGGGTGTCTCCACTGTACCCCAATTTTCCCAGCACCTTCTTAAGGTACTTTCTAGCCTTGGAAGTGCTGACTTCTTTAAAGTAAAAAAGTGGATGGTTCCCCATAGGGGATTGATCACCTACTGGGTGCTTCTGGACTGGAGGGTCGAAGTAGTCAGCTGGGAGCACTCCACCTAGGTCGTGAAGACAGTATTTAGGGCATTTGCTATTTGGAGTGGATCCACTGTGGGTACATCATTGACCAAGAGCATGGAGGGGGTTGTTTTGGGATCCTTTCCAGTAATATCACTGAGGGTGGCCCAGAAGGATTTGCTGCAGTTCCAGGAGTTGGACAGAGCTTCCTTATAGTAGAAGCATTTTGCTAGGTGGGTAGTCTTTGTGCACTCATTTCTAGCTTTTTTATATAGTTGGATATTGGCAGCTGTACCATGTGCACATGCCTTTATCCAGAGTTGATCCACAGGACTGAGTTGTAGCAGGAATTCTGGAGTTATCCAGGGATTGCAGAGAGCTTTAGATTTTCTTGTTTTCAGGGGGGCATGTTTATCGCAAGTGGCGTTAAATTTTGTGATGAAGTATCTTATTGCGATGTCTACGTCATTTGTTTCATATAGGTCAGACCAGTCTAGGCCTTGAATGTCCACTTTGAGTTGTGGTAGGTGCCCTTTGAGGAGTACACGGCTGGTTATGGTTCTGGGCAGAGGCTTGCTGAAGTTGTTTTGCCAGGTGCAGGTACGAACATACGAACATATGAACATAAGAAGAAGCCAGCAGAAGAAGGCCATTTGGTCTATCAAGTCTGCTCATGTTGCAGGGTCCACAGCTTGAGCTACTGTCCCTGCCCCCTCTCCCCACTCCTCCCATCCTCCCTACCCATGACCCTTACCCTCCCCCTATACCTTTCCCAGCCTCTTTTAAAGCTGACCACTATCTTCAATGAGATTACCTCTTCTGGAAGCGCATTTCAAGTGTCCATCACCCTCTCTGCGGAGAAGTGCTTCCTGACCTCCCTCCTAAACCTCCCACCCTCCAGCTTAAGACTGTGCCCCCTTGTGTTATGGTTGCCACTCAGGTAATGGGTGAATGGTCACTCAGTGAGTCAGGGAGGACAGTGGTGTTGGTGATGTGGGCTGGTCAGTTTGCGAGGATCCAGTCCAGCAGTGTGCTAGTACCAGTTTTGTAGTT
This sequence comes from Neoceratodus forsteri, assembly GCA_016271365.2. Taxonomy (NCBI): domain Eukaryota; kingdom Metazoa; phylum Chordata; order Ceratodontiformes; family Ceratodontidae; genus Neoceratodus; species Neoceratodus forsteri. The sequence goes on along the minus strand of CM028131.1, from coordinate 153,903,424 downwards.
GACCCTTGTTGGGGTTGCCACCATCTGGGAAAAGTAGATAGTCACTTGAGCATCTCTCACTTTATTCACCTTATTCAAAATTATACCAGCTGTGGGATTTCTGACATCTGACAGGGAAAAAGCAGCATACAATGGACTCGGGTACTAGGTGATGGGAGAGAGGGAGAGCGAGCGGGCGGGCTGACTAGCTACTGTGGGTGGGTGTATAAAAAGTGAAAAACAACAGAAAGCAGTTCTTGGAAACAGTGCATTTCAATCAAAGCATTTAAACCAGACCAGCACCATCAGCATCAGCTATTAAGCTACCAGGTATATGAATACTGGTAACACATTGATGTTCGGCTGAGAGAGCCATTTTTACACAAGGATTTCTGCAGTTTTTTTGCAAAGTAAATGGCAAAAATCACAGCTTAACATGTATTTATAAGAATAATACATTTGTAAGTCATAATTTTGATCATTTTTGTTTGGCTAAAATAACAAAGGGCAGGGAAAACGTGAATGAGTTAGCACTGTAAAGAGCCATGTACAAATCGCTCCTTTGAGTTCATAGTGCAGCATGTTCAGCTGTCATTTTAGGGAGCAGACAGGGCAGGAGGTTTGAAAGGAGAGGACTATTGTTTGCATTTTTTAAATGCTACTAAACCGCTTTTATGTAAATTATATAACTACAGTTTTAGAATAAATGTAAGCTGCAGTCTTTACTTTACCTCACTCTGAAGCTGGATTTTGGAGTTGGCATTTTGCAGAATCTTGTTTAGGTGTCCTTCAACAGTTGCTAAGAGGGCACAAAGCTGTCCACAGCTCACCTGTCCTGTGTCTGACTCAGTTCTGTGAGAAAAGTAGAACCCAAGTCTTATGTAATTTGTGGTGGGAGATGTTCACATAACAGTCCCTGAAGGGGCATAACATGCCCTAGAACCTTCATTTAAATTGGAACAGGGAGTAGAAAATCTGAAGAAAAGTCAATTCTGTGAGGACTTTTGTGCTATGAGGCTTTCTGTGAGGAAAACATAAAGTCAGGTTTAAATCTGCACCCCTTCCTCCCAGCCTGCTAGCTCAGTGGGAGCAAGTGTTTGCCCACCACTCAATGGAACAGGAGCTTTTGGACTGTGAATCTAATAGAGGATAGAGGACAGAGGCACCCTCCAGAGGACCTCTTAATTGAAGGTGGGATGGCCCAGGGTACCACTCAAGAGCAGGTCACCCCTGTGCTTGGGCAAGAAGCACACCAGAACTTTTGGGGACTGTAAAGTAACAACCTGAAATCTGTCCAAGGGGCTACAAATCAACCTGCCCAGTCAAGTGTTGAGGGCTTTTAATCTATCTGAATATCCAGAAATGTTAGCACTTCATCCATAGGAATTGCAGCTGGAGCTCTTTTGAACTGCCACATTTTCACCAGAGAAATATTGTACCGGAGGGGGCTGGAGCCAGCAGCCCAGCAAGAAAGTCATATTTCTCTCAAGCTCCATTGCATCTGAGTTAAAGTGCTTTACTGCAAAATTGTCAGTGGTTGTTTGAGTTAATAGTACACCAACTTACAGAGCACATCTTATCAGTGGTGTTGATCTCTGTATCTAATGAAATTTGTCATCCTATGGCATTTGGGAAGCAAGATACTGCAGGAGCAGAGCCCTCCAAGCAAACACCTGCACAGTAGCCTGTTTATGAAAGCAGGGACCAGCCTGTGACCATGCTCACACAAACAACCCAGCGATTCAACAAGAAGCTGGATCAGTAATCTGAATGCCCGGCCCTTGTGAAACAAAAAACTGATGTGAAGGCAGACTTGATGGAGGAGGCAAGCAAAGTGGTGAGGAAAGCGCTGGCCATGTCCACCATGCTAGAGAAAGGCCAGGCCACTCTTTGGAACAGGCTAGAGCAGCTAGAGAATCTAGTGAGGGTGGCAAACCTTAGACTCCTGATGGGGACCTGTTAACACTCCTCAAGTGTCAGCTACCGGAGGCGGTGGGCCTCAGGTTTGCCATACACATCTAAAAATGCTTATTAAATGTCGTTGAGATGAGCAACTGCAGTGGGGGCTTGCCCTTGGACTATTCCTTTCACTACAGCCTCTACAAATGTCAGAGATGAAATTCTGACAGCAGCAAAGGAGCAAGCCCCAGCAGAGACTTAAGATCGGTGGGTGTATTTCTTTCCTGACTGTTCATTCACTGCATGATTGAGATGGAAGACCATTGAATGCACTGCAGGTATTACATATAGAATTGCTTTCCCAGCTCATCTACAATTTTGTTTAAAAATCAAAACTACTGTTTCACAGGCCCTATGGCTGCAGTGCTTCTGCTGCAAAACTTCCAAATCTGAATGCTAATCAGTTGGACAAAATGAAGGTCAGCTGGTGGAGGATAATGCTTGAATTTAACTTTTCTAAACCTGTGTGCATTCCTGCAGTGGCTGTCATTTGAACTGTTTATATTCCATGGACTCTGGGCCCTTTGGTCTAAAATGCATAGAGTACCAATTAACTAATATGCCACTACTTATATTTCTTAAATGTGTTTCAGATTTTCACGTGTGTGTAACATATATTGTGCATGGCTGCAATGATATATTTAATGTAAGTCTGTGGCAAATGAATGCCTCACTTTGGCAAAGCAATTATGTTATTTTTGCTTGCAAAATCCAGAGATGTGGAAGCAAATTTATTTGTGTTAAAGTTTATCTAATTTGAACAGCGCTGCAGTGTGTGGTTAGGCAACTCTGAGTTATGGCAACACTCATATTTTGATCTCGCCATGAACAGCTGCAAAGATGGTGGGTTTGCCAATACCCACAGAGGCTCGAGGAGTGAAATTGGCTTGAGTAACACCCCAAACATCAAGGCAAGCTATTTTTTATTTACTCAGGTATTCGTTGCCTGACGTGGTGGGTCTCAGGCTTGCCATACACTTCCAAGAAGCTTACTGAATTTCACTGAGATGGTCAACGGCAGTGTGGGATGTCCCTCAGACTATTCTTTTCACTACGGCCTCTGCAAATGTCAGAGATGAAATTCTGAGGGCAACAAAGGATTAAGCCCCACTAAGGACTGGAGAGTTATAGGTGCTTTGCTTTCCTGACTATTTATTTGCAACTCAATCGAGATGGAAGGCCTTTGAAAGCATTGCTGCGAAATTGAGAACTGCAGATATTAGGTATAGAATCACTTTCCCTGCTTACCTTCAATTTGTGTTTAAAGATAAAAACTATAGTTTTGCAGACCCTAAAATGTCAGATGCTTTAGCTGCAGGACTTCCAAGTCAGAACACTAATCATCTGAACAATGAATGTCAGTCAAAGGGAGGAAAATGCCTGAACTGAGCTTTGCTAAACCTGTGTGCATTCTTTTGGTCATCGTCATTTGAACTATTTATATTCCTCAGACCCTGTGACATTTGGTGTAAAATAACCAGAGTACTAATTGACTGACATGTTACAACTCATATTTCTTAAGTGTGTTTCACATTTTCATGTGTATGGAACATATACTGAGCATGGGTAGAACAGCATATCTAGTGTAGTTTTGTGTTGAATGAATAGCTGACTTCGTTGAAGCAAGTGCACTATTTATGCTTACAAAATCCCAAGATGCAATAGCACATTTTTTTGTGTTTGAGTTTATCTAACTGAACAGTGCTGCAGTGTGTGTTTGGGTGATTCTAACTTATGGCATGTACACTTTACATTACTGCTCAGTAACAGTTGAGTCGTCATCAGCCATGGAGGTGAGAGGAGGGCTGTGTCAGTGCCAGCTCTTCTCTTTCAGGATGGGGGGAAGCGGGGTGGTGGGTACTACCTGCTGGGGTTGGGAGGGCCACTAAACCACCAGGGAAGGGCTGTTTGTTATGAATTATAAAATGGGGACACATTGGGGATCGGGGAGTGGGGACACACAATAACCAGAGATGGGGGTTATAATTGTTATATTAAACTAGGGGTCACATTGGGGATTGGGAGAGGGACCACTTCCCATAGCACATTGCCACAAACAAGCAATTCTCTCAGAGTAGAATTTTATAAGTGCCCTTAGACCAGCCCTAGCCGATCTATGGGTACTTAGAATTTCTCCCTCTGGGAGAGTTCTGAGAATCACATTTACGGGGCTATGGCAGCTTGCGTCTGCCATATGCCACCTAGAGCCTTGTCACAGCCCATTTCTGTGAGTAAGGGTGGCACAAGCCAAAATGGTGCAGGGTCTGTACCAGAAGACATACAAAGAAAGACTAAAGGAGCTTAATATGTACACCCTTGAGGAAAGAAGGGAGAGAGGGGACATGATAGAAGCTTTCAAGTACCTCAAGGGAATCAACAAAGTCCAAGACAGTAGCATCTTTCAGAAAAAGAGATGTGCAAGAACAAGGGGGCACAATTTGAAGATAGAGGGGGGATGGCTCAGAGGTAATGTGAGGAAGTATTTTTTCATGGAGAGGGTTGTGGATGCATGGAACAGCCTTCCTGAGGAGGTCGTGGAGTCAAGAACAGTAGGGGAATTCAAGAATGCATGGGACAGACATAAGGCAGTCCAAGTGGGGGGTAGGAGGAAGTAAGCTGTTGGTTAACTAGGATTTGCAGCTTATCTGTTAGGTAGGAAAATGGGCAGACTAGGTGGGCCAAGCGGTCCTTATCTGCTGTCAAATTCTATGTTTCTATGTTTGGGGCTGGCAGCCTGTGGTTGATACAGACTGCCTTTGAGAATCACTCCTGGTGCATCTTTAGGCTCAAGGGTCACTTTGCGCCATTCTTTGTGGTGCAAGCCCCCTGCACCCTGCTGGGAGCTTTGAGAATCGGGTCCAGTGATGCAACACATATTAAATAACATTATGTATATTAGCACAATGCACATAACAAAATTAAAAATGTGTTCTCATCTATAATAAAACCTCTGACCCTTAGTTTATAAAGCCAAGACACATACAGTTTGCCATCTGAGGCAACTAGCAAGATGGCAGGTTTACCTTCACCCACAGAGGCTCATGGAGTTCAGCCATCTAGGGTAACACTCCTGGACATCAAGGTAAGCAATTTTTTATTTCAAATACACTGTCACCAACTTATCATAAGCAACACATATAGGTACCAATATTATAGGGGAATGGTCATGCCCATATAGTTACTGTAGGGTTGAGAAGCCTGTTTAATGTTAAACCTCAAATGTTGTACTTTAATAACTTTACAATCCATCAATGGATTTGCACAGAATATGGTATGCACTGTCCTGTGGGGTAGGTCTGTTGATGTGGCAAGTTTCGTTCCAGTTGGATGTGCAGATTCTGAGATCCAGAAAGTGAAAAAAAATGTAAAACTTCACCATTTTCTGCATTTTTTCCTCATCGCCTTGTGCCCAGACAGTGTGGACTTTTGTTTAGATTTTTTTATGGTAGAAAGAACTTGGGTAACAGAACTGCCACTGTTAGTTTGGTTGTTTTTTTTTTGCCTTTTTTTTTTTTCAGTTTTGAATTTCCATGAAAATGAGGTGCTGTAGGGATACCAAAAAATGGATTTTGCCAATTGGAACTCTTAGTTGGAGTCTGCAGTTGTCTGAAACATATACATAGAAACATAGAATTTGATGGCAGATAAGGACCGCTTGGCCCACCCAGTCTGCCCATTTCCCTACCTAATGGATAAGCTGCAGATCCTAGTTAACTAGCAGCCTACTTCTTCCTACCCCAACCCCCTAGAATTGCCTTATAACTGTCCCATGCATGCTTGAATTCCACCACTGTTTTTGACTCCACAACCTCCTCCGGAAGGCCGTTCCATGTATCCACAACCCTCTCTGTGAAAAAATAAGTCTAATACCAAAATGATCCAGGAATGTTTTTTTTTATGTTTTAAATCCTTTTTCGTCACTCACTCAGATCTTTTTTCTTGAATCCTTTTTCATTCAAACCAAAAAGCATCACAAGTGATGGAAAAGGATTTTGGTCACAAAGAAAAATGTATCGCCATAAAATTACACTGTGTTGCTCAGCCCAAGGGTGTCAGAGGCAGCTCTCTTATGTTCTCTGGTGTTGTGGCACCCCCCAACCACCGATTGCTGTCCCCACATTGATTTTAATTTCCCTGGTGTCTAGTGACACCCCCCACCCTCCAATTGCTGTCCTCACAATGAGTTAATTTCCCTGGTGTCTAGTGACACCCCCCACCCTCCAATCGCAGTCCACACAATGAGTTAATTTCCCTTTTGTCTAGTGACACCCCCCCACCCTCCAATCACTGTCCTCGAATGAGTTAATTTCCCTAGTGTCTAGTTGCCCCCTCCCACCAACCGATTACTGTTTTAACCTATAACAAAGAAAACCATCCATCGAGGTCTTTTTTCTTTTTTTTTAAACCTGTAAAAAAAAATCCATTGCCGATCACACACGGAGCCCCCCCCACCTGACTTCCAATGTGCACCCACAGCCCCCATGACACCCCCACAGACCCTCACTCATCTGAAGAGGTCTCTGGTTTGAGATCCTCTCTGCCAATCAAAGACACATCTTGCTGCTGGATCTGGTGACTGCAATATGAGAAAGGTGTGTATATTTTGAAGTAGCATATCAACAGATAGTGTGGTATTTTCAGGAATGTTGTCTAGAGCTTTTTTTTCAGAGGAGAGAAGCACTATAATCCTCTTATGAGTACTACAAGTCCCAGGATAAATGGATGAATGTTTTCTGGTACAACACTGAATTAAAATCAGAATGGGATCAACATTTTTTTTTAACTTTCCAAACTTTGTAGGGGAAAGAGTGCTCTGCTCTCTTCAGAATCCAGTGCTTTTCTGAGTTTAGTAGACCATATGGATGCTTTTTGACAATGTAGCAACATTTGGGATAGTTTCAAACAGCAATTTAAGATGGGGTGCAAATCTCCACCCTCCAAATCCCCTACTGGCAATGTATATCTGACTTCCTATCAGTAATCCCCCACCACCCCTCCAACCAAACACTTTTATCACAGCTCCCCAGTCTTAGCCCCTTTCCTTTTTTTTAAACAGCCTCTTCTGGAGAGCCATGCCATTGCAGGAGTTTTCTATCTCTGCAGTGATGGAGAGTGGAAGCATTGCAAGCACTTTCCGTCCATGTGGGGGTGCTCCCAACCACCTGCAGCACTACCGTCAGTTCCCGGGTTAGGGATCGAGTGGAGTGGGCAGTGAAAGAGAGTACGTAAAATAAAATTCAGGATTGTACTAGTTGGAGGGATCACACAGAGGGAGAGGGTGGGAAGGAGGGTTTACAAAAAAGACAGCACCAGGAGTGGTATGAGAGGGCACATGCTGAGGAAGTTTAGTTAAAACAGCACCAGGACCTGGCTGACTGGAGTGAGGGAGTGCATAAAGGGAGAGCATGGGAAGGATTAAAAAAATATAACTTGATTGGGGGAGAAAAATATAACTGGATCGGGGGAGGAAGCCAACTGCCAAGCTGCCCAAACTGCTTCTCAGCTCCCATTTATGGAAGCACTGGCAATGGGTGCAGTGCTGCACTCCACACAGGTACTGCACTGCTGCCACCATGCTGCATACGTGATCCTATGGGAGCTAGACTAATCACCCACGAATGTCCATGCTGCAAAAAGGTTATTCAGTGTGGGAATGAAACATTTGACTGCTCATTTCATTCAATCCTACGTTTTTATTTGAGAGCCCTACTTTCCTCACAGGAAGTAGGTAGAGGGTAGTGTTGTTCCTAGCAACTGGGAGCTGACTACTGTGCACTAAAACAGTGCTTTTATTTACTTTTTGCTGCAGCTTTATGCTTTATAAGCCTTTCCATAGTACAGCGGCTTTGTTGTGATTAAAAATAATCAGTTAAATCGCAACTTTTGTTGCGAGGAAAGCGCAAACCCGGGCAACAACTTCAGGGTCATTAGAGCCATAAAACTCGCCCCTGCAGCAAGCAGGGCGAGTGTGTGCAGGGCGTGCATTTTCACACACGGAGACGCGTGCAGAGACACGCACATCGGCGCATGTCAACTGTGTCTGCTGGGACTGCAGGGAGAAAATAATCTTAATTTCAGAGGTAACATAAGGCAGCTAAAATGAAGCAATGTATTGGTTGTAATATGTATGCAGAGGGGGAAGTTGAACTATGTTTCATGTGTTGTAAATGTAGCAAAATAAAGACCCTAGAAATTGAAATTGCTCAACTGAGGGAGAGAATAAAGGTGCAAGTTGATATATCTTCACTAGAACAATATATTGATGGCATAGTGGATAGTATGTCAGAAACAATTCACCTTGATCAGCAGGATCCGGATATTCAGGTCTCCGTGACGGAGGATCAGGAGGGGGAGTCTAATAAAAGGTATCCTGTAAATAAAACAGTATGTGATAAAAGAGGTAGAAGACATATTGGTGGCACATCTAATATATTAACACCTAATAGGTTTAGTGCACTCTGAATAGATGACTGTGAGGGGGTGCAGGAAACTGAAACAACAACAGAAGAGCATGATAGACAGCTCCCCCACGAGGTACAAGGCACCCTTATTGCATACCAGGACACAGTTCCCAATGCACAAGAAACACAAGATGTATTATTTATAGGTGACTCAATGTTAAAATACACAGATGCAGTTCTATGTAAGAACAGGAACTTGCATACAACAGTAAGTGCCTTACCTGGGGCGGGCATAGGGGATATTAAAAAACTGATCCCGGGACTAATGGAAAACATCGCTAACCCAGTGACAGTTTTACATCTTAGAGTAAATGATGTAGGGAAAAGAAATATATTGGATATTCCATGAGACTTTGAGGATGTTGGGCAAAAGATAAAAACATTTGGAGGCAGGCTAATTATATCAGGGCTTCTACCAGTACCTAGGGCCAATAAATCACTAGGTAAAAAAATGTTTAGGTTGAATGGCTGGCTGAAACACTGGTGTCAGAGATAGGACCAGCTATTTGTGGACAACTGGCAGGATTTTCAGGGACACCATTTGTTTGCAAGGGATGGAATGCACCTTAATAGGCAGGGTAAAAGGCTTTTTTCCTATAAATTAAACATAGAAACATAGAAACATAGAAGTTGACGGCAGATAAGGACCGCATGGCCCATCCAGTCTGCCCATTTCTTTTTCTACCTTATAAATGTGCCATCGCCTTGCTCAGTCAGTGGCCTATCTATTCATAATCATTTGTATTGCTCCCTTATGCCTATCCCATGCCTGTTTAAAGCCCTGCACTGTATTCATAGCCACCACTTCTTGAGGTAGGCCATTCCATGCATCCACCACCCTTTCTGTGAAAAAGAATTTCCTCACATTCCCCTTTAATCGGCCCCCCTCTAATCTCGTGCTGTGTCCTCTTGTCCTGCTATTTTTCTTATATTTAAACATGTTAGACTCTTTCACCTTGTTAATGCCCTTAAGGTGTTTGAATGCCTCGATCATATCACCTCTCTCCCTCCTTTGCTCAAGGGTATACATATTGAGCTCTGTTAATCTGTCCTCATATGTCTTCTGACACAGTCCCTGCACCATTTTGGTTGCCCTTCTCTGGACTGCCTCAATTTGGTTAATGTCCTTGTGAAGGTGTGGCCTCCAATACTGCACGCAGTACTCCAGATGGGGCCTAACCAGTGTCTTATAAAGAGGGATTATTACCTCCCTCTTATGACTTGTGATACCCCTACTAATACACCCTAACACCCCCTAGCCTTACCTACTGCTTTAGAGGTCTGCTTGGATGATTTCTGGTCATCAGTGATGATGATGCCCAAGTCTCTTTCTTCCTTTGTGACTGCTAGCAACTCCCCTCCCAGCCTATAGATGGCTTCAGGGTTTCTCTTCCCTATGTGCATGATCTTGCACTTCTTTGCATTAAATCCCAGTTGCCACTCTTCTGACCATTTTGCTAGTTTATCCAGATCTCTTCTCATTCTGCCCACCCCATCTGGATCATCTACTGTTTGCAGATCTTGGTGTCATCTGCAAACAGACAAGCTTTACCCTCTAGTCCATCTGCAAGGTCACTAATGAAGATGTTGAAGAGGACTGGCCCCAGGACTGATCCCTGAGGTACCCACTTGTGACTTGCATCTCTTCTGACTGTATACCATTTACCACCACTCTGTTTTCTGCCCGTCAGCCAGTTTGCCACCAGTTGACCAACTTCTGACCCACCCTGAGCCTACCAGCTTATTTATCAATCTTCTATGTGGAACAGCGTCAAAAGCTTTGCTGAAGTCAAGGTAGGCGACATCAACTGCTCCCCTGGTCCACCACTCTGGTTACCCAGTCAAAGAAATCTATGAGATTAGTTTGACAGGACCTTCCTTTGTAAACCCATGCTGTCTTGGATCCTGTGCCCTATGGATTCCAGGTGTTGCACTATCCTTTCCTTAAGGAGTGCCTCCATAATCTTGCCCACTACTGAAGTAAGACTGACTGGTCTGTAGTTCCCTGCCTCTTCCCTGCTACCACTCTTGTGGAGTGGGATCACATGAACCCTTCTCCAGTCTTCTGGGACCTCTCCTGTGCTCAGAGACTCACTAAACAGTTCTGCTAATGGCTCTGCTAGTTCCACCTTTAGCTCCTTAACTACTCTGGGATGTATGCCATCAGGTCCCATTGCCTTATTCACCCTGAGCTTAGCAAGCTCTTGTAGGACCCTTTCTTTTGTGAAGGGAGTAGTGCTCACCTCCCTCCCCCCTGTGTCCATGGTGCTGATCTGTGGGCCCTGCCCTACCTTCTCTTCAGTAAATACTGAGCAAAAGTATCTATTTAGGATAGATGCTTTTACATGGTCCTCCTCCTCCTCACATGCCCCCTTTTCTCCATTAAGCTTAGCAATACCCCCTCTGGACTTTCTCCTTTCACTAATGTATCTATAGAAAGTCTTGTCACCTTCTTTTACTGTTCGTGCTAGTGTTTCCTCAGTTTGGGAATTTGCCTGCCTTACTGCCTTCCCTGCTTCCCTTAGGGCAGTTTGGTATGCCTCCCTATCTTCATCCCGCTGTGTTCCCTTATATTTCCTGAAAGCCAGCCTTTTGGCTCTGACCTTTTCTGCTACTGTATTTGAGAACCATTCTTCTTTTGCACTTCCTTTTCTGTCTAACACAATGGGATGTTGCTTCAAGTATTGCATCCTTAATGCTTGCCCACTTTGCCTGTACCCCCTCACCTGTGTTTCTTTTTGCCAGGGCTAGCTTAACTCAGTTGGCCATCTTATCAAAGTCAGCTCCTCTGAAGTCCCATATGTTTGCTTTGGAATGGGATGATTTAGATGTAGTAGCCAAATTGAACTATACCATGTGATGGTCACTGGCCCCCAGGTGACCTTTTACCTGGAGATCTGTGATCCCTTCCCTGTTAGTCAGTACTAGATCTAGGATAGCCCTGACTCTTGTGGGTTGTTGTACCAGTTGTTTGAGGCTCCTCTGCAGGGAATCCACTATGTGTCTAGTTCTGGCAGATGTTCCTGCTGGTATTGACCAATCTGTATCCGGCATGTTGAAGTCTCCCATTATCAGAACCTCCCCTTTAGCTGTCATGTTTTGTATATCCTCTAACAGTAATGTGTCTATGTCCTCCCCCTGGTCTGGGGGCCTGTAGACAACCCCAGTTCTTATGGCTGTCCCATTTCTTGTTTCCAGGGTGACCCACAGTTCTTCTGCCAAGTGTGGTTACTGGTAAACCATGTCTTGCTAATGGCTACTATGTTCAGTTTAGCCTCTGACATACAGGGCCACTCCTCCCCCCCTTCCCTTTTTGCACCTCGGTCTCTTCTGAACAATACATAGCCAGGTACTGAAGTCTCCCAAGTGTGGTTACTGGTAAACCACGTCTCACTAATTGCTACTATGTCCAGTTTAACCTCTGACATTATTGCCTGCAGGTCTGGGATCTTATTTCCCAGGCTGTGAGCATTTGTGTACATGATTTTCCATTGGGCAGATTTCGGTGCGTTAGTTGTTGGGTGAGGTTTGGCATTACCCCTGTGCATCGTATGGGGAGACAAACCTGTTTTCTTACCTGGTGATGCAAATGAACTGCAAACTTGCTGAATCCCTGTTTGACCACTAGCTGAGGGGGGAGGGGTGTTCTTCCCATTCGACGTATGGGGTGATGCACCCCCTCTCCCCATTTGCTAGTTTAAATATTCTGCAAAGACATCAAACATTTGCCCCAATGCACTGACTCCCTCCTTAGTCAGATGCAGTCCATCAAATTTAAAGAACTTTCGCTCCCAGAACTGTTGCCAGTTCCCTACAAATCGGTGTCCTTTTTCCTGGCACCAGCCCTTGAGCCACATGTTTAGCTCCCCTATCTCCCCTTCTCTGACCTTCTGTCCATCTGCCCCCCTCTCCCAGACTGGCAGGATCTCAGAGAAGGAGATGCCAGATGAAATGGATGATAGTTTGCCACCCAGCCTGGTCAGGTGTTCCTTGGTCTCCACAACTGACCAGCTGGAGAGATAATTAGTCCCTATGTGTACTAGGACATCAATGTTTTCTCCTGCTTTGTGAACAATTTTAGCAATGCGGTCAGTGTCTCTCCATGCTGATGTACCTGGGAGACATCTGACCATTACCCCTGGCTGGAGATGGGTATCAACTCCCCGAATCATGGAGTCTCCTATGATCAGAAGTTTTTTGGATTTCCTTTTTGCTTTTTTTGTTTTGGTTCCTGATTTGGGTGAGTTTTGTTGTGCTAGCTCCTGTGCCGCAGTGTCCTGCTCTGCAGTGTCTTCTGCCTCTTTGTTTGATTTCAGAGATAGAAGCAGATACCTGTTTGTAGTGTTTATATGGTTTTTGGAGGTAATATGTTGGAGAGCAGAGAGTGATGGGGCACCCGATTTGCCCCTCCTAACCACCTGCCAACCTCCTAGTCCAACTACCCTTTGCAGTCGAGGTTTTCCTGTTGGATGCTGGGGAAATGGAGGGTGGTTCTTATAATGTATTTCCTCTTGAATATGAAATTTGAGGCATGCAATCTCTGCCCATGCTGCCCGGAGCTGAGCCCTAAGATCTCCAATGGCCCAGCATGTAGGACAGTGTCCTAAATCCTGTAAGACTGTCCTTCTGAAAATTGTTCCACAGTACCTGCAGTTAATGATATCCATTCCAGATAAGTTGCTGGGTTTATAACCTAGTCAGAGTAATTAGAAGGAAAAATGCAAGTAATGGTTTGATTGTGTTTTGTTTTTGTTTAACTTGTTATAACAAGTTAAATTACTAGTGCCCCTGTAAATGAGCTCACCTTGTGGATGCCCCACTGATCCGCTCCTTCCTGCTGTGCCACAGAAATGTCACAACTGTGGTACTTTATAAAAGGAGTGTAGTGTGGGGTGGTTGGGGATGGGGGTGGGTGGTTGGGCCCTTCCCCTGCCGAAAAAGAAGAACCATGGATGAAAGAACAAAGAGGTAAGAGCAGAAACAATCAGTCAACAACAAATGCAGTAACCCTGAAAGCTTATCCTAATGTTAGATAAAACTGTAAAACCTGTAAAGCACCACCTGTAATAATTTCAGAGAAGATATACGCTGTAAGAAACACTTTGCTACAGAGAAAAATAAAGCAATGAAATGTCAGCAACAAACAGTAGCAATCCCTGTGAGTAAAAATTAAAAACACCACCACACAGTAAATCTGCTTAGCCAAAAGAAGTCTTAATCATTTTCCCTTGCTCTGGTAAGGTTCTCTACTCTGCCTTTCAAGCAGTCTTGGAAAGAAAGAGCTCAGGTGAATCTAGGTGCCTTGGCCAGCAAACCAAGTCTTCTACCTCCAAGATATCAACTAACCTGACCTTTTAACCCTTCTTTCTGTTGGAAATTACTGACAGTTTGCCAGTTCCACCCCTCACATACACACCTAATCCTTTGGAAGAGCTGTGGGAAGAAAGTAATTAGCTCCTTCAATGTGAGAAGGAGACTGAAACACCTCTGAGACAACTAACCTTTTCAACAAAAAAAAAACAAAAATAAAATAAAGCAGTGTCCAACAGTAATTTTGCTTAGCCCAATGATAAAAAAGTCACAAAAATGTAAGCTCCACCTGTAATAATTTCAGAGAAGATATACCCTGTAAGAAACACTTTGCTACAGAGAAAAATAAAGCAGTAACAGAAGATATACCTTGCAAAAGACAATTTGAATCAGAAGATTACAGCAGTAATCTGTTAGCACACACCTGTAGGCATACCTTGTAATAATGCAGAAGAAGGTATACCAGCAACAACAATTTGAATCAGAGAAAAATAAAGCAATGAAATGTTAGCAGCAAACAGTAGCAATCCCTGTGAGTAAAAAATAAAAACAACACCACACAGTAAATCTGCTTAGCCAAAAGAAGTTTTAATCATTTTCCCTTGCTCTGGTAAGGTTCTCTACTCTGCCTTTCAAGCAGTCTAGGAAGGAAAGAGCTCAGGTGAAGCTAGGTGCCTTGGCCAGCAAACCAAGTCTTCTACCTCCAAGGTATCAACTAACCTGACCTTTTAACCCTTCTTTCTGTTGGAAATTACTGACAGTTTGCCAGCTCCACCCCTTACATACACACCTAATCCTTTGGAAGAGCTGTGGGAGGAAAGCAATTAGCTCCTTCAATGTGAGAAGGAGACTGAAACACCTCTGAGACAACTAACCTTTTCAACAAAAAAAATAAAATAAAATAAAACAGTGTCCAACAGTAATTTTGCTTAGCCCAATGATAAAAAAGTCACAAAAATGTAAGCTCCACCTGTAATAATTTCAGAGAAGATATACCCTGTAAGAAACACTTTGCTACAGAGAAAAATAAAGCAGTAACAGAAGATATACCTTGCAAAAGACAATTTGAATCAGAAGATTACAGCAGTAATCTGTTAGCACACACCTGTAGGCACACCTTGTAATAATGCAGAAGAAGGTATACCAGCAACAACAATTTGAATCAGAGAAAATAAAGCAATGAAATGTTAGCAGCAAACAGTAGCAATCCCTGTGAGTAAAAAATAAAACAACACCACACAGTAAATCTGTTTAGCCAAAAGAAGTTTTAATCATTTCCCTTGCTCTGGTAGTTTCTCTACTCTGCCTTTCAAGCAGTCTAGGAGAAAGAGCTCAGGTGAAGCTAAGTTGCCTTGGCCAGCAAACCAAGTCTTCTACCTCCAAGGTATCAACTAACCTGACCTTTTAACCCTTCTTTCTGTTGGAAATTACTGACAGTTTGCAGCTCCACTTCTTTACATACACACCTAATCCTTTGGAAGAGCTGTGGAGAAAAGCAATTAGCTCCTTCAATGTGAGAAGGAGACTGAAACACCTCTGAGACAACTAACCTTTTCAACAAAAAAAAACAAAATAAAATAAAACAGTGTCCAACAGTAATTTTGCTTAGCCCAATGATAAAAAGTCACAAAAATGTAAGCTCCACCTGTAATAATTTCAGAGAAGATATACCCTGTAAGAAACACTTTGCTACAGAGAAAAATAAAGCAGTAACAGAAGATATACCTTGCAAAAGACAATTTGAATCAGAAGATTGATGGCTTGATGACTGAAGATTCTTGAGTGTTGAAGAATTGAAGGTTAATGACTGAAAATGTGTTACATTTAAACTGATTGAGCTGGGGGAAGTGGTTAATTCATTAGGTGAAAGGGATGGTGGGACAAGAGTTAAGGTACAAAAAACTATAACTCATATCACATCCAAAATAAATTTTCTTTTAGTTAATGCTAGGAGTTTAAATAATAAAATTGAGGAACTGCAGCTGGTTTTACAGGATTTGGATATCCATGTCTGTGTGGTTACAGAAACGTGGTGGAAACCTGAAGATGGTTGGGTGAAAATTATACCAGGTTACACCCTCTATAATAAAGATAGGATAAACATTGGGGGGGTGTGTTGCTATATATGTGCAGGAAGAGATACCATCAGAACAGAAGGATACATCTAGATGGGATAGTAATGAAATTCGTAGGGTGTCAATTTCTCCAGAATATAATACAAAAATAGATTTAGGCCTGGTATATAGAAATCCCTCTATAACATCAGGAGATGATTCAAATTTGTTGGACTTTATCAAGCATTTATCGGAGTTTAAGAAAGTTGTCCTAATGAGCGATTTTAATCTGCCAGGTATAGATTGGGAAAATCTTGTAGCAAGAACAAATAAAGAAAATGAATATCTAAATACCCTTAGCCTGGGTGGTTTGGAACAATATGTAAGGGAAAACACTCAAGATAACAATATACTTGATTTGATTTTAAGTACTATGGGAGATAAGATAAATAATTGCCTTGTACTGCCACCTTTGGGCTCCAGTGACCATTTAATGGTAAGATTTGATTATATAGGGGTATTGAGTCAAAATTCTGGCAGCACTATAATATATAGATACGATAAGGCTAATATAATGGGTATGCATAGAGATCTGGCAAATTGGAACTGGGAATTAGAGTTTAAAGGAGCATCGATATCGAAGATGTGGGATATTCTTAAGACTAAAATAATTAGCTTGACTCAAGAATTTGTACCAACCAGGATTAAATATAATACAACTAAAAAGCATATCCCCTCCTTGGATGACATCAGCAATCAAAAAAGAAATAAAGGAAAAAAATAAAACCTTTAGACGTGCTAAATTAAGAGGCAATGTTGCTAGCTGGGCTCATTATAAAAGGTGTATAAAGTCCACCCAAAAAAGTATAGAAATAGCAAAAAGAAAATATGAAATTATGTTAGCTACTAAGGTTAAGGACAATTATAAATCCTTTTATCAATATATTAACAATAAAAAGGGTGAATCAAAAAAGATAGGCCCTTTATTGGATGTTGCGGGGAAATTAGTTGCTGACAATTTGGATATGGTGGAATTAAGTGATATATATTTTGCTTCAGTTTTCAATCTGGGTAAATCATTAATGGGGATTAATTGTGGTATACCCAATGATGACCCGGGGGTGATACATCCTAGATTACTCAAGGATTTGGCTGAACAAATTGCTGACCCAGTTACAGTATTATTTCAGAAATCAATAATTGAAGGAGAGGTCCCTGAAGATTGGAAACAAGCAAATGTGATACCTATAGTCTATATAAGAAAGGCCCCAAACAAGAGGTTAAAAATTATAGACCCGTTAGCCTTACCTCGGTTCTGGGAAAGGTACTGGAAGGATATATTAAGGATTTTATTACGGAGCACCGATATAAGACCAGTAATGTTGACTATGCACAACATGGCTTTGTTAAGGGGAGGTCTTGTCAAACAAATCTATTGGAATTTTATGGGAAAGTAAACCAGGCATTAGATGAGGGTAGTTCCGTAGATGTTTTCTTCTTAGATTTTGCCAAAGCATTTGACAAGGTACCCCATGTCAAATTACTTGAAACTCTGGTCAATATTGGAATTAACCATAATATCATTTGTTGGATAAAATCCTGGTTGACAGGTAGGAGTCAGAGAGTTTGTATAAGAGGAGAATTTTCCAACTGGCAGAGAGTGACTAGTGGAGTGCCACAGGGTTCGATATTGGGCCCCTGCCTGTTTAATGCCTATATCGGGACAATGAAGGCCTCTCCTGATATTTGGTTTTCAAAATTTGCGGACGATACCAGACTAGGTAGGGTGGTTAACTTTAATAAGGATGCAGAATTATTATAATCAGCCCTAAATGAGTTGGAAGTTTGGGCACACAATCATGGTTCATTTTTCAAAGTGGATAAGTGCAGTGTGATGCATTTGGGGAAATACAATATCCTTCACGATTATAATATGGGAGGTAAATTACTCAAGGAGACCTCAGAGGAATGTGATCTGAGGATAAAAATTAGTAATAATCTGAACTTTACACCCCATTATAATCAGATAATAAAAAAAGCTGGTAGCATACAGTACTGTATTAATAAACATTAAAAGTAGAGATGGGGTGTTCTTTTGCCATTATATACATCTTTGGTACGTCCCCATTTGGAATATTGCTCCCAGTTGTGGTCCCCATTTAAAAAGGAGGATATAGCTTCGACTGAGAGGGTCCAGAGAAGAGCTACCCATAAAATTAAAGAAGTACAGGGGATGGACTATAACCAGAGGCTTAGTACACTGGGGTTATACTCTCTGGAGTTTAGGAGATTAAGGGAGGATATGTACTTAATTTACAGGGCCCTAAATGATCCAATATTATGGGAACAGCTTGATTTGGAAATCATGGATCATAATTATAATACTAGAGCACATTCACTTCAGATAAAAACAGATAGATTTCATTCAAATAAAAGGAAGCACTGGTTGACAGTAAGAGCACCTAGGATCTGGAATAAACTACCAGTAGAAATAATTGTTAATAGTAATATTTAAATATTTAAGAAAGATTTGGATAATTACTTAATAAATAATAGTCTATTGGGATATTCTTAAAATGTGGCAAGCATATGGACCTTGCCTTTTAAAGCTCTGTATAACTATGAAACCTATGAAACCAATGAAACCTATGAAGTTTCTTCTGCAAGTTGGTGGACTGCAGTTTTCAGTCTAAAATCCTATGCCTCGAATTAAAAGCGACCCCAAAACCTACACTTCCCAAAGTAACTGGCTTGGTTTGCAGTCTTTCTGTTTTGCAAGGTGATAAAACAGTACATAGACAGTAAAAAGGAAAAGGAAAAAGCTATGTATTTACAGGTAAAACGTTTCAAACTTATACACAGTTCTGCACTTGAAGAACTATTAATCAATATAAAACATTGTACCTATAAATTAGATCTGTTTTTTTTTTCCTTTTTCACCTTTTTATTGTTTGTGTATGTTTTGACATAAGGCAAAACCCCTTGACTACAAACCCTGATGTGTGGTATCAATGGGATCCTCTGGGATCCAGTACCTCAGTGGATATGTGGTTTGGAGCTCGACATCAACACAAACTAAAGGGCTTGGTTGTGGAGCCCTGATTTTGCTTTCTGGTGGACTCATTGTTTTCTCTCCATAGCTCTGGGACTTGCAGTTATCCATCTGAGATCCAGTAGTCTACAGTTCTAAGCAACAGTCAGGAGCAGCAGTGCTTCACATGGTTTAAACACAGAGAACATTTTATATTTCACTTGCATTCAAACTATTGCTTTCATTACTTTAAAAGTGGTAATTTTCTGTTGCATTTATTCTGAAAAGGGAACACTGCTTTATCAATGTATTTTTTGCATACTTTTATGTGTTCTTTTCACCAGTATTTTTATGTTTAATTTGAATTTTATTTTCGTCAGTCATTAAACAGCTTTTCAAAGGACATGTTTTAGCTTGAACTGTATCTGTGAGAAGGGAATGCTTAGAAACATAGAAACAGACTTTGACGACAGATAAGGACCACTGCTGAAAAGTTTTTATTCCAGATGAGAACCTAGTCTGCCCATTTCCCTACCTACTGGATAAGCTGCAGATCCTGGTTAACGAACAGCCTATTTCTTCCTACCTAGTTTGGTGCTATAATACTGCAGAAAAGTTAATCACTGGTTATAATAAAATGTTGCACTCTAACCCTGTGTTAAACTACAGTCTCCCCAAAATGCTGCTGTGATAGCTATTCAAAATTTGCTCCAGAATAATTTGAACACCCCCCCACCACCACCACCACCACCACAAGATATTTGCATCACCTCTCTGGCATCCCAATTTTAACTATCAGCAAGTGTAAAGTGTGAAGTCTGGGGGCATGCTTTCTTGACAGAGTGACCACTGCTATCGAGTCATGTATGGCACAGCACAAAGAAATATCAGGCTTGCATGAGTTTGTGTGTGTGTGTACATGTGTCTATAGGTACATGTGTCTGTGTACATATGTGTCTGTGTACGTAGGTGTCTGTGTACATGCGTGTCTGTGCTTGCATATGTCTCTTTGTATAGTATCTGGGACAAATGCTAGCTGTGCAAGACATTAGTTCTGACCAGCCCTTGTTTCCCTCTCCTGCCTCCCCCATCCAGCACCTTCTTTGAATGCAATTTTTGTTTAGCAAGTGATACAGCAACTGAACAACACACACACTGCTTTGTGCGACTAACACTGATTGTCTTTCTTGCCTGAAAGTGAACATGGAGAACACAAAGCTTCTTCTGTCTCCACAGTCCCAAGTTAATTGTCTTCAAAATACATGGTGAACATTTTACCGCTGTATAAAATACAGCAATCTACATCCTTATAATAATACTCTGACTATGCTGTACTGGGTGTGACAGGGGACATCCCTGCCACGGATCTAGGACCCTTTTTTATTTTAAAACACTCTGGTTGCAACCTTACTTTGCTATATCTATTTTTTTTTTTCTAGTCCAGAAGGTAGGCCACCTTTGGATGCAACTTTTCCCTCTCTTCTGCTATCCCTGTCCCTTTTATTTCTTATATCCTCTTGGGTCCAGTGGTATGGGGAAGGTCAAATGCTCATTGACCTCCATAGCAGAAATACAGAAATGTCTTTTTCCTTAGAATGGGAAGATACATACAAGTGGTACAGAATATGTCTTTGAGAAAATGGGGAAGCTTGTACACAGCAAGTGGCTGGTAAAATGGTTTATTTCACTACGAATACACTTTCCCTGATATGGTAACAAGACATGTAAGGTAATACATGTGAAATGTATGCAAATACAGAAGGCAAGACAGGAGCAGCAACCCCTTTCCTTTTTGTTTCCTTTTCTCCTGCTGCTCTGTCATTTAAAACAATATAGAAATAAGGGATGCTACTAGTACAGTCACTTATTACTAATTATGACTGTTTCATTATGTTTTTGGTAGCTCCCCTGTTGTTTAGCAGCTTTCTGCTGCATGGGTTGCAGTGTTAGACGAAAAGGGGTTGTATCGCTGTCTCGCCTTAATAGATACGGTAGTTGTATACAACACATCCTCCACCCTTCCTGCAAAGGTTCCCTGCAAGTAGAATGGAGCGCACAAGTTAGGAGAGGTTGGAGAGGTCCATATCACTAAGAAAAAATGCTCCCTCTCACTCTCCCATGCTGCTCCCGAGTCGCACACTGTGGCACTTATTGAGAGAGAAGCCACTAGACTGAGGGCTGAGCCACGCACACAAGAAGCAGCTTGGTTTTAATGTGCTGTGTGCAGCTCACTCCTTTGATTGGGACAGCAGCCCCTCTGGTACTGCTTCGTGGCATTGGCCACCCAAAGGAACCTTGCCCTCCAAGACAGAGGCAAAAGCCTGGGATGGAGAGGAGAGGAGAGGAGTCTAAGCGCTCATCTCTGGAAGTGCATCCGGTGCTCGAATTACAGGGGGGGCCTGAGGGGTCCAGGACCTCCTTACTTTTTTGGAGGGCCCTCTGAGTTCTGTGTAATCGAAAGATGCTGGGGGGGGGCATGTTTTAGCCCCCTTATTTCTCACTGCTGAAGCTGCTGATCTCCATTCAGTCAGGAACACAAACTGCAGCAGCCCTGCCCGAGTGAAAAAATAGTAATTAACACCATGTTTTCCCTTTTAACAGCCATCCAGGAAACCAATACCCACCCCAAACCCATAGCCACACAACTGGCATCAAAGTGAGTTAAGTGATACGTGAGACAGATACTTATCTAAAGCTGTGATTACATGGCTGCAGCACTTTTGCATTTACGCTGCTTCCTTCCCTCTGTGCTGGCTACTCCTCCATCAATTTAATGTTTACACTGCCCACCCTTGCAGCCTGCTGGTCACTCCAAGGAGGAGCTGTAAATTCAGAGGAGGATGTTGGGAGACACTGGGACAGAAGGCTTCCCATTAGAGCAAGTGCATCAAAGGGTTTACATGTCAGTTAACACGCTTGCTCTGATATGGGTACCCACAATTGAGCTGCAGCAGAAAAGGGATCTGAAGCACACTTATGGCTCTCCAGAAAGTGTCTACAAAGCCGACTTTGCAGTACATCAACGTGTGTGTGTGTGTGCATGTGTGTGCTCTGCTGCTGCAAAGTTGGCAGTGTAAACAAGCTTTAAGTGATAGCATGGTGTTGCTTGACTGCTTTGATGGCCACCTTCCTGGAAAACAAATAAACAAAAGCCTCCCAAAGCTATAAGTTGTATCCACAGCTGGCAACAAAGTTAGTCCTTCACAGATACTTTAAAAAGGTGATAACCAGAGATACTTATTTTTATCCTTATTTATTGTAAAAAAATGCTGCTGTACTTGCCTTCTTTGATGTCCAGTGTGACACCTCCTTGAACGAGCACAGCTGGGTGTGTTAATTTCACTTCAGACTATAAATGACTTAAACCAAAGGTAAAAGTAGCAGCTAGTAGCCCCCTCGCTGACCCCTGGGAACAACTTACAGTATTTGTTCACTGTTGCTGAGTTATCGGGGGGAGGGGAGAAAACAAGTGCAGTTTCAAGAACCCATAGGACTAGTGTGGCACCTCTGCTGTGCTACCTGTTGAAATCAGATTACTGCTGCCTGTTCTCCTGAAGAAGTCTTGTTATTTTAGACAATATAAAACAATCAGGAGTACACACCTCCAGACGGTATGTAAATAGTTTTTTTTTTTTTGTATAAAGGTGGTGGGATAGGCAGGAATTAGGATGAGTAAGTCAGGACTCAGAGGAACATGGAGCAGGCAGGCAGTGCTAGCTGGCTGGGGCTGGAGTATGGGTAGGGCCAGATGTGGAGCTATACCAGATCTTGGCCCCTCAGGCAGTATCAACACAAGTTGCCACCATAGAAACGTAGAAGTTGACAGCAGATAAGGACAGCAAGGCCTATCCAGTCTGCCCATTTGTTCTGCCTTATGAATGTGCCATCGGCCTTTGCTCTGTCAATGGCCTATCTATTCATACTCATCTGTATTGCTCCCTTATGTCTATCGCAAGCCTGTTTGAAGCCTTGCACTGCATTCATATCCACCACTTCCTGAGGTAGGCCATTTCATGCACCCACCACCCTTTCTGTGAAAAAGAACTTCCTCACATTAACCCTAAATCGGCCTCCCTCTAATCTCATGCTGTGTCATCTTGTCATATCACCTCTCTCCCTCCTTTGCTCTAGGGTATACATATTGAGCTCCAATAATCTGTCATCATATATTTTCTGATGCAGTCACTGCACCATTTTGGTTGCCTTTCTCTGGACTGCCTCAATTTTGTTAATGTCCTTGTCCAGGTGCGGCCTCCAGTACTGCACGCAGTACTCCAGATTGGGCATAACCAGTGTCTTGTAAAGTGGGATTATTACCTCCCTCTTATGACTTGTGATAACCCTACTAATATACCCCAACATCCCTCTAGCTTTACCTACTCCTTTAGTGGTCTGCTTGGATAATTTCAGGTCATCTGTGATGATGATGCCCAAGTCTCTTTCTTCCCTTGTGATTGCCAGCAACTCCCCTCCCAACCTATAGGTGGCTTCAGGGTTTCACTTCCCTATGTGCAGGATCGTGCACTTCTTTGCATTAAACTCCAATTGCCAATCTTCCAACCATTTTGCCAGTTTATCCAGATCTCTTCTCATTCTGCCCACTCCATCTGTATCATCTACTCTGGTGCAGATCTTGGTGTCATCTGCAAACAGACAGACTCTACCCTCCAGTCCATCTGCAATGTAACTGATAAAGATATTGAAAAGGACTGGATCCAGGACTGATCCCTGAGGTACCCCACTTGTGACTTGCATCTCTTCTGACTGTATACCATTTACTGCCACTCTCTGTTTTCTGCCCGCCAACCAGTTTGTCACCCAGTTGACCAACGTCCGAGCCACCACGAGCCTACCCAGCTTATTAATCAATCTTCTATGTGGAACAGTATCGAAAGCTTTGCTGAAGTCAAGGTAGGCGACATCAACTGCACCCCCTTGGTCCACCACTCTAGTTACCCAGTCAAAGAAATCTATAAGATTAGTTTGACAGGGCCTTCCTATTTTAAACCCATGCTGTCTTGGATCCTGTGCTCCTATGGATTCCAGGTGTTGCACTATCTTTTCCTTAAGGAGTGCCTCCATAATATTGCCTACTACTGAGGTAAGACTGACTGGTCTGTAGTTCCCTGCCTCCTCCCTGCTACCACTCTTGTGGAGCGGGATCACGTGAGCCCTTCTCCAGTCTTCTGGGACTTCTCCTGTGCTCAGAGACTCACTAAACAGTTCTGCTAATGGCTCTGCTAGTTCCACCCTTAGTTCCTTTAGTACCCTGGGATGTATGCCATCAGGTCCTATTGTCTTGTCCACCCTGAGCTTAGCAAGCTCTTGTAGGACCCTTTCTTTTGTGAAGGAATTTGTGCACACCTCCCTCTCCCCTGTGTCCATGGTGCCGAGCCGTGGGCCCTGCCCTACCTTCTCCTTAGTAAATACTGAGCAGAAGTATCTATTTAGGATAGATGCTTTTCCTTTGTCCTCCTCCACACACTCCCCCTTATCCCCTTTGATCTTAGCAATACCCCCCCTGGACTTTCTCCTTTCACTAATGTATCTGTAGAAAGTCTTATCCCCTTCTTTTACTGTTCATGCTAGTGTTTCCTCGGTTTGGACCTTTGCCTGCCATACTGCCTTCCCTGCTTCCCTTAGGAAAGTTTGGTATGCCTCCCTATCTTCATCCTGCTGCATTCCCTTATATTTCCTGAAGGCCAGCCTTTTGGCTCTGACTTTTTCTGCTACTGTTTTTGAGAACCAAAGTGGTTTCCTCCTTCTTTTGCTCTTGTCTTTCTACCTAACACAATGGGATGTTGCTTCAAGTATTGCATCCTTAATGCCTGCCCACTTTTTCTGTACCCCCTCACCTGTATGTCTTCTTGCCAGGGTTAGCTTAACTCTGTTGGCCATCGTATCAAAGTCAGCTCCTCTGAAGTCCCATATTTTTGCCTTGGAATGGGATGATTTAGTTCTAGTGGCCCAATTGAACCATGCCATGTGATGGTCACTGACCCACAGGTGACCTTCTACCTGGAGATCTGTGATCTTTTCCCAGTTAGTCAGTACTAGATCGAGGATAGCCCTGTCTCTTGTGGGTTGTTATACCAGTTGTTTGAGGCCCTCCCCCTGCAGGAAATCCACTATATGTCTAGTTCTGGTGGATGTTCCTGCTGGTATTGATCATTCTGTATCTGGCATGTTGAAGTCTCCCTTTATCAGAACCTCCCCTTTAGCTGTCACATTTTGTATATCTTCTAACAGTAATGTGTCTATGTCCTCCCCCTGGTCTGGAGGCCTGTAGACAACTCCAGTTCATATGGCTGTCCCATTTCCTGTTTCCAGGGTGACCCACAGTTCTTCTGGCTCCTTTGTGTATTATGAATTTGTGTAGCTTTGATATTTTCATTGACATAAAGGGCCACTCCCCCCCTTTTTTTTGCACCTCCGTTTCTTCCGAACAGTACATAGCCAGGTACTGAAGTCTGGTTACTGGTGAACCATGTCTCACTAATGGCCACTATGTCCTATTTAGGCTATATCATTGCTGCCTGCAGATCTGGGATCTTGTTTCCCAGACTGCGGGCATTTGTGTACATGATTTTTAATTTGCCAGATTTCACTGTGTTAGTTGTTGGGTGAGGTCCAGTGTTTCCCCTGTCTGTTGTATGGGGAGCTGGACCTTTTTCCTTACCTGGTGAAGCAAATGAACTACAAACATGCTGAACTCCTGTTTGATCACTAGCTGGGGGGGGAGGGGTGTTCTTCCCATTCGATGTATTGGGTGCTGCACCCCTCTGCCCATTCGCTAGTTTAAATATTCTGCAAAGACATCAAACTTCTTCCCCAATGCACTGACTCCCTCCTTAGTCAGATGCAGTCCATCAAATTTAAAGAACTTTCACTCCCAAAATTGTTGCCAGTTACCTACAAATTTGTATCCTTTTTCCAGGCGTCAGCCCTTGAGTGACATGTTTAGTTCCCCTGTCTCCCCTTTTTACACCTTCCATCCATTTGCCCCCTCTCCCAGACTGGCAGGATCTCAGAGAAGGAGATGCCAGACAAAATGGATGACAGTTTGTCTCCCAGCCTGGTCAGGTGCTCCTTGGTCTCCACAACTGACTGGCTGGTGAGATCATTAGTCCCTATGTGCACCAGGATGTCGATGTTTTCTCCTGCTTCCTGCACGATTTTAGCAATGTGGTCAGTCTCTCCATGCTTATGTACCTGGGAGACATCTGACCATTACAACCGGCTGGAGGTAGGTCTCAACTCATTGAATCATGGAGTCTCCTTTGATCAGAAGTGTTTTGGATTTCCTTTTTGCTTTTTTTGTTTTGGTCCCTGTTTTGGGTGAGTTTTGTTGTGCTAGCTCCTGTGCTACAGTGTCTTGCTCTGCAGTGTCCTCTGCCCCTTTGTTTAATTTCGGAGATAGAGGCAGGTACCTGTTTGTAGTTTCTATATGGTTTGTGGAGGTGATACATTGGAGAGCACTGAGTGATGGGGCACCTGATTTGCCCCTCCTAACCACCTGCCAACCTCCTGGACCAACTACCCTCTGCGGTCGAGGTGCTTCAGTTGGATGTTGGGGAAATGGTGGGCGGTTCTTATAATATATTTCCTCCTGAATAAGTAATTTGAGGTGTGCAATCTCTGCCCATGCTGTCTGGAGCTCAGCTCTTAGATTTCCAATGGTCCAGCATGTAAGACAGCATCCTAAATACTGTATAACTGCCCTTTCGAAAAGTATCCCACAGTACCTGCAGTTAATGATATCCCTTACAGTTGAGTTGCCGGGTTTATAACCTGATCTGAGTAATAAGAAGGAGGAAAATTAAAGCAAACGTTTGATATTATGTTATGTTTATTTGTTTTGGTATAACTTGTTATAACACGTTAAATTACTTGTGCCCCTGTAAGTGAGGTCACTGTGTGGATACCCCTCTGATCCTCCCAGCACTTCAGATAACTCTATTTTGGATGTATTTTACATCCATAAATTAGCACAAAACATCCAAAAATGTAGTATGTGGAGTCATTGATGTCCACTAACATTTCCCTTGTTTAAGGCCGACGTCCGTTTTTCATAGTGCGGACATCTTATTTTGTTTGTATGCCACACTGGGAGCCCACATCAGTGCGGCAAAAGTCTCTTTTGCTGACAGGGGTGCCCAATCCCCCATCAGTTTCACAGTTCATGAGCAGAGGTCTTAAATTTACTATGTTGAAAATTTGGTGACAAAAGTCCATAAAATTACTGTGTTATGAGTGTGCATTGTGTCAGATATGGCAAAAAAAAAAGGGTAAAATTAAGGGTAACTGCTCCCCAGGGATATTCACAGAGTACTACATCCCTCACAAAGTGCAGTTAAACTTATGTCTTTAGTGATACCCTCTAAACTAATTCTAAAGGGTGCCATTAAAGAGTTCCTGACAGTGCCGGGGTGGCAATGGGGGGGCAGGGATTAGAAGATGCACATACGAACATACAGAATTTGCCAGCAGATAAAGGCCTAGAGGTCTATCAAGTCTGCTTGAATGTGCAGCTAGCACCCCTTATTCTGCAGCTGCCCCTCCCTTCCACCCCTCCCCTTCATTGACCCTCCCACATGTGGCCACATGGAGGAACAGGGCTAGGGATGGGAATCCTCTGGACACCAGGGACCTTTAACTGTATGGAGGTAGGGAGTGGGCCACTGGACACTTGGCAGAGACCTTTACTTGGGCTCTGGTTAAGGAGGTGGCCAGTGGAGATCTGGCACCTTTACCCAGGCTTGGGCTAGGGATTGTATTCACTGGATGCCATGTATCAAGGGAGAGCAGTGGATGTGGCCTTTCTGGACTTCAGTAAGGCTTTCAACACAATACCACACAGGAGGCTAGTTAAAAGTAAGCAGCTAGCATGGGTGTGTGGTAGAAAGTGGTAAGCTGGGTAACTAACTGGATAAATGATATGAGGTAGAGGGTGGTGGTAAATGATAGTGCACTCAGGGTACAGGAAAAAAACTAGTGTGGTACCACAATGATCAGTGATGGGACTGGTCCTCCTCAGTGTCTTCATGAGTAACATTGCTGAGGAGCTGGAGAGGAAGATGTGTTTCTTTGCAGATGATACAACAATCTGCAACAGGATGGACACTCAGGAAGGTGTGGAACTTACCTACAAGAAATGTAAAATGTAAATGGTCATCAGGATAGGGGACAAGGGCAAGACAGAATTATGTGTAAAAGCAGCAGCAGAGCCCAATTAGAGCAAGGGGCAGGAACCTGAAAGGAAATACTGCACATTGTATACAGTGTGTATGTACAAAGGCTACAAATGCTAGAGTAGCATGGATTACAGTGAGGTATTCAGAAAGCCAATGAGTTGACTTCAAAAACTATAGGACTTGGAGTATTGTGACTGCCAAAATTTGTCGACTGGAATTATTTTCACTTCCAAAAAATTGACAGTTGGAGTATTTTGACTCCAGTAAAACTGAAATGACTTCCAAATTTCAACCCATGGAAGTATTTGACTTCCACTCAAAAAAGAATATCTCAAGCCCTGGATCCTCCCCTTCCTGCTTTGCTGCAGGAAATGTCATGACTGTGCTACTCTGTAAAAGGAATGTAGCATGGGGTGGGTGGTTGGGCCCTTCCCCTGCCAAAAAAGAACCCTAGATGAAAGAAACAAGGAGGTAAGAGCAGAAACAATCACCCAAAAACAAATGCAGTAGCCCTGAAAGCTTAGCCTAATGCTAGATAAAACTGTAAAATCTGTAAAGCACCACCTGTAATAATTTCACAGAAGATATACCTTGTAAAAGCACTTTGCTATAGAGAAAAATAAAGCAGCAACAGGAGATATACCTTGCAAAAAACAATTTGAATCAGAGAAGATTAAAGCAGTAACCTGTAAGCACAAAACAGTAACAAATCTGTAGGCACACCCTGTAATAATGCAGCAGAAAGTATACCCTGCAACAGCAATTTGAATCCGAGAACAATAAAGCAGTAAAATGTTAGCAAACAAACAGTAATAACCCTGTGAGCACAAAAGATAATAGTAACACACAGTAGGTATGCCTAGCCAAAAGAAGTTTTAATATTTTTCCTTGCTCTGATAATGTTCCTTGCCCTGTCCTTACAAGCAGACCTAGAAGAAAAGAGCTCAGGTGAAGCTAGGTGCCTTTGCCAGCAAACCTAGTCTTCCAACTCAAAAACACCAACTAACCTGGCCTTTAAACTCATCCTTCTGTTGGAAGTTATTAAGACTTTGTCAGCTCCACCCCCTAGCTACACACCTAATCCCCTGGAAGAGCTGTGGGAGGAAAGCAATTAGCTTATTCAGTGTGAGAAGGAGACTGCAACACCTTTGAGATGAAACCAAAAACCTTTCAGCAAAAAAACAAAGTAGTAGCAAACAGTAATTTTGCTTAGCCTAATGATAGATAAAAAAGTCACAAAAATGTAAGCACCACCTGTAATAATTTCACAGATGATATACCCTGCAAACAACACTTTGCTACAGAGAAAAATAAAGCAGTAACAGAAGATATACCTTGCAAAAAAAAATTTGAATCAGAGATTACAGCCGTAATCTGTAAGCACAAAACAGTAACAAACCTGTAGCCACACCCTGTAATAATGCAGCAGAAAGTATACCCTGCAACAGCAGTTTGAATCAGAGAACAATAAAGCAGTAAAATGTTAGCAAAAAAACAGTAACAAACCTTGTGAACACAAAAAAAAATAGTAACACACAGTAAATCTACCTAGCTAAAAGAAGCCTTAATCTTTTTCCTTGCTCTGATAATGTTCCTTGCTCTGTCCTTACAAGCAAACCCAGAAGAAAAGAGCTCAGGTGAAGCTAGGTGCCTTTCACAGCAAACCTAGAGAGAGCTGAAAGAGAGAGAGAAACCCTCAATGGGCCAGGGCTGCACTCTTTTGGCCTCCTCAGCCTGACTTCGCATATGGGGTGGGTACTTTAGTCTCCAGAGCCCATGTGCAGTAAAGCAAGCTTTGGGAGTGGGTACTTGTCTTCAGTGTCAATGTGAAGTAAGAAGAGGATGCTAGAGAGAGGATTGATTTTTTGTCTCAAGAGCCATTGTAAAGTAAGGCAAGGCTGGTGGGCGGGGTGTCTCTGGGCAACATGTGAAATAAGGCTAGGTTGAAGAGGGGACATTTGTTTCCAGACACCATGTGAAGTAAGGCAAGGCTGGGGGGCATTCCAGAGCCCATGTGAAGTATGGTAAGGCAAGGTGGGGGGTGTTTGCTTTGTGTCTCTGGAGCACCTGTGAAGTAAGGCAAGACTAGTGGTGGGTGTAGTCTACCTCCAGAGCTTGTGTGAAGTGGGACAAGGCTAGTGAGTGCTTTGTGTCTTCAGAGTTCATGTAAAATAAGGCAAGGAAGGGGGATTCAATGTGTCTCTGGAGTCCAGGTGATGCAAGACTGTGGGTGCTTTGTGTCTCCAGAGGCCAAGTGAAATAGGTATATTATAGAAAATAGACAGTATGTTGCTTTCTCCTACTTGAGTAAAACATCCAAAATGATTTGCATAGTGTAGCTGAGGCATATCTGCAACATTCTCAGATTTTTGGCTACTAAATCAAGGAGAGCTAGCCTGTATATGTATAACATGACAAGTTCAGTGCTCAATCCAGTTAAAGAGAAGATCCTATGAATTATGGATATTTTAGATAGTGGTGACTGTGTGAGACGTGTGTTGGGGATGTGGGGTTGGTCAAATTAAGGGGACTCCTGAAAATAAAGAGACCTGGAAGGAAATATTGCATGTGTTAAGAAAGACACATGTCAATCTCACTGTCTCCTGAACCTGCTAGCAATGACCCATTGAGAAGATGGGGCAGCATGGAATCAGTCTGGGGCTTCATTTAATTATTTAAGGGGATGTATTTGGCTCCGATACTGCAGGGTTCAGTACTGGGTCTGGTCCTTTTTAATGGTACCGCAGGGTTCAGTACTGGGTCCGGTCCTTTGTAATTGGTACCACAGGGTTCAATACTGGATCCGGTCATTTTTAATGTTTTTATAAGTGACATTGCAAAGGGAATGGAAGGAAAAGTATGTCTCTTTGCAGATGACATAAAGATCTGCAACAGGGTTGATACGCAAGGTGGGGTGGAAAGAATGAGAAGGGACTTGGCAAGATTGGAGGAATGGTCAAATGTATGTCAGCTTAGATTCAATGCAAAGAAGTGTGAAGTAATGCACTTGGGAAACAAAAACCCAGGGAAAGAGTACACAATAGGGGGTGAGATACTGACAACAACAACAGCAAGCATTTGTCAATGGCAAATGTTGTCTCGCTGGCATTGGCATTGGTAGTGCAGGAGTTAGAGACGCACAATAGGAATGGCAGTGAAGTATTGAAGTAACACCAACCCCACCCCCACCCTGCAGAGACCACCAGGTATTGGGGTGTGCCTTTGGGTCGTCAGCTGTAACGCTCATGGCATTTTACCTCACCCTACCCTGTAGACACTGACAAGTGTCATGGTGTGCTTTGGGTCTTTGGGCGTTATACTTACCCCATTCCATAAGGAAATACACTGAGGTGGGTGCAGTATAGGAGAACTGGGTGAACTTTGTGGCCGAACACTCCAAGGCACACCACAATGTCTGTCACTGGCTGCAGGGTGGGGTTGGGGGTGGAATAGGGAGCATTACAGCCGATGATCCCAAGTCACACCCCTGCTGCCTGTCAGTTTGCGCAGGGTGGGGTGTTACAGTTGGAAACCCTAACGCCATAGGTGTGTGTTGGTAATTTCCCTCCAAATTTTCAACATGGGCTTTTTGTGACCCCACCTCATGAAAAGCGGCACTATCAGTTTGTTAGCTGAAAGATGGTTTTGCACAATGGCTATGCCATTTGGTGACAGAGGTCTGAAAACACATTTTGTGCAGTATGTAAAAAATGACAACTGTATAGTTCATGAGGAGGTGTAAAAAAATGGCAACGTTGAAAATCTGGAGTGAAAATATGAAAAATTGGTGAAGTCATGAGCATGCATAGAAACTGTGCAACACATGTCTGTAACCCAATTATTTTGGGGATTTGTTTAACCACATTTTCAACATAGGTATTTTGGGACCTCCCCTCATAAACAGTGGCAGTGTGATTTTGTTAATTTGTCCCAAAAGTTGATTTCCCACAGCAATCATGCCATTGTGCGCCACATGTGCGAAAACACATTTTGGGCAGGATGTGAAAAATGACAGCTGTACTGTTCATAAGGAGGTGTGAAAAAATGGCAGTATTGAAAATCTGGTATGAAAATATTGCAAATTTGCGAAGTTACAAGGGTGCGTGGGAACTACGCAACGCAGGCTTGTAACACAGTCATTTTATAGACTTTCATCACCAAATTTTAAACATAGGCATTTTAGGACCTCTGCTCATGAACAGTGTCACCGTCATTTCCTCAAACTGTTCTGAAAACTGATTTTGCACAGTGACCATGCTATTCTGCGCCGGATGTGCAAAAACACTTTTCGGCCATGATATGTAAAATGACAGCTGTACAGTTCATAAGGAGGTATGGAAAAATGCCAATTTTGAAAATTTGGAGTGAAAATATTACAAATTCACAAAGTTACAAGCGTGCGTGAAAACTGCTCAATGCACATTCGTAAAACAGTCATTTTCTGGATTTATTTCACCAAATTTGCAACACAGGCTTTTTGAGAGCCCCCCTCATGAACAGTAGCACTGTCATTTTGTTAATCAGTCCTGCAAGGTGATTACACACAGTGACTGCGAAATCACCTTTTGGGACTGAATAATGCCATGACAGTGACAGAATTCATGAGGAGTGGTCCCAATAACCCCATGTTGAAAATTTGGTGTCAAAATTCCCAAAAATGCCTGAGATATGCACCAAAGTTGAAACCTCCCCCATTTAAACCATTATACAGCTTACCGGCATTTCTTCAGTTCGCGGTCGGCTTTGAAGAGTGCGGACATGTTCCCGGTCCACCGAAGATCATCGCGCCGGACTACGGAGGTAAGTATGGGTAGGGGGTGTGGGGAGGCAGGTGAGCAGAGGGTGGGTGCAGGTTGGGGAGGCAGGGAGACCGTGATGGACCATTTTCTGTTTTACAGGTGAAAAAAAAAAGGGAACATTGTGGGACTTTTTTTTTTGAGGCATTTGGTACGCTGAGGTGGGCTCCCAGTGTGCCACCTTATTGTTTTTGGGGGGGCTGTAGCTGACGGGGGTTTGGGCACCCCAATTGGCACATATGAAAGGGGTGGCAAGAGCTGAGGAGGATTGGGCACCCCCCTCGGCACACAACAGATGGGGCGGATACATTATGCTGATGAGGAGTGGGCTCCCTTGTCGGCAAAATAAACAGGGAAGGGGGGACTGTAGCAGATGGGGATTGTGCCCCCCATTGGCAAAGAAAGACTGTTGTGGGGTGCATGATGCAGAGGGGGATTGGGCACCCCCAGAGCACACACTTGGGGGAATCAATATGCCGACGGGGAGTGGGCTCCCCCGTCGGCAAATGAAGTGGGTCGGGGCATGCGACAGGGGGACTGGGCACCCCTGAAGTCAGTGGCAGTAGTCAGTGCCGCCATGTTTACTTTGGGAGGTGTGTTATTGTGCCGCAGTAATGAGAAGCTTGCTTCTCATTGCAGCAGACCATTTCTTAGATCTGGTGGCCACATTCCATATTATTGGTGTGGCACCTGCATGCTGCCTTATTGGGGAATGAGGGATGCACCTACTGATGCGTGCCCTGCATTCGCCTACAGTGACTGCACCTCCAAATCTGCTACTACGTGTGCATGCGAGAGCCAACATAAAAATGGAAAGGGACCTGGGGGTAGCTATATCAGATGACCTAAAGGTGGGCAAACAATGTGAGAAGGCAGTAAGAAGGGCTGGGGGATACTGGGATGCATAGCTGCATAGGGAGAGGCATCACCAGTAGAAAACAGGAAGTTGTTATCCCTCTGTACAGACATTTAGTGAGACCCCATCTGGAGTACTGCATGCAGTACTGGAGAACCCATCTCCACAAAGATGTAGACAAGGTGGATGCTATCCAGAGGAGGGCAACCAAAATGATGCAGTGGGTGCACCAGAAGACATACGAAGAGAGTATAAAGGGGCTTAATATGTATACCCTCGAGGAAAGGAGGGAGAGGGAGGATATGATAGAAACTTTCAAGTACCTCAAGGGAACTGACAAAGTCCAAGAGGGTAGCATCTTTCAGAAAAAGAGATGTGCAAGAACAAGGGGGCACAATCTGAAGATAGAGGGGGGACGGCTCAGAGGTAATGTGAGGAAGTATTTTTTTCATGGAGAGGGTTGTGGATGCATGGAACAGCCTTTCTGAGGAGGTCATGGAATCAAAAACAGTGGGGGAATTCAAGAATGCATGGGACAGTCATAAGGAAATTCTAGTGGGGGGAAGGAGGAAGTAGGCTGTTGGTTAACTAGGATCTGCAGCTTATCCGTTAGGTAGGGAAATGGGCAGACTAGGTGGGCCAAGTGGTCTTTATCTACCCTCAAATTCTATGTTTCTATGTTTTTCTGTTTCCTAATAGTGAAAAATGTAGGTGACTGAATTTTGCAGGCATGGAAGTCAAACAATCATGTGATGCTTTTCTGAATGAATGGGGGTGGGGCATGCCATTATTTGTAATGTGTATATTACAAAATTGTCTCTGACAACATTATATTGGCTTCCAAAGTTGTTACCTGGGAAGAATTTTGATTTTTCCAAAACTGGAATGACTTTCAAATTTTGACCACTGATGTTTTTGACATCAGTCATCCAAAATTAGCTGAATCTCAGAGACCATAATATATAGCAATCTTATTTAAGAAATAAAATGGGTGGCATGTGTGTGTGTGGAAGGGGGGAAGGGAGTCCCATTGTTAACTCATGCAGGATTCATCCACAAGTTTAATTTAATCTTTTTTAGTACTCTGCCTATCATCATAATGCACCAATCACCCTTTGATTGTCTCTTAACAGTAGCGGACTCTGTCCCCTCCCCTCAGTTTTCATTGCCTGCTGCTCTAGTGCTCTGCTGCTGTGACTCTCTTTCCTTGTGCTCGTATCAGAATGGCAGCTCATGATGCTGCTTAATACAATGCAGTATACTAGCAATGTGATTTCTAGTGTATATAAGGTAATTTTGAGGTAGTTTATGAATACAAATGTAATAAAAAATAAAAGTTTTCAATGAATAAAAATAAATAACATTTCAGAAAAATTTAAATTATAAAAAAAAAGAGAATTTTGCAGGTCTCTATTAATCCTTTACATAAGCTGCCTTGCTTGTCCACTTCTTGTGATTGGGGTATGGTGCATAACTTGTAGACAGTAGGCTGGCAAAAAAATCCTGGGGGTTGGTGTTGGTGGAAGAAAGGGGTAATTATCAAAATGGGTAAGTGTGATTTGGGAGATCTGTTTCACAGAGTGTGAGAGAAAGGAGGAGTGAGAAACAATCCACTTTGCATATGAAGCCAAGAATGCAATTTCATAAACAGTTACATTTTTAAAACATTCTTGCAGGAGACAGTAACATCCTTATCACAGAATGTTTCATCCCGCTGGGCTTTAATATACCTTACCTAGCTCCAAAATGCAGGAAAATGCACCATTTACAGTGATGGTTTAAAAAATTTCCCGGGGGAGCATACCCCTAGATCCCCTAGCTTTGTGAGGATTTTTGCACCCCCTTTTTCATTGACTCTGCACACACCTCTGAATATGGGCCATTGGGCCCCCCTGCTTTTTTCATCATAATTCGAGCAATGAGTGCATCACTCTCTCTCTCTCTCTCTCTCTCTCTCTCCAAGTCCCTAGGCTCCTGCAGTACTTTGGCAGCCTGGCAAAGGAAAGAAGTTAGAAGCCAGGTTGCCTCTAAAGTATATTAAACTATTTTTGAACCTCCTTAGACACAGGTCCCTAGTCCATGAGTTCCTGTGAGGGTATATGTGTCTCTATATGTGTAATCCAAAACAGCCCTGAGCCAAAGGCCAAAATGAAAAGTTTAGCAAATGACTGTGCTTTACAGCCGTTGGCATGCATAGTGAAGGTTTTCCCAGAATTAGAGTATTGAAGCAGCTGGTAGCTGCTCTTACTTCTTCTAAAAACATATAGCAGTTCTCTTCTCAGGGGAATTCCACCCTGCAAATTACCCACACTAGCATGTAGAAATAAAAGATATAAATAAACACATTTATATGTATTTTGCAGGGTCAAAACCACAAACCATTCATGAGGTAATTTTGGGCCAAGTAATACTGGAGGCCTAAAAAGCCTGTCCTACCTGCACTAGGGAATGAAAGAGAATGCCTGTTCAGGTGCCTCTTAGGAAGCCAGCGACCCCTAGTGACCCATATTTATATACCAGGACCTGTCAATCAAAGGCAAGTGAAAACTTTTCCTCTTCTACATCAAAATTATTATGTTGCTGGGCTGTGTTATTTTGATTTGAACCTCAGGTTTGCCTCTTTATATAATTAGTATGCCCTCAGATGTTATATAATTTAAAAAGAGGGCTTGATAAAAAAAAGTTTATAATTTTAGTGATGCTGTTGTCACTTGACCACAGGGGGGTATAAAAAGCCCTCCTGTGCTTCTTTCTGGCAGATAGGGAGTCAGTTGATGCTGACTGTGTAGGCGAAGGCTAGGGGAGCCTCTTGCTACACTGGTAAAGTGGAAACAGTGCTAATTTGCCACTCAAGTCATTATGTTTAGTTGCTAACTTTGAACATTTATTTTCTGTGCAAAACGTTATTGCAGTACGTCTTTTGATTTATTTGTTCCTTTTAATAAACATCTCATGAAGTCAAATGGCTTGTACCTTATCTGCAGTGTGGTATCCATCTGTTATCCCACCCTCTACAACACTGGAGTGATAAAAAGAATGAACAAAAAAAGAGAAGGTATTGAAAGTATTGATTATTTTCTGTAGATCACTGTTTAGCTGCGTGAAGTTAGGTGAGGTGTAAGAGTAAAAAGAATTCATCCTCTTAGTATCAACCTTCCACTGTTATAAAACATGGCCAAACTGCATTGCTAGTTATAGATCAATGTAGGGAAAATTTTTTGTGTGTAATTACCTTTTGTGAACTGATGATGTCCAGAAGCAAGCATCCCAAACAGGCCTGTTGATCATTTTACTTCAGGGATTGGCGAACCATACCCAAAATTAAAAGAAAAATCAACATCCTCCACAAAGGTGTGAACACTGAAGCCTAGCACTTTAGTAGCATAAGTACAGTTTGTCTGCAGCTGAAGAGCAGCATAGTTAATGACAAATGGAAGGGTGGTTTTGATGTCAGAAATTGGAGCTTGGACATTGACTTGGCATGGGAGCTGCTTGACAAAAGGACCACTGGCACCGTGCAGCGGACTGGAAACATGCACTGATATGGAGCAAGAGCCTTGCACTCCTGTGGCAATGCTTAAAACTTAAAACAAAAAAAATATTAGAGGTTTTAGGAGAAACATGTTTTCTCAGTGATGAATTCATGATCCTGTCCCAGTGATATAGCTAGAAAAATAACATTTTTAAGCCATAGCACTTTGGTGTCTCTTTGCCGCCGCCCCATCCCCAATTCTAATTTATTACCCGGTCCCAGGACCCCTAGTATACTCTATGCTGCACTTCAGGAACTGCATAATAGGAGCAAAAAATACAGCAGTCCTTAGTTTGATGCTTTTAACATCATATTTAATTCCAACAGAGCACAACATTCAAATTAAAACATCAATAGGGGTGGATATAGAAACTTAGAATTTAAAGGCAGAAGGAGCCTGAAGGTCCATCAATTCTGTCCTTACCATACTACGTCACTCCACCGATCTACTGCCCTGATGAGCTGCATCCCTCCCCTCCCTCCCCTCAACCCATGTTGCACCCCTGGGGACTGTGAGTCCTCTTGCACTGATAGAAGTAGGGAAATATCAGATAGCAGCAGTGACTAAAATCAGCACCCTCTCCAGTCAGCTTGTAAGCTGTGACTTACTTGACATATGGGTTCCTACATCCATGTCCTCCTGCTAAGCTATGTCAAATTTCCTTAGGAAAGGCATCTTTTGTTTTACTTAAATAAAACAGCTGAAATGTTATGAAGTGCTTGACTTCCTTAGATCCCTGTTTGAACTTCATTTCTTTGGGAGTCGGGTTGTAATAAGAGTATTTACAAATGGATTTTTTTCAAACTGCAACTTTTCTTCATGCTGTTCCCTTTCCTTCTGATGACCATAGTCACAGGTGCATTGCAGAAGCTGGGACCATGGGCCAACATGGGATTGGGATCTGACATTGAATCCCAGTTTACAGTGACAATACTGTTCATATACACTGTAGCATAAGGTGGTATACAAAGTAATGCACTAAGAAAGGAAATGATGGGACTGTGTGACAGAACAGAAGGGATGCCAGCTGTGATCATGGTGCATGTTCCATGTCATGGGAAACCTTATACGATGGGTAGAAAATGCGAAAAAACTTAAATAGTCAGAAGCAGTCCCCTGAGTATGTATTAATTCACTGGAACGACCCAGTAAGTGACCAAACTACATTTCATGAAAGTGCCAACTTCATAAAAAATAGCTAGTCCAGTTTCAGGCAGAAGTCTAAACATTTGTCAGCCAACCTCCTCCCCACAGGAAAACACTGAGCAGACATAAACTGGAAATATGAATGATATCCCAACTCTAAATTTGTGGGCTGACATGTTCTCTACCAGTGATGAAGTGCCAAAAGAGAAATTACAAGAGCTGGCTAAAGCCAACCATGTCTACTCAGTGCTTTGGCTTGGCATTAGCGTAATGTTTAAGGCAGTACTGTACTTCTGGTTTGTAGTAATACAATACAACCGTACACCTATAGGGCACAGTTTCCACCAACCTTGGACCTACAGGTTACATCCCCCAGTGTCCTGAAATATATTTATTTTATATGTACCTGCAAAAAAGAAAACCATCCCCCGACGTCTTTTTTTAAGCTTGAAACAAAGAAAACGGTCCCTTGTTGTCTCCACCGTTCCCTTCCCCACATCCTAACCCTACCACTGAGCACCCACCTCCCCCCACACACACCCTTACCCTGTATTTACCTGCAGAGGTCATATGTTGTCATCTTCTGTGGACTGAGACACATCTGCACTCTTCAAAGCCGAACCATGAACTGAGGAATAACAGTAGGTGCCTTATAATTTATTTCAATGGTGTTTTGAACTTACATTGATATCTTTGCCATTTTTTGGAATTTTTGCACCACATTTTCAACATAGCCTTCTTGGGACCCCATCTCATGAACACTGCCACTGTCATTTCATTTATCTGATCCAGAAGGTGATTTCACAGTCACTGTGTGAAATCACCTTTCTGAACCAAATAACAAAATTTCACTGCCATCGTTCATGAGCTGGGGTCCCAAATTGAACATGTTGAAAATGTTGTGGAAAAATTCCTAAAAATGGCCAGGTTTTGCACATTCACTGAAATTGTTCTACACACATGCATAACTTAGGTCATTTTCAATATTTTGATTCCAAAATTTCAACTTAGCCATTTTTCCACACCACCTCATGAACGGTACAGCTGTCATTTTTCACATCCTGTCCAAAAGGTTTTTTTACACCTGTGGCATGGAATGGCATTTTGGCATGGATTTGAAAATGTTCACCTATGGAAGTTATAAGACAGGGTCAAAAGAAGACTATGCTGAAAATTTGGGGTCAAAATATGTAAACATTCCAAAGTTATGACCATTCATTCCAATTAAACTTTGCCGCTCATAACTTCAGAAATATTAAATATTTTGACCCCAGATTTTCAATGTAGCCTTCTTATTACCCCACCCCATGTATGTCACAGTTGTCATTTTTCAAATACTGGCCAAAATGTGTTTTTGCACCTGTGACTCGGAATAGCATTGCAGTTGTGCAGAATTACATTTTGGCGGGGATTCAAAAATTTTTTTACCGGCTACATGAGGTCAGGTAATAAGATGGTTATGTTAACAATGTGGTCACTGTTGTCCTATAAATGGAAGCACAGAGCCCAGAGGGCCCTATACTTCCACAGCTACATACATGTATGCATCTATGGAGGGATGGGAGTGCAGGGTCTGAAAGAAAATAAGGATACTATTACACTATCTCAAAAAGTAAGGAAATAAGTTGCAAAAAACTTTGGTAATGCTCTAATTAGGGTCAAAGTGACAAACATTGGGAAATGAGGTGATAGGGTTTCCCTAACACCCCACCCTCCTAAACCAGGCAGGAGAGCAGGTGTGGGATGTGCCTTGGGCTTCTCAAGCCTAACGCTCAAGGGTGTAGATAGGCATACTCACTGTACACATTTGTGTACAGTTTTGTTGAGTGCCTGTCACAAACCATATACTTTCTGTTAACATTTTCATTCTAATCTGTAGTATTTGTGTTAGTGTAGGCCACTGAGGAGTGTCTCTGTTTACACTTCTGTTGTTTAGGAGACAGATACATGTATAGCCTCTTTAGAGATTACAGGAATCTTCTGACATCACTCTGACTTGTTTGGAAGGGGGTACCATTTGGAGAGGATGTGTGCATTTTTTAATGGGGGGTGTAATTGTTGGAGATTGTGTACAAAACAAAAATTTCTGGCTACATCCCTGCGCTCACCCCATTCTCATGAAGTCTACACATCTGACATTATTTACAGATGAAATGGGGTGAGTGTTAGGCATGAGAAGCCCAAGGCACACCCCACATCTGCTCTCCTGCCTGGTTTGGGAGAGTGGGATGTTAGGGAAACCCTAATACCTCATTTCCCAACTTTTGTCACTTTGACCCAAACTGGAGCTTCAACAAACCTTTTTGCAACTTATTATTGTTATGCACAGGTATTCTAATCAAATGCATTTGCAATGTTCACTTGTATAAGTTTTATTGGGAAATGTAATATTTTGGACCTCGGGTTACAGGCTCAATGTTTATGGAAAAGTACAGTCTTAATTCTTTTGGTAACCAGTTAAGGCCCACTAGGCACAACTGCCTGATCTGGGGGCAACCCAGGACCATTGGGGAGGTTATGTGACTTGCTCAGAGTCGCACAGTATGCAAGTGAAGGTTCTGGGAATCAAACCCAGGTATGCTGAATGTACCAAGCTCATTCACATTTCGTTACTCTAACCGCTAGCCTATACTGCCAGCCCAATATGAAAACATAATTACTTGATAATTCATTTAGTGTATCAGATATCGGTGGAGTGACAATGAAACAACCACAGTGTAAGTGTTGTTTCACAATGTTTTATTTAGTAATAGAATGAAACATAAAATAGCTAAAAGAGCATGGACTATAATGACACTTATGTTTAGCATCCTGCATTCCAAATACCATGGCTGCAATAATTTTTTTCCAGGTTTGTTGAAAACAAAGCTATGTACACTACAAAATATGGCATTCCAATTTAACAGCATGAGACATTTCCATATGCTCACAGTTAAATTTTACAATGCAATAAATACAATTAAAAATTCCTTTTACACAAAACTACCAATTAATGTCATTTGTTACCCAAGATAAAGAATGCTTTATGTGCAAATTTTGCTATGCTATAGGTAACAATTTTCACTTTTGAAAATAATTTTCCCATAAGGCTATCTCTCTCTCTCTGGCTATCTTTCATATGATTTTTATGTTTGCTTGCATGCATGCGCAAGAAACATTTCATCACAGCGTAGGAGAGAAGCGTGGTTTTGGAGGTGCAGCACTGTGGGGACCAATGGTTCCAGTGCCTTTTGAGGCTTGGCCCGCTTTCCCCAATGTGGTGGTATGCTGCTGCTGACAGTAGTTCAGCCAGCGTGCCACCACCTTGAAACGAATCCGCCGCTGCAATGAGGTAGTGACCCATCATTGTGGAGCGCTACCTTGCCGTCCCTGACCCAGTTCATTTGCTGATGAGGGAGCCCACTCCCCATTGGCATACTGTAACCCTCTTCCCCATTTGTTGTGTGCCGAGGGGGTGCCCAATCCCCCTCGGCATCATGTGCCCCCCAACAGTCTTCCTTTTTAGATGGGGGACCCAAACCCCATCGGCTTCAGTCCCCCCTTCCCAGTTCAATTTGCCAATGGGGGAGCCCACTCCCTGTCAGCATAATGTCCCCCCAATTTGTTGTGTGCCAAGGGGGTGCCCAATCCCCCTCGACTCTCCCCTTCCTCGGTATTTGCCTACAAGAGTGCCAATCCCCTTCTGCCTACAGCCCCCAAAAAACACTCAGGTGGCATGGTGGGAGCCCACCCCAGTGTGACAAATCTCCCTGTAAAAAAAAAATGTCCTGCAATGTTTTTTTTTTTTTAAACCTGTAAAACAGAAATTGGTCCCTCGTTGAGTTCGGTGGCCCCTCCCCCAACCCACGCTCACCCTCTGTGCACCCTGACTCCCCAACACACCCCCACCCCATACTTACATTCTGAGCCCAGTGCAATGATCTTCGGTGAACCAGGAACACGTCTGCATTCTTCAAAGTTGACCGCGGACTGAAGAAATTCCAGTAAGCTGTATAATGCCATAAATAGGGTTTTTTTCAACTTTGGTGCATATCTCAGGCATTTTGGGGAATTTTGACACCACATTTTCAACATGGGATTATTGGGAACCCTCCTCATGAATTCAGCCACTGTCATGGCGTTATTCAGTCCCGAAAGGTGATTTCGCGGTCACTGCATGGAATCACCTTTCGGGACTAAGTAACTAAATGAGAGTGCCACTGTTCATGAGGTGGGCTATCAAAAAGCCTATGTTGCAATTTGCTGTAAAAAATCCCAAAAAAATGACTGTTTTATGAGAGTGCGTTGCGCAGTTTCTACGCATGCTCATACCTTCACGAATTTGTAATATTTTCACTCCAGATTTTCAACATTGGTATTTTTCCACACCTCCTTATGAACAGTACAGCTGCTATTTTTCACATCCTGACCAAAATGTGTTTTCGCACTTCCGGCACAGAATAGTGCGATCACTATGGGAAATCAGTGTTTGGGACACATTATGAAAGTCACAGTGACACTGTTCATGAGCAGAGGTCCTAAAATGCCTATGTTGAAAATTTGATGATAAAAGTCCATAAAATGACTGTGTTATGAGCATGCGTTGTGCAGTTTCCACACATGCTCATAACTTCGTGAATTTGTAATATTTTCATTCCAGGTTTTCAACATTGCCATTTTTACACACCTCCTTATGAACATTACAGCTGTCATATTTCACATCCTAGCCGAAATGCATTTTTGTACTTCCGGCGCAGAATACTGCGGTTGCTGTGGGAAATGCGGGACTTATTAAGAAAATCATAGTGACACTGTGCATGAGCAGAGGACCTAAAATATCTATGTTGAAAATTTGGTGACAAAAGTCCATAAAATGACT
This sequence comes from Neoceratodus forsteri, assembly GCA_016271365.2. Taxonomy (NCBI): domain Eukaryota; kingdom Metazoa; phylum Chordata; order Ceratodontiformes; family Ceratodontidae; genus Neoceratodus; species Neoceratodus forsteri. The sequence goes on along the minus strand of CM028131.1, from coordinate 153,860,247 downwards.
GTGTTTCAAGCGTGTATTGTGCAGTTTCCACATATGCTAGGAAGTGCACAAATTTGTAATATTTTCACTCCAGATTTTCAACATTGGCATTTTTTCACACCTCCTTATGAACAGTACAGCTGTCATTTTTCATATCCTGCCCGAAATATGCGTTTGCATATCTGGCGCACAATGGAGTGGTCACTGTGGGAAATTAATGTTTCGGACAGATTAAGAAAATCATAGCAACAGTGTTCATGAGTAGAAGTCACAAAATGCCTATGTTGAAAATTTGGTGAAATAATTCCACTAAATGACTGCGGTACAAGCATGTGTTGCACAGTTTCCACATACGCTCGGAACTTCAAGCATTTTAATATTTTCACTACAGATTTTCAACATTGCCATCTCTTCACACCTCCCTATGGATGGTACAGCTGTCGTTCTTCACATCCTGCCTGATCTGTGTTTTCACACATCTGGCACACAATGTCATGATCGCTGTGGGAACTCAAAGTTCGGGACACATTAACAAAATCACACTGCCACTGTTCATGAGAAAAGGTCCCAAATGCTTTCATGAGATGAGTGTCACAAAAAGACCATGTTCAAAATTTGTAGGTCAAATACCAACACACGCCCGGGGCATTAGGGTTTCTAATCATAACGTCACACCCTATACAGACTGACAGGCATCAGAGGTGTAACTTTGGATCACTGGCTGTAATGCTCATGGCATCCTACCCCCACCCTGAAGCCAGTGACAGGCATCGAGGTGTGCCTTGCACTCTTCAGCCCCAGACTTCACCCCATGCTCCTGTACTGCACCCATTTCAGCATATGTCCCTATAAAATGGGGTGACTGTGAAGCAGAACACCCCAATGCACATCTCAACACTTGTTGGAGTCTACAGGATAGGGTGAGGTGAAATGCCATGAGCATTATGGGCAACGACCCACAGGCACACCCCAATGCCTGTCCATCTCTGCAGGATGGAGGTGGGATTGGCGTGAGTTCAATACTTCACTGCCACTCCTATTCTGCATCTGTCTAACTCCTGCATGTCCAATGCTAATATCAGCAAGCAAACATTCAGCATTGACAAATGCTTGTTTAATAATGGTACTGCAATCCAGGCTTCTCACTCTTTCCCCAGTAATTTGCAGTCTAATAACAGATGCTTTACAGTAATTTCAGTATTCTCATTGTGTTAACATTGAAACTCCCCTTTATTTTACATGTGCCATAAAATGCATTCCCAGGCCTACATATTCAAAGGAGATGTGTGGCCCAAACTGGAGATGTGTGGCGCATCCCAGAAAATGCGTGGAAGCACAATATTTGAAAGGGAGAGATGCATCGCAATAACAGAATATATGATCATGTAGAAATAATGTATGCAGTGCAAAAAATAGGGGTCAGGCACCAGAATATTCCACACAAGGGTATATTCAGCCAAAATATGCGGCGCATGTGTCATGCATCACAAAACTGTGCCGTACAAAGTTAGGTATGTAAGGGGATGGCCTAAGTCAGCCAGCCACCCACAGGCAGGCTGCAGAACTGCAGACAGGTGACCCTGAGACAGCACTCAGAGGTGCACCAGGATGTGCTCCAGGCACCCACACACAGCAGTAATGCCAAGACAGTAGTACCCAAAGCCACAGCCATGCTATGCTTGCACATCGGGAACCTGCCAGGTGCTGCTGGGTGACACAACCAGCCCCACCCAGGCAGCCACCCCCCCACACCACACCCAGGTCGGAGACACCCAACTGCCACATATCAAGTGCCCTCCCAGCATACCAGTGGAGAAGAGAGCTACACTGCAGCACATGTGCCAGGTGCCATGGCCTACACCTATGTGGCCGTCAAAGTGCCACCCGGTGTAGGTATGCACCCATGGTGGTGTCTGTGACATCAGTGAGCAGGATGCATGGTGGTAATGGTGGCAGCATGGCATGGGTCAGGAACAGCTCAGTGGCACACACTTATGGTGCAACACGAGAAGTGCACACAGCACACCCGTGCCAGACCCATGCCACCAGGAACCACATACATGTCACCGATGCTATCCCTGCAGTGTGACAATGTCACAGGGGCCCTGGGTTTGGGTCACTGTGGTGTATTTGTCATGGACAGTGCACTACTGTGAGCAGTGTGGGACAGGAGTGGCACCATCTGCAGCCTAGAGAGACAGCAGGGGCATGCCCTAAGGACACCGGACCCTTCCAGTGATGTGCGTGCGGCCACCTAGGGCACGGACATGACCATGGGTAGTAGCACTGAAAACCTCTCAACCATCACACAGTATGGGATTTAGCACTCATGTTATCACTCATACACCTCATGTCCTAGATAGAGTGGGTGACATTACACACCAACCACTGGGGCTGTTATGAAGAACTGTATGATAATATGAGATGCTAGGTATCAGCACACAATAGCAACATTATGCACATATTTTCACAGTCTTCTGAGCTTGTACTGCCATGTTTGCTGTTGTGTCATGCATTCTAACCAGTTGTCACACACCGTGGCACATATTTGGGTGCTAAGGGGTTGAGGGGTATGTAGCACTGTACTCAGGCCAATGCAGTCCACCCACAAACATCCATGCATTCTCACCTGCCTGCTATGCTGCAGTACCTCATGATCACCTTTATGGAGTGGTGGTGCTGCTGCCCTGTAATGCTGGAACTGCGCATGCCTATGGTATGCAAATGGCCTGAATACAGTCCAGTAATGAGATACAAATGTGCTGTTTAGCTGCTGACTGTGCAATAAGGGCATTTGCATATCCTGGCTGAATACTGCAGATTTGTGCACCGTGCAAGTGGCTTTGTATTGTGCACTTCCGTATGCTCTGTACTGGGCTCTGGGCATCTGCCACACTGCACATCTCCCACTACGCAATTCTGCATGTTTGGGATATGCAGCCACACATGCACAATCGCATATTATGGTGCAGCTTGTGAATATACCATTATTTTGTACCGGTGCAGTTGAGTTGCACTGCACAAGCACTTGTGGGATGTAGCCTGTCACTTTTGAATATTGGGACCCCAGTCTTTATAATGCCCATCCTTCATCTACATAGGGCAGCTGTACACACTTCATGCTCATAAAAGGTCAGATAGAGCTCCTGTATCCTGACATCTAAACATTCAATAGTATCTTAACCCCAGTATATCTGTCAGTTTTGCATTACTCTCTTTAAGGAAAGTATCTTTAACTCTCACTTTAGCCTATGTTGCATAATTTTACCATATGTTCCAATGTATAATTATTTCTGATTCTTGGTAAATCATACCTAACTAATTTTGACTCATTTCCAAATCAGTTAACTAGTATTATGGCAGGCAGAGTTTCTTGCCAGATATTATTTAATGGAGTTCCTGCCAGGGCCATAACCACTTTTCTCACCATCTCACAGCTCTTCCTAGTTCTCTTTTGATATTTGCTTGCATGCATGTGCAAGAAACATAGTGTCATCATCCAAGTTTTTGTAGGTGTGCCACCCTGTCTTCCAATTCAGTCAGTATGTTTGCAGGCACAGCCACAGTTCACCAATGAATGCTGCAGCTGTCTATGACAGCAGTTGAAAATGCAGTGCCGTACAGTTGAAAGGGACAGCTCCATTTCAGTGAGCAGAGATAAGATAGTGTTGATTAGCATATTGCCGACAATTCTGCTTGTTCATCGGCTCAATTAACCCCCCCCAAAAGAAACAGACTTCCAGTTGCCACGATGGGAGCCCACCCCAGTGTGGCGCACATCTGTATGGCTGATGGGGGTGCCCAATCCCCTGTCGGCTCCACTGCCCCCCACAAAAATCTTCCAGCTGCCATGCTGGGAGCCCACCGCAGCGTGGCACAAGTCACGCGTCGTCCTCCTAAAAAGAAAACGAACACCTGAAAGGAAAAAAAAACGGTCCCTCGTTGATTGTCTTGCCCCCCAACCTGCGCCCACCCTCTGTGCATCCACCTCCCCACACCTCCACCTCACCCCATACTTACCTCTGGAGGCCGACGAGACAATCATCAGTGGACTGGGAACACGACTGAACTCTTCAAAGCCAACCACAAACTGAAGAAATGCCGGTAAGCTGTATAATAGAATAAACAGGGTTTTTTCAACTTTGATGCATATCTCAGGCATTTTTTGGAATTTTGGCACCAAATTTTCAACATGGGTTTTTTTTGGACCCCTCCTTATGAATTCTGGCACTGTCATGGCATTAATCGGCCCGGAAAGGTGATTTCGCGGTCACTGCATGGAACCACCTTTCAGGACCTTTTTATGAAACAACAGTGTCACAGGTCATGAGATAGGCCCCCAAAAACCCTATGTTAAAAATGTTGTGAAAAAATTCCCAAAAATTACTGATTTACAAGCGTGCATTGCGCAGTTCCTATGCACGCTCGTAAGTTTGCAACTTTTTTATATTTTCACTCCAGATTTTCAACATTGCCATTTTGCCACACCTTCTTATGAGCAGTACAGCTGTCATTTTTCACATCTCACCCAAAATGTGTTTCCGCACATGTAGCGCACAATGGCGGAGTCAGTGTGTGAAATCAATGTTCGGGAGAGATTAAGAAAATTACAGTGGCACTGTTCATGAGCAGAGGTGTTAAAATGGCTATGTTAAAAATTTGGTGACAAAAGTCCATAAAATGACTGTGTTACGAGTGAGCATTGAGCATTTTCCACGCACCCTCGTAAGTTCATGAATTTGTAATATTTTCAGTCCAGATTGTCACCACTGGCATTTTTCCACACTTTCTTTTGAACAGTACAGCTGTCATTTTTCACACCATGGCTGAAATATGTTTTCACACTTCCAGCGCAGAAATGCGCGGTCGCTGTGGGAAATCTCTGTTCGGGACAGATTAAGAAAATCACAGTGACACTGTTCATGAGCGGAGGTCCCAAAATGCCTGTGTTGACAATCTGCTGTAAAAAATCCCCAAATGAATTACATTACGGGTGTGCATTGCATTGAGCTTTCTACGCACGCCGTGACTTCAGTTTTTAATATTTCACTGCAGATTTTCAACATTGCCATTTTACACCTCCCCATGAACAGTACAGCTGTCATTTTCACATCCTATTCAAAATGTGTTTTCGCACCTGTGGTGCCAAATGGCATAGTCACTGTGCAAAAGCAGCTTACGGCTAACAAACTGATACTGCCACTGTTCATGAGGTGGGGGTCACAAAAAAAACATGTTGAAAATTTGGAGTGAAAATACCAATGAATGCCTGAGGCATTAGGGTTTCCAACCATAACGCCCCACCCTGTAGAGAATGACAGGCATCAGGGGTGTGACTTGGGATTGTCGCCAGTAATTCTCATACCATTCCACAGCCACCCACACCCACACCCTGCAGCCAGTGAGAGGCATCGAGGTGTGTCTTGGACTCTTCGGCCCCAAAGTTCATCCCATTCTCCTATACAGCACCCATCTCACTGTATTTCTTGATGGAATGGGGTGAACATAAGGGCCAAAGACCCCAAGGCACACCGTGACACTTGTCGGTGTCTGCAGGGTAGGGTGTTGTGAAATGGCATGGCCATTATGCCTGACGACCCAAAGGCACACCCCAATGCCTGTCAGTATCTGCAGGGTGGTGGTGGGATTGGCTTCAGTTCAATGCTTCACTGCCATTCCTATTATGCAGCTCTGTAACTCATACACTACCACTACCAATGCCAATGCCAGCAAGCAAACATTCGGCATTGACAAATGCTTGTTTTGTAATGAAATTGTCCTTGCCTCAGAGTATACTAATGCTGTTGTAGTATCCCAAGGTAACATAAACACATTCCTATAGAACATATTTTGTGCCACTTTTAATGGTTTTAAAGTTTTGGCACTATACCCTAGTGCCCAAACCTTTCCTCCATATAGTGTTTGTGAATTATTCTTGCATTCAAAAGTTTTCTGTATAGCAAGCCATACAAAGGCAAAGGTCCTGGACTTTAGGAGGGCTGACCTTGTCAAAATGAGTGAGTGCCTAAGGAATGCACTAGCAAATGGGCAGGAAGGAGGTGTGGAAGAACAATGAGGAATAATCAAAGTTGTCATCACAGAGGCAACAAGCCTTTGTGTGAAGTAAATAAACAAAACAAATGTAAAAAAAACACTACGGTTCTCAAAGGAGGTGGCAGGGAAGGTTAGGGAGAAAAATATAGCATTCAGGAAGTACAAGGAATCACAGAAGGAGCAGGACAGAGAACTGTATCAGTTAAGGCAGAATAGCGAAGGCCCTAACCGAGGAAAAGATAGCCAACTCAGTTAAGAAGGCGGAGGCACAGATAGGTAAGGCCTGAGCCTCCCCTCGGCTGGCATTTCTCTATGGTGTGTTTTCTGTCTACAAGGCAACATTTTTATCTGCAGACGACGACTGATTGTCTCTGGGGAGCAGGACACAGCCATTACACCACAGACATTTCTCAGTATCTCTAGGGGTGCTTTAAGAACTGTAAACTGCATGCTAGCTACGCTGCACCTCTGCCTTAATGATATAGCAGCTTGTGTTACTTGTGTAATATACTCAGATTGTGACTCTGTATTATTTTAGCCTGCACATCATCTATGCTCTGGTAGCTGAATTGATTGCTAGCATTGTACTCCTACCTGTTTTCTGTCTGGAAATCAGCCCGAGTCCATCCCTCCCATGGTGGCTTTCTCAGAATTTGTTTCCCAGGGCTCCATCTTGTTCCTCTCAGCCTGCTCATGCGCAGTAAGCCCCCTGTCCCAAACAGAGAGCACAACAGGTTGTGCATGCGCAGTAGAGTGTAGGGTCGAGACACAGGCCCTCCCACTGCATATTTAATGAAATCCTTTGTTCTCTGGTCTATTTAGGCCTCTGGTACCCCCTTCCCTTACCACACCAGCACAGAGCTCCCTCGGGCAGCATCAGAAGCAGCGGGGACTGCGGAAAGCACCAATGAAGCCAGGCCTGGGCCTCCCTCAGTTTGCATTTCTCTGTAGGGTGTTAGCCCGTCGTGCTGCTCGTAAAGCTGCCCAGCCCGCCCAGCCATCCTTCCACCCAAGGCCGACCCTTCCTTTAAGCACCTTCCTGGTCATGTGACTTCCTGTGCAGACTTATACTAAGTCCCTGTATCTCCCTTTGCAGGTTATACTAACTCCCCTCTAGAAGGCCAATCTACTTTCACCTAACATAGCTTCCTCCAAGCTCCTCTTGCTCTGCTACCTCCTCTCAACTATCCTGCCTAGCATCCCCATGGCCTCACCTCCCTGTTGTTCTTGTTGCTCTTCTTTAGCCACTACTATCAGCTAGCCTTTCTCACACACATGGCCCCCACCACCCTCACAACTGACCCCCCACCTTCCTTCTCACCTGCACCTCCTCCAGCTGACACCGGGAGTCACTACTTTGCACCACCTTCCCTGCACTCTGGACACCTCTCCCTAGGCTCTCTCCCCTTACAAACACATGCAGACTATGCGAATTCCACAAGGAGCAACCCCGGGTTTCGAACCAAGTACCCTCTGCACCAAAGTCCATCACTCTACCCCTGCACCAAAGTGATGTCCCATATTATTGAGTGCCACCATGTTCCCCTTATACCTGGACTATGGTAGTTCACCTCACATACCAATGGCTACCCACTATTTCCATCACAATCTGGCTCGCTTGCTAATACTAGTACTATCCATCCCACTAGTCTGCCCCCCTCACAACCCAATCCCCCACCCTCCAATGCCCTAACCCAGCCCCCTTCAGCACCTCCCCCACTCTGGCCTCACCCATGCCCCCACAACAGCCATCCAGCCTTCCCACCCTCTGTCCAGCCTCATTCCCTATGCTCAGCATTTCTACTCACCTTTCAGACCCTCAGGTCACTTCCAATACCATGCTCCATGTCCATGAAATTAGCTTGCTCAGCCTCTCCCCTGGAAGGCATGAATGATACCTCCCCCACTCAGAATAAACTCTATGCTACTCCTGCTAGCTGAGAATATCCACCCCACCACAAGACCATCAGCCTAGGACCCTGTGGCTGGGCTACGTGTCACCTGCATAAACATTTGCAGTATTCTAAAGAAATCTGCTGCACTCCAATGCTGGGTTACTCAACACCAAACTGACATCCTTGGACTAGTAGAGACATGGCTATCGAAGTCCACCCCGTCTCATTTATTTCCATCCCTGGTTACTCCCTCTTTCAAGAAGACAGGGTAGGAAAGAAGGATGTGGCTGTGCAATTTTACTGCGTGACACTCTGGTTGGACAATCATTACCCACACAAAATTAGAACATGGAGCCCAGGCGTTGACTATAAAAATCATCCCCAAGCCCTCGAAGGCACCCTCGTTATCATGATGATCTATATCCCACCACGGAACCAGCACACTGCACTCTTCTCCCTCACGGATCACCTCACTAGCCTCCCTCGCAAGTTAGAACACCTACTATTAGGTGACCTCAATATAAACTGGCTAGCTAGCTCTGCTGCCTCAGCCAAGAACACCTTCTCAGCACTGGATTTTTCCAAAGTGATAACACAGCCCACAAGATACAACCCCATTACTGGTATGAGTACACTACTGGATGTCGTCCTGCCTAACCGCTCCCACAAAATCACGGACATCCAGGTCTTACTTAATACCCTTAGTGACCACTCCCCAGTAACCTTCATTTGGTCCAGTACAGTTCCCAAGCCTGCACCCTGATTAACAACCAGAAGACACCTTACACCCAGTAACATCTTCAAGTTCAAACACTACCATGCCCATTGTGACTGGTCCCCAATATATACTGCCCCTAGCATCAATGCTGCACTCAACTATTTTTCCAGCTGCTTCAACCAAGCCTGCGATGCCTTTGCCCCACTAAAAAGACCCACACAAAAAAACACAATGCCCCCTGGATTGCCCCATCCCTCCTCACACTACTGAAGAAAAGAGATGATCTGTGGCACAAAGCCGTTAATTCTAATCGCTCAGCTGACATGCAGGCGTATTGAACTGAACAAAACAAGTGCACCTGGGCCATTCAAAGCGAAAAGACAAATTTTACAAATCTACGCTAACTGCATCCTGGGGATCATCCTGCAAATTCTGAGATAACATCAAGCTACTAAATGGCAAAACCCGAGCCCCTCCTCTCTCCCAGCTCTACTGCAATGACACTATTACCACGGACCCACAATGTATAGCAGACAAGCTCAACAAAACTTTCACTGACTTCAGCTCGGTGCTCCCAAACAATTTCTTCAACCTGATCTCAAGCTCCCAACCGCCCACCCTCTCTTACCCACCCATTCTACCTGCAGACAATAACCACTCGAGAAGCCAAGCCATACCTCACCAAAGCTCACAATGGGTCCAGTCCCCTAAATGACCCCTTGGACATAAGGATCCTTCGCCTGGCTTTAGACATGCTGCTCCCCCCCAACTGGCCTGATCAACCTGTCTCTCTGCCTAGGACAATTCCCAAGTGACTGGAAGATGGCAGTAATTACTCCCATTCACAAAGGCAGGGACAACGTATCTCCTGGAAATTTCAGACCAATTTCTATTCTCCCGCCCCGCTACAAAGCCCTGGAAAAGGCAGTGGCTGATCAACTGACCAACTACCTTGCAACGCACAACCTACTGTACAAGGAGCAGCACAGTTTCAGTCAAGCCCACAGCACCACCACCGCACTACTTGAATTCTCCACATGTCTGCATAATGCACATGACAAAGGCCATCTAGCTGGGACCATATTCATAGAACTTTCCAAAGCTTTTGATACGGTAAACCATCCCCTCCTCCTCGACTCCCTTCAAAAACTGGGGTTCTCACAGGGCCCCCTAGCTTGGTTCACAAGCTACCTATCCTGCAGAAAACAATGTGTCAAGATCAGTTCAACACTCTCCAGTACTCACCAGTACTCACCTGTCTGCTCAGGGATCCCACAGGGTTCCATTCTGGGTCCACTTCTTTTTAGTTTATTTCTCAATGGGCTCCCAAGTGCATGCGACAGCAAGATTCTGCTATACACAGATGATGCAGTCCTCTGTGCCACCAACCCCAATCCCACCAGCCTGCAAACCACCCTCCAGCACTCTGTTAGCCAGGCAGAATGCTGGTTCATGGACCACAGACTGAACTTGAAAAAAAAACAAGGCCATGGTATTTGCCCACCACCAAAATAAACTAAGAAAGACATTAAGGATCCTCTCCATCTCCCACCAACCCATTGAGCAGGTCAACTCCTATAAATACCTAGGGATAACTTTCAACCCAGCTTTCACCTTCTACACCCACATAGATGTGCTATTTGCGGCATATAACATCCGCACTGGCCTCCTCTACCGGCACAAAGACTGCCTACCACTGGAAGCCCTCAGACTGGCCATCACCTCATTGGTGCTATCACTAATTGACTATGGCCTTATAATTTATGCAGCTGCAGATATCACTGCCCTAAGTAAAATAAAGGTGTCCATCAACAAAACTTGCAGGCTCCTGTCTGGTGCAGACTGGCTAACCCACTCCTGCACCCTCTACTCCCTCATGCAAATACTCAGTTTTGAAGAAAGACTTTTCTACCAATCTTGCCTAATGGCCAAAATGACACTCCTGGGACTCACTTCCCCAGAAGTTGCAGCCTCCCTCCACCCCCCAACCTCAACTATCCCCATATGAGGCTCAAAGAGGCACACCCTAGCAGTCCCAAGGGTAAAAACCTCACTGGCAGAGGACTCCTGCCTAGTACAACTCCCTCACCACAAGTGTCTCCAGCCTCCCTAAACTAGGGGCATTCAAAACTGCCCTCAGGAAGCACATACTCTAAACCCACACCTGCCAATGCCCTCAGCGGTGAGATACTAACCACGGCTTTGCCACCAACCATATGTTGATTCCTTCCTGTCAGTATTTCAACCCAGACAAAGTCTTGCTTCTAGACTGCCCTAAATTGTTTACCCCCCTCAGTAAGCTAACTGTATAGCATCAGCAAGCAATCTAGAATAGCCATCTACTATTTCTCCCACAAAAGCTAGGTGGCATAGTGTTATCACTGTATAGGCCACTAAATTGGAATTATGCCTTTCTGTATACCTCTCCTACCTCATGTTGCAATCACATGTGCTGTCACGGTATATAATATTTTGTACTATCACTGTTTGTACTATCCTGTATTCTCACCTCACTCTGGAAACCTGTAATTGCAACTGAAAAATTGTTTAAATGTCTATTTGTAATTGCAACTGAAAAATTGTTAAGCTGTCTATGTTCTGTTTGTACTTAATGTTTTTACTTAAGACGTGGCGCCTTTGGAAAGGAGTCATTGACTCAAAGGGTTGTAATTCTGATTTCTTCAATAAATAAATAAATAAAACATGTTATAGGTACATCAGGGAGTGAAGGAAGATCAAGGGAGGGATAGTGAGGCATCACCAGTAGAAAACAGGAAGTTGTTATCCCTCTGTACAGACAGTTAGTGAGACCCCATCTGGAGTACTGCGTGTAGTTCTGGAGACTTCATCTCCGCAAGGACATAGGCAGGATGGAGGCTGTCCAGAGGACGGCAACTAAAATAGTGCAGGGTCTGCACCAGAAGACATCTGAAGAGAAAAAGGAGCTTAATATGTATACCCTCAGCGGAAAGGAAGGAGGGGAGACATGATAAGCTTTCAAGTACCTCAAGGGAATCAACAAAGTCCAAGAGGGTAGAATCTTTCAGAAAAGAGGTGTACAAGAACAAGGGGCACAATTTGAAGATGGGGATGGCTCAGAGGTAATGTGAGAAGTATTTTTCACAGAAAGGGTTGTGGATACATGGAACAGCCTTCCTGAGGAGGTTGTGGAGTCAAAAACAGTGGAGGAATTCAAGAATGCATGGAACAGACATAAGGCAATTCTAGTGGGGGAAGGAGGAAGTAGGCTGTTGGTTAACTAGGATCTGCAACTTATCCATTAGTCAGGGAAATGGGCAGACTAGGTGGGCCAAGCGGTCCATATCCACTGTCAAATTATGTTTCTATGTTTCTATGTAACACATGAATTACCTACAAGCTGTTTACCAAATCTAACTATCCATTTAGCTATTACAAAAGCTCTTCCTTTATCTCTAAAATACGTTTCCAAGTTAGTGTGTCGTCCAGTATAATCCAGAGATATTTATACTCTCCAACTTCCTCCAATTTTAACTGTCCTATTTTCCAATATTTATCTCTCTGTTTTTCCTCCAAAGATCATAACCTTTGATTTATTTGTATTAATGGTCAACCTTAACTTTTTACAATGTACATCCACTAACATAAGTCTTTTTTTAAACCTCCTGATGTTTGTGAGAATATAACAATATCATCTGCATAGCCCAGGATATTATTTTTATTATATTAATAATTGGTGCAAAGTTATCTATTTTCACTAGAACCAGAACTTTCTAGGGAAGACATCGAGTTGGCTATTCCCTTCTTCACAAGACAAAAAGCACCAGGTCCCAGTGGTGTACCCATAGATGTACAGTAGTTCTAAGGCAAAGAGAGATATGGGTTCCCTATTTACACAGATTATTTACCCATTTTAATAATTTAGGTGTAGTACCAGCATCTTGGAAAATAAATATTACTGTACCAATGTTTAAAAAAGGGAGACAAGAGAGACTGCAGCTTTTGCAGACCAATTTGCCTAGTAGATTGCACTCAGAAGGTATAGTCCAAAATTATTAACAATAGACTAATAAAATGGTCTGAAGAAAACAAGCTCTTGGATGAAGCACAGGCTGACACTTGGCTTGCCCACTCCACAATAGACCACATGTTTGTATTGTCAGGTCTAATTGATAAATACTTTATTACAAACATCACATGACCCAGATTTTCACCTCCCCAATCATAAATTACAACTACCCATACTTGGCATATGCAGATGACATAGTATTAATATCTACAAGTTATCTAGGAATTAAGAGGATGTTGGGAACATTTTATCTAGAGTGTAAGAAGGAAAATGTATCAATAAATTAATAAAAAACAAAAGTAATGGTATTTAAAGGGAACAGTAAATAATATAAATATAGAATAATCATAAACTGGAAGTGGTAAGATCCTTCTTTTATCTAGGTATATTTGTTTCTGACAATGCTAAATGGAATAAATATTTAGAAGACCTGGGTAGAAAAGCAATGTAACTCCTTCCAACTATGTCCAGTTTTGCATACAAATATGGAGAAAATTCAATAAAAGGTTGTGTTAAATTAATCAATACTAAAATTAAAAGTCAGCTGTGACATGGATCAGAGATTTTCCTTCTAGCTATATCTGGTTTTGCATATAAGTATAGAGGAAATTCAATTAAAGGTTGCCTTAAAGTAATCAATGCTAAAATTAGAAGTCAACTGTTATATGGATCAGAGATTTGGGGATATCAGGGAATGCATAATATTGAAAGACTGTTGAATACACATTATAAAAGACTATTAGGTCTTCATGTTGGGGCCCCATCTGCACTGGTCAGAGAAGAACTGGGACACACCGATGGATTGTTTATTTAAGGAAAGGGTATTTATATATTTGCTTAAGGCCTACTCAATGAAAGATGACAGATTACCAAGAACTAATGTGCAAGAAGAACTAATCTACCTTAGCCAAAAAGTATACTGCCCAGGTATAACATTTATGATCAAACATGTAACTCCAAATGGAATGCCCATATATTTATAGGACATTTTTTTCAAAGTCTTCATTGAAGTCAGCAGCTTTGTTAAACTAAGATTTAGGAATATATATATATATATATTATATACAGTATATCCAAATATTTAGGGGGTTGAGTAGGTAGTTTAATGTTAAACCCATTTTTTTACTTTAATAACTTTCAACAGATTTGCATGAACTTTTGCATGTGCAGTCTCGTGGGGTACATCTCTGAATGCGTCAAGTTTCAGTCTGGTCAGATGTGTGGATTCCGAGTTCAGATAGTGCATACTGTAAAATTGTTGATTTTTTTTACTTTTTAATTTTTAAGAGACCTACAGCCCAAATGGTTTGGAATTTTGATTTGAAATTTTCAGAGTAGAAAGGGACTGGCCCACAGATCTGCCTTTGGCAGATTTGGTGAAAAAATATTGATTTGTTCAAAAATTATTACATTTGAAAATTTTAGGTTCTGATCATGCTCAGTAACCATTTCAATTTAGCTATATGAAATGAAAAAAAATTCTTCATATGGGAAAAATCTTTTATCATTTCCAGCCATCTTTTTTCTTTTGTTTATAAAACAAACTTCTAAACCCACAAAAATGACATTCTGGAGAGAGACAAACATATGTATCTTGCTCATGAGGACTCCATTACATGGTTTCTGCACTTAACTGTTGGAAAAATGGCACCAAAATGTTTTTTGTTGTTTGTTTGTTTTACATTTTATATCCTATTTCGCAACTGGCTTCCACTTTTTTTGTATGGGCTTTTTCATTCAAGCCCATATGAAAAAAGCAGTTCCTGTATTTTTAAAATGTATCCCTGGTAGCTAGTGGCAACTCCACCCTCTGATTCACATCCATGTACATTTCAGTATTTTCCTGGTGTCTAGTAGCACCCCGCTCCCCACCAAACCCCCTCAGATTGCCATACCCATATTAAGTAGACTATCCCTGGTATCTAGTGGAACCCCCTACCCTCTGATCTCTGTCCTTTTAATTATTTCAGCTTTCTCTAGTACCTAGTGGCACCCCCACTCTATGATAGCTGTCCTCATTATTATTTTGCATTTCCCTGGTGTTTAGTGGCACCCCCCCACCCTCTGATCACCATCCCCATAATGATAAATATTTCTCTGGTGTCTAGTGGCAACCCCCACTCTCCAAGCACTGTCCCCATAATTATAGTAATTTTCCCTGGTATTTAGCGGCACCTGTCACCCTCTGTTTGCTGTCCCCACTGACCTTTTTTCTTTCCCTGGTGTCTAGTGGAAGGCCCTACCCTCCGATCATCATCCTGTTTGAAATAAAGAAAACGGTCATCAAACTGACTGCACACTCCTAGTAGTCACTTACAGCCGCATGCTAAAACCCCTTCAGGAAATTATCAAAGAGCTACAATCCATGCTGAGAGAAGATGAAACACTGGAACACTGAAGGACATCTTTTCTGAACCACCTGCCATTGCCTATAAGCAGCCCCCGGCCTCTCGAACATAATAATTCATAACAAACTCTCAACAGATCAAAATAACCAGGAAACTAGAGGGACAACACCATGCAACATGGCAAGATGTAAGACCTGCACCCACATATGCACACATGCCACCATCAAGACAAGCCAGAACAACATAATACAAATGAATGGATCCTACACATGTCAATCCAGCAATGTAGCTTACCTAATTCAATGAAAGAAGTGCACAAATGGATGCTATATTGGGGAAACTAGTAAACTACTGAAAACCAGGATGAATCACCACCATCATACAATAGCAAACCAGATTAGCAGCACACCCGTAGGAAGCCATTTTTCACAAACAGATCACTGTCTCTTGGATTTATCTGTCTTGATACTAAGAGGCAACTTCAGAAACATACAGGACAGAATGACATGGGAATTGAAATATATTAAACAATTTAAATCTAACATTTCTGGACTGAATTGGGACATTGGTTTCATGACACAGTATAGAAAACTATAATTCTTCTTTATTGTGGGCTAAATCATGTCATTATTTATCACACTTTGGTTCTGTATTTCTCTTATTATTATTTTTTCTGAGTTCTGCCTAATCTGCTTTTTTCACCTGTACATCATATCCTCCCTCTTTAGCTCAGTCCCACCCACTCCCTATTGTTTTCACACCTCTGTTTTTACTACCCCCATACTCTGTTTATCTAGGCCTTTGTTATTTTGTTTCTCCTCATTTCTTGACTTCTTTGCATCTCTTAGGCATCTCCTGCCTAGTCTACCCTTACAGTCAGCCTCTGATCTCAGATCCTATCTGTGTGTCTTTGCCTTCCCTTTAGCTTCCTTTCATCTCCTACTAACCTGTTCCTACTTAGCCACCTCCCCATTTCTTCTCATAATTTTACTTTGTATCTTAGACTTTCATCTCTAGTCCCCATTATCACCTTCCTATTTCACTTCCTGATTTTTAATTGCTCCACAGTGGATATAAATACTGCTTATGTTGCTTAGTTTTGCTATTCACCTGAAGAAAGGATCTGTGAGGCCCCGAAAGCTTGTGTATAATTCCATCTTTGTACAAGACACTTGTTGGTCCAATAAAAGGTATCAAACCTTCCATCATCTCCTGTCTTGTATTTTGATCCCAAATTTTCAACATAGCCATTTTAACACCACCTCATGAATATGACAGCTGTCATTTTTCAAATTGTGCCCAAACAGTCTTTTCACACCTGTGGAGTAGAAGGACATGGTGGTGCAGAATCACATTTTGGTGGAGATTTGAAAATGTTCAGCACCAGTAGATGAGGTGGGTTAATAAGAAGACTATGCTGACAATTTAGTTGCTGTTGTCCCACAAATGGCAGCACAAGGTGCAGAGGGGCCCTGCCCTTCCACAGCAACATACATATATGCATCTATGGAGGGATGGGAGCACAGGACCCTTTGTGCCCTGCACTCCTACAGGCAACTAAGGATATGATTACACTATCTCAAAAAGTATGTAGGGCTCTGAGCACCCACAGGCAAGTAAGGATATGATTATACTGTCTCAAAAAGTAAGGAAATTATTTGCAAAAAGCCTCAGTTAATGCAACATTTAGAGTTCACACTACAGTGAAAAAGCATTTAAATATGGTTTTAGGGTTTTCAACCCTAAAACCCCACATCAACTCCTAAATCAAATCAGGGGTGCAGTCTTCCTTAGGGTTGTCATCCCTGACGCTCACTCCAGTCTATACACTCCACTAACATACACCCCTGATGAGGTGAGCTTTAGAGTTGAAAACCCCAAGGATGACTGCACCCCTGATTTGTTTTAGGGGTGGGTATTTAGGGTTGGAAACCTGAAAACCTTATTTCCCTACTTCATACCCTTACCATGGAAGGGAAGACTAACGATACAAAGGGTTGTGAAAGAGGGAAAACATTGATGAATGAGTTGGAAGACAATAACTTTTTGTTAATCATTGGGCGATCAAAGGGAGACCATGAGGGGGGTTTTACTTACATGGGACCAAGGTGAGCCTCTATAATGGATCATTGTTGGGTTTCAGTAAATATATTTATGTTATTATTGGATTTCCCAATAGGCACAAGGTCAGAAAGTGAACACAGCCCACTGGAGATTACATTTGATCTTGGGTTAAGGAAGAGGAAAACAGAAAAAAGATAAGCAGGACATCATAAGGGTGAAAAAGGGGGTACAATGGGATATATTAGAAAACTACAAATCAATTAAATTGTTAAATGATTGTGGAGTTAGGGAAGAAGCATTGGATATAGTATATTGTAAAGCAGCAGAACAGTGTATCGAGACTTTTGAAAGAGTGATGAAAAAAATCTCCACAATAACTCTTATCCATTAGTAAAATAAAAAAGGGAGTAAATGATATGACTGGGAGTATACAAAAATAAAAGAGATAAATAAGTGTGCTAAAAGCACGCAAGAATACCCTACTAGGGTTAATAAAAGCTGAATAAATTAAGGAAAAACTATAAAAAGTTATTGGAGACAAAAAAATACTTATAGAAAGATATTATGGGAATAATTTAAGAAAGCAGCATGGGCAAAGAATAATAAGAAGTATTGGTAATGGTGGCTAAGGGGTGGGATAATGTGCCTGATACAACAGAGAATCATATTGACCCTAGTACTTGGGAAAACTATTACAAAGATCTCTTTTATAATCCAGAAACTGGGAAAGTTAAACAGTCTAACACCAATTGGATATAATCATAGAAGAGGAATTGAATTTAGCTGTTAACTCAGTGAACAGGCATGAGGCCCCCAGGACAGATGGAATTCCTGTAGATATTATCATGGATGATCCGGGGTTATGGATCCCAAAATTAAAGATTTTATTCAATAGCATATTTGAAACTGGAAGTACATCCCTAACCTGGAAAGAAAACATCATAGTCCCTATATATAAGAAAGGTTATAAGGCAAATCCTAGCAATTACAGACCAATAAGTCTTCTAGATACGACCCAGAAAGTATTCACTATAATTTTACATAGCAGGCTAATGCTTTGGGTAAAGAATAAATACATTCTTACTGAGGCACAAGCTGGCTTTATGCCGGAATGTTCTACAATAGATCAAAGTTTTGTCTTAGCACACCTTATACATAAAAACATTTACATTAAAAAAACAAAAATTATTTTGCATATTTATTGACCTGAAATCAGCTTTTGATAGGGTCAAGAAGGAAATCTTATGGGAAACCCTAGAAAATTATGAAATAGATCCATTGATACTTAACATGCTAAAAACCTTGTGTAGAGATAACTACACTTCTGTAAGGTATAATAAAAAAGGGACAATACTTTAAAATTTCCATCTAATATAGGATTTAGACAGGGTTGTGTTTTGTCCCCAATATTATGTAATCTATTCTCAACAGAGTTTTGAATGGGTTGTGTGACCCTAGGCTGCACATGCCCAAACTGGACTCCAGGCGATGCCCCTACCTGGC
The DNA here is from genome assembly GCA_016271365.2 of Neoceratodus forsteri. Taxonomy (NCBI): domain Eukaryota; kingdom Metazoa; phylum Chordata; order Ceratodontiformes; family Ceratodontidae; genus Neoceratodus; species Neoceratodus forsteri. Next base: position 153,841,638 of record CM028131.1, on the reverse strand, counting down.
ATAGGCTGATGATGTTATTTTAATGGCAACAAGCTATTTAAGGATCAGGAGAAGCCTCCATAACTTTTATGAAGAATGCGCTAAGGCTTCATTAGAGATAAATTTTGAAAAAAATAAATATATGATATTTAACAGATACCTGACAAAAAAATGGTAAAATATGCACCTTAAACTGTAATAAACACGGGATTGAGTATGTTCAGAAATGTTGCTATATAGAGATAGAGTTCACATTTAATTTAAAGCAGTAAGAGCATATTAAATATATAGCACAAAAGGTCAAAAGATTAACCCTGTCTATAGAAAGGTTTGCATATAAATATGGGGGACAATCGGTCAAAGGTTCCCTCAGGGCACTCAATGCTAAACTAAGGAGTCAGATTTTATACGGAGCGGAAATTTGGAGACAGGACAAGACTGGTATGCTGAAATCTAATATGAACAAATTTTACAAAAGATTACTGGGGATACCATATAGCGCTGCTTCAACTATGACTAGAATTTAAATTGGACAATTACCAATTAGATGTAATATAGAATAGAGGCTGTCTTTTTATTGGACAAAAGTGTATAACATGCACAGTGATGGACTCCCCAGAACATGTTTGGAGGAAATGTTATTTTATAGTCAGTTGGGATTTACTTGTCCTAGTCTTCACATTCTAGAGAAATTATTAAACCATATGGGTTACTTCAGTACATAGTTGAAAGCTATAGGACCCCATTAAAAGACATTAAAAAAATTTAAACAAGAATTCGAGACATTCATATACAAAAAGAGATGATCCTAGCAAGAAATTTTAAATTAAGTCAGTGGCTAACGATTAATATAAAAAAATTATTTGGGATAGAACAATACTTATAGAAATTAAAAAACCCTCAATTAAGGAAAATGTTTACTAAGTTTAGATTTGGTTACATGGATAGCCAATCCCTAAGGAAGTTTTATGGGATAACAAATTAAAATTTATGCCCTGTAATCTGGGTGAAGATAATCCAGCACATCTACTCTTGCTCTGTCCTCTATACAATTATCAGAGAAAATTGCTACTGGGAGATATGCTTGCATCTTTAGATATGGAACCATGTTATCAAGTCAAATATTTATTAAAAACTAAGCACATTAAAGGAACACTGTCAACCCCCGGTCTCAAAGTGTCCCTAGTTTGAAAAAATACATTTTATGATTGCAAACATTGTGTAAAGATTGCTGATGTAGCTGGTAGTTTGATTCTGATTATTTTTTCTTAAAAAAAAGGTGAAAAACAGACTTCCCAACATACTGGCATTACCACACCAAAATAAGTTTGCTTACATTCCTTGATCAACTCCAACTGCACCTTTCCTGGACTTGGGAACACCCACAACACAGTTTAGCCACTTATGATGCACTGGTTGTTTAGAAGGCTACCGCCTCATGAGTGACTGCACTGTTTGGGTCTGTTTCTAATGCTCAGAAAGTATACAGTAAGAACAGATCCAGGATTGTAAACAAAACAAGATTGTTTATAAATATACATTGCCATGTACTGTATTTCAGTTCTACTAAACAAGGAGACAGACAAAACAATCAGCAACATCAATGAATTTTAGAGAAGGTAAGCAATCATAAAATGTAGGTTTTTAATGAGAAATAATATGATGAAAAAACAGGTTGACAGTGTCCCTTTAAACTACTGGAGAACATAGTGAAATATTGTAGAATTATAGAAAGGAAAAAATCATATATTTGCATGGAGAAGGTGCTAAATGGTAAATGATGTTATGTATGGATGTGAAACTCAGTAAAGAGTGTGATGTATTGTATAATTTACCTTCTCAGAAGAAATATAAGAATCGTTGGTAATAGGCTTTTTATATATGGATTTTAAGGTAATGATTGTAATGTGTATTTTTATAATATGTATTAATTGTAAAGACAATTTATATTTGTCTACAATAAAATCTTTGAATTGACTTTCCCTACTTTTTTGCTGTAACCTGAACTCTAACTGTTGCTTTAACCAAGTTTTTTTTTTACAAAGAATTATAATGGCATGGCAGCACCACTATCGTTAGGGTTGAGTAGGGTTTTCAATTTTTTTTTTTTTTTTAGTTGTTTAACCAGGGGTAGCACACTAAGCTGAAAGCTTTTTTACAGGAGCAACCTGGGAGCACAGGGAAGTTAAGTGACTTGCTCAGGGTCACACAGTATGCAAGTGGAAGCTGTGGGATTCAGACCCAGGTCTGGTCTGCTGGATGCCACCAGATTTGCAGCTCAGAGCCTTAAACCAGAGCCCCCTAACTTTACACATTAATATCTTTGGCACCATTTGATGAAATGAGCTGACATTTTGCATGTGTTGTCTAGGAGGCAAGGTCTCGATCTGTGGAAATGTTTATAACTGCAGTTTGTGCAGTTCCTGAGACCCACGTATGCTATTTTTCATAAAAGGCTAACTTTTTTGTTGTTCTCAACACAGGTTCTTATCTTTTTTAGCTCTCACCTACAGCCTAAATGAAATGTAATTTTCCTCCAAACTTGCTGGGTACATGTGTCCTGTTCTAAGGTAGTGCCTTTGATAGGTCTGGTGAAAAAATAATAAATGGTTCCAGAGCTATATGGGTTTAAAATTTGGTGTTTTCCATTCTGCACATGTGTAGTAAGGTTTTTGAGATAATATTCTGGTGCGATATGAAAAATTTGATTTCGCAGATGCCCATTTTTGATTTCTCACCACTTGATTGGCATTGCACCAACAATTTTTTGTGCTGTGACAACCACCATCTTGTTGATTTTTTCCACGAACTAACAAGCATAGAAAGTATATAAAAATGCTGGGATTTTAAAAAACAAACATCAGAACCCTAGCTAAATATGAACAATTTACAGATTCTGATGTTTATTTCACTTCCGCAACCAAGCTTCTTCTAGGCACCCAAAATCCTGAATGCCCAACTTAGCAAGAATAGTCTTTTGCCCACGTTCTCTGTATGAGAATAATGGGGCTTTCTTAACTTCTGCAGCCACAGCTAGAACTCATACTGTGGACTGCAGTGTGATCTGTGAGCCACCATTTCCTTGGTGTCTAGTGGTCCCCCCATCCATTACCATTCCTGGCAATGCAACGGTGCCCTGTTGTGTAGTTGCACCCCCACCCTTCAGATCAATGTTCCATCTCAGAATCTTTCCCTGGTGTCTAGTGGCACCCCCCACCTACTGATCACTGTCCCATAATCAAAAATATATTTTCCTGGTGTCTGGTGACACCCCCACCCACCTATCACTGTCCCCATAATAAATAATTTGCCTGGTGTCTAGTACCACCCTAACCCACTGATTGCCACACCTGTAATGAAATAATACATTCCCTGGTGTCTAGTGGCACCTCCACCCTGCATTGCAGCCAGAATCTGAGAAAAAGAAAATAGTCCCTCAATGTTTTTTTCAAACCTGTAAAAAAGAAAATGGTCCCTCACCAATCAGCCCCCCCACCTCCCACTCATCACCCACCATCTTACACACCCCAGTACATCCCCACACACCCTCACTCACCTGAACAGGTCCTAGGTTCAAGATCCACTCTTCAATTGAAGACACATCTTGCTGCTGGAACCGCTGACTGCTCTATCAGAAACAAAGGTAAAAGCAGTTCAATGTATTTCAATGAGGCTTTCAACTTTGATGCATAACTCATCCATTTTTGCATATTTTGACACCAAATCTTCAACATGGCATTTTGGCCTCATGAATAATGTAAGTGGAATTCCTCAAATACAGTCAGAAAGGAGATTTTGCAGTCACTTGGTGAAATCACCTTTCAGGTGGGATTTGAAAATTTTCACTAGCCTTGTTTATGAGGTGGAGTCATAAGATGGATATGTTGAAAATTTGGGGTCATAATATGTAAAAATGGCAAAGTTATATGCATGTGTTGAAATATTACTATGCTTGCTTGTAACTTTGTTAATTGTAAATATTTTCACCCAACATTTTCAATGTAGGCATTTTTCACACCACCTCATAAATGTGACAGCTGTCATTTTTCAGATCCTGGCTAAAATGTGTTGATTAGCCCCCCCTGCAAGAAAATTATTGAAGAACGGTTGCAGCTATTGTTTACTGCTGCTATGTTACAGAACTTGTTCAGGTCGACTAGTGCATGTTGCAGAGTCATGGTGGCAGCGGGGCATGGAGGTTACAGTTACCACCTCTGTGTACATGTCATATACCTGGTGCACCAGGGTTTTATTCCAACACTGTATTTTGGTTTTTTGTGGGGGGGTCCTCAGTGTTGCATCTGCCACCCTCTCCCTGAGTTGTGCCCCCCCTCATGTTTTCACACTTTAATAAATGTGTGTGGTTATCTGTATATGCCCTTTTTGTTTGTTTTGTAATTATTTGGCAGTGGTATGTATGAGCTGCTGTTCCACATAAGGGTATATCCCCCCGACGGCAACACCAATACAGTGACCTACATCGATGCCAATAAAATTGACAGTTTATCAACAGGTCACTGTATTGGTATTCCAGGGACAGGGACACACTGTCTCCCAGTGCTGCACCCCCTTCCTGAATCAACTCTAACTTGGAGGTGATTATATTTAGAATGGGGGGTGCAGAGGGGCAGAGCCCCCTGCATGGGGGGGTTTCAGGGTGAAGCTCCCTGATAGACAAATGGACCAGGAATCCATCGGGATTTATGTCGACCGCAACTTACAGTCAATATAAATTCCATCGCTGTGATGCCGGTTGACAAGATTGTTGTCAAGCCAGCATCATAGAGCCCCATGTAAGATGCGCTGATTTGTAACTGTGGCGATTGTACTTTTACTATAGTTATTCTGTGCAGTACTGCTTTACACTGTTTTGTCTGCTCTGTTTTGTACCTCACTGATATTGCTTTCTCTGAGTTGTCGTGGATCCATTTTATACTGTACATCTATCCAAGAATAAAGTTTGAACATTTGAGTAACTTTTGGCTTCCTGCGAAGTTCATGAAGTGGAATGTTTTTACTGGTTTACATTGTGAGTGAGATACACAGAAGGGCAGACAGACAGACAGACAGACAGACAGGTAGATAGATAGATAGATAGATAGATAGATAGATAGATAGATAGATAGATAGATAGATAGATAAACAGTAGGTCTTGGTTACAATGCTTCTTTCATGAGCTCACACAAAACAGATTTTTTTTTTATTTAACCTTATGAATGAACTGTGAAAAAAAATTAAGTTCCGCCCTCTTCTTTCATGGCCTGACCATCTTCTTTTGTGAGTCAGGAAAGAACTCATGAAAGAAGAATCTTGGCTCAGGAAAGAAAAGGGTGTGACCTGTTTGTTCTTTATGCTACTTTTGCTAGCCAATCTTCTTCCATGATTTCTTTCATGACTCACAAAAGGAGACGGTTGGTGCATGAAAAAAACTATGAGAAAAAGTGAAATCCCATGAGTCAAGATTCTTCTTTTATGGGTTCTTTTGTGATCATTAAAGAAGAAGGTCAGCTCATGAAAGGACTATAAAAAAATCTTAGTCCTACCATCTTCTTTCATGAGACAGAAATCTCCTTTCATGACACTCATGAAACAAGAAATTCCGCTCACAAAACAAGCCTTGGTATAGATTTTTGGAATGTCCAAAATCCATATTTTGGAGCCATTTTTAGAAAAGCAAACTCCAGAATTGAGAAAAATGCATCCCGTTTGGCTAGATTTGTGTGTTTGTTTTTCTCCAGGGCATCATTTATATAGGTTTTCAACATTTTTAATTTGAAAAAAAAAAACAGAAACAAGATGGCTGCCATATAAAAGAAGTTTTTTTTTTCATCACAAAAGAAGAATTTTGGCTCACGAAAGAATATTCTCCTTTTGAGAGCCAGAAATTCTCTTATATCAAACATCTGTCTGAAAGACCCTACTGAGCATGCTCAGAACTGAAATTTCAAATCCTTATAACTTGTGAATGCATCAATACTTTTTCACTAAACCAACAGAAGCCACCATTCTAAGGCAAGCACTTTCCATTCTGAAAATTTTCAGAACAAAATTCCAACCTATCTAGGCTATAGGTGAGTGCACAAACAGAAAACAGAAAAAAGCTAAATTTTTCCACTTTTTGTACTCTCCGGATCTCAGAATCCAGACATCCAACCTACACTAAACTTACCAAATCAAACGAGCTTGCTCCAGACCATGCATGCAACATTTGATGCAATTACATTGAATGGTTGTGAAGTTATTAAGGTGCAAAGTTAGGGGTTTAACAATAAACACCTTAATCAACCCTGACTATAGGGATGCTACTACACCCCCTATAATTTATCCAGTATTTGTGAGGATATTTTTTGGCACTTACCAGTGATATTTTTGCTCCCCCCAGACCTACCGGGAGAATACTGAAATATTCTAACTGTAGGTCCACAAGAACAAAAATATCTTCACTGTAAGTCCTGCTTCGTGGAAGTCAGTAGCATGAGCAGCACAGTTCTAATTTTAGAACTGAAAACATCACTGGTATGTTAACTCCCACTCAGTAGTTTAATTTCTGATCAGACTTACAACACTTTCACTTTCTTAATTTTGTTTTCAGTTACAGCACATAAAACATCCCAAACAGATTTTCCACTGTCTTATAATCACAGTTGACCTAACCCAAACCAAAAAATACTCAAGACCTTGCATACCTCTCTCCATATCCCTGTGTCTCGTCCAGTCCTCCCCTGACTGGCACTGCATCTGCATGTCTCCTCTTGCTGGCTTCCAAGCATCACTTCTTAGTTGTACTTCTAACTTCACCTGCTCATACTACAAGCATGAACAACCACTCCTCCCCAGCGTTACCACACACCCACTATGCAAAGACATAATGACACATGCCATAGTGTCATGTGCATTATGCATCCCTCCCGCTGTGTTCGGCCATCCAAAAACAACAGGGAAAAAGATAAAAAATTAATTTCCAGCAAGGAAGACGTTAAAAAAAACAGAAGCCAATGAACAAGTGTTGGATAAATAAAATATACCATGACTCCAGGAGAAATATCGGTGATATTTCTTACACGTGTTGTTTGAATATACTGTATTTATATATTCTTTGCAAAAACAAATTGCATTAATGCACCAGTTAGACTTCAAGTTAATGCCACAAAAGTAGGGAAATGTGGGGCTAGCATTTTCAACCCTAACTCCCCAGCCCCACAAAGAACACGACCATGCATGCAACCACAGACAGACATCATCAGGAAAACTAAACATACAACTGTTTCCAGGTGACACAAATACAGTAGCACTGATGTACTACCTTTGTGGATGTTTATCTGTGGTATGCATAGAAACATAGAGTTTGACAGCAGATAAGGACCACTTGGCCCATCCAGTCTGCCCATTTCTCCCTACCTACATTATTACATCAGAACATGCCTGATCTACAGCTTTTTCTCACTCCCCTCTTCTTTCCCACTATGAGTCATTTGTGCTTATCTCATGCATTCTTGAACCCACCACTGTTGTTCCCCCACCACCTCCACTGGAAGTCTATTTCAGGAATCAACCACTCTTTCTGTGAAGAAGTACTTCACATCTCTCCTAAATCTATCCCTCTACAGCTTCATAGCATGCCCCCTTGTTCATAAGCACCATTTCATCTGAAAATTACTCCCCTCCTGTATCTTATTTATTCCTGTGAGGTATTTTATAGGTCTGTATCGTATCCCTCTCTCCCTCCTCTGTTCCAAGATGTACATACTGAGGTCCTTTAGTCTCTCCTCATATGACTTTTGATGCAGACCCTTCACCATTTTAGTTGACCACCTCCTCTGGACAGCCTTCACTCTGTCTATGTCCTTCCATAGGTGTGGTCTCCAGAACTGGACACAATACTCTACAGTAGGTGGAGTCATACCAGCAGTCTATGCGGAGGCAACACCACCTCCCTCTTTCTGATGGTGATACTCCTCCTAATGCACCCCAGCATCCCACTTGCCCTTCCTACCTTGTTGCACTGTCTGGAAATCCTTTAGGCCATCCGATATGATTACCCCCAGACTTCTTTCCTGCTTGGTGGTCATCAATACTACTCCACTCATTTTGTACTCCACCCCTGGGTTTCTGTGCCTGAAGTGCATTATTTTGCACTTTGTTGCATTGAAGCCCAGCTGCCATACCCTTGACCACTCCTCTGGTTTTCTCAGGTCTCTGCTCAGCCTTTCTACCACTTGGAGTGTCCACCCTATTGCAGAGTTTGGTGTCATCTGCAAAGAGGCAGACCTTCTCTTCCAGCTCCTCTGCAACATCACTTTTAAAAAAATATTAAAGAGGACCAGTCCCAGGACTTATCCATGGGGCACCCCACTGGTTATCCTCCCTTTCTTGGAGTGAACTCCATTTACCACCACCCTCTGTCGCCTATCCCCTAACCAATTTCTTATCTGGTTTACTACCTGTGGGCCCACTCCTAAGTTTCCCAGTTTGCTTACTAGTCTGCTGTATGGAACAATGTTGAATGCCTTACTGAGATCTAGGTAGGCCACATCCACCACTACACCCTGATTTAGTTCCTTGGTCACCCAAGTCAATCCATCTGATTTGTTTGACATGATCGTTCCCATGTGAAACCATGCTGCCTTGGGTCTTGCAACCAACTGGATTCAACATATTTCACAATCCTTTCCTTCAGAAATGATTCCATTATCTTTCCCACCACCGATGTCAGGCTGACTGTCCTATTATTGCCAGCCTCCTCCCTGCTACCACTTTTGTGTACTGGGACTACATCCACCCTCCTCCAATCCTCAGGAGCCACTCCTGTTTCCAGAATGCTGCTAAACAGAGCTGTCAGAGGTGCAGCCAGTATTTCCCTGAGCTCCCTTAGTACCCTTGAATGCACCCCATCTAGCCCCATTGCTTTGTCTACCTTCAGATTAGCAAGTTCCTTCAGGGCTCTCTCCTGCAAAAAAGGACTAGTTTCCGCCTCCCTCTCTGCAAAGCTTTTGTTACTTTTTTGTGGCCCCTCCCCTTCTCCTTCCTCTGTGAACACTGAACAAAAGTATTTGTTCAGGATGTCTGCCTTTTCCTGGTCCCCCTCTGCATAGCCCCTTCACTTTTTAGCCTTACAATCCCACCCCTGGCTTTCCTCTTTTCATTTACATATCTAAAAAATGTCTTTCCTCTTCCATTACCTCCTGGGCTATTCTCTCTTCAGTTTGTGCCTTTGCACTCCATAATGCTTTCCCTACTTCCATCTGTTTCCCCCAATACATCCCTTTATCTTTCTCCCTCTACATCTCATTATACCTTTTGAATGTACCCTTTTAACATTTACTATTTTAGCCTCCTGTTTCAAGAACCATAGCGGTCTCTTTTTCCTCTTACTTTTACTCACTTGTTTGATGCAGAGGTTTGTTGCCTTTACTATGTTCCCTTTTAACTTTGCCCACTGTTCCTCCACACCACCCAAGTCACCCTTCCCTGCTAGGTCATCCCTGAGGCATTCACCCAACTTTTTAAATCTGCCCTCCTGAAGTCCATGACCCTTACTCCTGTGTGGTTTGATTCCACAGCTGTCCTTATATAACCACATCATATGGTGATCACATCACTGGTCCCTAAGTGGCCTCCCACCTTGATGTCTGCAACACTGTCCCTGTTAGTGAGTACCAGGTCCAGTACTGCCCCATCACAAGTGGGTTCACTGTCTAGTTGCCTGAGAAATGCCCACTGAAGAGATTCCAGGATGTCCCTGCTTTTAGCTGAAGCCACTGCTGGAAGGCTCCAATCCACATTTGTCAAGTTGAAGTCTCCCACCAGCAGCACCTCCCACTTTTCTGCCATCTTGCCAATGGCTTTCACCAGTACCTTATCTAATTCCCCCTCTGTGTTGAAGGTCTGTAAATCATTCCAGTGTAAACAGTGGCTCCATTCCCCATCTCCAAGGAGACCCACAGTAACTCTGCTTCCCCCTGTATTCCCTGTATCTTCATGGCTGTTATGCTTTCTCTTGCACCACATCTCCTCCTTTCCTTCCCACCCGGTCCTCCCTGAACAGAGTATAGCCCAGTATGGCTATGTTCCACTCATGTTTTTCAGTGAACCATGACTCTGTAATGGCCAGAATGTCTAAGTCGGCCTCTGCCATAATGGCCTCTAGGTCTGGAATCTTATTTCCTAGACACACACACACACACGTGCACACACACACACACACACACACACACACACACACACACATTCGCACACACGGCCTTCCAGATTCTGATTCCACTCTGCTTGTTGTCCCCCTCTTTCCTTTTTGCCTTTCCTCCTTCCCAACTCTCTTTTTAATGCTCCTGTTCATTTCCCCCTTTATCTCTACCATCCTGCTCTCTTTATTAATTTTCACTCTGAGGGATTCCTCTCCCCTTCAGCCTGTGGAGGGATGCAGTTTCTGACTCCCCAATTCATTCTGCCACCCCCTTTGGCTAGTTTAAATGTTCATCAAAGTAACATTTAAACTATCCACTGAGGACTGTGGTATGCACACTGCAAGGCATACACAGTCACCTCTGGCTACAGGTAGAAATCCACAATACTAAAATCATAGCATTGCTTCTGTGTGCAGAAGCATGGGCCCCTGAAGCCACAGCTACAAATCCATGATCCTCAACTTACTTGAGTTATTTTGTATGCAAAAGAGCTAGCCTCTTTAGGGCCAGCATTTTTGTAGCCATGGGTAGTCATCCACACTGTACTACACTCACATAGTTCTGTCTGCATAAATGGAGGTCCCTGATGAGTCTGTGTTTCTGCAGTTGCAGGTATAAGACATACACACCAACCTCTGACAGCAAAAATGTTGCCACCTCAAAATCCATGATACCAAAATTGCAACAGTGCTTCTGTCTGCAGTACTGTAGTCCCCTGAGGGACCTGCACCTCTTCAGCCACAGATGTAAAACATACACACCAACTTCTAGCCTCAGAAGGGCAGGCCCTTGTGGGGCCTCCAGTTACATAGCTGCATATAGAAAATCATGCACTTGCTGATCCAGCTAACTAGCTAGGTAGCATCTGCTACCCTCTTAGGCCAGAAAAAAATATCTGTTTTAATCCAATCTAAGTTTTCAAAGATACCATTTTGTTTTTTTCATGAAAAGTGGTACCCAACTGATAAATGTATAAATCCAAGGCTGAAAGCATGATACCCACTTTGCATCAACACTTCTGTCTGCAGAAACCCAAGTCCCCATGAGGCCTGCACTTCTGCAGCCACATGTACTCATGCACTCCGTATGACACCCGTGGAGTCTGTGCTTATGCAACTTCAGATGCAAATCCACAAAGATAGCACATCAGTGCTACTGCATTTGTGTAATCTGAAAACAGTTGTATGTTGTTTGTCTTACCTGATGATGGCTGTCTGAGGTTGCTTCTGTGGTCTTGTCCTTTTGCTGCATAGCATTAACTTGAAGCCTAACTGGTGCATTAACACAGTTTTTTGCAAATAATCTCTTTTTGAGATAATGGAATTGTATCCTTATTTATGCAGGTCCCCTTTGGATCTGCATGAACAGATGCAGACATGCAGGGTCCTCTGGGTCCTATGCCAAGGGAAGAGTCCACCTGCCTGAGTGCAGGGCCATCTGGACCATGCACTTCATTGTGGCAATGGATGTCAGGAATGTGTGGGATTATCTAGTGGGCTGTGAAAGTGCAGGGTCCTCTGGGCCTTGTGCTTCCATGTGGCTACAGTTACACAGAGCAATGAATCCATATATCAGCCAAACTGCAGGGCCCTGTGGCACCCATGGGAGGAGAGGTGAAGGTCCCCATGCCAAGAGAAGGTTTCTCTTCACTATATCTGTGCCCGTGAAGGCAACCCTTCACATTCCCTTCACAGGCTGGGGCAGGTGGTGCTGTATGACAGTGCAGTTCCTCCAAGCCTTGGCCCCTCCAGCTGGCTCACTGAGCTCACACCCAAACTTAGCTTACTGGCATGGGATCACAAAGCACTACCCTCTGGGGTAGAGATTGGCACTACATACAACATTTCTCAATATTTTTTTTATTTTGATCCCACATTGTCAAACTGGTCATTTTATTACTCCCCCTTATAAACATGACATGTGGAATTTATATAATACTGGCCAAAACATAATTTTGCACCACAAGTGTGAAAATCTGTTTCATCCAGGATTCGAAAAATGACACCTGTTATGTTCAAGATGTGGTGTGAGAGAAATGGCTATGTTGAAAGTTTGGATTCAAAATATTGAAAATTAGTGAAGCTATTATGCACAAACATTGAAATATTCCAATGTTCACTCATTACTTGGTCATTTTATTATATTTTTACCCAAAATTTATATTGTTCTCATGACCCCATGGAGAGAACCTGATAGGTAAACATTTTCAAATGCTGCTCAAAACGCAGTCTCATGGAGTGATTGTAAAATCACTTTTTGGCCCAGATTTGAAAAATGTCACCTACCTTGTTTATGAGGTGGGGTCCCAAAAAAGGTCATATTTAGAATTTGGTTGAAAAATATTGAAAATTAGCAGAGTTATGAGTGAAAATTGAAATATTTCAACATTTACTCATAACTTGGTTATTTTACCATATTTTTCCACAAAATTCTCATCATAGTGTTCTTATTACCCCCACCTCATGAACCTGGTAGATGAAAATGTTTAAATCATGCCCAAAAGATGATTTTGTGGCATGTACATGAAATCCCCTTTCCAGATGGATTTGAAAAGTTTTACCTACCTTGTTCATGAGGTGGGGTCCCAAAAGGGCCATATTGAATATTTGCTGTAAGAATATTGAAAATTGACAAAGCTATGAGTAAAAGTTCAAAACACATTGAAATACATTATCTGGACTTAGTTTGTGTTTTCATATTGCAGTCGTTAATTCCAGCAACAAAACAACTTTTGTATCAGAGACTGGATCTATATTGTGAGACATATTTAGGTGACTAACTTACCCCACTAGAACACCAAGAATTTTTTATACACAGAGAATTATCCCTTTATGGAATAAATTACCAGCATTCATAATAGAAGTAGACGGTTTTGAGATATTTAAAAACAGACTAGATGGTTACTTATTGAGTTTGTAGGGCTATTACACCCCTTATGGGGAGACAGGTTATATGGACTTATGCCTTCTACTTATCTACTGGACCTAGTATAGTACCTAGAGTTAATGGGTTTGGTGGATGTGAGGTGGTGAGTGCTGAGTGGCTGCGTTAGAGGTTGGGGTGTGGTAGGGTGGGGTGTGGTGGGGTGGGAGTGTGGGGGACCTGATCGGCAAGGGACCAGTTTCTTGCAGTTTCTTCTTTGCAGGATTATTATTTTTATAGTTGGACCACAGCAGACACTGGAGACTGGGCACCCCAGTGTCAGGAATTGGAATATTCATTGTTGGCACTGGAGTAGGCACCTCAGTGCTGCCACCTATACCCTGGGAGGGAGGAAGAACAGCAGCCTGCACACAGGAACCTAAATGAAACACTTCAACCAAAACTTTGCCATCAAAATGACTTTATTGCCAGATAAGTGCAGAGTGTGTGTACTGACCTAGACCACATACCACTAAGCCATAGTGCTTTGAGCTAAAACTCTTTGTCAGGGGGCATGGTAGTGGGAGAGAACATCAAACATTTATACCAACAGCCCATTAATAAACATAAGTGCTCATTAATAAGTGCTTATTAACAAACACAAAATATATGCACAAGACATAATTCATCCATAACAAAAATATCCCTTAACTGTCTGACATATGACTATTTCTAGATGTAAAGGTCACATTTGCAAGTGTAACATTTCAATACCTTTAAACAAAATCAAAATGCATAATGTATATGGCCCCTATGCATCAATTGGGTGGGAGCACCTGGAATCCAGGCGTACCCCACCTGCATAGCTTTGCACCCATGGACAGGTGCGTACCGGCGGTAGTCACGACCACCGGCCACCTGTCCATGGACCCACTCCCTCAGCACACAGGAGCACAGAGGAATGATTTGCAGACCAAGTGAGCATTCAATGGGATGCCCAACCTGGTCTGCCTGTGGATTCCTTGTGCCCACGGGCATAGAGATATGGCCGCCGCTATGCAGCACATGGAACACAAGAGGTGGGCCAGTGCTCAGTCAGCCATTCCCAGACTACCATTCACTGGCTATGGTCTGGGATAGCATGGTGTAGGGGATAGCAGTCCCCACCTGTCCATCGGCAACCAAGGGGGCCACATCCTGGGGGTGCACAGACCTTATGGCAGGGCTTCCTCCTGTGTACTATGACTGTGCACCTCCTGCGCCCAGCACTCCATGACTCTGTGCATGTCGCAGAGTGCAGGCACGCCCCCTGCCTGTCCTGACCACGTTCCCCTCTGCACGGTTGGGTGGTGGATCGGTGCACCCCATGGGTGAATCATGCAGCTGGTCACGCGGGTGGCACAGTGGGTGCAGGGTGATTGCGTGCCCCAGATATGCATGAGTAGCCACTCTGCCCTATTGGTGCATAGGGCCCATTGTGAATAGATATATGTCATAGTTTAGCTTCATAGAAAAACAGAGATAGAATGGGTGATGTGAGCGATCTATCCTTGCATGTGATCAGTCAGAACATCTCCAGGGTAGAAGCGACAGAGAGAATGACACATACAAGAGAGCAAATAAAAGAAAAATTAATGTGCCATTTACGAAGGATCAAAACAGTCATTTTCTAATCCTAAAAAACATAAAACAAATATTGCAAAGTTCTAGAACCATATGGGAAAATCATCCAAAATAAAACAATCCAAAACTATGTTACAACTATTTCAAAAAGTGTTCACAGTCAGGGGAACTGTTCTGAGATCTTCAATTATTCCAAATGGTGGTGACCCAGCAACTAGTGTTTTTATAGTCTATTCATTTCAAATATGGTTTGATATCCCAGTTATTATTTAAACCATGAGGCTTACATAGAAACATAGACGTTGATGGCAGATAAGGACCACAAGGCCCATCCAGTCTGCCCATTTATTCTACCTCATGAATGTGCCATAGACCTTTTCTCTATCAATGGCCTATTTATTCATACTCATCTGTATTGCTCCCTTATGCCTCTCCCAAGTCTATTTCAGGCCCTGCACTGTATTCATATTCACCACTTCGTGAAGTAGGCCATTCCATGCATCCACCACCGTTTCTGTGAAAAAGAACTTCCTCACATTACCCCTTAATCTGCCTCCCTCTAATCTCATGTTGTGTCCTCTTGTCCTGCTATTTTTCTCCTATTGAAATGTTAGACTCTTTTACCTTGTTAATGCCCTTAAAATATTTGAATGCTTCAATCTTATCACCCCTCTCCCTCCTTTGCTCTAAAGTATACATATTGAGCTCCGTTAATCTGTCCTCTTATGTTTTCTGATGCAGTCCCTGCACCATTTGGTTGCCCTTCTCTGGACTGCCTTCATTTTTATTAATGTCCTTGTGCAGGAGAGGCCTCCAGTACTGTATGCTGTACTCCAGATGGGGCCTAACCAGTGTCTTGTGAAGAGGGATTATTACCTCCCTATTACGATTTGTGATACCCCTACTAACACACCCCAACATCCCTCTAGCATTACCTACTGCCTTAGTGGTCTGTTTGGATGATTTCAGGTCATCTGTGATGATGATGCCCAAGTCCCTTTCTTCCCTTGTGATTGCCAGCAACTCCCTTCTTAACCTATAGGTAGCTTCAGGGTTTCTCTTACCTATGTGCATGATCTTTCACTTCTTTGCATTAAACCCCAGTTGCCACTCTTCAGACCATTTTGCCAGTTTTTCCCAGATCTCTTCTCATTCTTTCCACCCCATCTGAATCATCTACTCTGTTGCAAATCTTGGTGTCATCTGCAAACAGGCAAACCTTACTGTCCAGTCCATCTGCAATGTCACTGATGAAGATGTTGAAGAGGACTGACTCCAGGACTGATCCCTGAGCTACCCCACTTGTGACTTGCATCTCTTCTGACTGTATACTGTTTACCACCACTCTCTGTTTTCTTTCTGCCAACCAGTTTGCCACCCAGTTGATCAACTTCTGACCCACCACGAGCCTGCCCAGCTTATTAATCAATTTTCTATGTGGAACAGTATCGAACACTTTGCTGAGGTCAAGGTAAGCAACATCAGCTGCACCTCCTTGGTCCACTACTGTGGTTACCCAAAGAAATCTATGATATTAGTTTGACAGGACTTTCCTTTTGTAAACCCATGCTGTCTTGGATCCTGTGTGCCTATGGATTCCAGGTGTTGCACTATCCTTTCCTTAAGGAATTCCTCCATAATCTTGCCCACTACTGAGGTAAGACTGACTGGTCTGTAGTTCCCTACCTCTTCCCTGCTACCACTCTTGTGGAGCAGGATCACATGAGCCCTTCTCCAGTCTTTTGGGACCTCTCCTGTGCTCAAAGACTCACTAAGCAGTTCTGCTAGTGGCTCTCCTACTTCCACTCTTAGCTCCTTTAGTACCCTGGGATGTATGCCATCAGGTCCCATTGCCTTTTCCACCCTGAGCTTAGCGAGCTCTTGTAGGAACCTTTCTTTTGTGAAGGGACTTGTGCACATGTCCATGGTGCTGAGTTATGGGCCCTGCCCTGCCTTCTCCTCAGTGAATACTGAGCAGAAGTATCTATTTAGGATAGATGCTTTTCCTCTTGGTCCTCCTCCATACACTCCCCCTTATCCCCTTTGATCTTAGCAATACCCTCTCTGGACTTTCTCTTTTCACTAATGTATCTCATAGCCCAGAAATGGCAAAATGCAACACCCCTGGACAGGGAGTTGATACTAGCCCCTTCACAGAGACTGAAGTACTGGAGGCACTAAATAAATTGCAAGTTGACAAGACCATAGGGCCAGATGAAATGCACCCTGGGATCTTAAAAGAACTGAGATTATAGCTGGCTGCCCCACTGGCTAAACTATTCACCAAATCCCAAAACAGTGGGGAGCTACCCGAAGATTGGAAAAGGGCAATCGTGGTCCCACTCCACAAATCGGGGTGGCAAGGAGGACTCTGGAAATTACAGGCCCATAAGCCTCACATCCATTGTGGGGAAGTTAATGAAGACACTACTCAAACAGAGGATCATGGCATTCCTGGAAGACCCCAAGCAGCACAGTTTCACAGTGGGTAGGTCATGCCAGACAAACCTGCTTGAGTTTTTTGACTGTGTTACAAAGATTATAGATGATGATGGGGCAGTAGATGTGGTCTACTTAGACTTTAGCAGGGCCTTCAACTCAGTTCTACACAGAAGGCTGGTAAAGAAGCTAGACCACACAGGAGTTGGATCAGAAGTAGTTAGATGGGTTAAAAACTGGTTACAGGGCAGAACCCAGAAAGTGCAGGTAAATGGAGCACTGTCATCAGAAGGCAGAGTAACCAGCAGTGTGCCCCAGAGTTCAGTACTAGAGCCCCTGATTTCAATATTTTCATATCAGACATAGCCAATAGACTACAGGGAAAGGTGTGTCTGTTCGCAGGCAACATCAAAATATGCAACAGAGTCGACACCCAGCAGGGAGTGGACAAGATGGAAGCTGACCTCAAGAAACTGGATGAATGGTCTGGAGCATGGCAGTTGAGATTCAACACCAAAAAGGGCAAAGTCATGCACATAGGAAAAAGAAATCCAAATAAGGCATATTACCTTGGAGGGGAAAGACTAGCTGTCTCCACCCAAGAGTGCAATTTGGGAATCATTATCTCAGACAGCTTGAAGGTAGGTAAAGTGTGAGAAGGCAGCATTAAAGACCAGTGGTATGCTGGGATTCATTGGGAGAGGAATCTCAAGCAGGAGGAAGGAAGTGATCCTGCCGCTGTACAGATCACTGGTTAGGCCTCATCTGGAGTACAGCATGCAGTTTTGGAGGCCCACCTCAAAAAGGACATTGACTGAGTGGAAACGGTGCAGAGGAGGGCAACAAAAATGATTCAGGGACTGCACGAGATATTGTACAGGGATACAGTGAGAGAACTGAACATGTATTCCCTGGAACAGAGAAGAGATAGGGGTGACATGATTGAAACATTCAAGTACATGAAAGGCATAAACCAGGTGCAGATAGACAATCTCTTCCAATTTAAGAAGGGCAGCAGAACCAGGGGGCATGATCTAAGGCTGTAAGGAGGGCAGTTCTTCACCAACACCAGGACATTTTCTTCATAGAAAGAGTGGTGGATACCTGTAACAGCCTGCCTGCAGAGGTGGTGGGGGCAAGCACAGTGGTAGGTTTCAAGAATGCTTGGGACAGATACAAGGGAGCCCTCAAACCCAAGGGCAGTTAGAACACTAGGCTAAAAGACAATGGGCAGACTAGCTGAACCTGGTAGTCTCCTTCTGCCATTAACTTCTATGTTTCTATGTTTCTGTAGAAAGTCTTGTCTCCTCCTTTTACTGTTCATGCTAATGTTTCCTCTGTTTGGGCCTTTGCCTGCCTTATTGCCTTCCCTGCTTCCCTTAGGGAAGTTTGGTATGCCTCCCTATTTTCATCCTGCTGCGTTCCCTTATATTTCCAAAAGACCAACCTTTTGGCTAGGACCTTTTCTGCTAGTTTTTGAGAACCAAAGTGGCTTCCTTCTTCTTTTGCCCTTGCTTTTCTCCCTAACACAATGGGATGTTGCTTCAAGTACTGTATCCTTAATGCTTGCCCACTTTGCCTGTGCCCCCTCACCTGTATTTCTTCTTCACAGGGCTAGCTTAACTCTGCTGGTCATCTTATCAAAGTCAGCTTCTCTGAAGTCCCATATTTTTGCCTTGGAATGGGATTATTTAGTTCTAGTGGCCAAATTGAACCATACCATGTGGTGGTCACTGGCCTCTTGGTGACCTTCTACCTGGAGATCTGTGGTCCTTTCCCCATTAGTCAGTACTAGATCAAGGATAGCCCTGGCTCTTGTGGGTTGTTGTACCAATTGTTTGAGGCTCTTCCCCTGCAGGAAATTCACTATGTGCTTAGTTCTGGCGGATGCTCTGGTTGGTATTGACCAATCCATATCTGGCATGTTGAAGTTTCCCATTAGCAGAACCTCCCCTTTAGCTGTCATGTTTGATATATCTTCTAAAAGTAATGTGTCTATGTCCTCCCCTGGTTTGGAGGCCTGTAGACCACCCCAGTTCATATGGCTGTCCTATTTCCTGTTTTAAAGGTGACCCACAGTTCTTCTGGCTTCATATGTGTATTTTGTATTTCTGTAGCTTTGATATTTTCATTGACATAAAGAGCCACTCCCCCACCTCCTCCTCCCCCCCCCCTTTTTTTACCTCTTTGGGTGAAAAAGCTGTTTAAGGAAAACAATCCAAAAATTTCTCATTTTAGAAGCTGGTTTGTCCTGTTACCACTTTTTTTCAAAGGTTTGACACGTTCAATGCCTATGAATTTCAGCTGACCCGAGTTTGATTCATGATATTCATCAAAATGTATTCTCACGGGTGTATCCTGTCTAAAATTTTTAATAGACCTTACATGCTCCTAAACACGTTGTTTTAAAGGTCTAATAGTGCAACCTACATAAATTAACTTGCACGGGACCACAAGAAATACACTGTGAAGAGCATATCACACGTGATATATTCTCTGAGCTCTGCTGTCATGCTTGATCAAGGATATTCAAATGTCTTACCTGTCTGTGCATATTTACAAACAGAACACCTTTTGCATTGTAAAAAAAAAAACAAGTGACCTTTGAGATAATCAATTCCCATTAGTACATGTGGGGTTGAAAAACCTGCTATGCACTACCCTGTCTTTTATATTGATTGCCCTGCTAAAGGAAACTCTGGGTTTATTCCCTACAGCCACCCTACAGCCAAAGAGGCTTCCTTGTCTCCCTTTAAAGGGACACTAATTATTGCAGGGGTCACTCAAATTGTGAAAGCCCATGAACAGATCTTTCAAATGAGGTATTGGGTTTACCTATAGGGGACAGGAGTCTTGAGATATGAATAGCTAAGTAATGTGTAAATCAATTCATAGCAAAAGCCATTTCATGCAGTCAAAAACAGGAAGTGATGTCACTGAGGGGCTAGCTGTATGTTGTTAATTACAGCTTGCCCTTCAGTGACATCGCTTTCTGTTGTAAGATTGTATAAATTGGCTGTTGCCTTGTTTTGATTTTCAGATGATTTAAATATTCATATCTCGGGACATTTGACACCTACAAGGAAGCCAAATACCTCATTCTGCATAACTTTTCATGGGCTTTCACAGTTTGAGCAATCCCTGCAATGTTTACTGTCCCTTTAAGATCATCCAATTTCTATGCACCACATTACCAATCCTTCCAGCCAGTCCAAATGGTCATATGTCAAACAGTTCAGAGATATTTGTGTTATGGATGACTTATGTCTTGTGCATATATTTTTTTGTTTGTTAATAAGCACTTATTAATGAGCACTTGTGTTTATTCATGAGCTGTTGATATAAATGTATGAAGTTCTCTCCCACTACCACGCCCCCGATGAAGGGTTTTGGCTTGAATCACTGAGGCTTAGTGGTGTGTGGTCTAGGTCTGTACATACTCTGCACTTATCTGGCAATAAAGACATTTAGATTGCAAAGTTTAGGTTGGAGGGCTTCATTTAGGTTCTTTAATCCAGGCTCTGTTCTGTCCCTAATGCACTGAGCTGGCTGCCCTTATTGTGCACTGACCCAGCTGTGATGACTCACAGTTCTGGTTTCTGGACCTGATATATACTGGGGGGAGGCTGATGCTCTGGAAGGGAAGGGGTATAATACGGAGGTACCAGGAGTGGGCACCATGGCCCGCTTACAAGAAACATAGATAGGAAGGTAGATAGACAGACAGACAGGTTGCTTCTTTCCTAAAGTTTTAAAAAACAATAATTCTGTACCATCTAGGCTGTACGTGAGAAAAAAAAAGTGTATGAAATACAGGAAAATAAACCACTCTTCCATAACAAGCATTTGTCAATGCCGAATGTTGTCTTGCTGACATTGGCATTGGTAGTGCAGGAGTCAGACAGATGCATAAAAGGAATGGCAGTGAAGTACAGAAGTGATGACAACCCCACACCACCCTGAAGAGACTGACAGGCACTGAGGTGTGCCTTTGGGTGTTGGCCATAACGCTCATGCGATTTCACCTCACCCTACCCTGCAGAGTCAGACAAGTATCACATTCTGCCTTGGGGTCCTCGGGCCTTACACTCACCCCATTCCATATGGAAAATATGTTGAGATGGGTGCAGTATAGGAGAATAGGGTGAACTTTGGGGCTGAAGAGTGCAAGGCACAATTCGATGCCTGTCAGTGGCTGCAGGATGGGGGTGGGGAGTGGGGGTGGAATGGCAAGAGCATTAGAACCGACAATCTGAAGTCACACCCCTGACACCAGTTAGTCTCTACAGGTTGGGACATTATGGTTAGAAACCCTAATGCCCCGGGCATTTGTTGGTATTTTCACTCCAAATTTTCAACATGGGATTTTTCTCACCCCACCTCATGAAAGCATTTGGGACCTTTGCTCATGAACAGTGGCACTGTGATTTTGTTAATCTGTCCTGAATGTTTATGTTCCACAGTGATTGTGCCATTCTGCACGAGTAGCTCGAAATCACATTTTGGGCAGGATGTGAGAAATGACAACTGTACTGTTCTTAAGGAGATGTGCAAAAATGGCAATATGGAATATCTGGAATGAAAATATTAAAAATTCTCCAAGTTATGAGTGTGCATGGAAATTGCACAATGCATGCTCATAACACAGTCATTCTGTGGAATTTCTCACCAAATTTTCAACATAGGCATTTTGGGACCTCCACTCATGAACACTGTCACAATGATTTTCTTAATCTGTCCCGAACGTTGATTTCCTACAGCGACTGTGCCATTGTGCACTGCACGTGCAAAACCACATTTCGTGCAGCATCTGAAAAATAACAACTGTACTGTTCTTAAGGAGGTGTGCAAAAATGGCAATGTGGAAAATCTGGAGTGCAAATATTAAACAATTCTTGAACTTACAAGTGTGCGTGGAAACTGCACAACGCATGCTCATAAAATAGGCATTTTGTAGAATTTTGTCACCAAATTTTCAACATATGCATTTTGGGACCTCCGCTCATAGACAGTGTCACTGTGATTTTCTTAATCTGTCCAGAACATTGATTTCGCACACCGACCACGCCATTGTGCGCCACATGTGCAAAAACACATTTCAGGTGAGATATGAAAAATGACAGCTGTACTGTTCATAAGGAAGTGTGGTAAAATAGCAATGTTGAAAATCTGGTGTGAAAATATTAAAAATTCTCGAAGTTACAAGCTTGCATAGGAACTGCACAACACAAGTGCGTAACGCAGTCATTTTTGGGAATTTTTTCACCAAATTTGCAACATAGGGTTTTTGGGAGCCTGCCTCATGAACTGTGACACTGTCCTTTCATTACTGATCCTGAAAGGTGGTTCCACACAGTGACCGTGAAATCACCTTTTGGGACTGAATAACAAAATGACAGTGACGGAGTTCATGAGGTGGAGTTCTAAGAACCCCATGTTGAAAATTTGGTGAAAGAATTCCCAAAAATGGCCGAGATATCCACCAAAGTTGAAAAAAACCTATTTATGCCATTATATAGCTTACCGGCATTTCTTCAGTTCGCAGTCGGCTTTGAAGAGTGCAGACGTGTTCCTGGTCTACCGAAGATCATTGCGCCAGCCTCTGGAGGTAAGTATGGGGTGAGGGGGAGTGTGGGGAGGTGGGTGCACAGAGGGTGGGTGCGGGTTGGGGGGCACAAGAGACTGCAAGGGACCATTTTCTGTTTTACAGGGGAAAAAACAGCAACATGGGATGCTTTGAGCATGCTAGAGGTGGGTTCCCAGTGTGCTGGCATACTTGGGTGTTTCTTTGGGGTGGTTGGAGCCATGGGGATTGGGCACCTCATCAGCCATACTGTGTCCTGGGGGCATGAGCATGCTGGGGTGGGCTCCCAGCATGCCACCTGGCTTTGTTTGGGGGAGCTGGAGCCAATGGGGATTGGGCACCCCGTCGGCCCTGCCCCGGTGTGCTTTAGGGGCAGCATGAGCCAAGGGGATTGGGCACACCCTCAGCACACAACAAATTTTGGGGGACATTATGCTGACAGAGATTGGGCTACCCCATTGGCAAACGAACTGGTGAGGGCAAATGTGGACAGGGGGATTGGGCACCCCCAACATCGGCTGTTATGGGGACTGCGAGAGGCGGAAGGCTCCGCCATGTTTATTGAAATGTTACACCAGGGAAGGCACACCCTACAATGAGGGGACACTCTCTCATTGTAGTGGCTAAATGCTTTCAAGGTGGTGGCAAGCTTTTGCACTGCTGTCATAGACAGCGTGTAATCTAATTCACTCCACAGAGCCCAGCCCCTAAAAGCAGTGGTGCCACTGGCCACTACAGTACCGCACCTCCAAAACCTGCTATTCCAAGTTACCGCAATATGTTTCTTGTGCATGTGCAAGACAACATAAAAATTGACATTCCAGATCTCAAAAGGCTCACAAGATGCCATCATAAAACTTTTCACATCTTGAGACCCTAGTAGCCAGATAGTGCATGCCAAATGTTGGGTTATTTCATCAAAAGTCACCAAAGTTATTAATGTGCAGAAATTGGGGTTTAGCATTGCACACCTTATTCAACCATAACATTACTGGTCCTGCTGTGCCAGTATTGATCTATCTAGCTTATGTATCTCTCTCTCTCTCTCTCTCTCTATATATATATATATATATATATATGTTTCAATGTCAATCTCATTTGAAAGCCTACCATCATTTCCTGTCCTAATGTATAGCACTGTATGTGAATGTATAAGCTTTAATATTTCAAGCATTTCATGTTCTTCCAATACTTTCCACAGGATATTTCTCTGGGCATTGTCAAATGCATTATAAATGTCAATAGATCCCAAATACATCTTCTGTTTTTTTTTCTGTATAACATATTTTTCTATTCAATAATTCATAGCAAAGATATTATCTATGGTTCCTGTTATTTCTTTAAAATCCAGCCTTAAATTTATCAAAGATAGCCTTCTCCTCTGCCCAAAGTTTGACTTTTTAACAGAATATTAGCCATTATTTTAAGTCCTATATATTATAATGTTATTGGACAATAATGTACGGAATCAGTTGTCTCTCTCTTGTTATACAAAAGCACAATAATGCCTTTATCCAGGTATTTAGGGGACCCGGGGCCAGAGGTGGTCTTTATATCGGATCTAAGCCATAGATTTGTGTTGCACTTTTGTATGTGTATATATTTAAAAGTATGAAATATATAATTTTCACTCAATATTTCTTTGCTTCTATCCATAGGCATCTCTATCTTTCCATGGGATTTTTATCTATTCTTCTTCTCAATACCACAACAAGCCCTATTCAGTTCATGTGAATCATCCCTGAATTTAGAACTGGACAGTAAAAATGAGGTTGATCACAGAACTCTAGGAGGCATTACAATGGTGGTATTGTTTCTCTCTATTTTCAAAGAAATAGATGATGTATCTTGTATTTGGGATTTGGAATTTTGAAAGAGATGCTACATCTGAGCCTGTGATGTTACACTTTTTTATTATTAGTATCTGTTTGGACTTCACATACTTTGTGCATTTTATTTTTTAATATCACGAATCACCATTGGTGGATTTAAACTGTGATGTCACTTGGAGACCCTTAAATTTGTGTCACTGACTAGCAGTCTTCTCTCCCTGATGAAGCCTTTGTGGCAAAGCACTGGGGTAATTAACTTCCATGTGTGTTTGGCAGTACTAGTACAACTGTGATCAAACTGTAATTTAATGTGATATGTGTATCAGTGGTTCCGGTCAGTAACATCATGGAACAAAATAAAGTGGACAAAAATAAAGTGGCAAAAACAGTGTCACCATCAGTATTGGCAACACAAAATGTAGCGTGCCAGAATAATGCAGGCCACACAACATGCAGGTAGCAAGCAATGTCTGCCACATGGAGACACTGCACTAGAAAACACAGCAGCAGGCACCCGTGCACAGAAACAGCACAGGGGTGCAGGGAGATGGAACAGGGCAGGGTGCAACCACCACTGGGGGAAGCAGGCCACTGGACACCTACCATGGTAATCTAATGGCACAGGCATGGGGCACTGCCACCCACAATGCTGAGTGATGGAGACAGTGCACCGGGGTAACCACTGAAGGACAGGTGGACCATGTCCATGTATAATGCAAGGAGCCAGGCACACAAGCCAGCATGTCCCCAGCAACACACAGGACAGGGGAGATAGCATGTTGGCTTGTGCTCCTGGCCCCTGTGGTTCTAGTACAGTGTCTCCATG
This sequence comes from Neoceratodus forsteri, assembly GCA_016271365.2. Lineage (NCBI taxonomy): Eukaryota > Metazoa > Chordata > Ceratodontiformes > Ceratodontidae > Neoceratodus > Neoceratodus forsteri. The sequence goes on along the minus strand of CM028131.1, from coordinate 153,816,312 downwards.
TGGTGGACATTGTTTGCTACCTGCATGTCGTGTGGCCTACATTGTTCTGGCATGCTTCATTTTGTGCTGCCAATATTGATGGGGACACTGTTTTTGCTGCTTTCTTTTTGTCCACTTTATTTTATTCCACAGTGTTACTGACCGGAACTGTATCAGTGGTCATGAATGAAAGTCAACAGTGCCACAGCTTTGGCGTGGAACAGTACAATATTTTTCCTTCAAATTGCAGCAGAATTTGGTTGTTTGAGATTCATTTGGGGTGGCCATCCCCATCTAGCTGCACCCTTCCCGGCTAATCAGCAGCGCAGTCTAGTACTTGGAAACAGCATGCTTGGATCTTACTCTGCCCAGCGATTGCTACAGGAATAGCCATGCCTGGTTCTGGTGGTGGAGTGATGCCATTACACATTTTTACATGGAAGATAGCAGAGCTGGAAGTGATCAGAGACCCACCTCCTTCAGTAAGTCCAATGAATTACAAGAATTTGTATCAGGATGTTCCATCTTTGTAAAGTTTTGGTTAGGGAGGAGAATGGACACATACTACAGAGCAGATACAAGCAGTGACTGTGGTAGCAGCTTCTGCTTGGAGACCGCTTTAACATTACAAGCAAACCATGTCAAGATAAAAGAGAGACAGAAAGGCACAGCTAGTCACCAAGAAACTCTAACTTCTGCATGGGACACTACAGGTAATATTACGTTTTCATTTTAAGGCTTGAAAAATTACTAATACACCAATGCATTGTTACATACAATGTTACAACTTTAGAGACACACCTTGAAAAGGGGCAAGTCCTGAAGAAACTAACAGTAACAAAAGCTCCATCATGTGGGATAAGAACTATGGCAACAGAGAAGAATGGACTAGGTGGGCTGTGGAGTGCTTCATTGAGTTCACTAAACTAACAATTAAAGAAGAAAATGAAAAATTTGAACTGATAGCTAAGGATATTGAATGAGTTAAGAGAGAGATTACCAAGTTCATTGAATCTATGCTACAGCAAAAAGTTAATAAATATGAAAATGAACTAATTGCAAGAAAACGGCCAAAGCTATTAAGAGAACAGGGTGATTATGAGAACAATAAAATCTTTTCCTGGGCCCCAGATAGATGTGGACACTCATGCTCATGGACTAAGAACAGGGGGCACTCAAAAGTCATAGATGATAAAACAGAAAAAAAATGCAATTTACAATCCACAGCCAGGGCAGGAATGAGCACCGAAACAGTACAATTGGCTCGTCGAGTGAAACTAGCAATAACGCTTTTTTTGGACAAGCAGAACAAGGCAATGAAAGACAAAACAAAAAAAATGGAAAATCAGAAGAGGAAAGAGAGGTGACAGGAAATGATGGAGGAATCAAGTAGAAGCTGAGAGAGAAAATAACTCAGAATTACAAGTAATCAACATTTCAGATAAAATTCTTACAGATGCAGACTGAAGAGACAGCTCTTTTACAGATGAGACTGAACTTTGTACTGATGCCAAAGGTGAGTGACTTCCAGATTAATTTAGACTTATTCAAACTTTTTAGAAAAATTAAATTAAGATATGTTTTGAAAGCAATGGGTCTAGATACAGGAAATATTGCTCCTGAGGACCTGGACTTGGTGTTAGACATCCAGTAAATAATGACATGAACAGCACAGGTAGGGAATCTTCTGAAACCTACTGTATGGTGGCACTGTATCCCAATGCCTAACATTTGCACTCACCAATGTTCTGTCTTGACAAAGCCCCTTAGGCTGCTATACTCTGTCCCACCCTCCCATCCTCCTTCTTCCCCCCATCCTATGTTTAATACACCTCCTAGGGCGTATCATGTAATGTACTTGTAACCAATATGCTATAACTATTGGTGCCACTGATTGTTTTATACTGTAATTCTGATCCTGTATTGTCTGTTCTTACTGATGTGGAACCTTTGTAAAACAGCCCTCCACTCAAAGGTACTTTGTAAACCTAGATTCAAATAAATAAACTCAGCTGTAGCCCTTGATAACAGTTTGGATAGAATGGACTTTTAAATTCTAGAATGACTTATTAATGAGAAAGCAAATAATACTATATCTGATGCTATATAAAAGTTTGAGACAGCTAGGCAATTAAGTTTCAAGATAAAAATCTGAGTTTTGCCCTACTATTAACAGTGCTAGTTAGACATTTCAAAGAATTGTAACTGAACAAGTGAATGAACTAATCTTCACAAGCAGTAATAAATCACAGAACCTACCCCCAGGAAGTACAGGCATTAAAACCCTTATCCGAAAATAGAGATGGGGTATTAAATCTGCAAATAAACGGGATACTATTGGGGAGCATTACAAAAATGTTATGAAATAGTTGGATGGCAGGGATAGTTATAAAAAGTTACCAATTAACTGTATTGTGACCTTTAAAAAGGATATGTGGGCACTATTACAGGAAGGTTTACAGACAGGGCAGATCACTGCAGAGGAATTTAAATATATTTGGTGTCAATCACCAATAATTCTAACAATTTACATCCTATCTAAAATATATAAGAATTTTGAGGAACCCCTGTGAGACCCATAGTGTTGAGAGTGGGGTCACCAATAGACCGTTTGTGCATATTCCTGGATTTCTTTTTGAAACTATGTGTCCAAAATCTTCCATGTTACCTTAAGGACAAAGGGAGAAACCCTGAGCAAATTCAGGGATGTGAAATGGCAACCAGGCCTGTTAAGGACCTTGAATTCTTACATACATCCATATGCCATAAAGACAGTACTGATGCATATATGTACTTTTGGAAAAAAAAATCCTCTGAAAGATAGCATGCCCAAAGTTTTCATTAGAAAATCCTTGGAGATTGTATTAAGTCATAAACATGTTTTAATTCAAGGATCAGTTCTTCCGTCAGGCATGTGGGACTAAAAGGTGGGGGCCTCTATTGCCCCTGCTTATGCAAATCTCTTCCTGGGTTAGTGGGAAGAAAAGGCCATGTACAACAAGGACACAAACCCCTACATAAGAAATCTGACATTTTGGCACCAATACATTGTTGACTGTGTGTGTGTATATGAGAGAGGATAGAGGAGGAAGCATTGGAATTTATGGAGTGGATCAACCACCGTGATCTCAGTCTAAGGTTCACCACAAACACTGATCCAGTTTCAGTGAAATTTTTTTTTTATCTGAAATTGATAGGTGACAAGGGGGAAGGAAAGTATAGTGCAGTGGTTTAAGGCTCTGAGCTACAAATCTGGAGACCTGGGTTTGAATCCCACAGCCCCCACTTGCACACTGTGTGACCCTGAGCAAGTCGCTTAACTTCCCTGTTGTGCTCCCAGGTCGCACCTGTAAACAAGCTTTCAGCTTAGTGTGCTACTCCTGGTTAAACAATTGGAAAAAAAAGGTGATTGCAAGGGGATATAGAAAGGAAACATCTACAAACAGTCTCTTAGGATATAATAGTTCCCTTCCAGCTATCATAAAAAACTCCATCCCTAACAGTCAGTCCCTCTGCATTCGGAGGAACTGTCCTGAATTAGAAGATTATGACAACCAGTCTGCAGAACTGAAGAAGCGATTTTTAGAAAGGGGATTTGGAGAGGATTTTCTGGACAGGACAAATCAGGAAGTGAGATGCAAGAATAGTTAATCATTATTTGAAGCCAAACAGGCACCCTGGGGCAGTGCCAACAACTGGGGTACGGTGACATTTTCTACTGAATTCAACAACATTGCAGAACAAATAGGTACTGTAACATCATTTGGAAAAAACTGACACATTCTACATAATGATGTTACAGTAGGGACAAGCATTTGTCAATGCCGAATGTTGTCTTGCTGCCATTGGCAGTGCAGGAGTTAAAGAGATGCAGCATAGGAGTGGCAGTCAAGTATCGGACTGATGCCAACCCACCCCCACCCTACAGAGAGTGAGAGGCATTAGGGTGTCCCTGTGGGTGTTTGGTAGTGCAGTGCGGGAAAACATGCTGGGCAGGATGTGAAAAATGACAGCTGCACAGTTCATAAGGAGGTGTAATTAAATGGCAGTGCTGAAAATGTGGCATACAAATATACAAAAGTTGCGGAGTTGCAAGGGTGTGTGGCAAATATACAAGGCACACTTGCAGCACTGGCAGTTTGTGGGCATTCGGCACCAAATTTTCAAAATAGGCATTTTAGCAGCTCTGCTCATGTACAGTGTCACTGTCATTTCCTCAAAGTGTCCCAAGAAGAGATTTCACACAGCGACCACGCTATTCTGCGTTGGAAGTGCAGAAACACATTTTGGGCAGGATATGTGAAGTGACAGCTGTACTATTCATCAAGAGGTGTATAAAAATGGCAATGGTGGAAAACCAGAGTGAAAATATCACAAATGCACGACGGTACGAGCATGCATGCAATCTGTCAATGCACGCTCGTAACACAGTCATTTTATGGAGTAGCAGCTCCAAATTTTCAACATAGGCATTCTAGGAGCTCTGCTCATGAACTGTGTCACTGTCATTTTCATAATCTGGCCCAAACACTGATTTTCCCACAGCGACTGCGCAATTGTGCACCGGAAGTGCGGAAACACAATTCGGGCAGGATGTGTGAAATGACAGCTGTACTATTCACAAGGAGGTGCAGAAAATGCCAATGCTGAAAATACCACGTTAAAATATTGCAAATGTGCGAAGTTACAAGCCTGCGTAGCAACTGCGCAACGCACGCTCGTAAAACAAGCATTTCGGATTTGAACAATTTGGGAACATAGGCTTTTGAAAGGCCACCCCATGAACACTGGCACTGTCATTCGTTACTGGTCCCGGGGTGATTTCCGCAGTGACTCGGAAATCACCTTCCAAGGCCGATTAACACCATGACAGTGACAGAATTCATGAGGAGGGGCCCCAAAAAACCCATGTTGAAAATCTGGTGCCAAAATTCCAAGAAATGCCTGAGATATGCAACAAAGTTGAAAAAACCCTATCCATTGCATTATACAGCTTAACGGCATTTCCTCAGTTAGCATCGGCTTTGAAGAGTGCAGACGTGTTCCCGATCCACTGAAGATCATCGCGCCAGAGTCTGGAGGTAAGTATTGCGGTGAGGGGGTGAGGGAGGCATGGTGCGCGGTGGGTGGGTGGAGTGCGGGTGGGGGAGGGATCTAGACTACGAGGGACGGTTTTCGTTTTCTAGGTAAAAAAAAAGCGTTGTGGGACAGTTTTGCCATTGCAGGGCATTTGGCATGCTGGGTGGGCTCCCAGCATGCCACCTAAGTGGGTTTGGGGGCTCAGTAGCTGACGGGATTGGGCACCTTCGTCGGCACACAACACGGGGTAATGCCGCTGGGGATTGGGCATCCCGCCAGCAAACAATGTCAGGGGAGCGCGAGCCGAGGAGATTGGGCACCCCTCAGCATTCAACAGTTGGGGCGGGGTGATGCTGACAGGAGGTGGGATCCTCCATTGGCATGCAAAGCAAGTGGGGAGCCGCGAGCCGAGGGGATTAGACTCTCGGCATTCCACATTTGATGGGGGATGCCGACAGGAGTGGGCTCCCCGTCGGCACAAACGGGGAGGGTTGCCGACAGGGGTATTGGGCACCCCCGATGTCGACAGAGGTGAGGTGGCCGCCCACTCGCCGACCATAGCCATAATGGCAGCGAGCACGTCAAGCAAAGGACCGCTGCATATGACGATTGCAGCGGACCTTTGTTTTGATGCGCTCACCCCATTATGTATGCATGGTGTGGTGGTGGCATGCAGACTGATTGGGGAATGAGGGACGCACCTACTGATGCATGCCCTGCATTCACCCAACAGCAGCCGCGCCCCCAAAACCCACACTGTCGCAAGATGTTTCTTGAGCATGCGCGTAAGCCAACATAAAAATGATGTGATCCTCTGGGTTGGACCTTTTTAGAAAAGCACCAGTCCTAAGAGACACATTGGTACCCATGCAGTTTTTGTACCTAGTGGGAGAAGAACAAGTTGATTTTGGCTACAACTAAAGGGTTACTTTCCATGCAAATGGTGTAATGTGTACCAATATGGTGTATAAGGCAACAAGTTTAAGAGCAATAATGTGCTCTTGGAGTTTGACATCCGAGATTTTTCATCTTGTTTTACAAAATTTGTTGTATATGTGCTATGGTATCCTTGTGGACTTTGTTATATGGATATAATGCTCAAGGTACTTAAAGAAAGACTACAGGGGCATGTTACTGTAGATCAATAACCAATAGAAAACTGAATACACTGGTGGGAAGACATTCCCTTGAGAAGCATGATGGGAAGGGGAAGCCCAGACATCTAAAGTTTGTGGGTCTGGAACTTGGTACAGCCCCTGGGGGGGAGGCTCAATTTGTTATTAAGAAAGGAAAGTTTCTAGACATTCAAGTTAAAGTCAGTCAGTCCCGAGGGACTTAATGAATTTGGGGATTTTAAACTTTTTCTGATAGACAGAGAAGAACTAATATGTATATTTACTTAAAATAAAATTAGCTATCTTTGGGGATTCATGTCAAATGCATTTGCTGAAGAACAACAAGCTTGTAATTTTCATGGTTGAAATTATTTTGTGCTAACAGTCCCCCACTGTCTGTCATAAACACACAAATTTTACAAGGGACAGAGAAACATCGTGAGGCAAAAACAGGGACATCCCTGATAGTCAGGGACAGCTGAGAGGTATGGGGAGGCCACAACTACCAGGGACTTAGTAGACTATATACAGAACGGGAGCATGCCTCCCAAGTGTCCCTCATTATGAGGGACATCCTTCATTATACCCCTCTAAATTGCCCTATACCTCATCTGCCCCTCATGGACAAGGCACTGCACAGAGACTGGGCTGTACATTCATACTTTAGGGTAGCAATTAACAATATTCTATGCTGCTACAGGACAACGTATGCCTTGTACAAGTAAATGTTATGGTTCCACTGTGTTCTGAGCTTGTAACTTCATGTTTGATGCTGTGTCCCTCATCGTGAGAGTCAGTGTCCCTCATTGCCCCATAGTCAGCATGTCTATGTCCCTCACTGCAGTGCTGCAGGGGCAAGTGATATGCCCTGAATGTGCCTGCAAACACCCATTTCCTGCATCATCCAGCCTTTCCTTCCATTCCAACCAGCAGGAGGTTGCTGTGAGCACACCCTGGCCCACAGATTCCAACCTGTACTTCCATTCTGACCAACAGGGGGTTGCTGTGGGCTCCTTGCAATAGCTCCGGGAAAAGTACATGGGAGTGCATGCAAAGCAGGCCGTAATGAGATGGAACTATGACTGTTTGCCGACGGACTTTCTGAGTAGGCTTATTTGCATAGAATCTTTGAATGTAGCAAACTTTTGCCCCCCGGCTAACCTGTTTACACCAGGCTAATGTGTTAGCATTGTGCAATCTGGTTAGCCCTGGGCAAACCTCTCAAAAGCATAGCACAGTTCTGCAGTGTGTGGCCTGAATTGTCGTTTGTAGTTGTTGTGCGCCACTTCATTACTATCACACACATTGTCCATCAACTTCAACTCTGCCTTGCTCCACCTCTGTCCACTGAGCTGCTGTTGAATTTTGCACTTCCCTGTTGCTATATTCAGAACTGTCTTATTTCCCGGGCTATTTTAGCACTGCACTCCCAGCCCTGTTTGTACTGCTTCCTTTGCACATTTTATTCAGCAGGTTTAGCCCTGGTTCCACAACAATACAACGACAACAATGTTGTGGAAACCCCCGACAGTGATGGAAACAATACTGACAGTCAGCAGTGTTCTCGTTGGAATGAAGTGTTTTTTTGCAGGGGCTTTGCCCCCCACCCATGAGGGAGCTAAGCCCCCACACCCCATCTCAAATAACCAACTCTGAGTCAGACTTGGTTTGGGGTGGTGGGTGAAACACTGGGAGTCGAAGTGCCAGTGTACAGCGGACCATCACAGCAACCTGGCGAGATTTGTTGCCGTGATGGTCTTCGCTGTTAAAATGTCATTGTACTGATGGCATACCTTTATCCCTTATTCCTTTGTATATAGCTTGCTACTGATTCAGGGCTAATTTAGCATGCCATGCAGTGCTAATTTAGCCCCAGGGCTAAGTTTTGAATATCTGGCCCAGATCTAATTCACAGATTTGCATTGAACTTTTGTATGTGTATGTATTTACAAGTACAAAATATATAATTTTTACTCAGTGTTTCTTTGCTTCTATCCACAGGTATTTCTATCTTTCTCTCTTTCCTTGGGATTTCTATCTGTTTTTCCTCTGAATACCACAACATGCCCTATTCAGCCCCTGTGGATCACCATTGAATTTAGGACTGGCCAATAAAAATAAGCTTGATTGCAGAACTCCAGCAGGTATTGCAATTGTGGTATTGTTTCTCTCTATTTTCAGTTAAATAGATCATGTATCTTGTATTTGGGATTTAGAAATAAATGTTGAATTTGAGCCTGTGATGTTATGCATTTTTAATATTTGTCTCTTTTTGGATTTCACATACTTTGCACTTTTTGAAAATATTATGAATCACCATTGGTGGATTTAAATTGTGATGTCACTTGGAGAGTCTTAAATTTATGACACTATCTAGCAGTCACCGCTCCCTGATGAAGCCTTTGTAGCACTGGGGTAGTTAACTTCCATGTGTGTTTTGCAGTAGTGTCCAAATGTGATCAAACTGTGATTTAATGTGATAGGTGTATCGGTGGGCACAAATGAAAGTCAACAGTACCCCAGCTTTGGTGTGGACCAGTACTTTTCCTCTGGAGTGCAGTGGAATTTGTTTGTTTGAGATTAGAGTAGGGTAGTCATCCTTATCTAACTGTATGCTTTGAGGTTAAACTGCAGCACACTCCAGTACTTGGAAACAGCAAGCTTTCTTCTAAATCCAGCCTGAAATTTACCAGAGATAGCCTTCTCTGCTTTCCAAAGTTTGAGTTTTGTTAAACAGGCTATGATCCATTATTTTAAGTCCTATATATTGTAATGTTATCGGATGATAATAAAGGGTTTAGTTGGATCTCTCTTGTTATACAAAGGCGCAATAATGCCTTTTTCTATGAGTCTAGTTATTATCTCATTAAAAATAAGTTAGTATTGTTACCCATTTAAATGGATCTGCCAGGAATAATCATACTGTGCCTGTATTTTATCTCAGCCAGTTCCTTTATTTTTATGTTGCGCTTTAATAGCTTCTTCAGCCTCTGTACTTTAAAACAGGAAGCTCTTACCATGACAATCTTCTGTCTCATACAACATTTTAATTACTGGGCTATGATTATTCACATGCTGCACATATTGTTTCATAAAAAAAAGTTTACCCACACCTCACTACTAATCACAGAGAGGGTATTACTGTCCCTGTTACCTGTTCCTATGGCAACCATTTCCCAGACCAAGCTACAGTTCTTTTCCATAAATGCTTCCTGTAGTTGCTTCTATAGATTAATCCTATAATCCTCTTCTGTTTCTTTTCATAGCAATTTATATTCCTTCCTGACTACCATAAAAGCTTCCCTGTAATTAGGATCCTTAGTCTTTTTAGATTTCCTACCCAGCCTATGTACAGTCCTCAACATTGTTTTACTCACTTTATCAAACCATTAATTGTTATTTTGTTGTAAACCTTTGGACTGACATCTATCTTTTGGCATAAGTTGTTCCATAAGTTCATCTAATAACTCCTTGTATTCTGTGATCGTATAGCCTCATACATCATAAGTTGTTCTCTCTTTTGATACAAGGTGTCACTAAAAATTTCTCTTCTATCTAATCATTCCTTAACTATAAATTATTCCATAATTTCCTCTACTCTGTTAACATTAAAAGGTGACCATATAATTATTTTACTTTTGTTAATTATACTATAGATAATTATCATTTTCATTAGGCAAATGTACCTGTTTGGTTACGCATATACCATCATTGATAAAATCCATTTCTAAGGTTATAAAAAAAAGGTAAAATTATCAGTTTACCATGCATACACATGCTTCATACACTCTTAAGATTATACACATCAATTATTTCTAAGTCTAGAGTCCTGTTTCCTGAGATTGTAGGGAAAGTGATCCCTCCCTTCCTCTCCCTACAGTTCTTCTGTTCATGATGGTTCTCTGTCAAAACTGACATTAATGTGTTCCCTTGGTTACTCACCTTTATACACTTAGATGTCATAATAGATGCTGCCCTTTCATTTGTGCCTCATATTGAAAATATTGTCAGCTCAGTTAATAAAGAATTAGGAGCTTTATACTGGCAGAGGCACAGTCTCACCCAGGAAGCCAAGCTAGTGGCTGTCACTAGCACCATCCTTCCCATTATTGATTACAGAATCATGATATATGGTGTGGCATCTGATAATGTCCTCAAAAGGGTCAAATTAGTTCTGAATAAGGCCTGTCATCTTGTCCTTGGTGCTGATAGGCTTACCCACATATGCTCCCTCTACTTCCAGACTAACTGGTTCCCCCTACATGATAGAATTAAATTCCAAATGTGCCTCCTAGGTAAAAAGGCTCTGCTGGGCCTCACACCTCCTGGGCTACAAAAGCTACTGTGTCCAGTCCCTAAGTGATACTCCACAAGGAATGTGGCCACGAATGCTCTTAATATTCCTTTTCATAAGACAACCCTAGCCACGTGCTCTTTTGCCATTATGGTACCACTGTGGTTGAATGAGCTTCTGGAATCCTTTCTAAACCTCCTTAAAATTGGGCAGATCAAGAGAGGCCTAAGACAAGTCCTTATCCCCAGCACCAATTGCAATTGCCACTATATTCTCCCAGCTAATACTGCACCAGCCCTACGCACCTAATGGTACTTGATCTCAACCCTGACAATGCCATGAGCACGCTGCCTTTGTATATAAAAATTGCTATAATCCTCTGATGCTGTGGAACCTTGTTCTTCACCTTACCCTGACAAGAGCACATATGTGCTGCCTCAATTGTAATGGAGTGCTTACCTCTGTATTATCTTGAAGCTAAGTTAAGTCATGTAATCTAAGTATTATTGTGTAATGTGCTGTAAACTACTGTTTGACAAATGGGCTGGCAGTATTGCCTACAGGTTAGAGGAATGAGGTGTGAATGAGCTTGATACATCCAGCAGACCAGACCTGAGTTTGAGTCTCACAACCTCCACTCGCATACTGTGTGACTCTGAGCAAGTCACTTAACCGCCCAGTGCTCCCAGGTCGCCCCTGAAAACAGGGACTTGTGCCTAGTGGGTCTTACCCAGTTACCAAAGACTAATTTAACAAAAAACATAAAAAAAACAAAGAACCTTTGTAAATGATCTACTCTGGTTCAAAGGTATTGTCCAAACTTCACAATTAAAATGAAATATATCTTCTGATTCTCTATTGGGGATATGTAAAATATCTTCAATATTTTAGTTATCATTTTCTTCTTTCAATTTTCCTGTTTTAGAGTTAAAAATCCCCAGATGTTATCACCACTCTCCCAGGATACCTAGTATGTAGTTTTTGAAGGGTATCATTGAACAATTGTATTGCGTCGATTCCAAATTATCCTGTAGTTTTGGTAAATACAAAATCACACATACCCACACAATGCAAAGCATCATGGGCTGCATATGCAAATCACCACAGAATGTTATGCTGGTTCAACTTTAAGCAGAATTGCATGGTGCCGAAAGGCCTCTCACACAGTTTGCAAAGGGTGCTAACAGATGACATAGACACATGTTTCATCCTACCAGGACTCATCAGTATGTCTCGTCTGTTTGACACCCCAGTGGAATGAACCAGCTACCCTAAGACGGTCTGTCTGGGTTATGTTGTGGTGAAACCATTAAAATAAAAAACTATTTAAAAGATAAAGAACCTCTGTGTACAAACACTGAGGCAAGGGTTACCCCAAAAGGCATTTGGCTGGGAAGCCAAGTTTCAAGAAAATACAAAATCACACATGCCCACACAATGCAAAGCATCATGGGCTGCATATGCAAATCACCACAGAATGTTATGCTGGTTCAACTTTAAGCAGAATTTCATGGTGCTGAAAGGCCTCTCACACAGTTTGCAAAGGGTGCTAACAGATGACATAGACACATGTTTCGTCCTACCAGGACTCATCAGTATGTCTCAACTGTTTGACACCCCAGTGGAATGAACCAGCTACCCTAAAACGGTCTGTCTGGGTTATGTTGTGGTGAACCCATTAAAATAAAAAACTATTTAAAAGACAAAGAACCTCTGTGCGCAAACACTGAGGCAAGGGTTACCCCAAAGGGTATTTGACTGGGAAGCCAAGTTTCAAGAAAATACAAAATCACACATGCCCACACAATGCAAAGCATCATGGGCTGCATATGCAAATCACCACAGAACGTTATGCTGGTTCAACTTTAAGCAGAACCCAGACAGACCGTCTTAGGGTAGCTGGTTCATTCCACTGGGGTGTCAAACAGACGAGACATACTGATGAGTCCTGGTAGGACGAAACACGAGTCTATGTCATCTGTTAGCACCCTTTGCAAACTGTGTGAGAGGCCTTTCGGCTACTGTGCAAGTCTGTAAGTTGAACCAACATAACATTCTGTGGTGATTTTGCATATACAACTCATAATGCCCATAATTTATGTGTATTTCTTGAAACAACTTATAACCAAACTTTCTTTGAGAACCCTGCTACTCGGTATCATTCTACAAATTCTTTAATTGATGTTTTTATAGCCATTTATGAGCAAGAAATTCAGTGCTATCATTAGTAACCAAGACGCATAAGAAGAAAGATTCTCCTATCTAAATAGTCATTGTATTTTTAAACACGTAACTAACCCGCCTTTTGCCTTACCTAAATTATGGTTTATTGTAGCCACCATTTCATTACAAATATAGCCCTTTAACTGAAAGTGCTTCCCTTTGAGCCAAGTCTCTTGTAGTAAGATAATTTAATTTAAACATTGCAACTTTTCCATTCTTTATCATCACATGTTCCATCAACACCAGCAGTGCTCAAACTAATTAACTTAATTTGTTTCCGTCTTTTGTCAGTCTATAATTAATTGTTTCTATAGTGCTTTGACATTCTGTTTGTTCCCCGCTCTCCCTCTCTGTGGTACTAACCCCTGCCAGACCTGAATCACTGAGTACAATGCTAGTATTGTTTGTTTTTTTATAACTTAAAAGTTTATTGACAGTTCAATTTCATGTAGACAGGTATAATTCCAGATTGGTTGGCTAGATATTTTGTAATATAATGAGACTTATAGTTTCATACAAGAGGTTTTGTTACACATATGTAGCTCATGATAGTCTATTTCAGGGGTTGGTGCTGCGTTCCAGTTCCTTATCCTTGTGTTTCCTGCAAGATGGGGGGGGGGAGGCTCAGGGGCAACATGAGGAAGTATTTTTTCACTGAGAGGGTGGTGGATGCATGGAACCACCTTCCTGAGGAGGTCGTGGGGTCAGAAACAGTGATGGAATTCAAGAATGCATGGGACAAACATAAGGCAATTCTGGTGGGGGTAGGAGGTAGTAGACTGTTGGTTAACTAGGATCTGCAGCTTATCCAATAGGTAGGGAAATGGGCAGACTGGGTGGGCCAAGCAATCCTTATCTGCCATCAAAGTCTATGTTACTATGTTTCTGCGTGTCTTCCTTGAATGAACCTGAGAATGGAAGCTCTGCACAACATATGTACTAATGCATGCAACGCATCATATTCTTAGCTAGCTTGCTGCTTCCATGTTTCTATCTATCCAAATATTGATATGTATTGTATCCCCTTTCCCTCTTTATCCTCAGTGCTTAGGGTATAAGTTGCCTTAATAAGGTTTAATGGTGTATTGTCCTTTGTGCATGCATTATGAGTGGGTACCTCTGTTAATGTTACCTAACTTTTCTTCAGAGTATGCATGCTCACTTAACCCAAGGAATTGAAATTTAGTACTTACCACTGCCAGTACCGCACACCACCTGAGTGTTATAAGCAGCATACCCAAGGGGTGGAAAGGAAAAAAGCTCATTAGAATCATTCATCTAATTCCAATCAAACTGGATATTGCAGAGAGTGCCAGTGTAACTGTCAGTTTTTCCTTTTGTAGTAGAAAACATTTCTCCCCATCACACCTCCTGAAAACTGCAGGAGTAGCATAAAACTATGTAACCAATGCTAAAGGTGATGTTTTTCCCATCTTAGGGCTGTTTGATCTAGGATGGAGATGACTTCCAATTTCTCTATTGGGTGTTCAAAGGGAAGCCATCGTGCTATGAAATTGGCCTGTTGTAAGCAGAGCTGGGCTGTGATAAATTCCACGGCCTTTATTTTCTTAGTGTTTGCGAGCCATCCCTCCTTTTGTACCTTGTAATCTGTTAGCCAGTTCTGCATTATTGCTTTGAGGGTGGAAGCTTTCCATATGTTAAATAAGTATTTATTATTTCCTTTGTGTGCTCCCCTAGGTGGTAGTTCCAGGACCAAATTTTCAGCCATAAGAGTGCCCCTAAGTCCGAGACACTTATTGACATGTTCACTGATCTCTCTCCAGAAATCTCAGACCCCTGTATACTCACAAAAGCTGTGTAGTGATGTGCCCTTCTCCCCATATTTCTGCCAGCATCTGTCTATACTGCTGTTCCTTATGTGTTTTGTCCTTTCTGGAGTCAAGAAAAATGTAGTGCAAACCTGCCACTTGAACTCCCACCAGTTGGCTGATATCGTAGTCCTGCAGTGGTGGATTTAGTGGGTTGGTGCGAGGGCATGCACCCCCCTCTTTGTGAGAAGGGCACATTTGATAAGCCACTGCAAATTGCAGTTCAAACTACTGCATGTGAAATTCAACTCAGTTGTAGTTTGAACCACAATTTGCAGCAGCTCATCAACACCCCTCCTACCATGCTGACTATTGTGCATCTAAACCTGCCTTAGTGCTGTGGAGGCATGGCGAGCATTGGCGGAGGGTTGTTCAAAAATAGGAGCTCTAAATACTTTGGCACCTTCTTTCACTAGAGACTTGATAGTGGATGCAGTATGAGATCCAGGCAGTGGCAGCGTGGAGAAAGTGAGTACTGGATCCATGATACACTCGCATCATCTAGATTAAAAGGCTACGAGTCTGTGGCAGCGAGGGGCTTGTAGAGACATCAGTGCCAGTCTCACAGAGCATGCAGGGCAGTTATGGCAGCAGAGAAACAGACCGGACATGCTAAATATCAGGTGCATAGCCATCCCAAATTAGTAGGAGTGCCATGGAGGCAAATCTGGCCACACAACAGGGGTCGCAACACAATGACAGCAGCCCGTATATCAGAATCAATCAATCAATCAAAATCTTTATTTATCCAGGCGAACATCGTTGAGCAAAGCTCATTTACAAGATGGACCTGGTTAAGGCCGGTCAAAATAGAGTTACATACAACAGTGACAATCACTCAGCCAAGCTGTTGCTGCTGCTTGCATTGCTGTCACTTTTGTGCAGCTGACATTCAGTTTGTAACCACGCAGTGGCAGATCATGGATTGGAAGGCTGCTTGAGCAGAGTGCTGGAAAAGGAGAGACCATTTGTGGATGCCTGGATGGAACGCCTCAATTGGAGCAGAGGAACAGCATAGACCACAGGTTAGAAAATCACAAATCTCATTCTCCCACACTGTTTGAAAATTATTTTGTTTCTTTGTTTCTCTCCCCCAACCCCCACATTCAGGCAGGCACTCCAGCTGGGAAGGGATGGGATGGAGTGCCTGCCTGAATGTGGGCCATGTGGGTGAGGGGGGACAAGGAAAAAAAAATTTCAAGCATTGTGGGAGAAGGAGATTTGTGATGCCTTTTAACTGAAATCTGCTGTTTTGTACCCCATCGTCTGGGCACTAATATCCTCTATATCACACTTTTTAAAAGTAATAAAGTAAGGCTACGTTGGCCTGGCAAATTCTGGGAGCTTGGCATTGGTGGCTGTGTGTGTGTGTGTTTGTGTGTGTGTGTGTGTGTGTGTGTGTGTTGTGGTATGCTGCAAGTAGGAGCCAGTAGAAATAGAAGGCGAGTCCAGGCTTTGAGCAAAAAGTATCAAAGTCTGGAGGGGGAAGAGGATGTTTTGGGGTATTCTGCAAGCACTGGTGAAGGGAGATATAAGGTGACTCCAGGTCATAAAGTGCATCTATGCCAAATAAATAGCCTTTAAGTGCTTATTCTAGTGTAACCCCCCCTACTAATGGGGGTTCCTAAAAAGCCCCCAGGAGCTTGCCTAAGTGTTACCCTGCCTGCTGGCGTTCGGCGTTTAAGCCACTAGAATGGCACTGTGAGTGCTGGTAAAGCCTCCACCTACTGTATCTTTAAGAGCTGTCTGCTTGCAGACATAATTGATGCTTTCCTAGGGGTGCTGGTGTTTCCCTGCTTGAATCCCACCTGAACTGTGGGGCAATCTCTTCATTTTGCGGTCTCTGAAAGCGCAAAGGGAGCCCTCCTCTGAAAGATATACCTGTTTCACTGTAAACATTTAAGGCATTAGTAATATCGTAGTTTGTCTAACCTGCTTTTGTTACAGCTGGGACTCTGTGTGTGGCCCCTCCATTTTGGAACTAAACTGCTGTGCTGGGCCAATGGAATAAGGGGAGCTTTAAAATGGAGACTGTTTGGACCAACCAGAATTCGGACTCTCCTGGGAGCCGGCTTACAATGGGAGGTCTAGCTAGTAATTCTGGGAAGTGAAGTTTTGGACCTTGGTGTCTTTTTGCACCGAGAGAGCTTTGGAGTGATTGACAGCTGAGTCCACCAACTGGACCAGGTGGCGCCCGAAGAGAATGTTCTGCCCTTCAACTGAGAGATCAGATCCGTTGTGACTGTGAGGAGAGAAGGAGCTCTGTGCTTCTGCGTTGTATAGTTTTGTGCGGTGAGCGCGTGAGAGGCCCTGCAGTCGGTCAGTGGCTGTTGCAAGCTTGAATCGGACTGAATCCAAGTTGCCTGAAAGAAAGGAAGGAAGGCTGAAAGTGGAAACCAGGCTCACCCTGTAGAAGACTGGAGAAATTGCTGAACTGTGCTCGGTCTGTCAGGAACTGAAGCTGCTGTGTGAACTCCTTGGTGTTTGCAGTAAGTGCGATTGGGACCTAGGAGCAGCTGCCTGGTATAGTAATTTCCTTTACTTATAAATGTGTTGAATGCTTGTGGAGAATAGCTATTCCGGTTCTCTTGTCACCGTGTGGTGTAAGCTGAAAGCTGAACTGAGTGAAATCGGACTAAATCCGTCCACTAGTTAAAGCAGTTGGGCCTGGCCTGTAGAATCTCATCGCTCTGCCTTGTTTGTCTGGCAATCCAGAACAGCCTTCTGCATCAGGTTCTCAGTGTGGGGAAGTGTGAGTACAAGTCAGGGCATTCCCCTGCGACCTGTTATCAAACACGAGTGTTTTATCTGATTTTCTTTATTTCATTTCTTCAAGGACTGAGCCATCCGGCTCCGGATTACAATTGGGTGTTGTGCATATCTTTTTCCTACAAGGCCCTATCCATCTGCACCTACCGGCCAACCCCGAGCAACGGACCTGGCTAGCCCCTCCAACTTGGGTACCCAGAGTGTGACTTTTAAGACCCTGTATGAGTGCACAGTACTGTGATTTAATTCTGCCAATCAGCTTGATCTCCCCCTCTTGTGTTCTACTCCCCTTAAATAGACCAGATTTGATGTTATTGACTTTAAACTGTCTGACGTGTCAGTACCTATATAGCGGGCATTGCATTAGTTTGTGTTTGTTGATCAACCTTATTTTACAGGGGGTCCTCCGAGACGAACTTCAGAATCGGTCTCAAGGGTAAGTGGTACCTTATGGTTGAACCGTGTGTACATGTGGGGTATGGGTACTGTAATTCCTATGTATTGTGTGGATCATTAGAGGGATTAGAAGGGGGTCTCAGTGTCCCAGAGGGCTGTGACCAAACTCTACCAACCATTACAAACCCTGACCTCTGGTTAGAGGCACCCGCCCTAGAACCTAGGCACCTCAACCTGTTGGTAGTCCAGCAGGCAGGGGTAGTAGCCCTTGGGATAGCGCCACCTGGGAGTTACACTAGATTCCTGCTAATGGAGTAGGAGGCAAAAATCAGAATACTACATAGAAAGGGATGAAAGAAAAAGGAGTTGTTACGAAATTGAAAAGTAAACATGTACTGTTAACTAACACTCACCCCTTCGGCAGGGCCGAACTACAGAGAAGTACATGTTAGGAATTGTAAGCTACATGTTGATGCTATTTAGGAGCAAAACTAGCTTATCATTCGGCATAGGGGTGGGAGTGTATGTTGCAAAAAAAAATCTACCTGCCTTTTTTGTTCCATAAAACAACTTATTTTTTTGCAGTTTAATTAAAAGTTAAGGCTAAGGTCCTGTGGTTGAACTTGGTATGACAGGAAGGGGGAGTGCTGCTCTAGTGCTGCCTTTTCTTTACTTTTTTTGGGTGGGGGAGGTGCTGAGACCATATGTGTGTGTGTGGGGGGAGGGGGTTGAACTGCAGCCACTCTGTAATGGTAAGCGAACTTGGAGATTTTTTTTGAGGGGGGTAATCAACACTTTGCTCCTGAAACTGGGCCTAAAATGTACCAAAATGCATCATTTCACACATTACATTTTCAAAATTTCCAGGCTTTGCATTAGTTTGTGTAAGTTGATCAACCTTATTTTACAGGGGGTCCTCCTAGACGAACTTCAGAATCGGTCTCAAGGGTAAGTGGTACCTTATGGTTGAACCATGTGTACATGTGGGGTATGGGTACTGTAATTCCTATGTATTGTGTGGATCATTAGAGGGATTAGAAGGGGGTCTCAGTGTCCCAGAGGGCTGTGACCAAACTCTACCAACCATTACAAACCCTGACCTCTGGTTGGAGGCACCAGCCCTAGAACCTAGGCACCTCAACCTGTTGGTAGTCCAGCAGGCAGGGGTAGTAGCCCTTGGGACAGCGCCACCTGGGGGTTACACTAGATTCCTGCTAATGGAGTAGGAGGCAAAAATCAGAATACTACATAGAAAGGGATGAAAGAAAAAGGAGTTGTTACGAAATTGAAAAGTAAACATGTACTGTTAACTAACTCACCCCTTCGGCAGGGCCGAACTACAGAGCAGTACATGTTAGGAATTGTAAGCTACATGTTGATGCTATTTAGGAGCAAAACTAGCTTATCATTCGGTATTGAGGTGGGAGTGTATGTTGCAAAAAAAAATCTGCCTGCCTTTTTTGTTCCATAAAACAACTTATTTTTTTTGCAGTTTAATTAAAAGTTAAGGCTAAGGTCCTGTGGTTGAACTTGGTATGACAGGAAGGGGGAGTGCTGCTCTAGTGCTGCCTTTTCTTTACTTTTTTTGGGTGGGGGGGGTGCTGAGACCATATGTGTGTGTGTGGGGGGAGGGGGTTGAACTGCAGCCACTCTGTGATGGTAAGAGAACTTGGAGATTTTTTTTGAGGGGGTAATCAACACTTTGCTCCTGAAACTGGGCCTAAAATGTACCAAAATGTATCATTTCACACATTACATTTTCAAAATTTCCCAGGGAGGCATGCCCCTGGACTCCCCTAGAGAGGTTTTGTTTTCCAGGTCAGGTGCACCCCCCCCCCTTCTGTAAATCCCTGGATCCACCACTGTCCTGTGTACTGCTTCCCATTTTGATGGCCACTTTTTAGAGGGTTGCTGATTCCCTAGCTCGGCTTCCCACTTTTTACAAATCTTATCCACTGCAACCATTCCCATGTCCTGGTTAATTTCTGCATCTAAGTAAGAGATCAATCCCCTATGTTTAATCTGCTGTGTGGTTTCACAAATTGTATTTATCAGCGGGTGATACACTGCACGCAGTTCAGCTAATGTGTCCCTTTTGTTAACAAATGAGCTTTAAAATAATCTGTCCCGGGTATATGATATTTTTGTCTTATTTACTCAGAAATCAGTACCCTGCCCTCCTCCTCCTCCATTAGCTGGTGGAAGTATTTTAGCCCTAGAGCTTCCCACCTTTTGTTGTTGGAGTCTGTCCTGCCTGGTTGAAATTCTGGGTGCCATCTTATGGGAAACCAGGAAACTTGTCTATTTATGGCCCTCATCTTCCTCCTAATTGCTCCCCATATCCTAATCATGTACCTCGTACACCTGTTCAAAATGTATTTATTCTCAGTCATGAGGGTGACCAGCCATGGTAAGTTAATTAAAAGTGTGCCTTTGTTGGAGCCATTCTCGATCTGCACCCATGCTACCTCCCCTTTATCTCCTACTTGCGAAATTAACAATGTAAGCTGTGCTGCTTCATTGTACCCTTTGAGGTTTGGCAACCCCATACCTCCATCCCCCTTCCTCTTTTGTAAAATGTCCCAGCTGAGACAGTGCTTTTTCCCTTTCCAAAGAAATTTTTTTTAGGACATTTTCTAGTTCCAGCCAATCTTTTCAGCGGAATGTTCACAGGCAGGGATTGGAAGAGGAATAAAAATCTTTGTGTAAGTCACAACATATTCTCCCGCTGCATAGTAATGAGAGGCTTTGTTTTCTCCACAACATAGGCAGCTCCCCAAGCTAGGCACTCAGGACAATCAAGCAACTGAAGCACGAGCAGCTCACCTGAGTAGCTGAGGAAGCCAAATCTCCAGCCTGATAACTTTCGAGGTAAAGAGAGCCTCTTCTCTTCGTCTGGACGCCTGCAGAGGGGTGCTAGCCCGCCCCAACCACCCTCCCACCCAGGGGCGGCTGTCAATTTAAGGATCCACCCCGTGACATCACATCCGGTGATATCACGTCCTGTTGCCCAGAACCTATCTCCCCACTTTTCCATTTGCAGGTTATACCTGCTGGCCACTAGAGAGACCTATGCTCCCTCACTACTTCCTACTCCTACCTGTACAGCACTACTTCCCTGGGATCTTGCTCACCACAATGTATTGGCCCTGCCTCACGCTCTGCCTGTGCCTATCCCCACTAGCAGTGCACTTACCCACTTACCCATCTGCTAGTCCACACTGTGCCCTAGCTCCATTCCCTCCTGCTCCTGAACCTCCTCTCCTGCCCCTTGGGACCTCTGTGTGTCCCTGTCCCCCTGCCTCCCCTAGCTTTCTCTTCACCTCAGGCACATCTGGGTGTCTTCTTATTCTTGCTTTCCCTCCTGTGCCTCCCTGCCCACCCCTGCTCCCTTAGCCTCCCTCCCTCCCTCTCATGTCAATCGTGGAAAACCTCTCCATCTCCCAGCCAGGGTGTTAGTCATGCTACTACTCCTGTCAGGGAACATTCATCCAAACCCTGGCCCGGTTCCCAGGAGCTCCCCAACTCTCACCACAGGCCTATGCATGGTCTCCATGAATATCTGTAGCCTCCTAAAAAAGTTTGACTCACTACAATGCCTGGTCACATCAATTAACCCTGATGTCATCACCCTGGTTGAGACTTGGCTGTCAAAATCCTCCCCTGACTCCCTAGTCTCCCTTCCTGGTTTCACCCTTTTCCGGTCCGACCGTGTTGGGAGACGGGCGGCGGCTGCGCTATTTATGTCGAGGAATCTCTCCCGTACTAGCCCTGCCACTCCATCCTTGACTCCAGGGCCCAGGCGCTTACGCTGAAACTAACCCCTGACCCTTTAAAGGGACCCCTTTATCTGACTACTGCCACGTGCCCCAGGGACCAAACGCAGGCCATTGCCTCTCTTACAGAATACCTTACCTCTCTACCTCCTTCGCTGATCAAATTCTGGTGGGTGACTTAAATGTCAACTGGCTCAGCCCCTCCTCCTCCTCTACCCGAGACTCCTTTTCTGCAATAGACCTAACGCAACTAGTTACCCACCCTACCAGGACTAACCCCAAGAGAGACTCAAGTACCCTGCTTGATGTGGTACTCACCAACCGCCCTAATTGGATCCCCAATGTACAAGTCCTCCCAGACTCTCTCAGCAATCACTCCCCCATTCTATTCCACTGGTCAACCTCAGTCCCCAAACCCATAGCACAGTCCACATGCCGGCGGCGTCTAATACCTGATGGACTGATAAAACTTAAGGAACTTCTGTCCCAAAGTGACTGGTCTCCTATACAGGCAACTCCTGACATTGATACAGCTCTCTCCTTCTTTACCCAAACTTTTAATAATGCCTGTGATATCTTTGCCCCAGTGTTGACCCGCCGTTCTAAAAGGAAGAATGCCCCTTGGGTTACCCCAGCTTTGATCCACCAGCTCAAACATAGGGACAACCTATGGCACCATGCCATTGAGACTGGCTGGCCCAATGACAGGCGGTTATATGCTGCCGAAACAAGTGCACTCGGGCCATCAGAAAGGCCAAGTCTGAGCACTATCGGTCCTCACTCACTGCCTCATGGGGGAATCCCAGAACCTTCTGGGATAACATTAAACAGTTAAATGGGAGTGCACACTCCCCCCACCCACCCAGATCAACATTAATGGTGTGATCTCCTCAGACCCAGCCCTCATAGCCAACCACCTCAACACCTCATTCACTGACCTTAGCCCTATCCTCCCTACAAATTTTTTTGACCCTCCTCCCCCAGCACCTGCCGTAAATCTTTCTCGTCCTTATTTTCTCCTCCGCCCGTGTTTCTGCCCAGAACTTAGGCCGCACCTTATCACTGCCCTCAAGAGTAATAGTACAGGCAGTGACACCCTGGATCCGTGTATCCTACGGCTGGTTTAGACACAGTCCTTACCCCGATCACATGCCTCATCAACCACTCTCTTTGCCTGGGAAGGTTCCAACTGCCTGGAAAGTCACCACTGTCACCCCTATCTTTAAAGGTGGTGATAGGACTGTGGCTGGAAACTATCGACTGATCTCCATTCTCTCTCTCTCCAAGGCCTTGGAAAAAGTGGTGGCCTCTCAAATCTCTGACTCCTCTCCACCTACAATGTCCTTTGTCCTGAGCAGCATGGCTTCCAGGCGGGCCACAGTACCAACACAGCCCTCCTAGAGTTCTCCAACTTTCTCCTCCTCCTTAGACACTGGTTCTCTGACTGGTGCTGTCTTCATTGACCTCTCGAAAGCTTTGACACTGTCTCCCACCTCCTTCTTGATGCCCTTAGTCTCTCTGGTGTTGCTGCTGGGCCTATCTCCTGGTGCACCAGTTATCTGTCTGACCGCTCACAGCATGTAAAAATTAATGGGACCTACTCAGACATCTGTCCCATCTTTTCTGAGGGTTCCCCAGGGCTCCATTCTGGGCCCCTACTATTCTCCCTTTACCTTAACACCTTCCACACTCTTGCTCGGGAACATTCTTTATGCGCTGATGAGTGCAGTCGTCTTTGCCTCAAGTCGTAACCCTACTGCCCTCCAGGACTCGCTGCAGAAGTCCTTCACTGAAGCGAGGGCTGGTTCAAGGAACACAGATTGGTGATAAATCTTAAAAAACAAAACCATGTTCTTCACTCATCCCAAAACAAGTCCTGCAACTTCAAACTCCTCATTCACTCTGGGTCCTCATTCCCACTCGAACAAGT
The DNA here is from genome assembly GCA_016271365.2 of Neoceratodus forsteri. Lineage (NCBI taxonomy): Eukaryota > Metazoa > Chordata > Ceratodontiformes > Ceratodontidae > Neoceratodus > Neoceratodus forsteri. The sequence goes on along the minus strand of CM028131.1, from coordinate 153,792,922 downwards.
TTGCTCCTATAAATACCTAGGGATCCATTTTGACCCCTCCCTCTCCTTCCATGGACACATCGCTGCCCTAGCCACTGCCACTAATATCGATTGGGCATCTTACATCGGTATAAACACTGCCTCCCGGAGACTCTTGACTAGCGATCACCTCCTCTATCCTGTCCCTAGTGGACTATGGACTGCTGGTGTGTCACGGTGCTGCTGATCAGACCGCATTCCATAAAAGTCGCACTACTCTGAATAAGGCCTGCAGGTTAATTACTGGAGCACCTAGGATGACACACACCTGTCTACTGTATGCTAAAGCGCTGGTACTTGATCTCACGAGCACCTCAAATATCTTACCTGTACCCTTACAAAAGACCCTCCTTGGGCTTTCCCCACCAGGATTGACCACCACCATCATACGCTCTGTCCCACTAGTTCATACTGGACCTCTGGGAAAACCTCTCTTGTTATCCCTAGAGCTAGGACCTCTCATGGCCAAAGAGCCTTCAGCTTTAGGGCCCCCTCCTGGTTCAACACACTGCCCCCTCCATCTCGAGCTCCAACTATATCGTGCTTCAAAACTTCCTTACGTAACCACCCTTATTAACACCCGATGCTAACTGCCACTAGTCAAAGCCGTACTCAATACTTATGACAAAGCTTATTACTAAGCTGCTAAGGATGACATAACTCTGGTATTGTTTGCATCCATCCTACCTGTACCAGCTTGTTTGTATCTATGTCTTAATTTTACTGTTATACTTATGTGTTGTACTGCTATACTGTGTATTTTGGTTTGTCTTACTGTGACAAAGTACCCTTTGTAAATGAGCCTATGGCTCAAAGGTTTTCCAAACTGCTGTTTAAATAAAATAAAAATAAAAAATAAAATTAAAGTCTGGGCAATTTATTCATTTCGATGGTGCCTGTGTGATTAGTGAAGGACAGGAGCAGAACTTGCCACCTTGCTAGATCAGCATAGATTTCTCATTTAAATTTGCCATAGCTGGTGTGATATAAATTCCTGATGTATCTGAGGAACACTGTGCCCCATTTTCAAAAGGTTAGCGCAACACAAACCAGGTTTGTGCCATGCTAACCTGGAATAGTGCCAGCTGTCAAAGGCGTGCCCATATTCAAAGGACACAGCTGCGCGATGCACCCCCGACAGCGCCATCATGCACAATATTGTGCCTCATCTATGCAAAAGAGGGATCCCTTATGCATATGCAACACAGCACAATATTGAAAGTGTTCAGAAGTGCTAATGGGCTGCCAGCAGTGGTGCAGTTTGACGCTTCTGAAACCCAGACCTTAACATTGCACAGACCTGTCTGTCCACTGTCAAGGGCAGGGTACCCTGGTAGCTCCCCTGCCCCGACCCCTGTCCCCATGCCCAGTAAATAACAACATATACATTGGTGGTCCAGCGGTCCTTCCAATCCCCGTGTGTCATCCGTGTACAGTAATAGTAAGCTCTGGTAGTCTAGCAGCCCCCCCCATGCCCTGATCCATCTCCGTAAATTATAGGAAAATGAAATAATCAGCCCTGGTAGTCTAGTGGTCCCTACCCGGCCCCAATCACTGGCATAATCAGTCCTGGTGATCTAGTGGTCCCTCCCCCTTCCCGTTCACCGATCGCCACCCCCATGTCATAAAAACACATCCCTGGTGATCCAGGCGTCCCTCCCCCATTCACCTATCACCATCCTGATGTAAGCTACAATACCATGATAGTCTAGTGGCCCTCCACCCACTCACCCACCCAGACAGGTAGTGACTTACTGCCCCACTCCCCCCCAACCCAACCCATGCCAGTAACTGGCACAGCCCTCCTCACACCACCACAGCTAGCCACCAACTGAGCTGTCACTGAGCATGTACAGTAGATAATACATGCTCAATGGTTGATCGGGTTGTGGACTGAGTTCCATAGGGTCAGGCTGACTACTGAAAAAGCCCGCTTACTGGGCGACTTCAGCCAAACCCTGGGAACCACTAGAAAACCTTCCTCAAAGGAACAAAGAGTGTAGGAGGTTTGGTGAGGAGACAGAAGGTCCTGCAGGTAGTTAGGGCCCAGTTTGTATAGGGCCTTATAGGTCAGCAAACTGATCTTTAAGGAAATCTGACACCACACCGGCAGCCAATGCAGGTTGCACAAGACCGGGGTTATGTGGCAGAACCTAGGAAGACTCAACAACAGCCTGGCTGCTGCATTTTGCATTAGAAACATAGAAACATAGACTTTGACGGCAGATAAGGACCGCTAGGCCCATCTAGTCTGCCCATTTCCCTACCTACAGGATAGGCCGCAGATCCTAGTTAACCAACAGCCTTTATCTTTCTGCCCCCCACAAGAATTGCCTTATGTCTGTCCCATGCATTCTTGAATTCTCCACAGTTTTAGACCCACAACTTCCTCAGGAAGGCTGTTCCATGCATCCACTACCCTCTCTGTGAATAATACTTCCTCACATTGCCCTGAACCCCCTCCTTCTATCTTTAAATTGTGTCCCCTTGTTCTTGCAAGTCTCTTTTCTGAAAGATGCTACCCTCTTGGACTTTGTTGATTCCCTTGAGGGTACTTGAAAGTTTCTATCATGTCCCCCTCTCCCTTCTTTCCTCAAGGGTATACATATTAAGCTCCTTTAGTCTCTCCTCATCGGCTTCTCTTGCAGACCCTGCACCATTTAGTTGCCCTCCTCTGGACTGCCTCTATCCTGTCCATGTCCTTGTGGAGATGGGGTCTCCAGAACTGGACACAGTATTCAGATGGGGTCTCACCAACTGTCTGTACAGAGGGATAACAACTTCCTGTTTTCTGCTGCTGATGCCTCTCCCTATACATCCCAGTATACCCCGGCCCTCCCTACTGCCTTCCTACATTTGCAGCTAACCTTAAGGTCATCTGATATGATTACCCCCAGGTCCCTTTCCTGTTTTGTTGTTGTTACTACCTCCCCACCATTGTGTATTCTTCCCCTGGGTTCTTGTTTCCCAGGTGCATTATTTTGCACTTCTTTGCATTGAATCCTAGCTGCCATACTTCTGACCATTCCTCCAACCTTGCCAAGTCCCTTTCATCCTTTCCACGCATCCTTGTGTATCAACCCTGTTGCAGATCTTTGTGTCATCTGCAAAAGGCATACTTTTCCTTCCAGTCCCTCTGCAATGTCACTGATGAAGACATTAAAAGGACTGGACCGTCTGAACCCTGCGGTACCCACTAGTAACCGCCTTTCTTCAAGTGGACTCCATTTACAATTACCTTCTGTGTCCTGTTGTCCAGCCAATGTTTTGTCTAGGCTACCACCCTGGGACCCACTCCCAGGCTGGTTAATTTGACTATCAATCTTTGTGTGGGACTATGTCAAATGCCTTGCTAAAGTCTAGGTAGGCCATGTCCACAGCCCCTCCCTGGTCTACTACTTTGGTCACCCAGTCAAAGAAATCTATTAGATTCGTCTGACATGACCTTCCGCTGTGAACCCATGCTGCCTTGGATCCTGTGCTCCACTGACCTCTAGGTACTCAACTATTCTTTCCTTCAGAAATGACTCCATCACTTTCCCTACCACAGAGGTCAGACTGACAGGTCTGTAGTTTCCTGCCTCTGTCTTGCTCCCACTTTTGTGAAGGGAATCACATCCGCCTTCCTCCAGTCCTCAGTACCACACCATCCTCCCATGATTTATTAAAAAGAGTAGCCAGTGGTTTCACTAGTTCCTTCCTTAATTCTTTTAGAATTCTGGGTGAATTCCATCAGGGCCCATTGCTTTGTCCGCCTTCAGTTTAGGAGTTCTTGCAGAACCCTTTCTTCTGTGAAAGGACTGGGATCGACCCCCTATCAAAGTGCTTCTGTTAATTGGATTAGGCACTTCCCCTCCTCTTTGTGAATATTGAGCAGAAATATTCGTTCAGTATTCCTGCTTTTTCACTGTCCCCTCTGCCCACCCACGTTCATTCTATTCAGCCTCACTATCCCTCCCTTTGTCTTTCTCGCTCGCTGATGTACCTATAAAGGTTTTATCCCCTTCTTAACTGAGTTGGCTATCTTTTCCTCAGTTTGGGCCTTTGCTATTCTGACTTCCCTCCTGCTTCTTTCTGCCTTAACTGGTACAGCTCTGTCCTGCTCCTTCTGTGTTTCCTTATACTTCCAGAATGCTATCTTTTCTTCCTGACTTTCACAGCCACCTCTCTTGAAAACCATAGTGGCTTTTTTTCGTTTGATTTGTTTATTTGCTTCACACAAAGGCTTTACGTCTGTGATGGCAGTTTTGATAATTCCCATTGTTGCTCCACACCTCCTTCTAGCCTGTTTGCTAGTGCTTTTCTGAAGCACTCTCCCATCTTGCCAAAGTCAGCCCTCCTAAAGTCCAGTACCCTCACTTTTGTATAAGCTGACTCTGTAGCTGAGTTTAACGTGAACCACACTGTTTGATGGTCACTTGTCCCCAGATGGCAACCTACTTCTAGATCTGAGATCCTCTCACTGCCCCGTTTGAGATCTAGAGGTCTAAGATTGCTCCCTCATGAGTGGGTTCCAAAACTAGCTGTCTAATGCCTGCCACCTGTAGGGCGTCAAGAATGGCCCTGCTCTTGGATGTGGCTGCAGCAAATGTGCTCAGTTAACATCTGGCATATTCAGGTCTCCCATCAACAGTATCTCCCTTTCTCTGCCATTCTAAGAATGCCTTCCATCATATCCTTGTCCATTCCTTCTCCCTGACATGGGGTCTGTACACAACCCTGTGCGGATTGTGGTGCCTTTCCAGTCTCCAAGGTGACCCACAGTGCCTCTTCTCCTCCCTGTTTACTCTTTTGTTCAGTTGCTTTTATCCCTTCCTTTACATGAGAGCTACTCCTCCCCTCTTCTCCCCTGCCTGTCTCTCCTGTAGGTTATGTACCCTGGTATGTTAACATCCAGTCATGGTTCTCTGTGTACCATGTTTCTGTGACTGCTACGATATCCAGGCATCCCTCTTCCATTAAGGCCACCAGCTCAGGAGCTTGTTGCCCAGACTACGGCATTGGTACTCATTACCTCCATTTCCTGATGGCCTTATCCCCTTTTGCCCCATCCCTGTCCTTCTTGCCTTTGTCACTTTCTCCATTTACCCCTGCCCTTCTCCCTATCGACACCTCCATGTTGGTGTTTGCCACACTTACTACCGTGATTGTTTGGGAGGGCTAGGATTTTCCTGCTCCTTTCCAGTGCCTCCCCCCTTGGCTAGTTTAAAAGCTTGCCAATGAAGCATTTAAACCTATCACCTAGGATCCTGGTTCCCATCCCGGACAGATGCAGCCCATCATGCCAGTATAGGCTTGCATCACTCCAGGTGGACCCCCAGTCCCCAATGAGCCAAATCCCTGGCTCCACACCAGTTTTTCAACCACTGATTGAATCCCATGGTACAGAACACCTAGCCTCTCCTATGCCATAGATGGGTAGCACCTCCGAGAAGGTTACCGTGCGTGCTACTTGACTAAGGCCCTTCCCCAATTCTACAAACTCTTCCTGCACTTCTCTAATCCCTTTCTTAGCCAGGTCATTTGTCCCTAGGTGGACAATGACATCCAGCTCCTTCCCCTGTGCAGCTGCTCCGGCAATCCTGAGGATTCGCTCCCTGTCCCTCCAAGCCATGGTGCCAGGCAGGTGCAGCTGCAGGTGACACAGGGCCCCTCTATTTAGCCCAAGGTAAAGGGCATTGCAGTAGTCAAATCTGGATGTCACAAAGGCATGCATTAGTGAGGGAAGGTCGTCCGGTGGGATAAAAGGTTTAACCTGGGCGATGTTCCTAGGATGGTAAAACCCCACTTTGAACAACAGCTGACACTTGAGCCTTCAGTGTCAGTTTGCTGACAAGGATCACACCAAGATTTTTCACCTTACCAGAGGCACCAGGTAAGAGCCACCAAGTACAAGACTGGTTGCCTCCTCCACCCGCCCAGCTTCCCGCCAACGGCCAGGCTCAACCACCAATACTTTCATCTTGTCTGGGTTAAGCCTTAACCAGTTGGAAGAAATCCAGCCCTGAACCTCAGCCAGGCAACATTTAAATGCAGAGATCATGTCCTGCAACCCTGATGCAAAAGATATATACAGCTGGGTGACATCTGCAGTGAACCTCCACACTATATCGTCTAATGATATCCCCCAGGGGAAGCATATACACTGCGAACAATATGGGCGAAAGGATCAAGCCCTGCAGGACTCCACAGAAAAGGGGTTTCAGGCAGGAGGAATAAATTCCCATCACCACCTTTTGCGTCCTGTCTGTAAGAAAGGACTTGATCCAGCTGATGTCAGTGCCAGTGAATCCACAAGTCCATAAGGGGATCCAATAACACTCCATGATCCATGGTGTTAAATGCTGCAGAGAGGTCGATGAGAACATTCACCTCTATCTCTCACCCTGAGGAGATAATTTTGCACCCTGACAAGCACAGTCTCCACACTGCTCCTAGACCTGAATCCAGACTGGAGCAGCTCATAGATATCAAAGTCAGTGAGACGTGCCTCGAGCTGCACAACCACACCTTTCTCAATAACCTTCCCCATAAAGGGTAGCTTAAAGATGGGTCTATAGTTTGCCAAGCAATCCAGGTCCAATGATGGCTTCTTTTAAGGCATGAATGGAAAAAACCCTCCAAAGGGAACACCAGATTATCTTTGCAAACACCGGACCGACGGACTCCACACAACCCACCAGGAGATGTGTCGGTCCAGGGCTCAGGTCACAACATGTTGGCCACAACTTCAAGATTATCTCACTGACCTCTTCCACCCCGACTAGATCAAACTCACTCCAGACCTGAGGATGACCCATGTTTGTCTCAGAACTGTCATCGCACTCCAACTGTAGTGCCCCGGGGGAGATTCCTGACCTGACAGAGCACACTTTGTTAGTGAAGAACAGAGCAAACTCTTCACATCTAGCAGATTACAAAGCTCTAACTGACTAAAGACAGTCAGGTGTACCAGATGTACCAGAAAGCAAGTACAGTCAAGCAGTATAATCCTAGCTCCACAGCTCCTCTACAGCCAATAAGCACCTCTCCACCATCTTGCTTCAGTCCCTGACAAAATAGAAACATAGAAGTTGTTGGCAGAGAAGGATCTCTTGGCCCACTTAGTCTGCTTCTGCTCTACTTTCCTTACCTACTGTGCCACTGGAGACCCTACTCTATCTTTGGTCTCCCTCCACCCCCCTTGGTCTTATTTCTAAGGTCATTCTGTTACTATTTTAGCACACACCACATCCACTGGGAGGCTGTTCCAGGCATCCACCACCCTTTCTGTGAAGAAATATTTCCTCACATCTCCTCTGAGTCTCCCCCACCCCAACTTCATAGTGTGACCCCTTGTCCTCAAGCATCTTTTTCTCTCTAAAAATGCTACCTTCATGAACCCTGTCAATACCTGTGAGGTATCTGAATGTTTCAATCATGACCTCTTTCCATCTTTTCTGCTAGAGAGTACATATTTAATTCCTTGAGTCTTTCCTCATAGGGCTTCTGATGCAGGCCCTGCCCTCTTCTGGACTGCCTCCACCCTATCTATGTCCTTCCAGAGATGGGGCCTCCAGAACTGGACACACCACTCGGGATGGAGCCTTGCCATTGATCTATACAGGGGTAATACTGCCTTCCTCTTTCTGCTGGTGATGTCCCTCCCTATGCACCCAAGCATCCTGCTAGCTTTCCTCACTGCCTTATCACACTGCTTTGCTACCTTCAGGTCATCAGAAATGATTACCCCCAGGTCCCTTTCCTGTTTTGTGGTTGACAATACTCCCCGCTCAGTGGGTACAATGACTGGAAGAGTGTTGCTGCTGTTTTCAGTGTACTGGGGGACAATGACTGCAATATGACTCCTTTAGGGTTACAAACTGGTGTTAATTTTTAATGTGTGATTTTTCCTTCAAGTGGTTATAATCACAGGGGGACATTTGCAAAAGAGATGCTCCGGAGTATCTCAGGAGATGCTCTGAATTGTGATATTCAAAGAGCAGAGATGCTACACGGATTTCCGGATGGGCCAAAGACAGACTATAATGTATTCGGAGCATCTGGAGGGTGTGTGCCCATGAATGTTTGGCTCATCTCTGTATCAGACCAAATGGTTGTAGCATCTTCAGAGCATCTCCAAAGATGTTCTGAACGGAGATAGGACTAAAAGAAACAACAGGCCTAAGTGTAATCCCCCAACAGGCAGATACTGGGATAGCAGGCTTTGTGAGCACCAGTGTGGTAGCTGAATGCACTTATCACTGAAGAAAGTACACTGATCAGTGTGTGCTATTGTTCAATGCATATTGTGTGCACATTCTGATATGAACAGTATAAAAAACATACTACTGCAGTTGTTGCCAGGAGTGCTGGTTGTGTTATTATATTGACTTTCTATAAAGGCAGCATTGGGAAAATGGACGGGGCACCATTCCTGATAGTGGAGCTAATGAGGGGTGTGAGGAGAGTGGGGACATCCCTAGCAGCCATCTAGTGGGTAGGTTGTGCAGGACACCATGCCCACACAATGCACTCTGTGGCACAACACACAGCAGGAGGCAATGCCAGGGGGAAGGGGCAGTGACAGGGAACGTGCAAGAGCCAACACCCATGTGGAACTGTGGAACTAGGTGGCCTGTCAGAGTAGGACCTACAAACACAGTGACATTGGTGTGCCAGAGCACAGGGTGGACAAGGCAGGGGCTCGGCATAACAGACACAGGAGGCAGGACAGCAGGCAGCACACACCCTCAGGCACAAAGAATGTCAGGGGTATGGCAGAGTACCATGGCTGGACAGGACAGTGGTAGGTAGGGCCACTAGCAGGGATGGGGAAGTATGGAACAGGAGAGTAGCATGCATGGGCACAGTTCCAGCATATCTGGATGTGGGCCAGGTCCCACTGGATAAAGTGCAACACGGGCTGTAACATGAGGAATGTAAACAAACGTACCTCCAGGGCTGCAGTACCTTTTGGTCACTTGTGGTGTGGAGTGACGCAGGGCAGCCTAAGTATAGCTCAGCACATGCAAATGAGGTGTGAAGCAACCTATAATGAGATGCTAAGCAGTTGAGATGCTCCTGAATTGGGCAATGAGGCCATTTGCATACTCTGGCTGAATATTGTGATTTGCTCCTTGCCCATCTCATTCCGGAGGGAGCATCTGATCAGCCCTCACTTCCCACCTGCAGTCCTTCCTTGTTGCTCCACTGACACTGGCTGGGTTGCTCCTTTTGCTATATTCAGTCCTGCCCAGATGCCCCGGAGTATTTCAAGATGGGCCATGGAGCATCTTTGGCATATTCAGCCTGAGATGCTCTGGAACATCTTTTATTTATTTATTTAGTTTCTGTTGGCCATGTAAGTGCACTAGACAAATTCTTGCCTATTTTCAGGCCAACCCAGGGGGAGGGGGATACAGATGAGTACCAACTGACCTTGAACCAGATTAAGCTGTTGGTGGTATTTTTTTATTTATTTTTTTTAGTAAATGGGGGAAATTTGACCAGGGCACCAGGGAAATTCCCCTACTCTGTGGTAGGGGGGTGCTGTTGGACGTCTGGATGGTCGTGGAAGTCAGCAGTTCTGAGTTGGAGCCAGTTGTGGAAGGAGCGGGGGGGGGGATAGCTCCCCTCCCTGTCTCTGTATCCTCAGGAGCTAATGCAACGGAGCCTCAGGGCATAGTTCAATTAGAAATTGATGGTGTATCCTTTCCAGATCTCCCTAAAACAGCAATGGATGCTGCGGATTATTTATTTCCGGAATTAGAATCAAACAAAATGAAACTGATGGATATTATTGCAGCACAGGAGTCTCTTTTATTGTCTAAAGGCTTTGCAGCAACAACTGACATTGCTCCTGTTTCTCAGGTTTCATTATTGGATCAGACGGATCTTGTCTCGGTACTCTCCCCTGGACAGACCTCTGAAGTGATCCTAGAGAAACCGATGGATGAGGGCCTTTCTGATGAGTTCCCCCAGAGCCTGTCTGCTTCTTCGGCAGATGCGCTGCATATTTCTGGTGATAATGTACCTACTTATGGTGGATTGCGGTCTCCTGGCTTGCGATTGTCCACGCTTGCAGCAGAAGATGAAAAGAAACAAAAAAGGTGGGTGAGTACATCTCCTGAAGGTTTGGGCCTTTGTCCAAATAAAATTATGTCTGTGATTCATTCTGAGGATTCTACAGCCCAGACACCCACATGGGGTTTGATTCCTCCAGATCGTATGGCTGATTTAGTGCATGGGGTGAATTGGTCTCCAGAGAGGACTTTAGAAAGGGCTGGCTGGCGACAGCTGCAAGATGGGTCTTGGGCCTCTGACCTGACTGTCCTGATCTTGGGCCGTATACAGAGCTCTGCTCTGGTGATAGATCCTGCTCCTCCACTGCAAGGTGCTCCAAGTTCAGCTGGTGAGCCTGAGAAGGTTGGAGAGGGGCTTCCTGAGGTACCTAATTCTGCTATTGGTGGTATTCCTCCCTTATTCTCCTCCAGAGATCTTGCTTACGACTGCTGATTCACTTGACTCTGGGGCTACTGAACCTAGTTCTGTTCCTAAGGTAGTAACTTCTGGAGCCCCAACCTTTGCTACTTTGTTTCAAAAACCACTTGAACTGGCAAAAAGATGGAATGTAGTTCGTCTTCGATTTTTGGGTCGATCTGAGGAAATCCCTGATCATTTTTATATTGGGAAGATATTACTGAAACAATCTATGGGTTTCTTTCCAGCCCAGGTGTATGCTTTGATCCACACCCCTGGGGATAACTCTTTTGATATTAGCTTCAGATCCCAGGATTTCCTGGACACGTTTTGGATGTGCTATGCCCAGCTGAGAACTAACCGGCAGGATTTTCAGGCAATTCCTCTGACTAAACAGACATTCAAAGTTATCACTGTACTGTTTTGGAATGTGGGGGTTAATGTTACAGACATTATCTACTGGTTGGAGAAAAGATGCAAAATACAAGGTGACCCAGAACCCATTATGGATGATGAGGGTTTTTGGAATGGGGGATGGTATTTCAAGATTAACCTACTCCAAACAGATGTGAGACTCACACATTTTTCTTGGGTCAGGATAAGGGGTTTGTCTTTTACACAGGCCAGCCTTACCATTGTTACAAATGTAGCTCAGCTAGACACATTAGTCGTACTTGTGATGTGGTAAAGTGCTCTCAGTGTGGAGAGATAGGTCACTCAGCTATGCATTGTTATAGTCCCCCCACCTGCTCCTTGTGTGAGGGGGACCTTTCCTTTTTGGTTTGTCCATGGGCTGCTCATAATACTTCTCATTCTGATTTTGCAGTTCAGGATTATTATCTTAATACTGCCAGTAGACCATTTCGGTCTCAGCCCCCCTCCCTCCCCCCGGGACCACCTGTAGTTTCTGTTCAGGTTTTACCTGACTTGATGTCCCCTGTGAGTGTTTCTGAAACCACTGTTTTAGTTCCTCCTGGTTCTACCACTGCTGTAGTTGTTCAGGGGCTGGACCCAGTACCGGCTTTAGCTCCTAGTGTGCCTGGTGTAATGCCTTCCCCTTTGCCTCCTGGAGATGGCTTTTTACTTCCAAAAAAATGGAGGGGGAGTTTACATCATAGACAGTCAGTTGAGCCCCCCCCCCCATGCTGGAAGATGTTGTTCCTTTAAGTAATACATTTTCTGCACTATCTACTGATGAGACTGATCCAGGGTCAGAGTCTGACTCTGTGTCATTACCTTCTTCATTGGTGACCGAAGGGACCTCAGAGGGTGAGATGGTACAGGATACTCCGGCTGATACAGTGAAGAAAAAATGCATGGGGACGAGGGCCTGGCTCAAGTCTCACCCAGATGCAATGCCCCCTGACTGATTCCCTTTTCCCTGGCTCAGTCGCTGTATGATTGTTCTTTTGCTTCTCTCAATGTTAATAGCATAAAGTCTGAATGGAAGTGGAACATGACGTTTGCTTATTTTTCTACTCATTTCTTTGACATTTTTTTTTTCAGGACACAAGATTGCACACTCTGGCAGAGATGGATGAGGCCAGTGTGGCATGGTCGTGGGGGAAGGTGTACTGGTCTCCATGGCAGGATGTTTGTTCTGGAGTGGGTGTTACAGTTTCTAACCCAGCAGCTACATTAATCCATCAGGTTAATGTGGACCCCGGGAGGGCTCTCTTGTTGGACCTTGATATTGGGGTTTTGTCCCTCTGTTTGATTAATATATATGTGCCCCAAATGAAAGCTTCTAGGGTTTTTTTGCTCCAGAAGCTCCGGGCCTACCTTTTTTCCACCAAACATATTATATTTGTGGAGGATTTTAATTGTAGTCGCCATCTTACAGACAAGGGGGTCCGCTCCACAAATTTTTTTAGTGATACCTCTTATTTGGACTCTATGGTTACTCAGGCCTCCCTGGTGGATGCTTTTACTATTGGGGGGAGAGTGCCACAGCGAACATATTTCCGAGGGTCCTTAAGCACCAGGATAGATTACATTTTTATTTCGGCTGCCTTGGTTGTTCAACGGCCCCTCACTACCCAGGTAATATCTTCAGACCATGCTTTGCTTAGTTTACAGGTCTCTAATTTTGTTCATATGGGTCAAGGACCAGGGGATTGGAGGATGAATATGACACTGATACAGAATGCAGCCATTATTCGGGGTTTACAGACAGTTTTGGTTGCCAGGAAATCAGTTTTTTCGTGTATGATTCCCCTTTAGACTGGTGGTTTACTACTAAATCTGATGTTCAGGCTTGTTTTCAAAAATTGGGGCGGCTATCAGGGAAGTTGAAGTCAGACCAATATGCTTGCTATAGGTCCTGTCTTCTTGAACTTTCTTCCCTGCATGAGGCCTCAGTGGGGATTATTCTGAAGACATACGAATATTGACAGCCCAACTTGCCTCCCTACAATATAATAGATTGAAATCCCTGGAGGCTGAACAACGCTTCGGCACTCGAGGCAAATTGGCTTTTGTGAGCCCATTTGAATTTTGCCAGAAGCAATCCTTATCGACGCAGATCAGTAGTGTCCGGTTGCAGGATGGTTCTCTAGTCACTAACAAAAAGGATGTTCTTGCTGCAATAGATGTTTACGTGGCTGCCTCTTATGCCCACCTTCTTCTCAGACCTTGGTCTCGGAAGTCTCATTATAGTTAACACAAAGTGCCCTCCCACAGCTGTCAGATGTGGATGGATTGCCTCTTGTCACCCCTATTTCTCAGGGTGAGTTTCTTGCTGTTATTGCATAGCTAAAGTCCGATTCCTCCCCAGGTATTGATGGCTTACCTTATGAAATATATAAAATGCTTACCCTCTTTTACCAGAGTTGTTGGTGGTTTTCAATTGTCTTCTTACTGCCCCCTTTATACCTTCCCATATGTCTACCAGTCTTATGATTTTGTTATATAAATCTGGTGATAGGGATCTCCTCTCCAACTGGAGACCTATCACTCTGTTGAATGCTGATTATAAGATTTTTACTAAACTTTTGAGCTTGAGATTGGCTCCGATTCTTACCCATTCTATACATCCCTCACAGACGTGTACTGTCCCAGGGAGGTCCATAACGGATAATTTAATAATGATTCGGGAAGTTTTAGACCATGGTCAGGAGGGTGAAGTTTCAGGATTTTTGCTGTCTCTGGACCAGGCCAAGGCCTTTGATAGGGTTCCACATGATTTCCTTTGGCTTTGTTTGGCTGCTTATGGGTTTCTGAATGCTTTTATTCAGATTTTAAAAGCCTGTTATGCTCAGGCGGAGACTGTTCCTTTGGTGAATGGCTGGATGGGGGTCAGGCATTTGGTAGCTCGGGGGTTCTGACAAGGGTGCCCCCAGTCCGGCCTTGTATATTTTGCCCATTGATCCCCTTTTACATTGGCTTAATAATTTCCAGTCTTTTCTTGGGTTTTCCTTTTCCAGTATGTCTTTTGAATTATGTACATTAGCTTGTGCCAATGATTTGGTTTAATTTTTGGCTAATACTGACTCCTGTGCCATAGCTAGACAGGAATTGTCTTCTTATGCCCTGGTATCCCATTCCAGTAACAATTTTCCGAAAAGCAAATGTTTGTTAGTTGGGGATATTTCTCCTCCAGGTACTGAGATTATGGGTGTTCCTATAGTCCGGTCCCCTTGTAAAATTTTGGATTTATTTTTTGGTCCCGGTGACTTGGCTATGTTTAAGTGGGAGCACTGTTTAGCTACTGCACAGGCCAAGGTATCTGTTTGGAATAAATGGAGAATGGCAAAGAGAAAACGCATTTATATGATTAAGACTTTTTTATTATCCGTTTTTTTACATCTTAGTATGGTATATTCTCTCCTGATCACACTAAAAAGGAGCAAGGAAAATCCAGCCTCCCCCCAGAAAACACAGTAGTTAGAGAGGTAAACACCAAGGTAGAGAAAGTAACGGGGAGCAGGACAGGGGTAAATGCAGAAAAAGGCAGTAAGGACAGGGATGGGGCTAAAAGGGGTAAGGCCATCAACAAATGGAGGGTGATGAGTACCAATGCCCATAGTCTGTGTAACAAGCTCCCTGAACTAGTAGCTTTGACAGAAGATTGACATCTGGATATTGTGGCAATCACACAAACATGGTACACTAAGAACCATGACTGGGATGTCAACATACCAGGATACATAATGTACAGGAGGGACAGGGAGGGTAAAAGAGGAGGAGGAGGAGGAGTAGCTCTCTATGTAAGGGAAGGGATCAAAGCAACGGAACTAAAGGATAAACAGGGAGTAGAGGAGGCACTGTGGTTTACCCTGGAAACAGGATATGGCACCACAATTCACACAGGGGTGGTATACAGACCCCCATCTCAGGGGGAGGGAATGGACAAGGAAATGATAGAAGGCATCCTTAGAATGGCAGAAAAAGGGGAGTTATTGTTGATGGGGGACCTGAACATGCCAGACGTTAACTGGAGCATCCTGGCTGCAGCCACATCAAAAAGCAGATTTATTCTTGATGCCCTGCAGGGGGCATGCCTAAGACAGCTAGTGGTGGAACCCACTAGGGAGGGAGCAATCTTAAACCTGGTACTGTCTAATGGGGATGAAGAAAGGCTCTCAGATCTAGAAGTGGGTAGCTATCTGGGAACAAGTGACCACAAAACAGTGTGGTTCACAATAAACACAGCCATATAGTCAAGCCATACAAAAGCAAAAGTGTTGGACTTTAGGAGGGCTGACTTTGGGAAAATGGGAGAGTGCCTCAGAAAAGCACTAGCCTACTGGCAAGGAGGGGAGGAGGAGTAATGGGGAAAAATCAAAACAGCCATCACAGAGGCAACAAGCCTTTGTGTGAAGCAAATCAACAAAGCAAAACAAAGGAAAAAACCACTATGGTTCTCAAAAGAGGTGGTGGGGAAGGTCAAGGAGAAAAAGGTAGCATTCCGGAAGTATAAGGAAACACAGAAGGAGCAGGACAGAGAACTGTACCATTTAAAACAGAAGAAAGTGGGGAAGGCAGTCAGAATAGCAAAAGCCCAAACTGAGGAAAAGATAGTCAACTCAGTTAAGAAGGTGAATAAAACCTTTTATAGGTACATTAGTGAGTTAAGAAAGATGAACGAAGGGATAGTGAGGCTTATTAAAGGAAAGGGAGGGTGGGTAGATGATGTCAGTGAAAAAACAGGGATACTGAATGAATACTTCTGCTCAGTATTCACAAAAGAAGAGGAGGGGGAGGTACCTAAATCAAAGAATAGAAGCACTCTGGATAGGGAGGTCGATACCCGTCTATTCACAGAAGAAAGGGTCCTGAAAGAACTCTTAAAACTGAAGGTGGGCAAAGTAATGGGGCCTGGTGGGATTCACCCAAGAATTCTAAAAGAACTAAGGGTAAAATGATTGACACCAATGACCTCCCTTTTTAATAAATCATGGGAGGATGGTGTAGTACCGGAGGACTGGAGGAGGGCAGACGTTATTCCCCTTCACAAAAGTGGGAGCAAGACATAGGTAGGAAACTACAGACCTGTTAGTTTGAATTCAGTGGTAAGGAAAGTGATGGAATCACTTCTAAAGGAAAGAATTGTTGAGTTCCTAGAGGCCAGTGGGGCACAGGACTCAAGGCAGCATGGATTCACAGTGGGAAGGTCATGTCAGACGAATCTAATAGATTTCTTTGACTGGATGACCAATGTAGTAGACCAGGGAGGGGCAGTGGACATGGTCTACCTAGACTTTAGCAAGGCATTTGACATAGTCCCATACAAAAGACTAATATACAAGTTAGCCAGCCTTGGAGTGGGTCCCAAGGTGGTAGCCTGGGTTAAAAATTTGCTGGAAAACAAGATACAGAGGGTAATGGTAAACAGAGTTTACTCTGAAGAAAGGGGGGTTACTAGTGGGGTACCACGGGGTTCAGTACTGGGACCAGTCTTCTTTAATGTCTTTATAAGTGACATTGCAGAGGGACTGGAAGGAAAAGTATGTCTCTTTGCAGATGACACAAAGATCTGCGAGGGTTGATACAGAAGGTGGGGTGGAGAGGATGCAAAGAGACTTGGCAAGGTTGGAGGAATGGTCAAATATATGGCAGCTTAGATTCAATGCAAAGAAGTGCAAAGTAATGCAACTGGGAAACAAAAATCCAGGGGAAGAGTACACAAAGGGGAGTGAGATAATAACAAGTACAGAAATGGAAAGGAACTGGGAGTAGTCATATCGGATTACCTTAAGGTGAGCAAGCAACGTGAGAAGGCAGTAAGAGAGCTGGTGGGATACAGGGATGCATAGGGAGAGGCATCACCAGTAGAAAACAGGAAGTTGTTATCCCTTTGTACAGACAGTTGGTGAGACCCCATCTGGAGTTCTGTGTCCAGTTCTGGAGACCCCATCTCTGAAAGGACATAGACAGGATGGAGGATGTCCAGAGGAGGGCAGCTAGAATGGTGCAGGGTCTGCACCAGAAGACATACGAAGAGAGATTAAAGAAGCTTAATATGTATGCATTCAAGGAGAGAAGGGAGAGGGGGGACATGATAGAAACTTTCAAGTACATCAAGGGAATCAACAGAGTCCAAGATGGTAGCATCTTTCAGAAAAAGAGATGTACAAGAACAAGGGGGCACAATTTGAAGATAGAGGGGGGAATGCTCAAAGGTAATGTGAGGAAGTATTTTTTCAAGGAGAGGGTTGTGGACACATGGAACAGCCTTCCTGAGGAGGTAGTGGGCTCAAAAACAGTGGAGAAATTCAAGAATGCATGGGACAGACATAAGGCAATTCTAGTGGGGAGGTAGGAGGAAGTATGCTGTTGGTTAACTAGGATCTGCAGCCTATGCACTAGATAGGGAAATGGGCAGACTAGGTGGGCCAAGCGGTCCTTATCTGCCGTCAAAATTCTATGTTTTTATGTTTCTAGTATATAGTTGTTTTTTTTTCTTGTATTTGGGGAAGCCATTTAAATCCTTTTAAGAAGGGGATTTTATATCACCCAGTGGCTCAGGGGGTCTAAACAATGGTGCATCCTAGTTTGTTTTTCTTTTCTATGTTTGTTTCACATAGCCTCAGCCCTGTGCTTTTGCATGCATCTAAGGTGTGGGTGCCCTGGGTTTTGGATCATTTTGGTCCTTTTTTACAGGCTTAGCAGGCTGATGGGGTTATTCCATGGCAAAACAGGATACTGGATTTACCCTCTTCTTATGGGCCTTGTGATAATAAATTAAAATAGTGGGCACTTACTAAACATCAGGTTTCGACTGTCCCAAGGAGGATGCTGTATGCCCTGCTTTTGGACAAGTTTTTCCTTGATAAACCTCATTATGTGTCGAGTTTGCCCCTTAAGTTCTGACAAATCTCTATGTTACTGTCCCCATGTACTCCGGTTCACATGTGGGATGTGAACTGGTTGTCCCTTCATTATTAACTCAGTGTAAAAGGCATTCTTAAACACAAGCCTGTGGATGAGAGGTTTTGCCTGCATTCAGACTGTATTGCCCAGATTGAGACTACCTCCCATTTATTTTTTGATTGCCCTTATATACAGAGGTTTTGGCGACTACTTCATATGCGTTGGCCTGATTTTCCCTTTTTTCCCCATGACCCCTGATATTTTGTTATTGGGTATTCTCTCTTACCAGTGGACTAAGCATGATAAGACAACGTTATGGTTGTTTCTGACCTTTTTTAAATATTACCTTTGGATCACCCGATGTCGTTTGTCTCTGCAACAACAACTGACGTCAGAAGTCCAGTTATTTGAGTTGATCTCTTCAAATATATCTAAATTAAAAGCCCAAGAACGTTGTGCTTCGTCAGTCCAGGTCTTCGATAGATGGTGGTTGTCGATATCATGGCTGGAAACCTGTGGCCTATTCTGATTGCTAGGGGTTTCTATTCATAAGTAGGGGGGGAGGGTCCCCCTTTTTTTTTTCATTTTGTTCCCAGTCTTTAGTATCTGGTATGCATTATTGCTGTTTCAGCTTATGGTTTCTGTTTATTATGTCTGCTGTGCGACACATTATTGTAATTATGTATAATTTCTGTTCCTGGGGTCCAGGTATGTAGTGCTATCTTTCGTGTTTCTGTTTTTTCCCCTTTTTCCTTTTTTTGATTTAGTCTGATGGATTATCGCTTTGTTCATATGGTTTTTGGGATTCTGTATCTGTACTTCCCCTATTCTTTTGGTAGGGAGGGGGAAAGTTTTTCAGTGTTGTACTGATACTGCATGTTTTTTCTTTACCATTTCTTATGATTTTGTTTGAAGCAATATATATTTGTTTGTATGTTTTTTTGAGTTTTGAATAAAATATTCCCCTACCCTTTTAGTGGGGGGGGTTCAGTGTTATGATTTAATTTGGGTCTTATTCACTTATTTAATAGTAAACTAGAAAAGGTATGACTTTCTTTTATTATTTGTATAATTTTGTGTGAGTTAAGACTGTGTTGTATTTCTTTGATTTTGAAGTTATAATAAAAAATTCCCCTACTCGTTTAGTAAGGAGGGGGAGGGGGTATGCATACAGTAATTTTATTTATGTTTAGGGTTTAAGATATGAAGTAATACTCTTTTGTGTTTGTTTTCTCCTTTTTGTGATTTTGTATGAAGAAATACTGATTTGTTTGTATGTTCTTTTAAGTTATGAATAAAAAATTCTCCTACTGGTCTGTAGGGGGAACTGCTGCTCTGCAAACCGGCCAGTTATCAGTAGCAGGCTGGCAAGTGAAGAGAATGGATGTCTGCCTCAGTCAGAGCTCCGGTCCTTGACTCCGACAATGAATGCATGAGAGGACAGCGTTTCGGGCGATGTTTTTGTGACTACAACCGAGAGGAGAGAGTCACCTGGTGGAGGTAAGATAGAGGAAAAAATGGAACCTGTACATCGCATTTATGAAAGGGAGCAGATGCGGGAGGCTATGGAGCTGGAACCAGAGATTTCTTCTATGGATCAGGCACAAGGCGCCGAGCGGGAGCAAATGGCTCCTTCAGTTGTATCAGCATCAAGCGAGGAGGATTCAGTGTCAAAGATGAGTCAGAGTGCTGTCAAAATGCGGTCAGCACCTCAGCTGAGTCAGGCTAACATAGGCACAACAACTGCAGAAAGAATGCGGAAGTCTTTTCGGCTTCCAGACAGAGACACTCCCTTTGATGTGACTGAATGATCCAAAGAGGATTCTTCGAAGCAAGCTAGATGGATTCAGCTGGAAAACAGAAAATGGGTGCCCAACCCTGACTGCACTGTATTTTCACAAGGTGAGCAGCCAAGTTTAAACACTTCTACAAATAATTCAGGGGGAAATTAACAAAATACAAGTAAATAACGAAGTGAGAAGAAAGTGCCACAAGCGCTCCCTGATAATGTTAGCAAGACAAGCTCTGAAGGGACAGAACAAACACCTTTAATGAATGAGAATCTGGGAAGTAACCCCCCCCCTCCCCAAATCAAGGGAGGAGATGAACTGGACCAATGTTTTCTGACCTGTTTAGAAACAATATGGTGTCTCAGGCCCCGAGGAAGAATGCAGTTCATTTAAGGTGTTGGGGAGGCCTACAGGAACACCCAGCGAGACAGTATGTGGCAAGAAAGCTTTTAAAAGAATCGATGGCATTTCTTGCATCAGAAATCTATGCCTTAATTAATATAAGAGGTGAAGACACTTTCAACATTAGTTTTAAAGCCTTCACTAGCCTGGACACTTTTTGGAGAAAACATGAATCACTTAAAACCTTTCCTTTATGGACTCCTTTTTGGGCTATACCACTCACAAAACCTTTGTGCAAAACTGTAAATATCATGTTCAGAAACAAAGGGGTAAATGTGGGTGATCTTTACTTTTGGCTGGAAAAAAATGTCAGGTTTTGGGACCTCCAGAGGTGATTATTGATGCTGAGGGGATTTGGACTGGGAGCTGGAGGTTTAAAGTTAAATTAAACATGATTGGGAATGAGGTTGTACATATTCCAAACAGTTTTTTTTCTGGGGGAAAGACAGGGGAGTAGTTTTTAACCCAGGGCAGCCCAAGGCCTGTTACAGATGTGGGAGTAGCAGACATCTAAGTAGTACCTGTGACAGAGTTAGATGTGCACTTTGTGGGGACTATGACCATGATAGTACTGTATTCAGAAATCCCTTTAAATTTAATCACTGTGAGAAACAAGGCCACGCATGCCACCAATGTCCTTGGGCAGGATAAAACAGGCAAGGAGGCCTTAATCAAGATAATTTAATTAATGAGGCCCAGGAGAGGTGTAGGCCTGTAACGTCTGACTAAGCTAACCAGGAGGAACCTCAGGGACAGCCCCCTGCCCTCAGCTACTGATCACAATGAATGTAATGATCATAGGAAAGAAACTGTTTCTGAAAATGTAGGAACTAAACAAGAATGTACCCCTAGTACATCAGGGGAGGGAAGCAGAGAAACGGAAATGTCTCCCCCTCTTTCAGACCTTAGTATCTCTTCAGGCAAAAGGATTACTAGATCCTCTAGCAAACTTCAGGGTCCTTCAGTCTCAATAATTACTCAGAATTCTTTTCAAGTCCTCCAAGATTTCGAGGGGGGACTGAAATCTGATGTATCTTCCCTTTCTGGTGTTGTATCAGAGATGGAATGTGAAGATGATCTATCCACTGGGGTTACAGAGACCAAAACAAGCATTTGTCAATGCCAAATGTTGTCTCGCTGGCATTGGCATTGGTACTGCAGGAGTTAGAGATGCATAATAGGAATGGCAGTGAAGTATGGAACTGACACCGACCCCACCCCCACCTTGCAGAGACTGACAGGCGCTGGGGTTTGCCTTTGGGGCATCAGCTATAACGCTCATGTCATTTTACCTCACCATACCTGTAGATGCTGACAAGTGTTGTGGCATGCTTTGGGATCTTTGGGCATCATACTTACCCCATTCCATAAGGAAATATGCTGAGACAGGTGCAGTATAGGAGAATGGGCCTCACCCTACCCTGCAGACACTGACAAGTGTCATGGTGTGCTTTGGGGTCTTTGGGCCTTATACTTACCCCATTCCATAAGAAAATACACTGAGACGGATACAGTATAGGAGACTGGGGTGAACTTTAGGGCCAAACACTCCAAGGCAGACCTAGATGCCTGTCACTGGCTGCAGGGTGGGGGTGGGGGTGGAATGGCGTAAGCATTACAGCCAATGATCCCAAGTCACACCCCTGATGCCTGGTAGTCTCTACAGGGTGGGGTATTACAGTTGGAAACCCTAACGTTGTAGGCATTTGTTGGTATTTTCACTCCAAATTTTCAACATAGGCTTTTTGTGACCCTACCTCATGAAGAGCAGCACAATCAGTTTGTTAGCTGAAAGGTGGTTTTGCACAGCAGCTATGCCATTTGGCGACACAGGGACAGAAACACATTTTGGGCAGGATGTGGAAAATGACAACTGTATTGTTCATGAGGAGGCATAAAAAAATGGCAATGTTGAAAATCTGGAGTGAAAATATAAAAAATTGGTGAAGACATGAGCATGCAAACTGCGCAACACACGTCTGTAACCCAATTATTTTTGAGATATTTTTTGCCACATTTTCAACATAGGCATTTTGGGACCTCCCCTCATGAACAGTGGCGCTGTGATTTTGTTAATCTGCCCCAAAAGTTGATTTCTCACAGCGACCACGCCATTGTGTGCCACAGATGTGGAAACACATTTTGGGCAGGCTGCGAAAAATGACAGCTGTACTGTACATAAGGAGGTGTGAACAAATGCCAGTGTTGATAATCTGGCATGAAAATATTGCAAATTTGCGAAGTTACAAGGGTGCATAGAAACTGTGCAATGCACGCTTGTATGGACTTTCATCACCAAATTTTCAACATAGGCATTTTAGGACCCCTGCTCATGAACATTGTCACTGTCATTTTCTCAAACTGTCCCGAAAACTGATTTCTCACAACGACCGCACTATTCTGCGCTGGACGTGCGAAAACACATTTTGGCCAGGATATGTAAAATGACAGCTGTACTTTTCATAAGGAGGTGTGGAAAAATGCCAATTTGAAAATCTGGAGTGAAAATATTACAAATTCACAAATTTACGAGCATGCATGGAAAAAGCGTAACGCACGCTCGTAAAACAGCCATTTTTTGGATTTTTTTCACCAAATTTTCAACATAGGCTTTTTGAGAGCCCATCTCATGAACAGTTGCACTGTCATTTCATTACTCTGTCCCAAAAGGTGATTTCGCACAATGACCGCGAAATCACCTTTTGGGACTGAATAACGCCATGACAGTGACTGAATTCATGAGGAGGGGCCCCAATAACCCCATGTTGAAAGTTTGGTGCAAAAATTCTGGACAATGCCTGAGATATGCACCAAAGTTGAAAAAAACCTATTTATGCCATTATACAGCTTACTGGCATTTCTTCAGTTCGCGGTCACCTTTGAAGAGTGCAGACATGTTCCCAGTCCACGGAAGATCGTCACGCCAGACTCCAGAGGTAAGTATAGGGTGAGGGGGGTGTGGGGAGGCAGGGTGAGAAGAGGGTGGGTGCGGGTTGGGGCAGGGAGCTAGACAGACCGCGAGGGACCATTTTCTTCTTTTACAGGTTAAAAAAAAGAAAAACATCGCAGGACTTTTTTTTTTTTACAGCGGCATTTGCCATGCTGGGGTGGGCTCCCAACATGCCACCTGAGTGTTTGGGAGGGCTAGGTGACAGGGGATTGAGCACCCCCATTGGCACATACCGAAGGGGGGCAAGAGCCGAGGGGGATTGGGCACCCATCTTGGCACATAACAAATGGGGGGGTGCATTATGCTGATGTGGAGTGGGGTCCCTCGTTGGCATATAAACTGGGTCAAGGCATGCCAACACTGGGACTGGGCACCCCTGAAGTCAGCATTGTGGCAGGCAGTGTGCCACTAAGTTTAATCTAATGTTTCACCAGGGAAGGCACGTCGGGAGGTGCCACTGCATATGACAAGCTTTGCTCTTATTGCAATGGACCTTTCCTTAGATGTGCTCACCTCATTATGTATTCCTGGTGTGGCACCTGCATGCTGGCTTATTGGGGAATGAGGGACGCACCTACTGATGCGTGCCCTACATTCACCCAACAGTGACTGCGCCTTCAAATCTACTACTAATGCAATATGTTGGCTGGCACACAGGCATGAGCCAACATAAAAAAAGAAGGGGAGAAAAGGAAAAAAGATAAAGAAAATACCTGAGCAGGCTACTATCATAAAATGGCTTCTTTAAGACTAGTTTCTTTTAACCTATGCAGCATTAAGAACAGTAAAAAAAAGAGCTGCTCTTTTGCCTTACTTTAAAACCTTTTTTTTTGGTTATTTTGTTCTTACAAGAAACTAGGTTTAACTCACTACATGATATAATGCAGGCAAAAAGAAACTAGTCTTAGGGCCCTTCTTTTTGGTCATTTGGTTCAGATACTGCAGATGGTTTGGGAATACTTTTCCAGCATACAGAAGGACAAATTTTAAGGCTGGTGGATTTGTTACCAGGAAGAGCCATGATAACTGATTTTAATTATAAAGGGTTTTCTTTACGACTCATAAATACCTGAGCACCACAGAGTAAAAGTTTAAGAATAGATTTATTTAATCAAATCAAACCTTTCTAATTTATCAATAGGCTAGTGTTTGGGGGGGGCATGAATTGTAGTTTGGATATAAAAATAAGAGATAATATACAAAAGAAAGTCTATTGTGACACTTGTGCCCTTGGAGAAGTAATCACAACAGCTAGGCTGCAGGATGCTTATAGGTTGGTGCATAGGGAGGGAGGGGCCGCATATAGGAGATGCGCTTATTCCACCAGAATTGATTATTTCTTTATTTCTAAATGCTTGCAAGTAAATCGTTTCTGTTTAAAACATAGATAATTTTTGGATCACTGCATATTACAATGTGATATTCAAATGAAAAATGTTGCCCCTAAATTTCCTTCAGTCACAAAAAGATGGAAATTAAACTCTTCTTTATTAGAAAAGCAAGACATTAAAGATCAATTAGAAAGATTATTTCAGTTTAGGAAGTCTGTTGCTGATCTTTATGATGATTGGTTTACTTGGTGGTATGAAACCAAAAATGATATAAAAAAAAACACCTCATTGAAATTGGTAGACCACAAAGTAATAAAGAATACTATATTTAGAATGTAGAGATCAATTCTATAAAGTTATGTATTTACCAAATGCATCTGATAGTAGGATAAAAACTCAATAGATAACATTAAACATAAAATGAGAAAATATCAATATGACAGGGCAACTTCATTATACGCCAAATTTAGATATGGGACAATGAATCAACCTTTCTCAGACCCTTTCGAAGCCTGTAAATATAAAACAGAACATAGGGTCATGGAATGCCTATATGACAGTGAAGGTATTTTGAGACAAGCAGATGTTGAAATGCTGGAGATACTTCAGCACACAGTCACTAAGACTTTAGGGGAAGATTTAATTCCACAGAGCACCTGGGATGCATTAGTGGCATGTCAGACCACAAAACTATTTAACAAGATATTTAAAGATACTGAAGGTCCAATAAGATTGCTAGAAGTTCAAGAGACAAATTACTAAACTTAGGCTGGGTGTATCACCCGGGGAAGATGGCCTAACAAATGAATTCTTTAAGACCTTTAAGGATCAGATGGTGGTAATCCTGGCAGAAGTAAATAATGAAATGTTAATGTCTGGGAATGTTTCTCATGATTTCACAAAGGCTATTATAATTTGCTTGCATAAAAATGGGGATAAACATGATTTAAATAATTGGAGACAGATTAGTCTCCTGAATACAGATTATAAAATCTTATCATATATCCTTTGTAAAAGAATGCAAAAGGCTGCAGTAGAGCTGATCCATCCTATTCAAACGTGTTCCATTCCTCAGAGAAACATACGACAAAATGTAAGGCTTTTAAGAGAGATACTGTATGTGAATATGGCAAGCAAAAGGAATTAAAAGGTGTTGTGTTAGCACTGGACAAAACAAAAGTGTTTAATAATGTGTCCTACGCATTTTTATTAAGAGTACTACAAAAATATGGTATGCCTAGATCTTTGACTAGATGAATTGAACTTCTGTATAAAAACGCAATAGCTATTCCTTCTATTAATGGTCTGTTGGGGGGTTCTATTAGTTTAAAGAGAGGAGTACGACAGGGGTGTTCCCTCAGCCCCCTATTATATACATTTTGTTTGGATCCAATTATAAGAGTCATACTGAATGATGTTGTTAGTATGGGTATTTCACCTGATCCTACTATTCCAACACAGAAAATTGCTGCATATGCGGATGATATAGAAACATAGAAACATAGAATTTGACAGCAGATAAGGACCGCTTGGCCCACCCAGTCTGACCATTTCCCTACCTACTTTGATAAGCTGTAGATCCTAGTTAACCAGCAGCCTACTTCTTCCTACCCCCACCCCCTAGATTGGCCTTATGACTGTCCCATGCATGCTTGAATTCAACCACTGTTGTTGACTCCACAACCTCCTCTGGGAGGCCATTCCATGCATCCACAACCCTCTCTGTGAAAAAATACTTCCTTAAATTACCTCTGAGCTTCCCCCCCTCTATCTTCAAATTGTGCCCTCTTGTTCTTGCACACCTCTTTTTTTGAAAGATGCTACCCTCTTGGACTTTGTTGATTCCCTTGAGGTACTTGAACATTTCTATCATGTCCCTCCTCTCCCTCCTTTCCTCAAGGCTATACATATTAAGCTCCTTTCGTCTCTCTTCATATGTCTTCTGGTGCAGACCCTGCACCATTTTAGTTGCCCTCTTCTGGACAGCTTCCATTCTGTCTATGTCTTTGCAGAGATTGGGTCTCCAGAACTGCACACAGTACTCCATATGTGGTCTCACCAGCTGTCTGTACAGAGGGATAATAACTTCCTGTTTTCTACTGGTGATGCCTCTCTCTATGCATCCCAGTATCCCCCCAGCCCTCCTTGCTGCCCTCTCACATTGCTTGCCCACCTTTAGGTCATCTGATATGACTACCCCCAGGTCCCTTTCCATTTTTGTTGTTGTTAGTATCTCACCCCCCATTGTGTACTCTTCCCCTGGGTTTTTGTTTCCCAGGTGCATTACCTTGCACTTCTTAGCATTGAATCTAAGCTGCCATACATTTGACCATTTCTGTCACCTGAAACTATTTTCTGTAGTATAGGACACCTTAGTCTACCTAGCTGCCAAGTTTAGTACAATTCTGATAACAAAACGGCTTGGCACCATGATTTAGAAAAGTAGCTAAGTGCATTAAGTGTTCTGTGACTGTATGAAACTTTCCCCAACACAGCCTTGCTTCAAACTGCTCCATTTTTGTTTGTGTTTAATATAAAACATCTGTGTACTCCTGTTAGTTACACTGGACTCCCCTAGCCTCTTCTATGACTTTATTTTAATAAAAATATGTATTTTTAATGTATTCTCACCTGTGTGAAACCATGGGTTCTCCAGTATTAGATTTTTATTTATTTAAGTCTCGGATTACATATACCTTTGAGCTAAGAGCTCTTTTACAAAGGTTCCACATCAGTAGAAAGGACAACAGAATAAACAGGACAGTAAAGTACGGTACAATAAAGTGTAAATAGGAGGTGCAAAACTTTTAATGGGCACAAAATCATAACGGACAGTCAATGTAAAACAACAGAGACACATTATGCTAATCAGTTTCAGGCACAGGAAAATGCATACAATACATTGATATCAGCCAGCAGGCTTTGTCAAGACAAACAGGGCACAGGGTGTGTTAAGGGATGTGGGAGGGTGGGCTGGGAAGAGTAAGAGAGGGGGTGGGAGTGGGGGATGTGAGGAGAGGTGGGGCAAGGGGACGGGGAGGAAGGGTGGAGGGGGTAGGGGTATGCAGAGAGGAGGAGTAGGAGGCAAGAGTGCTAAGTTACTATGAAAGAGGTTGAGTGCTAAGGTTGAGGTTTGGGAAAACATGGTTAAGGGAGACAGTCACGGGTGCTAGCTGTAGAGAGTAGTGACCAAAGCTTGACTTTGAACGGGCCCAGCTTAGTTTCGGAGGTGATGTCATTGTTGAAAGCATTCTTCCAGAGGGAGGCCCTGTAACATACATAGAAACATAGAATCTGATGGCAGATAAGGACGGCTTGGCCCACCTAGTCTGCCCATTTCCCTACCTGATGGATAAGCTGCAGAGTAAGCAATAATGCCCGACAGGGTGGGCGGTATTGGCCAATACCGGACCGGCCAGGGTGTAATGAGGCCCGACGCCGCAGGCGGAGGGCTTATAGCTCCTGGCCGGTCCGGTATTGCCCATACCGCCCATCCTGGAGGGCATAATTGCGCTTAGAAAATGGGCTAACTGTTGAAAAATAAATAGACAGAATAGTAGTTTTTAAGTGAATAAATAAGTTTTATTTTTAACATTTTTTTGAAAGTTGAGAAAAAATAGTCCGTTTTTAACATGCTTAAAAATGGTTAAGAATATTGTAAATAGACTGTTAAAAATGGTTAAGAATATTGTAAATAGACTGTTAAACATTGTTTTACTATTTTTTTTTTTTGATGGCCATTCGTACTGTTACCGCAATTGAGAAGCACTCGCTGAACAAGGTAGGAAAGAAAAACATTGAGCTGCAGCCGTTTAGATTGATGGCGGGTGGGCATTCATATTAGAGATGGGGAGGGAACATTTCATCCATACCAGCCGACTACTCACTGCAAATGCCACCACCGAACTGCTCCCGATTCTTCCCCTGTGCAGTTTATTCAAATTTAATCCCTCTCACTACCACAAACAAAAACAGACAAAAAAATAAGTAACTGTCTGTAATATGAATGCCCACCCGCCATCAATCTAAACTGCTGCAGCTCAATGTTTGTCTCCTCTGGGGCACCAGAGTTTTGTATCGTTTCCATGGCGAACTTCTGATTCCCCGCTATCTGCTCTAGGGGGATTGGAAGTAACCGTTTTTTTTCAAGTTTCCTGGTCCTCGCTGCCTGCCCTGAGGACTGGGACTGAGTTATTGAACTTTTCTTTTCTCGGGGAAGTGTGAAGAGGAGTGGTACATAGGGAAACAGCTGGAGCGGCGTGTGGCGAGAGAGAGAGAGAGAGAGAGAGCCAGCCCAGAGCAGCGCGTGAAAACTAAGGGAGATGGAGGAACCCCAAAATACAGCAGGTACTGCTGCGTTTCATACTGTAAGATGGATGATTATTGTTTAAGTAGGGTACTGGGGACACAGGCAGAAAACTACTGAGAAGGGGCATAGGTGCTCTGAATGTCTCACTAACGTAACATTGCCACCTGTTACTTTTGTGTTACGAGCTTCTATCCCAACGGTTCTTCCCTCTGAATTGAATTTCTTTTTTTTTAATAAATAGGCTAGGTTTTGGGGATAGGGCACTGGAGTTGTGGGCAGGGTTGTGCGTGTGTGTCTGTGTGACTATTTGGTCTTTCCTGTCACTTAGCGAGGGCAGAAAATGGCGGCAATTTTAAATTTCAATTATGTGGTTTTAGCCAGTCAGGAAGCAGGGTGGGCACTAGGATTCTTCAGTGGGTGAAGGGGCTCTTGTGCTGGAACTTTTTATTTGCTGAGCGTCTATTGAAAGTTAATCTACCCCCCCTGGCAGGGGTACCAGCCAATCAGAACTCAGCAAATAAAAAGCCTATTTTCTAATCCTAGTTAACCAACAGCCTAATCAATCAATCTACTTCCTCCTACCCCCCACTAGAACTGTCTTATGTCTGTCCCATGCATTCTTGAATTCCCCCACTGTTCTTGACTCCACGACCTCCTCAGGAAGGCTGTTTCATGCATCCACAACCCTCTCTGTGACAAAATACTTCCTCACATTACCTCTGAGCAGTCACCCTCTGTCTTCAAATTGTGCCCCCTTGTTCTTGCACATCTCTTTTTCTGAATGATGCTGCTCTCTTGGACTTTGTTGACTCCCTTGAGGTGATTTTTCTTTTTATTGTATCAACAGTTTTATATTTTTAGGATGTTGATATGTTTGATGTGTTATTTTGTATTTTGTTAAGCACCTTGGCGTTTGAAAGGAACCATAAAAATAAAGATTTGTTATTATTACTGTTATCATTACTTAAAAGTTTCTATCATGTCCCCCTCTCCTTCCTTTCCTCAAGGGTATACATATTAAGCTCCTTTAATCTCTCTTCATGTGTCTTCTGGTACAGATCCTGAACCCTTTTGGTTGCCCTCCTCTGGATAACCTCCACTCTGTCTATGTCTTTGTGAAGATGGGGTTTCCAGAACTGCAAGCAGTACTCCAGATGGGGTATAGAAACATAGGCGAATAATCGTTGCCCTGGGTGGTTTGGCGATGAGGGACCTGTAGGAGCTGAGATTCAGAACCTCGGGTGCAGCGTGGATTACAAGTGGAGCTTAGAAGATCTTGTACTCCAGCTGGCAAGAGGCCTAAGGTTTTTTCTTGGCCATCAGGCAAGTTTGGTATTTGATGTGATTTTTAAGCTGTAGCCAACCGGTTAGGACATAGAGGTCACACGTATGGGTAAGATGGTGGGCTCCTGAGATGAGACTACATGCTTTGTTAAGAGCAGTGGAGATACGTCGGAGCGCGGTATCAGTCGCAGAGCCATAGATGATCAGTTCATAGTCAATTATAGAAATTATAGAGCTCTGCACAGCTATCCTTAAGGCTTCAGGGGTCCGAGATCGCCTGTGTCTGTACAATAGACCAATACAAATATTTACAGCTTAGCAATGTTATCTATATGCATCCCATATGATAGGTTGCTGTCTATGGTGACTCCAAGATACTTAAAGAATTGTACCTGTTTGAAGGCAATACCAAGGCAGTTAGTGATAGGCAGAGGATGTTTCCTGTGCTTGTTATGCGAGCTGCTGAAGTGCATAAGCTTTGTTTTTTTATAGTTTAGTACCAACTTGTGATGACTAAACCATTTCTCTACCGAGGCAAATCGGAGTTGTTGCTGGTTCTCAAGGGGTATAGGCTCTGGATGAGTTGTGTAAATTACGGTATCATCTACGTAGAGTAGGATTTGTTCAGGGCAGGAACTTTGGAGACTGCTTAGACAGAGACTAAATAGGAGTGGCCCCAGGATGGACCCTTGAGGAACCCCAGAGCAAACAGGTCTTGAGTCAGAGAGGACGTCGACAGTTTTGACTTGTTGAGTGCGGTTGTCCAGATAACTTTTAAACCAGGCAGTGGAGTCACAGGAGAGCCCTGCATTAAGTAGTTGTTCCAGTAGTAGAGGGTGATGGACTGTGTCAAATGCTTTTGTCACGTCGATGAAGGCAACACCAACTAATTGACCATGGTCCAGGGAACTGTATATGGAACTGGTGAATTCCATAAGGGCCGAGGTGGCACCATGCCCTTTCTGAATCCATGTGGTTGGGCGCATTAGATATTCAGTAAGCTGGTCAGCTATAATGCATTCAAGAGCCTTATAGAGAGGTGGTAATATGGAGATAGGCCAGTAGTACACGTGAAGAGCCCTGTCTCCACTTTTGTAGACCGGGGTAACCGTGGCTGATTTCCATTTATTACGGAACTGTGCGAGTCTGAGTGAGAGGTTAGAGATCCTGGTTAGAGGTACTAACACTTCCTCAAGGATGAGGGACAGCAGTTTGAGGTCAAATGAGTCCCCACTGTGTCTAGATTTACCAATTGCTTTACAGATGTATTTTCAGACTTCATGCAACGAGACTTGTTTGAATTAGAATGGTGGGTGACTGATCATTGGGAGAGAGCTTACAGGATTGGCCGAGGTGACACCTGCATCAAAAAAGTCAGATCACACCCATTTTTCACAAAATGGTTTCTATGTGAGCTTTACAAAATGCTTGCGTCCTTAAGTGTGTGAGAATTCCACAGAGTCCCTGCCAGACTGTGCTCCTTTTTATTATTTTTATTTCAATGTGAGCTAGTCCCTAAAGCATTTTGCCTGCTCAGCTAAACTCAAGGGAAAATATCTGGTTGATCCTGCCTGCGAGAGGGACGCTGTAGTGCGTCTCCCTCTTGCACCGTCGCACAGCAAGATTTACTCTCCCAGCCGAATCCTGCCTTCCAACTGGCATCAGAGTCAGAAGTGGCCACCGGCAAGCAAGCCTGGGGATTCCAGTACTGAGCATGGAGCGCTCTGCTGCGGGACTGACTCTCGGTCACTCACACTCCCCCTCCTCTTACTTTGGGGGTGCGTTGGGTGCCCACAGCGGCCACTCTGCATTTTCTTTTCTTTTACATTTACCACAGAGCAGCTTCTTTGTTTACAGAAAAGAGCTTTTAGAATATAAAAATACTAAAAATATAGGAGGTACCCAGGCAGACCCAATTATACCACTAGACCACCGGGGCATGTAGCATGGCCAGAGCAATTAGATTAATAGCCCACTGGCCACCAATGACAAAAACTACCATTTTTAATAATAAATACTACAATTTATGTACAAAAGCTTGTCAATCATTAAACATGAGCAAAACCGCATGTGGGTAAGACCAGCCAGGGCCAGGAGCCCTTTCCATACTTCTCCCCTGTGCAAGGTGCAGGTTGTGGGCCTGGGTTGTCCGGAGGCGGGTCTGGGGGCTGGGCACCCTTTGGGCTTATGGCTTGATGGTGGTCAGCTTGTGATCTCAGACTGGGTGCGTAACCTGGGCGTTATTTTTGACAGTGGTCTGACCCTGAAATTACAGGTATATGCCTTTGTCAAATCTTTCTTTTACCATCTAAGAAATATTGCCCAGGTGAAATGCCTGGTTCCTCCGGCTGACCTTCCTACATTGGTCCACACCTTCGTAACCTCCTGCCTTGATTACTGCAATGCCCTCTACCTAGGGCTTCCGGGGGTTGATATCCATCGCTTGCAGCTAGCGCAGAATGTGGCGGCCAGGCTTTTGACTGGCACATCTAGGACCAGTCATATTATGCCTGTGCTGCGCAGACTGCACTGGCTGCCGGTACAGTGGTGTATCACCTTTAAGGTCAGGTTACTGACCTATAAAACCCTACATGAACAGGGATCCCAGTATTTGCAAGATTTCCTTACTCCCTACTGCCCCTTCCACTCACTCTGATCTGCCAATGAGGGATTGCTAGAGATTGCCAGGGTCTGGTTAAAAATATCTGGAGTGCATGCTTTTTCTTGTGCTGCCCCTACCCTGTGGAATTCTTTACCTTGTCAGTTAACAGAATACCTGACTCTCTCGAGTTTTAAATCGGAGCTCAAAACATATTTGTTTTATCAGACTTTTTGTGATGGTTTTTAACTATTTATGGATGTCTATTATTTGATTGTATTGTTTGTGTATTTTATTGTACAGCGCCTTGTCACTTGAAAGGCACTAAAAAATACATTTTACTTTACTTACTTTACTACATTCTACTATAACCATTAATAATATGCTCATACTGATTATGATAATCTAATTTAAAACTGCTTATTGTTTATTTAGTACTATTTTAGGTTTTTAATCTGTTTTTTATATCACTGTAGGGGCCACCCCATACCTAGCTGGCAGCTTCTGCCTACCCCAGGACTTGAACCTAAGTCCATAGCAACTTATTTTTTAAATACACTAAAACTAACTATCTATCCCTATTCTACTAGGTGGAACAGTCTTATGAAGCTGTTACAGACTTGGTATATGGATATTCATGAATATATAAATTATTGGGCTATTTAACCTTGTGATTAAGAAATAAGCACCGCCCACTGATGAAGCCTGCAGTGGGGCTATGTAGGGATGTTTAGTTAGTGAAGCTCATCGTGGTGCGTGTGCCATTTCTTCTTGTTTTGAAACCACTGGAGTACGGGAGCAGCCTGTACCAGGTCCAACCCTCTTCAATGTGTACACCAGCAACATAGGAAAAGGATTATAAGGGAAGGTATGTCCAGACTCTGTGGGATGGACAGTGGGGATAGCGTTAATAGCATGAAGAAGGATGCTGAGAAACTAGAAAAGTGGTTAGCATTTACCAGCTAAGCTTAGTGTCAAAAAAAGCAAAATCATGCTCACGCAGTAGGTCATGAGAGTACAAAGACAGAATATTGTATTAATGAGGTAAAAGTAGAGCACTCAAGGAAATAAAGGAATTAGGGGGTTAATAATTAGTGATAGCATGAAATCCTCTTCCCAATGTAGCACAGTATATGGAGTGGCAGATAGGTGCCACAGTGCATCTGGCTGGCTTTTCTAGTCTCAGGAAATTGGTGATACTGCCTATGTACAGAACACTGGTGAAGCCACATCTGGAGTACTGCCATGCAGTACAGGAACCCACACTTATAAAATGGGCCTGAAATCCTCAAATTCTGATTGGCTAGAACCAGTCACCTGACCGTGCACTACTGTCATCTAATTACTGGTGACCCTCTTTAACGCATGGAGTCGACCTGTGTTTCAAATGTCATAATAACCAGTAGAACTGGTTATTATGGCAGTTTGTGTCACTCATTTCTAGTGCACCACCTCATTGGCTCTTAGTCTGTGTGTGGGTGGGACAAACATCACAACCAACATGGCAGCTCGGTTGCTACGTTACTGAGCACCCGTATTGATTGCTTCCTCTCAGACTCCTTATAGGTAAATTATTAAATGTTTTGAGTACTTATCTGGTTGATCCCACCTTTACAAGATAAAAAATAGATCTGGTTGATCCTGCTGTTACGCTTCGGCTGGGGACTCAGAAGACGGTGACTCAGATCGAGAATGGACTGTGGATGACTGACTACTCTTGTGGTTCCCGTGCCAATTGTGCAGTTCAACCTGAAAAAAAATTAAAACAATAACAACAAAAACTAAATAAATAAATAAAACAAAAAAGGCAAAATGTACTGGAGAGTGAAACAGACTGTGTGTGTGTGTGTGTGTGTGTGTGTGTGTGTGTGTGTGTGTGTGTGTGTGCCTGCCTGTGTCTGTCTCTGTGTGTATCTCTCTGTTGCTGACAAAACTGCTTTCTGAGTTGAATGATTCTGCTTTCTGAGAAAAAAAAAATTCCTGTATCCTAGCAGTATAGCCTAGAGGTTAGAGTAACGCGCTGTGAATGAGCTTAGTTTAGCAGACCTTGGTTTGATTCCCCCAACCTCCACTTGCATTCTGAGTGATTCTAAGCAAGCCACTAAAGCTCCTGGGTCACCCCTGAAAACAGGAAGTTGTGCCTAGTGGGCCTTACCTGGCTAACAGAGAATTTAAAAAATGACAAAGAAAATGGCTATGCAACTATGATGTTAACAATTTTTTTTACACACCCTCAGTGTGTGATTATCTCATAAACCTCTCGAGCTGCACTCTCGAGGTTTATGGGTCATCACACACCTCGGGTGTGTAAAAAAAGTCCATAACACACAGTTGCATTGCCATTATTCTCTATGCTACCCACAGTCATCCTGGTAATTAGCCTCACCACAAATCACAACTCAACACTGGAATGTTCAAAACGTGAATGGCAGCCATTTTTTCCCTCACAGTCACAATCAGTACCTATATTTCTATGATCGCAACAGCCCAATTTACTTTTGCATGCGTGGTCACTTCCACTACTTCTCTGTTATCCCTGTCCTGCTTGTCCTACATACCCTTCAATAAAAGCTACATGATAAAATACGTTTATTTATTTTAAAACTTAATTTCACTGTCAACCAGAGCAGCCGATGTGTTTCAACTAGCAAAGCTGCACATGCCACCTGTAATAATTAACGGAGGCAGGTAACTTTAGTTAGCAATGGTTTACTAATAACTGCCAACTTTGTACAGTGCAAATGCATATACAATCTGGTTCTTCCTTTATCTGGCAGGTTATAAGCCCACCAAGCCTGATTTATATACAGATTC
The DNA here is from genome assembly GCA_016271365.2 of Neoceratodus forsteri. Classification (NCBI taxonomy): domain Eukaryota; kingdom Metazoa; phylum Chordata; order Ceratodontiformes; family Ceratodontidae; genus Neoceratodus; species Neoceratodus forsteri. The sequence goes on along the minus strand of CM028131.1, from coordinate 153,757,650 downwards.
AAAAGTTGTGACGTCACACCAGACATGTGTAATTAATATGCATATATTCTCATTAATACACATATACTCATATCTCCTCCCTTTAGTATGATCATTTCAATAATCAACAATTTCATAACTTTAAGAAAAAATTATAGCGACAGTTTTGGGCACACACAAACCTCAACAGAAGGACGCTGACTTCAAAAAAGTTAACATATTTATTAAACCGCAGAACAACACACAAGCTGACAGACTTTTGCCTGATATGTTATACTTTACAATTCTGTTAGTCCAACAGTTCAGAACCTCTTTAGATCCTGTATCTTGCAGGCTTTATTATCAGGTGACCACTCACTTGACTCACCCTGGTCAGGCCTTCCATTTGGCCGCTCATGCTCCTTGGGGTGGCCGATGTCACTGCTGATGTCGTCGGTGGTGGGTGCTTGCTTGGATCCTGCTGTTGCTGTGCCACCATAGCTGTGTCTCTTCCTCCAGACATCTCTCTCCCTGCTGCTGGCCTCTCTCTCCTGCCGCTGGCTTGGCATCACTCTCTCTTTCATCACTGGGCAACAGATCATGTTTCTCCTGTGAAAAACTTGACTGTGGCCCTGGAGTTCCCAAAATGTCTCTTTGGTTGGGTTGATACTGCTTTCCATTAGATTCCATGACATATGATCGAGGAGTTTGTGCTGGCGTGAGGACTATTCCAGAGGTCCGTTCATTTTCAGCAGTGTGCAGATGCACTGACTGTTCTGGAGTTAAAGCAGGCAAGGGGTGCGCATTTTGATTGTAATAGGACTGTTGTCTTCTCTGGTTTTTCTATGAGGCACTCGCACATCAGACTCCATCTGTTTGGGTTTTAGCAGTTCGTGCCCGGTTGAAATCAAGGTTCTTGTTTGACATCCCATTAACAGTTGTTTGCTGATGGCCCCAGGCCTTCAGTAGGCATGTTTCTCATGTCAAGCAGTGCAAGGTAGTGATCGTTATGGTCCCGCTTGGCTTTGTTTAGCAAATTCTTAATTATTTGAACAGCTTATTCGACCAGCCATTTGCTCTGAGGATCTGGGTGGTGAAGTGGTATGTTTGAACTCATACTTCTTTACAAAAGTTTCAAACTCAGCACTTGCAAATTGAGAGACAATATTTCAGGTATTCCCCATCTTGCATATTGTGATTTAACATGGTTGATCACAGTCTCACTTCTATTTTGCAATCTAGAAATCTCAATAAAATTTGAATAGTCATCTACCTTCACAAGATAGTTTTCTCTGTTAAATTTAAATAAATCAGCTCTAAACTTTTGTCAAGGTCTCTCAGGGATTTCATGGGGTTTCACGGGTTCTATTGGTTGAGCTTTTCTGTAGCTGGTGCAGGTGCCATAATTGGCTTCTGAGTTGCTAATCTGGCTATTCATACCAGGTAAAAACAGAAAGGGAGGGCTAAAGGCCCAATGTTCTATGGGTGGGGGGATAGCTCTTCCCACATCCCCTACTTAAGCTCAGCACTTCTGTCACTCAAAGTTTAGCATTTCGAAATCTGGAACTTCCTTGCAGGTGTCTCTGTGCTGTTGTGACTGCTGTCTGGTGTGGTTGGGCTCTCTCCTCTGCTCGTTTTCCCCTCTCCTGTTCCTCCTCATTTGCGTCCCCTCTTTATTCGTTCATCTCTGTTTCTTTTATTTCCTCCTGTTTCCTCTTGTTCATTTTGTTCCCCCTCCCCCACCTTCCTTCTCTCTTTCTTGCTCTGCCCTCTTCTCCCATTTGTTTCCCCCCCATCATCACCGTTCTCTTCTTCATTTTCCCTTGTGTCCTCCTGTTCATCCCCCCCCATTCCATTTTCTCCTTCATTACCCAGATGTTTCCCATTTGATTTCTCCTCCCTCCCTGTTTGTTTCTTTTGGGCTCTCCTTCCAGCCTTCAGCTTCCACCTTCACTCTGCTCCTTGCCTGCTCTTCCTGGTTGTTGTGTCATCTGCGGCGTTTGACTCCTTGGCTGACTTCCTGGATCTGGAAGGCAATGTTCCAGTTCAGTTTGCACTACATCAGAATTCCTCATCTTCCGTGACCCGTCACTCTGAAAGCTCCATTTTGCTGCACTAATCGAACTAGTAGTTTCCTGCATAAACTTAGTCCATCATTGTGTGCACTTGCCATTTGCACTTCACCTGGACTCATTCATCATTCTGACAGGACATTAATTTATCTACTGTGCTGGACTTCTTGCCTGTGAGATGACTTCAAGACTTGAGGCAGACTGCGAGGACACATATTAATGACCTTTCCTGTGGTTGTTCCACACACTCGATGAATGACTATGTCCTCACATGCATTTTTGACTTTGCTCATTTCAGAGCCCTTTATTGCCTGTATTAACTGCATTTCTTGTATTCAGCCTTTCAATGTTTTCTGCCCCGTTCCTTCAGTACCAGTGATCCATATGCTTCTGTCCTAAGCTGAGCGCTCCCAAATCTATGCCATTATATTGATTCAGTGCTTGTTGCCTGCCTACCATGCTTTTCCTTGGTGGAGTTGGATGTGCTAGCTGGAAGTTTTCCCACCTGAGTGTCTGCTGTCTCATTGGACCGTCTGTCTCCTAGTCCTCTTCTGGACCAACCCACTGGTTCTCGTTCTGTCTCTCTGACTGCTTTATTGCTTTTACACAGCCTTTCCCTTGCTACCATGATAACCTCTTGGCATCCTTTGCTGTGGGTGCTGCCTCTTTGGTGGCATCATTTACCAACTGATGGACTTTTGGGTTCCCCATATTGGGCTCGGCGTTTGATATTTCGCGCCCCTGAATTGCAAACTCTGGGTTCCCGGATTTACAGGGATTCCCGTATTTTGCAGGGATTTGGTGCCATCTTCTAGGACCTTCCTGCCATAGACCTGCAATACTTTTTCAGGCCATCAGTGCAATTTCGCTTCCATAGGACATAATGCATTCTACAGGACAAGCAACCTAGTATTGTTAAATTCCATCTCAGGTCCTCCGGGAAAGACCATCAGTGCTACCTCCTCTCTTTTGATACCTATATTTCCTTCACTACACCTGCACAGAGAATGGCATCACTGTCTGCTGACCTACTTGGGGGGTCAGTTCATTGCTGCCTCCTCTGTGGCTAACTGTGGATACCTAGCGTCTAGGCATGCTCTAGTCCTACATGAAGGTCTTGTTCCATTCCATCTGTGTCCTTTGGGACTGACCATCACTGCTGACCTATGTGGGGTCACTTCGCTCATGCTTCCTTGTTCTGCCTATGTGGGGTTCCTATTCCTCTGCCTTGTGATGCCCCTATCACCAGACTTTCGTATTGATGCTGCTTATATAGTCAGATTACCTTTGAAGGTGCTCCTGTTCTGTTTCATCCTACCATGCTATGGCAACTGCACCGTCATGCAATACTTCACCTGACTCTGAGGCGGGGTCATCTGGCACTCCTGTGGTCAATGACATCTCAGGTTCTCTGTGTCGGACCTCCATTTCTGACCTACATGAAGGTCTTCTCATACACTCCTGCTGACCTAACAGTCTCTGTCCCTAGCTCTGCCTCTTGGCTATTGAGCAAAGGTGTGCTTCGCTGGCCACTGAGGACGGGAGTCCCTGACTCCAACTTCGTTCTCTACTCATTCTATTTCATTCCTCTCCTCAAGCAATCTCCATCTCTGACTCTACCTGAGTGGCATCAAGCGATGGCTGGCCTTCCCACCCATCAGTGATAGGAGTCTGTTCTTCTCTCCATTCCTCCCTTCCTTCCTTCCATCCATCATCTTCCTGCTTTGGATCCCCACAGTACTGTCACCTTCTTCAACATCGGCATGGCTTCCTCACCTTTGGGCTGGCTCTGGATTGCTTCCTGGATTTCCTCCTTCTTTGTTCCTTTTGGGACCTTCAATTTCACTACATTCTAGTGCTCAACCATCCATCAGTTTCGTTCCCTGGATTCATTCTCTTTTCAAGTTTTCAGTTTTTGAATACCACACCAGAACTCCTTGACATTGTTTAACTACCTGTCTTCCTTCATCTGGACATCCATCCAAACTGGATTCTCCTTCATCTTCCAAAATCAACCTTTCTACTCATATCGTCAAAGATTCAGAGAATATGACTCATTGATCAGCAAGACTTCAGAAGTTAAGACTCTTCTGCTTAACCAGACTATTTCTCATCGGCTTATCCAGACTCAGTCCAACTCATTTAGAATTATCTCCTGTTAGCATGCAAGGAGGACAGGCAGGTCAGTAGCCATTGGCCCTCAGAGGTTTCCCCAAGGGGGGGGGTTCCACTCCTGTGTGCTACTGGTCACACTGTCCAGAGTTGGAGGAGGTAATCTCAAATCGTTAACAAGCTTTTTGGGCCTCCTATTCCTTACACCTACCCAGCATTCCTATCAAGGGTGGGAACAGAGAAAGGCCAAATTTCAAATTCATAACCTTCAATTTGATACCCTTTACATTCATAACCTTAAAGTTCATAAGTATACACAAGTACTACAATATGCACCACCATCTCTTGCTCTTCTCCTGCTTTTCTCTATTCCCAAATGACTGCAATGTATTTTTGTGAGCATTTCTTTTCATAGCAGGCACTATCAGGCTCTTACCCTTCTGAACTGATCCACTTTCAGTGACGATTTGTACTTGAAATATATATAAACTGTTGTCTGATGTCTGGATCTACTTGTGATCTTTCAGTGGACCAACCTTATAACACAGTCTCTTTTAATTTCTGTAGCGCTGGGTCTATTGGTGTTTCCTCTTGAAACTTTTAATGTCTCATCAGTGACTTTGTATTTTAGCAGTTGTGTGAACCTCATATTTATCAATGTTATTTTCAGGTAGTAAAGCTTTCTGGAATGCCCTGCTGAGGGTGTCAGCTATGTAATGTTCTCGTCCTGCTTTGTACATAACTTGCAAATCATATTTCTGTAGCTTAAGCATCATCTCTAAATTTGAGATGGAGCAGTAGGCAATGGCTTCTTGAACAAACTCTCTAGTGACTTGTAATCAGTTTCTACTAGCACTTTCTGTCAGATATAGATATATATATATATATATATATATATATATATATATATATCTCCATGAGTGAGGTGTCTGATGTCAAACTGCTCGGTGCACATAAATCATTTATTTAACGAGTATCCCATTGCATATCCATTTATGCAATAGGGTCATGGTTATTTTTTGTAGTTTTTATATTTTTTTATATTTTATTTGGCTTTTTTATTTATAAAATTGAGGGTATTTTTTGTGCTGTGCTTTTAATCATTGCACATTGAATAGTGGTTTAGTATGCTGTTACATTTGTAGCATGCCATTTTATTGGCTCTGATTTTGTGTGTGGGTGGGCTAATCATTTTTATGTTTGCTTGCACGCATGTGCAAGAAACATAGTGCCATCATCGGAGATTTCGGAGGTGTGTCACCTCCTCCTCCAATTCAGTCAGTGTGTTGGCAGGCACGGCCCCTGTAAGCCAATGCATGCTGGAGCTGTCTATGACAAGCTCCAAAATGCAGTGGCATACAGTTCAAAGGGGGAGCTACGCTTGAGTGAGCAGCGATAAGATATCGCCCTCACCAGGCTCCCCCACACACACACACACACACCACGCAGGCGCAGCGCCTCGCATGCACGCACACACTGTATAGCCGACAGGGTGCCCAATCTGGCTGTGCTTCGCCTCCCCACCTCCCCCAGTTTTCAAAATGCCACGCTGGGTGACCACCCCAGTGTGGCAACTAATGATATAGCCGACGGGGGGTGCCCAATCCCCCATCGGCTCCACTGTCCTCACCCTTCCCGAGTACTGAGTGCCACGCTGGAAGCCCACCCCAGCGTGACAATCAATGCTTTGGCCGACGGGGGTGCCCAATACCCTGTCGGCTGAACGCCCCCCTCCAACCATCCTTGTGCCATGCTGGGAGCCCACCCCAGCGTGGCAAACATCCCGCGTCATCCTTTTTTTAACCTGTAAAGAAAAAATGGTCCACGTGTCTCCTGGCCCCCTCCACAACCTACACACACCCTGCGCACCTTGCCCCTCCACCCCCCTCACCCCATACTTACCTCCAGACCTCGTGCGACGATCTTTGGTGGACGGGAACACATCTGCACTCTTCAAAGCCGACCGCAAACTGAGGAAATGCCGGTAAGTTGTATAATGGGCTAGACAGGGGTTTTTCAACTTTGTTGCATATCTCAGGCATTTTTTGGAATTTTTGCACAAAATTTTCAACATGCAGTTTTTGAGACCCCTTCTCATGAATGATGTCACTGTCATGGCGTTATTCGGGCCCAAAGGGTGATTTCGCAGTCACTGAGCAGTCACGGTGCTAAATCATCCTTTGGGCCTGAATAACACCATGACAGTGAACACATTCATGAGAAGGGGTCCCAAAAACCCCATGTTGAAAATTTGGTGCCATAATTCCAAATAATGACTGTTTTTCGAGCGTGTGTTGCGCAGTTCCTACTCAACTCGTAAGTTCGCGAATTTTCAATATTTTCACTCCAGATTTTCAACATTGCCATTTTACTACACCTTCTTATGAGTAGTACAGCTGTCATTTTTCACATCTCACCCAAAATGTGTTTCTGCCCATGTAGCGCACAATGGCGCAGTCGGTGTAATGAAATCAATGTCAGGGATAAATTAAGAAAATCACAGTGACACTGTTCATGAGCAAAGGTCTTAAAATGGCTATGTTGAAAATTTGGTGAAAATATTCCAAAAATGACTGTTTTACGGTCGTTGTACAGTTCCTACGCGCTTTCGTAGGTTAAGTGAATTTTCAATATTTTCACTCCAGATTTTCAACATTGCCATTTTACCACACCTTCTTATGAGCAGTACAGCTGTCATTTTCACATCTCACCCAAAGCGTGTTTCCACCCATATGGCGCACAATGGGCGCGGTCGTTTATCTTGAAATCAATGTCGGGACAAATTAAGAAAATCACAGTGACACTGTTCATGAGCAGAGGTCTTAAAATGGCTATGTTGAAAATTTGGTGAAAAATTCCTAAAATGACTGTTTTGGCGTGCGTTACACAGTTCCTATGCTTCTTCGTAAGTTTGCAAATTTAATATTTCCTCCAGATTTTCAACACTGCCATTTATTGCACTTCCTTATGAACATTACAGCTGCAATTTTTCATATATAGCCCAAAATGTGTTTCGCACATATGGCGCACAATGGTGCTGTTGGTGTCGCGAAAGCAATGTTTAGGACAGATTAAGAAAATCACAGTTACACTGTTCATGAGCAGAGGTCTTAAAATGGCTATGTTGAAAATTTGGTGACAAAAGTCCATAAAATGACTGTGTTACGAGTGAGCATTGCGCGGTTTCCACGCACCCTCGTTAGTTCATGACTTTGTAATATTTTCAGTCCAGATTTTCACCAGTGGCATTTTCCCACACTTCCTTATGAACAGTACAGCTGTCATTTTTCACAACATGGCTGAAGTGTGTTTTCACACTTTCAGCGCAGAGATGCGTGGTCGCTGTTGGAAATCATTGTTCGGCACAGATAAAGAAAATCACAGTGACACTGTTCATGATCGGAGGCACCAAAATGCCTGAGTTGACAATCTGCTGTAAAAATTCCCCAACCTAATTATATTACAGGTGTGCGTTGCACAGTTTCTATGTACACTCATGACTTCACCATTTTTTTAAATATTTTTACTACAGATTTGCAACATTGCCATTTTTTACACCTCCCCATGAACAGTACAGATGTCATTTTTTACATCCTGTTTGGAATGTTTCTGTACCTGTGGTGCTAAATACCGTAGTCACTGTGCATAAGCAGCTTTCGGCTAACAAACTGATATTCCCCCTGTTCATGAGGTGGGGTCACAAAAAAAACATGTTGAAAATTTGGAGTGAAAATACCAACGAATGCCTGAGGTATTAGGGTTTCCAACCGTAACGCCCAACCCTGTAGAGAATGACAGGCATCAGGGGTGTGACTTGGGATTCTTGCCTGTGATGCTTATACCATTCCACACCCTGCAGTCAGTGAGAGGCATCGAGGTATGCCTTGGACTCTTCGGCCCCAAACTTCACCCCATTCTCCTATATCACACCCATCTCACCATATTTCCTAATGAAATGGGGTGCGCATAAGGGCCAAAGACCCCAAGGAACACCGTGACACTTGTCAGTGTCTGCAGGGTGGGGTGTGGTGAAATGGCGTGGCTGTTATGCCTGACGACCCAAACGCACACCCCAATGCCTGTCACTCTCTGCAGGGTGGTGGTGGGGTTGGCTTCAGTTCAATACTTCACTGCCATTCCTATTACACAGCTCTGTAACTTCTACACTACCACTGCCAATGCCAGCAAGCAAACATTCGGCATTGACAAATGCTTGTTTTAAAAGGCGGCTGTGTTTTGTACTTAGCAAGGAGCCAGTAATTTATTGACTGTGAGTCTGAATCTGACCTTACTGTAGAGATTTATTTGGTAGTTTGTTTATTTTTTTTATATATTCTTCATTCGGTTGGTTCGCCCTTTTGTTCTTCTGTCCGATCGAGTCAGAAGTGGAAGCGCTTGTGTGGGTCATGTGGCATCAGATTTCAGAGTCTGGGAACTGGGGACAGTTTTCAGTCTGGATTACTGATAGTGTATTGTTCCCAATGGACTGTTGGTTCTTTTTTTTTCTTTTTTTAAGCACCATTTCTTGAAGAAAACCAGAGGTGATGGCATGGAGTGGCAGTTGACTGTAGCAGTGGAGAGCAGCAGTTTCAGTTAGAGATGTTGTGAAGTTTAAATCTTCCAGCGAAGTTCCCATGAAGTCGCCAAATTTGCCCCACAAAAAACTTCACGTAAATGGCTTCTCTAGCGCTAAAACTTTACAGGGTAACTTCATTGGTTAACTTTGACTTTTTTTAGTAACTTTGAAGGTAATTGGCTTCTGATGCCAAAACTTTGCCGGTTAACTTCGAAGATAACTTTGACTTTGTCATTAACTTAGGAGTTAATGAAAAACATGGTTTGTCACAAGATTCTCTTACTGCAGATCACATGGGAGACTCCATGCAGGCAGGAAGTGAATGTTTCACTTTCATTTTGGCAGTTCTAGCTGAAGGAGACAGTCTCATAGACTCAGAGAGCATTTTAGCAGCGATATGTATCTTTAGAGTTTAATATATTTTACACCTTTTTGAGTAGTAATACTCATCTTTCTTTACTGTAGTTTATGATTTTATAAATGTTGTTAGTGTATACCTTTTTCTGACTTCTTACTATATTTTTCTTTCATTTTCTTAACATTTCTTTTTGTAATGGAGGGGCAGCATCAGAATTCAGTGGAGTCCAGACCGGGTGGGGCTGGAGTACCAGTAAGGAACCCATGCCTTAGCAGGCATGTTTTTTGCTGCCCCCCAGCTCAGGAAGGGAGTTCTGCTGCTGCAGAGCAGCAGCAACAAGAAAAATCTCAGCAGTCTGAACAACAGCAGCAGGAATAACAGCAGCAGAAGTAGCCACAAGTCCCCCCCTCAGCAGGAGCCTGCCACCTCCTCTTCTGGTGCTCCCCCACTCCCGCAGTGCTCTGTGGTGTGGGACTTTTTTGATATGCACTCTTCAGATGAGACAGTGGCCATCTGTAAGGTGTGTGTGTGTTGTGTGAGGCAGGTAAAAAAGGGAGCCATCTTGGGACCGGCGGCCAGAGGACGCACCTCCGCATCCACCACCTCACTGAGTGGAGGGCCAAGGAGCATGATGTGGCTGCATCACGTGATGGTGGTGGTGGTGATGGCCCTGGAGTAAATGTCGAGAAGCATGAGGTCGGCGGTGCTACTGCAGTGAGTCAGCATGGCTGGCATGGGATGGACCACAGCAGTGCTCCTCCTGTACCTCACAGACAGCACCACCATTATGGCAGTAATGATGACCCCATGGCACCTGCCACAAATGGCCATTTGGCAGCTTCGTAGGCTGAGGTGACTGATCTGCGGCAAGAATTTAACACCTTCCAGTAGGAAGTGATGGATCAGCTGGACAGTGTCATGTCGAGCCATGGGAGGATCTTCACTCTCCTATCTGAGCTACATGGTGGTGGGTATGGCTCTCATCTTCTGGCATTGCTGGTGGAGTGGTCTGAGTTGTTTTGTTTCAAGAAACATTTTATTTTATATGTAGTTATTCTGTCATCTATGTTCTTAATTTCTCCACTCTCTAGTCCCCCTTATTAAAAATAAAAAGCACCAAAAAAATATCCTTAACTTGATTTCCAAGATAGCCACCCTGGATCGTCTATCTCACATAGTGACCAACACCTTCCCCAAATATTTTACATATTGGGACCCCTTTCTTACATATCTTTTCCCTAGAACTAGAGTAGGGTGAAGCTTCCGTATAATGCTGAGTTGGTTACACGTGGCTACCCCTGTTGGTTTCTGCCATTACCCGTAGACTACCATCTTTCCCTACCCTGTCTATCCTTGAGCACTTCTTCCGTTGAAATACATCCCAAGTGTTCTGGTCTTTAGGTCAATGTTTTGTATGTTACAGGCTATGAGAACGTACCCTGGTCTTGTTTTGCTATTATATCAATCCCCCTGACATGCTATTAGTTACAGCATTTCAGACCTAGTGGTACTTATTTTTCCTACTGTATCAAGATCTTTTCAGCATTGTTCCTCTGCATGCTTATTATCTGAAATGTATCACTCTCTAAACCTGTATGTGGTTTATCATGTTATATTTTCTGTACCCTGTTCTTTTCTCCTATGTGTGTCTCTCTGAGGAAAAATGTTCAATAAACAGCATTAACGACAAAAAAAACACACCAAAAAAATATAAAAAGTTACAAAAAGTAGAAAAAAAAAGCTATTGTTTTAAGGACTTTTTTCTCTATCTTCTTTTTATGTTTGCCGTGCACACTAGCACAAGTCAAACATTTTGCTGTGTGCAGGGTTTTGAGAGGTTTGTCACAGTGGTCCAATGCAAGAGATTCTACAGGGGGTTTGACCAATAATCAGCAAGGCTGACCATGACACTGTTTATGCATGAAAGTGCATGAACTTCAAAACAATGTGCTGACAGACAAATTCATAAATCAGCTTTTCAGCAAGCACAGGTGACTGATCTCACCATGTGCTCTCAGCCTGCCTGCTCCTCCCCCCTCCAACATTTTACACACACACACACACACAGGTCCAGCTGCAGTCTCTAGGTACCTGAGGGAGCCATAGAATTATATTTGTTCCTTGGAATCAGGGGTGAGACATATCAGAAGTTTGTTTTATTGTTCATGTAACATTCCAGGGATTGAAACTGAAACCTGAAACTGCTCACTTTGCTATTGTGTGTGTGTGTGTGTGTGTGTGTCTCTCGCTGGCTACACCTACACACACACACACACACAATGAGTCAGGTTACACATGTTGTAGTAGGCTGCTAACAGAGTGGAAAATGGAACATTTAAGAACATTAATGGTCACTTGGCTGCTAGGGTAGTAAATAAGTGACCAGTACACATTAATATAGGGTAGATCAAACAATGAAATAACTTGTGGCTGGCATTGATGTTTAAATAATGGTTGCCTATAAAACTGGAGTTTAGCTTACCCCTTCAAAGTGCAACAACTTGCAAATTTGAATACTTACCATTTAAACAATTTCTTGGGGAGGACTCCCATATCCTCTGTTTAAAGACAAAAAAAGATCCCCTGGTAAAATTATGGGAATGGTCCCACTCTCAGGCAGGCCCAGCTGCAGTCTCTAGGTATCTGAGGCCAGCCATATAATTATATTTTTTCCTTGGAGTCAGGGGTGGAAGAGACCCAACAGAACTTTGCTTTATCTTCCATGTAAGTCTTAAATGCACCACAGAGCATCTAAAACTCCAGAGCTTCTGGGGGCTGCTCATAACACTGACAATGGGGGTGCCCAATCCACCATTGTCTCCACCTGAAAAAAAGAAAACCCTCACTTGTAGTTGAATTTTTTTTACATAAACACTGTAAAACCAAAAATGTCCATCGATGGCTGTTGCTGTCATGCTGTAATTGCCCCACTCCCCCAAGCCCAGCCCATATTAGCCTTCCTGCATGGGAATCTGCACTGTAGATATAGTTCAACAGCACTACCAGCGGCGAACATCTGGCATTGACAATTGCTTGTTTATCTGGATGTCCCTTGCTTGTCCAGTTTTGTTATTTCTTTAATCCTTTTTACACATGATGAACCACTTTCCTTCCTTTCACTTTGGTTACTGGTTCAGTATGTGCACTCTCTCCTTTTATCTACAAATGTTAAGTATTTGCCACATTAAATAAATTGTTTCCCCATGGTTTGTGATAGTGTGTAACTAGTAATTGTGTTGTGTGCAACTGCCAACCACCCAAAGAAATGCAAACCATAACACAAACATGAGCTATTCTACTGAGAAGTTAAACATAAATCTGTTTTAAGCACTTAACATGTTTACTGCATTTGCCAGAAATGTGAAGTTGTGTCCCCAAACATAAATTGCTTCCCTTCACTGAAATAATGTTGCCACATACACCTGATAAGGCAGAACAAAGCACATTTGAGACTTGTAAGAGAACTTAAACATACTTATCGTACTAAGCTGTTTTGGGACTCCCACCCCACTTTGTTTCAGTCAAATACTCTTGCCGCACAAACCTGAGAAGGCGACGGAAAGCATATGTGAAGCTTGCAAGAGAACTTAAACATGTTTATCATACTAAGCATTTTTGGGCCTGCAACCCCACCACCACCACCAGCACTTTGCCAGAAATGTGAAGTTGTGTCCCCAGAGAGAAAACACTTCCTTTCATTCAAATACTGTTGCTGCACACAGCTGAGAAGGCAGTGCAAAGCATATGTGAAGCTTGCAAGAGAACCTAAACATATATTGTACTATGCATTTTTGGGCCTGCCACCCCACCAGCAGCACTTTGCCAGAAATGTGAAGTCATGTCCCCAGAGAAAAAACGTTTCCTTTCAGTCAAATACTATTGCCACATGGAGAGGGTGCTTTGCTGCTGCTGCTGTTCCAAAGTCAGAGAAATGGCCTCTTGCTTGTTGTGGTCCTGGATTCATGATGGCATATAGACATACTGCACAGGTAAGGACCTTTGTTTTCTTTTCATTGTAAGGGAGGGGAGTTATTGCTACTGTTCAAAGTCTAATATATTTGTACTTCTCTTTCATTGATTTTCAGTTATTTGTGCATATGACACTATACTGCTGGACAGTTACAACATAGATGCTGTTGTCTGGCTCATGCCCAACATTGGCCAACCATGAAGGTAAGTATTTTTTTGTTTGGGGGGCTTGCTCATTGGGGATTCATGATGTCACATAGACATAGTGCACAGGTAAGGACCTTTGTTTTATTTTCATTGGGGGGTGGTTATTGCTACTGTTCGAAGTCTAATATATTCATACTTCTTTCATTGATTTTTAGTTATTTGTGCAGAATGCAGATAGATGACATCACACTGCTGGACAACTACAGAATAGATGCTATTGTCTGACTCATACACAACACTGGTCAGCCATGAAGGTAAGTTTTTTGGGTTTTTTTCCTTAGGGGGTGGGTGGGGACTTGTTTCTGTACCATAATTGATAAATTAATTTTATTTTTAATCACTGCCTCTGCTGCTAAATGAGAAAAAGACTGAGGTAGAACGGTCAGTGGGGGATGCTGCAACAGAAGGTAAAGCCATCAAAAAATGGAGAGCAATGAGTACCAATGCCCATAGTCTGGGTAACAAGCTTCCTGAATTAGTGGCCTTGATGGAGGAGGAACAACTGGATATCGTGGCAGTCACAGAAACATGGTACACACAAAACCATGACTGGGACATAAACATACCAGGATACACTGTCTACAGGAGGGACAGGGAGAGTAAAAGAGGAGGAGGAGCAGTTCTTTACATAAGTGAAGGAATAAAAGCAACAGAACAAAAGGGTAAACAGGGAGGAGAAGAAGCACTGTGGGTAAATTTGGAGACAGGCAATCGCACCACAATCCGCACAGGGGTTGTATACAGACCCCCTTCTCAGGGGGAGGAAATGGACAAGGAAATGATAGAAAGTATACTTAGAAAGGCAGAAAAAGGGGATATATTGCTGATGGGTGATCTGAATATGCCAGATGTTAACTCGAGTGCAGTTGCAGCTGCCACTTCAAAGAGTGCAGTTATTCTAGATGCCCTACAGGGGCATGCCTTAGACAACTAGTACTGAAGCCCACTTTCGAGAGGAGCAATATTAGACTTGATTCTCTCAAATGGAGATGGAGAGAGGATCACAGATGTAAGTGGTAGCCATCTGGAACTAGCGACCATCGAACAGTATGGTTCACAGTAAACACAGCAATAGAGTCAAGCCATACAAAGACAAAAGTACTGGACTTTAGGAGGGCTGACTTTGCCAAAATGGGTGAGTGCCTAAGGATTGCACTAGCAAATGGGCAGGAAGGAGGGGTGGAAGAACAATGGGGAATAATAAAAACTGCCATCACAGAGGTAACAAGCCTTTGTGTGAAGCAAATAAACAAAACAAAACAATCTAAGAAGCCACTATGGTTCTCAAAGGAAGTGGCAGTGAAGGTTCAAGAGAAAAAGAAATCATTCAGGAAGTACAAGGAATCACAGAAGGAGCAGGACAGAGAACTGTATCAGTTAAAGCAAAAGGAGGCTGGGAAGGCAGTCAGAACAGCAAAGGCCCAAACCGAGGAAAAGATAGCCAACTCAGTTAAGAAGGGGGATAAAACCTTTTATAGGTACATCAGGGAGTGAAGGAAGACCAAGGGAGGGATAGTGAGGCTTAAAAAGGGGAGGGAGGGTGGGCAGAGGAGACTGTGAAAAGCAGAGATACTAAACAAATATTTTTGCTCAGTATTTACAAATGAAGAGGGGAGGTACATAAAACAAACAGTAGAAACACTCTGGATACAGAAGTTGATACCAGCCCATTTACAGAAGAAAGGGTTCTGAAAGAACTCTTAAAACTGAAAGTGGACAAAGCAATGGGCCTGATGGGATTCATCCCAGAATTCTAAAAGAGCTAAGGGTAGAACTAGTGACACCACTGACTACCCTTTTTAACAAATCATGGGAGGATGGGGTGGTACCCGAAGACTGGAGGAGGGCAGATGTGATCCCCCTTCACAAAAGTGGGAGCAAGGCAGAAGCAGGAAACTACAGACCTGTGAGTTTAACCTCAGTGATAGGGAAAATGATGAAATCACTTCTGAAGGAAAGAATTGTCAAGTATCTAGAGGCCAGAGGGGCACAGGACCCTAGGCAGCATGGATTCAGAGCGGGAAGGTCATGCCAGATGAATCTGATAGATTTCTTGACTGGGTGACCAAAGTAGTAGATCAGTGAGGGGCTGTGGACATGGTCTACCTAGACTTTAGAAGGCATTTGACACAGTCCCACACAAAGATTAATATACAAGTTAGCCAGCCTGGGAGTGGGTCCCAAGATGACAGCCTGGGTAAAGAATTGGCTGGAGAATAGGACACAGAGGTAATAGTAAATGGAGTCCACTCAGAAGAAAGGAGGGTTACTAGTGGTGCAGGAGTTCAGTATTAGGACCAGTCCTCTTCAATGTCTTTATAAGCGACATTGCAGAAGGACTGGAAGGAAAAATATGTCTCTTTGCAGATGACACAAAGATCTGCAACCGAGTTGATGCACAGGTGGGGTGGAAAGGATGAGAAGGGACTTGGCAAGGTTAGAGGAATGGTCAAATGTATGGCAGCTTAGATTCAATGCTAAGAAGTGCAAGGTAATGTGCCTGGGAAACAAAAACCCAAGGGAAGAGTACACAATGGGGGGTGAGATACTAACAACAACAAAAATGGAAAGGGACCTGGGGGTAGTCATATCAGATGACCTAAAGGTGGGCAAGCAATGTGAGAGGGCAGCAAGGAGGGCTGGGGGGATACTGATATACATAGGGAGAGGCATCACCAGTAGAAAACAGGAAGTTATTATCCTTCTGTACAGACAGCTGGTGAGACCCCATCTGGAGTACTGTGTGCAGTTCTGGAGACCCAGTCTCCGCAAAGACATAGACAGGATGGAAGCTGTCCAGAGGAGGGCAACTAAAATGGTGCAGGGTCTGCACCGGAAGACATATGAAGAGAGGCTTAAGGAGCTTAATATGTATAGCCTCAAGGAAAGGAGGGAGAGGGGGGACATGATAGAAATGTTCAAGTACCGCAAGGGAATCAACAAAGTCCAAGAGGGTAGCATCTTTCAAAAAAAAGGTGTGCAAGAACAAGAGGGCACAATTTGAAGATATAAGGGGGGCGGCTCAGAGGTAATTTAAGGAAGTATTTTTTCACAGAGAGGGTTGTGGATGCATGGAATGGCCTTCCGGAGGAGGTTGTGGAGTCAATAACAGTGGTGGAATTCAAGCATGCATGGGACAGTCATAAGGCAATTCTAGGGAGTGGGGGTAGGAAGAAGTAGGCTGCTGGTTAACTAGGATCTGCAGCTTATCCAGTAGGTAGGGAAATGGGCAGACTGGGTGGGCCAAGCGGTCCTTATCTGCCGTCAAATTCTATGTTTCTATGTTTCTATGTTCTTCCTTATCCTTACAGGTATTCCTTGTACCTGAATTTGTTTCAACGATGTGCTTGATTCACCAAGCAAATTATGTCAGTCCACAGACAGTACCTAGAAAACAAGAAAGGATTACTGTGAATAAAAGTTGTGAAAAGGAAAGGAAAGGAAAGGAAAGGAAAGGAAAGGAAAGGAAAGGAAAACATTAAATGATAGTGATACATATTGTCAGAATACTACTGCTAGCCATGCAGTTCTGTTTTGGTGTCTGTGTTCTGCAGTAGAACCAGCAAAATCTGCGTGAAAAAGATATTACATGAAAACATTTTAATGCTGCAATGAATCTCATCAATCATGGACTGATTTTTTGGCTCTAGTAGGCTTATAGAAGGGCTGCAGTGTCTGAAAAACAGTGCAGGTGTCTCACCAACAGCAGATGAAGAAAGTCCTTGATACAGGATGATGTCTTTCAGACTTCAGTCAGTGGATTGATGGAGCACCAAGATGAATCTGTCAAGAGGAGAGTTTTGAGGAGGTACAGGAGGCGATTCTGTTCATCACATTGGTTAGTGGCAATGAATCATCACTACGGTGGTGGAAGTGGTAGCCAATGCTGTTTCTTACTTGACATGATCATGAGAAGGAGGACATAGCTGAAGCAGCCCAGCGAGTACAGCGGAGGTAGAGGAGGTGGTTCCCTTTATCACAGTACGCTGCCTAGTACATATCACTGAGGTGGTGGAAGTGCTGTGCCTTGTTGTTTCTGCCTGCATTGGAGGAGGATCCAAGGCATTTACACGCAAGAGATAATAGGAGGAGGAGAAGAAGGTTGAAGAGTTGAGGTCACTGCTGCACAGCTGCGGCGCATCTTGCTGGCAAGAGCGGGTGTTCATTAATTCATAAATGGCATAGTGCATTGTTTACTGCTGCTCAATTTGATGCAATTAAGAAGCAGCACTAATTAATAATTGTTGATGTATATCTAAGCACTGAATGTGATACATTATTATTGTTATTAAGCTGACATCCAGAAGTACATGGCTGTGAATGGGTGGGAACGTGAAGGGAGAAGGCGAAAATATGTAATAGAGTTCATTATTCTTCCACATCCTCCATGAAGCATTCCTCACAGTCTTCAATACTGGAAGTGTCACCACACAGGAACTCCCTCTCCATCACTGCTTCATCCACTTCAGTGTTGCGAGATAATGATGATGTGGTACGTCCCGGTCTGCGTAAAGCACTTTCTTCCTCATCATCATCACTGACAATCGGTGCTGTTACCATGGACATTACTCTTTTTGATGGTATGTGAGCCTCGTTCATTTTGATAAATGTCAGCATACCAACATTTTTGGGGGATAGATTTGTGCACCTGTCATGTACAATGGCACCCACTAAACTGAACACCTGCTCAACACTGACACTGGAGGATGGGCAGCGAAGATATTTCAGGGCAACCGCTGTCAGTGCTGGCCAGTCATTGATCTTGGTGCCCCAGTATAGTAGTGGCTCATCTCCAATAGCCAGATTCTTTGTATCTGTGAAATATGCATCTACCATGCATTTTGCCAGTTGAAGACGTGCAGCGTGATCATCCACCTCCTCCTCCTCCTCAGTTTTCTCCATGTCTGTGACTCCCACCTGATTGAGGGCAGCCCAAATGGAATTCAGCATAGGCTCCTTTACTTGGTATTGCTTTTCTGCAGTTTGACACCCTGGCTGGGATGAAGAGAAGTGGGCGGCAGTAACACCGGATCAATGTGCAGTACCATCATCCTTTTTTAACCCCCGTGCCCATGTAGCAACTGTGCACCACTTACCCTCTGAGTGAGTAGTTCTGTCAGTCTCTGCAACTCATGACACCCACCTTGTTATATGGTTGCCAGACCACGTTTATAATGTGGGTTGAGCACTGTGGCAATTCCAAACTCCTCATACTACAGAATATACTTTCTGTGGGTGCTGGAGTCTAATGCAGACATGTGTTCCATTAATGAGCAAATGGCTCTGTCACCACCTGCCTCCAACTGTTGCTGCACAATCAGCAATGTTTGCCTCAGCACCCATAGCAGAGGGAAGAACTCACTGATGCAGGCAGTGTCCCCACTCACTGCCTGTGTTGTATGCTCGACAGGTCTCAGAATTGAGATGAGCCCATCCATTAGGTGCCACTGTTCTGTTGTGAGACATATGGATGCCTCACTGTTGTCACAACTTGTATGAATTAGCAGATACTAACATATAGCCTTGTACTGCTGGTATAGATGCTATCCCATGTGCAAGGTGGAGTTCCACCAGGTGACAAAGTCAGACTTTAAATTGTGCTGGGGCAGCTTGTTCTTTACCTGATGGTCATGTGCTTTTGCTGAACATGCAAAGTGGGCACAGATGCATCTGGCAAGAGTCAAAACTTCTTTTATATCTGGATAGTCAATGAAAGCCTGCACAACACGATTAAGGCAAGGTGCTAGGCATGGCACCCTAACAATTCCTCCATCAGTGATGCAATTCCACACATTTGAGCCCTTATCACTGGTGATGAATCCAGCTTTCAGTGCATGGGGGAGGGGCCACTGAACAATCTTGGTTAGTACAACTTCCAGCATCTTTTCTCCAGTGTTTGACCCGGGGATACTCTTTATGGTCAGTGTTGCATGTTACCTAACACAAGGCATGTTGCTACCACCACAGTCTGTCTTACTGCAATTCTTGCCTCTCCCCCAATCAGCTGCTATGCCAGGTACCTGTGCAATGTGTGCTGTAATGCACCTCGAAACGAGCCTCAGCTCAGCGTGCCTTTCCCAATCAACAATTTTAAATAAATAAATAAAAAATAATGCACAGGTAAGAGCTATCAGATGCTTTCCCACTCATCCATTTGTCCATGCTCAGATGGACATACTGTGCTGAGGAATGTTGCAGGACATGATGTACCATGTCACATACAGTACTGTACAGTTCAGGGATGGCATGCTTTGAAAAGTATGTATGTGATGGCACCTGCCATTTTGGCAAGATACAGGCCACAAACTGCCTAAATCCTACATTCCCTACAAAGAAGTATGGCAACAAATCCAGAGCAATCATTTCTGCATATGCTGCAAATCACCTTCTGCACTGTACCATGATTAGGTGGGAATTTTGTTTGCCTATCCAAAATAGAAAGCAGCATTGACTGAAATTGTCATGATACTGCTGCTGTCCGTGATGCACCTGGTTGTGTGCCAAACAGCTTGCCTCATCGTTGTGCCATTAAGTGGGTGCTCCTTGCCTGGGGATTGCCAATGGTACTCACAGCCTGGGGTGAAGCTCAACACACCTCAGTGGCTTTTTTGTTTTTCATAACTGGGGTAGCAATCACACTTTGACTTGGGGAGGTAGTGCTGCTGCTAGGACCACTGCTTTGCCCACTTCCAGAATCCTCCTCATCCAGTACCACAACAATGTCCTCCTCACCTGCACCTCCATGTCCCTCCAGTAGTGCTTGGTGTATCTTGCTTACAATGCCCTCTGACTAGGATGGACCAGAACCACTGGCACTGGTTGTGTTCTGATGTTCATGCCAATAAATTTGGTGCCTACTTTTAAGGTGTGTGTGTGTTGCCCACCTGTGCCAAGGGGACTTCCCTTCTTACCCTGACTTACTCAGATTTGACACAGTTGGCAAATTGCCACTGTCTTGTCAGATGGGTCCAGTACATAAAAATCCCACACTAGGGATTTATGGGGCCTTGTATTTACTTGGTGCCAAGATGACTGTGACTGTGATAGGAAAGGAGAAGATTTGCTCTTTGTTATGTTGTGGGGTGACTGGAACAATACGCTTCTAAAGAAGGACTTGTTGGTCCAAAAGCTATAGCACTCTGTTCTTGTTGTTACATCTATGTTGGTCCATTAAAAGGTATCAAATCATTTGCTTCTGAATCTGGAACAATGCAGAAATGGGAGAAATAGTGCTTGGGGTGTCCTTCTCCTTGATGGTTTTAGCAGCTAAGGCAACACGAAAGACACATTTTGTAACACCCTATTTTGCCCTTTTCGTTTCAGGCTCCCATGAGGGATCCATGTCGTCTGACACATCATTATCATCCACATCATAGTCTGGAAAAAAGCTAACACTCTCATCAGCCTCATCAGGTCTCTCCGCCTCTGTAGCAAGTGTCACAGGCTCTGTAACACGAACCCCCTCTTCATGACTGTTGTCCTCATGTTGCTCTACATGTACCACCTCACCCTCACTCACTGGACACACATTATCGGGCTCCGCCTCTGACCTATCATCACCAACAGCACCACTTTCAAACTGCACTTACATAGAAACATAGAATTTGATGGCAGATAAGGACCGCTTTGCCCACCTAGTCTGCCCATTTCCCTACCTAATGCATAGGCTGCAGATCCTAGTTAACCAACAGCCTACTTCCTCCTACCCCCCACTAGAATTACCTTATGTCTGTCCCAGGAATTCTTGAATTCCCCCACTGTTTTTCAGTCCACTACCTCCTCAGGAAGGCTATTCCATGTATCCACAACCCTCTCCATGAAAAAATACTTCCTCACATTTCCTTTGACTGTCCCCCCTTATCTTCAAATTGTGCCCCCTTGTTCTTGCACATCTCTTTTTCTGAAAGATGCTACCATCTTGGACTCTGTTGATTCCCTTGAGGTACTTGAAAGTTTCTATCATGTCCCCCCTCTCCCTCCTTTCCTCGAGGCTATACATATTAAGCTTCTTTAGTCTCTCTTCATATGTCTTCTGGTGTAGACCCTGCACCATTTTAGTTGCCCTCCTCTGGACAGCCTCCATCCTGTCTATGTCCTTGTGGAGATGGGGTCTCCAGAACAGGACGCAGAACTCCAGATGGGGTCTCACCAACTGTCTGTACAGAGGGATAATAACTTCCTGTTTTCTACTGGTGATGCCTCTCCCTATGCATCCCAGTATCCCCCCAGCCCTCCTTGCTGCCCTCTCACATTGCTTGCCCACCTTTAGGTCCATCTAATATGACTACCCCCAGGTCCCTTTCCATTTTTGTTGTTGTTAGTATCTCACCCCCCATTGTGTACTCTTCCCCTGGATTTTTGTTTCGCAGGTACATTACTTTGCACTTCTTTGCATTGAATCTAAGCTGCCATATATTTGACCATTCCTCTAACCTTGCCAAGTCCCTCTGCATCCTCTCCACCCCACCTTCTGTATCAACCCTGTTGCAGATCTTTGTGTCATCTGCAAAGAGACATACTTTTCCTTCCAGTCCCTCTGCAATGTCATTTATAAAGACATTAAACAGGACCGGTCACAGTACTGAACCCTGCGGTACCCCACTAGTAACCCCCCTTCTTCAGAGTAAACTCCATTTACTGTTACCCTCTGTATCCTGTTGTCCAGCCAATTTTTAACCCAGGCTACCACCTTGGGACCCACTCCAAGGCTAGCTAACTTGTATATTAATCATTTGTGTGGGACTGTGTCAAATGCCTTGCTAAAGTCTAGGTAGGCCATGTCCACTGTCCCTCCCTGGTCTACCACATTGGTCACCCAGTCAAATAAATCTATTAGATTCATCTGACATGACCTTCCTGCTGTGAATCCATGCTTGGTCTCTAGGAACTCAACAATTCTTTCCTTTAGAAGTGATTCCATGATTTTCCCTACCACTGAGGTCAAACTAACAGGTCTATAGTTTCCTACCTCTGCCTTGCTCCCACTTTTGTGAAGGGGAATCACGACAGCCCTCCTCCAGTCCTCCGATACTACACCATCCTCCCATGATTTGTTAAAAAGGGTGGTCAGTGGTGTCACTAATTCTACCCTGAATTCTTTTAGAATTCTTGTGTGAATCCCATCAGGCCCCATTGCTTTGTCCACCTTCAGTTTTAAGAGTTCTTTCAGGATCCTTTTTGCTGTGAATGGACTGGTATTGACCTTCCTAAATACAGTTGTGCACACAGTAACACAAAAATCACTCTGGTTAACTTGCAGTCAGGAGGACAGTGATTTTTCTAAATACAGGTGCATGGGCTGGCCTGGTGGCACTGAGGATTGAGACACTGGATGCCACATCTTGTGCCATGCTGACGAACCGGGGTCGAGAGTGACCTTGAGTGTCAGAGGGTCAGCCGGGGGGGCAGGAGGACTGGGCATCCCAGGGACTACTGTCCTCCTCTGGGGAGGGAGGGGTGGGATTACCATGGCTGTACTGGTTCCTGGTGGTGACTGGGGCTTGGTGCAGGCAGGCAATTCACTGAGGGGGTGGCATGGATGGCATCGAACATGCAGTGCATGGAAGCACACATGGCAGCATCATTGATGCCTTGCATGCTCGTGTTGTGGGGGTGAGGGTTCATAAAACTATGCAGAAAAATCCTCCGGCATGCATCATGACATCCAGTCCATCGGAGCTGCACCACTCCAACTCAGGATAGCTCCTCCCAGATCCAGACCCTCGGATTCCATGGTGGGGGGGTACGAACCCGCAGTAAAGCAGCCAGTGAGAGGCAAAGAGGAGGGATTGAACTTGATTATTGGGAGTGATGTGGGGCTGCAGATCCAGACTGATAGGGGGAAACTGTAGGTAACATACACACCCCCAGCTGAGGAGGAAATAAAGAAACCAACAAAATAAATACAGGTGCACGCAGGGACACAACAGTCACTCTGGCTATATCTCAGTCAGGAGGACAGTGATTTGTTTCCAAAATACAGGTGTGCACGCAGTCACACAGAAATCCCTCTAGTTAAATCGCAGTCAGGAGGACAGTGATATTTTTCCTAAATACAGGTGCACGCAAAGACACAACAATCACTCTGGTTAAATCACAGTCAGGAGGACAGTGATTCTTTTCCTAAAAACAGTTATGCATGCAGGGACACAACAATCACTCTGATTAAATCGCAGTCAGGAGGACAGTGATTTTTTTTCCTAAATACAGTTGTGCACACAGTCACACAACAATCACTCTGGTTCAGTCGCAGTCAGAAGGACAGTGATTTTTTTCCTAAATACAGGTGTGCATTCAGGGACACAACAATCACTCTGGTTAAATCACAGTCAGACTAGCTTCTCATTGGCTGTTCAGCAACATGTGACCTCATATCTCGTAGTTCATTGCAAACTTCGACTCTTATGTTGAACTTTGATGGCAAAGTTCCAGTTTCACGGATCTAGGACACTTCTACTATTGACTGTAACAGGAATCATAGTTTTCGACCTCAGGAAAGCCTAGTGTTTGGCCAAAGCACTGGGGAAGAAAGGTACGTTCTAATGGACCATGCCACAATTATTTTTGACTTCTGACTACAGATTATAACTCTCTCCACATATCTGTTGGAGTGCAGCATTTTGGTTCTGTTGGTATGTAGAAGGGCTGGCTGCCTGGATTTCTGCACCGAGGATTCTCCTGAGCGTAGTGAAATATTTTTTCTTTCCTGTAATTGCTACTAAGAGTCTTGTCATCAGATTTGTGAATTGGGGTCACCAAGACTGATTTCCATTTTAGGGGAAACTGTGAGTGCATGAGGGAGCGGTTTAGGATTTTGGTGAGAGGGGACAGGACTTCATCAATGGTGAGGGTGAGCAGTTTGGTCAAGGGAGTCTCCACTGATTCTAGACTTCCCAAGCACTTTAAGTAGGTGTTTTTTAGCTATATTTTCAGAGATTGCTTTAAAGTAGAACAGTGGGCGCTTCTGAGTTATTCCTGAGTTATCTGTGCATATTGCTTTTGTGGGGGGTTGAAGAAATTGAAGGGCAGCACGTGACTAAGGTCAGTGAAGGAGGTGTTAAAAGCATTTGCCATGGCTTCTTGGTCCAAGCTGATGGTACTATCAACGTTGAGCATTGAGGGTGCAATTTTGGGGTCTTTCCCTGTCACTTCAGTAATGTTGCTCCAGAATTTCTTGCCATCTTTCTAGGTGCTAACTAAGGCGTTCCTATAGTAGTTGGTCTTCCCAAGATGAATGGCTTTAGTGCAGGCATTTCTCATCATTTTGTAAGCCTGAATGTTGGCCTGAGTGCTGGCTGTCTTTGCATGGTACCAGAGATGGTCACCAGACTTCATTAGATCAAGCAGATCCACGGTAAACCATGGGTTATTGACACCCATGGTCTTTTGCTTTTTGAAAGGGGCATGAACATCGCAGGTGGAGTGAAACTTAAGGTGAAATATTCAAGTATGGTGTCAACATCAGGGGCTGAGTCAATTAGTGACCAATCATGTTCTCATAGGAGAGTTTTTAGGGGCCCTAGGTGACCGGAAGTCAGTTTTCGGCAATATATAGTTTTTGAAGGGGGTTGTTGAATTTGTTTGACTAGGTGCATATTACAGGGGAATGGTCACTTGATGAGCTGGGAGAACTTCCAAATCTGTGATGTGCTCAGGGCAGTTGGTGAGAACCCAGTCCAGAAGTATACTAGTCCCCATTCTATAGTTCACCACGGTAGGTGAGTGAACCATTTGTGAAAAATTTGCTGCAGTAAAGGTGTCCTTATAGCTGTTTGACTGTTTGCATTGGGGGCCAGCCAACTGACATTGAAATCCCCGAGCAGGATTGTTTCCATGTTCTGATCAAGATAGTTGATACAGTGTAGGAGGGAGTTAAGGCCCTGATTAGTTAGCTTGGGTGGAATATAGACTGAGGCCACATTGGGGACCTTGTTATGTGCTCCAAGCAGTACCTTGATGGCAAGGACATGGATGTCATTCCAAGAGGAGGGCATGGACTGGACATGACCTGAGAGGGACTCTTTAAGATAGAGTGCACAGCCCCCACCTTTCTTGGTTAGCCTGCCTTGCCTGAAAACTGTGTAACCCAGAATAGTTATTGCAAATTCATGGATTTTTATAGACAACCATGTCTCAGTCATGGATATAATGTCTGGGTTGTGCAGAGAGACCCAGATGGTGAGGGTACCTAGTTTAGTTAGGAGGCTACAGATGTTTAAGCTGACAAGGGAGAGTGTTCCAGCCTTGCCTGAGTCCTGAGGACTATGCATTGGGGGGCCAGAGATAGTGTGAATATTGCCTGAAATAAGCAGCAACAAAAATATTATGCAGTATAAGAGGGCTATGAGGTGGGTTCTATAAGGCAGCAGTATCCATTTTATAGTGTCTGGTTTCCCAACTGGTCGTTGTGCAGAGCAGAAACCGGTAAACAACAGTGATGTGCTAATAAGAATTGGAGCATGGACAATGGGTGGCAGAACCAACCAAAAATAAAGGGGTCTGGGTGGGAGTTGCCAGGTGTAGATCTGAGAATAGAGGTTTGTAGTGGTCCATTGTACAGAGTGTGGAAATTCATTCAAAGGATCCGAGAACTGGTAGTGTAGTGGTTTTCTAGTCAGTCCAGCATGGGAGAGTAGAAATACAAGGATGAGCATATTAAGCAAGAGACAGACTGGTCCCATTGTAGTACTAAAAGGGAAACTGGAGGGCATAAGGCAGGAGATGGACATGGAGCAGAATGGGGATATTATGCTGCATGGAATAAGTGCACCCGGGCCATCCGTAAAGCCAAAGCTGATCATTACCAGGCCACTCTCACCTCCGCCTGGGGATGTGCCCATACTTTCTGGGACAATGTCAAACAATTAAATGGGAGTGCATGCTCCCCTCCCCCATCCCAGATCACCATGGATGGCACATCCATTACGGACCCAGTAAACATCGCAACTACCTCAACACAGCCTTTACGAACCTGAGCTCCGTCCTCCCCAGTAATTTCTTTGACCCACCACCCTCCCTACCTGCTCCAGCCCTCCTGCGCCCCTGCTTCCACCTGCGTAGGGTAACTGTCCAGGAAGCCAGACCCCACCTGGTCAGAGCACTAAAAAGCAATAATCCAGGTGTAGACTCGCTTGACCCCAGAATTCTCCATCTGGTTCTGGATCAGGTTCTTGCCCCACTTACTAGCCTTCTCAACAAATCCCTCTGTCTGGGGTAATTCCCAACTGCATGGAAGGCTGCCATTGTCACCCCCATTCACAAAGGTGGTGACAGGTCCGCTGCAGGGAACTACCATCCAATCTCCATACTCCCCCCTTTTCCAAAACACTAGAGAGGCTGGTTGCCACACAAATCTCTGGATACCTGACCAAATACAACATCCTCTGCCCAGAACAGCACGGTTTCCATGCTGGTCACAGCACCGCACTGCACCTAGTTGAATTCTCAACCTTCCTACACTCCTCTCTGGACTCTGGCCTCCCTAGCCGAGCAGTGTTCATCGACCTCTAAAGGCATTCGACACTGTCTCCCACCCCTCCTGCTGGATGCCCTCTGCCGCATTAGCTTTGCCACTGGGCCTCTTGCATGGTGCACCAGCTACCCATCTGCCCGCTCCCAATGTGTCAGAATTAATGGGGCACTTTCCAATACTAGTCCCATCCATTCAGAAGTTCCTCAGGATCCATCCTGGGACCTCTACTCTTCTCTCTATCTTAATACCCTGCCCAGTGCATGGCTGGGAAAATTCTGCTGTATGCAGACGATAACGGCCATATTTGCCGCCCATCGTAACCCTATCTCCTCCAGGACTCTCTACAACTATCCTTTAATGATGTTGAAACCTGGTTTGAAGAGCACAGACTGGTCATTAATCTCAAAAAAACAAAGACAATGCTCTTTGCCCACCCCCAAAACAAAGCTAGCAACTTCCCACTCCATATCCTCCCCGGGTCCAAACAGCCTCTTGAGCAGGTCCACTCCTATAAGTACCTTGGGGTCTCCTTTGATTCAGCACTCACCTACCACACCCACATTGATGCACTTGCCTCAGCCACTAATGTGCGACTTGGCATCTTATACCGACATAAAAACTGTCTCCCCCCAACTGCCCTCCGTATAGCGGTCACTTCCTCTATACTATCCCTGGTTGACTATGCCTCCCAGTATACGGTGCTGCTGACACAACCGCCCTCAATAAAATTCACCTCATCTTAAATAAAGCATGCAGGCTAATCACTGGGGTCCCCAGGATGACGCACTCTTGCCAGCTCTATGACATGGCTAAACTGCTGAATCTGGACAAACGTCTTTGCTACCAAACTTGCCTAATAACAAAAAAAACCCTTCTAGGACTCTCCCCACCTGGGCTGACAGCCTTGCTCCAACAAGGCCAACCCTTGGTCTGCACTCGGTCCTCCTGCAAGGCCACTCTTCTGGTCCCAAGATCCAGAACATCCCATACACAGAGATCCTTTTGCTTTAGAGCACGGTCCCGGTATAACTCGCTCCCTGCCCCCATCTCAGATGCCCCCACAATTTCCAAATTCAAACTCGCACTTCACAGCCAACTATTTAACACACAAAGCTGCACCTGTATATAACTGAGTTGCTGCGCACAGTACCCTGACAATGCCCACTGGGCAGCATCCACTCCACATTGCACTAATCCTCATCCATTGCTGTTTATACTGCTTTGACTTTGCTACATCTTGCAAACTTGCTTATTCTAATGACCGGATGTAGTCACTGGTGCTTGCTACCATTAATCCAAATGCTGTAACCAAAATTCAGTTGTCTCCTGTGCTTGCTACCATTAATCCAAATGCTGTAACCAAAATTCAGTTGTTTTTCTGCATCATATGTAAGTCTGTTATGTATTGTCCTCACTGTGATGAGGTACCTTTGGAAATGAGCCTCTGGCTCAAAGGTTGTAAACCGATTTCTCAAATAAATAAAATAAATTATTAAATGGGGGATTACAGAGGCAACAGAAGCCTGCACCAAGCCTGCACAAAAACACAGAGTAAGAGGAGCAGAGCAAGAAAGCCATGCTGGTCGAACAGCGAGGTAGTGAAGGTGGTGAGGGCAAAACAAGAGGTGCGCCAGAAGTATAGGAGGACAGCAAATGAAGTGGACAGGAAGAAATATGTAGGATGGTCCAGGGAGGTGACCAAAAAAGTGAGAAAAGCTAAGGCCCAGAGTGAGCTGAGATTAGCACAGGGAATTAATGGGGGGGGGGACACTTTTTCAGATACCTCAGGGAGAAAAGGAAGTGCAAGGAGACAATAGTGAGGATAAAAAAGGGTGGAGAGTCAACAGAAAAGGAGGAGGAACAGGCAGAGGCACTGAATGAATATTTTTGCTCAGTGTTCAAGGAAGAAAAGAGGGGACTGCTGCCACCATGGGCTGGGAGGGTGGAGATGGGGGGAGAGGAGGTGACAGATGGAAGAACTGAGGGAGGTAGAGTCCTACAGGGACTGAGGGCATTGAGGGTAGACAAAGCACCAGGGCCTAATGGGATCCACCCCAGGGTGCTGAGGGAGATAGCGGAGGAATTGGCACAGCTGCTGGCGGATCTGTACAGCACCTCACTGGAGTCAGGATGTATGCCACTGGACTGGAGGATGACACATATAGTGCCATTACACAAGAGCAGACCAAGGGACGACAAACTGGGTAATTATTGTCTTGTAAGTCTGACCTCCATAGTGTGCAAACTAATGGAAATTATACTAAAGGAAAGACTGGTGTTGTACCTGGAGCAAAATGGCCTCCAGGATGTGAGGCAGCATGGGTCCATTTTGGGAAAATCTTTTCAAACAAACCTGATACAATAGTGTGACTGGGTGACAGGTGAGCTGGATATGGGTCATGCAGTGGGTGTTCTTTACTTGGACTTCAGCAAGACCTTCAATTCAGTGCCTCATGGATGCTTTGGGGGGAAGCTAACTGGTGTAGGGGTAGGGGCAAAAATGACAAACTGGATTACAAGCTGGCTGAGTGGGAGGCTGCAACAGGTGGTGGTGGGAGGGGAGCTCTCAAATCCGAAGCCGGTGATGAGTGGGGTGCCACAGGGCTCTGTGCTGGGAACAGTATTATTTGGGCTCTTCATATCAGACATTGTGCAGGGGATGGTGAGCAAGGTAAGTCTGTTCACAGATGACACCAAAATGGGAGCAGTGGTGGATGGAGGGGAGGGATGGAAACAGCTGCAGGGGGACCTAAGCAAGCTAGAGGAGTAGTCAGAGAGGTGGCAGCTGGGATTCAATGCAAAGAAGTGTAAAGTTATGCACTTCAGAGTGAAGAACCCAAAGAGAGAGTATTGACTGGGGAGGAGTTTAAGCTGGGGATCACTGAGGAGGAGAAGGACCTAAGGGTAATGGTAACAGGAACCATGAACAACACTGCCCAGTGCAGGAGAGTGGCTGCAAAAGTGAACAAAATGCTGGGTTGCACAGTGAGGAGGTTTTCATCCAGGTGAAGAGAGGTGATCTTGCCCCTCTACAGGTCACTAGTAAGGCCGTACTTGGAGTATTGTGTGCAGTTTTGGAGGTCATACCTGAAGCGTGATATCAGGCTACTGAAGGGGGTGCAGAGGAGGGCAACAAAGACGATATGTGGAATGGAGGGGAGAGACTATGACAGCAGGCTGGGAGACCTGAATATGTACATCCTGCAGGATAGAAGGGACAGGGGGGACATGATAGAGACATTCAAGTATCTGAGGGGAATCAGTAAGGATGGGGCAAATGGGGTCTTTAAGTTAAGGAGGGAGAGGGTCACCATGGGGCATGGGCTAAGAATAAAGGGGGGAAGATTAAGGAGGGAAATAAGGAGACACTAATTCATGGAGAGAGTGGTAGCAAAATGGAATGCAGTACCAGAATGGGTGATATCTTGTAAATCTGTGAACAGCTTTAAAAGGGCATGAGACAGGGAACAGGTGAGAGTGAAGGTGGGTGAGATGGGAAGCAGCAGTGGCATGACAAAGGAGAGGGGGTGGGACAGTTGCAAACTAGGGGTGCTAGCTGCACACTCAAGCAGACTTAAATAGACTGAGTGGTCAGTTTTGTGCTGGCACATTCATATGTTCATATGTTCATATTATAGGACTTGGAATGAGGCCACAGATTAGCAGGGCAGAAAGGTAGATAAGGTGGCCCTTTAAGAGGAGGGGAAATAGAAACTTAGAAACATAGAATTTGATGGCAGATAAGGACCGCTTGGCCCACCTAGTCTGCACATTTCCCTACCTAATGGATAAGCTGCAGATCCTAGTTAAACAGCCTACTTCTCCTACCCCCACTAGAATTTCCTTATGTCTGTCCTATGCATTCTTGAATTCCTCCACTGTTTTTGACTCAGGAAGGCTGTTCCATGTATCTACAAACCTCTCCATGAAAAAATACTTCCTCACATTACCTCTAAGCTGTCCCCTGTCTATCTTCAGATTGTGCCCCCTTGTTCTTGCACATCTTTTTTTCTGAAATATGCTACCCCCTTGGACTTTGTTGATTCCCTTGAGGTACTTGAAAGTTTCTATCATGTCCCCCCTCTCCCTCCTTTCCTCGAGGCTATACATATTAAGTCTCTCTTCATATGTCTTCTGGTGCAGACCCTGCACCATTTTAGTTGCCTTCCTCTGGACAGCCTCCTTCCTGTCTACGTCCTTGCAGAGATGGGGTCTCCAGAACTGTACGCAGTACTCCAGATGGGGTCTCACCAACTGTCTGTACAGAGGGATGACAACTTCCTGTTTTCTACTCATGATGCCTCTCCCTATACATCCCAGTATCCTGTCAGCCCTCCTTACTGCCTTCCCATATTGCTTGCCCACCTTTAGGTCATCTGATATGACTACCCCCAGGTCCCTTTCCATTTTTGTTGTTGTCAGTATCTCACCACCACCCCCCCCATTGTGTACTCTTCCCCTGGGTTTTTGTTTCCCAGGTGCATTATTTTGCACTTCTTAGCACTGAATCTAAGCTGCCATACATTTGACCGCTCTCCAACCTTGCCAAGTCCCTTCTCATCCTTTCCACCCGCCTTCTGTATCAACCCTGTTGCAGATCTTTGTGTCATCTGCAAAGAGACATACTTTTCCTTCCAATCCCTCCACAATGTCACTTATAAGGACATTAAAGAGGACCGGTCCCAGTACAGAACCCTTCGGTACTCCGCTACTAACCCCCCCTTTCTTCAGCGTGGACTCCGTTTACTATTACCCTCTGCATCCTGTTGTCCAGCCAATTGCTTACCCAGGCTACCACCTTGGGACCCACTCCAAGGCTGGCTAACTTGTACATTAATCTTTTGTGTGAGACAGACTATTGAGATCTTCAGAGCTGGAGTAAGCATGCCTCTGGTGAGAGGTGGTTCCAACTCTGTGGGCTTGCACCACTGTATGTAACATATGCACTAGAAGCTATGAGTCAGTGTGTCTGTTCCAGTGCAACACAGAATATACCTGGGCACTGTACTGGCTAGATAATTGAGCACTTGTCTGTGTACTTAAGACACGAAGGCTTTTTTTAGAATTTTAAATTTGCTGATTTCACCTAGCACCAAAACCAGAAGAAGACACTGCTTCTACCCGGTCCAGGCTGTTGAAATAGCCCACTTTAGTGAGCAGGGCAGACTATTGAGCTCTTCAGAGCTGGAGTAAGCATGCCTCTGGTGAGAGGCAGTTCCGATTCTGTTGGCTTGCACCACTGTATGTAACATATGCACTTGAAGCTATGAGTCAGTGTGTCTATCCCAGTGCAACACAGAATATACTTGGGCACTGTATTGGCTAGATAATTGAGCACTTGTCTGTGTACTTAAGGCACTAAGGCTTTTTTTAGAATCTTAAATTTGTTGATTTCACCTTGTGCTGAAACCGGAAGTAGACACTGCTTCTACCCAGTCCAGGCTGTTGAAATAGCCCACTTTAGCGAGTGGGGTGAGCATGCTCGGGGCCGCGCACAGAGATGTGCTCTGAGACAGATGGGTCTCGATGCATGTGTTAAACATGTTAGGAGTGTAAGGAGAGATAACGGAATACTGCAGAAAAGATTAGACTACTGGCTAGGTAAGTCAGTTTGGTTGAAAGCTAGATACGGTCCTTAAATAGCAGACCTTCAGTTCACTGATCTGGGTTTGGGGGTGCACTGTTATGCTAGAAGTGTGACTCGTTATATGAATAATAAGCTACACTAAGTTCCCTTCAACATGGGTAAATGAAACTCTGAACCTTATCTAACTGGGCTGTTGAACAGAAGTCTGTGGTCATACACAGCATAGTACACTACAAATAGATGTGTACTGACTGCACTTTTTCTTATTTAGGACATCTCAGGAAACTAGTTGTAACCTCAAGGGCCAGGCAAGAGTGGTACTGAAAGTTGCTATTTAGTAGATAGTACCTAAAGTCCCCTCAACTAGAACACACATTGCTGACATTGAGCCATTATTTCCTGGGTCACAGGGCACAAGTGTACTCAACTTGCCACAAGCCAGAAAAAAAAAGAAAAAAATATTTTGGGAACCACAGACAGTTAAGTAACATACGCCAATTTAATTAAGCTTGGAGACAGAACTAACATCCAAACAGCCATGGTGTGCACAGTGTTATTGGCTGATGGAGTGATAGGAATAGCATATGAATCTTGCAACATGTATCAAATTAACAGCAACAATGATATTCCCCAGTCATTTACTTGTAGCAAATGTGATGACAATAAACTAATGGCTAGTGAAATAAAGCTATTCAGTGTCCGACTCCGTGCTCTAGAGGAGAGTCAATTACAAATGAGTAGCAGGTTTCAAGAAAGGGACACAACCTGTATAACCGCTACTGTACCATTCACAGGGGTGATGGGCAACACAATGGGATAGACTCTAATAGCAACCCAGCAGAAGTGACTAAAGAAAATGGAACCCACCCAGAAGAGCACCCTAGAACTGGAATTAGAATAAGTAAAAAGCACACTAGACAGGAAGAGAGTATAGACAGTAGTGAGACTGATTGGTTTCAGGTACAGATAAACAAAGTGGCAAAGCAAGGAAGAAAGGCTTATACATTTCAATTACCTCTCATGAATCACTTTGACCCATTAAGTAATTGTGAGATGATACATGATGACACTGGAGCAAGTGAGAACTCTGAACCTGGTTCAGTTGCAACAAAGGTTGCACCAAATGTCACAGATACAAATCAAAGTCATACTGGCCCAACTGACATCATAGAAGGGGTAATAATTACGACAGGAACACCTCAAATATCATCAGTTTGACCACTTACTGCCAACTTAAATGAAGAAACATCAGTAAGCAATTTGATATCTTTTTCAGAACAAACAGCAACAGAGGGAGTTATAGATATGGATATAAATACCCCAGTACCCAGAGAAATCTTGGTACTAGGCAACTCTATGGTAAAGCACCTGGACAGGGACATATGCAACCAAGACAAGTATAACAGGACGCTATCGAGTTTCAGGGGAGCCAGAATATCTGATATAACAGAAATGGCAACTAACATAATTAAAAATGCAGGAGAAATCCCACTGGTTATTGAACTTGCAGGGGCAAACAATGCTCTGAACGAACCCATTAAAAAAATTAAAGAAGACTACATTGCATTAGCAAACAAATGTATAGACCTGGGTTGTGAAATAGCACTGTCTGAAATATTACCAATACCCAAGGCCCTTGGAATTCTGCGGTTCTGCGGTTGCGGAATTTTCTGCAGAATTTGCATCATGCCGCAGAATATATATAGTGCCTCAGAATTAATTGTTTTTGGTGAATTTTCATATAAATATACTGTTTTTTCATAGTGTCAGGCTTTCTTTCCCAGCTCGTTTATCCTGAAGTCCCTCTTCTATGCTCAGCATATGATGTCATCGATGACATCACATCATATTTAGCCAATAACAGGACGGCATTCTGCCAGAGAAATGAATAAATCATGCCGCAGAAATCAGAAAATGCTGCCACAGAAGTCAAGGAGCCCTGCTGCAGAAATCAGAAAATTCTGCCGTGGAACACCAGGGGCCCTGCCAATACCAAAAGCAAATGTCACTCAAAATAAAAAAATCAGTCTTATTAATAACTGGTTAAGAAAATGGTGCCTCCAACAGAATATAAAGTGCATCACACATTGGGAAACATTTAATGAAAGGTATAAAATGTACTGCTGGGATGGTCTGGACCTTAGCAGAAGGGTGAGCAGACTATTGGGAAAGCATCTGGCAGATTACATCAATCACTGTTTAAACTAGTTAATAAGGGGGAGAGGAACTTTCCAGGCTACTCTCTAGAATCATGGAAACAAACTGCCACTACAGGCCCAAAGAAAATAGTTATCACAACAGATCAACATAAGGACAAAGAGATGTCATATTTAAAGATAATTTTATTAAACACAAGACGTCTAAGAAATAAAATTGAGGAATTTACTTATATTATAAATACAAACAATATAGACATAACAGAGGTTACAGAATCCTGGTACAGTGACACAGACTGGAACACTAACATACATGGCTACACTAAAATACATAAGAACAGTAAGGACAGACGAGGTGGGGAGTGGTACTATATATAAAAGAATTCTAAAACCGTATGCGTTACACAGCACTAGTATGAAAACGAGTTCATATGGGCACAAATAAAACTAACAAATAAAAATCTAACACTGGGACTAGGATACAGGCCACCAGGTTTAGACAAAGAAGAAAGTGATCAATTCATAAGCTATCTAGAAAAACAGACAACAACAAAAGACACAATAATAATGGGTGACTTTAACTTCCCAAACATAAAATGGGATACTTTGGAAAGTAGTGGTCACTTACAGAACAGATTCATAGATTTCACCATTCACAATAACCTCGATCAGTTAGTAAACCACCTCAAGAGGCGTACCAACATATTCGATTTGATGCTAACAAATGGAACTAATGAAATCTATGGATTAAACCTAACGCCTCCCTTAGGGGATAGTGGCCATTTAACCACAGAATTTTGTTACCAGTCACATCACATGGTAACTAAAGGCAAATCACTTTTCAAAAACTACAGAAAAGCAAACTATAGGAAGATAAAATAATTTTTACTAAATTGGGACTGGCACAAAGAACTCCAGAGCACAGACTTGAGCACTGTATGGAATAAAATAAAACAACAATTAGACTACTGTATGGACAAATGGTATCCAACTATTAAGAAATACAATAACAATAGAAGATTACCCCCCTGGTGGAATAGGGACATCATGGGCCAGATATTCAAAACTTTGCCCCGGGGCAAAATTAGCACTGCCCAGCGGGCAAACTTAGCCCGGAGCACAGAGCACGCTATATTCAAAAGGATTAGCCCAGGGCAAACAGCTTCCGAATATGGCATGGTAATGAGGCCATGCAAACTGGGCTGGGAGTGCAGGGCAAAAATAGCCCTGGAATAAGACAGCACTGAATAAAGCAACCAGGAAGTGCAACCCACAACAACAACACAGTACACAGCAACATGAGGGCAAGTACAGACGAACTACGTGGCCAATGTGTGCTGCCAGCAAATGCATGGACGCAGTACAGCTGCAGGAAGCAGCAGATGTGAAAGAACAGTGATCAAAACTGCATAATATTCCCCGTACCATTAGCGCCGCGCTAACACATTAGCGCGGCATTAGCGCGGAGCTAGCAGTTAGCCCGAGCAAACACGCTTGGACCGGGCTAAAATGTGCCATATTCAAAAGTGCCATGCAAATGAGCCTACTTACGTAGTCTCTGGGCAAACAACCGGATTAGTATCTCATTATACCCTGATTTGCATGCAGTTTGCCCAGCGTTACTGCAGAGTCCCACAGAGCCACCTGTAGGTCAGTCTGGAAGTACAGGGGCTGACCAGGTCCAACCGCAGCTCCACCTGTAGGTCAGTCTGGCAGTGCACGATGATAGCTGCAGGCTACATGTAAACAGTACAGCATAGCATAGCATATTATACCCCAGGGGACAGGACACCATAGGCACAGGTGGTGGTGGTGCTGCATGCAACTGTCACATTGTAGGGCATGCTACAGTGCACAGCAGAAACTACAGTAGCAAGGGGCCAGTAGTGCGTGGACACAGCAATGCCTATGATGTAGGGCAGTGATGATGACTGCACTATACACAGTGAGCGCCCAACCATGGATGTTTTCTGACACTGGACATTACTGTTACGCTTGTTGTGTGACCCACAGATGCTCACAGTGACATGTACATTTCTGGCTTTGTGTGCTATGGCAGTTGTACAGCTGTGAGGTATGTGGCCGGGGGGGGCATATATTATCCGAAAGGCACACTGGTGTTGGGGTATTCCCAATACTGACCCATGCACACTGCATGATGTGTCCCAGCCTTGTGGCCACACCTGGTCTGTAGCACAGCCTCGCCACCCATACATGCTCCCCTCAACATCCTCCATGCCCACAGTGCTGCATGTGTGTGCTGGCATCTGTTGGTGTCCACGGAAGTGTGGTCCACAGGTGTGTGCTGTATGGCCACACTGCCGTGCTGTCCACTGGTGGCAGGGTCACCACTTACTGCCTGGCATGGCTGGGACTGGTGACAGATTATGGCATCATTGTGATGCCATCAGTTAGCAGCATGCTTCCTCTATGTTTGGCTTTATCTATGTGTCATATTTATTTGTTAGGGTGCGGCATAAACCCACGCTAAACCACAACATAAGCAGCTGTAAACCATAATGTCGGCGCCGAAAGCTGATTGCCCAGGATTAAGACCAGCTTTTCCTGGTGACATGTGCACCGCTGCTATGTTGCGCTAAGTTGCGCGAAACCACTTAGCGCGGCGCTAGTCGTTGAATATAGCATTGTGCCTGTATTCATGTCAGTTTGCCCCTTGCATACATTGTAATTTTGCCCAGCGCTAATGCAGTTTGCCCGCTCTATTTGGCCTTTTGAATATGGCAGACCCGCTCTAATCCCGCACTAAACCTGCGCAAATGGTTTTTGCCCAGCGCAAAGTTTTGAATATCTGGCCCCATGAGACTATTCAAAAGAAAAAATAAGTTATTCCAAAAATCTAAAAAAAAAAAATCGAACAAAGAAGAAATATATTAACACACAGTTAATCCTATGGACAATTGTACACATATTATTGAAATAGAAATCCTTACAATAATAAAGGGACCAAAATCCAGTGACTCAGCAGGCCCAGACAGCATAACACCTAGGTTTTTGCAGGAGCTGTCAAAAGAAATAGTGGGGTCACTGACACACCTGTTTAATTTATCACTGAAAAGTGGGAAAACACTTCCAGAATGGAGACAAGCATTTATAACACCAATTCATAAGACAGGTACTAGATCAGAAGATAAAAATTACAGGCCCATAAGCCTGACTTCAGTTTTAGGTAAAATATTAGAAAGAGTCATACAACACAGAATAATTGATCATCTGACAAAAGAAAGAATAATAGATAGTTCCCAACATGGGTTTACTAAGGGAAGATCTTGCCTTACACACTTGATATCCTTTTTTGAACTAGTTAGTGCAGCTATGGAGAAGGGGTACCAGTGGACATTATATACCTGAACTTTGCTAAAGCGTTCAACAAGGTATCCCACAAAACACTAATTGAATACCTATACAAAATCAAGTTGGAACCTAGTATTGTGGTCTGAATAATTAAAAATACCACCAACAGCTTAATCTGGTTCAAGGTCAGTTGGCATTCATCTGTATCCCCCTCCCCCGGTTCGTGCCTGAAAATAGGCAGGATTTGTCTAGTGCACTTACCCGGTCAACAAAAACTAAATAAATAAATAAATAAAATAAATATTGGCTGGAAAACAGGAAACAGAGAGTGGTAATAAAAGGATATCAATCAGAATGGGGAGAAGTGACAAGTGGGGTAGCCTCAGGGCTCAGTCTTGGGGACCAAACTATTTAACATCCTGGTCAGTATATCACAGACATCAGACGATACATGGTTAAGTAAGTATGCTGACGACTGTAAATTAGGAAGTTTAGTACAAACTCCTTCTGATGGACAGAAACTTCAGGATAACCTAGATAAATTAATAGCTTGGACCAAAGACAATAAAATGCAGTTTAACATCACTAAGTGTAAGGTGATGCATTTTGGTGCTAGTAATCCTAACTTTACATACAACATAGATAACTAGGTACTACAGACCACCACTGAAGACAGAGACCTGGGAATAATAATGACAAACAAACTAACCTCAGAAGTTCACACCAGAGTAACTGTAATAAAATGTCATAAAATATTAGGCTGCATTTTATCCAATACAAAAAGCAGAGAATCAAAATTAATGATACCATTATACACCAGTTTAGTCTGACCATACATGGAATATTGCTCCCAGTTCATGGCAGTAAACACCATTAAAAGCAAAAAATTAAAAACAAATAAGGGGGTTACAACAACTTACATACTGTACATAGATAGACGGAAAAAACTTGGCTTGAATGCCACAGAGTACAGACAGTTAAGAGGTGATCTTTGCTTAATATTTAGGGCTATCAAAGATGAATGCTTGATGGAATGTATTAGTGTTAGTAGAAGTCAGGAACACAGCAAAAAAACAAGGTCCCACAGATACAGTCTTAGGAGAGAAAACAACACAACAAAGAAACTGTGTGACTTTTTTAAACACAGAATCATTCAAAGCTGGAACACACTCCCAAAACACATTGTAGAGAGTAATAATATTAACACATTTAAACATAGACTGGATCAATACGTGGGGGGAAAAGATACATGTTCCACCTATAAGACATAATAGGTGGCGAGTTCACGAAGGACAAATTGTCCATAGAACTCGCAACAAAATATGAAACTATGACTGTGTCAAATGCCTTGCTAAAGTCTAGGTAGCCCATGTCCACAGCCCCTCCCTGATCTACTACTTTGGTCACCCAGTCAAAGAAACCTATTAGATTTATCTGACACAACCTTGCCACTGTAAATCCATGCTGCCTTGGGTCCTGTGCCCCGCTGGCCTCTGCTGTAGGTACTCAACAATTCTCTCCTTCAGAAGTGATGCTATCATTTTCCCTACCACTGAGAACAAACTAACAGATCTGTAGTTTCCTGCCTCTACCTTGTCTAGAAAAGCAGCCTATAGGGCATGGTGAGGCAGGAGGGCAGGATTAAGCATATTTAATAGAGGTCAGGGCCGGGAGGGTGGGTGGGACACAAAATCAGGTAACAGAAAGGCTACCTAGGGAAACAAAGCTGGGTCCAGGATCTTGCAGAGCAACAGCCAATTGGGGCACACCTGTGTTGACCAATGGCCAATCAGGGTTGAACAGCAAGAAAAGCA
The DNA here is from genome assembly GCA_016271365.2 of Neoceratodus forsteri. Taxonomy (NCBI): domain Eukaryota; kingdom Metazoa; phylum Chordata; order Ceratodontiformes; family Ceratodontidae; genus Neoceratodus; species Neoceratodus forsteri. The sequence goes on along the minus strand of CM028131.1, from coordinate 153,718,058 downwards.
CCAGAGATTGAACCTGCAGCTGTTGAAGAGGGTCCATACCTGAAGGGCTTCCTGGGGAGGCAGCAGAAATGTAGCGGGTGGCGGCATTGGTAAAAGCCACACCTCTGCGAAGATCACGCCCATTCAAGAGCCTGGATTGCTGTGTGAGAAAGAGAGAGAGAAAGAGAAAATTTAATTAGGCTAGGAAACAAGGGCAGGGGGCATAACAAGAAGGGGCTGTAGACAGGGAACAGTGGGAATCTGTGATGGCAGGAGAGACAAAAGGAGCTTAATCGGGGGGCAGGTTTAAAAAGAAAAGACACCAAGAAGAAGCTGCAGGGGCAGGGGGCAGGGTGGGTTAGCACCAAGCTACAGCACCGGGGGGGTGGTATCAGGAGGCGCAATGATGCAGGAAGAAAAGAAATGCAAAGTTAGTAGATAGATAGATAGATAGATAGATAGATAGATAGATAGATAGATAGATAGATAGATAGATAGATAGATTGATTGATTACTGGGCCAGTATAGTTAGGGTTGAGTAGAGTGTTTAATGTTAAAGGTCAATTTTTGCATGTGAATATCTTTGCAATGATTCTACTGAATTACATGAAATTTGGCATGCATAATGGCTGTGTGAAACACTGTGAAAGTGGTATGTTTTGTGTGGATAACTGCTTTAGTTTCTGAGCTACAGACTGCTGACAATACAGAAGGTTTGGTGTTTTTCCACTAATTGTGTTTACCTATAGGTGAGAAACAGTTTGAACTAGTGGGTTGGGATTTTCAGGATACAACGCTGTTGGCTTATAGAAATGTCTTTTGAATATATGGTGAAAAAATATGTCTGCATTCTTAAGTTATAGTAACATATTATTTCCCATTACTTCCTATGGGAGACTAATAGATGTCCCGCACAACATATGATGATATGTCATATGGTGCTGTTCAATGTGGGTTGATATGTCGGAAATTGTAAGACACAGTTTCCGATGTCTTTTAATATGTCACAAGTTTAGAACATAGCATACGACATATCATGGTACTTCGCATATTCTTTGACAAAGTATACTGGCCATACTGGGCCACTGTAATGTCTAGGGAAACCCTGATGAAGCGACAGCACTTAGCTTTCTGTTAGGGACACCATGAAGCAACAGTAATTAGGGAAACCATATTTCACAGTCGCAAACATACGACATACAATGGTATGCTGCATTCCATATGCTGACATGTCGAACTATGAAAACACATCAAAACTATTGCTTAAAATTTCCAACATATCAACCATGACGCAAGACTAAATAGAAATCCCGCATGAAGTATGATGATACTGTATGTCATATAGTACTGTTTGAAGTGGGTTGATATGTTGGAAATTGTAAGCCACAGTTTCAATGTATTTTAATATTTAGCAGCTTCAAAACACAGTGTACAACATATCATAATACATCGTATATTCTTTGACAAACTATACTGGCCCTACCGGCCCACCATAATGTCTAGGGAAGCCCGGAAGGGATAGCACTTAGCTTTGTGTTCAGGAACCCATGAATCGACAGTAACTAGGGAAACCATATTTCACACTCACAAAGATACAACATACCATGGTATGTCGCATGCCATATCCTGACAAGTGGAACTATGAAAAAACATCTAAAATGTCGCCTACAATTTATGACATATCAACCATGAAGAAAGACTGAAATGTGGAACTATTGGTCTGTATGAACATGTATGGTCTGTTGATGGTTTGTGGTTTACTACTGTTCGATGTAGGTTGTTATGTCAGAAATTGTAAGAAACAGTTTTGATGTGTTTTAATAGTTTGACATTTCGTAAGCCACCATGCGGCATATGCTGAGCTATCAAACTATTAACAAACATGAAAGTCTATGTAGTTTGTATTATGCCCCACTGCAGACAGGACACAATAATAACAAACGTAACTGCTTTGTTAGAAGGCTGTTTATTAGGCCAATGAACTGCAAAAATGTCAAGAAACTGTTGCATGCATACTAGCAGTAGCAAACATTTTTATGCATAGTTGCAATATGGAGGAGGAATACCTTACAAGAAGCATCAATGTTATAAAACACAATTCTGAAAATGAAAGTATTCCTTCTAAAAAGTGAGGAAATAAATTGCAAAACACTTCATTAAAGCATCAGTTAGGGTTGAAATGACAAAAGTAGGAAAATGACATGCTAGGCTTCAGCCCCTAACACCCCCCCAACTCAACCCCGCAATAACCCACACCCACCCTCCCCAGACCAACACACGTCAGGGTGTGCCTTGGGTTGTTCGCCTAACTTTCTCACCCCATTCAATGTGTAAGAGAGTTAACATGGAACAGTACTGGAGAATGGGGTCAGAGTTAGGGCCAATTACCCCAAGGCATACCCTGACACATGTTGGTCTGTGGAGGATGGGTGTGGGGTGGGCTGATGGGGTTGGGTGTAAGGGGCAATGTTAGTGGCTGAAGCCTAACATATCATTTCCTACTTTGTCAACCCCAACTCGATGCATTAATGAAGTGTTTTGCAATATATATATATATATATATATGAAATAGTGGCACGGTAGTGCCACTATACTTAGGGTGAAGTACCCCATTTAAGATAAAGGGCTGGATATTCAAAAGGGTTGCGCCATGCGCAATAGGGTTGCGCCTGCACAAGTCCGAAATTGTGCCATTCTGCGATATTGAGCAGGAGGCATTTGCGCCCTCCATGTCATGCTGAGCAACAGTGCAATGCTAATGAAGGCATGCTCAACTGGAGGGGGAGGAACCATGCATAAACTGTACAGCCCGAAATTCAGCTGGTCTGTGCAGAGTTGTGCAGGCGCGACCCCCAACCTGCACCTGCACAACTTTGAGCTGAAAAAAAAAGGAGTAAGTCGAGGGTCACCCACAGGTGAGCTGCCGCATTGCAGGGCGCAACACAGCAGCTGCCACCTATGGGTGGCCCTCCACTTGTTCCCTGTGCCCCCCCGGAGCCAGATCATGGGCAGATCTCACTCCCCCCTGACTGGCCCGATCACGGGCATAACAGTAATGAACCCCCGACTGGCCCGATCGTGGGCATAACAGTGTTAACCTCCACACTGGCCCGGGTAGGCATAACAGATATCTCTTCCACTGGCCCGATCACAGACAAACAGAATTCCCCGACTGGCCTGATTCGTGGCATAACAGAAATGACCCCTTACCAGCCCACCAGGGCAGAATGGAGTTCAACCTCTAAAGACCAGAACCTGGTGGTCCAGTGTAACCACAAAGCCCAATCGCTGGCATTAGAGTCAAACCACCCAGGTCCAATTTCCTGGTGATCTAGTGCCACCACCCACGAGCCCCACCACCCCGCCTCCCCATCAGCCGGAGGGTGGTAGCACCCACCCGCCTGCCGCTTCGCCACCGCCGACTGATTGTCAGTAGATATGTCTATTGGTTCACAGTAAGAGCCAATGGATAGTTTTATATTGCATAAGGCAGTCCAGATATGTTAATGAATGAATTCACTATCTGACTGTCTTTAGATGGTGGGGCTGCACGCCATTGGCTCTTGCTCTGAACCAATGGGGTATGCAGCCCTACCGAGCAGTCAAGTCGGCGGGTGGCGGGTGGCAGGTGGTGAGGTGCTGCCGCCTACCGCTGATAGGGGGAGCGTGGTGGGGGCCCGGTGGCAGTGTGGGGTGGGGCCACTCAGATCACCAGGAAATTGGACCTTGGGGTTGACTCAATGCCCATGAACGGGCTTCACGTCCACTGGACCACCAGGATATTGGTCTTGGGGGTTGAACTGCTCTGCCCATTTATTGGCTAGTGGGCAGGGTCATTTCTGTTATGCCAGCGATTGGGCCAGTCGGGGAGGTCAGTTCCATTTTGCCTGCGATCGGGCCAGTGGGGGGGTTAATACTGTTATGCCCACGATCAGGCCAGTGGGGGGGATTTACTTCATGCCCACGATCGGGCTGCAGGGGGCGTCGGTCCCCGATGGCTCTGCCTGGCAAGGCTGCCAGTCGCAAGTTGTCAGATTTCGGCGCATCTGCATGCTAATGGAATGCAAATGGGGCCGTAAGTAGATGCAAATGCCCCCCGGCACCATGCATAACTTATGGCCCCATTTGCATGTCACCTTATGAATATCGGAAATTTGTACATGGCTTAATGGAACTTGCGCCACCGCATCTTGAATGCTCCACTCTGACCACTTGCGGTGTCACAAGTTCCACTGCACCATGCACAGTGGCTGTGGCCGGGGGCGATATTCAAAGGAGTTGCTCAATAGCGCAACTCCATTGAATATTGCCCCGGCCACACCCCTGCGCAACTTTATTGAGCAGCGTAAGGGCTTGCTCCACAGAATGGCGCAGGTTGAATATCCAGCCCAAAGTGTGATATTTTGGAGCTTAATAACTTTGCCACCATATGATGGATTTGCCTGAAATTTGGCAGACAAGGTGTGGTACCATAGATCTCTGGATCTGCCAAGTTTTGCACCAGTCGGATATATGGTTGCAAAGCCATAAAGCACAACAGAAAGTCGTATTTACACTTTTTTGCGCATTCTTTGCTCATGCCTACAGGTCTCATGGTTTGTGTGACCAGTCCAAACACTTCAGGGAACATGCGGCCAGGGTCTCCAATGTGCCTTTCAAAGATTTCGTGAAAAAAATATTAAACAGTTCAAAAGTTATTCAAAAACAAGTTTCCCATTATCGTCAATGGGAAAAGTTAACGAAAAGTTCGACAGTGTCGCAAATGCAGTTTTTAGTATCACAAATGACCCCTGTACTGTCATGAGTCAGCCATTTTTTTTCAGTTACTGGTCACAGAAATGCTTGACATTTAAATGTGGGACCCTCTAGCGACACAATTATTTTTGTGTTCACATAGTCGAGCCCTTAGGATGCTAGCCATGTCTTTTTCGGGGGCTTAAACACCCCAGAAATATGTTTTTCAAATTTTTGTAAACTGTAGTGTTGCAAAGTAACGTCTCACTTGTGACACTTTCATGGTTTGTTTTGCGAAAGTATGGTAATTTGCGACACTACTTTGCGACACTATGCCCAAAAGAATAGGAAATCTTTGCCACCCTGCAGCAAAAGAACGGTTTGGTCTTTTGGGCTGAAATTTGGAGGGAAGAAAGCCAACATCTCACATATGTGCCTTTTGTTGGTTTGGTGACAAAATATTTGAGGGCTGCAAAGTTACGGTTCTCTGACTTTGACTATTTTTCCCATAGACTAACATTACAGCGTCTGCCGCACCTTTCGGGCCCCGTATCATGGAAACACTTCAAGATATGGACATTTTTCTTCAGAAAAATACTTAGCCAGAAAAGTCATAAATTAAATGAAATAAAAAATGTTTTTTCTACATAGCACAGTTCCTGAGATATAAGCAATTTAGTATTCCAAGTGTTTATTTTCTGCTCCGAGGCCCATGACTATGCATACATCCTTTGTATTCACTGTGTTTCTCAATTCAGCTTTTGGGGAAAAAAAAGGGTGTGCACTTTTGTTACTGTTACAGTTAGCGTTTCCACTTGCGTTTCCATAACCGTTAGCGTTAGTGTTACCATCTACGCCATGTGCATTACCCTCTGCGTTTTAGTTTGTGCTTGCATTTGCATTACTGTTACCATTTGTGTTTCCATTACTGTTTCTGTTTGCATTTCATTTTGCGTCACCGTGTGCATTACCATTTGCATTTGCGTATGCACTTCCATTTGCATTTCCTTTGGCGTCATCATTGGTGTTTCCATTAGCATTTGCATTTCCAATTGCGGTACCGTGACCGTGCATGTTACCATTTGCGTTTCCATACATGCTTGCATTTGCATTTCCGTTTACATTACTGCTCGCTTTGGCATCATCGTTGCTGTTACTGTAATTGTTTGTATTTCCAATTGTGCTACCATTACTGTTTGTGTGTTCATCGCCATTTGCATTTCTGTTGACCTTAGCGTTTGCATTTTTAGTTGCATTTCCATTATCGATTGCATTACTGTTTCCTTCTGTGGCGCCATTGCCTTTACTGTTTGCATTTCTGTTTGCATTTGTGTTACCATTTGCATTTTTCTTACTGTTTGCATTTCCACTGGCGTTAGCATTTATGTTACTGTTTTTACTGTTTGCGTTTCTGTTGCCTTTAGCATTTGCGTTACCATTTCTGTTTTCATTAATGTTTGCACTTGTGTTTCTCTTACCGCTTATGCTATCATTTACATTTGCATCACCATGTGCATTACCTTATGCGTTGCATTTGCTTCACCGCTAGCATTACTATGTGACACACATGACATAGGGAGCGCTGGGCCCAAAGGACCCCTGCGCCTCCCACCACCAATATCTCTATTCACTATTTAGTGCCTGCCCTCAAAAGAAGGGGAATTTACGTAAAACTTTATTAATGATCAGTTAGGTTTTCCACAGCAACAATGTGAATATGTGGTTAGTTAGCCTCACTATTTTCCCTGCCTACTATCAGGATCGGGTGTATTGTTGTCAGTCTCAACTCTCACCCCATTCTCCTATACTGCACCACCTCAGCTTGTTTGCACATGGATGGGGTAAGAATTAGACAGATGACTCTCAATGCACACCCCAATGCCTGTTGGTGGGGATGGGGTGGGTTTAGCAAGGAGTGGCAACCCTAACACTGAAGTTCTCGCTTTTGTTGCTGTGGAACAACCCTAACTGATGCATTAAACAGAGTTGTATGAATATATATATATATATATATATATATATATATATATACACACACAGTATATACTGTATATAATATATGATGTATATATATATATATGTATATATATATATATATAAAACTTAGTGCATCCATAGACAATGGCTACCATTTTTTTTTTCAGTTCAGGCATAGTTTTTCTCTGTTTTAGTCAGTGTTCTTGAAGTGAAAGCAATAGGTTTATTGGCTTGTAACAGGCATGCTCCTTACCCTTCTGAAAAAACATTGACAGACAGGGCCACTGGCTTGTGCAAGTCATAATATTCTAGCACAGGGTGTGTGTGATGTTTTTCTTAAGTTCATTAAATACTTGGTCATGTCTGGCTTCCCAGTGCCATGCAGTTTCTTTTTCCAACAATTCTCTCAGAGGCTTGTTTATGATCAAAAGATTAGGAATTAACTTGGCTAGGTAATTGACCACCCCATGAATCTCTGTAGTTCTCTTACGCACTTAGATGTGGGCATGTTCACAAGAGTCTTGATTTTCTCTGGGTCAGCTACTAGTTCTTGCTGATTTAATTTATGCCCAATATAGTGGACTTCCTTCAGTCCAGTTTTGGATTTTCTTTAATTCAGAGTGAGATTGTGCTCTCATGCTCTCTGTAATACTCTTTTCAGTCTCTCATTTTGTTCTTGCAAATCTGAGCCCCATATTGAGTAATTGCTCCATGACTTTGGATAAACTTTCCTTATCTTCCTGCCTCACCCAGTCAAAAGTGTTATACACCTCCAGGGCTGCCAGACCAGCAACATGCAAGAATGTCATAGCCTGTATCTTCTGGGTCTTCACAGCAACACCTGAGACCACAAAGAAAATTTTGAGCCAGATTGCCTGTGAGATCACATGCATTAGGTGACAAGAGCTGCTCCATCTTCTTATACCATGTAATAATACACGAAGGAAGGTAACTTAAGTTTGCAATGCTTTACTAATAACTGTCAGCTTTGTACAGTGCAGATGCATATATGATCAGATTCTGCATTAATCTGGTGGGTTATAGCCAGCCAAGCCTAATTTATGCATAGATCAAAAGTTGTTATGTCACTCTGGGTGTGCATCATTAATATGCATATTTTCATTAATACACATATCCTCCCACCACTCACCTCCACCAGGCTCTTTCAAATTATGTAACAAATATCGGCATTCAGAAAGCCAATGCCATGTTATACTGTTCTTTCATGTTTTACAACTGAATAATACCTTGATCCCTGATACAGAAAGCCGTCAATTGCTCTTTCGTCACTTCGAATCCAGGCAGCGCACTGCACCTTACTCTTTCCCACTTAGGTGCACTGTGCTGATTCTGTCCCAGAAGATACTGGACATGAAACAAAAATGGCAGAGTAAAAAAAAATATTGCACCCTAATTTTTATGTTGTCTTGCATGCACAGCGCAAGCAACATTTTGTGACAGCTTGCTGGAGTAGCAGGTTGTGGAGGTGCAGCCATGTTGTGGCCAATGGTGACACTGCTTTTTTGAGCTGGTCTTTGTGGCACTAATGAATGAGCATGCTGTCTATGACAGTCCTTGAGAAGCATGCCACCGACTTGAAAGAATTTCACCGCTGCAATGAGGGAGTGCCCCATCATTGCAGGGCATGCCTTGCCTGCTGAAACATTTCAATAAACATGGTGGATGGCTGTCACCATCTGCCTCTCACAAACCCCAGCAAGCTGACTTCAAGGGTGCCTATTCCCCCTATCGGCATATTTATAACCCCCCCTCAAGATTATGTGGCACACTGGGAGCACACCCCAGTGTGCCTGCGTGTGTTCTGAAGCCAACCACATTGGCATGTTCCTGGCCCTGCCCCCACTCCACCCCACCCCCATTGTGTGCCACACTGGCAGCCCACTCCAGTGTGGCCAACATAACCCTCGCCCAAAGTCTGGAGCACACTGGGAACACACCCCAGTGTGCCCAGCAGTTGTTTAATTTCACCTGTAAATAAAGAAAACCTTCCCACGATGTCCATTCCTGAAAATAAGAAAACGGTCCATCACTGAGTCAGAGCGCCCCATCCCCCAACTTGCACCCACCCTCTGCACACTCCACCTCTCCGCACCCACCCTCACCCCATACTTACCTCCAGAGCCCGGCACAAAAATCTTCAGTGGAGTGGGACACATATGAACTTTTCAAAAACTGACTGTGAACTGAAGAAAATCATGGTAAGCTGTATAATGACATCAATGGGAGGGTTTCAATGAAGGTGGCTATCTCAGCCATTTTTGCGACTTTTGGCTCCAAATTTTCAACATGGGGTTCTTGGGACCCCTCCTTATGAACTCAGTCACTGTCATTTCGATATTAGGTCCAGAAAGGTGATTTCACTTGCACTGCACAGAATCACCTTTTGAGACCAATTAACAAAAAAAGTGTCACTGTTCATGAGGTGGGCTCCCAAAAAGCCTCTGTCACAAATTTGGTGAAAACAATTCCAAAAAATTACTGTGTTACAAGCGTGCATTGCACAGTTTCTACACATGCTTGTAACTTTGAGTCTTCTTAATATTTTAGCACCAGATTTTCAACATTGACATTTTTTCACACCTCCTTATGACCAATACACCTGTCACTTTTCACATCCTGCCTGAAATGTGTTTTCGCACACCTGGCACACGTCTGGTGCACAATGGCGTGGTCACTGTGGGAAATCAATGTTTGGGATAGATTAAGAAAACCACAGTGACATTGTTCATGAGCCGAGGTCCCAAAAGGCCTATGTTGAAATTTGGTTAAAAAAATCCACAAAATGACTGTTACAAGCATGCATTGCACAGTTTCCACGCACGCTCATAACTGAGAATTTTTAATATTTTCATTCCAGATTTTCAACATTGCCATTTCTTCACATCTCCTTATGAATGGTACAGCTGTCATTTTTCACTTCCTGCCCAAAATGTGTTTTCACACATCTGGCATAGAATGGCAAAGCAAGACAAAATTTATTTAAAAATGCCCAATCCCGGAGGCTCTGGGCGCTGTACAAAAAATAAACACATCTCCAGAAATAGATTGTTAGATACAAAATAGTAAAAACACAAAATAAAAATGACATATAACATTTTTTATAAATGGGTTGGATCAGTAAATTAACTGTTCAGTGCAGAAATGCCTGATCAAATAGGAGGGCGGTCACTGTGGGAAATCAACATTCAGGACAGATTAACAAAATTACAGTGCCACTGTTCATGAGCAGAGATCCCAAATGCTTTCATGAGGTGGGATCACAAAAAGCCCATGTTGAAAATTTGGAGTGCAAATACCAACAAACGCCCGGGGCATTAGGGTTTCTAACCATAACGACCAACCCTGTAGAGACTGACAAGCATCAGGGATGTAACTTGGGACTGTCGGCTGCACTGCTGATGCCATTCCACCCCCACCCCACCCTGCAGCCAGTGACAGGCAACAAGGTGTGCCTTGGACTCTTCGTCCCCAGTGTTCACCCCATTCTCCTATACTGAGCCCATCTCAATGTATTTCATTATGGAATGGGGTGAGCATAAGGCCCAGTGACCCCAAGGTACAATGCAACACTTGTTGGAGTCTGCAGGGTAGGGTGAGGTGAAATGGCATAAGTGTTATGGCCGATGACCCAAAGGCACACCTCAATGCCTGTCAGGTCTCTGCAGGGTGGGGTGAGGTTGGCATCAGTTTCATACTTCACTGCCATTCCTATTATGCATCTCTCTAACTCCTGCTCTACCAATGCCAATGAAAGCAAGACAACATTCGGCATTGACAAATGCTTGTTTATAATTGCTGTCAGTATCTGTTTTATGGCTTTGTTTGCAGATGATCACGGTCCATACAGTAAAGTGATCAAGTAAATGGGTTTGAAATTTTGTAAGCTACTGTGCCGGCGGGGTTGGGGGGGTGGAATAAAAAACATCAGATGGAGGCTTCAATTTAAAAAGAAAATTTTGTGAGCAGGAGCGAGAGGATGGAAGTGTCTGGTGAATGATTCAGTTTGAAGTTGCGATCATAGTGGCTAAAAGAGGGACACTCACAAAACTTAGCCCTCTAGGAAGCAAGCAAGCAGGCAAGTACTTCAGTCTAAGCGGCTGAGATTCCAGTTACCGCAGCCACCAGTCTAAGTCACGATCATAATTGGAAGGGTTCAGCAGCTGCTCATCGCAAGAAAGATTAGTAACTCAGAGTGTTTTTTTGTTTTGTTGGTTTTTTTTTTTTTTTTTACATAAAATGGTTCCTGATGCTCCCAATGATGTTTTTTATTCCAACAATTCAGCCTGTCTGTGCTGAGACTCTGAGCCATTACAGTCCACCACTACAAATGAAAACTACAGGTAGGGAATCTCCATTAGGGCAAAAGACCTAAAGATCTAAAGCAAAGCAGTAAAATCAGTGAAGTACTTGCTTACTTGCTTGCTTCCAAGAGGGCTCAGTTTGGTGAGTGCCCCTCATTTAGCCACAATGATTGCAGCTTCAAACTGAAACATTCACCAGACATTCTATGTGCTACATTACATGTAGATACTACATGTAGGTGGAGGGACTACTTTAGCTAAAAACAACATATTCTTATAAACTTTAAAATGCTAAAAAATGGTTTTCTAATAAAATCACATATTTTTAAAACTAAAAGCCCACTTTATAAGTGCAATAAGACATGGCTGGATGTTGGTAGTACTGAGATACCCACACACCCAGAGGCTTAAGGCACTTGACCTGAGGCCTCATGCTTCACTACATTCTTTGGTGTGCAGGTATCTAATTACTACCAACACCCAGCCATGACTTATTGTTTACTTAATGTAACACATGGATAAATAAGGTACTGTACAGAGGAAGATGACAAAAATAATATTAGATCAACATGGACTTATCAAAAAGGCTATAGAGCCTCAATATATAATTCATAAACGTCAGGAGGGAGAGGGGTGACATGGTATGAGACATTCAGATATATATGGCTTCAAGGGTTTTAATAAGCAAGGAAGGGTAGGGAGAGACAGGGAGAATGTGGAAGCACTGGTAGAGGTGATAGGAAGTTCCATCTCAGAGTAAATCTAGGTAGAGTTGCCAGGGTTGACTGGATGGATGCCATGCCCTTTTCTGCCCTCTCCATCTATGCTTCTGTTTCTAAGACTATTATCCCTCACATCCCCCCTTGCTGGCCCTATCTAAACTGTTCCCTACACAAATTATTAAACCATCCTGCCTCGATTTCACACCACTCACTTCGCTTAGAGGAGGAAGTTACTCACAAGCCCCTCTTGGCATGATCTGTTTCAGCAGACTCAGTGGCTGACCTGTATTAACACATGGTCATGTGACTGGATTCTTCCAATCACAGTTCAGGATTTCTCTACCCATTCTATAAGCATATTAAGATACACAGACTTGTAATCAGTGACTTCACTATCAGGGAAAGGAACAAAAAAATGTGGATACTTGGGATTTTAACTCCCAATGGCCCAAAGGTAAAACATTATACTAGCAAGTGGGCATCGCAGTTCAGGTGAACACCCTAGTCTCTGCAGTCATGGGTTCCCATGGTTGGTGGTGTTGACAGTAGCACTGCTTCCTAGCCGGGGAGCATCCTTGCTTTGGTTCCACTGTTACCCTTTGTGGTGGGCCAAGGAAATGTTTAGTATCTCTTTCCACAGGGAACCACAATAGGTTAGGCTTTGCCATCAAGCGGGAGGAAGGTGGAGGGCAAAAACTAGGGAGAGAAATCCTACCACTGTCAATGTGACAGACACCTGTACCATCGAGCCTCTCACCATCTTTCAAACTACACTGCAGCTGCTGGGGCAGGGCTCCGCAGGTGAGCCAAACCAAAAAAGATCTGTGCTCACTGGTGCAAGGTAAGGTGCAGGCCAGGGGATTGCAGGCCCCTAGTATCAAACACAAACAGACCAAAATGGCACACACTCACAAGGTCCAAAATGAAGTAAATTCAGAAGACAAAATCTTGACGGTTGTCAAATTCACAAAATCTATTGCTGGAAGTTGCAAGACAAACAAAATTTTGCTGGCGCAAACCCAAATGAAAACCAGTTGCCCCAGAGCTTGCAACAATTTGTTTTGGAACATATGAATGTGGGCCATTTTGACCTTTTGGTTTTGGTCCACAGATGGGGCCTGACAGTGCTGTGGAAAGGGATTAAAAAGCTTGTTTAAAAAAGTGGAACAGCTAAAATTTAAAAGGAAGGGCACAGGGCATAAGGGACATCCCAGGCCTGATGGAGTGGGCCCATTGACATTAATGGTCCATTTTTAAATTTCATTTTAGAGGAGATACAGGAGCTTGAAAAGCAGTATTACAAGCCCTGAGCTACATTCCCAAGAAGATTGAGGCTAGTAATACAAATGTTTGGCCATCACACCTCCTCCCCAGTATCACACTAGTAAAACAGCCAGTTATAATTATAATCAGTGGGCCAGGCAAAACAGCAGTTAATTAGAAACATAGAATTTGATGGCAGACAAGGACCGCTTGGACCATCCAGTCTGCTCATTTCTCCCTACCTACACTATTATATAAGACAGTGCACAATCTACAGCTCTTTCTCCCTCCCTGTTCCTTTCCACTGTGGTTCCTTTGTGCATATCCCATGCATTCTTGAACCCTACCACTGTTTTTGCCCCCACCATCTCCTCTGGAAGGTTATTGTTGACCAGGAAAGGCACAATTACCTTAGACTGCTCATTTGTAGGTGCATCCTGAGGTGTGGGTTATAAGGTTCTGTTTTATTGATGGGGGGATGCTGGCCATAAGACCAGTGAAACTACCGTGCTCTTCTTCAATAAATGTAATGGGATCCTTAACTGATTACTGGACAATGACCAGAGATGGGAAGAAAGGACCTTGGATTAAAGCAGCAGAGCAAAGAGTTTGGGCAAAAACTATGACCTTTCCTTTTTTTCTGCTATTAAAACTCCTCAGCATCATCCATTTTTATTTGGTGGTAACATTTTCTAGTTCCTCCAGAATTTGAGTAATTTATGAATGTTTTAATTTAGTTTTTTTCTTGAGAAATAAAGATGGCCATCACATTTAGCTTAGGAAGAGCATTGTAAACCTGGCAAGGATTTAGTAGGACTTGAGTGAAAACCTGACCAATAGTAAGTTGTAACAATCATGGAACACCTATTCCACAAGAAAATATTTGTATCTCGTAGTGGGTCACATGGTGGAAGGTCCAGCAGTTGGTGGGATCTTGCTATGAAGGAGGTCAAAACTCTAACAGAGTAGCACAGAAAATTATTAATTCACTTGAGTAAACAAGCTAAGTGGGTATGGATCAAAAGTCTACCCTCCACACACACACACACACACACGCACATATATAATACGTAATTCATTGTTTAAAGGGGTGATTTCTTATATACTTGGTAATGTAGAATTTGTTAGTAGAAAATAACCAGTAGGCTCATCTAGACTAACCTATTTATTTTTGCCTATCACTACACCCAGGGCCCTAATTGGTCGCTCATGTCCCCCCCATTTCCTTTACTTACTATGCCATGCGCCTGTCCCATGCATGCTTGAAGCTCCCCACTGTCTTTGCCCCACCACCTCTTCTGGCAGACTGTTCCAGGTGTCCACCACCATTTTTGTAAAGAAATGTTTTCTCACATCCCTCTTAAATGTCCCTCTCTTAAGCTGCTTCATTGCATGCCCCTATGTTCTGGAGCACTTCTTCCTCTGAAACAGACTCCCCTCCTTACCCTATCCCAAGGTTCCTCTCCTGCTTTGTGACTGTATGTACCACCCATATCATACGCAGCCTCTGGGTTTCCTCACCCCAGGTGCATGATTTTGAACCTTTTGGCATCAAAACCCAGCTGCCACACCCTAGACCACACCTCTAGTTTCCCCAGATCCCATTGCATTCTCTCCACCCCTTCCTGGGAGACAACCCTGTTGCAGATTTTGGTGTGATCCACAAAAAGATGCACTTTCCCTTCTAGTTCCTCAGTAATGTCATTTGTGAAGACATTCAAGAGGCCAGGATGCAGTACCTGTGGCATTGCACTGGTCCCTCTACTATCCCCCAAGTGATTGCCATGTAGTAAAACACTCTTCCTCCTATCCTTGGGCTAGCAGTCTAGATGCCCAGTCTGGTGCTATCACACTGGTAGTCCAGTGATAAAAGTAGGTGGGCCAGCATGTGGTGTTGTAAAGTAAATACATTTGCATCAGTTTATTTAATGATCTCTGTGTTAAATGTATATAAGTTATATGCCAGTAAATAAAGAAAAAGGGCAGTCGATTTTCTTTTCTTTAGATCGGCAGAGCATCAGTTAACTGGTACCAGCATACCTTTAATAAGAAAGAATAAGTTGAGCTGAGTCAGAGGATCAGCGCTAACCACACTGAAGCAGGGGGACTCCAAGCTGCAGGAGCCGTTGTGAAGCAGGTTGCGAAATGTGAGAGCAGAAGTGCTCTCAGTGGTCCTAGACTGCCATTTATATACATGCTCACACATTTATTTGGCAGGTGGCAAGCGCCAGGGATGTTTATGTTTAAGGACTAGCTGCTAATAAACAAACCAGAGCTATAAAGGGGGAGAGAAGAGCACCATACATAATGAGGATGGGCTCCCACGCTAATTGATCATCATCTTAGATGCAACAGCAGGCTGCAGAAAGTAATACAGCATAACGCAAACACCTGATGAAAACTATGATATAGGCAGCTAAATTTACGAAATAAAGCCACAAATGGCTAGTATGGATTCTAATGAACACAACCACATGTTTACTTTTCCAAAAAAGTATTCAGTTACAAAAACTGAGTTGTTTAAAAAGAGGGTGCATGAGAGAAACACGAGAGAGAATTTAAACTGCAGAATTGTGCCCAACTTTTTTATTAAACATTTTGTCTCGTCCATTTCACACCAAAATATAACCAAACTTGGTAGATTTTTAGTTCAGAAGGTGGGCTATCAGGGAAAAATAGTCCAAGTTGTCAGACTGACCTGAAAAGGGAACTTGCTAACCTGCAAAAGTGGAGTGGCCATGCAGTGAAGCCTGAAGTTTAGAAACCATGCTGTCAGGCAGGGAAAGTAAAAGGAAGAGCCTAGAGAGTGGCGTGTGCACATGGACAGGGGTGTCAGACTAGCGCCCTTGGGATAGCCCCAGGGATGAGTTTTGGACCACAAAATTTACATGCATAACATTTCAGCCACAAATGGTGAAAGTAGACAATTTAAAGGAAAAATGAGTTAAAATAAGTACTTTTTCTCCTCAGGGAAAGTGGCACAGTGTAATAAACATGTCATTTTACACACAGTGGGAACTTCAACACATAGTGGATAATGTATGGGTTTTGATTAGTAACCACGGGGTTATCACTTCGAGAGGCTGCCATCACAACATTGTAAACCTCGAGAGTGAACCTGGAGAGGTTTATCGTTGTCATGGCAACCTCTGGAAGTGATTTCAGTGAGGTTATTAATCAAAGCCTGTACATTAGCTTTTATAGTGTATGGGCTTCTTGGCATAATGAATTTCACAGATTAAACACATCTTGAATTTTAATTCCTGCTTACCTACAGCAGTCAAAAACCAGGCAATATAATTCTTCAAAAGTTTTATCACGTATACTTCAGCACCACATTCTGGTGAAACACGAACAAGAAAACAGCATTTCTATTGTATTCTGACATTAACTTAATGTTTTCTAAGTTTTTGTTAATTAAACTAAAGAGAAAGTAGCAATATTTTTAAAAAATAACAATGCTGAGCAATCCGGTTGGTTGGCTTTTAACACATGGTGACTACTTGCAGTGAATGATGGGTAATATCACTGTATCAGGGTCAGTTGGCCCAGTATCATACAGCAGATCACAGGCCCATGTATTTTGAGTCTCACAGCGAAGGTAGCTTCTTCAAATATGACTGTAATGTAGGTGGCAGTTTCGGTTGTTAACTTGTCAGTAACAAGAAAAAGGTAACACAGAGGAACGTGCATGCGCAGATAGTTTCTCGTTGTTATACCATTGATGTGACGTACCATTGACAGGTTAACAACATAGGGGAATCACATTGATGGTATAACAACCCTGTGAAATTATAGATTTTGGCAGATAATGTTCAACCACACATTGTAAAGTGACTTAGGGTTCCCTTTAGGGGTGATCGAATTCGCTGAATGTCAATCCATCACAGAATTTTGGAATCCTGAAAAATCCCATTCCAGTCCTGGTTTCTATTCTGGTTCCAAGTCAAATTAGAATCTGAAAACCAATTCTGGGAAGAGGGATGGGTCCAACTAGGGCACATAGAGGTGCTACCAGTGAGGTAATCCTCAGAGGCCATTGTCAATAGTGAGGGGAAAGTGGGCAGTAGGCAGAAAGTGTTCTTACTCCTTGTAGAATGCAAACTGGAACCAGAATTAGTACTGGATTCCAATTTGGATTCTGATTCTGAAAACACTAGTTTCAAAATCTGGATTCTTAGACTCAGAATCCAGAGCTCATAATTCAGGATTTTGGACTGGAATCTGATTAGGTCCAGTTTCAAATTTTGAAATCGGACTATCCCTCGTTCCCTTGGTCCATTTTATGTAACAAAAAAAAATACTGCATAAAGCCCAAAAAGTTAGCCATTCAGCTCAGAAAGTGCTTATAATTCATGTTGGTGCATGTTTATCGTGACTTGTAGAATGTGTATAGTAATTAATCCATGGTAGAAAATGGGCAAGAAATGTTCCAGTCTCTGATTGGCCAAGTCCCTTGCCAAGGCACATATTTATGTGGCAACAGAAACCGAGAAATAACAAGACCCACTGACAACTGCCCCATTACCAGCCAATATCCCTGTGCCAGCTAAAAACTGCGAAAAACTCAATTTGAATCAATTTGAAACAGCCACCACTCTTTCTCTCGCTGAGAGACACAGTTCAGATCACTGCCACTCAGTGATGAAGGCCTCCCTGGACTGTAATACATTCTATGCACTTTAATAAATAAGTAAAACACAAGCTACTGTCACCCATTCAACCAAAAAAAAATATCCTTTGCAAAACAGACCCCATTCTCCAGCCACCCACCTGCTTACCCTTTCCATCTGCAGCAGAGTATGGCAGGAAGGAAACTGAAAACAACTGTCACTCCCGTTATGTCCACTCTACTGTCCCAACGATGGCACTAACTGCCGTCCATGACTACACTCACTTGAGCTCACTCTGTCCTCCCAAGTCAAAACAGAAACAACTTTTTTTTTCTTTAAATCGCCTTGTATGGCATGAACGATACTGAATGCCACAGTCATTTCTGTTCTGTCCCTTCTTCCGTCCCCGACGATGAAACTCACTACTGTCTGTGATTGCACTCACTTTGCTTTCCAAAGTCAAAACAGAAACTTTCTGAAGAATTCACTAAAAATACCACAAACAGCTTAATCTGGTTCAATTTCAGTTGGTTACCATCTGTATCCCCCCACCCCGTCACCCCTGAAAAAGGGACTTCTAGTTTCAGTCAGCCTACCAGGTCAACAAAATTCAATAAATAAAATAATAAATAAAAAGCAACTTTTTTAATCATATTACATGACAGGAATGATATTAATTGTCACTGACACCCCTGTTCAGTCTACTGTGCCATTGCTCGGCAACAACACTGACTGCTGTCCATGACACTGTTCACTCTACCATCCTGAGCAACTGTCCTATAAGCAAAGTAAACTGGGCATAACATTAAAAAAAATAATAATAATAAAATAAAAAATTAAAAAACATTTCTTCTAAAACTAGTGAAAAAAAAAGAAAAAAATGCTATCACTCAAATTCGGAATAGCCCTGCTAACAGCAGTACCCTCTAGCAGCAGTGCCCTCTACTGGCAATTCTACCAGCAAAGGGACTACTTTACAAGAATTTCTGTTTACTCATTTTGTACATTTTTTGTTAATTTTTTACATTTTGGTTTTTGGAGATGTATTCTTCATATAGCCCATTTTCTAAGTACAATAATATCCTCTAGGGTGGATGGTAAGGGCTATAGAGGACCTTCCAGGTGTATAAGGCCCTCCGCCTGTGGCATTGGACCCTTATTACACCCTTGGGTGGTCCAATATAGCCCAACACCACCCACCCTGTCAGGTATTATTGCTTACTGAACAGGGACGAGAAGTCTCAGAATTTTCACGGCGGTTGACTGGAGATTCAAACTGGAGCATTCCCTTCTGGACCATCCTGCTACAGAACTGAAACCTAGAATTTGAGATAATTAGTGCTGAGGTTTAGAACAAGGTAGTTGTCCACTCAAAGACCAGTATCTGGGTTTTAGAGAATTTACAGCGAGTATGAAAGGAGCTGCACAGCTCATTTTCGGGGAGATGGGGCAAGGCTACATCTCAAAGGACCAAACCAGACCAGATTGATTCCAAACTTTAGAGGCCCACTACAGAATGAGACCAGCTCTCATTAAGTATACATAGTCTATAGGAAATCACTTGCATCCCAGTGGCAAGATCAGTAGGGCAGTAAGTGAGTGCAGGGAAAGCATAGTTATTGCCCACTGCATTTGGTATCTGTTCCAGCTGAGTTGTTTTCAGCCTGCATCCAGCAAGTACAACAACAGTTTCCAGCAGCTATGGTCATCTCCAACGATCAGTACCATCACATATCCTCTGCTGTTCTCCAAGTGGTCTGGATTTGCCACTGACTTTCAGAGTGTATTCAAAAAAGTGGTACAGTAATTGAAATGTATTGTGGAACTAGTTCAAGAGGGACACATCCGCAATACTGGGACTTATGATCTAATTTTCTGCAAAGGGCTACTGTCCAGCAGTTTAAGAGACTGCTCAGAGACTGAGGGGGGATATTTATGTGAATGTTTTAGAACTAACTGTTAGCCCATGTAACTGAATTGCTATAGAGTATAAGAAAAGTGAGACAGAGTATAAGTAATTGCATACAGTACCAACATCAGGAAAAGGTGTCTGGCAAAAAGGGGGGACTGGGCTGACTGCCCAGCCAAATCGATAAATCATCAAATCATGTTTTTTAAAAGTCAGTCATGACAATCATTGTGTTTTTTAACTCTCTTTTTATTGAAATAAAGTACTAACAACACTTTCCAGTTGCCTTGTCAAGACACAGCACATATAGAATGTCTTGGTCACAACAGAGTCAGGGTGTATACAGACGGTTCTATGTCATAATGGTGATTGCCGAAAGGTGACCATCATTATGGCGAAAATACATCGCCAAAAATCAATTTCTGCGATATACATCCCCGGTGACAGGAAAACAGCACTGGGGACTTAGATTAGTGTTACTGCGGGGAGCTGTGCCCCCCGCACCCACCTACTAAAGGATTCTTAACTCCAGGGGGGTGCATGTTGGGGTGTGTGCAAATTCTGGGGCAAAAATACATTTTGGTCCGGGTCCACTAAAATGTAGGCATGCTCGGACCCAAATCCAGAACTCTCACAGCTTTAGGCTGCCACCCACCACACTATGGGGCCAGCTTGAAAGCCCCGACCAACCACGCCTGGCCAACCCTCCCTCCCTCCAAATCACGCACTCTCGCCGCTGCCGTATACATATAGCGATGTCCAGTCACTATATGTGAGCTTCCCTCATCCATCACCTTCCTCACACCTCGCCTCATTCCAGTCCTGCGCCACAAGTGGGTTGCCATTTTGGTAAGCGCCCACTTTCGGATAGCCTACCTCACAGGATAGTTACAAGTTCAAAGCTTCTTATTCATCTGATCTGTAGAAGAGACTTATAGGAGTATCATATTGACGCTGTGCAATATTTATATGTGTTGTGTTCCCAGTAACCTGTTAGCCATATTTTATCTTTCCCCAGGGATCCAGACAACCATGGTAAAATATACAGTGTTTAAAAGACAGACTTTCATGGAAAAAAAATCATCTGTCTTTGTCCATTACATATAAGACCCACCCTTGTCATTTGTTATTAAACAAATACACTTGTTGCCTGAATTTGTGTGCCATTTTTCCCATATCTGAGTGAGAGAAAAAAGGTTTTTTTTTTAAACTATAAGAGGACCAGTAATGAATCTGATAGGGATGGTTATATTAGGAGTATCAGGGAGGTTACAAAGGTGGTAAGGGCTGCCATGGGTGAGAAGGAAATAAAGCTTGCTCAAGGGATCAGGCAGGGTGAAAAGGGGTTCTTCAAGTGCATCAGGGAGAGGAGGAAGTGCAGGGAGCAGCTTTCTCAAATTTAGACAGATGAGAGATGGATGGATAAGGGGGATGAACAGGCAGAAGTATTTAATGAATATTTCTGTTCAGTTTTTACAAGTGAGACGGGATTACCCAGTCAGCATGGCAGAGAAATGAGCAGAATATTGAGGGAGCAAGGATGGTGGATGAGGAGATAAGTCGGCAGAGGATACTGGAGGGTCTAAGGGTGCTGAGAACAGATAAAGCACTGGGGCCAGATGGGATACACCCGAGGATTCTGAGGGAACTTGAGGAGGTGCTGGCGGAGCCACTAACAGACATTTTCAACACGCCTGTTTGATCAGGTTGGGTTCTCCATGATTGGAAGGTGGCACAGGTAGTGCCCATCCACAAAGGAGGCTCTTAGGATGATCCTGGGAACTATAGGCTGGTTAGTCCCACATCAATCAAACTATTGGAGACGATCCTGAGGGAAAAAATAACGGCATTTCTGGAGGAGAATTGTCTCTTAGACAATAGGCAACATGGGTTCACACAGGGAAGGTCTTGTCAGACCAATCTTGTGGATTTTTATGATTGGGTGACTAGGGCTCTGGATGATGGTAAGGCAGTGGATGTTCTGGGATCCATGACATTAGTGCGACATCAAAATTATCAACTGACGTTACAGCCACAGATTTATGTTGAGCACAATTGAGGTCGGCATAAACCCGTCTCAAAAGAAGTTACTTTTCTTTCAGGGAGGCTTCACCACCCAACCCCCATGCAGGGGCTCTGCTCTCATCCCCTATAATAAAGAGCAGAGCTGATTCAGTGAGGGGGTGCAACACCCCCAGACAGCAGTGCCGGGTCCCACGGTGACATTACAGTGGCAATAGCAAATTGTCTCTGTAATGTTGTTTGATTCCGAATTGTCGCAGTTTAGATGGCATACCAATGTTCTGTGCTTGCATTTCAGTGAGGCCTTTAACTTGGTGCCACCCAGGGAACTGATAGGCAAGCTAAGGGACTTGGGGGGCTAGTGATAGGGTGTTCAGATGGATTGGCAGTTGGCTGCATAAGAGGCAGCAGAGGTTGGTGGTAAGGAGGAAGTTATCAATACCACAGGAGGTCATCAGTGGAGTCCCACAGGGTTCGGTGCTGGGACCAATGTTATTCAACATCTATGTAGCTGGTATGTCAGTTGTGGTTCAGAGTCAGATAAGTATGTTTGCTGTTGACATCAAATTGGGTGCAGTGGTGGATGTGGATGATGGGGTGGTACTGCAGAGAGACCTAGAAACATTGGAGAGGTGGTCAAGTACCTGGCAGTTGGGATTCAATGCTAAAATGTGCAGGATTATGCACTTTGGAAACAGACGTCCTACATTTAGTTATAAACTGGGAGGTGTGTAGTTATTGGTATCCGTTAAGGACAAAGATCTGGGTGTGCTAGTCACAGGCCACACGAATCACTCTGCACAATGTGGGAAAGTGGTAGCAAAGGCTAACAGGATGCTGGGGTATATAGCAACTGGAATCACCTCAAGGAGTGAAGAGGTGATCCTGCTGTTGTACAGGGTATTTGTGCGGCCTCACATGGAGTACTGGGTGCAGTTCTGCCATCCCTTCTTAAAAAAGGACATCAGATTGTTGGAGGGAGTGCAGAGAAGAGCTACTAAGATGATGAGTGGGTTGAGGGAAAAGCCCTGTGAGGATAGGCCACAGTTGCTCGATATGTATTCTCTTGAGGACAGAAGGGATGGGGGGATATGACTGAGACATTTAAATATTGGAAGGGCATTAATAGCATAAGCCATAAGGACCTGTTTAAAATGAGAAAGGAGGGAATTACAAGAGGACATCGTCTAAAGTTGGAGGGGGGCACAGGGGGGAGATGAGGAGGCACTTTCTCACTGAGAGAGTGGTGATAAAATTGAATGTCCTGCCTGAGGAGCTAGTTTCAAGGGCATCAGTGGGGGGATTTAATTGGGTGGGATAAACTTAAGGGCAGAATCAAAATAGGGAAGGGGAAATGGTAATACAGTGGGATCAGTTGGTCAGCAAGGGGGTGTGAGGGGTGGGGGCAGCATCAGTGCACAACATTGAGAGTTACACATTCAAGCAGACTCAGTAGGCAACTAGGTCATTATCTGCTGGCTTCAGCATATGTTCATATATTCATATATTGTATATGTTGATCTTATGTCCCTCCACTGTTCAACCGTTGGAGGCAGTTGTAGTCATTGTTTTGTTATGGCTTTTCTTTTTTTTTTCAGGAGTTAGTGTTGTATTTGGATATCTTTGGTGTTTGTTCAGTGTTTTCATGAGACAGTAAAGAAAAAATGCCATTGTGGGAGTCAGTGTTTGGAAGTCAGTGCAGAATTCATTTAATTCTTGTCTGTATCTACCAACATGTCTGCAAATGCAGCCAAAATATGTGGGTGTGTGAGGTTCTAGGTTCACCACATAATCTCCAGCATGTTACTGAGTTATGGTCAGAAAACTTGGTTGTTATCAGTGGTGACTGGAAGTATCTTACAGTGACTTTCCATATAAGTTCCTTCCACTGGGTTGCTTGGAACACTTTGTGATGTTGTTTCTAAATATAGTCCCAGTGTTAATCTTCAACTGGCATGCCATTGATGCTCAGTTCACTGGAAGGTTTCCTCTAGTGGGGAGCCCAGTGCCTTGTATGTCAGCAATAATGAAATGTACCGGCAGCCCCTGTTACCAAGACCCATTAAGAAGTGAGATTAAGGAGTTTTTACTAGCTAAATGCCCTTCTCTGCCTAATTTAGTGATAAGATAATGTGCTTGTAAATATCTATAATGGTCTGCATTAGTTAAGAAGTATTTTTGTTTTAGTTAGGCAAATGAGTAAAGAAGATTATCCACATAAAATTGATATATATGTACTAAACATTGCCTTTCCCAAAACTGAAATCTAGGGTCTATTAAGATAGTATGGATGTTGACTAATATGCCAGGGTATGTAATGGGATCCAAGCTGATTTATAAAATTGATCTTGTAGAATAAGGGACCATTGTAGAAGCACCTTTTTTGGAAACAGATTCTCTAAGATCTGTGTAAGCGATTGTGGAGGAGTGGGGAATAATGCCTTTGGTAATGTACAGTGTAACTGAAGCACCTAATTTCAATTTCTTTCCAATGTGCCTTATAGTTGGATCAAATCAAGCACAAATGTGGTGCAATTGGGCCATTTAGAAAAATCTATATAAATGTGGAAGGTCATGACACCCTTTTTTTTTTTCGGTAGTTGCAATTTATAATACATCAGTCTGGGTCTTCTGTCACTTGCCCCCACAAAATGGGATATCAATTTGTCCCAAACAAGAAAGTCAGATCATCGTGGAGCTATTGGGAAGATTTGAATTAGGTAAAGAAATCTCAAGGGCAAATTCATTCAGTTGATAAATGAAAGTAGTAGAACCATCCATCTATTAATGTCTGTTGTTAATTGTATCAATTAATGGAGGATAATTTCAACCATATAAAAACTCTAGCTTTTGTGGAACATACATTTTTAAATATTTAATAGAGGATTGTTGCCTTTTAAAACCAACTTGTCTATGGTTCCGTTGTAGTGGGTCATAAAAACAGTGTAAGGCTACAGTTTTGTCCCTTATTTAATTTTTACCTGGAAAAAGTGTTGTATTCTTTCAGGGCTGTCCGGAGGTGCGGGATTTAATTAGTTGAATCTGTTAAATAAATTATTATAGCTCATCTGCATGAAAAGTGAGTGTATGCATTGCTCCATTATATAGAACACCTTTCATCTGAGGATATTGATGAATGGCATGAGCTAGCAGCTCCACTGTTAGGGCAACTAGCAGGGGGAATAAGGGGCAGACCTCTCTTGTGCCTCTTGTTAGGTAGAATCTATTTGAGAGGAAATCATTAGCCCCGACCATTGTTTGTGGTGTTTTGCATAATGCTTGTATTATTCAGATACATTCAGGGTGAAAGCCAAATCTGAAAAGAGTATAATACAAGAATTTCCAGAAGACCCTGTCAGTGCTTTTTCTGCATTCTGGTTCAGTGACAAAGTAGGTTACTGAGACCTGGATGTATACTGGAGCATGGAGAGGGTCATTTTTTTATTACCTTGAGTATGCCTTTAATTAATGAAGCCAGTTTGATCTTTATGGATAAGATGTGGTAATAATTTTTCCAAATGTTTTGCTATTATGATTGTAAGCATTTAATAATCTATGTTCAAAATCGATGTCGGATAATAAGGCTTTGGTTTTGTGGGATCTTGTGGTATAAGAATGGCTGATATAGTGGCATAATGCCACGAAGGGTGAACCTCTGTTTTGTAGTTCTCAGAGTGTTTTAAACAGGGGGCGGGAGGTAATAAAAGTTATTTTGGGGCTTTATATAGTTTGGCTGGGTAACTGTTCAGGCTGAGACATTTTCCAGCTTTTAAATGAGTTAGGGCATCTTGTAATTCCTGCACATTTATGGGGGCTCTTAAGTGTTGATTATGTTCTTCTGTGACTGTGGTTAATTGGAGAGGATCTGAGAAAGTTCTATATGCTGGAAGTTCCAATTCAGGACCCTGTGCATAGAGAGTAGCAGAGTATTGTTTAAGTAGCTATACAATTTGCAAGGTTTCATAAACCTCTTTATTTTGAATAGGATATTTTAACTTTATAATGGTGGCTTGTTTCTGTTGCTGTCTAAGCCTAAATGCCAGGAGCTTTGTTGCTCTAGCACCTCCTTCATAGTATCCTTGTTTAGGTACTGCAGGGCTATTTATGTTTTTGTTGTTAAAATTGCTTGAATTTTAGTTAGAAGTTGTTTAATTTGGGAAAGTACAGTATTGTCTCCTTGATGGTGATAAAGCTGCAGAAAGGATAGTTGTGCAGGAAGCTGCTTCATTGTTTCCTCTATGTCTCTGTTTTTTAGCTGAACAAGCTATAATGTCACCCCTTAGAACTTTTTTTTTTCTATTATGTCTTTATGGTGTTTTTCCCTGTTGTTTCCTTCCCCCTCCTCGTGTTCTTGGCACAAGTGCACATGTGTGGAGGTACGCGCATACCATGCACTGTGGGATGTCCCATCCTAACAGTCTTCTGACCCACCTGCGCCATCACTGGGCCTCCAGCTGGTGACGGCGGGTCTGCAGTAATGTGACCTACCCTCCCAGGAGAGAAGAGCCACCGCTCAATCCTGCTCCCACCCTCCCTGTCCTGCTGGCACCCCGCCAACCCAAGGTCATTCCTGAACCCAGGTCACCAGTTTGACATGAGATGCGGCATCCAGCACCTCAAACCTCAGAGCCACTGGGCCAACTCCTTAGAACTGTTTTTAGGGTGTTCTTTACAACTATGGGAGAAACCCACTGCCCTTGGTTATTCCTAAGAATTTCTGGAATTTTTTTCTGCTATGAATTCTTGAAATTGTGGGTCATGTAAAAAACCAAGATTAATTCTCACTTTTTTTTTTTAGGTTCTATAGCCAGTTTGATTGTTATGGTAAGAAGAAAATGTCCTGTTGTGCTAGTTTGGACTCTCTTTAAATGAGTGGCTGATAGAAATAAAATTAATCCAGTTTGGCGTACAGTGTGTGTGTGTGTGTGTGTGTGTGTGTGTGTGTGTGTGTAAAAGGTAAATTGTTTCATGTGTGGATGAAGCATGCAACACACATCTAATAGACCCAATCCTTCATAGGTTCATAGGTTGATAGATGTTTACAAGTTCAATAGTCGCCACCTTTCATTCCTAAAGGTGGAAAAATGTTTTTTTTTTTATCTCCCATATATTCATTAATCTATTTTTAACTAAGTTCATGTTTTCACTCTCAACTATATGCTGCAGCAATGTATTCCATAATGTGATTACTCTTTGGGTAAACCATTTGCTTCTTTTTTCTGTATTATTTTTTTCCCCCTTTCAGTTTGTGTTACTGAGAGCTTGTAAATATATTATATACAGGGTAATGTATGATCATCGATGGCTAACTGGTTTGTTAACCATCAAGAGGTTACCAGGGCGACCATGTAAACCTCGAGAGTGAAGCTCGAGAGGTTTACGTCGCCATGGCAACCTAGAGATTGGTTAACAAAATGGTTACCCATCAATGTACCATACATTAGCTTTTATAGTGTATGGTACCAGTTCATTTTTTTAGAAAAGAAAGGAGTTCCTTATTGCTGTTTTTTCATGTTCCCACTGCTCTGCCCTTACCGAAGCGGCCGTTAAGCATGCCCTGACTGTTCCCAGTTGTTAACCCATCAATGTGACGTACCATTGATGGGTTAACAACATCGTGACATCACGTAGATGGTAAAATGTTGTTATAAAAAGGTAGATTTCTACCTATAACAACATTCTACCATACATTATAATTATGATTAACCAGTCCTATTGTTTATTTCATTTTTTGATCTTGAGAAGCTTTATATGTCAAACAAAGATCCCCTCTTGTTTGTCTATATTCCATCGAATTTAGTCCTAGTCTTTGTAATCTGGTTTTATAATTTAAATTGTGCACGTTTTTTGTGTTTTTGGTAGCTCTTCTCTGTACCCTCTGTATTAATTGTTTGCCTCCAATTGTATTGAAAGCAGACACTTGTGAACAATATTCTAAATCAGGCCTTATTAAACTGGAATATAAAGGAACGATCACCTCTAGTTCCTTGCTTTTTATGTTACTGAAGATACAGCCTAGGATTCTGTGACATTTTGTAACTGTACTTTTCTTATGCATGTCAAATGTAAGGTTATCAGTAACTGTAACTCCCAAGTCTTTCTCACATGTGGTTGTTTGTAATATTGTGTTATTTAATTTGTATGAAATATTGGGATTATTGTGTCACAAATGCATAATTTTAAATTTTTTCTCCCTGAAGTTCATTTTGTTATCTTTTGCCCATTTGGCAAGGTGATTGATATTATCTTGGAATTGCTCACCTGATTGCTGATTTGTAACAATTCCACCCATTTTGCAACGGTCCATGTATTTACATAGCCAGGCAGAAACTGTTGCCTGCATGGAAGATACCACTATATTAAATAAAGTAGGGCCCAATACTGACTCCTGGGGGATCCTGCTCGTCACTTGCTCCCAGGAGGATGAATAACCTCTAATCACTACTGTGACAAGCTGGCCTATGGTAGATGGAGAGGCAACATGCTGGGTTTAAAGCTCACAGAACAAAATTTACTTTTATTGTTTCAAATGTAAGTTGTTGCTCCAGAAAAGCATAATCAGTCAGTTCAACTTCTCCAGCCTGGTCAGGTAACATAAGGATTAACACAAAACAGTTATTTCAGGCTGATTTGACAAAGGAATCTTTGAACCACCTATGTGAGCCAGCAGTTTGTTAAATATAGAGTCTCAAACAAAACAAACGGTTTGTGGGTCAGCAGTTTTGAATGCACAGTCTCAAATAAAACACAGTGTTCTCTTTTTGTCTTATTTGTATGCTGTTATCAGCAGTACATTCCACTCACTGTTTTTGGCCCATCTGACTAGACTGATCCTTTACCTCAGGACTCTCTGCTCTAGAAATGGTCTGTTTCTCAGCAGCAAGTTTCAACTTTTTCCCAAAGGCTCTCTCCAATCCTTAATCATTCTCCTTGGATTTCTGCTCTGGTTCCTGTCTCACATTCCACCCTCCATCTTGCAGGGTTCTCTGCCCAGGAGACTCTGCTCCCTGCAGCAGTTTCCACCTTCTAAGTAACTCCATGCTGGATTATCTCTGCCTTTCAGCAATCCCTCTAATTAGCAACACCTGGGGAGGCACCCCCCTGTTGTCTGCCTCATGTTGCATTCCCTGCATTTCCTCAGCCTCAAACAAGAGGTTAACCTCTTGTTTCCTAGTGTAGTGTTTACAGTGTCACATACCTCCCCCTTTGTGTGAAGACACAGTTGGTCAGCCCCGACCATTCCCCTCCCGAGCCAGGAAGTCCGTGTTTCCATTCTGGATCCCAGCCCAATGGTGCACCATAAAGGAAAATGGCTGGAGGGCCAAGTACCACCTGGTGATGTGGGTGTTGTCATCCTACATCACCTGTAGCCACCTCAGAGGGACATGATCTGTGACCAGGATAAATGGCCAGTCATGCAGGTAGTAGTGGAGGGCATCCACAGCCCACTTGACTGCGAGACACTCTTTCTGTATCACTGCATAGTTTTTCTCCTGGGGAAAGAGTTTTTGACTGAGGTAGACAATAGGATGTTCCTCCCCCTCAAACTCCTGGGAGAGCATGGCTCCTAGCCCAACTTCAGAGGCATCTGTCTGCAGGATAAAGGTCCTGTTGAAGTCAGGACTGTGTAACACTGGCTTTCTGCACAGTGTCGCTTTGAGTTGTGTGAATGCCTGGTCACACTCCTCTGACCATTGGACCTTACTGGGGGCAGATTTCTAGGTGAGGTCTGTAAGGGGGCTGGCAAGGGTAGAGAAGTGTGGTATGAACTGGCAGTAATACCCTGCCAATCCTAAGAAGGCCCTCACCTGGGTTTTTGTGGTGGGTACTAGGCACTTGGCTACGGCTTGGACCTTACTGACCAAGGGTCTTACCTGTCCATTGCCTATACAGTACCCTAAGTACTTCATTTCAGCTTTGGCCAAAGCACACTTCACTGGATTGGCCATCAGCCCACCTTCTCATAAGCACTGTACAGCTGCCACCTTGGATACATGGGACTCCCAATCAGTGCTGTGGATCACCATGTCATCTAGGTAAGCAGCTGCATAGTGGGCATGGGGTCGCAGCAAGTAATTCATGAGCCTTTGAAAGGTTGCAGGTGCCCCATGTAAGCCAAACGGCATGGTACAGAACTGGTATAGCCCAAAGGGGTAGAAAATGTTGTCTTTTCCCGAGACTCTGGGGTCAAAGGGATTTGCCAGTACCCTTTAGTTAGGTCCAAAGTCGTGATGTACTTGGCTTCCCCTAGTCTATCCAACAGTACGTCTACCCAGAGCATGGGGTAGGCATCGAACTTTGAGATGGCATTGACCCTGCAAAAATCAATACAGAAGCAGGTAGCCCCACCTTCTTTTGGTACTAACACTATGGGGCTACACCAGTCACTGCTGGATTCCTCAATCACCCCCAACTCTAGCATGTCCTGTAACTCCTTCTTAACAGTATCTCATATGGCTTCTGGCAAGTGATACAGTTGCTGCCTCGCCTTCTCCCCTGGCTCTGTTTCTATATGATGAGCTATCATATGGGTTGTCCCAAGGAGGAAGAAAAAAACATCCAAAAACTGACTTATCAACTCTCCTAGTTGCTGTTTCAGTTTGTGAGACAGCTGTTCTCCCATTGGGACTTGTATCCGCAGATTGTCATCCAGCATTTGGGGTTCCAGATCCACGATGTCTGGTTCAGGGGAAATCAATAGGCTATCCCTCTGGTTCCATAATTTCAGCAAATTGACATGGTAGATATGGGTCTCTTTTCACCTCTCTGGCTGGCAAACTTCATAATTAACTGGGCCCACCCTCCAGGTAACTGCATAAGGCCCCTTCCATTTGGCTAGAAGCTTATTTGGCCGCTCAGCAACAAAACTAGTACCTAATCCCCTGGTTTATATTCCCTTAACCGGGCTCCCTGATTATAGTAGTACTCTTGTCTTTGTTGAGCCTTCACCAGATTTTCTTAGGCAAATTCCCCCTCCAATCTAATCTTTCCTTCAATTGCAGGACATATTGCACCACATTTACAGTCTTGGGGTTGGGTTTCTCCCACATCTCCTTTACTACATCAAGAACACCTCATGGGTGGTGCCCATAGAGGGGTTCAAAAGGAGCAAACCCTGTAGAAGCTTGAGAGACCTCCCTCATTGTGAACATCAGTAAGGAAAGTAACTTGTCCCAGTCCCTGACCTCAGTGGTATTGAACTTTTGAAGCATCGTTTTAAGGGTTTTGTTGAATTGCTCCAAGAGGCCATCTGTCTGGGGATAGTAGATTGAGGTCCTTATGGAGCTGATTCCCAATAAAGTACAAACCTCCTGAGTCAGGTGGGACATGAAGTTAGTTCCCTGGTCAGTCAATATTTCCTTCGGTATTCCCATATG
Source organism: Neoceratodus forsteri (assembly GCA_016271365.2). NCBI lineage: Eukaryota > Metazoa > Chordata > Ceratodontiformes > Ceratodontidae > Neoceratodus > Neoceratodus forsteri. Next base: position 153,687,140 of record CM028131.1, on the reverse strand, counting down.
ACTAAAGACCTTTAATAGCTCCCCGGCTACAATTTTGGCTGAAATGCTTCATAATGGGATGGCCTCAGGGTACCAGGTATCATAGTCTACAATCACCGGAAGGTATTGGTACCCTGCTGCACTCTTTTCCAGGGGTCCCACTATATCAACCCCAATCCGGTCAAAAGGTGCCTCCATAACAGGTAAGGGTACTAAAGGGGACCTTGTATTGTTCTTTGGAGCTACTAACTGGCAGTCGGGGCAAGATGCACAATAATCTTTAACATGTTGATAGATGCCCAGCCAGAAGAATTGGGGCAACAGTCGGACTAATGTATTTACCCCACAGTGCCCTACCACAGGAATAGAGTGGGTGAGGTGGAGAAATTCCCCCTGAAAGACTTGAGGGATTAGCAACTGATGCCAGTATCCCCCATCTGGGCCTCCTTACTCACTTGATACAGGATACCCCCTTGTAACTTAAAATGAGGATAGCGTGCTACTCGATTCTCATCTACCACTTCCCCTTCCCTGACAGCCAACTGGGTGTATACCCGACTGAGTATACCATCGGCCTGTTGTTCTTTGCCAGTGTCCAGGCAGTGCTTTAACACATCTTGCTCTGATAGGGACGGCCCTCCAGGACTTTGATTAGGTGGGTCAGTGTTAGGGTCGGGCTGTGGGAACGGACCCACTTTTGCCTTTGCTTCACCTCCCTCCTGGGCACATGCCCCTTCAGGACCCCTTTCCTTTGCTGCCCTATGTTCTTTCTTAGATTTGTGGGTTCTTGTCTGGGCATTAAAAATCCCTGGGTCCCAGAAAGGAAAAACTTCCCCCAGCTGCAGGTGACTGGCCCCCCTCCCTTCATGACCCTGAGACCGGGTAGTTACCAAAGATAAGTCTGCTTTCCATAAGTCATCAAATCATTTCCAATCTCTCCCCAGTAACACTGGATAGGGTAACCCCCACCTTTATAGTCTCTGTTTGGCCCCCCAGAGTAAGTGTAACCATAGCACCATGGTAAGCCTTTGTACCTCCATGTACACATCTGATAGGGACGGAGTTTTGGTCCAGCCAGCATTGGAGGTTCACAAGGGCCACCCTGACTAGGGTCTGGTGGCTCCCTGAGTCCAGCAGAGCCTCTGTTTCTATCCCTTCTACCTCAACAGGGATCACAAAATCTCTGGATTCAGAGCCCCCACCCTCACTGTACAGTGACTACACATCTGTAAACGTGCAGTCTATGAAGGTACAGTCCATGTGGGGGCAGTTCTTCACAAATTGACCCTTCTGTCCACATGAGAAACATGCCCCTGTGTCTCAGCTATGGGGCGAGCCTTTGGGTTTAGGCAGCAGGCCCTCAGGAAATGTCTCCCTGGGCTGCTGGGTTATCATCTTTCCCAGAGTCTGACCCTTATTTAGCCCAAAACCCCCTCCCTACATGCCCAAGGTCCCTTCACATTTCCAGCCAATATTCCTTCCATCTGGCTCCCAGGACAATTCCCCATCTTCCCAGGTGGCCCTGTAAACTGGATCATGGGCCGGGAGGAGAGTTCAGCATGCAACACTTGCATGGTGATCTTCTGTTTGTGGACCCAGCTCTGAATTTCCGGGGATGGGATGTTCAGAAATTGTTCCAAGATGATTAACTCGGCCACCTCGGGGCCACTGCATCCTTTGGATTTTAGCCAATGCCAACACAGGCCCCACAGTTGTTGTCCCATTGCTCTAGGTTGTGCACCTGCTACAAATTTGAAGCTCTGGAACCTCTGTCTGTAACTTTCTGCATTGATGCCTAGGTGGTCCAGGATTGCTGCTTTCACCTCTGTGTACTCCCCAGCTGTGGTACTGTCCATAGCTCGATAGGCTGCTTGGGCTTCCCCGGTCAGACAGGGGTCAAGGCGAACAGCCCATTGGGGTCTGGGCCATCCAGCAGCTTCCAACACTCACTCAAACATTACCAGGAAGGGCTCAGGATCATCCTCAGACATCATTTTGGTCAGCATGGTGTTCATCCTAGGAACCCCTGGCCCCATGATAGCCAGACCAGCCTCACCAGTAGGGATCTTGTTGTGGCTGTTGCACCAAGGACTGCAGGAGCTGCTGATGTTGTTGTTGCCCCAGCTGTATAAGAAACTGCTGTTGTGCCTCCTGTTGCACTTGAGCTTGTTGGGCCTGTTGTTGTACCTCCTGCTGCTGCTGAGCCAGCTGGATGAGAACCTGGTGTTGCTGAGCCTGTTGTTCTTGTTGCACCCGCTGTTGCACCTCCTGCTGCTGCTGAGCCAGCTGCCTGAAAGCCTGTTGCTGCTGAGCCAGCTGGGTGAGAACCTGGTGTTGCTGAGCCTGTTGTGCTTGTTGTGCCCACTGTTGTGCCTCCTGTTGCTGCTCTGCCAGCTGCCTGAAAGCCTGTTGTTGTTGTTCAGTGAGGAACTTCAGCAATTTCTCCATATCCATTTTTCCAGAATGTAACTAGTCCTGCTCACTCCAGCAGGGGTTCAAATCCTGCTTCTAACACCACGTGTGACAAGCTGCCTATGGTAGATGGAGAGGCAACATGCTGGGTTTAAAGTTCACAGAACAAAATGTACTTTTATTGCTTCAAATGTAAGTTGTTGCTCCAGAAAAGCATAATCAGTCAGTTCAACTTCTCCAGCCTAGTCTGGTAACATAAGGGTTAACACTAAACAGTTATTTCAGGCTGACTTGACAAAGGAATCTTTGAACCACCTATGTGGGCCAGCAGTTTGTTCAATATACAGTCTCAAACAAAACAAATGGTTTGTGGGCAAGCAGTTTTGAATGCATAGTCTCAAATAAAACACAGAGTTTTCCCTTTTTGCCTTATTTGTATGCTGTTATCAGCAGTACATTCCACTCACTGTTTTTGGCCCATCTGGCTAGACTGATCCTTTACCTCAGGACTCTCTTCTCTAGAAATGGTCTGTTTCTCAGTAGCAGGTTTCAACTTTTTCCCAAAGGCTCTCTCCAATCCTTAATCATTCTCCTTGGCTTTCTGCTCTGGTTCCTGTCTTACATGCCACACTCCATCTTGCAGGGTTCTCTGTCTAGGAGACTCTGCTCCATGCAGCAGTTTCCATCTTCTAACTAACTCCTTGCTGGAGTCTCTCTCTGCCTTTCAGCAATCCCCTCTAATTAGCAACACCTGTGGAGGCACCCCCCCTTGCCTGTTCATGTTGCATTCCCTGCATTTCCTCAGCCTCAAAGAAGAGGTTAACCTTTTGTTTCCCAGTGTAGCGTTTACACTGTCACAGCTACTCTTTGTTTTCTGTTGTTTAACCATGAGATAATCCAATTAATTATGTTTGGTTGCAGTTTCATTTCTGTTAGATGTTCAACTAAGACTCGGTGAGACACAGTATCAAAGGTTTTTGAATAGTCTAAAAAGACTATATCTACAGGTATACCTTTGTCAAGTGCCGCACTTACAGGTTTGAAAAATTGTAGTAAATTGTTAAGGCATGGTCTACTGGGAACAAAGCCATGCTGGTTAAGTTGATTAGGCCCTTTTGATTTATATGGTTTATAATTCATTGCTGTAGTAACCTCTCTAGTAATTTACCAATAACCGAAGTAAGTCTTATATAGCTGTAGTTATTTACACCCATCTTTTTGCTATTTTTATGCCTGCTTGCGTGCATGCACATCACGCATGTGTAAGAAACATCTTGGGGCAGTACGACATTTTAGAGGTGTGTGAGTTTCTGCCCAGTGCAGTTAATGCTTTATGGGACTCGTCCCTCAGGCACCAAGTAATCAGCAAGCTGTCTATGACTGCAGTTTTACAGATGCGGTCTACATGTGAAAGAAAAGTGCCACTGCAATCAGGGATGGTTAAAAGTTGACACTTTATGGGGCTCATCCCTCTGGCACCAATGAATAAGTGAGCTGTCAATGACGGCAGTTTGAGAGAGAGGATTGCACTTGAAAGAAATCCGCCACTGTAATGAGGGACAGTTTCCTCATTGCAATGGGACCTTCCACCCTTCCATCGCAACCAGGCAAGCAGACCTATCCTCTCTGTGCTGGCAGCAGCGGACAAAACTCTGGACATGCAAATTACAGTGCATAGTAATGTGCATGGCTGGAGTTACAGTTCTTGTCTGCTCCTGCTGCCAAGCACCTTGCTTGTTCAGTGTGCCTTTCCTGGTGAACCATTTCAATAAATAAATAAATGAGCCACAGCATGGCTTTCCACATTGGTGGCTCCTGCCACCCACCACACACTCCCTGGAAAGTAGGCATCAGTGTGCCCAATCCCCGTGTTGGCATATATCCCTTCCCCATTAATGAGACACACTGGGAGCCCACCCCAGTGTGCCAAAATCATTTTTTATTTATGTTTCCAACACCAGGATGCCCACTCTCAGTGTCAGGTCACCCACCTGAATATTTCAAGTGCTGACATCAGGGTGCCGAATCCCCATGTCAGCACACACACACACACACACACACACACACACACTATTGTGGCATACTGGGAGCCCACCCCAGTGTGCCTAAATATTTTTGGTAACCTTTAAAATAAAGAAAACCATCCTTGAAGTCTTTCTTCCTCTGTAAAAAAGAAAACAGTCTCTTGTCATCTCCCCATTCCCCCTTCCCCCACCTCACCCTCCTTCTGCAGACTGACCTCCCCGCACCCTCCCTTACCCCATACTTACCTCCAGAGGTTGGGAGCAGTGATATTCTATGGACAGGGACACATCTACACTCTTCTAAGCTGACCAGCAAACTGAAGAAATGTCAGTAAGCTGAATAATGTGAGTCAGTTGGGGGGGGTTTCAAATTAGGTTGATATCTCAGCCATTTTTAGGAATTTCGGCCCCAAAGTTCCAACATGGGATTCTTGGGACCTCGCCTTGCGAACACTGTCACTGTCATTTGGTTACTCAGTCTGGAAAGGTGATTTTGTGGTTGCTGCACAGAATCACCTTTCAGGACCAATTAATGAAACAACAGTGCCACTGTTCATGAGATGGGGTCCCGAAAAACCCATGTTGCAAATCTGGTGAAAAAATTCAAAAAAATGACTGCATTATGAGTGTGTGTTGCACAGTTTCTACACACTCTTGTAACTTTGCCAACTCCAGATTTTCAACATTGCCATTTTTTCACCCTTCCTTATGAACAGTACAGCTGTCATTTTTCACTTCCTGCCTGAAATGTGTTTTCACACCTGTGGTGCAGAATGGCACGGTCGCTGTGGGAGATCTACATTTGGGACAGATTAACAAAATCACAGTGACACTGTTCATGAGGGGAGGTCCCAAAATGCCAAAGCTGAAAACTTGATGAAAAGATTCCAAAAAATGATTGCATTACAGGTATGCATTGCGCAGTTTGTACACATACTCGTAACTTCACCAATTTTTCATATTTCTACTCCAGAATTTCAACATTGCCATTTTTTCATACTTCCTCATGAACAGTACAGCTGACATTTTTCACATCCTGCCCAAAATGTGTTTTCGCACCTGTGGCACCAAATGGTGCAGACGCTGTGCGAAATCACCATTTGGGATTGAGAAACAAAATGATACTGCCACTGTTCATGAGGTGGGCTCCCAAAAAGTCCATGTTGAAAATTTGGAGTGAAAATACCAACAAACACCCAGAGCATTAGGGGTTCCAACTGTAACACCCCACCCTGTAGAGACTGACAGGCGTCAGGGGTGTGACTTAGGGCTGTTGGCAGTAATGCTCATCCCAGTCAACCCCCACCCCCACCCTGCAGCCAGTGACAGGCGTTGAGGTGTACCTTGGGGTCTTCGACCCTAACGTTCACCCCATTCTCTTCTACTGCACCCATCTCAGCTTATTTTCTTATGGATTGGTGTGAGCATAAGGGCCAAAGACTCCAAGGCACACTACAAAACCTGTCGGTGTCTGCAGGATGCAGTGAGGTGGAATGGCATGAGCGTTATGGCTGACAACCCAAAGGCACACCCCAAAATGCCTGTCAGTCTCTGCAGGGTGGGGCTGGGGATTGGTGTTAGTTTAATACTTCACTGCCATTCCTATTATGGATCTCTCTAACTCTTGCACTACCTATGCTAATACCAGCAAGCAAACATTCGGCATTGACAAATGTTTGTTATGTACTGGTGTGACTATAGCTTCCCTCCATTCAGGTATGGTTTTCTCTTCTTTAAGTGATGCTGTGATGGGTCCAAGTAATTCTTTTGATAATTCTTTGATAAATGTTGGTGTTATTTGGTGTTATTCCATCCGGCCCTGCTGAGCTGTTCTTTTAGAGTTTTAAAGCCTGAAGAATGTCGTGAATAAAGTGATATCGTCTATATTTATGATGTTATTGGTATTCATTTTTTCTTTTGGTTCATATACATTTAAAAAGTATTTATTAAGTTCTGTTGCAATATCATTTTCATTTATAGTAACCACATTAGGTGTTTCTAGTGGACCTACCCCTTTCTGTTTACCCTTCATAGAGCCTACACAATTGTAGAATTTCTTTTTGTTGTCCTTAACCAATGTTACCTGTTCTATTACAAATTTTTTCTTTGTCATTCGAATAGCACTTTTTGTTTTTGTTTACGACTTTTTTATTTTGGTGCAGATTATTATCTGTTTTGTTCTTCTTATATTTGGAATAGAGTTTCTTTTTTTTTCTGATGAGTTTTTTGATGTTATTATTCCACCATGGGGGGACCCTGCAGTTATTGATATATTTTTGTCTGTCAAGAACCCATTTCTCAATACAATGTTTTAATTTTAGATTTAGTTTGTTCCAGATATTCTCTACACTTATGTTTTCTAAATCCTCTACCCAGTTCCATCAAAAACTCTCTCATCTTACAATAATCTGCTATGAAACAGTTTTTAATTTTTGTCTTACTCTTTGTACACGTATCAGTAAGCTTAATCTCTACCTCTACGGTATTGTGATTGCTATCACCTAATGGTAGGGACACCTTAGTGAATGCAATCTCTTCTTATATATTGGTTAAGATTATATCTAGTGTTCTGTCTCTCCTGGTGCCTTGTTTGACCAACTGTTCAAGATTATTTTGGATTGTAATAATAATAAATCTGTTCTCATATAGGCCTCTTCCTTCTAATATAGTCCAGTTGATGGAGGGGAAATTAAAATTACCCATAAGATTATAGTCACCAGTGATAGGCATATTTTCTAGTTCCAATAGAAATTCATTATTTTTCTCAGAATTCAGGCTGGGTGAGCGGTACCCAAGGACTGAAGTTAGCCTTTTATGAGGAAGTTGTATTTGTGCCCATATGATTTAATTTTTATCATTTTTATTCGTTGGGCTTATCTCATGTGCTTTGAATTTTTTGTGTATATATAAGGCAATGCCTCCACCTCTTTTATCTTTACAGTTTTTATATAGTTTAGTGTAGCCCTCTATTTCAGTGTTCCAGCCCTCATCCCTGAACCAAGTTTCTGTGACTCCACAGATTGCTATATTGTTGGTATGCAAGATATATTTCAATTCATCAATTTTTTTAAACTACTTGCATTTATTTATTTATTAAATGAATTGGAATTACAAACCTTTGAGTCAGAAGACTCTTTTGCAAAGGCTCCACATCAGGGAGATACAAACAATGAAACAGCAAATGACAAGGAAAAGGGGAAAGGGAAACACGTACAACAAGCAATTATTATTATAAAGGATAGTAACTATCCATAGTCAAAACAGTGTAATAAAATCAATCAACTGGCAAGCAAGGTTAACATGAAGTCCATAAAATGTCAGCAAGGGACAAGGGTATGGTCTGAGACCAAGGCCAGACCAGGATAAAATCTTAAGGTAAGACACAATCACAAGAGCTGGAGGAGACAATGTGTTCCTGGAGGAGAGCTTTGAAAGTACCAAATTTAGGCACAGCAGGGATAGCAGATGGTAGGGAGTTGAGCCAGAGTGGAGCCCTATACCAGAAAGAGTGCTGACCAAGGGCAGTACTACAGAGGGTAACTTGCATGGGGGCATTGGAAGAGCTTCTAGCTGCTCTAAGTGAGGGGGTGGATTGCAGGAGAGAATGGAGTCCAGGAGGGGAGAGGCCTGCTGTGGTCTTTTTGGCAATTAGACAGGTTTGGTATTTTAGTCTGCCATCAAAATTCATCCAGTTAGATAGATTGTAAAGAGCACAGGTATGCGTAAGCCTGTCAGAACCAATAACAAGGCAACAGGCTTTGTTCAATTACACCTTAATCCTATCAAGGGCAGTGTGGTCTGTGGCTCCATAGTTAGTGATACCATAGTCCACAAGGGAGAGGACAGATGAAGTGACTGCCAGGTGAAGTGCATCATGGGGCAGACAGTACCTGATGCAATAAAGAAGCCCTATTCTAGTGTTGACGGGAGTGCTAAGCTGGTGGACGTGGTTATGGAAGGTGAGGGCAGAGACAAGAGTGACTTCACGGTATTTAAACCTGGTCAAGGTACAGGTTGTGAGAGTTGCGAATTAGCAGGGGGGGCACACTGTTATTTATTCTGGTGGTGCGAACAAACCATGACCCTAGTTTTCTTGTAGTTGAGTGCCAGCTTATGGGAGAAGAGCCAGGTCTCAGCTTCTGAGAAAACATTTTGAAGGGAAAGCTGGAGATGGGTGAGGTCAGGGTCGCTGCAGAAGAGAATTGCATCATCCGCATACAGTAGGAGTTTGCCAGAGCAGTCCTTAGGGAGGGAGTTCAAGAACAAGAACAGGAGAAGTCCAAGGATAGATCCTGACCTAACAGGAAGGCTGGAGGAAAGAGTTTACCAACAAGATCTTTAGTGTATTATTTATTCTGACATGTTCTGCACTTTTTGCTGGGGTTTTTGATCTACATCAACTGCAGCACGTCGGATTGGCAAATTCTTTGAGGTTTGTTCACCAGGAGAGAGAGGTAAGGAAACAATTGACTTTGCAGGAGATGTGAAGTTTTTTTGTTTTTGTTTTTTTTAAAAAGGGGAGAAATAATATATATAAGCTTGGCAGAAGACACCAGGAGAAAGGACTGCTGTGTGACTGAACTTCTGTACTGGGACTATATTGCTTTCCTTCCCTCCCCTCCACCCAAAGCTAGTTCTATTTTTATAGGCTCAGGATTTGACGGACAACAGGAACTTCCTGTTTGGGAGCAGAAAGTGAGTGATCACAGAACCACCAAAGACCCACCATCCAAGAAGGGCAAGAGTAGCTCTCCAGCCCCCTCTAGCTGCTGGAGGTCTGCCTCTGAGCAAGTAAGTGGTCTACTGAGAAATATAGAATATTCTTGTCTCAGAACAGGACAATCTGGAGCTTAAAGGGCACACAGGCAGAAAGTAAGGAGAGAGAGAGAAAAAAAAAGAGGAAAGAGTAAGGATTGCAAACAGTTAAGGGGCCAGAAATAAGACATGATTGGAGTGGTGCAGTGCAGTGGCTGTGGAGCAGCAGTCTTCTGGGAGGTGTTCTGGAGGATGCGGTGTTGTCCCATCTGCAGGCACCTCTCTGGGCTGAGGGAGGAGGCTACTCATCTCCAGGCTGAGTTGGCCAGGATTTGTGGGACCTCCTCTTCCATCCAGGGACCACTAGTGCCACTGCTGTTGCCTCAGAGGTTGCCAAGAAAGAGGAGCAGTTGGACCACAGTGGGCTCAGGGAGGGTGAGGGTGGTGGAACAGAGGCACATCCCTCCAGTTGTACCTCTCCACAATTCCTATGCCATTCTGGCAAAGTGTGGTTCCTCTATGGAGGCACCCACAGTGGAGACCAAGGAGGATGCTGGGAACCTCCACAAAGGAGACCCACAGGAGGGTGGCAGGGGACCCTGCAGGAGAAGGAAACAACTCCTGGTGGGGGACTCCATTGTTAGGAAGGTAGAACTGGGGGAGGAAGGGGAGAGGGAGGTAAGGTGCCTGCCTGGTGCCATGGCTTGGAGGGACAGGGAGCGAATCCTCAGGATTTCCAGAGCAGCTGCACAGGAGAGGGAGCTAGATGTCATTGTCCACTTAGGGACAAATGACCTGGCTAAGAAAGGGATTAGAGAAGTGCAGGAAGAGTTTGTGGAATTGGGGAGGGGCCTTAGTCAAGTAGCATACACGGTAACCTTCTCGGAGGTGCTGCCCATGTATAGCATAGTAGACGCTAGGGTGTTCCGCACCATGGGATTCAATCAGTGGTTGAAAAACTGGTGAGGAGCTCAGGGATTTGGCTTCATTGGGGACTGGGGGTCCACCTGGAGCGATGCAAGCCTATACTGGCATGATGGGCTGCATCTGTCCGGGAGGGGAACCAGGATCCTAGGTGATAGGTTTAAATGCTTCATTGGCAAGCTTTTAAACTAGCCAAGGTGGAGGCACTGGAAAGAAGCAGGGAAATCCTAGCCCCCAAATAATCACGGTAGTAAGTGCAGCAAACACCAACATAGAGGTGTCGATAGGGAGAAGGGCAGGGGTAAATGGAGAAAGTGACAAAGGCAAGAAGGACAGGGATGGGGCAAAAGGGAGTAAGGCCATCAGGAAATGGAGGATAATGAGTACCAATGCCCGTAGTCTGGGCAACAAGCTTCCTGAGCTGGTGGCCTTGATGGAAGAGGGATGCCTGGATATTGTAGCAGTCACAGAAACATGGTACACAGAGAACCATGACTGGGATGTTAACATACCAGGGTACATAACCTACAGGAGAGACAGGCAGGGGAGAAGAGGGGGAGGAGTAGCTCTCTATGTAAAGGAAGGGATAAAAGCAACTGAACAAAAGAGTAAACAGGGAGGAGAGGAGGCACTGTGGGTCACCTGGAGACTGGAAATGGCACCACAATCCGCACAGGAGTTGTGTACAGACCCCCATGTCAGGGGGAAGGAATGGACAAGGATATGATAGAAGGCATTCTTAGAATGGCAGAGAAAGGGGAGATACTGTTGATGGGAGACCTGAATGTGCCAGATGTTAACTGGAGCACATTTGCTGCAGCCACATCCAAGAGCAGGGCCATTCTTGATGCCCTACAGGTGGCAGGCCTTAGACAGCTAGTTTCAGAACCCACTCTTGAGGGAGTAATCTTAGACCTCGTACTCTCAAATGGGGGCAGTGAGAGGATCTCAGATCTAGAAGTGGGTTGCCATCTGGGGACAAGTGACCATCAAACAGTGTGGTTCACATTAAACTCAGCTACAGAGTCAAGCCATACAAAAGTGAGGGTACTGGACTTTAGGAGGGCTGACTTTGGCAAGATGGGAGAGTGCCTCAGAAAAGCACTAGCAAACAGGCTAGAAGGAGGTGTGGAGCAACAATGGGGAATCATCAAAACTGCCATCACAGAGGCAACAAGCCTTTGTGTGAAGCAAATAAACAAATCAAAATGAAAGAAAAAGCCACTATGATTCTCAAAAGAGGTGGCTGTGAAAGTCAGGAAGAAAAAGATAGCATTCCGGAAGTATAAGGAAACACAGAAGGAGCAAGACAGAGAGCTGTACCAGTTAAGGCAGAAGGAAGCAGGAGGAAGTCAGAATAGCAAAGGCCCAAACTGAGGAAAAGATAGCCAACTCAGTTAAGAAGGGATAAAACCTTTATAGGTACATCAGCGAGTGTAGAAAGACAAAGGGAGGGATAGTGAGGCTGAATAGAATGAGCGGTGGGTTGGCAGAGGGACAGTGAAAAAGCAGGGATACTGAACGAATATTTCTGCTCAGTATTCACAAAAGAGGAGGGGGAAGTGCCTAATCCAATTAACAGAAGCACTCTTGATAGGGGGGTCGATCCCAGTCCTTTCACAGAAGAAAGGGTTCTGCAAGAACTCCTAAAACTGAAGGTGGACAAAGCAATGGGTCCTGATGGAATTCACCCCAGAATTCTAAAAGAATTAAGTGAGGAACTAGTGAAACCACTGGCTACTCTTTTTAATAAATCATGGGAGGATGGTGTGGTACCCGAGGACTGGAGGAAGGCGGATGTGATTCCCCTTCACAAAAGTGGGACCAAGACAGAGGCAGGAAACTACAGACCTGTCAGTCTGACATCTGTGGTAGGGAAAGTGATGGAGTCACTTCTGAAGGAAAGAATAGTTGAGTACCTAGAGGCCAGTGGAGCACAGGACCCAAGGCAGCATGGGTTCACAGCGGGAAGGTCATGTCAGATGAATCTAATAGATTTCTTTGACTGGGTGACCAAAGTAGACCAGGGAGGGGCTGTGGACATGGCCTACTTAGACTTTATCAAGGCATTTGACACAGTCCCACACAAAAGATTAATAGTCAAATTAACCAGCCTGGGAGTGGGTCCCAGGGTGGTAGCCTGGGTAAAACATTGGCTGCACAACAGGACACAGAAGGTAATTGTAAATGGAGTCCACTCTGAAGAAAGAGGGGTTACTAGTGGGGTACCGCAGGGTTCAGTATTGGGTCCAGTCCTTTTTAATGTCTTCATCAGTGACATTGCAGAGGGACTGGAAGGAAAAGTATGCCTTTTTGCAGATGACACAAAGATCTGCAACAGGGTTGATACACAAGGAGGCGTGGAAAGGATGAAAAGGGACTTGGCAAGGTTGGAGGAATGGTCAGAAGTATGGCAGCTAGGATTCAATGCAAAGAAGTGCAAAATAATGCACTTGGGAAACAAGAACCCAGGGGAAGAATACACAATGGGTGGGGAGGTAGTAACAACAACAAAAAAGGAAAGGGACCTGGGGGTAATCATATCAGATGACCTTAAGGTTAGCAAGCAATGTGAGAAGGCAGTAGGGAGGGCTGGGGGTATACTGGGATGTATAGGAGAGGCATCAGCAGCAGAAAACAGGAAGTTGTTATCCCTCTGTACAGACAGTTGGGGAGACCCCATCTGAGTACTGTGTCCAGTTCTGGAGACCCCATCTCTGCAAGGACATAGACAGGATAGAGGTAGTCAGAGGAGGGCAACTAAAATGGTGCAGGGTCTGCAAGAGAAGCCGTATGAGGAGAGACTAAAGGAGCTTAATATGTATACCCTTGAGGAAAGAAGGAGAGGGGGACATGATAGAAACTTTTAAGTACCTCAGTGGAATCAACAAAGTCCAAGAGGGTAGCATCTTTCAGAAAAGAGACTTGCAGGAACAAGGGAAACAATTTAAAGATAGAAGGAGGGCAGTTCAGGGGCAATGTGAGGAAGTATTATTTCACAGAGAGGGTAGTGGATGCATGGAACAGCCTTCCTGAGGAGGTTGTGGGGTCTAAAACTGTGGGAGAATTCAAGAATGCATGGGACAGACATAAGGCAATTCTTGTGGTGGGTAGGAAGAAATAGGCTGTTGGTTAACTAGGATCTGCGGCCTATCCTGAAGGTAGGGAAATGGGCAGACTAGATGGGCCAAGCGGTCCTTATCTGCCGTCAAAGTCTGTTTCTATGTTTCTATGGTTCTGTTTGGTTTTACTCTTATTGTTTCTCAGTGTAATATATGGTAGATTATATTTATTGGTGTTTGTTACTAGGTTCAGAGAGATTAAGGTGTACTGCCTCCCCCTCCTTTCTAATAAGTTTAAATGGTTGTTAATATATGCTAGAGAATGTTTACTCAGAAGTGTACTCCCCTCCTGCTGAGACGTAGCCCATCCCACCAGTAGAGCTCCTTTTTCTCTGCAAAATCCTCCCAGTGAGTGATGCATTTTATTTCTTGCCCCAAGCACTACTTCCTTAGCTACTCATTATTTTTTTTAAACTTTGGAAGTCTGGAGTTCTGATGCTTATGGTATTGGCAGGATTTCGGAGATGGCTATCTCACATCCCAGTTCAACCAACATATTAGTTAGTGAGACATAATCCTGTTTGATTTTTGTGAATTGACTCATTAAAAATATTATTTACACCAGCATGAATGATGACCAGTGGTCTTTCGCCTGCATTTTTTAGAATGTCTTTTAACATAATTGTAGTATCTGAGATTCTGGCACCACTATAGCTTGATAGAGTCTTATACTGTTTATCAGGGTTGCAAATTACTCAGTCCAGATATTTTATGGTCAAATCTCCTAGAACAAACACCTCTCCAGTTATGTTGGAATTGTCTGTTTCCATTGTTGCCTCTTCTACAGCACCTGGTGCATCAATATTACCTGCTGTAATGGGGTCATTTGGAGGGGACACTGATATCAATTCATTAGACTCAGATTGCTGATTTAAAGGGTCAAAATGATTTAATAAAGGAATAGTAAACTGAATTGCCTTGCACACCCTTTTGGCAGCTTTCTAGCTCTGCACAGTATACCATTCCTCATTGTGGAGAGGTTGTGGGATAACAGATGGACCAAACACCGAACTTAAGGTTCAACACACAATCTCTGTGTGGTGTTTATTCAAAATATAGGAAATAAGCTTCTGCAATGCCATATTCCTACTTCAGTACATCAGTTTGCAGCAACAGGCTATGTATATCTTTTCTCTGCACTTAGCCAGCACCTACTGACACTGATCTCTGATCTCACCACTTTTTAGAGAAAACCATTCATCCCTACATGGGCCCTGTTTGCTTGGGTAATGGGGGCTCAAAAAGAAAAAAAAAACAAGCTAAAAACAAAGAACCTCAGTGCAGAAGCACTGAAAAAAGGGTTATCCTAAAGGGTGCTGGCAAAAAGTCAAGTTTCAAAGAAATACATCATACATACTTCCATAATGCAAAGCATCACGGGACATATGCAAATCACCATGAAATTTCAGACTTGTTCAACTTACAGCAATTTACATGCTTTTTAAATAGCACAACTAATTTAATTTCTATAATAGTCACCTAGTACTTTTTACCATTATCAAAAACACCTAGTGCCATGGTATTTTCAACATTTACAGGTTTCATAAACACAAGAAATATACATCAAGGTATTTTATGACATAGTGCTATTACATACTAAATCCAACAATGATAAACACAACGGGTGGGATATTCAAAAGGATTACGCCATGCGCAACAGGGTTGAGCATGCGCAAGTCCGAAATTGCACCATTCTGCGATATTCAGCAGGAGGCAGTTGCGCCACTGAAAACAGGCTGAGCAACAGCACAATGCAAATGAATGCATGCTCAACTGGAAGGGGAGGAACCATGCATAAACTGCAGCCGATATTCAGCCGGGCTGTGCAGCGAGTTAACTCTGGCGCAACCCCAACCTGCGCCTGGGACTTTGAGCCAAAAAGGCAGTCGGGGCCACCCACAGGTGAGCTGCTGTATTGCAGGGCCTTAACACAGCAGCTGCCACCTGTGGCTGGCTAACCCAGTTGTGCCCCCCTGCAGCCCGATCGCAGGCATAGTGTACTCCCGCAGCCCGATCCACGGGCATGGTGTACTCCCCACCAGCCCGATCGCGGGCAGCAATGTAACTCCCGAGCGTATCCCTGGTGGTCAGTGGACCCGAAATGCTCGATCGCGGGCGGTAGTATGTAATAAACCCACCCCCTCCTGTACATATCCTGGTAGTCCAGTGGACGAAATGCCCAATGTTAGGTATGTGTAATAAAACCCACCCCTCCCGAACATATCTCTGGTGGTCCAGTGGACGAAATGCCCGATCATGAGCGGTATGTGTAATAAAAACCACCCCCTGAACATAGCCCTGGTGGCTGATGTCCCCCACCCCCCAGCCACGAGCCCCACCACCCTCCCCCTCGGCAGCTGGAGGTGGCAGCATCCCACCGCCTGCCGCCCGCCCTCCCTCGACTGACTGCCAGTGAGCTACCGCCCGATGGTGGGCAAGGCCAATGGGCATACAGCCCATACTGATACATGACGGTCAGATTTGTGAATGAACATCATTCTAAATCGCAGTCTATATTACATGACAGTTCAGACGGTGAATGAACATCATTCACAAATCTGACCAGGCCGGGAGGGGCTGCACGCCCATTGGCTCTTGCTCTGCACCACCGGGCGGCAGCTCTACTGGGCAGTCAGTCGGTGGGTGGCGGGCAGCAGGCAGGTGGATGCTGCCGCCCGCCGCCGCCGGGGAGCGGGGTAGGGCCTGTGGTGGTGGGTGGGGACACTAGCCACCAGGGCTATGTTCGGGGTGGTTTTATTACACATACCGCCTGGCGATCGGGCATTTTGGTCCACTGGACCACCAGGGATATGTTCGGAGGGGTGGTATTATTACACATACCGCCCGCTGATCGGGCATTTCGGTCCACTGACCACCCGGGATATGTTCGGAGGGGTGGTTGAATACATACCGCCTGCGGAATGCATTTCGTCCACTGGACCACCAGGATATGTACGGGAGGGGGAGCCACATTGCTGCCCGCGATTGGGCTGGTGGGGGAGTACACTATGCCCACGATCAGGCTGGAGGGAGCGCCGGTCCTCGACGGCTGCTGCCTGTGGCGCCAGGTGCAAGTCCTCGACCGGGCACACCTACATGCTAATGCCATGCAAATGGGGATAATCACATGCAAATGGCCCCCTGCACCTTGCATGAATTATAGCCATTTGCATGTCACCTTTTGAATATCGTGATTTTGCACATGGCGCATAGGTACTTGCGCCACCGCAAGTTGAATGCTCCACTCTGTCAACTTGCAGTGGTGCAAGTTCCACTGCGCCATGCACAGTGGTTGTGGTTGGGTGATATTCAAGGTTGCTCAACATCGTTCCTCGAATATCGCCCAGACACACCCCCTCAACTATTTTGTGCAGCCAAGGGCTTGCCTCATGAATGGTGCAGTTTGAATATCCCACCCAACCTGTTTTACATACATTTGGAGGTCACCACAATACTCTCCTTGTATGAGGACCTGAGAGGAATATGAAAATTAAAGAGACACTATAGCATAGTCAAGAAAGGGAAGGGGTGCCCATAGGTGGCCAACCTAATGGACTAGAAATTGTAAAGGATAGATTAGACTAAGAAAATAGAAGAACTGTTGCAACAGATTTAAGGAAAGGTTGATCCTCAAGAGTGGCAGGAGCTTTCTGTCACATATCCCCCACCTTAGAGGGAAGCAGTTGCATGTCTGTTTACCACCTTCCTATCCCAGGAAGGGATGGAGCTTCCACCCATCCATCTTTGGAAGCTCTGTCTCAGGGTCCCTATTAACGATAAACATTCTGTCATAAACATAGTAGATATCATCATTCTTTACTCTAAGGCATTTAACACATTGCTCAACAGATACTACTCGTACCTTCCATCTCCTTTTAGGAAAGTCCATCATATTCCTTAACCAAAAATCTGAATGGCTGTAAAGTCCAGTGCCATAGAAGGACTTTCTCTGGGGTGAGTAATTACCTGTTTCAGCCCTCCAGATGTGTCAGTTTTAAGCATGGGCCCAGTCCTAGGTTAAACCCCCAACATAAACCCACTATGTCACTTGATTCATTTCACTTGCTACAGATACACACACCTGAGGGTAGACACTCTTTTGGTATTACCCCAACATGTTCCAATCCATTTCCTCCCTCCTCCTTTGCAGGTTTTTCATAAAATAAAATAAATAAATAAATAAAACACATGTATCAACTCCTTGATCTTAACATATTGTTACATTTTGGCAATATTAGCATCTTTAGCCTGCAGTATACCCCAGTCAATGCTGTTAATAGATTTAGCTGCATCAATACAAGAAAAGTCCATTCAGCCTCATAGGCTTCTTCTGCTTGCTTGGAGTCTTCAACCCCAGCACAATATTACTAGGTACAGTCTACCCAGGGTCTCACATTCAAGTTCCATACTTGCAACTCCGACCTCCAACAGGTAACATCCTGGGAACAAAGGCAACAAAGGAATGTTCTGCTCAGTCAAGGGGTTCCCCCAAACTGAGCCCATGAA
Organism: Neoceratodus forsteri; assembly: GCA_016271365.2. Taxonomy (NCBI): domain Eukaryota; kingdom Metazoa; phylum Chordata; order Ceratodontiformes; family Ceratodontidae; genus Neoceratodus; species Neoceratodus forsteri. Next base: position 153,669,418 of record CM028131.1, on the reverse strand, counting down.
AAATCCTCCTCCAATTCTTTATCCAAACTCTCTGGCAGGGACCTCTTAGCACCTGGCACTGGTGTTCTGCCTGTCTGCATAGTTGGTCTGCCTCCAGCCATTGCCCACTCATCCAGTGGATCATCCTCATCAGGGCTCCACCTCCTGGTGTTGTCTCAGACACCTCCAGTCTGCCTCGATCTGTATCTCTTCATTGTCTTCAGGCTTGGTCTTCCTCTGAGCTCCCAGGTCCAGTCCAGGCAGCAGCTCTCTCTGTCTGTCAGCCATGGTTCTGGTCAGAACTCCACAGACTTTTTTCCTTCAACTCCTGGTGCATCAGTCCACCTGGGATATCTGGGTGATATCCCACAGAAACATCCTCTTCAGCCAGTCCAGATGCTTCCAGCAAGTTATCCTACTTCTGATACCAAGTCTGTGGAGGGGTTGTGTGATAACAGATGGCCAGACACTGAACTTCAGGTTCAACACACAATCTCTGTGTGATGTTTATTCAAAATACAAGAAATAAGCTTCTGCAATGCCATATTCCTTCTTCAGTACATCAGTTTGCAGCAACAGACTATGTATGTCTTTTCTCTGCACTTAGCCAGTACCTACTGACACTGGTCTCTGACCTCACCACTTTTAGTGAAAACCCTTCATTCCAATGTGGGCCCCGCTTGCTTGGGTAGTGGGGGCTCAAAAAGAAAAACAAAACAAGCTAAAACTAAGAACCTCAGTGCAGAAGCACTGAAACAAGAGTTAGCCTAAAGGGCATTGGCAACAAGTCAAGTTTCAAAGAAATATAACATCATACATACTTCCATAATGCAAAGCATCATGGGATATATGCAAATCACCATGACATTTCAGACTTGTTCAACTTACAGCAATTTCAAGCAATTTAAATAGCACAACTAACTTAATTTCTATAATAGTCACCTAGTACTTTTTACCATTATCAAAAACACCTAGTGCCATGATATTTTCAACATTTACAGGTTTCATAAACATAAGAATATACATCAAGGTATTTTATGACATAGTGTTATTACATACTAAATCCAACAACAATAAACACAACCTGTTTTACATACGTTTGGAGGTCACCACAACCTCCTGTATGAGGACCTGAGAGGAAAAGGAAAATTAAAGAGGACACTATAGCATAGTCAAGAAAGGGAAGGGGTGCCCATAGGTGGCCAGCCTTATAAACTAGAAATTGTAAAGGATAGATTAGGCTAAGAAAACAGAAGAACTGTTGCAACAGATTTAAGGAAAGGTCAGTCCTCAAGAGTTGCAGGAGCTTCCTGTCACACTCATCAGATCCTCTATTATTTCCTCTTCCCTTGTTCACTTCCCATTTGAAGTATTATTCTTTTAAGGTTTAGGATACAGAAGCTGATGTTCCTGGAATTTCACTTTGATAGGTGGGGGTGAGGCATTAATATTCATTATGTAGTCTTTACCATCTTTATGAACCCTAGGGGCCTTCGAGTGCTGAGTACTTTGACTTTGTCCACCTGATCTCTCCTGCAATCTGTATGCTTTCTTGATTTTTTTCTAATGTTGCCAATCTGGTGTTGAAAAGGCTAATTTCTCTGGCTAATTCAGCATTCTGTTTGCATTTATCACATAAGAACACATTGCCTGTGTTGACATTGAGGGAGGTTAGATACTATACATGTGGCATGAGGGACACTTTATTCCACTTCTCCCTTGAGGCTTATGATAGTTTCAGCCATTTTTAACACAGTTTTATTAACAAAGCCAGTCAGCAAGGAGTACACACTTAAAAAGTCTTCTTTAGTGTTTGTTGCAACTCTTATAGAAAGTGTTTCTGATTGGCTGTTCAGTTTCCACTAACTCAATACAGATATGGCAGCAAAAGTTTTCAGAAACACCTCACTTAACTGCCTAGCAAGGCCTGCCTTTGGTTAACAGGGGTAGAAAACTGGACCCCTTCACTGCCTTCCTCGCCAGACATGCAAGACACACGCCTGACATGCTTGTCTTGGCAGTGTTGCCACACGCGACTGCGCTGTCCCTGCTCACAGCAGAGCTAGATTTTAATACTAAAAAGTGACCCAGAAGTGCTGTGGATGGGTTAGAGGCTTCACCACTAAATGTTACCCTTAATTATGCTCAAATGTCAGGAAAACCACTCATGCATGGTTTTGGTACACTTACATGTGCAATCAGTGCCCAGTTAGTGAAAATATCACCTAAAATGAGTGGTAGTTCAAGTACAAAACTCTGAACTACTCACCCTCTTCCTGCTTCCTGACCTGTTTAGCAGAGCTCCAGTGTGCTCAGAACAAGTGAATCACACAGCACAAACTTAGTTACAATTACTGTTAGTAGATAAAGCAGACAGAGACTGCTCAGAGAGACAGTCTCCTGTAGTTAGTCCATGAGACCCTTACAGTCTTTATCTGCTGATGGGGTTCTAGTCACTTGAATGGATGTGGTATCCATCACATTATTTATAGTGATATTAAAGCCTCCTCCTATTAATAAGGTTCCTTTCTGCATGGTGAGTATTTGATTAAATAATAGTTTTATTGATGAAGAATCAGATCCTAGAGAAAGGCATAAGTTCACTATAGTGTACTGTTCTCCAAGGAGATGTCCAACCATTATCACCATCCTTCCATCTTTATTGCTATAAGAGCTATCTAATGTAAATGGGAGGTGCAATATTAACATGGCCACTCCTCTCCATCTCCCACACTGATATGAGGATGTAATAACCTCTTTAAAATCAAATGTATTTAATTTAGCATGCTCTTGTTAGGACAGGTGTGTCTCTTGGAGCAGCAAAATCCCTGGTTTTAATTCTTTCAATGCAGCCAAGATTTGTGCTCATTTTATGAGGCTTGATAACCCATTAGCATTATGAAATGCAATAGTAAATGAGAGGCTATGCTAACTATTATTTGTATGTAGCCTAAAATATCAGATAAAATAAGATTGGGGAGGTTAATAGAAAAATAAGAGAAGGAAGGGCATTGCAGTCCCTGTTGCCTAATAACTGCACCCTCCAAGTTTCTCCCTGATGCGTATAGAGCCAAATACAACAGCGACCTATCTTCTGTAAAATATCAAAGCTTCGAAGAACTAGTACAATAATAATAAACAGCATTAACAAAACCATGTATTAATGCATCAAATTTCAAGCATAAAACTATAGTACAGGTTGCCATGACTTCAAACATGAGATTTGCATATTTGCAAATCTTGGAATCTTTAACGGATTGTGTGGTTGAACAATAGACCTCTAATGGAGAGGATAGCTGCTGGATAAGAAACCCGCAGACTTCCCAGAATAGTTAGTAGGTGAAGGAGACATCATCAGGTGGATATAAGAAAGCAGGCCCAGAACAGCTAGGATACACAACCACCCCTAGCAATAAAAGAAGGAAGCAACTGGTTAACCACATTCCACCTTCCTAGGCTTCCTCAACACAGACCCATGTGGAGATTACTGAAAGTGGCATGGGGGTAGATCTGGATCCGGTGAAAGGAAAATAGTCATTTACATGAACCACTGTGAAGTGATACATGAAAGTCCAATGTTTGCACTCCACCTAATGCTTCTCAGAGTACATGACATCATAAAACAGGTGTGCTGTCTGAGTTCAAAACTGGAAGGTAAAAGTGTTTTAATCTCAGAGTTAAAGTCAAACAATAAGACACTTTACTGACTTGGTAGTAAATATAGCTCCATGGGTTTCCATAGATGTAAAAGTAGGGTTGCTTACAATAGGTATGGGACGAGAATGAGAAATGGTTTGATAGTCAAAGTCAGTAAAATACAACATAGTATCTCCAAGTCTGCGATGTATATGTTGGAGCCTGCAGTTTGCTTAAATCCTGCACCAGCCGACCTCTTATGGTTATTCAAACAGAAGACTGGCACTAAAAGCAGCGTAGCCCTACTGCAGGTGATGCTGGTAACTCGAGTTTGGGAATGAGCAGGAGTTGTCAGCCAGCCAGCCAGCAAGAGATAGAATGAGCATCTGCAAGACAGCTCTACTCCTCTGGGGTGGTGGACTGTGGTTCCTGTATAAGTGTGACTCTCAGCAGAAGCTGGAAGTGCAGCACCAGCATTGGGACCACATAGCCAGGGAGGCATCTGCATGGTGCATGCAAGAGCATGCATGCCCAGCACTGACATCATTCCACATCCACATCTTCTGGGGCAACCTAAGGAAGAAAACCCCTCACAGTTACACAGTGACTCCAGGGACCCTTACAAAAGCCACCTCTAGCCTGCTATAGTGGATGCTGGTGGGGTCCAGATTAGCATCTTAGGCCACCCCTTGGGCCTGGGCAGAGTCCCACTGTGGTGCAAACCACAGTCTCCCAGATTTCCCCAATGGTCCCCAGAGCTGGCATGAGCCCAGAGGCGAATCCGAAAGTCAACTGGCCAAAATGGGATACATCCCCAGCCTCATTAGGAGAATAAATAGAATTTAAAAAATATTGGCGCTAAAGCCTGTGAAGAGGTGGGCTCCTCCAATTCTCAGTGGCCAGCACTGTCAGGTTGAAGCAGTCACTAAATAAAAGTCTGTTCAGAATCTCGTAGCAATAATACATACTGTATATCCTACATTGTATCTACAGTAGGAGTAATAAGCAAAATGACTTTCTCATATTCCTAAAAGCAACAAGTAAAAGATAATCCTCTCATGTGCCTGGCTGTTACAGAGTTATACCCTGGAAGAAGATGAAATTAGTCCAACGTGTATGAATATTCATAGTACATTATGTGTTAGCCTAACAAGTAGCACACACACACACATACACACTGTAATCTAATATTTTTAACACTACAGTACTTTAGATGAGCCTAAATAAAGCAAACATTCCCAAAAAGCAGTCTTTCTTGGCCTGTAGCCTATGACTACTAGTCTTATTTTATTTTATTTTTATTTAGTTAGTATTTGGGAAAGACCTTTGAGTGTAAGCTCTTTACAAAGGTTCCACGTCAGGTGGACAATAAGACAATAAACAAATTCAGTGGCTACAGAGGCCTGATCATTAGGCATCAAGAGCAGTTACATGAGAATTAGACAAATAGGAAAACACTGAGCAAATTTTGATTAGAATACAAAGCTATTGCTAATTAATTGCCCTATGTAGCACACCCATGGAAAACTCCAAATCAAGTGATAGACTATGGAAGGTAACTGCAATGGGTTTGGTTGTACCCCAGAGAATGAGAGGTGGAGTAACAGTAAATCAAGGGAGGTGGTGATGGGGCGAGAGGAGCAGCTCCAGAGGGCTTTGTCGAGTAGGGGTGGTTGTAAGGGGTGGGTATGGGGGGCTGTACCAAAAGCATTTAAGAGGACTGATTGCTTACTTAAGCCCTTGGCATAAGAGAACTGTTAAATACTGGAAGCTAAGAGCGGTCATTCTCTTACCACTTCCTCTCCATGACCCATCAGCAATGTCCAGCCAGGACCTGCTGAGACCAACTCACATGGCAGCAATATTCCAAGAGCTTACCCTAGAGAGTCACCAGCTTGCAGGGAGACTAGGATACTTATAGTATTGTCTCAGGGGGTCTCCAGGCCCAGTGCCCAGAGGGGGACATGGAATTTACAGCTAGTGGTTATGCTATGAAATGGTCTCATGATTTCTAGTAAATTGTAGCATAAAAACATGGCTATTTGAATGTCACCTAGCTGATAATTTCCATAAGAAATTACATATAAAAATAAAGCATGTCAAGAAATAGTCTCATTTCTCATAAACAGCATAGAGTTATTAGCACCTCATAGGCACAGAAGCATTATCTTATCATCTCGTAGCTAAGACAGGAGACACTGCAGTTAGAATAGATTGTGTTATGTGATTAGAAAAATGCTGCCTATTTTTATGTAATTTCCCAATGAGATGGCCTTTAGTCAACTGCAGTTGAAGCGCTAAGCTATCTGCTTTTATGCTCTTTATCAGAAATACAAAATATTGGACCCTGGCATTTTTAGTTGGTTCTGGCTGGAATGCTTTGGTCTAGCTGAGATGTATCCAGACTCAGATCCATTCTGATTACTTTTCCTTGATGCATTCTGGCCTGAGTATTCCAAATCATTGGGAGACTCTGGTATTCATGTATCAAAAACTGTGGTTCCTGAGAACTTGTGGTGACATCACTGATGACAATGGATGCTTAACCCACAGCTCCAAGTCCGCAGTGGATTAATCTATAGGCCGTTGGTGTCTAAAGGCTATTCAATGATTATTGGTGGATCAATCCAAGTAAAATGAGCCAGTCATCTAAAATAAGGGGCAGAAGTGGCACCAAAGAAGTTAGGCACCTGAGTCTACGGTGGGCTCGGTGGTGAGGAAGATGGTATGCACTGCGCAGAAGTCCCCCGATGGACGGGCAACGACACATATATTAAAATGCTGCAGCGGATTGATGCTAATGTTAAGGACATCAAGCAGGATATGAAGTGTCTCAGGTGGAGAATCATCAAGCTAGAGACAGGCCTTAATGAAGCCAGGAAGACACCATGCAGTTGAGCAGAGCCATGATGTATCTGGCTGGCGAGAAAGAGAGTTAATGATTCAAGCTGAAGATGCAGGTCCAGAGGCAGGAGAAAGACTATCCATTTTTGGATTCCCAGAAGGTAGCAAGCATGATGATCTGCCAGAATTCATTAAAACCTGGCTAAGAAAAGAACTGGATATCCCTGAAACAGAACCGCTTGAGCTGAAGAGAGTCCATAGAGCCCTCGGACCAAAACCTAGGAATGGAGCACCCAAGATCCATTTTAGTCAAATTTAACCACTACCCAGGATAAGAAATGGTGCTAAGAAAGACCTGGGCTAAACGGGATCATAATTTTGATGGAAGAAGGATTTACGTGACCAAGACTATCCAGCAGCCACTATGCAAAACAGAAGTGTGTTAGCCATGATCAAACAGCTAAAAGAAAAACAAATCAGAGCTCAGCTAAAATATCCAGCTAAACTGCTTGTTTTCTTGGAGAACAGACAGAAACTCTATGACTCATTAATACAAGCAGTCAAACCTCTACAGAAAATTAGGATTTAGCTCCCGAGTGCCAACAGGATTCAGTGGAGCAAGCCCTCCTTTAATTTAAATGGAGACTGCTGGAAAACCACATTGGCAGCAAAAAATAAAGGTATTGGCCCAGATGAACAGCTCTACAATGAACTGGCTCACCTATGCAAGGCTCTTTCAGGATAAACCCACAACCTGAAACATCCAGCTCAGGTAAGGGTTACTATTTTACCTATATGTGAGAGTGGCGAATGGCCTATTTGCCAAAAATAAGCAAGCGCAGGCATGTGCACAAATCAGTTCCTGCACGGACTCAATTGTTTATATTTAAAAGACTCTGTTGATGCAAGGCATGAATATTAAAATGCAGACTGCTTCATGATGGGGCCTTTGTACCCAGGGGAGAGACAGCGAGGACCATGAGGTTTGCAAGGTTTATGGCAGATTGTATAATTTGAATGCCACGCAGTCTCGAAAGGAAGACTGGTTTTACACTGAGACTTTGACTTTGCCAGAGAATATAATTTTAAAGAGCTAATTCCATGAATGCGGTGGAAAACAAGGCTTCATATGAACTAATCAAGCTATTTAAAAATTCAGAGCCACTGGTGCCATTCAGTGGGAAGCATGGCGGGGTAGAGGCCTTTTACCCGACTCTGCATCAAGAGACTGTCTCAACCAGACTATCCCCCACACACACACTTTGTTGACTCTTTTCTTTTTTGTGCTACTTAGTTGAACTTCCTCATAGTGTTTGGTCTTGCTGGCCATGCATTTAGTCGAATAAAGTGGTAAAATCCAGTATGCCATGGGGGAATAGTGAGGGGTGATGTTAAGAGGGGAGAATTGCACTGTAAGAAGGTACAGTATGTGTTGACTTGCAGGAGACAAACAAGGGTGACCAGATGTGGACCCTGGCAAGCTAGGCTCTGTGCAGCATTACTCAGTTTATTGATAATAATTACGACACCAGATGTAGCCACTATACAAGGGGGGTGGGGGAACTTGTTCTTCCTTCCTCTCCCTCCTCCACCTAAGATGACAAAATCCACTGGAGGAGAGCTACCATTTTCTTTTGGGTAGGCTGATAATTCAGCCACCTAATCACAGAGGGTGTAGCTTTCTCGTCACTCCACACCTGAGACCACCCACCCCACACCTCAGTGCTTGTCAGGAAGTGGGTGAGCAAGGCCTGATAGCTAAGGCCCAGATCGGACAGAAGGAGTTTTCTGAAAATACATAATGAGCAAAACCATAGTTGCAGATTGTTGGTTTTTGCATACAGTTCAATGTTGGTGTTTATGTGATGGGAGGAACTGTTGGGGATATTGGGGGAGTCATTATTGCAGGTTTAAACTAAACTGGCATCAGGGGCTCAGAATTTCATTCATGGTCACTGAAGAAAAGCTTGGATTATAGATCAAAACAAGGGTATGTCAATGTCAAGAAAAGCTGCAGGACATCAGCCTAGGAGCAGGGGGATTCAGTTGGAAGAGGATTACTTCGAAGCAATATCCAATGGGGGCTAAACTCAGTGGTAAAAGATACAACATGCTAAGAGATTTGGTCCACGCCCATTGTGACATAGGTCTTATTCAGAAAACTCACCTTACTCCAGTGGAACATGAAAATTACGCTTTGTAGGTGGGAGGTGATTGCATCCTCACACCGAATGCAAAAAGGCTAGCATGGTCATCCTAGATCGAAAAGGTCTTCTATTTGAAAAACTGGTTCACATACAGACCAGGAGGTCAGGTTGGTGGTTGTATTGAGTAAAATTGCTGACAGAAATATGCACTTGGTGAATGTGTGGCCCTACACCCTGCAACTCACAATTTTTAGATATGTGTTTGGTATGTGGCTTCCTTCCAGAAGGGCAGATAATACTGGGAGGAGATTGAAATTGTGTGGAAAACCTAAGCTTAGACAGATCCCCGGGATCACAGCAGGAGGGGGCCAGGTTCAAAAACACTGCTAAATTTATGAACGGAAGCAGGGTTGATAGATACTTGAGAGACACATGCCCTCTAGCAGGGATTTCACCTTCTTCGCCATGCTCAGAACACCTATTCCTCATAGATAGATTCTATACCCAAAAGACATGGGGTCATTCAATTATTAACCAGTAAATCCATCCCATTTATCTATCTACCCATGCAAAGATTAGTCTTAAGGTAAATTTAGGACCTACTAATAGACAGTCAGTGTGGCGCCTGAATGTGGGACTTCTTAAAGATGAAACATTTAATCTTAAAATAAAATAAGCCATTACCAACTACATAAAGAAAATACGGGATAGTTTCAAAGGTGAAGTTTCTATGGGATGGACTAAAAGCAGTAGTAAGGGGAGGCTATCTCCTATGCTGCCCACAAAAAGGGCCATGGAACAAAAATAAAAACCTACAACAAAAAATAAAGAGGTTGAAGGCCTGCATGGGGTGGGGGAGATAGTTTGCTGGCAAAATTAAAATAACTGAGGAAGCAATTGAAACAGATTCTCAGCAATAAAACAAAAACTCACTCAGATTTGTTGCCCAGGAATACTATGAAGGGGAAACAGCGTGGCACTACTTGCCTATAGACTCAGAAAACAAGCTTCAGACTGATTGATTCTGGCTATTAGGAAAAGCCGGACCATCCAAGCTGGAAACAAAATCAAGTAAAATAAGCGGACCTTTTAAACAATTCTACTAAAGCTTTACACTTCAGTGACACATGCTGATCAAGGGAGAAAACAAGGCAATTTCTGGGCAAACTAAGGTTACCTAAGCTGTCTCCACAGCAAGGCCAAATATTGGACTGCCCTTCTCCAAAGGGGAAGTAGTGGAGGTCATTAAAATCTCAAACATAACAAATCTCTGGGCCCGGACGGCTTTCTGACGATTATTACAAGAATTTCCAGGCTGAGATGACTCAGCTGTTGCTCCAGGTCTGCAATGCCTCACATGAGGCATTTGACAACCCTGATTCCTGGACAAAGGCACTGATCTCAATGCTCCCAAAGCCTGGTACGGACACAACATCCTGTGACAGTTATCATCCCATCTCCCTTATGAATTTAGATGTAAAAATGTTTGCAAGGATGACAGCAAACCGCTTGCAGTCAATTATTACTCATTTGTGCATCCAGACCAGGCTGGGTTTATGCCAGGCAGACACCTACACAATAACATTCATAGGTTGCTCACCACCATAGTGGGCACTCAAAAAGGACCAGATGGAGTCCAAGCGTGGTGGTCACACTAGATGCCGAAAAGCATTTGACTGTCTGGAATGGAGGTACCTGGAGACTGTCCTTAAAAACTTAACTTCAGAAGCAAATTTCAGGTATGGATCTCTGCCCTGTATTCCAATCCATCACCACAGGTGAGACTAAATGAGGTATTGCCACCGGATTTTCCCATTAGAAGAGGCACTAGATAGGTGTGTCCTCTCCACCACTCTGTTTGCATTGAGTATGGAGTCACTGGTGGAGGCATTCAGATCTAGCCCGATATATCGAGTATTAAAATAGGGTCTGTAGATAATCGAATATCACCTTATGCAGATGACACTCTCCTTTATTTGCAAGACCCAGTAACCACGCTACATAGAGCAATAACCTTAATGTGAGAATAAGTATTTCAGGGTTCAAAATTAATGAAACAAAGTCAGAAATCCTATCTATAGGAACACTGGTTGCCCCGAAGCCAAAACGTTAACAAATTTAAAGTGATCTACTAAAGGGTTCAAGTACTTAGGAGTTCAGATACCCGCAGACATGAGCAAACTGCCAAGTAAACCATACGCAATTGTTGGAGAATATCTGCCAAGACTGTGATAGATGGGCTGCATTACCATTATCCTTAATGGGTCACTCTGAATCAGTTCGGATGAATATACTCCCAAGACTGCTCTTCCTTTTGATTAAATTCCCGCTTGCCCACCCAAAAATTCTGAATGGCCACCCACACAATACTAAAAAGTTTATGTGGGAGACCAAGACTGAAATGGTCAATTCTTGGCCTTGACAAGGGAAGGAAGGGCTGGAAGTCCCAGATCTGAAAGCATATTACAGGGCAGTGCAATTAAAACATCTCACAGAATACCACGAAAACAATGAGGTACTGAGTTGTATAAAGATGGAATGAGACCTAATGGGCCCCAGAACACTATCATCAAATCTATTTAATAAATGGGATCCCAAACTAGGGAGCCCTGCCGACTCCATGGCTCAAAAACTTGGTAATGACCTGGAGGGACGTAGTAAAGTAATTAAAGCTAGAGAAGGTGGCACTCCTACAGGGGAGATTAGAATCTGCAGGACTTCCTAGGAGAGAAAAACCCAATATTTGCTCAGTGGGGCAGGGAGAGGCTTTGGTGAGAATGTCTCAATTATTTACAGAGGATACACTAAAAAGCTACAGCCAATTTTAAAATGAATTTAATGTACCACAGAAAGATTTCTACATCTACCTGCAGATCAGACACTATCTGACGACAGGGGAAAAGCAGGTAACCAGGGATCCAGACCAAGCATCCACTAACAGAACTTCTCTTGGGTTAATTGATGGGTGGGACAAAAACACACCTAATTTCCAAGTTATATAAGTTGCAAAGAGACCAGTCAGAACACAGACTACAAATACAGCAGAAGTGGGAAGGGGGCGGTCGGTGAGGTGGGTTGCCAATAAAGTGGGATCTGATATGGGAACTGGCACAGAAGACCACTGCCTCCCTGCATGGAGGGAATTCAGATGGCAAGTCATAATGAGATACTTTAGAACCCAGTAATAATAAAGTGCTATGGAAGATTTTCAGACAAGTGCTGGAGGTGGTGCACAACTGGGGACCCATGAACACATTTTTGGGGCTGCCTTAAACTTCAAGATTTCTGGGAGAAAGTCAGAGAACAAATGAGTTCTATATTAAAAATCCAAGTCCCAGATAAATGCTGGTACCTGTTGTAGAGAGAACCCCACCAGGAATCCACAGTGCCAATGCAAAGTACCTATTCAGTATATTGGTTGTAGCCACCCAGAAGACTATCACTAAGCAGTGGCTATCTGACAAACCACCGGGAGGGGCAGTGGCTAATGTGCTGCCAGCAAATAAAAGACATGGAGAGGCTGACAGACCATTTAAGATTACAGCCAGATCCAAATAAAGCCAGATGGTAATCTTTTTTGAATTAGTGAGCACATGGGAGGGGTCCCACTAATAGACATCCTGGCAAGGGAGGCACTGGGCCAGTAAGATGGATGCCATCTTTGATTGTGACCACCCAGTGGTACAGCTGGAAGGGGTGGTGGGCGAGTGCTTATGTTTGGTCTTCGTCAGTTACTTGATTGTAAAAGGAAACACGTATACTGTAAACTATGGGTCCTAGTTTCTCAACTAAACTGGGCAATGAACAAAGCAATGTTTTTCTTTTAACCTGCTGCAAGGGGAGGAGGAGGGGAACAGTAGGAGTGTTAATAGTTTTAGTTTTGGTTGTTTACAAGTATATTGTGTATTGTACTTGAAACTGTGTTTTACATGTATTGTGTGTAAATGAAAAGTGAAAATAAAATTGTAATTAAAAAAAAACTGTGATCCCTAGTAAATGGCCAGTATATCAGCAATATAACAATAATATTTTAATATGTTGTTCAAGAGGTGGAAGACTTGGTTTGCTGGCAAAGGCATCTAGCTTCACCTGAGCTCTTTCTTCTAGGTTTGTTTGTAAGGACAAAGCAAGGAACAACATTATAAGAGCAAGGAAAAAGAATAAGGCTTCTTTTGGCTAGGCAGATTTACTGTGTGTTACTATTTTGTTTTGTGCTAACAGGTTTTGTTACTGTGTTTTGCTTACATTTTACTGATTTATTGTTCTCTGATTCAAATTGCTGTTGCAGGGTATACTTTTTGCTGCATTATTACAGGGTGTGCCTACAAGTTTGTTACTGTTTTGTGCTTACAGATTACTGCTGTAATCTCTGATTAAAATTGTTTTTGCAAGGTATATCTTCTGTTATTGCTTTATTTTTCTCTGTAGCAAAGTGTTTTTGCAGGGTATATCTTCTGTGAAATTGTTACAGGTGGTGCTTACAGGTTTTAGAGTTGTATCAATCATTAGGCTAGCTTTCAGGATACTGCATTTGTTGTTGGTTGATTGTTTCTGTTCTTACCTCCTTGTTTCTTCCACCCATGGTTCTTCTTTTCAGTGGGGAAGGGTCCAACCACCCACCCCCATCCCCAACCACCCCATGCTACACGCCTTTATAGAGTGGCACAGTCGTGACATTTCCTGTAGCAAAGCAGAAAGGGAGGATCAGAGGGTACCTACACAGTGACCTCACTTACAGGGGTACAATTAATTTAACTTGTTATAAAAGTTATACAAAACAAACAAACAAAACATAATAAAAAAATTTACTTTAATTTTCCTTCTAATTACTCAGACTAGGTTATAAACTTGGCAGCTCAACTGGAATGGATATTATTAACTGCAGGAACTGTGGGACACTTCTCAAAAGTTTAGTTATACAGGATTTAGGACACTGTCCCACATGCTGGACCATCGGCGATCTATGGGCTCAGCTCCAGGCAGCATGGGCAGAGACTGCAAGCTTCAAATCTTGTATTCAGGAGGAAATATATTACAAGAACTGCCTGTCATGTCCCCAACATCCAACTGAAGCACCTCAACCACAGAGGGTAGTTTGTCCAGGAGGTTGGCAGGTGGTTGGAGGAGCAAATTGGGTGCTCCATCACCAATGCTCACCAATGTATCACCTCCACAAACCATATAAAACTACAAACAGGTATCTGCCTCTATCTCTGAAATCAAACAAAGGGCAGAGGACACTGCAGAGCAGAACACTGTAGCACAGGAGCTAGCACTACAAAACTCACCCAAAACAGGTACCAAAACAAAAACAAAAGGAAATCCAAAACACACCTGATCATAGGTGACTCCATGATTCGGGAGTTGATATCTACCTCGGTCAGGGCAATGGTCAGATGTCTTCCAGGTACATCAGCGTGGAGAAACACTGACCGCATTGCTAAATCATGCAGGAAGCAGGAGAAATATCAACATCTTGGTACACATAGGGACTAACAATCTCACCAGCCAGGCAGTTGTGGAGACCAAGGAACACCTGACCAGGCTAGGAGACAAATTGTAATCCTTTCCTTACGGCATCTTCTTTCCAAGATCCTGCCAGTCTGGGAGAGGGGGCAGATAGATGGAAGGTCAGAGAAGGGGAGCTAGGGAGCTAATCATGTGGCTCAAGGATTGGTGCCTGCAAAGGGACACAAATTTGTAGGTAACTGGCAACAGTTTTGGGAATGAAAGTTCTTTAATTCAATGGACTGCATTTGGCTAAGGAGGAGTCAGTGCATTGAGGCAGAAGTTTGATGTCTTTGCAGAATATTTAAACTAGCAAATGGGAAGAGGGTGCAGCACCCGATACAACGAAGGAAGAACACCCTCCTCCCTCACCTAGTGATCAAACAGGAGTTCAGCATGTTTGTAGTTCATTTGCATCACCAGGTAAGAAAAAGGTCCAGCTCCCATACGCATGCAGGGAAATGCCGGACCTCACTCAACAAGTAATGCACTGAAATCTGGCCAATGGAAAACCATGTACACAAATGCCCGTAGTCTTGGAAACAAGATCCCAGACCTGAGGCAACAATGTCAGAGGCTAAACTGGACATAGTAGCCATTAGCAAGACATGGTTCATCAGTAACCACATTTGGGAGCCTTCAGTACTTGGCTATGTACTGCTAGAAGAAACCGAGTGCAAAAAGGGGAGGGAGTGACCCTTTATGTCAATGCAAATATCAAAGCTACAGAAATTCAGAATACTCATAAGGAGCCAGAAGAACTGTGGGTCATCCTGGAAACAGAAAATGGGACAGCCATATGAACTGAGGTTGTCTACAGGCCTCCAGACCAGGGAGAGTACATAGACACATTACTGTTAGAAGATATGCAAACATGACAGCTAAAGGGAGGGTCTGATAATTGGAGACTTCAACATGCCAGATACAGATTGGTAAATACTAGCAGTAACATCCACCAGAACTAGACACATAGTGGATTCCCTGCAGGGAGGGCCTCAAACAACTAGAACAACAACCCACAAGAGACAGGGCTATCCTGGATCTAGTACTGACTAACAGGAAAAGGATCACAGATAGCCAGGTAGAAAGTCACCTGGAGGCCAGTGATCATCACATGGTATGGTTCAATTTGGCCACTAGAACTAAATCATCCTATTTCAAGGCAAAAACATGGGACTTCAGAGAAGCTGACTTTGATAAGATGGCCAACAGAGTAAAGCTAGCCCTGGCAAAAGAAATACAGGTGAAGGGTACAGTCAAAGTGGGCAAGCATTAAGGATGCAACACTTGAGGCAACATCCCACTGTGTTAGGGAGAAAAACAAGAGCAAAAGAAGGAGGAACCCACTTTGGTTCTCAAAAACAGTAGCAGAAAGATCAGAGCCAAAAGGCTGACCTTCAGGAAATATAAGGAAATGCAGTGGGACGAAGATAGGGAGGCATACCAAACTTCACTAAGGGAAGCAGGGAATGCAGTAAGGCAGGCAAGGGCCCAAACTGAGGAAACACTAGCACAAATAGTAAAAGAAGTGGTCAAAACTTTCTATAGCTACATTAGTGAAAGGAGAAAGTCCAGAGGGGTATTGCTAAGATCAAAGGGGATAAGGGGAGGTGTGGAGGAGGACCAAGTAAAGCATCCACCCTAAATAGACACTTCTGCTCAGTATTTACTGAGGAGAAGATAGGGTAGGGCCCACAACTCAGTACCATGGACACAGGGTGGAGGGAGGTGTGCACAAGTCCCTTCACAAAAGAAAGGGTCCTACAGGAGCTCACTAAGCTCAGGGGTGGACAAGGCAATAGGACCTGATGGCATACATCCCAGGGTACTAAAGGAGCTAAGGGTGGAACTAGCAGAGCCATTATCAGATATGTTTAGTGAGTCTCTGAGCACAGTAGAGGTCCCAGAAGACTGGAGAAAGGTTCATGTGATCCCGCCCCACAAGAGTGGTAGCAGGGAGGAGGCAGGAAATCACAGACCAGCCAGTCTTACCTCAGTAGTGGGTAAGATTATGGCGCACTTAAGGAAAGGATAGTGCAACACCTGGAATCCATAGGAGCACATGATCCAAGACAGCATGGGTTTACAACAGGAAGGTCCTGTCAAACTAATCTCAGAGTTTCTTTGACTGGGTAACCAGAGTGGTGGACCAAGGGTGCAGTTTATGTCACGTACCTTGACTTCAGCAAAGCTTTGATACTGTTCCACATAGAAGATTGATTAATAAGCTGTGTAGGCTCAGAATGGGTCAGAGGTTGGTCAACTGGGTGGCAAACTGGCTGGCGGGCAGGAAACAAGAGTGGTGGCAAACAGTATACAGTCAGAAAAGATGCAAGTCAAAAGTGGGGCACCTCAGGGATCAGTCCTGGGGCCAGTCCTCTTCAATATCTTCATCAGTGACATTGCAGACAGACTGGAGGGTAAAGTTTGTCTGTTTGCAGATGACACCAAAATCTGCAACAGAGTAGCTGATCCAGATGGGGTGGGCAGAATGAGAAGAGATCTGGATAAACTGGCAAAATGGTCAGAAGAGTGGTAACCTGGGTTTAACACAAAGAAGTGCAAGATCGTGCACATAGGTAAGAGAAACCCTGAAGCTACCTAGAGGTTGGGAGGGAGTTGCTGGCAATCATAAGGGCAGAAAGAGACTTGGCATCATCATCATCATCATCACAGATGACCTGAAATCATCCAAGCAGACCACTAATACAGTAGGTAAAGCTAGAGGGATGTTGGGGTGTATTAGTAGGGGTATCACAAGTCATAAGAGGGAGGTAATAATCCCCTTTACAAGGCACCAGTTAGGCCCCATCTGAGTACTGCATGCAGTACTGGAGGCTGCTCCTGCACAAGGACATTAACAAAATGGAGGCAGTCCAGAGAAGGGCAACTAAAATGGTGCAGGGACTGCATCAGAAAACATATGAGGACAGATTAATGGAGCTCAATATGTATACCCTAGAGCAAAGGAGGAAGAGAGGTGATATGATCGAAACATTTAAACATCTTAAGGGCATTAACAAGGTGAAAGAGTCTAACATGTTTCAATATAAGAAAAATAGCAGGACAAGAGGACACAGCATGAGATTAGAGGGAGGCCGATTAAGGGGTAATGTGAGGAAGTTCTTTTTCACAGAAAGGGTGGTGGATGCATGGAACGGCCTACCTCAGGAAGTGGTGGATATGAATACAGTGCAGGGCTTCAAACAGGCATGGGATAGGCATAAGGAAGCAATACAGATGAGTATGACTAGATCGGCCATCGACAAACAAGGCCTATGGCACATTCATGAGGTAGAAAAATGGGTAGACTGGATGGGCTTATGGTCCTTATCTGCCATCAACTTCTATGTTTCGAAAATGGGTTCTTCTCATTTAGGATGAAATTCTGTTTGACCCACCCCAGAACTAAATTTGAGTATGAAGGTGTCAATGCACTGCCCATAGCTCTGCCATAGCACTGGTGATAATATTTATTATCAAATATATTTTATTTATTTCGTATTTATTTATTGAAGTCTTGGTATTGCAACACCTTTGAGCCAGAGGCTTATTTATAAAGGCTCCACTTCATAACAGTAGGTAACAGCAGGACAAACAAAATGGCAAACAATTGCACAAAGTTGAATGAGAGCTACAGTGGACACAGAATACAACAGTACAATATAAGTGCTACATAGGTATCTTGGGTTACAGGTAACAGGCATTTTATAGCTGTCAGATAAGTGACCTTGCCATAGGTTAATTAGTTGCAGTGTTGGGGAGTAGAGGGGATCCAACAGGATGGGCCGAGGTGGGATGTAGCTCAGGAGGGGAGGAGGGAGGAGAAAGGAGGGTGGGAGGGTGCCCAGAGGTCAGGACCAGTGGGTAGGAAAGGAGGAGAGTCTGCAGTCAGCACACAGTTCAGGAAGGGCAGGAGGAGGTGGGGCTGAAAAGGGGAAGTGAAGGAGGAGAAAGGAGTAGGATATCAGAGGTATGCCTGAGGGCAGCAGAGGTTGGGTGAGGTGGTGTAGCGGAGTATAGAGTAGGAGGGAATTTCAAAGGGGGAGAGGGAAATGGGTAGACAGCAGGTGAAGGTGTTAAAGGAGAAAGAGGGGTGGGTGGAGGCATGTGGGACAAAGGGGGAGCTAGGTGTGGTAGTCACAAATGCTGTGTTTCAATAGATGTTGTCATAATTTGGGTTTGAAGGGCCTGATCTTGGTGCAAGCTACAAGGTCGGGGAGAGTATTGAGCCTAGGGTGCTCTGTACATAAAAGTCCACTGGGCTTACATAGTGAGGCAGAAAGGGACCTGAAAGGTAGGAGTGGACCTGCTTCTGGTGCGGTGCTGGTTATGTGTTCTGTTAATGAGTTGCAGTAGTGAGGAGGGGTCATTCTGGACTAATCTTCATGGCCAACAGATAGGTTTGATAAGAGATCCTATCCTAGAGGTTTAGCCAGTTTGCTGAGGAGTAAAGGTCTGAAGTGTGACTGTGGGGGCCCAGTAACTAAGTGGCAGGCTTTGTTTAGGGCAACACATAGCCTCCGAAGAGTGGTGCTGGTGGCTGAGCTATAGATTATGAGCCCAAAGTCAATAATAGAAAGGACAGAACTAGTAATGGCCATATGAAGGGCTTCCTGAGATATAAGCTGTCTATTTCTATACAGGACCCCTAGCATGGTGCTGACTGCTCTGGAAACGATATTTACATGTTCTGTATAAGATAGGTTGCTGTCTAGTGTGATGCCTAAGTATATGAAGTTATATACCTGTTCGAGAGGTGAGTTGAGATTGTTTGTTATCATTAGTAGGGAGTTTTATGCCTGCAGTGTGTATTGGCAAATAAGCATAACTTTGGTTTTCTTGTGGTTCATGATGAATTTATGTTCAGTGAACCAGGTCTCTAGCTACATGAGTGCAAACTATGTTGACGGGGTTGTGGAACTGGGCTGGCTAGTGAAAAGCACAGTGTCATCAGCATAATGGAGCAGGTTGGAGGGGCAGATTTGAGGAAGAGTGTTGTGGTAGAGGCTGAGTAAGAGTGGACCAGAACAGCTCCCTGAGGTACCCTGAGCACACTGGAAGACTGGAGAAGAAGGTGTCAAGTATTTTACTCTTTGGGTTCTGACATTTAGATAGTTCTTAAACCAGGAAGTGACTTCTGTGAGAGACCAAGGGTGGGTAGGCATTTTAGTAAAAGCAGCGGTCAACAGTGTAGCACTCGTGAGGTCAATAAAGATTGCCCCACAGTATATAGAGTATAAAGTGGTTCTTGTTTATTTATTTTATTTATTTATTTTATTTAATTAGTATTTCGAAAGACCTTTGAGCATGAGCTCTTTGCAAAGGTTCCACATCAAGGTGGACAATAAGACAATACACATATTCAGTCATTACGAGGCCTGATCATTAGGCATTAAAGAGAGATTACATGAGAATTAGACAACTAGGAGAAAAACAGAGCAGTTGTAATAGAATACTAAGCTATTTATAATTGGTTGCCCTAGGTAGCACACCCTGGAAACCTCCAAATCCGTTGATGAACTATGACAGAGTAACTGCATAGGGTTTAACGCTATCCCAGATGGCAAGAGGCTGGGTGACAGCAAAACAAGGGAGACTGGGTTTGGAACCTACTGCAGAGAGCGAGAGGTGGGGGATAGTGAAACGGGTGGGGCTGTGATGGGGGAAGGTTCAGAGGGCTTTGTCGAGTAGGTGTGTGTATGGGGGTTTGGGAGGGCAGTACCAAGAGCTGTTTAAAGAGGACTGATAGCTTATTTAAACCCTTGGCTAGGCTGGAATGGAGGCAGGGTTCTCTAGGTAGCTCCTGCTGGGTGCTACCTTGGGTAGGCCTGTCCATCAAGTGGGGCCTGAGAAGCAGTGCATTTTGAGCTAGACATTAGGTGCTGTTTGAGGCCTGCTTTGAATTGAGACAGGCTGTTGTTTGTTTGTAATTTCAAGAGTTCATTCATCCAGAGGGGGCCCGATAGGAAAAAGCACGCTGCCCTAGTGAGTTTTGGCGGAATGGTATGGACAGTGCTCCATTCTTCCTCCTCTGGTGATGTGTGATGAGAGAGAAGCCTCGACCAGGTTTCCTATGCAGGGTGGGGGTTTTCTGAGGAGTGCCTCTTTCCCAGGAGGCAGGTCTGGTATTTGATCCTGTCTTTTATGTTAAGCCAGTATGCGCCATACAGGGTATGTATGAGTGTAGTGATTCGCACACAGGGTGAGCGGCATGCCTTATTGAGTGCAATTTGGACCCTTTTGCCACTAGAATCTGTAGCAGCTCCATAAACCACTAGTCCATAGTCTATCGTGGAGAGTATGGAGCTGGAGACTGAGACTGGAGTGCTTCCGGGTGAGGGATTTCTATGCCTATAGAGGACCCTGATCTTGTGTTTACCACTCTGACAAGGGAGTCTACATGGTGCATATAAGGAAAGAGTCATCAATGGTGACTCCAAGGTACTGAACAAGTGCACCTGTTCAATCTGCTCACCAGCCTTATTGGTGATTATGAGGGAACATGCCTGCGTTTGTTGTGGGGCTGGATTGTAGCATGGCCTTGGTTTTCTTATATTTTAGTGGCAGCTTTTGCCTACTGAATCAGTCCTCGAGTTTATTGAAGGAGTTCTGTGTTTTCTTTGTAGGGCAACCTGAGATGTGCTGCTGCTCAGCAGCATGGCATCGTCCGATACAGAATAAGTTTGGTGTCACAGGCTGTGGGTAGGTCATTTACAAAGAGGATGAAAAACAGGGGCCCTAGAATTATTCCTTGAGGGACTCCTGGGAGTACATCTCTGGAGCTGGATAATGTCTCCTGATTTTGACTCACTGGCTCCTGTGTGTTAGGGTAGTCATTAAACCAATTCAGGGTGTTAGGTGCCACACCCAGTCTTTGGAGCTGGAGTACTAGTAGAAGGTGGTTGATGGTGTTGAAGGCTCTGGTGAGGTCAATGAAGATGGACCCCACCAATTTGCCTTCATCCAGCCTTGTGTGCATAGTCAGTGTATTCCAGCAGTGCCGTGGTGGTACTGTGTTTTGCCTGAAACCATATTGGTTTGGTCAGAGCTGATTGTACTTACTGAGGTATTCTGTGAGTTGACTTGCCATGATTTTTTCCAAAGCTTTGGATAGTGGGAGAGGATAGATATTGGCCTGTAGTTTGACACTAGTGCCTTGTCACCATTCTTATGCATTGGAGTTACCTAGGGCTTGCTTCTATACCTCCAGAAATTGAGCTAGAGCCAAGGATTTATTAAATAGCGTTGTTATGGGCATGATAAGAACATCAAGGGTGAGAGATAGTAACTCGTGTTCAGCCCATCACTCCCAATCTGGTTTTGCCTAGGACCTTCCTGACCATCATTAGGTCCTCCTTCACTGTCACCTTCTTAAAGTAGAAGGCTGGGTGGTTAGTTATGGGCAGGTTGGCGCAACCTTGGTCCTCCTCAGGCAGAAGGTAGCCTGGAGGCAGCACTGAGGACAAGTCTGTAAAGGCCTGGTTAAAGGCATCAGCAATGGCTAGTACTAGATTTAAACCATTTAATAGGATTTCAGGATCTATCACATTGTTTAGATCCTGTTGTTCAAGCATTCCTTTAACAGCATGCATTTCAAAATCATGACCAATTGAGGTACATACTGCCTCAATATCAATTGTTACCCAAATAAAGTCAGGTTTCCAGACCAGTGCTTCAACTGTCTTCAGGATGTACATAGTGTCTCTGATTTAAGATGACTGCTGTGATACAATATCTTTCAGAAAAAGTCCAATGATGGGGACAGTTTCTGTGTCACAGAGTCAGTTCTGGACATTATTGAACATCCTGGAGGACTGGTAACACACTTGTGCAGTTTCAGGAATTTGGGGATAACAGGATAATGAACTTACAGATACGTACTTCTGTGCTGATTATCTAGCCAGAATCCTATGCCTGATCTATGAACGGAAAAGTTGTCTGTTGAAAACTTCTATTGGATTATAAGAGATACCCATAGAATTATGTATGTTGCAGCAGCCTTAAAACTTCATTTCTTATATCTCCAGTAGGCAGATCATTGTGTTGCCTCCCAGATCTGCTCTTGTGAATGGTGGCGCCACTCCAGCTTTTGATTTCAGCAAGTGCTTGTTGTTCTGCTTTAGACAGGATAAAATTTACCCCACTTACTATTAAGCAACTTATCAATTTTTGTTTAACTATGCATTCTGAAAGTTTCAGTAGATGTATTTCTAGTGTTCACAGGATCAAAACTGATTTTGCTGTAAATAGGGCACTCCTTCCTTTGAGTTTTTTCTCTTGTTACTTCCAGTCGTTCTTTCTAACACTGCCATTGCAGTGTCCAGTAATTCATACGGTAATAGTTCATTAAAGTTGGAATTTTGTAAGATAGTGAAAATATCATTGTCTATTTCATTTTCATATGAATCATTTTGTACTGTAAGATTCTGAGTCACATGAGTAATACCTACAATTTTATTTGTTACTTATATGAAAATAAGAATGTCAAATATCAGCAAAACCAAATTCTCATAATGTAAATCACATGAAGTCAAGTTCTAATCCTTTTGGAAGAATACATGCAATGTTAGTTTGCACAACTAATTTGCATATTTCAAAAGCACAGTTTGTGGGTCAAAGCATTGGTAATTTCTTTATTTTCAAATAATTTTGCCTTGACATATTAGTCTGCAAACTGTTAGGAAAGGTTTTGAGCACAAACCAGGTACTTGTAGGAACTCACTACAACCATAAGAGGAACCACTGAATGGACCTTATATAAACCAGTTTGCACCTTTATAACACCAATAAGAAGTGAAGTGTCAGAGTAAGTATAACTGAAATCACTGTGTCAATATAGTATCATAACTCCGATAAAGATGTCTAACTAGAAGGCAAAATAAATTCAAAGGATAGAAAAATGTAATCATTTTTTTTTATTTATTCCAGTAATCTTGACCATGGGCAATCATGAAAGATCATGATCATATGAGAGCATCAGTAATCATAATCCTAATTTCCATAACATCATTGTTTTTGATTGGGGCATTTAACGCTCATATTTAAACATTATTTAATTATGATCACAATGATCGCTTTTGAAGCTTGAACAATGATCTTTGAACATAATTGAGTATGATCATTTATGATACAGTACATTATAATAAATTATACAATGGCAAGAAAAATCCTGGACTCTGATTGGTCAGTCTTAGCTGGACCCATGATGTTATCCTAGTACAACATCACGGGTCTAGTCTCAGCCTTACTGTGAACCTGCAGATGAGCTAGATATGCTTGAGCCTCTTGAGCTTGATTGTTTCTGCTCTTAAAACAAAAATATTTTTCCACACAGAAACATCTTTACAATGATTTTTTTATTCTGTAGAACAACAAGCCATTGTATAATATCAATAATGTTCTAGGGTATGTGTCATTAGATATCAAGTCACGCCTCAGTTAGCTGGACGCACTGCCCCGCGCCCCGCGCCCAACTACCTGAGGCGTGCGTTATCCCAGCATGACACACACCCTGTTGGGTATTATTGCTTAAATCATCTTTTCAGCTGGGTGAGGTGGATAGGCTAGTAGCCACTGCATGCCCTTAAGGCAACTGGAAAATAAAAGTGAAGTAGCTGAGGCCTGAAGGATGGCCTAGTGCTGTTGGTCGCTGGAGGACTGGTGGGTAGAGGTTAGCCTAGAGTCTGCAAGGCTGGCAGGTACTGTACAGACCTGTGGGGAAAGACAGTTACTGCAATATAAGTTGAATGCATTGAGTTTACGATACAGCCATTTAAGAGGTTTATTTGCAAAGTTAGTGTTATTATGTTTGCTTGCGCAGTGCAAGAAACATAGTGCCACCATACGAATTTTCAGGTGTGCCACCCCGCCTCCAATGCCCTGCTCTTCTTGCAGGCGTGGCCACACCGCTACTAATAAATGTCCAAGCTCTCTATGACAGCAGTTCAGATGGAGTGGTGTACAGTTGAAAGTAGAAGACTGCTCAACAATCAGCGGTAACGGTAGGCAATTTGCATACCAGCCGTCAGCAGGCACTTACACTGCCGCCGGCAGTATGCAAAGTGCCTACACATCAGCACTGCATCTGGAACAGCTGTCAAAGACTGCTCCATTTTTTCTTGCACCCCCAACAAACAACAGCAGCATGCTGGGAGCCCACCCCTAGCATGCTCATGCGCCTCCCCTGCACACTGTATTGCCGACGGGTGCCCAACCCCAGTCGGCTCCACTGCCCCCAAAACACACTTCCAGGATCCACGCTGGGAGCCCATCCCAGCATGGCAAAGTCTGTACGGCTGACGGAGGTGCCCAGTCCCCGTCAGCTCCACTGTACTCCCCAAAACAGACTGCCAGGTGCCACGCTGGGAGCCCATCCCAGCATGGCAAGCATCTGTATGGTCAACGTGGCACCCAATCCCCATCAGCTCCACTTCCCCCAACAAACTTCAAGCCATCATGCTGGGAGCCCACCCCAGAGTGGAAAACGTCCCATGTCTTCTTCCTAAAAAGAAAAAAACACCACCTGTAAAAAAAGGTCCCTTGTTGACTGTCTTGCCCCCCAACCTGTGCCCATCCTCTGTGCGCCCACCTCCCCACACACACCCTGACCCATACTTTACCTCCTGAGCCCAGCGATGATCTTCGGGTGGACCGAACACGCCTGCACCTTCAAAGCTGACCATGAACTGAAGAAATGCCAATAAGCTGTATAATGCATAAATGGAGGGTTTTCAACGTTGGTGCATATCTCAGCCATTTTAGGAATTTTTCACTAAAATTTCAACATTCTTGGTTCCACCATGAACTCAGTCACTGTCATTTTTGTTATTCAGTCCCAAAAAGGTGATTTTATGGTCACTGCGTGAACCACCTTTCAGGACTGATTAACAAAACAACAGTGTCACAGTTCATGGAGGTCGGCCTCAAAACCCTATGTTGAAAATTTGGTGAAAAATTCCCAAAATGACTGTTCTATGAGTACATGCGCTGTACAGTTCCTACAAGATGCTCGCAACTTTAAGAATTTTTAATATTTTCAATCCAGATTTTCAACATTGCCATTTTACCACACCTCCTTATCAACAGTACAGCTGTCATTTTCATATCTCGCCTAAAATGTGTTCACATGTAGCACACATTGATGGTTGTGTGAAATCAATGTTTGGGACACATTAAGAAAATCACAGTGATACTGTTCATGAGCAGAGGTGTTAAAATGATTATGTTGAAAATTTGGTGACAAAAGTCCATAAATGACTCTGTTACAAGCATGCATTGTGCAATTTCCACGCACCTTGTCGGTTCATGAATTTGTAATATTTTCAGTCCATATTTTCAACATTGACATTTTCCCCACCTCCTTATGAACAGTATAGCTGTCATTTTTTCACACCCCTGGCCGAATGTGTTTTCGCATTCGCACAGAATAAATGGTCGCTGTGGGAAATTAGTGTTCGAGACAGATTAAGAAAATCACAGTGACACTGTTCATGAGAGGAGATCCCAAAATGCCTATGTTGAAAATCTGCTGTAAAAATACCCAAACTAATTACATTATGGTGTACATTGCGCAGTTTCTACGCACGCCGTGACTGCATTGTTTTTAGATATTCACTCCAGATTTTCAACAGTGCCATTTTTACACTTCCTCATGAACAGTATACCTGTCACTATCATCCTGTTCGAAATGTGTTTCGCACTATGGCACCAAATGGCGCAGTGGCTGTGCAAAATCACCTTTCGCTAACAAACTGATAGTATCACTGTTCATGTGGTGGGTCACAAAAGCCCATGTGGAAATCTTGGAGTAAAAATACCAAGAAAGCATGGGTTTTAACCATAACGCCTTACCCTGTAAGGACTGACAGGCATCAATGGTGTGACTTGGGATTGTCGACAGTAATGCTCATGCCATTCCACCCTCATTCCCACCCCCACTCCTGCAGCCAGTGACAGGCATCGAGGTGCACCTTGGACCCTTTGCTCCCAGAGTTCACCCCATTCTACTATACTGCACCCATTTCAGCTTATTTCCTTATGGAATGAGGTGAATATAAAGCCCAAACACCCTAAGGCACACCTTGACACTTGTCAGCATCTGAAGGGTAGGGTGAGGTGAAATGTCGTGATCGTCATGGCAACGCCCCAAATGCACATCCCAATGCCTGTCCATCTCTGGGGTGAGGGTGGAGTTGGCTCAGTTCAATACTTCAATGTCATTCCTGCACTGCATCTGTCTAACTCCTGCACTTCCACTGCTAATGCCAGCAAGCAAACATTCAGCATTGACAAATGCTTGTTTTATTTAATTGTTGCTGTGTCTGCCACACTGGCAGAACAGCTAAGTAAAGTTTTTACCATTATTTCATTTGAAAACTGTGTCTGAGTCATACTTCAAGGCTGTCCAAATCTCACAGTTCCTGCTGACTCCAGTGTCAGACCAGTAAAGTGTCTTCCTCCCACATAGGTTTCCACAACATTTTGCCTGGGAGTTAGCTAGTATACCATCCCAGTATACACAGTTCAGAGCCTGTGGGTGGAAAGGGAAGTAAAAGAATCTAAGGTAACTCCTGGTTATCAATGATTGTGCTTGCTGTTTCTGTAGCATCAGAACAGTGACCATGGTGTTATAAAGCATGCAGAAAAGGTTAAGTGTTGAAGCACCCAGCTGTCTCTTATAGCCAGGGTAGTAAGCTACTGCACTGTCTATAGCAGCACCACTTGCACTGTGTTAAACATGACAATATCCCAGCGACTGAGATGGCATTAATATTACATCATACCTCATCTCCTTGCTTTACCCCTGGCTGCACTTAATTCCCTGATGTTTTGCCACTTCATCACAGCCCTCTAGTCCTCACCCCACAATCCCCATCTCCCTCCCTGTCTGTTCCTTATTTCTATCTAACCTGTGAGCTACAATGCACTACATCCATCTGAAACTCTGTTATAATTTTATTGTCTTATGTTAATGTTTTTTTCTTTTTCTTACGCCAGGTACTCTGCAAATGTTATATTGACTGTTATTGTTTCTCCCTTGTACTCTGTAACAATGCTTGTTCTTCGTTGACTGGACGCTTGTGAAAATGGGCAATTTTGCTCTCATGCCTTTTCCAGTATAATAAACTGCAAATGATATGCTAGACATTCATAGCAAACTGGAGGATAATGAAGCAGCAAACCCTATAAAACCATTCAATGGAAACCATTCTATGCTCTCAGAATACAAACATAGATATTTAGGACATAAAGAAAACACTGGCTCATTAAGTTCTTTCCTCACTGACTCAGTGGGAATATCGACAGCCAATCTCTTCAAGGTAATTAATAGTTTAAGCTCGAGGTACCATTGTCGTAATGTCAGGTGACACCACTTGTTCTGGAAATCTGTTCAGTGTCCACCACTCATTCTTCAACGTGGTTGTCTGATATTTCCTTGGATCCACTTTTTCAGACATTGAGTTTCTCCTTTTTCACATCTGTTTACATCCAGAAGAGATGCATTTAGTCTGAGAGCATTATCCCTTTCAGTTATTTAAATAGTATACTCATGTCACCCCAGCGACCCCTCTTTCTGTGGAAAACAGATCAAGTTCTGCCTGTTGGTACCAATAGTCCCTGTTTTCCAAGCCTGCAACCACAATAGACACTTATCTCCTTAAGTCACAATAGTCACTTTCTCTGAACCTTGTCAATCTTGTTGACATATTTCTCAATTGTGGTAACCAGAAATGTCCACTGTACTCAAGACAGGTTTTAACCAGTGAACTGTACTGGGCATTACACTATCTCACAGTCTGCTTATGAAGTTTCTCTTCATGCGAGTCATAATTGTATGTGCTTTGCTAGCTGCTGCCTGCAACACCTCCACCCCCAAAAAGTAGTTGTGGGCTTACATTTTTGGTCCTGGCAGTACCAGGCTACCCTTTTTCTGAACAGTAAGGGACTGTGTCTGCAGTTCCATGTCGTTGCAACTTTGAGCTGTTTACAGCTCCTGCAAGTCCCTACCAAGGAAATATGTCAATTTCAGAACATTCTATACCTTATGTAATCGTAAATAGGAAGCTCTGTGTTGGCTGGGTAGCTAGGCTTTAGGGATTATAAGCAGGGAGCCCTGTAAGAGGGAAGAGTTCCATGTTTATGGTGACTGAAAGAGGTGAATTCTTTACAGAGCCCTTGGTGTTCACCATATCAAGGCTCCAGCTGTGACTGGCTGTAAGGGACTTGCCAGGCCCAGAAGATGACTTTAGGGTCCCAAGTATGAAGAAAGGCATCTATCACCTTCAGGCCTGGTCTCCAGATGCCTGATCTTCAAACATGACCTGACAACATCACCAGGATGGTGAGGCCTGTCAGAGTTTTCCCTCAGGGGTTCAGGCTGATCGCATCCACTGAGTATCTTATATGGGATGAAGAAAACCAGAGGGAGTCAAGTGCATTATTGCCAGATTACCATGCAGGGTATTCTGTCACCTACACCCCCCTTCAAAAGTGAACCTGAAAGATATTCTAAAAAAATGTACTCGTGTACTAAGTCAGGTACTGCTAGGTATAAATAGACATTATTGGATTTAGCACCATTTAATGTGTTTGAATTAGAGTGGTTATATGTACTGTATATACTATGTACAGTATGTTTGCTCTTACTTGAAGACTTCTGGGTTTCTAAGTTTTCTGTTGGTGCTACAGATGTATTGTGTTAATGATAACCAATTATGACACATAATACTGGACTAGAAAATGTAGCCTGAGGCCAAATCTTTAATGAGAAAAATGGTACTTGTGACATGTAACAATACTGTATGGCTAAAGTACTATCAACTAAGCCTGTGCACAATCATCTTTAAATAAAGTTGCTCTTGTTGATTTACCCTATTATGCCTGAGTGCCCTGTTTCAAAACCCCTAATGCTGGGGACAGAGATTTGGGGCAAGAATAATTTATCCTAAGGAAGCATAAAGAATGGGAAACTAATTGTTATATAACATTTGATGCCAGTTTCCTGCTGCACTAAAAGTGCTCCGCCATTGCTGTAAAAGGTGTCAGCTCCAGTTATCCCCATAAGCTCTCTATTTCCTGACTCCAATACACTAAGACCTCTGAAGCATTTCTCAATGTCATTGGCTCAACCACTGAGTGTAAGAGTGTCCTGGAGCACTGTGCGGTTTCCCAGGTGGAGGCACTATATCATTTTATTATTGTTTCCTGTGACTGAAAGAACACAGGCTGGCCTCCTCAGTGTAAATGGACATGTGCTTGAGGCCCCATGGTGAGGCAAAAGACTGCTCATTACCCCATCATAGACTCCCTTAACATGCCCCACACTGTTGTCCCCATTTAAAGTTGTTGTTTTTGTTATTATTTATTACTCCAAGTCCTTTTCCTGATGAGTGTCAGCACTCTTTGTGTTGTTAAAGTATATTCTTGTACAGACGCATCATGTAGCCACCCACAAGGTGTGGCCAAGCCCCAGCTAGTACAGTAGACGGCTTTTGATGAATTTGTCTAAATTTGATTATATTGTTCTAGACTTTCCTCATGGCACATGGTACCTCCACCTGAGTGACACCTTAATGCATATAGAGGTATTGCACATGGGTGTTAGTGCCCTGAGAAGTAATAATAACAAATATGCTATGCTGTACAGTACACGGAGAACTCTGAAAAGCTCAGACAATACTCAGAATGTAACAAACAACTGTAGCCCAGCACTTAAAGGTGGGCTACTAATGTGGCCTTTAAGAGTTCAGAAAGGCTGTCAGGAAAGAGTTAACAGGACAGTGTAGGACAGATTAGTATAGATTATTCTAAAGAATGTGGTAAACAGGTGTCATGCAAGAAATGGCAGGAGTTTATGCCATAAAATGATAGGCAGTGTTACATAGAAACATAGAAACATAGAAGTTGACGGCAGATAAGGACCGAGGGCCCATCCAGTCTGCCCATTTCTTTTTCTACTTTATGTAACATATATCTACGGGTTCGGGAAGGATGAGGTTACCTGGCACAAGGGACCTAGATTTGGCTACTTCTGCACAGGGGCACCCAAGTAAATCCAACTACAGGAAGCAATAACTGTAATGTCCAGAACCAGAATTGGGATTTTTCAGTGTGGCTTTATTTATTAACTAACTGAACATAAACAAAGCATTGCATGGTCCCCAAAGGCTACCTTACTGTATGTGCAGATTAGAGGTTAACACAGCGGTCCATTTGAGGAATGAACACATTACTACAGTTGTCTGGCTTTGGACCCACCAGGCACTCAGCCCGGACTTTGCATGCGCATTGGATACATAGTCCGACTGGTCTGCCCCTGCCGGCCACTCGACAGACGGTCCACTTGAAGAATGAACCCAAACTTTACTTGGAAAGACATCCCATCAAACAAGAAGACTCCAAACTGTGGTTCCCACACCACTTGAAGTCTGCGACTCCTAGAGAGATTTGTTTTCGTACTTCCAATCAAAACTCCCATCACAAGGAGACTCCCATCCAACAAGGAGTAATTTTTCCATCCTGTGGCTCCCCACACCACTTAGAGTCTGCGACTCCTAGAGAGATTTTCAAGTTGCACCCACGCCTGGGTACCCACCTCATCACTGGCCAAGTGCATGAGGCAAGTAGCAAAAACACAGAAGAAACTGTAGAGGTGGGCCTGGTTACTAAAGATGGGGGTTTTCCCACCTCCAGCTCCCACAGCCCATACCTGGCCATTTCTCTGGATACACAGAAAACTTTAGACTTTAAAATGTAGATTGAACAGTGGATGACCTGAAGCACCCTCTACAGTGAACTTTAAATCCATTTAAAACTTTAAACTGTTTGACTGCTCTATTTGTTTGTCCTAGTTGACATAGTCCTCCCAAATAGCAGTCCACATTCATTTCACAACTGAAGAAAACAATTTGTTTGCCCTTCAAATGGAGCCAAACACTCACCCATTCGCTGCAGGTGCCCCACAGGCTAAGTACTGTAACCTTTGCTGTTATACAAGAACAGACTGAAATTAAATCAGGCAGCTTCCTTCCATGGTGGGAGAAGGGATTGCCCCTGAACCCACAGAGAACCTTTTCCTTCCCCTCTGAGGGAGGGGGGCACTGAGACCAGGGAGCGGTTCCACCACTTTGAAAAGGTAAACACATGAACACTTCCTTTTTCTTAGTGAGAGATCAGACAGCAGACTGATGCTTCCTTCTTGCTTAAGGACAAATGGAAGACTCCGTTTGAATTTCCCCAAAGTTCTAAACTTCACTCCCTGAGCTGGAGATTCCAAAGTGGCTCATGCAGCTGCGACAGTTCTATAATGATATCATCTCTCAAGTCTCAGCTGTGACTGAGGGCAGAGTGAGACAGTGTGAAACCCATTTAACTGGGTTTCACAAGATGCCTTCCCTGCCTACCACTAGGTCTTACTGGGATTCTAGTAACCCGGGTAACAAAGGGGTTACACTTGTAATGATGCCATCGGCCTTTGCTCTGTCAACGCCTATTTATACTCATCTGTATTGCTCCTTATGCCTATCCATGCCTGTTTGAAGCCCTGCACTGTATTCATATTCACCACTTCCTGAGGTAGGCCATTCCATGCATCCACCACCTTTCTGTGAAAAGAACTTCCTCACCTTACCCTTAATCTGCCTCCTCTAATCTCATGCTGTGTCTTCTTGTCCTGCTTTTTTTTATGTTGAAATATGTTAGACTCTTGCACCTTGTTAATGCCCTTAAGGTGTTTGAATGTTTCGATCATATCACCTCTCTTCTTCCTTTGCTCTAGGGTATACCTATTGAGCTCTGTTAATTTGTCCTCATATACTTTCTGATGCAGTCCCTACACCATTTTGGTTGCCCTTCTGGACTACCTCAATTTTGGTTAATTTCCTTGTGAAGGTGTGGCCTCCAGTACAGCACACCGTCACTTCAGATGGGGCCTTAACCGTGTCTTGTAAAGAGGGTTATTACCTCCTCTTACGACTTGTGATACCTCTACTAATACACCCCAACATCCCTCTAGCCTTACCTACTGATTTAGTGGTCTGCTTGGATGATTACAGGTCATCTGTGATGATAATGGCCAAGTCTCTTTCTTCCTTGTGACTGCCAGTAATTCCTCCTAGCTTATAAGTGGCTTAGGGTTTCTCTTCCTATGTGCATGATCTTGCACTTCTTTGCATTAAACCCCAGTTGCTACTCTTCCCACCATTTTGCCAGTTTATCCAGATCTCTTCTCAGTCTGCCCACCCCATCTGGATCATCTACTCTATTGCAGATCTTGGTGTCATTGGCAAACAGACAAACCTTACCCTCCAGTCCATCTGCAATGTCACTGATGAAGATATTGAAGAGGACTGGCCCCAGGACTGATCCCCGATGTACCCCACTTGAGACTTGCACCTCTTCTGAATGTATACCATTTACCACCACTCTCTGTTTTCTGCCTGCCAACCAGTTTGCTACCCAGTTGACTAACTTCTGACCCAATCCTAGCCTACCCAGCTTATTAATCAATCCTCTATGTGGAACAGTATCAAAAGCTTTGCTGAAGTCAAGGTAGGTGACATCAACTGCTCCCCTTGGTCCAACACTCTGTTACCCAGTTAAAGAAATCTATGACATTAGTTTGACAGGACCTTCCTGTTGTAAACCCATGCTGTCTTGGATCCCGTGTTCCTATGGATTCCAGATGTTGCACTATCCTTTCCTTAAGGAGTGCCTCCATATCTTGCCCACTACTGAGGTAAGACTGACTGGTCTGTAGTTCCCTGCCTCCTCCCTGCTACCACTCTTGAGGAGTGGGATCACATGAGCCCTTCTCCAGTCTTCTGGGACCTCTCCTGTGCTCAGAGACTCACTAAACAGTTCTGATAATAGCTTTGCTAGTTCCACCTTAGCTCTTTAGTACCCTGGGATGTATGCCATCAGGTCCCATTGCCTTGTCCACTCTGAGCTTATCGAGGCTCTTGTAGGACCCTTTCTTTGTGAAGGGACTAGTGCACACCTCCCTCACCCCTGTGTCCATGGTGCCATGCTGTGGGCCCTGCCCTACCTTCTCTTCAGAAAATACTGAGCAGAAGTATCTATTTAGGATAGATGCTTTACTTGGCCCTCTCCTCACATGCCCCTTATTCTCTTTGATCTTAGAATACCCTCTGGACTTTCTCCTTTCACTAATGTATCTATAGAAAGTCTTGTCACCTTCTTTTACTGTTCATGCTAGTGTTTTCTCAGTTTGGTCTTTATCTGCCTTACTGCCTTCCCTGCTTCCTTTAGGAAGTTTGTTATACCTCCTATCTTCATCCCATCGTGCCCCTTATATTTCCTGAAGACCAGCCTTTTGGCTCTGACCTTTTCTGCTACTGTGTTTGATAACCAAAGTGGTTTCCTTCTTCTTTTGCACTTCCTTTTCTCTCTAACACAATGGGATGTTGCTTCAAGTATAGCATCCTTAATGCTTGCCCACTTTGCCTGTACCCCTCACCTGTATTTCTTTTTTTACTTCTAGAAGGACTGTGCAGAAGTGTGCAGCAGGAATGAGAAGTGGAGCAGTAGCTCCTCAGCCCATACTGAAGAGCCCAGGCCTCTAGGATGCCTGGGCTGGGTGAACCTGCTAGGTTTGAGTGGTGGCAGGCTCCAGATCTGAACGTGGCACAGGTAAACCTGTGAGTCCAAGTCCTCAGAGGGCCTGCCTAGAAGATGGGACAACAGTTCCAACATAGCTAGAGAAATGCAGAAGTGGAATAATTCCAAAGGATTTGTCCAGAGTCCATGAGGACCCACTTGGTTCCAAAGTGGAGAAGAAAGCACAACCTTGGACCACACGTGCAGCCATGGGGGAGTTCAGGAGAAATTCTTTAACAATCTGGTTATCCCAATCACTCTAAGTAGAGAAGGTCACACATGTGACTGCGCATGACTGTGAAGGTATGTGTCTATGTCCCGTGATGTCTCCAGGAAGTGTGCTTCTACACTGCACTGCAGCTGAGGATAGCTTGCAGAGAGTCTGTAAGAGAAAAGTTACCAAACATTGGGCATCCTGAGGCAAGAAGAGAATAGTATCTGACTCTGTAGCCCAGAAAGTATTCTGGAGTGTGTAAGAGCTAAAGAAATGTGTAATAACTACAGTATGGGTTTGGGAATGTGAAATATGCATGTCTTATTAGCTAAGTCATTGTCCTCAAGGGTTTAAGGCATTTGCTAAATGTAACCTGGAAGCCTGATGGGACTGGTCCAAAAGGGGATTATCAGTAGCCCTTTGTATTGTAGCAGCTGGGCAGGAGTAGGTCACTACTGGAAGAACTAATCATTGTAGGTGGCCCTGAAGATCTGGTGAAGTCCCTTTGGTACTGGTTACATGTAGCGGTCTTGGGCCCTCACCCCAGGGAGTGATGGTGCCCTTGTGGACATGGTAAAAGCAGCTGGAGAGCTGAGAATCCCAGTTCTGCAGTTAGGTGGCAGCTTCTGCAGAGAGGTTTTAAGTCCCTGGTACAAGAATGAGACCTCGTGAAAGAAAGAAGTATAAAGAATAAAAATCTCAGCAGGGATAAAAAGAGAAGACAGCACCTAAAATGGGAATACTGTTTAATAGAGACCTGCAAGTTGTGGCATAAATGTGACATCAGGGAAAACAGATGTATGCAACATCTAAAGAAAAACCTAATGAGAACAAGAGTCAGACAGTGTACTGTGACCAGAGATGCAACTTTGTAGCCTTGCAGAAGATATAGTGTTGCAAAGTGCTTTAACGTGACCTTAAGGAGTCACCCACGGTACTGTAAAGCTGTGCCTCCCAAAACCAAGTGTTTAAAATAAATCACTGGTGCCTGACTGTCATTTTGGAGTGAACTGTGAAGTTCTTTATTACTGCATTCAAGTCTGATGCCTTTTCTAAGCTGTGCCCTATTCCCTTCCTAACACAACTAAAGTAATCCTGGTCGCTGGCAGGCCCTCTAAAGAGCAGCTGACACTTTGGGAAAACTTTGAAAAATATTATAGATGGACACCATTCAGCCTGTATTTCATTTATGTTCAATAGATTTCTTCTCTACATTATTTATTACTGAAGAAATTCCCACAAAACAAGATCTTTATCCCTCAGAGCTCATCTATCTCTATAGTGTATTCCCTACTAGAAATTATAATGCTCTGTTGTGACATCACATTGTGTTGCCTTAGTAATAACTGTGATGTCACAATCAGAGTATTGTGACAGCAGGTTGGGAAAAGCAATAGAAACTGATGAACTCTCAGGAGCAACTATCCTATTTTCATGCATCTGACCTCAGTAATAAATACTGGGGATACGAAATACAGAGCTAATAAGAAATATATAGCTGCTTTGTGTCCAAATATTATGTTTTTCAAAGTTCTATTCAAGGCCTCAGTGGCTCTTTCATAGCCCCATGGTAATCTAGCCAGCCCTGGGGCTAGGTGGTTATGCAAAATTAGTGTAAGCATTAATACAAACAATTTATTGAGGTGACAGGCTCAGGAACAGTGGAATAAATTTTAAAAGGGTTAGTGACATGCTGATTAGCTAATACTATTCCCCACCAACCCAACAGCAATGTCCCACTAGCTGGTGCGTCTGACTAACACGTACTTTGAGAGGTGGGTGCCAAGGCAGCCGGCTTGAGTTCTGGCTCAGCTCCACCTCTATGAGCAGTTGAGAGGCCAAGCAGCTAAACCAGTTATGATCAAAACAAGCATTGTATCAGACTGAACAGTTACTGTGGGGTGGTAACATTCACCTCCTCTTGTGAAACTGATGAGGAAGCAACCAGTATTGTGAAGGACAGCCTGCAGCACCATGAAAGCTGACTTTAGCTTTAACTCCTGAGTCAAGCCAGACCCTGCTAAACTCTGGCTTGACTTTTGGTTTAAAATTCCTGGCTTGCCCAACCTTACTAACACACAACCCTGGGGCTGGTGTACAACATGGGAGGACATTGGTGTTGGCCAGTGTATATGCTGTAGGATTTTCTGAGCGGTAAAGCTTGTAACTCATCCTACTGTAAGAAAAGTAAGAGAGTGTAATTTGCAAAGGAGAGACTTGTAATTGGAGGAGTGTCAGTTTAACTTGGGCCAGCAACAGGAGAGTATGAGGAAAATAGTCATTAGGAGCGGAGATAAAGTAGTTTCATTTATTTGTAGAAAGAAGTCTAATTTAATATAGGAGTTCAAGCAATTCATTTTACATTTAAGGTTCCAAGACATTTAGGGAAATTGGATCAAGTGTGTGTAAAATAGCCTGGGGATTAAGTTACAGTGGAAACTGGTTAGGGCTAGGCAGAAGCTTTCTGTGTTATAAAAACAGTAGCACCAAGCAACTAGGTGCTTCTGGGTCACAAAGCAGGATGATGGCATATGCAGGGCGTCTGTAGAGAAGTCTGTAGTTTTCACAATACACTGATCATTTCTTTATCTGGTCCAAGATAGGAAACATATGGTTCACCCTCTGAGGGTACTCTAATCGACTTGTGTACAATTTATCTCTACATTAGGACTGTTTATGTAATGCTGTGAGCTGGGTTATATTAAGGCCTGTTCTTAGGAAACTGGGAAAACATATGAAAACCCTATCTGGAGTGGGACTCTGTAAGACTTTTAATCCAGAAAACATTAGATAGTGACCCATGTCATTAGGCTAATGTTAGCAGAGGGTCCAGTTAAAACCTATTTGGGGTAGAGTGGCATAAGGGTTTGTACAGTGGATTGTTATTAGTATTCAAGAAATCCTAGCATAACCTTGTCTGGGGTACAGCAGCAACTACAGTGTAGTTTTATCTAAAGGACTGCTAAGGACCATTAGTTAACATGGGCAGTAGGCACAGGAGCCAATGGAGGAGAGTTAGTTAGCTGCAGGACCTGTGAAGCCTCACTTCTCTGGGTGCAGGATCCCAGAAAGGACCTCTGATGATCACTGCATACCCACTTTTAAATACTGAGGTGCAAGTAGTTTTTGAGGGGTCCAAGTATATTAACTGGTGTCTGCCAAGCTGTAGAATGTTATTTGCTTTGATGTGAGAAACAGCAGTGAATAAAGTTCACCTAATCCGGTACCCTGACCTTTCACCTTCAACACAGGGTGAAGCATCATTGAATTGACGTCAGCAACACGGTTTAAAAATGCATTCTCTGTAGTCTGATGCAATGAACCACAAAGCACAGACTTTTAAAAATAGTATATAGTTCACATTGGCAACACGGCTACTGGGGAAAGAACCATGGTGCAGCAACAACAAAACACTGTGCTGTGTCATGGTGGAAAACAGCATGCTGCTGGTCTTAACTTACAAAATGGCAGTCAAAACTTGAGTACAGTACATGTAAATGAAAGTCTAAATGGAAAAGAAAACCTGAATATGCACACTTTAGTTATATTTGGGTAATAATGGCTCTATGTCAGTTTTAATGTCCATGACATCCATAGTTTTCCAACACACAACTTTAACTTGCTTAAAATTGTGTACTGTTAATGGTAGTACTGCAGTTATAGCAGTGTCAGTGGCTCAGTAGGTAGCACAGTCGCCTCTGAGGCCGAGATCAGAGGGCTGTAGGTTCAGTTCCCACATCTAGCACTTGGGTTAATATCCCAGTACTGACACTGTAGTGCAGCATGAGAGTGTGCTGCACTTCTGAGATGCTGTCTTCGGATAAGACATTAAACCAAGGTCCCATCTGCCTGGATTGGTGGTAGTTCAGGTGGATGTTAAAGATTCCATGGCACTTATCGAAAAAAGAGTAGGAGAATTTTGCTGGTGTCCTGGCCAAATTTCCCTCATTCACTAAAAATACCACCAACAACTTAATCTGGTTCAAGGTCAGTTGACATTCATTTGTATCCCTCTCCGGGTTGTGTCTGAAAATAGGCAGGATTTGTCTAGTGCACTTACCCGTCAACAAAACTAAATAAAATAATAAACAAACAAATTATAAATATCAGCAAGCAGTCTCTTTTTTAGAATCCAAATGAGTAAATATAAAAATCCACAAACGTGAACTTTCAGTAGCAGTGAAGGGTAGGGCAGTGCATGCACAAACCTGGTGCATATAAAACACAAACCATGCTGGATAGCAAATAACAGACATTTACTGCGGCAAGGAAATAAGACAAACACCAGTGGTTTGCATCCAAGCTGATTACATAGTACATGTGTTCTCAGTCCCTGTCATTCAAATGGTGGTTAGCCAGTGTGGTGAAAGAAGGGTCTGTGCCTGTCATCATCCATTATTGTACCTGTCATGTCCACAGGCTTTTTAAGGTGAGCCAGGTAATGTAGGTGGGAGTGGTAGGTGTTTAGTGCAGGGACATGGCAAGGGTAGGGGCAACAGCCAAAGTTCTGCAATGCCTTCATGCATACATATGCAAGGAGGCATGGTACCAAACTGTTACTTACAATAATAGCATGTAAATGACCCTTAGCACTTTGCATGCGATATGTAGCATTAGCATGCAGGCCTCTGAATATGGTAGCCAGGGTAAATGCACTTCCCTGTTTCGGATGTGCCATCACCTCCTGCTGTGAGTGTCTGTTGCCAGCAGGGCTCTGTGGTGCACTGCACTTATCAAACATAGAAACATAGAATTTATTAACAGAAAAGGATCGCTTGGCCCACCTAGTCTGCCCAAATGTTCCCTACCTATTCTTCCTCCGCAGACCCTAACTGGTCTCCAGTGATCCTCCCCACTTCCTGGCACTTTTCTAATATTTCCAGTGTTTATCTCATGATGCTTGAAGACCCCCACTGTTCTAGCCTCCACCACTTCTGCTGGCAGTCTGTTCCAGGTGTTGACCACCTTGCAGTGAAGAAAAATTTCTTCATCACTCCTGAACCCCTCCCCTTTCAGCTTCTTCACATGCCCCTGGCCCTGGTGCTCATTCTCATTTGAAAGAAACTCCCACTTGCACCCTGTTCACCCCTGCAAGATATTTGTAGGTCTTGAGCAAGTCCCCCCACTCTCTTCTCTCTCTCTTCCCTTTCAGACAGCACATGTTGAGATCCCTTAGTCTGTCCAAGTAGGGCTTCCATGCAAAACCTATACCATTTTAGTTGCCCTCCTCTGGACAACCTACACCATGTTTTGTCCTTTCTTAGGCATGATCTCCAAAACAGGACACAATACTCCAAGTGAGGGCATACCGAGAGCAATACAGTGGCAACACCACCTCCCTCTTCCTGCTGGAGATACCTCCCTATGCACCACAGAATCCCACTAGCCCTGCCCACTGCCTTGCTCCCATGCCCTGCCACTTTGAAGTCCTATGATATGATAACCCCAAAGTCCTTTCCTGCCTAGTGACAGTCAGTACCTCCCCATCCTGTACTTAGCATCAGGGTGCCTAGGCCCTAAATGCATGATTTTGCACTTTTGGTATTGAACCTCAACTGCTATGTCTTTGACCACTTCCCGAGTTTCCCAAGATCCCGTGCATTTTCTCCACCCACCTGAGTGTCCACCTTTTACAGATTTTGGTGTCATCTACAAAAGGCATATGTTCCCTTCCAGTTATTCTGCAATTTCTCCTATGAAGACATTAAAGAAGACTGATCCAGCACCAAGCCCTGTTTGTACACCTGTCAGAACATTAGGTAATAATATCACATTTATAATACAGCACTTGGATTTACCTTGGTCTTACCCCAAATATTTCAAAAATTACCAAAAATAATTATAAAATTTAAAGATGATATTACCACTATTTTCCAGGTTCGGGATAATAGTAATAGTATTTCCAACACCCTGAGAAATTTGAAATATATATATATATATATATATATATATATATATATATATATATATATATTTTTTTTTTAACAACTGTACACAAATTCTAAATATCCCTAATTAGCATAAATATCAAGAATAATATGAGTAATGTAAAAAACACTGTAAACATAAACAACAAAGGTTTCAGAAAATCAAGTAAAACAAATAAAAAAATTTCAGCAAATGAACAATGCAAATGAATCAGCAATATTCAGCATGATAAATGGCATTGGCTATATAATAGGCTTTCAGCATACTTAGTATTTAGCATAACCTTCTGATATAAGAACATACAAACTCTTTACGTTACTGCCTCAGCTTATATTTCTGTATAAGACTTATTTCAAAACTTTATAGCATGTGCTACTCCATGGTGCTAGCGAAGGGGTTCGCTGTCACGCTGGTGACCTGGTTCATGCCACAAGCCCGGGCACCAGGTGTGGAGACCACTGGAGGGGATTACAAGCATCCATTGGATGCTTCCCTCCCAAGGGGTGGGACTCACCTGGGTACCTGTGGGTGGATTGGTGACATGCTTGCGGGATATGAGCCTCACACGCCCCTGCACATCCCCACTCCAGGTTGCCTGCGCACACACAAGGTAGAGAACTGTGTTGGGTGGGGCAGAAACACGTGAAATGGCTCCCCATCCTGCTGGATGATGAGCACTGGCTGCCTGCTGCCATGAATCCCTGGAGTCAGCTGGACCAACTTTGCAGCCCTGGGATATGCCATCTGCCATAAGGCACTTCCCCCAAAGGAGAGATATCCACCAGCATAGGTATACACCGGGCTACCCAGGAGTGAGCTGCTATGGGTTGGTGGATGGTAGCAAGGGGCCAGGAGGGCAGTAAATATGCCTAGGCACTCTGAATGAGTGGGAGGATGGGGTAGCACTGGGGAGGAGCATAAACAATAATACAAAAACTTTATAGCATGCAAAATGTATTTCCTTTTTGTTTAAATTTCAGCTTAAAATATATACCCAAGATTTTGTAATAAAATTAAGTTCACTATGTTACCACCCTAAATAGCCATATTGAAATATTAAAATAATATTCATTAAAATAATTAAAAAATACTTAAATTTCTGGTTATCTGTAGGCTTGGTCTTCTTTACTTTTAACTTTTAAAATCTTGGTGAGAACATCTGATCTTTGACGATAAAAGTCCTTAAGTGGCTTAGCTGTAGTCTTCTGTCTTTACCTTGGTTCACCCTTGAATCTGGGACTGTAGAATCCTCTGACATCGGTGAAGCAGTGCAGGTTGGATCCTTCTTGCTCCTTGTCATGAATCATCAAAAGTCACTTGTCAGGATGTTGACGGGAACACCAAGTAGTTAGGTACTGACAGTTCAAGGCACAATGGTAAGCTTCTTCCCAACTGCAGTTGTTTGCAGAAAAGGGTTCCCTTATGGGTGGCAAAGTCTTTTGGTTGGCAACTGGATTTATGACTTGTTCTGTTTTAATTCATTTTCACTTGGGCCTCAGGATCTTGGCTTGAACAGAAGTTTAAAACATTACTTCAGTCAGGATGTCCAGAGTAAACCATATTCTTTGTTCCATCCAATATTGGAAAAAGTCCTTTCCTGTGACAAGCAATTTCAGCAGCTAGACCTCGTTGCAATGTTGTGCAGACTTTCAAGCTTGTCCTTAGCACCCTGGTGGATGCAATGGCTTAACCCAAATGCTGGTCCCAAACAGGCACAGCTTCAGGCTTTTGGCCTAGTAAAATTTCTAAAACCACCAAAATTGCTAAGACAGCCAAAATAGGTTCTCACACACTGAAGAATCAGGCAGTTCTAGGCTGGACCAGCAGAATCGCATATAAGTTTTCAATTTGGTGACATCATCACCAAACTCTGATTGGTCCTCATGGATGACAAATGGTTGACATTTACTGTATCACCACCCTAAGGACATCCCACTGGCTCAAGACTTACTTTTAGACTTTAAATTACTTTTCTTTTATAACTTCTTTATTCAAAATAATCTGCCTCTTAAACCAACATTTTGAATTTATCTCATTCAATGGAGTCTTTCAACATATTTCCCATGTTTCTAGGATCTGTATTTCCTGAATTAGGCTAATATGGCTATAACTTTATTTTTTATCAAAGTTTCCCAAAATAAAGTGATAGATTTGTTCTAAATAGTCTAGACTTCAGAATAATGGGTGTTTACTCACCTGGTAAAGGTGATTGTGTTGGTTGACATCCATGGCACTCCAGACATTACCTCATGGGTTTTAACCCACCTGATAGGCTAGTGATGCACATGACTGTAGGATCAGATTTTTCCCATATCCCAGTCCCAGAAGCCCCTGCTCTCCAGTTCGAATCTTCCAAAGCTGAAAGTAAGGTTAGTGAAAAGGCAATACCAGAATCATGACCCCATATCATATGAGATGCTAATAGAAAGAAGGGTAGTATACGCTGTGATAAATGTAACCGGCCAGTGCCCTAATTTATTCCCCTGACAATACATCTAGACTTGGCCCCTAATGGGCCGACCTTTGGACATCATGGATGTTGAAAACATGGTAATAACAGTCAGCTCAATGTCATGTTGTTTGCTCATACCCTGTACGCTCTGACTACTATGTCGGTGGTAGAGGAGTGCCATGGATGTCAACCAACACAATCACCTTTACCAGGTGAGTAAACACCCATTGTGATTGGTTGACATCCATGGCACTCCAGACATTACCTCATGGGTAGATAAGAAGCAGTACTGTATCAGTGGGAGGGAGACAGAATGGTCTGGGGCAGAAGGAAGCAGTGGCAGAAGTGGCCGAGAGAGGACCTGAGTTGCGAAGGTCAGTTGCAACTGGGACAGGTGATCTAAACGATGGTGTCTGGTGAAAGTGTGGATTGAGGTACGTGGCTGCCTTGCAGATGTCTTCTGTTGACCGTTGGCCTCTCCACCCAAGATGTGGCTACCGCCGCAGTGGAGTGAGCCTTGATTCCCCGAGGGGGTCCTTTGTTTTGCTGAGTAGGCTTCCTGGATAGTTCTCCGCAACCAACCAGCGATGGTGGTCTTGAGGCAGCTCTTCCTTGCCTCTGGCCCCTTGAGACTATGAACAGTCTTTCTGTCTTCCAAATCGGTTGCGTCCTGGTTATGTATGTGCTAGAGAGAGCCTACGTCCAGGCCTTGTGGGACAGTAGTGTCCCCAACTGGGAGTCTCCTGGAAGGTGGGTAACCTGATACCTGTTCCTGTGGAAGGGGAAGAGACCTTGGGTCGAAGGCTGGAACGGGCGTAGGCGCACTCTCGTGTGTGAACACTGTGTAAGATTCCCTGCAGGACAGCGCCGCCTAACTCCCCGATCCTCCATGGCTGCGCATATCGCCACGAGGAAGCAGGTCTTTAGGCCAACCCAGAACAAGTCTCACGCTCTGGAGGGGTCTGAATGGGGCTGAGTTGAGGGAGTCCAGAACCAGTGGAAGATCCCATGGGGGCGACGGTTTGGGCGTACTGAGGCCGTAGTAACTCAGCTGCCCTTAGAAGCACACAGAGCATCTGGTGAGCACTAGGCTGGGCCTCTCTATGGGCCCCACGGCTGCTCCGATGGCTGACAGTTGTACCCTGAGGACGAGTGAGCCAGTCCCTATCCATGCCCTGCTGGAGGAATAAGAGGATAATGGGCATGTCAGCAATCTCCGGGTCCATCGCCTGATCACGGCACCATTTGGTGAACACTGCCCATTGCCT
This sequence comes from Neoceratodus forsteri, assembly GCA_016271365.2. Taxonomy (NCBI): domain Eukaryota; kingdom Metazoa; phylum Chordata; order Ceratodontiformes; family Ceratodontidae; genus Neoceratodus; species Neoceratodus forsteri. The sequence continues at coordinate 153,625,822 of CM028131.1, read as the reverse complement.
GCTATAGGTAGAGGTGGTTGATGAGCATCTAGACTGTAGCATCGCTAGCATAACGGATTCATGGTAGCCCACATTCCTTAGTCTTCTTCTCTCAGGAGCCAGGCTGTGAGTTTCAGGGTCCTGGGATCTGGGTGCAGGACTGGACCCTGGTTCAACATGTCAGTGCAGTAGGGTAGTCTGAAGGAGGCCATCGTCATTGAGAGGATTCGGCAAACCAAGTCCTGGTGGCTGTAGGGAGCCACCAGTATGATTGTCCCTCCCGAGAGCGGATCTTGGTGAGCACCTGGGGCAGAAGGGGAAGGGGAAGATGTAGGAAGGCCCGGGGCCAAGGTTGTGACAGTGAGTCAGTTCCCCGTGATTGACTGTCCCTGTACCTGGAGAGGTAGTCCTTGACCTGTGTGTTTTGGGCTGTGGCCATGAGGTCCATGGAGATGGGTCCCAGGTGTTCTGTATTAATTGGAACAGGCTGGTGTGGAGATGCCACTCTCCTGGGTGGACTTGCTGCCGGCTCAGTCAGTCCGCTCAAATGTTGAGCTTTCCTGCAAGGTGGACCATGCTGAGGTGCTGGAGATGGGCTTGGGCCCAGTTGAGGACCCTTGCTGCCTCTTTCAGCCTCACCCTGCTTCGAGTACCTCCTTGTTTGGTGATGTGTTATCGCTACCCGGTTGTCAGATCGGATCAGCACTGATTGTCCCAATATGATGGACTTGAAGGCTTTAGTGCATGGTAGACTGCCCGTATTTCCAGGACATTGATAGAGAGTCTGATTCTGTGTGGGTCCATTGTCCTTGTGTGTGCTGTTGGCCAGACAAGCACCCATCCCTGAAGACTCACGTCTGTCTCAATGGAGACCTGCGAGGAGCCTCCAGTGGGACCCCTCTGGTCAGATTTGAGCGGACTGTCCACCAGGTTAGTGATTTTCTCACCGATGGTGTAGCAGGAGGAGGGTCTTTAGGTTGTGTTCGTTTGGGGATCCCCACCTGAGGACGTGATCTGTAGTGGGCACATGCCATCTGGCCCAGGGACCAGGTTATACATGAGGCCATGCAACCTAGCAGTTGGGCTAGGTTTGCTATGGATGCCCGATGACTGGTGCGAGTTGTATGGCCAGGTTGATCAGGTTGAGACCCTTGTCTCAGACGGTCTTGCCCACCCCTGGGCTGTGTCTAGGCTTGTGCCTAGATGCTCTATTTGTTGTGTGGGTGTTAAGTGGCTCTTGTTCTGGTTCACTACCCAGCCATGCTGCTCCAGGGCCTTTAGAGCGAGGTGGTGTGGCGAGAGCTCTCCTTGGATCGTGCCGGATCAGCCAGTCGTCGGTGGGGATGATGTCAGAACCCTGTTCTCGAGTCTGGCCACCAGTATGACTGATACTTTGTGAAGACTCTTGGGGCTGATGATAGACCGAACGGTAGAGCCTGGTATTGAAAGTGTTGGCAGAGAATGTGGAACCGGAGGTACTGCCTGTGGGCGGCCTGATGGGTATGTGTAGGTAAGCTCCCTTGAGGTCTATGGATGCAGGAAGTCACCCACACGAATACTGTGAAGTGTTGACCTCAGGGTGTCCATCTTGAAATTCTGGGGCACAACGTGCTGGTTTAGATGTTTGAGGTCCAGGATGGGGCGCAGGTCGCCGTTCTTCTTTGGGACCAGAAAGAAGATAGAGTAGACTCCTAACTCCTGCTCATGTGGGGTACAGGCTGAATCACCTGTTGTTGATCAGGTCCCACAGGATCTGTTGTACCTGATGGGCGGTGGCCCTCATTTTCATCACTGGTGATGTGATAAACCTGTGTGTCAGGGGGTCTCTGATAACTCTATTGAGTATCCTTGAGACACAACCTCGTGAACCCATCTATTGGAGGTGGTGGAACCATTGGTGACTGAATAGTGCTAATCTTTGGCCCAGAGGAGTGCCCTGATCCAGTGGGATCTGGGCGACCAGTCATTGTGGCTTTCCTCATTGACCTCTGCCTCTTCCTCCAAACCTCGAGCCCAGGCTTTCAAAGAAGAGGGTGGTAGGAATGGGTGGTGGGGGTGCGGAGTGAAGTGTAGGGGCCTCTACCTCGAAAGGAAGTGGCCTGGTGTGGCTCTCTATGGTTTTGATATGACCTCTGGCCCCCAAAATCTCCGCCTAGCGGAAGGGAGATAGGAGTGTCTACTCTTGTTTCTGAGTAGTTCCTTGCCCTCCTCTTTCTGTTTCAGGAACTCTAGAGACCCTCCCCAAAAACATGTTTGCCCTTCAGGAGTAGATTTGTAGTAATGTCTTTGACTTATTGTCGGCCTCCCATAGTTTAAGCCACAAGGCCCGTCTAGCCCTGTTCGTGATGGCTGTGGCCCTAGCATTGAGTCTGAGAGTGTCAACCACCATGTCAGCTAGGTATCGTGCCACATCGATGGTGCACTCTAACAACTCTGTCTCTCTAGACTTGGGGTTGGCCTGCTCGAGGAGTTCCTCCAACAACTGATCTGCACCCATGCTGTGTAGATGGCTGCTGTGGATGCTCTTGCCCATGTCTTCTGTTTCAAAAGCCTTCTTTAACATGTCCTCGACCCTTTGTCTGTAGGGTCCTTTAGGGAGATTGTTCGCAGGGCAGGATAGTCCGTCTGCTAAGCGCGGCCACCTGGGGTCGAGCTGTTGGGGTGGAGCACCAGGTGTTGGCTTTGTCCTCCTGAACGGGATACATCCAGTCCAGATTTCTTCTGTTAGGCATCCGGCCTGGGTCGGTGATTGCCACTCCTTATTGACAATGTCCTCGATGGCAGGACAGACGGGAAAACTCTCTTGAGCAGTGGACCTCTGCTGGATCAGAGGGTCCAGTTTGGATTGAGGTTTGTCCTCCTCCATTTTGAACCCCATGGTGGTCTTGCGATCTTGATGAGGCCAGGGACCATGTCAAAGGAGCATAGTTTGGAGGTGAGCGAAGGAATGGCCTGTTGTTCCACATCCTCTTCGTCGGAGTGCCCCATCTTCCTCATCTGGCAGGTCAACGTCCTCCCAGAGTCGGGTTTGTGGTTATCCGTGTTAGGCTCCATCAAATCCATGTGATCTTCATTGGCCCCTCCTCCGATGTCTTGTTCCAGTGGTGGGTTCGTAGGCAATCTCTGTTGGGTGAGAGACTCCAATTTTCCATAACCTTCAGCATAAATTCTGCTGACTTTCCATCATGGCCACGGTCGCCTGTTGGTTCTGTGGAGAAAGGCACCCTGGTCCAGCCACGATGATCCGCTAGGGCCAGGGTTGCTGGGCCCATGCCGGTGGACTGCCCCAAGGATAGAGTCGTCGTCGTCGTGGAGGCAAGCGGCACAGAGGGCCCAGGGGTGTGGGGCAGGAGGTTGGAGCTGCAAGCGGTGCACTTCTTGGCTTTGACCATCTGCGGAAGACAAAAGGTGATGCGTTACCATGGGTGCCAACTGGGCCTGCACGGGTGTGAGCAGCTTAGGCTGTGCACAAAAGAGAGAGAGAGAGAGAGAGAGGCAATAAGAATGCATGCTGGCCTCAAATGGGGGTCGCTGTAGTGAGGGACCCACATGGAGGCTGGTACTCTGAGGATCGCTATAGAGAGGGGACCCCAGAGGCAGAGTCACTGGGGCCCATATGGCTGTTGAGGAGATATGGGCTGCTGAGGGAGGAGCCCATATGGACAGACATTAAACACCAGACTTCTGGAAAAGCCCTCTCTCTTTCTTTTTTTTCATAGAATACCCATAAATGAGTGGGAGGGCATCACCAGGTGTGTAGCCCCATAGGAGCTACGGGTGTGCAGAGAGCTCCACAGGTAGAGGAACCAGGGGTCCATTTAGGAAGCGATTCAGGGTAGCCTGGAATGTCACAACTCCTGAAATATAATATCCCGGCTACAATAGAAGCCCAGAGCTATTTGCAGTTCAGAGCCTACACCACGCACTGTACTGCATCCGCTGCTTACACCTGGTAGGAGAGGGGAGGGGCTAGTAGGCCGCAGCACGGGACTCAGGCCATAGAGCGAGAGGCCCTCTGCAGATCCTTCAAGCAGTAGAACCGCCTGGTCAGGCTAAACAGTTCGCATCCTCTCGCCTAACTCCAAACGCGCCACCTGAGATCTGAAGGCCGTAATTCGTCCCTCTGAGGTGGGCTGGGTGATAGAGGCCCAGGAGAAGGAAGGAAGGAGTGCATAGAACATGCACCACGCCATGCGGTCGTGGAGGGTCCAGGCAGGATCTCAGCCTCCATGCCACAGAGTGGACCAGCGTAACACGAGTGAGCGCCCAGCAGACCTGCGCCTGGGAGAACCCTAAGGGCCCTTAGGGCAGTGCAAGGAGGTGTTCAATGTCCTCCCTCATGGTTGGGGTGGGCCCAGCCAAGAAGGTCGTGAGAGGTGTTGGTCCGAATGGGAGAGGTCGCTGCTGGAGGGAGCCGCCACCTCCCGAAGCCCGCAGCTGGAGCTACCTCAGACCCAGACAATGGAGGAGGCGGAAGGAAGCGAGCGGTGGTGAGAAGGGCACCGCCATCTGCGAGACAGGAGCTGAAGGCGGGGGGAGGCCCTACCGCCAAGCATGGGCAGGAGAGGCCTATGCCTCGGAGCCCCGAGGGGGGGGTAAATACCTTAGCGAGCCGGTTCAAATGCAGTAGCAAGCCGGGAGCTCGTGAACGGGAGCTTGAGCAGCAATGCGAATAAGTGAAGAGCAACATTGTGAGCGCCGTAGGTGACTTGGAAAGCTCTTAAAGGCAGCAAACAGTGGCAGCAACAGTAGCGATAAAATAGCAGCACAATGAATTTAGTAGCAACTAACAAGCATTTGATTATAACAAGTAGCATTTTGCCAGGGGCTAGGTGATACGTGATTGCAAACAGAGCTGAGCCTGGCTCAATGCTAAGGAACCCTTACAGGAGCCGCAAGGCAGGAGTCTCCTTACAGAGTTTTCATAGGCATTGTACCTTCCTAGACAATTACTGTGAGATGTTGTTTTGTGAGAATTTTGTAATTTAAGAGACTTACCTTAGAAATTAGGACAGCAGGGACCCTGGTGTGCTAGCCTGATCAGATGCAAAGTTTGAACTGGAGAGCAGGGGCTTCTGGGACTGGGATATGGGAGAAATCTGATCCTACAGTCATGTGCATCACTAGCCTATCAGGTGGGTTAAACCAAAAACCTAACTGCTAGCCCAAACTTGAGGCAGCCTGCCACCTGGGCAACTGCCTATGACTCTGACACTTATTGACTCTTGCTTCTACCTAGCTAATCTCTGTTCACTCCTGCCAACTACAGCCTCATAGCAACTGCTTCTAAGTACTGTTAGCCTACTGTAACGCTGAGAAAAAAAAAAAAAATCTGTGATTACGAAGTTAATCATATAGCCAACTGGTTTGCTTACTCTTTAATTAATAATAGGAAATGTGATTGCATAGTTTAAATCCCACCTACCCCTGCTGATAGTTAAGTCTGGTCACAGTGGTACCAATACTAAAGTTAATTAATATTTAGTTAATAATCAGCCTCTTATCCAGAGTCTGATAGGGATCCTTGGTACTAATATTTGTCTCACTGGGATACTCCAACTGCACCCCTGCTGTTGACTTGATTTGGTGTCCCCTCTAAAATTAATTGTTCTAAATAACAGTAGGTTTGACTGGGAACCTTTATCCCAAAGGTAGCGAGCCGGGCTTGCCAACACATCTAGATTGGAGGCTGAACCTACTCTGGTATCCTCAGCTGACTTGCTGCATGCGCCTGCACCTGCAGGGATTGACGCCAGTTCCTGGTTCCTCAACCCACTAGGTCAGGGACCTGAGATCCATGCGGTGGCTCCTGAAAAGCTTCAAGATGAACCCTGGGAACTGGAACAAGGGCATCCTCTTGGCTTTGATTTATTCTCTGGCCCAACTAGGGACGATTGGCTCATTAGTACGCCAACTGCCCCTTATGCCCGTGGGGGGGCGGAATGCATATGGCAAGACACTACAGCTGCCCCTCCTCCAGGTGCAACATCCCTCTCCTAGTGGCGATGAATTCTCTAGGAAAGGGATACTCTATCGATCCCTTCTCCTCTTTAGGAGCTTAACCCCATGCCCATCTACACTGGTTCTATCACCACTAACCCTCACTCTTGGCGCTTGCTAGCAGCTGCTGCTACTGGCGGAGACATCCAACCTAACCCAGGCCCAGGGACACCAAACGATCTATTTCTTCCCCATCAGATAAGGCCTGGGATGGAGCCAAGGGTCTGAGGTTGGTGCATATGAACATCCGCAGCCTGAGACCTAAGATTCACGAAGTCTCAAGCATGGCTAGCTGTCTACAAACCAGACATACTAGCAGTCTCGGAGACTTGGCTAAAGCCCACATTCTGGATCACAAGGTAGCTGCCTCTGGATATGCCTTCTACAGAAAGGACAGACCTCGAGAAGAGATGTGGGGTTCTGGTATGAGAACACAATTACATCCTCCTCGTTAGCATGCCTCAAGGCATGACCCCGGACATAGAAGCAGTCCTTATATGGCTCACTCTAGGTGGGGCTAAGCACCTCCAATAGGCTGCACATAGCCCCCGCCAATGCGCTTCGGTCTCTGGATGCGCCCTGAAGAACCTAGCAGTAGAATCTGCTTCTGAGCTTATCTTACTGGGCGACTTCAACCTAAACTGGGCCCTTGAGGAGAAGTCTGCCATCAATAGTATATTAAATGACTCCGCCTCACCCAAGTCATCTCCCTACCGACCAGAATGAACCATGCATCAGGAAAGCATACCATAATCGACTGGGTCCTGGCTTCTACCCCAGCAATGTAAAATGGCAGGGACCTTGGCCGATGCCTTGAGTGACCTCGTCGGTATTTGCCATCTGAAGAACTGTGTGAATAAAGTCCCGCCTAGGATTATTACTCTAGGACTTCTCTAACTTCCTCCTGACCAATTCATTGGGTACCTAAATGGATCGACTGGAGCAATATAAGACACCTTCCTAACCTGGAGGATGCCATTAAATTTTTCCAGACATCCTCACTAGAATTATTGACCTCTTAGCTCCTATGAAAACCCACAGAGTAAAGGGAAGCTGCTATAAGTGGATCTTGCCTCCTCTAAAGCTCTGATGTCCACCGGACAAGGCCTGGAAAAGTACAGGAAATCAGTGCTACCGGGGACTTAGCCAGTTACAGGGCCCTTAGAAACCAATGCAAAAGGCCATAAAGTTAGCTAAAAAGACTATATCACCAACCTTCAAAAACTAACCTAGGCAATCCCAGGCTCTTCTGGTCGCACATTAATGAACTCCTCAAAGGGAGCAAAAAACTACACCCAGCCCAATCTTGGCTAATGGGCAATTAATCGATGGGGGATCTCTCATTGCTGGAGTCCCTTAACAGTTACTTCACGAACCTGGATGCTTACAAGATGGGACCCCCTGACAGGAGGGTGAGCGAGCAGCTCAGCAGCCCCAGACCTTGACAGCCCTTTGTTTCACCTGAGGCTGGTCAGGAAAAGGGTTTTTGATCATCCTAAATCCCTACACTCGAGAGGATCTGGGGGCCTCGATGGGATCCAAACCAGAATCCTCAAGGAGGGGCTCCAGCTTTAGCTAAGCCCCTAACCTGGCTGATAAACCGGTCTATTTGGAGGGTCTGTACCCAAGCTTTGGAAACAGGCCCTAGTGATTTCTATACACAAGGGAGGGCCAACTGAGCCCATTGAGAACTACAGGCCCATCTCTTTGCTGTGTGTCATTGCAAAAGTACAGGAGAAGCTAGTCTATTCCAACTCCGAGAATACCTAAAAATCCACCGGCAATCTCACCATCACAGCATGGCTTCAGAGCCAAGCATGGGACGGATATCACGCTTAACTAAACTCTCAGCAGATGTACTGAGCAATAATGACGAGGGTCAGCACAGGGTGGTCTTTATTGACCTATCTAAAGCATTGACTTGGTAAACCACAACCTCCTACTAAAAAAAATGCGCTCACTTGGCCTTGACACCCATTCACTGGGTTGGTTCAAGAGTTATCTCTTGGACGCACCCAGAGGGTCAAGTGGGAGGATAAAGTCTCCAAGCTAGCTCCACTCAAAGAAGGTGTACCTCAAGGGTCAATCCTCGGCCCCTTCTCTTTACACTGTTCATAAATGATCTGCATACACACTGCAGGAGCAATAGCATTATCAATGCAGCGGATGATGCGGTCATTTAAGAGCTTCCCCTACTTTACCTGAGTTGGAAACAGCCTCCAAGAAGACATCCTTCATATGGAGGACTGGCTCACTCTGAACAAAATGGTTTTAAACACCAACAAAACAAAGGTAATGCTCTTTGGTCCTAGATCCTGGGATCTGAGAGGTCAATCTTCTACAACTCCAGTCCAGGGGTGTAAAACTTGAGGTGGTCACCTCCACCAAATACCTTGGCCTTACCCTGGACCAAGGCCTCACACTAAAAACCACGAGACCAAATCACCAAAGCCATCCATGGAAACTTGGAACCTTTATAGACTAAAGGACCAGATTATCCCTGAAGCTAGGGTAGCCATTGCCAGCTGCACTCCTCCCAGCTCACCCACGCGGCCCCGATTCTCCAGGGCGTGGCCGACGGAGTTAGGAGGCTGCAGACCTTGTACAACAAGATAGTCCACTTGCCACTATGTCACACCCGAGGACTCACCACTGCAGGCCCAATCTAGGCTCAGGTGGCCATCTTTTGAAGCTCACCTCTCCTACCCAACCCTCTGCCTTACATTCAAGCTACTGGTCCCACACCTCCCCAGCCTGAATGGTCTCATTAGGGTGAAACCCAACCCACGGTGCCTGCGCTCATCAGGCCAAACTCTCTCGTGGTTCCCAAGACTAGGACTAAGCAGGGTCCAAGGTCCTTTGCATACACCACCCCTTCCACCTGGAACAACCTCCCCTTGAGGTACAGGAGGCTGTGTCCATCTCCAGCTTCCGACAAAGCTCAAGGGACACCTGCTCGACAGGAGCACATGTCTTGTTACAGGACCTGACCATGTACAGCCATCCTGGTAGCTCATTAGACCCGACCTTGCATAGCCATCCTGGTTGCATAACAGACCTCCCCAAAGATGGGGTGCACTTTTGTCCCTCTTATCCCCTTCCAATATGCCCACAAAGAAGCTAACCCCAGGTCTTTAGCTACTGCTTGCCTACCAGAGCACTCTCAACCTAATCACTAACTTGGGATGTAAACGGTCTCATTATGTGTAACCTCTATGTCCTTACTGCCTGCATGTCTTACACTACCTGCCGCCTGTAAACCTATGTATTCTTATTGTTAAATATTTTACAATTACATGACTGTACTGATCTGTTACCTGTAATTTGTTGTCTCACCTGGTCGCCCTGAAAAAGGGACCTCTGGGCCCAGTGGCCTACCGGTCATCAAAATTCAATAAATAAAATAAATAAATAATGTCTGAGTGCCATGGATGTCAACCAATCACAATATAAGATTTTCCATAAAATTCTTAGTGAAGTCTTTAGTCCATTAGATTTCTGGACAAGCATATGGTATCTTTGTTCACTGCAGCAGGTTCATATATCACCGTCAGAAAAACTTGTTGACTACAAACTTTCAGATGATGGATCTCTTCTCAGTAGCAAGTTGCACACTTAAGAGTTATCTCTTTGGATTTATTAAGACGTCAGCTTTCATTAGAGACTAAACGTATCTATTTAATTTTTAAAGAATATTGTCTTAAAATGTTTATATATAGCTTTTGATCCCCTTCAAATGCATTCATAAAACTTGGTTAAGTAATTAATTACAATGTCTTTTATAAGTTGTGAAAATTTCAAACTGGCAGTATGTTGTGTTTTTAAGTTATAGACAAAAGACTTTTCATTAGTATAAAACTTAAGGCATTTTTTTCAAAGTACCTGTGAAGCATGGCTTTGTACCAGGCAACTAAGCCATACATTTTAATAAAAGTGTCTTCCTGGTATGTGATTACCATAGTAACCACTCTTAGTCCTTATCTGGGCAAGCTGAGTAGCAGCTATCCAAAGGCAACCCCACAGCCCCATTCTGGGGAGAGGCCAGTCTCGGAGAGGGGCTCTCAACTTAAACCATCTTCACTGGATCAATTTTGTTTTACTCTAAACCTGAAGTTGTCTCATGTATGCTATGTCCCTTTGTAATATTCAAGGCTCCAATAGTGTTTTTCTTTTGCATTTAGAATTTATTTAGATATTAATCTAACCAGAAGTTTTTATAGTATGCCTCCTTATAATTAAACCATTATAAGGAATATAAAATAGTAATTAATAAATAAGAATATGATAAAATGATAATAGTAAAATAAAATATTTCAATAACAAGGTTTTGTTCCTACATTCTCCCTTGAATTAAAATACACCCCAAAAATGCATTTTGTAATTCAAAACTATAATTTTACTATATGGCCTAGATATTCAGAGCAGTTGAGCATGGGCGCAATTGAGTTGCCCCAGTGCAACTACAGACTTGCGCCACAGAGTGATATTCGACCAGTGTGGCTGTGCAGCATAAGTCCCATTGTGCTGTGGCACAAATGTAATGTATGCAGCACAAGTGAAGGCGCTCCCATGAATATGCAGCACAATGTCATATTCAACCAAACCATGGTCCAAATCAGGAGCAAACAGAAGTTGCGCCATGCGGACTTGAGCCTAAAAACATGCTCAAATACAGATACAGGGATGAGCAACCCTAGCAATAGGAGAAAGATGGATGATGCACCATTAATGATGGATGAGGTAATGAGTGGTGGAGGAGGTGGGAGGAACAGCAACGTGGCGAGGAAGGGCCCATCAGCGGTATGCCCAACACAGGTGGTACCATGCCCAACTCATGTTTGAGGATTATACTGATGTGGAGATCGCGCTGCTGGTACCACCTGAACAGGGCCATTCTGAGGCAGCTGTGTGAGCTGTGCAGTGAGGAGATGCAGACACCCACCAGACAGAGCCATGCCATGTCAGTGGTGACAAAGGTGACAACTGTGTTGTACCTGCTCACCACGAGCACCTTCCAGAGATCAATGGGTGACACCACAGGCATCACCCAGTCAGCCATATCCTGCCTCCTCACAAGGTTCCTCAATGCCTGCTGCCACATGCTTCAGAGTTCATACGATTCCCAAGCACACAGTAAACATGCAGGACTTCCACAAGGTGATACACATGCCAGGTGTGATAGGATCATAGACTGCACCCACATGGCCATACACTCACCACCTGGCCCTGAGGGAACACATACATTAACCAAAGGGCTACCTCTTGATCAACTGCCAGGTGGTGTGCAATGCCAAGGGGCATAATCAATATCTGTGCCACACACCCTGGGAGTACACACAATGCATTCATCTAGCACAGCTCCATACTGTGCCAGAGATTTGAACATGGGGACATCCCCACAGGACACCAGTTGGGTGAGTAGGGCACAGGGCAGGGTGTGGGTGCAGCAGGATGTGAGAGGAAGGAGGGTAAACAGGGTGGGTGGGACACATGCAGCATTGGGAAACATGAGCAAGGAGTGGCAACAACACAGCACAGTGCTGACCATGCCCTTCCCCACACAGGTGACAGTGCATACCCACCTCAGTCCCTGACTGCTCACCTTACCAGCAACCATCATCCCCATGGAAGAGAGATACAATGAGGCACACTCCTCCATGCCCAGTATCATTGAGCATGTCTTTTGCATGCTGAAGATGCATTTCTGTTGCCTGGACAAGTCAGGTGGTGCCCAACAATACAGCCCATCGAAGTCTGTGGCCTATTCCTGGCCTGCTGCACACTGCACAACATGGCCATTGACCATGGGATAGCAGTCCAGGTGGATGAGGGCAACAGCAGCAGGGATGATAGTGACAATGGGCTGGAAGTGGTGGCCAGCCACTCCTGAGGAGGCAGGACCACAGGCTGGCAGCAGAGTCCAGGAGGCACCGAGCCACAATAACACAGGAGCATTTCAGAGAATGCAGGTAAGTGCACCGACATGCATGCGTCACAAAGACCACAAGACCACACACAGGTCTGGGCGTGCACAGAGGGATGCATGCAGGGAATGGGCACACAGCAGGCAAGGTGGAAGCAGTGACACACAGACACACACACACAGCACAGCATGGAAACACACACAGGCTGAGGAACATGGCATGGATCAGAGACATGACACGGTGTTACAGGCACAACCGGCACAGAGCTGCTGTCATCACACCCACGCCATAAGGCCCAGCAGCCCAGCTAGCACACACGGGGCCATGCACCACAACACACATGTGTGCCACCACATGCATGCCACACCACCACCCCAAAATGTGCACCGGGCAGCAGCAGTTAAAGCAGGTAAGGGCAGTACACATCATGGCAACTGCATGTTCCCTTGGCACCATGGCACACATGGGTGGCCACACCTAGGTTGGTCAGCAGCCACAGGCTGTGCATTGGCCAAACGGTGTGTGTCTGACACACCAGAAGGGGATGACTGAGAACACAACCCTATTCTCACTGTGGTGTACAGGCAGCCAAACAGGATCATGCTGGGGTGCCAGGGATGCCAACATTGGAGCCGGTGTCCACTGTGCAGGGATCACCAGATGCCATGACCGTGGAGTTGACAGAGCAGCTGAGCCCAGAGACAGCTAGTGATGCAAACCCAGCCACAATGGCACTGGTCAGGCAGTCCAGTGATGCGGTCATGGCTTCCGCAGTTGGGAGCCCAACAATAAGCTGCACATGACCCTGTCCTGATGCTCAGCCAGCTGATGCATTTCTGCCCACAGTGCACATCTCCGTGGCAAGCAGTACCTGGTTATCCATGGATGCCCACAGCAACCAGGTGTGCTCTGCCAGCTGAGTGGCATCCTGCACCTCCTGGGTGGGATGCCAGCCAGCTGGAGGTGACACAGCATGCTGTCCGGTGCCCTGATCTGGTGGACACTGCACAGAGAACCATACAGGGGTACTGTTCCAACAGCTGCACCTGCGGTGGACCCCGTGGTGTGCTTCCCAGTGTTATCCACATCCTGCTACCAAGTCAGACCATCCGCTGGGCATCACCCAGCACTGCCACATCTGCCACAGCACCACCACCCTCACCAGGCACAGCAATAGCACCACACACCACTGCCCCAGCTGGATGCCAGCACAGAGCACTGGCAGATCAGCATCCAGCAGGACCTCTGCCAGTGCATTGACTGACCCCAGTCCAAGGATGTTCTTCATCCCACACTGCTGCACCATGGCGGTCCCTGCCATGGATGCCTGTGGATGTGGATAGTTCTTCCTCCAGGACCATGGCTGAGGCTGTCTCTGCCTGGGCTTCTCCATGGAGACATGATGGTGCTGCAAGAAAGGAACACAGTGTTACTGTTGCTGTAGGCACCATGCATCATGTTCCCCAGTGTGCATTGTGCCATTGCCGCGTCTGATGGTGTGCCATGCATGGCAGCTGGCAACACATGCCCGTGGCATGCTGCATGGCAGCCGCGCACACCTGCATGTCATATCCCACACACACCAGACATGCAGGTAGTGTGCATACTCACCAAGCTGTGAGGGGCTGCCACCTGTCTGAAACCCACCACCGGCACACCCACAACCACCACGTGGCTGATGGTGGATGCTACCAGCTCTGCTGTGGCCAACTGGGTCGATGCAGTGGATTGGCCCCACCAGTCCTGTTGCAGGATGCCCGGATGGATGCCACCTTCTCCTTGATCCTGCACTTGTCAGTCCTGACCTTTCTTGCACTCCTGTGCACTGCATTGATGCCTGCCATGGGTGTTGACATATGTTGCCATGGCATCCCACCCTGCTGACCTTTCCTGAGGGGTACCTGTGGCACCACATAGCAGGGACTCCCTATCCAGGTAGGCCTCAAACAGGGCCTGCTGTTCCTTCTGAGTAAAGTTGGGCCTGCACTATGGACAGGCACACTCTCCTCCTCTCCCTCATTCTCGGACATTCTGCTACCTGTGGACAGTGACAGCACATGGAGTCAGTGTCAGCATGGGCCAGAGAGGTACACTGTAGCAGTGCTGGTGTAGGCCTCACAATCTCAGCTAGCATCAACATACCTAAATGGCTGTAATACTGGTCCATGCCCTGTGCTGATCCGTGGCACTTATAAAAGTGCATCGCATGCAAATGGGCTAGTACGCCAGGTAATATGATATGCTAATGCACCCCTAATGCACCACGCATAGGCTGGCGAGGTGATTTGCATACTGTGGCTGAAAATCATGATTTTGCGCCATGCTCAATTGACTTGTGCCAGAGCATCCATATTGCGCAAGTATGGCACATCATGAGTGCGCATGGCTGCAGTCGGCATATGTGCACACACGTAGCATGGTCCTATCATGCGAGCGTCCCACTTATGCATAGTGGGACTGGTGTGCATGTGCTACTGCTTACCCATCGCACATATGCAAGCAACATGGAACACCTACGCTATTGCACAGCTGCATGACTTGCACAAGGCTGCATGACCATGCATCGCGCGGGTCATGCACGTTACACTGCGAGGTCCGCCTGTGCTCTTTGGCTCATATCCGTAACCCGTTCGCCCACTAGGCCAGGAGAGTTACGCGTACATTGCATTCAATGCACTCTACATGCCAGCGCATGGTACACATCCATGCTGCATGGTCACATAATACTGTTCCCTATTGCACATCATCCACGTGCAGCTCCACATGCCTGCTGTGTTGGCCATTACACCTATAGCTGATAACATACTGGGCAACATGACACATAGCTGGTTCCAGGAGGACGGTTAACTGGACTGAAGTTGAAATTGTTAACCTGGTTGCCGGGTCCAGCCTTTTGAGGGCCAGCTTTTGGCCAGGTACCCCTGCAGCAGGCACATGGGGATGTGTGCAACAGGTGACTACGCACCATGGAGCACCGCACTGGAGTGCCAATGGATGGCAGAGCAGTGCAGGCACCATTATGGGATCTGTGCTGCAGGGACCCTCAAGAGGGTTCAGATGCCTGCAGGCATACATGCAGCATGGGGCAGTGCCACAGCCAGGTTAGTATGTGCATGTGGCATGCCTGCACAGGGCAATGCTATGGTGAGGTGTATGGATGCACAGTGATGCTGCTGCCGGGGTTGTCATGGTTCTGGTGGCCACTGCGCATCCTGCATGGCTGCTGCATGTGTTGCGGTTGTGCAGGTGACAGGGCTACTGGGTACCCAGGGTCATGCCCTGTGCCATGCGGGCTGTGTGGTGGAGGGGGTTGTCTGTGCATGCATGTGTGCTCATGTCCACCTCTCTTGTTTCCTTTCACAGTGCCAGAGGACTCCCAGAGGGCAGGGCTGCCATGACCATGGCATAGGGACCAGCTAGGGGTGCGTGGCAGGATCGGCAAGGGTGCAGTGGCATAACCAGTAGGACTGCATCAGCCAGGTAGACTTGATCACATTTCTTTACTGTGTCACTGTGGGTTACAGGTGGGCAGAGGGTCCAGACAAGGTTACCAAGCCATGTGCTTGCACAGACATGGTGGGCACACAGTCCATTGGGCCAGTGTTGCACAGCCTTTGCTGGCCATGTGCCATCCTGGAGGAGTGTGCACGGCTTCCACTGTGTCTGCAGCAATTGGTGCCTCCACTCTGTGCCATGTGCTCACTGCATGGCACTGTCGGCTTGTCTGCACCACTGTGGTGTGCTGTGTGGATGGCTGGTGTGGCCCTCCATGCACGGGGCCCTTATGGTTCATCTGGTGGTGTGTGCCCCACTGTCCAATGCACACTGAGGGTGGGCTGGGGGTTCACTGAAGCATGTCACTCAGTGCCTGTCCTGTCCTTTCTCCTAGGTGTTCCCAGGATGGCAGCCTGGAGGGGATTGGGCAGGTTGCTGGGAGCCATGAGGAGTCTAGTGGCTCACAGCTGTATTCAACATGCCTGTTGAGGAGATAGCTCTGAGAGATGGTGGTGGTCAGGAGGGTCCTGCAGCAGAAGATGGTGGCGCTCTGTGGCCGTCGTTAGCCCTTTGGCCTTGTAAATAGCCCCTCCTTGGCCAGGACTTACCCTGTTGCCCTGCCCAACACCCTGTCCCATTGTATAGCCCCTGGATCATGTCCGCATCCTCATGTTACCCTCACCCGTGCCTCTCCTACCTCTTGTATATAGTTATGTTTGTATTTTGAGTAAAGCATTTATTTTGCTACATCACTGTGCCTGTGTTTTCTTTGCAGCTGGTGTGTGGAGCCATGCTGCAGGTGTCAGTTCCACTGTGCATTACCATGTATCTGGTGTCCTCTACTGTCCCCTTGTGCCACTGCTCCTGTGTGCACCGGGCACATACCCTTTGTCCCTGTCCTGTGCATTGCCCTCTGCCGGCTGTCCCATGGTGGCCTGTGGCTGGCCCTGCACCTTGTGTACTTGTCTGCCTGCCCTTCCTTTCACCTGTTGTGTTGCTCATCTCCACTGTGGGCAGTGGGTATGGTGCCCTTCTCCTCTGGATCACAGCCTGTGTGAGCCATGGGTGGCCAGTGCTCATTGCCCTGGGCGATGGATCTCTGTGCTGCTTGTTCTCCTGGCACCATGGCTATGAGTCTTATGGCATGCCCCAATGGGTGTTGTCCTGGGAAAAACCTCTCATATTATTATTGTATGATATCTGTATTATAAATACATTGTCTGTGTATGACAATTTCGTGTGGAGGAAATTGGTCTAACATCATAGTGTCAGACTGAAACCAGGAGGTAATTAAAAAGACCAGAGAGAACTGATTAAAGGTTTCAGTTTTTATCTTAATTAGAACCTTCGAGCCATTTTGCCAGGATATAGGGCTCATAAAGTTTTATGATTCCTGTAGGAAGACATATCTGGCAACAACATTGTGTTAACGGTCAGAAACCCTTTGATCTGCCTTGGGAGCAGGAATCACAATAAATGAAAGAGAAATGTTTAAGAAAAGGATGTCATATTTAGGAAATGTTTTTCTGCTGATGTTCACATTTATTAAAATACCTCCTGGTAGAAATTATGTGAATTAAAACTATGGGAGGATCCTGCTGACCTCATCCAAAAGGGGTGGGGAGATAGAGTTGAAAATGTATCAGTGTGTCTGAAATGGGTGTATATATCTTGGGCTCTGAAAGAAGAGGGTAACATCTCTCTAACTTTAAACGCACTTAGAAAGCTAATACTTAGAAAGAAATGTAAGCCTTTTGTGGTAGGAGGGCTTTGTCTGTAACTTCCTGTTTATTTTAAATGATTGTATGCTCTTTGATATTTGTTCTGTATATTATCTTACTTGTTTTACAATTTTAGTAAAGAACATTTCTTAAGATCCTCCTGGGTCTCCTCAGTCATTTTGCATGTGACGTATAGGTGGTTAAGTCTGGCAACTGTTCAACAGCTTGATGGTGTTACTGAGCTTGGGAAAGAAGGTAAGAATTTACCTAAGGTCTCTTATAGAGTTTTAAGGGTTCATTTGGAGACCTGCCTTGGTGCCCTGGTGAAAGATTGTATTGTAGGCCCAAAGAGGTACATATCTGAGCCTGTAATTGGGTATGCTAGCATAAGGTTCACAGTTTGAACCCCCAGAACTGAGGCTAACAGGTGATTCTGACTCAAAGCAGACAGGAGGGTTACCCTGTCTGTTACCTGTTCACACAATTGCACTCTGAGGTTGGCACTGTGGGAGCAGAGGGCCTGACCTGTGGAGTGCATTTGTGACAGATTTGGTTGGCAGCGGTGCAATAAAAGTAACAGAGTAACACAAGCTTTAACAATTCAATGTGTCAGCTTGATATTGTACAGCTCACTTGCAAAATAAGGCAGTAGTTTATTTTAAAAAGAAAACAGAACTATATCATTTTGCTTACAGTCAAAGTTTCTACCTGTTTTATTTTTTTCTAAAGTGCAAGTACCGCTGTAGTTAGGGGAAGAAGATGGCTTCAACACAGTTGTACACTGCAGACTACTTGAGCTGCAGTTGTGCCAGGACAGAGGAGTCCAGTATGAGGGAAAGCCAACAAGCAGAACCTTATAGACGCCCTGATGGCAGCAGATGCCCAGAGTGTTGAGTTACAGTCTGTGACTATAAAGGACCACAACCTTGGGTGTGAAGGGCCAGTGTCCATTGCAGTGTCTGGATCCAGTGAGGAGGACAGCAGGGCCAGTACAAGCCAAGGGCCACAGCAGCAGCAGGGAAGGTCACCAGTATTCTGGAGCCAGAAGTGATTAAGCTGCAGATTGAGTTGTGCAGGATGGAGCTGGAGTTCCAGACGAAGAGAAGCGAGACCAGAGAGCTGCAGAGGAGAAGAGGGAGCAAGAACAGCAAGACGCAGAGGAGAAAAGGAGTGAGAACAGTGAGAAGCTGACCGTGAAGGCGTGAGTGCCAACGAGCTGCAGAGGAGAGAAGAGGAGGGAGAGAGAGAACAGTGAGAGGCTGGCCATGAACAGCATGAGCACCAGAGGCAACAGAACTGGAGAAGCTACGACTCCAACCACCAGCACCAGAGCAGGTAAGTGGCCTGGGTTTAACTGAACTACAGGACTGGGTTATAAATTAAATTGCAAATTTATAGCTGAATTTAACGAGGGGAAGATATGGATGCTTTTAAATTCCTTTGAAAAAGTTTGTATTCAGGCAAAGATTCCTAGAGGGTCCTGGAGTTTCCAGCTATCCCTGCTACTTACTGGGAAAGCTCAGGATGCATTAGGTCAAATAGACAATGAGGACAACAATGATTACAGCAAATTTAAAGCTGCAATTTTAAAAAGTTTGATTTAACTGCAGAAGCATACAGAGCTAAATTCTGTAGCTCAGGAGAAGCTATGACATGAGCTATGAGGAGCTAGCATGAAACAACATCAGTTTTTAAATGTTGGTAAGAAGGAATTGAAGCAAACTCTGTGGATAAAATTGAAAATGCTATCTTGTTAGAGCAATTTTGAGGGCATGCCCAGCAGAGCTGAAAATCTGGCTGGAGGACCGAGATCCCAAAACAATGCAAGAGGCTACTGAACACTCAGACCACTATGCCAAGAGCAGACCTGCACTAGAGCAAATGGGAAGCGGTGGCAGTGCAGAAAGGAAAAGTGCACTTCAGGGCAGCTAAACCATCATTGCCTCCACCAAACCAGTTAGCCCTGGTTTCAAAGAAAAATTTTATGAGAAAAAGGAACAAATGTTGGGTCTGTAAAGAAACTGGGCATATTGCCAGACAGTGTCCCAAAAGGATCAGCCATACACAAAGTGGTGCTAGGAAAGATGTGGGTTGTTTGTGTGTCCCTGAAAGCATGTCGGTAAACATGAGGGAACACATGCACCCAGTCACTGTGAATGGTGTACAGACACAAGGGTTAACAGACACAGGGACATCCCTGACATTGGTAAAGGGGATCTGGTAGAGCCTGGTCAGCTTATACCCAAAATTTCTGTAACTGTACAAGGAGTTCACTGGGTAGGAGGCATTGACACTCACTAGTGTGTCCTAGACTGGGGTGAGACGGAGGAACTCTGCAACAGCTCGCCGTAGCAGAAACTTTAGCAGTTGATGTAATCCTTGGCAACAATCTCAAATGGGATGGTATGTTCAGTTACCCATAGCCAAGTGGCAAGGGAAAATTGTAGCCCCTGGACCCCATAGAAGCCACTGTGGAAACCACTGGGAGGCTGGTTCCCCAGCCTGTGTCTCCTGCTATGGAGACTAATGAAAGAGGGGTAGAAATTTCCCTGGTAGTAGTAGACCAAACAGCTATGGAGGTTACTCCAAGGAAGGAGAGGTGACCCATTGTCAGAGGGTTAGGAATGGCAGTGATTCTAAGTGCCCTGACACTAGAGCTAGGGACCCTAGTTTAAATACTGAAGGGATCTGTCCCATGCCATGGGAATGTGTCAGAGTTTGCAGCTACTCAGAAAAGTCACCCTAGTATAGAGAAGCTGAGGCCTTGGGCAGACCTGATGGAGTACAGGGAGGTGACAGTAAACATAAAGTTTATTGGGACAATGGACTGATGTATACAGGATGCTAAGACAGAGGGGAGGGGTGATAGGCAGGCAGCTTGTCATTCCCCAGGGGTACCGTGAGCAGTTGCTCAAGATTGCACACAATATTCCCTTGTCTGGTCATCTGGGAATCATATGCACTATGCAGCAATTGGCCCAGAATTTCTATTGGCCCAACTTCACCCAGCAGGTGAAGGAGTATTGCAGGTCTTTCCACCGGTGCTAAGAAATAGGGAAGGCCGTAAGAAACCCAAGCCTCCCTAATTCCACTGCCCATAGAGCAGAAGCCATTCCAGAGGGTGGAATGGATATTGTGGAGCCTTTAAATACCCCCAGCTCCTCTGGGAAGAGGTTAATCCTTACTGTGGTGGATTATGTCACCCAGTACCCAGAGGCAGTCATCATATCCTCTCTGAGGACAGACAAAGTGGCAGATGCCTTACTTGGGATTTTTCCCATGCTGGGTTTCCACAGGAGGTTATCACCGATTGAGGGGTTCCTTCTTGTCAGACCCTGATGAAATGTTTGTGGGATAAGTGTGGGGTGGTGCAGAGATGCAACACCTTATCACCCGCAAGCCAATGGGCTTGTGGAAAGATTTAATGGAACCCTGAAGTCAATGCTCCAGCGTTTATTGAACAGCGTGGGAGGGACTGAGAATACCTTCCCACCTGTTGTTTGCATACAGGAGGTGCCCCAAGAGTCAACAGGGTTTTCCCCTTTGAGCTTTTATATGGACACTGGGCAACGTGGAACCCTAGACTTGATCCGGGAGGACTGGGAAGCAAGCACGCCACCCAGGAAACTCCCATTGTCGATTATGTCCTTAGGTTTAGGAAAAGACTGAAGGAGCTTATGGGGACAGCCCAGAGCAACCCGGCAGCTGCCCAACAAAAACAAAGAGTGTGGTATGACTGTAGAGCCAGAGTTCGCTCATACACGGTGGGTCAGGAAGTCATGGTCCTCATTCCAGTCTGGAAAGACAAGCTGCAGGCTGAGTGGGCAGGACCATACAAAGTAGTTAGAAAGGTAAATGACATGAACTATATCATAAAGTTACCTGACAGAAGGCATACAGAAAAATGTACCATGTCAACATGATGAAGCCATATGCTAATAGTGCTGATATGGTGTTTGCAGTGTGTAGTCTTCGGGATGAGAGGGACAAAGGAAACCACCTTCTGAACTTGCTGGAAGAAAGCAAGTGGGAGTCCTCTGTGGAGGCAGTTAAATTGTCACCCCAACTGGCCCCGGACAAGATCCAGGAAGTAAGGGAGGTTTTAGCAGACTTTGCCTGTTGTTTAGCACCAAGCCTGGACTAACCCCTTAGCAATGCATGATGTGAGACAGGGACACACGCCCACGGAAGACAGCATATCAAGTGTCAGAGGCTGTCCAAAAGGACATTAGGAGGAGGTGGAGGAAATGCTGGATTTAGAGGTAATCCAGAAAACTCACAGCCCGGACCTCACCCATAGTCCTTGTGCCCAAGCCAGATGGCTCTACTCATTTTGTGTGGACTATCATGGACTGAATTCAGTCATGAAGTCAGACGCCCACCGATGCCCCAGACAGACAAACTCCTGGACAAGTTGGGAGGGCGATCTACCTCACGACTATTGACATGACAAGGGGCATTGGCAGGTAGAGTTAACTGACAGAGCTGGGAAGAGGTCAGCCTTCATCACTCCGATAGGGTTATTGGAATTTAAGTGATGCCTTCGAATGAAGACGCCCGGACACTTTCCAAGGTTGGTGAACCAGGTGTTAAATGGTGCTGAAGAGTACACCATGGCATACCTGGATGACATTGCCATCTTTAGTGCCAGCTGGGAGGAACATCTGTCCCACCTTAGGGAAGTTCTGGGCAGGATACAGAGGGCTACTCACTATCAAAGAAGAGAAGTGCCAGGTGGCTATAGCTGAAGTGGCATACCTTGGGCATATTGTAGGCCTGGGACAGCTCCATCCTAGCCAAGTTAAAATAGAGGTGATCAAGGCATGGCCCAGACCAGAAACCAGAAGCAGGTCAGAGTTTTCTAGGGGACAGCAGGGTACTATAGGAAATTTGTACCCAATTACAGTGCCTTGCTGCTCCCCCCTATCTGACCTGCTAAAGAAAAGGATGCCTAAGAAAATTACCTGGGAACCAGCCTGTGAAAAGCCTTTACTAGACTGAAGGAGGTGCTGTGCAGTGCTCCTGTGTTGACAAGTCCTGACTATAGCAGACCCTTTATAGTCCAGACTGACGCCTCAGATGTGGGTATTGGAGTAGTACTGAGCCAGACATCCATCCAACCAAGGAAGGATCACCCCATTTGTGTACCTAAGTAAAATGTTACTTCCCAGGAGCAGGCATACTCTGCTGTGGAAAAAGAGTGTCTTGCCATAGTGTGGGCCATAAAGAAATTATAATCATACTTATATGGCCAGCATTTTGAGGTACAAACTGACCACAACCCCTGGTTTGGCTGATGCAAATGGGAAAACGAATGGTAGTCTATTAAGATGGAGTCTTGCCTTGCAAGGGTATGACATGACAATCTTACATAGGGCTGGAGCAACTAATCAGAATGCGGATGGTTTGTCCCATTGTTTTGAGGTGTAAACTGAATTTGTAGAACTCATCCCATGTAGGAATAGTGCCCCCAAAGTTCAGTCTAAGGAGGGAGGGATGTCATGGGAAAACCCTCTCATATTATTATTGTATGATATCTGTATTATAAATACATGGTCTGTGTATGGCCATTTCAGTGTAGGTGGATTTGGCCTAACATCATAGTGTCAGGCTGAAACCAGGAAATAATTAAAAAGACCAGAGAGACCTGATTAAAGGTTTCCAGTTTTTATTTTAATTAGAACCTTTGAGCCATTTTGCCAGGATATAGGGCTTGTAAAGTTTTATGATTTCTGTAGGAAGACATATCTGGTAACAACATTGTGTTAATAGTGGCTAAACCCATTGATCTGCCTTTGGAACAAGGACCACAATAAGATGAAAGAGAAATGTTTAAGGAAAGGATATCATATTTAGGAAATGTTTTTTTGGCTGATGTTCACATTTATTAAAATACCTCCTAGTAGAAATGATGTGAATTAAAACTATGGGAGGATCCTGCTGACCTCATCCAAAAGGGGGTGGAGATAGAGTTGAAGATGCATCAGTGTGTCTGAAATGGGTGTATATATCTTGGGCTCTGAAAGAAGGGGTAACATCTCTTTAACTTTAAAATGCTCTTAGAAAGGTAATACTTAGAAAGAAATTTAAGCCTTTTGTGGTAGGAGGGTTTTGTCTGTAACTTCCTGTTTATTTTAAATGATTGTATGCTCTTTGATATTTGTTCTGTGTTTTATCTTACTTGTTTTACAATTTTAGTAAAGAACATTTTCTTAAGATCCTGCCTAGGTCTCCTCAGTCATTTTGCATGTGACATATAGGTGGTTAAGTCTGGCAACAGTTCAACAGCTTGATGGCATTACTGAGCTTGGAAAAGAAGGTAAGAATATACCTAAGGCCTCTTATAGAGTTTTAAGGGCTCATTTGGAGACCTGGCTTGGTGTCCCTGGCAAAAGATTGTATTGCAGTCCCGAAGAGGGTACATATCTGAGCCTGTAATTGGGTATGCTAGCATGAGGCTCACAGTTTGAATCCCCCAGAACTTGAGGCTAACAGGTGATTCTGACCCAAAGCAGACAGGAGGGTTACCCTGTCTGTTGCCTGTTCACACAATTGCACTCTGAGGTTGGCACTGTGGGAGCAGAGGGCCTGACCTGCAGAGTGCATTTGTGACAGGTGTCCCTTGCATGGCTGTGCCATTGGCATGGCGGTGGTGTCAGTGTGTCAGCATGGTGCTTGTTCCACAGTGAGTGGTCTGGGTTCTTTGTGCACCATCCCCTAGTCCCCTGTGTTGCCTCTGGGATGGTGCATATATGTACCCAGGTGTGTCGTGCTGGTGGTGTCCTGTGCCCCTGCCCCTGTGCTTCCTTGCCTGTGCATCCGTGCT
Source organism: Neoceratodus forsteri (assembly GCA_016271365.2). Lineage (NCBI taxonomy): Eukaryota > Metazoa > Chordata > Ceratodontiformes > Ceratodontidae > Neoceratodus > Neoceratodus forsteri. The sequence continues at coordinate 153,601,877 of CM028131.1, read as the reverse complement.
GCCCATTGCTCTTGCTCAGCCTCACTGGGTTTTGTGCTCTGGCATGCTCTCATGTATTCCTGGTTGCACCAGTGCATCTCTGGTTGGGCAGCAGTGTATCTTGCCATATTCAGCCTGGTTGCACCGGAGCATTTGGGGCATCTTCTGAGTATGGCTCCTTTACCCCATGGCACATCTGATTTGCACTGCACTGGACTTGCACTTGCCTTTGGTGCAAGTCTGAATATCTGAGCCAATGGGTATATAGTTTAAGCATTATAGGAAAACGAAACACAGAGCACAAAGTTAGATCATTATGTGGTGTCTTATGACATCATCAATACATGACATCACATGTGACATTATCAGATATGACATCATTATATTACATCATTGGAGACGTACCTTTAGCATAGAAATATGTACAGTACTACATGAATAAACATGACTAAACCTGATTGCAACTATGTACACTTTTAAGTAATGTAACAATTTTACAGGAGTTTAAACATTATACAAATACAACAAACCCTCTTTATTTATAAGTTTTAAAGATCAGTATTACAACTGACATTTTAACTTGACTCTTGTTTCTTATTTCTACTCTTTAGAGAATCTTGTACCTTTTTAATCTTTAGTATTGCAGTACATGTAAGGCAGTAGGCTACTTTTTATTATATTTTATAAGGTTTGTCCCTATGTGCTGAAGGTACTACTAAACTTGCCCTTGTAACCTTACTAGTATTTACCAGGACATTGTTCCTTGATTGGAAGTCACCTTTAGTATTACATGGATTTTAGTTAAAGATCTGTTTGTGGTTTACCTATAAGCTCATAATAACATTGGGATTCCTTAATGAATTTACAAAAGTTTTTATTGTTTTTATTTTATCATAATTTTAGCAAATCAAAATCATATTTTTACTCACTTTTCTGTAAATCAAAAAAAATTGAGATCAAAATCAGAATCGGGCTTATTTAATATGTCCTTGTTTGTGTTTTTAAGATGCATGTGGTGTTTTGTACTGGACCATTACTAGGGTTCAGTACCCTGGTAACCTGAAGGTCAGTTATTCCACAATGATGGCATCTTTGAAAACACATCTTTTAATGGAAAGAACATTTTGCAAACAAGTATTTTTCCAGTTTTAGTTTTATAAGTACAAGCTTGGTTAACTTGTTTAAAATCAGAAAAGTAAGTTTTACCTGAATTGACCTTATTCTTCAACATTTTAATTTTTATCATTATTAACTTTAGTTTTTTATCATCAACTACATACACCTCTTTAAAACTTTTCTGTTTCATGTTCTGTTAGGTAATACCTTTTGTTAGTCTCCTCCCAATAACTGGAACAACAAATTTCTAAATTATAAAGGATGTCCCCTATTTATTTATTTAGCTTTTGTCAACCGGTAGGTACACTAGACAATACATTTGCTTATTTTCAGGTACGACTCAAATGCCTAACCCACAGTTAGCTTTTAAAGTGACAGACTCTGTTTTGGATTATGTACTAAGGAAATAAAACATGCATTACACTAGTGCACATACCTAGGCAAGGTGGAATGGATCTTTAAATCCATATCACTACCGCAGCTTAGGCAAAAAAAAATAATTTTATTAGGCACCTTTTCCATTAACCCTAGCAGACAATTCCTTTACTCTATTTGAAACTGTTGTAGTGCACACATTTACCATTTGGCAGACTTGAGGAAAAGTTTATTCAGACCTCAAGGCCGGTGATGTCACTTTATTGAGTAAGGGTTCCCTTAGTTGTGACAATAGAATTGTATTGGCTAGACTTATATACACACCCCAGTTGTACAAATGCATCTACTGTATCCCAAGGCATGGAGATTTCAAACCTTGCATGACATACAGGATGTATACTTTTACCCTATTTGGAGGTTTAAGGCAAGTGCCTATACTTTTAAACTTTATTTGTGGCTTGAAACATTATGTGACTATTTATTTTAACACTGGCAAACCTGTGCACTGCTTGAACAATGCAGAACGTTATGAGTTCTATTGTGTCTGGCACCTTGGATTTACCTCTGTTTTACTGAGTGGCACCTCCTTTCCACAGTCCTTGGTGGGCCTTGTAATTAGAGTTTAACGTTTTTGTCAGAAATAGGATGGCACTGAGAAAAACAGGATTTATTCTTTCTGTGAAGAAAGTTAGGCCTTTGTTTTAGTTACAGATTTATCCCATCTTGTTTTGACACACAAACCACACAAGCTTTACTACTCCATTTAGCCAACTTTAGAATTACCAAAACTAGATACATTAATACATTAAAACCTACAGAATTCAGTTTAATTATTAAATCATTTTACAGTAGCATGCATTTAATTGTTTAGAAACTTTACAACTCTTTTTAAATGGATTAGGCGTTTTTACCTGTGACCACAAGATTTTCTGGCCATAGTCTAGAATAGGTTTAAACTTCTTTAGAAGGTCATTTCCAATCAAGAAATCATTGCCTGGTCTGTTTGTAACGTGCACTGGATATTTAATTACCATTTTACCAAATTTTAATTTTAACCAAACTATACCTAAGGTATTCTGAGCTTCTCTCCATAACCTACAATGTGTAAGTTGTTAGGAAGGTTGTTTATCATCTTTGAGTCACCCAAGGCATTAATCAGTTTATCAAAGAGACTTTGAGTCTTACTTCAGCCCCAGAATCAAGCAAAACCTCATGATTTAGACTGTGTTCAATGTTTATGTCAAAGTAAAATATTCCTGCTCTTCCTTTGAGAATTAAGATGCCCAGGCAGAATTTGTCTGTCTTTCCTGGCAACATAGCAATTTTACATGGCATCTTACACTTTGTTGAAGCTAACCCGGATACCTTTTGAAAAAGGTTAATCACAGAGATAGCATTTTTAACTTTATTTGGCATTTTACATTATCCTTTTTAAGAATAGTATTTTCTGTTACCATGTCAGCAATGGAGTGGACAGAATCTATGAGTCACCTAGCACTACTAGTCTCACCTGCACTAGGTACAGTTGAAAGAGTTTGTACAGAATAGAGAGAGGCAGGGCATAATTGGGCTAAATGGAGTGAAAAGCTTCATACCCATTTTTAAACTCTTCCTCTTCTCTAGTCTGTGACTCCTAAGCTCTTTCTTCTTCTTTGCATATCTATGCTTAGGCCTGCCTTGAGTTGTACTACCAGTTTGCTGGATCACAGAATAGAGGTGCCCCCTGTGTTTAGTTTTGTATTTACCACGTTCACTACCATACCCTGCACTTGCCCCCCTTTTCAGGAGAGGCTCCAGTGTTGGCATTGGTCTGAATCTTGATAAGGCTGCTGAGCCACAGTTGGGTCTAGGATTGGTTTTAACTGCCTCTCTTTCTTTTTAGACATAGTAAATTTCTCTCCCCTTAGCAGAGTATTAGAGGTGATAGCCTCTAACATGTTAGTTTGAACTTCCTTTTGCCTAATCTTGTACTTTTGTTTTTTATTTCCTAAATGTTTCTCATTCTGAATCAGAATTTGAATTACTTGTTTGTCTAGGGATTTTGCTTTGGCTCTGTAATTCATTTTCTGAGTCAGATGATTTATTTAATGATATACCAGAATCAGAATTACAGTCTAACCTCTTAAATGCTTTCAATTTTTCCTTAACTTGACTCTTATTTTGTAAACTTTCATATTTTCCTTAATTTAATCAAATCTTTGTTAACCTGCTCATAAGCATTTGCTAGTTCAATTTTTCTCTTTCCAAATTCAAACACTGCCTCTGCCATTGTTGTGACTGCTTACAAAACAGCATTTTTAGCCTCTAGCTTAACTAAAGCACAGTAATTACTAGAAAAGTCTTTCTTACTTTTCTGTAAAACGTTTCTAATATTTCAACCTGACCAGTAAGTTTCCAACATTTAAAAGATTTATCCTGTTAGCAAGAGGCACCAGACAAGGATGCCCTTTATCACTTTCATTGTTTATACTTGCCATGGGACCTCTCTCTGCGTCCCTACGTCAATCTAGTACAATTAAAAGCATCACTATTGGTAACTCTCACTATACCTCTCTCTATGCAGATGATCTCCTTATTTTACTTGAAAATCTCGAAAGTTCCAGGCAACCTTTAGTTAAACTACTAAATGACTTCACCTTCATTTCCAGACTAGCTCTAAACCTTAACAAACCGAAATGCTACCACTGAATTCCTTTGTAGTCCCCTTATGAATAATTAATTGGGCTTTCATTGGCCCCAAGGTATATCTTATCTTGGCATCTGGATCACCCCGACATTGCATAAATTATGGGATGCTAATCTTTCCCCTCTGTTAACCAATATTAAAACAACACTTGACAGATGGAAGCTACTTAAACTTTCCTTTAATGGTAAAATTTCCGCCATTAAAATGTCTATAACTCCTAAAATATTATACCTATTTTCCAATATCCCTTTGATACTTCCTCTACTTTCCTTACCAAAATAGATAAAATTATTGGTAGCTTCATTTGGGAAGGCAAAATACCTAGATTTAGTTGAAATAAACTTAGATCCCATTGGTCAAAAGGTGGCTTTGGCCTTCCTTGGTTCCAAGCCTACTTATGGGCCTTCGTACATCTCAAACAATTAAATGGTTTAACAAACCCAACATCCAGTCTCCTTTATGGGTCAATATGGAAGCATCCTTATGTTCTGGTAATGTGGCTACTTCTTTACTTTATAATACCCTTACTTCTTCTTTAAAGTCTCACCCCACCATAGCTGCTTCTATATTCTATTGGAAAATAATTCACAAACATCTTAAATCGAACCCCAAACCCTTAACTTATACCCCCATCTGGGGTAACCACCATATATTCCTTGACAGTCACCCAGTTTTCTGTCGTACCTGGAAAAATAAGGTATTCTCTTCTTGCAGGATATACTTGAACCCAAGTCATTAAATTTAAAATCTTATATCAACATACGAGGCATATGGAATCTTCCCCATTGGGATTCTTGGAAACATCTACAGCTTTGTACCGCATGTAACTTTTACCTCGCACCCTTCTCTACCAATTCCATGTATGATAAGTACATCTCTAAATGGATAAAACAACATCCAATTTAAATAGCACTTTTATAAAGATATTTATGATATCCTTCCTGACTATTCTGTTAATGCTAAAAACAAATGGAGTACTAGGTTACAATATAATATCACCAATGCATAATGGTCCAGGTGTTGGTTCTCCTGTCACAAATCTTTTAATGATAAATGCAGTTCCTCATTCAAACCAAAATCCTTCATTTGTGGTACAGAACTCCTGCTGTATTACAAAAATGGGTTTATTGAACAATAACAACTGCTGGCACTGTAATTCCCCAATGGGGATTTATTCCATATTTTATGGTACTGCCCCTGCATACAAAAAGCTTTGGCACTGTACTCATAGATTTGCAATGAAAGTGATAGGTCAACCCTTTACACTGGACCCTAAACATTGCATTCTTGGTATTTTTAACTACTGTTTTTATAAAATCTCATATTTGCAGAGCAGATGGTTAAATATACTTTTCTTCAAGTCAAACACATAATCCTCATGCATTGGAGATCCAACATAATCCCTACCCATCCCGATATTATCAAACAACTATGCTAATATGCCTCTCTGGACCGTATGATGTATATCTCGTCTGACCGACTCATGATATACAACAATTGTTGGCAGAGCTTTTTAATTTTGGAATCATCTAAATCTTCCAACATCATTGTATGGACGTAATATATATGGATTTTCCCTTTACTGATACCTCATCATGGTCTTACTTTTCTCCTCCTTTTCTATTGTTTCCTTCTCTCTCCTCCTAATTTTTACACATCTTTCCTTTCCTGCACTCTGTTTTTAATTGTTTTTCATTATTCCACAATCCTTTTATGAATGTACTTTGTTTCTTTTGCAGCATCATATATAATTGCGTAACATTTTAATGTAAACCATATCTAATCATACTATCTGCTTTAAGTTCACTGCAAAGGTCAAGCATATTTCAATTATATGACCAATTATATGACAATTATATTGTTTGCCATATCTTAAACCATAAGATCCTTATATGATAGTAGTAATGTACTTATTATATGCTGCCTTAACTTTTCTAAAAAACTCACATTGTACTGCACTGTAAGAGATTTGTCTGTATATCTTATGAAAACTTAATAAAAGTTTAACTACAAAAAAAAGATTTATCCTGTAACATTTTCATTAGCTGGCTTCCACGATCAAGCAGCAATGAGTATTTTAGTTAGCTTTAATCATTTCCTCTATGCTTTCCCTTGAACTTTAGAAGTCAGACAGGCTGTTGGAGGATATATTACTACCTTAATGTCAAGAACATTGGCACTCATAGTCAAGAATATCATGGTTTTGCAAATATGAATTACTAACTTTAACAATGAGAATAATAACAATGCTTGTATAACTACACTTTAAAACAAAGAACTTAATATTTTTATACTTTAAAATTCCTTTTCTTTTCTTCTTCTTTTTTTTTTTTTTGTAGCTTTACTTTTAGTCAGAGATTTTATTTTGTTCACATTCAGGCCTTAACCCCTTTTCTTATTTAAGATAACTTCAGACTCTGAAAAACAAACTGAAAAGTATTATTTTTACAATTTAGAAACCTTGCAAATACTAACAATAATAATAACATTTATTTCTCATACTCTCTAAGTGTGGACTGTTATTCACTAACAGTTATCCTGGATGAGCCCCAAAATATGTCAGAACATTAGTTATAAGATCAATTTTATAATACAGCACTTGTATTTACATCAGCTATACCCTAAAATATTTCAAAAGTTAACAAAAATAATTATAAAATTTAAAGATGATATTACTCCTGTTCTCCAGGTTCTGGATAATGGTAGTAATGTCTCTACTACACTTAGAAATATATATATATATATATATATATATATATATACATATATATATATACTGTATTTTATTAATGCCTGAACACAAATTCTAAACATCCCTAATTAGCATAAATATCAAGAATAATATGAGTAATGTAAAACACTGTAAACATAAACAAAGGTTTCAGAAAATTAAGTAAAACAAAACATAACAAATTTCAGCAAATGAATAAGCAATATTCAACATGCTAAATGGCACTAGCTATATACTAGGCTTTCAGCATACTTAGTATTTAGCATAATCTTCTGATAGAAGAACAAGCAAACTCATTACATTAGTGTCTCAGATTATATTTCTATATAAGCCTTATTTCAAAACTGTATAGCATGCAAAATGTATTTCCTTTTTGTTTAAAATTTAGCTTAACTATACATCCTAAATGTTGTAATTAAAAGTTAAGTTCACTATGTTACCACCCCAATAGCCACATTGAAACAGTCCAGAATTCCTATAAGTTCTGATTCTGTTGGCAGCCTAAGGGTTAAGATATTATTATTAAAATGATTAAAGAATACTTCCATTTCTGGTTATCTGTAGGCTTGGTCTTCTTTACTTTTAATTTTTAAATCTTGGTGAGAACAACTGATTTTGATTATACAAGTCCTTAAGTGGTTGGCTATAGTCTTCTGTCTTTCCTGGTTCACCCTCAAATCTGGGACTGTAGAATCTTCTGACATCAATAAAGCAGTGCAGGCTTGATCCTTCTTGCTTGATGTCTCGGATCATCAAAAATCACTTAACAAGATTTTGAAGAGAACACCAAGTAGTTAGGTACTGACAGTTCAAGGCACAATGGTAAGCTTCTTTCCAACTACAGTTGTTTGCAAAAAGGGTTTCTTATGGGTGGGAAAGTATTTTGGTTGGCAACTGGATTTATGACTTGTTCTGTTTTAATTAATTTCCACTTGGGCCTCAGGATCTTGGCTTGAACAGAAGTTTAAAACATTACTTCAGTCAGGATGTCCAGAGTAAACCATATTCTTTGTTCTGTCCAATAGTGAAAAAGTCCTTTCTTGTAACAAGCAATTTTAGCAGCTGGACCTCTTTGCAATGTTGTATAGACTTTCAAGCTTGTCCATAGCACCCCTGGTGGATGCAATGGCTTAATTTAAATGGCTTAACCTAAATGCTGGTCCAAACAGGCATGGCTTCAGACTTTCAGCCTAATAAAAGTTCAAAACCACCAAAAGTGCTAAGACACTCAAAATAGGTCCTCACACCAAAAAATTTCTGCCACCAGATTTCTATGGATTCTATGATCAGTTTCATTTGGCATGTCCTTCCCCCAGTGAATCCATGCTGCCTGAGGTCCTGCAGCCCACTGGATTCTAGATGCTCAACCAGTCTTTTTCATTAAGCCAGTTTCCATTAATTTCCCCATTGCTGAAGTAAGACTGGCCAGCCTATAGTTGCTTGCCTTATTTCTGCTGCTGCTCTTATACAGAGGGACCACATCAACCCATCTCGAATCCCCAGAACCACGACCTGTATCCAGTGAGCTGTTGAACAAGGCTGCCAGCAATACAGCTAGCAATTTGCATGGTGCTACCAATTCCCACTAGTCATACTTGCTGCCTTATAAATATGCCTCTGACAGGTATCGTACTAGTATCCCTCATGAAAAGCTGCTTGAAAGCCTGCTATTCATTTAATTCCATTTTCATACTTTCTGTCCTCATTCCATTGTTTTAATATTTTACAGGGGTTTTTGGTGTCATCATTTGGCAGTATCATGACTGGCCTAACCCTGATAATAAGGTGATCCACTTTGTCAGGTACTAACACTTTTAATTTTAACATGCCAATATGAGTGGAGGTCCTACTCCTTCCTCTCTTTCTTGTGTAGAAACCACTGTCTGGCTGCACCTCTATTCAGTGTGTTCTGACCCATAAGAGGCTCACGGGTGGCCAGTGGGGAGCTTACTAAGTAGGAGAAGGCCACACCACTCCTGTTCTTTGATGCAAACTTAAGGGTTGAACAAGCTCAAGATTGGCTAACTCACAGAGATTGTATCACATTTCTCATACATTTCCTTAAATTTTACAGGAGTGCTTCTGCTGCATGGCCAAAATCAGAATTAATCAGTTATGTATCAGTGCCCCCAAAAAACTTCTTGAAAACTTAGCATTCAAATAAGTTGATTCTGTTTTCTTACTTTCTATCATCATTCTATCATTTTAAGGGAGTTCATGGTCTCATCATTCTGCCAAATCAAAATTAGGGTGACCACCGAGGACAAGGTAACTCCCTCATCAGCCAGATACCTACATTTTAATGTTAACATGCCAATATGAGCTGAGGTCCCACTGCTTTCTTGTGTGGAAGCCACTCTGGTTTCATCTTTATCTAATATTCTCTGGCCCACAAGAGGCTCACAGGTGGCCAGTGAGGAGCTTACTAATTAGAGACAGCCACACCTCTCCTGTTCTTTGATACAAAGTTAAGGGTTTACAAACTCAACCCTGGCTAATTCACTTTTTTTGGGGGTGCTTTATTTTTTCTTTTCTAAAGAGTTTTTCTTACTCAGTCACAACCAGTGGCATCCCACTAGCCCCATCACTGTCCTTCTCATGGACTTACAGGTTATCCACCATGTACACAGGACCGCCATGTGGTGGGTGGCCAACCGTGCAAGAGCCTGAGAGGGGTGCCCACTTGGACAAACAGCATTTTCCTCCTGGGCTCCTGTTTTTTCCCTAGCTGCCAGTAGGCAATGATGCAGTTACACATGTGTGCTCAGGTATGCATGCATGACAGGCATCTGGCAGTAACTCCCCGGTTTTCCAAGCAAGCGCCTATTGGTTTTCAGCTGTTCTTACAAAGTTTGATCCTTTTCCCCTGGCCAGCCCACAATGATTCATGCTCATTCCCAAACGTGGTCCAACGTGGGCAGCAGGAGCAGTAGCATTTACCATTGTGCCAACAGGCCAGCCAAGGAAGTGTTTTTTTTACCAACTAGAAAATGTACTGGCAACTGTGCCAACAGGCCAGCCTAGGAAGTGTTTTTTACCAACTAGAAAATGTAATGGCAACTTTACTTTAAAATATCGAAACAGAACAATAAATACAGAACAGATATCCCAACACATACAATCTTAAAACAAAACAGTTTTTAAGTACAAACTAAGCTCTGTTATCCACATTATACTTATCTACTACAGTGCTGATGTTATCCTTCTTCTCTCAGTCAGAAATAAGATAAAATGTGTGTCTGTCAAGGTCTTCTCAGTATGTTAAGAACAGTTCCTGAGCAGCCTTCTCACTGAGGTCACCAAACTTGGCCTTGGTGTAACAAAATCTATATTTTTTATAACACCAAGATGTCAAATAAGATATTTAAAAAAATAATAGGTGACCTCACTGACTTTTCTCTCCTCAGGTTAACCAGACAAAACTGGTTTGTGCTCTGCTACACACACATATCAAAAGTTTATTTGATATAAGTCACTGTATTCAAAGCAAAGTGTATCTGACTCTTTAATCCCATCTGGGCTTGGTAACTACACATCAAAGGTCTCTTTGATGAAATGCTGGTTTCTGGAAGGTTATTCATGACGTTGGCCAGTGTCCTTTTCTCAGGACATCTAGTGAAGATCAAAGGATTTCCCAGAGGACATCCTGAATGGCTAATTTCATCTCCTAAGATCAAAGCAAATTTAACATGCTAATTGAACCTCAGATCTCTGTAGTTTAAAATACCTCCTGTCCTTTGAACTTATCCCTGGGGTTTTGATGTTTCAGTTCAGCAACACTGTAGTTTCCTCAAACTGACCTTCCCATTACATATTTTATATGTAATAAAAATTGATACAGCACTCAGAACTGGCTGTCTATGTCACCTCCTCCCCACCTAGACTGAATTTGGGGCTCTATCCCCTACATTGGATGAGCTTCCCAAATCAGTTCCTACCTCATAGACCCTAGACAGCCCATCTGAGTTCTGATTCTTGGCTCCGCCCTATGTACGATTTTCAAATCATACCCTTGTAAAGCAAGACTCCATCTGAGCAGTCTGCCATTGTTTTTCCCCATCTGCGTCCAGCCAAACTAAGGGGTTGTGGTCAGTCTGCACCACAAAAGACTGCCTATACAAGTATGGCTCCAACTTCTTTAGGGCCCACACTATGGCAAGACACTCTTTTCCACAGTTGAGTTAGCTTGCTCCTGGGAAGCAGTTTTACTCAGGTAGGCAATGGGTGGTCCCTCCCTTCACTGGATGTCTGGCTTAGTACTGCCCAATACCCATGTCTGAGGCATCCGTCAGAACTATAAAAGTTTTGCTACAGTCCGAACTTGTCAAAACAGGAGCACTGCACAGTGACAGTGCCTCCTTCAGTTTAGTAAAGGCTTCCCTCACAGGCTGGGCCCCAGGTGATTTTCCTTGGCATTTTTTTCTTTGTCAGTTCAGATAGGGAGCAGCCAGGGCACTGTAATTAGGTACAAACTTTCTTAGTACCCTGCTGTCCCTACAAAGCTCCTGACCTGCTTCTGGGTTTCTGGTCTGGGCCATGCCTGGATCACCTCTATCTTTATTTGGCTAGGACGGAGCTGTCCTTGGCCTACCACATGCCGAGGTATGCCACTTCTCCCATGGCCACCTGGCACTTCTCGGCATTGACAGTGAGCCCGGCCCTCTGTATTCTGCCCAACACTTCCCTAAGGTGTGAAAGTGTTCTTCCCAGCTGGTACTGAAGATGGAAATGTCATCCAGGTCGCCACAGCGTACTCCTCAGCACCATTTAACACCTGGTTCACCAACCTTTGGAAAGTGGTCGGCATTCTTCATTCTGAAAGGCATTACTTTGAACTCAAATAAGCCTATCGGAGTGATGAAGGCTGACCTCTCCCTAGCTCTGTCAATTAACTCTACCTGCCGATACCCCTTTGTCAGGTCAATGGTTGTAAGGTAGGTCACCCCTCCTAACTTGTCCAGGAGTTCATCCATCCGGGCATCGGGTGGGCATCTGACTTTGTGACCGCATTCAGTCCATGATAGTCCACACAGAAACTGGTCAAGCCATCTGGCTTGAGTACAAGGACTACAGGTGAGGCCTAGGGACTGTGGGATCTCTGGATTACCCCTAAATCCAGCATCTCCTCCACTTCCCTCCTAATGTCCTTTTGGACAGCCTCTGACACCCAATATGCTGTCCACCGTATGGGCATCTGTGACACTGTCTCCACATCATGTGTTGCTAAGGGGTTAGTCCAGGTTTGGCCTAAACAAGGGGCAAAGTCTTCTAAAACCTCCCTCACTTTCTGGTTCTGGTCTGGGTTCAGCTGGGGAGACAATTTTACTGCCTCCACAGAGGACTCGCTTACTTTCCTCCAGCAAGTCCAGAAGGGTGTCTCCTTCATCCGTCCCCTCCCCATGACTATGCACTACGTAACACCATATCAGCCCTATTTGCATAAGGCTTCATCATGTTAACATGATATATCCTTTCTGTCTGTCTACAGTCAGGTAATTCCACAATGTAGTTTACATCATTTACCTTCCTAACCACTTTGTATGGTCCTGCCCACTCAGCTTTCAGCTTGTCTTTCGAACCAGAATAAGGACCATGACTTCCTGACCCACTATGTGCGACAGTTCTGGCTTCAGTGGCATACGATACCTTTTTTTCTGTTGGACAGCTGCCAGGTTGCTCTAGGCTGTCCCCATAAGCTCCTTCAGCCTCTCCTAAACCATAGGACATAATCCACAATGGGAGTTCCTGGGTGGCGTGCTTGCCTTCCCAGTCCTCCTGTATCAAGTCTAGGGCCCATGTACCTGGCGTCCATACAAGAGTTCAAAGGGAAAATCCTGTCAACTCTTGGGGCACCTCCCTGTATCGAACAACAGGTGGGGAAGGTATTTCTCCCAGTCCTTCCATGCTGTTCAGCAAATGCCTGGAGCATTGACTTTAGGGTACCATTGAAGCATTCCCAAGCCCATTGGCTTGTGGGTGATACGTGTCATGCATCTCTGCACCACCCCACACTTCTTCCATAAACATTTTATTAGATCCGACATGAAGGAACCCCTCGATCGGTAATTACCTCATGAAACCCAACAGGGAGAAATCCCAAGCAAGGCATCTGCCACTTTGTCTGTCCTCAGAGAGGATAGGGCGACTGCCTCTGGGTACCGGGTGGCATAATCCACCACAGTCAGGATGACTCTCTTCCCTGAGGAACTGGGGTATTTAAAGGCCCCACAATATCCAGTCCCATGCTCTGGAATGGCTCCTTCACTATGGGCAAGGGATCAGGGCAGCTTGGGTTTCTTGCCCACCTTCCCTACTTCTTGGCACGGTGACAAGACCTGCAATCTCCTTCACCTGCTGGGTGAAGTTAGGCCAGTTGAAATTCTGGCCAACCGCTGCATTGTGCGATGATCTCAGATGACAGACAAGGGAATATCATGGGCAACCTTGAGCAACTGCTCATGATATCCCTGGGGAATGACAAGCTGCCTGCCTAGCATCCCTCCCTCTGTCTGTACTACCTGTGTATACATAAGTCCATTTTCCCAGTCAACCTTATGTTTGCCGTCACCTTCCTGTGTTTCCTCCAAGTCTCCCAAGCCCTCAGCTTTCTAAACTAGGGTCACCCTCTGAGCAGCTGCAAGCCCTTCACATCTTCCCAAGGCATGGGACAGGTCCCTTCAGTCACTAAACTAGGGTCCCTAGCACTAGCATCAGGGCCCTCATGATCACTGTCAATCCCAACTCTCTGACAAGAGGTCACCCCTCCTCTTCAGAGTAACCCTCTGTAGCTATGCGGTTACTTGCTACTGGGAAATTTCTACCTCTTTTTATCAGTCTCCCCCTGGGAGACAGGCTGGGAACCAGCCTCTCAGTATCTTCCTCAATGGCTTCTGGGGGCTCAGGGAACTACAATTTTCCCTGGCGCTTGGCTATGGGTAATCACATACCACCCCCCTGTGGGAGATGTTACCCAGGATCACATCCACTGCTAATGTGTTGGCTACAGCCACCTGTTGCACAGTTCCCCTGTTTCACCCCAGTCAAGGAGAACACTAGCGAGTGGCAATGTTTCCTCTTCACCAGTAAACCTTTGTACAGTTACATATTTGTGGGTATAAGCTGACCAGGCTGTACCAGATCCCCTCTACCAATGTCAGGGATGCCCCTGTGTCCCTTAACCCCTGCGTCTATATGCCATTTACCATGACTGGGTGCATGTGTTCCTCATGTTCACTGGCATGCTTCCAGGACACACAAACAACCCACTTCCTTTCTGGTACTACTTTGCATATTATTGCTTACCCTTCTTGGACACTGTCTGGCAATGTGCCCAGTTTCTTTACATAACCAACAAACATTTCTTACTTCAGAGAAATCTTTTCTTTGAAACCTGGGGCTAACTGGTTCGTGGAGGCAGTGAGGGTTTTAGCTGCCCTGAAGGCTTGCTTTTCCTTTTCTGCACTGCCACACTCACCCCATTCACTCTCAGAGCAGGTCTGCTCTTGGCATAGCGGTCTGAGTTCAGCAGCCTCTTGCACTGTTTTGGATCTCGGTTCTCTAGCCAGGTTTTTAACTCTGCTTGCCCAATAAAACTGTTCTAATAAAATCACATTTTCAATTTTATCAACAGTGTTTGCCTCAATTCCTTCCCACCAACATTTTAAAACTGACGGTGTTTCATTGCTAGCTCCTCAAGGGTCATATCAGGGCTTCTCCTGAGCTTACAGAATTTAGCTCTGTATGATTCAGCAATTAATTCTAACTTTTTTAACAGTGTAGCTTTTAACTTGCTGTAATCATCACTGTCTTCATTGTTCATTTGACCCAATGCATCCCAGCTTTTCCGGTAAGTAGCGGGATAGCTGGAAGCTCCAGGACTCTCTAGGAATTTTAGACTGAATACAAACTTATTCAAAAGAATTTAAAAGGCGTCTGTATCCTCCCTTCCTTAAACTCGGCTATTAATTTGGAGTTCAATTTGTAACTCTGTCCTGCAGTCCCAGTTAAACCCAAGCCACTTACCTGCCCTGGTGTCACTGGTTGGAGTCATAGCTTCTCCAGTTCACATTGCCAGTGGCGCTCCTCTCCTCTCCTCTGCCTCTCTGCATTCTCTCTCTCTCTTCTCCTCTGCCTCTCACTGGTGCTCACATTCCTCATGGTCTGCCTCCCTCTGCTGTCACTCTGTCTCATGATCTGCCTCTCCCTGTTGTCGCCTGCCTCATGGTCCACCTCCCTCTGTTGTTGCTCTGCCTCCAGTTCCATCCTGCACAACTCAATTTACAGTTTGAGTACCTCTGGATTCAGGATACTGGTGACCATCCCTGCTGCTGTGACCTTCACTGACAGTGGCCCTGCTGTCCTCCCTCATTGGCTTGGGACCCCTCACTGGCTGCTAGTTCTGTCACACTTGAGGTCTGGTCCCTTTCAGTCACAGTCTGTGACTCCCTGCTCTGGTATCTGCTACTGTCAGGGCCTCTATGAGGTTCTGCTTACTGGCTTTCACCCAAAATGGGACCCCCTGTCCCCACTCAACTGCTTTAAGAAATCTACAGTGTGCCTGCTGTAGTGGAAGCCATTTTCTTCTTCCCTCACTACTAATACTATTCTGACTGGCACTTCAGAAAAAAAAATAAAATGGTAGGAACTTAACTGTAAGTCAAGGGATAGTTCTGTTCCTTTTTGAAATAAACACTGCCTTTCTTTTTTCCAAGTGAGCTAAACGGTCTTAAGCTGACACACTGTACAATGAAGCTTATACCACCAAACTTTTATCCCACCACTGCCACCAAATCTGTCACAAACTCACTCAGCCAGTCAGTCCTCTACTCCCAAAGTGCCAACCTCTGAGCATATGATTTGTGGACAGTGAACTGAACAAGGTAACCTCTTGTCTATTTTGTGGGTTCAAGTCAACTTAGTCTCAAGCTCTGGAGGGATTCAAACTGATAACCTCTTGTTAGCGCACCCAATTATCAGGCTTAGATAATTCTGTCTTTGGGGGCAGATATCTTTGCCTATGGGCACCCAACCAGGTCTTTCAAATGAACCCTTAGAACTCTATGCAAGACTTAAGAGAACTCTATCAGTTTCCCAGTTTGGTATATCAATAAGCCCATACACAGTGTAACTGTAACCTTTAAAAGCTCCACTTAAATAAAAAGAAATGTAAAGGCACTCCAGGCAGTTTCCATTGTAAAATATATCTTTACTTTAAAATATTAAAACAGAACAATAAATACAGAACAAATATCCCAAACACATACAATCTTAAAAACAAAACAGGTTTTAAAATACAAACTAAGCTCTCTTATCCACATAATACTTATGTACTACAGTGCTGATGTTGTCCTTCTTCTCTCAGTCAGAAATGAAATAAAATGTGTGTCTGTCAAGGTCTTCTCAGTATGTTAAGAACAGTTCCTGAGCCGCCTTCGCTGAGGTCACCAAACTCTGCCTTGGTGTAACAAAATCTATATTTTTTATAACACCAAGATGTCCAAATAAGATATTTAAAAAAAAAACATAATAGGTGACCTCACTGACTTTCCTCTCCTCAGGTTAACCAGACAAAACTGGTTTGTGCTCTGCTACACATACATATCAAAAGTTTCTTTGATATAAGTCACTGTAGTCAAAGCAAAAGTGTATTTGACTCTTTAATCCCATCTGGGCTTGGTATCTACATATCAAAGGTCTCTTTGATGAAATGCTGGTTTCCTGGAAGGTTATTCATGATGTTGGCCATTGTCCTTTTTCTCAGGACATCTAGTGCAGATCAAAGGATTTCCCTGAGGACGTCCTGAATGGCTAATTTCATCTCCTGGGATCAAAGCAATTTTTTTATACTTTATTTTTATTTATTTTCCAATGTCAAATCATTGAATACACATATAGCAGACAGACCACAGTATTATTACCATCTGGGAACATATCCCTTAATACAAGGAAACAGTAGCATTTGCTATATTGAGATACCTCATTAGGGGTATTACTATATTTATTAAAACTACAGTGTTACATTTTCTAAATATTGCTGTATGGGTAAGTTCAAGAGCAGCATGGCATCGACTAAAATTAGAAAATGTCCAGCATTCAGTCCCAGAGTAGGCCTACGCTCTAAAGAGAGCATATGGCACCACGCATTAAGCCTTAAGTTACTTAAAATACCTCAAAATATTTGTTTGGAGTAAGAAACCCTATACAGGGTTAGTAAACAATCTGAACAGGTAAATCCCCAAATTATATATCCATCTTCACCCCCAAATGCAAATCAAAACATTTTGGCTGAATATGGACAAGCTTCAGAACGATTGTGAATAAGTTGTGAAATCTACAACATGGTGGCTAAAACTACCTCATGGCCAAAACATTAGGCTGTTAACTTAAGCAGTTTTGAAGAGTCATACATACAAGTGAAAAGCCACCGAGTAGCATTCAGTCAGTTCAAGTGTCCAAGTCCTTTTCATCGGGTGAACTCACAGACTTCGCAGCAAACCTGGTTGCCCACTTTTCAGCTTCCACCAGATCTCCAAAAGATAAACTTTCCCCTCATGCGATGCAGAGGCGAGCAGGAAATATGATGGAGTGCACTATGCCAGCTTCTCTTAAAGAATGTCTAGTCCCATCAAACCTCTTACGATGTTGGCGTGTCGAAATACTAAGGTCTGGAAAAAGATAGGCTTGATGATCTTAAACCATTAATAGGGCTGGCCGACGAGCCAAAAGCATAATTCTGTCTCTCTCACCAATTCTTGACATAACCAACATTACTGTGCGAGGCTCCTCTGACTGCTGATGACCACGTGTCATGATTCTATAAACTTTCTGTAAACCCCTGATTATATCTTGACCCGATGGAGCAGTTTTCATTCAAAAGTTCCTCTATGGCTATAATTGGGTGATCCCTTCAAAGCCTTTAGGTAAGCCCAACAGTCTAATGTTTGCACTCCTAATTTGATTTTCCATAGTTTCAAGCCTTGTATGAAAAATTGCATTTCTTTCACCATCAATGCAGTAGTTCCTGTAGCCGAATCAGCCCGTTTAGTTACCTCAGCAAATTCCATTTTAGACCCTCCACCAAGACCGCAGTAGAACTACTCGGCTATTGAAGGTGTCCATTTTTGGGAGAGATTAGCCACTGAGGTGATCAGTGTCTGCATCTTCAGTCCCAGCATCATCAGGGATTCATCTGTGCCTGAGGAAGTCATAACTGGATCTTCAAGGCCCGACTGTGAGGTCTGGGCCCCACCTGCACCTTTTCCTCGTTCTGCACCTCCAGTCCCTTTACCTCATCTAGAATTTCCCATTTTACTCATATTACCCAATTTGCCACTCAGAAATCCATTCCAATGGTCCAAAACAGCCAGAACATGTCTAAAACACCTTTTTAGCTGTATTTAGGGAGAAAATTACGGAGCTATTTACTACCTGCTACCACCAAGCTCAGGCTCTCACAGCGCCCGGGATCAAAGCAAATTTAACATGCTAATTAAACCTCAGATCTCTGTAGTTTAAAATACCTCCTGTCCTTTGAACTTATCCCTGGGGGTTTTGATGTGTCAGTTCACAAGACTGTAGTTTCTCAAACTGACCTTCCCATTACATATTTTATATGTAATAAAAAATTGATACAGCACTCAGAACTGGCTGTCTATGTCACCTAAGTACTTACAGTTTTGCAGGACTTAGCAGTCTCTGAAGATTTAGTTGCCTGATATCCTGGACTGTGGAGCTCCACTCAATAGGTGCAGCAATGGGCAGAAATGAGAACGATCTTTGTTGCCTCGGCTGGTTGGATCTTGCTTGAAGGTCTTGCAGCTTGTCTCCTTGATTGAAGATCTGGACACTTGTCACCTTCAGCCACTTCTGGCCCATTGCAGAGCTCGATGGCAGGTCCACACCAGCCCCAGAAGGCCCAGATCTTGGAGTGGCTCCACAGCCCAGCTCCCTCACAAGGCTTGTAGGTGCCCTAGCACCCCAGCAAGCACCGGTGACCTCCTGAGACAGTGGGTCCCACTTGGAAGGAGTTATCTAGTTCCCTCCTGGCTCTGGATAAGGACTCCCAAGCAGTAGGAACCCTCTGCAGTCCCTGCACTGAATCTGCGAAGCACTGGTAGCTTGGCAATTCTTTCAAATAAACAGCAGGGCCGATTTGTCATGGATGCTAGCCTTTAACCAACAACTTCAGTTCACACTCAGATAATAGCAATCAGTAGGGATTCAGAGCTAAGTAAGCCCTGCTCACTTTCAATTCTTTCAAGTTTGAAATTGTCCAAAAGCAGTTTCCCCACAGCTTCAGCTGGGACACAGCTCTCAGCCACTTTGGTCAGTCCACAAAGCAAATTCACACAACCTGGCTAGCACCTGACTTCAGAGATGCTTTGCCTCTTCAGCTTATCATCAAAGTCCCAATCTGTAGAGCACTTTCTCTGTAGCAACTAATTAACTTCTCAAACAGACAGCACAGTTCCATCAGCTCACTTCCATACACAGTGCAGGGTCTCTGCAGCAACTATTCTCACCAATTTAGGCAACACAGTTCACAGTACCTAGAGAGTTTCACTATCTCTTTCTCTCCTTTGCCTCTTAAATTCCTTTTCCTCAGTGGCAGTCTCCAAACTGAGACCTGAGCAAGGCCTCTGGCAGTCGATTCCACACACACAGAATCCTCTTGACTTAAGAAGAGCCTGGGAACAGACTGACTCAAGCCCAGAAAGTCCTTGGGTTTTCATTCAATACAGGCTCCTGATTGGCTGTTCAAGCCTATGAATCAGCAATAACCATAGAGATCAATACTCCCTGATTGTTCATTGAGGCATGGGTTAGGTGTCTGAATTAGGTAAACTCCCTTTCCCAGGAGTCCTCTGCTTCAGTTTTAGGTGCCTAGGAACTGGACTGGCTGATAGACAGGGGTCAGACTATCAATATTATGACTGCTTTCATTCAGTCTCAAGCAGTCCTATTTCTGCTTCACAAACAAAATCTTGATGTACCCAAACAAAACACATTTTACTTCTGACATCCCCACAGTCATGTAGCCCCAGCAGTGGTCTTTCAGATGAGCCCACTCCCAAACTCAATCCCCAACCGTTTGACTGTCGCTGCCCACAGTACAGTCCCCACAGGTGGCCATCATCAACCCATTAATATGTACACAGGCTCTCATTAAGATTCATGAGTGCCCAATTATGCCCCAATTCAAACTAGGTTTTTAACTTCCCCAGAGGCTTCTCTTCTCCATCGTGCTGGTGCCAGTCCCATTTAGTACACCAAGGGGACCAGGACCACAGAAATGTCTCTAGTGAACTGCAACCAGCAGTGTGAAACATAAAAGCACTTCTAGGTGCATGTGGTCGCCGATGGCTCAGAAAATGCTGGCAACTCATGAGTGTGTTCCTTGAGCCCAAACAGGGCTAAACAAACTATGGGGCTGCTGGAAGGGTACCTGGGGCACAGAAAAGGACTTGGGAGTGCAGGGGACTTGGAAGAACAAATACAGGGCATACCAGAGGAACAGAGAAAAACAGGAGAAACAGGGGACTGGTGGGGCATTCAGGCAAGCCCCATAGGGGTTACACTTGAGTGGCCTGACACTTTAATTCCAGTGCCATGCAGTCAGGATCTTTGATCTAACTCCATGTATTGTAGTCTCTTTCAGACACTGGATAAACTTGGGCCCCAATGTCCAATTTAAATGATATGATAATGTAATTTACTACTAAAGGTAGCATCCAGTCATTCTCATTTTTAAAATTCTTTGTTAACTGGGTAAAGCTCACTGGGCCCAAGTCCTATTGACAGGAGATGACCCAGGAGCACAGGGGAAGTTAAGTGACTTGCTCAGAGTCACACTGTATTTAAACAGAGGTTGTAGGACTTGAACCAGGGTCTGCTGTATGCACCAAGCTCATTCACAGCTTGTTACTCTAGGCTATACTGCCAGCCCCACCTAAATGTATTGCTGTCACCACATCTACGTAAAACTCACTTTGAGGTTCTCTTTTATAGCATGCACTTAGCTTGGGCTTGTAGATGACTGGCAACACCATGCAAACTGATTCATTGTTCCATATGTTTCACTTACAAGTTTTGTCCCTGTATCACAGGCTCAGCTCCTCAAATGTTCTACCCTGTACCTCCCTAGTCCCCACCTAACTCTCAGCCATCAGCCCCCATACAGCTGTAACCCCCAATAATGCAAGTTGTTGGTGAGCAGTGAGTGGCGCGGATCATACCAGATATAGCAGCGCCACCTGAAGAACTGCACTTTGACCAAGCTTGTTCCCTGTTGCTGACCCTGAAGATGCCAGCACACAAGGGGGACCAATGGACATGCATATGTACTGAGTGCCAAGCATGGATCCCTAGTCAACAGTGTACAGATGACTGGCCACATCATCCAAACTGATTTATTGTTCCACATTTTTTAATTACATTGTTTTCCCATATATCACTGGCCCAGCTCCTCTGATGTTCTCCACTGTACCTGCCCCTGTCCCCACCTATCTCTCAGCTGTCAGCCCCATGGGTCCTGACTACCCTATTGGTGGAGTACAGGTGAGAGATGTATTCCGATCATGCAAGTTGTCAGCAATGGCAAAGGTGGCAGAGACCATCCCAGATACACTGGGGTCCCTGAAGAGCCAACAATGGGACCAAGCTTTGTTCCCCTGTTGACAATGCCTGAAGATGCCAGCACACAAGAGGGACCAATGTGCATGTGTATGCTGTGAGTGCCTAGCATGGGTCCCTGGTCAGCATCTTCTCCTCCCATGGTGTCTTAACTGCACTGCCACCTGCAGTCACCCAGGTGTCAGTATCACACTGAAGAAGGTGACCCTCCCTCTCTAGAGCAGGAAAGCATCCACATGGATGCTCAGTCCTCCCCACCAGTAACCCAGGCTCATTCCTAAATAAGGGTCACCGATCTTATGAGCAATAGTCCCACCACTGGGTGGCTTATTTTCAACACTCTTATGATACACCCCATACTATATGTGGGCATTTCTCTGGGCTGTGCTGCATCCCACATCTATGACAAGGCTTCATGTCATCAAGCCACCTTCCTGCCTTCCCTCTGTAATGGTACTTCTGCTGTTTGATGTGCACCCTGTCTATTTTCTTTCTCTGATACCATGTGTGTTGTCCCCTTTCTTCCACAACCAACTCCTTTGCTTTTGATCTTGTTGTTTCATCAGTACAGCAAACCTGTGTTGCTTTATCTAGCACCAAACCTGCTTTCTTTTCTTTGTCTTTAAATTCAAGTTTATTTAATGACATGGGTACAAAATACAATACAGGCCAGCATGTTATCTTCAAGCAGTCACACATTTTGGTATACAATATGTATCACTGTAACATTTTTAACAGTGTCTCTTTTAACTATTTTGTCAAAGATCTAACTTATTATTCTAGTTTTTTCATCAATAATTTAGTTAGATCTCCAAATTGCATGTCTTACTGCTTGTTCTAAGTTCTGTTACATATTGATCTATGGACTCTGCAGCCCTCTATGTGCATATGAAATTTTTATAATGTTCATAGGTCACATTCTCTTTCAGGATACAAAACCTTCAAACTTTCTGAATACCTCTTCAAGATTTTAAATCTGACCTGCCTCAGGCTGAAAATTATTGTTGATGTTGAATGCTTCTTCTTCTAAGAAAACAGAGGCTTTTACTCTTCCTGACTTCATCTGCACCGACTGGCATGAGAAATAGCTGGAATCTTTGGTGGAACTTCTTTCAGTTTTCTGCCACAAAACAGCTATTTGAAAGCTAGGAGATGGTTGGAGTTTATCAATGTTGCATGTCCTCTGTACCACTTACAGTCTTCTGTCTGATTTGTGCTTTCCTGCCAACAGTCTCCATGTGGTGTTTTTTTTCCTCTTCAGTCTGCAACTCTGAACTCTTTCTGTTCTAGTGCTGCTAAATTCACTTTTCTTTTTTTTTACTTACCATCACCATAATTCCGTTCTGCCATCATGTTACGTTCTTTTTATTTGTGGGTCCTTGTATAACAAGCTACAACTGGTGACTTAAAGGGACACAGTCAAGCCTTTCACATCATATTGTGTCTAGTTCAAAACCTACATTTTATAATTGCTTACTTTCTCTAAAATTCATGATGTTACTAGCTGATTTATCTGATTCCTTTCTTAGTAGAACTGAAACCTTAGTTTGTTTCAAATCTTTGATCTATTATTATTCCATATTTCCTGAACATTATAAACACCCTCAAACAGTGCAGCCACTCATGATACAATAGTTCCTCTCCTCCCTCCCACTGCATCATGAGTGGCTAGACTGTGTTGGGGTGTCTCCAGTCCAGAAAAGAGTCAGCTGGAGTTAATCAAGGAATAGAAAAACATGTTTTTGTGTGATAACACCAGTGTGGTGAGCAGTCCGTTTTCACTTTTATTTTAAAGAAAATGGAATCAGAATCAAACTACTAACTACATCAGCAATCTCTACAGAATGTCAGCAATCATAATATGTGTTTGTTAAACTAGGGACACTTTGAGGCCTAAAGGGGTTGACAGTGTTCCTTTAAACAAAACCATTTTATGACTGCAGCATAGAGTGCACAGTTATACATAAATATTTATTTTACTTATTCATATATGTATCCTTACCGATAGAAAAAATATTCAGGGCCCATCCAGTATGCCCAGTTCCTGCCTAGGCCCTCACCAGTCTAGTGATGGCTATTAGGGTGTACAAATTCATAAACTGTGTATTCACTGAATATTTGATGACTACACTCAGGGTATTTGGGTACTTGACTGTATTTGGATATTGGACTATGCTGACATTCGACCATAATATAGTACATTTATTAAAAATGCTGTCGACATAGGAAAACACATATTAAAATGCTGTACACATGAAAACACCCAAAAATAGACAAATGAGATTTTTTTCTGCTCAGTATGGGTAGAGGGTAATACTAGGTTGTGAAAACATACTATATTGCTGCAGATTCAGACAGGGCAAGACAGTTTAAAAGAAAGCACTAGTTACCTTCATGCACAGTCTTGCCAGTGCATATTTATTAGCTTTATGCATAACAATATATATATGTTTTGTTTTTTTTTGCCGAGCCTCCAGAGGCTCAGCCCAGACCCACTCACCATTCCCACATGCCCAGGCTACTCCCCGCTGGCAGGATTGCTGGTGGCACCCTCCCATAGACATTAGGACAGGTGAGACCCAGCTTGCCCCAGGTCGGGGCCACAGGAGCAGGATTCCCCGGTGGACATGAGTAGGCAGCAGGGATGGCAGTGGGGCCAGAATCGCTCATGTCACGGGGCTGGCATTTTCCTATTGTTGCTTCCTCGGGGTGGGGACGGAATGATGACCAGCATCTGCCCCGCCTCAACATTTTGGCACTAGCCACGGCAGTACCTCCTCCAGAGGTCTGCAATGCACTCGGACACTCAACCCTCCACCCCCAGAGAAAGAGAGCAGTCCTCGGATGCTCCATCTGACTCCAGAGTTCATTTCCAAACCTGGGATGTCTTCATCATGCAAGTGGACATCTTGCTGCTGCACCAGTGGGCCGGCTGCTATGTATAACGATATTTATAAAATGGTAAGGGAAAATCCTGCATCCTGATTGGTTGTTAGACGGCATTAGAAGTGTTTAATGCATGGTTAAAACAAGTGCTGGCCAGTGGACACAGGACATGAAAGAAATCTGGGAGCCAGCAGAATTTTAAAAATATATCAGCTGCCATTTCCCTCCCCAGCTTGGGAGCAGCCTAACACACACACTAGCTTCCTGCCCAGTTCTGCCAAAATGAATACATACAAAAAAAGAAACACATCAATTGAATTCCATTACAGTAAACTCGCGCTTGTAAACAATGATTTTCCATGATGATAGCCACCTACCACTCGGTCCTCCATGTCAGTTAAGTGACATCTCCATGCACCCAGTCCCACTTCAATTAGCGGTCCTCAAGCTACGCCTGCTTGAACACTTGCTGCCTCCCCAAGTCAAACACACCCTTGCCCATCACAGTATTTACAGTGCTTGAAATATGTATGAAAACACAAAAAAACAAGGGCAACCTCCACCTGCCCACTCGCTGAACTTCCAGTCTCCCGCCTAAACCTGTTTCACTGGCATCCAGGGAAAACTAAAAAAAACTGTTGCAGCTGTTTCGTGCCTTTCATGTCATGCACCCGCTTGCTCACCCTCTCACACTGTGCTAACAGCAATAGGAAAAATGAAACTCAGCTGGTTACCTCATGAAATTTCTCCACTTTCAAGTACTGTGCCTGCCTGTGCTATTTGATATCCTCTTCATCCCAAACTCCTCCATAGTAAGAATGAACATTAATAAATAAATAAACTACTCTTTCAGCTGACACTCAGGCTGTGTTCCATATCAAAATTCCTCTGTCCTACCACCTGCCCACTCGCTGAGCTTCTGGTCACCCGCTCTAAATCCCATTTCACTGGCATCCAGGGAAAAAAGCAGCAATGTGGGCCATCTGTGTGAAACGGGGATAATTGTTTCACCACTGGCATTCCCTGGTAAGCACTCACGGTTTTCATTTCAGACTGCATTCTTTCACCCACTCACTGGCTCCTTTGCTCATCTGCTGGGATGTCTCAATAGTAAACAACACATTTCTACTACAGATACTTGGTGTTTGTGTGTGTCCATGGTGGGGGTACAGCCATGACAACCAGCTGCAACCACAGCTAAAGTAGCCTTAATAGGTCAAAACAATCAAGGAAAAAATACATTCAGGTGGAGGAACTATTCTACATAAAAACACATCAAAGATTTTGTGGGTTTTTTACCATTAAACTTATAAATTTAAGTTTTAAATCCATGTAAAATATGTAGCCCATTTTATAAGCACAATAAGACACTCCGGGAGTGCATGAGACATTACTAATGTACAATCAGGGGCTGAAGGCACTCATCCTGTGGCCTCGGCATCACTACGCCTTGCCATGCATTAGAAATGTCTAATGCACGCCACTCGTGTCTTATTGCTTACATATTTCTAGCTGCAGTTTGGCACTAAAATTTGGTTTAAAGAAATGCTTGAAAACATCTGTATAACTATAGCAGCGCTTGCTGGCAGCCATCCTGTGGAGTCACTCACTTCCTTGCCTCAGATATGTTAATGTGCCCTGCTGGTCAATGCATTGATCCACAGGGACACATTTGTATAGCCTGGGCGGGGAAACAAGTGATCCCATAAGATGGCTGCCAGCAGCCTGCTAAATGAAAGTTTTTGAGCAGGTTAGTTGCACATTATAGGCTGGTCTGGGGCAGGGACGGGCGCCCAATGTATTTAGAAGTCCACCGCATGAGGTGGCATTACTTTGTTTTGCACAAATTGTCTTTAATCTTGGCTAAGTGCGAGGGTGAAACCGGAAGTTAGACCATTATATTTCCATTTCACGGCACTTAAATCAAACCCCCATGACCGGGATTTTAGTAGGACCTCAAGCTGTTAGTGTGAGCATCCTAGTGCTGCAAAATATACCATTTTAGTTCTGATTGGTGTTTTGTTGCGTTGTGTTTATGCACCCTCTGGTGAAAGGGTTCTGCTACTTAGCTGTTGCCTTGGGAACCACCCAGAGAATTTTAAACTTCCTGGTACTGTGGTACTCTGGGACTGTGGAGGCTATCCTGCTTCAAAGCCTGAGTTTTCTGCTGAAAAGTTAGTTGTGCATTATAGGCTGGTCTGGTTGCAGAGAAGTGCTCCCAGCATATTTAGAAGTCCACCGCATGGGGTGGCATTACTTCATTTTGCACAAATTAACTTTAATCTTGGCTAAGTGCGAGCATGAAACCGAAGTTAGACCATAAAACTTGATTCACAGCACTTAAATCAAGCTCCCACATGAGCGCGGTGAGCTATGAGCGAGCGAGCTCACGCTCACGCATAGACACGCACACAGACTCTGCACGCCTAAGCTCATGCCATGCATGTCAAGAGGGCAAAGAGGGCAAAAGTGGAGCAAACCATGGAAATTCTGTGCTACTGTAGGTAATTTCAGGCTTGCTTTGGGGACCACCTCAAACCTGGGGATATAAGGCCTTTATAAGACACTTTATGTGTGTATGCTAATTGATCAATAATATATTGCTAGTGTGTGTTCTATTTTACATCTAATAAAACAAGTAACAAAATGAGTGACTTAATCTCCCTAGACCCTACAGCAAACTCAAGTGAGATCACACCAAGCACTAACCATTGTGATATTATAATGACATTGGATGGGGAAACTGGTTTGAAGTGCACTACTTGCCTCATGTATACCTTGTTTGATAAACTACCATCTTGCCCAATTTATATATGTGAAAATGTGTTAACAATAGTGTTTTAAGGGCAGATGTAGACACATTCTATAACAGATTGGATCAACTTGAAAAACAACAAGACAGTATGGCAAATAAATTACATAGCATTAATCATGTATCAGGTGGTGACAATGAAATTAGTGATTGCCCTGTAAACAATGAACAAGTAGCCCCTACTACTTTGAAACAACTGCAACTCCAAATCATACTGAGAAAAGGAAACATCCTCTGGGGATAAGGACAGCCGATGTTTAAACTCTGATGAGTGGGAGGAGGTCAGTTATGGACGAACCAAAACTAGATGAAGAGCGATTGGAAACCAAACTGAACTGACAAATAGATACCTACCCTAGTTAATTTAATTGATGGGGAAGACGGCATTACTAATGGGCAGATGAGCAGACATGAGGGTGGTGAGGACATTATAGCCACACCTAACTCCATCTCTCACCATCTCATTGAGGGAAGTGTAGAGGTACCCACCCTAGTATATCTGTTAATGCCCCAGGTTTGTTAAATGGAGACGCTATTGCCGAAAGCATGTAACCAAAAAACAATGTAACCCATGCCCCTGCACCAGCAGGCCACCTTAGTCATGCTTTTAACAAATCCTCTATACAGATCAGGTTCCCAGGAGCTGGAGGCAGGCTTCTGTTATCCCAATCCATAAAAGGGGAAAAATCAAAGGTTACAAATTATAAACCCATTAGCCTTACCTCTGTGTGTGGTAAACTCCTAGAAAGATTAATTAAAACTGAAATCAATAAGGATATGTTAAAACTAGGGCTCAAAGACAATACCCAGCACGGGTTTCAGAAAGGCCTTTCCTGTATAACCAACCTTGTGACATTCTATGAGTTTGTTAGTGATCGCTGGACAAAGGCATACCAGGCAGTGTCATCCTTCTAGACGAGGAAAGCCTTTGACACTGTCCTCCGTGATTTATTAGTTAACAAAATATCACTGATGGATATAAACAAATATATTGTTAGATGGTTTGCCAACTGGCTAACTGACCACAGACAATCAGTTAGGATCAATGGATCATGGTCTGATGAGGGTCTTGTTACTAGCGGTGTGCTACAGGGCTCAGTCCTCGGCCCTGTGCTATTTGGACTCTACATCAGTGACATGGGATCAGGGCTAAGCAGTATAGTCTCCAAGTGTGCAGATGATACAAAGGTTGGTGGTGGAGTTGATTAGCTGGAGAAGCATCTTGTATTAAGCCATAATTTAAAACAAATAGAAGAATGGGGGATAAACAACAAAATGATGTTTAATGAATCCAAATGTACAGTTATGCACTTTGGTCAGAAAAATCAGAGGTTCCAGTACAAATTAAATGGTAAAACTCTGAAAAAAAGCAAGTAAAGAGAAGGACCTTGGAATATGGGTTAATACGGATCTCTCATCAGTCACGATAGAATCATCTCACAAGTAACTACTAGACTACTGCGTTCATACAAACCTTTGTAATAAGGGACAGTAAAGGTATAATTAAATTATACAAGACTTATGTGATATTCCATCTGGATAATGGATCACCAATCTGGAATCCGTATTTAGGCGTGACATTAACCTTTTAGAAAAAAGCAAGAAAGGTCACAAGGTCAATCGAAGGGCTAAAATCTCTTGAATACCTGGCTAGGATTACAAGACCAAAATTATTTACCCTGGAGACCAGACAAAAAGAGGGATCTATTACTTCTTTATAAAATCCTTAAAAATCCTGGTTAAATGGCCGAATGTGGCATAAAATGTAATAACAAGATAAAAACCTTAGCTCTCATAACAAACAGAGCAAATACAGTGAAACGTAGCAACTTTTTACTGCAAGATCACTAGAACCTGAAACTCACTACTATGCCATTTAGTAAATATCCCAGCCTTTGAAACCTTTAAAAATATTTTGATGTATTCCTGGTCCAGATTGAATCAGGACAGTAGACTCACTAGGAGTGGAAGACAATTTAATGGGCCTTGGCCTACCTTGTCTTTAAATAACAAGTATTACCAAGTATTATTATCAAGCACTTTTTCAAACTTAAGTTTTAAAGCCAGAATGATGAAAATGCAGTTAGAAAAATATTTTGTTAAACAGAAATGCTAATCAGGGGCATATGCACTGACAGGAGAGTGCACAAGGTAATCTGTGTTTTTATTTACTAGATTAGGCAATTTTGTTACATGTTCTGTTCTGTCTGATTTGTATACAAAAATGAAGAGAACATCTGTTTTGGAGAACTAAAACTGAAAGACTGTGTTTGTTTTGGAGACAGGAAAGCAAATCTGAGTTGCACAGAGGAGCAAATATTCAGACTTTCATACTATTGTTTTGCTATTTTTTTTATTATTTTAATTTTTTCCATACTATTATTTTGATCACTATATGGCCTGAAAGTTAATGCCTTAATAAGAAGTACATTTTGTAACCCAGTGCCTGGCTACACTGGGATTGGAGAAGTCACACTGCAAAAAAAAAAAATAAATAAGAGAAAAATGTTTAAGTAAATTTTAAGATCATTGTCATTTTAACAGCAGCAGTGGTCATAAAGCCACAAGCCAATCAAAATGCCAAGTGGCAAGCACAACAGCATATGACATATGTTGCCAACACCCTGTCTTCCTGCATCGGCAGGCAACTTCATTGCCAGTGGCATGCCACCACCCACACTACTGTCACCTGGGCTGCTAGCGCCACTCACTCTAGTTCTTTCAGAACTATCTGACCACTAGCATCCTCTGAATGGAACAGATCCATCTCCCCATGACACCCTCAAGTTCACAACACAGTTGCTGCTGGTACTCACTCCTTGACTCTGCATGGCCAGGCACAGTACCTCACATCTGAATCTTGGGTCTAGCATGGTTGCAAACACATAACTAGTATTGTTGTGTACAGTTTCCAACTGTGATCTTAACCCCTAGGAAGCCATTCAATGAGTTCCTTGATGGGATCTGGAAACAGGTCTATACTGCTCTGCTCCTGGAAACTCTCCATAGTTGACATGAGGAGATGGACAGCTAGAATGACCTGACTCAGTGACACTGTACTGGAGCTTAGGTCATGGGTGTATTTCTCAAAGCAAGACAGAACCTGGACCATGCCCTCAATGATGCTCCAATACTGGTGTAGCAGTACCCCACCAATATACTGCTCAATGGATAACATATGTAGAACATGCTTCTGTATCAGCAGGCATTGCAACATATAAAATATACTGTTCCATCGTGTACTGACATCTTTGAATTAGCTGATATTTTGGTAAAGCAAGCTGGTCCTGAACAGTTTGCAGCTCTTGGTTGCCTTAAGAGAATGATAGAAATGGCTACAGATGTTTCTTGAAGTATCAACAATATGAGAAACACCTACATTGCTCAGGAGAGCACCATTGACCAAGAGGTTCAATGTGTGATCAAAGCAGCAGATTCCTGAAGCGACAGTCAAGAACTGCATTTACCATGTTCTTCCCATTATCTGTAATAATTAACCCAACATGCATACCTGTTGTACTAATCCAGAAGTCCAGCATTTCTTGCAAAGATGTAGAATGTTAACACCGTTGTGTTCACTTGGAAGGACTGCAACATTAAGGAGAGCACACATTCAGCAGGATGGGGTATTGACAGCCAAGGCCAAAGGAAGAGGAGGAGGAATCAACAGCAATTATGCCACCATGTGCCACACAGAAACATAGAAATTGTGGGCAGATAAAACTGCTAGGCCCATCTAATCTGCCCATAAGCCCTACATTGTCGCGGCCTTTGACCCTACGTGGTCAATAGCTTTTCACCACTTCTTCCCGCCCCTAAGGTTCCCTTATGCCTGTCCCAGGCATGCTTAACTCCCTCCACTGTCCTAGTTCCCACAGCCTCCTGTGGCAAGCTATTTCATGTGTCTAGCACCCTCTCTGTGAAGAAAAACTCCTCACATTTCCTCAACCTGCCCCATTCCAGTCTCATATCTTGTGTAGGGGAACACCAGTGTGCTATGAGTGACAGGTATGCATGCAGTGAGTGTATGTAGTGAGTTTGTATAGGTCCATACATCAGAGTGCAGTGCAAAATGCTGCCTCAGCCTGGTTCGGCAATTTCTCCACATGACTACGGAATGCCTCATAGATATTTAGCATGACTGTATGAGAACAAGCATTTGTCAATGTCGAAGTTCACCATTGGTATTGGTATTGTACCGGTGGGGTGGGGCAGGACAAGTCAAGGAAGCAGGTAGAGTAAGGGGCTTAGTGTAAAACAGCTCTGGTGCTCATTGGTTGATCTATCAGTTGGCAGAATTCATTTGATTCCTATTCTGTGTGGCAGTTGAAACTGCCAAGTAACATGAGTCCTGCATTGGCGTGATGTTCCTCGCGATTTTCCATGTGAAAGTGGGTTCATGACAGTCACTATCAGTATTTTAGCAACCTAAGGTGAGCTGAGCCAGTAGGCTGAGCTGTGCAAGAAAGAGCAGTGAGCAGAGACTCAGAATAGGACAGAAAAGCTGAACCGCTGTCATAGCATTTAAATAATTATTATTACCTTAGTTTTACATTTGTTACTGGCTCCTGATACTATGTATATATGCCAAACCCTTCCCTTTGTTGTTGTTCTTTTTTTTTTACATTATGTTTATCCTCCTACAGCAGGTCGCCTGCCAACCTACCGGAGCTCGGGGTCTTTCAGGGACTTGTAGCGCCTTAGCACTCGTGGAACCCCAGATCTTGGCCCAGAGGCTTCATCCTTGGTGGCCCCCATGTTATTCTCCGTTTTCTCCCTTGGGTGACCCTAATCCTGAGACCCCAGAAGTGGTGACACATGCATTCTCTTCCTCCCCACCAACCTCCGATGACCCAGGCTCATTCCCGAATCCGTGTCACTGGCGTGGTGCAAGGTGTGGCATCCAGCGCCTCAACCCTCTGCGCCACCTGGCCACCTTTGCTGTTCTTGAACCGCTAATGCGGGACCCTGAGAAGACAGATAGCTCTTGTTGTCATCTTGGCCTTGCATGATGTTCTCGAAGCAGTTCTCTGCCAGTTATGCAGCTGGTAACGCACACCTTGGGGGCGTTGTGAGACATGAGGGCACAGCCAGGTGCCTTCACAGCCCGGATGTGGGTTAATCCACATTATCAGCACACCCTGAAGTGTGTTAATGCACTTATTATGTTTAAATAGCCAAAAATATCCAAATAGGTGTTTTTTGTTTGCTGTTGAAACAACAAAAAGGGACTGTATCCTACCTCACAGAAAAATAGTCCCCAAGTAATAATGCATTTCTCAGTGGTTTCATGCACAAACAAATGTCAGAAATACAGTGCTGGCATGATTTCTGATTTAATGTGCATAATACTGTTCCACACAATGCTATCAGTGCCACCTTGTTCACTGTCTCTGTCTGTCCGTTGATCTCTCTCTTGCTCACTCTTTCTCCTGCTCTCCACTTGCTTACTGTGCCCTGTGTTGCTAACCCAATATGCTTATCACACTGAGGGACTGTGGCAGTGTACACTAATTGACTGCTGTGGCTTAACAATGATGGTGGCCACAAGTGCCCAGACCAGGAGCTGTGCAAGACTATAATGCTGCCACACTGAACTGTACAGTTAACACTGTGGCTCATGGCACACTGTGCTATGTAGCCAATCATTCCCTTGCTGAGCTGTGCAGGAAAACAGCGGTGATTGCAACAAAGTCCAAGTCTTACCAAGATTTGCACAGTGACTACAACTGCCACATAGACCTTGATGAAGACGAACAGTGCATGTCCAGGGACCACACAGTACTTTTTAACACACCCAGACACACACACAGTGAGAGACACACACAGAGGGCAAGTGGCACAGCAGCAGAACAGAGGTTCCCCTCTGTACTCTCTCCCACTCTCCTGCAGCATTGTGGCAGCTGCACCTCTATGGGGTGCGCTGGACAGCACTGAAACCTGTGCTTTGCATTGGGGCAGGCACCGTGAGCCATCACTGCAGGCGGTTGGTGCAGTTCTGCCTCTTCCTCTCCACACACTCAGTACTGGCTTTGACTGTTTGGGTGCTGACAGGAGAGCTAAATTATTAATAGCTCAGCAGTGGACTGCGACAACACAGACAGAGACAAACAGACAGAAAGACACATGTTTACCTCCTGCACCTAGCGTCTGTGTCTGTCTGTGCAGCCTCTTGCTGTGTTCCTGCACCCCTTTCACTCTCTCTCTCTCTCTCTCTCTCTCTCTCTCTCTCTCTCTCTCTCTCTCACAGGAGTAGGAGTCAGGATCGGAAATGGAGCAGTGTGTCTCTGGGAGGCTGGTGGGCCAAACTGCATGCATGCCTCTTCCTGACTAGCTCCCGTGGCTAGTGTCAAGACAGCAAGTTTGCTGTATGAGGTGTATATATATATTTATTGCAAAATACTTAGTTAATGCATCAGTTAGGGTTGTTACAAATGTGATAAAAGTTGGGAAATGTGGCATTAAGGTTTCCAACCCTAACACCCCACCCCACCCCAACCTGCAGACACTGACGGCATCGGGTCTGCCTTGGGTCATCAGCCCTAATGCTCACCCACCTCCAGCCTCATCCTGCAGGCACTGACAGGTGTTGGGGGTGTCCTTTGGGGTCGCTAGGCCCATCCAGTCTTCCATAAGCCATGTATTTGATTACAGCTTCTGACCCTCCCGCTGCCTTACCTCTATGATTCCCCTATACCTGTCCCATGCATGTTTACATCCAACCACAGTGCTTGCTCCCACCACCTCTTGTGCCAGACCATTCCATGCGTCCACCACCCTCACTATGAAAGAAAACTTTCTGACATTCCATCTTAACCTGCCACCTTTCAATGTCATGTCATGACCTCTCGTTCTTGTACTCCTCTTGTATTTGAAGATTTCTCCCTTGCACCTTGTTTATGCCCTATATGTTTGCCCCATGCATAACTGCACACAGTACTTCATGTGATGCCTGACCATGGCTTTATATCATGGCATCACTACCTGCTGTCTTGTGCTGGTGATACTCGTTCAGGTCCTTTTTTCTTAGTGACTGTCAGCAACTACCCCCTACCCCTCCCCATCATGTAGCTCTCTCCAGTCATGAGCATGCAGGGAAACGTGAAACTGTTGGCAGATAAGGACTGCTAGGCCCATCCAGTGTGCCCATAAGCCCCATACTTGATTATGGTTTCTGACCCTCCTCAGCTTTACCTTTATGGTTCCCCTATGCCTGTGCCATGCATGTTTAAATCCAACCACTGTGCTTGCTCCCACCACCTCTTGTGCCAGACCATTCCATGTATCCAGCACCCTCTCTGTGAAGAAAAACTTCCTCACATTCCTTCATAACCTGCCACCTTCCAATGCCATGTCATGCCCCATCTTTTTTTACTCCTCCTATATTGCAAGATGTCTGCCCCTGCACCTTGTTTATGCCCTTGAAGTTTCTATCATGTCCTCTCTCTCCATCATCTCCTCCAGTGAGTACATATTGAGGTCCCTTAATCTCTCCTCATAAGTTTTGTGGTGCAAGCCCTGTTCCATCTTAGTCAGCCTTTTCTGGACCACCTCCAGCCTGTTAATGTCCTTTTGAAGGTGTGGCCTCCAGAACTCACACAGTACTCCATGTGAGGCCTGATCAGGGTTTTATATAACAGCATCACTACCTCTTGTGTTCTGCTGGTGACACCCCTGCCTATGCACTACAGCATGCCACTGGCCTTCCCTGCTGCCCTTGCACTCTGCTTTGATATTTTTAGGTCATCTGAGATAATAACCACGAAGTCCCTTTCTTCCTGGTGACTATCAGCAACTCCCCTTCCCCATCCTGTGGCTCTCTCCAGTCGCGAGCATGCGTAGCGAAACATAGAAACATGGAAAATGTTGGCAGATAGGACTGTTAAGCCCATCCAGTCTGCCTATAAGGCCCGTACTTCATTACAGCTTCTGTCCCTCCCTCTGCTTTACCTCTATAGTTCCCCTATGCTTGTTCTGTGCATGTTTAAATGCAACCACAGTCTTTGTTCCTACTGTACCACCTCTTGTTGCAGACCATTCCATGCATCCACCACTCTCACTGTGAAGAAAGACTTCCTCACATTCCTTTTAACCACGAACATATGAACATACAAAATTGGCAGCAGATATCGTCCCCAGGGTGTATTAAGTCTGCTCATGTGTGCAGCAATCCAACTTTATACTGCATTGCTGCCCTCCCTACTTGTTATCACTTACCTTGTCCCACCCCACTTAAGGCATTAGCTTTACCAACCATAACACCCCACCTCCACCCTGCACAGATGAAGAGGGATCGGAGGTGGCATTGACTTCTTCAGCCCTAATGCTCACCACATTCCATCAGAAAATAAGCTGGGCAGGCACAGCACAGGAAAATGGGGTGAGCATTAGAGCTGAAGATGCCAATGCCACCCCTGATCCCTTCTTCTATCTGTGCAGGGTTCTGTGCAGGTGGGATGTTATGGTTGGTAACCCTAATGCCACATTTCCTAGTTCTGTCACCTTAACCCTAATTGATGCATTAACAAAGTTTTTGCAATTTATTTCCTTACTTTTTGTGCTTTCCTCCCTCCACAGATGTGCATATAGTACATGGTTAGAGCTTATTGTGAATGAAAATCAGAGGCTCTTAAAATCTTGTTGTATGACAGTTTAAAGGTCAAAGTTATTGCACTATCGTTCTGACATCACATCGATAGTACAACAACTTTTCAGCCTTCTTCTGCCACCTGATTGGCTCACTCAATCGGTTCCTACTATAAAAAAGTATCAGAAACATGGTGGTAGCGATTTAGTAAGCGCCAATCAGTGGACC
Source organism: Neoceratodus forsteri (assembly GCA_016271365.2). Taxonomy (NCBI): domain Eukaryota; kingdom Metazoa; phylum Chordata; order Ceratodontiformes; family Ceratodontidae; genus Neoceratodus; species Neoceratodus forsteri. Next base: position 153,565,846 of record CM028131.1, on the reverse strand, counting down.
CTACTTGGTTTGACACGAAGAGCCTCACATGGCTCTGTGTCACAAAAGTGATTTTAATTTTTTAATTTAAAAATAAAATCTTCTAAAACCAGATGCTGAAGGGTGGGAGAAGTCAGAGTGAGCGAGAAGGAGATGTCAGAGCAAGTGTGAACAGGGAACGGGAGCAGCACAAGTGCAACAGTTAACCAGCAAGTATAAAAAATGTAATTCATGCTAAATAAGCTCTGACCATATCCTATATAAAATATATAGAATAATGGATGGATGGACATCCACAACAGGCTATGTTTCCATCGAGGGAGTTGATGACATTATAGAGACCTCGAGAGCAAAGCTCGAGAGGTCTCATTGAAGTCATCAACTCCCGAGATGGAAATGCAGCTTTTAGTTGTGGATGTTCACCATCCACTGTTTTATATAGTATATGTTTTGTTTGTTTCTCATTATTTTATTGAAATTACTTGCTGTGGGTGCTGGTCCATTCCTCTTGGTGCTCCTGCTCGCTCCTGATCCCCGCTGCCACTCCTGCTCCGTCCGATCCGCTTCTAACTTTAACTTCTCCGCACTGCTTAGTTTTAAAATTAGAAAAAAAAAATTTTTTTTCCAAAATGGAGCCATATATGGCTCAACATGTCCTGGCTCTGAATTCAACTGTCGGTGGCACCTCTGCCTGGTGCATGCTAAGTGCGCCCGCCATGTTTGTTTTTTACAGAGAACCTCGGCTGAGCAATCAGGTGGCAGATCAAGGGTAAAGAGTTGTTGTACTATCGATGTGATGTCACAACGATAGTACAACAACTTTTGACCTTGAACCGCCTATAACAACATTTGGAAAACAATGGTTTTCCATACTGTCAAGCTCTAACCATATACTATAGTGGATTGGTGAACATCCACAACTAAGGTTCGTTTCCATCTCGGGCAGTTGATGACAACAATGAGACCTCTCGAGCTTCACTCTCGAGGTCTCTATGATGTCATCAGCTCCTCAATGGAAACACAGCCTTTGTGATGTTCACCATCCACTATTCTATATGTATGTACAGTGGAAATGCATAAAGCTATAAGAAGGCATAGTGAAATTGCAACAAATAACCATAACTGTGTCATCTTAAATAGTTTTCACCCCAAATGGTCTACATATCCTTCTTATCACCTCACCACTCATACCCAGTTTAGAAAATATTCAAATCCCCACCAAAACATAATTCTGTGCAAGCACAACACCATTGCACCCCATAGGTGTGAAACCACATTTTGGTCAGGATTTGAAAATGTCAGCTGTAAACACATGATGTGTGTGTAGTAAGAAGACTATGTTGAAATATAGGGTGAAAATATTGAAATTTTCCAACGTTACGAGTGTGCGTAGCCTGATTGCAATGAATGCCCATAACACAGCTATTTTATAAATTTTGACACAGATTTTCAACATGGGCTTTTGTGACCACACCTCATGAACACTGGTACTGTCATTACCTTACTCAGTCCCAAAGGTGATTTGGCACAGTGACCACACCATTCTGCACCGCAGGTGTGAAAACACATTTTGGGAAGGACTTGAGAAATGACAGATCTTCTTTTCATGAGATTGTGTGAAAAAATGTGCATGTTGAAAGCGTTTGAGTGAAAATTTTAAAATTGACAAAGTTACGCACGTGCGTGAGAAAATGTCACAACTAGTGTGCATAATTTGGGCATTTTTTCATATTTTTGCACCAAATTTTCAACATGGGCTTTCTGATCCCACCTCATGAACAGTGGTACTGTCATTTCCATACTTGGACCCAAAAGGTGATGTTGCATAACAACCACGCCATTCTGCCACAGGTGTTAAAACACATTTTGGGCAGGATTTGAGAAATGACAGCTATACTGTTCATGAGGGTGTGTGAAAAAATATGTATGTTGAAAATTTGGAGTGAAAACATTAAAAATTGGCAAAGTTGGTGCATGGTAGGTAAATGTCAGCAAGTCGTCTAACGTGGGCGTTTTTTGTATTTTTGCACCACATTTTCAACATGGGCTTTTGGGACCCACCTCATGAACAGTGATGGCACTGTCATTTTCATTACTGGGTCCCAAAAGTTGATTCAGCAGCAACCTCAAAATCATCCTTCAGGACCAAGTAAGCGAAATGGCTGGGCCAGTGTTCATGAGGCTGGGTCACAAAAGCCCATATTGAAAATCTGGTGCAAAAATACCAAAAATGGCTGCAATATCAACATAAGTTCAAAACCCATTGACTGCCATTTTACAGTGCTTATCTTGGTTGTTCAGTTTACAGTTGGGCTTTGAAGAGTGCAGACGTGTCCCAGTCCAGAGAAGATGACAGTGCTTGACCTCCAGTGGTAAGTATAGGGTGAAGGGGGTGGGGTGCTCAGTGGGAGGGTTGGGATGGGGGAGGAGGCAGGGAGATGAGGAGGGAATGCTTTCTTTACAGGAAAAATAACACATCGGGGATGGTTTTGTTTTTACAGGGACAATGTATAGAAATGTTTGGGGACACTGGGGTGGGCTCCCCAGTGTTCTACAGTAGTGGGGGTTATGACAACTGGGGATACTGGGAGTGGGCTCCCACTGTTCCACACTGGTCAGAGGGAAGGGCTAGTGCCAGCACAGGTATTGGGCACCCCATTGTTGACAACTATTTCTACATTGTTTGGGGACACTGGGAGTGGGCAACTATTTGGGGCCTTGGGGACACTGGGAGTGGGCAACTATTTGGGGCTGCAAGACAAGGAGGAGCACGACAGCTACAGGATGCGGGAAGTGACCCAGGTGGTGGTGACACCAGGAGGGAGTGGGCTACTGCTGACACAGGGATTGGGTGCCCAGTTGTCTGTAACTATTTCTACATTGTTTGGGCACACTGGGAGTGGGCAACTATTTTGGGGGCTTGGGGACACTGGGAGTCAGAAACTATTTGGGGGCTGCAGGACAAGGAGGAGCAGGACAGCTACAGGATGCGGAAAGTGACCCTGATGGTGGTGGTGGTGATGTCAGCCAGGCTAATCATATTCAGGACAGTGAACAGCTGTTTGGTGGGCAGTGTTCTGCAGAGGAAAGGAAAAAGCCGCAGTATGATTGGTGCAGCATTTTCTTTTCAAGTGCAGACCACTTCAGGCAAAACAGCATCACAATCAGCCTGGCTGATGATTCATGTGATACTGTCGAGCCCCTGCAGACCACTCTACATTGGACAGACAGTGTCACACCCCTGAAAAGTCACTCTACTGCAAGAGGTTCACTCATGTGCACATGCACGCATGCACAGCAAACCTAAAAGTAGTTCACAGTGGGATATGGTATTGCTGTTGCAAAAAGGTAGAAGTCTACCGAATTCAGAATTTTCAACAATAGAATAAGGTTGCAGATCCAGGGCAGTGATTTTATCTATGAGCTGTGTGATCTGAACAGCTGTGGGGTGAGTTGGCAAGAACTTTGTACGAGCCTGAAATGCTTCCTTTATTGTGAGAGTAGGCTTTTGAAATGGCATTGCCTTGCTCCTGGCCCTAGCTCCAGAGTGGACAAATATGGGTGACTAGGCTGTTGGGGAGGAACATCATGAACTGCACTTCTCTGAACCATTTGTGATGGACTTGGTGTTGTGCCTGTCAGAGTACTTGGGAAAGGACTGGAAACAAGATTTTTCTGGTGTTCAGGTCCTTGCTGACTGCCTCTGCCACCATCACCACCAGCAACAGCATTAACAGAGTCAGGAACTGGTTTTGCTTTTTAAAATACAGTGTGCAGTGGCATGAAGAGACAATGCCAGCAGGTGCTTTATTCAAGTTAGTCGCTTCAGGATGCTTTTCAGAAGGTGGTTCCAAGACAGTTCATCAACATTTTCCACAGCTGAGACTCTGGTCACAGTGTGAACACACAGCTCCTTTTTATCATCCTCCTGCTTAGAGAAACATATCCACGTATCACTGGATCTTGAACTTCTACCTGACCTCAACCCTCTTGCACGCTGCTTGTGCCAATGATCACCAGATTCAGTTTGGAGTGGTGCAGAAGATTGTAGTGAACTGACACCAGATGTAGTATTAGAACCTCTTGGATGAGCAAAAGTTAGGATAGACTGCTTAGTTTTATGGCTGTGGCAGAGCCTACAGCCATCTTGCTGTCTGTAGCTGGAAAATGGAATCTCGTGGAACACATTTTTGAGTTTTCAATGTATCCTTCCACATCTACAAATCACTATACCCACTGAAATAAAAGACTCCCTTCTTTCTGTTTAGAATGTTGTGGACAGAACTCCAAGCTGCTTATCAGATGGCCATTAGGAAACTGAAACAGCTTGTTAAATATTGGTTGCCTATTAAACTGGAGATTTGTTTACCCTTCAAAATGCAACAACTTGCACATTTAAATACTTAATATTTAAACATTTTCTTGCTACTAGCTTCAGTTGGGCAGGTATCGTTTTCAAGAGAGATTCATACCTTATAAATGTCACCCTATACCAGCAACAAATCTAAAAGATTTACACTGTTTTTTTTTTTAATCTCTTAAGACACTATCTGATAAGTACTGTCTAAGACATATGCCAGGTCTTCTGTGAACTATTCAGGCTAAATATATAGCAGACAGCAGGCATTTTTTACTATGCCTTTTTTTGGGGAGGGGAATATATTGAGCTACAGCAAACACACACTCACACACATGCACATATACTGTACACACCATCGTCATGGCCACAACATTTGAAATAAATACTGCAATCTAATATATTATAGAATGATACATAAACTGTTTATGTCAGTGAACACAGTGAAGTTTAGTTTACAGTAGATTCCTTTAAATATTTCTAATCCTATATTTTGTATCCTGGATCGTGCAGGGAGATGCTACATCTCATTGTTATAGGGATCTTCATTTTACACATTTTGTCCTAGATTAGATGCACTATCTTGTTTTCAGTGGGGTCATGATTTTACCATTTTTATAACGTATTTATTCAGGGTAGCCTAGTCCAGATGTAAAATATTGTTTTCAGTGTGTTCTGATTTTATGCACTGCAACATAATATTGTGTAGATGTAGAGCCCACTGAAAATAAGATGTCATGTCTTCTGTGAACTATCCAGGCTAAATATAAAGCAATCAGTAGGCATATTCTAGGAAAACACATTGTAAAACTGTGTCAATGGAATATCACATTGAAACTGCCCTCAGCAGATCTACATTGTGCAACTTCATTAGAAATAATGGGTAAAAGCATCCCAAAGCTTTCCACAGCCACATTGGCTCTGACCAGAGTTTGTTTTAACAGTAGGTGTTGGATGGCGAGGAACAGTGGCAGCTTTTTGTGCCTGACTTCAGCAGCTGATTTTTTTGTATTGTTTTTACCCCAGTGCTTTCTTGAGTAATGAGGGAGGACTCTGTTTCAGCATCCTCAGGCTCACTCAGGTTATTATTCTCAGAGGATGAGTCATGGAACACATCTTCAAGCCTTTTTCAATCTTCTGGGGTTTGAGCATATTCCGACTCTGGAGGGATTGCCTCACTCTCCTCATCACGCTCAGAGGAACTGCTTGTATTTAACCACCAAGACTGCATCTCAATGCTTCTTTCATGAACTGTGGCCATGGTGGTACTGGAGGATTTGGTGGTGGGTAATGGTGTGGAGGTGGTGGTAGTATTGGAGATAGTGTTGATGGTGAATGTGGCAGCAGCATTGGAGGTGGTGTGATGGGGCAGCCAATGTGGTAACAACATTGACCACTACAGAGGCTGAGACATGCATTGGAACAGTAATGGTGGCTGTGGTACTGGCAGTACTAGCACTGGCTGAGTAACAACTAGTCTGGTTGGAGTGAAGGGGACAGCAGGATAGTGAATGTGTTAAAATTGACCCCTGTCTGAATCACTTTTGGGGGCTGGTCAAAAGCTGTTTTCTGACTATACTTCGTTGGCATGAAATTTCCACTCATCAGAAAATTGCAGAAAAGTGGAATGCTTTCAATTATGCATATTTTACTTTTCTTATGCTATAAATAATGTTTCTAATGCAATGTATGCAAAAATATATATATATTTTTACATCAGTAGGAACCAGGAACAGGAAAAATATTGTCTTTTACCTATCCAACTGTGGGTCAGCAAACATAACTGATGGCTCAGACAATTTCTGTAGCATCTGGACTCCGGACACAAAAAGACTTCAAATATGTTTTTATATTCTTGTCTGTAACATTTTATTTTAAAAATCAGGCCACGCACAAAGCTGCTCCCCTGGCCCTTGCCAACCCTAAGGTATAGACAAAGACTGTAGCATCTGGTTCAGAGACAAAAGACTTAAACAATTTTTTTAATTGTTGCTTCAGCTTTTACTATTTTAACAACAGTCAGAAAACTAAGCATAGGAAGCAAAGGTGCCCCCTGTACCCTGCATTGTCTAGCCTAAGGCACAGACAATATCTGTGGTGTCCCGGAGACTAAACGGGTAAAGACTGCAATAGTTTTTTTTTTAATTGTTGTTTGTAAGAAGCCATAAAGCAAAGTGGCGTGTGCTCACTCCTTGCTTTCAATATATTTTATGCACTGACTGCAGTGGCGGTGCTCACTCCTTGCTTTCAATATATTATGCACTGCCTGCAGTGGCGGTGCTCACTCCTTGCTTTCAATATATTTTATGCACTGACTGCAGTGGTGGTGCTCCACTTGCTTTCAAAATATTTTATGCACTGACTGCAGTGGCGGTGCTCACTCCTTGTTTTCAATATATTATGAACTGACTGCAGTGGCAGTGCTCACTCCTTGCTTTCAATATATTATGCACTGACTGCAGTGGCGGTGCTCACTCCTTGCTTTCAATATATTTTATGCACTGACTGCAGAGGCGGTGCTCACTCCTTGCTTTCAATATATTTTATGCACTGACTGCAGTGGTGGTGCTCACTCCTTGCTTTCAATATATTATGCACTGACTGCAGTGGTGGTGCTCACTCCTTGCTTTCAAACTATTTTATGCACTGATGCAGTTGCGGTGCTCACTCCTTGCTTTCAAAATATATTATGCACTGACTGCAGTGGCGGTGCTCACTCCTTACTTTCAATATATTTTATGCACTGACTGCAGTGGTGGTGCTCACTCCTTGCTTTCAATATATTTTATGCACTGACTGCAGTGGTGGTGCTCACTCCTTGCTTTCAATATATTTTATGCACTGACTGCAGTGGCGGTGCTCACTCCTTGCTTTCAAAATATATTATGCACTGACTGCAGTGGCAGTTCTCACTCCTTGCTTTCAGTATATTTTATGCACTGACTGCAGTGGCGGTGCTCACTCCTTGCTTTCAATATATTTTATGCACTGACTGCAGTGGCGGTGCTCACCCTTGCTTTCAATATATTTTATGCACTGATTGCAGTGGCGGTGCTCACTCCTTGCTTTCAATATATTTTATGCACTGACTGCAGTGGCGGTGCTCACTCCTTGCTTTCAAAATATTTTATGCACTGACTGCAGTGGCAGTTCTCACTCCTTGCTTTCAATATATTTTATGCACTGACTGCAGTGGCGGTGCTCACTCCTTGCTTTCAAAATATTTTATGCACTGACTGCAGTGGCGGTGCTCACTCCTTGCTTTCAAAATATTATGCACTGACTGCAGTGGCGGTGCTCGCTCCTTTCTTTCAATATATTTTATGCATTGACTGCAGTTGCGGTGCTCACTCCTTGCTTTCAATATATTTTATGCACTGACTGCAGTGGCTGTGCTCGCTCCTTGCTTTCAATATATTTTATGCACTGACTGCAGTTGCGGTGCTCACTCCTTTCTTTCAATGTATTATGCACTGACTGCAGTGATGGTGCTCGCTCCCTTGCTTTCAATATATTTTATGCACTGACTGCAGTGGTGGTGCTACTCCTTGCTTTCAATGTATTATGCACTGACTGCAGTGGTGGTGCTCGCCTCCTTGCTTTCAGTATATTTTATCTGACTGCAGTGGCGGTACTCACTCCTTGTGTTCAATATATTTTATGCACTGACTGCAGTGGTGGTGCTCACTCCTTGCTTTCAATATATTTTATGCACTGACTGCAGTGGCGGTGCTCACCCTTGCTTTTAATATATCATGCACTGACTTCAGTGGCGCTGCTCACCTTGCTTTCAATATATTTTATGCACTGACTGCAGTGGCGCTGCTCACTTCTTGCTTTCAATATATTTTATGCACTGACTGCAGTGGCGCCTGCTCACCCTTGCTTTCAATATATTTTATGCACTGACTGCAGTGGCACTGCTCACTCCCTGCTTTCAATATATTTTATGCACTGACTACAGTGGCGGTGCTCACTCCTTACTTTCAATAAATTTTATGCACTGACTGCAGTGGCGGTGCTCACTCCTTGCTTTCAATATATTTTATGCACTGACTGCAATGGTGTTAGGCAGACACAAAATGCCTATGTGCTCTGCCAAAACAAAGACTGCAGCATCAGGAAAAACATGCTTTTTAAATAACAAATAGAACAGCTACAGAAAAGGAAGCAAAACTTCTGCCCCTGCACACTGGCAGCAGATTCAGAACACAGTCAACACACACTGAACTTTTGCATAAAAGACAGTAGTATTTACTGCAAAATGAAAATAATTTTTTTTAGTACTGTAAGTCTAAGTTGGAAGAAGTCACAGGAACAGGCCTTTTTCAGCCAGCCATCTAGCAAGCAAGGGCTAGCCTAAAGCCCAAGCCTGCAACTGCAGACAGAGCATGGCCTGAAGGTTACAATATGATCTGTTCTGTTGTAAAAAAAAATTCATGGCAATCACTCAGTAAGTTGAATACCACAGTCTCCACTGAGATTCAGTAGCAGAAGAGTAAAAAAAGTCTGTAAAGACAATTTTTTCCTAAACCCAATTCAGAAAAGCACAACTCCTTCAGAGAGAAAGAGTGACAATTTCCTCTCAGCTCGAGTGTCTCTATACACTAAGGCAAAACACATGGTAAAGCTCTGGAAAGCTCTTTGTGCAGCCTAGGGATTGGCTCAGGGTTCTCATGAGATCTCAAAGTCTCATCAAATACCTCAAATATACCCAGTATTTGGGTATTTGTCAAATAAACCTGGTATTGGAGGTATTCGATTACAGAGTCAAATTCTATGCACGCTCCTACTGGCTAGGCCTCTAGCAGATCAGTCATCCCATATTTTCACATTGTAGTATATTCTTGTTATGAAGAACAGATTGACACAGACTCAGGGAGCTGTGATTAAGTTGCCATCTTTAATCAAACTGAAAAGGAAGACACAACACAGAACCTAAAAGTTAAAGGGCTTTGAACTGAGCACGACCGGAAACTACAGGGCTACAAAATACATTAAATTGCTCACTATAGGACTACAAGTAAGATGGCTACCAGGTACTTCCATAAAGAGCTCCTGCCACCGTTATAAAACTTGAAAACATGTGAGATTTAGACACAATTCAGTAATTCAGTTTGTTGGTGGCCCTCCCCAGGGAGTGATCCGGGCTGGACAAGCCGCAGGGGCTAGGGAGACTACTGGAGGAGGTTTCAAGCAGGTAGTAGCAGCGGTAGTTGTGAGGGCACCCTGGAGATGCCCTGAAACGCCAGTGAACAAGCAAAGTATACAAAAAATGGATTTTAAGGATGTTAATTCATTGCTGAACACTTCTGCCCATGATAAGTTAGCTTTGTCAAGTTATCTAGTATGAACCCCCATATTCTTTCAAAATATACCTTGTGTAAAAGCATGGTATATGTCCTTGTTTTCCCAGGTGAATCAGTAAATAATCATCAATGTTTTTGAGGGTCAGTCATGACTGATCATGGTCAGTCCCCAAATGTCACCATATGATCCACAAGTAAGAACATGACCTAAGATCCTCAACTAGATCCTGATTGAATTATCAAACATGTAACATTCAAACACGAAGTGATGATTGTTGGTTATTTTGTCAGCTGAAATCAGTATAATGGTCTTTGATGATTTGAATATAATCAAGTGATGATCACTGATGATTATTTCAGTTCCACGATATGAGATTATAAGTCACTTGAGTGATATTAAACATAGAGAATAATAGAAGGCAACCATGCACAACCAGCCTGTGGTGCCACAGTGGGGTTCTGATTATCTCTGACCTCGAGTGAAGCTCGAGATCTCCAAGTTAATCAGAACTCCAGGGTGGTAGCTCAGGCAAGTTGTATGTAGTTGCATATTCAGCATTTTTAGTATATATTATCCAAAATACAAGTGAATATTGTCGCGCTTCAGCCGATGCCTGAGACCACGGCCCGGCACACTCGCCAGCAGGGTCTTCAGAAGGCAGCCGCGAGACAAGCGGCCACCGGCAGTCGGCGCTTCTCCAGCTGGACGCCTGAGACCACGGCCCTGGGCACACTCGGCCAGCAAGGGTCTTCAGAAGGCAGCCGCAGGACGAGCTGCCACCGGGCGGTCGGTGCTTCTCCAGCCGACGCCCGGACCATGGCCCCAGGCACACTCGGCCAGCAAGGTACGGCAAAGCCGCAGCCAATTGGAGCGCGAGCGCCTTCCTGAGGCGGACTGATTGGCTCGCCACTTCTCCATTTCTTCTACTTCAATTTTGCAAAAAGGAGTTGTTTTCGCAAGCTTTGGAACCTGTATATGTTAGAACTGTTTGTAAAATGTACTGTTGAGTGAGTTAACTGCTGCCAGAATTGTAGGAAAGGGTACAAACTAAAAGCGCTTACAGCCCCTCTCTGAAGCATTGTAACACTCAGCTAGACATAGGGGCACCCAGGAAATCGCTCCTTTTGTCTTGCTAATTCAGCTCTGCTTCCTTCTGGTCTGGTGTGGACTGCCACAAAGCTGACTGGGACTTCTTGTAATAGTCCCTCCTTCTGTCTTCCTTAGGGTCTTCAGAAGGCAGCCCGCAGGACGAGCGCCACCGGGCGGTCGGCGCTCTCCAGCCGACGCCCGAGACCACGGCCCGGGCACACTCAGCCAGCAAGGTACGGCAAAGCCGCAAATTTTCACCCACCCGCCCATCCCCTCTGGGTGTTATTTTATAGCTGCGCTAGCCATGCCTTCAGTCTTCTATTGGTCCTTTTCACCCTCCCAGGAATTATCTTGCTCTAAGCTAAACACTGTTTTAGACACATATCACGACTAGGGCCTCACTCTCCCCTGTACTGCACCTTAACTCTCAAAAAATCTCGTAGTAGTACTGGAATTCAGAACAAACTCAGGGACTCAAAGACTCTGGCTAACTACTCCTTGGTAGTACAATGCATCACCTGCAAAACAAACATGGGAGACCTTGGCTGGCTTTGTTTACTAGCCCACCTTTCCTTGCATCCAACATGAGTGAACCACCAAATAGTGCTGATCCAGTTATAGAAATATGCCCCTTGCCAGCAATATACCTATACAATAAGGATAGGCACTTTTCTTGCTACCTCTGCCTGTCTGTGACTCTCTCTAATTATGTTGAATCGCCTAGAAGTGGGACAGCAATCTACTCAGATACGCACAGCCCCAAACTCCAACCACCCAAACACTGCACAGCCTGGTATTACTCTGCATGGACCCTAAGCTACGCCCTATTGGGACAATGCAAGAGGACGTGCCAGTCTCTGGATCCAATCAATAGAGCCTGCAATAAATGCAAAAAGACCCGTGCCCTTAAAAATCTCCTTACTAACCTGAGAAGAATTCTGCTTCTCCTACTGTTATGCTCAGGAGACATTGAACTTAACCCTGGCCCCACAAAGTTGATTTCTTCCCATCTGAATTTGCTACTCTAAAAGGAATCAGTTTTATGCATGCTAATGTCTGCAGCCTACTGAAGAAGCTGGATTCTATCCAGGCCTGGATTATTCATACTGTCCCAGACATTCCCGTGATCTCGGAATCCTGGCTGGGCAACCACACCAGATGGTGAGGTCAACATCCCCGACTACCTACTCTTCAGAGCAGACAGAATGACCAGGGGAGGAGTGGCCATTTATGTTAAAACAAATTCACAGTATCCGTAATAGATGCTACTTCCATTGCTGGGAGTTTTGAATGCCTGACTCTTAGGGTTGATCTATCCCAAACTGTGGCACTACAAATAATAGGCTGCTATAGACCACCAGCAGCAGGACCACAGCTCCTGACATACCTATCATCACAAATAGACAAAACACCTCTAGAAACAATTGTAATAGGCGACCTTAACTACGACTGGTTAGCCAAAGGATCGCTACTCTAAAACAATTTTGTGACTCCTATGGGTCTCCCAACTCATATCTGAGCCAACCGCATTAACAATAAAAACCCAGCGAGAAGCACCCTTCTGGATGTCCTCCTTGTCAATAAACCACACTATTTTTCTCATGCCGGTATCCTCCCAGCGGATGTCAGTGATCACCGCCTTATAGCTGGCATAAGAATGATCGTTAAGCCAACAAATACATCAAAGTTCTCTACCAGAAGAGCTAGGCAGAACTTTGACCCTTTGACTACTTCAATGATCTAAAAACTCTCTACTCTGGCAGAGCTTCTACCTGGCTAAATCGGTAAATGATGCCTATAACTTGCTCCACAAATTCATAGCCAGTGCTCTAAATAAGCATGCTCCATTGACCAAAACTCGAATAAAAACTAAAACCTGCGGTGGTTCACACCGGATCTGAAGAAAGCCTTACTCAAAGGGACCTACTATGGAAAAAGGCCGAACTCGCATGCTGAAGCTGACTGGTGCCTCTTTAGGACAGCTAGAAATGCCTGCACAAAACTCATCAGACAGGCCAAGGCCAACTTTTATCAAAATGAATTACTTTCTGCAGCCAATAGCCCTGCCAAATTTTGGTCTACCATAAAGGAACTGTCTGGACATTCTCCAAGTACTGTATTACCCTCAAAATTACCATTGACAATGCAACTATCACTACTAAAATCGAAATTCTTCAAGCCTTCAACAACCACTTTGCCACTGCAGGCATGGCATTTGATGATGCACCAGTAAGCAGACTATGCCCACAGCTCAAAGCTCAGCTGCCTGAATCAAGTAATAAAGATATGATCTTCTCCTTTTCCCCAACTACCATTAAGGAAATTGAGAACCTTCTGCTACAGCTAGATATTAGAAAAAGTGCATACTTTCTGAAAATTGCATACCATATACTTGCCCCACCTATATCACACCTATTCAACTTGTCACTATCCCAAGGTCTCTCCCGCAGAATGGAAAACTGCTCATGTCATCCCACTATTTAAAGCAGGAGATCCAAGTGACCTAAACAATTATAGGCCAATCTCTCTTTTACCAACACTTTCAAAACTGATGGAAAAATTGTGGATACACAGTTGAGAGCATTCCTAGATGACTCCTCACTGCTTAATCCTATGCAGTCCGGCTTTAGAGCTAAGCATAGCACCATTACGGCATTGGCCAAAGTCACTAATGACTGGCAGCGGGACCTTGACAATAAAAAATGTGTTTGTGCGGTGTTTCTAGATCTCAGCAAGGCCTTCATACCATCGACCATTGCTTACTCTCTCCACCCTAAATTCCATAGGCATGGACTCAATCTCATTGAATTGGTTTCAGGACTACCTCACCGCAGACAGCAACAAATCAAAGCAGAAGGTGAGCTCTCTACACTCAAGCCAATAAATAGAGGAGTCCCACAAGGATCCATACTGGGCCCTCTACTGTTCGCCATCTACATTAACAATTTGGATTTGGGAATCAAGGAAGCTAGTATACATCTGTTTGCTGATGATACGGTGCTCTACCTAAGCCGTGACTCACCTGGAACTGCGTGCTCAGATTTACAAAGGAATTCAACACACTACAGTACCAGCTTCTACATAAAAAACAACTACTAAATGCAAAAAAACCAAGGCCATGATATTTTCACCGATAGCTCTGGGGCCTATACTGCCGCCGCTGGTACATTTCCTCCTATAACTACCTTTTACTAGGTGAAAAGCTTGAATTTGTACCTAAATTCAAATATCTGGGCATATGGCTTGACAACAAACTCTCCTATCTGGAGCACACAGAAGCCCTGAAGCAGAGGCTTGGTCTCTTTTTCAGAATTAAGCACCTCTGACCACAGATGCTAGAAGGCAGCTTGTTCAATCTACATTCCTCTCATTAATCGGTTACGCTGACATTATCTATAGCCAATGCTCCATCTCATCCCTTGCAAACTGGATGTTCTGTATCATAGAGCCTTAAGATTCATAACCGACCTCCCATCCTCTACACATCACTGCTCCCTATATTCAGCAGTAGGGTGGCCTTCCTCGCAATACAGACGGAGTAGAATGCAGCCCTCTGGACTCTTAGAGCCCTCACCAACAAGCTCCCAGAATACATCACTGCCTGTCTCCCTTAAATCCAATGAGTAACTATGACCTACGAGCCATTCACTAATTACTTTGAAAATCCCCAGGATCAGTAACCATTTTGGTAGGGCTGCCATAAGCCACGCACTGCCCACACTCTGGAATAAGATACAAAGATCACTGAGACTTAGTTCTCCGGTCAGCATTGCCCTCTTCAGGACTATTTATGATAAAGCATTCACTGAAATCTGTAAGTGTTTCCACCGTCACTAGCAGTCCTGTACGGTTACCCTTTGGTTCCATCACACTCAGCCATGAATCTAGCTCTATCTTTCCCATTTAACTAGTCACTAACCAGCAGCCATTCTGACCCTCGGCACCTTGGCATCTCTTTATTCTACTCTCCAGTTGCCTCTGAAGCAGGAGTTATTGTCCTCACTGTGGGCTCATCGGTAAACTGTGACCTCCACCTAAGCATTTAATCAGTTAATGAGGGCTGAAATGAAAATAATTGTACCCTTCCATGTAGGCATAATACTCATGATAACTCAACTCTGTGTACTTGAAGGTTGTAAATACTGCATAAAGGTTATGATTCTCATGTAGGATCTCTGTGAACAATTGGAATGTATATATTGCATCTAACATGTTTGCTGTATGATTGTTTTGTATCCTGATTCTCGCCTTGTAGCCTGTGTTTTACTGTACGTATGTATGTATGTATACTTGTATTTGACCACAGCAGGTCCAATTTTGTAAATGAGCTTGCTCAATGGTGATCGCCTTGGATAAATAAAGATTTGATTTGATATTTTTACTGCATTTTGTTAGTCTGAGTTCTTCAAAATAGTGGTTTTCTGTAGGAAAGAAAAATAAAAGTATTTCCTTTTAATGAGGTTCTGGCAATTAGTCAAATATTCTCCCACAACCAGATGGCTTAGATTAACTGAATTGTTCTTGTTTTAAAAATAAGCATTCATAACTGAAGCACTTGTGGCTGCTCCTCTCCCTCTTGCTTAAACTCTCCATCTGTTTTGGGAATGCCAAATGCCAATTCTATGTGCTGGGCATTCACAGTTCAAAAGAAGCTTGTGCACTTCTAGATGTTTCAGAATGCTGTTGTACCATAGAAAGGTACAGTCACATTCTATATACTTTGAACTGTGGTACAACAGCATTTTGAAAGGAGAAAATCCATACACAACAATGCTCAACTATATACTTTAAAATTGTATTTGTTACTAATATGAAGATATGAATGTCAGCTAACTGCAAAAGAAAACCAGTTACAATGTAAATTATGTGAAGTCAACTTTTTATCCTTTAGGAAGAGTACATGCAAAGTTTAGTATAGTATGTACATTTGCAAAACTAATTTGCATATTTCAAAAGCACAGTTTGTTGACCAAAACAAAAGGTAATTTCTATATTTAAAATGGTTTTGACTTGATAATCTTAGTTAGCAGACTGTAAAGAATCATTTTGAGAACAAACCAAGTACTTGTAACAACTCACCACAACCATAACTTATTAGTGTCAGTGGCTCAGCAGAATGCACACTCACCTCTGAGGGCAGAAGATCAGAAGGCTGTGGGTTCTATCCCACAGCAGGGACTTCAGGTTAAATCAATACTGACACTGTGGTGCAGCATGAGGGTGCTGCACTCCAGATATGCCGTCTTTTGGATTAGACATTCAAACTGAGGTCCCATCTATTTGTTCAGGTGGATGTTAAAGGTCCCATGGCATTTCTCGAGAAAGCAAGGAATTTCCAGTGTCCTGGCCAAATTTCCCTCATTCACTAAAAATAGCACCAACAGCTTAATCTTGTTCAATGTCAGTTGCCATCCATCTGTATCCCTCCCTGGGGCAAGGATGAAAATAGGCAGAATTGTCTAGTCCTCCTTTCCCGGTCAACAAAACTAAATAAATAAAATAAAAGGAACCAATATATGTAAGATAGATAGATACCAATTTCAACCTTTTACCACTTGTGAGAAGTGAAGTGTGTGACTAAGTATATGTGAAAGAAGTCTGTTTGCCTTTTAAGATGCCTCATAAATGATAATTCCAATAAATATGTCTAAACAGAAAACAAGAAAATTCCAAAGTACAGAAAAAAGATCAATTGAATTCTTGCAGTTATTGTAATAATCTTGACCATGTGCAATCGTGAAAATCATGATGATGAGAGAGCACCTTAATTACAATCATAATTTCCATAACATCATGTGTTTTGATTGATGACCATTTAATGTTCATGTGTAATCATTGTACAGTACATGGGTAAGGGCTATTGTGTATGGAATTCAATGAATCCCCAGTGCTGTTGTGCACTGGTAGTGATATCAGACTGTTGTTGTATCATCTTGAGTATGTCACTAGTAGGGTACAACAACATAGAATGCTCACCACTCCACTTTCCCTTTCAGCATTGGTGATCACTCTTTTTTCTTATCAATTTCAGCTGTCAGTTGTAAAGAAAATACAAGATAATTAACCAGCAATGCCTTCAGAACAAGACTCATTTCAAGTAAAAGTAAGGTATAAAATACAATACATGATCAATAGTGAGCAACAACACTGAGTTTACTTCTTGAGGTTGTCATGACAACCAGAGATTTCTCGTGTTTTGTTCATAACAACCTTTTGAAGCAAACACAGTGTTGTTGTTCACTGTTGCCCATCCATTATCCTCTATATTAGTCATGATCACGGTGATGGTTTTTAAAGATTGAACATGATCGCCAGCCTGGTGGCACTGATGGTTGAGGTGCTGGATGCCACACCGCACTCACGCCAGTGATCCAGGTTTTGGAAATGATCTCGGTCATCGGGTGCTGGCACGGGAGGGGCAGAGAACCGAACGCCTGACAGCAGCTCTCCTCCTGGGAAGGTTGTCGCCTCTCCTTAGTTCTGCTGCCACCAGGTGGAGGTCCAGTGGCAGCACAGGCAGGAGGGGGCAGCAAGTCAAGAGGGCATTTCAGAATGCAGCGCTATTGCCTTCCACACATCGCGCATGCACATCTGGGACTGTGGGCAGGTGAAAATGAAAAAACACATAAAATACATAATGGGAAAGAAAGAAATATTGAACATGATCTTTAAACAATTGATAAAGATCATTTATGGTATATCATGATAAAGTCATCATCCTTTCAGAGGGGTTTGTTCCCCATTTTTTTCAGTGGTGACTCTGATAATGTTATGGTCACAGTCCCTTAGCATCTCTCAATTTGCATATCTTTGACCATATTATCTTTTTGTTAAAGATCAGATCAAGTGTTGCTTGCTGCTAGTGCTTCCCTTGACAAACAGGCATAGTGCACCAGATAACAGTCTTCCATGATATAAAAATTGTCTACTTTACCCGGTCTTGGCAACTCCTATTTAATATTACATTGAGGGACTGCAATGTTCAGTGAGTTGAAGGGGTACTAATTACATGGATCTTAAAGCAGAAGTATTTGTTAGTAACCATATATTTTTAGCAATAAGATTTATCTGACAAAATATCAAGATACACAGTTTTCCTTTCATTTTCTTTCATTCCTGTACCAATATGGTTTATTGACGTTTTTAAAAATTCCACTCCTGTGCCATGCCCACCATGAAAAATTAAATATCTTGGTACAGTGTTGTGCTGTTTAATCAGAAACATACAGTAGCACCATCTTAATTCCCTGATGGTCTAATGGTTAGGATTTGGTGCTCTCACCGCACAGTCTTGGTTTGATTCCTAGTCATGAAAGGTGCTATGTTTTTAGTATCAGTGGCTCAGCAGGTTGTACAGTTGCCTCTGAAGCCAGAAGATCAGAAGGCTGTGGGTTCTATTCCTACACCAGGAACGTGGGTTAAATCCCAATATTGACAAAGTAGTGCAGCATGAGGGTGCTGCACTCATGAGGTGCCATCTTTCAGATGAGATGTTAAACAGCGGTCCCGCTGCCTATTCTGGTGGTTGTTCAGGTGGATGTTAAAAATCCCATCGGACTTTTCCTGGTGTTCTGGCCAAATTTCCCCCATTCACTAAAAATACAACCAACAGCTTAATTTGACTCAGCATCAGTTGGTTTCTATCTATATCCTCCCTCCACCAGGGGAGGCTGAAAATGGGCAAAATTGCCTAGTCCTCCTTTCCCAGTCAGCAAAAATAATGAATAAATCAATAAATAACAGGTCTGCAGTAGGAATCTACCATGTGCATTCACTAGGTAAGCTCAGAGAAAGACATTTTTAAAATGGAGAGTGGTGCCATTGTGAATCATCTTTACAAAAGTAGCTGTAAAATCTGTTTTAACAATATTTGAGAAAACTGAAAATATACTGAGAATGAATCTTAGGATGTTAGAAATAAATTTTTGCCAAAAAACTATGTGATGAATTTTTGGCCAACTAACAAATACTGCTGTTTTAACAAGTGTGATGTTAATCTGAAACAAGTGAATATGAAGCTAGCTTAATGCATACATTTTTGAAATTGTTATTGTGTCATATTGAATTGTGTTATATTGCATGGCTGATCTCTATTACCCACTGATTTTAATGCAGTATGAAATATTACAGTTCAAACTTGAGTAGCAGTTTGCACTTTTTTCAGAAGTGTAAAATCACACTCATAAATAAAAGTGAAAATAGTGAATATATTGCAGTAAGAACTGTTAATGACAGTGACTCACACCTGCATGCAATACAAAGTGTCTTAAAATTCCACTAACTATGTGATATAATTAATAAAATGTGGTGCCTGAGAACAACTTGATGGTAATTTCATCTCAGGAAGCTGGAAACAAACGCCTCTTGACCATCAACCTTGTGGCTTATTCTGTCCCTAGCTTAACTTAAAGGGAACATCATCACAAAGGGCCCTCACACTCCAGCATGGGGCTGATCCCAATGTGCACTTCACATGCAAAAACATCTTGGTTTACTTACTGTTTACTGTACTGTAGTAGATTGTATCAGACTCATTTTGCTTAGTTCTAGGCTGACTTCTTCTGTTACTACAAATCCCAGAATCCCTAAAACTGACATTAGAGCAGTAGGCAGCAGTGGGAGATTCAATAGACTGCAGTGCATGTTAAGGCTTTATAATTAATGATCAGATGTTTTCCAGGTCTGCTTCTCTGCAGGGGCTAAGTGATTCTATGTGATAACAGTGATCAGAAAAACATGATCGCTGTTAGGGTGAGTGTACATCACCAAAACCAAATGGCGATTTTCACTCCAGTGAGGCAACTTGCTCTAGTACTGTATTTATGTGAGGGCTTTGCCCTCTGCACCCCAAACCCCTCACTAAAATGACCAACTCTCAGGGGTGCATGTCAGGAGGAGGACAAGGGGCTTCGCTCTCCGCAACCCCCTCACTAAAAATAACCAACTGGGAGAGGTGCATGTCGGGAGGGATCAACTGCAATTAAAAAAAATGAACACCTGCTCTCATAAAGAGCACAAAATATTGTTCCTCCCCAGCCCTGAACCCTCCCCACTGAAGCCAGCCACCCTCACCACCATGCCACACAGCCAGTTCAGCAGCTTCCCACCTTACCACCCCTCACATACCATCCTCCTCTTCCAGTCTGCATGTTGCTCTTCCCTTCTCCCTGTCCTTCCCATCACTACCCTTGCAGGGTAGCTGACATTGCAAACACTGACACTGAGTCACTCATATTTGAATCGCTCAATCTCAGTCTCCATATTAATGGTATGCAGGGCTAAGTACATTCCTCTGTGACTATACTTAACCTAGGGAGGACAGCAGGACCAGCAAACAAAATATCAGAGCTTATATAAACTCTAACATGCAAGTCCCTATTTTCTGACTGACATTCTCACAGGTACACTTAATGTGCTCTGGTTGTGGTTCATAAAATGAGACTGTAAAACTTCCATAATAACACTGGTGCTCACCAAAATGGGAGGGTAGAATCACATCAGCTACTCTTGCTTGCTACTTCTCCCTCTAATCACTGGTTGTCATCTATGTTCTCAGAGCTGAGTTTTATTGTAATTGTTCATGTTTTTATGCTTACTGTAACCAAATGCTTTAAGGACCCCTCTGAAAATGAGTTCCTGCTCAACTGGGCAATCCTTGTTCATAAACTTTACAAATAAAATATAAACTACTACTTAAACAATACTGACCGAAGAGTCGGTCATTTCCTGAGATTAACGACTGGCTGGGGGCAGGGGGCCTGAGGCGCAGCTGAGGGCCACCCCACCCAGCCAAACATTACTCCAAAGAAATTATGGTTTGAGGTCATTATTGCAATTATAAGTCTAATCACAATAATGATTTTTTCTTTCGGTTTGAGCACTGAAAACAGTTTTGTTTACACGCTGCTGCTGTCAGCGCCCAGCACGTGAACAAGCTTACGCTGCCATGCTGATCATTTCTAAAAGAATTCAGACCATCACAGCAGCCAATCAGTGAGCTTGTTCAGCTTCTTAACAATTAATTAGACGTATAATACTACTTCTAATCATGGCCACTAATACTTGATGCCTGTAATCATGGCCACAAGGGGAAAAACTGTGGGAACGTGGAGGCCTCAGTTCTACACAAAGTGAAGGGAGAAAGACTCAAAGCATGTACTGGAGGGAGAATAGAATCATGTCAACTACTCAAATGCATCACTTGCTCCCTCTAATCATGGTCCAAAAGGGAAGTAAGCTGTGGAAAGGTGGGGTTCATTCTACATAAACTAATAGAAACCAGATAAGTGTGTGTGGCGGTCCATTCTAATTACCTGAAAAGTGCAGAAAGAACTCACAAGCACAAAGCTTTATCTAGTGGCTAAGTTTAAATTACATTTAAGTAACAAATGACAGCACAAGCATGCAGAATGTGAGATTATTTTTCCCATATCTCAAATAAATGCAACATTTATGTGATCGCCAGTCCAGAATTACTATGCATTCTAATTCTGTCAGCAGCCTAAGGGTTAAGTAGTTTAATTTTTTATCCATGGTCGAATTATTTTCACAAATCATCCATTTTATAAGTGCAATAAGCCACTCCATGCTGTTGATTCCCTTTACTAAACTTCATATTCCTCAAGGCTAAAGACACTCAGTACAAGTGACTCATGCCTGAAAACACCTGGGCATGACAGCATGTGAGAATGTCTGATTATTGCTGCTAGCTGCTCTAAGTCCCTGTGGGGCTTCAATCTTTCCACTGTCTTACTGTGCTGGAACAGTCCCACATGTTGCCAAACACCCCACCTGATTCCTGATCACTTTCAGCAGACAAGGCTCCACATAGCAAAGAAACAACCCGCCCACTGCAAAACATACAGCCTATCTCTCAATTGCTTTCTCTGTCCAACGCTACATAAAAAACAACCCTGAACTCACTGCTACAACCTTCCTCAATCAATCAATCAATCAATCAATCAAATCTTTATTTATTCAGGCGAGCATCATTGAGCAAGGCTCATTTACAAGATGGACCTGATAAGGTCAAGGTTCAATAGTTGGTACACAACATATACATCAATGCACTAATATATGCATAACAGATACAGAAAAACATTTATAAAGACAATGATCTAGGGTAAGAAGTTGATTCAGGCATACATGACAAGGTAGGTTACAGGAAAATTGTACAAAAGATAAAGTATATACATATCCCAATATCCTTCCTTTTTCTGAACAACTTTAGTCTCTCCACTCTTTTCTCCTGTCCTGTGTTATTAAGGGTCCAGTCAGTATGCATTTTTAAGGAATGTACCTGCCCATCTGGGAATTGTTTCCCTTTTACAGCTGCAGTGGGTGAAGCTCTACAGACCTCTTGCTTTCAAAAAGGACTCCGTATTCCTTGCATTCTTTGTGACTGAACAACATGTTGGAGTTGCATCACACTCACCTCCATATCCATGGAGCACTCCACTCACACTGCACTATTTTTACTAAAAAAACATTGAGGTGTTCTGATCGTGACACTGGGGACTGGGCAGCCAGTGTCATTCTCATGTTGTGGGGGGTGGCATGCTGAGAGGAGGTTTGGGTGGGTGGATATCTATAATTTAAAAGGCAAACAAATTGGTGGTCACGGCACACTCCACCATCTCCAAGATGGCCCCTGCAGTCTACTGCACATCCGTGACCACTAGCATTTGCACAGTGGACTGTGGCAGTCATCTTGGTCATGGCGCAGTGTGCTGTAACCACTGATCTTTTTGTCTTTAAATTATAGATATCCCCCACCTGACTCTTCCCTCTCAGCACCCACCACTGCAGCATCCCTCCCCAAAACATAACAGAGACACTGGGGTGCCCAATCCCACAGTGTTTTGCAATCATGTTCCATAACCCCCAGACTCTAGAGTGACACTGGGGGTGCCCAATCCCAGTGTCACCATCAGTACACCTGTTTTTTAATATTCCCACAACCGACCACCTCTCTCAGAGCCCACCTCCAGAAACATAAAAGTGATACTGGGGTGCCCAATCCCCAGTGTCACAGTCAGAGCCTCAGGGTTTTTTTATCCTGTAAAAGATAAACATTCATTGATGTCTTTTTGCGGCTGATTTTGTCACCCACCTGACCCTCCCACTCAGCACCCACCACCCTGCACCCCCCAGCCCTTACTTACCCATCGGGTCTAACAACCACGAATCCTCTCTGGACCACAAACACATCTTCACTCTTCAATGCCGGACTGCTAACTGAGGAAATCAGGTATGCGGTTCAATGTATTTCAATGGGGTTTTGAACTTAGTAGCATAACTTGGCATTTTACAATATTTTTGCCCCAAATTTTCAACATACTTTTTTGGACACCACCTCATGAACAATGCAAGTGACAATAGGTATTCTGTCCCAAAAGGTGATTTCATGATTATTGCACAAAATCACCTTTTGGGCAGGAGTTGAAAATTTTTCCACCATTGTTCATGAGGTAGGGTCATAAGATGGCTATGTTGAAAAATTGGTGTAAAAATGTTTAAAAACAACAAAGTTATGAGCCTACATTGCACTTTGCGAATGCAGACTCGTAATTTTGATCATTTTCAATATTTCGACCCCAAATTTACAATATAGCCATATCTTTGTAGCACTCATGGATGTGACAGCTGTCATTTTTCAAATCTTGGACTAAATTTTACATCCCAAAAGATGATTTTGCTGTCCCTGTGTGAAATCACCTTCGGGCAGGAGTTGAACATTTCTCTGCCCTTGTTCATGAGATGGGGTCATGAGAAGGCTATGTTCTAAATTTGGTGTAAAATATTAAAAACAACAAAGCTACATACAAACATAGAAGTTGTCAGCAGATAGGGACCTTATGATCCATCAAATCTGCCCTTGTTTTCCTACACCACCTACTTAACTGCCTGCTTGAGTATCTCACAATGCCTGTCCTGCGCCACTTGAATTCCCCCACCATCTTCGCCCCACCACCCTCTCTGGCAGGCTATTCCATGGTTCAACAACATGCTCCGTGAAGAAGAATTTCCTCATGTTGCTCCTGAACCTACATCCCTTAAAGCAAACATCATGCTCTCTTGTTCTGCTATACTCTTGACCCGAGAGAGGTTCTACACCTGTAGCTGGTTGCTGCCTTTAAGGTATTTAAATGTCTCTACCATGTCCCCACAATTCCCTGCGCTGCTAGGGAGTATAGATTGAGTTCACTGAGTCTGGCTTTAGCATGGTTTTGGTGCAAGCCCTGCACCATATCTTTGTTGCTCTGCTCTGCACCATCTCCAGCCTATGTCCCTCCTGAGGTGTGGCCTCTAGAACTGTATGCAGTATTCCAGGTGGGGTCTTACCAGGGATTGATACAGAGGTATGATCACTTCATGCCTCCTGCTTGTGATGCCCTTCCTATGCATCCCAGGATGCCACTAGCTCATAGTGCTGCCTTCTCACATTGTTTGCTGACCTTGAGGTCATCTGATATGATCACCCGAGGTCTTGCTCTAGCCTTGTATTCACCAGCTGCACCTCCCATCGAGTACAGTTTCCTGGGTTACGCTTTTCCTGGTGCATGCCTTTACATTTTTGGCATTGAATTTCAATTGCCAGATACTTGACCATTCCTCCAGCTTTTGGAGATCAGATTCCATGCCTTGTTGCCCTCTGGTTTGTCAACCTGTTGCCAATTTTGGTGTCATCAGCAACAGGCACACCTTTCCTTCAGTCCATCAGCAATGTCGCTGATGAATATGTTGAAGAGGATCGCCCAAGAATCGAGCCCTGCAAAACTCCACTAGTCACTCTACCTCCTCTGACAGAGTGCCACTTACTAATACACTCTGTGTTCTTCCATTTAACCAGTTCCTGACCCAGCCTGTTACCTTAAGCCCAACTCCTCATTCTCCAGTTTATTGACTAGTCTCCTGTGCAGAACCGAATCAAATGCCTTACTGAAGTCCAGGTAAACCACATCCTCTGCCCCTCCCTGATGCACTGTTCTGGTGACCCAGTCAAAGAAATCTACCAGGTTTTTCTGGCAGGACCTCCTTGCTGCGAAACAGAGTTGCTCTGTGTCAAGCTGACCACGCCCTCCAAAAGGAAAGGAAGTTATGAGCCTAGATTGAATTTTGCAAATGCAGGCTTGCAACTTTGGTACTTTTCAATTATTTTACACCAAATTTACAACATAGCCATATTTTTACAGCATCCCATGAATGTTACACCTGTCATTTTTCAAATCCTGGCCAAAATGCTTTTTACTTCTCAAAGGGTGATTTCCGTGGCCCTGCAAGAAATCACCTTTCAGACAGGAGTTTAAAATTTCTCTGACCTTATTCATTAGACAGGGTCATAAGAAGGCTATGTTATAAGTTTGGTGAAAAAAAAGTTATGAGACTATGCTGAATATTGCAAATGCAGGCTTATAACTTTGGCAATATTCAATATTTTTACCCCAAATTTTCAACATAGTCATTTCTTTACAGAACCTCATGAATGTAATAGCTGTCATTTTTAGCTCCCACCCAAAATGTGTTTCTGTATCCTTTTATTTTTATTTTATTGATTTCTCGGATTACAATACCTTTGAGCATAAAACAGCTCATTTACAAAGGTTCCATGTCAGCAGGGAGGGTGACACACATACAAAAGGCAAATAGTTACATAGGGAAGAGAAGGAACATTGTTTAACCAGGAGTAACACACTAAGCCAAAGCTTGTTTCCAGATGTAACCTGGGAGCACAAGGAAGTTAAGTGACTTGCTCAGGATCACACAGTATGCACCTGTGGGATTCAAACCCAGGTCTCCAAATGTGCAGCTGAGTCTTAACTCACTGTGCTCTACTGCCTCCTAGTTTCATAAAACATAGTTTCAACAAGAACATTGATTTTAGAATGAAAGGATTAAATTACAAAGAATCTAAATGGAGAGAGTATTAGGACTAATATCTATACAAAGTACTAAGGTATACTTATTGGAAGGAGCAAGGCTGGATGTGAAAAATAAGTGGAAGACCCAAGAGAAGAGGCAGCTGAGTAGGTTGAGTCATAGCAGGAGGTGATTTGATGGGCTCTCAGGTGGGTTGTAGCAAGTGAGCAGGGGGTCAGTGAAGAGCAAGTGTGAGGGATTGGAGGAGGGAGGTGGAGGTGGGAGGGAACAGAGTGGATAAGGGGAGAGAAGGCAAAAGGATAAGCAAGGGGGAAGATGCAGGCCAAGTAAGGAGCTGAAAAAGCTTTTAAAGACAAAGGAGTGCAATAAATATGGAGGCCCAATTAGGAGTAGCAGTCACAGTTACTGTTAGACATGAGATAGCAATTGTTTGAAAGGGCATAGTTTGGGAGCAGACAGAATTTCTCTGTTCAGTTCATTATACCACAGTGGAGCACTGTACACAAATGACCTCTGCCCCAAGGTGGTCAGGCACCCTGAAAGTTGATTTCTCAGTGCCTGCATAAAATCACCTTTAGGCCAGGAGTTGAATATTTTCTCTGCCCTTCTTCGTGAGGCAGGGTCATAACAAAGCTTATGTTTAATTTGGTGTAAAATATTAAAATACTAGCTTTCAATATTTTACCCCAGATTCCTCAACTGCAGCCCTACCAGCTCTGGAAACAGTTTGTTATATTTACTTGCCAAAGGCTAGAGATATTGTGATTGCTCTGAGTTTTGAGATGGCCTTGAGGGGCTTGGCCTTCCTCCACTTATCACAGCTCCAGAATTACCAGCCTCCACCCAAATTCCGCCAACTCTCTGCCATGCTGCTTTCTGCTTTCAAGTACTAGATCAGTAAGAAGGCTGTAAAATGGAAGGTGGAAGTGGGTTTTCTTATGCAGCTTGTAGTTCCTACAGGTAAAGTTTCCTATGTTGTTCATTCTACATATGTGATGCTGTTCAGTGCTTTGTTTCTCTGCCTCATGGGAATGGCAGAGATGTTGCACAACAGCTACAGTTTGTTTCTGTCTGTAGCCTGCCATGACACTCAGTGGTATTTGTTCTGTCTCCCATGCACCCCATACTGGCATCACCGGTTCTATCACCTTGCCAGTCAGCAGCATTTGTTGTACTCTCTCACCCACCACCCAGTGCACTGTGGTCTGCATTGGCAGAGCAAGGCAAAAGCACTTTAATTTCTTTGTCCTTCAAAGCCCTTGCCCCAAGCTACAGTCCAGCACCAGAAGCATCAGAAACACATGTTGGTGGCATCAGAGGAAAGGCCAGTTCACTGCAGATCAGGCACCTCCACCAGCACCACAGTCCTACATCAGGTTGTCCAACCCCGTGTCACTAAGCTGGTGATGAAACATGTGTGCACCTCCCTTCTGGGAGTCTTGAATAGGATTCATGCCCTGAACAAGCCTTATTGGTGGTTTCCAATTTTCCTTAACCACATGAAGAGCTAGGTTTTTACATGTTTTTTAATTGATATATGCTACACACTAGCCCACTAGACCACCAGGGCTCCAACAAGGTTCAAAGGCATTGTAACATGTGTATCCTTGTATACCCATATCTCTGTGAAAGATATATGCCAATAAAGAGTAACTGTAAATAAAGGCCAATATGCCACAAGGACCAGATAATGCTTATCGTAGGATATAGCATGCTCAAGCAGGAAAGGGACCCAGGGTATCTTCTCTGATGACCTAAAGGTTGGGAGTCAGTGCCAAAGCTGTGGGTAAAGCAAATAGGGTGCTGGGATGCATGGGCAGGGCATCACCAGTAGGAAAAGGGAGGTTATAATTACACTGTACAAGACATTAGTGAGGCCACACCTGGTGCACAGTGTCCAGTTTTGGAGGCCTTACCTATGTAAGGATATAGACAGGGTGGAGACAGTTCAGAGTAGGACAACCATGATGGTACAGGGTTTGCATCACAAGTCCTACAGGGACAGGCTGAAGGACTTGAATATGTACTCCCTGGAAGAGAGGAGGGAGAGGGGGATATGATAGAGACATACAAGTACCTCACGGGGAGGAACAAGGTGCAGGAAAACACTATTTTCAGAGGAAGAGATGTTCCAGGACTAGGGATCATGGGATGAAATTAGCGAGAGGAGGTTCAGAGGTAACATGAGGAAGTATTTCTTCATGGAAAGGGTGGTGGACAAGTGGAATGCCCTGCCAGCCAATGTTGGGGACTGAAATGATTATGGGATTCAAGAATGCGTGATAGGCATCGAGGGATCCTAGCAGTTGGGGAAGGGGACAAAGCAGTTCAAGAGAAGCTTGATGAGGCAAATGACATGCAGTTGGCAGACTAGGTGAGCCAAAGGCCCTTATCTGCCATCAGTATCTACATATCTATTTATGTAAAATGGACAACTAGAACCAAATGGTTTATGATATCCCCCAGTTACAGTATTTCATTCTTTTCTTCTCTGTCTCTCTCTCTCTTCACTATGCTTTCCTTTCTTTTCTTATTTCACATTCATTTTACTTCAATTTGTACCTTTCCTCTACAATATCCATTATGAAAGTTAAAAAGTTAAAAATTAAAAACAATACCCATTACATCTGTTCTCATCCCCTGCCCCTCTGTTACTCTGTCTTGACTCTTGATATTAGGTTTTTCTGTTATTGGCAGTGACCAAAGCTTGTTTATCTTCACTTTAACTGATCTTTTGAACAATCACTGCCAGCTGTAGTGATGTTTGCAGCACATATACACACAGCTCCACAATACTGAAAGGAGGTATATTCTGTGTTGGAATCACGGGGTGGGGGCTTGCCAGGCTTGGTCCCCAGCTCTGAAATGAGCCCTGGTAACTCACACATCACTGCCATTGACTTATAATGGAAGGGGCTCAATATAAAGATGGGGCTCTTATGGGCCCCTAATTCCAAAGCTCATAAAGTATCATTCCAACACTGGTACATCCTCAGTCTATAACTTCCATCCCCAGGCAAGAACACCACTTGGTGAACTAATGAAGAAGTTTTGCTTTTACACTACCACCACCGCCATACCACTTAGCTATTAGGACACTGCATTTTACTAAACTGGAGCCTTTACAGTGTGCCATATCAGGCTAGGACTGGAGCAGCTGTTGCATTATTAAAAGCTGGCAGAAAATGCAACAGTCTGATTGATCGACTTGCATTCAGAAGGGTTACGCAGGAAACCCTCCTGTTCAATGAAGAAAATGGAATTTGAACTATAAAGACATTAATTAAAAATGTTTCATTTAATAACAGACTCAGATTATCCTGAGTGATCTAAATTTCCTCCTGTTATTTCCTCTGCTTCATCTACTTCAACTCTAAAACCATCCTCCATGACCTGGCATCCCATGTCTGTATTTGAAACTGATCCCTCCTGGTATTTTATGCCTTCTCCCTCTATGTAATTTCTCTTTATCCTGAAGTACATTCAGGGTATCTAAAACTACCCCATTTAATCACGTTACATTGCTCCCACTGCTAGCTATCTTGCACAGCAAATTAGTGTTTTGCACCATACCCCTCAGCCTCTCAGCACTGACATACATAGCACTAGCCTTCAGTACTTAGAGTAAATGGCCAGAATACATAGCATTTTCTTTTTATTTTAAAGAATAATATGTCAGAAAATAGTGGGTCTTATATGTTTCATATTAAGAAATGCTTCTAGCAAGTTACTTCAATGTTTTAATAGTTTGTGTGTCCAGAAATAGCTTTAACATTATTTTATGAGGAACCATAGGGGCCACCATACTGATTGTCTATCAGGGGATAATGGCTACTGGCTGCTGACAGCTCAGGAAAGCTACTGCAGAGAGAATTATATGCCTATTCTTTGAAATTTACAGGTATGCGGTCTTTGCCTTTGGGATATTCCAGTTTCTTGCATTAACATACCTACATTTTACAAGTTTACTGCTGAGTTTTTCTGCTCCTTTTGTACTGCTGCATTGTGCATTATGGCTGAAACTTAAACTGGTTATTGGCATGGAGAATGGAGTGGAGAAACAAGACCTGTCACGTAATGGAGAAAGGAATACAAAGAACATAGAACAGAGGCACAAGGAACTAAGTATTTATTATACGGACTGATGTTTGGAGAAAAGGTGGAAGAAAGAGAGACTTCAGAGATAGTGAGGGATAATATAGTACATTGTGGATTTTGTTATAATACATTGGTGCTTTGAATGGTGAGGTTTTATATATAATAAAGTTTGGTGAGCTTGCATCTGGAAAATATACAGGAGCATATAAAGATAGTGGGAACTAATTTTATAGTAAATTGTATCTGGGCTATTCTATATATAGATATATTTATATATATATATAGTTATAAAATGGATAGGAAAATTATCTCTGCTGGTTGGTTGAAACACATCACATGACCGTGAGTATATCAGAGCACTGCCGCACACCTGCACTTTCACCCTCCAAAACAATTTTGCCATTTTATAAGATAGATAACCCACTCTAGGGAGTGCAGTAGGGCTCTGATATATGCACCTTTGGGTGGTTGATGCAGTCGGTCTGCTGCCTCACGTGATAATGCACACCAAGGCAGTGATATCAGAGCGCAACCGCACACCTTAGAGTGGGTTATCTATATATATATATATATATGTGTGTGTGTGTGTGTGTATATATATATACATATATATATATATATATATATATATATATATATACAGTATATATTTAGATAGATAGATAGTATACACTGACATACTAAAATGCCAGCAGAATAGGCCTAATGGTCTTTCAAGTCTGCTTGATTTTCAGCACCGCATTGAGGGCCAATTTGGTGTCCCCTCGGTTACACTGTTCCCAGTCCCAGATGTTCCACCTGTATGGGCCTGGTCAGATTTACCCTCCCCTGTACCTGTCCCATCCTCTTAAACCTGTCCACAGTCTCCGCCTCTACTAGCTCCCTGGGCAGTGCATTCCATGACTCCACCACCCTTTCAGTGAAATAACACCTCTTCTTCTCCCTCTGAGCCTGCCCCTTCCAGCTTACACCTGTGACCTTCGTCTGCCCTTTCTTCCTTTGGAGCACCCTGACTGGGCCTCCTTATTGATCCCTATCATGTACTTAAAGATCTCTATCATGTCCCCCTGTCCCTCCTCTCCTCCAGGGTGTACTTGTCGAGCCCCATGAGCCTCTCTCATAGGTCCTCTCCCAGGCCCCAGGTCATTTTGGTTGCCCTACTTTGACCCTCTCTAGGAGTGTAACATCCTTCCTTAAATGTGGTCTCCAAAACTGTACACAGTACTCGAGGTGTGGCCTAACTAAGCAGTTGTACAGGAGAAGGATCACTCCTTTCTGGAGGTAATCTCCTGGCGATGCATCCCAGCATCCTATTTGCCTTGCCACTGCCCTCCTACAGGTCGCTGAGTTGTTCATTTTGACATCTACCACTGCCCCAGGTCTCTTTCACCCTCCGTGA
Organism: Neoceratodus forsteri; assembly: GCA_016271365.2. Lineage (NCBI taxonomy): Eukaryota > Metazoa > Chordata > Ceratodontiformes > Ceratodontidae > Neoceratodus > Neoceratodus forsteri. The sequence goes on along the minus strand of CM028131.1, from coordinate 153,534,734 downwards.
CTTGAATTGTGTCTCCTCCCAGGGTTTACCCATGGCCTGGATTTCTGACTCCCAGGTGCAGAATCTTGCACTTCCCGCATTGAATTTTAGTTTCCATGTTCCCAACCACCTTTCCAGAGCCTCCAGGTCCTCCTGCAAGGCCACCTTCCCTCATCATCATCCACCACTGCACCCAGTTTTGAGTCATCTGCAAAGAGACTCATTTCAGTCCTGATCCCTTCCTTATGTCTGAGACATAGGTGTTGTACAGGAGTGGCCCCAGCACTGACCTCTGGGGCACCCCACTGGTAACCCACCTTGGGATGAGACTAGCCCTCCAACCACCACCTTCTGAGTAGGCTCAGAGAGCCAATTTCCTATCCATCTTAACAACTGTCTCCCTGCCCCCATTTCCTTCAGCTTAGCCAGCAGGCCACTGTGGGTACCAAATCAAACACCTTGCTGAAGTCCAGAAAGAGGACGCCCACTGGCCTACCCTGGTCCAGGGCCCTTGTCACCCAGTCATAGAATTCAACAAGGTTTGTCTGGCATGATCTTCCCAGGACAAAGCCATGCTGCCTATTGTCCAAATGCCCAGTTTTCTCCAGTAACCCCCCAGCCTTTCCTTGACAATACCCTCCATCACCTTGCCGACCACAGACATCAGGCTAACAGGCCAGCAATTTCCCACCTCCTTTCTTAATCCTCCCTTGTTGATCGGCAATATGGGCCACCCTCCAGTCTTGGGGCACCCACCCAGTCCTCAGACAGATGTTGAAAAGCTCCACTAAGGGGACTGTCAGGACATCTGCCAGTTCCCTCAGCACCCTGGGATGTATTTTGTCTGGGCCAGGTGCTTTCTCTGTCCAAGGGACCTGAGGGATTCCCTTACTCTCTCTACTGGGATTTCAGCCTCCACATCCTCCCCTTTTCACCCTGTACTGCTAGCCCCCACCTGTCTGTGTGGCCCCTCCTTTCCCTAGACCCGCCAGGGCCCCTGATCTCTACTGGTCCCACCCCTTCCTCTGGTTTGCCCCCACTCCCCTGCAAGACATAGCCCCTCCATCCCCCAGTAAAAACTGAGGCAAAATACTCATTTAGGACTTCTGCTGTTTCCCGCCTCCTGTGCCCAACCATCCCCTATCCTTATCCTGCTGATCTGCCCCTTACTTTCCTTTTTCCCTATGTATCTAAAGAACCCCTTGTCTCCTCGGATCCCACTGGCCAAGGACTGCTCTTTTTGCCTTAGCTGTTCATAACATTCTGTGTATATATATATATATATATATATATATATATATATATAACATAGCCTGCCTGGCCCAGAGTTGATTTCCATACATTATTTTCTTTACTGCTGCTTTTAAAAAAGTTATTCACTCATAAAATTGCCCTCTGACAACACAGCCAGAAACACAGCTACTTCCTTAAACTGCTGACACCTCCCCGCAGGCACCACGCAGCCTGTTTTGTGATGTCGAAGCGAAGGCTGCATGTGCACACTACACTGAGTTGAATGGGGTGATTTTCCATATAGTTTTATACCATTTAGAGTTGCGATTTAAATAAACTAGTAACCACTCGACTAACAGGGACCCTGTTAGTCGAAGCCATCACATTTTGATTTTATTTATTTATTGAAGAGAATAAGAATTACAATCTTTGAGTCATAGATTATTTTGCAAAGGCTCCACGTCAGAAAAAATACATATACATAACATGTACAATACGATACATAGGTAATACAGTACAGCGATATGTACAATTGGCAGGTTACAGCTTCAGGGGTCTTAAAGTAGACCATGAGTCATAAGATATGCACATGGCAGGTTACAGCTTCAGGAGGGTCTTAAAATAGACCCTGAGTCATAATTCATTTAAATCGCAACTCTAAGTGGTATAAAACTATATAGGAAAATCCCCTCATTCAACTCAATGGAGCGCATGACACTCAACCTTCATTTTCCAACAACACAAAACGGGCTGCGTGTGCCTGCATGGGGGGGTATGTCATTTCTCGCTGTGTAGTCTCGGGCAATTTTATAAGTGAAATAACTTTTTAAAGGCAGCAGTAAAGAAAATAATATATGGAATTTAACTCTGGCCAGGCAGGCTATGTTATATGCTTTGAGGGTGACTACTAGGTATCTATGAAGCTGTTCTTTTTTTCCCTCATCAGCTATTTTAGAGATTCTGGTCCTTCTCTGTACACCACTCCCCCATCCCCAGGCTTCCCCCGGATGAGTCACTGGGGCACCCTCCCAGGAAACATGGTCATGAAGCCTGGCTTGCCCCCAGGGCAAGGTCACGGGAGTGGGACCCCAGTAGACTTTGAACTGTGGTAGGGAGGGCGGCAGAGGCAGGTCCATCATTAATGGCCAGCAATTGATTTTTTTTTTTTCGTGGAGTTGTTCTCTGGGGTCTGGGATGTGCAGTAATGCTAGTGTCCACCCTGCCCTCATTACATGGGGTGCCGGTCGGGCAGTACCCCTGGCCTCCACCAGAGGTCCACATTGCACTAGACACTCTTTCCCTCCCCTGAAGGAGAGCAGTCCATGGGATGCTCAGTCCTTCTCCCTCAGCTGGCCCTTCGACTCTTGAGTCTGTCCCTGAACCCAGGATGTCGGCACTGCAGACAGACACTTTGCCACTGTGCCGGTGGGCGGCCTGAAGCTGTTCTTTAAGATTTGGTGAGTCAGCTTATTCTGACCTTATTTTTATATTTGGGAGTATAAACAAATATTGAAACTGTTTAAAAAACATTAGAATCCGTATTTTTAAATTAAGTTGTTCTTTTCTAAATTTATTCTAGTGCCCCATGAAGCCAAGGATGTGCTAGACACTGACAGCAAAAGCCTATGTTCAGGATTTACTAGCAGGGAAAAATTGAATTGGAAGGAAATTAATATGATGATTTGAATAATAAGTTTTATACTACTCCTAATAGATAATTAATGGTATATATTTAGAAACTGAATAAAATAAGTTTATCATTTCTGATTTTAAATTAATTTAAGAAGTCTAAGGACAGGTCGACCCTGTGGCATGGAGGGCTGAGGCATCCATGCCTTACCTCCTGCCATGCCGGGTGACCTGTGTTCACGGTGTGAGCAGGTCACTGTGGGTCAGCCAGGGTAGAAGAGGACTGAACACCTGGAGGACAGCTCTCCTCTCCAAGGGAGAGAGACTTGCCTGCCCCATCAAATGACTGACCCAGGTGGAGACATGAGGTAGAATGGGATGGGGCACCAATGGATGGGTGGGTGCTGCGAGATTCCAATGTGCATACACCTCCATGTACACACACTGCCATGTCGCACTCACAGCAATAGGGAGGAATTGGGAGAAAATGAAGGAAAACATCTCACGCGACAGGATGAAGCTCAACCCCGGTGGTCGGGCAGCCAATCCTGTGGCCAGAATGGTTCAAGGTAAGGTCTTGGGAGGAACCCAGTGACAGGGCTGGGGGTCAAGCAGACAGGGACCACCAAGAGGAGAACTAGATGCAGAAAGCACAGATAAAAAAGAACCAGAAGTCTAAGGATGACCAGTGAATTTGGACATTTTTGAACTAGCACAAACACAATTTAAAGTGATTTTGTCATGTTTGCATAGCAAATGGGAGTAGTAACCTGTAGGAGCTGTGAATCAATCTCCTACCATTCAAACTGCCAAAAGTGCTGTTTTCCATGAAAAAATGCTTTTATTTCTGTGCTCTGCCCCATTTGCATAACTCTGCCCTTTTTCTCAGTGTTGCAACCCTAACTGTGACATAATGCAAGGAAAACAAAGTTTTAAGCACATTGTTGAAACAGAGACCTCTGTTGGTCAGTCTTAGTATTGCAGACATCCTTTTCCTTTCACAATTTTGGACTCACAGCAGAAGCTGGACACCAAAAAAAGAAAAAGTAGTGTGACCCACAATTACACTCCGAAACTACTTATAGTCATTCAGACACTATGACATAAACATAGAAAAGTATCATCACGCTCCCACACTCTGACAGGAGCTGCCACTTCAGACCTGTCACTTCACCAGCAGGCAGTAAAGTCAAACAACATCTACACAGACTGACAAATTGTCTTTTGGCCTATCTGCATCACAAAAACAGTTTTCTAGAAACTTTTCTACAGACTGTACTGCTGAAAACACTACAGATGTAGCAGACTGCACTTTGATAAGGGAGACATAAAAATCAGCTATGCACTGTACCCACAATGCCTTGCTACATAGATACAAGCAGATAAGCAGATAAGGCCTATGGACCACCTAGTCTGCCCATGTATGCACATACTTAGCTTTCTCAAGCTTCTAGAACTAGGTTATATGTTTATGTATTAGGTGCTATTCTGCAGTCACCACTAACCAAATAAGGGACTGCACCTCTAAGTAACAAACATTTATGTTAATTTTAATATATTCAGAATTTCTTGTCGCTGTATCTAAAATATTGATAGTTCCTTTGCATGATATTATCCTGGGTGTGACTGTACAGAAAAAACTGGAGAGTGAACAGAAATAAAAGATACAAAAATAACTATGACAGTTTTTACAAAACAGATGGTAGTTTCGATATCTAAAGCATAAGTGATAATGGCATATTAGGTGAAACAGGAATTAATGGAATGTGACTAAATCACTTTAAAGGGATAAGTATTCATGATTTACCTAAGCAAGTTGATTACATCTGTTATCTAAAGAGACTGTTTAACTTCTGAATTCTGGATTATTGGAGTGATTATATCTGGTGAATTTCTTGATATAAGGGCGTGATTTTCAAAGAATAAACTATGGCGCTAGGTGCCTGTGCCAAATGGGTATGTCTAAGTGGCACCTTATATCATAGTTTTCTGCAATCCCAATTTTCAAACACAGGCTGCATTGAAATTGGATGCTTGCACCAAGTTACCTTGCACCACCCTTGCAACAGAAGTGCCCATGCCAGGTTGCTAGGAGTCTTGAGCCACAGTGATGCTGCAACATCCCCTTTTTGATATTTTGGAAGCCCCACTGTGGCAGCAGCAAGGGCTCACCTTAGACCCAGCCAGGGGTGGTCTAGTAATTGACCAGTGCCACACTCTGTGGCCGAATAGGAGGGATCTGAAAGTGGGGTCAGGGGGAAGAAGAGGCACAGAGGTTCCCTAGGGGCATCAGGGAAACAACAGGCATGACAGGGGTGATGTGGCAGCCAGTGGGATGCCTTTGCAGAGCTCAACAGCTGATCACATGGTACCGCTTCATGGGGGCGTTGCCAGGGCCAAACACTGACATCTCCCCAGGTAGGCTTAGCCCTGGCAGCTGTCCCATAGGTCCACAAAATCAGAACCCTGAAGGCAGGAGGCAGCCTGCCACTTCATGGGAGGGTGGGTACTAGGAACTGTGGTGGTGCCCAGAGAACGGTCCCCCGCTTCAGGTAGCCCCTCAACCCTGCAGCTTCCTGTCTACAAAGTTCTGCCTTTGTGGACCTATGGGGCAGCTGCCAGGGCTGTGCCCACCTGGAGCCATGTCAGTGTTTGGCCCTGGCAACCCCCAAGAAGTAGTACCATGCAATCAGCTGTTGGACTCTGCAAAGGGCACCCCCACCAGGTGCCACATCACCCTCTTATGCCCGCTTGTCTCCTGACACCCCTAGGACATCCCCATGCCCCATCTGTCCCTGGACCCCTCCTGGCGTGCAGATTCTCCCCAACCCTTGCAGTCTCTCTATTGTTGCACCATTGGGGGTGGAGCCATTCGACAATTACCACAGGTGCACTAAATGTTTGGCACTAGCCTGAGGCAATTCCTGGGTTTCTGTGCAGGGACCCCCTTTATAAAATTGGGCACAGGGTCTCTGACACACCTGTAGTTCACCACAGCCCTAGATTGATGCAACTTGCATCACTCAGGGCTCTTAAAAATTGAGCCCAAGACATCCAATGTTGTGATTTATGATAAGGTTAATAATGAGTGAAAATGCCTAGGTACAAACTCAGGAAATGAGACTGTGCAATGATAAACTAGATAAAGGAAGGAAGAAATCAGATAATAAGAATAATAAGAAAATTATTGAATTTACTAAATCAAAAGGGGAAATAGAGGAACAAATTAGTATAAAGGTTGACCCAAGAACCTCATCTCCTAAAGCAAAAAAAAGCAATGAGATGGTTAAAACTCAAGAAGATACTAACATGATGGAAATTATTAAATAACTGAATCACAGGTGCAGAAGCACAAACTAATAATTTAGGAGGTAAGCATGATAGAAAAGTATAAGGAAGATGAACTAATTATCAGTTCAAAATTGACAGGCTTTAAATTCCCCAATTAAAAGAAAGAAGATGGGGATATAATAGGGAAATCAAAATGTAAATAAGAATTTCCTGGAAGAATTTGAGAATTGTACTACACCATTTGTTATAAAAGGAAAAGAAATCTATCTTCTAGAGATCTGGTTAACCCTCATCAGCAGTCGTTAGAAGAGCAAGTGACTGAAATAACAGCAGGCAATTGTACTACACATTTGTTTGAGAATTATACAGTTCAAGCAGATATACTTACTGGTAAACAACGTGGGAAATAGAATCAGTTCTAGTACATAATAATCTTATAATGGGAAAATTCTGAAATCCTTGGAAAAGCTGAACAGGCAGTTAAGGAATAATAATAACTCAGAAGGGAATGTGGAAAAGAGTAAGGAGAACAAACAAATCAGTAAGACAATACAACCAATAGCAGAAAAGGTGATAAAGGGACAAACCTTTACAGGTACATAAGTGAAAAAGAAAGACAAAGGGAGGGATAGTGAGACTGAAGGGGAGGATGGGAGCCTGTGAGGATGACAACAATAAAGCTGACATATTGAACAGGTATTTCTGCTCAGTCTTTACTAAGGAAGAGGGGGTAATGGGTCTGAAGGGAGTACAAGGGTGAGAATGGTGCAGAAATGGACACAAGTCCCTTTACACGAGAAAGGGTCCTGAAGGAACTGGAAGTAATAAGAGCTGATAAGCAATGGGGCCAGATGGGGTGCACCCCAGGGTCCTTAAAGAACTAAGAGAGGTGGTGGCTGAACCTCTGGCTATCCTGTTCAGCCAATCACTGGAAACAGGAGAGTACCCAAAGACTGGAGGACAGCAGATGTAGTCCCCTTATACAAAAGTGGGAACAAAGAGGAAGCAGGGAACTACAGACCAGTCAGCCTCACCTCGGTAGTGGGAAAGATCATGGAAGCACTACTGAAGAGAGATTGGTGGAACATCTGGTTGTCAATGGACTACAGGACCCAAGGCAGCATGGTTTCACCAGGGAGGTCATGTCAGACCAACCTCATTGAATTATTTGACTGGGTGACTAGGGAGGTGGATCAGGGAAGGCAGTGGACATGGCCATCTGGACTTCAGCAAGGCCTTTGACACTGTGCCACATAGAAGACTATTACACAAACTGGGGAATATGGTGTGGGCAGGACAGTAGTATGGTGGGTAGGTAACTGGCTGGGTGGCAGGACACAGAGGGTGGTGGTAAATGGCTGTCACTCCACAGAGGGAAGAGTAACCAGTGGGGTACCACAGGGATCAGTGCTGGGACCCGGTCCTATTCAACATCTTCATCAGTGACATTACTGGGATCTAGAAGGGCAGAATTTCACTGTTAGCTGATGACACAAAGCTCTGTAACAGAGTAGACACACCAGAGGGTGTAGCAGAATGAGAAGGGACCTGCAGAAACTTGAAGAATGGTCAAGGGTTTGGCAGTTGAAATTCAATGCAAGGAAGTGCAAGATAATGCATATGGGGCACAAAACCCTGGCACAATATATCAGTTGGGGGTGAGGATATAGCATGCACCAAGCAGGAAAGGGATCTTGGGGTTGTCATCTCTGATGACCTCAAGGTGAGGAAACAGTGTGACAAGGCAGCAGGTAAAGCAAATAGGATGCTGGGATGTATAGGCAGGGGCATCACCAGCGGAAAAGAGAGGTCATAATTCCGCTATACAAGACACTAGTGAGGCCCCACCTGGAGTACAGTGTACAGTTCTGGAGACCATACCTACGTAAGGACATAGACAGGATAGAGAAGGTTCAGAGGAGGGCAACAAAGATGGTGCATGGGTTGCATCACAAGTCCTATGAAGACAGGTTGAAGGAACTGAACATGTACTCCTGGAGGAGAGGATGAGAGAGGATATGATAGAGACATACAAGTATCTTACAGGGAGGAACAGGGTGCAGGAAAACACTATTTTAGCGAAAAGATGTTTCAGGACTAGAGGGCATGGGATGAAGTTGGAGGAGGGACGATTCAGAGGAAACATGAGAAAGAATTTCTTCACAGAACGGGTGGTGGACAAGTGGAACACCCTGCCAGAGGAAGTGGTGGGGCTGAAACAATCACGGATTTAAGAATGCATGGGAGGACATAAAGGAATTCTAGAGGGCAGGGGGAATGGGAAACAGACTTCTAGAAAACAAACTGAACTTACAAGCTCAAATGGGCAGACTAGGTGGGCCATAGGCCCTTATCTGCCGACACTGTCTATGTATCTATGTATCTATGTGATACAGAAAGAACAGAAAGAAATTTTAGATCTGGTAAATAACAAAAGAAGAAAAGAATGGAGACAAGCTAAAAAACAGTGGTAAATGGAAAGAGAGTGCAAAGGAAAAAATTAAAAGACAAAGGTATGCAGACTGTCCCTGTGAAAACCAACAAAGAGTTAAATACTAAATGAAAGTACAGCTCATTCCCACTGCAGATTCTGACTTAGATAATTCAATACAATAATTTAGAAACCCCAAAAGAAGTAAAATGCAGAAGGGAACGCAATGTATAATAATTACCTTCAGTACATTTTAGAGAGATTCCAAAGACAAAAATGAAATCCAATTTCTGCTTGAAACAACCATCTATAATATTCTTAAACCATTATTGAAAATGAAGATAGTTTGGGAAGCTCTTCTGTCAGTTTCCTGTTATAGGTCAAACCCTCAGAAAGGCTGTGTGTGTAGTGGTAAGAAACTACGGTATTAGACACTCAATCTTCAATCAATCAATCAATCAATTTTATTTTATACTGGACAGTATGTGGACAAAATGCCCAATTTCACAATTGTCCAGTTAAGCAGAATAAAACAGACAACAAGTCTACATTCAAAGATAAATACAGTTAAAACAGGGCCAGACACAGTAGATTGCACATAATAACAAAGAGGTGGGGAAATAAAAAGGCAATATAAACAGGGATTATTTGCAGCATGGAGAAAACAATTGTGGAGAAAATATCTTTAAACAAAACATTTAGTTATAAACTAAGACATAAATATGCACAGAGGCCTAGCAAATTTCTAACGGATAACACTAGCTAATTAAAACACAGTGGCAAACATGTAGACAGCGCTTCAAAACTAATGGATACACTGTAATCAACCATAACAGCCCTGAGAAAACAACAGTGGTTCAGGGCCAGGGTTAAGCACAAGAGACAGAAGTGGAGAGGAGGAGTGTAGAGGGAGTGGGGGGAGAAGGAGAGGAGGAGAGGGGAGTTAAAATGATAGGAGAAGATGAAGGGGACTAGGTTATTCATGTTTCTTCCTGAGTGACTACTGACTGACCAGGGCACAAACAGATGAAAGCATTTACTAGGTGGGCCTTAAGAGTGAGATTGCAGGAACTGACACTGCTGCATGTTTGAATTTCTAGAGGCAGGTTGTTGTAAAGCTTAGCGCCCTTATAAGTAATGGAGTTTGGAGCATGAGAGGTGTGGTAAAATGGGATGTTAAAGATATGACGTGAGGCCCTCCTTGTACAGTGTGTGGTGACTGCTTTAGGGAAAAGAGGTGGCCGCTCGATGGCAGTGAGTTAAAGGTTAACCTTGTGAAGGAACGAGGAGCATTTGAAAACCCTATTTCAAGGGTGAGCAAGTCAAGGGAGTTATAGAGGGTGAAGTGGTGGGTGGACCATGGATAGCCAGTAATGAAGTGAGCGATGTTATTGTAAGTGGTCCTGAGTTTGGAGAATGGAAGCGAGGAGGATGGGGAAGGGGAGCAGACAATGGAACCGTACTCTAGAAGGGTTAAAAGCAATTAGCTAGCGAGGCATAGTCTGGAGGCAGAAATAAGGAATTTCCTGATTCTATGAAGGAGTCCAGGTCTCATGTGCATCTTTTGATGAGAATTAATACATGTATGTGGTATGTCAGGTGTGGGTCAAGGAACAGTCCCAGGTATTTAAATTCATCCACCTTTTCAATGCTATTTCCCGATTGCCTGAGAGGGTTTGCTCTATATTAAGAGCTTTCTTAGGATCTGAGAAAATCATGATCTTGGTCTTCTTAGAGTTGAGGACCATGCTTTTGGTTGAAAACCAAGAGTGCAGTTTGCGAAATCAGCTTGCAGATTAGCAAAACATAGTGTCTACCATAGTTTTTGTTGCTGCAATAAAGAGCAGTGTCATCTGTATAAAGAGCAATTTTAGTAGAGTGGCAGATATCAGGAAGCCTGTTTATAAAAGGGAGAACAGAAGTGGGACCAGAATGGAGCCTGAGGGACACTGTATTTTATTTGGCAATCCTCAGAAAGGTGCCCATTTGTCATTGTCTTCTGGGATCTAAGGGAGAGGTAGCTCCCAACCCATTTGACTACGTTGTTGGAGATTTGTAGGCTCCACAAGGGTGTCCAATAGAAACATAGAAACATAGATTTTGACAGCAGATAAGGACCTCTTGGCCCACCCAGTCTGCCCATTTCCTACCTATTGGATAAGCTGCAGATCCTAGTTAACCAGCAGCCTACTTCTTCCTACCCCACCCCTAAAATTGCCTTATGACTGTCCCATGCATGCTTGAATTCCATCGTTTTTGACTCCACAACCTCCTCTGGAAGTCTGTTCCATGCATCCACAACCCTCTCTGTGAAAAATACTTCCTTAAATTACCTCTGAGCCGCCCCTTCTATCTTCAAATTGTGCCCCTTGTTCTTGCACACCTCTTTTTTGAAAGATGCTACCCTCTTGGACTTTGTTGATTCCTTGAGATACTTGAAAGTTTCTATCATGTCCCCCCTCCCTCCTTTCCTCAAGGCTATACATATTCAGCTCCTTAAGCCTCTCTTCATATGTCTTCCGGTGCAGACCCTGCACCATTTTAGTCCCTCCTCTGGACAGCCTCCATCCTGTCTATGACCTTGTGGAGATTGGGTCTCCAGAACTGCACGCAGTACTCCAGATGGGGTCTCACCAACTGTCTGTACAGAGGGATAATAACTTCCTGTTTTCTACTGGTGATGCCTCTCCTATGCATCCCAGTATCCCCCAGCCCTCCTTGTTGCCCTCTCACATTGCTTGCCCACCTTTAGGTCATCTGATATGACTACCCCAGGTCCCTTTCCATTTTTGTTGTTGTTAGTATCTCACCCCCATTGTGTACTCTTCCCTGGGTTTTGTTTCCCAGGTGCATTACCTTGCACTTCTTAGCATTGAATCTAAGCTGCCATACATTTGACCATTCCTCTAACCTTGCCAAGTCCCTTCTCATCCTTTCCACCCCACCTTGTGCATCAACTATGTTGCAGATCTTTGTGTCATCTGCAAAGAGACATACTTTTCCTTCCAGTCCCTCTGCAATGTCACTTATAAAGACATTGAAGAGGACCGGTCTAATACTGAACCCTGCAGTACCCCACTAGTAACCCCCCTTTCTTCAGAGTGGACTCCATTTACTATTACTGTCTGTGTCCTATTCTCCAGCCAGTTCTTTACCCAGGCTGTCATCTTGGGACCCACCTCCCAGGCTGGCTAACTTGTATATTAATCTTTTGTGTGGGACTGTGTCAAATGCCTTGCTAAAGTCTAGGTAGACCATGTCCACAGCCCTCCCTGATCTACTACTTTGGTCACCCAGTCAAAGAAATCTATCAGATTTGTCTGGCATGACCTTCCACTGTGAATCCATGCTGCCTTGGGTCCTGAGCCCTCTGACCTCTAGATACTCAACAATTCTTTCCTTCAGAAGTGATTCCATCATTTTCCTACCACTGAGGTTAAACCAACAGGTCTGTAGTTTTCTGCTTCTGCCTTGCTCCCACTTTTGTGAAGGGGAATCACATCTGCCCTCCTCCAGTCCTCGGGTACCACCCCATCCTCCCATGATTTGTTAAAGAGGGTAGTCAGTGGTGTCACTAGTTCTACCCTTAGTTCTTTTAGAATTCTGGGATGAATCCCATCAGGCCCCATTGCTTTGTCCACCTTCAGTTTTAAGAGTTCTTCCAGAACCCTTTCTTCTGTAAATGGGCTGGTATCAACTTCTGTATCCAGAGTTTCTACTGTTTGTTTTAGGTACCTCCCACTTCCTTGTAAATACTGAGCAAAATATTTGTTTAGTATCTCTGCCTTTCACAGTAACTCTCTGCCCACCCTCCCTCCTCTTTATTAAGCGCACTAGCCCTCCTTGGTCTTCCTTCGCTCCCTGATGTACCTATAAAAGGTTTTATCCCCTTCTTAACAGAGTTGGCTATCTTTTCCTCGGTTTGGGCCTTTGCTGTTCTGACTGCCTTCCCAGCTTCCTTTTGCTTTAACTGATACAGTTCCCTGTCCTGCTCCTTCTGTGATTCCTTGTACTTCCTGAATGCTTTCTTTTCTCTTGAACCTTCACTGCCACATTCTTTGAGAACCATAGTGGTTTCTTACATTGTTTCGTTTTGTTAATTTGCTTCACACAAAGGCTTGTTACCTCCGTGATGGCAGTTTTTATTATTCCCATTGTTCTTCCACTCCTCCTTCCTGCCAATTTGCGAAAGTATTCCTTAGGCACTCATCTATTTTGGCAAAGTCAGCCCTCCTAAAGTACAGTACTTTTGTCTTGTATGGCTTGACTTTATTGCTGTGTTTATTGTGAACCATACTGTTCGATGGTCGCTAGTTCCCAGATGGCTACCCACTTCTACATCTGTGATCCTCTCTTCATCTCCATTTGAGAGAACCAGGTCTAAGATTGCTCCCTCTCGAGTGGGCTCCAATACTAGTTGTTCAAGGCATGCCCCTGTGGGCATCTAGAATAACCCCACTCTTTGAAGTGGCTGCTGCAACTGCATTCCAGTTAACATCTGTCATATTCAGATCACCCATCAGCAATATCTCCCTTTTTCTGCCATTCTAAGTATTCTTTCTATCATTTCCTTGTCCATTTCTCCCCTGAGAAGGGGTCTGTACTACAACCCCTGTGCGGATTGTGCCATTGCGGTCTCCAAATTTACCCACAGTGCTTCTTCTCCTCCCTGTTTTCCATTTTGTTCTGTTGCTTTGATTCCTTCCCTTATGTAAAGAGCTACTCTCCTCCTCTTTTACCCTCCCTGTCCCTCCTGTAGATAGTGTATCCTGGTATGTTTATGTCCCAGTCATGGTTTTAGGCACTCTTAAAACATCAAAGCCAGGATATACAAAACTTTGCCCAGGCACAAATCAAGTTTTGCATAAGCAAACCAGGTTTTGCCTCTGAGGTGCTATTCACAGAAGCCTGGTTTCCGTGACTCAAACTGGGTTTACCCTTGGGAAAAGTGTAGAGGGGGCACAATGCAAATGAGGGGATGGGACCTAAATATAGGCACAGTCTGATTCACAGACCATTTCATCTGTGCAATGACCTTTGCGCAGTCCCCTGCATGGAACAAATACCACTGAATGAGACCTTGCCTTAATCCCACACAACCCTAGTGGTTGGTGGAGGTAGTCTGGTGGTTCCCCACCCAAACCTCAGCACACATAGTCCCTGTGCACAGTGGTCCCTCCCCCACCCAATGCCCTTCCAAAGTAAATAAACAGTTGTCCCGGTGTCTACTGGTCCCTACCCCAACCTGATCCCGTGCCCAAGAAAGACAATATGATTCTCCCTGGTGTCAAGTGGTCCCACCACTCTCCCAGTCCCTGTCCCCGTAAAGGTGCAGACTATTGCGGTTAGATCCCCGCAACAATTGCTGGCCCGTGTGAGAAGAAACACACTGTTTTCCCCCAATCCCCACCAATTGCTGGCCCGGCGTGAAGGAAGAAGTTTTCCCTGGTGATTAGTGGAACCCCTATCCCAGCTGGTGGTGCCCACCATCCCAATCCTCATCCTGATCTGAGCCATCGGCCGGCACAGCCCTTTGCAATCCACCACAGCTGGCTGCCTTAACTGAGCTTGTCAATGAGTGTGTACTGTTACAATACTAACTCACTGACAGCTCAGTTGGAAGGCGGCCATGGTGGAGTGCAGAGGGCTGTGCCAGTCGCTGGCTCAGGGTCTGGATGGCAGGATTGGGGTGGGAGGCACCGCTTGCTGGGATGGGGGTCCACTAGGCACCAGGAAAATGTTCTTCCTTCACGCCGGACATGATCGACGGGGGACAGTGTATTTCTTCACATTGGGCCAGTGATTGGTGGGGTATAATGTATTTCTCCATTATTAGTCCGGCAATTGCGGGGTCTACCAGGAGTGGCTTACACCATAATGGACGGGATCGGTGTGAGGGAGGGACCACAAGGCACCAGGAAAAATGTTGAAAAGCTACTGATGCCTCAAATAAAACTTTAAAAACATAATAGTTAGGTACAATTCTCCCAGCATTTCATTTACATTTTATACATTTCTCCTCCCCATTATTTATTACTAAAAGAAATTTGCATGAATTTGTGATCTTTATCCCTTAGAGTTCCTTTAGCCCATCTGCCTCTGTAGCTTACTTCCTACTTCATGTCATAATCCTCTGTTGTGACATCACAACACAATCTGTTGTCATGGGAGTAACTGTAATATCACAAGCAGTGCTCTGTGACTTCAGTTAGGAGAAAGCAGCAGGAATAGATGAACTCTTCAGAAGCAAAGATCCTGTTTTCATACAAATGACCTCAGTATTAAATAATGGGAGGAGGAGGAGGAATACAGCACTAATGAAAATACAAGCTGGACTGTGTCTTAATATTAGGTTTTGTTTAAGTTCTCCTGATCATGTCACCAGCTCTTTAATGTACATCGGCATGGTGTGGCTAAGGGAATGGACCACTGTACACCAGGGATAATGTTTCTGTACATCCAGCATGGGTGTGGGTGGGGATGGACCACTAGACACCAGGGATCAGGGTAAAACTAACTTTTTCACCCACTAGCCAACAGGGCTAGTAACTAGAAAAATCCACCAGCCTGATAGGATTTTCACCAGCCCAGCACAAAATCAGCATGAGCAACTACCATTTTTTAGTTCTTTGTGGCAACAGTGCTATCTCGCATCGGAAGTCAGCACTACTGTTTCCTCAGTACATGCCTCCCCAAATTGTGCCAATTAAAATACAACATTGTTCACTGTAAAAAAAAAAAAACAAGGAGAGAGGTTTCTGCTAGTGGTTTAAAGAGAAAGACAAAAGCCAAACAGCAGCAGCACAGCAGAATTTGTCATAGACTTGCACTATAGAAGTTCCCCTAAAGTCCGAAGTTTCAGTACTGCAATAGCCAGCAGCACCAAATTCCCCATCAGTTTGTTTTCCCACAGCAGGCCTTCTTGTCTTTTTCTTGTGGCTCGCTGCACTCCTGGATCATGACTCCCCTTAACCACTCCCAGATCACGGAGCTTGACCCCAACTGACCCGATGATCAGTATGGCGCTGACAAGATCTCCTCTTCCTTCTCAATGTGCGACAAGGCCAGCATTTGTTTAGTGACTGTTGTACTCAGCATCGTACTTCACTCAGCAGCTGCGACTTACTCAGCATGTGACTTTACTCAGCATGCGCAGCCCTTCTCTCATGTTTCCTGGTGGTCTGGTGTTATTTGTGAGCATCCAGAACTCACTTCAGCAATTTTGGGGGCCACACCGCAGCAGCAATGCTTAGAACTCAGACTATGAAGCTGCACAGTTCAAAATGGTCCTGGCTCAGTAGTGGTGCCCGGAAGCCACACGACTACAGCATTTTACTTGCCTGACCTGAAATATACCCACATTTGGCAGTTGGGTGGGTGGGCATCAGTTTCTAATCTTGGCAGATAATGTAACTGTACTTCAGGTATGGGTGTGGATGGGGGAGGGACCACTGGATGCCAGGGATTGGGGCTGCCTATTTGGCAGGGGCTGGGTGGATGCACTGGGCTCCAGCGCAGCTATGAAATGGCCTTATAATGAGCATGCAAATGGCCACATAGTGCCTTGCATGCCCAATGTGCTTATTTACATGGCTGCTTTGTGAATTGGAAATAGTGCAGCTGCACTACTCATCGTGCAGGCATACTCCTGGCTCCATGCTGGGGCACTGCTGATGGGGCTATGCTAGCACTAGTGGGTTTAGTACGTAACTTAACCTGGCCTTTTTCTCAGTCGGATAGTGGAGGTGCAGATATCTGACTGACAATAGTAACCTTAGACACCTCGCAAACGCAAATCGCAATGCAACCTTTGCGCTTGTGCTTTGCAACCTTTTGTGAATCGGGCCCCAAATTAAGTAAGGAAACTGGGAATAGAAATGGACTGTACAATGAAGAAATTTAATTCTATGAATGCTACTAAATTACAGGATAATCAGACTGTGACTAAAGTGAGGACAAAGATAAAAAAAAAAAAAAAAAACACAAAAGAGGTGTGTAATCAACAAACTATCCTAAAGTTTTTGAAGAAACCTGTAGAAAAGTGTATGAGTTAACTGGCACACTCTAATGCAGGAATGCTATTAGAGGACGATTACAAGGGGTTAAGAGTGAGTAATAGTAAAGTCCGGGATGATAAATATGATTTGTATAGAAATGTCAAGAATCTCATGCTGTACTGATATTAATGTGCAAAATCAATATGTAATTTTGGATTATGATAAAGAAGGAAACTTCAGATTTGGATGAAAGTTGTTGGACCATAATTAGTGAATGAGATCTGTTAAAGGTCATCAACCCCTCCCCAGTAAAAATTTCATGAGACTGATAAGTTGGAATTTAGCAGGACTTAATAGAAAAATTGATACATGGTTAAATGTTATTAGGCCATACAATATAATTTTATTTCAAGAAACTTGGGTGGATAATAATTTTGACATCCACCTGCTAGGGTTCCAAAATTTGAAATATTTGCAAAGATGAATAAAAAGGCAGCTGGGGGGTCTGATGACCTTGGTGAATACAAATTTAAATTTCAAGATTAAAGAGTACCATAACAGTCATGATTTTGGTTGGCTACAGAATTAATACTGACAGTTGTAACAGCCTGGTGATATTAAATGTATTTCTTACACCTTCATTAACCATCATAGTGTTTGGAGACATACTGCTAGAAAAAGAACAAGAAGCTGAATAACCTCCAACAAGCCACATTTTTCAACAGCAGTAAAGAAAACAATAATAACCTAGAACAAAAGGTGATGCTGTTGAACAATTCTCTTCTGTCAATTTGTCCTACCACACTCTGGCCACTGAAGAATTAACTGTACTTTAAGGGACTCACATTCTTCCCAACAAGACAGCATGACAAAATACAGTTTTGTGGAGAATTAGAAGAATACTTCTGTTGACTGAGGGCCCCATATTCAGAGTAGGCCAGATATGCATGCAAATCAATGCACACACAAAAAATCGGATTGTCTGCAACTGATGGGATATGTGGTGGTGTTCCCCTCCTTCTCTTCTTTTGACTGTTTATACAGACCAAAACCTGAAATCTTTATTTCCTGAACCTGCTATTTTTCTCTTCTCAAGTCTGTTGCACAGCAGCATTTATTTAATTTAATTCCTGTTCTCTTTTTCTTTTCTTTCCACTCTTCTCTGTTTGCTTCACTTCCCAAAATAGCGTGTTGGCTGCTCGCTATTGGGTAACTCTTAAATTCTCCCTTCAGGACCTTTGGTACTGTTACAACAGTTAAACTAAGCCTAGAAGTAAAATATGTAACAATTTCCAAGTATGTCAGTGCTGCTGTTAAATCTCTAGAATGGACTGGAGTTCTGTTTACAAAGCAAAATATGCCTGTTATTTTTTTTCTCTCACTCTGTATTTCCCAACCTGTTGAAAAGTGCTGCCAGTCCTTGCAATATAGTTTCAGTGCCCCTGCAATCACAGCAAAGTCCTGCAGCCTCAGTTGTGAGCAGAAAACTAATTCAGCCGCTAAGCGGTAGGCTCTCCTGTGTAGAAAGGCATTTTCGTTTTTTTTCGTCCAGTATTGGAACCCTTTGTCCCTTTGCCTGTCTCTCCACGTTAATTCAGAGACTGGTGACCTTCTGAAGAGATAAGAGTAAAATAAAAGGAAAACAATGCGTTCTTACTGTCTTTACCACTTGCAAAGATGTGGTCTGGTAGAACGCTTTCTCCAGTGACAGAATGTGTCTGTATAGGAATGGGCCCTAGGTGTACTCCTTTTATACTGTTAGTAAAACTCCTCCCAGCTCCTCTGGGCAGAGTTTCAGTTAATATAGCCCACATTGTCAGTTTGTGAGTAAATGTAAGCTATTCAAGTTGTTTGGATTTTAAAGTAATAAATCATTATTGATTATTTATATAGAAAAATCAGGAAGTTATACTTCTGTGATGAAATACTAATGTTTTCTGTGTAAAATGATGTTTTGATATAATTGATGGTAGTGTTTTGGTTTAAAGGAGGAGCTGCAATCATATATTAGGCTTTAGCTGAGACTCCCAAATCAGATGTTTGTTGGGAGAGGACCTGCTTGGTTCTCCTGGGAGATCTCTGATAGAAGTTAGGCACAGATAGATTTTAACAGATAGCTAAGAGTACACTGGCCAAGCTGTGCTTTATGTTTATTTTTGTTCTTTGTGAGCCTGTTTGAAAAGTCATTTGGTTGCCTCTGAAAGTCACTTTTCCTGATTTGTTTTTTTGTTGTTGTTTTGTAATAAAAATCATACCTGTAAGGTATGTTAAATTCATGTACTGTTTCTTGTGAAGTAATTTCTACACCCCACAACAAATTTGGTACCAGGAGTGGGGTGTCTGGTGATCCAAGTAAAAAGGTCTCAGAAATAGATACTATATTTTAGTATCTTTGACTTTCAAAGAAACAGTAGGTACATGGCTCATAAGAAGGAGGAGCCTCATGGGGTCTCAACGAGAAGCCAGACAGCACTAACTGGAGAACCTTTATTATCAGGACTCCTTCTGTGACCAGGCCCAAGATCAGGACTGGTATGGCTACTGGTGATATAGAAGATATCACAACTCAATTGCAGGCTGTAAACATGGAGGAACCAAAAGAACAACTGGAAGCTGTACCTCAGAGGACCTAAGAGAGCTATTGCGGTGGCTAACACTGAGACAAGTGGAACAGGACAGACAACGAAAGAGAGTACTGGGAAAGGGAGCTAGAATGTAGAAGACAGGACCAGAGTTGGGCAGATACTGTACAAATGTTCCAGACATTAGGGGCAGGACAAGGAGCACAAGCCACTCTAAAAGACACAAAGTTAACAAAATTACATTATCTGATGATATTGAGTCTTATTTGACAACATTTGAGCGGGTGACCCAAGCTTGTAACTGGCCCCAAACTCAATGGGTGGTCCACCATGCACCTTATTTTAATGGGAAAAGCTCAATTAGCATACACTAATATGGACAGTATATCTGTCAATGACTATGCAGCAGTTGAAAGGGAGATATTAAAATGATTTGATAGTAACTCAGAAACTTATAGACAGAGATTTAAGACTTTAAAACATGCACCTCATATACCACCAAGAGAAACTTACACCAGATTACAAGATCTCTGTACCAAATGGATCCAACTAGAAGGAAAATTAGTTAAAGCCATCATGGACATGTTTGTTTTGGAACAGTTCATACAGATTATGCCTCCTGAAGTACAACTGTGGATTAGAACATAACTTGATAATGCAGACCTTGCCATTACATTGGCTGAGGACTTTTAAAGCCGCCAACCCTTCACGAAAGGGGTATCGGAGGACTGATGGTTTCCTGTTAGTAACCCTACAACCACAACAACACCAGTAAGACCAACTTTTTCGCCTAATCAGAGCACTGGTTGTTAAAAAGAGGGACTGACTGTACCTGTTAAACACACAGACTTAACAGTGGAATGTTATTATTGTCCCGGTATGGGGTATATTGTCAGATTTTGCCCTAAGAAAAGAAAGAACCAGCCTATTTTGCATCTTAAACCTGGGTAACTTTATTATTCCAGTACAAATCAATGGACAGACTGTTGATGGACTTGTGGACTCTGATAGTAAACAGAGCCTCATTCGAGCAGATTTGGTTCCCTAACACCTCCAGTTTCCACAACAGGCATTATTTGTATCCACAGAGATGTCCATCAATACCCAACTATCACTGTGACTGTTAATGTTCATGGACATAAGGATAAGGTTATTGTGGGGTGGTACCTACTTTACCTGTTCCTTTATTTTGGGGCAAGATTACAATAAATTTTCACAGATAGTATCTTCTTGTCAGAATACCAATGATAGTAATCTAGTGGCTGTTTCTACTAGGGCCCAAGTGTCTACAGTACCTGATCAAAATAACCTGCCTTTTTCCTTTCAGGATGATATATTTGGGAAGGTGGGGAAGGCAAAGAAATCTAAAGCACAAAAAAAGAAAATTACAAAATCAATGGACAAAGGATAAGGCATGTAGAAATAATGCCAACATTACAAATGTATAATATTGCACAAGAACAAAAAGATGACACTACTCTTGCTTCTGTATTCTCTCAGGGTGGGATAATTCATCTAGAGACCCTGTAGTCATAAAACAAAACATTTTGTATAGGATCTGTATTCATCCCAACACGCAAGAGCAGGTTGAGCAATTAGTGGTCCCCATGAAATATAGGGCAGACTTATTGTATCTTGCTCATGACATACCCAGTGCTGGGCATGCTGGGAGGGAGAGAACATTAGCCAGGCTCCTACAATGATTCTATTGGCTTGGTATTCATGAATCTGTCACTGATTATTGTAGAGAATGCTCTGAGTGCCAAATAGTTAGTCAAGTAACCAAAAAGGAACAGGAACCTCTTACACTTTTGCCCTGGTATCCCAACCCTTGAGTGCATCGCAGTGGATATTGTTGGGCCCTTAAAAAAAGCACTGAAGGAAACAGATTTATATTGGTCATTTGCGATTATGCAACCAAATACCCAGATGCCTACCCACTTAGAACTATTTCTAATACTCAGATAACTGAAAGATTCTTGATTATTGTAGTAGGTTGGGGATTCTACGGTAATATTTAACCAATAGGGTGCCAACTTTTGCGCAGCTCTGCTCATGGAACTCTATAAGTTACTTGAGTTATTGCAATAAGAACAACTCCATATCATCCACAAACAGATGGCCTTATAGAGAGGTTCAATCAAACCTTAAGCGTATGTTGCGTAAGTTTGTGGATGATGAAGGAAAGTATTGGGATCACTATCTGCCTCTATTCTTGTTTGCTTATGAGAGGTTCCCCAAGCCTCCACTGGGTTTTCACCATTTCAATTGCTCTATGGACTGAATCCTCGTGGAACCTTGGATGTAGTAAAGAGGCCTAGGAGGGTGATTCCAAATTAAACATGTTAATATTTTGGAGTACATGAAGGAACTACAGAAAAGACTGCTTCTATATACTCAACAGACTCATAAAAACACTGTGGAGGCCCAGATAAAACAAAATATTTTGTATGACATCAAAACCCATGAAATGGTGTTTACACCAGGTTACAAGGTTCTACTCCTCTTACCATCTTCAGAAAACAAGCTATTGATGAAGTGGCAAGGTCCCAATATTTTAGAACAGACTGGGCCTGTCACATATAAAATAGAAACTCCAGGAAAGCACTTATCATGCAGAATTTGTAACAATAAGACACAAGGGGTGTGCATTAGATGTTTCTTACACATGGTCAGCGTAATAAGGCACAAGCCTTTAGCTCCTGGCCGCATTAGAAACATCTAATGCACACCCTGGAGTGTCTTATTGCACTTATAAATGAGAACCTGTATTTGTCATAACTGTGACAATCAAAATTCAGAGGTTTAATACAAAATAAAGTTACATGTTGTGTGCATTTTAGATAAAATAGTCCCTCCACCTGTAATCCTGCATTTGCACCCCTCCCCACACACACACACACACACTGTCCTCACCAATAAGTCCACTGATATACAGACACTAAGTGAAATTGTGGGTCTACATTTTAAATGTTCTTTGTTTAAATCACGTTACTTTCGTATGATGATCATGGAGTACAAACTAAAATGCCGGCTCCACATTAGCAGATTTGAAGACAGCACCGTAATCATTCACACAGAATATAGTATGCTTTTCAGTTGTTTAATTGTGCCATCTTATCTTGCTTTTAAGGTGGATACACTAAGCAGTGTGGTGAGTAAAATGTGAGCAAGTGGTGAGCGTGGGGCAGTTATGAGTGCTGAGTGAGCAGTTCCATGGATGGCATTTTCAACAGTGCCATCTGGGGAGGTGCATAAGCAGTGAAGTGAATGAGTGAGCGAGAGGAAAGACACTGGCGATGGATATTTGTTTCCAGTAGAGATGCACTAGTGAGGAAGCCAGGCTGTCCGGGGCTTTAGGGGACAGTACTATAAGGTCACCAGAGTTTATTTAAAACAGATTTTAAAAAACAAACAAACAAGGAAATACTGAGAGTGGGCAGTGCAGACAAATAAAGTAGCTCAGAACAGCATGAGAGGAGGAAGTGAACAAGCAGTCAGGACAGAAATGCCATCGTGCAGAGAAAAAGTGAAAAAAGCAGAGGCTAGACTGGGAGGGAGCACAAATAGCTTTGTAAAAAGCAGAAATGCGACTGTGTGTTTGAAAATGTAATGCAGGATGCAGCCCGATACTGTATTTACAGAAGTTGCAATGCAAGCGAGTTAGCGGGCAGGCATTTGGGCGTATGGCAGGACCGGCGGGAGTTATGCGCGAGCATGACATTCAGAGCGGCTGGTAATAATTTTTAAACTGAAAGAGCTTCCTATCTGAGCCTGACTCCTCTTTGTTTTTCAGTCAGCGTCTGAAATGTGAAGTCATCTGTGAAACTGAAGTGAAGTGCATTAGCAGTTATGGGAGGGTAGTCATGGAGATTGTGAGTAAAATGACTTAGTCTCAAAGAGTGGAAGGACAGAGATCATGAGTATGCTAAACTGATTTTATAGTACAGAATTTTGGGATTGCAGTACACTGGCTAGTTGTGTGTCTCAGGCTGCTCCTGAATCTAAGTCTGTTCAGATAAAATAAAATGGCTGCCATCGCAACTTGGCCAAAACTGAAAGTTCTATCTCAGGTTCTATCTGCTGCTTGATTTTCTTTCTTTTTTGTGTGCTGCATCCAGGTTGTCCTCTTGTTTCTGTGCATTAGACAGATCTAATGCACAGGTAACAACCAATCAGCTTGTGGGATTTTCCTTCCTATTTTATAAATTATGTTAATTTATTAAAGAAATGGCAAGAGCGAGTAGAACCAAAACCTTGTTATGTGTACACAGATGGTCATGACACAGGATTAGACACAGCATATCATAGACTGGAAAAGACAGAAAACATTCAGGATGTGGTTATTAATTCTCAATTAAGTGAACAAAAAATTATATTAATCACTTCATTGACCAGTTCTCTTTTGCATTTACTACCAAACCAGGTCAAGCCAGTAATGTAACACATCAGATTAAGACTACTGCCAATCCTATACAACAGAAAGCATACAGATTACCTGAAAACTCCGTTACAGAAGTCAAAGAAAAAATAAACAAGTTGTTAACACTAAGGATAGATTGAACCATCCGTAAGTCCTTGGTCATCCCCAATGGTAATAGTTCCAAAAAGGAAAGAGGTATTCGACTCTGTTTAGACTTCAGGAAACTGAATTTGGTGTCACAATTTGATAGTTAATCCATACCTACAGTTGATGACATCATTGACCAAATCGGTCAGGCTTTTATATCACCACATTAGACTTTACAAAAGGATACTGACAAATACCCTTAACTCCTGATTCTAAATATAAACCGCTTTCAGTACCCCTCATGGTCTCTTTCAATTTGTGTATATGCCTTTCAGCTTACATGGGGCCCCTGCAATCGTTTCAAAGGTACGTGGACCAGTTGTTAGCACCACACGTACAGTATTGTTCCTCCTACTTGGACAATGTGGTCATTTTAGTAAAGACTGGTCATCCCATCTTGACCATTTGAGTAAAGGTATACAAACCATCCAATCAATAGGGTTCACTATTAATCCTTCAAAATGTAGCATAGCTATACAGGAGACAAGATATTTGGGTTTTATCTTGGGGAATGGGTCCTTCATCCTGAAGTTAGTAAAGCGACAGCAGTATCAAATTGTTCTGTCCCTAAAACCAAAACAGAGTAAAATCTTTTATGGGGCTTGCAGGATACTATAGATGTTTTATTCCTGATTTCACTACTATTGCTAGACCATTAACTGAGCTAACAAAGAAATATTTCCCCAATAATGTCCATGGTCTGACACTTATGATAGAGCATTCTGATCTATTAAAGCAGTCCTGTGTGCATCACCGTGTTCGATCTCCTAATTTTACATAACCTTTTGAGGTTCATACCAATGCCTCAGACACCGGGCTAGGAGCTGTATTGTCCCAAAACATCGAAGGAAGAGCATCCTATCCTTTACATCAGTCGAAAATTATTCCCAAGAGAACATAAGTATGCCACTATTGAGAAGGTGTTTGGCGATTAAATGGCTATTGAAGCTCTAAAATGTTATTTGTAAGGCAGTAAGTTTACACTAATTACTGACCATAACCCCTCTGTTGGCTACAACAAATGAAGCATAAGAATGCTCAGTATTCTCAGATGGTATTTGGCACTTCAGCCCTATACTTTTGAAATTAAACACAGGTCTGGTGCTAAACACAAAATGTTGACTTTCTATCCAGGTCTGTTGCTGGATAAAATATTAAACCCCAGGGCAAAAATATATACGCAGATGTAATGTAGATATGTAGAATATGGCATCTACATATTATTTGCATTGTTGAGGGTGCCCTGGGGTGGGGGTTCTGTGAGGTGGGTGGAACCCTTCCCATTCCTATGGGAATGTGGATATTCTAAATTCCATTCAAACCATTCAAGATTGGTTTGTTTTGAAAAGGAGGTATGTGGTGGTGTCCCCCTTCTTTTGACTGTTTGTACAGACCAAAACCTAAGTCTTTATTTCCTGAATCTGCTATTTTTTTCTCTTCTTAAGTCTGTTGCACAACAGCATTTATTTAATTTAATTCCTGTTCTCTTTTTCTTTTTATTTCCAAGCTTCTCTGTTTGCTTCACTTCCCAAAATAGCCTGTTGGCAGCTCACTATTAGGTAACTCTTAAATTCTCCCTTCAGGACCTTTGGTACTGTTAAAACAGTTAAACTAAGCCTAGAAGTAAACTATGAAACAATTTCCAAGTGTGTCAGTGCTGCTGTTAAATCTCTAGAGTGGACTGGCAGTCCGTTTACAAAGCAAAATATGCCTGTTATTTTTTTTTCTCTCACTCTGTATTTCTCAACCTGTTGCAAAGTGCTGCCAGTCCTTGTGATATAGTTTCAGTGCCCCTGCAATCACTGCAAAGTCCTGCAACCTCAGTTGTGAGCAGAAAATTAATTCAGCCGCATGGAAGGCTCACCTGTGTAGAAAGGCCTTTCTGTGTTTTTTTCAGTCCAATATTGAAACCTTCATCCTTTGCCTGTCTCTCCACGTTAATATGGAGATTGGTGACCTTCTGAAGAAATAGAGAGTTAAAATAAAAGGAAAACAAGGCGTTCTTACTGTCTTTTACCACTTGCAAAGACATGGTCTGGTAGAACGCTCTCCGGTGATAGAATGTGTATGCATTTTTTTTTTTTTTAGAATATGTCTGTATAGGGAATGGGTGACCCTAGGTGTACCTTTTATACTGTTAGTAAAACTGCTCCCAGCTCCTCTGGGTGGACTTTCTGTTAATATAGCCCAAATTGTTAGTTTGTGAACAAATGTAAGCTATTCAAGTTGTTTGGATCCTAAAGTAATAAATCATATTGATTATTTCTATAGAAAAATCAGTTAGTTATACTTCTGTGATGAAATACTGATGTTTTCTGTGTAAAATGATGTTTTGATATAATTGATGGGAGGGTTTTTAGTTTAAAGGAGGAGCTACAATCATATATTAAGCTTTAACTGAGACTCCCAAATCAGATGTTTGTTGGGAGAGGACCTGCTTGGTTCTCCCTGGAGATCTCTGATAGAGGTCAGGCACAGATAGATTTTGGCAGATAACTAGAGTATTCTAACCAAGCTGTGCTTTATAATTAGTTTTTCTTCTTTGTAAGCCTGTTTGAAAAAGTCATTTGCCTCTGAAAGTCACTCTTTCCTGATTTTCTTTTAAAATAAATATACCTATAAGGTATGTTGTACCCAATGTGCTGTTTCTTGTGAATGTAATTTCTACACCCCACAATAGGATATTCAAACCTGAATGCATGGTGTGATACATCAGTGGGCTGAGGACCACCCATAGGGGAATGCATGGCGCATACCAGTATGCACCACAGCCCCATTGGTGATACTCAGCCCAAACATGCAAATGAGCCCATTGGGCATGCAAGGCACACATAGGCCATTTGCAAGCCCGATATGGGCTCATTTGCATGGCTGCACCTGGTGGAATGCGCCAGGCCAGCCCTCCCCAACCCCGATCACTGTACAAGAAAATATGTATCCTAGCCCCTCTTCCATAGTTTAGGGTCCCTCCTGACCCTAATCACCATAAAATAAAATATTTTCCCAAGCCCCTTTTGCATAGTGTATCATCCCTCGCCCCGCCCCAATCAATGTACTAAAGAAATAAAGTCCAGAACCCCATTTCAATAATGTAGAGACCCCCTCCTGAGCGCATGATCACTGTAAGAAATAAAAGGAAAAAACAATTCCTGTTTCCATAGTATAGTCCCTCCCACCCCCCACTCCGGTGGGCAGTACCAACCGACAACCAATGATACCATACTATTTACTGTATGTGCTTGGGTACAGATCAGTCAGCAGCTGACCATGACAGGGTGAGGAGGCTGTGCCCCTGCTGGCACAGGTCAGGATGGGAGGAGTGTGGGATGGTGGATTACTGCCTACCAGGGTGAGGGGGTGGAGGACACTACACTATGGAAACAGGAATTGTTTTATTTATTTTATTTCTTACAGTGATCGGGGCCAGGAGGGTTCCTGCACTATGGAAATGGGGTTCAGGACTTCATTTCTGTAGTACAGTGATCAAGGCCAGGGAGGGGGTACACTGTACTATGAAAAGGGTTTGGTCATTTATTTCTTTATTACAGTGATTGGGGCTGGAGCAGGGGCCACTACACTGTGTAACAGGAGGACTGGGTAGTGTGTTTTAGCAAAGATAGGAGCTGGGGAGGTGGACTGTGTACCTGGCCCTAGACAATGTGTGGGGCACTGACTTTCCATGCCTGGTTACCAAAGACTAAAATAAAAAATAAAAAATACACATAGTTAAACTAGGGTTTCAAAAGCACAACTATGCACTGGCACAGCGGACATAGTTACGCTTGGGGAGGGTTTCAATATTGTGATACATGGCATATGCATGAGGGTCCCTTATTTTCATGGGCGATCAAATATTGTGCTGACAGTGCACAATCAGGGGTGGTGCATCGGTGGCCTTTGAATATAATACATCCCTGATGGCCCCATAATTCGGAGATGCACGGTGCATCCAGGGATGTGCTGTGCATCTCCTCTGAATATGTGGGCCTGAGACTTAAAGACTTTTTCATAACAATGAGGATACCCTGGACATCAGCAATTCTCTGGAGAAGAAAAAGAAGTAATCTGATTTTACCCCCAACTGGTCATAATAATACTACACTGTGTTACGCCTGGGTTATGCCCTCTATTGTCCACATACACCTCACATACACCTCACACTGTATTCCTGGTCTATTGTACTGTGATACTGCTATTTTGCACTAACATTGTAGATATGAGCACACACCATATAAACATGGGTGCTAGCAATGTGCTTTGCTGCTAAGATATGCTAATATTGTCTTGCATGTTTCATTATACTTCTCTATAATACATTTATCTAGATTATGTTTGTCTTTATAGATATGCCATATATAATCTACCTAATCACTGATAAGATGACTCAGAGGGATCATCAGTGATTATTGTATACTATATTCTCATATAATTATATGTAGTGTATCTTACATTCAGATATGCCATGTGTAATAGTGTCCTATCATCAGTTCTATTTGTCTAAGCAAGCTGACAGAGACAGAAGGCCTTTGTTATGTCTTATGTTTTATATTGTATGTAAGCTAGAAATGCCATATGTAGTTTGAACTGTCAGCATTTCTTTTGTCCAAGCTATAATGCTAATGGAAGCATATTCTGCCTCATATGATACTCATTAGTATTCTGTCTCTAAGTCATTCTCCAATGGAGAATGACTTAGGACCAATACATATTGTTTCTCATATCTGTAACTATGTTGTAATCTCTGTTGCTATGCTGTTATCAGTAGTATTTAGCTGTCCACAACCCACTGTAGCCTCTCTAGAAGGGCAGAGAGCTGGAGCAGGGGAGAGATA
Source organism: Neoceratodus forsteri (assembly GCA_016271365.2). Lineage (NCBI taxonomy): Eukaryota > Metazoa > Chordata > Ceratodontiformes > Ceratodontidae > Neoceratodus > Neoceratodus forsteri. The sequence goes on along the minus strand of CM028131.1, from coordinate 153,506,190 downwards.
GAACAAGATCTACAATTCTGGAGATTATGTACATTCTTCAGGAGAATGGTGAGAAACCCACCTCCCTTGTGATTTTCTCTGTCACATGCTTGGCGTAAGTAGTATAATAAACTTTATTAGTACTCCTTGCTTGTTTATGAATGTTTCTTGGCAGACTCGAGACAGAAGAATCTGTATTATTATTATTAGTTTTATTGTTTACCCTACACACCAGGAGTGTTTAGACAACATAATGGTGACTGCGATTGGAGTCTGGATGTTTGCCAAGCTTCATTTTAATTTCCTCTGTAAATTAAAATACGGGTGAGAAATCCTCATTAACAAGCAACTGAATGTGTTCCACAGTGCAGACTAAACAATCTCTTGACAGATATTCAGTTTCTGTGTAATGAGTTATTTTGTTTTGTTTGTTTTTTCTATGCTTTCTCTGTGGGAACACAGCTGTAAGGATCCAAAACAGACATATTGACTACTTTCTTGTGGATTCAAATCCTAATGGGTATATACTCATCTAGGAGTCCACATACACCAAAGGCTGTTTGTGTCCTGTCATGAACTTTGGTTGCAAACAAAGTTTTTGATCCACAGACAGCTAAGGGTTTCTTATCTTAAAACATGTCCAAATATATCAGTACTAAGTTGATGCTGGAAGCCTTAACAAGCCAAACTCCGTATGGTAGTTGGTTAAATTTTGCTGAAGTAGCAGAATTCAATGGTAGTCCCTTAACAGACATCATTGCTTGTTATGGGAAATTGAAAAATGATACCAGTGATCCAAAAGAATTATTAATTGCAACGTTGTTTAATTGTTTTGATGCTGTTCTAAATAAAATATCTGTTTTGAAAACTGAGTATGATGCTTGCAAAATGGAGAATTCTGCCTGCAAGAAGGAGATTAGTTTGAAGAGGGCTTCTCATACAGAAAAATAGCTGGACTACTGTCTGTGCTACAGTCTGTCTGTCTAGAAAATGAGTCTTTATTTAATGAGAGAAGAAACAATGACCTGTATGCCTTAAGAGATAACACTAAAAAGGCAAAACGTAAAAATATTTCAAACAAATGGTTTTCTGGCTAGTAACACTGATTCCTTACGCTTTGAAAACAAGGAAATTAGAGATAAGTCTGAAGTAATTACTGAAAAGGTTAACGAGCTGGTATTTCAACACCAGACCTTGACAGTACAGCATGATTCAGTATGTTTTAATTACAGCAGACTTGAAATGAAGGTTTTCAATATGAACTATGACACAGCTTCTGTTGATAAAAGCAAGTTTTGCAAGATGTGATTGTCTTGCAATCTGAAAACAATGCACTTAATAGCATGCTAACTTCTGTATCTGAGCAGTTAGAATGTAGGTAAAATGTCAGATATGGTGAACTTGCACGGTCAACCAGAGGTATTGGCAGGGCATACTAACTTAATGCCCAAAGACCTTGCCTCTTCTAATGTTGAAGAGTTTGATTTTGAACACTCACATTATGCTGTGGGGCGGACTAGAGCAAAGGCTAGCCACTTGTTTTCTGTGATTCACAAAATGGAAAATTGTTAGAGTCTCAAAATGGTGGACACACATGTCATCAGGTTGCATCCCATACCATCCCCAAGATGGCCACTCATGGTGATGTGATGATGGTCATGACACAGTAACCCATGATGCCCATGAGGTAATCCAAAATGGCCACCACCACACCACGGAGATTCAATCTTGCAGTCACAGGGACCTGTGATTGCTGCCATAACCAAACAAAACAAACCAGAGTTTTTGACATGATTAAAAATGTTATCAGTAGCACTAGTGTTTCTGAGGAACGAAGATTCTCATTAAAATGATGTTGATGTACTTTTGAATAAGGTTGATATGCAATCTGTCATGAAGTCAGCGTCTGATGCTGCAGAAACAGCTTACATTTGCTTTATTAGCGTGGCCTTGGTTAAAGAACACATTTTAGTTAATTACATGAAATGTTTTTATTTCCTGTGCAATGTAACATCAGCTTTCCCTGGGAAGATGGAGCGTACAGCTCTTCCTATGCAGTCGTTAATACCTTAAGCGGTAACATTAAAAGCGATGTTGCTACCATCCAGCAACATTCCAGTGGGAAACCCACTTTACATTTGATGGGGAGGGACAACCCTGATTCTGAAAGCCCCATGGCTGTGATATTTTCAGCATCACACAGGCCACGTTGGGGGTTATGGGTTTGATTTCTGAACCTGAGCTGACAACTGTCTCAGCACTACTTTCTCCCCCTGATGGCTACTGAACCACAATCCATAGCTGGAGAACTATGTTCAGCTTGCACAACACTTTCCTCCACTGTGCAGGTACACCTGATAGTGCCAGCACTGCCTGCACATCATGCAGAACCCTCTCCATCAGTGACACCTGGATCATCCCATACTGTGACTACAATGGCAGGCACTACAGGTTAGAAGGTACAAGGTATCCTAATACTGATATCATTGTCTTTCTTTTGGGATCACTGACCATGGCCCCAGTATTGGTTAATCCTAACACAGTTTTAGGATATTATTTTGAAACTGCCACATCAGATAAAGCAATCTCAGCAGTTTTAGCCCAAACATACAATAGACACATCAGACCCATTGCTTATGCATCCCAGATGCTTGCCTCAGTGGAGCTGAGATACAACCTTATGAAAGAGAATCTTTTGGCTATCTATTGGGCAGTCAGATACTTTAGGTACATCATTGGATATGCACCCATTGTGCCACATTTCAAACATTTGCCAACTAACTTTCTGTTGTCAGACAGAGTAAAAGATGACTCTGTAACCAATGCCAGACTTACACACTGGTCTCTCATTTTACAGGATTATAACATCACTGTCCTTCCTATCAAAATCCAGCCTTGTTAGCCCATGGCCTACAGTTTTCAGGAGAGACCTATGATTGTTCACTCCAGCCCCTGACCTACCTGTCCCAGTGCCCTTTCTGACAGAACCTCGGAAAGTGTTAAAGACACCATTGTGTGTCATGCTTTGACTGATGACTCAGCCACACATACCAAAGAGGTCAGATAGCAGGGTTTGGACTCCTTATTGTACATCCTAGTGATGACAGAGTGTGAATGGCTAGTAATTGCATCATTGTATATGTACAATTCACAGGCAATGTTAAAACACACCTGGCAAATAAAATGAATAGCAAGGAGGAGAGGAGTCATTAATTACCACAAATATTTGTGAATGGTTTAGAAGCTGGAACATCCTTGAGAAGACACAGTTTCTGTTAAGAAAGGAATAAAGAGACTTTTCCTACATAAAATGATACCAGCACGCCATGAAGGGTTAAGTTCTGCCAGCTTCAAGAAATGTTCTTGAGATAATTACAGAAGGCACTGCAGATACAATGTTTTATTACAGTTTCTATTTGGGACTGTTTCTCTCTAAACTGAATTTCTTTGGCAGAAGGCAAACTTCTGTTCAGTTCTCTGATATTACCTCAGAAATATAGTTATTGCTTGTGTACATCACAACACTAACAGTTTAAATACTATACATTCTTAAGGTTCAAGCGTATTTTAAACATGAACCTTATGCTCTATAAGAAGGACCCTTAGTTGAGGGCAGTGTATCGGTTCCTTAATAAAGGAACTGAGGAATAACTTTCAGAAATAGCTCTTATAGAAAGTGAAATGACATTCACCTATCCAGCGATGGCCTACTGATTTGGAACATCACTGCTGTAACACTCATGAAAAGTTATGGGTAATTCCTGAGCACTTGAGAGTAGATTTTATCTACTGTGCCAAGTACATGATACTCCAACTGATGGACACCACTGAGTCAGTAAAACCCTAGACACACTGAAATCCTCTATCTTGTGCACATATGAAATGAGGTAGAACACTATATTAGTAACTGTTTAATCTGTGAACAGAACAATCCTATACCAGCTAGGACAAATGCATTGTTACCCCAGAGGCAAAGGCCCTGGAACAAATTCCAGTTTGACTACATTGGCCTTATGCCAACCATTAAGAACAACTAGTTTGCGTTAGTGATCACCAATCAATTTTCCAAACAGTTTAAAGCTATCCCAAAACAGAACAACACAGTCAAAGTGACTGCAAATGTCTTAGTAAACCAGCTTTTACCAGGTAGGGGTTACTCAAAAGTAAATTCTGATTACAAGGATCAGCTTTATAGCCAAAGTAATGCAGAGAATTCTGGACTTGTTATGGGTAAAACAAAAGTTTTATATCCCTTACCACCCACAGTCATCAGGACAGGTGGAATGGGCTAACAGGCAGATCAAAGTTATGTTATAATAAACTTGTTCAGAAAACCCAAAAGGACTGGAATTCATTATTGCTTTTACTCCTTATGGAAATAAGAGGGACACCCTCTGCAGGTACACAGCATACCCTATTTTTGAAATCATAACCAGATGGTCCATGAGACTCCCAGAACATTTACCTCTGGACCTGTGTACTACCACTGCTGATGGAGCATCAGTAGATAAATATGTAAATATCTCAAACAAGACATCCTAAAGTACATTTGTTTGCTTCACAGTGTATGGGCAAGGCCCAACAACAAGCCCTGTCCCATTGTAAACAACTCAGTCCAGCAGTCTACGAGTTAGACTGCCTCACTACAACAGTCATTGATAAATGGCTATGTGCCAATCAAATGAACCTGTTTAAAGGAGATTAAATTACTTTTCCATACTCCAGGGAAGGAACAGTACTAAACTAACTGTTTTCTTTTCTCTTTTCTTTTAGGTTCAGAGAGAGTGAGAGATGCATGCTTTTATGCTTATTATTCTTTTTAGAAGTATGGGTCTTCTTACAAGCCCAAACTGTACATTTTATTGCAGATAAGAACCAGTGACCTAAACCAAAACAGATTGTTGAGGCAGAATACCTCACAAGCCCACATGATTTAATTGCATCCTGTGGAATTCACACTAAAGTCCTAAAAGGCGTGTTAATTGTCCAGAAGGGTAGTGAGGCCCTACTGAATGTTATGATCATTGCTTTGTATCAATTCTAGCAGCTAGACTTGATCTGGATTCCTGTTTACATTTTATTGATAATCAGGAATTTTGCATCCAAATTTATATGGTAATAATATGGTGATCTGGACATCCAAATTTATATGGCAATAAAAGCGATTAGATCTTAAGGTTTTTAACCCTATGATGCGTCATAATTTGTGACACTTAATATTGGTGCCCAAAACAGAGCCCTGGCTCACTCAGTGGTCTTAACAGCCACTTCTAAGCCAGGTACCCTAGTTAATAATGTGCAGATTCATGCACCCCAGTGATTTTAAATCTCACCTTTTAAACTTAAAGTGATTTGTTTTATGTTTCACAACAAACATTTTCCACTTTTATTAATAATGATGTGAATGGATACCCTGAGCATACCAGGCACTGTTAATGACTCCTATACAGGGACTGATAGCACCACACACACATACACACACTTAGGATTTTCACATCCTGACTGCTAGTGGTACATCTTATGACTGTAAACCTACCCAAATGCAGTAGGCATTTTGTTTTGTTTGTTTTTATTTTAAAAAACACAGGTTTGAACTCAGGCCTACTTGGCTGACACATCTATTTGAAATAAGGCTAATATAGCCATTATTCAAGCACATATGTTAAAGGTTTGTGATAGTATGAAATATAATATAATACCCCCACCCAAATTGCATGGTAAACATGAGTTTGCTCAGTAAGAGTGATTAACATTTATAATATTAAGGATATTGTGAAGGGTTTGACCTGATAAATGTTCTTGTTAATGAATTATTTCTGCTCACATTAAGGAAGCAGATCGCATCACATAGCTAGGAAAATCCTTTGCACTGCCCATAGCTATTATGTTCTTACAGCCCTTTGGTTTTCTCTTCCAGGATCTGGAACTAGGATATATCTTGATCTCATAAATGACAGACATATGGGTCAGTGGCATTGCCACATTTTGCACTTCTATTGCATGTGTTAACAAATGTTTATTTGAATCTAGCACTATTCCCTTGTCAATGGCAAGGAACCTTGGATATGTCACCACACACCAGTATTGCTTAATGTTTTGATACTTATTCAAGAACAATCCAGGAAGCCACGTTTGTGACTCTCATCAGTTGCCGCATCTTCATCCAGCAACATCCATCTCTGATCATCTGGCAACTGTCCATTCTGTTGATCATCTTGATGGGAACTTTTATCGTGAAAGGTTAAAACTACCTCCTTTCCTTGTTTACCATGAGGTCTTAAGATCGTGACTGACTCTGAACATTGAATGTCGTACCTGAAAGGAACATCACCTTTTATGCAGAGTGACATCTTCCAACTCATCTTACCAACTTGTGAATACAGGCCTAATAACTGAAATTAGGCTTCTACTTGTAAACTTTCAAATAAACTGTATTCGGTCCAGCCAATTAAGAGTCTACATTCAAGCTCATTGTTATGCATACTATGAAGTTAGTCTGGGGTGGGGCAATCCCTAACTCAGTAAGAAGATTCTTCTTCATTTCATCTACAATCAAAAATCCATTTTCTTCACTGCTTGTTTTCCAAGCCTGGCTGGCACCTCATACAGACTGAGAACTGAGTACTGTTATAAACTTTTACACTTTGTGCAGCCATGTGATCATCATCAACTGAACACTGTTGTTATTCCATTGTAAAACTCAATGTGCAATCTAATGCACCCCTGCTGAGTCATATGAAAATAATGCTGCCTCTGAACAGTTTGATCTACCTTTGGGAAAATCTTAATGCATCGAATATAAACCATGAATCTTCAATTAACACTTGAAGAAACCCTGGATTTATCCTGGAACTGTTTGTAGTTTATTTCTTGTGGACATTGACATTTGTGTTCTGTTCAACTTACCAACTGAAAATGCCATCCTTTAAGGTGGTATATTGTACTGATGTGGAACATTGTGTGGTAACCAACTATACATTCTTCTGATATGGACTAAGCGTTATGCAAAGTGAACTTTTCTAACTTCTGTTTTACTCCTAAACAGGTAATAGGTTATCACGGTAATCACACCTGTTCCCATTCCAGAACCAAATATCATTAAGTCTAATCCTAACTATCTTGATGCCCTATCTCAATTTTATTTATTTTTAATATCCATACAGGCAATTTAAGTTTGTCTCTTCAATATCTCCCAATAGGATAGATACACACCTGATACCTATCAGTATTTACTGATTGTTTTGATATTGGAAAACCTAATTGTAAAGTTTTATTCCAAATGTTTATAGTAATACAAGGTTTACTAACATTTTCCTTATAATTACATTTTGATGTTTAAGGAAAACCCTGAAATACAGTACCTGTGTGGCAAGTTAATATTCCTCTATCAGGTTTGTGCCATGGCCTGTAGATGAATGGTGCCTAACCTCCATCTTTTGTTGTGTTGCCACTTTTGCAATTAGGGCAATAAATAGGGGATTGTTACACTTAGGTTATACCCCCTATTGTCCCACATACACCACACTGTATTCCTGGTCTATTTTACTGTGATACTGCTATTTTGTGCTAACATTGTAAATATCAGCACACATCATATAAGAATGGGTGCTAGGAATGTGCTTTGCTGCTAAGATATGCTAATATTGTCATGCATGAGTCATTATACCTCACTATAATACATTTATCTAGATTATGTTTGGCTTTTATAGATATCCATATATAATCTACCTAATCACTGATAAGATGACTCAGAGGGATCAGTGATTATTGTATACTATATTCTCATATAATTATATGTAGTGTGTTTTACACTCATATATGCCACGTGTAATAGTGCCCTGTCATCAGTTCTCTTTGTCTAAGCACGCTGACAGAGACAGAAGGCCTTTGTTATGTCTTATGTTTTATACTGTATTAAGCTAGAAATGCTGCATGTAGTTTAAACTGTCAGCATTTCTTTTGTCCAAGCTATAATGCTAATGGAAGCATATTCTGTCTCATATGATACTCATTAGTAATTCTGTCTCTAAGTCATTCTCCAATGGAGAATGACTTAGGACTAACTCTATATTGTTTCTCATATCTGTAATTATGCTGTAATCTCTGTTGCTATGCTGTTATCAGTAGTATTTAGCTGTCCACAACCCACGTAGCCTCTCTAGAAGGGCAGAGGCTGGAGCACGTGAGAGATAGAACAAGATCTTAGAGAACCTAAAATCTACAATTCTGGAGATTATGTCCATTCTTCAGGAGAATGGTGAAACCCATCTCCTTGTGATTTTCTCTGTCACATGCTTGGCATAAGTAGAATAATAAACTTTATTAGTACTCCTTGCTTGTTTCTGAATGTCTCTTGGCAGACTCTGAGACACAAGAATCTTTATTATTATTATTTATCCTATACACCAAGAGTGTTTAGACAACAACTGGACTCTTATATTCTGTGTTTTTTGCCAGAGAGTCAATTGCAGATCTTGAACAAGTAATAACGGATCAGCTATAACCTCTCCTTCTTAGAAAGGAGGGCAATACAATCACTGAAATCTAACTATAACATTGTTATAAAAACTATAAAGGTTCTAATCTTAAACCATGAGGATTATGTCAATGAAGGTAACAGATAATTAACAGATCACACCTACTACAGAGAATTGGCCAGTGACCAAACTGCGCAATATACCAGGGAACTATGGGATATAAAGAATTTCCTAAGCATGTCCAAGAAAGAATAACTAATCTCATCCCTGATTAACCTAGACCGGGGACATTCTATATGTTGCCCAAGAGCCATGAATCTGGGAATCTAGGGAGGCCTATAATATGTGGGAATGGCACCCTGACAGAGGGATTTCTAGATTTATGGAAACCATTTTAAAACAACTTGTCACAGAAAGGGACAGCTATATTCAGGGCACTACACAGTTTTTGTGTAAACTGTCTGTTTTAGGGACTTACACCTACAGTAACACCATATTAGCCATGATGGATGTAACCTCTCTCTACACTAATATTCCACATACAGATGGCATTTGGCTTGCTAAATACCTATACGATAAAGGACAGCACCATGCCATCCATCCAAAATTCATTGCACGACTTATTGAATTTATTCTGACCAACTTCAGTTTTAATGGTAAACATTATGTTTAAATTAGGGGAACAGCAATGGGCAGCAGGATGCTCCACAGCATGCCAATCTTTTCATGGTGAATTTGGAGGAGGATTTCCTGAAACAATGCACACAAACCACTTATCTATTTCTGTTATATTGATGATTTATTTATAGTTTGGACAGATGGTACCTCGCACTTAAAGAATTTCATCAGGAACTTAACAACCTCCACCATCCATTAAACATTCCCTGGAGTACTCTGGCACTAGTGTCCATTTCTGTACACCACAGATAGTATCAAAATGGAACCTTGCAGACCTGTATTTACAGGAAACCAACAGACAGACAAGGTACTTACACAGAGACAGCAATCACCCTAGGCACATTAAAATCTGTTATGTACAGTCAAGCACTTCAATGCCACTATGACAGTTCAAGTGAGGAGGATAGAGACAAACACCTGGCCACACTGAAAAAAACATTTATTGGGCAGGGCATGCCTCTAGAGAAACTGACAGGGCAGTGGATCATGCTACGCAGATACCAAGAGAATAACTACTACAAATACATAGATACATAGACAGTGTCGGCAGATAGGCCATATGGCCCGCCCAGTCTGCCCATTTGAGCTTGTAAGTTCAGTTTGTTTTCCTAGAAGTCTGTTTCCTTACCTCTGACCTCTAGAATTCCTTTATGTCTATCCCATACATTCTTAAATCCCGTGATTGTTTCAGCCCCACCACTTCCTCTGGCAGGGTGTTCCACTTGTCCACCACCCGTTCTGTGAAGAAATTCTTTCTCTTGTTTCCTCTGAATCGTCCTCCTCAACTTCATCCCATGTCCTCTAGTCCTGGAACATCTTTTTGCTTAAAATAGTGTTTTCCTGCACCTGTTCCTCCCTGTAAGATACCTATATGTCTCTATCATATCCCTCTCTCCTCCTCTCCTCCAGGGAGTACATGTTCAGTTCCTTCAACCTGTCTTCATAGGACTTGTGATGCAATCCATGCACCATCTTTGTTGCCCTCCTCTGAACCTTCTCTACCCTGTCTATGTCCCTTACGTAGTTATGGTCTCCAGAACTGTACACTGTACTCCAGGTGGGGCCTCACTAGTGTCTTGTATAGCGGAATTATGACCTCCCTTTTCCTGCTGGTGATGCCCTGCCTATACATCCCAGCATCCTACTTGTTTACCTGCTGCCTTGTCACACTGTTTCCCTACCTTGAGGTCATCAGAGATGATAACCCCAAGATCCCTTTCCTGCTTGGTGCATGCTATATCCTCACCCCCAACTGATATATTATGCCAGGGTTTTGTGCCCATATGCATTATCTTGCACTTCTTTGCATTGAATTTCAACTGCCAAACCCCTGACCATTCTTCAAGTTTCTGCAGGTCGCTTCTCATTCTGTCTACACCCTCTGGTGTGTCTACCCTGTTACAGAGCTTTGTGTCATCCGCGAACAGTGAAATTCTACCTTCTAGATCCTGCACAATGTCACTGATGAAGATGTTGAATAGGACGGTCCCAGCACTGATCCCTGTGGTACCCCACTGGTCACTCTTCCCTCTGTGGAGTGACAGCCATTTACCACCACCCTCTGTGTCCTGCCACCCAGCCAGTTACCTACCCACCACACTACTGTCCTGCCCGCACCCATATGCCCCAGTTTGTGTAATAGTCTTCTATGTGGCAGTGTCAAAGGCCTTGCTGAAGTCCAGATAGGCCATATCCACTGCCTCCCGATCCACCTCCCTAGTCACCCAGTCAAAAATTCAATGAGGTTGGTCTGACATGACCTCCCCTGGTGAAACCATGCTGCCTTGGGTCCTGTAGTCCATTGACAACCAGATGTTCCACCAATCTCTCCTTCAGTAGTGCTTCCATGATCTTTCCCACTACCGGGGTGAGGCTGACTGGTCTGTAGTTCTCTGCTTCCTCTTTGTTCCCACTTTTGTATAAGGGGACTACATCTGCTGTCCTCCAGTCTTTGGGTACCTCCCTGTTTCCAGTGATCGGCTAAACAGGATAGCCAGAGGTTCAGCCACCACCTCTCTTAGTTCTTTAAGGACCTGGGGTGCACCCATTGCTTTATCAACTCTTATTACTTCCAGTTCCTTCAGGACCCTTTCTCGTGTAAAGGGACTTGTGTCTTTTCTGCACCATTCTCACCCTTGTACTCCTTCAGACCCATTACCCTCTTCCTCAGTAAAGACTGAGCAGAAATACCTGTTCAATATGTCAGCTTTACTGTTGTCATCCTCCACGCTGCCCCCATCCTCCCCTTCAGTCTCACTATCCCTCCTTTGTCTTTCTTTTTCACTTATGTACCTGTAAAAGGTTTGTCCCTTTACCCACTGATTTTGCAATGTGTTCTTCTGTCAGACTTTGGCTTCCTTACTGACCTCCTACCTCCCTTTGCTTCTCCTGGTACTTCTTCCTATCCCTTCTGCCTGTGTCTTTTTGTATTGCCTGAATGCAATCTTTTTGGCTTTCACTTTCTTTGCTACCTCTTGGAAAACCATAATGGTCTCGTTCCTTTTCCTCTTGCTAACCAGCTTAATGCATAATTCTGTTGTTCTTGTAATCACCATTTTAAATATTGCCCACTGTTCCTCAACCTGATTCCTGTCCCATTCCCTAAATGCCTCTTTCAAGTATCTCCCCATTTTCCCAAAGTCTGCCCCCTAAAATCCAGGATACATGTTTTTGTGTGGTTTGGTTCTGCTCTTTCTGTGATTTCAAACCACAATGACTGGTGGTCACTATTACCCAGTGCTCCCCACTGTTACCCCATCACACTGTCCCTGTGACACAAGGTCCAGTATTGCCTTCTGCCGAGTTGGTTCCATGACCAGTTGCTTGAGGAAGGCACCTGAAGGGGTCCAGGATAAATCTGCTCTAGTTGATGCTGCTGCTGGGATGCTCCAGTCCCGTCTGGAATAATTGAAGTCTCCAGCCAGTACTACCTCACCCTTGTCTGCCATCCTTTGGATAGCTAGCATCAACTCTATCTGTTTCTTCCTCCGGGCTGGTGGTCTATAGACCACACCTGAGCAGATGGCTGTCCCCATTTTCCTTTCCAGCTTAACCCACAGTATCTCTCCCCATTTTGTTCCTCCTGGATCTCTGTGGCCCTTATGTCATTTTTCACATACAGTGCCACTCCTCCTCTCTTCCTGCCTGCTGTGTCTCTTCTGAATATGTTGTAGCCAGGTATGGCCATCTCCCAGTCATGGTTATCATTACACCAGGTTTCAGTGATGGCCACAATGTCCAGGTCTGACTGTACCATGACAGCCTCCAGATCTTCCATCTTGTTGCTAAGGCTCCTGGCATTTGACACATGGCTTTCCATGATTTGACCTCCTGGACAATACAAAGAAAAGATTAAAACAAACTGGATACCCTTGGTTGTCACATATAACATAAGTCTGGAGCCACTTCATGAAATTATTAAGGACCTCCAACCAAAATTTTGTGACGATAACACCTTGAAATGTGTTTTCTAAGAACTACCTCTACTGTCTTTAAACAGCCTCCTAATTTATCCAACCTGATTTTCAGGAGCAACTTACACCTCACCAAAACAACAAAGAACTGGGTGGCACGAGACCATGCAATAGTCCTTGATGTATGACATGTGGGCACATTTCCACTTCAAATTTTACCAACACACACCAAAACAGACAATTCATGATACAAGGTAATTACACATGTGCATCTCAGAATGTTGTCTATTACATCCAATGCAAGAAATATTCACATACAAGTTATGTTGGGGAGAACGGTCAACCTCTTCGGACATGTACAAACTCACACAGACATGATATTAAAATGAAAAGATTGAAAACCAGTGGGACAACATTTTTCTCAGTCTGATCTTTCTATTTCTGACCTCTCTGTCCTGATTTTCAAAGGACATTTCAAAATACACTACATAGGTGAGCATGTGAGGTTAGGCTCCTTTTCCTTTTGAATTTGGTGGAAGATGAGATGAATCAGGACATGAGCTTCATGACATATTACATTGTTTAAAAATCTTTTTGGTATAATACATGGACAGATATTTGTTTTAAGTGTTTCTACTATTCCTTTACAGAGAAAGGTTCTACCTAGTCTATATGATTGTGTATGTATAGTTTTGCTTTTAACTAGTGGGTGGGGATCTCATGGGTTTGAAATTCACACATGCAGATCTGTTATTTGGCAGCAGATAATTTTGTTTTTATACAGGCATATGTTGGTACACAGACACCATTAGAGTTACAGAGTCCTATTTACTAGGTGGTTTCATTTCAGGTTACAAATTTAATGTTCACAAATAATATTAACAAATGAGCACAAGTTCATAGATGGTACTTTTTATACAGCGCAAGCTACTATTCACTAATGATATTGACAAATGAACACCTAGTTACAGACGGTAACATATTACCCAGTGCCAGCATTGGAAATGTAATTGTAATGCATCTCTAATTCCGTCAAGGACTTGCGCACACACACACACACACACCACACACACACACACACAGGCCCAGATATTCCAAACTGCCAGTTTGTGGTGCAAGCCCATGCACCGCTCCAAAATAGTTGTGCAGGGTGTGGCCAGGGTGATATTCAATGGAGTTGGCGCTTATGGTGCAATCTCTGAATATCGCCCCTGACCACACCCACTGTGCATGGCGCAGTGGAACTGCTCCAGCACAAGTGGTCAGAGTGGAGCATTAAGATGCGGTGGTGCAAGTTCCATGCGTCATGCACAGCATCTCGATATTCAAGGGTGACATGCAAATGGGGCCATAATTTATGCAAGGCACATGGGTGCCATTTGCATCTGATTATGGCCCCATTTGCATCTCATAGCATTCAGGTGCACCGATCCTGGCGACTTGCACTGGCCTGCCAGGCAGCAGCGATTAGGAACCGGCGCCCCTGCAGCCCGATCAGGCATAACATTGCCCCCAGTAGCGATCATGGCGGAATGTTATCAATCCCCGATTAGCCCGATCGTGAGCGCCAACTTAACCGCCCCCTATTAACCGATCCGGGCATAACAACCCACCCCCATTAGCCTGATCATGGGCATCAGATTCCCCAAAGCCCAGATCCTGGTGGTCCAGTGGGCGAACAGAGCCCGATCGCGGTGGCATTCCTCACCCCCAGTATGAAATCCTGGTAATCAGTGGACCCCCACCTCACCCTGGTCCCACCCGCCCTCCCTGTCAGCCGGCGGGCGGCAGCACTCCACCCTCCTGCCTGCCGCCTGCCGACTGACTTACAGCTCGGTATGAGCTGCATGCCCATTGGTTCAGAGCAAGAGCCAATGAGCGTGCAGCTCACTCTATACTAGTCAGTCCAGATATGTGAATGAATTTCATTCACATATCTGGACTAACATGATATGAGCTGCACATCCATTGGCTCATGCTCTGAACCAATGGGGTGCAGCCATAACGAACTGTCAGTCAGCAGGCGTGATGCGGTAGGCAGTGGGGGTGCTGCCACCTGCTGGCTGATGGGGGAGTGGGATGGTGGGGCTCCATGGGCGGGTGGGGTGGGGTCCACTAGGTCACCAGGGATTTTACTGGGGTGAGGAAGCCGCCGGATCGGCTCCGCTCGTCCACTGGACCATCAGGGATATTGGGTTTTGGGGAATCTGATGCTCACGATCAGGCTAATGGGGGCGGGTTGCGTTATGCCCACAATCGGTTAATGGGGGCGGTTAAGTTATGCCTGCGATCGGGCTACGGGGGTTGAGTGCGTTATGCCCACGATCAAGTCAATGGGGGCAGGAAGGTTATGCCTACGATAGGGCTACCAGGGGAGGAGGCTGGATGAAGGTATGCCCGCATCTGGGCTATTCGTGGTCACTGGACCACCAGGGATATTAGACTTTGAGGGGAGGTCTGATGCCCGCGATCAGGCTACTTGGGGTTACTATCATGCCCACGATTGGCATGGGGGCACTGCCAGAGAAGCGGGTGGGAACAGGTCGAGGGCACCCACAGGTGGCAGCTGCTGTGCTGCACCCTGCAATGCGGCAGCTCACCTGTGGGTGACCCTCGACTGTCCCCTTTTTGGCTCATTGTGCAGGCACAGGTAGGCTTGCCTGCATAACTTCACACCTGGGCTGAATATTGGCTGTGCAGTTTATGCATGGGCACGCCTCCCACCTGTACCTGCATACATTATTGATGCACCCCTGTGGATCAGGATTTGTGCAGGTGCACTTTTCCTTTAAATATCGCACCGGTGTATCAGTGAGTTGTGCATGGCGAACACTGTTGCGCCATGTGCAACCCTTTGAGTATGTGGGCCTCAGTCTTCATTTTGGCTTTGCTAGGACATTTAACAACAAAATGTTCTGGCCTCCATCTACATAACATTCCTTTTCATGACATTTGACCTACAGAACTCGAAGTTCTAAAAGATGTTTTCTCATTTCTGGTTGTGCTCTTATCTAATTATTTCATTAATCTGTCACATTCATGTGTAAAATGGTTAAGCTCTGGGTATTTAAAATAGAGTTGTTAGGAAACCTTCCTTATTCTTTCTGATGACAGACTATGTGAAATTTGAAAGCTTAAAGTTTCTTTCTGTAAAACTTTGTTGTTAAATCACCTATTTTGTGCATCTACTAGAAATCTGGAAATTCCTGGAAGATGATTTTCATGGCTATTGTAATTTAAAAGAGTACATTAAAAAAAAATTTTGTTGAGAAAAGTAATATGACAACTTACATGTTAAAGCAATTACAAGGTTACATTTTAATGTAAATGCAAGAATAAATACATGCTTCTTAACCTGGTCTCAGTACCTAAGAGGTTAGATTGTAAGAGCGGATGCTCAGGAAATGGTGTACAAACGTATTCTTTGGAGTGTGATATTTTGAATGAACTGAGAAAGAAATGGATTGACAAGTTTTTAACTCACATGGTCATAGTTCAGCAAAGGAAACATTGTTTATCTGATAAATTCTTCTAGTGTAAAGATACTTTATTCTATTGCTAAATTTGTGATAGCTGCCAACTCAAAGAAATAAGTGCTTAAGGAAATATTTCTATATGGAGCTTGATACGAATTTACCAATCCTTATATTGCATGGTATTTTGTGAGGTACTATGGCTAGTAATTAAGCAAATTACTAGCCTTCCTAAGTAGGAATAAGATTAGCATATTTTTTCATATAATTAATTAGGCTGTATTATTTTTACTGAACTATTTGAACTCTTATCCTAATAGGTCTTAGATTTTATATAACTCTCTTTGTGGTATTTTATCTATTTTTTAATCCTGTTTGTCTAAATACGTATGTGTTGAACTTCAATGTTATATATACTTTACATTGTAATAAACTTGAGTTTGACTTGAGCTTACAAAATAACTTTAACATTATGAGGAACTACCACCCATCATATGTATACATTGACATTGGTTTCTTTCTTATATTTTTACTGTACTACAATTTGTTCTTAGAACTGTTTTCCTGTAATTTACTTACTTATTTTATATTTTTCTTTTTTCATATTACTTCATTTTTTATTCAGTGTACTCTGTATTTGCCCTGTTTCTAATTAATCCTCCTTCCCCAAGGACACATCTGAAAATGAGCTGATGCCAGCTAAGTGTGTCCTTCCTGGTAAAATGTTTGAACTAAATAAATAAAACAAATAAATATACACATTAGTAAATTTGCACAGAGCAAGAGTAAATTTAAAAGTAGAAATCATAGAGATATGCAAAATTCATAGCAGTTGAGACTAGGGATGGTCAGGTCAGCTGTGACCTGGTTCTGATTCCGACTCTGATTTTTTCCCCAAAGGTTCTGATTTACTCTGATGATTTGTAGACCTATTTTAGTCTATTTGAACATGGGAAATGCATCAGTATTACTCTTTTAGATCCCCAGTGTGTTAAAAAAATTTTCCTTTTAAAACAAATGCGTGTCTATATTTTCATGTTGTTTTTCAAGGCCAACAAGCAGCCAACAGCAATAAAAAACTGACTGTTGTTCTTGCCGATCCTGTGTGTCAGTCACCACATGACATTCATAGGAAAAAATGGGCTGGATTCACAAAATGCTTGAAAATCCCACAGCTGCATGAACAACTCAGTGCAAGTGGGTTGCCACTTGCAGAACCACAGTTTCTCCTGCAGCTACAGTATTCTCAAAAGTGTGGTTTATGACCAGCTCCATGATTTATGACAACTTGTGGTGGTATATATATTGCTGTGGAAATCTTCTGCAGCTGCAGAGGATGTGAATAGCAATCTCCACAGTTGCGGAGATTTCAGTCCACAACTGATTTGGGGTGTGGGACTTAGTCCCAAAACATTTTTGTGAATACAGCCCAGTGTATGCAGGACATTTGGGGCTTTACAATGAAATAAGGCAGTGTGTCAGACATTAGTCACAAAGAGGGAGAAAGAGAGAGAGACCAATGAATTCAACAGCAGAAAATCAACAATAGAGTATAGACCTTCACTTAGACTGGCATACATTTTGGTGGGAGACAGGCAGCATGAGCAGGATATGTGATGGGACCCCATCCCTCACTCCTGCCCTTTTGACTTGAGATGTTATTTTTATTTGTAACTATTTTATTTGCCTGCTTGGTGTTACAGCAAGCATCATGGGCCCAAACCACCCTATACACTCCTGTCTGATTGGCCACTTATTTTTATCACCTGTGTTTTGTAACTTATGTGTTGACCTTGCCTCTCCCACCCCCACCCAGCATTTCAGTTTTGGATATATCCTAGAAGCTTCGACAACTAATAATTGTGGTCTATTTTTTATAGAGCTGTTTGGCCTCAGCTGCCACCTACTCCTGCCATGAAGACCACCTGCAGACCCTAGCCCTGTCACTGCTCCTCAAGCTGGTGGGGATCTGCACGTGCGGAACCCGAGGACTGCAGGGCCAGCACACATGGTGGTCATGCATGACATAGATATTTTTCCTTTGTTTTGCCCCTTGGTCCACCCTCTACCCCAGATGTCCAGCAATTCACTACCTGTGCCCTGTTTGTATTTTTAACTTGCTGAATAAATGAATTAGACTCCACCTGATTCCCAAATTGAATGTGAAAACACATACAAAAAATATGATGTCATGTAGATCGTGATCTCACAAGAAGGAATTTTATTTTTATTTTATTTATTGTATTTTAATTTTGTTGACTGGGTAGGCCCGCTTGAGCCCAGTGAAGGTCTCTTTTCAGAGGCGACCCGGAGTTAATTACAAATAGTGCAAAAATACAGACAAAAAACAGATACTGCAGAATATACAGACAGGACCAGTACATAGAATTAACTTACTTGATCTTTCTGTTATGGTTGCTGATCTTAGTCCTCTGAATTCAAAGAAATAAATCATAAAACATATTATCACTATTATCTTCAAATGCCACCAAGGAAGCACCCTTATTAGGAGAAACCTGTTGCAGCTGTTCATAATCATAGCTTTTATGTTCCTGTCACTGTTCGCTGAACTGGTAAGAGAATTTGTTGAGCTTGACTTTTAGGAAGGTAACGCACTGTAGATTTTCAGGAGTAAGCCTTGTGTGGCCATCAAAGACAACATTTCCAGTGGTGCTAAATATATGCTCACAGCAAACACCAGTGGGAGGGCAGCTAAGATGCTTAATAGCAAAGGAAGATAGTGCAGACCAAGGGCAGGATTCACAAAGCAGTTGTACCTGGTACATCTGAGATGCACTGGGGCAAATGAGGTGTGCCATCCCTAAGCTGTGGTATTACAGAAGGATGTACTACAAGATACCGCATGCACATCCCCACTGTGAACACCACTGAAGCATCATAGGACAACCTGAGTTGCCTCAGTGCAACCAGGATGCACAGAAGCACCTGAACCACAAAACAATGAATAAGGGGCAAGTCAGCAAGGGACACAGGAGCAACAGGGGAGACTGGCCCTAGTGCCTGACCTCCACCACCTCCACAGCCCTCTGCCTATCTGCCGGTCCTTTGATGGAGACACAAGCAAAGAGCACCATGAGGTAACAGGAGGCATGCACATACCCCCAGTGACCCTCAGCAACAACACTGGTGCCAGCATGCAGTGATGGAACCATCCCTCAGTGACCCAATGTAACAGCACCCTGGGCAGCGTGTAGAAACAGACACCACCCCAGACCAAGCCCACCATGGCAGTGTGCAGATGGACGTGTGCCGTGCCACTGTCAAAAACACAATGCACCTGCTACAGTGCCAGTGCAAACCCCTCCCCATTGTGCACCAAACCACAGATGTCGACACACAATGGGCATGACTGCAAACCACAAGCAGCACCAGCAGGGCATGCCACGTGTGTGTGTGTGTGTGTGTGTGTGTGTGTGTGTGTGTGTGTGTGTGTTGGGGGTTGTGCAGAGCATGCTGCACCACCCTCCCAGAAACAAACATCTGCCTGCTACAGTGGATGTAAGCTGATGTGACTTACCTGGGTGTGGCACCACACCCCTGCATGCCTTGTCATGAAGGCAATGAAGTCTGTTAGGGTCCCATCACTGCAGGTCACTATAGCAGTGCCAGCACTGCTCCCCATGTGCTCAACACATGTCCTGTGCACCAGATGCTCTGCCACCCTTGCCTGTACTGCAGAGCATGGCTCATTGAGGTCATGTAACCCAAAGAGCTGCCCCTCTAGTGGCATGACAAGTACCACCAGGTTGGAAAGCTCCACCTCCCCAGTTCATGGCTCTGGGTCCAGCTGCCTGGGCATGTAGCATTTTGAGATGCAGTGCTGTGTTTGCAGGTATGAACAGTACAAACTTCAGGTGTGCAATGGCCTATTCACACACATGTGTGATAGGCCATTGAGCACTGGACCATGCATCATAGGATTGCAGTATGACAATGTGCAATTGCCAAATTGTGCATCACCATGCATGCATAGTTCATACAGTATGGGCGGAGACCAGGGTCAGGGTCACATCCAGGTCACGCATTCGCATCTCGTGGATCTGCCATATTGTGAATGGCAAACATTGCTACTCACAGTGCACTAAGGATGGTGCATACTGCTAGACATGCGCGCATGATCTGCAGCGGTGCATTGATGCAACATCACACTGATGCCCATACCCATACAACATGGTTCATGCAGCACAGATCCAATAGCTCATGTTGACTGACATGCACTGCTGACATCAATGCGGTAACACTAACACTGAAGAGGATGCGCTATGCATGGCATGCTACTGATGATGCAACGTGCATGCACAGGGATGTGCTGTGTGACTTGCACTGCATTCAGGAAATGCCCCAATGCAACCCCACATGCATGGGAATGTGCCATGGGGATGTGCCCAATGCCCCAGTTGTGCATTTCTGATTGAGAAGAGCTGGGGAAATTATGCAGTTCATAGACCATGCTCCCAAATCAGCTCATTACCAAATTCAGGAGCATCTCACCTGCTTTGCATCTCATTACAGTTGCTCCTAACCTCATTTCTATGCCCTGGGCTATAAATGCTCCTAAATGTGCCTCCCCACTCCACAGGTGACCGACAGGTATTGCAACCTAAAGGTAGGTCTGTTTGCATTTTACCATGTACAGCATGTCAGCACCATCTGACAGTGGGTTTTGAGGGCATCCAGGGGCTGTGACTATGCTGTGTCCAGCCACATTGCTGGCACACATCCACAATTGCCTGAACTGTGCTGATGCCTGCATATTTCTACCCACAGGAACCACAATGTCCATACAGGATGATGCTGCAGGACAGAGACGTCATAACTTTACAGCTGATGAGGACAGGGTGCTGGAGACCTACTTCCCTAGGCAGAGCACCTGTCTGGCAGGGTGGCAGTCACAAGTGCAGGGACAAGGCCTGGGAGGAGGTTGCGTGGCACATGAATTCCATGGCATATACAACAAGACCCCACAGGAATGCCTGCCACTTTCACAACAAGAAGTAAAGGGTCAAGAAGAAGATGGCCACCAACAGGGCTTCTCTGTGGGCAACAGGGTGTGGGCCACAGACAGCGGTGCAACTCACCCCATATGAGGAGCAGCTGGCAGTCAGCATGGGCCAGACCATGGTGATGGGTGTTCCAGGTGGCAGCTTCCAGACTGGTGGCAGTCCATTACAGCACTGTGAGTATACATGTTCCAAGAACTGTGCTGGTCTGTGTGTGCATGCCATAGCTGCCCTGACATGCCCCACTATGGCCTGCTACATGTCCATATGTCAGTGTGCACTGCACATGGTACCATTCATCCCCATCCATCCACAGTGTGCTGCTGACACATGTCATGCTGACCCTGTGCAGCACCTGGGGAGACTCACCAAGGGGTGGGTGAGGGATGTCACTTGGGTTGTTGTACCAGTGGGTGGAGGTGGGCTTGTCCCACACATGTCTCTGAGTGCCTGTATTGGCCACAGTGCATGTCTGCCTCCACTGGTGCATGACCATGGCAGTGTCCCCATGGGTGGCACTCCCCTGTGTGGCATGTCAGGCACAACCATGGCACACATGCATGGCTCCCTGTTCATACCTGTCCATACACACCATTTACACATGTCAGTAACCATGTTTCCTTCTCCCTTTCAGCTCTGTCATACTTCACAGGTGCTGCTAGGACTGAGTGGACTCCCCAACAACTTGGCAGGGAGGAGTTCAGACCATCACACTGTGTCACAGCCAAGGCTGTGGCGGATGCTATGCCAGGTCCGTTCAGCACCACCACAGCCCTTGACATGGTGATGGATGATGTAGGGCCATCAAACCCCTCCATGGCCTGTGCCACAGCTGGTGGCCATGGTAGCACATGGCTGATCAACCTACTGGGTCTTGCTGATGAGAACCCTGTGGACAGGGTCAACATTGCAGATGACCTGCTGGAACTAGCATCTAGAACAGAGGGCGTATGATGATAGTGATGTTGATGCCACACAGATTTGGGGGACATGGACAACATCGGCCCGGCTGGGGCACATGTGCATGCACAGGTGGCACCATGTGGCATTGGTGGTCATGTGACCTCATGCGCACTCATAGGGCTTTCTCACGCCCACAGTGGCAGACATTGGGGGCCATGTGTCTGGTGCTGCTTTGGGGCCAGGGATTGCTAACACTGTTCAGCAGGGTGCTGTGGAGCAAAACAGGTGGCAGGGGACCATGATGCAGGCATCCCTGGGCATGCAGAGGTTGCCTGTGCCCTGTCCCTGCCCATACAGCAGCCTGCTGTGTGGTGTTCACCTACAGTGGATGCAGCACAGCAGGCTGGAAACCCACCTGCTCCTTGGCACTGCCCCACTGTTGCATTCCCCACCTGAGGTTGGAGGGCTATGCACGCCTCCTGTGGGACACCATGGAGGGGCAGACATCCCTCAGGGTGGAGCTGAGGGGCATTCAGATGCAGCTGGTCATGGAGCATGAGTTGTGGGCTATGTGGTGTGTCCAGATGCTGGCAGAGGCTTGCCTACTGAGGGTGGGCCCGACTGCTGCACTGGAGCAGATTGCACTCACTGACAAGGCAGTGAGTGCCAATAGTGCACCATATGGACACCAGGCTACCAGCCACACCCAGGAGTGCCTCATGCACCCCAGGTCACAGTGTCAGGTGAACCCATTGCTGCTGATGCTTTCACCATGCCTGGTCACTTCCAGACACCACGGATCCAACCTGGGTCTCTGGGGCGAACACACGGTGAGCATCCATTCATGGTTTTGCTTCAGTACCCCACTGGGGTGGTGGATACCACCTCTGCAGCCAGTGGCTCTGACTCAGTGACCACCAGTCAAGGGCATCGCTGCCCACATGTCCATGGTGGCTCCTGCTGATGCCTGGGTAGACTGCTTCCATGGCCCCTGTACCTTCACCCGTTGTGGCCCACACCAGGCTAACAGTGCCTGGGTGGCATGATGTGGTACATGCCTGCCCGGTACATCACCTGTGTGTGACACCTGTGTGTTGCATCGTGCATGGCCAGGGCCACCGATGTTGTGCTGTGTAGCATGGGCACGATTAGTGTGGCCTGTGTGTCTGCTCTGCATGTGTGCTGGCAGATGTACACATCATGCATCCCAGCACAGACACTTTGTCCCCATCCATGTGTGGCCTGCTGTGTGTGTGTGTGTGTGTGTGTGTGTGCATGTGTGTGTGTGTGTGTGTCTGTGCATTGCTGTCACCCCTCATGGGTGAACTCCACGCCCACTGTGTGGTAGTCATCTGTGCATGTGTGTCATTCCTACCCACACCTATGGTGTGTGAGATGAGTGGGTGGAGTGGGTGTGGGGGCTGCTGAGTGTTGCCTAACTCTGATACTCATCTTCTGTCCCTGTAATGCTCCTCCACTATGGTGTCCCTGTACTGCTGGGAGCTGGCAACCAGGCGAGGTTCCTGCAAGCCAGAAGTGGCTGATCACCTCCTCCATGATGCCCCTCTCTGCATCATTCTCCTCTACCCTCTTCCTCCTCCTCCTCCTCCTCCTGGAACTGTCATCCTCATCAGTCTGGACAGCTATTCCACGGTCAATGGCCATGTTGTGCAGCATACAACAGGCCAGGAATATTCCACAGGCCTTCTCTGTGCTATATTGTAAGGCACCACCTAACCTATCAAGCACCTGAAGTGCATCTTCAGCATGCTGGAAGACTCACTTGATGATGGTGCATGTAGCAATGTGTGCCTAGTTATACCGCTTTTCCACCTCTGTGCCAGAATGGCAGTAGGGGTGAGGAGCCAGGGTCTGAGGATCGCTGCATCACTTGTTGGGGAACAAAGCAGTTTGTTGGTACCCCATGCATGTGCATTGTATACCACAGCCCCCACCACTGCACACTGGTGCAGCCATTGCCTGTCCACCTCTGTACCTGTGGCACATCTCCCAGTGCAACACTTTTCCACATGGTGGGATAAGCCATTTGTGTTCCACCAACAACTGCAGTACCTTGGCTGCCCAACTCTACCCTGCACCTGACCATGCCCGCATCAAGGGCTGACTGCTCCTGTCCAGTCTGGCATTGTTAGCCCTCCATTGCCCAGCAGTTGCTCATGCCTGGATGTGTGGCACATTCTGCCCTGCCACATGTGCCTGCTGCTGTACATCACCTCACCTCCCATGCTACATTCTGCTACTGCACTGTCCCCTTGTTGCATGTGCTGTCCCATCAGCATGCCCACCTCCACTGCCCCACTTGGGCGTATGCCCTTCGTCATCCTTGTTGTGGCATCCACACCCATGCACCACCTCCAACATATGTTGAACCACATTGTACTGTTTGTGGGCATGTATGCATGCCCCACTCATCCACTAGGTGGCCGCTTGGGATATCCTCAGTCTCCAACCAATGGCACAGGGCAGATTGGTGCCATAGGAAGGCATCGTGATGCACTTCCAGGGTGTGTGGCACAGACATTGCTGATGCACACTGTGGCATTGCACA
The DNA here is from genome assembly GCA_016271365.2 of Neoceratodus forsteri. NCBI lineage: Eukaryota > Metazoa > Chordata > Ceratodontiformes > Ceratodontidae > Neoceratodus > Neoceratodus forsteri. Next base: position 153,481,677 of record CM028131.1, on the reverse strand, counting down.
CCACCTGGCAGTTTTGGAGTAGAACCCTTGCAGTTCATGTACAGCATTACCTCATTGCCAGGTGGTGCATGGATTGCCACATGGGTGCAGTCAATGGCCCCATTATACCTGGCATGCATGCCACCCTGTGGAACTGCTGCATAGCTTCTGTCCACTCTGCTTGGGAATCAAATGAACTCTGAAGCATGTGGGAGCAGTGCAGTGAGTAATTGCATGAGGAGACAGGATGTGGATGCTGGGATATACCAGTGGTGTCTCCAGATGGCCTCGGAAAGGTCCTGTGGTGAGCAGGCACATTACTGTTATCACCTTGGTCTCCACAGATATATGCGGCCCCTTCCGGTGGGTGCCTGCATTTCATCATGGCACAGCTCACAAAGCTACCTCAGAATTGCCCTGTTCAGGCAGTATCAACCAACTGTTTCTATGTCTATCAGTTGTTCAAATGTCACTCTGGCACAATACTGCCATGGGGCAGGCCACCTATGGTGCCTTCCACCACCACACTGGTGGTTTGCCTGTCCTCAGCCCCATTAACACGCCCAACATCAGGAATGGTGCACCATCCATTTTGGTGGCCTCTCTTGTGCTGCTGCTGGTGTTCCTACTACCGCTGCTGCTATCCTGCAGTCTGCCTTCTGGGGGCTCTCACTTAAGTCTACTTCTTTTATACTTATCTCCTTAGTGCACATATGGGTGGATACACTGTATATGCGCTAGGTTTGTGCATTCATTTTGCTTTGTGAATGGAGATGTGCCATGTATGCAGCTACATGCCCCACCAGATGCACCACATATCATTATTTTGGTGCGGCACATCCTAGGCAGATGTGCCAGGGCATCCCTGCCCTGTGTGAATCATGCCAGTGTGGAAGAAATAGGCTGTTGGTTAACTAGGATCTGCAGCCTATCCTGTAGGTAGGAAATGGGCAGACTAGATGGGCCATGCGGTCCTTATCTGCCATCAAAGTCTATGTTTCTATGTTTCTATGTGTGCATCTTGAGATGCCAGCATTTTCAGATGTGCCAGGCACATCTCTTTGATGAATTATGCCCCAGATGTTTTCTTTTTCAGCCAGTACTCAAAAGGTCAGCAGTAAAATTAATTAGTGCTTCTCATAAATAGGCATCCACAATATCAGACAAAGACAAAGAAGACAGTTCCATGATAGACACACCTGAATTATCAGTTTCCATGAGCTTTGAGCAAAAAGTGTGAGAGTGAACTGTGTGCTTTTCAGAATGACATGCCAGGTGACAAATGAGGTGGTAGAAGTAGTAAGAAAAGTGAAATATTTGTGATTTATTTTCAGAATGATCTTTCTTGGGCAGAACAGGTTTTAAGCATGGTGAAGAAAGCAAATAGTAGGTTATACTTTTTAACTGTTATGAGACATGCAGGTTTGAATGAATCAGATTTGGTTCATTATTTTACTACAGTGGTTAGACCAGTGGTTGAATATGAAGCTGCTGTGTGGCATAGCAGCCTCACCAAAAGTGAATCTGAGATTTGGAAAGAGTACAAAAGGGCACTAAGATTAGTTGTTGGGAGGGATGTGAGTTATAGGAAGCCTTGATTAATATGTGGGCTTGATGGGTTAGATACTAGAAAAGAAAAATGACTAAAGAGGTTTTTTAAAAATTGTGAGTCTGACCGTAAATTGCATTGTTTACTTGTATGAGGAATATGTATGGGTATAATTTGTGAAGTAAGGAGATGTAGGAAAAACCTGTGGTAAGAACTCAAACTACACTAAATCTTTGTGCAATATTTGAATGTGGTGAAATGAATGTTATTTTTTATTTCTTTTCTCGTTTTAAAATGTATAATTTTATGTTTTGGATCTGCTGTATGTAAATGTTTATCTTTGTATGCTGTATAGAACTTCAACCTGTACTTTTGTGCCTGGGTGCAATATTAAGTAATAAGGTATTAACTAACTAACTAACTTTTTCAAGGACCGTGAAAGAGGACTTTGTACAGGACTGTCCAATGTTGATGAAGGAATATGTGGTAGCACTAAGTGGAAACTATTACTGTCACGCCAATAGATGTTACATCATCAGATGCAGCATCCACGTCACATGATTCACTTGTATTGTCAACTACAGTCCGTCCTTTTCCTGTACAACTGCTGAAATCAGCATGTTTTGTATTCAAGATAAGAGTCACCAAGATATGAAGGAGGCAGCTGTTGCAACTTAAACCGGGTCAAGAAGAGTGGAAAAAGAAAACTTTTGTCTGTCGCAATATTGTGGCATCTTCTGCAATTTTGGAATTGCTGTATTAGTCGGTCCATAAGGGATACACCAGATTTGTCCCTTTGGGTCACAACCTCTACACAGCCTATTGAGTTCCTTGTTCAATAAATTTATGTTAGGAACAACCTGGCTTAGGGTAGCATTCTCTTTGATAATTTGTTGAGTTGCTTCCTCAAAGGAGTCAAGATCAATGTAAGATGCTCCATGAGGTTCCACAGAAGCGAATTCCGCACAAACCATCTGCTATGTTCTGCTCTATGGTATATTTATGAACTGCCTTCTTTGTGTCAGAAGTCTCTCACACATCTAAAGCGTTGAGTTTCATCTTGTTGAAACATTTTGTTCTAGTTGCTGTATTGGCAAATTTTTTTTTTCTGGAGGGCAGTCAAGATACCACGTGATTTTACAGAGTGACTGAAATGGCCACATACTTTTTGCAGCTCCCACCAGTGTTACTATACTGTTGACACTGGAAGAAAAGTTTGTACTGACAGAGTTAATGAGTGTGCAAAGCACAGATTGTGAGTAAAACTACCATGTTTCAATGCGCTAACAATATTTGCACCATGTCTGAAACCACAAATTCAGTAGTGAGTCCAGGGCTCTAACCACACAGAAATTGTGTTACACAACTCTTCCAAAATATTGTCAGCAATGTGATGTTTACCAAACATGGTAACGCAAAGAGCTGCCATTTTTGCCTTCCTTCCTCTACTGCTGCCTGTGGTGGTGTTTGAAGATGATCGTGACACCCAATGTGCTGTGTTGCACAGTGGTTTGAGAACTCATCTACATGTCTGTGGTCAGGTGCACAGAACCACATTCCCTCTCTTGAACAGCCAATATTATTTTACTTTGCATACATTTGTACATTTTAGGAACAGCTAAAATCACAAAATATTTACAAAATATTTACGGCTTTGTATGTTGTAACGTGGAGCAAAATATCTTTAAAGGGCTCTAAAACTATCATTCTCCATTTTCCACCACATAAAGATATAGGAAGATGGGAAATTGAGTATAAGATGACTTTCCATATCAGCAAGTGTAGTATTATACATTTTGAAAAGAAAAACATGCTAGGTAAATATTTCTTAAATGGAAATAAACTCCAAAGTACAGATAGTGAAAATACTTATTCGAATGATTTAACATTCCAATTTTGGCACCATTGTCTGAAACCACAAATACAGAAGTTACTAAGAGAGCTAATAAAAGGCTGAACTGTATACATAGGAACATACATAGGAACATTCGTAGCAGAGAAAGTTCTGTGTTAATGCTGCTGTATGGGTCTTTGGTCAGGCCACTGATGAAGTATTGGGCTCAGTTTTGGAACCCATATTATAGGAGAATTTAGGCAACTGGAAGGAGTTCAGAGGAAGGCAACCAGGAATATATCTAAGATTAAACATCTTAGTTACAAAGAAAGATTGCAGGAATTAGGATTGCTCACATTAGAGTGTCATCGCTTGAGAGCGACTTATATGTAGTATATTCAGCATTGAAACAATGACCTATAGGAATGTCTAGGACTAGAAGTCATGGTTTCTAATAGAACCAACAGAGCCCATGGGGACCAACTAAGAGGTGAAAACTATAAAACCAACAAAAGGAGGGTCTAGATAAACCAGAAGGTAGTTGCCCAGTGGAATGGTCTACCAGAAGAAGTAATGTCAAGCAATACAATTGATACCTTCAAAAGGAAATTAGACATTCATTTTGGAGGCACTTCTTCCTTTAAAAATGATGAATCTATCTGGCGCAAGCTATTGACTTGTACCCATCCTATGAATCCTATGGAAATGGTTGCAGTTCCTTGGCAATGAATTTAGCTATTAATGGATTAATTCTTAATTTGACTTGATGTGATCTACTGTAGGCAGTTTTTGTGCAAAAGCATCGCAGTAATGGTCTGCTGTTTAGTTTGTGCAGGGGCAAAACCACGTGATTGTAATGGCTAAGCTGCAGCTTGTCCAAATACTTATGTCAGTGAAATCGAACATGTTTTTTCTGCCCTGTCTCTCAGTCTCTTCACCATCACTATTGTCTGTAGGATTTTCATCACAGATATTTTTCCTTACTCTGGACTGCTGTCTAGCCAAATGGTTGGATGTGCTCTTTGCAAATTACTTTTCAGTGATGTTGTCTGAGCAGGTCCCTCACTTTTCCCCTACTAACTTCTCAAAGACAAAAGGTACAGACAGCAAAACATTCATTTTGGGACTTGTATGAAAATAGCTCCAAACAACTGAGGAGGAGCATTTGTTGTCATGCCATGAACTGCAGCAATTTTGGTGGCAGTTGTTTCTGACCCTGATTCATGCACACTGTGACTGCCCCACAGGAGCTACCACTATTGCTGATTGTTTTCTCCACTGGCTGTGGCTAGTGGTGGTGTTTGCTATATGTGTTTTTTTTCTTTTGAGTGGGGGAACCCAGGTGGCATACTCTACCTCATTATCATGATGTTCACCTGGATAAATAAAGATTTTGATTGATTGATTGATCGATTGATCATTAGTGTCACATTCTGATTCATCACCTTTGGAAGAGCATAACTATGATATGTTGCGATCTTGTTCTCGTACATTTACAGCCTCTTCTACATCAGAGACACTGCTTTTTGATGAAGGAGCCAGATATGCATGAGTGGCATATCATGGAATGCCACATCTAGTGGTACTAGATACAGCCTTTTCCTTAATCACTGACTTTTGTGGTCTAACTGTTTTGGCTACCTGTTTTGTGTTTTACTTTTATCTGATTTTTCTGGCCATGTCAACAGTGCTGCTTTAGTTTTATCAGGAGATTCACCAACATTATTTTCTTTTCTGGTTTCGTTGCTTCCGCTTTTCTGGTTGTGTTGCTTCATTTTCATCAATTGTATTAATTATGTATCTTCAGCAGTAAATTTCCTTTTTCAGAATATGCTTTTGGGAAATATTTTTTATTACATGTACCAATTTCAGCCATACTGCTGGTGTTGCTCATATGTTCCATTTTATAACAGACTCTGATTCTGAATCCATATTTTGGGGTCCAGCTTACTTGCTTACTTAACAGTGTTAGTTTCAATGCAGAGATAAATAACACACAATCTGAACTGTAACCCCTTCACGCAATCTGTATGGCACTATGACCTAGTAGTAGTTCAAGCACAGAGATGGGCAACACAGAGTCTGGGATGTGACCCCCTTCACAATCTGTATGGCACTATGGCCTAGTATTGTTCAGGCACAGAGATGGGCAACACATAGTCTGAGACATGACCCCCTTCACAATCTGTATAGCACTATGACCTAGTAGTAGTTCAGGCACAGAACTGGGCAACACAGAGTCTGAGATGTGACACCCCACCACCACCACTACTTCACAATCTGTATAGCACTATGACCTAGTAGTAGTTCAGGCACAGAGATGGGCAACACAGAGTCTGAGATGTGACCCTCCCCCTCACCACCACTTCATAATCTGTTGGCACTATGACCCCCCACACACACACTTCACAATCTGTCTGGCACTAAGACCTAGTAGTAGTTCAGGCACAGAAATGGGCAACACAGAGTCTGAAACATGACCCCCTTCACAATCTGTAGCACTATGACCTAGAAGTAGTTCAGGTACAGAAATAGGAAACACAGAATCTATGCTATGGCATTATGACCTATTAGTAGTCCAGGCACAGAGATGGGCAACACAGAATCTATGGCAGGATGACCTTTCAGGGCAGCACAGAGATGGGCAACACAGAGCCTGAGACATGGGTGACACCCCCTTCAAAATCTGTATAGCACTATGTACTATAAGCACTATAAGTCCCCTCAAAATCATTGAGGCACTATGACCTTCAGACAGAGTCCTTCTGTCCTGTCTGACGCTGCTCCCTTAATATTTTTTCTGTACTCTGCCGTTGTCTGCTGTTGACTTTCTTGGTCTCTCTCTCTCGGTCTCTCTCTCTCTCTCTCTCTCTCTCTCTCTCTCTGTATCTCTCTATTCTCTCTCGCTAATGAAAAGTGCTTCACTTTTTACTCTGCAATCTGCAATGTCTGCACTCTGCTGTTGTCTACTCTGCACTCTGCTGAATTCATTGGTCTATTTCTCTCTACTTTCTACTTTTCTCTCTCGTTTCTCTTTTTAATTTTTTTACAGAGTACTCTGCTGCAACATCTGCACTCTGCTGTTGTCTGCTATTGAATTCATTAGTCTCCTATTCTCTCTCTCTCTCTCTCTCTCTCTCTCTCTCTCTCTCTCTCTCCCTCCCTCTCTCTTTCTGACTGGAAATGTAACTCCCCTGTGAGAGCTTACCTTATTTGCCCAAGTCTCCCATTTGCCTCCCATATGCCTGTGGTGCTCCCCATTCTCCCCTCTGTGCACCACCACAGCCCAAGGTCCTTTGGTGCCCAGATGTGTGCCTGGAACCTCCCTCTGGCCCCTGCTTCTCTTGTAGGCTCTGGGTAGAGGCCAAAGGAGCATTGCAAGCAGCTGCTGAATCTCATTGCACATCTGGCCGGCAGCGGCTCGGCCTGCAAGTGCAGAGTGCCACTTCATTTCTTACTGCTCTAGTGGTAAAACATATGTTTCCTGGAAGGGTTCCGGTTCCCACTTATGGCTGCACAGGGACCTGAGACCTGAACAGGGTGCCCTAGAAGCCTCTTTAAATTGTAAATAGTGCCAATCGTGCTGAGTTTGGGTTCATAAATATTAATGAGCAGCAACATTAATATTGATGAGCAAGCCTGTCTAACACATTGGGACTGTATATTCTACGCTAGTGACAGGTTAAGAACTGCAACAAAATGTTAAGGAGTGGAAGTGCTTAAGAAAACATAGAGTATGCTTCAAAACAATGGGGCAATGTCTTAAATAAAATGTGTGTACTGGCTGCATCTTTAACCTTTTGCAGCCAATCAGAGAGCCAGGATTTGTTACAGAGACTTTTGGGTCTGTGTAAAGGCATTATGGTGGAAAAGCAGGGACAATGTTTGGCACCTAATTGAGGAACCTATCAGGCATCAAGGGAGCCTGATGAATATTAATTTTCAGAGAGACAATTGAATCAGCCAATCAGGAGTTGCTGAGAGTTCCCAAAACCCTTAGAGACTTTTTCTGGAGTCAGTTCAGCATGAGCCACTCCACAAGGAGGGTCTAGCCCTTGCTAAAAGAATGTGGCTGCAAGGACATTGGAGTGGCATGCCTGGGGTTGCCAGATACTTGTCCCCACGGCTGGCATTTGTCTTTCTACATTGGGAAGATTTGTGGAAAGAATCCTGATTTAACGTCAGCTATGGGAGAGCTGCAAGTAATACTGCAGGCAATTGTGAGACAGCTGCAAGACTGTTTCTACCTCAGTGGTGAGCGCTGTGAAGATCTAAAATTCCAACTAAGCCAAGTTGCACGCCTAATCCTGAGTGAGTAAAAGCCTACTTTTCATTTTATTCTTTGGTAACCGGGTAAAGGCTCTGAACCAAAGGTCCCTTTTAGGCCTAACCCAGACAAAAAACATACAAAAATACACAAATACAATCAACAGCAATACAAAACCAAAATTACAAATTACAAATTGCAGTTACAAGCAGATTTATGTAATAAACAACTTTTAACCTTTGTTTAAAAGCTAAAACATAGGAGCAATCCTAACATCAAGTTGGAGTGAATGCCAATACAATGGTGCTGCTATTGAAAAAGCTCTGAAGCTTGATCTAAGCTGAGACCTGGGGACAAAATATAGAGGTCCGTCAGCCGACCTCAGGCTGGGGAAGCAATTCTCTCATTACAACAAGATCAGAAAGAGGAAAAGGAGCCAATGTAAAACTTTTATACATCAGACAGCCAACAAAATATTCTATTCTGCAACTAGGGAAAACCACCCCAACCGAGAATAAAGATGACACCGAGTGTCCTATTGGGGAGCTCCTAAAATAAATCTACAAATATTATTATAGGCCACAGTTAGTGCTTGCATTTCTTTTGTTCCTATGTTATAATATAAACAAGAACTGTAATCAAAATATGGAAGAAGAGAACCAACAGCAATTGCTAATCTAGTTGCTTGTGAGAAGAATGACTTGAATTTGTATAACGCCCCCATTCTTTGATTTACTTTCTTAATCATTGACTGAATCTGAGGTGAAAAGGTCAAACTGGGATCCAATAGTCTGCCCAAATACTTAAATTGAGACACTTGTTCAAGCAGACCACCCCAAAAATCAGATATCTTCAGTTCCGGGTGTCCACCAACATAAATTGAGTGCCAAATAACATAACTTTAGTTTTAGCTGAGTTCAAAACCATGGCATTTAAAGTAAGCCAAGAGCAGATGGCACCAAAATCCTTTTCTAAGGAACAAGAAAGTTCAGACACAGAATTTGACTGAGCACAAATTACAAGATCATCTGCATAAAGCAGTGATTCACTAAACTTACAAACTCAGGAAGCTGATTAATAAAATAGAAAATAACAGGGGTCCCAAAATGGACCTCTGAAACACCTACAACTAATTGGCAAGACATCAGAAACCACAGAATCTACTTGAACAAACTGACACCTGTTACTCAGATAATCATAGAACCAAGATACAGCGACATCAAAACCCTAGCTCTTTCAGCTTAATGCAGGCCAAACCATTATCAATCAAATTAAAAGCCTTAGTAAGGTCCACAACACCACCCGGTCATCAAACTCTTATCAAACCCACGTGGGGCGTTGTTCATGAACCCAACCAAGGCCATGCCTGTACCAAAGTGTTCACGAACCCATATTGTTGCCTTGACAACAAATCATGGTAACCAAATAAGCATCAAGTTGCTTAGACACTAAATGCTCAAGTAGTTTGCTAAGGGATTCAGTATTGATACTGGCCTATAATTATCCATAGAAGTAGCACAGGTCTTTTTGGAACTGGAACCACCTTAGCTTTCTTCCAGGACAGGGAAAAACACCTGTGGCCAATGACATATTAAAAATATAACAAAGGGGATCTGTAATAAAGGAATAGCCAATTTTAAGAAGTGGACATCCAACCCTTCCCACAGTCAGTCCCTTTAATTGGGAGAGACTGCAGAAGATGAAAAACTTCATTTGATGTTACTTCCTTAAAAAAAACCTTGGTCTATCTACCAAAGAGACAGAAGAAAAGGATTTAGTATTACCAGCCTGAGAAGAAAAGGATCTAAACTTAGAAAGATCTGAAAATTTAGAATTCAACAATTTAACAATTTTGGGCAAGTCACCAATATCTTTATTGCCAACATTTAATTTCTGGATGTCAGATTTTGATTTAGGAGAAAGTAAAAGTTACGTTATTCCAAAACTTCTTTGGATCTGCCCAGCTATCTTCAAAGTGATCCCTGAAATAAGCTTTTTAGCATTTCTAACAGTTTGAGACACTAAATTCTGAAGTTCATGGCACAGATCCATTGAAACTCTACTGGAAATCATTTAAATTTAGTCCAAGCACTATCCGCTCCTTAATTAATTTCTAATGCTGGGACCAAACCATCCAGTAGGAGAACTTCTACACGGAATGGTTTGCAAGGAAAAGGGCTTCCTGAATGGGAAGAAGTTGGCTGCAAAAATCTAGTACCGTATCCACATCTTGAATACATTCAAGAAATGACCAATCAATTCACCTCAAAGAAGAATATAACAGAGAATAATCTATCCTTTTAAATGATCTAGTTTGAAACACAGAAGGAGGGTTTAAGACAGTGAAAATGTAGGCCACAAAGGTGGCCATGTGATCGCTACGGAATCTGCCAAGACACCAGAGGCCTCCACTCTCCCACTCTATTAGTCAATACCCAATCCAACAGAGAATGATTCTATGAGATGAAATTGAGAGCGGTTGGCACATTTATACACTGAGTCAGTCCATAAGAGAGAAGAAGAGATTCGAGCCCAGTGGTGTCATTAGCCCTCCAATTCAAATTCATATCTCCAACAACAACAGAATCACTCTGCTTTAAATAAACTTCTCAAACATCCAACAATTTTAATCCCTTGAAGACCACATTGAGGGGATTATACAAACAGCCCACATTTAACTTCTTCTTTCCACCAAGAACAAATTGCAAAACCAACCAATCAGTATCATAACCCAAATCCTCACTAGATCTTAAAAAATAATTTCTAAATGATCCCTATAATAAATCAGGACCCCACCACCCTTTTTTCAACCTTACGGTCTACCCTAAAAATGTTATAACCCCAATATGACACACATTATCAGGTACTCCCAGCTTCAACCATGTTTCTGATAAAGCAACAATATCAGGCAGATATAGAGCAATAAGCTGTTCGATTTCAGCAATCGTAGGGATTAAACTAAACATTCAAATTGATAATTTTAAATCCATGACAGGATTTCACACAATTATTCAAAGATGAGGCTTGAGAGGAAGACATAGAATCTAAAGAGCAAGGCCCTGGATTCAGTTCAACATCACCAGAAACTAACAGAAAGATGGTTGAAACACAGTTGCCCAATTTAGAACAAAGTAACATGCCATGGTGCAAACAAGTAAAGTAATCCCTATTCCCACATTGTCTTATGGACATAGGGCTACTCAGCAACAATTGTCATGAGTCAGTAACAACATTAACAACTAAGCAATTTGAAAAGCAAAAATCACTTGTCTCATATGAGGCAGTGTTCCTGGTGCCAAACCTATAAAATTCAATATGATTCACATATACCACCACCCAAAGAATACACACACCCAAGTAGGTAAACACTAACATCCCACATAACTACCATAACATACTTACAGCACCTACATTATTATAATCAAGCACTCCCTCTCCACTACCTCCTTGGACACCCTTAGACTCCCTGCACTTATCGCACTTGTTGCACCTACACCTACCAAATACCACCACGTCTGGCAGTGAGATCTTTAAACACCTCAACCCCACAGGCTGGACTGCCACCATCAATCGGGAGAAGGGTGCAGCTAGCAACAGGTAGAAGAAGCTAGTCAGTATCTAGCAGCAGGGCTATGAGCAGGGTGCAATTACTGAAGTTACAGCAGCTGTACTTAATTAATTGGCTCCACTCTTGGAAGGACAGCTCAAACACACTGAACAGTGCACTTTAGGACCCTTTGTCAGCAGCACACAAGTAATGACTTTATAAACAGCAGTTCAGCAGGACTCAAACCAGCAGTGCTAAATATTAAAATCTCCATGGTATTAAAATGTACCCAAGACTGTCAGCAGGCTTAGTTAATTCCCAAAGTCAAAGAGGGGTTTAGCAGCATCACACTCTAGCAACATGAGCTCACACAATCTCAGAATAAAACAAAACACAGTGCAGCAAAGAGTTTATGAGAGAGAGAGAGAGAGAGAGAGAGAAAGACCTGCTTGGGCAAAGCAGCCAGAAAATCCAACAGGTGCTTGGTGTTTGTCTGCACCCTGCACCTGATCAGTGCCAAGGAAAGGGTGGACACCTGTTAAAATGACAGTGGATGGTCCTGTGTCAGTCAAATGTCTAAAGTGATAAGTCAGCATGCCTACAGGGATGGAAGGAAGTATCATCAGAGCTTTGCCAGATGTTGCCTGTGAAGACTTTTTGGTGTTCTAACTGGGGCTGCAACTGCCAGCTGGTCAAAAGGAACTATGTGTCTACTAGAAAATACAAAGTCACACATGCACACAGTATGTGTCTACTGTTCAGCTTGTGAGAAGCTTGTGACTGTGCTTATGAGACGCTACAGTAACAAGCATTTGTCAATACCGAATGTTTGCTTGCTGGCATTGGTAGTGTAGGAGTTACAGAACTGCATAATAGGAATGGCAGTGAAGTATTGAACTGAAGCCAACCCCATCACGACCCTGCAGATAGTGACAGGCATTGGGGTGTGCCTTTGGAGTCGTCAGGCATACTGTGCGCCATTTCACCACACCCTACCGTGCAGACATCAAGTGTCACAGTGTGCCTTGGGGTCCTTGGCTTTATGCACACCCCATTCCATCAGGAAATACAGTGAGATAGGTGTGGTATAGGAGAATGGGGTGAACTTTGGGGCTGAAGAGTCCAAGGCACACCTCGATGCCTCTCACTGGCTGCAGGTGTGGGTGAGGGTGGAATGGTATGAGCATTGCAGGTGACAGTCCCAAGTCACAGCCCTGATGCCTGTCATTCTCTACAGGGTGGGACATTTTGGTATTTTCCTCCAAATTTTCAACATTTTTTTGTGATCCACACCTCATGAACAGTGGCAATATCAGTTTGTTAGCCAAGCTGCTTTTGCACGCGACTATGGCATTTGTCACCACAGGTACAAAAAAACATTCTAAACAGTATGTGAAAAATGACAGCTGTACTGTTCATGGGAGGTGTAAAAATGGCAATGTTGAAAATCTGCAGTGAAAATATTAAAAAACTGGTGACGTCCACGGCGTGCGTAGAAACTATCAGCGTACACCCATAATGTAATTAGTTTGGGATTTTTAACAGCAGATTGTCAACAGAGGCATTCTGGTATCTCTGGTCACGAACAGTGTCACTGTGATTTTCTTTATCTGTCCCAAACAATGATTCCCCACTACACCACGCATTTCTGTGCTGAAAGTGAAAACACATTTCGCCATGTTGTGAAAAAAATGACAAGTGTACTGTTCTATAAGGAAGTGTGGAAAAATGCCACTGGCGAAAATCTGGACTGAAAATATTACAAAATCATGAACTTACGAGGATGCGTGGAAACTGTGCAATGCTCACTCATAACACAGTCATTTTATGGACTTTTGTCACCAAATTTTCAACATAGCCATTTTAAGACCTCTGCTCATGACCAGTGTCACTGTGATTTTCTTAATCTGTCCCAAACATTTAACGCGCACACTGACTGCACCATTGTGCGCTACGTATTAATAGAGCTACATTTTGGGCAAGATGTGAAAATGGCAGCTGTACTGCTCATTAGGAAGTGGTAAAATGGCAATGTTGAAAATCTGCATACAAATATTAAAAATTTGCAAACTTGCGAGCATGCGTGAGGAACTGCATAACGTGTGTTCTGAAAACAGTCATTTTGAATTTTTCACCAAATGTTCAACATGGCCATTTTAAGACCTCTGCTCATGAACAGTATCACTGTGATTTTCTTAATCTGTCCCAAACATTGATTGTGCACACCAACTGCGCCATTGTCGCTACATGCACAGAAACACATTTTGGGCAACATGTGAAAATGACAGCTGTGCTGCTCATAAGGAGGTGTGGTAAAATGGCAATGTTGAAAATCTGGTGTATAAATATTAAAAATTTGCGAACTTCAGTGCGTCCGTAGGAACTGCATAGCGCTATGCTAGTAAAACAGTCATTTTTGCAATTTTCACCAAATTTTCAACATAGCCATTTAAGACTCTCTGCTCATGAACAGTGTCACTGTAATTTTCTTAATGTGTCCCATACATTGATTTCGCTATGACACCGACTGCACCATTGTGCACTAGATGCGTGGAAACACATTTTGGGTGAGATGTGAAAATGACAGCTGTACTTCTCATAAGGAGGTGTGGTAAAATGTCAATGTTGAAAACTGAGGTAAATAATATTAAAATTTCACGAACCACAAACTGCATGCATAGGAACCGCGCAATGCACGCTTTGTAAAACAAAGTCATTTTTAGGAATTTTTTCACCAAATTTGCAACATACCCCTTTTGAGAGCCTACCTTATGAACACTGGCACTGTCGTTTCCTTAATCAGTCCTGAAAGGTGATTTTGCGCAGTGACCATGAAATCACCCTTTGGGCCTGAATAACCCATGACAGTTAAAGAATTCATGAGGAGGGTCCCAAAACCCCATGTTGAAAATTTGGTGCCAAAATTCAAAAAATGCCTGAGATATGCATCAAAGTTGAAAACCCTACTTATTATATTATACAGCTTACGGCATTTCCTCAGTTCGCAGTCAGCTTTGAAGAGTGCAGACATGTTCCCGACCCACTGAAGATCATCGCGCCAGACTCGGAGGTAAGTATGGGGTGAGGGGGTGTGGGGAGGCAGGGCACAGTGGGTGGGCAGATGGGGGCAGGGAGACTACGAGGGACCTTTTTGTTTACTGGGTTTTTGGAAGACGACGCCGGACGCTCATTATGTTGGGTGGGCTCCCATGTGGCAGCTGGAAGGCTCTTTGGGGGCCTGAGCTGATGGGGATTGGCTACCCCGATCGGCAATAACAATATTTGCCACACTGTGGTGGGCTCCCAACGCATAGCAACTGGAAACTTGCTTTTTGGTGGGGTGTAAACCCTCTGAGGGATTAGGCACCCCATTGGCCTTACAGTGTGTGTGTGGGGCGCATGACACACAATATGCACTGTCCACGCGGCCATGTGTGTGGGAAGAGGAGGGGAGAGTGCTGCTCACTCAAGTGGTGCTCTCCCTTTCAACTGTACGGTACTGCATTCTGATCGTCGCGACTATGTTTCTTGCATATGAGTGCAAGCAAACATAAAAGGACTTGCTAACAAGTGAATTGTCTAACTTGGTTGGGAGCCATGCTTTAAACTCCTGTGTTAACTTGAAAGAGAAAGAGAATTTGCCTACTAATTGAGACTGTGCCAGAGTTTGGTCTTCCCTAGCCCGCGAGGTTGCACCACGCCTTGAAAAAGTATTATGTGATCTGAAAGGACCATGTCTGCCATGCTGGCAGAGTGGTTAAAATGCCTGTGATGATTCAAAGCAACTGAAATGCCAGAAATTAGAGTGTGACTGTCTTTTGGATCACCTTGGGAGTCAGCCTGGTAGTGTGCCAGCCCTGGCACTGCCATATGCATCTCCTCCTGAGGGCATAGCCTAGACATGGGGTTCTGAGGCATGCTGGCCCTGGTTCCAGTGTTGGTCTATTACAAAATGTTCCAGAATGTGATTTCAAGCCCAAGAAAGGGATCTAAGGAAGCTGAGAAAGTTCCAGCCTGCAAGCTGCAAGAGTCTGTGTGAGAAGGGGTCAGCTGCGCCCTGCCTGCACCTCAGCTAGATTCAAGCTACAAAAATTACGTCCACCTCATATTCACCTGAAAGAATCTGTCTGTACCTATTATGTCTGACTACAAAACCGTGAGTAAGCAGACCTCGCTCTGCACTAAGAGGAAACTCTAAATAGTTATTAATCTGGTGTCTGCCAAGCTCCGTATCTAAGGCCCAAGTTACTAGGGATTGCCTACAGAATTACAGTTCGAAGTGCAATCAAGATAAAAATGCTAATCTGATTTTTCCTTTGGACCCCAATGCTGACCAGTCAGCTGCAATATATCAGGCCTGCAACATTTAGTACTGGTACCCACAGGTAGTGCAGTTCTATTATAGACTGGGAACTGGTGTCAGTTAGGGCTGTCTAATTGTTATTCCATCTAATGCAACTAGCTACTGTAAATAGAAAGGACTCATGAATCCATCACAAGGTTGGTGGGTCCAATGCGATAGATATCTGAATTCAAAATGCAAAATGATTATTCTGATGCCATGCCAAATCAATGCAATTGTTGTTTAACCTCTACAACTATTTACTCATTCCTAACCCTCACCACCTGGTAAGTAAATTGTTGGTTAACCCTTTTTATAAATCTGATGTCATGAGCATATTATTAGAGTGAGTCAGTAATTCAAAATGTGTGTTCTGGGGTTTCTGTTAAATGTTAATCCATGTGTGAGGTGGCAGTATGGTATTGTGGGTAAGTACAACATCCCAGGGGTTGTACCAGGTAATTGTCAGACCCACTGAAAGTATACTTTGGATGGAGGCACTGCATAATAATGCTATGTTGGGAAAGAACCAGTTTGAATACCTGAAATAGAAACCAGGCCCCTCAACCTTGGTCTGGCCAGCAAGGCAGGGTAAGTAGCCCTTCAATACTCAGTGTCAGGTTACAGAAAGAAAAAATGAAAAACATTATTTCGTTTTCACTGGGTTTTTTGTTTTTTAATCTCTGTGCACACACACACACACACACACACACACACACACACACACACACGACTGTCTCATTTTAATGCAAAGTCCCAAATGCACTGGACCGTTCTGTATGTGTCTGTCCTAAAAGCTACCTTTGTCCCCACCTTCCCTCTCATTTTCACTAGCTGTCTTATTTTCTTTACCTCTCCTCCTCCTCCTCCAATTGTGCACTTATTGTATTTTACTGAATTCGTTACATTGACACCCACTGGTCTACTACTATTCTTGTACATAGTATATTTAAACACTTCGTCAGCCACATGTATAATCTCTTTTACATGCACATGCACAAGAAACATTATGAGGCAGCTTAGGAGAAGTGGGTTGTGGAGGTGAGGCAGTGTGGGGCCAATGCCAGCACTGTATTGTAGGCTTGGCTGTGTGCACAATGCAGGCCCAGTGTCCTGATGACACTGGTTCTGCAAAGTGCCACCAACTTGAGATGATTTGGCGCTGCAATGAGGGCCACCTCGTCACTACAGCATCAGCAATTCTGCTGCAACGAGGGTGACCCATCATTGCAGGCGTTTCTCACCTGCTGTAACAGTACCGGGAACATGACAGCTCTATGCAGCCACCTCAGAGCTGACGGGAGGGTGCCCAATCCCCTGTCAGCATGCCCTGACCCCTTTCATTTGTTAACGGGGCCCAGTCCCTGTCAGCATAATGTCCCCTCCTCTAAGTTTCTGTTGTGTGCTGAAGGTGTGCCCAATCCCCCTGGCATTATGCACCCCAACTGTCTTTCTTGCCAATGGGGCCCAATCCCTATCAGCTTCAGTCCCCCTTCCCAGTTCAGGTTGTCGATGGGGAGCCCACTCCATCGGCATAATGTCCCCACCCATTTCTGTGTTGACAGGGTGCCCAGTCCCCATCGCGTCGGTCCCCTTCCCCCAAATGCAGGTGGTACACTGGGAGCCCACCCAGTGTACCAAACAACACCTGCAGAAGAAGAAAAATGACCCGTGTAGTCTTTTTTTTACCCATAAAACAAGAAGTCACTCAAGGTCTCTTCTGCCCTCCCACACCCACCCTCTGAGTACCCTCTCCCCACACACCATACTTACCTCTGGAGCCTGGTGCAATGATCTTTGGTGGACCAGAACACGTCTGCACTCCTCAAAGCCAGACTGCAAACTTAAGAAATGCCGATAAGCTGTATAGTGGCATAAATAGGTTTTCAACTTTGTTGCATATCTCAGGCATTTGGGGAATTTTGGCATCACAT
This sequence comes from Neoceratodus forsteri, assembly GCA_016271365.2. Classification (NCBI taxonomy): domain Eukaryota; kingdom Metazoa; phylum Chordata; order Ceratodontiformes; family Ceratodontidae; genus Neoceratodus; species Neoceratodus forsteri. The sequence continues at coordinate 153,464,225 of CM028131.1, read as the reverse complement.
TTTCAACATGGGGTTGTTGGGACCCCTCCTCATGAATTCAGTCACTGTCATGGCGTTATTCGGTCCTGAAAGGTGATTTCGTGGTCACTATGTGGAATCACCTTTCAGGACAAGTAACGAAATGACAGTGCCACTATTCATGAGGGGGCTCAAAAAGCCTATGTTGCAAATTTGGTGAAAAAAAATCCCAAAATGGCTGTTTAGTGAATTTGGTAATATTTTCACTCCAGATTTTCAAAATTGGCATTTTTCCACACCTCCTGATGAACAGTACAGCTGTCATTTTATCATACCCGGCCGAAATGTGTTTTGCACTCGCGCAGAACAACATGGTCAGCTGTGGGAAATCAGTTTTAGGACAGATTAAGAAAATGACAGTTACACTGTTCATGAGCAGACGCCCCAAAATGCCTATGTTGAAAATCTGGTCATGAAAGTCCATAAAATGACTGTGTTACAAGCATGCATGCGCAGTTTCCACGCTCCCTTGTAACCATAAATTTGTAATATTTTCAAGCCAGATTTTCAATACTGGCATTTTTGACACCTTCTTATGAACAGTACAGCTGTCATCTTTCACATCCTGACTGAAGTATGTTCGCATTTCCGGTGCAGAATAAGCGCGGTTGCAGTGGGTAATCAGTGTTTGGGACAGATTAACAACAAGCGAGTGAGAGAGGGAGGTGAGCGAGCTCAACCGAGCTCTGTTGGGACTGATGCAGATTTCTTTGTGGGCAAAAAGGCACCAACGCAGGCAGGAGCCCAGTACAAAAGGGCAGCCTGCCGTGTCGGGAGAAACAGAATGAGCGAAAGTGAGAGCGGGAAGTGAGCGCTTTAACGGAGCTCTGTCGGGACTTTAGAGTTGCCCACCCACCTGCTCAGGGTCCTGTGTCATCCTATATTACAGCAGGGTCTCTGGGTGGAGACAAAGCAATGACTGAATACTTTTACAATTGCTGTAATAATACAGATTTAGTTGTTCTGTGTATTTCTCTAACTGAGCTAAGTACTGAGCTGTACTGTTAGGATTGCTGTAATAATACATATTTATTTGTTCTGTTCATTTCTCTAACTGAGTTGAGTAATACTTGGAGTGCAATACGATTTCTAACTGGGCTAAGTGAAACTATGAGGGCTGAGAACAAAAAGTTTGGTAGCTGAGGGTGAAAATGGACAAGAAGGCTTTAGGATTGCTACAGTAGTACAGTATCTAATGGATGAGATTTGAGACTGAATTAACCTGGTCGGCAAAGGGGCAGTAGGGGACTAGTGTGGGGAAACAGGAATTTTGAGTTAATAGGATCCTAATAGTTGTAGTAGGTACAGAAACTAGGAGTTATAGCCGTAACATAAGATGCTGGCCAAAATGGGCAGGTTCTGCATGTCAGTAGGGCGGGCATCTTTGGAAGAGTGGTGGGTGTATAGGGGTGTGTCCGCCATGATCCTGGACTGGGCTTGGAGGATGGGGGGTATGCTCTGTAGACAATTGGCTAGTTTGAGGGAGGAACTGTGGAGGTTAGGGAGGAGTCTTAAGTGGCAGGGCAGATGAGTATGGTAGGCATCCTGGCTGGGAGGGAATAGGGATGGCAAGGGGGATGGGGAAGAACAACTAGGGACTGAAACTGACTCCAGTATCAGAGACAGTAGCAGAAAAGAGAGAGAAGGGAGGCGTGCCCGAGGTGAGGGAGGGGCCTTCTGATGAGGGAGGAAGAGACCATGAGGAGTACCAGGGAGAGAGTAGATGGCTGCGGGTAGGGAGGAACCAGGGTGGGACTAGGGGGGGCACACAGAGGGGAACAAGTAGGAGGGGAACTGATAGGGGAAGAGATGGGAGGGGTATCGACCAGGAATAGATTCGAGCCTCTGCTATGGGAGAGGGGGAGAGCAGGAACATACTGAAGGGGGAGGACAAGGGCATGAGAGGATGGCAACAGTAGGGAAAGATAGCGAGGACAAAAGGGTGGAAGGGAGCTAGTAAGAAAGGAGGAGGTGACTGGAGGAAGAAGGCTAGGGAAGGGAAGGGGAAGGATGGGAGGGGCATCACTATCGGGTCGAAGGAATGGGGCTCTAAATTGATAACAACGGTGATAGGAGAGGGTTGGAAATTAGCAGGAGAAGAGTGGAGGTCAACATGGGAAGCCCAGTAGGAAGTATTAAGGCTGGAAGGGGTCAAGGGGATGGGAGGAATAAGGCAGAGAAAAGGGTGAAGCAGAAGTAGGAGTGCAGATACAGAAGTCACAGAGGTGCAGCTGACTGGGGCAGGGGCAGGAAAACGAATACTGGGGTGGTGGAAGAAGCATTAAGGCAGTTAGAGGGTAAGAGGCGTGGGTACTTGTCCTGGATTCTATACTGAAAGGGTGAGATGGGGCAGAAGGGGAAGGTACAGCCATATTTGGGTTGAAGCTATCTCTGGGTTGACTGCAGAGGAGCAGGCACTGCTCAAATGTGCAGCAAGGGAGGAAGAAACCTCATTTACTGTTGCACTTGGGTACAAAAACTTGGCATTGGAGACTGTGGAAGTAGTGATGGGGAGGTTCTAGGAGTTGGGCAGGCAGTGTGAGAGTGGGGGAGTTGGTGGCATTCTCAGAGGTACTCCCAGTACCTTGTGCAAGCATGGGGAGGTAGGGTAGGATCGAGGACTTCAGAGTGGCTGAAGGATTGGTGCCACCAAAAATTATGGGTTAGTGACTAACTGGGGTAGGGTCTGGGGAACAGTGACTTGTACATGGTGGACAGGCTACACTTGAGCAGGAGGGATGGGAGTATTAAAGGCAGGATTGGAGGGTATATCTCTACTAAGGTGTATTTAAACTAGTGGGGGTGACCAAAAGACTGAGGTTGGTGGAAAGGTCAGACAGAGAGCCTAATGAGCTCACCCCCTAGAATATCGGTAAAGGCAGGCGTGTTAACTCTGGTTGGAGGCAGGCAGAGTAGTCTGAGTGTAATACAGAAGGCACCACCACCCGATAAGAATAACGAGGAGAAAGGGCGGACTACTGGGAGGAGGGACACAGGCCAAGGAGAAGAGTGAGAAGGAGGGTACGGTGAAGATGGTCTCTCTCAATGCAAGAAGCCTGGAAACAAAATTGCAGAGCTTCATGTGCTGCTTTCAGTGGGAAGGTGGACACTGCTGCAGTGACAGAAACTTGGGCCACAGAGTATCATGATTGGGACTCAGCAATCCGGAAACTGGATATACAGCAGGGACCGGGGGTTGAAGGGGGTTGCACTCCATGTGAAGGAGGAGATTAAATGCATAATGGACAAGGGAGAGAGAGGAGGGACAGAGGCACTTTGGGTGCAACTTCTGGACTCAAGGGCAAAGCTGAGGCTGGAAGTGGTGTACTGACCACTAGCCCAATCCGGAGAACTGGATGGGGAGTTGGCAGAGCAGATAAGGAGGGTCTGTAGAAGGGAGTGTGGTGATAGTGGGGATTTTAATCTACCAGGGGTTGACTGGAGCACCCCAGCCACTAGCAGCACCAGGGCAAGGTGCTCCTTGATGCATTCAGGATGGCCTTCTGATACAATTGTTAAGTGGGCCTACAAGGCTTGGTAGCACTCTGGACCTAGTACTGACAAATGGGAGGCGGTGAGAGAGGTAGGGTGGAGGACCCTCTAGTGGGTAGCAACCAACAAACAGTGTGACTCGTTCTCACACTGAGCAGGAGACAGGAGGCACAGGCACTAAGGTGGTTGACTTTAGTAGGGTGGACTTTGGGAGGATGGGAGCAATACTGTGGGGAGACTCCAGGATATAAGGCCAGGGTGGATGCAGATCAAAGGGAGTCATAAAGACTGGGCTAACTGAGGCCACAGTAGCCTGTACTAGGGCCAGGAGTAAAAGAGCAGAGCCAAGACACCACGCTGGCTGAACAAAGAAGTGCTGCAGGGCTGAGGGCATAGAGGGCTGCATACTGGAAGTACAGGAGAACAGGAAGGAGAGGATAAGGAGACTTATGGGAGTTGGTCAAGGAGGTGGCCAGGAGGGTGAAAAAAGCTAAGGCCTCCAGGGAATTAAGGTTAGCACAGGGCATAAAGGAGGGGAAAAGGACTTTTTAAGGTATGTCAAGGAAAAGAAGATGCAAGGAACATATTGTGAGGGTAAATCGGAAGTGGATTGGGTGGAAAGGGTGGAGGCAGTGGAAATTCTAAATGAGTACTGCCCATTTTCACTAAGGAGAGGGATTGTCCACTACCAGCATGGGCTGGGCTGGGGGTGGGGAAAGGGGAGGAGGTGACGGACAAAGTGATCAGAGGGACTAGGGTGCTAGAGGGCTGAGGGCAGTAGCGGTGGATAAGGCACCAGGTCCCGATGGCATCCCCCAGGGTGCTGAGGGAGATGGCAGAGCTGTTGTCTGAGTCACTGCAGATCTGTTCAACACCTCCTGGAAATGGGATATGTGCCCCAGGACTGGAGGGTGGCCCATGTGGTGCCCATACACAGAGTGGGCCTAGGGAGGGCCAGAAAATTATTGGCTGGTCAGTCTCACGTCCATAGTGGGTAAGTTTATGGAGGCAATACTGAAAACAGAGGCTGGTGGCATTCCTAGAGAGTAATGACCTCCAAGATGGCGGCAACAGGTTTGTCTCAGGGAGGTCATGTCAAACCAGCCTTATAGAGTATGTGACTGGGTGACAAGGGAGTTGGGCAGGGGCCATGCGGTACATGTCCAGTACTTGGACTTCAGTAAGGCCCTTGATACAGTGCCTTGTGAGAGACTGGGAGGAAGGTGACCGGCATGGGGTGGGAAAAAAGCTGACTAAATGAATGGAGAACTGGTTACAGGGAGGGCAGAGAGTGGTGGAGGGAGCTCTCAGCACCTAGAGCAGTGACAAGTGGGGTGCTGCAGGAGTCAGTGCTGGGCCGGTGCTTTTGGGATCTTTATTTCTGATATAGCACATGGAGTAGGAGCATGGTTAGTCTGTTCAGATGATACCAAATTAGGGGCAGTGGCGGACAAAAGGACAAATGGGAAAAACTGCAAGGGACCTAACCAAACTAGAGACATGGTCAGTGGAGTGGCAGCTAGGATTCAGTGCAAACAAGTGTAAGGTTATGCACTTCAGGCATAAGAACCAGAAGAGGGACTATTGGTTGGGGGTGAGGTTGGGGATCCCAGAGGAGGAGAAGGACCTAGGGGTGTTGGTAACTGGGAGCATGAACAACTCAGCCCAGTGTTGGAGAGCAGCAGCGAAGGCAAACAGGAAGCTGGGGTGCATTGCAAGAAGGTTCTCATCCAGGCACAGGATGTGATCCTATCTCTACAGATAATTGGTCAGACTGCACCTGGAGTACTGTGTGCAATACTGTAGAGTCATACCTGAGGAGAGATATAGAAGTTAAAGGAGGGGGTGCAAGGAGGGCAACAAAAATGTTAAAGGAGATGGAAAGAAAGGAATATGAAGTTAGGCTGAGCAGGCTGAACATGTACACACTGGAGGAGAGGAGGGATGGGGATATGATTCAAGCATTTAAATACCTAGGGTGGTAAATTAACCTAGAACTGAGGGTGTTTAAACTAAGGGTGGAAGAGAGACAAGGGGCCTGGACTAAGGTTGAAGGGGCGTTTCAAGAGGGAAATGAGGAGGCACTACTTCTCTGAGAGGATGGTGTCTAGTTGGAATCGCTGCCAGAGCGGTGGTAACATGTGGGACAGTCAATAGCTTTAAGAAGGACTGGGATAATGCAAGAGGAAGAGTCAGGGGGCAGGGCTGGGACATGGGGGAGGAACTGAGGGGAGGAGGCTGGGGCAGCTGCAATCTAGGGTGCTAGCTGCACACTTGGGCAGATTAGATAGACTGATTGGTCTGTTCTGCTGGCAGATTCGTGTATGTTCATATGTAAAATCACAGTGACTCTGTTCATGAGCAAGGTCCTAAAATGCTTATGTTGAAAATTTGGTGATAAACATCCATAAAATAACTGTATTACAAGCATGCGTTGTGCAGTTTTCACACACCCTCATAACTGCACAAATTTGTAATATCTCCCTCCAGATTTCCAACATTGGCATTTTCAGACCTCATATGAACAGTACAGCTGTCATTTTCATCCTGCTCGAAAAATGCTTTTACACATCTGGCACAGAATAGCGCGGTTGCTGTGAAATCAATGTTCAGGACAGATTAAGACAATCATACTGACAGTGTTCATGAGCAGAGGTCACAAAATGCCTATGTTGAAAATTTGGTGAAATAATTCCACTAAATGACTGTGTTACATGCATGCATTATGCAGTTTCCACATACGCTCGGAAATTCTAGCATTTTAATATTTTCACTACCAATTTTCAACATTTCCATCTCTTCACCTCCTATGAATGGTGCAGCTGTCATTCTTCACATCCTGCCTGATCTGTGTTTTCATATATCTGGCGCACAATGGCACGTCGCTATGGGAACTCAAAGTTCGGGACATTGACAAACTCACAGTGCCACTGTTCATGAGAAGAGGTCCCAAATGCTTTCATGAGGCGGGAGTCACAAAAGGCCATGTTGAAAATTTGTAGTGCAAATACCAACAAACACCGGAGCGTTAGGGTTTCTAACCATAACGTCCCGCCCTGTACAGACGACAGACTTTGGATTGCCAACTGTAATGCTCATGCCATTCCACCCCCATCACCCCCACCCTGCAGCCAGTGACAGGCATCAAGATGTGCCTTGGATTCTTGCCCCAGAGTTCACCCCATTCTCCTACATTGCACCCATTTCAGTGTATGTCCTTGTGAAGTGGGGTGACTGTGAAGCCGAACACCCCATGGCACACCACAACACTTGTCAGTGTCTGCAGGATAGGGTGAGGTGAAATGGCATGAATGTTATGGGTGACAACCCAAACACATACCCCAATGTCTGTCTGTCTCTGCAGGTTCGAGGTGGGTTTGGCGTGAAGTTCAATACTTCACTGCCATTCCTACTCTGCATCTAACTAACTCCTGCATTTCCAGTGCTAATACCAGCAAGCAAACATTCAGCATTGACAAATGTTTGTTTCTAATCAGTGACTCATTGCTTGTATTGTACTGCCTTATATTACCTTGTATGGATGTTGTGTTCTTTTATTGACTTTTATCAATGTATTGTGCTCATTATACGTGATGTGTTATGTCTCTCCCGTGGTAGTACCTGAAAATAGATATGTGTTTGCCTAGTGTACCTCACCCAGTAAACAAAAGCTAAATAAATAAATAAGATACACTGTTTACTGGGGATGTCCTGTGATAGCTGACACACAGGACTGGCTAGAACATGAGCCAATCACAGAACAGAGACCCTCATTGGCTGGCTTACTTCTGTGCCCTAGTATCACGAGTGTTTGCCTTTGTTAGTCATGTGACAGTCCAGGAACTCCAGTGTATTCTTTAGAGATCAGGGAAAAAAACACTTTTTAAATTTCTGCACCCTGACCTGCCTTGTTTAGTGACTTGCATGCAGTACTGGTGGTGAGAGTATTACTGTATTTTGGACCAGACCACATTTCCAGAACTGGGCCAGCTTGGCAACAGGTTGAGCCATGAATGACTTGTTTTTCCCAGTCAGAGTCATGTCGGCCCAGTCCGGGGTTATATTGTGGCAGATCCAGTTCGGCCCATCCCTAGTTGAGAAATAAGTTTGTACACTGTGACTCCTGACCTGCATCTACTTATTTATCAGTTACTTCACCACTGCTATGTGTTAAGTGTGAGACATGCATACCTTGTCATTGTATAGATTGTTGCATTGTTTGCACACTGTAGCTCCTGCCCTGTATGTGTTTATTTACAGTTACTTCACCACTGCTATGTGTTAAGTGCGGGATGACATACCTTGTCGGTGTATAGATTGTTGCATTGTTTGCACATTGTAGCTCCTGCCCTGTATGTGCTTATTTACCAGCTATTTCACCACTGCTATGTGTTAAGTCGCGGAGCCATACCTTGTCATTGTATGAATTGTTGCATTGTTACTTTTGCATGGCTCCTGCCCTGTATGTGCTTGATTACCAGTTACTTCCCACTGCTATGTGTTAAGTGCGAAGCCATACCTTGTCATTGTATAGATTGTTGCATTGTTCGCACACTGTAGCTCCTGCCCTGTATGTGCTTATTTAACAGTTACTTCACTGCTATGTGTTAAGTCATGAACACCATACCTTGTCATTGTATAGATTGTTGCATTGTTTGCACACTGTAGCTCCTGCCCTGTATGTGCTTATTTACCAGTTACTTCACCACTGCTATGTTTTAAGTGCGGAGCGCCATACCTTGTCATTGTATAGATTGTTGCATTGTTTGCACACTGTAGCTCCTGCCCTGTATGCTTATTACAGTTACTTCACCACTGCTATGTTTTAAGTGCGAGCAATATACCTTGTCATTGTATAGATTGTTGCATTGTTCGCACACCTGTAGCTCCTGCCCTGTATGTGCTTATTTATCAGTTACTTCACTGCTATGTGTTAAGCGCGAACTATACCTTGTCATTGTATAGATTGTTGCATTGTTTGTACACTGTAGCTCCTACCCTGTATGTGCTTATTTATCAGTTACTTCACCACTGCTATGTGTTAAGTGGAAGCCATACCTTGTCATTGTATAGATTGTTGCATTGTTAGCACACTGTAGCTCCTGCCCTGTATGTGCTTATTTACCAGTTACTTCACTGCTATGTGTTAAGTGCGGAGCCATACCTTGTCATTGTATAGATTGTTGCATTGTTTGCACACTGTAGCTCCTGCCCTGCATGTGCTTATTTACCAGTTACTTCACCACTGCTATGTGTTAAGTGCGGACGACATACCTTGTCAGTGTATAGATTGTTGCATTGTTTGCACACTGTAGCTCCTGCCCTGTATGTGCTTATTTACCAGTTACTTCACCACTGCTATGTGTTAAGTGTGGAGCACCATACCTTGTCATTGTATAGATTGTTTCACTGCTGTTTGTACACTGTAGCTCTTGCCTTGCATCCAGTTATTTATTTGCCATAATTTACTGAACAGCTGCAAAGTTTAAAGAGTGACAATCAGTACCTTGTTATTGTTTTGATTTATTACCGCATCATTGCTGTCCCCCTCCACCTTCCTCCAGGACACATCTGAAACAAACTGCTACCAGCTCAGTAATCTTTTCCTGGTAAAACTTTTGAAATAAATGCATAGCATTCAGGTACTCAGGAAAGGATACCCTTCATTAATCTGGAGACATATGGTACTCAGCTTCTCCTTGTACCTCATGGGCCACATGGGAGTTAGACTGACTTACGATGACCAAACATCTGGAGGCAGGACATTATTCTAAGTATCTTTAAAACACCCTTTGTAACTGCCATTAAATTATGACCACAATTATGTCATCCTCCCAACCTTTGATATCAGGGATGTGGTCTGTAGTGGTGTCCCGAAATCCTCCCTTGCCAGACTGGTCCCACTGTTCTATTTCTTTCTGGCACTTTGCACTGAACTGTACTCCCAGCACCCACCACTGCTCATTGTACACGTCCTCTCTTTTCCCTCCCTTGAAAGCCATTGCCTCTTTCACTTTATCTCCCTTATATCTAAGTTTTGGTTTGGATCCCCCTCCCCATTATCTCTTTTCCTCCTCTCCTGCTCTCAACCATTCTCTTATTCCTGCTCTCTGCTGAGTCTTGCTCTTTTTCCATTTCACCAGCCAAAGCCTCTGCTAGTCAGTCTGCATTCTCTCACAGTCTTTATCTACTTTGGTCCTCACTTCCTCTCCCTAGCTGAGCTGCTCCTTCCCCATGCTTACCTCAAGCTCTTTGCTGTATAGGCTTCCTATATGCCCCCTCTCTGCTGGGACACTTCTAGAAACAAGCTGTTTACAGTATAATAGGTCTTTTCTGTTAAAATCCTTTAAAAATGTATATACTATAATATATGTGTGTTGGCTGTTTCCTGACTCAGAAAAGTTTTTATTATTTACTTTATTTTAATTCCACTGAGATTTGTTTTGATTCATAGGGCCCCATTCACAGCCATGGTGGTTTCTGTCTCCTCATTGCACCACCATCCTTTTGTGCTATACACTTAGATTCAGGTGTTTCAGGGGAGAAGTCCTCCAGGGCACTGGTGCTATGAAATCAGTAATCAGTAATCCAGATGTTAGAGGTATAAACAGAGTTTGTGTTTGCTAACATTCTGGTTAGAAGCAATGACCGAATAATAGCATGAAACAGTGCCTGTCTCATGGCACTATACCGCACTGCAAAAAATCACTAGAGGGCATCCCATGGGAGTCTCCCCTCCTACCATACCTCTTGAACTCTAGTGGGCCTGTCACTACAGTTATCCTTTGTCTAATGGCTTACAGTCCTGGAGACTGAGTGCTTCCTGCTCCAGCTGTACTTCTCCATGGTAATCCAGTGGCACCCCCTCCTAGCCCAGTGCTCTGTGAGAGCCACTCTTCTGTGCGCTCTCTCCTTCTGTATGGCCTTCCCTGTTGGCCCATATCTTCCAGATGCAGAACAGATGGAGGGAGGGTCTCAGGAGGCAGTGACAGGGATTGTGTCAACATTTCTGTGAAAGATACTGAGAGCACTTTGCAAAGTGACCCTTACTCTCTTGTGTATGGTCACAGACACACAAGTGCCCTTATGCTATTTATGATCGATTGATTGATAGATTGATTATTTCAAGCATTTTACCAGGAAAAGCATATTGAGGTGGTAGCAACTCATTTCCAGATGTGTCCTGGGGTGGGGTGACACCACAGTGTGGTAATAAATCAAAACAATAACAAGGAACTGGATAGCACACTTCAAACATAGCAGCAGTGCAGTAAATTGTGACACATAAGTAAGTGAATACTAGGTAGCGGCGACAGTGTGCAGACAACAATGAGTTATGGAATAATGTACTGATGTGATTATATCATGTCCAGGCAGCCTAGAAACAGACAGAGGAAATGCTGGCAAGGCAAACTGTATTTGATATATCACCCTTTCCATAAGGCTCAGCGAGTGAAACAATTGGACTCGACAACAACACAACAAAGTACAAGATGGGCACAAATGCAAAGCACGCTGTGTAGCAGTGACAAAACATTTATAAAAATCCTTTTTGATGGGAAACAGCTAGAGCATGTCGGAAGATAATTAAATGAAGAGAGACAAAGAGTCATCTATGTGCACTCTTTTCCTGTCACCTGTCTTTCCAGTATCCAGAAGAGATTTTAAAATAGACTATTCAGGCAGAATTCTGTGTATATTAAAGTAGCAGTGCATTGAAAAATGTTTTCCCAAAATGCTAGTTTTAGCTACAATAAATAAAAAATATTAACATACCTGTCAATTGACAGCCACTACACAGGAAAGAGACCTAGGGTAATCATAGCATGACCTTAAGGTGGGAGGCAATGTGACAAAGCAGTAGGGAAAGCCAGTGGGATACTGGGGATCATAGGAGGGTATCACCAGCTGAAGGAGGAGGTGGTATTGCCACAATATCGGTCATTGGTGAGACTGTGGCTGGAGTACTGTGTCCAGTTCTGATGACCACACCTCAGAAGGGCATGGACACTGTAGAGGCCATCAAGAGGGGCAACAAAAATGGTGCAGGGGCTGCACCAAATGTCCTATGAGAAGAGACTGAGGATCTAAACATGTACACCCTGTAGGAAGGGGGGGCATAATAGAGACCTTTAAATACCTTATGGAGCGAATAAGGTACAGGAATGGAGGATTTTTCAGAAAAGAAGGTGTACAGGAACTAGGGGCATGCAATGAAGCAGGAGGGAACATTTAGGAGGAATGTGAGGAAGTATTTCTTCACTAAGAGGGTGATGTGGATGCCTGGAATAATCTTCCAGCAGTGGTGGTGGGGGGCAAAAACAGTGGTGGGCTTCAAGTATGCATGAGATAGGTATAAAGGAAAACTGGTATCAAAGTTGGAGGAAGTGGTGGGAGGCCAGGTAAGGTTTGCAGTGGCAGAATAGACATGGAAAACAGGGCAGACTAGATGGGCCAAGTGGTCCTTATCTGCCGACAAATTCTGTTTCTATGTTTCTTTGTCAAATCTACTTTTGCAGTACTTCCTATGCTATGCATCATGAGTTTTATTTATTTTCTCAATCTTAGCCCTTGGTCTACAATGCAGTTTATAAGCCAAATGTGGTGTCTATCTATTTTTCTTGAAAAAACTAAATAACAGCATTCATAAAATATTCAGAATTGGCGGAATTAGAAAATATCCCCAGTAAACAAAATTGGAAGATGCCTAGAGTGTTTTATAGTGAATAAAGCAGGGTAAAATTGTGGGGACAATTTCATTGCACTGCCACTGCAAAGTCATGTTCTTTATTCCCTCTCTTCATTCTTTATCACTAAAGACACATACATGAAAACAGGATTGTTCTGTCTCAGATGTCATCTTTTCCTCCTGTAGTTACAGCCACCAACATCATAATGCTATGTTTGTGATGTCAGAATCATTTCCATGGCAACTGGCATACCACAAACATAATTTTGACTTCAGCAGAAGGAAGAGCAGGACTATGAGATGCAGTCTGAAACACAAAGATCCTGGTTTCATGCAAATATCATCGGTAATAATGAATGAAGGGACATAAAACAGAATATCAATTAAATACATGATGAAAGGAAGCAACTGGGAGAGGAGGATTGCGTGTGTCCCCCTGATTCTCTCCTCAGGGCGGGAGGTGCACAGGCTCCACTGTGTTCAGTCAGAGCTGCAGACAAGAGGAGGCTGTCAGCTACGTCAGAGTGTGAGCACTCCATGGTGCCTTGCATGCATGGAATATATAAACCAGAAGGGAAAGACTTGGAGGAATATGTTACAGAAAGGAGGCTCTTGCAAGGGTGCAATTAACCCCTGTTGTAACCTGTGTTTCCATACTACCTTGCCCCTGGCTCCTAACGTCCACTGGACAGCCTCTCCCTCCCCAGACACACTCCTTCCCTACTAGGTCCAAACAGGGATGTAACCCACTGCCTTCTCTGAGGACCTACTATATCCATGAGTGTAACTCACAATTTTGTAACACTATGCAACCTACGTAACATACAAACTATTACATTATGTAACCTAAGTGTATCTATGTTAAATGTTCCTTTACTGCACCTGTAATGTTATCCTCTGTTTTAATTTGCACTGTAATAACTGTCTTGATGTCTGCCCCCAGTGATGAGGTGCCTTTGTAAATGAGTCTCTGACTCAAAGGTTGTAAACCCGATTTGTAATGAATAAATAAAAATAAGAATAAATGAATAAATAAATAATGAGAAAACACATGATAGCTCCTGCAGGATGCTGGCATCCTTGGGACTTTCTTACCTGACTGGCTACACTGCTTCCATACATAAGATGGACTAGATGGCAGCCAGTCTATCGATGCATCATGAAGGTCACAACTCCAGAGACCCGAGTTCTGCACGAGCTTGGGCTGGTGAGGCCAGCAAGGGGAGGAAGAGAGCATAGCAGGGACACTCTCTCTTCCTCCAGGGAGGAAGGGTAGTTGCTGCCACTACCGCAGTGCCATCTGGGTGGCCACAGGTGTTAGTGCAGTGGTAGCACAGTGAGGAGGGGTACATCAGTTGAGCTTCATTTGAGCATGCTCTCTGCATGCACAAGGTTGGAGACCCTAGCATGCCGATTTCTCAGAGGACCAGAAAAGCTGTCTCTGTCTTATGCAGGATGATCCTGAGTGCACTCAGGCCCCAACAATGACTACTGTCCTCTGTTAACTGCTTTCTAGGAACTCCTGGGTGCACCAGGCCCCAACAATGACTACTGTCCTCTGTTACCTGCATTCTAGGAACTCCTTGGTGCACTTAGGCCCCAAGAATGACTACTATCCTCTGTTAGCTGCAGTCTAGGAACTCCTGGATGCACTCAGGCCCCAACCTTGACTACTGTTATCTGTTAGCTGCATTCTAGGAACTCCTGGGTGAAACTGGGCCCCAGCCTTGACTACTGTCCTCTTTTAACTGCAGTCTTGGGAACTCCTGGTGCTCGGGCCCAACCTTGACTACTATCCTCTGTTAGTTGCATTCTAGGAATTCCTGGGTGCACGTGGGCTCCAACTTTGACTACTATTGTCTGTTACCTGCATTTTAGGAACTCCTGGGTGCACATGGGCCCCAACCTTGACTACTATTGTCTGTTACCTGCATTCTAGGAACTCCTGGCTGCACTCAGGCCCCAACCTTGACTACCATCCTCTGTTAGCTGCAATCTAGGAACTCCTGGGTGTACTTAGGTCCCAGCCTTGACTTCTGTCTTCTGTTAGCTGCATTCTAGGAATTCCTGGGTACACATGGGCCAACCTTGACTACCATCCTCTATTAGCTGCAGTCTAGGAACTCCTGGGTGCACTTGGGCCTCAACCTTGGCTACTGTCCTCTGTTAGCTGCATTCTAGGAATTCCTGGGCCACATGGGCCCCAACCTTGACTACTGTTGTCTGTTACCTGCATTCGGGCCACAATCTTGACTACTGTCCTCTATTACCTGCATTCTAGGAACTCCCAGATGCACTCAAGCCCCAATCTTGACTACTGTCATCTGTTAGCTGCATTCTAGGAACTCCTGGGTGAAACTGGGCTAACCTTGACTACCATCCTCTATTAGCTACAGTCTAAGAACTCCTGGGTGCACTTGGGCCCCAGCCTTGACTACCATCCTCTGTTAGCTGCAGTCTAGGAACTCCTGGATGCACTCGGGCCCCAACTTTGACTACTGTCCTCTGTTAGCTGCATTCTAGGAATTCCTGGGTGTGTGGGGGCCCCAGCCTTGACTACTGTTGTCTGTTACCTGCATTCTAGGAACTCCTGGGTGCACTCAGGTCCCAACCTTGAGTACTGTCCTCTGTTAGCTGCATTCTAGGAACTCCTGGGTGTACTCAGAGCCCAACCTTGACTGCTGTCCTCTGTTAACTGCATTCTAGGAACTCCTGGTTGCACTAGGGGTCTAACTCTTCTCCCTCTTCCTAAATGATATTCCCACCATGTCCGGCATAGCTGCACTCTTATGTACACAGATGACCTTGTTGTCTACTCTGGGTCAAAATCGGTTGCTGCCATCAACTCCATTCTCACTAATGACTTCCAGTTCCTGCAGACCTGGCTCTCTAGCAACCACCAAGTCCTGAACCTAGAAAAAACCTGTGCTATGCTATTTGGATCCTCTAAGAAACTGTCTGCCCCTGCGAACAGGCTCCGGGTTCAGTGCCTTGATAGGTCCCTCATCTCAAACACTGAGTCCTTCAAGTACCTTGGAGTCACTTTGGATCCCACACTTGACCTGTCTCAACATGTCAATATGGTGTGCCGTGCCGTCAGTGCTAAAATTGGCGGAGCTTATCGTGTAGCCACTCCCTCACTCCTTCCACTAGACTTTCTGTTGAGAGGTATTCTCTTACCCCAGCTCCAATATGCTCTGCCCTCCTCTTTGCTGCAAACTCTGCTACACTCCACAAATGGGACACTGTCTACAACAACATCTATAGATTCATGTTAACTGCCCCACGTCTTACCCATCATTGTCTCCTTTACGCTGGCTTAAATTGGCTGTCACCTAAGATATTCGAGCCTACTCCCTGGGCTGCTTTATCGACTCCTGTCTAGACCTCCTGCCCTGTCTATCTTGCCAACCTCCTGACTCCTGCCTCACACCCATACCCTCAGGTCTTCCTCTGTTCCCATGCTCTCCACTAGACCTTGCATGACAGAAATGGGTGAACAGGCATTTGACCATTTGCTCCCAAATTCTGGAACTCACTCCCCTTATGGTGAAACGTCATCCTCCCATCGAGAATTCAAAAACTAGCTGTTCACCCACCTCCTAGCCTCTGGCCAATGCAAATGCTCTTAATTTGCTTTGTCCCACTGCAGGCTGTCGGGTCTGACTCTGAGTACTACACTAATGTTCTCCCATGCAATCGTTTGTCTAGGTGGCTATGAACCTTGATGTCTTTACTGTCCTCAGCTGTCTTATGGTTACCCTAATTGCTTTATTTTACATCCTTATTATGATCTATGCCTAAAATGTACCCTTATGTAACTGTTACTGTGCTACCCAATGTATATCTTGTTTTGCTCCTGTACACCTATATTATGTCTGTGCATTTCTGCATATTGTAACCAATGTCCTGTGCTCTCCCGGTCGTGCCTGAAAATAGGCAGGTCTGTTGCCTAGCGCCTCCCGGTTACCAAAAGCTAATAAATAAATAAACCTTGACTGCTGCCCTCTGTTAAGTGCATTCTAGGAACTCCTGGTTGTGCATAAGCCACAACAATGTCTACTGTCCTCTGTTACCTGCATTTTAGGAACTCCTGGGTGCACTCAGACCCCAACCTTGGCTACTGTCCTCTGTTAACTGCATTCTAGGAATTTCAGGGTGCACTCGGGCCCAACCTTGACTATGGCCCTCTGTTAGCTGCATATTAGGAACTTCTGGGTGCACTTGGGCCCCAGCAATGACTACTGTCCTCTGTTACCTGCATTCTAGGAACTCCTGGGTGCACTCAGGCCTCGCTCTTGTCTACTGCCCTCTGTTAACTGCATTTTAGGAACTCCTGGGTGCACTTGGGCCCCAATCTTGACTATTGTCCTCTGTTAGCTGCATTCTAGGAACTCCCACCTCCATTACCTGGTGGAAGTGGGGGTTGTTTCCATCATGGCTGAATCCCTCTATAGGGGAACAGAGAAGTCTGTGGTATTAAAAGCAGCACTAAATAAGTGGCAGGAATGTCAGGGCTGAGGCTGGGTCCATGCCTGGGAGGAGAGAGAATTGAGACATAGGGATAAACTGGCCCATCCCTCACAAAGGGGTCAAGACATGAGATATAAACTGTAAATGATAAAAATACATGGACAGAGCTGGTCTGGTGGCATGGAGGACTGTGGCACTGGGCGCCTTACCTCCTGCCACACGGCGACCGGGTGGGGAATGGACTTGGGTTGCTCGAGGGGCGGCAGGAGAAGGATTGAGTGCTTAGGACAACTCTCCTGCCTCAGGTAGGGAGGGTTGGTGTGGCGTGCTGCTTGAATGCCCAGCAGCAGCTGGGTGGCAGCACCTCAATGCCACCAAGAAGGAAGGAGGGAACACATGTTCAGGATGCCAGGGGTGTCTCCATAGAAGTGAAGCTCACACATTGTGCCCATTGCATGTCTGTGGGCCCCAGGGCAAAAAGGGTGGAAAAACACCCCAAGTGTCAGGATGATGCCTGACCCTTCATGAGCCCACACTGGTGACTGGGCACCACCACCACAGTCCTGTGGCAGAGGACATCACTGTAAGGTAGAGTCCGGGAAGCGGATTTATGGGGCTGGGGGTGGTCAGAAAGCACAGCTAGGGTGAACAGGAGATAAAAAATATATATATATATATATATATAAAAAAAATAACAAGCATGGACAAGCTGGAGGCTGTTGTCCAACCCCTTGACAGAGCCCACCAAGGACAGAGAGCCTGCAACATGGACCCCCTAGAGTTTGAGGAAGAACCAGAGAAGGGAGGGGCAGGGCTGGTAGGCTGCTTATCATAGGAGGGCCACACTACTGATGTTGATAATCAGTATATTAGAAAGGAAATACATTCTGAATTGTGGCTGAATATTCTGTTTCAAAATGTTTTCCTGGATACTAGAAAAATGCAATAATAGACACTAGGCTATGGATGTCCAGCTCATCTCACATATGAGCAAAGCCACCTAGACCTCTGGCAGGCTGCTGACTCGGGCTTCATACTTGGCACCTCAGAGCTCCCTACTTTTGAAGTTCAGTACTTCCTTAGAAGAGGTGTGGGCTTGCACTATTTCTGTCAGTTCTGCAGTCAGCTCTAGGCCATGTTCTGCTGACAAGTTCAAGGACTTCTTTTTAAACTCAGGAACAATTTTGTTTTTAATTTGCTTTCATGTCAATTTCACCTTCCCCACAGTTGAATCTCTTAAAGTCAGCATTCTTTGGGATACAAGGTTCGTGGCAAACATTTCATTTTGTCGAGCTAAAAGACAGCACTCCCACCAGTCTGAGAAAGCTAGACTGAAGGCATAATACATGAGAAAAGGGACAGACAACAGCACGCGGTACAGACAGTTACACTGGATACCTTCCTATCCTGTTTTAGAGGAACAGAGAGAACTCTGAGTTCCAAAATTATGGTAAAAAGTAAAGGAATATGATTGGATGTTGCTAGTCCTAACTGCCAGTAAATTTAGAAGGTAAGTCTGTGGCACAGCAAGAGTTTAAGGCATAATTTTGTAACCAGTCAGATAGCTTTATTCCTATATCCTTTTATAACATGGATTAATCATTCCAAGGGGTATATTTATTTATTTATTTATCAGATCATCAGTTTACAGACCTTTGGTCAAAGACTCACTTACAAAAGCACCTCGTCAAGAAACAATACGGCACAGTAAACAAAACAGTACAGTACATAACACTTAGATTAAAAAGTAACCAGTGTTACAGGCATTCACTGGTGGCACAAGCGGCAATAGGTAGATCACAGTAGTCATAATATAGGTACACAAGTACCACGTCAGGTAGCAGCCAAAGATATTTTATTACATTAGTCAGCAGATGTTGCCTGATATAATGAGGCAGCAGATGAAACCAGGGCTTCAGTTAACTCCATTCTAGGATCTGACTTTCACAAGTTAGGCAAAACGTCCCAAATAAAAGGGAGGACATCAACTGACTTCAGATGTACAACCAAAAATTAGATGACTTCCAAAATTGCAGGCTTGGAAGTCAGAAATGATGATTTTCTGAAAGAAACTATATTTTACCACTAATATATTAACGTCCATAAATTGGTCCTTCCTAGAATACTGACTTCCAAAGGTGGGATTCTGATATTTGACTTCAAAAAATTGCAATGATTTCCAGATTTCGACTCCTGGAAGTTTTAGACTGCCACTGAAAATAAATTAACTGAACCCCTGGGTGAAGCCAAATACCCTGATGCTGCAAAGGGTGACAAACTGGTTCTATAAAACAGGGCTGTGAGAGCAAAGCAATTGGACTGGTTGGAATGATTCTAATTCGGTTACAGCATGTTTACCCCAAGGAAACCCTCCTGTAACTTCATAATCATAAAAAGAAAAGAAAGGTACATTTTTTCATATAGCTTTTGCCCTCCACTGCCACCTTAGCCTTTCATTGGGTCCTTTCCTTGGGACCCCCAGCCCCATCTTCAAGCTCTCCCTGCCATCTTGTCTAGTGGGAGCTACAGCGCCGGACCTGAGAGTACCAAGGGGCCATCATACGTTACTAGCAAGGGAGGGGTGGACATAGATTTTCCTGTTTTTCTCCCTTTACACCCAGGGCCACGGCAGATGCGTCAGACGTGTGCATGGAGGTACACAGGTGCTCCAGAACAAGCAGCCTCACTCCACCTACAGGACCTAGTGCAGCCCCCTATTTGCCCAACTTTACTACTGAGCCTCCACTAGGTGGCAATCAAGGCCCAGGAAGACTTACCTCCCAATCCGGAGAGGAGAGCTGCCAAGCAGCTGCTCAGTCCTTCTCCCAGCCCCCGATCTCCGGCAGCCAAGCTTGTTCCCAAACTCAGGTTGCGGGTTGTGGGAGTGGTAAGGTGCCTGAAGTGCCTCTGTCCTCTGCACCACTGGACCGGCTTAAAATAAACTTTTGAAAACAAATCTCAGTAAACGCAGTAAAGTATTCCAGGGGTTATTCTAGCTCTCTGTTCCTTCAGTGTCCGCTCCTTTACCTCTCACTGCAAAATCTTCATGTGTCTGTTTCCCTTCTCTGTCACCAACACCTCTGGAACCACCTTCCCCATCTCCCAATACATCTCTCCTCCTCCTTTATCCCTCCCTCAAGCCTCCTCTGAATGTTCATTTCAACTCATCCTGCACTTGCAGCTAGCTTCCTTCCTTCCTGCTACCCACAATTCCACCCAAAAACCTGTGATCTCTGAGCTCCCCAACCCTCCTCACCCCTCTTCCCCATCAGTCCCTTCCCCCTTTTTGGTTTTCTTTCATCCTTTTGCTCTCTTTGATCAACATCCCTCACCATCTTCATATTTTACCATGATATTTTATCTTTTTTACTATATCTTTATTGCATTTTGAAGGTACATACAGCAATATGACATTTCAAGCCAAATGTGTTCCTATATCATATATATAGATTTTATATATATATATATATATATATATATGACAAAGAACCTCTGTGCACACTGAGGCAATGGATTACCCAAAGGGCATTTGGCGGAAGCCAAGTTTCAAAGAAATACATTATCACACATGCCCCATATATA
Source organism: Neoceratodus forsteri (assembly GCA_016271365.2). Taxonomy (NCBI): domain Eukaryota; kingdom Metazoa; phylum Chordata; order Ceratodontiformes; family Ceratodontidae; genus Neoceratodus; species Neoceratodus forsteri. Next base: position 153,443,971 of record CM028131.1, on the reverse strand, counting down.
TATATATATATAATATATATATATATATATATATATATATATATATTTAATAGATTTACATTCAGTAATATCTACCAACAATGTTATCCTCTATTGTATGCAGGTTATCCAGGAATATATTGTTAAACATCTGCATCCTGCATTAAGGAATCCATTTGGGAGTTCTGAAAATCACTGGGTCTATTTCCATATGGAATGGCTTTCTGAATGTTCCCACCAATGCAGGAAATAATATGGGCTGACCAGGCTTTGGGTATTCATCAACTATCCCTCGACCCTATGGTACTGTCTGGGCTATAGGGGATCATATAAAGAAACCATGGTCCATCTAGTCATTAAGGCAGGGATCTTCCCTGTAATGCTGCTATCATACTCTCCATTTAATATATGTCATATACTGTATCTTCCCAGCTCTTAAGCTTTGAAGGGAGTCGGCCGAAACCACAGTCTTGCTATGACCTTCCTAGCTGCTGTCAGTAAGATACTGATTAAGTATACCTGGTATCTCTGTTCAACCTATTTTGGTAAATGCAATAGTATGGCTATCTCAGACATTAGGGGCCAGGGCAGAAAAGAGCTGTTTCAGAACTCCTCCACCCCTCCCAAAAACAAGAGCACTAGGCAGAACCAAAAACATGGGCATGTGTGAGACCTCACAGCCGCATTGTCTCCAACACTGTGAGTCCCCAATAATTGAGTACTTGGCCATAATCTGTGGGTTGCAGAAAAAACATATTGCCACCTTTCACCCAAACTCCCTTCAACTATATGAGCCTGTAATCTGATGCTGTTTTGCAAAATTCTATGCCAGTCCTCTGGCATGAGGTCTACCATCAAGTCTGCCTCCCAACTGGCTGAACTCCATCCATCAGGGTCTTTGGGAGATTGGTTATGGCCTAGAAAGCGAGATATCAGATACTGTGGGATAATCCTCTACATTTGGACATAACATAAATAATGGAGGGATTAGCGTGGAAGTTACATTTAACCCCAATGCTGTATTTTGATGGTGGCAGATTTGTGGATACCTATAAAATCCTCTGTGAAAGATCGTATTCTGTTTGTAGTTGTATAAGCGATTTAAGGATACCATTTGTATAGAAGTGACATGCCTTGACTAATCCTTTCCTGTGCCACCTCTGGAATCCCAAATCCATTCTAGCCAGAACAAATAACTGATCAAATGCCAGAATCCCTGCCCATTTACAGTAGTTCCCACCCAGTTTTCAGGTCATCATAGAAATACTGCCCAGTAGCGTGATTAGTGCCTGACTAAATAGAATTTTATCTCCAAAAGCACCTAGTCAGGGGTTGAAATATCATTGTATGATCCAATGGGAGGAAAAAGCACCCATTCCACTTGTATCCATTTGGGGGTTGGGAGGATATATCAAACCAGTATGATATGTGTGAGTATGGATGATAGGGTGTAACTGTAGAGATTAGGGGGCGTAAGCCTACCCTTTCTTTAGGCAGTTGTAATTTTCTTAGGGCCACATGGTCTGCCTCCCTGTCATAGGTATGAAGAAATTATTCTAGCCATCTGTTCAGCTCCTTCCCAGATGGAGGGTGGATATTTTGCAATAAATATAATATCCTTGGGAGAATGTTCATTTTATGGACGAACCCTACCAAGGAATGGCACTGGAAGATATTGCCACCTCTGTAGGTCCTTTTGACTTGCAAAAATAGCGAGTTGTAATTTTGAGGAAATACTTTACTAGGGTCTGGGGTAAGGTCTATACCAATAAATGTTACATAAGGCTGATTCCATTTGAATGGATATTTCTCCATCCGGGAGCAGGGAGGGGTTTGTATCAACAATACCTCTGTTTTATTTTGATTAATTTTATAACCTGAGACCTGTTCTATCATTTTTAGCCTCTCCTCCAGGGCTGCCAATGATGTATTGGGTTTGTTATATGTAGTAGAAGATCAACAGCATAATAGGCCAACTTGTGTAAGTTCCTCTCTATTAGATATCCTGAATTTGTTCAGTTTGCCACAGGTATTGAGCTATGAGTTCAGCATACAGTGCAAAGAGATAAGGGAAAGGGGACATCCCTGCTGAGAGCCACAAAACAGAGGCAAGACAGCTAAGTGAGAACCACTGACAGTAACTGTGACTTGGGGTTAGTATATGTGCCTTTAATGTTTTCTAAGAATTTTGGAGGAAGCTAAATTTCAAAGTGCCAATTGAAAGATTAACCAAGAGACCCTGTTGAATGCTTTTGGGCATCTAAACTTAAAATCAGTAAGGGGTTTTGGATAAGTGGGCATGGTTAATTAAGTTATTTTATGTTGTCAGTTGTCTGTCTAGACTTAATAAATCCTGATTGGTCCGGATGGATGAGGCGGGGTAAAATATTGTCAAGTTGGTGTGCCAATATGCTGCTGTAGATTTTGTAATCTTGATTCAGGACTGAAACAGATCTATATAAATCTAGAAATGAGGGTTTATTGGGTTTCAACATAGTGGATATAGCCGCTTGTCTCCACGAAATGGGATGCTCAGTTATGGAGTGGATTTTCTAAGCGCCTCCAGGAAATAATCCTTTATCCATTCGAAAGTACCCTATAAAATGCAACCCATAACCATCTGATCCCAGACTTTTCCCATCCTTGAGGTTTAGTATTGTGCCATAGAGTTCCTGCAATGTATTTGGTCTTAATAATTTTTAATGTGCTGCGGTCCAAGGGATGGGAGTTTAAGACCCGTCAGGAAGGTTGCAACTAGATTCGGGTCTGGTGGGAAGTTTCAAATATAAATCCATATAAAACTATTAAAAAGCGGAGAGAATTTGCTGTGTGCTGGGACCAATCTGCCAGTTTGGGGTCTTTAATCTTATTTATTGTAACCATTTGGGTTTGTTTACTTAATCGATATGCCAACATATGGGATGCACAAGGCCCCCTCCTCCCCATAATATTTCTGACAAAACCAGATTAGGGCCTGCTCTGTCTTCTGGGTCAGTAGTCCCTTAAATATCTCGCTGGATTTGGGTGACATGTTCCATTAGTGTCTGGGCATGTGTGCCCTCTGGAAAATATTAATTTATCCTGCAACTCCCTGAAGTGAGCATCGTTTTGTCATTTCTTCCTGGAGACAAAAGCAATTACATGTACCTGAAGAACATATTTTAGAGTGTCCCATAATAACTGAGGTGAGGTCTGTGGGAGGCATTATCATGTAGGATCTGGAGATTTTCCCTCCATCATTTCTTTGAAGGATGAGTCTTTCAGCAGGAGGGGTTGACCGCCTACAATGTATTCCTTCACTCTCGGAAATAGCCAATTCCAGAATGAGAGGGCATGGTCCGAAAGATAAATATTCTGTATTTCAGCATTTTGAAGGTATTCAAGGTGTTCCCCACTTATACAAAAATAATCCAACCATGAGTAATGTTTATGGGCATGAAAGTAGAATGAAAATTGCCTCAGGAAAGGGTGTAAGTGACACCAAGCATCTACCAGACCGATATCTCAAAGCAGGCTTCTAAGATGCTTCAGTCCTGAAAAGTGAAGAGGTATGGATGCAGAGGTATCTAGAGACCGTTCAAGAGAAAATTAAGATTGCCCCAGCAGCAACACTCCATTTGTGTGTTATAATTGAGTCAATCATTTGTCAAACTGAGGAGGCATCGCTGCCTGGGGATGTAAGTACTGCAAACTATTAGGTTTGACCCTGGACCATGCCTGTGACCAAAGCCAATCAACCATCCTTGTCTGCATAATGATTAGTGCCTATGAAGGGGAAGTCTTAGGGACTAAAACCACCACTCCCCATGTCTACCATGTCGGTATGCAGATTCCACTACATGGGAGAAGCCAAATTTCAAGAGTTTCTGATATTCAGTAGTAGATAAATGAGTCTCTTGTAGTAACAGTAGGTCAGGTTTGAATTTCTTTAAAGCTGTCAATTTACAATAACGTTTAATTGGCCTGGTCATTCCATTTACATCGTGCAATGCTATCTTAAATGGGATAGCCATTAGTTTCTACATGACTAACAAACACTGATATGACCCCTAACAGTGTAAAGTACAACAATTCCTGAAACCCAATCCTCCCCGGATCTCTCCAGAAGCATTCCACCAATGTCATATAGGACTGAAGATAAGATGTAGGAACAACAGGTGTAAAATTCAAATTTAATCTGATCTCTGTACCCTAGATATGTAATCTAAAACATCCAACTACAGTACAAAATTGTAAGATAAACATAACCTGTCTGCCAACCGGCAAAACACTAAATAATAACCTCAAAGGCCAACTGGGCTAACATAATGATCCCTGGGTAGAGTGGATATTGTTCTCCCTTTCCAGGGTGCTGTATAAACAGAACAAGTAGACCTCCATAGTCAGAAATGCAAGGGATGCACCTCTAACCAAGGCAGGATTATAACCCATGAGAGTCTAACCTTCCCAATCTGGGAACAGCTTCTTTGGGTAACACAGACCCCATAAACTGGGAAGGGAGAGGAAGAAGAATGGACCAAACCAGTAAGAATCTATGAAAAAGAAAGGAGTAAGAGGAGGGTCTAAAGGCTGGCTGGGGAAAAGGTGCTTTGTTTCCATATGACCCTATTATCTCTTCTCCCCCCTTGCAGCTCAGATGCCAGACTGAGAATGTAGAGGGAGGAATTAACCCGAAGGGTGCATTTTATAATAGGCACTCTGTCTCTTCTGTTCAGTTATATTAAGTTTCTCTTGGCTCGGAGGGCAAAAGCGCATATTGTGTCCATGCAGTCCTACAGCCATTTCTTAGAAAAGTTAATAGGAAACCAGTTTAAAATTGTGTCTGTGGAGCCAGAATAGGATGGAATGTATATATGGAAAGAAGGCTTTAAAATATATTATCCAGTCCTATAAGTGATAACCATATATGGAAAACATTTAGAACAAATCCAACTGGAAGCCATTATCCCAGGCCTTCTCCGGGATGTAACCTTATGCTGCAGTTTGGCAAGGTCCGTACAGAGAAAGTCCTGAGATTCTTTAAATGAATGGAACTCCACTTTAAACTCTTGGGGCTCTGATTCCAGGTCAAATGTCGCAACTCAGCAGCATATGTGAGTTCCAACATTCAGCTGCCACGCCAGGGACTATGCACTGCATTCCAAGAGTGGCAGGATCCCGACACTTGCAACATGCTGGTTATGCCATGTGGAGGCTAATGACACAGGCAAGTCGTGGCCCGCTACTGGCACCACCTCTGACCCCAGAACACCATGGCACACACCAGGTGGTATGGGGTCAGGACAGGGGCACAAGAGTCCGGGTGCACTGGAGATTGGACCACAGGGGTCCCCAACTTTCAGGAGGTGGGGGAAGGGGTGTGTGTGTGGGGCACGGGAGCAACATTGGCACCATTGCCACGGTGCTGTGGAGTGGACATCCATCGGATGGCACTGTCAGATGCCCTTAGAGCAGCTCTGAATTGCTCTAACTTAGCTCTGCCAGTGCGGCACCTGGAATCACCACAGTGGGTTGCAGCAGCTGTCCTCTTGGAATCGACACTGTTGCTGCCATAACCTGCACTTGCACCATGTGGTTGCAGGCTGAGGCATAGTGAGTGCATAACCCAAGGTTGGCGATCCCACAGCTGACATGCCGCATGTTGCCTCCTGGAATCGGGGCCAGGGTACTGCTTGGCATAAGTCACCAGATTCACCAAGGGGTTTGGCATAACTCAGCTTACACCAGTGTATGCCGACTTGGAATTGGCGCTTTGGAGTTCAGTTAATATTTGGTCCAACTTTGGGTTCATGTTGGTAGTCTTCTTTGATTTGGATTTCAATGATCTGCTCGAGGAAGAATGGGTTGGCTGTTACAGTGTTCTGATGTCTCCAGTCAGAGATTTCCTGCTCCGATTCATCTTCTACGTGGGATAAGACAGTGTGTTGATTAGTACCTCCCTTGCTTTTTTAGTAGCCATCTCTCCTCCACTACACTGAAAATCAACTTTTGACTGATTTAATGGCTATTTATCAAGTTTTTAGGAGCATGTGGATGGGGAGCTTGTCACTCAGGCAGCCATTAGGTGGAGGCAGCACTGGAAGTCCTGTATTTGATCTTTTATCTCTGACTGCTAGCACCAGTGGCCCTTAAGGTCAGGGATAGTTTTATGTTCACCCTGTGCACAAGCTCAAGTGAACATCTTGATATGAGAGTGCCTTTTGAGGGTGTGACACTGTCAGTCCAATGCAGAGTGGTCTTCAAAGGGCATGTCAGTGCCACACCAATCATCAGCCAGCCTGATCATGACACAGTTTTGGCTTGCTGGCTAGAAACCATCCAGTACTTGAAAAGAAAAGCCCCCCAATCATGGGTCAGCTCTTCCCTTTGATCTCGCTGCTCAGTAAGCTGATCTGTCATGTCGGGCTTCTGAGAAATTTCAAACATCCAGCTGGGGCTCTGCATCAGCTGAGCAGCCTGTGAAGCTTATATAGGCACCTTACCCAATCTGCATCTGTTTCACTGTAGTGTAAAAGGAGACTACCCTAGCCTAAGTTAACCTGCAGAATGTATCACAAGTTTGAAAAAGCAAGTTTTTCCTAGTACAGAACCACAGCTGGAACACTTAACACAGTTTGCTAGGTGTTGAGAGGTGCTTTACACAGTACCCTCTGCACCATAATTATTTGTTGTGGTCTTTCACATTTTGAGCCTCTCATCTGTGCTTAGTCTCGCATGACCCTTCAGAATCCTCATGGTCTCTCACTGTCCTGCCGCCCGATACTCGTATGAGCAGTATTGTGCCGAGTTCAGCTACTTACATTTCTGACAGCACAAAAGCTGAACTTGGGCAAATAATCAATTTGGTGTAACGTTGGGTAAAATGCTTTAAAAGGACTTGGAAAGTGGGGCTTATACTGGGCGTGGGCTTATGAATATGCATGAATGCATGCCAGTATAAGCCCCACTCTGAGTCATTTAAAAGCATTTTACAACCGTACAAACAGTTGCCGGTTCAGCTTTCTTTGTGCTGATAATAAATGAACTCTGTCTATTTCTTCGCTCACAACATCGAGAGAACGTGACAGTGAGCTGACTCAAGAATCGAAGGTTACGCCAGACTTTTGTGACCCGAGATGTGAGTGCTGCCATACGAATACACAGCCACGTGTGTGCTTCACAATGATGTGCTGAAACAGCAAGCCCAGAGAAACAGTGACTGTCATTTCAGCAAGCGCTCATTGTGGAAGCAGTGCAGGTTGCCTTCACACACAAAAGGCAACACTGCAATTTATCTGTACCAGTCAGTGCAGTGCAGAGCCTGGCGTGTAAGGGCACCTTAAATGGTAGTAGATTATGTTGCTTGCCAGCTGAGCAGTGGTGTAAACATGTATACTGATATATCCACTCTGTCTCTCACAACATTTGATTTAAGTTGTAGGGAGGCACTGTCAAATAAGTGTGTGTGTGTGTGTGTGTGTGTGTGTGTGTGTGTGTGAGTTTTGCTGCATCTGTGTCTTACATTTTAGGGAAGTGATTGGTTTCCCTATCTTAGGACACAGAAGTGTGAATCATTCATAAACTGAGAGTCCCGAAAAAATCTTAATGAAATCCAGATGCTGCACACATTTAGTTAGCCATTTATAACCTACACGAGAGAAGGTTGTGATTGCCACTGAAGTTCTTAACCTTAGTGCCATGTTTAGTCTTCTTTAAAACATAAATGAAAATTACATGTACTGTATCTAAAAATCCAAACTTGTCTAAGAAATTTCTTATACATATATGTACATATATATATATATATATATATATATATATATATATATATATATATATATATATATATATATATACTGCATAGCAAATTATAATAGTGCCTGATATATTTTGCACGATGTCTCTAGTGATACACATTAGCACCCGTTATAGTGAGTGTGACTGCTTCATTGGCTTTATTAGCAGCAGCTTACTAGTAAAATGACAGTGTACTACCGAGCGATCCTTCCATTCACACTGTATAATTGTGTATGTATATATATATATATATATATACACACACATATATGTAATATACAGTATATATACAGCAAACTTCATTAATGCATCAGATAGGGTTCATATTAAAGCAACAAAAGTACAGAAATGAGGTGTTAGGATTCGAACCTAACACTCCACCTCACCCCACACACCCTAACACCCACCCCAGCCTACATCCACACACCAACAGGTGTTGGTTGTGCTTGGGTCCCCAGCCTTAATGCTCACCCCATTCCATTTGTAAGGAAGGTAAGATGGTACAGTATAGAAGAATGGGGTGAGCATTAGGGGCCGATAACTCCAAGCACACCCCACACCTGTTGGTGTGAATGGTGAGGGTGGGGTGAGTGGTAGGATTGTGGGTGATGAGGTTGGGAACCCTAACACCACATTTCCATTCTTTTGTCACATTAATATGAACCCTAACTGATGGATTAATGACTTTTTGCAATGTATTTCCTTACTTTTGTGAAAGCATCACCATAGCCGTAGTTGTTTATGGGAGGCAGGGCCCTCTGGGCCCTCCACTCCATCTGTCTGTAAATGTAGAGAGAATGTAATTACCCTTTATCTCCCTGTGGGAGAGCAGGGCCCCATGTTCTGTGATTTTCCTTATTTTACTGTTGGGCGCAGGGTCCTTCAGATCTGCGCGCCCATCCCTCTGTACATGTGTGAGCAAATTATTACCATAGCCATCTGAGTACCTCAGGGCATGTACCTGGTTTAGAACATTTTCAAATCCCACAAAGCATTATTCTGTGCAACTGTGGTGCAGTTCCATGCCACTGGTGCGAAAACACATTTTGGACAGGATTTGAAAAACAGCTCTGACGATACATGAGGTTGGGTAATAAGAAGCTTATGTTGAAAATCTAGGGTCAAAATATTTAAAATTCCCTAGTTATGAGTGGGCATAGCAAAATTGCAAGAATGGTTATAACTGTGGCATTTTTTATATTTTATTCCCAGATTTTCAGCATAGTCTTCTATGACTCCACCTCAAAATCCCCATAGGTAAAATGTTAAATCCATGCCACAGGTGCGAAAACATGTTTCAGGCAGGATGTGAAAAATGACAGCTGTACTGTTCATGAGGTATTGTGAAGAAATGGCTATGTTGAAAATTTGGAGCCAAAATATGAAAAAATACCAAAGTTATGGGTGAACGTAGAAAATTTCAATGAGCAGCATGACTGTACATTTTAGGAATTCTTTCACCAAAGTTTCAACATGGGCTTTTGGGACCCACCTTATGAACATTGTCACTGTCATTTCATTAATCAATCCGAAAGATGATTTCACACAGCAACACAAGATCTCCTTCTGGGCCCAAATAGCGAAATGACAGTTACAGTGTTCATGAAGTGGGGTCCCAAAAAGCCCATGTTGGCAATTTGGTGAAAATACCAAAAATGGCTGAGATATCACCATAAGTTCAAAATATCACTGAAAGCCATTATAAGGCACTTATCTTTATTCTTCAGTTCGTGGTTCAGCTTTGAAAAGTGTAGACATGTACCATTCATGAAGATGACAGCCAGCATCCTCAATGGTAAGTATAGGGCAAGGGGTGTGTGGGTGATGGGTGCTCAGTGAGAAATGGAGGCGTGGGAGAGGGATGGCAGGGACGATGAGGACCATTTTTTTTACAGGTTGCAAAGGAAAAAGCCGTTGGGGACTGTTTTCTCTCTACGGGAATGTTAAAAGAAATATTACGGGACACTGGAAGTGGGCTCCACAGTGTCCCACACTACGGGGTGTAAATGCTGACACTGGGATTGGGACCCCAATGTTGGCTAGTGAATTAGACACTAGGCTGTGGTGGGATACACACAGGAGCTGCTAACCTGTGGCATTCAGGAATACATTATTAATTATAAATCTCATGCCTCAGCCTGTTTAAATGTAAAGAAATACAAATATGTTGAGACACTGGGAGTGGGCTCCCCAGTGTCCCACTACTGGAGGGTGTAAATGCTGACACAGGGATTGGGACCCCCGATGTCAGCCAGCTGCAGTGGGGATATGACAGAGGAGCCGCAAACCTGTGGCATTCAGTACTACATTTTTATTAATTATAATTGTCATGCCTCATCCCCCTTCGAGTGTTTAAAATTAAATTAAAAGTACTTAAATTAGGTAAACACCAACAGGTATTTACCTAAACAGAGATGAGAAATCTGATTCTGGGTAATTTGCCCCAAAATGTCCACAAGTGTTTGTTTTTTTTTTTATCAAAGTCCATATTTGTGCCAGAAATTGCGGACATTTTTTGTGAGATACTTTCGTTGTTGAGCAAAACAATGGGATTAATGCCATAAATTGCAGCACAAACTCCCATTGTTTCATGAGACACCATCACAATTTGCAGCACAAATATGGCCGCAGACAAAATTAACATATTTCTGGGCATGTTTGTGTAAAACTGATCCCAGAATCTGATTCTTCAGGTCCCAATTAGGTAAACACAACTGTTTGATTTTGTTTGCCTCACTAACTGAAAACAAGATGGTAGATTCTCAGCAAAACTGTCCATATTTGCAGCACAAAAAAATGCTTTTGCAGCATAATAAAGTTTAACCAAGGCTGCCAGGTAACTTTTCCTTTAGGATATAATGGGAAATTGTGAAACTTAATAACTTTTGAAAGGATTAATATTTTCACCAAACCTTCAAAAGGCATCTCGACCCAAGGCAACATTGACTAAAAGTTTCAGACCAAACCCCAGGTGGTTTCGAGAAACAACATCCACAAGAATTTGCATAAAATGGTAATTCGCACATGTTTTGACATTCCACATCTCTGCAACTGCACATCCAACTGGAATGAAATTTGGCACATCAAGAGATCTTGGGGCATGATTCCAAGTCACGTTACGCATGGTGTAAGGCAATGTATGCCATACCCTATGGCGCAAATCGCATCTTATGCCATGAGTTATATGAGTTGCAATTCAAATTGTGACTTGCACCAATGCTGCTTGCAGGTTGTGCCCAAGGTGGGCTACATCACCCACTACACCCGCAGCCAGCTGTGGCATGGTGCTAGGGTGGTTACGGCAGCAACTGCATCCTTTATTCTGGAAGGGTGGCTGCTGTAACCCACTTATGCAATTACAAGACCTGCTATGGTGCTGTGGGTTTAGACCAGCATGGAAGTAGTCTAAGGGCATCCATCCTGGCAAAATGATGGATGCCCCCTCAGCACCACGTATGGCACATTGCCCTGCCCCATGTACCCCCAGCACAGTGATGCCCCCACCAGCAAAATTTCAAGGAGCCCCGGGTCCATTTTGTGCCATGCCCCCATGCACCTGTGCCACCCAGCCAGCCCCAGGGCCCCAGGGTATTGCAGGATTGTTACAAGTGAGGGACTCCCGGAGGCAGTTCAATGTGGGCTGCAACTCCGGCACCAAGTCCGTTGTGCCATTCCCAGGTCGTAGGTGCAAGGACCCTGAACATCTTGGAATAGGGTGCAAGGTACCCAGCGTAGTGTTGCATTATGCAACTCACATACACCCATGAGTTGCAGCATACAACTTGGAATCGGGCCTTTTGTGTCCCCGATGGTGCATGCAAAATGTCATGTGAATTGGTTGAACTGTTGGAAAGTTATTAAAGTGCATAATTTGGAGTTTAACATAGAAGTGACTGTTGAACCCTAACTATACTGGCCTGATCGCACAGTATAAAATATGTATACACATATATTTATTTATACATACTGGAATTACAATCCTTGAGTCATAGACTCATTTCCAAAACTCCTCATCAAGTATACAGACACAATCACAGGGTTACATTGTTACATAACTACATGGTTACATAGTTACAGAACAAACACAGTGGTAAATTAGGTGCAGCACTAGTAGTGTATAGACAGAGTTGTAATGGCAGCGTAACTATACACAAGATAATATATTGCCGACACAAGGTGGAAGCTAGGCAATTAGAGCGATAATGTAACCAGTGCACTGGTGTTGTGAGGTGTTAGCTGTCCCAGGGGACATTATCACAGTAGGAGGTAGACTAACTTTGGGCCCACAAGGTAGGTGGGGCCAGCCAGACATGGGAACCCAGTCGATTATGCACACCTACAGCTATGAGTGGCAAATATGTGGTTCCTGAGTGCAATTTTGAAAGGACTGATTTTAGGGAGGTTGGTGATAGTGGCAGGGAGGAGATGAACCAGGGCGGGCCCTGTAATAAAGGACCTCTGTGTGAGCGAGGTCCTGACTCTAGGGACAAGGAGGTAGCAAGGTAGAGGATGACTTCACCCAGGAGGGAGAGATCTAGGAGAATGTTTTGGTCAGTAGGCATGATTGATGAGAGCCTGTCCTCAAAATTAAGCACATTGGCAGAGGAGTAGTGTGAGCAGGTGTGTGTGCATCTGTCAGCACCAGTCAGGAGCCTACAGGCCTTACTGTTGGACATTTGGATCTTACTGAGCACAGTGTTATCTGTGGCTGCATAGATTGGAAGGCCATAGTCCACAAGGAACAGAACTGAGAGGTGACAGCCAGCCGGAGGCGCTTCAGGGGCAGGCAGTCCCTAAGGCGGTATAGAAGGCCGATCCATGCATTGGTGGCAGAGGAGAGATGCTAATGTGGGAGTGAAAGGTAAGGGTAGGATCAAAAGTAATGCCCAGGTATTTGCATGAGGACACTTGTTCAAGGGGTGTTGAGCACTGGAGAAGTATCTGGAGGAGTTTCTGGCCCTGCTTTGGTGGTGGCAAAAGCAGTTTTTTTGTTTTTTAGATTGTTGACCAACCTGTGGTCTATGAACCAGCACTCTGTCTGGTTGAAGGAGTGCTGGAGGGAAACCTGTAGGGAGGCAGGGATCGGGTAAGAAGCAAAGGACTGCATCATCCGCATGAAGTACCTTACCAGCACAGGAACTGGGGAGCACGTTAAGGTACAGGTTAAGATAAGTGGGCCCAGTATGGAATCCTGGGGAACTCCAGAGCAGACAGGATGAGCATTGGATAGGGTACTGTGAATTTTTACACACTGGGATAAGGAGGAAAGGTAGCTAGTGAACCAGGAGAGAGGCCCTTGAGAGAAACCAAGTTGAAGAAGAGAGTCAGGCAAGAGGAGGTGGCAGACCATGTCAAAGACCTTGGAGGATAACAGCTCCAGCAAGGTGGCCTGAGTCCAGGGCAGAGTGCAGGAAGTTGGAGAACTCCAGAAGAGCCGTGGTGGTGCTGTGGCCAAGCGGAAGCCATACTCTCCATGCACATAAGACCGTCTGTGGTCAGGTATTCTGTGAGCTGAACTACCACTGTTTTTCTAAGGCTTTGGAGAGCAGGGGAAGATGGAGATCAGCGGTAGTTACCAGGAGAGGAGTTGTCTCCACCTTTGAGTACTGGTGTGATGACTGCCATTTTCCAGGCTAGGTGTAACTGACCAAGACACAGCGAGCAATTGAGCAGATGGTGAGTGGGGCAAGCACTGCATGAAGGACTTGGTGAAGGAGCCTAGTATCTAATGGGTCATTACAGGGACTGGTGCCATTGAGGGCTTTAGTTATTTATATGTATATATATATATATATATTCAAATCCATTATATGTGCTTGCTTTGATTGATGAGCAAGGATGTACAGTGTGAAGAAAACCATGTTTTATCAAAATTATTTCTATCTTACTTAGTTGCACTACAGACTTCAGAGCTGTATATGAACTGGATTAACAGTGGCTGCAATAGTTTAATAGTGAGCTGCAAAGCACAACTGCCCCCCTTTACTTTGGGTGGGCAAGAGCCCAACCCCATCTGTCTGCGGTCCTCTGTTTCTGATTTTTGAGTTGTGCCTTTGTGACTAAGTTTATGACCTCAAACTATAAGTCAGCTTTTCCAGGCAATGATCCCTTATGTACTGTTGCAGCAGAGCACAAGTTAACTACTTTAAAGTGAGCTTAATGGTGCTCTTGCCCTACAGAGGTGACTAAAAGCTTTCATCCACTGCAGGACTTGCTGCTGCCCAAAGCATCTTATTGTGTAGACTATGATGCTGTCATCTCTCTGGCAGTTCACCAGTTCCCAGAAACTTGCTCTGCTCCCTGGTGCTGCGACTGAGACAATGTGACACAAATGTCACTGGATTGCCTGCACTGGTAAGGAGGGCTGGCTTCTCTGGAGCTCGCACTCTGGAGATGGAGTAAGGGGCCTGGGGCAGAAGACTCCCTTAGGAAGGAGCACCCACTTGTGCAGGAGGGAGGCTGGAACCAGGCAGTGTCTGAAGACCCTTTCCTTCCGTACACAGTCCCACTCTGCAGACCTGTTTCTGACCACCTTCTCTGGGACACAGTGACTCGACCCATCATGCAGGTGGGGGCTTACATAAAACTCTCTACTAGTTTTAGCACTCTGAGTAGTATTGAACAGTCCTTGTGGTGCCAGAGTCAATTTCATGTGCTTGCAGTCCTGAACCTCAGCACACAGCTTCTTAGACACTCTAGAGTGCAGAAAGTGAAAATCTCCCAATTTATATCTGAATGCCAATCATGGCATTTGCCATGTCTTGTCTTGCAACAAAGCTGTAGATGCTAACCTGGAGCCACCCATGTCGACCATTGGATGCCCTCTGCTCACTGCTGCATGCACTTCTAGTGCCCCAGAGTTAGAGGCACAACAGAAAATGAGGTCTCTCCCCTGACATGGAATTTTCCTTTTTTTTCTCATTCCCTCCATTCCATCCCATCCCACCCCCTTGACTACAGTCACACAGATCCCTCCCAGTTCCTTTGTCTATTTTTCATGCTGTTTGTTGCTAAGGAGGGGGCCATGGGCTGAGACCTTCCTCAGAGTAATGGAGCCCCAATTCTCAGGGCTGCTCAGTAAGACCTCCCTGCCTAAAAAGTCTGGGAGTGGCTAAAGTGGGAGTCAGTGGCACAAAGTGGAGTGTGAAGGACACAAGGAGCACGGACAAACAAAAGCATTCCTGAATTAAGTCCATGGTTCCTCCAGCATCATTCTCCTCTGTTCGGCATCTTGGGTGCGTGGCAACAGCATCAGGGTTGGTCAGGTGGAGTGCAGCTCCCCAATGTGACCTACCCTCCTGGGTAAGCCCTGATCGGTGAGTGGGGAAAGCAAGTATCAGCGAACCAAAGATGTAGCACCAAAAGCAGTCGGCAGAAAACACACCGGGTCTGTGAGTTACACTGCCCAGCAGCTGCAGGATAAATGGGATGCCAGGTGGGAGCGCAGGTCTCTGGCAGCTTCCTGGATCTCATCAGAAGTTTCAAAGTCCCAGACCATGGTGGTGAGTGGGCGAGGGCCTGATTTTGTTAAAACCTATGCCATAGGTGCCGGGGAAGTGGGGAGAGGTGGGTAGAATGCCCAAGACATACGTTAAAGGACCAGAGCCCAAATATTTACAAAGGGAGGCATAGTGGGCTCCCAGGGAGGGTGGAAAGCCTTAAGAAAGGGAGGAATCTGAGGCAGTGGGCTGAGTGCCCAGTGAGCGGAAAGAAAGCCAGCAGGTGACCAGAGACCGACCCCAAGTCATTTTCTTTATTTTTTGAAGTGTCTCCAGGAAATGGATGGCCTGAGCTGAATAGCAGCTTATCCTTAGATTAGAGGAGAAGGGTGCCATGGCTGAAAATCCCAGAGAGGAGGGAGAATGGATATAAAATAGTTGGGGTAGGGCCAGATTTCAAAGCCCTAACACCTGGAAAGGAGGGGTTAGCTGGGAGGTTTGGCTTCTCATGCATACTAAATGAGGTGTGGGCTGAGCCAGGCTCCCCATCTGGTGGGCCCTGGTTAATTTTCATTAGGAGGGTGGGACCAGGTCTGGGAGTCCCATGGACCCAGGCATAGGGGTGGCTATTAATATTAATAAAGGGTTTAGCTCCATGGAGACAGCCTGACACAAGGGATCCTTAAAGGTGCAGCACCCTAAAAGAGGATGGGAATGGTCTGACGGCCCTTGGTTACCCATGGAGCTACGGATGTGTTCTGAGCCCCACCCAAACTGAACTATGCTGTAGCCTGCCTGGCACCCCTAGAGACTGCACCCTTTTCTCAAACTGAATTGTTTGCCAAAAACAAACTGTTTGCTTGCTACTGACACTGTGTTATCAAATTGCACTGCATCTTGATGTCTAGCTTTGCCTTGGTTGCCTGGACCAGTTTCGTCAGAGTCTGGCGATGACCCAGAAAGGTCCCGGCCCATCCACCATCTGCAGCAGAACTGTCTCCAGTGGCGTCAACCTGCCTCGAAGTTCCATCAGAGTGTTCCACCATCAGTCCTGCAAAGTAGGTTGTAGAGAGCCACTAATTAGGTATCCAGAAGAAGTCAGCTTACAAGCCCCACTGGCTCAAGCATGTGGGACCACAGTTAACATTGTGCATGCCCTTTTCTTATTTTGATGGCCATCCGTAAGTGTATGTGTATCTGTATCTGTGTCAATCTGTAGAGGCCACCTGAGGTGCATTGCAAGCAATCTTTAGGGGTGGCCTGGGTGCGAGGACCTACCAGTGGTCGTTGCTGTGGATCATTCAGAGAACCATCTGCTGACCAGGAGTCTTCAGTGTCTTGCCGGAGCTTCAGAGGATTGCCAGGTTCTTCACTGTCCAGCTAGCAGTGTTCCTCTTGTGTCCTGTTCATCCAGGGATGCCCTTATAGCCTGTTTATGACAGTGCTTTGTGGGGGTCAATGCCCACCTGCTGATCAGCTGACTCATCATAAAGCCTAAGCATTATTCATCCACTGTTTGTCATCTTGGACAAGTGCATGCAGGACTTGGACAAAAAGGGTCAACGCCCTGTTCTTGGTTCAATCAATTGTTAGTCCTGATCGTATTGTTTTGTTGTTTATTCTATTATCCGTAGTGTTGTAGAAAACAGTTCTTTTGTTATTCTTCTTGTCCTTGTAAATAAACCTTTTGCACCTTGGTCCTAAGTAAGCTTCCTGCCTCCCTTCCAGATTTGACTGACCTATCCTGGAATTGTTGGGAAGTCACGGACCCCATTCCACGGAACCCCTTGACCTCCTACTACACACTTGGATAGCCTGACTGCTTTAAATGGGCCAAGTTAGAAGCGGTGGAGAGGGCAAATCTGGTTGGGTCAGACTCGTTAATTTTCTCCTAGAGTTACACTTTAGTTCACAGTCTGTGAGCTAAAGTGTGTGACTTTGGGAGAAAATAAAAAATATATTGGGCTTTAAAATAGAATCCTGTGAAACAGTCCACATGCAAGTAGATGGTGTGCTCATCCAACCTAACATGAAATAGAATTCGCCATGATGTGGCTCTGTAGCCACAGCTGGAACTGAGCGATGCACTGAGAACTGGCACATTGCAGGTAACAAGTGTACAGTCCTTTCTAACTTGCATTTAAAAAGGAGCTACATTGACCAATCGAATTAAAGCATTGGCAAGTTCCATAAAAGTGGGAATCAGAAAGGTATCAGTTTGAAAAACCTTCCAGACTAGAGGTGGGTTGGTATGGGCTGAATAAACATTTTCACCAACATAGTATCTATGGCAGCAGACCCTCTCCAAGATGTTAGATATTAGTCGGAGAGTCAGATTAGTGGTAGCGAGCAGGAAGGCAGCAATGAGCTGCATGGAGCAACTGAGAAGGCATTAAACCTGCAAGCAAAGAAGAGCTAGGAACAGCAGCGCAATGGTAAAATCTGACCTCAAGCATGGCCTGCGGACAGAGAGCTAGTCAGGTAGTAGGAAACAGCACAGTAGTTGGCTGGTATGGCAGGCAGAGAATTACCTGAATTTCTTTCATAATCAGGTAAATTGAAATGTTAATAATACATCACCGGTACTGGTATTGTACACTGTGGGAGCACTGACTGTACTTGTTGCACTGTGGGGTGACCTTCCTGCACAGCATCATGTCAGAGGAGACCCTATTTCCTGGCATGATGTAGAGGATGATCCCCGTTGCGCCAGCAACCTTTCAATTGATGCATTGGGAGTTTGACTCTTATGGCTGGAATATTGTGGGTAAATCTTCATGACAGATGTGTTGCAGGTGTTGGTGACCCTGCTCTGTGTGTGTGTGTGTGTGTGTGTGTGTGTGTGTGTGTGTGTGTGACCCTTCTGCCTGTGAGTTTCAGGAACTCATGTAAATGTTGTGAGCACAAGTTTGAACCAAATATAAGCCCAGAGAGCCCGGATCCCCAGCGAGGTTCCCACACTGCCTGGTGCAACAGTATGCTGAGCCACAGGCACTGCCAATGAGCCAAGGTTCCTGACCTACAATCCCAGCTTGATGCTCAGCAGACAGTGTTCTGCTCCAGGGAGCTGCTTCTCTTGACAGGTAGGTAGGCTAGTGGGTTCTATGGGTGACCCCATTTCCTGGCACGTCAACGACCGACCCTCCTGCCCATTGTTGGTGGGGAGAGCACCCTTCTAGCTGGTGCATTCGGAATGCTATGTTGAAAATTTAGGATAGAAAATGACAAAACAACAAAGTTATGAGGGTATCACGTGATACTAGTGCCCAAAATGAGCAACTACAAAAATAGTGACTCATTTGGGCACTATTACTCTGAGCTACCCTGGACAATAGCGAGGAATGGGATAGTGAACATGGGAAGGGTGAACAGAAAGGGGAATAGCGAGGGAAGGGAGGGACAGGGGAGGGTTTTCAGGCACTGTGTACCTGCTACCACTGAGATATAGCCATCTGGCGTGGTGGTGTGGGTGGCTAGCTCTGGCACAGCAGGTACTGGGTTCAGGCGTGTACATTTGTCAACTTATTTTTGCCAAAATCTGGATTTTGCCCCTCCCCAACATGCGATCCTCTGGAGTCGAGAATCCTAATTCAGGCCCCCAGCACACACACACACACAAAAACGCTTTTTAAAATCTGGATGTCGGGTCGCCTTTGACGTGTACATCGCCGATTTGCTTTTCAGTGATACACACTTTGCTATTATGACATGGAACCATTATGAGTCTACTTTTGCAATTTTTCAATGCATGCTCGTAATTGCAGTAATTGTCAATATTTTGACCTAACTTTACCGTAGCCATTTTGTGACACCACCTCATGAATGTGGCATCTGCCATTTCTCAAATCCTACCCAGAATGTGTTTTAACACTTGTGCAAAATGACATTTCAGACATTGCTTTACAAATGACACCTTTCATGCTCAGGAGGAGTGGTCATAAAAAGATGATATTGAAAATGTGGGGTACAAATGTGAAAACCAACTAAGTTATGAAGAAATGAATTGTTCAGCATTAACTCATAACTTTATTTTTGCAGATTTTGACCCCTAAGGTTCAACATATCCCTTGTGTTACCCCACCTCCTGAACATGGCAGGTGTCATTTTCAAATCACCTCTGAAACTTGTTGCCATAGTCGCTACAGCCAATCACCTACCAGATGGAATTTTAAAATTCCACCTCTCTTGATCATAACGTCAGGTCATAAAAAGATTATTGGACATCTGGGGTCAAAATGTAGCAGCCCACTTTAAAAGTAGATACTGCCTCTCAGCTGTCTTATCCTGGGTAATTACAATATAACAATGTGTCAAAGCAGCACACCACTGAAAATGAGACATTGCAACTCATCTGCAGTATCCTGGGTAAATATGTAGTTAAAATATGTACAAGCAAGACCTGGTAATATCTGCAAGTCAGAGGTTCAGTGTGTATGTACAGATGCAAGTACTGAGACAGGGTCACAGTTGCAAAAATGCATTATGAAGATCTTTTCTGACAATATTTTTAGGCTTGGTGGGGCATTATTTATAAACCATTGTTAAAGATTAATATTGTGGGACTGAGTGAGAACTGAACACACGTATCTAGATCTACCAGGACTGCTGAGGGATGTTATTAGCTTCAGCATAAGCCAAAAGTGCACCACAAAGCATCTAGTACCCCAGGCCTTCTAGTACAGTGGCAAGCATCTGGCATTGCCAACTGCTTGCTAGATTTTATTTTAAGTTCCTCCTAGTGTTTCAGGTCTGCTCTTACTCTTACAGATAGTCCTGTTTGAAGTACTCCGTTGAACTTCCAACTTTTACATGGATCTGTAACTACTTTCTTTTTGTTAATAATTTTCATTAAGAACTTTTTGTGCCTACATTTCATATAAAACAACCATGGAGGTAGAATAAGACCATGGTTATAGGATTTGTTTGTTTGTAAGCATGTTAATCTTAGGCAATGTATGCCTCCTGCTCAGCACGGGCCGCTTTCATGTAACATTAAATTTCTATTCTTGTATAACATAATACTAGCCAGTAAGAGCAGGTAACTGTGTAGTCCCTGTGGGGGGCTAAGTAAGAGATCTCTGTAGCAGAAAGGATCCCACTTACTAACCTTAGATATTGTCACCGTCTACTAACTCTCTGGGCCTATTCCATATCCTGAGTATCCAGCTCCTTATGAGGAAGCCCCAGATGTAACTACTTTCTTAATTTGCATCTGCAACTGTGCTTACTTCTACTTTTGTTTTAGTTTTTTACTGTTAAGCACTGTACTTTGTATCATGGTTTTAGTTTATGTATTCAGCTGTTCCCTGGAGCCAGTCCGTTTCATGCACTTGTGTCATGTGTGAGAATAGCAAAGTGAAGCTGAGCTGTTCTGACACGCAATGAATGCAAGAAAAAGCAGCCTTTCATTTTAATTTGCACTTCAGTCCTGGTTGCCTGACCTGCCCCATCCATGCCAGTCTCCCCAGACCCATTACCCACCTTCATTCTGGTATCCTTGCCACAGGACCATAGTTGGAGGTGGTCTGTCGTCTTGAGCCTGTAGGGGGCAGGGCATCTTTCAGCCATGGTCAGGGCTTTTTCTGTCATTTGCTCCCTTTGGCCCCATCATGCAATGAAGTCATGAAGCTCTACCCTTCCCATGTGGTCCCACTGTGCTGCCCTCCAGATTCCTTCAGGTGGCAGCCAACCAGTGGGACACTCACCTTCCCCAAAGGAGGTGAGCTGTCCAAGGATGCTTAATCCTCCCTCCAATGGCCAGCCCCCAAATGACACAAATCTGCTCCCAAAGCCAGGTCACCAGCCTACCTGGTGGTAGCTCTACTGTTCTGTTACTGGGGCAGCCTGAGAAATCACTGTTATCCTGCAATGAGTGCCAATGAGGGACAGATCAATGTATTATTGATGGATTCTCCATTAACAGTAACCCAGGATGATGGTACAGATGTCATCAGGAGGCTCTCCTTGAGGAGGACCTCCAACAAGACCCTGCTGTCCCTGATCTTGGACCCCAGACTGGGATGCACAAATTCAAGACTTAGAACTACTTTTGGGGCTACAGCCCCAATTTATGTGCCTCTGGTGGATGGGAAACATTGCCTGGGGACCCTCACAACCAATGGCAATCAGAGGTGCACAGCTGGTACCTAGACTTACTGGGCAGGATTTTGAAGCATGGCACAGGGCTTGTGTCCAGCCCTGTACCATGGCACTTAGGTTCTGGTGGTGCACCAAACTTATTTGTCACAACTTGGTATTTTGGTATTGTTGAGACAAAAGCAGAGCCATTGGCCCATCTAGATTGTCTCCCACCGTTCAATGGGTCATTGTACTGTCCGTAAATGAAGAACATATTTACCACGCTCTATCTTGTATCTGTCAAATGTTTTTGATTTACTACAGATACAGGCAGTAAATTCAATACTGGGCTGCCCTGATGGTAAAGTACTGTAACCTTTGTATTGATGTTTGCACGCTGCACTAATAATTGTTTATTATATTATCTTAAATTAAGTGTTCTGCTAGTATACTGCAATCCCAAATTTGCCATCAAGTTGTCATTCTGCAATACTTTGTACAGAAACAAGTGGTCTCCCTAAATCTTCTCTCTTTAAGGCTAAACAACCCAGGTTTTTTCAGTCTGTCATCATACGTTAAGTTAACCATACCATGTAACCTTTTTGTTAGTCTTCTCTGTGGACCCTATAGTAATTTTTCATCTTTCTTCAAGTTAGGGCACCAAAGGGAGCCATAGTCATAGTGAGGGATGACAAAAGTTTCATAAACCTGCAGAATACACTGTGGGTCTCGGGTCACAAATGATCTCTTTATAGCTCTGGTCAAGTAATTGGCCCTCCTAGCCACCTGTGCTCAGTAGTTTGAGTGGGATAGAGTGTTGTTTACAGTTACTCCCAGATCTTTTCCTTGCATACTGATTTTATTGGGGCATGTACTGTATATTTAGGATTATTTTCCAATGTTTATTACGATACATTTCTCTGGGTTGAAGATCATTTTATTTCTTTTTGCCCAATCTAAAATGGAGGCCAGATCATTGAATCAACTTATCCCCTGATTTTGGTATCATCTGCAAACTTTTGCAATCTCAGGCGCAGTTGCAACAGTTTCCAGTATTTATGGCAGCTTGCACCACATATCTGGCTCAAGCTACGTAAAATTTCCTCAGGATTGCCACAAGCTAGACTACAAAAGTTGCTCTAGCTTGCGGCAATTGCCTACAGGTTGAAAGAAAACCTGATTGTTACGGGTGAATGCCATGCTTCCCAGCAGCTCTATATAAGGTGCACCCAGGGCTTGCCGTGATTCACAAGGGTTCAAAATCCTGCCCACTGTTACTAAATAGGATACATTGCAAGACAGAAGGTACATTATTAACGCTCAGAAATTTGATAGTCGGGACAGGAATTAACCCTACAGGTACAGGAATCACACATTACTGTTACTTCAGGATTATAGCAACCATGACAGTGCCTCTCATGAGAAATTATATTTCATTATTCTACACCGGCCCTATGTTACCTTAAGAAACCCTGAATCCTTTGTTATCCCAGTACCACTTCATATTATGCCCTCTGTTACCCTAATGCAACTTAGGTTCTCTGTTACCCCAATTACTTAAAGCATTTACTAGTCCTAGTAACCCCATTACAACATCCGTGTTACACTCACCCTTGACAAGGAAATCGATGTCCGTACCATCAGCAATGATAGTTCTACACAGTAAATACACTGTAACATCATTCACATATGGTTAGTCAAAGGAACACTGTTCCCAAAATTAAGTGCTATAAGGTGACAGGTCATGGATAATCATCAACACAGTAACATCTGACATGAGACAGCAACATAAAGTCCAGTTTTCAGTCCCTTCATTCTTAACTGAGAGCCTGGGTATCCATCTAGAACAGGGGTCACACAGCCTCAAAGCACAGTTATCTTCACACAACAGTAGCTCCAGACAGATACACTGGGTGAATTTGATTTCTGCAAGTCGATTTTATCTCCATTTTATCTCTGTGAACCTGATCCAAGATCTTGAAGTAATGTTCTGGTGCAGCTCCAGCACACACAGACTCTAACCCGGATGGGTCAGTTGCAACAAATTTCTCCACAAAGCAGCACTTTGCCTGACTGCAATGGCGGCTGTACTTCACCAGGTCCTGACTAAATATGAAAACTAGTACACAGTAGCTCCAATACAGAAGAAGATGAGGATGCATCTGGAGGTGACGGCACACACAACAAGCAATGTCCAGAACAGTCTTTGAGCTTTGCCCAACACTGGTGCCAAATTGCAGGTTGCAGCATGCCTTGTCACTTTCAGAAACACATGAAGCACATAATGACACTGAGTAGCAGATGTCAGACAGTCACTTTGCCAAATCCCAGACGAAAATCCCACATATAACACAACCCCTCTTCAGGCCTCCCTACTATACAGTAACTGGTGATGATGGGGTGGGGATAAACTCAGAGATGACAGTGTCTAGTGGTATTGGAAGGTACAATCCCACTGGACGACACCCCTGTGCATTGTATAGGTTGAGGCTTGGCATTTTCTCCACCCTCTTGAGGCATGAGTGACCAAGGTGCTGCCTATAAATGTCCCAGACACTCACATTCTCGCCTCAGGCACACTACCTGTGCACCTCAGAGGAGACTGCTTACCTTCCTCCATGTGGCCTCTGTGCTGCGTGGATGGAGGGCTCCTGAGCTTAGACCTCCGTTCCCTTGCTCATCTTGGTCATTAAGATCTTCCTCTTCATTGTCACACTCTTTACCTTCCCTTGGCTCCAGGGGTAAATGGAGTTACCTTTGTTGGTCAAAAATAGATTTCATTTCACTTACACTATACACTGTAACATGACAACATTGGGTTGGCCTTCACTTGTTAAACTGCATAACCCATAACTTTACCCAGTTCATGCGCAGTTGCAATTGCACTAAACATTATACCTAGGAGGAAACCACTCTGACACAGAGCATGACGCTTAGGCAGATGTTGTTGCAAAATTTAAACATTTTATTTATAAGCTGATGCACAGACAGCACGAGGTAGTGGATAGTCTGCAGCTGCAGTTCCCGGTCTAGAGCCAGTGAATCCCATTTACTGTATACTGTCCATAAACCAGCGGTCATGACAAATTTCATTCTGATTAGCAGCAGAATTACTTTTAACATAGTTTAAGCATAACTCTTTCTTCAGTCTATTATTTTATGTAACTACTTTTCCCAATTTACTTAATGTTGACACTTAGGGATATATTCAGGTACATGTTGGTGCCTCTCACAGCTGCAAGTGGGATTAGGGATTACTTTGTAATGCCCTGCATGGTATAGAAATTGCATTCAGTGCCTCTGGTAGAGGTCAAGCAAAGGGATGTACCCTTTGGAACACACATACAGTATATTAGAGAGCGAGGTATAGGCTACCCATGTCGGCCTGCCCCGAGCCACGTGCCTCCTTGGGGACAGATTCAGTGCCTAGTACAGTCACAGCAACAGTGGCTTACCAACAACCAAGTACATTCCTTGCCCTGGGGTTCAGATACTTGGTACCAGCTGCTCTGGTCTTCCACCATTCCACAAAGGCCCTTTTAGGCCATTTTCCACCCCACCCACCTCGAACAGGATTATGTCCCCTACTTCTTCACCATTAACAGTAACCCAGGATGATGGCACAGACACCATCAAGAGGCCCTCCTTGAGGGTGAACCTCAAACAGGCCCTTGCCATCCCCAGTCATTGAACCTGGACAGGGCCGAGCCTCTGGAGACCCACACTGGAGGAAGCCACTGCCACCTGACCCAGAAACCCTGCCAACATTCCTGGGCTCATAGGCCCTCTCATGCCAATTGCAGTCAGAGAACTGCACAGAAGCACCCTAGACTGGGATGCATGTTAGACTGAAGAGAACAGCTACCTTTGGCAGGGTGGAGAGCTATTGCATGCCCTTAGTACACAGGAAACATTGACCAGGAACTGCCCTAACCAACGGGCAATCACAGATGCACAGCTGGTACCTAGACTTACTGTCACTAAACAGGAAACACATTGCAAGATAGGATGTGAATCATTAACATTCAGAACCTTGATACTCAGGGCTAGAATTAACCCTGTAAGTACAGAAATCATATATTACTGTTGCATAGCAACCCTGACAGTGCATCACATGAGAAATTACATTTCTTTATTCTATATTAGGCCCTATGTTACCCTAACAAGCCCGAGTCCTTTATTATCACAGTACCACTTCACATTATGCCCTTTGTTGCCCTAATGCACCTTGGGTTCTTTGTTACCCCAATTACTTAAAGCTTTTACTAATGCTAGTTGAAATTTGATATACATATAAAAATGTGTGTACCAGACTGAAGTGGGTCCTATCTTTTCTTGAGAGAAATAAGACATGCTTTAGTCTGGTTATTCATTATCAGCTAGTGGACTCATTGTTTTTCTCCTTACTTGATTTTGGGGACTGTATATATATGAGAATGACCAATTCCATTCTGAAGCCATTAGACATACTTTATCGTAGTGTGTTGAGGTTTGCCACTGTTTTGTCTTGGAATACTCATCATTGCACTTTATTCCATGGCTGGAAGGCAGTCGTTGTCCGCTCTTAGGCAGGCACATTGGTATTTTTTGTATATAAATTTATGCGACAAAAAGTCTCCAATACATACTAGATTTGGTTGATAATAAACAGCAGAACAAATATTCTCTTCATTCTACTGACTTATCTCAGTATTTATTACCAAGATTTAAAATAAATTTAGTAGTTCTAGATTGACTGTTGCTATTCCTACTTCCTGGATAATAATCCAAAAAAGCTCACATTGAATTCATTAATATCCATTTCACGATTTAAACAAATCTTATTAACATATGATGCACACAAATTCAATTCAATTTCAAATCAATTGGTTTATTTTTAAAAGGCACTATTCCAAATGATCGTAGCACCTGTACATTTTATTTATTTAGTTTTTATTGACTGGGTAAGTGCACTAGACAAATCCTGCCTATTTTCAGGCATGACCCAGGGAGGGATACAGATGAATGCCAACTGACCTTGAATCAGATTAAGCTGTTGGTGGTATTTTTAGTGAATGAGGAAAATTGGCCAGGACACCAGGTGAAATTCCCTACTCTTTTCGATAAGTGCCATGGGATCTTTAACATCCACCTGAACTACCACCAATCCAGGCAGATGGGACCTCGGTTTAATGTCTTATCGAAGACGGCACCTTAGAAGTGCAGCACCCTCTCATGCTGCACTACAGTGTCAGTACTGGGATATTAACCCAAGTGCCAGATGTGGGAACTGAACCCAGCCCTCTGATCTCCGGCCTCAGAAGCGAGTGTGCTACCTACTGAGCCACTGACATTAGTAAAAGACAATAAGCCATAAAATCCACAAACAGAACTCAATCAGTGCAATCAGGAAAGGCAAGTGCAAACAGATACGTTTTTAAAGCAGTTTTAAAGCCCTCCACAGTCTGGCATTCTGTATCCGGTGAGTTAGAAAATTCCACAGGGTAGAGCCACAAATTCAAATGCACAAGCCCCAGATGGCTTCAGCGAACCCTCGGAACCTCTAGCAATCCCTCATCAGCGAGTGCAGCGATCAAGAGGGTAGTAGGATGAAGGAGCTCTTGCAGGTAACTGGGACCTTGTCCATGTGAGGGCTTTATAGGTCAGCAAGCTGACCTTAAAGGTGATCTGCCACCGAACTGGCAGCCAGTATAGTTCGTGCAGCACAGGAGTAATATGGCTGGATCGAGACAACCCAGTCAACAACCTGGCGCAGCATTCTACACCAGCTGCAAGTGGTGGATATCAACCCCTGGTAGCCCTAGGTACAGGGAGTTACAGCAGTCCAAGTAGGAGGTCATGAAGACGTGAATCAAGGTTGGAAGGTCACCGGACGGAACAAGGTGCTTAATCCAGGCAATTTTTCTTAGATGGTAAAGAGGATTTGATGATGGCCAACACCTGAGTCTGAAGTGTTAGCCTATCATCAAAAATAATGTCCAGATTCTGCACCTGCTCAGAGATCTGCAGCTGTCGGCCCCCAAGTCAAAGCCCAGAGGCCAGACCCGTCTCCGACCCCTCAGCTCGGTGACCTGGGTGCTAAACCAACACCTCAGTCTTGTCAGGATTCAACTTCCGCCAGTTGGAAGTCATCCAGTCCTGGATCTCAGCATATCAGTTGTTAAACACAGAAACTGCACTCTCCTGTTCAGGCACAAATGACAAGTAGAGCTGGATATCATCTGAATAGCAGTGGAAACGAGCCCATACCATCTTACAATGTCCCCTAATGGAAGCATATACACCTGAACAACATGAGGGACAGCACCAAGCCCTCGATATCTCACATGGCAGAAAGAATGATCCTGAGGAATAAACCCTGGACACCACCTTCTGAGACCTGCCAGTGAGAAAAGAATGGAACCATCTGAGGACCATACGGACAAGCCACAGATGAACTGCAGTAGCTTGAGCAGCACCCCATGGTCCATGGTGTCAAATGCTGCAGATAGATCAAGAAGAACCAAGATGGAATGGCTCTTCTGATCTCTCACTATCAGGAGATCTTTGAGCACCAGAACAAGGGCCGTCTCCATGCAATGCCTCTTCCAAAACCCCAACTGGAGAGGGTCATAGATATCATGGATGGTTAAATGATTCTCCAGCTGCTCGTGACCACTTTCTCAATACCTTTCCCCACAAAGGGAGGTTAGAGACTGGTCTGTAGTTGCAGGACAGTCTGGGTTGAGAAGCTTTTTAAGGAGGGTATAACCACCACCTCCTTCAGGAGTCTGGAAACTCACCTGACTGCACGAGCACCAGGCTATCTCTGGAAGGACCAGGCAGATGACATCAACAGACCCCACTAATAGGCGAGTTGGTCCCGGATCCAAACTACAGAAGGTCAGCCACATACTCTGGACAATCTGCATGATATCTACAAGCTCCAGCTGGTCAAACTCACACCGACCAGACTGAGGTAGTAACCTCTCACCGACCACTGCTACCCCCTTTAGAGTGGGCTGCATGGATCCCAGATCTGATGTTGGTAATCTTATCAGCAAAGAATTGAGTAAACTCCTCACACTTTTCCTGTGAAAACACTCTTGAACCTGGAGACAGGCTGACTTGCACAGTCTGTCCACTGTGCTCTTGACAACCTCACCAGACAGGAATTCTGCCTTCTTACGCAAGATAGCCGATTGATAGACCCTATAATGATCCATTAAGCTAAGCCTGTTGGCATCAAGGCCTGACTTCTGCCAGCAACGCTCTATCATTTGGCCAACCGCTTCAACTCCCTCAGTGCCTCGTTGAACCACAGGGACCATGGGCAAAGGGTGAGGGGACGAATCATAGGTATCATAGGTATGTTCAAGCCAGAAGATAGAATCCTACCCTATAAGGCTACTATCCATAATTTAAAATATGAATTTATTATTTCCAAAGTGATGATCCAAACTGCTCTTAAACTCATTCATGGTAGTACTGTCCACAATATTCGTTGGAAGATTATTCCAAACTCCAACTACTCTACAACTGTACCAATGTTTATGAAGCTATGATTCCAGGTTTGCTGATATAGTTGTTTTTATGCTTTCTAGTACTAGTTCTACCTAAATTATGTCTAAGACCCAATTCTTCCAGGAGGACTTCATCCTTCATGATTTTGTAAAGCAAACAAAGATCTCCCTTAATCTACAGTAATATAAGGAAAATAGATTTAGGCTGACCAGTCTATCATAATAGCTTTTGTTATTTAATCCTTTTATTTGTTTTGTTAATTTTCTCTGCACCCCTCTAAGGATATAATATCTTCCCTATTTGTGGTGACCAAACCTGAACACAATACTCTAAGTGTGGTCTAACCAGTGCACTATAAAGTGGAATTAATACCTTCCATCTCTGCTAGCTATATGTTTAAGCATACAATTTAAGTTTTGAGTTGCTTTCCTAAGTTGAATCCTGCAATGTGATCTAAATTTTAGATCATTAGTGATAATAATCCCCAAATCACTCTCCTCTTCCACATCCCCCAAGAGGTACTGTCCAATAGCTATGTCTCTTCTTTATTGTTTTACCTAGATGCATAACCTTGCATTTAGTTATGTTTAATACCAGTTTATTTAGGTTGGTCCATTCAAGTATTGAGTCCAGGGCATGTTGTAAGGTAGCCTTTTTGTTCTGCATCTTTAACTACTGACCCCAGCCTACAATCATCCACAATTTATACATCCAGATATTACAATTACTAATATTTAATGAAGTGATGTAAATATTAAATAGACTAGGTCCCAATACGAACCCTGGGGACTCCACTGGAAATAGAAGCCCAGGCAGAATATTCCCCATTAATAACCACTTTCTGCCTTCTATCCTGGAGCCAATTCGAGACCCAATTACAAATATTACTAGTCAGATTTAAGCCCTCTAGTACAGACAATAATTCTTTGTGTGGCAGTTTATGAAGGCCTTTGCAAAATCAAGGAAAATCACATCCACAGAATTACCCACATCTAGTTCTCTATTTACCCTTTCATAGAATGCCAGTAAATTAGTCTGGCATGATCTATTTTATGAACCCATGTTGTGGGGATCAATCATATCCTTACTAACAAGATGTTCTATTAGTATGTCTTTAATTAGACCTTCCATTATCTTTCCTAATGTCGAGGTCAAACTAATGGGTCTAAAATTTTCTGGTGGAGTTCTAGGCCCTTTTTAATATAAGGACAATATTAGCTAGTTTCCAATCATTGGGACCAACCCAGAATTTATAGAAGCCTGGAAAATATAAGTTATTGGCTGTACCAACCCATCTGCCAATTCTTTCAGAACCCTAGGTGCATTCCATCTGGTCCAGGGATTTATTGACATTAAAGTTGACCAGATGTTTATGGATAATATCAGGTTTAATAATATAGTACCAGGTACAGAAGGACTTCTAATATTGTATGAATCAATATCATTTATATTATATACCGAACAAAAATATTTATTCTGGATATTGGCCATTTGTTGATTTGTAGCAGTGAGTCCTGCCTCAGTAGTGAATGGCCTGATACTACTTTGGACCTTCCTCTGATTATTAATATAAGAGAAAAAGGCTTTTTATTGTCATGCACCCTATCAGCAAGATCCACCTCACATTGAGCTTTAGCTTTCCTGATATTCACTTTAATTTTCCTGAGACAGTCCTTATATTCATTATATATCTTTACTGATTTAGATCATTTTAGTTTCTTATGTAACCTGTTTTTCTTGTTAATTAATTTTTTAATAATGGCAGAAAGCCAAACTGTTTGTTTAGTTTTATTAATATGGTATTTAATGGTGACAGCAATATACTCAGAGGTTAAAGTCTCAATCTTAGTTTTAAGGAATCCCATAGTTTGTACTGGCTTGTTTAAAATTCTGATCTCCAGTCCCAACAAAGTAAATTATTTTTCATTTTTGGAATTCAGCTTTCGAAAGCTTAATTTAGTAGTGGTTCCAGTGGGTTTGAAAGATTGTATTTCACTTATTTTAAATAAAACTGTACTGTGATCGCTGTTCCCCAAGGGAGTACTAATCTCCACTGAATTAATTGTGGCCCTCATATTAGTAAATATTAAATCCAGTGTGTTACTTCCCTAGTTTTATCTAGTACCAACTGCTCTAATCCCCCATGGTCTATAACATCAATATATTGTCTCTCAAGGGACATGTACCAGTACCATTTCCCCAATCTATATTAGGTAAATTAAATCCCTGTTATTAATATCCTATTTGTTGGATCAAGATCACCAAGAATTTGTAATATAGCCTTATTATCTTCTTGTGTTATAGAGAGGGCCTGTACAATAGTCCCAATATAATTTTGGGACTGTTAATGGAAAGCAACTTGACCCATAAGAGTTCGGTGAGCCTGTATTCCATGTAATTTCCTCACATACAATATCCTTCTGTATATAAATTGCCACCCTCCACCCTTTCTATATTTTCTACATCGGAAAATAATTTGTACCCTTCAATTTCTTTCTCCCATTAGTCATTTTCATTCCACCATTACAGCAATATGTACAGTGGTGTGAAAAAGTATTGCCCTTCCTGATTGTCTCTATTATTGCATATTTGTCACACTGGATGTTTTCAGGTCTTTAGACAAAATGTAATATTAGATAAAGGAACCTAGTGAACAAATAACACTTGTTTTTTTTTTTCACTTATTTAATGAAAAAAAGTTAACCAACACCAATTGGCACTGTGTGAAAAAGTAATTGCCCCTTACACTTAATAACTGGTTACGCAACATTTAGCTGCAATGACTGCAACCAAACACTTCCTATAATTCAATATCAGTCTTTCACACATCGCTGTGGAGGAATTTTAACCCACTCTTCCTCACAGAACTGCTTTAATTCAGTAACATTTGGTAGGTTTTCGAGCATGAACTGCTGGTTTCAGATCCTATACAGCATCTCTATTGGGTTTAAGTCTGGACTTTGACTAGGCCACTCCAAAACTTTAATTTTACTTCTTTTTCGCCATTCTGATGTGGACTTGCTTTTGTGTTTTGGATCATTGTCTTGCTGCATGACCCAATCTACGCTTCAGCTTCAGCTGACGGAAGGATGACTGGACATTCTCCTCAAGAATTTTCTGGCACAGAGCAGAATTCATGGTTCCTTTAATTATGGCAAGTCATCCAGGTCCTTAGGCAGCAAGCATCCCCACACCATCACACTACCACCACCATGTTTGACTGTTGGTATGGTGTTCTTACTGTGGAATGCTGTGTTTGCTTCTGCGAGACATTAAGGGATCCATGTTGTCCAAAAGTTCCACTTTGGACTCATCTGTCCATAGAACATTTTCCCAAAAGGCTTGTGGATCATCCAGGTGCTTCTTGGCAAATGAGAGACGAGCATTTATGTTCTTCTTGGTTGTGATGGTTTCCCCTTGCTACTCTCACATGAAGCCCATTTTTGCCCAGTCTCTTTCTGATTGTGGAGTCATGAACACTGACCTTAGCTGAGGCAAAGAAGCCTGCAGTTCTTTGGATGTTGTTTTAGGATCCTTTGAGACTTCTTGGATGATTTTACTCGCCCTTGGAGTAATTTTGGCAGGCCGCCCACTCCTGGGAAGGTTCACTACTGTTCCAAGTGTTCTCCATTTGGAGATTATGGCTGTCACTGTGGTTCAATGGAGTCCCAGAGCCTTAGAAATAGCTTTGTAACCCTTTCCAGACTGATAGAGGGCAACAAAATGTTTTCTGATCTTTCAGGAACTTCCTTTGATCATGGCATAATGTGCTTGTTGAATCTTTGTGCTGGCAATGTGACTCTGATGGTAAGGGCCAAAATAAGTGAGGTTTATATTGAGCAGGGCTGGCTGTAATCAAGCCTGGCTGTGTTCAATCAGCTGACTCTAATTATCCCTTTAATTGGGTTGATTTAACTAGGGGCAATTACTTTTTCACACAGTGCCAGTTGGTGTTGGTTAACTTTTTCATTAAATAAATGAAATAAGTAAAAAAAAAAGTGTTATTTGTCCACTCAGGTTCCCTTTATCTAATATTATATTTTGTCTAAAGATCTGAAAACATCCAGTGTGACAAATATGCAATAATAGAGAAAATCAGGAAGGGTGAAATACTTTTTCACCACTGTATCTTATGTGCTTGTGCAATATTATTTTGAACTCGTCATATTTATTCAGCAAACTGCGTGCATTAAAAGTATTGCATTCCATTCCGTGGCATTAGGAGAGGGAGATATGGCTCTATTCAAACTGTTGTCAGTGCCCCTCCCGAGCCAGTTTAAATGAAACTTAATTACCTCTACAAATTTTTACCAAAACCCTTATACCTGCAGGGTTTAAATGGATACCATCATTTCTGAATAAAGACATTCTATTGAATGTCCTTGCATTATCCATAAAACCAATTCCTTCCTCAATATAAAAATGTCTGAGCCTGCCGTTTATTGTTAAGATTTGTTTGTTTCTATAAGCTTTCTGGCCCTGCATAAGAGTATACCAGAGATAATGATTTCCCTCCATGGTTTCTAACCCTTTCCACAATGCACTTATATTCCTTTGCATACATGCAGACAGGAGCAATGGCACCAGAGCCTCTGTCACAGCCTTATTATAGACTTGCTCCAGGTTCTCTGGACCAACGCCTGCACTCAGAAATCTTGATAGTTCAAGTACCACTGTTAGGCCATTTGGGGTCATTCCCCTTAAAGGTGATACTGCACCATCTCCACAGGGGCTGGCCTATTGGAGGGAGCCTGGAAACTGAACCTTATAGTGTGATGATCAGACCACCAAATGGATTCCACCACCATGTCAAATATCTCCATCCCTAGTAGGAAGATCAGGTCCAATGAGTGGCCACAATTGTGTGCGTGAGAGGTGACCACTTGCGTGAGACCCAGTGAACTCATAAGCTAGAGGAAGTCCTGCTCAAGCTGCAAAGTTTCATCATTGACCCAGGCATTGAATTCACCCAGAACCATCAATCTGGGTGACTCAACACCATGTCAACAACGAAGTCCAGCGACTTCCTGCAGGAATTACTTCTCACTCCCGGGTGAATGGTATACAAGAAGAATCCTGTATCCCACACCTGTGACCACTGTACACTCAAAGGATCTGGTATCTCCACTGGAACATCTGTAAGGTCCAATTCCAATCTAAAACAGACTGCTACACCCGCCCATGCGATTCAGTCTCAGACGGTGTATCACTGAGAACCCAGCAGAAACAGCTGACTCCAAAATGGGGCCAGAATTTTGTCCAGCCAGGTATCAGTGATGCAAGCCAGATCAACTGACTCAACAAGATCGACAAGCTTTAAATATGGCCCCATGCCCTTTTCTTAAGGGTGGGCATTTTGGATTCTTACATGCTACTTTAGAGCTTTGCCATATGCTCTTGGACTATTGTTCTACGGCATATTTTATGGTTAAATTTATATATGTATATTTTCCAGATTCTGGATTACCCTTCTATTTGGTCTTATGTTGGGAGAGCCTGTATAGTGTGACACTTATGTTGTGTAAGTACTATGTTTCCTAACCTGGATTGATGCTTTGCTTCATTCTACCAAATGAATAAAATATACATTAAAACAATTAATAAATAAATAATAATAGCCATCTTGGTTTCAATAGATCTGGCATTGCACAACACCACCCAAGCAGGATTAGACTCTGAGGCCTGACAAGTCACCGACCCACAAAATGTGGAGTACTTAGGTATGGGTACCAGGCACAGAGGCTGCACTCTAGGGATACATTTGCCCGGGCTGTCTCCTAGTCCCTGCTACCCAAATCAGGCCACCTCACTCCCCATCCCTCCAGGTCCAAAGCCCCTCCCTTCAGCTCCTACCCACTACCCCCAATGCCCGTCAACGTCTAAAGACAGATCCCAATCCCTACAACAGCCACCTGGCTAGTCCCACAAGCCACACCACACAGATTCAGCATGCTGAACTAAGATGGTAATCAAAATGTCCACACTTTCAGGGCCGCCTATACCAGCAGCACCCAGCTACAGACGGAGGTGGAAACCAGTGCAGAGCATCAAGGGGCTAGTACCCCATATGTATGGCTGTCCCTGAACAGACTAATGGCATAGACTCCTTCAGCCACTGAGGCCCCTGCTGTACAGTAGGCCACCCTGACTGTTTCCCTCAAGCACCCCCGGCCAGAAAACCACCCCCATCCACAGCCGAGAACCCCAGCAAAAGCAGGCAATAACCCCAGTAAGCAGACGCACACAGTTAGGGTCTTTAAAACACCAGCAGATAACTCATGACCCAGCAGTCCAAGAATAGTCCACCTCCACTCAGTCTGAAGATGGTCTTGCCTAGCCAGTAAGGCTCCCAATCATCCGGTAGGTCTCCAATGAAACTCCCTTATCAAAAAATAGTGCCCAGTCAGACAAGAAACATGCCCTTCTCTCACTCTGATTCAAGTTGCTGCCATTAATGTAAATGCTTTGTGGCAAAATGAAACCATAAAGCTCACCTTGAGGAGTGCTCTGAATGGCAGTAGTGCTTCTTCGCTTTGCACGGAAACAAAAATGACAAAATGAAGTGGAACAACCCTGCATGGGCTCCACAAAAGTTCTTAAGCTAGCTTTTCTCTCTCAAACTCCACCTCCCCAACTTAGTCAGAGCACAATCACAATGCAGCAAAGCGCCCTACAGCAATCAAGAATGCCGACGCAGCTAAACCTAAAAATACCCTGAAAATGAAGAATTACTGATCTAATCTCATGTCTTCAACCCTATCTAGACTGAAACTAAATCTAAAACCTAAAACAATACTAACTCATAATGAATATAAAATAAAATACAGGAGTACAGCAAACACAAACACAAACACAAACGGGCCAGGGCTCTGCCTGGCTCACAGAATGTTCTCGTGTTTCATTAATGAACTGCCTAAGTGTTTCAAATTTTAATAACTAACGTGCTATTGTAACAAATGTTCTTTTGTCTTTGTACTATTTTATGTTTTTATGCCTTTCTTATGTCTCTCTTGTAATTATGTCATTATGTGTTGGATGCAATTGTAAAAAGAGCTCGCTCTCAATCTTGCTTTCAATAAATTGAATAGTAACCCACCCTGCTTACACTATTAAAGCAGAAGTTCAACAAATGGGTCTGGATTGAGATTTATTGGGACTGCATCATCATCCACTCTGTTTCATTACCAACAGCTGAAACGTACTTTTATTTGCAACTGTAGCATGCTACAATGAAGCTAAAACATTATTTTCCATCTTTTGTTTATGCTCATTGACCACATGCCCCACCTCAGGCATTTGCCAGTCAACTTCTAACTCACAACTCCCACCTCAGCTGTTGCTTTACAGTTTGCCCCCATGCCAGAGCTAGCGTTCAGGCATACCTCCCTGTAGAGTGCAGTTTGGTGGTAGTGAGGTAAGTGTGAAGCATAGGGTCTAGGCATTCCAGTGCCATCCCACTGGGGGATGCCATTATTCTTCTGAGTTGACCCTTGACCATATCCCTTCCCACCAACCCTAGGGCCATATAGAGGCAAGATCTGGCCTTGTATGCATGGAGCATACCCACAATAGGGACAAGTTCACTGCCCCCCATAGGAGACACTGCAGTAGCAGATTGTGACAACAACCTCCCAGGTTGGGGTACACTGCCAAAGGCAGTGCTTCCCCGTTGGCAGCCTGATTGCCAACTACTGATTGGCTTCTCTAGGTCCAGTAATGTGACTCCAGTTTTATTTATTTTTTATTTTTTATTTTCTTCTTTTCCCCAGGACCACGAGGCTGTCCACCTGATCACGGCCCCTGGAGACCTCGGTCCGTCCGATTGCTGCTGAGGACCTTCGGTCACCCCGGCTTACCCTCAAGGTGGGGCTGGCCACCTTCGTGGCCCCGGAACTGTGTCTAGTCAGGGTCCTGCAGCGGGCGGCTATGTGAGGCTCTCCGGGAGGGCTTCATCAATCGGCGTCCTGCCCTCCATCTTTTCCTCCAGTTTCTCCCCTAGAGGAGGCGGATGTGCAATGATGCCAGCGTCGCCCGCCTCATCCCCCATGCTGGCGCTGGCTAGCGTGGAACCCCGGTCTCCACCAGGGGTCTCCCACGCACCCGAGGCTTACCGCGCCCTCCCAGATAGGAGAGCCGTCCATCGGACGCTCGATCCTACTCCCCCGGCGGCCCTCCGACGACCCGG
The DNA here is from genome assembly GCA_016271365.2 of Neoceratodus forsteri. Classification (NCBI taxonomy): domain Eukaryota; kingdom Metazoa; phylum Chordata; order Ceratodontiformes; family Ceratodontidae; genus Neoceratodus; species Neoceratodus forsteri. The sequence goes on along the minus strand of CM028131.1, from coordinate 153,407,011 downwards.
ATCCGTTCCCGAACCGGGTCGCGGCGTCGCAAGCAGAAATCCCACGCTGCGCAACGGGCCGGGCGTGACTCCAGTTTTGCAGGCTCTGCACTGGCTGCCGGTCAGCTGGAGGGTTATCTTCAAGGTGAGTTTACTCACCTATAAAGCCTTCATGGACTAGGCCCTGGCTATCTGACTGACTTTCTGACACTGACTGCCTCGCTCCGATTCCTCCGCTCCTCACCAGGAGCTCCTTGAGGTTCCTAGGACCTGTCTTAAAATGACCGGTAATCGGGCTTTCATCATTGCTGCCCGGTCCTTTGGAATGCTCTGTCACTCTGTATTATTAGGGAGGCCCCACAGTCGAGTGTTTTAAGAGTCATCTCAAGGCCCACTTATTTGTATCAGCCTTCCCAGACAAGGTATTTCAACCAGCTGTAAGATCTATAACTTTTGTATGATGTTTTGATTTTATTTTCCTGCCTTCTGTATGTTAGGTGCCCAGAGCCTCCAGGATTGGGCACCTGATAAAAAACTTTGCCTTGCCAACTTCCGGGTCCACTTCTACACCCACATCCAGGTCACCAACATGGCATAGAGATGTGCTGCCTCTGACCCTTCAGGCAGCCCAGATAAGTTAGACTGTACTTTGATTTTACCTTTCTTCTCATACACATTAAAGATGACACATACCTGTGACCACCACAATGTCTGCTTGGCTATAAAGAGTGTGTTCATTTCTTACATGATCATTTCAAAACAGAAAAAAGTTCTCATCACCCACACAACTAGTTAGATCTGAATTGAACTTTTCTATAGTCATGTCCATCAGTGTTACAAGTGGTCTCATGCCACTGAGATGGCAAAGCAAAGTAAGGTAATTTCTGACCATCACTCTAGGGCAGGTCTGGTTATTGTACAGCATCATGTGACTGTCACTAAAGAGAGAATGATATGGGAAACAAGCAGGGTATTGTAGTTTATACAGGACATTAGAGCATAGCTCCTTAACTTCCAGGCAATGTGGAGCATTGTGTGAGTAGAGAGGTAGTTAGCTGTGGGATTGCAGGGCACTCATCTCCAAGGTTATGCTTTGGAGAAGGGACACAGCCCTATTTGCAGGACCTTCGAGAGCCCCATGCTTGGTTGGTGGCAGCTAGGAGGAAATATTCCAGTTGCAGCTCCAACTAAGCTTGTGCCCATCCCCACACCCCATTTCCTCAGAGTCTCACTCAGAGGGTGGTGGGAAGGGGAGGAGATCAGGTAGCAGGGATGGTCACACAACAGTCAGTTCTTCCCATGATGTACCAATCACAAACCGCTTACAACCATGGAAGAGGCACAGGTGGCTGACTTTGATAGGGGTGCCCATGGGACAGTTGGTGCTGATGGGAAGGAAGACATGGTAGCACTTGGAGGCAGGTGGGGGGCAAAAGTTAGCAAGGAAGATTCTAGTGATGAAGTCTGTATGGTTAGAGGGGTGGAGAGGGTGGTAGGTAAGGGGATAAGAGTAGGGGGTGGCCAGATGCCTGCCTGGAGCATCAGCCCTCTGAAAATGGGATAGGATAGTGAGGATAGCAGAGAAGGGGAAGCAGGGACTGCTGGTACACCTCAGTATCAACGATCTGATGAATCAGCCTGTGGAGACAGTGAAGAGGGACTTCCAGAGGCTGGGGACAGATAGAAGAAGCGTTTGGCTTCCTTAACCTTTCTGAGGTTCTTCCCATCTGAGGTGGGGGAAGGAGATGGATAGAGCAAGGAGGTAGAGACTGAGGCATTCAACAGGTGTTTTTCTTTTTTAATCTTTGGTAACCAGATAAGGCCCACTAGGCACAAGGCCTGTTTTCAGGGTCGTCCGGGAGTACCAGGGAGGTTCAGTGACTTGCTCAGAGTTACAATATGCAAGCGGAGGTTGTGAATTAAACACAGGTCTGTTGGATGTACCAAGCTTATTCATAGTTTGTTACTCTAACGCTAGGCTATACTGCCAGCCCTGGTTGAAGGGTGGTGTCAGCACAGGGCACCATTTTATAGTGCATTGGGAGGATTCTGGGACAGAAGGTTCTTCAAAGGTGATGGCCTTCACCTGTCAAGAGAGGGAACTAATGTGTTAAAGCAGAAGCTTGACGTGCACACTGGGAGATGGTTAAACTAGCAGCAGGAAGTCTGAGGCCGAGGATTCCTCTGTGGAGGGAGAAACAGTGGGAACCTAGACAGGACTCCCGAGGATGGGGAAAGGTGTTCGGGAATAACAGATGGGAGGAATATGTTCAGTGGACAGGGCAGGGTAGACACAATAGATATGAAAGGAAGGGAAACACAAGACATCACAGTTATTAGAGAAGGGTAATGGGAGGGCAAGTGATAACCAATAGAGGTGAAGGCACATGCCGGAGGGTGATATGCCTCAACGTCAGGAGTCTGTATAATAAGATTAGTGAGCTCCAGGCTTTGGTGGCAGACTGTGGGCTGGATCTAGTGGCCATTACAGAAACTTGGACCAGTGTGAACAAACATTGAATATAGCGATCCCAGGCTATACCTTATGTAGGTGTGATACAGGGACAGGTAGTGGTGGAGAGGTGGCTAGCTACCACAGAGGCAGGGATCGAGCAGTAGACTATGCTACCATTGGGGAAAGAGGTAGAATCACTGGAGGTTAAGCTCAAAGTCATCAGGCAGGAAGACTCACATAGCGGTGGTTTACTTGCCACCAGGGCAAGGAGAAGAAAGAGATAAAGAAAGGGTGCTGAAGTGTGGGGCAGCAAAGGGAGAGGCTGTAATAGTGGAACATCAACTGGGACATCCCAGTGGCCAGGATCACCAGATGCCAGGCTCTGTTTGATGTCTTGCAGGAGTACATGGGTACAACAGATCAAGGATTCCCCTAGACAGTCAGCCATTCTAGATGTGGTACTCACCAGCTTGGAAAGAGTAGGCAAAGTATGGGTCAGGAAGCCCTGGCATCCAGCAACCACAATACTACACGCTTAGAGGTGGCCCTGGGCTGCAGTGAGCCTTCATATAAGGGTGACATGCTAGACTTCAGGAGGGTGGACTTTAACCATATGAGGGAAATATATTTATTTATTCTTTTATTTATTGCAGTTTGGGATAAGTACCGTTGAGCCGAGGGCTCGTTTACAAAAGGCTCCAAGTCATGATGAAAACAATACAAAGCAAGACAAAACAGAACATATTGGTGAACACAAAGTAAACAACATGCTAACAAGTGCTTTCACACGCAAGTATAGTATTACAGGATTACAGGATAAGAGGCCGGAATACAAGGTTAACATGAGAGTTCAGTCTCACTGGCACATCAAATGAGCGCTGTCCAGTGAAAAGGTGGAGTGAAGCAGGCAGTGATAGCTTTGCCCAAGTTGAGAGGTGGGGGTGAAGCAGGCAGTGATAGCTTTGACCAAGTTAAGAGGCTGGGGGTATGAAGCAGCCAGTGCTAGCTTTGTTCAAAATTGAGAGATGGGGAGGAGTTGTCAGGAGAGGGAGGAATGGAGGATCTTTGAGCAGGGCTGGAGGTGAGAATGTGGGTAGGGGGTGATGAGGAGGCGATATAGAGGAGTTTGTAGGTGGGGGAGAGTGGGGTGAATAGGAAGGGCTGTGGCAGGACCAGGTACAGATGGGGTGTCACTGGTTAGATGGGTCGCCTGTTAGATAGCATAGTCACAGGTGCATTTGTTGGCTACGTGTGCATGCAGCCCTAATTTGAACTAAGCTTGTTACATTCGAGCAGGGCTGGAGGCAGGTCCTTGAGAAACATAGAAACATAGACTTTGACATCAGTTAAGGACCGCTTGTCCCACCTAGTCTGCCCACTTCCTACCTACAGGATAAGCTGCAGATCCTAGTTAACCAACAGCCTATTTCTTCCTACTCCCCACAAAAATTGCCTTATGTCTGTCCCATGCATTCTTGAATTCTCCCGCAGTTTTAGACCCCACAGCCTCCTCTGGAAGGCTGTTCCATCGTCCACCACCTCTCTGTGAAAAATACTTCTCACATTGCCCCTGAACCACCCCCATCTTCAAATTGTGTCCCCTTGTTCTTGCAGATCTCTTTCTGAAAAATGCTACCCTCTTGGACTTTGTTGATTCCACTGAGGTACCTTAAAATTTATATCATGTCCCCCTCCCTTCTTTCCTCAAGGGTACACATATTAAGCTCCTTTAGTCTCTCCTCATATGGCTTCTCTTGCAGACCCTGCACTATTTTAGTTGCCCTCCTCTGGACTGCCTCTATCCTGTCTATGTCCTTGCGGGATAGGGTCTCCAGAACTGGGATGAGTACTCCAGATGGGGGTCTCACCAACTGTCTGTACAGAGGGATAAAACTTCCTGTTTTCTGCTGGTGATGCCTCTCCCTATACATCCCAGTATCCCACCAGCCTCCCTACTGCCTTCTCACATTGCTTTGCTAACCTTAAGGTCATCTGATATGATTATCCCAGGTCCCTTTCCATTTTTGTTGTTGTTACTACCCCTCCCCCATTGTGTAATCTTCCCTGAGTTTTTGTTTCCCAGGTGCATTATTTTGCACTTCTTTGCATTGAATCCAAACTGCCATTCTTCTGACCATTCCTCCAACTTTGCCAAGTCCTTTCATCCTTTCCACACCTCCTTGTGTATCAACCCTGTTGCAGATCATTGTGTCATCTGCAAGAGGCATACTTTTCCTTCCAGTGCCTCTGCAATGTCACTTATAAAGACATTAAAAGGACTGGACCCAGTACTGAACCCTCGGTACCCAACTAGTAACCCCTCTTTCTTCAGAGTGGACTCTATTTACAATTACCTTCTTTGTCCTGTTGTCCAGCCAATATTTTACTCAGGCTACCACCCTGGGACCCACTCCCAGGCTGGTTAATCTGACTATTAATCTTTTGTGTAGGACTGTATCAAATATTGAGCCATTTAGGTCCACGATATGAAAGGGATCTCTGGGCAAGAGAGTGCACCTGAATGGCACTACAAGTCCTCCCTTTGATGCACTTCTGGTGCTGATAGAGGTTGGTCAGTTTCAAGAGGGTGGAGGTGGACTCTGGCATGAGCCCCAGCAGGACTTTTTAACCAGCAGGCAAGCCTGGTATTGCAGCCTGAGATGTAGGGAGCCAACCAGCCTCACAGTAGAAGACACATGTATGCGTCTGGTGGTGGACTCCCAGGACCAAGCGACAGGCCTTATTGTGAGGTTTTTAGCCTTTTAATGTGGTGTTGGAGCCAGCCCCATAGATCATGAGACCGTAGTCCACTGAGGACAAGACAGAGCTACTTGTGACCAGTTTTAAGGCATCAGGCATCATTGATATCGTTGGTGTAGACAACACCTAGTTTCATGTTGGCAGCTTTGACAAGCTGCTTAACACAGTGGAGATGGTGAGGGTGTCGTCTAGGTGTAAATCCTAAATACTTAAACGTGTCTACCTGTTCAAACACACGCCTTTGTGGCTCAGAATCCTCAGGGGCTGTATCTTTCTTGTTTTGGGGTGTGGAGAAGAGGATACTTTTGGTCTTTTATAGTTCAGCATTAGTTTGTTTTGGGAGAACCAAGATTCCAGTTTTTATACTAGTGCGCTTGCACAGCCAACATCTTGGGGTAGTGCAGCTTTGGAGGTGGGGTCACTTTTGGGAAAATGCAGGGCACACATCAGTAGGTGCGTCCTCATTCCCAAATCAACCTGCATGCAGAGCCACACCATGCATACATAATGTGGTGAGGCACATCTAGAAAAGGTCGCTGCAATCCAAGCAAGCTCGTCAGACACAGCGGACCTTTCCTGGGCGTGCTGCCGACATTATGAGCATGCCCCTCTGTGTGTGCCGATGGGGAGCCCTCCCGTCGGTATAAATCACCCCCATTGTTAAGCGCCGGGGTGCCCAATCCCCTTCAGCTCACCCCCGCTTTCTGTGTGTGCGACAGGAGCCACTCACGTCGGCATAAAAACCCCCAATGTGAAATGCCGGTGCCCAATCCCTAAGCTCGGCCCCCGCTTGTTTTGTGTGCCGGCGGGGTGCCCAATCCCTATCGGCATAACATCCCACCCGTGTTGTGTGCTGACGAGGGTGTCCAATCCTCTGTCGGCTACAGATCCCCCAACAGTTAGGTGGCACGCTGGGAGCCCACCCCAGCATGCCAAATCCCTAAAAGAAAAAACTGTCCATGATGTCTAATTTCCTTTTTTAACCTGTAAAACGAAAATGGTCCCGTAGTCTCCCTGCCCCCACCTGCACCCACTCTCTGTGCACCCTGCCTCTCCACAACCCCTCACCCCATACTTACCTCGAGTCCAGCATGATAATCTTGGTAGACCGGAAACACGCCTGCACTCTTCAAAGCCGACCGCGAACTGGAAGAAATGCTGGTAAGCTGTATAATGGAATAAATAGAGTGTTTTCAACTTTGCTGCATATCTCAGGCATTTTTGGGAATTTTGGCCCCAAATTTTCAACATGGGATCTTTGGGACCCTCCTAATGAATTCTTGCACTGTCATGGCAGTATTCCGTCCCGAAGGTGATTTCGCAGTCACTGCATGGAATTACCTTTAGGGGCTAGAAACGAATGACAGTGCCACTGTTTGCATGGGGGGCTCTCAAAAAGCCTATGTTGCAAATTTGGTGGGAAAAATCCAGAAAATGATTGTTTTACGAGCTGTATTGTGCAGTTGCTATGCACGTCAGGTAGTTAGCGAATTCGCAGTATTTTCACAACAGATTCTCAACATTGGCATTTTACCACACCTTCTTGTGAACCGTATAGCTGTCATTTTTCACATCCTGGCCGAAATGTGTTTTCGCACTTCCGGCACTGAATAGCACAGTCGCCATGCAAAATCAGTGTTCGGGACACATTGCAAAATGACAGTGATACTGTTCATGAGCACAGGTCCTAAAATGCCTGTGTTGAAAACTTGGTGACAAAACTCCATAAAATAATTGTGTTACGGCGTGCATTGCGCAGTTTGCACGCACGCCATAAGTTCACAAACTTATAATATTTTCACTCCAGATTTTCAGCAGTGCCATTGTTCTGCACCTTCTAATGAACAGTACAGCTGTCATTTTCACATCCTGACCAAAATCTGTTTCGCAGTTCTGGCGCAGAATAGCGCTGTTGCCGTGGAAAGCCCATGTTCGAGACACATTATGAAAATGGCAATGATGCTGTTCATTGCAGATGTCTTAAAATGCCTATGTTGAAAATTTGGGGAGTCAATAAAATGAGTATTTTACAAGCGTCGTTGCACAGTTTACGCTCATGACTTTGTGAATTTGTAATAGTTTTACTGCAGCTATTCATCATTGCCATTTTTCCATGCCTCCTTATGAACAGTACAGCTGACTGAATGTGTTTTCGCATCGCCCGCACAGAATTGCTCTTGTCACAGCTAAATCAGTTTTCAGGACAGTTTGAGGAAATGACTGTGACACTATTCATGAGCAGAGGTCCTAAAATGCTTATGTTGAAAATTTGTGCAAAAGTCCATACAATGACTGTGTTGCAAGCATGCATTCAAGCAGTTCCCATGCACCCCTTGTAACTTCATCAATCTGCAATATTTTCATGCCACATTTTCACCACTGGCATTTTGCACAGCTCATATCAACAGTCCAGCTGCCATTTTCACAGCCTGCCCTACAGCGTTTCCGCAGCTGTGGTGCACAATGGTGCTCGCCATGCAAAATCACCTTTTGCGACACATTAACAAAATCAAAGCACTATGCATCTCTATCTCCACCACTGCCAATGCCAGCGCACAACATTCGGCATTGACAAATGCTTGTTGAAAGTTGTCTTGCATTTCAGCAGAGATTGATGCTAAATCTCTGCCAGTTATTAAAATGACAGTATCATCCACATAGAGCACCATGTGTGCTGGGCAGGCAGAGGGTAGAGTATTAATAAAGAGACTGAAAAGGAGGGCCTAAGATTGACCCTTGGGGACACCTAAGCTCACCTCCTGGGATTCTGAGAGTGTCACTGATTCTTACACACTGTGTCCTATACAATAGGTAGCTGTTGAACCAGAAAACAGTGCCGGTGTACAGCTCTGTGGATAGGAGACAGTGTTTGAGTAGTTGGTGGTTAACAGAGTCAACTGCCTTAGTGAAGTCTATAAGATAGACCCCACTGCCATCCTTTGTCCAGCGCCCCATAGAGCTAGGAAGTGTATTCGACTAGGGCGGTGAGTGTGGAGTGGTTTTCTGGAATCCGTGGTGTTGTCTGCAGAGTACATTGTTTTTTCAAGGTATTCCATGAGTTGGTCGGAGACCATCCTTTCAAGGACTTTGGAAAGGGGTAGTATCGAGATGGGCCTAAAGTTTGACAGGTTTGTTCTGTCGCCAGATTTAAAGACTGGAGTAATGAGCGCCTTCCATTTGTCCAGGAACACACCCAATCTTAGGGAGGCATTAAAGACTTTGGTGAGTGGGGCAGTGAGTTCATTTAGGGTGAGGGCAACCATCTTCATGTCAATTTGGTCACTGCCCATCAGTGTTTTCCTAGAACTCACTTGATATATTTTATAGCCTCGGTTCTAGTTATCAGCCTGAAGTAAAAAGGTGGGATACCATTGGTGGGAGAGGGGTGAGTTCAGGTTGGGGAGCTGGTCTGTCAGTGTATGGGTGAGATAGTCTTTTGGTAACACATTGCTTAGGTCTGTGAAGGTGATGTTGAATGCATTCACAATGTCCCTTGGATCCTGCAGTCTTTCAGATGCAGTTACAATGAGGTCAGGAGGCCCTGGAGGCCCTTCCCATGAGTGATCTCACAAAGTCCCAAAACTCCTTCCGGCCCCAGCTCTTGCTTAGCAGAGCATTGTAGTAAGAGACTTTGGCAAGTCTGATGAGCTTCATGCAGCTATTTCTGGCTGCCTTGTAGGCTAAGAGGTCAGACTGTTTCCCAGTGCTTTGGCCCTGTGCCATAGGTTGTCTCTATCGTGCATACATTCCAAGAGTGAGCTAGACAACCATGGGTTAGCTGACCCTCTGACTTTTTGGTTTTGTACTGGGCAAAGATGTCGCATGCTAAGGTGAAGATGTTACAGAAACAGGCAAAGGCTTGGTTTCCATCCCTAGCCCTGTCCAGTAGGGACCAATCTGCCTCCTTCAGGTATTGCAAGAAGGTATCTAGAAGCCCAGTTCTCAGGGTTCGAGGTTCTGGAAACCTGGGTGCACATTTAGTGAACTTATTTGTCCAGGTGCATAGTACCAGGAATGATCACTGAGGGAATCAGGCAGGACCGACCGTCAGTGATGTGTTCTGGGCAGCTGGTGAGTAGCCAGTCAATGAGGGAGCTAATACCAGTGCAGTAGTTCTGTCTAGTAGCTTGACTTACCATCTGGGTCAGATAGAGGCCATTACTGCCTGATCTGCATGTAGTTCCATGTGGATTGCCCGGCGCTATTGCAGGGTGTACACAGCTCCACCTGTAGGTTGGACTGGAACTACAGGTCAATAGCTGCAGGCTGGGTCTCCCCACAGCACCACCTATATGTCAGACTGGAGAAACGTGTCGGTGCGCAGGCTCCATCTGTACACAGCAGTAGCATCTAGTGTGCTCCAGGGGACTAGAACCACAGCCACAGGTGGTGGTGCTGCATGCCATGGACATATTGTAGTCCCTGCTACAGTGCATAGCAGATGCTACAGTACCATAGTGGCTGGTTTAGTGAGGACACAGCAATGCCTATAGTGTGTCAGGCATCAATGACTGCGGCTCTCCAAACATTGACAGGACAAGCTGGTAGGTGTGTTCTGGTAGTGGACACCACAGTCATGCTGTCCTGTGTCCCACTTATGCTGCACCACCGGCATGGAATACACACAGAAACATACACGTGGCTGACCGTGTGTGCTGTGGTGTCTGTACAGATGTGAGGTATGTACCTGGGGAGAGGTGACACATACCAACAGACATGCACACCGGTATCGGGGTATTCTTGACACTGGAACATGTGCACTGTGGGATGGCTCCAGCCTTGTGGTAAACCCATTATATGGTGCAGCCTGACCACCTGTGTAACCTCCCTTCACACCATCCAGTTCGCTAGTGCTGCATGTGTGTGCTGGAGTGTGCTGCTGTACCTCAATGGGGACTGGAGGTGTGTGCTGTATGCCGCACTGCCAGTTATGTGATACCTTCATATGTATTTATTGCTGTGTTCACTGGGTAGCCACAGTGGGCCATGGCGTGTCAGGAATGACCCAGAGCCACTACATGTGATGATGCAGTGTACAATAAATACATACAACTCTCAATTCACATATAGTAACACAGTCAGTTTGCTGCTGCAAGGGAGTTTAAGCTCTGTCATAAACTGGGCACAATTGTTAGCTTCCAAGCAATGTTGAGGCATTGCATTCCACACTGTGGATGCCTGTGCAGAGGAGTGGACCAGGGTGGCCACCCACCCTTGCTGCCTCCTCATTGGCTGCACACAGCCTTGTCCTCCAGATCAAAAACATCGACTGCTCAGTTCCGTGTGTCCTTGCCACATACTATGGCTCTGCTGGAAGCCGAACTTGTGCATGACCGAGTTCTGCTAATTTGGTGACATATACATTAAAACCTATAAATGGATCTTGCCATGTAAGTGTAATGCCAGTATCACTATGGCTTGGAAAACTGAGGGGCTATTAAGTGTTGTAATTCTTTGTTGAAAAGTGAAACCAGGACTCCGCACAGATTACAATGATTATTTATTGCCAGTATTGGAGATTATGTAGTCCACGGACATGCTGCACACACACTGAAAGGGCCATCAATAGCGAAATTTACAAAGCAGTTACAGCTTTCATTTGGTGCAATATCACTTCAGCATGCAGTGTCAGGGCAGAGAACCTTGTAGATAAACATAGCACATATTATAGAGATTATATGTTTTACAACAAAAGTTACTTGCATTGATTTATAAAGGGGTGTCATGGGGAATGGAAACAATTCTGATCCTTTCATATACATCTATACAGGGCATTTTAACATTACAAAACCCTGCTCTTTCACTATAACACAGTGTGACTGAGCCCTTTGCCCTGTAGTGATGTCAGCGGGAGCAAGCTGTCTGGCAGCTGAACACCCAAGACAGGATCAGCAGAGCTAATTCTTTGCTATAAAGCCCAAAATATGGCAAAATGCTCCTCTGACAGATATTACAAATGCACACCACCTTTGTGGTGTATCACTTTATTAATGGCTTGCAAGAAGTAAATTTTTGGACCATCATGAAAGGTGCTCTTTAAGTGAGGACAGTTTTATTAGTTCACATTTATTTTGATAGGGTGTGATAGTGCATCTATAGTTAGGGTTGAGCAGGGTTAAACCCTTAACTTTGCAGTTTAATAACTTTGGCAAGGTTTGTCAGAATAGCCCACAAATTTGCATTTTCCATGGATGTGCCATGTTGTGAAAACATGGCGTTTCATGATGGTACCGTGTGTAGTTTCTGAGATCTGGATACCCCTTATTTTGTAAAATTTCCCATGTTCCCTATATTTAACATGTTTTGTTTTTTGTTCTCATGTACAAGCTACACAGTACTGAATTTCTGCACAAACCTTTCGGGTATGTGTGCTCTGTGCTGAGGTAATACCTTTTGAAGGTTTGGTGAAAAATATTAAACAGTTCCTGAGTTATAAGAATTTAAAAATATCGCCTATACCAACCAGAAATTTTTGATTCGCATGAGTGTTTTTGGTTCAGAGATTTGATGTATCCTAAACCAAACATGGGTCTCACAAACTACTTTTTGTGGTTCAATGGCTGCCATTTTGCTTCTTTATTTTTTTGTTACTGAAGTTGAAACACACTTGTAAAGGGATAGTTTAGAAAAAAATTAAAACACCCCATATGTTAAACATTTTCCATAATCAAAATTTTAATAAATAACAGTAATAATAACTTAATTTTTATGCCTTTTCAAAACCAAGGCGCCTAACAAAGGTTAAATCACATAATTAAAATTCACAGAAGCATAATCAATAACACATCTCAAAACCAATAATATAATAATACAGTCTTAGACTCTTTCCATCCATTTAAATGCTGTAAGCCTGGTTCCATAACCAAGTTTTCAATGCTCCTTTAAAACCCTCCACAGTTGTGTGCTCACGTAACCAACTGGGTAGAAATTCAGAGGTAGGGGCCACATACATAAATGTTCTGGCCCCAGAAGATTTCAAACATACCTCGGAATCTCTAGCAACCCCTCGTTGGCTGAGCAGAGCAATCGCATGGGGCGAGTGAGGAACCAGGAGCTTGCTTCAAGTAGTCGAGCCAAGTCCGTAGGGCTTTATAGTCTTTTTATGGGGAAATTTGCCAAAATTTTTATATTTCACAAATTCATAATCTCCCGATTGATTTCCAGATCAAGCCACGTTTTGGGGTTCAAAGTGAAAATTTCTGGTTCACTCGAACCAGGAAAAGTGGTTCGAACTTACAAGCAGTAAAAGTACATACAAATTACTATGTTTCAAACATAAACATGTGAACCTGACCCATTTAGCTGGATTCTGGTGTTTTGATTTGATTTTTTCTAACATTGCCAGAAATACCTTTTCTGGGTACTCAAAATCAGGGTGCCAGCTTAGCAAGAGGAGCCATTCACCCACATTTTCTGTATGAGAATATGAGACTTTCTTGACTTCTGCAGCCACAGCTGGAACTCATGCTGCAGGCTGCAGTGACAGCAGTGAGACGCTATTTTCCTGGTGTCTAGTGGTGCCCCCTTTCAGTCCCTTTCTGTAAATAATGGCAGCCCTGGTGTCTAGTGGCACCCCCACCCTCCGATTGCCATCCCCATACATAATTCATCTCTCCCTCATGTCTAGTGGCACCCCCACCTCCAATCACCATCCCTGTAATTACTTCATCTTTCTCTGATGTCTAATGGCACCCTCACCCTCTGAACATCCTCCCATAATTAATTCATCATTCTCTCATATTTAGTGGCACCCCCACCCTCAGATTGCCACCCCTGTAATTAATTCATCTTTCCCTGGTGTCTAGTGGCACCCCCACCCTCTGATTGTTATCCCCATTAGTTATTTGGTTTCTCTGGTGTCTGTGGCACCCCCACCCTCTGATCACTGTCCCCAGTCTGAAATAAAGGAAACTATCCTCAATGATTTTATAACCTACAAAAAGAAACGGTTCCTGGCCAATCTGCCCCTCCACCCTCACCTCACACTCAGCACCCACCATCCCACACCTGCAGTACACCCCCACATACCCTCACTCACCTGAACAGGTCACAGGGTGAAGATCCACTCTCCAGTCGAAGACATGTTTGTTGCTGGAACCACCAACTGCAACATAAGAAAATGAGGTAAGTGCAGTTCAATGAATTTCAATGGGGTTTGAACTTATGCAATTTGCCAGCAGATAAAGGCCTAGAGGTCTATCAAGTCTGCTCGAATGTGCAGCTAGCACCCTTATTTTGCTGCTGCCCTCCTCCCACCCTTCCCTCCATTGACCCTCCCCTTGCTCTGTCCCAGCCCTTTTGAAACAGTCCACTGTTCTACCAGATACTACTTCTGCCAGTAACACATTCCACCCAGCTACCACCCTATCTGTAAAAAGTGTCTCCTCATCTCCTCCTGAACCTTCCTCCTCCAGCCTCATATATTGGCCCCGGGTGTCCCTCCTCCCTTACTTTGAACAGCCCTCTGTACCTGTCTTGTGTATTCCTTTCATGTACTTAAAGGTTTCAATCATGTCCCCCATCCCTCCTCTCCTCTAGCAAGTACATGTTCAGCTCCCTGAGCCTCTCTCATATGGCAAGTCCCCAGACCCTTGATCACCTTTGTTGCCCTGTGCTGCACCCCTCCAGTAACTTAATGTCCCTCTTCAGATATGGGCACCAGTACTGCACGCAGTACTCCAGATTGCAGTCAAACTAATTACCTATACAGTGGCAGAATCACCTCCCCTCCTCGAGGAGATACCCTTGCAATGTAACCCAGCATTTTGTTGGCCTTTGCAGCTGCCTTCCTACATTGTGCAGAGTTGTTCATTGACCCTGTAATGAGCACCCCAGATCCTTCTCCTCCTCTGTCTTGGCTAGCTGCACTTCCCCAGCTGGTAACTCCTCCTTGGGTTCTTCACCCCAAAATGCAGCACCTTGCACTTTTTGGCATTAAACCCCAGTTGCCCGGTGTCTGACCAGGTTTCCAGCTTTTCCAGATCATCCTCGACCCTGCCTTCCCCTAGTCATCCACCACCGCTCCCATCTTGGTGTCAGCAGCAAATAGACTGATCTTGCTCTTGATGTCCAATGATATGTCTGCAATGAATATCCCAAACAACACTGGTCCCAACACCGAGCCCTGTGGAACACTGCTCATCACTACCCTTGGGGTGAGAGCCCTACCACCACCACCCTCTGTTGCCTTCCTGAAGCCAGTTCCCTACCCATTTTACCAGCTTTGCACCTGCCCTGTGCCTTCTAACTTACTTCCCAGCCTCCCATGTGGAACCGAGTCAAACGCCTTACTGAAGTCTAGATACAGGACATCCACTGCATGGCCCTGTCCAATTGCCTAGTTACCCAGTCATAGAACTCCACCAGGTTGGTGTGGTAGGATCTGCTACGTGTGAAGCCATGCTGTCTGCTGCCCTAGTCCTTTGGCCTCCAGGAGGGCCACCAGCCTCTCTTTCAGGATAGTCTCCATCAGCTTACTCACGATGGATATAGAGGCTCACTGGTCTGTAGTTACCGGTTCATTCTTGGGGTCACTCTTGTGGAGGGCACCACATGAGCCATCCTCCAATCCTGAGGTACACACCCCAAGTGTAGTGAGGCATTAAATAGATCTGCCAAAGGTCCCACAAGGAACTCTGCCAGCTTCTGCAGTACCCTGGGTGGATGCCATCTGGGCCTGGTGCCTTGTCCACCCTCAGTGCCCTCAAACCCTCCAGAACTCTGCCCTCCATGATTTCCCCATCTGTCACCTCCTCCTCCCTTGTTTCTGCCATTCATCCCCCTTGGGCATCACTCACTTCTTCTCTTTAGTAACTACTGAGCAGAAGTAATCATTTAGCTTCTGCCTTATCACCCCTGCTTCCACCCAACTCCACTCCTTCCTAATCCTTACTATGTGGTCCTTACAGCTCCTTTTCTCCCTGTTGTGCCTAAAAAGTCCTTCTCACCCTTCTTAATGCCTTGTGCCAGCCTGAGCTCCGTAGATGCCTTGGCTCCCTTACTGCCCGTGTCACCTCCCTAGATTCCTTCAGGTACTCCTCCTGTCCCCCCACATTTTCTTGTACCTCCTAAAAGTAACTCTTTTCCTCCTTACCTTTTCCATGACCTCCTTGCTCACCAGCTTGGTTTCTTAGCCCTAGCCTTCTTGCTCTGGGCCCTGCTGCAGGTTCTGATTGCCTCCCCAGCTTTATGAGCTCCCACCTCTGGTTAGTGTCCATGCTAGGTTGAATTTTGGCCATGTACCATTATACCACTTCTCTCATCTTCCCAAAGTCAGCCCTCCTGAAGTCCATCACCCTTGTGCCAGATTCCACTCCTTCCTTGCCCATATCCAATGTGAGCCATACTGAGTGGTGGTCACTCCTCGACTGTGGTTCTTCCACCCTAGGTTCCTCAAAACTCCCCATTTGCCAGCACAAGGTCAAGGATATTCCCTAACCTAGTTGGTTGACTGACCGTTTGCATCAGGAAGCTGTCCTTCAACTTTGATGCATAACGTTGTCATTTTGCATATTTTGACCCAAATTTTCAACATGGCCATTTTGGGACCCCAGCTCATGACCAGTGGTCATGGAATTATATAAATCAAGCCCAAAAGGTGATTTCAGGATCACTTGGTGAAATAACCTTTGAGTGGAATTGAACATTTCTATCACCCTTCTTCATGAGGTGGGGTCATGAGAAAGGCTATATTGTATTCTGCGGCCAACTTATGCAAAAATGGCAAAGTTATGCACATATGTTTAAATTTTACTACACTGGCTCATAACTTTAGTAATTTTAAATATTTTGACCCCAAATGTTCAGTACAGTCATTTTTACACCAACTCAAGAACACAAAAGCTGTCATTTTCCAAACTCTCGCAAAATGTTTTCTGCACCTTGGCACAGAATGACATTTCCATGCCACAGAATGATGTTTCAGTGGGATTTGAAAATTAGCACTACAGGTTCATGAGATGGGGCAATAGGAAGGCTATGCTGACAATTTGGTGTTCAAATATGGTAAAATGTCCAGGTTATGAGCGAACGTTGTAGCTATCGTTCACTCATAAGTTCACTAATTTTCACTATTTCGACCCCAAATTTTCTGTATAGCCATTTTTACACCACCTCATGAATGTGACAGCTGTCTTTCCTCAAATCCTGGCCAAAATGTGTTTTGCATCTGTGGTGCACAATGATGTTTGATGCCATGGAATGATATTTTGGTAGAGTTTGAACATTTTCACTACAGTTCATGAGGCGGGGTAATGAAAATGCTATGCTGACAATTTGGCTGCTGTTTTGATACAACTGCAAGCAGGGCCCACACAATAACATACATGTACACATCTATGGAGGAATGCAAGCATAGTGAGGATATGATTATACTATATCAAAAAGTAAGGAAATTCTTTGCAAAAAACTGCGTTAATGCAACAGTTAGGGTTCAGATTAAATTGACAAAAGTAGGGAAATGTGATGTTAGGGTGGAGTCTTCATTGGTGATGTCAGCTAACACTCACCCCATTGCAGTAACAGCAGTAAAGAAAAAACACTTTCAATATATTGAAGTCTTCTTCTGAGTCTCAGATGTTATTTTTTTACCTCTTTTTTCTCTCCAGTCACCATTAGCTGGAGTCCTCTTAGTCGACTCCTAGCCTGATCTCACCCTACCTGAGACCCTCCAAGCCTATGGTCTTGGTCACCATCCCACCCCAACTCACCTACAGGTAACCCACCAGCACAGGGCCACCTTCTGCTCTTTGGTGCTCCTGTACAATTACACAATTTCTGCAGGCATAGGTGAAGGACAGATGGAGTTGGGACTCAGGAAAGTAGGATCTGGCAATGGGCATGGTGGCTGAGGAGACATCTTCCTACCAGCCAATGGGGTGTTTCCTAGTTCTGGTGCTGGTACTGTCCTCTCAGAGGTGCAGACATGCTATGACATCAGCACAGGGCAAGCATGCTTCCGCACCTGACCACAGACATCAACCATCACCTCCTCCCCATTTTAAGTGGCCCTGGCTGTAGAACATCCAGCCTCATGAGGTGTCACTGATAGCAGGAAACCATGACCCTCCACATTGGAGGAAGAGAGCTGTCTATCGGATACTCATTCTACCTGCCCCAGCCGAACCTCCATTGCCCGTGCTCACTCCCCAACATGGGTCATCGGCACCGCCAGCAGCCATGCTGCCACTTGCATCAGAGGGCTGGCTAACCTGAGTCTCAGATTGCCCAGAAAAATATTCCTAATCAAATTACAATAGCACATTTATGAAAACTATAGCCACCGATCCTCCAATAATCAATTCACATATGCCAAATACTCAAGTGGGACAATTATTAGTCTTGAGAAGATCACCCCAATCTTTATGGGTTCTAATGGCTGGGAGGTAATACTAATTATCCATGGAATTCCAGAAAAATAATGAAACACAGGATTCTTTACCAAGATATCTTAATTACATTTTATTTAATACAATTGAAAAGAACATATAAACAACATAATTTATTTATTTAAAGTTGATAACCATGAAAGACACACTGAGCCAAGGCTCATTTCCAGGTGCGACCTGGGGTAAGGCGTCGTACAGTTTACTATTGCTGCAAATAAAACAGAAGCTAAAAATTGGAGCAAGTACAATCTTAGAGGCAATAACAGCACAGAAAAATAATACAGGGAACAATACAACATGGGCATATCTAGTGGTACAAAGGGCTTGGAATCAGTGCATAAGCTTACACAGCATTGTGGGAAGTGCGTTGAGAGACAACTTATTTCTGAATACATAGCAATAAATCCTGAACACCAGAACAAAAGTAAAATAAGAGCAAGTGTTGGCATGAGGTCAAGGAAAAAGGGAAGAAAAGACAGGTATGAGAGAGTATGGGCAGGAGGGCAAGTGATTAAGGGGAGGTGGCAGAGACAGGGGAAGAGGGAGGCACCTGAAATATTTTTAATGGACACAGCAGTAGGCAAACTCTGTACAGTGAGAGATAGTGGATTCCATAGAGCAAGGAGCCAGAGGGCAAAGGCTTGTTTCCCAGCAAGTGAATGCAGAGTGGGTAATCGAAAGTGCGTTGGTCTCAAGAGCATGAGGCCAGCCTGTCCTGGGGTTGGGGCTATAAGGAAGGAGGTAGGAGGACAGAATGTTGAACCAAAACTTGGCGACAAAGATTGCACAGTGTGCAAGCCACTAATTAGCAAGAGGGGGAGGAGACTGTGTGGTATAGGAGGCAGTGATGAGTGTGGCAGGGAGATTAGTGGCAAAGTGGCAGAAGGCATGGAACAGTGGGTCAAGCTTAGTGAGGGAGGACTGTGGGGTAGAACTATAAACCACATCAGCATAGTCGAAGGTAGGAGGATGAGCTTGGTGATCATTTCTTCCTAATGGGAAAGGAGAGGCAGTTCTTGTGTCTATATAACATACCTAGTTTAGGGCGGAGCTTGTTATGGATAATTCGAGATGTGGGAGACATCCAGTTTATGGTCAAGCCATATTCCCAGGTACTTGCAGCTGTCAACTGTTGAGATTTTGGAGCCAACTGAGGCAAAGAAGGAGGAGAGGAGGACAGTTTGACCAACTTCTGGGCAGTGCCAAAACCATTGCGACTTTTGTTTTGGTATTGCATTTGAGAAATTTAGCATCAAACCACCGTAACATATTCTCAAAGTCAGATTGGAGGACAGATTCGATTTGGGCTATTGTGGGGCCAGATCACGAAAATCATGGTGTCGTCTGCATACATTTGAACTTGGCACATGGGACAGACAGATGGAATATTGTTCACGAATACAGAGAAAAGGATGGGACCCAGGATGACCCCTGTGGAACACCAGTGTGGATGGGAGGGATTTAGTGTCTTTGAGCTGCACAAATTTGAACCTGTCCGAGAGGTAGACCTTGAACCGCTTGATAGCGGAGGGTGAGAAGCTTATAGTCACGAGGTCATCTATAAGAATTTTATGGGTGACAGAGTCAAAGTCTTGGCTAAATCCATGAAAATAGCCTGCGTGAGGTGACCCTTGTCCATAGCTGAGTGGATGTGGTTGGTGAGGCATAAAGGGAGAGAGGAAGTGGAGTGGTGACGCTGGAAGCCAGACTGGTACAGGGTCAGAATATCATTGGAGGATAGGAAGGAGTTTAATCTTTGGAGATGAGGGATTCAAGGATCTTGGAGAGGGAGGGAGGAGAGAGAGATAGGCCTGTAGTTGCTGGGGTTAGAAGGATCACTCCTTTGTGAAGGGGTATGACTTTTGCCAATTTCCAGGCCTTAGGTAAGGTGCCAGATGAGACAGAGAGAAATTGAAAAGATGTGTGATAGGCAGGACTATGGCTGGAGCAGAAAGATTCAAAAGGATAGGGTTAATTCCTTCTGGACTCAGGTGGATTTTAGAGATTTGTGGACAATTACCTCTAAAGGTGTAATAGAGGACAGTGTGATTGACAAGGAGAGGGAAGGGTGAGTACGTGCATGATGCAGTGAAAGGGAAGAAGAGGTTGCCCAGGTGTGAGGTTGGGTGCAGGGGAGGAGGACGTGGTGTTGAGAATGGGGAGGGAGGGGGCTTACCGAGGGTAAGGCACAGGTGGTGAAGAATTGATTCATGGAAGAGGCAGTATCACTGGCGCTGGTAGAGGATTGAGAGCACGGGGGATTGGGAAGGGAACCTAGCAGGTAGTGAATAATCTTCCAAAAAGCAGCAGGAGTTAGGCAGCAGCCTTCAAGCTGGGATTTAAAGAAGTTGGCTTTGGTGGATTTCACCACCTTGGTGCAGGTATTCCTTACGTTTTGTATTTTGGAGGTTAGAGGCACCAGAGGAGGCCTTGTAAGCATTCAAGCTCGATCTCTATTTTTGAAGAGCTTCACCAGGTGAGGAGAGATCCAAGGAAGGTGCCTGCACTGGAGTCTCAACTTTGGGGAGGCATGGGAGCCTCAGATATTCAGGAAGGTGGAGCTGAAGGCTGCCAGTGTGGAATCTATGTCTGGTGCTGAGAATACACTGGACCAGTCAGCAAAGTAAAGATCTGTTAGCAGTAACTGCTGATTCAAAGACCTTAGGGGCCTGAACCACCTGAACTCAGGAGGGTGGAGGTGATGAGACTTCCTGAGGCAGTGGGTGATACAATGATCACTGAAGGCATCTGAGAGAGTGCCAGCCAAGGATAATTTGTGAGGATATGTT
The DNA here is from genome assembly GCA_016271365.2 of Neoceratodus forsteri. Taxonomy (NCBI): domain Eukaryota; kingdom Metazoa; phylum Chordata; order Ceratodontiformes; family Ceratodontidae; genus Neoceratodus; species Neoceratodus forsteri. Next base: position 153,386,642 of record CM028131.1, on the reverse strand, counting down.
GTTGGAATCCAGTCGATTAGTGAGTGGTTGTTAAAGTGGGGGTTAAGCCTTGTGGGGTCAGATATGAGTTGCATGAGGTTAAGGGCCTCTATTTCTTGTGTGGTAGGTTGAGCTTGTGAGGCAGTCCAGTTCAGGTTAAATCACCCAGGATAAGAAGCTGCCAGAGGCGTGCCAAGGAAGTAAGGTGTCAAGATTTGATACTATGGAGGCTGGAGTTTGGTTATGGGAGAAATAGCAAGTTGCAACAAAGAGGGGTAAGGATGAGGGAATGCCAGCTTAATGAGATGTTAGACAATTTAAGGGCAGTATCCTGGAGGACAATGGAGGCCTGAAGGGACTCGAGGACATAGGTGGCAACACCGCTGCTGCATTTGCCCCTGTTCTGGCAGAAAATGGGGTACCCAGGGATGACTACTAGAGAGTCAGGGACTTTGCAGATAACCATGTCCCTGTGATACGAGGAAATCAGGAAAGCATTGGGATATCCAAGCCTCGATTTGGTCTAGTTTGGGGAGGAGACTCCTTGCATTTATATGATAGAAGCCCAGCCTGGTTGAAGGGGAAGGAAGGAGGCAGGGGATTTGGCCCTGAGTTTTGTTTGACATCACCTGCAAGGAGGAGAAGTAGAGGCAGGGGATTAGGAATGTTGAAGTTTTTTTCTTAGAGGGTCTGAGGGTGTGACCTAGGTTTAAGGGGCCAAGAGGAGAGAGTGGCTGCGAGGGAAAGGGCAGGGAGGGAGAAGGAGCTGGTTGTTGTTGGGGGAGGGAAGGGTTGAAGAAGGGTGAGGGGCGGAATTGCTATAGCGAGAGGGAGGGAAGGGAAGGGAGTAAGGAGTATGTGGAGGGGTGAGAGAGAGAGAGAGAGAGAGAGAGCAAAACCAAGAAAGTAGCAAAAAGACTGGGAAGAACAGCATGGCAGGAGAGTCCAGGATAGCCAGTGACAGGTAATGGGTATCGACGTAATGGAGTAGGGATGAGTTAGGAACTGGGATGAGGTTTGTGTTCACTACAGGGTACTAAGATAATCAGGTTAGAATTGACCAAATTCAATGTGACGATGCGTAGCTTCAGTAGCGCAGTGGTTAAGGCTACCACCTTTGGTGGGAAGGTCAGAGGTTCGAATCTTGAATCTAGGATGAACTGGTGTAGATGTTGGGGTAAAGAGTAAGGGTACTGGTGTAGGAAAAGGAGACAGACAGGTTGTGAGAAGAATGAGAGGGAACAAAGGGGACAGCGGAGGGAGGAAGACTTAGGTGCTCAACAGTGACACCAAGTGGGCAAGCAGGATAAAACTGTAGTGAGAAAATAGGCTGATAGTTACTGCATTGATGGTCATATGACCAGTCACGTGACCACCCACAGGTATATGTTAGAGGGTGGACCAGGGGGTGGGTGGGGCAGTTGTCGTGAAGTGCAGACCGGCTAACATGGGTGCAGAACAGCACCTCAGTCCCAAGTGAAGCTAGTGTCTTTAGTAAACTTATTTAGAAGTTCTCCGGTCCAGTGATCACTTGCTGTGCTCCATGGAGGAGCTTGTAGCAGGGAGGGAGCTGTGGGAAAATGAACATGAATGAATTTAGACCAGGGCAGTGCAATCCTCAGAACAAAGGGATACAGAGTATACGGGAAGGGCAGAGGGAGAAGAGACCCAACTGTGCATATGTGCATTTGTGGAGAAGGCAAGAAAAGATGGATCCACCTAACACAATTCGAATTAGCAGTAATCCCGGGAGCTACTCTGCACACAACCCAAACACTGAAATAAATGTAGCTGGGCTAGGCACCAAATACAATAACATTTAAAAACAAGCGGCCGACAGAGCTGGCGTACAGGTTGTATTGAGAGGAAAAAACAATCTAAAGTACTCTGCCGATGAAATTAATTAAAGTAACAATGAAGCAGGCTGAGTTCTAATGAAATAAATGTTTTCCACAACATGGGTGCAGAACAGCACCTCAGTCCCAAGTGAAACTAGTGTCTTTAGTAACCTTATTTAGAAGTTCTCCGGTCCGGTGATCACTTGCTGTGCTGTGCTCTGTGGAGGAGCTTGTAGCAGGAGGGAGCTGTAGGGAAAACATAAGTACTGTTCATAGACATAGACACATTAATTGTTTTGTTCAGGTTTCAGTAGTCTTCAAAGATCTAAATTCAGCATTTGCTATTTGGGAATATAATGACATTTTAGATTCCGTGGGTATATTTCTGAATTACCCATTTTTATTAAAAACATGGAAATATGAATAGCTCTCTAAAACTGAGATCAAGACAAAACCCTCCAAAATATTTTAAAGGTTATAGATGACTAGTATAAGCAGGAATATTCAGGAAACTGTCTGATCAGAAATAATACTTTCAGTTCATGGATTAGAGTAACCACCCACAGGTGGCCTGCTTGCACTCTAGCTCCTGTGGTGCTCACTTTAATTTCAAGCCGTTTGTTTTCTAACCACATATGGGGTACTCAAAACAAAGCCACAACATTGCTTTTTATGGTACGCTGTCCTTGAAATGTAGAAAGTTGAAATACTCACAATATAGCATTGTATTGCATGGCAGTCCCACGCTACAAGAACTGAAAACTGAAAAATGGTTCAAGGATCATAGACTTGTTGTCAGCCTAAAAGACCAAGTCAATGCTTTAAATCCACCACCAAAACAAATCCAGAAATGCACCCTCTAATCCTCCCCAGCACACAGCAGCCCTTAGAGCAAGTGTCCACCTATGAATACCTAGGGATTACCTTTGACTCTGCTCTCACCTCCACCCCACATAAATGCCCTCTCAGCAGCCATCAGCCTCGGCTAGGCCTTCTGTACCGCACATGGACTGCCTCCCTCCCCAAGCGCTCAGAATGGTCATCACATCCTCTGTCCTGTCCATAGTGGATTACAGCCTGCCTATACACAATGCAGCTGTTAACACTACTATCAGTATAATCCAATTCTCTATAAACAAGGCCTGCAGGTTCCTGACCAGGGCACCCAGACTCACCCATACCTGCCTACTCTATGCCACTGCAAACCTCCTTAACCTAGAAGAAAGACTCTACTACCAAACCTGCCTACTATCCAAGAAAATTCTTCTCACGCTCTTCCCCCAGGAGTGACTGCATCCCTCCAACTCACCACCCCAACTGTGGCCACCCATAGCGAATAAGGCTACCCTACTGGTGCCCAGGACCAGGACCTCCTCAGCCCAGCGATCCTTCTGTTACAGGGCTCCTGCCTGGTTCAACTCCCTCCCAGTTAACGTTGCCAACATTCTCAAAATTGGTCCCTTTAAATCGCTCTTCGCAACCACCTTTTCAACATGTGTTGCTGTAAATGTAACTAAGTAAATCCATACCCCTTTCCTTCAGGCCTCCGAAGACTCATGCCAACTAGCACAATCCAACCTTGACAAAGTCCTCTGGACTGCTCCCCCTTCTCCTTAGAGCTCCTACTTGAAATTGTGTCTTTCTCTACTCTCAATGTAATTGCACTGCATGGGCTTATAGCTCCCATTTCTATTGCATGTTACCTATGTAAATTGACTATACATATACTCTGTATCACTGTAATAATGCTTTCATCACTGGAACCTATGTATTTTATGTATCACTGTCTGTATCTAGAACATTGTATTATTGTTTTGTCCTCATTGTGATGAGGTGCCTTTTGTAAACGAGTCTCTGGCTCAAAGGTTGCAAATCTGACTGTACTAATAAATAAATAAAGAGTTTCATAGTCCACAGTTTGCAAATATGTCAACATTTCCCTTAAGGTATGGGTGAATTGCTTTGGTACTGAAGTGTTGAGAACAAAAGAAACCACAACCTGGCATTTCTCTCCTTTCAATTCATGGATCAGGTCAACCACTCTGGGAAACTAGTATAGTTCTAATGAGGAATGCTTTTCAAGCTTGTATAACTATCTAGACATTCCTTTAGGGAAAAGGGGTTTTACGTGGGTAGACCTTCTTGAAGGCTGGAATAGTCGTAGGCCAGGTTAACTTTGGGGCCAGCAATTTAAAACCTGCAGCACAATTTATTAACAGCAGCTCAAATGGGATTCAGTAGGTCTTCTACTGCTTAATAAGGCAGATATTTCTGACCTATATCAAAGCATTGGAAATAATGACATAAAATGTGGAGACCAGGAACATTTAATGCTACTTGGTTATGATCCCCAAATCAAGAGATTCTCTGAATTGCAGGATGAAAGTTTGGATTGACAAGAATCAGAAAAGCCTAATATTCAACCCTCACTTGTTCTTTCTCTAATACAAGTATTTTCAAGGAAGTTTGTTTATCTTGTATTTTTGGAATCTTAATGGATTAGGGAGTAAATTAACTAACCAGTCATACAAGGACTATTTCAATTTGATCTACTGATCTGCCAAAAACATGGTGGTCCCTAAATGATCTCAAACTTCTGGTTTTGAATCTCATTTTCTTCCCAGCATGAAAATTAAAAAATCCAGTACAGCTCAGCCTGCCAGGATACAATGCAGTAACTTGCAGTAAATGACGTCACAAAATATTGCATGACAAAATAGCTTCAATGCTACTGAATTGCATTGTGCCCTACAGCATACTGCAGAATTCTGCTGTAATACTGCAAGCTGCTGCATTGCTTCCTGGCTGGCACCACTGTAGATCATTTGGGAGTCTCCTAATTACTATCACAATAGATTCAGGTCTTCAAAATGAATATTTAAACAGACCTTGATAATTCTCTCACCACTAAGTGTATTGAACTTGGTCGAAATTAATTCTTCTCAATGTTTATACACTGTCTGCCAACACAAACTATTATTCTAGAGATATTTTGGAGAAGTTAAAGAATACACCCTCCAGCCCAGTGGAACAGAGGGCTGAGGCACTTAACACCTCCAGCTCCCTCGCCTGTGACCTGAGTTTGGGAATGAGCTTGGGATGACAGGGATTTGCTGGGGGTGGGCTGGGAGTAGAACTGAGAGGCCAGCACTTGGCTGCTACTGAATGGAGGCTTGTTTGTAGCGCTGAGTAGATGGGGGACCAGGCACTAGGTATGGGTAGGTGGAGTGGGACCGCCACTTCCAGCGTGCATGCATGCCTTCATGTATGTGTGCAACTGAGTTGCTGAGGCCCAGGAGGTTAGCGGGGAAAGGTCAGATGAAAAAGGAGAGAGCAGCAAGGGTGCATGACACCCAATGGTCACATCTCCACCTGCCACATCACCAGGGGAAGCCAGAGCAGGAAAACTGAATTATGAGCATTAGGGGAGGTCGGACCTCCTCTCCTGACCCCGCCATGGGGACAAAGCCATAGGGGTACCCTCACCCAGTAGTCTTGGGAGGCACTGGACAGTGGAGGGATGGTGACAGTCAGCAAACAGGAGCCTCCTTCCGTAGCCCCTGGAGAATAAACAGAATATGGAGGGAGAAAACTACAACCTCATAGCTTATAAATTTTGTTTCCATGCCAACAGAAAACTATTTTCCTGTAGCTTTTGGGTCATATGTGTTTGCTTTAGTTTGTTTTCACTATTCATGCTACAGGTAGTCCCCTATAACTATGCTGGGGGTCTCCATTTTATGGTTGTTGAAACCTCATTGTCCATGAGAGCTGCATTAGCATTTGAGCATATTAGACAGAAAGGATTGGGACCTTCATGTACTTGGAAGGGATAAATAAGGTGGATTAGTAGTGTCTCTTTTAGCTGGTGGCAACCACTAACATGAGGGTGCAAAGTCTTAAGCAGGAGAGGAGGTTTAGGAGGGAGGTCAGGAAGCACTTCTTCACAGAGGGTGGTAGACTCTTGGAATGTGCTGCTGGAAGAGGTGGTCTTATTGAAGACAGTGGGCAGCTTCAAGAGAGGCTCAGATAGGCATGGGGAGAAGGTAAGGATCATGCGTGGGGAGGATGGGAGGAGTGAAGAGGGGCAGAGACAGTATCTCAAGGTGTGGACCCTGCAATATGAGCAGACTAGACAGACCAACTGGCTTTCTTCTCCTGGCTTCATCGTATGTTCATATATAAAGGAAGAACTCTGGACCAGGAGGCCAAGTTAGTTTGATAGAGACATGGGCAAGACAGTAAGGGAAAAGAGGACTATGTACAGGAAACCTAAGAAGTCTCAAAGGGATAAAGATATGGTGGAATACTTGGAAAAAGCTAAAGAGGTGAGCAGGTTGGTCAGGTAAGCCAAGGTCAGAAAGGAGTTACACATTGCAGAAGGGCTCAAGGAGGAAGAAGCCTTTTTCAAGTATATTAGTGAGAAAAGGACAAACATTGGATTAAAGATGAGGGGTTTGGTGCCGACTGCATCCAAGGTCAAGCAGTGCCTGGTTAGAAAAGGTTACAAAGGTTGTAGTTGGAACGGCACCTGCTTTAAAAAACACACACTATTGTGGCTCCACCTTAAAGTACATGGACAAGTCGGATTCTTCCAAAGTGCAAAAACTTTAATATAAGTACAAACTGCAGATATAAAAACAGTAGAATCCATCAATAACCCTCACAACTTATCAATTCTTTCTTAGGCGTGTGCTAAAGTCCAATAAAAGTATAAAGTCCAGTAAGTCCATGAAAGTGAAAACAAGCTGTATAAATGGTTGGCTTGTAAGGCTTCTGCAGTAAGGCTGAGGACATGCCCTCTGATGTCACCTGATGCGTTTTGCAAAGTGCTTTCCCAAAGTCTGAACACAGAGCAAGGAACTAACAGTTTAAAGGTACTCCTTAAAGTGACAGTACAATTAGATGCTGCAAAAGTGTGTCAGTTTTCAACAATTCCAGGTATGTTAAAAATAGTACAATTCATTATAAACACTCAAAACACCATAAATGCAGCTAAACATATCTATATAGGAAGAGGATAAAAGAGAGAAACTGTGCCAACTATACTTAACAGGGCACCAGTGCAAGGTATTGCACATAGTCCATAACGAACACCACAAGGCAACTTGTATTCATCACATGGGCTTGAGTAAGACTCACCCTGGTAGGTCTAAAGTCAAACTGTGCAAAGCTGCAAGACAGAAAAATATAAATAGATTAAAGAAGAGTACACAAATAACATATTATAAACAAAGCACAGCAATCCAAACCATCACCATTAAAACAGAATAATCATCTTTTCTTCCTTAAGAAAGGTTTATCTCAGTCCTCTCATTTAGTCCAGGGTGGTACATAGCTCTCATAGCAAAATCCAATATTGCTCTCTCCTAAGGAGCAAGTTGTCAGTAATCACCACCTCTCCTGGTCAAAATCAGCCAAAATTGGTTTCTCAATTCATGTAAATATAAATGCATGCTCATTTTATCTCTTGCTCTAGAAACATGTTATGCCAGGGCATTATTGCTATCACAATTAAGGATAGCCCTGGCATGTTCCCCTATTCTGGTTTTAAATTGTCTTTTTTGTCTTCCCTATATAAAACTTACTGAATTTACATTCAGCCATGTATATTACTCCTGAGGTACTGCAAGTAATGGAACCTCTAACTTTCACATCTCTACCAGTAGCATGATTCTTAAACCATTTAGTATTTTTACCATGGCACAGTACTTACAATTCCACACTTACTGCAACCTCCACTATGTTCTGTGAGCCAATTTTTTGGTCTGTCTGGAACAGGTTGGACAGAATGCACCGCAATATCTTTTATGTTTCTGCCCTATGTTACGGTACCCCATTTTGGGGCCATTAGCATCAATTATTTTTAGTCTCTGATCCATAGAAACTGGATGCCAATGTTTTTTAATAATAGTAGCAATCTCTTGTGATTGTGGGCTACAAGTTGACACAAAAGTCATTTGTGGGTCATGTTTCTTTTCTTTTTGTTTGTTCACTAACTGCGTTTCCTAGCCATAGCATCAACCTCACATCTGGCTTTTGTTATTATTTCATCGCTATAATCACTATCTTGCACTCTTTCTGTTAGTTCCTGTGCCCTTTTGCATATTCTGTCTGACTACTGCAATTTCTTTTGGTGCTAATATACTGTCCCTTGGGTATAGCTTTCACAACATGTCTTGGGATGGTTGCTGCTGGCACCAGGAGTGTGTTGCGGTCAGTATTTTTCTAAACAAGTCAGTACTGAAGAAGGTTATGTCGAAGAAAAATATGAGATGAAAAAGAGATTTAAGGCTGGAGGTTAAAGTGACCAGTGTATACAGAATGTTATAGATAGGGTAGATCAAATGCAGAAAGTTGATTTGTTACAAAAGAGAGTTAAAACACAAGAAAATAAATCACAAGTATCAAAATTGATTACTGTATTTAATGTACAGGTACCAGAAAATTTTAATATTATACAACAAAACTGGAATATTTTAAGTGTGGAACTGAGATTGAAGGATGTTTTTGAACATGGTCCAAAATTTGTTTACGAAGAGAAAGAAACTTGGCTGATCTCCTTGTACATGGAAAACAAAATATTACAGTAAGCATTGTCAGTACTCCCCAATAGCAATTACAGATGTGGGTCTTGTACTGCTTGTAACTGTATCCAGGTGGGATCAGTTTTTCACTACCTAGCTGCAAGAACCCTCATTATATGAAAGATTCGTCAACTGCAATACAGAATCTGTCATCTATTTAGTCACCTGTAGCTGCAACTGGTTTTATGTAGAAAAAGCCAGGAGGAAATTTAAGCATATGATTCTTGAACATTTAAGTTGTATCAGATCCAAAAAACAAGAAAATCGTTGGCTCTGCATGTACAGTTAGCTGGACCTGGGCATTCATTTAGCTTTAGGGGACTCGAACAAGTCACCTTAGGTCCAAAAGGAGAGATCTGGACAATGAACTCCGTGCAAAGAAACCTTTTGGCAATATAAGTTAAAATCTAGTTGCCCCCTGGTTTAAATGATGTCTTCCAGTTAACACCATTTTTAAGGAACGTAGAAAAATATTGTACTAGAAATGTTGCAATAGTGAGATTTTGCTATCAGATACAGTATATGTATTATTTTGGTGACATTAATTGGTAAATGTATTGAGCATTTTCATTAGTGCTTCTTTTCAATCATGTTACATACAATTCTCCTTTTTAATCAGCCAGAGAGTATAATATTTTCTGTATTTTAGAACATTAATAGGTAGGTTGTGATATTTTTGTGCATATCTTTGGCGTGTGTATATATGTCTACATTTGTGTATTTAAAGTTTCATTTGATTCTTGTCTTTAGTATGTGTGAATTTGTCCATGGGGGTGTGATTTTGTGCACTATTTAAGTGGTGATCATCTGAGTCTGGCGTCTTGATAAAGCGTCTCATGATGACGTAAACGTTGATGGTTACTGGAGTGCTACCACTCATTTGTACCTTAACATTGTTTGTTTCTACTGTTTTTAAACATTAAACCAGTTTTATAGTGTCCTAATGTGAGGACTTGCTTTCTTCGGTGATAACTATTGAGCCCGTGTTTCTTCCTCTGCCTGCTGTTGATTTTTGTAGCATGGCTCCAGCCGATATACTGACTTGAGCTCAAGCTGCAATAACCTTCAGTACTGACCCCCATCTTTAAAAATCTCTCAAGTCAGGAAGCTGACCTCATTTCTGCCAAACTGATGCTAAAGCGCAAATCCTGTTGCTCTCTTCCAAAAACATAAAATTCAAACAGCTCTTCCTCACCCTTCCACACAATGAAGATATCATAAAAAAGTCTCCATAAATCTATTTTTGGTAGGAAGGGTTAGTCTCACTTCTCACTGTTTCCAACTCCCATTTTGCCAAACAGAGATTGTCTTTATGAAAGAAAAGGATGGACCAGTGCCACAAGGTAGGATGGGGCGGATAAGGGAGGGTATGGACTGGAAGAAAGGATCTCAGAAGACATGGTGAAGGAGGACTCAAGGCCCTCAAAGTAAACAAGTCCCCAGGACTGGATGATATTCACCCAGGGCATTAAGAGAGCTGGCAGAGGACCTAGCTGGTCTAATGGCAGATCTGTTCAGCAGCTCACTAGATATGGAGGTGGTACTGCAGAAGTGGAAAACTGCACATGGCACCTTGCTTACAAAAGTGGGCCCAAAGATGACCCCTAGTAACTACAGGCCTGTCAGTCTGACCTCCATTGTTGGCAAAATAATGCAGACCATTCTGAAGGAAAGACTGGTCAGGTTCCTGAAGGCAAATGGGCTTCAAGATGAGAGGCAACATGGGTTCATGGCAGGAGATCCTGTCAAACCAATCTGATCAACTTTTGACTGGTAATAAGGACAGTAGAAAGGGCCAAGAGATTGACATACTACTGAATACTTAGATTTCAGCAAGGTCTTTGACTCAGTGCCTCACAAGGGGTTGATCAGGAAGATGGATTCTAGGGCAGAAAATAAATTAACTATGTGGGTAGCAAATTGGTTAAGGGGTAGGACTCACAGTATGGTTGTACAGCTGTCTGGATCAAGGAAGTCACAATGGGGTGCCACAGGGATCAGTGCTCAGACCGGTGTTGTTCAACGTGTTCATAAATGACATTGGAAATTGCATAAAAGTAAAGTCTGACTCTTTGCAGGTAACACCAAGTTTTGTGGGAGGGTAGATATGAATGCGGGGTACAGGACCTTAAAAAAAAACTAGCAAGGCAGGAAAGATGGTCTGATATATGGCAGCTCTGGTTCAATGCAAAGAAGTGCAAAGTCATGCACACAGGAGGTAGAGCCAAGGGCTGACTACAGCCTGTTGGGAGGAGTCCAGGTCGCCAAATCGGAAGAGGAAAGGAAGTGGGGTAGCCATCATCAGCAACCTAAAATGAACAACACAGTGCAGAAAGGCAGCAGCCAAAGCAAATGATGCTTGAGTGTATTGTGAGGGGTTCACAAGCAGATGGGAGGAGTTTGTATTGTCACTGTACAGATCTTTGTACGACCACACCAGGAGTATGGCATACAATACTGGAGACCCTACCTGAAAAAGCTATCAGCATGCTCAAGGCAGTCCAAAGAAGGCAACAATAATTGTCCAGGGTCAGTAGGGCAAAATGTATGAGGACAGGCTGAGGGACCTCACATGTACTAGCTCAAGGAGAGAAGGGAAAGGGGGACATGCTTGAAACCTTCAAGTACCTAAAGGATGTAAACAAGGGAATACAGAGGACCTCTTTTGTCTCAATGGGAACAAGACCACAAAGGACACCACTATATATGGTGGTGGGAGGAAGGTTCAAGGAGGAGGTCAGAAGCTCTTCACAGAGCAGTGATGATGGGGTGAAATGAACTCCCAGAGGAGGTTGTCTCTAAAAAGACAGTGGATGGATTTCTCAAAAGACAGTGGATGGATTCAAGAGGGGTGGGACAGGGTTAAGGGAGGTCAGGGTTGATGGGGAGCAGGACAGGGTGAAGGGATGGTCAGCACTGATTGGAGGCAGAGCCCACAGTAGTTGCTGGAGGAGGGACTCTGCAATCGAGCAGACAAGATAGACCACATGGTCTCCTTCTGCTCATTATTTTCCTGTTTTTAACCCTCCCCGTACTGCACCTCCCTAGTACTGCACTCAGGTGCCAGTGTTTATGGTATGAGCCTAATCCTGGTTTGGGATTAGAACCCACAACCTTTGGCCCAATGGCGGATGGTCTACCAACTGAGTCATGCTGATACCTAAAATCTTTTTCTATCTTCCCATAAGCTTCTCAGATTGTGCTTTGATGAGCAAATCGGCTCTTTCACAGCTAGGTTTTCTCCACATACTTAAGCATGTGCAGCAGATAATTCAGCCTTCAGGCATAGCCCATTCATTTACCTGCAGATTATAGAAGCCATGGCAAGAAACTGTATTCTTGTTTAAAATAGAAAGAGAGATAGCTCTATAAAGAAGGATATTGGTTAATCAAAAAATAAAAAAACTGCATCCTTGGCTATCAGCTAACAGGACTGTCCATAAAGGGAATCATATCTGGATTGTCTAGACAATTCAGTGTCTCCTGAACTTTTATTAAATTTAGTTTAGAACTATACAATAGTAACCAACTTTTCTAAAACTAAAAATAACAAGCTGTTGTATCTCCTTTATGTTCCTGTGGTGTATGGCAGTTGGATAATATGAAATGTCTAGTTCAATAAGGTTACATTCTAATTCAGCTAGAGTTTCGATTTTGGGTTCCCCACTGTAGCCCATTCTCACTACAGACAGTTGTGTGGGGAGCAGGAAGAGACAGCCCCTCTGTAGCCCACTCACCCTTCAGGTAAAATTTAGGTGGTACAGGAAGAGAACAACCCACCCCTAGCCCACATAAACCAAGTTATTCAGGAAGATTGCAGTGAATAGTTATTACATCTTTAAGTAAAAAGCAAGAACTTTTCTGTTTGGTGCTCCAGGGTTAATTAATAAAAGGTACAATTTGGAGGAACTCAATGTTCTATTTAATTTTCAGATCTTTCATTGATAGGAAGTAAAAGTCTAGGAGCTACTGTTCTGTACTGACTTTTTGCACTGGTCGAGTCACCAATACCTAAAATGATTAACTAGCCTAAATATACTTTCATTTGACTTATAAAAGAATGAATTGATCTTTTTATAAGAACTCGCTTCCCACTCTTCTGTGAACACACAGCAGTATTTTAGTCATGCAGAGATCTGGGCGTGCAGTTCATGCTGACCTGACATGAGAGAAGCAGACACTCTGAGCTGCACATATGATTAGTGACATTTTGCAAGCTTGCACTGCACATTCAGCCAGGCCAGTTAAACCATTTGTGCACATCATTTTGTGAATGTGTTGTCCTTGTGGTGGCAGGGTGTTATGGGTAACATATTTACTAAAGGGCTACTGGGAGACGGTTTGTCCTTGTTGTTGGAGCACAAAGCTTTATGTTAACCAACCTGCAGCCTCGGTTAGACTCTTAACAACCACCACTTACTATGTGATTCTGAGCAAGTCATTTAACCTCCCTCTTCTTAACCTCTTTGTAATCTCACTCTAGTCTGAGTTCTTTCTTAATCTCCTTGGTGATACACAACATTATTCCCTTTCTGGTGCCCCAGAGTCCCTGGTGCCTTACACTAAGGGGTATCCATGTGATCCAGGAGCACAACCGTAGCTGGCCTCAGAGGTTTGAGTACAGGTACCCCAATATTAGTGCTCCAGAGTCCTTGGAAAATAGAGCCCTGTTCTTCTTATTTATTTTTATTTCTCTCCCTCCTGCCTGTGGTTTACTCTGATCCCTCTCCCTGTTGCCATGTGCTGGGAACCTGCTCTGGCGGTTCCCAGCACATGGGCAGGGGAGGGCAGGCAGGCAAGCAAAGACTGTGGAGGATTCCGGTTTAGAATCCTCAGCCTGCAGTGAACACCAATGGCCATTCCTTGTAGTTCAGTAAGCCTGTGAAGAAAAAGGAGAAGCAGCGAGGAGAGGATGGCTAGCCAGGACAAGGCTGGAATGAAAGTGAGGGACTAACCAGCTGTTCCTCTGTCCCTCCTGATCTCCTTGCCTGTCCAGAATGCCTGTGGCTCTCCCTCCTGTCCTGCACCATGTGGCTTTATCAAGTTCCTTAATGGGTTCCTCAGTGTAGGGGCGACATCCATCAGGAGGGGCTGCAGCAACAGGTCATCCCGCCATTCTCCAAAAGTAGCTGCAGTTGAAGCAGAGGTCAGTGAGAGGAGGTAGATTCAAGGCCTCCTCCTCAACACTCAGCCATGGACTGGAGCAGGCAGTAGAGTGAGTAGCAGAAGTACCAACACCAGGTGCTGGATGCCCAACGAAAAGACTAGCAGTTTGTTTTTAATAAAAATAAAAACTGAACTGTTGCACCTGACATCATGGCCACATGGAGGGACAAGCCAGGCCCCATTCTCATGGACCACCTACAGGGTGAAGTTAAGAAAAGCTCTTCAGGAGCAACTGATGGGGAGTGGGAGGCAACTATAGAGTGGAGTAACAAACGCTCCATAGGAGCTAATACAAGATGTGGTATGAGATATTTAAATGATGCTAATAAATATTGATGAGGGCACAGCATTTAAAGAGATAGTGACCTGGTTTAAGACTGCCTAACTGAACTGCATTGAAAATACTGCCTAGTGTTGTGGTACCCCTATGTCTGAACTGTGTGTGTGTGTGTGTGTGTGTGTTCCCTCAAAAGACTGCCTAATTGCCCACCTACCCCACTGACAGACTTTTTCATTGGCCTGTTTTCCCACCAAACCGATGGTGTGAGTTGTCCTCATTGTATTAAAGTATACCTGTAAAAGTGGGACCCCACAGCTCCTGCCCATGTCTGCAAAGCATTAAAGGGCACTGTCAAAGTAGTCTGTGCCTTACTAGAAAAAATCTAGTTTTCAATGTGCATTAACAACACAAGACTGTAAATGCTTTATTGAAAATACACACCATGGGCTCGATTCTCAAGAGGGCAGACCAGCGCAAGCTGTGACAAACAGCTTGTGCCAAAGCCCAGTGTGCCAGGGGCCCTGCATCAGATTCTGGTACAAGAGGTGTCCCGCGCCTAAGTCCCTACATTTGTCACAACCTCCCTGTGTGACAAACACAAGGTGTACCAGAGGGTTTTCACTAAGCTGCAGTGGCAAAGGCTAGCGGTCTCCCCATCCCCAATCCCCTGATAAAATAATTCAAGTCCCATCCCTGGTGGTCTAGTGCCCCCCATCCCTGATGTTGCCTGTTATAAAAGATATAATAAATCCCCTTTCCTAGTGGTCTAGTAGCCCCCTGCCATCCCTGATGTTGCCCATTATAATTATGTATTATTAAACCCCCTTACCTAGTGGTCTACAGGCCCTCCCTGATCCCTGATGGGAGCAAGGACATTATGCTCCTGTCATTTCTCAAGCCCCACCACTCTCAAGCAATGACAGTTTGCTCTCGGACAAATTGGCTCCCTGACTAAATCACTCCTGAAGATTACGCACCTGTAGCTAGTGGAATTACTACATCAGTAAAAGATCTCCCTCACTCCCTCACTCCCTCCCTCCCTCAGTTTACCTTGCAATGCAGCTAGCATTTCTGCATCTCAGTCACTCAGATCAGCACCAGATCACGATCATTACCTCCCTCCCTCAAAGTACCTTGATTTCTGCGGTAGATCCTTCAATAACGTCGCAGCACTATATCTGGATCATTTTAATTAAAATAGCAGTGGCCCAAGAAGCAGCAGTCCCATCGATGTTTTGAGTTTCCTCACAACTTCACAGTTTAACCATCAGCACTTACATTTTTATTTCATGGCACATGTAAGGCTTACTTATTATATCCAAAATAGTTTCATTTGCATAGCAAAATGTTTTTGTATTTTATTTTATTGCTTTTGTAGTGGGGGGTCCCAAGAGAGCAAAATAACCAGAAGCAGTCAGTGAGAGGCAACAAGTTGCAAGTTTGGAATGCAGAAAGTAGAAATCTCAGAAATATCGGATACATACTATTTGAATTTGTTAGAATGTTGCTAGAGTATGCCATAGCAGAACATGCATGCATGGGGCAACTGCTTGCAGAGTATGTCAGGGATACACAATTACACATTGTGTCCAGGATGTATATTTGGTATGTGGTGGTGATGATGCTCAACTTGGAATGCAATAGTAATGCAAGCAGTGAGGCCCATCCAGATCCAAACTGAACTATGGAATGCCCGTTTCAAACAGAGCAGTGTAACCCTTTAATTTGCTAACACTCACTGAATAGATCTTTGCCAAAAGTTCCTTAAGAAGTTTTGGGAGGTCTTGTTCCACTGATCAGTGGTATGATCCAGTGTAGCTTAAAAGTTAAATTGGGCACCAAACGTACCTTTACCATCCCATTACTAGGCAGGGACCAACAGTTTAAATATTACATGTTTTGCATTTGCTGTCAGTTGCTACTAGCGGGAGTGAAATACCTGGGAGTGAATGTGCATGGAGGTGAAATGACAGGAGTGAAAGTGGTGGGAGTGAAATGACAGGAGTGAAATGTCGTAGACCCATCCCGATGTTGCCCTTATATGTACTTAATAAATAACACCCATGTCTGGTGGTCTAGTGGACCCCCAGCAGACAGTGCCCATCACCTTGCTCCCCATCCCTAAACCCCAAGCCGGCAATCAGCACAGCCCTCATCTCAGCACCACAGCCAGCTGCCAACTGACCTGTCAGTGCGCACATACTGTATTATACAGTATGCACTCAGTGACAGGTCAGCCGGCAGCCAGCCGTGGTGGTGAGAGGTGGGCGCCAGCTGCCGGCTCTGGGTTTAGGGAAGGGTGGAAGCAGACTGGTGGGCACTACCTGCCAGGGTGGAGGTCCACTAGACCACCAGGCATGGGGTGTTATTTATTAGGTATATATGGGCAACATCGGGATCGGGAGGGGGGGCCACTAGACCACCAAGGAAGAGGGATTTTATGTATTTCATTTATGGTCTACATCAGGGATTGTGGCGGGGGTACACAGCAAATTGGAGACAGCCATCTCAACCCTCCCAGAAGACATTTCTAAATACCCTTAGACCAGCCAGGGCTGGTCTAAAATACTAGAAATTTGCCCTCTGAGAGTTTTGAGAATCCCACATTAGGGGATATGGCAGCCTGTGTCTGCAGCAAGCCTCCTTGCACCAAGCTGCAGCCTATTTTGTGGTTCACAGGCATTGTAAGCCCCATTTGGGCAGGCAGCCTGTGGTTGACTCAGGCTGCCATTAAGAATCTGTCCCAGTGCATCTTTTAGCACAAGGGCACCTTGCACCATTCCTTGTTATAGGCCTATTTCTATCCTCCCTATGCTAAACAAGATACTAGAAAAGCTAATTTGTAACACACTACAAGACTTCTTAGAGAGATACAACATTTTGACCCCAAAACATACGGTTTCTGAAAACAGCATGGGACTGGCACTGCCCTTGTTAGTTTGACCATTTACATCTTAAATTCTGTAGATCAGGGTCTTCTTGTAGGTGGGGTCATATATAGACCTCACCAAAGCCTTTGATTTGGTAAATCGCCAGCTGCTAATCGAAAGCTTGAATCCCTGGGACTAGATGACTCATCCTAAAGTCCAAACTATCTGGAGGTAGATCTCAAATTGTAAAATGACATGGTGCACTCTCTGGCCAGCAGCATACTAGATGGAGTCTCAAAAGGCTCCATCCTAGGACCTTATTGTTTTGTTATTCATAAATGACCTCCCCTGCACACTGGAGGTGCTAAAGTCACTCTGTATGCAGATGACATGGTACTTTACAGAACTGCTCTAAATTCAACCCAGTTGAGTGAGCAATTAGGTAAAGACCTGTTGTCGCTTGAAAACTGGCTCCATGCCAACAAACTCCCTCTTAGTGGGAAAAAACAAAGGCAATGTTGTTTGGGCCAAGAAGCATTGGTACATGACCTCACCATAAAACATGTTCTCAGCCTCTCTGACATGACAAGGGTAGAGGTGGTCGACTCTATCAAGTATCTAGGGGTCCACCTTGACCAAGTATGAGATGAGTATAAGATTCATATCAGCCACCTGACCAAAACTATTAATCAAAAGATGGGCCTCCTGTACTGTCTGAGCCCATTCCTTACCACTGAATCCCGCATTAGAATTGCCCAGAGAACCCTCCTTCCTATCCTACTTCATGGGGCTCCAGTACTACACTTTATCAGAGTACGGAGCTTCAGATGTTGTGGACCCTGTATCATAGAATAGATAGGTTAGCCAACTCAGCCCAGACACATGAACAGCACTGTATAGTATTGAGGCTCCTCGGTTGGCCTTCACTCAAGGGAGGCTTACCTACCCCTCCCATGCTTAGCCTACAAACTAATGCAGAACAGCACCCCCCAGTCTAAAAAAACTGCAACAACTCAAACAATGCAACAGAACATTAAGGTCCTCAGAACACTGACTACTCCAGGTACCCAAAGTCAGAACCTCATGTGGAGCTCTGTCCTTCTCTTCTTCCATCCCTTCCTATGGAACAGGATCCCATGCAGTATCCAGTCCTCTACCTCGCTAAGGAGCTTCAAAAGAGCTCAAATCCTATTTGTTGAACTTGAGCCACTGTTCCTGTTATAAATGATTGGGTTTTCTTTTTCTCTCCAGGCACAAGCGTAGTAGATCTTGAACCATAATGAAGTCCTATATCTGTCCCTTCCCATGATGTACAGGACTGGACTCCCCCTTCCTTTTATTTTATTCCTTGCTACCCCAATATATTCCTATTGAACTGCCTGCACAATGTACTCCTAATGTACTGTCTGTCATTGATTCTCTGTACTGCTGAGATTGTGCTGTGTGATATTGTTGACTAAGTGTTGTATTTCTCTGTAAGATGTGTTTATGGTTGCTTTCAACATATGTAATGTATAATGTAATGCTTCATGTCCCCTGTAATTAACCCTGGGTCGCCCTGAAAAAGGGACCTCTGGTCTCAGTGGGTCTACCAGTTACCAAAATTAAATTAAATTAATTAATTAATAAAGTCCCATTATTATTTTTCCATAATTTTGTGTGTGCATATTTCTTATAATGTACAAAATTGAGTTTTTACTAACACTAAGTATTGCCATTGGTTGGTCTCAGGTCGTGTCTGTAACCTTGTGGAAGTGGTTGGTACTGCATCCCATGGGCAGTATTGCACACTGGACCTGGCCTGCTTCTCTTTCTCTGGATGGAGGCACCATACTATTTTCTTCTATTGCCTGAAATGAACCTCCCAGGCAGAGGAGTCTAACAGGCCCCTCATCCTTGTTTGTAGCCCTCAAGGGTGCAAGGAAGGGTTAGTTATAATAGTAACATCAAACAACTGCAAAGCGACCCAATTACATAAACCAAAGTTCCTGCCCTCACAGCAAGGAATTTGCTCTTGTTTTCAGAGCAAGGAGGCAGCTGACTGAGGCAGCTAGAATATTTCTACTAGAAAATTTCTAACTAGAGGGTAGGTACACAGATACTTTATTAGCAGTGTAGGATCTACAAGGTAAATTGGGACCTTCAGTCAGGGTACAAAAAAAACATAGTAGTTATCAATGTGCTAATCTGATTTGGGAAAGGCATCTGACAAACATCTTTGGCGTTAGCTGGGTGAGGACAGTTGTGAACTAGGGGTGTGGGCACGGGGTCATAATGTCACAGACAAAACCATGAACATCACAACTGCACAGCAGGAAATAGAGTGTGCAACACCTGAAAAGTCTTCTTTGTTGTTGCAGGGGCTTTGCCTCCCCATCCCCCCCCGAACTATTATAATCAACTCAGAGGGTGTGGACACTGGGGCAAAAAAAAATAAAAGTAAGAGATTCCCTAGCAGGGAATCAAACTACGATCCCCAACTCACAAACTGTAGGGTCAGGTGCTCTAGGCACTCCACCATGGGAGCGGTTCAACCAAGCACCCAACTGGCAGTGACTACATCCACTTCCTCCTACATGGTGAATGATGGGGTAGTGACACTATCACGTCGCTCATATTCCCCTGTCACTCTAATACCTACGCTACCCAGCGTGCTCTTGCTATGTGCAGGTTAGTGTGCACAATTATGACCCGGTGCCAGGAGGGTGAAGCAAGCAGAAGTGAAGCAGTTGTCTGCATTTAGACTTGCCTAGCTTTCTTACAAGAGCACTTTAAAGGACTCCCTCCTATCGTGTCTCATGCCGTTCATGTCCCAGCAGGCATCTGCAGGTGACAGCAGGCACACAAGGAGCTCTGCCAGTCCAGTAAGATAAGGTAGGGTCAGGGGTTAAATTGGGCCAGCATGCACAAGAGCTGAGTTTCATCAATTCTGACTGCCCTCAGTCACTAGCAGAATGCACCAGAACGCTGCTAGCAGGCAGTGATAAAATACATGATGGGACTGGTGCAGTGCAGTAGCTGCTGTGGGGCAGCAGTCTTCTGGAAGATGTTCTGGAGAATGCGGTGCTGTCCCATCCACAGGCACCTCTCTGGGCTGATGGTGGAGGTTGCTCATCTCCGGGCTGAGTTGGCCAAGATTCAGGGACCTCCTCCTTCATCCAGGGACCACCAACTCTGCCCCACTGCCTCAAAGGTTGCCTGGGCTGAGAAGCAGCTGGACTATGGTGGGCTCAGCAAGGGTGAAGGTGGTGGGGCAGAAGCACATCTCAACTACACACTGACATCCCCACAGCAACAGACACAATGCCTAGAGTTGGCACTGTACTGTCAGGGATGTCATTGTGCTTCTCATCAGGGCTGCACCCTGGAACCCCACACCTCGGTCTCTAAATATCCAACTCCAAGTCAGAGTTGGACTGTGGAGGGTACAACACTGGGAACCAAGCTGCCTGTGTCTGCCTTGCACCAGCACAGTGACACACCACAGACAGGCGAATTCTGTCACTGTGCTGGTGTTTGAGGTGGAGGAGTCAACCTTTGTGTCGGCATACCTTCCACTCCACAACTCCTATGCTGTGCTGACAGGATGGAACTGTCCCAAAGAGGCACCCACAGTGGAGACCAAGGAGGATGTGAGGTCCTCCATGGTGGATACCCAGGGGCGAGGCAAAGGACCCCAGAGGAAGATGGAGCAACTCCTGGTGAGGGATTTTATTGTTAGGGAGATAGACTTGGGAGTAGATGGAGTGGGAGAGAGGAGGTTAAATGCTTACCTGGTGCCAAGGCTTTGATGAATGGAAAGTGCATCCAAAGGATCGCTGGGGCAGCAGGATGGGAAGGAGAGCTAAACATCATTGTTCACTTGGGACAAATGATCTAGCTGGTCATGAGGTTTGGGTAGTGCAGGAGGACTTCAGGGAACTGGGAGGTTCTTAGACAAGTGACATGCACTGTAACCTTTCTGGGTGCTACGGTCAATGACAAGGGGAGGACAGGGCACTCCACACCACAAGAGTCAACAGATGCTTGAAGGACTGGTGCAGAGTACAGGGCTTGAGCTCCATTGGGAACTGGGACCAACCTGGAGTGATACAGGCCTATATAAGTGGGATGGACTGCATCTATCCAGGGGAAGAAGATCCTGAGTGAGAGGTTCAAATGCTTCATTGGCAAGCATTTAAACCAGCCAAGGGGGGTGAAAGTAGGCAGGAAGAAACTAACTGTCCCCCACAGGATAAAGCAATCAGTAGCGAGGACCCTAGAGTTGGGAAATTGATACCAAAACCTAAAACTGAGATAGGTAGAATGGCAGAGATAAGGAAGAATGGGAGTAAAAACAGGAGGGAAGGGAGGAAGACATGGGGAAGGAGGAAGCTACTAGAGGGGGATGCAAAACTTGAAGGCCATGGGCATGTCTGCAGCCTTGTAAATAAAATCCAAACCTAGTGGCCTTGATATCAGAGGTGGATCTGGACATTGTCCCTGTTACCAAGACATGGCATATGGGGAACCATGAATAGGATGCAGCCATACCAGGTTACACTCTATTTAGAAAAGACAAGGTGAGAAAAAGGGTGGAGGGTAGCAATCTATGTCAGGGAGGAATTAAAGCAACTGAAGTTCAGGGAATGCAGGTGGGAGCAGAAGCACTGAGGTTCACCCTGGAGACAGGAAATGGCACGCCATTAGCATTGTCATGATCTTCAGACCTCCAGCACAAGAGGAGGAGATGGACGGGGTACTAGTAGAAGCCATCTACAAAATGACAGCCAAAGTGAAGTGCTGCTGGTGGGAGACTTCAATTTGCATCATGTGAATGGAGCACCCAGGCTGCAGCCACGGCCAGAGCAGAGGCATCCTGGATCCCTGCAGGGGGCATGCCTCAAGCAGCTTGTGGCAGAACCCACCAGAGAAGGAGCAATATGGACCTGGTACTCACCAATGGGGACAGAGTCACAGATGTAATGGTGGGTAGCAACCTGAGGTCCAGTGATCATCATAAGGTGTGGTTCAATGTGAGAACAGTGGAGTAGTCAAACCGCACAAAAGCAAGGGTCCTGGATTTCAGATGGGTCAACTTTGTAAAAATGGGGGAATGCCTCAAGGAAGTCCTGGAAGGGGGAAGAAGGGAATGTGAGAGAAACAATGGGCTAACCTTAAGGGAGCCATAGCAGAGGCAACAAGCCTTTGTGTGGGGCCAATTAAGCAAAACAAAGAAAGAAAAACATTATGGTTCTCAAAGGACATGGCTGGGAAGGTAAGAGAGAAAAGGCTAACTTTCAGGAGGTACAAGGAAACACAGAGGGAAGACAGGGAACTGTATCTGGAAAAGCAGAGGGAGGCAGGGAAAGCAGTCATTAGTGCAAATAAAGGAAGAAATAGCCCAGGCAATTAGGAAAGGAGACAAGACCCTTTTCAAATACATTAGCAAAAGAAAGAACCAGGGGTGGGATTTGAGGTTAAAAAGGAAGTGAGGAGAGGGTGTGGAGGGACCTAGAAAAAGCAACAATTCTGAACAAATATTGTGTTCAGTATTACAAAAGAAGGGAAGGAGAAGGTGGAAGACCACTACTGGGTGATAGGGGCATCAATGGGAGAGGTGGACACCAGGCCTTTTACAGAGGAAAGAGTCTTAAAAGAACTCGAGAATCTGAAAGGGACAACGCTATGGGGATGGATGGGATACATCTCAGAATATTAAAAGAACTTAGAGAGGTGCTGGCAGCACTACTAACAGCCCTATTCAACAAATTGATAGAGACAGGGGTGGTTCCAGGGGACTGGAGGAGGGCAAATGTAGTCCCTCTCCACAAAAGTGGGAACAGGGAGGAGGCTGGCAACTAAAGCCAGTCAGCCTGACCTCAGTGGTGGGAAATTAATGGAGTCACTGCTAAAGGAAAGGATTGTGATATTTCTTGAATCCAGCAAAGTACAGGATTCAAGGCAGCATGAATTCACAGAGGAAGGTCTTGCCAAACAAATCTGATAGCTTTCTTTGACTGGGTGACCAAGGAAGTAGATCAGGGAGGGTGGTGGATGTGGCCTACCTAGATTTCAGTAAAGGCCTTGACACTGTCCCACATAGGAGGTTGGTAAATAAGTTGGGCAGCCTGAGAGTGGCCCCAAGGTGGTAAGCTGGGTCAGAAACTGGTTGAGGACAGGACACAGAGGATGGTGGTGAATGGCATTCAATCAGAGAGGTTGTAGATGCATGAAACAGCCTTTCTGAGGAAGATGTGGAGTCAGGAACAGTGGAAGAGTTCAAGAATGCATGGGACAGGCATAAGGCAATTCTAGTGGGGGTAGGAGGAAGTAAGCTGTTGATTAACTAGAATCTGCAGCTTATCCATCAGAGTAGGGAAATGGCAGACTAGGTGGGCCAAGTGGTCCTTATCTGCTGTCAAATTCTATGTTTCTATGTTTCTAATCCAAGGAGAGGGGTGACCAGCAGGGTGCCACAAAGATCCATGCTGGGCCAGTCCTCTTCAATGTCTTCACAAGCGAAATTGCAGAGTGGCTGGAGGGAAAGGTATGCCTCTTTGCAGGAAACACTAAGATCTGCAAGAAGGTTGACACTCATGAGGGTAGAAAAATGAGAAAGGAGCCAAACATGCTTGAGGAGTAGTCAAGAGTGTGACAGCTAAGACTCAATGCAAAGAAGTGCAAAATCATGCATTCGGGCACAGAAATCCAAGGAGGAGTACAAGATGGGTGGAGAGGTATTTACGGCCACCAATCAAGAAAGGACCTGGGGGTAATCATATTTGATGACCTACAGGTAACCAACCTAAAGGTAAACAAACAATGTGAGAAGACTGTGGGGAGAGCCAGTGGGATGCTTGGGTGCATAGAGAGAGGTATCACCAGCAGAAAAAGAAAGTGGTTATGCCACTGTGCAGATCACTAGTGAAACCTCATCTGGAGTACTGTGTCCAGTTCTGGAGGCTGCATTTCTGGAAGGACATAGACAAAATAGAGGCAGTCCAGAGAGGGCAACACAAATGATGCAAGGACTGCACCAAAAGTCAAATGAGGAAAGACTAGAGGACCTCAACATGTATTCCCTGGAAGAGAGGAAAGAGGGGGATATGATAGAGATATTCAAGTACATCAGGGGTATAAACAAGGAACAGTAGGCTAGCATCTTTCAGAAAAGAAGGTGTGCAAGAACAAGAAGGAATGATATGAGGCTAGAGGGGTAGCTTCGGGGCAATGTGAGAAAATACTTTTCACAGAAAGAATAGTGGATGCTTGGAACAGACTTCTTGCAGAGGTGGTGGGGGCAAAAACAGTAGGGGAATTCAAGAATGCATGGGATAGACATAAGAGCTACCCTGCAATAGGGAAGAGAAGGTAAGCCGCAGATCAACTAGGGTCTATGTATTGCATTAGGTAGGGAAGCCTAAGTGAGCCACAAAGTCCTTCTCTGCAGTCACCTTCTATGTTTCTGTGTTTTGCTGGTAATGTGTAATTCTGTATTAAATATTCTTATTTCTGAGACTGTGCTAGGCAGGTAAAATGTTCATGATTTTTTCAGAATTAGTTGTGGCTAGAGAACACAGTGTGACTTGCACCAGATGATGAAGAGATGAAAATTATTACTGTGCAGTTTATGTATTCATTGGTTTGCTTCAAAATATGTGTGGATGGCAAAGAAACTGAGACAAAAACATCAAAATGCATTCGTTTTTGTTTCTGAATTCTTCCCTTAAAGTAGTTTAACTGTTTTTGTGATTTTGTGGTGTGCCTGAAACTTCAAAATAGCAGGGCATATTAGCTGTTGTCCTATTTCAGATTGCCCCTTATATCCTGTCTTCAAGATGCCCACCCCATTTTGAGTTGCTGTAACAACTTCTTTTATATTTGAAATAATTTGCTGCAAAACCTTGTTAATGCACTAGGTAGGGCTAAAGTGACAAAAGTAGGGAAATGTGGTGTTAGGATTTCCAATCCTAACACCTCCTACAGGCAACAACAGGAGTGGGGTGTGCCTTGGTGTTGTCAACCTAACACTCACCCCACTGCATGAGTAAATAGGCTGAGATGAGTACAGTATGTGAGAATGGGGTGAGCATTAGGGTTGACAAGCCAAGGCACACCCCACACCTGTTGCTGCCTGCAGGGTAGGTGAGGTTTGGGTTGGAAACCTTAATACCACATTTCACTTGTGTCACTTTAATGCTAACTAGTGCATTAACAACATCTTTTCAACAAATGTCCTTACTTTTGAGATAGTTTAATCATATCCTCATTTGCCTGTGGGAATGCAGGGCCCAGAGAGTGTAACTGTATCCTTATTTGTGAGAGTGCAGTGCCCTCTGGGCCTGCACTCCATCCCTCCATAGATGCGTATATGTATGTTGCTGTGGAATTGCAGATTGCTCCAGGCCCCTCGTTTCCAATTTTGCAAAACCACAACCAAATTGTTAACACCTCTTCTTATTACCCCACCTCATGAACCTGGTACCAAAATTTCCAAATCCCTGCCAAAATGTGATTTTGTCCACAGCAACATCATTTCATGCCACAGGTGCAAAAAGACAGTTTGGCCAGGATTTTAAAATGACAGCTGTCATGTTCATGAAATGATGTAAAAATATGGGTATGTTGAAAATGTATTTAAAATTACCATAGTTACAAGCAAGCATAGCAAACTTTCAATGCATGTGCATAATTTTGGCATTTTACATATTTTGAACCCACATTTTCAACATAGCCTTCCTATGACCCTACCTCATAAACAAAGGGAGCGAAAATTTTCAAATTCTGCCTAAAGGTGATTTCCAAAGTAATCTCAAAGTTGCTTTTCAGGTCAGATTTGTGGAATTCCACTGGCATTGTTCATGAAGTGGGGTCTCCAAAAGCCCGTTAAGTATGGTGTCAAAATATTCCAAAATGACCAAGTTATGCATCAGAGTTCAAACCCCATTGAAATACATTGAGCCACATTTATCTTAGTTTCTCATATTGAAGTCGGCGGTTCCAGCAGCAAGACATGTTTTCTATCGGGGTGGATCTTGACCCTGGCATCTGTTCAGGTGAGTGGGGTATGTGGGAATGTGGGGATGCGGGGTGGTGGGTGCTCAGTGGGAAGTCAGGGTGGGGGGTCTGATTGGCGAGGTACTTTTTTTCAGAATTTTAGAAGTGTGGAATATACGGAGGATAGCATGGAATGAAATCACTAAAACATATTTGTCAGAAACCTTGCTGTCTAGTGACTGTATAAATATTAGGAACTGTATCCTTGAAGAATCAGCTCATGAAACAATTTGCGTAATTTGTAATAAGCTAACTGATCTATGTATATCTTTCTGCTATATCGTCTAATGGGAAGTACTGTTCTAATAGTGGCTGGTTTGATAATGAATGTAAACTTGTAAAAAATTACTCTCAGCAAAAGTAAGAGAGGTTAAAACATGCAAATAAACAGGCTCACTTTAAAGCAACTTAATCAGATAAGAAGGGAGTATAAAAGTTTTATATTGCAAAAAAATCATATCAAGATAAGAACTGGAATAAAAAAGACACTGAGAGAAGGTTTTCTTTATTGCAGGGTATATACCAGGGATAGGCGCTTGGATGGGGGCACTAGACACCAGGAAATATATGAAAATTAGGGGACACGATCAAAGGGTGGGGATGCCACTAGACACCAGGGAAACATATAAATAATTAAGTGGATGGTGACTGGATGGTGAAGGATGCCACTAGACACCAGAGAAATATATAAATAATTAAGGGGATGGTGACTGGATGGTGAGGGTGCCACTAGACACCAGAGTAAATATATAAATAATTAAGGGGATGGCGACTGGATGGTGAGGGTGCCACTAGACACCACTGAAATATAAAATACTAACTGGGATAGCCATGGGATGGTGGGGTGCCACTAGACACCAGGGACACAGAAAATAGGAAAGAGGATGGTGATCGGGTGAGAGGTGCCAGTAGACACCAGGGATACTTATTTTGGTTTCTTACAGCTATTTTGATGTGGTTACTGAGCATGGTCAGAACCTGAAATTTTAAAATATTATGGCTTTGGAGGATTAATATTTTTCCACCAACCAGCAAAAGGCACATCTGTGGCCTAGTCTCCTGCTACCCGAAAATGTCAGACCGAATTCCAAACCATCTCAGCACTAGAGCTCTTGAGAAAAAACAGCAAGGCAGAGGAGAAAAGAATTGTCCCTCATGAAAAAAGATTTATAATGTTAAAAAACAACAACATTTGAAGGGCATTTGTCCAACAGTTAAGTGCAGAATCCAGCTGAGGGATCACAATAAGCTAACTACATATGTTGTTACGCACTCCAGAATGTCATTTTCTGGTGTTTCAAAATTAAATTTTTATAGAGAAGCGGGAAACAAAAAGATTTTCTTCTCACAAAAAGGATGACATCAATACAAAAAGAATAATTTTTTTCATTTCATACAGATATTTTTAAGTGCTTACAGAGCATGCTCAGAACCAATTATTCAAAATGTCAAAATTAACTAACTTTTGAATGGATTAATATGTTTTTCACCAAACAAGCAAAGAGGTACATCTGTGAGCCAGTCCCTTTCTACCTGAAAATTTCAGGCCAAAATTCCAAATTGTCTGGGCACTAGCCAAGTTGACAGAAATCCCAGCAAAACCAATGGGAAAAAAAATTCACTTTTGCACTATCTGTATCTCAGAATCTGCACATCTGACTGGAACGAAACTTGGCATGTCAGGAGATCTGTCCCATGAAACTACGCATGTGAAATTTCATGCAAATCTGTATAACAGTTGCAAGTTACTAAAGTACAAATATTGGGGTCAACACTGAACTGCCAGTACAACCCTAACTATAGGGGCGTGACTGCACCCTGTAATAAAAAGAATTATCCTTTTAATATGGCTTGGATGGTCCAGGTTTTCAACACTGCTCTGTGTTGTTGTTGAACACCTATAGTTAACATACAGTAAGTTCTCTTGTGACTAAAATTAACTAGTAGGCATCACATACTGCTTTCTGACCCTATGGTAAAATAGGTGTACAAAACAGCTGAGAATACTTATGAAAACCTGGTACAACTGAGCTATATTACAAACAGCGTGCCTTTAGTATTTCAGATTTAAGAAAAAGAATTAAGGCAGACTCAAAATCTAAGAAGGAGGCGCCATACAGGGCAGTCTAAAATGGAATAAGAAGTACAGGTTGAAATGTTTCACCATAACATACACTGCTGCTTTAATATTTAAGGTATGCCATAATAGGCAACTCTTAATCACTGGTATTTTTATGTGATACTATGATGAAATAGCTTTTAGACTTGCTGTTAGTTCCAGCCACGCATGTCACATGTAGCTGATCAAGGTTTCCTTTTGTAAATTTTCAGTGTAATGGTTGTAGTGAGCAATATTCAGTGTTCTCATGGGTCCATTAGCATGACACTTGCAGTATGACTACTTAATACTATATTAAATGTTGCTTTACACAATCTCTATATTGAAAGAAAATTGTGTACAGTTTGGTTGTCATGGTTTCAATGGAAATCAAATCATGTCGATTTTATCATAAAATGCGCATGCTTGCAATTTGCTGTGACCCACTTTGCTAGCTTGTTTTAATTACTGTTTGAACATACTTACCCTAAGAGTTCATTTTCCTGTATACTTTAGCCTCTATATAACTATCCCTGTTGGACTATGTTAACCTGTTGACTGCTGCCATCCTCCTGGGCTACCTGGTAAATGAGATGCTGCATCTCATGCAGTTATCCTGGTTGGAGAAATTTCAAATAAATAAAGAAGTGGAGTGGCTGAGAAAATATGAGAACATACCAATTATGCCATGCTTGTACTGCTTTCATTTCTATATCCATTTTAATTCTTTTGCTTGTGTTTTTCACTCATACTGTGACTCTGCTGTTCTTTGTTATACTATATATCAAATCATTGTCTGTTAATGTATTCAGAATATTTTTTTGGTTGTCCTAATCAGGACCCCTTGTAAATAAACATCACTCAGTGGAGCCTCTTCCAGGTAAAACAAATGCAAGGAATAAGATCTACTCTCCTGCCTAAAATCCTGATGTTGGGTAAAAACACAAACAGTTTGCTCCAACTGGGCCTCCTAGTCCATGCTCCCCAACAGATGGTAATTCTTATTTACCACTTAAGCAGCAACTAAGAAACAAAGTAGTACATCTAGCAAGTTAAGCCATACCCATCAGGAGGTGCTTATGCCAAGCCTTTATTGGTTGCTGGTTACGCTGCAGCGGAGTGCTGTGTGCAGTTTTGGAGCAGGATGAGTACAGGTTAGAAACAATACAGAGGAGGGCAACACAAATTATTCAAGGTCAGCAATAAAAGTTCTAGGAGGAGAGATTGGCAAGCCAGTGTTTATTCCTGTAGGTCAGTGTGACTTTTCCATCCTAATGTTCTATGTTTCCATATTTCAATACCCAGACAAGTTGCAGATTACAGGATGCTGTTAAGCAGAAAGTTAAAGTGGGCTGCTGAAGGTCATCACATACTGTATTAAACTATTGCAGTAAGCAGCAGGTGCTGATAGGATTTAGCTCTCCAGATTCACATTTCAGTAGCAAAATGAGTAACTGAGTTGATTTTTTTACATTCTCCAAACTTTGATGATACAGAGTAGTCTGACTGAAGGGTATTTGAAAGATAGTAACACTTTTTGGCTGACAAATATGTACAACAAGCAAAGAAAACGTGGCTGCTCAGAAAAGAAAAATCAGTGACTTCTTCTTCTGCCAGACATGCAAAGATCACCAGGTAAGCACATATATTATCTACTACAACTACATTCCATGTAAAGATTGCCAGGTAAGCACATATAACTACATATTAATTTGAGTGTTATTGTGTGTGTGTCCATTTCACAAATGAGTTGTGACTGCATAAGTCCTTGAATTAAGCTGAACACACACAGTACAGGCTTGTGGCAGACATTTGGCTGATTGCAATTCTGAATCAGGTGCATCAGATGCAGCACATTAGTCCACCTCCCCTGGTCTAACTTGCGTCCAAGGACTTACGCAAACCTTTGGCACCAGCTGCTGTAAAAGTGTGGAAAAGGTCACAAATACTAGCCTTGAATTGAGGCTGCATTACCAAAGAGCTTTGACGCTAGCTTACTCAACATTGCGGATGATGCAGAACTTGCACAAAACCTACATCAACCTTCTAGAATCAGGCCCAGTAACTTAGCAGTGGCAGAACCAGGGTGAGTACACAAGCCTGTCCTCTCACAAGTGATGATGATAGTATTCTGAGTAAGGCCATTGTGTGTCTAATTTACACAATGTATTAAAAGTGTAAAGTTTTAAACCACATCTTTTTAAGAAGATTATAACTGGGGCTGTTTCTTTGAATCAGAGACCTATATCTTCTAATTTCAAGCCTATTTTGATGTGTTGTTGGTGAAGCTGTTTGAACTGGAGACCTGTTTCTTTTGGTAGCAAACCTATTTTGTGGGCTTTGAGTAGAATTGTGATTCATTTTGCTGGCTTCACTAGCTGCAAAGGTTAGTGCATAGTAGGGGAAGGGTGCTAATGGTCTGGCCAGGTCTCACTCAGCTAGGGAGGCGGAGCTGAATCAGGTGTGGTGTCAGTTGCTTCTGCTTCTCAGAAGGAACTAGAAGGAAAGGATCAGATTTGTTACAGTACAGTAGCTTCTTGTTGTTTTACATTGTTTATTGTGGATTTTACTTGGTAGAAGGTTATTTATTTTCTTTCTTACTACTTCTAAGGGCTAGCAGGGTATTGTTTTGGGGCTGTTGGAATTTTGAAAACTGTTTTGGTGGCTATAAGTGAGCTAATTTGTTTGATGTTTCACTGTGTAGCAGGTTGCATTTGTGAAGGCCTATTTCTTCTGATTTAAAACCTATTTGGTGTGATTTAACTGGGGCTGATTCTTTCAATCAGAGACCTATATTTTCTAATTTCAAGCCTATTTTGATGTGTTGTTGGTGAAGCTCTTTGAATTGGAGACCTGTTTCTTTTGGTAGCAAACCTATTTTGGGGGCTTTGAGTAGAATTGTGATTCATTTTGCTGGCTTCACTAGCTGCAAAGGTTAGTGCATAGTGGGGAAGGGTGCTAATGGTCTGACCAGGGCCTCAGCTACCTGATTGTTTCTGGAAGACTTGGGTTGGTCTCACCCCCAACCCTCACCCCACCCGCCCCTGATCCAAGATTTCCTTTATACCAGGGTTCTGACATCACTTCCTCAAACAGGCAAAGGATATGCACCTGTCATAGCAGAAGCAGACATCCAGGAAAGGAACAGCAGCAAAGTGAAGAGGTGACTGCTATCTCAGTGGAAGGAAGTAACTGAAAATCTAGGAGCTTTCATTGTTGCTTCTTTGCATTGTTATTGCATTGTGGAAAGAAGGAGTAGGAGTTTGAAGAAGGTTGTGAAATAGCTACTTAAATCCTCTTTTGAGTGTGGATAGGAAGGATAGGAATATAAAAGCAGTTGCTCAATCTATCTAAAAGTGTACAACAAAGGAGGTAAGGAAATTAAGAAAATAATGTTTTGCACTGATAGAGGGGAGAGGGGAGACTTGGGGAGTGTTTGGTATCCTGCATCTGGAAGGGTGGGGGTCACTGGTGGGCAATGACAGCAATGGTAGGGTGGTAGGCTGCAACAACTGCGGTGCACCAATCTTTCTAAAATTGCCTGGAGTGTGGGAGGATGTTTAGTGTGCAACCACATAGAAAAACTTAGAAAGGAGATTGAGGGTCTGCAGGAGGAACTAAGACAAGCAAGGCAGATTGGGGGTGGGTTTAGCCCAATACTGGAGAGGAGGAAGAATGGGAGATGAGGAGGCGATTTAAGCCAACAGTGGTGAGGAGAGGTCAGAAGAAGGAAGCAGGGACAAGGGGCCCAAGCCAGGAAGAACGATTGCTGGGGAAACCAGGTCAGCAGACAAAGACAAATGGAAGGAGGAGATAGGCACTTGTGAAGGGAGGCGAAGAAGTGGCAAAAGTCATGGAGTGGAAAGGAGAGAACAGGTTACTATGACGAGAGAGGAGCGGGCATTTGTGAAGGGTCTTCAGAAAATAGTTTTGCACTGCTAGAGAGGAAGAAGGTGCAGGAGGAAATGATGAAATTAGAGGAGTAATTGATAAATGCCTGGATCAAACCAAAGTGGGGGAAGTTCTGGGAGAATTGCAAGAGGGGCAAAAGGGGTAAATAATGTGCAGGAGGAAGAAGAGGAGCTGGAAATGAGAGGGGAGATGAATGGAAGCAAGCAGGGAGTAGAGTGGTGGAATCTTGGTGCTGGGGACTCAATACTAAGAGGAGTCAGGTGGGGTAGCAAGGGGAGAGGCATAATCGCATTTGGGTGGAGGCCATGCCAGGAATGACAGCAGAAAGGGTGGGACAATCTGTTCTGAAATATGCTAGAAGGGTAGGACAAGTCTCATTTAATTATACATCTTGGGACAAACAACCTGGCTGACAAGACAGTATATATAGTCCAGAGGAGGTTTGAGAAACTAGGATAATTATGTGAGGGGCAGGAAGATCAGTAACTTTTTGGAGATACTTCCAGTGCCCAAGGCAAGCACAACAAGAAAGCTGAGAATATAGGAATTTAATGGATGGCTAAGAACCTGGTGTTGTGCTAAAGGGTATGGGCTGTTGGGGGTGGGGAGGAACCTGGGAGGACAGTAGTCTCTATGCCAAGGACAGACTACACTTGAGTGAGGAGGAAAGAAAGTGTTGAGACAGAGGATGGAGGAGTACATAGAGGAAGTAGGGAATTTAAACTAGGAGCAGGGGTGGCAATTGGGCAAGAGACATGCAGAGACCACAGGCTGGGAAACCATATGAGCTTACCCCCATAACAGTGACAAAGGACAAATGGCAAGTACTGTTGGTGATGCTAGGAAGGAGGGCAGGATGGGAGGGGAAGGGTGGAAGGTGGTTACCCTTAATGCTAAGAGCCTTGGGAGGAAAACTGTAGAGTTACAGGCATACCTCTCAACCTCTTGCCTCATAAATCAGGGACAAGGGTTAAAAAAATCAAACTTACAGGTGCTCATGGCAGAGGAGAGGTGGAAATTGCAGCCATCACAGAAACATGGGCCACCCAATACAATGACTGGGACCTGTCTGTACCAGGGTACAGGTTATTTTATAAGCGGATTTAGAGGCGGCTAAGGGTGCTATAGCTCCCCATCATGGAGCTCCTCTATTAGTAACACACTGCTGCATTCTATATCAGTATGCACTAATGCCTCCATGAAATCCGCTTGAGCACACAGGCTTCGGCTCTGTCCTCCAGCAGACATTCTTTAGCTAGGTGCAACCACCCCTGTCTTTTGAGGCCCATGCTTTTTGAGGAAAAATAATTGAAAACATTGAAAAAATGCCTAAATGTTGTTAGAGATGAAAATGTTTACCAGCAATGAAAGTGGAAGACAACTGGCTCTGTTGCTGTTACAAAGGGGTGGGGCAGCTTTGCTGCAGTGGAAAAGATTAGGTTAAGTAGGTGCTAATGGTGTTAATGGCCATACTTTACACCTCCCAGGTTGACTACTTTCACAAACAAAGGGCAATATTGACAAGAGAACTTGTCTGTAACCTGGACATGTAGGTGAAACAATGAATGATATGACAAATATGTTTCAAAAGTATGTGAGCACTCAAAGTGGCTCAAAAACCTGACAGCACAGAGCAAGACCAGATTTCCTGATAGGGACCACTGAAAACCTGATCACCAAGTAAAAAACTGACAGGTGGCAACCTTACTGGTGTCCCATGATAATCCTCTCCTATCTCTCTCACTCCACCTCTAGAAAAGTTAAGTTTGCAAATCAGAGTTTCTGAGGTGTGAGTGTCCAGCTCAATGTCTCTGTCCTTACAGAAATTATTACGGTAGTAGTACCATACTTACTTAAGTTCTTGCTCCAGGCTCAGTCAGATTCATTTCCAATGGTGAAGTCAAATAATTCAATGCAGTCAATGGCACTAATTAAAAGATGCTGGTTAAACTAGTAGACCTGGTGCTGCTTTAGTAATTCAGGATGGGAGGGTTAGTGAGGTATAAATGTTGGGTGTGGGGGCCCACAGGGATGGAGTGGTGGGGCCCGGCAGGGGCTGCACTGGGGCCCAGAATGGTTAAGGCCGACCCTGTCCTCCAGTGTCCTGATAGTGCAGTAAACAACCACCCCCACCTGCATTACATAGTTGACCCCCGAAAAGCCGGTCTCCAGCATGAATTTCTTACTAACATTCATCCTGCCCATGTGGTCCAATTCCAGCACTGTGGCAGCAGCTGGTCTTGCTGTGGTGAGCCTGAGCATTCATTCTCTACTTTGCAGGCTTGGTGCAGCTCCTTTGTTCATGCGCAGAGGGGAGGGTTTGAAGTGGGGGTACAGCTGCAGCAAAGTGGAGTGGACCTTAACAATACAGATCTCAACCAGGTCACCTGGTGCTCACTGCTCCTGATTTGCTGTCGCTCCAGTAGTGAATGTGGCTAGCAAGGGCGCCTTCTTTAAATGTCTGGGTTGCTGAAACAAGAGTGAGCTGTAATTCATTAACTCAGAAGATTAATGTTGTAGCAAGAGAGGAGCGAGTGTACTACTGAGGAGGAGACAGAGACAGAGTGGAGCCACAGGTGAGCCCGAGGCTTCAGGCAGCAGCAGTCCAGTCATGGGGTCAGTGTGTGCTGTCTAGAGAGGAGAGTTTGGTGGCCAGGTGACTGGAGACAGTACTCAACTAGGGGCACATAGACTTCAGCCTGTTGAAAATTGATCAAGTCTTCATTTAATCAGGTACTTCTTGCTTTAAAACAAAAGACTTTCACAGTCACAAACTCACGGTGGATGGGGTGCAGCTGCTGGGATGGGACAGGACATTAGTGTTCCATCAAACCATATCACCAAGTCTCTTTCAACTTTTCTCATTTTTATGTGTTTCAGGTGTACTGCTGCCCAACTGCAGTCTTTTGGCATTTTGTGTTTTTGGGGTGGTAGGGTATTTGGTCACGCCTGAGAATAGTCATGCCTTGGCTAATGGCACCTACCCAGTAAACAAAAACTAAATACATTTGGACAACATACTGTCATGTGGACTGTGGGGACTCTGGGGATGGTGCTGGGTGCAACTAACAAAGCATGGGGAGGAGGAAATGAGTAGAAATTGCATTATAAATACCCTCAAAATGCACCAGAATGCACCAAAATGTAAAAAATTTCTGGGGGCCTAGATGGCCCACCAGACCCCCAACCTATTATTTTTATTTTTTCTCTGACTTGAGCTCCCCCATCTATAGGACTCCTCGATCTGCCCCTGTATTTCATAGGGACAGTGTGATTGGGAAAGGAGGGGTGTGGCACTATATGTGAAGGAAGGACTGAAGTGTGTAAGGCAGGAAGGGAGGAGGGTAGTACGGAGTCAATTTGGATGCAAATCAGGATTCCAGAATAGGATTCTTAGAATGGGAGTGGTGTACAGGCCGCCATCTCAGGCGGAGGAGTTAGACAGGGAACTAGCAGGACAGATCAGGAGGACCTGCGAGAAGGGTAGTGTGATGATTGTGGGGACTTCAACATGCCAGGAGTGGACTGGAGTACCCCAACTACCAGGAACAGAAGGAGCAGATACTGCTGGATGCCTTCCAGGACAGCTTCCTGCTGCAAATGGTCAGTGAACCAACCAGGTTGAGAATACCCTTGACCTTGTGCTGGCAAATGGGGACTTTGTGAGATAACACATGGAGGACACGCTGTCGGGGTGACCACCACTCAGTATGGCTCACATTGGATATGGGCAAGGAAGGGTGGAATCTGGCACAAGAGTGCTGGATTTCAGGAGGGCCAACTTTGGGAGGATGGGGAAGTGGTAAAGGGTACCTGGCCAGTATTCAATCTAGTATGGACACTAACCAGAGGTGGAGCTCATAAAGCTGGGGATAGTGGAGGCAACCAAAACCTGCTGCAAGGCCCAGAGCAAGAAGGCTAGGGCTAGAAACCAAGCTGGTTGGGCAAGGAGGTCATGGAAAGGTAAGGAGGAAAGAGCTGCCTTTAGGCAGTACAAGAAAACAGGGAGAGGAGGACAGGGAGGAGTACTTGACAGAATCGAAGGAGGTGACAAGGGCAGTAAGAGGAGCCAAGGCATCTACAGAACTCAGGCTGGCACAAGGCATTAAGATGGGGAAAAGAACTTCTTTTGGTACATCGGGAGAAAAGAGCTATAAAGACCACATAGTAAGGATTAGAAAGGAGGGGTTGGGTGGAAACAGGATGCGATAAGGCAGAAGCACTAAATGAGCACTCTGCTCAGTATTTATTTAAGAGAAGAGGGGTGACACCCAAGGGGAGAAACGGCAGAACCGGGGGTGACAGATTGTGAAATCATGGAGGGCAGAGTTCGGGAGGGTTTGAAGGCACTGAGGGTGGATAAGGCGCCAGACCCAGATGGCATCCACCCCAGGGTACTGAAGGAGCTGGCAGAGGTCCTTGCAGGACCTTTGGCAGACCTATTTAATGCCTCACTACATTGGGTGTGTACCTCAGGACTGGAGGATGGCTCATGTGGTGCCCCTCACAAGAGTGGCCCCAAGGATGAACAGGGAAACTACAGACCAGTGAGCCTCACATCCATCGTGGGTAAGCTAATGGAGACTATCTTGAAGGAAAGGCTGGTGGCCTCCTAGAGGCCAAGAACTACAGGACAGCAGACAGCATGGCTTCATATGGGGCAGATCCTGCCAAACCAACCTGGTGGAGTTCTATGACTGGGTAATTAGGCAACTGGATAGGGGCCATGCAGTCGATGTCCTGTATCTGGACTTCAGTAAGGCATTCGACTTGGTGCCGCATGGAAGGCTGGGAAGTAAGTTAGTAGGCACAGGGGCAGGTGCAAAGCTGGTGAGATGGGTAGGGAACTGGCTTCAGGGAAGGCAACAGAGGGTGGTGGTGGGTGGGGAGCTCTCACACCCAAGGGTAGTGACAAGCGGTGTTCCACAGGGCTCGGTGTTGGGACCAGTGTTGTTTGGGGTATTCATTGCAGACATATCATTGGACATCAAGAGCAAGATCAGTCTGTTTGCTGATGATACCAAGGTAGGGGCGGTGGTGGATGATCTAGGGGATGGCAGGGTTGCAGGATGATCTGGCAAAGCTTGAAACCATGTCAGACACCTGGCAACTGGGGTTTAATGCCAAAAGTACAAGGTGCTGCATTTTGGGATGAAGAAACCAAGGAGGAGTTACCAGCTGGGGAGTGCAGCTAGCCTAGACAGAGGAGGAGAAGGATCTGGGGATGCTCATTACAGGGTCAATGAACAACTTGGCACAATGTAGGAAAGCAGCTGCAAGGCCAACAAAATGCTGGGTTGTATTGCAAGGTATATCCTCGAGGAGGGAGGTGATTCTGCCACTGTATAGGTCATTAGTTAGACCGCTCCTGGAGTACTGCGTGCAGTACTGGTGCCCGTATCTGAAGAGGGACATTAAGTTACTGGAGGGTGCAGCACAGGGTGACAAAGATGATCAAGGGGCTGGGGGACTTATCATATGAGATGAGGCTGAGGAGTTGAACATGTACTCACTGGAGGAGAGGAGGGATGGGGGACATGATTGAAACCTTAAGAACATGAAAGGAATAAACAAAACAGGTACAGAGCGGCTGTTCAAAGTAAGGGAGGAAGGGATACCAGGAGCCATGATATGAGACTGGAGGGAGGAAGGTTCAGAAGGAGGCGAGGAGACACTTTTTACAGAGAGGGTGGTGGCTGGGTGGAATCGTTACCTGCAGAAGTGGTATCAGTAGAGACAGTGGACCACACTTAAAGGGGATGGGACAGGACAGGGGAGGGTCAATAAAGGGAAGGGTGGAAGGGAGGGGCAGCTGCAGAATAGCTAGCTGCACATTCGAGCAGACTTGATAGACTCTAGGCCTTTATCTGCTGGCAAATTTCATATGTTCCTACGTATGTTCATATAACTGATTTCAATGCTCTGTTTTACCTGCAGCAGAAGTCACTGTTACTGATTCGCTAAAGGTTTCTTTAAGACCTAGCTAAAGTGGAAATAAATTAAAAGCATGGGATTTATCCTCATTTAAAATGCTTCAGTGGCTAAACTATATCATGCATCTGTAATCTGCAAGATCTGATTCTCATATACATTGCATAAATATACTTGTATTATGTACACTCAGAGGCACATACTATTTGTCATTTAGCTGTACTTTAGTTTTAACCATTGTATTGGTATTTATTTAGTATGACAAGATACCATCACATCACAATCAAGCATTATTTTATTATTTGAAGAAAGAAGATCAACACTGAAAAGCAAAATCAGTGACTATTTTAGTAATAGGAATTCCATGGTATGCAGATAAACTAATATTTTTTACAGATAAAAGCAAACATTTTTCTATACCCTGTCCTTTAACACAAACGGGGGAGGGGGCTTATTATACATAAGGTTTAACAGTAGGTTTGCATTGCAGGTCTAAAGAAGTGCAGGAGACAGTGCCTGAAAATTCAACAGAAATGGCTCAGGAGGAACAATAGACCACAAGCCTCACAGCATCTGTGTCTGACCATAGGCCTCACATCATCTGTGTCTGACCACAAGCCTCACAGCATCTGTGTCTGACCACAAGCCTCACAGCATCTGAGTCTGACCACAAGCCTCACAGCATCTGTGGCAATGACAATGCAAGCCTGCCAGACTGCAGGACATCGGAACAGTTTACATACTTCAGATCACAACACAATTGGTTGTGTGTCCAAGATAAAAAGCTTTGCTGTTTGATCTGTGGTGAAGTGAAGACACTGTCTATCAACAGAGAGACAGGAATGAGATGCCAACTATCAGTGGAGTGGATGACCTGTGCAGTTGGACTATACAGAGAGGCCAGACAAAACAACAATCACCACTAAGGAAGATGATTCATGATCACAAAGGATCAAAGGCCCACTTGGAAGCATTAAAAATAATTTAACAAAAAGAAAGACGCATAAGTGCTAGTGTGCTAAAGGCAAAAGTGGACCTCGCTGCAACTATGAAATGTATTTTAAGAACAGTCTTTTTATTGCAAAGAAAAACGTTCTTTCACAGATTATCCTGAGCTAGTGGATTTGCAGGCCATGAATGGAATCAGTGTGGAAGAGTCCTAGGGCAAGATCACAAAGTGAAACTTTTAAAGTTTCCCTTCCGCAACTGCCATTGTGGACTGGAATAGTCCGCATCTGCTGCAGTTGGATTCACTAGCCGCGGCAGTTCGCGGAGGGTGCTATGGCGGGTTCTGCTGCCGTGGCAGTCTCCTGCAGCTGCGGTGCTTCTCCATGGTGACAGCATCCGCAAGCTGCTGTATTCCGTGGAGCTGGTCATACTCGGCTCCACCTACATGAATGCCCGCAGCTATGGGTGACCTGCGGCAGCAGAGTGGTTTCCACTAGCACTGAGGTTTTCCCGCAGCTGCGGTCCTTCTCCCCTTTCTGTGGATCCTGCCGCTACACTCAAATGTTACCTGTGCTGAAATAGTCAAGTTTATTGCTAAGGAAATCTGGAAGCAACTTACCAGTTTTATTAAACACACTCGTCCACCAATAGGCACACTTCTGATGAAAGCACAAGTCTGAGCAAAAAATCATGCCTTGTTATTTATATAAGATGCACGGCTGGAAATGATGAGCCCACAACAATTTTTCTTGATCTGGTAGAACTGGATGCTGCAAATGCTGATGGAATCATTTCAGCTTTGTTACGCTGCTTGCAAGGATATGGGATTGATGAAGTTTTTGACTGAATGCCTAATTAGTCTTATGTATTGATGGTGCTTCAGTCATTATGGGAGAAAGACTGGTATTTTCAAAACTCAAAGAACTCTTTCCCCAAACTCATTGGATGGCATTGCCTCAACCATAGACTAGAACTATCTGTCAGTGATGAAGTGAGGACTTGCACTGAAGTAAATCATTTCAAGAACTATATGGATACACTGTATACAATTTACAGCCAGTCCCCAAAGAATCAGAGAGATATAACAGTAGCAACTATTGCAATAGAGTCACACCTGAAGAGGATTGGCAGGACTCTTGAGTGAGATGGACTTGGAGTGAGATGGATTGCTTCTAGTTTTAGAGCAGCACATGCAGCCTGGGTATCTTCCCTGCCCTTTGTCACCACGCTCAATTAGCAACAGAAGACATGTCCAGAGACACAAAAGAAAGAACTATGTTTCAGGGAATGGCTAAAATCGTCCTTTCGTGTTTTCCTTAAGAATCTTGGCCTGATGCTGGATGCAGGGGTGTAGCCAGAAATTTCCATTTTGTACACAGTCTCCAACAGTTACCCCCAATTAAAAATGTACATCCTCCTAAATGGTACCCACTTCCAAACAAGTCAGATTGTTGTCAGATGATTCTTCTAATCTCTAAAGAGGTTATACATGTATCTGTCTCCTAAACAACAGAAGTTTAAACAGAGACACTCCTCAGTGGCCTAAAGTAACCCAAATACTACAGATTAGAATTAAAATGTTAACAGAAAGGCATGGTTTCTGACAGGCGCTCAACAAAACTGTACTCAAATGTGTACAGTGAGTATGCCTACACCCTTGGCTGGATGCGCTGGAAGAACTGAAAGAGTTGTCAGGGCACTACAAGCACAGAACATAAACTTATCAATGGCAAATAAACTTATTAAGATGCAGCTTGAGGTATTCATCAGCAGGAATGAAAGTAAATGACATTACCTCCAGCTAGCACAAGAAGCAATTATTAAAAGCGAATTCAGTGCATACCTGTACATGATGACAGCCATGTACAGAAGACAATCCATCAAGAAACTTTTGAGAAAACACAATGCATTCTGCCACCAGTGGCGTGCATTCACTGTATACAAGGCATGCATTGCATGCCTATACATTCCTGGTTTTATTTTTTCTCTACTTTTTTTTTTCCTTTCGGTCACTCAGTTTCAAATACTGATTTGAGTAATGACAGTCCATATTGTATGGGGACTGGGAGCTCCAGCAGTGCTGTCCTACTGGTAATGGCAAGCAATGCTGCAATTTGCATCCATTGCCTAGGCAACAGTGACGTTGTGCCACTATCCTCTCCACCAGCATTGCCTTGGGAAAAGTAGCCAAGGCATGCAAGTAAGGAATTGAATCTGGAGGGTGAAAGCCAGGAGCAACTGGCAGGATCAGAGACCAAGACCTTCATCACCTCTGGCAGTATACCTGTCCCAGAGGACCGAGGCAGAGTGGGCGCCATTCAGATTCCAACCCATGGACCAGCCTGGAGCTGAAGGAGAGGCAGTCAGCTGCATTATTGTGAAAGTTTTGTCTGGTGGAGCACTGTAGCGTGGGCAGCGGTGCTGCAGTTAGATGCCAATGGTCCTTCTCATCTGTCCATCTCACCCAGAGAATCACTTTGATTGTGAGAGGCAGCGTGCAGCTACAAGGTGAGAGGGGCCAGAGGGCAGGGGATGGGAGGTCTTGGCACCAAGAGTACTTCCTGGAGAAACAATATACATATTTGTTTGAACAGTGTTGTTCTTGGTTGGATCCTTTTTGTGTGCTGCTGCTATATGTTGCTGTTTGCAATTTGCACTGTGTATTGCACTATCAAAAATTAATACCCCAGTCTCATCTGCACCCTGATATATGTGTGGCTGGGGAGGAGTCTAATGTGGGCTTTCCTTTCCCATATTTGTCTTGCTAATATTTTACTTTTGGCAAAATTGGCACATATATCAGCATAAACTAAAATGGGACAGTAACATCACAGAATCTTGATACAATACATTTTTGGGTAACTACAATGGTTATTGTCAAGTGTGGAAAGAAATGCAGCCAGCAAGCATTATTTTAAAAAGTCTCAGTCCGCGATGCACTGTAGCAGTGGCAGCAGGCAGCAGTACTGCAGTTACTTAGATGCCAGATGCTCCCACATCTGTCCCAGAGAGAACCACTTCAATTGTGAGAGCAGCGCTGCGGCTACAATGTGAGAGGAGCGGAGGGCAGCAGGGATTGGAGATCCTGGCTCCAAGTGTACTACCTGGGGAAAAAATATTTGTTTGAACAGTGTTGGATCCTTTCTGTATGCTGCTGCTGGTGCTGTATGTTATTGTTTGCAAGTTGCACTGTCTATTGCACTATTAAATTAATACCCCATCTGACAGGGTCCCGTTATAATAAGTTATGATAAATATAATAAAACTCAAACAGAGCTCTGTGGATGTAACATAAGTCATAAGGAGGACCTTTGTATTAGGAGGAAATGGTTGGGCAACATTCTAGGAATCTTTGTTTGTATATGCAATCATGTACCGTACTAATAAATTACTTGTTCAACAGTGAGAAGATCCATATACTGTACTAAAGTCAGACTGTTCTCTAGCAGGGATTCTGAAACATGGATGCAAAACTGAGAAGGAGGAGGATAGATAATTTATTATGTGACCCCTTCACCTATTTGCAATAATAAAATGTAAATAACATGTAATGCAACATAACACAGAATCAAGCTACTGGCAAGCAGAATCAAGTTGCTGCTTATTGCTATTTATGCATTTTGAAATTTCCTACAGTCTGTTTTGTTTTAACTATAAATAAAATAATGTCCTTTCTTATGAAATGACAATGTCTAATGACAATCAGGAAATTATTTGGATGAATGAATTCCCAGTTGATATCACAGTTTGAAAGGCCATGGAAAGCTCTTTCAAACAAGGTATAGGATATCCTGCAGCTGGAAGCACTCAGAGATATAGATGAGGATTCTTTTCAAAATGAATACTACGTTGCAGCCATTTTTAAAACATTGTGATGTTATCAAGAAACAAGCTGTGCCTAACGACACTGAGTCAAACACAATTTGTTCCTTGATGACATCACATTTCTAGAAACGGCTTCAGTCGTCCATATCTCTGGCATATTTCCAATTACAGCTGAGCCCAATACCTCATTTGAAAGAGCATTCCATAAGCTTACAAACTTTCAGCCACTGTATGAGTACTTTAGTCAGGATTTCAAGAATAGTCCTTAAAGCACCAGTATTTGTTAGCAGAGACAAAAATAATATTTTGCTGCTACAGAAACTGAAACAATAGGTTTGAGAAAAGGCACAAATTGGCCCATGTAGCCTAATGGACCACTCACCACGATGCTTGCTTTTGAGCGGGTAGGATAGGTTTTCTGTGTATGATGCATTCATTCGAATTGATTTAATTCAAATGTGCAGTGTGCATAGGTTTGGATGGTCCAGCATCGCTGATTATAAACTTGAAAGGATCACTGTCATCTACCCCTCCGAACAGAATGTGCTTCTGAGAAGGTCGGTGACAGTGATCCACACTTGATAATGTGCCAATGTCATAACTACATCAGGCTCACATCGAAGCCTGCCCCCATCTCCAAAGAAAAGGATGAAGCACAGTGGTAAAACAGGTCAAGTTACTGAAACAGACCAATTACCTTTAATTATAAAATAAATATTTCAGTCCAAATAAACAAAAGTGTCAAGTATGAAAACTATTAATTGATGTAGTGAAAAGCTACTGGTATGGAAACATGAAACACAGAAATTGTTGGCAGATAAGGACCGCTAGGCCCATCTAGTCTGCCCGTAGGCCCTATACATTGTATGCAGCCACTGACCCTATGTGGTCAATGGCTTTTATCCTCCTTCCATCTCAATGTTCCCTTGTGCCTGTCCCAGGCATGTTTAAAACCCTCCACTATGCTTGCTCCCACCACCTCCTGTGGCAGACTATTCCAAGTGTCCACTATCCTCTCTGATGAAAAGCTTTCTCACATTTCCTCTTAGTCTACCTCCCTCCAATTTCATATCATGCCCCTTGTTCTAGTACTCTTCTACATTGGAAAAGGTCTCCACATGCACCTTGTTTATGCCCTTGGGTACTTTAACATTTCTATCATGTCCCCATCTCTCTCCTTTCCTCCAGTGAGTACATATTGAGGTCCCTTAGTCTCGCCTCACATGTTTTGTGGTGCAAGTCATGTACCATCTTTGTTACCCTTCTCTGGACTGCTTCCACCCTGTTTATGTCCTTTCACAGGTGTGGTCTCCAGAACTGCATGCAGTACTCAGGTGTGGCTTTACCAGTGTTTACACAAACATCTTAAAAAGTATCACTGTTTTCAGAAAATTGTTGTTGCCTGTGCATTTCATTCTTTTTTTTCTGTGCACTGCTGCTGCTGTGTTAGGTATTAACCTGGGCTGTCTACACTAGGAATTGCAGCAAGCTGGAAGGCACTCTAGTTTGGGACTCAATGCTGTATGAGGAACTACACTGCATTTCTGCCTGCTTGTGAATAGCCTATTTATATTTTTGTGCTTCAGTTAATAATATGCAAAAAGAGCTCTCCAGGGCACTGTTACTCCTTGTGGAGTAGTGGCACTCTAACCTGGAATCCATATTCAGAGCATGCTTGCAATACCTGGGGCATCACAAATCACTCCAGAGCACTCTCCTATAGATCTCACCACATGGCCGGGCATCAGTGAGACCCCAAGGGCACCCCTGCATCCCCTGCTCTGGAGTAATGGTGGTGGTGGCATACAGGTTCTAAAATGTGTCAAAATACCCCAAAAATGCATCACAAAGCAAGAAAATCCTATAGCTTCTGGGGCTGT
The DNA here is from genome assembly GCA_016271365.2 of Neoceratodus forsteri. Classification (NCBI taxonomy): domain Eukaryota; kingdom Metazoa; phylum Chordata; order Ceratodontiformes; family Ceratodontidae; genus Neoceratodus; species Neoceratodus forsteri. The sequence continues at coordinate 153,342,289 of CM028131.1, read as the reverse complement.
TGCCCCAAACCCCTCAGCTTCTGGGGGCCTAGGTGGACCCCCCCGCCTTTTGTAGAATTCCATGCCTTGTTAAAACGTCACCACATGCCACTGTCTGCCATAAACATGCCCAGGAATATTAAGTTGCCAGTGGAGTCTGGAGAAGGAGATGTAAAGACACTTTGTAAGTGACATTGCAGAGGGACTGGAAGGAATAGTATGCCTCTTTGCAGATGCCAAAGATCTGCAACAGGGTTGATATACAAGGAGGCATGGAAATGATGAGAAGGGACTTGGCATGGTTGGAGGAATGGTCAGAAGTATGGCAGCTAGGATTCAATGCAAAGAAGTGCAAAATAATGCACCTGGGAAACAAGAAACCAAGGGAAGAATACACAATGGGGGTAGTAACAACAACAAAAAGGAAGGGACCTGGGGTAATCATATCAGATGACCTTAAGGTTAACAAGCAATGTGAGAAGGCAGTAGGGAGGGCTGGGGATATACTGGGATGCATAGGGAGAGGCACCAGCAGCAGAAAACAGGATGTTGTTATCCTCTGTACAGACAGTTGGTGAGACCCCATCTGGAGTACTGCGTCCAGTACTGGAGACCCCATCTCTGCAAGGACATAGACAGGATACAGGCAGTCCAGAGGAGGGCAACTAAAATAGTGCAGGGTCTGCAAGAGAAGCCGTATGAGGAGAGACTAAAGGAGCTTAATATGTATACCCTTGAGGAAAAAAGGAGAGGGGGACATGATAGAAACTTTTAAGTACCTCAGTGGAATCAACAAAGTCCAAGAGGGTAGCATCTTTCAGAAAAGAGGCGTGCAAGAACAAGGGGACACAATTTAAAGATAGAGGGGCGGTTCAGGGGCAATGTGAGGAAGTATTATTTCACAGACAGGGTAGTGGATGCATGGAACAGCCTTCCTGAGGAGGTTGTGGGGTCTAAAACTGTGGGAGAATTCAAGAATGCATGGGACAGACATAAGGCAATTCTTGTGGGGGTAGAAGAAATAGACTGTTGGTTAACTAGGATCTGCGGCCTATCCTGTAGGTAAGGAAATGGGCAGACTAGATGGGCCAAGCGGTCCTAATCTGCCATCAAAGTCTATTTGTGACTTTTTCATATCAAATATTCAGAACTGAATACTGAGTAAAGAGATTTAAAAGACAAGAGAACAAAATCTATGGGAGACAATCTTTCATGCCTTTCACATGCAGTGAATGCCATTGCAATCAGTGCAGTTAGATGTGAAGGGGATTCAGTGAAATGAATGACATTTGCACACCCATTAGGACACGTTTGAGCATTGCTCACATCTCACTACTCATGTCCATCTCCTTGGTTGGTCCACCACTGAAACAGTGGCACCCAGCTTCTCATGTTCAGAAGTGGCTGGTGCACAGGACGGTCTGCTGACCATGCTGTTTTGCAAAGCTCATAAAACTAAGGAAGACAAACGTATACAAATCAATATGGAAAATTATAAACTTCATCAAAAACAGGACTAGGCCACTTAGCTTTCATTTGTGACTGAATCAGAAATTGAATCAAAATGCAAAACCATTGAACCACATGTGTTTGATTAGAATTAAATGTGTGATGTGGGTGCTGCCTGTCTTCTATTACGTAATTTATTATTGTATTGCTGTCTTTGCTAATTGATTTTGTACTTTGAAAAAATAAATACATTATAGTTATAAAATTGTCGTGATTAAATGCATATGTATTGGTTTAGTAAGTTAAATAAACAGTTAAACTAAATGGCAAAGTGGAAATGTGATTGTCCCCATCTTGTACATGCATGCAGGTATCGTTTACTAGTTAGTGACAAGCTATATTGATGGTGGCAGTTATGACATCAGAGCTCCACCACCTCTGAAATTCCAATTTAACCACTGGGTAGAGTACCTGTTTACTTGTAGCTGCCTGAGCAAGAGAGTACTGAAAGGAGGTAAGGGGCTATAGAAGGAAGAAACTGGCTGTACAAGCAGTAACTAAGATGAGCAACTGGAAACAGTACATTGTGGAAGGCTATGTCTGTGCTAATCCCAGACAGCCGGGTTCCTGTTCTCATACAAAAGAATCCATGGGTAGCATTTGGTTCATAGATGAAAAACACTGTTACTCAGGACAGTAGCATAATTAAGCTGTATTGTGAGCCCACACACAAAAATTGGATGCTAAAACAAAAGCTCTGGCACTTTGACCACTGGTAGCAGCTTCCTGTTGGATGGGAAAAGAGGAAACCCCTATCTAGGGTAATGGCACATAAGGTTAAGTAAGCCAAGAAAGGGAAAAATAGAAACACCCTATCTGGGGTAATGGCACAAAGGGGTTAAGTAAGCAAGAAAGGGGAAAATAGAAACACCCTATCTAGGAGTAAGGGTACAAAGGAGTTGTGTAAAAGCAAGTAAGGGAAAACTAGAAACACCCTATCTAGGGTAGGGTACAAAGGAGTTGTGTAAAGCAAGAAGGGAAAACTAGAAACACAGTATCTAGGGTAAGGGTACAAAGTAAATTCTGGTATGAAGTAGAGAGTGAGGAATGGGAATTTGGGGAGTGGTGCAGTGCAGTGGGTGTACAGCTGCAGTTTTCAGAGAGAGACCTTCTGAAACTGAGGTGCTGCCCCATCTGCATGCACCTCACTGAGCTTAGGGAGGAGGAGGAGGTTGCTGGACTCTGAAATGAGCTGGCTAGGATTCGGGACCTCTTCCCCACCCAGGGACCACTAAGTCTACCATGGATACCCCAGAGATTCCTAGGAGGAGGAGGGCTGGCTGGTCTGTGGTGAGTTCTGGGAGGGTGGAGGTGGTGGGTCAGGGGCAAATTCTTGAGTCAGTGTTGCTACAAAACTCATTTGCTGCTCTGGCAGAATGGGACTATGGGAGAAAGGCACCCATAGTAGTGACCATAGAGATGTGGGGTCCTCCGGAGGGAGGCCCAAGGTGGAAGGTAGGGTCCCCTGCAGAGAAGGAAGCAACTTCTGGTAGGGGACTCAATCATTGGGGGTAGATTTGGGTACAGGAAGGGGGAGAGAGGAGGGTGGCGTGCATACCTGGTGCCACGGCTCGGAGGAATGGAAAGCAGATCCTAAGGATCAAGTTCAAGTTTGTTTGCAGGAAAAAAACTTCATTGAGCAAGTTCATTCACAAGGAGGTCCTGGTAGACAATGATAAACAAGCACTATAAATACAAATAGCATATTATACAAACAAGCACTACAAATACAAATAACATATTATACAAACAAGCAATGCAAATACATATAGCATATAATACAAGCCAGTGTAGCAGCACAAAAAAGTACATCACAGTAAAATGGGAACTATCAAACAGAGAACAGGGCATATAGTACATATCAGTCAGTACAGCCTTAAGACAATAAGAAGTAGTTATTGGAACAGAGGAGGTTCAGGGTGTGGAGAACTAAGTGCTTGGATGAGTAACGAATGACAGGCAGGGAGAAGTGCTAGCCATTTCGGCAATGGCAACTATCCTTGAATGTTTTATTCACCAGGATTTGAAGAAGTCTGTAGATACTAGTTCAGATAGTCTAAGCGAGGATTGGAGTTTATTCCAGATTGATGGAATAACAAAGCTAATAGCACCTCTGCCATGGGAAATTGTACTCTAGGCACATTCAATAGAATAAGGGTGGATTTCTTAAAGAATAGTTACCATGTGACCTATGAATAAGGGAAGTGATATACTCTGGCAGCTTATTCCACAAGATTTTCAGAGTCCAGGTGCCAATGTGGAGCATCCTTCTTGGGGATGTCCATCCTGCTAACCAACAGAGGTCACAATGGTGTGTCCTAAATGGAGCATTTGATATAAAGTGTAGGGCATGATGGAAAAGTACATCAAGTTTATGCAGGTTAGTCGCTGTGCTGCAAATATATATAATGTCCCCATAGTCTAACAGTGGAGGAAGGTGGCTTGTACCAATCTACATCTAATATCCATAGGAATAATGAATTGTTCCTGTAGAAGAACCCAAGCCTTGATTTTAGTTTGTTGGAGAGACAATCGATGTGAGTGCTAAATGACAGTTTGCTCTCTAGCCAGACTCCTAGATACTTAGAATTTAACCACAACCTCCAGTGAGTCCCGAAGAAGGTTGTGATGGGTGCTGGTGCAACCTGGCTACGTAGAGAGTTGCCAAAGGGTGGGTGGGGATAAAGTACATCACCTTGGTTTCTTCACATCCAATAATAACTTGGAGCTAATTAGGTTGTGTTGCAGCTGATTGAAATCAAACTAGCTCATCACATACTTCCAACAGAGATGTTTTGGATGTATACACACAGTGCCATCCACAAAAAGTGTAGCTTGGATTTCTGGATGTGGTTGCCCAGGCAATTGATGTAGATGGAGAATAGTAAAGGCCCTCAAAACAGAGCCTTGGGGTACTCCTCTAGTAATCGGCAGAGGTGTTGAAAAAAGCCCTTGCTCTGCCCATAAGATAACTGGAGAACCAGTTGACAGAGGGGCTGTTCATACCAAATTTTTTATAGGAGATTATGGTCAACAGTATTGAATGCCTTACTTAAATCTAAAAGATGGCTTCTGTGGTTTGTTTGTTATCTAGGGCCATGAACTAGTCATTAATAATGTTGGCCAAGGCTGAAACAGAGCTGTGGTTCTGTCTAAAGCCAGACTGTAGAGGATTAATTAGACTAGAGTTTCAAGATACTCTTTAGTTGAGTATTGACTATTTTTCAAGAAGTTCAGACAGGACTGGTAGAATAGAGATGAGTCTATAGTAAGATCACTTTGGGTTACCTGACTTAAATAAGGGCAGAATGAAGGCTGCTTTCCAGCAAGCCAGAACCGTGGCAGCAGAGATAGACAGGTTAAAGATGTGCAAAATTATTTGTTACAGTTACAGATGACTTCCTAGTTTTAGGAATAAGGAATCAATCCCATCAGCACTAGCACTCTTCTTTGAGTCTAATTTATTCAGGAGATCTTCAATTTGCTTATAAGTTGCTGGGGGAAAGCTGAAAGGAGTCATGGGAGTTTAGATCCTGGGAGGTGTCTGTGGGAGCAGAGCAACTGCCCAGCCCAATGGTCAGTGATGAATTGAATACAAGGCCTGTTGTGGCGAAGTGGATATTTAATTTTTCAAGGATGGTGCCTTGGTCAATGATCACGGCACCACTGGTAATGATTTTGCAGGTATAGATGGGGGGTGGTTATGTCCTTGTACCAATTTGATCATCTGCCATATTTTAGATGGATTGCCTTTAACACCCTCTAAGGTTTCAGCATAGAACTTTGCTTTGGCTGTTCTAATAAGCTTAGTGCAAGCATTTCTCAAAGCTCTGAATGCCTGCCAGCTTGCAGGGCTTTTGTTTGTCTTGCACGTGCCCAAAGTTTATCACGATGAGTTACAGCAGCTTTCAGTTCCACAGTGAATTAAGAGTGCGTGACCTTTTGCACCCTACATTTTACAATTTGGGCATGCTTACTGACCAGTTTAGTGAGGTTTGCATTTAGGATTTCAATGGCTTCATCAGCTATTGTGGCTAGGTAGAGACTTTGCCAATTTACTTACTTGAGATCAGCTAGGAGTTATCAATTATAAATTTGTGAAAGCTGCATCAAATAACAAATTTAGGAGAAGAGAAATGTTTTTCTTAGTGCAGTACAAATAACAATATTATGGTCACTCAAGTCACTGTGGAAGATGGCTGTATGCAAGATTTTATGGGAAGGTTTGTGAGAATGGTGCTGTTATCCTTATTTTCTATGTTGGTCCTGGTGGGTTCCGAGATGAGCTGCAAAGCCAAGTTCGTCACATAAGTCCTTTAATATATTTCCCTGGGTGTAAGTCAATCTAGGTTCAGGTCACTAAGGATAAGTGGTGCCAATCCATAAAGGGGTCGAGGAAGTACCAGGTAACTATAGACCCATCAGTTTGACCTCGGTGGTGGGAAAATTAATGGAGAGTATACTAAAGGAACGATTGGGTGTACTTGGAGGAGGTGGGAGCTCTTTATAATCGGCAACATGGGTTTGTGCCAGGTAGATCATGTCAAATCAATCTTGTGGAGTTCTACGAATGGGTAACATCAGAACTGGACAGGGAAAGCCTATGGATGTATTATTCTTGGACTTCAGCAAGGCGTTTGACTCTGTCCCCACAATGGTCTGGTGGAGAAATTGATGTGGTTAGGAGTAGGCCTTTGATGGTCAGATGGATTGAAAACTGGCTAGCTGGATGCACCCAGAGAGTAGTGGTCTGTGGGGAGCTCTCGAACCCAGAGAGGTTGGTAGTGGGGCACCGCAGGGTTTGGTCCTGGGTCCGATCCTGTTTAAGCCATACATATCGGACATCAGGGAGGTATAGGGTGTGAAATGAGTCTCTTCATGGATGACCCAAGATGGGAGCAGTAGTTGAGGGAGAAGAGGGAGGTTGGCCCTGCAAGGGACCTGGACACCCTGGAAAGCTGGCTCACACATGAATTAAATTCAATATCACCAAGTGCAAGGTGTTGCATCTTGGTTGGGAACTCCCTAAACACAGGTACACCCTTGGAGGGAGGCACTGGAGGCCTCAATAGGGAAAAAGACCTAGGGGTCATGGTGGATGCATGTATGAATAACTCTGAGCAGTGCAGGAGAGCAGCTAGCAAGGCAAACAGGATGTTGGGATGCATGTGGGGGATCACCTCTAGGAGCAAGGAAGTGATTCTGCCGCTGTACAATGGACTGGTTAGACCACACCTTGAGTACTGTGTACAGTACTGGAGACCACACTTGAAGAGGGACATACAGCTCCTGGAGAGGGTACAGAGGAGGACAACTAAGATGATACAAGGGCTAGGGGATTTGGCGTATGAGGACAGACTTGAGAAGCTCTCCCTGTTTTCATTGGAGGAGAGGAGAGGAGAGACAGGGGACATGATTGAGGTCTTCAAGTACCTCAAGGGAATAAATAGGGTAAACATGGAGGGATCTTTAGACTAAAGCAGGGAGGTATCACCAGAGGGCATGGTTTGAAGTTGGAAGGTGGAAGGGTGAGGGGAAAGAGGAGGAGGTTTTTCACTGAGAGGGTGGTGGACCCTTGGAATGCACTGCCTGGCGAGCTGGTTCAGAGATCCACAGTGGAGGCTTCAAGAGAGGGTGGGACAGACACAGAAAGTGGATGTATCAGATGATGGCCTGTCCCAGGGGTGGGAATGGATGATAGGGGTTTCTGGAACACAAGGGAGGGAGGGCCTCGGCACCCAACTAAGGATCTGAGGTTCGAGAGACTTGATAGACCGTAAGGCCTAATCTGCTGGCAAATAGTATGTTAGTATGATAATAGCTTTGTTGGTATTGGTTTCAATAATGTCCCTAAGGGTTGATAGAAGTTCAATGCCCCTGGAGGAGGTCTGTAACAGCCAACAATGTTGAGGACCTCAATAAGGTAGAAAAATCCTTACTAATACACATTCAAATACCTTGGGCTTGCATAAAGATAGAGTTTGGTGGCATTAAGTTTGGCGTTCACACAGATAACCACCCCTCTCCCCTGTAGGCCTATCCAATCTGAAAGTATTAAAGGAGGGAAGCATAATTTGCTGATCAGTGGTATTACTTTTAACCACATTTAGCGACTACTACTATATCTGGGTTAGTATGTGCTACCCATATTTTGTTTGATCTAGTTTTTGAGGAGGCTACATGCATTAATCAGCATAAATTTCACTCCTGAAGCTGACGCAAAGTCTGATGGGGAAGCTGGGGCCTGGATTACTTCCACATTTTCTGAACATAGAAATAGGAGCATAATTAATTTTTTCAGGTTAGTCCTTAAAGTCCTTCCTCTTTTGTTGGGGAACCTGTAAACTGACATTAGCTGGGTGTGGCAAACAGGTGTAGTTGAGAAGCACAAGGTACATCATGGATGCAGCGATAATGCCTTTAAGGTTGAAGATTGAAGTGAGATGAGTGTGACAGCCAGTATGCTGCAGGATGAGTCCCAAGATGGGTGTGGATTAGGAATTGTAACATAGTTAAATGCACCAGTGGGGGGTGGGAGCAGCCGATATGGGCTTCGATACCTGGGCTGCGGGGAACAAAGCCACCACTAGGAATAATGGGGCTAGCCACTAGGAATAATGGGGCTAGTGTTGCAGGGAGACAAACCATTAAAAGACGACATGAAAGCCAGATCAGTGCTTCTGGGGAGGTGCTAATGCAGGGCAGGGTCGGGGTGACTGCTTCTTAGCAGTCAGCTGGTGGGACTAATATGAAAGAGGTGCCAGAAAAGATAAGAGGTCCAACAGGTTAAGGAATCATAACCACTGTGATGGGCCTAGTGATTAGGGTCACCGCTCTAATGTGAGGGTTGGGGGTTTGATTCCTGGGTTGTGAGCAGGCCGGAAAGTGTGGGGATTTAGATAGAGGTTGGCTGGACTGACTGGGGTGGCTTAAGTGACAAGCCCTGTGTAACACTGTTGAAAGTAAATATGCTAGGATGTAGTGAGGAGAGAGCTGGCTGCTACAGTGACTCCTAGTTATCGAGGTATGGCCTGCTAAAAAGAAACTTGGGAGATTGTAATATGAGTGACTGGTCACGTGATCAATCACGTGACAATGGTTACCCATAAAGCTAGAGATGAGCCAGGTGTGGGGGGGCAGTCGCCGGCGTGAGTGGCGACGGGCTAGACACAGCTCTGTAGTACCTGATGCAGGCAGGCTGCTGGAGCTCTCCGTGAGCTCACTGGGTGGGAGGCTATGAACGGGCAGCCTGCAAGAGGAGAAAGAAATATCAGGATAAACAATGAAGGCATTAGCAGGTCAGCAAAAACAAAGAACAAGGTCAAGGAGGGAATGGGGATGGGGGAGTTGGTCCTGAGCTAAGCGAGATGGACTGGCATGCATGCAGTGGGAGCAATGTGCTAGGGTAGCAAGGCAAAGAAGGAGACTAACAACCTGGCAAGGGAGGTGGCTGGGACTGTGCAGGGTGATTTTAGAGAAGTGGGGAGGGGTCTTAGGCAGGTTCGTGCTCTGTGGTTTTCACTGAGGTGCCTCCAGTCTATGACTGGGGAGGATAAGGTTCTCCACACCAGGAGATTCAATTCATGGTTGGAAGGAATGGCATAGATGAGGGTTCAGCTACATTAGGGTCAAGGAACAACATGGAGGGATCTGGGCCTATTCATCTGTCTGGGAGGGAAATGCAGACCTCAGTGGACATTTTAAATTATGAACATTTAAACTAGCTGAGGGGGTGGCAAAAGAAAAAAGGGAGGCATACCCTCCCAACATGGACTTGAAGAAGAAAGGAAGGGAAGGCCGAGGGAGGAAAATCCCTCAGGGTGCCAAAATAAACAGAAAAGCAGTGTGGTAGAAAACACAGGGGTGGGAATAGAGCTGTAAAGAGAAGGAAAAGGAAAGAGGTCGGTATCAGGCAGAATGGGAATAAAGTATGGAGGCCAAGATGCGCATAAGAAGTATAGAAAACAAAATTCCCTGACCTAAAGGCCATTATGTGTAAAGGCAGTCCTGAATAGTGGCTGTTACTGAGTCATGGCGCATAGGAAACCATGATTGGGACATAGCCATAACAGGCTATATTCAGTTCAGGAAAGATAGGATGGGAAGGAAGGTGGTGGCTCTGTATGTAAGGAAGGGTAGCAAGGTGAAGGAGACACAGGGAATACAGGGAGCAATGGAGGAGTTGGAGGTACTCTGGGTCACCATGGAGACAGGATCCAGAGCCACTGTTCTCACTGGTGTGGTCTACAGACCTCCAGAACATAGGGAGAAACTGGATGAGGCACTGGTGGAAGCCATTAGCATGATGGCAGAAAAAGGGGAGGTGCTGCTGGTGGGTGACTTTAATCTGCCAGATATAGATGGAGTCTCCCAGCTGCAGCTTCAGATAGAGGCAGGGACATCCTAGACTCCTGCAGGGGGCATTTCTCAGGCAGCTAGTCAGGAGCCCACCCATGATGGGGCAATATCAGACTAGGTGCTCACAAACAAGGACAGTATTTCAGACATCAAGATGGGAAGCCACCTAGGGGTCAGTGATCACAGTACAGTGTGGTTCAACATTAGGACAGCAGTGGAAGCAAACCACACAAGGATGAGGTTCCCTGGACTTCAGGAGGCAGATTTAAAAAAATGAGAGAATGCCTCTGAGGCGACTTAGCTGGGGAGGATGATCTGGGTGAGGTGGAGGAACAGTGGCTAAGAGAAGGCATAGTGAAGGCAACAAACCTCTGCACAAAGGAAGTAAGCAAAGCAAGAGAATAAAAGAGACTGCTATGGTTCTCAAAGGATGTAGCTGAAAAGGTAAAGGCTAAAAGGGTAGCATTCAGGAGGTATAAAGAGACACGGAGGGAAGAGAATGGGAGGTGTTCAGAAAAGCAGAGGAAGCAGGAAAGTGGTAAGGTACAAAGGCACAGACTGAGGAAAGACTAACTCAAGGGTAACTAAAAGGAACAAGACCTTTTAGGTACATAAGTGAAAAGAGGAAGACTAGGGAGGGATTATAAGGGAGTAAGAACGGCACAGAGGGCTGTGCAGAGGGGATCAAGAAAAGCAGATATCCTGAATAAATACAGTACTTTTGTTCAGTCTTCACAGAGGAAGGAGAAAGGGATGGACCACATAAAAGCAGCAGGAGCACTGGGGTAGATGAGTGAGACACAAGTCCATTTACAGAAGAGAGTCCCAAAGGGCTTGCAAATCTGAAGAGTGGACAATGCTATGAGGCCGATGGGGTACACTCAAAGATATTGAGGAAGTTTGGGGAGGTACTGGCTGTACCTCAGACAGCTCTATTCAACAACTCACTGGAAACTGGAGAGATCAGATGTAGTCCGCTTCATAAAAGCAGTAGCAGGGATGAGGTTAGCTACCATAGGCGGTCAATCTGACATCAGTGGTGGGAAGTTAGTGAAGTCACTGCTAAAGGAACAGATTGTGGAGTACCTTCAATCCAGTGGGTTACAGAACCCAAGGCAGCATGGATTCGTGTCGGGGGATGAGGAGTCATGTCATACAAATCTGATATATTTCTTTGACTGGGTGACCAGGAAATAGATCAAGGTGGGGCAGTGGACGTGGTATACTTAGATTTTAGTAAGACATTTGACACCATACTCATGTGGAAACTGGGCAGCTTAGGGGTGGGTCCTAAGGTAGTAAGCTGGGTAAGAAATTGGTTAATGGATAGGTGACAGGATTGTGGTAAGCAGAGTTCACTCTGGGAAGGCAGGGTGACCAGCATGGTGCCTCTAAACTCAGCAGTGGAATTACTCCTCTTTAATGTCTTTACAAGTGATATTGCAGATGAACTGGAAGGAAGGTTCACCTCTTTGCAGATAACATCAAAGTCTGCAATAGGGTAGACACTCCAGAGGGTGGAAAGAATGTGAAGAAGACCTGAGAAAACCTGAAAGAGTGATCAAGGCCATGGCAGCTGGATTTCAATGATAAAAAGTGCAAAATCATGCACCTAGGGCACAGAAACCCAGAGGCTTAATACAAAATGAGAGAAGAGGTACTGATGCCACCAAACAGGAAAGGGACTTTGGGGTAATCATATCCGATGACCTAAGGTGGCGAGACAATGTGACAAGACAGTGGGTAGGATCAGCGGGATGCTGGGGTGCATACGGAGGGGTATCACCAGCAGAAAGAGGAAGGTGGTACTGCCACTGTATAGATCACTGGTGAGACCCCACCTAGATTACTGTGTCCAGTTCTGAAGACCACAACTCAGTAAGGACATAGACAGGGCAGAGGCCTTCAGAGGAGGAAATTAAAATGGTGCACAGGGCTGCATCAGGCGCCCTACAAGGAGAGACTGAAGGACCTCAGCATGTACACCTGAGAGAAAAAAAGGGAGAGGGTGACATGATACAGACCTATAAGTACTTCATGGGGTTAAATAAGGTGCAGAAGGGGAGTATTTTTCAGAGGAGAAGGTGCACAAGAACAAGGAGACATGCAATTAAGTTGGAAGTGGGAAAATTTAGGAGGGATGTGAGGTATTTCTTCAATGAAAGAGTGGAGGATGCATGGAACTGTCCCCAGCGGAGGTGGTGGGGAAAAAAACAGTGGCAGACTTCAAGCATGTGATGAGATAGGCACAAGGAATCTTGGCTGGAAGCAAGGGAAGTCAGAGATCAAGTTGGGTCTGCAGTGACAAGCTAGGATAACAAGGAAAAATGGGCAGACTGGGTGAGCCAAGCATTCTTTATCTGCCATCAGATTCCATGTTTCTGTTTCCTTTGTTCTTACTGCATCATGCCTGGATACAGTATCTCACACACAGTGAGCAGAATGGCTGTTATCTAGGGTGGGCATCAGCTGAAGGGTAGCAGCTTATAAATATAGCCAACCAGCATCATGCAGTACCTCCACATACATAGAGACATAGACAATGACAGCAGAAAAAGACCAAGGTCCATCTAGTCTGCCCTAGACACAGTACAGTACAGTACAACATACAATACAGTACAGTACAGTACAACATACACTACATACAGTACAGTACACTACAAAATAATACAGTGCAGTACAATACAATACAACATACAATACAATACAGTGCAGTACAATACAATACAACATACAATACAATACAGTGCAGTACAATACAATACACAAGGACCTCTGAATTCTGCAATACAATACAATATACAAGGGCCTCTGAATTCTGCAGTACAATACAATACGGTACAATACAACACAATACGATACAATACAGTACAACATAAAACAACAAGGACCTCTGAATTCTGCAATACAATACATATAATACACAAGGGCCTCTGAATTCTGCTCGATACAATACAACACAATACAATACAATACAATACAACCTCTGAATTCTGTGATTCTGCAGTAACACACTTGCCTCAGAACTGGACCATGCCACAGAACATGTGCGGTTGTGAAGAATTTACCATATTTGGTGATACCCATTTAGAAACTACTATTTCTTCACAATACCAAGCTATTTGCCCTGAGTCCCCATCCCTGTGCTCAATAGCTGCTACATCAGTGATGATACCATTCTTTTCACTATTGGTCCAAGTTCTGCTTCTATCTCCACCTTCCTGCAACTTGATTATGATAACCTTATAAGCTGGTTTCACACAAATCATTTAGTATTGAACCCTATATAAGTCTCAATGCTGTTTGCTACTTGCCAATGTCTGCTTGTTACCACAAATCTACATACAGTGCTCCTCACTGTAAAGAACCCATAGAAACATAGAGTTTGACGGCAGATAAGGACCGCTTGGCCCACCCAGTCTGCCCATTTCCCTACCTAATGGATAAGCTGCAGATCCTAGCTAACCAACAGCCTGCTTTTTCCAACCTCCACCCCTAAATTGCCTTATGTCTGTCCCATGCATTCTTGAATTCCACCACTGTTTTGACTCCACAACCTCCTCAGGAAGGCTGTTCCATTCATCCACAACCCTCTTAGTGAAAAATACTTCCTCACATTACCTCTGAGCTGTCCCCTCTAGCTTCAAATTGTGCTCCCTTGTTCTTGCACCTCTTTTTCTGAAAGATGCTACCCTCTTGGACTTTGCTGATTCCCTAAGGTACTTGAAAGTTTCTATCATGTCCCCCACTCCCTCCTTTCCTCGAGGCTATACATATTAAAAATCCTTAAGTCTTTCTTCATACGTCTTCTGGTGCAGACCCTGCACCATTTTAATTCCCTCCTCTAGACAGCCTCCATCCTGTCTATGTCTTTGATGATTGGGTCTCCAGAACTGCATGCAGTACTCCAGATGGCGTCTCACCAGCTGTCTGTACAGAGGATAACAACTTCTGTATTCTACTGGTGATGCCTCCCCTATGCATCCTAGTATCCCACCAGCCCTACTTACTGCCCTCTCACATTGCTTGCTCACCTTTAGATCATCTGATATGACTACCCCAGGGCCCTTTCCATTTTGTTGTTGTTAGTATCTCACCCCCATTGTGTATTCTTCCCTGGGTTTCTGTTTCCCAGGTGCATTACTTTGCACTTCTTAGCTTTGAATTTAAGCTGCCATACATTTGATGATTCCTCCAACCTTGCCAAGTCCCTTTTCATCCTTTCCACCCCACCTTGTGTATCAACTCTGTTGCAGATCTTGTGTCATCTGCAAAGAGACATACTTTTCCTTCCAGTCCCTCTGCAATGTCACTATAAAGACATTAAAGAGGACTGGTCTAATACTGAACCCTGCGGTGCCCACTAGTAACTCCCCTTTCTTCAGAGTGGACTCCATTTTACTATTACCCTCTGTGTCCTGTTCTCCAACCAATTTTTTACCCAGGCTACCATCTTGGGACCCACTCCCAAGCTGGTCAACTTGTATAATAATCTTTTGTGTGGAACTGTGTTAAATGCCTTTCTAAAGTCTAGGTAGGCCATGTCTACAGCCACTCCCTGATCTACTATTTTGGTCACCCAGTCAAAGAACTCTATTAGATTAGTCTGACATGACCTTCCTGCTGTGAATCCATGCTGCCTTGCGTCCTGCACTCCTCTGACCTATAGGAACTCAACAGTTCTTTCCTTCAGAATGATTCCATCATTTTCCCAATCACTGAGGTTAAACTAACAGGTCTATAGTTTCCTGCTTCTGCCCTGCTCCCACTTTTGTGAAGTGGATTCATATCTGCCATCCTCCAGTCTTCAGGTACCACCCCATCCTCCCATGATCTATTAAAGAGGGTAGTCAGTGGTGTCACTAGTTCTACCCTTAGTTCTTTTAGAATTCTGGGATGAATCCCATCAGTCCCCATTGCTTTATCCACCTTCAGTTTTAAGAGTTCCTTCAGAACCCTTTCTTCTGTGAAAGGGCTAGTATCAACCCCGTATCCAGTGTGTTTCTATTCTTTGGTTTTGGTACCTCCCCTCTTCATTTTGAATACTGAGCAAAAGTATTTGTTTAGTATCTCTGCCTTTTCACATCACCTCTGCCCACCCCTCCCTTTATTAAGCCTCAATATCCCTCCTTGGTCTTCCTTTGCTCCTGATGTACATATAAAAGGTTTTATCCTTCTTAATTGAGTTGGCAATCTTTTCCTCGGTTTGGGCCTTGCTGTTCTGACTGCCTTTCCTGCTTCCTTTGCTTTAATTGATACAAGTCCCTGTCCTGCTCCTTCTGTGATTCCTTGTACTTCCTGAATGCTCTCTATTTCTCCTAACCTTTCCTGCCACCTACTTTGAGAACCATAGTGGATTCTTACATTGTTTTGTTCTATTTGTTTGCTTCACACAAAGGCTTGTTGCCTCTGTGATGGCAGTTTTGATTATTCCCCATTGTTCTTCCACCCTCCTTCCTGCCCATTTGCTAGTGCATTCCTTAGGCACTCACCCATTTTGGCAAAGTCTGCCCTCCTGAAGTCCAGTACCTTTGCCTTTGTGTGACTCTGCACCGTGTTTATAGTGAACCATGCTGTTCGATGGTCACTAGTTCCCAGATGGCTACCTACTTCTAAATCTGTGATCCTCTGCCATCTCCATTTGAAAGTACCAGGTCTAAGATTGCTCCCTCTCAAGTGGGTTCCAATACTAATTGTCTAAGACATGCCCCTGTAGGGCATCTAAAATGACCCCACTCTTAGAAGTGGCTGCTGCAAATCCACTCCAGTTAACATCTGGCATATTCAGATCCCCATTAGCAATATCTCTCCTTTTCTGCCATTCTAAGGATACGTCTGTCATTTCCTTGTCCATTTCCTCCCCTGAGACGGGGTCTGTATACAACCCCGTGTGGATTGTGGTGCCATTGCCTGTCTCCAAATTGACCCCAGTGCATCCTCTCCTCCATGCTTACCCTTTTGTTCTGTTGCTTTGATGCAATCCCTTATGTGAGAGCTACTCCACCTCCTCTTTTACCCTCCTTGTCCCTCCTGTAGATGGTGTACCCTGGTATGTTTACATCCCAGTCATGGTTCTGTGTGTACCATGTTTCTGTGACTGCCACAATATCCAGATGTTCTTCCTCCATCAAGGCCACTAATTCAGGAAGCTTGTTACCCAGACTACAGGCATTGGTACTCATTGCTCTCCATTTTTGATGGCTTTACCTCTTGTAGCACCATCCCTGTCCTCATTGACTTTGCTTTCTCCATTTACCCCATCCTGCTCCCTACTGACCTTTTAACCTTGGTCTTTACCTCATTTAGTGCCCAGTTTTGTAGGAAAAGCTGGGAATCCCCTGCTCTTATCAGTGCATCCCCTTGACTAGTTTAAAAGTTTGCCAATGAAACATTTGAACCAATCGCCCAGTAGACTTGTTACCTTCCTGGACAGATGCAGACCATCCTGCCAGTATAGGCTGGTATCCCTCAGCTTGAACCCCAGTCCACAATGAAGCCAAACCCCTGTGCTCTGCAACATTTTTCAACCATTCATTGAATTGCATGGTGTGAAATACCTCGCCTCACCCTTGCCATAGACAGGCAGCACCTCTGAGAAGGATACTGTGTGTACTACTTGTCTTAGACCCCTCCCAATTCACAAACTCCTCCTGCACTGCTCTAATCTCATGTTGAGCCAAGTCATTCATCCCTAAGTGGACAATGTCATCCAGATTAGTCTCCTGCAGCTGTTCTCGTGATCCTGAGGATGCGCTTCCTGTCCCTCAAGTCATGGTGCCAGGCAGGCACCTTGCTTCAGTTTTTCCTACTCCCCCCCCAGTTCTATCCCCTAATAATTCAATCCCCCACCAGAAGCTACTCCTTTCCTGTGGTGTCCTCTGTCTTCTTCCTGTGGGCTCCTCATGACAGTTGTCCGCAACCTCCTTAGTCTCCTCTGCAGGTGCATCCATAGGAGAACTATGCTCCATCAGAATGGTGTATGGATTGTGGAGTGGTACAGCTGACTGGATGTGCCTCTGTTCCACCACCCACACTCTCCCTGAGCCCACTGTGGTCCAACTGTTGCACTTTCTTGGCAGTCTCTGAGGTAGTGGTGGTGGCCCTGAGTGCGCCCTGGGTGGGAGGTTTCCTTACTACTGTCCAGTGTGGCCTGAAGATGGGCAACCTCCTTCTTCAGGGCACAGAGTTGCTGCAAATAGGGCACATCTCAGCCCAGAAAAACTCCCAGAAGACTGCTGCCCCACAGCCAGTACATTGCACTTCTCCTCACATGTATGTCTACCTTCCTGTTTATCCTCGTGAAGGTTTTTTTATTTGTCCCTCAGTTATTGTTTTGTATGTGTGTGTTTTATATAATGTGTACACTTATATTGTCAGTGAAGTATACTGGAAAGGATATGACAGTGGTATGCACCTTGCCCTCTTGAGGAAATGATGTCAGAACCCTGGTATAAAGGAAATGGTACCAGGAGGGTGGGGATTTGGGCCCAAACTGTGCCCTCTCGAAACAATCAGCTAGAAGCTCTGACCCACCACTGCAATGAGTGTTGACCTTCCCGGCCAGCAAGACAACCTACACAATTTAACAGAGAAAATACCCTGTTAAACAAATAGAAAACAAACAGTTGAGTCAAACACAGGTAAACCTCCCAGCCCGGTGATTTGTGGTCTGAAAGTAATCAGCCCCAAAACAAGTCAGTTGTGCACAAGGAAAGACACAGTAAACAATTATTTAAAAATATTTTGATGCAAACTGTCACAGAATACTAGTGGACGGTCCAGTTACCCACCAAGGAAAATCAAATATGCAGTTATTTCAACCCTTCGAAGTTACTCACAAGACAAGCAGTTTTGCAAACCCCTTCCTGATTTAAAAACTAAACAATTACACACAAAGCAATACTAATGTAAGAATGTAAAGTAAGGAATACCTCCCTCAAATGTAAGCAAGAGTGAGTTGTTGCAGATTTCTAGTCCAATATAGTATCTCCCATGCAGCTCTCCAGTTGTTTCAAAGCACAACCCTCTATAACAAACTCTTTCTTATAGTGAACACCTTTGATGGCTCCCATTGTTCACTAAGTAGGCATATTAACACCTCACTGTAGTGAACACCTAGCTATAGTGAACACCTCAGCTGGCTCCAGAAGTGCTCACTATAGAGTAGTGTTGCTCAGGTAGGATCCTACCAGGTCAGATACCATCAGATATCATAATTTTGGTTGGATATCGGATAGTCTCGGATGGCATAGACATCCAATCAAGGGTCCAACCTCCTAGAATCCACTGTAAGTATCCAAGGTATCCGTGGATCCAACCTGGATCCAACAGATCCGACCATCAGATCCAACTATCCGAGGTTGGATTTGATGAATCTGACCACCAGATCCAACCATCCGAGGTTGGATTTGATAGATCCAACCACTGGATCCAGCTATCCAACTATCCAAGATTGGATCCAATGGATCTGACCACCACATGCATTGGCTGGATCCTAGGTCAGATACCAGCACTATCCATCGGAAGGCAGTCAGATCCACAAAGCACTATCTGAGCAACATGCCTATAGAGAGAGAGCACTGTATCACTACTGTTTATGGGAGCCCCTCACTTCTGTCTCACATTTTTAGTAGCTAGGTGTCACCATTGATCAGTTCCTTGACTTCCCTTTCGATATACATATATATCTCCATATACAGTCCCTGGTTTCCAGATGTTTTAAAAAACTTGGTGCCCTCTACTGGAAATTGCTTGCCTCTCACAGAGGAAGAAAGCAGCTTGTTGAACAAACTATCCTTCCAATTATTAACTATGGTGACGTTCTCTATGCCACTGCCCCTGAGCATCATCTGTCTAGGCTAGATATGCTGCATCACTCTCTACAGTTTTATCCTCCATCACCATTTTAGACTCGAACTGTTCCTTATATGACCAGCTGCATTGGCGTCACTTAGTTACAGGTGCTCACAGCAACTTGATCTGTTTGGGGTTAAATATACTGGCTCAACAAACTCTGCCCATCCTGGACTATGCTGCTTACCCCTATCTCTGACTCAGAGCACAAGCTACATTCACATGTTAGAAATAGATTCCTCATGCCCAGGCCAAATAGGAATTCTGGGAAACTTGCTCGTTATAGAATCCATCAGCTTTGGAATAATTTACTGCTGGGTCCTATTGTATCTACCAGTGTCCTATCTGCCAAACAGTTACTTAAAACTGTTCTTCTATCTACTGTGAGTGTACTTGATACATATTTGGCCTTGTATATTTATTGCATGTATATTATTGCACACACCAGTCATTATGTTTCATTTATCAGTATGCAACCTGTAAATTAAACTTCCCTGTCTCATATCAATGTTTACCACCTCACGGTCACCTATGTGGTACCCTTGTATGTATATCAGCCTGTATCATGTAACGTGCATTTCATATATACTGTTATTACCTATCTGTGTTTGTACTTTAAGTGTTTATGTCACAGGACCTCCTTGTGAATGAGCTTGCTCAATGGAGTTTTCCTGCAATAAACTTGAACTTGAACTTGAACTTGTGCAATTAACTAATAATGCAAGACAGGGTGTGTACTGTGACAAAGACCGTTTGGTTGAAATGTTAGAGGTCGTTTGTGGGATGCTGTTACCTCTGAGTGTGCGGCCTTCAGCTTTTTACTGTATTGGTGAATACATTTTGGTGAATATAAAAGTATTTTTGTGGCCTTATTCTTTAACGTACAGAAGGGCTGAGTGCCATGACTGTTTGTTCTCATGATGCTTATTGTCACTGAGCACACACGTCTGAGTGCAGCTCTTCTGTTTTCTGGTCTACCTCAGAATTAATCTTATCCCACAACACATGCCCTGGGTACATTATTGCAATGATAAAATGGCTTGCTTGTTAGAAAAATAGATAAAAATACATTTTTGAAATACATTTCACTTGCTTTTTAATAGGCGTGATGTGCTGGGATAACATCACTGTTAAAGGTCAGCACTGAACAGTCAGAGCTCAGAGCTCAGGAATTTTTCTTGCCATTTAGGCATTAATGCACAGCAGGGTGTGTGTTGTGCTCGGATGATGTCATGCTTTTGGTGATTGGTGCGAGGGCGCGAGCCAATTGCATCAACATTTGAGAAGTGATATTAACCCAGCACAACACACACCATGGAGTGCATTATTGTTTTTATACAATGGCTCAAATGCAAAAAAAAATTACACATTTTTATATATTTTTCAGTTGATTTTTAAATGATTTTTCTAAGTGTAGGTATACAAATATAAAAAAGTGCTTACCTTTTGGCGAGTAGGTGGCTTTGTATAAGCCTGGTGTGTGTGCTCTCATATTGCCCCACCACTCAACGTCTATCTTGATCTGTGTGTGTTTCTTTGGCAGTTGTCCCTAGTTTTCTATGGGTGATTGAAGCTAAAGGAGAATCTCATTTCCTTCTGAGACTTTACACTTTACAAGTGAATCTGTGCGTCCATCACACTGTGAAGCAGTTGGTCAATCAGTAAGTGCAGTGCAGTGTGTGGGAACACATGCTGTTTAAACATCATGGATGCTTTAGTGGCTTCAGCTGATTTTGAAGTCTCCTGGGCTGGTACAGTGGTCATATTTAATGTTTGTACCAAGAGACTGCAAACTGAAATATGAAGTACCGCCATGACCTTGGCTGCCAGAAACCTGCTGAAGTTACAGCTTCGTTTTCATTTTAACACGTTAAAAAGATGTAGGAATGGAAACTTTGGGTTGTGTGGAATGGGACTAGAAGGGAATCCTGGCTGCCAGCAAGCCACTGAAGTAATGAGAAACTTTGGCCTGTGGAGAATGGGAGTACAAAGGAATTAATTAGACTAATCTGGGGAATTTGTGTAGGCTGGGTGCAGCAATGTAACTTGTACAACATGCAAAATGGTCATGTGTGTAGCTAAGACTAGATACCGTGATGCTGTGCTGGGACACCATCACTGTCTCTAGGGCTCCCTGACCAATTAGATTGCTGGAAATCTTCTCTGCCATTGTATAATTTATAATATTGCCTGACTTATTTCCCCACTGAGTACAGCCAAACACCAATCTTGTATCATACTGTGCTGATATGTTATTATTTGTACTTTGTTTACTGCATTGTTAACTGTAAAATTGCTATTTTTGTTTATTTATCATGCATTTTCCTTTGGTACTATCCCAATAGATAGGAAGATGAGAAAATTTGACTAACTGGCTCAAAAATAATGCTGTATTTACCAAATTCTAACTGGTGCAGGATGAATGTTTCAATCATAAGCAGTTCTTTCTTCACATTTTCAGGTGAGAATAATACAGTAGCCAAAGTTAGATCTATGTTATAGTTGGAATTGTACTCTGAAATGCTTACACCACTAAGTGTCCCTGAATTGTTTAATAATGCAATTAAGTATTTATTGAATTCAGATGCAATGTCTTTTGGTTTATCAGTTACAACGCCATTCACATCTAGTGGCACTGTTGATGTTTTCTACCCTTAAGGGTATACATAACCAAAGATACATTTGACTTTAATGTTCCAGTTGCCACGGAAGATTTATATTTGCATTTATTTTTCCTAATAGCTAATCTACAAGAATTCAGATCTTTCCTATATTTTTCACAATTTGTTTAGCATGGATCAGATTAATATGTTCTATAAGATGTTTTCTGTTTTTTAATTTTACTTTTGATATCCAGTGTTAACCATTTTGATTTGATCTTACTGCTCTTTGATTTGACCCAGTTTGATACCCATTTCTCTTGTAAATCAAGTAATTGGTTATTTAGTAAAGTCCATTTTGTCTCGACTGATGTATTACAAGATGCCTGTTTCAATCTTAACATCTTACTTCTTCCGACACTGCATCAAAATTGGCCCTGCTATAATCTGGGTAAACTATGCTACCTGAAATAATTGTTGGCTGTTTAATGTGTTCATCTGAATCACACAATGGTCACTGTTGCTGAAGTGCTCTTGTACAGTACACTGTATTACCCTATTTCTGATGTTTGTTAACAATTTCTTGTAGGTTCAAATACAAATTGTTTAAGCTCACATCCGTTCGGTATTTCTAGTAATTCTGCCCCTATAAGACTACTAGATATCTTAGTTTCCCAGTTAATAGATGCAATGTTAAAATCACCTAGTGTAAAACACAAGGTTCTTGCTAGTGGTCCCTGGTAATCCAATAAAGCCACCTGACACCAAATGTGGTGCTAAATCAGTTGCAATTTATTAATACCAAATAAGCCCTAACAATTTTACCTCTAACATGATCAAATCTAAACAACTGATGGCATTTTACCACCAGGGCTACAGCATTTCAGAGACACATGAAACCATATGTCTCTGGATCCCCAACAATCTATGGATAGTCTCAGACTGCATCTTGTCGAGACTGCGTCTTCTCAAAGGGATGCTGGACATAACCATAGGTCCTTTATTTATGTGTAGCAAGCTTAGAAAAAGATGCAAGGCTGGAATTTTCCAAAACTACCTCAGCAGTTTTAAACACAGACAATAGGTCATTGAACAAATCATAAGACTCGGGTTCAAAATACACTGGCCATTAGATACCTCAGTCATAAGATATGTTTTGGTACTTTGATGAGACATTCAGTCATTCTTAAATGGATAAACAAGTAATCAGGGATTTTATTTGTCAAAAATACTTACTTCAGGATACAGAACACATGTGAGGGGATGTGGCTGTTCCAAAAATAATTGGCCTATAGATGAAACCCAGACAGTGGCCAAATTGCATCCTAATCACAAGATGATAGAGGAACTTCAAGCTTCAAGGCCAGCATGGTTACTAGCAGCTGCATTCTTATCTTAGCTGTAACCTTTTAAAAGGCATGTTTTGGTATACAATATTGCTGAATAGGACAATTCTAAATCAGACCTTGACTGTGCTTTAAGATTTATTTTATTTTCTTCAGTTTAACCATTAACTACATGCATTGATATGGTGATATCATTCATTTGTTTAGCCACTGGCAGCCATTGGCTAGCTAGCCATATTAACCTGTATGTGGGCCTCATTCAGTCATCTATTGGCCATTTGCATTTTCTCTGCAAGCCTTCTACACCTTGCCATAGTCAACTGTATATAGAGGTGGCTATCAGCAATCTTATATAACTGAACCTGTATATACCTAGGCCTTGGGGCCCCTAGGCAAATTCAACAGTCCCCACCTTGAAGGTAAAAGAGGCCCTGAGGGACTTGAACCTTCACAAATATTTAATATAAATGTAAATATATTAGTTATTAACTGAAGGTTAAATAAACATTTTACTCTTAAACTGTTAGTCTAGGTGAATAGGTATATGATTTTAAACTGGTTGCCAGCATACAGATAGTCAAGGCATTTATAAAAAGCATCCTGTTCTGAAGTTGGTACAGGGGTGGTTACAGATGGAACACAAGTGGTGAGTTTTTAAAACATAGTGCAGAACTCAGGGATGTCAACACCACAATTGAAATATGTGAAAAGATGTTAACATGTGATATCACATATAACACAGTATGACATAACAATATTTGTTGATGAGGAAGAGTTCATGGAATTCACTTTGAGAGGGATAAGGTAAATGCTACCTGGTGTTGAGTGTGGCACACCCTTGGAGCTTGATTCAAGAATCTGTTGATAATGTCTCTTGTTAGATAGGTCATTATAAGACGTCAATGACCAGTTTAGTAACAGTCCATGAAATTAACAGTCCATAAAGTTCATATAAGTAACCACAGGTTGGTGTAGTTACAGTACAGGTGAAATGTTATTTGCAGAATGGTGGTAACCCCACAAGGTACATGGGGCAATGCAGACAGTAATTTAAAAACAAAATACCAGCACAGTAGAAAAATCGGTGTTCATGTTGCTGGCTGCTGGATGGCTGATTGGCAGACACACTGGCCAGGGGTGCATTACATTGTGCATTGAGTCCTTTTAATGGAGTAGCACACACACACTGGCATGGCATTTGTGTTGTGATAGTTGATTACACCCGGCACAAAGATTAACACTTCATAAAAGGTAGCAGTATACAATAAACCACTAAAAACACAGTCCACAATAGAGCAATAGGTTTGTAGAAAGTACCAGCCATGTTTGAAACAAGCAGCAGTGAAAAAATGGATGTCTTGCTTGAAGATCAATTGAAAAAATCTTCTTGCTGAAGTTAGGGTTCCCTACCCCAGATTTAACGTCATAGTAAGCAGAAACAATAGGCTTAATTGCTGAGTCTGAACTGACTGGACCGTCTTTAGTTGATTTAAAGCTCTACAAATAGGTGTATTTTGCTGAAAACATTACACTTGCAAAGGTAATAATAATAACTTGATTCATGCAATAGTCTTATGTGGAGCCAGTCAGGCACAATATAGTGATGACATCAAAGCTGTGGCAGTTGTTTTCTTTTAGGAAAAGATGAAGGTCTTGGCAACTTAGATGAAAGTGTTACTGCTGTTGAATATGGAGATCTTATGTGTGCAACACCATGGAAACCTGCAAACTTGCAAAGTGTGTTAGAAACTGAGTTAAAACACATAAATAACAATCTTTTAAACCAATGACTTTCTGTTTTGAAAAGAGTAGTGTGACACAGCCAAAATTCTGGCAATTGGAAAGAAAAATAAAATGGGATGTCAACCACACACCTGGGGGTGCAGGCCGAGGTTCAATTATACCATTTGACTATCTGTAAATGCATGACAATGTTATGATTACACCCTGCATTTAAATCACAGAAGAGGCTGTACAATGATGAACATAATTTCCCTCTTTAACTGAGACCCGAGTTACAAAATTTTGTATTGTTACAATAACACTTCAAACATATAGTTCATAGCAATATGCCTGTTACACTACGCAATAGTGGGACAAATGTATATTGTTGGCCTATGCCAATTTAATAACAGTGCCTATTGCACCAGTGACAAGTGAAAGGGTTACCTTATTTACCCTGTATAGTGAAATATTCCAAATTACTGAGTGAGGTAAGGCTTGAAGCATAGGTTTGGAGCACAGTCTAAATTCTGCATATTATAATTGTTAAGATTTAAAATGACAAAACCTGTATAGAGTGCATTTATTTTTAAGGGTACCTGTGAGTAATGAGACAAACATAGTATTGATTTGTCTGGGGTTTTGCTTTGGAACATATTGGGGTGGGTCAGCAATGCTGGCCCCAGTATTTAGGTTTGGTTATGAGCATTAAAAACATGTATACGTGTGCAGCACTTTTCTGAATACACACATGATACAGTGCAACAAGATGTATATCAAAACATTATAACATAAATGTGAAACATAAGCATTTTGCAATAGAACAATTTCATATTGAGCACAATGCATAAAATACATTTTAAACAACAAATATAGACTGCAAATTTAAGTCAAAGTCCAGGAATCTTAGAGCATTGTGACTTTACTTGTGAACATAACCATGGAATAAGTTGCAGAGGGTGTGTGGAACAGTTCAAGTTTATAAGTTGCAGTCCTTGGTAAAATTGTTTAGTTTTGGTTGAGATAATTATTGGAGCAATCCACAACTCTGTTTTTGTTAACTTGTAAGACTATTCAGGGTCTGCGATGCTTAGAACTTTGAAATTATAAAAAAACTTAGTTTGCACTTATAGAAAGCAGATGATTGCATCCATTGCTGTAAGTCTATGAGAAGTTGTTTTACATTTGTTTTAACAGGATAAGAAAGCTGAAAAGACAATCAAAAGAATGAATATGTGGAAATACATACACAACTCCCTCCAGCTTAACTGTTTACTTGCTGAGGGCAGAAGCCCTTGTTCAATGATAGGTATGAGGTTTAACTGTTTGCACTAGAAAAAGCAGAAGGACTTGGACTGGGTTATACTGTTAAAATACCTTGGGTCTTTTCAAAACTTGTAAATAAGAAATAATTATTGGCAAATACACATTTTCTTTATTTACCCTTTGGGAGACAGTGATGTACCTTGCAACCTTTGTGGGTATTACACTGGAAGGAAGGGTAGTATGCTCCCAACCCCAGCTCCTACTGGTGGAAGAGGCAGCTTGAGTACCATAGCAATAAAAGGTTAGCTGTGGATGGTGACATGGATATTAACCAAATGGTCTGGCAATATTAGTGGCCAGTCTTGCAGCACCTTAAAAGGTGTGCACAGGATAAATGATAATAGAATTGGACCCATTACGGTCCACCTACCACACTTTAAATTATAACAAGATAATATTACAATTAGTTTAGTAAGTTTCATACCTTACTATAAAGATGGGGAACTTCTTTTTCTCTAGAAGAAAGAAGAAACACACAAACAACAAAAACAAACATACACAAGTCTAAAAATAAAACAAGATTATTTTCATAGGACAAAAGAAGCCAAGTGTCCCTGGGTTCCCTTATCCTAAGTATGACAAAATGTCAGCTGAGTTTACAAAGATCCGAATTGATGGTAATACCATCGTACATATCTCTTAGAATGCATTTAAAAAAATGATTACACCATGGTCACACAAAAAACAAAGCCATTTTTTTTAACTGTAGATGAAATCTTCTCTCAAAACAGCTGGGATGTTCTTTTTAATCAGTATACTATATATATATATATATATATATATATATATATATATATATATATATAATGCTGGGGTAGTAAGTGACCCCCCTCATAAGTACCTTGCATAGTAGGGAATCACTTGATATTGTTCAGGAACAAAGGAGTTTGCTAACAACCAAATGTTCATTGCCTGTGTTGGCTGCTAGCCCAGAAGAAAGGAGAGAGAGAGAGAGAGAAAAAGTGTGTTCCTTTTACTTAGAATGCCAGTTTTGTAATAAAAGTCAATTACATGGTTCCTCTTGGTGTGATTTCATGAAAACATACATTTTTGTGAAAAGTTGTGCTTTAGGTATGGAATACACATCAAGTTTGAGCTGGTAGTAACATAAAATGTTGAAACACAAGAAGGTCAAATACATGCAAAAGGTCACAGTGTGCATGCAAGGGTTGCTCAAACCCAGTTATTTTGTAGTGTCCATGAACACTACTGTTATTAAAATATCTTTAAGTAATAATAGACCACAAAATAAAACCACTGGCCAAGACAGTATACACACATACATACACACAAAAGAAATACTCAACACAAAATAAGACTGACATTATTTGACTTCAATTTGCTGAGGTAATGCCCATAGTTTCATTAGAACACTGTAAGTGTTTTAGATATATGTGCTGCCTCCTGCCTGTCTTGTAACACTGACAACCTTTTAAACCAACAAATCTATACATATCTCCATGTCAAATCTTTTTAGAACAAAAATATTTTTTAGAAACCTTTCAACTCCTTTAAAATACAGCACAACATATAATCTGTAAGTGACACATCTAGTATAACATGGTTACACCTTTTGGCGCATAGCCAAAATATCGCACTCTGCCACTTTGCAAAAGTTTCTGGTTTAACTAAGTATGATAAAGCCATTCATAGCTGTTAACACATTACATTTTCACCTAGCAGTGGCTTGGCACGTTGCCTGTAAACTACAAATCTTCTGCACATTGCAAAGACGTCATATCTCTTCACCTTCAACACTACCTGCTCCAACCAACAACTACATATAAAGTTCTTCACTAACCCTATCTCGGCAGCACAAATGTTTTATCAAAATAAATCCAATTAAAACAGTTAGATATGAGGCAAAGAACTTCTTCCTTTTTTTACTGTAACATGTTTTGCACCAAAGGCAGTCAATGCTATCTTGCAATTTTGACAACAGAACATAATTACAGAACACAGATATACGCTGGAAAATATGCAGAAAGAGACAGAGCATTACCTTGTTTAGTATATGTATCACAGAAATAAAACAGACAGACATAAAAAGAACTTTAAATAAAAAATGTAGACTTACCCAGTGCCAAGGTGTTTTCCTTCTTCTTTTCTGATACACTGGTCTGATTGAGAAAACCGACTGCAAGACCTTCTTGATAATTTCAAACGCTGCAACTATTAACCCTTTCAAAGGTTTCTTTTGGCCATTTCAGTAACCTGCCAAACCAAGTCTTCTTCAGAACTCTGATTTGCAGTTTAAAAATCTGTAGCAGTACTAGGTACTAGGTTGAGATCCAACTGGTGGAGATCCCAGTACCTGGGTTTGGGATGTGTTGTTTCAGCCTCTATAGGAGAAAGGGAACTTGAAATTGATACAACCCCCAAAAAAAACTGAAACTGCACAGATAGGGAACATTGGAGATTTTCAAATCATCCTGTCTGTAGTCACACCTACTGTGCATACATCCACAGTAGTTTATTTTCTTTCTCTAAATGTTGCTTATCTAACGTTACTTAATCAGACACTGCTTTTCTACTAAAAGCAGCCTGAACTATAAAGCCATCATCAGCTCTAGAAACATAGAAACATAGACTTTGATGGCAGATAAGGACTGCTTGGCCCATCTAGTCTGCCATTTCCTACCTAAAGGATAGTGCAGATCCTAGCTAACCAACAGCCTATTTCTTCCTACCCTCCACAAGAATTGCCTTATGTCTGTCCCATGCATTCTTGAATTCTTACACAGTTTTAGACCCCACAACCTCCTCGGGAAGGCTGTTCCATGCATCCACTACCCTCTCTGTGAAATAATACTTCCTCACATTGCCCCTGAACACGCCCTCCTTCTATCTTTAAATTGTGTTCCTTGTTCTTGCAGTCTCTTTTTTCTGAAAGATGCTACCCTCTTGGACTTTGTTGATTCACTGAGATACTTAAAGTTTCTATCATGTCTCCCCTCTCCCTTCTTTCCTCAAGGGTATACATATTAAGCTCCTTTAGTCTCTCCTCATATGGCTTCTCTTGCAGACCCTGCACCATTTTAGTTGCCGTCCTCTGGACTACCTCTATCCTGTCTATGTCCTTGCGGAGATGAGGTCTCCAGAACTGGACACAATGCTCCAGATGGGGTCTCACCAACTGTCTGTACAGAGGGATAACAACTTCCTGTTTACTGCTGCTGATGCCTCTCCTATACATCCCAGTATACCCCCAGCCCTCCCTACTGCCTTCTCACATTGCGCTAACCTTAAGGTCATCTGATATGATTACCCCAGGTCCCTTTCCTTTTTGTTGTTACTACCTCCTCACCCATTGCACATTCTTAGGTTCTTGTTTCCCAGGTGCATTATTTTGCACTTCTTTGCATTGAATCCTAGCTGCCATACCTCTGACCATTCCTCCAACCTTGCTAAGTCCATTTTCATCCTTTCCATGCCTCCTTGTGTATCAACCCTGTTGCAGATCTTTGTGCCATCTGCAAAAGGCATATTTTCCTTCTAGTCCCTCTGCAATGTCACTGATGAAGACATTAAAAGGACTGGACACAATACTGAAACCTGCAGTACCCCACTAGTAACCTCTCTTTCTTCAGAACAGTCTCTAACAGTATATACTTCTAGAAAGCAAAAATTACAAGGGCAGTTGCCTTGCTTGTTTGAGAGACTTTTCCTTAATACATCTCTCCACATATCCTTAAACCTGGGGTCCTCAGACAACCACATACTGTAAATATACATTACCCTTACCCAGCTTATAGCTGTCCATGAACCTTTCCTGTAGGTTCAAGTCCACTCGAACACTCAAAGAGTCCCATAGACTCTTTTTCCAGCCACAGTTAGGTTATGACCCTTACCTGTGTGGACCCTGTTTAGAGTAAACACTAGACTTTACCAGATTTACAAGACCAGAACCAAAAATAACCTGCTGGCTGGCTCATCAATTTGTAAAACACAAGGTTCTTGGCTAGTGGTCCCTGGTAATCCAATAAAACCACCTGATACCAAATGTGGTTTTAAATCAGTTGCAATTTATTAATACCAAATAAGCCCTTACAATTTTACCTCTAACATGATAAAATCTAAACAGCTGATGGCTTTTGCCACCAGGGCTACAGCATTTCAGAGACACATGAAACCTTATGTATCTGGATCCCCAAGCAATCTATGGATAGTCTCAGACTGCATCTTGTCCTAGACTGCGTCTTCTGGAAGAGATGCTGGACATAACCATAGGTCCCATATTTATGTGTAGCTTAGAAAAAAAAAAATACAAGGCTGGAATTTTCCAAAACTACCTCAACAGTTTTAAACACAGACAATAGGTCATTCAACAAATCATAAGACTCGGGTTCAAAAATACACTGGACATTAGATACCTCCGTCATAAAGATACGTTTTGACACTTTGCGAGACATTCGGTCATTCTTAAATGGATAAACAAGTAATCAGGAGATTTTATTTGTCAAAATACTTACTTTAAGATACAGAAAACATGTGAGAGTGTGGCTGTTCCAAAATAATTGGCCTACAGGGAAACCCAGACAGTGGTCAAATTGCATCCTAATCACAAGATGATAGAGGAATCTTCAAGCTTCAAGGCCAGCGTGGTTACTAGCAGCTGCATTCTTATCTTAGCTGTAACCTTTTAAAATACATGTTTTGGTATACAATATTGCTGAACAGGGTAATTCTAAATCAGACCTTGACTGTGCTTTAAGATTTATTTTATTTTCTTTTGTTTAACCATTAGCTATTTAAAGCCTCCACATACGTGCATTGATATGGTGGTATCATTCATTTGTTTAGTCACTGGCAGCCATTGGCTAGTAGCCACATTAACCTGTATGTGGGCCTCATTCAGTCATCTATTGGCCATTTGCATTTTCTTTGCAAGCCTTTTATACCTTACCATCGTCAACTGTATATATAGAGGTGGCTATCAGCAATCTTATATAACTGAACCTGTATATACCTAGGCCTTGGGGCCCTAGGCAAATTCAACACTAGTACTATGATATCTTTATTGGTTAGACACATACCATGTATAATGTGGAAGAGTTTGCTGTTATAATCATGGGTAGAATCAGGTGGCCTATAACATGTTCCTACTGTTATAATGACAGACTTTGGTTTTCTTCAGATTCAGTCCACATATTTTCAATTAATATTTCATCATCAGTTGTGTTTGTAGAAAGAGTCTGTGCTTCAATAGTTCATTTGTGTATATGGCTACACACCCTCTTCTGTTCCTCGATAAAGTTTGTGAGTACAAAGCCATCCAACAGTTGTCCCCAGTCATTTGTATCTTGCCACCAAGTTTCAGTAACAGATATGATGTCATACTGATTTGTCAGTTTGTTCTGCTATTAGTAGCTTCATCTTTTGACTCAAACTTCTAGCATTTAATGATAAAATATTTAAATCTGATTTATATGGTATATATAGTTGTGTTTTCGATAGATAGCATGCTTTTTTGCTACACAAGGTTTTTAGTGACTGACCCTCCACAAGTTTAAATTATGTTTGACAGCAGTGAATATTCTGTGACCTAAAACTGCAGACCTTCATATATTCAAATTAAGTCTGTTCATTCTGAAATGATCCCCACAATTGTTAAAACTTTGCAAGTGCCGAATAAATTGAAACCTTCATTTATTGCAAAGACCATAACCATCTGTTATGCCTTGTAATTTGTTCTTTTAACTTCTGGTTTGCTCTGTTAGGTGGCAAGATTTCAGAAAAAATACCTTACATTTAGGTTTTCAAAAATTACCCATGGTCTTAAGTTCTTGTACTATCTGATACTCTGGGCTTTCCCTTGTCATTATATCAGCATGTATGCCTACAACTGTTTGTTGTTCTTGGTTTTAATCAGTTTTGTTAAGTTTAATATCTTTTAAATGTGCACCTGGAAAACAATTGGCTTGAGTATTTGCCTGTCCTCTCTACAAATAATCATGTCTGTGTATCTTAAGCTACAATCACCAATTATAAGGACCTGAAACATATTAAACTGGGGTTTATATTTATTGGGAAGAGGTTTGTGCTTGGTGTACATTTCATTATTTCTCATGTTACTTGAATTAAGAGACATTTGTGCTTGATGTTGTTTTATCGTGTGCGGGTAGTAACAGTGTAAGCTTTTCATTAAGCAATTCTACCCTCCTCTTCATTTAATACTGAATGTCTGTTATTAGGTACCAAAACTGTAGGAGGCTCTAGTACATCCCTCCATGCCTTTTCTCTTCACTGATGAAACAAGGCACCAGCCATTTCTATTAAATCATTCTCTCCATTATTACCATCTCTTATTCTCTTGTCCCACAATTAAATGGATCATCAGCAGTGGTTCCTAGACAATGTTGGTTGTTGCTGGGCTTATTGTTTTAATTGTATTGACCATTCTTTCTTGGGATTTATTTAACAAATCAAACTTAATACAGAAGTTTTGAACTCTGCTTTTACTTCCTCATTACTTTTGCATTTATCACAGACAAACTCCCCATAGTGGCCAAGTTCTCGACTAGCATATATATACAGCAACTCTTACACGTCAGTCCTAGATCTCCCTCTAACTTTATTAATGTATCAGTCATTTTACCTCTCTCTGTTTAACCTCAACAGACTACATCTCAAATATATAGTACCAGCCTTAATAGACTGAACCTTTTTTGGATATAGATGTGTGCCCGCTTCCTTGTCTTCCCCGCTGATGCCAGCAGGCGCTGCTGTTCTTTTGTCAATGTGAATAATGAAATATCAGTAGCTGTTCATAGTATCATTAGTCAGCATTGGACAATTCTAAAAGTGATCAATCAATTTCCACATTGTTTTATCGACCACATGTGCATGTTTCAGTAGAACAAATAATTTGTCTATTTAACTAATAGTTACTTTACAAGGAAAGCCCAAATAAGTAGTGGTCCCAAAAATGAAGGGATGTTTAGAAGACTCAAGTGTTCAGTTTTCAGCTGGAACCAAGTCTGCAGTTCAAGGTTGACAAATAAGTTACTATCAATGCCTCTGTGTCTAGCAATACTACACGTTGTGGTTGTGGGTTGGTGCCTGTGCACAAAAGTATATGTTGGGTGCACAACCAGAAGTTAAAACTTTGCTTACAAGAATATGTAGGTTCTGTTAGGAATGTAACTCAAGATTCTACCTTAGGACCACATTTTGAGGGATCACACATTTGCAATGAATCTATAGTTAAATCTGATGTCTTGCAATGCATACAAAAGAAACAGAGAGAAGTGATAAGATAACATCTCTCCTTCAGGCAGAAGCTCATTAGACATATGAATTAAAATCCTTGAAGCCACAGGGTTTATATGAAATCTTGGCTCTCCTCACATTCTTTTAAAATACTGACCTTGTAAGCCAGTCTGTATGCTATTTCCTAAATACTGTACATACAATGTAATGTCTCCATTTGTGTCCTTATTCTGAGATTTCAAGTTTATAGTCAAATGTTTTTGTCTGATGCAGTGACTTCTTTATAGGAATATGTTGCTCTAATTATATGTATTATTTTGGTTTGTCCTGAATATGGCTTGTATATTTAAAGAAAAAGAGCTTTCCACGAAAGGAGCACAGTTTGCAATTTAGCGGGCTTAAAGGAGCCAACATCAAGTTCTCAAGAATAAAATAAAGGTCCCAGTGTGGAACCAGTTTATGGTGGATGCATGCAAAATACCCTGAAAGAAGGTATGGGACACTTCCAGTTGTGCCAACATGCTTCCATCAGTGGGGTATGGAAGGCCAAAATGGCCACCAATTGCACCTTAAAGGAAGAGTACTGCAGACCAGAGTCTAATAAAGACAGTAGGTAAGCTAATACAGTATTGCTAGGACATGTAAATGGGTCCTTAGAGTGAGAAGTGCACCATATGGAGAAACGCTTCAATTTCAGTGAACAGGTGTGCCTTGTGGAAGGCTTCCTAGGCACCCTCAAGACATCAGCTACCTGGGCAGACACCCCAAAACATGCATTGGCTATGTCTTCAGGTGCTATGCATGTACGGTGGTGATCATACAAAAGTTTATGAGCACTGAGGTATACCTCCAGGTACCCTGAGGTACCACTGAGGCACTCAAGTTCAATTTGCATTGATTGTAATGTGATCCTGTGTCAGTATCATCTAGGCATACTGTACAATGAAGCTCACCAGGATGAAGAGCAGCACTGCAGAATTCTGCAGTACAGTTACTGTAGTAAACAAAGCAGTTTCAATGAGAGTTAATCCTTTTGTCATGCAGTAAACCTCTGATACTGCACTTCATCCTGGCAGGCTTCATTGCACCTCAGTACTGATAAACTTTTGTACAATCACCACTGTAGGTAAAGGGACTGCAGGTCCAGATGGACCAGGACCCTGAGTCCTTTGACAGTAGACTCCAACACAGGAGTAATTGAACAGGAGGTTCCACTACCAGATGCTGGAGGAGTGGAAACCAAATCTGCAAGGCAGGCGGATACTGGTATTGAGGTGGCCTGTTTTGCTGGCAGCTTGTGTAGAACCCTCTGAATGAGAGGCCTTCCCTTCCAGGAGAGGGCAATGCATCTTGTCAAAAACTCCAGACCCTGGAGTGAATGAACAGAAATGTGGCAATTTTGCATTATATGCGGATGCAAAAGGTCCAGCTCTGGACATCCCCATCTTGGAAGGAGGTAATTTACCATGGAGGTCAGTACTTCCCATTCATGTACTTGAGACTGACTTAGATTGTTCACCAAGACATTTTGGACTCCTGAGATAAAAACAGCTGTCAACTGAAGGCCATGAGCAAATGCCTTCACCATACTCTCATCACTTCCCTGCACAGAGGACTTGAGTGAGTGCCCCATTTGCTTCATCATATAGTGCAATATATTGATGCTGTGTGTTCTTATCAACAGAGGACTGGGGTGAGATGTTCTGCAAGGGCTGCAGACCAAGAAGAACAGCCTCCTCTCCAGAACACTGATGTGAAGATCCGAGTCCTGGCCAGTCCACAATCCTGGGTCTAGAACTGTCCCAGGTGAGCACCCCTACCTAACCTGGAGGCATCGATTGCATGGATTTGTACCAGTGTTTGTACACAGAATGGAAAGCCCTGTAACAAGTACAGGGTTCCATCCACCACAACAGAGATGTTCTCGGTAGGGATGTGACAAGAACCATTTGTTCCAACTCATCCTTCATCTTGTCCCATTGCAACCAAAGAATCCAGTGCAGAATTCTCATATGGAAATGGGCCAATGGGACAGTTACATTGGCAGCTACCATAAGCCCCAGTAGGTGGAGCATAGACCTAGCAGACACATAGTGTCTCCTGTGAACCAGATGGGTCTAGGCAACCAGGGCCTCAGTTCTGTCCATGGATACTCTGCCCACTGCCATGTCCAGTATTGTCTCAGCATACTGGAGACACTGACATGGAATGAGGACCAATACTGGTAAATTGACTGTGACACTCAGGTTCTTGAACAATTGCTGGGTTCAGGAAACTGTGTACTGGACCTCTTCCTGGACAGGCCCTGCAGAAGCCAGTTGTCCAAATAAGGGACGACATAAAGCCTTTCCTTCCAGAAGGCTGTTGTCACAACTGTGAAGCATTTGGTAAATACCCATGGCACCAAGGATAAGGCAAAGGCAATACTCAGACCTGATAATGACTGTCCTCCAGCATAAAATGGAGGTATCACCTGTGGCCTGTTTGGATTTTGATATGAAGGTAAGCATCCTTCATGTCCGAACACAAAACCAATCAACTTTTGCAGAAGGTGAATGAGAGCCTGGAGAGACACCATGTGAAACATTTTGTATTCAATTAATTTGTTCAGGGTTCTGAGGTCCAAAACTGGATGCAGGTCTCCTGTGGGTTTGGGGACCAGAAAGGATCTGGAGTAGAACCCCTGTTCTTTTCCTTGGGAGAAATGGGTTCTATGGCCTTCTTCTGAAGCAGAGACTGTACTTCTTCTCTCAGCAGGGAGGGTGTCCTAGAGGATAATGAGAAGGAGGTGAAAGTAGTACTGGCGGTTTGGAAAGTAGTTCAAGCACCTGATCTTTTCCACTATTTCCAGGACCCATTCATCTGTGGTGATTTCCCTCCATTTTGGTAGGTAAAATGGAGATCCTTCTCCTTACTTGCACCTCTGATGGTAACCATGGAGGGAAGGAAGTGAGGGGTCAGAAGATGCCAGGGCAGCAGAGCCGCTGGAACTGGAACCTTTGGTCACCTTACGATGGCCACCTGGGTGGCAGGCCCTGCAGGGGACTGCCTTAGCTATGATGATATGCGGATGGTAGCCACCTCCACTGCCCAGAGGCCCCAAAAGCACCTCTACCATGACCTCTGAAATTTTTGAGGCCAAAAACTCACACACCTCAGAGCAATTTTTACTGCATTATCCACATCCTGTACAAATAACTTGGAGCCTCAAAGGGGCATTTAGTATAGCCTCATACATCAGAAGCAAAGCCTGCTACTCTGAACCAGGAATACATCCTGAAGCAGATGCCAGAGGCAGCAGATCTGGCAGCAGCATCTGATGCATCATATGCTGACCTTAACAGATGTTTCCCAGTATCCAGACTGGCTGATGTAGCTTTAAGTTCTGCTTTGCAGGACAATTAGACAGTCTGAACAGTAGCCATGG
The DNA here is from genome assembly GCA_016271365.2 of Neoceratodus forsteri. Taxonomy (NCBI): domain Eukaryota; kingdom Metazoa; phylum Chordata; order Ceratodontiformes; family Ceratodontidae; genus Neoceratodus; species Neoceratodus forsteri. The sequence continues at coordinate 153,305,957 of CM028131.1, read as the reverse complement.
CAGACTTCCAGAAGCTGTTTGGTACTTAATTGTGTAAGTCTGGTAATTAGCAATGCAAAGCCCCAACGTGGCAGAGGTGTAAGTCCTCTTGCCAATGACATCCAATTTCCTGAATTCATTGTCCAGAGCAAGTGTTCATGACTCTAGGAGCTCTAGAGTGATCATAAGCAGCCATGGTTACCACAAAATTAGTCTCAGGCTGGGAAGCAGAATAGGGCTTGACAGAAGGAGCAGGGTACTGTTTGTTAGCCTTTCTGGGGACTGAAGGCAAAGAGCTAGGCCTGAGCTAAGCAGCAAAGGTAGCATCCTCCAAAGCAGGGTAAACAGGAGGCACCTCAATTGTGGATACTGCTGCTACTTCTAATGACTCATTCAATTCCTCTTACTGGAATTGTCTTATTTGCCCTCAAATCCCATTACATCCTGAATTGGCTTGAGTAAAGGTTTAAATGAGGAATCTTCAGTGGGAGACCTGGGTTGTAGACCACAGAGTCCTCAGTGCAAGAGAGTAGGTTGAGCTGGAAGGAAGAACCCTTTATAGGGTCTTCCTCCCTCCTTCATCCTCTAACTCCTCCTCTGTGTCCGAGGCGATTATTTTCTACCTTGTCATTGTTCTGAATGATGATGGAGCCATTATCGAGTCAGCAGCTGTATTGGTGTTGCTGTAGGCATACATTTAGGTCCTGACAATGATGACTGTACTGATGGGGAAGGTCATGCCAATAGAACCAGCACTGACACTGTCTGTACTGGGAACAGGCATGTTAACATTCTTGAAAAGGACACCTGGGAATCTACGATACAGGTTGTGGATTTGTGGCTGCCGGCATCAATAAGGGGTGGCATACTGTCTGTAGTAGGTACGGCAGTTAGCAGCAGAGCCATGCCCCAAACTTGGTGTTGGGGGAGCTGTAGTCAATGGTGCTGAAGCAGATGATGATGAAGACTTATAGAGACATGCTCTCACCAGTGAAACATGTTTGTCACTATGCTTATGGTTGCTGGAAAAGGATGACTCGATGACTATTTTTCATTTTCTTTGATTTCTCCATCCTCCTCACTGACTGGGATTGTGAAAAGGTCATTGACTGCCTGGGTGTTTTCATTCCTGTGGTGGACTCTCATGGAGAGAAGCCAACTTGGAGCCCACAGCCTTTGCTTGCACTTCCATGGCCTTGGTGGCAATGAAAGTTTCTACAGCCTTCTTCTGGCATATCCTTGTGGCCTGATTAAATCCTTGGCAGATCTTACAGCATCTCATTATTGTGGATAGGCCCAAAGGTAAACACATAGTGTGAGCATCATCCTTATACTTCTTGTAACCACAGGTACAAAACCTAAATAAAGGATCTTTCATCAGTGGCATATAGGGACAACATTGATTTAAAAATCTTTTATCTTAGAAAATAAATATCGAAGAAATGACAGTATTGTTTCCTGCACATCCGAAGAGTGGTCAATGGTGAAAGAAAGAACTAAGGAGTAAGGGCCCACCTACCTTTTAAAGGTGACGATGTTGTACATAATCATGGGTGGTCCCCAGCTGGCAAAAGTTTCTGAGTGGTCCTGGCTTGACAGCTTACAGTTCAAAAGTGTGGCCCAATGGAGGAGATATCCTCAAGGAAGATCTGTTGGACCCACTATTTTAAACAAATTCTAGCAAGAGCCAATATGGCTGCAGCCAGGTCTGGTGGAACATGGCACTGTCCACCATGTCCAAGATAGCCACTGGGTTCTCTGAGCATGTGCCGACACTCGCACAAGGACACTGGCTCCAGCAGCCATCTTGGATACAGAGACCATGCCACCATGCCGCTGGAGTTCAGTGTACATGCACGAGTCATCTCACATGCATAGAAAACTCCGGCAACCATCTTGGACATGACGGACAGTGCTGTGTTCCACCTGCCAGCGGACAAAATAGTGCAGTGGGCGTGCAGTGATTGCCATTCCTCTCCACTATTTAAAAGTCAGTTCGGTATCCGGTAAGCTCCCTTTTCTCTACAGTAATTGCAAGACATCTAGAGGGCTGTGCCACTGCAGCCATAATAAATAGACAAAATAAACTCGAGCTCATGTGCCAAAACATCAACCATTAGGATCACCCCTTTTCCTAAACACTTCTTGAAAATGGAACGGTGTTCAATTTTTTAGTGCAGTTCTCCATTCCTGAAAGCTTCAAGCATCTGAGCATGCACTGCAGTATGGAATTATGCAGGGAGTGAGCGTAGCTGCACTGAACAGCTGCTGATTTTGCAACCTACTCTCATTGTGATGTGTTAAAGAGCTGAGCTGTCACATTTGCACAACTTTTCTTTTTTATTCCTGTCATGGCACTGATTGCCTCCCAACATACTAAGGTACTCAGGACTAGAACTTCAAAAGATTGGCATCCCTACAAGCCAAATAGTTTCTCAGACATGGGATTTCATTGGTTGTGGAGGAAGGGAAATATTTTAATGGCTGTTTGCAGTTTTCAGTATTTATCTTTTGTAGAAACATTAACCTACTGTATATTCATGAAGTTCTGGTATCCACAATCGATGGGGAGGAAGCAACAGGATATCTACTTCTGAGATTCTAAAAGAAACACTGGCCTATATTCATGAAGTTCTGGTATCCACAAAGCACATGGCATGTTACATTTATTTTACCCTGCTATTCATGAAATCACGTTCAGTGTTATTTTGGCTTTATTTTGCTTCATTTTACTTTGAACCATGTTTGATTCAACTCCAAAGGGCAGTACTAAATCAGGATGGGGGTTAAACAAGTGAAAGCGCAAAAGGATGTAGAAACTGTAATTAAACAAACTCTGGCAGAGCCAATTGGGCTGCAGCCAAGGAATTTGGGGTAAAATATTGAAAATTACTAAATTTACAAGCCTGTTTTAGCAAAACATAACATAGTCTCATAATTTTTTGTTTTTGTAATATTTTTACACCACATTTTCAATATAGTCTTGTTATGACCCTGCCTCATGAAGAAGGGCAGAGCAACTCCTGCCTGAAAGGTGATTTCACACAGGGACTGTGAAATCAAGTTATGGGATGCAAAGGCACATTTTAAGTAGGGTTGAAAAAATAAAGCTGTCACATTCATGAGGTTCTGTAAAGAAATGGCTATGATGAAAATTTGGGGTAAAAATATTGAATATTACCAAACTTACAAGCCTGCATTTGTAAAATTCAACATAGCCTCATAACTTTTTTATGTATATATTTTACACCAAATTTAGAACATAGCCTTCTTAAGACTCCACCTCATGAACAATGGCAGAAAAAATTTCAACTCCTGTCTGAAAAGTGATTTTGCACAGGGACACTAAAAGCTTTAGGATGTAGAAAAACATTTTGGCCAGGATTTAAAATTGCAGTTGTCACATTCATGAGATGCTATAAAGATATGGTTATGTTGTAAATCTGAGGCAAAAATATTGAAAATTACCAACGTTATGAGCCTGCATTCACAAAATTTAACATAGGCTCATAACTTTGTTGTTTTATATATATTTATACCAAATTTTCAACATAGCCTTCTTATGAGCCCACCTCATGAACAAGGGCAGTAAAACTTATCAACTCCTGCCAAAAGGTGATTATGTGCAGGGACCAAAAAATCACTTTTTGGGACAGATCTGCCAAATGACAGTGCCATTGTTCATGAGGCAGGGTCCCAAAAAGACATGTTAAAATTTGGGCCACAAATATGCAAAAATGCCCAAGTTATGCCACTAAGTTCAAAACACCATTGAACCTCATACCTGTTTCTTCAGTTCGCAGTCTGGTTTTGAAGAGTGAAGATATGTCTGCGGTCCAGAGAGGATTACGGCATTGGACTCCTGATTGGTAAGTAAGGGCTTGGGGGTGAAGGGTGGTGGGTGCTGAGTGGAAGGGTTGGGTGGGGGGACAATAATGGTGCAAAAGACATCTATGGGCATTTTTTCTTTTACAGGTAAAAAATGGACTGAGGAATCACCATCACAACACTGTGGGATTAGGCACCCCAGTGTCACTGTTATGTTTCTGGGGTGCTGACAGGGAGGGTCGGGTGGGGGATAAAATATATATATATTTTAAAAAAGCACTGAACAGGTTCATGACACTGGAGGATTGGGTACCCCCAGTGTCCCTGTTATATTTCTGGAGGGGTGCTAAGAGGGAGGGTCAAGAGGGATATGCATAATTAAAAAAAGAAGTGTCGCCTGCCCAGTGACACTGAGGGTTGAGGCACTGGATGCCTTACCTTGTGCCATACCAGCGACCAGGGTTTGGGAATGGACTAGGGTCACTTGGGGGTCGGCTGGGGAGGAAGGATTGAGCATTCAGAGGACTGCTCTCCTTCCTCAGGGTTGAAGTTTGCACTGCGCTGCCGGCTGACACCTAGCGGTGGCTGGGGTCAGCTCACAGCCATGAGGGGTTGGCCCACGTCCAGGGTGATTGGCTGACTCCACAGAGGTGGAGATAGCCTGCCTGCCATTGCATGGATGTGGGTACAGGAGAAATGGAAAATTCAGGACCTGGCAGGACCCACAATGGCCAGTATGGGCGGAGGTTGTACCCTGGCAAAAGCCTAAATGGGGAAAAAAATAAATTGGGGTCATGGTGGAATACAGCACACTCCGCCATGGGCAAAATAACCACTGCACTGCACTACACATGCGCTAGTAGTTGAGCATGCGCAGTAGAGTGCAGCAGCTATCTTGATACGTGAGACTGTGCTGTGTTGCACCATGACAGACATTTTTTTTTAATTAGAGCTATTCCCCACCTGACTCTCTCTCTCAGCACCCACCACCCCACCCCACCCCACTCAGAAGCATAAGAGTGACACTGGGGTGCCCAATCTCAGGGTCTTGATCAGGACTGTTGATTTTGTTTTCAAGTAAAAAATGTGCAATGCCAGCAGAGTGCTCCACGGACATGGAGGTGACTGTGGTGCAACTCCAACATGTTGTTTGAGTGCAAAGAATGCAAGAATGCAGAGTCCTTTTTGAAAGCAAGAGGTCTGCAGGGCTCCACCCACTGCAGCCCTAAAAGTACTTCATAGAATTATAGAAACTTGATAGCAGAAAAGGGCCTCTTGGCCCATCTAGTCTGCCCCTTTTTCCTCCCTCTTCTGCTCCCTCCTCCTTCTGAAAGTGACCATCCCACCACCTTATAACTCAGTGTGTCTGTCCCATGCTCTCTTGAAGCCTGACACTGTTTTGGACCCCACCACCTCCTCCAGAAGCTTGTTCCATGCCTCCAACACCCTCTCAGTGAAGAACTGTCCTCTCACATTGCCTCTGTAGTTTCTTCTCTGCAGTCTTAACCCATGCCTCCTCATTTTGGTGCCTTCCTTCATGTGAAATAAATGCACTGAGCACCTCTGTTTATCCTTTTATGTATTTAAAGGTCTCTATCATGTCCCTCTCTCTCCTTCTAGTTTCCAATGTGTGAGCCCCAATTCCCTACATCTCTGTTTTCTGATTTGCCCTTCATCCCGTATCATCTTAATTGCTCTTTTCTGAACCCTTTCAATCATGTCTATGTCCTTGTGCAGGTATGGCCTCCAGAATTGGACTCCATACTCAAGGTGCAGTCTTACCATGGCTAGGTATAGGGGCATCAGGACCTCCCTCCTTCTAGTAGTGATTCCCTGCCTATGCATGCCAACATTCCATACGGTCTTCTCACTGCCCTGCTACACTTATTTCCCACTTTGAGGTTACTAAACACTGTTATTCCCAGATCCACTCCTGTTTGGTAACCCAGACTTTCTCCCCACGTTTGTACCCTGCCTTGGTTTCTGTGCCCCAGGTGCATGACTGCACACTTTTAATACTGAATTTAAGTTGACAGGTCTCTGCTCACACCTCCAGTGCCCTCAGGTCCTGCCTCATGTCCTCAACACCTCATGCAGAATCTACCCTATGGCAGATTTTCTTATCATTTGCAGAAAGGGCCACCCATCCTTCAGCCCTTCAGCTGTATCACTGATGTAGATATTGAAAAGAGCTGTCCCAGGACTGACCACTGGGGACCCCTCATCACCCTCCCTGCCCTGGAGTTGACCCCATTCACTACCACCCTCTGGCTCTGTCTGTCAACCAGTTTTCTACCCACCTAACTATTTGTCCCCACCCCATACTTTCTAGCTTGTTGACCAGTCTTCTGCTGGGCATGGTGTTGAAAGCCTTGCTAAAGTTCAGGTAGGCCATGTCCACAACCCCCAGCTCAATTACCTGTGTCACCGAGTCAAAGAACTCAATCTAATTCCAAAAGTGCTTTTGCCACTAAACAAGGTTTCATCAGTATTGATCGTTGTTTTATGTATTTTAACTCCTTCCACTGCCCTGGGGATGGGTAAAATCGATTCTGTAAAAGAAAAAAACACCCTAGAACCTGACTGACCTAAAATTTAGAACCAAAAGAAACTTCCTGCTGAGCGACAGTGCACCATCAGTCCATGGCACAGCAAGGACTGATACATAAAAACTCACAAGTTCCTAGGTTTGAGAAAGGTTTAGAAACAAAAATCTTTTCTGATCCATCTTGAAATAGTTCACTGATCCCCTACTTTTTCCTGTTAAATTCATTGCCAAGCAAATATTTACATTAAATATTGCCAAATCTGCAGCTATGGTGGTCTTCATAGTCCTTCGGTCAATTTTAGCATTGTGTCTTAAGCGCATCTGCAAAAGAAATAATTCAGTGCAACTGATTACTCTTTGCAACCGCAAAAGCCCATTGAACATACAGACCACATTTCTGAACACAAAATAAAAACAGACATGTGGCATTATAGCCCAAAAATCACATCTACTGAAAATCCAGCCTCTAGGCTTTCCCTACTTCATTTCCTATAAGAAGAGCTGATATTGCATGATTTCTCATGCATGTTTTAGAAACTAACTGTCCCTCTAGGGTGTGTGTTTACAGAGGCCATGTGCAACTTAAATGATTCAGACCTGACTTCAATAGGGCGGATTACTCAAGTAGCCACCTTAGGTAACATCAAAAGGAATGCAGTTCCTGAAGCGGAGTCTATTACAGCATGACAGAGTCACTGGAGCCAAAATTCATACATAGGCACACCAGAGTAAAAACAGTGCTGTTCTCCATCGATGCTGCTGGAGTTCAGTGCCCATGCTTGAGTCATCACGCAAGCGCAGAAAACTCCAGTGGCCATCTTGGATACAGCGGACTGTGCCACGGTGCCACCAGAGTTCAGTGTGTACATGCAGGAGTCATCACACATGCACAGAAAACTCCGATAGCTATCTTTCACATGGCAGACAGTGCTGTGTTCTGCCAACTGGTCTTTTAAATAGTGCAGTGAACGTGCAGTGATTGCCGCTCACCTCCACTATTTAAAAGTCCAGTTGGTATCCGTAATCCTCCTATTTTCTACTGTGCTCACAAGACGCCTGCAGAGCTACACCCACTGCAGCTGTAAAATTGGTCCTTCAGAGGAACATGACTTGCAGCTCAGTCCAAGTCTTTAAGAGACCTGCCCAATGCCACACATTGACTAGTTGATATAATATGATGCTAGCAGGGTCTGAACCTGCTATCTCCCTATTCCCAACTTGGTGCTCTAATCACCAGACCACACTGCCTCCTATGCTAAACCCTCTACCTCCACTTTAAATACAGCTGTGCATGTATTTTTTGTAAACTGGCTTAGTCCTCTGAGCAAAACAGCACTTGTTCAGGGATGACCAGGTGCAGCAGCAAAGATACAAAATAAAATTACTGTATTATTAAAGCACAGTTGTACAAAAATAGTAAAAGCTTAAGCAATAAAACATTCAGAGAAACACAGAGGCATCAAATGCTGTTTCAAGTGACACTAAAACTTGGAAGAGTTCTTGCATGAAGAATGATGAGTGTGATGAGTGCTGCAGTTTGATGTCTTGGAAAGAAAAAGTGCTCTGAGCATGTTTAATTGGACAAAGAGGTATCAAGTTTAGCTTAGAGTTGGTCCTGCTCATACCATTATGTGTTTGAAACGTGTCCTATGGCAGGAAGAGATAAACTGTCTAGTGATTTCCGTAACATTGTCCCTTGATAGTACAGAATATACTGTTGTGATGATAGCCAAGTAAGTGACTCATATAGTATACAGTGATATGCTCCTAGTGACTCATATAGCATGCAGTGATATGCTCCAAGTGACTCATATAGTATGCAGTGATATGCTCCAAGTGACTCATACAGTATGCAGTGATACGCTCTAGTAACTGACTCATATAGTATGCAGTGATATGCTCCTAGTGACTCATATAGTATGCAGTGATATGCTCCAAGTGACTCATATAGTATGCAGTGATATGCTCCAAGTGACTCATATAGTGTGCAGTGATACGCTCCAAGTAAGTGACTCATATAGTATGCAGTGATATGCTCCTAGTGACTCATATAGTATGCAGTGATATGCTCTAGTGACTCACATAGTATGCAGTGATATGCTCAAAGTGACTCATATAGTATGCAGTGATATGCTCCAAGTGACTCATATAGTATGCAGTGATACGCTCCAAGTAAGTGACTCATATAGTATGCAGTGATACGCTCCAAGTAAGTGACTCATATAGTATGCAGTGATACGCTCAAGTAAGTGACTCATATAGTATGCAGTGATACGCTCCAAGTAAGTGACTCATATAGTATGCAGTGATACGCTCCAAGTAAGTGACTCGTATAGTATGCAGTGATCGCTCCAAGTAAGTGACTCGTATAGTATGCAGTGATCGCTCCAAGTTAATGACTCATATAGTATGCAGTGATATGTTTCCAAGTAAGTGACTCATATAGTATGCAGTGATCGCTCCAAGTAAGTGACTCATGTAGTATGCAGTGATCACTCCAAGTAACTACTCATAGTATGCAGTGATACTCTTTTACCTACATTCAAAAGAACTACAGATTTTATTCATGAAAACCTGTCCCCATGACAGTGCATGGAGAGCAGCTGACATGTAGATATGCCATAATCAACTGAGGATAAAAGGTAAGACTGGGAAAGTCCTCCTTAAATCACCACCTATTCAGTCTTCACATATATCTCGGCATTTATAAGCATTTATGAAGAGTTTTCACCAGTGTCTTTATTTGGGGCTCCATAACACAGTGCACTGCCAACATTAACGCATAAATATTCAAACTTTTGTACAAATTCAATAGGGATGTTATCAAGGGTAGGTAAAATTTACTATATCACTATGTCTTTTGATAAGATTTGTTAAAAGTCATTTGTGTTAATATTTTTAATAATGTTCCAAATGATGATCATTTGTGCATTTTGAAGGCCTGTAAAATCTTGCTGCTTTTGTCAGTTACAACTTTGAGATTATCACCACTTGTAATTAACAGCATCATCAACATTCAATAATAGTGATGTACAGTATCATTGTGTAACCTGGCTGTCACAAAGGGGTTACCAGGACCCCTGCGCTGTGCAAAATCATGCCATGTGTTAAACTGGGGCTATGATATATAGCCTACAGAAGCTACAATAACGTGCCTGTGATTAAAGTGCCATTAAAGGGCTAAGCCCAACCCCAAAGTATCAAGGTTCGAAATGTTCTGAAATGTTAATTAGGTGTATCCTGTTTACTGAAATGTGTATCCATCTTAAGGGCAGTATGTCTAAGTGCTGCCTTAGCCGCACTGCTCAGCTGGCTGGGAGAGTTCCAAGGGCAATGTTTCCCACCCTCTAAGGGCAAATAAATAGGAATCTGGTCCACTGAGAGCAGTCTTGGTTTGTATCGAGTCTGGGAGTTAGTATGTGTATGCAGTGATCCAGCTTTAGCACCTATGAGTGTGTTTCTTCTACTGTGACTAGCTGGAGGGAGCCTGATGTCCCAGGAATGGTGACAGAGTTCCTGGGTTTGGGTAGCACTGACTTCATCCAGTGCAGGTCTCTAGAGGCTTTGGCTCCCTCAGGTGTGGGTCTCCTGAGACTTGGGCCCCAACCGTGGTCAGAGTGTGGGCTTGGCTTTAACTGTGTGAGTACTGATGTTAACTGTGCATGCTTTGGCTTTAGCTGTGCCTGCATTAGCTTTGTTTTGCCTCCGTAAATTACCCTCCCAGAGGTCACTTGGTTGCGCACTGCCAAGCTGCTGTTCTTTCCTGGGCCCTGCTGCTGTGGGACATGCTTCACCTCAATACTCAAGAGGCTCCCATGCTATCTGAGTCTGAGTATTGGCTTTGGCTTTTCAGGCATTAGCTTTAACTGTGTAGGTGAGGCCTCTGAGGGTGTCTCCTATAGTATAAGAGACTCAGAATGTGAAGTTTGAGAGACAGGACCAGAAAGCAAAGCTGAACAGTTCTGCCTGCCCAAACTTCATAAATGGAGTCTCTTTTACCATAAGAATATCCCTCGGAGCACTATTATCATATGATAAATCATTTAAATTTAGCTCAAGTGACTTATAAGTTTGGAGTCCTGCAGACCAGTTCCTATTGGGATCAAGGTCAGGAGGTGTTTTGCAGCTGTCCAGTTGAAAGTCACTGGGGGCTGAGATGTGATTTTTATGGCTGTCAATTGTGTGCCTTGCTGTTGGTCCTTGCAGCTCTCTGTAAAGCTTTGCTAACTTTTACTGGCTGAAAGGAGAACAGTGCATGAAAGCCTGATGAGCAAGTGAAGAATCTCCTGACAACATTTTAATTTTATTTTATTCTTTGGTAACTGGGTAACGCCACTAGGCAGAAGTACCTGTTTTCTAGGGTGACCCAGGAGCACTGGGTGGTAAAGTGACTTGTTGGTCACACTATATGCAAGTGGAGGTTGTGAGAATCAAACCCTGGTCTGTCTGATGGATGTACCAAGCTCATTCACAGCTCGTTACTCTAACCTCTGGGCTATACTACGAGCCCCATGCCCCGCCCTCAAACTGTTGCATTCCCACCCAACAACATGCAGATGGTTTACACTAGGTGATATACTGAAGAAGTCATCAGGTTGTTAAGCCTAGACCCACCCCCACTGTGATGACAAAGATGACAATCAGTTAGCTTAGAGAAGTACAGCACTAATAAACTCTCAGTTTGCACAGCTCCATGAGTGGAAATCTAACTTTTTTCTGAAAATAATATGAAATCACCTACCTAAACCTGAGCATTTTCATGCTACTAAATTATTGCAATGCAAGGGCAAAAGGACAAAGAATAGCAGAGCTGAGGCACCATTTGGTTTTATATAATGACTGTCATACCCATTGTATCCCAAAGAGTTTTACAGTGTATAGAATTCAATACACATAGCACAAGGACTGCAGAATAGAATAGAACAAATTTCTGTTGACCAGCCCAGCCTGTCAGGGTCCTGACAGGGTCCAGTACCAACCCAACCCATCAGGGAAAAAATCTATTCCCCTCCCTCAACAACCTGACAGATTCAGTGCTCAACCTGACCCACTAAAAAATAAAAAATATCCGCTCCCTGCCTCCAGCTACCTGACTGGCCCAATATCCAACCCAGCCCATCAGGGAATAAAAGAAAGTATATCCCTCTCTCCCAAAATACCTGATGAGTCCAGTATGCAACCCAACCTGTCATGGAATAAAGAAATAATGTCTCCCTTCCTTCAACAACCTAACAGTTCCAATGCCCAATGTGGCCCCTCAAGGAATTTAAAAGAAATCTGTCCCTGCCCCCAAACTGTTGTGTTCCCAACCCAGACCATCAGGGAATTAAAAAACTCCCTCCCCCTCAAACTTTGTTGGACAGGTCCAGATTTCAACCTGGCCTGTCACAGAATAAAAACAAAATCTGCCCAACAACCTAACAGGTCCGATGATCAACCACACCTGTCGGGGAATAAAAAACAAAATCTGTCTGTCTCCCCTTCAACTGTCTTACTATTCCAATGCCCAACCTGGTCCATCATGGTATAAAAATCTGCCTCCTTCCCTCCAGTTACCTAATGGGTCACAAGCCCAACTTAGTACATTTAGTAAGCCAATCAGAGATAACAAAGAGAAGCAGCAAAGCGGTGAGCAGAAGGTGGAACAGGCAGGACAATAAAATCTACTTTCCCCAAGCCCATCCTGTCAGGTCACAGTTAGGAGCTTAAACACTGCATGGGAGGCTTGGGGTTGATGCTGGACTGCTGCAGTTACCAGCCTTTTCAGGCATCTCTGCTTCCTCCAGCCTGCAGCACACTAGCATGGAGACTGGATCAAGGGGACCAATGGCACATACAAGGTCCTTCCCTTTCTGCCCTTCTGGTGAGACTGTCCTATGCTCCAGCGAGCTTTGGTCATGCAGATCAACTTCGGCAGCACCTCCTGATTTAGTATTTAAGACCTTAGTTGCCAGAGGGAGCAGTGTCTAAGTCCAGCGGGCTCCTTGAGCTGTGAAGGCCATGTCAGCAGCACCTTCAAAAGCTACTCCCTCTTGGCTGCCTAAGAACACTTGGTCTCCACCTTCTTACCTTCTGCTGCCCCTCAAGGGTCAAGATCATACAATTATGTGAACCCCAGCCCTCAAGGGCCCAATTCCTATGCCTTACCCTCAAGGGTTCAGCTTCCTTTCTAGATCTCCCCTTAGTGGAGGCCAGATGAGTGCCTTTCAGTGGTAATTGCTCTCCTCCTTCCACCGTGTAGGCGCCGTGGGAACCTCCTTTAGCTCAAAGATTGGCTCACAGCATCCTCATGGCATTCCCATTAGAGGGAGATAGTGAGATCCTTGCTCAAAAAAAATGTCCCTATGAATTGGGTCTCTAAACTGCGGTAGCTGAGCTGTCACTAATGTTATCCCTAGCCTGAAGGAGAGCAACCAAGGTCTTGGATCCCAAGAGGTCCCTCCTTGTAGGGTTGCTTTCTATCCTCCATGCCGAAGGTCATAAAACTTAGGTAGTCTCTGAAGGAAGTGATCCATAATGTAGTACATCTATATTAGTATTCTGTTTACCCTAGTAGGTTTCTACTGGGAGTTGAGTTGGATGGTGGCCTCTTTTCCATCCTGCCATTCCTTCTCTCCTTACGGAAGTCATGCCTCTGTCTGCTATTAGTTACCAATCATTCTCAGTCATTGCTCAGTTCAGTCTTTGTCTGATATCAGTTGTCACTAGTTGCTGTAAATCTGTCTTCACTCAGGCTCCGTTCACCACCTGCTGTGCAGTAGTTTTGGGCTCCATCCTAAGGTTTCTTTAGCCTAAATAAATGTTTCTGCAGCACCTCTAGGGATGGAAACCTCCTCAAGAGGGTCCCTTTGCCTTCATGGTACCCCAACAGTGTGGTAGTTCCCATGGGACAAAAACTGCACACAGCCAAAATATCTACAAATGACAGTCAACAACACTTCATTCAAATACCTTCAGACTATCAACAATGTTGCAAAGCATAACTCCTTACTAAGCTGCATACACCCACTGAATTCAAGGCTATGACTGCAGTTCAATGGGTGACAGCAACCAACCACACCCCCTTCCGGAGCTATTTAAGCCAGCTTCCTCAGCATCACCAGAAGCATTGTTTCTTTGCCCTGTCATCTTCCCTCCTACTCCAGCAGCATGCCACTTTCCTTGGGGCTCCTTCTTAAGGTTTGATGCACTGGGAGTGATTTTCAAAGGCAGGCTGCATGCCTCAAACAGGGCTTGCACTACCCATGTGCCACTAAATGGGCAGCAGCATGGCACTGGGGGCATGACTCAGCGCAAGCTGCCACATCCCCAAAAGTGGGATTCTCAAATCTTTCCCAGAGTGAGAAATTCTAAGTACCATTAGACCAGCCAGAGCTGGTCTAAGATACTAGAAATATCTCTCTGGTAGAGTTTATGCTACTATGCAATGTGCAGATCCCCCTTTATGTTTATAGTAAACATCCAGGGTGGATAGTGGACCACCCAGCTCTGCTCCCCATTATTTAAATAAAGTAATCATTCCTGGTGGTCTAGTGGACCACCCCAGCTAATCCCCATTATATACAAAAGTCCCCATTATTTAAAAATTAATCATCCCTGGTGGTCTAGTGGATTGCCCCAGCCCGATCGCCCTGTTATTTAAAAATTAATAATCCCTGGTGGTCTAGTGGACTGCCCCAGCCCTGATTGCCCTGTTATTTAAAAATTAATAATCCCTGGTGGTCTAGTGGACTGCCCCAGCCCCAGTGCCCTGTTTAAAAATTAATAATCCCTGGTGGTCTAGTGGACTGCCCCAGCCCGATCGCCTGTTATTCAAAAATTAATACTCCCTGGTGGTCTAGTGGACCTCTCCAGCCCCAGTCACCCATTATTTAAAATTAATAATTTCTGGTGGTCTACTGGGCCCCACGTAACGAGCAGTGTCCAACCACCCTCTTTCCCACCATCCCAAAACCAAGTTGGCTACTGGCACAAACCACTGCTCACAGTGCGCGTTCATTCAGAGCTCAGTTGGCCACTGGCCATGGTGATGAATAGTGAGCTATGCCAGTTGCCAGCTCAGTTTCAGGATGGGGGGCAGGTGGTGAGACACTGCCTGCCAAACAGGGGTCACTGAACCTCAGGAATAATTAATTTTTAAATAACAAATGATCCTGGCTGGAGCTGTCCCATCAGACCATCAGAGACTATTTATTTAAATAACAGGATCAGGGCTGCAGTCCACTGGACCTCCAGGGATTAGTAATTTATTTAAATAATGGGAGATCGGGCTGGGGAGGTCCTCTAGACCACCAGGGATTATTAGTTTGTTAAATAATGGGGAGCAGGACTGGTGCAATCCACTGAGACCTCCAGGGATTAGTAATTTATTTAAATAATGGAGATCAAGGCTGGGGCAGTCCACTAGACCACCAGGGATTGTTCTGGGACATTGCTGCACAGCCACCATGACTTGTGGCCTTCTGCTAGGGTGCCCCACCTTTTGGTGAACTGCTACAGTTACCACAAGCAGTGGGACTTTGTCACCGGGACCCTATCCTATTGAGAATCTGGTGCAGGGTCCCCAATGCACTGGCATTGATGCAAGCTGCCTTTTGCCACAGCTTCTTTGAGAATCAGGCCCATTTCTTTAAATGTGCAGTCAGTGATTTTAACTGTGCAGGCATTGGTTTTAACTGTGCAAGCAGTGGTTTCTCCTGTGCAGGCAGTGCGTTTAACAGTGTGGGTATTTTGCTCGACTATGAAGACAGTGGTTGTAACTGTGCAGGCACTGGTTTTAACTGGGTGGACATTAACTTTAACTATGCAGGGATTTGGTTTTATTCTGAAACAGGAAAGGATGACTGTCACCTACTTCAGACTTGCTGTTCACATACAGTTGAAAGAACTGGAAAAGGAACAGTTTACAGTCAAAACTTCAAAATTCAGAGCAGTATACAGATGCCGTTCATGGCAAATGCCACACCAACTGGAACCCCCTCTCCTACTGTTGCCACCACCTGACACGTTTCAAGCAAGGGCGCTTTTGAAAGGCTAGTGGATGCATTGTTACATTACCCTTATATCTGTAAACTCTTAAAAACACAGTATGTACTGAAAAATTGTGCACTGAAAGTGCTAGTGCTCAACATGAAAGTGTAGGTGCTCAACATGGAATGAAAGAAAAAATTACTCACCTTAGTAATGTTGTTTCTTCTAATGGAGTCTTGCAATATTCTGACATATGCAGTGAGTCCCAACCTTGAACTGCCCGGAGATGAAAGAGTTAACTTTCCATGCCAGGCATGGGCGCTAAGCCTCGAGCTCGGTTGAGACTCTGTCTGTTGTTCTTCAAACTCAAACCGTCAGATCTTACGAGCTAAACTCACTAAGGTCCTGTGTGGAAGCTGTAAACCTACACTAGCCAACTGGCTACTAAACATAAAACACATTTTTGGTCTCAACACAAAGACTCAAGTCAGGAGACCCAAAATGAAAACTCAACACCACTCACCCCAAAAGAAGGATGAAACAAAAGGTGGGCACCTACTAAGTGCCAACACTGCACTGCCACCCACATCCCAAAAACAGAGGTTCTGAGAGGGCAGGTGGGGAGGAGGTCAGAATATAGCAAGACTCCATTAGAAGAAACAACATTACTAAGGTGAGTAATTTTTCTTCAAACATGAAGTCTTGCTATATTCTGATCATATGCAGACTACAAAGCAGTACCTCCATGGAGGAGGGACAGAACCTACTTAGGAAATAGGCTCTGAAGCACAGCTGTGCCAAACCGAGCATCACTCCAAGCCTGGATGTCCAGGGAGTAATGCTTGGTAAAAGTGTGAACTGTTTTCCAGGTAGCTGCTTGACATATCTCTAGAATAGGGATGTCCCTGGCAGCAGTCGGGAAGCAGCTGTACCTCTGGTAGAGTGAGCCCTCAGGCCTGGGGAGGAACCTTACCCAGTTTTCATAGCAAAATTGCTTTTAGTAGCAGGTTTCCTTTACCAACCTCATCATAAGTGAGGAACAGTTGGAGGAGTCAAACCTGTGACGCCTGGTACACTCTATGTAGTAACTAAGGGCTCTTTTCACATCTAAACTGTGCAGTCTCCTCTCACCAGAGGAGGAATGGTCAGTGAAGTACACTGGAAGAGACATAGATTGATTAAGGTGGAAATCTGAAACCACCTTAGGCAAGAACTTCCTGTTAGTCCTGAGGACCACCTTATCTCTATGACAGGAGATAAAATCAGGCTCCACTGACAAAACTTGTAACTTACTTATGCGTCTGGCAGAGTGATGGCTACCAGAAACACAGTCTTCCAAGTCAAGTACTCAAGCTGTGCTGAAGATAAAGGCTCAAAAGTGGGTTGCATAAGATGAGCAATGCAAACATTGAGGTCCCAGGCAGGGCAGGGTCCCTGAATGGAGGTTGGTGTGAAGCAATTCCTTGAAAAACTTGGAGAAAACAGGGTGAGCTGAGAGAGAGAGGGCTTACCTGCTGAAATAAAGCAGACACAGCTGCCAGATGCACTTTCAGTGTAGCTGGTCTCAGCTAAGCTATTTAAGCGAACCGTATAATCAAGGACTGTGGGCAGATCAGCAGATTCTGGGAAATATTCTTCCCAGAGCACCATATGGAAAATCTTTTCCATTTAGAATTATAAAAGCCCTGGTGGAAGGTTTTCTAGAGGCCTTCAGGATATCCATTACACCTTGGGAGAGGTGTAAATCAGCAAACTCTAACTCTTCAAGAGCCAGGCCTTGAGATTGAGAGATTTGAGGTTCGGGTACCAAACCCTCCCTGAGCACAGGTTAACAGGTTGTAATTCCTGGGAAGACACAGGGAAGATGGACTGCTAAGGACAGTAGGAGTGGATACCAGGGCTGTCTGGCCCAGTCTGGAGCAATCAGGATCATCTTGCAAGGTTGAGATCTGATTTTGACTAGCACTTGAACAGGAGAGGGAAGGGAGAAAAGCATAGAAACTTCCTTTCCCAATTGAGAACTAAGGCATCCAGAGGACTAAGCCCAACACTGGGGCCTGCAGCAAAGGGAAGTTGGTGATTGTCTGGGGCTGCAAAAGATCTATCTGCGGGTGCCCCATCTGGAAAATATCACCTCCAAGACCAGGGATCCAGTGACCATTCGTGATGGCCCTGGGAAATCCTGCTTAGAGCATCTGCCAGGACATTGTCCTTTCCTGGGAGGTGAACTGCTGTGAAGGAGATGTTCAGGAGTAAGCCAGAGACCACAACTTCATTGCTTCAGTGCACAAGGCTGTAGACTGAGTGCCTCCTTGCTTGTTGATGTACCACATTGTGGTGGTGTTGTCTGTTCTGACCTGCACAACTTTGTTCTGAACAGATTTTGAAAAAGCTTGAAGTGCTAGAAATACTGCTCTGAGTTCCAACAGATTGATATGGAGCAGAGATTCCTGAGGGACCACAACCCCTGGGTGGTGAGGTCGCCCATGTGAGCCTCCCTCCCAAGAGGGAGGCATCTGTAGTAAGGATTAAAAGTGAGACTAGTGACAAAGGGAACCCCTGTCTCAGATTGTTCTCATCCTGCCACCACTGTAGGGGCCTGGATCAGGGTTCAAGTTACTGGGATCAGTTTGGTCAGAGAGTCCTTCCTTTGAGACCAAAAGGCTCTCAAATGGAACTGAATGTCCCTCATCTGAAATCTTGTTCCCTGCACTACTGCTGTAGAAGCAGCCATGTGCCCCAGGAGCTGTAGAAAATGCCTTGCTGATTGAGACACCTGCAGGGTGAATGAGGAGGCCAGAGAGACCAGGGTCCTTGCCCTGTCCAGGGAAGGAAGGCTCTGGCCTTCTTTGTGTCTAGCTCTGCGCCTATGAAGGTGAGGAGCTGGACAGCCTCTAGAACTGACTTTGGAAGATTTAGAAGGAAATCCAAAGAAGTGAGCAGTTGCTGAGTTATCTGTAAGTGTAACTTGACTTGGTCTGGGGACTGGCCTACTATGAGCCAGTCATCCAGGTAAGGGAAGATGGCAATTTTCTGCCTTCTTAGAGAAGCAACTACTACTGCCAGGCATTTTGTGAATACCCTTGGAGCAGAGGTGAGGCCAAGGGCATTGCTCTGAACTGGTAATGGTCTGAGGGCAGCTTGAACCTGAGGTACTTTCGTGGGAGCTTCTGATGAGAATACGAGTAGGCATCCTTGAGGTCCAGGGACACTAGCCAGTCTCCTGGCCTTAGAGAGGATAGAATAATTCCCAGAGTCACCATTTTGAATTTTGGTTTTAAAGGTGCTTGTTTAAGTATCTGAGATCCAGGATGGGCCACCATTCTCCTGTCTTTTGGGGTAAGGAAGTACTTGAATACAATCCTTTGCCCTGGTGTAGGTTGGAACCCTTTCCACAGCTCTGAGAGCTGAGAGGAAGAGACCTCTGCCTCTAAGGCAAGTGCCTCTGATGGATTTGCAGGTGGAAAGGATCTGGCTCTCATCTTTGGAAACTTTTGAAGCTGAGAACCAGTCCCTGGCTTACTTCCAGGACCCATTTGTCTGATGTCAAAGACTCCCAGTCCTGGACAAAGTAAGCCAGTCTGCCCCTACAGGCAGCTGAGAATCAGCCCTGACAACCCCATCAGGGTGCCTGCTTGGCAGGGGCTTTGGGCTGAGGGTGGAAGCAGGCCTGCTTGTACCGTCTGCCTCTCCCTCTAAAGAACCCCCTTTGGGCATAAGCAGAAGAAAGCCTGGGCTTGGTAAAGGCCTATGAAAAGGCCTTCCCCTGCCCCTGGGAAGCTGCCTTTGAGGAGTGGCCTGCCTTTCCTTGGCCTGTGCACTCCTATAGGTGGTTCTATACTCAATCATTTTCTTCATGTAATTCTCTGTCTGCTCCCCAAACAGAGAATTACCCACAATAGGAAAATCCATGGCCTTAGTCTGGGTATCCTGTGACAGGCTAGTACATCTGAGCCAAGCCATTCTTAAGTGCCACAGATGTAGCCATGACTCTTGATGACACATCATTTGAGTCCACTGTAGCATGGAATTGCACCTTGGATGCTGCAATACCATCAGCAGCCACCTGCTCCAGCTCCTTGGCAAGCTGGCCAGGGACCTGTTTTGCTAAAGCCATGACAGTGTTCCATCTGGATTTCTGATATCTAGCCACATAAACCATATAATTCACCTGTCTGAGTCCCAAGGATGCTGTCATGTACTGTTTCTTTGCCATGGCATCAGTCCTCCTGGAGTCCTTGTCTGGGGGTGTGAAGCCAAGGAATATTTGCCTTGTCACAGGCTGCAGCCTGCACTACTCAACATGGCTGTATTGTTGTGTAAGGAACTCCGTATCAGAGCCTGACAATATGTACCTCTTGTCCATTCTCTTATCCACAGGAGGTATAGTGTTAGGAGTTTAGAATTTTAAATGTCTGTTTCCCAAAAGATTTATGCAAGGAATAGACATCCTCCTGAACTCTGGGATAGCCATCATTTCTACAAAGCCAGTCTCCTCTTGATCATCCACAGCTTCCTCCATAGGGAGCTGGAGGGTTTCAACCACTTTTATAAAACATAAAATGAGAGGGACTCAGAAAGCCTAGGAGGAGACACTCCTGAAGGTCTGTCGGGGAGATGTCAGGTCAATGGGCACATCCAGACTTTCAAATCCACATTCACTCTCCTCATCGCCTCCTCCCCTCCTCCAGTTCATAATATTCCTCTAAATCACACTCTTGAACCGGTGGAACAGGCAACAATCGCCTTACCTGACGGTGCGGTTCGGTTGGAACCAAGGAAAGCGACTGGACAATTTTGATCGCTTGGCTATTTCTTCAGCAGTTGGAGAGGAAAGTTTGGCTCCACACCAGCTGATTTTCTAGTCCTTTTGCTGGAACCAACTCCTCAGAGTCGGCTCTCCTTTTACCCGAAGAAGTCTTGCCCTGGTCAGAGGGCACTCCTTCTGGTTGGTTTGAACCAAACCGGGCTGGCCATCAGTTCAGTGGACTTTTGGCCTCCTTTCCTGAGCCTACCAACTCTCTTTTCCAGGGTAGCTGCAGGAAAATTTTTACAAATCTGGCAGTCTGCATTGATGTGGTCAAACCCCAGACAGTAAACACAGGTGGTGTGGGATCAGCCTGACAAAGACTTCCCCACACACACTACAGTGTTGAAACCCAGTGGGCCCAGTTTTTCTTTTGGGTTTCTCAGACATAGTGCCAGTCCTATCCAAACTTACCCTTTATGGCAGTCCACAGGCAAGACCCTCTTATCGGTTCCTAACCATGTCACGGGTCATAGAAAAACATAACAAAATCTGTTTTTAGAACCGATAAGAACCGGTAACCACACTCTAAAAGTACAATTTAAGATTGTTTAAACAACTTGATCGGTTCAAACCGAACCGATGAACCGTTACAAGTTCCACAGAACAGAGTAAAATATAACCTATCTAGTACTCACAAATACCACAGACAGAGACTGAACCGACAGGTTACGGTTTAATTTCGGTCGAAAACTGAGAAAACGGGCACTTTAACCGACAAATGAACCAAGCAGAAGGAGAAATCTCCGGAGCGACTGTTCAGTGAGGCTAAGCAAAGAATCTGACGGCTTGAGTTTGAAGAACAACAGACAGAGTCTCAACCGAGCTTGAGCTCAGTGTTCCATGCCTGGCATGGAAAGTTAACTCTTTCATCTCCGGGCAGTTAGAAGGTTGGGACTCACTGCATATGTCAAAATATAGCAAGACTTCATGTTGTTTGAAAGGGAGATATTGCTGATGGGTGATCTGAATATGCCAGATGTTAACTGGAGTGCAGTTGTAGCAGCCACTTGAAGAGTGGGGTTATTCTAGATGTCCTACAGGGGCATGCCTTAGACAACTAGTATTGGAGCCCACTCGAGGAGGAAGCAATCTTAGACCTGGTTCTCTCAAATGGAGATGGAAGAGGATCACAGATGTAGAAGTGGGTAGCCATCTGAGAACTAGCGACCATTGAACAGTATGGTTCACATAAACACAGCAATAGAGTCAAGCCATACAAAGACAAAAGTACTGGACTTTAGGAGGGCTGGCTTTGCCAAAATGGGTGAGTGCCTAAGAATGCACTAGCAAATGGGCAGGAAGGAGGGTGGAAGAACAATGAGGAATAATAAAACTGCCATCACAGAGGTAACAAGCCTTGTGTGAAGCAAATAAACAAAATGAAACAATGCAAGAAACCACTATGGTTTTCAAAGGAAGTGGCAGTGAAGGTTCAAGAGAAAAGAAAGCATTCAGAAAGCACAAGGAATCACAGAAGGAGCAGGACAGAGAACTGTATCAGTTAAAGCAAAAGGAAGCTGGGAAGGCAGTCAGAACAGAAAAGGCCCAAACCAAGGAAAAGATAGCCAACTCAGTTAAGAAGGGGATAACACCTTTTATGGGTACATCAGGGAGAGAAGGAAGACCAAGGGAGGATAGTGAGGCTAATAAAGGGGAGGGAGGGTGGGCAGAGGGTGACTATGAAAAGGCAGAGATACTAAACAAATATTTTGCTCAGTATTTACAAATAAAGAGGGAGTACCTAAAATAAACAGTAGAAACACTCTGGATACAGAAGTTGATACCAGCCCATTTACAGAAGAAAGGGTTCTGAAAGAACTCTTAAAACTGAAGGTGGACAAAGCAATGGGGCCTGATGGGATTCATCCCAGAATTCTAAAGAACTAAGGGTAGAACTAGTGACACCACTGACTACCCTCTTTAACAAATCATGGGAGGATGGGGTGGTACCCCTTCACAAAAGTGGGAGGAAGGCAGAAGCAGAAACTACAGACCTGTTAGTTTAACCTCAGTGATCGGGAAAATGATGGAATCACTTCTGAAGGAAAGAATTATCAAGTATCTAGAGGCCAGAGGGCACAGGACCCAAGGCAGCATGGATTCACAGCGGGAAGGTCATGCCAGACGAATCTGATAGATTACTTTGACTGGGTGACCAAAGTAGTAGATCAGGGAGGGGCTGTGGACATTGCCTATCTAGACTTTAGCAAAGCATTTGACACAGTCCCACACAAAAGATTAGTGTACAAAATAGCCAGCCTGGGAGTGGGTCCCAAGATGACAGCCTGGGTAAAAATTGGCTGGAGAATAGGACACAGAGAGTAATAGTAAATGGAGTCCACTCTGAAGAAAGGGGGTTAGTGGGGTACACGTAGGGGTTCAGTATTAGGACGGTCCTCTTCAATGTCTTTATAAGCTATTACTGCAAAGGACTGGAAGGAAAAGTATGTCGATGTCTCTGCAGATAACACAAAGATCTGCAACAGAGTTGATGCACAAGGTGGGTGGAAAGGATGAGAAGGGACTTGGCAAGGTTAGAGGAATGGTCAAATGTATGGCAGCTTAGATTCAATGCTAAGAAGTGCAAGGTAATGCACCTGGAAACAAAACCCAGGGAAGAGTACACAATGGGGGTGAGATACTAACAATAAAATGGAAAGGGACCGGGTAGTCATATCAGATGACCTAAAGGTGGGCAAGCAATGTGAGAGGGCAGCAAGGAGGGTGGGGGATACTGGGAGGCATAGGAGAGGCATCACCAGTAGAAACAGTAAGTTATTATCCCTCTGTACAGACAGCTGGTCAGACCCCATCTGGAGTACTTCGTGCAGTTCTGGAGACCCAATCTCCTAAAGACATAGACAGGATGGAAGCTGTCCAGAGGAGGGCAACTAAAATGGTCAGGGTCTGCACTGGAAGACATATGAAGAGAGACTTAAGGAGCTTAATATGCATAGCCTCGAGGAAAGGCGGAGAAGGGGAACATGATAAAACTTTCAAGTACCTCAAGGGAATCAACAAAGTCCAAGAGGGTAGCATCTTTCAAAAAAAGGTGTGCAGAACAAGGGGCACAATTTGAAGATGGAGGAGGCGGCTCAGATGTAATTTAAGAGTATTTTTCACAGAGAGGTTTGTGAATGCATGGAGCAGCCTTCCGGAGGAAGGTTGTGGAGTCAAAAACAGTGGTGAAATTCAAGCATGCATGGGACAGTCATAAGGCAATTCTAGGGGTGGGGTAGGAAGAAGTAGGCTGCTAGCTAACTAGGATCTGCAGCATATCCATTAGGTAGGAAATGGGCAGACTGGGTGGGCCAAGCGGTCCTTATCTGCCATCAAATTCTATGCATGTTTCTATGTTTCTGTGCTGACCCTGCAGATATTGGTTGTAACAGTGCAGACACTGGTTTTAACTGTGCAGATATTAACTGTGCAGACATTGGTTTTAACTGTGCAGATATTAACTGTGCAGGTTTTGGTTTTAACTGTGCAGACATTGGTTGTAACACAGCAGACATTGGTTTTAACTGTGCAGACATTTGCTGTAACTGTGCAGGCACTAGTTTTAACTGTGTAGACATTGGTTTTAACTATGCAGTCATTAGCTTTAACTATGTAGACACTGGTTTTCACTGTGTGGGCATCAATTGTAGCTCGATGGGCAATGGTTTTAATGTGCACACATTGCTTTTAACTGTGCAGACACTGGTATTAACTGTGCAGGAATTGATTTTAACTGTGCAGGCATTAGTTAAGACTGAGTGGGTATTGGCTTTACTGTGCAGGCATTCAACTTCCAGAGCACCCATACTTGTGTGAAGGCCACACACCAGCAGTGGCCATGACCCTCGGGACCTGGGGAATGAAGCGGGTGACCTGGTTGGAGGTAAATACAGTGAGAATCACCTGTGGCTGAGGCTGTTAAAGGAGAACTCTCAACACAACAGTACAGAGGAGAGTTTTCAACCTTTTTGAGTGCAGGGACCCCTACCAGCAATGGCAGACCTGGCATTTTCTCTGTAAGAATGCAGGTGCAGCCGTGGTTAGCAAGTGCTGGAGGGTTTGGTGCGGTGTGACTGCAGTTGTGTGGTTTGTGTGGGATGGAGACTGAATAAAACACAAGCGTTGCTGTTTTTGTTTAATGTGGGAAGGAGGTGACAGACAGTAGGCTCAGTGAAGCCAGTTGAGCAAAGGCAAATGGAGCAGCATTTAATACACCTTTGCCCAAAACTGGAATGCAGGTGTGACAGCTGTGACAACGCACTCCACAGGTCAGGTCCTCAGCTCCACAGTGCCAACCTCAGAGTGCAATAGTGTGAACAGGTAACAGTATAACCCTTCTATCTGCTTTGGGTCCGAATCACCTTCTAGCCTCGAGTTCTGGAGGAATTCAAACTGTGAACCTTATGCTAGCATATCCAATTAACAGGCTCAGATAATGCTCTCTTTGGGGATGCAATATAATCTTTCACCCAAGGGCATCCAGCCAGGTATCAAAATGAACCCTTACAACTCTGTAAGAGACCTAGGTATTTCTTACCTGTTAAGCAAGCTCAGTAACATAATCAAGCTTTTAACAGCTGTCAGCCTTAAATACAAGTTCAGCAAGCACTTGTAAAATAACAGAAAGCGAGCACAGGCAGTATTTTCAAAGAAAATGTTGTTTACTAAAACATTTTAAAACAGGTAAAATAAAATACAGAACAAATTATATCACAGATCTCACAGTCATCTACAAATAAAAGAAAGTTACAGAATACAAACTCCTGCTACAAACACTTAATTCTGCTCTGTTACCTTTCTAAGTGCTTTCCAAGTTAGATAACTATCTCTCTCTCTCAGAGTCTAGAATCATATATCACACATTTCCCAGAAACATTGTTTCATTTTAACTCCTCACCCCTTTTGGTGAGTCAGCTAGCTCCTCCTTTAGAGTTAATTCTAACAATTTTCTACCAGGAGGTATTTTAATTAATGTGAACATCAGAAAAAACCATTTCCTTCATATGACAGTCCTTAATCAAACATTTCTCTTTGAGGTTTTACAACCCCACAATCTGTCACTAAGGTAAGAGAAAGCCAAGGAAATCAGCCAAATTACGTCCTTTCCTGGTGTCATAAAATTCATATTTAGAAACCAATATCAAAGCAGCAGCAGTTGATAAGGGGCCATAAATTACCCCTCTGGAAGGAAAGCATTAATTACATTTTCTCTGGTCAGTTCAATGACATCCTCACTGACAGCTTGAAGGTTAAAAGCCAAACTGCTAACTTGTGTGAGACAATTTCATACACAGACCATTGATTTATAATACAAATATTATGCAAGAACCATAAGTAGATGGCAGAGCATCGTAATCCTCCCCACCTAGACTGAATTTGGGGCTCTTTCCCTGCATGGGATGAGCTCCCCAAGTCAGTTCATGTCTCATATTGCTGCGACAAGCCAGCAGAATTTTCATTAGCTGCCCCTGCCCTGTTGGAGACCACCATGTCATACCCTTACAAGACAAGACTCCATCTTAGTAGTCTGCCATTCATTTTACTCATTTGTGCCAGCCAAACCAGGAGGTTGCGGTCAGTTTGTACCTCAAAATGTTGCCCATATAAGTATTGCTTTAAGTTCTTTAGGGCCCACACCATGGCAAGACACTCTTTTTCCACAGTAGAGTAAGCCTGCTCCTGGGAAATAACTTTTACTTAGGTACACTATGGGGTGATCTTTCCTTGGTTGGATGTCTGCCTCAGTACTGCCCAATACCCACATCTGAGGCATCAGTCTGGACTATAAAGGGTCTGCTATAGTCTGGGCTTGTCAATACAGAAGCACTGCACAGTGCCTCCTTCAGTCTGGTAAAGGCTTTTCACAGGCTGGGTCCCAGGTCATTTTCATAGGCATCTTTTCTTTATCAAGTCAGATAAAGGAGCAGCCAGGGCACTGTAATTGGGTACAAATTTCCTACAGTACCCTGCTGTCCCCAGAAATTCCTGACCTGCATCTACATTTCTGGTCTGGGCCATGCCTTGATTGCCTCTATTTTTGCTTGGTTAGTATGGAGCTGTCCCCAGCCTACAACATGCCGAGGTATGCCACTTCAGCCATGGCCACCTGGCACTTCTCAGCTTTGACAGTGAGCCCGGCCCTCTGTATCCTGCCCAGCACTTCCCTAAGCTGGGACAGGTGTTCCTCCCAGCTGGCACTAAAGATGACAATGTCATCCAGGTATGCCACAGCATACTCCTCAGCACCATTTAACACCTGGTTCACCAACCTTTGGAAAGTGGCCAGGGTGTTCTTCATTCAGAAAGTATTACTTTGAATTCAAATAACACCATCGGACTGGTGAAGGCCAACCTCTCCTAGCTCTGGCAGTT
The DNA here is from genome assembly GCA_016271365.2 of Neoceratodus forsteri. Taxonomy (NCBI): domain Eukaryota; kingdom Metazoa; phylum Chordata; order Ceratodontiformes; family Ceratodontidae; genus Neoceratodus; species Neoceratodus forsteri. The sequence continues at coordinate 153,279,450 of CM028131.1, read as the reverse complement.
ACTCTACCTGCAAATACCCTTTGCCAGGTCAATAGTCGTAAGGTATGTCGCCCCTCCAAACTTGCCCTGGGTTCATCCATCCATGGCATTGGGTAGGTGTCTGAGTTCATAACTGCATTCAGTCCATGACAGTCCACACAAAATGAGTAGAGCCATCTGGCTTGGGAACAAGGACTATGGGTGAGTCTCAGGGGCTGTGGGATTTCTGGATTACCCTAAATCTAGCATTTCCACCACCTCCATCCTAATGTCCTTTTGGACAGCCTCAGACACCCGTTATGCTATTCACCGTATGAGCACCTGCATCCCTGTCTCCACATCGTGTGTGTCACTAAGGAGTTAGTCTAGGCTTGGCGTAAACAGAGGGCAAAGTCTGTTAAAACCTCCCTTACTTCCTGGATCTGGTCTGGGGCCAACTGGGGTGACAATTTAATTGCCTCCACAGAGGACTTCTGCTTGCAAGTCCAGAAGGGGTCTCTTTGTCCATCCCTCCCAGGACTACACACTGCAAACACCATGTCGGTCCTATTAGCATATGGCTTCATCACGTTGACATGGTACAGTCTCTGTATGTCTTCTGTCAGGTAACTCTATGATATAAAATTCAAAAAAACAGTGGAGTTAGCACAAGGACGTGGTGTTTCCATACTCACTTCAAATCGTAAAAACATAAAAAGTAGTGCACACACACCTCCAGTAAGAGGGCACAAGTCTATGAAAAATAACTTTTATTAACAAATGCCAAAAACCTGACACATTCTGGATGTGATCACATCCTTTCTCAAAGGTAAAACACCAACAGTGAAGTAATCCCTTAAATACACCAAACAATCAACTCCAACCAGTATCTTTAATTTTAAGGAATGTCACAAAGTATTGGGAACTTGAATTGAATAGTGGAAGTGATTGCAGATGTTTGAAACTATATGTGTGCTCTACTTTTTATGTTTTGTAACTCTATGATGTAGTTCACATCATTTACCTTTCTAACTACTTTGTACAATCCTGCCCACTTGGCCTGTAGCTTGTCTTTCTCGACTGGAATTAGGACCATGATTTCCTGACCTACCGTGTACAAGCAAGCTCTGGCTCTGAAGTCATACCATACCTTCTGTTTTTGTTGGGCTGCTGCCAGGTTGCTCTGGGCTGTCCTCATAAGCTCCTTCAGCTTTCCGAAACCTAAGAACATAATCCACTATAGGAGTTCCCTGGGTGGCTTGCTTGCCTTTCCAGTCTTCCCGAATCAAGTCTAGGGGCCCACGTGCCCTGCGTCCATATAAGAGCTCGAAAGGGAAAACCCTGTTGACTCTTGGGGCACCTCTCTGTATGCAAACAACAGGTGGGGAAGGTATTTCTCCCAGTCCCTCCCATGCTGTTCAGCAAATGCTTGGAGCATTGACTTAAGAGTACCATTAAATCTTTCCACAAGCCCATTGGCTTGCTGGTGATAAGGTGTTGTGCATCTCTGCACCACCACACTTCTCCACAAGCATTTCATCAGGTCCGACATGAAGGAACCCTCGATTGGTAATAACCTCTTGCAGAAACCCAACACAGGAGAAAATCCCAAGTAAGGCATCTGCCACTTTGTCTGTCCTCAGTGAGGATAGGGTGACTGCCTCTGGATACTGGGTGGCATAATCTACCACAGTCAGGATGAACCTCTTCCCAGAGGAGCTGGGGGTATTTAAAAGGCCCCTAATATCCATTCCACTCTCTCTGGAATGGGTCCTCCACTAAAGGCAATGGAATTAGGATGGCTGGGTTTTCTTACCTACCTTCCCTATTTCTTGGCACCAGTGACAAGACCTACAATACTTCTTCACCTGCTGGGTGATGTTGGGCCAATGGAAATTCTGGGCCAACCGCTCCATAGTCGAGCAATTCCCAGATGACCAGACATGGAAATATCATGTGTGACCTTGAGCAACTGCTCACGTTACCCCTGGGGAATGACAAGCTGCTTGCCTATCACCCCTCCTTCTGTCTTAGCATCCTGCGTATACATCAGTCCATTGTCCCAATAAACTTTATGTTTCTTGTCACCTCCCTGTGCTCCATCAGAGTCTGCCCAAGCCCTCAGCTTCTCTAAACTAGGGTCACCTTTCTGAGCAGCTGCAAACTCCTTACACATTCCCAAGGCATGGTACAGGTCCCTTCAGTGTCTAAACTAGGTTCCCTAGCTCCAGCGTCAAGGCACTCAGGATCACTGTCATCTCTAACTCTCTGCCAATGGGTCACCCCTCCTTCCTCTAGAGTAACCCTCTGTAACTGTTGGGTTAACTGCTACTGGGGATTTTTACTCTTTTCATTAGTCTCCATTTCAGGAGACCCAGGCTGGGGAACCAGCCTCCCAGTTATTTCCACAGTGGCTTCTATGGGGTCCCATGAACCACAATTTTTCTTTGTCGCTTGGCTGTGGGTAACTGCACACACCATCTCCTGTTTAAGATTGTTGCCGATAATTACATCAACAGTTAAAGCTTCAGCTACGGCAACCTTTGTACAGTCCCCTTGTCTCACCCCAGTCTAGGAGGACACTAGCAAGTAGCAAGGTTTTCTCCTCCCAGTGAATCCTCATACAGTCACATATTGATTGGGTATAAGCTGACCAGACTCCACCAGATCCCCTTTTACCAAAGTCAGGGATGCCCCCGGTCTCTTAACATGTTTGTCTGTACACCATTCACAGTGACTGGGTGCATGTGTTCCCTCATGTTGACTGGCATGCTTTTAGGGACACACAAACAACCCACTTCTTTCAAGCACCACTTTGGGTACTACTTGTCCTTTTGGGACACTGTCTCATAATAAACTCAGTTTCTTTGCAAACACAACATTCATTTCTTCTCAGGAAAATCTTTTCTTTAAAACCTGGGGCTACCTGGTTTCGGTGGTGGCAGTGAGGTTTTAGCTGCCCTGAAGGTGCACTTTCCTTTCTGCACTGCCACACCACCCATTCGCTCACAGAGCAGGTCTGCTGCTGGCATAGCGGTCCGAGAGTTCAGCAGCCTCTTGCACTGTTTTGGATCTCAGTCCTCCAGCCAAGTTTACAGCTCTGCTGAGCATACCCAAAAACTGCTCTAACAATACAGCATTTTCAATTTTATCTACAGAGTTTGTTTTAATTCCTTCCCACCAACATTTTAAAACTGACATTGTTTTGAGGTTAGTTCTCGTAGCTCATGTCAGGGCTTCTCCTGAGCTTATGGAATTTAGCTCTGTATACTTCTGCAGTTAAATCATACTTTTTTAAAAGTGCAGTTTTCAGTTTACTGTAATTATTACTGTCCTCATTGTCCATTCGACCCAATGCATCCTGAGCTTTCCCGGTAAGTAGCGGGGATAGCTGGAAGCTCAGGACTCTCTAGGAATATTTGCCTGAATACAAACTTTTTCAAAGGAATTTAAAAAGGCATCCATCTCCTCCCCTCTTTAAATTCAGCCATCAATTTGGAATTTAATTTGTAACCCATTCCTGTGGTTCCAGTTAAACCCAGGCCACTGACCTGTTCTGGTGCTGGTCTTGGGGTTGTAGCTTCTCAGTTCAAATCTCCACTGGCACTCTCTCTCCTCTTGTCCGGCCTCTCGCTGTTACTGTCGCTCTTCTTACGGCTTCCGCTGTTCTCACTCTGCTTCTTGCTGTTCTTGCTCCACCTCTCACTAAAGCTGTCTCTCTCTCTTTCCTCTTTTCCATCTGCAGTTGGAACCTTTTCTGTTCAAACTCCAGCTCCATCCTCTGCAGCTCCAGCTGCAGCCTGATTCTTCTGGCTCCAGAATGCTGGTGACCTTCCCCTGCTGCAGTGGCCCTTGGTTTGCACTGGCCCTGCTGTCCTCCTCACTGGATCTGGACACTGCACTGGACTCTGGCCCCTCCATGCCCAAGGTTCGGTCCTTTTAGTCACAGACTGTGACTTGAGGCTCTGGGCATCAGCGGCCACCAGAGCATCCATGAGGTTCTGCTTATTCACTTTTCCCTCATGCTGGACTCCTCTGTCCTGGCACAACTGCCTCAGGTAGTCTGCAGTGTACCCATGATAGTTGGAAGCCATCTTCTTCCCTAACTATAGCTACTAACTTGCACTTTAGGAAAAATAAAACAGGTAGGAACTTTGACTGTAAGCAAAATGATATAGTTCTGTTTACTTTTAAAAATAAATCATTGCCTTATTTTGCACGTGAGCTGTACAGTATTAAACTGACACACTTAACTGTTAAAGCTTGTGTTATCAAGTACTTTAAATCCTCGCTGCCAACGAAATCTGTCACAGACATACTCCATGAGTCAAGCCCTGTGTTCCCACAGTGCCAACCTCAGAGTGCAATAATGTGAATAGGTAATAGACAGGGTAACCCTCCTGTCTGCTTTGGGTCCAAATCACCTATTAGTCTCGAGTTCTGGAGGATTCAAACTGTGAACCTTATGCTAGCCTACCCAATTAACAGGCTCAGATAATATTCTTTTCGGAGGATGCAATATGATCTTTCGCCCAAGGGCATCCAGCCGGTATCCAAATGAATCCTTAGAACTCTATAAGAGGCCTAGGTATTTCTTACCTTGAAGTAAGCTTTAGTAACACCATGCAAGCCCTACAGTAGTCAAACTTAATACCGGTTCAGCAATCACATGTAAAATAACAGAAAGAGCACAGGCAGTATTTTAAAAGAAAATGTTGTTTACTAAAAAGTTTTAAAACAGGTAAAATAAAATACAGAACAAATTATGTCACAAATCTCACAATCATCTACAAATAAAAAGGAAAGTTGCAGAATACAAACTCCTCTGGAAGAAAAGCATTAAATAAGTTTTTCCTGGTCAGTTCAATGACATCCTCACTGACACATTGAAGGTTAAAAGCCAAACTTTTAACTTGTGTGAGACAATTTCATACACAGGCCATTGATTTATAATGCAGCTATTATACAATAACCATAAACAGATGGCATAGCATCACAACAGCTACTGATTTTAACAAGAAAAATTGTTTTCTACAAATTTTATAAGCACCAACTGGTCAACCCTTTACAATCTGAATTTAGATTAGATGTCATCATAGCACTAAATCTGCCATGCCTAAAGTAACAAATGACTGGTTGGATGCGTAGATAAGAAACAGATTATAGGGGCTGTATTTGTGAACCTTATTTTTATTTTATTTTTATTTAAACATTTGATAACCAGGAAAAGCACACTGAGCCGAGGCTCATTTCTAGAGTATTACCTGGGGTGAGGGGAGAGAGTTACAAACAGTACACATACATAGAATAGAAACATGAGAATATTGAATACAGTTCACATAATTTTGTACAGAGGGTTATTTACATTCAGCTAATTTTTTTTTACCTTTTTATTTAAACATTTGCTAACCAGGCAAGGCATACTGAGCCATGGCTCATCTCAGAGTGCGACCAGGGAAAGGGACATGGGATGTGCAAGATACAATAGGAAGCATCAAGTAGGCAAAATACAATCAGGTTGAAGCCTACTAGTGGAACACAATCAGGTGGGGATACAAATATACAGGCGTGCATATTAAACAGCAAAGAGGACAAGCCTACAAATCAGTAGGTGGTATAAGCAAACAGGAAACATAGAAAGATGGAAAAAAGTAAGGGTTCATTATGAACAGATGGCAGTGACCCTAGAGGGATACAGTAGGGCTGTGGTCTAGCAAAGAGGAGGAAAGGCTAGGGGGTCAGAAAGTAGTGAGGGTCCAGAGCAAGTGCTACATGATGTTATGGGAACAGGAGGAGGCAAGTGGCGTAGTTAGGATTTGATACAGGTGTGTGAAAATGAGTTTAGAAGGAGGTTGAGAGATCCAGACTGAGGGAGCCTAAAGGGTAGGCAGATTTGCCTGCATTTGAGGATGGTTTAGGAAGGGAGAAAGGTAGAGAGTCCCTAGAGTGTAGGGAGTAGGATGAGGAGAAAGCAGGGGTGATGTTGTATCAAAGGCCTTGATACAGTTGATCATGACCTTCTCTTGGACAACCTTAAGGAACAGGGGTTTGAAAGCTCCATAATAAAATGGTTCACTAGCTATTTGGTGGATAGACAGTACAAATCAAGGCTAACAGGACACTCTCCTCTACTTCCCCTGGCAAGAGGAGTCCCCAGGGCTCCATTCTGGGCCCCTGCTTTTAATGTTGTACATCAATAACCTGAGCAGTAACACTGAGTATTCAAAAATCCAGCTCTTCACTGATGACACTGTGCTATATATCTCGAGCCTTCGTTTGCACAAGTTTGTTTTGTAATTCAGTCTGACTTTAACCAGCCTCAGAAAAGTTTAATCCAATCAAAACTTTTATTGAATGCCAAGAAAACCAAAGAATGTTCTTCCATCTGCCCAACTCTTTAAGTTCTCACCTCAACTGCTGCCCCCACCCCGCCCCGCCTATCACGGCTCTACGATGCCAGTTCAGCAACTTCATTGTCAACCGACATTACAGCGATGATTTTATGTTGACTGCAATTGCAGCTGGCATAAAACCATTGACTACGGACTTTGTTTTCTTTGAGGACTTTTCCCTGAAGCCCCCCATGTGAGGGGCTCTGCCGATCATACACCCCATAACTAGACTAATCAACTCCAAGACCCCCAAAAGAGCAGTACCGGGTCCAGCGGTGACAGTACAGCTACGCATCGATTTGTTGCTGTACTGTCATTTGCTATGCAGGTTTTGCAGTGCAATCAGCACCACGGCCTATTACTACCCTTCTTGGTGATACACTCGAGTAGTGGACTGATTCAAATATTTGGGTTTTCTGCTTGATTCTCATCTATCCTTTACCTATCATCTTGAGGCTTGGCTTCTCCTTCAGAAATAAAACTCTTCTCCCGGACCTATAGACAGAGATTAGTCCAGGTCACCTTTCTGCCTCTCCTGGATTATGCTGCTATCTTATACAATAATTGTGCAACCACCTACCTTACAAACTGAACACATTATATCATAGTGCTATCCACTTTATCACCAGTGATCCAGCGGAACCCACCACCCTTTACAAAGAGGTGAGCTGGACAGACCTCCTGGCTACTAAGAGACTTGTGCTTATCTACATCTGGGTATATAATGCTCTATTAAGCAAACTGCCTCTTTATAGGCCATTGTTCTCATAGCTTGTATGGGCTAAGGAAGAATGCATATATTCCTAGAGGAAACGTTTGCTTAAAAGCAACCATTAATTCTGAACTCCCTACAGTCTGGAATAAACTTCAATCAACGCTAAGCGTTAAACCGTAATCCTTTAAATGTATTCAAAATCCTCATCAACAAAATCACCACTGATACCTGCCACTGCTATTAATCTTGTATTCTACCACCCTACTCCCTCCTCTGTCTTACTTCTCATCTCTATATTGTGGGCATACAATGTTTGTGCAGCTGTACTGACCTGAATGCCATGTTGAATGTAATTATTGTACATACTGTACATACCATTTAGAAACTATTACTTTTTTTGTACTATGTTACCTCTATTTTTGTATTTTGTTCCATGTAATTTCTTTATTACTGCTTGTACTAGGACCTCCTTGTAAATGAGCTTGCTCAATGGCTCTTATCCCTTCACATGAACTTGAACTAGAACTTGTTTCTGAGTTAAGTATTAACTCAGAAGCTATTGGAGCTGGGATCTGACAAATGGCATAATGTGACGCTGGTTGAGATGACAGCTGCAGAATTTCACTCCGTTCAGATGGTATGGCTCCGATTTACAGACTTTGGACTAGACTAGACTCTAGAGCAAGCAAGAAAAATGTTACATACCTCCTCACTAGTCACTAGAGCATTCCTTTATATTTAGCAGCATTGTTAAAAGCTTTGTTTGTCTGGTTTTAGTTCCCTCTCAATTCCAGCTTTGTCCAAGGAAACATTTAACATTTTCTGTTTGCTCCAAGGACCCCCTATGCCTTGCTTGGGGGCCATGTACCATGCTTGAAAATCCTGCCATGGAGGATCAAAAATCTTTCTGGTGGTCCACTGGCAAGCACTTGACCACTGTGCATGCAGTGACTCTTGAGGAATCCTCTTTTGTATGTGGGTCTGCCCACGTGTATTGAAGCTCATAACAAGCAGCTAAGACACAGTATAGCCTCCACTGGCACCCTAAGACAGTCACTTGTCAGGTTGGTACAATGAGTACTTCTGCATTAGGTTTCCTGCACACAGAACCCAAAAGTGATGCCACAGTCATGTTGTGTATACAACACCATTAACAATTAAAACAAAACACAGACCCACAAAGTCTAACATGTTTCAGAGGAACTGTCCTTTCTCAAAGGCTAAAGATTTCTCTTCCTACAATAGCATTTTTATAGGTCTAAGCAAGACATGTGGCACACATAAACCCAGTGCAAGTCAAGCTGTGATAGGCTTACAAAATGTAAAAATCATTGAGGTCTTTAGACTTTATTTAGATACCTATAAACAAACCCAGTGAAAATAAGTGCCAGAACTCTCTACAACTCTTAAAACTGCTTAGAACAGATAGATACAAATGAAAAACAGATGTTACTCAGGGAAAAATAAGCAATGGGTAGAAAAAATTAACGAGAGAGGGTGGGGAGGAAAAAAACAAAGAAAAGAAATGAGTGCCAGAATACATAAAAAAATCAAAGGAGAATCAAATAATTCTACTTATGTGAAATATTAAAACCACTTTGGTTCAAAAACAATGTATCATTTCTATACATGTGCAAGTTGCTATTTAAAATGAACACTGCAATAAACCCCTCTCTTTGGATCAGTGGTACAATGAGTACTTTACCCTGACTGCTGATGCCACTATGAGCAGGCAGTCGTCCAGAGTACAAGAAGCTATAGCGCTTCTCCCTGCATTGTGCCATGGATATTACAGCAAAGCATACAGTATGGATATGTAGTGCCAGAGACAAACCAAAAGACCAAGAACTAGTCTTGGTAGTACTGCCCCTCCAGTTAGAATGTGAGGACTGCCTCTGCCGTTATCAGTTTTGATGTAGTAGAAAAGGGTGTCAGAAACAAAGTTAGCGGGTAAACAGTGACTTGTTTATTTAATCATGTAAAACATGAAGTACAGTAACCAATACCCCAGCATTCAAACCTAAAGTTGGCTTTAGGTTCAAAGTCTAAGGTGCTGGTTAGTGTCCTTCAAATGAGCCACTGTTCACTAGCTAACTTTTTCTAGCACCTTTTGTAGTGCAACTGCTGTATACTGTGATGCTGCACTGGGAGTTCTTATTGTTTCTGTGTCTGATTTTTATGTGCGGATAGGTGTCCTGCATATCCAAAGTACCCAGCCTATCTCCTTTCAACAGGACAGGTAGGAGGAAGACTAGAGACAGCATAAGACATTTTTGTATGCCACATGCTCATGTTGCCCCTAAGTCCAAGATGAAATAATGTTGTCCTCTTGTAATGACACCTTGGCTGACAAGTGGCCAGTCAAAAGATACTTTAGCAGGATGCCATCATGGCATTTATTAGTTCGGACATCGAAGATGAGCATGTCCATATTTGACCGCCACAAGTAACTTCTGGCTAACCCTTTCATTTCTGTGATGCTTGGATGGGTCTGATTCAGTTCATTCGGTCTTACTCTCAGCCTTGTATTGGAACTGCAACTCTTGCTCCCTATAAAATAAATCCATCCTATACAATAAGTTTAGTCCTTCTCTTAAAATATGATGTCAGGTCAGGGTCATTGGCACAGTCATCGGAAAACTGTAGGAACGCTACCCAAAATGTTAGAGATTTGTTGCAAAACTGTGTCCCCAGTGCTCTGCAAATACATTTTCTATTGCTTTCTGTAGCACTGATTAGTCAGCATACATTTTAAATAAACGCTTTGCCACCAGAACATGTTTTAAGCATGAGGAAAGCCTGTGCTCCTGAAGTAAATACTGACTTGACTGATGTGTTGCCTATCTTGAAAAATCTGAAGGTCTTCCTCATGCAGTGCTAACTAGATTCTAGAGAGTGAGCCACAGCCAATGAATATTAAATAAATCCAGAATCAGCAAGTGTTGTCTGTTTTTAGATGTAGAATAATGAAGCCTGATCAACAACTATTTACAGTACTCTGTCAAGTATTCACCTACTTTGGTACAAGACGAAATAAGCATACAGAGAGGCAGATAATTGAGTTCTAGTAAACAAATTCTGTTGTTAACAGGTTTACTGTTCATAAACTGCATACTAGGAGCTATACAGCATTTTTAAAATTACATATTAAAACAGATCATTTCAGTATATTTTCACTACATCATACCAGTAGTCAGGGTACCCTGTAATTTACCTTTCTTGCTACAATGATTTTGTTTATTTTAAAAAAATGTTCAAATATATTTTATCTGTTTTATAAGCTTGCTTTCGAGTTTTAGTCACATTTTATTGCAGTCTTTGCATGTTGGGGTGCAAGCCTGGGCGAGGCTCAACTTGGCTGCGCAGGGTACTGACTGGGCGATATTCAACGGAGCTGCACCATGGCTCAGCATCGTTGAATATCGCACCCTGACCACCCACAGTGCACATGGCGCAGTGGCACTGTGCCAGCACAAGTGGCCAGAGTGGAGCGGAATGCGCTATTGCAAGTTCCATTGTGCTGGAATTGCAACAACAGCGATATTCAAAAGTGCACATGCAAATGGGGCCATAATGAATGCGGTGCAAATGGGGCCATTTGCATGTTATTATATTCATTTTTACATGCAGGTGCGCCGATCCCTGGCGACTTGCACCTGGCGCTCTGGCAGGCAGCAGCTGTCAGGGACCCAAGCCCTGCAGAGCGGTAATGCGCCCCACAGCCTGATCGCGGGCATTTGAAAAATAATAAAGTATCCAATATCCCTGGTGGTCCAGTGGACTGCTGTCAGCCTTATCGGAGGCTTAAGTAAAATAATAATGATTCCTTTTCCCCTGGTTTGCATGGACCACTGTCAGCCTGATCGCTGGCTTAAGTGGAATAATAATGATTCCTTTTTCCCTGGTGGTCCAGTGGAATGCTGTCAGCCAATCGCGGGCTTAAGTAAAATAATAATGATTCCTTTTCCCTGGTGGTCTAGTGGACCGCTGTCAACCAATCGCGAGCTTAAGTAAAATAATAATGATTCCTTTTCCCCTGGTGGTCAGTGGACCGCTGTCAGCCTGATTGCGGGCTTAAGTAAAATAATAAAGATTCCTTTTCCCTGACCTCTGTCAGCCCAATCACCGGGTTAAGTAAAATTATAAAGATTCCTATATCCCTGGTGGTCCTGCAGACCCCCTCCCCACCCACCACAGTCCCCACTGCCCCACTACCCCCATCAGTGGCAGGTGGCAGCACCACCTGCCTGCTGCCCCACCGTCTGCCGACTGACACCATCGGTGGGCTGTACACCCATTGTTCCACAGCATGAGCCAATGGGCGTGAATCCCATACCGTACTACACATTCCAGATCTGGAATGTGGTGTATGGTATGGGCTGCATACCCATTGGCTCACGCTATATGGACCAATAGTCGCAACTACCGGCTGTGTCGGTCGGCGAGAGTGAGGCGACAGCGGTGGGTGCTACCCGCCACTGACGGGAGAAGCGGGCGGTGAGATCAGTGGCAGTGAGGAGGGTGTCTGCTGGACCACCAGGAAAATAGGAATCTTTATAATTTACATGCAGTGATCGGGCTGACAGCAGTCACTGGACCACCAGGGAAAAGGAATCTTTACTTTACTGAAGCCGCGATCGGGCTGACCGTCCACTGGACCACCAAATGAAAGGATCATTATTATTGCCTAAGCCGTGATGGGCGGACAGCATTCCACTGGACCACCGGGAAAAGAATCATTATTATTCCACTTAAGCCCACGATCAGGGCTGACATTGGTCCACTGGACCACCAGGGATATAGGATTCTATTTTTTTCATACCAATGCCTGCGATCGGGCATGGGGTGCCACCATGGAGGTGCAGCGGAGTTGGTGGCCATCCACAGGTGGCAGCTGCCGTGTTGCACCTGCAATATGGCAGCTCACTTTAGGTGGCCAGCCGTTGCTCCTTTTTTTGGATCAACTTTATGCGGCGCAAGTACAAGTTGCGATGGATGGCTCAGCACATCCTGGGTTGAATATCAGGATGTGCAGAGTATGCATAGGCATGCCCCCTCACCTGCACCGTGACATTACTGATGCACTCTGGCACATCGAGTTTGTGCGGGTGCAGTTCCTGTTTGAATATCGTGCTGGGGCACATAAGTGGGTTGCACATGGCACAGCACTGTTTGCGCCATGCGCAACCCTTTTGAATATCTGGGCCTCAGAGTTTAAGGTTTACTGTATAATCAACAGGACCATCCAAAATCTTCAGATGTTTAAGTCAAAACAAATCTGAATGAAAGTATGTTCACAAGGAAAAACATACTCTCGACTTACAAAAAGACTTCACAGTCAGCACTCCTAACACAAAAAACACGCCGCACAGTAACAATGGGAGGTGCGGCAAAAAACAACTCAACAAGCAAAAAAACACAAAATATGCTGCACTTGTTCTGCTGAATAACAGGAAGCAAACTAACAGACTTGCCAAGCCATACTTTTATTATTAGAGCAAATGAGAGCTCAAGTGGGCATTACCTTGGTGCTTCGCATCTGAAGCGTGACACTTCATCAGCACTCCATTTAGGTGAATGGGATCATTTGCACCTTTTCTCCTACCTATTGTTTCAGTCTCTGTGGCAACAAAAGTTTTCTGGTAGACTGTTTAAACACAAACCAAATGTTAAGTGCTTAAGTGTACTTACACTTGGCCAGTGGATTCTGAAACCAAACTAGACAATTTAAAGGATTTAAATGAAGCAGTGTCACATAAAACCTCTCCCACCTTGCACTAAATCATTTTGGTCAAACCCAAGTCTGCATGCCACAATATGTTTGAGAGCCTTTTATTGAAAATGTTAATTTGTACATAGTTTGTGCAAAACCCAAAAATTGCAGAAATTGTGTAATATCTCATTTTTGGAGAATGGTAAAATTGCAGATTCCACAATAAAATTGTGAGTGCCATTTTCCAGTGCCCATGCTCACTGGGTAACATCTGGACAACTTTGAAACAGTATTCTCTAACTTTTGAGAGTATCAGATCCTACCAGTCCAGGTTTTGACATACACAGCCATAACAGTAGGTGTGGGATGGACTTTACAAGTTTAGGCGCCGGTTGCGTCTGAGCATGAGTTGGCTCAGCCTGCTGGGTTGGTGTGGATTGGAATGTTGCCTGAATTGATAGCTGCTGTGTGGAGAGGGTTGGTGATGGACAGTTGTCATTGAGTCCTGTATTGGGAAGGGCATGGAAGACAAGGTGGTGAACTGAGTTAGGAACCGGTTAACAGACAGGAGACAGAGGTTGATGGTAAATGGGGTACAATATGGGGATGGGGGTGATCAGTGGGTACCACAGGGATCAGTACCAGGACCAGTCCTGTTCAATGTCTTCATTGGTGACATTGCAGAGGGGCTAGAAGGAAAGGTCTGTCTGTTTGCAGATGACACCAATATCTGCAACAAGTGGATACTCCAGAAGGGTGCAGAAAATGAAGAGGGACCTGGAGAAGCTTGAAGATGGTTGGAGATGTGGCAACTGAGATTTAATGCAAAGAAGTGCAAAATAATGCACCTGTGTAGAGGAACCTAGGGAGAGTTGCAGGTTGGGGGAAGGAGGGCTGACTGTCTCCAAAGAGGAAAGGGACCTAGAAGTCATCATCTCTGATGACCTTAAGGTATCAAGCGTGCAGTTCTGGAGGTCACACCTGTGCAAGGACATAGATAAGGTGAAGACTAGCCAGAAGTGCAACAAAGATGGTGCAGGGCTTGAACCACAAAACATATGAAGAGATACTAAGGGACCTTAATATATACTCACTGGAGGAGAGGAGACAGTGGGGGACATGATTGGAACTTTCAGCTTTTCAAGGGCATAAACATGTAGGTGGGGGACCTTTTCCAATGTAGAAAAAGTACTAGAAAATGGAGCTATATAAATTGGAAGGGGTAGATTAAGAGATAATGTGAGGAAGTTTTCCACACAGAAAGGGTAGTCGACGCTGGAATAGTCTGCCCCAGGAGGTAGTGTGGGCAAGCACAGTGGAGGGGTTTAAGCATGCCTGAGACAGGCACAAGGGAATCTTGGGAGGGAGGAAGTGATGAAAAGCCATTGATCACATAGGATCACTGGCCAAATACAATGTATAGGGCCTACAAGAAGACTGGATGGGCCTAGCAGTCCTTATCTGTCAACAATTTCTATGTTTCTATGTTTCTATCCAGGTTGTCTACTAACATCACTCTGTTTGGATTATTCTTTTAGCAGAGTTTCCAGTTAGAGCAAACTATTGAAAGTATGTACATTTCCCAAGCACTTTCCAGCTTTTGTACACTATAATGTATTCATATATTCTCAATGTTATGGCCCATCTTTGGATTTTGGGGAGGCCATCTGTGGAACGGCCTTCTTCTCATTAAACAAGGAAATTAGTGGTTTGTGATTTGTATGGATTGTAAAGTCTGCCCATAAATATATTTTTGAATATCTTTACTCCGAAAATGACAAATTAATCTTCATAAACCAGCTGAGATTAATTCCATTCCAGGGCTAGTGTCAGCACCCAGGCTACCCAGGCAGTGCCCAGGGCGCGACACCAGAGGAAGGCGCACAGGGCTCAAAAAGTGTCAACTTTGCCATTGCTCTGCTGGTAGCAGCATGCTTTATTCCACAATCCACTCCAACCACTGCCTAATGGTGAAGCCGTAATATACACTAATTTGCACAACTGCTGCTGAGCCGAGTGGTGAAAACTATGGAACGGATTCACTAAAAACAAAGGCTGCCTGGTGTGAGCCCTGCTTGTTGACCGGCAGGGCCCTGATCCATTAGAGTGTTCCATGGGGTGGGGTGTGGATGTGAAGGCCAGCGGCTGGAGGAGAGTGGTGGAGGGTGGGCCTGAGTGGCCCGGCCAGCTGAGCCAGCTTTAACTTAGCTGTGTTTGTGTTGTTATTGAGAAGGTGCCAAGGTGAGAATTTAAAGTAGGTGCAGCCAGGTAGAGTGGTGGCAGAGCACTTGCCAGGACTGAGATGGCCGATCGGTGTTGTCTGTGCATTGGGCCTGTAGAGCTCTGAAACAGCACCGGTCCCGGACGAGTCAACAACCGGATGTGGATAAAGTTCACCTCATGACCCACACCACACCAGGTGGGACAGGTGAGAGCCCCTGGGAGGGAGGAGGGAGGCAGCTGTTGTGGCTTGTAGCAGTGTACCAATATCTGCCATTTGCAGCTGCCTTTGGGTTGGGGGTGTGGGACGGACTTTACAAGTTTAGGCGCCGGTGTGAGTTGGCTCAGCCTGCTGGGTTGGTGTGGATTGGAATTTTGCCTGAATTGATAGCTGCTGTGTGGAGAGGGTTGGTGATGGGCAGTTGGCATTGAGTCCTGTATTGGGAAAGGAAGGTGTTTCACATTTGGTAGTTGGTATTTACTGGCAAAGACAAGTGGAATTTTGCATTGCATAAATCCTGATTCCTCTCTCGGGGGTGATGCCTGCATCTCTAATAGTCTCTGCCAAGTCAGCTAGTTTTATTGTAATATTTATTTATTCTTTTAACACAGATAGGTTTGAGGGGGCCCACTAGAGGTCCATTGCCCAGGGCCACAAAAACCTGTATGCGACCTATTCCATTCATCAGGAAATAGTGTGTGGGACACAAATCCTATTGGTTTCTCTGAACCATCTGACATCCTGTCAGCTAAAACTGCTCCAACTCCACATGGAGATGCATCACATGTGAGGATCAGATCTTTTCAGCCTGATAATGTATCAGAACTTCTGAAGATTGCAATGGTTTCTTAAGGTGCTTTTACGCACTTACCTGAATCTCTCATTCAGTGATGCCTTTTGTTCTGCTTTCTGCAGTGCACTCAGAGTCCCTTCTACACATGTTTCCCTGTACCACTCTGGTGGCTCTTTCAGTGTTTTCCGGGCAGCCACAGAACATGAGATTTGCTTGCCACTTTGGGGGGGCATGTTCAGACCTCGCTTCAACATTTACAGGTCTGAATGAAACCCTATTTTCACTGGGACATCACTATAAAGTTTAAAGTTCAAAGCAGAATTTTTTTGGGAAGGATTTTCCTAACAAATTCTGTTGCAAACGATAAAACTCATCCCGTGGAATTGAATTCATTATGTATGTACAGTAACTCAAAGGACTCAGACTTCACATAAATTAATAATTTGAACTCCAAGGGATTCATTTTTGAATATTTGCAACAGAATTTGTTAGGGAAAACCCTCCCCAAAGGAATGTGCTTTCCAACTTATAACTTCTAAGTGAATAAGTGAAAAAATGGGGATTTCATTTGTCGGATCCTGCCTGTCGTGAATTACTTTTATTAGTGATTTCTTGTCTCTATAGCGGCTATCAGGTGACCAAAGCGAATGGAAGGGCACAGTATACAATGGGGTATAATGGCACAAGACTCAGTGAACCCAGGAAAGCAGGGATTGTGTAAACAGTGAATGCTCACTTCTGTTGTGTGTGGATCCCTTGTACACACCACTCAGGGCTAATGCTGCTGCTGCTGCTGGTCTGATAGCATGCTAGTATACTGACCACTGTGTGTAAAGGGCCTTTGAGATAAATGCAAGGCTTTGTCTAAGCTGGGTCCCAATGCCACTTAATTCCTTTCATCAACCAAAAATACAATGGTGCAAGGCAGGTAACTTGCAATAAGTTTTCTGTAGGTCAAAGTATGTTTTCTGTTTAGAAATGGTTTTAAGTGCAGGTACAGCGTGAATGGCCTGTACTTTATCACTAACCGATGCAACCCTTGTGCATCCACCTTGTGACCCAATTACATTACTTTAGGTACCAATAAAACACCTTTTTCTTTTAAGTGTAACCCTGATTCCATCAGTTTCTTCAACACACCAGCTAAATTCTGTAAATGTTCTGTTTCTGAAGTTCCTGTGATCAATATGTTATCCAGATACACAGCGATGTGGGATCCTAAGCACCCCTTACTTGGTCTTCTGGAAAATTGTGGAGGCTGATGACAATCCAAACGGTAATCAAATATATTTATGAAATGGCTATAAAAACATCTAGAAACATCATTGTCAAGAAATGTCACCTGACCGTGTTTTACATTTTTATTGATGTAGTTATTTGTTTTACTGGGTAGGCGAGCTAATCCAAAGGACCATTTTCAGATGCAACCTGGGCCATGTCGAATGCACATATGTAATACAGGCAGTACAGTTACACAGATTGAGATGGCACAGAAGTGAGAACATCTTGGAATAAAGTACTATGCAACTGCAAGGTACACAGGGTTACAAGTAGCGTTCAGTACAGTACAACATGATCCATTTGGCATAGATACAGAGAATTTGGGACTCCAAAACAGCAATTCAGTAAATTCACCTGGCAGGGCAGGTACACATGGCCGTGGCTAACAGTTCTGCTCTATAGTGCGATTTGAAAGTTAAGTGTGAGTCTAGAGAGTGTAGGGAGGCAGGTAGGCTGCTCCATAGTTTGGGAGCAGCAAAAGAGTAGGCTTTGCAGCCATGGAGGTGAAAACCCAGGGAACTTCTAATGGTGGGACTGTGGAATGCCTGTGATTATGGGGACAGGTTTTCTGCTTGAGTAGGTGGAAGAGAGGTAAATGCTTCCGCTTCTGATGGTGTTCTCTATGGTGCATCCGAAAAGTAGTTGTTCCTGGGGTGCCATCAGCGTAAACCTACAGATGTTATTGTAAATCTCTATAAACGGATGGTTAGTTGCTAAACCTCATTTTTTCCCCAGAAACCTACATAGAGCCATTTTATAAGCATAAAAGACCCTCCAGGGTGTGCTATATAGGGTTTTAATGCACTTCCAGGGGCATATGGACATTCGAACTTTGGCCTCGGTGCCTTACTACACCTCTAGGGTGTGCATTAAAAGCCTATAAAATCCTATAATGCACACCCTGTCATGGCTTATTACTTACTAAACAGTCCTTCATGAGGGGCCACCCAATGACCAAGTGGATAGCACTGTGTGCTCCTATGTAGGTGACCTGAACTTGAAGTGAGCCTGGGAAGACAGTCAGGTGACCCCAAGAGCTAGGTAGGAGCTGCCGAACAGCAGCACTCCCAGCCATGGAGGATTCTATTAGATCCCACTTTGGTGACCCTGGGTGGGCCAGGGAGCTTGCTTCTCCACAGGGATATGCTAGATTGAGTGAGACCACCTCAGGGCTAGGCCAAATGTCAGGGGAGGAGGCAGGATCAGAAAAAAGAAATGTCGCGTTAGCCACCGGATGATTCCTTGATACTTGCAAACCACACACCATCTACAGGGCCTCGGACTTCTGAGCTGTGCTACAGAAGAAGGAGGATAAACCTCCCACCTGGGACCCTGCCACAGTGGAGGACCTTCCCCAAGGTAAGTCCCTGAGATGAGGATGGGCGGCTGGAGAGGGAGGAAGGAAGGAAGGTGGCTTGGCAGGACCTACAGTAAGTGAAACATTAAGATGAAAAAAAGTCCCTTGTGAGTATTGTGGGAGGGCTATGCCCATGGCTCAATGTGGGGAACAGCTCCTCCCACAGCCTCTGTTAAACCCTGACACAGCACCTCCCTTGCTTAGGGGAGTGTTTTTGCGTTCCCTGGCTCCCTGCGTGGCTCATGGGCTGTGCTCCCTTGTGCTTGTTGCTCTGCTTCCTGCTCCCTGGTTGTGCTGTCCTGTTCCTTCCATCTCCTTCTTGTGCCTCTTCTGTGTTTGTTCTGCTCTCCCTGTTCCCTTTGTTTTCTCGTCTGTTTCTTGGCCTGTCTCTTTATGCCCTGCCTGTCTGCCATCTCCTTCCTTCTCTCCACGGCCGCTCCGCCACCTCCCTGCTCGCTTTCTTGCTCCTCCTACCAGGAGTCCTGGGGTCCCATGTCCTTTGTTCCCCTTTGGGTGCCTTTCCCTACCACCAGCATTTCGAGTCTCCCCACCAATGGTGCTTCAGTGGGCCAGAGCCTCCCCCTAAGCATCCCTGTTCTTCCTTAGGTCCTTCCGATTGTCCTTCCTCTTCTGTCCGCCCTGCAACATCCTCTTCACCTCCTCGTCTACAGCTGCCTGTGGACTTCTCCGTACCAGACTTGATCTTAGGCAGGCCTTGCTTCCTCATTGCCACTCAACGCCTGGCAGAAAGGAATCTAGTTCAGCGTTTGCACACTGTCTTCGCCATATCCATACAACAAACACTGAATTATATTAATGAATAATACTTTAAGTTTGACTTCAGCATTGCTGTGTTATGTTACACAATAACTCCCATGTTGACACAGTGAACACTTCAGCTTCCTACATGGCTGCTGCTGTTTTATTCACAGCAAGGTCAGCATCTACATCACTATTTTAGAACAATTTCTCTGCAGCCTTTGGTGGTGCTCGATCTGAAGTCACAGGGTACCATCTCGACTTCCTGGTTTGCCTAACAAGTATTAAAGAATGTGGTAAATAGAAAACAAATGGAAAAATTAAGCACGTGACCATTTGGGCTCCTTTGTCTCCCATTTAAAGTATAATACAACAGGAGCCTGATTTCAGTAAAGCATTGCCAGTCACATTTATGTGAAAAAGAAATAAAATCTTCCTCCACCCTCCTACTATGGGCTTGTCCCTGCTTTTAGCTTTTCAGTTCAGCTGCTGTCTTGCAGTAGCTCGATATGCATTTCAGCTCCTATTGCCCAGCTCCATGTATGGGAGGGTGTGTCAGCATGACAGTGGCCTGTTTTATTATTACACTGCTCTAGCATGCAGTGCCGTACTTCTCTCATTCCCTATCCTCTATTCTTAATTTTATTTTTACCACATAACTTGGTTGTTCATCATCCCCAGTTAGGCTGGGCCCTTTGTACTGTCCCTCTGGAAGAAAGGGCAGCTACCTCCATGCTCCACTACCCTACACCTCCTCTTCCTCCTCCCCTGCAGCTTATGCCCTCACTTACTTCAATTTCCTGACTCCTCCCTTGTTCCTGCCTTAGTTCCATCAGTCTCCTCCTCCATTTCTGCTCCATGGTATTTCTCCCTGCACTTCATGCCCTGTTTCTATGTGTACCATACCTACCATTCTATGTACATCTCACCATGTCAGGTCCCGATTCATCCTATTTCCATTTCATGTCTTAAATCTACTCTCTCCTTACAGCAGCATTTGCGCTTTGTCAGCCCATACCAGCAGTATTCGGACTCCATCCCTAATTGCACCTTCTGAGGTGCTGAGTGAAGGTAGGCTTCCCTGTCTACTGGGGATGGGATTCTGCTACATTCACTACCTCCTATTCTTCTCAACCAGATATCCGCCATCCTAACTCTGGACATCGCATAAAGGTTAGTTCGCCCGACTACCAGGATGGGAGCCATGTCTACATTATGGACTGTTACATTATCTTCCCTACTTCATATCAGTTGCCATTTCCTTCGGGGAGCGAGACTGCCTCCTGCGTACCACTGACTTCCTCCGTCCCTACCTCTGCTTGGCAGCATTGAGTGCTAATGCTGCCCGGCTACCGGGATGGGAGCCATGACTACGATCTGCTGACTTATGCCATGCCTTCTCTCCTAATTACCAGTTGTCCTTCCTTCGGGAACAGACCTCCAATGCCCTACGTACCCTCATCCTTCTACCTAGGGCCTGACAGCCCCAAGTTACCATTGTCCTCCCTCTGCCATCCCTGTTGGTTGCTGAGTCTACAGTCTCCTGCTTTATTCTGTGTTCTCAGCCTGACACCCAGCTGCCACTCCCTTCAGGATCTAGATTTGCCCGACTTGCTTCTCCATCTTATCTCATCTGCAGCATTGACTCTTTGTCCTACCCGCTGACTTCCTTGACTGGGAGTCTAACTCTAGCATGGACTGCCTTCACAGTTTGCATCTACACCAATGCGGATGGCTGCTTATATTCAGCAATAGAGCTTCTTCAACCAAGTTTTCTCATCATTCTTCTTTCCTAGCTCAACCCATGGGTCATTTTGCCTCTACACATCCAGCTGGCCCATGTTCTTCCATTCCACTGCTTCTCATGTGTTTTCTCCACCTGCTACCTGATGCCATGATCCTTCTGGACCTGGACCTCCTACTCCTCCCGTGTCTTTGACCATGGAACCTGGACTTCTTTGACTTGCTTGCCTCCATCCTGCCAGTTCACCATTTCCCTTCATTCACTGGACCTTCTGCTTTGCATAACTCCACTCGCCATCCCACTGTTCCATGGACCTTCATTCTCTAACCACTTTGGCATCCTTTTCCTCATCATATGGATCCGTGACTCCTTCAGTCCTCTCTCACTCCAGGTTGAATGCCTCATGGACTTCTCTGTTGCTGACCCCATCCTGCTGCTATACGGACTTGTTTTCGTTGCTGATTCAGGACCTCATCCTTCATTGCTCCAGTGCCTTCCCTCAATTTCTCCATTCGTTCCAGCCTTCATCAGATGTGGGATGCCTGTTACTTCTGGTACCTTGCTTGGCTCCTTGGCCTTCGTGGATCATCCTCTGATGCCTTGCTTCTGCTGTCTTTCAATTCACTGTGGTTTGCATGGACTTAGACCGGTCCCATACCTTCCTCCTCTATCGTTATCTGGCTTCACTTGAACTGTGGCTTTCCCTGGATCATTTGTTCAGTCTCTTAGGATCCGCTCTGGACTTCCTTCCCATTGGACTGGCTGCCTTTTATCTTTGCCTTGCTGGTTCGGGACTTCTTACTGTTTGCTGTGGCTCTTTCGGCCTTGTATCCTTACTCCGACCAATACTCCTACCAGTTATCTGCTTTCCATATGATCCGTCCCTACTTCTACTGTAGCCCTTCTAACAGTACCTTCTACTACTCATTAGATCATTTATTCATTATTCTGGGTAATACTACTGCAGCAAAATTCCTTGACTCATATGCTCCATAGACTCTTATGTTATCATAGAGTTTTTATACTGCCCATTTAGTTCTTCACAATCATTCATGGAATCCCAGTCACTTGGACAATAGGAAGATCTCCTCTGTCTCTATCGGATATACCTCTAATCCATGTCCATCCAATCACTATGTCTTCCGTATGCCTTATATCACTGGCTGTCCTTATACATGGAAAGGACTTAAATTATTCTGTTATACTCAGACTTCGTAATTAGCATTGCTTCTACAGATACGAGAATGCAAAATAACCCATTAAACTACAGACCTTATCCATTTAACTTCTGTAGCCTCTTATTTCAACAGTGACTCTGATGACCAAGTTTCTTGACTCCTACTTATCAACAGTCATTGCATGTTTTAGGAATTGCACAGATATTGTCCAGAATACTCATCGTGGGATCTCCTCAGCTAGCTGATCACTGACTCCGCCTTCTAAACCTCGATTTCACTCCTGGACATTGCTATTATCAGTACTTCTTCACCTAGTACCTTCAACCGGGTCAACTGCTCTCCTGCAGACCCTTCAACCTCTTCTTCTCAACGTACCTTGATAATCTCTTCAGTAAAGATCATCACCAAGAACTGGCTTTCCAGAATTTTAACTGGCAAGCTATAACAGCCAAGACAAATTCACCACTTCAGCCTTGCATCCCAATTGGCATTAATCAGCTATAGCAACAAAATCATAGGCATCCTGCACTAATCGATCTCACGGGCAGACTGGATGGGCCTTGCGGTCCTTATCTGCCATCAACTTCTATGTTTCTATGTTTCTGTTTCACTACCAATGCAGCCCATAAGCTCTTCCTCTTATGTGCCCCAGGCTTCTGTCATGTACTTCAGCATTAGGATTACCTGTAAACATAACCACCTATGCCACCTCAGTGCATTTCCTAAATGATCACACAACAGGATACCCACACTTACTTCAGGCAGCGTACCAGCAGGATTTGACCATAAAGTCATGAACATCATGACTAAAGATGCCATCTATTCCTTGTACCAATTTCCACTCATGCCTTGTATATATCAGGCTACTATCTAGATGGCTTCTTAAATCTTTTCTAGTGCTTTACTAATCACTTATGGCACTGCTCTCATTAGGCACTCAAAATCTCCTCTACTCTTTCTACTCTGGGATACTTACCTAATGACTTATCGCTCAACTAATAGATTCTTTACCTCCGGAATACCTCAAACATCAAACCTTCTATGAATTGGAGCAGTTACCCATAACCTTACAACTCATCACAACTTCCCAGTGTAAATGTCTGACCCTATATTGATCAATTTTGCTCTCCCAACTCATAACACCATACAATCCTTTGGACATGAATGCTTTGTCAATTTGGCAACATGGTCTACACCAGCCCTTCCTTAACTGGATCTGCTTTACATAGGATTTTACCATCCCTATGGAAAAGATGTACCCTTCACCTTCAGGATCATCATTCAAGCAGTATCAGCCTTGGATCGGGAATGAACCATCGTCTCCAGAGCTCAAAAACTCTCCTTCGAATCCTACTTTATGAACATTTCCTTAGTGACTCCTTGTTCAATACAGAATTCTAGCCTCGGTCCATCCCTTACATTCAAACCTCTTGTAAGTTGATAATTTACCAACGACTTCTACCATTGCATTTCCACCATTCCCAGTTCAGTACCTTATCGATTCGGTCATAGTCCCTCGCCTATTACAACTCTGTTGGACAAGCATCATGGATCATCTTGGAAACTTGGACTTCATTCATTCTCCTTTACTCAGAATTCCTCCATACTTATGATTCTATAACTCATTCGGACAGATGTACTCTTCACCCAGGATCATCATGTGATCGGCTTCATCCATGGATCGAAGATGGATTACCATCTCTTCAAGCAACTCACCAACCTTGATTTAGCTATGGTTACTAGAACCTAGATCCTTCTCCATTTAGCATGCCCAGAAGGACAGGCAGACCTCCAGCCATGGGTCCTCAGAGGTTTCCTCCACCTGAGGGGTTTTCCTTTCCTGAGTGCCACAGGGTTCTACTCTCCATGAGTGGGAGGAGGTATATTTTGGCCATTCTTTTCCCTACAGATCACTACCTACATGCCTACTACTCAAGGGTGGGAATAGAATTAAGCCACAAAAGTTCTACAAGTTACACAAACACTATATACCCCATCTCTCCTTATTGCTATTCTCAAACATTGAAACTGTTACACAGCATTCAAACTCTTCCTCCAAAGCCAGTTGCTGATAAGCATGACTCATATCTACTTTTGTGAGCAACTTTAGGCTGCAGTGAACTGAGTAGGATTATCTTCTGAGAACTTGTGATGTTTGTAAAATATAGCATTCAGATTTGGTAATCAAGCCTCTTTTCTTTTGGGATGCGATACTACATTTGGTGACAAGGTAAGTAGAACTTCTCTGGAGATAGTACAGGCCCAAACAGTAGCCTAGAAAACCTCCAACAAAAGCTTATATTTCGACAGTATCAGATGCCTCCCTGTCTTAATTTTGTGTGAATATGACTGGCACAGTTGGAACAGTTTAAAAATGTAGTCTTCAAAACCAGAGTTTGTAGAAATACTGTAAAATCTTGATAGGCATGAGTTTACTCAGTGGAACACAAGACCAGGGGACTGCAGAAGGGGCGGAGATGCAGGACCAGAGACTGTGAGCAACCTGTAACTCCAGCGAGCGAAACAGAATACAGTGAGGCACTCATAAGGAGCAGGTGAGAAGTGGATAAGGGCTGAGTTCTTTATCAATTCTTACATTTATTTTGGCTGCCTTTTGTGTACCTTGGGTGTGAAAGGTTTTATTTGGGAGAGGGTAACAGTCGCTGAGGGACAGTACACATCATTATATTTGTTTGTTCTGGGTTTGAGAAGCACCATTTAGGAAAAGTAACATCTGTTTGCAGTACACTTGATTGCTTTCATAGTGGGATAGCTCACTGAAGAGGAGCGCAGCAGGGTGAGGTGTCCTTGGCTGGTTGTTTTAGTCTTTTAAGGGGAGGGCCAATAGTGTGCATTGCACCTCCTGCCAACAGACAGGAAGTACCAAACCTAATAGGAAGGTGAGAAAAGAGGCAAGAAGATAAAATATATAAATATAAGAAGAAGAGGAGGAAGAAAAACACTTTAAAGGGCGTAACTAAAGGACTATTAAGGGAAAGTCACAACAAACATGATGGGTGGTGCAGTGCAGTGGCAATGGGGTGGCAGTCTTTAGGAGATGTTCTGAAGGCTGCGATGCCACCCTATCTGCAGGCACCTCTCTGGGTTGAGGAGAAGACTGCCTGCCTCTGAGCTGAGTTGGCCAGTGTACAGGGACATTCACCCCCACCCAGAGGCCACCAGGTCCACAACCTGAACCTCAAAGGATGTCCAGGAGGAGGAGCAGTTAGACCACGGTTGGCTCAGGGACAGTGAGGGAGAAGGGTCTCAAGCACATTCCCAACCAGTCCAGCTAACTAACTCCTACGCTGTTTTAGAAGAGCAGGAGAGCCCCACAAGAGCACCCTGAGCTGAGACCAAGGAAGATGGGTGGATCCTCCATGATGGAGCACCAGGGAAGGAGGAAGAGGACCCCAGAGGAAGAGGAAGCTATTCTTGGTGGGGACTCAATTGTCCAGGAGTGAAGATAGGGGCAACTAGCAGGAGTAGAGGTTAAAGTGTCTTCCAGGAAGCACTGCAAGGAGGGATGGGAAGCAGATCCATAGGATCGCAAGGGAGATAACAGGAGGGAGAACTGGATGTCATTGTCCACCTTGATAAGATTGCCAGCATTAGGTTGGATATCGCCAGGCTCACTCATCAAGGGTTTGCAGTGATCGGCAGGGAAACAAACACCTGGTTTGACTTTGGTGAGACCGAAATTCATGGATATTGTGAGGGATTGTCAGACTGTACGTCCAACCAGTTGTAGTTTGGATCGGAGCCCTAAGCCTCTATTATTAAGTTGCGTAGATACTATCTGTCCGACCATTGCTGAAATTGTTTGGAAATCCTTGGAGCAGGGGATCTTTCCTGATCCCTAAAGGAGGCGGTCATTTGACCACTCCTAAAAAACCTTCATTGAACTTGAACTGCCCAGCTAACTACAGACCTGTCTCTAACCTACCCTTCTTGGGCAAGGTTATTGAAAAGGTGGTTGCGGCAACTGGATGACCATATTACAAATCACAATGTCTATGATACTCTCCAATGGGTTTAGGAAAGACATAGTACTGAGACTGCCCTTGTCTGGGTTCTAAATGATCTCCTGATAGCGAGAGATCGAAAGGCTTGTACTATTCTAGTCCTTCTTGATCTCTCTGCAGCATTCGACACTGTGGACCATGGTGTACTTTTGGAATGCCTGCGGTTCTACTGCGGACTGTCTGGTACAGTTCTGCAGTGGTTTCAATCTTTTCTCATGGGGCGGAGACAGAAGTTATCACTGGAATTTATTCCTCTGATACCTTTCTCCTGCCCTGTGGGTTCTGCAGGGCTCCATTTTAGCACCCATGTTGTTCGCTGTCTATGTGCTGCCATTGGGAGACTTTATTAGGCAATACAGCTTGGGTTTACTGCTATGCAGATGATACCCAGCTGTATTTGTCTTTTAGTCCCGGACAGGAAGATGCAGTCTCTATACTTAACAGCTGTCTATCTGAGATCAAGGATTGGATGAGTGCCAGCTGGCTAAGGTTAAACCCAGATAAGACTGAGGTGGTGTTGGTGGTGGACCAGGTCACCTTGAGGCGGGTTGTGGGCTGGGCTTCCTTCAGGCATATGGATCGATGGTGCCCAGCTCTCAACCTCAGACCAGGTGTGTAACCTGGGCATTATTATTAGCGATGGTTTGACCCTGAAATTTCAGGTGTCATCCATTGTCAAATCTTCCTTTATCATCTTAGGAATATCACTCGGGTGAAACACCTAGTTCCTCCGGCCGACCTTCTGGTATTGGTCCATGCCTTTGTTACTTCTCGCCTTGATTACTGCAATGCCCTGTACCTAGGGCTACCAGGGGTTGATATCTGCTGCTTGCAGCTGGTGCAAACACAGCAGCCAGGCTTTTGACTGGGACATCTATGAGAGTCATATTATGCCTGTGCTACTTGTGAACTGCACTGGCTGCCGGTTCAGTGGCGGATCATCTTTAAGGTCAGGTTACTGACCTATAAAGCCCTACACTAACAGGGACGTGGTATCTTCAAGATCTCCTTATTCCCTACTGTCCTCTCACTCGCTCCGCTCTGCCGATGAGGGATTGCTAGAGTTCCCAGGTCAGCTTAAAAACTTCTGGAGCTCGGGCATTTTCTTACGCTGCCCCTACCCTGTGGAATTCTCTACCTGAGTGGGATCACGAAGCTGTCTCTGTTGAGAGTTTAAGTTAGAATTAAAATGTATTTATTTAAAAAGGCATATGGAGAGTGATTTTATTGTGATTATATTGTTATTGTTGCTGTTTTATGTTATTTGTATGTATTTTAATTGTTTTATTTGTACAGTGCTTTGGCTTTGAAGCGGCTTAAAAATAAATTTTACTTACTACTTACCTGGGGACAAATGACCTGGTGGGGACAAGGTGGAAATAGCCAGAATCCAGGAAGATTTCAGGAGGTTGGGGAGACTACAGCAGACAGCGTACTCTGTCTCCTTCTTGGAGAGTGATACCTGTCCATGGCAAGGGGAGACTAGGTCACTCCACATCTGGAAATTCCAACTCCAGGTTGAAGGAATGGTGTGGAAAGGAGTGTTTTGGCTTCATGGAGGATTGGGGCCCCACCTAGAAGGAAGCAAGCCTGTATAAGGATGATGGCCTGCATCCATCCAGGAAGGGACCTTATTCTAAGTGAGAAGTTTGAATGCTTTAGAAACAAGCATTTAAACTGGCCATGGGGTGCCAGGAAGGTCAGGAGGCTTACTCCCCCATGGACACATGCAGGATAGTGAGTTGATGACAGGGACAACTGTAGAAGGCCGAAAAGGAGTAGCATAGGAATCAAGACCACATAAGAAAGATAACTGGGGTGGGGAGAAGCAGGAGAGCAAACTCAGAAACAGAGGGATAGGCTGCAGAACATGGAAGGCCATGGTAACTAATGCCCGCAGCCTGGGAAATCCCAGACCTGGAGGCCTTGTTAGTGGGAGCAGATCTGAACATAGCAGCGATAAAGAGAGACAAGGTACACTGCAAATCATGTGTGGGATATAAATGTACTGGGTTATGCTCTGTTCAGGTGGGATGGGGGTAAAGGGGGTCACCCTGTACATCAGAAAGGGTATAAAGCTGGCCCAGTGGCACCGAGGTTGGGCGCTGGATGCCACACCTCGCACCACACTGGCGACCCAGGTTGGGGAGGCGAGGCTCAGCTCGCTGGGGATGGAGGGAGGGAGAAGGACTGAGCCTCCGAAGGACTACTCTCCCTCTCGGGAGGAGTGGTCCATGACGGTCGGTACCGACTGCCACCTAGCAGAGGCTGGGAGGTGGAGGTGCACAGGCGTGCTTGAGGGTGGAGTGGGGCAGATGCCTGGACATGGGCGCGATGCAGAGCGTCGCTCCGACCCGCTAGTGTCATTGCATGCACACTGACTCGGGAATCCTGGAACAGGAAAAGAGTGGCGCCTTATGGCTTGATGGCCATCCGCGAGTGTTCATTGGGATGCTGGCACCCGAGCTGGATCCATCTGGGTGGGGAGTTGGGGCCTCCCTGCCACCTTGCTGTGGGGGTAAGCCACAGGGCTATGGGGGTGCCAGCGGTCCCAGGGAGATGGATGGTGGCCAGATCCCAGTTGACGGGCTGCTAAAGTACAGGCTGGGGTGTGAGAGAGGCGGCCGCAGGAGGATAAATAATAATATAAAAAAAAAAAGGGTATAAAGGCAACAGAGATGCAGGATAAACAGAAAGAGGCTGAGGCACAGTGGTGACCCTTGAACCTTGCAGTGGCACAGCAATACACACAGGGTGATGTACAAGCCTCTGGCATGGGGAGAAATGTGGACAGGGAGCTAGTGGATGAAATTTATGAGATGGCAAATAAAGGTGAAGTTCTGCTGTTGGGTGATTTCAATATGCTGGATGTGGATTGGGCCATCCAGGCAGCTGCTTAAACCAAGCAGGGGCATCCTAGATTCCCTACAGGGGGCAGGTCTCAGGTACCAGGTCAATACCGGCATGTAAGACAGTGCAGTATTAACCGTTCTGTACTTGCAGCGCTTGAAATCACAGTAACAGAGGTAGAATAGTGATAGAGATTTACCGCTACCCCTGTCGCTACACACTGAGGTATGAGGAGAGGAGAAGGTGCAGTGTGCTAGGTGCCTGGTCAAGCCACTCCCATGGTGAGTGGTTAGGGTACAAGCACATGGTGCAGTTGGGAGACCTGGGTCCATGGTTCAGTCCCCAGGTCTCCCCTGCTGCAACTTTTGCCGGCATTTTTTAAAAATCAAATTTCCCCTCCCATGTTTCTCCCCATAGTCCACCCCATAGTTTGTTATTTAAGTTCCAGGGGATGTGGGTGGCAAACCCTACAAGGGCACAGTGCTCAGAACAGGTGGGTGTTTGCCCAACTCTGTTTTTGTGCAGCGCTGTTTGCTGCGTCATTTTCAGCCATGCGGCTTTGTCATACAGTGGTTTGATCCTGTGCCCAGGTCTCAAGCAGCTAGTGCTTGATCCCACTAGAGAAAGGTTGATTCTGGACCTAGTACCAACCAATGAGGACAGAATTGCAGAATCCGGATGGAAGGACAACTGGAGTCCAGTGACCACCACAAGTGTAGTTTAGCATGGGGACAGTGAATCAGTCAAGTCACACAAAGGCAAAGATTTTAGATTTCAAAGAGGGACTTTGCTGAAATGAGGAGATGTATCACAGTAGCTGTGGAGAAGAGGAGGTAAGGGGGTTGAAGAGCAGTGGGGGCACCTGAAAGAATCCATAGTGGAAGTGACAAACCAATGCATTAGGATGGTATCCAAAGGCAAGAGATGGAGGAAGCCATTATGCTTCTCGAGGGTGGCAGAAAAAGTAAGAAGAACTAAAAAGGCGGGTTCAGGAAACATAAGGAAGCCCAAAGTAAAGAAGACAGGGAGGTGTACCTTGAATGTCCTAAGAGTAGCAGGGAAGGCTGTTAGGAGCGCAAAGGCACAGACCGATGAGGGCTTGGGGCAGACAGTGAAGAAAGGGAACAAGACATTCTACAGGTACATCAGTGAAAGAAGAAATGCTAGGGGGATTGAAAAAGGCTCAGAGGCTATGAAGGGAAGTGTAAGGGAGGGAGACCTAGACAAGGCAGAAATACTGAATAAAGCTTCTGTTCAGTATTCACTGAAGAGGGGAGGGTCAGGGACCACAGCTGGGCAACAGATGCAAAGGGGGAGAGGTGGACACCAGTCCATTCACAGTGGAAAAGAGTCCTGGAGTAGCTCACAAAACTGAAAGTGGATAAAGCAATGGGGCCAAATGGCATACACTCTGAGGATAATAAGGGAACTTTGAAGGGAGCTAGCAGCACCTCTGGCAGCCATGTTCACCAAGTCGCTCAACACAGGAGTGGTTCCAGAAGACTGGAAGAGGGCACATGCAGTCCCTCTACACTAAAGTGGTAGTAGGGAGGAGGCGGGGAACTACAGGCCGGTCAGCCTAACTTCAGTAGTGGGTAAGATTAATGAGGTACTGTTTAAAGAAAGAATAGTGGCACATCTGGAATCTAATGATGCCCAGGATCCGAGGCAACATGGAGTCACAGCAGGAAGGTCGTGTCCAGACAAATCTGTCACATTTTTGACTGGGTGACAAAGGAAGTAAATCCCGGGGGTGGGCGTCATCTACTTCAGTTTCGCTTAAGGTCTTCAACACGATCCCACATGAAAGGATGGTTAACAAGACGAGCAGTCTGGGTACGGGGCATAAGGTGGTAAACTAGGTTAGGAACTGGCTAATGGACAGGAGGCAAAGGGTGGTGGTAAATGGTATCCAATCTGGGGAGAGGAGGGTGATCAGTGGGGTACCTCAGGGATCAGTCCTTGGGCCAGTCCTGTTCAATGCCTTCATTAGTGACATTGCAGAAGGGCTGGAGAAAAGATCTACTATTTGCAGATGACACCAAGATCTGCAACAGGATGAATACTCCTGACAGGGTGGAGAAAATGAGGAAGGACCTGGGGAAGCTTGAAAAACGATCTGAGGTGTGGCAACTAGGTTTAATTCAAAGACATGCAAAATAATGCACCTGGGACAAAGGAACCATGGGAAGAGCTACAAGATGGGGGGTTGCTAATAGTCACCAAGGAAGAAAGGGACCTGGGGGTTATTATTTCAGATGACCTAAGGCGTCTAAGCAGAGAACAAGGGCTGCAGGAGGGCCAGTGGTATGCTGGGGTGCAGAGACAGAGATATCACTGGCAGAAGGCAGGAGGTAGTAATACCATTGTATAAAACACTAGTGAGGCCTCACCTAGAGTACCGTTTACTTATTCTGGAGGTCACACCTTGCAAGGACATTGATAAAGTGGAGCGGTCCAGAGAAGTGCGACTAGGATGGTACAGGCTTGCACCACAAAACATATGAGAAGAGATTAAAGGACCTCAGCATGTACTAGCCAGAGAGAAGAGGATCGGGAGGACATGATAGAAGTTTTCAAGTACCTTAAGGGCATAAACAAGCTGCGGGGAGGGACATCTTCCAGAAGGAGTACAAGAACAAGGGGCATGATATGAAATTGGAGGCGGCAGGTTAAAGAGAATGTGAGAAAGTATTTTTCACTGAGAGGGTGGTGGACGATTGAATAGTCTGTCACAGGAGGTGGTTGCAGCAAGCACAGTGGAGGGATTAAGCATGCCTGGGACAGGCATAAGGGAACTACAGGTGGGAAGAAGTGGTGAAAGGCCACTGACCAGATAGGATCAGAGGCCACAAACAAGTATAGGGCTTATGGGCAGACTAGATGGGCTTGGCAATCCTTATCTTTTTCTGTGTCTCCTTTCTTCATTGAAAAGTAATTTCTGAGGAAGGTAAGAAAGGTTATTTTGTTATGTGGGTGGGAGCACAAGTCTACAGTTTGATGAGGAACTGTTGTCCAGAAAAGCCTGGAGAAAAAGCATTTTAAGAGTTGGTAGCATTATTATAGAACCACTTTAACCAGGCCAACAAAATGATGCAGTGATTTAAATTTATATTCATGCTCTTGAAAGAAGAAATAAACAGTGGGTGAATATGTGGCAGAATTGCAGAAGTTATCACAAGATTGTAACTATGGAGACATACTTCCTCAGAGGCTACGTGATAGACCAGCTATTGGTATTAATTGATGACTGCACACAAAGATTGTGGTCTAAAACAGGTTCAACATTTAAGAATGCTTTAAAACTTGCACTAACTATTGAATCTTGGTTACTTGGGTTATCAGACAGAAGAAGCGTTGCCCATCTGGTCTGTCCCACTCCTAAAAAGGAGTACAGTAAATTTCCCTTTTCCTTCATGTACATAGAAATATAAAGGTAAGCCCCCAAAGTGGGCTTACCTGATGTGAAACCCCTGCTGCTCGATGCTTCCCCCATGGTGCTGGCTCCTGGGGCTGTGGTGGGAAGTCACGCCTTGCGATCCCCCATGTGGTTGGGGCATTCTTTCCTGGTGTCTTGGCCCATTCAGGCCAGGCCAAGCGTCGGGATGGTTGTCCGTGCCGTCGGTGCAGGCTGTGTGGTCCCGGGTCTGGTTTTGGGGTGGATTGGGCTCGGGACCGCGCAGTGTAAATTAATTTTTTCAGAATGGCAGTCCCACGCCCAATGCGCATGCGTGTACCGCCCAGGAGGCATAAATTTAAAGGAGCAGTAGCTCCTTTTGTATCCTGTAGTTTTCGGTGCCAACTGGCACCACAGGGCACTAAGAAAATATTGAAATCGGACTACAAGTCCCATGGGGTATCAAAATCAGCAGCAGGTTTGACGCCATTGGATTCAGCCCATGACTGCACCCATGTTTTAGGCACCAAACCAGCTAAAAGGATATAAGAGAGGAGAGGAAAAAACAAAAGATTTGAGAAGAAGAGAGTGAGGAGAAGGCCAGAGCGGGGCACTCCCCGCTGGTCCATGTAGCTGCGTTTTTTTTTTCATAGCACAACCACCTGAGGAGGAGAAGAAGGGGTGGCAGCTTCCATTCTGTAGAGCCCTGGGATTCTTGGCCAGAGAATTCAGAAAGGGAAGATGCTGCCTGCCATTCAAGCAATGGAGCCATGAGGTGGGGGTTATGTGTGAGGTCTGGAGATGGGCAGCCCTAGAATTAAGCATGCCCTGTGTCTAGATAGCCAAATTCTGGGCTTCATGTCCAGCAGCTTAGAAGGAGCATGTGTTGGGGCAACTGAGGTTCAGGCAGTTGTTCCCCCTAGTGTACATGCTCCCTCGTGGTAGTGTTTCATGAGGGAGCCAGAAAGTGATCTGCAGCCTATGTTACTAAAGATGGCCAGTTTGGCATTATTTGTGTGCCTGCCTTGGACTGTGAGCTGCCCAAAAATTCCAGGGTAGCTCCCTGTGACTTTATGGAGTACTGAAGCAAGTTCTTAATTGGGACCCGGAGGTCACGTGATGCCTGCAACAGGGTAACATCCTAGCCACTGAGCTCCGTCTACCTATCCACTCATCTGTTAATTAACATTTTCGACTTTGTGGGCTCAAAACCACAGATCTTACCCTTCTTCATCTGCCGTTAGCTGTGTGCCTCTTGGATCGCCATCAACTACTGTCACGATTGATGCCGATATGTGGTAGGCCCTACATAGAATTTGACAGCTGATAAGGACTGCTTGGCCCACCTAGTCTGCTCTCTACGCCACACACCACCATCCACCCCAGAGAAGACATCTAAGAAGTCTCAGGCCCTGACCTCACAAATCTCCCAGCAATCGGGCTCCAATGTTTTCTCTGTCTCCTGACAGAAGATCATTTTTGCAGGAGTTCCTACCTTTCTGGGAAACTCTGGCAGAAATTTCTATAGAATTAAAGACCATCTGTGCCGACATGGGAGCTCTGGACTGAAGGATCGGGGATGCAGAGGCCTGCACATTCTCACTGGAGGGCTGGAAGGAGAGAATCGACCCTGAAATGTAAACTGTGACAAAAATCTCTAAACTGATGCTCAAAACCGAGATTTAGAGGTCATAGCTGCAGGAATAACATTCTGATTTTTGGCTTGCCAGAAGCGAAAAAGCATCTGCGGTGATCACTATTATCCAGAAGCTGATTGCCAAGGTGGCAGGGCCTTCTCCCTTTAATGCAACCTACCAGATAGAGAACTCACCATTCCATCCGCCCAAGGCGTCCAGGCGGTTCCCCTCCTAGACCTATTATTTAGAAGTTTCTCAGCTTTCTGGAGAAGCAACATGTCCTCACCAAAGCCAGAGAACTCCAAGCAATCCTTTGGGAAGGGAAAAGGCTGCGGATTACCCAGGACCTTCCCTTGAAACCCGACAGAAGCGAGTGGATTTTCATCCCATTGTGAGCAAGCTGATAGCAGTGGGACTTAAATTGAAGTTGATTTACCTGGCTCGCTCACAAGTTCTTGTTGATGGGTCCTGGTTCTCATTTGATTCTCCTGATCCGGCCTACAAGGACCTAGCGACTAGACTGCCGGACCTCTTCAAAGTGGTTTGAGGGCCTTTCTGACTCCTGGAAAGGCTTATGATTCTGGGCTTTAAACTCACTATTTTTAGTGAATGTCTCATGTGTTTATGACCTTGCTCTTTTCACTAACCTGCTGTTTTCTCTTCACAGGTTGCCTTGATATGACTCCCTGGTTGTGGTGTCACTTTACCGCCTGGACAGCAATCCTGAGAGGCGCGTTCTGTTTTACTAATTCTCTCACGGCTCCCCTTATTGTCAGGGTTGGGAACCTTTGGACCCGGATCTTGTTGTGGGAGGAACAGTGGTCGTTAACGCTTGATCCACCCTTTGTTTTGCTCCCTTGGGCCCAACCTTCCTTCAAAACATCCCCATTAGACAAGCCTTGGTGCGATCTTTCCACGTGAGGCAGGTCCATTTTAAGTGATGGCAGCTGGGTTTTGTGGGAGTTCTCCTTCAGTTCTCAAGCTCTGCGATCATTGGCTCTCCCTGAGATAGCAGACTGCGGAGTCCTATCATCACGGTGACCACCCAACTGGGCCCCACATCCAGGTACAAAACCTCACTCTTAGGATTCTACAGCTGGGCATAGAGGATGAGGTGTCAAATTGTGGTTCTGTGTCCTTGGCAGGGTAGGTGGGTGGGTGGGGATGGATGCTGCTGCTGGTTGCTGGGTTTAACATGTTAGCTGGGTTCCATCATGCTCTGACTGAATTGGGGTAGGCCTCTTTTACCTTGTCTTCAGGTGCACTCATTTTTCTGAAGGCCTATTTTCTACACCTCGGGAGAGAAGTGGTTGTGATTTTATTCAAGCTCTTCATCACCTTATTGCATTCGGTCAAGGCCATTTGTTTTGGCACCTATGCACCTTCTTCCACCACATGTGAACCCGAATGGGTCCAGGGTATGCAAGGAGCCTTGGGGCTCTGGTCCCTTCAGATACATACCCTTTTGCTTCCTCAGTCTTTGGACGGACTGGGACCTTGTACATAGTTTTAAACTGGGGAGGGAGGGACGGGGAGGGTTTCTGGACTATTACTGACTATTATGTGCTGGGTTTGGGGGTTAACATTGTATCGGTGGTGTTACTCATTGCAGATTCTGTACCTACTTGGGAGAGTGGGGGTTCTACTTTCAATGTAAAGTGGGGGGTAATCGTGTATTTAGAGTTTACTTATCTGGTTTCACTCCAGTTTATTTGGAGCCAGTTTGACACTGCATTGTTCCAGGTTTCATTATACAGTATGTGTTTAACTTTCTGGCGGACCTACAGTACCCTGTTCTGGAGTGCCTACACTTGGTTTGTTTAAGGAGGAGTGGGAAGGGTTATTGGGTGTGCTCCTTATTGTTCTTGCATTAGTGTCCGAATTTTATATGTCTAGACTATGGCTATCGACTACTAGATTCCTTCCTTGGAACATAAGAGGAATCAGAGAGCAGAACAAATGATACCAGATTTTAAATAATATTTCCCTTCCATGAGGCAAAATTGTTTTCCTACAGGAAACCCATCTGATCACCCATGAAGCCACTTGGCTAGGTAGACAAAATGTTTCTTAAGTTTTTGCCTCGGTGATTCCACTTGAGTAAGGGGTTGGCAATATTCATTCTCAGGCCAGTCTCCTTTCAAGCCAACCTGGTGGCGTCTGACCCTAAGGTGGCTTTGTTCTAGTAAGGGAATACTAGATCAGACAGAGGTGGTCCTTGGCTGTATCTATGGCCCATTGGGGAGACCTAGTTTTTATGGAGCTAGCGGACAAAATTGTGGCCCTACTATCTGCCACCCTGATCCTTGGTGGGATTGGAATACCCCACCTCGCAGGATCTGGATCGCTCTCACTCTTCCCATAGACCTATCTCTCCATCCCAATGGGTCCTAAATGGTTTATGGACTCAGTGGGTCTTTGTGATCCCTGAAGAGTCCTCAACCCCACTGCCCAGAGTTACTACTTCACATCTACAGTCCACCATACCTCGTCCGTCTTGATTTTATTCTTCTCAGCCTCTGCACCCTATGGACTGTTTGTGATGCTGGTTTCAAGCCCTGCTCCTTCGGATCATGCTGCAGCCTGGCTTCTTCTTTCTCCCTGTCAGACCTTCAGAGACACATCCTGGAAGCTAAATACCCAGCTTCTTAAGGATGAGTTCATAGTCTCAGAATTAGGGTCCTTATCTAGTCCTTTATAGAGACCAACTAAACTCTATTCCCGCTTGGACCAGGAGTGGTGTGCCCTTAAATGTTTTCTCAGGGAGAGTTCCTTCATCTCTCCTCTAGAAGGAAAAAACAACGGAAGCAAGCTTCCTTCCTTCTGATAAGATACGGGACCTGGAGAATCCCTGTCTTCCTCCTCTCCTGCTAATGTCTTGCACTCTCTTCTAGAGCTACAAGATAAGTATGCTGACATACTAAGGGAGAAAGCTGAAATCGCCATCTTGAGAACCCAATCGAAATACATAGACCAAGGGGAAAAGGCAGGAAATTTACTAGCCCTTAGATTGCGGAAATTAGAAAGCTCCAGGATAATTGCTCCTATCTCTTCCTCGGACGGGCCCCTTCAAACTTACCCCAGAGAGATTGCCTGGGTTTTGAAAAGTTCTACAGTGAGTCATATGGAAACAATCCTCTCCTCCGCTAGAAGATGTTTTAGAACATCTTGCTTCTGTACCTCTTCCTAAACTCTGGAGTCCCAACAGGCTGCCCTATCCTCCCCTATTTCCATTGCTGAGATTTCCAAGGCCATTGGTAGTCATGCTCTGGACAAGTCTCCTGAACCTGATGGTTTCCCTTCAAACTTCTATAAAACTTTTGCTAAAGAGCTTTCACCCCGTTTGCTGCACCTCTTTTTGTTATATGTTTTCCACTGACTCTCTGGACCCTAGCCTACTAGAAGCAACTATTACCGTTCTCCTGAAACCTGACAGGCCTCCATGCAATCCATCTAGCTACCACCCTATCTCCCTTCTTAATTATGACATTAAGATCCTTACCAAGATCCTAGCCACTAGGTTAGGTACAGTACAGTCGTCTCTCCTCAGTTCAGATCAAGTGGGGTTTGTTCCAGGCCACAACTTGTCTAACCATCTCATAAGGTTTCTCACATCTTTTCCATCACCAAGGATCATCCCGATCCCATGGCCTTGATCTCCTTCAATGCTGAAAAGGTGTTCGATAGGGTGGAGTTGGGCATTTCTATGGCTACAATGAGGCAGATGGGGTTCCCGCCTCCTTTCTTACCTGGATTCAAGTTATCAACTCCTCCTACAGCTAGAATTTACTGCAGTGGAGTCTTCTCTTCCTGATTTCCTCTTCACTCTGGCACTTGTTAAGGCTGCCCTCTGTCTTCCTTTTATTCAACCTCTATCTGGAGCCACTCATTAGGCAAATCAAAGCTTCCCCAACATCTCTGGAATCCCATCGGGGACACTCCTTACAGCTATCGGTCTATCACGGATGATATTCTTCTTCATCTGGCACACCCTTGTGATTCACTATCTGAGACCTTGAATGTTATTGAATGGTACAGCTCTCTATCAATTACAAGCTCAACCAGGGTAAAGCGAAATTTTCCCTCTTAATGGTCATACTCATAGATTAGATTTTAAAGATTCAGCATGAAATGGACACCCACCTCCATCAAGTACCTTGGAATTTATCTTTCTACCCAATCTTCCTTAATGAAGAAATTAAACCTGGATGACTTAATCTTTGTTCTTCAACAGAATCTCTCAAGGTGGAAGCCCTTCCTCTCTCGTTATGGGGCAGAATTAATATCATTAAAATGAACATCCTCTCCGTCTCTTCTATCCCTTGAATATGTTGAATTTATGGCTCCCCATCTCCTTTTTAAACGAGTTCACCATTTTCTCCAACTTCATCTGGCTAGATAAAGCTCCCAGGCATGCCTACAAGAAGCTTGGCTCCCCAAGAGATCTGGCGATCTCCAACTTCCTAACTTTCTATTTTACCACTGGTCTAGTCATCTATACAAATGTAGCACGTGGTTAATCCCCCACACACACATGTGAGGACTATCTCCTCCCTTGGTTGGAAGTGAGACTTCTTTAATGGCCAAATCAGTCCTCTCTGGCCCCTCAATATTTTCTCCTCTCTGAGCTCTCTCCCTGCTCCCTTCAAAATTCAGTAATAGGGACCGCCATACATGTGCTTTCTCAAATTTATGCTTTCCTCAGATTTTGCCTTACTAAGGATATCTCACAACGCTCCTCCTCAACAACAATATTAGAACTGGTGGGGACACCCTTCCAACCTCTTAGTTACCGCAATTATTGTATCTTAGAGTCTCCAACCTATACTCTCGGGGTGCTCTCCTAGCTTCTCCTGATATATTGTGGAATCTTGGATTAGGTACTTCACAAATCTTTAAAGTCTTTCAACTCAGGCACTTGGTCCTTCAAAAATGTGGGCCCTCCTTTAATCCTTCTGGTTTCCCTGACTTCCTCTCCAAACTCAATGAGCTCTCTTTCAGACCCACGGTATATCTGGTTGTTACTCCTTACTCCTTGACAGCCTCACTTCTCCAGCAGGCACCTCGAAAATTTGGAGTGGCCTTTTCCCAAATAGCAACTTCAACTGGGACCATATTTGGAAGGACCTATATAGGTACACTACCCAGGACCAGTTGAGACTCATTCAATTCAATATCTTGCATAACATGTATTACTCACCAGTGAAACTGGCTAAGATGGGGCCTTAGTTCACCCTTATGCACTTTCGGTATGGTAAATCAGAGGGCAATCTATTACATATTTTCTGGCACTGTGATAGGGTCACCCTCTCTGGGCCTCGATTAAGTCACGGATTGATCCATTGTTGGGCCTGGAACATTTGTTCTCTCCAGAAATTTGCATCATGGGTGAATATAGTCAGATCAGGGTTAGAGAGCGCAAATATCATATTGCTCGGTCTCACTAGCCGTTAAGAAATTAGTCCTCAAGCATTGGATGGACCAGACTTGTCTCTCACATAAGGAATGGTTGCATGAGTTATCCTTTTGTCTTAGAATAGCGCATGATTGCCAGTGTGCATCGGAGGCTCCCTCTCTTTGACAAAAATGGAGTAAACTCTATGCTCTATACTTCACTGAATATGGTCCTGCTTTTCCTGGTTCTTCCTCTTAACCCAGGCTGGATGGACTTTCGTTTAGTATGTGGCACTGTTTGTGGTTTTACTGTTAGTGGATGCACTCCAAAGGGGGTGGGGGGAATTAAGGGGAGGTGGGGAGAGTGGGATGTTGTGGTTTTAGTTCTTTTTTGACTGGATACATGTCTTGTTCAAACATCTGTAAATTCTTAAACCTCAATAAAATTTGGTTGAATTAAAAAAGTTCTAGTGGGACCCTGGATCCAAAGTACAGTCCCCTTCTATCGTTCAGCTTCTAATGTGACCCTGTGGTCCTGAGGTACTTTGTGTTTACTGCTCCATGGAATGACTGTTTATTCTATTGACTGTTCATTAAATGGGATCCCCTGTTCTTGCAATTTTGCATTTGCCTCTTGTGTCTTGAAGAAACTGTTGTGCTGCTGCTAAAGAAGTTGCCCCACAGCCTTGCATCTAATGTATTCCAGGGTGGCATCCAGAATAGCAGGGACCAGAGAACCACCTCGGAAGATGTCGAGAGCCTGCCTGGTCAAAGCTGTCTACAAAGGCCTCTGAGTGAAGTGGACAAGGCCAGGCAGGTGAAGATCTGTGTCATCCCTCCTGCATACCAGCTCAGTG
The DNA here is from genome assembly GCA_016271365.2 of Neoceratodus forsteri. Lineage (NCBI taxonomy): Eukaryota > Metazoa > Chordata > Ceratodontiformes > Ceratodontidae > Neoceratodus > Neoceratodus forsteri. The sequence continues at coordinate 153,239,179 of CM028131.1, read as the reverse complement.
CCCTGAGGGTCCAGGGCACCCGATGGAGTCCATCCATCACCATCATCACCGTGGACAATCAGGTACTGTTTTTCCTGTCTTGGTTCTGGACTGCATTTTCTTGGTTGTACAGTGCTCCCCTTCCCCAAGAACTTTAACATCTCAAATACTGTTAAATGGGGAACTGGGGGTGCTTACAAAGTGGGAGCTCATCTGGGATATGATTTGGGGTGCCAAGGCCTTTTCAGCCTAAAGACTGTGGTGCTGGACAAGCTGTAGATGTCCCCCCATCCATTTGCTGGACTATTTGGTGCGCAGTCAAAATAAAGCCTAAGACCTGGGACATTTTGGCACCTTTTCTGTGAAGCTGCAAGAGCCTTGTTTAGGACACTGGCCAGGACTGAAGCACAAGATGGACTTTATGGGAGCACAGCCTGTACCGTGGACATTGCCCTTGTATCTAGAGCTCAGTTATGGTGGTGAATTGCCCACGAATATGCAGCGACCCTTATTTCAAACTGAAGCATGCGATGTAGAGATTTTTAAACTGTTTGAGAAAATAGGTTTTGGAAATTGTGTCTTAATTAAAAGATAAGAAATGTGATCAAATGTTTATGCACTGTTGGTATAGATATAGTAATTATTAATGATTGCACTTTTGCCATGCCAAAGTATTAATTAGTTGTACAGTTTAAATGTGTTTACTGTTTTAAAGGAAATAATTTTATTCTGGGGATGCCCAGGTTAAACTGTTTCTCTAGTTTAAATGTGTAGCATATAATTAACACTGTTTTCTATTTTCAGCATGCATTTAAAGAGCAGGTTCTAATATGACCTCCCGCCCTAGCGTGGTTGATAACTGACCTGATGAGGAGTCCACAGGAAAATGTGGCATTTAAATTCCTTCTGGTGAAAAGTAATTTCCCTTGTAAAATTGCATTTCAACATAGCGCCAAAAAGGACTGACTTCGGTCCAAAACCACACACCACGCTGGCCCATGACCCTGTTTTGTGATGTCACAAAATGAAGGCTGTGTGAGCATACCATTGACTTCTATGAGGCATATTTCAGACATTTTATAGTACTTACTGTTCTATTTTCATTAATCAAATTGACTGATCCACTAATAGGATCCCTATTAGTCGATCGGTCGCTTTGATAATAATCACAACAACAAGTAGTATAACATGTTCTTTCCTGGTTGGCACCACAGGCACAAAGTAAATATTGAAAATGGGACTACAAGTCCCACAGAATATCAAAATCGGCAGCAGGTTTGGTGCCAGTGGATTCGGTCCATGATTGGACCCATGTTTTAGGTGCCAAACCAACTAAGGGGATATAAGAGAGGGAGAGGAAGAAATTGAAAGATTCAAGAAGAAGAGTGCAAGGAGGAGGTTGGAGGCGGGGCCACAGCTGCATTTTTATTTTAATAACACGACTGTCTGAGAAGGAGAAGGAGGGGCAGCGGCTGACATTCTGTAGAGTCCTGGGATTCTTGGCCAAAGAATCCAGAGGAAAGATCCTGCCTGCCATTCACACAATGCAGCCATGAGGTAGGGGATTATGTGTGGGGTCTGGAGATGGGCATCCCAGAGTTAAGCATGCCCTGTCCTAAATAGCCAATTCTGGGCTTTGTGCCCAACAGCTAGAAGAAGCATGTGCTGGGGCAACTGAGGTCAGGCAGTTGTTTCCCCAAGTGTGCATGCTCCTCGTGGCAGTGTTTCATGGGGAGCCAGAGATCCACCAAGAAGACATCAAGAGGCCTGCCTGAATAAAGCTGTCTACAAAGTCCTCCAGCTGAAGTAGGCAAGGCCAGGCAGGTGAAGATCTGCATCATCTCTCCTGCATACCAGCTCAGTGCCCTGAGGGTCCGGGATACCCCAATGGAGTCCATCCATCACCATCATCACCCGTGGAGAATCAGGTACTGTTCTTCCTGTCTTGGTTCTGGACTGTGTTTTCTTGGCTGTACAATGCTCCCCTTTCCCAAGAACTTTAGCATCTCAAAACCCTTAGACAGGGAAGTGGGGGTGTATACATAAACATAGAAACATAGAATTTGACAGCAGATGAGGACCACTTGGCCCCACCAGTCTGCACATTTTCCCTACCTACTGTAACATTGCAGACCCTACTTGATCTCTGACTTTACCCCAGCTTCCTGCCACAAGGTTACCTTATGCCTATCCATGCCTTCTTGAATTTCATTGTAGGTTTTACCCTACCACATCCTCTGTGAGGCTGTTCCAGGTATCCATCACACTTTCTATGAAGAAGTACTTTCTTACATCTCCTGAGTCTCACCCTCCTCAGATTCATAGCATGGCCCCTAGTTTTGAGCATCTTTTCTTCTGAAACAGGCTTTCTTCTTTAACATTATTTGTACCCGTGAGGTAGTTGAAAGTTTCTATCATATCCCCACCCTGCTTGCCTCCAGGGTGTAAATACTGAGGTCCTTCAGTATCTCCTCATAGAGCTTTGATGCAGAACCTTCACCATTTGGGTTGCTCTCCTCTGGACCGCCTTTACTCTGTCTATGTCCTTCCTGAGATGTGGTCTCCAGAACTGGAAACAGTACAACAGGTGAGGTCTCACCAGTGATTTATACAGCAGTATCACCACCTCCCTCCTTCTGCTGGTGATACCCTCCCTATGCACCCCAGCATCCCACTGGCTCTCCACACTGCCTCGTCACATTGTTTGGCCACCTTTAGGTCATCAGATATGATTATTCCTAGATATCTTGCCTGTTTGGTGGTGCCAGTACCACTCCCCATTTTATACTCCAGCCCCTTTGTTTCTGGCCCCAGTGCATGATTTTGCACTGTTTCACACTAGAAATTCTATTGCCACACTCTTGACCATGACTCAAGTTTTCTAGATTCCTCTTCATTTTTTCACCATCCCCAGTGTCTACCCTATTACAGATTTTAACATCTTCTGCAAAAATAAATTCTTTCCCTTCTAGTCACTCTGCAATGTTGCTAATTAAGACAGTAAAGAGGACCGGTCCCAGTACTGATCCTTGTGGCACCCGCTGGTCACCCTCCCTTCCTCGAGTGGACAATTCTTTTCACTACCCTCTGAATTCTATCCCCAACCAATTTTATACCCAGTTTACCCCTTTGGACTTACCTCTGGGCTGCTCAGCTCATTTATGAGTCTCCTATGAGGAACTGTGTCAAAGACCATTCATTCATTTGCACCATTATGAGACAGGAATTCAGCAGCACTGAACAGAAAGATGCTCTGTACTGGGGACCATTTTCTTTATTTGCAGCCTATGTTATTTTTGTGGGTGCTGGTAGGGAGAGAGTGGTGGGAACCAGATGAGGGGTTGGGTCAGGGACTGAGACTAGAGTTAAAGACAGTGGGACTCAGGTGGGGGAAGGTGGCGGGAGTGTATTTGGTGCAGGTTGGGGAAGGGATTACATTTTGTTACAGCTACAGCAGCGGGCTGTTTGCAGGGGAGGGTGCCGAATCAGCCTCCACACCACTTGGCCAGCTAACTAAATGTAACAGTAAACGGTTCTCCCTTCATTTTATTTCTGTTTGGCTGCTTAATGCATTATTTGTTAGCTTGTTGCTAGTTACCTATAATAGACAATGAATTTCTGTCTTTGCTTGCCATGGAGACCAGCATAGTGTTTCATCCATCCTCTGTTACTGGTTAGGATTGTGCTCATGTACCATTGTCAGTTACACAGTTTACTTCCATTCTTAGTTAAACCAAGAATGAATGTTTCCTTTGATGCTGATACTGCTTTCCTTAAGGTTTTAGAGTTGTATTTCCATGGGACCTAACCCCAGCCAGGATGTTAAGCTTACAAATATTACATTTCTCTGCTGCTGTATAATTTGAGAAAAGTAGAAGAATAATAAAAAATGTTCCTATAAAAAAGTGATACCATCACAAACTACTTGAGTTTGCACTCATGGTTTATGCGGTACTACACACCTTGAGTGTGTAAAAAAAAAAAACATTATGTTCAACACCCCATACATTATTCTCTATTTATTGACACTGAGTTTTCTCTTACACATCAATTCTGGGTTTTTTTTTGTTTTTTATTGTACCATTATACGTGCCTCTAATTTTGCACACTATTCTACTAATGTTTTACTATGGTCCTCTGCATCCTTTCCCCAGGAAGCATCTGAAAATTACCAGTTCTCACTTCAGTATGCTCTTCTGATGAGATCTTTAAATAGATAAACCACCGTGGCTTTGTTTATGTTGAACCATTTTCAGATTTGCTTCTATGGAATTGCGGTTTGAGCTTCATTGCAAACTCAGTAGACTCTAAGTTTAAAAAGAGTGTACAAATCTATGGGGGCAATCAAGGGTGCCACTCAGTGAGTCAGTGAGGAGGCAGGGGATTTAAAACCCTTTGTGTGTTTTCTTCCTCATCCTCATGCTGACCTCTGAGCAAGAAGCAGGGCTGAGAGGATCTCCTGGATTTAGGAAGGAACCAGGGCTCAGGTGGGAGCCAATCAAAGAAATAAGCCATGCCCCCACTCCACAGAGAGACAATCCAGGGTACCAGCCTGCCCACCAGTCCACCTCCTACCACTAGAAAGGAAGAGGCCACCAGCGGCCCCCTGAGGAGCGACAAGCGTGCTAAGGGACATCACAGAGAGTTTGCCCACGGAGTCAGCCCAATGAGGCAGCCAGTGGCCAGACACTGTGCATCTCAACAAGCTGGTGAGGGAGCAGCAACAAAGGCGTAAGACAGGTGAAAGCAGGAAATCAGGATAGCATGCCATATATCAGAGGTAAGGTTCTTGCTTAAACTCCTGTAACCACACACTCATTGCAAGGTGCGAGGAGGGTCGGGACATGCAATAAGAAGGGTACAGGTATGAGTAAGAAAAGAAAAAGAAAAGAAAAAAGAGAGAGGTGAGTGGCATTTTAGGGTCTAGAAACAGTGTAAGTATAGGTGGATCACCCTGTCTAGGGTAGGAGTAATTAAGGGTTTAGAGTGAATAAAACAAAAGCGGGCAGGGTAGAGGTGAGTTAGGGTCAAGCAATAGTTGGGCAAGGGGTAAAAAGGAGCTAAGGAGGCAAAACAGAAAAACAGGCAAGGAGGACATAGTTATGCTGGGGTGGTGCATTGCAGTGGCTGTGGGGCAGCAGTCTTCAGGATGACTGTGTTGCTGTCCCATCTGCATGCATCTCTCTGGGCTGGGGGAGGAGGTTGTCAGATTCAAGGCCAAGCTGGCTTGGGTTGGAGGACCTACTCCCTACCCAGGGACCACCTAGTCTTCCATCACTACCTTGGGGTTGCCTAAAGGAGGAGGCCGGACAGCAGTGGGCTTGGGGAGGTTAGGGTGGTGGCAGTGAGCACATCCCCACCTGATATCAGTCCAAAACACCTACCACACTGGCCAACCAGGAGAGTCCCACAGAGGCACCTGAAGTAGTGACGGGGGTGGATGGAAGGAGGGTCCTTTATAGTGGAGAACCCAAGGGGGGTGGCAGAGGACCCCAGAGGAGGAGGAGGAGGAGGAAGTGAATCCTGTTGGGGGCTCCATAGTGAGAGGCTACAGTTAGGGGCAGGTAAGAATGAGGAGAGGAGGAAGGAGGTGCTTGGCACCACGGTTTGCAGGGATGGAAAGAGGATCCCAGGGATTGCTGGGGCAGCAGGAAAGGAGAGAGCTAGACATCATTGTCCATCTGGGGACAAATGACCTGGCTAGGATGAGCCAACAATAGTTCAGGAAGAGTTTAGGAATTGAGGAGGGTCTTTGGCAGGTAACACGATCATGACCTTCTGGAGGTGCTACCTGTCACATCAGGGGAAGACAGGACTCTCCACACCATCTTCAATGCATGGTTGAAGGAATGGTGCAGAGAGCAGGTTTCAGCCCGATTGTGGACTGGGGCCCCACCTGGAGGATAAGGGCCTGTACAGGGCGATGGCCTCCATCCATCAGGAGGGAACCATGGTCCTCAGTGAACAGTTTAAATGCTACATTTGCAAGCATTTAAACTAGCTGAGGGCCAGAATAAGACAGGGAGATGTAAACTGCCCCCACAGACTCACAAGGTCAGCAATGGGAATCCTGAGGGAATGAAATCCCAAAGGAACCAAATAACAAAGGAATCCAAGGGGTAAAAGGAAAGAGATAGTAAACAAAATAGTGGAGGAAATAAGGAAGGTAAATGGGAAATGAGGGGGGTGGCAGGACAATATGGAGAGCCATGTATGCAAATGCTCAAAGTCTGCAGGCCTAGAAGCCACCATGGCAGATGCAGACCTGAACATAGTAGCAATTATCGAGTCCTGGTGTAATGAAAAGCAGGACTGGGATGTAGCTCATACCAGGATATACCCTGTTCGGAAAGGGCAGGGTAGGTAAAAGGGGGAGGAGTGACTTTTATGTCAGTGACAACATTAAAACTACGGAAATACAGAAGGGCAGGGAGGAGCTGAGGTATTGTGGGTCACCCTGGAGACATGGAGGGGCTGCTATTCACACAGGAGTGATCTACAGACCTCCAGCACAGGGGAGAGGTGGTTAAAGATATGATGGAAGCAGTCAAAAGGATGGCACGCAAAGGGAGATGTTGGTGGTAGGGGACTCAAATCTACCGGATATGAATTGGAGCCTACCAGCTGCGGCAACAGTCAGAAGTAGGGACCCCTGCAAGGGCATTCCTCAGGCAACTAGTTAAGGAACCCATTTATAGGGGGCAATACTGGACCTAGTAAGACAAACATGGACAGTGTTGCTAACGTCACAGTGGATGGCCACCTGGGAACCAGTGATCACCGTGCGATGTGGCTCAATATAAGAAATGGGTCAGAATCAAGCTGTACTAGGATGAGGTCCGGGGACTTCAGGAGGGCCAATTTTAAGAGAATGGAGACTGCATCACAGACACCCTAGCAGGGATAGGGAAACTGGGGAGTCGAGAAACAATGGGCAAAATAAAGGAGGGGCACTGAAAAGGCAACAAATATCTGTGTCAGGCAGATTAACAGGGCATGAGAAAAAGAGACATGCCATGGTTCTCTAGGGAAGCAGTGGAGAGAGGAAGGGCAAAACCAGCATTTAGAAGATACAAGAGAACACAGGAGGAGGAGGAGGATAGGAAAGTTACCAGGAGAAACAAAGAGGCAGGGAGAGCAGTTTGAAGCGCAAAGGCACAAACAGAGAGACTATTGCCCAGTCGGTAAAAAGGGGACAAAACATTCTGTAGCCCCCTGCAAATGGGGGTTCCCAAAAGTCTTCCATGAGCTTGCTTGAATGCTCCAAGCCTGAATGGTGTTTGGCGTTTAAGCCGTGTCTGTGAGTGCTTTTAGAGCCTCTGGTACTGTCTCTTTAGAGCTGTCTGCTTGCAGACATAATTAGTTTCTATGGGGGACTGTGTGTTTCCTGCTTGAGTCCCACTCGAACTGCTGCCAAATTGCTCCATTTCTGCCGCCGCTAAGTGGGCAGAGTGAGCACTTTTCAAAGATGTAACTGTTTGCCAGAAATCATTTAGAGTAATAACGAAAATACAGTTTATCTAACCTGCTTTGCTTTGCAGTCAGAACTGTGTTTGCCTAGCCCTCCATTCTGGTTTTGAACTGCTGAACTGGACCAATCAGTGTGGGGGACCTTTGAAATGGAGCCTGCTGCTGGCAAATCAGAACTTGGACTCTCATTGTGGAGCCAGCCACCTATGTACTGTATGGCCAATGCCTCTGGGAATTGTAGTTTGGACTTGAGTGCCTTTTGCACCAACAGGGAGTCTGATTGTGAGTGACAGCCAAACCAGCCAACTGAACTGGGAGGAACTCAAAGGAAATGCCCGGCTCTGTCTACTGGAAAGATCAGATGAGGTGAGACAGTGAAGAGAAAAGGAGCTATGTGCTTATGCTGTGTACAGTTTTAGCATGGTAAGTGCATATAAGGCCCTGAGTTTTGGTCTGCAGCCTGTGTAAGTGCCCGTCGACTGAATCCGACCTGTGAAGAGAATCAAGGAGATCTGAAGAGCAGAAACCAGGCTCACCCTGTAGAAGACTGGAGAAATTGCTGAATCCGCTCGGTCTGTCAGGAACTGAATCTGCTATGTGTTCTCCGGTATTGTACAGTAATTGCATCGGGATTGAGAAGCAGCCTGCCTGGTATAGTACTTTCCTTACATATAAATAGGTGTAGTGCTTGTGGGGAATCGCGTTTCAAATCCCTGTACAGTGAATTGAGTGCATGAAGCTGGAAGTAAACCCCAGCTTAATCCAGACTACATCCATTTGCTCTAAACTGCAGTGGGGTCCAGTCACAAGGACCTTGTCCACATGGTCTGCTCCTCCTGGCAATCCACGACAATCTGCCTTCCATCCAGTTCCCAGCATTGAGTTTGTGAGTACAAAGCAGGGTAGCTCCCTGCCATCTGTTTATCAAATTGCAAATGTGTCATCTAATTGTTGCTTTTTTCTTTTCTTCACAAACTGAGCCGCCTGCTCCAGATTATAGTTGGGTATTGTGTAAGTGTTTTTTCCATCACAGGGCCTCAACCAGCTGCACCGATCCTGGCTAGCCTCCCCATCCTGGGTACCTGGTGAAAGTGACAATTTGGGACTCGGAATATGCGCACAGTACTGTGATTATTAATGTGTTTAACCTAATTAACCTGATTTCCCCTTCCTTGTTACAGCTCCTTAAATAAATCGGATCTGTTAGTTTTCAGCAAAGTTACACTGACTGAGGAATTTGTTTATGTTAAAGTATTGTACTGTGGTTTTGCACTGTATCATCTTGTTTTCACAGGGGTCCCGGGTCCAGTCGATGGAGCCAGTCCTGGGGGTAAGTGTACATTGTGAAGATATTCTAATGCATTGTGTGGGCCACTAGTGGGAAGAAGGGGTTACAGTGTCCCAGAGGGCTGTGACCAAGTTAGTTTAACTACTGCAAACCCTGACCTCTGGGTGGAGGCACCCATTGGACCTAGGCCCCTCAACCTGTTAGTAGTTAAGCAGGCAGGGATAGTAGCCCTTGGGATAGTGCCACTGAGGGGTTACAATTCTTTAGATCTATAAGTGAGAAGAGAAAGACCAAAGGAGGGATAGTAAAGCTAAAAGGGGAAGGGGAGTTGGGAGGAAGAGGACCCAAAAAGCAGACATATTGAACAACTACTTTTGTTTAGTACTGTATTTACGGTGGAAGGGTGGGTGATGGACCAAAGATAAAGGGACGAGGTGTTAAAGGAAGGGAGGTGGACACTAGTCCTTTACAGAGAAAAAGTCCTCAAGCAACTAGCACAACTAAATGTGGACAAGACAATAGGGCCTGACGAGATACACCCTAGAATGCTGAGGGAGCTCAAGGAGGTGCTGGCTGCACCTCTGACTGCCCTGTTCAACCTATCACTAGAAGCAGGGAGATTTGAGGCACTGTAGGAGGGCAGATGTGGTCCCGCTACACAAAGTGGAAATTGGAAGGAAGGAGGCAGGAAATTACACACCTGTCAGCCTAACTTTGGTAGTAGGTAAAGTAATGAAATGACTACTGAAGGAAAGTATTGGGAATACCTTGTGACCAGCAGATTATAGGATCCGAGGCAACATTGGTTTACGGGGAGGTCTTGCCAGACTTGCCAGATCGAGTTCTTTGAATGGGTGACCAGGGAAGTGAATCACGAAGGAGCAGGAGAAGTGGCATACCTGGATTTCAGCAAGGCCTTGACACCGTTCCACATAGAAAACTGGTGAGCAAGCTGGGCAGCCTAGGAGTAGGTCCAAAAGTAGTAAAATGGATAAGAAATTGGCTAAGCAGTAGGGGTGGTGGTAACTAATCTTATGTAATGTACTGTACAGCTGACAGTTCTAGCCATTTATTGTACTAGAATCATAGAAAATGTGATGGCAGAAAAAGACCCTCTTGGCCTGTGAGTCTGCCCCATCACTCCCTCCCTCCTTCCCTACTTGTCCCCTTCACCCGAGATCCCCTCCTCAGCCCCCGGACAACCTCTTGTGTCTGTCCCATGCCCTCTTGAATCCCTCCACCGTTTCAGCCCCACCACCTCCTCCGCAGCCTGTTCCATGGCTCCACCACCCTCTCAGTGAAGTAGCATCCCTCACATTTCCCTAAACTTTCCACCTCTGTTCATGACCCTCGTTCTTGCACCTACCTTCCCTGTGAATAAGCCCCCCACTTTATTAATCCCCTTAATGTACTTAAACATTACTATCATGTCCCCTCTCCGTCCTGGTCTCCAGCGGTACAAGTCCAACACCCTCAACCTTTCCTCATAGGGCTTCCCATTCAACCCATGCACCAACTTAGTTGCCCTTCTCTGAACCCTTTCAATCCCATCAATCTCCTTCCATAGGAGTGGTCTTCAGAACTGAATCCCATACTCCTGGTGAGGCCTCACCATGGATTTATAAAGTGACATCAGTGCCTCCCTCCTCCTGCTTGTTATACCTCTCCCTATGCATGCCAGCATTCTATTCACTTTGCCCACTGCCTTGCTGTATTGGGTCCCTACCTTAAGGTTGTCTGAACTTATAACTTCCTGGTCCCTCTCACCTGCTCAGTTGTCTTCATTACATTCTCCCCTCCCCCGTGTGTACATTGCTTGTGGTTTATTCTGCCCCATGTGGATTACTGTGCATTTTTTGGCGTTGAATTTCAGCTGCCAGTTTCCCACCACCCCTCCAGCAACCTTAGATCTTCCCTCATAGCCTCCACTCCCTCGGGTGTCCATCCTATTGCTGATCTTGGTATCATCTGCAAACAGGCAGACCTTCCCTGCAGCCCTCCCACTGTGTTGTTGATATACTGTAGATGAACAGGATGGGCCCCAGCATCAAACTCTGGGGACCCTGCTCATTGCCCCTACCTACTTTGAATGTACCCCATTTACCATCCCCACTGGCTTCTGCCCATCAGCCAGTTCTCCACCCACCTTGTTATTTTCTTTCTGTCCCACCCCAAACTCTCCAGTTTATTTACCGCCATCTGTGGGGAACAGTGTCAAAGGCCTTCCGAAGTCCAGATAGGCCACATCCACTGCCCCTCTCTGATTAACCACCCTTGCACCCAATCAAAGAACTCAATCAGGTTCATCTGATATGACCTCCCTGTGTGAAGCCAATTTAGGCGTACTAAATTTTATAAAAGATCAAAAAACTTGAGGACAGGGCACAACTAATGAAATGACATATATTACCAGCAAATGTATCATCATGCATCTGGGAGATATAAATAAAAACGACAATATACACTGAATGGAAGCTCCCTGCATTCAATTCTAGAGGAAAAAGACCTTGGAATTATTATCAAATCAGATTTATCCTTTGAAACACTGTAGCCAAGTAATTAATAGGGTTAACATAATAATAGGCTGCATAAAGAGTTGTTTTGTATCTAGAAATAGGATGCATTCTTCCCTCTGTAGAGCCTATAAAAGACCACACCTGGATTATTGTTCACCATTGTGGAGTCCATACCTAAAAAGGATGTGAATAGGCTGGAGGGGTCCAACAAGGTGACAAAATGGTTGACAACATGCAAAATAAAAATTATGATAGAAGACTCGAAGAACTAAACCTATGCCCATTGGAGCTGTGGAGGACTAGAGGTGACCTATTACTAATGTTTAAAATATCAAAAGACCCAGAACTAATGTCTGAATTAGGTATGGCATATAACATATAGGACTGTAACTTAAGAAGCCATACACACCAACTCACCATTCTCGATGCCCTACAGGGCATGCCTCAGACAGCTAGTGCTGGAACTCACTCAGAAGGGAGCAATCTTAGACCTCGTACTCTCAAATGGGATGGAGAGAAGATCCCAGATCTAGAAGTGGGTAGCCATCTGGGAACAAGTGACCACCAAACAGTGTGGTTCATGATAAACTCAGTTGTAGAGTCAAGCCATGCAAAAGTGAAGGTACTGGACTTCAGGAGGTCTGATTTTGTCAAAATGGGAGAGTACCTCAGAAAAGCACTAGCAAATAGGCAGAAAGGAGGTGGAGCAACAATGAGGAAACATCAAAACTGCCATCACAAGGCAGCAAGCCTTCTTGTGAAGCAAATGTTCAACAAATGAAAGAAAAAACACTATGGTTCTCAAAAGAGGTGGCGGGAAGGTTAGGGAGAAAAGATAGCATTCAGGAAGTATAAGGAAACACAGAAGGAGCAGGACAGAGAACTTACCAGTTAAAGCAGAAGGAAGCTGGGAAGGCAGTCAGAATAGCAAAGGCTCAAACCGTGGAAAAGATAGCCAACTCGGTTAAGCAGGGGTAAAACCATTTATAGGAACCTTAGGGAGCAAAGAAAGACAAAGGAGGGATACTGAGGCTGAATAAAGAGGAGGGTGGGTGGGCAGAGAGACAGTGAAAACGGATACTGAACGAGTACTTCTGCTCAGTATTCACAAAGGAAGAGGTGGGGAGGTACCTAATCCAGTCAATAGAAGCACTCTGGATAAGGGGGTCGATATCAGTCCTTTCACAGAAGAAAGGTTCTGAAAGAACTCCTAAAACTGAAGGTGGACAAAGCAATGGGGCCTGATGGGATTCACCCCAGAATTCTAAAGGAACTAAAGGAAGAACTAGTAACACCACTGACTACCCTTTTAACAAATCATGGGAGGATGGTGTGGTACCTGAGGACTGGAGGAGGGTGGATGTGATTCCCTTCACAAATGTGGGAGCAAGACAAAGGCAGGAAACTGCAAACCTGTCAGTTTGACCTCAGTGGTAGGGAAAATGATGGAATCACTTCTGAAGGAAAGAATTGTTGAGTACCTAGAGGCCAGTGGGGCATAGGACCCAAGGCAGCATGGATTCACATGGGAAAGTCATGTCAAATGAGTCTAATCGATTTCTTTGACTGGGTGACCAAAGTAGTAGACCAGGGAGGGGCTGTGGGCATGGCCTACCTAGACTTTAGCAAGGCATTTGACACTGTCTCACAAAAAATTAATAAACAAATTAGCCAGCCTGGGAGTGGGTCCCAGGGTGGTAGCCTGTAAAACATTGGCTGGACAACAGGACACAGACAGTAATAATAAATAGAGTCCACAGTGAAGAAGGGGGTTACTAGTGGGTACCACAGGGTTCAGTACTGGGTCCCGTCCTTTTCATGTCTTTATAAGTGACATTGCAGAGGGACTGGAAGGAAAAGTATGTCTCTTTGTAGACGACACAAAGATCTGCAACAGGGTTGATACAGAGGGTGGGGCAGAAAGGATGAGAAGGACTTGGCAAGGTTGGAGGAATGGTCAGATGTATGGCAGCTTAGATTCAACGCAAAGAAGTGCAAGTAATGCACCTGGGAAACAAAACCCAGGGGAAGAGTACACAATAGGGGTAAGATACAGACAACAACAAAATGGAAAGGGACCTGGGGTAGTTATATCAGATGACCTAAAGGTGAGCAAGCAATGTGAGAAGGCAGTAAGGAGGGCTGGGGATACTGGGTTGCATAGGGAGAGCATCACCAGTAGAAAACAGGAAGTTGTTATCCCTCTGTACAGACAGTTGGTGAGACCCCATCTGGAGTACTGCATGCAGTTCTGGAGACCCCATCTCTGCAAAGACACAGGGTGGAGGCTGCCCAGAGGAGGACAACCAAAATGGTGCAGAGTCTGCACCAGAAGACATATGAAGAGAGACTAAAGGAGCTTAATATGTATACCCTTGAGGAAAGGAGGAGAGGGGGATATGATAGAAACTTTCAAGTACCTCAAGGGAATCAACAAAGTCCAAGAGGGTAGCATCTTTCAGAAAAGAGATGTGCAAGAACAAGGGGCACAATTTGAAGATAGAGGGGGACGGCTCAGAGGTAATGTGAGGAAGTATGTTTTCACGGAGAGGTTGTGGATGCATGGAGCGGCCTTCCTGAGGAGGTCATGGAGTCAAAACAGTGGTGGAATTCAAGAATGCATGCAACAGACATAAGGCAATTCTAGTGGGGTGGGAGAAAGTAGGCTGTTGGTTAACTAGGATCTGCAGCTTATCCATTAGGTTGGGAAATAGGCAGACTAGGTGGGCCAAGCGGTCCTTATCTGCCATCAAATTGTATGTTTCTATGTTATCCCAAGAAGGACAACAGACACTTCTATTTCACTCAAAGAATAATCCCATTATGGAACTAGCTCCCAAAATCTATAGTTGATACTAACAGCCCTGAGACCTTTAAAATAACATTGACAACTATTTTTTGAACCGCAGGTGATTCACCAGCTTGCTGGAGCTGTACTCACATGGGCCACTGGCTTCTGTACATCTGTCATTCCCTAGTATGAATCCTAGTATGCTAACGGATGTCCTGCAGCCCTCTATCCACCAAGTAGCTGACCACTCTTTCTTTTAATATCGCCTCCATCACATTACCCACCACCTAGGTGAGACTGACTGGTGATAATTGCCGCCTCCTCCCTGCTGCCCCTCTTGTGAAGTGGCACCATGTCTGGCATCTTCCAGTCTTCTGCACCCACCCTGTATCCAGGGACAAGTTAAACAACCTCACTAGAGGTGTCACCAGCTCCTCCCTTAGTTCCCAGAGTACCCTAGGATGCAGGCGTCTGGACCCATAGCCTTGTCTACCATCAACCTTCTTAATTCCTCTCTGACCCTGACCTCACTGATTCGGCCAGAATCCACCCTTATGTCATCCCTTCCCTCCCTCTCCTTCAACACTGGTCCGCATCCTTCCTCTTCCACGGTGAAGACCAAGCAGAAGTACCTATTTAGTACCTCTGCCTTCTCAAGTCCCTCCAGTTGTACTCCCTCTCTCCCTTCACCTTTACTATCCCCTGCCTTGCTTTCCTTTTCTTTCCTATATACCGAAAACAAGTTTTATCACCCCATTAGGCCTGTTCAGCAATTCTCTCCTCCGTTTCTGCTTTTGCCTTCCTAATCTTCTGCCCTGCCACCCTCAGCTTCTCCCTGTACATTTCTTTTCTTCCTTCCCTGTGCCTCTTATATTCTCTGAACACCCTTTTCTCTCCCTATTGCCCCCCTCACACTTCTCTGGTGAAACAAAGCGGCCTCTTTTCTTCTTCTGGTCTTCCTCACCTTCCTTATGCAGATTTCCTGTGCTTTTAGTTACCCACTCTTAATCGAATTTCATAATTCCTCCACTTCCTCTATTTTCTCCTTCCCTCTATTTTGTTTCTGAAAATCTACCTCATTCTGGGAAAATCTGCCCTACTGAAGTCCAGGACCCTGTGGTGGTTCGACTTGCTTCTTCCCCGTCCTAACCCTGAAGCTTACTGTGTTGTGGTTGCTTGCACCTAGGTTGTCCCCCACTCCAACTCCATCCACACTATCTCCATTTCCATTTGTGAGGACCATGTCGATTATGCTGCTACCCCTAGTGGGTACTGAGCCTGTTTGTGACTTATCTTTGTAATTAATCCTGGTCACCCCTGAAAAGGGCCTGCTGAGACCCAGTGGGTTTACCGGTCAACAAAATTCAAATAAATAAAATGGGGTCCACTGGAGAAGGCAAGGTGACAAGTCACAGAGGTCAGTACCAAGCGAGGTCCTCTTAAATGTCTTCATTAGTGACATTGCAAAGGGCTGAGGGAAAGCATACCTGTTCATGGATGACACAAAATCTGCAACAGAGTGGACACACCGAAGGGTGGAAAGAATGAGGGATGATCTGAAAAAATGGAAGAATGGTCAAAGGAATGGCAGCTGTGTTTGAATGCAAAAGTGCAAAATCATGCACTTGGGGCACAGAAATCCTGAGACAATGTACTAACTGAGCGGGAAGGTATTAGCAACCAGGAAAGGGACCTGGGAGTAATCATTTCTAATTACCTGAAGGTAGCCATGCAGTGTAATGAGGCAGTGGGGAAGGCTAGCAGGATGCTCAGGTGGATAGGGTATCACCAGCAGAAAGAGGAAGGTACAGTAGTATTACCCCTGTATAAATCACTGGTAAGATCCCCACCTCGAGTATTGTGTCCAGTTCAGGAGGCCCCACCTCGGAAGGCCATAGATAGGGTCAAAGTGGTACAAAAGAGGGCTATCAAAATGGTGCAGAGCCTGCATCAAAAGCTCTATGAGGAAATACTAAAGGAATTAAGTATGTAACATAGAAACATAGAAGTTGAGTTGCAGATAAGGACCGCAAGGCCCATCCAGTCTGCCCATTTTTTTCTACCTTATAAATGTGCCATCAGCCATTGCTCTGTCAATGGCCTATCTATATGTACTTTGTAGAGGAGAGAGGGAAACGGGGATATGACAGATATGTTCAGATACCTGACAGGTATTAATAAGGTACAGGAATGTAGCATTTTCCATAGAAAAGATGCTCCAGAACAAGGGGTCATGCTATGAAGCTGAACAGAGGAAGGCTAAGGGGAGACGCCAGGAAATTTGTCTTCACGGAGAGGGTGGTGGGTGCCTGGAACAGCCTCCCAGCAGAAGGGTGCTAAAACAGGATTCAAGCATGCATGGGATAGACACAAGGGGACCTTAGAAATAACGTAGAGGGGGGAGAAGACTGGAAATCAAGTAGGGTCAGGTGGCACACTAGGTAGGGAATACAGGGCAGACTAGGTGAGCTAAAAGGTCCTTATCTACTGATAACTTCTATGTTTCTATGTTAATTGATCCTTCAACTGCATTATTTACAACTTTTGCTAATTTATACCTTCTCATAAACACATTATCAATTGTATAATATACAGTATATGCAATATGTATAATATATAATAATGGGTACCCTAACAACACTCTTATGGCCATAAAGCCAATCACACATACGCTCTCATTAGGGGAGCACCAGTTGGGAAGGATAAGTTAAGCAAGTATGGCTTTTGTGAGGAAGGTAGATACTAGGTTAGGCAGTCTGGCCTCTGGATTATTAGTGCCAGACCTTAAGATTCATTACTAGTCACTCACAGACCTCAGAGTATAAGATTTGTTGAAAGAGGAGTTTACTTACTCATAACTGCAGTTTTGCTGATAGTATTCAGCTTCCATCCTCTTGTGGCTTGAGGTACTGAGCATGCACAGTGAAACCACGCAAGTCTGGATAGTCAACAAACACCAAGTCAGTAATATAGGAAGGCTATGCTGGCCCAGTGGCACAGAAGGTTAAGGCTAGACGCCTTACCTATTGTCACACCAGCAACCTGGGTTAGGGAATGGACTCGGGTCAACAGAGAGCCGCCACAGGGAGGGAGCAGGATCGAACAGCTGAAAGGCAGCTCTTCTCTCCGGGAGGCTGTCGCGCCTCAATAGTTCTGCTGCCATCGGATGGAGGTCCAATGGTCAACGTAGGCAGGAAGGGGTAGCAAGCAGCAGGAGGGATGTCCCGATACTGCAGCGTGTACATGCTTCCACAAGTGCTCAGATAGCCAGGACAGGGGTCAGGAGAAAATGGGGGAAAAATCAGGGCCATAAAAACATAAATCAACAAAAAAAAATAGGGTATGCCCCCAATGGCGCAGCAATGGCAACACTTGCCAACATGGGTAACTAAGTTCAGGAGGAACCTGGGTTGTTGATGACTGGGCAGCTGATGGACAGGATGGGCTGCGGCGGCAGTGCTTTCTCAACCAAGGGAGGGTGCTACCATGTTCTGTGGTCACTGAGTATTTAGAGTTGGGCCAAGAGGGTTCACCCTCTTACTGCAGGAGAAAGCTGTGGCTCCTGAGGGTTATCATTCAGTACAGTGTGGTGCCATGAAGGAGATGGCAGCCACCGGGAGTTAACGGGACAAAACCATGTTGCTATCCAGATGATGGCCCCGAAATTCTTGGGCACCTTGGTGCTGTGATCTCCCTCCGCTGTGAGTAGTGATTGTTGAGTCTGGTTGGTTACTAGGTACATCAGCCTGAGGATCAGAAGAACCAGCAAAGGAGGAGAAATGGCTGGATTAAATAAAACAGAAAGGCCATGTGGTTCTTTGATGGTGTCTCCAAGGGAACAATAGCTTTCAGAGTTGACTGATGACAGTGCTTCACCTTCATGTCCTGGGCCAACATTGAGGTACAGGGAGTGATTAATGAATTTATTGATTATTACAGATAAATCAGTTATCAATCTGCCTGAGTGAAAGCACAAGATTAGAGCTGTCATCGGTATGAAAGAGAATAGGTTTCTGATCCCAGTCCAGGACATTTAAGGATAGTGTTTTCTTGATTACTCGGTAATTATGGAAATATTGTGATTGGCTTTTCTGTTATCAGCACTGGACAGGTGGAATACATATCTGTAGCTGAAACAACAGGATACTTACAAATACTTCTGAGTTTGGCTGGACAGTCATTTGAGACTTCTCCAACCACAGTTTTTAACTTGAGTTTTATTAATGTTTTGCAGACACATAGTACAGCCATACAATTTGAATACATTTCCATACAGGTTTAAAGCAGGGTATATGACAGTATACAGTATGAAACACTTAATGACGGGTCTGAAATGTCTGTCCTGAGTCTGGGCCCAGTACATTGGTTCTCAAGCTGCATATTGTACAATTAAGCATGTTGCCTATTCCAGCATCATGATGGACATCTAAAACCTTTGCCTACCAAAATATGATTAAGTCACACTCCCCCATTTAAGTTGTTACTCCCGAAAGTATTCATGGAACTATATCAGATCTAGTAGGCATTGCATGAACTAACCACAGATTCCATCTGTACTGCATGTTTGGTAAGGTGTTTTGCAGCTGTGCTGTTAATTTCTTCATTTTATAAATGTCCTTAATTATATCTTCCCAGTGTTTCAAAGAAGAAGATACTGGCTTAAGCCACAAGCAGGAGATAACTTTTTGGCAGCTGTGAGCAGGATGTTTAAAAGGTAGACATGAACCTTATTCTTAATGTGCTGTAGCTAAAGTAACAAAAGTGCTGTTTGAGGAGGTAGTGTCCCATAGTTTGAGTGATAGTAATAACAGCTGCCTTAATTTGTACCCAACACAGACACAAAATCAGGCAGGACCAAACACATGGGTGTGGGTTACTACCTCTGTGGCACAACCTTTCCAACAATATGATGTTTGTCCTGGCACAAATTTTGCTGTGACCTGGGGTATCCCAAAATAACTAGTTACCATTTTACACCCATATTTCCTACATACATAAAAATGTGTTACTTTGTGCTTCCTCTACCATGTTTTTGTTCAGTCTCCATTGGACTTTTCCATGGTGGGTTCTGTTTCTAATGTGTGTTTAGTCCCTTCCATTGACAATCTCTTCCCTTTATGTAGAGCCTGATAATATGTGGATTTAAAGTGGGGTTGTCCTATGTCCCTGAAAACCCTTCAATTTTATAGATGAGGGGTAATATTACTGCAGGGTCTAAAATTAGGCCAAATGTGTGGCCACAAAAGTGGTATATTTGCAGGTATCTTTAGTAATCTATAGCGATCAGTGAGGAAAGTGAAGAGGGTTTGGAGTCAGCATCAGCACTAAACACTGAGAGCTGCACACTCAAGCAGATGTGATATGTAAGGCCTGTATCTGCTGGCATCATCGTATGTTCATGTGTTCAAATGTAATCTGCTTTCTCTAGATGGAATTCTTTTGTAATTGGTCAAAGTCTTGAATACCCTGCCTCATAGAACTGAAAGGTAGACTTTAACCCTTATTGGGCCCATTGGGTATATCTATTATCCATTCTGCCTGGAAGAAATGTTGAACTATAAGCGGTATGTGTAACCATTTTGCTGCCTCTTTGCTAACTTTTTGAATAAGAATAGTACACCACATTTTCAGGAGTGGTTGTGTGAGGTTATAGACTACTGGGGAGTTCGAACAAAAGGCTTAATTTCAACAAGGTCCTATCTAGGTCAACTACATTACCCAAAATCTCAAGATCCACCAAGTGAATGGCGGGCACAGGAATGTTGATTCATATGGAGTTTGCCTTTATCTAAAAGGTAAAGAAAGATGTTGTCAATACTGTAAGTCAGTATAGACTGTGGTCACCAAGGGAGTATAGTTTAATTTTGCCAGGCCAGCCAGGTCCACTCCAATCTTACAAAATGGGTTTTATATTTCATGGTCTCTGACTGGCTGGTACTCATGCCAGTTGGGTACACTGACTTTCAATAGAGACCAGAAAATAAAAAGTGACAACCTGTCCAGCCTCATTACTTACCACAATATCCTTGTGCCCACTTGTTGACCAAAGCTGACTGGTAGCCATTTTTTTTCTGAGGCCACTGTAAGGCATGCAAAAAGAAAAGAATGTCAGATTACCTCCCTATGAACTTCAGCTTGTACCCCACGAAACCATAGACAGTCTGCTTCCTGAAGAAAGTGTCCTGAAGCAGCACCCAAAAACAACAATGGAAAGAAAAACGTACGTGAAAGATGTATCTCTCTACACACACACAGAGCTTGATGAGACTGAGAGCGATGACAGGAAGAAAACAGAAAGAAACATATAAAATGGGGACTTTCAGTTTTCAATTAGTGGACAGCCCACAACAACATAGAAGTAAATTGGGAAAGTGACAACCTTGATCAACTAAACAATCATCTCTGCAAATTTAATGTGGAGGTCTGAACTGCAACCAGAGAGCAGTATGCAGTAGGGCATTGTGCTCTCTGTGCCAGCATCAACTGTCAATGAACACCCCCAAAACAGTCCGCAACATAAGAAACATTGGGAACCCCGCATTCAAGTCATCAAATAATGTGCTGCAATCAGTACTAAAAAATTAAGAAAAGAACAAAAGACAAGTCTGCCCTCCACTCTGTCATCCTGAACATTGACCTTCTAAGCGAAGGCACTTTTTAGCAGTGTCTCTCAGTGCTATGCCTGACTTGGTCAAAAATGCAGGATTGACCTTCAGTTACACATGGCCAGGCACAGCTGGGGAAGGACTATAGGAACTAACAAGAGATTTGTTTCTGGTGAAAACCAACAAGTCCAGAGCAAAGTATATGACATTGTCACATAATCAAGACAGCAAACATCACAAGAACCCCCAGTACAGAATAAAGAGAGTACAAGAGGACTCATATCTGAAGACAGAAACAATCCACTTTGTTCCATTAAATCTTTGAAAAGTACATATCGACAATGCCACCAAATGCCCTCATTTTACCTGCATCCTCGTAGACTCCTGCAGCATTTCCTAGACAAGGAGCCATGCTGGTACATCACCAAGCATGAGAGAAAAAATTACTTAGGCTTCCTAATTTCAAAACTGAGCACTGAAGTCAAACTAAGCACCCACTACACAAACCACAGCATTTGGGCAATTGGAGTGCAAATCCTTTCAAATGCTGGGCTGAATTAGCGAAAACAGCAGTGACGGACACGGCTCAGAAGCCATTCTGGCCAATTACTGGGCAGCATCCACGAGTGAGTGACGATCCTGGAGTTCAATCCTGGGCTGGACAGGCAGAACAAGTCAATCAAGAAGTTCAGACAGCCAAAAGAAAAAAAAACTGAACAAGAAGAGCAAACAGAAATAAACACTCCACCATGCAGTTCTGTGTGCCACCGCAATAACCAGCAGCATATGAACAGCAAACAAGTGTTCTAGTAGTATCTGTAGCTACATACATGTATTACTTGCTAATTATATTGTGTCCTATTTCTGTAAATATTGTGCCTATACCTTATTATACGTTTGTTATTCTTTGTCAAATACTTTTCTATTATAACAATGTTTGTTGTGTATACCTTGCACCCAGGTCACATCTGAAAACACGCTTTGGCTCAGCGTATCTTTCCCGTCACCAATTTTAAATAAATAAACTACTTCAGTCCAGTGAACTATACATTTAACTGCCCAATTAACTTCATCACATACAACAAATAGTGGTCTCATGTTTGTTATTTTAGCCAACCAATCTTCAGAACCTGCAGCTGCATGGTTTAAGTGGTTTAATTAATTTCCCCACCCCTCCCAAAAGGGACTATTTTTCTCCCACCATAGAAAAGTTAATAAATGTAATCTGTTCAATTTGAAACTTAAAATCTGTGTCTGTTTTTTTTTTCAGTAACTTGTCCATTTTGAAGTGCAATAATATCCTCCAGGGTAAGGTGGTATTGGGCTATACCGAACCTTCCAGGGCTATAAGGCCTTCCACCTGTGGTGTCGGCTTCATTATGCCCCTGGAGGTCTAATATTGCCAATACCACCCACCCTGTTGAATATTATTGCTTGTTTGACGCCCAGGTACTTAACTGCCAGTTCACCCCATTGAAAGGATACTGTGCTTTCTTTTGAAGCTTCTGGGAAAATCTAGCTGCAAGATTTCCATCTTGTCTTCATTGACAAGGTAACTCAACATAAAATCTATTTGTTCCAGACAGCGTATCAAGTATGGCAAATATTGTGCTGGGTTGGTAATATACAGTAGCAAATTGTCTGCACAAAAGCCACTTTAGGCATCTGTCCACCCATGGCTAAACCCTCTATTTTCTGTTGCTGTGGGATATACTGGGCTAATGACTCAGCATAGAGAATAAACAAGTATGGGGACAAGGGGCAGCCTTGTCTTGTACCCCTTGTTAGGGCAAAGCGTCAGAGTGGGATCCATTTGTCTTAACTATGGCCTGTGGATTAGTGTAAAGATGGGGCAGAACTGTTAAAAATAAGGGTAGGAATGTGAAACACTCCAGGGCCACCTGTAAAAATCACCAGAAGACCTTATTGAATGCCTTCTGGACATAAAGTCTTAATATTAACATGGGTATAGAGTGAGATTTGGCATACTCCATTAATAAGAGGGTCCTTTCAATGTGATCATAGGTATGTCTGTATTGATAAAACTGGTTTGATCAGGGTCTATAATGGTAGCTATTATTTCACCTAAACAGTGTGCCAAGATGCTGGTGAATAATTTATAGTCTGTGTTAGTGATGGGTATGGGGCAGTATGAGTCACATCTTTTGGTGTCCTAAAAAGGCTTGAAGATAGCGGTGTAGCTCCATGAAGGAGGGTGCTCTTGCCTGTAATCCCATCATTAACTGTGGTGAGGAGCAACGCTTGCAGCGAGTCATGAAATGTTTTATAACATTCTGCCCCATAGCCATCTGGACCTGAAGGTTTGCCATTTTTAAGATCAGTAATGCTTAATTCCAATTCAGCTGGTGTAATGGGGTGGATTACGGCTTGCTGTTGGGTGTCCGAGGGTCGACTAAATGGAGATCAGTCTAGAATTTGGCTTGAAGGTCTTCTGGAGGCTCAGGGTCCTGGGTATAAAGAAAGGTATAAAAGTTTTCAGAATGCACAGGTTATCTGAGCTTTTACTATGCAGTATTCCATTATACGGTCTGTGAGCTCTTAACCATCACAGGGCCTGTTCAAACTTATCAGTTAATACTTCCTGAATCAGGGCCTGTTTTTATGTTGCTTGCATGCATGTGCAAGAAACAGTAGTGCCATCATCCTAGTTTTCGGAGGTGTGGCACCGTCTTCAATTCAGTCAGTGTGTTTGCAGGCATGGCCCCAGTTCCCAATCACTGCTGCAGCTGTCAGCAGCAGTAGAAAATGCAGTGGTCGTACAGTTGAAAGGAGGCTCCGCTTCGGTGAGCAAAGCCCCCTTCACACCACACACACACACACTCATGCAAGCATACTGCGTGCTCATACGCCTTCCCCCTCCCCCATGTACGCTGTCACGGCTGGCGAAATTGCCCAATCCTATCGGCTCCATCCCCCCAAAGATCCAGGTGCCACGCTAGGAGCCCACCCCAGCGTGGCAAATGTGTTCATGGCCGTGGGGGTGCCCAATCCTCCGCCAGCTCCAGCCCCTCCAAACAGCCTTCCAGCTGCCACACTGGGAGCCCACCCCAGCTTGGCAAACGTCCCTCGGCCGCCTTATTAAAAAACCTGTAAATACAAAACTGTCCTCGGCGCTTCTCCCTGCCCCTCCCACAACCCGCACCCACCCACTGTGCACCTGCCTCCCCACACCCCTCACCCCATACTTACCTCCGGACCTCGGCGTGATGATCTTTGGTGGACCGGACACGCCTGCACTCTTCAAAGCCAACACGAACTGAGGAAATGCCGGTAAGCTGTATAATGGGATAGATAGGGTTTTTCAACTTTGCTGCATATCTCAGGCATTTTTGGAATTTTGGCACCAAATTTTCAACATGGGGTTTTAGGGACCCCCTCCTCATGAATTCTGTCACTGTCGTTGCGTTAATCAGGCCCGAAGGTGATTTCGCATCACTGCATAAAATCACCTTCGGGACTGATTAACGAGCAGTGCCAGTGTTCATAAGGTGGGTTTCAAACGCCTATGTTGCAAATTTCAGGAAAAAATCTAAAATGACTGTTTTATTAGTGTGCATTAGAGTTCCTACGCACTTCAGAAGTTCGCAAATTTTTAATATTTGTATTCCAGATTTTCAACATTGCCATTTTACCACACCTCCTTATGAGCAGTACAGCTGGCATTTTTCACATCATGCCCAAAATGTGTTTCACGATGTAGTGTACAATGGCGAGTCGGTGTGTGAAATCAATGTATGGGACACATTAAGAAAATCACAGTGACACTGTTCATGAGCAGAGGTCTTAAAATGACTATGTTGAAAATTTGGTGAAAAATTCCTAAAAATCACTGTTTCACGAGCATGTATTTGTGCAGTTCCTCATGCGCTCTCAATAAGTTCGCTAATTTTAATATTTTCTACTCAAATTTTCAGCATTGCCATTTTACTACACCTCCTTATGAGCAGTACAGCTGTCATTTTCATGTCACCCAAAATGTGTTTGCATGCATGTAGCGCACAGTGGCGCGGTCGGGTGTGCCAATCAATGTTTGGGACAGATTAAGAAAATCACAGTGATACTGTTCATGAGCAGAGGTCTTAAAATGGCTATGTTGAAAACTAGGTGAAAAAAATTCCCAAAAATGACTGTTTTATGAGCATTTATTGTACTGAGTCCTCGCTGCATTTCGTAAGTCAGCTGAATTTTCAATATTTTCACTCCAGATTTTCAACATTGCCATTTTACCACACCTCCTTATAAGCAGTATAGCTGTCATTTTTCACATCTTGCCCAAAACATGTTTCGCTCGTAACAGCGCACAATGGCGCCAGTTGGTATGTGAAATCATTATATGGGACACATTAAAAAATCACAGTGATGCTGTTCATGAGCAGAGGTCTTAAAATGGCTAGTTTGAAAATTTGGTGAGAAAAATTCCTAAAATGACTGTTTTACTGGTGTGCATTGCGCAGTTCCTATGCACGCTCATAAGTTCGCAAATTTTTAATATTTGCACTTCAGATTTTCAACATGCCATTTTACCACACCTCCTTATGAGCAGTACAGCTGTCATTTTTCATATGTCACCCAAAATGTGTTTCCGTGCATGTAGCGCACAATGGCGCATTGATTGCTGCAGTCAATGTTTGGGACAGATTAAGAAAATCACAGTGACACTGTTCATGAGCAGAGGTCTTAAATGGCTATGTTGAAAATTTGGTGAAAAAATTTCCTTCAGACATTCTGCAATGTCACTAATGAAGACATTGAACAGGACTGGCCCCAGGACCGATCCCTGCAGCACCCACTGGTGACCCCTCTCTAGACTGCACACCATTTATCACCACTCTCTGCCTCCTGTCTGTTAGCCAGTTTCTAACCCAGTTTACCACCCTTTCCCCATGCCCAGCCTACCCAGCTAGTTTATCAGCCTCCTATATGGAGGTGTCAAAGGCTTTGCTGAAATCAAGGTAAGCGTTGTCCACTGCCCACCCTGATTCACTTCCTTTGTCACCCAGTCAAAGAAATCAACCAGATTTCTGACATGATGTCCCCACTGTGAAACCATGTTGTCTATGGTTCTGGGCTCAGATGGCTTCTAGATGCCCCATTATCCTTTCTTTAAGCAATGTCTCCATGATCTTCCCACTACTGAGGTGAGGCTGAACGGCCTATTGTTCCTGCCTCCTCCCTGCTGCGGACTTGTGTAGAGGGACCACATGTGCCTCCTCCAATTCACTCGTGTTGAATGACTCAGTGAACATGGCTGCCAGAGGTACTGCTATCTACCTTGGCAGTTCTCTTAATATCCTTGGATGTATTCCATCTGGTTCCATTGCTTTGTCCACCTTCAATTTAGTGAGCTCCTGGAGACCCTTTTGCCTTTGAATGGACTATTGTCCACCTCTTCACCCCTTGGCAACTGCTGTACTGCTGTGCCTTGCCCTCCACTTTCTGTGAATACTGAACAGAAAGACACAGTGGATGTCTTGGGAGGAAGGCATGGAACTATCACTTCAAATACCTACACAGCACATACAAGCAAGCAACTTCGGCTTTGACAAATTCTTGTTTCTTTTGTATCATGGGAGGAAGGAATCATCTCTGCATATGCATGAGGTTGCACAAATTACATTGCTCTTGCAGAGTTTTCAATTGTTTTCACTCCTGTTTTGTGCAAGTTAGGTGTATGCCAGGATCTCCCCCTAAGCACAGTTTTAAAGTGTCCCACAGCATGGTTGCTGATACTTCAGGTGTACTGTTTTCCCTAATAATCCAGAGAATTGCCTCAGTAATCCTTTCCTAAAAGTCTTGCTTCAGAATAGCAAGGCACTATATAGCCAGTGTGTCACTCATTTCTCCATAGGGGAATCCAGCGTAAGATTAATGGAGGCATGGTCAGAGAGAACAATGGGATGCACAGACACTCTTCCACACCAATCTAGATGCTCCACACTGAGAAAAAATAATCAAGGTGGGATTAATGTTTGTGGGAGTAAAAGGTACATGGCATCACTCCCAGTGGACATGTTGCCAGATGTCGATCAAACCAAATCTTTGACTAGGTGGCATATATTTTGTGTCCCTGAAGATGATTTGCTCAGCCTGGGATTGGTGGTATCCAGCCCAGATCCATCACAAACTTGAAGTCGCCCTAATAGTAGTGCCCTTTGATGTTCTAAGATCTTGTTCATTAGAGATTGAACTGTTGATGCATCACTGCTGGGCGGATATAAACATTACCGCTGCAATCGTCTGCCCGAATAGTGTACCCACTGACAGTTCAGATCTGCCTTCTTTATGTACGTACATAGAGTCCACCTGAAACCTCAAGTTTAGCTGATGATGGACTCAGCCTTTATCTAGTTTTCTGGATCAAAGAAGCATTACCTTTGTTTTCTTGGTGTTCAAGACAAGTTGATTAGCCACTAGCCACCCTTCCAAAAGTGCAAAGTCTGCTCTAGGCCAGCTTCTATTGTTTTTACATTTGTGTCAGTTCAGTAGAGTACATGATGTCTGAAAATCTATTTATTTAATCTTGCCTTTTCAATTAGTTGAGATTTATATTGTCTGTGTGTTACTGTTGTATTTGTAAGCATATATGGTTTTAATATATCTCTTTAATATAACTTAATAATATAATAGGTCTCATCGCCTCCTCCACCTCCCTAGGAGTTTTCAAATCTAGGCTACATTCTCACCTCACAGCCTCCAGCTCCTGTGACTGCCTCGATTAAATTTTCCCCCTGTCTGTCTCTTGTTTCATCTCCCACCCTGTTTCATTTCTTGACAAAGGCATCTGAGTAGCTCTAGTCTCTCTATGTCTGCCTCCCATTTTCTCCTCTTACCCTTCCATTGTTCTTTCTCTATCATATTCCTCTGATCAGCTAGTACTGTGTATGCTAAAGTATTTTTGTTTGAAGTTTGACATTACTGACTGCATTATACTGGTTTATGCCACTTCATAACTTGTTTGTCTTCCTATGTAACTTTGACTTGTTTGTACACATACAACGTGGAACCTTTGTAAAAGAGACATGGCTCAAAGGTAATAATTCCTAGAACAATAAACTAAATTAACTAACTAATAGTTTTATTTATTTATTGTAAAGCACTTGATATTCTGAATTGCACTTAAGAAACAAAGATTATTATCATTATCTGCATATAATAATGCTTGGGTCTGGCCATAGTTAGTGGGCAGTTCATTGATAAATAGTGAGAAGAGGAGAGGCCCTGAGATGGAACGTTACAGTACTCTATCACATACACCTCACAGTAAACACAGGCT
This sequence comes from Neoceratodus forsteri, assembly GCA_016271365.2. NCBI lineage: Eukaryota > Metazoa > Chordata > Ceratodontiformes > Ceratodontidae > Neoceratodus > Neoceratodus forsteri. The sequence goes on along the minus strand of CM028131.1, from coordinate 153,211,236 downwards.
GCTGCCCCATTTTTAGATTGAGAGGGTCCATAAGGTAGCTTCTAGTCAGAGTAATCCTGAGAGAAACCCTAGGAAACATTGTTCTAAATGCAGAACACTGGGGAGTGGTCACTAAGAGAGTCAGAGATGATCCCTGCTGCTTGGGTTCTGTTCAGTCAGTTTACCAGGATCCATTCAATTAGGATATGATTTCCAGTTTTGTTATTTTGTCGTGTTGGTTCTTCAATGAGTTGATGAAGTTGCATATCACTTACTGTATTTTGAAAGCACCAAGGCCCTTGTCCAGCCAGTTTAGGTTGAAACTGCTGAGCAGTATGAGTCTGGAGTGACATCTCCTTGGGCAGTCTAGGAGGTGCTAAGTACAGGCCTGGTTCCTGCAGGGAGCTATAGTTGCAGTCTATATATAGAAGTTTAGTATTTCAAGGAGCAGTTTAACAAGGATACTTTTGCAAGATGAGGGATCCAGGGAAGGTAGGGAACTTCTGTTACTGGGAGGGTGTCATAGGTATAGATGACATACATAATTGGTTGCGTATTGGTCCTTGTAAGAACAGATCCAGAAACAGATGGTTTATACCTTTTATTGAACCAACAAGATGTTACAAAAGAAAACAGTGCTTAAGCTTTTTGGACCAAGTCCTTCCTCATAAGGGCTTGCTTGATCCAAAAGCTTAAGCACTGTTTTCTTTGTAACATCTACGCACAACAAAAGTATCAAAACATTTGTTTCTGGCTAGGTAAATGAGCACTCTCCTCCTTTTTCTTCCTCTTTCTGTCTTTCCTGAACACACTGTAACCAGGTAGATCGAATTTGCTGTGCAATATGTATGGCCTGGAGCCAGTTTCAGTTATGGCAAGTACATCAGAGAGTACAGGTTTACCCATGCCTCTAGTTCAGGCATCTTGGTCCACAGGTTCTTACATTCATGTGGATGAATCCTAGTCCTTGTTATTCCAGACTGGGATGGTGGGTGAGGTGATTCTTGCACCTTTGTGCATTGGACCTTGGTTAGTCTCAGTGTCTCCAGCAGAGAACAGCAATAGAAGCATAACAGATCCAAGCAATGGTCCTATGTAAAACTTGGTTTTCTCTCTGTGCCTCTGCATTGAGAAGTGGGCCAAATCATAGCATACCCCTTTCAGGTTCCCGATGTGGATTAACATTACATTAGGGGCATGTTGCTAGATCTGCTTCTTACAGATTGAAGGCGGTAGGGTGCTCAGAGTAGACTTTCTGGGGAGAAGAACAATCCATGCCAGCAAGTTGTCTGAGAAGGATAGGAGAGTTAAACTAAACAAATCAAGTGCCATATGTGGGCAGGCCATTTTGATAAGGTTGTCTAATTGGGGGTAGTGGGAGATGGGTGGCCTCCTTGAAGTAGGTGGCTATAGCTATGAGGGAGGAGCAGAGAAACATACCTTTTCATGGGTAGGGTTCAAGTTCCATTAACGCAGGATGACATTGGGTGTTCAGCAAGTTGTATACAATCACTTTAAGCAATAGGTATATATTATTTAGCCTTAACCTCTGAAAGGGCCCTAGGTAGGAAGCTTGCCTTTTATACAGAATCATGATAAAATAAACACTGTGCTACTGTTCTGTAAACCTAGTAAGAGGAGACAAAAGCATAGACACAGGTAGTACATCTTAATGAACTATAATGCCATGTAGGTAGCAGCTTAGCTTCTATCAAATAGCTGCAGAATTTTTTACAGTTAAACTTTTTATTCATTTTCATAAGATATACAGACAAACCTCTTACAGTACAGTACAATGTGAGGATTTTTTTTGAAGAAATTGAGGCAGCATATGATAAGAACATTGCTACAATAATACAAGGAGCTTTGGTTTAAAATATAGTAAACAATACAGGTCATGTAATTAGCATATACTTGACATTTGTAGTGAACTTAAGGGATAGTATGATTAGATACGGTTTATATTAAAATGTTACATAATTTTATATGATGCTGCAAAAGGAAAAAGTACATTCGTAAAAGGATTGTGGAGTAATAAAGAATGACTGAGAACAGAGTATAGGAAAGAAAAGATATATAAGAAAGTTAAGAAGAAGAGGGAAACTATAAAAGGGGAAAAAAGCGGAGACTACAATGATGTATCAGTAAAAGGGGAAAATCCATATATATTAAGTCCATACATTGGTGTTGAAAGATTTAGTTGATTCCAAAATTAAAAAGCCCTGCCAACAATTGTTATATAACATGAGTCGGTCAGACAAGATATATGTCATACGGTCCAGAGAGGCATATTGCAATAGTTGGTTAATGATACCAGGAAGGGTAGGGATTATGTTGGATCTCCAATGCATGAGGATTGTGCGTTTAACTTGAAGGAAGAGTATATTTAACCATCTGCTCTGCATAATATGAAATTTTATAAGAATGGTGATTAAAAATACCAAGAATGCAATGTTTAGGGTCCAATGTAAAGGTTTACCTACCACTTTCATTGCAAATCTGTGAGTACAGTGCCAATCTTTTGTATGAGGGGACAGTGCCATAAGATATGCAATAAATCCCCATTGGGGAATTGCAGCGCCAGCAATTGTTATTGTTCAATAAACCCATTTTTGTAATACAACAGGAGTTCTGTACCATAAATGAAGGATCTTGGTTTGAATGAGGGAACAGTGCTTATCATTAAAAGATTTGTGACAGGAGAGCCAACATCTGGACCATTGTATGGTGATATTATATTGTAGCAAAGTACTCCATCTGATTTTAGCATTGACAGAGTAGTCAGGAAGGTTATCACAAATATCTTTGTAAACAGTGCTATTTAAATTGGATGTTGTTTTATCCATTTAGAGATGTGCTTATCATACAGAGAATTGATAGAGGAGGGCGTGAGGTAAGAGTTGCATGTGGTATGAAGCTGTAGATATTTCCAAAATCCTGATGGGGAAGATTCCATATGCCTCTGTGAGTCGGTGTAAGATTTTAACTTTAATGACTTGGGTTCAAGTATATCCTGCAAAAAGAGAATACCCTTACTTTTCCAGGTACAACAAAAATGGGGTGATTATCAAGAGATATATGGTGGTTACCCCAGATGGGGGTGTAAGCTAAGGGTTTAGGGTTAGATTTAATATGCTTGTGAATAATTTTCCAATAGAATATAGAAGCAGCTACGTAGGGTGAGACTTTAAAGAAGAGGTAAGGGTGTTATAAAGGAAAGAAGTCACCACATTACCAGGACATAAGGATGTTTCCATATTGACCCATAAAGGAGACTGGATGTTGGGTTTGTTAAACCATTTAATTGTTTGAGATATGGAGAAAGCCCATAAGTAGGCTTGGGAACCAAGGAAGGCCAAAGCCACCTTTTGACCAATGGGATCTAAGTTTATTATGACTTAATCTGGGTATTTTGCCTTCCCAAATGAAGCTGCCGATAATTTTGTCTATTTTGGTAAGAAAACTAGAGGGAAGTATCAAAGGATATTGGAAAATAGGTATAATATTTTAGAAGTTATAGACATTTTAATGGCGGAAATTTTACCATTAAAAGAAAGTCTAAGTAGATTCCATCTATCAAGTGTTGTTTGGATACTGGTTAATAGAGGGAAAGATTAGCATCCCATAATTTATTCAATGTTGGGGTGATCCAATGCCAAAATAAGATATACCTTGGGGGCCCAAACGAAAGCCTAATGAGTTGTTCATGAGGGACTACAAGGGTATTCAATGGTAGCGCTTCGGATTTGTTAAGGTTTAGAGCTAGTCCGGAGGGAGGTGAAGTCATTCAGTAGTTTAACTAAAGGTTGCCCGGAACTTTCGAGGTTTTCAAGTAAAATAAGGAGATCATCTGCATATGAGAGTGAAGTATAGTGAGAGTTACCAATAGTAATGCCTTTAATTGTACCAGATTGATGTAGGGGCAGAAGGAGGTTCCATGGCAAGTATAAACAATGAAGCGATAAGGGGCATCCTTGGCTGGTGCCTCTTGCTAAGTAAAAGGAGGCGGACAAAATAGAGTTTGTGAGAACTCGAGCTGAAGGGAGGTATACAATAATTAAATCCAAGCACAAAAATTATTTGTAAAGCCAAAATGAGATAGCACCTGATATAGATATTCCCAATTGAGAGAGTCAAATGCTTCTCAAAGTCAATGGCTATTGCAGCTACAGGGTTTTAGGAGTTTTACTTTGTGAATTAAATTGAGTAATGAGCGAAGATGATCGGAACTGTTTTATTTTTGATAAATCCTGATTGAGAAGTATGGATGAGTTTAGTCATTAAAGATTCTAAGCGTGAGTTAATAATTTGGCAAAGATTTTTCGTCAGTATTAGAAGTGAGATCGGTCTATAGTTTGAAGGAAGAAAAGGCTCTTTGTCTTTTTGGTAAGACTGTTATAATGGCTTCGGTCATTGAGCATGGGAGTTTCTTTATTAAGGTTGCTTCTGGAATACATTGACTAATACAGGACAAAGAGTGTCAGATAGGGTTTTATAAAAATCAATAGGGAACCCATCACTGCCAGGTGCTTTACCGTTTTTAATGATGATAAAGCCGCTTGATTTCCTGTAAAGTGATTGGTTTATCAAACATAGCTTTGTCCTGAGGGGATAGGTGGGGTAGATTCAATTTTTCCAGAAAATGTTGTATTAGGTTGGGATTTGTGTATTAGGTTGTAGTATAGTTGATGGTAAAAGGATTGCATAATACGATTGATTGAAAGGTTGTCTGTGTGTGTCTGACCTGATGGATCTTTTAGACTTGCTTATGTCTCTGCATCTGTTGAGTTTTTAGCTGGTAAGAGAGCAACTTTCCACATTTATCCCTTGTTCCCAATAACTGTGTTTAATCCTAAAAGGGCAAGTTCAGCTTTCCTGGATATCAACTAGTTAATTTTAATTCTTAATTGTAGAATTTCCAGATGAAGCTGTGAATTATGATTGAGTTTATTTAATTTATAGTATTGGGTTTCTTTTTCTTTAGGGATTTTTCTAAATTAGCTAATTGTTGTTCTCTTAATTTCTTTCTATGCGCTGCATAACTAATAATTTTACCTCTAATAGTGGCTTTTAATGCTTCCCAGATAGTACCTTGAGACATATCTGGAGTATCGTTAATAGAAAGAAAATCTTGAATCTGAGTTTTAATCCAAAGAGTGAATTCAGGGTCTCTGAGTAAAAGTGGGTCTAAACACCAAGATGGGGATTTAGAAGAAGGTGGACCCCAGAGTAAATGCAAACTGATAGGGAATGATCAGATATAACAATAGGGATAATCATGTATCAATATTTTTTCAGTAATGAGAGGAGAAGAGAACCAATAATCAATCCTACTATATGATTTATGTAAAGAGGAATAAAGGTGTAATCTCGTTGTCTGGGATGATGTAGTCTCCAAATGTCAGAGAGACCTAAATCCTTCATAAGCATTGATAGAGCATTAATACTACAGGGTGGGCATCATGTGATGAGTTACTTCTGTCTAAATATGCTTAGTGCTAAGTTAAAGTCACCACCAATAAGAATAGGTGAATTATTTTTATTATTAATCATAATTTGTTGGGATAGATTATGGAAGAAAATGGTAAATCAAAGTTGGGTGCATATACATTCACAAACATAAGCGGACCTGCTGTGGTGTTTAATAGGGTTATAATCCACCTACCATCCGGGTCTCTAATGATTTTTATGGGGGCCAATTAAGAGATTTATGTATTAAGATAGCAACCCCATGTTTTTGGATGGAGAAGATGACGCATATACTTGACTCACCCAGTCCCTTTTTAAGTCTGTTGACATCCTCTGATAAAAGTTTAGTTTCTTGTAAGAAAGCAATATGTGTTTTATGCTTTTTAAGATAGGTAAGTACTTGCTTACGTTTACAAGGCGAGTTGAGTCCCTTGACATTCCACGAATTTAAGATTAGATCACTCATGGTACTAGGATATAAGGTAATTAGTTACAAATAGGAATGAGGGACTCAATACCATTAATTTGTAGGATGTCACAGATTCAAAAGATAAATATATAATAAACAAATGTATGCAGGACCCTTAACTTGTATGGGTTCGAGATGATTGAGTATTTGTATTCATTTTGTCTTCTGAAGGAGAGTATAGAGATAGGAATATCAAGTAATTAAACATTAGAACCAACAAACATAAGTATAAACTCAGTAACAAGAATATTAATTTGAAACTTTTATGAAATGCTTAAGCAATAAGCCATGAGGAGTGTGGGTTATCGAGGGATTTACCACGATTGGCGTGGATTTGCCCACGAGGCGCGCCGAGTGAGTAAAGTTCTCGACAATGTAGAATCCCTCCAACCACACCCAAGTGGCTTATTACATTATAACATAGTATATTTTTTGAGATACAAAATAATAAAATAAAATATGTTTTTTTGTATTTTGTTATTTTATTGTATTTGTTAGTCCGCTACAAAAAATAGTCCTTGGTTCTTTGAGTTGTGCTTGGCTGCTAGGGTGTTGCTATGGCTGCTGAGCTGAAGGGAGAATACAGGGTTTTCAGAATGATGCGTTCATCGCTGCAGTGTAGCAAGAGAGAGATAGAGCTCTGTTACTAGAAGTCTAGAAGAGGAACGGTTAATTGCTGTAACAGACTCTCGCTTCGTGTTTTGTTTTTTTTCTGTGGAGCCACAGAGAAGTGGAGAATAGGAATGTACAGCACTCTGTCCTTACACTTTTTTTCCGCTTGGCAGTGGGGATATGGACACAGAGATCAGGAGTGTAAGAGAAAGAGACAAAGCATGAATGAACAGGACATGGAGTTTGTGTTGTTGAGAGACGGGAATGGATTTGCTTTTTTCTTGTGTCCGAAAGCAGGGATTCAGAGACAGAGGACTGCACTAGGAAGTAGCAATGGAGCCAAGTAGACGGCAAACAATTTTTATGAGGTGAATTCAGTAGATGTGTTTATGTGCAAGAAAAATACTTTATTTAAATTTAGTTATGTACTGCAAAGTGGTGAACTGTGTTTAAATTTCCGGTCGCTTGTGTGAGACGCTAGTTAAGCAAGATTCAACATGGTGGCTTAAATTTTGTGATTTCAGGGTCAGATTTATTTTTACTATGCGGCTGGCTGGCACCTTTTGCTGTGATTATCAGAGGATTTACAACGGAGGTAAAGTGTCAGCCTGCCGCTCTCATTGAGTCGGTGTCCGAGGTCCATGGTATAAAGAGCAATAAGAGTCGGTAAATATACCAGGACTCTCATTCTACACTACTAGGCATGTAGAGTAATTAGTGAATCTCAAGATACGGTTTACCCTATAATCTTAAGATACTAAACTTTATTTAACAGTATATTAAAGAAGTGTAATTGAGATTTGTGCTGAGGTAATTAAAAGCATTACCCTGGAAAAGACTAAAACATCATTCTACCAAATAAAAAGGATAATTATGTAATAGTGTTAAATTCCAAGCAAAATGAATTAGCTTGGACCTAGCAATAAGTCCAATATTAAATAAAGTATACCAACATGATGGCAGGTAATGCGGAACAGTGTAAGCCAGATAAAGGATGCCCGATGTGTATTAATCCACATAAGCTAGGTAAGGAATGCAGTATATACTATAGGTCATAGTGCATCAGTGTATTGTGGAATCATTTTATAAGTTCCAATGATTTGGAAGAAAATGGGATGAAGAATAATGTGAAAAGGCAGAAAACTCAATGTATAGAAGTACAATTGGAAGTATGCTTTGGTGCAAAATCTGTGAGATATAATGGGAATGCACCTGATGCACTACACGCCAGAAGTGATGCAAAATAAATATAAATAAGTAAATGATTTTAGAGTATTTATCTAATCATCCTCCACATTCCAAATGATAGGATTTATGGAAAAATGCTATAATAGTAGGGGTTAGGCACACTGATATGAAATACAGAACTCTATATATGTATGTATGTGCCTGACCACACGGTGGCATTAAAGCTTATGAAAAATTAGAATGTAAATAGCAATTATATATACTAATGTCTGGCACCACACAAGGATTAATTAGAAGAGATCTTACAAACATTGTAATATTTATTCTTTCTCTTATTTTTTTTTCCATTGAATACATTGAGAGTAACTCCCGCAGATTAAATGCCTCCAGTGTCAATTAGCTCACCTCCCACAGACAGATACAGGCTTCTCAGCAACAATAGCGATTTACTGCATTTAAGTGCTCCAAACCTGTTGGGTGCGATAGAGACTGCGCTTTGCGTGGTAAATGTACCAAGGAATCGAGTGAGGTGTGTGAAGAGGAGGGATTCTGGTGAGAAACTGCTATACCACATCTAATTATGGACATAGTATTTATTACAAATTTATTTATTTATTTTATTTTATTTTTTAGTAGGAAAAGCCTCAGGTAGCCTTGCTCTTCGATTTTCTTCTCCTTTTCTTTTGGGTGGTTCAGATGATTTAAAGGAGAGCTGGACACAAGATCAGACCAGGAAGAGTCGGGAGAGTCATTACCCGTTGAGAGCTTCTTCGGTCTTGAGTAAGCGTCTTCGGGATACAGTCTGTCTCAAATCCTCCATAGATGAGTGCAGATCTTCTTGGAGCAGATCTTCTTGAGTGGGGAGAATTTGTTAGACAAGGTAGAGAGTAGAAAACTGATGTGACGTTCCACATGAGAAGCTGGAGAGGTGGAAATATTATTTAAACAGCAGGTATTATTATTTAGAGAAGAACCAGATGCTTTTTTCTCTTGTATGCGTGCGGAGCTTCTTGCAGGAGCTACAGTGGCAGATATGATGGCTGCAGATTTCTCAGGGACCTGAAGGATAGTTTCAGCAGGAAGGGCAAGACATTGTAATTGGCGAAGTGTTTGTGCTGGAGCAGGAATGAGCTGCATTAGCATCACAAGGCAATGTAAGTGCAGGCTGTGTCCGATTCAGAAATTCAGAGAAAGATTCTAGGGTACTGAAATCTATGCTAGAATCATTCAAAAAAGCGATTGTTGCAGGAGTACCACTGCAAACTTAATTCCACGCTGATGAAGGATCGTTTTAATGGGATTGTAAGCTTTTCGTTTGTTAGATAATTCTTTAGAATAGTCTCTGAAAATTAGGATTCTGTTTTCTTGCCAAGTAAGTGCATCTAATTGCCTCGCTTTTGAAGAATCTGTTCGGTATGTGCGTGGTTTAGAAATATGGCAATGATGGGCCTGGGTTTCTGGTCAGGTCCAGGCCTCGATTTGCATAAGTGTGAGATCTCTCGATGGTTTGTTTTGGCCGGCTGGTAATTTAAGCAAAGAAGGAAGTACATGAGTTAGAAGAGCACTGGTATCTCCTAGTTCAACACCTTCAGGAAACCGAGAAATCTAAGGTTGTTACGCCTGTTTCTATTTTCAGTATCATCTATTTTGTCCTGAAGGTTCCTAATAACTCTGTACTGCTCCTGATGGTAGCCTGTAGTGTGTTAATGGAATCTTCATTTTGAGATGCTTTAACATCAGTAGCGTGATTTTTGATCAAGTGCCTGCATATTATTTATATTTTGTTGAGATGCAATTTTAATACATTGATTTCACTTATTAGTTGCTGGAACATTGCCTCCACTCTATTAAGAGAACTGTTATATGGAGATTGGTCCGCCATTATTGTAGGCCTTAATAGAGAAATTGAAAAGCTGTAGATAATTCGTTCAGTAATTATGAGGCAATAAAAATACTGTACCAGAGCTGTTCTATGATGTACATATAGTAAGATCTCAGATGTTGGTGAAGGTAGGAAGTCTGGAATCTGTAGGATGGATGATGATATTTGTGAATCCAGGAGATGAAGAATCAAGCAGCCATCTTCAGCACAGCAGGCCACGCCTCCATAGCTGCAGAATTTGATGGGCACCCTACTATGATATACAAACACTTACAGTATAGTACAGCACTCCCTACTAAAGACATTATTTCAACACTATTTTTGGAAGGCTATGCCTGTAGTTCAATGTGTGAGCAACCAATCATGCCCCTCCCTGAGCTATATAAGGCGGTCCTCCCAGCCTCCTTCTGAAACACTTTATCTTTGTGGCCAGAGGCTCTGTCCATCTGTACCTTCTCCCTGGGCCTGTTAGCCCCCACACACACACACACATTTGCATCCCTCCTTCCTTTATGCTTGGGCTCTGCTTGTATCCTGCTGGACTTCTGTTTGTTGTTTTTCTCCTGCTTTGGTTAGTATTGCTTTGCCTCCGGCTGCTGTGTGCTTGTTTCCTTCCTGCTCCTGTACTTATGTTTGCTTTTGTTTGTTTCTACTTGGGCTTTTGAGTTTTCTAGCACCCTGTACATACCTGTACATTGCTTATTTTACTTCAGGTTAAATATTGTTTCCTTACCTTAAGCTGCCCTGTGTCTGTGAGTTCAGGCTCCCATTTACTCACCAGATTTTGCAAGCACTCAGTCAACTGCACTTTTATTGTATGCTTCAGCTCACATTGCTGTTACCCTGCCTGCCATCTCCTGTGCTTTCGACCTTAATTATTTGCACCTGGTCCAGACTTCATCCTGCTCAGCTAGCTGCCACTCTTTGTTGTACTATGTGTTCTCCAACTCTGCTCTTAATTCACTCAGTGCTAGCTCCACTAAGCCAATTGCTACATTGCTGTACTGAAACTTTCAGTTATTACATTAGCTGCCTGGTCTCATGGTGCTCTGTTTGTGGCTTCCTGTTATTCCCATGGCGGGGACTGTGATGTCACATTGGGCCATCGTGGCTCCAAACAGCAGGAGCATGCTTTATGTAAGCTATATATCTGCCCTGTTCCCTGGCTTTCAGTTATCCATAAATCATTAACTTCACAGCGTATGTGGCCTTCAAGATATTCACTGCATTTCATTACTGCACTGCATGGTCCTTACTGGAATAACCTAACTCCGTGTTAATGGCATTTAAGGTATTCATGCCAATCATATCAATTCACAATTCATGCAATCATAGCAATTCACTATTCATGCTGAAACAATAGCAATCAATTGCTTTTTATATAAAATAGATTCTGCTCCTTTATGGAACTGATTGGCAAACATATATAATTAAGCTTACCTCATTTGTGATGCATCTTGCTTATCTATGCTGTTGCCCATTTTACTGCTGTTGCAAATGTTGCTACATATCTCCAATCTACTAAACCTCATTGATTCATTTACTAAACCTCACTGATTCAATCATTGGCATCACAGTCTCTACTACCTAAACACCTACCTTCTATGTCACCACTAATTTGGCTTCCTTAACGGCATTGGTTGGCTTGCTTTCCGCTGACTGCTACTACTATCAAATGGCGCACTGCAGCTTCCTACTTCTCCCAGGCCACTGGCTTCACTCTGTCTCCTCATCATTAACCTGCTACCTAATGTACAGCTGCCGTCTTCACCAGCCTCCTTCTATCTAGCACATCAAAGCTGATTCACGCTCTCACTCATAAATCGGAGGCATGTCAACCATGACCTTTTCTGGCTCAGAGCTTGCCCTGTGGCCGATGGTCTCGCTCTGCACCCATGAAGTCCGCATCTTGAGCATGTGAAACTGGGGCTGGGATCCCCTCATATGGCCCATAGTGGGAATGTCCTCACTCCAGGCAGAGCTTCAGTCATCTAACTCTTTTGCAGCACCTCTTGATATAAATTTAAGACTTCATCTGCCGAGGGTGGGGCCCTCAAGCCCAAGAGTGCTCCTTTGGCTATGGCTTTGCTGTGGCACCTTCAAAGCTATTCTCCCTGTGACCACCTATGGTTTACCTGGTCTTCTTGACCTCCCTTCCCTGCCCAACTCAATTCCCAGACAGTCCTCAGGGAATCCCCTCATATGTCTACCTCCACCTTAGGTCTGCCGCATGGTGACCAGGTGAGTGCTTTCAGTGGTTGTTGCTCTCTTCCTCCGCTTCATAAGGGCCTCCTATATGGGAGTCCCTCCAATAAAGGAGTCCCACTTTACTGCAGAGCTATCTTTGCAGCCACCCACAGCATTTCCGTAGAGAGATGAGTGAGAGTCTTCCTCCAAATTTAAAAATCCTCTGAAATCAGGTTTCCAAATTGCAGTAGCTAAGCCATCACTAAATGCAATTTCCCAAGCTTAGCGGGAAGGTGACCTAGGCCTTGGATCCTCCTTCATAAGGGTTTTCCTCTCCTCCATGCCAAAGGTCATAATATCTAAGTTGTTAAACTAGTATATTCTCTAGTTTCCTTAGGTAGGTTTCCACTGTTGGATGGAGATGGATAATGTCCCTACTTGCCATTCCTTCTCTCCTTAGGAAGCCCCTTATGTCATCAGTGCAATCTATTTTTTCAGTGGAATCCTGACAACCTGTAAATCTCATTCATATTCTTCAAGCTGTCTTGTTGCTGTCAAGCTGCTCTTAACCTCGTAGTCTTCATTTACATCCTCAGTGCTCTTTTGGGGGCTTCTTCCTAAGGTACCTTTAGCCAGTGGAATCTTCCGTGGTACCTCTAGATGTAGAACCATCTGTCTCTTCAGTTTGGTTGGACAGAGTGTCTGGTCACCAGCTGACTCCATTGGGCAGAATCCCATGATGCCTTTTGCTCTTGGCCCTTTGTATGAGGGCCACAGCAGAGGACCACTAAGGGAGTCACCTTACCAAGGAAAAGAGGGCCATGTTATTGATTGGATGCTGGGGACATTGGTGGGCAGGGGTACCCTCTCTCCCCCCTCTCTCCCTCTCTCTCCCCCTCTCCCTCTCTCTCTCCCCCAGTCTGGTGGCACCATGAATCAGCAGTCATAAGGGGAAAGAGTCCCCTGGCAGCAGAGTCAGACTCTCTGATCTCTCAGACAGGATGGAAAAGTTACTTATAAAGTCACAGGCAGCAGTTGACTTTAACAGCTTCACAAATACCAGAGCTCAAGAAATTGAAATAACGTGCCTCTTTTGGCGCATTACTGATTGGATGCCAGACCTGTTGGTGAGCAGGGCTACCGCTGCTCTCTCTCTCTCTTTTCCTCAGTCCTGGGTGCCATGAGTCGGCAGTCATAAGGGGAGAGTCCTATGGCAGTAGGGACAGACTCTCTCCAGCCCCTCTGGCAGGATGGAAAGATGTGTCAAAATTACAATAAAGCCAAAGCAAAAATCATTTTAGAATTGGATGCAGTACTTTCAGAGGACACATTATCTCAGCACATGAAGTGTCCATATCACACAAAAATGTTGAGAGGGCATATGTAGCAAATAAAACAAAAATTGAGTCAAGACCAATAGAGAAATCCATACATTTAATGGAGCAAAAAGAAATGGACCAAATTAGTAAATTGTTCTGTACTGCATATTACACTGCTAGGACTGAAAGGTCTTGAGGATTTTTCTGGGCCAATAAATCTGCAAAAAGAAATCATGGAGATGATGCCATGGGACAAAGTTACAGTAGTGACAAGCAATGCAGTCTCATTATTCATTATATTGCTCAAGATATTCAAAACACTACTGCTAGTCTTTTCAAAGACAATGATTACTTATTTTTCTTCTAGATTTCTGCACAGATAAAGTGTGTCAACAGAGGAGGAGGGTATTTATATGCGTGTTTTTGACAATAGCCTATCAGTAACAAGGTTTCTTGCATTGAAACCAGTTAGTGTTCCTGATGCTGAAAGCATTTTAAATGTCATCATTGATGCATTAGAGTAAAAATGGTTTAAAGGATTGTGACTGGAAACAAAGTTGATCTGAGCAGCATCTGTGATAATGCTGCAATGTTGGGAAGCACTTCAGTGACATACACAGGTTAGAGTAATGAGCTGTGAATGAGCTTGGTACATCCAGCAGACCAGACCGGGTTTGATTCTCACAACCTCCACTTGCAAACTGTGTGACTCTGAGCAAGTCACTTAACTGCCCAGTGCTCCCAGGTCACCCCTGAAAACAGGCACTTGTGCCTAGTCGCCTTACCCATTACCAAAGACTAAAATAAAAAATAAATAAGTGAATAAATAAAAATAAAAGCAACAGAGATACAGGGTATATATGGGGAGGCAGAGGTACTGTGGATTGCCCTGGAGACAAGGAATGGAGCCACTATTCACACTGGAGTGATCTAGTGACTTCCAGCACATCAGGTATAATTAGATAAGATACTGGTGGAAGCCATTGGCAAGAAGGCAGAAAAGGGAGGTGCTGCTGGTGGGGGACTTCAACCTGCCAGATGTGGTTGGAGTCTCCCAGTAGTAGCTTCAGCTAGAAGCAGGGACACCCTGGACTCTCTGGGCATTCCTCAGGCAACTAGTCAGTGAACCCACTTGTGATGGGGCAATACCGGACCTAGTACTCACTAACAGGGACAGTATTGCAGATGTCAATGAGGGAGGCCACCTGGGAACCAGTGATCACTGTATGGTGTGATTCGATATAATGATGGTTGTGGACTCAAACCACACAAGGGCAAGGGTCCTGGACTTCAGGAGGGTGGATTTTGTAAAGATGGATGAATGCCACAGGAATGATCTGGCAGAAGGGATGGCCTGGGTGGGGTAGAGGAACAGTGGGGCGAAGCTAAAAGGAGCATAGTACAGTCAATAAACCTCTGCCACAAACAAGTGAGCAATCTGTTCAATTTCAGTTGGTTACCATCTGTAGCCTGTCACCCCTGAAAGAGGACTTCTAGTCTCAGTGGGCCTACCCGTCAACAAAATTCAATAAATAAATAAAAGCAAGAGGAAAAATAGACTGTTATGGGTCTCAAAAGAGGTGACTGAAAAGGTAAAGGCAAAAAGATAGCGTTCAGAAGGTATAGACACAGAGAGAGGAAGATAGGAGGTGTATCATATGAACATACGAACATATGAAGAAGCCAGCAGAAGGCCATTTGGTCTATCAAGTCTGCTTGTATTAGAGGGTCCAAGCTTGAGCTAATGTCCCTGACCTCCCTCCCACTCCTTCCATCCTCCCTACCCATGATCCTTACCTTCTCCCATGCCTATCCCAGCCTCTCTTAAAGCTGCCCACTGTCTTCAACCAGATGACTTCTTCTGGCAGTGCATTCCAATTGTCCAACTCTGTGAAGAAGTGCTTCCAACTTCCCTCTTAAACCTCCCACTCTCCAGCTTAAGACTGTGCTCCCTCATGTTATGGTTGCCACTAGCTTAAACAGACTTCTCCTCACCAACCTTATTTATCCCTTTCAGGTACTTGAAGGTCCCAATCATGTCCCTCTCTCTCTCCTGTCTTCCAGGAGTACATGTTTAGAGCCCTCAATCTCTCCTCATATGCCTTACCCTGATGACCAGCTATCATCTTTGTAGCCCTCCTCTGGACCTTCTCCAGCAGGTTAATGTCCTTTTTGAGATGTGGGCACCAGTACTGAACTCCATACTCTAGATGCGGCCTTACCAGTGACCAGTATAAGGGCAGTATAACCTCCTCTCTCTACTACTGATCCCCCTAGATATGCATCCCAGCATCTTGTTTGCCCTTTGCGCTGTTTTCTTGCACTCGTGGAGTGCTTCAGGTCACTAGTGATCATCACTCCCAGGTCCTTCTCCTCCTCTGATGCAGATATTCGGACTCCACCCAGGTAGTACTTTATTCTTGGCTCTAATATGCATAACTTTGCATTATTTGGCATTGAAGCCAAGCTGCCAGATCCTGGACTACCTCCCAGCTTTTCCAGATATTCCTGTAGGTCCTGTATCCCTTCAGCTGTGTTCACTTTCCCACAGAACTTGGTGTCATCTGCGAATAGGCACATTTTACCCTCAATGCCATCTCCAATGTCATTGATGAAGACATTGAGCAACACTGGCCCCAGCACTGAGCCCTGGGACCCCACTGGTTACCTCTCTGGTGCTAGACAGCTCTCCCCACAACCACCCTCTGGGTTCTGTCCCTCAGCCAGTTTTCCACCTATCTGGCCATTTTTCCCAACTCTGAGATCCACCAACTTCCTGATCAACCTTTTGTGGGGCACAGAGTCAAAGGCCTTACTGAAATCAAGATAGAGGATGTCTACACGCTTGGCCTCTGTCTATTGTCTTAGTGACACAGTCAAAGAAGTCAATCAGATTTGTTTGACACAATCTCCCCATGAACCCATGCTGCCTCTCATCCTGGAGACCATGCTCCTCTAGATATTCCACCAACCTTTCCTTTAGTATGGTCTCCATGAGCTTGCCCACAATTGAGGTCAGACTGACTGGTCTGTAATTCCCTGGATCATCCTTGAGACCACTTTTGTTGAGGGCATTACATTTGCTGTTTTCAGTCCTGTGGTACCACGCCTGAGTCTAGTGAACTATTAAATAGGTCTGCCGGTGGACCTGCCAGCTCCTCAGCCAGTTCCTTTAGTACCCTTGGATATACTCTGTCCGGGCCTGGTGATTTGTCCACCTTCAATGCCAGCAGCCCTCCCTCACTCTATCAGCCCTCCCCACTCGCCAAAGGGAGTCCCACCCCTGCCCAGAACTGTACCCCGAGGAGCGAGGTCGCGAGGTGCTTCTCAGCCCTCCCCACATCGCCGGAAGGGAGTCCTGACCTGCCCAGAACTGTACCCCGAGAGCGGAGGTCGCGAGGTGCTTCTCAGCCCTCCCCACATCGCCGGGAGGGAGTCCCCACCCCCTGCCCAGGTAATAGCCCTTTTCCAACGCATGAAGAAAAGCCAGCATCTGTCTGCATTGGCGGCAACTGAAACTGCGTTGGCGCTTTTTGAGTCGAATTTAAAATATCTCTCCGAGCCAAACGCCAGGACTGTAATAATTTGAAGCGCTTTTCAGCCACATAGTAAAGATAGAGCAGATTTGTTAATTACTGTCTATGTCCCTGCTCTGTGTTTCCTGCATTTTTACCCTGTTACATGAAATGGGACTGTGTTCCTCCCTTGAATTAAGTTAATCTGATTTAGATGGGTTTTCCACTTATTCAAGCTGCCTGGTAGCCCACTGTTATTTGTATTGTCCCTTGAGTTTTACTAGTATCCCAAATCAGTTTATGCACTCAGAGTTGCACAGAAGCTGGTAATCTGCCCCCGCCCCTGTTTAATTACAGCCACAGAGGCTCAGCCCTCCACCCTATCCCTAGCTCATATCCTCTCTGCTTTGTCCTGTCCCCTCCTCCCCGCCCCCATACCTATTTTAATCCTTGCCTCTTCTCTCCTTTCCTTCCAGAACTGTACCCCGAGGAGCGGAGGTCGCGAGGTGCTTCTCAGCCCTCCCCCACATCGCCGAAGGGAGTCCCGACCCCCTGCCCAGGTAATAGCCCTTTTTCCAACGCTGAAGAAAAGCCAGCTCTTCCTGCATTGCGGCAACTGAAACTGCGTGTTGGCGCTTTTAGTCGAATTTAAAATATCTCTCCGAGCCAAACGCCAGGACTGTAATAATTTGAAGCGCTTTTCAGCCAGAGCATTCTCGCTAACGCCAGCGCTCGCTCCCCACCACCCCACCACCACCTTGCTCGCTCTCCACTTTATAGGAAGTGAGGTCAGGTGATCGGCTGAAATATCCTATCAGCCAACTTTACCAGCAGCAGGTTATACAAACTGTACACTAGTGGCGCTGCAGCATCTATCCCTCTCCGTAGTTGCTATGAACACTTTACTGCTTGCTATCCTCTACTTGCCTGGACCCCACAGCTCGCCCCCTACCCCCTAGTGGCACCCAACCCCTACCATTATAACTGTTGCACCATCCCTCAGCCATCAAAGGTACACACAGATTCCGTAACCCCATCAGGCCTCCATACCAGACAAAGCTGAACCCGTGGCCATTATTTTTCTCATGCTAAACTTAACCCACACTTTCGCACCAGGTATCACGCTGCACCTCTAGTGTCCTCCCGGACCCCTGCCCCACCACCCTCCCTATCCTCCCTAATGTCCCTCTCCCTTAGCTACTTTCCTGTATTACTCCTAGCCTTCCCATCCCACCACCAAAGCAAAACGTCTCTCAACCTACCAGTTACAGTGTCTCTCATCAAACTAAGTATGCTGGCCCTCCTCAGGCACACCCTCCTATCCTCCTTGTATCTGGTAACATCCACCCCAACCCAGGTCCACCCATGAAGATTGCCTCCCCTAAAAGCCTGGAGGGGCGGCTGCGGCCTGCTACCCTAAATATATGCAGCCTTCCCAAAAACACACACCCCTCCAAGGCTGGATCACTCAGCATGCTCCTGACATATTGCACTTTCTGAGACCTGGCTCACTGACAAAATACCCAGTGAAGCGGTCTCCCTCCTAATTATGCTCTCTTCCGGCAGATAGGCCCAGCAAGAGGCGGGGGCTGTGCAATATATGTCAAATCCTCTCTCAATGCCACTGAAGTCCATACACCAGCATCACAATACGGTGCCCAGGTACTCACAATAAAACTCAGCCTGGTACCAAAACACTCCACATCATCTCGGCTCACATCCCCCAGAAATCAAAAACTGCTTTGACTCTATTCTCCAAATCATCTCCCATCTACCCAACACTAAGCGAAGTCATCGTTATGGGGATTTCAATGTAAACTGGTTATCCTGGCCTCTTCCAGCTACAAAGATGCCGCCCGGCCTTTGATCTCACTCAACTAGTCGCCTCCCCACCAGAAGGGACTGCAGATCCGGGACCTCCACCCTCCTGGACCTCATCTTCACCAACCGGCCGAAATCTCTCCGAAACTACAGTACTCCCTGCTGCTATCAGTGACCACTCTCCAGTTACTTGCTGGTGGTCGGTGCAAGTTGCCCCAGCACCCCTAAAATCTCCTGGCAACGTAGACTCAAACAGGGTGGTTTAAAGAACCTTAAAGCCCACCTAACCAACAGCAACTGGCTCCCCATTTACACTGCCCAGTCAGTTGACTCCGCTCTGGATCACTTTATAACCACCTTCAACAAAGCCTGTGATTTACTCCCGCCTTTTCTAAGCTAGTTGTAAATCCAGATCCACCCCTTGGATCACACCCCCCCTAAGCCTGCTCCAGCAAAGAGATAACCTCTGGCACAAAGCCATAGACTCCCAAAGCACCCTGGATGGACAACTCTGCAGGGAGGCCCTCAATAAATGCACATGGGCTTTCGGCAGGCGAAAGCCACTACTACCAACACACCCTAACCTCTACCTGGGGTGATGGGAAAAATTTTGGGATAACATAAAGGAACTCAGTGGCAATCTCACCCCCATCCCCACTAACAACTCACTATTAATGGTGAGGTCACCAAGATCATCCACTATCGCTTGAAGCCCTTAACTCGGCCTTCTGGATCCATCCACATCCTCCTCCTAACTCCCCCAACTCGAGCTCTACCAATACCCCCCTTCCGGCTCCGAGTCATCACCTACCACGAGGCAAAACGCTATATTACCAGGGCCATCTCTCATACCCGCTACAGCAATGACTCCCTTGATCTTAAACTCCTGAGGCTCTCCCTTGATGCCACTCTCTACCACACTCACTAAAATTCTTAACCTCTCGCCTGCCTAGGCCAGTTCCCTCACCTGGAAGAGACATACAATCACGCCCATCCTGAAGGAGGGTGACCCCACCAACACCAGCAACTACAGACCCATCTCAATACTTCCACCTCTCTCCAAAGCCCTAGAAAGAATAGTCTCTGACCAGTTAACCTGAACACCTATCTAAGCATATGCCCTCAGCCAGGAGCAGCATGGTTTCGCTCAGGTCATAGTACCATCACGCTCTCACAGAGCTCACCTCATTCCTACATGAAGCCCTCGGCCATGGCTCAATTGCAGGGCCATATATGTGGACCTAACCAAGGCCTTTACACGGTCAGTCCACGAGCTTCTGCTTCAAGTCCTCCCTAAACTAAATGTGGTCCCGGAGACATTGACCTGGTTCAAGGATTACCTCACAGGCCGCTTGCAACAAGTCAGGATATTCTCCACCCTCTCCACCCTAAAACAGTTTCCTCAGGGGTCCCTCAGGGTCAATCCTAGGCCCACTGCTGTTCACCCTCTTCCTAAACTCCTCCTAAGGCTTGCAGTGGTCAGTTGCTCCTCTATGCCGATGATGCGGTTCTGTTCTGAAACACCCCACCCTACCCTCCAGCAGGTCCTTCAAAGGCACTTCCGGGAACTAGAGACCTGGTTCTCTGAACACCGCCTAATTATCAACTATAATAAAACTAAGTCCATGATTTTTGCCCACCGCCAAAGTCCTCATAGTCAGTCTGCTCTCCTCATCAAGAACGCTCTAGGTGCCCTCATGGAACAAGTTTCCAATTTCAAATACCTAGGTGTCACTCTAGACACCTCCCTCTCTTACCAGAGGCACACCCAAATTCTCTCCTCCTCTATCAGCTCTAGGGTGGGCATCCTGTATCGGCTCAAGCACTGCTTACCCCAGGCGATGCAGCTCGCAGTCACCTCCTCCATCCTCTCCCTGGTGGACTATGGGATCACTATATACAGCTCTGCTGAACCCACCTCCCTGAACAGGATAAACATTGTCCTGAACAAAGCCTGCCGCCTAGTCACTGGTTGTGATAGGCTAACCCACACCTGTGATCTCTATCGCTATCTGGTTGGTTAAACTTCCAACATCGATTACAGTTCCACACCTGCATCCTTGCAAAAAAATACACCTTCACCTAGCCCCTCACGGACTTTTCCCTTAATCAGTTCTGCACCTCACAGGTGCAATACAAGACTCACCGAAGCTCCCCTTCCTTGTACCTCAATGTAGAACTTCCCTAGGGCAAAGATCCTTCCGATACCGAGCCCTCTCTGGCTCAATGCTTTACCACACTCACTCTCACAGACCCACAGCATCTCTCAATTTAAAACAGGCCTCAAAGCTCACCTCCTTGAGAGAGCCATATGTGGCTGCGGCTAACTCTGCTCACCCAGTTAACTGCCCTCCCCCTACTCTCGACTCAGGGCCACACAAGGCCCCACGTATCTCACCAAGAATCCTCGCCTGGGTATCCCAAGATTGCTGCCTAACTTCCTCAACAGTCATTAAGTTTTGCCTGGACTGCTCCTTTGATTTTGTTATGTATATTCTGCCTGTTCCAAGTATGTTCTCTACTGTATTTGTCTACCTCCACCCTTGTAACGACGTAGACCTTTGCAAAAGAGTCTGTGACTCAAGGGTTGTAATTCTGATTGTTTCCAATAAATAAAATAAAATAAATAAATAAATAAATCCTCCTCTATCCCTACATCTGTGTTCCCCCCAACTCTTCATTTCCCTCCTGAAGGCACTGGTCCATCCTTCTCCCTGGTGAAGACGGAACAGAGTATTCATTTAGTATCTCTGCTTTTCCCCATTATCCTCCACCCATTCCACCCCTTTCTTAAGCCCAACAATCCCTTCCTTCTCGTCCCTTTTTCTCACTTATATACCAAAGAAAGCTTTCTCCCTTCTTAATTCCTTCAGATATCTGCAGCTCTTTCTGTGCCTTTGCTCCTGGACTTCCTTATGTAACCCTGGTGGCCACCCCAGTCTTACACCCTGCCTACTACCCTGGATATAGGCTAAGGTGGTTAGCTAGCTAATAACATTTTTTAAAACCTTAAGTGAGTGCCTCCACTCAGGGTGCTTTACATGGGTGAGATGGTACTGGGTGTAGCCCCTGAGCTGCTACACCACCAATGGTAACCAGTTACCTTCCCCAGACATGCCCCAAGATACAGCTCCCACATTTCAACATTTTGAATTAATGGCTCTTTCTAATAATATGCTCACACAGGATTTCAAACAACAAATAACAAGATATTTATTTGGGGTAATAAAGGAGCTAAGAAAGGGAAACTGGAGGAGTAGAGGTTGTCTTACCGATTTACAAATGTACAGAGATCATTTTGGATTTTGCTGGTGAACCCTCCAGCTGGGTGGCTACATATTAACAGGCAGACATAAATCACATTTTACCATTCGACTTAAGACATCCAGAGCCCTGGCTATCTAGCTGCTGATAAATCAGATGTTAAACATAATTATTAATATTACCCACACTGGTACCAGTCCCAGATACAGCAGAAACCCCGCAATCTCATACCATACTGGTTAAACAGATACCACAGTTCAAGATGTTGCAGGCCTGATGGAGTTGCAGCTGGTCAAGGTGGCCTGCTATTAATTTGAGGGTGGGGCAACTTGGAACCAGATTTTGTAAAGCAGAAAATTACTATTTACAACCACAGCAGGGATTGCCCTGCACTTTAACAGACAAAGCAGGGATTGCCCTGCACTTGCAAGAGATCAGGGATTGCCCTGCACTCGCAGACTTCTGAACATTCCAGAACAAACTATGGATCTTACATCCAGAACATTCAGCACAATATTTGAAAGTCCCATCCAGTCTAATAGAGTGATGCTTCTGTCAAGCATCCTAAACGCAGTTTAAACACAGTCACATCCAGTACTTTATATACCAAAAGGCATCCATCCAGAGTAAGTTGGCAATGACACTTTTATCAAGCATCCATACTTTAGTCACAGGCAGTCACATCCAGTACATTCTATATACCAAGAACATTATCCACAAACGGAGTCCTATCCAGCACATCTAGCCATTTAACACTTATACCAAGCGCTCTTAGATGAAATTCTGTGCAGACACAGGTACATTCTCTTTAAGGTATCTTAGACATTAATATACTCTAGGGCCTCCTGTCTCATGAAGTGGCAAGTGCGTCTTGGCAGACAGCTCCACAATGGCAGGACTCTAACCCATAGCTACACATTTATATGATTCACTAAGCCCAGCATCTTGCTGCACCTGCAACTTAGCCATTTGGGCTACAGACAAGATGCATCCATTACTCGAACTAGGCAGTCTCTTATGGGGTTAGTAGCCCAGACTGATGACTTCAATACTTCACACTTAACAGCACCATTTCTTAATGGGCATGGAGCCCCAAGATTACTTGCTTAGCTTCTCCCTCGCACCTGGGGGTACAAGGGTACTCACTCAGGTCCTCCACGGGTCTCATCCACAATCAAAGGCATCCTGAAGACTTCTTCTGCTCTCTCACCGCTGAGGTACTTGGTCAGCACTCTCACCACTGCATGATGTCATCTGGTCTGGCCAGTGCCTCACCGCTGCTGGACATCTGATTCTTCGTTCCACATCTTTCCCGACATGGGAGGGAAGGCTAGCCTCTGGAGGACAGTACTGGCAACCTCCAGACTAGCTGTTGCAGAAAGCCCAATTATTGTAACTAGTTAACTGTTAACTGAAGAAAATAACAAATGCCCTCTGAAGACTGAAAGGGCTTGAAATTAAGTGGCACAGGCCTGATGGCATGGCTGGAGCCTGAGCCTCCACCATGGGGGCTCCCAGCAAGCTGGAACCTACTCTGCTGCTCTCTCTCTCAGTTCTGCATCTCTGAATCTCCTCTGAATCTCCAGACAAACTGACAACATTGTCCCTTTATAGAGCTCCTAGCTCGACTCCTGATTGTTAGCAGGGATGGGGTGACATGTCTCCAAGTTGCTGAAGGACCTGTCAATCAGAACACTCGAGGCACAATTGGGTTGTGGAATTTGCACCTAAAATAATGTCCCTGTAAGCCCCCATAAGCATTTGGGTGCTTACCCATGAATGCTGTGAATGTCCCTGAAGTCCTGGCTATCTATTGCTGCAATTCCATTGGCTGTACTGCTGGCAATGGCTGCTTAACCCACTGTCCCTTATAGCAGATTAGATACAGTCCTAAATAATGTCCTGGTGCAGTCAGAAAGAAGTAATTATTTGCCTCAAATGCCCCACAGTTCTATAGCTTAAAGGCTGTACTTGCAATCACTGCACAGATGAAAAACATGGCTCTTTTACTTTCCTGTCAGCTACTGCACTTATGCAAGCTCCCTTGCAGCAGCTGACAGGCTGACACACAGAGTCCCAGATACTGGAATTGCCTAGGAAACAGTACTCATTTTAACTTTAAACACTTTTCCCCACATGCACAGTATATTCCCAACAAGCAGCAACAGTTCCATTATGTAAAACATTTTAATTCTTTACTTTTCGGCTGGAGCTGAACATAGCTACCCTGGAGGCAGCCAGATACACTGTTATGCATTATTCAGATGACCGGGCCCTACACAGACATACTCAAATGAGCCCCGGTCAGAACTCCTTTAATTCCCATCTGAGCGGTCCCCCAGCAGGCTGTCCGTGGTCACGGGTCCCAAATAGGTGGAAGGGATCCTGGGACCCACGGCACAGTCCCTGAGGCGACAGCAAAACAAGTGCTCTACATCAAAGACGCTTTGCATGCCAATCTAACTCCCACTGCCCTGGAGGCAGTGCTTTTGGCAGCGGAGCCCAAGATCAGCAGTTTAAGCCCCGAGGGGCTGGATTTTCATTTGACTGCAAGCTGGGGCACTCACGAGAGCAAACAGGACCTGAGAAGCCAGAAAAATTAGAGGCCAAGTCAGGAGAAGCCCGAGAGACAGTGGGAGAAGGACAGAACAAACCAGGCTAAGGTAAACCCAGACTGGCATTTCTAAGGAACCCCCATTTGCAAAGGGGTTACACTTATTGCCTCTCTAGCCAACCTTAGGTAATTTCCTATCCACCTTTTCTTGGTCTTGCTGAATTTTCTATAGGCCAGGGATTTTCTATAGTATCAGGGAAACAGAGGGAAGCAGGATAAGCAGTAAGGAGCACAAGGTGCAAACTGAAGAGAGAATAGCCCAGGAGGTAATACAAGGAACAATACATTTTCTAGGTATACAAGTCAAGTGAAAAGAGGAAGACCAGAGGTGGGATTGAAGGGTTAAAAGGAAGAGGGGATTGTAAAGAATTTGTCACCAGGAAAAGGCAGACATCCTGAACAGATACTTTTGTTCAGTGTTCCCAGATGGAGAGAGAGGGGCCACAAAAAGTAACAGAAGCTGTGGAGGAGGTAGACACTAGTCCTTTTCAGAGAAGAGAGTCCTGAAGAGACTCGCTAATCTGAAGGTGAACAAAGCAATGGCACCAGATGGGGCATACAAGGGTATTGATGGAAGTGAGGGAAATACTGACTGCACCTCTGACAGTCCTGTTTAACAGCTTACTGAAAACAGGAGTGGTTCCGGAGGACTGCAGGAGGGCAGATGTAGTCCCACTACACAAAAGTGGTAGTAGAGAGGAGGCTGGTAATTGTAGCCCAGTCAGCTGACATCGGTGGTGGGAAAACTAACGGAATTACTGGTGAAGGAAAGGGAAGACCCAAGGTAGCTTGGTTTCACAGGATGGAGGTCATGTCAAACGAATGATAGATTTCTTTGACTGGGTGACAAAGGAGTTAAATCAGGGCAGAGCAGTGGTCGTGACCTACTTAGATTTCAGTAAGGCTTTCAACACCATTCCACATAGGAGACTAGTAAGCAAGCTGGGTAGCTTAAGAGTGAGTGCAAAGGTGGTAAACTGGGTAGGAATTGGTTAGGAACAGGCAACAGAGGGTGGTGATAAATGGGGTTCACTCCAAGGAAGGGAGGTGACTTTGTATGTTTGTATGGTCATATCAGGCACTGTGATAAAACAGTTACATTGAGAGGATTTTACACAGAGAACTCAATGCAAATTATAATAATAAAATCAAGTACTTCAGACGTAAATAAACTTCTGCAAGGAAGTATCATAGCAGGAGAACAATAACTAATTGGATGTTTACTTAGACAAAAAAGCTTTCTTTGAAATACTGAATTATAAATCAGTTTTGAGATACAGACACTTCCAAAGTAAATCAAACATTTTCAGAGAAGTGTGACAGCTGAAACCTATGAACTACTAGGTTTTATATAGTTAGAGTTTCCTAAAGCAGATTTTGAAGCAATCTTGAAATTGCTAAATTTTAAACCTGGAAATTGCAAGAATATAACTTGTAGTGGGTTACAAACCCCACATCTTTGTCAGTATTATACATTTTATTTCTCCATTCCTGGGTATCTTTACATTTGTCCTTTAGTACTACATGTTATGTGATTTAAGGAAAAAAAAAAAAGATCCCACTGGTGCCTGCATGTCTGGGTGTTGTATTGGGAATCTATATAATTTAATTCAGGGACTCGGGTCTGACCGGTTTCACATACAGTACATACTAGGCTTGTGCACATTTCATTCCTGCTCAGGTATCTCTGACTCTTGGAGTAACAGCTCTGCACACCTTTGATGTCACATCTTTTCCCAGTATGTAGAGAGGTCGTGAGGGCTTTTGGAGCAGCCCTCCCATAATTGGAGCCATTTCTGCCAGCTGAATCCCTGAATTCCAGGAGGTCGTGAGGGCTTTTGGACAGCCCTCCCCATAGTTGGAGCCGTTTCTGCCAGGCACAGAGCGCTGAAACTCTGTGGAGGTGTCTGAAGTCGTGACCGAAATATTTGTACACAGTGTGCTTGCTCTGCCAATGCTATGCATTGGCTGCCCCACCACCACACTTGGTAAACACTGTAATATATAGCTGAAATAACCTATCGCCCACTTCCCCACTAGCAGCTTATATTACTCCACCACTAGTGGCCACCAAATGCAGTCAGCTCATACAGTACATAGACAGCAAATCATGGACCCACCCCTCCCTAGTACTAGTCTTTCTTACCTCCCTGATCTCACCAGCAGCTCTATCCATTTCCACCTGCACAGCAGCATTGCCACTAAACAGGTTTATAAGTGGCAATCTCCCTCCCTGCCCCTTCTAATGCACCACTGGGGCCCCAAAATCACTGTTGGATTTCCCCGTTGGCATAATGCCCACACTTATTTCCACCCTGGGATACTAGTTAACCCCTATGCATACATCCTTCGGCTGCACTGCCACCCTAACCCCCAAGTGTCGCAGCCCCAAACCCCTGTCCACAACTACCTACCTGGACACCATCCACCTTTGTCTCTGACTATTTTAGGCCACCTCGTACACACCCTCCCAATCCCAGTTGTACCCACAAAAAATACTACCTCCAAAACCATCCATGTCTCACCAAAACTGCTCCAGCTAGTCTACTCCGCATACCTCCTCCTTCTCCTCTTATCAGGAAATGTGCATCCTAACCCAGGACACAGAAGGGCAAGCATGCAAGCCTGCTACTGGCATCCCTAAATATCTACAGCCTTCAGTAAAAGTTCACCTCCCTCCAGGGCTGGATTGCGCTGCACTCACCAGATGTCCTTGCCTTATCAGAGACCTGGCTCTCAGAAAATGTCCCAAATGGATCTGTCGCCCTCAGTGACTACACCTTATACCGAGCTGACAGAATAAGCAAGAGGGGAGGTGGGTGCGCCATCTACGTTAGATCCACTCTGCATGCCTTCTCAGTCTCCATCCCACCACCTGCCCATGGTGCCCAAACCCTCACTGTCAAGCTAAGCTTTAGCAACTCAAGTAAATGCTATACATCTTGGCTGTCTACATCCCCCACAGAAACCAAAAAGCCTGCCCTTGACTCTGTACTGGCCAGTATCTCCCACCTCCCTCCCAAGAGCAAAATCATTTTATTGGGTGATTTTAATGTAAATTGGATATCCCCTGCATCTTTCCACTACAAAGAGACTGTTCTGGCTAATGACCTCACTCAAGTTATCCAGTCTCCTACCAGGCTGGATCCAAAAACTGGGACATCCACATTTATCGACCTTATCATCACCATCTGCCCCAAAACCTCTCCTATATCAAAGTGCTCCCAGACTCAATAAGTGACTATTCCCCAGTTACCTACTGGTGGTCTAATAAAATCTCCCTACCCCCAAGGTCACCATCCAAAGGCGTTAATAAAGGTGCCCTCCTCACCTCAAATCCTGCCTTGCCTCCTTCAATTGGTCTCCTATTCACACTGCTCAGTCCGCAGATGCCGCCTTACCTATTTTATTGCCACCTTTAACTCTGCCTGTGACATCTTTGCTCCCTTCTCCAAGCATACAGTAAAGCATCAGGACACCCCTGGATTTCCAAGCAATACTTGACCAAATGCACCTAAGAGATAACCTCTGGCAAAGGCCCTTGACTGCAACTCCCCAAGACAGACAGCGTTACAAGGAAGCTCGTAACAGTTGCACATGGGCTATCAGGCAAGCCAAGCAGCATACTACAAACAAGCCCTCACCTCCTCCTGGGGCTCCGGAAGCAAATTCTGGAGCAACATTAAGAACTGTCTGGGAAAATGTATCCCTTCCCAGTGCAGCTTCTGATAGATGGAGTTATCTCCCAGGACCCAAAATCTATCACCGATGCCCTCAATACAGCTTTCACTGACCTCAGCCATATCCTCCCCTAACGTCTTTGACCCGATGAGTAACCACCCATTAATACTTCTGCCACCTTCAACCATACCCCTTTTGGCTATGAATCATCTCCTGCAATGGAAAATGCTCTCTCAACAAAGCTCTGGCAACTCTTGCTATAGTAGTGACTCCTTGAACATCAAGCTCATCCACTCTACGATGGATGTCACCCTGCCCCATCTCACCAAAATCCTTAACCTATCCTTATGTCTCAGCCAATTCCCCACATCTTGGAAAAGAGCAGTTATAACTCCCATCTTGAAGAGTGGTGTCCCACTTCCATTAGCAACTATAGGCCAATATCTATCCTGCTCCCCCACACACAAAGGCCCTTGAAAAATTGTGGCTGACCGCTCACAGACTACAGTACCTGACCAAACACAATCTGCTCTGTCAGGAGCAACATGGTTTCGGAGGGGTCAAGCAGCACCTCCACTGCCCTTGAATTACTTCATATATACATGAGGCCCTGGAACAGGGCTCAGTGGTAGGAGCTCTCTATGTTGATCTGACCAAAGCCTTTGATCAGTCAGTCACTCGCTTCTTCACACCCTACCATCCCTGAATATGTCCCAGAGGCTACCTCCTGGCTCAAAGACTATCTCTCTGGCTGGACCCAGCAGGTAAAAATTAATACAACCTTATCCTCCAGTAGGCCAGTCCTAACTGGTGTCCCACATGGATCCATTCTAGGCCCATTACTATTCACCCTCTTCCTGAACTCCTCTCAGTCCTGCAGTGGGAAGCTACTGCTTTATGCAGGCGATGCTGTAGTTTTTGGAAACATCCCCATCCCAATGCTCTACAATCCACCCTGCAGGTCTTCTTTCTACGGAGCTGGAAACCTGGTTCTCTGAACATCGCCTTATACTTAACTACAAAGAAGACAAAATCTATGATCTTCGCCCACTGCCAGAACCTGATCAGTAACACACCTCTAATAGTGACAAACTCCATGGCATTGAACTATAGCAGGTGTACTGCTTCAAATACCTGGGAGTCATGTTGGACACCTCCCTCACCTACCACACACATACAACAAGTCTCCTCCTCCTCTGTTAACTCCAGGCTGGGGATCCTGTACAGACATAGACATGCATCCCCGCAGGCGATGCATCTAGCTGCGTCTTCCTCAATTCTCCCTTTGGTGGACTACGGCATAGTTATTTATGGGTCTGCTGACCATACTGCCCTATGCGGCATCACCCTCACCTCAATAAAGCATGCCATTGGTCTGGTCTCTAATTGTGACAGGTTAACTCATACTTGTGAGCTTTACAAATATACTGGTTGGCTAAAGCTCCAAGATAGGCTTAAGTATCACACCTGCCTCCTTGCAAAAAGATACTACACAAACAGGCACCAATTGGCCTCCACCCCTTATCCATACAGTTTTCACATAGGAGGCCCAGGCACTCTGCAAACTCCTCCCTACAAGTACCTCATTGTAGAACCTCCCTGGTCAACGGTCCTTCTGATATCATGCCCCTCTGTGGCTAAGCAGCCTATCATCCACTGTCTCCCTTGCATCCAGTCTGAGCCAATTTAAAGCAGGTCTCAAGTCCTTCCTCCTTAACTCTGCAACCTGTGACTGTATATAACTTCCCCCCTTATGGATTTCACCTCCCTTTCTGACTCACACACAGAATCATATTATAGGCAGGTTCCTGCTCTAGTACACTGAGGTGGCCCCGGCATAGGAACTTCTTTCTCTCCCATGCTAAGGCTCCTCAAATTCACTGTAACACTATGACTCTGGGCCTATTTTAAGACCCTCCAAACTATATATACTGTCATATGTACGTAATGTTGACCCGGGACCTTCTTTAAGATCCCTGCTGATGTAACCTTACAATGTATACTGTGCAGAATGTTTAGATTTGTAATATTTAAGTGATGCTTGTGTATTTTCTTTTTTCTTTCCTACTGATGTGGAGCCTTTGCAAAGGAGTCTATGACTCAAAGGTTGTAATTCTGATTCTTTCAATAAATAAATAAATATACACTGTTGCATTCATCTACCTGTATGTGATACAGATTTTGCATCTTCAACTTTGGCATTGTGTGGTACCCTATTCTTCCTTGTTAGTTATACTATGTCTATATGAACAGTTTTGTCGCTATGGGTATAAAAGTGCATTCTTACATTCTCTGGGTGAGAGAAGTGCAAGCTAAGCTGAGTAGTTCTGTCACACAAAGGACTTGAGA
The DNA here is from genome assembly GCA_016271365.2 of Neoceratodus forsteri. Taxonomy (NCBI): domain Eukaryota; kingdom Metazoa; phylum Chordata; order Ceratodontiformes; family Ceratodontidae; genus Neoceratodus; species Neoceratodus forsteri. The sequence continues at coordinate 153,180,887 of CM028131.1, read as the reverse complement.
AGAAACTCTTATAATCATAAGAGACAGGAACTGTACATATAACGACGCCCACCCTGGTCCCATATCTCCGTAAGTCTTTCAAAGAATTCAATCAAGTTGGTCTGGCAGGACCTACCACTATGAATCCATATTGATTGTCATCCAGAGGCCCTCCTTCTAGATGCCTCCATTAGTTTACCTACAATGGAGGTAAGACTAACTGGGCAGTCATTTCCGGCTCCTCCCTTCCTGTAATGGCATCACCTCAGCCCTTTCCAGTCCCCAGGAACCCTTCTCTTGAGCAGTGACAGATTAAATAACCTTATGAGTGGTGCTGCCAGCTTCGTTATAATTCTTGAGCACCCTTGGATGAATTCTATCCAGGCCCAATGCTTTGTCCATCCTCAGTTTTCCTATTTCTTACAATATTCTATCCTCAATGAAGGGACTTGAGTCCATCTCCCTGCCCATCCTTCCCTGCTTTGTTCACTCTCCCCCTACCATGAAGACTGATGAAGTATTCATTCAGAACATTAGCCTTTTCTATATCCCTCTACCAGTGCCAACCTTCCCCTTGAGCTTCATAATCCCTCGCCCCTTCCTTCTGTCACTCACATATCTGAAAACTTCTTATCCCTGATTTTTGCCTCCTCGCTATATTCTGTTCTGTTTCTGCCTCCGCCCTTCTGATAATTTTCCCTGCTTCCCTTAGTTTTTCCTTATATACCTCCCTGTATGTCTATCTTTCTGAGAGGCTTTATGTACCCTGAATGTCCTCCTTTCTCCTAACTGCATTCCTCACTTCTGTTATGAACAAAAGTGGCGTCCTCCCCTTTATTGTTGCTCACCATCCTAATGCATAGTTCTGTCGCCTTCAATATTCCTCTTTTAATTTCCCCACAGCTCCTCCACGTCATCCATGTTCTCCTTCCCTTCTAGCTCCTTCCGCACAATTTCTGTCACCCTCCTAAATCTGCCTTCCTAAAGTCTAGCACTTTAGTGATAGAACTGCTCTTAACCTGACCTTTTTAATTCTAAAGCTTACTGTTCTAAGGTCACTGTCACCCAAATTTTCCCCAACCTCCACCTCCTCGACACCATCCCCATTTGTCATAACCAGATCTAGTATGCCCACCCCAGTAGGTTCTGTGACTAGCTGATAAATGAACACTTCCTGCATGGCTTCCAACAGCTCCCTACTCCTTTCTGTGGATGCTGCTGATTTCCAATCCACGCCTCATAGATTCAGATCTCCCACCACCATGACTTCCCATTTACTGGCCATCACCTGTATCTCCCAATCATCTCTATCCACTTCCTCCCTTGATTTGGTGGTCTGTAGACCACCCCTGCCCTCACTGCCTTCCCTCCTTTTTGCTTAATGTGACATAGGGTCTCTGTTGATCCATCCTCACTCACCATCACCAGAATCCTCCTTCATACAGGGCAACCCTCCACCCCTTTTTCCTGTCCTGTCCCACCTGTAGAGTCCATACCCTGGTAATTCCACCTCCCAACTGTGGTTTTCAGTCCACCAGGTCTCCATAACTGCAATTAGGTCCAGGTCATCCGCCGCCACCACTGCCTGCAGGTCTCCCATCTTATTTCCTAGACTTCTGGCATTAGTTGGCAATCCCTTCCACCAGCCCTGCCTTTCTCCATTTCCTTACCCCGATCGCCTCTTGCCCCTAGATGTGGGGGTCGAGTTAGGTAAGTTCCACCTGCCATTTCACTGGACTGCGCCAAGCTTCGTACTCCCCTCTCCTAGTTTAAAGCACTCCATAGTATTTTATCTATGTATCCCTGCAGTTTTCCCTCAATAGTCTAGCCCTCTTCATTTTATATATAACCTGTCCCTCACATACAGATGGTAATCCATCCACGTGTCCCCCAATCACCTATAAATTCATTGCCCTCCCTCCTGCACCGCTGCCTCAGCCAGTGGTCCTTGAGTCTCAATTGTCTAGCTGTACTGGTGCAGAGTACTGGCAGAATGTTCAAAAAAGCTATGGAATTTACCATCCTCATGCACCTCTTGCTAGCTCCATGAATCTTTGAATGGCAAAGAAACTGGTTTTGGGGCTGTTTACCTGCGCTCACTTTCAGATCATATATTTTTTCCCATAGACTATAATGGAAAACTTTAAAGTTTAATAACTTTTGAATGGATTAATATTTTTCACCAAACCATCACATCTGTGAGGTAAAGGCTTTCACCCTGAGAATTTCAGACCACAACCTAAAGCATTTCTGAGATCCAGGGACAAAGAAATGTCAAAACATGGATTTTTTCTGTTTATTCAACACTCTGTATCTCAGGGACCACACTCCAGATTCCCACAAAATTTGGCAGGTCAAGAAACCTACTCCTAGATATTATGTTTGCCAACTTTCATGCACATCCATTTAATGGTTCCAAAGTTATTAACATTCAAAATTTCAGGTTTAACAAAAAGTTACCTTTCACCTAACTATACTGGACTTTACCATGCCAGTATAATATATATCTTGTTATTGCAAAAAACTCCATTAATGCATCAGTTAGGGTTGCTTTCTACATCAACAAAAGTGTGAAGTCGACATTAGGGTTTCTAACCTACCCCATGTCTCACTCTCACTCTCCACACACCAACAGGTGCCAGGGTGTGTGTTGGGTCATTGGTCCCAACTCTCATCCCATTCCATCTGTAAATAAGCTAAACTGGTACAGTATAAGAGAATGGGTGAGAGTTAGCCCAACAACAGCAACACACACCCCAACACCTGTTGGTGTGAGGGTGGGGCATGGGGTAGTAGGGTTGGAAACCCTAATACTGAATTTCCACACTTTTGTTGGTTTGGAAATCAACCCTAACTGATGCATTAATGGAGTTTTTGCAATGAATTTCCTTCTTTTGAGAAAGTGAAATGTTAGTCATATGGATGCACAGGTGGGAGCATCGGCCCTCTGGTCCCTGCGCCCCACCCACCCATAAGTATGTCCTCAGGTTTGCAAAATGGTATCCATAGATAGGAGCACTGGCCCTCTGGGCCTGTGCTTCCACTCACTCATGAGTGTAGTGCTCCCAGTTTAGCATAAATAGTATGGTGGGAGCACGGGCCCTCTGGGCCCTGTGCTCCCACCCCCATACATAAGTGCAGACACATAGCAGAGGCCTAGAGGCATTCCAAGCAACCCTTGTAACACTTATTTGCCAATATCCCAATAACCGTAGCAAGTGCACAAAGGTGTACTAAGTTGCATGAAAGAACCGTATCTCGAACTGCTTTCAAGATATAAGCGCCAAAAAGGTGCCATGACCACCACAATACAATCCTATGGGAAAATTTGCAATGTTGGAGTGCTGTAACTCTGGAACCAGTGTATTTGTTTCATCAAACCATCAAAAGCACATCTGTGGTGCAAGGGCTTGTCACCTTGCAATTTCCAGATCAAAACTCCAAACCATGTAGTGGCAGTGAGGTGACAAAGAAACCATGATTTTGGAGTAGTACTGTTGCAATTGCAAAAGTTTCACAAAATTTGTGAAAGTACCATGCCACACTTTCTTAATTTAGAAGGTGTCATGTTCCCATTTGCAACAGTACAAATGGCCACATCAAAATACGGATATTTCCAGGTGTTTTTGAAAAAAAACAAAGCATGGGTTCTGTTCCTAGGACTCTAGGTAAACAACAGTTGGTGTTTACATAGGGGCACTATTTTTGAACTATAATGTTGTTTCTCCACTACTATCAGAAAACAAGATGATGGTAGCATGACACTACTGAGGGCATTTGGATGAGAAAAGGTACTAAACACTACAACTTGCTTTCATGCAGAACATATATTTTTTCCATAGGATATCATGAGAAACTTTAAAGTTTAATATCTTTTGAGCAGATTAATATTTTTTCATCAAACCTTCAAAAGGACTTCCCTGACCCAATCCCCATATACCCTGAAAATTTAGACCAGACCGACAAAACCATTCGGCTGTAGAGACAAGCAAAGAATTCAAGTAAAGTTGAGGATTTTTCATTAATTTTGATGCTCCATAGCTCTGCAACTGAAAATCCAACCAAATGAAAATTTTTAGATCCAGAGATCTATGGAACAACAATGTGCATGCGCATTTCAGGTGAATCAGATGAACAGTTGCAAAGTTATTAAAGTTCAAAATTTGGGGTTTAACATAGAAGTGGCTGCAGTAATCCTAACTGTAACCCCTGCAACTGGGGGTTCCCAAAAGTCTTCCAGGAGCTTGCCTGAATGCTCCAAGTCTGGGCGGTGTTCGGCGCTGAGCTGTTTAAATGTGGTTCCAAGTGAGTGCTATTTGAGCCTCCATGTACTGTCTCTTTAAGAGCTGTCTGCTTGCAGACTTAATTAGTTTGTATGGGGGACTGTGTATTTAATGCTCGAATCCCGCCTGAAATAGCTGTCAATTACCCGCCTCTGCCATCGCTACATGGCAGAGGGAGCCTTGTTGAAAGATATAACTGTTTGCCAGAAATCATTTAGAGTGACTGAGAAAATGTAGTTTGTCTAACTTGTCTTCATTTCAGCACTAACTGTTTCAGTGTAGCGCTTTCATTTTGGTCCTGAATTGCTGACTTGGACCAATCAGGATGATAGGGAGACCTTAAGATGGAGCCTGTGGATGAATCGGAGCTTGACTCTCAATTTTGAGCCAGCCACAAGGGAATTAGGGCAGTGACTCTGGAAATGTAGTTTTGACCTTGCTCTTTTTCACCAACAGAGGAAGTCTTATTGTGAGTGACAGCCGAACCAGCCAACAGAATGGTGTGGAGCTAAAGGAAATGCCCTGCTCTGTTACTGAAAGCTCAGGATCAGTTGTGACAGTGAAGAGAGAAGGAGCTCTGTGCTTCTGTGGTGTATAGTTTCACGCTGGGAGCATGTGTGAGGTCTGAGGTTCGGCCTGCAGCCGCTGTAAGCTTGGTAGTTCGACTGAATCTGATTTGTGAGGAGAAAGAAGGAAGTCTGAAGAGTGGAAACCAGGCTCACCCTGTAGAAGACTGGAGAAATTTGCTGAATCGCGCTCAGTCTGTCAGGAACTGAAGCTGCTGTGTGTGCTCCCGGTATTTTGCAGTACTAGATCGGGATCGAGGAGCAGCCTGCCTGGTATAGTACTTTCCTTTACATATGAATGTGCGAGCGCTTGTGGGGAATCACTATTTCCAATCCCCTGTACTGTGTGTGTGTTGAAGCTGGAAGCAAACCCCAGCTTGTCTCGACTAAATCCATTTGCTATCAACTGCAGTGGGGTCCAGTTACAAGACCTTTGTCTCCATGCCCTGTTGTTTCTGGCAATCCAGAAGAACATCCACCATCCGGTTCTCAGCTTGGGTATTGTAGTACAAATCAGGGTATTCCCTGCAGCCTGCTATCAATTACAAGTGTCATCTAATTGTTGTTGTTTCACTTCTTCATGGACTGAGCCATCCAGCTCCGGATTACAATTGGGTGTTGTGCATATATTTTCTTCCTACAGGGCCCCATCCATCTGCACCTGCGCCAACCCCGGCAACGGACCTGGCTAGCCCTCCCATCATCCAGTACCCAGAGAGTGACATTTTGACCCTATATATGTGCACAGTACTGTGATTTGAACTTGGCCAAAATTAATCAACCTGATTGCCCCTCCCGTGTTAATGTTCCTAAATAAATCAGATGTGTTGTTATTATACTATATACTGTTTGTGGTGTTGGTACTTACGAAACAGTATTGCCTTTTGCTGTGTATGTTGATTAACCTTGTTTTACAGGGGCCTCAGAGACGTGCTGCAGAATCAGTCTCGAGGGTAAGTGGTACCTTTGAGTGAACAGTGTGTATATGTGAGTATTGGAACTGTAACTCCTGTACTGTGTGAGCCACTAGAGGGAATAAAAGGGGTCTCGGTGTCCCAGAGGGCTGTGACCAAGCTGGTCTAACCCCTACAAACCCTGACCTCTGGGTGAAGGCACCGTCATGTAACCTGGGCCCCTCAACCTGTCAGTAGTCAAGCAGGCAGGGGTAGTAGCCCTTGGGCTAGCACCACCTGGTGTTACATAACTATACCTCACTCCTACCGGCAGGTATAATTACAAACATATGTACATACAAACATACAAATTTGACAGCAGAAATAGCCACCTGGTCTATCAAGTCTGCTCGAGTGTGCAGCTAGCACCCTCACCTTACAGCTGCTCAGCCCCCTTCCTCCCAACTACCCCCACCTTGTCCCATCCCCTTTGAAACTACCCACTGTCTTACAGGCTACCACCTAGTCTGGTAGAGCATTCCATTCTGCTACAATCCTCTTTGAGAAAAGTGTCTCTTTATTTCCATTCTAAATCTTCCCCCTCAATCTAAGGCCATGCCCTCTTGTGTCCCTCCCTTCCTCAGTCTGAGTATCCCTTCAGTGCCTGCCTTGTTTATCCCTTTACATGCTTAAAGGTCTCAATCATATCCCCAAGTCCCTCTCTCCTCCAAAAGTATATGTTTAACTCTCTCCGCCTCTCCTTCTATAGTCTGTCCTCCAACCTGGATCATCCTCGTTGCCCCTGCTGTACACCTTCCTGTAATTTCACATCCTTATTCGGATATGTGTGTCAGAACTGCACACAGTATTTCAGGTGTGGCCTAACCAGTGCCCTGCAGAGAGCAGGATCACCTCCCTGCTCCTGGAGGAGATCCTCTCGACCCAACCCAGCATCCTGTTGGCTTTCACTGCCTCCCTTCTACACTGCTCTGTATCGTTCATCTTCCCTGCTACAACCACCCCTAGATCCTTCTCCTCCTCAGTGGAACCTAGTTGCACCCTCCCAGCTGGTAACTCCTCCTGGGTTCTTTGCTCCAAAGTGTAGGACTTTGCATTTTTTCATTGAACCTAACTGCCACACTTCCGATCACTCCACCAGTTTGGTCAGGTCATCCTGCAGCCTCTGCCAACCTGCTATATGTCCACTACTGCCCCCAATTTGGTATTATCAGTGAATAGAATGATCTTATTCCTGATGCCATCGAGATGTCTGCCATGAACATTCCAAATTAATGTGTGTTATAAAACAGATCTGAGATATAGAGCTTTCTGGTTGGTTGTAAACATTCTATCAGCCTTATGTTAATCTTTTATTATCAAACATATATAGCCTATTATATACAATGACAAGAACATTTCCTGGACTCTGATTGGTCAGCATAGCTTTGAGACAGTGATGTTATTACACAATAACATCACTGTATGGATTTGGCAGATGTTGACCTCTTATTTTCAGAAACAAAGATATATTGCCACACTAAAATCTACTAAAACATTTTTAAAATACTTTTTAATTTTTTATAACATCGAGCCATTATTATAATTGCAATTAGGCACTCAAGATGTGTGTTATTGTGTAATAACGTCCTCCTGGGGTGGTGGGGAAGCCTCGGCTTTGCCGTGCTTCAACCCACCCCAGGACTGACACGTTATTACATGATAACACACACCTTGTTGAGCCTTATTGCTAAATCATAAACTCTACTGAGTAAGGGTTAACAGCATTTAAAATATATTTTTATTACAATAGCAATGAGGCCTCCAAGGGTTCTGTTAATGGTAAATTAATCACCCTCTAGGGGCACGTAGCACCTGACTATGACTCGTGCCACATTACACCTCTAGAGGGTGATTAACAGACTAGTAACACAACACTTGGCCATGCCTTATTGCTTAATAGTATACTGTGTTTCTTACATGATTTTTTTTTCATTTTATTGAAGGGTTAGACCATTGAGTAAAACTCATTTAAAATGGTGACTCATAGCATCACACAATAAATACAATTACAAGACAACATCCATTTACATAAGTGGCAATAACAACAACAACCTTACATAAATTATATAACAGTACAGTAACGTACTAAAACATTAATGGATTCAGCAAGACTTGATTTGTGCAGTTGCAGTGCTATATAAACCATTGTTTGATTACTTTTAACCCTTAGACTGCCGACAGAATAAGTAACGTGATAGGAATTCTGACTGATATATCAGTCCATGGCACAGCAAAGGTTAAAGAAGGGGTTTGTCATTAACCAAACGAAACTGGGAAGGAGATTATTCCAGATCAGAGGAATCATAAAACTAAAGAAATACTCTGAATGTTGAGTTTTAAATTATTTTGGGACAACAAGCTCTCTATATGCTGCCTTCTTGAGAGCTGGGTTTATATCCCTAGTTTTGTTCTTACCGCTAAATAATCTGGGATGCTACCTGTTACATTTTATAAGCAAATATTACTTTGTGGAGTTGCCTCTTTCAGGTAATGAAACCCAACCCAAATCAGAGTACATCAAACAGTGGTGGGTGTGCCTAGGACAGTGAAGAATGAATCTTGCCAAGCTGTTGCATAACACATCCAGCTTCTGTAGTTTTACTTTACTAGAGTATTCTAGTGGGAGATGTTAATCTCCAGGGATAAGTTGGGACCTCCTGAAAGCTAAAAACATCTGGTGAACAAAGCTTCCTGGAGGCATTCTTGTTGGCTGGTTTGGACCAGTGCATAAAGGAATACGAACATACAAAATTTGCCAGCAGATAAAGGCCTAGAGGTCTATCAAGTCTGCTCAAATGTGCAGCTAGCACCCCTTATTCTGCAGCTGCCCTCCCTTCCACCCTTCCCTTCATTAACCCTCCCCTTGTCCTGTCCCATCCTCGTTTGAAGCAGTCCACTGTTGTACTGCATACCACTTCAGCAGGTAATGCATTCCACCCATCCACCCCCTCTCTGTAAAAAGTGTCTCCTCATCTCCTCCTGAACCTTCCTTGCTCCAGTCTCATATCACGGCCCCTGGTGGCCCTCCCTCCCTTACTTTGAACAGCCCTCTGTACCCGCCTTTGTTTATTCCTTTCATGTATTTAAAGGTTTCAGATGTACCAGGGGCTCCCATATTTTGGATCTGGTCCTCAGTAACATGGAAAATAATATTCAGGACTGCCAGATTCTGCATCCCCTTAACTCTAGTGATCGCAACATGGTGGGCTTTTTGTTTCAAATGGAATATGGTTAAATCAGTTGGTAATACACTAGTATGCAACTATGGCAGGGCTGACTTTAATAGTATGTGGAGACATCTTGCAACATGCGAGTGGCAGGCAGATTTTATTGGGCAGCCCTACAACACATGTGGAGGGTGCTGTGTAGTAAAATTTTAGAACTTGTGCATAAGTTCACACTCCAGCTCTGGGAAATATAAAATTTCTCCAAAACATCCACCCTGGTTGACACCAGCAGCTAGGAAGGCTATAAAATGCAAAGATAAGGCTTATCAGAAGGCCAGGAAATGTGGACTTTGGACTAGCTGGGCAGTCTATGAATCAGCATACAAAGTGTGCAAAATAGCACATACAAGGCCAAAGCAGACTATGAAAAGAAGATAAGCAGTCAAAGTAAAAGACAATTACAAGCCCTTCTTTTCTTATATAAGTAATAAAAAGAGTAGAAATAATGTAATTGGACCTCCTAGAGATTCTAATGAGGAACTATTGGCTGAAAATATCTCAATGGTAATACTATAATAGCTACTTTGCCTCAGTGTATAATGTCAAAACCCAGCTACCATAAAACATCATGATTACCAAACATTTAAAATCAGCATCAATGATGTTAGAGATAGGTTAATAGCACTGGACCAAAATAGAACCCAGGGACCAGATGATCTCCACCGTAGGGTATTGAAGGAATTGGCTGAAGTACTGGCAGCACCAGTAACATTTTGTTTCAGAATTCAATAGATTGTGGAGAGGTGCTGGATGAATGGAAACAGGCAAAGGTGATTCCCCTACAGAAAAAAGGGTCAAGGCAGTTGGTATCCAATTATAGGCCAATAAGCCTGACATATGTTCTGGGGAAAATCCTCGAAGGCATTATCAAACACACCATTACTGACGACTGACCCTGTCAGTGGATACAGAACCAACATCTACGTGGCTTTAGAAAGGGCAGGTCCTGTCAGAAAATCTGTTGGAATTTTATGGCAAGGTTAGCCAGGCCCTTGATTCTAGGAATACAGTGGACATCATATTCTTAGATTATTCAAAGGCCTTTGATAAGTTTCATAGGTCCAACTAGTTGAGGCCCTAATTCAGCATGGTATACAGGAGTATCACCTGTTGGATAGAGGGGTGGTGGACAAACAGGAGGCAGAGTGTTTGTGTGAAGGGCTCTATGTCAGTATGAGTGCAAGTGACTAGTGGGGTTCCCAGGGCTCAGTTCTGGGCCCTGTCTCTAACTTGTACATTGCTGCTATGGAAACTATTACATCTGTTTGGTTTTCCAAATTTGCAGATGACACAAGGATAGGGTCTATAATAAATTCCCAGAACAATGCCAAAATCCTTCAATCAGCCTTGAGTGAACTAGAGCAGTGGGCGATAATGAAGAAATCTAGCTTTAATATGGACAAGTGCATAGTAATGCACATGGGCAAAACAACAGTCATCATAAGTATATATTAAATGGAGTAGAGCTTCATTCAGTTCAAGATGAGAGGGATTTGGGCATACTAATTAGCAATGACCTTAGCTTCAAGTCTCACTGTAACCTAGCTATTAAGAAATCTAGTACTTCAATGTATTGTATTAATAAACATATTAAGTGCTCTAGATAGGCAGGTTATATGATACCCCCCCTCCACACAGCACTGGTTCACCCACACGTGAGTACTGTGCCCAACTCTGATCACCAGGAGGTGAGTCTGAAATCAGAGCACTGGAGCGAAAGTGGAGGAGAGCAACTAATTGCATTAGTGGACTAAATGGGCTGAGTTATCAGCAGAGAGCAGAGACTTCAGTCCTCGGTCTTTATTCTTTGGAGTATCGCAGACTTAGGGGTAACGTGCCTAGTCTACAGAGCATTGTTTGATAATGAACTATGGGCACAACTGGGACTAGAATTGAGAACACAGGCATATGATACAAGAGCACACCCAGTACAACTAAAAGGTGCCACCTATCAGACAAAAATAAAAAGAATATACTGGTTCAGTATTAGGGTTACAAAGATATGGAATGAGCTCCCACTCAAAGTAGTGGCTAGCAAGACTATGTCAGAATTTAAAAGATGATTAGATGACTATTTGTAGCAACTAGTACCTCGGTTATAACTAATATTTTTGATGAGCTGTTATGGACGATAAGTCTTATTAGCTCTGTAACTACCTATGAGACCTATGACAGTAATCATACAGTACATCACAGTAGTCAAACAGTTGGAAGACCTGGGTTTCAACTATCTTCTTAATCATACATTTCCTCAAACAGTTTTTGTTTCTATATAACATCCCTCTTTTCCCTTTGAACCTATAAGCTTATCCACGTGAGTATTACCAGTTGCTGAGGAATCCATCCAGAAGCCAAGGTACTTGTATGATGGCACCTGTTCTAACTTTATCCCGCCTTTATCAACAATAAGCAGGTCTTCACAATTTTTCAGCTTTTTACTGACCCAAACACCATGCATTTGGTTTTGCTAATATTCATTTTATGTTTGCTTCGCATGTGCAAGAAACATGGTGCCATCATCCGAGTTTTAGGAGGTGTGTCACTCCTCTTCCAATTCAGTCAGTGTGTTGGCGCGGCCCCAGTCCACCAATGGATGCTGGAGCTGTCTATGACAGCTCCAAAATCTAGTGGCATACAGTTGAAAGGAGTTACACTTCAGTGAGCAGCGATCAGATATCGCCTGCCTCACGCGCAGCTCCCTACACAAACACAAAACACATGCACGCATACATGCGTGGCTTCCCCACCACGACTGTATAGCCAACGGGGTGCCTCAATCCCCGCCGGCTGTGCTGTGCTCCCCAAAGCCTTCCACATGCCATGCTGGGTGCCCACCCCAGCATGGCAACTCATGGTAGCCGATGGGGTGCCCAATCCCCGTCAGCTGCACTGTCCTCCCCGAGTACAGGGTGCCCACTGGGAGCCCACCCCAGCATGGCAAGTTGCTATGGCCGGCGGGGTGCCCAATCCCCGCCGGCTCCACACCCCCCAGTTATCCTTGTGCCACGCTTGGGAGCCCACCCCAGCATGGCAAACGCCCCACGCCGTCATTTTAAAAAAACCTCTAAAGAAAAACGGTCCCACGCAGTCTCCTGCCCCTCACAACCCGCACTCCACCCACGCACCCTGCCTCCCACACCCCCACCCCATACTTAACTCCGAGTCCGCGCAACAATCTTGGTGGACTGGGAACACGCCTGCACTCTTCAAAGCCGACTTAACGAGGAAATGCCAGTAAGCTGTATAATGGGATAGATAGGGTTTTTCAACGTTGTTGCATATCTCAGGCATTTTTTGGGAATTTTTGCACCAAATTTCAACATAGGTTTTTGGGACCTCCTCGAATTCTTGCACTGTCATGGGTTACTCAGGCCCAAAGGGTGATTTTGCAGCCACTGCGAAATCACCTTTCTGGAATGATTAATGAAACGACACTGCCAGTGTTCATAAGGTGGGTCTCAAAACTCTATTTTGAAAAACTTGTGAAAAATTCCTAAAATGACTGTTTTACGAACGCAGGCTATGCAGTTCCTACGCACGCTTGTAAGTTCACAAATTTCAATATTTTCACTCCAGATTTTCAACATTGCCATTTTACCACGCCTTCTTATGAGTAGTACAGCTGTCATTTTTCACATCTCACCCAAAACGTGTTTCGCCATGTAGCTTATTAACGCAACGAAAGTCGGTGTGTGAAATCAATGTACAGGACAAATTAGGAAAATCATAGTGACACTGTTCATGAGCAGAGGTCTTCAATGGCTATGTTGAAAATTTGGTGAAAAATTCCTAAAATGACTTTTTACGGCGTGCATTGCGTAGTTCCTACGCATGCTCATAAATTTGAAATTTCAATATTTTCACTCCAGATTTTCAACATTGCCATTTTACAACACCTTCTTATGAGTAGTATAGCTGTCATTTTCATACATCTCACCTAAAATGTGTTTCCACCCATGTAGCGCATAATTTAAGTAGGCCGATGTGCTGTAAATCAATGTATGGGACAAATTAAGAAAATCACAGTGACACTGTTCATGAGCAGAGGTCTTAAATGGCTATGTTGAAAATTTGGTGAAAAATTCCAAAATTACTGTTTTACAAGCGGCGTTGTACAGTTCACGCACGTCAGAAGTTCACGAATTTTCAACAATTTCACTCCAAATTTTCAACATTGCCATTTACCACACCCTCCTTATGAGCAGTACAGCTGTCATTTTTCATATCTTGCCCAAATGTTTCACTATGTAGCGCACAATGGTTAATGAAGTGCGGAATCAACGTATGGGACACATTAAGAAAATCACAGTGACACATTTCATGAGCAGAGATCTTAAAATAACTATGTTGAAAATTTGGTGAAAATTCCTAAAATGACTGTTTTACAAGCGTAGTGCTAGTAGTTCCTATGCATGCTATTAAGTTTGAGAATTTAACATTTTCACTCCAGATTTTCAACATTGCAATTTTATTACACTTACTTATGAGCAGTACAGTTGCTATTTTTTATATGTCGCTTCAGAATGTATCACATGTAGCACACTATGGTGCTGTTGGTGCGAAAGCAATGTTTGGGACAGATTAAGAAAATCACAGTTACACTGTTCATGAGCAGAGGTCTTAAATGGCTATGTTGAAAATTTTGTGACAAAAGTCCATAAAATGACTGTGTTACGAGTGAGCATTGCGCAGTTTCTACGCACCCTCAGTAGTTCATGACTTTGTAATATTTTCAGTCCAGATTTTCACCAGTGGCATTTTTCCACACTTCCTTATGAACAGTACAGCTGTCATTTTTCACAACATGACCAAAGTGTGTTTTCACATTTCAGCGCAGAGGTGCGTGGCGCTGGGAAATCATTGTTCGGGACAGATAAAGAAAATCACAGTGACACTGTTCATGATCGGAGGCACCAAAATGCCTGAGTTGACAATCTGCTGTAAAAATCCCCAACCTAATTATATGTATGGTGGTTGCACAGTTTCTATGTACCTGTGACTTCACCAGTTTTTAATATTTTTACTGCAGATTTGCAACATTGCCATTTTTACACCTCCCCATGAACAGTACAGTTGTCATTTTTACATCCTGTTCAGAATGTTTTGCACCTGTGGTGCTAAATGCTGTAGTCGCTGTGCACAAGCAGCTTGGCTACCAAACTGATATTCCCCTGTTCATGAGGTGGGATCACAAAAACCATGTTGAAAATTTGGAGTGAAAATACCAACGAATGCCTGAGGTATTAGGGTTTTAACCATAACGCCCAACCCTGTAGAGAATGACAGGCATCAGGTGTGACTTGGGATTCTTGCCTGTAATGCTCATACCATTCCACACCCTCAGCCAGTGAGAGGCATCGAGGTATGCCTTGGACTCTTAAACCCCAAAGTTCACCCCATTCTCCTATATCACACCCATCTCATTGTATTTCCTAATGGAATGGGGGTGCATAAGGACCAAAGACCCCAAGGAACACCGTGACATTGTCAGTGTCTACAGGGTGGGGTGTGGTGAAATGGCATGACCGTTATGCCTGAAAAACCAAAGGCATACCCCAATGCCTGTCACTCTCTGCAGGGTGGTGGTGGGGTTGGCTTCAGTTCAATACTTCACTGCCATTCCTATTACGCAGCTCTGTAGCTTCTACGCTACCACTGCCAATGCCAGCAAGCAAACATTCGGCATTGAAAATGCTTGTTAGCTTTGCTGTTATAAAAATCTTAGATACCATCAAAGCTCTGCTGTAAATTCTCCTGTAACTGCCTCAAAGTACTAGCCGAGGTATAGATTATTGTGTCATCGGCGTATAAATGGTATGCCGATTATTTACTATTTTCCCAAATCCTCTCAAGTATATCAAGAATAATGAGGCCCAAGTACTGAGCTCTGGGGACTCTGCAAACAAGTGGCAGGGGACTGAATTTACTTTGTTTACAGTTGTGACCTGCATTCTCCCTCCCAGATAAGAAGCAAACCATTTTAAAACAGTGGTAGACAATCCCATGTCCTTCAATCTGTGAAGTAAAATTTGGTGGTCTACTGTGTTGAAAGCTTGAGAGGTCAACAAAGATGGCACCTGTTAAGTAGCCTGAGTCCATTGCTTTGTTAACATCATCCAAGACCGACACGGAGACCACTGTGCTATGAGATCTATGAAGGCCTGATTGATACTTACTGTATCAATCATTATGGCTTAAATAGTTCAGTCAACTGTTTGGCTGAAAGCCTTTCAAATAGTTTTGAGACCTGGGATAATAAGGAAATGGGTCGATAATTCATCAGCAGGTTAGGGCAGCCCCTTGTAAATGGGGATAACACTGGCTGGTTTCCAACTCTCATGGATAACTCCCTCCAGGATAGACCAGTTAAATAACTTTGTCAAGGGAGCTACAATCTGTAATGCAGAAAATTTTGATAGTGATGGAGATAACCCATCAAGGCCACTGCCTTTGTTCATTTTAAACCCAGCAATAGGACTAGCACCTCATATTCCTCAACTTCCCAAAGGAAAAGGTGTTGTGACTATCTTTATTTGGTGAGGGAACTTTTATATTGTCAGTAGAATCTGAATTTCCAAAATAATTTCCAGAATTTACAAAATAATTATTGAAGACATCAGCAAGTGACTCAGGTCCAGCATGAGCAGAGATCTCAGTTTATGTATGGTATCTCTTTGGGCATTATATCCTTTAAATCTTTTACAGTTTTCAAAATGCCTTGGGTCTCCGCTGAGGCCTCCAATTTAGTGTTAAAATACGCTTTCTGGATTCTCTCACTAATGACATATAGGTATTCCTTGATTTCCTGTAATAGTCCCAGTCTACTTTCTGTTTGGATCTATGGGCCTCTCCCAGGCCTGCTTTTTTGCCATTTCAGCTTTCTAAGGGTTGGCAAATAGCAGGGAAGAGTTGTTTTATTTTCTTAGTTTTAAGTGGTAGAGGAACATCTATAACATGCATTAATTCAGTAAAAATAATTCCAATCTAAGTCTATGTCTGGTATCAGTGAGAGTCTATCCAATTTATATTGTCTAAGTCTTTAGTAAATGACAGAAAATCAAAATTTCTTGTTGGACGTAAAGGACACAAACCTAAGCTAGGAATGAGCAATATTTTGCCTCTAACATAGTAAATAATATTGTGGTCACTGTTCATATCTCCTAGTATTCCTGCAGTGTATTTATGGGGAACAGCAATCAAAATTAGGTCTAATAAAACTGCGTTGGGTCTTTTATTAATTGTTCCAGACCTAAAGACAGTGCCACATTTTTGTTATGATAGAGTTACCTCCTCCTAACTAATTTTCATTAAAATCTCTTATAAAAGTAATTCATGGGTTTTGACAAAGGGCCTAAGTATTTCTCCTAAACATTGCATCCTGCTTTTAAATTCTTGGGGACAGTAAATTTCTATGAGTAAAATTGGGTTCCCTGCTGAAAATTTAATTTCCAATGCTAAGTATTCGCAAATACTAGACTGGATTCAAGAGTTAATTGCTTAGGGAAATGTATCTAAGATATATCAAGATTCCCCTTCCCTTTTATTGCTATCTGCCCTGCAAATTTTATACCCACTGACCATAAAGTCATCATCATTGTTTCTATTATATAACCAGGTCTCTGTAAATATCAAGAAGTCAGGGCAGTATTCCAAGGAAAACTCCCGATAAAATCCATTTTAAGACAGTACTCTAACATTAGCATGAACAAAGAAATATCCTTCCCTAATTTTGAGGGTTGGGGTTAATATCACCACATTGCAATAAACACAGGGCAAGGAATATTTTGTTTGTCATTTTCCCTTCAACACATGCTTCCAAAATAATAACATTTAAACAAGAAAGTCTGTAGGCTCAAATCATAGTTTAAAGTTTGATGTAGTTGATATTTAATCAATAAAGATAGTTGTAAAGTGGACAGTGTAACACTGATGGCGCCAATGTTAATAGGATATCTCTATGTCTATAATCCCTAGGGAATGGTCAAGTGTTACCAACGTGAATTACTGTGGGGAAAATAAAACACAACTCCCTCGAGCAGGTTCGGTTTGTGTTGATGTACCTGTCCCATCCCTCTCAGAAGAATGAAACAGAATAAACCATACCTTTGGGTAAACGCCCTGTAAATGTTTCAATAAAGTATCCATAATAACAGTTTTGCACAGATATATAGTCTTAACCCCAAAATATGCCCCAAATGAATTTATAAAACAAAAACACAATACAATAAATCATAAGAGGCCCAAACTTCAATATTATTTACTAAAATTCGTTTTAGTCAGAATTATCTAAAACAGCTCAATGTGAACACAGCCCAGTACAAATGCTCTATTATAAGTTATCTCAATACTTGCCTGGTGGCGCTGAGGGTGAGTGCTGGATGCCACATTGTGCCACACCAGCGACCCAGATTCAGGAACGAAGCTCGGGTCATCGGGGGCTGGCAGGGGAGAGACAGGATCGAGCATCTGGAGGAGATGGGAGGGGGATCCATCTCAGAGCTCTGGGTCTCCTAGCATCAGCTGGGAGCATAGCAGCCTGAGATCAGGAAGTACTGAGGATTGGCTGCAGCGGTAACCCTGTAGGCACGCACACGAGTGTGCACTCCACGTGAGGAAGCTGCAAGTCCAAGCCAATGGGAAGGACCTAAGTAGAAACCCCCATCCTGGGATAGCCGGCGCACCACCACCATCAGCCACTCCAACAGCGGACTCCCTCCTCTCCCAGGCCGTGCCCAACCCAGCCCGAATTATAGATAGAATGCCCTGGGGATAGAGGCGCCCTATCTCAGTGGGCTCAGGAGCCAGAGGGATAGCGGGCTGGTGCCAGGACGACAGAGGAGTTTCAGGTTAGGAAGCAGAGCTGTGAAGTGGCGGATGCCTGGGAGAGTTCCCTGAGTAGATGGAGTATAAATAGAGTTTGAAAAAATAAATAACTAAGTTATCTCAACAATATTGACCATTTACCTTATATCTGCTTTGTTTCTGTGTCTAAGTGAATTTCTCTGATGAATGGCACAGCCACTACGCACTGACACCACACACTCATGCTGTGTCGTGAGCACTTACTTTTTAAAGGGACAGACACCCCACCTCTTGAGGCAATCCCACCTCATAACTGTCCCACCGCGAAGCCCCTCAACCAAGCAGTCTGTTCAAATGCCTCAGGCAGTCAGCTGGAGTCACTAGTGCACACCTTTGTTAACATTTAGCCAGTTTTCAGCCCTCCAAATCAGTCAGGCACAGATCTCACACAGTTCTCATTTCATCATGGTCAGCCAGACACAGTGCAAATCTGCAGTTAAAGTCAATCAATCAACGTCTTTATCCAGGCGAACACCATTGAGTAAGCTCATTTACAAGGTGGACCTGTGTCACACAAGGTCAAAGAACAATATATTTATGTACAAGCAATACCTGTAAATAGGCATAGTTATACATAAAACAGAAAAAGAAAGGTACATACAATGCAGGAACAAATAGTTTCAGGTAATGGGTTAACAATATTTGTAGAGAATAGAAATGAATAGTAGGAGCTACTGAATTTAAAACAGTCACACTATGGGCGGGATATTCAGAAGGGTTAGCATGGCACAACAAAGTTGCGCCATGTGCAACTCACTAATCACACCACAGCACCAATATTCAAAGGGGATTAAGCCTGGCACAAACCTCCTACGCGCCGGAGCACATCAGTAATGTATGCGCGACGCAGGGTGGCGTGCGCACGGCATACCCGCACATCCCGATATTCTGCCCGGGATGTGCTCAGCCCATGCATGTGCAACCCTACTTGCGCTATGCGACTGGTGAGTCAAAAAAAGGAGCAACAGATGGCCACCCACAGGTGAGCTACTGTATTGCAGAGCACAACACGGCAGCTGCCACCTGTGGGTGGCCACCCAGCTCAGCGGCACCTTTGTGGTGGAGCCCCACGGCGATCATGGGCATATGTAGAAAAATAATAGTCCCATATCCTGGTGGTCCAGTGGACTGCATGCAGGCCAATCATGGGCATCTGTAGAACAATAGTCCTATATTCTGGTAGTCCAGTGGACGCTTCGCAGTCTATCGCTGGCGTCAGTAATGAATAATGACACGCTAATCCACCCTGGTGGTCCAGCGGTACCTCCCTCCGCCACTGAGCCCCACTGCCCGCTCCCCGGTCAGCGGCAGGCAGCACTCCCACCGCTTGCCGCCCAACTCCATTAGTAGGGCTGTACGCCCATTGGTTCACAGCATGAGCCAATGGGCGACAGCCCTACCGCATAGAGTCAGTCGGTGGGTGGCGGGTGGCAAGCGGGTGGGGAGAAGCTGGCCGCCACTGACTGGGACAGAGTGGGGCAGTGGAGCTCAGTGGGCAGGTGGGGGTACTGCTGGACCACCAGTGTTGGATTGGTGTGTCATTATTTATTACTGACACCCCGATTAAGCTGCGAGTGGTCCACTGGACCACCAGGGATATAGGACTATTATAATTCAACATATGCCCGCAATCGGGCTGCGAGCAGTCCACTGGACCACCAGGGATATAAGACTATTATAATTCAACATATGCCCGTGATCGGCTGCGAAGCGGTCCACTGGACCACCAGGGACACGGGACGATGTATTTCAATGTACTTCTGCCCGCAATCCGCTGCGAGCGGTCCACTGAACCACCAGGGATACAGAGCATTTACATTTCATTCATATGCTCGCGATCGGGCGTCAGAGCATGTTGCACCGCTTGTGCAGGCGTCAGTCCCAGCCAGCTGCAGACCTGGCAGGGCGCCAGGTGCAAGTCGTCGGGGATCGGCGATTCACTGCATGCAATGGGGCCATAATGACATGCAAATGGCCTCATTTACGCCTTTGCATACATTATAGCCCCATGTGCACTTTTTGAATATCACGGTGGTTGCACCTATCACAACAGCACTTGTGCTAGCGCATCCCCTGCTCCACTCTGGCCACTTGCACTGGTGCAGTGCCACTGCGCCATGCGCACTGTGAGTGGCCAGGTGCGACATTCAGCGATGCTGTGCCATGGCGCTGCTCCATTGAATATCACCCTGTCCACGCCCCTGCTCATCCAAGTGCACTGCGCCCATGCTTGTGCCTCAGCCTGGCGTAGTCTGGAATATTCCGCCCCATCAGTACATTTTAGCATGGGTCAAGACAGGATACGGGCTTAAAGGGATGGAGGCAGGAAGCTAACATTGGATAGGTGAGATCTACAGGTGGCAGTTGCTCTAAGAGGAGTGCTAAGATAATGGTCTGGGGACACATGGTAAGAGTTCATGGGGTAGAAGGATGTGGAATAACAGCAGAAGCGATAGAGGAATTTTGGTAGAGACAGACAAAGGGGCCAGGTTTATGTGGCGATGCAGGGGCAAGTAAGCAGTGGACAACAAAGCATACTAAGAGCGAGGAAAAGTGCAGACATTTAAGCAACCAAAAGCTGTATCTTACAGTAGCGGTCCACTGGACCACCAGGAATATCAGTAGTATGAGCGGCTCCACTCTAGTCGTCCAGGTTTTCTGATCTTAAAGTGCACAGCAGGTTCTTTTATTGCTCAGTGAATAAATGGGGCAGCTGGTAATGGTGAGCACACTTATGTGATAATGTTATCTCACGCTGTTTTGGGTGAGAGGACCATGAAGTGAAGCTGAGCGGTTCTGTCAGCCCAAAACAGCATGATATAACGTTCTGAACATGTAAGGAACACAGTGCACTCTGCATTTTAAAATATAAAACAGTGTGACTGCCTCTCCCGATAACACGAGTTAGAGACTGTTTTAAGGTAAAAGAATTGATTTTATTTTCAAGTTTTATGCTTCCTCCTCCGCTTACATCAATAAATAATAGGTTCCATCCCACAAAGCATAGGATGTGCTAACACCACTTACACAGTGGGTAAAAGCAATTAGCGATGCAGATGGGGTTGAATGGGTTAACAGTTTTAAAAGTTTATGTTGTGTTTTATTTTGCCTACTTACTTTAGTAAGTTGAAAGTTGAACCTGTACCGATTTCCTTTCAGACTTCAAGCCGTGGCATTTCTGACAGAAAGCAGTGTCGGAAGACAGCATCAGTGTGGCAGAAATCAGATGCTCAGAACAGCATGGGGCACCAGCTGTACGTTGGATAAGAGGTACAATAAATCAGTGATCTGACTGTCTGAGGCAGTTACGCTGCTTTATGATGCTTATAAGGGTACCTTGAATGCTTAGAAATAAACAGTTCTGACTGGCTAAGAATGATGTCACGATTTATTAATACAGTAACTTGCTGTTGACATGTTTCTGCTATAGGTCTGAGGTGGTCTAAATGCCATCACTGGTGATTCAAGGACATTTTTGATAGATAGGGGTTATCATCCAGAAGGGGTTGTAAAAGTTTCATAAGACTGTCCAGACCAGTCCACCCACCGTGTAGTGATAAAGGTACCACTTGCAGGGCTGATGACCTGAGTTCCAGAATGAGCTGGGAGCATTGGATGGTTGACCAGAAGGAAGATAGAGCATCCAGCGTACAGCTCTCCTCCTCCTGGGAGGAGGATTGCAGTGTTAACAGCCCAACCCTAAGCGTTGGCCGGGTCAGTGAGCCAGAGATCACAGAAGCTTGGAGATTGGTGGAGAGATAGATGTCAGTGCATAAGGCATAGCAGAATGCCTGATGCCACCAGGATGTTCTCTCCAGGGATGAAAATCAGTGTGGAAAATGGCCATTAGATGGGTGGGTGACACCACTCCTGCCCACCACTTCCTCCATTCAACCTGACCTGCTTAGGCTTGTCCCAGTAAAACAAGTTCCCAAATGTGTAGCACAACTCTAGTAGCTGTTCCAAATGAAAGTAGTCCAGTCAAACAATGTAGGAAATAGCAGACAAAGCTTTTATTGAATGCAAAATAGCAGGAGTGGCAAAGTGCTCTCTCACTTCACCTGTGTACCACTAGCCCCAACGCTTCAGCAACAGCCTTCCTCAAGCTAGCATTCACCCCCATCTGTGCCAACTGAAAGGTGTAGGAAGTTACACGCAGCTGAAGGCAACTCTGCCTCGGGTGCAAGCTGAGGGGCCTGGCAACTAGGTGTGTTGTGGGTGGACGAGGGGACCTAGTGCTACAAGCAGGATGATCTCAACCAGACAGTATATGGGCAATAGAACTGGCTGAAGGGTCTCATCCAAAGGAGTGAGGGGACAAAACAGAGTGCTTAGAGTGCAACAGAGAGCTTGTCTGGATAGTGCTATGGGTGGGGTTATATGTAACAACTTGTGGTACCTGATTGTGTGCGCTTTTTTCTTTCTATGCTATACGGTTCTGTTATGGTACTCATGTGGCCCGCGAATCTATTTTTCAAAAATGCAGGGAGAGGATTTTGTTCAGCAAAGGCACCATGCAGTTCAGTCAGGATGATTATCCCTGTCTCTTCAGAGCAAATCCTTCAGTACTGTAGGTCCTGACTGTAGATACTCCTCTTTGTGTAGTGGGTGGAAGATGGAGTAGTGAAAATAGCTGAAGCGGTCCTTGATTTTCTGTACTGTAAATTGACGGTACATTTTTCCTCATTTCTGAGTTGTTTCTTTGGGTTATTCTATGTTTAGATCAATGATGTTTAGTTGTTAAATCTTTGTGGAATTCCAGGAGTCTTTCCTCACTGTTTGTATAGATGAAAAATGATCATCAATGTACCTATAATAAAGCAATGGTGTAATGGGGAGTTCTGAAAAGTTTGTTTTCTCTAGGTTTGCCATAAATAGGCTGGCGTATTGAGGTGTCATCCTAGTTCCCATAGCAGCACTCATTTTTGCAAGTATGGATTGTCAATGAATGGAAATAATTGTGGGTTAGGATATCAGTGAGTTCCAGTTCTATTTCTGTAAGAAGTTGATGGTTCTGTTTAAAGAATGTTTTGCAGCCGATAATCCTTCTGCATGAGGTATATTCCTGTGGAGTGCTTCCACATTCACAGTGACTAGCATGCCAATGCTGAATAGGGCTGTTATCTCTCTGTAGATTATTTAGCAATAATGCATGACAGGACATGTATTGTACTGGGATAATGTCATGCATTGGGTGGTTGGGCATGAGGCCACTGGTTGAGTGTTATCCCATGACACACGCTTTGGAGTGCATTATTGCAATTATACTGTGGCTTGTTTATTAACAAAAAGAAAAGGTGAAAAAATGCAATTTTAAAATACATTTGTACTTGTTTTTGAATCGGTATGACGTACTGGGATAACATCACTGTTGAAGCTCAGCACTGAGCAATCAGAGCCCAGGATTTTTCTTGCCATTTTATAATTAGGAAATCGTGTGAACCGTGCATGCAGTGGCTCAAAAGATTAATTCTATTATACCTTCTGTCCCTCCCTCTAACCTCCCCCACTCTTCATCCTCCCACACCCAGCACTCAATCCCTCCATGCCTCCCTTCCTTCTCCTTTTCTGCTGTCTCCACGGAAGAAACACTAATGGCCCTTCTCTCTTAATCCTTCCAAAGGCTCATCGCCAAATGACCTTGACCCTAAACTCTCTACATTTCAGTTTCTCCTACAGCTTACCTCTCTCCTTAATCCTAAATCTTCCTTCTTGTCCTCATCTGTCCCTTCATCCTGAAACATGCAGTGGTCCTCCCTCCCCAAAGGGTAGTGTCCTCCTCCCTGCACATTTTCGCCCAATCTCCTCCTCCTGCCCTTGCTAAACTTCAAGAACATCTGGTCTCTCTCAACTAACCTCCTTCCTCAATGACTCTTCCTTTTCACCCCATTCCAATCTGGTTTTTGGAAGAACCACTCCACTACCACCTCCCTACTCAGGCTCACTGACTCCATCCTCACTGGGATGGATAATGGCCTCATTACCTCTGCCATCTTTGTCAACCTCGCCAAGGCTTTCCAACACAGTTTCCCATACCCTACTTCTTGACTTCCTTATGGCTGCTGGGTTGTCTACTTGCCCAAAACTGGTTTAGAGCTTACCTCTCGGACAGAACACAATAGTCAAGATCCAGGATACAATCTCTCCCCTCCCCATTTCCACAGGAGCCCCAGAGGGCTCAGTGCTTGGACCCATTCTCTCTCCATCTTCCTAAATGACTGTCCTCAGTGTGTGTCTCCTCCTCCTCTATCCATATGTATGCCGATGACACTGTCCTGTTCTTCTCTGGCAAATGCCCCGCTGATGTAGCAACCACCCTTCAGCATGACCTCCACCAGATTCAGCTATGGTTTGCCTCACATCAACTATTCCGAATGCCAAAAGACTGTCTCCATGACCTTTAGCACCAGACAGAAAGTCTCTAGGCTCCACTTTTACCGTCTTTCCATACCCTTGATGGGACAATCCTAGAGGACACCTCCTCATTTAGATACCCTGGGATTTGATTGGACCAACACCTCAACTTCTCTGGCCACATTGGCAGCATCCTGAAAAATTGCACCCAAGCTTGGTGCCTTATTCAGGAACCATAGTTGCATCCCTCCTATGGCGTGGCATGAACTAGTCCAGAAGATGATCCTCCCCATTTTTATGTTGGTGCGCTTGCTCAGCCAACATCTTGCAACAGTGGAGATTTGGGCGTGGTGGCTGTTGGGCGAATGCGGGACGCGCATCAGTAGGGCGTCCTCATTCCCCAGTCAGCCTGCGATACCGGTGCCACACCATGCATACTAATATGGTTTGCACATCTGAGGAAAGATTCGCTGCAATCGAGCAAAGCTCATCAGGCGCGGACCCTTCCCCGTGCTCTGACCACATTGTATTCATGGTGGAAGTGACCACTAACTGCTGACTTTGAGGTTGCTTAATCCCCTGCTGGCTTCTGTGGCCTACAAGTATAAAGCAATCCCCCATTTCTTATATGCCGAGAAGGGTGCCCAATCCCCTCGGCTCTTGCACTTCTCCTTGTGTGCCGACAGAGGTGCCCAATCCCGTCGGCATAATTTGCTCTTTGTTGTATGCCAGCGAGGGTGCCCAGTCCCCATCATCTGCAGCAATCCCCACCCAAACAGTTAGGTGGCATGCTGGGAGCCACCCCAGCGTGCAAATCCCCTGAGAAAAAACTGTCCCACAATGGGTTTTTTCACCCTGTAACACAAAACGTCCCTCGTAGTCTCCCTTCCAACTACCCGCACCCACCCACTGCGCACCCTGCCTCCCCACACCCCCTTACCTCATACTTACTCCGAGTCCAGCGCTAGATCTTTGGTGGACCAGGAACACGTCTGCGCTCTTCAAAGCCGACCGCGAACTGAGGAAATGCCGGTAAGCTGTATAATGAAATAAATAGGGGTTTCAACTTTGATGCATATCTCAGGCATTTTGGGGAATTTTGCATCAAATTTTCAACATGGGGTTTTGGGACCCCTCCTCATGAATTCTTGCACTGTCATGGCATTATTCGGTCCCGAAGGGTGATTTTGCAGTCTGCTGCGGAATCACCTTGGGAGTGAGGAACAAAATGACAGTGCCAGTGTTCATGAGGGGCCTCTCAAAAAGTCTATGTTGCAAATTTGGTGGGAAACATCAAAGAAATTGTCTTATGGCGCGCGTTGCACAAGTTATTACGCACGCTTGTAACTTAGTGAATTTGCAATATTTTCATGCCACATGTTCAGCATTGGCATTTTCCCACCTTCTTGTGAACCGTACAGCTGTCATTTTCACATCCTGCCCGAATGTGTTTTCGCACTTCGTGCAGAATAACACGGTTGATGTGGGGAATCAGTGTTCGGGACAAATTACAAATATGACAGTTATGCTGTTCATGAGCAGAGATCCTAAAATGTCTATGATGAAAATTTGATGACTATACTCCATAACATGACTGTTACAAGCGTGCATTGCACAGTTTTACGCACGCTCGTAAGTTCGTGAATTTATAATATTTTCAATCCAGATTTTCAACTTGCCATTGTTCTGCACCTCCTTATGAACCGTACAGCTGTCATTTTTCGATCCTGACCAAAATGTGTTTTCGCAGTTCCGGCAGAATAAGCGTGGTCGCTAGGAAAAAGTCCATGTTTGAGACACATTATGAAAATGACAGTGACACTGTTCATTAGCAGAGGTCCTAAAATGCCTATGTTGAAAATTTAGGCGAAAGTCCATACACATTAGTGTTTTACGGCGTGCATTCATGTGGTGCATGCACACTTGTGACTTTGTGCATTTGTAATATTTTCACTCCACATGTTCAAAATTGGCATTTTCCACACATCCTTATGAACAGTACAGCTATCATTTTACATATCCTGCCTGAAATTTGTTTTTGCATGTCCGTAGCAGAGATCGCATGGTTGCTATGCGTGATCAGTTTTGGGGCAGTTTGAGAATGATAATGACACTGTTCATGAACAGAGGTCCTAAAATGCCTATGTTGAAAATTTGGTGCCAAAGTCCATAAAATGACTGTGCTGCAAGCTGCATTGCGCAGTTTCCACGCAGCCTTGTAACTCACACATTTGCAATATTTTCATGCCAGATTTTTACCACTGGCATTTGTGCACACCTCCTTATCAACAGTACAGCTGCCATTTTCACAGCCTGCCCAAAGCGGCGTTCCACAACTGTGTGCGCAATGGCGATGCTTCGCTGTGGGAAATCACCTTTTGGGACACATTAACAAAATCATAGCACCACTGTTCATGAGGGAGGTCCCAAAATACCTATGTTGAAAATGTGCCTAAAAACTCCCACAAACAATTGGGTTATGGACGTCTGCTGCGGTTTGTATGCATGTTCATTGCTTCACCAATATTTCATATTACCACTCCAGATTTTCAACATTGCCATTTTTACACCTCCTCATGAACAATACAGTTGTCATTCTCCACATCCTGCCCAAAACTGTGTTTCGTCCCTCTGTCACCAAATGCCACAGCCGTTTGCAAAACCACCTTTCAGCTAACAAAGTGATTGTGCCGCTTTTCATGAGGTGGCCTGACAAGCAGCCCATGTTGAACATGTAGAGTGAAACTACCACTACACACCTGATGATAGGGTTTCCAACTATAGTACCCCACCAGATGCGGACTGACAGGCGTCAGGGCTGTGACTTGGGATCATCAGATGTAATGCTCACACCATTCCCTCCCCAAGCCCACCCTGCAGCCACTGACAGGCATCGTGGTGTGTCTTGCACTGTTTGCCACAAACTTCACCCCACGCTCCTATACCGCACCCACGTCCAGCGTATTCCTTATGGAATGGGGTAAGTATAATGCCCAAAGATCCCCAAAGCACACCATGACACTTGTCAGTGTCTACAGGGTAGGGTAGAGGTACAATGTATGAGCATGATAGCTGACAACCCAAAGGCATGCCCCAATGCCTGTCGCCTCAGGTGAGGTGGGGTTGGCGCTTACAATACTTCACTGCCATTCCTATTACAGTATGCGCCTAGTTCCGCCACTGCCAATGCCAATGCCAGCGTGACAACATTTGGCATTGACAAATGCTTGTTGACTACTGTGATGTAGTCTATGGTGCTACTCCCAAATCCTCCCTAACCAGATTGGACACTCTCTTTAACTCCTTCTGTCTATTTGCCCTTGATGCACCTTCATGCACTCATCACTGTGACCTCTACCACACCCTGTTCCTTTCCCCGCTAGCCAACAGGCACCTCACTCATTGTGCCAAACTCACTTCTAAATTTTGGTAGAAGAACTTCCTCCTACCTCTCATGCTCACTTTTTCCCCACTCCCTCTCCCACTCCCTCAGATTCTCTGACACTCACACTTTGTTAGTCCCCATCATACCACTCTCATCAGTCAGTCAGGCTTTACCCATCGTTTCCTGCAAATCTGGAACTCCGCCCCCAAATATGGCACTCCTCCTCTTACTCCCTGCCTCTGCCTTACATAACCTTCTCTCATCAAACTGCTCCTACTTTAACCCTCCTTAACGTCCTCCCATGCCTCTGCTCCTCTCCATGACTCACATCCCTATTAAACCTTTATCCCCCAAGCCTGCTTCCTGCACGCTCTTCTCTCCTTCACTGCTTACCCCTCACTCCTACCCCTAACCTTTTTCTTTCTTTTCCATTGCCAATTTGTCCCTGCTTAGTTTTGACCTCTGGCAGGGTTCTCAGCATCCTGGAGGGGTTCAGCACTGGGCAAGCCTCCTCCTTCCTCCCTTCCTCTCCCCTCTCTCCTTTCTACCTAACTTGTCCTCACCTAAATCTGCCCTGTGTTAGGATTCTTAGCCCCTGGTGATGTCTACTCTCACGTAAGTTTTCTTCCTCCCTCCTTCTTTTTCTTTTCCTTTTCTATCCCCTTATTCCCTCTGCCCAACTTGTCCTCGCCTAATTCTATCCACTGGCAGGGATCTCTGCATCCTGGAGGGCTCAGCACTGGACAATTACTCTTCCTTCATTCCCCATCCCCCTATATCCTTTCTACCTAACTAGTCCTCACCTGTTTCTGTGCTCTGGCAGGGTTCATAGCATCCTGGGTGGCCTAGTCTTAGACAAGCTTCTTCTTTCCCTCCTCTTCCTCCTTTCCCTGCATCCTTTCTTTCTCTCTTCCCAACTTATTTATTTATTTGCTTTGTTAACCGGTAAGCACACTAGACAGCCAAGTTCCTATTTTCAGGTGTGACCCAGGAGATTACAAGGTACATGTAACCCCTAGATGGTGCTATCCCAGGGGCTACTACCCCTGCCTGATTTGCCACTAACAGGTTGAGGGGCCTGGATCCGATGGCGGGTGCCTCCACCCAGAGGTCAGGGTTTGCAGTAGTTAAACTAACTTGGTCACAGCCCTCTGGGACACTGCAACCCCCTTTCTTCCCACTAGTGGTCCACACTGTATATCAGAATTACCTTCACAGTATACACTTACCCCCAGGACTGGTTCAGGCACTGGAACCCCTGTAAAATAAGAAGATACAGTGCAACAATCACAGTACAATACTTTAACATAGACAAATACCTCAGGCAGTATAACTTTGCTGAAACAAGCAGCTCTGATTTATTTAGGGGATATAACAAGGACAGGGGAAATCAGGTTAATTAGCTTATCACTTTACTCATCTACTTATGGCTCTGTGCACAGGCCTATCCCTACCAGTTACTGTCCCTGGGTACCCAAGCCCTAGTGGCTAGTCCAAACTGTGGCAGCTGATAGGGCCCTTTCACACAGAGAAAAGAAAAATTAGTTAAACAGTCAGCAGTACAGTAATTCCATTTGGATTCAATGTGGCAATTCAACAGGGAGCGACCCTGAATTAGTACTCATGACCTCCAAACAAAATAGGGTCCTTCAACATCAGCAGGGCTACTCTTGAGCTCCACGAGACTCCTCACACATTTATATGGTAAACAGTAACAGGCAAAAGTCGTTTAATGGCAGCAGGATTCACTTGAGCTACATGAGACTCCTCACACATTTATATGGTAAACAGTAACAGGCAAAGTCCTTTAATGGCAGCAGGATTCACTTGAGCTACACGAGACTCCTCACACATTTATATGGTAAACAGTAACAGGCAAAAGTCCTTTAATGGCAGCAGGATTCACTTGAGCTACACAAGCCTCCTCACACATTTATATGGTAAACAGTAACAGGCAAAAGTCCTTTAATGGCAGCAGGGTTCACTTGAGCTACATAAGCCTCCTCACACATTTATATGGTAAAAGAAAGTACTATACCAGGCAGGCTGCTTCTCTATCCCGATCGCAATTACTGCGCCAATGCCGGAGAACACACAGCAGATTCGGTTCCTGACAGACCAAGCGCAATTCAGCAATTTCTCCAGTCTTCTACAGGGTGAGCCTGGTT
The DNA here is from genome assembly GCA_016271365.2 of Neoceratodus forsteri. Lineage (NCBI taxonomy): Eukaryota > Metazoa > Chordata > Ceratodontiformes > Ceratodontidae > Neoceratodus > Neoceratodus forsteri. Next base: position 153,151,110 of record CM028131.1, on the reverse strand, counting down.
TCTACTCTTCAGATATCCTTTGATTCTCTTCACAGGATGGATTCAGTCTAACAAGCAGTTATACAAGCTGCAGACCCGGAACTTCGGGGGCCTTGCAGCGTTTCCCGACTAAAACTGCACACCGAAAAGCACAGGGCTCCTTCCTTTTCACTGCCAGAGCTCAACTGAACCTCCAGCAGACAAAACCGGGCACTTCCTTTGAGTTCCTCCCAGTTCTTGGCTGGATTGGCTGTCACTCACAATAGACTGCCCCTGTTGGTCCAAAAAGGCGCTGAAGTCAAACTACATCTCCCAGAGTCACTGCCCATACAATCCTCTTGTGGCTGGCTCAGATTACGAGTCCAAGTTCTGATTCGCTCAAGGCACCATTTTAGAGCTACCTTAACCCACACTGATTGGTCCAGTTCAGCAGTTCAAAGCTAGAATGGGGAACTAGGCAAACACAGTTCTGACTGCAAAGAAAGCAGGTTAGACAAACTGTATTTTCATTATTACTCTTGATTTCTGGCAAACAGTTACATCTTTCAGATAGGTTCCCTTTTCACTCCTAGTGACTGCAAAATGGAGTGAATTGGCAGCAGCTCAAGTGGTACTCAAGCAGAGAAACACACAGTCCCCCATACAAACTAATTATGTCTGCAAGCAGACAGCTCTTAAACAGACAGTACCAGAGGCTCTAAAACATTCAAGATAAATGGCTTAAACGTCAAACACCATTCAGGCTTGGAGCATTCAAGCAAGCTCCTGAAGTCTTTTGGAACCCCCATTTGCAGGGGGTTACATACGAACACTAGGCAAAACCAAGTGAAGGTTACATTTAAGAGCATTAGCACACAGGGTCAATACAAGTAACAACAGGGTTTCACAATGCAGGCAGTAGGTAAAATAACAGTATGGTAGTCTTATGAAAGTCCATGATCATCATGCGGGCAGCAATGCTGCAAGGGTTGCAGGTAGGCAGAGAGGAGACAAATTGGGATAGAGGGGCCCAGAGCAAGATAAGGAAGTTGTACAGTAACAATGCCCTCCCTGTTGGGCAGGTGGGCCTAATGGTCTAATCCTTCTAGTAGGCTGTGAGCACAGTAGTGTATAAAGTGCAGAGGCACTGTCTATGTCATATTATTTAACTTGTCCTCACCTAGTTCAACCCCTGGCAGGTTTTTCAGCATCCTGTGGGGTCCAGCATGGGAAATGACTCTTCCTTCCTCCCCTTCCCTCCATCCTCTCTCGTAACTCATCCTCGCTTGTCTCTGCTCTCTGGCAGGGTTCTCAGCATCCTGAAGATGTTTAGTCTTAGGCAAGTTTCTCCCCACCCTCCTTCTCCTTCCCTTTACCATCCCCACTACTATCTCTACCCAACTTGTCCTTGCCTACCCTGACCCTTACTAGAAGTCCTTTCCTCATTCTGCCACTGGCAGCTATTTCTGCACTCTGAAGGGGATAGTTCCAGGTATGACTCATCCTTCCCTTCCCTAAACCATACCTCCCACCTCTCTCCTGCCCCCTTCTACCTCCATGGACTTAATCAATCAATCAATCAATCAATCAAAATCTTTATTTAATCAGGCGAACATCATTGAGCATAGCTCATTTACAAGATGGACCTGAGTGGTCAAGAAGTGCAAGTGTTATTACATTGACAAGGGTAGCATAAACAGTAATACAATGACAGGGGTAACATAAACAGTAATACAATGACATAAGTGCTAATATATAACAATATACATATGTACACGGCACATTAAAACTTTTAGTTCACTTGAGCTAATAATTTGCAATTTTTGTTCCATCTGAGTTGCTCCCAGATTGCACTAGCACTGGTTAACGTGTCTCTTCACAACTGATTATTTATTTATTTTCTCACTTTTCTCAGGTAATGTTCCACCCTTTTTATCTTCTTTCACCCAGCTTGTTCCTGACTACCCTGCTACCCTCCTTGATGTCCCACCACTGGACCTCATTTATTCAATAATTGCTAAATAATCTGCCTCTTAACCATGATCCATTCCTGCAAGGAGTTGGCTCCAAGGCTACATTAAATTTCTGTATTATGTTCCTCAGATATGCCACCTGTAATTAAATCCATATTCTACAGGTATGATATATTTAATTGAAGGATATGTTACAAATGTGACTGTATGATTATTTATGATATTTTTAACGTTATGTCTTGTTACAAATGTAATTGAATGTTTAATTGTCTCGGATATGTTAAATGTTAAACTGTATGTCTAATTCTTCATCCATTGTACCGCCTCTCTCGGTTGCACCGGGAGACGAAGCAACTTGTTGTTCAGTGTGCCTTCCTGGTGAAACATTTCAATAAATAACTAAATAAATCAGTTGTGTTTCTGATAAAACTGGAGGCTCTCTGTACCTCTGACTTTATGATCTCCTCCACCCGGCTAGAAATCACCTCCTTTATAGTGCCCATGACTGATGTTATGGGGAACACTGAGTTTCCTACTTTGTGTATTTTAGAAGGATATAGAATATTTGCAGTTAGGAGCTGGGAAGAATATGGTTTTCAAGACAGTTTTATTGTAGGTAAATATCTCATAATAAGGTTCCTAAGTTCTTTGTTGTATTCTTTAATTCTGCCTTCCTTCAACAAGGTGCTGAATTTTGTATCTGACAGTGTTCTATCTCCTGTATATACCACCACCCCAGCCCCGTCAACAGGCATACATTCTTTACTTAGATGGTCCAGGGCCAATAAGGAGGGTCACCTGCAGCTAAACCATCGAGACAAATGCACTCCCATACAAAACATAGAAACATAGAAACATAGAATTTGACGGCAGATATGGACCGCTACTGCCTACCCAGTCTGCCCATTTCCTTACCTGATGGATAAGCTGCAGATCCTAGTTAACCAGCAGCCTACTTCTTCCTACCCCCACCCCTAGAATTTCCTTATGACTGTCCCATGCATGCTTGAATTCCACCACTGTTTTTGACTCCACAACCTCCTCTGGAAGGCTGTTCCATACATCCACAACCCTCTCTGTGAAAAAATACTTCCTTAAATTACCTCTGAGCCCCTCTTCTATCTTCAAATTGTGTCCCCTTGTTCTTGCACACCTCTTTTTGAAAGATGCTACCCTCTTGGACTTTGTTGATTCCTTGAGATACTGGAAAGTTTCTATCATGTCCCCTTCCCTCCTTTCCTCGAGGCTATACATATTAGCTCCTTAAGTCTCTCTTCATGTCTTCCGTGCAGACCCTGCACCATTTTAGTTGCCCTCCTCTGACAGCTTCCATCCTGTCTATGTCTTTGGAGATTGGGTCTCCAGAACTGCACGCAGTACTCAGATGTGGTCTCAGCAGCTGTCTGTACAGAGGGATCATAACTTTTGTTTTCTACTGGTGATGCCTCTCCCTATGCATCCCAGTATCCCCCCAGCCCTCCTTGCTGCCCTCTCACATTGCTTGCCCACCTTTAGGTCATCTGATATGACTACCCCAGGTCCTCTCCATTTTTGTTGTTGTTAATATCTCACCTCCCATTGCGTACTCTTCCCTGGGTTTTGTTTCCCAGATGCATTACCTTGCACTTCTTAGCATTGAATCTAAGCTGCCATACATTTGACCATTCCTCTAACCTTGTCAAGTGCCTTCTCATCCTTTCCACCCACCTTGTGCATCAACTCTGTTGCAGATCTTTGTGTCATCTGCAAAGACATACTTTCTTTCCAGTCCCTCTGCAATGTCGCTATAAAGACATTGAAGAGGACCAGTCCTAATACTGAACCCTCGGTACCCCACTACTAACCCCCTTTTTCAGAGTGGACTCCATTTAGTATTACTCTGTGTCCTATTCTCCAGCCAATTCTTTACCCACGCTGTCATCTTGGGACCCACTCCCAGGCTGGCTAACTTGTATATTAATCTTTTGTGTGGGACTGTGTCAAATGCCTTGCTAAAGTCTAGGTAGGCCATGTCCACAGCCCTCCCTGATCAACTACTTTGGTCACCCAGTCAAAGAAATCTATCAGATTTGTCTGGCATGACCTTCTGCCGCAGAATCCATGCTGCCTTGGGTCCTGTAGCCTCTGGCCTCTAGATACTCAACAATTCTTTCCTTCAGAAGTGATTCCATCATTTTCCTACCACTGGGGTTAAACTAACAGGTCTGTAGTTTCCTGCTTCTGCCTTGCTCCCAGTTTTGTGAAGGGGAATCACATCTGCCCTCCTCCAGTCCTCAGGTACCACCCCATCCTCCCATGATTTGTTAAAGAGGGTAGTCAGTGGTGTCACTAGTTCTACCCTTAGTTCTTTTAGAATTCTGGGATGAATCCCATCAGGCCCCATTGCTTTGTCCACCTTCAGTTTTAAGAGCTCTTTCAGAACCCTTTCTTCTGTAAATGGGCGGTATCAACTTCTGTATCCAGAGTGTTTCTACTGTTTGTTTTAGGTACCTCCCCTCTTCCTTTGTAAATACTGAGCAAAATATTTGTTTAGTATCTCTGCCTTTTCACAGTCACCCTCTGCCCACCCTCCCTCCCTTTATTAAGCCTTACTATCCCTCCCTTGGTCTTCCTTCGCTCCCTGATGTACCTATAAAAGGTTTTATCCCTTCTTAACTGAGTTGGCTATCTTTTCTCGGTTTGGGCCATTGCTGTTCTGACTGCCTTTGCAGCTTCCTTTTGCTTTAACTGATACAGTTCTCTGTCCTGTTCCTTCTGTGATTCCTTGTACTTCCTGAATGCTTTCTTTTTTCTTGAACCTTCATCCACTTCCTTTGGAGAACCATAGTGGTTTCTTACTGCTTCGCTTTGTTTATTTGCTTCACACAAAGGCTTGTTACCTCTGTGATGGCAGTTTTATTATTCCCCATTGTTCTTCCACCCCTCCTTCCTGCCCATTTGCTAGTGCATTCCTTAGGCACTCACCCATTTTGGCAAAGTCAGCCCTCCTAAAATCCAGTACCTTTGTCTTTGTATGGCTTGACTCTATTGCTGTGTTTATTGTGAACCATACTGTTTGATGGTCGCTAGTTCCCAGATGGCTAACCACTTCTACATCTGTGATCCTCTCTTCTCCATTTGAGAGAACCAGGTCTAAGATTGCTCCTCTTGAGTGGGCTCCAATACTAGTTGTCTAAGGCATGCCCCTGTAGGGCATCTAGAATAACCCCACTCTTTGAAGTGGCTGCTGCAACTGCACTCCAGTTAACATCTGGCATATTCAGATCACCCATCAGCAATATCTCCCTTTATCTGCCATTCTAAGTATACTTTCTATCATTTCCTTGTCCATTTCTCCCTAAGAGGGGGTCTGTACAACCCCTGTGCGGATTGTGGTGCCATTGCCTGCCTCAAATTGACCCACAGTGCTTCTTCTCCTCCTTGTTTACCCTTTTGTTCTGTTGCTTTGATTTCTTCTCTTATGTAGAGAGCTACTCCTCCTCCTCCTCTTTTACCCTCCCTGTCCCTCCTGTAGATAGTGTATCCTGGTATGTTTACATTCCAGTCATGGTTCTGTGTGTACCATGTTTCTGTGACTAGCCACAATATCCAGATCTTCCTCCTCCATCAAGGCCACTAACTCAGGAAGCTTGTTACCCAGACTACGGGCATTGGTACTCATTGATCTCCATTTTTGATGGCTTTACCTTCTGTAGCAGCATCCCCACTGACCTTTCTACCTTGGTCTTTTTCATTTAGTACCCTGTTTTGTAGGGAGGCTGGGATTTTCCTGCTGCTTATCAGTGCCTCCCCTTGACTAGTTTAAAGGCTTGCCAATGAAGCATTTAAACCGATTGCCCAAAAGACTTGTTCCTTCCTGGACAGATGCAGACCATCCTGCCAGTATAGGCTGGTGTCCTCCAGGTGGAACCCCAGTCCCCAATGAAGCCAAACCCCTGTGCTCCACACCATTTTTTCAACCATTTGTTAAACTGCATGGTGCAAGTACCTCGCCTCACCCATGCCACTGACAGGCAGCACCTCTGAGAAGGATACTGTGTGTGCTACTTGTCTTAAGCCCCTACCCAACTCTACAAAGTCCTTCTGCACTGCTCTAATCTCATGATGAGCTAAGTCATTTGTCCCTAGGGTGGACAATGACGTCCAGCTCAGACTCCTGCAACTGTTCTCATGATCCTAAGGATGCACTTCCTGTCCCTCCAAGCCATGGCACCAGGCAGGCACCTTACTTCAGTTTTCCCTGCTCCTCCCAGTTCTATCCCCTCACACTGAGTCCCCACCAGGAGCTGCTTTCTTTCCCTGTGGTGCCCTCTGCCCCTTCCTGAGGGCCTCCCAGACAGTTGTCTGCACCCTCCTTAGTCTCCTCTGCTGGTGCATCCATAGGGGAACTATGCTCCTCAGAATGGTGTATGGATTGTGGAGTGGAACAACTGACTGGGTGTGCCTCTGTTCCACCACCCTTACCCTCCCTGAGCCCCTGTGGTCCAACTGCTGTGCTTTCTTCGCAACCTCTGAGGTAGTGGTGGTGGGATCTGGTGCTCCCTGGATGGGGGGGTTCCTGCCACTGTCCAGTGCGGCCTGAAGACGGGCAACTTCCTCCCTCAGGGCAGACAGTTGTCTGCAAACAGGGCAGCATCTCAGCCTCCAGAAAGACTCCCGGAAGACTGCTGCCCCCAGCCATTACATTGTACTACTCCCCACATAACTGTTTACCTGTTTAGTTTTTGTTTTGTTTTTTGTGTGTGTGTGTGATTGGTGCTATATAGAATATATGTATTTATATAATGTGTATGCTTATATTGTCAGTGCAGTGTGCTAGACAGGATATGACAGTGATATGTACCTTGCCCTCTTGAGGAAATGATGTCAGAACCCCAGGTATAAATTAACTATTTCCAGGGGTGGGTGGGGTGAGGGTGGGAAGGGTTGAGCCTAAACTGTTCCCTCACGAAACAATCAGCTAAAGCGCTCTGACCTACGATGCGATGAGTGCCTTCCTGTCAGCAAGTTGCCATACACGACAATTTGTAATACTGCTTCAAACCAATTTGACAGAAAAATACCCTGCTAATCAAACAGAGAAAATCCAAACATCCAAGTCAGACACAGGTAAACCTCCCCAGCCCCAAAAGAGCCTGGTGACTTGTGCTCTGAAAACAGTCAGCCCCAAAACACGTCAGCTGTGCAGAAGGGCAGACGAGAAAACAGTATTCAGCCTATGTGGGTTTAAACTCTTCCTGCACTGAAAACCTTAATACTTGTAACAAAAGTAAAGCAAACTCCACCTCCTCTGTTGATTGAAAGACTCTTTTCTGATAATTCTAAGTTCCTTATTTCACCCTTCAGTTAGAAGTATCTCCACCTGAAGAATATTAACTTTCCTAAGGAATCTGCGTTTAAACCAAAGACAATTGTAAATTGTAAGGTTCACTCCTCTGTTCTGAGCACTATTCACTTTCTTGCAAATCTTAAGTCCAGTGTTGCAGCTTGCAGCCAGAGGTAGCTTCACCTGAAGACTATGAGGTTATCTGATGAGCCTGCTAAAATTAGTACTTTTATCAAGGACTGTAAGATTCTTCCAGAGCTATTGGCTGTTCAGTAGCTGTGATGTAAGCACTTCCTGACACAGTCTGGCTTGGCCTTATAAGGCACACTGAGGTAAACAAAAGAAAAAACAGTTTCCACCCCTAAGCACTGTCTGGGTCCAATACACAGCCTGTAACCTGCTCTCAATTCAGGGCTTATGACAAATTCTTAGCCCAGTGAATACTCACAGTATTACAAATATTGCAATGCAAACAGTCAATCACTAACGCCAATCAAGTCAGAAGGGCAGAAACACAGAAAACAGTAAAATCTTAACAATTGTAACAAGTAAAGCAAACCCACCTCCCTCTGTTGATTGAAAGACTGCCTTTTCTGATAATTCTAAGTTCCTTATTTCACCCTTCAGTTAGAAGTATCCTCCACCTGAAGAATATTAACTTTCCTAAGGAATCTGCTTCAAACCAAAGACAATTGTAAATTGTAAGGTTCACCTCCCTCTGCTGTGAGCACTATTCACTTTCTTGCAAATCTTAAGTCCAGTGTTGCAGCTTGCAGCCAGAGGTAGCTTCACCTGAAGACAAGGCAGGAAAAGTTGTGGCCTACCTTTCTGGAATATTCAATCACCCATGCACTCATCTTCACCCATAGAATACGGATTCTCCCAAGTGCTGGCACACTGGACCATGAACTCCACACTGCATGTCTACCATCTCTGGAGCCCCCTGAGCACCTCAGCCCCGCTAAGGGTGGGGTGAAAATTTCATCTGGAATCTAACTTATCAGAAATTAATTTAGCTGCACAAGAAAGGGAAAAGGGGAAAAGTATTTCATTAACTTCCCTTTCAGTTTAAATAAAGCACATCACTGCTATTCTTCTCCCAGCTAGCTTCTTTATTTTAACTCCTGCACAGTAAATGATTCCCAGCAATGCAAGGGTCACATACTTTATTCAAATAAATAAAGCAGGCCAGCCTGGTGGTGCTGGGGGGCTAAAGCGCTAGACGCCTTACTGCCCCTGCCTTGGTGACCCGTGTTCAGGAACAAGCATCAGCGGAGGGTCAACAGAGGTGGAGAAGGATCGAGCATCCAATGGATTGCTTTCCTTCCAGGGTGGGGGATCTCAGAGGTCGGCGCCTGCCTACTCCTAGTGGAGGCTAGGGGACAGAGCACCACACTGCAGAATGGGGAGGAGTTAGGGAAGACGCTTGAGGGAACGCATGCAGATGCGCACTCCTCTCTGCATGTGTCATTGTATGCCCCAACTCCTGGGAAGAAAATCCAGGAAAACCAAGTTGCCCAGCAGAATGGTGGAGGGCACCTTTCAGGCTCCACTTCTGCCAGTCATGGCACTGGCCCACTGAATCCAGTCTCCGTGGGGATGGGGAACCCCTGCCGGGGTAAGCCTTGGAGCCAGGCCGGTGCCAATGGTAAACATTGGTGACGGGCTGGGGGCGCCCACCAAGACAAGCTGCAATGTAGAAAGATATAACAAAATAAATAAATAAATAAAACAGCTAATCAAACTTTTACAGACATACTGGCTGGACATTCAAACAGCAGAAACAATGTGTTTTAAGGCAGTAACAAGCAAGGATTTTTCTATTCTCTTTCTTTCTTGGATGCTTTACCCAAGACCTCTCAAACTCAAATCCCTGCAATCTCCTGGCTCTCTGGATCTGGTAAGCCAAACCCTTCTTTCTCTTAACTGCCAGGTTACCCATTCTCAACGGCACTGGTCATCACCCCAAACTCTGATGCAGGAAAGTGGGCTGTCCCCCACCTGGACCCCTGGGTGCTGGCCCATGCCACAGCGGGTGCAAGGATTTTCTTATGACCCAGGCCTCAACCCACTTCAGCCTGGCTCTGTGCTGATGCTACTCAGCACCTGCCCCTCATTTCACTTAGCCTCTCATCTTAATGGCTCCACTGGTGCAGCGGCCCCAAACTCAGCCCTGCTCCAGTACTCCAACCCCTGCTACTGGCTGTCCTGCCACTGGGGAGATACTGGACACTGCCACGCCCAGGTCCCTCTGAACAGCATGCCTTCACAGAAAGAGTGACTTAAACTGCTCCAATTCCTGCTGTTCCTCTACAGGGAATCCTGTAAGGCCCACATCCCTTCAGCACCCTCCTGGGCTTGTTTTAAGAGCCAGCCTAGGACCCACCCTCCAGCCTGCCATTACAGCCTGTGACCCGCCCGACCTCCATGTGCTGCTACCCCAAGATCTACCTCCAAGCAGGCCCCATATTTGGGTGAAGGGCTCTGCCCTCTGCCCCAGGCTGCCCGCTACACTGGGTACGAGAGAGAGAGAGAGAGAGAGACACTGTCACTGGCTTCCTCCTGTGGGGCCCCTGCCACTTTCCCCACAGCTCTTGGCCCAGGATCTCACTTTACAGGAGTCTCTAAGGGCTCCTACTTTTCCTGGCCCCTTATGGCCACCTAAATTCCCTGCCCCAATGATGCAGGACCTGGCTAATCATAGTTCCCCATGGGGCTCCATTCCCCCAGTTGCTCAATGTCACGATGCTGAGAAGGCCGTCCTGTCTCCACTTGGGGGTCCTCCACTGGTCCACCGGACCACCAAGCTCCTTACTTGCCCACCTAACTCTGCTCCTTCAGCCACCCTCCAGCCCCAGCCTAATACCTGGGCTGGAAAGGCCTCAAACTTCTTGTCTGCTTCCTTATATATCCCTAAACCTACTCTCTGTTGCCACCTGAGCATCCAGCAGTTAGTATCCCCAGAGCACTAAGAATTCTCTAGCTCTTGGGGGAATGGGGAGGGATGCCTAATTAGAGCATAAGCCCTCTTAAAGGGGCTTACATGTACAAATTGTGTTTGGTCCATAACCACCACAGCACCACCCTTGTCTGCCAGTTTAATAATTACATTCTACAGTCTGTTTGAAGCCGTCTATTACATGCCATTCAATGGGGTTTAACTAGCAGTGGGTTTTGGCATTCTTGTTTGGGAACTGGAATTCACTCTGTGACAAACGCTGTTGACATACAGATCCAGTTTAAGATTTCTGATTACAGATAGGGTCCATGCAGAGGTCTCTCTTTATGGTGCTGTGGTGTTTTAGATGCCTTATCATTTATTAAAACAAAACAAAAACAATGAATAGCTATTTGTGAGACAGATGTGTAGAGTGTGTGTTGTGGGAGTTTACAAGCTCTGTTTTTATTATTTGTGTGTTTATTTCTTGACATCGTGATTTGACTGGTCAGAAGGGTGGCACTTCATGACAGTGCCTATCTTAGAGGTCCATCGTACAGAGGGTTTGTGGCTGTATGAATTTGAATTTGTTTTTAGTTCTTGCTCACATAATCTGGAATAAAGAGTATACATACTTTGATAGGCTGCTGTACATTTACTGATGATTTATTTATTAATTGATTCATTCACTCCTTCAGTCATTCAGAAAGTACCTCTGAGCACAAGTGCTCGCTTACAAAGGTTCCATGTCAGGACATCACAATACAATTAGAGTACAGTAAAAACAATGTCAAGTAACATACGGTGAGATACTATCTAATGACAGTAACAAAGCAGTGAAGCAAATCACCAAATAAGGCAAAAGCTAAAAGCGGGGTTATGTGCAGTTATAATAGCACTGTAAAGATAGAGGTGACTACAGAGATCTCTTGAAATGTGCAACAGTGGGAAGGTTAAAAAGTGAGTCTGGCCATTCATTTAGCCATCCAGCAGCCCTTACCACAAAGGAGAATTGACCCAGTTTTTTCAGAATAGCAGCTCTAGTGTATTACTAGACGGATCTATGCCGGTTTGATCTTTTTGTCAATCGACATCATCGCGACGATTTATGTCAACCGCAAGTTGCGGTTGAAATAAATCCACAGGAGAGCCAGGTCCTTTTCTATCGGGGCTTTGCCTCGAAACCCCCATGCAGGGGCTCTGACCACGCCCGAACTTGGGGATTATCAACTCTGAGTCGGAGTTGATTCAGAGGGTGCAGTACCGGGGAAAAAGTGTCGGGGTCCCAGGTGGACTATTACAGTGATCTGTTGTCGACATCGACATGTTCGCTGTAATAGTTTCGCTGAAAGGAGGGCATTCTTACTAAACATGCTCCCAATATTGTATTGGTTGGCAACATAGTGGAAGCAGTTTCTTAATGTTGGGGAGTCCAAGCAGTGACTTTTTTGAAGCAGGCAGGTTTGATACTTTATTCTACTTACTAGCAGGAGCCAATTTGTTTCTTGGTAGAAGGAGCAGTTGTGGTTATGTTCCAGCCCCAAGCACAAATCAACAGGCCTGTTGTTATTCTTTGGTTTTCACAGATCACATGAATTCTGTTCAACATGGAGTCGCTGCAGCTGAGTAGATGGTGAGGCTGTAATCTGTAATCTATTAGTTACAGTATAGAACAGGACACAATTAGACATATGGCTTCTGCTGTGAGGTTAGTGTGGTTCTTATACAAGCCCACCCCAACCCCGTCTCCTGTTAACCTTCAGTGCCAGGTTGTCCACATGAGGGCAAAGGATACAGCATCATCAAATATTCCCCAAGTTATTTAAAAACTTCCACCTCCTCTGGATTTAGCCCCTTGGCATTAAGGATGTCAGGGGTACCTTTTTTCCAGCTGGGGCAGGTGAAGAGCCTTGTTTTAGCTGCTTTGTAGTTGAGGACCAATTTGTTGTTAGAGTACTAGTCTTCAACAGATTTGAAATTGTGTTAAAGACAGAAGTTAATGTGCCAATTCCAAAATTATTATTATACAGTAGATTACTGCATTGTCAGTATACCATAGTACCTTAGCAGACTGGCAGGCACCCAGTCAGTTGATAAAAAGATTGAACAGGAGAGGAAAAGAGCCTTGTGGCACTCCAGTGGAAACTTTCCTGTCATCAGAGGATGAGCCTCTATCTTTACTCGCTGTGAGTTAGGTAGCTCTGGAACCAGGCTACAGCGTCCAGCGACAAACCCAATTTATGAAGGTTGCTAGCAGCAGCTTGTGGTTTACAAGATCAAACACCTTCATAAGGTCACTATAGATGGCACCGACCTTGTTACTGCTGTCAAGTGCCTCATGAATATAGTTGGTATACTCAGTCAGTGCAGTACTGGTGCTAGGCTGCTTCCTAAATCCATGCTCCTAGGAACACTGGATATCTTAAGTTTCTAGGTAGGTGATAAGTTGGTCAGACAAAATTTTCTCAAGGGCATAACACATTGGGGAGAGGACTGAGATCAGTCTGTAGTTTGCAAGCAGGAATGATGCCCAGTCTTGAATACCGTGTGACCAGAGAAGATTTCCATTTCACAGGAAACAGAGTACTGTAGGGAAAAGTTAAAAGATTGAGTTATAGGGTAGAAACGCCCTCCAGGTCAATAGCTAGTAGATTCATGTCAAGCATATCACCCCACCGTGGTTTTTCCTGGAATCTTTTTCAGGCCTGAAATAAAACCTAGAACGACCTGGGCCCTGGTCCACCAGCTGGTTCATGTCAACACCAGAGCTATGACTGGGCTGTTGAGAAGGGTAATTTGGGATGTAGGAGTTTAAGTCCATCAATGCTACTTTTTTTTGCTGCCTCATGCCCCTGACCTGCCACTCCTTCGGGCACCCTAGGGCACCTCCGCCAGTTCTCCCCCACGCCAGCCACCAACCCCACATTGCAGCCCTCCAGGTAACCTGACATATCCTTTGGATGGGTCCCTCCTCCGGGAGAAGGCACTGGCGGGCAGGCCAGCGATTCAACTTGGCCCAGGTGCTGCTGGGGTTGGTCCAGGCTGTCCTGGGGCTTCATGCCCATGGGGACTGGAGACCATCATCTGGTTGGCCAGGAGTCATTTTTCCTGGCTTCTCCCCTTGGGAGGAAACTTGCAGGACATCTAGGAGTGATCCGAAGTCCGTCACACTCCTCAACAATGCCCCAATGTGCTGCCCTACCCCGGCCTCCACCAGAGGTCGATCAACACCAGGCAGCAGTCCCTCCCTCCCAGGAGCCAGTGAGCAGTCTTGGGACACTTGAGCTATCTCCTCTCGGCTGGCCCTCAAACTCCTGGTCCATTTCCAAACCCAGGTCATCAGTGTTGCAAGCAGAAATCCAACCACTGCACTGGCGTGGCCAGCCCCATCAATGCTACTTTAAACAGTTGGCAGTCTCAGCTGGGTTTGATATCTCCTTCCTACTTATTTTGAGCATTTTGGCAACTTTTTTCTTCCTTACCCAGGAGCTCAGAAACATTTTCCCCAAACCTTTGCCATTACTCTAGTTTTGGGTTTGTTAGGCCTTATGTATTCAGATTTTTCCAGTCTAATCCTCTTGTGCATTTGTTACAGGCTCTTTGTATTTTTGAGTGCACTGGGGACCCTGATTCTCTGGCCAGAGCACACAGATTGTCCCTTTCTTTCATAAGGGCCAGGAGTTCTGCACATGAAGACCTGTTTGCTGTATAAGAGGTCATCACATGCAATTCCTTCTCCCAGTTAATCAAATGGGAGAAGAAAAGATGTGATTTATAAAACAGTGCAGCCTTTATTTTAAGTTGCTCAGATTTGCCGATTTCAAGCCATTTGCACTGTGTAGAAATTCAGGACGCCCAATTCCTAATCTGATTCCAATTGAAATCCTAAAAGGACCCCATAATCAGAATCCTTAACTCCTATGTAAAGGAAGGATTTAGGATTTTTTAGCAAAATCTGTGTCTGTTTGTACACCTATACTCTCCCATAATGATTGTAAGCATTTATGAAATGTTTTCTTATTCATACTGTGTTGATTGTATGCCTGTATCTTGTACTCTCCTGGGTCATGCTTGAAAATAGGCAGGGTTATTGCCTAATGCACTTACCCGGTTAGCAAAGCTAATAAATAAATCCAAAACTTGGATCTCAATACAACAAATCAATTCTGCTCAGTGGATTCATACCAACATTACTTCATTTGTAGGTTGCCGCTTTTTGTAATAGACGTGTCAAAACAAAAGGTGCTGCAGTGTGTAGAACGTGTTCTCTATCTGAGATCATATCACAGTAATGTTAACTCAAAAAAGAACTGATTTAGAACTCAGCATTTTAAAGACTGCTTTTCTCCATGTCCTTATCAATAAAAGTATCACACTCATGTAGAAAGTCGTTTTTCCATATAAACTTTTGAATTTATACTTCTAATTAGCACTGAGTTCTCTGTACAAATTCCTCTTTTCAGCTGGTTCACATACCAACTTATAAAGAAGTTTCCACGGCTTCAAAGGCTTCTGTAATAGAAAGATAGACCACTTGGCCCATCCAGTCTGCCCATTTCTCCTACCTACACTATTACCGAGACCATACGCGATCTGCAACTTTTTCTTCCTCCCTTCCTTTCCACTGTAATTCCTTGTGCTTATCCCATGCATTCTTGAACCCCACCACTGTTTTTGCCCTCCACCTTACTGGAAGACTGTTCCAAGAATGCACCATTCTTTCTATTTATTTATTTAAAATGTGGTAACTGGGAAAGGCACACTGAACCGAGCTCATTTCAGGTGCGACCTGGGAAAAGGGAAATGAGGAATTTTACATTACATTAAACAACCTAATTAAAATATTTACAAAACGGATCAATAGATAATGTAGTGTACAATGAAACAAGCAGGATAATGATATAAAACATAATAGAGAGCAGTGTGAAAGAAAAGTAATAGCTAACAAAACAGAGAACTAGTTGTCACTGCAGATGCCTGCCAGGAGAATAGGGCAGTACATAAATGGCATACTAGACACAGTAGTCGAAGAGGACAGGTCAGAGGAGCAGAGAGGTCTGGCAGGTTGCTCTGCATGTGGATCAGACAAGAACATGGGCTAGTGGCTAAACATTGGAGCAGCTGATTGAAGACTTTCAGTGAGGAGAAGTTATGAAGGAGGTGGGTTGCTGATTCCAGAGGTTAGGAAGGTGATCGGAGAAAGACAGGGAACCCACAGATGTGCGGGATGAGGCAGTTTGAAGGCACGCATCTCCCTGGACCTTAAGCTATACAGGGAGGATGAAGCAGGAGAAAGGAGGTCAGTGACATATGGGAGATTTCCAGCCAGTATTTGGCTAGGAATGAGAGAGTGTACAGTTCGCCTATGGAGTGAGGGAAGAGAGGATAGGGAAGAGTAGAGAGTGCAATGGTGGGTTCAAGGAGGGGAGTTTGAGGCAAAGCAGCAAAAAGAGTTGTACACAATGTCCAGCCTAGATAAGGAAGTTGCAGCAGCTTGGAAGACATGTCAGTAAATTCAAAGAGGGGCAGAATTAGTTTGGTTAGTAACACCACAGAGGAGCTGTAATTTTTCTTCGGGAGGTGTCGGAGTGGAGATTCCCAGTGGCTTGGACTGGAGCAGGCCAGGGCTTCTGGAAAGGAGTGCATCGGGGACAGAGGAGCCAGTACTGCATTGACAGCAGGAGAAGCAGGGCGAGTGAGAGTTCCCAGTGGCTGCAGTCGGCAGCAGACCAGGGTGAGCAGAGGAGGCGGCCAATCAGGAGAGAGGTGCGAAGTTTCAATTGCGGCTGGGGATAAAGGTTAGGCCCAGCCACTCACACAACAGTCGCCATAGAGGAGCTGTAATTTTCTTCTACACCACCCACCCTGGCCCTGACCTCTATTAAGTAGGCAGTGGAGGGTGAGCCAAGGGAGGAGTGACCTGACTTTAGTGAATTTTAAAGAACACTGATAGAGGTTTTGTACCTGACTTTTGGGTTGTACCTGACTTTTGGTTTTGGGCCTGACTTTAGTGGATTTTAAAGAACATTGATAGAGGTTTTGTATTCAAAGAGCAGTTATCTGATTAAGCAAATATACTTGTGTACATGTTAGAACAGTTGGACGGGGTGGCTGCTGCTGAGGAGCTAGTCATTGGTAAGGGCTCAGTGGTGGTGGTGTTGGTGCAAACAGTTGGGGGGACACCGTACCTAAGGGTAAAGGCTAAAACAAAAGGTAGTCCTGATTAAGTGAGAGCATTGGAGCACAGATTGTTCGGGAACTTTATGTGTGGTTGTTGTGAAGGCTAGGGAGACGAGGAACTACGTGTTGCAGGTGAAATTACTAGTAAAGTGTTATTGAAAGGGAGAGGAACAATGATGCAAGATAGAATAGGAATGGGACCTCAAGTTGCTAGAGCTGGCATCTTTGGGAGGGTGGTTGGATGCACGGAGGTGGGGAGGCCACGGTACTAGACTGGGCTTGGAATGTGGAGGTTGCCCAGTATGCCACCAGCGGGCAAAGCTCAGGGAGGAAGTGGAAGGAATCTGGAGACAGCTAGTGGAGTGGAAATGGAGGGGCATGGGTGGCCAACAAAAATACACAGGGCAAAACCTCAAGCACAAGGAGAGGAAATGGCGGTGGGCTGGGGAACAGGGCAGCCTGGCAGGAGGAGCCCAGAATGCGGGGTGCCCATAAAACCAGGCGAGGGAGGGGGTCATGGAAGACCAGAGAGAGAGCAGTAGTACGGGAAAGGTCAGATGGTAGCAGGGGAGTGGGGACCCAGGATCAGCAGAAAGGGGACAGAGAGGGGCAGGAACAGATAAGAAAAGAAAGGAGGAAGTTGGGTGGAAAAAGCCAGGCAGGAAGAGGGACATTGGGGAAGGGGCTTTGGCAGGAAGGGAAGTGGAGCATGGCCTAGATATGAAGCTCATGGTACAAGGAAAAGAGGGGAAAGCATTGGGGGGTCAAATGGAGCAAAGCACAAGGATGAGTAGCACAATAGAAGAGCCACAAAACCAGGATTTGGGTGAGGGAGAAGAGCAGGTTGGAGAAAGAGGGAATTGAAAAGCTCCAGAGGAGGGAAAGGGCAGCACAAAGAAACCAGAGAACCAGGAAGGGGCCCAGGGAAGGGTACAGATGGAAGCTGAGGGGAGGAAGGCTCAGGTAGTTTCAGGGGAGGAGAAAGCAAGGGAATGGATGAGAAGAAACTGGAAAAAGGAGGAGAATGGCAGCAGTGAGGGGTGCCCAAAAAGGAAAAAGGGATAGAGTCTTAATAGTGGGTCTCTATTACCAAAGGAGTTACATGGGGGAGAAGAGAAGAGAGAGGGATAAAATATGGGTGGAGTGCCTGCCAGGTATGACGGCTGCCAAGTTATCCAGTGGATCTCCTCGAGGGGAGGAAATGAATAAGAAAACTCATCTGATCTTCCACCTAGGCACAAACGACCTTGCAAAGAGCAACGTGATGGAGTGCAGGCAAGGTTTATGGCACTGGCCAGGTTCTACAGCCGACTCAGACTTTAAATCCCTGTCCTTCTCGGAAGTGCTACCAGTACCAAGGACCAGCACGGAGGCAAGGCAAAATATTGAGGAATTCAATAACTGGCTTGTAGGTTGGTGTGCCCAGAAGGGGTATGGTGTGATAGGAGATTGGGGGTCAATATGGAGTGACACGAGCTACATGCCCCAGATAGGCTGCACCTAAATGGGAGGAGAAAACAGTGCTCAAATACGAACTGGATGATTATGTTCAAGGCCCTAGAATTCTGCGACCATGGGAATTTTGCACAGAACTTGCAACCTACGCCAGAACTTCTGCAGTGCCTTGAATTCACTGTTCTTGGCGATTCTTTATTAATATTTCCATTTATTCATAGAACCTGGTTCCCTTCCCTCTTTTATATCCAAAACCCTCTATGCTCAGAATGTGATGTTATGAATGCTATAACATCATACATTAGCTAATGAAATGGCTGCATTCTGCCACAGAAATGAATAATCACTTCTCTACCACAGTTCCCACTGCAAGAGGTGGTGGCACAGCACATCAGGCACGGTGATATTTGCTCAACCTGCACTACACAGCCTAATACAATTTTCAGTCTTATGCTATTACACTAGGGCCAACTTAAACAAAACCTTGACAATAGTATAGACCTGTTAAGTCCATACCTTACTTTGTACAAACTTATTTTTGCCTTTAAGGTATAGAGATGCCATCTGAAATGAATAACTGGTAACATGAATTAACATGTCATTTTTAAGAAAAATAAAGTAATTATGCCCAGAAAAGTGGAATGTAATAATACTGATACCTATTGAAGAATAGACCTGTTAAATAAATAATTGCGCTGTACACCTTTTTGCCAGGGTTATTGATTACATATTGTCACTGGTTGATAGAATCACCTAAAAGTTATGGAGAAATGTTGTGTGCAGGGCCAGCTGTTGGGCCAGAGGGTAGCATGTTGTGTTCCGTGCCAGCAACTCAGATTCAGAGATGAGCTCTGGGAGCTGGCTGGGCAGCACAACTATTGAGGGAAACACATCACTGCTCTGAGCCTGGGAGGTGGGCACAGTGTTCTGTCACAGGGACACATTGTGATGGGCTAGAGAGTTTTATCTCACAATGGGTTCACATGCATGTCATGGCCTGATGGTGTTACGTTGTATGTCAGAGGAAGCAGGCTGGCATGAAAAATTAGTTTTGCAATATCTCCTTTATTCTGTTTATTCCATTTCCAAAGGACCTGTATGAATGAGGATACAATTTCATGAAAATTAAAAAATATATATATATATATATATATATATATGTGTGTGGTGGTGTGTGTGTGTACGCACACACACACAAACACACACAGTATCTCTCTCCACTACACACACACACACACACACACACACACACATATTTGTATGTATGTTACGGTTTGCATATAAATATATATAATTATAAAAGGCTCTCAGAAGTTCTGCAATCTGATTGGCTGTTAGGATTCCAACAGCCTTACATTAATCCATGTTATACTGTCATGTACAGCCTGATCACCATGGCACATGGATTCTTCCTTTCAGCATTCCATCTCTAGCACTGCTGAATGTGTGGAATGATGCATTCTGATTTTGAACCAGCATTCTTAAACTGTTGGTGGAAGAACTATTTTATTAAAAATCTCCTCTAATTGAGGAAAACATTCAAAAGTATACTTTTAACACATTTCTTTTGGAATCATTTTTATAATAGCAATAAAGACACTCCCAGAGTTAGATTAATGTCAATCACCCCTGGGGCACTATGGCACTCGGCTGCGCCTCGTGCCACATTACACCCTAGGGGTGATTAACAGACTGTTAATCAACCCTGGTCATGCCTTATTGCTTAAGTGATACACAGTGGGGACCTCATGGGTGGTGTAGATAGCATGAGTATAGAAACACCTTGTTTATCACATAAGGTCCACTCTCGTGCATCATTTACGCAATAGGCTAGAACCTTTAGGGTAGATATTTTTTTTTTTTTTTAGGTATAAAATTATTTCTACAAGTCTGTTATTTTTAAACTAGTGTTACTGTACTTTCTCCTATCCTGATTGCTATAACCACTGCCATGAAAGTGAAGTCTGGATGACAAGCTGACACTGTGATGTGGTAATTCATTAGTGATGCAGAAATCACAAACCACCGCTGCAGAAGTTCTCATGGCAAATGGTAGTCTTGCTGCAAAACTTGGTCTCAATGTGCCGCAGAAAGTAGGGCCTTGATTATGTTGACAGACGCTGCCATTTAAACTAAACGGGGGGCAGGGAAAAGCCCTACACACACAGCAAAAGGGTAAGGGGAAAACATATAGGAAAGGAGGAGAGATGGTGTGGAGGGTCATGTGTGCGAACACCAGAATTCTGGGAAGAAAGATCCCAGATCTAACAGCAAAATGACAGAGGAGGGCCTTGACAAGGTGGGGTAACAGAAATGAGGTGCCACCAGGAGCAGGGATGGGAAATGGAGATACTAGGGCACAAATTGTTCAGGAAGGACAGGGAGAGAAAGGGGGTTGCACTCTATGTAAAGGAGGGTATCAGGGCATCAGAATTGCAGGTAAGTGGGGAGAGGCAGGACTCTGGGTCACTGAGCTGGGGGAGGGGGTGTCATGCGTATGGGGGTGATGTATAGGGCCCCCGCCGCATACCGAATCTGCGGGTAGAAGTATGGCCGATGAGTTCATAAGAATGGTGGCAAGGGGAGCTGGTGCTGATGGGGGACCTAAACCTACTGGATGTAGACTGGAACACCCTTTCGGCTGCTTCCAACCAGCAACAGGGAAATATTGGACTCCTGCAATTGGTCCTCCTAAATCATCTGGTCAGGAGTCAACCAGGCAGGGAGCTACTCTTGATCTAGTCCTGACAAAAGGGAAAGGGTGGAAGAGGTATTGGTGGGGAACATCTTGGTACAAGTGACCACAACACGGTCAGGTTTAAAATGAGAAACACTGCAGAGGGTTCACCGTCTAGGTTAAAGGTTCTGGATTTCAGGAGGCGGACTTCGGAAAATGGGGTAAATAGTGGCTACGGGCTATGGGGTAGGGACTGAGGTGGAGGCAAAGTGGGGAGGATAAAGGAAGCTATTGTAGGGGCCACTGACATCTGTGCCAACAGAGAAAGTAAAATAAGAGGAGGAGGAAACCCCTGTGGTATACTAGGGAAGTAGCAAAAAGGTAAGGACAAAAAGGAAAGCCTTTAGAGGTTCAAGACAACTCAGATGGAAGCTGAACTGAGTAAAATATCAGGCAAGCCAGAGAGAAGCTGGGGTAGAGGTAAGGAGGGCAAAGGCACAGACAGAGGAACGAATAGTAAGAGGGGTCAAAATGGGGATAAGACTTTCTTCGATATGTAAATGAAAAGAGGAAGACTAGGCAGGGATTCTTCAGTTAAGAACAATAGAGGGGAGGTGCTACAAGGGGACAGAGAAAAGGCGGCCTACTAAACACCTATTTTTGCTCTGTGTTCAAGAGGGAGGAAGAAGAAGGCAGCAGAGGGAGATGAAATGGCTGGGAGGGGAAGTGGAGATGAGGCCATTTCTCATGGAGGAAATATTGGAAGAACTGGGTTTCGTGAAGGTGGACAGGACAATGGGGCCAGATGGGGTGCACCAAAGGTGTTAAGGGAGCTAAAGGAGGTATTGGCAGTGCCTTTGACTGCACTTTTCAATCAGTCCCTGAAACATGGGTGGTGCCTGAGGACTGGAGGCAGGCAGATGTGGTCCCCTGCATAAGGGGAAGGGAGGAGGGAGGAAGTGGAAGTTACAGGCCCGTGAGCTTGACATCGTGGTAGGCAAGCTCATGGAGAAGCTAATAAAAGGCAGGATCACTAGCTACCTGGAGACAAGCAGCCTGATGAATCCAAGACAACATGGCTTTACTAGGGGCAGATCCTGTCAAACAAATTTGATAGATTTTTGACGGGGTCACCAAGGAACTCGATCAGGGAGAGCGGTAGATGTAGCTTATTTGGATTTCAGAAAGGCGTTTGACTCAGTACTCTACGGGAGACTGCTGTGTAAAATGGCAGGACTGGGGCTGGGGCAGAGGGTAGTTAAATGGGTGGGAAAGAGGCTGGGGAAAAGGAGGCAGAGGGTCATAATAAATGGGTGGTATCCAGGGAGGGCAAGGTCACAAGCGGGTCCATCAGAGATCAGTACTGGGGCACCTACTATTCAATATATTCGTAGGGGACATCGTGGAGGGCCTTGAGGAGGTGTGACTATGTTTACGGATGATATCAAAATCTAAAATCGGGTGGACACGGAGGAAGGGTGGAACAAATGCAGAGACTTGGGAGACTTGAGGCTTGGTCAAAGAGGTGGCAGCTTGCATTCAATACAGAAAAATGTAAAATCTTGCATCTGGGCTACAGAAATCAGAAGGCAGGGTAACCGGATGGGAGGCAGAGATCTGTAGGAGACGGAACAAGAAAGGACCTAGGCATCATTATATCTGGGGACCTGAAGGTGGAAGGGCAGTGGAGGGTAGGGCTAGGGGAGTGGAATGCTGGGATGCATCGGAAGGGGGATCACCAGTAGGAATAGAGAGGTCATAGAACCCTTGTACACCCATCTAGTTACAACACACTTGGAATGCAGAGTCCAGTTCAGGAGGCCATACCCCAGGAAGGATGTGGGGAGGATAGAGAGGGTTCAGAGGAGAGCGACAAAAATGGTAAAAGGGTTAAGCCACATATCCTATGAAGATAGGTTGAGAGATCTGAACATGTACTCCTGGAACAGAGGAGGGAGAGGGGGACATGATAGAGACTTTCAAGTACCTTAAGGGTATAAACAGGGTGCCAGGGGGAGCATCTTCAAGATGAAGGGAAATCAGAGGACAAGGGATATGGCCTGCAGGTGGAGGGTGGACAGTTCAGGGTAACATTATAAAATACTATTGAACCAAGAGAGTAGCAGAAAAGTGGGACAAACTCCCAGAAGCAGTCATTGGAGAGGAAACAGTGAAGGGATTCAAAGGGGCATGGGACAACCTCATGGGAGTGTTAAGGGGCGAGGGCACAGGTCCCAGCAGATAGCTGGGCAAATGGGCAGACTTGGTGGGCCTAGTTCGGTCCTTTTCTGCCGCCACACTTCTATGAATCTATGAATCTACATTGCTTACGCACAGGAGGGAGAAGGAGTCCTTATGCCTGTACAAGAAACTTAATTTGGGGCATAGTTTAGCACAAATGGCGCAATAAGAGAACAAAAGGATAGATGCTGGTCTAGCCAAACCCCTAGATATTTAAAACACTTCCTCACATCTCTCCTGAATTTACCTCCTCCAGCTTCATAGCATGTCCTCTTGTTCTAGAGCATCTTTTCTTTGAAAAATACTTCCTCTTGTAACTTATTTACCCTTGTGAGGTATTTAAAGGTCTCTATCATATCCCCTCTGCCTTCTGTGCTCCAGGGTGTACATATTGAGGTCCTTTAGTCTCTCCTCATATGGCTTTGATGCAGACCCTGCACCCTTCTAGTTTCCTCCTCTTGACTGCCTCCACTCTGTCTATGTCTTTACAGAGATGTGGTCTCCAGGACTGGACACAGAAACATAGAAAACACAGAAACATAGAAGTTGTCGGCAGAAAAGAACCTCTTGGCCCACCTAATCTGCCCAGTTTTCCCTGCCTACAGTGCCACTGCAGACCTAACTTGATCTCTGGTCATCTCCTTCCCTTGTCTTACTACCAAGATCCCCTTGTATCTATCCCATGTATGCTTGAATTCTGTCACAATTTTGGCATCCACCACCTCCACTGGAAAGCTGTTCCAGGTGTCCACCACTCTCTGCATGAAGAAGTACTTCCTCAATTTCCTCTGAGGCCCTCCCATTGACACAGTACTCGCGGCGGGTCGCCCCAGCAATCTATGCACGAGGCAACACCACCTCCCTCTTCTGCTGGTGATACCCTCCTTATTCACTGTTTTGCACAATTATGTTTTTTGCACGCTTATGATTTTCATTGTGATGTGTTGAAATTGCTGATTTTGCACAGGCATGATTTTTGAAAAGAATTGTAACTAGGTACTTTCTATTTTTTAAATAAATAAAGGAATAAAAGTCAGCAGTAATAGTGTGGCTTTTTTTAGTAGTGTGCAGATGAATAAATCCATTGGATTGCCCTTCTCTTACATTCTCATCCCTGCATCCAGCACCACTAACATATATGAGACAATATTATTTATCTTTTGAGCTTAGCAGACCACAGGTCTTTTGCCCAAATGTTTGTTCAGAATGTCTGCCTCTTTTCTGGTACCCCCTGCACAGTCCTCTTGTCTTTTTCACTCATAATCTCAACTCAGTCTTCTCTTTCACTGACATACCTAAAAATGTCGTCTCCTTTTCGCTACCACCTGGGCTATTCTCTCTTCAGTTTGCATCTTTCCACTCCAGGTTGCTTTCCTGCTTCCTCTGTTTCCTTATACACCTCCCTATCCTCCTCCTCCTTCTGTGTCTCCCTATACCTTCTTAATGCAGGCTTTTTAGCCTTTACCTTTTCAGCCACCTCTTTGAGAACCATAACAGTCTCTTCGTCCTCTTACTTTTGCTCACTAGTTTGACACAGAGGTTTGTTGCCTTTACTTGCACCCTTTAGCTTTGCCCACTGTTCCTTCATGACACCTAGACCATCCGCCCACCAGGTCATCCCTGAGGCATTCACCCTTTTTATAAAATCTGCCCTCCTGAAGTCCAGGACCCTCCCCTTGTGTGGTTTGATTCCATAGCCATCATTATACTGAACCACACCATACAGTGGTCACTGGTGGTGGCCTCCCCTTGACGCCTGCAATACTCTCTGTTAGTGACTACCAGGTCCAGTATTGTCCTAGCATGAGGGAGATCACTGACTGTTTGTCTGAGGAATGCCCCTGCAGAGAGTCCAGGATGTCCCTGCTTCTAGCTGAAGCCGCTGCTTGGAGATTCCAAGCTACATCTGGTCGGTTAAAGTCCCCCAGCAACAGCACCTCCCCTTTTCTGACTTCTTGCCAATGGCTTCCACCAGTACCTTATCTAATTCCTCCTCACGCTGGACGGAGGTCTGTGGATCACACTAGTGTTAACTAGTTGCTCAATCTCCATCTTCAGGGTGACCCAGAGTACCTCTGCTTCCCTCTGTATTCCCTTTACCTCTGTCGCGTTTATGAGTTCCCTCCCATAAGTACCACATCCCTCCTTTCCTTTCCACCCAGTCCTTCCTGAACAGAGATAGCCTGGTATGGCCATATCCTAGTCATGATTTTCAGTGCACCATGACTCGATAATGGCCACAATATCCAGGCTGACCTCTGCCATGATAGCCTATAGGTCTGGAATCTTATTTCCTAATTTTCTAGCATTTGCATACATGGCCTTCCAGGTTTTGTTTCCACTCTGCTTGTTGCCCCCTTTTTTTCCTTTTGACCTCCCTCTTTCCCTCCTCTCTTTTCAATGCTCCCACTCCTTCCTCCTTTATCTCTACCACCTTGCTTCTTTTAATAATTTGCACCCTGAGCTATTCCTCTCCCTCAGGTTCTCCTTATACTCTACTTAGCCTGTGGGGGCTGTTTCTGCCTCTGGTTCTTTCCACCACCACCCTCAGCTAGTTTAAATGTTCATTGAAGTAACATTTAAACCTTCACTGAGGCTACAGTTCTACTTCCAGATGGATGCAGGTCATCACCCTGTAAAGGCCCTTATCCTCCAAGGCTATAAGGTTAGAAATATAGGAACACAGAATTTGTCAGCAGGAGAGGACCCATGCAGTCTGCCCAGATGGCCTCTTCCTAGTCTGTCTCCGAGAGATGCTAACTTGTCTCCAACGCACCCTCCTCTTCTCTGCCTATTTACTAATATTCATATATGTCTATCCTATATGTCTTTGAAGCCTGCAACTGTTTTTGCCTCCACCACTTCCACTAGCAGTCTGTTCCAGGTGTCTATAGTTATTTCAGTGAAGTAGTTCTTCCTCACATCCCTTTAATCCTGCCCCCTAGGTTTATCACATGCCCTGTGGAGTAGTACTTCCTCACATCACTTTTTAATCCTCCTGGGGCCCACCCGTCAGTTGTGGAGACCAAGGAACACCTGACCAGACTGGGTGACAAACTATCATCCATTTCATCCGGCGTCTCCTTCTTGAGATCCTGCCAGTCTGGGAGAGGGGGCAGATGGACAGAAGGTCAGAGAAGGGAGAGAGGAGCTAAACACGTGGCTCAAGGGCTGGTGCCAGGAAAAGGACACAGATTTGTAGGGAACTGGCAACAGTTCTGGGAGCGAAAGTTCTTTAAATTTGATGGACTGCATCTGACTAAGGAGGAGTCAGTGCATTGGAGCAGAAGTTTGATGTCTTTGCAGAATATTTAAACTAGCAAATGGGGAGAGGGGCAGCAACCAATACGTCGAATGGGAAGAACACCACTCCCCTCAGCTAGTGGTCAAACAGGGATTCAGCATGTTTACAGTTCATTTGCATCACCAGGTAAGAAAAAGGTTTGTCTCCCCATACGATGCACTGGGGTAATGCCAAACCTCACCCAACAACAAACACACCAAAATCTGCCCAATGGAAAATCATGTACACAATGCTCACAGCCTGGGAAATAAGATCCCAGACCTGCAGGCATAATGTCAGAGGCTAAACTGGACATAGTAGCAATTAGTGAGACGGGTTTACCAGTAACCACACTTGGGAGACTTCAGTACCTGGCTATGTATTGTTCAGAAGAGACCGAGGTGCAAAAGGGAGGGAGGAGTGGCCCTGTATGTCAAAGAAAATATCAAAGCTACAGAAATTCAGAATACACATAAGGAGCCAGAAGAACTGTGGGTCACCCTGGAAACAGGAAATGGGACAGCCATAAGAACTGGGGTTGTTCACGGCCCCAGACCAGGGGAGGACATAGACACATTACTGTTAGAGGCTATACAAAACATGACAGCTAAAGGGAGGTTCTGATAATGGAGACTTCAACATGCCGGATACAGATTGGTCAATACCAGCAGGAACATCTGCCAGAACTAGACACATAGTGGATTCCTGTAGGGGAGGGCCTCAAACAACTGGTACAACAACCCACAAGAGACAGGGCTATCCTAGATCTAATACTGACTAACAGGGAAGGGATCACAGATCTCCAGGTAGAAAGTCACCTGGGGCCAGTGACCATCACATGGTATGGTTCAATTTGGCTACTACATCTAAATCATCCCATTCCAATGCAAAATATGGGACTTCAGAGGAGCTGACTTTGATAAGATGGCCAACAGAGTTAAGCTAGCCCTGGCAAAAGAAACACAGGTGAGGGGGTACAGGCAAAGTGGGCAAGCATTAAGGATGCAATACTTGAAGCAACATCCCATTGTATTAGACAGAAAAGGAAGTGCAAAGAAGAAGGAAACCACCTTGGTTCTCAAATACAGTAGCAGAAAAGGTCAGAGCCAAAAGGCTGGCCTTCAGGAAATATAAGGGAACACAGCGGATGAAGATAGGGAGGCATACCAAACTGCCCTAAGGGAAGCAGGGAAGGCAGTAGGCAGGCAAAGTCCCAAACTGAGGAAACACTAGTACGAACAGTAAAACAAGGTGACAAGACTTTCTAGAGATACATTAGTGAAAGGAGAAAGTCCAGAGGGGTATTGCTAAGCTTAATGGAGAAAAGGAGCATGTGAGGAGGAGGACCATGTAAAAGCATCTATCCTAAATAGATACTTTAGAAACATAAGTTGATGGCAGATAAGGACCGCAAGGCCCATCCAGTCTGCCCATTTCTTTTCTACCTTATAAATGTGCCATCGGCCTTTGCTCTGTCAGTGACCTATCTATTCATAGTCATTTGTATTGCTCCCTTATGTCTATCCCATGCCTGTTTGAAGCCCTGCACTGTATTCATAGCCACCACTCTCTTGTGGTAAGCCATTCCATGCATCTACCACCCTTTCTGTGAAAAGAATTTCCTCACATTCCCCCTTAATCGGCCTCCTCTAATCTCATGCTGTGTCCTCTTGTCCTGCTATTTTCTTATATTTAAACATGTTAGACTCTTTCACCTTGTTTATGCCCTTAAGGTGTTTAAATGTCTCGATCATATCACCTCTCTCCCTCCTTTGCTCAAGGGTATACATATTGAGCTCCGTTAATCTGTCCTCATATGTCTTCTGATGCAGTCCCTGCACCATTTTGGTTGCCCTTCTCTGGACTGCCTCCATTTGGTTAATGTCCTTGTGAAGGTGTGGCCTCCAATACTGCACGGTACTCAGATGGGGCCTAACCAATGTCTTGTACAGAGGGATTATTACCTCCCTCTTACGACTTGTGATACCCTACTAATACACCCTAACACCCCTAGCCTTACCTACTGCTTTAGAGGTCTGCTTGGATGATTTTAGGTCATCAGTGATGATGATGCCCAAGTCTCTTTCTTCCTTTGTGACTGCTAGCAACTCCTCCCAGCCTATAAGTGGCTTCAGGGTTTCTTTCCCTATGTGCATGATTTTGCACTTCTTTGCATTAAATCCCAGTTGCCACTCTTCTGACCATTCTGCTAGTTTATCCAGATCTCTTCTCATTCTGCCCACCCCATCTGGATCATCTACTCTGTTGCAGATCTTGGTGTCATCTGCAAACAGACAAGCCTTACCCTCTAGTCCATTTGCTGAGGTCACTAATGAAGATGTTGAATAGGACTGGCCCCAGGACTGATCCCTGAGGTACCCCACTTGTGACTTGCATCTCTTCTGACTGTATACCATTTACCACCACTCTCTGTTTTCTGCCAGACAACCAATTTGCCACCCAGTTGACCAACTTGACCCACCCGAGCCTACCTAGCTTATTTATCAATCTTCTATGTGGAACAGTGTCAAAAGCTTTGCTGAAGTCAAGGTAGGCGACATCAACTGCTCCCCTTGGTCCACCACTCTGGTTACCCAGTCAAAGAAATCTATGAGATTAGTTTGACAGGACCTTCCTTTGTAAACCCATGCTGTCTTGGATCCTGTGCCCCTATGGATTCCAGGTGTTGCACTATCCTTTCCTTAAGGAGTGCCTCCATAATCTTGCCCACTACTGAGGTAAGACTGACCGGTCTGTAGTTCCCGCCTCCTCCCTGCTACCACTCTTGTGGAGTGGGATCACATGAGCCCTTCTCCAGTCTTCTGGGACCTCTCCTGTGCTCAGAGACTCACTAAACAATTCTGCTAATGGCTCTGCTAGTTCCTCCTTTAGCTCCTTAAGTACCCTGGGATGTATGCCATCAGGTCCCATTGCCTTATCCACCCTGAGCTTAGCAAGCTCTTGTAGGACCCTTTCTTTTGTGAAGGAGTAGTGCTCACCTCCTCCCCCTGTGTCCATGATGCTGAGCTGTGGCCCTGCCCTACCTTCTCTTCAGTAAATACTGAGCAAAAGTATCTATTTAGGATAGATGCCTTTACAGGGTCCTCCTCCTCACATGCTCCCTTTTCTCCATTAAGCTTGCATACCCCTCTGGACTTTCTCCTTTCACTAATGTATCTATAGAAAGTCTTGTCACCTTCTTTTACTGTTCGTGCTAGTGTTTCCTCAGTTTGGGACTTTGCCTGCCTTACTGCCTTCCCTGCTTCCCTTAGGGCAGTTTGGTATGCCTCCCTATCTTCATCCCGCTGTGTTCCTTATATTTTCTGAAGGCCAACCTTTTGGCTCTGACCTTTTCTGCTACTGTATTTGAGAACCAAAGTGGTTTCCTTCTTCTTTTGCACTTCCTTTTCTGTCTAACACAATGGGATGTTGCTTCAAGTATTGTATCCTTAATGCTTGCCCACTTTGCCTGTACCTCCTCACCTGTGTTTCTTTTTGCCAGGGCTAGCTTAACTCTGTTGGCCATCTTATCAAAGTCAGCTCCTCTGAAGTCCCATATTTTGCATTGGAATGGGATGATTTAGATGTAGTAGCCAAACTGAACCATACCATGTGATGGTCACTGGCCCCAGGTGACCTTCTACCTGGAGATCTGTGATCCCTTCTTTGTTAGTCAGTACTAGATCTAGGATAGCCCTGTCTCTTGTGGGGTTGCTGTACCAGTTGTTTGAGGCCCTCCCCTGCAGGAATCCACTATGAGTCTAGTTCTGGCAGATGTTCCTGCTGGTATTGACCAATCTGTATCTGGCATGTTGAAGTCTCCCATTATCAGAACCTCCCTTTAGCTGTCATGTTTTGTATATCTTCTAACAGTAATGTGTCTATGTCCTCCCTCTGGTCTGGGGCCTGTAGACAACCCCAGTTCTTCTGGCTGTCCCATTTCCTGTTTCAGGGTGACCCACAGTTCTTCTGGCTCCTTATGTGTATTCTGAATCTCTGTAGCTTTGATATTTTCATTAACATAGGGCCACTCCTCCCCCTTTTGCACCTCGGTCTCTTCTGAACAATACATAGCCAGGTACTGAAGTCTCCCAAGTGTGGTTACTGGTAAACCACGTCTCACTAATTGCTACTATGTCCAGTTTAGCCTCTGACATTATTGCCTGCAGGTCTGGGATCTTATTTTCCCAGGCTGTGAGCATTTGTGTACATGATTTTCCATTGGCCAGATTTTGGTGTGTTAGTTGTTGGGTGAAGTTTGGCATTACCCTGTGCATCGTATGGGAGACAAACCTTTTTCTTACCTGGTGATGCAAATGAGCGGCAAACACGCTGAATTCCTGTTTGACCACTAGCTGAGGGGAAGGGTGTTCTTCCCATTCGACTATGGGGTGCTGCACCCTCTCCCCATTTGGTAGTTTAATATTCTGCAAAGACGCCAAACTTCTGCCCCAATGCACTGACTCTCTTTAGTCAGATGCAGTCCATCAAATTTAAGAACTTTCGCTCCCAGAACTGTTGCCAGTTCCCTACAAATCTGTGTCCTTTTCCTGGCACCAGTCCTTGAGCCACGGTTTAGCTCCCTATCTCCCCTTCTCTGACCTTCCGTCCATCTGCCCCTTCTCCCAGACTGGCAGGATCTCAGAGAAGGAGATGCCGGACGAAATAGATGATAGTTTGTCACCAGCCTAGTCAGGTGTTCCTTGGTCTCCACAACTGACCGGTTGGCGAGATCATTAGTCCCTATGTGTACTAGGACATCAATGTTTTCCTGCTTTGTGAACAATTTTAGCAATGCGGTCAGTGTCTCTCCATGATATACCTGGGAGACATCTGACCATCACCCTGGCTGGAGATGGGTATCAACTCCCGAATCATGGAGTCTCCTATGATCAGAAGTTTTTGGATTTCCTTTGCTTGTTTAGTTTTGTTCTGATTTGGGTGAGTATTGTTGTGTAGCTCCTGTGCCGCAGTGTCCTGCTCTGCAGTGTCTTCTGCCTCTTTATTTGATTTCAGAGATAGAGGCAGATACCTGTTTGTAGTGTTTATATGGTTTTTGGAGGTAATGTGTTGGAGAGCAGAGAGGATGGGGCACCTGATTTGCTCCTCCAACCACCTGCCAACCTCCTGGACCAACTACCCTCTGCGGTTGAGGTTTTCTGTTGGATGCTGGGGAAATGGCGGTGGTTCTTATAATGTATTTCCTCTTCAATATGAAATTTGAGGCGCGCAATCTCTGCCCATGCTGCCCGGAGCTGAGACCTAAGATCTCCAAAGGCTCAGCATGTAGGACAGTGTCCTAAATCCTGTAAGACTGTCCTTCTGAACATTGTTCCACAGTACCTGCAGTTAATGAATCCATTCCAAATAAGTTGCTGGGTTTGTAACCTAGCCAGAGTAATTAGAAGGAAAAAAATGCAAGTAATGGTTTAATTGTGCTTTGTTTAACTTGTTATAACAAGTTAAATTACTAGTGCCCTGTAAATGAGATCACCTTGTGGAGCCCCACTGATCCGCCCTTCCTGCTCTGCCACAGGAAATGTCACAACTGTGGTACCCTATAAAAGGAGTGTAGCGTGGGGTGGTTGGGGATGGGTGGGTGGCTGGGCTTCCTCCTGCCTAAAAGAAGAACCACGGACTAAAGAACAAGGAGGTAAGAGCAGAAACAATCAGTCAACAACAAATGCAGTAACCCTGAAAGCTTATCCTAATGTTAGATAAAACTGTAAACCTGTAAGCACCACCTGTAATAATTTCAGAGAAGATATACCCTGTAAGAAACACTTTGCTCCAGAGAAAATAAAGCAGTAACAAAAGATATACCTTGCAAAAGACAATTTGAATCAGAAGATTACAGCAGTAATCTGTTAGCACACACCTGTAGGCACACCTTGTAATAATGCAGAAGAAGGTATACCAGCAACAACAATTTGAATCAGAGAAAAATAAAGCAATGAAATGTTAGCAACAAACAGTAGCAATCCCTGTGAGTAAAAATAAAACACCACCACACAGTAAATCTGCTTAGCCAAACTAAGTCTTAATCCTTCTCCCTTGCTCTGGTAAGTTTCTCTACTCTGCCTTTCAAGCAGTCTTAGAAGGAAAGAGCTCAGGTGAAGCTAGGTGCCTTGGCCAGCAAACAAAGTCTTTGCTCAGTATTTACTGAAGAAAAGGTAGGCAGGGCCCACAGGTCAGCACCATGGACACAGGGGGAGGGAGGTGAGCACTACTCCCTTCACAAAAGAAAGGGTCCTACAAGTGCTTGCTAAACTCAGGGTGGACAAGGCAATGGGACCTGATGGCATACATCCCAGAGTACTTAAGGAGCTAAAGGTGGAACTAGCAGAGCCATTAGCAGAACTGTTTAGTGAGTCTCTGAGCACAGGAGAGGTCCCAGAAGACTGGAGAAGGTCTCATGTGATCCCGCTCCACAAGAGTGGTAGCAGGAGGAGGCAGGGAACTACAGACCAGTCAGTCTTACCTCAGTAGTGGGCAAGATTATGGAGGCACTCCTTAAGGAAAGGATAGTGCAACACCTGGAATCCATAGGGGCACAGGATCCAAGACAGCATGGGTTTACAAAGGAAGGTCCTGTCAAACTAATCTCATAGATTTCTTTGACTGGGTAACTAGAGTGGTGGACCAAGGGGAGCAGTTGATGTCGCCTACCTTGACTTCAGCAAGCTTTGACACTGTTCCACATAGAAGATTGATAAATAAGCTGGGTAGGCTCAGGGTGGGTCAGAAGTTGGTCAACTGGGTGGCAAACTGGTTGACAGGCAGAAAACAGAGAGTGGTGGTAAATGGTATACAGTCAGAAGAGATGCAAGTCACAAGTGGGGTACCTCAGGGATCAGTCCTGGGGCCAGTCCTCTTCAACATCTTCATTAGTGACCTTGCAGATGGACTAGAGGGTAAGGCTTGTCTGTTTGCAGATGACACCAAGATCTGCAACAGAGTAGATGATCCAGATGGGGTGGGCAGAATGAGAAGAGATTTGGATAAACTAGCAAAATGGTCAGAAGAGTGGCAACTGGGATTTAATGCAAGAAGTGCGTAGATCATGCACAAAGGGAAGAGAAACCTGAAGCCACGATAGGCTGGGAGGAGTTGCTAGCAGTCACAAAGGAAGAAAGAGACTTGGGCATCATCATCACTGATGACCTGAAATCATTCAAGCAGACCTCTAAAGCAGTAGGTAAGGCTAGGGGGTGTTAGGGTGTATTAGTAGGGGTATCACAAGTCGTAAGAGGAGGTAATAATCCCTCTTTACAAGACACTGGTTAGCCCTATCTGAGTACTGTGTGCAGTATTGGAGGCCACACCTTCACAAGGACATTAACTCAAATGGAGGCAGTCCAGAGAAGCGCAACCAAAATGGTGCAGGGACTGCATCAGAAGACATATGAGGACAGATTAACAGAGCTCAATATGTATACCCTTGAGCAAAGGAGGGAGAGAGGTGATATGATCGAGGCATTCAAACACCTTAAGGGCATTAACAAGGTGAAAGAGTCTAACATGTTTAAATATAAGAAAAATAGCAGGACAAGAGGACACAGCATGAGATTAGAGGGGGCGATTAAGGGGAATGTGGAAATTCTTTTTCACAGAAAGGGTGGTGGGTGCATGGAATGGCTACCTCAAAGTGGTGGCTATGAATGCAGTGCAGGGCTTCAAACAGGCATGGGATAGACATAAGGGAGCAATACAAATGAGTATGACTAGATAGGCCACTGACAGAGCAAAGGCCGATGGCACATTTATAAGGTAGAAAAAGAAATGGGCAGACTGGATGGGCCATGCGGTCCTTATCTGCTGTCAACCTCTATGTTTCTATGTTTATTGCATGCCCTGTGAGGTAGTCCTTTCTCACATCACTCTTTAATCCCTCCTCCCCAGGTTTATCACATGCACTGTGGTTCTGGTGCACTTTCTCATTTGAAAGAGACTCCCTTTCTGCATACTGTTTACCCCTGTGAGGTACTTGTAGGTCTCTATCATGTCCCTCTTGCTTTCTTCTCTTCCAGGGCATACATGTTGATATCTCAGTTTTTCCTCATAGTGCTTCTAGTGCAACCCTTGCACCATCTTAGTTGCCCTCCTCTGGACTGCCACCACCCTATGTCCTTCTAAGGTGTGGCCTCCAGAACTGACACAATATCAAGGTAGGGCCACAACAGCAAACAATATGTAACCCCTACAAATTGCGATTTACTATAATGTCTTCCTGGGCTCCCTAAATGCCCACTGTCAGGCTGGTGTCCTGTCTGCAGTAGTTCAATTTGTCTGCATGAGAGTGCCCTACTGAGCCTCTGTGCCTGTCTCTTTAAGAAAATGGCAAATCTGTATTTAGAAATGAGTCTGGTTGGGTCTGAGTGATTTAAGGCTTGAGGCCAGTCAGACAGCCTGTAATTCTACTTCATTCTGCAGTCGCTATACAGCGCAGAGGGAGCCCTGATAAGAACTGTGATTATTTACTGTATATCTGTTATAATAATGGTGGAGGAGTTTGTCTAAACTGCTTTCAATTGCAGCTTGAGCCTTTTGAATAGAAGGCACCATTTTGTTCTGGACTTCCAGTGTTGGACCAATCGAACTTCTGGAGACCTAAAATAGAGACTGTTCCCAGGGTCTTGTGGGAAGGAAATTCTGTAGTTTTTGTAGTTTTTTTGTTGTTGTTGTTGTTTTTTTTACCTGCTTGGGGTCATCGGTAACTCTGCCCTTGGTCATGGCCCTTCATGCCCCACCTCCGGCAATTGCCAGACTTCTCTCGGTCACCCTGGCTGCCCCCAGAGGGTGGGGTTGCAGAACTGTTCCCCACCAGCTTCACTACAATATCTGGTCGGGAGAGCACTGGCATTGGAGGCTAATTGGGGCCCAGAGGGAAGGCGCCATGGAGGCAAC
Source organism: Neoceratodus forsteri (assembly GCA_016271365.2). Taxonomy (NCBI): domain Eukaryota; kingdom Metazoa; phylum Chordata; order Ceratodontiformes; family Ceratodontidae; genus Neoceratodus; species Neoceratodus forsteri. The sequence goes on along the minus strand of CM028131.1, from coordinate 153,116,172 downwards.
CTAGCAGCATTTTCTCCCTGTAAGCAGGGCAGGGACATGCAATGATGACCAGCATCTGCCCACCCTGAAGTCTTGCTGGCGTCCAGCACAATGCAGTGAACCCAGCCTCCACAGGTGCTGCTCATGCACCGAGCACACAACCCCGGAGAAGGAGAGCAGTCTGGGGCGCTCAATCCTTTCTCCCCGGCCAGCCTCCGGCGGGCCGGTCCATTCCTGAACCCAGGTTGCGCATCGCAGAAGCGGATATCCAAATCGCCACTCGACAGGCTGGCTAGTTTTGTAGTTTTTAAGTACCTGGTGCCTAAATGGACCTGGAGGGGAGCCTTATCAGACAGACAGTTCCCTCAGCCAAACAAACCCTTTGGATTACGGAAATCCCCAGAACTGCCTGAGGCAGTAGTCATTCGAGAGTTGAAGGTTGAAGAGTGAACAGATCGAGCTGTCGAGCAGCTGCTCCTAGGAGGAGCATAGAAGAATCGACAGCTTTCAAAGTCTGTCTTGATCGGAGGAATTCTCTGAGGGCACCATAATGGACAAAGAACTTTTCAATGAGGACCTTTGCCACTGTGGATGCTTTCTGGTCTTTAGTTGAACTTTTCAGATCTGTCCATCCTGCTTGGGTCTTGCCATCTCGGCCCTAAGCCGCTGCACCCAGCGCAGCGATCATCTAAGCGAAAGACCCACTGATCAGCCACCTGCTCCATACCATCGAACAGGTAGCTACTACCAGGAGGTGAGTCGTGTAGGCCCTGCTTCCCTCGCTTTCCAGATCAAAGCCACGAGGTCTTCCTCTTGCCCATCCTACATCCTGGTCTGGGTAGCATGAGTACCAATCAGGGTAGCTCCTGCAACAACAGCAAAATCATTGTATGCCATCTGATTGTTTTGTGCTGGGTTATTCAATTTGACTGAGCCATTTGGCTCAGGATTACAATTACTTGGGTTGTGCACATGTTAACAATTTTCCTTCCTAAGATCCCAACAACAGCTGCAATGCCAGCTGCTCCGGCAACACTTCAGACTAGCATGCATAACACGCTGGGTACCCAGGTGTGTGGGACTGTTCAAAGGCACTCAGTGCATGCTGAACCAACCTAAACTAAATCATAGTGTCAATCATTCTCTTATATTCATGCCCTCCTTGTTCATTCCTCTGAATAAACCAGAATATCTTGTTGCACATTTAACCTGGCTAGTGTTCATATTATTAGTTGAGTTACTGGGGTGATATTGTATTGTTGCATTGCTGACCTTATTTTCCAGGGGTCTCCAGGACAGTTGCAGCTGATCCAGCCCTGTTGGTAAATGCAAGGCATGAGCATACTATTACTGTTATTCAATGAGTGTAAATGTTTTATGGTATTACTGTTTAGCCACTAGAACAGTTGGTGGGTGGTTATAGCATCCCAAAGGGCTATACCAAAGCAGCTAAGCTACCCCAATATCATTCCTCCAGGTGGAGGCCCCCATTCACAGAACTCAGGCCCTCAACATGTGCATAGCCACACAGGCAGGAGTAGCAGCCCACAGGATAGCGCCACCTAGGGGTTACAAATATATTGTCAAAGCCACTCTTTCCTCCTGCTGGAGATACCGCTCCCCATTTATTCCAGCATCCCACAGCTTTGTCACACTGCCCTGCCACTTTGAGGCCATCAGACATGATAACCCAAGGTCCTTTTTCTGTTTATTGACTGGCAGTACCTCCCATCATCCTGTACTCAGCTCCTGGGTTCCTATGCCCTGGGTGCATGAGTCTGAACTTTGGCATTAAACCCCAAATGCCATACTCTTAACCCTGCTTGAGTTTTCCAAGACCCTTATGCATTTTCGCCATCTCCTCCTGGGTGTCTAACCTATTAAAGATTTTGGTGTCATCTGCAAATAGGCATACCTTCCTTCCAGTTCTTCTGCACTATCACTTATGAAGACATTAAAGAGGACTAGTCTCAGTACTGAGCCCTGCAGCTCCCTGCTGGTCACTCTGCTCCTCACAGAGTGAGTGGCGTAACCACCACCCTCTGTCTCCTATCAGTTAAAATTCATCACTTTGGATCCCACCCCTAGGCTGCTCAATTTATCGGTCTCCTGTGGAACACAGTGTCAGAGGCTCTTCATAAGTCCAATAGGCCACATCTACTGCCCTTCCTGATCTATTTTCCTGGTTACCCAGTCAAAGAAATCAATCAGATTGTCTGGCATGTCCTCTCCCCACAAATTCATGCTGCCTTTGGCCTTGTATCCCACTGGATACAACATACTCTACCAACCATTCCTTTAACAGGGTTTCCATTCATTTCCCACCACAGAGGTGAGACTGACTGGCAGTAGTTGCTAGCTTACTCCTGCTGCAGCTATTATGTAGAGGGACCACATCTGCTCTCCTCCAGTCCTCGGGAACCACATCTGTTTCCAGACAGCATCATTGGAGCAACTAGCATCTTCCTAAGTTCCTTTAGTACCTTTGGTGTATCCTGTCGGTCCACTTTCAGAGCTGCAAGCCCTTCAGGACTCTTTCCTCCGAAAAATTTACTTGTGCCCACTCCCCGCACACACACACACAATATTACACACTTTGTTCCTGCTGCACCCTTGTGGTCTCCCCACCCCCACTCCTTCCACTGTGAAGACTGAGCAAAAATACCTGTTCAGGATGTCTGCTTTTTTGGTACTGTTCTATGCAACCCCCCACCGCCTCATTATCCTCACTAGTCATCCCCTTGCCTTCCTCTTCACATGTGTATCTGATGAAAGTCTTATCTCCTTTAGTTACTCCCTTGACTGTCATTTCCTCTGTCTGTGCCTTTGCCCTCTCACTGCCTTTCCTTCTCCCCTTTGTTTTGCATGGTACACCTCACTGTCTTCCTACCTGTGTGTTTCTTATACCCCCAATACCACCCTTTTTTCCTTCCCACCTCGGTCACTTCCTACAGAACCATAACGGTCCTTTTTCCTTCAGGTTATACTCACTTCCTTCATGTAGAGGCTGATTGCCTTAATAATGCCCCTCTTATTTTTCCCGCTGTACCGCTGCCCCTCCTGGCAGTGCCCCTATGATGCAGTTTCTGAGGCAGTCTCCCATTTCTTTAAAATCCACACTCCTAAAGTCCATGGCCCTTGTTCCTGTGTGGTTTGCCTCTGTCCCCATCTTAATGTTAAACCACACTGTATGGTGATCACTGGCACCTAGGAGACTGCCCACTGTGCGTCTGCAATGCCATCCCTGTTTGCAAGCTCCAGATACGAACATATGAAAATTGCCAGCAGCAAAGGCCATCATGGTCTATCTAGGCTGCTTGTTAATGCAGTTAACTCCCATTCAGCAGCTGCCCAACCCCTTACCTCCCTTTACCCCTCCCTTGCCTGTCCCACCCTCTTGAAGCATTCCACTGTGGCACATGCCACCACTTCAGCTGGTAGTGCATTCCACTTTGCCACGACCTGTCCGTAAAGAAATGTCTCCTCACCTCCCTCCTGAATCTACCCTCCAATCTCATGTCATGGCACCTAGTGTCTCCCCACCCTCCTCCTGAATAGACCTTCTGTATCTGTTTTGATTATCCCTTTCATGCACGTGAAGGTCTCAATCACATCCCCTGTCCCACCTCTCCTCCAGTGTGTACATGTTTAACTCTCTTTGTCTGACCTCATATGGCAATTCCCCAAGCCCTGAATCATCTTTGTTGCCTCGCTGCACCCCTCCAGCAGCCTATTGTCCTTTTGTAGGTACGGCACCAGTACTGCACACAGTATTCCAGGTGGGGTCTAAGCAGCGATCTGTAGAATGGTAGAATAACCTCCCTGCTTCTCTAGGTAATCCCTTGCAATGTACCCCAGCATTTTGTTGGCCATTGCTGCTGCCTTTCTGTATTGTACAGAATTGTTCATTGCTTCCATGATGAGCACCTCAGATCCTTCTCCTCTTCTGTTACCTCCAGCTGCACTCCCCAGATGGTAGCTTCTCCTCAGATTTTTGCTCCAAAGTGCAGCACCTTGCATTTTGTGCAATGAACACCAGCTGCCATCTGTCAGACCATGCCTCCAGCTTTGCCAGATCCTCCTGTAGCCCCTGCCACCCTCCTGGTCATCCACCACCGCTCCCATCTTGGTGTCATCCGAAATAGGCTGATTTTGCTGCTGATGCCCTCCGAGATGTCTGCAATACTTCTTGAGATGTCCGAACTCGGGACAATATAAAGAAATAACTGGAATCACGCTCTGCCCCCAGCCCACCTTACAGTCAATGGCACCACCATCACTGACCCCACCCGACATTGCCAACTGCCTTAACTCCTCCTTTACTGATCTTAGCCCTGTCCTCCCGAGTAACTTTTTCGACCCTACTTACAACCATCACCTTTAGATTTGCAGTGCCCTGGTTCTACCTACACAAGGTATCCGTTCAGGAAGCCAAACCTCTTCTGCTTAAAGCACTAAAAGGCACCAGTCCTAGCAGCGACTCCCTGGATCCAAAAATACTCCGGCTGGTCCTGGATGAAGTCCTGGTCCCACTTGTGGATCTACTGAACTGATCCCTCTGTCTGGGAAATTCCCCACAGCATGGAAAACTCACGACAGTCACACCGATTCACAAGGTGGTGACTGGTCCGCCTCAGCAACCATCGGCCAATTTCCATTCTTCCCTCTCCAAAGCCTTAGAAAAGTGGTGGCCACCAACTCACCGAATATCTAGCAAATATAACATCCTGTGTCCAGAACAGCATGGCTTCCTCTGGTCACAGTACACAGACACAACTTTAATGGAGTTCTCCAACATTCTACACGCCTTCCTTGACCTCGGCTCCCTAGTTGGGGAAATGTTCATTGACCTCTCTAAGGCCTTTGACACTGTCTCCACCCACTCCTACTAAATGCCCTCAACCATACGGGTTTCTCTGCTAGCCCCTCTCCTGGTGTGTGAGCTACCTATCAGCCCGCTCCCAGCATGTTAAAACAATGGGTGCTCTCAGAAACTCATCCCATCCACTCAGGGTTCCCCAGGGCTCTATCCTGGGCCCACTACTCTTTAGCCTGTACCTAAATGCCCTGCCTAGTGCCTGTTCTGGCAATATTCTACTATCTGCTGACAACACCGTGATTTATGCAGCTCACAAAAATCTCACCTCCTCCAAGACTCCCTCCAGCACTCCTTCAATGATGCTGAGAATTGGTTTAAGAAGAGCAGACTAGTAATTAACCTCAAAAAACTAAGACAATGCTCTTAGCCCACCACCAGAACAAAGCCAGCAAAAGTCCCTCAAATCTTCCCCAGCACTTGTCAACCACTCGAACAAGTTTACTCGTACAAATACCTTGGAATCACATTTGACTCAGCCCTCACCTTTCATGCCCACATTACTGCCCTTGCTTCTGCATAAGGCATGTCTTGGTATCCTCTACCGCACAGGACTGCCTCCCACCTGATGCCCTCAGGCTTGCCATCACGTCTGCAGTAATGTCCCTTATTGATTACGGCCTCCCAGTATATGGTGTTGCTGACTCCACTGCCCTCAGCAAGATTAGACTCATGCTAAATAAGGCTTGTAGGCTACTGACCAGTGCCCTAGACTCACCCACACCTGTCAACTCTATGACATGGCCAAACTCCTAAACCTTGGCCAACACATCCGCTACCAAACCGGCCTGCTAACCAAGAAGATTCTACTTGGCTCCCCCGGGTGTCTGCCTCCATCCAATTTACACCCCCAGAGCCACCACCCACTTCGGACAAGGTCACTCTACTAGTGCCCAGAACTAGGACCATCCGGCTCAAAGGTCATTCAGCTACAGAGCCCCTACGGGTTCAACTCACTCCCCGCAGACATTTCCACACTGCAAATTGCCCTTTCAAAGCTGCCTCACGAGACCTGGTGTTCAACACCCGCTGCTGCACCTGTCACTAAAAGATGCTCTGCTGCTCTTCTGGCACTACTGACATGGCCCATTGGGCTGAACACCCACCCACCCACCCAATCCCCCTGGGCCCTCTCTCCTCTACCAGTACCAGCTGGTACTACTTGAAATGTTTATTAATTACACACGTGCTCAAGCAATTTGTATGTAATACTATGTATTTCTGTTCATGCAACCTATGTAAAACTGTGTGATTCTGTATGTCTGTATTCTGTAAATATGTAAAAATCTGTTATTCTGTATTGACTGTACTCTGTAAATTATGTCAACCATGTGTATCCTCTCTGTGACGAGGTACCTTTGTAAACGAGCCACTGATCAAAGGTAATAAATCCGATTATACAATAAATAAATAAAAATAAATAAATATGCCAAGAGCACTGGGCCCAACACGAGCCCTGTGGAACACCACTTGTCACAGGCCTAGGGGATGATTATTCCCCACCTACCACCACCCTCTGCTGCCTATCTTTTGGTGGAGTCGAGAGAGGTACACCCAAGAGATGACCGAGCCCAGCTGGAAGGGTCCAGCACTGCCCCATCCCTAGTGGGTTCATTGACTAGCTGCCTGAGAAAGCTCAGAGGTAATGTGAGGAAGTATTTTTCATGGAGAGGGTTGTGGATGCATGGAACAGCCTGCCTGAGGAGGTCGTGGAGTCAAGAACAGTGGGGAATTCAAGAATGCATGGGACAGGCATAAGGTAGTCCTAGTGGGGGTAGGAGGAAGTAAGCTGTTGGTTAACTAGGATCTGCAGCTTATCTGTTAGGTAGGAAAATGGGCAGACTAGGTGGGCCAAGCGGTCCTTATCTGCCCATCAAATTCTATGTTTCTATGCTCCCTTGAAGGGAGTCAAGTATAGCCCTGCTTCTTGCCAAAGCTGCAGTTGAAAGGTTCCAATCCATATCTGACACACTGAAGTCCCCAACTAGCAGCACCTCCCTTACTTGCCATCCTGATGATGGCTTCCCAGTGCCTTATCCAACTCCTCTCCCTGTGCTGGAGGTCTGTATACCACCCTATGCGGATAGCAGCCCCTGCATTTGACTCCAGGATGACTCACAGCATCTCCAGCCCTTCCTTTTCCTCCAGGTGCCCCTGCCCTTTTTGGCCTTTATTCCCTCTCCCTTACATATAGTACAATCATTTTTCCTTCTCCTTCCTGTCTCTCCTAAACAGAGAGTGGTCCAGTATGGCTGTGGCTCAGTTGTGGCTATCAGCTTTGTTAGTTAAATAAATATGGATTCAATGGGAGTACACAACTTGGTGAGGGGTTATGTTTGTACAACATTGCTGGTAATCTGAAGGCAGTTGAATGAGTATGTTTTTTGGTGTGATTTTTTTGACATTCTATTTATCTCCAGAGGGTCAGGGCATCTCTTGGTGTACCTCTTGGACTCCGCCTCTACTCCCACCTGAAATCCCCTCTCGCCGGAGTACAAGGGCTGAGTATCCCCTCCCAAGCCTACAGATGCAGCGGCACCCTGGATCTAAGCTCTCAGGGCAGGACTACCACTCCTTAATTGGTGACCTTTGGAATTTAGATGGTCAGTCCATGGCTGGGTCGAGGACTCGGGAGAGCCAGTGAGAACGTGGTCCGGTGTTGGGGATGTGGGCTTTGTCCACTGGGGTCACCGTTGCCTTTCTGGACCTTCTGGAGTTTTCCTTGCTGTTTCTCCTGAGTTGCAGTGTGCGGTGACCCTGTGCAGCTCCATCTCCACCACCAGTGCCTCCGTTGCCTCACCCATGCCTAACATCCCTGCTCATGTGCTGCTCCCCCGATCTCTAACGAGATTCGCTACAGAGCAGGAAACCCCCTGAACCCACCTTGGGAGAGGAAAGCAGTCTCCAGAAGCTCAATTCGCCCCTCCTCTGCCGCACCCCAGTGTCCCGAGTCTGTTCCCAAACCTGGGTCACCAGTGTGGCACAAGGTGTGACGTTCAGTGCCTCAACCTCAGTGCCACTGGGCTGACCCTGAATGAGTATATTGTTTGACTGTTATATGTGGATACCATTTGCAGTCTCTGTCCCATGGGGGATTACCACCCTGTCAGGTACCAAAAGGCAAAGGAATTCTCTTGAGGAAGGCTCCATCCTTCAAGGTGCTGCAGGAACATAATCCTTTATGATAAAGGTAGCTTAGGAAGGAGCCCCAGGACAGACGATGCCAGTGGAGGATGAGTGGAGGATGGCAGGGCAAAGAAACAGTGTTTCTGAATGAGACTAGAGGAAGCTGGCTTGAAAAGCTCAGAAAGAGGTGTGTGGCTGGTATCTCCTGCCTACTGAACTGCAGGCATAACCTTTGTGTTCAGTGGGCATACAGCTTATTGAGGAGTTATGCCTGTGCAACTTTGCTGATAGTCTGAAGGTCGTTGAATGAATGTGTTGTGTTTGACTGTTACATGTTGCTGCTTTGGCCATTCACACTCTTTGTCCCATGGAGGGAAATACCACCCTGTCAGGGTACTGGAGGGCAAGGAATCCTCTTAAGCAGGGTTCCATTGTAGCACCACTTCCCCATGAGATGGGGAATGACTAGTTGAAATACTTGGGCATAATCCTCAGAAACTCGAACAGTTCCATATATCAAGATAATTATGTGCCTCTCTTACATCAGGTGAAGAAGATTTTCAGAGATGGTCCCTCCTCCCTTGTCATTCCATGCTAGAATACAAGCGGTGAAAATGAATGTTTTACCATGGTTTCTATGCATTTTCCAGTGTGCCCCAGTTTATATCACTGTGAAAAACTAGAGGAGATGCAAAACAGATTTGGGGGTTTATCTGGGCAAAAAGAAACCTCAGGTATGGAATACTTTACTTTTGGCTGAAAAGGCATGGGGAGACTAGCAGTACCTGCATTATGTGACTGTTGGTTAGCAGTACATATCAGAAGAGCATTATTATGAGGATTACAAAACCACACATGCCGCCACAATGCAAAGCATCATGGGCTGCATATGCAGATCACCACAGAATAGTATGCTGGTTCAACTTTAAGCAGAAATGCATGGTGCCGAAAGGCCTCTCACACAGTTTGCAAAGGGTGCCAACAGAAAACATAGACACGTGTTTCGTCCTACCAGGACTCATCAGTATGCCTCGTCTGTTTGATGCCCCAGTGGAATGAACCAGCTATCCTAAGATGGTCTATCTGGGTTATGTTGTGGTGAACCCAATTAAAACAAAAACAATTTAAAAGACAAAAGAACCTCTGTGTGCAAGCACTGAGGTAATGAGTTACCAAAGGGCATTTGGCGGGAAGCCAAGTTTCAAAGAAATACAAAATCACACGTGCCCCCACAAATGCAATTATGAGGATGCTCACAATATCACACACTGGAATGACACTGAGGAGGCAACCGCAATGCAGTGCCCTTAGCATTCTTTTTTATGTGCCCCAGTGGCGCTAGAAACAGAGAGTGCTCCATCTACACAGCATTAGAGATCACTTTTAAAGCTTGGATACAGGCATCCCAGATTTAACAATGGCAGAGACAGAGTTGGAGGCACACATGGATGACACATTCCTCCCAGGCAAGATAGATCCCTGGTTTTGCAGACAAGCAAGACAGGGACTTTGTTCCCTGATCAGCTGCTCGTTGGGTCAGTAGTAAAACCTTTTGAAGAGTGTTATGATGGAATTTCATTGGACCCCAATAGAAAGATTCTGTTATTTTCAACTTAGGGACTACATTCAGGCTCTAGTCAGAAAAAAGAGAGGAGTGAGGGTGAAGTAGAGGAGGACCTTACCCTTGACCACCTGTTAAGTCCTGAAGATCAACAAGGAACAATCTCCAGAATCTACCAATTCCTAATACAAACTGGGAGGATAGCAGCCTCTAACCTCGAGGCCAAATGGGAATGAGAAACAAATGTTACACTTGCTAGTAAACAATGGAGGTGAATTTGGGAGGGTCTTTCAGAACCTCCTCGTCTCTCTTGCCGGCAGGAATTCACCTGAAAGGTTAAATCCAGATTTTTATAAAATCAATAATACAAGCTAAATGGGATAATAAGTTGTCCTCTGCATGTTGGAGGCACTGCAGTGATTTGCAGGCTTCCCACTCACGTATTTTTTATATGTGTCCGATACTAGACTCATTCAAACTACAATTACTGCACAGTTGTGAGCCTTATTTGATCTCCCAAATCCCTTACGTTTCAAAGAACTGATCCTGGATTTCCCCTATATTGTGTAAAAGTACAAATACTTTGTATATGTGATACATCTGCATAGCCACCATAGGGAAAGTATAAGAGAAAGGAAATTGTTTAAGCAGGAAAGGCACGCTAAACTGAAACTTGTTTCCAGTTGTGACCTGGGAGCACAAGGAAGTTAAGTGACTTGCTCAGGATCACACAGTATGCAAGTGGGGCCGTGGGATTCAAACCCAGGTCTCAGGTTTGCAGCTCAGAGCCCTATACCACTGTGCTATATTGCCTCCTTGAGGCTAACTAGAACTAGATAATAACTAGAAAATGGCTCACAATCCCCACTAGGGAGGTTGGCAGACAATTGTAGAGGAGATCTCAGACACAAAAGGTTAACATATCAAGAGCAACACAGAATTAAAAATACCTAGAAAAATAGACAAGATGGACTTCTGCTACAGAGCCCAAGCAAGAAATGATATAAGTGGAAGACTAGTAACATCATCTATAGATTGGACACATAGGACACAAAATGAAATGATGTTTTAAAAGTAAAAGGACCAGCGCCTCCCCTTTCCACCTCCTTCCATCTCATTTGAAAGAGCCAGAACAACCTATCATTCTGGAATTGAAATACACTGCTCTAAAAATAGTACCTCGCATGCCCAAGTAAAACATTTTAAAATATTGTTGGACTGGTTTAGCTGTTTTATATTATGAAAAGTAGTTTAATACTAATTCACTGATGGCATGAAGTTACATTGGAGAAGCTAAGTTGAATACATGTTGGCCGCTGAGACTGATGTACTGTGCAGTGTGACCAATGATATTAACTTTATGGAATAAAGTAAGCTTAAAAAGGAGGGTTCCATGCGTAGAAGTGCCATGGGAACATAATTCTTTTGGGTAAAAGTACCTTAGTAAGGAGCCCAAAAGTACTGTGCTGCAAGCAGTAAACACAGCGACTGAGTGGTGCTGACTGATAGTAACCAGTGACAACTAATAACAGACAAGACAGATCTGTGCAACGACTGACAGCAACTGATAGCAGACAGGGGCATGACTTCAGTAAGGAGAGGGAATGGCAGGATTGAAGGATAAAGAACCACCATCAACCCTACTCACAGCGGAAACCTACTACTAGGGCAAACACTATACTTAAATACATATACTACTGTATGGCCTTCAGCACACAGAAGAAAAAACCTCTGGAGGATGCTAACCCCTGAGGCGCTACCCTTAGGGCTACTACCCTGTCTGCCCCCTCTGAGGCAGGGTAAGGAGCCCAGATCCGTGGGACGGTGCCTCCACCCAGAGGTCGGGATTAGCCCAAGTAAGACTACCTCGGTTACAGCCCTCTGGGCTACTGCAACCCCTTTTGTCCCATTAGTGACTCCCATGGGGTACCAACAATTCTGTTCCCAAGTACACTTATCCCACGAAAATATAATCCAGCTCCTTGAGGACCCCTGTAAGTAAGGCACAGTTATGTTGCAATCACCAAGCAGCAGTTCACCATTAATGTACACAATAGCCAGGATGTAGCTGTACAAAACAATCTGATTTATTCAGACTTCTACTGGCAAACACTACAGGTCTCAGTCCATTCGCATGCTCCTGGTACAATACAGCCCCCAGTCCTTTCAGACTGGCATCGGTATGAAGAGTGTAAAAGCTTGGCTGAATCAGCATAGACCAACACGAGTGCGTGGGTGAGTTGATATATGATGTCAAGGAAGCTTCCTCACACTCAGCAGTCCATCGCTCCCCAAACATATCATTTGGCTGAAAATACTTCTTGTCTATGTCAGTGTGCACACCCTTCTTATACTTTTTGTGAGTAGCGGATACCCTGGGTGAGATTAAGGAGGCGGATCACTCGTGAATAGTCTCTGACAAACCGCCTATAGTAACCACAAAACCCAGGAATTGTTGCAGCTCTTTTAAATTTCTAGGTTGAGGCCAAGTGGTCAACGCCTCCACCTTGCTAGGGTCAGTCTCTATGCCTTCAGTGAGCTATGTGGCCCACATATTTCTGAGAGTCTGGAAGAATTGACACTTGTCGATAGACAACTAAGGCGAAATCCTCCAACCGAACCAGGACTTTAAATAATCATTGCTCATGTTCTTCCAATGATCAGCCAAACACTATAATGTCATCTAAATAGACCAAACACTGAGTAGGTTCATATCCCCACAGCTAGTTCCATCAAGCGCTGAAAAGTGGCTGGGCACCGAAATTCCTTGAGGCATCGAATAAACTCATAGAAGCCTAAGGGGCAAATGAAAGCAGTCTTCTCCCAGTTGTCTGGGGTCATCGGGATCTGGTAGTATCGCTCCGAAGATCAATACAGAGAACCACTTACTACCATTCAGACAATCCAAGGCGTCTTGTATCGTGGCATGGTATATTGATCCGGAATGGTCCACCTATTGATACGATAGTCTACACACATCAAACTGCCCCATTCTTTTCCTTACTACTACAATGGGGGATGCATAGGGGCTCCTAGACTCTTGAATTACACCAGCAGCCAACATTTCTTGCAGATGCCGCGACATCATCTATTTCCAGCGGAGCCAGACGTCGGGATCTCTCCTTGAAAAGGTCTTTCATTGCAATCAATGTGATGCTCAGCCCCTGTATACATCCTGCTGATCCCACTCCTTCAGAGAAAACCTGGTTCCTCTTGGCAAGCCTCTCACTGACCCCCGCTTCCACTCAGTCAGCAGCGGAGAGTCACCAAAGTCAAACAGATCAGGAGCAACTCTATCACCCGTCTGAGAACTCTTTCTATTTGGTAGTACAGCAGTATCCGCACAATGAATGCTAGCCAGGTGCACCCTCTTCTTATCGAATCTCTTTGTCAGACACATTGTGCACTTGAACCATCACCCTCTTAGCGTAAGCATGGGCTCTAGCCAGCAGAATGCTGGGTATGAGCAACAACCCCTCAGGTAATCCTCCCTCCATGAGTGCATCCAACATCAACAACTTATTCTTGACATCTGTTTTTAGTCGTATCTCTCGTGCAGAACACATTGCTCATTTGGGGCAAGTATCATGAGGGCGGATCCTTTTCCATACCACTCCCACAGGGCCTTCAGGTTCCTCCAAACTACCCTTCTCCTGAGTGGCCCTGACCTTTTGAATCACAGCTGGTATGCTCAAAGCTTGCCCAGTCTGAAATGCTCACTTCTCTGAGCACAACTGGGCCAATCGTCCAAACATGTGGGCATTTGTTCCAATCAACAAGGCACCCCATCATAAAGTCCAGTGGCGGGCAAACTAACACTAAGGTTTCCACTTACTCATCTATTCCATTTTACAGTTGCAGGAATGATAACCAGACACAGGATGTACCCCAAACACGGATAAGCCTAGTCGCTCAACCCCCATACATGTAGGCCAATTAGAGGCTGCAGGGGCACTTCAGATAAGTGTGCTTGGTACCAGTCCTGAAACATGATGGTCACCTGGGAGCCACTGTCCAATACAGCTCTAGTAGAATTCCGTTCACCTGCACGGGTCTCCATAGGCGGCCCGACCACATCGGACAGTGGGGTGGCAACATTGTTGTTAGCTAGCCAGGCCATGGGCTGAGTCACACAACTTTTCTTGGGGGCCCGAGACTGGGTCTGGCGGTATCGGCGATCAGTCTGCTGTTAACTTTCCTCAGATTTTCCGGCCTCTGGCAGTCAGGTTGGAAATGCCCATCTTCCCCACAGTGATAACAAAATTAGGGTCCGAGGGTCACTATTCTGAGGGCCCCTGAGGGAGGAGAAAGCTCTCTAAGGCTAGGGTTCGGGGCTCTACATGACTCAGGGCCCCAGGCCAAGTAGGGTACACTGTAGACTGCTTTAAGTCCCTCATCAATTCCTGTAAATTCCTGATCTCAGCCCTCAACTCACCCTCCACATGAGGGTCAGAGAGGAAACAACCCACATCCCACAGTACCTTGAAATCTGGGACCCCTCGGACCCTCCAGGCAAGCCAGTCTCCTCAGGGGTATTAGTCTCGGGAGTCCCACTAGGTTAACAGCCCCACACAGGGTTCCACCCTCTTCATCAGTCTCCATTTCCTGAATTTCCCTCATCAATTGACAATATTCAGGCAGGGTGGCCCGCCGATCATGCAACTTGAGTTTCAGCAGTGTTACACTAGAGAATCTGGCAGACTTTAAAACATGTTCTAATCGAACCTGATTTAGGGCTGTAGCAGTGATTCCCCTTTTCTATAGGCTTTCTGCAAGGCCCTCTCCACTCTGGTAACAAAAGCGGACAGTTTTCATTTCTCCACTGCTTAGCAGACCTGAATTTCATAATAAATCTTCACCAGTCTCTGTACTCCCCAAAACCCCTTTCAAAGCAGAGATACTCTGCAGCGGTGGCTTCGGACGGGTGGCCTGGAAAGAATCTAATGGCTTCTAAGGCAGGACCCGCAGACTCTCCATCAGCCTCTTCCATTTCTCCCTCTCGGAGCATTGCCACTCCTGGACCAAAGGGGTGGCATAGTCCATCCAGGCCTCCAGGTCATCTTCCCCAGAAGGCACTGGTACCGTGCCAGAGAAAGTTTTAATTTAGGTAAGAATCTAGCTGTATGGAGGAGACTGCCAAGGGCAGAGAAGCCAACACTGAACTCTTGGGTGGGCAGGGAGGTGCCCAGGAACCCGAGGGTAGTATCACTGGACAGATCCAAGGCTTGTAGCAACTCCTGAGTAGTCCTCCCTCCACAGCTAACAATTTAAGCAGTTTATCCTTAAAACTGTTCATTTGAGAGACCCCCAGGAGTGACTGACCCACTTCGGACATGGATTAACCTCCAACCCTGAGACTGCACCTCCAGGTAAAGTACAGTAGGTACCTTCTCAGGGTCGATGGCCACACTGCATAGGAGTAGCACCTGCAAGGTCTGGTCAAGCAAATCAGCCATCGCCCTTTCACTTCAACCTTACCCAAACACTTTACCCGTTCTGCAACAGAGACAATATCAGCAGCTGGGGTACCTAAGGCACATCTAACAATAATACAATCTTCTGGGAATCCAGCTCTTGGCTTCACCCCAGCCCATCAGTTTGTGGACCATGGTTTTGATGGGTCCCAGCTTAATTTTTCCAACACATCCCTTCCATTTTCCATCTTTGGGGTATCTCCTCACTGAGCTACTAGGGGCGCTAATCCCAGTGGTGCCTCCAATTTGTAACCCCTAGGGGCACTACCCTTAGGGCTACTACCCTGTCTGCCCCTCTGAGGCAGGGTAAGGGGCCCAGATCCGTGGTCGGGTGCCTCCACCCAGAGGTCGGGTTAGCCCAAGTAAGACTACCTCAAGTACAGCCTCTGTATGATGTAGCTGTACAAACAATCTGATTTATTCAGGGGAAAACAACAAGGACAGGGGAATCAAGTTGATTAGCTTATCACTATACTCATCTACCTATGGCTCTGTGCACAGGCCTATCCCTACCAGTTACTGTCCTGGGTGCCCAAGCCTAGTGGCTAGTACAAACTGTGGCAGCTGGTAGGGGCCCTTTCACACAGAGAAAGAAAAATTAGTTAAACAGTCAGCAGTACAGTAATTCCATTTGGATTCAATGTGGCAATTCAACAGGAGCTATCCTGAATTAGTACTCATGACCTCCAAACAAGATTGGGTCCTTCAACGTCAGCAGGGCTACTCTTGATCTCCAGAGACTCCTCACACATTTATATGACAAACTGCAACAGGCAAAGTCCTTTAAGGGCAGCAGTATTTAACTTGAGCTCCTTACACATTTATATGGTAAACTGAACAGGCAAAAGTCCTTTAATGCAGCAGGATTTACTTGAGCTACACAAGCTTTCCTCACACATTTATATGGTAAACAGCAACAGGCAAAGTCCTTTAATGGCAGTAGATTTACTTGAGCTACACAAGCCTCCTCACACATTTATATGGTAAACAGCAACAGGCAAAAGTCCTTTAATGGCAGCAGGATTTACTTGAGCTACACAAGCCTCTCACACATTTATATGGTAAACAGCAACAGAGGGTACCACACCAGGCAGCTGCTTCCAATGCTCCCACAAACTCACCATCACTGAGATACTGCAAGCGGCAGCTTTCACTTGTCTTCGGACCGAAGCGCAATTCAGCAGTTTTCTCCAGTCCTCCTTCAGGTTGAGCCTAGTGGATAGCTTTACAGAGCACAGCCTCCTCCGACCGCCACCGGCAGGTTTCATCCGCTGGAGCCAACAACACACAGCGGCGCTTCAGGCCTTCACGCGCTTCCACGTGAACACTCTGCAGCGCAGAAGCACACAGCTCCTCACTCCTCACTAACCACAACGCATCTGCCTCTCCACAGCTTGGGGCACTCCTTCCATTCAAGCAACCCAATCCAATTGGCTGGTTGAGCCTAACCAGTCACTTCCTCTGCCTCTCACTGGTGCGAAACAGCGCCATAGCCCATAATGCCTTTTCCAAATACAAACAGCTCCTTTATTGGTCAGCCGACTCTGTAGGGTCCGAGTACTGATTGGTCCAATTCAGCAGTTCTGGACCAAAATGGGGAGACAGTCAAAACAGTCCTGGCTGCAAAGGAAGGCAGGTTAGAACAACTACAATATCATTACTACTTTAATAGATAGTCAGCAAACAAGCACATCTTCTAACGAAGCTCCTCTGCGCAATTAGCGATGGCAGAAACGGAGCGATTATTCTGCAGCCCAGGCTGAGTCGAGCATAGCAACACTCAAACCCCTGCCATTTCAACCAACTCTGACTGCAACAGGCAGCCCTTAAAGGGACAGAATACGGAGGCCCTAAAAGAGCACTCACCAGGTCCCCATTTGGAGGCTTTATACCGATTACCACCTAGGCATAAAGGCGTTAGGAACCCCCATTTACAAAGGGGTTACAGGAAATCTCTGGAGATCCATGGCCTCGGCTGTCACCTCCAGGCAAGGAAACTTATTGTGACAGCTCGTAATGCTGGGCTAGCCTCTCCATGGGGAGCTACCTGGATTCCGTGTATCACCATGAACTCTGCCACTGTTCTTTCTGTTCACTCCCACCCCAGGACTGTAGCTGAGAAGGGGACCAGTGGAGCCATCTCGACTATAGCCACACATTCACACAGGCAATGTGCCCATGTTCGAACAGCTGCCTGCTCAAGCTTGCAGTTGACTTTGCAGCGCAACTGTTTTCAGCACTCAGAGCTCCAGCCTACCACGACACCATTCTAGTGCCCCTACCTTAAGAAATATATCAAACTACTGGAGGAGGTACAGAGGAGGGTAATCAAATTGATCCAGGGCATGGGGACAAAACTTACGAGGAGAGACTGAGGGTGCTGAACATGTACTCTCTGGAGAACAGGAGAGAGAGGATATGATTGAGACCTTCAAGTACCTAAAGGGCATAAATAACTAGTTGCACACTCGGCAGAATCGATAGACCATTATGGCCTGTATCTGCTGGCAAATTTGTATGTTGGGTATGACCTAAAAACCACATCAACGGTACATCAGCACCTCCCCTAGTGTGCTCTGGCCCCAGGGACACCAGTGGGTATCAGGGGCTTGGAGACACTAGGAGGGACAGAAAGAAGAAAGGCTGGACATTGTAACCTTGGCACGCACCTTACGAAAACAAGAGGCTTTTTGCAGTAAATAAACTGCCTGCATGTAAAGGAGGAGCAGATAACAGAACTCCTGTATGGAAGCCCAAAGCCCCAACTCACTCCACACCACCAGTGGAATAACAGGCACAGGTGTGCCTATGACACCATGGGATAGTTTAAAGGGAAGCATGGTGGTGCCCTATAAAATGAACTTTAAGTGACAGCAACTGTTTAATGAAACTGCAGCCACCATCTTGTCGACCCTTGACTTCACTTCTAGCCAATCAGAGGACAGGGATTGGGACAGCTGAGCACCAGAGAGGATTGTGGGGAATTATGTCATAAGGACCCTCCCAAATGAACTGATGAGTCTTTTGAGTCAATCAGAGGGCAGGACTGGGGAGAAACTGATAGACAACCCTATTTGCCCAGTTAGAAACTGAACAGAGGGAAAGAGATTGCTGGGTATTTGAGGTGCAAAGGGCAGTCCGAGAGAGAGTAGAAGGGCTTGACGGAAATGTGACCAGATTCGTGTATTCCTTTTTACCGTTAGTTTAAATATTCTTCTGTTATAACTTTTGGTTGGGATGGACACCCAAAATGGTTTCCAGTTCACATGTTCAGGCAGCTCTCATGAGAAGATGTGAATTTTCCCATGGGATTGTTCAGCAGCAGATCTTGCAGCTGTGAAACTGTTAGTTTGACACAAGTGATATCCTGCTACACTAGGTCATAAAGCTGTTAGGATGTCATAGGTGTGAAGGATGCTAGTTGGCCTGGATGATGTCATACACACACACAACACACACACACACACACACACACACACAGGTGGAAACTGTCACTCGGAGAGGTCACTTGCCACAGCCCTGAGCATATAAACTGGGAAGCTGGACACTTTCTGACCATTTTCATGACTTGAAGAAGGTGGGAGCCCTGCTAAGATAGTTAACTTGTCTGTGAGGAAAGCACAGTCTAGGTGAGTGCCCTTTCAGGTTAGCGGCAGGTAAAGATAGATGCTAGGAGAGACTAGATTTTGAGATTCTTCTAACAATTGTCTGTCTGTGTACTTGAAATTGTTTTCCTTCCCAGTAAACATGTAAACATTTTGTCTTACTGTATATGACCTGTTTAAGTGTTAATACCTGTAGTAATTACTAGTAAAGAATCGATTTTATAGAATCCATGGCTGTGCCTCATTATTGAGAAGGTAATTTAATATTTTGCTGTCACAAAGAATTCCCTTACAGTCGACTGTCCGAAGTGCGCTACAAATATTATTGTGTTTGACCTCCCTACCCTAAGCACAGGACAGGAGTTTCCTGATACAATCAGGTGGTGGCGGTTAAGGAACAATATACCCAGCCAACTGTCATGTAGCTGGTATGGCCCATGGGGCAGGTTGTCACAAACTGGTGGCAGTAAGGTGGTATAAGTGTCACAAACTGGTGGCATCAGTAGCAGATCAGTGCACACATTAAACCAGAATTTGTGTTCAGTGTGCTTTCCTAGGGACTAGGAACTCTGGGAGAGAGATAAAAGCCTTACCTAGCACAGGGAAACAGAGTGCCAGAAGAAAGTTACCTTAACAGCCACGAAATAGGATACACAAAAGATTACATTGTTTACTACTGTTCTTTTCTATTTCTAGAAACACAGCTTAGTACAGTGTACTGTAGTTAGCAGTATGTCTTTAATATACAGCAGATGTTAGGTGTCTCAGCTCCCAAGCTGTGCAAAAGTGGGAATCTGTCTATGATGGCAAAAGATTGACTCATAGAAGCCCTGGGGAGCAGGACTGAGTGAGAGGTGGCATTCGGTCCATGGAGCATATGACCAAATGCCTGTGGAGCAGGTGATTATTCAGGAAAGTGACCAAAGTAGCAAGACTGAGAGCACAGAGGTTGAGCCAGATGGGGAACTCATTCCATGAGCTGGTGAAAGAGCACAGCCCCAGCATGAGCCAAGAAGTGGGACAGCAGAGTCTCAAAATCAGCTCGCGCTCATGAAAATGTAGCATGTGCTGAAAGAGACAGAACTGCAGAGGGCAAGACTTGAGGTCGCGAGGAGAGAGTAAGGCTGGAGACTGAGGAAAAATGAGGGCACGCCATCAGGAAATGTTGATGTAGCAGGAGAGAGCAGTGGCATCAGCATTAGATTCACACACACAAGAAGCAAGAGAGGAACCAGCAGCAACAACAGAAAGGAGAGAAGGAATGACAGCATGCGAAAGAGAAGGCGAAACTGTGTCAGAAAGCACCACAGCCAACCTGAAGTCATGGCAGAGGGTCTCAAACCCATGAATCCACAATTTATCTTAAAATGGTTCCTCAAAACCTAGAGGGGATGATCTTGATTTGTTTTAAAATAATTTGAGAGGGTATGTGTGTAGTTTAAATTGGACAGGGCTTTGTGGACGAGCCACCTTACACCGTTGCTTACTGGATGTGCTTTGCGCATTTGCTAGAATGGATGATTAGGACTGTATGAACTATGATAAAGTTAAGAGGGTGTTACTGAAATGCTTTGAGCTAACTCCTGAGGCTCATAGGAAAAAATTTAGAGAATTAAGAAAGGGCACAGGAGACAGTTATGTAGAACTGCATGTTCAAATGTGTACCTATCTACATTGATTGGTGGATGGGGCCAAAGCTAGAACTGTAGAGCAAATAAAAGATTTGTTTGTAAAGGAACATTTCTTAAAATTGTGCCAGAGGACCTGCATGTGTGGCTACTGGACCGGGCATGCAGTTCCACAAAGCAGGCAGCGGAAAGTTCAGATCTGAATGTGGCCAACAGACCACACACCAGCGTAAGAACAATGGTGGAGAGGGCAGCACATGGTTTCAAGGGACCCAGGAGGGTAGCATAAAGCAAACTAGCCAACACCTGAGCCCAAAACACAACCCAACAGTCCTAAGGGGAACAAGGAGCCGAGGGCAAAGAAGTGCCTCATTTGCCAGAAAGTGGGACCTCTGTCCTATGACTGCCCTAAAACATGAACTAAGGCAAATGCTTGGGGGTGACCAGGCAGTACTCAGCAGATAGCAGCCTGCTCACAGACTGTAGTGCTACCTAACTCCTCCAAGCATATGCACCTGTCCAGTTAATGGGACAGTAACACAGGGATTGAGGGACACTGGTGCCACCATCTCCATGGTGAGGCAGGATCTGATCCAAACAGAACAGATTCTGCCGGGACAGTTTTCCCAGATTCAGGAGTCATGGATCCAGCAATCCAAGTACCAATGGCTCGGGTCTTCCTGATCTGAGAAGGTGGCCATGGGGTACAGGAGGTGGGAGTCATACCTGATCTCCCTGTGGATGTGATCATGGGAATGATTTTGATCACATGGAAGCTCTGGTGTGTGTTACTACCTACAGTCAGGCAACAGGGCAAGCTTCTGGGAGGAAGGAGGGTGACACAGCCTGTGTTAACCCCTCCATCAGCAGTTGAGGAAGCAGCAAGTGTGGATGAGGGGCTAGCTAGGAGTAGAAGCCTGAGCCCCAGGGAGGTCTCAGCCACGGGCGGATCTCCTTTGAAGAGGAGTTGGGGAGGGTCAGATGGGAGGGCTGGGCAGCCAGCTGGCTGATCCTACCTACAGAAACTGAGAGAGAGAGAGAGAGCAGATAGTGCCAAGACTCCTCAGGGGACAAAACAGTTACTTGATGAGAGAATGGGCTGTTGTACAGGGAGTGTGCACCACAAAGGAGCTAGAGGTGAGCTATTCTGACAACTGGTAGTCCCTGGGCTTACCGCAAGCAGCTTTTGCTCTGGCCCATGACATCCCTTTTCAGGCTACCTGGGTATTATCCACACAGAAAGGCAGCTCACTAACAATTTCTTTTGGCCTAGTATGTGCACAAACATTGAAAATTACTGTTTGACTTGTCCACAGTGCCATAGGGTGGGAGGGTAGGGGACAAGGCTGAGGCAGCTTTGTGCCTTTGCCTATTACTGATGAACCCTTTACAAGGGTAGCTATGGACATAAGGGGCCACTGAGCACCCCTCAGTCACATGGGCAAGGGTACATACTGGTTGTCGACTACGCAACCAGGTACCCAGAGGTGATGCCTATGTCCTCTATTAAGGAGAACATAGATGACAAGTTCCTGAGACTTTTCGCAGAGTGGGATTTCCCAGGAGATTTTGTCAGACCAGGGACAAATTTCATATCATCACTGATGACAAGTCTGTGGGAGAAATGCAGGGTGAAACAGCTCCATGCCTCACCATATCACCTCGAGACAAATGGCCTGGTCGGGTGGTTCGATTGGACCCTCAAAGCTATGCTCAGGACATTTGCTGACCAGCACAAGAGGGAGGGACAACATTTGCCCCACCTCCTTTGCATAAAGTGAAGTCCCGCGAGGAGTCCACAGGGTTCTCACACCCTTCAAGCTCCTGTTTGGTCACAGGTGGGGCACCCCCTAGATTTAGTTAGGGATGAATGGGAGGGTGACCTTGCTCCCAAGGGAATCTGTTGTGAGTACACCTGAATCTTAGAGCCCAGCTTAAGGAGCTTGTGAGGTCACAGGGGGCACTTTAGTCACTGAACAACAGAGGCAGAAAGCCTGGTATGACCATGTGACTAGAGCCTGGGAATATGAAGATGGACAGTGAGTGATGGTACTCATCTCAGTCTGACAGAATAAAGTGCAGGCAGCATGGGAAGATCCATTCTCCATAGTTAGGAAGGTAAGTGATATCACTTATGCAGTGAAACTGCCTGACAGTAGGGGCAGGCAGAGGGTATATCATTTTAACATGATGAAGCCCTACTATGTTAGGGAGGAAATGGCACTCGCTGTGTGCAGTGTGCTAGAAGAGGAAAATTAGGCTGATCCACTGGTGAACCTCCTAGGGGAGGCATGGGAGGATCATCAGTGGATGACCTCACTATCAGAGCAGCTGACACCAGCCCAGGCAAAGAGATGAGGGGATGCTGCAAGCATTTGAGGAAATGATCACAGGGGAACCAGGTACACCACAACGATTAAACACCACGTGGGCACTGGGACCCAAGTGCCACTGCAACGGTCTCCTCCAGGGTACCATGAGGGGTTAAGCAGGATGAGTCCACTGTGGTCATGGATCTAATCCCTGACCTGGTTCCCTAGGGCTAGGGGGCAAATACAAAATCGCTGCACTGGGTGGGGTACTGCAGTCAGATAACCTGACCATCCAGCACCCCAGTGGTTTGCAAATGCCACTGAATATGGGTTGTCTAGGCAGGGTAAAGTGCATGGCATGATAACTTAGGCACACCTGTCCCTACATGAATGGCAGTGTCTCTTGAGGGTAGCCACAAGAGACACACTTTCATTTCCGGGATGTGGTGGGAAATGGACCGATTCATGTATTCTCTTTTCTGTTAGTTTAAATATTCTCTATTGTAAGTTCTATTTGGGATGGACACCCAAAATGGCTTCCAGGTCACATGTTCAGGCAGTTCTCATGAGTGCTGTGTGCCTACTGTGAAGATGCGAATTTTCCCATGGGATTGTTCAGCAGCAGATCCTAGCAGCTGTGAAACTGTTATTTTTGACACAAGGGATGTCCTGCTAAACAAGATCATAAAACTGTAAGGATGTCATTGGTGTGAAGGATGCTAGTTGTCCGGACGATGTCATATACATGAATACACGGACACACACACACACATATACACATTTGGGTGGGGACTGTCACCCTCATAGCCCTGAGCACATAAAACTGGGAAGCTGGACACTCTCTCTGACCTTATACATTGGGTGAAGAAGATGGGAGCTCTGCTAAGACAGCTTACCTATCTACATAAAGTGCAGTCTAGGTGAGTGCCCTTTCAGGTTAGCAGGCAGGTAAAGATAGATGCTAGGAGACTAGATTTTGAGATTCTTCTAACAATCGTCTGTCTTTGTACTTGAAATCATTTTCCTTTCCTGGCAAACATGTAAACCTTTTTGTCCTACTCTATATGTTCTGTTTATTTGTTAATACCTGTAGTACTTCCTAGTATTGAATATATTTTAATAGAATCTGTGGCTGTGCCTCATTACTGAGAAGGTAATTTACATATTTTGTTGGGTCAAAGAATTCTCTGTTTACAATCCACTGTCCGAAGTGCACTCTACCAAATATTATTATGTTTGACCTGCCTAGCCTAGTTTCCTGATTAAATCAGGTGGCGGCGCTAAGAAACCAGTATACCAAGACAACTGCCCTGTAAGTTGGTACAGCCTAAGGGGCAGGTTGTCAGGGCAGTACTGCTGCTAGATATAGGAAGCAAGAAATCTAGCCAGGCCAACAAATCCTGAGAGCCCCATCCAGGGTTCAGTCAGAAAACCACTTGTGAACTTTTCCTTGAGTTCAAATTCAGAGACTGTGCCAGCCAAGCCCTGTGTGGGAGAAATTGCTGAAAGTGTGAACCAGTGGGACACTACTGCATACAAAGTTGCTGAGGTGATCCAGTGCAGACTGATACCACATTCCTGCTTAGCGTGCTTTGGAGCCTAGTAAATGCCTGCTAGTCTTTACCAAGTGGGGTGGGTCAGGGAAAAGGAGTCGCAGGACGCATGCCTCAGTACAGGTGTACTCTTGACCCACTGGGAGAGTCAGACCATGGGGTCTTTCTGGGTTCTGCACTCCTTCAGAACTGGGAAGCTGCCGCGTAGTGCTCCCACACCCTGAGAGTTGAGCCAGGAGGGCTGTGTAGCAGAGAAATGTGTGCCAGAAGAGCTGCATCCCAAGAGGTGTAGTCCAGAAAGGCTGTGTTGCTGCTAACACTTCAAGAGAATCCTTGCCGTGGATTCTGCTTCTATGGGCTGCTTCCTGCCATGCCTGAACTATTGCATCAAAGGGTCACGTGAGTGCTGGTATTGCTGGCTGGAGTTTGTATTTCTCCCTGTTTGGATTACAATTGGATTTTCAAACCTTTTGAGAATTGTGCTGAACACTATGGCCTGCTATAGGGGAGTTTAAAAACAAGCTTGCTAATTTTCCTGAAGTACACCAGCAAAAGAGTCTAGGCAATGTAACAACCAGGCCTGCATTGGTGCTGTAGTGTAACTGTTGGGTACTTAGAGTGTGTATTTGTGTGATACTTGACGCCTATAGTTCTACTACTTGTACCAGTTAAAGAGCACGTTATGATGGTCCAGAAAGTTACAGCTTGTAGTCATTATATGCAGTACTAGACTTGAAAGGTGTGCATTTGTTATTTTTGTCCAAGGCTTACTCTGCCTTCCATATTTTGCATTTGTTTTAAGCCCTGCTTTAGTCCTACTGCACTTGCCTTTGCTGTTCAGTTGCTGGCTCCCGCTGACATCACTATATGGCAAGGCAAGGCAATTTTATTTATAGGGTACCCAATCCCTGAGGCTCTGGGTGCCTAACAAACACCAATAAGATAAAACATATATTAAAAATACAGTGAAAATTTTCAGATTAAAAATTTATCATTACAGCTTAACATCTTTAAAGTGAGCTTCAGGTTGGAAAAGAACGGACTGGACATCCAAACTGGAATTAACAATCTACAAAGGCCAGGCTAAAGAGGTGGGCCTTCAGCCTCAGCTTAAACATCCCAATCAAAGGAGCCTCCAGGACTATAGGTGGAAACGAGTTCCAGAGGAACAGCCCAGAGACACTAAAAGCACGATCGCCTGATGTACTGAGCCGAACACTGGGAACATCCAGGAGGCCCTCGAAGAGGTGGGGGAGCAAGCAGAGGTCTCCGTGTCAGGAGCTCAGACAGATAGCCAGGACCCAGTCAATAGGGCCTTATAGGTGAGTAAACCCACCTTGAAAGGGATCCTCTGCCTGACAGGCAGGCAGTGCAGGGCACGCAGGACCAGGGTTACATGACTGGACCCCAAAGACCCTTCAGCATCCAGGCTGCCACATTATGCACCAGCTGCAGTCCAAGAAATATCCCTCCCATGACCCCAAAGTATAAAGAGTTGCAGCAGTTGAGCCCAGAGGTAACAAAGGCATGCACCAGCGTCAACAGATCCTCGGGCAGAATGAGGGTTTAATCCTGGCGGTGTTCCAAGTGGTAAAACCACTTTTGACTACAGATGACACCTGACCTTCAAAGGTCAATCTGCTATCCAGGATCATGCCCAGATGTCACACTCTCGGAAGCCACCAGTGGAGCAGACCACAGGACAAGACCTGTTTTAGCCCGGTGGCAACCCATTGACTACTCACGACCAGGCTCGATCACTTAAATCTCTGTCTTATCCAGGTTAAGTCTCAGCCAGTTGGAAGCCATCCAGTCATTGATTTTAGACAAACAGTTATTAAGCACATCAACAGCTCCAGATGTTCCGGGACAAAGACAATACAGCTGGGTATTATGTGCATAGCAGTGAAACTCCACACTGTACGGTAAAATGATCTCGCCCAAGGGCAGCATGTGTACAGTACACTCCAAACAGCATCAGCGACAAGATCGAGCCCTGTGGTACTGCATAGGAAAGAGGCATTGGGAGGAGAAGAATTCCCCATCACCATCCGCTGCACCCTATCCAAGAGACAGGACTCGAACCAACTGATGACAGTACCGGCGAGTTCACAAAACTCACAGAGTTGATCAAGAAGCACAACGTGGTCCTCAGTGTCAAATGATGATGAAAGATCAAGGTGAACAAGAACTGACCTAACTCCTCCATCTCTAGCCCTGAGCAGATCATTATGCACCCTCACTAGAGCTGTTTTTGTGCTATGTCTGGCCCAAAACCCAACTGAAATGGCTCATAGAGGACACCAAGCGATTCTCGAGCTGCTGTGTCACTAATTTCTCAACAATCTTGCTCAAAAAGGCAGGTTGGAGATTGGACTGTAATTTGCCAGGGCTTCTGGGCTGAGGGAAGGTTTCTTAGGAGGGGCCTCACCAGCGCTTCTTTCAAAGCCACTTGGAATACTCCCTTCCACCATCAACCACCTGGCAATCCTGAGAACATTGGGCCAACAGCCTTGATGCATCCTGCTAAGAAATGCGTCGGGGCTGAGTCCAGTTCACACATATGTGTGCATTATCTCTAAGATCACCTTAGTAACTCCAGACACCTTCACTGGCCTGAACTCCTCGCAGAGCAGATGGAGTGCCTCTGATCCTCTCAGTCTAGCCATTGCAAGGCAGTGGCCTCCCTGACAGGATCCTCGACAGGACAGCCAACACTGTCGGAGAAAATAGGGCAAACTCTTCACATAAAGTGAATGAAAAACCTTTCTTGACTACAGACAGGCAGGATGGAGTAGCCTGTCTACAGTCCAAAAAGCTGACAAGGTCTGTTTCTCCCTGCAGCAATTTCCCTGGACAGGAATTCTGCCTTCTTATGGAAATTGCCCCTGATGCTCAACATAGTGAGCATGCAGGGCCAACCTGTCAGCCTCCAGACAGGTCTTCCACTAGCAACACTCCAACTTACAACCCTTGATCTTCATTGCCTTCAGATCCTCATCAAACCAAGGGATCTTAAGTGAGAGGATCTGGGTCATATATGAACTGGGCGATGGCATCCAGAGCTTTGGAAACCACCCGATTATGGTGGCCACTACCTCTCGGTGCCAATCGCACTGCCACATCAACCCTAGGTAGGTCAGCCAATGCCAATAGTCTCTCGGGTGTAAACCCTTAAAAGGCAGTAGCTGACCATCTCCACAGGGGAGGGACTTTCAGGGGGCCCAAACGTGAACTCCATGGTACAATGATCAGACCAAGAGACCTGATCAATCTTGAGGTTATCAACCCAAGACCCAGTTGAAACACCAGAGGTGGAGTGTGGTCATGCAGGTGGGTAGCATAAGCAACAACTTGTGTCAGAACTAGTGATGACATCAACTGGAGGAGGTCATAACTGAAGCGTGAGGCTTCATCGTGATCAGGCATTGAAGTCCCCAAGATTAAACATCTGGGGACTCCAATACTTAGTCAATGACGAAATCTGCCACCTTCTGCATGAATTCCCGACCCAGGAGGGTAGTAAATGAGGAGAATCCTGCAACCTGCACCTCACCCTCACGTACAACAATGCACCCAAAGGATCAGGTATTACCAACTGGGTTCACCGTGAAGTCCAGGCTGGATCGAAATACAATGACCACTCCCACCCCTGTGATCCTTCCTTAGGCAGTGCACTATGGAGTAACTGGCAGGGACGGCAGCCTCTAGAACTGGGGTGGCATCACCCAGCCAGGTCTCTGTGATGGAAGCCAGGTCAACAGAGGAAATCAAGTCCACAAAAATGGTGGCCTTGTTCCTTATTGACCTGGCATTGCATAACACTGCCCAAAGAGGATTAGAGGATGTGGCTGGCCCTCTAGCTACCTGCCCATTCGGTCCAGTGAGATTCCTGGGCACGACCAAACACGTCTGGCCGCCTCCCTAGCCTCTGTTTAAACCCAGGCTGTCTCCTGTACCACTATTGCCATACTGGAGTTTACCACCCATGTCCACTCCGCTTTGGACAGAGGACATATCACTGGTGCCGCCTTCATATATTTCACTAAGGCATTTAACACCGTCAACCACTTCCTCTTACTTACCTCACTCTCCAACTTTGGTTTCTCTCAGGACTCCCTTGGCTGGTTCTCTGATTACCTCTCAAACCATTACCAGCAGGTCAAAATTGGTAACGCCTCTCCAATAGACTGCTTGTCCTCTCGGTGTGCCACAGGGGTCCATCCTAGGACCTCTAATTTTCAGCCTCTTCCTAACTTCCTCCCCAAGTCCTGCCCTGGCAATCTATTACTATACATGGATGATACTGTCCTATATTCCACCAACACAGACCCCTTTGAACTCAACCATTCCCTGCAACCTCCTTTAGTGGCGCTGAAAATTGGTTTTCCACTCAAAGCCTTATTCTCAACTATCAGAAAACCAAAGTCATGCTATTCTCTCACCTTATGAACTCCCGGAAAGAGCAGTGTCCTCATCTACTAACTGCCAATATGACCTCTTTAGAGCAAGTGGACTCTTAAGTACCTAGGCATAACTCTAGACCCAGCCCTTAATTTCCACCAACATATCCATCTCCTGTCCACCACCCTCAATGTTAGGCTCAGATTATTGTATCGTTTCAAACACTGCCTCACCTCGGATGCCCTTAGACTCGTTGTCTCTGCCTCAATCCTCTCCCTACTTGACTATGGCCTACTCATCTATAGTGTTGCAAACACCTCGGCCCTTATAGACTCCGTCTCTCCTAAATAAAGTATGCCACCTCATACTGGGATGTGACCGTCTCACCCATACTTGCTGTCTCTATAATGCTAAAATCACAGCAGTAGCAGCTCCAATTCAAGTCGTGCCAGTGTAAAAAGACAATATAGCAATCAAGAAAAACACGGCACCAACACTTCACAATTATAAAGCTGTATTTTGACTTACAAAAGAAATGGCAGAAGATGTAAAATACAGTAGCGCCATGCAAGGCAACAACAGCTCCAAAGAACAATGAAACGCCCGACCGGTTTCGACAAAAAAGCCTCCTCAGGGACTCATTCAGAACCAACAGAGACCCATAATATATAGTACAAAGTTTAAAGTGACAGTGCACCCAAACAATACCAAAACTACAACATCATATTGCTCTAATACAAAATAAAAATCTCTCTATAATGCTACCAACTGGCTAAATCTAAACAATAGAATCCGGTTCCATACTTGCCTCATGGCCAAAAAGATTGCCCTTGGCCTCTTCTCCCTAGGCTCGCCTCCTTAGTCCACCCAGCTCCAATGATTAAGCATCCACGTAGCCTGGCAAGCCGCCTCCTCTCAGTTCCCCACTGCCAAACTTCCTAGTTCCAAAGGTCCTTCAGCTACAGGACCCTTCTGGATGAACTGCCTACCCACTTCACTAGTGAAAGAAAATAGAACTGGCCCTTCAAAACATACCTCAGGGCCCACCTAAGGTTCTCAAACACCTGTGACTGCCACTGATTCCTTGCCCTGTCTCCCCCATCTGCCACTGATTTCTTGCCCTGCATCCCCCTTTCTCCCCTGACTATGGCCTCTGGCCTGCTTACCCCTTTAACCCTACTTGAGTTGACGACTCTGTTGTACTTCTAACTATAAATGTGTTGCTAATGACTTGTATAATTTAATACTAGTAACCAGCTGTTAGACTTCGCTGTTTCTCTGTAAATATGCTGGACTATGCACCTTGTTGAATTACTAATGTTCGATTATGTTTTCTGTGATGGAACCTTTGTAAAGGAGTCTTTGACTCAAAGGTATATCCAAATACTCAATAAATAAATAAAGATATAGCAGAGGAGTGACTCACACTGTGCAGTACAATGCAGTTGCAGCAGTTTTGCAAGGAAAACTACCAGTACTGGGTATGTACATACTGTGTTCTACATTCCCCAAGACACCCTCTTACCAATGCATTATGCCAAAATCCATATGCCTTGTCAGTATGCTTTTGTAAAACTGACTTACTTCTGCTTCTTTAACAAAGCATGGGAGTGAAAGAAGATCGAGTTGCTGTCAGCTAAGACAGCTGTCAGTTTATGCATCAGTGTGATTAGTGTCTATACCTTGATCATTTGAAAGCAGTAATGCCTCCTTACCCATGCCATACTGGTGCCTTCCATTTCTTTCTGTAATAAAGTGCTTGGCAGTCACTCCTATCGAAAATCCCTTACTACTTCTCTGTCCCGTCGTTTTCAACATTAGCATGGCACTGCAGAACACTGAAGATTCATTTTGGCACCATATAATACCATCGGTCCCACATACATGGAATCTCAGTTTCACTTTTCAAACAAGAATTTCTCTGAAATAGCCCTCAGTTTTTAAAACCACCTCTGCAGTGCATATAGCACATATAAACACATTGTCTGTATTATATGGCACTAACATTAGTCTTCGGTGTTTCACTGTCCCTGCTGATGTCAAAGAAACAGTGCTTCAGAATGAGGAGGGAGGAAGCTGGATTAAACAGCTCAGGAAGGAGGTGTGGCTGGTAGCTCCCACCCATTGAACTGCAAGCATAGCCTTTGGGTTGTGACTTAACCTCTACTCTATACTGCCAGCCATTGACTTGGGTGAAGCTCTCTGGCACAATGGGTATGTCGAGTGACTACGCTGCCTGCAAAAACAGGCTTTAAATCCTATCAAAGATCAAATTATTTTGCATTGTAAATAAGAGACAAGTGTTTGAATACTAACTGTGGCTTTAACATTTATGTAGCATCCTTGCTTCTTTTGTCTAGGGGCCTGATGTTAAAAATGGAAGGGGACCCAGACTCAGAATCTCACCAAGTTCTTCTCAGATTAAAAGCAGCATTTAAAATGGGTTTCTTACCAGAAGACGTCTTCAACCCATTGGCACAAAGCCCCAAATAAGTGTCCACATCTTCCCAACAGGCAAATCCGGCAGACAGTCAGGTCAATTCTTTCTCAGGCTTCTAAAGACCCACCAGGCCCAGGATAGGAGGAAGAGAATTAAAAAACTTCAAACCCCAGGAAACTAGAAGAACCCCTAAACGCTAAGGGCAGGTGGGCTGCCACTGGACAGGGACACTACTGGGCACCCCGGGTCCTGGGGATCATCCGATGGTAAGCACAGGCCCCTGCCCTTCCCTCTGCCATGGGGATAGCGGTTAGTCGGTGACAAGAGCAGGGCAGACATTGGTGCCACCACCACCCCCTGTTTCACTTCTTCTTCTACTGACTACCACAATGTCAGAGGATAGTTCTCTTGGCTTTTCCCCACGTCTCCCTTGTCCTGTAGCATGAGCTTCTCAAGGCCCCTGGCCTCTACACTCCCTTGAGACCATATGGATGGCATTCCCCTGAAGCGCTGGAATGGTACCCCAATGAAAAATAGGGAAGCACGGGTCAAAAATACCTCCAGGGGCAGAGCTGAAACAAATTGAACACATGGGCAGTCTGACAACACTGTCTCCCTAAATCCACATCTGATGCATCTCTCATCTGACTGACCCCTCCTCCTGGATTCCAAAGCCATGTTAGGAGGCAGGTGGAAACCGCAGCCTGAGGTTCCTCTGGAGGAGTAAAACTCTTCAGCCACCTAGTATCCTCACCAGCCATCTCATAACTGTTGCTCACCAAATCACCTTCCAACCCTTTTCTTTTACTCCGATGAAGGGGAAACACAAATAGTTGAAGATGCAGGCCTCTCCTCCTCTAAAACACCACTCAGGAGTTTTAAGACAAGCTGCTACACTCTCCAGTCTTCTCCACAAAATGGCATCCAGCTCACAGTCCTTCTCTTTCCTTACAACAGCCAATCAGGTAGGCTGAGATGTGCATGTGACCTACCAGTCAAGTGCGCAAGTGCCAGGGCCAGAGAGAGGATGGAGGCCTACCCATCCCAAATAGGCCTACCCTGCACCACCACCCCACTGAAACTGCATCACATTAGCCTAGGCCTAAAGTGCCTGGTCCCGACAGCTCCTCCAAGCTCCAGCAAAGGGCAAAAACCTTCTGGGACCGAGAAAGGCATATCCTGGACGGGTCCCATGATCTGTAGCCCCCCTTTAGTCCAGGGTCTGATGTTAAAAATGGAAGTGGGACCCAGACTCAGAATCTCACCTAAGTTCTTCTCAGATTAAAAGCAGTGTTTAAAATGAATTTCTTACCTGAAGACATCATCAACTAATCGGCACCAAGCCCCAAATAGGTGTCCACATCTTCCCAGCAGGCATTCAGGTCAATTCTTCCTCAGGCTTCTAAAGACCCACTGGACCCAGAACAGGAGGGTGCAAGGAATGTTAAAAACTTCAAACCCTAGGAACCTGTGAAGAACCCCTGAAAGCTAAAGGACTTAAAATTCATTAAAATCCCTTTGTGGCAATGATCAAACTGGACTTTGATTTCTCCCCAAAACAAATCACCTTTATTCTCCTGCACTCCTAAATGATTTTAGAACTCAAGATTCTAGTTACTTTAAGCTTTGAACTGTTACAGCTCCATCAGGCTAACTTTTCACACAGACTTATCGCTAGAGAGACAGAAATGGGCATTACTTAGGCATGGATTCTCTGTACAACAGAATAACAGCAAACACTTTACCCAGGACCAGAGATTGCATTTTGAAACATTTCAGAAGTGTGAAACTCCAACTAACTACTGGCACTGGTAAGCACCTTACTTTGTTAATGGCCTCTTTTAAACTTGAGATTCTTCCCAACACTTTTCCTGTTACAGCCTTCCTCAACTGGGCTTATTTCCAAACGCTTTTCCTCTTTCTCATCCTCATTTTCATCAGGGGAGCGATGTGCTCCTCTGCCACCACTGAGTTAATTCATACTCGGGATGAAAAGTTTAGCAGCTCATACCTTCCACGACTGCTCTCTGGACACATTTCCAACTTTAGTCCTGGACCAGCCATGTTCCTAGTGCTCTCTCTCAAACTTGCCCCACAGCTCTCCCTGGAGCTGAGCCTTTCAACAGTTAAAGTTGCTCCCTCTTTTCAGTTCCTGTTGCCCGAGCTGAGCCATGGTCTACATTGGCCTAAAGGCCTACCAACACAGGCCCGGGGCCTGCCCATGCAGGACCAAGTCCAGACCATCACCCACTCCTGTCTTCCATACTGGGCCGACGTGTCACTGGGGAAGGGAACCAAAGAATGCCACCAACCCCTGATCCCCTGTAGGCCCTGCCACAACATCCACAGCTCCCAATGGTCCAAAATGCCAAACCACAGGCTGGGCCTAACACCCCGGGTCCTCCACTACCTGCCTTCTGATGTACACCTGCACTCCGCGGATGCTCTCACTACCCTTCCCAAAGTCCCAAATGACTGCAACTGCCTTTTTGCTTACCTCCCTCAGAGACCACAAAACCCAGGAACCCCATGCTCCACTGCTGAAACTGCCGACCTTCCTAAGGGGAGGGGGTTCCCCTTCAAACTGCCCTGCTACACACCCGCCCGGTCTCCCTACTCTCTGTCTCAGTTCCTGCCTGTACCTTCCAAATAGCTAAGCCCACTCACTGCTGCCCCAAGTGGCAGCAACAAAAAATGCACCCCCTACAGTGTAGAATCTCCCTAAGCACCAGTGGGGTCCCTAAAGGTAAGGGATAAGCCCTCCCGTGAGGGGGGCTTACATTTATTTTCAAAAATTGTTTTGTTCCGATTTCATTTGAGTTGCAATCCACGATGGTGTGAATAATACCTTTAATACCATACTTAATTAAAGTATAAGCAACAATTTGTACAGTGAGGAAATGCAGTGGTACAAGAATCAGATTCCTTCATGCCTAGTTATGCCAAAAGTATCATCTTGAGTGAAGAACTGTTGAGAATAGTCAAGGCGTCATGCTGCATTTGCCAGCCTTTTGCCATTTGCCAACTACTGTAATTACTGCAGGCTTAAGGGCTTGTGAAGGCATACACAAGTGCAGCACTGTTTTGTGCACCACCTGCTGAATTTAACAACCCTGCAGATGCTGATGTATTTTTAAACAGATGCCATTTTAAAAACAGTGCCACCAAGCATTACAACTAGTTGTGTGACTAAGGACATTGTGACAGTAGTATCAGAATATGATAAGTCTTGATGGAACCTGCTGCTGGGAACCACAGTATTCCTGTAGGAAAATGTCCCCGACAGGAAAACCTCTAGGCGCCTTTATGAGCTGAGCAGATCATGCAGCTCTGTAGCACACTGGATATGAGTTTTGGTTAGCAAACAAGGATTCAGGTGTTTACAGCCAGATCAAAACCTTACGCTTTTGTATTTTAGCAAAGATAGCAGGATTAAAATCCTAAACACAACCTAAACATTTGTACCCAGAATGTTCTTTTCATTTGAATTTCAACAGAGTGATGATTGATGTCTGAGTGTATGGAGTTGGAATGGAAACATTTTGTAGAAAACGAACAGCTAAAGAACAATTTGTGTGACTCAGAAAGGTTCTTGTCAGGAGATGCATCTGACAGAAAAATGTCATGGTCCCATTACTACAGTACCCAAGCAGCCTGCACTAAAATGTCAGTTAGCTGCTGTGGTGTAGCAGAACTGATAAAGTGCATTATCTGCCTTCTAATCAAAGCAGTGACTTATACGTTACAAACTCCATGTACATAAAACTATTGGGCAGGTGAGCACCACAGATCACCATGTCGATCCTGGAAGTCATTTGTGGAGACCTCTGATAGTTTTACTTAAGGGACCTGCCTGTGTTCAAATCCATATAGCTTGGGCTGCTCGTTCCTTATGTGCATGCAACAAGAGTTTTCAAAATTTGAATGCCCTCATCAGAAACAGTTTCACTGTACCTCTCCTTCAAGATTATGCAGTGTGTTGGTACCCCACCTACTGTACAGCATGTGTTTGGATTACCAGGGGTTTGAGTCTAGCTTAAGGAACCTTACAATGTTGTTGTTTTAAGAAGATGCCAAGGTTCAAAACCTACGAGGAACATACTTTTTTCAGCATTATATTCTCAGTTTGAATTCAACACACTTGTTTTGCAGTTAATGGCCTTTTTTGCCCCCAGATCTGAGTGGCACTCCTTTTCTGCCAGACACCCGAGCCCTGTCACTCCGACTTTCCACCTGGACTATTCTTTGTGCATCCGCAGTGTGGCCTGGGTGTTCGGGGTGCAGGGCCCTGTGCATCCGTAGTGTGGCCTGGGTGTTCATCAGGTGCAGGGCCTGTACATCCACAGTGTGGCCTGGGTGTTCATCAGGTGCAGGGCCTGTGTATCCAGTGTGGCCTGGGTGTTTGTCGGGTGCAGGCCTGTACATCTGCAGTGTGATCTGGGTCTTCATCAGGTGCAGGGCCTGTGTATCCATGAGGTAGCCTGGGTGTTCATTGGGTGCAAGGCCTGTACATCCGCAGTGTGGCCTGGGTGTTTGTCGGGTGCAGGGCCTGTACATCCACAGTGTGGCCTGGGTTCATCAGGTGCAGTACCTGTGTATCCGCAGTGTGGCCTGGGTGTTCGTCGGTGCAGGGCCTGTACATCTGCAGTGTAGCCTGGGTGTTCATCGGGTGCAGGGCCTGTGTAACCGCAGTGTGGACTGGGTGTTCATCAGGTGCAGGGCCTGTGTATCCACAGTGTGGCCTGGGTGTTCGTCAGGTGCAGGGCCTGACATCTGCAGTGTGGTCTGGGTGTTCATCGGATGGAGGGCCTGTGCATCCACAGTGCGGTCTGGCTATTCATCGGTGCAGGACCTGTGCATCTGCAGTGTGGCCTGGGTGTTCATCGGGTATAGGCCAGTGGGTGACTGGAAATCATCTAGCTGCCTGATCTCTGTTTCTGATGTTTTCCTCGACGGGAGGACTGGATGTGCAACGCCAGCCAAGACAGACCTGCACACAATCCTATATGCAGAACATCAGCAGCTGCCACTCCTCCCGTTCCCTAATGTGACAGTCCCTGGCTGCTGTGCCCCCTGCCATCACTGGGTAATAGGCTTGCACATGTGTGCCATATCGACCCCTCTGATGGGAGAGGAGAACAGTCCTCTGGATGCTGTATCCTCTTCCTCCCGGCTAACCCCAGCAACCCATGATTCTGGAGGAGATATGATCACTTACACAGCTATTAGATACAGTACGCTGACTGACTAACAGCATCATGGCAGATGTCACATTGAGATATAAGGGTGTGTGGGGGCAAAGCCTCTCAGTCATATATACTGTATGTATATTAATTGCAAAAACTTTATTAATGCATCAGTTAGGGTTGTTACTAAAGCGACAAAAGTAGGAAAATGTGGCATTAGGGTTTCCAACCTAACACCCCCCACCCTACACACACCGACAAGCATTGGAGGTGTTCCTTAGGGGTCATCAGCCTAATGCTCACCCCATTCCATAAGTAAATAAGCTGAGATGGGTACAGTATAGGAGAATGGGGTGAGCATTAGGGCCAACTAAACCAGAGCACACCTCAGACACCTGTCAGTGTGTGTGCAGGGTCAGGGTGGGGTGTTAGGTTGCCTGGGGAGCACACAGCCCTTCAGGCCCTGCACTCCCATCTCTCCATAGAAACGTGATAAACCCCACTTCATTTTCAAGGTATAGAAAATGTTCAAATCCCTGCCAAAATGTAATTCTGCAAAGTGTATGCCAGTCAAGACCACAGTGCAAAAACACAGCTTAGCCAGGATGTGAAAAGGACAGCTATGACATGCATGAGGTGGGGTAATAAGAAGGCTATGTTGAAAATCTGGGGTAAAATATTTAAAATGTCTAAAATTACGAGCATTCATAGGAAATTGCAGCGAAAAGTCCATAACTTTGCAATTTTACATATTTTGTCCCAATTTCAACATAACCTTCCTATGACCCCAATTCATGAACTAGCTCAGGAAAAATATAAATCCCACCCTAAAAGGTGAATTACTAAGAGACCATGAAATCACCTGTGGGGTGGGAGTTGCACAATGACAGTCATATTGTTCATGAGGTGGTGTCCCCAAAAGGCCATGTTGAAAATGTGTTGCCAAATGTTAAGAAATGACTGAGTTATGAATTGAAGTTGAAAACCCATTGAAATACATTGAGCACAGCAAAAATAAAGCCTATTGTAAAAGGATCCTTTATCGTGCTTTCCATTGGCTACAATGGGATTAGCTCAATGTAAATTCTGTTTTGCAAAAAGGATTCATTTGCTGTGCTTTACCATTGTAGTCAATTGGAAAGCAGGATGAAGAATCCTTTTGCAAAACAGGATCCTAAATCGGCTACTCCCATTGCAGTGAATGGAAAAACACCATAAATTATCCTGTTTCATGCCAATCCCATTTAAAGTGATGTTGAAAATGTCCCTGGTAGTGTAGTAGTCCCCCTGCCTCCCTCGATGTTTGATTGCTGTCCTTACAAGAAAAATAAATGTCCCTGGTAGTCTAGTGGTCCCTCCCTCCTGATGTCTGATCACTGTCCCATTATAAAAAAATTCCTGATAATCTAGTGGTTCCTCCCCTGATGTCTGAGCGCCATCCCCATTAAAAAATCAGCCTGATAGTCTAGTGGACCCTCCCTGATGTCCGACTGCTGATCTGGTATTTAAAATACTTCCTGTTAATCTAATGGTCCATCCCCATGGTGTCTGATCGCCATCCCCATAAAGACAGTGACCCTGGTAGTCTAGTGGACCCTTCCCTGATGTCTGATCGCTGATCTGGTATTTAAAAATTCCTGATGATCTAATGGTCCATCCCCAGTGTCTGATCACCATCCCTGTAAAGACAGTGACCCTGGTAGTCCAGTGGACACTTCCCTCTCCCTGATGTCCAATCGCCATTCTGTTATTAAAAAAATATCTGGTAGTCTACTGGTCCCTCCCTCCCCGTGAAAAGTAACATAGATCCCTGGTGGTGTACTGGACCCCCACCCTCAGAAGTAGTCACTCTCCACTCCTCCCCCTTCCCACTCCCATTCGGCGACCAGCACAGCCCTCCTCACCTCTATGGCTGAGTAAGCCAACTGAGCTATGAATGAGTACCTAATACAGTAGACACTCATTCATAGTTCAGTCGGTGGCCAGCCATGGAGGTGAGAGGAGCACGTGGTTGCTGCACAGGAGTGGAATGGGGTGGAGTGGTGGGTGACTTCTTGAGGGTGGGGGTCCACCACACCAACAAGGATCTATGTTACTTTTCATGGAGGGGAAGGGCCACTAGATTACAATGTAATTTTTTTAATAACAGAATGATGACTCAGACATTGAGGGAAAGGGGAGGGACCACTAGACATCAGGATTACTGTCTTACCAAGGATGGTAATCAGACATTGAAGGAAAGGGGAGGGACCACTAGACTAGCAGAATTTTTTTAATACTAGAATGGCGATGGACTTTGGGGGTGAGGTGTAGGGTCACTAGACTACCAGGCTGATTTGTTTTTTTAACAGAGATGGTGATCAAACATCAGGGAAGGGAGGACCAATAGACTACCAGGATTTTTTTCATACAAGGTGGCAATTGACATCAGGGGATGGGAAGGAAAAAAAAAATAAGGGGACAGCGATCGAGGGGATGCCACCAGACACTAGGGACAGACAATGGGGTGTGGAGGGCAGCAAACACCACATAAACAGTGGCTCACAGATCACACTGCAGCTGGCAGCAGGAGTTCGGCTGCAGCTGCAGAAGTCAAGAAATCCTGCTGTTCTCACAGAGAATGCAGGGAAGTACACCTTTCATTAAGCAACGTGGATTTCAGGTGTCCAGAAAAGGTATTTATTGCCATCACTTTAAAAATAAACATCAGAATGCAGCTAAACTAGTCCAGTTTAGCTAGGTTCTGATATTTGTTTCAAATCCATTCAGTTTTATGTGTTCTCGTCTCTCGCTAACTGACAAACAAAATGGCATCAGCTCTAAAAAGGATTTCCACCTGTGACACAGGATGACCCGTCTGCAAAACAGATTACATACATGTGACAAAGGATCCTTTTTGTGCTGAACATCTATAATTTTCCATTGAAAATAAGGGGAACTTTAACTTTTAATAACTTGGAATGGATTCATATTTTTCACTAAACCTTTAAAAGGTACATCTGTAAGGCAAATGCTTTCTACCTGTACATTTCAGACCATAACTTAAAACAGTTTCTGAGATACATGTGGACAAAGAAACAGCTAAAAATACATACATTTAACAATTTGTCAGACTCTGTATCTCAGAAACCACACAAGCGATTCAAACAAATTTTGCCACATCAACAGACCTACCCCTGAGATTATGCATGCACAATTGTATACAAATCTATTAAACCATTGCAAAGTTATTAAAGTACAAAAACTGGGCTTTAACATTTATTTATTTAGTTTTATTTTCTGGGTAAGTGCACTAGCCATGGCAATGACTATTTTCAGTACACAACCGGAGGGTACATTACAACAATACAGGAAGACATTCCAGTACAAATACAAAAAAGTTGACAATAGTATACAGAGCAATCTGCAAATGTAAAACCACTGTAGAGAAAAATAAATAAAAATAAAGCAGGAGCAGTACAAAACCAAAACTACACTACAATTTGCTTTAAGGAAGAAAAACATGAACAGATTGAACATTTTAGTGCCAATAGGGAATGGATATAGAACTAGGGAGGGATACTAGTAAGTGATAGAAGTAAGAACTAAGAAAAGAGGGATGAGAGTGAGAGTAAGGTGGGAGGTGGGACAGATTGGTAAGGAGAAGTGCATGCGTATAAAAGGTCAAATCAATAAATGTCATGGAGAGAGAGGCTGGGAACAAAATGAGCTATGGAGGTTTGAAGCAGGAGCACTTGTGGGAAATATCAAGATAATTTAGCAGCCCTCTTTTAAGATGCATGAGATAGTGATTGGTGCAAATCTAGTGGAAGGGATTTCCAGTATTTGGGGGCATGGCAGCGAAAGCACTAGTGCCTTTTGTGGTTTTGTGTCTGGGGATAAAGACGGAGCCTGGTCAGCAGACCTCAGCCCATAGCAAGCTGTCAGATTTTGGAAAAGTTCTGCCAGGGATTCAGGTATTTGTAGGCGTACCATATTGTCAATGAAAGAGCCATACGCATGAAGTCTTCATTCATTAGGAGGAAGCCATCCTAGGTCTGAATAGAGGAAACCGTGGTGTTTCAGTCAGTGTGAGGAGGACGCATAGCGACAAATATTGTTATATGTGACATCTCATTTCTGAAGCGATTGATTTGCACGCAGAAGCATAAGTTGCAGCACCATAGGTAAGTGATGGAAGAGTGTGCCACGGGCTGGGCAAGCCTTGCTGAGGGAGTGAGCACATAGTTGGTTCGGTAGGCTATTCCAAGTTTGGAGGTGACCAGTTTGCAGGTCTGATTAATGTGTGATCGAAATTTAGTGACAGATCAAGGGTGAGGCCCAGATATTTAAAGGAGTTTACCACCCAACTAGTGAGCCATTTAATGAGGTGACTTTAAATTTAGGGACGTGCATGCTTGAGTTTCACATTTGATCCAAAGAGCATAGCTTGGGTTTTGGACTCATTTAGTACAAGTTTGTGAGTAGATAGACTCTGTATTAGCTGAAAGTCAAGAGAGAGTAGATTGTTTATGTCTTCAATGTTTTTGCACTAGCATACAGAACAATGTTATCTGCATATAGCAGGAGGTTGTCCTGTGAAGGTCGGTGGAGATGTTATTTATGAAGAGAGAAAAGTAGAGGCCCAGGATGGAGCCTTGCAGAACCCCAATGTTTATAGTGGTCTTGTTCGACAGAATAGAATTGTATTTCACAATTTGAGTCCTATCAGATGGTGGTTCCCAAACCACCTTACAATGTTATTCAAAAGCCCTAGTGATCCAAGGGTGGTTAGAAGGATGGAGTGATCAACTTGGTCAAATGCCTTGGTCATGTCTATGAAAATTGCCCGGTGAGAAGACCCGGTTCCGTAGCCACTAGTGTATCTGACATGAATTTGGAAAGGGCAGTAGTGATGCTATGGCCTTTCGAAAACATTGCTGGGCAGAGGAAAGTAGATCATGTTTCTGTAGGAAATCAACTGTCTGGGCAACACAGAAGTGAGCACTCAACCCTAACTTTACTGGCGCTACCACGTCAGTATAATATATAGAAATAAATTATAAGTTACTATTTGTTACATTATTATTGGAGGCTTCACCCTTTACCCTTACCATGATTCATTATTTATTTGTTGTTGTAAATGAAAGAAAAGATCAAAATTAACTGCAAGCACCTGCATAAGGCAGTAGCATAGCTCTAGCATAAGAAAACAGCCATAGCACAGCTACAGCATAGCGTTAATTGTGTTATCTTTTAGCTTTACGCTATGCTACTAGCAGTGGTCCGATCTCCACTAGTATCGTCTAGCAACCCTGGTCTGCTTCCCAGCCCAAGACAACATAGTGGTGGCAGGTGATAAACCCAACACCTCAGTCCGCCACGTCACTGGGCAGGCCAGATTTCACCACACCTGTGATCAACAGCTAC
The DNA here is from genome assembly GCA_016271365.2 of Neoceratodus forsteri. Lineage (NCBI taxonomy): Eukaryota > Metazoa > Chordata > Ceratodontiformes > Ceratodontidae > Neoceratodus > Neoceratodus forsteri. The sequence goes on along the minus strand of CM028131.1, from coordinate 153,074,619 downwards.
ATGGAGTTTAAATAATGTATTTCATAGACAACAAATATAGCTATCAAAAGTACCAATGGTAGAAAGAGGTCAAAGTAAATTTAAAAGCTATATTGACCCTGGATAGCCCAACTGAGAAGTATTATTTTATTTTAGTAGAGTCCGAGTTTCCCATTTATACAGCTGGGAGGACTGAACAAGTTACAGGTTCATTGATTTTAGCAACATTTATATACCATGGCCAAATATTCAAAGGGGTTGCACATGATGCAACAGGATTGTACCACGATACAACCCTCAATGAGCCCGGCACAATATTCAAAGAGGCAGGTTGCATGGCGTAACTCCCAATGTGTTGGGGCGCATTGGTAATATAGAAACATAGAATTTGATTGCAGATAAGGACGCTTGGCCCACCTAGTCTGCCCATTTTCCTACCTAACAGATAAGCTGCAGATCCTAGTTAACCAACAGCTTCTTCCTCTTACCCACCCCCTAGGACTGCCTTATGCCTGTCCCATGCATTCTTGAAGTCCCCACTGTTCTTGACTCCACGACCTCCTCAGGGAGGCTGTTCCATGCATCCACAACCCTCTCTGTAAAAAATACTTCCTCACGTTACCCCTGAGCCGTCCCCTCTATCTTCAAATTGTGCCCCTTTGTTCTTGCACATCTCTTTTCTGGAAGATGCTACCTCTTGGACTTTGTTAATTCCTTGAGGTGCACTTGAAGTTTCTATCATGTCCCTCTCTCCCTTCTTTCCTCAGAGTATACATATTAAGCTCCTTTAGTCTTTCTTCAGTATGTCTTCTGGTGCAGACCCTGCACCATTTTGGTGCCCTCCTCTGGACAGCCTCCACTCTGTCTATGTCTTTGCGGAGATGAGGTCTCCAGAACTGCACACAGTACTCAGATGGGGTCTCACCAACTGTCTGTGCAGAGGGATAACAACTTCCTGTTTTCTACTACTGATGCCTCTTCCTATGCATCCCAGTATCCCCAGCCTTCCTTACTGCCTTCTCACATTGCTTGCCCACCTTTAGGTCATCTGATATAATTACCCCAGGTCCCTTTCTATTTTTACTGTTGTCATATCTTGGCGCAGATGCGGGGCATGCCATGCATATGCAGCACATCCGAATATTCAGCTGGGATGTGCGGTGTGCTATGCTGATGCAACCTACATGTGCCACACACACTGGTGCTTAAGTTGAGCCAAAATAAAAGGCTCAAATGCTGGCCACCACCCACAGGCAGGCGGCTGTATTGCAAGGCACAACACAACAGCCACCAGCCGTAGGTGGCCACCTGCCTAGCAGGAACACCATCCTCAAGCACCCAGATCCTCCCTGGTGGTCCTAGTGGACCCCTCTCCCTCCCTGCATGCCTGATCATGGGCTGTTGTAATAATAAAGATTAACCTGGTGGTCCAGTGGTACCTCCTTCCACCCACCCATTCACATATCTGGTCCTGTGCAGTACAGTATGGTCTGCAAGCCCATTGGTCCACTGTGGACCAATAGGGCCTAGATCATACTGTACGCTGTCATTTGCGGGTGGCGGACAGTATGTGGGCAGGTGCTGCTGCCCGCGCCGATGATGGGGTGTTGGGTGGCCAGTGGTCCTCTGTGGGTGGGGAGGCGTGACACTGGACCACAGGTTAATCTTTGTTTTTAGTCTTTGGTAACGGGTAAGGTCCACTAGGCACAAGTGCCTGTTTTCGAAGTGACCTGGGAGCACTATTATTATTATTACAACAGCCCATGATCAGACATACAGGAGGGAACCACTAGACCACCAGGTTAATGTTAATATTACAACAGCCCACTATCGGACATCACGGGGAGGGAACCACTAGACCACCATGTTCATTTAATATTACAGAAGCCTACGATTGAGGCGTACAGGAGGGCAGGGGTTACAATAACCCACCAGGGACCCATCCCCAATGACAGCAGCTAGACAGGGCGCCAGGTAGTTCACCAAGATGCCCAGCACAACGCATGCAAATAGCTATAATGACATGCAAATGGCCCCATTTGTGCCTTGTATATATTATGGCCTCATTTGCATGCCCCCAGCTGAATATCATGGGTGATGCACCTAAGCGCAACTGCACTTGTGCTGGTGCATCCCGTCTCCTCTCAGTGTTTAGTGCTGGCACAGTAGACAGCGCCATGCACAGTATGTGCTCCGACTCACATATCCAATGGTGCTGTGCCATGGCGCATCACTGTTGAATATCACCTGGTCTGACCGGCACAGCCCAGTTGCGTTGAACCCAGGCTTGTGCCACGGCCCTGAGCAGTCTGAATATCTGGGCCCATGTAAACAGGAGTGGTGGGATGTGAACTAAGGTATCATGGCTCTCAAGTCCACTATCCTCCAGTCACTAGACCACATTGCTTCAGTGAATCATCTACACATCCATTTGGAATCTGTCATTGTACTCTATCTGTGGCTTCTCACACCCGATACCTTTACATGCATGGGTTGCTATAGCACATTGATAAAATGGAGCAGTTCCTCAGTGTGCTCAGTTTTCATTAAAGTAGCAAATTAGGCAAGCAGAGGTACTGGGTCATGATTTTTAGTTGGAGGCCTACACTATGAAATTTACAACGGAGAGACTGTATATAGAGCTGATTTTTAAAGACCAGGAGAGAAAAAAAAATATTATTATGGGGGTTCTGGGAGCAGAGGCCTCTAAATGGGGTTCAGGGGCATATTTTTTGTTTGGAGGTGGGGGAGGCATAGCCTCACAAAATGTATAGAGATTAGTGTGCTGATTTTTTTATTTTTTTATCAAATAGCTGGCACTGTCAATTCCTTGACTTCTTGACCAAATTCTGAACCTGCCTCTCCTCCTGCTTTGATGCCATTATCATCCCTTTCCTTGTTTACCCTGGTACATGAGGATGGGTGGTCCACTGTGTTGTTTGGTAGCCAGGCTTAAAATCAGAGCTCTGAAATGAATACCAAGAAAACCCCACTCCCTGTGAAACAAAATAAGCATGTTGTCTTCAAGGCAGAAAGAAAATTGTAACATTTGAAAGATTTATCATGGAGGGTGCATTGAATTCTTTGTTTTAACTGATTTGTGCCATAAGCCAGTGCCCTAAATGAGAAAACTAATAAAAGTTTGTGAAGGAGCAAGGGTCAAGCTGCTAATTTTGTGTTTGTTAAATGAGGAACAAGTTAGTAAGCTGATATTGCCTGTGAATCCTACCATTTGTTCTTTTGATTCCATACCAACTACGCCTGTGGTTTCTGTGTTGCTGCTTGCTAGTCCCTCTATAACTAAAATTGTTAGTTTGTCTCTAGTTCATGGTATGTATCCAGATGCCGATAAAACAGCCTTGGGTTCTCAGTTAAGAAATCCAACATGATAGCTTGATTATTGTAACTACAGTACCACCCCCATATCCTTACTACCCTTTACTTCTAAAATTCTGGAGCCTGTAGCTAGCTGCTCAGTTACAGGACTTGATTATCTTTCACTGTACAAATATGGCTGTCTTGAAGATTTAGGATGACTTCCTTATTGCTAGAAGCAAGTGTCTGCATACTGTGACTGATAGTTTAGGATTTTACCTCTGCTTTTGATACCCTGAGACAAGAGAAACGCTGTCACAGTTTGTTAAATGAGTTTGGTCTCTGGATACAGTTTGAATAGCTTAAACCCTATGACTTATTAGGCCCCATATCCCTTACCCTGGACAAACAGACACCACACCAGCCTTAAAGAAAATGTCTGCAGGCATATGTTTATTAACCAACATATTACAATATCAGAGTGATGTGTGCAGCTTGGAGAATCTCACCAAGTCAACCTCAGAACCTCCACACCCTTCCCTTGAAGGGTCATACCCATGTTTGGTGTGAGGGAATGGTGTACCTCTCTGAGTTGGAACCCAGATGTAAGTGAGTAAAGGAATCATATGGGTGGGTAGACACAACCACCCCTGTCTGGTGCTGCACCCAGAGGCATGCCTGATGATGCTGGCCAGGACCCCAAACTGGGAACCAGGTCCTGTGACCGCCTGCCTCATGCTGACCACTGGAGAAGAGTCCTTGGAAGAATTCAACCCTTCCACTTGTACCATCAACCTGAGAGACTCTCAAGTCACTCATGGTTACAGTGACTACAACAGTTGAAACTTCTCCAAATCTCGATTAGCCCTTTGGAGGAAGGAAAAACCTGGAAAAAATCCTCTGAGGGGAAAACCAGGAAACTCCTCCCTGATGCCTGATGCAGTCCCCATATAGGAGGGAAAAGTTTCCCTAGTCCACCATGGCCAATCCTAAACCTTACTTTTACGAGGATGAGTGGGAGGAAATCTTCATCTGAGAGGGAAGAATGAAAGGAGCCACAGGCCACAGCTCTTTGCCCTGACTTTCCTCCCAGCGGATGCCTCTGCTTGGTTCCATGTGATGATTAATCGCAATAAGGGCAAGTGCATTATCGCGAACAGCAATTCAGTGATATGCACTGCAGGTGACTGAACACACGGTGGGTGCATGTCGTGGGGGCGCAGCCTGGATTAAAAATCAAGTCTCGCAGCCGCTGGAACAATAACTTTTACCATCCCCCAGCCCTGGACCTCCTCATTGGACCCAGCCTCCTACCTACCTACCACACCACATGGCTGGCTCGGCAGAGGAGGCACGCCAGAGGTAATAATCCTCTTTTCCATCCCTCCCCTTCCTCTACGCTATTCCTACCTTCTGGTCACCCCATACCTTCACTTGTGGGCTCAGTACTCACCCACCTCCATATCCCGCCCATGATAATAACGCCTCTATGGGTCGCCGCTTTGACAGTCAGGTCTGCTTTGACAGTCACCCATATGTTAGCGCTATTATCACAGGATACTCCTGCTTTATGGGCAGTCAAGTGGCTTCTCCCCAGGGTGTTCTGTGGATGGATCTCTACCTGCCTACCTGGAGACCAGGTTTCAGGAGAGAGGCTGAAGACAATGGACCATCTGCTGCAAAGCTTTGTAGACTGTTTATTGTCTTGTCAAGCTTCATAACCCTTATCCTGGACAAAACACACCATAGCAGTCTTGGAGAAAATCTTCACAGACACGTATATTAGCCAATATTACATTATCAGAATGACAAGCACAGCTGAGGAGTCTCATCAAGTCAACCTCAGAACCTCCATACTCCTTCCTTTGGAGGGCCATACCCATGTGCAGACCAAGAAAATGATGTGCCTCTCTGAGTTGGAACCAAATCCTCAGTGATATGGGGAGGGGGTCATATGTCAAGGTGGGACATGACCACCCCAGTCTGGTGTTGCTACACCCACAGGAAAGCTCAATGAAGTTGACCATGACCCACAAACTGGAAACTAGGTCCTGAGGCCCACCTCATGCTGACAGGAGAGAAGAGTTCTTCACAAGAATTCAACCCTCTTTCCTATAGTACCATCACCTGGAAAGTCTCAAAAGCCACCTCAGGCCAGACAAAGTCTGATCCCCAAGAAATTCACTACTAGTACTTCTCTAAGACCTGATGTAACAAATCTAAAGCAAGTCTCAACCATTGCTCGACAAATGAATGTCATCATTAGCAGAAAGTCCCTGGCAGGATGGGTTGATGTCACTATGCCAGTGCCACACCACGGATCCTCCAATGGATTTCAAAATCCACATCTCTCTCTTGATGCATATACAAGCTTTGCTCTGCAGCCTGAGGATTCTTTGTGAGACACTGCATGCGTCTAACCACATGGCGGACTCTGAGGAAAGATTTTAACCGAATACTAACTGCTGAATGGAATGACTGATATTGATGGGAAATACAACAACTGTAAGGTACTGAAGGCCAAAATGAGAGGTAAAACCCAGCCTCAACAGGAAGGGCTGGAAGCTGTAAACACACTAAGGCTAGATTGGTAACTGCTGAAGTATTAGGGTGGCATGCTCTGCCTTCAGCTTCGCAGAACCCTCTGAATGAGAGGGATCAGAGGAAAGGCATAATGGGACCTCCCTTTCCAGAAGGGCGTGTCTTGGAAAAAAAAACTCAATGCCCTGGAACAAGCGAGCAAAAATGTGGAGTTTTGCATTGTATGGGGGCACAAAAGTCCATATCTGGATGACCCCCTCTTGCAAAGTGGTCATTCACCACTGAACTCAGCAGTTCCCATTTGTGCACCAGGAATGACCAGTTCATCCTGTCTACCAAGACATTTTGACACCTGGGAGGAACACAGCTGATAGCTGAAGGCTGTGAGACTTCACCCAGTACTACAGCTTCATTACTTTCCTGCACGTGGGTAAGTGTAAGTGTCCCAATGTGTGTTTATGTAGTGCATAGCATTGACATTGTCTGTCCAAATCAGCAAGGAAATGGAGAACAGCCTGCATCTCCAGGACATTTATATGAGATCTGCCTCTAGAACAGTCCAGGAACCTTGGGTCTGACAGGATCTGAGATGGGCACCTAGCTGGACCCCAAGGCATCCGTTGTGAGGATCTGTATGGGAGCTGAGGAAAATAATGGAATGTCCTATAACAGGTTATGGCAGTCCAGCCACCATACTAAAGAACAGCAAAGCAGTGATGTGATGAGAACCATTTGTTCAGCTCATCCAACAATTGATCCATTGTATCCGAACAGTCCAGTGCGATATGCACAGATGGAAAAGGGCAAAGAGAACTGTAATGATGATGGCAGCCATCAGCCCCAGGAGACACAACATCATCAGAGCTGACATATAATGATTTCTGTGTATCAGCTGAGCTCTGGGCAACAACAGATTCTGCCCTCTCTGCAGGCAAGAAGGCACTGTCCATCTCTGTGTCAGCATTGCACCAGTACATTGGAGGCACTGATATGAGTGAGTAATGGATTTTTGGTGTACATTCACAGTGCCACCCAGTTCCTTGAAAATGTGTCTGTTTCTAACAATGTGTAGTGAATCATTTCCCTAGATAGGACCTTCAGGAGCCAATTGTCCAGATATAGGAAGACATAAAGCCCTTCCCTCCAATGGGCTTGCCACCACCACCACTAATACCTGAGGAGCAGTGAATAAAGCAAAGGGCAAGACTCAAACCTGATAGTGGCTGCCCTCCAGCATAAAGTGAAGATACTACCTGTGGCACTTGCTAAACTTGATATGAAGGTATGCACCCTTCAAGTCCAGGGCACAAAGTCAGCTCCCCCTTCGCAGCAGGGTATGGAGAACCTGAAGAGACACCATTCAAAACTTTTGTATTCGATGAACAGGTTTAGGTCTCTCAGGTCCAGTACAGGACGAAAATCTTCTGTCCACTTGGGAACTAGGAAGTATCTGGAATAGAACCCTTTTGTCTGTCCTGGGAGGAATGGTTTCAGTAGCTCCTTGTTTATAAGTAATTGACCTTCCTCTAGCAGAAGAGACAAGTGGACAGAGATAGTGAGGAGAAGAAGAAGCAACAGCATATATATATATAGCTCTTTTCATACACTTCGCAACCCTAGGCAGCGCTTATTTCTAGAGTTATTACCCCTGACTTGCAGGCCTGAATAAGCACAGGGGCCTGGGTTCCAAAACTAGCATTAAACTGGTTCTTTCCCTAGATATTACAATGACACTGTGCCTCTACCCAGAGTTTAGCTTTAAGTGAGCTAACTTTCACCTGGTACAACCCCTGGGATGCGCACCACCCACTATAACCATTTGCCACCCAACACAGTACCCAATAAACATTTCACCACATTTCGATACCTGTACAGATTATTGACTGGCTCCTAATAATATGCTCACAACACCATCATCTGCAAACAGCAACAACAATTTATTTACAGGAGGGTCAGGGCTTAGGAATGGGGAAACAAAGGAGTAGAGGCTATGCAGTGCTATTATTTACAATATTTACATTGCTTTAGATTTTTGGGTTGTGCTGGTGAAAACCTTCCAGCTGGTGGATACCTGTTATGAAATCAGAAAGACAATCACACATTTAGCCAACCTAGATGCCCAGACCCTGGCTATCTAAACTAAAACTGCATGAAATCAGATGGAACACCATATATACTTACCCACACTGGTATCAGTTCCCCAAATTTGCATTGGAGCATAATTTCAATATTTAAACCTGGGTACCTACTACTTCAAAGTTCTTGCAAGTTGCAGACCTGGTGAACGGTGCAGCTGTACATTGGCCAGCTTGATTAGAAAGACTGAAACTTAAAACATTAGATACTTGAACTATTTACAGTCTGTTGGAGATATGCAGGGTGCCCTGCATGTTGCAAGCTGAGCGAAGACGTTTTGTGCTTAAAAGCGGTTACATTGGGTTGAGCCCAATTAGAATCTCAAACATTCAGCACATCTGTATGTTCAACACATCCAGTACATTCGTATTTTGAACACATGCAGTACATCGAATGAAGGTGTAGCTCCTTCAATCAGGGGCCAGGATGCCTCTGATCCTTTGTACTTAAATCTGTGGGGTGCTTGTTCCTAAATCTAGAGGGACCCTGTTTCTTGCATTCACATGAGCACACTTAGGTGGTCAAATCAGTCATTTCCTGGTTAACATAGTCAAATCCGATTACCAGTGAGGTCTGGTCCCATTTGTGTCACATGGCTGAAGTTTGCAGCTCCACTGGACATTTTGACTGAAATATTCAAACAGATACTGGACCTCCCAGGCAAAGTCAGGATGAGCCCGGTTCTGAGTGCTCCTTCCAGTCCTGTAGGCTCTGAATAAATAATCATGTCAGCACATTTATACATTTAAGTTGACTCACATGGGTCCTAAGGACAGTTAGGTCCACCTAAGCTGGGCAAGACTTAGGCGCAGCAGATGCAGAGTGCAGACCCAAAGAGCAGTCTCAAATAGCAACAGTCACTAAGAGCATTGTCAGCCCCAATTAAGCACTTTCTTTCGTTCTTCTTGCACCAGAGGGTACAATGGTACTCACTCAAGCTCCTTGTGGTAGGATCTCCCAATGAAGGCTCCTGATGTCTTCAGTTCTCTCACCTCTGAGGCAGTTTCAGCTCTCTCGCGAGGTGGCTTGATAGAAACATAGAAACATAGAAACATAGAAACATAGACTTTGTGACAGATAAGGACCACTTGGCCCATCTGGTCTGCCCATTCCCTACCTACAGGATGGGCCGCAGATCCTAGTTAACCAACAGCCTATTTCTTCCTACCCCCACAAGAATTGCCTTATGTCTGTCCCATGCATTCTTGAATTCTCCCACAGTTTAGAACCCACAACCTCCTCAGAAGGCTGTTCCATGTATCCCCTACCTCTCTGTGAAATAATACTTCTCCACATTGCCCCTAGACTTCCCCCACCTTTAAATTGTGTCCCCTTGTTCTTGCCGTCTCTTTTTCTGAAAGATGCTACCCTCTTGGACTTTGTTGATTCCACTGGGTACTTAAAAGTTTCTATCATGTCCCTACTCTCCTTCTTTCCTCAAGGGTATACATATTAAGCTCCTTTAGTCTCTCCTCATGCGCTTCTCTTGCAGACCCTGCACCATTTTAGTTGCCCTCCTCTGGACTGCCTCTATCCTGTCTATGTCCTTGCGGAGATGGGGTCTCCAGAACTGGACACAGTACTCCAGATGGGGTCTCACCAACTGTCTGTACAGAGGGATAACAACTTCCTGTTTTCTGCTGCTGATGCCTCTTCCTATGCATTCAGTATACCCCAGCCCTCCCTACTGCCTTCTCCATTGCTTGCTAACCTTAAGGTCATCTGATATGATTACCCCAGGTCCCTTTCCTTTGTTGTTGTTGTTACTACCTCCCTTCCATTGTGTATTCTTCCCTGGGTTCTTGTTTCCCAGGTGCATTATTTGCACTTCTTTGCATTGAATCCTAGCTGCCATACTTCTGACCATTTCTCCAACCTTGCCAAGTCCCTTCTCATCCTTTCCATGCCTCCTTATGTATCAACTTTGTTGCAGATCTTTGTGTCATCTGCAAGAGGCATACTTTTTCCTTCAGTCCCTCTGCAATCTCTCACTTATAGAAGACACGACAAAAGGACTGGACCCAATACTGAACTCGCAGGTACCCACTAGTAACCCTCTTTCTTCAGAGTGGACTCCATTTACAATTACCTTCTGTGTCCTGTTGTCCAGCAATGTTTTACCAGGCTACCACCTGAGGATCACTCCAGGCTGGTTAATTTGACTAATCTTTGTGTGGGACTGTGTCAAATGCTTTGCTAAAGTCTAGGTAAGGCCATGTCCACAGCCCTCCCTGGTCTACTACTTTGGTCACCCACAGTCAAAAGAAATCCTTAGATTAGTCTGACGCAGTGCTTCCCGCTGTGAACCATGCTGCCTTGGGTCACCAGCCCCACTGACCTCTAGGTACTCAACTATTCTTTCCTTCGGAAGTGACTCCATCCTTTCCCTACCACAGAGGTCAGACTGACAGGTCTGTAGTTTCCTGCCTCTGTCTTGGTCCCACTTTGTGAAGGGAATCACATCTGCCTTCCTCCAGTCCTCGGGGACCACACCATCCTCCATGATTTATTAAAAGAGTTGCCAGTGGTTTTCACTAGTTCCTCCTTAATTCTTTTAGAATTCTGAAATGAATTCCATCAGGCCCCATTGGCTTTGTCCACCTTCAGATTTAGGAGTTCTTGCAGAACCTTTCTTCTGTGAAAGGACTGGGATCGACCCCCTATCAAGAGTGCTTCTGTTAATTGGATTAGGCACTTCCCCTCCTCTTTTGTGAATACTGAGCAGAAATATTTGTTCAGTATCCTGCTTTTCACTGTCCCCCTCTGCCCACCCACCGTTCATTCTATTCGCCCTCACTATCCCTCCCTTTGTCTTTCACGTTCACTGATGTACCCATAAAGGTTTTATCCCCTTCTTAACTGGTTGGCTATCTTTTCCTCAGTTTGGGCCTTTGCTATTCTGACTTCCCTCCTGCTTCCTTCTGCGTAACTGGTACAGCTCTCTGTCCAGCTCTTTCTGTGTTTCCTTATACTTCTGGAATGCTTTTCCCAAGTGTGGAAGGGAGGTTAGCACCTGGAGAACATTCTATCAACCCCAGGCTAGCAGGTTCTGCAATAAACTAGATTATTTTACACTTTACTGCAAGAGGTCACTAACCCTCTCCTGGATGGAGGGCTTACACTGGATCACCAGGCCCAGTTGCATGTCTGGGGCGAGCCCCCCACCCTGTGGGGCTCCAACTCAAATTCCTCCTGATCTGGTCCACACAACTTTAAAACACAGTCTTTATGGGGCTCTCCTAAGGCTCCCGATTGGCTGAAGCTATCCGGTGCTTCAGCTCTGATTGACTGGAAGGCTTATCAGTCGGAAAATGAATTATTCATGAAGCCTCCTCGATGCACAGTTGGTTTACTGTTTTGGAGCCCCAAATTAGGTCCTAGTTCCCCATGAGCACTTGGAAGTTTCCCATGAGCTTTGGCTAATGTCCTCAAGTCCTAGTTTTAAAATCTCAGCGATTGGCTGTGGCTGCTTTGTAATGGCTGCTGAACACACAGTCCCATAAGCAGAATCAATACACTCCAAAAATAAAGTCCTGGTGCAGCCCTGAATAATTATCTAAATTGCCCATTTGCCTCACAGTTTAGTAGCCACTGGTGTGTCCTTGCAGTCGCTGCCCAGATTTAGTTATTTCCTCAGTCCATCTGCCTGTCACTGCTGCCAATATTTTAGCTCCTTTTGCAGCAGGCAGGCTGTCTATCTGAGTTCAACATTACTAGTGTAGCCAGGGTAAAGCATTTATTTACTTAAACATTTTGCCCCTTGCAACATTTTTTCCCAAACCCACAAAACAGTTGCAGTATTTGCTTACATGGAACGCATTTATTTATTTTACACTTTACGGCAGTTGCCGTAACCTTTTCCCCAAGGGCAGAAGCACCCTCATGAATATTCAGTGATTGGGACTCTAGGCTCATTAATATTCATTAGCCCAATCGTTACTGCCTCATGGATTTCTTTAGATATTTTGAGCAACTGGCTCTCAGGGCCCTGCCGTGGTGTCGGGTCACCTAGCAGGTGGATACCAGAATCGATGGAACACTTCTTGTTTTGACTGCAAAGTCAGCAGTCAAGATCAAGGCACCATGGCATACCTTTCGATCCTGCAGCACCAGAGTGCATTTGGCAGTGTGGTGGTAGCAGTTTGAACTTCAGAGTCCCATGGGGTTGAGTTTCACACTGGCTGCTATTTGGGGCACCAGCAGCACTAGGGGACTCAGGCCAGTGTGGGGACCAGGAAAGAAAAAAAATTGTAGGCATTCAGGAGGCACCTGGCAGGAAAGCAAAATGGGAGCTATGGGCTACAGGTAAGCCTGCAAAATTGGTGGAGGTTACATTATGTCTCAAAGTGGTTACAAACAATGAGAGACTGGTACTGAAGTAACTGAATGTGTAATGGCAGCCATTTTGCACATCAACACCACACACAGCCTTAGACAAAACCATAAACGATTCTATAGGATGGAGAATATTGGCCAGTACACTGGCAAAGCCCTTACTCCGAAAAATCTTCTCTTACTTCTACTTGGGCACCCACAGGACAGCACCAGAGACTGGTAGAAGGGACCTCAGTTTGACACCTCATATGAAGGACAGCACACCCTACTACTGCACTTAGGTGCCAGTGTTTATAGTATGAGCCCAATCCTGAGTGGAATGAGAACCCACAACCTTCTGGCACTAGAGAGGCAGATTGCTACCAACTGAGCCACACTTGCAAGGAGGCAGAGGATGAACTAGAGGGTAGACAGCAGCAGCAGCACCAGAGCATACCCTTTTCCACTATTTCCCATACCCACTCATCTGATGTGATCTCCCTACATTTTGGCAGATGAAGGTAGTTCTTTCCCTCTCTTGTACCCCTGGAGGCAACAATGGAGGGAGGAAATGGAGAATTAGAAGGTAGCAGGGCACGGGGCACCACCTGACCCGATACCTTTGGATGCCTTTGCAATGGCACCAAGGAGAAGACCCAGAAGAAGAACACCACCAGGGTTAAGTGCACAGGGCTGCTGACAGGAGGCATGGCAATCACAGGTAGCGGGCTTGCAAAAGAACTCTACCATACCCCATGGCGGGTTGAGGGGTCAGAGATTTGAGAGTCCTAAAAGTCATCCTAGAGGACTGAAGCTCACATAGAAGCATTTTCAGCATCACTCCCAAACAGCCTTAGAAACATAGAAACTGATGGCAGATAAGGGCTGCTTGGCCCATCAGTCTTTCTATTTTATTTTGATTGTTTTGTACTGCAGACCCAGCTTGTTCTACAGCATTGTCTCTTCCCCCCTCTTCCTGTCTTCTGTGATTCCTTGCCTATCCCAGGATTTTTTTGAAACCACCATTGTTTCATCCTCTACCTCCACTGGAAGGCTATTCCAAGCATCAACCACCCTTTCTGTGAAGCACTATGTCCTCACATTTCTCCTGAATTTACCCCATCCATCTTCATATCATGATCCCTTGTTCTAGAGCACCTTTCCTCTGAAAAATACATCCCACCACTACCTTATTCACCCACATGAGGTATTTAAAGATATTGATCATATCCACCCATTCTCTCCTTTCCTCCAGTGTGTACATATTGGGCTCTTTAGCCTCACCTCATAGAGCTTTTGATGCAGACCCTGCACCATCTTGGTAGCCCACCTCTGGACCACCTCCACTGTTTATGTCTTTACCACAGTACGCCAAGTAGGGTCTTACTAGTGACTCAATATAGAACACCACTTCCTCTTTCTGTTGGTGATGCCCTACCTATGTACCCAGCATTCCACTAGCTCTCCTGATTGCCTTTTCACATTGTCTGGTCACCTTTAGATCATCTGATATGATTACCTACAGGTCCTTTTCCTACTTGGTTGCTGCAAGTATCTCTCCCTCATTTTGTACTCCACCCCAGGTTCCTGTGGCTAAGTGCATTATTTTGCACTTTTGCATTAAACTCTAGCTGCCAAACCTTAGGCCACTTCTCCAGCCATTTGATATCTCTTGCCATCCTTTTCACACACCCAACTGAGCATCCACTTTGTTGTAGATCTTGGTGTCATCCACAATGAGTCAGACCTTCCTTCTAGCTCCTCCACTATGTCACTATTGAAGATATTAAAGAGGACTAGTCCCAGCACTGACCCTGAGGTACCCTGCTGGGCACTCTCCCCTCCTCAAAGCAAACTCCATTTACCACCTCCCTCTGTCTATCCCATAACCAGTTTCTTACCGATATTACCATCTTTTGCCCATTCCCGTGCTATTAAACTTGTTTACCAGCCTCCTATGTGGAACACTGTTGAAGCCTTGCTGAAATCTAGGTAGCCGACATCCACCACCCTCCTGATAAAACTCCTTGGTCACCAGTCAATAAAATGTATCAGATTTGTTTGCCATGACCTTCTCTCTGAAACCTTGTTGCCTCGGGTCCTGCAATCCATTGGATTCCAGGTATTTCACAATCCTTTCCTTCAATAGTGTTTCCAGTAATTCCCTCCCACCGATGTCACGCTGACAGGCTTATAATTGCCCACCTCTTCCTTGCTACCACTTTGTGAAGTGAAACTACGCCTGCTCTTCTCCACTCCTTCCGACCACGCCAGTCTTCAGTGTCCTATTAAACAAGTCTGCTAGTGGTGCAGCCAGTACCTACCTGAGTTTCCTCAGCACTCATGGGTGCACCCATCTGGCCCCATGGCTTTGTCCTTCTCTCAGATTAGTAGTGCCATCCTAACCTCTTTCAGACAAGGAACTGTGTCCACGCCCCTCACAAAGCTCCTAGTGCTTTTTTGGTCTCTCTCCTTCCCTTCTACTGTGAACACTGAGCAGAAGTATTTGTTTAGGATGTTTGCCTTCTCCTGGTCCTGGTCTCACACAGTTCTCTCCTCCTTCTTTAACTTCTTGTACAATCCCTCCGTTTGTCTTCTTTTTCTCCTTAACATCGTAATAAATGTCTTGACCTCATAGATACTGCCGGGCTATTCTTTCCTCAGTTTGTGCATCTGCTCTCCTTACTACTTTGCCTGCCTCCCTCTTCTTTCCCTGATACACTTCCCTCCCTCTTTCTGGGTTTCCTTATACCTTCTAGATACCACTCTTTGGGAGCTTTTGCCTTCCTTTTCTGCCACCTTCCTTCAAGAACTGTAATGGTCTTCATTTGACCTTGAGCCTCTGAAAGGGGCATTGAGCACAGCCTGCTGTACATCAGTGGCAAATTCAGCTATTCCAATTCAAGAATGTCTTGTAAGGCATATGCTGGAGGCAGCAGCCCTGGCAGAGGCATCATACGCTGATGGTACATAGTTCTATGGATATTGGAAAATTACAAGGAGAATTAAAAAGCTAGAAACAATGGGCTACTAAAATAAATTAGTTTTTAATTTAGAGAAATGTTCGTAATGCATCTGGGAAGAACTACTATAAAGGCTCAATATGCATTAAACGGACACATATACAAGAGAGAGACAACCAAGGAAAAGACCTGGAGTTAAAAAATAATATAAGGCTCAATATACATTAAACGGACACATAATAAGAAAGACAACTGAGGAAAAAGACCTTGGAGTGATAATAACTGATGACCTTAAGCTTAAAAAGAAACTGTCAGGCAATGGATAAGAGGGCTGGGGAATGCTGGATGCATTATTTATTTATTTATTCATCGTTGATTTATTGAAATTTCGGATAACACCTTTGAGAACAAGATCATTTCATAGGTTCTATGTCAGACGAACAATACATACTGGGAAAGTATGAGACAGAGAACAAACAAAACAAGGAATTATACAAGACATTGCAAGAGTGTATAACTAGACAAGTTCCGTACATGTGGCATTGTACAATGTATGCCATGGTGCATATTTGATTAAAACCTGAATTCAAAGGGTCATATTAGAGGGTGAGGTCTTCTGAAATGACCTTTACAGGAAAATGAGAACAGACTCATCCTAATATCTAATAATCAGTAAGGTAAGGGATGGCATCAGCTCAGGGGCCTCATCAGAGGTGAGAAGATATGGGACAAAGCATTTTAAAGTGAGCAAGGGAGCTCAGGAGATATAATGGGGAGGGAATGGGGAAAGCCATACAGGGATGAGGGAAAGAGTGGAAGGATCAAGAGGAAGTGTGAAGGAGAATGATTAGCAACTTAGAACAGTTATTTACATGCTGAGAACAGTTATGCATAAGGTCAGGATAGCATAAGGTTAGAACAAGTGCTGGTCACAAGAAGGAAGGTTATTGGAAGCAGTCACAACTGGCATCAGCAACTAGCTGTTGCTTAAGTTTAACCTTTGAAGGAGCCCAGGGTGGATGCTGAAGTGATGTCATGGTGCAGCAAGTTCATCCATAGCCGGGCACAGTAGGCAAAGGATCTTTGTCCCAGAGAAGTGCAACAGAGGGGTATATTAAAATCTGGCTGGTAGAGCTTCTGGTGAAATGATGGTTGATAGTGGGGGTAATAAGCTTTTGCACTCCTGGGGGCATTTCCTAACTTACTTTTGGACGAGTAAACATGTTTGGTACATGAGTCTACCTTTGAATTGGAGCCAGTTAGCCTGGGCGTACCTGTCACAGGTATGGGACAGATGGGCTAAGCCTGTAAGGAGCGCATGCTTGTTGGGTGCAACTATGATGTGGCGTAAGAGTTGTTTCGGTAGCTGATCCATAGATTGGTAAAGCCGTAATCACAAGCGTAGACAAGAGAGCTTTGAATGGCCAGGTTAAGAGCCTCTGGGGGTCAAATATTGCTTACTGTATGCCTATAAAGTAGCCCAATGTGGGTGTTAACAGCCTTAGCAATGTTGTCAATGTGATAGGCATAGGTCATCATACTGTCAATAGTAATCCCTAGATATTTAAAAAGCTGAACTAGCTCCAGGGGAGAGCCCTCTTCGTTGGTGATAGAAAGAGGATAAGTTCTGTGCCTATTTTGGGAGTTGGAGAACAGCATAGTTCTAGTCTTGTTGTAATTCATAACTAACTTGTGTTTATGGAACCATCTTTCTCATGACTATAAAATTACTCTGTAGCCTCCATTCAAGAACCTTAGTGTCCGGATCACTGATAAACAGGACAGCATTGTCAGCATGTAAAAGGATGTGACCCTGACAGGAGTAAGGAAGATTGTTGAGCAAAATGTTAATAAAAGAGGGCCCATGATGGACCCTTGAGAACTTCAGATAGGACAGGTCTGCCATCCAAGAGGGTGTTACCAATCTTCACCTGCTATGTACAGTTGTGCAGATAACTTTCAAACCAGGCTACGCTGTCACGAGCTAGGCCAGAGGTGGTAACTGGTCAACCAGGAGGGCATGATTCACTGTGTCAAAGTTTTGTTAAATCAATGAAAGCAGCACCGACCAGGTGTCCTTGATCTAAGGAGTGGTGAATAAAGCCTGTGAACTCCAGATGGGCAGTAGTGGTACTATGACCATTTCTGAACCCATGTTGTTGTGGGCATTCTAGCTGATATTTATCTAAGTATTCAGCCAATTGGTCAGCCACTATACGCTCAAGAGCTTTTGAGAGTGGGGCAGAATAGAGATAGGCCTGCAGTTCCCAGTAATTGTGCAATCCCAAGACTTATGAACTGGTGTCACAGTGGCAGATTTCCATTTCTGAGGAAATGAAGGCATATTGAAAGCAGGGATAAGAGATTGGTGATGCCAGCCCGGTGAAGCTGAGGGTTGAGGCACTGGACGCCACACCTCACACTACACCGGCAATCCGGGTTCAGGAATGGACTTGGGATGCCAGGGGTCGGAAGAGGAAGGAGAGGATCAGCGCCTGCAGGACTGCTCTCCTCTCCTCTCCTGGGAAGGGTGGTTGGCACTCCTCACTGCACTGATGGCCCCTGGAAGAGGTCAGGAGACAGCAGCATGATGTGGAGCTCACAACAGGGGTATGGGAGCGTGGCGGACATTCTGCAGGTGGTGCAGTAGTGTGTCCATGCTGCACTGGACATCATTGCACGCTCCACACTCCAGGGACTCAAAAGCAGGAAAACCCTTCCCACTGATAGGCAAAGGTGAGTCCCATGGCAGCGGCCCCATGCCCAATGCCAGGCTTCCAGGAAGCTCTCTCTGGTTCCTCCCCAGAGCAGTGGTGCCCACCAGCATTCTAGATAGAGTGCCAGTAGGAGGGTGGATCCTTCTTCAGGGAACTTAGAGCCAGGGTTAGGGTGGGACTGTGAGGAGGAGGATGCCGGGCCACCGGAGAGGATGGCCAGAGCTTCAGGCAGATGGGTAGAGCCAACATCCATGCGATCACACCGGGAGAGGTCAGTGGATGAGGGAGATAAACAGAGTTCGAAAAAAAAAAGTGAGTGGTGGTTCCATTCTATGCCTCTTTGGTGAGGCCACATTTGGAGTACTGTGCATAATTTTCATCACCTAGCGCAAAACTGATATTGCCCTCCTGTTGGGGTCCAATGTATGGCCACCAATATGGTTAAAACAGTAAATAAGTTAAGCTATGGGGAAAGATTGGAATCACTGGGTTTGTACTCTCTGGCATACAGAAGGTTTTGAGGATATGTGTTTGGTATATGGAGCCTTCATTAATAATGACTGATGGGATTGTCTTGGACTTGAATTTAAAGACTGTAATCCTAATATGAGATCACATATATTACAGCTCAAAGGGAGACATACCACACCGAAAAAAAGAGCAGCATGGTTCAAACCAAAGAGCGGTGGACATGTGGAATGGGTTCCCTTTGGAGTTTGTAGGAAGTCAAAGCATGAATTAGTTCAAGAACAAATTAGATGATTACTGTAAGATGAATAATGTAAATGGATATTACCTTTGAGAAAAGGGCAAGCTGTAAATGGGCGCATGCCTTACTTGACTTGTACAATCCTGTGAATCCTATAAAATCTATTTTCAGTATACCTGTGTAGTTTGTAGGCATGAACAATGATTCCTCTCTTGTATCACCCTAATTTCATCCTAATTTAAATATATATGAGATTGCTTCACACTGTTTGCCCTAGTGTGAAAAATCTGCTAGTCTCCATTCCAAAGGCCATGGCCCCAGTCATGCTAACATCATAGGAGTTGATGCATTTGCACAAGCCAGCAGAAGCCTATACTCACATTCATTTCTGTTACATGTCTTATTAAGTCTCTGTATTCTCCAAAAGCATTTTTCTTATAACTCAGATGCACTTTTAAACTATAGAAAGCACAAGGCACTTACTATGCCTTGAAAAGTTACTTGGCCAGCATAAGACAAAAAAAAACACAAATGGACTGCAGAGGACAGCAACAGCACTGACTAATACAGTATAACTACTGCAGGCTTTAGCACCAAAACATCATAAAATTCCAGGATGCATCACATGAGTCTGGTTATAACCTTTGCAATGTAGTCAAACAGGTTTTCATACCAGACTTAAATACCGTCACTTACCTTTAAATGTTGATGAAATTAGGAGGAGCAATAGAGGCAGTCGTTGTGCATTCCTACAAATACACAGGTAAACAGAATAAAAGACAGAGGGACCTTCCTTTAAGCTGGTCAGCACTGGCAGGATCATCTGGTAGAGATGGAATGTTACAAATAGCAGATTTCCATAGGTTATTCTGATATTTAATCATGTATGCCTGCTAGTTAACGATTCTTAGGCCCAAAGATGCAGAGTCATAAGTTATTTTGCCCACAACATCCAGTCTCCAGGATTCTTAGTCAGGAAGCAATGTGTTCATGTGTCTAGGGACTCTACTGTGGTCATGATGAGCAACCATTATAACCACAGAATCTGTTTCAGGCTGGGAAGCATAATAAGGCTTAACAGACAGAGAAAGGTGCTTTATCAGCCTTATAGGCACTGCAGGTCAAAGTACTTGGCCTATTCCAAGCAGCAAAATTAATATCCTCTAAGGCAGGATATAGAGAAGGAACCACAAAGCAGGGCACAGCAGGAATCTCCAAAAACTCAACTGCATTTTTTTACTGGAGTCCTCCTCCTCAGCTTCAAATCCCATGAAGATTTTGGATTTGTCTGAGTAAAGCCTGAAAAGAGGATCCTCAGGAGGCGATCGGGGGCAGGGTATACACAACACAGTCCTTGCTGCATGAGAGGGTAGAGCTGAAGGTAAACCCCATCAGGGATCATTATTCCTTTCATTATACTCCAAATCCTCCTCCATATTAAGGAGATCAGGATTGTGTTCTACCTCGTCAACTGGAATGACAATGGGAGCAACCAGCAGAGCTGGTTATGAGTGGCGGCTATGACAGAGTAATGAAAGGTCTGCTTCTGGATCTGTGGACAACAACAGTGCTGACAGGGAGGCCAGATTGACTGGATAGTCTTTATCATTGTGAGAGTGACAATGTGGACATCACAATAATTCCAAAAACAATGCCAGCACATCCTGAGAGTCAACAGCACCCTGTAAAGGGCCCAGGACAATCAACATTGAAGGAGTAGTACTCCTACAATGGGACTGCAAACTTCCAAAGCAAGTATGGCAGTGCTGGAGCCAGACCCCAAACTAGGTGTCTCATTGATGATCAGGGAAGGCTGTAATCATCACTGCGAGAGCAGATAACAACAGGGACTTACCCTCCTTCAATGGAGACCTCAACCTCACCAGCAAAGCATGAGCCTTATGCTTGTGCAGATGGCTTGAAGAGTAGGACTTCGACAATAATTTATCCTTGTTTTTGTTCCTAGTCCTTGACAACTGCAGTGGTGACAGCATCACTGAATGTTGAGGAGTGTCCTTCCCAGAGGCAGTCAAACAAGAGGGAGAAGACGACTTGGAGCCTGCAGCCTTGGCTTGAGTTTCCATGGCCTTACTGGTGATGAAGTTTTCTAGAGCCTTCTTTCAGCATCTCTTTGTGGCCTGGTTGAAACCCTGGCAGATATTGGGAACAGGCCCAAACAGCAAACACAAAGCATGAGAGATCGTCTTTGCAGATCTTGTAGTCACAGGTACAAAACCTAAATAAAGGTTCTTTCAACAACAGCATAAAAGGACAACATGGAAAACAGAAAAGCAGTGTTAGAAAATAATAATAAAGTTGAAGAAATGATAGCTTTGTTTCTCTGCAGGTCCGACCAGTGATCAATGGTGGGGACAGAACTGAGGAGCAAGGAGGCCACCCACAATTATATAGGTATGGGCTTCCCCTGCTAGCAAATATTTGTGCATGGTTCTGATTCTGATGACTTACAGTTCCAAGGTGTGGTCCAATGGAGATATCCTCAATGAAGATCTACATCCGCTACCCTCAGTCTTTTGGAACTACCCCCATCTGTAACGTGCTATTGAATAACCCTACCAGGGGTTCAGCAGTTCAGCTGCCAATCCCTTAGTACCCTCGGATGCATCCTCTCAGGCCCTGGGGTCTTATCTATCTTTAGGGTTGCTAACCCTTTCTAGACCCTTTCACTGTTAAATGCCAGCTTTTGGGGACTTTTGATGAGAGAACTGTAAAGGTTATATGGTAATGTTAAGCGAGAGGTTCCCTCTTAAAGGGGGTTATATGACAGGGCTGAATAAGACCCTGTCCCAATGGTTATGCAGAAAGCAAGGATCTTTTCTGTCCTCTCTTTTCTGTCTTTTATCTCTCTGATTGTGCAATCAAATGTTTCTGTGAAATCTAGGACTTAATCATTCTTGACAGTTTCACGTTTCCTACTCCGATATCTCCCTGCCTTTATTTCTGCTGTCTCTTGTCTTGCTTATATGTAGTTATAGAAGTATGTGTGGATCTTAATATGAAACTGAGTTTCCTGGTTTGTAATATATATATATATATATATATATATATATATATATATATAGTTATAATTTTGAAATGAATGTAGAAAGATTTTGGGTTTCTTGGAAAATATAGCCAAGTTAAAGTTTGACCGTTTGACCTCCTTAGCTGTAAGCAAGAGGCCAGTGCAGCTTAGGTCACCGTGTTCTTTAGTAAACCTCCTGCATGAAGGAAACTGATAAATTATGTGCAAGCAAGAGACACTTTGTCCCCAACAGGAAGTACCAATTAAGCTACTAAAAGAGACCTTATAAAAGGTCAGATAGAGAGCTGGATAGTTTTGTTTTTATTGTGGCTTTGTTTTAAGCTCAGAAAGTGGACTTAGGTTTGGACTGTCCTGTTTGAAACCATTCTGTATTTTTTTTCATCTATTATTATTGATAGTAACAAAATGCTACTGGTCTGCATGTTTCCTGACCAAGCATCGACAACATGGGTAGCTCATCTTGGGACTCCTTCATTGGCTGCCTTGATGCTCACGCTCCTTGAGGGCCACTATCTTCCCTTGTGAAGACAGAGCAAAGTAATCATGAATGACAGCTGCCTTTTGCATCCTCCTTTATTACCCTACCTCCCTCAGCCTAATAATTTCACTTTCTTAATTCTTCTTTCTCCAGTATACCTGAAGAACTGCTTTTCCCCTCCCATGACACCCTCTGCAATATGCAGCTCAGTCTTCTTTTTGCATCCCTAACCACCCTCTTTGCTTTCTTAGATCTCAATTGATATTTTCCCTCCACACTTCCAATGCTGTCTACTCCAGCTAACCTGTTCCGGACCACTCCCTCATTCTGTTCAAGTCTGCACTTTTGAAATCAAGGACCTCACACCTTGGCTGGGCCCAGCTTGAACCAAATAGAGGTATGGTTGCTGGACCCTGGTGGCTTCCCTACTCACGCACCTCCTACCACTTCCAGCAGTGGAAGCACCACATCGAGACGGCAGCCTGCCTGGTGGGTTCCCTAACCAGATCCACCAGGAGACAGTCCTGGAATGTATCCAGCACAGCCTGACTTCTGGAACTCCTGGCAGCTGGAATATCTCAGTCAGTGTCCGACAGGTTCAAATCACCCACTACCACTACCTCCCACTTTGTCACTCCCCTTCCTAGTTCTTTCCCAAGCTCCCTATCCCTCTTGTCTACTTGTCCTAGTGCTCCAAAGATCACCCCCAACTGTAATTTGTTGTCCTGAGGCCACCGTAGGCTGCACCCCAGTGACTCTGTTTTCCGATTACTTCCTCTGATATATCTATCTTCTGTAACTAACCCCCAAGGCCTTCTCCTAAGGGCTACTACCCCTGCCTGCTCTGACTGTAACAGGGTGAGGGGCCTAGATCCATTGGCGGGTGCCTCCACCCAGAGGTCGGGGTTATGGCCGGTGGGTATGCCTTGGTCACAGCCCTCTGGTTACTGTGCCCCCCTTTCTTCCTGCTAGTGGCCCACAATTCAATCACAGTGTCCTTACCACAAACACTTACCCCCGGCTTGAACCAATCAGCTTGCTCCAGGGACCCCCTGAAAAGTAAGTTGCAGTTACACAATATGCACTGTTCAGTAAGTCACCACTAACACACAAACTAGCCAGTGTACCTTTGCAAAAGCGATCAATCTGATTTATTTAAGGAAGTAACAAGGACAGGGGGTGATCAGGTTAATTAGCTACCACTACAATATATGAGTATCTATCTAGGGCTCTGTGCACAGGCCTAACCTATAAGTCACTGTCTATAGGTACCCACACTTAAAGGCTAGTTCTTGATGCAGCTGGTTGGGGCCCTGACACAAATGAGCATTTAATTCCTCTGAAGATTAAATAGAGCCAGCAGGCTCAGATAGTGTCACCAGTACATAACCCAGAAAGTCCTGCCCTCACTAGGACCAGTTGGCAGGGAGTGACCCTGATTTAGTACTCACATTTCCAGCAGACAGAGTGCTCTCGCACTACTTCACTGGACCGAGCCTGGACTTCACATACTTCTCCACACATATATATGCAAGGCAGAGGTTACCATACCAGGCAGCTGCTGTCCTCGATCACCTACCGCCATACACTGGGCCAAATCGTAGCAGCTTCATAGTTCCTGACAAACCGAGCGCCAATTCAAGCAGATTCTCCAGTCTTCTACAGGGTGAGCCTGGTAGGTAGCAGCGCTCCTGCACAGCCTCCTCTGGCCGTTACCCAGCGGATTTAGTCCGGATATACTGGCATTTCCAAACACCCGACACTGGCCTTACGCGCTTCCCACCACGAATGCTCAAAGCGGGCGCGGAGCTCCGAGCTCTACCTTGCTTACAGCCACAATGTCTCTGCCCCTGGGCAGTATGGAACAAGCATCTCAGTTCGGCGCCACCCGATCCCATTGGTGGGCTGCTGATGCCAGTCACTAAGTTCGCTCCCCATTGGTGCAAAAGGCGCCATGGTCCTGAACTCCACTTCCCAGAATCACTAGCTGTATCCCCATTGGTCAGCAGGCTCCATCGAGAGTCTGATTCTGGTTGGTCACTATTTACTCCATTTTAGATACCCTTTGCCCCTATTGGACCCCTCCGACAGTTCTGGTCCAAAATGGAGGACACAGCACACAAAGTCCAGCTGCAAGAAAGGCAGGTTAAACAACTTACATTCCACAAACACTCTAAAAGGTAGGCGGTAAACAATTACATTTCTGGAAAGTGCTCACTCTGCCCTTTCAGCAACAGCAGAAACTGGAGCAATTTGTCAGCAGCTTGAGTGGGACTCAAGCAGGAGAACACACAGTCCCGTCATAAGCAATAATTGTGTCCATAAACAGACAGATCTTAAAGAGACAGTACGTGGAGGCTCTACAAGCACTCACAGAGCCTTTAAGCTTACGCAGCGACGCCAACCACCAGGGGGACACTTGGGCAGCTCCTAGACAGTTTTTAGAAACCCCATTTGTGGGGCTCACAGCTTCAATGCCTTCCCTTACATATAGGGCTCCACTCTTCCCCAATTACCTTTTCTTTTACCTACAATTTCTCACCGCAGAGGCTCGTATCTTGAAGATATGCTCACAGCCAGCCATTATTGGAATCCAGAAGAAAAAACAAATTTCAGCACCACGGGTGACTTCCTCCTCCTGCAAGCCACAGGAGCTGCTCGGAACCAGTGTCTGTTCTGCACTGACCCGCCTGCTTCCTCGGCCTACAACCAGGCATCCTGCCCGGTATCGGTGACTGCCTCCTCCTGCAAGCCGCAGGAGCTGCTCGAACCTGCAGCAGCTATTCTGTACTGAGCCACTTGCCTCTCGGCCTAGGAACCAGGTACACATTTTGGAAGAGCAGCCCTGTGAGCTTTCACCAACAGGATTGAACTTTGCACTTTTTTTTGCCTTTCAGGCCATTTGACTGCATCTACTACCGCTTCCTGAGCTCTGATTAGGCAGAACACCATCCCTCTTATCTTATTGGCTCTGACTTGCCACTGCTATCCCTAAGCACTTCTTATCCTTGGTCCTTCTTCCTAAAGCAGATTATTACACCACAACAAACCATAGTCTGTCACCCTACCACTGTTATAGAAACCACCACACCAACCCCAGCCGCTATTAAATACATATAGTTTCCTGCCCATTTCTCAAGTCCTCCTCTACCCTCAGCTGCATACTGAGCATCACGGACTATTTTATTATTTTTTCTTTCTGTACACTGGCCTGTCTCATCTTAAAGGCACATACCGTGCTATGATGGGTGTCATTCTACTCCCTTGAACTGAACTGCTATAGCAGCTCCTATTGCCTACTGCCCACTGCCCAGCCTCCAGTTCCCCAACAGACTATCCTATCTTCTACCTATTACACTTACCATACTCCTTACTGGGTTAGATAGCCATCCCCAACCCACACCCACCTCATCCCTTACCTTCCCCAGCATCCCTACAAACTCATTTGCCTTACCTTTCCTGCCCTCCTCAACTTACCCATTCCCTGTGCTACTCTCTCTAAACATGTGTCTCACCTCGCTCAACCACCAAGCGGCGGTCCTCACTCTCCTCAGGGTCCTAGCCCTACTACTTTATATCCGAAAATATTCACCCCAACCCAGGCCCTGCCACTAACAGTCAACAGAAACTACACCAAGGGCTGTGCATAGCTGCCATGAATATCTGCAGCCTTCCCAAAAAACAGCATCTTTCCAAAGCTGGATAGCACAACACCAGCCAGATGTCCTTGCACTCACTGAAATATGGCTTTCAAAAAACCCAGATTCATTCATCAGCCTCCAGGCTTCACTCTACAGAGACCGATAGAGTGGGAAAATGGAGCAGTGGTTGTGCCTTCTATGTTGAGACTCCCTACTGAACCAAACTCTCACGATCCCTCCCACTAGACTATGCGCTAAGCTTTATCCATAAAACTTATCTTGGACCCCACTGGAGCTCTAACCATCACAGTGACATATGTTCCCCAGACAACCAAGCTATAGCCATACAATCCCTCATAAACTATATTTCCAACTTCCCCAAAAACAAAGCATATCCTGGTCAGTGACCTAAATATTAACTGTTTGCCAAGTCAGCAGCTGCCATCAAGGATGCCTTTGCAGCACTGGATCATACCAGCTTGTCCACCAACCCACCAGGGTAAATACATAAGCGGTCCCAGACCCCACTGGACATACTACTAACTAACCGACCACATAGAATCTCTGACCTGCTGGTCCTCCCAGACTCTCTGAGTGACCACTCCCTTTCCTCTGCTCCTGGTCATGTCACATCACCTGCTCAAACCCCAACCTAGTGCCTCCACCAGCAGACTCTTGCAACCAGGTGGCCTTGAAAAATCAAACACTACCTAGCCCAGAGGACTGGGCCCCTATAACCCAGACCCCTAACACTGATCTAGCTCTTGATTACTCTCACATGTTTTTTCAACAAAGCATGGACATTTTGCCCCTGGACTAAACTGAAGACTGTAAAACATAATGTCCTTGGATCATGCCCACATTACGGCAGCAACTAAAACAAAGGGATGACCTCTGGCACAGAGCCGTTGAATCTGGCTCCCAAGCAGACAGACTAGCATACAGAGCAGCACTCAATAGGTGCACCTGGGCCATGCAAAGGCCAAGACTGAATACTATAAAGACACTGGCTTCCTCCTGGGGAGTGCATGAAAGTTTTGGGACAACATTAAAGAGCTTAATGGCAAATCCCCGCCTCCCCACCCTCCCCAGCTCTGCATCAACGTGAGTGCCACCTCAACCGACCCACAGGCTATCGCTAACTGCCTTAACTCAACCTTTTCAATCTTAGTACAGTCCTCCCAGCAACTTTTTCAACCCTGTCACAGCTTCCTCTGAACCAAACCCCTGCACCCCTTTCTGTCAGAGGGTCATCACAAAGCAGGTAGCAAAATCCTACCTCTCCAAAGCTCGGTGGCTCCAACTATTGCAAAGACTCCTTTGACATGAAAATCCTCTACCAGGCTCTTGACACTGTTCTTTCCCCTGACCGACCTCCTTAACCACTCCTATGCTTGGGACAGTTCCTACAGCCTGAAAAACTGCAACAATTACTCCAGTACTAAAAAGTGGGGACAATACACTTGAGGCAGTATACCGCTGTGGTCTAAGCTCTGAGCTGCAAATCTGGTGACATCCAGCAGACCAGACCTGGGTTTGAATCCACGCTTCCACTTGCATACTGTGGACCCTGAGCAAGTCACTTAACCTCCTTGTGCTCCCAGGTTGCTCCTGTAAAAAGCTTCCAGCTTAGTGTGCTGTACCTGGTTAAACAACTAAATTAAAAAAAAAAAAATACCAACCCAACAACTATTGGCCCTATCCATCTTCCCCCCCTCAAAGCCCTTGAAAAAATAATTTCCGACCAACTCTCCGGTATATGCGGCCCAGATTTGTTATGCAGTGAACAACATGGCTTCAGATCAGGCCATAGCACAACCACTGCCCTCATCGAATTCTCCAATTTCATTCACTCTGCCCTTGACCGTAAACATCTGCCAGAGCCATCTTCGTGGACCCTCTAAGGCCTTTGATACGGGTCTCCACCCCTCCTCCTGGACACACTCCACCACACTGGTCTATCACGGACCACTCTCTTGGTTTAATAGCTACCTTACCTCTAGATCCCAATGTGTTAAGATAAATGACACCCTATCTTCCACCTTGCCTGTCCACTCGGGGTCCCCAGGGATCCATATTAGGTCCCTACTCTTCAGTATCTACTTAAATGCACTACCCAAATCCTGCTCAGTAACCTACTGCTATATGTTGATGATGCTCTCATGCACGCACACCTGCCCTGACAACCTACAGTCCTCCCTCCAACACTCATTCAACCAGATCGAAAGTTGGTTCATCAGTCGCAGACTTGTGGCCAACATCAAAGAAACAAAAGCTATGCTATTTGCCCACCAGCAGAGCAAGGCCAAGGACACGGAACTAAAATCCTCTCCTATGCTCACCTCCCTCTGGAACAAGTACTTACTTATAAATACCTCTGCCTTACCTTTGACACCTCCTTTCCTTCCATGCCCACATTAACATCCTGATCTCAGTCTTTAATACCCACACTGGCCTACTTTACCAGCACAAAGACTGCCTGACACAGAGGCTCTCAACCTGGCTGTCGCCTCTTCTGTCCTCTCTCTCGTTGACTATGGGCTCCCTATCTGCTCTGCTGTGGACAACACCACCTAAACAGCGCCGGAGTGGCGCCTCACCCAAACTTTTCACAAACCGCCTTTGCCCTGGAACTCTTCATCCCTTAGCAGTCCCTGCTCAATCTACCTGTAACTACCTGTGATTACCATTCCTGTAGCACGTAAATTGTAACTAAGTTATAACTGCCTGTAACTACCAAATTGTAACCACGGAGATGTATGCTGTAACAAGAATATTATTGTGACTAAGTGTTGTTCTGCATTTGTCCTCTTTGTGACGAGGTACCTTTGGAAATGAGCCTCTGGCTCAAAGGTTGTAAACCGATGTTTAAATAAATAAATAAATAAACAAAATTCACACAGCCATTAATAAAGTGGCCAATTCCTCCTAGTCGCAGACAAACCATCCCACACTTGCACCCTCTACGCTCCTACAAACATCTTCACCCTTGAGGAAAGATTACAATATCAATCCTGTCTCTCACAAAAAAAATCCACCTAGGGTTAACTCCATTGGGGTCTCAGCCTCCCTACTCTCATGTTCCCGCATTGCAACCACTCGTTCTGCCAACAAGCATCTGTGGACGTGCCCAGGGTCAGAACCTCTCTTGCTCAGCGATCATTCCCCTATAGAGCTCCCACCTGGTACAATGAGCTCCCCCAGCCATAACCTCCATTCCCAATCTAGGACACTTCAAGACCATCCTAAAACACATTCTCTCCTTGCGCCAATACCAGTGCAGCTGCTAATCCTTCTTACTGACCTGCACAGAGCTGCACTATGGCCTCCCATTGACACTGTCACCAATCGTATAGGACTAACTGTAGACGTCTCTGCTGCTGATCTGTCTCAGCTATATGACAATGCCCCAGAGGCTGCACTTGTATTATAATTGTTCCACTGTAATAATATCAATACCCTAAGCTACACATGTATAGACTTTCAGCCACCTTGGCTATTATATATGTAACTACTTGAAATGTGATGTCTCATTAATGTACTATCTCTGAATGTATGACCATGCTGCGAGGCGTTTGTAAATGAGTCTATGACACAAATGGTTGTAATTCCTATGATTGACTAAATAAATAAATAAATAAAATATATTTTTTTAACTGCAGGTGTTGCAACATCTGTGAATATGCAGTAACAGGAGAGCATTTCACACATCCAAGAACTGCACAAAAGTTTAAAGTGAATAATTATCTGAATTGTCGTAGTCCATTTACAGTGTATGCGGCATGGTGTGACTGTAAACAGCCCTACACTGGTAGAACTTTAAGACCCCTGGAAAATTGAATGCAGGAGCATGTAAGAGCAATAATTAATGTGAAATTGGAGAATGTCTCTGGGGCTCATTTTTTATGAGAAACATTTAAGCAATCCAAGGGACTGCATTTTGAGCAATTGACCTCATTCCAGAATTGGAAGAGAGGTGACAAAGTAAATTTATTAAATCAATGTGAAACACGATGGATTTCTAATTTAGGAGCTCTGACACCCTTGGGTTTCAATAATCAGATTGATTTTAGACCCTATTTGTGATTTGACCTTTTGCCACAGTGGTGACCTCCAATGTAAAAGTGTCTTTGACTTATTGAAGGTAGTCATTAGTTACTACTTGCTTAAAATATGGTTAGAATAAAGTTAAAGAGAAGTCAAGTAAGCATTTTTATCAATCTTATAAATGAATAAAGATTGTGAGCAGAATTATAAAATGGCAACCTAAAGTTAGAATTAAAGTTAAAAGGAGTTAAATAAACATTTTTCTATCAATCTTTGTGAATTTATAAAGCATGTAGAGTATAATTATAAAATGGTAATCTAAATATTTAAGCTTATTTAAAGTTGATGGAAATATCTGACTGCCTCTTTGTAAATAAATAATGTTATTAAACAGAATTATACACAACAAAAACTACGTGTATGTAATAAAATGTGAAATGTAAGTATAACATTATCAAAAGATTTTTCTATAGGTGTTCTATGTATGTTCACATGATGGGATTTTGTATTGCACTTTTTTCTCTAATCCGTGTGCCCTGTTTGTAATTAATTGAATGATGGATTGAATGTAATTAATGAAATTGTGGGATGTATATAAGCAGTACAATGGATGGCTAGCACCACCCCATGAGGAAGACCCACGTGACTGGGTCGATCATGAGAGTGTTAGCCCGGCTAGTGTGCCTTGTTGTTAACCTTTAAATAAACCCTTTATTATTCTCAGTTTCGGATGTGCCCAGTTCTGTTAATATTTTGCACCTTTTCTTTTATCACTTCTAAGCACTGTGTAACCAGGAGCAGTCAGGTCCCAGTCATTTTTTCTGATGCCCAAGTTTCTGTGATGCTCTTGAGTCAGCTTCAGTGTCTGCTATCATTGCCTGGAGCTCACTGATTTTGTTACCCAGGCTCCTGGCAGTAGACAGACCCTCTTCCATCTAACTCGTAATCCCTTTGCTTTTTATTTGTCTTTTCTCCCTTATTCTTCCTAGTATCCAGGAAAACTACACCTCATATCTTCTAAATGTTATTTGTTTCTATGTCAATAGACAACTCTCTTCATGTAGTTGTTAAGGATGTATGCAAATGCTTCATTCAGTTTTCACAGTTCATACTAGGCCCTCTTATTGTCCTGGGAGGCTACATTTCGTGGTTGTTGAAATCTCATTGTCCCTGAGAGCTGCATTAGCATATGAGAACATGATGCATAATCACCCTTTAGACTCCCAGTATGCCTGTCTGCTTAATTAGTCTTAAAGAAACAAGCTGCAAAAGGTGTGAAATACCAAATTTCCTTCAGTGAGTTTTGCAAACTGTTTGGGTTATAGTGCATGTTTTTTCCAATTTAAACTTCATTCAGTTAATGAGTTTCCAAACAGTTTTGCAGGGTATTTATTATTTCAGCATATAGATACATGGTACATGGGTGATCTGACATCATGTTCTCATATGCTAATGCAGTTGTCATGGACAATGAGATTTCAACAACCATGAAATGGAGACTCCCAGGGCAGTCACAGGGGATACCATGAGCAGTGAAAACAAACTAAACCTAACACATATGGCCCTATCAGCTACAGGAGAGGAGTTGTCTGTTGACATGAAACAAATAAAATTTAAATGATATGAGGTGTAGTTTTCTTCTTGTTTTCATGTTGCTTGCAGGCTTTCCCTCCTTGGTCCCTTCCCTAGCCCAGTTTGAACCTCAACATTATTTTACCGACTAGCTGCTAGAAGCCTCTAGATTAGGAAGATTCCCTTCCTCTCCCTATCACCATGGTTCCCCTAGCCTCAGTCTCCCCCTATAGTCAGTTTAACTGTCTGGTGAAGATGTCAAACTTCCCCTGGCACAATGGCCCTTCACTTGTCAGGTGTAGATGTCACCATTGAAGATCCTCCTGTCCCAGAAGTCCCCAGTCCCCAGAGGTGGTGCCCATCTCCTGACACCATCCCTTTAACCACCTATTAAACTCTTCAGTCTTATCCCTCCTTATTGATATTCCCCCAGTCCCCACAAGTGGGACCTTGGAAAAGGCCAGGAGACCAAGTGCACATTCAGTCTGTCCCCAGACTACAAAGTTCTACTTCACCTTCTCCACAGGCTGGATCACCAGATCATTGGTACCCAAGTGTACCAGCACTCCCAGCTCTCCTCCGCCATCCTCCCTAACCTGTCTCTATCCCAGATGGCCAGTGCACCAGGAAGGTGCCTGACCATGCCACTGCCATCTAACCTCTCCTTCCACCACCCTCTCTACCCCTGATCATTGAATCCCTGACCACTAAGACTCTCCTGTGACCTCCTCCTGCTTGTCCCTGCAGGTACCATCAAGTCATCCTGCCCATTACTCCTGACTGACTTAAAAGTCCCCCAACAGAATCAGGCACCTGAGTCTCCTCGAGGGGTGCAAAGCAATTTGCCTTCTGAGCGGCATGGTGCTGGTCAGCCTCCTTGTGGCCAGCCCTGCCTCCATTCCCCCTCCACCACTCTTCACCACCTGGACCAGTGGGCCTCTAGTGGAGGCGGGGTGTGGGGCATGGGTACAGCTGAGCCAGTGATGCAGCCAACATATCTCTCTTCTCTGTTACCATCAGCTGAGCATGAGCCTGCAAAGGTCCTGCAGATGGGGCAGTGCCCCTCCTCCATTGTGGATAACCTGGAGAAGAGCATCCCACAGTCGCCACAACTGACTAGCTCCCTGCTGCATCTCATCTCCACATACTAAACCTATGATAACAACCTGTATTCCCTTAACTGCCTAGTGCCTTTCGACTAGAACCAGACATGTTACTCATTGTTCTGCTTTGCTACCTGATTGTCCTTCCTAGATTATTTTATTTTATTTATTTCTTTATTTATTTGTTCAATTCGGACTTGCACCTTTGAGCACAAGTGCTCATTTACAGAGATTTCTTGTCATCAGTGTACTACAACACAACAAGATAGAGCTTACAGGACAGTAGCAGTAGTATCAAGGCAGCACCATTGGGCAGAAGGACACATTATTACCTGAGTCGCCTATCCCACGTAAATAGTTTGGGTAAGGAAGCTAGAGCTAACTAAAGGAAGTTAAAGTGCAGACAACTGCTTCACTTCTGCCAAAAGTCATACACCCAAATTAACAGTTATTCCCCAGTTAACTGCAGGGATGGTTTCAGCTGCCTCCAACTCCCCAACTCAAACCCCAGCTTCTCCCAACTCAGCCAGCATAGTATTATGTAGGGCTGGCAGTATAGCCTAGAGGTTAGTAATGAGCTTGGTACATCCAGCAGACCTGGGTTTGATTCCCACAACCGCCATTTGCATACTGCATGACTTAGAGCAAGCCTCATAACCACCCTGGTGGCCTCTGAAAACAGGTACTTGTGCCTAGTGGGTCTTACCTGGCTACTAGAGAATAACATAAATAAAAGCATTTTGCCTTTTATTCCCTGACTGAAGGTCCCAATTTACCTTACAGAGACTACTCTTCTATTACAGGATCTGTCTACTTATTCCTAGTGAGAAATGTTCTAGCTTTCTCAGTCAATTCAGCTGCCTCCTTGCTCTGCTAGCAAAGCTAACTAAGGACCCCTCCTGTTGATTTTAAATCCTTCCCCATTAGTGGGGCTTACCTGTATTGTCAGCAATAGAGCTTGCTATTCAAAAATAAATTATAGCAGGTAATTCACAAACTGAAGATGCTATGCAGCCAGATGTAATGTCCAGGGAGATCTTTTGGAGCAGTCTCTGCACTCCCGTGCTAAGTTCATCTTCATGGCTCTAGCTAGCTAGCAGTTTAAAACTTGCCATATTTTCATATTGGCTATTATGTAACTGACCTATTTTGGCATAATGCCACTCTGTTATACAGCTTGTCCTTGTATATACCCTCTAATCACAGCAGTTCTAGTAACACTCCTTACACTCCATTTTAACCAGAATGAACAAAGGGGCAATGCGAATGGGTGGAGCACCAGGCGAGTACCCCACCACAGAAGGCTCCACGCCTGCAGACAGGTGCAAACATGCTGGGCATGTACCAACGCCAGCCACCTGTCCATGACCCACCCCATAGTACACAGGGCAGATGGGGCAGAGTAACAGACCCAGGGAAGCAGCCAATCAGATGTCCATCTTGGATCCCAGAGTGGATCCCTGCACGTGAAGGTGTGGGTCTGGTGCATGCATACCACGCAGGCACCTGGAAGGTGCAGATGGTCCCATCATCCTGTTGTCCCCAAGCCCAATTCCCACCCACTTGGCACCACCAACCACCTGGCACAGATGTACCCACCCCAGCAGAACCCCCACCCAGTCCGGCACACAGTGTAGCCCCACAAACAACATAACCCTGCCTCAGTGTGTTAAGCAGTCCACCCCCACCCCACTCCATTCTGAGCAGTATTGCCATCCCATCATGTGTAAAGCCCCCACCCCCCACACAGGCAGTGCCCCATCCCCATGCACAAAAGAGGGCCCCACACAGTAGCCCCAACCCTGTTCACATAATGGAGAACCCCTCGACCCACCAAATCCAGAACCCCATCCTGGCTGAGGCCAGTCCTAAAATGCACCATTCAGACCATCCCAATCCCAGAACCCTGTCCCTTCATTGGTAGCCAGTGGCCCCCCATACCTACAGGTGGGTGATGCAGCTATAGAATGCCCAGCAGCACATCACCGCACACCTCCGTACCTGCTGGCCATCCCAGCTGATGCTGGGACTGTGCTGCCTATTTATAGCAAGCACTCCCAGCATCAGTTGGATAATGGAGTGTGGGGGATATGCCACTGGCCATCCATAGCCATGGCACTTGAGTTGCAGGTACAGGGATGGGGTGGTGTTGTCAAGTGCCATGGGGGTGGGGAGGTCACTAGCCACTAATGAAGGGACAGGGGTTCTGGGATCAAGGGCCAATGGGTGGTCTGAAAGGTGCAATTCAGGACTGGCTCAGCCAGGACAGGGCTCAGGTTGGGTGTGGGAGGTGCTCCATTATGTGAAGGGCGGGACTGCTGTGTGGTGGTGGGGCCCTTATTCTGTGCACAGGGATGGACACTGCTCTGTGGTGTGGTGGGTGTCCATTACACATGACAGGACTGGGTGCTGCTTTGAGTGGAGGGGTGGGCTGGCAAACAGGACCAGGGCAGGGCACAGTTCTGTGTGTGGGGGTGCCTACATGTTGCCATAAGCAGGCGGGGCTTTGTGTGTGCTTGACCCTGGCACATACTGCAGTTATGGCAGAGTCCCCTGCCATATTGAGCACCCTCCTCCCCCTGTGCACAGCAATATGCACCTTTGTGAATGGCTGTGTGTGGGCATGCCCCGTCCCTCTCGTGGACCACCTGCCATGTTACTGCATGTGCGTGCCAGGACAGTGTGCACCTGGCCCAGCACCTATGGTGAGATGCTGTCGAGGATCCATGGGACCCCTGCTGTGTGGCATTCCCAGTAATCTATGCCTCGTGCTTGGTGTACGTGGCACATTAGCTAGTGCATAGGGCCCAAAGTTTGCATATCTTCTTCAGCTGCATTTATAGTGCATTTCTTAGCAACTAAATAGTTCAGCTTATAATTTTCCATCACTTACAGGCATTCTGGTCAGCATGACAAGGTAGCTTTGTAAAACATATTCACAATATACTACGTATATACATATTGTACAGCATTTTACATCAGTCTCCCCTTGAACACCTGGGAGTTCATTACTCCAGGAGTTCAACATAGCAATTGTTTAGACAGGATAGAGCAATCCAGAGGGGCAACTAAAATGGTGCAGGTTCTGCACAGAAGCCATATGAAGAGAGACTAAGAGAGCTTAATATGTATACCCTTGAGGAAATGAGGGAGAGGGGACATGATAGAAACATTTAAGTACCTCAAGGGAACCAACAAAGTCCAAGAGGGTAGTATCTTTCAGAAAAGAGATATGCAAGAACAAGGGGCACAATTTGAAGATAGAGGGGACGGCTCGAGGGCAATGTAAGAAAGTATTTTACAGAGAGGGTAGTGGATGCATGGAACCGGCCTTCCTGGGGTCAAAATAGTGGGGAATTCAAGAATGAATGGGACAGACATAAAGCAATTCTTGTGGGGGTGGGGAAGTAGGCTTGTTGGTTAACTAGGATCACAGCTTTATCAATAAGTGAGTAAATGGGCAGACTGGGTGGCAAGTGGTCATTATCTGCCGTCAAAGTCTATGTTTCTATGCCAATACTGAGCTGTTCAGAGTGAACTCAGCTGTTTTGATGGCCTCTCAAGGTCCCTCGAAGCCAGCAAATCAAAGTAAGCAGAATCAGTACCAGGATACGCTGCAACAGCAATAATGCCTTAAGTCTGACTTCCCCCATGTATGCCCATACAGCAATTGCTGGCCCCCAAACTCAATAACTTATTCAAGTTCTGTTGACCTGGTCCATCTTGTTTGAGATCATTATTAAATGTCCTCCTTTCTGTTCAACACGATGGAGAGATCCAAGCTCAAGTTAGTATCTGGATGTCAAATTTAGGGACAGAATTATCCCATTGTATATCAACATTTGAGCCAATAACGACAGTGAAGTTCTCATACCGAGAATCAGGTGCAAAACTATATGTCCACTCATAACTGTAGCTGTTGAATGAATATAAAATTTGCAGTTGAGAACTTACACACTTCACTCCCATGGGTATAAATATCCTACCCCATTAGATACCACACAATGCCACCCATGATCAGCATACACTGACCTCTCTTGTAAATGTTGCCACCTACTTAATTTTACTGGGCAAGGGTGTCATTCAGTGCTATTGGGTCTTATTGATCTAGTCCACACACTGGGGTGTCAACTGCCAAGACATCACAGCAGCATGCATCACGTAAACCCTTGTGTGGCACAACAAGCAGTACCTGAAACTCTCCAAGTTTTACCCTCCTTTCCAAGACAGTCCGACACCTTCAAAAAGTGGTGGGACTGCAACCCACTTTTTTTACACATGCTGTCCAAGTAACCTAATGACTTAGGTGCAAATATGGTGTCATAAACATCCTGGGTATAATCAGCCATAGTAATGACAGGGTGAACCCTATCACATTAAAATTGTGTATGGTACAAGGCCTAATCTTTCACCACCAGTTAGTTTGTAAGCACCCAGTCCTAAGAGGATGAGGAGACACTATTGCTAGCTCTTTTAATGTACCAAGGGTCATGAGAAGGTCTGAGTGGTTAAAATAAGTTTAGTCTGATGTAGATCACTGAAAGCTAGAATAGTATCTTCTCCCAGGGTAAAGGGTGACTATGTCATTATAAATAGGGGAATACCAATATAGCCACAAAGCATCCACAATCATAAATGATGGGAAGCAGTTATTCT
Source organism: Neoceratodus forsteri (assembly GCA_016271365.2). Classification (NCBI taxonomy): domain Eukaryota; kingdom Metazoa; phylum Chordata; order Ceratodontiformes; family Ceratodontidae; genus Neoceratodus; species Neoceratodus forsteri. The sequence goes on along the minus strand of CM028131.1, from coordinate 153,037,402 downwards.
TCACATAATCTGTCAAGTGGGTGAGCTGAGTAAGGATAAATGACCCATAACTGCTACAGCTCACTGATTGATTGATTGATTGATTGATCGATTGATTTACAATGTTTGACCAGGAAAGGCACACTAAACTGTGATAGCTTCTTTCCAAGTGCATCCTGGGAGGTAGGGGTTACATAAACCTGTTTTATAGGTGGGGCAATGTTGGCCATGTCACCAGGAAACTCCCTACTCTTGAGCCATGCTAGCCATGCAAGATAGCTGACCTGGTAGGTGTGGAGGAAGATGAAGGAGAGGCTGCTCAGCACCCTGCTGAGTTTGTTGCAGAACTCAGCAAACTGTTTTGAAAAACAGTTTGGGTGTGGAATCTTACCTGAAGAGATGGAAGCAGGTGTCCCTGAGTCCAGTGAGCACCAGACCTGTGAGGATTCAGAGATGGAGACTGTCAGTGAGGAAGAAGCCTCAGATGCTGACTCAAGATTGCTGGCTGGCATGACTGCCAGAAAAGCTCATCTTTTAGAACTTTTGGCGAGGAAGAAAGAAATATAGCTCACACTCAAGCTGCAAGGAGTATTCCTGTGACTACACGAGTTCATGAAATATAGACTTTTCTGACTTGCAGCAGTAGGCTGAAGCATAGCTGGACTTAATTTTTATATACTTTAATTTTATTGAATTTTAAGATTTCTGTATACAAAATGGAGAAAAAATAGATATAACATTATCCTGGTCTGAAACCCGGTGTTTGTATCAAGATGGCAGCCACGTGCTTGGTCAGCTATCGCTTTTAGCTCTGCTTTAGTTTTGTTTGAGTTTCGCTTAAACTTCGCTTTAGTTCATTTTATTTCATTTAGTTCATTTTATTTTGTTTAGTTTGTTTATTTTACTTTTATATGCTTCAAACGTTTGGGTTTTGTACCGTCGATAGAGCTGTGTCTGAGCTGCTATCTTTAGCTGAGATCTGAGATCTGCAAGGATTGAATTTTCTTCACTGGTGTTACTAACCGCACGGTCGCGTAAGTGCTTTGGACTTTTGAGAACTATGTGTGGGACTGAGGTGGCTTTGACTGCCTAACTTTTCAGTATTATTGGTGAGAGTCGGCTGCTGTGGTGGCTGATTTCAAGACTGTTAGGCGACTCTTGCTAGTGTGAGACAGTTGTGGTCCCGATGTTACAGGGGTGATTGTTTGTGCCCTAGGATTGAAGCGCCTGCTTGAATTAGAGTGATAGTTATTAAATCAAGTGAAACTGTGAAATTGCGAACCTGCTGAGATATTCCTTGAAGATACCTTGAAGATTCCTTGAAGATATTCTCTCAGGATATTGGTGGAGGTTTGGTGGCGGTTTTCCTTCTCTGGAACCAGTGACTGAACTGTAGTTTCTATTTGGGGATATAATTTTCGCGGACTATAGGAAAGAGCGTCATCGGTTTTCTGTGTGTGGTACCATCGAATAAGGAAGTAGAGGCAAATAACAACAGTAAGACTGGTGATATTCTGGTCCACATAATTGGAGGTTTTGACTCCCTGACCCAGATGGGGGACTGGTTTTCCTGCCTCCGAGGAGTGGGGTTTGCTTTTCTCCCTAGGTGAGGCAGGGGTACTATCGGAGGTGGTTATGCCTGCCTCATCGTAGCGAAGGTTAGGTGGAGCTGGAACCTATGGTGGAGTTGTTCGTAGTGTCTGTTCATTTGCTGCCTTTAGGACTCTGGCTACTGTGAATTCTGAATACTTGTTTATATTTGGATCTATATGGACTAGCATGGATTGCTTGAACTTGGTGAAGTATCCCCAAATTATTTTTGTTGCACGCTACAGTGTTTTAATTACTGGGTGACTACTAGGAAATTTAATTATATCTAAGTTCATTCACAACTATCGGTCTCGTTAGAGGACGGATAAATGTTGGAGCCATACTGAGTGGTGAGAGCACAGAAGTGTGGATGTATAAAAGACCTTGAACTTTGTCTTGAGTAAAATGAGGGTACTTATTAATGAGTATTAAAGTGATGGGCTAATTTTTTTTTTGTGCTTTAGGTGGTAAGCTCCTCTTCCCACAGTGGTGAGAGCACTGTAGGTGGGGTAGATAATAATATGTTTTAATAATCTATCAGCACTAAATTTATTAATAGATTTTTGTTTGTGTGATGGATTTTAGTCTTTATTTGTAATTTTGTTTTATAAGTTGAGTAGGATTTCTTACTAATAATTGTGGTGTGATTTATGTGCTGGAAAGATAATAAGATGGTGGTATTATTCCCCTCTATGCTCAGGGACCTCCATCCTTTTCCTGTCCTCCTTTGTCTCCGAAGTCTACAGAAAGTGTAGGGCTCTGGGGATTGTGAGAGAAGGAGATGGAGGTTGGTGCTGGGCCTGGGGGAATGGAAAGGAGTGGGCGGCTAGGGATGAGTGAGGTCAAGGAGGAGCCCTCGGGCAAAATGGGCACAGGAGAGGGCTCTCCCTGTCTTGTGTCCATACCCAAGGGTTCTGATCTGGGTCAGCAGGTAGGGCAGTCATCTATCGAGGCTTATCCTACACAAGGCGATGTTATGCAATGCCAGGTCTATTAAAAACAAGACAGCTGTGATAGCCGATCTTGTTGGGTCATCTGATCTGGCATGCATCACGAGACTTGGCTGGATGAAAATGCTGGGCCTGTTTGGCATAGCAGTTTCCAGCTGGGGTACTCGGTGATTCACCGCCTGAGGCAGGATCAGGGCGGGGTGTTGCCATATGTTTTAAGTCAGAACTGGGCCTGTGGAGGTACCGATGGGAGTCACCAGATCCTTTGAGTGTATTTTGGGTGAGGTGTAGGGTGCAGGATACTTCTTGTATACCGTCCACCAGGTGACGAAGAATGCTTTCCTGCAGGAAGTCGCAAGACTTCATTGTCGATCTGACGTTGGGGTCCCCAGATGGTTGGTTCTGGGGGACTTCAATGCTTGGGTCGACGATGAACTCTCGATTTGGTCAAGACTTCCTCCAGTTGATGATATCATTGGGCTTCACACAGTTTGTTTCTTCCTCGACCCATATTGGTGGACACTCATTGGACCTGGTGTTCCTTTTGGGGATGGGGATATCCGACTTGGTGGTGGAACCGGTCAGATGGTCTGACCATCACACCATTAGAGTTCAGTTTTGAGGCCACCCTTGTTAGGTCAGCCCTTTGGAGATGGTCCGATACACGCCCTTGAGGGGTGTTTCCCCAGATGACCTGATGGCGGTGTTGGACCTATCAAGCCTACCGATAGATTGCTTAGATCCAGGTGACCTGGTACATGCTTATAATGAGGCAGTGACAAGGGCCCTGGATTCCATTGCACCAGTTCGTGTTCATCCTCTTACTTCTACCCCAGGTCTCCCTGGTTTGATGAAGACTGTGAGGGAGTTGAGGAGGGTTGAGATGAAGCTGGAGAGCGTTGGCGGAAGTCCGTCTTGATGATGACAGGCTTAGTTTGGTGGACCGTAATGTAGTCTATCAATCATAATCTCTCATAAGAAGGCAGAATTCCTGTACAGAGAGATAGCGGCTGCACAGAATAGACCAGCTCAGCTCTTTCGGACTGTGGACAGACTGTGCAATCCAGTCTGTCTGCAGCCCAGAAGAGCATTATCTCAAGAATAGTGTGAGAAACTTGCTCTCTTCTTTGCAGATAAGGTTGTCAAAATCAGATTGGATATCCACTCTTCCTCCCCAATGGGAATGATGGTGGTCGGCAGGAGATGTCAAACACCCAGTATAGTTGGTCTGACTTCAGCCTTCCCATAATCGATGATGTTGTGATGATCATTTGAGCGATGTGACCAACTAGCTGTGATTTGGATCCTGGCCCCATGCACCTTTAATGGGTTGTGTGGATAAAATCGGCCAAGTCCTGGCTTTGATAGTCTGGAAGTCTTTGGAGAGGGATCTTTCTGGATCCCTAAAAACTATAGTTAAGCCTCTATTAAAGAAACCCTCCTTAGATCCAGATTGTCTAGCAAATTACAGGCCAATCTCTAACTTACCCTTGTGGGTAAAGTTATTGAGAAAGTGGTCTAGTACAGTTGGAAGATCATCTGACCAACAACAATATCTCGATTCTCTCCAGTCTGGATTTAGGAAAGGCATATACCGAGACAGCACTGGTTGGTGCTAAATGACCTCCTAATAGCGGAGAGATCATGGGACTCGATCCATCTTAGTACTACTTGATCTCTCTGCAGCATTTGACACCGTTGACCATGGTGTGCTGTTAGAACATTTGTGGTCTGTCTGTGGACTATCTGACACAGTCCTCAGATGGTTCGATCTTACCGAGGTGGGACTCAGAGGTGGTGTCAGGAATTTTTCCTTGGCATCAGTCTCCCTATCCTCTGAAGTGTCCGCCAAGGTTCTATCTTAGCACCCATGTTGTTGCAGTGTATATGCTGCCATTAGGAGCGATTATTAGATGATACGGTCTGGGTTTTCACTGCTATGCGGATGATACCCAGCTGTATGTCTTTTGTGCCAGGCCAGGACGCTGCCTTGTCGGTATTTAATAACTGTCTTGCAGAAATTCAAGACTGGACTTAATGGGAGCTGGCTGAGGTTAAACCCGAGAAAACTGAGGTGTTGGTCGTGGACAAAGGCCGATATAAGGCGTGTTTGCCGGATGGATCATCCTCAGCATTATGGCTTGGAGGTGTTCAGTTGGCAACCTCAGATCAGGTGCGGAATCTTGGCATAATAATTGATGACCGTCCTGAAGCTTAAATCTCAGGTGTCAGCGGTGGTCAAAACTTCCTTTTTCCATCTGAGGAATATTGCCAGGGTGAAGCACCTGGTTCCTCAGAGGACCTTCCAACGTTGATCCACGCCTTCATTACCTCCGTCTTGACTACTGTAACTCCCCATACCTAGGGCTATCGGGGTTGAAATTGCCGTCTGCAGCTAGTGCAGAATGCAGCAGGGCTGTTGACTGGATCTTCTAGATCCAGCCATATAATGCCTGTGCTTAGCGGACTACACTGGCTGCTGATGGCGAATCACCTTCAAGGTTGGTTTGCTGACCTATAAAAGCCCTACATGGCCTGGGACCTACCTACCTACCTGAAAGAACTCCTTTCTGTCCCTCCTGCCCCTTCAATCCACTGTCGAGGATTGCTAGAGATTCTAGGGTCGTTTGAAAACATCAGGTGCTAGATCATTTGAGTTTATGGCACCGACCTATGGAATTCTCTACCTGGAATCCGTCTTGAGAATAGCCTGACCGTCCTTAGTTTTAAAGGAGCTTTGAAGACCCACCTTTTAGCATAGCTTTTAATGATTTATATTAGTTTTAATTTTATTGTATATATTGTTTGAAATGTACAGGTGCTTTGGTTTTAAGAAAAGCCTTTTAAAAATAAAGTTGAATTGATTATAATTGAATAACAGCATTATTCTTTACATTCTTTTGTTCCCCTTTTATGGCTGCATCAGTGGAGCCCTGCAGACATTTGCCATCGCTGTAGAGAACAGCAGGTCGACTCTGGAACGTGGCCCTGTGTTCTCCTACAGTGCTGCAACAACATCATGACAATTACCTCCATAGCAGCTGTCCTCTGCGACACACTCCCTCCACGGCATGGTCTCACCGCCCACAGCATTACTTTGTGGATGCACTCTGCTGTAACCGCGGCATTCAAGAGTATCACACATGCACAGTTTCACCACCACTGCCATCTTTTGAATGGCAACCCATCACCGCTCGAATCGGTGCTCCAATGTCGCCAGTTCGCGACCCTGCGGTTGTAGCTCTAATATCGCTGTTGACACTGCTCTGAGAGCCCTGTTGATGCCTCTCTGCTACCCAGACAGGTAAGAGCTCAGCGCAGCCATATCAGCTCTGACTAAAATTTGTTGAATATGGTAAGTCTAGATCAATACATGTGTGGAGAGGAAATATAGGAAGCAAAACATATCTATGACAGGTTATGCAGCTAACTTCATAATTACTAAAACTCTGTTTTGTAACTCTACATGATTATTCAAAACCACTAAACCCACATTAAAAAGGGTATTAATAATAAAACAACATTTGAAGTAGGTCCCTAATCCAGTTATCACATAAAGCATGAAATTCTCCAACTCAGCTCCCATTAACTCCAGGTGCTATGGTTAGATAAAATCATTATATAATATCATAAAAACTCCATTTAATACATAAACGTCGGGGGGCAAGAATAGGCGGAAGAAAGAAAAAAGAACAAGATCAATCAAAAATTAACATTTATTTTATTTAGTTTTTGTTGGCGGGTAAGTGCACTAGACAAATCCTGCCAACAGACCTTGAACAGATTAAGCTGTTGCTGCTATTTTTAGTGAATGAGGAAATTTGGCCCAGGACACAGGGAAATTCCCTACTCCGAACAGAGGAATACTCTGTCCAAGATGGCGGAACCTCCTCGCTTGCTGCAGAGGTAGCTGGGAGGCAGGAGACTTGGTCTCAGCTCCTGTCTCTGGATGTTTGGAGACCTCGACTGACACTGTTATGATTAAGGAAGCGACTGTTTCGTCTGAAAGTACCTCCAGGAATGTATCTATTGTGGAAACTATACCTCTCCCTGCCCTCACGGCAATGGACAATATTACCGCTCTTGCTATCCCAGTGGTGGAAGACAAGTTGATGAGTACGAAATGCAGGACTGCGGCGTTGGAGAGCTCTTGGCTGAGTCGGTCTGCCATTCGGTAGCTACATGCTCCAACTATGCAAGATGATCTACTGTGTATGCAGTGCCCTACAGGCAGCGATGGCTCCTTCGATCTCTCTGAGGGATTCACAGGGCTATCAGGAATGCCCCTGTGCTGTAGCCTGCATTGGAGAGTTCGATACTGTTAGTTACTGGTCCTGACACAAGGCCCGCTTGCAGGTGCCGACGTAACTGCTCTGCTGGAACACACGATACGCCCCTGAGCCACCCCCGGATGGCAGACCATCTTTGCAAATCCCTGCACACACTGCTGGTAATGATATAGAGCCTACCTGGTCAGCAGAATCAGCATTGCGTGGTGCTGGGTGGATTCAGGAACCTGGGCTTGGGCACTGGATCTCCGGTCCGTCCCTTATTCAGTCCCCGTCCTGAGGACTTCCTGGAAGTGCAACAGGGAAACCGGATTCACAGTGTTCTTCTGACCCCTTGAGCATGCCGATGGAACTTCAACTCACACAAAATCCTGTTTTGTCCCTTGTCAAAAGCCCACTTCAGAGTATGCCCCCATCTGATGGTAAAGCAGTAACTGTCTTGGATTCTGTTAATAAGGATAAGACTCCTTCTGTACAGGTGGGACAATCTCGTTCCTTCTCCTCTTTATTTCATCACCCTGTCCTTGCTGCGAAAAGACATAATGCTGTGAGACTTGTTTATAGAGGTGGACTTCCAGAACCTCCTGACCGTTGTATGTGGCCAGAACTCTGTTGAAGGACTCATTGAAATTTTTGCCCATGAGATTCACGCTCTGATCCAGTGTATCGAGCGAATCCACATTCAATGTGAGTTTCCAGGCGTCTTGTGGCCTAGACCGCTTTTGGGCTAGGTACCACGCCTTTGATGGAATACTGCTTTGTGGACTTCCTTTAAGGCGTCCCCTCTTCAAACCCGCTTTAAGACCATTACGGTGATGTTCTAAATGAAGGTGGATGTGTCTGATATTGTGTACTGGTTGAAACAATGCTGTAAGGTACAGGGCCAAACTGAAGCTATCCTGGACATGGAAAATATTTGGACGGGAGGGTGGAAGTTTAAGGTTCTGTTACATACCAATGACTCTGGCCCTGTCCATTTACCTAATTCCTTTTTCTTAGGTCGTGATGGGGGTCCTCTTTACCCGGTCAGCCTAAAGCCTGTTACAGATGTGGGATCCTCACACCTGAGTAATGTATGTGACAAGATAAAATGCAATAATTGTGGTGAGTTGGGTCATGTTGGGATCCATTGCGAATATTAGCAGATGTAACCTTGTGAAGAGCTAGGACATTCTTTTCAAAACTTGCCACTGGTCTTCCCACGCAGCGGATCATGATGGTGGCGTTGATCAACGCCTGTGATTACACAGGCACAAAAGCTCGGCTAGTACCACAGTGGCTGCACCTCCTGCAGAGGCAGTGATCCCAGCTCTGCAGACCCCTGTGCCTGTGCCTACCCCAGTCATTGCTCCCCAGAAAGCCCGATATGTGAGAACACCATTAGAGGTGGAATCCCCCACCGACAAATGCCCTGTCAGCTACATCTGACTTGGCTCAAATCCCAGGTCCTAGTACTATGCCACCCCTGTGAACCTTTTACTGTTATGCGTAGGAGGTCTCTGAGGGCTGGACCTCGTACTTCACCACCTCCTACAAAGACATTGATAACTCAGCCCATAGCCCTGTCTAATACCTTGAGGTGCTTCAGCCATCTACTGATGACGCGGGGGTGAGTCTGACACTTCCTCCATTGCGTCTTCTCTCCCTCTGATGGCTCTACAGATTCAGAGCTCCAGCTGGGCACCGCCTCTCACAAAAGCGTAAGGCTAGAGTTAAACTGAAAGGAAAGAATTTGGCTGGGAAGAGAAAGTCGTGATGTTTCTTGACACCTTATTTTTTATGACATGGCGCTCGTTTGCCATACCATTAATGTAAACAGTATGAAACGATAACATAAATTAGTGTTTTCCTTCTTAAGACTTTTGCCATTGGGTATCTTTTTGTTGCAGGATACTAGACTCCATACGGTGCAGGAGATTAGACAAGCTAAACAAGACTGGCTTTTGGGCCCATCGTTTTGGTCTATAGGCCCGGACCCTCTGTTCAGGTCTTGGCATTCTAATTAATATTCCAGACTTTCGGTAACTTAAACTGTTTGATTTAGTTCCTGGTAGAGTCCTCATTTTAGATTTTGTTTTAGGTAACTGCCCGCACTAGCTTAATAACATTTATGCCCCACAAGTTAAGTCGGATCGATAGCCTATTTTCCTTGATTCGCCTCTATTTACATACGCCTTTCCAAGTGATTTTTCTGGCAATTTTAACTGTGGCCTGAGTCTTCAAGACAAAAGTTCGCTTGCCACCACCAAAAAATTTTTGTGACTCCCATGAATTGGATAAATTAATTCGGATGGTGCATTTGACTGATGCTTACCTCTCTTTCACAACCAAACATACCCCACATTTCAAAAGACACGTTGGCAACGAAGGATTGATTTTGTCTTTTGTCCCGTGACGTTGCCAATAAGTTCTGCTCAGGTACAGGCAGTGGCCTTCTCTGATCACAAACTACTCTCAGTTGGTATAAGCTCAGTTGCACCTTTAGCAAAGGGCCAGGATTTTAAAAATTTAACACTTCCTGTTGCAGGACCTGATGTTTCAAAGATTTTTCTGTCCTTTATATCTGCTCATAAATCTGTGTTTATTTGCTATAATGATCCGATACATTGGTGGCTGGATACGAAACATGCCCTGATTATATATCTGAAAAGTTACAATCGACAAAAATGTAGGAGGGATTATTTGGCTTATTTACAAAGAGAACTCATCTACAGTCGCTGCTGTCTGTAGCACATATGACTGGTCAGGACCTATCTCTTCAAATACAAGCAATACAGAGGGACATGCTTTGTTTTCAGTCCAAACAATCCCAACAATTGTAAATCAACATAAATTCCACATGTCTGGACCACGGGACGTAGTTTGCCTCTTTGAGTTAATTCACGTCTTGTTTCCCAGAAATCAATGCTGAGCCTAGCGAATTCTGTAGGTCTGCGTTGTGCTCTACACGCTCTGGAATTCTGCAGATTGTGACAGATCACCGACCACCTTGTTCTTCCCCTTCCAGCTACTATGACTGACATTGCCACCCTGTTCATGGATGCTTGAGATCCCACTCCCTTCGAACAGAATGTGGCTGTGGCATGTGCTACCGTGGACGGTGCAAGAGCTGTCTTCAGTGATTTCCTTGCTGCTCTTGCAGAAAACCCCTGTCCGGATGGTCTCCCAGCTGATTTGTATAAAGTGTTAAATGTTCACTTGGCCACTGAACTGACCTAGTATTTAATGCCCTGTTACGTGAGGAGACATTCCTTAGATTTACTAAGGGTACTTTGCTATATATCTACAAACAGAAAGGCGACATTCACCTCCTTGAGAATTGGCTCCCTTTTGCATGTTAAATACTGATTTCAAGATCCTTATGAAGATACTCATGAAAACGTCTTGCCTGGCATTGTGGCGAGGTCTTACACCCTGCCCAGTCTTGCTCTATACCTACCAAGCGAATCTCAGATCACCGGATTCTCCTCACGAGAACTATTTTCCCATGGATTTGTGGGCCTGACCTCTGGTATCATTGTTTCAGTGGATCAGAAGGCTGCATTTGATTCGTTAACCATGATTTTTGTGAGACTGCATTACGTTTTCTGCATATACCAGAAGACATATCGATGGCTACAAAAATTCTACAGGACAGCCACGGTGGTCCCTGTGGTAAATGGGTGGGTAGGACCTATGATTCCTGTTAAAAGAGGAGTCCGCCAAGGCTGTCCTGTCAGTCCTCTGCTATATGTCTTGTTTTAGATGTCCTGCTTCAACGCCTGAATGTTCACCCTCAGATTCATGCCATCTCCTGCCCTGCTACCGTGCACCATTTACAGCTATTGCATATGCAGATGATATATGTTTCTAGTAGCTGATATGTCCTCAGTAATGACCTCCTACAAGTATGTTCTTTGTTTGGAACTTATTCGGGAGCCCGTCTGAACCTTGACAAAAGTGTGGGTATCAGGTTGGGATCGGTCGTGGCCCCGATGTCCTATATTGGCCAGCTACATCTGGTAGAGGGCCCTATTCGTATTTTAGGGTTTATTTTGGGACCAAAGATTCTGATTTTTTAACTGGGATCATAAATTGCAACAGGGTAAACTGAAAGTCGCCTCTTGGAATAGAGGGTCGATTGGGAAGAAAAAGAGAGTTTATTTGATAAAACCTTTTGATTCCATTGTTTCTATATTTAAGTTATGTTTTTCCTATTCCAAAACAACTGGAAACAACAGTTTTCAGCCTCTTCTTTCAGGCGTTATGGGGAGCAGGCTGAACCCGATCAAGAGAAATGTTACTTATTTATCTGCTATGGAGGGAGGTGTCGGCATGATAAATCCTCTGTTGTTTTTCCAGCATTTTTTCGGCTAATCTGAGACCTCTTCTGATCAACTCTCAGAGGGTGGGAAATGTGGTTCTATGATTCCTGTGAGTTTGGTTCCACCAGTGGAACACAACTCCTTACGTAGTGTTACGACATATAGAAGGCCGCCATTGTATATGAAACATATGTTTTTACGCTGAAACAATGGAAAGTAACGCCTCAGATACTTATTGCCCATCCGCATAAGACCCTATATAAGACTCTTCTCTCCGATGTCTGTTTGACACAATCCCCTTTTGAGAAATGTCGGTCCAGCATCTTTCCTCTCTGTTATCTTTGTTGTGTGTAAAAGAATACCTGCACATATGTGGGATTTTCATTGGCTATCTTGCCATGAGCGGATAAATGTTAAAGCCAACCACAAACATAAACAGCTTCGGATAGAGTGTGTTCTAGGCCATTATGCACAGATGCATTGGAGACAATCTCCCATTTGTTTTTGAATGTACATTTATTGAATTGGTGGGCCTTTTGTACGACAGTGGAGCTACCCGATTTTTCAGTCTGTAACTTTTCAGATGCTTATGTATGGTGTTTTTCCCTCAATGGTCCTCCTGGCATGCAGATACTTTAAATCTTGTCTTCGTTGTAATTAAATGGAACATTTGGATGGCTAGATGTAAGTTTGCTCTACAACAGAAAGACTGCACATATTTGGAATTAGAACAGAAAATAGTGAAAGATTTGAAAACCATCTATGAACTTGAACAAAACATGCACTCAAGTCACGCCTGCTTGCTTTATGGATTGCACTTCCTTGGATAACTGACTCAGATTTTGCTGTGACTTGATGGTTATTCCTTCATTATATCTTTGTAATGCCTTTCTTTCTGGTTTTCAAATTGTTATATACTGTATTACCGTTGTATTCCTTTTTCTCTCTCTGTTGTTTGTAGATTTTGTGCAGTACTGGTATGTGTTACACGATTTTCTGTCTCAATAAAACTTTCCCCTACTCTTTTGATAAGTGCAATGGGATCTTTAACATCCGCCTGAACTACCACCAATCAGGCAGATGGGACCTCAGTTTAACATCTCATCAAAAGACAGCACCCCTCTCATGCTGCGTTACAGTGTCAGTACTGGAATATTAACCCAAGTGCCAGATATGGGTATTGAACCCACAGTCCTCTGATCTCCCAGCCTCAGAGGGTGAGTGTGCTACCTACTGAGCCACTGGCACTGCATATTTATTATATCTTCCTCAGATGGTTTGGAGATTCGATTTCACCCTCTCTCTGCGCATCCTGTGTTATCTTATTCATACTGTGTCCTTATAAAGACGGTAAGTTGATCCGCATCGAAAAAAAATATTGCTTTCTTTTGTATTTAATTTTTAACTTAGCTGGGTAAGTAACTGGAACTCAGCCCCCATCTCGAGCAGCTCCTGTCTGTAGGTCAAGAAACATTCATCATATTCACATGTATGTAGTAATTTGATTCAAACTGGAATACTGAGAAATCTGATTACCAAATCAGATTATGCAGATCCATGTAAACAGGAAAATTCTCTTTGAATCAGATTTCTTGAATTAATAGAAATCTGATTCACATAACTGGGTCTTCTTGTTCAAATCTTGTTCAGATCTGATTACTGGATCATGTAAACAGATCTGGTAGCATTTTCAGATTAACAAATATTACCTTCTGAAGTTTTAATAGGCAAAACCTGGAAGAACAATTAAAGGCTCTTGAGGGGAGTGATGATACTGTAGGTTTGTTAGGTGACTGAGTGTACTATGACTAGATGGATGTATATGTGCATGAAAATGTTCTAGAATTTCAGTTGAAGTGCCAAAAGAGAAATAAAATAATGTTTTTAAAGAAAATATATATTTTATATATATTTTTGTTTTAAAAGTTGCAGTGCATGCTAGGATAAACATTTTACCCATACCTTTTATTCTATTTAAATTGACCTTGCCTCATGTCTTGTATGATACCTTTCTTTCCAAGAAACATTGTGCAAGAAACATAGTGCCATCATCCGAGTTTTGTAGGTGTGGCAGCCTGTCTCCCAATTTAGTCAGTGTGTTTGCAGGCATGGCCACAGTTCACCAATGAATGCTGCAGCTGTCTATGACAGCAGTTGAAAATGCAGTGCTGTACAGTTGAAAGGGAGAGCTCCACTTCAGTGAGCAGCGATAAGATAGTGCTGATTAGCATACTGTGTGCTCATCTGCTCCCCACACTGTATGGCCGATAGGGTGCCCAATTCCCTGTCGGCTCTGCTGCATCTCCCCCCCTCAACAGAGTTCCAGGTGCCATGCCAGAAGCCCACCCAGTGTGTCAGCAGTCCATTATGGCCAATGGGGTTGCCCAATCCGCCCGGCTCCACTGTTTCCCCAAAAGACTACCAGGTGCCACGCTGAGGCCCACCCTGGTGTGCAACAGCTCATATGGCCAATGGGGTGCCCAATCCTCTGTCGGCTCCACAGCCCCCAAACAGCCTTCCAGCTGCCATGCCTGGAGCCCACCTCAGCATAGCACAAGTCCTGCATCGTCTACAAAAAAAAGAACCTGCAAGAAAAAAGGTTCCTCACTGACTGTCCTGACACCCCTCCCCACCTGCGCCCACCCTCTGTGCACCCTGCCTCCCCGCCCCCACCTCACCCCATACTACCCTCTGAAGTCCAGCGCAACAATCTTCAGTGGACCGGGAACATATCTGCACTCTTCAAAGCCGACCGTGAAGTGAGGAAATGCCGGTAAGCTGTATAATGGAATAAATAGAGTTTTTCAACTTTGATGCATATCTCAGGCATTTTGGGAATTTTTCACCAAATTTTCAACATGGTGTTTTTGGACCCCACCTCATGAATTCTGGCACTGTCATTTTGTTTATCAGCCCTGAAAGCTGATGTTGTGGTCTACACGGAACAACCTTTCAGGACTGATTTATGAAATGACATGAGGTAGGGCCCCAAAACTCCTAGGTTGAAAAATTCCAGAAAAATTCTAAAATTACTGTTTAGAGCATGTTGCACTGTTCTCACACACTTGTAAGTTCACGAATTTTCTATATTTTCACTCCAGATTTTCAACATTGCCATTTTACCATACCTCTATGAGCAGTATAGCTGTCATTTTTCACCTCACCCAAAATGTGTTTCACGCATGTAGTGCACAATGGCAGTCGGTGTGTGTGAAATCAATGTTGGGACTGATTAAGAAAATCACAGTGACACTGTTCAAGAGCCAAGTGTTAAAATGGCTATGTTAAAATTTGGTGAAAAAGTCTCAGAAATGACTGTTACAGTGACCATTGCGCGAGTTTCCACTCAACCTCATAAGTTCATGCATTTCTAATATTTTCAGTCCAGATTTTCACTACTGGCATTTTCCACACTTCCTTATGAACAGTACAGCTGTCATTTTGTACACCATGGCTAAAATGTGTTTTCGACTTCCAGCACAGAAATGCATGATCACTGTTGGGAATCACGTTCAGGACAGATTAAGAAAATCACAGTGACACTGTTCATGAGCGGAGGTTACAAAATGCCTGTGTTGACAATCTGCTCTAAAAATCCCCAAACCTAATTGCATTACGGATGTGCATTGAGCAGTTTCTATGAGCATTGACTTCACCAGTTTTTTAATATTTTCTTGCAGTTTCAACATTGCCATTTTTACCTCCCCATGAACAGTACAGCTGTCATTTTTTACATCCTGTTCAAAATGTGTTTCGCACCTGTGGTGCCAAAGCATGAGTCACTTTGCAAAAATCCAGCTGCCAACAAACTGATATTGCCACTGTTCATAAGGTGGGGTCACAAAAAACCCATGTTGAAAATTTGGAGTGAAATGCCAACGGAACGCCTGAGGCATTAGGACGGACCATAATGCCCAACCCTGTAGAGATTGACAGGCATCAGGTGTAACTTGGGACTCTCGCCAGTAATGCTCATACCATTCCACACCCTGCAGCCAGTGAGAGGCTTCGAGGTGTGCCTTGAACTCTTGGCCCCAAAGTTCACCCCCATTCTCTATACAGCACCCATCTCACCATATTTCCTGATGGAATGGGTGAGCATAAGCAATTTTCTCAAACCACATCCTCAGAAACATGGACATGGGTAAGGCTATGGGTGCAGTCTGTGTCCATTTGTCAAAGCGTTCGACTTAGTGGACCACAATCTCCTTCTCTCCACCCTTCGACAATTTGGCTGTGCCCCTGGACCCACAGACTGGTTCCATAGCTACCTCACAAACAGGTCCCAATCCTGCACATAGGCAAAGCTGCCTCAGTCCCCTTCCCACAAGCACTGGAGTTCCCCAGGGATCAATTCTCGGCCCCTTCTCTTCTCCATGTTTATCAATGCACTACCTGCTGAGAGTCTAAACTGTAATGTGATTCTCTATGCAGATGATCCTAGTCCTGTACCACAGTGGACAAGTCCTTGAATCCATCTCCCTACCCTCACAGGCAACTACAGGGCAGCTGAAAGCTGGTTCACATCCAGAAAACTCCTAGTAAATGAGAAAAGACGAAGGCCATGCTCTTCGGATCCAAGCCCTACTTAAACAAGACTGCCAAATCCAACACTGCCCTCAACTTATGTGCTCACGCTGGTCCCCCACTCGAGCAGGTTACCTCTTTCACCTCACCTCAGTGTTACCCTTGACTCCTCCTCATGTTTAATGATCATATAGCCCTGACCGTAAAAGATTAATCAGAAACTAGGTGCATATCGCACATCCACCTGCTTTCCCTGAGGCTCGCCGCCATTGCACAAGGAAACCTTTCTCCCTCTTGGACTACTGCTCCCCATCTACTCCCCAATACCCATAAAGCAACACTTCTGCCTATACACAACATATAATGCTGTCTGTCACTTTGTCCTCAGAGCCCCTCATTAACCCACCACTGCAACCTCTATCAGTCCTTAGGTTGGCTCTCCCCAGGCACACCTGAACTATGCTGCGAGGCTGCCTGGTGGACAACGCTCAGAAATAACCAGCTGTCCCCTTATGCTCCCTCCTCTACCTAGAGCAGCCACTAGACCCCTTAGGACCTCTTCTTTTCCAAACCTCAAGTTCCCAGTCTCTCACGATGATGGGCAGCAAGGCTTTCTCTGTAACGGCCCTCCCTCTGAATAGTCTTCCCACTTCCATTCGCACACCCCATCCCATGCATCTTTCAAAGTCAACCTTAATGCCTGGCTTTGAAGGAGTCCACCTGAAAATGCTTGCTGGGCAGAGCGGAAACCCATAAGCCACCCTAAACTACCATTACTGCTGGCCACTGCCCCTACTATCCAGAGCTCTGCAAAAGAAACATGGCTCTCGATGACTCACACTGCCTACCTTGCATGCTACTGCTACCCAGCTGGCCCGGCAACCTGCCAGAACAGGTGTCCCCACCTAGTTCAGATTAATAGTAGTCTGACGGCTCTAACTGCTCCTTTTGCCTAGCTTGTGAAACTGTTTAGCTACTCTGTGCATATACTTAACACTTTCTTCCCTGTATCTCGGCCTGTATTCCTTGTCAAATGTTATGTTATCTCTATGCCTGTAACCATTATGTAAATGATGACTGTTCTTACTGTTCTAATGTTGTTGTAACCACCATACACTACAATGTGAATTTGTATCTACTCCTGTAATCATGTTTCCTGTACTGCCACCTTGTGGCCCAGTCGTGACTGAAAATGGTCCACTGGATCAGTGCACTTATCTGGTTACCAAAACATAAATAAATAAATAAGGGCCAAAGACCCCATACACTGTGACACTTGTCAGTGTCTGCAGGGTAGGTGTGGTGAAATGGCGTGGGTCACATGCCTGACTGCCCAAAGGCACACCCCAATGCCTGTCAGTCTCTGCAGGGTGGTGGTGGGATTGGCTTCAGTTCAATACTTCACTACCATTCCTACTATGCAGCTCTCTAACTCCTACACTACCAATGCCAATGCCAGCAAGTAAACATTCAGCATTGACAAATGCTTGTTTTACATTTGAAGTAATAAAAGAAGTTCCTTTGGACCAGGTTTACAGCAGTATTTTCAGAAGTGCAGTGCCTTTTCTTTTCACCAGGAGAGACATGCTAAGCTGAAAGCTTGTTTATAGGTGCAACCTGGGAGCACAAGGAAGTTAAGAGACTTTCTCAGGGTCACACAGTATGCAAGTGGGGCTGTGGAATTCAAACCCAGATCTCCAGCTTTGCAGATCAGAGCCTTAAACCACTGCACTATACTGCCTCCTAAAGTGCCTGTTCTTCAGTATACTAGTTCTACATTTTAGTCACAAGAAAACAGCGCTTAAAGAAACCATATGAACATACGAAGAAGCCAGCAGAAGAAGGCCATTTGGTCTATCAAATCTGCTAGTATTGCAGGGTCCACAGCTTGAGCTACTGTCCCTGTGTAACCCCTAGGTGGCGCTATCCCAAGGACTACTACCCTGCCTGCTTAACTACTAACAGGTTGAGGGCCCTATGTCCAATGGCGGTGCCTCCACCCAGAGGTCAGGGTCTGCAGTAGTTAAACTAACTTGGTCATTGCCCTCTGGGACACTGCAACCCCTATCTTCCCACTAGTGGCCACACAATGCATCAGGAATATCTTCACAATGTACACTTACCCCCAGGACTGGCTCTGTCGACTGGACTCTGGGACCCCATGTAAAACAAGATGACACAGTGCAGAAGCCACAGTACACAATACTTTAACATAAACGTACCTCAGTCAGTGTAATTCTGCTGAAACAAACAGAGCTGATTTATTTAAGGAGCTGTAACAAGGAAGGGGAAATCAGGTTAATTAGGTTAAACACATTAATAATCACAGTACTGTGCGATATCTAGAGTACCAAAATGACACTTCACTGGGTACCGTGGATGGGGGGTGTTTGAATCGGTGCAGCTGGTTGGGGCCCTGTGATGGAAAAACACTTGCACAATACCCAATTGTAATCCGGAGCAGGATGGCTCAGTTTGTGAAGAAATAAAACAGCAACAATTAAATAATACGCTTGCAATTTGGTAAACAGATGGCAGAGAGCTACCCTGCTTGTACTCACAAACTCAATACTGAAAACTAGATGGAAGGCAGATTGTCCTGGATTGCCAGGAGGAGCAGACCATGTGGACAAGGTCCTTGTGACTGGACCCCACTGCAGTTTATAGCAAATGGATCTAGTCCGGATTAAGCTAGGGTTTACTTCCAGCTTCATGCACTCGATTCACTGTACAGGGATTTGAAACGCAATCCCTACAAGCATACATTTATATGTAAAAGGAAAGTACCATACTAGGCAGGCTGCTTTTCGATCCTGACTGCAATTACTGCACAATACCCGGGAGAACACACAGCAGCTTCAGTTCCTGACAGACCGAGATATTCAGCAATTTCTCCAGTCTTTACAGGGTGAGCCTGGTTTCTACTCTTCAGATCTCCTTGATTCTCCTCACAGGTAGGATTCAGTCCAAACGAATGCTTGCACAGGCTGCAGACCGAAACTCAGGGCCTTACAGTGATTCCCTGCAGAAACTATACACATCAGAAGCACAGAGCTCCTTGTCTCTTCACTGCCAAAACTCATCTGATCTTTCCAGTAGACAGAGCCAGGCATTTCCTTTGAGTTCCTCCCAGTTCAGTTGGCTGGTCTGGCTGTCACTCACAATAAACTCCCCCTGTT
The DNA here is from genome assembly GCA_016271365.2 of Neoceratodus forsteri. NCBI lineage: Eukaryota > Metazoa > Chordata > Ceratodontiformes > Ceratodontidae > Neoceratodus > Neoceratodus forsteri. Next base: position 153,018,584 of record CM028131.1, on the reverse strand, counting down.
GGTGCAAAAGGCATCGAAGTCCAAACTACAATGCCCAGAGGCATCTGCCATACAGTCCCATTGTGGCTGGCTCAGCTTAAGAGTCCAAGTTCTGATTTGCCAGCAGCAGGCTGCATTTTAAAGGTCCCCCACACTGATTGGTCCAGTTCAGCAGTTCAAAACCAGAATGGAGGGCTAGGCAAAACAGTTCAGACTGCAAAGGAAAGCAGGTTAGACAAACTGTATTTTCATTATTACTCTAAATGATTTCGGCAAACAGTTACATCTTTGAAAAGTGCTCACTCTGCCCACTTAGCGACAGCAGAAACAGAACAATTGGCAGCAGCTCGAGTGGAACTCAAGCAGGAAACACACAGTCCCCCCATACAACTAATTATGTCTGCAAGCAGACAACTCTTAAAGAGACAGTACCAGAGGCTCTAAAAGCACTCACAGATAAACGGCTTAAACGCCAAACACCATTCAGGCTTGGAGCATACAAGCAAGCTGCTGGAATACATTTTGGGAACCCCCATTTGCAGGGTTACACCTTCCTGGCTCTGGGAAAGCTTGCGTCCGTGTCGGGCAAGTGCCCCATAAGTTTCAATACAACCATATACATTCACATCAGTATCACATTAGGTGTATACATGTAATCATCAGTCAATATATCACTTTACCAGAAACACATTTCTGAAACTTTGTGGTACGTCACTCTTACACAGTACATACACATTGTACCACAACTCAGGTTATTACCTCTTGTACATGAAACCTGAAGAAGGGGCCCTTCCCTATCAGCTACCTTGGGGCTGATGGGGCAGGGGCACCATAACTAGAGGGCAACACAAGTAACTTTGGAGTTAGCACTGATGTTCAGTTTGGGCAATGAACCCAGGGACACATACACTCCTTTATGGACAACATTGAGAGGCAAGTCCACAGGCCTCCCAGGGAATCATAACTGAGGTGCACCACAGGCTTTACAGCTCGACCAGTCTTTCTGGGGAACTGTTACAGTCTCTGCACTCTGAGCCTCATTTTCAGCATTGTCCTCACTTGTCAGGGGTCTCCATTGGAGTAGAGAGCTAGAACTTGGAGCACTTTCAGCTCCAGGAGTTACTGATCTCTGAGTACACAACACTTGGCTCACATGAAGAGCTTTCGGACACTGGCAGTGGACCGCCAGGGCACTCAAAATACTCTTCTTGTTCTGGTATATGACCAGTTTGTTTCAGTCCATCATTTTCCTCCTGAAAGCTCAAACAATTCAACCATACACAATGATTTCATATCATCTGACTTGATGCTTTGCACTTCACTTTCTGGGAGCATTGGCTCCAGGGACAGAGCTGGGGCTTAGACAGTCCAGAAGGCCCAGCTTCATCTCCAGTATTGACTAGGGGATTGCCCTGAAACAACTGACTCAGTTCATAAGAAGGGTAGTATTCAAAGCCACACTCACTTTCCTTTGATATGGACCGACAGTTATGCTCAACTGGGACTTGTGGAGGGGAACACTTTAACTCAGCTTCTGTAGGTGCAGACTTTCTTGATTTTTCCTTAGCAGCAGCTCTAGTCACTGGTCCAGAGGGGTATTTTCTGGGGCTCAGACTCAATCAAAATTTGTCTAGTGGGCAGTAAATGATTTCTATGCATTGTTTTAACATCTTTTGAATTATTCTCAGGCCTTACTTTATACACAGCCAGATCATCTAGTTTGCCACTACAATATGAGGGAGATGGTGCCACTGGTCAGCAATCTTATGTTTGCCATGCAGTCCCAGATTTCTGCAACACCCGATCTCCCTCCTGGAGTTTCTGTGCTTTCACCTTTTATCATACCTTTCTTTGTTGGCCGATTTCTTTTGGCAGCCATGGTTTGAGCCAGTTGGTATGCATGATTTAGCTGGGCCTTTAACTTTTGCACATACTGTAAATAGTTGTCAGCTCGAATACCATCAGGAGAGACCCAAAACACACATCTATCAGCAATCGAGCTTCTCTTCCAAACATCAGCGGTGGGGAGAACCCAGTGGCATCACTTTTGGTGCAGTTGTAGGCATGTACCAGGGTGCTAATTTGTTGGCTCCATCTAGGCTTGTCCTTTGGGTGGAGGGTGCCTGGCATATCTAGCAAAGTGCAGTTGAAACGTTCAGGCTGTGGGTCCCCTGGGGTGGTAAGGGTGGTTCTGGTTTCGCCTCCCCACAGAAAGCATCTCTTTGATCAGACAACTCTCAAAGTCTCTCCCTTGATCAGAATGGATTCTTTGTGGAGCCCGTAGTGAACAAAAAGTTTTACCAAGTACTTTTGCCACAGTGGATGCCTTCTGGTCCTTGGTGGGAAAGCTTGGGCATATTATCAGTGTCAGTGGCTCAGTAGGTAGCACACTCGCCTCTGAGGCTGGGAGATCAGAGGGCTGTGGGTTCAGTTCCCACATCTGGCACTTGGTTAATATCCCAATACTGACACTGTAGTGCAGCATGAGAGGGTGCTGCAATTCTGAGGTGCCATCTTTTGGATGAGATGTTAACCGAGGTCCCATCTGCCTGGATTGGTGATAGTTCAGGTGGATATTAAAGATCCCATGGCACTTATCGAAAAGAGTAGGGAATTTTATTAAGCAAAAGAAACATAACATCAAGTTGTACATGAAATAACAAATGAAAAGAGTCTAACATCATATAATAAATAAAACACACGTAGTCATAAGAAAATGAGATACAGAAACAAAAAATAGTAATATCCTCAAAACAGTGAAACATTAACAATTAATGCAGAAAATGTACATTCTTCCAAAAGGAAGTAAAACAAGTAATTGAAAGTTGTTTATGCTCCAATTCCATAACAGTCAATAAAGCATTTTCCATTTGTTGTATAATATTGGGTGGAAAGGTCAGAACTTGCTGTAGGACATATTGACAGCGAGCTTGCCACAAACAGTATTTACATACAACAAAAATTACTCTGAGGGTACTAGGATGAAATTTCATCCAAGGAGCAGAGAAATCTAATATCAGAATCTGATATGTAATCCTACTAAAAATGGCCACTTCCATTTATTAACTAGTGTTTTCCAAAATAAAATAGCATCTGGGCAGTCAAAAAAAAAAAAAGATTTAGTTTCCTCAATGTGAGTGCAGGAAGATTTAGGACAGTACCGTTCCTGAGAGGATTTATGTTTTAAATTTCCAAACAGGTAATCGTCCATGACAACACAGCCAAGTAACATCCCACATATGTAAAGGGATTCTTGTATCTCAAAGTAGGGATAGAACGCAGTCTAATCGAGAAGGAGGGCAAAACAGAAACTGTAATACTGGTCTAGAAATATTTACAAAAGTATTATATAATTGCTTTCTAGATAGCATTAGAATGGATGTCTTCTATCTACAGCATAAGTTGGAAAACAGGGACAAGGGAATATAGGTGGAGCGTGTCCCAGTTACCTATTACAGTACTCATGGCATAGCTAATCCAGGTATCACAAACATGGGATGAATCAGACTCTAAGAAAAGTTGAAAAGACAAAGAAAGAAAAAAAGCAATAGGGTGAATCATGGCAAGTCCTCCTGGTGTATAGGCAAATATGTGATGTCACGCTTAACAGGATTGAGGCGACTGCCCCATACCATCTGAAAGAACACACTAAAGAGTCTGGTTTCTAAATGTCAGGGAGAAGCATATACATAACTAAGAAACAAAAAATGGGAAGGATAAATTTTTAACAACTAATACCCTCTTTCTCTTCCTAATTTCCATGACTTCCATATATTTGACCTTATACTCCCCAATACTAAGCGTTTTCACAGTTATAGGTGGCTATATCCATGACATTAAACCAGATCCCAAAATACGTTGAGGAGCGTACAAGTCCGAATACCATCCACATCAGAGACTACTGCAGATTCAGGGTCTAAGGGGATGAGAGACACTCTTCTGAAGGTTAAGAGTGCCCTCTGAAAGCACCGAAAAATTTTGAATATGCCAACAGCCCGGTCTCCAAGCTTTAGTCCTGACAAATAACACAACATCATCTGCATACTGTATGCAGAAATCTTAACTGGGGTAAGGTTGGGTAAGGTGCAAGACCTATAATGAAAGAATCCCATTTAATTTGACAGATTATTGGATCCAGTGCAAAAGTATATAATAACGGGCTTAACAGACAGCCTTGAGAATTCCAACCATCTGGAGAAGAGTATCTCCCACAAACCATTTACTATAGGTGCAAAGTAAGCTAGGGAAAATATGAGTGAGCCAGCGGAGAAAAATTTCTGGGATACCATAGGATTCCATGACCTGTAATAAGTAAGAGTGTTGTACTGAATCAAGTGCCTTTGCTTGGTCTAGGAAAGGACAAACCCTGAAACAGCATTACAGCATTTGGCCTCAAAAATCTCTCGGAGGAGGAATAGACTTGTGTATCAGAACGTCCCGGAACAGCGCATGATTGGGCAGGGTCAATAAGGTCAGGAGCAACACGTAATAATCGTGTACTCAGAATTCTTGCCAAAAGTTTAAAGTTTGTATTAAGAAGATGAAGAGGCCTCCAATTTTGTAAAGATCAGGTATCTCCCTTCTTATAGATAAACTTAAGAAAGGACATGCCAAATCGGGATATCTTCCTAGATTGTAGGATATAATTGAAAACTTCAGTCAGTACTTCCAGTAAATCGTCTCAAAATGTTTTATAGAACTCATGTGTTGAGCCATCAGGACCAAGGGTTACCTGCAATTGAAGGTGAGAGATGGCATGCCACTTCCTCCTGAGTAATTAAGGCAACCAGTTCCGAAATATGGTGCATAGGGAACTGTGGGAATGGAGCTGAAAAACCGATGACAGGTCTGGCAATGCAGATGGCGATGTCCAGAGAAGGGAACTAAAATGGTGCAGGGTCTGCACCGAAGACACATGAAGAGACTTAAGGAGCTTAATATGTATAGCCTCGAGGAAAGGAGGGAGAGGGGGACATGATAGAAACTTCAAGTACCTCAAGGAATCGGCAAAGTCCAGGAGGGTAGCATCTTTCAAAACAAGAGGTGTGCAAGAACAAGGGCACAATTTGAAGATGGGAGGCGACTCAGAGGTAATTTAAGGAAGTATTTTTTTCAGAGAGGGTTGTGGATGCATGGAACAGCCTTCCGGAGGAAGTTGTGGAGTCAAAAACAGTGGTGAGAATTCAACATGCATGGGACAGTCATAAAGGCAATTCTGGGGGTGGGGCAGAAAAGAAGTAGGCTGCTGGTTAACTAGGATCTGCAGCTTATCCCTTAGGTAGGAAATGGGCAGACTGGGTGGGCCAAGCGGTCCTTATCTGCCATCAAATTCTATGTTTCTATGTACAAAACTGCTGTTGTAAATGAGAGCGTGCAATAGACAACATACCAGGAATATCATAAACAAGTATCGCCCTGTTGATTCAATAAACCATGCATAACTGTAGTCGAATCTTGTCTTTATATGCTGAAAATGGGTTCGCAGAGGGGAAGTCGAGGTTCCTACCCTCATGAAAAATTCCAATGTATGAACACTTTCATACTGGTATGCAAACATTTAACGTTTTACATTGGCAATTTGGGAAGAATAATCAATAGGGAAGTAGCAGACAAAGACATCAGTTTATATAATTGATTTCTATGAGTCAAATATGTAATGTACTTATCACGGAGCACCCATTTCCCATAATCTGAAAAATTATATATCCAATTAGTATCTGTCCACCATGTTAGAATAGAATCATAACAGCATAGAACCGAGATCCGAGCATGAAAGAGGAGACAAACTTGTGCTTGCATAGTAATAGAAGAGAATAGAGAATTGTTCAATTTCCACTGAGTCGAAGTGGAGGATAGAGAAAGTGGGAGGTATTCAAGAGAAACATGTAAGTTAGTAAATGGTGATCAGAAAGTTCTGTGGGGCAAGAAGGCAGTATAGGGACACAGTGTTGAGAAGAAAAAAATAATCAATCCAGGTGTGAAAAAGTGATCTATAATAGGTATGTCCAGCATCAGTATGTAAGGATCGATATGCATCAGCGAGACCGATATCCTTCATTAAGGTAGACAAAGCAAGGAGGTCACAATAAATTTTCTTCCCTCTGCTGTCCTGTATGCAAAATCAATCGAACAGTTGAAATCCCTCCCCAAATAATATGTTTATTTGTACACAAATAAGGTTTCACTAGGTCAAATAAATGAATCGAGTAGCTTTAGTTTGTAGGCCATAGATATTAATTAGACGAAAATGATGAACTTGAAAGGTACAGTCCAGAATTAATGCCCTGCCAGGACAAACATCAGTAATCGTGAAATGGAAAATGCAGAGAAGAAAAACAGAACAGCCACACCATCAGCAACATCCCCCAAAAGTCCAATATGGGGCCTTTAATCCATCCCGTTTAAGTTGCTGAACCTCAAAAAGGCAGTTAGGCAGTTTCTTGAAAAAAGAATATCAATGGGGAGAAGCGGCAAGATGAAAAAAAATCCTCTTCTTGTAGCTTTTATGCTACAAACATTGAAAAAGCTAGTTCTAATGGAAGCCAGAACGAGCCGTTAGTTAACCACTCCCATCTGTAAGGGCCATATTCTTCTGTTTCTTACTCCCTTTTGTAATTTCGTAGTTTTTTACGGGAAACATCAGGAGGTTTAGCAGTAGTAAGGTCCATGTCCTAGGGCAATATAGAAGTATCTGAATCACCATCAGATTCCTCTCTTCCTCCCCAGAGACAGTCAAAAGGATTGGAGGAGGAATTTCAGAGTTTTCACAGTTTTCGAGCAGTTGCCCTGGTGACCAGCTCACTGGGTTGAAAACCTTCTGAATCCACAATGGAAACCTCAGGAGGTGTAGTAGGTGTGGTGGAGAAGCAACAGGAGATACAGTATCAAGAGGGGTGCTATCATGAGGGCAGCTCAACTACCACCAGAGGAAGTTGAATGGGGGCAATATCCATGGTGTTGGACACAGCAACCTGAGCAATAGGCCATTCTTGTGCTTTATCCTGCGCTTTTGAACCAGCAGATCAGGATTCCACCCTCCTGATGGTTTTGCGCCCAGGGACATTGATGGTATGCATGTCCTTTTCATCCATCAACTACACTGAAACACATTCTACGAGGGAAACACTAGGGTGGCCATACCCCAACATAAACTACATTTTAATAAATCACACGTGCTGCCTGAAGTGTGTGGGCACCACATTTGTAGCAGGCTCTGGGTTGTCCCCTGTAAAAGCAGACACCCTATCTTTACCTAAGAAAAACTATTAGGTAAGTGAATTACTTCAGAGTTAACCAGGAAAAGTTTACCCAGAACTTCCATCCTCCCATCCAGAGTCCCTCTTCATCTACAATGGCTTTGGGGGATAAGACGCATAATGATTTTGCAGCCAATGGTATATGTCGCTAACACTAACACCCTCATTTCTAAATACAATGGTAACAGTACGAACAGCAGGTTTAGTAAGAGAACAACATAGAAAGGAATCCAAAGGAGGTATTCTTTAAAGTGGCGTATTGATGCCAAAATCTATCTAAACCACTATTAGTTTTGAAGCTGATGTCAAAGTTTCTTCCCCAGAGACATGAATTAAGGCATACATATCAGATGCCTGAAAATGCATGGTACCTTTCAATAAGGTCTGTGCCACATAATAGCGGTCAGGGAAGTCTGGAAGGCCACCCTTATAACGCAAAACGAACTGCATTACATCTAGGTGCCTGTTCCAGTTTATTTTAAACAAATCAGAAAGGACAGGTCCTCTGCCAGAAGCAAGAGGGGTTCCAAGGGGAAGGTTGTAATGCAGGAGTCATAGTCGGAAGGCCTTCCCGGGATCATCTAGGAGATGGTGGAGTGGCTGCTGCAGGAATGGATTCTGGAATGGGTGAGGTGCTTTACCAACCGAATCAGTGGTCTTTCCAGTCCTGAGCTAAGGTAATAAGGCGGGTCAACAGGTAGGGGCTCCGCTGTGGAGCTACTAGTATGAATTGTTGAAACGGTATCCTGAAAATCCATAATATCCCCCAATTAGCCCCAGAAACAGTAGGTGGCAGAGACTGTACAGTGTCCTTAACAATAGAAATGTCCTGTTGTATAGGTACCTCGTTGGAGCTCTTGTTGTATGCTGCAGGCCTGGTGGGTGAAAATAATACCCGTGTTGTTCAGCATCCCAGGAGGGGTCCGAGTCAGGAACCTGAGGCAGTTCTCTTCCATCCTGTGCTTTTGCAAGGCTCCATGGTAGTCCAGGAATGATCCACGACATCGAAGCAGTTTTTAAACCGAAGCGAGCGAAGGATAGCATCAGTAGAGGACAGAGCCATAGTGTCCAAAGGGGGTTTGTCCGACTGGATGCAAATCTGATCCTCCCAAAGGTGGCTCCAAAGCTGCGGTGACTCTCCTGGAGATAGAGGCGGAAACACAAGGGGGAACATCCTGTGGTACACTCTGCAACGGCAAGACAACTAGTTCCGCATTGGAAACCGGCACAGTCAGCTCCGGAACGAGTAAAGGCTCCAAAACAATAGGCTTTTCAAAGTGAATGCTCCATCGTAGTGCTGGTGTGTGCCATTTCTGGTAGCAAGGTATGTATGACCTCTTCTGTATCAGAAGGCATCTCTGAGACTGAAGTAAGGCAGGGCTGCGCCCGATAGCAGCGGTATCAAGAAGGTGCAGCACCGGCGTGGTGCTGACACCGTACTGAATCATCCATGTCTGTGAACGGAAGTCCCCTACTGACGAGAGTAGGAATTTCCAGCGGCCCTGGCCAATTCCTCATTCACTAAAAATACCACCAACAGCTTAATCTGGTTCAAGGTCAGTTGGCATTCTTCTGTATCCCTCCCCTGGGTCATGTCTGAAAATAGGCAGGATTTGTCTAGTGCACTTACCCGGTCAACAAAAACTAAATAAATAAAATAAATAAATAAATATCTCATAAAATGGTCAGTGACCACCAACACATTACTAATATTTCTTTGATCTGACTCCAAACTCAGAAAATCAATACAGACCAGCTCCATGGGTGCACTGGTGGTGATGTTAACAAGGGGGCAGCCCTCGGGGCAAAGCTTTCTCTGTAAGCAGATACTACAAGTTCAAATGTGTTGCTCCACATCCCCCATCTTAGGCCAATAGAATCTGGATCTCACCAAGTCAAGTGTTCTGTCTATACCAAGGTGCCCCATGTGGTTGTGTAAAGACCTCAGTACTGAGCCTCGAAGGCAGTGGGCAGCACTAGTTGTTGTTTGTCTACTTGTCCCTCTGTCTACTGTTTCTCTGTATAACAGTCTATTGATCAGTTTCAACTTAGGACCTTCTTTGTATAACAATGCAGTTCTCAAATCAGTGAAACGTAATTTGGACACATCTTTCCTGCATAGAGGGCTTCTAAAGCTGATTTGATCATGGGATCATGGGATTGAGTCCACCGAATACTGTTATTGTCCAGCTGAGGCAGTGCACCAATGTCTATTGCAGAAAAGTGGCAATAAGCAGCAGGTATGCAATTCTCAGAGGGTCCCAAACAATCCACCATACAGATCCACTACGTCCGTGGACATTTGTTCCTCCCTGTCAAACTTCTGGCAGAGTGTTGGAATATCAGGTTCTGTCAGTCTGACCCAGTCATTCTGGGGAACAGGCCTCCGGGAGAGGCATAAGCATCTATGTGGTTCAGGCCTGCTCTGTAGTCAACAGCATAGTCATATGTAAATAATGCAGAAAGCCACCTATGGCCAGTGGCATCCAACTTAGCTGAAGTCTGCACATAGGTCAAAGGATTATTGTCAGTTTTTACTAGTATCTTAGCCCCATACAAGTACTCATGGAATTGGTCAACAATAGCCACTTCAAAGCTAAGAACTCTAACTTATGTACAGGATAGTTCTTTTCGGATGGGGTCAGGCTTCTACTGGCAAAGGCCACTGGTCTCAGGCCATTCTCGTGTCTTGGTACAACACAGCCCCCAACCCTTGCAAGCTAGCATCAGTGTGCAGGAGATAAGGTTTTGTTGGATCAGCATAGGCCAGCACTGGAGCATGGGTAAGTTGATATATGATCTCATGAAAAGCAGTCTCACAATCAGGAGTCCAGCGGGCCCAAATACTTCACTTGACGAAAATACACTCCTTCAGTCTCGAGGACACTGACTTTTGTATTTTTGTGGGTTGGGGATACCCTTGAGTAAGGTTAAGTAAAGGGCTGATCACTCTTGAATAGTCCTTGATGAAATGCCGATAATAACCACAGAATCCCACGAATCTTTGCTGTTCTTTTTGATTTTGGGCTGTGGCCAGGTGGTCCAAGGCTTGACTATACTTGGGTCGGTCTCTATTCCTCAGTAGATACTATGTGTCCCACACACTTTACTGATGTTTGAAAGAATTGACACTTATCAATGGACAGTTTAAGCCAAAGTCTTCCAGTCAGTCCAACACCTTGAATAATCTGCTCTATCTTCCTCCAGTGAGCTGCCAGACACAATAACATCATCTAGGTATACCAGGCACTCTAGCAAGTTCATGTCCCCACTGCACACTCCATCAATCATTGAAAAGTGGCTGGGGTGCCTGAAATCCTTGAGGCATCCTCATGGAATTCATAGAAACCAAGCGGACAGATAAAGGCTGTCTTCTCATGGTCCTCTCGGGCCATCGGGATCTGGTAGTACCCTGCGGAGATCCAGCACAGAGAATCACTTGCTCCCATTTAGGCAGTCAAAGCATCCTGAATGCGGGCATTGTGTACTGCTCAGGAATAGTCCGCCAGTTTAAAGTGTAATAATCCACTCACATCCTTACTGTCCCATTCTTTTTCTCACTACCACAATGGGGAAACATAGGGCTTCTGATTCTTGTATTATACCAGCAGCTAGCATCTTTGGCAGGTGCCATCTCGCATCACCTATATCAGCAGGTGCCAGGCGCCGAGACCTCTCAAGAAATGGCCTTTCATCATGCAGCCGATATGGTGCTCAGCTCCTTGCATGCATCCTATGTTCAATTCCTTTAAAGAAAACACCTGGTCTCTGGGGAAGCTTCTCACTGATCCTCACTTTCCATTCAGCTGGCAACAGGGTCACGAAATCAAACAAGTCAGGCATTACTCTGTCATTCTTCCCAAACTCTTGCTACTGGGTAGCACTGCAGTGTCTGCACAATGCACATTAGCCAGGGTGCAACCTCTATTACTCGAATCTCTCTGTCAGATACATTATGAACTTGAACCATTACCCTTCTGGCATAAGCATGGGCTCTAGCAGACAAAATACTAGGCTTGACCAGCAGTCCTGCGGCAATTTTCCATCACCTGGTGCATCCAACATTAATATTTATTCTTGACAGCCTTTCTGATACAGACCTCTCCCTGTAAGGTACACTGGGCATTTGGCGCCAGGATCAGAGACTCAGGATCCTTCTTCCAGATAATTCCAACTGGTTCTACTTTTTCAGCATCTCTCTGTGCCTCATAGGCCTTCTTGATCAGGGCGAATTCTTAAAGCTCTACTAGTCCTTGACCCCAACACAACTGTGTCAGCCATCCAAACATATGAGCATTTGTTCCAATCTACAAGGGATCCCATCATACAGTCCAGTGGGGGACACACTAAGGCTAGGGTCTGTATTTGTTCAGCCACTCCAGCCACGGAGGTGGGGAAAGCAGCCAAATGCGGATATACCCGGAATAGGGGTAGGCCTTCTCACTTAACCCCCATACATGCAGTCCTTCTAATGGTTGTAAGGGTACATCTGACAAATGCTTCTGATACCAATCCTGGAACATAATTGTCACTTGGGAGCCACTGTCTAATCAGCTCTTATAGACACTCCATTCACCTTTACAGTGGTCTCCATGGAGGGACTCACTATTCTGGACCAGGCTGGAGAGGTGGTAGCGGGGCCTGAGCAACTGACCTTGACACAAAGGGATGTGAGTTAGCATTTTTTGGACCCTCACTTGGATCATTTCATGCACCTCTCAACCACTGATTTGTTCTCCAAAGCTCTCCTTGTAGCCTGTATGCAACTTTGTCTGTGTCTTTTGGGACCGCATTCTCTCTTCATGTGCCCATCCTTCCCACAATTATAGCAAAACATACTTTCTGGAGTTTGAGCTGGCGAGACATCACACTGGAAGCCAGGGGTACTACTAACTGGAAACCTTGGTGCCATCTCCGCTCATGCATGATAAGCATTTGGAGGCATCTCATCAATTTCCCCACTTCCATGGCCAAGACATCAAGTTTCGAACTATTGTCAACATGAGGTGCCTGGATAGGCACCTCCACCCCATAGAAGAAGTGGTGGGGCAAGTGTCAGTGCTCACACTGGTAGGAGGCGGCCTTCATGATGGGACTGTCTGTTACTTCTAATCTCTCTCAGCACTTAGCCCCATTGCAGAAACTTATCTTTTTCCTTCTCAGAGCACTCATTAACTGCCAACCTCTGCCCCGAACTTCACTTGATGGGTCACCCTCAGTCACTCGGTCATAGCAGCAGTTATTGGTGCTAGTCCCTCCCGAGGTCACGTCTTTCAACTTTTCAAATTTCTCTCATTAGCTCATCATAGGAGGGTGGGTATTCTAGTCAATTGACCAGGCGTAACTGAAGTAACAACAGTTCTGAGAAGGGGCAGACTTAAGGATCCTGTCCAGCCTGGTTCGGTCCAATTCAATCGCTGGCAAACTACCCTTTCTGAGGTATTCTTGCAACAATTTTTCCAGCTGAGATACATACACAGACAACTCCCTTGGTACTGTTGTGCATTTCTTACTCTCCACCACAGGTCCTCATCAGAATCTGGGCTCCCATACACATTCTCCAAGGCCTCAAGATAGTCCTGTGCAGTCGCTTCAGGGTTACTGGCCAATTTAGCATGGATAGTAGCCAGGGCAGAACCCGGAGGCTCTCACTAACCCTCTTTTGTTTTTCGACTACTGGCATTGCCATTCTAGCACCTGAGGACAACATAGTCTATCCAGGTCTCCCAGTCATCCTCCTTGGGGGTAGGGAGGGTGCCAGAGAAGATCCTCAACCTTCAGTAAGAGTCGTGTTCAATGGCAGATGCAGAAATAGGAGTCTGCATTGGTTCAGCCACTATAACGGGTACTGGAGCAGGAGAGGATATTGGGGAGGAACACCCCAGGTGGCAGAATAGTTCTTCAAGTCCTCCACAGTTTTCCTTCCTCCAGCAACCAATTGTAAATTCCCTCAAAAGTTTCGAGATGGTGGGTGGGGCTCATTCCTCCTGGGTCTTTACTGTCCTTAGTTATCACTCTCCAGGCAGTGAGGGCTCCTCTGGGGTAATAGTCTGTGGCACTTTGGAGCTATCTATGGGATCCTTATACTCTACTAGGTTCGACCCACCACCACATGGTTTTGTAAACCTTCCACTTTGGAAAGTACTCCCTATACAGTGTCTCTATTGATACCCAGGGGATGTCCAGGATAAGCATAGCATTTTGGGGTCGATCTCCTCCCAGTACTCCACTCCACCAACGGTGCACAGCCACTTTCTTGGGGTACCCATTATTTATTTATTTATTTACAGTGGTTAGTAATGTGGCCACTAGAGGCATCACAATCCCAGCAGTGCCTCCAAGATGTAACCCCTAGGTGGCGCTATCCCAAGGGCTACTACCCTGCCTGCTTAACTATTAACAGGTTGAGGGCCTAGGTCCAATGGCGGGTGCCTCCACCCAGAGGTCAGGGTCTGCAGTAGTTAAACTAACTGGGTCACAGCCCTCTGGGACACTGCAACCCCCTTTCTTCCCACTTGTGGCCCACACAATGCATCAGGAATATCTTACAAATTACACTTACCCCCAGGACTGGCTCTGTCGACTGGACTCTGGGGACCCCCTATAAAACAAGATGGCACAGTGCAGAAGCCACAGTACAATACTTTAACATAAACGAATACCTCAGTCAGTGTAATTTTGCTGAAACAAACAGAGCTGATTTATTTAAGGAGCTGTAACAAGGAAGGGGAAATCAGGTTAATTAGGTTAAACACATTGATAATCACAATACCAGCGCATATTCAGAGTCCCAAATGTCACTTTCACTGGGTACCCAGGATGGGGGCTAGCCAGGATCAGTGCAGCTGGTTGGGGCCCTGTGATGGAAAAAACACTGCACATACCAATTGTAATCCGGAGCCGGATGGCTCAGTTCGTGAAGAAATAAAACAGCAACAATTAGATAAAACACTTGCAATTTGATAAACAGATGGCAGGGAGCTACCCTGCTTGTACTCACAAACTCAATACTGAAAACTAGATGGAAGGCAGATTGTTCTGGATTGCCAGAAGGAGCAGACCATGTGGACAAGGTCCTTGTGACTGGACCCCACTGCAGTTTATAGCAAATGGATGTAGTCTGGATTAAACTGGGTTTACTTCCAGCTTCATGCACTCAATTCACTGTACAGTGGATTTGAAGCCTTGATTCCCCACAAGCACTACACATTTATATGTAAAAGGAAAGCACCATACCAGGCAGGCTGCTTTTCGATCCCGACATAATTACTGCATGATACCTGGGAGAACACACAGCAGCTTCAGTTCCTGACAGACCGAGCGATTCTGCAATTTCTCCAGTCTTCTACGGGTGAGCCTGGTTTCTACTCTTCAGATCTCCTTGATTCTCCTTACAGGTTGGATTCAGTCGAACGAATGCTTGCACAGGCTGCAGACCGAAACTCAGGGCCTTACGTGATTCCCTGCATAAACTATACACCGCAGAAGCACAGAGCTCCTTGTCTCTTCACTGCCAAAACTCATCTGATCTTTCCAGTAGACAGAGCCAAGCATTTTCTTTGAGTTCCTCCCAGTTCAGTTGGCTGGTCTGGCTGTCACTCACATAAACTCCCCTGTTGGTGCAAAAAGGCATCGAGTCCAAACTACAATGCCCAGAGGCATCTGCCATACAGTCCCATTGTGGCTGGCTCAGCTTAAGAGTCCAAGTTCTGATTTGCCAGCAGTAGGCTGCATTTTAAGGTCCCCACACTGATTGGTCCAGTTCAGCAGTTCAAAACCAGAATGGAGGGCTAGGCAAAACAGTTCAGACTGCAAAGGAAAGCAAACTGTATTTTCATTATTACTCTAAATGATTTTGGGCAAACAGTTACATCTTTGAAAAGTGCTCACTCTGCCCACTTAGCGGCGGCAGAAAGCGGAATGATTTGGCAGCAGCTCGAGCAGGACTCAAGCAGAAACACACGTGCCCCCATACAAACTAATTATGTCTGCAAGCAGACAACTCTTAAAGAAACAGTACCAGAGGCTCTAAAATCACTCACAGATAAACGGCTTAAACGCCAAACACCATTCAGGCTTGGAGCATTCAAACAAACTCCTGGAAGACTTTTGGGAACCCCATTTGCAGGGGTTACACCTGCCCTCCTTCCCACTACTCCCATCCTCCTACCCATGTTCCTTACCTTCCCCATGCCTATCCCAGCCTCTCTTAAAGCCTTTCTTAAAGCTGCCACTGTCTTCAATGAGATGTCCTCTTCTGCAGCGCATTTCAAGAGTTCACCACCCTCTCTGTGTAGAAGTGCTTCATGACCTCCTTCCTAAACCTCCCACCCTCCAGCTTAAGACTTTGCTCCCTCGTGTTATGGTTGCCACCTCATCAGTCTTATTTATCTCGCTCAACTACTTGAAGGTCCCTCTCTCTCTCTCTCCTGTCTTTCAGGAGTACATGTTCAGTACCCTCAACCTCTCCTCATATGCCTTACCCTGCTGACCTGCTATCATCTTTGTAGCCCTCCTCTGGACCTTCTCCAGCAGGTTAATGTCCTTTTCAGGTGTGGACACCAGTACTGAACTCCATACTCTAGATGCAGCCTTACCAGTGACCTGTACAAGGGCAGTATAACCTCCTTTCTCCTACCACTGATCCCCCTAGATATGCATCCCAGCATATTGTTTGCCTTTGCTGCTGCTTTCTTGCACTGTGTGGAGTGCTTCAGGTCACTAGTGATCATCACTCCCAGGTCCTTTTCCTCCTCTGATGCAGATACTCTGACTCCACCCAGGTAGTACTCTGTCCTGGGATTCTTGGCTCCATTATACATAACTTTGTATTTCTTGTCATTGAAGTCAAGCTACCAGATTCTGGACCACCTCCTCAGCTTTTCCAGATCTTCCTGTAGGTCCTGTATCCCTTCAGCTGTGTCCACACTCCCGCAGAGCTTGGTGTCATCCGTGAATAGGCACATTTTGCCATTAATGCCATCCCCAATGTCATTGATAAAGACATTGAACAACACCGGCCCCAGCATGGAGCCCTGTGGGTCCCCACTGGTTACCTCTCTGGTGCCAGATAACTCCCCCCACCACAACAACCCTCTGGGTTCTGTCCGTCGGCCAGTTTTCCACCCGTCTGGCCATCTTTCCCCCAACCTATGATCCACCAACTTTCTGATCAACCTTTATGGGGCACAGAGTCAAAGGCCTTGCTGAAATCAAGATAGAGGATGTCTACCACTTGGCCCCTGTCTACTGTCTTAGTGACACAGTCAAAGAAGTCAATCAGATTCATTTGACAAGCTCTCCCCTATGAACCCATGCTGTCTTGCATCCTGTAGACCATGCTCCTCTAGATATTCCACCAAACCTTCCTTTAGTATGGTCTCCATGAGCTTGCCCACAGTGGAGGTCAGACTGACTGGTTTGTAATTCCCTGGGTCATCCTTGGGACCACTTTTATGGAGGGGCACTACATGTGCTGTTCTCCGGTCCTGCAGTACCATACCTGACTCTAGTGAACTATTAAATAGGTCTGCCAGTGGTCCTGCCAGCTCCTCAGCCAGTTCCTTTAGTACCCTTGGATGTACTCTGTCTGAGCCTGGTGATTTATCCACCTTCAATGCCAGCAGCCCTTCCCTCCCTCCCTCATTCTATTCTCCTCTATCACTACATCTGTGTTCCCTCCCCATTCCTCTTTTCCTCCTGAAGGCACTGGTCCGTCCTTCTCCCTGGTGAAGATGGAACAGAAGTATTTGATTTATTATCTCTGCTTTCCCCATTATCCTCCACCCACTCCACCCCTTTTTAAGCCTAACAATCCCTTCTTTCTTGTCCCTTTTCTCAGTTATATAGCGAAAGAATTTAAATTTTACATGCACCCTGTGTTGGGTGCCTAGATAAACTCCTTGAGCTTCACTCTCGAATATATTGGCACCCAACACCTCAGGTGTGTAAAATTCTCATTACACACACCTCCCCATACTTATTCTATTTTTAATGCATTCCTCAGGATGTGCATCACAAAGCTGAAGGCCAAGTGTCTTACACCCTTGAAAAGTGCAAATACTTGCAATTTTAAAATGATTCACTGCTCTTTTGTATTATATATGAACATATGAATCTGCCAGCAGAAATAGGCTTTATGATCTATCAAGTTAGTCTGCTCAAATCACGTGGCTTCAAGCACCACCCTATTGCAACTACCTTACCTTCCTCTCCCCCCCACCTTTACCCCCCTCGCACCCTGTCCAATGCCCTTTAAAACTGTCCACTGTGCTACAGGATACCACCTCATTGGTAGAGTGTTCAATTTCTCCACCATCCTCTCTGTGAAAAAATGCCTCCTCATCTCTCTCTGATATCTTCCACCCTCTAACCTGAGACCATGCCCTCTGGTGTCCTTCCTCTCCTCAGCTTAAATATCCCTTCTGTGCCCATTTGTTAATCCCCTTCAAATATTTAAGGTCTCTATCGTGATCCCCCAATCCCTCCTCTCCTCCAGGGTGTTCATATTCAACTTGGTCAGCCTGTCCTCATAGGTTTGCCTCCAGCCCCTGGATCATCTTAGTTGCCCTACCCTGCTGCATGCAATACTCCAAATGTGGCCTGTCTAGTGACCTGTACAGTGGCAGGATCACATCCCTAATTCTGGATGAGATTCCTCTTGCAATACACCCAGCATCTTGTTGGCCTTAGCTACCACCTTCCTGCACTGAGCTGAGTTGTTATGATCACCCCTAGGTCCTTCTTCTTCTCCTCTGTGACCCTTATCTGAACCCCTCCCAACTGGTAGCTCCTCCCTGGGTTCCAGGCTCTGAAGTGCATAACCTTGCACTTCTTGCAATGAAGCTCAATTGCCACTTTTCTGACCTCTCTATTTTTTTTAACATAATCCATTTTTTTTTGTATATGTAGTTTTCTTAGGTTCTTACCCATTTTTCCTTCCCAATCTGGGACTCCAGCAGACACGTGCGTCTGCACATATGTGAAAGCATACATACCCGCCAGATAAGCTCGGCCCTTCTGCCCCACCCTGGCTATCACCACTGCCCCACCTGCCTACATTTCCACCAGACCTCCACCCTGTGGGAGCGGAACTATGTGGGGTGCAGGAAACCACCCTAGGAGGGGAGAGCTTGATCCCGTCATCCCTTGCTCCCCATGCTGGCTCCCCTCACGACCTGAGGTCATTCCTGAACCAGGATCACTGGCTTAGCACGAGGTAAGGCATCCAGCACCTCAAATCGCTTCTCTTGGGAGATAATAGGTAAAACTGCTGCAAACCTTCACTCCTGTAAGTATGGCAATACCAGTGTTCAGTCACCACCAACATCACAGAACCTGCCTTTATTATTAAGGTCACTCCTCTGTTGCCAGCAACTGTGAGCTGGATGTTTGGGTCACATCAGGAGGGTTGAACATTTGTGTAACACCAGGTTGTGTATTTGAGAAATAATGGGTGTCTTCTGGGAGTCACAGGTTTCAGTTCTTGGAATACACTGTTGGTTATGCAGCAGAATGGTATTCAGAGTGGCCTGGGTTCAAATTCCAGGTAGGGCACTTCACTGGTTCTCATTTCTTTTATTAGTTCATTTATATACATATCACACTCTTGCTGAAAAATGACAAAGTCACCTAAGGAAGCAGGTCCTTGTGACTTCCACCAAGGTCTAATTCTTCTGGCTCTAGCCTCTGGAGTCCCCATTCAAGTTTGGAAGGTTGTGACCTCCATCAACAAATGGGAACATTGTGAGATGATATCATGATGTTGGGTAATTGATGAGCGTATAGCTGTAAGTACAGTAGTCCCACACTCAGTATCTACCCACCACTACCCCATCCAGTATATGCAAAAACCACCACAGACCCCAGGTTATGTCCACGACCGCTATCATACTTCAGTTTTACTCTGCAAATTGCCTTGCCGTTGTTTTGAATCACAGCTACTACACTTCAGTACACAATCATAATCAGCTCACACCCATTGCTGACTCAGTACTACTCTTCATTGAAATGGTGATCAGTTCAGGAATTGATGATGGGTATTTGGTAGCTGTGTAGCAACTACTGGGACGTGGTGGTGGTGGTGCGTGGGGCAGATACTGGTATATAGGTGATTTACCCAGATAAGGAAGTAGGCTGTTGGTTAACTAGAATCTGCAGCTTATCCAATAGGTAGGAAATGGGCAGACTGGGTGGGCCAAGTGGTCCTTATCTGCCGTCAGAGTCTATGTTTCTATGTTACTGTGGTGTGGTGTAATTGTGTGACAGATATAAGGACAAAGGGTAGTTTCTGATCAGGTACCATGGCGTAGGGTTATTAAGGGGCAGAAACAATGGTGTGTAGGCTGTGGATACTACATTGATGGGTAGTTGCAGGGCAGATTTTGGGGTGTGGTGTAGTTGTTAGAATAATATTGAATGGTTTTGAAGCAGATATCAGAGTGTGGGTATTTGTGGGGCAGATACTGTGATTTGGGATGGATACTGTACTAGTATGTGGTCTATAGTTTAGAGCAGATGCTGGGGTAGGAGGCAGTTGTTAAATATATGGATAAGGAAGTTGCTGGGCAGATACCATGGTGTGGGGTAGTTATGGGGCAGATACAGTGGTAGTAATAGTGACAGGGCATATACTAAGGTTTGGGGTGGTTGTAGGGTAGAATGCTTGGTAAAGTTATGAGTGTTATGAGATTAGGGTAGTTTTGGAGCAGATATTAGGTTATAGGGTTTTGCAGGGCAGACAACTGGGTAGCTGCATGAGTGTAACTAATGGGGTAACTGTGGGGCAGATATTGTGGTGTGGAGTAGTTACAGGGAAGAATACTGGGTTACAGTAAGTGTGCTACTTGACTGGGGTAGTTGTGGGATAGATATAGTAATGTGGGGTAGTTGCAGGACAGAATATTGGGAACCTGTGAGAGTGTTACTACAGTGGGGTAGTTCTGGGACATATATTGTGGCGTGGGGTAGTGGGTAATGGGGTATTTGCAGGCCAGAATATTGGGTAGCTGCAAGAGTGTTACTAGAGTGGGGGTAGTTGTGGGGCAGATATGGAATGTGTGGTAGTTCAGAACACAGTATTGAGCTCCTATGAGGTGATAGTACAGTGGGCAGTTATTTGACAAATATTTTGGCTTGGGTGGTTGCAGGGCAGAATATTGTATAGCTGTGTGTGTGTGTTAGTAGAGTGGGTAGTTGTAGAACAGATATTGTGGAGTGGGGTAGTTGTATAGCACAATGTTGGGCAGCTGCAATAGTGTTACTGGAGTGGGGGCAGCTGTGGGTCAAATATTGGGGTGTGGTGTAGTTCAGGGCAGAGTATTAGCTTGCATAGGGTAGCTGTGGGAAAATATTTATTCTGAGGGTAGTTGCAGGGCAAGATATTGGGTAGTTCTAAGAGTGTTTCTACAGTGGGGGTAGTTGTGAGACTGATATTTGAAAGTGGGTAGTTGCGGGTAGAATATTGGGTAGCTGTGAGAGTGTTACTAAGTGGGGCAGCTTGGGGCAGATATTGTGGTGTCAGGTAGTCACAGCACATAATATTAGGTAGCTGTGACACTGACAATGTTAGTACAAAGTGGGCAGTTCTTGGGCAGGTATTGTAGTGTGGGAAAGTTGAAGGGCAGAATATCACGTACCTGTATTAGTGCTGCTAGACTGAGAGAAGTTGAAGCGGCAGATACTGGGTGGTGTAGCTGCAGGGCAGAATGTTGAGCCGCTTCAAGAGTTTTACTTGAGTGGGGTGGTTATGGGGCAGATATTGGGGTGAGGAGTTACAGAGCACAATATTGGGTAGTTATGAAAGGGATACTAGAGTGGGGTAGTTGTGAATCAATACTGGGGTGGGGTAATTGCAGGTCAGAATATTGAGTAGTTGCCATGAGACATTACTAAAGTGGGGTACCTATGGTGTAGAGCTTGGGGTTTGAGGTAGTTGAGGTCAAATACTCTTACTTTTTGTGGATAAGATTTATTTTTCAATTTCAGTCAACAAAAACTAAAAAAAAGTAAAAATAAATGTTAGCTGCATACTGCAGACAAAACAGTAATTGTACAAATGGACCCCAGGTAATAGAGGCCAGATTCCTCTCAAATATGTAAACAGGCACACCAAATCAGATTACTAAGAGAGCCTGCATGTAAACAGCACCACAGAAAATACAATTAGATTTTTAGGGAATCTGATTCCTTCAGAAATCTGATTACTGCCTGACATGTAAACATGGTGGCTATCTTCTCTGTTGTGTTATATAAGGATAATCAGAGTATATTGAAAACCTGTAATTTGTAAATCTAAAGTGCTTTAATTCGTGAAAGTCAGACTATTAAGTCTCTATCAGAGTCAAACGCAAATGTAAACATTATCGTCAGTTTTTATTCAGATCAGGATTATTCTCTGTCTTCATTTTACAACTGATGTTACTAGACTGAGATGGCTGCTTAGGGGTATTCGATATGACCATGTAAGAAATGGAAGGTTATCTTCTGGAAGATTGAAAACATGAACAAAAATATATTTCAACATATTTCTAGTGCTTTGAAATTCCTTGTCAAGATTTAAAGTAGAACAGAAGCCTTAAATTAAATTTAGGAGGCAGTATAGCACAGTGGTTTAAGGCTCTGAGCTACAAACCTAGAAACCTGGGTTTAAATCCCACAGCCCCCACATGCATATTGTGTGTCCCTGAGCAAGTTGCTTAACTTCCTTGTGCTCCCAGGTCATGCCTGTAAACAAACTTCAGCAGGTGTGTCTCCTGCTTAAAAAAAAAATTCTTATACCTCTGTTGGTTTTCTAGTAACTCAATCTTTCTGGTCATAGCGAAAGTGTCCTGATAAGATTAGCAGTAGTAGCTTCAGTTCCCATCAGTTTAGCCTTATTTTTTTTTAGTCACCCCAACCTCTTTTCAATTTTATCCCAATTCATCTTAAGCGTCTTGCTGTAGAAAATCGACTTTGTCGTGAGAGCCTAAAACTTTTGATCAAAGTTTTGTGTCCATTTAAATGTCTTTCCAAGACATCCCCAAGGGAATCCATGGAGTGCCATCCCCTGTTGGCATTACAGGTGTTACGGTAAAGACCGTGGAATTTGATAGGCAGTTAGTAAAGTGGGTTCAGACACAGATACAGTTTCAGGTAAATCATAAAAACATCTGTATTCTCTGTAGTTACTATGATGCGGTATTTAGGGCAATTGATGTAGTTGCTGCTTCAGTTTTTTCAGCAATAGAAACAGTGTTGCCCATTAAGGAAAGCTGTTTTGTTTGTTTCAAGGATGTATTTTGTACTTTGTATTTTGGAGTTTGAGGTTTGAACTGTTATTCAGTTGTTTTTAAACTTTTCTCGAGTCAGGAGGAGAGCTAAGCTTCTTTTAAGTTTGTTGAATTTTAGGTGCACTAATTCCAAAGATAACCACTGCAGGCTGTGTGGGCTGGCTGTTGGCATCCCAGCACCTGGGCTGGGGCTTCCTACCCTGACACCCTCTGAGCCAAAAGATGAAACTGTGGTTTTCCTTTTGTCGGTCATCAAACATATAAAAAAAAAACACTTCATCTGGAGCCAAATAATCAACTTTTTATCAGATGTTTGGAAAGAGCTCACTCTGGAGAGCAGTTTCCTGGCACCATCTTCTTTACCCCTACCTAACAGCTAGGATTATGAAGAGAGTCATGCTACACCTACTCACCAATGGGAAAAACTAAGAAAATCCTAGCCTCCTGAAGCCTCATTGCTGCAGTAGGATGGACAAAATCATCCTCAGGTACTGGCTGGGACCCAGGTGTTGCTTATAACACTAAAAGAAATCACTGCTGCTGTAGCCCCCTCCAAGGTGTCTAAGAGTATGATAGTGGTAATGTCCATAGGGAGGGTGACCACAACCAGAAAATGAAAAGATGACTTAAGTTTATTTCTCCAGGACCAGATGTTGATTTCTCCAAGGGAGTGCAGGACTAGAAGGCAATGTTGGTTAAGGGCACATAGGAAACTGCAACAGGCAGAAGTAAACCACAACATCAAGTAATGAATAAACTAGGATCCTTTAACATTGAAGTGATACTACGTGGACAGCATGGGATTTGATGATAAACATCCCTTGGGAGAACAGCATGAGACCTGGACCACAGCTACTTCAGTGTCTCTGCATTGTCTAGTCCTTCCATGTTAAGTTGCTTGGTTGTATGTATTATCTGTTTGATGTTTGATCTGACCCATATGTAATTTACCTGTACTTATGCAATGTACTGTATGTATCTCTCAGTTTTGTATGTACTCTCCTGGGTCATGCCTGAAAATAGTCATTTTCTGGCTAGGGCACTACCTAGTTAACAAAAACTAAATAAATAAAATAAATAAATAAATTGTCCGTATCAGTGTCTATCCCAACATAGTCCACATTGGCAAAAACAGTGCATAATCTTGCTTCTCTCACACTCTGTACAATACTCTTACATACACTCTAAATAGCAGGCAACTTGCTTTCCCCACTCGATACAGTATATGGCCAGTTACTGTAAATGGGAAGCAGCTTACTTTTCCCACATTCAGTACAGTATGCGAGGCAGTTACTCTAAATGGCAGGCAACTCAGTTTTACCACAGTCGGTACACACAACTCTCTCTGGTGACTGCACTCCAGTGGCAGGTCTCTCTCTTTCTCTCTCTCTCTCTCTCTCTCTCTCTCTCTCTCTCTCTATCTCTGTCTCTGTGGCTCACTTCTCAATTCCTCAGGACTGGGGTCAGCCTCATACCCAAATGACCCTGGTCTCCGCTTTATCCACTTACAGATGCATTTTCCATGGCTCATACTGAGTTTCCCTGCTCCTAATAAATTCAGATGGCATATACCCACAAAGGCCCTCTCTCAGTACTCCCAAATACCTGGTTACTCTCTCCTTCACTATTCCACTGCTTCTCAGGTCACCATGCCTCTGTTACCCACAGTGGCCATATAATGGTGGTGAATTACCCACCACAGATGAGAGGCCAAGTAAAGTTCACTTCTGTGGACTAAGTAGTCCATCCTCCTGGGCTCAAGTCTCACTAGTGCCAAGCAAGAAGTTGGTCTCTCTCTCTCTCTCTGCCTCTCGGGCAGACCACCCCAAATGGGGTTGCAGTGGTGACTGCCACTGCCATGTCCACTCAGGGCACTCTCTGTACTTCCCACTATGGAAAACACTGAGATCCTGCAGGGCGGGCAATCGCCCCCACTCCTGACTTGGGACAGACTCCTTCCCTTGTGCTCTCCTTCACAGGCCAAATGAGTCCTGCCTCCTGGGTACTCCCAGCCAATCCCAGACAGCCTCCCAGAGAGCTAAAATTAACCCTTTTGGGGTAAGGCAAAAGACCAACAGAGGTGACTCATTCTAACCAGTTTTAAAACCTGCCCCCCAGGGAGTTACAACTCACCTTCTTTTCAAAGCTCAATGTCCCCAGCAAGCATCCCGGTGTCAAACCAGCCACTCCTGTCCCATGACATAAAGGGTATCGTGCTCCCTTCCTGTCATGGCCCCAGAGGACAGTGGCTATCTCCTACGAAGATAGCAAACTCTGTCACTTGTCCTATTAATGGGCCCTTAGAGCTTGACACACAAACTGCTCAAGCTCACCCTGGCCACCCACCTCCCTGGATCATCAAGATGGATCCCCAAGACTCCAGTGGATGGCACCCCAGGTCTAGTCTTCACCAATTTTAACTAGTCACTTAATCATCCTCTCAATCAACTGCCAATGTCTGCTGCCTAAAATCTCCTTACCTCCCAGCTGACTGCATAATAAAGGCATGCCCTACCTCCTCCCAAAACCATGCCACTTCTCCCAAAATTTCAATAAATGAAGTAAAGCGTTCACAAATCCAGTAGGACCCAAGGCAAATATGTAATGTAACCCAACAGTATATATTTAAATACTGAACACTAATATGTGTACTATGTTGCCACAATTTTTTATCTTTTGTCTAAAACCAACTAGAGTGGAACCTTGATTTGGTGTTACAAACAACCATTTACAATTTCTAGAGCCATTTCTTCTAATTTTATTCTACAGCAATACAACACCAACTAACAGTCATTATTAAATATACCAGAAGTAACTATGAGGGATTAAATACAAAGTTAAAGTCTCAAGCCAAAGGGCTAGTCCACTATATGAGAAGGAAAAGAATTGTCTCACCCATCTGTTGGTCTCACAGGTGTGTCACTGCAGGGGTTCTCAGCCCTTAAGCTGTTTCTCTCCACGGGAATCAAAATAGTACCGGCAGTCTGTCTTGGTACATGGGCAAGAAACATAGAAACATAGAAACATAGACTTTGTGACAGATAAGGACCACTAGGCCCATCTAGTCTGCCCATTTCCTACCTACAGGATAGGCCACAGATCCTATTTAACCAACAGCCTATATCTCCTGCCCCCACAAGAATTGCCTTATGTCTGTCCCATGCATTCTTGAATTCTCCCACAGTTTTAGACTCACAACTTCCTCAGGAAGGCTGTTCCATGCATCCACTACCCTCTCTGTGAAATAATACTTCCTCACATTGCCCCTGAACCGCCTCCTTCTATCTTTAAATTGTGTCCCTTGTTCTTGCAAGTCTCTTTTTCTGAAAGATGCTACCCTCTTGGACTTTGTTAATTCCCTTGAGGTACTTGAAAGTTTCTATCATGTCTCCCCTCTCCCTTCTTTCCTCAAGGGTATACATATTAAGCTCCTTTAGTCTCTCCTCATCTCGGCTTCTCTTGCAGACCCTGCACCATTTAGTTGCCCTCCTCTGGACTGCTTCTATCCTGTCTATGTCCTTGCGAGATGGGGTCTCCAGAACTGGACACAGTATTCCAGATGGGGTCTCACCAACTGTCTGTACAGAGGGATAACAACTTCCTGTTTTCTCCTGCTGATGCCTCTCCTATACATCCCAGTATACCCCTGCCCTCCCTACTGCCTTTCACATTGCTTGCTAACCTTAAGGTCATCTGATATGATTATCCCCAGGTCCCTTTCCTGTTTTGTTGTTGTTACTACCTCCCCACCCATTGTGTATTCTTCCCTGGGTTCTTGTTTTCCAGGTGCATTATTTTGCACTTTTGCATTGAATCCTAGCTGCCATCGTCAGACCATTCCTCCAACCTTGCCAAGTCCCTTTTCATCCTTTCCATGCCTCCTTGTGTATCAACCCTGTTGCAGATCTTTGTGTCATCTGCAAAAGGCATACTTTTCCTTCAGTCCCTCTGCAATGCCACTGATGAAGACATTAAAAGGACTGGACCCAATACTGAACCCTCGGTACCCCACTAGTAACCGCCCTTTCTTCAAGACGGACTGTGTCAAATGCCTTGCTATAAAGTCTAGGTAGGCCATGTCCACAGCCCCTCCCTGGTCTACTACTTTGGTCACCCAGTCAAAGAAATCTATTAGATTGTCTGACATGACCTTCCGCTGTGAACCCATGCTGCCTTGGATCCTGTGCTCCACTGACCTCTAGGTACTCAACTATTCTTTCCTTCAGAAGTGACTCCATCACTTTCCCTACCACAGAGGTCAGACTGACAGGTCTGTAGTTTCCTGCCTCTGTCTTGGTCCCACTTTTGTGAAGGGGAATCACATCCGCCTTCCTCCAGTCCTCGGGTACCACACCATCCTCCCATGATTTATTAAAAGCGTAGCCAGTGGTTTCACTAGTTCCTTCCTTAATTCTTTTAGAATTCTGGGGTGAATTCCATCAGGACCCATTGCTTTGTCCACCTTCAGTTTTAGGAGTTCTTGCATGAACCCTTTCTTCTGTGAAAGGACTGGGATCGACCCCTATCAAGAGTGCTTCTGTTAATTGGATTAGCGCTTCCCCTCCTCTTTTGTGAATACTGAGCAGAAATATTTGTTCAGTATTCCTGCTTTCACTGTCCCCTCTGCCCACCCACCGTTTATTCTATTCAGCCTCACTATCCCTCCCTTTGTCTTTCTCGCTCGCTGATGTACCTATAAAGGTTTTATCCCCCTTCTTAACTGAGTTGGCTATCTTTTCCTCAGTTTGGGCCTTTGCTATTCTGACTTCCTCCTGCTTCTTTCTGCCTTAACTGGTACAGCTCTCTGTCCTGCTCCTTCTGTGTTTCCTTATACTTCTGGAATGCTATCTTTTTCTTCCTGACTTTCACAGCCACCTCTCTTGAGAACCATAGTGGCTTTTCTTTCATTTGATTTGTTTATTTGCTTCACACAAAGGCTTGTTGCCTCTGTGATGGCAGTTTTGATAATTCCCATTGTTGCTCCACACTCCTTCTAGCCTGTTTGCTAGTGCTTTTCTGAGGCACTCTCCCATCTTGCCAAAGTCAGCCCTCCTAAGTCAGTACCCTCACTTTTGTATGGCTTGACTCTGTAGCTGAGTTTAACGTGAACCACACTGTTTGATGGTCACTTGTCCCCAGATGGCAACCCACTTCTAGATCTGAGATCCTCTCACTGCCCCCATTTGAGTCTGAGGGTCTAAGATTGCTCCCTCACAGTGGGTTCGAAACTAGCTGTCTAATGCCTGCCACCAGTAGGGCATCAAGAATGGCCCTGCTCTTGGATGTCACTGCAGCAAATGTGCTCCAGTTAACATCTGGCATATTCAGGTCTCCCATCAACAGTATCTCCCTTTCTCTGCCATTCTAAGAATGCCTTCCATCATATCCTTGTCCATTCCTTCTCCCTGACATGGGGGTCTGTACGCGACCCCTGTGCAGATTGAGGTGCCCTTTCCAGTCTCCAAGGTGACCCACAGTGCCTCCTCTCCTCCCTGTTTACTCTTTTGTTCAGTTGCTTTTATCCCTTCCTTTACATTAGCAGGAATCATGACTTTCTTCACTGTATCTGGATCTTGTCCCTCCATGTCTTGAATCAGGGCATATTTATTTATTTATTTAAAATTGGTTACGGAAAGGCACACTAACCCGAGGCTCATTTCCAGGTGTGACCGGGAGTGGGATACAATACAAGTAAAGAGATAAAATTACAAACAAACTTATCATGGTACAATAATATATACAGTCACGGATATAATGTCCTAGATGAACAAGGCCTCAGCGTGGCTCAGCTGGACATACAGTATAGTTAGGGAGCATTGGGACAGGAGCAGGGAGAAGCAGGTAAGAGTTTAAGCAGGCGCTTGAGGCAGGGAGACAGGTAGCTTGACAAAGGGTAGGTGACAGTTGATTCCAGAGGAAGGGAGATGGTAGGAGAAGGTGGATTGACCAGAGGTTGAGTGAGGGTAGGGAAGGGAAGTAGTGGGAGTCCGTGGGTGGAGTGGAGTGGAGTGGAGTGGAGTAGAGTAGAGTAGGTGGAGTGGAGTGGGTGGAGTGGAGGAGGAATGGGTGGGGAACAGGAGGAGGAGAGCTAGGATGGGAGGGAATCAAACCAGTACTTAGCTATTAGTCCCAAGGAGTGGGTCCGGTGATAGTGGAAAAGTGGAAGGATAGATAGAGAGGTATAGAGGGAACAATGATGTGCACAGAAAGGGGAACTTGAGGTGAAATGGCAAAAGGCATGTAAGAGGGTGTCAATTCGGCCAGGAGAGGAGGAGGTGGGAGCAGTGCCATCGATGGTGTCTGCATAGCTGAATACTGGGAGAATAGTTTTGATTACCAGCTCCCATTGAACAGAAGGGGATAGACAATCTTTATTCCAGTACAGTACTCCAAGCTTTGGGTGGAGTCTGGAGTGTAAGGAGTCTATATGGATGAAAAGTCTAGACTGTCATTAAGCCAAACCCAAGGTATTTGAATGGTGGGACAGCTTTGAGAGGTGAGCCATCTGGGGTGATGAATAGGGAAGGGACGGAGCTTGGCCAGTTTTGTCTTGTCCTAAAAGTCATCGTAATAATTTTTTGGTGTTGACTCTTAGTTGGTTTGCCTGAAACCAGCTTACACCTTGTTAAAATTGTGCTGGAGAGGCCTCCACATTGGAAGTAGAAGGACCAGAATTGTAGATGATAGTATCATCAGCATACATGTGGAGTTGAGAGTTTAAGCAAACAGCAGGGAGGTCACGGATGAAAATGTTATCATTCTCAACCTCAATTCTCTCACTGTATCGTCCTTTCTCCCACCTGTGCCTCTGTACATTTGCACACACCCAAAATCAATCAACTTAGTCTACACTAGGCGCCTCTCTGTGGCCAGCAGAATGAAGAAAAGTACTTACACAGGTGCAAGGCTTCACCAGTCAAGTATACGGGCACAGGCTACCAGGTGGGGCACAAATGAAAGACATGGGGCACACTTTATAGTTCAATAACAAAATAAAGCTGGAGTAAAGGAGTGGATGCTCTTGTCACCAATCAGCATGCTTCTCTCTGTCTAGGCACACCTGCGGAATGGTAACAGTTCAAACACCCCCACTACCCCATTTGGCTGGTGGTCTAATCTCCTCTTCTGAGAATGTAGTTCCCCAATTGGCTAAAAGCAAACAAAATGCTTGAGTGTATAGCCAGAGGATAACATCCAGGATATACCCTTCACATGTTGCAGGCACAGGATTCCCAGAAAAGTGTGAACGTTCACCACTTGGCATGAAAGTTCTCACTGTCCCAGCGCCATCTTGAAGTCAGAGTCTCAAACAGCAAAGTCTCATTTAGTCCAATACTTCACCCAGCTACCTCCCAGGGTTTCAATTCCTTGCAAGGACACCCAAATCCCAGATAAGCCCCCACTTGTAGCCCCCCATGTGTCTAGGGGTATGATACATACATACATACATACACAGTTGCCAGCAAATTAGGCCTATCAGTTCATCTTGGCTGCCCAACACAGCTCACTGGTAGTGCACCTCAGCTGCTCTACCACTCACCATTTTATCCCCCTCATCTCCTCCTGTAATGCTCTGGTGATCTCCTCCTCCCCCTACCGTGCCCCTGTGCCTGTCCCATCCCTTATTGAACCCCCCTCCACTGTTCCCATTTTATTGGATCATCTGGCAGAGCATTCCAGGGCACCACCATCCTCTCTGTGACATAGTGACCCCTCGCCTATCTTCATATAACAACCCCTCCATACCACTGATCATCCTCATTGCCCCTTCTCCGGACCCTCTCCTGAAGTGTGATGTCCTTTTTAAGGCATGGTTGCCAGAACTGCCCACAGTACTCCAAATGCGGCCTCACCAGTGAGGTGTACAGGGAAGTATGACCTCCTTTCTCCTGGATGTTATGCCCTGGCTATACACCCAAGCATTTTGTTTGCTTTAGCCACTACCCTCCTGAATTGCTCCAAGTGGTTTCCTTTAGCATCAATCATAACCCCAGGTTCTTTGTCATTGTTACAGCAGCTGTACCCCCAAGTGGTAGATATACTCAGGGTTCCTACTACTGAGATGCAGAACACCGCATTTATGTGCATTGAACCCCAGCTGCCATGTGTGGGCCCAGTATTCTAGTTTCTGCAGGTCGCCCTGTAGTGCCTTCCTTGGCTCCTCCCTGTCCACCACTGCCCCAGTTTGGTATAATCAGTGAATAAGCTCATTTTACTACCTATCCCTCCCGATGTCTGAGACATACACACTAAAAGGATAGTGCCCAAGACTGATCCTTGTGAGACCCGCTGATGACCTCCTTGGAGGTCAAGACTTCACCTCTTACCACCTCCCCTGTTGTCTGTTCCCAAGCCAATTTGCTACCCACCCTCCAACTTGTCTCCCACCCCAGTCCCTTAATTTCCAAATTAGCCTTTTATGCAGGACCAAATCGAAGCCTTGCTGAAATCCAGGTATAGAACATCAACTGGCTTTCCCCATCCAGGGACCTAGTCACCCAGTCGAAGAATTCGACCAGGCTTGTTATAGATTTCCCCAGACAAACCCATGTTGGTTTCATCCTGCAAACCATTTACCTCCAGGAACTCCACCATCCATTCTTTCAAGATGGCCTCCAACATTTTCCCCACTATGGATGTCAGCCTGACGGTCTGTAGTTTCCCAGATCATCTCAAGGTCCGCTCTTGTGGAGGGGCACTACACTTGCCAATCTCCAATCCAGAGGGACCCATCCTGATTGGAGGGAGGATTGAATAGTTCTGTCAACAGAGTTGCCAGAACATCTGCCAGTTCCTTCAGAACCCTTGGATGAATGCTGTCTGGTCCTGGAGCTTTATCCATCCTCAAGGCCTGGAGATCCTCCTTAACCTCCCTTCCTGAATCTCACCATCCGTGAGATCCTCCCCATCACCCCTTTCCTGCCCCTTCCTGAGGCAATGGCCCAGCCCTTTCCCCTAGTGAAGGGAGCTGAAGAAGTCATTTAACACTTCAGCCTGCTCCAAACCCCTCTACTCAATCACCCTCCTTCCTCAGCTTACTCATCTGTCCTCTCCATTCCTCCTCTCCCTAATATATTTAAAGAATTCCTTCTCCCTCCCTGATCCCTCTAGCTAATCTAAGCTCTTTATCCACCTTGGCCTTTCTAACCTTTCTGTTAGCATCCTGGAAATCCTCTGATATTCCTCAAGGTCAGCCTGACTGCAGGAGCATTTGTACTTTCTAAAGGCCAGCCTCTTACTCCTTACTTCCTCCTGTACATCCCTTGTTAACCAGCAGGGTTTCCTGGCTCTGGCCATCTTATTTAGTGTTCTGGCACATGTTTTCATGGCTTCCACGATACCCTGCTTCAGGATTTCCCATTGTCCCTCCGTGTCCATCCCTAACATGATGTTGCTTAAATGACCCTGAGTATATCTTCCATCTCCCTGAAGTTTTCCTGATAAAGTCTACTACTGTGGTCTTTGTTAGGTTCCTCTCCTTCCCCAGGCCTAAGGTAAAACATACTGTGGAATGGTCAATACTAGCCAATAGGGCTTCTACTGCCAGATCCCTGACCTGTTCCAAATCGGCTAGGACCAAGTCCACCATGTTGCCTCCTTGTCAACTCTTCAACAAGCTGAGTCAGGAATTCATCTTGGAGTGTATTGTCATCAAGGCACAGGTCTGGAAGCATAGGAAAACCAAGAGCAGTTGTAGAATTTACCAAAATTATTTATTTACATTATCAGTATCATAAAATAAACTTGTTCAGTATAACTATTTATAAAGGTAAAATAAAGTTTTATTTCAGTCTCTGTGTCCTTTGTTCTCCTAATCTTTCTTGCAGTTGCAGCTTAGCTGTTTTATAAGTCTTTTCAACCCCTATCCTTAGCAAGCATCCTGTTTTGTAAATATCAGGCAGGGCTGCTAGAACACAGTGTGCTTCTTGAAGCCCTAAAGCTTTGCAGAAGGCTGGAATATTTGCACTCAGGTAACCTCTAGAGTTTACAAGAGCTTTCTGCAATCATCTCAAATTATAATTATATACATTTCAACAGTAATACTATATATTTTCCAAACAAAATGATCCCAATATCAGTTACATTGTCATACAATGATTTGCACATATTTTATATCAGCAGATATACAGGGAAAAAAGACAGCAAGAGAAAGCAAAGACAGTGAGAGGCAAGAACTGTGAGCCTGTCAGGCTGATCAAGCCTGAAGTCTCACAGGAAAATTGGATTTGCAACCAGACAGAGAAGAGACAGAAGAGGAAAGATCAGATACTTGCATTTAAACACTTTCTCCATAGCAAATGGGAAAAGGTCCTATTCTACCCTGTCACATATACCACACTCCTTAAGAGGAACCTGTTTTATTAAACAGGTTTCCAAAACTTTATTCTCTAATAACATTTTCTGCTTTCAGAAATTAAGCACATGTGCATCGTCTGCTTTTTGTTTTTTGTTTTATAACAATACCACAAACAGTACAGTTTAAACTCATACATTTGTTTTCAGCCTTCAGAACCCTCAATTCCTGATCCATATCTTGACAGAAAATCAGCATTTCTATTCTCTTTACCAGATTTGTGAATCACAGTGAATTTAAATGGCTGTAGTGCCAGGTACCACCTTGTGATTGTGGAATTTTCATCTTTCATTTGGTTAAGCCAACAGAGAGGATTGTGATCAGTTACAAGAACAAAATCAGCTCCTATCAAATAAAACTTAAGGGACTCCATGGCCCACTTTGCTGCTAAACATTATTTTTCTCTCTGTTGTGCATCTTCCTACTTATGTACAGAATAGGATGTTCCTTCCCATCTATATTTTGACTCAGTACTGCACCTAGGCCTACCTCTGATGCATCTGTTTGTGGCAAAATGGTTTCTCAAAGTCTGGGCTTCTTAAAACAGGGGCTGAATATAATGCAGTCATTATGGCTTGAAAAGTTTCATCAGACTCTGGGGTCCATTTCACATTATTTGGGTACCATTTTCATGAGCTCAGTGAGGGAGTAGCTAATTCAGCAAAGTTGGGAACAAATCTCCGATAATAACCAGCTAGCCCTAAATATGACCTGACATGTTTCTTTGTTTTAGGGACAGGGCTGTTAGCTACAGCTTCTATTTTAGAAACCTCTGGCTTAATTTCTCCATTTCCCAACACATAGCCCAAATATCTGGTTTCCTGCATGCCCAATGCACATTTGTAGGATTAATAGTCAGACCTGCATTTTGATAGCTTGGATAACTGCTCATAGGTGTTCTAGGTGGCTTTTCCAGTCTGGACTGTAAACCATGACATCATCCAGGTATGTAGCACAATAACCAGTGTGAGAGGGTAAAATTACATCCATGTACTGTTGGAATGTGTGCACACCATGTAAACCAAATGGCATGGTGGTGAACTGATAGAATCCTATAGAGGTGGCAAATGCAGTTTTGCCTCTGGATTCTTTAGCTAAAGGTATTTGTCAGTGACCCTTGGTGAGATCAACGGTACTGATATACTTTTCACTCCCCAATCTGTCCACCAAATCATCTACTCTGGGCATGGATAACTATCAAATTCTGACACTTGATTAAGTTTCCTAAAATCAAGGCAGATTCTAACACCCCTTCTTTTTGTTTACAGTTACTATGGGAGATGACCAAGCACTCCTTGACTTCTCTATGATACCCAGTTCTTTCATTTTTGTATTTCCTTAACCACGTCAGCTCTTAACCGCTTTGGCAACCTGTAAGTCTTTTGTCTAATAGGACGAGCATTCCTTGTCACTATTACATGCTCAACCCCTTTTGCTCAGCCTGGTACCATGGTAAAAATACTGTTAAATGTCTTTAGCACATTATGAATGTCTGCAGTTTGTTCTGAGGTTAAGGAAACATTCACCTTTACAGTATCAGCATTTACAGTTCCAGTCTATCATAAGCTACATCAATATATTCCTTATCAGTTTCTGGTAAAATTAGCAAGACAGCTTTGTATTTTTAAACCCAATTCTTGAGGAGGTTAGCATGGTATATCTTAGTAGGATTTTTCCTGTCAGGGGTCTCAATCTCATAGTTAACAGTGCCAGTACATCCAAGAACCTTATATGGCCTTGCCACTTCATTAACAGTTTATTTTCTGTTGTGGGCAACAGTAACAAAACCTTTTCACCTTGCTTGAAAACTTTTTCTTTTACCCCATGGTCATAATATACCTTTATTGTTTTGGGGCTTCTTTCTGATTAATATGGGCAATTTCAACATATTTTGCCAGCTTCTTTCTTAGGGCACACATATAAGAAGTTATAGATTGTTTCTGAGTGGGGTTATCTTTCCACGTTTCTTTAACCACATCGGTGTCCTCTTGGCTGCCTACCATACAGCATTTCAAGTGGTGAAAACCCTGTTGATGCCTGTGGTGTACTTCTCTGTAGGCAAAAAGTAGGTAAGGCAAGTATTGGTCCAAATCTTTCCTTCCTTTTATAAACCTTTTTAACATCGTTTTAGGGTT
Source organism: Neoceratodus forsteri (assembly GCA_016271365.2). Taxonomy (NCBI): domain Eukaryota; kingdom Metazoa; phylum Chordata; order Ceratodontiformes; family Ceratodontidae; genus Neoceratodus; species Neoceratodus forsteri. Next base: position 152,983,591 of record CM028131.1, on the reverse strand, counting down.
TGGTTAAGCAGCTCAACAAGACCGTCTGTCTGAGGGTGATAGGGGAGGTTCTTATGGCAGTGATACCTAGTAGTCTGTACAGCTCCTTAAGTAATGCAGCACCAAAATTACTACCCTGATCAGTAATAATTTCTTTAGGTATGCCCACTGCTGAAAATTTTGGCAAGCTCTGCTACAACTTTTGGGGTTGTAACAGTAAGCATTGAAACTGTTTCTGGGTATTGAGTAGTATAGTTGCATAGTACTTGGATAAATCTATTACCCTTTTACTTTTTCTAAAGGACCAACCACATACATTGCAATTCTATCAAAAGCACATCTGTCAAGGGTAGGGGCACATGGGGCAGCTTGTCTTTTCTAGTGACTGGGGCTACTTTCTGATACTCAGCACGGGAATTACAGTAGGTAGCAACATCTTCATAAATTCCAGGCCAATAAAATCTATACAGCAATCTAGCAAGTGCATGATCCCTCCCTGAGTGACCAGCTATAGGACTATCATGTGCTATCTGTAATAACTCTGTTCTATACTTCTATGGTATAACCAATTGTTCTGTCTGTTTCTGTGTCTGAGGTTTAACCCAAACTCTGTACAGTAACCCATTATATTTTTAAACATTGGTCCACCCTGTTTTGGTTTCATCCCCAGCTGTTTGAAATAACCCTGGAGAGAAACATCATTAGCTTGCTCTGAAAGAAAATCACACTCAGTTAACAATTTAGTTTCAGCATTTTCATATTTTAACCCTTTATGTCCATCAGACATTTGTTGCCACAGTTTCTTCAGGCATCATTTTTTTCTTGATTTCAGATCTTGGAGCTGTGCTCAAACAAGTCCGAATCAAAATTATTGAAAGGAAGTGTCCCCACCGTCTGAAATTTTCTTTGCCTGAGCTCTTGTCGCCACTGCTGCTGAAACATCAGGATTTACTCTTCCTTTGATCAACTCAGTAAATCACAAAAAGTCATTTCCAATAATCACAGTGTACAGGTAACTTAGGTACTACTCCCACTTTCATTTGCGCGACACACCCCCAACGGGTCAGATCCACTTTGGTGGTGGGATAGTATTGAGTGTCTCCGTGGAGGCAGGTGACATCAGTACAGTACCTGGTCCCTTTGCACAGTGTTTTCCCAGCACTTCAACATGCACTAGGGTCTGTCTGCTTCCCAAATCAATGAGTCCCTTTACAGTCTTATCCCCCACCTTCACATCTGTTAAGTACTTGCCCCAATTTAACAAGGACAAATCTGCTCCAGTGCCACTCTCCTTACTATGGCAGTTTCTTGCAAATGGCCTGGCTTATTACAGTTATAGCAGATAACGTCTTTCGGACCAGATTTATTACCCTCACCAGAGTTCTTATCAGGCTTGAGTTTAAACATGAAAGAGTGTCTTACCAATGCGTGGCTGTTACCTTGCTGCTGTGGCATCTGTTTGGCCATTTGGTAGTCCTCGGTCAAAGAAACAGCCTTTTACCCACTCTCTGGTTGGTGTTCCTTTACCCACAGTTACACATCTGTGGGCAAGATGTTGATGAATTACACCATGACAAATGTGTTGATGATCTATGGGACTGTTTTGCTCTCTGGTTGGATCCATTTTATCAGGAGTTCTCTGAGTCGGGTGAAGGCTTCTCGAGGATTGTCAACTGAGTTGTAACTCAGAGATCAAAATCTCTGCCCGTATGACTCTCCGAAATGTCATACCTTTTCAGGATTTCGCTTTTCACCAGGTCATAGTTTTCTGACTGTGCAATGTCTATATTGCTGTAGGCAAGTTGGTCTTTCTCTCTGTCAGGTAGGGCACCAATCAGATTGTCCATTGTTGTTTTGGCCATTGGCAGGCTGTGGCAACTCTTTCAAAAGTTTTGGGTATGCCTCTATATCATCTGAGGGGCACAACTTTGTAAGTTTAATGACTTTTAAATTTCTTGCATTGTTGTTGCTTATCTGGGTCTCTGCGGATTCCCTGCCTATGATAGCTTGCAAAGCATCCAGCCATCTCTGCTCCTGTCGCTGCATCTCTTCTCTTATCTGCTGCTCCCATCACTGCATCTCTTCTGTCCTCTGTGCTTCTAATGTTGAATCTCTTTCTTTCTGCTTCTCAGTCTCTTTTTGTTGTACAGTACAACCCTGTTTATATGAAAGTAAAGGAGACACAAAATTCTTTCAGATAAACAGGGTTTCGGTTAAATGGAGGTCAGCAGGTACAGGCAAACTACCATTACACACTCTGAGTTAGCAAATCAGCTTTAATGTACCAAAACGATATTCCAAAAACACTTTATTTCCCAAAACAATATTCCAAAAACTTTATTTAACATCAGAAATTAACAAATGAATTAGCGATCCAAAACCGTATTTAAAATCAAGAATTAGCTTGACTTAGCTTCAGTTGGAGTTCTTCACTCAGAAATAATCCTTAATGCCACGTTGCATTTTCTTTCCATTTGCAGATTTGACTGCTTTACCTCAGAGCTGTCTCATCATTGGATCCTGACTGTCTTACAAACTACAGGCTGGTCTCTAACCTCCCTTTTTGGGTAAGGTTATTGAGAAGGTGTTGGCTTTACAGCTGGAGGACCATTTGACCAGCCACAATATCTATGATTCTCTCCAGTCCGGTTTCAGGAAGAGGCATAGTACTGAGACGCTCTTGTTCGGGTACCAAATGACCTCCTGATAGAGATTGAAAGACTCCTTCCATCTTGGTTCTTCTTGATCTCTCTGCAACATTTGATACTGTGGACCATGGTGTGCTGTTGGATCACCTCACGGCTTATCTGTGGACTCTCAGGAACTATTCTCAGATGGTTTCGATCTTACCTCATGGACAGGACTCAGAGAGCGATGTCTGGGGTTTGTACCTCAGCTCCATTCTCCATGCCCTGTGGGGTTCTACAGGATCCATTCTAGTGCCTATGTTGTTTGCCGTGTATATGCTGCCATTGGGAGCAATTATTAGATGGCATGGCTTGAGTTTTCACTGCTATGCAGATGATACTCAGCTATACATGTATTTTGTCCCTGAACAAGATGATGCTGTCTCAGTGCTCAACAGCTGTCTAACTGAAATTCAGGCCTGGATGAATGTGAGCTGGCTAAGGTTGAACGCTGAAAAAACTGAGGTGTTGGTTGTGAACCCGGGTCGTCGTGAGGCGGGTATGTTGGCAGGTTCTTGCCTGGTCTGTGGCTTGGTGTCCAGCTAGCTACCTCAGACTGAATGGAACCTGGCGTTATATTTGATGACTGTCTGACCTTAAAATCACAAGTGTCAGCAGTTGTTAAAACTCTTTTACCATCTGAGAAATATCGTCCAGGTGAAACATCTGGTTCCTCCTGATGATCTTCCAGCGTTGGTTCATGCCTTCATTACCTCCCGCCTTGACTACTGCAATGCCTTTGCCTAGGGGCTGTCAGGGGTTGATATCTTCTGCTTGCAGCTGATGCAGAATGCAGCATCAGGTTATTGACTGGTGTTTTGAGGCCAGTCATATAACACCTGTGCTCGAGTCTGCACTGGCTGCCAACACGGTGGCGGATCACCTTTAAGGTTGCTTTGTTAACCTATAAGGCCCTACACAGCCAGGGACCGAGTTACCTGAAAGATTTCCTTTGTCCCTACTGTCCCTCTGTCCTCTCTGATCCACCGATGAGGGATTGCTAGAGGTTCCCAGGGTACGTTTGCAGACATCGGAGCAAGGGCATTTAGCTTTGTTGCTCCATCCCTGTGGAACTCTCTACCTCATCGGGCACAAGATTGCCTAACCATCCAGAGTTTTAAAACTGCTTTAAAACTTATTTATTTAACCTGGTTTTTGCTAATTGATGGAGTTATTTTACTTTATTGTGCTGCTATTATATTGTTTTTTGTGGAATTATATGCTTGTTTTATAATTATTTTAATTTATGTATTTATTGCACAGGCGCCTTGGTTTCAGAAAGGCCTATTTTTTGTAAATAAAACTGCTTTGATTTGATTTGATTTGACCAACAATAGATGAAGGGATCGGTTTCAGGCTAGCTCTCCATCCACTGTAGACAGTTTTCAAAACTTTGCACAGCTTCCGAATCAGTCGGAATGGATGTTGTCTTATCGTCCTTGTCTTCACTAGTGCTGCCGCTCCTCTGTTCTCTGAGCACTGGTCACAGCTTCAAAAATGTTTGTATCTGACATTTCCTGATGTTCTGGGTCTTCCATTTCTTCTTCCCATGACTCGAGATCGATCTGTGCTTGTGCCACGATACCGTGATGTCTAACTCTACCAGCAGCACCAGGTCAGTTTCAAGGGTGTCATCAAAGTCTGATGCCAGGATTGCTGATTTTTCCAACACTTTTCTATGGTTTGGGAAGGATGTCAGACCAACTTTCTGCCAACAAATAAATTGCATCCTTTATGTTTAGTGGTTTTATGATGGCGCATAGGTCATTCCATTCATTCTCCTCATTAAGGACTTGTGGTAGAAGTTTACTGTTATACAGCCTCTTTAACGTGGTGAGGATCCCTTGATCCATGGGTTAGATTTTTGCAGCAGTGTTAGCTGACAGGAATTTACAATGGATTGAACTGTCACAGGTTATTACAGTGTCAGAACGTGGGTGGGCATTGTCCAACAGTAAAACAAGCGCAAGTAGGGATACCAGAGGACCTAAGGTGGGAACAGACAAGCAGGTACAAAGTTTGTAAAAACAATCTTTAAAAATTTGATAGCTCATCCATCCGCTGTGCTGTGATCCTTAGACAACAGGGAGATTGTTCAGGTTCACATGCTTAAATCAGCACGGCTTAGCAGATTTACCGATAACCAGGAGTGGTAACTTGTGGTTACCAGTAGCATTGAGCATGCCATCACAGTAAGGCACTCCTTGTTCTTTTATACCCTTGTGCATGTTTTTCTGATCCAGAGACAAGAGTTTTATCAGGAACAATTTCCAAAATGAGCCAATCTCATCAGCATTATAAATCTGCTGCTCTGTGAGACCATCCCGGAACAAAAGCTGTTTCACCTTTTATGGAATGGCACAATTGTCTCTGATGAAAAGAGAGACTTTCTCTGGCAATAGCTAGCTGGTGTATGCTGTGGCGATGCTTAAATCAATCAAGCCACTCCTCACTAGCCACAAAGCTCTGATCAGCACCCAGTTGCTGGTTAAACTGTCAAGTTTTTCTTTTAGGATTGTTCCAGAGATTGGAATACCTTTTGCATGGTTCTGTACAAACCAAAGGTAAATTGCTCGATCCAAGTTCTTATCCTTGCATGTACGCCATGGTTTTGCATGCTGAAGCAGCTCCAAAGCTTTCCATTGTTGCGCAAACTCTCAGATTTTATATTTTGCCTTCCTTATATCACAGACTGTTGAGTTCCCTATCCCAAAGCATCTGGCAACATCAACAAGTTTTCACTCACCTCCAGCGCTTCAAGAACTCAATTTCTGTGACATATCCAACACAGAGCACTTTCATTTAGACATCTCATTTAAACAGCTCTACACAGCAACCACAGCTAACAGCTCAAAACACAGGTTTCTTATAAGCTTTTACTAGACTACATTTTACTGGTACTGTAAACACTTAAGTTTGATAAGCAGTTGAGGTTGTTAATTACTGTACTGCCAGGTGACAGATGTTAAATGGTGCACTCTGAGTGCACTCTGAATAAGTGATCACTCTGAATGATACTGTAAATGCGTAAATGTGTCTGATGTTACTAGAGTGATTATCAGCTGTCAAAGCTGTCAAACTAATGCAAGGATGGGGACATGACGAATTTTGGATAACTGAGGTTTTCGGTTATCCGGGTTTGGATAAATGGGGTTACACTGTATAGCCCATCAGGCTTTCAGGTTCTGTCATTGCCTGTTTTTTTCCATAACATGTGCTGGCTGTATGATCTAAGACTGGACTTCTGTCTCTGCTAGTTTGACTACCATTCTCCTGGATTTGCTCCTGCAGAATCCATACCTTTCTCTGTGCTTCCCTGGTACTAGGTCCGTACCCATGAACAAAACTTTGGTCTTAGGGTATGCATGGCGTAAATCCACTGCTAACACCATCTGTCATCGAGGCATAGCTCTGGAAGTATAGGAAAACCAGGAGCAGTTGTAGAATTCACCAAAAATTATTTATTTACACTAGCAGTATCATAAAATAAACTTGTTCAGTACAACTATTTACAGAGGCAAAATAAAATACAGTTTTCTTTCAGTCCCTGTGTCCATTGTTCTCCTAATCTTTCTTGCAGTTGCAGCTTAGCTCTTTTATAAGTCCTTTCAACCCCCATCCTTAGCAAGCATCCTGTTTTGTAAATATCAAACAGGGCTGCTAGAACTCAGTGTGCTTCTTGAGGCCCCTAAAGCTTTTGCAAAGGCTGAAAGATTTCCACTCAAGTAACCTCTAGCGTTTACAAGAGCTTTCTGCAATCATCTCAAATTATAATTATGTACATTTCAACAGTAATACTATATATTTTCTAAACAACGTGATCCCAATATCAGTTACATTTCATATAGTGATTTGCACATATTTTTATATCAGAGATATGCAAGGAGAAAAAGACAGACAGCAGAGAAAACAGAGACAGTGAGGCAAAGAACTGTGAGCCTGTCAGGTTGATCGAGTCCAGAGTCTCACAGGAAAATTGGGTTGCTGAACAGAGAGAGAAGAGACAGAAAAGGAAAGTTCAGATCCTTGCATTTAAACACTTTCTCCATAACAAATGGGACAGGATCCTATTCTACCCCTGTCACATCGTCCAAGCACTCTTTGCTCCTTTGCTGATGCCGATGCAGTGAGCTCCAATCCATTCCTGGCATGTTGAAGTCCCTAGAATCACATTCCTCCCTCCCCTTCTGAAATTCCTCCTCAGGTTTTCTGTTAGTTCTCCATCAATGTCTCTGACTGCATGGGTGGCTTGTAGACCACACCCAGATTGACTCTCCTCCCTTCGTTATCTTGCAACAAGGCCCATACAGCCTCCACATTTCCCCATCTCCTCCCTGCTCCATACTATCCCATCCCTGACAAACAGTGACCCTCCCCTCTACCCACTGACCTATGATGGTGGTAATGTCCATGGGGTGGGGTGACACAATCAGAAACTGAAAAGATTTTATTTATTTTGTTAGTTTTTGTTGACCTGGAAAGGAGGATTAGTCAATTCTGCCTATTTTTAACCTCATCCCAGGGAGGGGATATAGATGGATGCCAACTGACATTGAACCAGATTAAGCTGTTGGTGGTATTTTTAGTGACTGGGTGAAATTTGACCAGGACACCAGGAAAATTCCACTACTGTTTTCAAGAAGTACCATGGGATCTTTAACATCCACCTGAACTACCACCAGAACAAACAAATAGGACCTCAGTGTAATGACTCATCTGAAAGATGGCACCTCAGAAGTGCAGCACCCCTCATGCTGTACTACAGTGTCAGTATCGGGATTTAATCAAAGTGCCCAGTGTGGGATAGAACCCACAGCTTTCTGATCTTCCAACCTCAGAGGCAAGTGTGCAGCCTGCTGAGCCACTGATACTGCTAAAGACCACTTACATTTAGTTCTTTGGGACTGGGGCATTGATTCTCCACGGAGTGTAGGGCTAGAAGACAATGTTGGTTAAGGACACATTGGAAATTGCAACAGGTAGAAGTAAAGCACAACAGCAAATAAGGAATAAACTATGATCCTTTAATATTAAAGTTGATTCTCCACAGAGAACATGGGATTTGATTATCAAAATCCGCTTGGTGAGAATAGCATGGTACGTGGACTACAGTTACCTCAGTTGTTTTGCACTGTCCATATCAGTGTCCATTCCAACATAGTCCATTTTGCATAAACAGTGCATAATCTTGCTTCTCCATACTCAGTATAATACTCTTACATGCACTCTAAATAGCACTTTCCCACTCAGTACAGTATGCAGGCAGTTACTCTAAATGGCAGGCAGCTCATTTTTCCCACACTCAGTACAGCCAACTCTCTGCTGACTGCACTCCAGTGCCAACTCTCTCTCTCTCTGGCTCACTTAATTCCTTGGCACTGGGGTCTGCCTCATACCCAGATGACCCTGGCCCCTTTATCAATTATGGCCACATTCTCCATGGATCATATGGCCCATCCTGCTCACCAAATAAATTCAGGCACCATATACCCACAGGGTGCTCTCTCAGTACCGCCAAATGCCTGGTTACTCTTCTTCACTCTTCTGCTGCTTCTCAGGTCTCCATGCCTCTGCTACCCACAGCAACCAAGTAAACAGTCACTCTGTGGACTAAGCAGTCCATCCTCCTGGATATGAGTCTCGTTGGTGCCAAGCAAGAAGTTGGTCTTTCACTTTCTCTATCTCTCTCAGGGCAGACCACCCCAAATGGGTTGCAAAGCTGATGGCTGCCACCATGTCCACTCAGGGTGCTCTCCATGTCCTCCCCAATCTGAAAACACTGAGACCATATAATGGTGAATTACCCACCATGGATGAGAGGTCCAAGTAAAGGTTCACTTGGTGGACTAAGCAGACCATCCTCCCTGGGTTTGAGTCTCATTGGTGCCAAGCAAGAAGTTGGTCTCTCACACTCTCTTTCTCTTGGGGAAGACCACCCCAAATGGGGTTGCAGTGGTGACAGCCACTGCCATGTCCACTCAGGTCACCTCTCCCTGGCCTCCCTACTACCAAAAACACAGAAATCCTGCAGGAGCAGGCAATTCCCCACTTCTGCCTTGGAACTGACTCCTTCTGCACCCATGCCTCCTTCACAGGCCAACAAAGTCCCGCCTCCTGGGGTGCTCCCAGACACCAAGGCAGCCTCCCAGGGGGAGCAAAATTAAACCCTTTTGATGGTTAGGCCAAAGACCTCCAGAAGGACGACCCCTACTAACCATATTTTAAAATCTGAGCCCCTGAGTGGGGTTATGCTACTAATTCTTTACAAAAATTACCTCCTTTGGCCACTGTAACCTTGAATATTGCATTAGTTCAGTCTGCTTTGTCTGTGAAATCTCCCAGTTCTACACTACAGCCATGAAATGAGCCTGAAACTTTTTCTCAGCAGTGTGTCATCAAGACACAGGTCACAAAATATAGGAAAAACCGGGAGCAGTTGTGGAATTCACAAAAGTATTTATTAGGACTAGTAGTAACCCCAACAAAAATTTTCATAATAACTATTTACAAAGGCAGAATAAACAGAGAAGATCCATCTGAGCTTTCCTTCAATATCTGTGTCTCCCAAAACATTGCAGCTCTCTCTCTCATAAGCCTTTGCAACCCCCTCTTTAACAAGCATCCTGTTTTTTTCTAAAATGTTCTTGTATGTTTCAGGAAGGTACAGCAAGAACACAATGTCCCAGAACTGAGGCCTCTTCTCCACAGCTTCTAAAAAGGGTTTAAAAACAGCTCTCATGTTAACCCCTTGAGTTCCCAATAGCTTTTGAAATCATCTCAAACTATAATTATATACATTTCAACAGTAACACTATATAATTTCTAAACAAAGGGATCCCAATATCAGTTACATTTTCACCTAATGATCTGCATATATTTTTATACCAGCAAATATGCAAGGGAGGAAAAGACAGAAACAGCAAGGAAAGACTGAGAGACAGTGAGAGGTAGAGAATTGTGAGACTGTCGGGTGATCAAATACTAGGTCTCACAGGAGAATTTGGTCATGCAACCGACAGACAAGAGACAAGAAAGGAGAGAACAGAACAGATCCCTGCATTCAAAATCTCCATAACAACTGGGACAGGGTCTTAGTCAACCCTGTCACACACAGTGTGATGAACTTTCAGCGTAATGACAGCTAAGCCAACAGCTATCAGTTTCATTAATCAGCCTGTTAGCATCTCTGAAGCTGCTTGCACCATGCCCGTACAGCCTCCTCTCCAAGATGACCCGCAGACAACTGTTGAGCATGCCAACTCTCAGAAGTAAGCAGCCAGAGCAGAACTATTTACAAACCACACTAAAAGATGTAACTCCTTCTATGGACATCAATTATAATAGTGGAATAAATATGAAAGCTTTAAGTTTGGGGTATGTGACAGTAGTTAGTGGATGCTCTGCTGTGGGGCCATTGCTACAGTACAGACATGTGCTGGTTTGCACAAAGAACATTGTCCATGGAGAAGGAAATGTTTCTGCAGGCTTTGTAAATATTTCTGGTCATTTTGAGCCAAAACATTTGGGCATGACCTCCCCACCCACCCTAATGTTTCTAATTTAATTAACGATGGGGCCTCCACATCTGGAGTTCAAGAGGTTGGGGTACTTTCTGGGAGGGAACAAAATCCCTTATCTGAGCAAGGTCCTGATAATGTATAACCCTAAGTGAGGAAGAACAAACAGACCAAAATGAAAATAGGGTCCTGGTTCCTGAAGATTTAAACTGGCAGACCTCTTTGTGGCACATGGAGAACCAGCCCAGAGGAGGAATGCAGTTAGACAAAAATTTGAGGGACCCTTAGAGGAACTGCCAAATAGAGCACACATTATCAGAACTATGATGAGGGACTCTATGGCTTTTGTAGCTGCTAATCTATACACTTTGATTCATGTACCTGGGGAAACTTTTTATATCAGTTTTAAAACAATAGCTTCTATGGAGAAATTTTGGCAGCAGTATGATACTTAAAAATTCACCTTTCTGGAGTCCATTTATTGTGATACCTTTAACAAAGCCCACTATTAAAACTATTTCTTCATTATTCCGTAGTGAAGTGGTTAACATAGCTGATGTTCTGCATGGCAAGGACAAAGATATGGCGTGCTTGAGAGACCTGTGTCTATACTTGACATTGATTTTATATGGACAGTTGGTTGGAAGGTAAAAATCAAACTCAAACAGTCCAACGAAGGTTTATTACACCTACCTGTGAGGTTTTACATAGGGTGAGATAGGAGACTCTGTTTTATCCTGGTCAGCCTAGAACATGCCATAAGTGTGGGGCTAGGACTCATTTAGGGTATGTTTGTGACCACCAAAATGTAATTTGTGTATGGAATATGGGCACATCAGTGAACAATGCCCAAATCTGTCACGATTTAACCTATGTGATGAAGCTGGTCATGCATATAGGCAGTGCCCTTACACAATTCATAATAGAATGGATAAAGCCCTCATGATCAGGAGGAGATTATAACTGAAAATCAGGCTAAGGTCCAGGTTTCTGCAGAAAATTTGCAGAACTATACCACTGGCAAACCCTGATCAAACTCCTGAGTCTGAAAATGGTGATCCTCCAGGGTCTGCAGGAGATCACTCACAAGCCTACACATCAGAGGGTTCTGATACTAACCCACAAGACATCGACTTGGGTTTGAACTCTGTTCTGGACCCCCAGAATGTAGTCTACCCCAATTTCACCTTCCCTCCTCAAATAGAAGTACAGGAGAAGGGAGATCAAGACACAGAGGAATAAATATGCACCCACCTTTCCCACCCACGCAATCAGACTTATATATGAAGGTGGTTTCTACCCAAAGATAGGGCAGGGAAAGACAGTTAAATGAAGATTACTGAAATACCCCCATTTCTACTAAGAATAAATATGCTGCCCTAAGTAAACAGAAACAGTGGGTGGAAGGGATGAAGAGGGAGCCTCAGACACCTCTTCCATAATATCCTCTATTGCTGACTACTCAAATTCTCAGTCAAAATCATCAAAGGCAAAGAGACTCAAAGGTTGAACAAGATTATAAACCAGACACATGTAACTAACATAACATCATGTGCGGGGTCCAAGAATATTCCAATAACTCAAAATGTGTGCAGTATAAAATTTATAAAAAGTGTATTGCAACATTATCTTCTCTTCCAGAATTAAAAAAACTTCCATTTTGCAAGACACTGGGATTAAAACACAGACTTAAATTGCACAGGTAACAAAACTTTAGACCTTAGGGGCTTCTTTTTGGTCTCAAGGCACTGATAGGGGTGGCTATCTTACTGAAAGTTTGTAAGTTTTTAGTCCTAAAGTGGTAGCACTAGAACCTGGATGTGCTTTGTTGCTCAATCTAAAACCACATAAGAATTAACCCATGACAGAGCGTGGGTCTATCAGGTATTAATGTATGGCTGGGGGAGGTGGGTTCCAACCACCCGCCACATTAATACCTGATAGACCCACGCCTGAAGTGGGTTAATTCACTTGTAACATGGCAAGAAAAGGGTTCAGCTCTCCTCAGAATGTTTTCTTGCCCATGTTTTGTGTTCTAACACCATTCTGTTCTACCATTATGTTGGTGCTAAACCTCCGGGTTTCTGGTCTGTGGATGATTAGGAGTGGATGTCAACTTTTGAGCTTGAAATGCAGAGTATTTCTTTTTTTACTATGCATGTTTACAAGATGCACAACAACAGTTTGTACTGAGCTCTTCTGTCAGCTTCTGCTCGTTCACCTCATACCCTGTTGATCTCTTTTGTGCGGTGGTAGCGAAAATGTAGCCATATGAAAATAGAGTGCCGCGGCATATGGAAACGGTGTTTCCATGCTCTTCCAGATTTGATCAGGAAACCTCTTGTCGACACCTGTCTGCAAAATAGTGACCATTATGAGAGCACTGTCTCATTTTTAGATATTTGCTCGCTAGCTGACAAGGTGTCTGTCATTCTACAGCTCCGTGTCCATTCAACTGGGTGGGTGGCAAGAACAACACAGCTACACGAACTAACAGAGAACTACAAATGGTGCATGACAGAAATGTAAGGACTGCAATCTTTATTTTACTACTGGTGCAATGATAGCAAAGTGTTTCCTGTGTGCCTCCCCACGATTTCAATTACTGGCATATATTACTGACAACCCGACATGTGTGCCTGAGTTGCCGTTGCCATTTGCAAACTACACTGCACTCGCCTGGCGGCCAGTACAGGTACTCCACCATGCATTAATTCTAGCGTACTCCATACATTAATTGAGAGTTAATGTATGAGCATGGTAACACCAGCTGATGGTATTTGTCCAATCATCCACAACCCTTTTCTTGCCCATGTTACAATATAAATCAATATATGTTGATCAAGATTTATGCTCCCCAGGCTATTTCAGTCAAAGCAGAATTATTTTGTCTTGTTCAACAATATTTACATATTAACCATCTGGTGATATTTGGTAGGCACTTTAACTGCTGTTTGTCTCTTCAGGATGGGGGACACAACAGGAAACTCTATAGTGACACTCATTTTGAACAATATGATTAAAACTGCCCAGTTGCAGGATGGGTTTTGATCTCAGCACAAGGAAGGTGGAAACATATTTTAGAGGTACTTTGGCCACGGGATTTTTTTTTCCAAAACTAATGTCTAACGAGGGCTAGCACTGTGGCACTAGGAACTTCAGACCATATGGGGTCTGCTGGGATTGTTATCATGGGCCCATGTATGAAGAAAAGCTCTACACCTACTGTATGTGGTGATAAAATAATCAAATTTTGGTGGATGAGCTCATTAGGACAAAATGGAAAGCCCTTTACATGCTAAGCTGTCTGTTTCTGACACCTATGACAGCCTGGCAGACTGGTGCAAGGCCTCAAAACAAGATTTTAGGTCTTTTTTTAAAAGCAGTATTTAACTCTTCAAAGGAAACTACATTGTTTAATCTCAGACATGCATACTGAAGGGAGGCTGTGAAGCCTGACCTAGACAGATGCAGAGAACGAGCTCTACATCTATAAAACTTTAAAAGCCAAATTGATACTTTTAAACTTGAAACTGGGTAGAAATAAAAGTTTCAGTGTGCAGCAGAGGAAACTGGGATCGAGATGGGCAATCCTAAAAGAAAGATCACGGCCAAACAGTGGCTGGTGGACTGACCACAAGGTCGATATGCCAGACACTTCGACCAACACCGAGGAAGAAGAAACAATACAGTCGCTAGGCCACAAATTAAAAACTTTGATTTCTTCTGTCACTGCAATGAATGCAAAACTAAATGGCCTAACTGGAGGGATTGCCCTGGTAGAATAGATGGAATAGATGTTCTTGACAATGCCTATTAAGCTGCTACTGACTCCAAAATGATGTACCCTCCCTTACCCTTGTGACGATGGTCCTTTGTAAATGAGCTATTAGCTCAAAGGTTGCAATTCTAATTACTAAATAAATAAAAAAGAAAGAAAGAATCATCTGTGGAGCAACTTCACAGTACCATCGGTGATCTTCAGCAACATGCAAATAAATATAATGCTATTACAGCAGGTCATTCGAGAGAAGCACATCATGTGGGCAATCACTTGAAGCTTCTTGAAAACCAAGTAAGGAGTTTGAATATTCATTTGATCGGCATGGAATGGGACCATCCCTTGCTCTTCTTTAAAGACTGGATGACAGAGCAGTTCACAGGACACGGGACTTCTTGGACTGGCATTTTCTCAAGGCCTACAGAATTCATTCGCGTCAGGCGACAGACTGAAGATGTTCCTTGGGTGCTGTTGGTGCTGGCCAATAGCATGGGCAACAGAGACTGCATCCTTAACCTAGCAAAATGGCTGGGGCTACTGAGTGTACAAGGCCACATGTGCACCTCTTCCTGGATTTGTTCTATTCCAACTGCCAGTGCCATAATAAATTAGATGGAGTTACGATGGAAACTTCGGGACCGCGAGATTCCACATGCAGTTCTTTTCCCAGCTAAACTTCGCATTGTCCATCAAGGTATTTATTTTCACGGATCTGACCAATACTGGAAAATGGGTCACTCGTATGGAGGCACAGCAGTCAGACAGTCAAGTTCAGACGTCTGATAATGACTTATCAGAAGAAACTTGAACAGGACTGTATGGTGACTTTATTTTCTGCTTGTCTGGCAGTTAAGACAGGTGCAGACCACAGACCACAAGCAATTGTTTGAAGCTATTAATAAGCTGCCCTGTTACCACTTGTTTAAAGGGTTTATTCACATGTTGAAACAAGGGCTCTAACTTAAGAATCGTTGATAGTTAAGCGATAGTCGTTACTAGAGCCTCCTTAGTGTTTTGGTTATTTAGTCTCATTACTGTCTTAAGTAATACAGCTTGCTTTAAGAGTCTTGGGAATATAGCTGTGTTATCCTCATGCCTTAGCATAGCTTAAAGATTGTACTGTAGAGGTGTGGCGATGTTCTTCTGCATCTCAGGATATTTAAGGGGTTGGTACGAATATTCTTCCCCGTTAGGTAATTTCTTCAAGAATAATAGTGTATCCCATGCTCTGGGAGTGAGGCAATTATTAAAACTGTAGGATAATTTTTATGTTTATTCCACCTGCTTATGGGCTACAGCTGCACAGAACGATGGATTTTAGCATCAGGAATGCTGTAGTTGATTTATTATAGATTTTCTCCCCAGTATATAGGACTAGCTTGAATGTACTGTTATCCTGTATATAATGGAACAGGCATTCTTTCCTTCTGATTGTATAACATCTGATGTTTCCAAGATGTACTTGATTTGCATGCAAATTCAATAAATATAAAGTATAAAAAATGCATACTGACAAACATAATTTATCCTCCGATAGTAGTAGGTTAAACAACAGATGTTCACCATGCAATATGATAGGGCAACATCTTTAAACAAAGTCTAGCCAGAGTTGATACAGCTGTGGCGAGCTTGAAGAAGCTCTGAGGAATGACCTCCGCTGACAGAACTGCGCATGCACAGCACTAGCATGTGCAGTTGCATTGAATGGCATACTGTCATTCCCAAGATGGTGGCACTGGCAGAAATATGCATGTGCACCACACACACGCGCTGTTCTAGTACAGAATGCGGAAGTAGCAGCCAAAATAGTGCCACTATTACTCTGCAGGTGGCCTGTTTCAAGCTGTGTTAGATTGTCGGACAGATACTACCGAAAGTCTAATGGAAGCGTGACACAGTCGTTCACTTTCAGAGCAACATCAAAACAGCTGCAGGCTCCTCCCACAGTCATAAAAGAATGTAGTTTGGAACCCAAGGGAAAAACATAATTTGTACATTTTTTATTATTATTATTTTACCTCCTTCTCACGGGTTCCACTGGGGCTATGACCCCCTCGAGGTACATCCTCTGGTCCGACCCCTGACTCGTCTACCCTCTGAGGTTCCCCGTAGAGTTCCCTCCATGACAGGGCCAGGTGGGTGTGCGGAGTTCCCTGCCACCCTGGTACAGCAAATCTGGTGGGGGCAGACTTGTCAAAGCGATCAGGCCATCATGGGTCTCGTGGAGCCCCAGCATTTTCCATTTCTCCTTCCCTCCCTTCCAATGTAAGTACATGGTCTTTGAAGTCTCCTGACCTGTACAGCCCTCCAGCCACCATCAGAGGGCAGTCACTGAGTGGGACGACTAATCCCTTCCCGGAGAAAGGAGACCAGTCCTCCGGATGTTCAATCCTCTCTACCCACTGCCAACCCCGGCACCACAGGCTTGTTCCCAAACCCGGGTTGCCAGCATGGCGCAAGGTGTGGCATCCAGCACCTCAACCTTCTGCACCACCGGGCTGGCTGGACATGTTTAAAGATAGTTCGGACTGAGTAGAAAAAAAATTATTACAGGTTTAGCATCCCTTCTTCCAACATGATTCTCACTACTCCAAAAGATGTTATGAAAATAGTGCAGGATCATGTGACAACATTCTTACTTTTGGTATAGATATTGGTCCTATACCTCACCATGGATTTTTTTATCAAGTATATGAGTCCTCAGAATCCTTAAGAAAACACAGAAAGATTTAGTGAGTTCTCTACTCCTTTGGAATAGAAAAGCTTAATGATAATACAGCCCTGGCTCCTGAGTCTACAGTCTGAATTTTATAAGACCTTTTCAGAATGCTTTGCCCCAGTGCTAGTGTAGCTATAGTATTTTCAGAAATGTTGAAGGAGGATATCCTATCTCCTTCTATGTCCCAAGCCTATTTAATTTTTATACAAAAAGGAGAGCACAGTAAACCAGAAAATTGGTGTCCTATAAGTTTATTAAATACTGATGTAAAAATTTTGGCCAAAATCTGAAGTAGGTTAGAAAAGTTGCTGACCTGCTATTACCAGCCTCGCAATCTTGTGCTATTCTGAACAGATCTATTTTCAATGCTATCATTTGTCAAAGGGGACTTTTGAAGCCAAAAAGAACAGATAAAATGTCTGACTGGCTTCTTGCTTTGGATCAGGAAAAGCATGTGATAAGGTGTCTTATTTTCATTGTTCAACACACTTAGACATTATGGGATTCCACGCGTTTTGTGCAATGGATTAGCACACTGTATGATCAAGCTTCAGTTGTACGTTTATAAATGGTGGTTACGGAATCAATAAAAATAAAAGGTGTGAGGCAGGGCTGCCCCTTGAGTCCTCTGCTTTATGTATTCTCTTTGGACCAAGGTTTAAGAAAGTTGAAACAAAGAAATAAAGGCTATTCCCATTTTATAAGGTACCTTTCCAAAACACTACCATATGCAGATGATACCTGTATTGTCTTTCAAGTAGCTAGTTCTGAAACTGCAATAATACAAACTTTAGAAACTTATGAGGCAGTATCAGGCACTAAAATCAATTATAATAAAAGCTTAAGTGTTTCACTTCATACTGACCAAGTTAGCAATGTGTTATCTCTACAGGTTTTGAAACATCTGAGAGCTTTCCAAAAATTGTAGGCTTATTTTTAACACAGCAGATGATGCATTATATAATTGGGATCTGATACTAAGTAAGGCTAATCAAATGCTAGCAGTTTGGAAATCCAAGAATATTTCAAAACAAAAATGCCTTCTAGTGCATTTGTTCCTGCATTTATTATGTTTTCCTCCTCCTTTGTGTGTGTGGAGGCAAGCTTATATAGTGGTTTTGTTTCAAAGCCTTTGGGGTAGTAGACTATACACCATTAGAGAGAAATCACCTATCTGGATTATAGCAAAGGGGTTTGGGAATGTAGCCCTTTACTTTTTACATTGCATTTTTTCTTTGCAAACTGGCATCCTTTACTCTTAAATAAAAAAAGACTTGGACAAACATGATATCTGATTGGCTCCTTAACATAATAAGCAAATGGGAGCAGGGAAGATTTCAATCCCTCTGGTTTATCAAAATATTTTGGTTCCATGATAAGCTGCGAAAACCAAATACAAGGCATTAAAAACACACTGTGAAAACAGCATAAGTCAAAACCGCTCATGCAGAATACTGCCAAGAATGTTTTTCAGTTGTGATTTACTATTAGAACACCACATCGCCATGGACCACTACTTAATTGAAAAGCTGCAAGTTACATTTTTTGTCTTCTCGGGTGTATTCTGCATGTGCAGTTTTGACTTTCACTGTTTTCACTGCACGGTTTCTGACCATGTTATATTTCCTTGCAGTGACTTGTCACGATATGGACATGGTTAGCATGTCATTGGAAAATGGTGGTTAAAAATTCCCTTAAACATTAATCCATTGAAGAGAGAATCTGTCCCAGACATACATGCAATAATATAATGGAAACACAGCAACATTTTCTTTTAAGTTACAAGCAAGTCAACCAAAGCACTCCACTGTCACTGCACTCATTAAAAACAATTTCAGAACCAGTTCCTTAAGTTCAACAATATTCCAGTTTATTTATAGGTTATTGCACAAGATGTAGTGTGAGAGCAATTGTTTTAGCATGGCAGTTGCTCGCATTTCATCTTGTTTAATTACCTGCAAATAAACGAGTATTGCTGAACTTAAGGAACTGACTCCTGAATTGTGTTCAATGACTGCAGTGACAGTGAGTACTTTGCTGACTTGCTTGTAACTTTTGATGTTGTGAGGGTTAGCAACCTCTGCAGAGCACCAGCCTCTGAGCACACCTGCTCTTGATTTAATTAAACATTTTCTTTTAGAATGTCCAGTAGCAGTAGAATTTTGGCTAAATCCACAAACTGTGTGGCCAGCATTTAGGAACATAAAAGTTAGATATGAAATAGTAGTTCTGGACCTTTTCCCAACATAACTTTACAAATTCATCCAGGCACAATAAGAGTAATTTTTGGGGCTTCCATGTATTATATGTGGCAATCCAGGTGTGATTGGACAGTAGGCAGAAGCATATAGATGTGTTGGGTATTATGGCTATATTAAGATCTGCATTACAATAGTTATACAGAATGGAAGGTTCAAAGTTTTCATTTTCCAGGTTTAAAATGTGGAAATGTGGGTAAAATGTGACTGGATCACTAGTTCAGTATATGTTTAAAGTAAGATTTTTTTAGTTCAGCTTTTTCTGTTTTCCTGATTCTTTATTTCAAAACCTGATTAATGTAGATTTCATTGTGACATAAGGTTAAATTTCCTTGTTCCCTTTTGATCAAAACTGTTTAAGAAACTCTGTTAATTACTGCTGTCTATATCCTGAAGATCCTGAAGATTTTGTTTGAGTGTATATGTAAGCATTAAACCACGACAGACCATGGTTCTACTGTGGAATTAATCCAGCCTCCAACCACCCAACCATGGATTAATTCCACAACAGAACCATGGTCTGAGTGTTTAATGCTCTTGTAACATGGCAAGAGCATTTGAGTAGTTAAATATATACACAGTTGTTTACATCTTTTGTAATAATGTAATGTAATAAGTTTTATTGATTGACTATGATGTTACTAACATTCAAAGTCATTACAAATATAAAAAGTGTCACACTAAAAAATATTTAAAAATACGATAAGCAGAGACAGACAACAAACATATACATAATAAATACAAACAGCCTTTTGAGACAATGTAGTTACACAATAGTTTCTCACTTCATTTTATCACAAAAGAAGGAATATTGTATAAATGACGGTGCCATCTCTTGATTGGAAATGACATGCAAATCAGAGTCCTGTTACTTTCAATGAGATCATTTGTGACTCTATAAGGGCCTATACTTCTAAAATGTTTTTTCTTGATTTTAACAATGGATATGTAACAATACCATCTCTAGATAAGAAATCACATGAAAGATCAGAAACCTATTGCTTTCGATAGGCTCATTTGTGACTCTAAGTATGCCTGTCCTTCAAACTTCTAAAATGTTTTTCTTAATTTTAACAATGGATGCTACAAACTTAGCTATCATTAATGCCTGCTTGATTTTGGGATGTAGGAGTATAAATGCCCTATCGTAATTGGTATTTGCATAGGTTTTCAAGAAATTCAAAAGGAAATTATTCCTTGGCTTAGTGTATAATGGGCAGATATTGATAATATGGGAAAGTGTTTCCTCATGCCCATTCTTACATCTACATTGTTGATGTATTTTGCTTCAATCATCACTAAAAGTATCTATACTATTATAATATACATATTTGGAAATTATCAATTCAAACCTAGTCCAAGAAATTAATTTCCTCTCATCCGGTTTGATTGGCAATATTAAATAATCCTCCATACAGTGGTTCATTGTATTAACTTTAAACCATTCAGCACAATTCTGGTTCCTATATATATATATATATATATATCTATATCAGAACTTCCCACTTTCTCAAATAACTTTTGTTTCATTAAGGTCCTAAATTTGAATGAAATATTAATTTTCTTATTATATCTTCCCATAAGTGGGACAGTTTCACTTTCCTCAGATTGTTAAGCAGAGCTGTTAACCATTTTGATTTGTAACCATCTTTTAGCCATGCATTTTTTCATTTAAACAAATGCAAGGGAGATTATTACATGTAGTGTTTATTATTCTTAACCAATAGGAGAGAAGAGTCAGTTCTATGAAAGACTGAATGGGGCTCCTCCCCAGCTCAGCTCTCTCACCATAGCATTTGCCATAGAAGAAGGAACGGCAAGTAATGCCTTATAATGATATGAGAGGCATTTTCAAACCCTGGAGTTACTCTGATATCCCCAAACTTCAGCTCCATACAATAAAACTGGGTTTATCTTAGCTTCTCCACTTTCAGGGCAGGTATAATTGAATTACCCCCATATTTTAGATTACATTTCAATAAGGCTCTTATGATTGTCCTTGCTTTTAGGTTTTGATCCCTTTGATGTGGGGCACAATTAGATGTAGTGTGAACATTACTCCTAAATAGAGATAGTTATCTACTATCTCAATTCCATTCTCTCCCAAAAATAATTTAGCTTTTCTAAATTTACTTTGCTTACTAAATATCATTATTTTAGTTTTATTTAAATTTACTTTTAATTCAAGAGATCACATTTCCTTTTAAAGACATCAATTTTCTTCTGTAATCCTGCTTTTGATAAAGCAAACAGGACAATATCGTCTGCATAAACTAGGGAGTGCAGAGGATTATTTTTAATTTGGGGGCATCCAGTTTTGTCTCCTCTCTTTGTAATAATAAAGCACACACACAGTTTGCTTTTTTGGACTGTCATATATGAAAGATAGGTGTGTTAACGAGTGCTACTTACATATGTTGTGAGTGTCTTCCACCAACAAATAACAACTGAGTGTACATAGCAACTCACCAGATTCACAAATATTGAATTATTTACAAAAAATACTTATAGAACTACAGAATTGTTCTTCGCTACAGTGCATATTTCTACTTCCTTGCAGTTACAGCACTGCATTATGGTAGTACAGACATGATTCTACCTCATTATTATGCACACTTTCAGATGGCTCATTTGTTTAGTGCTCGAAACCATAACATTTCTTCAAATAATATTGCTATCTTATTTGTTAACATATTTACTACATTTACTTAACTTGCAGCATAGGAATATTGCTGGTGCAAATCAAAGGTTTTTGGTTCATTTACTTAATAAAGGGAGGGAATGTGGGCAGAGGGTGACAGTGAAAAGCAGGGATATTGAATGAATATTTCTGCTCAGTATTCACAGCGGAAGAGGAGGAGGAGGTACCTAAACCAAACAAGAGAGAAACACTGAATAGGGGGTCAATACCAGTCCATTCACAGAAGAAAAAGTTTTGAAAGAACTCTTGAAACCTGAGGGTGAACAAAGCAATGGGGCCTGATGGGATTCACCCAAGAATTCTAAAAGAACTAAGAGTAGAACTAGTAACACCACTGACTACTCTTTTAACAAATCATGGGAGGATGGGGTGGCACCTGAGGACTGGAGGAGACAAATGTGATTCTACTTCACAAAAGTGGGAGCAGGGCAGAGACAGGAAACTACAGACCAGTTAGTTTGACTTCAGTGGTAGGAAAATGATGGAATCACTTCTGAAGGAAAGAGCTGTTGAGTATCTAGAGGCCAGTGGGGCACAGGACCCAAGGCAGCATGGTTTCACAGTGGAAAAGTCATGTAAGATGAACCTAATAGATTTCTTTGACTGGTGACCAAAGTAGTAGACCAGGGAGGGGCTGTGGATATGGCCTACCTAGGTTTTAGCAAGGTATTTGACACAGTCTCATACAAAAGATTAATATACAAGTTAGCCAGCCTTGGAGTGGGTCCCAAGGTGGTAGCTTGGATAAAAAACTGGCTGGACAACAGGACACAAAGGGTAATAGTAAACGGAGTCCACAGTGAAGAAAGGAAGGTAACTAGCGGAGTGCCGGAGGGTTCAGTACTGGGACCGGTCCTCTTTAATGTCTTTATAAGTGACATTGGAGAGCACTTGGAAGGAAAGGTATGTCTCTTTGCAGATGACACAAAGATCTGCAACAGGGTTGATACACAGAGTGGAGTGGAAAGAATGAAAAGGGACTTGGCAAGGTTGGAGGAATGGTCAAATATGTGGCAGCTCAGATTCAATGCAAAGAAGTGCAAGGTAATGCATCTGGGAAACAAAACCCAGGGAAGAGTACACAATGGGGGTGAGTTAATAACAACAACAAAATTGAAAGAGACTTAGAGTAATTATATCAGATGACCTAAAGGTGGGCAAGCAATGTGAAAAGGCAGAAAGGAGGGCTGGGGGATACTGGGATGCATAGGAAGAGGCAACAACAGAAGAAAACAGGAAGTTGTTATCCCTCTGTATGGACAGTTAGTGAGACCCCATCTGGAGTACTGCATGCAATTCTGGAGACCCATCTCTGCAAAGATATAGACAGAGTGGAGGCTGTTCAGAGGAGGGCAACCAAAATGGTGCAGGGTCTGCACCAGAAGACATACAAGGAGAGACTAAAGCAGCTTAATATGTATACCCTTGAGGAAAGGAGGAGAGGGAGGACATGATAGAAACTTTCAAGTATCTCAAGGAATTAACAAAGTACAAGAGGGTAGTATCTTTCAGAAGAAGAGATGTGCTAGAACAAGGGGCACAATTTGAAGATAGAGGGGGACGGCTCAGAGGTAATGTTAGAAAGTATTTTTCACAGTGAGGGTTGTGGATGCATGGAACAGCCTTCCTGAGGAGAGGTTGTGAGTCAGGAACAGTGGGAGAATTTAAGAATACATGGGACAGGCATAAAGCAATTCTAGTGGGGGTAGGAGGAAGTAAGCTGTTGATTAACTAGAATCTGCAGCTTATCCATCAGGTATGGAAATGGGCAGACTAGGTGGGCCAAGCGGTCCTTATCTGCCATCAAATTCTATGTTTCTATGTTAACTTTGAGCATCGCTATAGTACTGGCACTGTTCAAATTTTGCTAGTTGCCTACAGCTACATAGAGGAATGGCCTGATGCACCACTACAATAATTAAAATTAACAGGACCATTTACGGTAATATTGAGCATGTGAAAGGGGCTAAAAAGATTCAATACTCAGAAAAGCGTTCTGGTCGATGTACCTTTCCTTTACCAGTGATTCTCTTACAGTCTTTGAGCTGTCTTGTTGCTGCTCACTGGAATTTGCCCATTTGAAATTCTGCTATTCTTTATTGTGGTTGATAAAGTACTGCAGAAGCAACCATGGTTCTAATGAGGAATTAATCCATGGTTGCTTTGTAGTCACCTGTTATCATTGAACCAATGACATTTTATTATTTTATAGTACTGTGCAGAGCCATGTTACAAGTTTAATTATTTTCCCCAATAAAATTTCCATACTCTTCATTGAGAAGTGCCATGGGATCTCTTACTTCCACCTGGACAATAACCAGAGATGGGCAGAAGGGACCTCAGTTTAACACCTCGTCCAAAGAATGGCACCTCAATTGTGCAGCACCCCTCTTACTGCACTACTGTGTCAGTTAGGGTATCAACTAAGTACCTGGTGTGGGGTTAGAACCCACAACCATCTGATTGTCTGGCTTTAGAGGTGAGTGTGCATTCTACTCAAGCCACTGACACTGCAATCCCTAAAGCACTGAGGGCCAGATATTCAAAACTTGCACTGGGCAAAAACCATTTGCCGCAGGTTTAGCGCTAGGATTAGCGTGGGTCTGCCATATTCAAAGGCCAAATAAGCGCAGGCAAACTGCATTTAGCGCTCGGGCAAAATTATAATTACGGCAAGCAACCGACATGGAATATGTATGTACGTTATATTCAGCTATCAGCGCCTCGTACAGTGGTTTTGGCGCGACTTAGCGCGACACTTAACCGCGGTGTACATTACCACCCAGGAAAAGCTGGTCTTAATCCTGGGCAATCAGTTTGTGCGACATTATGGCTTTACTGCGGTGTTTGCGCTGGTTTAGCGCGGGTTTTTGCGCGACCCTAACAAATAAATATGACACATAGATAAAGCCAAACATAGAGGAAGCATGCTGCTAACTGATGGCATCACAATGATGCCATCATTGCCACCAGTCCCAGCCATGCCAGGCAGTAAGTGGTGACCCTGCCACCAGTGGACAGCATGGCAGTGTGGCCACAGCACACACCTGTGGACCACACTTCCATGGACACCAACAGATGCCAGCACACATGCAGCACTGTGGGCATGGAGGATGTTGAGGGAGCATATACGGTGGTGAGGCTGTGCTACAGATCAGGTGTGGCCACAAGGCTGGGACACATCATGCAGTGTACATGGGTCAGTATTGGGAATACCCCAACACCAGTGTGCCTTCCGGATAATATATGCCCCCCAGCCACATACCTCACAGCTGTACAACTGCCATAGCACACAAAGCCAGAAATGTACATGTCACTGTGAGCATCCATGCCACAGGTGCAGCATCTGTGGGTCACACAACAGCAGAAACAGTATGTCCAGTGTCAGAAAACATCCGCAGGTTGGGTCGCCACTGTGTATAGTGCAGTCATCATCACTGCCCTACACACCATAGGCATTGCTGTGTTCCACGCACCACTGGCCCCCTTGCTACTGTAGTTTCTGCTGTGCACTGTAGCATGCCCTACAATGTGACAGTGGCATGCAGCACCATCACCACCTGTGCCTATGGTGTCCTGTCCCATGGGGTATAATATGCTATGCTATGCTGTACTGTTTACATGTAGCCTGCAGCTATCATCATGCACTGCCAGACTGACCTACAGGTGGAGCTGCGGTTGGACCTGGTCAGCCCCTGTACTTCCAGACTGACCTACAGGTGGCTCTGTGGGACTCTGCAGTAACGCTTGGGCAAACTGCATGCAAATCAGGGTATAATGAGATACTAATCTGTTGTTTGCCCAGAGACTAAGTAAGTAGGCTCATTTGCATGGCACTTTGAATATGGCATATTTTAGCCCCGGCAAACGTGTTTGTTCGGCTAACTGCTCAGCTCGCTCATCGCCGCCTTAATGTGTTAGCTGGCGCCAACGGTAACGGGAATATTATACAGTTTTGATCACTGTTCTTTCACATCTGCTGCTTCCTGCAGCTGTACTGAGTCCATGCATTTGCTGGCACACACATTGGCCACGAAGTCTGCCTGTACCTGCCCTCATGTTGCTGTGTACTGTGTTGTTGTTGTGGGTTGCACTTCTGGTTGCTTTATTCAGTGCTGTCTTATTCCAGGGCTATTTTGCCCTGCACTCCAGCCCAGTTTGCATGGCCTCATTACCATGCCATATTGGAAGCTGTTTGCCCTGGCTATTCCTTTTGAATATAGCGTGCTCTGTGGTCCGGTAAGTTTGCTCATTGGTAGTGCTAATTTTGCCCTGGGCAAAGTTTTGAATATCTGGCCCTGAGATGCTTACTTGTGCAATTACTTAGATGCTGAATGATCTCATTGACCTTATCTTGTGTTTCATTACACAACCCAGCAGCTTCTTAAACACCCTAATATTAATATTCTCAGCTGCCAATCCCGTTAACCTCTCCCATCCAGTTCCACAGTTTCAACTTCTCCCTTTCTACACTTTCAAAATAATCTGTTTTTCTCAATATTTCTATATCAGCTCCATTCCAGACTGACATCCCCAACCCAAGCAGTGCTGTTACAGTATTAATCCATTATTGTACATCCATTAACAGGGTTTTATTTAACTCTAAAAATTGATTAGCATTTTGCTCATGAAAGTTCTAAAACACTGTGAAAATGCATAGCACTTGCCACACTGTGTTTAACAAACATAACACTTGTAGAAAACCTATATAAATACTTTCTGTACAGTTAGTATTGTCTCAAGAAAAAACTGCTGATCAATTATTTAAAACCCTGATTAACCTTGTTTGCAACCCTTTCAATGCAGGTGGTTCTCACTGCCTCAAAAGGATTTGCATTCACATATGATATTGGTCCATTATCTTATATATTAGTCTTGAGAAGAGTTCTTCTTGTAAGGTGTCTTGCCAGGGGCCACTCGGTTCAGTGTCCCATGCAGTCAAATTAACTTGAACTGGTATATGGATATAGTGTACATTGTTGATCAGTATCCATGGCTGTATTGACAGCACTATGCCACTGTGTATTGACAGCACTATGCCACTGTGTATTGACAGCACTATGCCACTGTTTATTGACAGCACTATGCCACTCTGTATTGACAGCACTATGCTACTGTGTATCGACAGCACTATGCCACTGTGTATTGACAGCACTATGCCACTGTATTGACAGCACTATGCCACTGTGTACTGATAGCACTATGTCACTGTGTATTGACAGCACTCTGCCACGTAAGCAATAAGACATGACAGGGTACATGTTAGACACTTTAACACATGGCTAGGAGGAGTAGTGAGGCACAAGGTCACCGTCGAGTGCATCCAGCCTGTTGCTCATGTGTCAAAGTGCTCAACACACATCCTGGGTGTCTTATTCGCTTTATGAAATGGTTATCTAAAATACAGATGTATGTCATGACTAAAATGCATAATATTTAATAGTAAAACACTTACATGTTTATCTTAATTTTAGTAAAATAGTTGCTCCACCTGTTTGTTTTTTTTTATTAAGGACTTTTGAGCTGCTATGGTATCCTTACTTGTAGTTGTTATGGCACCCCCGCCCAGTAGTCTTACTTCATTTTATTTGAACAAGAAGTTATGCTGTCTTCTTTTAGAATTATTCTAAATTATTCCATGTGATATTTTAAAATTGTACTGAAATGATGCCTGTGTGGCAGGTTGGTCTGCATCTGTCCAGGAAGGAACAAGTCTTTTGAGCAATCAGTTTAAATGCTTCATTGGCAAGCTTTTAAACTAGTCAAGGGGAAGGCACTGATAAGCAGCAGGAAAATCCCAGCCTCCCTACAAAAACAGGGTACTAAATGAGAAAAGACCGAGGTAGAAAGGTCAGTGGGGATGCTGCAAAAGAAGGTAAAACCATCAAAAATGGAGAGCAATGAGTACCAATGCCCGTAGTCTGAGTAAAAAGCTTCCTGAATTAGTGGCCTTGATGGAGGAGGAACATCTGGATATCATGGCAGTCACAGAAACATGGTACACACAAAACCATGACTGGGACATAAACATACCAGGATACACTATCTACAGGAGGGACACGAGATGGGTAAAAGAGGAGGAGGAGTAGCTCTTTACATAAGGGAAGGAATCAAGCAACAGAACAAAAGGGAAAACAGGGAGGAGCAGAAGCACTGTGGGTAAATTTGGAGACCGCAATGGAACCACAATCCACACAGGGTTAGATACAGACTCTCCTCTCAGGGGGAGGAAATGGACAAGGAAATGATAGAAAGTATACTTAGAATGGCAGAAAAAGGGAGATATTGCTGATGGGTGATCTGAATATGCCAGATGTTAACGGAGTGCAGTTGCAGCAGCCACTTTGAAGAGTGGGTTATTCTAGATGCCCT
The DNA here is from genome assembly GCA_016271365.2 of Neoceratodus forsteri. Classification (NCBI taxonomy): domain Eukaryota; kingdom Metazoa; phylum Chordata; order Ceratodontiformes; family Ceratodontidae; genus Neoceratodus; species Neoceratodus forsteri. Next base: position 152,955,577 of record CM028131.1, on the reverse strand, counting down.
ACAGGGGCATGCCTTAGACAATCTAGTATTGGAGCCCACTCAAGAGGGAGCAATCTTAGACCTGGTTCTCTCAAATGGAGATGAAGAGAGGATCACAGATGTAGAAGTGGGTAGCCATCTGGGAACTAGTGACCATCGAACAGTATAGGATTCACAATAAACACAGCAATAGAGTCAAGCCTACAAAGGCAAAAGTACTGGACTTTAGGAGGTTGACTTGCTAAAATGGGTGAGTGCCTAAGGAATGCACTAGAAATGGGCAGGAAGAAGGTGAAGAACAATGGGGAATAATAAAACCTGCCATCACAGAGGTAACAAGCCTTTGTGTGAAGCAATAAACAAAACAAATGATGTAAGAAACCACTATGGTTCTCAAAGGAAGTGGCAGTGAAGGTTCAAGAGAAAAGAAAGCATTCAGGAAGTACAAGGAATCACAGAAGGAGCAGGACAGAGAACTGTATCAGTTAAAGCAAAAGGAAGCTGGGAAGGCAGTCAGAACAGCAAAGGCCCAAACCAAGGAAAAGATAGCCAACTCAGTTAAGAAGGGGATAAAACCTTTATAGGTACATCAGGGAGCTGAAGGAAGACCAAGGGAGGGATAGTGAGGCTTAATAAAGGGGAGGGAGGGTGGGCAGAGGGTGACTGTGAAAAGGCAGAGATACTAAACAAATATTTTACTCAGTATTTACAAAGGAAGAGGGGAGGTACCTAAAACAAACAGTAGAAACACTCTGGATACAGAAGTTGATACCAGCCCATTTACAGAAGAAAGGGTTCTGAAAGAACTCTTAAAACTGAAGGTGGACAAAGCAATGGGGCCTGATGGGATTCATCCCAGAATTCTAAAAGAACTAATGGTAGAACTAGTGACACCACTGACTACCCTCTTTAACAAATCATGGGAGGATGGGGTGGAAACCTGAGGACTGGAGGAGGGCAGATGTGATTCCCTCACAAAAGTGGAGCAAGGCAGAAGCAGGAAACTACAGACCTGTTAGTTTAACCTCAGTGGTAGGGAAAATGATGGAATCACTTCTGAAGGAAAGAATTGTCGAGTATCTAGAGGCCAGAGGGGCGAGGACCCAAGGAAGCATGGATTCACAGCGGAAGGTCATGCCAGACAAATCTGATAGATTTCTTTGACTGGTGACCAAAGTAGTAGATCAGGAGGGGCTGTGGACATGGCCTACCTAGACTTTAGCAAGGCATTCACACAGTCCCACACAAAAGATTAATATACAAGTTAGCCAGCCTGGGAGTGGGTCCCAAGATGACAGCCTGGGTAATGAATTGGCTGGAGAATAGGACACAGAGAGTAATAGTAAATGGAGTCCACTCTGAAGAAAGGGGGTTACTAGTGGCGTGCAGGGTTCAGTATGGGACCGGTCCTCTTCAATGTCTTATAAGTGACATTGTAGAGGGACTGGAAGGAAAAGTATGTCTCTTTGCAGATGACACACAGATCTGCAACAGAGTTGATGCACAAGGTGGGGTGGAAAGGATGAGAAGGGACTTGCAAGGTTAGAGGAATGGTCAAATGTATGGCAGCTTAGATTCAATGCTAAGAAGTGCAAGGTAATGCACCTGGGAAACAAAAACCCAGGAGAAGAGTACACAATGGGGGTGAGATACTAACAACAACAAAATGGAAAGGGACCTGGGGGTAGTCATATCAGATGACCTAAAGGTGGGCAAGCAATGTGAGAGGGCAGCAAGGAGGGTTGGGGATACTGGGATGCATAGGGAGAGGCATCACCAGTAGAAAACAGGAAGTTATTATCCTCTGTACAGACAACTGCTGAGACCCCATCTGAGTACTACATGCAGTTCTGGAGACCCAATCTCCGCAAAGACATAGACAGGATGGAAGCTGTCCAGAGGAGGGCACTAAAATGGTGCAGGGTCTGCACTGGAAGACGATGAAGAGAGACTTAAGGAGCTTAATATGTATAGCCTCGAGGAAAGGAAGGAGAGGGGACATGATAGAAACTTTCAAGTACCTCAAGGGAATCAACAAAGTCAAAGAGGGTAGTATATTTCAAAAAAGTGGCGGCAAGAAGAAGAGGCACAATTTGAAGATAGAGGAGGGGCGGCTCAGAGGTAGTTTAAGGAAGTATTTTTTTCACAGAGAGGGTTGTGGATGCATGGAACAGCCTCTGGAGGAGGTTGTGGAGTCAAAACAGTGGTGGAATTCAAGCATGCATGGACAGTCATAAGGCAATTCTAGGGGTGGGGGTAGGAAAAGTAGGCTGCTGGTTAACTAGGATCTGCAGCTTATCCATTAGGTGGGGAAATGGGCAGACTGGTGGGCCAAGCGTCCTTATCTGCTGTCAAATTCTATGTTTCTATGTTTCTATGTGTGTGTGTTTTCTTTTTGTGTGATTTCAATCTGTTTTAGGAGCAGGTAGCACAAGGGAAGATAGTGCAAGGAAGTTTGGAGCAGTCGTCCGTAATGAGAACTGTGATTCACTGTGAGGGAGCGAGCGAGCAAGCAGGCAGATGGATGGGAAGAATGTGTGTTGGTGCTGAAGGTCATCTAAGAGAAAGAGAGAGAGCGAGAGAGAGAGAGAGCAGTATGTGTTAAAAATGAGACAAATGGGAAGGAGGGAAGTTGCTAGTGGCTGCCATGTCAGACGTTGAGAGGATGACAGCGAGTGAGCAAGCAGTGGGGACGGGGCATGGAGAATGTAAAGCAATCATGGTAGTCCTGAGTTTTTCTGCTTCTGTACTCACAGAGGCTGACAAAAAGTTTGTAAATGGGCATTAAAATGAAGAGGCCATCTGACTGAAGTGGAAACAATTTCAGCAGACAAAACTAGCAAAGTAGGCAAAACAAAATGGCTATTTTACTTTTTCTGAACATTCTGAGTGAGCAGCTTTACCAATGTCAGTGCCCACTAGGTACTGCAGGACCTTTTTCCTGTGAGTAAGACACATTATCACACAGATATTGCCCAATCAGATTGCCTCAATTTGATGCCCATTTCATGTGCATTGACAGCACTATGCCACTGTGTATTGACAGCACTATGCCACTATGTATTGAAAGCACTATGCTACTGTGTATTGACAGCACTATGCAACTGTGATTGACAGCACTATGCCACTGTGTATTGAAAGCACTATGCTACTGTGTATTGACAGCACTATGCCACTGTGTATTGACAGCACTGTGCCACTGTGTACTGACAGCACTATGCAACTGTGTATTGACAGCACTATGCAACTATGTACTGACAGCACTATGCCACTGTGTATAGACAGCACTGTGCCATTGTGTACTAACAGCACTATGCTGCTGTGTATTGACAGCACTATGCTACTGTGTATTGACAGCACTACGCCACTGTGTATTGACAGCACTATGCTACTGTGTATTGACAGCACTATGCCACCTTGTATTGACAGCACTATGCCACTGTGTATTGACAGCACTATGCTACTGTGTACTGACAGCACTATGCCACTGTGCATTGACAGCACTATGCCACTGTGTATTGACAGCACTATGCCACTGTGTACTGACAGCACTATGCCACTGATTCAGATTCAGATTCATGTTTATTGCTTAACAAAATAAAATTTGTCATTACAATTTAAACAATTCTTTGCCATCAATGAATACAGCTCACATATGGTTGGAACATGCATTATACAAATATAAATAGTTCTTACACAGATATAAATATTTCTTCTGTATTTCATCAATATAAAATCAATCTTAAATTCTATAGCAGGAAGCATATACTAAAACTGTTACATATTTATGGCATGTTTTGCTTTCTTTCCAATATCCTGGTTAATCTAGCAATTTTCTCTAGCCAAGCAACATTTTTGTTTTCATCAATCAATTATACTGATATCTTGGTTCCATATATAGTTCTTTCAATACATCAAATAAAATCCTCTCTCTTCATATCTATACAGTGGGCATAAGATAAGTAAATGACATGGAGTGTCATCACAGAGTCCACAAGAACATAATTTTGTTTTGAAATTTTGTAAAATGTCTTAAGAGTTGACTATTTATATATCCAAATCTTAGTTTGGTAATTGCTTTTCTATATTTGGGATTTTGTATTTCAGAAAGGTAGTATTCTAATCACATTCACCTCTTCTTATTTTCCCCAGTCAGTCACTAAGTTTACAGTTCCTACTCAGATCCATTTCTTGATTAAAATGTATATCTCTAATTCTATTTCTACCGTGTTCCTCCAAAATCATTAAGGGAATCCTCAAGACTCAGTGATACACTCCAATAGACCATAAGGCTTAATAAATTTCTCCAAAATATACATACTAGGGCAAGCAAAACCTCTTAGATTACAGGTCAATGATTCCTCCAATATTTTCCTTGCAAGACTCATCATTTTAATATACACCTTTAACCAATAGATACATTGTCTCTGTTCTACACTGCGTTATACTGGATGTTCTAGTTCCAATCTGACTAAACTTGAAGATGTGGCTCCGGTAGCCTCAATAGTCTTTTATCAATTTTATTCATACTGGCCTCAAACTATTTACCTTAATAGATCCCTAGATTTCCACTCCATATAACAACTGTGACTTAATCTTTGCATTTATTGCTTTTAGGTTCCCTTTAACTGATTGCTCACCACCAGTAGGGACCTCGGGTCAGTCCCTACTAGCAATCCCCAGAATCAAGACTCACAAGGAGGCAATTCCTTTGCTCTCACAGCCCCTAAACTGGGGAACACTCTCCCACTTCTAGTACAGGAAGCCCTCGCTACCAATCTTTCACACTAGGCTTAAGTCCCATTTGCTCAGGAAAAGCTCATGCCACTGTGAGGGTATAGGATAATCACCCCGATCCTAATCACAACGCCCATCCCCCTCTCTCTCTCACCTTAACCTACATTAAATCATGCCTTAAATCCTTAAATCTTTCAAGTGTTGCACTTATGGTCTACAATTTGAATAATTGCCTGTACTGTAATCCTCATTATCTTGTCTACTTCTGTAACCCTGTATCATCTGACTGTATGTATTGTATTGCTTCTGGATCACCTGAGTATATGTATTGTATTGCTTCTGTTCCTGGGTCGCCCCTGAAAAGGGATCTTGTGGCCCAGGGGCCAACCCTGTCATCAAAATTCAATAAATAAATAAATTATATGAGAATCTTTCTACCACAGGATAAAACTTCTTAATTTTTCCTTTTACATATTTTATATGTTCCTGCAGTGTTAGGTAGTTACTTTTCCACTACTTTCTATTACTTTTGGGGAAACTTGTTCCAGAAAGCTCTGTGCAGTCACTAGCAAGGATGGAGAAGTACTGGAAAGTAATACACCTTAGTTACAATTACTTATGTCTTTGTAAACAAAAGTAATACATAATTGTAATTGATTACATTTATTTGAAAGTAACTTGTAACCAACTTATTACTTTCAAATAAATGTAATCTGTTATAGCTTTTATTATTTTTGTATTGTTTTTGTATACAAAGAAATAAGTAAATGTAACTGTCAGTGTTTTACTTTTCTAGTACTTCTCCATCCTTGTTAGTGACTGCACAGAGCTCCTGGATCAAGTTTCTAAAATAAATAGAAAGTAACAGAAAAAGTAACTTACCTAACACTGTGTTCCTGCATTTCAAATTTGAAGTAAAACCATTCCTAAATAGCAAAATCTGTTTACTAAGTCAATGTTTTATTACACTCTAGTACACACATTTTCCCAATCAAATTGGATGCTCATTAAAAATCATGTATTTAGTTTTTCTATGTTAATTTCCATAGCTGCCTTCTCTATCCTTCTGAAAATTTCTGCAGGCTCCTTTTAATTCCCAAGAAGCCTCAAAGAAATTAATAGCACATCATTTGCATAAGCAAGATATGGGCATGGCCTGGAGCCCACCCTGGGCATGTGCAGCTCAGGATCATTCAACCTCCAATATTTTATTAAAGTATAGTTAAACAGTATAGGGAGAGAACACACTATGCCACTGTGTATTGACGCACTATGCCACTGTGTATTGACGGCACTACAGTATACTACTGTGTATTGACAGCACTATGCCACTGTGTACTGACAGTAGTCTGCCACTGTGTATTCACGCACTACAGTATGCCACTGTGTATTGACAGCACTATGCCATTGTGTACTGACAGCACTATGCCACTGTGTACTGACAGCACTATGCCACGGTGTATTGATGGCACTACAGTATGCCACTGTGTATTGACAGCACTATTCCATTGTGTACTGACAGCACTATGTCACTGTGTATTGACAGCACTATGCCACTGTGTACTGACAGCACTATGCCACTGTGTATTGACAGCACTATGCCACTGTGTACTGACAGCACTATGCCACTGTGTACTGACAGCACTATGTCACTGTGTATTGACAGCACTATACCACTGTGTACTGACAGCGCGTGCCATTGTGTATTAACAGCACTATGCTACTGGGCATTGACAGCACTATGCCACTGTGTACTGACAGCACTGTGCCACTGTGTATTAACAGCACTATGCCACTGTCTATTAACAGCACTATGCCACTTTGTATTGACAGCACTATGCCACTGTGTACTGACAACACTATGCCACTGTGTACTGACAGCACTATGCCACTGATTCAGATTCAGATTCATGTTTATTGCTTAACAAAATAAAATTTGTCATTACAATTTAAACAATTCTTTGCCATTAATGAATACAGCTCACACATGGGTTGGAACATGCATTATACAAATATAAATAGTTCTTACACAGATATAAATATTTCTTCTGTATTTCATCAATATAAAAATCAATCTTAAATTCTATAGCAGGACATATACTAAAACTGTTACATATTTATGGCATGTTTTGCTTTCTTTCCAATATCCTGGTTAATCTAGCAATTTTCTCCAGCCAAGCAACAATTCAATACATCAAATAAAATCAACTCTCTTTCATATCTATACAGTGGGCGTAAGATAAGTAAATGACATGGAGTGTCATCACAGAGTCCACAAGAACATAATTTTGTTTTTGAAATTTTGTAAAATGTTTTAAGAGTTGACTAGTCATATATCCAAATCTTAGTTTGGTAGTTGCTTTTCTATATTTGGGATTTTGTATTTCAGAAGGTAGTATTCTAATCACATTGACCTCTTCTTATTTTCCCCAGTTAGTCACTAAGTTTACAGTTCAGTACCAGATCCATTTCTTGATTAAAATGTATATCTCTAATTCTATTTCTACCGTGTTCCTCCAGAAGCATTAAAGGAATCCTCGAAGACTCAGTGATACACTCAATAGACCAAAGGCTTAATAAATTTCTCCAAAATATACATACTAGGGCAAGCAAAACCTCTTAGATTATAGGTCAATGATTCTCCAATATTTTCCTTGTAAGACTCTTATCATTTTAATATACACCTTTAACCAATAGATACATTGTCTCTTTTCTACACACTGCATTATACTGGGATGTCCTAGTTCCAATCTGACTAAACTTGAAGATGTGGCTTCCGGTAGCCTCAATGGTCTTTTATCAATTTTATTCATACTGGCCTCCAAGCTATTTACCTTAATAGATTCCCACTATGCCACTGTGTACTGACAGCACTATGCCACTCTGTACTGACAGCACTATGCCACTGTGTACTGATGGCACTACAGTATGCCACTGTGTATTGACAGCACTATTTCATTGTGTACTGATAGCACTATGCCACGGTGTATTGATGGCACTACAGTATGCCACTGTGTATTGACAGCACTATTCCATTGTGTACTGACAGCACTATGCCACTGTATTGAAAGCACTATGCCACTGTACTGACAGCACAATGCCACTGTGTATTGACAGCACTATGCCACTGTGTACTGACAGCACTATGCCACTGTGTATTGACAGCACTATGCCACTGTGTACTTTCAGCACTATGCCACTGTGTACTGACAGCACTATGCCACTGTGTACTGACAGCACTATGCCACTGTGTATTGACAGCACTATGCCACTGTGTATTGACAGCACTATGCCACTGTGTACTGACAGCACTATGCCACTGTGTATTGACAGCACTATGCCACTGTGTACTGACAGCACTATGCCACTGTGTACTGACAGCACTATGCCACTGTGTATTGACAGCACAATGCTACTGTGTATTGACAGCACTATGCCACTGTGTATTGACAGCACTATGCCACTGTGTACTGACAGCACTATGCCACTGTGTACTTAACAGCACTATGCCACTGTGTATCTGACAGCACTATGCCACTGTGTACTGACAGCACTATGCCACTGTGTATTGACAGCACTATGCTACTGTGTATTGACAGCACTATGCCACTGTGTATTGAAAGCACTATGCCACTGTGTACTGACAGCACTATGCCACTGTGTATTGACAGCACTATGCCACTGTGTACTGACAGCACTATGCCACTGTGTACTGACAGCACTATGCCACTGTGTATTGACAGCACAATGCTACTGTGTACTGACAGCACTATGCCACTGTGTACTGACAGCACTATGCCATTGTGTACTGACTGCACTATGCCACTGTGTACTGACAACACTATGCCACTGTGTACTGACAGCACTATGCCACTGTGTACTGACAGCACTATGCCATTGTGTATTGACTGCACTATGCCACTGTGTACTGACAGCACTGTGCCATTGTGTAATAACAGCACTATGCTACTGTGTATTGACAGCACTATGCCACTGTGTATTGACAACACGATGCCAATGTGTACTGACAGCACTATGCCACTGTGTATTGACAGCACAATGCTACTGTGTACTGACAGCACTATGCTACTGTGTATTGGCAGCACTATGCCACTGTGTACTGAACAGCACTATGCCATTGTCTATTGACAGCACTATGCCACTGTGTACCGACAGCACTAAGCCACTGTGTACTCGACAGCACTATGCCACTGTGTACTTTCAGCATTATGCCACTGTGCATTGGCAGCACTGGCCACTGTGTACCGACAGCATTATGCCACTGTGTATTCACATCACTTTGCCACTGTGTATTCTCAGTACTATGCCACTGTGTATTGACAGCACTATGCTACTGTGTATTGACGCACTATGCCACTGTGTATTGACAACACGATGCCATCAGGTACTGACAGCACTATGCCACTGTGTACCGACAGCACAATGCTACTGTGTACTGACAGCACTATGCCACTGTGTACTGACAGCAATATGCCACTGTGTATTGATAGCACTATGCCACTGTGTATTGACAGCACTATGCCACTCTGTACTTTCAGCACTATGCCACTGTGTATTGACAGCACTGTGCTACTGTGTACTGACAGCACTATGCCACTGTGTACTGACAGCACTATGCCACTGTGTACTGACAGCACTATGCCACTGTGTATTGACAGCACTATGCCACTGTGTACTGACAACACTATGCCACTGTGTACTGACAGCACTATGCTACTGTGTATTCACAGCAATATGCCACTGTGTATTGACAGCACTATGCCACTGTGTATTGACAGCACTATGCCACTGTGTATTGATGGTACTACAGTATGCCACTGTGTATTGACAGCACTATGCCATTGTGTACTGACAGCACTATGCCACTGTGTATTGACAGCACTATGCCACTGTGTATTGACAGCACTGTGCTACTGTGTACTGACCGTACTATGCCACCGCGCACTGACAGCACTATTTCACTGTGTATTGACAGCACTATGACACTGTGTGGGCTAGGTTCTTCAGTATGACATTCTACTAATGAAAACTTCAGTAAGAAGAATATCAATTTGAAAAAAACACGGTTAGTTCGCGTTTTTTTAAATTTCACTTTAAACAGTTTTACCTGGTTCACATGTACCCACTTTCTACTGGTTCCTTCCTATCTGTTTTTCTGTCCCTCAGCACAGCAGGGGACAACTTATCTGTCTCCACAAATGGCACGCCCAAAATCTGTGTAAGGCATGATCAGGGGTCTGGTAATCCAAAGTCATACTCATATCCACTATCTGGTACTTTAAGGGCATAACTCTAGTGATGAAGTGTTGTTCTTGTACCTTCTGGGCTCTACCTATGTTGAAGGACACAAATTTATTGATAACTTGTAGATTCCTTTCAAAACATGCATATAACTGTCTAACTCCAGGCTATCATAGGTAGCTGTCCTCAGTCCATCAGACCAAATATGAGAGGTTGTCCTCATTTGTGTTCCCGTCATCACCTCAAATGGTGTGAGCCCAGCTGAGGTATTTAGGGTTGACCTTATTACCATAAGCACCAGGAATAACTTGAGATCCCAGTCCTTCCATTCATTGCCATGTACTTCCTTACCATTGTTTTTATAGTTCTGTTTTCTCTTCTACCTGGCCTGATGACTGAAGGTGGTATGGGATATGGTATTTCTGCTTGACCCTGAAAAAAGCGAAACAATTCCTCATGACTTGTCGTGTGAAGTGGGTCCCTTGGTCTGATTCCATAGTACCTGTGAGCCCCTAGATACAAAACACTTTCTCTAGTAGATACTTTGCCATGGTCAAGACAGTGTTGGTTGTGGTTGGGATGGTTTTGACCCATTTTGAGAACAAATCTGTAACCATGAGAAGGTACTTGTTACCCTGGCTGTGGGTGGCAGTGGCCCTATGAAATCAACCTGCAAATTGCACCATGGTTCATATCTGATCTGCAGTCTTAAGCAGGCCCATTGTGAATGTTGTGTGGGATTTGTCTCTGCACATATGATATCATTGTTGCAATGATTCCACATTTCCTCCAGCATTCATGGACACCATGCCAACTGTCTTACCAAGTGCCGGGTTTTGTAATTCCTGATACCCTCCTTGATCATGGCACAACTTTAGCAACTTGTGTCTTATGCGTTCTGGGGCCACAAATACAATGTCATGTCACCTGTCTTTGGTGATCTATGCATCAACAACCCTGAGGTTTTGTCTACATATATGCCAGGGGTATCCTGCCCATTATTTTCAACCTGTGTCTTGAATTGTTTCAACCAGGGATCCCTAGACTGCATCTGTTTTATATCCAGGATTTTCAAATCCTGCCTATTAGTGTGTGACATGGCAGCTAAATTAGGAAACAGGAGCTCTGAAAGGTCCCACCCTTGGGTGCCCTGTCAATCTAGGGAATCAACTGTCATGTTTTCAACCAAGAACGGGATGCATTTAGAAGGTACTCTAACTTTGAGAACATAAATGGAAAGACATCCTGAAGGGGCAGTGTAGTGAGCAAAGACCGACAAGATAGGTACTTAACCGGTTTGTGTTTGAGGATTGAAAGCCATTATGTTGCCAAATGGGCAGAAATTCTGTCAAAGCAAGGCATGCCCATGAGAAATCAGAATAGATAACGATATGGGAAGGGATGGAAAGGGTGGGAAGCAGTTGTAAAGCATAACATATCATAACTAATTCCACCACCTGAGCTGAATGTGGAATACAATGTTTCTTAACAGACAACTCAAGAGCCAGAATATATACACCAAAGCCAGTGTATGGAACACCATCTACCTAAAAGAAAGAACCTTTGGTAAAAATAGAAGAAGAATTTTGCAAAATCTACCAACGGGCACTCCTTAAAAGGGAAATTGTTGACCGGCAACCATGGATTGGGGAGGAAGACTGCACAATCATGGGGTGCTCCCAAAAGTAAAGGACCAACAACATTCAGGGATGCTGCATCTGAAACCTCAGCATCCCAATCCTAAACAACAAGGCCCACTAAGTGGAGCCTAATATTAGAAATGTTGCCGTCACTTGAGTTATATGCATGAGCTGTGTGACAGGGTTGAATATGGTCCTGTCCCAGTTGTTATGCAGAAAGTGTTTAAATGCAAGAGTCTGTTCTATCCTCTCTTTCGTCTCTTTTCTTTCTGGTTGCTCAACCAAATTGTCTTGTGAGACCTAGGAACTAATCACTCCAACAGTTTCACAATTCTCCGCCTCTTCACTATCTCTCTGCCTTCCTTGCTATTTCTGTCTTTTCTTCCCCTTGAATATCTACAGGTATAAAAATATATGTGAATCTTATGTGGAAATGCCATTGATACTGGGATCCCTTTGTTTAAAACTGTATATAGTTATACTGTTGAAACGATTGCAATGCTATTTGGAACTCATGGGGTTAACCTGAGATGCAGTTTTAAGCCTTTTGCAGAGCTGTAAATAAGAGGTCATTTCTGGTCATTATGTTCTTTTGCTGCACCTGCATTGAAACTGACAAGAACATTCTGTAAACTAACAAGAACATTCTATGAGAAGCAGGATGTTAACGAGGCAAACACTTGTTATAAAAAGAGCAGCAATGCTTTTGCTAGAGAGACAAGGAGAGTGAGGAGACTGAGACTGAAACTTGGAATTAAGAGATACCCTCAGAAGAAGGACTTAGTTTTCTGTACTGCCTTTGTAAATAGTTATATTGAATAATTTTTATTTTTTATTTTGCTGTTATTGAGAAAAATAAAACAGTATTTGCAATTTTGAAACTGCTCCTGGTTTTCCTATGCTTACTGCCTATGCCTTGATGATAGAGGTGTCAGCCTGGTGGGATTTATACCATGCATACTCTAAGCCAGGAGTTGTGTGTGTGTGAGTACTAGACCTAGTACCAGGGTGGTATAGAAGAAAGTTATGGATTCTGCAGCAGAAGCAAGTCCAGCAGTGATTACCAGAAGAATGGCAGCCAAACTAGAAACAGAAACAAAAGTCCAACTGAGATTGTACAGCCAGCACCAGTTATGGAAAAAAGAACAAGCAGTGACAGAACCTGAAAGCCTGACTGCCTTTTCAAATGGTGGGCTATACAAGAACAAGAGACAGAAAAACGGAAAAAGAAAGAGATGCAGAGAAAGAAGAGGAGCAGCAGAGAACAGAGAGATGTAGCAAATGGAGCAGCTATGGCTGGATGCCTTGTAAACTATCAAAGCTAGAGGATCTGGCACTGGTCCAGCAGAGCAATAAGGCACAAACAACTTAAAATACATTAAACTTACAAAGCTGGGGGGCACTGTGGAGCCCTAGCAAGATGGCAGCCATGATTTAGAGCTCTGCTAGTTCTTTCATTTTAAACTATTTAAACTTAATTTTCATTATGTTACGATCAGATAAAAAGGAGATTTCTACGAGTGGAAGATCTCATGAGCAGACATGAGGAGTCCTAAGAAGGATAAAGCATCATCAGAGGCAGTAAAACTAAAAATGTTCCCGTCCCTCTGACCATGCACTCTGTGCAAGGTCATAACCTTGCTACTTCATCAGAGGCAAGTGAAGAAACTGTACAAATTTTGGGTCACAAGATGACTTAATTGCTGACCTCAGTGGCTAATTTAGCAGAGAAATTTGACTCTCTGAACAACAGAGTCACTAATGTGGAAACGGAGATCTCATTCCTAAAACTGAAGCCACTGAAATGAGGAAGCATTCGGAAGCAGCACTAGGAGCTATGGCCAATTTGGTTAAAGAAAACACCCATTTAAGATCCCGATTGGAGAATTCAGAAAACCAGGCCAGGCTACGAATCTATATAATAGGAATCCCAGAAAATAGCAAAAGGATTATCTGAGTATGTTCTTGAGGGAGTGGCTGGAGCAGCAGCTGGGACAACCTTTAGTGGATCACACCTGGGCCATTCAAAAGGCTTACTGGGTTGTGTTCTAAGGATGACCAGTAAATTTGGATGCTCCAAGAGCCATTGTTTTCATTGTCAATGGTATCGGGACCCAGGACTTTATTTTGGCCTTAGCTAGGCAGAAAAGGAACTTACTGCATGATGGTAGCCAATTTCCTATACCCGAACTTGAGCTATGCTACCCGCCAACGACGGAAGAGATTTGATGGTGTCCGTGTTATGCTTCGAGGCATGGATGCCTTGTGGATTGTTGTTCCCAGCTCGACCCATATCATCCACAAGGAAAGTCTTTATTTTTCAGATTCTTCGGAGGTGCTCAAATGGGCACAAAATCATGTCCCTGTAAGGAGAAGGAGAGAGATAGGCACCTAGTCTGATTCTGGCGAGGAAGAAATAGACACCTGAATTGAACTGTTCCTCTATATGAAGCTGCAGGTTTGCAAACCGAGCATTTAATTTACTATAGCATGTAGCTCCTATATCACAGTTTGTTGTTAAATTTTGATTCTAAACACCAGTGTTGAGGTTGTGACTGGAAAGAATTTAGGGGAATAGAGGACAATATTAAAATGGATGCTGATTGTTCTTAAAGATTTCTGATTGTAACAATTTAATTTTCTAGATCCCAGTTTGGAAGGGCTAAGTGGGATGTTTAAAGCAGAGCATTCTAATTCCAAATCTAAAGGGATCGTGCCCTTTGGTACATTAACATAAGGTCAGGCATGTGTTTTTCTTCATATTTCCCTTTACTGGTTAAAGGGAATTGGATACTAGGCAAATATACTGAGGGAGTTTGTATTAGCATGCAGCTCATGGGTTCCTATAGGCAGCATATTCTGTATTAATAATACCTTGGATGTTTTTATCTCAAAGTTTTTCCCACATGACATATCTAACTGATGTGTTTCAATTTGCATATCGTGTATTAAGAGGGTGGAACCCTCATGTGATTTTTCATTGTAAATCCTAAAGTAATGCATCTGGAATGTAAACTTGGTGTTTTCATGAAAGTTCAATAAACAGAAAGTTAAAAAAAATACAAAGCTGAGTCCCTCGGATGATATTGAAGCATACCTGACAACTTTTGAAAGGTTACCGCAGCCTGCTAGTGGCCAAAGCAGCAATGGGCAATCAGACTGGTACCTTACCAGACAGGTAAAGCCCAACTTGCCTACAACAATATGGACACTGCACAGTCAGAAAACTACTGTATGACCTGGTGAAAAGAGAGGTCCTTAAAGATATGACATCTCAAGAGAGACCTACAGGCAGAGATTCTGGTGTGTGAAGTACAACTCAGTCGAATATCCTCCATAAGCCTTCACCCGACTCAGAGAACTCCTTATGAAATGGCTCCAGAGGGCCACTAGATGTATTAAAAGAAACATGGGAAGATAATCCCCATCCAAACAATCTATTACATCTTATATGTGTACCCTGAGAAAGAAGCTGGCAAAATATGTTGAAATTGCTCATAAGTAATCATAAAGAGGCCCAAACCAGCAAAGGTGTTATGACCATGTGGTAAAAAAAACATTTTTGAGCCAGCTGAAAAGGTCTTGCTACTGTTACCCACTACAGAAAATAAACTGTTAATGAAGTGGCAAGGGCCTTATAAAGTGCTTAGACATACTGGCACAATTAACTATGAGACTGAGACCCTTAAAAGGAAAAATCCTATTAAGAAATACCATGCTAGCCTCCTCAAGAAATGAGCTGAAAAAACACCAAAGCTGTTTTGCTACTTTTACCAGAAACTGATAAAGAAGATATTGATGTAGCTTATGATAGACTGGAACAAACTGTAACTGCTGATGCTGTAAAGGTAAATGTTTGCTTAACCGCAAACAAACCTCAGAAATTTGTAACTTGTTAAAGACATTTAACAGTACTTTTACCATAGTGCTAGGCAGCAAAAGGGTCAAGCACATAATAGTGCCAAGGAATGCTGCCCTATTAGACAAAAGACATACAGATTACCAGAGTGGTTAAGAGCAGACGTGGTTAAGGAAATACATAAAATGAAAGAATTGGGTATCATAGAAGAGTTGAGAAGTGTTTGGTCATCACCAGTGGTGATTGTAAACAAAAAAGATGGGGTTGTAAGACTCTGCCTTGATTATAGGAAACTTAAAGGGAAACGTCCATCTAGGATTAAATTAATCAATACTGTTACCAATGGAAATCTGATTTACATAAGCTATTGACTGAACCCATAATACTTTTAGGGTCAGAATTATACCCATTCAGTTTCCCATCCCTTTATAGCTGCAGGCATTCATTTTCTAAATCACAGGCAAAGGAAATGACATCACATCAGGGAAACACATATAGTCAACAAATATTTTAACCAGGAGGCACACACTAACCTGCAGCTTGAGTCCAGGTGTGACCTGAAAGCACAAGATAGTTAAGTGATTAGTTCAGGGTCAGGCAGTAACACAAGTAGGGGAGTGTGGGATTCAAACCAGGTCTTTAGGTTTGCAGTTCACAGTCTTAAACCACTGCACTACTGCCTCCTTGAAGAACAGAGAAAATGAAACAAAAATACTTTACCCAGTCCATGGGGATGTGAACTTGTCTCTAATCTTGAAGGGTTGCTATAAACAAAAGTTGTGTACTGCCAGTGCCAATGGTTTCCGAGTTCTTTTGGGGTTTATATTGCTTTGTACAATGTTTTGTGACATTTCAGTTTAGCAAAATATTTACTGCCAAAGTGATTTGCAGAATATTCTGCTACTGTGGTAACACTGTAAATAATGTGTATTACTGTACCTATTTAGTTCCAGTATTTGTTAGCACTGAAGTAGTTGTGTTTACATTTTTTGTTGACATCATGTTCTGTCATTTGTAGGATTGTGATCTAGTGACTAGAGCACAAGATTGGGGCCAAGGAGATGAGAGTGTCAAACCTCAGTAAAGTCAAATACTATCTGTGTGACCTTGAGTAAGTCACATAACCCCCAGTGCTCCTGTCCACCTAGCAGCAGAAATGAATAGCAGCAGGACCCCACTGGAAATGAGGTGGCACATCTCAGCTGGACTATCCTGGGTAAATAAATTGTAACAAAATAATTGTTTTGTGTTGGTGTGTGATAGGATAGATGGCTGTCAATACAGAACCCTTCTGAACATAGGGTGCAGAACCTACAGGTGCATATGGGGGTGGACACCCCCACTTTTGCCCATGAGCATTTAAAGTGCCACTAAATGCATTCCATGTCAGAAGGAAGCAACCATGGTGTCTTATTACTGCAGTGTGCCCCACACACACACACACACACATATACACAGTTACTTTTCCCCATGTTGCAGCACTACTCCTTCTGAAGGTTGCAACATAAAAATCTTTATTTGAACACCATCTAGAAAGAGGTTTCCTTTCACCAATGTAAAAGAAAACACAGCAGATTTGTTTTCATCTCATGATTCCAGTTGTTTCACTCTGTCTTTCCAGCAGGAAATCTCCAGTAGCCCCTTCTTTTGAGATAACACCTTTTCACTTCCCTGATGCTCCCAGGTGCAATCACTAAATTATTAAATGGCTGGTTGTGACAGCTCATCAAGAGGCCTAACTCTTCTTTTCCTCTTACTTTAAAAGAGACAGTATAGTACAGTGGTTTAAGGCTTTGCACTACAAACCTAAAGACCAGGGTTTGAATCCTACAATCTCCACTTGCATTACTATCTGATCCTCAGTAAATCACTTAACTTTCTTGTGCTCTCAGGTCACACCTAGACTCAAGCAATGTGCCTCTCCTAGTTAAAATATTTATTGATTATATGTGTTTCCCCTGATATGATGTCATTTCCTGTGCCTGTGATTTAGAAAATAGATGCCTGCAGCTATAAAGTGAGGGGCAACTGAATGAGTTATAATTCTGGCCCTAAAAGTGTTTAGAGGTTCAGTCAATAGTTTATGTAAAGCAGATTTCCATTGGTAACAATACTGATTAATTTAATCCTAGATGGGCGTTTCTCTTTAATCAAGTGACAGAATTTCACAGATATCCTATGCCCAGAATAGATGATTTGGTGGACAGACTGGGAAGTGCTAAGTATATCAGTACCTTTGATCTCACCAAGGGTTACTGGCAACTCCCTAGCTAAAGAATCCAGATACAAAGCTGCATTTGCCACTCCTATAGGATTCTATCAGTTCACCACTGTGCCATTTGGTTTACTTGTGCACCGCTACATTCCAGTGGTACATGGATGTGATTTTATCTCCTCATACTGGTTATTGTGCTGCATACCTGGATGATGTGGTGTACAGTCCAGACTGGAAAAGTCACCAGGAACACCCTACGAGCAGTTATCAATCGATCAAAAGGCTGGTCTGGGGGTGCTGTGGAGCAGCAACATGGAGGCAGCATCCTGAGCAAGCTCTAACAAAGAGTCCTAGAAAAGATTAAAAATCCTAAATAACTCAACAACTTATGGGGTGTATTTATCCTAATGTTAATTTGAATGGGTCTGCTACAATATGAGCCCAAAATAGGACTTGAAACGCACCTCGGCAGCCTAGATGTCTATCTGTCAGCTCCAGGTGTTACGACAAGTTCTGGGCCTCCTGCTAATACAAAATCTAGTCTCTCCAGAACTTCCGATGACACAGATATTGGCAACGCTCAGTAAAATCCAAGCGACGGGGATGAGACTATTAGCGGATGGCAGAGGTCGGGTTAAACTATCAGAAAATGACTGATTAATACAAGACAATGCAGCTGCAATACAAGACCTTAAGGACAGCAGAGACCACCAATTGGAGTACAATGTAGCCTACATTAAGGATCTTAAGCTCCTGAAATCTAAAACTGAGACTCTTGAAAATATGCAGAGTCAGTCTAACATCCGAATTGTGGGGTTCCATCTAAGTTTGCCGGTTCGACAGATTTACAGTCCGTGGTACAGAGATTACTTTTCAAGGACTTACAATTGCTGCTTCAGATGTGGGGATCCACATTGTGAAAGTGTTCTCTATCCCACAATGGCAACGATCCAGGGAAGTAGCCAGCAGCAGTCATCACTCTTTCCTTGCCAGAAGCCTGGATTGCCTTATTACAGGTTGTACGTCCACGAGCGAGATAGTCTGGGAAGGTAATCGCCTCTCCTTTTCCTGGTCCTTGCAGCGCAAACTCAAATGTGCAAGAAAGAACTACAGCTCCTTAAAAAGATCTTCTACATAATGGCATTGAAGACCGCTAAATTTCCCAGTGAGGCTCCTAAGTAAGCATGCCTCTAAACCCACGTCTTTGTGGACCCTCGGCTGTATCAGCATTTGCTGGAAAACTGATCGCAAGCTTAAAGACTGTGGGGACACCTCAGATGAGGAAGGATGAAGCGATTCTCAATGTTCAGCTACCTAAATACGAGGCTTCAATACCTGAGGTTGTGACTGCACAGAAGGGTGATTTTATTTTTGATAAGACAATTGGTTTATACAGTGAGGTCTCTCCACTGACTACTATAATTAGGAGCTTACCTCTATTATAGCGAGTTCCTGCAAACAAATTGAGCTCCTTTGTTATTTGGGCTCTAGGTACAGTACATCATGCTGCTCCATTTATAAAGATGTAGAATGTATCCCATAAGTCAGTACTGCAACCTGTCATATTTAAGTGCAGAGAGCACTTCTCAGTTTGTGAACTGATACAATATTCTTCTGATATTGCTACCCTTCAGGGCAGGTTGCCACGCCATGCAAGAAACTAAAGGGTCATAACTTAACTTAATTGAGACCAGACCGTCTAGTTTATTTTTCTGGTTTACAGTTCAGTTGTCTGTTTTGTCCCTCCACTTACAAGTCCTTGAAGGAACTGACCTTAGCATCACATTTTGTTTTCTTATTCAGTTCGAGGTGAGAGGATCATAGCTCTACTAGGAGTACAGTTTGGACTTTTCTCCTACAGTGTTATTGGCAACCTATTCAGTACATGGCCACAAAGTCTTTTAATTAATAGATCTTATTGGATTTGTATGTAGGGGTTTGCACACCTCAAATCGTTTACTTTCTATGAGATACAGTTGTGCTGTAACATCATAAATTCTATAAATAAAAGTAAAAAAAAAGGCTGGTCTGACAATTAATCCTACCAAGTGTGCATTGGGCATGCAGGAAACCAGATATTTGGTCTATGTTTTGGGAAATGGAGAAGTCAAGCCAGAGGCTTCCAGGACAGAAACTGTAGCTAACAGTCCTGTCCTCAAAACCAAGAAACATGTCAGGTCATTTTAAGGGCTGGCTGGTTATTATCGAAGATTTGTTCTAACTTTGCCCAACTAGCTACTCCTCACTGAACGCACAAAAAATGGTGCCCAAATACTGTGAAATGGACCCCAGGCTGTGATGAGACTTTTGGGGCCATTAAGGCTGCATTATGTTCAGCCCCTGTTTTAAGAAGCCCAGACTTTGAGAAACAGTTTTTGTTACAGACAGGTGCATCAGAGGTAGGCCTAGGTGCAGTCTTGAGTCAGCATATAGATGGGAAAGAAAATCCTATTCTGTACATAAGTAGAAAGTTGCATGACAAAGAAAAAGGTACTCCACCATTGAAATGGAATATCTTATGGCAAAGTGGGTCATGGAGTCCGTAAGCTTTATTTACTAGGAGCTGACTTTGTACTTGTAACAGATCACAATCATCTCTGTTGGCTTAACAAAATGAATGATAAAAATTCTAGAATCACACGGTGGTGCCTGGCACTATAGCCATTTAAATTTAAAGTGATGCATAAATCTGGGAAAGAGAATGCCAATGCTGATTTTCTGTCTAGATATTGATCTGGAATTGAAATTCTGAAGGCTGAAAAACAAATGTGCATGTTTAAACATCACTATTTGCTGTAATGTTATTATGGAATAAAGGATACTGCATATGCACAGAACTGTAAAGGTTATATGCTTATATTAGTTGAGAATTCCTAGAAAGTTTTGAAACCTGTTTTTGTAAACAGGTTCCCTCTAAAGAGGGGGTATGTGACAGGGTTGAATACAGCCCTGTCCCAGTTGTTATGCAGAAAGTGTTTGAATGCAAGGGTCTGTTCGATCCTTTTCTTTTCTGTCTCTTTTCTGTCTGGTTACACAACTAAATTTTCTTGTGAGACCTAGGAACTGATCGCTCTGACAGGTTCGCAATTCTCTGCCTCTTGCTATCTCTCTGCCTTCCCTTGCTATTACAGTCTTTTCTTCCCCTTGAATATCTACAGGTATAAAAATATATGTGAATCTTTCTGTAGAAATGTCACTGATGCTGGGATCCCTTTGTTTAAAACTGTATATAGTTATACTGTTGAAATGATTGCAACGCTATTTGGAACTCAAGGGGTTAACCTGAGATGCAGTTTTAAGCCTTTTGCAGAGCTGTAAACAAGAGGTCATTTCTGGTCATTATGTTCTTTTGCTGCACCTGCATTGAAACTGACAAGAACATTCTGTAAACTAACAAGAACATTCTATGAGAAGCAGGATGTCAGTGAGGCAAAGATTTGTTATAAAAGAGCAGAAATGCTTTTGCTAGAGAGACAAGGAGAGTGCGAGACTGAGAGACTGAAATTTGAATTAAGAGATACCTTCAGAAGAAGGACTTAGTTTTCTCTGTACTGCCTTTGTAAATAGTTATATTGAATAATTTTTATTTTTATTTTGCTGTTATTGAGAAAATAAAACACTATTTGCAATTTTGAAACTGCTCCTGGTTTTCCTATGCTTTCTGCCTGTGCCTTGACGAGAAGCTGCTTCAACGGGCTGGGCACCACTCAGTGTTGTGGTCCCACACCGCTCGTGTCCTGATGGTGGGTGACAGAAGGGAGAAGAGTAGTATAAAAGTGATCGGGGCCCATTAAACAATTCTGGGGCATCAATATTTTACCTGTGTATCTCTGTGGGAACATCTCACACCCATCACGAGGGTCACACGGATTGAGGTCCAGAGCAGCATTTGGGAGTCTAGGTTGAACTCACTGTGTTTGCTAATGTTGCCCTCCTTGGCTGTATCATATGGCTCCTTCTTAATAAAGAGCCCTCTGCCTTTCTGCCATCTGGCCATACTAAATTTGTCCCTCAGTCTTGCCACTTCATTCTGAGCCTTACAAGTGCAGTCATACAGGCGGTATGAGTGTTACATTCCCCAGCGATGCCTATACAGTTTGATTCCTGCACTTCTACCTGCATTTTCATTTAATTTATGTGTTGGTGAAGCAGAACTAACTCAACTGTTGCTGAACTAAGGTATTTAACAGTAACTGATTTTCCTGTTGAGCTGCATCCATAAGGGACATTGCCATTTGAGTGACATTATTCAGTTGCTTCAGTATCTCCGCCTCCTTCCTAGCTTTGTGTTCTGCCTCCTTAATCTCTAAATTCTCCTGTCAATTTCTTCACCAACCACGTCATACGCTATACAAGCTACAATACAATCATGCCATCACGCCTTTATAAATTAATTTCTTCTTTGCATTTACTCAATCACAATACTTTTCTTCTACCACTCACAGACCCTCATTCTTATGTGCTGTTTCTGCCCATACAAACATAATATCCTTCCCTGATTGTTTATCCACACAGTCAGCCACATAATGCCTATCACTTCCTCCTTTGAGTAGAATTAGCCATGCGTCCCCTCCCTCGGGGCTGCGGCTTTTCACTTAGAGTTATCTGGCGACCCTCTCGCATAGTCTCTAAAATTTCATCTCAACCTAATCCTTAATTGTCTTGCAGATCTGTTGCCACAATGGGTGCCATCTCTGGGGTGCCAATATGTAGCAATCAGACTTAAGGTTTGGGCAACTCAGTATGTGATAGGCATGCGAGTGTAAGTATAAGTTGTAAAATTCTTTATTCCAACAAGAAGTTATAGCAGGTAACTTGCAGACAGAACATGCCACACACTCAGATATAATGGGCGGATTTTCAAAGACTGCCTAGAGTGACTCAAGTTGCCACATGTTGCAAATTGCACCCAAAAAAATTGCGACATGGGAGTTGCACCATATTAAGGAAGAATCCCCATTTATGGCGGTCACTGCCCGGCAATGACGCCAGTCACAACTGCACCATATAAAAGTGCGCAAATGGTGGAAATGAATGTATTGCAAATGCAGAGCATGTCACAGGAGAGAGAGAGAGAGAGAGACACAGGCAGTGGGGAATGCATGGTGCAGAATGCCACAGTCAGGCAGAGGAGGAAGAAAATTCCACCCTGAGGAGACAGAGGAAGATGCCCAGGCTGATTTATTGCTGTCCAGGGGTGGTGAGAAGTATTGAGGACCTCAATATCGAGGATATCGAGGTACTTTTGTAAATGAGCTCTGGCTCAAAGGTTTTAAACTGATGTTATAATAAATAAATAAATAAAACCTTGGAGGAGGTGGTCACCCAGGTCAATGCGGTGGCTCATCTAGATGCACCATCCGTGATCTGCAGAAATGGTACAACGATATCAGGTGGAGGTGCAAGGAAAAACTGGCCCACAATAGGAGGAGCGTGCTGGGTACTGGTGGTGGAGCCAGCCAGGAAATACCCTGACCAGCCAGGAGGAGTGGGTAGCAACCCACCTGAGTAGCCATACCACAGAGGGGACACAAACCTGGACATGTTCCACCTACAGAGCACCACTTGTATGTCCAAACCCACATCACAAACATATTGGGGGTTTGTGTGGCAACAAGGGCAATACCATAGACTATGTGTAATGTGGCCATGCTGCCATGTATGAGTACACAGAGGTAACACCACCCAACACCAGTGTGGCCCTGCGGCATGTCAGGTGTCACTGTGGTGGTGTGGCATCTGTCAAAAGGACCATGCATAAGGGACTGTAAGGCAAGGCAAGGCACATTTTATTTCTATTGTGCCCAATCCTAGAGGCTCCAGGCACCTAACAATAAATAAGCAATATGAATAATCATGTTAAAATAAAATAGATATACAAAATACATATATTATACCACACACATTACAGATTTAAAATACTAATAATCCTCATCAGAAACTTCAGTCAATGGTCACTCAACCAACAGTCAGGCAGATCATACAGACTTCTCTTGATAAGCCAGATGGAAGAGGTGGGCTTTAGCCTCTACTTGAACACCTCAATAGAAGGGCCTCCTGGACCACAGATGGTAGCGAGTTCCACAGGGTCAGCCCAGTGACACTAAAGGCACGATCGCCAGATGTTTTGAGCCAAACTCTGGGAATGTCCAGGAGGCCTCTGGATGAGGAGCGGAGAGAGTGAACTGAAGTGGCAGATGTAAGGAGCTCAGTCAGGTAGCCAGGACCCAGTCCATATAGGGCCTTATAGATGAACATGCCCACCATGGATATGTTGGGCCATGCATGTGCAAATGAAGCCCACCCTGGTATATGTTGTTGTGTGCCTGCAAATGTGTGAGTGTGGTGCAAGTAGGACAGAGGTGTAGGACTGAACAGTGGTGGGAATCCTGTGTGTGAGTGGAATGCTGGCATGTGGGTAGCCATATGTAATGACTCTGGCTGTGTGGTATGGGCCAAAGCAGGATGCATTGGATCATGGTCTACATGTGGGGAGCCCACAGTTGTGTGACCTGCAATACAGGCAAATGCATGGGGAAGCACACATGTCTGCCGTCAGGGTTGCAAGGGCCCTGAGCAGAATCCAAAGCTGTGGACATTGAGCACATGCCCAGGATGGGATGCACATACAGGTGAAGGCAGTATGGGAATGTATGCAGAGGACTGCAGGGAATGTAATGAGATGGTCCCATTGGGTAGAGTGGAATGTCATGGAGGTGTGGTAAGGTTGCAGAGATGATACAGAGTAGGAATCAAGGTTATGCATTCCAGTGTATGTGGCTTGCAGCAGGGTAAGCACCATGGTATGTATGCCAACATATGACTGACTAATCGTGTAGCACATGTGGTGTGCAGGTGTGTGTAGTACATGACATTGTGCCTGTGGAATGCCATGCACACATGCCTGTACATACCTACTGGGAGGATCATTTGGCAGTGTGGCTGTGGTGTACTGACCAGAGTGGCCATGGTGCCTAGGAAATGCCACCATACAGTGGAGGCTGGTGCATCTGCACAGTCACATGAGGCACAGGATGAGTGGCACAGTAGGGCACTGTAAAGCCCAACACTCGTCATGCAGCTAGTGCCAGCAAAGTGCTGGGCTGTTAGCCCAAGTGGCACATACTGTCATGGGCACACCAAATAGCAGAGTAGAGGACATGACCCTGTAGAATGTAGAATCGGATGCAAGGGGATGTTCCTACCATGCACCACAAGCTGACCAATGCAACAGTGCATGTGACACAGCAAGAATCTGTGAGCGTCAGACACAGCAGCTCTGTACACACCCAAGCAGGGGATTGGTGGGAAGTGGGATTGCCACAAGGATGACACGGGCTGGCATGTTGCATGTTAAAGGTCTTAGGAGCAACATGTTAATGGCAGTAGTATTGCTGCAATTGCCACTGAAAAACATGAGCAGAGGTCAGACAATGCTGCAGCTCACACTTCCGGCATAGTGCCTGAGGATGGTAAGCCACAGAGCAGACAGAGCATCAAAGCCCAGGGATTTGTAGCAAGTGAGGCAAATACATACATCAGTGTAACAAGGTGTCCTTTTCAAACATCGGATGTTGGATGGACGATCAATGTAACAAGGTGTCCCTTCCCACAGATGATACAGCTGAACATGACAGTACAGTGACACCCGAGGCAAGTGGGAGTGTTCTGGTGCCAGACAGTGAATCAGGTGGCCCCAGTCAAGAGGACAGCAGCAGCACAGCCAGTCACACAGCCACACAGGTGGAGGAGGAAGAAGAGGTGGTGCCTGAAACACCTGACATGGAAGCGAAATGGATGGAGTGGGTATGGGTCTGTCATAACAGCAATTGCCCTTAATGAATGTACATCACTGAAAATAAGAACGGTGATGTACATTCGTAGGAACAAAACACACTTAAGTGTTTATGGGGGTTTGAACCCCACATCCCCATTACTAAAATAATTAACTCCAGGGGGTGCATGTCGAGGAGGGGGAGAACCAGGATGAAAGAAAAAAGATCGGAACAGAAAAGCACAAAATATTGTGCTCTCCCTAGCCCTGCACCTCCCACCAGAGCCAGCCACCCTAACCACTGTGCCACTAGGGCAGCTCGGCAGCTTCCTCTCGCCATCCCTACATACCTTATGGATACCTTCCGTATCCTGTTGCTGTTCCTCCCGCCACAGTATCCTGTCACTACCCTTTCAGGATAGCCCACAACACAGGCGCTAAGACTGAGTCACTCATATTTGAGTCGCTCAATCTCAGTCACCCTTTGATGGGATACCATGGGGATAGCATGGATGTCAGCAGCAGAAGAGGTGGCAATGACTCTGAGGATGCTGGTGACAACTAGGTAACTGGGGACATAACAGACAACATAGCCCGGACTATGCCTCTCACCACCATGGAGGAGGTGGAGGCCAGAAGGTCTTACACATAATTAATGGGACTGCTCATGGTATGCTAGAGCAAGAAAATTCCTGCTGGCTCCTTATTCTGTCCTGGGAAATGCTAAGGATAAATCTGAGCTTACATCTATCTTTATGCTTACTGAAGATGAAGTGACTATTGGGAGGCCAGCAAGATATTTGACTACAGTTAACAATGCTTGGAAAATGATAGAACCACTTCAAAGAGATGATAACAACCTTAGAAGATGTCTGCATACACATTTTCCTTGCATTTTAATATTTGCTACTATGACAGATGTCTGTCAGGACTGTCTGCAGCCAATTCCCTGCAAACAAGATAACATAATAGTTAAACTGCTCCAAAATATAAATGTGTTGCATATTTGCTGTATCATTTTCCGTAACTGTTTTCATTTTACTGTTTGGCTTCAGGGCACATACTTCCCTGTTCAAAACTGATTACGATTATTGGGCTCCATGTCATGCCTGGCATTGGCACAGACAGAATTAATGATGGCAGAAGACGCTTTTCAATTGCACAAAGCTTCTCTTGTCATTACTTTTTATACTCACTCTACTTCTTTATAATTATAAGCGTGTTAGATAGAAAACGAAGGTCAGTGAGCACAATGTGAATTCACTTTCAGAAGTATATTTATTATTCTGATGTGCAGCCTTTTATAGTAATGCTTATTTATTGATGTATCTGATATGTTTTTATGTTGTAAAAGCTACTTGTCGTACAATAAAATCTTACCTACCTACCTGAGGAGGGTGGAGATGACTCTGAGGATGCTGGGGACAATGTAACTGGGGACATTGCAGACAACATAGCCCAGGACCTAAGCCTCCCACCATGGAGGAGTTGGAGGCCAGCCTGAGTCTCAACCAGCAGCCACCCCCCCAATACCATTCAACACAGACTTTAGTACATGCAGCAATAGATTACATCGATGTAAGATTTCAAAATTTCTCAGAGGTGCCTCTGAAATGGTTAAAGTGTTTGGATTTTAAACAGCTTGATCTACCAAGAGAACAACTTGCAGAGTTTGGGACCAATGAAGTGGCTAATTTGGCAGCATCTTTAATTTTTCACTGAAGAGCAGCAGGAAAATATTAGATCAGAATATGCTGCATTTAAGGCTCTGCTGAAATCTACAATTGACAAACCCTATCTGCAGGTGTATACAAGACTGCTGAAAGAAAAACGCCCAAATTGCTCACATTCTAGAGTTAGTGGAAATATTACTGGCAATGAGTTTGTCAACTGCAAAGTGCGAATGAGTTTTCCATTCAAAACCTGATAAAGACAAAAATAAGAACACGCCTGGCAGATGACACACTACAGTCACTTCTTCAGATAGCAGTAGAGGGTCCCGATGTATGTGACTTCGATCCAGATCCAGCAATAAACCACTGGCTGCTGTCTGGTCCAGGCACTCAACATGTTTATGAGCACACTACAACTGGTACTACTGAATCGGATGCTTCTGTGTCTCATGCTAGTACTGCTGCTGCTCCATCATCACTTGGTGGTGTTAACAGTTCTGAATCTGAGTTCTTCCAATTATGTTGTGCTAATTATTCTCTGCTTCATTCTGGCATTTGTGGAACTGGACAGGACATTCAGAGTATGGTAAAACAAAATCTTCATTTTATACTGTTTTCTATAACCTTCATCACATACTACTATTAATAATACAATGACACAACAATTACTTTGTTGCTACATACTTTTTAAAGTTTTCCTTAAAATCTGACCTTCTAACTATTAGACTACCACTCATGACAGTGGGACTACCATTTTGGATATGCCAGTTGTCCTGGACTACCATGTAAATTTAAAATTTGTTGATCCCTGCATGTCCCTAATATCCTACATGTCTATCATGTCCTGCAGTGTATGCCTGAAGGCACAAAGGGAGCCCTGGAGCACGCCATGTCCCATGATAGCACCTAACTCTATGTCCATGCTCAAGAGATGATCATGATGGCTTATCTGTGGCTGAGACTCCTGGTCTTGCACCGCAGTCAGCTTGTGCTGTCCTCAACATCCTCTGCAATGTCCTGATTGGCCTCATCTGGACCCTCCTGGGTGACAGTTTCTGCTGCAGCATCATCTTCCTGCTCCCATTCCACACCAAAGGCTACATCCTCCTGCTGGACAACCACTCCTCCTGCTGGCCTCCCATGTCAACAGAATTGTCTACAACAATGTCCACCCTGAGGCAGCACTGGATATGCAGCAGACTCAGTGGATCCATGCTGGACTTCTAAGTGCCAGTCCTCCTGCTCCTCATCAGGGCAGTCGTCTTGTGGCCCTGCGCTGGCGATGGGCCCTCTCCATGTAGGCCCTTGCCTGCCTCTTCTGACCATCGCTTTGACCCTGGGGGGTCTCGTGCTCTGTCATTGGCCCTATGTTGTTGGACACCTGTAGTGGAAAGAACACACATGTTGCAGCTCTATGGTAGCGGTGACAGAAACACCCACAAAGAGCATGGGTGTAGTCATCGGTCTGTCAGGCCATGCGGCAATGTCCATCATCCAATGATGGTGGACACAACCATGACTAGAGGGAGCACTTTGTGTGTGTGTGGGACTGCACACTGACCACATAGTATGGACAGATGGTCACTGGGGGTGCCAAAGAGGTCCAGAGTCCTGTACAGCAGAGGGCAGGCGCCACGCAGTAGCATGGGTGTGTCCATGGATTGTGGCTATAACAGCAGTGGCCATGACATCCAGAATGGCCAATGTGTGGGTATGGGCCACAACCTCATAGGAGGTTGTTGTCACAGGGTCAGTCGACCAGCCAGTCATTGAGTGGTGCAAGTCCACATTTACTGCAGCATGGTAACAAACTGTGAGAGCTTTAAGATGCTTAAAAACTGATTTGTTTCATCATGCTTTTGGGGACTAAGTTTAAGTATACGCTGAATGTGTAGTCTTCTATTGTTTGTTTTATTGTATTTTATCTTTTGATCCAGTCAAGGGTCTGTGTGTCGAGTGTGTCGTAGTGATGACACCATGTACACCTCCCCACCCTTCCGCAGGCTGATACCATGCCACCCTAACACCGGTGCTCCCCATCCTCTGCGTTCCACACAATGATGACAAACATGGCCCATGCCACACCACCAGGTAATAGACCTCATAGTGGGCAACTACCACCCTCAAATCTGCACACTGGTAGATATGTTACATTTGCACCACACAAGTTCAGTGAGGAACCTATCCCTGTGTGTACATCATGTATACTGTGTGTGCAGTGGAAGACATTCATCAGCTGTGGACACTGGACTGACTGCCATGGCAGTGGTATGGTGTGCATACTTGATTAGGCGTGCTTCTCATGCTTTGGTGGCGTACCCATGTGCTGTTCTCTGCATTAGCCTGGCCTGTGCAGTGTACATTGTGGAGCACACTGGCACCCACACTGCACACAGTGATGGCACCGCAGTATTACACCTAGGATACATGTGTCCCCCGCTAGTCAGCATGGTGGTAAGTGAGGCATAATGCTGATGATGGTACAGTAGCATGCTCACTCCTTTGTGGTCACACCAGTACCATATCTTTTGCTCCCATGCGGCAACAGAAGTTGGAAGCATGTTGTGTATGCTGCCACCCAGTGTGTGGCTGAATGTAGCCAGGGTCTCTGTTGCAGTACACCAGGCTGCACTGACACCGGGACTGGGGGCACAGAGCCCCTGCATCATGGCTCAGTATGGTTTTGCCGCTTCTACAGCCGTGGGTGGTGTGCGTGACACCCTGTTTGGGGTCTGCACTTGCACTGGAGTAGCTCCATACAGTGATGATGAGAAGCGGTCACCATTGCAGCAGGCGTGTACAAATGTAGGTCATGTACAGATGCACACTGGCACACATATGCACTGTTTACAATGGCCCATGATGCTGTACTGTGATTCCTGTGTGCCCATGTGTTGGCCTGGACTGTGCATACATATTCATGCAATGTGCACCGGTGGCCCCATTGCCCCTCAGTTTCCCACTGTTCATGGGATTAGGCACTCACAACACTATGGCTATGCACACGGTCAGGTAGCTACCCTGAAGACTGCTGTAGCACCTCCGAGTCAGGGCCACACATCCAACAGCTGCCCAGGTGGCCACCGTGTTGATTAAGGATGTTGCCCCCATATCTTCCCCCCAGGCCACATGGAACCGGCCCTGTGGAAACAGTGCATGTTCTGCAACCTGCATGACATTGTGGGGTATGTTCTGTGCAGTACAGCATGCACAACAGGTGTGTAACTGCCTCGACCCACATCCTGTGTATGTATACCACTGCCTACATTCACATTCCAGTGGTTAGGGGTGAGGCATGCAGTGGCGCCGTCCTGCACCTGTTCATCTGGGGCCACATCCCAGTGGTCATGTGGCACATACCACGCTGTGACTCTCGCATGTTTGTTGGTTCCTTACACACCACTCGTGAGCTGCAATGGTGGGACAACGCATCTGTGTGACCTGTGTACAACTCAGCATTGGACACCATGCAGTGGCAAGCACAGTGCTGCCTACTGTGTCACCATACACGGGTTCCATATGGACATGGCCTGACTGCATGGTGTGTTTGGCCCATTACATTGTGTGGCCATGGGTCTCCCATGTAGTCACTGCCTGTGGCACAGGACGTTAGTGCTCATGGACTACACTTGTGCATGCATGTTTGCCACTGATGATTACAACACTTACCTTGGCCACTGTGTCCTGCTTCTGATGGCTGGCTGGCCCCGCTGCCCCATCTGCATTTCCATCTGCACTGGAGCTTGCACCCTCCATCACATTCACCTGCAGGGACACAACCATGTCACAAACACTGTTAATGTGTCCAATGACATAGACATACACTGTACATATATTATCTGCAGGTTACAATTCTATAGATATCAACCTTCAGGTGCTGTCTTACCAGTCCTCATTGCCACATCGGCCAATCTAGCTATCCTCCTCAGCCATTGCAACAGGTCTGGTCCCTCCGGCCATGCCCTACCATCTGTGCTTCAGCAGCTGTGGTGTTTTCCTGACACCCGACAGTTTCTGTAGCCTGGCCCTATCTGCCTCCAGATTTTTTTTTTTTTGAAAGTAATATATTTTATTGAGGTATTTGTAAGGATACACTACACATAATATACTAATACATTACACAGGCACATAAAATAGAAAGCATTAAGAATGCATAGGGCATCCAGGTGGTGATAACAGCCGCAATTGTTGATGCGATTCGTAGTCATGTCATCATAATTACATTCGGATTGTCATCGGGTGGGACATAAGTCCACTGTCTGTACCTAGACAACTATTTGTTATTAGCCTGCACTTGAAGCTCTACTGTACACCCATATGTTGTTATTTTTTTAAATCACTGTTAATGTAACTGATGTGGAACCTATGTAATGAGCTTGTTCTCAAAGGTGTTAACCTGAGATCACAATAAATAAAATAAATAAATAAAGTGAATCCCAATCTGATGCTAAATTTTCAGGACTCAATCTTGGATGAGCTTGGGGATAAGTAGGAGAGTTTCTAGGTTCCCACCTAGTTTTATACAGATCTGGTGTGTGGCGAAAGTGGTTAATCATATTTTCCATATGCAAGCGCTTCTAGGGTAGCGTTGTGCCACTCCCCATAGGTAAGGATTTTGTCATCCATCCAGTGTTTGAGAATCTGCTTTTTGCTGTTGCTGCCATTAGAACAAAATGGAATTTGCTGATTCCCAAGATGAGGTCAAGGTCAAATCCTAAAAGGCAGTTCTTAGGGTGAACGCTGCATCTAGCTCCAGCAGGGATCTAAGTTTTTAATGATTGATTCCCACAGGGTTTGGCCTTGGGGCAGTACCAGAGGATATATTTGAGTGTGCCTCTGTCCTGTTTACAATGAGTGCAGAGGTCCGCTTCAGTTTTCCCATTTTGTAGTTTGATGGGGGTGCAGTGGAGGTTATGGTTAATTTTGAATTGCATTAGGCGAGGCCATCAAATTTCAAGAATCTGTATGTGTTCTTCCAAAGCCGTTCTGCTTCCTGTATCATCTAGATCTGGGAATTCTGATTGTCAATACATGCAAAGGATGTTGTTCGGGCTGATTTAGAGAGTTAGTAACTTTTGTGGAGGAGGGAGAGGGCATGTCTTTGTTCTGCTGTATTGCATAGTTTGTCCCATTTGTCATAGTTTACGAAGTCCCAGGGCTTAGGGCCCATGGCGCAGTCAGCATGTGCTGTATTTGCATGAAGAGGAAGACTGAATGCTTGCTGGTGCCTTTTGCACTGCAGTCTCTGGTAAGGGAGTTCCCATCTATAAGGTGGTGGAGATGACTAATTTCTTCATGCTGCAAAAATTCCATGGAATGAATCTTTTCTGAATAGTGAAATTGGGGTTTCCATTTAGGGGTTGCTGTGGGTCAAGGCAGGGATTTGTTCCTAGTAGGTTGTGAGTTACCTACCAACTTTGATAGCAGTCCCTAGGGGTGAGTTCCTCAGCTCCTTCAGTAGGGCATGGTGTGGCGTGCTTAATAGGGCTCTAAGGCTGAGGCCTGCTTTCTGCATTCCCTATCTCCATCTGTTTCCATTCGTAAGTGGCTGGCCACTCTAGGCAGACTCTCGTTTCACTTCCACCATAAGAATCGGGAGGCATGAGCTGCAAAGTGGTAAAGCCTGAAGTCAGGAAGATGTAATCCTCCCGCCTCCTTACCATGTGTAAGTTTGGAGCAGGCTGTATGAGGTGTTTTACCATTCCACAGGAATTGGGTGAGTACTGTGCATAGTTGTGTGAAACACGCTATTGGAAGTGGGCACCCTGACATGCTTATGGGGTAGAGGACTCTAGGGAGGATGTTAATTTTAATCATGTTGATGCATGCCCATAAGGTTAGGGGGTGGTGGTGGTGTCCAGCGCACTAAGTCCTGTTTGATGGTTGATCTAGGTTCAGTCAAGGTTCTTGGTTTGTATTAGCATTTGGTTTTGGGAGACAGTGATTCCTAGGTATCTCAAGGTGTTTGGATTCCATGCCATGAACACACACTTCTGCAGCAGGTTTAGGATTGGGGTATGGACTGGGATGGATTTTCTAGGTGTAAGAGGATGTCATCCAGATAAGTGGAAATTTTGTGACTGTGCCCTCCACCTTGGACCCCTTGAATGGTTTCATCTAAAAGAAACCGTCTCATCAGCGGTTCAATGTATAGATTGAAAAGGTAGGGAGAGGGCATCCTTGTCTGGTGCCCACCTGAAGGTCAAATGGGGCCGAGAGTACCATTACAGAGGATTTTGGCTGTGGGCTGTGAGTATAGTAGTTTGATCCAATTTGTGAATGAGCTCAGAAACCCAAATTTAGAGAGGGTCTTAAAGATGAAGAGCCAGGAGACTTTGTCTAATACCTTTTCTGCATCCAGAAAAAGAAGGACAGTGGGGTTAGTGAGTCTTTAGAGGCCGACAATATATGGGTGAATTTTCTCAGGTGGTCCATTGCAGTTTGCCTTTCATGA
Source organism: Neoceratodus forsteri (assembly GCA_016271365.2). Taxonomy (NCBI): domain Eukaryota; kingdom Metazoa; phylum Chordata; order Ceratodontiformes; family Ceratodontidae; genus Neoceratodus; species Neoceratodus forsteri. Next base: position 152,921,984 of record CM028131.1, on the reverse strand, counting down.
AGTCTACTTGTTGTGGGATGATTAGTGTCCCAATTATTGTGCCTAGCCTCGACGCCAGGATCTTAGTTAGTATTTTAGGTTGATATTAAGTAGTGAGATGGGCCTGTAGGCTCATCTGGGTCAGGTCTTTGCCAGGCTTTAGTAGTAGGGTAATGATGGCTTCCTGTAGTCATGGGTCTAGGTGTTCTGATTTATTTGCTTCATTGAAGAGTTGTGTCAGGAGTGCCCTGTAAGGTCTTTTACTAGTGCTTTGTAAAGTTAGGGGAGAAGCCATCTGGGCCTGGGGCTTCATCTAGGGTCAGGAGTCGATGGCCTGGCACACTTTATGCTCGGAGACTGGAGCACCAAGGGTTTTCTGGTCTTCTGGGGATATCTTTGCTAGTTGGGCCTTCAGAAGAAAGCTAAGTATTTCATGTGCAGGCTCTGGTCCTCTTTTGAGTACAGTGATTTGTAGAAGTCTCGGAATGCTGAGACAATCTCTTGGGGCTGTTAGTAGGGTGTCCGTGGCACTCTGATGGAGATAATCACCCTCCATTATTCCTGTTGCTTGAGCCTGAGAGCCAGCAGATTGCCAGCCTTCTCTCAATGGTCCACATATTTTGTTTTGGCCCTGAATATGGCAAACTCTGCCTGCTCCCATAAGAGTTCCCCACACCTGGCCCTGGCCGAGTTGAGCTGAGTCTGTGTGCTCCAAGTGGATAAGTCAGCGACAGTTTTTCAAGCTCTCTGATCAAGTGTAGGAATTGTTGGCATTCTGCTTCTCTCTCTTTCTTTCTCATAGATGCTAGGTGGATGAATTCTCCTCTTAAGGTGTATATAAAGGCACCACAGAGGAGGCTCTGTGGGAACCGAGTTTTTATTTGTGTCTAAGTAGTGTTTACCATCTATTTTATCCTGTCTAGGCAGGCCTGGTCTTTTAAGAGGGCATTGTTAATTCTCCAAACTCTATCTTGATTCAGTCTGTTTAGAGGGAGAAAGGATAGTGACAGGGGCATGGTCGGAGATCACTTTGGCTCTGATTTCACAGGTGACGATGGCCTTCAGTATTTCCCTGCTGTCCAGGGAGAAGTCAAGTCTGGACTGTGAGTCATGTGGGGCTGACCAGAAGGTGAATTCCCTGCATTTGGGTGCAAGGTTCTCCATATGTCTACTAGTCTCAGTGACGATGTAAGTTCCTGGAGCACGCCTGTGCCAGAGAGAGACCCACGCATCTGGGTTTGGATTTATCAAAGTAGTTGTCCAGTACTAGATTCCAATCCCCTGCAACAATGGTTGGGAGGAGTGGCATTGTGACCAGGGTAGTGAGGAGTGAGGTGAAAATGGGTTTGTCAGTGTTTGAGCCATACACTGCCGCCAACACTACTTCTTGGTGATCAAGTTGCCCCTAATCACTGCATACCTTCCTTCCATGTCCAAAATGTCCTCAAGTAGTTTAAAATGCGTGTTTCTGTGGATAGGTATCACCACTCCGCCTTTCTATTGCTGTTACCGACAGCATAGACCAGCCCACCATTCCCTCCTCCATAAGAGGGCTTGTTTGTCTGGGGTATGGGTTTCTTGAAGGAATGCAATTTGTGTGTCCAGGAGCTTCAGGTGTCAAGGGACCTGGTGCCTTTTCCTTTGTTTAAACTCTTTAATATTCCAGGTGGTACACACGTAAGGGCTGGCCATCATGGGGTGCTAGGGTGAGTGGTTGGTTAGGTTTGTATTTTGTGGTTGGGGGATTTGGGGTATGACTGGTGCCACAGCCAAGTTGCTGCATTCCTGGTCGGGGTCAGCAGCTCTGTTGTGCTGGATGAGGAAAACTGGATGACCAGATGGGAAACTGGTGTCCCACACTAACAGCATCAGATCTGGGTTGTTGCAAACATACAAAAAGGACAAAGACATACATTTCAGGCTATATCTACTAACACTAAACAACACTAAGCTATGAACTCTTGTAAAAACTATATACAAAGTTTCATGACAGAGGAGAGTCCTGTTGGGCCTCACTGCCATGCGGGGAGCGCTGGGGTTCTTGTGAGGGTAGACAGGCCTGCATGGTGGCTGGTCCACAATGTGTTCCCATGAGGGGCACCCTCTATCTGCAGTTCACATTAAATTTTTGAATTTGTTAATACAGCTGTCAGTTGAAGTTTGAGTGAGTTGATCAACTCCCAACCAGCAGTACTTGCATGTTTACTGGCTGGAGTTTGGCTGTAATCATCCTCCCAAGGTTAATAAGCAATAAAGAGATCCCCAGACCCACCTCCCTGGGTCACCAGATCTGTGGATGTGCTGGTCCATGGGGTTATCTCAGAGGAGGGGTGAGTCATTAGTGGTAGTGTGGGGTGCCTTCTGTCTATCTTGGTTGGGCGAATCACTCTCTGCTCGGCTTGAATCTGGGTTTACGCCTGCCCTACATGTTCGGTAGTCCCGGAATGCATTTTATTGGCATGTGGACCCATTGAACTAGTCCTGTTTGGGCTCTGCAAAGTCTGTTTAAATTCTGTTGTGACTGTTAAGACCAGGCACTGAGGTAGGTTCCGTTGTGGGTCTTGTCTTTATTCGGATCTTAGGTCTCTGTGATTGGGACCCTCCCTCCTCCTTGCCCCAACTGTCCATGCTTGGCAATGGCATAGGTCAAATACTAGGCTCTCCTGTCACTTGCCCAGGAGTAAGCATGTAGTCACTATACTAGCGCACACCTGTGGTGGGCAGGGTTGTCCGTGATGTGGTATATCTACCATTACAGCCTGTTCAGTGCAGGTCTCCTCCCTCCCTGGCCCACTTCTTTGTGGGCGGTACCAATGCAGGGGGCTGGCTCAGTAGTCCCACTGAGCTGTCCTGTATGGCATCCTTTTCTAATCCTCTGAGCTGCTGTAAATTTATTGGCTTTATCGAATGGTGCCACACCCTGTTTGTCCTGCAGAGCCCCAAGCGGTGGAATCACTCAGGGCAGCTGATGGAGGTAGTTCTGCTGTGGTCCCATTGTTACCCCTGGGTGGGAGGGGCGGTGGGAGGAGGAGAAGAGGTGGAGAGTACCCCGGATCTCATTGTTCCTCACCCTCCCCCAACACTCCAGGTCCCCAAGCAGGCATCAGCTGTTTTGTTTTGGAAGCGCGGCCGCAGCAATGAGATGTCATGGCTCGCTCTTTCCTGTGACTTTAGAGACTCACGATGTACAAATAGGATGACCTGACACTCTCTATCTGGCTGATGGGGACCGTATTAACCTCCGCTGTTCCTGCAGAAGATACTATGCCACCGGTCCATCCACCTCATTATGCAAGCACCAATATGGCAATTACCATCCCTTTTTTTCTTTTTTTTTAAGGAGCTCAGTATCATGCCCCAGTGGTATCCCACCCTGTAGAAATACCTAATAGTTCTATACAATTTCCAGTGGTTTGTTGCATCTGGTAGCAGAGCAGTGCTGGTATGCAGTGTCAAAGTTTCTGTGTTGTATAAATGATCAGGGTTCTGTCAGCCAGACTGACTGCCACTCACATACTGTTATGTTTGTAGGAGTTGCAGAAAAAGCTCCCTGATGTGGGAGGTCATGCTGGGTGTTACTTTTGCTTGGTACAGGCTCCAATAGAGGTTCAACAATTTCCTGTCAATTGACAGGTGTGTAGAGTGAGGTTAGTGGTCTGGGATAAATTGGACAGGCTTGTTGTGTACTGAAGTGAATCTTGTATGTGCAGCCCTGGGTATGGTAGGTTGTAGCCTGATAGAGAGGTCCGGTGGCAAGACAAGTGTATTGTTGGCCATGAGATGGCTGGAAGGGGTGCTTTGCTTGAGGTTTAATTCTAGAGTTCTGCAATGGCTATCCAAGGGGTGTGGCTGTCCACCATGTGGCTTGGTATGTGTTTAGAAGGTGTGGAGGGTGTAGCCTGCATCCCTTACAGTTTCGCTGTAGCTGGATGTGTCCAAAGATTTATTAGAAAATGGGCAAGTAAAACTCTGGCTCCTGATTGGCTAGTTACCTACCCAGACCTCTGGTCTATCTTAGAACAGACCCTGGGATACAATAAGTGCCAGTGGCAACTGACCTGATCACTGAGCTTATTGGGCCAGTTAGAATGTTCAGCTTTCAAACTACCACCATCTTCTTCTCCTGCTTAGCGGTCGAGTTGGCGGCTGAAAACCCCATCCCATCATCATCTTATTTATGCAAACAGTAGTAGGAGGCACATTTAAAAAAAAAAGACAGAAAATAAAAGAAGGCTTAGTTTTGTCTTCTCTCCTGATCCGTGAATATCCACATCTGACTCTCAAAGAGCGGACCACGCGCCGCTCTCCCCTCCTTCAGCTGGCGGCTCACTCATTCCCCAACAAATGCTGCTTTTATTTAACAATAAAAAGAGAAACACACTCCAGCATTTAGTTTTGCGGTCCTGAGAGACAAGAAAGACTGAGAAAAAAAAAGAAGCCGTCAATCCCTTTGGCTTCACATCAGTGGCATTCTTTTTGACGGCAACGGTGTCCTCCTCCAAAATCTGTTTAATACTGCTTGCCTCCTGCTGCCTGCCATACTTCTGACAAATAAATAAAATAATCTCTACTAAGTCGCTTCTTGACTGCCTCCAGTCTCCATGAAAACCCTTCTTACAAAAGGCACTTCAGCGCTGGTTTAAAACTTACCGTGATCAAACCTGGCTCTAACGGTAACTTCCTCGCATTTTCATCCCTAATCCCATCCGCAACAGCCCTTGGCATCTGAATTAAGGAAAGATTTAAAGCTACTCTGAAACAAAACGAAATTAGTATAACATGGTGTGGGAGGCAAAACTATTCCACGATGGGGGGTCTAACTGAAGAAACAATCTGCCCTGGTGACAACAACAACATTTCACTGACTTTTATAAGTATGGAGTTCCATAAGGACAAAAGTCCTTCATTCATATACAAGTGGAGGAACTAATTAATCACAAAACTTATTATAAATCATTTTTATTAACAATTTTTATCACATTTTTTTCCACAGTGCCCATTTTCTAAGCTCAATAATACCCTCCAGGGTGGGCGGTATTGTGCTATCCGGACCTTCCAGGGCTATAAGGCCCTCCGCCTGCGGTGTCGGGACCTCATTACACCTGGGTGGTCGTCATAGCACAGCTCACCCACCCTATCGGGTATTATTGCTTACTTGATGCAGGGCTAAGCAAAGGATTAAGCTCTTAGGTGGGAATTAGCTTTCTGAGAGGTAGGGTGCGGCTTTTGCTGTTGGTCAGCTGTTTAAAGAGACAGATTCTAGGCGCCATGTTGCCTCCATACTGACCATCTGAACGGTAGACTTACCATTCTGTCCATCTGAGGAGTGTACCTACTGAATTTATCTCCCATCCTTACACCTCAAGTGAGCAATTTACAGTCATCGGGTGGTTTAATTTGGGGACATTGGTTGGGAGGTGTCCAGGAGCCCTGAGGAGAGGATCCATTCCAACGATTAGAGTGTAAGTAAAAAGAAGGTCACTTACTGGGTAGAAGTATGCTTGGTCTTTGTCTCCGTGTAGGCACTTAATCCTTTTAGTGTGCCTGCCTTTTGGTGGCAGGTGAGGAGGGGAATACCTCAGAGAGGTGGTTTGGCAGTTCCTTATGGGCTACCTCTGCATGGGGAATCTGTGTGAGCCCTTTGCTGTTGTTATTATCAGCCATACTGTGTAAAGCATCCAAAAGGGATCTTAGCCTTGTGCAGAGCTTGTTTAATATCCTGCAGCTTTGTTTCTCTTACAGTGGGGTCACATCGCTCTATATGTGGAATCTGTGCCCTGTCCATGTCAATGCACCTTTAATCTTGCCTGGGTCTGGATGTGTAGTTTGATGTAAAATGACTGGCAGCGGGGTGGCAATAACCACTCTTGGTTTGTCATTATGCTTGGATGGTGGATGGAGGAGCAGTGTGCGTAGTCTAGCATATATGCTGTGCCGTGTGGTGGGGACCAGTAATGCTGATTAAAAATTTTTGGACAAATTCCATCAGATTAGCCCTTCCATATGCCCACAATAACTATATTGTTTTTCGTGAGTGACTCTCCTGCTCCACAAGTTTGTCTTCCAGTTGTTTTAGCTTCTTTTATGTTAGATATCTCGGTGTGGTCCCAGGTTTGTTGATCCTTGTTCAAGCTGATTCTAGATTCTGCATCTGTAACTCTGGTTTGCAGTGTAGTCAGCATGGGTTTAACTGTTTGAAGGTCCATGGCCAGGTCATATAGTTCAAGTTTCATAGTTGCAGGTTCTGAAAAGAACTTAGCCAGTTGGTCCAGTTTATCTAGTTTGTCTAGCTTGTAAATTAGTAGTTCATTGAAAGTGACTGCAGACGGTGATTCCAAAGGCGAGTCAGGTTTCTGCCACTTTAGTGGCTGACTCATTTCGCTTGAACTGTGACAAACTTGGGTGTCCATTTGCTGGGCTTCTGCTGGATCCATGGAGCTGATTTTGGAGATTTCGTCCCTGATATATTCCCCAATTAATTTTCCCATTTTGCCATTCTATGTTCCGTATTAGCAATAAATTAGCCACATCTTGTAGTGGTGAACTGGGAGCTCAGAGAGAAGCTGCTGGTCAGTGTGAGCTCATCACGTGACTCCCCGCCTCCAGATTCTATCTCTCGCTGGGTGTTTGTCTTCTATTGCCTGGTGGCAGTAGACACCTGTCCCATTGCTGGACCAGGTTTATGTATGGTGCTGTCTCCTCAGGGAAGAAATTGAGTGCCCTTCCACTCAGATTCAATATCCTGTGCTAGTCTGGGACAAGCTGCACCTTGTCGTAGGCACCCAAAATATAATGGTATCCATGGTCGTCTGCACTTTTGAAAATAAGTACCCCTATTCCTTGTTTTTCCTATTTATCCCATATTGTCGCTAATTTTAAACATACCCTTTTCCTTGATTTGACAGATGAGGAGGAGTACCACTCATTAGTGAAAGTGCCACCACTGGGAGCTGCACGTACAAGCAGTGTCCTGATGTGTTTGCAGACACCTGCTGCGCTGCCTACAACTCTACAAGCCTACCTTGCTGTCTAGCATTTGGTCTAGCCCGCACCTACTCGGCCCCATGCAGAGCATTCACCGGTCACACACTTCTGCATTCTTATGCAACGTGGTGACATCATACACAATTGTATCTTTTTCCACTGCAAATGCGCATTGCAGTTTTTACCGCATAAAAATTATGCAAGTCGCAGATAGCAACATCAGATTGCGTAAGTTCTTAATACAAATGTTAATCTGCAGTGCAGATGCCTGTGTCAACTGTGTTGCCCAGCTGTGAGGAACAGATGTCATCTATCACTGTACCCCAGCACGCCCTCAGTCACACTGTGGCAGGATACAGCACAGGTGTAGTCCAACTTTGTGGCTCAGTCCACGATGGTGGTCCCTGAGGACGATGTCCCCAGGTGTCAACACATGCAAGCACCATACCGATGGACAGTGACTGTGCATATGTGTACACCATGCACCCAGTGCAATGGCCTGACAGCAGATCTGTCATGATTTCAGACACCACACAACACAACTGTTGCCACTGCCAGCACCCTGCACAATACTGTGGACACACACTTCCTCTGCACCCTCACCCTATCGTGATACCCTGCACATTCCCAGGTGCATGTTCACCCAGATTCCTGTGGTACACACTCCATCTGGGACAGCAACATTTTATCTTCCTTGTTCACTCACTTGGTCGATGGACATGACTGTGGATATGTGGCCTCTTCTGGCCAGCAGGTCTCCATTGATCCACTCGGGTACCACAACATGACATAGTAACCGGTACCACTACATTTGTGCCATCTCCCCAGAAGCCATTCCTGCTACCATTTCATCATTGTCAACTATATGTGTCCACCACACCCTGCTGCCAGCCACATCTACTGTACTATTTTGTTTGCCTCACCTGCCATGTTCCCTCTTCACAATCACCCCACACCTCCTCCTGAGGTGTGTATTAAATGCTTTCCTTTTTCCATGACAGTGAGCTGCAAGGTCCACTAGGGACACCTCACTGACAATGGCCACTGGTCTGAACACAGTGCTACCATCTCCAGGAGCTGCACGGCAGACAGTCCTGTTTGGTGGAATGCCATGTTGGGGCTTCCCTCACGTTGTTGGTGTCCTGTGGCTGGTCTTCCTCCTGTTTGCTAGGTACTGTTGCTGGTGCCACCTGAGGAAATGTGATGTCCCTCAGGTGAAATGATTGCTGATGAGGTCTGCTCACACATGCTGTCCCACAGCCCCTGCCACTGCAGCTCACTGCAGATGGCCCCTTCTGCCTCTAGGGACTGGTTGTCTCAATCCTTTTGCAATGGTATTGTCCACATCTGGCAGTGGCACCTCTGTTATGGCAATATTGTGCAAGATGCAGCAAGCTACAAAGATAGTACATGCCATCTCAGGGGTGCATTGGAGTGTCCTCCGGACCTATCCAGACATCTGAACCATGACATCAGTATGCAAGGTTTCTCTCAATCACGGACATTGTGCTGCTTAGTGCCTCATTATATCTCTCCTCAGCCTCAGTACACAAATGTTGCACCAGTGTCATCAGCCAGGGCAGTTGTGGGTATCCGCTGTCACCTGTGGGTTGCGGGAGACAAAACATTCAGTTTGTACTACCATGTATGCTATCTGCAGCCCCTTCTGTTCACACAACAACGATATAGAAACTCAGAACATACATATCCCCCTCTCCATGGCAGGGCTGCCTGCATGACATACTCCAAATGGGAAACACACACTACCCTTCTAGCTATTAGCCTCCTATGGCATGTTGCCCTAGGCGTCTTTGTCATGCCCATACATTGTCCTACCACATATTTGCTCACTTTACACACTCCACTCCACAATGTTGACCTGTGTCTCATGACTCTTCTGCTGGGCCATTCACCCATTTGCGCAATGTCCAGGACAGTCTGCATTGTGTGTCCTTTTCCATGCCCACATGCCCAACCTTCATGCACCTGTCAGTCACATTAAGCTAGAAAGGAAAATGGGGTCAGCTATCCACACAGGGGTGATCTACAGACCACCAGCCCAGGAGTAAGAAACAAATAGGAGCTGGTGCTAGCCATCCAAAGGATGGCAGACATGGGTGTGGTGGTGCTGTTTGGAGACTTCAATATTCCAGATATGGACTGGAGCTTCCCAGCAGCAGCATCAACCAGGAGCAGATTTATCCTGTACTCCTTCAGGGTGCCTTTCTCAAGCAACTGGTCATGGAACCAACTCGGCAGAAGGCAATACTGGACCTCGTGCTCACAAATGGGGACAATGTGATAGGAGTAATAGTGGGGAGCACCTGGGGAACAGTGACCACCGTCACTGTGGTTTGAAATCACAGAAGGAGCAGAACCAAACCACACAAAACACGTATCCTGGATTTTAGGGTGCAGACTCTGGGAAAATGGGGAGATGCTTGAAAGAGACACTAATGGGAATGTGGAGGGAATTGGGGTGGAGGAACAGTGGGCAATATTTAAAACAGGGATTACAAGAGCAACAGAATTATGCATTAAGCAGGTTAGCAAGGGGAAAAGGAATAGGAGGCCATTATGGTTTTCAAGGAGGTAGCAGAGAAAGTGAAAGCCAAAAGATTGCATTTAGGCAATACAAAAGACGAGGCAGAAGGGATAGGGAGAAGTACCAGGAGAAGCGGCGGGAGGCAGGGAGGTCAGTAAGGAAGCCAAAGCTCAGACAGAAGAGCGATCACAAAATCAGTGGGTAGAGGGACAAAACCTTTTACAGGTACATAATGAAAAAAGAAGGGCAAAGGGAGGGATAGTGAGACTGAAGGGGTGGATGGGAGCGCGTGGAGGGTGACAACAGTAAAGCTGACATACTGAACAGATATTTCTGCTCAGTCTTTACTGAGGAAGAGAGAGGTAATGGGTCTGAAGGCAGTACAAGGGTGGGAACTGCCAGAAATGAACACAAGTCCCTTTACACAGGAAAGGGTCCTAAAGGAACTGGAAGAAATAAGAGTCAATAGAGCAATGGGGCTCAGATGGGGTGCATCCCAGGGTCCTAAAGGAACTAAGAGAGGTGGTGGCTGAACCTCTGGCAATCCTGTTTAGCCGATCATTGAAACAGGAGAGGTACCCAAAGACTGGAGGACAGTAGATGTAGTCCCCTTATACAAAAGCAGGAACAAAGGGAAGCGGGAACTACAGACCAGTCAGCCTGTTCTCGGTAGTGGGAAGATCGTGGAAGCACTACTGAAGGAGAGATTGGTGAACATCTGGTTGCCAATAGACTGTAGGACTCAAGGCAGCATGGTTTCACCGGGGGTCATGCCAGACCAACCTCATTGAATTTTTCAACTGGGTGACAAGGAAGGTGGATCGGAGAGGGCAGTGGACATGGCTTATCTGAACTTCAGCAAGGCCTTTGACACTGTGCCACATAGAAGGCTATTGAACTAACTGGGGAATATGGGAGTGGGCAGGACAGTAGTGTAGTGGTAGGTAACTGGCTGGGCAGCAGGACACAGAGGGTGGTGGTAAATGGCTGTCACTCCACAGAGGGAAGAGTGACCAGTGGGGTACCACAGGGATCAGTGCTGGGACCGGTCCCACCAACAGTGTACAGTTCTGGAGACCTTACCACGTAAGAACATAGAGAGGGTAGAGAAGGCTCAAAGCAGGGCAGCAAAGATGGTACAGGGATTGCATCACAAGCCCTATGAGGACAGACTGAAGGACTTGAATATGTACTCCCTGGAGGACAGGAGGAGAGAGGGATATGATAGAGACATACAAGTACCTTACAGGGAGGAACAGGGTGCAGGAATACACTTTTTCCAGAAAAAAGATGTTCCAGGACTAGAGGGCATGGGATGAAGTTGGAGGAGGGCAATTCAGAGGAAACATGAGGAAGAATGTTTTCATAGAAAGTGTAGTGGACAAGTGGAACACCCTGCCAGAGGAAGTGGTGGGGGCTGAAACAATCACGAGATTTAAGAATGCATGGGATAAGCATAAGGAAATTCTGGAGGTCAGAGATAAGGGTAACAAACTTCTAGAATAACATAAACTGAACTTACAAGCTCAAATGGGCAGACTGGGTGGGCCATAGGCCCTTCTCTGCCAACAGTGTCTATGTATCTATGTAACACCTACCTATCAGCCATCTGCCTTTGAGTTCTCCTCTTTGGAATGCCTTGTGCAGGCCACTGTGTCCAGAAAATGTAGGCGTCATTGCAGAATCCAGGGTACTGGGCAACCACATCCAGTATGCAGCAGTGGCTATCACACTCAACCTGTATGTTCATGGAGTGGTAGTCCTTGTAGCTCACATAGGTGTCCACCTCTGCAGATGGTGTTTTGATTGCCACATGTGTGCAATCAATGGCACCTAGGACATGAGGGAACCATGCCATGGTATAGAATGCCTGCTTCATGGCCTGCTGCTGTTGTGCCCCCAAGGGAGCATATATTCCTCGACATATTTGAATCAAGGCATCCACAAACGGCCTCAGGCAGGGATACAGCAGACTGGGATATGCCCACCTTATCACCAGTTGGTGTCTGAAAATCCCAGTCACAAGACAACACAGTGAGACACTGACTTTGACGTCAACAAATATGGTGCACCCTCTAGGTTGTAATCTGCGGTCTTCTCGCAGCTCTTGGCACAGTGTCCTGATGGTGCTCTTGGTCAGGCAGTACCGGCTATGCAGTGCTTCTCAGTGAGTTCCTCAAACGACGCCTAACGCAGCTCACCGTGAACATATCTCCTGACAGCTCTCCCTCTGCTGCTGTGGCATGCTGTTCCCCACACCCTGCCATCCCAGTGCCTCCTGCACCTCCACCACCCTTCTGCTGCCAACATAGTACAGACATTGTTGTCCTCTATCACTGTCAGGTTGTGGCTTGCAGATAGCTAGACCCTATTTGACTCTGGTCTATTACTCTGCTTGAGTCCCTTTACTGTATATGGTCTAGTGTGCTTAGATCACCTCCTCCTTGGTCTAAGGGATGGGGACTTAGATCGGCGCATCCTCAGGGTCTCAGGCTTCTTGAATCCCAAATAGGGTTACTGCTGCTTTTTTTTACAAGTTGCACTCCCACAATGTTGCACACCTGTTTCAATGCATCATTGATGCAAGCCACCTGATGCAGCACCACACATCTTTTGATGAAGCTGTGTCTCTGAACACCGCTTTTGCCACAATTATTGCCGCAAATCACCACTTGCATCATTTCTGAATATCGCAACCCTCATGCGGCCCATTCAGCCTTTTGAAAGTCCAGCCTAATGTCACACAGAGGACTTTTCTCTAGCTGTCTCTGCAGTCCCTTGCTAAGTTCACGTTCTTTGTTTCAGCTAGCTAACAGTTCAAAACTTGCAGTACTTACACATTGGCTTTTGTGTAACCTACCCATGTTGGATTAATATCCTCTGTTACACAGCTTGTCCTTGAACATACTATCTAATCAGAGCAGTTTCAGTAACACTCCTTACACTCTTGTCTTAACCAGAAAGAACAAAGTTTGCATATCTTCTCCAGCTGCACTTATACCACATTTCTTAGCAACTAAAATACAATAGGTCAGCTTGTAATTTTCCATCACATACAGGTATTCTGATCAGCATGACATGGTAGCTTTGTAAAAATATTTACAATATACTACATATATACATATTGTACAGCATTTCACTTCAGCAACTTGGGTCAGGGGACAATAAGCAATCAGTTGGATTTCAGAGTCTGCTTCAGTGTCACTGGAGGCTCGTGGGCTATATGGAGCCTCCTAAATTCACCTGGGTTCAAGGAACCTAATCAACTGTTAAGGAGCCAATGAACAGGCCCTCCCCGCGACAGACAACCAACTTTAGCCAATGGGGAGGCTGTGTCATGAATTTTACCCACGGAACTTGTCTAGTATGGAGATTGGAGAGTGTGTTCCTGTCTGTCCAAGGAAGTAGACCTACTATCTGTGAGTGCAGCCAGCACAGTGCAGGCAACTGGACAAGAGAGATGTGTGCTTTATCAGTCCCTAAGGAAAAGTTGCATCACACAGAATATCTGCAATGTTTTACTGACCCCAAACTGTCAGCTACCAGCTTTTGATCTGTCGTGAGGAAGTGTCCCAGCAGCTGAGAGCATGAGAGATAAATGGAAAAGAGACTTTATTCCACTTTGGCCTGAGGGGCCTGCACAACATCTACACCAGCAAAATCCAGGAGCCACCATGCCAATCATCTCAGCCTGATGATGGCCTCGTGTGTGTTGCCAGGAAACAGACTGCAGCAGGTGGGCTCATTGGTCTTGCATCCAGTTGATCACCCTGAGAGAGAGTGAGACCAGCTGAGGAGAGCACAGCTGATCAGGGGAGGCAATGGTGGTGACAGCTGATGAGGGCTAAGGTATCAGAGTTCTTGTGTCCATCTGCAGGAAAAAGAGCCAGTAAATCCAAAGGTCTATGGAGACCAGAAGGTGGATGATGCTGTGAGACCAAGGGTAAACTAGAAGTAACTAAACAGGACCTACAGGTCCTGCAGCATGCATCTATAAAAGAACTGGACAAGGTCACAATGTAATTACAAGTTTGTTAAACTTGGCACCTAGCAAGGAATACAGTTATTGGGTTTGCTACAAACAGCTTATTTTTTGCAGTTAATGATGTTTCTCCCCGGTCCCTAAGCTACCCTCTGGATGCCGTTCACCCCAGCCCCACTCTGCCAATTTTCCTACAGGACTTACCTTCATGCTAATGCAGCGTGGCCTAGGTGCTCGTGAGGGTTCAGGGGCTGTCGGATGGTCAGGGTCAGTGAGGGCTCAAGAAAGCCATTTTCCACTTTCTTCAGATGAGTGGCATGCAATGTCGCCTAGACGTCCCCATGCACACTTCTGTGCATGAAGTGTCGACAGCCACTTCCTGTTAATCCTGACTGCCATGCCCCAGCCAACGCTAGTGGCCAGGAGAACACTGGGCACTGAAACCCTCCTCCTGAGAGGGAGAGCAGTCCTCTGGATGCTCTATCCTCGCCCTCCCTCACTTCCCAACCCCTGGCAACCTGGAGTCCACATCCAAACCCAGGTCGCCAATGTGGCATGAGGTGGCATTCAGTGACTCAACCTTCAGCACCACCAGAGCAGCTTGCTACAAATAGCTTAGTGTTTTATTTAAGTGCAGCAATATCAGCTAACTATGTGCAACTGCATAGAACCTAAAACATTTCACCAGATGTTACCCAGTAAAAGCACCATGAGCTCACTAGAGACATAGGGTGATACTAGTATCAGTAAGGGAGTGGGACAGAGGGCCAAACAGCACTGAGCATTTATTTACTTATTTGTTTGTTTGTTTTTGTTTTGTTTACCAGTAAAGTACACTAGGCATGAACTGGAAGAGTTGCAAAAACAATACAATTACATGTATTTATTTATTTTATTAACCAGGTGTGCCCACTGGGGCATTGCTGTCCCTTTTCAGGGTGATCCTGGAATTAGCTACATATAACAATCAGTCAAACTGCACATTGTCAAAGTACAGGTTCAGATAACAGATAGACTTTGGCATAATCAGAAGTGTGAAAAAGTGAGAGAAAACATACATTTGGCCATACATACAACAAAGTATTATAACAATCATAGACTATACAAGATATAGATACAACGCTCAACAGGGTACACTATAAACCAGAAATGTAAGCAAAGTCTGCAGTGGCAAGAAATAGGTATTCAGTATTTTTTTTTATTTATTTCAATCAATTTGCCAGGAAAGACATACTGAGCTGAAACAGCATGTTTCCAGATGTGTCCTAGGGGAGGGTGAAATAAAGAGAGTATAGCAATAATATATTACAGTCAGTTACACAAAAAGAAATAAAAAAAAATGAGTTAAACAATACAGTAACAACAAATGAGCAACACGAGCCAGGCAGAGCATCTGAGGATCAGCAAGTAATACAAATGCTAATTGGAACACAACTGACGTACGATAAGGCACTGCTAGGTGTGGAGTTAAAGTACTGATGGCAGCAGTCTGAATGGTGAAATGAAGTGCTGTAAGCACGTTGTACAGCAGGGATGGGTGGGGAAACTAGGAGACAGGGGCAATAAATTAGGGCAGGAGCAGGGCAGTTGGGGAGGGAATTGTAGGGCAGCAAAATATAGCACAGGATCCGAGACAGCTGCAGGTGTGTTTAGTGAGAGGGAGGACGGAGCAGTATGAATGGTAGTGGGAAGAGAGCCTCATAGCCTGGGAAGCAAAGGAGAATGCAGCTTGGCCAGCAGTGCATTTTATGGAGGGAGCAATAGAAAGTGAGGTCCAGAGCTGTGAAGGGAGTACAAGGGTTGGGAGGGGTACTGAGAAGGAGGAATGGTAAGGGTGAGGGCCAAAGCCAGAATTTGGAGATGAAAGTAGCACAACGAGGTGAATAGTCTGGCATCAAGGAAGGGAAAGGAGAGGGAGGAATACAGGATCAGTGGTGGTTCTAGGGTGGCAGTCAAGGGCAAAGCAACAGAAAAGTGGGTCAGTCTAGTTTGGGTGGATTTGGAAGCAGCACTGTAAACAACGTCTTAAACAAAGCGCTTATTCAATCGTTAATAAATTGCCTCAAGAAACTACTCTTGCTTCTACTACTCTGCTCTGGAAATGTTGAGCTAAATCCAGGCCCACCAGCTCCTATAAATGGCCCTGCTGACCTCCCCCATTTCAAGGGCATTAGTTTCCCTCCACCTGAATGTATGTAGCCTACTCAGGAAGTTTGACCTGATTCAGACATGATCTGTACATGCTTCCCTGACTTCCTAATGATATCGGAATCATAGCTAACGCTCTGACCCCTGAGAAAGCCATCAACCTCCTGGGGTACACTTTCCGATGTGACAAACCAACGGGGTGTAATATATGCTAAGAACAAATTCTCTTTGTCAGTCATTGATTGTACCTCTAAGGCCAAAGAATGTGAATGTCTTGGCTTAAAGCTGTCACTTACCAATAATAAGGCTCTCTTCATTGTTGCTTGCTACTGACCATCCTCTGGCGGCATGGCACTCCTGCCCCATCTTCAAAGTCTAATTCATGCAGCTAACTTAGAGTGCATTCTGATGGGGACTTCCACCTAAACTGGAATGATGAGACCTCCAAGAAATTTAAAGATCTCTGTGATTTGTGAGGGTTGGCCCAGATGATCCCTGCAATCGCCAGACCTAAAAGAAAAACCCTGAGCATAGCTCCCTCCTGGACCTAATGTTAGTCAACAAACCCCACAATATTTTCGCATGCTGGGATGTTCTTCAACAACCTTAGTGACCATTGTGCCATTGCCTGCATCAGGCATTCTCCCCAATTAAAATCAGCGCCAAATACACACTGAAAAGATGCTTGAAAAGTTTTGCCAACATTCCTTCCTGAATGACCTGAGCAATATTAGATGGCAAGACATCTACCTGGCCTGTTCCCTCAATGAAGCATTCTACATATTTCATAACCTCCTAGTGGACCTTCTAGACAAGCATGCCCCCATAAGAATGATCAAATCCAAGGTAAGATCTCCTGGATAGTTCTCACCCATCCTAAAAAAGCCCTCAAAGACAGAGACTACTGGTGGAAAAGATCTAGGAAGACACCTCCAACACTGCCTGGCTTGCCTTCTGTATCCTGAAACGCCTGTACCAAACTCATTAGGACCGAAAAGGCTAGACTCTTCCAATCAGCCCTGGAAGGCAATAAAAACAATGCCACCAAATTCTGGAGTATTCTCAAAGAGGTTGAGGGTCATACCTCACATGCCTCTCTTCCAACTAAACTACAGTCCGGGGACACCACTTACACAGACAGAGCGGATATGCTTAATCAACTGAATGAATACTTTGCTACAGCAGGACTGGCATTTGATGCCTCTCCTTAATGCGCGATGATCCAACAGGGGCTGACACTGATATCACTAGACCAATCACCTACACCAAACAGAGCTGGCCCCCTCCTTCAGCTTCCATCCTATATCCTTTAAGCAAGTAGAGACCCTCCTATTGTCCTTAGATACTAAAAAGTGCTGGTGCTGGTCTTATCAAACCTTATTTCCTAAACATGGTCATCACTTTCTTATTGCCCTCATCACCCATTTATTCAACATCTCCCCATCTCAGGGGAGCTACCCTTATCGTGGAAAAACTGCTCACGTCATCCCTTTGTTCAAATCCAGGGACCCCAGCGACCTGAATGACTACCGGCCTATTTCTATACTAGTCTCCCTTTCAAAATTATTGGAAAAATCTTCGACACCCAAACCCGGGAGTAATTGGACTCACATAATCTATTAAACACTGCTCATTCGGGCTTCAGAGCCAAACATAGCACAGTGTCTGCCCTATGAAGTAACCACTGACTGGCAAACTGCTCTGGATGCCAAGAAGCACATATTCGAGATTCTTCCTCGGCCTTAGTAAGGCATTCAACACTGTGGACCACAACATTACGCTTAACACACTAGGTAGTATAGGGCTTGACAACCATGCCATTAAGTGGTTCACCAGCTACCTTACCAATAGACAACAACGAGTCAAAGCTGTGGAGACCTGTCCCTCTGAAAATATTACCAAGAGGTGCCCCTCAAAGCTCTATGTTGGGTCCAATCCTATTTGCTATCTGTATCAGTAACCTCGACTTGCATCTGCACACAGCCAAAGTGCACTTATTTGCAGATGATACAGTCCTGTACACTGCTAATTCTTCACTAGGCATGGCCCGTGAGGACCTACAGCAAGATTTCATTTCCTCCAACATAATCTTTTGAAGCACAAGCTACTGCTTAATGCCAAAAACTAGGGCTATGATCCTCTCTCCAAGCACCACCTCAGGGTCTATATGCAACCTACAGATTCTAACTTTGCTAAGTGAACCCTTGGAAACTGTTGCCACCCTTAAATACCTAGGATTTTGGCTTGACAATAAGCTTAATTTCCTTTGCCATTTGAATGAATTATCAAAAAACTAAGACAACGCTTAGGTATTCTCTTCCACATTAAACACCTTCTTACCACTGTTGCCAAATGAAATTAGTACAATCTACATTCCTACCCCTATTGGACTATGCTGACTTCTTCTACACTAACTGCTTTCTACCGTACTCTATAACCTTGACACTCTTTATCACAGGGCCCTTCGGTTCATTCTTATCCTGCCTCTTCGCACCCATCATTGTCTGCTGTTCCAAGAGTTGGGATGGACCTCGCTAACGAAGGAGAAAAAAATGCCCTCCTTTGAATACATAGGACCTTGTCCGACAAGTTACCAGCGTATATATCAAGCCTATTTGAGCATGCCAAGGAGTCATACAGGCTGAGAAGGTTCTCATTAATCTGCTTCCAAACACCCAGAGTACAATCATCACATGGATTATCTGCTATCAGCTTCTCTCTCCCATCCATCTGGAACACTCTGCAAAAGTCACTGAAGCCCATGACCCTCTCAGCCCATTCACCTTCAAGGCATTGATTACAAAGTACCTTAAAGAAATCTGCATCTGTTACAGATGACCAGTGTGGCACTATTCGCTTGCTCTACCCTTTGACTCTCCAGAAACTCACAGCACCCTCTCAGTGAACCTCAACTCCTCTCGCACCCTCTTCCCCTACCATATCATACCACCCAGTCCTAAATATCCTCACTCATCTATACCCCCTCACTCATGCCCCAGCTGTGAATCACCAACTATTTGTACAAGCCATTTCATCTTACCATACTCACCATCCTGTCTTCCCTACCCCTCACTGTTAACCTCTACCTCTCTCAAGCTTCATCTGTGAACAATCACCAAATAAATATGACAGCGCTAGCCCTAGGATCTTTGGGCTTAGTTTAACTCATGCAATAGGTCACATATGTGTTAGCTCTATTAGTTTAAAGCCTTTGTTAGCTTTGCCTCTATCTACTGTTTTTTATTTTGTTTCCTTCCTTCCTTTTTGTATATTGTACTGTACCTCATGCAAATCATTTGTATGTGTCCAGAACCACTTTGAAAATGAGCTTGCTCAATGGTGTCTTGTCTGGTTAAATAAAGTTTCTGATTGATTGATTTATTGATTGATTGATGTCACTGTAATCAAGATAGGGAGAATCATCTTCTAGACCATCTCTTGGTGGGCAGAAAGGAGATACTCACTTTATTCCTGCAAAGCATATCCAGTTTAAGCTGAAGCTTCTAGTGGACAGCATCCCACATGAACTGAGAAATTGGGGTGACAATCCAGCCATACCCTCAGATATTTAAAGGATGAGAAGTCCTCAATAGTAACACCATCAAGGCTATGGAAGGAGGAGAGGAGTGAGCCTAGCTCTGGTTATGATGCAGCCAGAGCTGCAGAGATTGGGAGGTGGCTACTAAGATCAAGGGTAACCATGAGTAAGTGAATAGAGCCCATGGCTTCTGTGACACACATCTGTATAAATTTAGGGCCACAATTTAATTATTAAATTGCATGGAATGGAACACAGTTCAGATAGGTTTTACTGCTGCATTATTACAGAGTGTGCCTACAGGTTTGTTAGTGTTATGTACTTACAGATTACTGCTGCAATCTTCTCTGATTCAAATAGCTTTTTGCAAGGTATATCTTCTGTGAAATTGTTACAGGTGGTGTTTGCAGGTTTTACAGTTTTATCTATCATTAGGTTAAGCTTTCAGGGCTAATTACAGGAGCACATATGACATACAAACTGAGGGATAGTGACTGCATTTGTTGTTGATTGATTTCTCTGCTCTTACCTCCTTGTTTCTTTCCTCCGTCGTTCTTCTTTTTCAGCAGGAGAAGGGCCCAGCCACTCACCCCATCCCCAACAACCCCATCCTACATTCCTTTTATAGAGTAGCACAGTCATGACATTTCCTGTAGCAAAGTAGAAAGAGGAGGATCAGAGGGATCCACACAGTGACCTCACTTACAGGGGCACAATTAGTTTAACCTGTTATAAAAGTTATACAAAAAACAAACAAAACAAACAAAAAAAATATATAAAAAATAAAACTTTTGCTTTCATTTTCCTTCTAATTACTCGGACCAGGTTATAAACTCAGCAACTCAACTGGAATGGATATTATTAACTGCAGGAACTGTGGGATACTTTTGAAAAGGGCAGTTATACAGGACTTAGGACACTGTCCTACGGCTAGACCATCTGAGATCTAAGGGTTCAGCTCTGAGCAGCATGGGCAGAAATTATGTGCCTCAAATTGCATATTCAGGAGGAAATATATTACAAGAACATCCCACGCTTCCCCAACATCCAACTGAAGCACTTCTGACCGCAGAGGGTAGTTGGTCCAGGGTTGGCAGGTGGTTAGGAGGAAAATCGGTGCCCCATCACTCAGTGCTTATCAACGTATCACCTCCACAAACCATATAAAAACTACAAACATGTATCTGCCTCTATCTCCAAAATCAAACAAAGGGGCAGAGGACACTGCAGAGCTGGACACTGCACAGGATCTAAGCGCAACAAAACTCACCCAAAACAGGAACCAAAACAAAAAAGCAAAGGAAATCCAAAACACTTCGGATCATAGGTAACACCATGATTCAGGAGTTGATACCTACCTCAGCCAGGAGTAATGGTCAGATGTCTCCCAGGTAAATCAGCATGGAAAGACACTGACTACATTGCTAAAATCATGCAGGAAGCAGGAGAAAACATCAACATCCTGGTACACTAGGGACTAACAGATCTCACCAGCTGGTCAGTTGTGGAGACCAAGGAACACCTGACCAGGCAAAGAGACAAACTGTCATACATTTCATCTGGCATCTCCTTCTATGAGAACCTGCCGGTCTGGGAGAGGGGCAGACAGATGGAAGGTCAGAGAAGGGAGATGGGGAGCTAAACATATGGCTCACGGGTTGGTGCCAGGAAAATGGACATAAATTTGTAGGTAACTGGCAACAGTTTTGGGAGTGAAGGTTCTTTACATTCAGTGGACTGCATCTGACTAAGGAGGGAGTGAGTGATTTAGGGCAGAAGTTTGATGTCTTTGCAGAATATTTAAACTAGCAAATGGGGAGAGGGTGCAGCACCGATACATCGAGCGGAAGAACACCCCTCCCTCCCCTTCAGCTAGTGATCAAACAGGAGTTCAGTATGTTTGTAGCTCATTTACATCACCAGGTAAGGAAAAGGTCCAGCTCCCCATATGACACATGAGGGAAAGCGGACCTTGCCCCACAACTAACACATCGAAATCTGATCAATGAAAAATCATGTAAACAAATGCCCGCAGTCTGAAACAAGATCCCTGACCTGGTGGTAACAATGACAGAGGCTAAACTGGATATAGTAGCCATTAGTGAGACATGGTTCACCAGTAACCACACTTGGGAGACTTCAGTACCTGGCTATGTACTGTTCAGAAGAGACCAAGGTACAAAAGGGAGGGGTGGCCCTTTATGTCAATGAAAATATCAAAGCTACAGAAATTCAGAGTACACATAAGGAGCCAGGAGAATTGTGGGTCACCCTGGAAATAGGACAGCCAGATGAACTGGGGTTGTCTACAGGCCTCCAAACCAGGGAGAGAACGTAGACACATTACTGTTAGAAGATGTAAAAACATGATAGCTAAAGGGAGGTTCTGATAATGGGAGACTTCAACATGCTAGATACAGATTGGTCAGTACAAGCAGGAACATATTAACATACTAATTGCCAGCAGATTAGGCCTTACGGTCTACGAGTCTGCTCAAACCTCAGATCCCTAGTTGGGTGCCAAGGCCCTCCCCCTTGTGTTCCAGAAACCCCTATCATCCATCCCCCTGCCAGGCCATCAACTGATGCATCCACTTTCTGTGTCTGTCCCACCCTCTCTTGAAGCTCTCCACTGTGGATCTCTGAACCAGCTCACCAGGCAGTGCATTCCAAGGGTCCACCACCCTCTCAGTGAAAACCTCCTCCTCTTCCCCTCACCCTTCCACCTTCCAACTTCAAACCATGCCCTCTGGTGATACCTCCCTGCTTTAGTCTAAAGATCCCCACCATGTTTACCCTATTTATTGTCTTGAGGTACTTGAAGACCTCAATCATGTCCCCTGTGTCTCCTCTTCTCCAATGAAAACAGGCAGAGCTCCTCAAGTCTGTCCTCATCGTCAAATCCCTAGTCCTCATATCATCTTAGTTGCCCTCCTCTGTACCCTCTCCAGGAGCTGTATGTCCCTCTTCAAGTGTGGTCTCCAGTACTGTACAGAGTACTCAAGGTGTTCATCAGGACTAGACACATAGTGGGTACAGGCAAAGTGGGCAGCCATTAAGGATGTAATACTTGAAGCAATATTCCATTGTGTTAGAGAGAAAGGCAAGAGCAAAAGAAGGAGGAAACCACTTTGGTTCTCAAAACAGCAGCAGAAAGGTCAGAGCCAAAGGTTGGCCTTCAGGAAATATAAGGAATGCAGCATGAAGACAGGAGGCATACCAAATTTCCCAAGGAAGCAGGGAAGGTAGTAAGGCAGGCAAAAGCACAAACTGAGAAAACACTAGCACAAACAGTAAAAGAAGGAGATAAGACTTTCTACACATTAGTGAAAGGAGAAAGTCCAGAGGGGTACTGCTATGATCAAAGGGATAAGGGGAGTGTGTGGAGGAGGAGGACCAAGGAAAAGCATCTATCCTAAATAGATACTTCCACTCAGTATTTAATCAGCTCTTGTAGGACTCTTCACAAAAGAAAAGGGTCCTACAAAGAGCTACTCATAATTGGACAAGGCAATAGGACCTGATAGCATACATCCCAGGGTGCTAAAGAGCTAAGGTGGAACTAGCAGGAGCCATTAGCAGAACTGTTTAGTGAGTATCTGAGCACAAGAGAGGTGCCAGAAAACTGGAGAAGGATCATGTGATCCCGCCCACAAGAGTGCAGCAGGAAGGAGGCAGGGAATTATACATCAGTCAGTCTTACCTCAGAAGTGGGCAAGATTATGGAGACACTCCTAGGAAATGATAGTGCAACACCTGGAATCCATAGTAGCATAGGATCCAAGACAGCATGGGTTTACAACAGGAAGGTCCTATCAGACTAATCTCATAGATTTCTTTGACTGGATATCCAGAGTGGTGGACCACGGGGTGAAGTTGATGTAGCCTACCTTGGCTTTAGCAAAGCTTTGATACTGTTCCACATAGAAGATTGATTAATAAGCTGGGTGGGCTCAGGGTGAGTCAGAGGTTGGTCAACTGGGTGGCAAACTGGTTGGCAGGCAGAAAACAGAGAATAGTGGTAAATAGTATACAGTCAGAAGAGGTGCAAGTCACAAAGTGGGGTACCTCAGGGATCAGCCCTGGGGCCAGTGCTCTTCAATATCTTCATTAGTGGCATTGCAGATGGACTGAGGGTAAGGTTTGCTTGTTTGCAGATGACACGAGATCTGCAACAGAGTAGATGATCCAGATGAGATGGGCAGAATGAGAAGAGATCTGGAAAAATGGTCTGAATAGTGGCAACTGGGGTTTAGCACAAAGAAGTGCAAAATCATGCATATAGGGAAGAAAACCCTGAAACTAACTATAGGTTGGGACGGGAGTTAATGGCAATAACAAGGGAAGAAAGAGACTTGGGCATCATCATCACAGATGACCTGAAATCATCCATGCAGACCACTAAAGCAATAGGTAAGGCTAGAGAGGTATAGGGGTGTATTAGTAGGGGTATCACAAGTCGTAAGAGGAAGGTAATAATCCTCTTTTGCAAGACACTTGTTAGGCCCCATCTGAGTACTGCATGCAGTATTGGAGGTCGCACCTGCACAAGAATATTAACAAAATGGAGGCAGTCCAGAGAAGGGCAACAAAATGGTGCAGGGACTGCAACAGAAAACATATGAGGACAGATTAACAGAGCTCAATATGTATACCCTAGAGCAAAGGAAGGAGAGAGATGATATGATTAAAACATTTAAACATCTTAAGGGCATTAACAAGGTGAAAAGAGTCTAACATGTTTAATATAAAAAAAATAGCAGGACAAGAGGACACAGCATGAGATTAGAGGAGGCCAATTAAGGGGTAATGTCAGGAAATTATTTGTTCACAGAAAGGGTGGTGAATGCATGGAATGGCCTATCTCAGGAAGAGGTGGATATGAATACAGTGCAGGGCTTCAAACAGGCATGGGATAGGCATAAGGAAACAATACAGATGAGTATGAATAAATAGGCCATTGACAAGTAAAGGCCTATGGCACATTCATAAGGTAGAAAAATTGGGCAGACTGGATGGGCCTTGCGGTCCTTATCTGCCGTCAACTATGTTTCTATGTTTCTATGACTAAGATTGGCATGCTTAAATATGTGTAGCCTATTACCAAAAACAGGAACTGGAAGCCTGGATTTCAGCTCACAACCCAGACTTGATGTTAATAACTGAGTCAAGGTTGAAGCCCAAAACTGAAGATAGGATAGTATTGATAACGGATATAATCAGTTGTGCAAGGATAGACAGGGAAAAAAGGTATGGGTATAATCATTTCCTATAAGGATTATCTTGAGGTAAAGGAAATACCCACTACATCTCTTGAGTTCGTCTGTGAATGTTTATTTATTGAACTGATACTAGGAAAACAAATAAACTAATAGTAGGTTGTGTTTACAATCCTTCTAATTCTGAGATTCAGGGTCTAGAAGACCTAATTAATCTGGTTGAAATATTTATAATAAAGAGTTGATATTAATTGGTGATTTCAACTTAAATTGGTTCGAGAACGAGGTTAATTATTATAGAAAGTTATTACAAAAAGTTAATTTAGAACAAATAAAAGAGGAACCAGATTAAATCATAAAACAAAACAGTTTACCCTTATAGATTAGGCCTTAGTGAATAATGTGTTGAACAGTTCTTCCGGGTTTTACAGATGTGTCAGCGATCACTTCCCTATATATTGCACTTGGAGCAACAAAAGACCAAGAGGGTAGATTTAGAATTGTGGAAAATAGGGCATTGAGCGAAGCTAAACTGTTTGATATGAAACAAGGTCTAGCACAAGTTGATTAGCATCAATTGCTAATTACTGGTGATGTAAATAAGGCTGTAGAATTATTTCAGGATAAACTAGATGCAATAATTAATAAAAAGCACCAAGAAAATAAAAAGAATGGGGGCTTGCAATAAGTGGATAAATAATAAATTATTAAAACTAATGAAAGTTAGGAATAGCACCAGTGAGCAAAACTTCCCTTGAAAGGAATTGGAATCACATCAGACAACTGAAAAATGAGTGCAAAAGAGAAATCAAAAGGCTAAAGTAGATAATTACAAAATGAACAGGTTACCAATTTTCAAGATAAAAGAAAATTCTGGCAGAGTGTAAATAATCAGATTGCCCCAAGGAGTAGGAGAGATATTACAAGCCTGTTAAAAGATGAACAAGAGATGACCGATAATAAAGCTATGGCTGATTATCTCAATGATAAATTTACAAATTTATCTCTGTATTTACAGGATTTTGGAGAACCAACAAAACAAGAACGTTCAGATTAAGAATGCACAAACTTACTTTTTATTTTAGGGAGATTTCCTGGAAGGATGTCTACTTAGAATTAAACAAGTTAGATGAGTCAAAGGGGCCAATGCCAGATATGTTGGAATCAAACTACTAAAATACGTTGCAAAGAAATTGCACATCCCTCACAAATAATATTCAACAAATCCCTAAATTCAAGAACAGTCCTAAATCCCCTTGAGATTAGGGAGGCAGTGTAGCGTAGTGGTTTAAGGCTTTGAACTGCAAATCTGGAGATGGGTTTGAATCCCACAGCCCCCACTTGCATACTGTGTGACCCTGAGCAAGTCATTTCACTTCTTGTGCTCCCAGGTTGTACCTGTAAACAAGCTTTCAACTTAGTGTGTCTCACCTGGTTAAACAATTGGAAAAAAAAGCCATAGTTTCTCCTACCTTTAAAGGTGGTCAAGCAAATTTACTGACCAATGTCATTATTGTCCTTGACTGGCAAAATACAAGAAAGTTTGCTTCACCCCAGATTTTGGAACACTTGAATAAATATGGACAGTTGACATCAGCACAGCATGGATTCTGAGAGGCGTGTGGCATGGCAGCAACCTTCGTTAGAGTTCACAAATGATCTGCATGAAAGCATGGATGGTGGAAGTATGTTGGGGCAGTCTTCGTGGACCTGACCAAGGCCTTCGTTCTCATGGACCACCCTCCATTGGAGCACAAACTTGGGGAACTGGGCTTTGACTCTGTGGTGAAGTGGTTCCACAGATACCTAACTGGAAGGGTACAGCAGGTCCATATCAACAGAGTACTGTCTGATCCAAGAATGGACCATGGGGTTCCCTAGGTACAATTTTGAGACCTTTATTGTTTTCCATATATATATATAAATAAGTTACCGTTAATCTGTACTGAGTCACCTATTGTTCTGTATGCAGAGACTGCTGTGCTGTATGTTGCTAATAAAATATTGATTTGGTCTAACAAATTCTGGGTAGAGTATAGCAAACTAATGAGAAGGTTAATGGAAAATCAACTTGTGCTTAATAAAAAACTAAGGGCATGCTTTTTGTTCTTCCTTAAAATCTAAGAAGTTACATGAAGCTTTACGATAACTGCAAACAATGGTACAAAATTGATATTGTCCCGACTTTAAATATTTAGGTGTGACTTTGGATAGTAATCTAAGAGCCAGATATTCAAAACTTTGCTGGGCACAAACTGTTTGAACAGGGTTTGTGCCGGGTTTTCGTGAGTCTGTTATATTAAAAAGGTCAAACAGCATCTGTGGGTCACATAACAGCATGACAGTAATGTCCACTGTCAGTACACGCCTGCATGATGGGCCTGTCATTGTGTAAGGT
Organism: Neoceratodus forsteri; assembly: GCA_016271365.2. Taxonomy (NCBI): domain Eukaryota; kingdom Metazoa; phylum Chordata; order Ceratodontiformes; family Ceratodontidae; genus Neoceratodus; species Neoceratodus forsteri. The sequence continues at coordinate 152,895,191 of CM028131.1, read as the reverse complement.
GCAGCAGTCGGTGATGCCCAACACACCACAGGTATTGATGTGTCCCTCATACTACAGGCCCCATGTTACTGTAGTGTCTGCTGTGCACTGTAGCAAGAACTACAGTCTGACAGTTTCATGCAGCACCACCACCTGTGCCTGTGCTGTGTAGTCCCCTAGGCCACAATATTCTATGTGGTTCTACAAATGTAACCTGCAGCTACCACCATGCACTTCCAGACTGACCCACAGGTGGAGCTGTGTGCAGATCCAGCCAGCTCCTGTACTTCTAGACTGACCTACAGGTGGAACTGTGGGACCCTGCAATAGTGCTGGGCAAACTGCATGCAAATCAGAACCTAATGAGATGCTAATCTGGATATTTGCCAGAAACTGCCTAAGTAAGCTTATTTGCATGTCACTTTTGAATATAGCTATTTTTGCCCTGGGCAACGTTTTGCTATCTAAACATCTCTTGCGTCTGCAAACGTTTCAGAAACATGTACATTTCTGCAGAATTTCACATGCACTGGTGCTTGCAACTTTAATGAATCCACCTTTGCTAGCACACACGCTGGCAACATGGTTCACCTTTACCTTCCTTCAGGTCGCTGTGCACTGGGCTGCTGTTGTGGTTTGCACTTCCTGGTTGCTATTTTCAGAGCTCTCCTATTTCCCAAGCTATTTTGCACTGTACTCCAGCCCAGTTTGCCTGGCTTCCTTAGCATGCTGTATTCTGCAGGTTTGGCACTGGAGCTATTTCTTTTGAATATAGCAGGCATTTGGTTCTGAGTTAATTTAGCACTGGCAGTGCTAATTTAGCCTCTGTGCCAAAGTTTTGACTATCTGGTTCTTAGTTTCCAAATTCATTAACAATGTAACCAATCAATAACACAGGAAAATTGGTGACCTCTGTGCCGTGGAGGATTACTCTTACAGATAAAACTAGGAAAATCATAGCTTCAGCCTGTTTGATGCCCATATTGGACTATGGAGGTTTAATCTGGGAAAGTATAACCGAGAAAATGAAGCACCAGAGAAATATTTTATTTACCCCTACACGTAAACTTGTCCTTAGGCTTAAATCCAAGGAACACGCTGCAGCCTGTATGACAGGCTGGGTGGTTGTTCCTGGAGCATAGAGGTATTTTACAAATGTCATATGTTGTATTTAAATCAATTCACTACACTAAATTTAATCCTATGCAAAATTTGTTTTACCCAGAGAACATCTCTGAGAACTTTATGATCTCAAAATTAAATTTCATTGGTAGTTTCAATTTGCAAAACCCAGTGTTCAGAAGGTATCACACTTGCTTCTGAGGCCGGAGGTCAGAAGGCTGTGGGTTCTATGCCCACACCAGGCACTTGGGTTAATATCCCAATACTGGCACTGTAGTGCAACATGAGGAGGGTGCTGCACTTCACTGAGGTGCCATCTTTCAGATGAAATGTTAAACTGAGGTGCCATCTGTCTGTTCAGGTGGATATTAAAAATACCATGGCACTTCTTGAAAGAGGAAATTTCCTGGTACCCTGGGCAAATGTCACCCTGTTCACTAAAATACCACCAACAGCTTAATCTGGTTCAAGGTCAGTTGGCATTTATCTGTATCCCTCCCCCAGGTCATGCCGAAAATAAGCAAGAATGTGTATAGTGCACTTACCTGGTCAACAAAAAACAAAATCTTTGAAACAAAGTGCAATAAAACCTAGAATAAATAATCAGATAATCTGCTAAATGCTCAGAACTTAAATCAGCGTTTATTCCAAGTCTGTATGTAACTGCACATAAACCACTTAATTGGGTACAATTTTTGTATTGCATTTTCAGTGTACAATTCGTTTCATTTAATGTATTCATATCTGTTCTTCATTTTACAGTTTTATTTACTTTGTATGGTGTCTTACTGTTCTAGGTATTTTTGGCTTTTATTCATAATGTAATTTTGCATTACTGCACTACTGAGTGTCTACATCCTCACCGGGTCAAGACTGTAAAGGGCCATGTGGCCCAGTGCTTTTCCAAGTTAACAAAAAGTTATAAAATAAAAAATAAAAATTATAAGCTTGTTGTACTAGGCCATCTGGCTAAGATTACAGTTTTCGTATTTACTGCAAATAATTTGTTGCTTTGTAAAGCACCAATGCCAGTCAACCACATGCAACTGTACTAGGCCTGCAATGTTTTGTCACATGAGTACCAACTATTCTCCAGGAGCTCTCTCGGACTAGGGCAGCTACACGGTACCACTAGTAGGGCATGGGTGGCTGGCACAGTATAGTCAGGCATCGGCAGGTGTGCTGGTTGTGGGGGCAGGCTGCATTAAATGTTTGCTAGCAACTGCTGGGCACTGCATTGCTCATATTATATACATTTATCCTTTTCCCTCCTTTAGGACCTCATTCCTGACCCCCAGTAAATGCCTCTGGTACTTGAGTATATCTTTATAGAGTGTAAAGTTACTGTTTGTTAAACTGCTGTTGCACTGTGTAGGAGTTGGGTAACTGAACCAATGGGACCACAGTGGGTTTGTACTGTTTTCCAACAGGGAGTGCTACCATATACAGGCCAAAAACACACGCACTGCAAAGCTAGGGTAGGGGTCTTGGTGAGGGCTGCGTGCTCTAAACTAAACAAGAGACAAAACACACCAAAGGCGCACTCCAGAGCCAGGAGGATATCAAACCCTCCAGTGAAGGTAATCTAAAAATATACCAGAGAGTCCAATTTGCTATTGCAAAATACTAGATTTATTCAAGGTAATAAGGAAGGTTCCCCTGATGAAGCCTTAACTGGTGAAGTGTAGGAGACCTTGCACATGATTGTTGTGCCATTGTCAACCTTCCTTATTTCCTTGGACTAAATCCAGTATTTTGCATTAGCAAATTGGACTCTTTGGTATATTTTTAGATTACCTTCACTGGGATTTGATATCCTCCTGGCTCTGGAGTGCGTGGTGGTGTTTTTTTTGTCTCTTGAGTACTACCATATAAGACAGCCTACTTAATCTTTCCCTGGTGGAAGTATCACATAACTTATAATCAAACAATGACATCTTTGGGTAACAAATACCCTCAGGAGTTAACGACCAAGGCAGCTTCAACTTTATTTGTGCCCATAAGGTAGGAGTAGCACACAGAACATCTGTGATGACCCAGTGCACCCAAGAGTACCACCCCTAGACAAAGAAGGTCCAGTTATTATCCAGGGTAATGGGGTGCCCCTCAGCAAGGGTAAGGATAACCCCACAAGTCAACAATAGTGGTCACATTCAAATATGGGACCCAAAATTGTACAGAAAACTCCATGTGTGGTTGAAGCAGTGACCTGTCTGGTGATAGTATTCCCCACTTATCTGATCTGTTCTAAACAAGGTTCTAGATGAAATTGTATCCTTACACTAGACTTAGAAAAACAAGCATATCTCTACATCCTTGAACAGTGAAACATTATATGAAAAAGCTTGCAGAAAACCTAAACAGGTATTTCCAGCCTGGAAATGACAGGCTGGCTTTTCTAGATAACAGTGAACCAGACCCATAACTCAAGTTCAATCTTGACCTGAATATATGTGACCCTATATCCCCCTTGCCACCCCTCCATCCCTTTTCTTCTGTGCTTCTCCCTTACTCCATGGATGCAATAATCTGTATGCAAATGTCTGTGCCAGTGTGCAGTCCTTTATATTTCTTGACGTTTAATGTCAACTGTCAAATACTGACCACTTCTCTAACCTCTCTGCTTCCTTCTCATGCTGCTAATTCCTGATTTATATCCACTGTCCCATAGGGTTTTGCCTTGTTTGCAAACAAATAGACAGAACAGACCACAGAAAGTATCAAGACAACATAGGAGATAAATCAACTCCGACCACCCCACCACCACTGCCTTGTGACATAATGTTGCTTCATGTGACCCTTGGTGGAGCTATCACCTTTGACATCTGATCCCTCATGAACATTTTGGGGAGTACCACTGCAGTAGATCAGTAGGCCCAAGCTGCACACATCAGTGCTGCTTTTCAAGTAGGCCCAAGTACAGAATGTTACAATATTCTAACCATGGTTTTCTACTTATGGAACATTTTATTTCCAACCAGCATATGTCATAATACTGAATAATAAGCAGATATTGACTTCAGCTGAGACCAATACCAGGATTTATTGACCACAGAGGTATTACTGACAGAGGCAAAGCCAGGGTCAATATTTAGCTTGAGGGACAATAAATCCTGACATTGACCAAAACTACAGACGCCAATATGTGTAATATTATGTATGTTTTGGGAAATGTTTAATAAAATTGATCCTATACATATGCAATGTCTGGACTAAAGTGCTTGTCTGCACTACCATTAACTGTTCTCATGCTCATTTGCAATATAAAATGTATTTTAATTTACATTATTTAAAGTTGAAAGAACTGTTAAGTGTGGTGTAGTTACTTTTTGTTTGTTTATGTGGTGAGGTTGGCGTGGATGTAACCTCATGGGTTATTGCAGGATTTACCCACAGGTAAAGATACTAGCTTACCAATTAGGTTACAGGATTTTTATGTCTGTTTAATAAGGTCTTGTTCAGAGATTAATCTGTGTTGATAACACACACACACACACACACACACACACACACTTGAGACCTAGCACCAGCAGTCTGTTAGCAACAAACTTGCCAATAAATGTTTTTTTTTCCAAGTACAAATAACTTGTTTTCACATACAACTGCCTTTATATATTCATTTTATACTCTGTCCCTTCACCCTTGCAGCTGTCTGAAGGCTCTGTAATCACGTGGCCTGCAAGTTGCAAAACAATCCTTTGAAATTGACAAACCGTGAAACCCTTTAAACATGCCACTTTTAAATACATTAGGTCAGTATATCCTTGTGTGATTAGTAAATGAATTATTTTCCCTGTTTGTGCTCTGTTCAATATTTTAATAGCAACAGAGAAAGAGAATCATGCTCTGCTGTTTGAAGAGAAAATGAAACCTCAGAAGCTCCTCTGACCCCTTTTCTGCTTCCACAGAAGACATGGTAACTGCTTCAGGGTATCTACAGTAGATGCAATATCTACTACCACCAGAATGAATCTTTTCTCAATAGCTTCCGTCCTTAATGCTTCATCTATGGCTGGCAATGGCATAAGAGTTGCTTTTACTTTATCTTTGCCTTCCCTGTCTTCTGGCATGCCATATAGATTCGTCAGTACTGAGCCACATCTGGCAAGATGACAGGCCCACAAAAGATCTGCAGAAAGTCAACTTTAGCTCCTGTTTATCCCTAGGTGCACACATAACATGGAATATCATACCTGCTCTCACCAGCTGTCTCCTGTATTCTTGTGGCACAACTATCTGTTTGAGTATTCCTCCTATCTTGTTCCCGGTTTTGTGTACCACTGCCTCACCAGCAACCCCACCTGCACCTTTAGTATCCAGATTGTAATGATGTACCACTGCTATCATGGGCCTTCACTGACTCCCTTATTTTACTCAGACTTGGATCATTCTGCAGAGCCCGATTCTGATATAGCTGGACACACTGCCCAGCCCACTTAGTTTCTCTGTGCCTTTCTGTTCATGCCCTGAGGCATCAGCCTAGAGAGGGTGAGATTCTGAGGCACTTCTGACTCCATGTCTGCTGTGTTGTCAGTGTAGCCCAAGTGCCGTGTGCCAATGGGCTGCTACCCCTGCCTGTTGACTACCACACAGGCTAAGGGGCCTGGGTGCTGCTACAGTGGTGATCGGGGGTTCTATCCCAAAATGGTGAGAAAATAGTGTGGTGCCTCCACCCAGAGTAAAGAAACAGTGGGTCAGGTGTTTGCTTGGTACAACCCCTAGAATGCCATATCTACCACCTCCCCTTCCAACCACCCCACACACTAGGTACTATGTTATACCCCAGTGCTATAAAAATACATATACTTAACAGCTGTTACCAATAACTTGATCATGACACAGGACTTGCAACAAACAAAACACAGCTTTATTTTTAAGGGGAGGGCTAGGAAAGGGATACTGGGAACAGGGTAGCTGTAGAGAGAAAAAGGTTTGTTATTTTTGTATTAACAGAGCCCATGGACCCAAACACACAGAATGTCCACCCCACTGGTACCAGTGAAACACCCTAACTCTGACTGCATACCCAGGCTTTGTGCAGGCCTGCTAGATGCCATGGGTTGGCAGGTGTTAGGGCCTTGAAACAATCCTCTCTAGAGTGCTAGTAATTTTAAACCTTTACTCCCTTTAGTCAGGGCTAGCCTTGGGTTACTCACGGTCCTGAAGCTGGGGATTCAGTCACCGCACGGAGGGCTCTGGCAGTTCGGGGTTCTGCCAATCAATCTCAGGGACAGCAGTAAGCAGATGAGGCAGAAAAAGTGTCGCCAACCTTGGCTTGCTTTGAGATCCAGCCGCTTGTCCCCTTCAGCCTGTTTCCAGGCTCCAGTGCAAAGCTCAAATGCAAGGCCTACAAGCTACAAGGACCCAGACCCAGTGACTCCGCAGTCCTGCTCCCCAATGGTCAAGAGTGTCCCAACCCTCAGGCATGCCAGTAGCCCCTGCAGCTCAGTCTGCCCCACTTGTAGGAGAGTTGACAGGTTCCATACCTGGCCCGAGTTGCAGCTGTGAATATTCTTAGATTCCGCCTTTCTCTAAGACAAAACAAACAGCTTTGGTGTGCAATAAACAGGTCCTCAGACCTTCCACCTTCCCAGTGGCTTTTGGCTAGTGACTTTCAGTCTCTGGAATGAACTTCCACCTTTTCACAGCTGGCTTTCATCAAACTACAGGCTCCTGGAACACTGGACACCTGCAGATCTTTTTCCAGTGTCCTCAGATTCAACAGCAGTGCCACTTTTGGTTCTGGCACTCACAGATCCAAACTACCCTTACACTGGCTCAGGATTTTTACTCACACTGATGCAGGCTCACTGCAGAATCCGGATCTTTCACATCTCAGCTGTTCAGATGCAGTTTTACAACTCTCCACTACGATAAAGTCCTTTTCAGATCCTCAAACACTTACCCAAGTGACCAAACTAAGACCTGGAAAAGGCCTTCTACCTTGTCACACACACACAGCCTGAGCTCTTCTTGACTCGAGAGGAGCCAGCAAAGACTACTCGACTGCTGAAAGTCCATGGGTTTCTCCTGAAAATCCTGCCTTCTGATTGGCTTGAATCCTGTTGTCAGTCACAAATATTAATAATCATTAGCCCAGTTTGAGTATTGATTGGCCAGGGTCTTTGGTGCCTGAAATTAGTTCACACCTCTTCCCATAAACATAGAACATAGAATTTGGCAGCAGATAAGGACCGCTTGGCCCACCCAGTCTGCCCATTTCCTACCTAATGGATAAGCTGCAGATCCTAGTTAACCAGCAGCCTACTTCTTTCTACTCCCCACCCCTAGAATTGCCCTATGACTGTCCCATGCATGCTTGAATTCAACCACTGTTTTTGACCCCTCAATCTCCTCTAGAAGGCCATTCCATGCATCCACAACCCTCTCTGTGAAAAATGCTTCCTACATTACCTCTGAGCCACCCCACTCTATCTTCAAATTGTGCCCTTGTTCTTAACACCTCTTTTTGAAAGATGCTACCTCTTGGACTTTGCTGATTTCCTGAGGTACTTGAAAGTTTCTATCATGTTCCCTCTTTAGTTGCCCTCCTCTGGACAGCTTCCATCCTGTCTATGTCCTTGTGGAGATTGGGTCTCTGGAACTGCACACAGTACTCCAGATGGGGTCTCTCCAGCTGTCTGTACAGAGGGATAACAACTTCCTGTTTTCTACTGGTGATGCCTCTCCTTATTCATCCCAGTATCTCCCCAGCCTCCTTACTGCCCTCTCACATTGCTTGCCCACCTTTAAGTCATCTGATATGACTACCCCAGGTCCTTTCCATTTTTATTGATAAGGCCATCACAACCAGCTTTGGGCACCTAACACACTAATTGACTGCCCACAGGTGTCAAAGGCTGCTAACATGGCTACTGGTTAACAGTTTTTACTGAAGTCCCATACAGTGTCCAATTTCACAGAGTCTGTGCAACTAAAATATACACTTTTATTAAACAAGAGCCTCACAGATATGTAGCAGCCCCTCTGCCCTGTTAAGCGACTGAAAGTACAACATTTTCCTTTTGTCCACAGCCTGTTGTTAGCACTGTTCGCACTGTCCCCAGGTGCTAAGCAGGCTTTCTCATTAGTATCCCCATGCCTCATTGATATTCATGAAGCTCCCTGATTCTTTAGTGCTCATTGGCATCCTTAATAAAATACTTATGTGGCTCCTCCTGCACCTCCCTGTGTCTCCGGTCCCGATTAGCTGAAATTCAGTACCAGGACCACCATAGAGAACACTTGTTTAACATAGGAGCAGCCTAGAAACAGAAATGTGCCCCCCACACATGCGTCAGCTGGTGCTACATAAAAGTGCAGCACCAAACATGGCTGCTCCACTGTCAGCTCCTCACGCCCCATCTCTGGACCAAAACTACTTGGGAGCCAGACAGAGGCTTAAGGACATGATGGGGACTCTGCAAAGGAGCGGGGACACAAATGGAGGAAACGGAGCACTGGGGTAGCAGGAGGCATCAAAGGTAAGTCCACAGTGGGCCACATCAGCCTTCTCAGCTGGCTGCTGGGAAAGCTTCCTGAGGAACTGGCCTCCACCCAATGCACAGGCTGTGCTTCCAGCTTCCATCTGTAGGGAAGCTTAGGGTGCCCCTGATTGGGTTCCTAATACACCAGCTCTCCCTCATATTCTACATGTAGATTTATTTTTATTTTACTATTTTGTCCAGAAAGACACAGTAGGCCAAGGCCTGATTCCAGGTGCATCCTGAGAGCACAGGAAGTTAAGTGACTTGCTCATGGTCACACAGTATGCAGTGGTGGCTGTGAGATTCAAATCCAGATCTCCAGGTTTGCATCTCAGTACTCTTAGTGACTATGCTATACTGCCTGATAAACTTTAAATATTTTTCCTGCACCCCACTTGCTTTTAGGGCTACAGTGGGCAGTACCCTGCAGACCTCTTGCTTTGGAAAAGGACTCACATTCCTTGCAACTGAACAACATGTTGGACTTGCACCACAGTTGCCTCCACATCTGTGGAGCAGTCCGCATACTGCACTATTTTTGCTTGTTTTTAATAGCAGTCCCTTTTCTTTCTCAGAATCTCAGGTTACATTGGCCACGGAGTTCCCAGCCCTTAGCTATCTCTTTCTGCTGCCCTTGGTGCAGCAGTCTTTGCTCGAGCTGAGTCCTGGAATCGGCTTGAGCTACAGGGACTGAGGACAAATGAGTGCCGCCTGCTGCCGCCACAACGGGGTTGGACAGGCAGGCCAGTTGGGATCATGGTGGTGCCATGCTCAACAATGCATTTCAGCAGATGGTTGGGGATCAGTGCATGTCCTCACACCCGAGTGGAGATTACAGGCAGAAGGTTACTGCTGTGCTGACTGGGGCTATGTAGCCTCTCAGTGAGCTTCATATGGAGAGGAGAAGAATGCCTCCACCACCTAGGGGCGGAGCACGGCTGAGGTAGCAGCTCAAGCGTCTTCAGGTAGAGTAAAAACCATAACTACAGCATTTGTCAATGCTGAATGTTGCTTGCTTCTATGTGCTGTTTAGGTATTTGGAAGTCATTGGCGTGCAAATATTGAAATTTGCGAACTAACGAGGCGTGCACAGGAACTCATGCATACGCACGTCAAAACAGTCATTGTTAGGAAATTTTCACAAAATGTTCAACATAGCCATTTTAAGACCTCTGCTCATGAACAGTGTCAGTGTGATTTTGTTAATGTGTCCCATACATTGAGTTTGCACACCGACTGCGCCATTTGCGCTACATGGTAGGAAACACGTTTTGGGCAGGATGTGAAAATGACAGCTGTACTGCTCATAAGGAGGTGTGGCAAAATGGCAATGTGGAAAATCTGGAGTGAAATATTGAAAATTTGCAAACCTACGAGCATGCGTGGGAACTATCTAGCGCACACTTTCGTAAACAGTCATTTTGAATTCTTTCACCAAATTTTCAACATTGCCATTTTAAGATCTCTGCTCATGAACAGTGACACTGTGATTTTCTTAATGTGTCCCATACACTGAGTTCGACACCGACTGCGCCATTGTGCGCCATATGTATGGAAACATGTTTTGGGCAGGATGAAAAATGACAGCTGTACTGCTCATGAGGAGGTGGTGGTAAAATGGCAGTGTTGAAAATCTGGAGTGAAAATATTGAAAATTTGTGAACTTACGAGCCTGTGAGGAACTCTGCATACGCAGCAAACAGTAATTTTGGAATTTGTGGACCAAATTTCCAACATGGGGTTTTGGAACCTTTTCTCATGAATGATGTCACTGTCATGGCGGTATTCAGGCCCAAGGGTGACTCGCGCAGTCACTGCAGAAATCACCCTTCGGGCCGAATATCGCCATGACAGTGACATCATTCATGAGAAGGGTCCAAAACCCCATGTTGAAAATTTGGTGCAAAATTCCCAAAATGCCTGAGATATGCACAGAAGTTGACCCTCCCATCTAGCCCATTATACAGCTTACGGCATTTCCTCAGTTCGCGGTCGGCTTTGAAGAGTGCAGGCGTGTTCCCGATCCACCGAAGATCGTCGCGCGAGTCCGGAGGTAAGTATGGGGTGAGGGGTGTGGGGAAGGCTGGGTGCACAGTGGGTGGGTGAGGTGAGGATTGTGGGGGGGGTCAGGAGGAAGCCAGCGTGGGACCCGTTTTTGTTTATAGGTTTAAAAAAAAAAAAGATGTTGTGGGACATTTGCCATGCTGGGGTGGGCTCCCAGCGTGGCACAAGATGGGGGGCCATTCAGCCGACGGGGGATTAGGCACCCCCGTCGGCAAGGACTGATTGCCACGCTGGTGTGCTCCCAGCGTGCCTGCTATCTGGGGGACAACGCAGCTCAGCCGGGCGGGATTGGGCACCCCGTCGCTACACAGTACATGCGGGCGTGCGCCTGCGTGTGGGGAGCTACACTTCTTATCGGTGCTCACTGGCGTAGCTCCCCTTTCAACTGTATGCTACTGCATTTTGGGCGTGTCATGACAGCTCCAAAATGCATTGGCTACAGGGGCCGCGCCTGCCAGCTCACTGACTGAATTGGAGGAGGAGGACACACCTCCGAAATCTCCGATGATGGCACTATGTTTCTTGCACATGCGTGCAAGCAACATAAAAATGAGCAGTAGTATGTAGAATATCGTTATAGGGATGTTTTTCGTGTGAATTCTCAAAAGCACACTTACTCAAAGGCAGACAGTTGTTGCTGTTTAATCAATGCTTCTGTTGTATCCCTGTCAGATAACACTGAGCCATGCTTGAGGTTTCAATTAATTAAATTAAATTTTATTTGTAAAAGTGCCTTTCAAAAGCCAAAGCACTTGTACATACATACATACAAAATAAAATATTAACTTATCCAATTAAAATATAGAATAAAGGAAGCAGCAAAGCTAACAGTCATCAACAAATGCAACAAATATGTCTTCAGGGCAGATTTGAAGGACTTAGCTGAGTTATGTGGGCTGACACTCCTCAGTGCGTAAAATGCAGGAAGTCATGCCACCAGAAGGTGTGAAGCAGCAAATCTGCTTGGAGCACTCATGGCTGCTAACATTTCAGTTGCCAAAACAAAACTTCTGAATGCAGAATGACATACAATCTTTTGCACCCTCTGGTAAATCTGTTTGATTTTTTTTTACCATTAAAATGTTGTCAAAATTTGATAACCTACAGTAAAATTCTGCATTTCTATCATCTATTCATAAATTATTTAGAAAATGGTATATCAGCCTAAATCTGGCTATTCACCACTTGTTACAGAGTTGTACACCCATAGATTCATGTTCAGGATAAGATGGGTGGTCTAGTGCCGGGATCAGAGCACTGAATGAAACAGGATAGCCCGGTTTGAATCCCACCATAACCAGTAGTGTGAGTGGGTAACCTCTGTGCTGCAGCCCTTTCAGGAGTAATGTTAAGAAACATATCTTCTCCCAAAGATGGTGAACCTGTGGAACAGCCCCGCCCATAGAAGCAGGACTCAACTAAACACAAGCTTAGGCCTGATTCACAAAGTACCAACACCGACACTAGCGTGTGCGCATGGATGAATGGTGCAAGGTGGCACATGTGCCACTAGACTGGCAAACTGCCATTCACAAATGCATGCTGCACTGAATGCATCGTGCATGCGCCACCTACCAAGCACCATGGCAGTGTCAGCATAAGCCCTGAGACCTGGGCAAGGTATGTTAGATCAAACAAGGCAAGAATATACCCAGATCCCAATTCACAAAGCAGGGCAGGCAGCACATTTCAACACCTGCAAGACCAGGGAAAGCTGGTCTAAGGGTGCCTAGAGCATATAAATGTTGTAAGCAGAAGGCAGTCTATGTGGCAACCCTCAGGAGGCAACACCGCAACAGCAAAACTCCAGACAGACATGTCAGGACACATGATAATGATGGCTACGGTGCCATATGAGCCCACCAGTGAAGGAGTGCACAGTGGCAGGGCATTGCAGCCCATGGGCAGGGGAGTAGTACCACAGGGAGAGGTCAGAGACATGCACCGAGTTGCACATGTGTACGGAGGCGTACATCATATGAAGACCTGATGGAAGAGCAGTGTATCGCCCGATACCGCCTGGGCAAGGTGGCCATGGCAGAGCTGTGCCATGAGCTGCGTGAAGAGATGCAGACACAGACACGCAAGAGGAGGGCAAACCCAGTGAGGTAGGTATCTGTGCTGTACCCAGGTACTGGCCAGTGGTGGCTTCCAGTCACCCAGTGATGATACTGTTGGCATATCCCAGCCGCTCATGAGCAGCTGCCTGAAGCAGTTTGTGAATGCACTAGTGAGGTGCTCAGGACAATACATCCACCTCCCAGACACTGGACCCCAGCAACAGGCTATCAAACAGGGCTTCTATGCCATTGCTGGATTCCCACAGGTGCTAGGTGCTGGACACTGCACCCATATCACCATCAGGGCACAGACTTATGAACCACAGGTGTACGTGAATTGGAAAGGCTTCCATTCCATCAATGTCCAGGTAGTGTGTGACAGCCAAAGCCGCATCCTAGATGTAGTAGCCAAGTACCCTGGATCCTGCCATGATGCCCACATCTACAGGAACAGTGAACTTGGGCAAGCCCTGAAGAACACCATGCTGCAGGATGGGCGGTTAATAGGTAAGTCAGGCAAATAACACAAACACCACAGGCAAGCAGGGCTGATGCATGGTGGCACATGACACACAATGGCGAATACGGGATGCTGGGCATAGTGTGTCCATGGCACTCACACAAGACCGGATGCACTGGCTAGGGGCATGACCATACATGGGAAAGGCGGCATGAGGGCACAGTCACAAAGGCATGCTGAACACATAGCAGTGGAACACAACATGGGAATGTCCAGGGGATAGGGATGGTGGTATGCACATGTGCCACTGTGGGACATAACACATGCCATGTGAAGCCAACAGTGATGCAATGAATGGCAGCAACAATGAAAAGCATCCACCAAACAGGCATACTGATGCACAGTGCTGCACCTGGAATGGCGTCAGAGACAGGTGTACAGGAACAGGAAACACAGACATGGCAGGGACAGGAACACATATGGCCGTGGGCGATCCCAGGAGTAATAACTTCTCCACAAAAACTGTTTTCTTTATCAATTCAAGTTAAGCCTCATTTAACTCAAGGGACCGACTACTCCTAAGTTGGTTAATTTGTGAGATCCAAGTTAATATGGGACTACATGGTCTTAGGTCCAGAGTTAGAGTTTAATGAGTTATTTGGTTTGGAAAGGCTCTCTTAATATAAAAGCGCTTCTAACTTAAAGTGCTTTAGTTATTAAATGGGGTAATATTTTATAAACAAATGCAGCTTGGTGAAATGTTTTAATAATTTAGATTATTTGAAAGTGTTCTATCTATGGGAAAAAGACCTAGGGGTCATGGTGGATGCATGTATGAATAACTCTGAGCAGTGCAGGAGAGCAGCTAGCAAGGCAAACAGGATGTTGGGCTGCATCGTAGGGGATCACCTCTAGGAGCAAGGAAGTGATTTTACTGCTGTACAATGGACTGGTTAGACCACACCTTGAGTACTGTGTGCAGTACTGGAGACCACACTTGAAGAGGGACATACAGCTCCTGGAGAGGGTACAGAGGAAGGCAACTAAGATGATACGAGGGCTAGGGGATTTGGACATATGAGGACAGACTTGAGGAGCTCTGCCTGTTTTCATTGGAGGAGAGGAGAGACAGGGGGACATGATTGAGGTCTTTAGTACCTCAAGGAAATATATAAGGTAAACATGGAGGATCTTAGACTAAAGCAGGGAGGTATTACAGAGGTATGGTTTGAAGTTGGAAGGAGGAAGAGTGAGGGGAAAAGAGAGGAGGTTTTCACTGAGAGGGTGGTGGACCCTTGGAATGCACTGCCTGGCGAGCTGGTTCAGAGATCCACAGTGGAGGGCTTCAAGAGAGGTGGGACAGACACAGAAAGTGGATGTATCAGATGATGGCCTGTCCCAGGGGGTGGGGATGGATGATAGGGGTTTCTGGAACACAAGGGAGGGGCGGCCTCGGCACCCAACTAGGGATCTGAGGTTCGAGCAGACTTGATAGACCGTGAAGGCCTAATCTGCTGGCAAATAGTATGTTAGTATTCTTATTTCTTACTGTTCTTTAGGGCAATAGCATAGCAAAAACATTCCACAAATGGGGTAGTTCTATGCTGGAGCTTATAGTGAAATGTTACTTATCGGACACAGATATGCTGTTCATGGACTTCACTTCAGTATAACTACTGAATTTTAGAATATTACTGTGTTATAATATTGATCCCCCACACATAACACACACACAATGCTGCATCATTGATACAAGGATGCATGATATTTTATTTCCTGTGATTAAGTGGCACGGTCTCTTGTATGGACAAATATTGATTATTTTCAATTGAAACTTAATAAAAACAAAGTTTAAAAGGAACACATGTGGCCCATATGCCCTCAGTACATCCATGACCACCAGCATGAATGGCACAAGGCACGATACACATGGGCGTATATGTGAAGGGTGGGTGTTAACACAGTGTACCATGGTATATGTGTGTGTCAGCAGAGCATGGCACACAACAGAAGAACAGTGCTGTCACACCACAGTAGCCATGTCAAGTGCCACGCACAATCAATACCTGAGACATGTGCAGCCATGCCAGCACAGAACTGTAGGGGCACCATATGTGTGTAACATGCTATGCTTTCCTGAAGGTGACTGTGGATATCCTCAGCTGCTGTGGTTGATGACACCAATACGACATCCAGTAGTGGTCCCCATGCATGCTAGAATGAGGCACATGCATCAGCCAGAAGTGTCCTTGAATGCACGCTTAGGCAGTTGAAGATGCGCTCAGATGCCTAGACAGGTCTGGTGAGGCACGGCAGTACACCCTGCAAATGGCATGCAGAATTGTGATTGCATACTGTGTGTTGTACAAACATTGCCAAAGCACACCCCTACCCCAATGCCTGAACCTGTGATGGAGCCAGTGAAGGGAGAGAAGTGGTACCACAAAGACCACAACATGCACAAAGACATGTGCAGCAGATTGTTGCTAGACAGAGGAGATGTGCCAATCTGATATACAGCCACTCGATAGACCCAACAATGAACACCTACCACCCTACACCTAATGAAGGTGTGGTGCAAACAACAGGCATCGTAACAGCCATGTTACTGAATGTGGGGAGACCACCAGCTCATGGCTGTCCACAGGACCATGCAGTGGTCCCCGTGTGTTTGTGGACAAGCACATGTGGCCTTATACTGGGCCCATGAATGTCAATGAGTCGCTGTGCGTGTGCATGAAGTGGAGACTCACACAACATGCCAGCGAGTCACGGGGCATTCAAACAACACACTGTGGCAGCATACCCTGCCTCAGAGGAGAGTATATGTGACGGTGTAGCCAACTGGGCAACATACATGCCATGGCAGCACTGAATATATGAAGGTGCCTACACTTGTGCAGCACCAGGCAGCAACATACAATTAACGGAGACAATATCCACAGATGCATGCATGCCACAGGATAGCAATGAATATCAGGAACCATCAAGTGAGGTACAACATTGTCCATGACCCACTCCCAGTAGTAGGGCATTCAGCCATACTGGTACTGCAACCATACATGTGGAGCACACAGAATGTGAACACAGTGGTCAGAATGTGTAACAGGTCCATGGCTAGGCATTGCAACAGATGCAGAGAACAGACCCTGGGAATGCCCAGTGGACCGTCCGTGAAACACATTAATGTACACAGTGATGGATGAGAATAGATACAGTAAACACAGGCAACAATGCACAGCAGGGCCTGTGAGGTACTGTGTGGGCGAAGAGCCGCAAAGCAGCTGCACAACCTTAAGGGCACTCAACATAAGGGGATGTCAACCCACACAACAACACACCACATGACATATGGAACTGCACATGGGTCACCATGCAAGGCACACCACACACACATACATATGTAGCCAGCCAGCTCCCTGGGGTACCAGACTACCTATAGTACCAGTGTGAGGTACGTGGACAGAGCACCTTTCAAGGAGCCCACTAAGGCCTGCATATGTAATGACATCATTGTGAACTCAGTTAGCCTGAGGGAAGGATGAATATGTCATATGGAGGACACGAGCAGCATTACCCAACCTGAGTTAGCTGCTCTGGGAGGTTGAAGAATATGCAGATAACCAAAGTGCGATAGTCAAAGTGACAGGAGCCATGCCAGTGGGGCCCTGTGTCAGAGAGCTCTGTGTGACTTCCCCAAGTATGAATTACAAGAACCAGCCCCCAGTGAGGTGGTGTGGACCATTCTGCAGCAGGGTTCCATGATGCACACCCCTAGGAGCTGTGAAAGGGACTGTCGGGTCAGTGAATCAAAGAGGCAAATCCTGAAGTTCATGTGTGTGTACACCGCCATTGAGGAGGACTGTGTGTGAGATGTGTACCAAGATAGCATGGTGCTCTCTGGTTGTTCCCATGCCCAATGGAAGGGCAACAGATCCTGAGTACAGTGTGGAAATAAGGGAGTGTCCTAGGTGTTTCCATGCCAAAAGGGATGAGCATCTAATCTGTGGAAATGTGAGTATTTGGGGTTGTTCCCATGCCTAAAGGAGGGAGTAACGTAACAGTGAATACAAATTGGGAGGCCAGTTTCCTAGTCAGGTGTTTGTTCTGGGGTGTGTGTGCCTAGCTAAGGCCACATCACACCAGTCAGGAACCCCATTCACCGATGGTGTAAACCTTATGGACATGTCGGAGTCTGTAGCATGTCAGTGTGGAATGAAGGCATCTGTGGTGAAACCCTGAAGGAATTGCGGGGACTGTCGCTTGGTGCAAAGAGTGGGAGGACGTCTTCTGTAAACCTACATGGCAGGGCCAACAGATCAATTGATGGGCACCAGGTTACCCTGAGCATAGCCCTTGCTGTAGGCTGCAGTGTGTGTGATATACATCACATGCATACACCTATGGAAAGACGATGTTCTGAGTGTGTGGCAGAGTACACATGCAAAACCCTTGTGTGATGGAAATGTATCGGGTGTGTGGCAACAGTCCACAAGCATACACCATGGGGAAGAAGAAGGACTTGATTCTGTGGAGCACTGTACTGCCTGGCAAAGGGTTGTGCAAGGGTAATGACCCTTGGTGTCCCCTGTTGCTTTAGTAACAATGGTGTACTATGCCAGACTGCACAATCCCAGCTGCTGCAATAGTATCCTGATCAATGAATATGTGGTTGTAATCAGGCCCCTCAGCAGTTAGATCTAGCATGCACCCAGCATCCCTCCTGGACCTGGCAGTAGTTACAATGGTACATCATAGGTCATTGTACCCACAACCCCATCCCTAGATAATGAGTCAAGTATACATTCCAACGCTAGGGTGGTATCATTGATGAAATTCTACTAAGGGTAGATGGTATGCCATATGTGGAACTAGTCCTGTGTTATGCGTGGTGCTAACCTGCCAGAAGTGGCGTGGCAGTATACACACACACACACACACAGAGCACAAAGGTACAGACAGGCCCACATGAGGTGTGTTAGCGAATGATGCTGCACTGCCGCTGCATGCGCTGTAGTACCAGGACCAGCATGACATGTACAACAGCACCATTCGTGCTATGACACACATGCACAGTGGACAGCTAAGCTGCCAGACACTGCACAGTGCACAGTGCACGGTATCACTCCACACCGAGGGACACAGAAAGCACATGCATGTGTGATGATACCAAGATGATTGCAACACAAATGTGTCATGAAATGCAACAGACTCTGAGCTATAGGAGATGAGAGTACGACACACATAACTGAACAGCAAATGCTTTATTGAGTACACAGCAGGATAACATACAGAGACAGGTGAGGTGCACATGCACCTAAAATGGCATGCATGTGTAATCGGCAATCCTAAACAAGTGTGCTGCAAACAAACCCACCACTTGCCCAACATGAACAGTAACAAGAACATACATTAGCAATGCTATCATGCATGGGTGAAAGCACACCCTTTGTAAATGTTACACGCCACACATCCAGGAACAGCACAGTAGGATAAAACATCAATCCACCATAACAACACATGAAACATGGATGACGGTACATTAACATCATGTAACCAACACAGGGAGATGGCACAGGGTAGGATATGTCCCACACAGCCGTGAGGGTGTGTGCACTGTACACTGACACGCAGCCACAATGCAGCACATGCATCAGGTATGAGTGACACACTATCTCAATGTCCCCTTGTGCATTACAGCCTTTGTGTATGCCATTCACTGCAGGTACCCTGCAACATCATGGAAGTACTGGCATAGGGCATCATCATTGTCATCATGTGGCTCAGTGGGACTGTGCCGCATGGGTGTTGATTGCTGTGTGGTGGTGCTGGACTGTGTTGTGCACCTGTCTGTTGCCACCATGCACCCGTGCACTGCTGTGCTCTGTTGCAGGTGACATGTCCCCTAGTGCCTCTTCGATGCATGCTATCCTCTCCTCCATGGTGGGCTCTTCGCCAGGCTGGCTGCATTGCTGGGTGTGTGTTTGGCACCATTGTTGCCCCAGTACTTCCAATGGTTGACTCCTGTGTGGATTCATCTGGGTGTGTGACCACACTCTCTTCATCTGCCTCTGTTTGCCTTGTGCCAGCACTCTCCATGCCACCACTCAGGTCTGCAGTGTTGTCCCTGACACTGTTCCCCCTCCATCTGTGTGAGTACATAATGCATTGGTTGTGTTAGTGTTGTGCAGCTTTATGCAGGCAGCATGCATTCGTTACTCAGCATTACAGCCATTCATTCCTATGGTGTTGCAGTTGGTGGGTGTTCTGTATGTGTTCTTGTGTGCCGCTGTGTGCCATTACATGCCACCATTCTGTACAATTGCACTGTTGTGGTTGTGTTCCTGCTGGGCCATACCTCTGTGTTGTGGTCACTGTTTATTGGTGTACCTGTGCATGCAGTAATGCAGCATTGTGCCACACCAGGGCTGGTGTTCATGGTTGTCGGTGCACAGGTGTGTGTTTCCAGTACCATGCAGTGTGCAGGGCCATGCAGTCCACAGGTACTGGACCACTGTACTGTCGTGACGGTGTACATGCATGTTATGTTTGTTGCTCACTGTGCACTGTGCCATTTCTGTCCAGTGTTGTTGGTGGTACAGTGTGTGTGCTGTGGCGGTGTTGTTGTGTGTGTCAGTGGCAAGCTGTACTGTCTGGTATAGCATCCGTTGCACACCGCATGCCTGTGTGTCTCAGCCTGTACCAGCACATGAGTGCCATGTGTGTGGGGTGTGTGCAGTGGGCACACTGTGTATTGTGCTGTGCATGTGCACCCCTGTCCTTTCCTCCGTGTCCTGGTATGTATGTCATCCCTATGCATGCCACACATACGTACCTGCCTCATGCTGTAGCCTGTACAGGTCCAGCTCACTGTCACCATCAATGGTGTGGGCCTTGATTGTACTGTGACACGTTGCTTCTGTGGTGGCGAGGGATGGACTCTCTTTGGACACCACCACTCACCCTGTACATTGCTGGTTGTGGGCTAGCTTCTCCCTTGAGCACCTCTGCAGATCATGGTATCTCTTCTGCAGTTCACACGTGTCCATTTACAGGGTGCTACTGCATTGACCTTTGTTACAACTTCATCCCTTGCTTCTGTCTGCTGGCACACATCTCCCTGGTGCCACCTATTGATAGCAGATCAACCTGTGGGAATGTGCATTGCATTGTTAGCCTGCTCTGTCTTCAGGTGCCTTTTTGACTGTTTTGATTTTGATAATTTATCTTACCTTTGTCAGCCTCATCTCAGGATGGGGTAGAGACTAATCCTCTATTTTTGCTTCATGTGGTGTTGTTGGTAGTTTATGTTGTCCGTGGGGTCATATGGCCAGGACACTGATGATATTCCCTACTCATTTGGAGGGTGCCATGGAATCTTTGCGTCCACAGGACCACACACCAGCCCTGGCAGGCGGATCCTCCGTTACACATCTCATCAGACTGTGGGCGCCTCAGGGGTGCTGCATCCCCTCATGCTGCACAACGGTGTTGGTATTGGGGATTGCCACAGGTGGCTGATGTGGAGTTTGAACCTCCACCTTCTGATCATTTGTCCCCAAGGCAGTGGGCAGCCTGCTGAACCATGGCTGCTATCATGTTGGGTGTTGCTATTCACCCTGTTCACCCCTGCTAGGGTCATTCACTACCCACTAGTCTTGTTTCATACCTGTGCCTCGACAGCTTCAATGAGGATCTGTTTCACTGTCTGTGAAGTTCTTTTCCGTCTGTGTCCTCCCTCGCTGGCTGCACTGTCCTGCATCCACCATCGCTGGCCTCTGTATCAATGGACGCTGCGACCTGGTGCACTGCCTTGCTCTTAGGCAGCATCACGTGCTGTGCACCATGTTGATGATGTTTGTGCATTTCCTGGTGTCGGGCTGTGAATCTAATGCGCATAGCGCAGTGGGGGCAGGCGATCAGCGCATGTGGGCTAAGGTCGGACACACAGCCGCTCTTGTCCTCAGAATTGGGCCCAGATGTCACATTTTCAGTTGGGCTATCCTGGGTAGATCGACTGTATTACAATGGTAAAGTTAATAACTAGGGTTGGTAGTCTTTCTTGATGATTTAAGAAGCATACTGCAGTTTAGATTTAGGTGTCATACACACTTTAGCTTTCATATCTTCTAAAATTGTAATTGTCATCTGTCTTTGAAATATTAAAGGCAATTTTTGTGACTTAAACATTAAACTAATTTAGAGGTCCACTGAAGCATTTTCTTTTAATTTTGGACTAAATGAACCTATGGATAATGTATATTACTCTGTCAAAGAGTCTAAATTTCTGCGTGACAGTCAATCTTTACTATGGGCAAGGGCCTTGGAGACATCCTGACAGTAACTAACAGTAGCAAAATATATACATAGGACTGCCCAAGTGAATTGCAGCCTGTCATTTCAGTGGAGTCCAGCTTCTGTCTGGGAGGACGGATGCATTGGGAGGTGAAGTGACTTGCTGAAAGTCATGCAGTAAGCTAGTTGCTGTGGTGAGACAGAACTCAAACCTGGGAGCTTCTATTTCACAGACATGATGCTGAGCTTAATAATTCTTTATACTGTTTTGAATGTATGGTGCCAGAGTCTCCTAGAGTAATTTTTAAATGTTAGTGCTATGGCCACTAGACCACATTGCTTTCATCATCATATTAATTGTAAAAATCAGCATTAATACAGCTACAAGTGTTGAAATACAAAGTGAACAAAAAGGGAAACTATAAATTAGGGTGCAGAGTCCTGGAACTGTCAAAATCATTGTGTGGTGTTCACTGGTGTTTGAACAATCATGTGACACACTCGCAGTGCTACCTAATATTGGCACCCTATACAAGCATTGCTCTGCCTCTTTGCAAGCACTGTTTACTTTGTGTCCAGACAGTGGCAATATTAGATGTACACCAACATTACTTTACATGAGTGTTCAAAAATCGAATGCACACTGTATCACCAAGGTTTCAGAGATTTTGAATACTAGTTTTCATTTCCTACCTGGTAAACTTTATGTATCAACCCTAGTAGAGGCATTAATGTAATTGTTTGCAATTAATTTCCTTACTTTTGAAAAGACATTTAAAGGCAGCTTCATAGTGATGTTCAGTGCAGCAGCCAGACCTGAAGCTTGTTTTGGGAATGGCCCTGTGAGCTACTCATGATAGCGACATACACTGCACCAAACCAGTAGCTTTCTTTGCCAGTGACATAAAACCAACTCACTAAATAGCTGCCTAATGATGCCGAAGTTGTTTTGTGTAGGGCCTTTCAGGTCGTATTTGAAGCAGTGGTCCCTTTAGGTGTGAGGGGAGCAGATCTGTACCTTGCATCATGCAGGGAACCAGCAGGCCCTACGTGAAGAAGCACATCTTGAAACTTATCTTGCCATAAATTCACTTAAAACTAAAAAACACCAGAGCCAGATAGTATATTAGCTGAAGTTTATCAATGCAACACTGGCTTATGGAGCATAATATTAGCCATATTATTTAATAAATGCATACAAGACAATAAATATCCTTACACTTGGAAAGGAGCACAGATAATTCCAATACATAAGAAAGGATGATCCAACCATGTATCGACCAGTCTATTAGACAATAATCTAAAGATATTTTCTAAAATAATACATAATAGACTTAGAGAAAGCAGTCTATGAAGCTGGAGATTTATCACCTTTCAATCAGGATTCAAGTGAATATTCTACAATGGACAATATTTATATTTTGTCACATCTAATTGAAAAATATGTCCATTTAAGAAAACAAACATTGTACGCATTTCTCTAGATTACTCAATGGCTTTCAATACTGTATGTAGAAAGGTGTCATGGGAAAAATTAATAAAATATGGCATCAATATAGACTTGATAAACATAATCAAAAGTTTATATAATAACACCTGGGCACAAGTAAGAATGAGAATAACAGGACAACTCTCAGCAAAATTTTAAATTAAAGAGGTGTTAGGCAGGGCTGCGTGTTAGCTCCATTGCTTTTAAGCTCTATATATTAATGATTTGTTAATTGATTTAACAATCCAAAACTCAGATTCGCCAAAAATATCAAATCAATACTGTGCAGCTCTAATTCCCTCATTACCCAGTCCAGGAAAAGTATCAGGTTAGTCTGATAAGACCTCCTTGACATGAATCCATGCTGTGTTATCCTGGAGACCACTGCTCTGCAGGTAGTCCAAGGTCCTCTTTGACCAGTGACTCCATCAGCTTCCCTACAATAGAGATAAGACTGACAGGCCTGAAGTTCCCTCCTTGTTCCCTGTCCCTCACCTTATGGAGCCGGACTACATCTGCCACCCTCCAGTCCTTTGAAACCACCCCTGTTCACAGTGAGCTATTGAATAAGCCTACCAGGGGTTCAGCCAGTTCCACTGCAAATTCTCTGAATATCCTCAGATGCAGTCCATCTGGTCCCGAAGCCTTATCTATCTTTTTTTTCCAAACTTTATTTGTAATCCTCCTCCACTGACCTCTCTCCAGCGTGGTCACACGGTTACTTGGCTCTACCCATCCACCTGAAGTTCTGGTCGTTTCTTCTCCGGTTGAGGGCACTGCCTTCCACACAGCAATGCCCCAACCCTCGGTCTGAGTCCCCAAGGAAGGACCACCACTCCTACCAGCACTCTATCTACAATGTTGGTGGGCATGTCTGCATGGAGAAGGAACCAGGCGAACTTCCTGGATGCCCGGCACTGGACTTGGGGCCACTGCCACTGGGCCCACCTTCGCCTATCAGTGGGAAGAGTTTTTTCTGCTTAAGCTCCTGGGAGTGCAGATATACAATGACATCCAGTGCAATGCGGGCACACTTCCGCACCCACTTGCAGGACATCCACCACCGCTCCATTCCCTGTTGCATGCCCCCGTCGAGCTGCAGTCTCCAGCCTCCACTAGGAGCTGCCAAAGCCTCGAAGAGCACCTTCCACTCACCCCAGGAGGGAGAGCAGTGATCGGATGCTTGATCCTCTCCTTCCCCTGCCGACCCCCAATGTCTAAGCCCATTCCAGACCCTGATCACCAGTGTGGAGTGAGTGTGGCATCCTAGCACCTCAACCCTAGCACCACCGGCCAGCCTTATCTATCTTTAGGGCTGCCAGTCCTTTCAGGACCCATTCGCTACTTAATAGTGACTGCTGCAACTCTGGGACCCCTTAGAGACCGCTTTGATGCCACTCTCTGATAAGGGCCTGCCTTTCTCCCTAGTGAAAACTGAGCAGAACTAATTGTTAAGGATGGCAGCCTTATGCCTGTCTTCCTCTATCACTCTACCCATCTCAGCTAGCCTTACGATTCCCCTACTTTCTTTCTTTTTTTCCTAATATACCTGAACAACTGCTTTTCTCTGCTTCTCACCCTCTGAAATACACAGCTCTGTGTCTGCTTTTGCCTCCCTAACCACCCTTTTGAATCTGCATTCTTCAGTAGATATTCTCTCCATTCTTCCTTTCCCCTGCTTTTCTTTATATTTGTAGAAGGCCCTCCTTGGGCCTCACCACCTCCTGACTCCCGTCAAGAACCATAACAGTTTCTTGAATATGTTCTTTCTGGTTACTGTTCTCATGCATACATTAGATGCCTCAAGAAAATTGGCATATAACTTGTCTAGTGTACTTACCTGGTCAACAAAAGCTAAATAAATAATAAATGAAGAATGGCCATGGCCCCTTAATTACCCATACAGACAGTGAGGGACCGCTCACAGTATGGCTGGAGCCGACAGTAACATAACCTGCTCAAAACAGTCACATCAAGCAATTGTGTTATCTTGACACCTCTTAAAGGGATAAATAAGGAGGATCCCACTTGGAGGAACCGGTATGTCATTTCCCTCTACATAAATGATATACTCCTGACCCTTTTAAATCCTGAGAGTCCCTTCAGGCTCGTGGATTGTACTTCAGACTTCTGGGATCTCTCGGCATCTCTCTGAATCTGTCCAAAATGGAGGTTCTGACGTTTAACTTCCAACCTTCCTTAACCCTACATCAGGATTTCCCAATAAAATGGAAGCAACTAAATTGAAAATATTTGGGAATCCAGATTCCAGTGCACTTGTCCAATTTAAGAATTACTAAACTATGAACCCCTTACAGCAACTGTACTTAATACTTGACCCAGTGGGTATACTTTCAGCTCCCTTTATTGCCAGAGTCTCAGCGGTGAGGATGAACATCCTCCCACCGATAATATATTTCCTTCAAACCCTCCTTATAATGCCCTCCCTCCAATACTTTTGACAGTGTACTAAAATAATTTCTCAGTTTATTTGGAATTAACTTCATCCCGTATTGAAATTCACTTCTACAGCTCCCTTGCCATAAGGCGGTATTAACCTCACAAATGTAAATCTCTATTCTAAGCGGCTGTTTATGTGTGGCTTAACCCATTCCTGCATCCCCCATGGAAGCATAGAAAAGGAGAAAACTCTATACATTCATTCAAATCAGGCAATCCATGCATTTAAATAATACATCCCCATGGGTCCCGTTTTAACAGCAGGTCGTCTACATTACCACCCCTTGGTCCAAAGTGAACATTTTCAGTACCTGTAAATGTAAAGAAGAATGTCCCCTTTCCTTTTCCAGTATGTGTTTCACCAATGCATTGTCTGTTAAACCCCTGTTAATTTCACTAGGGTGCTCACCTACACATACTTTTTAATTTTAGTGTGGTCTTACCTATGTAGTGCATTGTTGGTTCAGTGGTAGAATTCTCACCTGCCATGGGAGGCCTGCATTCAATTCCCAGCCATGCAACATTACAAATTTTGTGGGCTGGCAGCATAATCTAGAGGATAGAGTAATGAGCAGTGAATGAGCTTGGTACATCCAGCCGACCTGGGTTTGATTCCCACAACCTCCATTTGCATACTGTGTGATTCTGAGCAAGTTGCTTAACCTCCCCAGTGCTCCTGGATTACCCTAAAAGGTACTTTGTGGGTCTTACCTGCTTACCAGAGAATAATAATAATGTAAAACAGGCGGGAAGTTGGGGTTTGGATGCCCCATAAGATAGATCGAGTTGTGCTTTGGCCAATAGGTTTTCTTCTGTTTGTCTGTTTGTTTTGGTTAAGTTACTGAAAAAACTGAAAGTTTCTGGGGCACTCAGGGCAGTTACAGTGGTGGACAATAGTGTCGGCTCGCTCATGTGGTACACTGGTGTTAAGATGCACTAGGGCTTGGCTTGCAGCCACTTAGATCATGCGGCTTACGATCAAAGTAAAAACAGTCTGCCGCCTTCTGTGGTCCAGACGCTGTGCTCGCTGATTGGTAAAGTTTTGAGTGAGACCCCACCTGCGAAGAAGTTAATTTGTAATGGAGTCCAACTTAAAGTAGGTAAATTAAAGAAGTAACGAGGACAGTGTGCTCTTTCAGTCCGGTTGCTACTGACCAATGACGCAGTCAAAATTAATATGATGTTGCTAACTTGGAAAGTAACATAGAAACATAAAATTTTCAGCAGATAAGACCGCCAGGCCCATCTAGTCTGCCATAAGCCCTTGTACTGGATTACTGCTTCTGACCCACCTGTTGTTGTATCTCTGTGGTTTCCCCTATGCCTGTCCCAAGCTTGCTTGAATCCATCCACAGTGCTCATTCCCACTACTTCCTGAGGCAATCCATTCCATGAGTCCACCACCTCTCTGTGAAGAAGAACTTCCTCACATTCCTCTTAACCTCCACCTTCCAATTTCATGTCATGCCTACTGGATTCTTGTGCTCCTCTGTGTATTGGAAAATATCTGCCCCACACCTTTTTTTATACCCATGAGGGTACCTGAATGTTTCTGTCATGTCCCTCTTTCCTGCCTCTCTTCCAGCCAGTACATATTGAGTTTCCTTAATCTTTCCTCATAAGTCTTGTGTTGCAAGCTCTGTACCATCTTAGTTGCCCTTCTCTGGATCATCTCCAGCCTGTTAATGTCCTTACGAAGGTGAGGACTCAGAACTACACAGTACAACATGTGAAGCCTGATCATGGTTTTATATAATGGCATCACTAGCTCCCTCCTTCTGCTGGTGATATCCCTGCCTGTGCACCCCAGCATGCCACTAGCCCTCCCAGCTGCCTTAGCACTCTGCTCTGACATTTTCAAGTTGTCTGAAACAATAACTCCCAGTCCCTTTCCTCCTTTGTGACTGCCAGTAACTCCCCCCCATCCTGTACCTTTCCCCAGGGTTTCTGTGTCCCAGGTGCATAATTTTGCACTTTTAGAATTAAACTTCAGTTGTCAGTCCTCAGACCATTTTTCAAGCTTCTCCAGGTCCTTCCTCATTTCTCCACCCCTCTGGAGTATCCACTCTGTTACAGATCTTGGTGTCATCCACAAACAGGTGTACCTTTCTCTCCAGCCCTTCTGCAATGTCACTAATGAAGACATTGAGCAGGACTAACCCTAGGAGCGATCCCTGAGGCACCCACTGGTCACCCTCCTCTCCCAGACTGCATCCCATTTACCTCTACCCTCTGCCTCCTGTCTGTTAGCCAGTTTCTAACCCAGTTTATCACCCTGTCCCCCATGCCCAGCCTACCCAGCTTGTTTATCAGCCTCTTTTGTGGGGCCGGTGTCAAAGGCTTGCTGAAGCAAGGTAAGTGGCGATCCACTGCTCCACCCTGTTTTACTTCCTTTGTCACCCAGTGAAAAAAATCAACCAGACTTGTCTGACATGACCTCCCACTGTGAATCCATGTTGCCTATGGTCCTGGGCTCTGATGGCTTCTAGATGCCCCACTATCCTTTCTTTAAGCAATGTCTCCATGATCATCCCCACTACTGAGGTGAGGCTGACGGTCTATAGTTCCTGCCTCCTTCCTGCTGCCGGTTTGTGTGAGGAACCAAATGTGCCCTCCTCCAATCCTCTGATACCACCCTTGTGTTTAATGACTTGGTGAACATGGCTGCCAGAGGTTCTGCTATCTCCCTTTGCAGTTCTCTTAATATCCTTGGGTGTATGCCATTTGGTCCTATCGCTTAGTCCACCTTCAAATTAGTGAGCTCCTGCAGAACACCTTCCCTGTGAATGGACTATGTCCATCTCTTCACACCCTTGGCAACTGCTATACTGCTGTGGCCCCTACCCTCCCGTTCTGTGAATACTGAAGAGAAATATTTATTCAGAGGCCAGCCCGGTGGCACTGAAGATTGAGGAGCTGGATGACACACCTCGCACCACGCCGGTGACCCAGGTTTGGGAGTGGACTCGGGTCACTGGTGGGTCAGCCAGGGGAGATAGGATTGAGCATTCCTACAACTCGCTTCTCCAGTGAGGGAGGCCAATGTCTGCACTTGCCTGACTCAAGTGGAGGCTCGGAGTACTGCAAGTCCCTACTGTAGGGGATGGGCGGCTGCTATACAGCGTGGACATCAGTGCCTGGCACCTTGGCGTCAAGGGTCACACACTGTAGGGAAGAAGAACAGGGAAAACCCCTGCCAGCTCTGGGAAGATGGGCTTCCTCCATTGTGCCCCACTCACGGACTACCACCTCGGCCCGGCAAAGGAAGGATGTCGGGGTGTTAAGGTCCACCTCATCCCAGCTCAGGGGAAAACCGCAGCTCTGTGGGGATCAAGAGGTAAGTCTTGGCGAGTAAAAGGCAGGTGGATGACTCCTTGGATGCCCTGAAGGGTCAGAGTTGGCAGGCAGTAGGGGAAAAAAGAAAAAGAAAATACTTATTCAGTATTTCTGCCTTTCCATATCACCCTCCTTGCATTCCCCTCCCTCTTCTTTGAGTCTTGCAATCCCCTCTTGTTTCTCCTCCTTTTGTCGATGTACCTTAAAAGCTGTCTTTCCCCTTTCTTAACTGACTGTGCTAAACCTTCCTCAATCCATGCCTTTGCTCTCCTTACTGCCTTTCCCACTTCTCTTAGACACTCTGGTGCTCGTCTCTATTCTCCTCCCTTTGGGTCTCCTTACATTTCTGAACCCTTTTCCTTTTGCCTGACCTTTACCGCCACCTCTCTCGAGAACCACAGTGGCTTTCTCCTCTTGCCTTTGGATACCAATCTGATGCATTGGTTTGTTCATTCCAGTAAGGCTTCCTTTAGACACTTCCACTGTTCTTCCTCCCCTCCTGCCCCCATTCTCTCCAGGGCTCTTTTGGTACCCCTCCTATTTCAACGAAGTCAGCATTAGCAGCCACAGGGTGGGAGAACATGTTATGTTTAAATGGAGTCTTAACTGCATACAGTACATGGAGTCTTACAGTGCATATTAGTCCTGAAATTCTCAACATTTACTTTTCAAACAGGTCAAACTGTAAGAAATGAGGATGCCGTGGCACAGGGCATCTGAGGATGTTGTGAAAGGACATTCAGATCCTTGGCAAGCAGTTTCCTGAAAACTTTTCTCTGGCTAAAATGGCTGAGTGGGAGCTGGCCTGTTTGCTGAATTTGTATTAACTGTCCCCAGTTGTCTGGCTATCTAGAAGTGCCTGGTTTACCTCACGGACTTTCCCTTTATCAGTGGCAGCAAGACAGGGGACCTGCGGTGCTCAGTGAGACAGGGGACCTGCATTGCACCAGTGACATCACAGTCACTTTGAACTTTTGCATATAAATGCTTTATTTGTTATGAATGTAGTTTCAGTGGACTGGGGGGGTGGTCATGGAAAGGCAGTTTTAGAAAGCACAAAATCCCAACCTATCTTGAGGGTTTAGTGCCCCCACCCCCACCCGAGAAAATGTTGAAAAAGTGAAGTCAAGTGGTGCATTCTGGTGATTTTAGCAGGCTGTGAAGGAACTCAACAGCCTGTTAGAAGGGAGCAAAATGGTGATGCACAGCTAGAATACAGCAATAATTGCATAGTATAGCTAAGTGCTAATAATGTGTTGCATAAAGAGTCCCGCCAGGCAGACAGTTATAACCCACCAGTCCTACAGGGACAAGAAACAGAGTCTGACCTATTCAACCCCAGTAGAAAAAAACGTGATCAGGGGATCCAGACAGCAGAGCTCACAAATTCAACCACCAGCTGGTCAGGATAGTGCCTTATTAAACTTTCTATTTTTTCCTAATAAAATTGGCACTTGTCTCGTCCATTATTAAGCTCAATGCAGTTTGTTATTAGGATTTAATGCCAGCCTAGTACCAGGGAAGGCATACAGAAATCTGCCAGTATAAATTTAGAAAATTAAGTCTTTCTTCTGTCATCAAACCACTGCCATGTAAGGCTAGACTGTGCAGTTTATTTAACTGTTGCTCTATGCTGCTACTGTTTTGTCTTATTTCCCCATGATACTAAAGGAGCCAAATTGTGTGTGATTGAAGAAGTCCGCCCCAGAGGGATGATCAGGGTCAATTTATCATTACAGAAGGAAACAGATGGATTTTCAACCTAAAGGCTCTCAAACACGCAGTAATTAATGACAGACTTGATTATACCGTATTTTTGTAATTTGTCTAAATGGTCCACCATCTCTGCTAAACTCTGAATGTGCTACATCAGCTTTGGTTTTGAACAGAGTGATTTGGTTTGATTGAATCTCCATTATACTATGTGCCGTACCTCCTGATTTGAAACTGCCTTTGAATCACTTGTTTTATTTCTGGCCTTTCTGTTAGATACCCTTTTTATGTTGTCTTCTTGCGCAACATCTTGTGTTAGTATGAGAAATGCAGAGGTGTTTCAGTTATGGCGAATGCAGGGCACGCTTAGTAGGTACATCCTCATTCCCAATTAGCCAGCATGCTAGCACTGACACAAGACTATGTAAAGTGCCACCAACTTGAAAGAAATGTGCCACTGCAATCGGAGACAAGCTCGCCATGCAGCAGCACAGATGACACACCCTCCTGTACGTGCCTTTCCTGGTGAAACATTTTAATAAAATAGCGGTGGAAGGAGCCTCCACCACACAGTCCCCAAAGAAAGCCGACATCAGGGGTGCAATCCCCATGTCAGCATGTCCGCGCACTCCATCCCCACATTGTGTGACACACCAACATCCCCCTAAAGTCATGGGGCACACTGACAGCCCATCCCAGTGTGCCAACATTTGTTTTATTTCACCTGTAAAGAAAGAAAATGGTCCCGCAATGTTCATTTTTTTCCATTACCTAAAAAAGAAAATGGTCCCTCAACTTGTCCATGCGCCCCTCCCCAACCCGCACCAGCCACTGCCCCCACACCCCCACACCCCTCTTCACTCCATACTTACTCCGAGGCCCAGCGCTGATCTTCAGTGGAGCGGAACATGTCTAGACTATTCAAAGCCAAACTGCAAAATGAAGAAATGCCGGCAAGCTGCATCATGGCATCAATGGGGGTTCAACTAGTGCAATATCTCAGCCATTTTTTTTAATTTTGATCCAATTTTTCAACATGGGGTTCTTGGGACCCCACCTCATGAACACATGCACTGTCATCTCATTATTTGGTGGTCCCGAAGGTCATTTTATGGTCACTGCATCGGAATCACCTTTTGGGACTAAGTGAAAAATGACAGTGCCACTGTTCATGAGGTGGGGTCCAAAAGTCTATGTTGCAAATCTGATGAAAAAATTCAAAAAATGACTGTGTTACGATGTGCATTGCACAGTTTCCACACATGCTCATAACGTCCAACAATTTTTAGTATTTTCATCCAGATTTTCAGCATTGCCATTTTTCACACCTCCTTATGAACAGTACAACTGTAATTTTTCACATCCTGCCCAAAATGTGTTTTCGCACATCTGGCACACAATGACACACTCACTGTGGGATTAGGAGGCAGTATAGCACAATGGTTTAAGGCTCTGAGCTGCAAATCTGGAGACCTGGGTTCAAATCCCACAGCCCCCACTTGCATACTGTGTGACCCTGAGCAAGTCACCTAACTTCCCTGTGCTCCCAGGTCACACCTGCAAACAAGCATTCAACTTAGTGTGCCATTTGTGGTTAAACAATTGAAAAAAAAATCAACGTTCAGGACAGATTAACAAAATCAGAGTGCCACTGTTCATGCACGGAGGTCCCAAAATGCCTATGTTGAAAATGTGGTCAACAAAATCCCCAACATAATGCCTTACAGGCATGCGTTGTGCAGTTTCTGCGCATGCTCATGACTTCAATTTTCATATTTTCCTCCAGATTTTCAGTACTGCCATTTTTAACCTCCTCATGAACAGTATGGCTGTCATTTTCACATCCTGCCTGAAATGTGTTTCTCATCTGTGGCACCAAATGGGACAGTGGCTGTGCAAAATCACCTTTCAGCTAACGAACTGATAGAGCCACTGTTCATGAGGTGTGATCACAAAAGCTCACGTTGAAAATTTGGATTGAAAATACTAAAAATGCCCAGGGCGTTAGGGTTTCCAGTCGTAATGCCACACCCTGTGAGGCTGACAGGCATCAGGTGGTGTGACTTGGGATTTTCGGCTGCAATGCACATGCCATTCCACTCCCACCTCCACCCTGCAGCCAGTGACAGGCATCGAGGTGTGCCTTGGACTCTTGGGTCCCAAAGTTCACCCCATTGTCCTATACTGCACCCATCTCAGCATATTTGATTATGGAATGGGGTGAGCATAAGGCCCAAAGACCCCAAGGCACACCGCAACACTTGTCGGTGTATGCAGGGTCGGATGAGTTGAAATGGCATGAGCCGCTATGGCTTCGATGACCCAAAGGCACACCCTAAAGGCACACCCCAATATCTGTCTGTCTCTGCAGGTGGGGTGGGGTTTGCATCAATTCAATACTTTACTGCCATTCCTATTATGCATCTCTCAACTCCTGCACTATCAATGCCAATGCCAGCAAGACAACATTCGGCACTGACAAATGCTTGTTTCATTAATTTTCTACTTTAGGTTGTTGTAACTTGTGTTTCACACATCTATACTTCAGCACTCTGTTGCTCACACTTGTTTCTAGTTCCGCCCCCTTCACAGTCCCTGTCTCCCTGTCCTCTGGCTCTCTCGCCCCTCACTTCCCTCCATTAGTGTTCTTAGCTTCCTCTTTATCTCTGTGTGTGGCCTTTCAGTTTTGCTGCCCTCTACTGCACTTTGTCCTTCACACCCTAGTATTTGCAGCACATTGTGACCATCATCGAACGCCATCACTTCTGGGTGTTTTCTAGGCTTGTGGGAGTATTATGACATATCTACTACACTGTGCTCATCTTTCAGCTATGTACAGCTGGTGCAGTCTGTAGCAGACCACTTGGTTGCCTGGCAATGTGATCATCACTATGCAAAGGATCTTTCTGAAGTTACTAGCCAGTGGCTACTAAGTTAAAATTCTGACTTTGAGCTGTGGACATTATAATTTTCTAGTCATATGATTTCTTCTTTGATGATCAAATTCTGATCAAATCAAAGTCAATATCAACAGTATGATGAGAAACATCTCCAAATATATTTTAGTAAGAGAAACAACAGATTACACGTGAATGCCACTCACCTGTGTTGTGGTGGTTCCACTACTTGGTACTCTGTAGCTAGCTGGTTTATAACTTCAGGGATCTACAGTACATTTAACATTAAACCCATACTAATAAGTTGGTTGATTTTTGTAGTTTTTAATACATAACTCACATTTTGCCAGAGAGTTTAACAATTGTATGTATAAAGCAAAGATCCCTTATAATCTGGAGCAAGAGTTCTTATTAGCATAGATCAGTGGTGGATTTCTGTCTTTTGCCCAGTGCTGTGTGCTTATTTTGCCTTGGTGGCACTGGTGGTTTCATTCTAGAAATAAATCAGTGTTCCTGATGTTCATATACTGGTTTTCATATCATTGACAGTGTGTTGTGTGACTGGTGGCGATAAGAGAAGCAGGTAGCATATCGCAACTGTCCCTGATAGTAATGCCCTCATCTGGCTTGGGGAGAACTGGGGGTAACAGATCAGGAAAGAGACCAGGGATCGCTATTTCAGTCAACCTGAAAGTCCGAGTCAGTGCCGCAGAGCAGCAGGGAAAGCACTTAGAATGTTGCCATGCATAGGGAGGGGCTTTACAAGCAGTAGGGGAAGTGATCATGCCACTATACAAAACCATGGTCAGACCACATCTGGAATATGGGGTACAGTTCTGGAGGCCATACTTACAAGGGGATAAAGACAGGCTGACGAGGGTCAGAGAAGGGCAACCAAAATGGTGAAATGGCTAAAGGAGAAATCATATGAAGAAAGACTGGGGAGCTGGGCCTGTACAGCTGGAGGAGAGGAGGGAAAGGGGGATATGGTTGAAACATTCAAGTACTTGAAAGGCATAAACAGGGTGAGGGTTGACAACATCTTCAGAATGAATGAGACCAGATCCACTAGGGGCATGCATTCAAACTGGTGGGGAGAGATTCAAAGGTGACATCAGGGAAATTCTTTACTGAGAGGTTGGTGGGGCCATGGAAGAGACTGCGGAATGAATGGGGGGTAGATATGGTGGGCAAATTTAAAAGAGCTTGGGATACACACACATGGGCCTAACCAACAGGGGCAGGCAGAGAATGGTCTTCGGGGGAGGAGGGGATTCTGGCAGACTGGATGGGCCATGGGGTCCTTTTCTGCTGACAGATTTCCATGATTCTCTGATTTTACCCCAAATTGCTGAGTCCCTCATCTGTCTCTCATGGAAAGGTGCTGGCCATACAGAGACTGTAAAGTCAGATTTCAAAGCATAAATTCTCAGCTGCTAAATCACACATAAACTTAGTTTGTACAATTAAACACAGTCGCTCCCACTGCTGATCTTTTGTAACACAAACCAAAATCATCACAATCATAGCCATCTCAAATTCTGGTTCAAGTCCTTTCAGGCTTTTTTTTTTTTGACATATCCCCAGGCCCAGACTGGAGTTCACAGGATGACCAGAGCAAACACAATGTGACCACAAGAAAGCAGCCAAGACTTGTAAGACTTTGGATAGCTTCCTGCTGCCAAACAAAGGACAGATGGCGACAAGACACTTCTGCATGAAACACTTCCAACAATGCCTAGGATGATACCTTAGAGGAAGATCAAGGCACTGACTGCCAGACTTCAGCCACCTCACAGAAAGCAGTTGACACATGTTTGAAAATGTCAACCCATCCACACAGAACCAGAACAATCTATGACATGTTTTATACTTGCAAGGAAATAAAAGTGCTTCAAATATCCATTAATGACGTAGTTTACATTGTGAAGGCTGCCATGTCTACAGAAGATATTGAGAAGGCAGTTAAGCAGTTATTCCCCAAAGAGAAATACAGTATATGCTTCTGAAACACCACAGCAAGCCAGCAGACTGATACGTTTTCCTTAAAATATGTGGTAGGGTGCTACTGCAGTTTCCAGTGGAGCTGGCTAATGGAACATCCTAGATGGTTTATAGTCAAATCTTGGATAGAGCCTTTTGTATTGCCTGTGTCCTGGTCAGTAACACAAAGGACAGTTTGTGAGTTACCCATTCATAACATGGCATAAAAGTCTGAACTGTAAGATCATGAAACTGCTCTGTTTCATCGGTATCCCATGATAATCATGACTTTATAATCACAACTGAGAATACAGCGACTACAAAATAGCAAGCACATGGCAGGCGAGAAGACATAACAGTGAATCAGCCATTATAGCGAAGAAATCTGCCATTCCAATTACAAGTATCACGACTGGTAAATTAGCGCTCAGTACCAGTCCAACCTCCAACTTGAAACCCCTAAGCTGCAGTAAACTTAAAATAAATAAATTAGATTGCAATAGCAAAGCAGCTAGTAATGCAGTTAAGAGAGCATTCCTAAAACTTTAACCTAAATGCTGAAGAAGTTAATGTCTATTAGACATGGTTGCATTTTGTTTTCTCTCTTTCACAAAACTATAAACCAAGCTACTTAGGAACTTATAGCCAGACTGGAAGTACTCACAAGCAAAATTTGTGATAGCTAAAGGTATTTTTGAACTTAAAGAGCATACTACAGACCACGATCTTGATGAATTCAAGCCTGAGTACAGCCTGAGAACAAGATCACTTAGAGATGAATGGGATAATTCAGGCAATAGGCAGTAGCACTGTCCAGCATAGCATACGGCCCTGTTTAATGCAATGAGCTCTACCTGTGCAGACTCCCAGACCCAGATAATCCTGAGCATTACCAACTATCCTTCGTCTGGGACTCCATATACTGTACCTCATGTGGGTTAAGTACCAAACAAAGAACAAAGCGTACTCTGGGCAGCAGCGAGAGCCTGTAGACAGGACCTCAAGATATTGTTGTTCCAGCAAACCTGCCTCGCTATTATTACAGTGCTGCTATGATGTGTGCTTAAGAAGACAACAAGCTATTATAGCTCACGCTGTTAAATACTCACCAATTTTGCGATCGCGATTTTTCAGTTGCTATTTTCACATGGAACCATTTTGTCAAGAAGCCATGCAGTTAGCAAATGTATTTTCTTTCAACTTTGAAAACCCACAAGTAACTCTGCCTACTCTTTTGGACACTAGAAGAGCGGCAAACATCAAACAGAACAGGAAATATTCAAGTTAGTTGCAGAGGCAGTTTTATTCTGTGTTAGGTAATGCATTGCATTGCGTGGCAACTCTGAAAATGCCAACACACCAGGCAATTCAGGAATCTTCTTAAGTCTACTGAAAGAAACTGCTTGCAAAACACAATGAAACACTGTCCAAACACCTGAATGCCCCAGAAGTGAAATGTGTTACATGCATGTCACCAAGGACTCGAATGAACTGCTGGAGGTCATGGCTAAACATATAATCATGCGTGGCATTGTGGAAGAGATCAAACATGTACAGTACATCACCATGCTGGCCAATGAAGTTACATGCATAATGTGGAACAACTGGCCCTCTGTTTGCGGTTTGTGGATGCGGACAGCAACATCAGGGAGGAGTTCCTCAAGTTCATCAAACTCACCCACATTACAGGCAGACATTTGGCACAGAGATAATTTAGTCACCAGAGGAACCTGGCCTTCCTGTGGAGGAACATCTGTAGCCGATGGGTACAATGGAGCTGGTAAAATATCATCCAAACATGCTGGGCTGAAGGCATTCATCAGAGAGTGTGCACCTCTGGGGATGTATATACACTGCAGTGGACATTACGAGAATCCAATCATCTCCCACTCTTCTGCCCTGACTGAAACATTGCTGTCAATACATTCAACTGAGCTCAAGAGGAATGGCCTCTTGCAGCTTGTTGTGAGCAACAGACTGACAGAAATGACTAAGAGGAAACCCCTTCTTAACATGTGGGGGACCCACTGGGCTGAATATACAGTGCATACCAACATTTCTACCGGCCTTTATCTTCATTGCAGTGGCACTGGAAATGATTGCTCTGGGGCAACACTGGAGGAGCATAGGGAGATCTGCAGAGATTGAGGCATAGCAAGTCACAGTGAAGTCCAACAGATCCTCTGCAGCATCACTGCTTTTAACTTCATCATAGTCTTCATGATGATGTACCACTACCTGTCACATTTGTCTGGTGTCACCATTCAGCTGCAGAGCACAATACTATACATCATCCAGGCTCATGCCATGATTGACAGCATAAAAGATGTATACCAGGTGGAGCGTAAGAATGTTGATGAAGGGTTTCAGCAGGTGTACAATCAAGCAGTGAGACTGGCTGAAAATGTGGGCAACAGCCAATGCATGCCATGCCTGAACAATAGACAACAGCATCGTAGTAATATACCAGTCAAGTCAGTTTTTGATTATTACACGAAGAGTGCTGCCATCCCATTTCTTGACCACATCTTATTGAATCGGATGATCAATATTCCTCACTTGAAATCACAGCACCTTCTCTCCTCGGTCTTGTGGCTGCCATGATCTTCTCACAAGAAGCTGACATGAATTGCATACTTTGAATCTACAGCCAGGACCTGCCATGCTCTGAGCTAGTTCCACAAGAATTATTTTACTTACTTGATAAAGGACCACAGTCCGAAATGCATCAAGCGTACTACTGCATGTATTTCTTTGGAATAAATTTGGAGTAAATTGCTATATCTTGGAGCCCTGTGTGTTTTCTGGTTGGTGCGTGCCCACCTGGTTTGAGCGTTTCCACAAGAAGTAACTCACTGGAAGTTGTAGTATGAGAACATGCCAGCACATGAATGACCTGCAACACCAGAAGCTGCAATTAAACCATGAGAGCCTCTCCAGTTTTCAAACATCAGGGTCTTTCTGCAGCTTGCATGTACCCTGCCAGTCACATCCTGTGAATCTGAGAGAAGTGCCGCACGTAAGGTGACTTCATACCTATAGACAAACATGTATGGACCAGGAACAACTGTCATCCTTCACTCTCCTACACATCCATTATGACAGGTTGACCTGAATGAAGTTAATATTAATGCATGCTTACATCCACGGCAGATGGAGCTTTATCAAACCATAGTTACATCACGTATCATGTTATGGTTTTCCTCAAGATCTGAAGAATCTTTTGTTCAAACATTCTTTTGAGAGTGGTTACTTGCATGTAATACAAAGTGCCAGTTCACACAGTTGTAGTAAATATATCATACAAAATCGTATGACTTATCACATTGAACTGTTTGAATGGTTTGTTGGAAGCCCTCTTGAAAAGTTTATAATATTTTAATGGGCATAGCTTGGCGTGGACTTTTTACATTGCAATTTATTTTCCTTTACATAAAGGGTATTTGCTCTTAAAAACAAAATAGCACGAAATGCAAATGTTATGTTTTCCAAGCATATTGAAGGCATTAGAGCCATGGTGGACAAGTCACGCCCCAGTGGTTAATCCATGGCCCTGCACCCATCTGAAAAAAAAAAATTTAATGTAACATTTTAGTTCTAGCATAATTTAGTCTTCCTTAAGAATGCATCAGGTAAATTGTGAAGAGAAGGAGAAGTACATTGTGCCCCCAACAGCTGTTTGCTGTTGGTCCCAAAAGCAGGCAGTTGTGACAAATGATTTTTGTTCACTTTCCTATAAGCACAAAGCTAGGGGTGTACACTGAAAGTGAAGGAGCATTCATTCAACAGTGTACAGCAGCAGCACAGACATGTACACCACTGAAAGGTGAGAGACTCCAGGGCTGCGTTAAATCGTGCTGCTAGGGAACAAAGACAACGCCTCCATGACAAGCTGTAACTGGCCAGAGGAGGGGAGAACTGTCAGTTGAAGGCATCGAAAGTAAATCTCAAGTTCACCACCCTTCCTCCCTCCCCAATGGAAAACAGTTGTGAATGCCAGTCCGAGAATTAACCTAAGTGTAAGAACAGGTCAACAGAGGAATGAGCAATTATTCCTACTGATCATACAACATGTTATGTATTTGAAATGGTAATGCATTGCGTTACTTCTGCCACTTGAGGGCAGCATTCCGATATGTAAGCTAGAAAGAGAGCAGAGAGTGTTGTTGTTGAGACTAGAGAGGCACCTGAATAAAATGAAAGCTGCTCTACTCCTGTTGCAGTGTGAGTTTGTTGAACAAGACCAGAATAAATGTTAGAACATAACACAACATACTAGTAATAAAAACAAAATGATTACCTCAGAGCAGCTGATAAAAAGGAAGAGAAAAGACCAGAGTTAGTGTGCTCAATGTTCATAAATAGTCTCAGTTCTGCACCTCTTCAGCATTCCTCGCCATGGGGTGGCAGGTCTAAAAAGAGGAGTTGTATGTCCATAGCCAATGCACCTGTGAACCTTGCTAGCTAGCTCATTTTAATTCAAATGCATAATTTTTGGCTTGTGACTGGGGTAAAGGGCCCTCTGATTATATTTGGTTGCCCAACACTGCACTAGAATCTGAAGGCTCCATGCCGATTTTATTTTCATGCCACCTTTTTATGTTGAGATAGACCAGCATCTATTGGGACACCTGCTTGTCACAGAACATATTGGCCTTCATCTTTACAAGAACTGTAAACCTATGCTTGGTCACAATTTAGCTACTTGGTTGCTTTGTTAATGCAGCTCATTTTCTATTTGTTTTAAGTTATTAGAAGTGTTTTTAGCATTTAAGTCAAGTCAATGAAGTAAGAGGCTGTTAACATCTTACTTGATGTGATACTGTGTGGCTCACAGTTCGAAACAGTAGCAATGTTTACAGTCTGCAACTAATTCTGTAACTCCTGCTACTGTTGGGACTGTGGAATGGTTTACATATGCAGCTCCAGGTTTTCTGTGCTGGATTGTTGCATTTACAGTCAAGCTACTTACTCAGGACACCAAATGTTTAAAGGTTTTGTGTTTTAACCATTCTTTTTTTTTTGTAGATGTTTATGGTATTTTTGTAAGTTTTCTCCACTCCCCTGCCGAGAC
Organism: Neoceratodus forsteri; assembly: GCA_016271365.2. Classification (NCBI taxonomy): domain Eukaryota; kingdom Metazoa; phylum Chordata; order Ceratodontiformes; family Ceratodontidae; genus Neoceratodus; species Neoceratodus forsteri. Next base: position 152,854,772 of record CM028131.1, on the reverse strand, counting down.
CCTGGCACATGGGTGTGTGCGTGTGGAGGCATGCCTTACCGTGATGCCAGCTCAGCCCTTCCACCCACCTATAACAGTGCCATCCCCTCCCACCCTCGCTACCCACTGGACCTCCACCCAGTGGGAGCGGAACTATGGGGGTGACAGCCCATCCCATTACCCTGGGAGGGACAGCAGCCTGCTGGCTTGCTGAGTCCTCCCCATGCCAACACCCCAGTAACACAAGGTCGTTCCTGAACCTGGGTCACCAGTGTAGCGTGAGTAAGGCGTCCAGTGGCTCAGGTCTCAGTGCCACTGGGCTAACTTTGTTTTAACCATTTTTAACTATAAGGATTCCTCCTACTGTGGGTCTGTTTAACACACAGCCCCAAGGTTTCCAGTGCTGGATTGTTGAACATTTATGTTCCAGCTACTTACTCTGGACACTGAACGTTGGTGCTTTAGTCTTTATAATTATAAAGCTTTGGTGACTGCATTCACTATATTTTTCATCAGATCCTGAAATGTTGGTATGGAGCAAGGTCCAACTCTTGTTGACACCGAGTGTCTGCTGATTGTGAACCTCTTTGTGTAATACCTTGGAGAATGTCCTGGAGCTTCTTTTGTAAATACCTAGAGGAATTGTTTGGCTCTTGCCTCCTGGAAAATGCTTGCTGCTGCTTTGCTCCCAATGACTTGGGTTGAATGTTTACTACTGGTTATTCTGTAGATAGTAATTACCGCTATTACTGTACTTACCTGTCACCTGTAACTGTAAGGTAATGGCTACCAGTTCTAAGTAGGTGTGACAATAATCAAAGTGGTGGGCTATAGTGACCATTGCTATGGCTGAATCGATTTAAGTTTTGCTGGGCAGCTAGCCAGAAGGTCTGGTGAGCCAGTGGCAAGCTAGCAGAGGGCAGCTCTCTGTGGATGAAGTGGTGGAACTGGCTTGCAGGGACTAGGGGTGCCTGGGAGGCCACCCTGAGTCTGGACTGGCTCACCATCCCACTAAGAGTAACAGTGAGTGCATTGTTGGACATATGTTTTCTCTGGTGGTCAAGAGATACTGTATTTCTTTGCATGCAGTAAAGAGCATAGAATGCCACCCCATCACATAAACTTAGTCAAAGGATGAAGTTTAGATTTTATATTGGTCTTATTTCCTGGACCTTAATTATCTCCATGCTTGATGCTGCCCACCATACTTTTATTTATCTTATGAACTTATTGTTTATACAAGGACTATTTTGGATTTTAGTGATAGATGATTATTTTTATTCAGTGAGTTGGTGTGGGTGAACTGTAAACTGTATCATAAAATGAGTGTGGTCTTGGTGTGCGTGCCTGTTGGGGCAGTGAGGCGATTGAAGCTGGGTAGTTGTATAGGAGGATAAATCTGTTAGGTTTTTGGGTAGGGGTTAATTCATTAGTTTTGGAGTGTGGCAATAATGTGTTTCCCCAAGCTACAATGTAGGCAGCTAACCACCAACCCTGCTGCATAAACTGCATATCTTCTGGGATTTCCACTGCCTGTTGAAGTTTATTGCTGATGCAGAGGGTAAGGGATTACCAGAAGGCATCATAGGAGGGCTAGGGTATAGGGTGAGAGGGGCTGATGAGCGGGGGCAATCCGAGGCGGTGCAGACTAGGAGATGCCCTGAGGTTAGATGGGAATTGGAGAGAAATGGTAGGTGTTTAGTCCATGTCCCCAGGTTTCTACTGGACAGAGTGCACAGACAGCTGATGGACCAGCTGCCACTACTCATCCTCTTGAGGCGATGCTTTGTAATGCCAGGTTGATGAGGAATAAGACTGCTATTATTGCAGACTTTGTTTCTTGTTCCTCAGTCAATCTGGCATGCTTTACAGAAATCAGACTAGGTCATGATGCTGGCCCAGTTCTGAGACAGCAGTCCTTTCTGGCTTCTATGTATACACTGCCTGAGGAAGGACTGAACAGGGAGGGGTAGCCATCCTTTTGGAACTGAGCTGAGTATGGTGGTGCACCTTGTGGGGACACCTCATCCTCTGAGTGTGTGTCCATGCATGTGAATCCAGGTGTAGGTGCAGGGTCCTCTCATATATCATCCACCTGAGCAAGAAGGGACTTTCTGCAGGAGATCATGGAGTTTGTCACTGACAGGGTGTTGGAGTTGCTGTGTTGGATTATACTTGGCAATTTCAATGTCTGGGTTGATGATGAACTCTCACATTTTGGTCAAGAGTTCCTTCAGAGTATGACAGCACTGGGCCTGGCACAACTTGTTGCTGCTGCGACTCACCAACATGGACATGTGTTGGACCTGGTGTTCCACACAGGGCTTGAGGTGAAGAACCTCAGGATTGATCTGATCAGCTGGAAAGATCATTGCACTATCAGTTTTGAGTTCAGGGCATCCTTTCTAGTCCACCCCTGTGAGGTGGTCAGGTACCACCCTTTGAGAGGGCTGAGCCCTGAGGGACCTTGACAGTACTGAACATCTTGGGTATGTTGAGGCTTGTGCTGAAGGTACAGAGGAGAGCAGTGGTGGCCAATAATAGGGCCATCAGGGTGGCTTTGACCTGATAACTCCAGTCCATGTTTGTCCCTGCTTTCTTGCCTCAGCTTGCCATGGTTTGACGGTGAGCTGGGGCAATAGCTATGGGACATAGGTTAGGAACTAGCGTGGAGGAGGTCCAGGGCCCAGGAGGAAAACTGGCTTTGAATACTCATTATAGTCAGTGTCAAGAGCAATCTCTAAGTAAGAAGACGAATTCCTGTCCAGAGATATTGCAACCAGAAAGAGCTGACCAGCTCCACTTTTCAGGTGGTGGACAGGCTTTTACATCTGGCCTGCCTAGAGCCCATGAAAGTCACACCATCTGCAAATATGAGGAGTTTGCTGGTCTTTTCTCAGACAGCGTGTCCTCTATTAGGGCTGGGATCTCCTCTTCTGGACAGCTACATCCAGCAGTGTTGGGATCAGATGTTACAATGGCGGTCAGTGGCCATGGAGCAAGTTTTGGCCAGTGACAATGAATGAGGTGGTTGAGGTGATCTCAGGACTAAGACCAACTTTCTGTGATCTGTACCCTGGCCTAACACAACTCTAAGTGTGCTGCAATGAGCAGTTTGACCCAGTGATCGCTGGGATCATTTGATGTTCCTTGTCGGGAGGGTCTTCCCTGCCAAACCGAAAAGAGTGCGCTGGTGAGGCTCCTTTAGAAAAAATTACTTTGGATCTATAGGTACTATAGAACTACAGGCCTGTCTCTAACCTATCTTTTTAGGCAAGGTTATTGAGTAGGTCATTGCATTGCAGCTAGAAACTCACCTGTGTGACCTTCAACATATAAGGAGCCTCTCTAGTCGGGGTTTTGGTCAAAGTTCAGCACTGAGACTGCTCTGGTCAGTGTGCATAATGTCTTGCCCATGGCAAGAGATAGAAGTGAGTGGTCAATTCCCATTCTCATGGATCGCTTTTCAGCATCTGACACCATTGACCATGGGCTATTATTGGACCATCTCAGGGAATGCCTGGGACTCACTGGCAAAGTTATTAGCTGTATCAAGTCCTTCCTTAGGGTAGGTCTCAGCAGGTGGTGATGGGTAATTTCTCATTGCACCCAAGGTACCTGCACTGTGGGGTACCCCAGGGATCAATCCTTCGCCCATATTGTTCTCAGTGTACATGTTGCCCTTGGGCAGGATCATTAAGCAGTATGGAGCTGGGTTTCACTGTAATTTTTTTATATTTTATTATTTATAATAAATAACAAAAATAAACATGAATCATACATAATTCAATTTATATTTTTTTACATATCATTTCATTTCTATTGTTATTCATATCCACCCAATAAAAATAAAAACCCTGTGCAGTGATGTATCATACAGTCCCTCCCCTTATCATACAACATACTTAGCTATTATTTCAAGAAATAAGTAATGGAGGAATAAGAGACTTCAGTTCATTACACAAAAGTTTTGATATTGTTCACTTTCTTCTAATTCATCCCACAACTGTTTAAAATTGATTGTTTCTAACAGAGAACCACCAAGCTGTTTTGTTCATTTTTTCTAGGAAAGGGCATTCCAATATTGCAATAATAATCTTTTAGTTGCCATCGTTCCTATATACAGCATTTTTTATATTTATTTTCCACATGTAAATTAGTTGTATCATTCATAACTAACAACTTGAAGTCAAGGGATCTATGTTTTGAAAATATTTTGTAATAATTTGACTATTTCTGTCCACCAATTTTTATAAATTTACATGACCACAGACAATGATATACATTAGCTTGGAAACCACAATTATGGCAACATTTTTGGTTACCTGATTTTGATATTCTTCCTATTATCTGTGGTGTATAACGAGGCACAATCTTTTAATTTTTTTTTGAATAACTACATAATCCTTTTAATTTTTTTTCCTCAAACTAATCCATTGTGTTTTCTTTATCTCTTCACCTAATTCTTCGTTCCATTTGGAATTAATTTTTCCCATGGATTTCGGTTGGTTGCCATACCTGTAGCATAAATAGTTTGCAAAGTTCATCTTCCATTATTTTGAATACAGATAACTGTTCATTTTTTATTTTATCATAATTTAAATTAGCTGTTAAGCTTTTGTTTTTATTATTGATATACAGAGATGTTTTAACTTTAAATAAGATAGGCAGTGTATTTTGATTCAATAAGAAAAAGTCCTCAAAATGTACAAGATCTATAATTTTCCATTTACAATCATTTGGGACCATCTTTGTAAGTCCAGCTTATCAGGGTCATAGACACTACTTCATTGTTTTACTGACCCTTACCAATGCTTAGCTCTTCTTCATGACACCTGCTTTCTACTTTCTCATTACCTTGGGACTTTTATCTCTCTTCTGGGTCCCCATCTTCTTATCTTACCCTCCTATCTATTCCAATTTCCTAGTACATCCTTAATCTCTACCGAATTTGTCCCATATTGTCTAATTTAATGTCTCCATTTCACCTTCTCATAATCCTTTCTGTAATTCCATGGTATTGCTGCACTTATGACCTAATCAAACTGTTATCTGCCTTATTGTAATTTTACTCTCTTTACTTTTGACTTGACTTTGACTCTGTTTGAGTATATTACCAAACCTGTTTTAAATTCTAGGCTGTTCTAATTCCTATGTTTATATATTGTGAATCCATATATTGTAACCTGTTATCTTCTGATTGTTTCTGTCTTATACCCTCCCAGGTCGTGCCTGAAAATAGTCATTGCTATGGCTAGTGCACCTACCTGGTCATCAAAACAAATAAAATAAAATAAATAGAGAATACTGGATGGGCAACCATGCAGAACTGATATGTTCTGCCACAGAGGGGTATGATTCCTGTAACCTCGACAGCGAAGCTCAAGAGATCCTTGGGAATCATACCCCAAGGTGAGGATAACACACTGGTTCTGCATGGGGTTGCCTATCCTGTGTTTTATATAGTGTATGGTGCCCTTCTAACCATTTTTATACAATTTGTGGCTAGCTAAATATCTTTTTAATGTAAAAAGAAACTGCCATCTTCCATTTAGTATTTCAGGAGCTACAGCATGTTCCTATAGTGAGTTGTGTGGTTGCTAGGGACTGAGCATCACTACATTAACAACGCACACTCCCATTGGTTGTTGCTCTTGTGTGGGAGGTTTAGAAAAATAAAACATGGCGACCCGACTGCTCGCTTAGCGAGCAAACTAATGAACTGGAGGGACAAACTTCATTGTATAAGTAGTTACAGTTAGATAATATCTGGTCAATCTTGCATGTTCAGATACATTTTCTGAACTAGCCCTTGTAAAAAACCTGCAGCCATTGTCAGTTGTAATATTACTGCGTGGCGGTTTCGGTTTCAGCTTTCAAAGCACAGCTCGCTCTTTTGGTCACAGTGAAGAAAATGCTGTTCTGCACGTGCAGTCAGTACAGCATTCCATTCATTGTTTGCTGTGTGGTTGAACAAGATTCGGTATGGTGGAATTTCAAGTAAGAATGTCATTCCACCATTCCACCTTACACTAAAATAGATTTCTTGATTATATTAGCTTTCAGTACTACAGAATTCCCTCAGATTTCCAAGTGTAACCATGGAAATATCTAGTTTTGAAAGCATTCTATTGTTGACAGCAATTCTTTTAAGTATATTAAAATAATGTGAACATTTTAATTTATGATTTACTTCCAGAATGAAATTTGAAGGTTCTATATTCAAGAACTCACCCCAGAGAAATGCCCTTCCATATTTGTTTTCAATGGGTAGAAGGCCCATTCCCACATAAATTTTATCTGTAAAGCCAACGCATGTTTAAGGGGTCTGGACAACCATAACCTCCTTCATTTCTTAAAAATGACATCTGTTTCCATGGTATCCTAGGTCCCCGCCCCGAGAAATTTTACAAATGACATTTTTATGTCATTGAACCAATGGAGAGGGGGCAAACCTATAACCACCTAAAGCACAAATATAAGGTGTGGCAAGATCGTTATTTTATAGCTTCCACGGCACCATAATGATAGTGAGAGCCGTTCTCAGTTCTCAAGACAGGTCTCATTCTGTCTCTAGCATTATTAAAATTAAGTTGTATCAACTGAGTCTGATTATTTCTCAGTGTTATTCCCAAATATTTGCAAGATTCATTAAACAAAACTCCTCTTGTATCTCATCATTTACTATATAATTTATGCATCATATTTCCATAATAACAGTTTTGTTTATTTAACCTATAGCCAGACAGTCCTGCATAAGTCATAATCTCCTATATGACCTTAGGAAGTACTGTATTACTATCCTGCAATAAAGGAGAACATCGTCTGCAATGCATTCAACTTGTAATAACCAGAGTTTGTGTGTATTCCAATGATTTCATCCTCATCATAGATTTTCTCCACTCTGTTCCAAGGAACCAGAAACTGAGGTTGAACCAGAGGTTTAAACCAGTGTCTGTGCATGCAGTCACTTTTCACCCAGAACTGGAGTTTCAGGTTGCAGTCACTGAATAATCCTAATTGTTAGCAATCTCCTCAACAGTTGGAACCAATGTTTTCTTGGTTGCGGTCCTTGCACTCATGTTTCTCTTTCTTTTCCTTTTACCTCACGGTAGCTGGTTCAGTGGCTGTATTCACTGCACATTTCTTTCCCAAAGAACTTTCACCCCTGTCAGAGGCTGTTACTCCAGTTCATTTTGAGGAGGAGTTGGTTTATCTAAGGATGGGCCAGCAGCCTTCTCAGACATTCTTCCTGCAGCCTTTTAAGTCACCTCTCAAGCATGGACTGCAGAAAGTTTTTACAGATTTTACAATCTGCCTTCAGGTGGTCAAACCCTAGGCAGAAGACACAAACTAAATGCAGATCAGCCTTAACCAAACCGTTCCCCACACTCAGTGCAATGCTGAAAACCTGTAGGGCACATTCTTTTCTTGGTTTTCTGTGACATCTAAACCAGCAAGGAAAATAGAAACATAGAAACATAGACTTTGATGGCAGATAAGGACTGCTTGGCCCACCTAGTCTGCCCATTTCCCTACCTAGAGGATAAGCTGCAGATCCTATTTGTCAACAGCCTATTTCTTCCTACCCCCCACAGAAATTGCCTTATGTCTGTCCTTGCAGTCTTGAATTCTCCACAGTTTTAGACCCCACAACCTCCTCAGGAAGGCTGTTCCATGCATCCACCACCCTCTCTGTGAAAAATACTTCCTCACATTGCCCCTGAGCCGTCCCCCTCTATCTTCAAATTGTGTCCCTTGTTCTTACACATCTCTTTTTCTGAAAGATGCTACCCTCTTGGACTTTGTTGATTCCACTGAGGTACTTAAATGTTTCTATCATGTCCCCCTCTCCTCCTTTCCTCAAGGGTATACATATTACTTCTGCTCAGTATTTACTAAAGGAAGAGGTGACACCCAAAGGAGTAGAAATGGCAGAAGCAGGGGGAGGGTGACAGATGGGAAATCATGGAGGCAGAGTTCAAGAGGGTTTGAAGGCATTGAGGGTGGATAAGGTGCCAGGCCCAGATGGCATCCACCCAGGGTACTGAAGGAGCTGGTAGAGGTCCTTGCAGGACCTTTGGCACACCTATTTAATGCCTCACTGCATTCGGGGTGTGTACCTCAGGAGTGGAGGATGGCTCATGTGGTGACCCTCCACAAGAATGGCCCCAAGGATAAACCGGAAACTACAGACCAGTGAGCCTCACATCCATCATGGGTAAGCTAATGGAGGCTATCCTGAAGGAAAGGCTGGTGGCCCTCCCTAGAGGCCAAGGACTACAGGACAGCAGACAGCATGGCTTCATATGGGCAGATCACCTGCAAAACCAACCTGGTGGACTTCTATGACTGGGTAACTAGGCAACTGGACAGGGGCCATGCAGTGGATGTCCTGTATCTGGACTTCAGTAAGGCATTCGACTCGGTGCCACATGGAAGGCTGGGAAGTAAGTTAGTAAGCACAGGGGCGGTGCAAAGCTGGTGAGATGGGTAGGGAACAGGCTTCAGGGAAGACAACAGAGGGTGGTGGTGGGTGGGTGCTCTCACACCCAAGGGTAGTGATGAGCGGTGTTCCACAGGGCTCAGTGCTGGGACCAGTGTTGTTTGGGATATTCATTGCAGACATATCATTGGACATCAAGAGCATGATCAGTCTGTTTGCTGATGATACCAAGGTAGGAGCAGTGGTGGATACCTAGTGGGATGGCAGGGTTGCAGGATGATCTGGCAAAGTTTGAAACCTGGTCAGACACCTGGCAACTAGGGTTTAATGCCAAAAGTGCAAGGTGCTGCATTTTGGGATGAAGAACCCAAGGAGGAGTTACCAGCTGGGGGGTGTGCAGCTGGCCCAGACAGAGGAGGAGAAGGATCTGGGGGTGCTCATTACATTGTCAATGAGCAACTTGGCACAATGTAGGAAGGCAGCTGCAAGGCCAACAAAATGCTGGGTTGTATTGCAAGGGTATATCCTCGAGGAGGGAGGAGGTGATTCTGCCATTATATAGGTCATTAGTTAGAGCCGCACCTGGAGTACTGCATGCAGTACTGGCAGCCGTATCTGAAGAGGGACATTAAGTTACTGGAGGGTGTAGCACAGGGCAACAAAGATGATCAAGGGGCTGGGGACTTATCATACGAGAGGAGGCTGAGGGAGTTGAACATGAACTCACTGGAGGACAGGAGGGACGGGGGGACATGATTGAAAACCTTTAAGTACATGAAAGGAATAAACAAGACAGGTACAGAGGGGCTGTTCAAAGTAAGGGAGGGAGGGACACCAGGGGCCATGATATGAGACTGGAGGAGGAGGTTCAGGAGGAGATGAGGAGACACTTTTTACAGAGAGGGTGGTGGCTGGGTAGAATCGTTACCTGAAGAAGTGGTATCCAGTAGAACAGTGGACTGCTTCTAAGGGTATGGGACAGGACAGGGGAGGGTCAATGAAGGGGAGGGTGGAAGGGAGGGGCAGCTGCAGATAAGGGGTGCTAGCTGCACATTCGAGCAGACTTAGTAGACCTCTAGGCCTTTATCTGCTGGCAAATTTTGTATGTTAGTATATTAAGCTCCTTTAGTCTCTCCTCGTATGGCTTCTCTTGCAGACCCTGCACCATTTTAGTTGCCCTCCTCTGAACTGCCTCCATCCTGCCTATGTGCTTGCAGAGATGGAGTCTCCAGAACTGAGCATGAGTACTCCAGATGAGGTCTCACCAACTGTCTGCTAAGGGATAACAACTTCCTGTTTTCTGCTGGTGATGCCTCTCCTATACATCCCAGTATCTCCCAGCCCTCCCTACTGCCTTCTCACATTGCTTGCTACCTTAAGGTCATCTGATATGATTACCCCCAGGTCTCTTTCCATTTTGTTGTTGTTACTACCCTCCCTCCCCATTGTGTAATCTTCTCTTGGATTTTTGTTTCCCAGGCGCATTACTTTGCACTTCTTTGCATTGAATCCAAGCTGCCATACTTCTGACCATTCCTCCAACCTTGCCAAGTCCCTTCTCATCCTTTCCACACCTCCTTGTGTATCAACCCTGTTGCAGATCTTTGTGTCATCTACAAAGGCATACTTTTCCATCCAGTCCCTCTGCAATGTCACTTTGACATCAAGACATTAAAAGGACTGGACCCAGTACTGAACCCTGCGGTACACTAATAACCCCTCTTTCTTCAGAGTGGACTACATTTACAATTACCTTCTGTGTCCTGTTGTTCAGCCAATATTTTACCCAGGCTACCACCCTGGGACCCACTCCCAGGCTGGTTAATTTGACTACTAATCTTTTGTGTGGGACTGTGTCAAATGCCTTGCTAAAGTCTAGGTAGGCCATGTCCACAGCCTATCCCTGGTCTACTACTTTGGTCGCAGTCAAGAAATCAATGAGATTCGTCTGACATGACCTTCCCGCTGTGAACACATGCTGCCTTGGATCCTGTGCCCCACTGGCCTCTAGGTACTCAACAATTCTTTCCTTCAAAAGTGATTCCATCACTTTCCCTACCACAGAGGTCAAACTGACAGGTCTGTAGTTTCCTGCCTCTGTCTTGGTCCCCACTTTTTGTGGCAGGGAATCACATCAGCCTTCTTCCAGTCCTCAGGTAACACACCATCCTCCCATGATTTGTTAAGAAGGGTAGTCAGTGGTGTCACTAGTTCTCTGCTTAATTCTTTTAGAATTCTGGGTGAATTCCATCTGGCCCCATTGCTTTGTCCACCTTCAGTTTAAGAGTTCTTTCAGAACCCTTTCTTCTGTGAAAGGACTGGGATCGACCCCAGCAGAGTGCTTCTGTTAATTGGACTAGTCACCTCCCACTTCTTCTTTTGTGAATACTGAACAGAAGTATCCATTCAGTATCCCTGTTTTTCACTGTCACTCTCTGCCTACCCATCATCCATTCTATTCAGCCTCACTATCCCTCCGTTGTCTTTCTACTCCTAACATAGAAACACAGAATTTGACAGCAGATAAGGACGCTTGGCCCACCCAGTCTGCCCATTTCCCTACCTGATGGATAAGCTGCAGATTCTAGTTAATCAACAGCTTACATCCTCCTGCCCCCCACTAGAATTGCCTTATGCCTGTCCCATGCATTCTTGAATTCTCCACTGTTCCTGACTCCACAACCTCATCAGGAAGGCTGTTCCACGCATCCACACTCTCTCTGGGAAAAATACTTTCTAACATTACCTCTGAGCTGCCCTCCCCATCTTCAAATTGTGCCCTCTTGTTCTTGCATCTCTTCTTCTGAAAGATACCCTCTTGTACCTTGTTAATTCCTTGAGATACTTGAAAGTTTCTATCATGTCCCCCTCTCCTCCTTTCCTCAGAGGTATACATATTAAACTTCTTTGCCTTTCTTCCGTATGTCTTCTGGTGCAGACCTTGCACCATTTTGGTTACCCTCCTCTGAACAGCCTCCACTCTGTCTATGTCTTTGTGTAGATGGGGTCTCCAGAATTGCACACAGTACTCCAGATGGGGTCTCACTAACTGTCTGTAGGGAGGATAACAACTTCTTGTTTTCTACTGTTGATGCCTCTCCTATGCATCCTAGTATCCACCCAGCCCTCCTTACTGCCTTCTCACATTGCTTGCCCACCTTTAAGTCATCTGATATAATTACTCATAGGTCTCTTTCGATTTTTGTTGCTGTTATTACTCACCCCCCATTGTGTACTCTTCCCTGGGTTTTGTTTCCCAGATGCATTACCTTGCACTTCTTTGCATTGAATCTGAGCTGCCAGCATTTGACCATTCCTCCAACTTTGCCAAGTCCTTTTCATTCTTTCCACCCCACCTTGTGTATCAATCCTGTTGCAGATCTTTGTGTCATCTGCAAAGAGCATCACCTTTCCTTCAGGTGCTCCCAATGTCACTTATAAAATAAAGAGGACCGGTCGATACCGAACCCTCACGGTACCCGCTAGTCACCCTCCTTTCTTCCTGTGGACTCCGTTTACTATTACCTTTTGCATCCTGTTGTCCAGCCAGTTTTTTATCAGGCTACCACCTTGGGACCCACTCCAATGCTGGCTAACTTGTATATTAATATCTTGTGTGAGACTGTGCCGAATGCCTTGCTAAAATCTAGGTAGGCCATATCACAGCCCCTCCTGATCTACTACTTTGGTCACCCAATGAAAGAAATCTATTAGTTCGTCTGACATGACATTCCTGTTGTGAAACCATGCTGCTCTGGGTCCTGTGCCCCACTGGCCTCTAGGTACTCAACAATTCTTTCCTTCAGAAGTGATTCCATCATTTTCCTACCACTGAAGTCAAACTAACTGGTCTGTAGTTTCCTGCCTCTGCCCTGCTCCCACTTTTGTGAAGTGGAATCACATTGCCCTCCTCCAGTCCTCAGGTACCACTCCATCCTCCCATGATTTGTTAAAGAGTGTAGTCAGTGGTGTTACTAGTTCTACCCTTAGTTCTTTTAGTATTCTTGGGTGAATCCCATCATGCCCCATTGCTTTGTCCACCCTCAGTTTCAAGAGTTCTTTCAAAGCCCTTTCTTCTGTGAATGGACTGGTATTGACCCCCCATTCAGAGTTTCTCCCTTGTTTGGTTTAGGCACCTCCCCTCCTCATCTGTTGTGAATACTGAACATAAATATTCGTTCAGTATCCCTGCTTTTCACTGTCACCCTCTGCCCACATTCCTCCCTTTATTAAGTCTCTGTATCCTCCTTGGTCTTTCTTGGCTCCCTGATATACCTATAAAAGGTTTTATCCCCTTCTTAACCGAGTTGGCTATCTTTTCCTCAGTTTGGGCCTTTGCTATTCTGACTACCCTCCCTGCTTCCTTCTGCCTTAACTGGTACAGTTCTCTGTCCTGCTCCTTCTGTGTTTCCTAATACTTCCTAAATGCTATCTTTTCTCCCTAACCTTCACATCACCTCTTTTGAGAACCATAGTGGCTTTTTCTTTCATTTGATTTGTTTATTTGCTTCACACAAAGGCTTGTTGCCTCTGTGATGGCAGTTCTGATATTTCCCATTGTTGCACCACCCTCCTTCTAGCCTGTTTGCTAGTGCTTTTCTAAGGCACTCTCCCATCTTGCCAAAGTCAGTCCTCTTGAGTCCAGAACCCTCACTTTTATGGTTTGACTCTGTAGCTGAGTTTATCGTGAACCACACTGTTTGGTGGTCACTTGTTCCCAAATGGCTACCCATTTCTAGATCTGAGATCCTCTCACTGTCCCCATTTGAGAGTGCAAGGTCTAAGATTGCTCCCTCATGAGTAGGTTCCAGAACTAGCTGTCTGAGGCATGCCACCGAAGGGCATCAAGAATGGCCCTGTTTTGGATGTGGCTGCAGCAAACATGCTCCAGTTAACATCTGGCATATGAGGTCCCCATCAACAGTATCTCCCTTTCTCTGCCATCCTAAGAATGCCTTCATCATATCCTTGTCCATTCCCTCCCCTGACATGAGGGTCTGTATACAACCCCTGTGCGGATTGTGGTGCCATTTCCAGTCTCTAAGGTGACCCACAGTGCCTCCTCTCCTCCCTGTTTACTCTTTTGTTCAGTTGCTTTTATCCCTTCCCTTACATAGAGAGCTACCCCCTCTTCTGCCCTCCCTGTCTCTCCTGTAGGTTGTATACCCTGGTATGTTAACATCCCAGTCATGGTTCTCTGTGTACCATGTTTCTGTGACTGCTACAATATCCAGGCATCCCTCTTCCATCAAGGCCACCAGTTCAGGGAGCTTGTTGCCCAGACTACGGTGTTTTGTACTCATTACCCTCCATTTCTTGATGGCCTTACCCTTTTGCCCCATCCTGTCATATTGCATTTGTCACTTTCTCCATTTACCTAAACTTCTCCCTATCGACATCTCTATGTTGGTGTCTACCTCCTTAGTACCCTGATTTTTTTTGGGGGCTAGGATTTCCTGCTCCTCTCCAGTGTCTCCCTCTTGGCTAGTTTAAATGCTTGCCAATAAAGTATTTAAACCTATCATCTAGGATCTAGTTCCCCTCCTGGACAGATGCAGACCATCACGCCAGCATAGGCCTGCATCCCTCCAGGTGGATCCCCAGTCCCCAATGAAACCAAATCCTGAGCTCTACACCAGTTTTTAACCACTGATTGAATCCCATGGTGTGGAGCACCCTAGCTACCCATGCCATAGACAGGCAGCACCTCCGAGAAGGTTACCATGTGTGCTATTTGTCTAAGACCCTCCCCATCTCTACAAATGCTTCTTGCACTGCTTGATCCCTTTCTTAGCCAGGTCATCTGTCCCTAGGTGGACAATGACATCCAGCTCACTCCCTGTGCAGCTGCTTCTGCGATCCTGAGTTCTCTCCCTGTCCCTCCAAGCCATGGCACCAGGCAGGCACCTTACCTCCCTCTCCCTTCCTCCCCAGTTCTACCTTCCTAACAATGGAGTCCCCACCAGGAGTTGTTTCCTTCCCTGTGGGGTCCCATGCCACCCTCCTGTGGGTCTTCTTTGTGAGGTTCCCAGCATCCTCCTTGATCTCCACTGTGGGTGCCTCATAGAGGAACCACACTTTTCCAGAATGGCATAGACATTGTGGAGAGGTACAACTGGAGGATGCACCTCTGTTCCACCACCTTCACCCTCCCTGGGTCCACTGTGGTCCAACGCTCCTCTTTCTTGGCAACCTCTGAGGTAGCGGCAGTGACTCTGGTGGTTCCTGGGTGGGAGAGGAGGTCCCACAAACCTGGCCAACTCAGCCTGGAGATGAGCAACTTCCTCCCTCAGCCCAGAGAAGTACCTGCAGATGGGACAACACTGCATCCTCCAGAACATCTCCCGGAAGACTGCTGCTCCACAGCCACTGCACTGCACCACTCCCATCATGTCTTTTCTGGCCCCCTAACTGTTGTTTGGAATACTACTCTTTCCTCTGTTTGTTTATTTCTTTTTTTTCTCTCCCTACTGACTTACTGCCTCTGTGCCCTTTTAGCTCCTGATCTTCCTGTTCTGAGACAGGAGTTCCTATATTCTCAGTAGCCTCTTACTTGCTCAGAGTCAGACCTCCAGCAGCTAGGGGGATGGAAGCTACTCTTGCCCTTCTAGGATGGTGAGTCTTTAGTGGCTCTGTGATCACTCACTTCCTGCTCCCAAACAGGAAGTTCCTGTTGTCAGTTAAATCCGATGCCTATAAAAATAGAACTGATTTAGGGTGGAGGGAGGGCAATATAGTCCCAGTAGAGAAGTTTTAGTTATACCAGTAGCTCCTTCCTCCTGGTGTTCTGTCTGTCACCTCTTTTTTTTTATTAACTTTCAACTGTAAAAACAGAGTTACCTTGGTTAACCAATAACAAATACAACTGACTTACCGGGAAGTCGAATTAAACTTAGATTCTACTGAATTTCACTTCAGAAAAAATAATTAAGAGGTCGGTTCCTCCCAGTTGCAAGAAACTGAAAAGGAAATAAGAACTTACCAAATAAACACTACATTTAGACTAAGTCTACCTATATACCAAGGACAGTGCTTCAAAAAACTAAAAAATTAATGGTATTTTCGAAAACTGATGAAACTAAAACCTCTTCAGGAAAGTGAAGGGAGCTCCCAGCGATGTCTTACTGAGGCAAGCAGAGTAAAGAATCTGATGGTTGAAGGAAGCACAACCAGGAACAGTGTTTTGAAAACCAAGCTTGGAGCCTAACATGTCACTATTTGCACAGTTCTATTAACCCGTTTCAGCTCTAGGGCAGTCCTATGCTGAGACCATAAGATTTCTAGGGGTATGAATGAAGATTCCAAAGACATGACAAAAGTGTCAGAGAGAGGGACAGCCCTGCCTGACTCCATTTAACATGAAAAATGGGTTACTTAAGTATGAACTTGAATCCAACCTCACAGTAGTCAATTGATACAGTAACTTAATTAAGTTTATGATAGTGGTAGGAAGCCTCATTTTGTACAAGGTATGCACCATAAATGTTCTGTCTAATAAGCCAAACGTGTTTTGAAGTCTCAATTGAAATTGCATGTGATTGTACTTATTCATTTTAGCAAAGTGAAAAATAGTTTGGACCCTTCTGGTAGCCTGAAATAGGGTCCAAGATTGTATAAATCAAATTGACCTCTATGGATCACTTCATGGAATATTTTTTAGTCCTATTGTTTATGTTTTGCTAATATTTGATAGCCTGGGTTTAAAAGGCTCTTCACCTATAACTGTCCACCTTATTTGCAGGTTTACCTTTAAGATTTAGTATAGTTTTAGCCTCCTACATGGTTAGTGGGAGCACATTTTCCTTCACTAAGTTCTGTGTCCATTTGTCTCATCCATGGAACTAGCTCATCTTTAAATATACTATAACATTCTATTGGAAGGCTGTCTAGGCCTGGGCTCTTATTTTTAGCAAATGTTTGAATGGTTTCAAGAATCTCTTCCTGAGTGGAATCTTCTGTATTACAATTCAGCTTAGGGAGGGTTATTTGACTTAAATATTTGTAAATTTTAGTGGCATCTGGATTTAACTCCCTTTGATATATGTCGTTGCATGTTTTACTTATTTCTCTCCCATATCTTTATCTTTATATAAAACATTGCCCATTTGATCCACCAATGATGTTATTAAATTATGAGATCTTTGTTTTTAATAGAAAAATCAATAATCTTCTCGTTTTTATCCCCCTGTATATATCTAGATTGTCTAATTTTCTAAGATCTCTAGATAATTCTTTATTTAATAATTCCATTTTTCTAATTTTAAATTGTACCATTCCTGTTGATATTTTGGAAAATCATTTAAAACTAACATATCCAACTCCTTTAATTTATTATAAATGTTTTGCATATGATTTTTTTTTTAATTTGGTTGCCTCTAAAGGAAATAATTGCTCCCTGCAATACCACCTTAACTCCTTAACTGTATCCCATGTCAGTGACACTGTTCCTTTATAATTAAATTTCCAGTATTCACTTATAGTTTTCTTTATATGGTTCCTAAAGTCCTCATTTTTAACAGGAAAGTATCCACACACCATTGTTTTGAAAACTTTCTATTTGTAGCTGGCAAAAAAATATTTATCTGTATTATGGCATGGTCTGAAAATATAATTGAGTTTATTTTAACATTTTGTATTGATGTAGTCAAAATTTTATTTGCAAAGATGTAGTCTAGCCTAGAAAAACCTTGGTGTTTTTTGTCAAAATGGTATACTCTTTCCTTTGGGATTCAAAGTGTGCCAAGTGTCCACCAAATCACAGTATGAATGAAATTATTCATTTAGCAATAACTATATATATATATATATATATATATATATATATATATATTTGTATGGGTGAGTCTAGTAGTTTTATCAATGTAAGGATTCAGTAAACCATTAACGTCACCCATTAAAACACAATTTTCAGTTTTCATTTTAGTCAAAGCTTCTGTAAGTTTTGCTAAACATGCAGAATAATTCACAAATGTTGCATAAATTGAACCTATAGTGAAAAGTGTGTCTTTTATTTTGTTTTGATCAATAAAATTCTCCCTCTTCATCCTTAAAGGTATCTAATATAATATAATTACAGCATTTTCTCAGAGGATTTCCCAATCCTGCACTTTTTTGTTCCTAGGGAATAAAATGCATCGAGATCCATTTCCTTATTAGTTTAAGGGTTTCTTTAGCATCCAGGTGTGTTTTTGTAAAGCTATACATTGTGCTTTTAATTTGTTTAAATAACTGAGGCCTTGATCTTTTCACAGGGTATGAATTCTGTTAACATTTAAGGAAGCACATCTAAATGTTTCATATGGATTCATTGTGGGATGACATTATAATAATCTTCTCTTTCCTCTTTAGTACAAGTTGAATCCTATACTTAACATTACCAGCTTAATGCAGGGTAGTAGCTTAAACTGTAATCTTTTTCGGTGCAAAATAGAAACAACAGCTGTAAACACAAACAAAAAAACATTGTGAAAAAAAACTCTGCATATCTTCACAGAAAGACCAAAGTCCACAGGACCCCCCATTTGCAGTACTCCTAATGGCATACAATATCCCCTCCTCCCACCCCAAGAAGCTGTTTAGATGGTCAAAGTTAGATATAGCCTAACATAACAGCCTTCATACAAAAACTTCTGGAATTTTTCTCTTAAAACTTTAGTAGCTTCTTCTAAAGTGTCAAATACCAATCATTCACCTTTTATAACCACTTTCATTTTTGCAGGATATATCATAACAGCTTTGTTCCCTTTTCTAAAGTTTTTTCCTAAACATATCAACTTTCTTATAGTCTTGTACTATTTCTATGGACAAGTCATTGTAAATGGAAATGGCTGCTCCTTGGATATATATTCTTCTATTTTTGTAGACCTGGGACATCAATTTTTCTTTATCCTCCAATCAAAAATACTTTACCACAATAGGTCTGGGATAGTTAGTGGTAGCTTGACTGAAGTTTGGTTTTAAAGTCCGGTGCATTCAGTCAATTCCCAAATGGCAAGACTTTGCATCTGTATCCAAGTAAGCTGAAAAAATCTGATTTAGTGAATCACATCATCTGCGAAATGTGAAGAGTTTGCTTGTTTTTCTTGGACAAGTGTCCTCTATTGGGCTGGGATCTCTTCTTCTGGACAGCTATTGTACAGCAGTGTTGGGACTGGATGTTACAATGGTGGTCAGTGGCCATGGAGTGAGTTTGGCCAGTGACAATGAAGGAGGTGTTTGAGGTGATCTCAGGGCTGTGACCAGCTTTCTGTGATCTGGACCCTGGCCCAAAGTGACTCTTAGTGGGCTGCAATAATCAGTTTGACCCAGTGTTCACTGGGATCATTTGATGTTCCTTGTCAGAGGTTGTCTTCCTGCCAAACCGAAAAGTGCACTGGTGAAGCCCTTTTGAAAAAAATGACTTTGGATCTATAGGTACTAATGAACTACAGGCCTGTCTCTAACCTGCCTTTTTAGGTGAGGTTATTGAGAGGTTACTGCATTGCAGCTAGAGACTCACCTGGTGACCTTCACCATATATGAGCATCTCTAGTGGGGTTTCGGTCAAAGTTCAGCACTGAGACTGCTCTGGTGCACAGTGTCTTGCCCATGGCAAGAGATAGAGGACAGTGGTCAATTCAGATTCTTCTGGATCTCTCCTCAGCATCTGACACCATTGATCATTGGCTGTTATTGGACCATCTCAGGGAATGCGTGGGACTCACTGGCAAAGTTATTAGCTGGTTCAAGTCCTTCCTTAGGGGCAGGTCTCAGTGGGTTGTGATGGGTAATTTCTTATTGTGTTCAAAGGACCTGCACTGTTGGGTATCCAGGAATCGGTCCTTTCGCTCATGTTGTTCTCAGTGTACATGCTGCCCTTGGGCAGAATCATTAGGCACCATGGAGACGGGTTTCATTGTTATGTAGATGACACCCAGCTCTATCTGTCTTTTGCACCCAGGACCATTGAGCAATAGATGTGAAGAATGAGTATTTGGCTGAGATCCAGGACAGGATGTCTTCAAGCTGGCAGAGACTCAACCCTGACAAAGTTCTGTTAATTGAGCCTAGTAAGAGGAGGGAATTGGCAGTCTCTGACAGGATATGAGGCATTTGCTTCTGTACCTCCAGGCTAGACACTGCCCAAAGGTGAAAAATCTGGGTGTCATTCTGGACGAAGTGCTAACATTTGAGGCGAGGTGTCAGCAATCATTCAAAATGATTTCTACCATCTTAGAAATATCAACAGTATTTGTTCACTTATTTCCCCTGAAGACTTGTCATCTTTGGTGCATACCTTCGTGACTTCTCGTCTCGATTGCTGTAGTGCCCTCTAACTTGGGGTCAGTGGAGGTATGCTGTGATGCCTGCAGCTAGTGCAGAACATGGCTGTGAGACTGTTGAAGACAGGCCTTTCTAAGATGAGTCACTTTACTCCTGTTGCTGCATGAACTGCACTGGTTTGCCGATTAAGTGACATATCTCCTATAAGGTTGGTCTGCTAATCTATAAGGCCCTGCACATGTTGAGTCTGGGCTACCTGTGGAACTGTACATCTGTATCTTTCTGTTTGTCCCTCCATTCTTCTAAGGAGGGCCTCCTGGTTGTCCCCAGGACTAGACTTAAAACATCAAGGGACAGAGCCTTTGAGGTGGCAAGCCCAGTATTGTGGAATTCATTACCGAGGACATGAAGGGAAGCCCCATCGGTAGAATCCTTTAAAAGGATTTAAAACTCATCTGTATGCTGAGATATTTGGTATTTAAATGAGGTTTTAGCGGGTTATTGAACTGTGTTTTTTGTTTCACTGAACTTACACTGTTTTCATCGTTACTACTATTTGATGGATGCGTTGTTCTATTCTTTTATTGTAATGGCACCCTGGGCCTCTGGAGTAGGGCTCCACAAATAAATAAAACTACTACTGCTACTTCTTTATTAATGATGTCACAATTGATTTATTTGGTTAGTGTTACTACTTCAGATTAGGTTGGCTATAGTGCTTCCTGATGTGACCATTTATATTTTGGGGTCATGTTGTACATTTTTCTGATGTCTTTTCAATAGAGAGAATGGTTTATCTGTATAATTAAATGCTAATTACACAATGGTCTCCTACCTACACTCAAGCTGTATAGCGCCTTGAAATATTTCTTTGCCAGAAACTTATCCTTTCCAGTCTTAAAGAATTTGTGGAGCCAAAGCAATAGATTTAACATTTTATAATTTTTTCAAAGTAAACCATTGTTTTATTTCTGAAGTATTTTTCTTTTCCTTTAGCTTGTAGACCTACCAGACCTGCCATCCCTAATGTCAGAAGTTGTCTCGGATTATTTTCTTCGAGTCTTTCTCTCTGCCTTGTGAGTGCCCAAGGCTCAGTGCTGTCTCCCATGTTATTTACAGTGTACATGCTGCCCCTCGGAGACATTGTAAGATGGTATGGGCTGGAGGTTTCACTGCTATGCAGATGATACCCAGCTCTACCTGTCTTTCGCCCTGACCAGATTAATGCTATCATGGTATTTAACTGCTGCCTCTTTGAAATCCAGGATTGGATGAGCTCTAGCAAGTTAAAGTTGAATGCAGGAAAGACTGAGGTTTTGGTGGTGGACCGGGTCACAGGACAGAGGGTTGAGGACTGCTCTGCCCTCTGGTTTAGTCTTGGGGGCACTCAGATCCGTACCTCTGAACAGGTGCGTGACCTGGGAGTGATACCTGACAATGGGCTGACCCTTCGTCATCAGGTGTCAGCAGTCATCAAGTTAGCCTTTTACCATCTTAGGAACATTGCTAGGATCAAGCATCTCGTTTCGTCCAGTGACCTGCCTGTTTTGGACCACGCCTTTGTGACCTCGCACCTTGACTACTGTAACTTCCTTTACTTAAGGCTTACTGGGGTTGATATCCCAGCTTGCAGCTAGTGAAGAATGCTGCTGCATGTTTATTGACTGGGGTATCTAGGAGATCTCACATTACCCCAGTGCTGCACGATCTGCACTGGCTGCCAGTTTAGTGGCGAATCACCTTTAAGGTAGGTTTATTAACCTACAAAGCCCTACACAGACAGGGTCCTGACTACTTGAGAGAGCTTCTGGTTCCTTACACCCCTGCGACAGCTCCGTTCACCCTGACGAGGGTTGCTGGAGAGTCCGAGGGTTAGTTTAAATTCATCTGGGGCTCATGCTTTTGAGTTTGCTGCCTCTACCCTCTGGAATTCTCGCCTCGGCCAGCTACAGGAGTGCAGGACAGTGGGAGCTTTAAGCAGGCACTGAAGACTTTCTTATGGGGCAAGCTTTTCCGAATTTTGTGATTTTATTGAAATTTATTGAACTTTTGAATTTTTATGTATTTGTGAAGCGCCTTGATATTATGAAAGCGCCTATTAAATAAAGTTTATTATTATTATTATTAATTTGGACTACCATTTTCTATTATACAACATAAGGTACCATATAACACTACTTACTGATCTTTCCTATTATACTGACAGACTACCATTTAGCAGAGATGTATTTGTGGCCTTAGCACCTCATCTACTGTTATAAGATATTATTACAATGCTTAGCATATTTACTCATATTATTGTAATGATTAGTATACTTAGTAATGCTTACAATATATCTGTGGTCTTAGAGCCCACCTACAGTCATTGGGCACACTGCCATTATCAACATATTACATGACTCTCTTCATTGTTCTAACAAATAGCTATAGTCAGTGGAATAGTTATCACTGTGCAAGTGCAAATATATCTGCCTTGGATCACGAGGCGTCCATCCTATGCACCAATAGAAATGTTTTGCCTAAGCGTCCTATGTGCGCACATGAGCCTGTTACCAGGTAACAGGACCCTGTTGTCTTTAGTATATAACTTTGTGTAAGAGCCTTATGTCAGAGGTACGTGGGTATAAAGATAACACTGAACACAGTAATAGGGTACAACACATCTACAGTGGGTTTTATTTTATACAAAAGTAGAAAAAAATAAATAAATAGCAATAAAACACTTCAAACAGAACAAGAAAATAAACAATAGCTCAAGGCTATTCCAGCTTACTTCAGGTGTCTCAAAACAATTCAGCAGCTTTCCTGCTGTTAGAGATAATTTCCTGTTTAGCATAGGTCCGTCTGCTTACCTTCCTTCAGGTAGGAAGACTGGCTATGCAGTTAGTCTGACTCTTGGTGTTTGAGGAGGGCTTATATGCCCTCCCACTATGGGAACGTCCCTCCAATAACATACAATTAGTTCTAGAATGGTCCTAAATAGGAAAACTCCTCCTCTGTTACATAATGAGGTTTTACTTATGGGATATCCCTACAGGAAATCCCTTTCCGGAGGTCATGCTAACAGGTCAGCACCTTGTTTTCTATATATGCAAACAGTGCAAACATTTATTGTATTTATACATGTGCTGTATTGTTATTGTATATGGACACTAGCCCTTTAATTTGTTTCATTACTTTATTGTGTTTAGTTTATCCTGTATCCTTTCCTTGTTCTGAGGGCTACTTCAACTGTATAGCATTTCCACATACATAGGGATGTTCCTGTCCGTTTAAATCATTTATTTTCTATGTTGTAGCAGAGTGGCATACTGCTAGATGATCATTATCTATCGGCTCTGCTTTGGCCCTCTGCATAGTTTTAGTAAGCCCCTTTTATTTCTTTTTATACTGGGCTGTAGCTTTTATGTCCAGGGACAGCAAAGTCCTTTCTGTGTTGCTGGCTCATGCGCAAGAAACATTATGTGGCAACTTAGGAGAGAAGCAGGTCGGGAGGTGCAGCACTGTAGCAGCCATTGCCAGCACTGCATTGTTGGGCTTGGCAGTGTCTCAACAATGCAGGCCCAGTGTCTTGATGACACTAGTTCTGCAAGTGCCACCAACTTGTAAGTTGGCCGGCCCGGTGGCGCTGAGGTTGAGGTGCTGAGCGCCACACCTGCGCACATCCACACGGTGACCTGAGTTCGGGAGGCGAGCTCCAGGCACAGGAGGTGACAAGGAGGGTTGAGAAGTTAGTGCCCTGGTGATGTTCTCCTCCCGGGAGGGAAGGGATGGGGATGGTCTGGCATGCCAGCAAGCCCCCAGTGAGAACTGGGGGCACTGCAGCATGTCGGGCAGCACAAGTTCAGCGTGGCCGGTTTGCTAGGGTTGCTGTGCGCCAGGAGGCCATGCACCACGACGGGAGGGAGGATCAGGAGAACAAGAAAAACCGGACCTTGGGGTAGGCGAGAACCAGCCCCCATGCCCACCATTGTCTGTCCTGGATGGCCTTCAGTTCCTCCGCCTGGGCCCTCACCAAGCAGCTGGGAATGGCGTGATGCAAGTGCACCCAAAGAGAAGGGGCGGCCCCATCCCAGAGGGTCAAGCTGAGTGGGACCAGCTGCGAGGTGGGGGAGAAGGAAGCAGAACAGGTGGATTTTGGGCTGGGCAGGATCTGGTTGGATGCGAGAGAGGCTCCTCAGTCCATGAACCAGAGTGAAAAGAGTTAACCAAAAAAAAAAACTAGAAGGATTTCACTGCTGCTGCAATCAGGGGCCACCTCGTCATTGCAGCGTCAGCCATTCGCTGCAATGAGGGCGACACATCATTGCAGGGTGGTACCTGCCTGGTGTAATACACAGGACCCTAGTGGCTGTATGCCACCTCAGAGGCCATTGCTAATGGGGAGCCCACTCACCATTGGCATAATGCCCCCATTTCAGTTGTGTGCCATGGGATGCCCAAGCCCCTCAGCATCATCGCCCCCACATTTCTGTGCCAGCAGGGACCCAATCCCCATCAGCTTCAGTCCCCCCTTCCCAGTTCCAGTTGCCAATGGGGCAGCTCACTCCCTGTCAGCATAGCATCCCCACCCCAATTTCTGCTGTATTGCCGAGGGGTGCCCAATCCCCTCGGCATCATCGTCTTCTGTGCTGGCCAGGGGGGTTCCAATCCCCATCGGCTTTGGTCCCCTCTTCACAAATGCAGGTGGTACACTGAGGCCCACCCCAGTGTACCACACACTATCTGCAAAAAAAATAAAACTGACCCTCGTTGTCTTTTTTTTGCAACCGTAAACAAGAAAACAGTCCTTGCGGTCTTTCCTACCTCCTCCCCAAACCTGCACCCACCCTCTGCATACCCTGCCTCCCCACCCCCTCACTCCATACCTACCTCCGGAGCCCAGCACAACGATCTTCAGTGGACCAGAACACGTCTGCACTCTTCAAAGCTGACTCAAACTGGAAGAAATGCTGGTAAGCTGGTATTGTACAATGGTATAAATAGGATTTTTCCAACTTTGGTGCATATCTTGGGCATTTTGAGAATTTTGGCACCAAATTTTCAATACGGGGTTATTGGGACCCCTCCTCATAAATTCAGTCACTGTCATGTCATTATTCAGTCGAAAAAGTGATTTCGCTGTCACTGTGCAGAATCACCTTCGGGACCCATAATGAAACGACACTGCCACTGTTCATGAAGTGGGCACTCAGAAAACCTATGTTGCAAATTTGGTGAAACAAATCCAAACAAGCATTTGTCAATGGTGAATGTTGATTGCATTGGTGTGTTGAGCTTGCTCACTGCCCCTCTGTCACTCGCTCAGTCTGTGTCTCCCGTTGCAGGCTGCTGTTTATACTGGGCTCCTGCCTGCATTGGCACCTTGTTCTGCCCACTAAAATCTGCAGCTGTCCCAACAGAGCTCCATTGAGGTGGCTAATTCCCCTCTCTCACTCGCTCATTCTGGTTCTCCTGGCACTGCAGGCTGCCCTTTTGTACTGGGCTCCTGCCTCTGTTGTGGCTTTTTCTGCCCACAAAGAAATCTGCAGCAGTCCCGACACAGGTCTGTTGAGCCTGCTGACTCCCCTCTCTCTTTCTCATTCGTTCTGCCGTCGCTGCAGGCTGCCCTTTTCTATTAAGTTTCTGCCTGCATTGCGCCTGCTCTGCCCACACAAAGAAATTTGCAGCAGTTACAATAGAGCTGTGTTGAGCTCGCTCACTCCCTCTCTCTCACTCGCCACTCTTGGTTTTCCGCCACTGCAGGCTGCCCTTTGTACTGGGCCCCTCGTGCATTGTTGTCTTTTCTGCCCACAAACAAATCTGCAGCAGTCCCAACAGAGCTCCGTTGAGCTCACTCACTCCCCTCCCTCACTCACTCGTTCTGTGTCTCCTGCTGCAGGCTGCCCTTTGTACTGGGCCCTGCCTGCACACATGGCTTGGTCTGGCCAGAAAGAAACTGAAGTAGTCCCAACACAGCTCCATTGAGCTCGCTCATTCCCCTCTCACTCCTCATTCCCGTTTCTGCCGGTGCTGCAAGTTGGCCTTTTGTACTGGGCTCCTGCCTGCATTGCCATTTTCTGCCCACAAAGAAATCCGCAGCAGTCACAATACAGCTCTGTTGAGCTCACTCACTACCGTGCTATCACTCACTCATTCTGTTTCTCTTGGTGCTGTAGGCTGCGCTTGTGTACGGGCTCCTGGCTGCATTGGCACCTTTGTCTGTCCACAAAGAAACTGTGAGCTGTCCCAACAGAGCTCCGCTTGAGGTTGCTCAGTCTCCCTCTGTCTACGCTCATTCTGTTTGTCCTGGCGCTGCAGGCTCCCTTTTATAGGGCTCCTGCCTGCATTGGCGCCTTTTTCTGCCCACAAAGAAATCCACAGCAGTCCTGATAGAGCTCTGTTGAGCTCACTCAGTCCCCTGTCTCACCACTCATACTGTTTCTCCCACCGCTGCAGGCTGGCCTTTCTATTGAGGCCCCTGCCTGCTTTGACGCCTTTTTTCTGCCCACAAAGAAATCCGCAGCAGTTCTGACAGTGCTCCGGGTGAGTTTGCTCCTCCCTCCCTCACTCACTCTTTGTTCTGTTTCTCCCAGTGCTGCAGGCTGCCCTTTGTACTGGCTCTTGCCTGGGGCCTTTTCGCCCACAAACAAATCAGTAGTAGTCCCAACAGAGCCCAGCTGAGCTCAGTCACCCCCCCCTCTCACTGCTCGATCTTAATCTGTCCCAAACACGGATTTCCCTCAGTGACCGTGTTGTTCTCTGGCAGGAGGCAAAACATATGTTAGCCAGGATGTGAAAAATGACTGCTGTACTGTTCATAAGGAGGTGTGAAAAAGTGCCACTGTTGAAAATGTGGTGTGAAAATACTACAAATGTGTGAAGGTACAAGGGTGCATGGAAACAGTTCAACGACACTTGTAACATAGACATGTTATGGAGTTTTCATCACCAAATTTTCAACATAGGGCTTTTAGGACCTCTGCTCATGAACAGTGCCACTGTCATTTTCTTAATCTGTCCCAAACACTGATTTCCCACAGCGATCGTGTTATTCTGTGCTCAACTGTGAAACCACATTTCAGTCAGGATCTGAAAATGACAGCTGTACTGCTCATAAGGAGGTGTGAAAAATGCCACTGTTGAAAAATCTGGCATGACAATATTACAAATCTGCAAAGTTACAAGGATGTATAGAAAGTGTGCAGCGCACACTTGTAACAGATCATTTGATGGGCTATCATCACCAAATTTTCCAATTTCTTAATCTGTCCCAGACAGTGATTTCACAGCGACCGCTTATTCTACGCCGAAGTGCGAAAACACATTTCGGCCAGGATAGAAAAATAACAGCTGCACTGTTCATAAGTAGGTGTGGGAAAATGGCAATGTTGAAAATCTGGAGTGAAAATATAAATTTGCAAAGTTACGAGCATGCATGCAAACTCTGCGCGTACGTCAGAACACAGTCATTTTATGGAGTATCGTTACTAAATTTTCAACACAGCCACTTGTGACCTCTACTCATGAACAGTGTCACTGTCATTTTCTTAATCTGTCCGAACACTAATTTCCCAAGCGACCGGGCTATTCTGCACGGAAGTGCAAAAACACATTTCCACCAGGATGTGAACAATGACAGCTGTACTGTTCACAAGGAGGTGTGAAAAATGCCAATGTTGAAAATCTGGTGTGAAAATATTGCAAATTCATGAAGTTATAGTGATGCGTAGCAACTGTGCAGCACATGCTCGTAAAATAGTCATTTTTGGGATTTTTCCTAAATTTGTAACATAGGCTTTTTGAGACCCACCTCATGAACACTAGCACTGTCGCTGATTATCGCCCCAAAAGGTGATTGACTGTAAAATCACCTTTCGGGCCGATTATCACAATGACAGTTCAAGAATTCATGAGGAGGGTCCCAAAAATTCCATGTTGAAAATTTGGTGAAAAAGTTCCAAAATGCCGAGATATGTACTAAGTTGAAAAACCCTATTTATTATGTTATACAGCTTACCTGCATTTCCTCAGTTCACGGTCGGCTTTGAAGAGTGCAGATGTGTTCCCGGTCCACGAAGATCGTCGTGCGAGCTCAGGAGGTAAGTATGGGGTGAGGGGGTGGGGAGGCAGGGTGCACAGTGGGTGGGTGCAGGTGCAGGTGGGGCCAGGGACACTACAAGGGACCGTTTCCTTTTTGCAGGTAAAAAATAAAACAAAAGACCGCTTGGGACCATTTTTCCCTTTACAGAGACATGTGGCATGTGGATGGAGCTCCCAGCGTGCCACCAGTAACTTTCTTTTGGGGGGCAACCCAGTAGCCGACAAGTTGGGCACCCCATCGGCCACACAATGGGAGGATTCACTATGTCGACAGGGATTGGGGCATCCTGTCAGCAGGAATAAAAGCGGGAAGGCAGAATGCCGGCGAGGAGGGGCTCCTCCATCGGCACCAGAAATACGGGGCACCGAGGCTACCGGGGTTTGTGGCTCTGTCGGCACATAAACATGGTGGGGGTTATTGTTTGTGAATGTGGCAAACCGCGCTATGTTCACAAACAATATCAGGGTTTTTACATCCCACCCTGCAATGACGGGTTGCTCCCTACATTGCGAGCGGATGGCTGACGCTGCAATGACGAGGGTGGCCCCTGATTGTAGTGGCGAAATTGTTAGTAGTTGCTGCGAACATTCCAACTACTTTCACCAGCAGCCTGCATCGGCACTGGGGAAGTGGGACAAGCTTTGCAGGCTGCGGGGCATTGGCTGCACAGTGCCATGCCTCCACAGCCTGTTACTGAGATAAAGCTGCCGCTAATATGTTGTTTGCGCTGCATGCAATCAACATAAAATGACTGTTTTATTTAGTGTGCATTGCGCAGTTTCACGCATGCTCGAATCTCCGGAATTTGTAATATTTTCACCCAGATTTTCAACATTAGCCTTTTTCCACACCTTCTTATGCACAGTATAGCTGTCATTTTATACATCCTGGCCAAAATGTGTTTTGCACTTCTGGCTGTAGTGGAGAAGAACTGAAGTAAGATTTGGTAGGTGGTAGCAGGCTGCAGAGCATGGCCTGTGCTGTGTGTGGGCGGGGATGCTGGGACTCGGGAGCCATTCCCAACCATTAAATAATTTAAGATTAGGCGTCGTTGGGCAGGTCAAGTGTGGTCGATCATGGGGCCAACCAACCGTCTTCAAATAACTGGTGCCAGGTCTGAGCCATGTGGTGTGCTGCATGGAGCGCAGAGCCAGAGTCATCACCCACCCACCAGTCAGTACTGTCAACTAAAAGTGTGAAAGTCGGGTGGTGTGGCTGTGGGAGAAAGTCGGAGCTGGAAGGAACCAGCAGCAGACTCGTAATCAAGAAACAAGAAGCAAGGACAAGGTAATGAGTAATATTTTCACTGTCTTGACAGTCTGGAGTAACAGAGAAAAAAAGGCACCATCACAAATTCACTGGCAGTCTCGACCTGGCACAGTGGTGGGTGGGTGCGTGCCTCACTTGATGAAAAACTACTATAATTGAAAACAATGTAGTCGAGGGGGGCTGCCTGTGCTGTGTGCTCACTTCCTACCAATAGGAGCTTAGACAAACCAATAGAAACATATAAACATAGAAGATGACTGCAGATAAGGACCGCAAGGCCCATCCAGTCTGCCCATTTCTTTTCTACCTTATGGATGTGCCATCGGCCTTTCCTGTCAATGGCCTATCTATTTATACTCATCTGTATTGCCCCTTATGCCTATCCCATGCCTGTTTGAAGCCCTGCACTGTATTCATACCCACCACTTCCTAAGGTAGGCCATTCCATGCATCCGCCACCCTTTCTGTGAAAAGAACTTCCTCACATTACCCCTTAATCAGCCTCCTCTAATCTCATGCTGTGTTCTCTTGTCCTGCTATTTTCTTATATTGAAACATGTTAGATTCTTTCACCTTGTTAATGCCCTTAAGGTGTTTGAATGTTTCAATCATATCACCTCTCTCCCTCCTTTGCTCTAGGGTATACATGTTGAGCTCTGTTAATCTGTCTCGTATGTTTTCTGATGCAGTCCTTGCACCATTTTGGTTGCCTTTCTCTGGACTGCCTCGATTTGTAATGTCCTTGTGAAGGTGTGGCCTCCAGTACTGCATGGGTACTCCAGATGGGGCCTAACAAGTGTCTTGTAAAGAGGATTATTACCACCCTCTTCCGACTTGTGATACCCCTACTAATACACCCCAACATCCCCTAGCCTTACCTACTGCTTTAGTGGCCTGCTTGGATGATTTCAGGTCATCAGTGATGATGATGATGCCCAAGTCTCTTTCTTCCCTTGTGACTGCCAGCAACTCCCTCCAGCCTATAGGTGACTTCAGGGTTTCTCTTCTCTATGTGCATGATCTTGCACTTCTTTACGTTAAACCCCAGGTGCCACTCTTCTAACCATTTTGCTACTTCATCCAGATCTCTTTCATCCCCACCCCATCTGGATCATCTACTCTTTTGCAGATCTTGGTGTCACCTGCAAAGAGACAAACCTTACCCTCCAGTCCATCTGCAATGTCACTGATGAAGATATTGAAGAGCACTGGCCCCAGGACTGATCCCTGAGGTACCCCACTTGTGACTTGCATCTCTTCTGACTGTATACCATTTACCACCACTCTCTGTTTTCTGCCCATCAATCAGTTTGCCACCCAGTTGACCAACCTCTGACCCACCCCAAGCCTACCCAGCTTATTAATCAATCTTCTATGTGGAACAGTATCAAAAGCTTTGCTGAAGTCAAGTTAAGCAACATCAACTGCTCCTTGGTCCACCACTCTGGTTACCCAGTCAAAGAAATCTATGAGATTAGTTTGACAGGACCTTCCTTTGTAAACCCATGCTGTCTTGGATCCTGTGCTCCTATGGATTCCAGGTATTGCACTATCCTTTCCTTAAGGAGTTTCTCCATAATCTTGCCCACTACTGAGGTAAGACTGACTGGTCTGTAGTTCCCTGCCTCCTCCCTGCTACCACTCTTGTGGGTGGGATCACATGAGCCCTCCTCCAGTCTTCTGGGACCTCCTGTGCTCAGAGACTCACTAAACAGTTCTGATAATGGCTCTGCTAGTTCCACCCTTAGCTCTTTTAGTACCCATGGGATGTATGCCATCAGGTCCATTGCCTTGTCCACCCTGAGCTTATCAAGCTCTTGCAGGACCATTTCTTTTGTGAAGGGACTAGTGCACACCTCCCTCCCCTGTGTTCATGGTGCTGAGCAGTGGGCCCTGCCTACCTTCTCTTCAGTAAATACTGAGCAGAAGTATCTGTTTAGGATAGATGCTTTTACATGGTCCTCCTCCTCACATGCCCCTTATCCCCGTTGATCTTAGCAATACCCCTCTGGACTTTCTCCTTTCACTAAGGTATCTATAGAAAGTCTTGTCACCTTCTTTACTGTTTGTGCTAGTGTTTCCTTGGTTTGGGCCTTTGCCTGCCTGCCTTCCCTGCTTCCCGTGGGAAAGTTTGGTATTCTCCCTATCTTCATCCTGCTACATTCCTTATATTTCCTGAAGGCCAGCCTTTTGGCTTTGACCTTTTCTGCTACTGTTTTGAGAACAAAAGTGGTTTCCTTCTTCTTTTGCACTTCCTTTTCTCTCTAACATAATGGGATGTTGCTTCAGGTATTGTATATCCTAATGCTTGCCCACTTTGCCTGTACCCCCTCACCTGTATTTCTTTTGCCAGGGCTAGCTTAACTCTGTTGGCCGTCTTATCAAAGTCAGCTCCTCTGAAGTCCCATATTTTTGCCTTGGAATGGGATGATTTAGTTCTAGTGGCCAAATTGAACCATACCATGTAATGGTCACTGGCCCCAGGTGACCTTCTACCTGGAGATCTGTGATCCTTTCCTGTTAGTCAGTACTAGATCTAGGATAGCCCAGTCTCTTGTGGGTTGTTGTACCACTGCCAGTTGTTTGAGGCCCTCCCCTGCAGGGAATCCACCATGTGTCTAGTTCTGGCAGTCTTTCCAAAACAATGAAATGCATGAAATAAAATCTTCATACTTACCAGAATGGATTTCACATGGATATTACATCACTTCCTCTCTGTACAGTACAGCTACAGTACCATTCCCAACGAGTTTTAGGGATGGAGCCTTTCTTGTTACCCTGTAAAGAAACAAAATAAGTGTACGTATGTGTTTTACCATTGTGCCTCTGAAAAGCTACAGAAAATAAAACATACAACTAAAGGAAGTGAAGCAGCATAACAAACATTAGTACATATACTCACTTTATGGTTTAAATATTAAGAAGCTTTGTGTCTCTCTGGCTGATGGCTGTGGTGGTCCGGACAGACTCAGGCTTGGTGGTGGCAGTAGCTAACATCAGTCCCGTGGTGGTGGGGGCAGACAGACTCAGGCTCAGTGGCGGCAGTGGCTAACATCAGTCTCGGTGGTGGTGGTCTGGGGGCACACCGTCTTTGAAAAACTTCAGTTAAAACCTGCCAACATTAATCACATCATCATCCTCATAAAGAAAGCTGCCCTCACAGTCATCAATGTCTGAAGTCTGACCACTGGGAAATTCTTTCTCCATTGTGGTCTTCTACATCAGTGGTAGGTGGTTTCAGGCAGCCACTGCCAGTGCCACCAGGATGCTCCATTTCCACATCAGCAAGACCACCATGACTAGGCCGGTGCACGAATACCGAGGCTGCAGTCTGTGCTGGTATGTGCTTCTCATTCATAGTAATGAATGTTAACAAACTAACATTTGCAGGAGACAGGTTTGTCCGGCGATCCTGACTATTGCACCTGCTGAGCTGAATACCTTCTCAACACTTACACTGGAGGGTGGGCATGTGAAGTACTTCAGTGCCACTGCAGTCAGCTCTGGCCATTCACTGACCTTTCCACTCCAGTACAAAAGGATCTTCAGTTATTGTCAGATGCCTGTTTTCAGACAAATATGACTCAGCCATTGTCTGTGCCACACTAAGTCCAGTTGTTGATGCATTATCCTGTTCTCCGAATCATTTATTTCACAAATACCCACTTGGGACAAAGCCTCCCAAAGTGGATTGGTGCCAACCACTTTGGATGACAGACCACCTGGAACTGCAGTCCCTTCCCTTGCAGGATATGCATGATTGTCCTCCAGGTACCCTTCAGCCAGATTATGCTGCTGAGGTTTGCTGACCTTGACGTGACTTCTGTGCCCCATGAACCAAACAGCGCCAGTTCACCACTGATATTTTTACCTGTTCAGGCCCTCCTCCAGTACTGATGCAATTCCACGTTTGTATCATGGGTCCAGCATTGTTGCTATGGCAAAGTTGTCACTATACTGAATGCTCACAATGTGACGATTCTGGTCAAATACTGTCAGCATGTGTTGCAGCAACATACTGCTTCCACCGTCTTCGACAACATCAAGGCTATGCTGTACATTCACCAATGTCTGCCTCAGCACCCACAGCAGTGGAACTGATTGGCTAATGGAGGCAGACTCACCACTCACTGCCTGTGTGGCATGTTCAAAAGGCCGCAAAATTGTTATTACAGAGTCCATGAGGCGCCACTGTTCAGTCGTCATAGACATGGAGGCCCGGAACTGTCACTGCTAGTGTGCATAACAAGGTATTCTGAGATGGTTTTATATTGTTCATACAGCCTCTCTGCCATGTATAAAGTGGAGTTCCATCGATGACAACTTCCAGCTTCAAGCGGTTCTGAGGCAGGCTGTTTTGTATCTGCAACTGCCGCAGTTGGTCACGGGCCTTTCCAGATCTTGAAAAGTGACAGCAGATCGCCGTGCAATGGTCAGCATTTCCTTTATATCAGGGTGCTGCAGAAACTCCTGAACCACAAGATTTAAACAGTGGGCCATGCATGGAACATTGAAAAACAACCATTCGTGATGCATTTCACCACATTTGACCCATTGTCACTTGTTATGAAACCTGCTTTCAGGGACAGAGGGTTTAGCCATCTGTCAATTTCAGTCAGTACCACATCCAACATGTTCTCACCAGTGTGTGAACAAGTCACATTGGCATAGCAATGGTTGCATGCTGTCGAATTCCTGGAAGATTGCTTCTGCAACAATCCACCTTCCTGCACTGATTATTCACACTACCAGCATCACAAACAATCCCGGCGGCGCCCAGTCGCGGTTATACACAAATATGAACTCCCGCTGTTTTGCCACTTGTCCACATATCCATATTTAAATGGATGAATGGAAGGAGGAATGTTGAAGGGTATGTCTTACTGAGTCGGACACAGTGCGGAACAACTGGGACAACGCGGGTAGAAAAGTATGTTCTGGATGGGACTTTTCATTTTGACAGCACGGCAGCAAACTGCGAACCCAGAATTCTCCACAAAGGAGAAGGGCAAAAGATCAATTGTCAGCATTTCCACCACAGCAGCATTAAGTTCACGTGCCACTGTATGATTGGGGGAACTTCAGCTTAGGCGAAAAACACTCTGTAATGTGGGCTGACTTAAGCGTTTTACATGGGTGTGTTGATCACAAATGGTTTATGCTTTGTGATGAATGGAATTGGCAGGGGTGGAGTGTGAACATTTGATGAAGACGGTTGCACAGGTGATGACAAACCCAGAAATGCTGTTATTTTGCCAGATTTGCCAACCGGGTTGATGTACCACTTGCACTAGACATACTGCATTCACCACCACAAAACTTTTACTCTCACCAGCACTGGACAACATTTCAAAGTCATTATGGTCCTCCACCTCATCATGCCTGTAGTAACCCTCTGCTCTTATTACTGCACTACTGCACACATTTAATTTCCTACTGGGCTTAACAGCCATGAAAAGGGATAACATGCTGGCTATGGTTGCCGGTGATGAAGGTGAATGCCCCACTGTGGTATTAGCTCCCAGCTTGTGCTGGATCCACAGTGCCAAGTGCCTGTTCTTAAGATGCGTATGCTGTCCTCCTGTGCCCAGATTGCTCCCTTTTACCTCGACTCACACTCTCATGGCAAACCTGGCAGATTGCAACTGACTCATCATTTGCATCTTGAACAAAAAGTCCCAAACAAGGGATTATGATGCTCTGCTTTTAACATGTCCATGATGTGGCTTATTTAAGTCTGTTATTTTAAGCACTGAAATGGAAGGCACATTATGTTTCAGGCACTGCACACCTGGACTGCAACTGACCACCACGACTACCTATCATTGATTACTGCGTCATCAACATCATCAACTAAAACCGGTAGATCACATGTTTTTACTGGGGCGGATTCCTGCAAACAGACTCAGACACAGCCACTTTGAATTTCTTTTCTCCGCTTCCCAACTGGGGTCAATTACATCATCATCATATTCATCAACGCCACACACATCCACATCTTCTGTTTGGATGCTAGCATGTGGACTGCATCTTGCAACAACTGTAACATCATCATCATCATCACATTCATCCTCAGCATCTACACCACCATCACCTAATGTTTTCCACCACACTGTGAATCACTGCATGGAAAACGCGGACGTTAAGTGCCATGGTGGATGGAATATCATTGTATGCTATCGTTGACATGATTATCAGAATCCTCAGATTCAGTTACTGGGATGTTACTGGGAAGTACGACATCATCTATGCTGCCACTCACTTGCACTGCATCACACTCAATATTTTTGGATGTGGTACACTGGTCAGAATTAGAACTTGACACAACAATACTAATACTAATACTACCTCCACCACCACTAACATCAGTAACACTAACACTACCAGCTGGAAAACATCATCTCCTCCAACGATGAGTGAAGCTACTGAATGGGCTGTAAAAACATTGCAGGAGAAACACCTTTCCTCACATCAGCAATGCACTTCTGCATCTCGTGCTACTACCACGTCCACAGACCATCTTACTGCCAACATTGCCATGGCAGAAACAGCTTTGCTTGCACGTCTCTTTGCAGGCATTTTGGGGATTAATCACAATATTATAACCAAATTCAGATTTTGATATGTTCACTCTCTGATTGGAGGGCGCTGGTTGTGAAGCCAAATAAATAACTGTGGCATCAGCAACAGATAAGAGACTACTCTAAGACTGTCACGGAACTAAAACAACTTCAGTAACCAGTGGTGCTGATGAGGTCACAAAACAATCCAATCTGATAAAAATACCTTTTGAATGTGGGGGTGGGGGCACTGAATATAGACAGTGTTGATTTTTACCACGACCAAGCAGCAAAACTAAGAACAGATACCACGATCGCGAGTACAAAATCAGGCAGCTGCAGTGGATAGCAGGTTCACACCGCCGCGCCTGCAATTACACTAGTCTGTGACACAATAAAGGTGTATTATTTGATGCACTCAACACTACACACACACAACAGTTTGTCGCAATGCTGAATGACGAATGTGTAGCAAATGCAAACGTTCACTATGCCACGTTACGTATTGTAAATTTGTAATGTAAACAACCTGAAGTTATGAACTGCTGCACCACATCCACACAATGAACAGCAAGAAAATGTCAACTATTACTGACAATATTACTGTGTGTACATTAACACAGTCAGCTATACAACAAAAATATAACCAACAAACAAAGAACCACTATTTCACCAATTTAAATCTACCTACACCACAGATACGCCTCTCCCAAAGCACACTGTCTTTCACCACATACACTCGATGTTGTAAATTAACATTCAAAATCCACACAAAAATAAAATGCTTGATGATATGAGCATAGGAGGGTTTCCTACAATCGATGAACTAAAGTTGGATCCAAAAAATGCAAAATGCTTTTGAACAGCTTTACAAGATTCCTATCACAGACAGCTATCAGAGCACACTGTCTCCTACTCCTTCCTACTCATACTACCCTGAACTGAGGCTGTGCCAATCAATATAGAGCCCATGTGACCTGAAATCCCATGAATCACTGCAAAATTCACCTTCAGCGCTCAAAAAAACAAGGCAAAATGAGGTGATGCACTGCCTGCAATGCATAGCCTTAAATTTAACAGAAGTAGTGGTCTGGGGAGCCGGAGTAATGCAAAGTCATTGTTTCCAATGGACTTGTGTTCCTCATCATAATGCAAGTACTCCGCTCGCATTGTGGAGCACTCAAGAATCCGCTTGCTCCATGAATCGCTTCACAGAGCGGATTGAGCCCACTTCATCCACCACTAGTTATAGTAAGTTAAATTACTAGTGCCCCTGTAAATGAGATCACTGTGTGGATACCCCTCTGATCCACCCCTTCCTGCTTTGCTACAGGAAATGTCATGACTGTGCTACCCAATAAAAGGAGTGTGTGTGGGGTGGTTGGGGATGGGGTGGGTGGCTGGGCCCTTCCCTGCCGAAAAGAACCACGAACAAAAGAAACAAGGAGGTAAGAGCAGAAACAATCAGCCAGCAACCAATGCAGTAGCTCTGAAAGCTTATCCTAATGATAGATAAAACTGTAAATCCTGTAAAGCACCACCTGTAATAATTTCACAGAAGACATACCCTGTAAGAAACACTTTGCTACACAGAAAAATAAAGCAGTAACAAAAGATATACCTTGCAAAAGACAATTTGAATCAGAAGATTACAGCAGTAATCTGTAGCACACACTGTAGGCACACCCTGTAATAATGCAGCAGAAGGTATACCCAGCAACAACAATTTGAATCAGAGAAAATAAAGCAATGAAATGTTAGCAATAAACAGTAACAATCCCTGTAAGTACAAAATAAGAATGACAACACACAGTAAATCTGCCTAGCGAAAGAAGCCTTAATCCTTTTCCTTTCTCTGGTAAAGTTTTTTGCTCTGTCCTTTCAAGCAACCTAGAAGAAAAAGCTCAGGTGAAGCTATGTGCCTTGGCCAGCAAACCTAGTCTTCCACCTACATTATTATATTTTGAGTCTTTTGACCTAACTAATGTTATCTTTTTTCACGCCAATTGCTAGGTACTTCATTCAGAGGTGCTCTGAATCTGATGAAGCATCAAGCAGTTGGCATGAAATGTTAGGTCATTCAAAATGAATTGGGACTGGAGGGTATCCAAAATGCTAGAACCGAGACAGGCAGAAGACCCATTAAAACCAGAATGTCTGAAGCAAGTTGGAACAAGTGCACTGTTTTCTCATTGAGGGTAAAATCTGCAGTGGTGGGACTTGCACAACCAGAAAGAATGAAAATCTGGAACGGCCATTTATCTGGATGGAACGGAACAAAGAATGTAGTTTGTGCCTGTTCCAGACATTCCATTTTGTAGTCGGTTGAACAACTTGCACAGTTACACTTTCAGCCATTATGGTGCAACATTCTGGAATTCACCCAATCCCTTCTTTTCTCTCTGAACTAGAAGCAGGAGCATCTTATCATGGATGGTTATCACAGTTGTTTTGCACTGTGGTTTTGGATTTTGCATATGAACTCATCCAACTTGTCTATTGTAAGACCATGTCCCCACCATGGAGTACACAATATTTGAGTGGATGTATCATCTGTGTTGTCGATGCTTTGAGGCATTTCATTTTCTACAGTTGCTGACTGTTTTTTTTTTCTGCCATTCTCAGAAGTCAGCAACTGTAGAAAATGATTCTCTTAAGGTGCAGTCCCACTCCCAACCCACATTTAGTGAGGAGGAGGAGGAGGAGACTGGGGTGGGGTCCAGGGATTTGGTTAAGATTATGCATTGCTGAGTCTGACTGGCCCATTGGTTCAGAATTCAGGTGTTGGAGTTCAGAGGTGAAGGTGCTGGTGGTGAATCCTGACTTTGTGATCCCCAAATCACACCAAACTCTGTGTACCTTATTTGATCTGTAACTATAATCTAACATAAAAATGTCCCTGGTTTATGAATTAGGTGAGTCGTGGTTTCAGCAGTACAGTCCTTTATTTGTACTGTCTGATATTTATAGAACATGTTCAGCTGAACAAATAATGCTTCCTTGACTATGCTGCTGTTTCCAAAGACAGCTATTAGGACTGGACAATGCAGTGGCTATGTTTACATGAGCTGGACAGTTTGGCTTGACAAATATATTGACCTTCGTTGCTGGCAAACTTCTCTGGCGAACTTTTCCTTTTGTATTATCTACTCAGTGAAAAAAAATCAGTGTATTGTTCTTATCTGCCAAACCATTCTCAGGAGGTGAAGTTGGGATTAGTCCACACAGATCAAGCCAAAATAAAGTTTGAAGTTACACAGGGATCAAAAGGGGTTGCTGGGTTTGTTTGTTTTTTGGTTCATTTATCAAAAGGTGTGACCTAACAGAAACAAATGTATAATTCTGCCTGATGCAGGTAATACTGTGTTGTAGTACTATTGTCATGCAAGAGGCAGTATAGTGTAGTGCCTCTTGCATGACAATAGTACAAGAGGCAGTATAGTGTAGTGGTTAAGGGCACTGGGCTGCAAACATGGAGATGTGGGATTGAATCTACAGCCCACTTCTGGCCTGCATACTGTATGACTCTTCCCTGAGCAGTCACTTAAACTTTGTTGTGCTCCCAGGTTGTATCCGGAAACAACCTTCAGCTTAATGTGTCTTTCTTGGCTAAACAATTTCCTCTTTCCCTTTCATGCAGTCATTGAGTTGATGTTCTGTGTCAACTAAATTTAAACTGTTGGGTGACTGGCTACATAAAGTCATGTTTTCTTTAATGTTGCTATCACTATCAGTATTAATTTCTAGTGGAAAGAGACCTTAAGTTATTGCAAAGTACTTGCAGTTAGGCTGAGTGATAAGGTTATAAAGCAAATTGATTTGGTAATTTATTTTATTTATTTATTTAGCTTTTGTTGACGGGTAAGTGCACTAGACAAATCCTGCCTATTTTCAGGCACGACCGGGGAGGGGATACAGATGAATGCCAACTGACCTTGAACCAGATTAAGCTGTTAGTGGTATTTTTTTAGTGAATGAGAGAAATTGGCCAGGACACCGGGAAATCCCCTACTCTTTCGATAAGTGCCATGGGATCTTTAACATCTACCTGAACTACCACCAATCCAGGCAGATGGGACCTCAGTTTAACGTCTCATCCGAAAGACGGCACCTCAGAAGTGCAGCACCCCTCTCATGCTGCACTACAGTGTCAGTATTGGGATATTAACCCAAGTGCCAGATGTGGGAACTGAACCCACAGCCCTCTGATCGCCTGGCCTCAGAGGCGGTGGTGCTACCATCGAGCCACTGACACTGTTAAAGCAAAAGCGGCATAACTGCAAATCAAAGCTTGGCCTTCTAATGCCATGTGGGGAGTAAACTGTTAGCACAAACTCATTACAAAGTTAGAATTCCTAACATTTTATTTCTCATGCTGTGTATTGTATCTGTTTAATTCCCTTCATTTTAAAGTCGTATTGCTTGGGGCGGGACTGGAGACTGCAAGCTAGAGATATCTTGCTGTGATTGAGAAATGAATCTGTAACCCCAAGGGTCGGGTTGATGGAATTTGTTTGTGTTATTAGCCTGTCGGTGCCTCCATATGTAACCCCTACCTGGGACCTGGGTCCGGGAGAAAACTGTTGCTCGGTGCACCTTGGCTAGGTTTGACACTCCGCAGGGGTACCAAGTAATCCAGACACAGGAGCAATAGCTGAAAGGTCCATACCATGAGTTGGGATTCTAAGGTGTGGCTTTTATTCACAACACAACTGAACAATAAGGCATAGATGGACCCCATGGGGCTACACTCCTGGTAAAGCAGATATATCCTGACAGACACACATTTCTTCTCACTCGGTAACCCTCAGGTTCTGAATCTCCTGGGCTCTTGGCCCTACTGGTACTCTTCTCAGAACTTCCAGCATGGCACCCGGCCAGCATCCTGGACTTCTATCCATTGGGCATGGATCATTTCTTGGTGGCTCCTACTACCACCCATGAGCACATCCAGGCTCCATAAAGGGAATACTCTCTACAATCCCACGTCTGGGTACTTTCTTGAGCACTGGCCATATACCGAGAGAAAGCAACAGGAGTCCCAAAGTGAACCCATAGATGCGAATAGGGTTACCCAAGTGGGGTCTCCCACCTTTGCTCCCCACAATCTACCCGCCATTCCTCTGACTGAACGCCTTCTGTGAAAACTCCTGACTTTGTAGATTATCACTTTAAATGTATTTACATTCAATCTACAGTCTCTGAAACTCCAATTGTGCTGACTTGAAGCATACTTGTTAAGTGGCAATGTCCATCCCTGTAGACCCCCACTGATTAAAGATGTCCAAATCCCACACTCTTAAAGCACTGCACTTGGCTGTCCTTTCCTGACCCACAGTGACAGATACTTAAAACACATTGTCTCTGGTGAAACATAGGCTCTTTTCAGAGCAGACTCACTCCTGATTGCAGGTGCCCCACAGGCTTCTTCTCAAAGGAAAACCCAACAAATCTCTCTGGTGCATCAACACAAATCTTCACACAGCTTTCTTTACCTCAAGCCAGGCCAGGGTTGCCCTGGAAGCTGGCTGATGGTTCCCCCATCCCGCAGGGGAGGGGCCCTGAACCAACTAAGGAGCAGTCTCTACCATTTCAAACATATTCTTCTGTGTTCCTCTTATGGTGAGAACACATACCGAACTCAACTAGCTCCTATCAGAGCTGAAGGCTCTGAGGGCCTGCCTACAGCAGAGCACCTCCTCCCTCCACTAGAGACTGCACAACACTCTCACTTCAAAACCCCAACATTCTACCTAACTCCCAGCTGCAGCATTCTATTGTGGCTTATGCTGCTGCGAGGAATTCTAAATGATG
The DNA here is from genome assembly GCA_016271365.2 of Neoceratodus forsteri. Classification (NCBI taxonomy): domain Eukaryota; kingdom Metazoa; phylum Chordata; order Ceratodontiformes; family Ceratodontidae; genus Neoceratodus; species Neoceratodus forsteri. Next base: position 152,813,359 of record CM028131.1, on the reverse strand, counting down.
TCATTTCTCCAGCTCAGCAGAGACTAAGCACAGAGCAAGACAGAGTGAAGCCCATCTAACTGGTGCTTCAGTAGCTGCCTGTCCCTGCCTACCACTAGGTCTAACTGGGATTCTTGTAACCTGGGTAACAGGGGTTGACATCATTTGGGCTTTTGCTAGTTGTATGGATAAAGTTACAGAAACACCCTATAATGTGATCACAGAAGAAAAAATATGGTCTAATTTGGGTACTCGCTATGATTGCAGTGATGCTTGTTTTATGTTGTGTTATTTATTCAGTAAAATCCTCAAAATGCACCACAGAATGCCAAATACCCCAGAGCTTCTGGGGAGCCAGCACCCAGACCCCAGCCATTTGTTGAGCCCTCTCCAGAAAAATAAAGTTGTCTCCTGTGGGGGTGATGGTCTGTAGACAACTGGCTAGTTTGAGGGAGGAACTGTGGAGGTTGGGAGGAGTTTAAGTGGCAGGGCAGATGAGTATGCTAGGCATCCTGGCTGGGGGAGGGGATGGCAAGAGGGATGGGGAAGAACAACTAGGGACTGAAACTGACCCCAGTATCAGAGGCTCTAGCAGAAAAGAGAGGAGAAGGGAGGGGGTGCCCATGAGGGGGCCTCCTGATGGGGAGGAAGAGACCACGAGAGTACCAGCGGAGAAAGCAGATGGCTGCGGGTAGGGAGGCACCAGGTGGGACCAGGGGCATGGAGGGAACAAGTCAGAGGGGGAACCCATGGGGAAGAGATGTGGAGGGTATCAACTAAGAATAGATCGAGCCTCTGATATGGGACAGAGAGGGGAGCAGGAACATACTGAAGGGGGAGGACAAGCAGGGCATGAGAGGGAAGTAATAGGTGGAAGAGGTAGTGAGGATGAAAGGGTAGAAGGGGCTAGTAAGGAAGGAGGGGTGACTGGAGGAGAGAAGGCTATGGGAAGGAGAAGGATGGGAGGGGCATCACTATTGGGGTCGAAAGGAATGGGGCTCTAAATCGACAACAACGGGATAGGAGAGGAGTTGGAAATCAGCAGGAAGGAGGGAGGTTGACATGGAAGCCCAGTAAAGTAGTCAGGCTGGGAGGGGTTCAAGGGGATGGGAGGAATAAGGCAGAGAAAAGGGGTGAGGCAGAAGTAGGGGTGCAGATACAGAAGTCACAGAGGGTACAGCTGGAGGGACAAGGGCAGGGAAGAACAAATACTGGGTGGTGGAAAGGGCATTAGAACAGAAAGGGGAAGGACGGGGGTACTGGTCCTAGGGATTCTATACTGAAAGGAGTGAGATGGGGCAGAACCCAGCCATATTTGGGTTGAAGTTATCCCAGGTTGACTGCAGGAGGGGCAGGGCAGGCATGGCTCAAGTGTGCAATGAGGGGAGGAAGAAACCTCATTTAGTGTTGCACATGGGTACAAACGACTTGGTGGGGGAGACTGTGCAAGTAGTGAAGGGAGGTTCAAGGAGTTGGGCAGACAGTGTGAGGGGTGGGGAGTCGGTGACATTCTTGGGGTACTACTGGTACCATGTACAAGCACAGGGAAGTAGGATCGAGGAGTTTGATGACTGGCTGAGGATTGGTGCCACAACAAAATGATGGGTTAGTGACTAACTGGGGTGGGGTCTGGGGAATAGTGACTTGTACATAGGGGACAGACTACACTTGAGCAGGGCGGGAGGGAGTATTAAGGTGGGATTAGAGGAGTATATCTCTACTAAGGTGGATTTAAACTAGTTGGGGGTGGCCAAAGATTGAGGTTGGTAGAAAGGTCTGGACAGGAGCCTAATGAGCTCACCCCCAAGATATAGGTAAAGGTGGAGATGTAGTAACCCTGGGAGAGGGTGGGCAGAGTGGTCTGAGGTAATACAGAAGGCACCACCACCCGTGTAAGAAAAAGGAAGAGAAAGGGTGCAGACTACCAGGAGGAGGGACACAGACCTAGGAGAAGAGTGATGAGAAGAAGGTACTGGTGGAAGGTGGTCTCTCTCAATGCAAGAAGCCTGGGGAACAAAATTGCAGAGCTTCAGGCACTGCTTTCAGAGGGAAGGTGGACATTACTGCAGTGAAAGAGACTTGGGCCACAGAGTACCATGACTGGGACTTGTCAATCCCAGGATAGAGGAGGGACTGGGGGTTGGAATGGGGTGGGGTTGCACTCTATGTGAGGGAATGGATCAAATGCATAAGGGACGAGGGAGAAGAGGAGAGGACAGAGGCACTTTGGGTGCAGCTCCTGGACTCCAAGGGCAGAAAGCTGAGGCTGGAGTGGTGTACAGACCACCAGCCCAACCGGGGAACTGGATGGGGAGTTGGCAGAGCAGATAAGAAGGGTGTGTAGAAGGTGTGGTGATAGTGGGGAATTGTAACCTACCAGGGTTGACTAGAGTACCCGGCCACTAGCAGTATCAGGGAGCAGGTGCTCCTGATGGATTCCAGGGCGGCCTCCTGCACAATCAGTAAGTGGACCTACAAGGCTTGGTAGCACTCTGAACCTAGTACTGGCAAATGGGAAGGTGGTGAGGGAGGGAAGGGTGGAGGACCCACTAGCTAGTAGTGACCACCAAACAGTGTGGCTTGCTCTTGTGCTGGGCAGGAGACAGGAGGCACGGGCACCAAGGTGGTGGACTTTAGTAGGGTGGACTTTGTGAGGATGGGAGCAATACTGCAAGGGAGACTCCAGGATATAAGGCTGGGGATGGATGCAAGAACAAAAGTGGGAGTCATAAAGACTGGGCTAACAGAAGCCACAGTAGCCTGCACCAGGGCCAGGAGTAAGAAGAGCAGAGCCAAGAAACCATGCTGGCTGAACAAGGAACTGCTGCAGGGTGAGGGCAAAGAGGGCTGCATACCGGAAGTACAGGAGAACAGGAAGGGAGCAGATAGAGGGCTTATGGAAGTTGGTCAAGGGATGTGGCCAGGAGGGTGAAAAAGCTAAGGCATCCAGGAATTAAGGTTAGCACAGGGCATAAAGGGAGGAGAAAGGACTTTTAGGTATGTCAGGAAAAGAGGAAGTGTAGGAACATATTGTGAGGATAAAGCTGGGAGGGATTGGGTGGAAAAGGGTGAGAAGCAAGACGAAATTCTAAATGAATACTTCTGCTCCATTTTCACTAAGGAGAGGGATGGTACACTATCAGCATGGGCTGGGAGTGAGGAAAGGGGGAGGTGATAGACAAAGTGATCACATGGAGTAGGGTGTTAGAGGAGCTAAGGGCAATAAGGGTGGGCAAGGCACCAGGTCCCGATGGCATCCACCGCAGGGTGCTGAGGAGATGGCGGAGCTGTTGGCTGAGCCGCTAGCAGATCTGTTCAACACCTCCTGGAAGCGGGGTGTGCCCCAGGACTGGAGGGGTGGCCCATGTGGTGCCCCATACACAAGAGTAAGCCTAGAGAGGAGCCAGGAAGTTGTCGGCCAGTCAGTTTCACATCCATAGTGGGTAAGCTTATGGAGGCGATACTGAAGGAAGGGCTGGTGGCATTACTAGAAAGTAATGGCCTCCAAGATGGCGGCAACATGGATTCATCTCAGGGAGGTCTTGTCAAACCAATCTAATAGAGTATTGGGTAAAGCCAAACACCCCAAGCCACACCCTCAACACTTGTAGGTGTCTGTAGGACAGGGTGAGGTGAAATGGCATGAACGTTATGGGTGACAACCCAAACTCATACCCCAAAGCTTTTCGTCTCTGCAGGGTGGAGGTGGAGTTGGTGTGAGTTCAATACATCAAGGCCATTCCCTACTCTGCATCCGTCTAACTCCTGCATTTCCAGTGCTAATATCAGCAAGCAAACATTCAGCATTGACAAATGATTGTTTATTTTCCAAGCATTCACTTTTCAGAGCACACAGATTACCGGGAAGTGGGGCAGCTGAAAGGGAAAGTAAAGGTTTGCCACTCTATGGAAGCCTGCTTATCTAGCTGCCTGGTCTGGTTGCACACATGCCATGGATTCCTCCACGGCTTGCTGGCACAGTTCTACAGTGATTTTATACAAAGCCAGCAGCCAGAGTCCTAATAATACAGGAGCATCAGTAATTATTTACACAGATACCAAGTGGCAGCAAAAATAGAAGTGAATGTTTGCCACTCGGTTCCAAACAGTTCCTACTTCAATGCAGGATTTCTTTGGCATAACATTCTACATAACAACAGAGCGGCAGCAAAATAATTTAAACAAGGAGACATAATGCCTCTCGTTATACTCATATTCCACCTTTCAGAGTGGATGTTATTTTGTATTTAACTGCCATTTTAAACATTTCTAAACATTCCTGCACCATATATATACAAATGGCATAGGCATCTTAGCTTATAAACTGAATTAAGCCCTGCAGCGCTTTTAAACTCATTATATGCACAAAATGCACTTTATTCAGCCAGCACCTTATATCTTGAAGACACTGTATATCTTTGGCATTTAATGCCATAAATGCACCTTATTTCATTCTTGCCAGCTAGCCTTAGCCTGGTGCATTGTTTTGGGAGTTCTTGGTGAGGGATGGAAATATGGAAATTAGAAATAAAACTAGTAAGGAAAAGTTTAGAGAGAGATAGAAAAGACTGACGTGGGTGGCCAACCCACACCAGGGGCGGAAAAAGATAAAGTATAGTATAGGGAGATACTGTTGCTAACAGATTTCAGTAGGAAAAGAAGAAGATAGGAAAGGCATCCCTCCACCAGTGTTTATCAGACTAGCGGAACTCAGTTCTGCCACACTCCTCCCTCTTTAAGAAAAAAACAGTAACTCTTACAACAACTGGTTTTAGCAACAAACCTCCAGAATGTATGTACATTCCATACTGATGGGGTTTGGGTTGGAGCTTCCACCCACCCACACTTTAGAAGCTCCACCCCAGGGTCCCTTTAAACAATAAACAAATTACAGTACAGTCTTCACTGCACACACCATAATTACTTCATTACCCTGGGGTTTAAACACATTGCACTATTAACCATCATAGTACATCATTATAAGAATTTAATATATGCAAACATATTCATGTTTCATTCTCCTTCATTATATCTGCCCCATGTCATGACAAAAAATCTGCATTTTGTGTTGACTTCCTGACCTGTGTTTTACCACAAAATGATAAGGTTGCAATGTCGGTACTACCGCATGTTGCAGGCATTTTGGTCTTTCATTTGATTTATTCACACAAGTGGATTGTGATCTGTAGGAGAGTAAGCTCCGCACCTCACAAACAAAAGTGCAAAGCTTCAACTGCCCATTTGATGGCTAGGCATTCTTTATCAATTGTGGCATACTTTTGCTCCCTAGCTTGCAGTTTCCTGCTGATAAAAATGATAGGGTGCTCCTCTTCTTGAATGGGCTGACTCAGGACTGCTCCTATCCCAGTCTCAGAAGCATCCATGTGCACTTCAAAGGGAGATGAAAATCAGGGCACTTCAATACAGGTGAGACACACAGGCTGCCTTTATAGCGCTAAAGGCCTCATTACACTCAGGACTCCATTTACTAGGTTACTGCACCTTTCCTTTGTCAGGTCTGTTAATGGTGTTGCGATAGAAGCAAAATTAGCTATAAACCGCTGATAATATCCAGCTAGGCCTAGGAATGACCTGACATGTGGTCTTTGGCACAGGTCTGTTAGCTACTTCCTCTACTTTCTCTATTTCTGGCCGCATACCCATTACCCAAAAGAAATCCAAGGTATCTGGTTTGTGACATAGCCGGTGAGCATTTTGCTGGGTTTATAGTCAGTCCAGCTCTCTGGATGGAATGCAACACAGCGTCAACTGTGTGATGTGTGTCGACCAATCTGGACTATAGATGACAACATTGTGAAGAACAAGGATGCTCTAAAACCAATTGCAGCAGGGATTGTAAATTCCATTATGAAAGCTAGAGCTGAGCTGAGCTGAGCTGTTATGAAAAACAGACAGAATACGTGCCGATTCAAAATTGACATTTTAAACCTCAATAAACCATATTTTCCTATTGAAAAACAGTCTCAAATTGTATTATAAAAATAACATAACCCCCATTGAGAACTTGTTGGATTCTAATACCTTTGTTAGTTCAATGACATCGGAAGGTACACAGCTTTGTTCTCATATCCTGATGCCACCAAACTAACTTGGCATTGAGAATCTGCTCATTCTACTAACATACGAACATAAGAATTTGCAAGCAGATAAAGGTCTTATGGTCTATCGAGTCTGCTCGAGTGTGCAGCTAGCAACCCTTATACTGCAGTTGTCCCTCCTCCCTTCCTATCTCATCCCCTTTTGAAGCAGTCCACTGTTCTATAGGATAACACTTCTGGAGGCAACGTGTTCCACCCAGACACCACCTCTCTCCGTAAAAGTGTCTTCTCATTTCCCTCCTGAACCTTCCCCTCCAATCTGAGATCGTGACTGCAGTGTCCCTACCCCTTAACTTGAACTTCAATGAATGGAGGTTAATTATTCTATATATACTTCATCAGTATTGTGAACTCAAATATTGTGACATCACTGGTGACCAATCAGCCAGCAGGTGAGTTGCTCTTCTTGGTTAGCTGTAATATCATAATTAGGTCACAATGCTGATGATGTCATAATTAGTGAGGTCACAATGCTGATGACTTTAGTCAGACAGTCAAAGACAGCTCTTGCTCTCACAGCAGCTAGAATGTTTCAGTTAAAACATTTCATTTGCTGCTGCCCTCAACCTCCCAGCCTCTTTCTCACCCCATGGTCCTGTACTTGCAAGTTAGTGAATTTTATTTGCCCATTTGCCACTGTGCCTTTATCAGTTTTGCTACATTTGCCTATTTAGCCACATTTATATAAAAAAATTCAGTAACTGTATTATGTATACGTGTCATTATGTGATTTTTTGTCTCCCTTTGTTTCTGTCTGTCTTCCTACTCCTCTGGTCACACCTGGAAACAAGCCTCAGCTCAGTGTGCCTTTCCTGGTTATCAAATTTTAAATAAACAAATAAAATAAATTTCTAACTAGGGGTAAGTAAACAGATACATTATTGGAAGTGTAGGATCTGCATTGTAAATTGGGATCTTCAGTCAGGGTATAAAAAACAATAGTTATCAGTGTACTAGTCTGAGTTGGGGAAGGCAACTGACAGTCATCCCTGCAATTAGCTGAGTGAGGATAGCTGTGAATTGGGGTGTGTGGCTTAGGCAGAAGTGAAGCAGTTCTCTGCATTTAGATTTCCCTAGCTTTCTTACAAGAGCACTACAAAAGGATTCCCTCCTATCATATCCCATTCATGTTTGACTTGCAGCATGTGAGTGGAACAGGATTGCCTATTGAGTGTGTGAATACTATCCCAGTATTGTCCAAATATTCTATTCAGACCTCCAACTATTCGGTATTTGTATACTTATCTTTTTAAAAGATAAAGAAACAGCCCCCACCCCTTCTCAGCCCAGTTCCTTTCAAATATACAAGCCACCCATCCTCCATGCTCAGTTTGAAACCAATCCCCAAAAACTCCAATGACTGGCAACTGGCACAACTCACCTGCTTCCTTGGTCAGCTGCTGTCATTCAGCACTTGTTGCCCTAAAACAAATATGTTCCCTCATTCCTCCTACCCCACCCTGGTAGAAAGGCACCCTCCTCCCTCCTCCTCCCCAACACCCATGTCATGAAATGTGACTGATAAAAGAAGCTAGAAGGCAAATGACATAGCCTTCCTCCTCCACAGCCAGCCACCCTAGTGATCAGCTGTTTTATTATGCAAGCAAGTGCGGGAGCACTTTATTCACTCGAGTGCAACCAGCTATGGAGGAGGGAAGGTGCTGGGCCACCTTCTACTGTAGCTTCTTTATCCAGTCACTTTCCATAATAGGGTGCTGGGGGAGAGGTGCTGCTGCCGGCCTGGAGGGGTGAGGGACATATTTGTTTTAGGGCAACAAGTGCTGGAAAAGACAGCGGCAGGCTGAGAAATTGAGTGGGTTGTGTCACTCCCTCACTGGAGTTTTTTCTTTATCAGATTGTGTGTGTGCTGAGGGAGGAGGGTGGGGGCTTTTCTTTAACTTGTTTAAAAGAGTAGTTCCAAATAAATAGACACAAACAGTGCCACTATGCATTATTTGGGATCTGAATAATGAATAGTGTATTATTCGTGGTATTTGGGAAATAATATCCATTACTCGCCATCTCTAATTGCCATCTTATGCATTGGCAGGCGTGACTTAGGGTTGCGGAGCGGGATCAACCAAATAAGTGGGGACGCTTCATATATAGTTTGGTTAAAAGGGCAATGCCAAGAGGTTTTATAGTCATGTTACAGTTTTTATGGCGGGCACAGGTGCATCATCTAATGATTCAAAAGACTGAGATTTCTATAAAATGGGAGACCTAAGGATAGTTTCATGGAATGTAAGGGGGATCAATAGTCCAGTGAAATGAGCTAGAACACTACAAGAGATACAAAGGCAATAAGCCACTATTGCATTCCTACAAGAGCCATTTGGATAGTGAAGAACATAAAAAGCTCCGTGGGGATGGGTGGGAGAGGTACATGCAGCGCATATCTACAACAGCCTAACAAAAGGAGTGGCAATATTAGTAAAGAGGGATACCCTCCAAGTAACACAGGTAGAAACTGATCCAGAGAGGAGATACGTAAGACTGAAGGGAGAATATAGAGGCCAGAGATGCATCTTAATGAATTTATATGCCCCAAACAATGAACAAGAAAGGATATTGTTTCTAAACAAATGTCTCTTAGAATCTGTCACAGACCCACAGAGTTTGATAATACTGGGGAGGGATTATAACACAGTCATGGATTTGGGGCAGGATAGGATAGGGCTCTAAGGCGGAGGGCTCAGCCAGATCAAGCAGGTGTTGGCCAGGCTATGCACAGAACTGTCATTAGTGGACGTTTGAGATTTTCTAACCTAGGGGTAAAAGACTACACATACTACCTCGAAATACAAAATGTAATCCAGAATTGACTTATTTTTGGTATCTTATAACTGTATACAGTGCCTACATAGGACAGACATTGGTAACATCATACTGTCGGACCATGCCCGACCTTCTTAAGTTTAGAAATGTTCCCAAACCTAGAGAAACAACGTGGCACTTAAATGTAAGTCTTCTAATGCATAGTTATTTCAAAGAACTAATCCAGAAAGCCACTACAGAATTTTGAACACAATCCACCAGAGGATACGGAAGCAGGGTTAGATGGGACGCATTAAAATGTTATTTAAGAGGACATATTATCCAATATGCCTCCAGGTATAAGAGATCTAAAATTCAAGAGAGAGTAGCATTAGAAAGAAAAATTCTTCAGTTAGAACAGAACCATCAGGAAACTCTCGATTCAGAGACTAAAAAGATCTTGAGGAAACAAAACAAAAACTAAATGCGATATTAGACTGATAGGTGGAGGGCCAACTAAGGTATTGTAGACAAAGATACTATGAGCAGGGAGAATAGGGCGGGCAGAGTACTTGCCTGGCAAATCAGGAAGAAGCGAGAGCATCTAGAGCAATCCCAAGTTAAGATCACTGCAAACTAAAAGCTGATCACAGCTCTAGGCCTAATAGCAGCTCAATTTCAAAAATTTTACAAGACCCTGTACCTGGAGGGAGAGAATCGGATCACCTAGATAACACACTAAACTATCTGGAAGGAATAGTACTCCTAACTGTCTGACTCACAATGATTGAATTAGAATCACCTATTACCACAGAGGAAATAGTACAAAGAGTCAAACATTTAAAGAATGGTAAAGCCCTGGATTAGATGGTTACGTGGTGGAATTCTATAAAGAATTTCAAGAAATATTGATTCCTCCCATGAAGGAGGCCTTTTATGAGCTATTGTGGGAGAGGGCACCCCAGATCCTGGAGTGAGGCACAGATTTTTGATCCATAAACCAGTAAAGATCCAGAGACTTGTGGTGCATACCGTCCCATATCCCTGCTCCCAGTAGATTCAAACATTTTCACTGGAATAATAGCGCCCATTTACAGAAAACAAGTACAGACTCGAGACCGGACTGGTTTCATATCAGGGCGATATCTGCAGGACAATATACATAGATTGTTAAACATAAATCTCATCCCAAAAATTTAAGAAACAATTCAAATAGCTACCAGTATGGACCCTAAAAGGCATTTGATAGAGTAGATTGGGTATTTCTAAAGGAAACACTTAGAAAATTTGGCTTTGGGGATAAATTGGTAGCTCTGATTGAGCTTTATATCAGGCACCAAGCGAGAATCAAAGTAAATGGTTATCTTACAAATAGTTTCCCATTGGGGCGAGGGATGAGGCAGGGCTGCCCTCTCTCTCCACTGCTCTTTGATGTTATCTCTGGAGCCTCTAGCAGTGGCCATTAGGTCTAATCCCACCATAGAGGGGGTCCAGGTTGGGGAGCAGATTCATAAGTTGCCCTCTATGCAGACGACTCCTTATTCTTCATTTCTGAACCTGGAAAAATCTCTACCAGTCCTGATGGAAGAGTTAGCAAACTATGGGAAATTAGCAGGCTATAAAATCAACCACTCAAGTCAGAGACACTTATTTTAAGTGGCATTCCCTCCCGAGAATTTAAGACCTCCTTTCCATTTGCCTGGGCAAAAAAATGTGATAAAATACCAGGGATCAGGGTACCAGTAGATCTGTCCTTACTATATAAATACAACTATACCCATCTGTTTCAACAGATTCAAGTAGATCTGGCCCGTTAGCAAATGTTACCATTAACTTTATATGGAAGGGTTCAAACTGTAAAATAAATGTTCTACCCAGGCTCTCTTCCTCTTTCAGACTTTGCCCCTGGGGTTACCTAGGGATTTTGGACCAACTTGCAGAAGGTTACACAACAGTTTATTTGGAGCAGTGAAATGCCCATGAATAGCACTGACTACATTGCAAGCACCGAGGGCCGAAGCCTTGCCTACCCTCACTTTTATTTTTTACTTTTAGTAGCTAGAGGGTCCCAATTATGTACTTGGGCAAAGCGTAGAACAGACTCAGGGTGGTATCCCTGGAGGAGGACTCACTAAAAGGGTGGGCATTGGGCCCTACCTACTAACACTTGCCCCACATAACACAAGGTCTTGATTCAAACCCATGGGTTGCCACTCGTTGAAGGTAATACATAAGCTTAGAAACTCCGTACACACCGAGGGATTGGGACCTCTATCCCTGATACAGTTGGAGCCCACCTTTGTGCCTTCAAGGTCAGAGCGTAGGATATAAGGTCTGGGCTACTAAAAGATTAACCACCTTCACCCAGTTAATAAGAAATAACTCACCCCTATCCTTTGCACAACCAAGGAACAATTTCACTTACAGAAACAAGACCATTTTAGATTTTACAGGTACGTCACTACATATCTACAGCAAACAGAATACAAAAAGTAACTAGGGAGAGGACAAAGCTGGAAGATTTTTTTATGGGACTATAATGATCAAGGGAAATACACATCCATTATCACAATTATACAAGATATTGGTACACACCGTCCCATCAGGACTAGACGACCTTAAAGATAAATGGAAAGAGAGTTGAAAGTTAACATAGCAGAGAATGTCTGGACCAGAAGATTTAGTCGAGGCTAGGGTCACAAGTTCTCACATGGCGGAATTTCACTGGAAAGTGATATGGTAATATTTCTTAACCCCTACCAAATTGAGGCATTTTGGTCGGTCGGGTCTGTAATGTGCTGGAGGGGTTATGAGACTGGAACACAAACTCACATTTTGGGGATTGCCCCAGATTCGCTTTGTTTTGGAGGGAGGTGCATACCTCAATAACCAAGCTCACGGGCCTGCAGTTACCCTTTGCTGTGGAGGAACTAGTGCTGGGACTCCTACACTAATTAGTGGCCTATACAATCTACAAAATTAGCACAAATCATGAGACTGGTTGGCTTAAATGTATTACAGCCATATGGTTATCCACTCCCCTTAAGTGCAAGAGTGGTGATCCAGAATGTCTCAGGTAGAAATGATGGAATGAATAACAGCAACGCTAAGACTACAAAGTGAAGGATTTACAAACTTTGGTCTCCATGGCATCAACATGGGTGAAGAAGGAAATATGTCTCACACAAAGTAGGTGTTTAGATAGTATTAAAAACATTTAGGTCTCAGAAATGGGAATATAACTATTGAGATGGTGGAAAAATGATACAACCTAGTGCCCTTTAAGTTTAAGTTTAAGTTGAAATTTAAGTTTAAGTTTGGTTTCAAATGGTTTCCTAAATGGTAGATGATTTCGACCCCAGCTAGATCATCCAGGTTGAAACCTAGAAGCTATAGTAAAAGGGAAAGAATCCTAGAAGCTCTGAACTGAACAGTTATGTGTAGAAGGACAAAACACAGTTGATTATATAAATGGTGAAAGCTTGAAAGATAAGTTCTTAATATCGGAATGAACCCCATTGCTAAGTAATGTAATTAACGAGAGCCTAAAAATAAGAGGTTAAACATGAATTGTATGTAAGAAACAAAACAGATAATCATAACCAAATCTTGTAACCGAAAAGATAACATGGGGAAACAAGAACTGTAACACAATGTATGTGGAAAACAATGTATACAGTTACATACTGATCAATGTGATATCCTAAACAATTAACAATAAAACTAAGTTCTAAAAAATAAGTGGGGGACTGTGTTATGATTTTGTGCTTGGGGTACTGTTTGTGTTTTAAAAACAAAAAACTTACCAAAATGTTTGTGTGATCTCGGAGCTGTAGGGGTCAGGCAGAGGGAGGACATCAGCGAGGGAGGGTTGAGGGCAGGAGCTGAGCCAAACCAGTTGACCTGATTGGTGGGTCCAGCGAGCCACATGGCTGCAGATCTTCAATAGGGAGGCTGTAGTTTTGGGGTAAAAGGCCTGCATTGTAGTCTGCTCCCTCTTTAGGACACCGCTGAGCATGATGAGGGTCACGGAGCAGGATCAACCAGATAAGTGAGGAATTGTGTTGGGATTTTGTGCTTGGGGTCTGTTTGTGTTTTAAAACAAAAACAGTTACCAAAATGTTTGTGTAATCTTGGGACCTGTGGGAGTTGGGCGGAGGGAGGACATTAGCAGAGGGAGGGTTGAGGCGGTGCTGAGCCAAACCAGCTGGCCTGAATGGTGGATCCAGCAGGCCACATGGCTACAGACTTCCAATAGGAGGCTGTAGTTCCTATAAAACCCAAATACTAGTGAACCTGAAGTGTGAGTGACCCTGAAGCATGAGTGTGGCATCTGACTCAGTAGTGACTGTGCATTGGCAGGATGTTCATAGGCAGGACCATAGGCCACAGGCCATGCTGGTCAAAGTAGGGAGGTAAGTGTAAATGGGATGGTTGGAGGTGCAAGGCAGGAGGAGGTGGAAGTACACTGAAGGGGGTTAGTAAGGGTTTGCAGCTGGTCCTATTGTAGGGTCCACTTACATTGAACTAAGCATTGTGGAGGAGAGAGTTGGAAGTACACTATAGGGTGTTAGTAGTACTTTGTAGGTGTGGAAGTGGATTGCAGCTGAGCCCTATCTGGAGTTGGCTTACAACTGTGTAAAGCAGAAAGGAGGTAGGAGTGTTAGGGAACGAGAGTATCTGGGGTTTGCTGCTAATCATCCCTAACTGAGTTACACACAGGGACAGATAAGTGGGGCTAGGAGAAGCTGGGCTGGAAAGATGTGGGGGAATAGGTACAGATGCAGGAGGCAGGACAGTGGAAGGAGAGTGATAATCTGTACTAGTTGTTGGGCAGCAGTCTTCTGAAGGAAGTGTGTAGTGAAGGGGCTGTCCAGTGTGTAAGAGCCTGGAAGCAGCAAAGGACTAAATTTAGGTTGCTCAGATGGGAGCTAGGGAGGATGATGTTGGGGAGTCAGAAGAGCAGAGCAGTGGAGAGAAAGGCAGATGGGGGTGCCCAGGGAAGCAAGGTCATTAGGCAGTGGCAGGAAGAGAACTGGGGAACACCCGTATAAGGGAGTATCTCATCCTCAGAGGAGCAGGGGACTCAGAGTGGAGGAATGGCAACTGGTAAGGAGAATGGATAAGAATATGAGGTAGCACCAGGGTGGGAACTTCTGAAGGGGTGCCTTTATTGAATAGATTTGCACCACTGTCTGAGGGGAGAGTGCATCAGAGCATGAGGTACAAGATCAGGGGTAAATCAGCTCTGAGGACAGGAGAACAGGGAGGGAGAGGGAACTAGTCAGGACGGGCAGGAAGAGAAGGCAGGCAAAATGAAGCAAAGGATGGGAGGAGAGACAAGGAAAGGAAGAAGGGAGGGAATAGTGAAAGCAATTATGGATAGCGGAAGTGGGAGCCAGAGGGGGAATGAAGAAACAGTAAGGGGGATAAGTAGTGGATGCAGTAATAAGTTCACCCAGAGTGGAGGGGAGCAGTTAAGGGTGGAGCAGCTAGTAATACAGCTATGAAGCAGGGGGAATAAGGGTGCAGGGTTTAATTCACCTCCCATACTCATCCCTGCTCTGTCTATGTTGATTCCTGTGATACATCACTGTGTCTCTTGTATGTTTTATGCACCACTTTGCCCTGTCTTTTATTCTGTTGTAATATACTGTACAGTCATTTCTAACTCCTCTTGGAGGAACTGTGAGTTTTATTGAATTATATATTTCCGCCAGCCTGTTCTTGCCTAGCAATCTGTACCACCTGCTGGTAATGACTACTGTACTACTCAATGTGTTATCCACTGTATAGATGTTTTCCTCTCTGTTCACCGCTGTTGCGACCTGGATCGTGCCTGAAAATGGTCCTCCAGATCAGTGCACTTACCCAGTTATCAAATACTTAAATAAATAAATAAAGAGACGGAAAGGCAACAGTCATAGGGGACTCCATAATTAGGTATTGACTATTGCAACACCCTGCACCTTGGGTTTCGGGGTTGATATCCACCGCTTGCAGGTGGAGCAGAATCTTGACTGTCAGGCTGTTGGCTGGTGTATCTAGAACTTGTCATGTCACACAGTGCTCGTGAACCTGCACTGGCTGCTGATACAGTGGCAGATCACCTTCAAGGTAGGTTTACTGACCTACAATGCCCCATACAGATGGGGACCCCAGTATCTGCAAGATCTTCTTTGTCCTTATCTCCACCTCTGCTCACTCCACTCCTCTGATGAGGGATTGCTAGTGGTTCCCAGGGTTCAATTAAAGTCCTCAGGAGCCCGTTCTTTTGCTTTTATGGCCCCCATTCTGTGGAACTCTCTACCTCATCTGATATGAGAGTGCCTGACCATCGAGCTTTAAATCTGCTTTTAAAACTCATCTGTTTGGTTTGGCTTTCCTGACTTGATGGGTATAGTAACAGTAATAAGAATTATTGCTGGATGCTTGGAATCTGTAAACTTTAAATTGTGATATCAGGTTAATTTACATAAGGCACCAGGTTAAAAGGAGTGGTTGTTTCTTTAAGCAGCGCCCCACTGAAGACTCACGAAGAGTTGAGGCGCTTAGGGCACGCTTGCCATTTTGTATGGATTGAGTTTACTTGCTACATGATTGGGACTTACATAGTAAAGTACTCTTTGGCATTATATTGGCTTGGACAATCCCTTATTTCAGGTAGCTAGACATACCCAGTGTGCACACTACCTACTGGATATTTCCTCAAGGGTATACATATTAAGCTCCTTTAGTCTCTCTTCATATGGCTTCTGGTGCAGACCCTGCACTATTTTAGTTGCCCTCCTCTGGATTGCCTCTATCCTGTCTATGTCCTTCATGGAGATGGGGTCTCCAGAACTGCATGTAGTATTCCAGATGGGGTCTCACCAACTGTCTGTACAGAGTGATAACAACTTCCTGTTTTCTACTGGTAATGCCTCTTCCTATGCATCCTTGGATCCCCCAGCCCTCCTTACTACCTTCTCACATTGCTTGCCTAACTTTAGGTCATCTGATATGATTATCCCCAGGTCCCTTTCCATTTTTTTGTTGTTAGTACCTCCCCACATTGTGTACTCTTTCCCATGGTTTTTCTTTCCCAGGTGCATTACTTTGCACTTCTTTGCATTGAATCTAAGCTGCCATATTTTTGACCATTCCTCCAATCTTGCCAAGTCCCTTCTCATCCTTTCCACCCCACCTTGTATATCAACCTTGTTGCAGATCTTTGTGTTGTCTGCAAAGAGGCATACTTTCCTTCCAGTCCCTCTGCAATGTCACCTATAAAACATTAAAGATGACTGGTCTCAATACTGAACCCTGTGGTACCCCACTAGTAAACACCCTTTCTTCTGACTGGACTCCATTTATTATAACCCTCTGTGTCCTCTTGTCCAGTCAATGTTTTACCAGGCTACAACCCTGGGACCCACTCCCAGGCTGGCTAAATTGTTTATTAATCTTTGTGTGGGACTGTGTCAAATGCCTTGCTAAAGTCTAGGTAGGCCATGTCCACAGGCCCTCCCTGGTCTACTATTTTGGTCACCCAGTCACAGAAATTGATTAGATTCATCTGACATGACCTTTCCACTGTGAACCCACATTGCCTTGGGTCCTGTGCCCCACTGGCGTCTAGGTGCGTAACAATTCTTTCCTTCAGAAGTTATTCCATCATTTTCCCTACTACTGAGGTCAAATTACAGGTCTGTAGTTTCCTGCCTCTGTCTTGCTCCCACTTTTGTGAAGAGAATCACATCCACTCTTCTCCAGTCCTCAGGTACCACACCATCCTTTCATGATTTGTTAAAGAGCGGTGGCACGTACCTGGATATTGGTTCTGTGTGTTTCTCCTCGAGATGTCCCCATGGAACTGTGTTGAATCATGATAAAATAACTAAAAATCTGAAATGCACCGTTTGTTTACTTACAAATTAAATTCTCGCCTGACCGTGCGTCTCACTCAGGCTTACATCCAAGCGCACCCCGGCGCTGGACGTGATGGCGTGGACTGAGGAGCCTCCCTATATCGTGCATCGAATTTGCCGCCTCACATCACGTCCAAATCTTGACGATGGATCTATTGATGCTGACACTAATGTCAGCAATGTATCCGACATTGAATATGAGGAAGAAGATGAGGTGTTAGATAGAGGATAAGATGGATCTTGGCCCAATCTTCTTACTGTGCAGCCATATATGTTTGAGCCTCAGCTACCTGATAGTAGCAATGAGAGATCTGACCTTAGTGCTGCAGAATCTGAAGTGGCCAAACGTAGATCGACTGAATAACACTGCATGGTATGGGGACAAAATGAACAAATGGATGAGTGAAATAAATGAATAAAATGAAAAAACTGACAGTTATATGGTTTACTTTCATGTCAGTGTGATATGCTGTGGCTTTCTTGTAATGTATTGTCTTGCCTCACATCATCTAACCTTTTTTTTTTTAGTTTATTATTCTAGGAATTACTACCTTTGAGCCAGAGACTCTTTACAAAGGTTCCACGTCAATTAGGTACAGTACAAAAGGTTACATAGATAACACAACAATTTGTGTTGTGTCAAACAAGAAAACATATACAAATACATATCAAATCACTTGTGCAAAAGGACATGAGATATCAATAATCACATTATTATTATTACAAGAAAGAGGTCATGCCAGATTAGGAGAAACAAATAGGGATAAAGTCCAGAACAGAGAGGTTAAGTGAAGGTGTGGGGAGCAGACAATAGCAGGAGAAAAGGTTTCCCAAACATGTCTTTGTCAAATAGGAACAGGGTGGCTAGTGAGAAAATAAGAGGTTTAATCAGGGCAGTCACAGGAGCTGGAGGTGGCAAGGTGAGAAAAACCTTGATTTGAAAATACCTAGAGAGGTTGAGCAGTAATATGAATGCTAAGGGCATTTAGCCAGCTGGGGAGCCACGATAGGCAAATTATCTTTGTCCCTGGGAAGTCCGGCATCGGGGGACTTGGAGAGGCTGGTGTTCTGATCTTCTGGTAAAATGGGTGCTAGGCTCGGGCATAACAGGTCTTGGATACAGGGTGGAGTGAGGCCCAGAGTGGATTTTTTGCCATCAGGCAGGTAGGTACTTTATCCGGTTTGAAGTTGCAACCAACCTGAGTCAGCATAGAGTTCACATGTGTGGAGTACGTCGATGTGCAGCAGTGAGTAGCCGACAGGCCTTATTTAGGATGTTGTAATGCGACTAAGTGCTGTAGTAGTGGCAGATCCGTATATAACTAAGCCATAGTCAACGACTGAGATGATAGAAGATTGGATGGCAATCCTCAGTGCAGAATGGGTAAGAAGCTGTCGGTTCTGACACAGAATCCCAATTCATTGATTAATAGTTTTTGCTGTACTATCAATGTGAGTTGCAAAGGTTAGGCCTTGATCAAAGTTGATTCCAAGATATTTGAAAATTGGCACTTGTTCAAGGGTATTTCCCAGGTATGTATTAATGGTGAGTGGGACTTGCCATTTCTTGTTTTCTGGGGTTAGAAGAACATGGATTTAGTTTTTGTGGTTTTAGAACCAGCTTATGTTCAGGAACCATCTCAGCTTTGGAAAAAGCATGCTGAAGGTTGAGGCATAAGAGGTTCGGATCTTTTTGAGTGGCAAGAATCGCATCATCGGCATAGAGGATTAATTGTTCAGGGCAGGATTTGGGGAGGAGTTTAGGAAAAGGCTGAAAGGAGGTGGCCCAGGATGGATCCCTGGGGAACTCCTGAGCGAACCGGTTTGAGTCTGAGAGAACTCCAGCTCCTTTTACAGATTGAGGCGCTGAGCAAGGTAATTTTCACCCATTCACCAGGACCCTCGAGAGCCCTAGGGATAGAAGTTGTTTGATAAGTAGGCCATGGTGAACTGTATCAAATTTCTTGGTTAAGTCAATGTAGACTGCTCCAGTTAGGCTTCCTTTGTCCATGGCATTGTGGATTGCTCCTGAGAATTCAAGTAGGGCAGTCGATGTGCTGTGCCCTTTCCTAAATTCATGCTGCTGAGTGCATAGGATGTTGTGCTTTCCAGGTAGTCTGAAAGTTGGTCCACCAAGCGTTCAAGGGCCTTAGAGAGGTGGTAGTATTGATATCGAGCGATAGTTACCAGGCAGTGACTTATCACCACTTTTGTGCACGGAAGGTGACAACTGCAGCCTTCCATTTCTAGGAATTGACTGTAGCAGAGGAGAGATTGAAACTTTTGTGAGGGGAACAGTACTTCCTCCAGAGTGAAGGACAGAGTTTAAGGTCAATAGTGTAGCTGCTTGCTGGGACTTAGAAATGGCCTTCTTTACATATTTATTGACTTCATGTGCCTTTACTAGTTTGAAATGGAAGGGTGGTTTGGTTGAGAGGCAGTAGTAGAAGTAGAAATTGGAGGGTCAGCATCAGTAAAGAAATCAGATGAGAGGACACCACTAAGGTCCGTGAAGGTATCATTTAGGGTGTTTGCAATGATCTCTGGGTCTAATGTAGTGGTTCCATCCACATTCATTATTGTAGGAGAGGATTTGGACTGCTGACCCATGATATTCTTTATGTTGTCCCAGAAGGATTTCCTTAGCCCCAGGAGTTGGAGGGGCATTCTTGAAGTAGGAGCTCTTCATCAAGCGGATCTGTTTAGTACAGTGGTTGCGAGCCTGTTTATACTTTTGAATGTCCGACAGTGTGCCAGTAGCTCTTGCAGTGGCCCAGAGGTGATCCCTACTTTTGAGTTGTGCCAATAGCTTTGCTGTGAGCCAGGGATTTGTGAGTGCTTTGATTTTGCGCTTTTTACTGGTGCATAGGTGTCACAGGCAGTGTTGAAAGTAGTAATAAAGTAATCAAGGGCTAGGTCAACATCTTGAGTTTTGTAAATCAAGGACCAGTCTATCTGCCTAAGACAAGTCTTGAGATGAGTAAGGTTGCCATAAGGTAGGACTCGGCTATAGATGGTTTTAGAGGCTTATGAAACTTATTTGTCCAGGTACATATTATTGGAGAGTGATCACTGGCGAGTCAGGAGAACACTTACATTGGTTATACAGGTAGGGTGGCTGGTAAGGATCCAGTCAATGAGGGTGCTGGTCCCTGATTTGTAGTTTTCCTGGTAGGGAGTTTACCACTTGTGTTAAATTTGCTGCTAGGATGGCATCTTTGTTTGACCCTGCATCAGGAGCAAGCCAATTTATATTAAAGTCCCAAGGAGAAGGAGTTCGATGTCAGAAGGTTGTGTACTTACGAACTCGAGGACAGCCTGTAGGCGGAATCAGGATCTTTTGGTGGGATATAGACAGCAGCAATCGTGAGGACTTTGTTTTGGGCACCAAGTAGTATCTTGATAGGGAGGAGTTGCACTGAGGTTTCAGTGGTGGGATAAGAACCAGGGAGACAGGTGAGGTAGTCCTTTATGTAGATTGCACATCCACCACCTTTTTGAGGTCCTATCCAGCCTGAAAATCTTGTAGCCTTGTATAGAGATGGCATGATCTGGAGTATTAGGTGTCAGCCAAGTTTCAATGATGGCAAGGATATCCGGGTTGTGTTGGCTGGCAAGATTTGAAGGGAGGCCAGTTTTGTGAGGAGACTGCAGATGTTTAAGGTAGCAATTTTGAGCCCCCTCCATTTGGCAGGCTTTGTTGTACTGTAGGAGACAGGGCCAGTATTTGAGTGGACACTTCCTGATATCAAGACTAGGAGTTTAGAGACAGTTGCTGTACTTTGCAGTCAATTGAATTACACTTCTAGAGGCTTATGCGGCTTGGACCAGTGCAGGCGTCTAGGGACCCAGAGCAAGGAGATTGTTAGAAATAGAAGATGATATGCCCATTTATCCTTGTTGTAGCTTGTCTGTTTCACCCAGTCGCTTGCAGATAGGTACCTGGTGGTTAAGTCAAAAGCCAAAAGAATGATCAACAGCTGAGGTCCAGAGTCACTGAAATGTTAAAATTCCTGAAGGTGATTAACTTTGCCTGCACATATGCAGGATGTGAAACCTTTGTCTCTGCTTCTTTGTCATTCAAACAGGTTGCTGAAAAGCCCACATACAGATCATGGAGCAGGTCAGACGAAAATGTGGATTCCAGCAGGACCCAGAGTCACCAAGTTTGTCAGATGTAGTTGCTTCACTTGTGTTTTGCTTGGGATAGCTTCCAAAAGTTGATTTTAAAATGAAAATAAAGATACCTGATGATGATTTTTGCAGAAATCCAGTCCAGGAGACTTTCACAGATGTAGTGAGCAAGAATGGCATAGTTACCACAAGCAGAAAAACATGTAAATCCACAAAAACTAAGCTACAGACACAGACAAACACAAGCAGCCACCACACAGACCCAGGGGCGTGGCTTCCTAGGTTATGAGCTTAACTGAGCATGTAGTACTGTGTACAGTACATGTTCAGTGAATGACAGCTCAGTCATTGAGCACATGCTGTATACAGTTGTACACTCTCAGGGAAGCTCACTCAGCATCTGGTTGTGGATGTGAGAGAAGGGTTTCAGTAGTCTTTTTTTTTGGTTATGCTGATAATTATGTGGATGGTGTAGTCTAATTACAAATAATTTTCTACCACCATGCCAAATAGTAAGTTTGAGCTCCACAGAAATACAGTTACGAGGTCCTCCACAGTCACTCCCCACCTCTACCCCCATGGTACCACAGAATCCCCATCATCACCCAATGTCAGGGTAGGTCTTTGCAGGCTGCTGTCACGCCTATGCCTCACATATCCATACCCATACCCTGTCCCAACACCATGGCAATGCTCCACAGGGCTCATCAAGCACCCTGCAGCTACCAAGATTCCCAAAATACCCCAATTCCATGGTAGTATATATTCCCCTCTTGTCTCCAGGCCCTAATCCGTGTTGGCCAGCTTGCCACCAATGTGATGCTACATCATTCAAGTGTCACAAGATTGTAATAATAGGCAAAATACAGACACCCATGGTGTCCATAATCCCTGGTGGTGTGGTGTCTCACCCCCACCAGTGCTGGTCACCCCTACACACACCCGTGCCCTGTCTTGACTGACACAACCCTTCTTCACATCCACAGCCAGATGCTGAGGAGCTTCCTGAGTGCACAGCTGTATACAGCATGCGTCAATGAATGAGCTGTCATTCACTGAACATGTACTGTACGCGGTACTACATGCTCAGTTAAGCTCAGTCGTTGGTTGGCTATAGAACTGAGAGGATGGTTGTGCCTGCCATTTCCTGGGACCTGTGTGGTGGGGTGACTTGAACTTCGCTGGGGGGTCCAGACTCACAGTGCTATTGTGGTACTGTCTGGATCCTGGGTGACTGCCATCATGATGTTGTGCGGTTTTGGAGAGTGTTCTTGAATAACTCTGGCGGATTTCCATTGTGTTGGAGAGCTGGGATTTGGGTGGGGGTATTGACATTCGAGACTTCGACCTGTTGGAGGTAATTCATCGTCTTGTGGCACCCTGTGTAGGTGCAGCCCATCCAGAGCATATGCTTGCCATAGTTACTGCATACTGGCACCACTCACGCCCTCCCCAATCTGGCATCCATATATTGACAAATGTTGGATGGGTCCTCTTAATAGTGTTGTTTGTCTGTCCATGCACTGGCTCTATATAGTGCTTACTTCAGGGTACATCCATTGTATCCTCCATATGCAGACACCCATTACTGTATGCCCATTACATGAAGTTGCAACTTTAAACATGAGGGAGCATAGTCTTCAGCTTGCTGCGTGATGTTTAGGAGGCAGGTCATGATGCACTTTTTCATATATGAGGCGGTGTCAACTTCAAATGTGATGTTGGAAGAGATGATCTTGTCTAAGACAGCAGTCAGACAGGCTGTGCATGTGTTTGGAGGATCTGAGCAGTGCTTAGGGAGTCTTTGTTTGTCTCTCTCTAACTTGTTATAACAATATTTTTGTTTTTTCAATTGTTTAACCAGGAGTGGCACACTAGGCTAAAAGTTTGTTTACAGGTGTGACCTGGGAGCACTGGGAAGTGGCTGAGCCAGGTTAGGGATAACTTGGGAGCCGAGGGAGCTGGCCTTTCAGTCAGTCAGGGGCTCCACAATGTTCACTAAACATTGAATAAAGATGCTGACGTGGTGCCACTACTCACACTGGGACAGCCAGGACGGATTACCCCCAGCCCCTCTCTAGCTTCGCCACTGGCACTGGGAAGTTCGTGACTTCCTCAGAATCACACAGTATGCAAGTGGGGCTGTGTGATTCAAACCAGTTCTCCATATTTGGTTTTTTCCGACTTTCTTTTCATGCCTCCAGATCGGAACTCTCTCGGTCCACTGCTCTCACTGAGTGACTCAACCGCCTGCTGTGTTCCCCTGCCATCTTCAAGTTTGTCATGGTTCCCCAGGTCATCAGAGGGCAACCAGGGGAGACTGCAGGGGCAGTGTGGGGAACCAGTGTTGGGGTTGTGGCAGTGGAACTGGCATGGCTGTCGACTATCCCATCAGGATGTGTATTTCTCTCCTTCTCTTCCTGTGGTACTCGGCCCCCCCACCCATGTGTGTTCCACATCTGACTCTTGGTGCATGGCAACCCTGCCTACATCTGCCACGCTCCCTTACGTGCATCTCTGCCACTCTGTGGTGCCCCCTTCTCCACCAGGTGCTGCTAGAGGGCCAAGCGATCATGTACCCTCCCATGTCAGATGAGAGCAGGCCTGAGGCACTCGATCCATCTCCCTCCCTGTCAACCCCTGACACCCGAGCTTGCTCCCAAACACGGGTCATCGGCATGGCGTGAAGGTGTAGTACAGTGACTCAACCATCCGCATCCACTGGGCGGGTCTCAGGTCTCAAGATTAGCAGGTCACAGTCTTAAACCAGTGAGCAATACTGTCTCCCAGCTGAAACTGTGGACTGTGCAATACATCCACAATAGATAAATAGAACAAATTGACTTATTCTGCTGTTTTCTTTCTATACTTGTGCATCATAAGCACACATTGTATTACTTAACGTAGTCCCAGCAAAGTACTGAGAAAATTCATTTTATTTGTAACATTAACTCATAAAATATCACTATTTAATGCAGGTGCACATGCAGTAACTGTGTAGCTATGAAACCGTGGCTGGGTCCATCTGCTGTAGAGATGGCTCCAGTTAAATATAGAATGGCAGAACACCAATGTATAACTGTTCATCCTGGCTTGCTACAGTATGCCTTGATGTTTGGGTTCTTCAACGCATACTTTACTTTCTGTTAGCGTTATGGTCATGCTCTGGCTGCATCTATACATGAGTAAGTTCATATTTGCACTTACTGTCGGTCCCTTCATTTTGGCTCCAACTCATCAATCATGTGTTATTTGACCCTGGTTGGGGCAAGACCAGGTCATCAGGGTGGCAGGGAATGGAAGGAAGGATTGAGCACCAAATGGCAGCTCTCCTTTCTGGGGCATGACATCCTGCAGCCATCGGTTCATTATTGCCACCTGGGGACTCGGATGGTATGTGCAGGAGGGTAACAGCATGGGGAGGAGGGTGTACGTCACCTGAAGGCAGGACCAGGTGATGTCTCAGTGTGAGTTGATGTCATTAGTCATCATGACATGCTGAAGTCCAATGGGTGGGGAGATAATGGAGGAATAATCCCACTCTGATGCTGGTAGAATGGATTCTGATGGCAGTGATATGTGAATTGTGGGATATTGTCACAGGCGCCGCGCTCTATCTATGCTGGGGTAGTGGAGGGGACTCATTGTCCTGGACGACTGGCAATCAGGAGGATCTATGTGGCTCAGTGGAAGGAAAATGATGAATTGCTTCTGAGGGAAAGAATTGTTGAGTACCTATAGGCCAGTGGGGCACAGGACCTAAGGCAGCATGTATTCACAGCAGGAAGGTCATGTCAGAGGAATCTAATAGATATATAAATATAAGTATTGTCTACCCCATTTACCTAATACTTCAACAGATATGTAATTGTTTCTCTCTTGTAAACATTACCATTACACTGCCTACCGACAGTTAGTAAGATGGTTCTGGGGATTTCTTGGACGTTATGTATGGAGTGCCACTACCTTCCTGTGCAGTGAACAGAATACGTGAATCCTTCCTTCCCCTCAGTATTGTGGGTTTCAGAATCCAGAATTATAAATAAAGCTTCATTTACTGATACAAGAATTAGCAATGAATCAAAGTTAAAATTGTATTTTTGGTTGTATTATATGTTCCATTGTAGTTTAATAGTGTTTGGAACTCTGAAAACAATTGTGTGACCTTTGTAGCAGATGAGGCATATTCTGCATACTACAAAACTATTAGGTTTCATAAAATGGCTTTTCATTTGCTGTGCTCTAATTTGATTGACACCATGATAGGGAGGTATATGAACTTTCATTACACAACAAGCAAATAAAAGTTCCAACAGGAGTGCCCCTAGACCTATTCAACTATCTTTGTGCCCAACCTTCTTGCCCATTGTCAATGAGCACCACTGATGAAATGTACTTCACCCCTGATGGGCTCATTTCTGCATACATTTTTTTTTTTTCTTTTAGGACACCAATGTCCCACTGTTGGTGATACCTGGATACCCCAACTCTCCATCAGCAGACCTTGCTCTGCTCCTCTCTCCCTCATCACACATCTCTCCTGAAAATGACGTTACTGTCACAGCAATTCTCAGTAGTTCAATGCCAGCCTGATGCAACGCATCACCACATAATGCACATTTCTCAGCACACTTTGTTTTTCTTTTATTTAACTCACTACCCCATATCTGGTGCTACTGTGATAACAGACAGCCCGCTCTCCAAGAGCAGAACACAGTCAGCAGAACACAGTCTCGCGCACTCCATCTGGCCTATCAGAATGGCTGTGTTGGGAGGGTGCAATAGGAGATGGAACACTTCAGGAGTAATATACTGGAGAAAGATTGTAAATAATTTCTTACTCTTTTTATATTTTATGAACTTATTTGTTTTCTAAATCCTGTATAACAAGCATTTGTCAATGCCGAATGTTTGCTTGCTGGTATTGGCATAATTCAGGAGTTAGAGGGATGCAGAATAGGAATGGCAGGAAGTATTGAATTTCACGTCAACCCCACCTCCACCCTGCAGAGATGGACAGGCATTGGGGTATGCGTTTGGGTCATCGCCATAACATTCATGCCATTTCACTTCACCCTATCCTGCAGACACCGACTTGTGTTGAGGTGTGCCTTGGGGTGTTCGGCTGCAGTCACCCCATTCCATAAGGACATACACTGAAATGGGTGTAGTATAGGAGAAAGAGGTGAACTGTGGGGCTGAAGAGTTTAAGGCACACCTCGATGCCTGTCACTGGCTGCATGGTGGTGGGTGGGGTGGAATGGAATGAGCATTATAGACGGCAGTCCAAAGGCACACCTCTGATACCTGGCAGTCTGTACAGGGTGGATGTCATGGTTAGACACCATAACACCCCGGAGTTTGTTGGCATTTACACTACAAATTTCAACATGGCCTTTTGTGACCCCACCTCATGGAAGCATTTGGGACCTCTTCTCATGGACAGTAGCACCATTTTTGTCAATGTGTCCGAACTTTGAGTTCCCACAGTGACCATGCTATTCTACGCCAGATGTATAAAAACACAGATCGGACAGGTTGTGAAGAATGACAGCTGTACCATTCATAGGGAGCTGTGAAGAGATGGTAATGTTGAAAATCTGTAGTGAAAATATGAAAAATACTTGAACGTCCGGGCTTATGTGGAAACTGTGCAACGCTTGTGCGTAACACAGTCGTTTAGTGGAATTTTTAATCAAATTTTCAACATAGGCATTTTGTGACCTCTGCTCATGAACAGTATCACTACGATTTTCCTAATCTGTCCCAAACATTGTTTTCCAACAGGTATCATGCTATTCTGTGCCAGATGTGTAAATGCATATTTCAGGCAGGATATGAAAAATGACAGCTGTACTGTTCACAAGAGGTGTGAAAAATGCCAGTGTTGAAAATCTGGAGTGAAAATATTACAAATGCGTGTAACTACGAGGATGCGTGAAAACTGCGCAATGTACACTCATAACACAGTCATTTCATGGACTTTTGTCACTAATTTTTCAACATAGGCATTTTGGCTCTTCTGCTCATGAGCACTATCACTGTGATTTTTTTAATCTGTCCGAACTCTGACTTCCCACAGCAACTCGCTATTCTGCGCCGGAAGTGCAAAAACACATTTCGCCAGCATGTGAAAAATGACAACTGTGCTGTTCATAAGGAGGTGTGTAAAAATGGCAATGTTGAAAGCTGGAGTGAAAATATTACAAATTCAGAAAGTTACAAGTATGCGTGGAAACTGCGCAATGCATGCTAAATAACACAGTCATTTTTGGACTTTCGTCACCAAATTTTCAACATAGGCATTTTAGGATATCTGCTCATGAACAGTGTCACTGTGATTTTCTTAATGTGTCCTGAACACTGATTTCACACAGCGAGCGTGCTATTCTGCGCGGTGATGCGAAACCACATTTCGGTCAGGATGTGAAAATGACAGCTGTACTGTTCATAAGGAGGTGTAAAATGACAATGTTGAAAATCTAAAGTGAAAATATTGCAAATTCTCGACATTACAGCGTGTGTAGCAACTGTGCTATGCATGCTTGTAAAACAGTCATTTCTTGGATTTTTTCCACCAAATTTGCAACATAGACTTTTGAGAGCCCCTCCCCATGAACAGTGGCACTGTCATTTCGTTAATTGGTCCCAACAGGTGATGCTGTGCAATGACCGTGAAATCACCTTTCCGGGCCGATTAACCCATGGCAGTGAAAGAATTCATGAGGAGGGTCTCAAAAACCAATTTGGTGCCAAAATTCAAAGAAATGACTGAAATATGCAGCAAAGTTGAAAACCCCTATCTATTCCATTATACAGCTTACTGGCATTTCCTCAGTTCGCAGTCAGCTTTGAAGAGTGCAGGCGTGTTCCCGGTCCACCAAAGATCATCGTGCGGACTCCGGAAGTAAATATGGGGTGAGGGGTGTGGGGAGACAGGGTGCGCAGAGGGTGGGTGCAGGTTGGGGGCAGGGACACTGGACTCAGCGATGGGACTGTTTTTTTGTTTTCAGGGTAAAAAACAAAACATGGCGGGACAGTTTTCTACTTTTACAGGGGCATTTGGGTGGGCTCCCAGCATGCCACCCAACTGTTTCTTTTGGAGGGGCTGTAGCCAATGGGGATTGGGCACCCCATCAGCACATAGGGGGTGCAAGAGTCAAGGGTGATTGGGCACCCCTCAGCAGAAAGCAACAGTTTTTTTGGGGATATTATGCCAATGGGGAGTGAGCTCCCCGTTGGCAAATTAAACTTGGGCAGGAAAGGGAGTGAAGCAGACAGGGATTGGGGCCACCGTCGGCAAACAAAGACATTTTTCGGGAGAGCTTATGATGCCGAGGGGATTGGGCACCCTCGGCACACAACAAATGGGGATGAGGTGGCAGCAATTCACCACCATGTTAAATTTATTAGTCGACTTTGGAGGTACCACCCTGCAATGACAGGTCGCTCCTCATTGCAGCAGAATGGGTTGATGCTGCAATGACGAGGCGGCCCTCATTGCAGCGTGAAAACATTTGTACTTGGTGCACTTTTGAGACCAGTGTCATCAGCACACTGTGCCTCCATTGGTCCACCAGTGCCAAGCCCCAAATGCAGTGCATCTGTTGGCTGCCACCATGCCGCACCTCCACAACCTGCTTCTCTCCTAAGCTGCCACATAATGTTTCTTGTGCATGCACACAAGCAAACATAAAAATGGTTCAGGTATCCCATTTTCAAAGCGTAATAATAATACCTTTCATGGTGGGTTGTATGGGCAATGCGGATCTTCTAGGTGCTATAAGGCCCTCCATCCATTACGACCCTGTACAGTCCAGTATTGCCCAGTACCGCCCACCCTGTTGGGTATTATTGTCTATGTATTCCTGCATGATTTTTAGCTGCATCAGTCCATCTGAATCATAATATACAGCGAAAGTCAAATGATCATATTTAGTGCAGTTGACAATGTTTAAAACAATATTAACTATTCATGTTGTATTACTTCTAATGTTATAGCACAGTTCAAAAGCTACAACATTAGTAAAGTGCATGTAATTGTCATGACTGTACTTGTATATGTAGTAAACAGGTTTACATTACTATGGATAAACTTTGCAGTCAAGTAACGTTTCACTCTTATTACATTTTCATCTGCTGAAAATGATGAATTTTCAAAGAACTGTAAGAAATATAACTTTATACCCACAACATGAAATGTCATGCTAATTGCATTTCTGTAGTCATACTTATAGTCATGAATAAAACCATATTTATGAGTATTCTTTTGTGATTATTTCATTTTGCATCTTCAAGATAAAATATGACTTATATAAGCACTGTTTGATTATGACATAAACAAACCTCAGGCAGGGAGGAGAGGGAAGCACACAAGGGGCAGGAGCCACTCAGAGGAGGGAAAATAGGGGTAAATGAGAGAGAGAAGGACTGCTGGCGGGTGGAAGAAGAGTGCATGAAGTAGGGGATGTGTCAGTGATGGAAGATGAGCAGTGAATGGACCAATACATAGAACTTGGAGAAAAAAATTCAGATGGCTTTAGGGAGAAGGGGTATATGAGTGGATGCTATACATAGGGTAACAGCAGAGAGATGTGGTTCATATGACTTTAAGGGCACAATGATTGGCCTGAAGAAACCATATGGTAGCCTCAGAAAATTCAGACAGTTTGAAAGTGAGCACTCCAATAAGCGGTCAATTTAATGCAAGTTTTACATCAGGCAAATAGCCAGGACCCCTGCTGGAGGCTGAGTGACAAAGCGCAAGGGTCCTGGCCATTTGCCTGATGTAAAATAAATCTCAATTTTGCATCAAATTGGCCATTTCTTGGAGTTCACTTTGGTACTGTCTGTAAACTTCATAAGCCTTTGTTGGGCAAATTCCTTAAGTCAAAGGCGTGTTTCTGTCTGAATCTCGTATGTTCATAACAGTCGAACTACACCACATATTGTAAAATTTAACACATTGGTGGAAAATTTGTTCGCACACCATCCAGAAGGTAAGTAATGTGGTCCCTGCCTAATATTTCTAAAATGCTGCCTCATGAAACTACTGATAGCCATGCTGTATACACAAAGGATGTCAATTACATTCCATATTTAGTTTGTATCCAATGACCAATTAAAACATCATGAATTCACAACATTATTGTGATGTATTCCATTTACTGCATAAACCTTGACATATGGCTGTTTACTGCCACTGTTTTATCTGGATGCTCGAACAATGAAGACAGAAATTCAGGTGTAGGTGGTTCAGTCACGCTTCTGAAATTTTCATTAGAAATTCCGTTACTTATGTCCTCAACTTCAATCATCAGGTCTCGAAAACATAATCTGCATAAATAACAGATACAGTTTTCAGTAATCAACCAGTAGGTGATGAAAATATTAAAAGTCATGCGATTTGAAAGTTGAAGCCAGCCAGATCGGGCATACAGGTCACATGTATGAGTGAGACGATGAGAACCAGAGATAAGCCTGCAGGCCTTGTTAAGTGATGTTGAAATTCATCTCAGGGCAGTGGCAGAGGCAGAGCCATAGATTATAAGACCATAATCAATGATGGAGACCACGAGATTTGGATGGCAATCTTCAGTGCTTCTGCAGTAAGGTGTTGTCTATGTCGATAAAGTGAGGCCTAGGCAGCATGATTGCTGATTTGGCAACATTGTCTTTGTGTGCCCCATAGGCTAGATTTGAGTCCAGGGATAACCCTACGTATTTGAACAACTGCACTTGCTCAAGGGTGTTGCCATTGCTGGTAGAGATAGCTAGGGATGAGATCTATGCCTGTTCTGAGAGCTGTTAAAGAGTATTACTTTGTTTTTTATGATTGAGGACAAGTTTATGATGAATGAACCAATTTTCCAATGCGGCAAAGCCTTGCTGAAGATTGGTCTGCAGGAGCACATGGTCCTTGTGGGAGGAGATATTCAATGGTGCAGAGTCATGGTGCAGCACCGATGAATATCGCCTGGTCCATGCCAACATGTGAGGTTTCATTGCTTACATATGTATCGCAAGAGAATGATGCAGCAATGCTCACCATGAGTACATGCAGAAGGCACACCACAAACCACATATCCTCCTTTTTGTATTTGGAAAAATGTAGGAATATCTCTTAGATCCATCTCTAGCGATGGCCTGCTGTCTTCATGCATTCCGTTATAATGCCTTGCTGCCAGAATAGCTCTGCAGTACATATAAGCATATATGAGTGAACCTTATAATTGAACTTCAGTTCAGTGTACACTGTCCTCAGCTGCACTTTGGTGTTAATGTCTAAAATGGGAGGAGACATGGCGAGAAACGATGCATTGCCAAGTTGAATGATAGGTTATTAACATGAACAGGGATATTAAGCGTATTTATTCTTTACAGTTACTCAATTCAGGTGTGTTCCAATCGTGACTGTTGGACATTCATGCAATTTTTATTTTTTAATTTGTATAAAGCAACATAGAAAGCTTCACACCTCACAACAGTTTTAAAGGCTACTAATTCACAAATATTACATTAAAAACATAACAGTCTGGTGCAATTATGCTTGTATTCCATATGTGCCATAATGCTGTGTTGTAAGAGCACAGTCTGTTGCCATGAGTGTAATTATGATGGTACCAAGCAAAATGGAAATGATGAATACAGGCATAATGTGAAATACAAGCTGCGCTGTATTAAAATGTTTTGTTACAGTTCTCATAAAGGTGTCAGCTTCTCTTTAAAGGAGAACTCCTAAGATCATGGGCTCCCGCACCCGAAAGCTAATCTCCAGTTTAGCTTTTATCAGCACAAGTGGCATTTTCTCACTGCAACTTGGTGTATTTTAATTTTACAAGGTATGGAATCCAGAAGTCCGGAGGATGCAGGGGGTGCTCCACTTTCTGCAAAGGTGCGGTGACGCACCACACGCTTCAATACTTTTGTAGTCAACTGATATCAGAATTACATACAACAGGACACTGGAGGGAACAAGATCACTGAGGGTGGACAATGTGCAGTGACCAGATTACATTCACCTAGGGTACTCAAGGAGCTAGCTGGACCATGGACAAACGTGTTTAGTACATCATATGACACAGAGGATTCATGTCACGATCATAGAGGATGGCCCATGTGGTGTCCATTAATAAAAATGTGTGTTGGGGATGGCAGGGAGGTGGGGACTATCAACCAAATGATGACTTGGTACAAAGAATGCTACCTCTTGATTGGGCAATAGCAGCTTTCAGTTGGGCTATTATCACAGCGCAATGGCCAGATAAAAGATAAATGTTTAAAAGGTCCTAAAATTCACAAAAAATTACCCTTTCATAACTGCAGTAACTCATTCAATAGGATGTGTTATGGTGGAATAATGCACATTACAGAGTGGTGCAGGCACTCAGCTATGCCTCGGGCCTCAACCAAATTCATAGGTGACCCGTTATCAAACATAACACTCCCTGTCATGACTTATTGGTTAGTATATGACGCGGGGGAGTATGCAAGCAGGTTTTAGATAAGGTGTGTGTGTTTGTGTGGGGCCAGGGTTGACAGGATGCATATTTTTGCTAACGTCATGTTAATGGAATTGGTGGGCAGACAGTCAATGGCACAAACCATGTTTGCACATGCTAACATCCTATGAGAACACATACAGTCCACATGAGCCAATAGCACCATTACAGTCATCACGCTTGTCCAACCACGCTCAGTGCCACTGCTCATGCAGGAAACAGTTATCAACAGGGTGAAGCTGACACTGAAAACAGAGGATAGAGATTGACTTTGTCTTTAATCAAAAGTAAAATATAATTGAAATTCAACATACATACCTCTTGCTGCTTTTGGCTACAGCATCAGATATTCTAGCTTCTTGGGCACTCGTTATACTACTGGGTATTTGCGCTCTTAAATTGTGTTGGCACAGCATCTGGATGAAGTCTTTGACACACACGCCCTGTTTGTAAGTCAAATGCATGCATAAGCTTATACTACAGTTCAAAGTCAGCCTCCAGGAAATGATCACTGCACAGTCTGCTGTTGTCAGTGGCACCCTTCAATCAGCTCTTGCTCTGCATACTGCATTCTCCACTGGCTTCTCACTTTAGCATCACTTGAAATTTATGCAAACTAACATTATTTCGATGGATGTTTGAGCACTCATATGCTATACACCTGTTCACCATATTGAAAAGGGTATATGTGTGTAGTCTTGCTACTGAGGTAATAAAACATATACTGTATTATAACTTTTATATCTTTTCAAAAGTGATAATATGTATAAGGACCAGATGTGCTTCCTAAAGCAAAACACTTTCTAGAACCGCATTAATTATATTCACATCTCTAATTGGTTCCTCTGCAGTACTGCAAATTTATGCAAGCTGATGTGATGTTACAAGCTAGAGTCTTGTATTTAAAATTATTAATGGCCAGTTGTTTTACTATAGTGTATGAAACAACAAAACTATACTATATTAAACAACAAAACTAGGCCTAGTATTTTTTCACAATTTTTCAGTACTGCAACAGATTGATGCCATGTGTTATGGTATTCGTGACAGGCCACAGTACAACATGAAGGATGCAACACAAGGCATTATACAATGGCAAGAAAATTTCCTGGTCTCTGACTGGTCAGTCTTGGGCTGGACCCGTGCTGTTATCAAGTACAACATCACGGCTGCAGTCTCAGCCTCACTGTGAACCTGGAGATGATTTTTCTGGATGATGAGCTAGAAGAGCTCTTTTGCATCTCTTCTTAAGAAACAAAATATTTTTTCACACTAAAAACATTCTTTAAAATTATTTTTATTTTATATATAACAACAAACCATCGTATAATGTAATAATGCCCTCAGGGTGTGTATGGGTTTGGGATAACGTCACGCCTCAGTCGTTAGATGCACCGGCCTCGCGGCCCCGTGCCCAACCACCTGAGGCATGACGTTATCCCAGCATGACACACAACTCTGTCGGGCATTATTGCTTAAATAAACTACAGTATGAAATGTTATGCAGTGCAAGATTAGGATATAAAAAATAAAACAAAACTCATATAAAAGCCTTTATATTATTTGTCATACTACACTTATAACCTCAGAGCAAAACCATGTATGCCCATTAGAGTTGATGGTATGCTTCAATAAATAATGTCTTATCAATGCATAATTAAACACGTAGTATCAGCGTGACCGACAGAGTACTACTACAAATAAATGAATGGGAATGCAGGGCAGCAATTACATTTGGCATCCTAAAATAAAGACATACTGACAAAACTTTGCGCTACACTTCTCACATACTCCTCGCCTTTGCGGTGATCCGACAGCTCGATGGTGTCTGTCGGATCCCAACTTCCGTCATAGGCAAAGTAGGTCTTGTGACTGCGCCCTTACCGCTGGAGTGAGCAAGACGTATGCCAGGCAGTGTTAAATCAAAACAAACAAAATCAGTTCACTTCATGAAAACAAACTCTGCGATCTACATCAGCAACACACCGAGGATCCTACAATGTAAAGCAGGTACATTCCTTATCAGCGGCTCTTTTAAAAAGGTTATCAGTGGTGTCACTAGTTCTCCCTTTAGTTCTTTTGAATTCTGGGGTAAATCCCATCAGGCTCTATTGCTTTGTCCACCTTCAGTTTTAGGAGTTCTTTCAGGACCCTGTCTTCTGTGAATGTACTGGTATCGACCCCTCTATCCAGAGTGCTTCTATTGTTTGATTTAGGTACCTCTCTCTCTTCTTTTGCAATACTGAGCAGAAGGATTCGCTCAGTATCCCTGCTTTTTGACTGTCATCCTCTGACCAACCGCTTTTCCTTTATTAGCTTTCTATCCCTCCTTGGTCTTTCTTGTTCCCTAATGTAACTATAAAAGGTTGTATCCCTTTCTCATTTCATTGGCTATCTTTTGCTCAGTTTGGGCCTTTGCTATTCTGATGGCCTCCCTGCTTCCTTCTGCTTTAACTGGTACAGTTCTCTGTCCTGCTCCTTCTGTGTTTCCTATACTCCTGAATGCTATCTTTTCTCCCTAGCCTTCCCAGCACCTCTTTTGAGAATCATAGTGTTTTTTCCTTCATTTTGTTTTGTTGATTTGTTTCACATAAAGGCTTGTTGCCTCTGTGATAGCTGTTTTGATTTTCCCATTGTTCCTCCACTCCACCTTCTTGCCTGTTTGCTAGTGCTTTTCTGAGGCACCTCCCATTTTACCAAAGTTAGCCTCCTAAAGTCCAGTACCCTTGTTTTTGTATGGCTTGACTGTACAGCTGTGTTTATCATGAACCACACTGTTTGGTGATCGCTACTTCCCAGATGGCTACCCACTTCTAAATTAGAGATCCTCTCTGTCTCCATTTGAAACATCCAGTTCTAAGATTGTTCCTCCCGAGTGGGTTCCAACACTAGCTGTCTGAGGCATGCTCCTGTAGGGCATTGAGAATGACCTGTTCTGGATGTGGCTGCAGCAAAGGTGCTCCAGTTATCATCTGACATGTTCAGGTCCCCATCAACAATATCTCTTTTTTCTGCCATTCTAAGGATGCCTTCTATCATTTCATTGCCCATTGCATCCCTCTGAGATGGGGGTCTGTATACAACCCCATGCAAATTATGGTGTCATTTCCTGTCTCCAGGGTGACCCACAGTGCCTCTCTCCTCCCAGTTTACCCTTTAGTTCCATTGCTTTAATCCCTTCCCTACATAGAGAGCTACCTCCTCTTTGCCCTCTGATCCTTCTGTAGATTGCATACCCTGGTATGTTGACATCCCAGTCATGGTTCTCTCTGTGTACCATGTGTCTGTGACTGTCGTGATATCCAGGCAACCTCTTCCATCAAGGCCACTAGTTCAGAGGAGCTTGTTTCCCAGACTACAAGCATTGGTACTCATCACCTCCATTTTTGATGGCCTTACTCCTTACTAGCCCCATCTCTGTCTTTACTGCCTTTGCCTTTTCTCCATTTACCACTGTCCTGCTCCTATAGACTTCTCTACATTGGTGTTTACCTCGCTAACTACCCTGTTTTGTGGGGGAGGCTGGGATTTCCTGCTGCTTTTCAGTGCCTCCCCTTGGCTAGTTTAAGTGCTTGCCAAAAGCATTTAAACCTATCACCTAGGATCCTGATTCCCCTCATGGACAGATGCAGACCATCGCACCAGTATACACCTGTATCCATCCAGGTGGACCCCAGTCCCCAGTGAAGCCAAAACCCTGAGCTCTGCACCATGTTTTCAACCATTCACTGAATCCCATGGGTGGAGTACCCTAGCCTCATCCATGCCATAGACAGGAACCCTCTGAGAAGGTTACTGTACATGCTACTTGTCTTAGGCCCTCCCCAATTCCACAAACTCCTTTTCCACTGCTCTGACCCCATTCCCAGCCAGGTCAGTTGTCCCTAGGTGGACAATGACATCAAGCTTCTCCCTGTGCAGCTGCTCCTGCGATCCTGAGGATACGCTCCCATCCTCCAAGCCATGGTGCCAGGCAGGCACCTTGCTTCCCCAGTTCTACCCTCCCCACTAACGATCAAGTCCCCACCAGGAATTGTTTCCTTCTTACCTTCCTTATGGGGTCCAGTGCCACCTCCTGTGGGTCTCCCTGAGGAGGTTCCCAGCATCCTCCTTGGTCTCTACTGCTGGTGCCTCCATAGAGGAACCACTCTCCACCAGAATGGCATATGAATTGTGTAGAGGTACAACTTGAGGGATGTGCCTCTGCTCACCACCCTCACCCTCCTGAACCCACCTTGGTCCAACTGCTCCTCTTCCTTGGCAACCTCTGAGGCAGCGGCAGGGCCCTGGTGGTCCATGGGCAGGGAGAAGGTTTCATAAATCTGAGCCAGGTCAGCCTCAAGATGGGCAACCTCCTCCCTCAGACCAAAGAGGTGCCTGCAAATAAGGCAGCATTGCAGCCTCCAGAACATCTCCCAAAAGACTGCCGCCCATAGCCATTGCACTGCACTACTCCCATCATGTCTTATTTTGTGGCCCTTTCCTGTTGCTTTGTATACTTACTCTCCCTCTATTTATTGTTTCACCTACTTTCCTACTGCCTATGTGCCCTTAGAGCTCGCCTCTTCCTGTTCTAGGACAGGAACTTCCTGTATTTTCGTAGTCTCCTTCCTTGCTCAGAGTTAGACTTCCAGTAGCTCGGGGAGGGAGAGCTACTCTTTCCTTCAAGGATGGTGAAACTTATGTGTCTTGATGATCCTTTCCTTCCTACTGCCAAACAGGAAGTTCCTGTTGTTAGTCAAATCCAGTACCTATAAAAGTGGAACTCACTAAGGGTGCGAGGGTGGGGAAGAGAAGGAGGGCAATTAGTAAGAAAAGTTCCAGCTCTTTAGTCAGCTGCTCCCTGTGTTGAGAGCAAGATTGTTGTCTGCCAAAAGCTAGCAGCAGGGTACTGTAATTGAGACACCTGTTTTTCTACTGCCTAAACCACACCCCAATAACTTCTCTCCTCCTGACTTAGCAAACTAAGAAGCTGATACACTCCCTTTCCCTAACACAGAAAACACACAGACTCTCTTTTTTACCTTAAATGAGACCCCACACTTCTAATAAAGCATCTGTTTGCTTAATCCCAACAGACTTTGACTCCTGCTAAGTTAGAAGTGTTCTATTAGTAAGAAAAGTTCTAGCTCTTTAGTCAGCTGCTGCCTGCTGTGAAAGCAAGATTGCTGTCTACAAAAGCTAGCAGCAGGGGACTGTAATTGGAGACACCTGGTTTTCTACTGCCTAAGCCACACCCCAATTAACTTTTCTCCTCCTGACTTAGCAAACTAAGAAGCTGATACAGTCCCCTTTTTCCCAACACAGAAAAATACACTGACTGTCTTTTTTTCACCCTAAATGAGACCCCACACTTCTAAAAAATATATGTTTGCTTAATCTCAACAGGCTCCAACCCCTGCTGAGTTAGAAGTGTTCTATTAATAAGAAAAGTTCTGGCTCTTTAGTCAGCTGCTCCCTGCTTTGAAAGCAAGATTGCTGTCTACCAAAAGCAGAGGAAGAGAATGGGCCACATAAAAGTAGCAGGAGCACTTGTGGGAGGAGATAGACACAAGTCCATTTACAGAGGAGGAATCCTGAAGGACTTGCTAATCTGAAAGTGGACAAAGCTATGGTGCCAGACAGGGTATACCAAAGAGCATTGAGGGATCTCAGAGAGTAGTGGCTGCACCTCTGTCAGCTCTATTCAACACTTTACTGGAAACAGGAGTGGTTCCTGGGGACTGGAGGAGGGCAGATGTAGTCCTGCATCATTAAAGAGGGAGGAGGCTGGCAACAATATGCCGGTCAGTCTGACATCAGTGGTGAGGAAGTTAATGGAGATGGTGCTAAAGGGAAGGATTAGGAGTATCTTGAATCCAAGGGAGGTTACAGAACCTGAGGCAGCATGGATTCACTGGTGGAGGTGATGTCAGACAAATCTGATGGATTTCTTTGACTGGGTGACCACAGAGCTAGATTAGGGTACATTGCCTACTTGGATTTTAGTAAGGCACTAGACATAGTACTACATAGGAGGCTGATAAGGAAACTGGACAGCATAGGTGGATCTTTAGGTGGCAAACTGGGTAAGACATTAGTTAAGGTATAGGCAACAGAGGGTGGTGGTAAACTGAGTTCACTCTTGGGAAGGAACAGTGACCAGTGGAGTGCCTCAGTGCTCAGTACTGTGACTAGTCCTCTTTAATGTCTTTATTAGTGACATTGCAGATGACCTGAAAGGAAGGTATGCCTCTTTGCAGGTGACACTAAAATCTGCAATAGGGTATACACTCCAGAGGGGATGGAAAGAATCTGTAGAGACCTGAGTAAACTTGAGGAGTGGTCATAGGCATGGCAGCTGGGTTTCAATGCAAAGTGCAAAATCACACACTTAGGGCACAGAATCCCAGTGGCAGAGTACAATATAGGATATGAGGCATTGATGGTCACCAAACAGAAAAAGGGACCTGGGAGTAATAATATCTGATGATCTCAAGTTGGCGAAACAGCTCAACAAGGCAGTCGGTAGGGCCTGTGGCATGCTTGGTGCATAGGGAGGGGTACCATCAGCAGAAAGAGGGAGGTGGTGTTGCCATTGTATAGATCACTGGTGAGACCTCAACTGAGTACTGTGCAAAGTTCTGAGACCACATCTTTGGAAGGACATAGGCAAAGTGGAGGCTGTCCAGAGGAGAACAACTAAATGGCAGGAGGCTGCATTAGAAGTCCTATGAGGAGAGACTAAAAGATCTGAATACGTATGCCCTGGAACAGAGAAGAGAGAGGGAGGACATGACAAAAACAGTGAGCTTCAAGCATGCATGAGATAGGCTCAAGGGAATTAGTTGGGAAGCAAAGGGGAGGAACTGGATCTCATGCAGGGTCTACCGTGTCTGGATAGGATAGGAAGGAACAAATGGGCAGACTGGTGGACCAAGCAGTCCTTATCTGCTATCAAATTCCATGTTTCCATGTTTCTATCATCCTATGTTTCTGTGATGAGATATGAAGAACAGAACTTGGTAGAAGTACTGCTTCACTGAAAAGTGGTGGACGCCTGGAATAGACTGTCAGCAGAAGTAGTGGAAGCAAGAACATTTGGGGGTTTCAAGCATGCAGGGATAGACATAGGGGAACATTAGAAAATGGAGGAGGAGGGAGGAGGGAATGTCGCAGAGACCAGTTAGTGCCTGTGGAGACAGACTAGGCAAGGACCATCTAGGCAGACTGGGTGAGCCAAGCGGTCCTTTTCTGCTGACAAAGTCTATGTCTCTATGTTTCTAGATACTGTATGTCAGCACACAGGTAGAGTACTGTTCTACACTTCACACTGTGAACTGTCAGGTAGGAAATCTAATTAGACAAAGAGAAAAGAAGGTACTTCAGGTACACAAAGTAGCCATTGAATACTTTTAAAAATTGTATTAATTGTGGGCAGTGTACTGGCTCTTTTAAAAGCTCTCTACTATGGCTGCCACCAGCACCTCCCCAGGTAAACTATTCCAAGCATTTACCACCCTCTGCAAAAGTGCTTCCTGTTGCCCCCCAAGACAAGCTTCAGCAAATGCTTCATGTTTACAAGATCTCAGAAGTCTAAGAGCCCATCATGGTTCACCCCATCAAGCTCCTTAAGAATTTTGAAAAACAATCACATCCCCCTGAGTCTCTTCTTTTCCAGACTAAAGAAATGTATTTTCTTCTTGCCTTCCATCCCCTGCCTTTTGATAAAACAATGGTTTCAGGCTGTAGGGATGTCAGTGCTTCTCCTTTACTAACTTTAAAAAATTCAAAAAGTATAAAAGTTATTTTAATACAAACACATGCACACACTGCTGATGCTCTGCATGTTATTAAAAGTTCTAATAAAATCTGATGACTCTAATCCCTGATGTCTCTACTTATACTATATTACTATCACCAGCTGCATTTCATTACCTTCTGAACATTTCCTGGGCTGGCTGGAAATGTTCAACAAATGTTTTCAGCAGCACAAAAGAAATGACGCTTGTGTTATGTTTT
This sequence comes from Neoceratodus forsteri, assembly GCA_016271365.2. Classification (NCBI taxonomy): domain Eukaryota; kingdom Metazoa; phylum Chordata; order Ceratodontiformes; family Ceratodontidae; genus Neoceratodus; species Neoceratodus forsteri. The sequence continues at coordinate 152,772,958 of CM028131.1, read as the reverse complement.
TTTGTTTGTTTTGTTTTTTTAATTCCTTGCATTTTGCTTGGTTCGCTGATCATTTCAGTCTTGCTCTAATGGAAACATCTGGCTGGGCTCTTCATCAGCAGAAATTCAGAGATTTGTCCCTCCGTTCTTGGGGCAGGTAGCGGTGATGCTGTCTCTCTCTCTCTCTCTCTCTCTTCTCCAGTCCTGCTCCTAATTTAGATGCTGCAGATACAGTATACTGTATGTTGCCCTTACCTGCAAGTTGGACTAAAACTGGTTTCCTGGGATTCTGAGAAAACAGCTTCCTAATTTTGCACAAACAGAATAATAGCCTGTAGCAAGCTTCTAATTTAGGGAAGGCAAGACAACTGTATTTCATAAAGTCCTTTCCGAGGGCTCAGAAAACTGTACAGAATGAAATAAATAATCAAAATGATAAATAAATAAGCTCAATAAATACAGATAAAGCCAACAATAATGATAAATATATTCATAACTAAACAGATAAAACTAAGCAGTGCCAAAAGCTTGAGAAAAGGTAAAACTTCAACCCTTTAATGCTCCACCAAAGGGGAACTCCTAGGATGCAGGCGAAGGAGTTCCAAGTGGCTGGGGCTGCCACCAAAAAAGCCCTATTACTGTATTGCCTTTAGCGAGATCTTGAGGCAGACAATAGTATAACTCATTGCTGGGTGCACGGAGCAACCAGGACTGTACCATACCTTGAGAGTTTTTGTTTTTGTTTTTAATTTATTTTATTCACCTTCCTTGCCTTGCCATCCCGACCCTTCCGGAGCCTCAAGGCAGACATCCATCTACATTCCACCCTGCCCATATACCCTCTGGAACCCATAGAGCTTTGGATTACCCCCGAGCGGATAGGTAGGGCTCCTTACCCCATCAATCAACTGTCGTCGGTCCAGGGGCCATCGGGCGGGCGAAGGACATCGAGGGCACGTGTCCGAGGCTCCATCTTCCCGCAATGGCAGGCATTTTCCACTTCCTCACCCTTACAGCGTGAGACCCCTGACGTCAAGGCGCCCGATGTCGCGCTGTATCATGGCAGCCCTCCCTCTGATCTTAGGGGCTTGCAGTACTCCACCTCCGCCGAGTCAGACAAGTGTACGGGCGCATACCTGTAACCTCCCCCAGAGTAGGCGCAGCTGTCGTTGGACGCCGAGTTTAATCCCCCGCCGCCGCCACCAGCCACCCAAGTCCGCCTCGAACCTGGGCCGCTGGCGTGGCGCAAGGTGTGGCGCCCAGCGCCTCAACCCTCAGCACCACCGGGCCGCACCTTGAGAGTTTTAGGTAGCTCAGACCAAAACCACATAGGGCCTTCTATGTTAACAGTGAAATCTTTAAGGATTTAACAGTCTTGCACCACTTAACCAGAAGTCAGTGTATCTGCTGCATCACAGGCATAATATGCTGGATGAAGAATGTTCCAGTAATCAGCCTGGTCACGCATTTTGCACTAGCTTGTGGTGGTACAACCCTGTAGATAGTCCGGTTATAGCACGTTGTTTTTTTTGTTTGTTTGTTTTTATTCTTTGGTAACCGGTAAGGCCCACTAGGTACAAGTGCCTGTTTTCAGGGCAGTCCAGGAACACTGGGTGGTTAAATGACTTGCTCAGAGTCACACAGCATGCAAGTGGAGGTTGTGGACTCAAACCCAGGTCTGCTGGATGCAGCAACTCATTCACAGCTCATTACTCTAACCTCTCTAGGCTATATTGCCAGCATGTTACAGCAGTTGAGTCACTGGTGGTGACAAAGACATGTGCCAGAGTTCCAGAGTCTTGCACCTAATCTGCAGATATTTGGAAAGTGCAAAATACACTGTTTACCCAGTCAACATATGGTGTTCAAGAGTTGTAGAAACATAGAATGTGTCAGCAGAAAAAGGACTGGTAGGCCCATCTAGTCTGCTTTATTTTCCTGACTAACACTCACACCCTGGACTCTGTCTGGTCACAGGAGTCCTTTCCTTCCTCTGTTTATTATACTCATGTGTCTATCCCACATGTTTGAAGCTCCCACTGCCTTCACCCCACCACCTCTTCTGGCCAGGCTGTCCCAGGCATCCACTGCCCTTTCTGTGAAGAAGTATTTCCTCATAGTCAATCAAGAGTTCACAGTAACTCCAGATTGTTTACCCTATCGACAGCAGGCAATGCTACGCCATTTAAAGATGGCAATCCTATGTCATAGCTTTGACATGCTGACCCACAAGAACCAGGTTCTACTAGTAACAATTCCATTTTGGCAGGGTTGAGTCTCAGCCAGCTGGAGGCCAGCCAGTCACCAGTTTGTTTAAGACAGCACTCCAGAGCTGGCCTGGTGACACTAAGGATCAGGCACTAGATGCCACACCGCGCCACACTGGTGACCCGGGTTTGGGAACGGACTCGGATGCCGGGGCTCGGCAGAGGAGAGAAGGATCAAGCACATCCCACAACTGCCTCCTTCCTCTGGGAGGGCTGGCGCAATGCAGCACACTGTAGCAGCTGCTGTGGGAGGCCAGTAGTACTAGAGTAGCAAGCAGATTAAGGGGAGAGAGCCATGGCATCAGCATGTATGTGCCTGGACGACTGCATCATCCAGCTCACCAGGGCAACACCAGAACAGGGAAAAACATGGTGAACGGTCATGGTGGCTTGATGGCCATCTATGGGATGCCCGGCTTGGGGGCATCGCTGCAGTGCTGGATCCAGTCTCAAGCGGAGAGTGAGGGGCTGCCCGCCACCCCGCCCAGGAGGTAAGCGTGCGGGGTGTATGGCAGCAAGGGCACCACTGGAAGCTGGGAAGAGGACTGGACGGTGGCTGGATATAGAGGATGCGTGGACCTACAAGCAGACTGGGAGCCATGAGGTAAAAGGATTAACTAAAAAAAAAGACAGCGCCCAGTACAGAAACTTCACTTTGCCAATCAGGTGTAAAGACCAGTGCAGCTATCGTCTCGTATAACAATAAAAACTCACACCATACCATCTAATGACCCAACCCAAAGGCAACATGTAATCGTGAAACAACATGGGAGACAGAATCAACCTTGAGAAACCCCGCTACTAACAGTAGGGCCACATTGAGAAAGAACCATCAAAACCCATTGTGTTCTGTTGAGCAAGTATGACAAATCACTTCAAGTCTGTGTTGGTAAGTCCTGTATTTCTCAAGGCATTCCACCAATACCTCATGGCCCATGGTGTCACATGACAATGACAGGTCAAGGAGAAAACAACAGAGAAACATAGTGTAATGCCCCAAAGTTGGATCATTCCAGAAAATTAAAATAAAATACATAAACTAAGAGTCCACAGGTGCTCAGGGTACCTGCTACAAGTGTAGGCAGCAGGGTACAATGCTAAGGGGCCCCTAGAAATCTAGATTCAACCTCCTGGTACAGGAAAACACTGTAATACAGAAAAGTGCCTTGTGCACTTATAGCTGGTCAAAAGACAGATTGTAAAAAGCAATAGGTGTCATAATGGCCTGGATGGAATGTTGTGCTGAGTGGCTCATGCACAGCATTCCAATCCAGCCAATCTAGAACCCAGGCAGGTTTAACTTTAAATATAATTCTGCAGTTCTGCAGTTAGTCAGTTGCTGTTGGACTGTGGAGTAGCGAGGATCACAGGAGTGCAACAGGGACTTGTGACTTACCTGGGGTTGTGAAGCCAGTCCTGTTGACTCCCGGTGAGTCCCTCCTCCAGTCCACTGAAGAATCCTGCGTTGCATCTGTGTTGGTGGTCGGTGGTGCCATCAGGACACCATGAAGAAGAAAAGCGTTGTTTCCCAGCTTTTAGGGCTTAAAAGTCTCCGATTATTTATTTTCTGCCCCAGTGTTCTGTAGTTCCTCTGGTCCCACGCCGGCAGAGAAGTGCCACATCGTTCTCGGCCGTCGGAGGCCCCCGTCATCCCTCTTGCTGCCTGTAGTTTCCTCCTCTGTCAACTCACCTCCCGCCTCCTGTGACTGCAGCAACTCTCCAGACCGCAGTTGTGAGGTCGCGGCATTAATGAGTGCTACGCCAGTTTATTACAAGGACTCTATTTGTAGTAAACAGCGCATTAGGGCGCTTGCAGGACGGCCAGGCACCGTAGTATCAGGTCATAGGACCCTTGATTTTAATATTTATTTTGAGTATGGACCAGCGACGCCCGTCGATATGCTGCACGACATCACCACGCCTGAGGACGTGGGTGTACAGTGCACGAAGCAATGGAGTAAAGCAGTTAGAACTCAACGTGGTGTCCTCGCTTTTATTCAATTGCTATACAGTGCATGGTAAAGTCGAGAACAGAACAATGGCGATGAGGTGGATCAGTGAAGTGTTGGTTAAATATGGAACTGAAAAACCAAACCAAAAAAAAAAGAATAAATAAAACAGAGAAATGGAAAGTGCTATTCCAAAGTTTGATTGTTACAGTGAACCAGCCACGCTTGGGCGAGATGGACACGATGGCTCACATCTTTGAACTGTTTGCTGATGGGAAAGGATTGATATTAGCCGACGATGTGAGTGCAGCTACAAAGCAATGGAGGAGAGCTTTATTACTACATCATGCAGGGACAGATGTACAAGATATTTTCTCGACGCTTGAGACACCGGCGGGCCACAACGGACTATGCTTTGGCGGTAACAGCACTAAATGCCTACTGCGTACATAAGTGAACACTATGCTTATGCCGCAGGCCTTCTACCAGCTAAGACAGAAGACATGGGAGACCTGCATACAATTTGTCACCCGCCTGAGACAATCAGCCAAGATTGTGACTTTGCAGGCGATAAGGATAATCAGATAAGGATGCAATACTAAGTAACTGTAACTCTGAATACGTACGCAAATTGTTAGAGGAGGGGTCTGGGCTGACATTAGCGAGATTACTTGAGCTGTCCGCACAGTGTGAAAGAATAGAGGTCAAATGGCCACGATGCACGTGAGCTCAGAGGCCCCAAAACCTGAAACAGTTAATCGTGGTATTCAAAATGAGGAAAAGCATCGCAGAAGAAAGCCAAAAGGAGAAGAGGGAAAGACAAAACAAAGAAAGTGTGTTACCGATGTGGCCACGCAGATCATTCCTAAAAAGACCCTACCTGCCCAGCGAGGACAGGCGTGCAAGAAATGTAAAGGTAGAAATCATTTCACTAGAATGTGTAAAACAAAAGGAAATGTGAAGATACAGTCAAATGTGTCGATTCAGAGAAGCCAGACAGAGACTATGCATTTGTGATAAAGGAAAAGGCGCACGGACAGAACAATGTTCTCGGTGGAAGTCAACCTGTTGATGCTAATAGACTCAGGGGCTTCCAGCAATATTATGGACCAGGAGACCTGGGAAATGCTGAAGAGTAAAAGAATCAAGTGTCGATCGTCAAAGACCGACAAGAAACTAGTCCACATATTCAGCAACTGAACCACTGGCCGAAAAGGGATCTTCACATGTACAGTAGCCATAGGCAATCGTAGTAATACAGGCCGAATTCACAGTGATATGTGGACATGGCGAACGCTGCTGGGAAGAGAGACCGCTGTAAAACTGGGGGTACTCAGGCTAGGTGTCAGTGTAGCAGCAGAGTCTGATGGGAGGCCAGATAAGGCAACAATACCCTGGATTGTTTCAAGGTGTGGAAAGCTTAACACAAAGCAAATAAGTCTGCACATAGATGAGAAGGTGGTACCTGTGGCAGAGCCCATTAGGCGAATACCCTTTCACCTGAGAGGAGCGGTGGAAACCAAAATTAAGGAACTACTGGACATGGACATAATCGAGAGGGTGGTTGAGGCCACACCATGGGTGAATCTGCAGTGATCGATCAAACCAAACAAAGAAATCAGGATGTGCCTGGACATGAGACAAGCGTAACATAGCGATTATACGTGGCAGGTACCCAATCCCATGGTGGATGAACTGTTGCAAGGCATGAACGGGTCTACCATATCCAGTAAGTTGGATCTTAAATGGGGCTACCATCAACTGGAACTGACACCAGAATCAAGAAGTATAACAACATTTGCAGTGCATAATGGGACGTATAGATACAAAAGACTCATTTTTAGAGTTTCATCGCCAACGAGCAGTATCAGCATGAAATTGCAACAGCACTGGCTGGCATTGAGGGAGTGGAGAACATTTCAGATTATATCATTGTCCATGGCCCAGACAAGGAGAGCCATGACGGCGGCTGCACAAGGTGTGAACTGATTACATTCTGGCCTGACGCTTAATCCAGACAAATGCCAGTTCAATATGGACAAACTGGTCTTCATGGGTATGTTACTCTCGCAAGGGCATAGGCCCACGACTGAAAGAGTAAGAGCAGTGGTCGAGGCCAGGGAGCCTGAGACAGCGTCAGAGGTTCGAGCTTCCTTGGATTAGTGGGATATAGTAGTAGGTTTATCCTCAGTTCTCCATGCTCATGGAGCCTCTGCGAAGTTGACAAAGAAGGACACAATATTCAACTTTGGACCGAGCAAAAGATGGCTGCCCAAGCACTGAAGAGCAGTTAGCCAAGCAGCAACGTTAGCTTATCACAAGGATGCGCCCACTCAAAGTGATAGCAGACGCAGGACCGTGAGGCATAGGAGCTGTACTGGTGCAGGAACAACATAGAGATGGTTCCAGTCTGTTATGTGAGCAGGAGTTCTATCGGAGTGCGAACGCAGGTACTACTAAACGGAGCATGAGGCCCTTGCATTGGTTTGGGCCTGTGAGAAGCTTCACCCATATGTGTACGGCAAGAGATTTGATTTAATGACTGACCATAAGGCGCTAGAGGCTATCTACAGTCCGCACTCAAAACCGTAGTGCTCGTATTGATGCTGGTTATTGAGACTACAACCTTACGACTTCCAAGTTGTGCACATACCGGGAGATATAACATAGCAGACCCTTTGTCTCGTCTATTGGGAGAGCGGCAATGAAGGAATCACACACATGGAGCAGAAGAGTACATAAGGTTCATAGTCGTTAATGCAACTCCGGTGCATTGACCACAAGAGAGTCGAGGAAGCATCGCATTGATGAGGAACTGAGAGAGGTGAGAAGTGCCATTGAGACAGGGTGCTATGAGAGGTGCAAGGTATATGCCCGTGGCAAGTGAGCTGAGCACAATTGGACAGTTAGTTCTCAGGGGATGCGATTATGTTACCCCGTGGACTTCACCAGAGAGCTATAACTTAGCCCATGAGGGACATTGGTATTGTGGGCACCAAACAGCACCTCAGGAGCAAAGTATGGTGGCCAGAAATGGACAAGGCCGCAGAGAAATATGTTAAATCATGCCATGGTTGCCAGATTGTAGCGTGACCAGACATACCAGAACCATGGAGACCAACGATGTTACCTTGAAGGACCGTGGGCAGGATCTTGCCACTGATTTACTAGGTCCGCTACCCACAGGACAGTCAGTATTGGTGGTTGTCGATTATTACAGCAAGTATTATGAATATGACGTGATGCAATCCACAACGGCTGAAAAGGTGATTGATAGTTTGGAGACCATCTTCAGTCGCCATGGCCTTCCCATAACAATCAGGTCGGACTGTGGTCCGCAGTTTATCTCGATTCAATTCCAGAGATTCTGTTGGGAGAGCGGAATACATGCGTGAGGCGACACAAAATGGGCACAGGCGGCGGTGAGGTAGAGAGACAGAACGCCCTCAAGAAGAGGATTCGATTGCACAGGCTGAAGGGCTGGACTGGAAACGAGAGCTACGCAAATATGTGACTGTATACAGATCCATTGATCACTCTACTATGGGTCGGAGCCCGACTGAGCTTTTTCAAGAGTAAACTAGGTGGAAACTTCCAGATATATCCACACTGGAGAGTGACCTAGAGGTACGAGACAGAGACGCTGAGAAAAGGGAAGTACAAAGCCTATGCTGACAACCAACGCAAAGCCAAATATTCGGAGGTGGACGTTGGATCAAGTCCTTGTGAAACAAGACCAAGTAGATAAGTTCGTAACACCTTTTAATAAGATACCACATACGGTGATCAGCAAGGAGGGAAACCAAGTGGTTGTTCAGTCACCAACGGAGCAAGATATTGCAGGAACACAACGCTCGTGAAAAGATACATGCCTGAGGAGACTACTCTACAGATGAATGAGAATAACCAACCCGAGGAAACTGGAGGCAGAGTCCTATGTTACAGAGATCGGGTGAATCCACCCAGGAATCGCCACAAAGGCCTATAACACTAAGAACAGACAGGCCTCATAGGCAAATTAAATTACCTCAGAGACTTAAGGACTTTATTATTAGTAGTTATACCATAGAGTAACCCCCTATGGATATATATATAAAAAAAATAGTAAATAAATAAATATACGCAAGATTAAGGGAATAAAGATGTATAACAAGTTTAAATCTAAGTAAAGGGGATGTCGTATATGCGTAATGACGCCACCACGCCTGAGGATGTGGGTGTAACAGTGCACAAGAAGCAATGGAGTAAAGCAGTTAGAACTCCAACGTGGTGTCCTCGTTTATTCAATTGGTATACAGTGCATGGTAAAGTCGAGAACAGAACAACGCCTATGGGAGGGGCCAGTGCATTAAGGCCAGTTCAAAAAGCCAATGAATATTCATAAGGAGCGGGACTAAGGCAGGGTTTCACCAAAATAAGTGACAGCAGGCACTGGGAGCCTGCACATTTAAAAGGGCAATGCATTTAAAAGGGAATTCAGGCCCAATACAAAGTAGGGCATTAGGCCCATTATAAAGTGGGGCACCAGGCCCAAAGTTTAGAGGGCATTAGGCCCATTACAAAGTGGGGCACCAGGCCCATTAGGAAGTGGGGCACCAGGCCCAAAGCAACGTGGGGCACCAGGCCCAGTATTTCGAGGGCACCAGGCCCATTGTGAAGTGGGGCACCAGGCCCAATCTAAAGTGGGGCACCAGGCCTGAGCTAACGAGGGGCATCAGGCCCGAGGTAAAGGTAGGCACAGGTCTGAGGTAAAGCCTGGTACTAAAGGGAGGCCCCAGCCTAGCGGAATAGGGCAAGCCAGCCTAGTGATACTATAGGAGGCCCCAGTCCACCGGAATAGGGGCAGGCCAGCCTAGTGGCACTAAAGGGAGGCCCCGCCCATGGAATGGAGCAAGCCAGCCTAGTGGTACCAAAGGGAGGCCCCAGCCTACGGAATAGGGCAAGCCTGCCTGAGTGGTACTAAAGGGAGGCCGGCCTAGCGGAATAGGGGCAAGCCAGCCTAGTGGTACTAAAGGGAGGCCCGCCTAGCGGAATAGGGCAAGCCAGCCTAGTGGTACTAAAGGGAGGCCCCAGCCTAGCATAATAGGGGCAAGCCAGCCTAGTGGTACTAAAGGGAGGCCCTGCCCAGCGTAATAGGGCAAGCCAGCCTAGTGGTACTAGAGGATTCCCTAGCCACAACGCACTGAAAGGGATCCTATTCCAGAAGACCCTACCAATAGAAACAGGGATTTATTTGGAGCGATTGATTTGCCTATACTGTGAAACTACTGTGATTACTGTACTGCTTATGCTGAACTATTGCCCTAAGTACCTGAACTATTGTCCGAAGTACCTGAACTATTGCCCTAAGTACCTGAACTATTGTCCTAAGTCATTCTTCACTCCTGGGAGATCATCCAGCAGCTCATCCCATCCGTTTGTGTCGTCCACGAAGTCGAGTCCGTTGCCAGTCGTACAAGTCGTACCTGCCATTTTCTTGTTTTCACAGCTTGAGCGTGACGTCCGCCCGAACGCATCACGACAGCCATGCCAGTGTCGCTCCATATGGTTCCCTGCTCCAGATGTCCTAAAGTCGGTTGCCCTCTACAGAAGAGTGAGCTCATCCTGGAGAACCTGTTCTGCGCCCCTCACCTGGTGTCGCCGAAAGTCAAGTCCGTCGAGCCCAATGCGGGACGCATCCGCGTTCTTTGTTTTGTGTTAGTTTCTGATCCTAGGATTGCAGAGTCAACCATCATCTCTTGAGATTCTTATGGTTCCTGGTCCTGTCAGAGTTGCTTCCAGTTCAGCTGGCCCTTGGAGTGCTGCAGCATCAGTCAGGTCATGGTAGTCCTCCATTGGATTCATCGCCACGCAGATCTTGATCTATCTTCGTCCTGGCAACCCTAGAAGTGGGTTTTGGCGAGGAACCCTTTGTTTTCAGTGTGTTATTTCAGGAACCAGTTGCTTTGGTTCTACATTCCGGCAGCCTTGGAGAGAGTGGGCTTTTGAAGAATATGGTCTGTTTACCAACCCTCTCACCACCCCAGTGGCCTTATCTAGGTCCTTGCTGGGAATTGAGATTAAGGTTCTACAGTTCTGTTTTACTTCCCTTAGCTACCAATGAAGAACGATGGTGTACACGAAGACGCCGGATCTCTGGACTCTTGTAATATCTGTACTCTTATGGAAATGTGTGATGCTAATTACCCTAATGCAGTGCTGGGTAGCTTATGTCACCTGATTCTCATTTAGAGTATAGAAGTACAGTATAGACTAGTGTCAGAATAAGAGTGGCAGTAGGCCTAAAGTTTATTCTTGTAGTAATAACCGTAAAAGTGGTAGATAAAGTATTTCCCTGTTTCATTGCCCTATTGTTCTCGGGCAACCCCTCCCCTTCTTGTGACTGTGTCTGTCTACCCTTGGTACAAAATAAATGCCCTGCAGTCGATCAAAGCACTAAGTTGACTCTGACTCTCCTTGTCTGGATAACAGTTATCGTATCCACATAATTCAGACCTTGGTGCCTTGCTCATCTCTTTTCACCACCTTTAGAGTAGAGCACTCTCTAACAGAGCACTTCCTGCTCATCACGTCTCCCGAGCACCACAATAGAAAATAGAAACATAGAATTTGACGGCAGAAAAGGACCGCTTGGCCCACCTAGTCTGCCCATTTTCCTACCTAACAGATAAGCTGCAGATCCTAGTTAACCAACAGCTTACTTCCTCCTACCCCCACTAGGACTGCCTTATGCCTCTCCTTGAATTCCCCACTGTTCTTGACTCCACAACCTCCTCAGGAGGCTGTTCCATGCATCCACAACCCTCCTGTGAAAAATACTTCCTCACATTACCTCTGAGCCGTCCCCCTCTATCTTCAAATTGTGCTCCCTTGTTCTTGCACATTTCTTTTTCTGAAAGATGCTACCCTCTTGGACTTTGTTGATTCCCTTGAGTTACTTGAAAGTTTCTATCATGTCCCCTCTCTCCTTTTTTCTCAAGGTTATACATATTAAGCTCCTTTAGTCTTTCTTATATGTCTTCTGGTGCAGACCCTGCACCATTTTGGTTGCCCTCCTCTGGACAGCCTCCACTCTGTCTATGTCTTTCGGAGATGGGGTCTCCAGAACTGCACACAGTACTCCAAATGGGGTCTCACCAACTGTCTGTAAGAGGGATAACAATTTCCTGTTTTCTACTATTGATGCCTCTTCCTATGCACCCCAGTATACCCCCAGCCTTCCTTGCTGCCTTCTCACATTGCTTGCCCACCTTTAGGTCATCTGATATAATTACCCCAGGTCCCTTTCCATTTTTACTGTTGTCAGTATCTCACCCCCATTGTGTACGCTTCCCTGGGTTTTGTTTCCCATGTGCATTACTTTGCACTTCTTTGCATTGAATCTGAGCTGCCATACATTTGACCATTCCTCCAACTTTGCCAAGTCCCTTCTCATCCTTTCCACTCCATCTTGTGTATCAACCCTGTTGCCGATCTTTGTGTCATCTGCAAAGAGACATACTTTTCCTTCCAGTTCCTCTGCAATGTCACTTATAAAGACATTAAAAGGACTGGTCCCAGTACTGAACCCTCACGGTACCCACTAGTAACCCTCCTTTCTTCACTGTGTACTCCATCTACTACTACCCTTTGCGTCCTGTTGTCTAGCCAATTTTTATCTGGGCTACCACCTTGAGACCCACTCCAAGGATGGGTAACTTGTGTATTAATCTTTGTGTGGGACTGTATCAAATGCCTTGCTAAAATCTAGGTAGACCACGTCCACAGCCCCTCCCTGGTCTACTTTTGGTCACCCAGTCAAAGAAATCTATTAGATTCATCTGACACGACCTTCCCATCATGAATCCATGCTGCCTTGGGTCCTGTGCCCCACTGGCCTCTAGGTACTCAACAATTCTTTCCTTCAGAAGTGATTCCATCGTTTTCCTACCACTAAGGTCAAACTAACTGGACTGTAGTTTCCTGCCTCTGTCCTGCTCCCACTTTTGTGAAGAAGAATCACATCTGCCATCCTCCAGTCCTCGGGTACCACCCCATCCTCCCATGATTTGTTAAAGAGAGTAGTCAGCGGTGTCACTAGTTCTACCCTTAGTTCTTTTAGAATTCTTGGGTGAATCCATCAGGACCCATTGCTTTGTCCATCTACAATTTTATTAGTTCTTTCAGAACCCTTTCTTCCGTAAATGGACTGGTATCGACCCCATCTTCAGAGTGTTTCTCTTGTTTGGTTTCGTACCTCCTCTCCTCTTCCTTTGTGAATACTGAGCAGAAATATTCGTTAAATATCCCTGCTTTTCCTGTCACCCTCTACCCACATTCCCTCCCTTTATTAAGCCTCAGTATCCCTCCTTTGGTCTTTCTTCACTCCCTAATGTACCTATAAAAGGTCTTATCCCCTTCTTAATAGAATTGGCTATCCTTTCCTCGGTTTGGGCCTTTGCTATTCTGACTGCCTTCCCAGCCTCTTTCTGCTTTAACTGATAAAGTTATCTGTCCTGCTCCTTCTGTGTTTCCTTATATTTCCTGAATGCTATCCTTTTCTCCTTAACCTTCCCTGCCACCTCTTTTGAGAACCATAGCGTTTTTCCTTCGTTGTGTTTTATTGATTTGCTTTACACAAAGGCTTGTTGCCTCTGTGATGGCTGTTTTGATTACTCCCATTGTTCCTCCACCCTCCTTCTTGCCTGTTTGCTAGTGCTTTTCTGAGGCACTTTCTCATTTTCCCAAAGTCAGCCCTCCTCAAGTCCAATACTCTTGCTTTTGTATGGCTTGATTGTATGGTTGTGTTTATCATGAACCACACTGTTTGGTGGTCGCTTGTTCCCAGATGGCTACCCACTTCTAGGTCTGAGATTTCTTCTCCATCCCCATTTGAGAGTACCAGGTCTAAGAGTGCTCCTCCCAAGTGAGTTCCAATACTAGCTGTCTGAGGCATGCCCTGTAGGGCATCAAGAATGACCCTGTTTTGGATGTGCCTGCAGCAAAGGTGATCCAGTTAACATCTGGCATATTCAGGTCCCCATCAACAATTCTCCCTTTTTCTGCCATTCAAAGAAAGCCTTCTATCATTTCCTTGTCCATTCCTCCCTGAGATGGGGGTCTGTATACAACCCCATGCAGATTGTGGTGCCATTTCCTGTCTCCAGGGTGACCCAGAGTGCCTAATCTGCTCCCTGTTTACTCTGTAGTTCTGTTGCTTTGATCCTTCCTTTACATAGAGAGCTCCTCCTCCTCTTTTACCCTCCCTGTCCCTCCTGTAGATTGTGTATCCTAGTATATTGACAACCCAGTCACGGTTCTCTGTGTACCATGTTTCTGTGACTGCCACAATATCCAGGCAACCTCATCCATCAAGGCCACTAGTTCAGGAGCTTGTTACAGACTACGGGCATTGGTACTCATCACCCTCCACTTTTGATAGCCTTACCCTTTTAGCCCCATTCCTGTCCTTACTGCCTTTGCCTTTTTACATTTACCTCTGTTCTGCTCCCTAATAACTCTCTATCTTGGTGTTTACCTCACTAATCACCATGTTTTGTTGGGGAAGGCTGGGATTTCCCTGCTCCTTTTCAGTGCCTCCCCTCATTAGTTTAAATGCTTGCCAATCGAAGCATTTAAACCTCTCACCTAGGATCCTGGTTCCCCCAGACAGATGCAGACCATCGCACCAGTATAGGTCTGCATCCCTCCAGGTGGCTCCCCAGTCCCCAATGAAGCCAAAACCCTGAGCTCCACACCAGTTTTTCAACCACTCTTGAATTCCCTGGTGAGAGTGCCCTAACATCTCCTTGCCATAGACAGGCAGCACCCATGAGAAGGTTACCGTGTGCGCTACTTGTCTAAAGCACATCGCCAACTCTACAAACTCCTCTTGCACTGCTCTGATCCCATTCCTAGCCAGGTCATTTGTCCCTAGGTAGACAATGACATCCAGCTCCCTCCCTCATGCAGCTCCTCCCATGATCCTGAGGATTGCTTCCTGTCCCTCCAAGCCGTGGCACCAGGAAGGCACCTACCTCCCTCTCCCTTCCTCCCCATTTCTACCCCCTAATGATTGAGTCCCCACCAGGAGTTGTTTCCTTCCCGTGGGGTCCCATGCCACCCTCCTGTGGGTCTCCTTTGTGAAGGTTCCCAGCATCCTCCTTGGTCTCCACTGCAGGTGCCTCCATAGAGGAACCACTATCCATCATAAGAGCAAATGATTGTGGTGAGGGTACAGCTGGAGGAATGCAACTCTGTTCCACTACCCTCTCCTCCCTGAGCCTACCCTGGTCCAGCCTCTCTTTCTTGGCAACCTCTGAGGTAGTGGCATTGGCCCTGATGGTCCCTGGGTGGGGAGGAGGTTTCATGAATCCTAGCCAGGTCAGCCTGGAGATGGGCAACCTCTCTCAGACCAGAGAGGAGCCTGCAAATAGGGAAGCATTGCAGCCTCAGAATGTCTCCCAGAACACTGCAGCCCCACAGCCATTGCACTGCACCACTCCTATAATGTCTTATTTTGCGCCCCTCTACTGTTTCTCTGTATGCTTACTCTCTCCTCTCCTCTCCTTACAACTCTCACACTTCCTGTTCTGGGACAGCAACTTCCTATCTTCTTCAGTAGCCTCCTTCCTCCTTGCTCACTGTCAGACCACCAGCAGCTGAGGGGGAGTGAGCTACTTTTTCCTTTAGGATGAGAAAACCAATGTTTCTCTATGATCCTTCCCTTCCTACTGCCAAACAGGAAGTTCCTGTTGACAGTCAAATCCAGTGGCTATAAAAGTAGAACTGGCTTGGGGTGAGTGGGTGGGTGGAGGGGTGGGATGGAGGGCAATTAGTAAGAAAAAAGGCTAGCAACAGGAAGTTGTAATTTGAGTCACCTGCTTTTATAGTGTCTAAGCCACACCCCAATTAAGCTCTCTTTCCTCCTCCTACTGGGTTAGCAAAGTCAGCTGATACAGTACCCTTCCCAGCACAGGACACACACTGACTTTCTTTTCTTTCTTTTTTACCCCTAAATAAGACCCCTTCTACTTCTAATAAAGTATCTGTTCACTTAATCTCAACAGACACTGACTCCTGCTGAGATATAAGTTTTAAATTAATAAGAAAATGTAACTTCTTTTAGTTAGCTGCTTTCTGCTCTACAAGCAAGGCTAGCAACAAGAAGTTTATAATTTGAGTCACCTGCTTTTATAGTGTCTAAGCCCACACCCCAATTTAGCTCTCTTTCCTCCTACTGGTTTAGCAAAGTCGTCTGATACAGTACCCTTCCCACACAGAACACACACTGACTTTCTTTCTTTTCTTCTTTTTTTTAAACCCTAAATAAAACCCCTCTATCCTTTGCACAGAAAAGGTAATTGAACATGCAGTCTCCATGCTATGGCAAGGCCTGAAACCCAAGGAAAGACTCACTGATGTTAAAATTCTCAAGATGGGTCTCAAGCTGTACACGCACAATTTTCTCAATAGCTTTACCCAAAAAGAGCAAGTACAAGATATATAGGATAGTGGATGGCAACTATGGACAATCGGTGTGTTGTGCCACGAAGGGATCTGATTCCCGGAAACCTCGACAGTTAAGTTCGAGAGGTCCATAGGAATGGACCTGAGGTGGCACAACACACTAGTTGTGCACTGAGTTGCCTATTCACTATTCTCTATAGTGTGTGGGCATTCATGCTCATTTTTGACATTGCATTTTGTTTCGTGAACTGGTGGTTGGTAGGGGGCATTTGAGGGTTGGTGGTAGGCTCAGATTACAGACACAGTGTGCTGCAGATGTTTCTGCAAGTTCAAGTTTAAAAACAACAACTTTGTGCTAGACGCCACACCTCAAGACTATTATCGCAACCGGGTTCAGGAATGAGCCCGGGTCATCGGGGGTCAGCAGGGGAGGACTAGGATTGAGCATCCGCCGACAGTTCTCCTAGTTCTGGGGTGGGCTGGGGAAGCACACCGCTCTGCAGTGGCCCCTGGGGACGTCCCAGAGGCACTGCAGACGCGGTGTTAACAGAGAGGAGCGTGGCGGACGCCTGCACGTTAGTGCATGGACATCACTGCACTTCCACACTCCCACACTCCATCGGGGACCTACTGGAGGAAAAATGGCTGGGCCGTAAGCAGCTTGATGTCTGTGCCCTGTGATGCCGGGAGGGCTGTCGTGGAATCACACTGGGGGTCCGGGGCTAAGTAGGCATGGGGAGCCCCAGTGAGTCAGCAACAGCCATACCAGACCCCCATCATGTGAATGAACCTGCTGCTCTCCCGGCGGGCAGGGCTGAAAGCTGGATGCCCCCGCCGTAAGTCGCCGCAGCAGGTGTATAAACAGTGACACGATAAAAAAATTAAAACAACAACTTCAGCTTAATTAGATAGGGAAATCAAGTATATGGCAGATTCTGTTATTCTGCTGCAGTAGTGACATCACTACTGCAGCAGAACAAGCATATTTCAGGCATAGAATTCCATGCATAACAGCATTCCACCATACACTATAGGTCTGTAATTAGCCAGCACATCCGGTTCCAAAGATGACTTTTCAGAAGGGTCTAACCACAGCCTTTTTAAGGGCTGCAAGAACATCCCTCCCTAAAGAATCACCAGACAACACTGGCAAAAACTGAACCTAGAGCCTGACTGCAGTCAACCAACAGTCGCATCAGTCCTGGGTCTGAGAGACCACCTCAGGCACCTTCTCCTGGGAAACTACCTTTAACTCACTACAAGCCATCGGACAACCTCTTGCCACTCATCTTCAACACTGCTGCTTCTTGACAGGCCACCAGGAGAGATTCTAGCTCTGACAGAAAACACCTTGCTCAGGAAAAAGTTGAAAACCTCCTCACACTGTTCATGAGATAAGACTTCTCTGACTACAGACAGGGTGTAGAAGAGCTGGGCATCTAGCTCTGATAGAAAACACCTTGCCCAGGAAAAAGTTGTGAGCCTCCTCACACTGTTCATCAGACTTCTGTGAACTGCAGACAGGGTGTAGAAGAACTGAGCAAGCCTATTTGTTTCCCAAAGCAATAACCTGTTACAGTAAGTCTGTGTTCAGTTCTGAGCCCTCACTTAAGAAAGGTCATAGACAGACTGGAGCCAGTGCAGAGAAAGGTCGCAAATGTTCCAGGGCCAGCAATGTAAATCATTTACCGGTATTTATTTTATTTATTTATTTATTGAAGTACAGTACCTTTGAGCACAAGTACTGCTTCCAATGGTTTCTGTCAAGGTCAGTACATTACAGTAAAAACAGTACAACACAGTGAAACAGAACAGATACAGCAGCAGGTAATACATTAAAATATAAACTAATTAATTTGCAGCAGCCTTGTACAAAGAGTGATATCTGATGTATCTTTAAACTGAACAACATTTGAAATATTAAATAGTGTGTCCAGTAATTTGTTCAGCCAACCAGTGGCCCTAACATCAAAGAAGCACTACTGACCCTGATTTGTTCTAGAGAAAGGTAACGCTAAAGTTTTCCTTTTCATCATCACCTTGTCATCAATCACATGAGGAACGTTTGGGGACCCTTAAAATATGCACTTACTTGAGGTCAGACGCAAGACAGTGGGGATTATAGAAACATATAAATTTTTGAGGGTATAAACAAAGCTAACAGCAAAGACCTATATGTTAGAAATAGGGATACAATTATAGGAGGGTATGACTAAAATTTGATGTGGGGCAAATTCAGAGGGAGTTGTAAAGCCATGGAATAGTTTAACAGCAGAAGCGCAGGGCATTTACACAGAGTTAGGGATGGCGCACACAGTATTAATTGATGTGAGATACAAAGAGAGTAAGATGTTCTTGGTAATCTCAACAGAGAAACAGATGAAAATACAATGTCTTGAGTCAAGTAACAAAACTTAAAAGGCAGGATACTCCCTTGATAATGCTTGATGTCACACTACACCCACCGCCTCCACGGATGTGTCCAGGAAATAGAAGGATAAATGTATGTAGGCTACTGGCAGACTCCTCCCACTAAGCTGGCTCAGCCTACCCACGCAGAAGATTCTGTAGTTCAGATAAATATACTGAAGTCCTCGGAGAGCTGAAAGCTGGATATCCTGACCAGGTACAGTCACTTTACTGGGCTATTGTGCCCAAGCTCTGCCAATAGCATCAGACCCTACTCAGACTTCAAAGGAAGACCCCGAGAGCAACTGGAGGTGATAACAAAACCAAGTCCTTCCTGCCTCTCAGTACTCTCTTTGCAGCAAATGATGAACACAATGGTTAAATATGAGTGCCACTGCAAATGGAATGGGGAGGAATCTCAACACTATCCCAGTCCTCTGTCTCTGACCCCAAATGGCAAAGTCCACGGTTCAAATAACAGAAGGTGGAACAACAGGTACAAGCACTCACCACCAAAGCCTCTGGATGCCAAACAGCAAAAGAAAGACCATGAGAGACCAAACATGGAAGGGTCGCTCAGCCATGGTGTGGCTACTATTTAGAAGTCTGTGTAACCAGACTGCAAAATGGAAACCCCTAGTACACCAGTAAAATTAATATAATAATAATACAGTCGGGTAGATAAGTACACCAGTAAATAATAATATAATAATACAGTTGGGTAGATAAGTACACTAGTAAATAATAATATAATAATACAGTTAGGTAATTAAGTACACCAGTAAATAACAGTAATATATACAATAATGGCTGGGAGGTGGTTATAGAGAATGTTTAGACACCCCCAAGGTATGGGGTGCCACATAAACCCAGGAGGCTGACTCATGGGGTTTCTTACAGGCATCCACTGAGGGTGTCTAACATTCCAGTTCACCCCAGCTGCTATATAATTGCTGAGGAGCACTTTTCACCTCAGCAATTATATAAAAACAGTTAAATTAACTTCACCCCATTCCAACTGGCGTGAACTGCGCGTGCTGTGGGTGAAGAGGACGGAAGAGCACTTTTGCACATGCTCACACACATTATAACCCACGGTTATAATGAAATTTATAACCCCTTCCCTATGGGAAAAAGCAGTCACCAGTTATTATATATATAATAATACATGGGGTTGTGCGCTTACGAATTTACACACACTTAAGGTATTGGATGCTACATAAACCCGGAAGCAAAGCCTGAGGGTTTATTTAAATATCAATACTGAGAGTGTGTGTGTAAAATTGAGTTTCACACACAGCCCTGTGTTTTATTTTATATAATTGCTGCATTGTATTTTTTTTGCCACAGCAATTGTATAAAATAAATGAGTAAGACATCCTATGCTACCGCAGTCTGGTCGGGTTCAACGGGTCCGAGGTGGCTGCAGAAAAAACTGTCTTTCCCCCATTGGTGAATTTTTTTAAAGATTTTATTGTTTTAGCCCACCTAGTGAACAATTTATCACCAAATCCAGTGGCAGTGAAGTCAGTCTGCAGAGTAAGGAAAGGCGGATGGTGCTAAAGAGGAAAAGCTGCAGCCAGTGCATGCAGAGAACAAGGAAAATCCAGCATGTTTACCATTATAACCTCATGGATTATAAGGTGATCGGCGATAACTGGGTTTCTTAGGGAAAAACAAGACACAGTCATCATATAATAATACAGCAGGATAGGTAAGTACACCAGTAAATAACAATAATTTAATAATACAGTAGGGTAATTAAGTACTCCAGTAGATACAGTGATATAATCAACACCAAGGCAGAATAAGCGAGGCATAGAAACAGCAGTGGCAGAACCAGCTAACCCACCCCATCTCAAATGCCCCAGAGCAATTTGACTAGCTACCAAGAGCAGGAAGGAGAGAGATGGGAAGCTGGGCAGTGTGAGACAGGATCACCGAACAAGTAGGGAGAAATATCTGGGCTACAGTTACAGTTGTGCTTAGTTAATAGCCAGGATCTGAGGTTGTGTCTAACAATAAGATGTGTTAGAGGATCTAAGGGATGCAGGAAGCCCGTTCCAAAGGTGGTAGCCACTGCTGTGGGATGTTCCTACCCATTTTGGTTGAGGTTCGCATACCTCGAGAGAAGGGACAGCAGAGGAGCCGGAGGCACCTAGGTGAGGTACAGAACTTACAGAGGTTGGAGAGAGGAAGCGGTGCTGTTTCTTAAGATGATGTCCACAAAGCAGCCAAGGGTAAATTCAAAGCGACCTTGTAGAGAGAGCCAGCCGAGAGAGCAGTAAGGTCATAGTGATGAGCGGAGAGGGGCGCACAGCGCAAAGTGAAAAGTGCTATTGTAGGCAGATGAGAGTCTAGCCTGGAGGATGGCGGAGACTTGAGAGTAAAGATATTACTAGCCTCTTGTCTCCAGGACCTTGGTATGCCTTTTTCATTAATTATATTGTTAGTTGTCCTAAAACAAAATCAGTGTGCCTGCAGAATATCATGTCAGCTACTCAATGAATGCTTTTTATTCAATCCGATTCAACCCAGGAAAAGCCCAAGCATGCCCAGGCGAAAGAAGGTACCACGAGCAAGTCATCAAAGCTGACTGAGAGCACCAATATGTGGTGGTGGCTTTTATGGTGACGGCAAGATAGAAACTCTAATAAGGCCATATCTGCGGTGGTGAGACAGCTGGATAAAAAAATGGGCCGCTTTAATGCAAGAGTGACTCTAGTGGAAACCAAGGTAAATTTCATGGGTGTCAAAAGCATATTTATTTCAGAAGCATGGAACCCCCTCCTGATGTCTAGGGTATGATGGAATGCCCATGAGGAGGCAACCACAGCAGCAGCACCCACTAACCCAGAATGGCTGTGCTTACCTGGTTCACTGATCTTCTCCGGTGCCCAAACATCACAGGGTGCTGCAGCTGAAGGGAGAAAAGGATTGGTTCCAATACAATTTAATAAATAAGTCCATTGTCCACACAACAAGCCAAAGTTCATGACACGATTTCATTTGGTGGGGCAGATCACAAATCCACTCCATAGAGCATGGGGGGTGAACAAAGGCATCAATTAATTCCAAGGCACACAGGTACCTTAACACAGTCTTACAGCCATGACCCTGAAGATCTCCTACTATTTTTTCCTCTCGGAGCTTAATCAGGCTTCCAGTTTCCTGGTGGCAGTAACATACCAAGAGGCCAAATCAGGCCTTAGTGCACTTTTGGCAGCTCAGCTTCTCCCTTTCTTCACTCCTGCTCAAACTTCAATGAGAACTGGAACAAGCCCCATATGTGACAGACTGCAGAGTGAACCCACTACTTTCCAGCTGCGGATTGGGAACCGGTACTCTTACGGGCCTCAAACCTCTGCAGTCTGCACCAGCAGTAGACCTTCCATGGCAGACCACCCAAGACTGCCTATACATCACAGCCACAGGGCATCAACGAACGCGGATGACATGATGGCCACACCAGACACATGACAGGGACAACCACACACGAAGCCACTTGCAGAGACCTATGTCCGAACTCCCAGTGCTATCTGCCCATTCCCACCTGCTCCTCACTTGGCTCTCTCTCTGGTGCCATCTTATAATCACTGGGAGGAACAGAACAAGCTCTAACCAATGCCCTTCACCTTCTCTCTCTCTGCGGCGTGGATGAGCATTCTGCTGGTAAACTTCTTCAATCCAGCCATTCTCCCTCCATGGAATGCTTCCATACTTGTTCCCTGACACTGACATACTTCTGACAGTGTGGGCCAGGGTGGCAACTGCCCCACCCCAGCCCCAAGCCACAATCCTTCCCTGGACCGGCTTCCAACCACGTACCCTTCACGCCAAAACCCTTCAAATTTATACCTCCCTTGCCAGCAGTGAGTGGTGCCAGAGCTGAGGCACTGGATGCCACACCTTGCAGCACGCTAGGAACCCAGGTTCGGAAACACCCTCGGGTCATCAGGGTGCCAGTAATGGAGGAGGGCAGAGCAGGATTGAGTACCTCACAGCAGCTCTCCTCTCCTGGGTGGTTGTTGCCCCTGTAGTTCTACTGCCACTGGGTGGAGGTCCGTGGCAGCTCAGGCAGGAGGAGGTGGCACGCCGACAGTGTCTCAGAACATGGTGTGTGTGCCTCACATGCGCATGTGCACATCCGGACTGGGGTGTAGTGAAAAACAGGAAAAACACATAAAATACATAATGAAAAAAATGTATACCTTCACGCCGTAAACAGGCAGCCAACCTGCAGCCAGTCCCTCGATGACAGAGGAGTTAACCTTTTGACACTCGTAAGCCCCAAGAGGGCTTACAAGCAGTTAACGAGTCACAGACAGTGGTATCAGGGAGAGTCAAGGAGAACATGTTGCTGCATGCCAGAATTGAACACCTTGAAAACGAGACACGTTTCTTTCAATTTGCATTTTTGGGGTCCCCAGAGAGAGGGTCAAAGCCATTTACCTATATCCTACACCTGACACAAACTTTGTTTAATTTTGAGACAACTCAATTAATTGTTCGGCATACTGCATAACCTCAAGACATTGTCCAAATAATCCAGACTTGCCTATAACAATGCTCATAACTACTATTACTATAGGGGTCCATATTCATGATCTAATTTTAAGGCAAAATCAACTGATCATCTTCAATTCCCTGATGGCTCACCAGTTTCATTTTCCCTAGTTGACTTACACTATGAGGCAGCGTCGATTGTATCTTTACTACGGTTCATAGCGAATTATAGGTGCTGGAAATTTCACACACCTCAAATAGTTGCACAAGTAAAAGTGGTGTATGTTGTCAGGGATTTTATTTTCACTATGTTTACATGCGTTAGTGGTCAATTACCTTGCCTTTGATTACAGGTAATCCGATCATGACGCCATTTGTGTTACATGTAGGACAGTAATCAATCACTAAGAATGAACAGGTCTACATGCAGGGTAATATTCAGTTGCTATGTAATTGATTTTACACTTGCATGTAATCGTGTACATGACAAATGAGCATGCACATGGGATCAGTTCAAGATCCAATAATGTCAGGGGGTCTGAGACCCAGGAAGTTCCTTATAGTGGGAATAAAATGAACTTCACACAGCGTGTCTTTGCACCCATCAACCAAACTCACATAGCAGAAGGTGTAAAGTTTCTAAAACAATAAACCATCTCTGAACTGCAGGATTACAAACCCATGGTGGTGAAGAAGTTCTGACTCTTGCACAAAAACAGTACTGAAGAAAGCAAATACTCTTCAGTAAAGAGCTACCCGTTAAACACAGGAAAAGGTGGTGAACGGTGGACGCCTGCAATAATTTTCATGGAAGTGGTGTGGGTGAAAACAGTGGTGGGATTCAAGCATGCATGGGATAAGCACAAAGGAAACCTTAGTAGGAAAGTTGGGGGATTTAACCAGAGATCAGGTAGGATCTGCAGTGACAACATAGGAAGGGAAATGGGCAGACTGGTGGGCCAAATGGTCCTTATCTGCTGACAAATTCTAGTCTTCTTTTTTCCCCTGCTGTTCTAGTCGGCCCCATCAGCCCCTAAACTCATCACTTGCTATCACCACGACTTACCTTCAGCCCCAGGTTCCTCCACAGATTACCCCTTGTGGGTGGAGCTGCTGGTGGGGACCCCTCAAACCCCTCTGGTGCCATGTTTAGTTTGGCAGTCCTGGGAGCCCAGTAGGCAGTGTGGAGTCTGCGTATTCACGGGCAGCATCCTGCCACCAGAGGTGTTTTTCCTCTTCTTATCCAACCTGCTGATGCTCCATGGGGATGGACGGCTTGAATGCCACACACGCTGAAGATGTGCTAGGCATCATTCCATCATGGAGTGTGCCTTTTTCTGGAACTGTTGCTCCTACCTCTGCATCACCACCTGTGATCACCTAGGTGGTGATCTTACAGTGGAGCAGACATCCCTCCCTCCTCGGCAGAGAGAAGCATCCATGGGACTCTCAATCCTCCTCCCCCAGCTTACCCCAAATGATCCAGGCTCATCACCGAACCCAGGTTGCCAGCATGCCACAAGTGAGGCATGGATGCCTCTGCCCCTGTACCACCGGCTGGCAAATATGTAATAAAAATAATTGCAGCAGTTGCCGTTAAACATTTGGGGAAAATGTTTAAAGAGCGAAAGAAGGTTTGAAATAAAAAAATAAACATATTTATCCTGGCTGCACCAGTATTGTTTGGGACTCAGATAACAGCCCACCACCCTCGAAAAGGGGTACTGGGTGTGCAATCTACATAAAGGACTACCTCACCTGTCTCCCTGGTTCTTACCCCACCACAGAAACCTCAGTGCAACTCCTCCCTATCAAGATACTACTTGGTGCCCAAAACAAAGTCCTCACGATTGCCGCTGTCTATATCCCACCAAAGATCCTGATTCCGCCTACAGGCTGTCCTCGAGTTGTAAGTACACAGCCTTCTGACATCGAACTCCCTTCTCCTTGGGGACTTTAATATAAACTGGCTTGCTCCTGATGCAGGGTCAAACAAAGATGTTATCCTAGCAGCAAATTTAATATAAGTGGTAAACTCCCTACCAGGAAAAACTACAAATCAGGGACCAGCACCTCATTGACTGGATTCTTACCAGCCACCCTACCCGTATAACCAATGTAAGTGTTCTCCTGACTGCTCAGTGATCACTTCAATAATATGTACCTGGACAAATAAGTTTCATAAGCCGCCTCCAAAACCATCTATAGCAGAGTCCTACCTTATGGCAACCTTATTCATCTCAAGACCTGTCTTAGGCAGATAGACGGGTCCTTGATTTACAAAACTCAAGATGTTGACCTGGCCCTTGATTACTTTATTTCTACTTTCAACACTGCTCTGAGACACCTATGCACCAGTAAAAGGCGCAAAATCAAAGCACTCTACAAATCTTGGCTCACGGCGAGGCTATTGGCACAACTCAAAAGTAGGGATCACTCTGGGCCACTGCAAGAGCTACTGACACTCTGTCGGACATTCAAAAGTATAAACAGGCTCATAACCACTGTACTAAACAGATCCGCTTGATGAAGAGCTCCTACTTCACGAATGCCCTCCAACTCCTGGGGCAAAGGGAAATCCTTCTGGGACAACATAAAGAATATCATGGGTCAGCAGTCCAAATCCTCTCCTACAATAATGAATGGATGGAACCACTACATTAGACCCAGAGATCATTGCAAACACCCTAAATGATACCTTCACAGACCTTAGTGGTGTCCTCTCATCTGATTTCTTCACTGATGCTGACCCTCCAATTTCTACTTCTACTGCTGCTCTCCAACCAAACCACCCTTCCATTTCAAACTAGTAAAGGCACATGAAGTCTATAAATATGTAAAGAAGGCCATTTCTAAGTCCCGAGCAAGCAGCGACACTATTGACCTTAAACTTCTGTCCTCACTCTGGAGGAAGTACTGCCCCCTCACAAAAATTTTCAATCTCCCTCTGCTACAGCCAATTCCCTAGGAAATGGAAAGCTGCAGTTGTCACTCGGTGCACAAAAGTGGTGATAAGTCACTGCCTGGTAACTATCGCCCGATATCAATACTACCACCCTCTCTAAGGCCCTTGAACGCTTGGTGGACCAACTCAGACTACCTGGAAAGCACAACATCCTATGCACTCAGCAGCATGGATTTAGAAAGGCACAGCACATCGACTGCCCTACTTGAATTCTCAGGAGCAATCCACAATGCCATGGACAAAGGAAACCTAACTGGAGCAGTCTACATTGACTTAACAAGGCATTTGATACAGTTCACCATGGCCTACTTATCAAACAACTGCTATCCCTAGGGCCTCGCTGGGTCCTGGTGACTGGGTAAAAATTACCTTGCTCAAGCTCTCAATCTGTAAAAGTAGCTGGAGTTCTCTCAGACTCAAAACTGGTTCGCTCAGGAGTTCAAGGATCCATCCTGGGCCCCTCCTTTCAGCCTTTTCCTAAACCCTCCCAAATCCTGCCCTGAACAAATAATCCTCTATGCTGACGATGCCGTGATTCTTGCCATCATAAAGATCCGAACCTCTACGCCTCAACCTTCAGCATGCTTTTCCAAAGTTGAGATGTGGTTCTTAAACATAAGCTGGTTCTAAACTACAAAAACACTAAATCCATGCTCTTCTAACCATGAAACAAGAAATGGCAAGTCCCACTCACCATTAATACATACCTAGGAAATACCCTTGAACAAGTGCCAATTTTCAAATATCTTGGAATCAACTTTGATCAAGGCCTAACCTTTGCAACTCACATTGATAGTACAGCAAAACTATTAATCAGCTGAATTGGGATTCTGTATTGAACCGACAGCTTCTTACCCATTCTGCACTGAGGATTGCCATCCAATCCTCTATCATCTCAGTCGTTGATTATGGCTTAGTTATATATGGATCTGTCACTACTACAGGACTTAGTCGCATTACAACATCCCTAAATAAGGCCTGTCGGTTGCTCACTGGTGCACACCGACGTACCACACACATGTGAACTCTATGCTGACTCAGGTTGGTTGCAACTCTCAAACTGGATAAAGTACCTTACCTGCCTGATGGCGAAAAATCCACTGTGGGCCCCACTCTACCCTGTATCCAAGACCTGTTATGCCCGAGCACTAGCACCCATTTTACCAGAAGATCAGAACACCAGCCTCTCCAAGTCCCCCGATGCCGGACTTCTCAGGGACAAAGATCATTTGCCTATCGTGCCCCAGCTGACTAAATGCCCTCAGCACTCTATATTACTGCCTCCACCTCTCTAGGTATTTTCAAATCAAGGTTTTTCTCTCACCTGCCACCTCCAGCTCCTGTGACTGCCCTGATTAAACCTCCTATTTTCTCACTACCCACCCTGTCCCGTTATTTGACAAAGACATGTTTGGGAAACCTTTTCTCCTGCTATTGTCTGCTCTCCACACCTTTCACTTACCTCTCTGTTCTGGACTTTTCCCTATTTGTTTCTCCTAATCTGGCATGACCTCTTTCTTGTAATAATAATGTGATTATTGATATCTCATGTCCTTTTGCACAAATGATTTGCTATGTATTTGTATATGTTTTCTGTTTTGACACAACACAAATTGTTGTGTTATCTATGTAACCTTTGTACTGTACCTAATTGACGTGGAACCTTTGTAAAAGAGTCTCTGGCTCAAAATTGTAATTCCAACCTAGAACAATAACTAAACTAAACTAAACAGCCTACCTGCTGCAATCAGTGAGTTAAAAATATTGGCAGTAGCGACAGGCTGTGGACTGAAACAAACAACTAAAGCTGGGCACGATTTTAAAGGCACAGAAGTGGCTATTGAACTGTGGGGCAATTGGGGAAAATGATAGTTATTTTGGCTGCACCAGGACTTTATTTGGGACTGTGTTAATTCTGCTTCAGGTACTGTGTGTTCAGCAGCCATTACAGAGCAGCAACAGCCAATCAGAAAGCTGGGATATTTTAGCCAGGACTTGGGACTTTGCCAAAGCTCATGGGAAACTTACAAGTGCTTATGGGGAACGACAGGGACCTACATTCAGGCTCCAAAATAGCAAACCTATTGTACCTCGAGAGAGGTTAATGAATACTTCATTTTGAGGTTGACAAGAATTTCAGCCAATCAAAACAGGAGATGCCAATAGCTTCAGCCAACAGGGAACCTCTGAAGAGCCCTATAAAAGACAATGTTTCCAGTAGATTTTCAATTAAATGGGAGCCCCACAGGGTGGGGACTCAGGCCCCCCAGCAAACTAAAATGGCCCAGTGATCCAGTGCAAGCCCTCCACAGAAGAGGGGGTTTGTCCTTTGCCAGAAATTAAATCAGTGACTGCCTAAAGCAGAACCTGCTAGCCTGGGGTTGCCAGAAAATGTCCTCAGGGGCTAGCTCAGCCTTTCCACGTTCATGAAAAACATGGATCCTGCAACTTGATGCTAAGCCAGCTGTGAAAGAGCTGAACCTGCCTCAGCAGTGAGAGTGTTGACATCTTCAGGAAACTCAGATGAAGGAGATCCATTCCTGTGAGGATGCCTGAGTAAGTAAAATTGTATCTGCAAGCGCAACTTGAAAAGGAGCTTGCTGGGCATCAAAGCCTATAGAGAACTGTATGGAACTGTTTATTTGTCTGCACCCTGTGTCTGTTCAAATGCTCAGAGGGTTAACCTGTACTAGTTGAGTGACCATGAACGGTCAAGGACATTGATGTATAAATGTGTCCGAATTGAAAGAGCCTGTGTGTGTTCTGATGTTAACTTGTGATGTTAAAGTGAAAGGGCCCAAGTGAGCTAATGCTGAATAGCACGTTTACATGCCTGTCAACCTTTGTCCCCAAATGTGGAACATGGCCTCTCAAATGTGGAACAAATGAGCAAAATGTGGAACACTTAATCAAATCTTTATCTAGGAAGCTCAGAACACTGTTAAAATGTTTGTGTTTATGTTCAGAAAGTCTGTTATTAATTGAATAATATATTTGTTGCATCATTTACTATAGATTTTTGCTTAAAATGTTAATATTGAATGTGGGACAAGTCTTCACAATGTGGAACAGGAACTTTTGTGAATTAAAATGAGGAACGCTCTCGAATGTGGTAGAGTTGAGAGGTATGCTTATGAAAAGAAGCCTATGTGAATTAATGGAACTGTTATTGCCAAGAGCACGGTTTGTTTTTGAAGAATATAAATGTGCTAGAAGATGTCCTCAAATTGACAATTGCTTTTCATAAGTAAATGTGCTAAATGTAACTTTGAAAGAATATAAATGTGCTAGAAGATGCCCTTGGATTGGACAATTGTTTTAAATAAGTAAATGTGCTGAATGTTTAAGGAATATAAATGTGCTGAATGTTTAAAAATATAAACATGCTAAACGAACGTAACCGCCTGGTTACACTGTAAGTGTTTTGGGCCCTCAAGAAGGGTCAGTCTTCAGAATGTTAAAGTGTTTCCAATCGTAAGTTTTGAGATCTCTGCAGTCAGTTTAGGTGGAAACTGGCTGTTGGCTCGCCTGCAAGTTAACCTTTGTGGATAGTGCCCATTTCTGGAAGCACTCAATTCTAACCTGCTTACAGAAAATCCTATTGTGAGCAAATGAAGGGCCTTCCTGCTCCATCTAAAGAGACTACATAGTTAAAGTGTTTCATATTTCAATGCTGAGTTCTTCCACATAATTAGCTGACCAACATACAGCTGCACTGTCCATCAGGCCTGCACCATTTATGGACTGTGGTTACTGGATACCCAGGTTAAGGCTGGGATTGCGGGTCTCATACTAAATATGGGACTGGTACCAGTGTGAGTAATAATGTACACTGTGTCAACTGATTTATTTGCAGCCAGTTAGATAGCCAGGGCTCTGGTTATTCCTAAAGGTTGGTGAGTAACGTGATTAATAGGGATTCAAAATGCAAACTGTGTGATCCAGATTCAACCCAATCAAGCTAAATGAAAATACTGTAAATGTAAATAAAAAACTCTGTTCCTTCTTCATCCATCCTAACCTCCCATGTGAATAAACTATTGTTGTTTTGCAGATACCTGTGTCATAAGCACATTATTAGACTCCAGCTATTACAGTAAATGCTAAAATGTATTGAATGTGGAGAATTGTTATCTGGTCATGTTTGGGGTTGCTTATGGTAAATGTGGGTGGTATAGCATCCCAGAGGGTTGTACCAGGTTAAAGTTAGCCCACTTAAGCTATACTAGGAGTGGAAGCACTGTGCAAATGTAATATCTTAGGTAAGAACTAGTTTAAAGTCAATATTGGGAACCAAGGCCCTCAACCTAATCCCAGGTAGTAGGCAGGTGTAGTAGTCCTTGGAGTAGTGCCACCTAGGGATTACATTTGCACCAACTATTATAAAAATAATGCTCATGCATAAGGTTTGTGTTATTAGGACATAATAACTGGCTTTCATTCTTTCCCTCAGGGAAACCGGCATGTAATTTTATAGTTATAACCAGCTGGTTACAACGACAAACGCACGCCGTTTCCTAGCTCGGTGCATGCGCAGCTGAGATCTCTCTCTCTGCCTCATGTGGTCCCCTGCCATCCCACTCCTCGACGCCTGTAGTCCACTGACAGTAGGAGTTGGTGGTAAGTTCTTATTCTTTTAAACAAATATATGACTGGTACAAAAATGTTTGCTTTTTTTTTTTGGTCGGAAATAAAAAAAATAAACACTGCATTACATCAGGAGCCAAGCCACTATGGAATGCATTGAAACCTCAATGGTCCGCAGCCTGGCTCCACAGAGATATACATTTATTTTGTATAACTGCCGTGGTGAAAAAAATGATCCCCAGTAATTATACAAAATAAAGGATGGGTAGGTTGTAAACTCAAGATTTTACATACTCCTTCAGGGTGGGATGCCTTAATAAACCCCTTGAGCTTCGCTCTTGGGGTTTATGTGGCATCCCACCCCTGAAGGGTGTAAAATCCTCATTATAACCAGCTACTCATCCATTATTCTCTAATTTCACTTATCTGGTGTGTGATAATCTCATAAAACCCTTGAGCTTCGCTCTTAGGGATTATGGATTATCACACACCTTGAGTATATGAAAAATCCTCATAGCCTATACCTGCACAGGCATTATACTTCATTTCTAAACCAAATCAGGCAGACTCTTTTTTTTTTCTTGAGAAGAAACTAATTTCAAGCATTTTAAACACTTAAATGTTTGTGAAAATGGAACATTTTATCAATAAAACAAGCATTTGTCAATGCCAAATGTTGCTTGCTTATATGTGCTGTTTAGGTATTTGGAAGTCATTGGAGTGCAAATATTGAAAAATTGCGAACTTACGAGCGTGTGTAGGAACTGCGCAACGACGCTCATAAAACAGTCATTGTTAGGAAAATTTTCACTAAATGTTCAACATAGCCATTTTAAGACCTCTGGTCATGAACAGTGTCAGTGTGATTTTGTTAATGTGTCCCATACATTGAGTTTGCACACCGACTGCGCCATTGCGCTACTGATGGAAACATGTTTTGGGCAGGATGTGAAAATGACAGCTGTACTGCTCATAAGGAGGTGTGGTAAAATGACAATATTGAAAATCTGGAGTAGAACTATGAAAATTTCAGAACCTACTTGAAATATATGTGAGAATCATAACACCAGAAACAGTCATTTTAGGAATTCTTCACCAAATTTTCAACATTGCCATTTTAAGATCTCTGCTCATGAACAGTGACACTGTGATTTTCTTAATGTGTCCTATACACTGAGTTCACACACGACTGCGCCATTGTGCTCTCATAGGGAAACATGTTTTGAGCAGGATGTGAAAAATGACAGCTGTACTGCTCATGAGGGAGGTGTGGTAAAATGGCAATGTTGAAAATCTGGGTGAAATATTGAACATTGTGAACTTCGAGCCCTGCGTAGGAACTGCATAGCACTCGTAAACAGTCATTTTAGGAATTTTTCATAAATTTCAACATTGCCATTTTAAGATCTCTGCTCATGAACAGTGTCACTGTGATTTTCTTAATTTGTCCCGTACATTGGTTTCATACATCGACTGGGCATTCTTGCCATAAGGGCGGAAACACATTTTGGTGAGATGTAGAAATGACAGCTGTACTACTCATAAGAAGGTGTGGTAAAATGGCAATGTTGAAAATCTGGAGGAAAATATTGAAATTTATTTTGGTGTTGGAGGGGACCACAACCTTACATCCTCTTCCCTAGATACCTCTGCCAAAAGGCCCTTAAGAAGTCCCCGGCCACTTGATGGTACAGAGATGTTCCCTCGGAGGCACACTAGATAGACATCTGGTGAAATCTTCACTTCTAACAAGAGGGAATACACGCACTATTCAGCTCCTCATAAAGTGTATACCCGCATTGATTTCATACATGTCTCTAAAGAGCACTTATATAAAATGGAGAGCTGCACTCATACTCCAACGGTCTTATCAGACCATTCCATTTTAACATTAAATATAATTTGGAGTAAGGATAGGCCTAACAACCTTTGGAAATTTAATAACTTCCTTCTTAATAATAAAGACTTTAAAGAGTTTGTACAACATAAAATAAAACAGATTTTGAAAGACAATCAGGGCCAGGACATCAAGAAGGAAGTACTATGGGACACCCTTAAGGTGGTTCTAAGAGGGAAATAATCAAATATGCTGTCTATCATAAAAACAGCAGCAGTCCTGCCTAGATAACCTGCAAACCCAGTTGCAAATCTTCTCGCTTTACATGCTGCTGGTGATGCAGGGGTTTACCCTTTAATATTAGCCACTAAACAACAGATTCAAGGGATTCTTGATATACGAACTGAGCAGGCCTTGCAGCTACTCAAACAGAAATATTACAAAGGAGGGCCCAGAGCCACTCGTTTACTTGCTCATAGATTTAGATAAAAGCCAGATCCAGTATCTGCCAAATAAGGGACCCGGCTTTAAAGAAACTTGTTACTTTCCTTCTGAAGTTGAACAGGCCTTTTGTAAATATTATAGTTCTCTATGGCTCTGAGCAAGCAGTTAACCCTCAGGCAATTGAAGCTTTTTGGGGACACTCAATTTACCAAGGATATCCCAAGCCCACCAACAACTCCTGGAAAGTCCAATTACCAAGGTAGAATTGGAACAGACATTTGCAGCTCTAAAGGCTAATAAAAGTCCAGGCTCTGACGGTTATACTGGAGACTTTTATAGGGCTTGGGCAGAATTGCTTCCCACCCTGCTAGAAGCCTGTAAGGCCATACAACTGGGGGATCCCACTCCGACTCCTGGAGATATGCATACATTTCTAGCATTTTAAGCCAGGTAAAGATATGACCTCCTGCTCCTCCTACAGACCCATTTCAGTCCTCAACCTTGATTATAAGATTTTGCATCAATATTAGCCAAAAGATTTCAAACTTTTTACCGAAATAATTGACCTGGACCAGACTGGCTTTGTCCCAGGTCGCCAGTCTCAGGATAATATTAAAAGAACTTTACATCTGTTGCAGAAGGTGAGATCCTCTGGAACCAGTTTTCTCTGCTTTCTCTTGACGCCGAGAAGCGCTTGATCGAGTCAAATGGCCTTATCTGTGGGAGGTGCTCAGGAAGGTGGGAACCCTCAGACAGTTGTTAAAGTATTGATAGCTATGTACTCCCATCCCAGGGCATATATTCGCACTAATGGTTCTTTTTCCTATCCTATCTCCCTTTCAAGAGGCACTAGACAGGGATGTCCCTCTCCCTCTACTATTCGCATTATATCTCGAATCACTGGCACAGACTCTGAGACAGAGGACTGAAGTCACTGGGATAAAGGATCTGCATAGGGAGCACAAATTGGCCCTATATGCAGATGATATCCTAGTATACCTTACAGATCCTGAGTCCGCCTCCCTCATCTCTGGGATATTCTGAAGGGTTTGGAGCGTGTCTCTGGTATAGAATTAATGAAACTAAAACTAAAGTTTTGACATGTAATTTTGTTCCTCATGAAAACCTGAGGCAAGCATTTAACTTTAAGTGGCACTTGGACAATATTGAATACCCTAGGGGTTCGCTTGGGCCCTCTGGCGGTGACCTGTTCATGATGAACTATTCCTTCTTACTTAAGACCACCTCCGACCATGAGAGATGGCGGCCCTTCCACTATCACTTAGCCAACGTATAGAATCAATCAGAATAGTAACCCTTCCTCGCTTTTTTATACCTAGCCCAAACCTTGCCAGTACCAATCCCAGACACCTTCTTTAGGTCTTTACAAAAAGAATCTCAGCATTTATTTGGACTAATCACAAACCTCGAATTAAATTGTCAATTCTACAACTCCCTAGGCAGGCAGGGGCCTGTCTCTACCAAATTTTAAAATATATTATCAGGCCTGTCAACTTAGAATTCTATCTATTGGCTAGATAAATCCTACACATCTCGGTGGAAGGAGGTGGAATTACAGGAGATGGGGCCTAATGATTTATTTAACATCTTACTATCTTTTCCTCCCAAGGTCAAGATAGAATATGTATCCAACCCCTATACCCAGACAATACTTAAATGCTGGCAAAAGACCCTGGCAACCAAAGCCTTTAAGCCCTGGAGACCTGCCCTAGTCTCTCTCCCATACCTTGATGCTTTCCTCCTGGCAGGATGGATGGGGGTTCCTTAGGGTGGCTTAAGAAGGGCCTGCATCTGGTGTACCATTTTTCCTGGAGGCAGGATCTTGTCTTTCACAGAGCTAACCCAAAGTTATAATATTGCCTATAATAAAAATTTAGATATTTCCAGATCAGGAATTTTATAAACACATTGGGGAAGCTACCCTGGAAGATACTCCTCCCCAACATACTGCTTCATCTGATCGCTGCAGTAGAGGGAAATCGGTTCCTCCTCACCTAATATCTACTTTATATAAAGCCCTTTCTAGATCCAACCCATTCCCTGGACGGGGTGAGGTTGGCCTGGGAAAGGACCTGGCAGTGGAATTGTCTCCCTCGATTGGGACAGGTACTTAAGGAATATGTATAAAGGGTGGGTTTGGGGATTTGGAAAGATTTTGCATGGAAACTTGCAGTTAGATTCTTTGGCTCCGTACGAACTCAGAAATATTTAAAGCAAGCTAAAGCTGACTGTTGGAGACAATGTGGTTGCTCATCCCCAACTTGAGACATATTTTTGGTCTTGCCCTATTCTCCACTCTTTCATCCTACACCTGTCTGGGGCTCTCCAGCAGATGGTATCTCCAAACCTACATTTAAACGCCCAAATTTTTCTATTTGGTCTCCTCTCCCCAGAAATACTTGACACTTCTACAAAAATTCTCAATCTGTCCCTTCTAGCAGCAAAAAGCCATCACAAAAAATGGTTCTCCTCTCAGCCCCCCCCTTGGACCTTTGGCAACATTTGATGATAGACTTATATAAGATGGAGAGACTTACAGCCCTGATTAACAAAAGCGCAACAAACATTTGAAGTCCTGTGGAGAAAATGGGTTTTGTACATTGTGCCTTTGAGACCCAATTTTGTACCTTAGCCTGCTGCTATGGGAGGTAGTAGCTCCTTTTAGCTTTTCTCTCTGTATTTTTCCTTTTTCATAGACTGATGAGTTATGATCTATTGATGCCTACTAGCCTTCATTATGTATAAGGAAATGAATATCTTTTATATTGATGTATGTGCATTCTAGTTACCCCCCTCTCCTTATTTTTCTTTATATAATCCTTCCCCCTTTCTTGTTGTAAATATTTTACTCCTCTTTGTATTCTTTTAAAGAAAAACACAATAAAGATTGAAAGTTTATAAAAAAGAAAATATTGAAATTTCACGAACTTACGAGCCTGCGTAGGAACTGTGCAACACACTAAGTAAAACAGTCATTTTTGGATTTTTGGACAAATTTTCAACATGGGGTTTTGGGACCCCTTCTCATGAATGGTGTCACTGTCATGGCGGCATTCGGGCCTGAAGGGTGATTTCACAGTCACTGCGTAAAATCACCTTCGAGCCCAAATAACGCCATGACAGTGACATCATTCGTGAGAAGGATCCAAAACCCCATGTTGAAAATTCTTGCAAAATTCCCAAACATGCCTGAGATATGCAATAAAGTTGAACCCTCCTATCTAGCCCATTATACAGCTTACCCGCATTTCTCAGTTCGCGGTCGGCTTTGAAGAGTGCAGGCGTGTTCCAGTCCACAAGATCGTCGCGCGCGGAGTCCGGAGGTAAGTATGGGGTGGGGGGTGGGGAGGCTGGGTGCGCAGTGGGTGGGTGCGGGTTGTGGGAGGGGGGTCAGGAGATGTTCAGCGGGACCGTTTTTTTACAGGTTTTAAAAAAAAAAAGACTACGAGGGACGAGGGCGTTGCCACGCTGGGGTGGGCTCCCAGCGTGGCACAAGGACTGGGGCGTTCAGCCGATGGGGGATTGGGGCACCCCGTCGGCCAAACAATTTAAAAAAATAAAAAGACTACGAGCGTTTGCCACGCTGGGTGGGCTCCCAGCATGGCACAGAGGGACGGAGGCGTTCAGCTGATGATGGGGATTGGGCACCCGTCGGCCAAACAACTGATTGCAGCTGGGTAGGCTCCCAGCATGGCACCAGCTCTGAGGAGACAGCAGCAGCAGCTCAACCCGGTAGGGATTGGGCACCCGTCGGCTACCTACCTGAGGCGTGCGGTGAATGCGCGCCTGTGCGTGGGGAGCTACACTTATCGGTGCTCACTGAGCGTAGCTCCCCTTTCAATCTGAGAGTGCCACTGCATTTTGGAGCGTGTCATAGATGAGTCCCACAAATGCATTGGCTTACAGGCTGCGCCTGCCAGCTCACTGACTGAATTGGAGGAGGTGACACACCTCCGAAATCTCCGATGATGGCACTATGTTTCTTGCACATGCATGCAAGCAACATAAAAATGGAAGATTTCTGGAATCTTTTATAATTGGGAAAAAAATGGGCCATATTTTTGCCTGACATTGTTATACTCCTGCTTTAGCCCAGTTGGGGAGGAAGGGATCTTGTAGTAGTTTGGCTTTATTGTTCTACTGCTTTACATTCCATGTGACCTTTCTTCTTTATTTCACCCTGCCATAATGTATTGAAATTTAAATGAAGGAATTGATATTATCCATTGTTATGAGACAGAGTTTAAATGCTTGGAGCTACAGCAGTAACACAGCTAATAACTGAGACATTAAAGCAATAATACATGGCAGGGTGTAGTATACAGTACCATGACTCAAGTGCATTATGAATCTTGGGGCCACAGGCTGAATGATTCCTGTACCTGAGAAGTGACAATGTTCCAATAAATGACACACTGTGGAGTGTATTATTGCTAATATACAGCAAAAGATGGGGTTTGAAACAGACATAATTTTAAAAATTTTACTTAACAACTACATACAGCAGTTAAATTTACTTTAGGAATGCCTTCTATGTGATGACTCAGCCATGTAAGATAAACTTCTCTGAGGAGACTGGCAGTGTAATGATTTATTGCTTATGTTATGAGGTCTGTGACTGAAACCTTTCTTTACTGTTATGATGTTCGGTTTATAACAACTGTCACCCAGTAGAGTTTTTATTCCTTAAGACTGTTGTAAATTGCTTTCAGAAATGTTTTACTCTGGGAAGGGAAGCATTGCAGCATTTAGTTCATATCTACAAACCCTGGTTGTGTCTCTTTCATGTTTCAAACCTGTTCTGTTGTATACTACTTTTTAAACAGAAGTAATAAGTAACTGTAACATATTACAAATATTAGAGAAATAACTAGTAACTGATTATTTTTTGAAGTAACTTGCCAATGCTGCAAACAGTATAGTAATAGTTTTGAACTAAATGCTGCAATGCGTCCTGTCACAGTATAAAAGCCATTCCTGTGGCAAAATTAATTTAAAGGGACAGGAAATCTGTGCTGATTGGCAGGAAGGGATCACAGATCTCAGGTAGAAGGTCACCTGGGGTCCAATGACCATCACATGGTATGGTTCAATTTGGCCACTACATCTAAATCATTCCATTCCAAGGCAAAAATATGGGACTTCAGAGGAGCTGACTTTGATAAGATGGCCAACAGAGTTAAGCTAGCCCTGACAAAAAGAAATACAGGTGAGGGGCACAGGCAAAGTGGGCAAGCAATAAGGATGCAACACTTGAAGCAACATCCCATTGTGTTAGAGAGAAAATGAAGTGCAAAAGAAGAAGGAAACCACTTTGGTGTTCAAATACAGTAGCAGAAAAGGTCAGAGCCAAAAGGCTGGCCTTCAGGAAATATAAAGGAACACAGTGGGATGAAGATAGGGAGGCATACCAAACTGCCCTAAGGGAAGCAAGGAAGGCAGTAAGGCAGGCAAAGTCTGAAACTGAGGAAACACTAGCACGAACAGTAAAAGAAGGTGACAAGACTTTCTATAGATACATTAGTGAAAGGAGAAAGTCCAGAGGGGGTATTGCTAAGCTCAAGGAGAAAATGGGGCATGGAGGAGGAGGAAGACTTGCAAAGCATCTATCCTAAATAGATACTTTTGCTCAGTATTTACTGAAGAGAAGGTAGGGCAGGGCCCACAGCTCAGCACCATGGGCACAAGGGAGGAGGTGAGCACTACTCCTTCACAAAAGAAAGGGTCCTACAAGAGCTCCCTAAGCTCAGGGTGGACAAGGCAATGGGACCTGATGGCATACATCCCAGAGTACTTAAAGAGCTAAGGGTGGAACTAGCAAAGCCATTAGCAAAACTGTTTAGTGAGTCTCTGAGCACAGGAGAGGTCCCAGAAGACTGGAGAAGGGCTCATGTGATCCCACTCCACAAGAGTGGTAGCAGGGAGGAGGCAGAGATCTACAGACCAGTCAGTCTTACCTCAGTAGTGGGCAAGATTATTGAGGCACTCCTTAAGCAAAGGATAGTGCAACACCTGGAATCCATAGGGCACAGGATCCAAGACAGCATGGGTTTACAAAATGAAGGTCCTGTCAAACTAATCTCATAGATTTCTTTGACTGGGTAACCAGAGTGGTGGACCAAGGGGAGCAGTTGATGTCGCCTACCTTGACTTCAGCAAAGCTTTCGACACTGTTCCACATAGAAGATTGATAAATAAGCTGGGTAGGCTGGGGGGTCAGAGTTGGTCAACTGGGTGGCAAACTGGTTGACAGGCAGAAAACAGATAGTGGTGGTAAATGGTATACAGTCAGAAGAGATGCAAGTCACAAGTGGGGTACCTCAGGGATCAGTACTGGGGCCAGTCCTCTTCAATATCTTCATTAGTGACATTGCAGATGGACTAGAGGGTAAGGCTTGTTTGTTTGCAGATGACACCAAGATCTGCAACAGAGTAGATGATCCAGATGGGGTGGGCAGAATGAGAAGAGATCTGGATAAACTAGAAGTGCAAGATCATGCACATAGGGAAGAGAAACCCTGAAGCCACCTATAGGCTGGGAGGGGATTGCTGGCAGTCACAAAGGAAGAAAGAGATTTGGGCATCATCATCACTGATGACCTGAAATTATCAAAGCAGACCTCTAAAGCAGAAGGTAAGGCTGGGGGTGTTAAGGTGTATTAGTAGGGGTATCACAAGTCATGAGAGGGAGGTAGTAATCCCTCTTTACAAGACACTGGTTAGGCCCCATCTGGAGTACTCGTGCAGTACTGGAGGCCACACCTTCACAAGGACATTAACCAAATTGAGGCAGTCCAGAAGGGCAATCAAAATGGTGCAGGGACTGCATCAGAAGACATATGAGGACAGATTAACGGAGCTCAATATGTATACTCTTGAGCAAAGGAGGGAGAGAGGTGATATGATCGAGACATTCAAACACCTTAAGGGTATTAACAAGGTGAAAGAGTCTAACATGTTTAAATATAAGAAAAATAGCAGGACAAGAGGACACAGCATGAGATTAGACGGAGGCCGATTAAGGGGAATGTGAGGAAATTCTTTTTCACAGAAAGAGTGGTGGATGCATGGAATGGCCTACCTCAGGAAGTGGTGGCTATGAATACAGTGCAGGGCTTCAAACAGGCATGGGATAGGCATAAGGGAGCAATACAGATGAATATGAATAGATAGGCCACTGACAGAGCAAAGGCCGATGGCACATTTATAAGGTAGAAAGAAATGGGCAGACTGGATGGGCCTTGGTCCTTATCTGCCGTCAACTTCTATGTTTCTAGTAAGAGAAAGGAACGACCTGATTCCAAATGAGCCATATCTAGCTGTACCTGAACAAACACTAATGTGTATAACTGTTATCAATTGTTTGTTTGTTTGTTTTTTATTTGTTTGGGTTTTTGGGGTATGGACAACATTCTGCATGGTTTTCCTTATGGAACCAATAATTTGGAGTTTTACTATGTCACAATTTGAGTACTGAATGCTAAGCAAAGCTATTGTCCTATCGGAATCATACTTAGAGTTTTGTGCACAAACCGTGACAGAGTTAAAACTCTATATTATTGATTCCATGAAGAGAACTGTAACAGAATGCTGCCTAGAAAAACAAAACCATGCAAAATGCAGTTTTTCTCATCACTTTTAATTCAGGTACAGTACAGTAGTCACATGTGGCTCATTTAGGCTTATGGATATCATTTCTGTAAATGATAGCATTGAATCAGCTGCCAATTAGAAATAATTTCCTAGCCTCTTTAATTGTTAACTTAAACAGCACCTTTTATTTATTATTTATTTCAAAAGTTTCACCAGAGAGACATACTGAGCCGTAAACAACCTGCTTACAGAAGCGCCTGGGGAGAGGGGAGGGAGAAATACTTATCCACACAGCATAAAAATATTTACAGGAATGCACACTCATTTTAAGGCACACTTTTATACACTATGTCATAAATTAAATATTGAGTAATATACATTGAATGTACAAGAACATATACATAGGAATCATTTACACAAAATGCAGCAACAGCAGTAAGTTTTTGGTGCCTTATAAATAAAAAGAATAGAAACATAGAAACATAGACAATGACAGCAGACAAATATCAAAGGTGGTCTGCCCAGAGTTCCCATCTGCTTTGGAACCTATTGCCTATATGGTGTTTTATCCCTTCCAGTCCACCCCCAACATGCTGCCCTCCCTACTGCTACCGACCTGAGTAACCACCAAACCCTTCTTTCTGTCCCAGCCATGCTTGAAACCATTTATGGTCTTGGCACCCACCACCTCCACTGGCAGTCTGTTACATGGCTGCACCGCCTCTTTCTGAAAAAGATCACCTCCTCACCCTCCTAAATCTTACCCCTCCAGTTTCCATGCATGGCCTCGAGTTTGGGATTCTGTACTCCTGCCAAAAAGTTCCCCACTATTCATCTTGTTTATTCAAGATCTCTGTCATATCCTCACTTTCTCACCTGGCCTCCAGAGAGTACATGTTCAGTCCCTAAAAAGTGATCTTCATGAGATCTGCCTCTTGGTCCTGAATCATCTTGACACCCTGTGTTGCACTGTCTCCAGCCTGTCCTGTCCTTCCTTAGGTGAGGACTCCTGAACTGAGCACAGGATTCGGTGTTGCCTCACCAGTGATCTATATAGAGGTAATAGTATCTACTTTTCCTGCCATCAGTACCCCTTCCGATACACTCCATCATCCTGTTAGCTTTATTATAGGCCTTGTTACACTGGCTTGATTGTTTGAGGAAGTCACTAATGATGACCTGCCAAGTCCCATTCCCCTGCCGTAGTACTCAGTTTAAGTCCTCCCATCCAGTACTCTGTCCTGTTTTTCTTCCCCACATGCATACCCTTGCATTTTTTAGCCTGAATTTCAACTACCAAACCTTAGACCACCTCTGTAGCCTTTGTAGATCCTCTGCATCTCCCTGATCCCTTTATCACTATCTATCCTACCACAGAGCTTCATATCATCTGTGAAGAGACAGAATTTGCCCCAGAGGCCCTCTCCAGTGTTGCTAATCAACCTATTGAAGAGGACAAAACCCAGGACATATCCCTGCGGTACCCCATAGTGACCTCTCTCTTTGATTTGACCCCATTTACTACCACCTCTGCTGTCTCTCCTTCAACCAGTTTCTTCACCATCTATGTCCCTAGCTGTGTCCAGGCCCTCCATCTTCTTCAGCAATCTTCTGTATGGCACTGAGTCAAAAGCCTTGCTGAAACTGAAATAGAGTAAATCCACAGCATGGCCCTTATCTACTACCTTTGTTACTGAGTCAAAATCATCAGGTTGGTCTGACAAGACCTCCTTCCAGAAATCCATGCTGTGTACTATAATATATGAATATGCCCTTACCTGCCTTGGAGCCTGATAGCATGTCTATAATTTTATTTGATGCCCTTTGGAAGGAAGGATCATCATTTGTCCCCAGTGGCCAGCCAAACGATCCCTTCTACTTTCCTTATTGCCAGCCACAACCCTGAGCTCAGATGTTTCATGGCATGTGTATATGGAGAACACGGGCATACTCCATAGAGATCTATGAGGAATATTTATACATGAATGGATAAAAGCAGCTCAAAGGGTCATGCAGTGCTCAGCATTTATAATCAAAGACATTTATCAGAAAGAGCAACAGCACCACTACATCCTTTAGGAATATATCTCTAAAATAAAGAATACTTACAAAGCATATAGATGTGTGTGAAATTGATTTTTATTTAATCAATATTAAAATATGCAATCAACAAGCTGTGCAAAACTCACATGATCACTTATTACACAAGAGGTGATCAGACAGACAAAAAATGCCAAACCTAACGTTTTCTAGTTGCTTCCTCAGAGATGAAGTAGTCTTCATCTGAGGGATATATTCCTAAAGGAGCTGGTAGGTGCTGTTACTTCTTCTGTTAAATATATTCATATATTTATACATTTTTTTGAATGTAAACACTCCTTTAAAACCAAGGCCAGTTTTCAGTTAACTGGCCCTTTGTTAGATGAACGCTGGCCTATAATTTTATGTTTGCTTGCAGCATGTGCAAGAAACATAGTGCATCATCCGAGATTTCGGAGGTGTGTCACCTCCTCCTCCAATTCAGTCAGTGTGTTGGCAGGCGGCCCTGTAAGCCAATGCATGCTGGAGCTGTCTATGACAAGCTCCAAAATGCAGTGGCATACAGTTGAAAGGGGACTATGCTTCATTGAGCAGCGATCAGATATCGCCTGCTCGCGCAGCCCCCTACACACACACACACACACACACACATATGCACAGACGGACGCATGCATACTGCATGCTGCCCCCACTCACATTGTTATTCTATAGCCGACGGGGTGCCCAATCCTCGCCGGGCTGTGCTGTGCTCCCTCAAAGTCTTTCAAATGCCACACTGGGGTGCCCACCCCAGCGTGGCAACTCGATGGTATTAGCCGACGGGGTTCACTGTCTCTCCCCCATGCTATCACGGCTTTACTCCCCCAGTAAAGGTGCCATGCTGGGAGCCCACCCAGCATGGCAAGTGATGTTTAGCCGACGGGGTGCCCAATCCCCGTCAGCTGAAGGCCCCCAACCATATTTTGTGCCACGCTGGAGCCCATCCAGCGTGGCAAAACATCCTGCATCGCCATTGAAAAAAATAAACCCAGAAGAAAAACGGTCCCACGAGTCTCCCTGGCCCTCCCACAACCCGCACTCACCCACTGTGCACCCTGTTCTCCCACACCCTCTCTCAATTTATACTTACCTCCGGAGCTCGGGCGCAATGATCTTTGGCGGACCGGGAACACGCCTGCACTCTTCAAAGCCGACCACGAACTGAGGAAATGCCGTAAGCAGTATAATGGGCTAGATAGGGTTTTTCAACTTTATTGCATATCTCAGGCATTTTTGGAATTTTTGCACCACATTTTCAACATGGGGTTTTAGATCCTTCTCATTAATGATGTTCGCCTGAAGGGTGATTTCACAGTCACTGTGCAAAATCACCCTTCGCCTGAAAATGCCATGACAGTGACATAATTCTATGAGAAGGGGTCCCAAAACCCCATGTTGAAAATTTGGTGAAAAAATTCCAAAATGACTGTTTTACAAGCTGCATTGTACAGTTCCTACGCTATCGTGGTTCGACCAATATTTTCTCTCCAGATTTTCAACATTGCCATTTTACCACACCTTCTTATAGGTAGTACAGCTGTCATTTTTCACATCTCACCCAAAATGTGTTTCCGCCCATATGGCGCTCAATTGGCGCAATCGGTTGTCTTGAAATCAATGTATGGGACACATTAAGAAAATCACAGTGACACTGTTCATGAGCAGAGGTCTTAAAATGGCTATGTTGAAAATTTGCAGAAAAATTCCTAAAATGACTGTTTTATGAGCGTATGCTATGCAGTTCTATCCATGCTCGTAAGTTTTATGAATTTAATATTTTCTCCAGATTTTCAACATTGCCATTTTATTACACTTCCTTATGGACAGTACAGCTGCAATTTTCATATGTCGCCTAAAATGTGTTTCTAGCACATGTAGCGCACAATGGTGCTGTTGGTGCTGAAGCAATGTTTAGGACAGATTAAGAAAATCACAGTTACACTGTTCATGAACAGAAGTCTTAAAATCGCTATGTTGAAAATTTGGTGACAAAAGTCCATAAATGACTGTGTTATGAGTGAGCATTGCGCAGTTTCCATGCACCGTCAGTTCATGACTTTGTAATATTTTCAGTCCAGATTTTCACCAGTGGCATTTTTCCACACTTCCTTATGAACAGTACAGCTGTCATTTTCCAAACATTGCTGAAGTGTGTTTTCACACTTTCAGCGCAGAGATGCGGGTCGCTGTGGGAAATCACTGTTCGGCACAGATAAAGAAAATCACAGTGACACTGTTCATGATCGGAGGCACCAAAATGCCTGAGTTGACAATCTGCTGTAAAAAATCCCCAACCTAATTATATATATGGGTGTGCGTTGTAAGTTTCTATGTACGCCGTGACTTCACCATTTTTTAAATATTTTACTGCAGATTTGCAACATTGCCATTTTTACACCTCCCCATGAACAGTACAGCTGCCATTTTTATATCCTGTTCGAATGTTTTTGCACCTGTGGTGCT
This sequence comes from Neoceratodus forsteri, assembly GCA_016271365.2. Taxonomy (NCBI): domain Eukaryota; kingdom Metazoa; phylum Chordata; order Ceratodontiformes; family Ceratodontidae; genus Neoceratodus; species Neoceratodus forsteri. The sequence goes on along the minus strand of CM028131.1, from coordinate 152,728,411 downwards.
AAATGTCAGAAATACTGTGCATAAGCAGCTACAACAAACTGGTATTCCCCTGTTCATGAGGTGGGGCACAAAAAACATGTTGAAAATTTGGAGTGAAATACCAACAAAAGCCTGAGGTATTAGGGTTTCCAACCATAACATCCAACCCTGTAGAGAATGACAGGCGCCAGGGTGTGACTTGGGATTCTTGCCTGTGATGCTCATACCATTCCACACCCTGCAGCCAGTGAGAGGCATCGAGGTATGCCTTGGACCCTTCGGCCCCAAAGTTCACCCCATTCTCCTATATCGCACCCATCTCACCGTATTTCCTAATGAAATAGGTGCGGTAGCGCCAAAGACCCAAGGAACACCGTGACACTTGTCAGTGTCTGCAGGGTGGTGTGTGGTGAAATGGTGTGGCCGCTATGCCTGACGATTACCCAAACGCGACACCCCAATGCCTGTCACCTCAGGGTGGTGGTGGGGTTGGCTTCAGTTCAATACTTTACTGCCATTCCCATACGCAGCTCTGTAACTTCTACACTACCACTGCCAATGCCAGCAAGCAAACATTCGGCATTGACAAATGCTTGTTACAACTGCTATGGCAAGGAGAACGTCGAGGAGCTGGTGCCCAGTGTCATGTGGGCCCTCAAGTGCTGAGCAGAGGGTCATCCTGCCTACTGGAGCCTGTGGTGATGGGGGCAAGGAGGGATGAGGAGGAGGGCCTGCACAGGCAAGACATTTTAGTCAGTATCACAGGGTTACTCAGTGGATGGGGTTTGGGCAAAAATAAATATCAAAGATTTCTTTGTGGGCTTTACAGCCCATTACTCTATGGCTGCAGCAGTAATTTCCAGCATAAAATTACGTTGTTGCGTGGTCCATTTAAGGAGGAAAGGATTGTAACTCTCGCCGAACTGACGGCCACCCAATCCCTTCCATTTCCCTGTCCGCTGCCCCACCCTCATGCTCAATCATTTTATGACTTCTGACCATGGAGAGCCCAGAGATATACCCCATTCTAGTCTATGGGGGGCATTTTCAAAACATTTTTTAGCAACATTTTATATAAGGGACAGCCACTGCTCAGCCATGAGGGGTTCTGTTAGGAGAGTGGCACAAGGCATCTCAGGACAACCAGGATGTTTGCTGGCTGAGGAGGGTCATCCTTGTTTTAGGAAGACTGGAGCATGTTGATCTACAAAAGAAACCAAACAGCACCCAGGGACTCTCATGCAACCTAACATAGCAGCAGCAGGAGAAGTAAATTCTGCACTCAGTAAACAGCATGAAGTATTAAAACACAAAACTCTGTAATGCTGTATTAGAGGTTCTTTATTAAAATGCAAATGGTGACAAAGTGCCAAACATTGACCAGATCACTAACTCAGAGCAATACCACTCCACACCAAATGACCAACACATTTTGTACCAGTAAGGTGCTTTGTCAAGAGCCTACGGGCACCCTTCCCAGCATTTCTTATACACCCCTTATTAAAGGGGAAATGCAACAATTAATTACTGATAGCTGGTGGGGCCCACAATACAAATGGACTGAGTGAGCTTATGAAACGTCCCTAGGGTCTGAGGCTAACAAAGCACTTTGCAAGTGCCAGGTGGGGCCTTGGATATCTAAGCATTTCTTGTTCCTCCAACAGATCAGAGCAACAGGGTGTATAAGCAGAGTGGTAGTAGCCTATGGGGGCAGTTATTGTTTGTTTGTTTATTTGATTACCACATAAAACCCAGGAACGAAATGCCTGCTTTCATAGGTAATCCAAGGTAAACATAGGAAACATCACAATAAACAGTATATTAAAGGAACTTTGCAACATTAGTTGTTTTGGTTATGGATTTTATAGCCCATTACCTTATGACTGCAGTAGTAATTTCCAGCATAAAATTAAATGTTTGTTGTAGTTCACTTAAGGAGGAAGGGATCGAACTGACAGCCACCCAATCCTTTCATTTTCTTTAACTATCCAGTCCCAGGGACTGGATGGTTACAAGCATATGAAATATGAAACAGACAATACATAACAATACAGACAAAGTCAAGAACATCCTCACCATCAAATTAAACAAATTAGAAATGCACAAAAATGAAGTATAATTGCAACAGAATTAGACATCAAATGGTATCTCAGTTGCACCTGGAGATCCCACTCAATGTCTTTTGAGGGGTTCTGCCCTGAATTTCTCCACCCAGGGGTAATGGGACCCCTGCATGGATATTGAATTTCAAAGGGCACCCCTTAACAAGTGCTATCTGATGGTTCTCAGGCCTGAAGGAGTTTAATGAAGAAGGAGGCTGAGCAGATTCATGGGGCAACTTCAAGGAGAAGAATCACCATCCAAGTGAAAGACAACTGAATGCACTGCTGTGTTGTTAAAGATGAAGGTGAAGCGTAGGGTCAAATGCCTGCATTTCCAGTACATGGGGTCAGGTTGGCTATGGCATCTTGTTGGGTGGAGATCCTGGGGTGGCCTGTAATAACCATCCCTATACCCCTAGACACAGCAGCTACCTAGCCATACCCACCCTCATCAGAGCACAGAAACAGATCGGTCAGCGAGTTGGGGTGTGGATGCAAACAGTAAACAAAAGAAGGAAACAAACTGCAGGAGGTTGGGTGAAAGAATGAAGGAGGTGCTGGCTGTACAGGCGTTAGACCTGCAAAAGAAAGCACATTCTCTGCATAAATGGAGCTTTTCAAAGAAAGGAGGTGGACAGGCAGTCCCTGCTGCAAACTGGCTGCATGCAAGGGATAACAGGGCAACTGCCTATCATGTTTACTGTATGTTGCCTATTTGACATGTTAACAAATGTTTAAAATAATGGTCTACTACAGAGGGACACTCGTTACACAATTCAGAATAGTATGCATCACAAATTTCTGAATTCAAGAATTTAAGGGAAGGCAGAGTGATTCAGTAGTGAGCACAGAACCATGAGCCAGGAGATCCCAGCAGGGACAGTATTATGAATCCCATCCCAGCCACCACATTCCTGTTGTGGCCCTTAGCAGGATACACGTAGAGCTTGAAAGCCTTGAAAGTTTGAGACTGCAAACTGTATGTAGTACTATATCGTGCAACAATGCACTGCTATTTTTAGGATTAATTGTGTGTGAGCTATGTGACTTAAGTATTTGTGCAACCATGGCAGAAGCCCAGCGCTGTAATAAAATTGATTGATTGCATTGTTTTCTGTTTTTCTTCTATATAAACTTTGACAGCACCACCGTCTGCTCTGTCAAGTAAAGCATTCAGTCTCTGCCCCATCAGCCCTGCTGGGCCATATTCTAGCCACAGCTCCTTTCAGGTAGCAGCAATTGCTAATTTAATATGCTGCTACTGCTGCATGATGATTGGTTGTTCCTATGCCCTTTGTCACAATTCAGTCTTCAAGACATTTCTACTAGAAATTGTTTTAGGGCAGGTATTTTAGGTTAAACAGTGGTTGCTGCCCAGCCTGATGATGTTGGCTGTTGCAAGCAAACTTTTCTATCCAGTAGGGTCCCTAAGTTTATATCATGAGCCCCTCATATCGAGCTAATGGTAGCTGTGACATGCTGCAGATGCAACGGTGCAGACTCGTGGGGAGATATCTGCTCGTGGCACCTACCACCAAGCAGTCCACCTAATAATATCAATGTTACCGATTGTTCTTCCACACCCCATCCCAGCAGCATGCCTGATCATGCCTACAGTCAGATAATTTGGATCAAGTGTTTTGTGTGGGGGTGACTGAGTTATTTGGGGTTTTAAACAGTATTGTTTTCCCCACACCAGGAAATGCAGTAGTGGGCACCTTTACAACTAACTAGTTGGGGTATTGAGGGAGTCAAATTAGGACTGGTATATGGAAATGACGCTATCAGCGCTCGCACAGTGCTAGCCAGAAGTCAACTTTTTGTTTTTATTAAATGTTTCTCAAGTGAGGATGGAGAATGGGGTGGAGAGTGACAAATGACTTAAGTCAGGATGGGATGCCCATGGGATAACCATGACTGTCTGGGGGTGCAAGCACTGATTGCCTGGGGGTTAACTCGACCTGCATGGGAAGGGCTAAAGGGTGTTTTGCTTGTTAGAGTCTTGGCAGAACTGTGTTCTGCCAGTCCAATATCCCTGGTGGAGGGAAGCCCTTCCTATCCTCTTCTTTTTCCTACTGAAATCTGTTAGCAACAGTACCTCCCTATACTATACTTTATCTTCTTCTGCCCCGTGTAGTTTGGCCACCTACATCAGTCTTTTCTATCTCTCACTAAACTTTTTCCTTACTACTTTGATTTCTAATTTCCATATTTCCATCCTCACCAAGAATTCCCCAAATCATGCACCAGACTAAAGCTAACTGGCAGGAATGAAATAAGGTGCTGATTGAATATAATGCATGAGCATAAAGTGTATAGAGTGCATTTTGTCCCATATTATGTGTTTAAAGTGCTACAATGCTCAATTGTTAATACTTATGCCATTTTATGTATATTGTGCAGGAATGTTTAAAAATATTTAAAATGGCAGTTAAATACAAAATAATGTCCACTTAGATAGGTAGATTATGGATACAAATGAAGAGGCATTATGACTCCTTGTTAAAATTATTTTGCTGCCACTCCATTGTTATGTAGAATGTTATGCTAAAGAAATCCTGCATCGATGCAGGAACTGTTTAAACCAAGTGGCAGACTTTAACTTTACTTTTCCTGCCACTCGTATCTATGTAAATAATTACTGATGCCCCTGTATTATTAGGACTCTGGCTGCTGGCTTTGAATAAAATATGCTGTAAAATGTTGCCAACTAGCCATGGAGGAGTCTGTGATATGTGGGCAGCCAGGCCAGGCTGCTAGAGAGGCAGGCTTCTCCGAGTAATCTGTGCGCCTCTGAAAAGCGAGGGCTTGAAAATAAAAAGGGACTATGATGTTCCTGGACATAAAAGCTACAGCCTGGTATAAAAAGAAATGGGCTTACTAAAGCTATGCAGAGCCCCAAAGCAGAGCAGCTAGATAATGATTGTCTAGCAGTCTGCCGCCTCTGCTTAAACATAGAAAACAAATGATTTAAAGGGACAGGAACATCCCTATGTATGTGGAACTGCTATGCAGTTAGAGTACCCTCAGAATAAGGAGAGGGCTGCAAGATAAGCCAAACACAATAACAAAATTAAACAAATTAAAAATAAAGATACACTGCAGGTCTCTAGGAGCCCTCCTCAAACACCAAGAGTCAAATTAGCTAACCAGCCAGTCTCACTTACCTGAGGTTAAGGTAAGAGGAAGCATCTGTGCCTGAAACAGGAATTTGTCTCAAGCAGCAGAAAACTGAGGTTTGAATTCTAAGATACCTGAAGTAAGGTGGAACAGCATTATGCTATTGTTTATTTTCTAGTTCTCATTGAACTGTTTATTGATATTTATTTATTATTTTAATATGTTTGTACTTTTCAGTAAAATAAAACACATTATGGTGTTTTGTACCCTTTACTGTGTCCTACATTATATTTGCATACCCACATACCTGTGACATATGGTGTCAACTGTGGATCCTGAAAGTCCCACGCACAGGTGGATTTTGGGAGGTGTCAGATCTGACACCAAGATAACTCATGGCATGGTGGCATATTTCAGAGATGATGACACCTGCTCAACCCACTCACCAGAGTGAAGGCCTAGCTGACAGGTGAACACTTGCTCCTGGCCTGGATTTTGGGAAGACACCAAGGGCCAAACCAGAGTATCAATCAATGTGTAACCCTAGGTGGTGCTATCACAAGGGCTACTACCCTGCCTGTTTGATCACGGACAGGTTGAGCTGCCTAGGTCCTATGGCGGGTGCCTCCACCCAGAGGTCAGGGTTTGTAGTGGTTAGACTAACTTGGTCACAGCCCTCTGGGACACTGAGACCCCCTTTATCCCTCTAGTGGCTCACACAGTACACCAGAGTTACAGCCCCAATACCCAATGTTTACACACTGTTCAGTCATATAGATGCCACTTACCCTCGAGACTGATTCAGCAGCATGTCTCTGAGGACCCCTGTAAAGTAATGTTAATCAACATACACAGCAAAACACAATACTGTTTCCATAAGTACCACCACCACAGACAGTATATAGTATAACAACAACAAATCTGATTTATTTAGGGACAGTAACACAGGAGAGGAAATCAGGCTAATTAGTGACATTAAAACACAGTATTGTGCACATACAGGGTCTGAAAAGTCACACTCTGGGTACCCAGGTTGAGGGGAGGGATAGCCAGGTCCTTGCCTGGGGTTGGCCGGCAGGTGCAGATGGATAGGGCCCTGTAGAAAAATATATCCACAACACCCAATTGTAATCTGGAGCCGGAGGGCTCAGTCCATGAAACAGTGAAACAACAAGAATTTGATGACACACTTGTGATTGAAAACAAGCTGCAGGGGAATACCCTGATTTGTACTCACAACACCCAAGCTGAGAATCGGATAGAGAATATCCTCTGGATTGCCAGAAGAGCAGGGCACGAGGACAAGGTCCTTGTGACTGGACCCACTGCAGTTGATAGCAAACTGATGTAGTCCAAATTAAGATGGGGTTTACTTCCAGCTTCAGCACACAATTCACTGTACAGGGATTTGAAAAGTGATTCCTACAAGCAGCACGTTACTTATATGTAAAAGGAAAGTACTATACCAGGCAGGCTGCTCCTCGATCCCAATCGGCAATACTGCAAAATACCCAGGAGCACACACAGCAGCTTCAGTTCCTGACAGACCGAGCGATTCAGCAATTTCTCCAGTCTTCTACAGGGTGAGCCTTGTTTCCACACTTCTAGTGCTTCTTTCTCCTCACAACTCAGATTCAGTCCAAACTGGCACTCACAAAGGCTGCAGACCGAAACTCAGGGCTCACACAAGCTTCCCGCAGAAACTATACACCACACAAGCACACAGCTCCTTCTCTTCACTGCCACAACTGATCTGATCTTTTCAGTCAGAGCAGGGCATTTCATTTAGCTCCACACTATTCTGTTGGCTGATTCAGCTGTCACTCACAATAAGACTCCCTCTGTTGGTAGAAAAGGCACCAAGGTCAAAACTACATTCCCAGAGTCACTGTCCATACAATCCTCTTGTGGCTGGCTCAAATTAAGAGTCCAAGTTCTGTTTCATTCACATGCTCCATTTTAGGGCTTTTAACCAATTGGCCCAGCACAGCAGTTTAGGTCCAAAATGAAGAGGTAATACAAGAGTCCTAGCTGCAATAAAGGCAGATTAGGAAACTTCAATTTTGCTAATGCTTTAAATGATTACAGGCAAACAGTTACAGCTTTCAGATGGGCTCCTTTGCACCTTCAGCGACTGCAAAATGGAGCGATTACTCCACAGCTCGGGTGGGATTCGAGCATTAAATAAACAGTTCCCCATACAACTAATTAAGTCTGCAAGCAGACAGCTCTTAAAGAGACAGTACGTGGAGGCTTAAATAGCACTCACTTGCAATCACAGTTAAGCAGCTCAGACGCTGAACACCACCCAGGCTTGGAGCATTCAGGCAAGCTCCTGGAAGACTTTTGGGAACCCCCATTTGCAGGGGGTTACACCCTCCTGGCCTGGAAAACTTGGCATCCGCGCAAGTAAGTACCCCATAAGTTTCAATACAACTATATACATTTACATCAGTATCACATTAGGCTTATACATGTAATTGTCAGTCAACATATCACCTTACCAGAAACACATTTCTGAAACTTTTCAGTACATCACTTTTTCACAGTATACACACATTGTACCATAACTCAGGTTATTACCTCACGCATGAAACCTGAAGAGTGGGGTCCTTCCCTATCAGCTACCTTGGGGCTGGATGGGGCAGGGACACCATACCTAGAGGGCAACACAAGTAACTTGGAGTTAGCACTGATGTTCAGTTTGGGCAATGAGCTCGGGACACATACACTCCTTTATGAACAACATTGAGAGGCAAGTCCACAGGCCTCCCAGAGGAATCATAACTGAGGTGCACCACAGGCTTTACAGCTCAATCAGTCTTTCTAGGGGAACTGTTACAGTCTCTGCACTCTGAGCCTCATTTCCAGCATTGTCCTCACTTGTCAGGGAGTCTCCATTGGGGTAGAGAGGCTAGAACTTGGGACACTTTCAGCACTGAAGTTACAATCTCTGAGTCCACAACACTTGGCTCACATGGAGAGCTTTTGGACACTGACAGTGGACCATCAGGGCACTCAAAATACTCTTCTTGTTCTGGTATATCACCAGTCTGTTCCAGTCTATCATTTTCCTCCTCTGAAGGCTTAAACAGTTCAACCATACACAATGATTCCATATCATCTGATTTGATGCTTTGCACTCACTTTCTGGGAGCACTGGCTCCAGGGACAAAGCTGGGGCTTAGACAGTCCAGAAGGCCCAGCTTCATCTCCAGGATTGACTAGGGATTGCCCCAAACAACTGACTCAGTTCGTAAGAAGGGTAGTATTCAAAGCCACATTCACTTTCCTCTGACATGGACTGACAGTCATGTTCAACTGGGGCTTGTGGAGGGAACACTTTAACTCAGCTTCTGTAGGTGCAGACTTTCTTGATTTTTTCTTAGCAGCAGCTCTAGTCACTGGTCCAGAGGGGGATTTTCTGGGGCTCAAACTCAATCAAGATTTGTCCAATGGGCAGTAAATGATTTCTATGCATTGTTTTAACATCTTTGAATTATTCTCAGGCCTTACTTTGTACACAGGTAGATCATCTAGTTTGCCCACTACAATGTGAGAGAGATGGTGCCATCTGTCAGCAATCTTATGTTTGCTATGCAGTCCCAGATTTCTTAGCAATACCTGATCTCCCTCCTGGAGTTCTTTGTCTTCCACCTTTTATCATACCTTTCTTTGTTGGCCAGATTTCTTTTGGCAGCCATGGTTTGAGCCGTTGGTATGCATGATTTAGCTGGGTCTTTAACTTTTGTACATGCCATAAATAGTTGTCAGCTCAAACCCCATCAGGAGAAACTCCAAACATACATCTACCGCAGTCGAGCTTTCTTCCAAACATCAGGGGTAGGGGAAACCCAGTGGCATCACTTTGGTGCAGTTGTAGTATGTACCAGGGTGCTAATTTGTCAGCTCCATCCAGGCTTGTCCTTTGGGTGGAGGGTGCCTAGCATATCTAGCAAAGTGCAGTTAAACGTTCAGGCTGTGGGTTCCCTGGGGTGGTAAGGGGTGGTTCTGGACTTTGCACTCCCCACAGAGAAAGCATCTCTTTGATCAGATGACTCTTAAAGTCTCTCCTTGATCAGAATGGATTCTTTGTGGAGCCCCATAGTGAACAAAAGTTTTCTACAAGTACTTTTGCCACAGTGGATGCCTTCTGGTCCTTGGTGGGAAAACGGGCATATTCTCGTAAAATGGTCAGTGACCACCAAAACATTACTAATATTCTTTGATCTGACTCCAAACTCAGAAAATCAATACAGACCAGCTGGGTAAACTAGTAGTGATGTTAACAAGGGGCAGCCCTCTGGGGCAAAGCTTCCTCTGTAAGCAGCGACTACAAGTTTGAATGTGTTGCTCAACATCAGCCCCATCTTAGGTCAATAGAATCTGGATCTCACCAAGTCAGTTGTTCTGTCTATACCAAGGTCCCCCATGTGGTTGTGTAAGAACCTCAGTACTGAGTCTCGAAGGCAGTGGGCAGCACTAGTTGTTGTTTGTCTATTTGTCCCCTCTGTCTACTGTTTTCTCTGTATAACAGTCTATTGATCAGTTTCAACTTAGGACCTTCCTTGTACAACAATGCAGTTCTCAAATCAGTGGGCGTAATTTGGACACATCTTTCCCTGCATAGAGGGCTTCTAAAGCTGATTTGATCATGGGATCTCAGGATTGAGCCTGCTGAATACTGTCATTGTCCAGCTGAGGCAGTGCACCAATGTCTATTGCAGAAAAGTGGCAATAAGCAGCAGGTATGCAATTCTCAGAGGGTCCCAAACAATCCACCATACAGTCCACTGCGTCCATGGACATTTGTTCCTCCCTGTCAAACTTCTGGCAGAGTGCTCAATATCAGGTTCTGACAGTCTGACCCAGTCATTCGGGAACAGGCCTCTAGAGAGAGCATCAGCATCTATGTGGTTCAGGCCTGCTCTGTACTCAACGGCAGAGTCATATGTAGATAATGCAGAAGCCACCTATGACCAGTGGCATCCAACTTAGCTGAAGTCTGCACATAGGTCAAAGAATTATTGTCAGTTTTACTAGTATCTTAGCCCCATACATGTACTCGTGGAATTGGTCAACAATGGCCCACTTCAAAGCTAGGAACTCTAACTTGTGTACAGGATAGTTCTTTTCGGATGGGGTCAGGCTTCTACTGGCAAAGGCCACTGGTCTCAGGCCATTCTCGTGCTTTTAGTACAATACAGCCCCAAGTCTTGCAGGCTAGCATCAGTGTGCAAGACATAGGGCTTCACTGGCTCTGCATAGGCAGGACAGGAGCATGGGTAAGTTGATATATAATCTCATGAAAAGCAGCTTCACACTCAGGTGTCCATCTGGCTCCAAATACTTCATTGGGATGGAAATACACTCTCTCAGGCTCAGAAGAAACCAACCTCTTGTATTTTTGTGGGTAGGAGGGTAACCTTGAGTAAGATTAAGTAAAGGACGGATCACTCTTGAATAGTCCTTGATGAAGCAGCGATAGTAGCCACAGAATCCCAGGAATCTTTGCAGTTCTTTTAGATTGTGGGGCTGCGCCAGGTGGTCAAGGCCTCAACTTTACTTGGGTTGGTCTCTATTCCTCAGTGGATACTATGTGTCCCACATACTTTACAGAGGTTTGGAAGAACTGACATTTATCGATGGATAGTTTAAGGCCAAAGTCTTCCAGTCGGTCCAACACCTAAATAATCTGCTCTCCTGTTCCTCTAATGAGCTGCCAAACACAATAATATCATCTAGGTATACCAGGCACTCTAATAAGTTCATGTCCCCACTGCACGCTCCATCAGTCATTGAAAAGTAGCTGGGTGCCTGAAATCCCTTGAGGCATCCTCATGAATTCATAGAAGCCAAGCAGACAGATAAAGGCTGTCCTTCACAGTCTTCTAGGGCTATCGGGATCTGGTAGTACCCACTGCAAAGATCCAGCACAGAGAACCACTTGCTACAGTTCAGGCAGTCCAAAGCATCCTGAATGCGGGCATTGTATACTGATCAGGGACAGTCTGCCAGTTTAAAGTGCAATAATCCATGCACATCCTTACTGTCCCATTCTTTTTCTCACTACCACGATGGGGAAGCATAGGGCTTCTGGATTCTTGTATTACACCAACAGCTAGCATCTCTTGCAGATGCCATCTCACATCATCTGTGTCCTCAGGGTCAGGCGTCGAGACCTCACAAAATGGCATTTCATCATGCAGCCAGATGTGGTGCTCAGCTCCTTGCACACATCCTGTGTCCCATTCTTTTAAAGAAACACCTGGTCTCTCTGGGCAAGCTTTCACTGATTCTCATCTTCCATTCAGCTGGCAACGGAGTCACCAAAATCAAACAAGTCGGGCATCACTCTGTCACTCTCCTCCAACACTTGTTACTGGGTAGCACTGCAGTATCTGCACAATGTACATTAGCCAGGGTACAACCTCTATTTACTCAAATCTCTATCAGACACATTATGAACTTGAACCATTACCCTTCTGGCATAAGCATGGGCTCTGGCAGGCAAAATACTTGGCTTGACCAGCAGTCCTTCCAGCAATTTCCATCGCCTGGTGCATCCAGCATGAGGATTTTATTCTTGACATCCTTTCTGATACAGACTTCCCCTGTAAGGTACATGGGCATTTGGCTCCAGAATCAGAGATTCAGGATCCTTCTTCCAGACAATTCCAACAGGTTCCTCTGGGTCCATTTTTTCAGCATCTCTCTGTGCCTCATAGGCCTTCTTGATCAAGGCCTGATTCTCAAAGCTCTACCAGTCCTTGACCCTTGTTTCTCATAACACAACTAGCGCCAACCATCCAAACATATGTGCATTCATCCCAATTAGTAGAGGAACCCCATCATACAGTCCAGTAGGGGGACACACTAAGGCCAGGGTCTCTACTTGCTCTGCTACTCCAGCCATGGAGGTAGGGAAAGATAGCCAAACTCAGATATACCTGGAGTAGGGGTAGGCCTTCTCACTTAACCCCCATACTTGCAGTCCTTCCAATGGTTGTAAGGGTACGTTTGACAAATGCTTCTGATACCAGCCCTGGAACATAATTGTCACTTGAAGCCACTGTCCAACACAGCTGTGGTGGGCACACCATTCACTTTACTGTAGTTTCCACTGAAGGGCCCACTATTCTGGACCAGTCTGGAGAGGCGGTAGCAAGGGCCTGGGTAGATGATCTAGCCACATAAGGACATGAGTTAGCATTTTGGGATCTTCACTGTGGTCATTTCATGCACCTCTTAACCACTGTTTTGTGCTCCAAAGCTCTCCTTGTAGCCGGCTCACCATTCTCTCTCTAAGTCTTTCCAAGACTGGCATTCCCTCTTCATGTGCCCATCCTTCCCACAATTATGGAAAAATATGTCTGCTGAAGTTTTCAGTGGCTGAGGCATCACATTGAGGGCTGCAGCATTGGTACTATCAATAGAAAACCTTGGTGCCACCTCAGCCGCGTGGGTTGGACATTTGGAGACATCGCTTCAGTTCCCTCACTTCCATGGTCAAGGCATCAAATTTTGAACTGTTGCCAACATGAGGTGCCTGGGTAGGCACCCCACCCCATTGCAGAAGCAGTCGGGCAAGTGTCAGTGCCCGTACTGGTAGGAGCGGCCTTCATGATGAGACTGTCTGTTACTTTCCTAATCTCCGCTCAGCAGTTCACCCCATGGTGGCATACCTTTCCTTCTCAGAGCACTCATTAACTGCTAACCTCTGCTCCTGAACTTCACTTGATGGGTCACCCCGGTCACTGGTCATAGCAGTAGCTATTGGTGCAAGTCCTCCGGGGTCACCTTTTTCTCAACTCCTGAATTTCTCACATTAGCTGATCATAGGAGGTGGGATTCCAGTCAATTGGCCAGGCGTAACTGAAGCAACAGCAGTTCTGAGAAGGGGCAGACTTAAGGATCCTGTCCAGCCTGGTTCGGTCCAATTAAGTCACTGACAAATTACCCTTTCTGAGGCATTCTTGCAACAATTTTTCCAGCTGAGATACATACACAGACAACAACTCCCCTTGGAACTGTTGAGCATTTCTTACTCTCCACCATAGGTCCTTATCAGAATCTGGGCTCCCATACACATTCTCCAAGGCCTCAAGATAGTCCTGTGCAGTTGCTTCAGGTTACTGGCCCATTTGGCACAGATGGTAGCCAGGGCGGGACCTCAGAGGCTCTCACTTACCTCTTTACTTTTCTGCTTCCGAGCATTGCCAATCTAGCACTTGAGGGCAAATATACTGTAGTCTATCCAGGTCTCCCAGTCATCCTCCCTTGTGGGGTGGGAGGTGTCAGAGAAAATGTTCAACCTGTGGTGAGAGTCATGACTATTGGCAGGTACAGACATAGGGGCTAACACTGGCATAGAAGGAGGGCAATAATAGGTGCTGGAGGGGAGAGGGTGTTGGGAGAGGAATGTTCTCGGTGGCAATAATCATTTCTTTAAATCCTCCACAGTTTTCCCTCCTCCAGCAACAACTTAGCAAATTTCTCCTCAAAAGTTTCAGATGGGGAAGGCTCGTTCTCCCTGGGGTCTTTACTGCTTTGTTATCACTCTTCAGACAGTGAGGGTTTCCTGGGGTAGAGTCTGTGGCACTTTAGAACTGTCTACAGGGTCCTTACACTCTATTAGGCCATGAAAGTTTGGGCGAGCAAATCAGCCTGTCGCCCCCACACCACAGGGTCTCGTGAACATTCGACCTTGGAAAGTACTCCCTCTACAGTGTCCGTAGTGGTACCTAGCGGGATATCCAAGATAAGCATAGCATTTTGGGGGTCGATCTCCTGCCCAGTACACCACTTCACCAACTGGTGTACAGCCACTTCTGTTGGGGAATCCATTTATTTTTAACAGTAATTCATAAATGTGGCCACTAGAGGATGCTAATCCCAGTGGTGCCTCCAAGATGTAACCCCTAGGTGGCGCTGTCCCAAGGGCTACTCCCTGCCTGATTGACTACGGACAGGTTGAGGGCCTAGGTCTATGGCGGGTGCCTCCACCCAGAGGTCAGGGTTTGTAGTGGTTAGACTAACTTGGTCACAGCCCTCTGGGACACTGAGACCCCCTTTATCCCCTCTAGTGGCTCACACAGCACACAGGAGTTACAGCCTCAATACCCCACATTTACACACACTGTTCAGTCATATAGATACCACTTACCCAAGAGACTGATTCAGCAGCATGTCTCTGAGGACCCCTGTAAAGTAAGATTAATCAACATACACAGCAAAACACAATACTGTTTCCATAAGTACCACCACCACAGACAGTATATAGTATAACAACAACAAATCTGATTTATTTAGGGACAGTAACACGGGAGGGGAAATCAGGTTAATTAGTGACATCAAATCACAGTACTGTGCATACATACAGGGTCTGAAAAGTCACTCTAGGTACCCAGGTTGGGGGCTAGCCAGGTCCGTTGCCTGGGGTTGGCCAGCAGGTGCAGATGGATAGGGCCCTGTAGAAAAATATATGCACAATACCCAATTGTAATCTGGAGCCGGAGGGCTCAGTCCATGAAACAGTGAAACAACAAGAATTAGATGACACACTTGTGATTGAAAACAAGCTGCAGGGGAAAACCCTGATTTGTACTCACAACACCCAAGCTGAGAATCAGATAGAGAATGTCCTTCTGGATTGCCAGAAGAGCAGGGCATGAGGACAAGGTCCTTGTGACTAGACCCACTGCAGCTGATAGCAAGCGGATGTAGTCGAATTAAGCTGGGGTTTACTTCCAGCTTCAGCCGCATAATTCACTGTACAGGGATTTGAAGTAGAAATTCCCCACAAGCACTATGCACATTTATATGTAAAAGGAAAGTACTATACCAGGCAGGCTGCTCCCGATCCCGATCGCAATTACTGCAAAATGCCCAGGAGCACACACAGTAGCTTCAGTTCCTGACAGACCGAGCACGATTCAGCAATTTCTCCAGTCTTCTACAGGGTGAGCCTTGTTTCCACCTTCTAGTGCTTCTTTCTCCTCACAACTTGGATTCAGTCCAAACTGGCACTCACAAAGGCTGCAGACCCAAACTCGGCCCCACACGAAGCTATCGCTTGAAACTATACACCACAGAAGCACACAGCTCCTTCTCTTTTCACTGCCACAACTGATCTGATCTTTCCAGTCACAGAGCAGGGCATTTCCTTTAGCTCCACACTATTCTGTTGGCTGATTCAGCTGTCACTCACAATAAGACTTCTGTTGGTAGAAAAAGGCACCAAGGTCAAAACTACATTTCCTAGAGTCACTGCCCATACAGTACCTTTGTGGCTGGTTCAAATTAAGAGTCCAAGTTCTGATTCATCCACAGGTTCCATTTTAGGGTTTCCTTATCCCAATTGGCCCAGCACAGCAGTTTAGGTCCAAAATGGAGAGGTAACACACAGAGAGTCCCAGCTGCAATAAAGGCAGTTTAGACAAACTACAATTTTGCTAGTGCTTTAAATGATTACAGACAAACAGTTACAGCTTTCAGATGGGCTCCTTTGCACCTTCAGCGACTGCAAAATGGAGCGATTACTCCACAGGTCAGGCGGGATTTGAACATTAAATACACAGTCCCCATACAACTAATTAAGTCTGCAAGCAGACAGCTCTTAAAGCCACAGCACATGGAGGCTCAAATAGCACTCACTTGCAACCACAGTTAAGCAGTGCCCAGACGCCAACACCACCCAGGCTTGGAACATTCAGGCAAGCTCCTGGAAGACTTTTGAGAACCCCCATTTGTAGGGGGTTACAAATGGATACATCAGTCCATGAGGACATAGTCAAAGAGGAAGAGCTGGAGGAAGTGAGAGTTGAGGAACCCCGGAGGACCTAGGCAAGTTGTTGAAGTGGCTTGCCAAGAAGCAAACTGAAATGGAGCAGCTCCAAGAGAAGGACAGCCAGGAGGAGAAAGGGAAAGAAGATAGCAGGATGAGCATTGGTTTGATACACTGAGGGTCCTGCAGATCATTGGGACCAGTAAAGCTGCTGAAGGTACGATGCCATCCCTAAGAACATAAAATTAATGAAAATGTCAGCTACTGATGACATTGAGGTGTACCTCATGACCTTTGAGAGAGTAGTAAAGGTCTGTGGGTGGCCTCCAGAGCAGTGGTAGTCAGGTTGGCTCCTATTTGACTGGTCAAGTGCAACTGATGTACAGCCACATGGACCAGCGGAGCACTGAAAAGTATAACCTAGTGAAGAAGGAAATACTAAAGCATTTTGCTATAAATACTGAGACTTACAGGCAGCACTTCCACTCCCTAAAGCATCAAGGGAACGATGCTCCCAAGAGACATTCATCCATCTCAACGAACTGTGCAACAAGTGGTTACAACTGGAGGGAAGATTATTCTGGATATAATTGAGTCTGTGGTGATGGAGCAATTTTACTGATATTGCCTGCAGAGGTCCAGATCTGGGTGAGGGAATACTATCCTCAGTCGCTGAAGGTACGCATGTCGTCCTAAGGACATAAAACTAATGGAAAGGTCATCTACTGATGACATAAAGGCATATCTCATGACCTTTGAGAGAGTAGTGAAGATCTGTGGGTGGCCTCCAGAGCAGTGGGTAGTCAGGTTGGCTCCTCTTTGACTGGTTGAGTGCAACTGGCTTACAGATACATGGACCAGCGGAGTGCTGAAAAGTATAACCTAGTAAAAAAGGAAATACTACAGCATTTTGATACAAACACTGAGACTAACAGGCAGCATTTCTGCTCCCTAAATCATCAAGGGAACGATGCTCCCGAGAGACATTGACCCATCTCAACGAACTATGCAACAAGTGTTTACCACCGAGGGGAAAACTATATTGGACATAACCGAGTCTGTGGTGATGGACTATTTTATAGATACCGCCTGCAGAGGTCCAGATCTGGGTGAGAAAACACCATCCTGAGTCAGCTGAGGTTACAATCACCATGGCGGAGGATTACCTGGTGTCCAGGCTACCAACGAGGAAAAGATATTGGACTATAGACTCACCATCAACCCAGCACTTGGCAAGACCATCTAACATTACTCGACCTTGTCCCCAGGGAGAAATGTTGGTAGACAGAAAAATAAAGACAGAAGGCCATATAACCCCAATAGTATATGCAGATACCATAATTGTAAAGGGCACATGGAACGCTTCTGTTATAAAAGAAGAATAAAGCTAATCATCTTGCCATATTTAAATGAGGTAACTTTGTCACTACTGTCACGATCAGAAACAAGAACATGATGGGTTTGAGCAATACAGGCAGTCGACAAACATTAGTGCACCTGATGTGCTAGAAAAGGTCCAATGTCAGACATTTCACTGGTGTCACCTGCTGCATGGAGACACTCACCAGTATCCCACCGCTAAGGTGATTATGAACATTGATGGAGAGGAGGCAGAGATGATGGTGGGTACAGTTTCAAAGCTGCCAGTACCCATAATCATTGGGCAAGACTTTCCTCATTTTAAGCATTATTAACCCTAAAAATGTTACCCATTACTACCAGGTCACAGACTAAGGCAAAAACCTGGGAGACACGTTTCCTTTGAGGGGATGTATTTGATCCACCATGTACCGAGAGGAAAACAAAAGGGAAAAGAGAAAGGCTCAGAGAAACTGGAGAGCTCCAAATGAACTGCCAAATGACATTGTGGATGAACTGTTTGTAAAATGTGACATTGCCTGGGAATGACACAATGATGAGATGAGTGCAGATTTTTTCAACAGGTGGACCAGAAGAAACCAGAAGAAATGTACTAATAAAATTTTGTATAGAGTGTATAATAACCTTAGACCTGATGAAAACATAGAGCAGTTGGTAGTTCCAAAGAGCTTTAGGAACCATGTATTATACCTAGGACGTGACTTACCATGGGCAGGTCATGCTGGTAGGAAAAACCCTTGATAGGCTCTTACAGTATTTGTATTGGCATAACATCCACAAGGAAGTGGCAGACTACTGCAGAGCCTGTCCCAAGTGCCAAAAGGATGGCCAGGTTACCTGTAAGATACCGTGCCCCTGGTACCCTTACCCATAATCAGCATGCCTTTTGAAAGAACGGCGATGGACATAGTAGGTCCCTTGTAGAAGAGTGCCCGAAGATATAAATATATCTTAGTCATTTGTGACTATCGTGAAGTACTCCGAGGCCATACCTTTACACTAACACCACTCTCAACAGCACAAGAACTAGTAAAGTGTTCAGCCATCTTGGCATCCTGAAGGAGGTGTTAACAGACCAAGGCAGTAATTTCCAGGCCACTTTGTTGAAAGAACTGTACCATTTGCTGAGGGTAGTGGCAGTAATAACAACATCCTACCGCCCACAAACTGATGAACTGGTTGAACGGTTCAACCAAACATTAAAACGCATGCTCAAAAGTTTGTGCATGAAGAGGGTAAGGACTGGGATAAATGCCTCCCACTCTTGTTGTTTGCTTACAGAGAGATTCCCCAAGCTGCTACAGGTTACCTCTTTCTCCTTTGTATGGAAGGAATCCCAGAGGGCCACTGGATGTGGTCAAAGAGTTTTGGGAAGAAGGGACAAATGAAGAGACATCGACATTATGGAGCACATGATCCAGCTCCATAAAGGGTGGGTTAATTACACTAAGACAGAACATGAAAACAGTGTGGTATACCAAGCAAACAAAAGGCCATTTACAACAATAACTGTAAGCCCAAAGAACTGAAGGCAGGAGAGACGGTGTTGTTATTGCTGCCCACCACCCAGAATAAGTTACTTTTAATAAATGGATTATTAGAATAATATGTTTGAAAAGCATAAAAAATCCTGGTAATACCATCGCTCCTGGGGCAATAATACTGCTGTTCCTGAGTGATGATACTATCATTAGGGTGCCGTAATACTATTGTTCGGCACCCTAATGATAGTATTATCAACAAAGCTGGAGAGCGCATGTGCAAGTCTATCCCGATGTCTCACAAAGCATGCCTTCTGATTGGCTGCTTTTCTCTGTGGCCGGCCGAACGAGTCTGAAAACATGGCAGCTTGCTCGCTTGCTTAGCAAGAGAATGTTCACAGCAGCAACCATTTTTCTTTACTTTTAAAACATTTGTTTTGGATTATTAAAATCTGACTCCTCCATGGCTCCTCTGCTCACCTGATACTGCCGCTGACAAACAGTTAAAAGAAAACAGGGCTAAATGAAGTCCACAGCACCCACTCATGCACACAGCACTGGGGAACCCTGCCAGCACGCACAAGGACTCGCTGACTCCACTGGTCAAATGGAGGTGAGTCGATTCACCTCGTATCCATATATTAAAAAACATGACAAATAGGTTCTGGCATAACAAGGTAGTAATTACATCTCGAGGTTCTGGGGACACATGAAACCTCTCAAGGTATTCTGTGTCCTCAGAACCTCTCGATGGAATTATTACCTGTAATACACCAGAACGATTTTTGATCATAGGGAATCTGGAAAGCATCCTAAACCAAAACTTTGCAAATGCTGGCGGAATTCATATTAATAAATAGTTATTTTAGGTTTGAAAAATCTTCTTTCAACAGACAAGAGGAACAGCAAATGGGTCCACCATGGCACCTGGGTATGCCAATGCATACATGTTGAGCTTTGAGGATAAATACATTGTGAATGAAGAGAACAATCCTTTTTCAGGTACATTAAATTGTATAAAAGATATATAGACGATCTTTTCATGATGTGGAGGGTACAGTAGAGGAGCTTGAGGCTTTTAAACGATATATAAATACTTGTGACTCGAATTTGAGGTTCACAATGGATTATAACAATACATCTATACCATATCTAGATGTTACAGTAAGTATGGAAAGAGGAAATTGATGACGAGACTATACAGGAAAGATACAGCACAAACGCCATCTTACATGCAGATAGTTTTCACACAGAGCGTCTGGTAAAAGCATCCCTTACTCTCAATTTCTACGAATCCAAAGAAATTGTGGACACGAGGAGGATTTTGAGACAGAAAGGGGATATAAGAGAAGGACTTTAAATCAGGCCACAGCACGTGATAGGAAAATCTCTCAGGATGATGCTTTAAGGGACATTTAAATAGAACACAAAGAGCGATCTGTGGCCTTAAGCATTAAACACAATCATAAAATGAAAGAAATTAGAAACATCATATTTAAACATTGGTCAATACTGAGAGATTTTCCTATGCAAGGTAATGTATTTAATACAGCACCGAGATAGCAGAAAGGAGCTATGACCTTAAAAGACAAGCTGGTTCATACAGACCACAAACAAGGACACCAGGATGACAATAAACAATTATTACTAGGATCCCTAAATCCGGGCATGGTACCTTGTGGTAAATGTTCGTTCTGTGGCCATACTAGTAAGAAATCAAAATATAAACACCCATATACCAATAAGGAATATGAGAACGACAGTTGATCACATGTGACACAGCAGGGTCGTATATCTTTACAATGCCCTGTGATAAGATTTATATTGGTAAAACTATCAGACCATTGAAACAGCAGATTCAGGAGCATAAACCAGTATTCAAATAAAAATCCATGCCGGTGTCAGACCATTTTTAGAGGCAGGACATACTGGAGCATCATTAAGGTTTTGGGGTTGAAGCTGTTAAGCCCCATTAAGGGGAGGAGATTTTAACAGAATAGTCAACAGGCTGAGACTGCTGGATTTTTGAGATGAATGCTTTACAACCTAGGATAGGTCTAAACAAGGAAATAAACTGGAATTGTTGCAGGAAGAAATAAGGTTTTAACTATAATGACTACAACGATGGGATTAGTGTCCTAAAATTATATGGTAAATTTAGAATTATATCCAGAATTAGATATTATCAAGTCTGAAGATGAGTGTGGAATCAAGAAATCTTTTCAACTTTTAACATCTAGACTTGATGGAAGATAGCGTATGTTCTTTTTTTTTTAGTAAGTTTATCTGTCATAATAGTTTGAGTTCTAATAAATCCTAGTTTTAGGGATCAACAAAATTAGGACTCCATAGTAATTAAGACGTGTTAGTGTTACATCAGTTACAGTGTATCGACCTGTTGGGAAGTATGATACATTCCCACTTTTCACATTAGTCTGATTTTTGGGACATGGACACCCTGAAATGCTTAAATGTTTAAAATGAACTTCAATCTTAGGGGTCCACATTTTTAGGACTCCTAGCAATTAAGATGCCTCTGTTTTGTAATAGCTTCTGAATTCCCCATATCTGACTGGTTTTTGAGATATAATCTGCTTGAAACGTTTAAATGTTAAAATTAACCTCAATTGTAGGGTCCATAGCATCAGGACTCCTAGAAATTGAGATGTATCCATATCGTATCAGTTTGTGGTCAGTTTTTGAATATTGACCTGTTGGGAGGTCTGGTGCGCTCTTTTCCCTTTTTTTCTTATAGTGGTCAGATCTGGGAGGATTCTAAATGAAATTTCCCATAGTGGCCCGATGTCCTAGATGAGTGGGGTGGAGGGTATGAAATTGGACTGTCTTTTCCATTGTTTGGTTTTATTTTAGAGATATGGTATTTTTTCTCTTTAAGTAAGTCTTGTTTTTCCCCAGTAGTCCGGTTTTAAAAGGCATGTTATGGCTTTAAATCCCTAATGCATGACGCGATTTTAGCGCACCTTAGGCTTTAAAAAGCAGATGCGACTAATGGAGAGATACATAGGAGCATTGGTTAAGGCTCCTATGTACCAGTTAGTTTCCTGAACTTGTAAGTCAATACTGTTTATTGTGTGTGGTCACTTTTTGAATAACTTGTGAATTTGAGAAAAACATGGCAGTTTACAGTACGTACTTTATATTATGGTACAGCGTCAACCTAACATTGCATTTTCCGAGTAGCATTATACACCTTTATTTCAAGGCATATGAATTTGAACCTGATTCTTTCATTTGGTCGTGTGGATATCTTTGAGTATTTTTACATTGAGGCACGAGTTAGGTTTTGTGTGTATAGGTGTTCAAATAAACTTAGACCCACATAAGAATGATTATCAGGTGGCGCCTGACGTCATTTGGATGTGTTTGGAAAGGCTAAAACTAAGTTTGTAGTAAAGTCATATAGCTGAGATCACCTCAGAAAGGTAACTGAGTGAAACGTAAGGATGTCTGAATATTCTTTTGGATTTATAAACATGGCAAGTCTGAGATAATGTTTTGAACTTGGCGCTTACTGAAATAGGTTGTGTAATGAGCGGAATGAGTTGGTTTTGAAGCTCATACTTATTAAGGTGGTAGCTTCAGGTCCGGATACAACTCTGAACAGTTTCTGATAAAGTATGAATCACATATAACTAAGTTGTAGTAAAGTCATACAGCTAGATTCACCTAAGACAGGTAACTGAGTGGAAACACTTGATGTTGGAAAAAATCTTTTGGGTTTATAAACATGTTAATTTTGAGACTGTGTTTTGAACCTAGTGTTTTCCAAAATAGGTTTTGCGATGAGAAGAACGGACGGTTTTGAAGCTCATACTTATTAAGATGGTAGTTTTGGTGCTGTATAGAATTCTCAACAAATTCAGATGAAGCATGAGTTACATAGTATATAGGTCTAGCAATTTGGGATATTTGATATTTGTTTAATTGAATAATTGTTTAGGAAGTTTCAATAATGATTAATATTGAAAGGCGGCAAGTGAAGTGACTGTAGAAAGTAAACAGGTAAAAGAAAGCACTTTTTACTTCTCTAACGATTAAGATACATCAATATTGCATAGATACAGTTTTGTGAGAAGGTATGGCACATTTCCCTTTTGCGGGCCAACACTGGAAAGTAGTTCATTGCAAGAGGTGTCTGAATGAGAACGCTAGTAACATTTAAATGTTTCAAATGGGCAAGGGTCATTGGCAGAATATTTAACCATGTTTTACACTTCATGAAATCTGTTTGCTTTTTCTAGTAAGTTCATCTTTCATGGTAGCTTGGTTTCAAATAACATCTGAGAGTAAAAATGTTTTAAACATCTAAATGTTTAAAATGAATGTTGAATTTGGGAGTCGGAATATAAGGACTCCTAGCAATTAAGATGCATTGCAATGATTCATTTTACGGGCTCACAGATGTAATGAAAGCCTTGCTGGGACTCAAATTTAATAATTATAACAAAACACTATAGTTTAAGAGATGGTAATTGCCGTTAGACGAGAGGAAGCATTCTGTATTTTGTTTATGGTATTTTGTTTATCGGGCTTTAAGAAGTATTACAACATTTTTGAAGAGGCATTTGATGTATATGGTAGGCTCATTATGTCTAAGAGTCCGATAATAATTTCATTAGAGATGAAGAGATATAATTCAAACCAAAATAAAGTTTTTATCTTTAACAGAACTAGGAGGGGGGATATTTTGGTAACATACATGCAAGTTTGACAGATTATTATTACCGATGGATGGGAGAAAGCTTTTATGACACTGTTAAACATAAATACAGTATTGAATTCTAATCTAGCAGATTACTACAATAGGTTTGGATAGATAGTTGATGCACGCTTTAGGTTCAGAAACCTCGTTAGCCTGCTAACCATATGACCAGTCTAAATATGTTGAAATATGCATAGAATGAAGCCTTACAATTTATTGAATAGGATGTGGAGGAGTGTACCCATTTTGGGACTGCACATATAAGTTCATTATATTGGCTTTTGGATATATTAAAACTGAAACAATTGCATTACAGAGATGTCTTGGTTTCATGTATGCTAGAAACGATAGGTTATCAATTTTCTATTCATTGATTCTTTTAGAAAAATGCATTCATGAAACAGTGCATCATAATGTTGGAAATTTGAAGAACATTGTGACTCTGAAGTAAGTGTTTTGTATGACATTAAGGGAGAGGAGCATAAATGGACATCTTTATAATGTGTACTAATTGTATATTTTTATCAAATAATTCTTTTGTAACAAATGCAAAATTCATAATATGTATTTTATAGGTCAATTAGGAACAAACCTTGATTCCTAGAGGATTATTAAGCAATGAAAGAGAAAATATTTGAGATATTACCTTGTGAGTAGTACCGTTCGAGACAATACAATTTTAATTATACCAAAATGGTTTAACATCATTTGAAACTTTATGGACAGGTTTTAATAATAATATTTTTTGTATTTTGTGTTTCTAGAAATGGCAACTCTGATAAAGCCTATAATTAGGTGAAACATTGGGTATATTGCCATATTTTAAAGTTAACAATAAAGAAAGAAGCTTTGAAATGGAATCATCTTGTCTGCATCAGTATTTTTCAGCGCCTTACCATCTTCTTCGCTCTGACAGAGAAAACAACCTGATACATGAATACATGGTAAAGGCTGCTTTGGAGAAGAACGACAATTCTAAAATCACATATTACTCATTGCCTGTGGACTCTCTTCCTTTTTCCTTTTACACTATTTATTATTTATAAAGTGGCAAGAGCCATACATGATTTTGAGGCAAACAGGGCCAGTAACCTATGAAGTTGAGACCCTGATAAGTACCCAGGAGAATGACATACCATGCCAACCTTTTGAAAAAGTGGGTGGAAAGAAAGAAGCTACAGGGACTCTGGAGATTCTCCCAGAAAGAGAAGAGCCTGAACTTGAGATGGAATATCAAAGGTTAGAGGAGAAGGAAAACCTCACAGACATAAAAGTAAATCCCTGAGCTAGACCCCAACAGAGAAAGGAAATTCTCCAGCTGTTAGAATCCTTTGCACCCATGTTCACAAGCATACCAGGAAAAGCAGTTGGGGTACAGTACCACATTAAGACAGAGCCCAGTCCTATACGTATAAAAACTATATAGACTGACTGAGAAAGTCAGGGAAGGGTGAAACAAAAATAGCAAAGTTGAAGACACTGGGCATCATAGAACCATCCACTAGTGCCTGGTCATCGCCGATAGCGGTAGTCCCCTCAAAAAAGAAAGCGCATTAGACTGTGCCTAGATTTCAGAAAGGTCAGCAATGTTTCCCATTTTGATGGATACCCCATGCCTAGGGTAGACAACATTATTGATAATATTGGAAATGCTAAGTTCATCAGCACACTTGATTTGACCAAGGGATACTGGCAGATTCCCTTAGACCCTGAGTTTTGGGAGAAAACAGCTTTAGTATGCCCCTTGGATTATTCCAGTTCATAACGATGCCTTTGACCTACACAGAGCACCTGCTACTTTTCAAAGATTGATGAACAGGATACCAACCCCACATGCTCCTTACTGTGTTGCTCTATCTGGATGACATTGTCATCCATAGTCCAGACTGGTCGACGCACAAGACGTAGTTGACCACTGTGTTAAGGTCCATATAGAAAGCAGGACTCACCATAAACCCCACGAAATGTGCTCTAGCAATGTCTGAAACCAGATACCTTGGGTTCCTATTGGGTAATGGGTGTGTAAAGACCAGAAATTGAAAATGCTGAGGCAGTGGCCAACAGCCCTGTACCCAAAACAAAAAAGCATGTAAGGTCATTCCTAGGCCTGGCAGGATACTACAGCAGGTTAATTACTAATTTCACCTCCATAGCCACCCCTTTAATTGACCTTACTAAGAAAGAAATGCAGCAATCTGGTAAAATGGAACCCTGAATGCGATGAGGCCTTTAGGGCTATCAAAGCTGCCATGTGTATTTTCCTGTTTTAAGGTGCCCTGATTTTAGTCTCCCTTACAGATGCATACAGATGCTTCCAAGATGGGGATTGGAGCAATCCTAAGTCAGACCATTTAAGGAGAAGAGCACCCCATAATATATATCAGCCGTAAGCTACACGACAGGAGCAGAAATTTGCTACCATTGAGAAGGACTGCTTGGCCATTAAGTGGCAATAGAAGCTTTTGCGCTTTACGTGATGGGGCATGGAGTTTACTCTTCTCACTGATTACAACCCCTTGTGCTGGATAAATTCGATGAAGGACCAGAATGCTCACATCATGAAGTGGTACCTGACCTAACAGCCTTATAAGTTTACAGTGAAGCATAGGCCAGAAGCCAGCATAAGAATGCTGATTTTACGTTCACTTGTGTGCATGCACAAGGAACGTCTTGCAACACTATGAGTTTCGGAGGTGTGTGATCCTCCTCCCAATGCACGCTCAGTGTAGCAGGCGCAACTCTAGAATCAATACATGCCGAGCTGTGTATGACAGCAGTTCGGCTGTGTTGATCTTCACTTCTAACAAAAGGTCCGCTGCATCAACGATGGTAGCGTGTATGCAATTAGTATACGGCCAGTCTAACTCGTTGTTATGCACAAGATCAGCAATCCCTCCTGCTTCCTCTCTCTGCTAATGTCCCTCCCTCCTTTGTCCCCAGCCCCCACCTTATGTGCCGAGGGGGGTGCCCAATCCCCTCGGCTCATGATCCCACCCAGCACATTGTGGCCGACGGGGTGCCCAATCCCTCATCGGTTGCAATCCCCAAAAACAATTGACACTGGGAACCCACCCCAACAAGCTCATGCCCTCCCCAGCACACACACTGTATGGCGGCGAGGGTGCCCAATCCCTGCCGGCTCCACTCCCCCAACAAAAGGAGATGGCATGCTAGGAGCCCACCCAGTGTGCCAAAAGCATCCGCTCTTTTTTCTTTCATTCCTGTAAACAAGAAAATGGTCCCTCACTGAGACCTTGCCCCCACCAACCCATACCCACCCTCTGTGCATCCACCTCCCCCACACCCCCACCACATACTTACCTCTGGTGCGACGATTCGTGGAACGCCTGCACTCTTCAAAGCCGAACGCAAACTGAGGAAATGCCGTAAGCTGTATAATGACATAAATAGGGTTTTTCCAACTTCGTGGATATCTCAACCATTTTTCGACTTTTGGCACCAAATTTTCAACATGGGGTTCTTGGTACCTTCTTCTCGTGAATTCAGTCACTGTCATGGTGTTATTCGTCCCAAATGTTGATTTTGCAGTCACTGCGTGAAATCACCTTTGGGACCGCTTAATGAAATAACAGTGTTGGTGTTCATGAGGTGGCCTCTCAAAAGCCTATGTTGCAAATTTGTGAAAGAATTCCAAAATGACTGTTTTACAGTGCATTGTGCAGTTTCCATGCACACTCAGAAATTCGCAAATTTGTAATATTTTCACTCCAGATTTTCAATAGGCATATTTCCACACTTCCTTATAAAAGTACAGCTGTCATTTTTCATATCCTGGCTGAAATGTGTTTTCGCTTCCAGCAACAGTCGCTGTTGGAAATCAGTGTTCTACTACAGAGTAAAACAATCACAGTGACATTGTTCATGAGCAGAGGTCCTAAAATGCCTATGTTGAAAATCTGGTGGCAAAGTCCATAAATGGTTGTGTTACAAGCATGTGTTGCACAGTTTCTACGACACTCATAAGTTTGTCAATTTGTAGTATTTCCACCCAGATTTTCAACATTGCCATTTTCTCACATCTCCTTATGACCAGTATAGCTGTCATTTTCTCATCCTGGCCAAAATGTAGTTCGCACTTCCAGCGTATAATAGTGGCGGCTGTGGGAAAACATGTCTGGCACAGAGTAAGAAAATCACAGTGACACTGTTCATGAGCAGGCATCCTAAAATGCCTATGTTGAAAATTTGTGGCAAAATTCCAAAAAGATGACTGCTTTACCAGTGGCGCCACGCAGTTTCCACGCCAAGCACTGTGAATCTTTGTGAATTTGTCATATTTTTACTCCAGATTTTCAACATTTGCATTTTCCCAGCCTCCTTATGAACAGTACAGCTGTCATTTTTCACATCCTGGCTGAAATGTATTCTCACACTTCCGACGTAGAATAGCAACTGCTACTGTGGGAAATCAGTGTTCTGCACAGTAAGAAATCATAGTGACAGTGTTCATGATCAGAGGTGACAAAATGCCTATGTTGAAAATTTGGTGAAATAATTCCACTGAATGACTGTGTTACAAGCACGGGTTGCACAGTTTCCACATAGGCTTGTTCCTTGAGCATGCCCAGGGCGTTAGGGTTCCTAAGACAGACACTTAAGAAGTATGAGGGTGAAATGTTGATCCGATGCAAGAGGAGTTGCAGAGAGGTACTCTGTTGGGATATGGATACTAAAGGGACATGGACACAACTGGGGGTGGGTGTCTGCATAAATGCCAATGCAAATACCTGCACGCAATGTTTGGCATTGACAAATGCTTGTTGTATCCAGGTATGGTGCAGGCTTGGTCCAGGAAAATGAAATCTGAAATGTAAAATGTGTTGATGAAATGTCATGCAATAGTACTATGATGGTTCATAGTACACATTTTTCAGCCACAGGGTAACGAAGTAAATTACAGTTTATTGCAGTTCTTTCTGTACTGTTATACATACTTCATTATTGTTAAAGGAACCCTGGGGTGGAGCTTCCATAGTGGGGAGGCGGAAGTCCCAAGCCAAACTCCATCTGTACGGATGTATATACATTCTGGGGGATTATGGCTAAAACCAGTTGTTGTAAGAGTTACTGTTTTTTTCTTAAAGAGGGAGAAGTGAGGCAGAATTGCATTCTGCCAGTCCAATATCTCCAGTGGAGGAAGCTCCGATGTTCTTCTTTTTCCTATTGAAATCTGTTAGCAACAGTACCTTCCTATGCTATACTTTACCTTTTCCACCCCTGGCATAGGCTGGCCTCCTACATAAGTCTTTTCCATCTCTTACTAAACTTATTCCTGCTACTTTCATTTCTAATTTCCAACCCCAACCAAGAACTCCCTAAATCATGCACCAGACTAAAGCTAGCTGGCAGGAATGAAATAAGGTGCTGGTTGAATAAAATGCATAAGAATAAATAAAGTGCACAGAGTGCATTGTGTGCCATACGATGAGTTTAAAGTTCTGCAGTGCTTAATTAAGTTAATACTTATGCCATGTTTTACTTATATAGTGCAGGAATGGTTAGAAATGTTTAAAATGGTAGTTAAATACAAAGTAATGTCCACGTAGGTGGATTATGGATACAAATGAAGTGGCATTATGTCTCCCTTGTTTAAATTATTTTGCTGCCGCCCATTGTTATACAGAATGCTAAGCCAAAGAAATCCTGCACTGAAGCAGGAACTGTTTAAACCGAGTGGCAAACTTTAACATTTATTTGCTGCGTTCGGTATCCGTGTAAATAATTACTGATGCTCCTGTATTATTGGGACTCCCAGCTGCTGGCTTTGTATAACATATGTTGTAGAATTGTGCCAGCTAGCCGTGGAGGAGTCCATGGATATGTGCAGCCAGTCCAGGCTGCTAAAAGCGAATGCTTGAAAATAAAAAGGACTGAGGGAAGGAGGGGAGGGGCTGTCTTTTTTATGTCTTTGATACCGTAAACGATACTGAGTTCTTCCTCATCTCTGATGACATTTACTATGAATCCTTAACATTCTTATTAAATTCTGCTTTACTAAGAATTTAACTATTTGTACAGCTTATGTTCCCCTGATACTTTGACATTGGTACTCCATTGTTTTTAATAGACTCTCAATTTTGCAACAAAAGGGAGTTACTATATTAGGTGATTTTAATTTAAATTGGGCCTTGAGTAAAGCTTTAGATACTAAAAACATTATTGCAGATATGGGTTGGGAGCAATTGATCTCTGATTCCACCCAGACTAATTACAAAACTAGATATGAATCCTTAATTGATTGGATAATTGCCAACTACCCACAGCACATTAGAAATTCAGGTGTGCTACCAGATGGAATCAACAATCACCATGCTGTTTACTGTGATTGGTCTAGCAAACATTCAAAGGTAATCCATAAAACCATTGCATATCAACAATTAAAGATTCAGATGACCAATCATTTCTCACTGAAATTTCTTAACTGATTGGTCATTCTTAGACAATATTTACAATGTGGATATAGCCTATGACATTTTTTGCACAAAATTTCTTTTTATTTGTGACAAACGTCTTCCCTTAAAAAACAGTCAGAATTTGGGGTAATAATGGGGTCTGATGACTCCCAGGTCATGCTTAATAATTAGAGCATGCAATGAGGCCTGGAAGCTATACAGAAAAACTAAATAATCACACCATCAACAAAATATAAGAATTACATAACAAATGTCAATCTGCAATTTGTGCTGGTAAATATGAGTTTCATAAAGAAAACCTTCTGAAGTTAACGGTAATGCCAAAGTCACCTGGAATATTTTAAATGATATTATGGGCAAAGCTAAAGGTTTAGATAGTTATACCATTGAGGCTGACAATTTAACTATCTCTGATCCTTCTGAGCTGAAATGTTTAATTCTCATTTTTCCAACCTGGATAGATATAGACCTAGTGATGATGTACAGAATGGAGCCCCTTTGTCATTAAAAGTGATGTAGTAGTGAGTGACATAGCTACTACTGTTCCAAAATTTTATTTTCCTTTTCTTTCTTCTGCTGATGTTCTTAAGTACATTCAAACTACGAATCCTAACCCTAACTCTGGCTCAGACAACTAAGATTACAGGATCCTAAGAGAGTTGGATATTGTGTTGTTCCTTTATTAACTAAACTTTTTAATTTTTCTGTCGTCCAGGGTATTTATCCCAGTAAGTGAAAGTCTGCACTGGTTAAGCCCATTTATAAATCTGGAAATAGGACTAATCTAAACAACTATCGACCTATTTCACGTTTGGCCCCATTGTCAAAGTGTTGGAGAAGATTGTCACTGACCAGGTGACAAAGCTTTTTGAGAAATATGGGCTGTGATCACAGCATGGATTTCATCCTAAACACAACACAGAGATTGCCTTGGTGAAGTTCACAAGCCAAATTATTAAGGCTATAGACAAAGGTCAGCTGGTTGCCTCGGCTTTTGTAGACCTCATCAAGGCTTTCTACTTGGTTGACCATGCTGAGTTACTTAAATTACTCCTCACAGTCCGCTTCTCAGATGATGTGGTCACCTGGTTCAGAGACTACATCCCGGCAGGAACCAGAGAACTTTCATATCTGGTATAACATCTGGTAAAGCCATTGTAAATTGTGAAGTCCCACAGGCTCGATATTAGGACCCTTACTTTTTCTCTTTTGATAATTCACTTTCTAATTTATTTAAACACCCTGAACTTATTTTATATGCAGATGACGTGGTTTTATTTTGTACTGGTTATAATTTACCTGTTTACAAACTACACTACAATCTGAATTCAGTTTATTACATTCTTAGTTTACAGCCCACAAACTTGTATTAAATTCTGGTAAAACAAAAGCAATGTTTTTTTTTCTAGTCCTAGGAAATATCCTCATCTGATTTATTTTTATTTGATAATCTTGGAAATTAAATTGAGCAGGTGAAGGTGTTCAAGTATTTTGGCTTACTGTTAGACTCTGCATCTTATTTTTGAAGTTCATGTCACTGACTTAATTAGTGAACTCCACAAAAGGTTAGCTATTCTTTATAGAATCGTAAAAATCTTACTACAGAAGTAAGATGTGCGTTGACCTACAGTCTACTATTGTCAGTTCTTGATTACGGATCCATGATTTATTCATACAACTGAAACATTGTTTGCAAATTAAGGTCTACTTACAATAGTATAATACAATTTGCTACTGGTTGTCCCAAATTTCACACCACTGTACTTCATATATTTTTTAATTGTTTACCTTTGGATCAGTGTTTTAATTTTGTTCAATACTCTTTTTACACAAAATTCAACTTAGACTTCTACCACATAGTATAACTACCATATTTGCTAGAAATGATCATTCTGTAAATACTAGAATGCATTCTAGATTTTCGTTTAAGGTTCCTTTTATTGTACAAAATTTGCACAAAATGCTGTCACTTTTCAACCTATTGTAATTTATAATATATAACCGAGCACACTCACAGGCCTGTCTACTATGTTAGGTTTTAAGGTACAGCTTAGAAGACATTTGATGACACTTCCGTATGTAAGTGTAATGATTGATATTTGTTTACTTATTTGTCTATTGTATTTGTTTAATGTTTGTGTTTGTAACAATGGACATCTATGAAAATGGGTTAATAACCCACAGATTTTTCAGTATAAAAATAAAATGAATGAAACTAATGAAAATAAATGACTATGCTGTCCCTGGATATAAAGGCTACAGCCCAGTATAAAAGAAATAAAAGGGACTTACCTAAGCTATGTAGAGCTCCAAAGCAGAGCGGCTAGATAATGATTCCTAGCAGTCTGCCGCCTGTTCAATATAGAAAACAAATGATTTAAAGGGACTGGAACATCCCTATGTATGTGGAAATGCTATACGGTTAGAGTACCCTCAGAATAAGGAGAGGGCTGCAAGAAAAACCAAACACAATAAAGAAATTAAACAAATTAAATAATAAAGAGACACTGCATGTCTCTAAAGGAGCCTTCCTCAAATACCAAGTGTCAGATTAGCTAATCAGACAGTCTCACTTACATGACGTCAAGGTAAAAGGAAGGACCTGTGCCTGAAACAGGAATTTGTCTCATGCAGCAGAAATGCTGAGGTTTGAATTTTGAGATACCTGAAGCAAGGTGGAATAGCATTATGCTATGGTTTATTTTCTAGTTCTGATTGAACTGTTTATTGATATTTATTTATTATTTTGTAAATTTTCATAAAATAAAACACACTGTGGGTGTGTCGACTTTACTGTGTCCTGCATTATCTTTGCCTACCCACATACCTGTGACAAAGTTAAATACCCATGTACTGAAAAATGAGTTCCGTGGTACTATATCTGGCTGCTGAGTATTCAAAAATGGTATTCACACACACCCCATTATATTACCAACAGAAGGGACCGCTGAATATTAAAGAGAAAGGTCATGCTCAAAAGTCCACTTATGGTTGGTTAAATAATGTCCATGGTTGTAACCACGGTGCCAGGCAGGAGAGGGTCTTAGAATGTGTTAACAGAAATGGAACACATTGTAATTAATAGTGATAGAATGGCAGCTTACATTTGGAGACACTGTTGAAGTGTTTTTTATTTGAAGCCCACCATAGACTTCTGGTTTTATCATTGCAACTGCCAGTCTTATCCTTAATGTGAGTGGTGTTTCCTAGACTATACTTGATGCCAGGATGCCCCATTATTAGACAGCATACTCCATGCAAAGGAGAGAGAGTACCCTGAAATACCATCTGTGTCGACATATAACATTTGACAAGTGATCATGTAGAAGGGCCTTAGTACACAATAATATTGGCCCCTTGCACTAATGGGCAGAATGGCTATGCGCTGCTTATCTTGGTTGCATAGCCACCCCCACCCATTGTGCCCCACACAGGATGCACTACATGGGGCGCACAGCACCTATGTGCCTGATCCCCTGGCCATGTGAAGAGCAATGAGCCGGGGTAGGCAGGGTGGCTGGCACTACATGCCATGCAAAGGCATATAATGCCATCTGCAGGGGAAGTGGCAGTGCAGGGTGGCCAGGGGACCCTGCCATAACAGCGATATGCAGCTGGTGCCATGCACACACAGGGCCCCCCTGGCCTCTGGCAGAATGTAGACAACACCCCCCACACACACACATAGACCAAGACCCCCTCGGCAGCATTGAGGTTGCCCCCATCACCCCATCACCACTTGCCATGCTGTCTGGTATGTACCCTACATCCTCACACGGCAAATCAGTGCTACCCCCATATGCTGGGAGCCTTGCAGGGCCATATCCTGGTGATGGTGCATGGGTACTGGGGTTGGGCATGTAGGTGCAGCCAGGTAAGGGGCATAGTACAACACTGTGCCACCCATGGGGCCGGGATCAGGGTCATGGGTGGGCAGCCACAGATGGCCTGATGAGTGTGTGGCATGATGGGGTGGTGAGGCTGAATACTGGGTTGGGGCTGTGGTGGGGGTGCTTCCAGGCAGAGGGCAGCATAACTGCAGGAATGGGACATCTGTGCAGTTGGGGGTGTGCCCACAGAGGCCAGCAACTGCAGAAGGGAGACCACTGGACAATTGGCATGGCTGCGCAGGACCATGTACTACGGACCATATGCACTGTCCTGGACCCGCTTTGGGAGATCCACTGTAAGACCCAGGCTGGACATTTAATTGGCGCCTTCCTGGTCCGCTACCTGCCCCATCTACCCAGCACAAACCTGCACACTGGGTGGATGGGGCCATGGACAAGTGGCAACCGGTAGTGAATACAGCCAGTGCACACCTGTCCACAGGTGCAGAACTCCGCAGGTGGGTAACGCACTCCAGCATGTATTACCCACCCATTAGTGCAAAGGGCCCACTGTGAATAAACTTGTTCTTGTTTCACTGCATCTTGAAGTCTGTGTGCCCTGCTTAACTTATCGTAATTATGTGAACAGAGACTTGGCAGTGCAGGCATGCACTAAAGAATGAAAGTATTGTGAACTGCGCTGTCCAAAGGGTAAAGTAGCCCCTCACCTCTCCCTTGAAAGCAGCATGTATCCACATTGTTGTTTGTGAAAAGACATTCTTTATTCAGGTGTAAAACATGTGGCATACAAAAGGCAGCACTCCATGCTACTAGGGCAAGGCAGAATAGTTAGGTAGGGTGGGCAGATTGGATGGGCCAAGAGCTCTTTTCTGCTGTCACTGTCTATGTATCTATGTAAACAATGTTAGTGGAGCATACAAACCCTAAATAGTGTTTGCCAAGGACGACCTAATATTTTGTACCATGTGCTTCATCAGAGACGTAATTTGGGTACTGTTTATTTAATGAAGTCTACAGTCAGTCACCAGCAGTACAGAAAGTGCCCAGCCAAAACAGAAATTGCAGCCACTAAGCTTTCCCTGCATAGCCTCTGGGAATGCTAATGCCAAGAACCACTATATCCACAATACAGTTTCCGAGCACAGAACCTCTAGGTCCACCCTATAAAAAGAACCACCTCAGGTGGAGGCATCACATGCTGTTTGAACCAGTAACTTTACCCTCATTAACCAAAGGCCTTCTATCCATAGATCAGACCTGCCTCATCCTTCATATTGTATGTAAAGCCAGGGCATCGACTGTACTTGTGGGCAGACAAGGCATTACATATCAATAATAATACACAGTGAGTAATGCCCAGGTACAGACCTAATAGTTTCCTTCCTGGAATACCACCTATAGGTGTCTCAACAATTAATGAGCTCTCAGTGTACTCCATCTCTCATCCAACTCTGCTAGGCTTCCTTTTGGGAAACCCAAATGGATTAAGGACTTCTGGAGAGGTGCAGTTTTGCCTGACAGTAAAAATGGTGGACAAGATTTCATATCTCGGTTGCTGACAGGAATAGAGATAATCAAGGGCTGTGCTCCCCACGCCCCACACACAAAGGACTGGTTGGTTTCGGTGGCAAAGTCCCCTGATCCCCTCTCCTACCACTACTGTACTTCTACTAATACTAATACTACTACTAGAAATAGTTGCAGTGCCTACAAAATCACGGACGTCATTGGACTAGAATTTCAAATGATGCTGAAATCTCGTTTGATAACATCATAATCTCCTCTGTATGGCAGAAACTGCACCTGAGACACACATCTTGGATCAAGGGATACCTCTTCAGGCCATCACTTCTGAACAGATTTACACTGAACCCCTTCAAATTTTGGTTCTTCCCATACACAGGGTCACAAGCAGGGAACCCCTCAGTGGTTGATCTAGGCAAGGCCTGTCACATCACACTCCACTGAACCTCTGGCCAGGATCCTGCTTGTAGCTTACCTAGGCAAGCCTAGCTACAGTGCCTACCTGGTGGGCTGGCACTCTCCCTCCTCCCTCAGGTTCTCCCTCGTTCTTCAGTGGTCCTGGGCCTCCATCGCCTAAGGGGGACTAAAGAGAGACCCTCCCAGACACCTACTCCAGGCAGGAACCCCCTCCAGCACAGAATCTAGGTTGACATCCTGAGCAGCTCCTTCATATCCCCCTGGGCAGGCCACTCCTCCAGCTGGGAAGCCTTGGGGATAACCACATAAACCTCAAAATGGAACAGGGTTATACATGTAATGATGTTCTTCCACTGCTTCATGCTACTGCATCTTTTAGTCCCCTCAACCAATCATTTTATGCTTATGTAGTGTCCCAGAGTTTGGATGCTTCAGAAACAGAGCCAGGGACCCTCAGGGAATGGTAGGAGAGCATAGTAGGTGCTCAGGAATCCCTTATGGTCATAGGGAGCTCAGGGGAGCAGTTAAGCGTGTGCCAGGAGCCAGGGAAACAGTAGTACTCTTCTAGAATGTCGATAATGAAGATGGCTGGCTACATTCATTTGCTGTCAACATGTACTCCTCTACTAATTTTACTTTCAGTAGAATTTGTTTTTACTTTTGTCTATAAACTTTTGAAATTATTATTTTATTATCATATATTGACATGTTTTATGATTTTTTTTTTTTTGATAGGTACCTGTTTGCTGCTGTCTATTTTTACTGGCCGGTCCAGCAGGATACTAAGATTGTGTAGGCTGTTTGCAACCACCTGTTTGCTGAATTTTCTGTGTGGAACGTGACTAAAGGCCGGCAGTAACTTTGTAATCCATGGTATTCCTGCAGGATACTTTTGTTTTTCAGGGACTTGGCTATTGCAAGTCTGTATCTGCAGTTTTTCTGAACTGTGTTGGTATTTCTGGACTATATTTTGCTGATCATCCTCTGGTACTTGCTGAATCTTGGGTTCCTCTCTACTGCTGTCATCTAATTGAAGAGCCCCTACTATTTGGAAATCAATTTTGTTTGATTTCTGCTTTGTATATGTTCAAATTTTCAATACAGAAGCAACACTTTTCTGTGTTGCAAAGAAACATTATGTTTGGACTCTAATGACATCCATTCATAGCAACCAGTTGTTCACAACAAAACGAGAAGTCAGACAGAATTCAAGTTCTTCATTTTCCTTCTAGTATATATTTTTAGATATTGCATTTATTTAGGTATTATAAAACATTTATTTTTTTCTTTGTCATAGGAATCAATGTAAGAGGCTGCAGTACGTGAAGACCTCTTAGCATAGTATCACATACTACTAAGTGAATTAACCATAAGCATATAGCAAAAGAATTTAATTGACTGGAGGAAGCAGTAGTAAGCTGTAGAGATTGCAGGGCATTCAGCCCCAAGATTATGCTTTGGAGAAGGGGACACTGCCCATGTGCAAGACCTTCAAAGAGCTCCATCCTCAGTTGGCGGCAGCTAGGAGGAAATATTCCAGCTGTTACTCCAACTAAGCTTGTGCCTTTACCACACCCTCACTTCCTCAGAGGCCCACTGGCCCAGGTGGGTGAAGGGTGGTGGGAGAAGATTGTATGGCAGGAATGATCAAACAACAGTTAGCTCTTCCCATGAGGTACCAGTGGCAAACCCCTTGTGTCCTTGGAAGAGGCACGAGTACCTGACTCTGACAGGGGTGACCATGGGTCAATCGGTGCTGACAGGAAGGAAGACTTGTGACTTCTGAAAGGGGGCAAAAGATAACAAGGAGGATTTATTTATTTAGCTTTTGGTAACTGGTTAGGTGCACTAGGCATAGCAATGCCTATTTTCAGGCAAGACCTGGGAGGATACAAGTGGAGTACATAACAAGCAGTTTGAAAGCAGTACAACAATATTGTAGATGAGACAAGGGTACAGGTCAAAATGACAATTGACGGTAACAATAAGATTACAGTAGGTACAAATCAAAAGAAAACAACAAGTGCAGGTAAACAATGTTCTAGATACACAAAAGAGAGAAAGCGTTGCAATGTAACAATAAAAGTGTAGTTAAAATGGGGCCCAAAATGATTGATTTAGGACCAAACCAAAGGACTAGAGTTCCAAAGAAGTAAAGGAGTGAACAATTAAGGTAGAATCCATAGTAAAGACCATCGGTGTATGCACACTGCAGTTGGCCAAGTATGGATTAGTGGGAGGTGGGGGGAATTGGGAAGCTGAAAAGGTGCAGAGGGAGGTGAGGGGGTGATGATAGGAAAAGTCAGGACAGTGAGAGAACAAGGCAGGAGGTCAGGTTAAGAGGAGAGTTTGGGAGAGAGGGGCAGCAGGGTAGAGACTTGGCAACCAAAGGTAGAGGATGAAGGGTCTACGGAGGGTGAAAGCAATTGCAGGGGTTGAGATGAGTAGATGAGTATGGTGTAATCTTTTGAAGTAGGTGTGGGTTGTAGCAAAATGAATAGCTTGGGGAGGGAGTTACAATATTTGGGTGCAGTATATGAGAAAGACCACTCACCCATTACAGTTTTGCATCTAGGAATGTAGAGGGAGCTTGGTCAGTGGATCTGAGCCCATAGGAGATGGATTGTGTGTCTAGGAATGGAGGCAAGGGATTTGGGAAGACCTGATCTGCCAATAATGTCAATGAGAGACCAACGGGACTGGAGCCGATGGGCAGCAGGGAGGGCTAGTTTAGATCAGCAATAAAGCTGACAGTGGTGCTTGTAGTGGGGGATGCAGAGACATAGCAGCAGATGTTGTTATAGGTGGTATCCCACTTGTGACATAGTTTTCGATGCTCCTTGGTAGGTGATCAGGCCATAGGCTAGTACCAAAGCAGAATGCCTTCTGCAATTGCAAGCCTAGCCAATGGAGTAAGGGCATAGCTAGTCCAGTATGCACTCCCAAGCTTGGCATTTATGGACTTGCAGGTAGCTGTAATGTGTTGGTCAAAGTCCAGGATTCATCTAGCAAGATGCCCAGGTACTTGAAAGAGCCAGTACTGACCAGTGATGAGCCATCAGTGCACAAGATATTGAGAGGGTTAAGGTTAGTTCTGAGTCTTGCAGGGAGCCGAAAAGCATTGGAGTGAGTTTACTTGCATTAAGAATGAGGTTGTTTTCAGTCAGCCAGGACTGGATGCGGAGAAAATCTGAGGAAAGAGAGTGATTTATGATCGAGGTGTTTCTGGCACTGAATAAAGAACAAGGTCATCTGCATATAGCAGAGACAAGCAGTCTGGAGAGAGAGAGAGAGATAGTAGGAGATCATTAATGAAGAAGGAAAAGCAGGGGCCCAGAATGGATCTCGTTGGAACACCAATATTTATAGTGGAGATCAGACAGGACCAGAGTTGAAGTTCATGGCCTGCTTCTGTTCGACAAATAGCTCCTGAACCATGCTATGGTATCTGTAGAGAGCCGAGACAGAAACTGGTGAGGAGAAGGTAAATGAAGACTGCCCCGGTCAGAAGTCCTTTGTCCATAGCAGAATAGATATCATTTGTAAATTTCAGGAGCACCATGATAAAGGATGGGCGATGGTCTTTATGGAAGCCATGCTGGGAGACAAAGAGAAGGTCATGTTCTTGAAGGAAGGAGATGGTTTGAGTGGCTACGAGTTTTCAAGTATTTTGCTAAGAATGGAGAGAATGGCTATGGGCCTAGTGATAGGAGACTCTATGATTAGAGGGTGAAGAGGCTAAGGGAGTTAAGGGAGGGGTGGTCAGATGCCTGCCTGGAGCATCAGCCCTCTGAAAATGGGATAGGATAGTGAGGATAGCAGAGAAGGGGAAGCAGGGACTGCTGGTACACCTCAGTATCAACGATCTGATGAATCAGACTGTGGAGACAGTGAAGAGGGACTTCCAGAAGCTGGGGACAGATTCAAGAAGCACTCTGCTTCCTTAACCTTATTGAGGTCCTTCCTGTTTAGAGTGGAGAGAATGGGAAAGATAAAGTAAGGGAGGTAGATATCAAGGAGTTCAATGGGTGGTTGAAGGGTGGTTTCAGGAACAGGGCATCACTTTTATGGGGAACTGGGGGCTTCTTGGACAGAAGGCTCTTCAAAGGTGATGACCTTCACCTGACTATAGAGGAGACTAGAGCCTTTGGGCAGACATTTGACATCTATGTTGGCAGACAGTTAAACTGTCTACAAGAGAGGTTGGGACTGGGGATTCCACTGTGGAAGGAGGAACAGTGGGGAATCTAGATAGAACTCCCCAGGGATGGGGATAAGGTTTTCAGGAATAGTAGATGGGAGGAAGAAGTTCAGCAGACAGGGCAGGGTAGACCCAATAGACATGAAAGGAAGGGAACACAAGACACCACAGTTATTATAAAACGGTGATGGGGAGGGCAAGTGAGAACCAATAGAGGTGAGGGTGCATGTTGGAGGGTGAGATGCCTCAACACCAGGAGTCTAGATAATAAGATTAGTGAGCTACAGGCTTTGATGGCAGACTCTGGGCTGGATCTAGTGGCCATTACAGAAAATTAGGCCACTATGAACAGTATTTGGGAAGTAGTGATGCCAGGCTACACATTATGTAGGCATGAGACAGGGATGGGTAGAAGCAGAGGGGTGGCCATCTACAACAGAGAAGGGACTGAGGCAGTGGAGGATGCTACCACTGGGGAAAGGGAGATAGAATCACTTGGGGTTCAGTCAAAGAGTCACAAGGCAGGAAGACTTACACTGGGGTGGTTTACCAGCCACTGGGGCAGGGAGAAGAGCAAGAGAATGAACTGGGTGCTGAAGAAGGAGGGAGTGGCAAAGGAGGAGGTTGTAACAGTGGGAGATCTCAACCTGCCAGGCATCAACTATCACATCCCAGTGGCCAGAAGTGTCAGACGCCAGGTCCTAGATGCTTGATGTCCTGCATGATTGCATGTTAGTGCAACAGGTCAGGATCCCACTTGACAGTCAGCTATCCTAGATGTGGTACTCACCAACTCAGAAAGATTTGACAGAGTATGGGTGGGGAACTACTGGGGTCCAGCGACCACAATGCTTTATTGTTGGAGGTGGCCCTGGGTACAAATAAGCCCTCATTTAAGGCCGATGTGCTAGACATCAGAAGGGTGGATTTCAACCATATGAGGAAATTGTGCTGAACAGGTTAGGTGGAGTAGACAGTATAAAGGGAGGAGGAAAGAACGGAGGTTATAAAAGGGCCATTCTCAAGGCAACAAAAACATGCACGAGAACAGTTATTAAAAGAAACTAGTATAAGAGACAAATTTGGTTCTCTGAAAGGGTCAAGGAGATAGTGAGAGCTAAAAGAGGGCCTATATAAGGTATAAAGAAAAGTAGGGGATGAAGAATGTGACAAGTACCAGGAGAAAACTAGCAAGGCCAAGATAGCAGTCAGAATGCAAAGGCAGCCACAGGCTGCGTATTGTAGAGGGGGTCAAGGGAGGAGAAAACAGTTCTTCAGATATATAATAGAAAAAGAAAGAAGACAATAGGGGAATTGTGAGGCTAATAGAGGGGGCTGAGCAACAGAGGAGGATGGGCAAACAGCAACTGTGCTAAATGACTACTTTTGCTAAGTAGTCACTAGGGAGAATAGTGGGCCCTTGAAGGAGAGCACCATAAAGGCAGCTGCTATCAGGGTCCTGAAAGTGAAACTGTAGAAATTTACTGGTGAAGTAGATGAAAAGGAGTAGCAGCCCTAAAAGGTAAACAAGGCCCTGGGACAACTGAGATGCACCCAAGGGTACTAAGGAACTGGCATCGTGTTAGCCAAACCCTGCAGGGGCTATTCAGTAGCTCTATACAGAAAGTAATTCTGTTGCATAACATACAAACATAGAAACATAGAATTTGTTGGCAGATAAGGACCACTTGGCCCACCCAGTCTGCCCATTTCCTACCTCTAATGGATAAGCTGCAGATCCTAGTTAACCAGCAGCCTACTTTTTCCTACCCCCCAGAATTGCCTTGCATGCTTGAATTCCACCACTGTTCTTGACTCCACAACTCCTCGGAAGGCTGTTCCATGCATCCACAACCCTCTCTGTGAAAAATACTTCCTTACATTACCTCTGAGCCCCCACCCCGCCATCTTCAAATTGTGCCCCTGTTCTTGCACATCTCTTTTCTGAAAGATGCTACCCTCTTGGACTTTGTTGATTCCTTGAGGTACTTGAAAGTTTCTATCATGTCCCCCTCTCCCTCCTTTCCCAAGGCTATACACATTAAGCTCCTTAAGTCTCTCTTCATATGTCTTCCGTGCAGACCCAGCACCATTTTAGTTGCCCTCCTCTGACAGCTTCCATCCTGTCTATGTCTTTATGGAGATTGGGTCTCCAGAACTGCACACAGTACTCAGATGGGGTCTCACCAGCTGTCTGTACAGAGGGATAACAACTTCCTGTTTTCTACTGGTGATGCTCTCCCTATGCATCCCAGTATCTCCCGGCCCTCCTTACTGCCCTCTCACATTGCTTGCCCACCTTTAGGTCATCTGATATGACTACCCCAGGTCCCTTTCCATTTTTTTGTTGTTAGTATCTCACCCTCCATTGTGTACTCTTTCTTTGGGTTTTGTTTCCCAGGTGCATTACCTTGCACTTCTTAGCACTGAATCTAAGCTGCCATACATTTGACCATTCCTCTAACCTTGCCAAGTCCCTTCTCATCCGTTTCACCCCATCTTGTGCATCAACTCTGTTGTAGATCTTTGTGTCATCTGCAAAGAGACATACTTTTCCTTCCAGTCCCTCTGCAATGCCACTTATAATGACATTGAAGAGGACCGGTCCTAATACTGAACCCTGTGGTACCCCACTAGTAAACCCCTTTCTTCAGAGTGGACTCCATTTACTATTACCCTCTGTGTTACTATTCTCCAGCCAATTCTTACCCAGGCTATCATCTTGGGACCCACCCAGGCTGGCTAACTTGTATATTAATCTTTTGTGTGGGACTGTGTCAAATGCCTTGCTAAAGTCTAGGTAGGCCATATCCACAGCCCCTCCTGATCTACTACTTTGGTCATCCAGTCAAAGAAATCTATTAGATTCATCTGGCATGACCTTTCCGCTGTGAATCCATGCTGCCTTGGTCCTGTGCCTCTGGCCTCTAGGTACTCAACAATTCTTTCCTTCAGAAGTGATTCCATCATTTTCCTATCACTGAGGTTAAACTAACAGGTCTGTAGTTTCCGCTTCTGCCCTGCTCCCACTTTTGTGAAGTGGAATCTCATCTGCCCTCCTCCAGTCCTCAGGTACGCCCATCCTCCCATGATTTGTTAAAGAGGGTAGTCAGTGGTGTCACTAGTTCTACCCTTAGTTCTTTTAGAATTCTGGGAAGCATCCCATCAGGCCCCATTGCTTTGTCCACCTTCAGTTTTAAGAGTTCTTTCAGAACCCTTTCTTCTGTAAATGGGCTGGTATCAACTTCTGTATCCAGAGTGTTTCTGTTGTTTGGTTTAGGTACCTCCCCTCTTCCTTTGTAAATACTGAGCAAAATATTTGTTTAGTATCTCTGCCTTTTCACAGTCACCCTCTGCCCACCCTCCCTCCCTTTATTAAGCCTCACTATCCCTCCCTTGGTCTTCCTTGCTCCCTGGTGTACCTATAAAAGGTTTTATCCCCTTCTTAACTGAGTTGGCTATCTTTTCCTCGGTTTGGGCCTTTGCTGTTCTGACTGCCTTCCCAGCTTCCTTTGCTTTAACTGATACAATTCTCTGTCCTGCTCCTTCTGTGATTCCTTGTACTTCCTGAATGCTTTCTTTTCTCTTGAACCTTCACTGTCACCTCCTTTGAGAACCATAGTGGTTTCTTACATCCCTCCTTCTTGCCCATTTGCTAATGCATTCCTTAGGCACTCACCCATTTTGCAAAGTCAGCCCTCCTAAAGTCCAGTACTTTTACCTTTGTATGGCTCGACTCTACAGCTGTGTTTATTGTGAACCATACTGTTCGATGGTCGCTAGTTCCCAGATGGCTACCCACTTCTACATCTGTGATCCTCTCTCCATCTCCATTTGAGAGAACCAGGTCTAAGATTGCTCCTCTCAAGTGGGTTACAATACTAGTTGTCTACAGGCATGCCCCTGTAGGGCATCTAGAATAACCCTACTCTTAGAAGTGGCTGCTGCAACTGCACTCAGTTAACATCTGGCATATTCAGATCACCCATCAGTAATATCTGCCCTTTTTCTGCCATTCTAAGTATACTTTCTATCATTTCCTTGTCCATTTCTCCCCTGAGAGGGGGTCTGTACACAACCCCTAGCGGATTGTGGTGCCATTGCCTGTCTCTGGTTGATCCACAGTGCTTCTTCTCCTCCCTGTTTACCCTTTTGTTCTGTTGCTTTGATTCCTTCCCTTATGTAGAGAGCTACTCCTCTTTACCCTCCCTGTCCCTCCTGTAGATAGTGTATCCTGGTATGTTTATGTCCCAGTCATGATTCTGTGTGTACCATGTTTCTGTGACTGCCACAATATCCAAATGT
Organism: Neoceratodus forsteri; assembly: GCA_016271365.2. Classification (NCBI taxonomy): domain Eukaryota; kingdom Metazoa; phylum Chordata; order Ceratodontiformes; family Ceratodontidae; genus Neoceratodus; species Neoceratodus forsteri. Next base: position 152,684,108 of record CM028131.1, on the reverse strand, counting down.
TCCTCCTCCATCAAGGCCACTAATTCAGGAAGCTTGCTACCCAGACTACGGGCATTGGTACTCATTGCTCTCCATTTTTGAAGGCTTTACCTTTTGTAGCAGCATCCTCCACTGTCCTTTCTACCTTGGTCTTTTCTCATTTAGTACCCTCTTTTTGTAGGGGAGGCTGGGAATTTCCTGTTGCTTCTCAGTGCCTCCCCTTGACTAGTTAAAAGCTTGCCAATGAAGCATTTAAACCGATTGCTCAAAAGACTTTGTTCCTTCCTGGACAGATGCAGACCATCCTGCCAGTATAGGCTGGTGTCCCTCAGGTGGAACCCCAGTCCCCAATGAAGCCAAATCCTGTGCTCACACCATTTCTTCAACCATTCATTAAATCGCATGGTGCAAGTACCTTCACGCCCATGCCATAGACAGTCAGCACCTCTGAGAAGGATACTGTGTGTGCTACTTGTCTTAGGCCCTCCCCAACTCTACAAAGTCCTCCTGCACTGCTGTGATCTCATGATGAGCCAAGTCATTTGTCCCTAGGTGGACAATGATATCCAGCTCAGACTCCGCTGCAGCTGTTCTCGTGATCCTGAGGATGCGCTTCCTGTCCCTCCAAGCCATGGCAGCAGGCAGGCAGGCACCTTACTCAGTTTTCCCTGCTCCCCTGGTTCTATCCCCTAATAACTGGAGTCCCCACCAGGAGCTGCTTCCTCTCCCTGTGGTGTCCTCTGTCTCCTTCCTGTGGGTCTCCTTGTGACAGTTGTCCGCAACCTCCTTAGTCTCCTCTGCAGGTGCATCCATAGAGGAACTATGGTCCCCAGAATGGTGTATGGATTATGGAGTGGAACAACTGACTGGGTGTGCTTCTGTTCCACCACCCTCCACCCTCCCTGAGCCCACTGTGGTCCAACTGCTGTGCTTTCTTCACAGCCTCTGAGGTAGTGGTGGTAGCTCTGGTGCTCCCTGGATGGGGGAGGTTTCCTTACTACTGTCCAGTGTGGCCTGGGGAAGGTTCCTTTACTACTGTCCAGTGTGGCCGAAGACGGCAACTTTCTCCCTCAGGGCAGAGTTATCTGCAAATAGGGCAGCATCTCAGCCTCCAGAAAGACTCCCGGAAGACTGCTGCCCCACAGCCATTACATTGCACTACTCCCCACATGTCTGTCTACCTTCTTGTTTATCCTGTTTATATTTTTTTTTTGTGTGTGTGTGTGCGTGTGATTGGTTTGTTATAGAAATATATATAGTATACAATGTATGCTTATATTGTCAGTGCAGTGTTCTAGAAAGGATATGACAGTGATAGCACCTTGCCCTCTTGAAGAAATGATGTCAGAACCCCAGGTATAAGGAACTATTTCCAGGGGTGGGTGGGGTGAGGGTTGGGTAGGGTTTGGCGCTCAAACTGTGCCCTCACGAAACAATCAGCTAAAAGCTCTGACCCACCACTGTGATGAGTGCCTTCCTGTCAGCAAGATGCCTACTACGGCAATTTGACAGAAAAATACCCTGCTAATCAAACAGAGAAAAATATAAACATCCAAGTCAGACACAGGTAAACCTCCCCAGCCCCAAACAGCCTGGTAATTTGTGCTCTGAAAGCAGTCAGTCCCAAAACTGCCTTTTAAGGCACACAGAGATAAACACAAAAACAGTTTCCACCCCTGGGGCACTGTCTGGGTCAAATACACAGCCTGTAACCTGCACTCACTTCAGGACTTATGACAAATTCTTAGTCCACTGAATAACTCACAGTATTACGAATATTGCAATGCAAACAGTCAATCAATAATTCCAATCAAGTCAGCTGTGCACAAGGATAGACACAATAAAAATATTCAGTCCCTCTGGGTTTAAACTCTTTATCAATCAATCAATCAATCAATCAAATCTTTATTTATTCAGGTGATCATCATTGAGCAAGGCTCATTTACAAGATGGACCTGATAAGGTCAAGGTTCGAGTTGGTGCACAGCAATTACATCACATACTTATGAGACAGTTATACATACAGAAACAAGAAAATGTTATTTATAACACAATAATATACAGAGAATTCACATGTTAAAGCTTGGCAAGAGAAAGTTAAACTAACATCTACAATATGTACAATACATATATATCACAATGAGGGCCATGACAGTCCACTCACATAATGAGTACAAGGATGGTGAAGAATATTGGGTGCCATATACTGGCGTGTGTCTGGCTGGAAGGAATATGCCATATGTGATTGGAATATGGTTTTGTGGGATGACTATTCTATCTCTAGCGGTAGCAACTGCATTTCTCTGTGAAGAAGGCTGTAACAGTGCTGCTTGAAGGATGTAAATGGAATGATAATGGACAGTTTTAGGGATTTTTGTAGGGTGTTCCATGCTATGGCTAGAGAGTGGCTGATTGCTGCCCTCCCTATTTTGGTGTTGACTTTGGGCAATTTGAGCAGGATGATATTGTTGCTTCTTAGGGCATAGGAGCTGGGAGTGGTCAGGTTGAAGCAGTCCAGGATATAGCTTGGGAGTTTTGATAAAGCTCTGTAGATCCATAGAGCTGCATTTCTGCTCCTCCTGACATGAAGAAACCCATCCAACTGAATCATAGAGAGAACAATGGTGAGTATTATATGGCAAGTCTGTAATGAACCTTATTGCTCTATGGCATAAGGTATCCAACTTTTGAAGGTAGGGAGTGGAGCAGTGACTATAGAGGAAGTCTGCGTAGTCAATGACTGATAGAAAGATGGCCTGGACTAATCTCATCTTTGAATCTCTATTAAGGAAGGGTTTTAATCTGTAGAGGAGGCCAAGCCTTAGGCGAAGCTTTTTCAACAGTTGTTCTAGATGCTGAGTAAAGTCAAGTCTGTTGTCAATCCACACACCTAAACTCTTCCTGCACTGAAAATATTAACAATTGTAACAAAAGTAAAGCAAGGTCCACCTCCCTCTGTTGAATGAAAGACTGTCTTTCCTGATAATTCTAAGTTCCTTATTTCACCTTTCAGTTAGAAGTAGCCTCCACCTGAAGAATATTAGCTTTTCTGCTGAACTGCTACAAACCAAAAGACAATTGTAAGGTTCACCCTCCCTCTGTTGTGAGCACAACTAGCTTTCTTGCAGATCCTAAGTTCAGTATTGCAGCTTCCAGTCAGAGGTAGCCTCATCTGAAGAATATTAGCTTGGGAGGGACAAAGAGCAGCGAGGAAACTATAGTCTCGGCAGCCTCACTTCCGTGGTAGAGGTAATTACTAAGGTTCATGCTACTAAGGTATGGGAAAGAGCTAGGAGGCGAGGCCCATGATGCTGTTAAACTAAGCATCGAATAATAGGATAGTTTATAACTGGAACTGATTAACTTCTCAAGACGGTATTTGAAAGTATTCCTGGTATCACTGATAAGAACACCTAGTGGAAGTTTATTCCAGGGACCTATAGTTGAAGGGTAAAAGTATTTCCGGCTAATGTGTATATGATTTTCCAATGAGCTGCAATGGATGACCTCTAGTATTGTGTGAAAAGTCTTGAACCTAAGTCCTAACTCTGACATAACATAGGGGTCCTGAATAGCATCGTAGAAACAGAAGGTCACCTCCTAAGGCTCCGAGTCAAAGTGACATGAGATTAAGTGTTTTTAATCTTTGTTCATAAGATACAGATTTAAGTCCAGAATTGTGTTTAGTAAATTTCTTTGAACTTTTCCTAGAGAATTGCCATCAGATTTCTTATAGGGCACCACAGCTGTGAGGCATACTCCAGATGTGGTCTAGCATATCCTAAAAAGAGGCATTAAAACATTGCAGTCTCTTGATTTGATGTTGCGTAGGACTAACTAACCAAACAACTTTATTAGTTTTGCAAATTACATTTTGCAGATGTTTTGTGTGGGGAAGGTCGTGGGATATGGTAATGCCCAGGTCCCTCTCATCTGTAGTAGAAGCTAAGAATGTAACCAGCTAATGAATAAGAATAATTAAGGTTTCTAGGTCCCAAATGCATCACTTTGCACTTGGTTGTATTCAGTTTCATTCCCCAAGTATTAACCCAGTTAGAAATGGTATCAAGGTCCTGTTGAATAATGGCTATTTGATCAGTATTGGAACATGGTCCTCCAATTTTACATCATCTGCATATTTGGTGGTGATTGATGAACAATTAGTAGTTAAATCGACTATAAATGCTTGAAAAGACATGGGCCAAGGACAGAGCCCTGAGGCACCCCACTCAGAACCTTACCCTTGTCAGATAGAATGTCATTTATAATCAACCTTTGTGTCCTATCATGTAGCCAATTATAAATCCAATTAATTATGTATTTGATGGAGACACTAGTGAAGAAAATCTAGTGAAATATCTGGAGAAAACAGACTTCATGATAGAATGCAGTATGGATTTGTGATCAGTGATCTTGTCAGAACAACCTTATAGTATTCTTTGACTGGGTAATGAGGTAGTTGATAAAGGCCATGCAGTAGAAGAATAACCAGCATTTATATGCGCTTTTCATACACAATGTATCCCAAAGTGCTTTACAATTAATGCTAAACTGGTAGTAAAGTGACTAAATGTGTATCAGCAGCCATATCATACATCATCACCCACACAGCCTGGACAATTGCATGAACCAGTTTTGTGGGAAGGAAATATTGGCCAGGACACTGGGAAAATCTCATGCTCTTTGGTAGAGGGCCCTTGATCATTTGGCTGCTTGTCAAGATGGCCAATGCTGAGGAAGTGAGGATGGAGGTTGAGGAGCAGGAGGAAAGCCTGCCCTTCTGCTTCCATGCTATCAGAGGCTGAAGATATGGACTTCGATTGTCCGTCACCAGGGAAAACGGACACAGTATTGGATGGAAAAAATCCCCGAATAAAGAGGTACGGCACACTGAGAGTGCTGGAATGGAAATCATGGTAGTAAAGAAGAATGTACAGGAGTAAATGCAAATGCTGATTTGTTGAAAGCCTTAGAACAAAAAGAGACAGTTACTCACAATGCTGTCTGAAACTGAATCAGCTATACAGCAGCAGCATTTATCGGGACCTCGTATGACTCAGACAGAAAAGGAACAGCCAAATGAACCGACAGCCTTACAGCTTATTTTGACATCGGATGACATGGCATCATCAAAGGTCCGGACACTGCAGGGCGATTGAATCACAACATGAAGGCAGCCCAATGCCAACTGTAAAATGGAAAATAACTCTGGAAAACACACTCAAAAACTTCAGAACCTGCAGCACGGGCATGTAAGTGAAACAAAGCCCATAGACTGTAACATTGCGGCAGACTTGAACTCTAATGATGCTTCGCGCTAATGCGGCCTGTAGCATTCACTGAACTCACAAAAGAGCCTGTCACAGTAGTTAAAGGTACTGGGAAAAAATGCTGGGGATTAGAAAGTTACTTGCACACAAAAAGAAACTGAAAGTGCTTGCCTCCTGAAAATGCATTACTATCAGCAGGTGGGTGCAAAGTGAAACAGGGAATGGAAACCAGATGATAATGACCCAGTAGTACAACGATATAATAATGATGTACTCCCAATAAATAATGCAACAGTTACTGATAAGCAAGAGAGACTAAACGCTCCAGTCAATTATTTAAATACTGACAGTGAAAACTGAGTACATCTACAGGTGCCCCTGCACATGAGAAAAGTTTGAAAATAATACAGGTACAGAAACATGGACGAATCAGAACAGACTGTTCCTCCAAAAGCTTTGCTGAACTGTTTGCACCAAGGGAGAACCTACGCCCTAAAGAAATGCGGTCAGGTTAATATGCAAAGGAGGCTTTGAACACCCCACCCTCGACAGATTTTACATAGCAAGAACATTATTAAAAGATTCTATGAGTTTTTTGCCTCAGAAATTTATGCCTTTTTCAAACTGGTGATGCAGATTTTGATATCAGTTTTAAAAGCACTGCAGGGCTAGATAGATTCTGGGCAAAGTACAATGCTATGTATAAAACACAACTGTGGAGCCCTTTTTGGCAGTGCCTCTAACAAAGCCTATGGTGAAAACAATCACTGTACTATTTAAAAACAAAGGGGTGAACATATCTGATATACTGTTTTGGTTACGCAGTGGTGTGAGGTGTTGGATACTCCAACACCTGTTATGGACTCTGAGCAAATCTGGATGGGGGTTGGAAGATTAGAATAAAGCTCAAACAAACAGATCTTGGAATTATGCATTTACCAGGCAGTTTCTTTTTAGGAAGGGACAGAGGGTCACTGTTTTATATGGGACAGCCCAAATCCTGTTTCAAATGTGGGTCTCGTGGACATTTAGGGAGTGCTTGTGACAGTATAAAGTGCAACCATTGTTTTGAATGTGGACATTTGGCTAAGGATAGTCAAAACTCATTTAAATCCAACCTATGTGAGCAGAAGAGGCATTCTTATGCCAAGTGTCATAATAAAGGGTGAACCTGTCACCTGGAAATTTGGTAGCCCAGAACCAGCAAAAGGGATCAATGCTGGTTTCAGAAAAACGACTGGAAGAAATGGTCAGAAATGAGAGGGAGAAAAATTCAGTAATACGGACAAAATCCTGAACCAAAAGCAGTTATCTCTGATGTTGTACAAAAAGTAAGATCAAGATAGGAGCAGTAGTGCAGGAAGTCAATCAATCAATCAATCAATTCTTTATTTATAAAATGCTATTCCAAAAGATCATAGCGTTATTCAGTAATCAGCAAACAACATTCAACAGAAAATATATTTCTTAAAACATATTAAAACACAATACTAAAAAGCAGGACTTTAAATATCAAACTTTTAACTATTAAAAATGCTGACTCGAGGTCTGACCAGGCAGAAGATGGCAGCATAGTTCAGAATCTCTGGAGGAATGACTGCAATCTAACCTCATCCAGCCTTCACCAGACCTTTCTTTGGTACCAACTCCTGTGACCATCCTGAAATCTTACTGCCTGACACAGTTTGTAAGTCATTTTGGATCCATCATCTACTAATATTCAATTATTCTACACTGTACTGCAGCATACTGGGCCTCATCCTTCAGCATTATGGCAGATCTCCAAGTACAACAAAGTTCACTTGCTAGAGTGGAAGTAATGTTTTCTAAACTGATGGCTGAGATTAATGATCTAAAACCTCCACCCAACAGAATCGACCACTCTCAAAACTTTTGGCCAGAAAATTGCATTTAATGAGAAAGCAACGGCCTGTAACACCACTACTATTCATGACCTCAGGCTACTGTCCACAATCAAGATCGAACTATTAAATCCCTACAAGCCAAAATTAGCGATATTGAAAATAAAGTAATCATCGCAACAATTCACGATTTTTGGCTTCCTGAAGGTGTAGAATTAGGAGACACTACTGTGCTTTTATTACATGTGCTGCCTGCAATGCTTAAACTGCCTCCTGACCTAACGTTAATCATTGAGCAGTCTCACCACACTCTGGGTCCCAGGCCAACATAAGACCAGTGACCAATTGCTCGCTTCTTGAACTATTCCACACATAATTAATACTGAAACGAGCCAGAGAAATGGTGAAACTTCAGTGGCAAGAGTTTAATATTTCCATCTACAGAGACTTTTCAAAAGATTTAACCATCAGAAGGAAGGCCTACAATCCACTTAAACAAATCCTCCACCAAGAAGCATTAAATTTTCTCGTTACCCTGCGACACTATGCCTTTTCTCAGGCTCTTTCTTCAAGGATTTTGAAACCTCTGGCGCCTTAGCCAACTATCTGGAGGTCTCTCTCTGCAATCTTACCCTGGGAGGTTCAGCAGCAATTGGCAACCCGAACACAGCTTTGGTATCCACACGAAGGGTGGACAATGAGGTACAGAACGTGGGGAAAGTGTTGCAGAACTCACAGCCCTAAGCAGCAACGCTGCAACTGATTTGACCCCAAGGCAATCAACACAGCTGCAAGAGAAGCTTCTGTCGGGCAATATTCTTCAAGATTTTCATGCTGTTCTAGCAAGGTTTCACCCCAAACACCACAAGCTGCAGCCTCTCACTTTCAAATCAACCCTCTATTCTCTTGAGCAATAAGTTTGCTCTCATGGAGGAATATATGCACTCCTGCAGGGATGATCTTTCCCAGCAAATTTCAGACAAACATCCCTCTAATTTGGGCCCTATGCCTCAGGGATGTATTTCTGCTGATATTTCATGGGTAGAAGTTGTTGCAATTCCCACTCAAACCTTTAGAGCTGCCCAAAAAGAAATGTAGGGCAAAGACCAAAAGCAAGAACATCGATAGTCACAATCCTGCTAATAAATCTAAGGTGTCATGAGCTTATATGGTCAGTAATATGGTCACAGTTGCTATATCTTGGTAGGTTTTGCTTCCAGGATACTTAAAGGGAGTGCCAGTACACTTTTTCTTGCCTAGCCGCCCGCTCTACAGTCTATGCTACCTGGTTGCTTTGCTCCCAGCCAGTGCAGAAAGCAAAGAGCTGTGTCATGGTCTGATCAATTTACTTTGTTGCAGTGTTTAAACGAGCAGCTTAAAGGTCTTCAAGGGAACTTTTGTATATCAGCAATGCTTTTCTAACCCATTATTTTAGTGTTAGATCTTATACATTACCTCACTAAACAGGCTCTCTGTATCTAGCCTTTTACTCTCCAGTTTAGCAGTGCATCAGGTTTATAGTCTTTTGGCTGTTCAGTTGCATATCTTCAATCGGTATGCATCCTGATTGTGCCTTTTCTTTTTCATATGTGAATTATTATATATTACAAGGTAACTTACGCATCCCTCTCCTGATGACAGGTTCTTAAGTATTATTGGCAACTACATTTAATCTGTCTCCTTCCCTACGCTCCATTATTCTTACTACCTCCTGTTTACAATATGGAACTATCATTAGCATTCAAAGAGGTGGGCTATGTTTGGTGTACTGTTGCAAAGGACTGTCAATCTACAGCTTCCTTATGCTCCTTATTTTACTCGAAACCTACAGATATTATAGAAATCCACTGCTGTGGTCCCTCCTGTTTTGGGGCTCACTGGGCCTAGTCTTCTAGACCTAGACACCCCATATAACACCTATTTAGGCAATTTTCGAGTATTGGAGCTGATCTTTACTATGACTATCTCTTCTGTCTACAGTTATCACGAAGCCTATACCTCCACATAATCCGATTTGCATTTGGCTCAGGCATAAGGGCTTAAATTGACCTCCTCTTTCTTCTTTCCCCTCAATATTGTATTTATTATGTGCTTAGTCTGTTGCACTGCAAAGTATACTCAGAGTCACTCTAATGTGGTAATGATCTACTTTTCCTTTTATATTTGTTCATTTGCATTCCACCTGGCTCCCTGAATTCCTTGCTCTATGTCTAATAGAAACATAGAAACATAGACTTTGACGGCAGATAAGGACCGCTGGCCCACCTAGTCTGCCCATTTTCCTACCCTAACAGATAAGCTGCAGATCCTAATTAACCAACAGCTTACTTCCTCCTACCCCCACTAGGACTGCCTTATGTCTGTCCCATGCATTCTTAGATTCCCCTGCTCTTGACTCCACAGCCTCATCAGGAGGCTGTTCCATCATCCACAACCCTCTCTGTGAAAAATACTTCCTCACATTACCTCTGAGCCGTTCCTCTCTATCTTCAAATTGTGCCCCCTTGTTCTTGCACATCTCTTTTCTGAAAGATGCCACCCTCTTGGACTTTGTTGATTCCTTGAGGTACTTGAAAGTTTCTATCATGTCCCCCTCTCCCTCCTTTCCTCAAGGCTATACATATTAAGCTCCTTTAGTCTTTCTTTGTATGTCTTCTGTTGCAGACCCTGGCCATTTGGTTGCCCTCCTCTGGACAGCCTCCACTCTGTCTATGTCTTTGCGGAGATGGGGTCTCCAGAACTACATACAGTACTCAGATGGGGTCTCACCAACTGTCTGTACAGAGGGATAACAACTTCCTGTTTCTACTATTGATGCCTGTCCCTATGCATCCCAGTATCCCCAGTCTTCCTTACTGCCTTCTCACATTGCTTGCCCACCTTTAGGTCATCTGATATAATTATCCCCAGTTCCCTTTCCATTTTACTGTTGTCAGTATCTCTCCCCCATTGTGTACTCTTCCCTGGGTTTTGCTTCCCAGGTGCATTACTTGCACTTCTTTGCATTGAATCTGAGCTGCCATACATTTGACCATTCCTCCAACCTTGCCAAGTCCCTTCTCATCCTTTCCACTCCATCTGGTTATCAACCCTGTTGCAGATCTTTGTGTCATCTGCAAAGAGACATACTTTCCTTCCAGTTCCTCTGCAATGTCACTTATAAAGACATTAAAAGGACCGGTCCCAGTACTGAACCCTGTGGTACCCCGCTAGTAACCCTCCTTTCTTCACTGTGGACTCCATTACTACTACCCTTTGCATCCTGTTGTCAGCCAATTTTTATCCAGGCTACCACCCTGGGACCCACTCCAAGGCTGGCTAACTTGTGTATTAATCTTTTGTGTGGGACTGTATCAAATGCCTTGCTAAAATCTAGGTAAGCCATGTCCACAGCCCCTCCTGGTCTACTACTTTGGTCACCCAGTCAAAGAAATCTATTAGATTCGTCTGACACGACCTTTCCATTGTGAATCCATGCTGTCTTGGGTTCTGTGCCCCACTGGCCTCTAGGTACTCAACAATTCTTTCCTTCAGAAGTGATTCCATCATTTTACCTACCACTGAGGTCAAACTAACTGGTCTGTAGTTTCCTGCCTCTGTCCTGCTCCCACTTTGTGAAGAGGAATCACATCCGCCCTCCTCCAGTCCTCAGGTACCACCCCATCCTCCCATGATTTGTTAAAGAGAGTAGTCAGCGGTGTCATTAGTTCTACCCTTAGTTCTTTTAGAATTCTTGGGTGAATCCCATCAGGCCCCATTGCTTTGTCCACCTTCAATTTTATTAGTTCTTCAGAACCCTTTCTTCTGTAAATGGACTGGTATCAACCCCGTCTTCAGAGTGTTTCTCTTGTTTGGTTTAGGTACCTCCCCTCCTCTTCCTTTGTGAATACTGAGCAGAAATATTCATTCAGTATCCCTGCTTTTCATTGTCACCCTCTACCCACATTCCCTCACCTTTATTAAGCCTCAGTATCCCTCCTTTGGTCTTTCTTCACTCCCTAATGTACCTATAAAAGGTCTTATCCCCCTTCTTAACAGAGTTGGCTATCCTTTCCTCAGTTTGGGCCTTTGCTATTCTGACTGCCTTCCCAGCCTCTCTCTGCTTTAACTGATAAAGTTCTCTGTCCTTCTCCTTCTGTGTTTCCTTATATTTCCTGAATGCTATCCTTTTCTCCTTAACCTTCCCAGCCACCTCTTTTGAGAACCATAGTGTTTTTCCTTTGTTGTGTTTTGTTGATTTGCTTTACACAAATGCTTGTTGCCTCTGTGATGGCTGTTTGATTACTCCCATTGTTCCTCCACCCTCTTTCTTGCCTGTTTGCTAGTGCTTTTCTGAGGCACTCTCTCATTTTCCCAAAGTCAGCCCTCCTAAAGTCCAATCCTCTTGCTTTTGTATGGCTTGATTTTATGGCTGTGTTTATCGTGAACCACACTGTTTGGTGGTCGCTTGTTCCCAGATGGCTACCCACTTCTAAATCTGAGATTCTTTCTCCGTCCCCATTTGAAGTACCAGGTCTAAGATTGATCCCTCGAGTGGGTTCCAATACTAGCTGTCTGAGGCATGCCCCTGTAGGGCATCAAGAATGACCCTGCTCTTGGATGTGCTTGCAGCAAAGGTGCTCCAGTTAACATCTGGCATATTTAGGTCCCCATCGACAATATCTCCCTTTTTCTGACATTCTAAGGAAGCCTTCTATCATTTTCTTGTCCATTCCTCCCCTGAGATGGGGTCTGTATACAACCCCATGCAGATTGTGTGCAATTTCCTGTCTCCAGGGTGACCCAGAGTGTCTTATCTGCTCCCTGTTTACTCTTTAGTTCTGTTGCTTTGATCCCTTCCTTTACATAAAGAGCTACTCCTCCTCCTCTTTTACCCTCCCTGTCCCTCCTGTAGATTGTGTATCCTGGTATGTTGACATCCCAGTCATGGTTCTCTGTGTACCATGTTTCTGTGACAACCACAATATCCAGGCAACCCTCTTCCATCAAGGCCACTAGTTCAGGGAGTTTGTTACACGGACTACTGGCATTGGTACTCATCACCCTCCACTTTTGATGGCCTTACCTTTTAGCCCCATTCCTGTCCTTACTGCCTTTGTCTTTTTTTACATTTACTTCTGTCCTGCTCTCTAATGACTTCTCTACCTTGGTGTTTACATCACTAATTCCTGTTGTTTGTGGGGAGGCTGGGATTTCCTGCTTCTTTTCAGTGCCTCCCCCTTGGCTAGTTTAAATGCTTGCCAATGAAGCATTTAAACCTGTCACCTAGGATCCTGGTTCCCCCCTGGACAGATGCAGACCATCGCACCAGTATAGGTCTGCATCCCTCAGGTGGCTCCCCAGTCCCCAATGAAGCCAAAACCCTGAGCTCCACACCAGTTTTCAACTATTCATTGAATTCTCTGGTGAGGAGTACCCTAACATCACCCTTGCATAGACAGGCAGCACCTCCGAGAAGGTTACTGTCGCGTTACTTGTCTAAGGCCCTCGCCAACTCTACAACTCCTCTTGCACTGCTCTGATCCCATTCCTAGCCAGGTCATTTGTCCCTAGGTGGACAATGACATCCAACTCCTCCCTCATGCAGCTGCTCCCACGATCCTGAGGATTCGCTTCCTATCCCTCAAGCCGTGGCGCCAGGCAGGCACCTTACCTCCTCTCCTCTTCCTCCCCATTTCTACCCCCTAATGATTGAGTCCCCACCAGGAGTTGTTTCATTCCTGTGGGTCTCATGCCACCCTCCTGTGTGTCTCCTTTGTGAAGGTTCCCAGCATCCTCCTTGGTCTCCACTGCAGGTGCCTCCATAGAGGAACCATTATCCACCAGAAGGGTGAATGAATTGTGGAGGGTACAGCTGGAGGATGCAACTCTGTTCCACCACCATCTCCTCCCTGAGCCCACCTGGTCCAGCCTCTCCTCTTTCTTGGCAACCTCTGAGGTAGAGGCATTGGCCCTGGTGGTCCCTGGGTGGGGGAGGTTTCATGAATCCTAGCCAGGTCAGCCTGGAGGCGGGCAACCTCCTCCTCAGACCAGAGAGGTGCCTGCAAATAGGGCAGCATCGCAGCCTCCAGAATGTCTCCCGAGACACTTCGCCCCACAGCCATTGCACTGCACCACTCCTATCATGTCTTATTTTGTGTACCCTCTCCTGTTTCTCTGTATGCTTACTCTCTCCTCTCCTTACAACTCTCACCCTTCCTGTTCTGGGACAGTAACTTCTTATATTCTTCAGCAGCCTCCTTCTTCCTTGCTCAGTGTCAGACCACCAGCAGCTAGGGGGACAGTGAGCTACTTTTCTCCTTTAGGGTTGACAAAATCAATGTTTCTCTATGATCCTTCCCTTCCTACTGCCAAACAGGAAGTTCCTGTTGACAGTCAAATCCAGTGGCTATAAAAGTAGAAGTGGCTTAGGGTGGGTGGGATGGAGGGCAATTAGTAAGAAAAAGGCTAGCAACAGGAAGTTGTAATTTGAGTCACCTGCTTTTATAGTGTCTAAGCCACACCCCAATTAGCTGTCTCTCCTCCTACTGGTTTAGCAAAGTAAACTGATACAGAACTCTTCTCAGCACAGAACACACACTGACTTTCTTTCTTTTCTTTTTTTTTTAAACCCTAAATAAGACCCCTTCTACTTCTAATAAAGTATCTGTTTGCTTAATCTCAACAGACACTGACTCCTGCTAAGATATAAGTGTTAAATTAATAAGAAAATGTAGCTTCTTTTAGTTAGCTGCTTTCTGCTCTACAAGCAAGGCTAGCAACAGGAAGTTGTAATTTGAGTCACCTGCTTTTATAGTGTCTAAGCCACAAACCCAATTAAGCTCTCTCTCTCCTACTGGTTTAGCAAAGTAAACTGACACAGAACTCTTCCCACACAGGACACACACTGACTTTCTTTCTTTTCTTTCTTTTTTTTTAGACCCTAAATAAGGCTCCTTCTACTTCTAATAAAGTATCTGTTTGCTTAAACTCAACAGACACTGACTCCTGCTAAGATATAAGTGTTAAATTAATAAGAAAATGTAGCTTCTTTTAGTTAGCTGCTTTCTGCTCTATAAGCAAGGCTAGCAACAGCAATGTAGCTTCTTTTAGTTAGCTGCTTTCTGCTCTACAAGCAAGGCTCAACAGGCTAGTCTAGGCTGTACTGGCATCTCGTACATGATTCTTTAATTTACTGTTATTTCGAGTTGGTATATCTTGTACTATTACTACTAATGTTTATAAATAAGGTCTGGTGTTTAGCTTTATCCTTATACCTTGTCCTGTTAGCTTAGAATTAAGCTGAGGTTATTACAGTCCCTGCCTTTCTTGGTATTATTCCCTTTCAGTTTAGCTTCTCAGAATACTTACTGTATTATATTTATTATATTACTGGATCAGACTTAGGTTTGGGCAGATATTTATAACCGGTCCTCCTAGTCTCCTCCCCATCAGCGCCCCAGTGGTGAGAGAGTCTCTTAGCCAATTGGCTGACTCATATCTCCTCACACCCATAACATGTTTTCTTTGTTATTTAGCTTACTAGTATTGTTGTTGCTGTTAATGACTTTTCTCCTTCCCCATCTCTATTCTAACTTTAATAAGATATCTATGCTACTCATGTATCATACATCTCACTTTTTGGCTTGAATGTTCCTGCCACTCTCTGCATATCGTAAGCTTTCTATATTGTATTCTAATCATCCTCTGCCTCATTTATTTGTCCTTCACACTCCAGTGATTATTCCCTTTCTTTAACACTAACAATATGAGTGATATACTTTTATATACATGGAATGTGAAGGGACTTAATTCTCCTTATAGCGGAAGCAAATTCTTTCACATCTCAAAAACATAAAACACAAATTGCTTTCCTTCAAGAAACAAAATTATTAGCAGAGGATGTTCATAGACTTAAAAAGATTGGGTCGGTCAGATCTACGAATCATCCTATACCTCAAAAAGAGGAGTTGCTATTCTTATTCATAAGAGTCTCAAATGGTCCCTTGTAAACTCTGTTTCCGATACCGATGGCAGATGGGTGATGGTCAAACTGAATACCAACTCTGGTCCTCTTCTGCTTGTTAATGTCTATGCACCCAACTCCGATTCCCCAGAGTGTTTTCATAATTTAGCTCAACAGATTCTATCCTTTAACACTGATAATACACCAGTTATTCTAGATGGGGATCTTAACTTAGCTTTAGAAGCCAGCATTGACAGAAAGTAGCCCCACTACAGAGGCCCACCCTAGAGTATTAAAGCCCTCTCATTACTAATGCAAGATGTTGGATTAGCTGATGTATGGCGCCTCCTTCACCCTGTGACTGAGAATTTACTTTTACTCCTCTCTACATAAGACATACAGTAGAATTGACTACTGGTTAGCTTCTCCTGTTATAATGGAAAAAACTATTGATTCATCCATCTCTCCCATCATAATCTCGGACCATTCCCTGTCAAACTACAACTTTTGTGGGCCCATTAGCACCTAAATCTTCTTAATGGCGGCTGGACCTCTCCTTCCCAGGGATCCCAATTTCTTACCCATGATCAAAGCACAAATTCAGGACTTCCTCTTTCACAATACCCCAACCGAATCTTCTATGTCCTCTGTATGGAAGGTCTTAAAAGCTATGATTCGAGGAGAATTTTCAGTTATACTGCACATAGGAAAAGAGTAAGGGAACAACAGACTTGGAAAAATCACTTAAGGCTAAAGAAATTTACACTTTTCTTCTAATAAGCACTGTCCTGATTTTCAACTTCATCTTGAAATTCTTCAACTAGGAGTTAAAATTAACAAATTAATTTCTCGTAAAACCGAACTGGTCTTGTTTAAACTTAATATATGTTTTGGGAACACGGCGATAAAAATGGGAAACTCCTCTCTTACCAGCTCAAAGCACAACAAATGGACGACACATCCTAAGCCTAAAAGATGAACAGAAGTTACGATTCACTCCGACAACCCCTCTATAAATGTATCCTGAAACCTTTTATCAAAAGCGATAACACAAATCCTCCATCTACTTTACAAATTCAACAGTTCCTTAAATCGTTACATCTTCCTCATCTTTCTACTCTTGAAACAAATTCTTTAGATGAACCCTTCTTGCTTCAGGAAATCCAGAAGCTTTGTCTTCCTTGAAATCGCCATCCCTAGGGTGGCGGATTCCCTATCGATTTCTATAAAATGTTTTCCGACACCTTATGTCCCCTTCTTCTTAATGTTTATCAAAGCTTCCAATACTAGCAAGCTTCCCCATCTTGCACCAAAGCAATCATAGCCTAATCCCTAAGAAAGAAAAGACCCTACTCACCCCGCATGAGTTACAGGCCCATCTCTTTATTAAACATGGATGGGAAGATATTTGCTAAACTACTAACTTCTCGACTTGAATCCTTGATTCCCAAGCTAACTCATTGCTCACAAGCTGGTTTTATTAAACATAGATCTGGTTCTGATCACCTACATTCCTTACTTAATTTAATTACAAAGCCAAATCCCTCAAGACACCAGCTGTAGCCATAGCTATTGATTTTGAGAGCCTTTGATTCCTTAAACTGGGACTACCTTCATCAAGTTTTATCTTATTTCAGTCTTTCTCATACCTTTGCTCCTGGAACAAGCTATTATATAACTCTCCTGTTGCTAAAGTACTTTGCTAATTCCACCCTTTCCTCTTACTTTCATCAAGCAGGGGAACTAAACAAAGCTGTCCTCTGTCACCTTCCCTGTTTATTTTAGCCATGGAACTGCTTGTTTACATCAATCTTCTGGCATTATGGGCATACCTGTGAGCAATTCAAGATATGTTTCTCTCTCCTACGGATGACCTCTGAATCTTACTCAATAACCTGAATGAGGCTGGGCCCCTGTTGGCTGATTTTCTTAATAATTTTACTAAAATGTTTGGCCTTGTTTTGAATTATGGCAAATCACAAACTTCTTATAATGACCACTGTAAAGCCTTTATTAACATACCTCTTGGATTCCACTGGTCACCACAGGGTATAACATATCTAGGAATCAAAATTACTAGTAACTTAGGGAAGATATGGGATATTAACTTTAACCCTTATTTGATAACATCAAAACAATTCTGGACAGATGGAAGCTTCTTAATCTCTCTTTCATGGGAAAATTGCAGCCATTAAGATGTCCATTTCTCCCAAGATTCTTTACCTCTTGCCAATATTTCTTCAGTCTTACCATCCTCCTTTTTGCTAAAATTGATAAATGAATAGATAACTTTATCTGGGATGGGAAACCACAGAGATTAACCACAACAAACTTTGATCACTTTGGAAAAAGGGGATTCGGACTCCCTGGTTCAAAAGCTACCTCTAGGCTTTCGAATGGCCCAAACCATTAAATGGTTTCAGAAACCCTCCCTCACTCACCACTATTGGTTGCAATGGAATCTGCATTGTGCCCGGGAGGAGTTCCACTTCCTTCATTTTAATTCCATTTCCTCTAAACTAAAATCTCACCCGACTATATCATCCTCTGTTCTTTACTGAAACTAACCCACAAACTCCTGAAATCCAATCCAACACCCTGGTTTTATGCTCCTTATGGGGCAATCCACTGCTCACTCTAGGAGATCACTCAATTTTCTGTCGGACATGGAGGAACAAAGGCATTTTCTTTCTGGAGATATCTTGGACCAGAATTCACTCACTCTTAGATCATTCTCAGACTTGCAGGTCACATGGAAACTTCCTAAACAGGACTTCTGGAAGTTTTACAAATTCGGACAGCTTACAACTCTCTCTCTAGTTTAGTGTATTGGCATACTCTTCTAAACCCATACATCTCGCACTGGACTAATTTATCAGTAAATTAAATAGCTCCATTTACAAAACATTATTGATAATCTACCTGATTAGTCTATACAGGACAAACATAAATGGAGTACTCTTCTTAACTACAATATTTCAGATGCACAATGGAGTAATTGTTGGCGTATTGCACATGATACATACGTAGATACATAGATACATAGACAGTGTCGGCAGATAAGGGCCTATGACACACCAGTCTGCCCATTTGAGCTTGTAAGATCAGTTTATGTTTTCCAAGAAGTCTGTTGCCCCTTACCCTGACCTCCAGAATTCCTTTATGTCTATCCCATGCATTCTTAAATCCCATGATTGTTTCAGCTCCACCACTTCCTCTGGCAGAGGTGTTCACTTGTCCACCACCGTTCTGTGAAGAAATTCTTCCTCCGTTTCCTCTGAATCGTCCTCCCTCCAACTTCATCCATGCCCTCTAGTTCTGGAACATCTTTTCGCTAAAAATAGTGTTTTCCTGCCCTGTTTCTCCCTGTAAGATACTTGTATGTCTCTATCATATCCCCTCTCTCCTCCTCTCCTCCAGGAGTACATGTTCAGTTCCTTCAACCTGTCCTCTTAGGACTTGTGATGCAATCTATGCACCATCTTTGTTGTCCTCCTCTGAACCTTCTCCACCCTGTCTATGTCCTTACGTAGGTAAGGTCTCCAGAACTGTACAGTGTACTCCAGGTGGGGCCTCACTAGTGTTTTGTATAGCGGAATTATGACCTCCGTTTTCCTGCTACCTTTAAAAGATGCCCATAGTTCTTTAATACAAACTAAAACCTATATCTTTGGTATAGAACCCCTCTGTGCTTCAACGAATGGGCCTATTAAATAATAATATTGCTGGCACTGGAATTTGACCAGCAGGGATCTACTTCATATCTTGTGGTTTTGCGCTCATCAATAAGCTCTGGCATAAAGTCTGTTTACTTGACTCCAGAGTAACAGGACAAAAACTACCTTTTGACCCCAAGCTATTCCTTCTAGGCATCCTTATCCCCAGTAGTGCTCTCCTCTCACTTGCACATTTTAGATGGTTAAACATACTTTTCTCTTCTGGTCAAGCGTCTGATTCTTATGAAATGGAAATCAACTCTGGTGCCTTCTCTTTCAGATGTTCTTAAAGCCTCCCTCAGTATGCCTCACTAGACCGATTACCTCATGTTACTCATAACCGACTCACTGTATATGACAGATGTTGGCAGGATTACTTCAAGTACATCAAACCTAGTTCTTCTGGACCCTAATTCTTAGGGATATTTAGCCCTCCTTCTTATTTTGCTCTCAGATTAGGTTTTCTCTAAACTTTTGTGCACAGATTTCTCCTCTTTTTCCTTCTTCCCTGTTTTCTCCTCGCTCCTTCCCTTCTTCCTTGCTTTTTTATCTCTTCTTCTTTCCTTGCACACTTTTCTCTTATCTTCACCTCTCCATTACTGAACATTATTCATATTACCACATTTATCACATTTTGCAATTTACTGAGTGCCTTGCATAGCCTGCCCTAGCATGTATTTCGTACATGGTTGCTATTTCTGATCCTATAATACCCTATTGATTGAAACCCTTCTGCTCTCCACTTATATCCTGTCTAGGTTTGTGTTTTATTATCAATACATGTATATAAGGCTTCTCAATATGGTTACCCTAAATACTGTGTTTGTTAAGTGATATTTTATACCTTACGTGGAGGATAGTCTTCTATTGTATTAGATGTGTGCTTTCTTATATACTCAATTTCAATAAAAGATAAAGTGGAAAAAAAATGCTGACTCAAATAAATAGGTTTTAAGTAATTGAAAGGCCTCGATGGACGAACTCTCTAATCTGACAAGGTAGAGCATTCCACAGGGTCAGGGCTACAAAACAAATGATCTAGCTCCCACAGTTGTCAAACAGACCCTGGGAATCTCTAGCAATCCTTCATCAGCAGAGCAGAGGGCGAAGGGGCAGTAGGGACAAAGGAGATCTTGCAGAGACCATGGACCCAGTCCGTGTAGAGCCTTATAGATCAGTAATCCAATTCTGAAGGTGATCCTCCATGATCGGCAGCCAGTGCAGGCCGCAGAGCACAGGTGTGACATGGCAAGATCTCGATAAGCCAGTCAACAACCTGGCAGCCAGATTCTGCACCAGCTGCAGGCAGTGAAGGTCCACCCGTAGTCCTAGGTATAGGGCATTGCAGTAATCAAGGCGCGAGGTCACAAAGGCATGGACCAATGTCGGAAGGTCATCAGAAGGGACCAGGTGTTTTATCTGGGTGATATTTCTCAGATGGTAAAATAAGAACTTGACAATGGCGACACCTGAGACTTAAGTGTCAGCTTGTTATCAAGCATAATGCCCAGATTCTGCACTTGATCAGAGGTCACTAGGTGGTTGCCTCCCAGCCAAATCCCAGATAGCTGCCCAGCCAATAACCTCTCTGCCCAGTGACCTGGGTCCACAACCAACACCTCAGTCTTATTCAAATTCAAGTTAAGCCAGTTGGCACTAATCTAGTCCTCAATCTCAAGAGGCAGTTGTTAAAAACCAAAACAGCGTCATTTTGTTCAGGCACAAAGGACATGTACAGTTGAGTATCATCTGCATAGCAGTGAAAAACTCAACCCCTACCACCTAATAATGTCTCCCAAGGCAGCATGTACACCATAAATGACATGAGGGAGAGCACAGAGCCTGCAGCGCCTCACATGGCAGGAGGAGGTAACACCCAAATTCCACTGTCTGTGCCCTGCCTGTGAGGAAAAATGGAACCATCTGAGGACTGTACCAGACAGCCCACAGAGTAGCCGCCCATTCTCAGCAACACCCCATGGTTCACGGTGTCAAACACTGCTGAGAGATCAAGAGGACCAAGATGTAATGACTCCTCCAATCTCTTGATGTCAGGAGATCATTAAGTACCCAAACCAATGCAGTCTCAATAGTATGCCTCTCCTGAAACCGGACTGAGAGGATCGTAGATATCGTGGGTGGTCAGATGCTCCTCGAGCTACAACACAACTGCCTTCTCAGTAACCTTACCCACAAAGGGTAGGTTAGAAACAGGCCTGTAGTTTGCAAGACAGTCAGGGTCAAGAGTTTTTTCAGAAGGGCAGACCACAGCCTCCTTCAGGGTGTCTGGATACCCCGGTCTCTAACAAACACCTGACTATCTCAGCAAGGACCGGTCTCAATTACCTCCACACACCCCACCAGGAGGCATTGTTGGACCAGGGTCCAAACTACAGTGAGTCAGTCACAAGCCCTGGATTATCTTCATGACATCCTCAATCACCAGTTGGACAAAGTCTGACCAGACAAACCAGGTGCATTAATCTCGCACTGATCTCCACTCTGCCCATTCAAGTCGCTGTGCAGATCTCGGACTTGATGGTGCCCACCTTATCCCTGAAAAATTGAGCAAACTCCTTATCTCTTCTGTGAAAAGGCTCCCAGTTCTGGAGACAGGTTGGATTGCACAGCCTGTCCACAGTCCAGAAGAGCTGGGTTGGTCATTTTGCAGCTGCAATCTCCTGGACAGGAACTCTGCCTTCTTATGGGAGATCGCAGATTGATAGTCCCTATAATGGGACATTAATCTAAGTTTATCACTTAGGCCTGATTTCCACCAGTCATGTTCTAACCTTCTCCCACTCTCCTCAACTCCCCAAGGTCCCATCAAACCAAAGGGACCGAGGCGAGGAAGAGGGGAGTGAACCAGACCAGAGCTATGGAGTCCAGAGCATCTCCCACCACCTTATTATAGGCCATTAGAAGACTCTCTGGGTCCATGCTAACACTCAAACTCCTGATAGATCCAAAACCACCATAAGACCATCAGGGATCAAACCCCGCAAAGGCGGTACCGGACCATCTCCACAGGGCAGGTCTATTGGGGAGGCATGAAACTGAATCCTATAGTGTGATGATTGGACCACCCAATGGGTTCCACCACCACATCAGAGATCTCCATCCCAAGTAGGAACACTTGGTCCAATGAATGACCTTGTGTGTGGGTCAGGGGTAATCACCTGGTGAAGCCCAATGGAAGCCATCAGTTGGAGGAAGTCTTGACCAAATGAGAGAGTTCATAGTCGACCCAGGCACTGAAGTCCCAGTACCAACCACCTGGGGGACTCCAGTGCCATCACGACAATGAAGTCCGCGACTTCCTGCAGAAAATCCCTCTTGCCCCGGGTGGACAGTAGATGAGAAGTATTTTGCAGCCCACATCTGCACCCATACTACATTTGAAGGATCTAATGACACCAACTGGCATGTCCACGAGGCCCAGTTCCATCTTAAAACAAATGGCTACTCCGCCCTCGATCCAATCTCAAGTGGTGTATCACTGAGTACCGGCTGGAACTGTTGACCCCATAATGGGACCAGCATTCTCATTCAGCCAGGTCCTGGTGATGCACGCCAGGTCAGATGACCCAACAAGATCAGCAACTACTGCTGTCTTGTTTCTAATTGACCTGGCATTGCACAACACCACCTGGGTTGGATGAGCAGTCGAGGCTGACCGTGCTAACTGCCCACAAGAAGTGGAGCCTTGGGTATGGGCACCAAGCAGGATGGACCCTTTCCTGGGCCCATTTCACCCCAGGACATCTCCTTGACCCCACGACCCCAATTGTTTACCCTACTCCACTCCCCACCAGGTCCCCACCTCTGGTGCCCCAGCGCTATACCCAAAGTGCAACAATGCCCATAAACCTTCCACCAGTAGCAGGGGGCAATCAAAGGCGATGGGTTCGAAGCTCATTGGAGTAGTACCCACCCGTAGAAGCCCTCTGCCAGCACATCCTGCCGTTCTTCCTAACCAGCAGCTATAAGTTAAAATACCAGACACACTCACTCATTCAATCAGCCACATCCACTATCACTCCTCCATTCTTCCTCAAAACCCAGGTTCACCTCCAATATATTATCACTTTTAAATTAGTCACTCATACACTCATTAACCCAAATACTCAACTCTCACACAACCTAAAAGTCACCCCTATAACCAAACCACAAAACACAACTCAACCCAATAATATCATAAACATAAATTAATATCTATCTTTCTCCGCTGTAGCACATTATCAGAAAACAGCATCGGCCCTACCAAACCTAGTGAAATGTACAAAATATTTTCAGTCTGTTATTGTCCTATGTCAAACCACTGTCCAATGCCTCCAGTGTTCAATTTCCAATGTTCCAAAGAAGCTGCCACAGCTTCCTAAAAATGTGCAGCGAAAGAGGGAGCTCTCACCACCCCATTCCCAGAAGCAATTGCCCAAATGATGCAGCACTCTCACTACTACACCTTCCATATATTAATATGCAAAATAATATCAAATAGAGGCCCTCTCACTGCCTCAAAGAGTCAAAGATTTATGGTGCCAGTTTAGTTCTAAAAGTACTTGCAAAGATTCCAGGTCCCTCCTCTGTTCCTTCTGCTAAGAAATCCAGGTGGTCTTCACTTGGCAGCTTATAAATTCCTCCAGAGACCTCTCTACAACAACTGAAAACTCAAAGAAAATGTATCCAAACTGAGAGCAAGTCCTGTTTTCCAGAGTGATAATACCAGGCCCTGACCCGGCCCAAGACAGGTGCCCAAACCCAGCCACTCTTCCCACCCTAGGCTCCCAGACCAACCAGATTCACCAGGCAACCCTCAGAGACCACAGGATAACACCAGGAGATAGTCAACCTCCAGTCGGCCCCTCTCGGTCCCCAAGGGACAATAAACTGACCGAGGCCCACCACAGCTGAGTCAGCCAGCTCACTCAACTCGCCACAAGGCAGGCAGATCCTCCTTGGATGGTCGGTAGCTACTCCATACAACAGCGAGAGGGACACCAGTCAGATCACAGTTAAGGTGCCCAGACCACAGTGTGAACTCCGGTTCAACGGCGCCGCCCATACACAGACGCACTCCACCAATGCTGAACAGTGCCGTCAGAAACCAGCTCCACTCAGTAGTCCATCTGGGCCATCTCCTATTTCTCCAGACCCCAACAGTTCACAGAGCAGGGACCACAATCACCTCCCTTACAGCCAATAATGTGAATTACTAGTGTAATCTGTATCCAAATCCCAATGGTGTCATCTGTGACATGAAAATTACAGATGACCATCCAGTGCAAATATAGTGTTAGCGTCAATGTTAAATAAAGAACCAAGTAGCGGTCATAAACATAGAAACATAGAAGTTGGCGAGCAGATAAGGACTGCAAGGCCCATCCAGTCTGCCCATTTCTTTTCTGCCTTATAAATGTGCCATTGGCCTTTGCTCTGTCAGTGGTCTATCTATTCATACTCATCTGTATTGCTCCCTTATGCCTATCCCATGCCTGTTTGAAGCCCTGCACTGTATTCATAGCCACCACTTCCTGAGGTAGGCCATTCCATGCATCCACCACTCTTTCTGTGAAAAGTATTTCCTCACATTCCCCCTTAATCAGCCTCCCTCTAATCTCATGCTGTGTCCTCTTGTCCTGCTATTTTTCTTATATTTAAACATGTTAGACTCTTTCACCCTGTTAATGCCCTTAAGGTGTTTGAATGTCTCGATCATATCACCTCTCTCCTCCTTTGCTCAAGGGTATACATATTGAGCTCGGTTAATCTGTCCTCATATGTCTTCTGATGCAGTCCCTCCACCATTTTGGTTGCCCTTCTCTGGACTGCCTCAATTTGGTTAATGTCCTTGTGAAGTGTGGCCTCCAGTACTGCATGCAGTACTCCAGATGGGAGCCTAACCAGTGTCTCGTAAGAGGGATTATTACCTCTCTTCGACTTGTGATACCCCTACTTATACACACTAACATCCCCGAGCCTTACCTACTGCTTTAGAGGTCTGCTTGGATGATTTCAGGTCATCAGTGATGATGATGCCCAAGTCTCTTTCTTCCTTTGTGACTGCCAGCAACTCCCTCCCAGCCTATAGGGTGGCTTCAGGGTTTCTCTTCCCTATGTGCATGATCTTGCACTTCTTTGCATTAAATCCAGTTGTCACTCTTCTGACCATTTTGCTAGTTTATCCAGATCTCTTCTCATTCTGCCCACCCCATCTGGATCATCTACTCTGTTGCAGATCTTGGTGTCATCTGCAAACAGACAAGCCTTACCCTCTAGTCCATCTGCAAGGTCACTAATGAAGATATTGAAGGGACTGGCCCCAGGACTGATCCTAGAGGTACCCCACTTGTGACTTGCATCTCTTCTGACTGTATACCATTTACCACCACTCTCTGTTTTCTGCCCCAACCAGTTTGCCACCCAGTTGACTAACTTCTGACCACCCGAGCCTACCCAGCTTATTTATCAATCTTCTATGTGGAACAGTGTCAAAGCTTTGCTGAAGTCAAGGTAGGCGACATCAACTGCTCTCCTTGGTCCACCACTCTGGTTACCCAGTCAAAGAAATCTATGAGATTAGTTTGACAGGACATTCCTTTTGTAAACCCATGCTGTCTTGGATCCTGTGCCCCTATGGATTCCAGGTGTTGCACTATCCTTTCCTTAAGGAGTGCCTCCATAATCTTGCCCACTACTGAGGTAAGACTGACTGGTCTGTAGTTCCCTGCCTCCTCCCTGCTACCACTTTTGTGGGCGGGGTCACATAAGCCCTTCTCCAGTCTTCTGGGACCTCTCCTGTGCTCAGAGACTCACTAAACAATTCTGCTAATGGCTCTGCTAGTTCCACCCTTAGCTCCTTAAGTACCCTGGGATGTATGCCATCAGGTCCCATAGCCTTATCCACCCTGAGCTTGGCGAGCTCTTGTAGGACCCTTTCTTTTGTGAAGGGAGTAGTGCTCACCTCCCTCCCTCTGTGTCCATGGTGCTGAGCTGTGGGCCCTGCCCTACCTTCTCTTCAGTAAATACTGAGCAAAAGCATCTATTTAGGATAGATGCTTTTCAGAGTCCTCCTCCTCACATGTTCCCTTTCTCCATTGAGCTTAGCAATACCCCCTCTGGACTTTCTCCTTTCACTAATGTATCTATAGAAAGTCTTGTCACCTTCTTTACTGTTCGTGCTAGTGTTTCCTCAGTTTGGGACTTTGCCTGCCTTACTGCCTTCCCTGCTTCCCTTAGGGCAGTTTGGTATGCCTCCCTATCTTCATCCCGCTGTGTTCCCTTATATTTCCTGAAGGCCAGCCTTTTGGCTCTGACCTTTTCTGCTACTGTATTTGAGAACCAAAGTGGTTTCCTTCTTCTTTTGCACTTCCTTTTCTGTCTAACACAATGGGATGTTGCTTCAAGTATTGCATCCTCAATGCTTGCCCTTTGCCTGTATCCGTCACCTGAGTTTCTTTTGCCAGGGCTAGCTTAACACTGTTGGCCATCTTATCAAAGTCAACTCCTCTGAAGTCCCATATCTTGCCTTGGAATGGGATGATTTAGATGTAGTAGCCAAATTGAACCATACCATGTGATGGTCACTGGCCCCAGGTGACCTTCAACCTGGAGATCTGTGATCCCTTTCCTGTTAGTCAGTACTAGATCTAGGATAGCCCTGTCTCTTGTGGGTTGTTGTACCAGTTGTTTGAGGCCCCCTGCAGGGAATCCACCATGTGTCTAGTTCTGGCAGATGTTCCTGCTGGTATTGACCAATCTGTATCTGGCATGTTGAAGTCTCCCATTATCAGAACCTCCCTTTAGCTGTCATGTTTTGTATATCTTCTAACAGTAATGTGTCTATGTCCTCCCCTGGTCTGGGGCCTGTAGACAACCCGGTTCTTATGGCTGTCCCATTTCCTGTTTCAAGCGTGACCCACAGTTCTTCTGGCTCCTTATGTGTATTCTAGATTTCTGTGGCTTTTATATTTTCATTGACATACAGGGTCCTCCACCCCCTTTTTGCACCTCGGTCTCTTCTGAACAATACATAGCCAGGTACTGAAGTCTCCCAAGTGTGGTTACTGGTAAACCACGTCTCATTAATTGCTACTATGTCCAGTTTAGCCTCTGACATTATTGCCTGCAGGTCTGGGATCTTATTTCCCAAGCTGTGAGCATTTGTGTACATGATTTTCCATTGGCCAGATTTGATTGTGTTAGTTGTTGGGTGAGGTTTGGCATTTCCCCTGTGCGTCACGTATGGGAAGAGCGGACCTTTTTCTTACCTGCTGATGCAAATGAACTGCAAACATGCTGAATCCCTGTTTGACCACTAGCTGAGGGGAGGGTGTTCTTCCCATTCGACGTATGGGTGCTGCACCCCTCTCCCCATTTGCTAGTTTAAATATTCTGCAAAGACATCAAACTTCTGCCCCAATGCACTGACTCCTCCTTAGTCAGATGCAGTCCATCAAATTTAAAGAACTTTCGCTCCCAGAACTGTTGCCAGTTCCTACAAATCTGTGTCCTTTTCCTGGCACCAGCCCTGAGCCACATGTTTAGCTCCCTATCTCCCTTCTCTGACCTTCCGTCCATCTGTCCCCTCTCCCAGACTGGCAGGATCTCAGAGAAGGAGATGCCGGACAAATGGATGATAGTTTGTCACCCAGCCTGGTCATGTGTTCCTTGGTCTCCACAACTGACCCTGGCGGGACTCATAGTCCCTATGTGTACCAGGGACGTCAATGTTTTCACCTGCTTTGTGAACATTTTAGCAATGCAGTCAGTGTCTCTCCATGCTGATGTACCTGGGAGACATCTGACCGATACCCTGGCTGGAGATGGGTATCAACTCCCGAATCATGGAGACTCCTATGGTCAGAAGTTTTTGATTTCCTTTTGCTTTTTGTTTTGGTTCCTGATTTGGGTGAGTTTTGTTGTGCTAGCTCCTGTGCTGCAGTGTCCTGCTCTGCAGTGTCCTCTTCCCTTTGTTTGATTTCAGAGATAGAGGCAGATACCTGTTTGTAGTGTTTATAAGGTTTTTGGAGGTAATATGTTGGAGAGCAGAGAGTGATGGGGCACCGATTGCCCCTCATAACCACCTGCCAACCTCCTGGACCAACTACCCTCTGCGGTGAGGTTTTTCTGTTGGATGTTGGGGAAATGGTGGGTGGTTCTTATAATGTATTTCCTCTTGAATATGAAATTTAAGAGTCGCAATCTCTGCCCATGCTGCCCGGAGCTGAGCCCTAAGATCTCCAATGGCCCAGCATGTAGGACAGTGTCCTAAATCCTGTAAGACTGTCCTTCTGAAAATTGTCCCACAGTACCTACAGTTAATGATATCCATTCAGATAAGTTGCTGGGTTTATAACCTAGTCAGAGTAATTAGAAGGAAGAAAATGCAAGTAATGGTTTGATTTTGTGTTTTGTTTTTATAACTTGTTATACCAAGTTAAATTACTAGTGCCCTGTAAATGAGCTCACCTTGGGATGCCCCACTGATCCGCCCCTTCCTGCTCTGCTACAGGAAATGACACAACTGTGGTACCCTATAAAAGGAGTGTAGTGTGGGGTGGTTGGGGATGGGGTGGGTGGCTGGGCCCTTCCTCTGCCGAAAAGAAGAACCACGGATGAAAGAACAAGGAGGTAAGAGCAGAAACAATCAGTCAACAACAAATGCAGTAACCCTGAAAGCTTATCCTAATGTCAGATAAAACTGTAAAACCTGTAAAGCACCACCTGTAATAATTTCAGAGAAGATATACCCTGTAAGAAACACTTTGCTACAGAGAAAATAAAGCAGTAACAGAAGATATACCTTGCAAAGACAATTGGAATCAGAAGATTACAGCAGTAATCTGTTAGCACACACCTGTAGGCACACCTTGTAATAATGCAGAAGAAGGTATACCAGCAACAACAATTTGAATCAGTGAAAATAAAGCAATGAAATGTTAGCAACAAACAGTAGCAATCCCTGTGAGTACAAAATAAAAACAACACACAGTAAATCTGCTTAGCGAAAGAAGTCTTAATCCTTTTCCCTTGCTCTGGTAAGGTTCTCTACTCTGCCTTTCAAGCAATCTTAGAAGGAAAGAGTTCAGGTGAAGCTAGGTGCCTTGGCCAGCAAACCAAGTCTTCTACCAAGTCTTACTAGAATAACCAGGCATACTTGCAGTGATCAAATAATTGGGCCACAGTAGACACAATAAACTTGACTAACAAGCACAATAAACAAATAACACAAGTAAAATAAAATAAATAATAAATAAATACACTAAAAATAACTTTTAACAAAACTCTTAAGCTGCTGCACTCGAGTTGCTGGCCAGCGTGCCACCATCTTCTGTAGCTCTGTAGTTCTTAGCTCTTAGGAAGTAATAGAAGAAACAGGGACAACACAACAGGAAGGGAACACATGGAACTGGATTTGGAAAAGAGACACAGGGTACAGAGCAGATGCCCTCCCCCATTCAGATAATTATAAGCAAGCAGTAGGGTGAAAAAATGTCAAAAAGTGGCCCAGGGCTGAAAGAAAAACATTGAAAAAGACAGGAAAACTAAAAATCCAGCTAATGTATTATACTAGAATAGATACCAGCTACTGTCAAAAGGAAAACTGGGGACATGGACTCAAAGGGGAAAAATCGGTGACTTATCCGTAGCTTCCTACAGAGATGCACATTCTGATTTAGTGGATCAGGATAACACTAGTCTAGACCAGGCAGTGAGTCGAAGGACTAGGTCCCAGAATAAGAATGCCCTTTAAAAGAATCAAGATTTCAAATTTTTCTCCCCTTTAATGGCTGCATTACAGATAGCAACTATTATGTAAACAGCATCAAAAGTCATAGGAAGGTTTTATCTGTAAAGCAAAGTTTATCCAGTGTAAAAGTCAATTATATTTACTACAGGACACAAGACTGAAAGCTAGTTGTGAAATAAACAAGGCTACAAGACTTTGATCAAAGGACCTTCCTTTTGGTCAATTGGATTTGAAAAATGTAATGGGTAGGGATTTTATTCAGTGATTCCAGGCTTAAACTATCTAAACTTACTGGAATCATGCCAGGAAGAGACACTAGCTCTGGACATGAACATATGAAGAGCATAATTAAGAGTTATTTCCACATAAGCACCACAAACAAAGGCAGCTAGAGTTACCCTGTTCTCAGAAATACAACCTTTCTTGTACACATCTAGAACCGTCTTCTGGGCAGGAAATTTTAACTGTGGGACTGCATTAGAAGATAGAGGCCTAAAAACTCAGAAATTATACAGTGATACGAACTGTTTAAATGAAATTATAAAATTAGCAAAATTAAAAGATGCATATATACAACGACATCCACAGGAGGAACACATATTTCAGAGGAGCTACCTCAACCAGAATAGATTTATATTCATCTGTGAAAAACTTTTAAGTATCAGACTCCCTAGTACAAAGCTATGAATATACTGATCTCAGGATGATCAAGTGCACTTTACAGTGTGGCAACACGCCATCACATAGCAAAGGGATGTGGTGCATGAATAACAGTAAGCTAGCTGATGATAGGCTTGAAAAACAATGGAACTTGTGGGCAGCCAGACTGTTCAGTAAGGTGCTTTTATGATACAGCAGGATTATGGTGAGAGGATACAAAGAAGGCTATAGGTCAGCTATTTAGTAATTACACTGGAAATAAAGCAGGGTCTGAATATATTAAATACTTGCAGTTGAAGCCAGCTACAACAAGCATTTGTCAATGCCGAATATTGGCTTTGGCATTGGCATTGGTAGTGCAGGAGTTAGAGATATAAACTATACAGGAGAATCAGGGTAGTCGGGAAGGGAGGGTGATAGTTTATATCAGGGAGGGAGGGAGTAGTCGGAGGAAGGGAGGTGGAGGCATTATGGGTTCAGTTAAGGTCCAATAGAGGGAAAAGGTGAGGTTGTGGGTGGTTTACAGACCACCCAATCAGGAATGAGGAGAGGGACAGGAACTGAGGCTCACGAATATTGGAAGCTGTGGGGAAAGGAGAGGTGGTAATTGTAGGGGACTTCAACCTGCCAAGGTGGACTGGGGCATACCCTCCACAACATGTACCAGGAGTCAGGTGATCCTGGAAGGACTGCAGAGTGGGTTACTGACTCAGGGTGTCACTAAACCAACAAGAGCTGAAGCAATTCATGATCTGGTGCTCACACAAATGGGGAGCACGGACAGGAAATAATGGTTTAGGAGCCACTCAGTGGAAGTGACCATTGCACAGGTGTGGTTCCAGTTGGATATGGGCAGGGAAAGCATCCAACTGAGGCAAAATCTTAGATTTCAGGAGGACAGACTTCAGGAAAATGGGCAAAGTGCTAAAGAGCCACCTGGCGGGCATCAAAGCAGATATGGGGGTGGACCAAGGGCGGTCCATCATTAGGAAGGAATACTGGTTGCCACAGATGGTGTGTTAGGCTCAGGGGTAAGAACACAAGGGCCAAAGTGCCCAGCCGGTTCAGTTCTGGGGTTGCCCAGGCAGTAAGGGAAAGAAGTTGGCCTTTAGAAACTTCAGGAAGACCAAAAGGGAGGTGGATAGGAAAATTACCCAAGGTTGGCTAGTGAGACAAGTAAGTAAGTCCACGAGCAAAGGCACAGAAGGAGCTGCAGATAGCTGAAGGAATTAAGAAGGGAGAAGGCTTCTTTCTCTATATAAGTGAGAAAAGGACAAGAAGGAAGAGATTGTTAGGCTTAAGAAAGGAGTGGAGTGGGTGGAGGATAATGAGGGAAAAGCTGAGATACTAAATGTATACTTGTTCGTCTTCACCAGGGAGAAGGATGGACCAGTGCCTTCAGGAGGAAAAAGAGGAGCAGGGAGGAGGGAACACAGATGTAGTAATACAGAAGGATAGGGTGAGGGAGGAGCTGCTGGTATTGAAGGTGGACAAATCACCATGCCTGGACAGAGCATATCCAAGGGTACTAAAGGAAATGGCTGAGGAGCTGGCAGGGCCACTGGCAAACCTATTTAATAGTTCACTAGAATCAGGCATGGTATCGCAGGACTGGAGAACAGCACATGTAGTGCCCCTCAACAAAAGTGGTCCTAAGGATGACTCAGGGAATTACAGACCAGTCAGTCTGACCTCCTTTGTGGAGCAAGCTCATGGAGACCATACTAAAGGAAAGTCTGGTGGAATATCTAGAGGAGCATGGTCTCCAGGATGCGAGGCAGCATGGGTTCATGGGAGGAGATCATGTCAAATGAATCTGATTGACTTCTTTAACTGTGTCACTAAGACAGTAGACAGGGGCCAAGTGATAAACATCCTCTATCTTGATTTCAGCAAGGCCTTTGACTGTGCCCCACAAAAGGTTGATCAGGAAGTTGGTGGATCTTGGGGTTGGGTAAAATGGCCAGATGGATGGAAAACTGGCTGAGGACAGAAACCAGAGGGTGGTTGTGTGGGGAGAGTCATCTGGTACCAGAGAAGTAATCAGTGGGTCCTACAGGGCTCTGTACTGGGGCTGGTATTGTTCAATGTCTTCATCAATGACATTGGGGATGGCATAGGACAAAATGTCCTAGTCACAGATGACACCAAGCTGTGTGGAGAGTGGACACAGCTGAAGGGATACAGGACCTACAGGAAGATCTGGAAAAGCTGGAGAGGTGGTCCGGGATCTGGCAGCTTGGCTTCAATGCCATGAAATGCAAAGTTATGTATATTGGAGCCAAGAATCCCAGGACAGAGTACTACCTTGGTGGAGTCAAATATCTGCATCAGAGGAGGAGAAGGACCTGGAAGTGATGATCACTAGTGACCTGAAGCACTCCACACAGTGCAAAAAGAAAGCAGCAAAGGCAAACAAGATGCTGGGATACCTATCTAGGGGATCAGTAGTAGGAGGGAGGCTATACTGCC
The DNA here is from genome assembly GCA_016271365.2 of Neoceratodus forsteri. Lineage (NCBI taxonomy): Eukaryota > Metazoa > Chordata > Ceratodontiformes > Ceratodontidae > Neoceratodus > Neoceratodus forsteri. Next base: position 152,651,451 of record CM028131.1, on the reverse strand, counting down.
CTTATGCAGGTCACTGGTAGGCCGCATCTACAGTATGGAGTTCAGTACTGGTTCATACACCTCAAAAGGACATTAATCTGCTGGAGAAGGTCCAGAGGAAGGCTACAAAGATGATAGCTGGTCAGCAGGGTAGGCATATGAGGAGAGGTTGAGGGCACTTAATATGTACTCCTGGAAGACAGAGAGAGAGAGAAAGGAGACATGATTGGGATCTTCAAGTGCCTGAAAGGGATAAATAAGGTTGTTAAGGAGAATCTCTTTAAGCTGAGTGGCAACCATAACACTAGGGGCACAGTTTTAAGCTGGAGGGTGGGAGGTTTAGGAGGGAGTCAGGAAGCACTTCTTCACAGAGAGGGTGGTGGACACTTGGAATGCATTGCTGGAAGGCGTCATCTCATTGAAGACAGTGGGCAGCTTTAAGAGAGCTGGATAGGCATGGGGAAAGTAAGGATCATTTATAGGGAGGATGGGAGGAGTGGGGAGGGAGGGCAGAGACATTAGTTCAAGCTGTGGACCCTGCAATATGAGCAGACTTGATAGACCAAATGACTTCTCTTCTGCTGGCTTCTTTGTATGTTCATATAATAGGAGTAGCAGTGAAATATTGAACTAACGCCACCCCTCCACAGAGACTGAACGCATTGCGGGCTGCAGAGACTGAAAGGCATTAGGGGTGTTCCTTTGAGTCATCGGCCATAGCGCTTCATGCCTTCCACCTCATCCCACCCTGCAGACAGTAACATGTGTCACAGTGTTCCTTGGGGTCCTCAGCCCTTACCTCACCCCATTCCATAAGATTGCAGAATAGGAGAATGGGGTGAACGTTAGGATGAAGACCCAAGGCACACCCCCCAATGCCCATCAATGGCTGCAGGGTGGAGGTGGAATGCTGTGAGCATTATGGCCAATGAACCCTAGTCACACCCCAATGCCTGTCAGTCTCTACAGGGTGGGGAGTTACGTTTGAAACCCTAACACCCTGGACGTTTGTTGGTATTTTCTCCAAATTTTCAATGTGGCTTTTGGGATCCCACCTCATGAACAGTGTCACTATCATTTCGTTACTCAATCCTGAAAGGTGATTTCACACAGCGACAGCAACATTCAGCGCCACAGGTGTGGAAACACATTTTGGGCAGGATGTGAAAAATAACAGCTGTACTGTTCATGAGGAGGTATGAAAAATGGTAATGTTTAAAATCTGGAGTGAAAATATGAACAATTGGTGAAGTTAAGGCGTGCATAGAAACTGTGCAATAGTACGCCTTAACGCAATCATGTTTTAAATTTTTCCATCAAATTTTCAACATGGGCATTTTGGGACCTCCCATCATGAACAGTGATACTGCAATTGTGTTAGTCTGTCAAAAAATTGATTTCCACAGCGCCACACCATTCTGCCACAGGTGTGAAAAGGCATTTTGGGAAGGATGTGAAAATGACAGCTGTACTGTTCATAAGGTGGTATGAAAAAATGGCAGTGTTGAAAATTTGGAGTGAAATAATAAAAACTGGTGAAGTTACAAACATGTGCAGAAACTACGTAATGCATACTAATAGCATGATCATTGTTTGGAATGTTTTCACCAAATTTGCAACATGGGCTTTTGGAACCTCCCTCACGAACACCGCACTGTCATTGTGGTCCCAACAGGTGATTCTGTGCACCAACTGTGAAATCACCTTTCAGGGCCAAGAAACGAAATGACAGTGGACAGTGTTTGACGAGGTGGGGTCATAAGAACCCCATGTTGAAAATTTAAGACAAAACTCCAAAAATGGCTGAGATATCAATCTAAGTTGACCCCCCCATTGACTCCCATTATACAGCTTACCATCATTGCAGCAACAGATTTCTTTCAAGTGCAGTCCTGTCTCTTAAACTGCTGTCATAGACAGCTCTAGATTCATTGGTGCCCTGAGGGACAAGCCCATAAAGCGTCAACACGCATTGGGCAGAAACTCACACACCTCTCAAATGTCGTGTTGTCCCAAGATGTTTCTTGTGCCAGCGCAAGCAAACATAAAATGATACAGCTCCTGGTAAAGATGGTCTAAGTGTTGGATTTTATTAAATATTTAAAGAACATATAGCTCCCTACTCTAACAGATATATTTAATAGTTGTCTAGAGGAAGGGTAGATTACCCTACACAATACAGAGCACTGTTAACACTGATTCATAAAAAGGGACAATGCAGATCTAAGAAATTGGAGACCATCGAGTCTGCTGAATATAGACTATAAAATTCTAGCAAAAATATTACAGGCCAAATTAAGCAGGGTAGCAGAGAAACTGATCAATCCTAATCAAGCATGTTTTATAAAAATAGGACAGTACAGGACAATTTATTATGGTTAAGGAATTATTCACTAAGGGAACCCAAGGGACAGTAACAGGTACTTGCTCAGCGTTGACCAAGAGAAAGCATTCAACAGAATATCTCATTAATATCTCTTTATGGTACTGAAACAATATAATATACCAGGAAGTTTAGAAGTTGGGTAAACAGTCTATACTGTCAGGCTAGTATAATCCCTTATATAAACAGATGGTTAGGTCAAAACCTATGGTCAAAAGAAGTGTCAGGTAAGGATACCCTTTAGTCCGCTATTATATGTATTTGGACTAGATCCTGTATTAAGACACATTCAGCAGAATAAAAAATTGAGGAATGCTTTAAATAGTTATAGACCAAAAATCAAGATATTAGCCTATCCGGATGACATAATTATAACCATAAACAAAGAAACAGAAGGAAAATAAATTTTGGAGGAATTAGACAACTTCACAGACATGTCTGTATCAAAAGTAAATTATAACAAAAGTGTAGGCTGTTGTAGGAGAACTTGACCCCAAGGGATAACATATCTGGAATAACCATCTTAGACCAAGATATTAAAATATTGGTAATACTATATAGTAAACAACAAATAGCAGAAAAAACTGGGAACCATGTCTGCAAGCAGCTACAAATAAAGTAAACATTTGGGAAGGAAAATGATATCTAAATCAAAGAGAGTGTTATTAATAAAGACCTTAATCATACCCATTTTTTATATATAAGTTATATATTTCCCATATCAGAGGGTTTTGAAACTAAATTGCTTAGTGCTTTTTTTCAAGGTCTGTCGGGGAGTAGGCTAAACCGATAAAAAGGAATGTAACCTATAGAACTAAACAAGAGAGAGTGTGGAATGGTAAATCCTAGAATTTTCTGTTAGAGTATTATATTGCCATACAACCTTAAGACCAAATGGAAAACCTTGGAAACAAGGTATTAGGAATGGTTAGAACCATATATGCCAAATGGGAAAACGGGAAGTTGAAAACCTAGAAAAGACATAAGGACCCTCCAGACTGTATTGCAGCAATAATTAAGAAAATGAAACAATAGAACATCAGTTGAAATGATAACCACAATGCCAAGGAAAACTGTATATGAGGAAATGTTGGTATCTAACCTTACAGAAGCATTAGAAATACCACAGTGTGCCCACCTACAAGGGGACAAGGGTAGGCTGGAGAGACTACAGAGAAGGGCGACCAAGATGATTCAGGGATGCAGGAAAGAACATATGGGGAAAGGCTGGAAGAACTCGGTCTTTATACACTGGAAATGAGGCGAGAGGCGGGGGCATGGTGGAAACCTTCAAGTATATGAAGGGATGAACAAGGTTAGCGGGATAGCATCTTTAAGCAGAGTGACAACAAAACCACCAGAGGGCATGGTTATAAGCTGGGGGAGCAGATTTAAGGGAATGTGAGGGAGTTATTTCTCGGAGAGGGTTGTACAACCATGGAACAGGTTGCCGGAATGGGTGATGGAGGTTGACATGGTGGAGAGAATTCAAAGAGTATGGGACAACTATATCGGGCTAGGGCGAGAAGGGGGGGGGGCAGAGGTATGGGAAGCAAAAGAGAGGTGGGGGGCTATTTCGGCAGACTAGATGGGCCAAATGGTCTTTTCTGCCAGCACAATTCTATGATTCTATGAAAATGTATTACAAGTAGTAAACAATATGAATAATAAAAGAATTCCAGCTTATGAATGGGATGTTAATTGGTTGACATGCACGGAAATTAGGAATGCACAAGTCACACAAACACAAGCAAATATCTGAAAGATACTGTTTGTGACATAGCTGCATACAACAGTTGGAAATATAGGAACACTTGTACCTAGATTGTTCAGTAACAGGATTACTGGGAATTTCTAGCTCAAAAATGGGAAGAACCTCTATATCGAACTGTATCTTACATGAGAAATTGTGTTAGGTCTCTATGGGACAAAATAGAATAAATACAACAGTGATACTTTAAGACTTATTGAGCAATACTGAAATATTATATCTGGCAAGCTGGATGTACTTGGATTTTCCAGCAGAAATGGACCACTAATATTGAACTAGAGACAACCATTAGAACAGAACTTAGGAAAATACACCTACTAGAGCAAAGGGTCGTGCCACTGCATTTACAAAGAAAATTGTGGAAAAATGTCATTTTCTAGATAATGGTTAGAAAAATGGTAAAAATCTAGGTCTATATTGTTAGCTTTGGTTAAATGATTGTTTAATTTTGTTTTTGTTTAAAACAAAGTGGTTGGAAATAGTTAAGCCAGAGATTAGCACTGTATATAGCATTGTTCAAGACATGAACTATATTGAATATATTGTATATATCTGATGTTTCTGTGATTATTGCAATGTTTGTGACTAAATAAAAAAATTCCCCTACTCTTTTTGTGAAGAGTGTCTTGGGTTCTTTACTTCCACCTGGACACCCACCAGGTCGGCACCAGGACAGGTAGTTGGGACCTCGGTTTAACATCTCATCCAAAGGACGCACACCCCAACATCCCCCTAATACTGCACTCAGGAGCCAGCGCATTTTACGTACAAGTCCAATCCTAGAGTGGGATAAGAACCCATGACCTTCTGGACCAGGAGGTGGATGTGCTACAACTGAGCCACCCTGACACCAGTAGATTTATTCTGCTTCAGCAAGGAATTTGACCTGGTGCCACACTGAAGGCTGCTGAAGAAGATGGGGACTTGGGAATAGCAAAGTAAATAGCAAGGTGGGTAGGGAGTTGGTTGGAGGGTTGGCTACAGATAGTTGTGATGAATGGGATCAGATCAGAGGAAGGAGAGCTCACTAGCAGAGTACTACAGGGGTTTACTGTGGACCCATTCCTCTTCAGTATGTTCATTAGTGAGATGTGAGAGAAATCTAGGTAGGTTGTGTCTATTCATGGATTACACTAAACTCTGTGGTAGGGTTTCAATGTGGAGGAAATAAAGGAGTTGCAGAGAGACCTGCAAAGGCAGAAAAATTGGTCCACACTCTGGTAGCTGAAATCAAATGCCAAAAGTAGAAAGTTGTGCACTTAGGGAACAAAACTCCAAAACAGGGTATTGGATGGGGGGTTAGCTGGACACAGCATCCGAGGAAAGGGACCTAGGAGTCATCATTGAGAATTCTCTAAACAAACCAGTAGCAAGGTTAACAGGCTGCTGGGGTTCATCGGGAGAAGGTTCAACAGGAGAAGGCAGGAGGTACTGTTATCACCGTATAGGGTCACTGGTGAGGCCAGACCTGGAGTACTGTGCCCAATGCTAGACTCCCCACCTAAAAAAGGACAGGAACAGGCTAAAGAAGGTACAACATAGAATGACCAAGATAATTCAGGGCCAGGAGGCAGATCCTTTGAGGACTGGCTAAAGGTACTAAACTATATTCACTCAGACCCAGAAAAGAAAGGTGGTATGATAGAGATCTTCAAGTTCTGGAAAGGAATTAGCAAGGTGGACTGCAGGAGCAGTTTACCAGAGCAGAGAGAAGCTGTGACAAGGGGTCAAGAGTTGAGGCTAATGAGGGAAGGTTTAAAAAGGATGAAAGGAAGTGTTATACAGAAAGAGTGGTTGAGCCATGGAGTGGTCTTCCAGCAGAGGTGGCGGGTGCCAAAACCATAAATGGTTTCAAACATGGCTGGGACAGAGTCAAGGGATAACTACTCAGCAGGAAGTAGGAGGCAGAAACATGGATAACAAAAGGGGAATAGTGCAAGGAAGACCTTACAGAAACAATAGATCCTGGGGTATGATAGGGTAGTATGGGCAGAACAGATGGACCATCAGTCTTTTCTGCCATCATTGTCTATGTTTCTATGATTCTAAGTGTGAGGACCAATATGTTTAAATAGGGCAAGCTGCCCAGTAACAATACCACAGAGATCCCCACCAGCACACCTGTAACCCCACCAAAAGCCCAGTATATGCCCTGCAGCACCAGTAACGTCCCCAGCACCCAGCCCATCCAGCAAAGTCCCCCTGCAACACCAGTATTCCCACTTGTCTCCAGTTCCCCAGCAGTCAGCTAGTAGCCAGTACATTCCTCCACCACAGCCAGTATCCCACAGTAAATAGCCCCAGTGTTCCCCATGTAAGCCCCATCCAGGGCTACATTTTAAAACATTTATTTACTAATTTTCCTCGCTGTCTGCCTTTTCTAACACAGCTCCCTCACCCCAGGCAGTGCGAGGCATCCACCACTTGATGGGACTGCTGTTCCTTGCACAGAGCATGGGTGATATTCAAGCTGCAAGAGCCATTTGTGGCTTAAGCTCATTCAAAGTTATTACATTTCAAAGTTTCCCATTATCTCCTATGGGACCAGTTAGATGTCCCGATTATGAAAAAGGATTGTTTTTCACAAATGCGAATCCTTTTTCACAATTACAGGATCTTTGCTGCTCAGTATTCACAATGGAAAAGCAAGGGAGATACCTAATCCAGTCAATAGAAGCAATCTGGATAGATGGGGTTGATATTAGTCCTTTCACAGAAGAAAAGGTTCTGAAAGAACTCTTAAAACTGAAGGAGGATAAAGCAATGGGGTCTGATGGGATTCACCCCAGAATTCTAAAAGAACTAAGGGAATAACTAGTAACATCGCTGACTACCCTTTTTTTTTTTTTTTTTTTACTTTGTTTACTGATTTCTCTTAAACACAGAGTTCCATATCACATTAGCCAGATATCAACAGGTTGATACAGGAAAAGCTAGTATAAAAGGATATCTTAATCTAAGAATATAGGTTTACTAATTTGGGTATTTAAACAATAGTTTAACTAGCATTCCCTATATAATAATCCCAAAAGCTGCACTTCTACATGAAAGGAGGTCAGTCCAAGTGTTGTAGTCCAAAAGTAAGAATTCAACATCCAGTGTTGATTAGACCCTTTACCAAACATGGAATCCCAAAATATAAGTGTGCCCCACACTCTAACAACTTATAACCTGAATCTTATGCATCTAAAACATGCTATAGAGACTTGAACATGTCCAGCTTATTAAATCGACTATCTTATGAAGCAAAAAATACTGATTCTTGAGTAAAGCACTCCAAATAACTGGAAAGTATAAGATCCTCCCTTTAGTGTACACTCAGCATATCCTAAGCCCTGTTACAGTCCCATAACGAGTTCCAATTCAAATATTTTAAACTAAAAGTCTCAGCTCAGGGTAGCTGGTGAAATGGAGAGTCTATGCTGCTACAATAAGCTCTGAGAATTCAGTGCTCTGCTTTACCCCTTCAGGTATCTTCGTCCTCTGAGTCCTGATCTGACTCATCTTCAGTTCTAGTCGCAGCTCCTGAGGCCTCGAACTCACGTTGGATCTGCTGCACACGTTTGCCTGCCTCTCTTGAGTCGGGTGAATTGGAACGTATGGCCCCATAGAAGATTCTCAGGCTGCAGGCATCATCAAAGAATAGGCTACCCCAGGCTCCTAAGAGTGGGACGAACCCCATCAAATCACTTTCTGCGGGCCCTTGTAGTGTAGAGAGATCCAGAAAACACTGCATGGTATGCCCCTCAAAATTAAGATGGTCTGAATTACGGGCTGCATGGAGGATCCGTTCTTTCACGGCTGAGCTCACCGTCACCAACAGTGCTGTTCGGGGCAGTTCTTTCTGCACTCCCCTTGAGCAGTGGATATTCAGTAAGCCTTAATAAAGTGCATCTCCAAATCCTATTCCAGATGTAGCACAGTAGGAAGCCAAGATCTCAGGAAGGAAAGGAGGTCAGGGTTTCGGTCCCTCTGGCAATCCAATAAGTCTAACATTTGGTGCCCTGGAAGCATTTTCAGCGCCTCTAAATGATATCGAGACTGCCCATTTTCTTGGGTTAGTTTAGCTGCATCGACATAGTTTTTCTTGCCTGGGATTCAGCCAAGGATGCAGTTTTAGTAGCAGCCTCTATTTTTAAATCTTGCTCCCCAGTCGCTGTAGGACCGACTCCATCTTCCCGTTTGTGGCCTGCATGGCTGCCTGCAAAGTCTTCCAGGCGGCTCACCAGAGTTGGAGGCTGTAGTATGAGGTGCAGCCTGTTGCTCTACTGTAGCCTGATTTTTGCACTTCCAGGCCCGCTTTTGTCTATTGGCCCATGGTCGTATTTGATATCAGAGCTGCAGGATGATGTCAGGAATCAAAGGTACCACTTATTTTATTCAGAGTCTCTTCAGTTGCAAACGGAGGCTATAACCCAACAGTTGTAGAGCAGATGGGAGCCACGCCTGTTCGGTAGAAGTGCTCAGTAGTGCTCCCTGACTACCCTTTTAATAAATCATGGGAGGATGGTGTGGTACCTGATGATTGGAGGAGGCAGGTGTGATTCCCTTCACAAAAGTGGGAGCAAGACAGAGGCAGAAAACACAGACCTGTCAGTTGACCTCGGTGGTAGGGAAAATTATGGAATCACTTCTGAAGGAAAATTATTTGAGTACCTAGAGGCCAGTGGGGCCGGGACCCAAGGCAGCATGGATTCACAGTGGGAAGGTCATGTCAGACAAATCTAATTGATTTCTTTGACTGGGTGACCAAAGCAGTAGACCAGGGAGGGGCTGTGAGCATGGTCTACCTAGACTTGAGCAAGGCATTTGGCGCAGTCCCACACAAAAGATTAATAAACAAATTAGACAGCCTGGGAGTGGGTCCCAGAGTGGTAGCCTGGGTAAAACACTGGCTGGACAACAGAACACAGTGGGTAATAGTAAATGGAGTCCACAGTGAAGAAAGGGGAGTTACTAGTGGGGTACCACAGGGTTCAATACTGGAGCCGGTCCTTTTAATGTCTTTTAAGTGACATTGCAGAGGGACTGGAAGGGAAAGTATGTCTCTTTGCAGATGACACAAAGATCTGCAACAGGGTTGATACTAAGGTGGGGTGGAAAGGATGAAAAGGGACTTGGCAAGGTTGGAGGAATGGTCAAATGTGGCAGCTTAGATTCAATGTAAAGAAGTGCAAAGTAATGCACCTGGAAAACAAAAACCCAGGAAGAGTACACAATGGGGGTGAAACTGACAACAAAAATGGAAAGGGACCTGGGGTAGTCATATCAGGTGACCTAAAGGTAGGCCAGCAATGTGAGAAGGCAGTAAGGAGGGCTGGGGATACTGGGATGCATAGGGAGATGCATCACTAGTAGAAAACAGGAAGTTGTTGGCCTCTGTACAGACATTGGTAAGACCACATCTGGAGTACTGTGTACAGTTCTGGAGACCCCATCTCTGCAAAGACATAGACAGGGTGAAGGCTGTCTAGAGGAGGCAACAAAATGGTGCAGGGTCTGCACCAGAAGACATATCAAGAAAGACTAAAGGAGCTTAAGATGTATAGCCTCGAGGAAAGGAGGGGGGACATGATAGAAACTTTCATATACCTCAAGGAGAATCTACAAAGTCCAAGAGGGTAGCATGTTTCAGAAAAAGATGTGCAAGAACAACGGGCACATTTGAAGATAGAGAGGGACGGCTCAGAGGTAATGTGAGGAAGTATTTCTTCACAGAGAGCTTATAGATGCATGGAATGGCCTTCCTGAGGTGGTCATAGAGTCAAAAACTGTGGGAATTCAAGAATGCATGGGACAGACATAAGGCAATTCTAGTGGGGGTAGGAGGAAATAGGCTGTTGGTTAACTATGATCTGCAGCTTATCTGTTAGGTAGGAAATGGGCAGACTAGGTGAGCCAAGCGGTCCTTATCTGCAATCAAATCTATGTTTCTATGTTTCTAAATGCGGAATCTTTTTCCGTGCTGCCACCATCTTGTTTTCAGTTAGCGATAATAAAATTAAATAACTAAAAAATACACAGGTTTAGTACACACCAACAGTTGTGTTTACCTAATTGTGACCCTAGAATCTGTTTCTGGGATTAGTTTTTGATAACTTACTTCAAAATGTGTTTTCTAACATGCTGAAATCCTTTTCACAAACTGCAAAAAGAATCGTGAACCAGGATCCTTTGACTTAGCAAAAAGGATTTCTGTTTTAAACAAACTGTGAAAAGGAACCGACAAAGGATTCTTTTTCACAATTTGTGAAAAGGAATTTTAAGAAAACTGTTTCTTTGTCACTTCACAGTTACCAACCAGTTTGTGATTTTGGTCTGAAATTTTCAGGGTACAAAGTAGTTGCCCCACTGATGTGCCTTTTTCTGGTTTCGTGAAAATTTATTAATTTGGTGTCAAGTTATGTAGGTTTCAAATTTTGCTGTGTTTTCTATAGGATAACATTGCAATGTGAGGTGTTCTTTGGTGCTGTACACTATGGGATGGGAGTGCAGGGCCCAGAGGTCCTTCTGCGCCCACAGATAAATAAGGATACCACTATACTTTGTCAACATTTTGCATAGATGCCATTATGGACTGATGGGAACGCAGGGCTTCAGAGGACCCTGTGCTCCCACAGGAAATAAGGATATGATTACAGTATCTCAAAATGATGGATGGATGGCACTGCACTCCCACATGCACATATGAATACCATTATGGAGTGATGGGAGTGCAGGCCTTATGGATGGATGGCAGCGGAGGGCAATAAGGATACAATTACAATCTTTGGGCCATGCGTCCACAAGCAAACAAGGCTATGATTATACTATCTCAAAAGTAAGGAAATTCATTACAAAAACTTTGTTAATGCATCAGTTAGGCTTCCAGTGACAAAGCTGGAAATGTGGTGTTAGGGTTTTAACCCTAACACCACCCCCACCTTGAATTCAGCAAATGGCGTAGGGGTGCCTTGGGGTTGACAAATCTTTGACAGGATAGTCCTTAGTTTCTTCATCATCTGACTTGTTGGCAGAACCCCAAGTGTACCTTACCCACCTTTAATATTGTATGATATATGTAAAAATAGAACATTTATTGGTTGGTTTCTTATATTTACAGATATGACCAACCACAGCTTGCCATGCTGCAGGATACTGTGAAGAAAGAACATTGTAGCGGCTCAACATAGGATACCTTATATGTTCAGCCAGCTTACAAGTCTCCTTCTGTTGGAATTCCCATATCTTTATCCTGTTTGTGCCCAATTCTGACAAAATGGAGCACCAAGTGATCTAAATGGTTAAGAAACTAAGGAAATCAACTGTGTATTCAAAATGTACATAGCAAAGGTTACAAAGAAACAACTAGCACTTGGCTCTGTCTTGCACCTTAAAATGTGCATAAAAGCTTTGTTATATTGTTTTAATATTTATTAAGCTGTTATACTGTTTTAATTCTATTTAAAGTGTTGATATTGAGATCTATGTTTCTACACAGCACACTTTGCACTTTATGTTTTGTATGTGGGGCTATACCTTTAAATGTATGCTGGATATAAAGAGCATTCTTACACCCATTAGCCTTTGATAAAGCACCTAGGGGCGTGAGCGTCAGGTGATGTGAGGTGTACCTTTGTCTCGAGTTGAAGGAGAAGAAACATAGACTTTGATGGCACTCTGGGTAGGGGTTGACACCAGTCCATTCACAGAAGAAAGAGTCCTGAAAGAACTCCTAAAACTCAAGGTGGACAAAGCAATGGGGCCTGATGGGATTCACCCCAGAATCCTAAAAGAACTAAGGAGGACCTAGTGACACCACTGACCACGCTTTTAACAGATCATGGCAGGATGGGGGCAGTACCTGAGGACTGGAGGAGGGCAGATGTGATTCCACTTCACAAAAGTGGGAGCAAGGCAGAGCGGAAACTACAGACCTGTAAGTTTGACCTCAGTGGTAGGAAAATGATGGAATCACTTCTGAAAGAAAGAATTGTTGAGTACCTAGAGGCCAGCGGGCACAGGACCCAAAGCAGCATGGATTTACAGCAGAAAGGTCATGTCAGGCAGATCTAATTGATTTCTTCGACTGGGTGACCAAAGTAATAGACCAAGGGAGGGGCTGTGGATGGCCTACCTAGACTTTAGCAAGGCATTTGACACAGTCCGCACAAAAGATTAATAATCAAGTTAGCCAGCCTGGGAGTGGGTCCCAGGGTGGTAGCCTGGTAGCAAACTGGCTGCACAACAGGACACAGAAGGTAATAGTGAATGGAACACTTTCCAAAAGGGGTTACTAGTGAGTACCTCAGGGCTCAGTACTGGGTCCAGTCCTCTTTAACATCTTTATAGGTGACATTGCAGAGGGTCTGGAGGGAAAGGTATGCCTCTTTGCAGATGACACAAAGATCTGTAACAGAGTTGATACACAAGGGGGTAGAAAAGATGAGAAGGGACTTGCAAGGTTGGAGGAATGGTCAGACATATGGCAACTTAGATTCAATGCAAAGAAGTGCAAAGTAATGCACCTGGGAAACAAAAACCAGGAGAAGAGTACACAATAGCAGTGGAGGTACTAACAACAACAAAAATGGAAAGGGACCTGGGGTAGTCATATCAGATAACCTAAAGGTGGGTAAGCAATGTGAAAAGTTGGTAAGGAGAGCCAGGGGATACTGGGATGCATAGGAAGGGCATCACAAGTAGAAAAAGGAAGTGGTTATCCCTCTGTACAGACAGTTGGTGAGACCCCATCTGGAGTACTGTGTGCAGTTTTGGAGACCTCATCTACGCAATGACATAGACAGGATGGAAGCAGTCCAGGGAGGGCAACTAAAATGGTGCAGGGTCTGCAGCAAGCCATATGAAGAGAGACTGAGAGAGCTTAATAGGTATACTGTTGATGAAAGGAGGACAGGGGGACATGATAAAAGCGTTCAAGTACCTCAAGGAATCAACAAAGTCCAGAAGGTAGCATCTTTCAGAAAAGAGATGTGTAAGAACAGGAGGCACAATTTAAAGATAGAGGGCGGCTCAGGGTAATGTGAGGAAATTGTTTTCATGGAGAGAGTGGTGGATACATGGAACAGCCTTCTGAAGAAGTCGTTAGGTCTAAAACAGTGAGGGAATTCAAACATGCATGGGACAGACACAAGGCAATTATAGTGAGGGGGTTGCAGGAAGTAGGCTGTTGGTTAACTAGAATCTGCAGCTTATCAGTAGGTAGGGAAATGGGCAGACTGGGTGGGCCAAGTGGTCCTTATCTGCCATCAAAGTCTATGTTTCTATGTTTCAGATGAGGACCTCTTGGCCCATCTAGTCTGCCCATTTCCCTACTCACAGGATAGGCTGCAGATCCTACTTAACCAACAGCCTATTTCTTCCTACCCCCACAAGAATTGCCTTATGTCTGTCCCATGCATTCTTGAATTCTCCCACAGTTTTAGACCCCACAACCTCCTCAGGAAGGCTGTTCCATGCATCCACTCCCCTCTGTGAATCAATACTTCCTCACATTGCCCTGGAACCGCCCCCACTATCTTTAAATTGTGTCCTCTGTTCTGCATGTCTCTTTTTCTGAAAGATGCTACCCTCTTGGACTTTGTTGATTCCACTGAGGTATTTAAAAGTTTCTATTATGTCCCCTCTCCCTTCTTTCCTCAAGGGTATACATATTAAGTTCCTTTAGTCTCTCCTCATACGGCTTCTCTTGCAGACCCTGCACCATTTTAGAAGGACTATGTAAAGGAGCTCCTTGGATGTTGATTGTTTGTTCACACTGCAAGCACTTGAATAAAGTGAAGCATTGCTCTTTAGGATTACATCAAGGCTGATTCTCCATTTGTTCATATAGTGTGTTCAAATTCCTTTGTAACCCCAGGTGGTGCTATTCCAAGGGCTACTGCCCTGACTGTAGCTAGTAGCAGGTTAAGGGCCTGGGTAATGAAGGGTTGTTAGTGGTCAAGCTAACCTGGGCACAGCCCTCCGGGACACTGTAACCCCTCTTCCCATCTAGTGGCCTGGTCATATACAATACTTTCACAATGACCCTTATTCACCAGGCAATTACCCACACTGTTTGCACTTACCACCAGGGCTGGTTCCTCTAGCTTGACCCTGGGGACCCCTGTAAAACAAGGTTAACCACAGCAAATAACAACAGTACAATACTCTTGGGACAAATTAGAACCACAGTCAGGTTAAATGCAAACAAAGTTAAATTTGATTTATTCAGGGACTTGAACAAGGGAGGGTGTAATCAGGTTGATTTGCTTAAAAATTATATTAATCAGACAGTTATGCATGCAGTTCAGAGTCCCTGCACAGTCACACACTCTGGGTACCAGGTAGGAAAACGATGGGCTAGCCAGGAACGTTGCAGCTGGTTGGGGCCCTGTGATGGAAGAAAGCAACATGCACAACACACTATTTGTAATCCGAGCCAGAGGGCTCAGTTCATGAAAGAAAAGACAACAAGACAATCAGATGATAACACTTTTAGATTTAGCTGTTGTTGCAAGGAGCTATCCTGATGTTTACTCACGATACCCAATACTGGCCACAGGCAGGATGAAATCAAGACTGCAGGCTGTTGAGCTGGAGTGCCGGAGAAGCAGGGCCCTACGAATCACCGAGGCATCATTCCTGTTCAAGGAGTTGAGCAGGGGCTAATCCCAGGCCGGTCTCTTGTAGATGACTTTCTCTGCTTAGCAGGCCCAGGCAAACGAAATGGATACAGATTCAGTCTGTGGGGCTGGAAACAGCCTCCAGCAAGCAAAACCCAGTTCAGACACACAGTGGGGAACCAAATCATGACCCGCTATAAGCACACAGCACATTCACATGTAAGGAAATTCCACTGTACCAGGCAAATGGCTCTCCGTCGCAATTACAGAGTCTCTGCACAATCCAGGAGTTCAGAGGTAGCTGGAAGTCCTAACAGGTCGATCACATTCAGCAAATCTTGGTCTTCTTCAGGTTAAAGCCTGGTCACAATTCAGTGGCTTAATTAGCCGTGAAGTTGGTTCAGTCCGAAAAAGCACAAGTTCCCTCTCAGGAACAGCAGGCAGGCATGCAGGCCAAACTCAGGCCTTTCCACAGTTCTCCCGCACAAATCTACAATGGATTGCTACTCACACTATCTCGAGCTATTACTTCTTCACTCCCAACTCAGATCTAACTGAAACTGCAAGCAGTGTGGGACTTTACCCAAGATCAAAAGGTTCGGTTGGCTGATCTGTCTGTCAGTCACAACAAGGCTCCCCTCCAGGTGATTTTAGGCACCAAAGCCCAAAAATACAATTCCTACAAGTTTTGGCCCCACCAAGCCCCTGTAGGCAGGCTCCATTTTAGAGTCCCAAATGTACTGATTGGCCCATTCTGCAGTCCAGGACCAAGATGATGGAAACAAACAGAACTGTCCATGCTGCAAAGAAGGCAGGTTAGAACAAACTGCAATATTATTACTGCTCTAACAAATGATCAGCAAACAAGTACATCATCTAACAGAGCTCCCTCTCAGATTAATTATGTCTGCAATCCAGGCAGCTCTTAAAGACAGTACACAGAGGCTATCACGGGCACTCTCTGGCAATACATTTAAACTGCTAAACGCAGAACACCAGCCTGGCAGTGAACATTTAGACAAGCTCAAGGAAGACTTTTGGGAACCCCCATTTGTAGGGGTTGCACCTTGCTGGAAAATTCTGAAAGGTTTTGAAAGTTTGCTTATGTTGGCAGGTGCTGGCTACCCCATTTTACACAAGCAGCTACATTTCATAGCATGGTACTCACGATCCCCGTGTGACTCCTCACACTGCTAATTGCTCCTCAGTTTGAAACAAGAAATCCATAATAGATCCAATATTGGATTCAAGATACTCTAACGGACTTTCTTTAAGTAGGGTTTCCATTCATTTCCCCACCACAGTAAGACTGTCAGCCTACAGCTGCTAGACTTCGTCCTGCTGATGCTCTTATGTAAGAGGGACAATGTCAGCTCTTCTCTTGTCCTCTGGAACCATGCCTGTTTCCAGTGAGCTGTTGTACAAGATTGCCAGTGGTGCAGCTAGCACCTCCTGAGTTCTTTCACTACCCTGGGGTGAATCCCTTCCAGTCCTAGCCTTGTCTACCTTCAGAGCTCTTTCCTCTGAAAATGGACTTGTGTCCACTTCTCCCCGTTTGTTCCTTCTACTCCCTGGTGGTCTGTCCTCCATCTCCACTATAAAGGCAGACAGAAGTACCTGTTTAGGAAGATAGCTTTTCTTGGTCCTCTTCTCTGCAGTCTACCCTTTTCACCTTTCTAATCCTCACAATCCTCCCCTAAATGCAGTTACTGTCTTCTTCCATTTTGCTACTGTGGAGTTCCCTTGTTACAACCCGCATGCCTTCTATGGTAAATGAGCCAACCTCCACAGTAAGTGGCTCCTATTGCAATTCCTTTTATTAATTTACCCTATAGGTATCCTTTCACTTCAGGCTTGGTTTACCCTAGCGTCTCCTGTTGAGCATCTCTTTCCCGGCTCTCTGGGCGGTTCTCGGTGTTCAGTGGTACCTGCCCCATGCAGGCCTGCTCCTTAGTGGAACTTTTAACTATTCCATCCTGTGGGTGGTCTTTCAGCAAGTCCTAGCTTGCCTTGAACTGGCTACTGTGGGAGCCCACTATCTCAGCCACCTGTATGTGTGGTCCTGCGACTGGGTCCTTCCCGCCTCCCACGTGGATACATTGCCTTACCTCAGCATCAAGTGGTGAGATTTACTTATTTATTTTTAAAACATTTTGCTCACAGAAGATAGGGATTGACACTACTTGCTTGTGCTGCCTCCCACTAACCTCTGCGACCTAGGCCTGCTGAGGGTCTTGAGGGGACTGCAGCACCTGCTGCTGCTGGTCAGTGGAGAAGGAGGAAGGCCCATCTGGAGTGACACTGCTCCTGATTCTGCTGCTTGATGGATGGAGGACTGTGGCTGCCAGACATTATGTCCCCCAGGAGGGAGGGAGTAAATGGAGAAGCCATAACTCACATTGACAGAAGGAGTCCCAGAGAAAGCTAATGGGACCCTTTCAACCATAACAGGTAATCCTTCTTGGTCTCCATCACTCTCTGCACCCTCTCCCTTGCTGGTCCTCACTGAGCATTCCAGTGGTTTCTATCTGCAGCCTTTTAAAGGAAAACTACACTCTCATATATTCTAAATGTTGTTTCCATGTCAACAGACAACTCTTTTCATGTAGCTGTTAAAGATGTATGCAAATGCTTTAGTCTGTTTTCACAGTTCATATTAGGCCCTGTTACTGTCCTGGGGCTCCATTTCATGGTTGTTGAAATCTCATTGTCCCTGAGAGCTGCATTAGCATATGAGAACATGATGTGTAATCACCATTTAAACTCCCCATTATGCCTGTCTGCTTAATTAGTCTTAAAAAGAAACAAGCTGCAGGAAGGTGTGAAACATCATAGTTCCTTCAGTGAGCTTTGCAAACTATCTGAGATATAATGCAGTTTTTTCCCTTTAAACTTCATTCAGTTTATGAGTTTCAGAGGTTTTGCAGGGTATTTGTTCTTTCAGCATAGAAATACATGGTATAAATAGGTGATCTGACATCATGCTCTCATATGCTAATGCAGTTCTTAGAGACAATGAGATTTCAACAACCATGAAATGGAGATTCCAGTCAGCAAGGACTATCATGAGCAGTGAAAACAAACTAAACCTAACACATATAGCCCTAACAGAAGCTACAGGAAAGAGTTGTCTGTTAACATGGAAACAAATAAAATTTAAAGATATGAGGGGTGTAGTTTCTCCTTAATTGAATCTACAAATTAGTGGAACAATTGGCAGTGTGAGGAGTCACACCTGGGATCGCAGTGCCATGCTATGAAATGTAGCTGTTTGTGTAAATGGGGTAGCCAGCACCTGCCAACTAAGCAACTTCCAACATAAGCAACTTTCAAAACCTTTCAAAACCTTCCATCAAGGAATTTGAATACACTGTATGAACAAAGGAGAACCAACCTTGATGTATTCCAAAGAGCAGTGCTTCACTTTATTCAAGTGCTTGCAGTGTGAACAATCAATCAACATCCAAGGAGCTCCTTTACACAGTCCTTCCCCTCCACTCGAGACAAAGGTACACCTCGCATCACCTGATGCATTTCATGCCCAATTGCTTTATCAAAGGCTAATGGGGTGTAAAATACTGCCTTTATCCAGCAGACATTTAGCAGTATAGCCCCACATACAAAAACATAAAGTGCAAAGTGTGCTGTGTAAAAACATAGATCTCAATATCAACACTTTAAATAGAATTAAAAACAGTATAACAGCTTAATAAATATTAAAACAATATAACAAAGCTTATGCATGTTTTAAGGTACAAAGCCAAGCCAAGTGCTAGTTGTTTCTTTGTAACCTTTGCTATGTACCTTTTAAATGCACTTGAATACACAGGTAATTTACTTAGTTTCTTAACCATTTAGATCACCTGGTGTTCCATTTTATCAGAATTGGGGACAAACAGGATAAAGATATGGGAAATTCCAACAGAAGGAGACTTGTAAGCCGGCTGAACAGATAAAGTATCCTATGTTGAGTCACTACAATGTTCTCTTCTCACACAGTCCCCATGCAGCAAGGCAAGCTGTGACTGGTCATATTTGTAAGTACAAGAAAACAACCAATTAAAACAAGCAATAAATTCTCTATGTTTACATATATCATACAATATTAAAGGTGGGTAAAGTACACACACTGGAGTTCTGCCAACAAGTCAGATGGTTAAGAAACTAGGACTATCCTGTCAAAGAGTTTTCAACCCCAAGCACACATTCTCCCCCGCCTGTTGCTGCATGCAGGGTGGGGACCACATTCCCAGCTTTTGTTACTGGAACCCTAACTGATGCATTAACAAGGTTTTGCAATGAATTTCTTACTTTTGAGATAGCATAATTGTAGCCTTATTTGCTTGTTGGAATCGGGGCCCAGAGATTGTAATTGTATCCTTATTTCCTGTGCTGCTGTCACTCCATAATGCTATGGATAATTACGTGTGGCAGTGCAGAGCCCTCCATGCCCTGCGCTGCCATCCATAAGGCCTGCACTCCCATCACTCCATAATGGTATTCATATGTACATGTGGCATGCACGGTGCCATCCATCCATAATTTTGAGATATTGTAATCAAATCCCCATTTTCCTGTAGGGGCACAGGGTCCTCTGGCCCTGCACTCCTATCAGTCCATAATGGCATCAATGCAACATTTTGACATAGTGTAGTGGTATCCTTATTTATCAGTGGGAGCACAAGGCCCTCTGGGCCCTGCACTCCCATCCCATAGTGTACAGCACCAAGAAACACCTCATATTGCAATATTATCCTATAGAAAACACATCAAAATTTGAAACCTATGTAACGTGACACCAAATTAATATATTTTCATGAAACCAGCAAATGGTATATCAGTGGGAAGCACTTTGTACCCTGAAACTTTCAGAGCAAAATTGCATACAGTTTCTTCACATTGGAGTGATACACAAATGCATACACCTTACATTACAATGTTATCCTAGGAAACAAAGCAAAATTTAAACCATGAGAACTCCAGAGCAAAGTAATATCTTTTCACCAAACCAGCAAAAGGCACATCTGTGGAGCAAGTCCTATGTACCTTGAAAATTTCAGACCAAAATCACAAACTATTTGGTAACTGTGAAGGGACAAAGAAACAGTTGTCTTAAAATTCTGTTTTCACAAATTGTGAAAAGAATCCTTTCCACAGTTTCTTTTGTGAAAATTGTGAAAAGGATCCTGGCTCAAGATTCTTTTTTCAATTTGCAACAAAGGATTTCAGCATGTTAGAAAACACATTTCAAAGTAAGTTATAAAAACTAACCCCAGAAATGGATTCTAGGGGTCTGAGTTAGCTAAAACAACTGTTGGTGTGTACTAAACCAGTGTATTTTTTTAGTCATTTAATTTTGTTATCACCGCTAACTGAAAACAAGATGGCGGCAGCACAGAAAAAGATTACGCATTTGCAGCAAAAGAGCCTGCGTTTGCAAAAAAGGATTCCTCATTTGTGAAAAAGAATCCTTTTTCAAGTGGGACATCAAACTGGTCCCATAGGAAATAATAGAAACTTTGAAATTTAATAATTTTAGAGCATTAATAAAAAGAAACATCTGTGACCCAAGACCATTCAACGCTAAAATTTCATACCAAAGGGAGAGTCCACTTTCATGACCTGTGTCTGAACTTTAAGTGCAGGCATTATATTACTGGGGTTGCGAGGGTCCAGATGGAGCAGACCTCCCAGCCAGTGCATCCGATGACACCTCCCCCACGAGCTGCAATTGAGCGGGGTCGTGAAGGTCAGATAGGAGCTGCCCTACCCAGTCAGTGTATCCGACGATGCCCCCACGAAACTGCAATTTAAGCGGGGTCGTGAGGGTCCAGATAGGAGCTGCCCTCCCAGCCAGTGCATCAGATGATGCCCCCCCACCGGGTTTGCAACTGAAGCGGGGTCATGAGGGTCCAGATAGGAGCTGCCCTCCCTGCCAGTGCATCCAACGATGCCCCCACACTGAAGCTGCAATTGAAGGTACGGACGCCTCTCCTGTGGGCAGGCGCTGAATCAGAGTCTGTGTTGGTGCCAAAATTAGAATTTCAAATCCTGAACAATGAACTCTTAAGTGCTCTATCCCTAAGAACTTTAATTTAATTTTCTGTCGACACAGGCTTATACATTATTTTTTACCAGCCATAACTCGCTTTCTACTGTTTTCTACTGTATTTCTGATGGACCCTTAAGTTAGCTCACTGCCCAGTACAGACAAACACGCTGGCTTTATTTAATGGTGCTAACTTTATTTAATGCAGTTGATACAAAAGTAACTTCAATTAGGCAATTGATGCATGCGCTGCTCCATGTAAATGGTCTGCATCTCTCCAGTTTTAAATTGTGCATGTTTATTACCGACTGCCTGTACCGTACCTTCCTGTTGCCCTTCCTCTCAGTCGGCTATAAAATCTTTCTCCCTTCCTTCCTCAGCGGGGTCGCGGGGTCCAGATAAGACTCCCCTCCTCAGCCAGTGTATCTGATGATGCCCCCACTGAAGCTGCAACTGAAGTGGGGTCACGAGGTCAGATAGGAGCTGCCCTCCCCAGCCAGTGCATCCGATGACACCCCCCCATCGAAGCTGCAATTGAAGCAGGGTCACGAGGGTCCAGATAGGAGCTGCCCTCCCCAGCCAGTGCATCCGACGATGCCTCCCCATCGAACCTGCAATTGAAGCGGGGTCACGAGGGTCAGATAGGAGCTGCCCTCCCAGCCAGTGCATCGATGATGCCCATCCCCCAACTGAAGCTGCAATTGAGATACGGATGCTCTCTCCCTGTGGGCAGGTGCTGAATCAGAGCCTGTGTTGGCACCAAAATTTCAGTTTCAAATCCTGAACAATAAACTCTTAAGTGCTCTATCCCTAAGGACTTTAACTTAATTTTCTGTCGACACAGGCTTATAGATTGTTTTCTACCAGCCATAACTCACTTTCTACTGTTTTCTACTGTATTTCTGATGGACCCTTAAGAGTTAGCTCACTGCCCAGTATCGATAAAACACGCTGGCTTTGTTAATGGTGCTAGCTTTACTTAATGCAGTTGGTACTAAAGTAACTTCAGTTAGGCAATTGATGCATGCCACTGCTCCATGTAAATGGTCTGCATCTCTCAGTTTAAAATTGTGCATGTTTACTTCCGACTGCCTGTACGTACCTTCCTGTTGCCCTCCCTCTCAGTCAGCTATAAAAATCTTTCTCCTTTCCTTCCACAAGCGGGGTTGCGGTCCAGGTAGGAGCTGCCTCCCCCAGCCAGTGCATCCGGCGTGTCCCCCACGAAGCTGCAATTGAAGCGGGTCCGCGAGGGTCAGATAGGAGCTGCCTCCCCAGCCAGTGCATCCGACGATGCCCCCCACCGAAACTGCAATTTAAGTGGGGTTGTGAGGGTCAGATAGTAGCTGCCATCCCCAGCCAGTGCATCCAACGATGTCCCCCCACGAGCTGCAATTGAAGTGCAGACGCTCTCCCCCTGTGGGCAGGCTGAGTCGGAATCTGTGTTGGCGCAAAATTAGAATTTCAAATCCTGAGCAATGAACTCTTATGTGCTCCATCCCTAAGAACTTTAATTTAATTTTCTGTCGACACAGGCTTATACATTGTTTTTACCAGCCATAACTTGCTTTCTACTGTTTTCTACTGTATTTCTGATGGACCCTAAGAAGTTAACTTACTGCCCAGTACAGACAAAACCTGCTGGCTTTATTTAATGCAGTTGATACTACAGTAACTTCAGTTAGGCAATTGATGCATGCCACTGCTCCATGTAAACAGTCTGCATCTCTCAGTTTTAAATGTGCATGTTTACTACCGACTGCCTGTACACATACCGTCCTGTTGCTCTTCCCTCTCAGTCAGCTATAAAATCTTTCTCCCTTCCTTCCACAGTGGGATCGCGAGGGTCCAGATAGGAGCTCCTCTCCTCAGCCAGTGCATCTGATGGCGCCCAACCCACTGAAGCTGCAATTGAAGCGGGAGTCGTGAGGGTCCAGATAGGAGCTGCCCTCCCAGCCAGTGCATCCAGCGCCCGCCCCCGCACGAGCTGCAATTGAAATGGACGCTCTCTCCCTGTGGGCAGGCGCAATCGGAGTCTGTGTTGGTGCCAAAATTTGAATTTCAAATCCTGAACAATGAACTTTTAACTGCTCTATCCCTAAGGAGTTTAATTTAATTTACTGTCAACACAGGCTTATAGATTGTTTTTACCAGCCATAACTCACTTTATACTGTTTTCTGCTGTATTTCTGATGGACCTTTAAGAAGTTAGCTCACTGCCCAGTATAGACAAAACACCGCTGGCTTTATTTAATGGTGCTAGCTTTATTTAATGCAGTTGATACTAAAGTAACTTCAATTAGGCAATTGATGCATGCCACTGCTCCATGTAAACGGTCTGCATCTCTCAGTTTTAAATTGTGCATGTTTACTACCGACTGCCTGTACGTACCTTCCTGTTGCTCCTCCCTCTCAGTCGGCTATAAAAATCTTTCTCCTTTCCTTCCACAGCGGGGTGCGAGGTCAGATAGGAGCTGCCCTCCTAGCCAGTGCATCCAATGATGCCCCCACAAGCTGCAGTTGAAGACATGGGCGCTCTCTCCTGTAGGCAGGCGCTGAATCGGAGTCTGTGTTGGTGCCAAAATTAGAATTTCTAATCCTGAACAATGAACTCTTAAGTGCTCTATCCTAAGGACTTCAATTTAATTTTCTGTTGACACAGGCTTATACATTGTTTTTTACCAGCCATGACTCACTTTCTACTGTTTTCTACTGTATTTCTGATGGATCCTTAAGTTAGCTCACTGCCAGTATAGACAAAACATCGCTGGCTTTATTTAATGGTGCTAGCTTTATTTAATGCAGTTGATACTAAAGTAACTTCAATTAGGCAATTGATGCACACTACTGCTCCATGTAAGCGGTCTGCATCTCTCCAGTTTTAAAATGTGCATGTTTACTTCCGACTGCCTGTACCGTAGCTTCCTGTTGTGCCTCCCTCTTTACTCGGCTATAAAAATCTTTCTCCTTTCCTTCCACAGTGGGGTCGCGAGGTCAGATAGGAGGCTGCCCTCCCAGCCAGTGCATCCGGCGACACCCCAACTGAAGCTGCAATTGAAGTGCGGATGCACTCTCCCTGTGGGCAGGCGCTGAATCTGAGTCTGTGTGAGCCATGCTGGTGCAGTGTGCGGCTCTCCGCCACCCACCACCGCTCTTGGTGTGCTCCTAGCTTTATAGCGATCAGTCACGTGACTCCTCAGCCTATCAGCCCACTCTCCCATTTGCAGCTTATCAGCTGCAACCACTAGTAACCGCTATCCTCTGCTCCAGCTTACTCTACTTATTGCCACTATGTCACCTTTTCTAACCCTGCTATTTTTCTCACTTGCCCCACTAGCATCCCTTCCCCCAGCTGTCTTCCGAAATGGAACCGCCCCACTCATGTTCCCCTGCATTATCCCACAGCCCATCTATGCAAACACTCACCAACAGCAATCCCACGCCAAAGTGCACAACTGGGCCATCCTGCCCCACCTCTTTTCACCCAGGTCATACAGCTCTCCACCTCCCAGCCCTTTGTAGTCCTCCGCCCTCTTCCACAGGGCCCACCCCAGCCCCCAGGCCCAAACACCTCTGGAATAAATCCAGATAGTATATCATATTGCTGCTCCTCTTGGCTGGGGATATTGAAGCCAACCCTGGACCCACTCCCCAAACTCTTCCACCCCATTTTCTTTCTCAAAGGTCTCAGACTCCTGCACCTCAACTCCTGCAGTTTACTAAACAAAATAACCGTGCTACAACCAACTGCCCTATCCCTTAGCCCTGATATCCTGATCATATCTGAAACCTGGTTAAAGCCTCACCACACTGATGTGGAGGTATCCATCCTGGCTACTCAATCATCAGACATGATTGACAAAGGAAAAAGAGTGGCGGAGAACAGCCATGTACATCTCCTCTAGGCTGCAGTTTACCATGGTGCAAATTCCCTCCTTTCCAGCCCACTGACTCTCTCCTAATCAAACTCTCACTGCCACTTACCACCCCAGTGTTCGTTGCAGGTACCTACTGCCCCGGCACCCTGCACCTGCCTGACATCCTAGCCCACCTGGACACACTAAAGACCTTAACTTTGTGGGAGGCTTCACGCCTTCTGCAATTTTAACTACAACTGGCTAGCCAAAGATAATGCCCATCTCAAGACCAAGATCAAGGTTCTAAACCTCACCCAACTAATCGTGGACCCTCACTAAACCACAAAGCATAAAATCACTCACTCCTGGACTGGGTCCTATCCTCCCACCCCACAGGATCCTAAGTGCGGGCCTGCTCCCAGACTCCCTAAGTGACCACCACATGATCTTCATGATCAGGAAAGTGCACAGGCCACGCTCCCCCAAGATACTCACAAGGTCATATAATTCCCTGGACCTAGTATCGCTCTTGCAAGACCCTAGGACACGTAGACTGGTCCTTCATCCCAGTGGCTCCATCTGTTTGCTCCGCATTCACAACCTTCAAGGCCAAATTCCTAAAAGTGTAGGACTCCCATGCCCACCTGTGCACAAAAGGGTCAGGCGCCCACCTTCCCTGGATCACGCTGATATCATCAGCCAATGCCACTCCAGGGACCACGCATGGAAAGCCCACAAGAAATTGGGCACCTAAGCATCTCTCAATGCTACAGGGCCAGCGCAGCTCCTGCACCAAACTCATTCGCCAGGCTAAAAGAACTACTTCCTATTGGCCTTCAAGCGCAAACCTTAACCACCCGACAAACTTTTGGAAGTCGTTCAAATCCCTTTTCTCCCCAACCCAGCCGCCATCACCGACACTATCACCACAGGGCACTACCATCACTTACTCCTGCAAGGTAGCCGCTGCTTTCAACACCTACTTCTCCAGCTGCATGACTCGCTCCTATCATCCCTCCAGCACCCATCCCTCCATGCTCCCCACCAAGAGCACTCTTACCGACCATACAGCTTCTCCTTTCACCCTGTATCCCGGCGAGTACTCAAATCCCACGGTCCCTGAACCTAACAAGGTAAATGCCCCGGCCCTGGGCGCAAGATGTTATACTTGTCCGCTCCTGCTATAGCAGCCCCACTAGCGATCTTTTCAACCTCTCCTTCTCACTAGGCAAATTACCAACTGAATGGAAACAAGCTACCATCATACCCTCCCAAAGGGGGTGACCCCTCCTCACCGGTAACTATCGCCCCATCTCCTACCTCCCAATTCTGGCCAAACTACAGGAACATCTTGTCCTTGTCCAACTCTCTCCCTATCTGGGCGCATCCTCCTTCTTCACCCCATACCAATCCAGCTTTTGAAACTCACACTCAACTATCACTTCCCTGCTAAGAATCACTGATGGCATACTCACCAGCATGGACAATGGCCACATCACCTCTGCCATCTATGTAGACTTGGCCAAGGCTTTCGACACCGTCTCCATGCTCTGCTCCTTTCTAAACTAAAAGATGCCAGCCTCTTCAAGCCAGCTTCCAACTGGTTTCACGACTACCTGGTAGGTAGGCACCAGTCTGTAAAAATCGCCTCCACATCTCTAACCCCTACCAGTTACTGTCGGCGTCCCCAAGGCTCAGTCTTGGGCCCACTGCTCTTCTCCATATTTTTAAACGACCTCCCATCAGCCTGTCTTTTCTCATCCATCCATATGTATGTGGATGACACAGTGCTATATGCCACAGGCCCTTCCAGAAGCGATGTGGATAATCTACTACAGCAGGATTTCAATGCCATCCAGCACTGGTTCGCTCAAATCAACTATTCCTAAACCCTAAGAAAACTATGTCACTAACCTTCGGCTCACAGCAAAGACTCTCCTGCCAAGCCCCTTGCCCTCCCTTCCAAACACTGGACAGGACCCTCCTGGAAGCATGCACCAGTTTCAGATACTTAGGCATCTGGCTCAATCAGCACCTAGATTTCTCCACTCATATTGATTCCATCCATAGAAACTATTCCCTAAACTGGCGCCCTATACCGGTACAAAGGCTGCCTCCCTCTCAGTCCGGAAAGCTATTATAGAAAAGATGATCCTCCCAATACTCGACTATGGCAACATAGTCTATGGCACTGCTCCCTCCTCCTCCTTAGCCAGCCTTAACACACTTTTCACTCCTTCTGTCGCTTTATCCTCGACTGCCATAAACAACCCACCACTGTACCTTATACAGCTCCTAGCCTGCCGTCACTCCAAGACCTGAGATCAACCCACTGTGCTAGGTCCACAGGCAAATTCTGGTCCCAGTCCCTTCCCCTACCTGGCCTCTGTCCTCTCCCCACAACCACCCCTGCTTACTCCTTCAAAGCACAGACCCCAGGCTCCTCCACGCCCCTTCATGTGCACAACCAAAGGACAAGCAGCTTTCAAATCAGTCCCCAGCTCTGGGCACGCCTGCTAGCATGATATTGACACTCATCTAACCCCACCACCTCAATCTCCTACTCAGCACACACTTCTCCTCCAGCTGCTCATGCTTTTAGCTAGTCCCCACTGTGTACATGTATTTGTGTTCTCAGATGGTATTCTGTGTAATTTTATCCATTTGTATTTCCACCTCCTCTGTTTTCCTTTGTTTCTACCTGCCGATTGTCTGATATGGCAGGTGGTCCCTGTGTGATGTATAATTACTGTGCCCTGTGATGTACTATTTCTTGGGACTTGTTCCCCAGGTAGCATCTGGAATCGAGCAACCTGCTCAGTATGTCTTCCTGGTTAAACTCGTAAATAGATAAATAAATTAGTGTAGTTTGAATGTGAGGTCTTAACTGCCATTTCAGTTTGATTCTTCATTTAGTTGGGGCAGGATTGAGGATTCTAGTTGGTGAGTTTGTGACTGTGTGTTTGTAATTGAATTTGAGGTATTTTATTAACTGCCATTCTGTGTGCTTTTCCATTTAGTTAGGGCAGGATTGAGGTTCTAGCTGATACATTTGCGACTGTGTTTGTATTGGCTATGTCTGGACCACGGTGAGTGGGTGAGAGCCACTGCCAGTGGACTCCTTGGCTGATTGTTTTGAACACAGCCTGTAGTGTAGTCCACCCACACCCCAGGGCTCACCCTACATTTATAGGGTGAGTCCCATAGGCCTTGCAACATTCTACATCCATACAGGAAGTAGCAAAGAGAAAGCCTAACACAAAACAAAACGGAAAACAAATATTTGGGAGATAACAAATAACCATCTTAAGCAGGCAGTTGATTGAGGGTGAAACGGACATGATGGGAGGGTACAGTGCAGTGGTTGTGGAGCAACTGTCTTCAGGGAAACATTCTGGAGGCTGCGATGCTGCCATATCTGCAGGCACCTCTGGGTTGAGGAAGGAGGCTGCTTGTCTCCAAGCAGAGTTGGCCAAGCTGAAGGCAGCATCACTCCCACCCAGAGACCACTGGGTCCCAACCTGTACCTCAAAGGATGCCAGGAAGAGGGTGATTGGACTATGTTGGGCTCAGTTAGGGTGGGGAGGGATCGAAGGTACATCTTCAACCAGTCCACTTAGTAACTCCTATATTGTTTTGGAGGAATAGAAAGCCCACTCAGGAACCCAAGGCTGGGACCAGGAGGATGTGAGGTCCTCAGGGAGGAGCCCCAAGGAAGGGAGGCAGGGGACCCTGGAAGGGGAGTTTCTCCTATTGTCTGGGAGGTGGAGTTAGGGATACCTAACAGAGAGGTCAGAAGTGCCTCCCAGGGAAGCTCTCTGCGTGGAGGGATGGGAACGAATCCATAGGATTGCTCTGGCAATAGCTAGGAGGAAGCAGCTGGATGTCATTGTCCTCCTGGGCACCAATGACCTAGCCAGGAGAAAGGTGGAGTTAGCTAGAGTCCAGGAGGATTTCAGGAAGATGGGGAAGTCTGAAACAGATAGCATGCTTCATCTCATTCTGGAGGTGCTACCAGTCCAGGGCACAGGAGAAGCTAGGGCACTCCACATCCATACCTTCAAGTAGGCCTGGGGAAGGGAGGGGTAATAGAGGGTGGAAGAACAATGGGAGACACTGAAAGGAACTATAGTGAATATAACAAACCAATGCATTAGGATAGTGGCCAAAGGAAAAAGAAGGAAACCACTATGGTTCTCCAAAGAGGTTCGGACAAAGTCAGGACTAAAAGGCTGAGTTTCAGGTAATATAGGGGAGCAAAGGGAGGAGGACAGGGAAGTGTACCTTGAATGTCTAAGGAAGCAGGGAATGCTGTTAGGAGGGTGAAGGCACAGACAGAATAGGTCTTAACATGGTCTGTAAGCAAAGGGATAAGGTATTTTATAGGTACATCAGTGAAAGAAGAAAAACCAGGAGGGGATTGTGAGACTCAAAGAGGAGAAGGAGAGTGTAAGATGGGGATCTGGACAAGGCAGAAATACTGAACAAATACTTCTGCTCAGTATCCACTAAGGAGGGAGGGTCAAGGACCACAGTTGGGTTGTAGAGGCAATGGGGGAGAAATGGACACCAGTCCATTCACAGTGGAGAGAGTTCTGGAAGAATTCACAAAGCTGAAGGTGGATAAGACCATGGGGCCAGACGGCATCCACCGAGAATATTAAAGGAGCTGTGAAGGGAACTAGCAGTGCCTGTGGCTGCCCTGTTCACAGAGTCACTCCAACACAGGTGTTGTTCCAGAGGACTGGAGGAGGGCACATGTAGTCCCACTGCACAAAGCAGCAGTGGGAATGAGGTGAGAAACTACAGGCTAGTCAGCCTCGCCTCAGTGGTGGGAGAGATCATGGAGACACTGCTGAAAGAAAGGATAGTGGCACATATGGAATTCAGCTGTGCTCAGGATCTGAGGCAACACAGATTCACAGCAGGAAGGTCATGTCAAATGAATCTAATAGATGTTTTGATTGGGTGACTAGGAAATAAATCAGGAAGGAAGGCGGTAGGCAACGTCTACCTAGATTTCAGCAAAGCCTTCAATACCGTCCCACATAGAGGCTGATTAACAAGATGGGTAGTCTGAGCATAAGAGGCAAGGTGGTGAACTGGGTTAGGAACTGGTTAACAGACAGGAGCCAGAGGTGGTGGTAAATGGGATACAATCTGGGAAAGGGGGATGACCAGTGGGGTACCACAGGATCAGTATACTAGGACCAGTCCTGTTCAATGTCTTCATTAGTGACATTGCAGAGGAGCTGGAAGGAAAGATCTGCCTGTTTGCAGACGACACCAAGATCTGCAACAGGATGGATACTCAGAAGGGTGCAGAAAATGAAGAGGGACCTGGAGATGCTTGAAAGATGATCAGATATGTGGCAACTGAGGTTCAATGCAAGGAAGTGCAGAATAATGCACCTGGGTAGAGGAACTCTGGGAGAGCTACAGGTTGGGGGAGGAGCTGACTGTCACCAAAGAGGAAAGGGACTTAGGGGTTATCGTCTCTGATGACCTTAAGGTATCAAAGCAGTGCACAAAGGTGGCAGGGAGGGCCAGTGGCATGCTGGGGTGCATAGGCAAGGATATTACTAGCACTGCAATTCACTCCACACTGCTTTACGTCTCCTCCAAATCAATCACAAATTCCAGGTGGTATGGGGCATGTATTTACAATTCATCCAGGACTGGAAGGCCTCCAAAATGCTGAACTGGATGAAAGACTTTCGAAGCCTCCATGATCAGGCTATCATCCTCGCCCCCAAGTACCAACTCCCCAATACAAAGGTAATCCCCAGCAGAACTACAGACCTCAGACAGATGGAGCACCAGAAAACCCCTTCTTCTCCCTCTGAATGTGTGTCATGCTGTCAGGAATATATTGAAAACTACAGTATGCTGAGAACATCAGAAATATTACCAAGTTGCAAATAATTCTTACCTGATGTTGCTTGCAATGCTGAACTGGCTGTTGTCCCACTGAATAACATATTACTGAAAAGGTATGAAAAACTGGAATCAAGTGTATCCCAAAAATATCATGTAATGTTGTTTCTCACGATACTCAATAAAAGATTAACTGCAAAAGAATGTGTGCATTCAAAGCCCTTAGTGCTAGTATAGGCCACAGGACACCTAACTACCTGGGAACCAGCGAGTCCTGGAAGAAAACCTAGAACACAGTTCCACAGGAAGAAAAAGCTGAATGACCTTGTTGATCAGCTGAGAGCACACACCAGCAACATGGCTGAGAAGGTGCTTTGGAGATGCGTGAAGGCACTGAAGGACTCATAGGAGACTGGAAAACCAACTCAAAGAAGTAAGCAACAAAAGCAAGACTGCCCTCCTGTCTGTAGTAAACATATGTCATCCTGACAGAAACAGGACGATCCAGTCCCATTAACACAGAAACATAGAAAATGATGGCAGAAAAGACCACTAGTCCATCTAGTCAGCCCATAAAACCCTAACAAACCCATGTTCTCAGCCCTACTGCTACCACCCTGAGCAACCACTAAGCCATTCACTCTGCCCCAGCATGTCTGAAACCAATGATAGTTACAGCACCACCACATCAGCTGGCAGATTGGCTTATGTCTCCACCACCCTTTCCATAAAAAAGTCTTTCCACTTCCTCTTGATCCCCATCACCACAACCATCATCGGTTCCACCTATATAGTTCTTTTTCCCTACTTATATTTACATAGTTCTTCACGATTTAACGTGTTCATTTCTTTCAGGAACTTGAAGGTTTCTATCAGATCTCCCTCTCTCATCTGGTCTTCAGCGAGTCCATGTGTAGTGCCTTGAACTGATCTTCGTAAGATGTGCCCTGCTAGCCCTGAATCATTTGATCACCCTATACTGCACTGTCTCCAGCCTGTCCTTATCTTTCCTTAGGTGAGGACTCCAGAATGGGGCACAGTATTCCAGGTGGGGCCTCACCAGTGATCTATAGAGAGGTAGGTAGTAATACCTCCTTCCTTTTTCTGTCAACACTTCTTCCTATACACCCAGCAATCTTTCTCCTTTACTGTTGACCTTGTTACACTGGCTTGATTGTTTGAGAGTCACTATTGATGACTCCTAGGTCTCTCTCCTCGGAGGTTGTACCCAGCTTTATTCCCCCCACCCACATCCAGCACAATGTTCTGGGGTTCTTGTCCCTATATACATCACCTTACAGTTTTGGCACTGAAGTTAACTGCCAAACCTCTGACCTCCTTTCTAGCTTTTACAAGTCTCTTTGCATCTCCCTAACCCCTCCTCACTGTCTACCCTACCACAGAGCTCAGCATCATCTGCAAAGAGACACATCTTGTCCTGGATTCCTTCTCCCATGTCATTAAGCAGTGAAGTAGGTGGTCTCTGAACCAGTACATACTAACCCTGAGAAAATAGCTTTGGGCAAAAGACATAGCAGGTCTACCTGCTATGCGTAAAAAGCAGACTTCACCTGTATGAGGTTGTGGTGAGGTACTGTATGATCATTATGCCTGTAGAGTGAAAGATGGAGGCCTAGGTGCCTTGGCCAACAACCATTTGTCAGTGGCATTTAGAGAGCTAGAACCCATGCCATTGGCATCAGGACCTGACCGAAGGAGAGTAGGCACAAAAGCCCCTTCAGAAGGGGTCTCTATCGTGGCCTTGCTGAGGATTTTTCAGATTTGAGAGCCCAAAGAGTCGTTCAAAGTCCAAGCTCATTCAGGATTTCTTCTACCTTGGAACCAAAGAGCTTACTGTCCTTGAAAGGGGTATTCAGCACCAACAACTGCTTATCCTGGGGAAATCCAGCCACTGAAAACCAGGAGTGCTTTCATAGGACAAATACATGCCATAATCAGTTCAAAAACTCTGTGGTTTCTTTTTTGCCCCACCTCTCGACCCGTTGTACCAATCCTTCAAACTCTGTGGCTTTCTAATATAATCAGGAGGCACTTAACAGGGAAAAAAAGCCTCTATACTGACTTAAATCCAGGGAGACTGAGAGTGCAAAGGACTGTTACCAAAAAATTAAAAAGAGTTGCACTGAAGAAACCAGGAAGTGAAAGGAATCTGAAGAAAAAGGGGTGCAATTAGTTCAGACTCCAACCCAGAATAGTTTATGACTGTCAGTTGTATACGGAAAATAACAAGTGTAGTTGATTCTCTAAGAGTGAAAAAGGTTATACTGTAAAACATATGAGAGAGACATGGCAAAGTCATATAACTTTTTGTACAGTAATGAGAAAAAGAATGAGTGGACTTCAGTTCTAGTATGTCTGGGTAAGTATGCAGATTGAGAGGCTCCCACCTAAACTTACATAAAAGCACAACAAAAGTTCAAAATCTCTCAATTCAGATGTTTTCTGAAGCCTAACTGATCTCAACAAGTGCTTCTCAAAAAAAATGGCTAAACAAAACACCAACCGGTTCCAACCCTTCGCTGAAATGATTGAAGCGGAGGACCATCTGTCGGATGATGGCGATCAACAAATGAGGCCTACTCCAGGTTCAGATCTAAAAAACCTACTGTCGTGCTGAAGGCAAAAGGCTAAAAGAAAACTCCCAAACCAAATTCTGAAACTATACTCGCAAGCGATCATGGACTTCAGAGGTGAGGTCCATGAAATCGCTAAAGGACATCAGAACTGAATTGGGTACCTTACAGGCCGTGGTGGACGTGAGACCATCAGATCTCTAAATACATCTGCTTTGATGAGTTCGAGCAAACAGTTAGGGCTTTTGCAGCTGAACAACTGTCCATGTCCATAAGGCAGGAGGATGCCAAAAATCGGGAAGGAGGAGAAACATTCGGATTTTGGCCTTCCAGAAGACAATGAGGAAAATGATCCTAAGGCCTTTGCCAACTATCTATTGTGCCTGGCATTAGAATTAGATCCAGATTTCCAGTTGGATGTTGAGTGGGCCCACAGAGCTCTCGGCCCTAAACCCTCTCGACCTGAAGCAAAGCCACGTTCCTTTGTTATTCGTTTATTAAGCTACCAAACTAAGGAGGCTCTCCTGAGAAAAGCCTGGCACAGGGGCAGAGTGATGTGGGGACAACAACGTTTACTGTTTGATAATGATTACGCATCATGTACTCAAAAACAACGCCGGACTACAGCCCATTGTTCTTTACACTACGATCTCAGAAAATACGCTTTGCACTCCTATCTTGATAAATTAGTGTTTTTCTTCCAGCTGGTCAGCAAACGTACAATTCAGCATCTGAAGCCACTGCAGCTCTCTTAAATAGGGAGTCATTACTAAAAAGATGGCAGAGACAATGAAATCTTGCCAGGGACTAACAAACCAGACAGAACCTTGATGGAAGAGGTTGCCTGGATATTGTGGCAGTCACAGAAACATGGTACACAGAGAACCATGACTGGGATGTCAACATACCAGGATACACAATCTACAGGAGAGACAGGGAGGGTAAAGATAAGGAGGAGTAGCTCTCTATGTAAAGGAAGGGATCAAAGCAACAGAACTGAAGAGTAAACAGGGAGCAGATGAGGCACTTTGGGTCACCCTGGAGACAGGAAATGGCACCACAATCACATGGGGTTGTATACAGACCCCCATTTCAGGAGGAATGGACAAGGAAATGATAGAAGGCTTTCTTAGAATGGCAGAAAAGGGAGATATTGTTGATGGGGACCTGAATATGCCAGATGTTAACTGGAGCACCTTGCTGCAGGCACATCCAAGAGCAGGGTCATTCTTGATGCCCTACAGGGGCATGCCTCAGACAGCTAGTATCGAACCCACTCGGGAGGAGCAATCTTAGACCTGGTACTTTCAAATGGGATGGAGAAAGAATCTCAGATTTAGAAGTGGGTAGCCATCTGGGAACAAGTGACCACCAAACAGTGTGGTTCACGATAAACACAGCCATACAATCAAGCTATACAAAAGCAAGAGTACTAGACTTTAGGAGGGCTGACTTTGGGAAAATGAGAGAGTGCCTCAGAAAAGCACTAGCAAACAGGCAAGAAGGAGGGTGGAGGAACAATGGGGAGTGATCAAAACAGCCATCACAGAGGCAACAAGCCTTTGTGTAAAGCAAATCAGTAAAACACAACGAAGGAAAAACGCTATGGTTCACAAAAGAGGTGGCAGGGAAGGTTAAGGAGAAAAGGACAGCATTCAGGAAATATAAGGAAACACAGAAGGAGCAGGACAGAGAACTTTATCAGTTAAAGCAGAAAGAGGCTGGGAAGGCAGTCAGAATAGCAAAGGCCCAAACCGAGGAAAGGATAGCCAATTCTGTTAAGAAGGGGATAAGACCTTTATAGGTATATTAGGGAGCCAAGAAAGACCAAAGGAGGGATACTGAAGCTTAATAAAGGGGAGGGAATGTGGGTAGAGGGTGACAGTGAAAAGCAGGAATACTGA
Organism: Neoceratodus forsteri; assembly: GCA_016271365.2. NCBI lineage: Eukaryota > Metazoa > Chordata > Ceratodontiformes > Ceratodontidae > Neoceratodus > Neoceratodus forsteri. Next base: position 152,616,436 of record CM028131.1, on the reverse strand, counting down.
ACGAATATTTCTGCTCAGTATTCACAAAGGAAGAGGAGGGGAGTTACCTAAACCAAACAAGAGAAACACTCTGAAGACGAGGGTTCATACCAGTCCATTCACAGAAGAAAGGGTTCTGAAAGAACTAATAAAATTGAAGGTGGACAAAGCAATGGGACCTGATGGGATTCACCCAAGAATTCTAAAGAACTAAGGGTAGAACTAGTGACATCGCTGACTACTCTCTTTAACAAATCATGGGAGGATGGGGTGGTACCGAGGACTGGAGGAGGGCAGATGTGATTCCTCTTCACAAAAGTGGGAGCAGGACAGAGGCAGGAAACTACAGACCAGTTAGTTTGACCTCAGTGGTAGGGAAAATGATGGAATCACTGAAGGAAAGAATTGTTGAGTACCTAGAGGCCAGTGGGCAGGACCCAAGGCAGCATGGATTCACAATGGGAAGGTCGTGTCAGACGAATCTAATAGATTTCTTTGACTGGGTGACCAAAGTAGTAGACCAGGAGGGGCTGTGGACATTGCCTACCTAGATTTTAGCAAGGCATTTGATACAGTCCCACACAAAGATTAATACACAAGATAGCCAGCCTTGGAATGGGTCCCAAGGTGGTAGCCTGGATAAAAATTGGCTAGACAACAGGACACAGGTAGTAGTAAATGGAGTATACAGTGAAGAAAGGAGGGTTACTAGCGGGTACCGAGGGTTCAGTACTGGGACCGGTCCTTTTAATGTCGTTATAAGTGACATTGCAGAGGAACTGGAAAGAAAATATGTCTCTTTGCAGATGACACAAAGATCTGCAACAGGGTTGATACACAAGATGGAGTGGAAAGGATGAGAAGGGACTTGGCAAGGTTGGAGGAATGGTCAAATGTATGGCAGCTCAGATTGAATGCAAAGAAATGCAAGGTAATGCACATGGGAAACAAAACCCAGGGAAGCGTACACATAATGGGGGTGAGATACTGACAACAGTAAAAATAGAAAGGGACCTGGGGTAATTATATCAGATGACCTAAAGGTGGGCAAGCAATGTGAGAAGGCAGTAAGGAAGGCTGGGGGATACTGGGATGCATAGGAAGAGGCATCAATAGTAGAAAACAGGAAGTTGTTATCCTCTGTACAGACAGTTGGTGAGACCCATCTGAGTACTATGTGCAGTTCTGGAGACCCCATCTCCGCAAAGACATAGACAGAGTGGAGGCTGTCCAAAGAAGGGCATCCAAAATGGTGCAGGGTCTGCACCAGAAGACATACGAAGAAAGACTAAAGGAGCTTAATATGTATACTCTTGAGGAAAGAAGGGAGAGAGGGACATATAGAAACTTTCTCAAGTACCTCAAGGGAATTAACAAAGTCCAAGAGGGTAGCATCTTCCAGAAAAAGAGATGTACAAGAACAAGGGGGCACAATTTGAAGATAGAGGGGGACGGCTCAGGGGTAATGTGAGGAAGTATTTTTCACTGAGAGGGTTGTGGATGCATGGAACAGCCTCCTGAGGAGGTCGTGGAGTCAAGAACAGTGGGGACTTCAAGAATGCATGGGACAGGCATAAGGCAGTCCTAGGGGGCGGTAAGAGGAAGTAAGCTATTGGTTAACTAGGATCTGCAGCTTATCTGTTAGGTAGGAAAATGGGCAGACTAGGTGGGCCAAGCAGTCCTTATCTGCCGTCAAATTCTATGTTTCTATGTTTCTAACGTCCTAAGCAGCTCCGAGCATCAACAACTCCACTGGATGTAATTTGAGGTGCTTACAATACAGAAATCCTACAATGCCTACCTGAGCTTTCTCCTAAGACTGGCAGCTAAGTTTATTTAATTTTTGATCTGGGGCCTGTTCTTCTCCCATGAGGGTTGGAGGTGGGGGGCGATAGATGAGCTGGACTGCCATGGGTGTGAGGGGGTGTTTCTTATGGTCCGGCAACACAAAAATCCAGACTCGTAAAATCTATATGCAATTCAGCAATATGTTGCCATTTAGATCTTTCTGCAGTTCTCTGATGGCGAGGAGATCTCCTGGCTAGAGGGCAACTTTTGGAGACTGTTGCCCCCATTCCTTCCATTGCCTCTGGATGTGTTCGGTTGTCTCACAGGCCCTCCACCTACCCTTATAACCTGCTGTCTCAAAGGCTGGGCTAACCTCCTGGAGGGGGGTCCCTATCTGGAGGCCACCTTTCAAATAAGGATTGTGAATATGGACCAATGGATCAAGTGTCTCTGGATGGCTTCAGGACTGGAGTGACTTTCCAATTTTGTTTGCTTTTACTGCATTCTTCGCTTCTTTAACTGACTATGGTGGACCCGAGGAGGCTTCCTCAAGTCCTCAGCTTTCATCTGCTCCTATAGGAACAGGACAGTCAGTTGGGAATTTTCTCACTGAATTAATTGGATAATTTGAAGGGTTTGGTTTTGATCTGTGGAGGGTAACATTTTATGAAGGACTAAAGGCACCTCTTTGTTACCTAATGTTAAAGGGTTTTTTTACATGCTCACACCAAGCTATAAGAAGATCTGGTATTTAAAGTTAGATTATCTTTTCCCGCCTTTGAGTTCTATTTTAGTCCAGCTTAACATAACCGTACTCATACTATACAAGATTTTGTGACAATTGAGTATCAGAATTTTGAGTGGACAGCTCATTTGGGAAATGATTGGTAAATGATCCAAGATACATTGGTTCCACCATGGAGTGGTAATTTTTCCACCCATTAGGGGCCCTACTTTAATCCTGGGTTTTTAATCTCGAGGTTTGCTTGTGGAGCCCTACATTACTCTCCTACTTCCTCTGGAAATCAGGACAGGATGTCAAAGAGGAGATCAGAAAGATTACCTCCCACTTAGGGGTCATATTGTATATAGTTTTGGTTAAGGCTATTAGGGTTACTTGTAGTTCTAGTTTTTGTGTTTTAGCCATGGGCTATTTGACCCATGATATTCAGAGTTTTACTGGGGGTCGGGAAACTTTCTTTAGCTCTATACAGATATCTGAATTAAGATAAATTGCCTTAAGAGCCAAATTGTTTGACCTACATTTTATTTTTACTGTTTCCTGATTACTACAGAATATTTTACCAAATAGATCGTTGTTATGAAAGTGGGGGACACACATGTCAAGAATATTTGTTAATCAGGTATGCTTTAATGATTTACATATTTTAAAAAGCAGTCAGTGAATAGCTTTTCTTGGACAGCTGGACCGTGGTCCCTGGGAGAGTGTGGTCTGGACTGATAGCTCTTCATTCACCCTGGGACAAAACAAATTTTAACTAAAATACTAAGCAAACAATATGACATAAATTAATCCAGTTAAATTATATCACAAAATATTAATGGTCTCCATGACCCCATCAAAAGAGCTCGCCTTATGCAGTATCTTAACAAACAAGTATCAGATCTTAATTTCCTTCAGGAGACTCACCTCTCAGACACTAAGCAACTTAAATTAAAATGGAGAAATAAGTACCGGTTGTGGCATCATCACACCGAGGGGTAAAAAGAGGGCAGCTACCTAATTCCCCAAATACTCCTCTAGAAATATTATAAACACATATTGATGCCCAAGGTAGATATGTAATAGTCAAGGGTCTTTGTATGGCCAGAAGGTCACCTTAGCCAGTGTATACTTTCCTCCCTCAAACAAAATTTCCAACATTGTGGAATTATACCAACAATGTTGGACCTCTTTCATGGCCAGTTAATTTTAGGGGCGATCTTAATTTGACCCTATCACCACATATTGATTGTTCTAACCAGCAGTGACAGAGGAACTCTACAACCACAAAACAGTTCAAAAATACCATGGATCACCTAGGTCTTGTAGAGTGTGGAGCGCCTATTCCCTCTGCACCTTGTTAACTTATTCTTCCCCAGATTAAGTCATATTCTAGATTAGACTATTTTATGGTATCATGTGAACATTTATCAATGGTCCAGGATATCTCTATAGGCCCGAAAATGTTATCTGACCACCACCCCTGATCTTGAATCTAGACATGGGTAGACGGAAGAAAAGACGTGATGGAGCCTGAGTCTGTTAACTTTAGTTGACAAAGAATTCCAGGAGGAAATTAAAACCAGAATCCCCTAATTTTTCTGAGAATGCTTCCCAGACATTTCTGAAGCGATTCAATGGGATGCGATGAAGGCAACAACTGGGAAAATAGTAGCATATACCACAAAAAGAATAAAGAAAGAGAGGCTAAATATCGCATGTTGTCAGATCAATTACTAAATTACTAAATGCTATACAGAGTGAGCAATACTGACCTGAAAAATTTAATTCGGGACACTAAGGCTGTTTTACAAAAATTATAAATAATAAAATACAACAATCCCTAATTTATCTTAGACAAACAGTCCACGAGGGTGGTCCGGGGTTAGGAAACTAACTCAGAAGCTTTGTTCCAGAAAACGCCTCTACTATCCTTGAGCTCAAAACCCTACTACAGAGAAATCGCCCCACACTGATAGCCATATTTTACAGGCTTTTCAGACTATTATGCTAAGTTATATTCTCCAAATTTGTCTCCAACCTCATCTGATCCCTCTCACTTTCTAAACCAAGCCAATCTTCCAAAATTGTCTACACTTTAAATCCGCCACTTGAATCTCCCATCTCCCAGTCGGAAATAATAGAGACAATAAAATCTATTAACTCTGGCGCTGTCGGTCCTGATGGTTATATATCAGAGTGGTACAAAATGTTTATCAAGGAACTAACCCCCAAACTATTCTCCTTATTTAATGAGATATCTCGGGTGGTATGCCTCCTCCATCATGGGATTTTGCAACAATTGCCCCATACCTAAACCACATAAGGATCCTACAGACACCGGATCTTACCGCCCTATCTCTATTTTAAATGTAGATTATAAAATCTTCATGGCTATTTGGGCTTCCAGATTAGAATTTATCATCCCAAAGATTATTCACCCCATCAATCCCGGCTTCATTAAAAATAGGAGTACTGCAGATAATATTCATGAGTACCCTGGTTTTACAGGAACATGTCCGACTTAGAAAAATCCCATCAGTATTTATTAGTCTCGATGCTGAAAAGGCTTTCAACGTGTCTCGGGTCATTTTTGTAGGACACCCTTGGGGCCTTTCTTTTTCCCTCCTCATTCCTATCGTGTTTAATTAATCTTTACAGGTCCCCGAAAGGCTTATGTCAGAGTCAATGGTACCCTGTCAGCCCCACTCCAATTGGGCAGAGGAGCGAGACAGGGGTGTCCTTTCTCCTTACCTCTTAGCTCTCTATCTCAAACCTTTGGTGTCTGTGCTGAGGGCTACGATCATGGTGGAAGGTATATCAATAGGTCAACAGGAATATAAACTTAGTATGTTTGCAGACTATATTTTGTTAACCTTATATCTATTCCTGCAATGTGGACTATATTGAATTAGTTTGAAAGAATAGCAGGATTCAGGTTAAACATGGCCAAACGGAAATCTTGCCTTTAATTATCGCCTCCTCCACAGTTAAAAAGGCTTATCCCTTTAAGTGGTTGTCCATCAAGATTAAATACTTGGGTCTTCAGGTCCCTTAGATCTGGAGGTCCTGGACACTAAATTATGAGCCTCTTACATTACTAATTCAGTCAGACCTTGACAGGTGGTCACTGTTTTTTTCTCTTTCACCAATGAATAGAGATCATACGGACTAATATCCTTCCCAGGTTACTGTATTTGATCCAGAATATTCCTTTTTCCCTCAACATATTATTTTAAGTCCTGGAATAGATTATTATCTGGTTTCATTTGGGGCAGGAGCACCAAGATAAGGTTATCGATCCTTAAACTATCCTTGGCCCAGGGAGTTTCAACCTTCCAGATTTTCATTTATATGCCAAGTCAGCGCTCCCAAGATACTAATTTTGTGGTTGGCAGAGTCCTATGAGTCTCTTTGGAAAACCTTAGTGTTCCACTTGAATGACCTTTTTGACTTTAAGAGGATTTTGTTCTCTTCAGATGAGAGATCAGTGCGATATGTAGCCTTCATCACCATTACGGCCCAACCTTATAAACTTTGGAGATGCATGAGAAAGTCTGTTCCAACCTGTACCATTTAGGAATACTGCAAGCTAATCTCCGAGGATGAGACATTTGTTCCTATTTTTATGGATCAGGTCTTTTCTACTTGGAGAAGATTGGGACTTTCTCAAGTTTTCCAATTCTCTCCCTCAAGGATTCTCCTTTGAAAAGTTACAATCCCAATACAATCTCCATAACTCAGACCTATTTCGTTACTTCCAGGTTCGTAACCATATACTTTGAAATAGGATTACCCAGGTTAATATGCCTTCCCGACTCCTGATTTACTAAAATTATTTATAGAAGCTACTCGAGGGAACCTGGAAACACATATCATAGGAACTATTTATAAAGGGTTAAGAAATGAAAGCATGCATCTACTGCCTCTATCCTACAGGAGGTGGAATAGAGACTTATATCTGGAAATATCCATGGAGACATGGCTGGGGACAGCCTTGAGGGTGGTAAAGACCTCCTCATCTACTTTATGGAGGAATTTGCATGGAAATGCCACTCCCGCTACTTCTGAGCACCAGTGGTCCTCCTTAAATTCCTCCCAGAAAATATGGGGTTTGTTGGAGAGGTTGCGGTTGCCCTAGGCTTCCCTGGGGCATATTTTTTACTCTGCCCTAATTTGATGCCTTTTGGCTTACCATTCAGATGGAACTTACTACTTTGTTTAGCCAGTCAGTTGAATTAACAGCGAATAGACTTTACTAGGGATCTTTCCAGACCACACTCCTCCATGGGTTAATACCCTTTACCAACATGTTTATTAGCTGCAACGAAATCTATAACCCGACAATGGATGTCAGCACAGATACCAACAGTGGAGGAATGGAGATCTATAATGTCTGATTTATACCAATTAGAAAGTCTTAATGTAAAGATACAAAATAAAAATCCATCTCACATGTCTAAATGGCAGAAGTGGGTACTCTACCATTCAGCGGTGGACCCTACCTTTTGCCCTTAAATAATACCTAAACAACATTTTGACAACAAACTATTCAAAAATCGGACTCTGTAGGTGACTAAAGGAAAGGCTGCTGTATTCATTAATGCTAAAACTACATTTACATAATGTACCTAAATGTGGTTCCAGAGCATTTGAAAACTGTAAAATCAGCCTTCCAATTTAGAAAAACTGTCTTACCTGCTTCCTAAAATGGCATCAAATGTGATGTGATGACATCATCTGAGCCAAAGTCAGAGAGATATATGGCTCTCTATAGTGCTAACTAGTTCTTTTTCCCTTTGTATAGAAGTGTTCCACCCAATGGTCAAAACCATGTGCATTCTTTTATAATGCACATGTTAGGCTAGGTTCTGTTAATTTTGTTTACTTTAACATGCTGAAAATGTGTTTTAATCCAACGACTTTCTCTTGGCAAACCACAGTGCAGTACAAATCTTGAATAACCTGGTGGTCTAGTGATTATGGTGGATCCAGAATGCTACAGTGGGGTGTTGGGTGGTGCATGCTTAATATGCACTTTTAACATTTTATTAAACCTTTATATTTTCTGCTATTATTCTTTTCTAGCACATTTTTGACAGCACCTACAAATATAATCCATAGTTTGAATGTAAACATTTGTACAATCAATAAATCAGACTTCTTCAACAAAGTGAAATGCAGCAGCAGCTCAAGCAAATATGTTACTATGTGTTGGGGGTTGCAGCCACACCCTTCACCACCCCTAGAGTCACCACTTTTTGTAGCAAAGTTCTTGTGCAGTCCAATGTTAGAGTTCATACTTTCTCGAAACTCAAATATATGCTTGTCTTGTCCTCTTTTCCATGGGAAATAATAATAAGAATAAGAATCAGCACTTATATATTGGTTTTCATACACACTGTATCCCAAAGTGCTTTACAAGCAATACTAGACTGATAGTGAAGTGACTGAACGGTAGTGGCAGCTGTTCCATACATTAATATCTACACACAGCCTTGGACAATTGCATGCACTGGTTTTATAGGAAGGGAATGTTGGCCAGGACAATTGGGTCAGTTAGTGATCAAGGTGCTGGCAGCCCCACATCTTATTTCTCACAGTAATCTGCTCATATTTCTCTCCTTCTGTCTTCCCCTTCCTGAATATAGCAGTACCTTGGCCTTCTCGGTCCTCCTCTGGTATCAGTCTTCTATCTCCTCCTCAACGAAAACTTGTGAGCTCATCACCTCTTCTGCATAATGAATGCAAGTAGTACAGTTCCCATTTTATTTTGACATATCAAATATAAAATATCTTTCCAGTAAGTCAGGCTCATATCAGCAGGGAACAAGGGAATGATGGGCTCTCCTATCCTTAAAGATCTTGGCTACCTTTGATCAGGCACTATTAAATGATGGGTGTGCACATCATTATGCAGTCATTTAATAGTGCCTAATCATAGGTGGCTTAGATCTTATATGAGTAGGAAAGCCTATTTTCCTACATGTGCCATGCTGCTATCAGCCTGGCTTACCAGAAGATCATGTTTATTATTAATATGTAACTATAACACGGGAGGCTGTACTAACCACATTCATGATGTGGAAGGGTAGTGAACTCACCAGTTTTTGGTGTGGGGAGCAGGTGAGAAGAATGAATGCCAGAGAGGAACTGAAGAGGCCATTCCAGCAGGGTGCAGCTATATTCAGGTTAGTTGAAGACATGAGGGAGGACGCTGAGCAGAGCACTGTGAAATCTGAAATGTGGTGTGCCAGCATTGTGCTCACTACCTGACTGTGGATGGAGTAGCCAACAATGACAAATACTCAGAGTGGCAGGGCTGCACCTAAACTGTTACTTGAATTCAGTGTAGAGAGATTATGGGAGGGGTGGGTGTTGACATTTGTTAGGACAGTATTGAGGAGTTGTGTGTAGCTCATTCAAGATTTGGAAGGTAGCCAGCCAACTCGCACTGTGGAGTAGAGCACAGAAAAGTACTGGAGAAGAATTGCTGAGAAGGTGAGAAAAAACACAACAGGAACTGTACATACTACCATCACTGTGCAGGAGGGTGGTGATCCACTTAATATTTACTGTGGGAGCAGAAGTCAGACATTGAGAATGTGAACTGGAGAGTGATTTGGGAGGCATTTTTAACATTGCCAGCTTATGATGCGTATCAGTATAGGTGTGCACAACCCTCTGAGGTACAAGATTACAATCTGAGGTGTGATAATTTTCTTCATGAGACCCAAGCTCATATGCAGCCCCAGGCAGTACTAAGGACAGGTATGGATGGTGGGGTGTTCAACAGAAGGCAGGCTAGGTGCAGGGGTTCACATGGAAAAAGAAAGCCTTATTTGTGGATTAACAAGACAGCATGAGCTTTAGAATGGAACAAGACCGTACTTTGTTGTGTGACCTGAGCAAGTCACTAAGCTTCCTTGTGCTCGAGGCCACACCTGTAAACAAGCTGTCAGCTTAGTGTGTCTCTCCTGGTTAACAAAAACAAAATTCAGTGCATCATATAACCACTAGATCATCAGGTATTTGAAGTGTTGTACTGTAATGCAGTCTGCCAAAGAAAAAGTCAGCTGGATTTCAAGACATTTTCTGCAAGTTAAAGTAAACAAAATGAACAAAATCATAGCTTAACAGGTGTACTGATCAAAATAATCCACAAGTTAATACATGGTGTTGATCATTCTGGTACAACAATTCAAAACAAAGAGGGAAAGAAGAACTAGTTAGCACTATAGAAATATACGTGGATCTCTGTCTCTGGCTCAAATGATGTCATCATGACTCATCACTTAACACACTTGGCAGACATCTTAGGGAGAAGCCCAGGCTGTTTTATGAATGTGAAAGGCTGATGTTTACATTTTCAAAAGCTATGAAACTGCATTTATGCTATTTACATAAATGCAGTTTAACATACATGTAAACAGCAGCCTCTACTTTACCTCAAATGAAGCCAGATTTTGGGATTTGCAGTTTTAAAAACTGCTTGTTTAGGTACCTTTAATTTATCAAATTGGCAGGGGTAACAGATTATTTACTCACATAAGGGGATGAGTGGGTTGGGGAGTGAGAGTAACTTAGAGTAACAATTAATGTCTAAATGGAGTTAAACTAGCATTTTATATTTAAGGGCCCTGTAAGTTATGGTAAATATTAGCTTAACTACCAGGTTAAAAATGGACTTTTTCCACCCCAAAGTAAAAATAATATCATGGAGATGGACTTTCTCTAGCAATAATTAAGTTCAGCCAATGGTAATCGCTCAATTATATTTATATCCCTAGGAAAAATGATTTTACTGACTGCTCTGTGCTGCTGTCTACTACCTTTTCTATCTCAATACATTGTACAGTGTCTTGACGTGTTTAAAAACTGCTATAATAAAAGAAATTACAAAAAAGAAAAGAATGAGTTATATACAGCTAACTCCTAAATTATAATAGCAAGTCCCTAGCACAGGGTAGTGTCTCTCAGTTACTTTCTGGGGACTACTGGGCCATTGCGCTGTACTTAGATATAGGTGGGACCTGTGTGGAGACCCTGATTCAGCTGTTTCAGTTAAGTTACTATATTTGTTTATCACTTTCTAGGTTTCTCTACTTAAATAAGAAATGTACTAAGCAGCCTGTTGTATTCTTTTCTGTTCCTTCATTTCTGTTCCTTTCAGTGATGTTAGTCTCTGCTACTGTGAGAGGGTAACGAGACGGATGTGATGAAGTTGCTTAAGAACTAGGTTCTGGCTTATTTGAGCTAGACCCGAGGCTGGTCCCTATACAAGACACAGCTGCTTTCTGTTAACCTGATTAATCTGAATGTCAATAGGCTAGACTGAGGGAGGTTTCTACATTGCATATAGTTCTACATTATTTTTTCAGTTGTACTACAGCACTATAATATATAGTAAATTTACCAGAGGGACTGGAGTGCCAGACAGGGTCCCAAAAGGCAACAGTGTAGGTACTGATTACCTCCAGCTCCCCTTGTTGACCAGTACATTCGGTTGTTTCATGCCATACCTATGGGTATGTAGCTTGTAGACTCCAGTAGAGCTATGTATTGGCTCAGCTGGGTCTGAATCAAGTGTAGTTGTGCTCTAAACTATATAGAAATATAGAAATTGTCAGCAGATAAGGACTGCTAGGCCCATCCAGTCTGCCCATATGCCTATCTTTTTTGGCCTTGGACCCTCTTTAGTCAACAGCTCTCTTACCTTCCCCACAAAGGGTTCCTTTATGCCTGTCATGTGCATACTTGAACCCTCCACTGTGTTTGCTCCCACCAGCTCCTGTGACAGACTGTTCCATGTGTCCACCACCCTTCCATGAAGAAAACTTCCTTACAGTTCCCTGACCCTGCCTCCTTCCAATATCATAACATGGCCTCTTGTTCTTGTACTCCTCCTGTATTTAAAAAGTCACCACTCTGCACCTTGTTTATTCCTAAGGTACTTGAAAGTCTCTATCATGTCTCCCCGCTTCTTCTTTCTTCCAGTGAGTACATATCGAGGTCCTTCAATCCTCCTCATATGATTTCTGGCGCAAGCCATGTACCATCTTTGTCACCCTTCTCTGGACTGCCTCCACCCTGTCTATGTCCTTTCAAAGGTGTAGCCTCCAGAATTGTACACAGTATTCCAGGTGGAGCCTCACCTGTGTTTTATACAGTGGTATCACCGCCTCCCTCCTTCTGCTAGTGATACCTCTGCCTATGCACCCGAGCATGCCACTGGCCTTCACTGCAACCTTTGTACACTGCTTAGACACCTTTAGGTTGTCAGAAATGATAATCCATAGATCTCTTTCTTCCTTGGTGACTGTTAGCAACTCCCCATTCGGTAGTTTTCCACTGAGTTTCTGCGTCCCAGGTGCATTATTTTGCACTTTTGGAATTGAACCTCAGCTGCCACACCTCGGACCAGTTTTTCAGTTTTCTTAGGTCCGCCTTATTTTCTCCACCCCTTCCGAGTATCTATCCTATTGCAGATCTTGGTGTCATCTGCAAACAGGCAGACCTTTCCTCCAGCCCTTCTGCTATGTCACTGATGTAGACATTAAACAGTGCTGGCCCAAGGACTGACTCCTGAGGTACCCCACTTGTTACCCCTCTCCACGGATTGGATCCTATTTACCACCACCCTCTGCCTCCTGTCTGTTAACCAGTTTCTAACCCAGCTTACCACTTTTTGACCCATGCCTAGGCTACCCATCTTGTTTACCAGCCGTTTATGAGGGGCGGTGTAGAGAGCCTGCTTGGACTCGGTAGGCCCATCCACTGCTCCTCCTGATTCACCTCCTTTGTGACCCAGTCAAAATCTATCAGATTCATTTGACATGACCTCCTGCCATAAATCCATGCTGTCTTGGGTCCTGGGTACCGTTGGAGTCTAGGTGCCCCACTATTCTTTCTTTAAGCAAGGCCTCCATGGTTTTACCCATTACTGATGTGAGGCTGATTGGCTCTAGATTCCCACCTTCTCCCTGCTACCATTTTTGTGAAGAGGGACTATGTGTGCCTCCTCCAGTCCTCAGGAACCATCCTGTGTTGAGTAAATCCGTGAACAGAGTTGCCAGTGGCACCACTAGCTCCTTCCATAGCTCCTTTTAATATTCTAGGATGTATGCCATCTGGCCCCATTGCTTTGTCCACCTTCAATTTTGTGAGTTCCTCCAGGACTCTCTCCACTGTAAATGGGCCGGTATTGACCTCCCCCTTCATATCTGTTCCCCAGCTGTGGTCCCTGTCCCTCCTTCTTCAGTGAATACTAAGCAAAAGTATTTCTTCAGTATTTCTGCCTTTTCCAGGTCTCCTCCTTAAACTCCCCTCCTCCCGTTAAGCCTTACAATCCCTCCCTGGTTTTCCTTCTTTCGCTGATGTACCTAAAGAATGTCTTGTCCCCATTCTTTATCTGTCCTAATTTTTCCTCCATCCTCACCTTCACACTCCTAACAGCCTTCCTGCCTCCGTAGACACTTTAGGTACACCTCCCTGTATTCTTTTCTTTTGAGTCATCTTATATTTCCTGAAGCCCGCCCTTTTGGCCCTTACCTTCTCTGCCACATCTTTGAAGAGCCATTGTGGTTTTCTCCATCTCTTGCCTTTGCTTATCACCTCATACATTGGTTTGTTACCTTCCCTATGGCTTCTTTATGTGTTCCCACTGGTCCTCAACCCTCCTCTCGCCAGTGCATCTTTGATGCACTTCCCCATCTTATCAAAGTATGCCCTTCTGAAATCCAAGACCCTTGCTTTTGTGTGACTGAACTGCGCCCTGTTCCCAAGCTAAACCACACTATGGGTGGTCGCTGGACCCCAGTTGACATTCTACCCTGACCTCTGTGATCCTGTCACTGTTTGTAAGTAGTGGGTCCAGATTGCGCTGTTCCTGGTGGGATCAGGCACTAGCTGCCTGATACCTGCCTCCTGTAGGAATCCAAGATGTCTCTGCTGCTGGTTGAGGCCACAGCTGGGATGGTCCGATCCACGCCTGTTAAATTAAAATCACTCAGCAGCAGTACTTCCCTTTGTAGCCATCACATGAGTTGCTTCCACTAGCTCGCTTAGCCACCTCATCCCCTCTGCACGGAGGCTTGTAGATCATGCCCATGGGGATTTATGTGCTTGCCAGACTCAAGGGTGTCCCACAGTGCCTCAGCTTCCCTGCCTATCTTGTACTCTCCATTGTCTTTACCCTTCCCTGACATACATGGCCACCCTCCACACTTTTTTACTCCCCTATCCCTCCTGAATAGAGTATACCACAGTACATGACATTCCAGTCATGAATAGCGTGTACTAAGTCTCTTTATATTTGTTAAAATACCAATAAACATCTGACTACAAGCAGTGTCAGTGGCTCAGTAGAGTTACACTCTCACCTCTGAGGCCAGAAGCTCAGAAGGCTGTGGGTTCTATTCCCACACCAGACACTTGAGTTAAATCGCAATACTAACAATGTAGTGCAGCATTAGGAGGTGCTGAATGTGTGAGGTGCTGTCTTTCGGATGAGGTGTTAAACCGAGGTCCCATCTGCCAGTTCAGGTGGATGCTAAAGATCCCATGGCACTTTTCAAAAGAGTAGGGAATTTCCCGTGTCCTGGGCCAAATGTCCCCATTAACTAAAATACCACTAACAGCTTAATCTGGTTCAATGTCAGTTGGCATCCATCTGTATCCTCCCCCAAGATAAGGCTGAAAAAGGCAGAATTGTCTAGTCCTCCTTTCCGGTCAACAAAACTAAATAAATAAAAAAACACCAAGTTATAGTGTCTCGCTGAACATTTTGTGAGGGAATTATATAGAGAATACTGGATGGGTAACTCTGCAGAACCAGTATGTTCTGACTCAGAGGTTCTGATTCCCTGACCTCGAGAGCGAAGCTTGAGAGGTCCATGGGAATCAGAATCCCGAGGTGGCAAAACACACTGGTTGTGCATAGAGTTCCTCATCCTGTATTTTTATAGTGTATAGTACTGTGTGAAATATTTGTTTTGTGAGTTCTTTTACTTTCAAATTGAAACTGACTCATGCAGTCTCTAGAGGTTCTAGAATGCTGTTCTAACACAGTAGGGTAGAATCCCATTCCATGACCTCGAACTGTGGTAGAATAGCATTTTGAAAGGGATGCAATTCTATACAGAACAACACTCCACTATACACTATAATAGAAGGAATGGCTGGGATCGGGTGATAACCATATCTATAATAACTGGTCAGCAATTTCTCTCAATGTACTGACCAGGTTGATATTTTCCATAACAACCGGCTGGTTGTTATGACATTCATGAGCCATGCCAGTCAAACTATGCTGCTGCCTCATTGGCCAACATTCTGTATGTGGGCGGGGCCAAACAGTCTCACAAACTGCTGGAAAAATTGCTGGCCTGTTATTATAAAAATAAAAGATGGGGAGGGTGTTTGATGTGAGAATTTAATGCACACCCTCATTTGTGGGATGCTTTTGATAAACCCCTGGGGCTTAGCCTCGGGTTTGTGAGCATCCACAACTAGTGTGCATTAAATTCTCATATCAAACCCTTCCTCATCCATTATTCTCTATGTAATCATTCGAAGTGGTTGCTAGGCAACATGGAAACCCAGAGCACAGCTTGGAGGTTTGCTGTAGCCTAGCAACCACGGAGACGTGATTTCAGCATGGTTGTCACCGACCCCAGCCATCATCTTTATAGTGTATGGTCAAAAACACTGTTTGCATTCTATGTGTGAGAATTATGGAACTCTGCTGCATTCCTTTTGTTATGCCACTATTTGGAAGTTCTGAAGAGTGGTTAATAACTTTTAAAATTCTAAACAGTGCATAACAAAGCTGTGTAACTGCTGATTATGGTGGTTAATAGGCACTTACCATACATTATAACTAAATTTGAACCAGACAAATGCCTGAGGGCCATCAGGCTGACCCGTGAGTTATTAAGGATTGTACTCAAGGAGTTGGCTGCTCTCATTATACACATATTAACACAATCAGTAAAGGAGGAATAGTACCAAATACGTGGAATGATACCTCTGTAGTGCCTATTTCTATAAAGGGCAGAAGTAAAACAGCAAATATAGGACTACTAGCCTGACATTCATTATTAGAAAATTAACTGAGTTTGTCATTAAATGGAATGGAGAGTGTTATGTTCGCTAACAAGATATGGGATCAGCTCCACAAGGATTCTAAAAACTAAAATCTAGAGCATGCACCACCAATCTAATCATCTTCCATGAACTATTAGTAGAGCTCTTGACAACAATAAACCTGTCAATATGATATATTTAGATTTTTCATGAGCTTTTGACAAGGCGCCACACTGTGAGTTAATTGTTGTTCTAGTATCCATGGGGTTTAATACTAGCATAATAGGATGGAGTAATAACTGGCTAACGGAGAGACAGATGAATGTTATAAATTGGTACTATTCAACATAGGGTATGGTGACTACTGAGTTCTGCAGGAGTCACTGTTGGGTCCACTGTTATTTAATATTTTGTAGATAATATGCATTAGAATATCCATAAATAGACCTCAAAGTTTGCAGATGACATAAGTTAACAAGTATGGTGGGTACAGAGGAAATCTGAATTATCTCTATAACTGGCCCAGTGATAACAAATGAAATTCAACACCGTCATGCTGCACTTGGGAAATAAAACTCGCAGGCTAAATACTCACTGGGTGTAACTACATTAAAGACAACAACCCAGGGAAAAGACCTGTTTTAATTAACTATTGTAACCCTCCTTCCTCGGGTGGGGGCCTTCGTCAATTTGCCCCCACCTTGGCTGCGCTGGTCTCCATTTCCTCCCTGCTCCCCATCGTGCTCTGCCACCAGTCCTGGATATCAATTGCCCCACTAAGTCTCCATCTGGCCCCATGTTGTTATTTTGATTATTTGGGGCTGCAGGAGCAAAGTTATGGGACCACCTCAGTGCCTGCACTTTAAATGTGTGAGCGGGGTCTGTGCATTGCATTAGCACCTTTCTGTTTTCTTGATGCTCCTGTGGCTAAACAAATGCCTTTCTAATGCTCCCAACTCCCAGGTTAAGCTAGTTGGAGGTTGGAGACATGGAGGAGGTGGAGGGTTGTGGGATAACAGATGGACCAGACACCGAACTTCAGGTTCAACACACACTCTCTGTGTGATGTTTATTCAAAATACAGAAACTAACCTTTAGCAATGGCATATTCCTTCTTCAGTACATCAGTTTTCAGCAGGACTGTGTATGTCCTTTCTCTGCACTTAGCCAGCATCTACTAACACTGATCTCTCGATCTACACATTTTAGTGAAACCCTTCACCCTATGTGGGCCTTTGTTTGCTTGAGTAGTGGGGCTCAAAAGAGAGAAAAGAAAACAAGCTATAGACAAAGAATCTCAATGCAGAATCACTAAAAAGGGTTACCACAAAGGGCATTGGCAACAAATTAAGTTTCAAAGAAATACAACATTATACATACTTCCATAATAAACGCATCATGGGATATATGCAAATCACCATGAAATTTCAGACTTGTCAGTTTACAGCAATTTACATGCATCTTAAATAGCACAACTAGATTGGTGAGAGGCACATGTGGTGCCAATCCATAAAGGGGGTTGAGGGAAGTACCAGGTAACTATAGACCCATCAGTTTGACCTCAGTGGTGGGAAAATTAATGGAGAGTGATACTGAAATTTAATTTCCCTCATTTAAAGGAACGATTGGGGTGTACTTGGAGGTGGGAGGTCTGGATTGTCGGCAACATGGGTTTGTGCAGTAGATCATGTCAAACCAATCTTGTGGAGTTCTATGAATGGGTAACATCACTTACTGGACAGGGAAAGCTTGTGGATGTATTATTCTTGGACTTCAGCAGCGTTGACTTCTGTCCCCACAATGGTCTGGTGGAGAAACTGCTGGGGTTGGGAGTAGCCCTTTGATGGTCAGATGGATTGAAAACTGGCAGATGGGCGCACCCAGAGAGTAGTGGTGGGTGGGGAGCCCTCAGACCCTGGAGAGGTTGTTGGTGGGAGTACCCGCGGGGCCTCGGTCCTGGGTCGATCCTGTTTAATGCATACATATCGGACATCAGTGAGGTATAGGGTGTGAAATGAGTCTCTTTGCTGATGACTCCAAGATGGGAGCAGTAGTTGAGGAGAAGAGGGAGGTTGGCCTTGCAAGGGTCCTGGACACCCTGGAAAGCTGGCTCACACATGGAAATTAAATTTCAATATCACCGCAAGGTGTTACATCTTGAGTGGGGAACCCTAAACACAGGTACACCCTTGGGAGGGGAGGCACTGGAGGCCTCAATAGGGGAAAAAGACCTAGGGGTCATGGTAGATGCATGTTGAATAACTCTGAGCAGTGCAGGAGAGTGGCTAGCAAGGCAAACAGGATGTTGGGATGCATCATAAGGGGATCACCTCTAGGAGCAGGGAAGTGATTCTGCTCGTTGTACAATGGACTGGTTAGACCACACCTTGAGTACTGTGTACAGTACTGGAGACCACACTTCAAGAGGGACATACAGCCCTGGAGAGGGTACAGAGGAGAGCAACTATGATGATACGAGGACTAGGGATTTAACGATGAGGACAGACTTGAGGAGCCCTGCCTGTTTTGATTGGAGGAGAGAGATTTGGGGACAGATTGAGTCTTCAAGTACCTCAAGGGATTAAATAGGGTAAACATGGAGGGATCTTTAGACTCAAGCAGGAGGTATCACCAGAGGGCATGGTTTGAAGCTGGAAGGTGGAAGGGTGAGGGGGTAAAGAGGAGGAGGTTTTTTCTGAGAGGGTGGTGGACCCTTGGAATGCACTGCCTGGCGAGCTGGTTCAGAGATCCACAGTGGAGGGCTTCAAGAGAGGATGGGACAGACACAGAAAGTGGATGTATCAGATGATAGCCTGGCCCAGGGGGGTGGTGATGGATGATAGGGTTTCTGGAACACAAGGGAAGGCCTCGGCACCCAACTAGGATCTGAGGTTCGAGAAGACTCGAGAGACTGTAAGGCCTAATCTGGACGGCAATTAGTATGTTAGTATGTTAACTAACTTAATTTTTTATAATAGTCACCTAGTACTTTTACCATTATCAAAAACACCTAGTGCCATGGTATTTTCAACATTTACAGGTTTCATAAACATAAGGGCCTGGATATTCAGACTGCGCCAGGCAGGGCGCAAGCCTGGGCGCAGCTCAACTGGGACGCGCCAGGAGTGCTGGGTGATGATTCACCAGCGCAAAGCGCCATGGCTCGGGTACCGTTGAATATGGCAACATGGCTACCCGCATTGCGCGATGGCACAGTGGCACTGCACCAGTGCAAGTGGCAAGAGAGGAGCGGGGATGCGCCTACTGCGCGTGGTTGCGCTTAGGTACAGGAACCGCAATATTCAGCGGTGGATATGCAAATGGGGCCATAATGCATGCAAGGTGCAACTGGGGCCATTAGCATGTCATTATGGCCCCATTGCATGCAGATGCGCCAATCCCTGGCGACTTGCACCTGGCGCCCTGTCAGGCTGCAGCCGTCGGGGACCGACGCCCTGCACATCATGGCGCAAAGTGCCCCAATGCCCGTTTGCAGGTGTATGTAGAATAGAATATTTAAACATATCCCTGGTGGTCCAGTGGACCGCTTCAACCCGATCACGGGCATATGTATATCCTAAATATTATAAATTATCCCTGGTGGTCAGTGGACCAACTTCCAGCCAGTCGTGGGCATATATATAATACAAAAATTATAAATTATCTCTGGTGGTCCAGTGGGCGCTTCGACCTCGCTGACATATGTATAATACAATATTTTAAATATCCGTGGTGGTCAGCGTCCTCCTCCGCCCCCTTCAGACCCACTACCTCTGCTCCCCCCAGTCACGCGGTAGCTCCACCATAGCTGCCCGGCAGCCCTCCTGACTGATCCGTACGCATGCGGCTGTATGCCCATTGGTCCACAGCATGGGCCAATGGCCATGCACACCGCATTACATTATACAGTCCCGATTGTGAATGGATCCATCTACATATCTGGACTGTGTAGCACAGCACATGTGCATGCCCATTGGCCCATGCTGTGGACCTATGTGTACAGCCGTACTGTATGCAGTCAGTCGGTGGGCGGCCGGGCGGCTTACGGTGAGAGCTGCAACCCACTGCTGACTGGGGAGAGCGGGGTGGCAGGGTCTGAGGGGCAGGTGGGGAGGAGGGCAACATGGACCACCAGGGATCATTTAAATTATTTTATATTATACATATGCCCACAATCAGGCTTAGAAGCGTCCACTGAACCACCAGGAGAATTTACAGTATTTGTATTATCCACATGCCCACGATCGGGCTGGAAGTGGTCCACTGGACCACCAGGGATATCTTTTCTATTACAATGCCCACGATCGGGCATGGGGGCAAACCCCAACAGACCCTGGCTCCAGAGCTCAAGTGGCCACCTACAGCTGCGGCTGCCGTGTTGCACCTTGCAATACGGCAGCTCCTGTGGGTGGCCAGCCACTACTCCTTTTTTGGGGCTCAGCTTTGAGCACCAGTGTGCACGCTAGTAAGGGTTGCACCAGCATATACTCAGCACATCCCAGGTTGAATATCAGGATGTGCCAGTATCTGTAAACACGCCCCACACTTGCGCCGCATACATTATTGATGCATCTCGGCACATCAGGATTTGAGCAGTGCAACATCCTCTCTGCATATCTCACCATGGCACATCAGTGGGTTTTCGTCTGGCGCAACACTGTTGCGCCATGCGCAACCCTGAATATCCAGTCCACGGTATATACATCAAGGTATTTTATGACATAGTAGTGCTATTACATACTGAATCCAACAACGATAAACACAACCTGTTTTACATACGCTGAAGGTCACCACAATAACCTCCCTGTACGAGGACCTCAGAGGGAAAAGGAAAATTAAAGAGGACACTATAGCATAGTCATGAAAGGAAGGGATGCCCACAGGCGCCAACCTTATGGACTAGAAATTGTAAAGGATAGTTCAGGCTAAGAAATAGAAGAACAGTTGCAACAGATTTAGGAAAAGGTTGGTCCTCAAGAGTGGCAGGAGCTCCCTGTCACAGGAGGCCACTAAGAAGCTGCCAGGTTATTTTATTAAAGAGTGCCAATGAGCGCTATAGTGATGACAATGAATATTAATGAGGAGGCATTCATAAATATTAATGAGCTCCTGCCTGCCACCTGGGGACCATATGAAACAGAGTTTGCAACAGGCAGGGAAGGACTCTTAAAATGTAACTCTGCAGTTAAATGCTAACTGAAAGAGGCTGCTAACCGACTGTGGGACAAACATACTTTAAAACTGCACTGTCTGGCTGCAGCAGGACATTATAAGTGAGGACTTCATATAAACTGCCTTGAACTGTGTACAATAGCAACCATGTCTGATACTTAGACATCCAGTGTCAAGCCAGTCAGAGATTTAGGTGCCCAAAACTTTAAAAAGGACTTATGAGAGAAGGTGTGAACCTTATTCTAAGCACCCAAATCAATATCCAATCAATAATCAAAGCATCTTAATGTATAGTAATATTTGTGATGGATAGTTAGTTCTAGCCAATTGCAGGCTGGGATATCTGGAGTGAAAACCAGGGATACTTACAGCTTGGTCAGTCTGGCTTGGGCTGCATAGCGAGGCAGAAGAGCTCATACTGTGGTAGAGAAAAGTCTGGAAGCCAGCCTAGGGCATCTTCGCCAAACGCCTGAGAACTTTTAAAAGGTTTTCTTCTGCCAGGAGAACCAGTGTTAGCAGCTAAATCTGCAGCAGTCTGAGGAACCCTGAGTTTGTGAAAATAATTTTTTAAACTGGTGTGCTAGAGACTGGATCTGCCAACTTTGTCCTGAAGCTGACAGAATTTGTGGGAAAAAGTCAGCAGGGCTCCAGTGCCTGGGAGCCTGCCTGCGTTGCTGAAATCCAGCTGTTTGAGGTGGAGCTGCCACCCAAGAGACTGTATGCTGTTAGTGCAGATTACCTCTGCAGAGGTGTGGCCGAGGAATTGTTGCTGCATCACGGAGCTGCTGATCCCAATTCAGGCAGAAGACAGAGACTGCAATCTGCACAGCCATAACTTGGAGCCAGGTAAGGAACTGCTAGCCCTTATCGAGTGGGGTGGATTGGGATGCAGGGAGCCACGGGCACGTGCCTGAGTGCTAGGGCACTCTGGACTCATTTGCGAGTCAGACCATGGGGTTACTCCTGGGTCTGGGCTCATTGTGGACCAGGAAGTCTTGCATGAGTGCTTTCATTCTCCAGCCTGCCAGTCAGGCTGAAGGTGACAAGAGACCAGACTCTGCAATCAAGTCAGAAGGTGACAAGCTGCCAGATCCTGCCACATCATGCAGTCAATTCTGCTGTCCACCTGCTTTGCTGCCCCACAGTTGTTCTTTCTGCTTAAACCCACTGGACCAGAACCTGAAAACCAGTGACTTCATAACCATGAGTAACCTAGGGCTTGCCCTGACCAGAGGGTCTAGTGTAAAGTTGCCTGTAAGTTTAAAGCTGTTAAAACCTATAGTTCCAAAGTGGTTCCAAGGGCCCCAATGCCAGCCAACCCGTGGCAATGAGCAGGTCTGCACTTTAACCTGGATACCCAGATAGATAAAAAGGGGTGCTGGTACCAGTGGGAAGGAAGGCTTGTATGCGGTTGGGAAGTAGGCACTGTTATTGCAACTGTTTGCATATTCAAACTGCCACTGTTTTCTCTGTTTTCCCATTCCCTTCTCCCATAATAAAAGGTTATGGTTGTTACTGTTAAACGTGGTTGTGAGCATATTATTAGCTACAGTCATTAATTGCATATGTTTTACAAAGTTACAGTTTAAAGTGGTAGTCTGCATGTGGGGTGACTGGGAGGGAGGTGGGCAGGTATAGCATCCCAGGGGTTGTACTACTACGAAATATCTGGCCCACCAACTTTACTCTGGGTAGGGGCACCACGATTTATTTAAATCTTTGGGAAAGAACCCTGATTGTCACCAGAACAGAACCCAGACCCCTTAACCTGTATCATAGTCATCAGGCAGGGTAGTAGCCCTCTGGTACACGGCATTTGGGGTTACACTATGATTTAACAAATGCTGCTCAGAGTGAAGCAGTGGCCACAAAGGCTAATCAATTACTGGTAGCATTAACAGAAACTATGAGAAGCTTCATGAGCAGAAGAGAGTATTAATGCCATTGTTCCAGTCACTGGCGAGACCACATTCATTAATTTGTTTGTTTTTGTTAAGCAAATAAGTACACTGGACAATCCACTGCCTATTTACAGGTACAGCCCAGGAGAGTACACAGGGATAACTACAAGGGAATACAATAATGCAACGTAAGCAAGACATGAAAACAGAAATAAAACATTGACAAACAGTAATGCTATTGGCAACAAATAACACGTTGCTATGAAGGCAGGTGGGTTGCGCCGGTCACACATAGTGGGAGTTTTTTTAAAACATGAAATTGTGGGTGCTGGGAGAAGGAGGCGGGACTGTGATTGTAGCAGGGAGTGAGGGAGGAGGTTGCATTTTAAAGGATTGGACGGAGAAGACAGTGTTGTTTTTTTAATACAGTAGTATTTTCTGAATAGGAATAGGTATGAATAGTGCTACTATTTGTTATTCATATTCAAATAACAAATGGTGCATTATTCATGGTATTCTGAAATAGTTTTGTTACTCTACACACGTAACAGAATCATAGATAATACTAGGTGTTATACTAGGATTTTTAAGATACACAGAAGGCAATAGGCCCATTATGGTACATCTCCCTCAAAGAGGATTCAATTATTCCCCAAGGTTGGCAGCAGAAAACTGTCCAACTTCAGTTTAAAAGCATTGAAGGGCTCTGCTTCAACTACATCTCTAGGCAGTGAATAGCACAACGGTATTATTCTTTGTGTTTAGAATTTACGCCTTGGGTCCTCCTGGGGAAGGTTAACCTCAGTTGATAAATGTGGCCTCCCAGAGAGTAATCTCTATGGTTTATAGACAGCCCAAGGTCTGCCATGAGCAGTTTATCTGGTAATATACTGTATGGTACATTAGTAAAAGATTGTCCCTAGTTCTTCTAAGTTCGAGTGAATACATTTTCAATTCTATTAGTCTCTGTTCATAGATCTTATTCTGCATCCCTTCCACCAATCTTGTGGCCCTTCTTTGTACACTCTTCAACCTCCTAACATCACCATGCAGGTAGGGACTCCAGAGCGGTGAGCAGTAGTCCAAGTGTGGTCTTACGTATGCCCTGTACAGTAACAATATGCATGCTCTATTTCTGGATTGAAACGCTTTTCTAATGCAGCCAATGATCTTATTTGATTTGTTAATAACCTCAGTACACTGTCTGCTAAATTTGAGGTCATTAGCGATGACTCTGTAGGGAGTAAAAGGACTCCAGTGTCAGGTTCTTGTTAGAGATAAACAAGTGGAAGGAATGACAGACAGTGGCAAATCGTGTAATAAATGAGTTTATTACAAAACACAGTCTTACAACCTGCAGTACAAAATACTGGGAGAAATACAAGTCTCCCTACATCTAGACACAGCAATTCTCAGCAAACCTTTCTAGAACAGTACTTTTAGAGGGAGATAAGGAAAAGGTGTGACAATCCTCATTGACTGAAGCAAGTGGTACCACTACATTGCTGGATAGAAAATGTAGAGTCAGCAGAAAGAAAAGCATTACATTATACAGAAGACGTAACATTAGCTAGAACAAAGACGGCACAGAAGTTGTAGCAGGTGCAAGGTCAATATGGTGCAAAAAGCAGTGTCAGCAGAAATACATGAGAAAAGAATACTTTGGTAAAATATATGGTTAGGCCCAGAGCACATATGCCTCGTGTAAGCAAATGCATAACAGTAAAATATAAGCAAATGAACATTACATATAACAGAAAACCAAGAAATAATGCTGTAAAATGAATGTATAGTGTATACACTTAGCAAGCCTGATACCCATTACTACATGTTAGCGCAATACAGCACTATCACAGTAATGATAAAATATCTGTCATTTGGTGCGTGCATGAGGGTGCAAGGGTGTGGGACCCAGGGACAACAACTCCCAGGTCTTTTCACTATCAACTGCTTGTAGGGTTTTCCCATTAATGGTATAGTTGTTTCTCCTATTTGTTCCACCAAGATGCATGACAACACATTTATCTGTGTTGAAGGTCATGCCATTTAGTCTAGACCATTCTTCTAAGATTGTCAGATCTTTTTAAATGATTCAACCTGAGTGTCACTATCTACCTCAGCAGCAATCTTAGAATCGTCAGCAAACTTAACAGTGAAGTTGACGGATTAGCAGCCATATCAGTGGTAAAGATGGTAAACAGTACGCGGTCCTAGTAGTGATCCCTGCAGCACCCCGCTGGTAACAGAGCCGACACTAGATTGATATCCTCTTATCCGTACAGCCCGAGTTCTGTTCTCAGCCATGCCTCAACCAATTTCACAATGGGGTTGTTTATTCCATAGCATTCATTTTTTCTATAAGGATAGAATGGGGACCTTATCAAATGCCTTACAGAAGTCCAAATAGATCACATCCACTGGTGATTTCCTTTCTAGTAAGGCACTGACATTTTCATAGAATACTAGATTATTTGTTAAACAGGACCTTTGATTTTTAAACCCGTGTTGTAAGTTGTCACCAAACTTTTACATTCAATTTCCATTTCTAGTTTGTCTTTTATTAATGATTCAAGGACCTTGTCCAGGATACTGGTCAGGCTAATTGGTCTGTAGTTAGCCATATTACATCTGTCTCCTTTCTTAAAAATTGGTACCACCATTGCTGTTCTCAATCTATCGGGATTTATCCTGTGTTTATAGACATATTAAAGATCCTAAGTAGCAGCGTCTAACAGCCACAAAGCTAGTTCTTTTATTAGTCTGGGATGAAGTTTATCAGGACCAGGAGACTTGTTAGTTTTGATTTTAATTAATTTATCCTTATTTCATTTTCTGAGAATTCCACTGGCATTTCAATATTTGTTCACTGTGTAATGTTCTAGTTATGGGTTGCCCTGCATTAAACACCAACAAAAGTATCCATTAAAGTTGCAACAATCACACAGGAGTGTGTGCATATTTATGGAACACATACAAACAGAGGTGAGAAACAAGTAAGTGCCTCAGCTGGGACTTGAACCCAGGCCTGCCGGAATACTGTTCGATTGCGCTAACCAGCTGTGCCACTGAAACAACTGGAACCCGGCTGTCCCAGAGCACATTACTCTTTCTCAAATGCACAACTCAATGGCAACACAAATATTTACTTGTAACAATCACACAGGAGTGCTGTGTGCATATTTATGGAGCACATACAAACAGGTGAGAAGAAGTAAGTGCCTCAGCTGGGACTTGAACCCAGGCCACCTGGAATACCATTCCGATTGCGCTAACCAGCTGTGCCACTTTGACAACTGGAACCTGGGCTGTCCCGAGCACATTACTCTTTCTCAAATGCATAACCCAATGGCAACACACATATTTACTTGTAACAATCGCACGGAGTGCAGTGTGCGATTATGGAACACATACAAACAGAGGTGAGAAAGAAGTAGTGCCTCAGCTGGGACTTCAAGTCCCAGCTTGTATGTGTTCCATAAATATGTGCACTGCACTCCTGTGTGATTGTTACAAGTAAATATTTGTGATGCTATTGGTTTGTATTTGAGAAAGAGTAATGTGCTCTGAGACAGCCCAGTTTCCAGTTGTCTCAGTGGCACAGCTGGTTAGCGAGTCGAACAGTATTCTGGGTGGCCTGGTTCAAGTTCCAGCTGAGGCATTTACTTTTTCTCACCTCTGTTTGTATCCATTAAAGTTCTCTGCCATTTCTTGAGGGTCTGAAATTTCAGTGTTGTTTATTTTAGTGGACCAATGGATTTGTCTCTGTTTTTCTTATTGTTCACATAAGTATAAAAGCTTTTTCTGCCATAATTAATATGGACAAGCCTAAACTCAATTTTTTTCTTTTCATCTTTGATGGGTTTTTGCATTTCTTTTGGGCTACCTTATACACATACTTATTGTAATCGTTATTGACCCTTTTCAGGTCCAATAAGCCCTTTTTATGTACTATGAGTTTTTGATCTTGTTAGTGTACCATAATGGTATTTTCCCTTTTATTGTAAAGTGTTCTGTTGGGAAATGTATTTGTTCTCTAGTTCAAGTAATTTGTTCTTAGCTTTGGACCATAGTTGTTCAGGTGTGCTAGATGTGTCATCCCATTCCCACTGGTACAATTCTTGTTTAATCAGATTAAAGTTGGCCCACTTATAATCTTTTATTATTGTAATGCCATCATCAATCCTTACTTTTGTCTTTTTTAACTTGTTTAGTTTATTGAGAATATAAAAACCTTATACAGGATGATATATCACAACGACAGATCACATGGATTGTTATGATGGACAATATATGATGTACCTATGATTATAAATGTATGATTATAAAATTCAGCTAATCAGTTAGTTTTGTTTTTCCTATAGATAAAAATGCTCGTACCAAGAAATCAGTCTTGAATGCTCCATCCAGATGAGACCATATGAAATCCTTGGCCCCACAAACTGATTGTCCAGAATGAGTGATCCTGTTCGGTCTATCATATACTATTTACTGCTCTTCATGTATTCTCTTTCTGTTATACAATAATCAACAATCAGCTAACAATAAAACTGTCTGGCAAAGTAAACTGGTGTGTTTTTAATAATTCAGGTCTTACAGTATTATCTAACTTGTTGGAATCTTTCCATGTTAACTGTTGCTCTAACACCAAAATACCTTCAGTATCTTCTATGCATGTAAAAAGGGTGCTAACGGAGTTAAATCTTTCAACTTAAGTCCTAACTTAGCTGTAATGGCCTCTACATTCTTAATTTGTTTAACATTAATAATCCATTGTGTTAAGGTTAGTTGTTTCTGGGTTAGCCAGTTCTGCATTATCACTTTGTTAGCTGCTACTGTTAATATCAAAATAAATATTTCTGGTCCTTAGTCTTAATTTCATGTTGGGTGCATCCAAGAATCAGATGTTTAAACTCTAAATCCTGTGAGAGCTCCAGAATTTTCTTGATCTTACTCTATTTGGAACCAAATGTCTTAATTTTGGAACATTCCCCAAAAATGTGATAATATGAACCAGTTAGACCACACCCTCCAACATTTATCTGTGGAAATTTAGCATAATGCTCTGAGATTGTGGGGTGATAAAAACAGACTGAGACTTTCCATCTACATTCTCCAAAGAGTCTGTAGTTTTATGGGTGTTAGCTCAAATCCTAGCCCATTCTTGATCTGAGCTATCCTGTCCAGATTCTTCCACCCATTTATCCTGAATATTCTGTATACCTAAATCTGCTGTCCCATCATTCACCATTTTATAAAACTGGGATATCCAATGCTTCATGTCATATGTATGGGACTTATTTTCACTAACGTCAGACCTTCCTCTATTGTATTAGACGATGTGGAGATTCCTACTGAGGTTTGGATATAATGTCTGTACTGGAGGTATTTATAAAATCTTTATGTCGGAGGTTCCACTCTTGCTGTATAGTTTTAAAATCTTTGATAAGATTCCCTGTAGGAATTGGGATAGGAATACAGTCCATTCTGAGCCCACCTATCTATGCTAATATCTCCCACATCGCTGGAAGTCTGGAAGGTACTGTAATGGGATATAAGGCATACATATTCAGGCTTTTCCATACCATTCTGGCTTTTAGCCATATAGATAAGGTGTGCTTTGTCCATCTATTTCTGCTAGTTACAGGGTTTCAGGTACAATTATCCATGGTAGCACCCACAAGGGAACATTGAGATAGGCATTCCTTTCAAGAGCACACCACTGTACCTGTTGCAAAGGGCTCAAAATATTTATCGGGGACAATTTGAGCTGTCCAGTAGTATTTTTGGAGGTCTGGAAGATCCCATACTCCTTTCCTCTTGGTTTCCTCCAACAAAATCCTTCTAATTCTATGTTTCCATCCTGCCTAAACAAAGTGTGTAATTCTTGTTGTATTTTTTTAAGTCAGGCTTAGGGATCTGTACTGGGAGGGTTGAAAAACGAAAAGAAGTCTAGGCAATATATTCATTTTTGTTATTTCAATCCTATTGGATAAGGATAGTGGCAAGGTTTGCCATCTTTTAAATCTGTGAAGATCTGCTTCATTAATTGTCTGTAATTGTGAGAGTATAGTCATGAGAGATTGTTCATATCCAGATACCTAAGTATTTATCTTTCACCCATTTGAAAGGCATCTTGGCTTTAAGGTCTGAATTAATAGCCCCTTTATTACTAAGGCATCAGACTTATCTACATTTATTTTAAACCCTGAGATTGATCCGTAACTGCTAAGTAATTTCAGTAAATTAGGGATTGTAAGAACTGGTTTGTCCACAAACAGCAGCATGTCATCTGCATACATCATACTTTACAAGTGATCTCCCACTTCAATTCCCTATGTCTTTAAATTCCCAGATTGCTATGGCCAGTGGTTCTAAGCTCAATGCAAAGAGGAATGGGTAGAGGGACAACCCTGTCTGGTCCCCTCTCCAATTTGACTTCTGCCAATAGGGTTCCATTTACCTTTATTCTGACCGTAGGGTTACTATGAGCATAAAAAGACCCATTGTATGAATTTGTTACCCACACCAATTTTTTCCATTACTATATGCAAGTATTCCCAATTCAGGCAATCAAACACCTTTTCAGCATCCAAAAAGAGGGCCAACTGGGCTGAAGATGTGTAAGAACTATAAGCTAAGACATTTAGTAATTTGTGTATATTATCTGCCAAGTACCTATTTGGTATGAAATCTGTTTGGTCAGGACGTATTAAATATTCCATATATTTTTGCAATCTGGTTGATAATACCTTAGATAAAATCTTCAGGTCCTGATTTAACAAGGAAATAGGTCTGTAAGCTTCATATCTATCTATGGGTTTACCAGGTTTGGGTATAACACTAATTGTTGCCACGTTCCATGAATCCGGGATACGGTTCTCTTCTAAGCATTCATTATTTACTGTTGCTAACACAGGAGCAGTATGCTAATAAATTGTTTATAAATTCTGAACTAAAGCTATCTGGGCCTGGGGTGTTTGCCTGATGGAGAGACTTTATTATATATTTGATCTCCTGTGGTGTAATTGGGCCATTCAGGTCTTCTCTGGATTTTTCAGATAAACTAGGGGTCGGGAGCTCCTGTAAAAATTGCTGCATATTTGTTTTATATCTAATTTTCTGTTTTCTTCCTGATATAAGCATTGATAAAATTGTCAGAATTGTTCCGCAATATCCGAGGGCTTACTCCATGGGTTAGTAGGGTCTGACTTATTAATTATTTTAGGTACTGTTCTATCTGCTTGGACCTTACGTAGCCTAATTGCTAGCAATTTTGTTGCTCTACTACCAGTATCATGGTACCTTTGACCTAAAAATCTAAGCTGTCTACCTTTTGATTATCTAGTTTTTGTAAATTATCCCATTCTGTAGTTAGAGCTTTCGGGTTGAGGAATTAATGGGATGTTTTTATGTTCCTTTTCTAGCTCTTTAATCTTTGTTAATCTTTTATTTTGAGACAGCTGGGAGAGTTTTTTCTTGGTTGTGACAAAACTAATTAGTTCCCCTAACTATGGCTTTTAGCACTTCCCATGTGGATATTGGGGAGCACTGCTGTTTATATTAATCTCATAGATTTCTTTCATTAGTTTTGAAAGTTTTCTAGTAAAGCCTTTATCGTTCAGGAGTGAGACATTTAGTCGCCAGGTGGTTTGACTATCCACCTGTGGCATTTGCCATTTAATTGATACTGGAGCGTGGTCTGACAAAGTTATGTTATGTATTCTAGAGGCCATTACACAGTTTGTTTGGGCTTTTGGAACCAGAAAAGATCTATTCTAGAATACGATTTTTTTAACTGGGGAATAAAATGTAAAATCTTACCCTTTTGCTGTTGTCTCCTATATCTTTTAATCCCATTTCTTCCATGGTGGATGACAAATGTTTTGAGGTTGAATTACCCTGACCAACTGATTGGGAGGATCTGTCCATCCTAGGAAAACGATGTGTTAAAATCCCTCCATAATCAGTTGGCCCACTGGTAAGGTAGCTATTTTTGGAGGGCATCTTGTAAAAGGAATGGGTCTGGGTGTTAGGAGCATAGATATTAACTAAATGGAGTACTTCTCCATGTAGGGTGCCTGTTACCTGTAGAAATCACCTTCCCATCCCTCCTCTACTGTGCCAACTTAAATGGGCAGCCTTTCCTAAACAGTATGATAACTCCTGCCTTCCTTCCTTCGGGAACACGCCTCCAACCTGTCCACCCAAGCCCTTCTTAACTTCAAATGCTCTTGCTGAGGAAGGGTGTTTCTGCAAAAACAATCGAGCAATTCAACTTATTTAATTCTCCTAGTAATCTAGTTCATTTTATTGGAGAATTTATCCCTTTACATTATAAGTTATTATTGTAATTTCACTCATTTTACTGTTTTATATAGCCTGAGCTATCCCTTGACCATTTTCTATGGCAATATTATGTAAGTATCTCAAGTTATAGTTAGAGGCTGGATCTAACAACCGAATGTTCCAATCAGTAAAATCCTGTGACAGACTGTAGAACCAAATATCATAACTCCAGTTAATATTTCTGAGGTTTCCAAAACAAACAATAAGTTATAACTTGAATGATAAACATTGTAAAAACTTTTTCAATAACTTTGAAATAGGTGTACTGCTGTGTAATAATAATGGATTCACAACTTCCAAATCATATCTTCCTAGGTGAGATTTAACAGCTCTTTGAACACACACAGATGTAGGTTTAGAGGGACTGTCACAGCGTGAGGAATAAACTTCAGACGAGGCAAATTTACAGGTTTAAAAACACCTTGGCGTGATATTTATTTTCAAAAGTTAGAAAAATAATAAATAAAACAAATTGCAAAGAAAATCACTACTTAACATCAGTAGTTTCTCACAAAATACAGTCCTGGATCTTAAAGCTCTTAAGACCCTTCCATCTGCATTCAACAGCTTGTCTGCCCTCTCTTCTCCCTCTCCTAGGGCTAAGCCCTCAGGACTGAACTCTGCTAGACTGAACTGAAGTAAACTCTATGCAAAGGTTTTATATCTTTTGGAAGGGTCACCTGACTGAGCCTCTTACATGTCTGGACATATTTCAAAACCAAGGGGAGGGATTGTGTCAGGGATTTCCTAGTTCAGTTAAAGGTACAGTGTATATATCCACAGATATTGACTTTCTAAATCTCTGATCCACAGTGACTAAGCACTTTTATGCACAGAACCTTATATAGTAACAGGTTTATAGTGTGGATTTATGAAGATATCTTAAGGATTTCTTATAACTGTACTAATCATGACATTATTGTTTTATATGACTTCTGGATCCTTTTTCTTTAAAAAGGCTTTATTAACTGTATTCATTCCTATTTAAAATAGCCTCATGCTTTTTGTACACAAATGCACATATGCACTTTATACAACACCTTTCCGGTGTTTGGCACCATTCCAGGGACTGAATGGATGGAAATGAAAAGAAAGGAGAGAACTAGTAGGAAGTTTAGTAGGACAGTAAAGAGCTACGCTTAGGTGGCCAACCTAGGTAAGGGGGAAAAGAAGAAAAGCAAAGAGAAAAGCACTAACTGTTGCTAGGAAATAAGGCAATAGAAAAGTAGTCCATCAGTCACAGCCAAGGATGTAGCTTAACTCTGCCACAGGGACAATAAGTACCCTTGTAGTGTTGCATGTAATACCTTGTCTTCTTGACTATCAATAGGCTTGATATTAGCATGCATACCAGTAAAATTGCTGTTATGCTAGAAAATCAGAATTAGTGGCCGGATCCCACAGCCCCCTCCCAGCACTTTGTCTTGGCATTGCTGCCTTATTTACCAGCTTTTAAATTCCTCCCCTTCCTGCTGAATAACAGTTGTCAGGAGGTTGGAGTTGCTTCTCCCTCTATAATAGTTGTCTGATAGAAAATGAGCCTCCCTCCCTCCCCACCCATCCTAATGTTTAATGAGGAAACACCCCTCCCTCTTTGGGCATTTGTTGCTTTGTTCCGTGGTTTCCAATAGATAGAATACATCACTTCATATTAAACACTACCAAGGTGTATAAGTTCAATTATGTAAACATTGCATTTGGAGTGCTACAGGCTCTGTGTTCCTATGTCAGTATTCCCCATTTTGATTCTGTCTTATTGGATTATAGGAGGTAGAGCCAATGTTCTCCCCTCCCTCTCATGTATGAAAGGCAGTGCACAGTCAGTCCTCGTAAATAATCCAGCTCTCTGTCCCATTTGGGTAGCTTTAAGAGGAAAGAAGAGAAAACCCTTCTCCGTTGGTGGATCACAACATCTCATCCACTGAGATTCTTGTTAATCCCTTCGACTGTAAAGAATCAATCCAAGAGTTTTGTGATTGAGCTAAAGTCACCTGGAGGTCTGGGTATTGTCCCTCACAGTAGCAGATGAGGAGTTTCCATGCACTTCCATCTTTTTCATTAGCTTTGTGACATCTGAGCCATTTTCTCTGAGAGGAACCAGGATGGTGATCTCTTGCGCCCCTCAGCTGCATTCCTAGGAGCCTATCAGCAACTTGTGCTCCATTATTTCTAGTTCCTGGTTCAGCATAGAGACTTTCTGTTCCACAAGAAATGGAGCTGTTTCAGCCAATGTATTGAATGTTTTAGTACCATTCTCCAAGTATACTTTAATTTAGCAGAGATATTCAACTGTGCTCTGATATATTTCTTTTCCTTTAGCTCTTTTATAACGTGTCTGAACTGGATCCTTTTCACTGGGAGATCAGCAGAAAAGATGTGCTCAAAATAAATATTCTGGCCTGAGTATTTAAAATCTTTTGTCTCCAGGCTTCAAGTAGAATGTATTCCTTTGTTTGGTAATGCAGCATACAAATTATCCAGGATCGTGGTCAGACTTTTGGGGTCTGATGGGCAGGGCCAAGTGAACGATGTGCCCTTTCAATATCCTGAGGCATATCAGAAGGTACTGATAGTGTTACTTTTAGAAGATGTGTGATGAAATCTGCCAGGGTGGGGGTAACCCTCCTCGCCCTGCTCTGCACTCGTATATTCGAAAGTTATTTCTTCTTGCTCGATTTTCAGCATCCTCTAGTCGGCATGTGTCTGGTGATCTCTTTGTAGTAAGTAAGTAGGATTCTGTCTGTACTTCCTTGAGCTTCAGTTACCTCTGCCTATTTCTTTTCATTTGAAATAACTTTGTTGTTGATCATCTTAATATCCATTCATAAGTCAGCGATTGAGGTCTCTATTTTGTTGACAGATGAAAGTATTTTTGTAATGCTTTTTCTGTTCTGTTGGGGGATCCTTGTCCTCTATTTCAGGGTCCCATGATGATTCTGATGGAGAGCAGGTCCTTGTCGAGGCCACAAAGCCCTTGATATCCGCTGCTCATGGAAAGTTGTTTCATGATGCTTTTCTGAGTGGATTTATTTGCACCTTTGAGTGTGGAGGCTTCCGACATGTACAGAGTTAGGTACTGTAATTGTACTCAAGCTAGAGCTCTCTCAGGAAGAGGAAGATTGTTTTGGATAGCTGGGTTGGTGTCAGGAGCAGCAGAGATCAAGCAACCACCATTACAGTGATGGCACCGAAGTCCCTTACTTTGATGTCTAGGGCAAAATGATTATATTGTAATCCCTATTAATTAAGGGTTCATCAATCATTAGTTTGTTTAATTTATCTGGTATGTCTGTTAAGACTAGATCTAGGTTTTAGTATTACTAGTGGGTTCCTTACCTTCTGTTCTAATCCATTTGCTATGCACGTATCCAAAAGGATTTGTTCCTGGTTAGAGATAGATGTTCCAGTATCCCAGTTTATTCCAGAGGCGTAACATCTCCCAAGAGTATAACCTCGTATCAGTTAACCTACATTTCTATACTCTCCATTAGCTGTCGGGTTCAAGTATGGTTGTGTCTGGGGCCCTGTAACACAGGCCTACTAAAATTTTATTTTGGTTTTTCTCATTAGTTCGATCCAGATTATTTCCTGAGTGTTATTAATATTGGGATCATTGACCTGCTTGTATTTGATGCCTGTCTTTACATAAAGGCAACTCTGCCCCTTCATCCTTTTCTATTTTTGTAATAAACAGTATAACCAGGGATGCTCTTATTCCATCCAGATGCCTCATCCCACCAGGTTTCTGTTACTGCTGCAAAGTCAATGTGTTTCTGGTACAGAAGTAGTTCTAATTCATCTTTTGATTTTATTCAAGCTTCTGGCATTAGTTAACAAGAAGGATATTTCACCCTTATTATTGTAGTTAGTTTTGTTTTTGGAATAGTTTTATTCCCCTATTTGTTCTCCCTACACCCCAACTATTTAGTTTTTGGTACATGCTGATTTCCCTTTAATACATGGCTGAAAGTGTTACCTAACAGTTTAGTCCCCTTTGCTGAGGTGTAGCCCATCCTGACAAAAGATTGTTATCCACAAGTTGCTCCCAAGTCCTAATACATACTATGCTGTTTGCCATGCACCACCTACAAAGCCAGTTGTTGTAAGATTTTATATTTTGGGTTTTCTTCCAACTTGCCTTTGAACTGGGAGAACTTCAGACACACGTGGTTTAGCATTATGGTCTTTTAAGACTTTTATTGCCTGTTGCATATCTATAATGGTTTTGTCTGCCCCTGTCGATTAAGGTCATTGGTGCCTGAATGTAGGAGTACTATTTTCAGGCTTTGAACATTCTGTAAAATGCCTGGTTACATCTGGGTAATATCTTTGATGGTTGCTCCACTGTAGCTACAACTTGCTATTGTTTCTTTATTTCCAGAGGTCAGTATGTCTGTCTGTGTATTTTGTGATGGAGTCTCCTAGTATAAATATCTGCTCTACGCTTCCGCCTCTCAAGTATCATCCTCCAGTATGGTTTCTTCGGTATTACTACTTTTGCCCATCTCAAGTTAAATTTCCCTCACATTCTATTCATCTTTGCTACATCAGTTACATCAATACTAATTATATTTGGAGACCTGCACTGGGGTACAATATTTAGGTTAAGTGTGGTATTGACACCTAAATTGTACTCATCTTGGAAGTGCTTGGGGTAGGATTGTCATTATCAGGCTACAGTGGTTAGGGGATCAAATCTGTTACATACAGGAAGTACAAAGTGTCCTGCCTTTCTCCTTTTTTGCCACCCTATTACTTTGGATGTTATACCACTCGTTATCAGCATTTCTGTCATGATCATCTTCCCTTGACCGCTTTTTATTAGCATGGTCTGTGGCCTGAGTTTCATGTCCCTTATCCATTGCCAGGATTATGTTGACTTGGGGGTAGGGGGGTAATAGGCTTGGCATGGAGGTTTCTGTGTCTGTTATAGCATTACATACAATTTCTTTAGCTTGAACTAGAGTTGGTTTAGTGACCCGAGCCTGGTTTTCCCAGCTTTAAACCTTTTTGTCATTTTTGCTGGCTTTTCTAGGGCTGCAAGCCTGTTATTAAACAACTAGATTTCTATCAGTAGTTCTGAGTTCTGCTGACATTTTGGGCATGTGTAAGGGTGTTCTGGAATCGGTGCATTTGTCAGTGTATACATTTGGCAACCAATGCATTTTACTCCTACTTCTTCTTCCAACGTCATAATAGTATCCGCCATTTTAGAGACATTATGAATACAGGATTACTAACTACCCCAACAGAAAGGTTGATAATTGTTTGCTGTATGTTGGCGATGAACTTGCATCTTTAATAGGGGTACAATTAATAGGCAGAACGATGTAGGGAGTTTTTTGTTTGTTTGTTTTTAACCAGAAGAGACATATTGTTGAAAGCTTGTTTACAGGTGCGACCTGGGAGCACAAGGAAGTTATGACTTGCTCAGGGTCGCACAGTATGCAATTGGGGCTGTGGGATTCAAATCCAGGTTTGCAGCTCGGAGCCTTAAACAACTGTGCTATACTGCCTCCCATGTTGTAAGGGATAATGTGCAGATAAGGCAGGCAGTCTGTGCCCAACACAGATTTGGGGCCTTGCTTTAGCACTATTGCTTACTAAAATGACGGCAGAAAAGGCCAAAGATCCATCTAGTCTGCCAGGAGTTCAATATCTGCCCGGACCTATTTTACAGATTTAGTATGCTAGAAGATGAGCAACAGATGGCAGTGTTAGAAGTGTCCTGGGTGGGGGACATCTCAGAAGTAACCACCACCAGGCTAGCGAAGGCAGAGGAGGTGTCGAGCTGGAATCAAACACTGAATGCACCTGGTCTGCAAAAGGAAGGTGCCCACCATCACAGTCAGTATCCACAGCTTGGGCTCAAGTGGCTAAGGGCAGATGGAGGTAGACTCCAAGAGAAGGTAGTACTCTTCCAGTTAGATGGGGATCCTGTTAGTGACACTGACACCTCCACCACAACCTCTGGGACCCCTTTACAGGACACCCACTGACTTTGGAGTCTGAGCAAACAAAGGGCAACCTGCAGAACGCCTCTGCAGAACCTCACAACAGCCATGCTTTCATCGGGCCGGGGGTTTCAAGGACAAGGATGCCAACTTGTGGGGCCTCAGAGAGGGCAAGTGCTTCCAAAGCCACACACTTATCCCAGTATGTTAGTGTTCTAGTGCCATTATGTACGTATTTGTCTGACAAGAAGGTTAGGGAGTACATGGACATGTTTTCTCTCATACATCAGTCAAAGAAGGGTAGAAGGTGACAAAAAGGGACAAGGATAAACTCAAGGAGGCTAAGAAGTTTAGAGTTGAGCAGACCTTCAAGAACTGGTCAGTAGGTTTTGTAATTTTATCAGCACAGTATGCCAAGTAGCCCCAGAAAAGAGTGTGAAACTCTTCAGCTCTTGGAATTGGATAAATGAGCACACACTAACAATAAGGGTAAGACTTGACTAGACTGCAACAAAGAATTTCACAGGCATATGCAATACAACCTGGACAAAACTGAGATACTCCAGATATGCTCTTATGAGTGAATGCCATGATAAGCAACAGTATAATACACACAGACAGTGGCGCCCAGTACTAGCAGATTCAGCTATGTGGCAAAATAGCTCATGCTACCCTCTTGGGTAAGCAAACAATAGCTCTTTTAACCTAATCTGATCTTGAAAAGGGGACATTTAAAATTTTGGGAGAAAGTGCTATCCCCTTGACAAAAGTGCTGCCCCTTGAAAACATTCTAGATCCACCCCTAGCTGCCAGTAAGGGTGCTTGAGTCTCAGGGAGGCCTGATCACACCAGAGATCATGACCAGTGTTATGGGTACAAGAAAGGGCCTGTTCTCAGTGTATTTGCAGATTCATGCACGAATGCTTGGCCTGTGGTAGGCTCCACCTAGTCACCCATGCCAGGCAGGGTAGCCCTTTCAGGTAGAGACATTTTAGGAAGAAATGGAAGGGAAAAGGCTATTAGAGGAAAATTTAATGAGTCAAGATGGGCAAGAGAGAGGTAACTTAGTAGTTTTTGCTCTAAATGGTGAAAACATGAAGTCAGCGTGGTCACAACTGTTTCAACTGAAATCCCAGTTTAGTCCAACAGCCACAAATATTGCCAATCAGACTTACAAAGCAACTGTCAGAGGTGAAGTTGATAAACTCCTACATAATTTACCACGGTGTAAAGTGAAAAATAATGGAAATTGAATGTAAAGCTCTGGAGGAGTTGACCAATAACAGGGACCTTGTCATAACATCAGCAGACGAGGGTGGCAACATAGTGCTGCTAGACATATCCTACTATGTAGAAAATGTATGCACAGTATTAAACAGAGGCAAAGTTGTAAGAAACTACATGGCAATCTAATAGGGCTTTTAAAAGGAGCTTTTGTTATTTGTTGCAAGATGGAAAAATGCCCAAGATTATTTCAGAGGAAGAATATCAGTCTGGCTGCCAGGACTTTCCAGTATCTCCAGCCATTTACATACCGCAGAAGATTCTCCAGGTTGCCCAGTAGTATCTGGGATGGGATCCTTCACAGACAACTTGTCCAGATTTACATAGAAACATAGAAGTTGTCAGCAGATAAGGACCTCTTGGTCCACCTAGTCTACCTTATTTTCCCTACCTACAGTGCCACCGCAGCCCCTACTCGATCTCCAGTCCTCCCCAACCTTGTCTTATTTCTAAGGTCCCTAGTATCTATCACATGCATGCTTGACTCTTTTACAAATTTAGCACCCACCACCTCCACTGGGAGTCTGTTACAGGTGCCTCACCACCTTCCAAGAAGAAGTATTTCCTCACATCTACCCTGAGCCTTCCTCCAGCTTCATAATGTGACCCCTTTCTCCGAGCATCTTTTTTTGTAAAATGCTACCCTTATGTACCTTATTAAAACCTGTGAGGTATTTGAATGTTTCTATCATGTTTCCTCTTTCCCTTTTTTCCTCTGTGAGTACATGTATTTAATTTCTTTTTCATTTTATTGACTTTATTTTATTTATTGATATCTTATCACTAAAATTTGCGACATCACTGAGATTCCACCTCAGAGATGCCACTAGTGCTGGCCGAGTATGAAAATTCTGAGTGGAAGGATCATTACTGGTGGCTCAGCATAGATGTTGGTATGTAGGCATTACCTGCAAAATAACGACTGTGAAGAGGGGTTGACGCAGCTTTTGCTGAGTGCTATACAGTATATTCTGGAGCACAACTACTTTGCCTTTAGGGAGACTACTACTTTCAGACGCTGGATATGGCCATGGGCACTGCCATGGCACCGCGTCATATGCCAACCTTTTTCTGGGATACTGAGAGTAGCAGGCAGTGTATGATACTGGGGCAAACAGACTCTTAGATAAAGTGGTTAAGTGGGCAATGATATATAGATCATATCATCTGTGTGTGGGATGGATCACAAGCGACTGTGGATGTTCTTTCATGGCTCAACATGAACAATAGAAATCTCAGATTTATTTATTTGTTGAAGATTTGGTAACAACCTTTGAGCACAAATGGCTCATTTGCAAAGGTTCCATGTCAAATAGAGGACATATACAGAGGACAAGAACAGTTTTAGTCAGCTCAAGAAGAGCCTAGTCAATAGGTATTTCAGGTTTTAGAAGCTGTGTTGGGGTATATCATGTTACAGTATGCTGCAGGTTAATTCAAACATATTTATAGCCTTTCAGGAAATTGCAAAAGAGGTAGAATGTTACATTAAAGTACAGAGCATTCACAAATTGTACAAGCAACTAGGATTAATGATTTCAAGAGGTTAAACAAGGCATAGTAGATTACAAACAAGAAAAGTGCAGATTATACTGAGACCCAGAGTGGTTGCAGATTGGTTAGGAGTGAGCAGTAGTAAGTTTAAATGAGGAGCCATAGGACGTGCACTCAGGCATGGTTGACTGCAGTAGAAGGGTACTACAGTGAGGTCAAGAGGGAGTTAGTGTAGGAGCAGAGAAGAGGTCAAGGGTAATTGTTGTCGGTGGGGGCAAAGCAGTGACAGACAGAGTTCAGGGCAATATTAGACTGAGGGCCTGTTTAAATTGTGGGATGTTGGGAAGCTGGGTATGCCAGCAGGAGCTCACTGAACCACTGCACCGCCCAGTTTTTGAAAGAATGCTGCCCCAGGCTTTTCTCCTCCACAGTGGTATAGCTAAAGCTTGTGGGGTCACTCTCTGTGTGGTGCACTGGTTGTGGACGGACCTAAGGAGGGAGCTAATGGAAGGGGTAAGACCAGCGCCTCTTGTCTAATAAGAGTGTTTGATATCTGAGACGAGCGGATAGGGAAGCCAGTTTGTGAGGGCAATATAGACTGCAGATGTGAGTGTATTTGTGTGATTCAAAGACAAATCAGCAGGCTTCATTGATCTATATCCTGACTGTATCCAACACCATATCAGAGGCTGACCCATAAACTGAGGGCCCACAGAACAGAACTGGAGACGGCTATAATGCTTAGCATCGTGGGTTAAATTCAGTCTTTGTCTCTGAGCACTCCAAGTTTCCTATTTGCAGCCCCTATGATGGAGTCAACATGCTCAGCAAAGATAATGTGTCATCAAGGATAACATCCAGGTATCTAAAGGATTTTACCTGCTCAAGGGTGGTACCCAGTGCATTGTGTATGGTGAGCGGAGGTGCCTTTATTTTAAGGTATACTCCTGAGAAGAGCATTGTTTTAGTTTTTTATCAATCAAGCAAAACTTTATTTCTCAAACACAATTCCACTGAGATCAAAGCTGTACATAACACTACAATCCTTATAAACCAATAAATAAGTCAAATCAGCGAATTTAAACTTAGTCCTTAATAAAAATTTTAACAGCAGACTAGACTACAATAATGTCCATATGTGTATTTGTATCATGTGGTCAATTTTATTATTGTAAGTTATTAACTTGAATAGTTTGTGCACCCTAGTTAATTCCCTGTGCTGAAACTGAAACTGTAACTAAATATGTAACTAACAGGATTGCCATGAAAACAGGGCTTTTAGGCTCTATGGTAAAAACTATCTGTATAAATAAAGTTATTTTACTACTACTACTAAATGACATTAAGATCAGGAAATGCCATTCAGAAAAGATGGATTTTCAGAACAGTTTTAAACTCTCGATGGTCAGGCACTCTCTAATCTGATGAGGTAGAGAATTCCACAGGGTAGGGGCCACAAACACAAACGAACGGGCCCTGAAGTCTTAAATCAAACCCTGGGAACGCCTAGCAATCCCTTGCAAGAGGAATGGAGTGAGGGAGAGGGCGGTAGGGATGTAGAAGATCTTGCAAATAGTGTGGTCCCTGTCCACGTAGGGCATTATAGGTCAGCAACCCAACCTTGAAGGTGATCCACCAATGTACAGGCAGCCAGTGCAGACCACAGAGCACAGGCATGATATGGCAAGATTTTGATATGCCAGTCAACAACCTGGCGCTGCATTCTGCAAGCTGCAATTGGAGAATATCAAGCCCTGGTAGCCCTAGGTAAAGGGCTTTGCAGTAATCAAGGCTAGAGGTTACAAAGGCATGGGGCCAATGTTGGAAGGTCACCAGGCAGGACCAAGTGCTTGATCCGGCGATGTTCCCCAGATAGAAAAAGAGGTCTTTATGACAGCAGACACCTGAGATTTGAATGTCAGGCCACCGTGAAACACAACACCCAGATTTCACGCCCGGTCTGAGGTAAGCAGCTGGTCCCCCCAAGCCAAAGCCCAGAGAGTTGACCTGCCGACAACACCATACCTTGGAAGCCAAAGCCCAGAGAGTTGACCTGCCGACAACGCCATACCTTGGCAGCCTGGGCTCACCACAACAACTTGGTTTTGTCTGAGTTCAACCTCAGCCAACTGGCACTCATCCAACCCTGGATCTTGGAGAGGCAGCTGTTAAAGATCGAGATTGCTCCACTGCTCAGGCACAAGGACATGTAGAGCTGAGTGTCATCTGCATAGCAGTGAAAACTCAGCCCATACCACCTTATAATGTCTCCCAACGGCAGTATATACACTGCAAACAACATGGATGACAACACAGAGCCCTGCAGAACCCCACAAGACAGGAGGAGAGGTGCTGAGGAATAAATCATTGATACCAATCTCTGAGTCCTGCCAGTGAGGAATGATCAAAACCAGTTGAGGACTGTACCAATCAGTCCACAGAACATCCGTGAGGTGCTCTAACAGTACCCCATGGTCTACAGTGTTAAACACTGCAGAGAGATCAAGGAGAACCAAGATGGAACAGTTTCCGATCCCCACTATCAGGAGATCATTCAGTACCTGAACAAGCACAGTCTTGGTACTATGCCTCTTCCTATACCCAGACTCGAGAGGATCATAGACATTGTCAGTTGCTAAATGGTCATCCAGCTGCACTGCAACCACCTTCTCAATATCCTTGTCCACAAAGGGCAGGTTAGACACAGATCTATAGTTTGCCAGGCAATCCGGGTCAAGGGAGGATTTTTAGAAGTATCACTACAGCCTCTTTCAGGGGTCAGGAAACACCCCTGTCTCCAATGAGCACTGGACTATCTCAGCAAGGGCTGGGCAGATGACCTCAATGAACTCCACTAGGAGATATGCTGGGCCCAGGTCCAAACTACAGTAAGTTGGCTGCATACCCTGGATGACCCACACAATGTCTATGATCGCCAACTGGTCTAAGTCAGACCAGACAACCCAGGTGCTTGTAACCACCTGCTGATCTCCAATGCCCAGTTGAGGGAGCTGAGTGGATCTCTGACCTAATGGCTGCAACCTTTTCGGCAAACAATTGCGCAAACTCATCACACTTAGTCTATGAAATGCTGCCCGAGACTGAAGGCAGATTGGATTGCACAATCTATCAACAGTCTGAAAGAGCTGAGCTGGTCAATTCCATGTCGCAGCCATCTCATTGGACAGGAATTCTGCCTTCTTACAGGCGATTGCTGATTGATAGTCTTTGTAATGGGCCAATAATCTAAGTTTGTCTGATTATCTAGGCCAGATTTCCGTCAGTGCCACTCAACATTCGACCTTCTCACCTCAACTCCTTCAAAGTCCCACCAATCCAAGGGGACTTGGGGCAAAAAGTGAGAGTTCAAACATGGACAGGAGCAAGGAGTCAACGGCCTCTGTCACTGCCTTGTTATAGGCTAGTACCAGATCTCTTGGCTCCCGCATACACTCAACACACCTGATAGGTCCATACTGTAATAAGACAGAGTGGTCACACCCTTTCAAGGGTGGTACCGGACCATCTCTGTAGGGGCAGATCTATTGGGGGAAGCTTTGAAACTGAACCCTATATTATGATGGTCTGACCAGCCGACTGGTTCCACCACTGAACTGGTGATCCTTTGAGTGTGTCATGGGTGCAGGCGTAGGTTGCAAGATACTTCTCATCTATCGTCCACCCAGTGGTAAGAAGAAATTCTCACAGGAAATTGCAGACTTCATTGTTGACAGGGTGTTGGAGTCCCTAGATGGTTAATTCTGGGATTTCAATCCTGGATCGATGATGAACTCTTGCAATTTGGTCAGGACTTCCTCTAATTTATGTCTTCGTTGGGCCTTACAGGTAATTAAATCTGTGCCTCAATCATGGTCACTCATTGGATCTGGTTTTCTTTCTGGAGATGGAGATCTCTGACTTGGTGGTGGAGCCAGTTGGATGGTTGGACTATCATACTATTAGGTTCAGTTTCAAGTCTGCCTCCAATAGAACCTACCTCACGGAGCTGGTCCGATACTCACCCTTAGGGGTTAGACACCGGATGGTCTTATGGCAGTATTGGACCTATTGAGTATGACAAGTATAAGTGGGGACCCAGAGGACCTTTTACTTGCTTATAACAAGGTGGTGATGGTGGCCTAGATGCCCTAGCTCCTGTTTGTTTTGCCCCTCACTCTTCGCCTAAGTCTCCCTGGTTCGATGGGACTTTGAAGGAGAGGAGGCGAGTGGTCAAAGGTTGAGAGATGCTACTGGAAATCGGGCATGGCTGAGGACAGACTTAGATTGATGGTACAATTTAAAGACTATCAATCGGCAGTTCCTGTAAGAAGTAAGAATTCCTATCCAGGGATTGCACTGTGCAGAACTGACTGGCTCAGCTCTTCCTTTTTTTTTTTAAATATAATTTTTATTGAACATTTTCAAATTTCACATCAATACAGTTCCATTTATCAGTATGCAGAATAAATTAGTAGGCTTATATTATCATTTATAAAGATTAAATTTCATCAGCCACAATATCTTTAGCCGCATTATCTGTACAGTTGCATTTCCAGGCTAAATCATATGTCATTACTTCATAGGAGAAACAAGCCCAGAGCCTGCATGTTTCACTTCCGATCTTTTAAAGGTTTTCTTATTATCCTTCCTCTACAGGACTATAATTTATTATTACTACTACTATTATTATAGAGGTAGCCTAACTTTATCTAAGCTGGAGTCAGTATGATGTTTCAACCCCTCGGTGGAACTCTCACAGGGGTTCAGTCATCATATGCATACCTCAAATAGGCTAATCCCCTCCATTAAGAGACAAAATCTGGTTCCCTGAGCATAATGTACATTATCCACTTAATCCATTTTGTAGTACAGAGTGCTGTTTTATTATTTAGAGAATAAGTAATCCTTTCTGCCTTATATATACCATTTACTATAGCTCTCCAAGTCTCCACAGTGGGGATCTTATTAGTAAGCCA
The DNA here is from genome assembly GCA_016271365.2 of Neoceratodus forsteri. Classification (NCBI taxonomy): domain Eukaryota; kingdom Metazoa; phylum Chordata; order Ceratodontiformes; family Ceratodontidae; genus Neoceratodus; species Neoceratodus forsteri. Next base: position 152,571,732 of record CM028131.1, on the reverse strand, counting down.
ACATTTGGTTATTGCCTTCTTGGCTGCCAGCAGCAAACTTCCTTGAGGGGACCACTATAAGGGCCTCTTAAATGTCTGGGAAAGATATGTAATAGAAAAATTCCCTGTCCATGGGAGCCCTGGGCCCTAGATCACTTCTAATTCCTCTAGAAGGGTCCTCAAAAGGGCTGCAGTTTCGGGCATGCCCAGAACACATGTGTGTGATGAGCTGTCGTTTCTCCACACTCCCACCAGCAGACAGCAGACCTATCCCTATCATAGTGTGAAGTTATGACCGGAGCGCGAAGTACTTTATGAGGAGTTGCCATGAAAACAAATGCCATGCGTGGGAACTAGTGAGTCTAGAAGCTAAGTTGCAGACTGCATCCCATGTCTCCTTGAGAGATGGATGTCTAACTCACCCTTCCACTTCTGCATAACCCGTAGGAGTTTTCCCTTATGTTTCCATCAGTGATCTGTATAGGAACAAAACTGCGTGGTGGCAAATCCCTAATGCGCAGAGTCTGAAGTAACGTTTATCAGGGGTGGGTGTTCCTCTTGGTTTCGCACTTGCTGGAAGGTTATTATAAAGTGCCGAATTTGTAGGTATGGGAAGAAAACCGTGGACCTTAAATTAAACTCTTGTTGGAGTGTGGAGAAAGTCTTAACCTGCGAGCCTGTCACCAATTGTATCAGGCTAGTAAGGTGTTGGTGACTCCAGTCCCAAAAGGCATGATCCATACGTCCAGGAGTAAAGTTTTCCAACAGCCCTATGGGAAGCAACCAGGTCAGATGTGGGAGGATCTGCAAGGATTTACAGATCGTATGCCAGACTCGTACCTGGCGAGTGATCCAGGGGTTCACTGTGGTCTGCCCCAAGGGGAGGGGGAACAATAAAATAAAGCTTGTTTCCACTCAGAGTTAAAACCAACGCCTCCTCTATCTCTTTCCAGCGGGCAGTGGTATCAGGTGTTAACCTCCTAATCAGAAATGTTATATGAGGCCCAGTTATATAATTTGAGGTTAGGGAGGGCCAGTTCTCCCTCTAGATTTTGGTAATGTAGGGTGTTGAAGCCTGCTCTAGCCATTTGCCCCCACAGAAACCTGAAATTACTTTGTTCCATTCCTGAAATAATTTCGATGGTAGGTTAAGGGTATGTTTTGAAATAGGTAGAGAGCTCTTGGTAGAATTACCATTCATATCACTTCTACCCTTTGCACCAGGTTCAGTGGGAGAAAATCCCATCTTTCAAATAATTTTTCATCTGGGCCAAGAAGGGGTCGTAGTTATAACGTAGGGCATCTTCCAATTTATGGGATAAAAATATACCCAAGTATTTAAGTTTATCTAATTTCCAGCGAAACGGGTATCTGTCTCTGAACCACCCGTGGGTTGAAGTGGAAGACAAGGCATCCGTTTTGCTAGTGTTCAGTCGATATCCTGAACAAATCCCAAATCCTTCCAGAATATCAAAACCATGGGGACTGACCTGGTAGGGTCTGAAAGGAAGAGAAGGACGTTGGTTGCATATAACGCTATTCGATGTTCTGAGTCATCCAGCCTGACTCCCTCTACCCCGAGATTGTCGTATTGCTCTGGGCTAACGGCCATGGCAGCCCTGTCTCGTGCTTCTACATAAGTGGAAGTATTGAGAATGATGCCCTGATACTTTAACGCAGGCTTGTGGTGAGGAGTATAACTCTGTGATGATTGCTATGAAAAGGGGAGCCCATCTTGCGCATCGTGGAAAAAAGGAAGGGCCAGGATACGTTGAATCAGCCTCTCTCAGCATCTAGGCTGAGAAGGACACTCGGCATCTCGCTAGAGTACATTTTCTGGATTAATTGTAACGCCCACGGTATTGTCTGTAGTAGATCTACCCAACAAAACCCATTTGATCCAAGTTAATTAGATGCGGAAGAACTGTATCTAACCTTCGGCCAGGATGGATGTGTAATATTTATAATCTACATTAAGAACCGATACTGATCTATAAGAGCTACATTGAAGAGGGTCTTTTTCGGTTTAAGAATAAGTGAGATTGTGGCATAGGACCAGCTGGGTGGGGGTGTCGCTCTGCATAATTTCGTTCATAGCATTCAATAAAAGGGGCTTAATGAGTGGGCCATGCTTTTATAAAATTGGACCCAAACCCATCTGGGCCTGGGGATTTTTGGTTTTGATTTGGCAATTGCTGTGCTCAGTTCCAGTAGGGTTATGGTGGCAACCAGCACAGCCTGTTGGTCCGCAGTGAGTTTGGGCAGGTCCAGATCCGTCAAAAAGCAGCCATCTGACCAGGGGTGCCTGCTGTTCGGGAGTATATAACTCTTGGTAGCATTGGAGGAAAACCGGGTGATCTCCTCTAGTTTAGTTAGTTGTATACCCATGTTTGGATTCTTAATTATTGCGATTGTGGGCATTTTAAGTTGTTTACGTAAACTATATGCTAATAGTCGGAGCATTTCTCCGTACTTCTGCTTTAGAAAGGCTAATGCAATTTCTGTTTGCTGAATGCACATGTCCTCCAATTCTTTTTTGCCCTCTTAATTTGGGCAGAACAGAGTCACCTGACTGATGTACCTGCTGGAGGCATTGCAGGGTCTGCTCAAGCTGAATCTGCCTCTGCTCCCTTATTCAGCAAGCATGGCTGCATGTTTTATTAGGTGGCCCCTAAGGACAACTTTCAGGGTGTCCCACCGGATAGACGCTGAAATGTCTGGGTCTGAATGATCCCTATGATTTCCTCAATCTTTTCTTTCAGGAATTCCCAGAATGCCTTGCTCTTAAGGTGCACCGGATTAAGCCTCTATCTAGTGGATCGCCTTCTGCACCCAAGGACCAAACGGTCACTACTGGAGCATGGTTTGTGTGAGCGATGGCACCCATTTTGCTTCAATTAGTTTATCTAAGTTTTCTTTTTGTGTGAAGTAATAATCTATTCTAGTATAGGTGCCATGTACTGCTGAGTAGAATGAGTAACCCCTTGTTCCAGGGTGCAGCGACCGCCAGGCATCAAGCCAGCCAACCTCTCGAATGAAGCGTCTAAAAAATTTATATGAGTGGGTTGCTTACCCTTTGCTAGTTTAGTGGAATCTAATATGGGGTTTAGGTAACATTGAAGTCTCCTCCCAACAACAACACCCCCTAGTCAGGAAACCACCTTATCTAATAGGGACTGAATTGTAAGCATGTTTGCCCCTGGGGAATGTATATATTCACCAGCATCACTTCCCATCCCATAGCCAGCCCTATACTATGACTAGTCTACCCTCAGGATCCACCCATTCCTTTATCACTGAAATGGAGTGTGTGAGGGAATTAGTATGGCCACCCCTCACCTTCTACCTCCATTTCCCATTGCTAAAGCAAACACGTGGGAGAACCTCCCTTCTTAGCTTCTCATGTTCATTTTTGTCATATGCATTTTGTAAAATGTCACATCTGAATTCGATTTTTTAGGAGCGCAATAATTCTAGACCTCTTAATAGGGCTCCCCAGGCCATTAACATTTAAAGAATATAATGTTACATGTCTGCTATTCATTCCCATTATATACCTGGGAAAGCAGTCAAAATTGAAATGGAAACACCTCCCATTGAGACCTCTATTAAGCCTCTTTAAAACTGCATCTTAATAAGCCTCTGTGGGCTCCAATGCCCGGAATTGTTGTTGTTTAACCTCCTTGGGTACTGTATTTTGTGAATATTAACTATAATTTGAAATTGAACAAAATTTGATATCCAACTATTAAAAATAGAAACAAACTTTGAAAGGAGTAACCTCCCTGACTCAATGGAACCTGTGAAGTAAGTAGGCCAACATGGCCAATATAACTAGCTTGGTAATCCATCGATTGGTGGTCTTCCATCACAACGACCCTCATGGGCCGTGGTGTGTATTCTATTACACACCTGAGCTCTCGGTGTTTTAGGAGCTCAAGACACTAACAGTGTCCTTGGGGGTAGGCAGAGCCCAACCAAGGAAAGGCTATAGCCAAATGGGGATAAGGTGAGCAATGGAGTTGGGATGTCCCCTGCTCTCGCGCCCCAGTCATCCTTCTGTATAGTTTGAGAGTATGACATATATTCTGGTGAGAGGCTAAAAGCCAACTCGATATGAGGTACGAGAACTAGGTGTCACTATTCTTTATTTCGTTAAATAAGGGCGGGAATACCATCCATACTGAGTTCTACCACTAAGGGAGACCCCCAAGGATCCCCTTGCCCAGTGCTTCTACCTTCCTAGAAAAGGTTTTGTAAAAAGTTCCTCTATCACCATTCCTTTGTCCTCCTATATATATTAGTGTGTTAACGTGGGGTTAGTATAGGGTTAGTAACCACCTGTCCCAGTCACCAACAACAGGTACAGGCTCCCTCTTTCGGCCTCGTATGTCCCACTCCAAAGTGTTGTGGAGGCAGACAGTGAAGGAAGTAAAGTATAGAGGAGAAGTACATAGGGGTCTAACAAGAGTGTGAGCCATATCAGTGTGTTAGACAAAATAGGAAAGGGGAGGGATGGTAGGTCCCAGGCTATCTGTACTCAGATAACCTCCTTAAATTGGCTACACTGTGATACCAGACATTAGTAAAGAAATGAAAGGAAACTTAAGTTAGACTGGGACTTATTTGCATCTATCATCATGCGTTATGCAGCTTCCTATTAGGCCCCTCTTGCTGGACGTGGTAGTTGGGGTATCTTTCAAGACACCAAGTCCATCTTTAGGCGCTGTCCATTTTCTAAGGATCCAGCACCTGAGATAACAAATAATGTCCCAAAAGAGTACTTAAATGATCACCAGCCACCCACAGGGCGCATTCTACCGGGTTCAACATGGAGATCCATCGCTTTTTCCTCTCAGTGGTTTTATCCAGTAGGGTTACCCTGTGATTGGTTTTGAAGGGAATTAGTAATTTGCTGAATAGCTTCTCTGCCTTGCTGCCTGCGGCGCCTCCCTGTTCCTCTTATTTCAGACTTGCTGCAAAAGCTTGGTTGCCAGTGAGAGTCTCTTGTTCGAGGGCCCTGTGAAGTTTCAATGCCTCTCTTTTTCAGCTCGGTGATCACATCCGATGCAGATTCGAAGGTCTGGGTGCCTTCTGGGAACATAACTACCAGCTTTGCAGGGTAGGGGGTGCAGAAGCAGAGGTCTGTTGATTTTAAGATTCTCATTATCGGGATATATTGTCTTCGTCTACTCATCACCTCTGGGGCATAATCGTTTTCCAAGTACAACCTCTGGGACTGAAAGAGCACCTCGCCTGTTTCCAGGCCGAGTACAACACCACTACCTTTTCTTGAAACCGTAGGAACCTCACCAGAACAGCTCGCTGGTGAGCCCCTACAGCAGGCTTTGGGCCTAAGGTGTGGTGCGCTCTCCAGCTCCAATGTTAAATTTTCTGGTATCTTTATAGATTCCCTGATCAGTTGCTTGATGAACAGTAACATATTGGAGCCTTCTGCCCCTCAGGGATTCCTGAAATACAGATGTTGTTCCTTCGGTTGCGGCTCCTAGCCCTCGGCTCGCCGCATGAGGTTTGTACCTCCCCTGATGCAGTTCTTGGCGATGGCACGCTCTGCACTGTCTACTCTGTGATCTGTTGCAGTGACCTGCTCCTCCAGCTCTTCTTGCACTTATCCAGCTTTGTGATGTCTGTATGAGAGCTGTTACCGTCCTCTCATTTCTTACGAAAGTCCCTTAACTCAGAGAGCACAGTAGTCATTTGCCTCGGATTGTTGAGAGCAGCGGCTGCAGCGATCTCGCTCTACTGCGCCTGGAGGGAACTGAGGCCTGGGAGCCTTCATTGCCCAAATCCCCTCTGACAATTCTGTTTCATCTCGATCCTCGCCAGGTTTTAAACTCGCACTTTCTCCCTCCTTTGGCACTCTTACTTGCCTCCATACGTTATTCTCTTAGCCTTTCTCTTCAAAATGCTCTAATTGAGGCTGTTTTACTGGGGCAGTCTAGGAGCTGACTCGTTATGCTGCCATGCAGTAGGGTGACGTCACCAGAAGTCCCCCAGCTCAGCTCTTCCTGAATGTTGACAGATTGTGCAATCCAACTTGCCTTCAGTGCCAGAGAGTGTTCTCACAAAGTAAGTGTGATGAGTTCACTCGGTTCATCGTAGATAAGGTGGCTACCATTAGGTCTGGGATCCATTCAGCACTCTCTAGTGGGTGTAATGGAGGTCGGCAGGAGGTCACAATCACCCACTTTGGCTGGTCTGACTTTGACCGGCTGGTAGTCACTGATATCGTGAGGCTCATCCGTGGTATGTGACCCACCTACTGTAATCTGGACCCGGGCCCAACACGTCTCCTCTTGGGGCGTACTGAGTTGATTGGCCCAGTCTTGGCTGAGATAATCTAACATTCATTGGAGACAGGGTGTTTCTGGACCCCTGAAGGAGGTTGTTATGATACCTTTCCTCAAGAAACCCTCCCTTGACCCTGATTGCTTAGCTAACTACAGATCTGTCTTTACGTGCCCATTGTGGGCAAGGTTATTGAGAAGGTGGTTACACTGCAACTTGAGGATCATCTTACCATCCATGATATCTATGATCTTCTCCAGTCTGGATTTCGGAAAAGGCATAGTACCAAGACAGCACCGGTTTGGGTACTTAATGATTTCCTGATAGATCAGCGAGTCGTTCGATCTTGGTACTCTTGGACCTCTCTGCAGCATTTGACACTGTGGACCATAGAGTGTTACTTGAGTGCCTGCGGTTGATCTGCAGATTGTCAGGTGAAGTCCTCAGGTGGTTTAGATCTTTTCTCACAGGCAGGACTCAGAGAGTTGTGTCAGGGATTTACTCCTTGTCTCCTCTCCCCTGTTCTTTGGGGTTCCGTAGGTCTCCGTGTTGTCACCCACATTGTTCGCTGTGTATATGCTGTTGTTAGGAGACATTATAAGGTGGTATGGGCAGAGTTTCCACTGCTATGCTGATGTACCCAACTATACATGTCCTTTGTGCCTAAACAAGATGAGGCTGTTTCGCTCTTTAATAGCTGCCCCTCCGAGATCCAAGACTGGATGAGTGCCAACTGGCTGAGGTTGAACCCTAATAAAACTGAGGTGTTAGTGGTGGACCCAGGTCGACAGGGTTTGGGGTTGTCAGCTGGTCAGCCATCCAGACTTTAGCTGGGTGGCAGCCAGCTGATGAACTCAGACCAGGTGCAGAATCTGGGTTTTGTACTTGATAGCAGTTTGACGTTTAAGGCTCAGGTGTCGGCTGTTGTCAAGATTTCTTTTACCATCTGAGGAACATTGCCGGATCAAACACCTGGTTCTGCCTGCTGATCTTTCAACTTTAGTCCATGCTTTTGTGACCTCCCAACCTGACTAATGTAATGACCTATCATGTAGAGCTTTAGGGTTGATATTCACCACTTGCAGCTTGTGCAGAATGTGGTGGCCAGGCTGTTGACTGGCTTATCAAGAACTTGTCATGTTGGTCAGCCCAGTGGCATGAAGGGCTGAGGCATCCATGCCTTACCTCCTGCCATGCCGGTGACCTGTGTTCACAGTGCAAGCAGGCTGCCGGGGTCGGCTAGGGAGGAACAGGATTGAGCGTCCAGAGGACTGCTCTATTCTCCCAGGGAGGAGTGGGGATGGAGTCTGCTGCTTGCCTGTCCCCTAGCAGTGCCTGGGGATGGCACAATGGACCCATAGATGAAGGGCAGATGCAGGGCAGACATCTGGTGTGTCACGTGCAGAAGCATGCACAGCTCAGCCATTAGGCGTGCCATGCCTCCACATTGCACTCTCGGGAATAAAAGCGAAATATCCTGATCGGTGAGATGATGCGGCAACTTGCAGGCACCACACCCAGCTAGCTGGCACCTCGTAAGAGCCAGAAGGTGAGTCCAGTGTATGCCGGGTGACGGGCTGGGGCCGTGGAAGGGGCCAGTCAGGAGGGGAGGAGAAATACAAGATAAAAAAGAGAACTTTTCATGTCACATCTGTGCTCCGTAACCTGCACTGGCTGCTGGTACAGTGGCGGATTATCTTCAAGGTCAGTTTACTGACCTACAATGCTCCACATGGACGGGGACCCTGATATCTGCAAGATTTTCATTGCCATTATTGCTCCCTCCGCTTACTCCACCCTCTGACTTGGGATTGCTAGAGGTTCCCAGGGTTTGTTTAAAGTCCTTGAGTGCCTGTTCTTTTGCTTTTATTGCCCCCACTCTGTGGAACTTTCTACCTCATCAGGTACAAGAGTGCCCGACCTTCAAGAGCTTTAAATCTGCTCTTAAAACTCATTTGTTTGGTATGGCTTTCCCTGATTTCAATTAATTGGTTTTCTTTTATTAATTCTAGATTTTACTGTAATTGTCTGCATTTATATTGTAGTTTTTAGGATTATTTAACTGTACAAGTGCTTTGATCTTTTGGAATTGCTCAGTTGGAAGACCAGATCCAATGAAAGACCATGACTATGAGTAGCAGAGGTAATTACCTGTGTAAGATCCAATGAGTTCATAAGTTGGAGCTATAGTTGAGAACAAGTTTACTGAGCATAAACCATGCTTCAAGGGCCTCAAAGAATTGTTGGAGTTCTCAAGTAAGATTGCTGGCAATGCACTGCTGTTGCAAATCAAGGCATCATCTGCATATAGCAGCATCCTGGATCTTGGGTATGCATCAGGCAGGCCGTTGACAAAGAGACTGAACAGGAGTGAGCCCAGGATTGACCCCTGTGGGACTCTTAAATTGACACCCTAGCACTTGAGAGGACCACATTTATCTTCACTCTCTCGAACCGTCTGTCAGGTAGCACTGAAACCATGATGCAGCTTCCTCAGATAGGCCAAGAGAGCATAACTTGGAGACCAGCAGTGGGTGATCCACAAGGTCAAATGCTTTTGTTAGATCTACATAGATGGCACAGACTACTTGACTTTTACCAAGGGCCTCATGGATAACTGGCAAGAGAAAGGTATCTACTTCAAAATAAGCACTGGAGCCACGATGTGAAGTATTCGCTTATTTATGTCAAAGTGTGGAAATACACCTTTAAGCAGAAATGCTCATTTACTAAGGTTCCTCATCAGATGAATAATTTGTTTACACCATGTCAAAGTCAGTACTGAAAACTGATTAACAAAGGCTGGACAATCTTGATTCAGTGGCGTAACAAAACAGAATGAGTAATATAAGTACCGTTTTTCAATAGAGATTGAACAAAAGTTAACATTCAACAGTTCAAATAATACAAAGTGTAACATAGGCATTAGGAGCTATACAGCCCATCTGGGCATTGTCGGATGTTAAGTTTGTGTGCTTTTAGGGCACATTGGAATGGAGAAGAGGCCTATGGATAGGGAGACAGTGTGGTGGGTAAGGTGCTGGCATCATGTGTACGTGTAGAGGGGGGACTTAGGAGGCAGAAGCACCATGATCAGATGGTGCAAGGATGAGGCTGGCCTCCGGCGCGAGGGTCAGGGTACTCCGATCATGGCGTTGATGACCCAGGTCCAGAAACAGACTCTGATGTCAGAGGGCCAGCTGGGGAGAAGGATTGAGCATCTTTGGACTGTTGTCCTTCTCCAGGAGGAAGGGGGTAGAGTGCCGGTACCATGCAACCTCTGGTGGAGGCTGGGGAACCTTCATGCTGACATCACTTGAGGTTGGGGCGGGGCACATGCTGGCTGTCATTGCACATCCTCGCCCCAAACTAGCACCCAAAATGCAACTCCCAACAAATGATGCCGCGACAGCCCCTCTGTATGGTTGAGACCCCTCTCTGCCCTAACTGATAGAAAAACCCGTCAGGAAGCCAGTGGCCCAGCCTCGGGGGTGACCCGTGGTGCAGGCTGGAGGGGGTTCACCAGCAAAGGTGGATATAGCAGGGACGGGGCCACATGGATGCTAGTCAGGGTCAAAAAATAAAAAGATGGTGCAAGGGCTGGGTTTGGGTAGGGTGCAGCAAGAGACAGCGATGGAATGGAGTTCCATTAGGAAAAGCAGCTCAGTTTCGAGCCAGGTAGGGGTAAATTTAGAAGTTCCATTTGAAAGGACCCAGCTTAGTTGACGCTTTTGTATTACCTGAAGTTCATTAAGCCAGCTTGGTGCCCTGGTTGCAAAGGAGTACTTGTCTAGAGCTGTTCGGTTGAATGGAACAGCCAATGTACCGATAGTCATGCCTCTGGTTGGGTAAGGATTTGAAGGGTTGTAGGAGTATCAATGAAAAAGCGTGGAAGTCATGCTACAGTGGACTGACAAATAACACCTATAGTTGGAAACATTGAAAACATTTAATAATAATCCCCTAATGAATAGCAATGTTTCACATCATGCTCATTGCTCATGGCCTTAATAAAGAGTCGAGCATGATGTGAAACATTGCTGTTCATGGGGGTTACTGCTATATCTTATTTATTATTTATTAAATGTTTTCAATGTTACCTAACCTTAGGTGTTTATTTTGTCAGTCCGTGTGTAGACTCTATGTTCTGCCTTTTTGCTCATGGATAACACTAGTATATTCAGTGAGTGCCGTGACTGTGCTGTGTAGATTTCTAAACCCATGCTACTGTGCACAGCAGTTATATTTATTTAGATACTCCACGAGCTGATTCGACACTATACTCTAGTGTTTTAGACAGGGGGTCAGTATTGAGATAGCCCTGTAGTTTGTGATGCTTGAGTTATCCCCACTCTTAAAACAGGTGTTACTATAGCATTCTTCCAAACCTGTGGGAACTGGGAGAGCCTCAGCTAGAGGTTGAAGATTTTCTTAAAAGGAGGAGCTAATTCATTCACGGCAATTGCTCTCAGCTTCATGTTGACCCTGTCACTCCAACTCCTGGTTTTGGCTAGAACACGCTTAACGTATTTGGTGGTTTCCTTGATAACTAGCTCATCTGAAGTAGAATTTTGGGATGGCTGGACTAGTGTGACTATAGTCCCTGGCCTCTACTGGTGAGTGGGTCAGTTTGCTGGGAGTACTGAGCTTAGATCAGAGGAGGCAACACTGAAGGTGTCGGCTATGTCTATTGAGGAGGTAATTCACCCCAGGGGTGGATAGCATGGTTGGAGGGGCTTTGTTGCTTTTCCCCATTAACTCTTTCAGGGTTGCCCAGAACTTCTAGCTATTACCTTAGTTGTCTCTAAGCTGATCTTTGTAGTGATGCACTTTTGCCTCCTATTGCCCTGGTGCATTTATTTTCAGGCCCTTATATTTGATAAGATTGGCGGGAGCCCCAGTGGCTTTGGCTCTACAGCATAGGTTGTTCGAGTCCGCATAAGGGCAAGAAGGGGTGATCCAGCCTGCTGAGGAACCTCAAATTTTATGCCTCATATAGGGAGCAAATCTGGGGAATGGTGGAGTGTCAGACCACCCGATCATATGTAGCATAAGCGGCCGAATTGCACTGACGTCTCGCAACATGTAACATTGCATTATGCAATTTGTGAGGTTGAAGAGCTCATCCAAGTGAGCTAACGGTGACAAGAGGCACGCTACCAACATTTTCTTGTAATCGAGGGCTGTGCCACCAAGACCCCCTTTCTTTATATACAAAACATTTTTTTTTGCAACATACTTAAATAGTGGGAAAAAAATTACCAACACTGACTAACAAACAATTTGACACCATTGCCAATCACTGCGTATTAGTAATTTTGGTGACATAACATGTTACACAATTCTTGCGCAGCATCATTTGCACATTAAACATATTTTTAAGAGTGGTCCGACACTCTCCACTATCTCCCAGATTTGTTTCAGGCATAAGTTTTATGAAGTAGTCAAGGGCCTCATTAACATCTGTGCAATTGTCCAGTGGGGTCCAGTAAGTTCTGGCGAGATACTCCTTGACGTTACTGATGAGGTGTTTGTGCAGTACCCTGTTATTGATGGTTAAGGAGGAGATTTCTGCTATCCTTGGACCATTCACACAGTACTGGTGACTGGTCACTAATAGCATCTGGCAGCACTTGAACTCTTAGTAGCCTGTGAGGGTGGCTAGTAAGTAACCAGTCAATAAGCGTTTTGGTGCCTGTCCTGTAGTTCACCCTGGTGTGGTCCTTTACTATTTGTGTCAGGTAGAGGCTTGCGATTATATCCTTGTGGGAGGTATTAGTGCTAGATGACCAGCTGATGTTAAAATCACCAGCAACTATAGTTTCCCAGTGGGGCAGGCTTGGTGCAGTAGCTGATAAATGAGTTGAGGCCAGCATGTTGATTCCCTGGGAGGATGTAGACTGTCAGCAAGCTGAGGACCTCTGAGCTGCCACCCATACCATTTCACCACCAGGCATTCACAGGCAAGTGAAGGGAGTCAAGTGGCACTTTTGGGCCTGGAGCAAGGTGCGAAAATAAGTGAAACGCTCCCACCCTCTTGCCTACTTGATCCTGATGATAAACATTACACCCAGCCAATGAGATGGCAGAGTCAGGTATTTTTTCTTTTCAAACTCTGTTTTTATTCCTTCCTACCTGAACTCTCTCCTGGAGGGTCTCTCAATGCCCACCGCTATCCCGCCCACCTGAGCTCTCCTCTCTCACTCCTCCTGGGCCCAGCTCTCCAGCCACTACCCAGCCACCTGCACCCAGCCCCTGGCTCTGGAGTCGCCCAGGGTGGGACCACCAGATTAACTCCTCCTGGTGCTCTATCTAGAATCTAGATGGGTGACCAGGTGGGGGGGAACAGAGAAGCGAGAGGACAAACCTGACATTGGGGTGGTTGGCGGCACCGGACCCTCCTTCACCTATCAGGAGTCAGAGGATTTTCCCTTGTGTGTTCCCCTCTGGCATGGCATGCAATGGGCGTCAGCGTGGGACCACAGACCACCTGCCATTGCCATACCCCTCATACTGAGCTTTGCTACTGGGCTGCCCCTAGCTTCCACCAGGAGCCGCCACTGAGCATAGCATCACCCCAGTCCCACCCCAGTAGAAGAAAGCCATCTTCTGGATGCTTGATCTTATCTTTCCCGCCAACTCCCGATGGCCCAGGCTCATTCCCAAACCTGGATCGCCGGCATGGCTAGTTGTGGTGTCCAGCAGAGTCAGGTATTTTGAAGTCAGCCAGATTCTGCTGGGTTATTATGTCACGTATGATTTCTTGCACCAAGGCTTGATGTAGGTAAGCTTAGGGAGCAGACTTCCTATGTTGCTGACACTACTCTAAGCTTAGCATTGTGTGGGATGTGCATCTCTTTACTGTGGATGGGACCAAGGTTGGGGTGAATGTTACCAGACATAAGTAGGGAGTAGGGCTATAAGTGTGTTGCAGTTGAGCCGAGGTGTGGCAGGTACCAGGCCCAGCCTGTCCCTGATACATCCAAGTGAGGAGGACTAGTTGTATGAGTAGAATAGCAACAGGCTGGTGATCCAAGCCTCACTGGCATGAGTGACCATAGAGGGACTGCTACCATCAGGGGCACCTCAGCTGGGGTTGCACAAATCCAGTGATGGTAAAGTATGTGATTTGCAGGAGCTCTATATGGATAAGAGGTGGAGTCAGTTTTGCATAATTTGGCCAAGCAACTGCACACTGCCCATAGTTTGGGTTAGATTTTTTTTCTTCTGTCTTTCTGCTCCTGCTGCTGGCTCTTCCATCCAGCCCTGTCACCCGGCATCCACTAGACTTCACCTGTCTTGCACTAGCAAGGTGCCAGCTAGCTGGGTGAGGGAGCCTGCGAGGGCTGGGCTTCATCCTACTGGCTGACAATTTTCTCCACCATTTTTTTTACCCCTTTCCCTGAGCATGGCGGTGTGCAATGACACCAGTGACTGAGCCACCCACGCCCCATATGTGGCAAGCCGGGCATCTGCCCGCATCCACCCCATATGGGACCCACAGTGCCAACCCCAGCCACCGTTAGGGGTCAAACAGGCAGCGACTGCTCCCACCCTCCCCGGAGAGGAGATCTGTCCTTCAGACCCAATCCTCTCCCTCCCCACCAACCCCAGCAGCCCACCGCACCACAAACATGGGTTGCCAGTGAGGCAGGAGGTAAGACATGATGCTTCTTCCCTCCACACCACTGGGCCAGCTAGTTTGGGTTAGATATCACGCTCACGGTTAAGTTGAAGCATTGAAGGCTCAGGTAAAACCAAAGGCTTCAGAATGATGTCAGACTGTTCACAGCCCAAAAACTGATAGACTCAATGCCTTACAGTCGGTTTCTAAGGTTGAGAAGAAATTGCTCAGATGATGGAGATTTTGAGATACAAGCAGCAGAATTAAATGGTAAGTTCTTGTCAAAGGGAATCTTGAAATAAATCTAGAGCAAGCAAAGGAAAGGGCAATGGGTAAACCAGGAAAGGAACTGGTGGCGATAAGAAGGAAGGAATGTACTGCTAACCAGTCTATTGCCTTTGTAACAGAGTACAACTGTATATCGAGGAAAAATGGAAATGCTGTTTATAAAACTGGCCAATCCTCATGAATGATAAGAACCATGCACAGTGTCTGGGCCCTAAACCTAGAGTCTCCTTTAAGCGTGTTACCAATCTTAGGGACAACTTGTACATAGCCTGAGAAATGTGGTGTAAACACAAATTGGCAGATCCCATGTCCCAGTGGATTTTTATGTGCGGACACTGCAATATTTGTAAAATGTAGTACAGACTACAACATTCGAGCATCCTGAGGGTACAACTCAGGTGATAATAAATACAGATAATTCATCTGTAACCGTAGTTCTACTAGGAGTATACGTTCACATCCACACTCTGGCAGTCTGCTGGAGACAACTGAGTCATTAGAAGTCTTCAAGCTAAGCTCCTCCCACTGCTCCAGCGGTATATCCTCCAGCTCCCTGTGACATCAGATCATTTGCATACTGCTTGGAAGCAGAGACCTGGGTGCCACTTGCCAAGGGAGGTTGGGTGGGTTGTGTGGATGTGAACTGTGTATCACTAGTAAGAACTACGGTTACAGATAAGTAACTATATTTCTAACAATGTAGATACAGTTCACCATCCACATTGTAGCAGACTTGTAGCAGTCCTCCAGGAGCAGGGGCAAGGTGCACACCACCATGTGGCGAATGAGACTGGAAGACTGAGTATCCAAAAGCAGCATCCCGACAACTCATTAAAGTAAAGGTGTAAGGTCTGGCACTTACAGTTATGGGCTTCATAACCCATTACCCTGTCGCTGCGATAGTCCATGGGTGGTAAAATATTAAAATGTAATGCAGTCCTTTGGAGAGAAGGATCGTAACCCTGGCTGCACTGCCTGCAAGCTGATCTTTTCAAGTTCCCGGTCCTCTTACCACGCCTCCGAGCTCAGGCGCTTTGTGACATCCTGCCAGGGAGAATGTGGGGGCGTGCCCATTGAATCCTATGGGGACTATTTTAAAACCTTTTTATGCCTATTTAAGCTACCTTTCACACAAATGAAAGCCACTGCTCAACTAATAGGTGCACCCCCACTCTCCCTTGGCAGGACGTCACAAAATATCTGAGCTTGGGGCGTGGTAGGCGGACGGAACCTGGAAAAGATCGTCCTGGCAGGCAGTGCAAGCAGGGTTACGATCATGGACTATCGCTGTGGCAGGGTAATGGGTTATGAAGCCCACAAGGTAATCTTACAACTTTACTTTAAAGGATACCTACACAACATTTTGCCAACAAACTATTCAAAAATTTGACTTCATAGGGGACTAAAGGAAAGGCTGCTGTATACATCAATGCTAAAACTTCATTTATATAATTTACCTAAATGTGGTTCCAAAGCATTTGAAAAATGTAAATTAACCTTGATTTAAAACTGCCTTGCCTGCTTCTAAAATGGCTTGGCTAAATGTGTTAAGTGATGACATCATTGCAGCCAGAGTCAGAGACAATATGGCTCTCTATAGTGCTAACTAGTTTTTGTCCCTTTGTTTGGAAGTGTTTCACTAAAATGGTCAAAACTGTGTGCATTATTTTGACTAATACATATGTTAAGCTATGGTTCTGTTCATTTTGTTTACTTTAACATGCTGAAATGTGTTTTAATCCAACCAACTTTCTCTTTGGCAAACCACAGTGCAGTACAAATCTTCGAATACTTGGTGCTCTAGTGGTTATGGCGGATCCAGGATGTTACTCTGGGGGTGCTGAGGTGGTGTGCTTACTTGATATGCACTTTTTAACATTTTATTAAACCTTTATATTGTCTGCTATCATTCTTTCTTAGTACATTTTGACACAACCTACAAATGTAATCCATAGTTTTGAATATAAACATTTGTACAATCAATAAAATCATAGTTCTTCAACAAAGTGAAATGCAGCAGCAGCAAGCAAGTAAGTTACAATTAGGTGCAATACCCTGCACTGCACCCTAGATCCACCACTTGTTTGTAGCAAAGTTCTTTTGTAGTCCAATGCCAGAGTTCATACTTCCTTGGAAATCAAAAAAAAAATACACTTGTCTTCCTTTTCCATGGGAAATAATAAGAATAATAATCAGCATTTGTATAGTGCTTTTCATACATATTGTATCCCAGAGTGCTTTACAAGCCATGCTAGATTGATAGTGAAGAGACTGAATGTGTAGTGGCAGCCATTTCACACGTTAATACCCACACACAGCCTTGGACAATTGCATGAACTGGTTTTATGGGATAAGGACTGTTGGCAGGATACTGGGGTCAGGAAGTGATCATGGTGCTGGCAGCCCTACATCTTATGTCTCACTGTGATCTGCACATCTTTCTCCCCTCTGTCTCCCCTTCCCTGAATATAGCAGTACCCTGTAGGAGTGGCCTTCTGAGTCCCCCTCAGGTATTCATTCTTCACTCCTGCTCCCCACACCAAAAACTGGTGAGCTCATCACCTTTCTACATCATGAATGCAGTTAGTACAGTCCCCCGGTTTCTTGACATATAAAAAATAAATAAATCTTTCCAGTAAGTCAGGCTGATAGCAGCAGGGCACAAGGGAAATATAGGCTTTCCTATCCTTAAAAGATCTAGGCTACCTTTGATTAGGTACTAATAAATGACAGGTACACATCGTTAAGCACATCATTTAATAGTGCCTAATCATAGGTAGCTTAGACTTATATGGGTAAAAAGCCTATTTTTTCCTTTGTGCCGTACTGCTATCAGCCTGACTCACAGAAAATCATGTTTATTATTGTGTAAAAAAAACATGGGAGACTGTACTAACCGGATTCATGATGTGGAAGGGTGATGAGCTCACCAGTTTTTGGTGTGGGGAGCAGGTGAGAAGAATGAATGCTAGAGATGGGCTGAAGAGCCCATTCCAACAGAGTATTGCTATATTCAGGGTAGGGGAAGACAGGACGGGGAAGTTGAGCAGATCATTGTGAGATCTGAGATGTGGAGCTGCCAGCACTGTGATCACTACCTGACTGTGGATGACAGCAGCCAGCAATGACAAATACTCAGAGTGACAGGGTTGCACTTAAATTGTTACTTGAATTTAGTGTAGAGATCACCCACGGGGGTGAGGTTTGTTGAGACAGTATTGAGGGAGCTATGTATAGCTCATTCAAGATTAGGAGGAGTGGTAGCCAACCAGCCGCGCATTGTGGAGTAGGGCACAGAAACGTGCTGGAGAAGAATTGCAAGGACTGTCCTCAGGTTCTGCAGATCACAGAGTAAGGGATTAGACCGACACTGGAAGTCGAGTGGATTCGCTCAAGGCATTAGTATGCCTTGCCTAGTAATAATATTGTTATCCATAGTAAGTGCAGCCCTTATGAGGGTATGAATAGCAGTTTTCAGCAGTAGCCTGATGCTTATTGCTTGTCCCTCAGAAGACCCTAGTTGTTGGTTAACCAGTGGAGAAAAAAAAAACACAACAGGGGACTGTACATAATGCCTTCACTGTGCAGAGGAGTGGTGATCTGCTCAAGGTTTACTGTGAGAGAAAACTCAAACACTGAGAACAAGGACTGGAGAATGATTTGAGAGGCATTTTTAATAGTGCCAGCTGATGAAGTGCATAGGTATAGGTGTGCACAACTCTCTGAGGAACAAGATTACAATCTGAGGTGTGATAATTCTCTTCATGAGACCCTAAGCTCATATGCGGCCCTAGGAGTACTAAGGACAGAGTGTGGATGGTGGGGTTTTCAACACATGGTAGGCTAGGTGCAGGGGTTCAAGTGGAAAAAGTGGCGCTTATTTGTGGATTACCAAGAAAGCATGAACTTTGAAATGGACCAGACCAGTACTTGAATACCTGGTGATCTAGTGGTTATGTGATGTCCTGAAATTTGTAGCAAGTGTTGTACTGTACTGCAGTTTGCCAAACAGAAAGTCAGCTGGATTACAAAACAATTTCAGCAAGTTAAAGTGAACAAAATTAACAAAATCATAGCCTAACATGTATACTGATAAAATAATCCATGTGTTAACCCATGGTGTTGATTATTCTGGTGAAACAGTTCAAAACAAAGGAGAAAAGAACTAGATTAGCACTATAGGGAGCCATGTAGGTCTCTGCCTCTAGCTCAATGATGTCATCACTTAACACATTTGGCAGACATTTTAGGGAGCAGGCAAGGCTGTTTTGAAACTGAAAGGCTGATGTTTACATTTTTCAAAAGCTTTTAACTGCATTTATGTTATTTACATAAAGGTAGTTTTAGCATATATGTAAACAGCAGTCTTTCCTTACCTCACTATGAAGTCAGATTTTGAGTTTGCAGCTTTAAACAGCTGCTTGTTTAGGTACCCTTTAAGTCAATGCTGTAATGGGAGATGAAGGTGGGCACTTTACTCCAGGTTGCAGTCCTCCATATCTCTGCAATTGGGATATCTCTGGAAGCAGCCACTGAGGCAGCATTATGTCTTGTGGAATGAGCCCTAGGCCTTGGCGACTCCCTTCCAGCCAACCTATAGCAGAGGTCAATACTGGATGTAATCCACCTGCCAATCATCTGCTTTGCTTCCAGTCTGTCAGGCACAGCCCCAGAGTATGTTAGAAACAGCTGGTGAGCCTCATCCCAAACTCCAGCCATGCACACCTGATAGTAAGAGAGCATCCTCTGCAGGTCCAAAGTGTGGAGCCTTCCATCAACCACCAAGGTTGAGTTAGTAAAATAAACCAACAATTTACTCACATGGCTAGGTGAAACTCTAATACAGCCTTCAGGAAGAATTTCAGGTGGGGTGAAGGATGACTTTGTCCTTGTGGAAGGCCAGATAAAAGTGACTCCACTGAGAGCACCTAGAGCTCACAGGTCCTTTTGGCTTATGTAATGGCTACCAAGAAGGCAGTCTTCCACAACAAATGTGACATCTCACACCTGTGCGTTGGTTCAAACAGCTTGCCCATGACCATCACCAACACCAGCAGTAGGTCTCCATGGAGGTGGTGGTGGTTTGCGCTCTGGAGGGACAAGTGATCCCAGACCTTTGAAAAACTGCCTGACCGCCTTCTCCTTGGCCACTGTCAGTATACCAGCCTGAACCCAATTTGCAGACATGGCTGCCATGTGCTTTAATGGTCAGTGCTCGCAGTCCCAGCTGAGAGAGGACCAAAGGCAGTGAAGGATCTTTGCTATGGGGCAAGAAAGGGGATCAAGTTTGTTACCCGGCACCACATTGGAGAGCCCTTCCACTTAAATGCATGGCACTTACAAATCAACTTGTTAGAGGACACCTCCACAAAATGGATGATGTCTTCTGAAGGCTTAGAGCCTTGAACTCTAGCTGATCAGGAATCAGGCTGAGTGGTGCAGGGATTGAAGGTCTAGTGTAGGACCGTCCCTGTTGTCTTGTCAGCAGAGCTGGGTGCAGAGGCAACCTCCACAGAGGCCTGCTGCTAAGGTTAAGGAGATCCAGAAACAAGAACAGCCTGTGCCAGTCAGGACTATTAGGATCATCCATTCTTGCCCTTCTGGGCCTTAGCCACAACCTTGTGGGCCAATGGGAAGGAGGAAGGCATACAGGAAGCCTGAGGTCCAAGGCCTCATGAAGGCATCCCTCAACAGTGTCCAGGACTGTGGGGTGGCAGGCACAGAACAGTCTCAGTTTTCTATTCTCCCACAAGGCAAACAGATCCATCAGAGGGGTGCCCACCAGGAGGACAGGTGGTTTAACACATCCTGATGGAGGGACCATTTATGCAATGTCTCTCCAACTGGCTGAGAGCAGCCACAAGCTGATTGTTTTTCTTGGAACATGGATCATCAGGAGATCTGCACTTGGGCTGTACGTGACTGTCCCGTGTGGAAAGCCTCATGACAAAGGGTAAGGAATGCATCCCACCCCTGCCTGTTCAGGTAGAGTATGGTGGTTACGTTGTCCATTTGGACCTGAACGACCTGATCCTAAATCAATGGAACAAATGCTGTCCAAACTAGATGCACTGCATGAAGCTCCAGCAGGTTGATGTGGTATTGAGACTCCCACAGAAACCAGAACCCATGGACTCTGTGGTCTCCGGGTATGCTCCCTACCCAACCAGAGATGCAGCCATCATGAGTGTGGCAGATGGTTCTGGGTGGACAAATGGGATTCCCTCCTCCAGATGTTGTGGGAGCAGCCACAACTGGATGGCATCCTACATCGACTGGGGTCAACATGACCAGCTGGTTCAGGCGACCTAGACATTGGGATCATTGCCAGCCCAACTCCCACTGCAGGTGGTGCATCCAGAAGCCCAATGGTTCATGCTGGTTGAGAATGCCATGTACCCCAGCAGCTGCAGGAGTCCCAAACAGGCGTGAGTGCCCAATCTGAAAAGATCAGGCAAAGGAGGTGTGATCTGATTCCTGGACCACAGGGAGGCAGACCTTGGCCGCAGAGTCTAGTTCTACCCTGATGAACTTGATCATCTGCAAGGGACCAGCTCTGACTTGGTCAGGTTGACCAGAAGGATCAAGTACTGACAGGTCTGAAGGGCCAAGATCTCTGAACTTCTGCACAGCCTCTTTAGACAACATGGCTATCAGTCAGTCATCCAGATAAGGATACACCCTGTTGCATTTGCGCCACAGGAACCAAGGTGCAGATGAGAGGCCAAAGGGCATGACCTGGAACTGGTATAGGATCCATGCTGCACAGAACCAAAGGTACAGGTAATGGGATGGACTGGGATGTGGAAAATGCATCCTGAGATTCAAGGAGCAGAACAACATGCCCTGCTCCAGAGACAGAATGATCTGATTCAGACTGACCATCCAGAACTTTTACTTACACATGAGCTAGCTCAGATCATGCATATCCAGTACTGGGCACCAGCCCCACATCTATTTCAGAACCAGGAAGTCCCTGAGTGGCCAGGACATCTTGAACACAGGCTATTGCCCCACGCTCTAGGAGATGGGCGATGTCAGCTTGTAGCTCAGGTGTGTCCTACAACACCCTGGACTCCCAGGGATCACAGTCAATGCGGCAGGAGAGCCTCGAATCCAGCGGCAACCCTCTGCACACCACTTCTAGAACCCACTTGTCTTAGGTAATGACACACCATTGTGGCAAGAAGTTGTGCAACCAACCCCGACCAGGAACTGGGATGGAGACTGGACAGGAGGGGATAACACTCTACAACTCAACATTGCACTGCCTTGGAGGGCCCCTGCCACAGGGCCATGGAGACACCACCACCTCTGCCCCTCTTTTTGTCCTTGCCCACTGAATGTGGGTTTCAGACACCAAGCACTGAAACTCCCTCCTGGGGCTGATGCTGAGGTTGTTGTGACTGAATGGACCAGAACAAAAAACCTTCATCTTAGGTTTTTAATCCTTCTGAGAGGAAGCCATGGAATCAAGGGTGGCATTAGGCTTCTCAATCTGCAAGAGATGTTCTTTCACCCTAAGGCCAAAGAGACCGGTGCCCAAGAAGGAACATTGGCTAGTTTATGCTGAGTATGTACCGTGAAGGTGGAAAGCCTCTATGATGCATAGCGATGGCTATTGCCATGGCATGGGCACAGGAGTCATCTATGTTCAAGACCATCTGAAGCTGGTCTTTAGCTGCCAATTGACCCTGGTCTCTGATCATCTTAACTGGAAACCATTTGCCAGCTGGAAGATGGGAGAAAAGTACCCTAATACTGCAAACAGGGAATGACCAAAATTCACCATCATGACAGCATAGCTGGCCTGACAGAAGCTACTGTGATACAGCAGCATTCACCTTTTAAGCTACATGGTTAATATTTTGGACTCTGTCTGAGGCTTGTCCACTTCCTGTTGGCTTCTGGACCTATGGAAGGCTGAATTCAAAACCAGCATCCACAGGGGGTGATCAGAAAACCCAGAAAGTGAGCCTGTTGAGACTGCATACTTGTTGACCATATGGGGAGATGGTGCACAGCAGGATGCTGGATGTGCCAAAGCTCCAGGATGGTCCCCAGATGGTCTCAGCCATGGGAGAGGCAACCCCTGAGAACCATCCCCATCTAGTATGTCAGTAAATGGGTACTTAGACTATTTCTAAATTGGCTTTAAGGCAACTTTTATGGACTTCAATATAAGTCGAATCAATGCTCCAAATGACGAGGTCCATGGATGATGATCAACCCCTCAACTGATTCTCATTCAAAAGTATGAGTCCTGGTCAAGGCCACTGATGACCTATCTTCTGAGTAAGGCGATTTCTCAAAGACAGCCCTCAACTGTTTTCCACCATGGAACACCCTGGTACCCTCGTCCTTGGTGATCTTCTTCAAGAGTCGGCCTGGCAAGCCAGCTACATTGCAAGACTCCTTGGTAGGGGCCCCAAACAAGGACCGTGGTAGAGTTGGCGCCACCCAAGAAGTGGAGAAGCAAAAGCTAGGGACTGCTGAAAAGCATGGACTGGTGTAAAAATGACTGGCAAAGGAAAAGGGACCAAAGGTCCACTGGCAGAGACCTATCCTTCCCAGAAATGGTCTACTGTTGCCAGAGGAGCTCCTCATAGTATCAACACATTTTTCCTTGATGCTCTCCTCACCAAGGAGCGCTGATGCAGATGCCTTCCAATCCAGTGGGATCGAGAACATGAATGGCATCTCGACCTCAACGGGTGTCCTCTGGAGTGTTTGTATAAACCACCTGCCTTGGCAGGTTAAGCGTAATAGACTTCAGAGGAATGGGAGAACCAGGGGCTGGGTGATTGACTCCTTGATTTCCTCTGACAGTCAGTCAACAGGTTCAAGAAATATCTCAGCAGCTTTCTCAACTGAAGTCAAGGTAGACAGGTTCGGTATGCCATTGTTACAGTGATGCTGTAACAACGACACAATTACAGTGACACAATGACAGTGACTGCACTGTGGCGGTGAGTGGTATGCGCTGCCAGAAGGTGTCGTACTTCCACAAGTGAGATGTCGGGGGTGTGGGGCATACTGTTGTGAAGATGGAGTTGGGAGTGGAGTGTCGTTCTTTGTTTGTTGCAGTAATGCTACAAACTGCACTTAAGCATACATGCAGTGTTTCTTTTTACTCCATGGTATGTGCACTGTGGGTATGTTATATAGATATTTGGAGGGTGGAGGTTGGCCCCCATTTATACATGACCTGTATTGTTATATTACGGTTGCTGTCAGTGTTGCTGTGTTTCAGTCGTATCGGGTGGTGGTGGTGCAGGCTGTCAGGCGATGGTGTCGCTGTAGTGTTCGTCGGTGTTTCTTGTTGTCTAACTGGCTTCTGAGAACTGACAGGCCCAGTGGGGTCACTACGGAGCTCTCGAATGTCCCCTTGATCAGAGGGAACTCGACCAAGGCTGAGCAGTCAGGGAGCTGGAGTGTGAGGAGCATGGTCTTTCCCAATCCAATGATCTGTGATATTGTTTCTTGTGTTTTCCACTATAATGAGAAGGGCTCTCCCAGATGGTCTGAAGGTCCAGACAAATCTCTGCCAACTTGTCAGAGAATGACCCTCTGATGCTGGTCCCTGCTGGGAACAGCGCCAGACCAGTGAGGAACTCACCACAGCCACTGCTTCTACTTCCATTCCTGCAAGCTGAGTAGCTGGTCCAGCCACTGTTGAGGCCTATGTCCAGTCAAGATTTCCAGTCTTGATGGAGGAGGTTAAATTAGCGGGGCTCAAACTGCAATCCTCGATGTAAGAAGATTGCCCAGACAGTATAAGCACAAGTCGTGTGGATCCATGGGGACATTTCAGCCTACTCCAAGTGCAGAACTTACAACTCGGTTTCTTGCTCTCCATCATCAATTCAAAAGCAGAGCTGGAAGGGATCTGTGATAATGGCAATTGCGGGAAGGTGATCGCCATTAGGGTGAATGCACATCGGTGAAATCCATTTCACCGATGTACACTCCTGGAGCATTGCAAAGGGTACCAGGAACTCGGATTTTTAGTTTATGAGAGGGGCTACCACTGGAAGACTGTGGAGCAACTTAAAAGTTGAATGGACTGAAACAAAGATTTGCCTGTAAAAGAGCTTGAACTACCAGAATCCTTCAATGGTGTAGGGCTGTGAATGAGTAGACCTGTCCCTTCCAGTGGAAAGAAAGATCTTATGCCACGGGGTGGAGCTGGAGAATATACCACCCAGATGGTGGGAGGAGCTTAGGTTGAAGACTTCCGATGACTCAGCTGTCTCCAGCAGAATTGCCAGAGTGTGGATAGTGAACTGTATCCACATTGTCAGAAAGGACTTTATTAACTGCTCAACCACATTCATGGTCTACACATTATGGTGCCCTGCCAAAAACTATACATAGTTCATACAATGAGAATGTTAAAAACCTGCAAATCGACTGTGAATGAAAAGGAAAACAGCCCTGTTGCTATACCCTGTCAATGGTACAATTTGTTGGGCTAAAATGGGTGGAAACTCTAAAACTAGGGGCTGATAGACTGAAGTTACTACTACAGTGCGAGAGCAGATGGATCTTTATCCTCAAAGTTCAAGTCCAGGGACTTTTTTTTTAAACTTTATTTTAAAAGCCAGCTTTACAGTTAACATTGCAATGAAAGGAAAACCATAGTTTTCTTCCAGGTTACATGTCAAACACATCAAGGGTTATGTTTACACATAGTGCCTTACATTGTTAGATACAGATTGCATTCACATCTAATACAATAGTCGTTACTCTCCATACTTATTCCAGAATGTCATACCTAACCCAAGTATATGGTATTTCCTGGGGGCAACCAAGTGTTTCTATGCCCTGTTCACTACAGTGGAAACCATGGTTGGCCAGGGGCTGCTCTCGAGCAGAGACCATATTTTTTATATTTATGTTCTTGATTCAAGACCATGTATTGGGTGTGCCCTAATGTCATGCTCTGTACCAGTGAACGAGCACAGTGTTCACTTGGGCCTGCTCTGATAGCCAATATTGGGCCAATACTTGCTTACCCACAGTTATACCCAGGAGCTTGAGCTCTTGGACTCCTTTGTTTATCCCAGGTCCTGCTATAGATAGGCCCAAAGCACATCTGCTGGGTCCATTGGGCAGGTAGTCTTAAGTACTTTGGACATTATGGTCAGTATTTCCACTCAGAAAGAGAAGACCATAGGGTAGGTCCATATTAGATGGTGGAAGGTACCTGTTGCCACCTTACATTTTGGGCATGAGTCAGAGGAGCCTGGATCAATTTTATTGTGCTAGGTTTGGGGTAAGTAGGTCCTGTGTAGGATGCTATAGTGTATGGCCCTCATTCTGTTGTTCACTGAACATGACATGCTAGTTTTAGCAGGTCCTCTGTGACAGGGTAGAATAGCTCGATGTCCCATTTGTTTGGAGAAAGTGTTTAAATGCAAGGATCTGTATTCTTTCCTTTTCTGTCTCTTCTGTCTGGTTCGCAATCAAGTTTTCTGTGAGACTTAGGACTTGATCAACCCGAACAGTCTCACAATCCTTTGCCTCTCACTGTCTCTCTGTTTTTCTTGCTGTCTGATTTTCCTCCCTTGCATATTTATATCTGTTAATATAAAATAAATGAGAATCAATTAATAGAAATGTAGCTGATAATGGGATCTCTTTTGTTTAGAAAATGTTTAGTGTTGCTGTAGAAATGTATATGTATTTATAATTTGAGATAACTGTAAAAAGCCAGAGGTTATTTGAGTACAAATGGTAAGCCTTTTGCAAAACTGGAGGGCCTCAGGAAGCTCTCAATGTTCTAGCAGCTCTTGAAATTTACAAGAGATTTTATTTTGTTCTGTATATAGATATTCTGAACATGTTTATTTTATGTTACTGCAACTACAAATAAACAGTTTTGTGGAATTTACAACTGCTCCTGGGTTTCTCTATGCTTCCTGACCTGTGCCTCAATGACATCCTCCAACCACCCTCTGTCAAATTTTCTTGGAGATCTCTTTCCCACTTTACCTTAAGCTGTGTATAGGATCCTGCATTGCCCCTCCAGCAATTTATAACATTTACTCATTGTTTTTTTTGTCATGGAATTAATGGGATTAGTAAAATTTCCTCTATTGGCGATCTCCTAATTAGCTGTGGGGTATTGAACTGCTTCAACAATTCTTTGATCTTATTGCTAATTCTGAGGAACCAGAAAAATGAGATGTGCTAAGGCCAAAGTCTCTCTTTTGTTCTGAGAAAGTGCTTACCTGACCTTTCTTATGAACTTGAGATATGCAGTTGAGGCCCTTACTATGCCAAGAGGCTAGTAAGTCTTGGAATTGCCTGTAGGTGTCAATGTATGGCTGCAAGACCACTCCCAGAAAAGCATCTGGAGACAAGGAAGGGTTGTGGTTAATCAGATTATGTGCTTGAAGCCAGGCTTTAATAGTGGAGCATAGTGAATGGGTTCTTTGTCTTGCCCCAGCCTGGGTCTAAACTGTTTGCTGCCAGATATTGCCCACATAGGGAATTCCCTCATAAGGATTCAAGCAATACCCATGCCTTCCTAACTGTCCCTGTGGGACCAAGTCTGACGTGCGCCAGCTGTGCTGCCAAGTAATATAGCCTTATATTTGAAGGCCCAAACCTCTTTGTTTACTGGTGCCATAGTATTGTTTTCTTGATGCATGGCCTTTTCTTTGCCATATCAAAGAGGTCATTGCCCTCTCTATAGCTTTAATGTACTGTTGGTAGATATATAGGCAGTGTCTGGAACATGTAGAGACATTGGGGAAGGATGTTCATTTTGACGGAGTTTACCCTCCCTGTAAGGCTTAAGGGTAGGGACTACCATCTCCTGTAATCTTCCTTGATTTTATTACCAGGGACCTATAATTTGCCTCCACCAGTTCTGACAGGGCTCGTGGTAATCTTATTCCCAGGTACTTAATCTCTGTTGCAGGGGTGATGTCCATACCTCCCACTGTGATACTTGCTCTTGCCTTCCCCAGGGGTAGCCACACATTTTCCCCAGTTAATCTTGCAGCCTTATAGGGGTCCATAGTGCTCGAAAAGGGCTGTTGGGGCTGGTAGTGCTTGTCGGGGGTCTCGAGGAACAGCAACACATCATTTGCAAAAGAGAAGAAGACATGCTCCGCCTCCTTTCTGAAACCTCCAATATCTGGGTGGGATCTGATCGCAGCAGCCAGGGCCTCAATGGTTAGGACATAAACCAGAGGAGAAAGACGGCAGCCCTGCCTCATACCTCACATTAATCAGAAGGCGCAGAGACATTGTCATTTGACATAACCTGTGCCATTAGGGAAGCGATATAAACAATGTACCCATGAGCTAACTCGAGTTTCAAATTTATATTTATTAAGTACAGCAAACATGAATGGCCACTCTACTCAGTCAAATGCTTTTCTCGTTGAGTGCTAGGAGGCCCTGGCTCCCCCCACCCTCAGGCCAAGGAGCGCATGATATTTAAAGTTCTTCGGATGTTGTGTTTCACCTGCCTTCCAGGAACAAAACCTCCTTGATCATGGTGTATCAATTCCGGGAGGATATCCTGAATCCACGGGCCAAGATCTTTGCTAGGATTTTATAGTCTGCATTAAGCAGTGAGATTGGCCTGTAAGATCTGCATTTCTAGGTCCTTCCTTAGCTTAGGTAGTACTGTTATGTTGGCTAACAGCTGTGATCTAAACTCCCTTTGTATAAAGCCTCCTGTATCATTTGGTTCCTCAGTACCGCCATAGAGCTTTATAAAATTCTGTAGACATGCCGTCAGGGCCTGGTGCTTTGTTTGATTTAGAGGACCACATGGCTCTCTTTACCTCCTCAGTGTAATAGATCTATCTAGGGCTTCCTGGTCTACCGTATTCAGGGTGGGAAGTTCAATTTTTTCAGGAAAGACTAGGGGTCACTTTGCAGTGGGGTTCGGGAGGTGTACAGGGACTGGTAAAATTGTCTAAATGTCTCATTAATTACCTAGGGATCCGATGATGTGTCCCTTTACTGTTTTAATTTCTAAAATTGTTCTGTCTGACCTCTTCTCTTTTAGCTGCCAAGCCAGCCATTTCCCAATTTGTCCCCTGCAAAATAGCTCTTTGACTGGGAAAATACTGGGCTCTCTCTGTTCTGCTTGATGCCTTTTGATTTAGTTCTCCTTTCAATTGTACTAGTGTAGTTCTATCTGCTCCCTGTTGTTTTCCCATCAGTTTCTTCTCTAAGTGCAATATCTCTCGTACCAGCCTTTTTTCTTCCTCTCTTTCTTGTTTTCCCTTATATGCTGCATAGGAAATTAATTTCCCCTGGCATACCTTTCATCGCATCCCATACTATTGTGGAGGGTACCCACCCCTTCATTATTAGTAAAATACTCCCTCGGGTGATTTGAAATGGGGTCTATGTGTTATCACTCTGTCAGGTGCCAAACACATTTTCAGCACTCTGACAACCCTGGCGCACCAGCACAATGGAGCGAGGACATATTTTACTACTTTCTGTGGGGATGCCCCCCACACACCCTCGTGGGGGCTTCACCCACCGCACCTCCCTATAAGATTCTCAACTCTAGGGGGTGCATGTCGGAGAGTGAAAGTAGTAAAATAAAAGGTCCGGACACGGGCGCAATAAAAATCGCTACCAGCACCGGACCCGAACCCAGTACCTCAGCCTCCCCAGCCATTGCCCAATCCCCAGCGCCACGCTGCAGCTCGACCAATGACTGCAGCGCCACCCGCTACACTCTCCACCCTCCCAGCCTCGCTCACCATGCTCCTCCCACCCCCCGCCTCTACGTATAGCGACATCCTGTCGCCTAGTTTGCCCACCCCTCATCCGGTCGCCCTACCCATCAGTTGGCATGAGTGGATTGCACGAGGAAGGAGTCTTCATAATGGACGGCGCCTCTTCCTCATGCCTACTTCACGGGTTACCTTTGAAATGTGGGTCACAAAGGCAGGGTCAGTGAGCAGAGTGGAGTCTAGTCTCCATTGCTTGGGTTCTGGTGGGTCCTGCCCAATGATTAGAATACTTTTCATTGGGGCATGGTCAGATACAATTATTGGACCATAGGAGGCACTCAGTCCCCATTGCACCAGGGTAGGTGACAGAAAGAGATAGTCTATTCTAGTATACAGTATATATGGTGAGCATGTGAATAGGAAAGCAAATTCGTTTTATTGGGATTGCAATATCTCCAGGCCACCACAAGGGCTCTTTCTGATGCCATATTTCTGAGGGCTAGGACACTTTTGGCATGGGTCTTATTTTTTGCCTGAGTGGCCTAAAGAAATGTCCCAGTAAGTTTTAGTGTCTCCCCCATACTATTGTAACCCCTTGTTCCCAGGGGTTACAAGAATCTCATTAGAGTTAGTGGTAGGCAGGGAAGGCAGCTAGTGATTTGCCAGTAAATGGTTCCTCTGTCCCCTCTGCTTCTGGTCTCAGCTGGAAGCTGGAGAGGTGATATCACCTTAGAACTCTCGCAGCAGCATAAGCCACACAGCCAGTTGCTGGGAGTGAGGGAGATAGAATTCTAGAGTCGGTTGTTGGCTGGAGTCCACAGAGTGCAGTAGGAGTTCCAGCAGCAGCTCTGATAGAGAGCTGCAGTGTTCCAGTTTTCTCACCCTAGTGGAGTACAGCATTTTCCAGCTTTGTCTAAGTGGTGGAAACCATCTCCAGGGATTTTCTTGTTCTTCATCCCAGGAGGGATGGAGCAGGCTGCCAGGATGTAAGTGGCAATCCCCTGATCCTACCAGGACATTGTGAAGCTGCCTTGTGTGACAACTTCTGTGAGTACTTTTGTTTGTCTAAGACTGCCCAGGATTATCTGCATTTTATGGGTGAATTCTCTGACAAAGGGACCCTGTCACCTAAACATTTTAAAAGTCACCTGTTCCACAGTGGAGTCCTGTCTGTGACTGTCATGTGCGGGACTTTTGTCCTGTGAGGATGTTAAATGTGAAATACATTTCTAGAAAGCATCATCAGTACAGTGTGGATAATGTGAGGTGTATTTACCAGAGGGATGGCCAAGTATGAACTTGGAAAGAAAAGGTGGGAGACCCCCATCTGGAGTGACCAGTTTAGCACTCCGGGTTCTGAAGGGCTCCTGTCTTTTCTGAACTCAACGTCTGGTGTAGCAACATAAAAAGCTATCTGAGTCTGATGGGACATCTTGAATGAATGAATTAAAAAAAACAACAGCAAAGGTCTGAAACAAAGGGTGTAGATAGAGATACTCACTGTACACATTTGTGTACAGTTTTGTTGTGTCTGTCACAAGCCCCATGCTTTTCTGTTAACATTTTCATTCTAATCTGTAGTATTTGGGTTAGTGTAGGCCACTGAGGAGTGACTCTGCATAAACTTCTGTTGTTTAGGAGACAGATACATGTATAACCTCGTTAGAGAAATCATCTGAAAACAATCTGACTTGTTTGGAAGGGGGTGCCATTTGGAAGGATGTGTACATTTTTAAAGGGGTGGTGTAACTGTTGGAGATGTGTACAAAACAGAATTTCTGGCTACATCCCTGGTCTGAAATATTGTAAGCATAATGTGTGCATAACCTGGAATTTGAAAAGTGGAAAATTCTGGATTTTAAGATTTGTTTAAGTTAGAAATACACAGTGAATCATTTGGATTATGTAAATAAGCTTCTAGAAGGCATCTCTTGAAAAGCCTGCTCTGTAGATGAAAAGTTGAGACATTTGCCAATTTAAAAAAAAAAGGAAAAATATCGTGGAACACCAGAAACAATCGCCTGCAGCAATATTTGTTCAGCGCCCCCACCCCCATTCTGACTCAGAGACTATTTTCACATCAGGAGAGGCTGCTTCAAGTACTTTTAAAAGGACAGTTCATTTCCTGTGGACTTCCTCTTTTTGGTCTACACCTGTCTTTTCTGTCAGCACATGTGGCCAAAGCCTGAAGGAACTTTACCCCAGTGAGTGGGTTTTCTCCAGTTTTACCCCATTGAGTAGGTTTTCTCAGTTTACCCCTTGTATATGGGCCATCCAGTGTTGAACCTCTTAGTGCTCCGACGTGGACTGTACTACAAGTTAATCCCATGCAGTATGGGAAGTGACCAGGTACTGGCCATATGTGCCATTTCCAGGAGAAAGTGTGTCTACAGGTGGCTACCTTCTTCAACTTTTTAAAATAATTCAAAATCCAACCTTAATGGTTCAGTGTGGAAATATCATTTACCTCTAGAAAAATTGGGCTAGATGCCACAACAAACAACTTGTAATAGAAAAATCACAAACTAATAAAAGACTATCCTTTTTACGGTTCGATCTCCCAGAGTATGGAATTCCCTACCACAAGATATTATAGACTGTACACAAATAGATACTTTTAAAACAAACTAGATAAATGGTTGATGAAATAATAGAAACAAAGGGGTTAATATAGAATCATATCAAATACATGTTCCACATGTGTGGATGACAAGCCGATGGGCTCTGACCCTCTTTGTCCATCTAACAAGTAACCATTGTTTCGTTTCACAGGTGTATGTGTGGGGATTTGGGAGTTTAATGCTTAGGTACAGTATTGTGCTCTGGTTTGTTTTTGGTTTGCAAGTACCCTGGGGGGTTCCCTGTGGGTAGATTTGATAGATAAATTTTTCCTAGAGGGCTAGGGGGACAGACAGGCTGTGGCCCTGACCTGCAGTTAGGGTTGCCGACCTTTGGATGGGGCAAAAAATGGATCCTAAGCTCCACCCCTAGCCCCACCCCTTTTCATGACTCATCATGCAGTGTTCCTCCTAGAAGGCCATTTCTTATATCAATAAAATACAACACTTAAAGCAGCAGTTCAACAAAATGTTAAGATACTGTACCTGTTAAAGTTACTTTCCTAGGTTCTTCCTAGTCATCCATTTACTTACATATTTATTTACTGACATTGGTTTACCAAATAAACATACAGAGATAAAAGAAATATCATTTACAGATATGATCTGGGGAAGACAAGGAAATACTGTAAATAGCATACGACAGTATACATGGTATATAATAATACACAAAAGTGTTTCCTGTAATGTGTACTTTATATCTTTTTCTGGCTCCATTCCTGTTCATGTCCACAGTACTATTTCAAAGCCAAAGAAGTGACCATACTTTTTCTTGAGGCAAAAAAATTATTTAAAACATTTAAAAATGCCTAAAGTTTGTTAGAGATGAAAATGTTTACCAGCAAATAAAAGTGGAAGACACCTGGCTCTGTTACTTTTATTAAAGGGTGAGGCAGCTGTGCTGCTATGCCACTTTAAGATGTAGTGGAAAAGATTAGGTTAAGTAAGTGCTAATGGTGTTAATGGCCATACTTTTCACCTCCCAGGCTGACCACTTTCACAAACAAGGGCTATACTGACAACAGAACTTGTTTGTAAGCTGGACATGCAGCTGAAGCAATGATTAATATGACAACATTTGTTTCAAAAGTATGTGAGCACTCAAAATGGCTCAAAAACCTGACCAGCACAGAGCAAACCGGATTATCTGATAGGGACCAGGAAAACCTGATCACCAGGTAAAAACTTGACAGGTGGCAACCCTACCTGCAGTAGGGCCACAGTGCTGGTCTATTAGGGCGTGCTTTGGGCAATTCTCCAAGAGTCACTGATTCTCCATAGTAAGATCTTAGAATAGGGGCTGATGAGTCATCCAATGGCCTCTGGGCCCTTAGTGTTACCAGCCTGTGCCTGAACATGGTAGGAAAGGGCCTGATCACCCCTTTCCGTGGGCAGCACATAGGGTAGGGTGGTCTGGTGCCAGGTAAGAGAATGACTGCAGACAGTCATTTACCTGGCTATGGTAGGTGTAACCTTGTTCCCAGGGGTTACAAGAATCCCATTAGAGTTAGTGGTAGGCAGGGAAGGCAGCTAGTGATTTGCCAGTAAATAGATTTCACTCTGTCTACCTCTGCTTCTGGTCTCAGCTGGGAGCTGAGAGGTGATGTCACCTTAGAACTCTCACAGCAGCATAAGCCACACAGCCAGTTGCTGTGAGTGGACGGAGATAGAATTCTAGAGTCAGTTGTTGGCTGGAGTCGCAGAGTGCAGTAGGAGTTCCAGCAGCAGCTTTGATAGAGAGCTGCAGTGTTCCAGTTTTCTCACCCTAGTGGAATACAGCAATTTTCCAGATTTGTCTAAGTGGTGGAAACCATTTCCAGGGATTTCTTGTTCTTCATCCCAGGAGGGATGGAGCAGGCTGCCAGGATGTTGGGGCAATCCCTGATCCTACCAGGACATTGTGAAGCTGTCTTGTGTAACAACTTCTGTGAGTACTTTTGTTTGTCTAAGACTGCCCAGGATTACCTGCATTTTATGGGTAAATTCTCTGACAAAGGGACCCAGTCACCTAAACATTTTAAAAGTCAGCTGTTCCACAGTGGAGTCCGTCTGTGGCTGTTATGTGAGCGGGACTTTTGTCCTGTGAGGATGTTAAAATGTGAAATACATTTCTAGAAATACATTTCTGAAACATCATCAGTAAATTTTGGATAAATGTAGTGTATGTTCAGAGGATGGCCAAGTATGAACTTGGAAACAAAGGTGGAGACCCCCATCTGGAGTGACCAGTTTAGCACTTCAGGTTCTGAAGGGCTCCTGTCTTTTCTGTCAGCACACGTGGCCAATACCTGAAGAAACTTTTACCCCAGTGAGTGGGTTTTCTCAGTTTTACTCCAATGAGTGAGTTTTCTCCAGTTCACCCCTTGTATGTGGGTCCTCCAGTGTTGCACCTCTAGTGCTCCAACATGGTCTGTGTGCCACTAGTTAATCCTATCAATATGGGAAGTGACCATGTACTGGCCATATGTGCCATTTCCAGGAGAAAGTGTGTGTTCTACAGGTGGCTAGTCCACAAGTTCTACAGTCATCCTATGCTAAATGGGAATTCTTTGACTTCTGTATCTCAAATGTCTGCATTTACTGTGTGTGTAACCCTTAGGGGCCCATCTTAAGCTTTGTGTTGTTTTCTACTTTGTTACAGATAAAGCCACACTCTAGAATCCAACCGGTATGGACATACATGTTGTGCTTCCGTGTTGGAGTTACTTGAGTACCCATCCAGAAGTGCAAACCTAGCATAGTCCTGAGCAAACGTTTTCTCCCAGGACCTGGGCTGTGGCCATTGTATTGGTCCCACCAGGTGTGTGCCAGGTAGTAGCTGCACTTGGTTTGTGTTTATAATGTCTACTTCATCTGCATATCCCATCTTGTTTATGGTGGCAAAAACAATGTAACCCCACGCTCTCTTTTCTCCTAGACTATGGGAGGTGTGCCTGCTGGTTAAATAAGGGGTTGGTGGGGGCTTACTATGTTTTCTCCATACAGGGCCAATGTCACTGCCATATGATGAAAAGAAATCTGGAGGCGTCATCGTTGGGCCCATATGAACTGAGATACAAAAGTATATCTCTGGTTTTCCACTGTGGTGTTCACTAAGGCATACCTACCAGGGGTCCGCCACCAATGCATGGATTTTAATTCACAGCCCAGGTCTAAACCAGACCACTACACCTCGTGCCTTTGAGGTAAATGAAGCTGTTAATATTGGCCCTCAATGGGTCGCCAGTTTGTCTGCCTCTGGATGTGTGAGGTGGACTTCTTGTAGAAGGGCTACATCTGCCGTTCTTTTTAATATAAGATCACACTCTCTCTCTCTCTTTTCACTACAGTCTTTAGGCCATTGACATTCCAGGTTATAACATTTAGGGTACCCCATATTGTAAAAATGAAACAATGCTGCTCTCTGTAATCTCTTGTACAATGTAGTTTCTGCTGGAAAATTAAGCTATAGCTGATAGCTGACTTTTCAGATTTTAACTTTTCTGGAACAAACCCCAGACTTGAACCCCACACATACCTCCTCCTCCTTCTTCTGAGAAGCACCCCTTATTCAAAACCTCCAAGATCATAGCAGGTGCCAAGCGATCCTTTACCTCCCAATTCTCAAAGCCCCGAGCACAACAGGCGTGAACAATCCCCTCCCTTCCCCTCTCCTCCATTTCCTGAAGAGCTTGCAAACCCTTTACTTCTTGTGGGTTCTGCCAACCCAGCAATCCTTATTAACCTTTATGGGTGTGCGGAACAGGGAGGATCTTAAGTGCCCTAGGAGTTATCTGTGCTCTGTCAGGGCTGATTATTGAGAGGAAAATTTATATGTATTTGGTCTACTTCTACTTGGTCAGTTGTCACCTTGAAGTACCTGGCAGGGGAGATGCTCACGTGGAGTATAGCCAAGGGGATCTCCATGGGCATAGGGACCCTGAAAATAGTCCCCTGCCTCCCTTACTTTCCCATTAATGTCTCATACAGATTGACTTCTTAATGCTCATGACGCCCACATGTTAGCCTAGACTCATACTCATCACTCCTCTGTTTCAAGCAACACTTTCCTGAGTTTTTGGACACAGATGACTCAGCTGTCCTGGTCTCTTATCTCTCTCAGTCACCTGGATACAATTGAAAACAAACTCTCCCTTCCTATTGTTCCTCTGTATAGTTACCTCACCTCACCTCCCTGTCGCACATTATGATTGACGTCCACTTTCATAATAACTGTTATAATAAGTGTTAGAACTGTGATTCATTCATTATACATTAAATCTTAATAGAAAGAGTGCAAGTCAACTTCAAATGATAAAGTCTCTCAACATGTAAGGCAAAAGACAGTCTCTTCTGTCCTACACTTGCATTTCAGTGAGGGATTCATATTTAGGCAGCTTAGTACTAATTAGTTGCTGATGTCTTAAAGCCTACCAGAGAGTTCTTTAGGTGGTCTAAGCGGGATCACCCATCTACAGAACCGCTACAGAAACAGCCTTTCTTTATCACTGCCATCAATCTCCATCTCAGCATAGACTGAAGAAGGGTATACTTATTGGTTGCTGTTTATTTTTTCATGATCAGCCGGACTTTTGGCTGGAGGTAAGATTAGGGATTTCAAGGTACAAGGTGT
This sequence comes from Neoceratodus forsteri, assembly GCA_016271365.2. NCBI lineage: Eukaryota > Metazoa > Chordata > Ceratodontiformes > Ceratodontidae > Neoceratodus > Neoceratodus forsteri. Next base: position 152,535,582 of record CM028131.1, on the reverse strand, counting down.
GGGGCTGATGACGACCAGCCTTATAGGCCCTGATAGTGTTACAGATCACACAGGCACGTGGGACTCTCCACCCCACCCAAAAACTTCCCCCTTTGTTCAGCAAAATCATCACAGTACCTCTTTAAGAGTTTTTCAGGTGTCCATGCATTCTGCATTCTCCATTCAGGGCAATATGCTCCTGTTCCCATTCTACTTCACTATTGACATATTCCATTGCAGCCTCAGGACTTGTAAAAGCTTTAGATGGTTTTCCTTGCTGCCAGATGATAAATCTGGCTGGATAGATAAAGGGCAAGGACATTTCAAAGTGTGGAGCTTCCTTTTGACCTCATGAAATGCCTGCCTCTCAGTCTGCAGTTGTGGGAGTAGTATGGAAAGGCTGACCTTGTGTTTTGCACAGTAATATTCCGTGCCATCAGACAGCCTCCAAGACTGTTTTCTGGGTCTTGGTAGCATAAAATTTGGCTATGATATGCCTGGGATGCTCATCAGGCCCAGGTTTCCTGCCTGGTGATCTGTGCACTCTCTAGATTTCCAGAGATGAGGATTCAGGGATTTGTAACTGCTGCCTGAGCCATGTTTGGAGGTAAGATGCACAGTTTTGCCATCCAGACTCTAGCATCCCGACCAGCCAAATGTTATACCAGTGTTCCGGTTCTCATGGTGCCATTTTCAATTTCTGAGAGCTTGTTGTAGTAAGGGTTTCTAAGTGGTGGACTGTATCCTTTGGGTTCCCTCCTCTCCTCCAACTTCCCAATTTGTGTTGTGTGCTGCTCAACCGTCTCCCTAAGGTGTTGAAAGATTGCTGGAGGTGGGAGAATTGAGCTGTGATATTATCGAAGCCAGAGTTCATCCACACATGAGATCATATTTCAATTCCGTTATTAACTTTTCCAAGATTGTGCTGTGGTAGGTGTATTTAATGGAGCCATGAGCTTGAGAGCCCCTCTGATCATCTCACCCATCTTGTAGGCCGCCTGCATGGTCAGAGGTCCATCTTGCACTTTTCAGTTTCCATCACAGATTTGAAATTCAGGTCAACTGCTTTTTGTCATAGTAGCATAGGTTTTCTGAGGGTCTTGCCTGGTAGTCATCTAGCAACTGCTAGTGTATATCTGTAGGTGGATGGCATGATTTTATCTGGATTACTAACATACTAAAATGCCAGCAGAATAGGCCTAATGGTCTTTCATGTCTGCTCGTTTGGTCAGCCCCACCCTGGGTGCTGACCTTGCTATCCCTCGCCTTCTCTGGCTTCTCCCTTCCAGTTCGGATATTCTTGCTGCATTGGATTTTGCTTCCTGAACCCTTCCCTGTACCTGTCCCACCCCTCTTGAGACCTCTCACTCTCTGCTCACAGCCCCCTAGGTGGTGCATTCCATGGCTCCACCACCCTCTCAGTGAAGTAGCACCTCCTCCTTTCTCCCTAGATCTTCCCCCTCCAGCTTCCACCCATGCCCTCTAGTGGCCTTCCTCCTTCCTTGAGAGCACCCTGACTGTTTCCTCCCCTATTTACCCTCTTCATGTACCTGAGGGCCTCTATCATGTCCCCTGGTCCTTCTCTCTTCCAATGTGCACATATTTGAGCTCTTGAGCCTCTCCTCATAGGTCCTGTCCCCAAGCCCCAAATCATTTTGGTTGCCTCCTCTGGACCCTCTCCAGGAGGTTAATGTCCTCTTTAAGTGTGGCCTCCAAGGCACTGCATGAGTACTCCAGGTCTGGCCTCACCAAGCAGTTATACAGAAGTATCACTTCCCTCCTTCTGGAGGTGATCCCCTAGTGATGCATCCCAGCATCCTGTTGGCTTCCCTCACCTCTCTGCTGTGATTCCACTTCTGGTACCTCTTCTCCTGCTAGCCCTCCCCACCAGCCAGTGATGCCCCCCTCCCCAGACCTGCCCATCGGTGAGGTCCCCCCTCCCTCATTATCTCTGTCTCCTCCCATGTATGATGCAGCATCCCCATTTTTCCTGGTGAAAACTGAGGTGAAGTACTCATTTAGTACCTCAGCCTGCTCCCCTGGGTCTTGTGCCCATCTCTCTCCTGATTTAATCCTGCTAATCTGCCCTTCACCCTTCGTCTTTCCCCAATGTATCTAAAGAACCCTTTTTCCCTCTCCTAATTTCCCTGGCCAGGTTCTGCTCCTTCCTTGCCTTAGCAGCTCTCACCCTCTAGTGGCCCTTCTAGCCATCAGCTCGTGCTCCCCCTCGATCCCTTTCACTCCTTGAGCACTTGGATTTCTTATAGGCTGCTTTCTTTCCCCACTACCTCCTGGACCTCCCTGGTCCACCAACAGGGATTTTAGGCCCCTACGCATTTTAGTCTTACTCTTGCACAGGTGCTGGTAGCATCCTGCACCCTCTCTGATGATTTCCCACCTACTATCCAGCGTCCATGTCTGACCCAATCCCATCCAAATGCTCCTTAAGGATCCTTCCCATTTCCTTAAAATCCGCCCCCACTGCGGAGCTTTTTATTTAAGCTGTTATCTTGGTTCCAGCTTGGCCACACCCACAAGTCCAAGGGAACTTAATGAAGAGCTGGACATGAGGCCCTTTTATAATGGATGAACATGGACAGTACCTGTGTAAATTGTTATGTATAACAGATGTTGCCAGATGTTTGTTATAACAATCATGTAGGACAACCACTGATTTTTTTCTTTTCTATTTTTGTTTTAAACTGTTAGAACAGGACAGGAGTACCCCATCCTCGGATGTATTGGTAGGAGTATTACCAGTAGGAAGCATGAAGTAATCCTCCGCTGTAGGTCTCTGGTGAGACCTCACTTGGAAGTACTATGTGAAGTTCTGGACACCTCACCTAAAAAGGACACAGCGGTCTGGAAACCATGCAGAGATAAGCACCAAAATGGCGCAGGGTCTGCACCAGAAGCGATAATGAAGCTAGGCTCAACCAGCTAAATGTATTCTCCTCTAGCAGAGGAAGAACAGAGAGACATGATCAAGACATTTAAATTTGTTATAGGATCAACACAGTACAAACCAGGAACCTCTTCTGGGAAAACAGGGCTGCACATACTAGAGGACACAACATGTACCTAGTGGGAGGTAAATTCAAAACAAATATTAGGAAGTACTATTTCACGGAGAGGGTGGTGGACCCTTAGAACAGCTTGCCACTTCAGGTAGTGGCAGCCAAGATGTCAGTGAATTCAAACAGGCATGGGATATACACCTTAGAAAGACAAATTGATAGTGGGGGTAGAAAACCTGGAAAAACTAGATGGACTACATGGTCTCCTTCTGCTGGCAAATTCTTATGTTCTATGATTCAGAGTACACTACACTTGGCATGTGTTGTGCCCCTTTTGAGCTCATATGGCTGGAATATGGTTACTTATGGCTGGATTTACCCACATGGATGTCTCAGGAATTGGGTATGTAGACACTGTAGATTTGTTTTGTTTTTGCCCCCTCGATCCTCCATTGGAGGTCAGCCTTGCCCTGCCTGCTGTCCCCCATGCCCAAGTTTACCCCCAATGGACACTGTAGGTAAGCCCTGGCTACCCCTGCCCCAGGTCGTGGCCACAGGAGCGGGAACCCCCACAGACAGTGGCAGAGCAGGGCATCATGCCCAGGGGCTAGCTTTTGTGAAGGCTGGATACCTGGGGGCAGGGACATGCAATGACATCCAGTGTCTGCCCTGCCCCCTAGTAATGGTGCCAGCGCGGTGGTGCCTCGGCTTCCGCTAGTGGTCCATAAAGTGCGGACACTCTTCCCCCTCCCTCGGAGAAGGAGAGCAGTCCTAGGATGCTTGATCCTCTTTCCCCAGCTGCCCTCCAACTCCCGAGTCCATCATCAACCCGACATCGGTACCCCAAGTGGACGCTGGCTGCCACTGTGCTGGTGGGCCAGCTAATGTAGATTTAACCTGCTCATAACAACTTCCAGAATGAGATGATTTTGAACTTTACTTAAAAGTTTTTCAAAGTGTTTTCTAGGAATTTCAAGAGTAATATGAAATATGCAAAAAATGGATTGTTGTAATGACCCAGTATTGCTTGGATGAGCACTAGCTATAAAAACATCTGCTACCCATTCTCTTGGATCCAGTTACTGTAAATGCACTTTTTTTATACTTTCTATTTTCTCACCTTCCCTCACCCTCCGATATCCATTGGAGCACCTAAGGATTCATCCTCTGTAAGCCGCCTTACCTGGTCTGCTCCTTTCACACATGGAGCTTTGATTAACTCTTCGGGTGGGGGATGAGGGGCCCAAATACCTTGAATATCTAGTTTCCATCGGTCGATGGCACCAGGAAGGTAGCTGCAAATCGAAAGTGCAAGCTCCGTGCTCCATCTCCATTGGAGCCGGAAGGTGTTTCCCTGTTCTGTAGGGGAGTGGCCAGCGCCCTGACATCAAGGCATTTCACTGACATCTGCCACTCCCAACCCTTCTCTAAGCTCCAATGCTTGCTATGCCTCTGGCTTCCACCAGAGGCTGGCCAAGTGTTGAGCAGGAGCCCCCTCCCTCCTGGGAGAGGAGAACTGTTCTCTGGATGCTCAGTCCTCTCCTCCTCCCTCCCGGCCCTCGATGACCCAGGCTCATTCCCAAACCCAGGTCACCGGTGGCACGGAAGGTGTGGCGTCCAGTGCCTCAACTCTCAGCGCCACTGGGCTGGCATAAATGCACTTTTTAGCACTTTATGCACACTATACATATTTTGCACTGTAAGTTAAGAGGAAAACTTCACTGTGTCCTTTATTGAGAATATGACCTTCCTGACCAACATCATGCAATGCAGGTTCCAGGTAAGCAGTATTTTGACTTGCTCTCAGGATTCCAAATTCACCTGTGTGATGACATCATTAGGGCTGGTCAATATAAAGGACACACTGAAGTATGCAGACTCTGCCTCCTGATGAAGCCCTGCATGGCAAAGCACTGGGGTGTCTCTGGCCACACCTTGTGGAGAAAAAAAACTTTGGAGCCTTTACTCTTTTTTTTGCCCTCCTACCCTTTGGAATACTATACAAGGTACCTTAAAACTCTCGAACCTAGTTGGGCTGTTTGCCTTCAAGTCACTGCTGAATTACTCCTTCAAGGAAAATTGCAGCTGTTTCTCCTAACAATGTCTCCCTACTGCACCTGTTCCAGACATCTGATTACAACTCCTCCTCCACTCACTGACTATACTTGGCCCTAAACCCTCTATAGCTAACACTTCAGTTAGCTTACTATAGCTAATTATAGCTAACTCTCCCCTCGTATTTCTCTGTCCTACCCCTCTCTCCTCCTCCCTCATCTCCCATTTGTCCTCCTCCCCTTTTATTTGTCTCACGGCACACTTAGATCACTTTATTAGCCTATTCCTGTTAACTCACCTGCTGCTTGTATGGTCTATTGTCTATGCAGTCCTTGATGATTCATACTGTTGTCAAATTTTGCCCAGCCCTCATTTTGTGCTGGCTTGTTTTTACAGCTGCAGTGGGTGTAGTCCTGCAGACTTTTGCTTTGAGAAAAGGACTACCTGCAAAATTACCTTCCAAACAACATGGTAGAGTGTTAAAATAGTGTCCTTGCTGAAGCCTCATTACTACGCTGCCTGTGTGTGTATGACAGCTGGAAAGCACTATTTTCCTCTGGCTTGAGAAGTTAATTGAGCCCTCCACAGTACTGCCCTTTTTTGTAAGTTGAAACTTCCTTCATAGTGTTTTATGGGGCTTTCCTCTGGCTTGAGAGAAGTTAAAGGAAAACTCCACCCAAAGTCCAAGTCTGGTGCCTCTGTGATTTCTCTGAATGTGCTAAAAACTATCCTGCTCAGTTTGAGTCCCTCCATAAGCGACATCAATAAAGTAACCACATATTAAGGATATTGGGACCACATAAACACAAACAATCACAAAGCCTACTTTAGCCAATGGATGACCACAGCTGCAAAATAATTAGATTTGTCTACAAACACTGTCTTCTATGCAAGACACAAGCAATTGAACCAAAAGTCCATAACATGTTGATCAAAATGGGGGCAGGATTTTAAGCAAAGTGGCACAGTTTATATACAGATTGCAGGCAGCAATAACTGCTGCTGAGATAAACTGATGTGTCGTTGCTATACAATGGGGGTGTAAAGTAGCATTGTTGAGGAGCATCACAGATTTGTTTTATAAATAGCTGTGCTCCATTATGTTTCCAGACTAATTTATATAAACCATTCTAATTCTGCATATATTATTCCATTCATCATTTACGTTAACAAACTAAAAAGTGCTGTTCCATTTCTGCTACTTGGTAGTGGTGCAAAACCAAAAGGGACTGAGGATAGCAACAGGAATGCAGATAAAACTACTTTAAATAGTGCATGCTTACTGCTTACACTCACATACTGCAGGCAGCAATAACTGCTACTGAGATAAACTGATGTGTCTCTTGCTATGCAATGGGGAGGAGCAGTGTAAAGTAGTATTGTTGAGAGCAATCACAGATTTGTTTTATAAATAGCTGTGCTCCATAATGTTTCCAGACTAGTTTATATAAACCATTCCAATTCTGCATATATTATTTCATTTGTGGTCTACTAGAAAGTGCTGTTTCATTGGTAGTGGTGCAAAAACTGAAAGGGACTGAGGGATAGCAACAGGAGTGCAGACAAAACTACTTTAAATAGTGACATGGCTTACACACACACACAACCTGAATGGCAGCCAGGGGCCATAAAACAGTCAGGAAAGTTAGAAAAAGTCCTCTCACAGCCAGAACTGAAAACAAAGAAAAATACTGAAATGAAGCTGGAACACAAAAAGTTAATAATGCATATATGTTCCTGATTTTAACGTGTAGTTTTCCTTTAATTGAGCTATCCTCAGTACTGCCTCTTTTTTGCACGCTGAAACTTCCTCTATAGTGTTTTATGGGCCTTTTCTTTCTGTGTTAAGTTTCAGTGCTTAATCTACAACCATTTGCAAACTGAGAAAATTGTTTTGCTGGTATCCTTCCCCCACTCATACAGAGGTGTCAATTCATTTGTTTGCTAACCATGGTGGTTGATCTTACTGCTTCCCTCATAGTAAGAATGTGAAACTAAACTTTGTTATTTTAAATGATTGATAAAGTGACATGTCCAGTTTGCATCTCTTGGGGATGAAGATGTTTCCCTTTACCTGTATGGAGTAATTCACTTGGCACCAGCTCTTAAGATCTCAGCTGTAAGATACATCATGCATGTATTTATTTATTTATTAAATTTTGTTGACTGGGTAAGCCCACTGGGCCGAGGTCCCTTTTCAGTGGCGACTTAGAATCAGTTACAGGGCTGGCAGTATAGCCTGGGGTTAGAGGAAATGAGGTGTAAACAGAGCTTGATACATCCAGCAGACCAGACCTGAGTTTGATTCTCACAACCTCCACTTGCATACTGTGTGTGACTCTAAGCAAGTCACTTAACTGCCCAGTGCTCCCAGGTTACCCTGAAACAGGCACTTGTGCCTAGTGGGCCTTATCCGTTACCAAAGACTAAAATAAAAATAAAAAACATAAAGCAGAGCATATACTGTACATACAGTGTATGACAAGTGTACAGGATTACGGTGGAAAAGTAGTCATCACAGAACATGATAGATAGGTACAGTACAACTGCACAAATTTTGCAGTGGAAACAGAAAGACTTAGGGCATTAGATTTTAGCAGCCAGACCACAGGCCAAGTGGGTTAGCCTCGGGACAGAAGCAGGGACTATGGTTTAGGAGGTGCCCACATAGTCCCTTCAGGAAAGTAGTGAGGGAGGGGCGTCTTGGAGGGTCCCAAGAGCTTATTTCATAGCACCGGGGCAATATGGGCAAAGGTTTGCTCCGGCTGTGGTGATGGCCTGGGCAGTTCAGGAGTTTTTGCCTGAAGTGCGGAGTGGTCTGCAGGGCTGCTTGGGGCGAGAGTCCCGTAGCTCTGTGGGAGGTCTGCATCGAGGACCTTGTATGTCCAGCTTAATAGGGGTACTGGAGCCTATGGTTCAGGGGTGGGCCAGTTGATTAGGGCAAGGACATCACAGTGGTGGGTCCTAGGATGAGCTTTTGTAGTGAAAAGAGCAATTTTGTGATACAAAGTTTGCAGTCTGTAATAGTCAAGTTTGGCAATGCCGAGTAGGGTTAGGCAGCATAGGTAAGGGTTGGGAGGAGGATACTCTGAGCGATTGCCAATTTAGTCTCTGGTATCATATTAGCACTAAGACGATAGAGCAGGCCGAGTTTTTGGTGTATATCTTTTGTTACTAGATCCACGTGTGGTTTTAGAGTGAGTCCCTGATCTAGTGTAAGGCCCAGGTATTTGAGGGATTGGACCACCTCAATTGTTGAGCGGACACAGTAACAAGTGGTATAAGGTGGGCCGGGAAGGATCCAGGGACTTCAGTCCAAACAGGAGCGCTTTGGTCTTATTAAGGTTAAGGACCAGATGATTTTTGACTAGTCAAGCTTTGGTCTTGGCAAAGTCTGACTGAGCAGGGGCCCAAGATCGTCCTACTGTGATGCAGTTCTATAGAGTATGGCATAAACAGCGTATTGAACCATGGAGATGCTCCCACAGTGGTGGCAGAGGTTGTTGACGAACAGGGAGAACAGGAGTGGGCCCAAGATGGAACCTTGAGGTACCCCTCAATTAAAGGTAGAGGTCCAGAGGTTGCACTCTCCACTTGACTTGTTGGGAGCAGCCAGACAGGTTCTTGTGGAACCAGTTCAGAGAATGCTGGTCAAGTCCAGATTTACTCAGCTTTGTTAGCAGGAGGGTGGTCAACCAGGTCAAAGACCTTAGAAACATAGAAACATAGAAACATAGATTTTGACAGCAGATAAGGACCGCTTGGCCCACCCAGTCTGCCCATTTCCTTACCTATTGGATAAGCTGCAGATCCTAGTTAACCAGCAGCCTACTTCTTCCTACCCCCACCCCTAGAATTGCCTTATGACTGTCCCATGCATGCTTGAATTCCACCACTGTTTTTGACTCCACAACCTCATCCAGAAGTCCGTTCCATGCATCCACAACCCTCTGTGAAAAATACTTCCTTAAATTACCTCTGAGCCGCCTCTCTTCTATCTTCAAATTGTGCCCCTTGTTCTTGCACACCTCTTTTTGAAAGATGCTACCTCTTGGACTTTGTTGATTCCTTGAGATACTTGAAAGTTTCTATCATGTCCCCTCTCCCTCCTTTCCTCGAGGCTATACATATTCAGCTCCTTAAGTCTCTCTTCATATGTCTTCCAGTGCAGACCCTGCACCATTTTAGTTGCCCTCCTCTGGACAGCCTCCATCCTGTCTATGTCCTTGCAGAGATTGGGTCTCCAGAACTGCATGCAGTACTCCAGATGGGGTCTCACCAACTGTCTGTACAGAGGATAATAACTTCCTGTTTTCTACTGGTGATGCCTCTCCTATGCATCCCAGTATCCCACCAGCCCTCCTTGCTGCCCTCTCACATTGCTTACCCACCTTTAGGTCATCTGATATGACTACCCCCAGGTCCCTTTCCATTTTTGTTGTTGTTAGTATCTCACCCCCTATTGTGTACTCTTCCCCTGGGTTTTGTTTCCCAGGTGCATTACCTTGCACTTCTTAGCATTGAATCTAAGCTGCCATACATTTGACCATTCCTCTAACCTTGCCAAGTCCCTCCTCATCCTTTCCACCCCACCTTGTGCATCAACTCTATTGCAGATCTTTGTGTCATCTGCAAAGAGACATACTTTTCCTTCCAGTCCCTCTGCAATGTCACTTATAAAGACATTGAGAGGACCGATCTAATACTGAACCCTCAGGTTCCCCACTAGTAACCCGCTTTCTTCAAAGTGGACTCCATTTACTGTTACTCTCTGTGTCCTATTCTCCAGCCAATTCTTTACCCAGGCTGTCATCTTGGGACCCACTCCCAGGCTAGCTAACTTGTATATTAATCTTTGTGTGGGACTGTGTCAAATGCCTTGCTAAAGTCTAGGTAGGCCATGTCCACAGCCCCTCCCTGATCTACTACTTTGGTCACCCAGTCAAAGAAATCTATCAGATTTGTCTGGCATGACCTTCCCGCTGTGAATCCATGCTGCCTTGGGTCCTGAGCCCCTCTGACCTCTAGATACTCAACAATTCTTTCCTTCAGAAGTAATTCCATCATTTTCCCTACCACTGAGGTTAAACTAACAGGTCTGTAGTTTTCTGCTTCTGCCTTGCTCCCACTTTTGTGAAGGGGAATCGCATCTTCCCTCCTCCAGTCCTCGGGTACCACCCATCCTCCAATGATTTGTTAAAGAGGGTAGTCAGTAGTGTCACTAGTTCTACCCTTAGTTCTTTTAGAATTCTGAGATGAATCCCATCAGGCCTCATTGCTTTGTCCACCTTCAGTTTTAAGAGTTCTTTCAGAACCCTTTCTTCTCTAAATGGACTGGTATCAACTTCTGTATCCAGAGTGTTTCTACTGTTTGTTTTAGGTACCTCCCCACTTCCTTTGTAAATACTGAGCAAAAATATTTGTTTAGTATCTCTGCCTTTTCACAGTCACCCTCTGCCCACCCTCCCTCCTCTTTATTAAGCCTCACTATCCCTCCTTAGTCTTCCTTCACTCCCTGATGTACCTATAAAAGGTTTTATCCCCTTCTTAACTGAGTTGGCTATCTTTTCCTCGGTTTGGGCCTTTGCTGTTCTGACTGCCTTCCCAGCTTCCTTTTGCTTTAACTGATACAGTTCCCTGTCCTGCTCCTTCTGTGATTCCTTGTACTTCCTGAATGCTTTCTTTTCTCTTGAACCTTCACTGCCACTTCCTTTGAGAACCATAGTGGTTTCTTACATCATTTTGTTTTGTTAATTTGCTTCACACAAAGGCTTGTTACCTCTGTGATGGCAGTTTTATTATTCCCATTGATCTTCCACCCTCCTTCCTGCCCATTTGGAGAGTGCATTCCTTGGCACTCACCCATTTTAGCAAAGTCAGCCTCCTAAAGTCCAGTACTTTTGCCTTTGTATGCTTGACTTTATTGCTGTGTTTATTGTGAACCACACTGTTCGATGGTCACTAGTTCCCAGATGGCTACCCACTTCTACATCTGTGATCCTCTTCATCTCCATTTGAGAGAACCAGGTCTAAGATTGCTCCCTCACGAGTGGGCTCCAATACTACTTGTCTAAGGCATGCCCCTTGTAGGGCATCTAGAATAACCCCACTCTTTGAAGTGGCTGCTGCAACTGCATTCCAGTTAACATCTGGCATATTCAGATCACCCATCAGCAATATCTCCCTTTTTCTGCCATTCTAAGTATTCTTTCTATCATTTCCTTGTCCATTTCCTCCCCTGAGAAGGGGTCTGTACTCTAACTCCTGTGCGGATTGTGGTGCCATTGCTGGTCTCCAAATTTACCCACAGTGCTTCTTCTCCTTCCTGTTTTCCATTTTGTTCTGTTGCTTTGATTCCTTCCCTTATGTAAAGAGCTACTCCTCCTCCTCTTTTACCCTCCCTGTCCCTCCTGTAGATAGTGTATCCTGGTATGTTTATGTCCCAGTCATGGTTTTGTGTGTACCATGTTTCTGTGACTGCCACGATATCCAGATGTTCCTCCTCCATCAAGGCCACTAATTCAGGAAGCTTGTTACTCAGACTATGGGCATTGGTACTCATTGCTCTCCATTTTTGATGGCTTTACCTTCTTTTGCAGCATCCCCACTGACCTGTCTACCTCAGTCTTTTTCTCATTTAGTACCCTATTTTGTAGGGAGAGCTGGGATTTTCCTGCTGCTTATCAGTGCCTCCCCCTTGACTAGTTTAAAAGCTTGCCAATGAAGCATTTAAACAGATTGCTCAAAGACATGTTTCCTTCCTGGACAGATGCAGACCATCCTGCCAGTATAGGCTGATGTCCCTCCAGGTGGAACCCCAGTCCCCAATGAAGCCAAACCCCTGTGCTCACACCATTTTTTCAACCATTCATTAAACTGCATGGTGCAAAGTACCCTCGCCTCACTCATGCCATTGACAGGCAGCACCTCAGAGAAGGATATTGTGTGTGCTACTTGTTCCAGGGCCCCTCCCCAATTCTACAAAGTCCTTCTGCACTGCTCTAATCTCATGATTAGCCAAGTCATTTGTCCCTAGGTGGACAATGACGCCCAGCTCAGACTCCCATGCAGCTGTTCTCCTGATCCTGAGGATGCGCTCCTGTCTCCTCAAGCCATGGCACCAGGCAGGCACCTTACTTCAGTTTTCCCTGCTCCCCCAGTTCTATCCCCTAATTATTGAGTCCCCCACCACCTTGGTTAGGTCGATGAAGACTGGCCCTGTGGGTGTGCTCTTGTCCAAAGTGGCTAGGACATCTGAGGTGAACCTGATGAGGGCAGTGTCAGTCCCGTGCTTTTGTTGGAAACTATGTTGGGAAGGTACCAGAAGTCTGTTAGCTTCCAGGTAGTCCCTTAGTTGGCAGTACACGAGCCACTCCTGGATCTTTGCAGGGGCAGAGGATAGAGATGGGTCTGTAGTGAGCTATGGTGTCTCTAGCCCCACTCTTATGGATTGGGACCATGTGGGCTTGCTTCCATATTTTGGGGACCACTCCATCCTGTAAGGATCTGTTTATAAGCAGGGCGACAGGTAAGGCAATGGCAGGGGCAGCAGCCTTGAGCAGCTTTGGGTCTAATCCATCAGGTCCAGATGAACCAGTGGATTTTAAGGATTAAAGGTGTGACAGCACTTCTTTGATGTGCACGGTCCTTAAGTGGAAGTAGGGGTGGGAGGGTCCTGAATTTCAGTGACCAGGGGCCCTGAGCGTGATGCAGAGGGTTGGTTCTGTAAGTGCCCAGATTTGTGAAAAGCTATTGAAGGCTGCAGCAGCCTCGCCTCCATCAGTTAAGGTTAGTCCGTTGTAGGTTATGTTGCCCTGCGGAGGTTTGCATGGGCCTTTTAGCATGGAATTGATGCTAGACCAGAAGGACTAGGGTCTGTCAGGGTTTGCCGCTGGAGGGTTTTGAAGTAGTCTCTTTCAGCTGTTTTGAGGCTTTCTTGCACTGGTTCCTCAGAGACCTGTAAACAGCTAGGTCTACAGGGCTTGCGTTCACCTGGCCTTTTCCAGGCCTTGTCTCTACCTTTCATTAAGGATTTCAGCTCCCATGAGATCCATCTATGGCATTGGCCTTCGCAGGACTTTTCCTGATGGAGCGTGGAGATTGGAAACAGCAGAGAATGTGCAGTGGAGGAACTGAGCAGCTTCCTCAATACTGTCAGACAGCCTAATTGGCATCCAGTCAGCATTTCTCAAGCAGTTCTGTAAGGCTTCAACAGAGAAGCCAGAGTAGTCCCTGGCTACTATGAGCCTGGGAGGAATCCTTACACGCCTGTTTTCCATATGCAAAAAGTGGGAGAATGGTCACTCAGGGCATCAGACATCATGCCAGCCACTTGGATATTTTCAGGGTTTGAGGCTAAGATCCGGTCGAGGGTGGAGTGGTTCCTGTTTTAGTTTAGTCTAGTGATCTCTGTGATGACCTGGGTCAGGTTTGCTTCAAGGGCGAGGCCCTGTGAGCTTGTTCGGTAGCAGGTTCCCACTAAGGTTGACATCCCCTAGGACCAGTAGCTCTGGGTGGGGTCCCTGATAGGGTGCGTATTAAGTTTTGAAGCACAGGTTGCCACCGCTGGGGTGGGGTTGTGACGCAGTCTATGGTTAGATGTTTTGTGTGCCCAAGACGATTTTGATGAATAGTGATTCGAGCTCTGGGGAGCTTGGCAGGTGTGTAGAGGACAGGGAGGCCTCCAGCGAGGAACTCCATAGATTAGGACCCACCTCCTTTTTCAGCTCTCTGTCTTTTCAGAAGGTGTCATAATTGGTGAACTCCACTTGTGCGGTAGTATATGAGGCTTTAGCCAGGATTCCGAGATGGCAAGCACATCTGGCCTGTACATTTCAACCTAGGACTGTACCTCATGCATCTTGGGCCACAGACTGCAGGCGTTCATGTGAACAACTCTCAGGCCTTTGGTGTGGTGCCAAGTTGGGTCACTGGAGGACCCCAGGGTCAAGTTGGCAAATGGTGGTCCAGGATTGGGCTGGACATCGCCTGAAGCAATATCAGTGCTAGTGCAATAAGGCTGAGGACCCCTGATGGGTAGGGGTGAAAGTTTTGCCTGCTTATCAGTCAGCCATGTGAAGATGAGGTAGCACGCTCCCTCATGAGCTTGCCCATGCATCTGAATCAGGGAATCCATTGTTGTAGAAGCTGAGCAGACTGCAGTGTGGATGGTGGCTGTTCTGTGTACCCCTAAGCAAGTAGGGTCATGACAGGCACTCATTTTATGTCTACCCAGACAACTGCAGTGACACACAGGATAATCAAGACAGAAACCCGGTATGGGGCTAGGTTTGGGTTGGGCCATGTACACCAGGTCTCCAGGAATCGTGGCTGGGTAGCTTCAGGGAGAGGCTTAGACCTTGTTTGTTTGTTTGTTTTATTTTTAACCAGGAAGTGGACTGGGCACAGCCCTTTTTCAGCCATACTTGACATATAACAATACATTACAACAAAAATGACATTTATACAAAAATCCATACATTAGTCACAATTACAAACAGTATCACAATAAAGTTTCTGTAACAATAAATGTTTAAAATGAGATGCTGAATGTGCTTTTTGAATTATGTTTCCAAATTCATTTAAAATGAAGGTGCATACCAAGAAAATGCCTTCCTACTCATTTGAAGTTTGTAGACTGGAACAACATACTGGTTTAAGCAGTTTTGTCTAGTATCTCTGCCATAGACTTTTCTTACTATGAGTTTGGATAAAGTTATTGGGACTCCTGACCTTTTATCCAAAATACAAAATTCCTAAGTATACATTTCAAGCGATTAATTGGGAAAGAATCCCAAAATCACTGTATAACTGACAGTGATTGGTTCTAACTGAAACATGTAATGCAAATCTGCAAATGTCATTGTACTGTACAAAACTTTAAATTTTGACTCAAACAACTGATTACAGTTTGTAAAATTAACACTTCCATATTCTAATGTTGGAAATAGTACCTGTTTCATTATGTTGTGACGAGCCTCTGTGGACAAAAATGTACTATTTCTAAAAAGAAAACCAAGCTTCTGATGTAATTTAGTGCCTACTTTTTCAAATGAGGAACCATGCTCAAATTTGAGTCCAAATACAAACCCAAATATTTGATCATAGTAACCATGGGGAGAAGATCACCAGCAAGTCCAGTTACATGTAGGGATTCAATCTTCTGAAGTTTTTTGAAGAACCAAATAACATAACATTGGTTTTAATTTCATTAATGACCAATTTGTTTGACTGAATCTAGCTGGAAAATACATTATAATGTTTTGAAGAGAATCTTGTATTTCGTTACAATTTACTCCTGATACCCAAAATACAGTATCATCTGTGTACAGCAAGCTATTACCATTTGTAAAGGAAGGGGTAAATTGATAAAAATAGAAAATAAAGGGGACCAAGCACTGATCCTTGAGGAACCCCAGCTAATAATCCTCTGGGTTGGGACAAGAAATCATTTACCTTAGTTCTTTGGAGTGCGTTTGACAAATAATTTGCAAAGCAATTTAATTGAACATCCCTAATTCCTAATTTCTCTAGTTTATTTAATAAAATCCTGTGATCTACCATATCGAAGGCACTGGCCAGGTCCACAAAAACTGCACTGGTGGCCTCACCCTCCTCTGCAGACACCAGTACAGCATTCATGAATCGGCCAAGCCTTACGTAGATCGTCCAGCAAGAAATCCATGTTGTTGTTCAAGAAGGATGTCATTTTCTTGTAAAACACCTGGATTTGCTGGTGAACACATTTCTCCAGTAGTCTGCCAATCTCAGACAACAGGAAATGGGCCTGTAATTGACACAGCAGATACCTCACCTCTTATAAAAAGGAACGACGATGGAATCCTTCCACAGAGCTGGAAAAATACCCTGTTGCAGTGATAAATTAAATAATGTTGCCAAGGACTTTTCACATAGGGGCAGAATGTTTTAATAAAGTAGACAAAATCATGTCACTTCCTTCCACCTCACCATCCTTCAAGTTTTAATAACAGTTTTAGAACCTCTGATTCTTCAGTTTCAGAAAAATAAAACATAATTGTTTATTGTCCCTTTCTGTGTGTTCTTGATCCCTTGGCTGGCTTAGTAACTTCCCCATTGACTGTTTTAGAGACAAAAGTCATTAAGGATATTTGCCATAGTTAACCCATCTGAGATCAAAATCCCATCCTCCCTAAGTCCCTTAATACCTCTAGGTTCCTATGGATTGTAAATATGTTTGAAGGAATGCCAGAATTGTTTAGGTCTTTCAGATTTAGTAGCTGTTTGGATCTAAAGTATTGGGCTTTAGCTTCTACTATTTTTTAACTTCATTTCTGTAGGTTTTATAGGGCCTCAAAGATTCAGTGTCCCTAACCTTCAAATAGTACTTTCTTTTAATTTTCTTAAGCTTAATCAAATCATGCAGGTCTTTTTTAACCATGGTGAATATTTACCCTTTACCCTCCATTTTGTCACTGGGGTATTTTTATTAAATAAATCAACTATATAGTTTGTAAATTGGTCTACTTTGTGTTCAAGGGCAGAAGGTCCATTATTTTAGTCCAATCGCCAATTCCAGTTCTTTTTGTATGCTCCACATTAAGTCTGTTAATGTTCCTTTTAAAAATAAACTTTGGAGGAATTTGTTGCTTAATCATTTTCTTGTGCAAAATGTAGGACAATGATCTGAGACAGAGTCAGACGGAATGTCCAGATTACACAAGGCATCCGCGGTTAGTCATAATCCAATCTATAATTGAATGATTGTTTGTTTTGTAATTAAAGCGTGGGAACCCTAACCAGTTGTACAAAACAAAAGGCATTCATCTGAGATTTTAATTTTACAACTTCATTTCCATAACCCCAATCAGTATTTGCATCTCCCATAATAATGTGTTCTGTCCTGTTCTGATGAATACTAGTCCAAGCTTCAAAAATAGAATAGTTAGTCAATTTTGATTTAGGAGGGCAGCAAAGACAAGTGTAATATAAATGCTTACAGCCCAATGTGCCCAATAAAATTTTAACAGTCAAATAATCGACAGATTTATCCAAGGGCCACTATCAACAACCTCAGCTGATATATCATCTTTTGTATACAACAGTACCCCCACCCTTTTTCCCCTACTCTATCTTGCCTATAAACTGAATAACCATTAACTGTAATATGACTTGAGGAAACATGAGGTTTTAACCATGTCTTAGTTATACCAACATAGTATTTAACCCTGCTCAGTCCAAACCCTTAGTTCGTCTAAATGGGGTTGTAAACTCCTAATATTCAGTGCTACCAATTGCAGCCCCTGGTCTGATTTCTTCCCGACAAATCTTGTATAATTAAAGGGCCTGGGTTAGACACTATGTCTCCTGCTAATATAATTAACAATATTAGGCAAAACAACTTATTTTACTCTTTTTTACCCTCAAAATTGTACCAGATCTCAAACCCCTGATCTGATGCCCTTGTGCAATAAATACCAGGAGGTGGTAAGTGCAGCAGATGAAGTAACTACCACAGATTCATTAATGCTATTACATTGTATCCCATCTGAAAATCTCATTTGTTGATGGAATTCTCTCCACATTTATATTCTGCATTGGTGAACTTCCTGGTTTAGACAAAACCCACCCAGATAATCTTCTTCCCTTAAACCCAAAGTTTAAACAATCCAATCATACTATAAGCATAAAACTGATTAAGCATATCCTTGCCCAGTTAAAACCCATTTTGTATCTAAACATACCTGTTTTGTGCAAATAGCTGCAAAAATAACTATGTTCTCTGCCAAGTTTTTTACCCCAAGTGGTGCTCGCAGCCACTAAAACGCTACAGGTAATGGGCGCTGGCAATTTAACTTCAGAGCCCCCCCCTTCCCCTTCAGTCAATTACCAGCTGATAGATGCAGTTCTCAGCACACTGGCTGTGTTCTGAACCCGAGGATTGCAAGGTCTTTCAGGGGCTTACGCAGAAACAGCTTCAGTTGTTAAACAAGCACACAGTTCATTTAGATGGCAACCTTAGAGCATTTAGTCCCATGGTAGTGGCAGTAGATGGTAAGATTATTGTTAAAGCATGTAAGATTCAACCCACAGGCAGAGAGTAACTCCAGTGACATTTCATTTACGAGAGGAGGAGTAGCACTAGGAGCGTTAGGCTGGATTGTGTATTGAGTGAACTTATTACTCGATAGGTCACTATCAGCCAGTGTTGAGCGATTTGTGGGTTTATACCAAGGGTGGCATGTAAGAACCTCAGTCACTCGCTCTTTTTCTGTAAATGACTGCTCCAGATCAGAGTCCCAGGATGAGCAGCTCAAACTGCAGCAAACAGCTGAAGGCCTGCGACCTAGGTAGAGGGGTGCTAGAGTGTTTAGGTCATTTTAGTGCACCAGGTGTTGATCCCAGGAAGCAGGTCTGACAGACCTAGGATAGTGGCCTCTAGTGGCTGCAACTGATAAGTTGCAAATGGAGAAAGTGAGCTGATAGGCTAAGACACACTCGTGATCTCCACTATATAACTCGGTGTTCACCAAGGGTGGTGGCGGGGTGGTGGGGCAGCAGACACGGGCGTCAGCGGGGTCCTCTGGAGCACGCAAAGCAGTCAAGAGCAGTGTGGCATCTCATCAGCCATTACTCCGTTCCGCACCTGTTGTTGGAGGGGAGGGCTCTCCAATGCTGCCCTCACAGCCTTCCACCCAGCGGTGGGGAGTGTCCATAGCTTGAGGAGCTGATCTGAGGAGAAGAGAGAAAGGAGCAAGTTTAATAAGGTAAAGACCCTTTGTTATCCCTTGGTGGGAGGGGTGTACAGAAAAGGAAGGGCTGAGGGGGCGGAAGACTTGATTTGGGAATTGAATTCTTAAGTGTCCCAAAGTGCCTTAAGCCTCCTGTAAATTCTTATTCTTAGGCTTTACTCAGCAATTCAGGACACCAGCTCTGACTGAGAAATGGGGTTGGGACTAGCTCACTGCGACAGTGATGGAACACCGGAATTAGGTTGCTGTGTAGTAAAATTAGCAATTAGAAGCACCCTGCTGTTTATGCTCAATTACAGGGACAGGTATGGGACACAGGAGTTAAAGTACAATGCTGGAGAGGCAGCAGCCTGACTTAATGGAGGGGTACAAATTAGATCCTATAAGGCACAAATTAAGGCACCCTCTGATATAGTTAGGAATACAGCCACTGCCATGGTATATAAATGAAAGGTCATTACAGGCAAATCTTTACACTGACCTGTACGAGAGTTTAAAATAAATATCTGCTGGCACTGGTTAAAGTTGCTAATTAAAGCACCTTGCAGGAGAACCAAAAATCAAACATTTAGCTGCCCAGATCACAGTCTGGGGACCAGTTCCATTTGTATTGTAACAGAAAATCAGTCCAGGTTTGAAATTAAAAATGGCACCAAAATGCCAGGCATCCTCTGGAGCAAGCAAAGCAGTCAAGAGCAGCTGGCGTCTCATCAGCCATTACTTCGTTCCATACCTACTGTTGCTGGAGGGAGGCTCTCAACACTGGCCCTCATGACCTTCCACCTGGTGGGGGTCCGCCCATAGCTTGAGGAGCTGGTCTGTTCTTGTTGGAGGGAGGGCTCTTCCATGCAGGGTATAGCCATGCATTTTAAACTTGTACTCAAGGCGAGAGATGATGGAACTGTTGCCTATGGGGAAGACTCAGGGAGTTAATCACGTACTCTCTAGAGGAAAGGAGGGAAAGGGAGACATGATAGAAGCATTCAAATACCTCAAAGGTATCAGCAAGGTACAGGAAGGATCAATTCTGCTGAGAAAGAAATGTTCAAGGACAAGGGAGCATGACATGTAGCTAGAAGGGGAAGACTTAGAGGATACGAGGAAATACTTTTTACAGATTTATTTTTATTTTATTTGGTTTTGTTGAGCAGGTAAGTGCACTAGATAAATTCTGCTATTTCCAGGCACGACCGGTGGGAGGAGGATACAGATGAATGCCAACTGATTTTGAACCAGATGAAGCTATTGGTGGTATTTTAGTGAATGTGGGAAATTTGGCCAGGGCACCGGGAAATTCCTCTACTCTGCAGTAGGGGAACCTCTGGCCGTTTCTGGATGGCCGAGCCAGTCTCTGGACTGATGTGTGAGGAGAAGGTTGTGCAACAAGTCGGGAGTTGCTCTCCTCCTCAGCTACTGGGTTTATGGAGACAAGTTTTTCAATGCAGCTACAAATATGCCATTAGCTGAAGTTATGGATTCAACCCATAAGAGAGCGACTACTGCAGTGGCTGCATCGGTACAAATTTAAATGAACGGAATATGGATGGCACAGAAGTAAATGCTAAACTCACTTTGCAACAGCTTTTGTCGAGTGAAGAAACATTGTTTCAACAGCAGAAGCAGGAATTGTTGAGGCATTTCTCTCCTGTGAACGAGCAACCAGACAGTGACTTGAGCTTGCATCGGGACCACAGCTGTCAGAGGTAGTCATGGCAATGGACCTTTCTAAGGCACAGAGTGAACCGGCGTTGTTTACTGTGGGATGGGCGGTGATCAAGCGGCAGCTACGCCTTTATGTTTTCAGCTTCTAAAGAGGCTCGCCCTAAAGAGCGACTGCTACTAAAGAAGAAAAACAAGTAAATTACGTTGGGCAGATGAACCACCGATTACTGACAGTGAATGGTCAGCTGAAGATTCCTTAAAGGTGGCAGGGTGGGTCCGCCGCCTGATTCAAATAAATGGATTTCTGGCATTGCCCCTAAAAAGATAACAGGGTATCGACACCGCAACCAACATCTTCTACTCCAGTGGGTAATCAGCAAGTTTCATGAACTGTTACTGTTAACTATAATAAGGCTCTGGCTTGTTGATGACTGAAGGAATAGACTCTGTTTCCTCTAGCTCTGCCTAAAGAACTGAACTGACGAACACCCAGTTTTGGGCACTGTGCAGAAGGTGGTAGGAGAAAATGTTGTACAGGACATTTTAGAGGACCCTATGAGTGATTTTCAGATGTTCCAGATATCCCTAGAAATATACCTGCCAGAATTAGGATAGGCCTGTACCTCTAGAAGAAGAGGGCTTTTACGTCCTTCTTAGAACAATCAAAAATCTTATGCTTCTTTTCTCGAATACAGTCTACCCAGCCAAGAGACACAATGCAGTAAGACTTATTTACAAGGAGGACTTGATAACTTTCCAGATAGAATCTATGTAGGAAGGAAGTTATTAAAAGAAAACATGCATTTTACTGCCACAAAATTATATGTCCTTATACATGTATCTGGAGAGAATATATTCGATGTTTGTTTTAAATTAGGAGTGGCTAGACAAATTTTAGGCCCAATATCACCAGGCCAAGAATTCACCTTTATGGGCCCCTGTGAAGTTATCCCTTTATCTAGGCCTCACACAAAACTATCACTGTTTTGTTCAGAAATGAGGGGTTAGTGTTGCTGACCTGCTTTTTGTTAAAAAGATGTTCTGTGACAAATACTCCTGAAGCTATATTTGATACAGAGGATTTGGACAGGAGGGTGGAAAATACGTGTTATTTTAAGAACTGAAGAGGAGAGATCCAACATCTACCTAATTGTTTTTTCTTAGGGAGGGACAGATGAGTCTTGTTTTACCAGGGCAGCTGAAATCCTGTCATAAATGTGGTCAAGTCAGTCACATAAGTAGTGTGTGTGTGATAGAATTAAATGTACATTGTGTCAGGATGTGGGGCATAATAGTAGTCAGTGCAGGAGTACTGTGAAATGTAACTTATGTGGGATCGACAGCCAGTCTTACATAGCCTGTCCAGAAGCTGCGATAGTAAACACCCCACTGCAGATAGTGAGGAACAAAGACTGCTGGTAACTACTGCCCAGAGAGCACACAACAAAAGATTTTAAGCAAACTTTTGCATCCACATCCCAACTGCAAGTATTGACAAGGCCTACCATGGAACTAGTCGGAGATAAGAACACAAATGCTAAAATAGAGGGAGGGAGGATGTTTCACTCCTCTAGTGGAATCTGCAGAGAATGAATCTGGGGTGTTGCAAGTAGACCCTTGTCTTGAGGAAGATTTGAGATCCATAGCTTCTATGCCCCCAAACAGGATGAGGGTAAGGAGAAGAGGATGCCTACTAAGAGACGTCAATCTTGGTCTCAGCCAGTACCCAAAGTACCTAAAACTGCACGATTGAAATTTCCACCAGATATCAAGCCCTTTTGATGCTGAGGCCTCTGATAGTGAATCTGTGGGCTCCTCAATTGATTCTCACACACAAGAGACTCTAGTGGAAAGGGAAAAGACAGGAGAAACACATGTGGAACCTGAGGGTAAGAATCGAAAGGAAAGTTAAAAAAAAGAAGGTAGAATGACCTTAATTATTTAAAATGTGTTTAGTGTCACCACTTCAATTTTATACTTCCAATGTTAATAGTATAACAAATAATTATAAAAGAGGGCAGTTTTTCATCATCTACAATCATACCCCACTGAGTCTTTCTTATTCAGGATATCAGATTCCATACTATTCCTGAGATAGCAGCAGCTACTAAACAATGGTACACAGGAATCTCTTTCTGGTCTATAGGTACTGAAAGATGCATGGGGTTGGTATTCTTTTCATCACATACAACCTACTGTAGTCAAAATAGTAGATATGCTACCAGAGAGGTATTATTAATTGATTTTAGATTTCAGAGCGTGTCTTTCTGTCTAGTAAATATTTATGCCCTCAATTAATGGCTGATCGTTACCACTCTATTCCATCGAATTAGTCCTTACTTACATACAGCTTAGAATGTGGTTTTGGAGATGATTTTAATTGTGGGTTGAGCAAGCTAGATAGGAGTGAGGGTACCAAGACAACAAAATATTTGGAGATATGACGACCTTACATAATGTAGTGCATACTGCTAATTTAAAGGATGCTATGCTTACACTTAGGGTATGAGGGATAAAACATTTTTCAAAGGAACTTTATCCACAAGAATTGATTTTTTCTTTATCTCTAAATCCATACATATTCTAACCTCCTTTGTAACTTTGGTAGAATACTCTGACCACAAACTATTATCAATAAATTGTGGTTCCTTAGAAATAATAATTGGTCAGGATACTGAAAACTTAACCTTAACATTTTATTGGAGACTACATGTTTACAAAATATTATGTATTTTCTTACATGTAAAAATCTTTATTTGATCTGAATGATGACCCAGTTACTTGGTGGCTAGAAACTAAAATGAGATTAGGGCCCTTTTGATACGGAATTGTAAATAACTAAAAAGTAATGATTATGTAGAATATTTGCAAGACAGGAAACAGATACAGTACCTATATACACTTTCACAAACAATAAAACATGATTCTTGACCAAATAACACATTTGAAACAAAATATTGTACAATATCATGGGAAATTAATAGAAAACCTTAAACAGCAACAACAATTTGGGGTGCAAGGCACATTTGAGAATGTTTGTCCCTTATTAGAATCGGACCGTATTAAAAAGGTAATTGAGGCATTATATGATACACAGATGAAGATTCAAACTTCTAAATCTAAGATTTTAAATATTGTATCCAATTATGCAGAAACCTTGTTTAAAAACTACATGCCATCTATCTTAAGGATACCTATGGGTCACATCATCCCATCCCTAGCCTGAGCAACTCCTCTCAGGTCCTCACAATCAAAATCCTCCTTGGTGCACATAACAAGGAACTCACTGTCATCTCAGTTTACCTACCCCCAAGAGACCAGGCTGCTGGCTTCCATAGCATCATGGAATATCTAAGGGTCCGTCAACATAATTCTGAAACCATAATCATGGGTGATTTTAACATTAACTGGCTCTCGCTGAGGCCGCTACCTATAAGGATGCAGCGCGTCATCACCTCACTCAACTGGTCAATGCCCCACTAGGTAACTACAGGACAGGCTCCCTTATGCTTCTAGACTGGATTCTATCTAACCACCCTGAAACATCTCCAATGTTTCTGTACTCCCGGATACAATAAGTGACCACTCGCCTGTCATCTGCTCCTGGTCAAACAAATACCACAACCCCTCCCAAGCTTATCTATGCCAGGGTTGTCAAACAAGGCACCTCCAGCTGTTAAATCCCATCTAACCAGGCTGAACTGGGCAGTGCTTGACTCCCTCAGTGACACCAACAAAGCTCTGGACCTATTTATCAAATGTCTTACATGAAGCCTGTGACATCTATGCACCAGTGAAAAGATGAAGGTCAAGGACAGACCAACCCCTGGGTTACTACTGACCTTTAACTCTGCTCAAGCACAGAGACCACCTTGGCATTGTGCTCGTGCAACTCGATGCAAGTAAACATACAATTATACAAAGCAGCCAGAAATGATTGCACTCGAAAAATACGGAATGCTAAACGCAGCTATTACAAAGAGGCTCTGACCAACTCTTGGAGGCCAGGAAACAAATTCTGGAACAACATGAAAGAACTCACAGGCAAGGATCCTAAAAGCACCACCACTATGCTCAACCTTCAGGCACTCCTACACTCGACCTAGGTACCATCACCAGCACTTTTAATAATGCATTTACAAACCTGGACAGTGTCCTTCCACCAAATTTTTCACGACCTCCTCCAGCTCCTCCCAAGTTACCCCCAACTAGAACGTACAACCCCAAAGTTTTTTTAAGGAGGTCCCACCACAAGTAGCTAGAAAATACATTCAAAGGCCATCAGCAAACAAGGGTACAGTGGTGACTCCCTTGACCTGAAACTGCTGCACAAGTCCTCAATGAAATCTTAGAACCACTTACAAAGATCTTTCAATCTCTGCTTAGATTGGGCCATTTCCCTCTCTCTGGAAGAAAGCCACTGTCACACGGTTCACAAAGCGGAGATAGGATACTGCACACCAATTACAGACCTATCTCACTCCTCCCCACTATTTAAAGCGCTGGAGTCGAATAGTGTCGGACCAACTAGTTGAATTCCTGGATAAGTACAATGTACAGTGCCCAGAGCAGCATGGCTTCAGAAAAGGGCACAGCACCACCACTGCACTACTGGAATTTACAACCTTCATCCATGCCACACTTGACAAAGGGAATTGTGGAGGGCAGTATTTATAGACCTTACCAAGGCATTCGACACAGTTAACCACCCCCTACTGCTCAAGCAACTGTCCTCCATTGGGATCTCCAGCAATGCCCTTCCATGGTTCACCAGCTACCTTGATAATCGGATCCAACATGTAAGGATTGCAGGGATCTCTTCGGATGAGAAACCAGTCCTCTCTGGAGTCCCCAGGGGTCTATTCTGGGCCTCTACTCTTCTCCCTCTTCATCAACAATCTCCCCAGTGCCTGCCACAAAAAATATTACTATACACAGACGATGCAGTCCTGTTTTCCAGCCACCATGACATTACAGTCCTTGAATCCCAGCTGCAGCTCGACTTCAAGCACATGAAGACTGGTTCAATTCTCATAAACTTGTCCTGAACCACAGCAAGACTAAAGCCATGTCCTTCTGTAACTGACAGAGCAGGCACAACTCTCTGTCCCTCACCATCAAGAACCATGCTGGGAACCCACTCGAACATGTCAAGGAGTTCAAGTACCTTGGTATTACCCTGGATAGTACCCTCTCCTACACTCGCATATTGACACTGTTGCCAAGACCGCCAATATACGGATTGGACTACTACACAAACACAAGCACTGTATGCCTGCGGATGCCCTTAAACTAGCCATCTACAGCTCTGTCACCTCTATCATTGACTACGGCCTTGCCATCTATGGCTCTGCCTCAACAAGTGCCCTCCACAGGATCTCAGTTTCTCTAAACAAAGCCTGTAGACTACTAACTGGCTGTGGCCTGACAAACTCACACCTGTGACCTCTATGCACAGGCCAGCTGGCTACCCCTACGCAGCAGAATACAATACCAGACCTGCTTACTTACCAAAAGATTCTCCTCGGTCTCATGCCACCTGGTGTTAGCTCACTCCTTACTACCTACAGTGGCACTCAACAAACACGTGGTGCCCAATCTCTAACCTTTCAGGTTCCCAGATGTCGTACCTCCATGGGTCAGCGGTCCTTTATCTATAGAGCTGCTCAATGGTTCAATTCCCTCAATAAAGAAGCACTTTCCTCTACTACTTGGACCCTTCAAAGGAATCTCAAACTTTACCTCACCTCTACCACTCAATGTGACTGCTTCTCTGAACAGAGATCTCTAAACACCTCCCAGCTCACTCATGTCTCACAGCCGCCCTTTCCCAGTCTCATTCTCCTCTGGCACTGGGCCTTCCTTGTGACTCCTTTCCTGCTTCATATCTCCACTGGTACAAGACATTTTCCACCACCATCGGACAGTGGCCCATTAGCCTGCCAACTTCCTCTCCTGGTCGCACGCCTGCAATACTAACTGCCTATGGTGCCCCTATCTCTTATTGTTACCGCAGCCAGCTGCCTACTCAAGCTGCTCATTATATGAATATTATCTCAAAGTATGTTATAACTGAGTATCTTTATTTTTCTTTTAGTTGTTTTGGTTGTTTATTGTGCATTCTTTTACTACCTCTGTATGTATGTTGTTGACCCTCATCCTTTGACGTGGACAACTTTGTAAACGAGCAGTTTCTGCTCAAAGGTATTTGTAATCTGAGAATTTAATAAATAAAATAAAAATAAAAAAAAATCTGAAACAACTTGTTTTAATTTTCAACCTCTATTTCAGAAGCTAGAAATACCTATTGTTCCATAAGACCTGATAGATGGCTTAATCCAATCCTTTACTACAACAGAAGTCTTGGAAGCCATTACATCACTTACAAAGGGAAATCTCCAGGATATGATGGGTTAACCACAGAACTTTACAGTATTTTGGGACAAGAAATTTTCGGAACTTACAGAAGTTTATAATACCATTATACAACAGAACAGGGTACCATTAGAGATAGCTTCTGGTGTACTTATTTTTACATAAAAGGTAGATAGAAAAGAGTTAGCTAATTGGCGGCCAATTAGTCTATTAAATAATGATTTTAAGATTTTGGCCGAAAATGTTAAATAAACCACTGTTGGCAGTTTCTAACATGTTCTATCACCTGCACAGTCATGTACAGTACCAGGTGCTAATATCACAGATCAGTTACTTTTATTAAGAAAACTGTTTGACAGGCACAATTTAACTGCCTTAAAATGCTATATATTGTCATTAGATCAAAAACAGGCCTTTGACAATGTCAATCATAATTTTCTATGGCAAACTTTATTGTATTATGGCATACCAGCCTTTTTGTAAATTGGCTACAAGTTTTATACAGAACTGCCACAGTTAGGCCTTGTGTTAATATGGCTTTCTTGGACCATATGTACACATACAAAAAGGCGTTAGACAGGGATGTCCAATAAGCCCCTACTGTGTATATTTAGTGTAGATCCTCTCTATGGATACTTAATACAGCAACTAATATTCAGAGTTACATTTACCAAATGCAGAGCTCCCATTCAAAGCTATGGCTTATGCAGGCGATGTAGTATATTGGTGAAGACAGTTGCTCCATGAAAAAGCCATTGAGACGTACCATGAATATGGAACTAAAGCCAGGGGAACATGTTGGAATCTTCTTAAAAAGCACTGGAATGCTTTTCAGTGATGAAGGCAGTTCTCCAGATAACATAGCTGGAATCTCTATCACATCAGAAAAGGTGAAAATCCTAGGGATAAATTTTGGAGGAACACAAATGGGTATAGATAATTGGGACTTAAACTACAAGTGGAACTCAGATGGTACAGAGCTGTAATCAGAGAAAATGAGTTTTCAGAAACAAGAGTATCTTATTAAAACATATCTCATTCAGTTTTACATATATAAGTGCAATCTTTCCTGTTCCTAAAATAAAGAAGTCAGGCTTTACAGTCTTTTTCAATCTTTTGGGGAAGTAGAATAAACACCATCAAATGCAATATACTTTATCTACCGATAAAACAAGGGGCAAAACATAATTAACCCTATCATTTTTTTTCTGTCAGTTTTTATGCATAAATCTCAAACCTTTACTGATACAGACTAAAAAGTGTTGGGGTCCTCTCCTCGACAGACAATGTCACCTTGGTACTCAGATTGGGAAAAGGACCATTGAAATTGATCGTAACTTACTTAGACACCACCATATTTAAGAGATATATTTCAAGTTGAGATTATGGGGATAAGGCGGAAGAGATATTATTGCAATCCAAAAACAACTATATAGGTTCATATGTGAAACTTACTTCAGAGAACATGACACCTTTCCTAAATGTCCTGTAAATAATAAGGATGCCTCTTGGGTTTGTCACAGAAAAAAGAATCCCAGTAAAATTCAGGGATATACATTGGCTGACCGTCATGAGCGACTAAATGTTAAAGAACCAAAACATAAAAACTAAAAGAAAGAAGTTGTTCTAGACTAAAATGTTTTAACTTGTTGGAAACAATATCACATTTGTTTTCACTTACTTATATTACAAAGTTTTGGATTTTATGTATCAGAAAACTAAAGGGATAATTTTTCAGCAGATATCTTATAATTCTTTAATGTATGGGCAGTATCCACAGTCCTGGGTGAAATGGGATAAAGGTACATTGAGAATCATTTTGTAGTAATTAAATGGCATATTTGGAATTCAAGGTGTTTAGTTACCTACAACAAATTGAGTTTTCTTATACTGATTTGTATAATAAAATTCTTAAAGACCTAAAAGGTATTTATTTATGGAAACAAAACAAATGGATAACATAAGATTACAAAGCTGTTGGAGAAATTTACTATGGATTACAGATAATGATGTACCAATAACATGATATGGGTTAAGAAGAGGGTTTTTGCAAAATGGTTATGATTTCCCTTTTTATTTCTTCTCTCTTTTTATGGTAATTAATTATATATGACTGTATGGTTTGTCATTTTGATGTATCAGATTATTTTCTGTGATTTCTAAATAAAAAAATTCCCCTACTCTTTTGAGAGAAGTGCCATGGGATTTTAACATCCACCTGAACTACCACCAGAACAGGCAGATGGGACCTCAGTTTACCATCTCATCTCAGAAGATGGCACCTGAGGAGTGCAGCACCTCCCTCATGCTGCACTGCAGTATCAGTATTGGGATATAAACCCAGTGCTTGGTGTGGGGCTAGAACACACAGCCTTCTGATCTCCCAGCCTCAGAGGTGAGTGTGCTACCTGCTGAGCCACTGACACTGCACTTAGGGTGGTGGACTCCTAGAACAGCCTGCCAGCAGAGGTATGGGTACCAAAATGGTAACAGGTTTCAAGCGTGCATGGGATACACATAAGGGACCTTGGTAACAGAACTGGAGCAAGGGGTGGGTGTGTTAAGGCTGGAGATCAATTATGGTCCATGGCGGCACAGTAGGTAGGGACCTTAAGGCAGACTAGGTGGGCCAGGAGGGTCCTTTTCTGAACAGATTCTATGTTTCTATGTTAGTAAATAGCTGGTACAATGGCATTTTATATTCATGTTGACATCAATTTTAAGATGTTAAATATAAAGCCTATGGTACTAGTAACACAATGCCATAAACAAGTACTGCTCATTGGCAGATAATAAAGGGCAACATATTATAATTTGCAATAATTTACATTAAAAGGATCAAGGAATATAACAAATGATGACAAGCAAGATGGCTAAATGAGGATATGAAGAAAGTGACTCAACAACAACCAAAACAAAAGCTTAACATGCAATAAATTATCTGAAAACAAAAGCCATGACATAACCTCATGGTCAGAACATTAAACATTTTAAAGAAAATAAGCATAAAAGTAACCATTTCAAAAAGAAAATGTAACTCAAATGCAACAGATGCAGACAAAAGCAACAGCAAACAATTGTGCAGTTACAGCAATAGCCTAAACAAAAGAATATATAAGTATATTAATATTAAAGGGAAACAGTAAACATTCAGTGGAGATAGCAAAGCAATGTAATGAATAGTTGTGTTCCTTATTCAAACCCAGTCACAACTCAGTCCCCTGTTCCTGTACCTTACCAGGAATGCCAACAGAATTAATATAAATACAGACACATACTACAAAAATTCAGAATAAGAAAATCAAAGTGCAAAGTTTCCACTAAAATGCTGAAATTAAATATTGGGATAATCCATAACCAGGCACCCCTTCAAAATAATTAAAAAAATAATAAATACAGGTTCAGGGTAAAATTTTAAAATCACTACTTAAAGATTTAAGTTAGCCATATGTTTAACAGTGATTTCAGTACAGAAACAGCAGTGATTCACAAAGGGACAATCATGTACCCTAAATGTAATCTGTCTCTGAAAACATGATCCAATTCTTGGACAATACCTCATAAACATAATTTCTGTTATACCTTTGCAAAACATCTGCCACTGTACCACATTTAGCAGTCATTGAAAAAATGTCTTCACTAGTTATTCATCCCTGTATTATAAACATCAGAACCCAAACCAGCCAAACCATATGAATTCATCACCATGAGCCTTGTGTATTATGCAGACTGTGATACTTGACATTTCAGGGTAAATTAAGTGCATCTGGACTTATTTCTGCATATACATCTCAATTGCTATGGGGTCCTGACCATGTTCACCTTCCTCAAACCAAGTTAGCTACAGTATGTCTTACAACTCCTGGTAGGTGACATCACTTTAGCTTATGTATTACTGTGGCAAACTATTTTCAACAAGAAAGTTAACATTTTAAAAAGACAGTGATGTGGACTGAGAAATAAGCATGCCAGGTGAATCATCATGCTAGCCAAGCTATTTCTGGTTACGTTCAGTAAGCTTAACCAGTGGGGAGCAGAAGGAGAGAGATACAAATCTAAAATAGAACTGTTTAACCCATTTGTGATTTAAAGTTACATTACGAGGAAATGCAGCTGCCAGAACTGGACACCATATTCCAAATGAGGCCTCACCAGTGATCTGGCAGGCATCACCACCTCCTTCCCTTCCGCTGGTGATACCTCTCCTGTGCACCCCAGCATCCTACTGGCTCTCCCCACAGCCTTGGTACATTGTTTAGCCACCTTTAGGTCATCAGTATGATTACCTCCAAAATCCCTTTCCTGTTTGGTGACCATCAGTTCCCCATTCCCATGATCCTTCCCTGGGTTCCTGCAACCCAAATGCATGATTTGCACTTTTTGCATCAAATCTCAGCTGTGACACTTGGACCATTCCTCCAGTTTTCCTAGGTCCTTTCTCATTTTTCCACCCTTCCCGGAGTGTCCACCCTGTTGCAGATCTTAGTGTCATTCGCAAACAGGCACACTTTCCCTCCAGCCCCTCCATAATTTCATTTGAGAAGACATAAAATAGGACTGGGCCCAGGACTGATCCCTGTTGCATCCTGCTGGTCACGCTCCTTTCCTTAGATTGAGCACCATTTACCATGACCCTCTGTCTTCTGTCTCAACCAGTTCCTAACCCAGTTTACCACCTTGTGATCCACTCCCAGGCTGCCCAGCCTTTTCACAAGTCATATGTGGAATGGTATGTAGGCCTTACTAAATGAGGGCTTGATCTGGATAGCCCTCCTCAGCCTCTTGCTGCAAGCCACTGAAATCTATCATTGCAAGGGTCTGAGGGCTTGATCTGGATAGCCCTCCAGCCCCTCACTGCAAGCCACAAATCTATCATCACAAGGGTCTGAGGGCTTGATCTGGATAGCCCTCCCCAGCCCCTCACTGCAAGCCACTGAAATCTATCATTGCAAGGGTCTGAGGGCTTGATCTGGATAGCCCTCCCTAGCCCCTCACTGCAAGCCACCAAAATCTATCATCGCAAGGGTCTGAGGGCTTGATCTGGATAGCCCTCCTCAGCCCCTTGCTGCAAACCACTGAAATCTATCATTGCAAGGGTCTGAGGGATTGATCTGGATAGCCCTCCCTAGCCCCTCGCTGCAAGCCACTGAAATCTATCATCGCAAGGGTCTGAGGGCTTGATCTGGATGACCCTCCCCAGCCCCTCACTGCAAGCCACCAAAATCTATCATTGCAAGGGTATAAGGACTTGATCTAGATAGACCTCCCAAGCCCCTTGCTGCAAGCCACCAAAATCTATCATGCAAGGGTCTGAGGCTTGATCTGGATAGCCTCCCCAGCCCCTCACTGTAAGCCACTGAAATCTATCATTGCAAGGGTCTGAGGGCTTGATCTGGATAGCCCTCCTCAGCCCCTCACTGCAAGCCACCAAAATCTATCATCGCAAGGGTCTGAGGGCTTGATCTGGATAGCCCTCCCCAGACTTTTGCTGCAAGCAACCAAATCTATCATCGCAAGGGTCTGAGGGCTTGATCTGGATAGCCCTCCCAGCCCCTCGCTGCAAGCCACCAAAATCTATCATTGCAAGGGTCTGAGGGCTTGATCTGGATAGCCCTCCCCAGCCCCTCACTGCAAGCCACCAAATCTATCATCTGCAAGTGTCTGAGGGCTTGATCTGGATAGCCCTCCCCAGCCTTTTGCTGAAAGCCACCGAAATCTATCATTGCAAGGGTCTGAGGGCTTGATCTGGATAGCCCTCCCCAGCCCCTCACTGCAAGCTACAAAATCTATCATCGTGAGGGTCTGAGGGCTTGATCTGGATAGCCCTCCCCAGCCCCTGCTGCAAGCCACCAAAATCTATCATCATGAAGGGTCTGAGGGCTTGATCTGGAGAGTCCTTCCCAGCCCCTCGCTGCAAGCCACTGAAATCTATCATCGCCAGGGTCTGAGGGCTTGATCTGGATAGCCTTCCCCAGCCCCTCACTGCAAGCCACCAAAATCTATCATCACAAGGGTCTGAGGGCTTGATCTGGATAGCCCTCCCCAGCCTCTGCTGCAAGCCACTGAAATCTATCATCACAAGGTACGGGACTCAGAGATTCAGATTGTGCACTAGTTATTTCAGATTTTAAATCCTGGCACTTTTTAGGCACAGCTTTGCATAAATCAGGAGCTCCTTGTTTAAGCTCCTGCCTGCTGATTTTTGCTGAGCAAAATAGATTGAATTTACTGACCCTGTATTGTGGCTTTTTAAGTGAATTGTATGTTTTTTATATACATATATGGGTTCCTCCTTTGATTTGTTAATGGTGCTGTAGTGCAGCAGCTTCAGCTCTGCTTGTCTGTCTCTCCCCCTTTGGCACCTCCTACTTTCTCTAACCCTCCCCACATTTTCTCTGCTTCTAACTTACTCTGTTTCCCTTATTTAATGCTTTCCTGTTGTTCTCTTTCTCCTTTCTAGGGTCTGAGGGCTTGATCTGGATAGCCCTCCCCAACCCCTCCTGCAAGCCACGAAATTTATCATCACAGGGTACAGGGTTAGAGATTCACACTGCACACTAGTTATTTCAGATTTTAAATCCTGGCACTTTTTCAGGCACAGCTTTGCAAAATCAGGGAGCTCTTTGTTTAAGCTCCTGCCTGCTTGATTTTTACGCCCACCCCACTCCTCCTTTCTTAAATGCACCTAGGCTCCTCCCCTGCTTTTCTCTGATTGGCTTATTGGCAATTAGGGGTGGAGTCTTAAACTAGTGGTGACTTTGGTGTTCATTGTTAGCTACATTCCACTAGAACAGCAAGTTTGCTGCACTACCCTATACAATTTCTACAAGAAGGAGCTTGAAACTATGGATTCCCCAAGGAGCTGCTTGTGTGCTTTTAGTTCTGCTGTTGGACTGTGGCTATTTTGCTTTCCCTGTATGCTCTGGTGGATATGATTCCTCATGGCACCCAAATACACACTGTATATAATGATTCCTTTCATTACTCCAATCTCTTGGCCTATGACAGACCTCACAGGTACTGCTAATTGGGCCTTAAATTCATCTGCCCTGCCAGACTTGGGTACTACATTAGCTGTGTCACCCTCCGATCTAAATAAGTGTAGGTATCCTATTCAGTTGTTCCTTGTATTAACAAAATTCATATCCATCTCTGGTGATGTTGAGCCCAATCCGGTCCAACTGATGCAGCAAATCCTATCACTTTCCTGCAGTGGTTTCTATCGAGGGGCCTAAAATCCTCATATGAATATCAGAGTATTTCCTCTAATTTTCCTGAACTTGAAGCATGGGTTAAACTGTACTCCCAGATATCCTTGGACTCTCGAAATTTGGCTTAAGCCAGATATTCCTGATTCTGTGCTTAAGTTAACAGGATACAACCTAGTTAGGTTTGATCGTCCCCTCCCTCCGCGGCGTTGCTTTCTCCAGAGATCACCTCAAGGTCTCAGTACTGGCCCTGGAATGCACAGTCTCTAAATACTTCATGTGGAAATGACTCTTGGTGGGGAAAAGAATTTAAACCTAGTCTGTGTCTATAATCCTCCAAAGGGGCACTAACTGGCCTTGATGGAATTATCGACCACTTGTCTTCTCTAAAGGGATTAAAGAAATTGTATTACTTGGTGATTTTAACCTTGACTGGTCCAGTAGTAACTCTGGTGTATATAATAACACTCTTGCAAAGCTTCACCTCTCCCAGCTGGTTACTGGACCTACTGTATTTCTTCCAGCAGTTCACACAATCCACACTGGACTGGATTGTCACTAATCGTGTCAGTAGAATTCGTGAAGTTGGTACCTTGCCTGACTCAATCAGTGACCACTCACCCACTTTCTGTGTCTGGAATGTCAGCTGTCCTAAGCTACTTCCTAAGATTATACAGTTCTGGATTTCTCAAGATTAAATATTGCAGCACTTCTGTCGGGAGTAAGATCGTTGATTGGTCCCTGTTATGCCAGACAACTAATGTTGATAGAGCTCTCGATTACTTACTATCAAATCTCCTCCCCTCCATAACAAGTATGTGCTCTCTCAAAAGAAGGAGAATTAGGGTGCTAAAACTAGATGGTTGCATAAGAATCTCCTCTCAGCAATGAGAAGTAGAGATAAAGCATGGGTTGCTGCCAAAAGTCTAACCAACTGATGACTGGTCTAAGTACCCGATCGATGAGAAAAACATGTAAGAAAGACATCTGAGCAGCAAAAACAGCATACTGTGCTATGCTTCTTCAAAAATCCTGTAGCGATGCTAGGGGTTTCTGGAACCATGTTAAAACTTTTTAGGGACAGGCCCATCCCGCCTCTAACTGAAATGACTATAAATGATGCTAACTGCAATAACCAAAACACGATTGCTGTTTCACTTAATGTTCACTTCTCTGATCTCTTGGATTTCTGGTTAACTCTGTTTTACCCTCTAGGAAATCATAACCCTCTCCAGATCTTTATCGACCCAGTTTAGTATTAAGCAAGTCTCGACTATTGATGTATTAAGGCTTATGAGAGCCATTCCTGAACATGGCTCTCCTGGGTCCGATGGACTATTACCCAAGATCCTTAAAGTTATTGCTGCTAACACTTGCAGCCCTGTTGTGAGAATACTCAACTTATCTATTATGACCAGGACAGTGCCATCCATCTGGAGAAATTGCATGTGTTATGCCAGTGCATAAGAAAGGAGACTCTAGAGCGATGAGTAATTACCGACCAATTGCCATCTTATCTGTCTTGGATAAAATCCTAAAGAAAGCTGTATCTTCTAAAACACTCACTGATAAATGGCTTAAACGCCAAACACCATTCAGGCTTGGAGCATTCAAGCAAGCCCTGAAGTCTTTTGGGAACCCCCATTTGCAGGGGTTACACAATGTTATCTCAGACCCGTCAGAAATTCATGTCCGCATCAGTGTGTTGGAGATGCAAGCTGTTTTGTACTATCTGAGAGCCCTGATGGACCTAGTCAGCCACGAAACAGTCCTCCTCAAGGCTGACAATAAGTCTGTCATATACTACATCAACAAACAAGGAGCAGCACACTCCTACCCTCCCTGTACGGAGGTGATGAGAGTGTGGGAATGGTGCCTGAAGCAGGAGATCCTGCTCCAAGCAATCTACCTGCCAGGAGTCCAGAACACTCTGGCAGATGAATGCAGTCGAACAAAAGCCGATCCTCACAAGTCTTCACTGGCACCAGATGTCATGAAATTGCTATTCAACAGGTGGGGTACCCCAGAGCTGTACCTTTTGCATCTCAGGGCTTGGAGTTTTTGGTTAGACATGTTGCCTCTCTCTCAGAAAGGAAATTCCTGTCTGGCCCCCAATTCCTTTAATACAGAAGGTTCTGTTCAAGTTGCAGTGAAGTGCCACTCACATCCTCATTAGCTCTGTTGTGGCCTCATCAGATATGGTTTCCACTCCTTTAACATCTGGCAGCAGAGCATCCTGTTTTCTACCTCTGTGTCAGGATCTGTTGTCACAGGGCAAGGAGTCCCTGGTCCATCCGGGCCTGAAGTCCCTACACTTGGTTGTATGACTCTTGAAAACCTAGCCATTACAAGTTTTGGGGTATCCCCTAAGGTTGCTGATCTCCTGCTTATGGCTAGAAAACCTTCTACCAGGCATTCATATTCCCTGAAATGAAAGTGCTTCACTCTTTGGTCTGCCTTCTGGAATATGGACCCTTTTACATATCCTGTAAGCAGGGCTTGAAATAACCGGCTGTCCACCCGTCCCGGACAGCCGTTTTCCACCCGGGACAGCCGTTTTGTGAAGTCCGCCTGTCCCGGGGACAGGCGGTTAAATTGCAGCCAGAGTATTGAGCTGGGCACTAGGACCCAGCGGCAGGCAGAGAGGTTTCAGATGGCATCGGCGTCATGACGGCGTAGCTCCCGCCGCCATTCCCACTGACTGAGGTCAAGTGACTGCAGCTACTGGCGTCACCTGACCTCTCAGCGGCGGAAAAAACGGCTAGTGCCGACTCGCGCTTCTCACTCTCACTAGTCTGGCCATGGGTGAGGGCGCCGGGTGAGCGCCAGTGAGGAAGCGCTGGCGAGTAGTGGAAAAAAATATTCTTCAGTTTCACAACAGCCCTTCTCAGGGCTCTAGCATTGGGGGCTGCTGGTACTTGGAGGAGAGAGAGGGAGGTGACAAAGGTTTATTTAGTTAGTCAAGTGGAAAAAAAACTTCTGTAAATTCTAAACAGCCCTTCTCAGGGCTCTAGCATTTAGAGGCTCAGTTTGTGACTCGGTCCTGCTGGTACTTGGAGGAGAGGGAGGTGAACAAGGGATTTATTTAGTTAGTCTCAAAAGTGAAAAAAAAAGACTTCTGCAAATTCTCAACAGCCCTTCTCAGGGCTCTAGCATTTGGGGGCTCAGTTTGTGTGAATCAGTCCTGCTGGTACTTGGAGGAGGAGAGGGGAGGCGAACAAGGGATTTATTTAGTTAGTCTCAAAAGTGAAAAAAAAGACTTCTGCAAATTCTCAGCAGCCCTTCTCAGGGCTCTAGCATTTGGGGGCTCAGTTTGTGTGCATCAGTCCTGCTGGTACTTGGAGGAGGAGAGGGGAGGTGAACAAGGGATTTATTTAGTTAGTCAAATTGACTCAAGTGAAAAAAAAGACTTCTGTAAATTCTAAACAGTCCTTCTCAGGGCTCTAGCATTTGGGGGCTCAGTTTGTGTGAATCAGTCCTGCTGGTACTTGGAGGAGGAGAGGGGAGGTGAACAAGGGATTTATTTAGTTAGTCTCAAAAGTGAAAAAAGACTTCTGCAATTCTCAACAGCCCTTCTCAGGGCTCTGGCATTTAGGGCTCAGTTTGTGTGCATCAGTCCTGCTGGTACTTGGAGGAGGAGAGGAGGCGAACAAGGATTTATTTAGTTAGTCTCAAAGTGAAAAAAAGACTTCTGCATATTCTCAACACCCTTCTCAGGGCTCTAGCATTGGGGGCTCAGTTTGTGTGCATCAGTCCTGCTGGTACTTGGAGGAGGAGAGGGAGGTGAACAAGGATTTATTTAGTGCAAGTCAAGTCTCAAAGCAGTCAGACACTGTACCTGTAGTACACCTAAAACTCTCTCAAAGCCAAAAGACACCTTGTGATCTGCAAGTCTCATCATCTCTGACTCTGAATAAAAATGTATCTTGAGTGTGCAGAGAGGTGAAGGCAAGGCTCTATTAAACTTATTGTTCACTCAGCCTGTGTAAAGCCCTCCAGAGCTTGAACCTTGAAGATAGATACTGACAGACTTACTGTACTACTACTAGTACTACTACTAATTTAAACTAGCCCCTGTCAGCCTGCTGTTGTGCTCTGCCACTGGACTAACTGAATAAAAGTAAAATTGAGTGACACTGTGACAACTTCAAGAAGGCACTGTCAAAGGGAGAGAAGATTCAATTACAAAACAGGTTGACAGCAGGATACCCTCAGGTTTTAGTTGTGAAATCTGAGCGGGAGGAAAATATAAATATTAAACTCCTTTGTCCGGGGTTTTACAGGAAGAAAGAAAACTAAACAGACTGTTCACGTCTTCTAATATCTCTGATCATCACTTCACTGTAGTGTCCACTGTCTTCAGAGTGCTTACTGTACTTAAATTCTACTAGCTAAGTAAACCAAAAGGGAAAAAATGTCTTTGTTAAAGTTTGGCTTTAAAAAATTACAGGAAAGCCTTGCGTTTCAAGCCAAGAGGAGGAGAAAGCTGGGTTCTTCCATGTGTACTGCTTCTCCATTACTGATAGACTCAGTAGCACCAACTACTCACCCCACCATTGTGGCCACAGATGTGACAACTTGTAGTGCCAGTGCTGATATGCCAGCAACTCTGACTACTGTTGAAAGTGGCGGGAGTCCCAGGGCAAAAGAAAAGGGTTCAGAGACCTGGAAGAAAAATAGAGATGGCTACTATATGAGCCTGATGTGGGCATGACCTGCTCATACTGCAAAAATACTTAAGGAGACAAACACTTTCATGGTGGCTGTAAGATCATGAGACTTGAAAATGTACAAGCTCATGAACTCTCCAAACCTCATAAATTAGCCAATGAAAAAATACCGTGTCTAACACAGACCCTTCCAACTTAGCAATAAAAGCAGGAATAATACAAATGGAAAAAATGAGGCGACAGAAGTGGAACATTTGTTTAGAACAACTCTTTATTTGATTAATTCAGAACCCCATTCACAGATTTCCCTGGCATCTTAGAATTACAACATGTAAATGGTGCAAATGTCGAGAGTCAGTTATAGAATGACAAACAGGCACAACGTTCATACATTTTATTTCAGAATCAATAAGGATAAAAGATGCAAAACTGGTTAACAGTAACACTTTCATCTCTGTCCTATGTGACTAGAGCACTGATGCCTCAGTAATAGAAGAGGAGGCAGTCTATATTAGGACAATGGAAAATTTCCGTCCAGTTAACAAATTTGTTTCCCTTCAGCCAGTCTGTATTCCAAATGGTGAAAGCATTTATAACTCAATAGGTGATGCCTTTTGGACTGGAAAGAAAAAATTGTTGCTTTTGGATCTGATGGGGCACCCATCATGATGGGTAAAGTGACTGGGGTGTTTGGCAGGATTTTGAAAGATGTACCTCATTTGTTAGGGATTCAGTGCAGTGCCCACAAGTTGGAGCTAGCTATAAAGCAATCAGCAACATCTATTCCATACATAGAAACAACAGATGAAGTCTTAATGGGTATCTATAAAATATACCATAAGTCTTCCAAAAACTGGGCCGGTCTCAAAGAGTTAGCCAGTAATATGAAGTACACCATTCACAAAACCAGTTAACGTGTCAGAACCCGTAGGTACACACAGAAAAACTCTGTCTGCCTTCTGTCCAGCTAAACATAATTGTATTTACAACACATACTTCCTCACCAAGAACAAACAAAAATCAAACCAGTAAGTTATTCAAAACAAAAAATACTATGGTATCCCTCTTTCTCAATTTCTGGCACAAAACCTTTCTGTCACCATAACCTTCATTCTAACTACAAAGAAACAGCTCAACCAGTAAAACAACAAATCAAAAGCAAGGTTGAAACACCAGTACTGCAACACAGAGAACTACCCTGCGCAGGATAAACTTGACAATCTGTAACAATACTCTTGCTCCTGACTCTGACACAGCAAACAGTGACACTAGAACAAGTCAAGCTGACAGGCTCAACCACTACTCAGGTTCAGTTCCGTGGATCTGACATCTTCCTTAACTTAGAAAGGGATATTCTATAGATAGAACCAAACAGGCAGTGTTGCGTGATGTTACAAGCCTTCTTTCATCTACAATTGAAAGTATTAACTCACGATTTTCCAATTTTAAAACAGACAAAGTCCCACGGTCATTCAGTATATTTAACCCATTACAGTTACCAGATAGTGACCATGACCAACTAGCCCTTTATGGCAATGAGGAAGTCAGAACCCTCACAGAGCACTACGGTGACCTACTGAAGAAACACAATAATAATATAAACTTGATTGAGGCGCAATGGTTAGAACTTAAACCACTTATGAAAAATCACTGAATGAGCTGTCTCCAAATTTCACTATTTGGATTTCTGGCAAAAATTCTCCATAATGATGCACATGAACAGCGATTCCCTGATATTCTGGTCTTAGTCACAATAGCTCTACTGATCCAACCCAAACTGCAGTAGTTGAGAGAGATTCAGCTTGATGGGCAGAGTGAAGTCTGACTGGCGGACCTGTCTGTCTCCTATGACTACATCTGAACTAATGCGTGTCAAGCTGTCAGATGCTAAGCGTTGCTACATTTGACCTGCAGGATAGCCATAACACTATGGTTCAAATCTGGAAAAACAAAGAAGACCTCATGTGAGACCATATGGCTGCAGACTTGATTCAAGTTCTGATTCAGAAATAGACTAGACTCAATCAGTGTTTTACCTTGAAAAATAACCCCCAAAAGCAACAGTTTTCTCTCTCTCCACTTTACAGTCCATTTTATGTTTTAAGTTTAAAATTCACCTCACAAAAATGTGGACAGGTAAAACTTTGTCCGGACAGGCAACATTTACATTCCACCTGTCCCTCGGACAGGCATCTCAAAAAAATTATTTCTAGCCCTGCCTGTAAGTTAAATGTTGGAATACTTGCTTTCCCTGTCTGACTGAAGCCTGCAGTATTATTCTGTTAGGTGCATTTGGCCACTATATCAGCTTTCCATGCCCCAACTGATGGTATATGGTTATCCAATTACAGGTGTCCCCTGTGTTTCTGAGGGGTAAGCTTCTTATAAAACCTGTCATCCATAATCTGGTCCTGCCTTAGGACTTCAGTTTCATAGATGAGAAATTGACATTGGCTCCCTTTGAGCCTGTCGCCAGTTGCGGCTTAAGTTTCCTGTAATGGAAAATATTTCTAACTGCTATGACTTCTGCTTGGATTTCCAAGCTTCAGGCTGTAATGTGTGAACCTCCTTATTTGATTTTTCACAGACAATCTCTCTTTAGTACTAAGATTCCTCCAAAGGTGATATCGGAATTTATGCTGAACCAAACATAGAAACATAGAATTTGTCGGCAGATAAGGACCACTTGGCCCACCTAGTCTGCCCATTTCCCTACCTAATGGATAAGCTGCAGATCCTAGTTAACCAACAGCCTACTTCCTCCTACCCCCCCACTAGAATTGCCTTATGTCTGTCCCATGCATTCTTGAATTCCCCCACTGTTTTTGACTCTACAACCTCCTCAGGAAGGCTGTTCAATGTATCTACAACCCTCTCTGTGAAGAAATACTTCCTCACATTACCTCTGAGCCATCCCCCCTCTATCTTCAAATTGTACCCCCTTGTTTTTGCACATCTGTTTTTCTGATAGATGCTACCCTCTTGGACTTTGTTGATTCCCTTGAGGTATTTGATAGTTTCTATCATGTCCCCCCTCCCCTCCTTTCCTCGAGGCGATACATCTTTAGTTCCTTTAGTCTTTCTTCATATGTCTTCTGATGCAGACCCTGCATCATTTTGGTTGCCCTCCTCTGGACAGCCTCCACCCTGTCTATGTCTTTGCGGAGATGGGGTCTCCAGAACTGCACACAGTACTCCAGATGTGGTCTTACCAACTGTCTGTGCAGAGGGCCAACAACTTCCTGTTTTCTACTGGTGATGCCTCTCCCTATGCATCCCAGTATCCCCCCAGCCCTCCTTACTGCCTCCTCACATTGCTGGACCACCTTTAGGTCATCTGATATGACTACCCCCAGGTCCCTTTCCATTTTTTTTGTTGTCAGTATCTCACCCCCATTGTATACTCTTCCCCTGGGTTATTGTTTCCCAGGTGCATTACTTTGCACTTCTTTGCATTGAATCTAAGCTGCCATATATTTGATCATTCCTCCAGCCATCCAAACGATGCACCTTCCTGTTATCCTGAGCATGCCAACCAAGGTGAGGCACTCCTCCATACTTTAGGTATACATAGAACACAGAGATACTATATTGATCACACAAAGGACTGTAGAAAGTCCTCTCAACTTTTGTTTCTTTCACCCCTGGGAAAGAAAGCGCCTTGTCAAAATAATGTTTGGCCAAATGGCTGGCACATTTATTACATTCTGTTATAGGAAATGCAGTAAGGAACTTCCTGGTGCTGTTAGTAGTCGCTCCACAAGCCGTTGCTTATTTCAGAAATCTCCCTGCTACTGACGTGCAGCCACATGCAACACTCTTCACACTTTCACTAAACATTACAGTCTAGACATCGTCTCTGTAGACATGCTGGTTTGATCTTGCTGTCTTGCAAGGCCTCCTGTCCTGATCACATATCAGACTGTGCCATCCTCCCTGTTTACTTCATACTGCTTGGGAGTCATTCCAAAGGTGTGGACTATTGGAGGAGCTATCCTCAATGAAGATACAATAGTTACATAAGAACTTACCATAACAGTAGATCTTAGAGAGAATCTCCCCCACTGGGCCACGCTGTTTCTCCCCTCCTTCACACGTTTGATTTTCATCAGATGCTTTGCCTAAAAACTTATTCCACGCATCCTGTTTTCCAATCCTATGTCTCTCCTGTTTGTTTTTTTTACTTATGATTTACCACAGTATAGTAGATTGTATCAAGCTGATTAATGCTGACTTGCAGGCTGACGTTTGCTGCAACCAGGAATCCAAGATCCTCAGCTGAGATCAGAGCATAGCTGCAGCAATGGTAGGCAATAATAGCCTGCAGTGAATTTGAGATTTATAAGCTATGATCTTTTTGTTAGTTGGTCCTGCTGTCCTTCTGGGGCAAAGTAGTCACACAGGACTGTACTTATCCCTGAGAGAACAGTGGCACTGGCAAACATCTGATCTGAGCTTATAAAATCTCTAGCATGCACTGCAGATTATTAAATCTCCCATTGCTGCAGTCTTGCTCTGGTGTTTGCTGCTAGGGATTCTGGGATTTCTGGTTACAACAGATGTCAGCTTGCAAGTCAGCATAATCGGTCTGATACAGTCTACGCTACTGCAGAAAACTGTAAGTAACGCAAATAGTTTTGGCACACAAAGTGAAAATTGGGACCATCTTTACTCTTGGATGTGGGACTCTTAGTGCTGACTGTTCCCTTTAAGGCCCAGAGGTGGATGCTACTGGTAACTGTGCCATTTCCTAACACAACTGCTAGAGCACTGAGAGTTCCACTACTGGCATCATATAACCATGAGAGCAATGCTTGAGCGGTCCTACAATGTCATTAGAACCCCAGGTATTCTGGTAAACTTGTAAAGCAGAGTTATCATTTTTGTTTTTTGTAATCAAGATTAGATTATATTCCTCCAGCAGGGATTGTAAAAACAAAAGGATCTCATAAATGTTCCAAAAAAGTAGTTACTTGCAATCCTTACGCCCAGCTTGTAAACCCATTAATAATTAGAATCATAATGTACTGTAAAAATCAGGGACAACTACTTTTGAATCAGCAGCACAGAGTTTAATTGCAAAGCGTAACCATATGTATTTTAAAACTGTCAAAGATGATAATTAGCCATTAGCTGGTTGCTGCTCTTAGCAGTACAGTACAGTACAGGGTGAGATGATGTGTCTCAACAGATTAACTGCACTTCTACCTGTAATTTCCCTGATGATGTGTGATAGTTGAACATACAAGGCCCAGTGCTGTCCATACATTATCAGGTATAGTGTATCCCTGGTAGTTTATTTTTCAAAAGTGCTGCTCCTGTTGCTCACCTCCTTCATTTTATCCTGGGGACTAGTATGACCTTGAGAGATGACCTCTTACCCTCTGAGAATAATGTGAATGTTTTCAGATTGCTGAAACACTTAGACTTGGAGACATCTATGGGACAGAGTTAGAAATTACACGTAATTTTAATTGTATTTTCTATACTTTGGGTTTTTATCTTCGAGCATCAAAGTAGCCAAGACACCAAGCGAGCAGGCATACAAGGTCAGTGTTCGGTAGATTTCTCTCTTTTTAATTTTTTTTAGTGCAGCTAAACAGTTTTTCTAGGGACATGGATATGTTGTTCATCCACACTCATTGGCAGTATCCTTGCCGCTTTAAATCTTGCCGGAAGGTCTTCAAGCTTGCTCCTCCCACCCACCCGGGTGGTATAACTCTCGGCTCCGCCCCATGACGCCAGATCTTCCTTACGCTTGGAAGCTCAGGTTCCCTCATAACGCTCTGCGTTTGTGACTAGTTCCCTATTTCTCCGTTTGCGGTTAAAAATAATATTTGCAAAAGACTTCAGTCTTCAATCCCTCAGCTGACTACGATGGATAAATCGACTCGGTTCGGAGATGCCCATGGGGTCCAGAAGATGTCTCGGACGGATCCACCTCCGCGTGTGTCTACTTAGGCCTTGAGCCGCGACCCGCGGGCTTGCGACCTGTACTCCATCTTTCTCGGCCCTCGTCCTCGAAGCCGTGCTGCCCGGTGCAACTGGGCGTCCGAGCGTTCCCTCGGTGAAGTCAGAGGGACCCGGTTGGCGGTGTCAGCGGCGGCAGACTCGGCGGATCAGCTCGGTAGGATGGGTCGCCCTCGAAGAGGAGGCGGTAGCAGACGTATCTTCCTCGGCCGACGACATTTATCCCGCTCTCTCTGGGTTCTTC
Source organism: Neoceratodus forsteri (assembly GCA_016271365.2). Taxonomy (NCBI): domain Eukaryota; kingdom Metazoa; phylum Chordata; order Ceratodontiformes; family Ceratodontidae; genus Neoceratodus; species Neoceratodus forsteri. Next base: position 152,490,672 of record CM028131.1, on the reverse strand, counting down.
CCTACGACTTCCTTTAAGGAGCTTTGTCTGTCCCTCTCCACTAAGGGAAGGGCCTGCGTCTACTGGACCTTTTCTCGGTCCAAAAGAGGGACAAGGTAAATCCCTCCGTCGGCGCTCTTGGGGCGGAAAGGTCCCTCTCCCGGCCGTCGACCGTCGGCCGGTCGACCGCCGGCTTGACCACTGGCCTCACGGTGTCCCGTCAGGTCAGTTGACGAGACTCCCACTGATAAAGTCGAGATTTTTCTCGACCCATTGGACAGGACTGTCGCCTTTAGCGCAATTCCCCTCTCCGGTTCCCCGGGAGAGTTGAGATCCCGTGGGCTCGCCTGTGCCTCCGGTTCCGGGCCTCGGATGGACCTTCGAGCGAAGGAGTGTCGGTTCGGCCGACACCTCCTGCACCGCCCCGGAAATTCCGGGACTCTCGGTCTCGGTCTCGGACCTCTTCGCGGTCCAGCCGTTCCCACCGTCATAGGCGGTCTCGGTCTCGGCACCGCGGTAAGCGGCGTCGCCGCTCGTCCTCGTCCTCCTCCTCGGATGAGGGGAGGCTTGGCGTCAAGTGCGTCGGCCAGTGCGAGACCTTATTTCAACAGCTCCTCCTGGCGGGGAATAAGCCGACTCCGGCCTTCCCGACCATTAAATCAACTGTCACCGGAGCGACCCGACCCAACCCCTCGACTTGCCGAGGGCTATACCCAGGCGGTTGTTGGCCAAAACCAGCTGCTCCACCGATTGCGGTGGAACCTCTCCGCCTCACAGCCACCAGTGGGGCTCCGACCAAGATTCTCGGTCGGCTAAGGGTTTACCCCATCGGCTGTCAGTTACCCTCACTCCCGACCGACCTCGGCTTGGTGAAGGGTGGCTCAGGCCAGAGGCAGCTCTTCGAGGACTCTTCCGAGTCCGAAGATGATTCCTCTTCTTCTCCAAGCGACTGGACTTGGAGTCTTCAGGAGAGTCAGCCAATGGGCGATAGCCAGTCGTCCTTCCTAGGGACTGCTTCGGCTCATCTCGAGTCTACGGGGATGGAGCTCGAACCCGTTCCAAGCGGACAGGTATCCCCTCACGGAGATTCTGGACCGGGATTCTCCGCGGAGGCCTTTCCGGTGGCGAGGCCATAGTGGGTCCAGCACTGGAACTTTGGCAGCGCCCTGCTTCTGCCCTGCGCCTTGACCAGGATGGCCAGGGTATGCGGTCCCTACCGGTTCCTTGTCGGTTTTGGACACCCCTCTGCTGAGGGTTGGTTACCGACAAGCGTTTTCCGGTAGCGCCCGGCTAGCGCAGGGATGTGGACAAACCTCTGACAAAGGAGTCAGAAATTGGACTATGTCGAGGCGAAAAGTCACGCTCGTCCCTCTCTCTAGGCCTTCGTCAGGCCAGTTCGGCCGTCCTCATGGCACATTTTCTCCATGCCCTGTTGGGCTCCCTGGATGAGTCATCCCTCATCTTCGCCGATCTGCAGACTCACGGTTAAGCAGGTGCGGGACCAGGAGCAGGACGGTGGCCAAACAACGGCTCCAGACTGCTTTGGATGTAGGGGACTCATGTGCCAGATCGGTGGCCCGGCCGCCAGTGGCTATCGGTCCAGTAGGGCTTGGCTGAGGATATCCACCTTTGCTTCGGATACCAGCACAAGTTAGCGGATGTTTCCCTTTTTGAGGTTTGACCTCTTCGGCCCTAGGGTGGAGGTCACCTGCAGAGATCGAGAAGTCCAATGCCACCTTGGACGGCTCGATGTCTTCCGCTCAGAGGACAAAGGGCCGCCAGGCAAAGCCTAAGCCCGCACTGGTCCTTCTGTGCCCCGGCGCCCGGCCCAGCAGCGTCAGGGGCCAGCAGGCTCGGCCTTGGCATCCCAAACCCCAAGCCGCGGCTTCCTCTAACAGGAGCAGGGAGAGGAAAGGGCCCAGGGAGGTCCCTCGGCCGGTCCCTCCTCCAAGCCTGCCCAGTGGCCGGGCTAGGGGTGTCGCCCCCCATCCCGTCACCTTACCCCTGGAATCCCCGTGAGAGACGCTCCAGCACTTCCGTTCCGCCTGGTCAGCTGTTACCACGGACAGGTGGGTCTTGGAGGTGGTGGGAAGAGGCCTGCCTCTGGGTCGGCAGGCACCACCCTTCAGGGCCGTCGCCCTCCGGGGGCTTCGGATCCCCAGCCTCACTGCGCGGCTCGTCGAGCCAGGCATCCCCTCTCCTCCTCCAGAAGGAGGTGGTAAGAGAGGTGGTGGACCCTCCTTCCAGACCCAGGGTTTGTGTCCAGGTACTTCCTGGTTCCGAAGCAGACGGGGGCTGGGCCCCATTCTCGACCTGCCTGACCCTAAACAAGTTCCTAAGGTCTAGAACCTTCCAGGATGGTCACTCTGGCTCGAATGTACCATCCTTGGAGCAGCGGTGATGTGGTTCTGCTCTCTGGACTTGCAGGGCCAGCGTTTTCCGTCCCTATCCGTCCGTCTCACCAGAGATTCCTTAAACTTCAGCGGAAGGATCTCTCTTGCGAGTTCCAAGCCATGCCCTTGGCTTGTCTCAGCTCCCAGGGTCTTCACCAAATGCATGGCAGTGGTGACAGCACATTCCTAGGCGCCGGGGGGTCGGGTGTACCCTTACCTGGGCGGCTGGCTGATAGCAGCTCCCTCCAGGAAGGAGGCGGAGTGGTCCAGAGATCTGGCCCTCCAGGTCTGCTCTCAACTGGGCCTCCTTGTCCAGCGAGGCCAAGTCAGACTCGGGCGAGCAGGTGATTTTTATTCATCCGGGCGCAGCTCACTCTCTTGAGCCAGGCGCGGCTCCGTGAGACAGGGCCGAGGGGTTCTTTCCTCCTTTGCCCGATCATTTCTGGTTGGGCAATTGCGCCCTGCCCGGGACTTCCTGCCCTCCTGGGTCTCATGGCGGCCTGTACCAGCGTGGTCCGTTGGGCCCGCTGGAACATGCGTCCTTCGAAAGTGGGGACTGGCCAGCCAGTGGTCCTGGCAGCTGCGATCCCTTGGACAGCTTTGTGTCGGTGACACAGGGATGTGGAATGCTCTCAGTGGTGGACCGTTCCAGATCCAATTGCAGGAGGGGCATCCCGTTCGTCCTTGAGCCGGCGGTCTCTCTGACGGCAGATGCTTCTCTGATGGGTTAGGGGGTGCCCATCTGGGGAACCACCGGGCTCTATGGCCTTCTGGTCCCCGCGAGTCCTGATGCCCACATCAACCTGCTGGAGCTCCGAAGCGGTCCTTCTAGCTCTCACCGCCTTTGCTCCGTTCCTCCGGGGTCAAGTGGTCCGAGTCAGGCCGGACAGTACCCACGACCATGTACTATCTAAACAGCCAGGGCGGGGGCCCAGCGCTCCATGCTTCCATGCAAGGAGCTCTCCGCATTTGGTCACTAAGTGCGCAGCCTAGGCGGATCTCTAGCCATTCACGTGGCAGGGCCTCCAACACCCTGACCCGATGCCCTGAGCCGGATGGGGCATCCCACGATGGTCTCTCCTGCCGGAGGTAGTACAGCATCTGTTCTCCCTTTAGGGGCACACCTCAGGTGGACCTGTTTGCCTCCACGGAGAGCGAAAGCTTGAGTCTGTTCCATGCCGCCCCCCTCAGCAGGGCTGCGCTGCAGGGGATGCCTTCTCGAGGCAATGGACCCGGGCCTCTTTGCGCCTTTCCCCCATTTCACTAGATCCAAAGGTGCTTCTCAAGGCGAGGAGGACAAAGCGCAGGTGATTCTGATAGCCCCAGACTTCGCTCGCCAGTTCTGGTACCAGATCTCCTCAGTCTCAGCTCCAGGACTCCGCGGCAGCTTCCAGCTACTTCGGACCTGCTCTCAGTCAATCGGGGAAGGTGTTCCATCCGGACCTTCAATCCACACCACACCCGGCCCTGGTTCCTGGCTAGAGTTCAGGCTTTGGGTCTTTCCGGCGAGACAAGTATAGTTGATTGGCGTCCCGTAAGTCGGTAGAAAATGCTATGCCTTCAAAATGGAAAAGTTTTTCCATTTGTGTCAGGGCAAGGGCTTGGACCCTTCCTCCTGTTCCTTGGCAGCATCTTGGACTATTTATGGTCCCTTTCTAGTCAGAGGCTTAGAGTCGAAAGCGACCCCTAAAGGGTGCACCTGGCAGCCATCTCTGCCTTACGGTAGCGGGCAGGAAGCAGTCGATGTATGAGGAGAAGGTAGTCTGGCTTTCAAAGGCCTTGATCACATTCCCTCAGTCTGGGAGACCCCCACCTCCGTGGGATCTGCTGCTAGTACTAGCAAAGCTCATGGGCAAGCCATTCGAACCTATCACGAGTTGTGCTCTCTCTCACCTGTCGTGGAAGACAACCTTCTTGGTGGCTATCCATCAGCCAGAAGGATGGGGAGAGCTCCAGGCGCTTCCATCGAGTCTCCTTACCTGGTCTTCCACAGGACAAGGTTTCCTGCGCCCCCACCGAAATTCCTTCCGAGGTGGTGTGGAGTTTCCACCTTAACCAGTGTTGACTCTGCGGTGTTCTACCCCAATCACACCTCGGAGGGGCCGAATATAGGCTCCATACTCTGGACCCTAGAAGGCGCTTCGCTTATTATAAGGCGCCTGGCTGAAATTGGGAGAGGTTCTGCCAGCTGTTTGTCACCTCACAGCTGAAGCCATCTGGCGAGACCTGCAGCCAATGGGAGATAAGCAGGTGGGTAACCTCCTGCATAGATCTCTGCTATAAGTTAGCGGGCATGGAGCTCCCAGAGGGATAAAGAGCTCATTCTACCCGCCATACTGCTGCAACGGTGGCTGCTTCCAGGGACGCCCCATCCAGGAAATGTGCAGGGCTGCTACCTGAAGTCAGCAAACATCCTTTATTACCCATTACCACATCACCTTGAGTCACGCCTGGATGCTATTTTGGGGCCTCGGTTCTCCAGTCTCTTTCCAAGTAAGTATTGGGGTAAAAGGCCTTGCCTCCTCTCCTCCCCGGAGAGAACCAGGGAGTCTGTTATCGAATGGTGTGGATGAACAACATATCCATGTCCCTAGAAATACAGGTTACTCACCTGTAACAGGAGTTCTAGGAATGGTATATGTTGTTCATCCACGACCCACCCGACCTCCCGGCTGACGCACAACCTCTCCCAGCGGCCAGATCTGGCGCGGCATGGGCGGAGTCAGAGTTATACCACCCGGGTGGTGGGAGGAGCAAGCTTGAAGACCTTCCGGCAAGATTTAAAGCGGCAAGGATACTGCCAATGAGTGTGGATGAACAACATATACCATTCCTAGAACTCCTGTTACAGGTGAGTAACCTGTATTTCTTCAATCATGAATACAGTTTAGTATCCACACTCTGGAAGTTATCCTGGATACGGCTAAGTCACTGGATATCTTTAAGCTAAGCTCCTCCTACCGCCCCTGGTGGCATCTTTTTATTGGCCACCAAGAATTTTCCAATATTTCACTACTGAAAGATAGCTTTTCAAAAAAACTGGTCCTGTTTGTAAATAAATAACTGAATAAATGATGGATAAGTGTGATATACAGAGGAACACACACCCATTGAGGGGGGCTAATCAGATAATAAGACACAAACATGAAGGGCGAGTAGCCTTATCTGAGTAACCCTCCTTGATGGGTACATTTTCTTGTATACCACACTTACCCATCATTTGTTTTGTATAACACATTAGGATGTCTGGTATTTTACCATACTTGTGTAGTCCGATCAGTTTCCTGGTCATCTGTGGTTGGGGCCATTTTTGGATTTGGTTTCAGTCTTTAAGTTCCCCTGCTTTCCTTAGTCTAGTGGTGTTTTGTTGTTGGGCACACTCTTGACCTTTTTGTGTTTCCATAGTTTAGGGCTCCCCTTTCTAAGGAGGAGTGTCTGCGACCGATCATCCCTGAGTTGTTTGGCATAATGTCATGTGGCTGTAATCTACTGTTTGGAGCAGCTTTGTCAATCAGGAAGGCAGTCTGCAGTCAGGAGCAGCTTGTGGCATCAGTGGTTTATAGACTGTGAGGTCAGGAGCGTCATCTGTTAGAGCTTGTGGGCTTGCATCCTGAAGCAGCACAGTGGTAGCAGCGTGGAGGGCATGGCGTCTGAGCAACAGAGCATCTGTGGACTTGTTGGCAGGGTTTTGTAGCTGAGGAGAGGAGCATCAAGGGGCACGACTGCTGGGGTTGGAGAATGTGTTGGGGGAGATGGTGTTTATGTGTTCCCCTGACTTTTCTTTTGTTATAGAATGTAGATGGAGCGTTGAGGGACATGGTTGTTGGGGTTATAGAATGTGTGTGTGTGTGTGTGTGTGTGTGGTGAGGGGTCATGTATTTCCTGTGACTGTGTTTCTTTTTTAAGCAGGGTTGTTTGTTCAACGTGGGAATTTCTGTTAACTGATGCTTGGTTAGTTACTGTTTGTTTGGTTGTTGATTGTTTTATTGATGTAAAATTTAACTGGGCTGGCCTGGTGGCGTGGAAGGCTGAGGCATCATGCCTTACCTCCACGCAGTGGTGACCCGTGTTTGCAGTGCGGCCAGGTTGCTGGGGGTCAGTCAGGGAGGAGGAGGAGGAGGATGAGGATTGAGCATCCCAAGGACAGCTCTTCTCCGGAGGGGAGTGATCACATCGGTGCTTATCTGCCCAGCGAGGCTGGGGCTGGGTACATCGATGCTGTACATGGTAGGCAGAGGCGGAGCAGACGCACTGCGTGCTAAGCACAGGAGCGTGCGCCACACCGCCACTGCTGTCATTGCATGCCCTTCCTCTGAGGGGAAGAAAAGTGAGAAAAGGTCTCCGGCGGCTGAATGAAGATGGGGTTCACAGGTCCCACTCCCCGACCAGCCTGGCGCTGACCAGAACTGGATCTGGTCTTCATTAGGGGCCTGGGAACCCCCTGTGGGGGGCAAGCCCTGGGAGGAAATGGTCAGTGAACCTGGTGGACATCGGGGGGGGGGGAGAGAGGACTGAGGCACCCTCCAGAATGTGGGCTACCAGAGAGAGGGGAGAAGATCAACAAAAAACATTTCATACCCAGGAATCGTACGCAGAGCTGAGACTCATTTCCAGGTGGTTAATTTGTGGTATCTGCAAACTGTGTTTACATTTTCCCTAGGTGTATTTTTCCTGTGGTATAGAGGTTTACCTCTGGGGTATACAGCTTTAATTAGGAGGTATACAGAGAAATGCAGGATAATGTCTCCTATGAGGCAAGAGTCCCATCCACTTATTGTATTACTAAAACATACAGCAGTGCCATGCATAGAAAACTCTTTATTAACATAAATGCATAGCTCTCCTTTATTAAACAGCACTTCGTAGTGCTCTCGCCAAGAGTATTCACCACACAGATGTGGTCTCAGCATGGCAGGCTGAACCCATTTGCAGGAGCTCTCCTCTTGTGTCCTCTCCAGGACCACCTCATCAGTACTCTGTGGTGCACTGCCCGAGGAAAGATCACAGGGGTGGAGATGTAGCCGTTCTTTTTAGAGCCAACCTGGGCTTCACAGTGCATTCAGTTGGTAATACCAAATCTTTTGAGTGTATTGCCGTTCGTGGGGGTCCAGGTGCAGGCTGCAGGATTCTCCTCATTTACCGCCTGTCTGGGGCAGGGGGAGAATTCTGCAGGAAGTAGTGGACTTTGTAGTCGTCAGGTGTTGGGTCCCCAGGTGTTTATTCTGGGACACTTCACTTGCTCCTAGGTTAACGATAGTCCTCGCATTTGATTCGACCTCCTCCAGTTAATGCTTCACTGGGCCTGACACAAGCGGTTGGTTCTTGACGCCTCCAGCATGGTCACACACTCAGTCTGGTGTTCCAGCTGGGTCTTGGGGTTGATAACCTCAGGACTGATCTGTTTTTGCGCACCGCTGCACGTGGAGTTCACGCGCTGCCCCACCACAGTCCTGTCCCTGTGGAGATGGTAAGCCATTGCCTTTTGAAGGAGTTAGACCCAGAAGGACTTTGGCAGTGGCTGACCTAGGGTTGAGGCGGCTTGTGTGATTGGCTCTAGGAGGCAGTGGTACCTACTATAATAAGTTGGTGTCCAAAGCTCGATACTATCAATGCAGTTGGTATACGACCCAGGTCTTCTCACTTGAGATCCCCTGGTTTAATGGTGGTCAGAGTGATGAAGATCAAGGCTTAGGAGTTGGAGCTGCTGGCGAAGTCCGGCTAGATGCTTGATAAACTGGTCCTGTGTATCCACTGTCGTGGAGTACCAGGAGGCAATTCCATAAGAAGGCAGAGTTCCTATCCAAGGAGATTGTGGCGAGAGGAACAGACCTGCTCAGCTTTTTCGGACTGTGGACAGGTTTCTTCATCCTGCCAGTCTTTAGCGAAAAAAATACTTTTATCAACCTTGTGTGAGGAGTTTGTTCTGTTCTTCTCTGACAGGGTGTCATCTCTTCGTCGGATTCTGTCTGGTAGGCTTTTGTCTCTCAGTTGCTGGTCTGTTGGAAACAGAGGCACTCTGCCTGCCTGGGAAGAGTTTAGGCCAATGGAGGTGTTTGAGGTGACTCGGATGATCTTAGAGCTGAAGCATACATCTTGTGAACTGGACCCAGCCCCGACACATTTCTTGATGGGATGCGCCAAGGCTGTTGTCCCAGTGTTCACTGAGATTGCCAGGTATTTGATGGCAAAGGGCGTGTTCCCAGTTCCCTGAAAGAGCCGCTGGTGAGACCCCCCTAAAGAAACTTTCCCTCAACCCAGACATTCTAGCAAATTACCATCCTATCTCCAACTGCCTTTTTTGAGCAAGGTTGTTGAGAAACTGGTAGCACAGCAGCTCGAGGTTTGGCTCATGTCCTTTGACATCTATGAGCCATTTCAGTCAGGTTCTTGGGCTAGACATAGCACAAAAACCGCACTAGTCAGGTGCATAATGACTTACTCAGAGCTAGAGATGAGGAGACAGGTCAGTTCTTGTGCTCCTCGATCTCTCTTCAGCTTTCGACACCGTGGACCACGTTGTGCTGCTTGATCGGCTCTGTGGATTTTGTGGACTTGCGGTGTTGTCATCAGATGGTTCGAGTTCTATCTCTCAGACAGGGTGCAGCGGGTAGGGTGATGGAATTTCTTCTCCTCTCCAGCGCTGTACAGGGCTCAATCTTGTTGCTGCCGCTGTTTGCGGTGTATATGCTGCCGCTGGGTGAGATCATTCGACAGTACAGTGTGAAGTTTCACTGCTATGCAGATGACACCCAGCTGTATTTGTCATTTGCCCCGGGACATCCATGACGGTTGATGTGCCTAATACCTGTCTCTTTTTCTTCTCCCCCCATGAATCTTATTTCTACTTTCCTTCCAACTGCCCTCCCCCAAGCCCATCACCCGGTGTCCATCGGACTCGCTTCTGCTTCTACTAGGTGCCGGGTGCAGCACCTGCAGGGGGTCGGCATCATCCACCAGTCGAATTTTTCTTAGGCTTTTCTTCCCAACCCCAAAGTGGAGAAGGCGTGCAGTGACACCAGTGGCTGAACCACGACACTTCTCATGGCACATCGTGGGCCTGCCCCACATCGTGGCCCCTGTGTTATGGGTCTGTTCACAGCCGACGCCAGGGCCAGTCATGCAGCGGACTCCATCCCACCCTCCCCCGGGAGAGGAGAGCAATTCTCTGGATGCTGTATCCTCTCCTTCCCTAGCCGACCCCTGGCAGCCCACTTGCACTGCGAGCACAGGTTGTCAGCATGGCAGGAGGTAAGGCATGGATGCCTCAGCCCTCCATGCTACTGGGCTGGCTGCTTAACACCTGTCTGGCTAAAATCAATCACTGGATGGCTTCCAGCTGACTGCGACTCAACCTGGACAGGACAGAGGTGCTGGTGGTCGAAACTGGGCTCGTGGTGTGATGGGTTGCTACCTGGAGCAGACACAGGTCTTTTCCTTGGGCCTGCTGGCCAGTTGCTTATCCAAGGGTGTGAAATCTAGGTGTGATCCTGGACAGCAGACTTACCTTTGCAGATCAGGTGTCATTGAAGAGTGTTTTTTTTACCACTTACAGAACATCGCCAGAATCAAGCCCCTCATTCCGCTCAAAGATTTGCCGACACTAGTACATGCCTTTGTGACCTCCAGACTCAATGGCTGTAATGCTTTGTACTTCGGGGTCATGGGAGGGACCCCACGCTTGCTGCAGCTGGTACAGAATGAGACGGCCCAGTTTCTGGCAGAACTGTCTCAGTTGTGCCATGTGAACCTGGTCCTGCTTACTCTGCACTGGCTGCCAGTCAGGTGGATGGTCCTTTTCAGTGTGGGCTTGCCCACCTATAAGGCCCTATACAAGCTGGGTCCTGGCTACCTGTCTGAGCTTCTGTCGCCTGTGACCTCTTCCCACATCCTCCGCTCCTCTTTGAGGGGCCTCCTGGATGTTCTCAGGGTCCAGCTCAAGACCTCTGGCGATCAAGCATTTAGTGTCTCTGGACCGACACTGTGGAACATGCTTCCATCTGCAGCCTGGGAGGCCCCTCAATAGGCATTTTAAGCAGAGGCTTAAGGCCCATCTCTTCTGCCAGGCTTTTGGGGATTGCCTTACTCCTTCCTACCCTCAGCTATTGTATAATTTATATTTTTATGTTCTTTTAAGAATATTGTTTTCATATTCGCTACTGCATTAATGTTCTACTGTGTTTTGTATTCTGTTTTATGTTGTATGGTGCCCAGAGCTCCAGAATTGGGCACCTAAATAAATACCTTGCTTGCCATCACATCAGGGTGCAGGAACCTGTCCCAACATAGAGCAGCTGATGATTAAGATGCATTTTGCACGAGTGTTAACGCAGATGACTGTGTGAATACTAGTCTGTTTTGTCTTCAGCTAATTGTCTATGGAGCAGCCACGGACATAGCACTTAAGCGGGTAGTTACTTCCCATAACAAGGTGTGTAGGCTTACCCTCTCTGCTGACCACTATACTCTCACCTGCACACTGTATGCACAAACAGACTGGCTTTCCCTCAGGAACAGAATCATGTTCCAAGCTTTTCTCCTCGGAAAGAAGGCTTTTCTTGGCAAAGAACCTCTGTGCGCAAACACTGAGGCAATGGTTACCCCAAAGGGCATTTGGCTGGGAAGCCAAGTTTCAAGAAAATACAAACTCACACATGCCCACACAATGCAAAGCATCATGGTGCATATGCAAATCACAATATTGGTGATTTGCATATGCAGCCCATGATGCTTGCATTGTGTTGGCATGTGTGATTTTGTATTTTCTTTTGGCAAGCCTCCCCTCCATCACCAAAATATTTTCATGAGTCAGTACTAGTATGACATCAGAGGTCGAATGCAGGGTGCACTTGTGTCCCATTTCAAAGAACATCACTTGTTTAATGATCATTCTCCTACAGGGCCCCCCTGTGGCTTAATGAGGTCCTTGTGGTTGCACAAAATAATTATAGTCTCTGCGCCTTAAAGTCTGAACTCAAACAGTACTTCATTAGCAGGAGTGCATGTGACTGTCTGGTGGCCACCTGACGTTCTCCCTATGTTGCTACTTGACCTCCTCTCCCATATGGAACTCTACTTATTTTATGCATGGTCTCCTCCAAACCCCCTTACTTCCCTGCTCCTGGCCACTCTGTTTGACACCCCCAAATTGTGTTGACTCTTTCTGTTTCACTACAAGAACCCCTCTCTAACTTTTACCCTCCATGCTTTAAGTCACCTCATCAAGAAGCCCCTACTTACCCCTCTTCACTTGCATCCCCTACCCATTTATCCTGGGCCCATGCCCTACTACTATCAATCACTCTCTTCTGCTTCTTCTCACCTTGCTTTCCACAGACAATGCCTTAGGCTCGAGGCTGCTCTCTAGTTACTTAATTACCTCACCCCCACCCTTTTTTTGTCTCCAATTACTGCCTTCTCGGTATTCAGCTGTAGTAATTTTCCATTCGTAGCTATTTTTGATGTATAGATGGGTGGTAATTGTATCATTATATGTATGTACCTTTGTATTGTGTTTCATGACGTGGAATCTTTGTAAAAGAGCTTGTGCTCAAAGGTTGTATTCGAATGATTACTAAATAAATCCGTCTTCATTATGACTTAAATTTGTGTGAAAACAGGGTCCTTGCATTTTGGACTTTACTTGCTGTGCTGCTGCTTATCTATACATGATGTCATAATCATAAGTTTGGGACATCATGATCATTTCCATGGCAACTGATTGTATTTCATAAATAGAGGATTCAGGGTGGGACAAATTGGGTAGCCAGTTGGCCAATGGCCACTAAAAAAATGGGTTTGGCTGCTAGGTTTTGAAAGTTACCGGCCAACTTGGCTACCTGTCCACAAACTGATTTTTTTTTGTACTCTTATTTATTTCTCAGGATAACATTCCATATATCACACAATACTAAACTGCGTGTTACAGTTACAATATAAAAAGAGTTATAAGCTTTAAAGCATATATCACAGAGATACAAATCTGATTTATAGGAGCAAATGCCTTTGCAGACTGATTTTTGAGCCATTAAAAAGGACAGCAACCAAAAATATTGATTTGGCTACCAGATTTTGAAGGCTAGTAGCCAAACTGACCACCAGCTCCATACTGATATGTCCCACCCTGTGAGGATTATGACATAACTTATAGACAGAGCACTGGGCAGGGGATAACGTCAAGCAGTTCGAGGCCTTGCTTGCCACCCAAACCCTGACACAACTTGTAAAGGAGCCCACCGACGGAAGGCTAGCGGCACTTCCTGCTCCCTTCTGGACTGGATCATGTCAAATCGTCCGAGAGGATCTCCTGTAGGACCCTACCCGACGCCATCTCGACCACCACTCCTGTTCTCTGTATATGGAAAAATCCCTCCCTAAGGTCCCCATAAAATCATCCAGATCTGAAACTTTGCCAGATTTAACCCGGACCTGTTCATGGAGGAACTAAGGCTCACTGGACTGGACAGAAGTCCACAGAGCCCAGGACCCCTCCTCCTCAGCTATCGCTCGTTCCACAACATCTTTGTGATCTACAAGATAGGCATGCCCCTATCACTAGGCGTAGGGTCCACGGGACAGCCACCCAGTGGCTGCATGGGGGCCCCCTCTCCCTTATGTGCTGAGCGAGACAAGTGCTGGGCACGGTTCAGATGCTCACACGACACTGTCTTTATTTCAGCAATACAGAAAACTCAGAAATGAGTGCAAGAAAACTATCAGGGGCAAAAGTGACTTCTGTAAGCAGCGTCCTTCTCAGCCTCCGCAAAGACCCCAGACGGTTCTGGAGAACCATCCAAACACTGGTCAGCGGTCGCCTAACTCCGGGGTCACTGACATGCTCATTGGAGGTGTCTCCTGCAACAATCCCCACGTGATTGCCAATGCTCTTAATTCCCATTTCACTGACCTCCCTACCATCCTCCCACTCGGGTCTACGGCCTGGAATTCAAACTGTTCTGCTTCCATGACCCAGCGGGAGTCTGGTCTGCCCTGCCCTCCATTCCACCTAAGGGTGGTATCGGTAAACAAGGTGCGGTCTCCAAGGCCTCTCCCAGAATGCAAGCCCTGGCCTAAATATCCTGGAGCCCAAGCACCACTCAAACTTGGTGCCCCCCTCTTAGCCTCCATGGTGGCCCACATCTTCAACCTATCCCTTATCCAGGGTCAGATCCCTGATATCTGGAAGGTTGTCAAGGTCGTCCCTGTCCCAAAGCAGGGCGACCCCAAAATCCTGGATAACTACTGTCCTATAGCCATCCTCTCAGCTGTCAGTAAGCTCCTGGAAAAGGTGGTAGCCAAACAACTCTCGGAGTATATCCACACCCATGGACTGCTGTCCCCGCCCAACACGGCTTCAGAAGGGCACAGCACTACCACGCACTCATCTCTGTCTCTTCCAGCATCAGAGAGCAGCAATGGATCTGGGGCAACTCTCAGGTGCTGTGTCAATTGACTTATCCAAGGCCTCCTGACCGTTGATCACGATCTGCTTGCCTCGCAGATGAGAGGTCCCTTGGTCTGTCCCCTTCTGCTCTAAATTGAGTCTCTGACTATCTGCATGGCAGAGAACAACAACTAAATTCAACAAAGTCCTCTCTGCCCCCGCCTGTAACCTCTGGTGTCCCACAGGGCTCAGTGCTGGGTCCCCTACTCTTTTCCCTGTTTATTAACAATCTCCCCGCTGTGGCCACCAGATGCCGAGTTACCATGTACACGGATGACCTGGTCCTCCTGGCCCACTCCTGTGATCCAGCCACTCTAAACCGTCACTTATCAGAGGACCTCCGGAACATCCAGGCATGGCTCTCCAACCGTAAGCTGGTCCTTAACCAGAAAAAAACTCAGGCCATGCTATTCGGCTCCTCAGCCAAAATTCGGGCCTCTTCAGCTCCCCTGCAAATCAACTATGAAGATGGTACCCCTTTTCCTACTGTGACCTCCCTTAAATATCTTGGTGTGACGCTTGATCCCCAACTGGACCTGGGAAGTCACATCCACAATGCCTGTAGTGGGTTAAACCGTAAGCTGGGGCTGGCCTACAGGGCTTGGTACAACCTCACCCCACGCTGCCTTAGCTTCTTGCCAGGAGTATTATTCCTTCCCTCAGCTATGGTTCCCTCCTATTTGCTCATACTTCCAGGTCCTCCTAAACAAGTGGAGCCTGACGTACAACAACATCTGTAGGTTTGCCCTGACCGCACCCCACCTCACCCATCACTGTGAACTCTATGATAAGCTTGGTTGGCTATCCCCGGTCAATCACCTTAACTTTAGCACTGGGTGCCTCATGAGCAAAGTAATCAGCTCCGGCACCCCTCCGGAACTGGCCCGGTTTCTCACCCCAGCTGACCTCTCCCCTACCCTCTGAGATCCCAGGGCCCTGGCTACTAAATGTACCTACCACCTGCACCTCATGGGGACGGAGCTTGCTGTTCATGCTCCCAGGCTTTGGAACTCCTTCCTGAAAGTGTCCGCACTGCCCCTCTCACAAGCTTTCCGGACCTCCTGTGGGAACATCTTAAGCTGGCCTCTCGCTGCGAATGCCTAAAGCCCCCCTAGCACATAGTTCCCGGTGCCCACTGGCAAGCTGGTTTCACCTCTCCCATGCTGGTACCTGATCTCACTCCCTACCTCACTGACTGACTCTATGGTGTTCCTACGCTCATTAGTCTTTGCCTGCCCTGCTGGTCATTGTATTTTATTTCACAATTGTATCTTGCCCCCAGTATTAGTAACTGGGTGTACTTTCCAATCAAATGTAAACCTGTCTTTCTCTCCTGCTTGTTGTATTGATGTACTTGTTATACTCTATTGTTGTACCTGTTATACCCTATTGTACTCTCCCGGGTCGTTCCTGAAAATAGGCATAAAACTTGTCTAGTGCACCTACCCGGTTAACAAAAACTAAATAAATAAAATAAATAAATAAGATGAAGTCTGAGGGATTAACATTTTATTTGCAAGAAACTCTTCTTAGTACTAAAGAAAGAAGGAAAGAGAAATTAAATATGTGAACTATAAATGGTTTTCTCAGCGATATCTTAGGCTGTTTAATGTGTAACACTGCCGTATGTACATTTCTTGCACAATTTATTTATTTATTTAGATTTTGGTAACCGGGTAGGCCCACTGAGACCAGAGATCCCTTTTTCAGGGGCGACCCGAAGTTAGTTACAATGACTACATACATAGATGTAAAATACAGCAGGATTTGAGTGAAATACATATTAAGTTAAAGTGAGTGCATACATAAACATTGGAGTACAGTAGATTAATAGAAGGTACAGGTCAGGGAGTGGGTAACATACATGGGGAACTGGAAACAGCAGGAATCACAAGGTTGAACAGGTGCTTAAGTCAGGTAAACAGTGTTTTTAACATTATCCATAGGCGATACAAGGGGTGGAGGGCGATGGTCAGCTGACATAGCAAGGGGGTAGGTCAAGGACGTGTAACTGTGTAACAATGCCGTATGTACTTTTCTTGCACATACTATGTAACAATGCCGGTATGTACCTTTCGTGGCACATACTATGTAACAATGTCGAGGTATTCCGTCACATACTATGTAACAATGCTGTGAGGTACTTTTCACATACTATGTAATGTCAGACAATGGCAAGAACGCATTATATAACGCGTCAGCGTACTTTTCGTAGTAACGCATTACAACAATGTCAAGTAATTTTGCGGTACTCGCTATGTAACAATGCCTGATAGTATTTTCGCACGCATATGTAACAATGTCAGATGTACTTTTCATGCACTTCATAGACGTGAATTCACGTCATGCTGTACTTTGTGGCACATACTCACTGTAACAATGCCGGTATATGCGTTTGGTGCACATACTATGTAACAATGCCGTATGTACTTTTCTTTTTATACTATAACAATGCTGCATATACTTTTCTTTTACATTCTATGTAACAATGCCATATGTACTTTTCTTACATACTATGTAACAATGCTATATTGCTTTTCGTTGCACATACTATGTAACAATGCCGTTATATAAATTTTCTGCACATACTGTGCAACAATGCTTTATGTACTTCCTTGCAACATACTGTACATTTGTATCCACTGTTCTTCCTTTGTACCTAGAATGTATGTACTCTATCTTATTACTTTGTATGTGTTCCTGATATGTGTCTCAGGGCCTCCTTGTGAATGAGCTTGCTAAATGGAGTTATTCCTGCAATAAACTTGAACTTAATGGATGCAAAAATGAAAAGTTAGCAGAGGTTCCTTTATGGACTGAATGATGCAGGTGTGCAGTAACAGGCTTCGGCAGTCAAGTGACTCCTGTATTGTTTGTGTATGTGCACGCTTGTATTTAACTTGTCTGTGCTAATGGTGAGAAGCCACTGCTTCAACATGTTCTTCTTGTTTCCTACAGATGACCGAGTACCTGAACGCACAGGAGTCTGCAAAGGCTGCCAGGGTGAGTGTTCTTAGAACTCAAATCTTAAGTCAATGTTTAGCCTACCTTGACCTCTGCTGAGTCTGCAAGTGAAGACTGCTCCGGGTTATGTAGTTATCATAAGATAATCATTCTTAAGGCACAGGACCTTTTGTAGTGGTTCCATGTATCCGCCAAGTGTGTGACTAGCTCAGGATGACCATCTATACTCCCAAGTAGCCTTCTTGCGCTTTTAAATTATACCTTTTTTAACTGAATTATTTTTTATATGAAATTATGTGACCTAACTGGTGATTGAACCCAGTCCCTGGAGTACCATCCCAGAGCTCTGACAGCTGGCCTATCAGACTCGCATGGCTTCTCTGAGCATCCTGCAGTTGCTTTGTTTTTCAGAACCGTGATTGTAATAAGAAAGAAATAATGAGACTTACTGGGGATTTAACCCAGGCCCCCAGAATACTGTCCGGTGCTCTACCACTTAGCTGTCAGGCTCACATGGAAGTAGCCTGTGGTTTCTCAGAACTGCAAATCCTGAAGCTAGGAGCAAAAGAGTTAAAAATAAGATACTGATGCAGAATCAGCCACTGCTTAGCTATTTGAAACACATATTGCAATGAGGAAGAAATAATGTGACCTAACTGGGAACTGAACCCAGGCCCCTGGAATATACCGTCCCAGTGTTCTACCAACTGAGTTTCCAGGCTCACTTAGCTAGCTAGAGTTTCCCACTGTCACTTTCTCCTCAACTACAAATCCTGCCGAAAGGAAAAACTAAGATGGAATTTTGTTTTTCAAATGTTAAAGGTCATTGTGTTTTAGACCCAAACTCCATCATCCTCCCAGCATATTTATTTTTCAGTAAAGATCTTTATTTGAATTTTTAAAATGAATATATCAGTGAACCAGGTACCATACTGTTATGTCGCACAATAAGATAACACTGTGCACAATATTAGTATACAATCCTCCCAGCATATTAAACATATTTTTTTTTGGGGGGGGGGGCTTACCTGCCGCATTTCTCAGCCCAGTCATGGACCCCTCTGACCTCCACCTCCAACTGTTGGCTGTAGCCTCCCCAATACCCTCTGGCTTACCCCTCAGGGCGGGGTTGCGGCACTGATCCCCTATTAAGTGCCACTAAGCCATATTAGGTCAGGGAAGCTGGCCCTGGAGGCTAATGTAAGGCTGAGGGTCTGGCTTCATTAGCACTGCAGGCAGTGAGTTTTTCCCCCAGTACGGGGACGTGCAGTGACGGCCAGCGTCTGCCCTGTCCCCAACACACTGGCACCAGTGCTTGCGGTACACCCGGCCTCCGCTGGGTGTCCATTGTGCACTGGACACTCTGCATCCCTCCTCCCCTCAGGAGAAGACCAGTCGCGGGACGCTTAGTCCTTCTCCCCCGGCCAGCCCTTCCGACATATATTAAACATATTTAACAATGATCTGCTGCTGATATTTTCAGGAAACTTCAGTTTATAGACTAGGGTTGCTTGGATTCTAAGTCACGAAATTTGATTAATCAGATTCCAATCTGATTTTCAGGATTACGATTTTCATAATTGCAGTCTGAAAATCTTGCTTTATAAATTGAAGGCTAAAACAAGTTTTTACATAGGAATGTGGGATTTTTTATTTTTATTTTATTCTTTGGTAACCAGGTAAGATTTTGGAATTAGGATTCCAAATCTGATTCCAATTTTGAGATCCTTTTAGACATTGGCTAGGCGTTGGGTAATCCTAATTGGTCACTTCTGAGCATGCCTGGTATAAACATTGGGTAACAGGTTTTCTAGGATCATGGATATGTTGTTCTATCCACATTTCATGGCAGATACCTTGCCGTTTTAAGATGTGCCGGAAAGTCTTCAAGCTGGCTGCTCCCACTCACCCGGGTGGTATAGTCCTCGGCTCCGCCCCATGACGCCAGATCTTCCTTTCCACTGGAAGGTTGGGGTTCCCTCCTTAGTGCTGCTGTGTGTAGTAGGCCCTGGCTCTTGTATCTTCGGATTCGCTTCCAAAACTGATTCTAAAACTCTCTTGAGTGCAGTCTTCATCTTCTTCCCTCGCTCCTGCGATGGAGGAAGAGTCAGCGCCCAGGTTTGGCCAGTGCCCCTGCAGGCAGAAGATGTCTTGCATGGATCCTCATGCCGCGTGCGTGTACTGCCTGGGACTGGACCACGATCCGCAGGCCTGCGATCATTGTCGGTCCTTTTCTCCAAACATGCTTGAAGATCGCGCTGCCAGACTTCAGCTGGGGCGACTGGAGAAGCGTTACCCGCCGGTCAAATTAAAGGATACCCATTGAGTGGTCTCTGCAGCTACAGGGTCCGCTGAGCAGTTGAAACAGCTCAAGGCCTTCGAGGAGGAGGCAGCTCACGCCACGGTGGACTCCGCTTCGGCCTTCATTCCACTGCATCTGGGATCCTCTTATTCGGCTTCCTTCAAGGAGTTGTGTTAGTCTCTCTCTACCTAGGGAGAGGGCCCTTTGGGGTTGCATGTTTCGCGCTTCAAGAAGGAGGAGTCGAAAAAGGACAAAGAAAAGTCGACACGTCGACGTTCTTGGGACCGAGAGTGGTCCCACTCACAGGAATCTCCTGTCTCGACTTCGGTCAAATTCGCGACCGAGGCAGCTAGTTTCACAGTACCCCCAGCAGACCAGTAAGCTGAGATGCCTGTCGACGCGGCCAAGATCTTTCTCAAGCTGATCAGTGGGTTGTTGCCTGATCTGGCGGCAGTCACTCTTTTGGACACCAGTGCTCCCGGTGTCCTCAGATGAGTCCGGCCTATCCCACGGGGCAGATCCCACCACCAAGGAACTGGACCAGGGCCGAGGGTTTCCCGACTCCTGTCTCAGCGGTCCCGTCCGCGAGGTCCCCATTGGCCCTGCCGACGGTCTCGCTCTTGCTCCTTGACTGAGACATTGAGCAAGATTTGCTCCCTTTGGCCATCTCATTCCTGCTGTCATAGTAAGTGGCACCACTGCTCCTCGTCTCCATCCTCCTTGGGTGAGGAGAGGCTTTGGCACAAGTTGCGTCAACACTATAAAGACCTCATGTGGTAGCAGTTGGTCTTATCCGGGTCCAAACCATTCCCGGTTTCGACTCTGGCCATTAAGTGGCTTTGGCCAGAATGACCGACTTTGGCCATGGCTGCCGTCATCGAGGTGCCAGTTCAGGCCCCACTGGCTCAACCGAAGCCGGCTACTCCACCGATTCAGGTGGAGCCACTGCCTGAGTAACCAAAGCCTGGGGCTCCGACCAAGGATTCTCGGTCGGCCCAAGGCTTGCCCCATCGGTTGTCGGTCATTCTCACTATCGACTGCCCAAGGCAAGTGGAGAGCGACATGGGTGGGTGCCTGCTTTACAAGGACTCTTCAGAGTCCGAGGATTCCTCCATGGTCTCCCGTCCGGTGGACATCAAGACCTTGGGGGGGTGGTGTCTCTCCTTCGACGAGGGCCCTTCCTCGCTGATTGGTATTTGTCAGCTCATTTCCGAATCCACGGGAATGGAGCTTGAGCCTGTGCAGAAACAGGCTAAGTATCTCCTTACAGAGATTCTGAATAAAGGGGACACTCCTGTGGAGGCCTTCCCATTGGTTGAGGCCATTGTGGGTCCAGCCTTGGAGCTGTGGCAGCATCCGGCATCTTGTCCTGTGCCTTCTGCCCGCATGGCCTGCAAGTATGCGGTGCCCTTGGGGTCCTTGTCAGGCTTTTCGGAGCACCCCTCTGCAGTGGAGTTGGTGGCTGACTCTATGTTTTGGCATTCAGGCTACAAAGGGGATGCAGACAGACCCCGGACAGGGAATCCAAACAACTGGACCATTCTGGGAAGAAGGTGTACGCAGCTTCCTCACTCGGCCTTCATCAGGCCAGTACGGCGGTTATCATGGCACATTTTTCCCATGCCCTCTTGGGCTCCCTGGATGAAGTAATTCCTCATCTCCCAGCTGACCTCCAGACCACGGTCAAGCAGGTCTGGGACCAGGGTAGGGCGGTGGCAAAGCAGCAACTCCAGATGGCTCTGGATATTAGCGATTCTTGTGCCTGTTGGGTAGCGGCCGCAGTGGCCATGCGCCGCAGGGCTTGGCTATGCATCTCAACCTTTACAGGATACACAGCATAAGCTGACAGATGTCCTCTTCTTGGGCACCGACCTGTCCGGAGCCCGGCGTGGAGGGTCAACTCCAGCTCGTAGAGAAGTCCAGTGCCACCTTGGACTCCACCACATCTGCCCAAAAGGACAAGGGCTCCAAGCAACAAAACCATAAGCCCTTTCGCTTGTCCACTCCTGCAGCCAGACCAGCCCAGCAGCAGGGTCAGCAGGTTCAGAGTTGGCATCCTCAGGCCAAGTCCGTGGCCTCCTCGTTTAGGAAGCCTGGGGGGGGAAGGTCCCAGCAGCCCCTCTGCTGGACCCTCCTCCAAGCCTGCCCAGTGACAGGTTGGGGGTGCCTCCCTCAATCCCGTCACGCCTCCTGTGGGGGGCCAGCTCAGCCACTTCATTTCCGCCTGGTCCGCTATCACCACGGACCTTTGGGTTCTAGAAGTGGTATGTCGAGGCCTGCCTCTGGAATTAGAGCAGGCCCCTCCTTATCAAACCCATGCCCCACGAGGGGATCTGATGTCTGCAGCTTCTGAGTCGGCTCTCAGAGATGACTTCGCTCAGCTCCTCCACAAGGAGGTGGTGCGCCCAGTAGCGGACCCGCCTTCAGACCCAGGGTTCGTCTCCAGGTACTTCCTGGTGCTGAAGCAGACGGGGGGGGCTGGCACCCCATTCTAGATCTGCACGACCTGAACAAGTTCCTCAGATCTCGCACCTTCAGATGGTAACTCTAACTCAGATCTTACCATCCCTGGAGCAAGGAATGTTGTTCTGCTCCCTAGATCTTCAAGACACGTTATTTCACGTCCCAGTCCATCCGTCCCATCGGCAGTTCCTCCGCTTCAGAGCCGAGGGAACCCTTTACGAGCTCCAAACCATGCCCTTTGGCCTGTCTTCAGCTCCCAGGGTCTTCATCAAATGCATGGCAGTGGTGGTGGCGTACCTGAGGTGCCGAAGGGTCTGGGTGTACTCTTACCTGGATGACTGGCTGATAGCAGGTCCCTCCAGGCTGGAGGTGGAGCGATCCAGGGATCTGACCCTCCAGACTTGCCTAGAACTTGGCCTCCTGATCAATGAGGCCAAGTTGGAAACTCACGCTGCGCTTAGGTGATCCAGTTCATTGGGGCAGAGCTCGACTCCTGCTGAGCCAGAGCTCTGCTCCTGGCAGACAGGGCAGAGGTTCTCTCCTCCTATGCCGGGATATTTCTTGTTGGGCAATTGCACCCTGCCTGGGACTTCCTGCATCTTCTGGGTTACATGGCTGCCTGCACCAGCGTGGTCTGATGGGCCTTCTGGCATATGCATTCCCTTCAGTGGGAACTGGCCAGCTAGTGGTCTCAGCACTCTGGTCATCTTGACCAGCTGGTCTCTGTGACCCAGAGGATGTGGTACAGCCTCCAATGGTGGCTTGTCTTGTCCCACCTGCAGGAAGGGCTCCGGTTTGTCCGCCGCGAGCCAACGGTCATCCTGACGACCGATGCCTCTCTGATTGGTTGGGGTGCCCATCTGGGGGAGCACAGAGCCGACGGGGTCTGATCCCCTCAGGAGTCCCGATGCCACATCAACCTGCTGGAGCTTTGAGTGGTTCTCCTAGCCCTAACCACATTCGCTCCATTTGTCCGGGGTCAAGTGGTTCAAGTCCAGACGGACAACACTACGACCATGTACTGTTTCAACAGGCAGGGTGGGATGCACTCCTTGCCCCTCTGCAAGGAAGCTCTCCGCATTTGGTCACTTGTGTTAAGCCTGGAGGCAGATCTCCTGGCCATCCATGTGGCAGGAGCCCTGAATCAGCTGGTCGATGCCCTCAGCCAGATGGGCAGAGCATCTCACAGTGGTCTCTCCACCAGGAGGTAGTACAAGATCTGTTCTCCCACTGGGGCACTCCTCATAGAAGTTGTGTGACAGATAGGGACTGCAAGGCCCATCCAGTCTGCCTCAGGCGGACCTGTTCTCTCCAGGGAGAATGCTAAGCTGGGACTGTTCGCGGCTCCCTCAGCAAGGTCTTCGCTGAGGGGATGCCTTCCCTACCCCTTGATTCACAAAAGTGCTCATCATGTCAGGAGGGACAAGGCAGGTGATCCTGGTGGCTCCAGACTGGCCCCACCAGTTCTGGGAATTATAATCTCCTCAGCCTCAGCTCCAGGCTCCCGAGGTGGCTTCCAGCATGCCTGGACCTGCTCGGTCAACCAGGGAAGATACTCCACCCAGACCTATAATCCCTGCACCAACGGCCTGGTTCCTGGAGTGGCTAGAGTTCCAGGCCTTGGGTCTCTCTGAGTAGGTCCTCAACGTTGTTGAGGCATCCGTCAGGAATCAACCAGAAAATGCTATGCCTTTAAATGGAAAAGTTCTCCATCTGGTGTCAGGGCAAAGTTGGACCCTCATCCTGCCCAGTGGCTAGCATTTTGGATTATCTTTGGTCCCTCTCCAGCAGGGGCTGCAGTTGGCGACCTAAAGGTGCACCTAGCAGCCATCTCAGCTTACTGAGGCGCAGGCCAGTCAGCGGTGGCATGGAGAGAAGGTAGTGTGGCACTTCTTCAGAGGCCTAGATTACATATCCCTTCAAGTGCATGAACCTCCATCTCCGTGGGATCTACTGCTGAGCCTAGTATAAAGCCTCATGCTCTTCATTCAATCCCATGCACAAGGGGACATTCACATTTGTCATGGAAGACTGCCTTCTTGGTGGCTATCATGTCAGCCGGAAGGACTGGGAGTTACAGGCACTCCATTGAGTCTCTTACCTGGTCTTCCACAGGGACAAGGTTGTCCTACACCCCCACATGAAATTCCTTCTGAAGGTGGTTGTCAGAGTTTAGCCTTAACCTGGTGATTACTCTGCGGTGTTTACCTCAATCACACCTCGGAGGCCGGTACAGGCTCCATAATCTGGACCTGAGATGAACTCTCACCAGCTACAAAGCTGACGTGCAGAGTTGGGAGAGGTTGCCAGCTGTCTGTCCACCTGTGCTGAAGCAGCACCTGCAGACCTGCAATAAGCGGACAATAGCTCGATGGATTACATCTTGCATTGACCTCTGCTATAGGTTGGCGGGTAGGGAGCCCCCCGCAGGGCTTTAGGCTCATTCTACCCACCATACCGCTGCACCAGTGGCTGCTTCTAGGGACGTCCCTATCCAGGTAATCTGCAGGGCTGCTACCTGGAAGTCAGGACACACCTTCATTTCCCATTACCACATCGACCTTGAGTCACGCCGGATGCTGGTTTTGGAACCTCAGTTCTGCTATATATTGTCATTAGATCAAAACAGGCCTTTGACAATGTCAATCATAATTTTCTATGGCAAACTTTATTGTATTATGGCATACCAGCCGCTTTTGTAAATTGGCTACAAGTTTTATACAGAACTGCCACAGTTAGGCCTTGTGTTAATGGCTTTCTTGGACCATATGTACACATACAAAAAGGCGTTAGACAGGGATGTCCAATAAGCCCCCTGCTGTATGTATTTAGTGTCGATCCTCTCCTATGGATACTTAATACAGCAACTAATATTCAGCAGTTACATTTACCAAATGCAGAGCTCCCATTCAAAGCTATGGCTTATGCAGACGATGTAGTCATATTGGTAGAAGACAGTTGCTCCGCAGAAAAAGCAGTAGAGACATGCCATGAATATGGAACCTATTCGGGAACATGTTGGAATCTTCTTAAAAGCACTGGAATGCTTTTCAGTGATGAGGGCAGTTCTCCAGATAACATAGCTGGAATCTCTATCACATCAGAAAAGGTGAAAATCCTAGGGATAAATTTTGGAGGAACACAAATGGGTATAGATAATTGGGACGCTAAACTACAAAGTGGAACTCAGATGGTACAGAGCTGTAATCAGAGAAAAAATGAGTTTTCAGAAACAAGAGTATCTTATTAAAACATATCTCATTCCAGTTTTTACATATATAAGTGCAATCTTTCCTGTTCCTAAAACAAGAGAAGTCAGGCTTTACAGTCTTTTTTCAATCTTTTTGGGGAAGTAGAATAAACACCATCAAATGCAATATACTTTATCTACCGATAAAACAAGGGGGCAAAACATGATTAACCCTATCATTTTTTTTTCTGTCAGTTTTTATGCATAAATCTCAAACCTTTACTGATACAGACTAAAAAAGTGTTGGGGTCCTCTCCTACGACAGACAATGTCACCTTGGTACTCAGATTGGGAAAAGGACCAGTTGAAATTGATTAAAATCTTGCCTTAGACACCACCATATTTAAGAGAGATATATTTCAAGTTGAGATTATGGGGGATAAGACGGAAGAGAATATTATTGCAATCCAAAAAACAACTATATAGGTTCATATGTGAAACTTACTTCAGAGAACATGACACCTTTCCTAAATGTCCTGTAAATAATAAGGATGCCTCTTGGAGTTTGTCACAGAAAAAAGAATCCCAGTAAAATTCAGGGATATACATTGGCTGACACGTCATGAACGACTAAATGTTAAAGAACCAAAAACATAAAAAACTAAAAGAAAGAAGTTGTTCTAGACTAAAATGTTTTAACTTGTTGGAAACAATATCACATTTGTTTTTCACTTACTTATATTACAAAGTTTTGGGATTTTATGTATCAGAAAACTAAAGGGATAATTTTTCAGCAGATATCTTATAATTCTTTAATGTATGGGCAGTATCCACAGTCCTGGGTGAAATGGGATAAAGGTACATTGAGAATCATTTTTGTAGTAATTAAATGGCATATTTGGAATTCAAGGTGTTTATTTACCCTACAACAAATTGAGTTTTCTTATACTGATTTGTATAATAAAATTCTTAAAGACCTAAAAGGTATTTATTTTATGGAAACAAAACAAATGGATAACATAAGATTACAAAGCTGTTGGAGAAATTTACTATGGATTACAGATAATGATGTACCAATAACATGATATGGGTTAAGAAGAGGTTTTGCAAAATGGTTATGATTTCCTTTTTTTTCTCTCTTTTTATGGTAATTAATTATATATGACTGTATGGTTTGTCATTTTGATGTATCAGATTATTTTCTGTGATTTCTAAATAAAAAAAATTCCCCTACTCTTTTTGAGAAGTGCCATGGGATCTTTAACATCCACCTGAACTACCACCAGAACAGGCAGATGGGACCTCGGTTTACCATCTCATCTGAAAGATGGCACCTGAGGAGTGCAGCACCTCCCTCATGCTGCACTGCAGTATCAGTATTGGGATATAAACCCAAGTGCTTGGTGTGGGGCTAGAACACACAGCCTTCTGATCTCCCAGCCTCAGAGGTGAGTGTGCTACCTGCTGAGCCACTGACACTGCACTTAGGGTGGTGGACTCCTAGAACAGCCTGCCAGCAGAGGTAATGGGTACCAAAATGGTAACAGGTTTCAAACGTGCATGGGATACACATAAGGGGACCTTGGTAACAGAACTGGAGCACGGGGGGTGGTGTGTTAAGGCTGGAGATCAATTATGGTCCATGGCGGCACAGTAGGTAGGGACCTTAAGGCAGACTAGGTGGGCCAGGAGGGTCCTTTTCTGCCAACAGATTCTATGTTTCTATGTTAGTAAATAGCTGGTACATGAGCATTTTATATTCATGTTGACATCAATTTTAAGATGTTAAATATAAAGCCTATGGTACTAGTAACACAATGCCATAAACAAGTACTGCTCATTGGCAGATAATAAAGGGCAACATATTATAATTTGCAATAATTTACATTAAAAGGATCAAGGAATATAACAAATGATGACAAGCAAGATGGCTAAATGAGGATATGAAGAAAGTGACTCAACAACAACCAAAACAAAAAAGCTTAACATGCAATAAATTATCTGAAAACAAAAGCCATGACATAACCTCATGGTCAGAACATTAAACATTTTAAAAGAAAAATAAACGCAAAAGTAACCATTTCAAAAAGAAAATGTAACTCAAATGCAACAGATGCAGACAAAAGCAACAGCAAACAATTGTGCAGTTACAGCAATAGCCTAAACAAAAGAAATATATAAGTATATTAATATTAAAGGGGAAACAGTAAACATTCAGTGGAGATAGCAAAGCAATGTAATGAATAGTTGTGTTCCTTATTCAAACCCAGTCACAACTCAGTCCCCTGTTCCTGTACCTTACCAGGAATGCCAACAGAATTAATATAAATACAGACACATACTACAAAAAATTCAGAATAAGAAAATCAGAGTGCAAAGTTTCCACTAAAATGCTGAAATTAAATATTGGGATAATCCATAACCAGGCACCCCTTCAAAATAATTAAAAAAAAATAATAAATACAGGTTCAGGGTAAAATTTTAAAATCACTACTTAAAGATTTAAGTTAGCCATATGTTTAACAGTGATTTCAGTACAGAGAGCAGCAGTGATTCACAAAGGGACAATCATGTACCCTAAATGTAATCTGTCTCTATGAAAACATGATCCAATTCTTGGACAATACCTCATAAACATAATTTCTGTTATACCTTTGCAAAACATCTGCCACTGTACCACATTTAGCAGTCATTGAAAAAATGTCTTCACTAGTTATTCATCCCTGTATTATAAACATCAGAACCCAAACCAGCCAAACCATATGAAGATTCATCACTGTGAGCCTTGTGTATTATGCAGACTGTGATACTTGACATTTTCAGGGTAAATTAGTGCATCTGGACTTATTTGCTGCATATACATCTCAATTGCTATGGGGTCCTGACCATGTTCACCCTTCCTCAAACCAAGTTAGCTACAGTATGTCTTACAACTCCTGGTAGGTGACATCACTTTAGCTTATGTATTACTGTGGCAAACTATTTTCAACAAGAAAGTTAACATTTTAAAAAGACAGTGATGTGGACTGAGAAATAGCTTGTGCAGGTGAATCATCATGCTAGCCAAGCTATTTCCTGGTTGCGTTCAGTAAGCTTAACCAGTGGGAGCAGAAGGGGAGAGAGATACAAATCTAAAATAGAACTGTTTAACCCATTTGTGATTTAAAGTTACATTACGGAAATGCAGCTGCCAGAACTGGACACCATATTCCAAATGAGGCCTCACCAGTGATCTGCACGGCGGCATCACCACCTCCTTCCTTCCGCTGGTGATACCTCTCCCTGTGCACCCCAGCATCCTACTGGCTCTCCCCCACAGCCTTGGTACATTGTTTAGCCACCTTTAGGTCATCCAGTATGATTACCTCCAAAATCCCTTTCCTGTTTGGTGACCATCAGTTCCCCCCCCCATTCCCCATGATCCTTCCCTGGGTTCCTGCAACCCAAATGCATGATTTTGCACTTTTTTGCATCAAATCTCAGCTGTGACACTTCGGACCATTCCTCCAGTTTTCCTAGGGTCCTTTCTCATTTTTTCCACCCTTCCGGAGTGTCCACCCTGTTGCAGATCTTAGTGTCATTCCTGAAACAGGCACACTTTCCCTCCAGCCCCTCCACAATTTCATTTGAGAAGACATAAAATAGGACTGGGCCCAGGACTGATCCCTGTTGCATCCTGCTGGTCACGCTCCTTTCCTTAGATTGAGCACCATTTACCATGACCCTCTGTCTTCTGTCGCTCAACCAGTTCCTAACCCAGTTTACCACCTGTGATCCACTCCCAGGCTGCCCAGCCTTTTCACAAGTCATGTGGAATGGTATCGTAGGCCTTACTAAATGAGGGCTTGATCTGGATAGGCCCTCCTCAGCCTCTTGCTGCAAGCCACTGAAATCTATCATTGCAAGGGTCTGAGGGCTTGATCTGGATAGCCCTCCAGCCCCTCACTGCAAGCCAAATCTATCATCACAAGGGTCTGAGGGCTTGATCTGGATAGCCCTCCCCAGCCCCTCACTGCAAGCCACCGAAATCTATCATCGCAAGGGTCTGAGGGCTTGATCTGGATAGCCCTCCCAGCCCCTCGCTGCAAGCCACCAAAATCTATCATCGCAAGGGTCTGAGGGCTTGATCTGGATAGCCCTCCCCAGCCCCTCGCTGAAAGCCACTGAAATCTATCATCGCAAGTGTCTGAGGGCTTGATCTGGATAGCCCTCCCTAGCCCCTCGCTGCAAGCCACTGAACTCTATCATTCGCAAGGGTCTGAGGCTTGATCTGGAGCCCTCCCCAGCCCCTCACTGCAAGCCACCAAA
Source organism: Neoceratodus forsteri (assembly GCA_016271365.2). NCBI lineage: Eukaryota > Metazoa > Chordata > Ceratodontiformes > Ceratodontidae > Neoceratodus > Neoceratodus forsteri. Next base: position 152,461,633 of record CM028131.1, on the reverse strand, counting down.
ATCTATCATTGCAAGGGTATAAGGACTTGATCTAGATAGACCTCCCAAGCCCCTTGCTGCAAGCCACCAAAATCTATCATTGCAAGGTCTGAGGGCTTGATCTGGATAGCCCTCCCCAGCCCCTCACTGTAAGCCACTGAAATCTATCATTGCAAGGGTCTGAGGGCTTGATCTGGATAGCCCTCCTCAGCCCCTCACTGCAAGCCACCAAAATCTATCATCGTAAGGGTCTGAGGGCTTGATCTGATAGCCTCCCAGACTTTTGCTGCAAGCAACCAAATCTATCATCGCAAGGGTCTGAGGGCTTGATCTGGATAGCCCTCCCCAGCCCTCGCTGCAAGCCACCAAAATCTATCATTGCAGGGTCTGAGGGCTTGATCTGGATAGCCTCCCCAGCCCCTCACTGCAAGCCACCAAAATCTATCATCGCAAGTGTCTGAGGGCTTGATCTGGATAGCCCTCCCCAGCCTTTTGCTGAAAGCCACCGAAATCTATCATTGCAAGGGTCTGAGGGCTTGATCTGGATAGCCCTCCCCAGCCCCTCACTGCAAGCTACCAAAATCTATCATCGCAAGGGCCTGAGGGCTTGATCTGGATAGCCCTCCCCAGACCCTTGCTGCAAGCCACCTAAATCTATCATCGCAAGTGTTTGAGGGCTTGATCTGGATAGCCCTCCCCAGCCCCTCACTGCAAGCCACTGAAATCTATCATCGCAAGGGTCTGAGGGCTTGATCTGGATAGCCTTCCCCAGCCCCTCACTGCAAGCCACCAAAATCTATCATCACAAGGGTCTGAGGGCTTGATCTGGATAGCCCTCCCCAGCCTCTCGCTGCAAGCCACTGAAATCTATCATCACAAGGTACGGGACTCAGAGATTCAGATTGTGCACTAGTTATTTCAGATTTTAAATCCTGGCACCTTTTTTAGGCACAGCTTTGCATAAATCAGGGAGCTCCTTGTTTAAGCTCCTGCCTGCTTGATTTTTTGCTGAGCAAAATAGATTGAATTTACTGACCCTGTATTGTGGCTTTTTAAGTGAATTGTATGTTTTTTATATACATATATGGGGTTCCTCCTTTGATTTGTTAATGGTGCTGTAGTGCAGCAGCTTCAGCTCTGCTTGTCTGTCTCTCCCCTTGGCACCACTCCTACTTTCTCTAACCCCTTCCCCACATTTTCTCTGCTTCTGACTTACTCTGTTTCCCTTATTTAATGCTTTCCCTGTTGTTCTCTTTCCTTTCTAGGGTCTGAGGGCTTGATCTGGATAGCCCTCCCCAACCCCTCACTGCAAGCCACCAAAATTTATCATCGCAAGGTACAGGGTTCGGAGATTCACACTGCACACTAGTTATTTCAGATTTTAAATCCTGGCACTTTTTTCAGGCACAGCTTTGCAAAAATCAGGGAGCTCTTTGTTTAAGCTCCTGCCTGCTTGATTTTTTTATGCCCACCCCCTCCCTTTCTTAAATGCACCTAGGCTCCTCCCCTGCTTTTCTCTGATTGGCGTATCTGGCAATTAGGGGTGGGTCTTACAACTAGTGGTGAATTTGGTGTTCATTGTTAGCTACATTCCACTACGACAGCAAGTTTGCTACACTACCCTATACGATTTCTACAAGAAGGAGCTTGAAACTATGGATTCCCCAAGGAGCTGCTTGTGTGCTTTTAGTTCTGCTGTTGGACTGTGGCTATTTTTGCTTTCCCTGTATGCTCTGGTGGATATGATTCCTCATGGCACCCAAATACACACTGTATATAATGATTCCTTTCATTACTCCAATCTCTTGGCCTATGACAGACCTCACAGTACTGCTAATTGGGCCCTTAAATTCATCTGCCCTGCCAGACTTGGGTACTACATTAGCTGTGTCACCCTTCCCGATCTAAATAAGTGTAGGTATCCTATTCAGTTGTTCCTTGTATTAACAAAATTCGCATATCCATCTCTGGTGATGTTGAGCCCAATCCGGGTCCAACTGATGCAGCAAATCCTATCACTTTCCTGCAGTGGTTTCTATCGAGGGGCCTAAAAATCACTCATATGAATATCAGAAGTATTTCCTCTAATTTTCCTGAACTTGAAGCATGGGTTAAACTGTACTCCCCAGATATCCTTGGACTCTCTGAAATTTGGCTTAAGCCAGATATTCCTGATTCTGTGCTTAAGTTAACAGGATACAACCTAGTTAGGTTTGATCGTCCCTCCTCACGAGGGGGGGGCGTTGCTTTCTACTCCAGAGATCACCTCAAGGTCTCAGTACTATTTTGCGGAATGCACAGCTCCTGCCAAATACTTCATGTGGAAATGACTCTTGGTGGGGAAAAGAAATTAAACCTAGTCTGTGTCTATAATCCTCCAAAGGGGGCACTAACTGGCCTTGATGGAATTATCGACCACTTGTCTTCTCTAAAGGGGATTAAAGAAATTGTATTACTTGGTGATTTTAACCTTGACTGGTCCAGTAGTAACTCTGGTGTATATAATAACACTCTTGCAAAGCTTCACCTCTCCCAGCTGGTTACTGGACCTACTCGTATTTCTTCCAGCAGTTCACACCAATCCACACTGGACTGGATTGTCACTAATCGTGTCAGTAGAATTCGTGAAGTTGGTACCTTGCCTGACTCAATCAGTGACCACTCACCCACTTTCTGTGTCTGGAATGTCAGCTGTCCTAAGCTACTTCCTAAGATTATACAGTTCTGGGATTTCTCAAGATTAAATATTGCAGCACTTCTGTCGGAAGTAAGATGCGTTGATTGGTCCCTGTTATGCCAGACAACTAATGTTGATAGAGCTCTCGATTACTTACTATCAAATCTCCTCCCCCTCCATAACAAGTATGTGCCTCTCAAAAGAAGGAGAATTAGGGGTGCTAAAACTAGATGGTTGCATAAGAATCTCCTCTCAGCAATGAGAAGTAGAGATAAAGCATGGGTTGCTGCCAAAAAGTCTAACCAACCTGATGACTGGTCTAAGTACCGATCGATGAGAAAAACATGTAAGAAAGACATCTGAGCAGCAAAAACAGCATACTGTGCTATGCTTCTTCAAAAATCCTGTGCGATGCTAGGGTTTCTGGAACCATGTTAAAACTTTTTTAGGGACAGGCCCATCCCCGGCTCTAACTGAAATGACTATAAATGATGCTAACTGCAATAACCAAAGCACGATTGCTGTTTCACTTAATGTTCACTTCTCTGATCTCTTGGATTTCCTGGTTAACTCTGTTTTACCCTCTGAGGAAATCATAAACCCTGCCAGATCTTTATCGACCCAGTTTAGTATTAAGCAAGTCTCGACTATTGATGTATTAAGGCTTATGAGAGCCATTCCTGAACATGGCTCTCCTGGGTCCGATGGACTATTACCCAAGATCCTTAAAGTTATTGCTGCTAACATTGCAGCCCCTGTTGTGAGAATACTCAACTTATCTATTATGACCAGGACAGTGCCATCCATCTGGAAAATTGCATGTGTTATGCCAGTGCATAAGAAAGGAGACTCTAGAACGATGAGTAATTACCGACCAATTGCCATCTTATCTGTCTTGGATAAAATCCTAAAGAAAGCTGTATCTTCTCAGGCCACGGAGTATCTGCATAAAAACAGTCTATTATCCCCAGCCCAGCGTGGCTTTAGGTCCGGCCACAGCACAACTATGGCACTATTACAATTTACTAATGATGTGCTGCTTAACATGGACAAAGGAAAACTCACTGGGGCCATTTTTATCAACCTCACAAAGGCCTTTGACTTGGTTGACCACTCTTTTCTGCTCTCCAAACTATCCTCTCTTGGTTTCTCAAATTCTGCCATGGCCTGGTTTGGCAGTTACCTTCTGGGTAGGCAACAATTTGTTCAAATAGGGAACGTTGTGAGGGAGGGCTGTGGAGCCCGAGCCTCATAAGACACGCTTTATAGGAGCTCCGCCAGATTTCCTTATAACATATTTTAAAAATACTTATTTACTGCACAAAAGACTTGAGGAAGCCCTTAAGAGAGATAAGACAACATCAAGAATACAAATGGGTAATCCACGACGAGACAGAGGAGACTCTAATCTACCCCAAGGCAAACAGGAGACTGCGGGTTCATCCATAACAGCTACTGGACCTCCAAAAGGTGCTTCAACTTTGGATTTGGGGGTTGAAACAATGCAATCTTTAGGCAACAAGATGCAGTGATTAATATCATCGGTCTCTGATTTAAATCAGAAGATGGACACTTTTACGAGCAGGATTACGGTGGCAGAAAACACAACAGATTGCCTGAAAGTTGAAATGTTGGAAGTTAAAAAACAGGTGGCAAATTCAACGAGTGCTTCTACATTGGTGATTAAAGAGGCCCAATATTTTCAAGCACATCTTGAAACTCTAGAGAAGCAAACTCAAGCAGCAAACATCCGTATTTTGGGCTTACTGGAAGGTGCAGAGGGAGACCACCCCAAGATGTTTATTAAATAGTGGACATCCAAAAAACTACTGGCTGAAGGAGATCCAGAGGTCTTCTGTTTTCAGAAGGCATACAGAATCACCCCACGAGGGAGACTCGAGGCCGATGGTCCACCACGGACTCTCCTGGTGGTAACTGCAGGAATTGGAGAAAGGGATCGTGTCTTATCCCTAGCCAGACGGAACAACACTCTTTCCTTCGATGGCCACATGGTGCATTTGTTCCCCGATATAAGCTACGCAACAAGATAACGAAGAAAGAAATATGAGGGAGTTCGCAGCTTGCTGAAGGATTTGGGTATCACTCACTCCATAGATTTTTCTGCTTGTTTGTGAATCGTCCATCAAAGCAAGGTTTGGGCATTTTCGGATCCAGTGGAGGCTGGTAAGTGGGCTGAGAAGGTACAAGCTACGCAGATTAGGTCCGACTCAGAGGATGAAGACATTGGGGAAGGTGCCACGGAGTGAGGAACGAACTTTTAATTTAATTTTCAGTTTATAAACATTACAGTGAGATGTTTCAACCCTTAATACCTAAACATTGAATTAAATGTCTTTATTTAGCTGTAGTTGTTTGAGGATTCATATTTGAGTGAGCTCCTCTTATGTTATGGGGGCTACGTCATTTGGGAATGAGTTTTCTCACATATTTAAATCTGTTTAGTATTACAAAAATTCTGGTTTCTGTTCCTCCTTTGAAAGTCTTCATACGATGTGCTTTATTCCTGAAAGATTTTAAAGGGGAATAGAGGGAATTGGGCGAGAGACTGTAGCTCAGAAGGTATAATTTTGAAACAGGTCTGTAGATGCAAAAATGTAAGTTTAAAATTGAGGTAAAGTGCATGGTAATACATTTCCCCAAGAGGGATAGTTCATATAAGGACTTCATGTTGGACATTATCTTTTCAGGCTTAGCCATGCTGCTCATGGACTCCACTGTGGCAACTTTTTAGAACTTCAGATTTTGTAATATGAGAATGGTTATTCCCCCCAGATGCTGTATCAGAATATAAGGGATGCATGGAAATATGTTTTATAAACTCTGATTAAGGGGTATTTTACCCCATTGGTGATTGTATCAAATTGGACTGTCTCTTACACGGAAATTATACTGATGTACTTCATTATAAAAGAATAAAAATAAAGTATAAAAAAAAAGGTAACGTCGCATCCGATCTTGTCTCTACCTCAGCTGGTGTTCCCCAGAGTTCTATTCTTGGTCCCTTCCTTTTCTGTCTCTTCATAAATAATCCCCCCCACCCCGCGTCCAGATTGACTTTGTCTCTTTTCTATGTGGATGATATGGTTATCTACTCTGCCACTAATGACATTTGGGCAATTTGCACCTCCATTCAATCTGACTTTGACTGCTTCTCGGCTTGGCTAAAACAAAATAAGCTCCTACTTAACACTAGCAAAACAATGTCAATGCTCTTTGGGACCTCTCCTAGGCTAAAAGCTTGCCATATGGGACTTTCCCTTCGTGGACCTGATGGCATAACCGTGGATACAGTCACATCCTTCAGATATCTTGGGATGACTCTTGACCCCTCACTGGACTTTAATCTTCATGTTGCAGCCACTTGTAAGGCAGTGAACAGTAAACCTGACCTGGCTTACAAGGTAAGATCCTCCCTAAATTCAACAGCCAGGCTAGCCATTGCTCAGGGAATTCTTCGACCTTGCCTCAACTATGGCTCTATAGTCTACCTTAATGCTAGCAAGCAAGTAATCCAGAAATGGAGCACTTGTTATAATAGTATCTGCCGCTTCATCCTGGTGCCTCCTAAACTAACACATCGCTGTCAGCTCTATTCTTCTCTCAATTGGCTCACCCCGTCCTCCTATCGTCTGTACTCAGCTGGTTGTCTGGTCGACAAATTAACCTGGACTAGTACTTCAAGGTCCCTTATAACTTTGCTAGAACAACCTGACTTGCTCTATACACTGAGATCTACTGAAAATGCTTCCTTTGTTACACCTAGATGTCTCACCAAGAAGGGTGAACTTGCATTTGCTGTGTCTGCTCCCAGAATGTGGAACACCCTTCCACTCTATGTTAAACAATCGGCTACTCACTGGGCTTTTCAAAAAAAGTTTAAGAACTCACCTTATGAGCTCAGGTCTCTGTTCCTGCTCTACCTCTTGCTTGTCTCCACTCTCTTGCACTACTACCACTGATCTTCCACCTTGAGAGCGGTACTTCCTCTCAGCACTTATGTACCCTCAGTGTTTGCTGTATGTGTATTTCTTCAATCAATCATACTGTTTTCAAAATTCTATAAAAGTTAATGTAACTGTGATTACTGTTTATCCTCATGCTATGCACATTCTACTTGTTGTTCCTGAATGTGCCATGTATTCTAAATTGTCATGTGTTACTGTATTTTCCTTCCAACTAGATGTTTTGTATTCTGTTGTGGACACTATGTATCTGCTGTTTCTGATGTGTAACCCTCCCGGGTCGTGCCTGAAAACAGGCAAAATCTCTTGTCTAGTGCACCTACCTGGTTAACAAAAATGAAATAATAAAATAAATGTTTAAGCCCATGAAACACCCTTATTGACTTAATACATTTGCAGCCGTAGTGGCTCTCCCAGAATTTGTTTAGTCTGATGTCATTGAATGTTATATTTTTTTGTAACTCCTGATGATTCACACTGTTATTAAGAATTGTGTTGCTATGTAACGAACCTGTAATGTGTTTTCTATGTAATGGTATGATGTGTTTTGTATCTATGTACCTAGGACCACCTTGTAAATGAGTCCTCTCAATGGTGTTTTCTCCTGGTAAAATACTGATAAATATCTTGCACCTGGTGTATGAACCCCTCTAGGCAGAAAGCCCAGCCCCGTGTTTTCAAATGTGGAGGTAAACTCTTTTTTTTTTTCTTCTGTGAAGTCTCTTTTATGCACCCCATGGTCAGGGCATCTCTTGGAGGTGATCTCTTGGCCTGATGCTGCTGCTCTCCTGCCTGATTTCTCCTCCCCTCCAGCACCCCCAACCGGACTTTCTGCCCCCCCGGATCACCCCCCGGGGTAGAGCCTGCCTCTCCTACCTGGCGATCTTTTTGAGATTAGAGGGTCCATCTGGTGAGGATCCAGCCGTTGGGGAAGTGGCCCAGCGCTGGATATGTGGGCGCAGTCCACTGGATCTCTTATCGCCTCCCTAGACCAAGGGGATTTTTCTCTTTTACTGGTTGCCCCCGGAGAAAGGACGTGCAATGACGTCAACGGCACTTATGTGCCAACGTCTGTAGCAACTCTGCCCACACATCTGCCTGTGCTGCAAGTTCCTTGCACTGCCCCTGACTACCGTCAGGGACTGCACAGGAGTGGCCATACCCCTGGATCCCTCCCCAGGAAGGGATAGCAGTCCCTCCAGATGCTCAATCCCTTCTCTCCCCTGCTGACCCCCAGTGGCCCGAGTCCATTCCCGAACCAGGGTCGCCAGTGTGGTGCAAGGTGTGGCATCCAGCGCCTCAATCCTCAGTGCCACCGGGCTGGCTAATGTGAGGGGTAAACTCAAATGCAATATCTCCATAGCCCCTTCTGTTACATCTTTCCAATATGAGTGTAGCTCCGGAAACCCCCAGAAAACATGATAGTAGTTCCCCACTCCACCACACCCCCTCCAACATTTATCAGAAGTATAGGTACCAAAATATTTAGAAATGGTCAGTGTGGTGAAGAATCTCACACACACTTTCCAGCAAAATTTATGCCAAGATGGTGAACCTGTTGCTTTGTGCACACGTTGACATATTTTCGTCCAGCTTTGGGGAATCAAGGTACAGTATTTCCTGTTTCCCTTTTCCAGTTATTTTGACTTTTCTCTAGGGCTACTTGACTATCCCCTTCTCATAACAATGTGTGTATATGTGTGTGTGTGTGTGTATGTATATATATATATATATATATATATATATGGTGTGTGTGTGTGTGTATATATATATATATATATATATATATATATATATACTGTATATATGTATGTATCTGTGATATACATTGTTTTCCATCTGAGGTGTGCCCTTTAATCCTGCCCAATTCTACCCCTGGGTGTGGTGGTTGCTTAACTTCAAGAATCCCAGGTCCTTTCAAAAGAGAGTGCCTGCATTGTAAAAATCTATGGAAAGCTGAAGCCTGTAGGTGAAATTCTCATTTTAAAGTATGAACACCTTTAACAGTTTCATCTTCAGTTATTAATTGCACTAAAGTATGCAGACCATTCTTTGCCCAAGTCTTGAACCTAGTATCCCATCAAGCTGCTATAAAGTTTGACAACTATTGAAATGGTGCATATCTCCAGACTGGAGCTGGGATTTCCAACCACTGCCAAACCTGGAGCCACATGTAGAGACTGTCTTGTCCAGGAGTTGGTAATACTGTTCAGCTCAGGGGTGATAACAGTGATGCTTGGCCAGCTGGTTATGATTACTTTATGATATGTGTATATAGAATGTGTTATTGAGTGTCTCTCATGAGACAGCCTGTGGGATGACCCCCCCCCCCAGGTTTCAGTTCAAATGACAGGATATGTTAAACAGCAGATCTCTGTAATGTGATTAACTTCCAAGTTGCTTTTTATGGCAGTGTTTATGATCTGTGTTGCTTTGAGGCCAGGAAACCAAAATATCCATTTTATGACATCTTCAGAGGAAGGACAGTTAATTTCAACTGGTGCTAAACGAAGCTATATGACATCTAGGTGAGAAAACTGCAGAGTTGTAAAAGTCCTGTGATGTCTTTGTAAAGCAGCAAACCACACTAGATCAAAGGAAAGACTTAATTGAGAAGTCGTATTGGGAAATTAGTTTTTGCTGATGTCACCTTATTTAATATACCTCCTGATTAAGGCATCATGGTTGTATAATTTTTAATATTCAGGGAGAAGCTAGGTGACATGATGGAAGGTGGGGACAGAGACAGTTTAAGCTATTCTGTGTCTGATCTTTAGTGACACACATTCCTGTTGGACTCTGAAACAACATCTAACCATAAGCACTGTAAGAAGGTACTACTACATTAGATAGACAAGTCTAATTTTATTGTGGTAGGAGTTTATGTTTGTACTTTTTTCCCTTGTTTTCTTTTAAGTGATTGTATGCTTTGTGATATATTATTCTGTGCTTACATTTTATATATTTTATCCATTTTCTAAGTAAACCTCTTATTTTAAAGAGACTGCCTGGTGTGCCTTCAAAATTCTTTCTTTTGCATGTGAAGTATAAATGGTTAAAGTTGACAATTGTGTATAAGCTTAATGGTGTTACTGAACTGGAAAAAGGTAAGAAATACCCAAGGTCTTTTATAGAGTTTTTTTTTTTTTCACTTTTATTTTTCACCACTACCTATGGAACTCCTTCCGGCATCTTCGGGGGCTCTCCATGGCTGCTTCTCCCCTCTTTTGCAACCCAGCACCACCTCTGGGTCTATCCCTTCCAGAGGTAGGGTCGCCCTATCCACCCAGGGTGCTCTAATTCAAGGGCAAAGTACTGGGCCAAGAAGCCAGGTTAGAGAGGAGGCAGCCCGGAGTTAGGAGTGTGGGCATAGAAGGCTGAAGTGCGGGGGGGGGGCGCGGCTTGATGTTGACAATGGTGGATGCAGCCTAGCCGAGCTCCTTACTGCACTCAGCCTTTTTTATTAAAATTGGTGGTATCAGTCTTTGTTCAAATTTAGTCTGCGGTGGCATTTGATCGGGAGATTGATGGTGACTAGCAGGAGCAAAAATAAGCAATCGAAGCTCTTATTTGGCATGTCGGAACACTCCAAACAGCAATCCTGAGGCCTAACAGAATCAGGTCACCCCGTGAATTCAGTAACAGTGCAGGAGGGAATGTCAGACCTGGAAAGATCGTTGGCAGCAGTACCTGCTACCCTACTCCTTATGCAGTACGACATGAAGGCTGGCTTTGACAATATTACCTCCCAGATTTCACATTTGCAATCGGTGGTAAAAGGTCTCTCCGAGACTTCAGCTAATCACTCTACTCACCTGGAAGAACTTGAAACTCGGGTCAGCAGCCTGGAGAATTCGTTAACGGCAGCTATGGGAGATAAACAGAACCTCAGCAAGTTGGTGGAGGAATTTACCGATAGAATTGAGGACCAAGAAAATCAGTCCCGTAGATCAAATCTCAGGATTGTTGGTCTTCCCGAGGGGACAGAGGGGAATGACCCCGAAAGGATGCTGCATGCCTGGTTGTTTGAACATCTGGAACTTCCTCCTACATTACAGCATTGTGAAGTGGAAAGAGCTCATTGGGTATTCCCTAAGCTTTCGGACTCCCATTCTAGACATTGCTTAATAAAATATCTACGCTACACAGATAAGGAGGCGATACTGTGGACAGCCAAAGAGAAGGGTCCGATTGTGCTGGGCAACCATAAAGTCCACATTTTCCAGGACTTTAGCAAGCAACTGCAGATGAAAAGGCAAAAATGTAATGAGATCAAGGGTCGTATTTATAAGATGGGCTGGTCGTTTGCTCTTATATATCTGGTCAAATTGAAAATTGATCGACTGGGAGGTGCACCACAATTTTTCTCATGCCCCAGGGCAGCGATGAAGTGGCTTGATTCCGCATCTAAAAATGGAGAAACTTTAACACCAATGTTCGCCAACTGTTTGCAGGGGTTATTAGGGTGGGCCTTTTTGTGTCCACTAGAGTGGGGCTTAGCATTTCTGCTTTTGGAGTTGCTTCTTGAACAGTTTAAGGGGGCATTATCTGGGTATGGCACTGATGGGGACTTGAATCAGCAGCCGACAATCCTTGCTGTACTGATTGACTGCCCTTTGGGGATGCTTTGGTGCCTCCCCGGCTGGGCAGAGTTGGGTTTGGTTGGATTTAACTTTAAACTGAGACATAGAGAGTCGTATGATAATTATGTTTTATCTATGCAGGAGGTGTTTTTTTTCTAGGGGATTATGGCTAATCATATCTCTGTTGCATCCTGGAATGTTAATGGACTGAAGTCATTCCCCAAGAGGAGAAGAGTCAAGGCAGAGACCAGTTGAGCCAAATGGCAGGCTGTGTTACTCCAAGAGACGCATATGTCCAGACTGGAGGTGCCAAGAACTGAGGCCTTTATGGGGGGGGGGCTTTGGATCTCAGCTAATTTTTCCTCTAAGGCTCGAGGCGCATCCATATGGCTACCTAAAGGCTGTAATTTTAAGGTATTGGACACTAAATTGGACCCCCATGGTAGATATGCCCTTGCTAGGGTTTTGCTCACGGAGGTTGGTAGTTATAATTTGGGATCAATGTATGCCCCCAATATAGGTGACCCTGAATTCTTTCAGAGACTTTCTTTGGACTTGGTTGCCTGGCAGGGCTCTTGGATTTTGGTAGATGACCTCAGCTGCATGTTGGATACTGTATTAGACAGGTCTAATACTACCCCGGTGTCTTTGACAAAAAATGCTCAGGAGTTGGCAGTGTTAATGCAAGAGGCTGGCCTGGCTGATGCCTGGAGGCACTTGTTCCCATCTGGCAGAGACTATAGCTTTTATTCTAATGCCTATAAATCATATGCCCGTATTGATAAGATGTTGGCCAGTACTGACCTGTTACCATCATTGGTGGGGTCTGACTACTCCCCAATTTTGATCTCAGACCATGCGGTGGCCTCCGTGGTTCTTAAGCTGGGGAGCCTACCCCATGAGAGTAAAGCCTGGAGATTAGATCCACTTTTGTTGAAGGATAAGGCTTACATTGATTATATTAAGACTTATATTGCCGAATTCCTGGCATTTAATAAGAAAGGGGATACTTCTAATTCAACCAGATGGGAGGCCTTGAAGGCCTGTATCAGAGGACACACTATCTCTTATGCAATGCATGAGGTCTGGACCAGATCTAAGGCCCTAGAAGAATTGAGATCCCAGATAGACCAAGTGGAGCGTGCCCATAGACTAAAGCCTAACCAAGCTTTATACAAACACTTGCAGAAGCTGAAATGGCAATACAATTCGGCCTATGGGGCCCGGTTGGAGAGGACAATATTACTGTCCCAGGCAGGTCAATATTTTGATGGGGACCGAGTGGAGAAGTTGCTCTCCTGGCAGCTACGTAGGAAGGAGGGGGAGAGGGCGGTGACTCATATATATTCTTCAGGGGATGACTTGGTGGAAAACCCACGGGAGGTAGCTCAAGCTTTTGAGGATTTTTACAAGCAGTTATACACATCTGAGATCTCCCCAACCCCTGTGCAAATTGGCACTTTTTTGGACAAGGTGGCCCTGGGATCCATTTTGGGTCCTCTGTCCGAATCGCTGGAATCTCCAATCTCATGGGAGAAGATCAGGGTAGCTGTTAAGAAACTCAAGGGTGGAAAGGCTCCAGGGCCAGATGGTCTTCCTATAGACTTTTATAAGTGTTGCCAGGATATACTTTTGGAGCCTTTGGCTGATATGTTGGCAGAGAGCCGCAAAGTGGGGATGTTGCCTCCCTCCACTCGGTCGGCGGTCGTTACTGTACTCCCAAAACCCAGAAGGACCCCAACTGGTGCTCCTCTTACAGGCCTATTTCTCTCTTGAATGCTTATTACAAAATCTTGGCTAAGGTTCCGGCCTCTAGGTTGGATCCTTTATTGTCTAGTATTGTGCACCCTGACCAAGCTGGGTTTGTAAGGGGTAGATATGGGAAGCATAATGTTAGGAAAACACTGAACATTGCTCACCATTGAAAGAAAACTAAACATAAACATAGGGCGGCCATTTTGGCTTCTGATGCAGAGAAGGCCTTTAACTGAGTGAAGTGGGGGTATTTGTTTACCACTTTGGCTAAATTGGGGTTTCACCAGTACTTTATGTCTTGGATTAGGACTCTTTATAATGACCCTGCAGCCCAAGTTCTGGAGAATGGGCACCTGACATCCCATTTTCTTCTGGGCAGGGGAAACAGACAGGGGTGCCCTCTTTCCCCTTTGTTATATGTATTATCTCTGGAGCCTTTTGCTGGGTGCATTCGGTCTGATCTGAAGATTCGGGGATTTAGCCTTAGTGATACTGAACATAAATTGGTCATGTATGCTGATGATCTCCTTCTGTTCATGCAGACCCTCCATGAAGACCTCCATGGGATACAGCAGGCCCTATTAGAATCTGGTTCAATATCTGGCCACAGAATTAATTGGACCAAGAGTGAGGTCTTGCCTATTGGCAAAATGCATAGACATACCCTGTTTCAACACTTGAATGGCCTGCAGATAGTTCCCCACCTCAGGTGTCTAGGGATTTCAATTTCTGGGAAAGCCCGTACCTTATATGGGTTAAATTATAGGCCTTTTATGAAAACACTCACTTCGGACTGTGAAAGGTGGATGGCACTTCCAATCTCTCTGATGGGTAGAGTGGGAGTGATTACCATGATGGTACTGCCCAGGCTGTTGTATTTATACCAGTCTCTCCCGATACGGCTTCCAAAATGACATTTTCAGAAGTTAGATGCGATTATACATAGGTTCCTCTGGCAGGGTAAAACATCCAGGGTAAAGAGATCAATGCTATATTTGCCCCCTCGTTTGGGGGGACTTGGTCTGCCTAATTTTAGACTCTACCATCAGGTGGCGTAAATAGCTGCTCTACCGGTTGGTTTGGAGGATCTGAATAATGGCTGGTTGGAATTGGAGGAGCTGGGCACAGAGACTCACCTCAAGGTGGGGAGTCTTGGCAGAGGCATTGTGGTCCGGAGTGCAGTCTGAACACTCCAATCCTTTTACTTCAGCAACCATTGAGGCTTGGTCAGGTGCCCACCGTCAGATAAGCAGGACACCTGCCCCTACAAAAATGACCCTTATTTCCGAAGCGGTTCACCTGAGGTTTGCCTCCACTGAGACAATGTCCAGCAGACTGAGGGACTGGGCCCTTAGGGGATTAAAGGGGGTTCATCAGCTTTTTGTGGGAGATAGTATGGCGTCCTTCTTCTACCTGAGGGACCAGTGGAACATACAGGGTGGGGACTTCTTTATCTATTTTCGACTGCGGCACATTTTGGGAACTGAATTGAGCTCAGGTGCTGGTTGGGCCCCACTTTCTCCTCTGGAGGAGGAATTGTACTTCCCACAGCTGGGAGTTGGTCCGTTGGCCATTTATTACCGCTGTATCAGTGGAGGTGACCTGGAGGCCATAGAAAAAAATTATTGGAAAATGGGAGGCTGATCTGGATATCTCGATCAGTGAGCAACTTTGGAAATGTGCATCTAAACATATGAAAACCTGTTTAAGGAGTAATAAGCTCTGGCAAGTGCAGTATTACTATCTACATCATGCCTACTACACTCCAGTGAAGCTTAACCCGTTAGATCCCTCCAAGTCTGATGAGTGTCCTAAATGCTGGACAGCCAAAACAGATTTCTTGCACGTGGCCCTAATGTGCCCTAAAATTATGCCCTTCCGGATAGGAATGCACGATATTATGGCTAAGGTGATGGGATTTTCCCCACCGAACACTCCTGTTGGGTTTATGTTGGGAGCTGACCTCGAACACCCAGGCAAGTCTGGTCATGAAACTTTGTGGTCACTGGCTCTGGTGAACATACGCAAGACAATTGCACAAAATTTGCTAACTACTAATCCTCCTAGTATACAGCAATGAACTAATAATCTGAAGCAATGTATGTCGATAGAAAGGGCTCAGCTAACCGCTTTGGGTCAAATAGAGGTGTTCCACCAGTTATGGGGGCCACTGTTGGTGGCAGCTGAAGCAGATATCTTTCCAATATAGTATGCATAGAACTTTATATGTCTGGGATGAAATTAAGAACTATATAGATGCCTGACTACTATATATGCTGTGTATTATATATGTGGACCTCTTGTATTTGATATGATGGCAATGAAGATGATGTAACCTTCCCTTTGTCTCAATAAAAATTATGTTGACAAAAAAATAAAAAAAGGCTGAAGTGCCTTCATCTATCGCCAGGAGTGTTTTTTTTTTCCTTCTTTTACAAGTTCTTTTCCCCCTCGGAGTGCAGCTCGCACGGCAACACTATGCTGCAACTCCTCCCCAAGTGTCCACTGCATTGCCACGCTGGACACCTCTGATCACCACCAGAGGTCGCTCCAGGAGCGATCGCTTCCCCCCAACCCTCCCTGGGAAGAGAGAGCAGTCCTACGGATGCTCAACCTGTTTCTCCCCCTGCCGACCCCCAGCGGTCCGGGCTCGTTCCTGAACCCAGGTCGCCAGTGTGACACGAGGTGTGGTGTCCTGTGCCTCAACCCTCAGTGCCACCTGGCCAGCATTTTCATAGAGTTTTAAGGGTTTATTTTGGATACCTGGTTAGGTGCCCATTGTGGAAGATATCTGGCATCCACCGAAGAGCAGATTATCCGAGCCTGTACATTTGGGTATGCTAGCATAAGGTTCACAGTTTGAATCCCCCCCCCCAGAACTTGAGACCAAAGGTGATTCAGACCCACAAACAGACAGGAGGGTTACCCTGTTCTGTTACCTGTCCAACTTACTGAGCTCGGAAGGTGGCAGTGTGGGAGCAGAGGGCCTGACCTGCTGAGTGGGGTTGTGACAATAATCATCCGCTGAAAAATTTCTGAGGGAAATATAGGTGTGTGCAACTTTTTCTGTTTCAAGCCAACCACCTCCCTCCCGAGTCCTCCTCTGCCAACATGTGTGCACCATTTTCTGTTTCAAGCCAACCGCCTCCCTCCCCCGAGTCCTCCTCTGCCAACATGGTTAGTAAAGGGAGTAACTGAGCAGCTTTCTAATATTTCTGAAAGTTAGGGACACCCCACCCTCCTTTATCCTTACTTTCAATCAATACTTGCCAGCGGATTCTAGGTTTTCTCAAAAACAAAATATGATAACTTCTACTTCAGGTTCTTTCAGACCCTAGAAGGGATGGGTATTGGCAATGTGTAATATAAAAATAATTACCGGGATAAAACATTCATTTTTGTTGCAGCAATTTGGTTAGAAAAAGTAAGAAGGACAGAGTCTCATTGATTAAGATCTGCATACACCTACCATTGCAGGGCCTCATAATTATACTTATATAATTCTGATTGGGAGATTAGGATTTGGATATCAAGGTAGCGCACTTTATCTGATATCCATTCATATGGCATCTGAGCTTGTATTTGTGGGGTAACTGTTCCACTGATTTTTAGTACCTTGGATTTATCAATGTTTACCTTAAATCCAGAAATTTCCCCAAATGTGTTTAATAAACTTAATAAGAGAGTAAATGAGTTTTCAATCTTGAGAGAAACCAATGTATCATCTGCATAAATCAAAATTTTGTTAGTGCTACCCTGAATTGTAACCCCCCCCCATCCTGATAGCTTCCGCCAGTGGCTCCAAACTTAAACAAACAGAAGGGGGGACAAAGGGCATCCCAGCCCTGTTCATCTTTCTATCGGAAGTAATCTAAAAGCATGCTGTTCACCCTGACCCTCGCTTTTGGCTGCGCGTATAGCATATTTAACCAGGACATTAAGCCCTTACCTTTTCCCATATGACCCATGACTGTTTTAAGATACATCCAATTAAGGTGATCAAACGCCTCTTCTACATCGAGAAAAATGGTCAACTGAGGGATAAGGTCAGAATTTTTATGAGCTAAAATATTTAAAAGTCTGCAGATATTGTTGGATAAATGCCTGTGTGGTATGAAACCCATTTGGAAGGGCTGGATTAGAAGTTCTATACACTTTTGCAATCTCTGAGCAAGAATCTTAGTGAGAATTTCTGTTACTTAATTATGGTTTTTTTGAGGGTTTTTTTTGCTGCTCTCCTGCCACCGTGACCATCTGCCCGGTCACAGACCCTGGCTGTGGCTACTCACATTAGCCGCCCTCCCAAGACCCCTGGCTTGCCCCCCAGGGACCCTTACTGAACGGCGCCGAAATACATGGGATACGGTGGGAGTCTGCCTGAGAGCCATGCAGCTGGGGTGGGCATCATCGAATCAGCGGAGGAAGGATTTTTTCTTCCCCTTTTTTCCTGGGAGGTGGGAACGTGCAATGACGTCCTGCATCTGCCCTGCCCTCTGAACTCTGTCTAGCGCCAGTAGCTGCCATGCCCCCAGCCTCCGCCAGGGGTCCATCAAGCGCCAGACGGTCTCCCCACTCTCCCCCAGGAGAAGGAGAGCAGTCCAAGGGACACTCCATCCTTCTCCCACGGCCAGCCCTCCAGCAACCTGGGTCTGTTCCTGAACCCAGGTCGCTGGCACCGCAAGTGGAAGTCTGACCACTGCACCGGCAGGCCGACGAGAATTTCCATATCTTGATTAAGCAGCAAGATTGGCCTATAGGTGGCACATGTAGTCCTCTCTTTTCTAGGTTTAGGTAAAACTGTAACCACTGCATCTTGCCATGAACCAGGGGTTTACCAATTTTACTTGTTTAGTCCTGAATTTTATACAGACTGTGTACAATAGCACATTAGCACTTTGCGAGCACTTGTTCAATTGCTGACCCATGGTATTGGTATTCCCAAATTTGAACTGCATCTTAATATGGTATGTGTGGAAGAATTCTACAGATCAACGCTGTTACCACATCTGTGAATAAATTGTATCAGTAATTTGACAGAATCTATGCTCAATGTGTTTTTTGGAGTATCACTTAACATTCATGAGTGCAACAGCAAACCTGTGTTTAATGTGAGGTTAACTAGCCACATACAGTATATGGCGCCCCTCATAAAGGGTACCATGTGGCGGCTGTCTTCGTGGACCTCCCCATGGCCTTCTATCTGATTGGCCGCTGTCTGTTGATCATTAGCATCTCTAAAATTTTCTCTTTTTTAATATAGGTTTTTATGGTATTTGTAGGTTTTGCTCCTGCTTCCCCACCCGAGGCCGCGGCACACAGCCATGTGTGCGTGTGGAGGCACGTATGCACACCATGGTGGCAGCTCAGCCCCTTCCGCACACCCATAAAAGTGCTGCCCCCTTCCACTTATGCTAACTACCGGACCTCCACCCAGTATGAGCAGAACTATGGGGGGGGGCGAAAACCCACCCCCGGGAGAGGAGAGCAGCCTGGCAGCTTGCTCAATCCTGCTCCTCCCCCTCCCATGCGCTGGCATCACAACAACCCTTGGTCATTCCCAAACTCGGATCGCCGGTGTAGCGTGAGGTAAGGTGTTCAGCACCTCAGCTCTACTGGGACAGCCTCTACAATTTTCTGATGAAGTCTTGGGTAAGTAACAGGTGTCATGTGACTCAAATTCTTTCTTCCTTTTACAATTTTGCCCCAATTTAATGTGGTGTACCCCAGGAATCCATACTTGGATCACATTTGTTTTCATTGTTTCTGAATTCAGTACCTTGCTTCAGTGATGGAACCAAATTGCTTCTATATGCAGATGATACTGTACTTGTTTGTGAGGGGTCTGTGATATTGTAGCTTAATGTAAAACTTCAGGAAGAGATCTACTGCCTAAATAATAGGTTTCCATCTCTGAAGATTGTACTGAACTCAAAAATAAAACTAAACAATGTTTTTTTCTAGCCCAAAAAGGTAATCATAGTTTGGTTATTAAGTATTAAGGACTTATTAGGAGAATACCTGGAGGCAGAAGTTTCAAATATTTTGGCATTGTTTTGGGTCATACTGAGTCTCATCAACAATTGCCCATAGTCTGCTATTGTCTTTGATAGAGTGCAGGTCAGTAGTTTACTCACTTGCTCATGATAAGGTTCTCATGAAGGAAAAATATTATTTTTAAACATCTGCTGGTTCGCTACAGGCCAATTAAGGCTCATACATCATTGTGTTCTTGACCACACCCTTTGACAATAGAATGAAGTTTCTTTCTTCAGTTTTTTTGTGGAAGGTTTCTTTGGGTGAAACATTTGAAAATATAATGACCCTCTTTCCCCAAAATTGTAGTTCATCCTATACCTGCTCTCAAGACAAGTTTACTTTAAAGGGAAACACTGGAAAAGGCACAGCTTTACCCAGGTACTACAAAAAATCCCGATTAGTGCTTTCAGACAGTAACATTTTTTTTAAAAATTACTGAAATTGATTTTTTAGTGATTTAAACAGTGGCCTTCAGTTGCGACAGAGTTGGTAGCATTTCATGAGTTAGAGAGTTCTAAGTCACTGTATGCTAATATGTCCTGCCAACCAATAACTGAGGTCAAACAGACATATTAGCATACAGTGAGCTTAGGAATCTCACTGCTGCTCATGAAATGGCTGCTGCCAGCAACAGGAATTGAAAGTTGTGGGTAGCTGTTCTAAATCATTAAATAAAGTTACTGTCTGAAAGCACTAATTGAGAGTTTCTTTAGTATCTGAGGAAAGCTGTGTCTTTTCCATTGTTTCCCTTCAAACCCTCCCTAGGTCAAAGGTCTTTTGTCTGCCATGCTCTATCATGTTTTAGTCATCTACCATACCTTGAATTGTTTTGAGCTGTGCTAAACTAGCAAGCTTCAAGGGCAAACTAACTGATTATTTAAAAGAAAATAACATATCTTCATCAAGGGTATCTCTTGCAGCAGGCCACACCTATAGAACTATAGCCGCCAGGCACCAGGACCACATGGAAACTTTTCTAGCTAGCGTTCATCCAGGGGGCTGCCCACTCTAATGTCACACCCTGATTTCGCCCTACCCTATAAGAGTGTGTGGCCCTGTGCCCTCCTCGGTTCTTTTTCCACAGTCGACCATTGCACGTCTTGCAGATCCAGCCAGCTTCAGTCAACTACCATTTCTTCGAATTTCTTTTCATTTTCTCTTTTTCATTTATGCTGAGCTCTGTCTTTGATATGCTCTTCAGGAAGTGTGCCTGTGATGAGAAGATTCCAGAGACGTACAATTATGTCTCCTTATCCACTGCCTAGGACAAGGCCATGACACCCAAGCCTGTGAGATCTGCTGTGGCTTCAACCAGGCTACCACGCAGTGCTGCCAGAAGACCATAGAAGCTTTCCTACTCAAGCAGCAGATCGCCTGCATGGAGAAGACGCTTCAAGCCAGAAATTCCTGCACTTCCCCAGCCCCGTCCTTGGGTTCAGCCTCCTCTAGGCCCAGGACAAATCCATTGGGAAGCACAAACACAGGGACAAAGACTGTGCCAATACCTGGTCCTCCCCTACCCGCTCATGGTCTCTGCTTCATGCGTCAACAGCAGCAGGGCCATCCACTTTTTGAGAGTGGCCCCCTCTGCCTCATGTGCCCTCTCTCCCACAGGGCTACTGTTGGCAACTTCTCCTACCAATCTCACTTTGGTGGGCATTGGTTCTTCGGGTGCGAGTGCCCTGCTAATGTCTCAGCCCCTGCTGTTTCGGCCCTTGTTTTCCACAGGTCATCAGTCAGGCAGCTCCGCAGGTTTGATGTTGACCAGTACTGATTCGGTGCTTCCAGGGGCTCTCTCTGCACCCACAATACCAGCCTTGGCCAATCCCTTGGCCAGGACCTGGTACTCCCCAGTGTTGCCTGGGACAGCATCTTGGTTGTCTGCTCCCTCTCCAATGATGGCCTGGGCAGAAGAGATGCCCAGCATTTCTCGGCTTGCTAGGCAACCCTCCCCAGCCCCATCTTTGGCACCAGCCCCAGTGCTCCCCCTCAGCTGGTGCTGATTAGTGACCCGACGCTGATCATGGTAGCTTTCTAAGCCATGCTTTCTTCTCTATGGGATTTTATACAAGCTTGGCTTGCCACCCCCCAACAAGGGCCGATGCCACAAGGGCCTATGGTGCCTGCCTCCACGCCCCCTCCTCCCCATGGCCATGGCATGCACCTAAGAATCTGATACCCTGTCATCCTTCTCAGGACCCAGGGGACAAGAATGAGTATTAGCCGTACCTCCTTCTCCCTGATGAGGAGGATGAGGGAAATGCTGGAGACGAAGGAGGAATTACCCTCTCCCACTCCACTGCTACAGTGTCATCTGATGGGAAGGAGACCCCCAAGTACAGACAATGACCCCCCCAGATGACCCTTCATCTCTGTTCTGAGACAGTTACTGGTGGTTATGGTGTTTGACACCAAGAAACAGGATCCTATCTGGCACTGTTTGTCCAATTTACTTGGCCTGCTGGACACCCCTCTTCTGGTCATTCCCCTGTTGACAGAACCCTTTAAGAATGCAACCACGGCTGCTTGGCATCATCCTAGCTTAGTCCCTGCCATGCCTCAGAAGGCAGACAAGCTATACCAGGCCCCTGCAGGGAAGCCTTTCTTTGCCAAGCAGCCTCAAGAAGACTCCATGTTAATTAACATTGCCCACAATGGTACCAAGAGGCTCAAACACCTCATCTCCCTCACACTGGATAAGGAGTTCAGGCAGTTAGAGCCCATTGACAAGTGCGCCTTTGCCTCTGCCACTTTGACCATAAGGGTCCTGAATTACATCGCCCATATGGTCCAGATTCAGAACCAGCTCTGGGCCCAGGCCAAGGCTCAAAACCTATCTCTCTAAATTCACCTCACGTCAGTCCTTTTATACAGCAAGAGCCCTCCCAGAGGACTCTCTGAAGCAGCAGCTGCTTCAGAACATGACATCGCACACATCTTCGCTCTGCCTATGCCACCGAGGATACCTCGGCCTGGGCAGCTATGGAAGGCCTTTGCCTATGGCGCCATTCTTGGCTAAGGGTGTCGGACTTTGCCCAGGATGTCCAACAATCCATCCTGAATGCCCCCTTTAGAGGGTACAAACTGTTTGGGGCAGATGTGCAAGACATACTCTCAAACCTGCAGGCCTCAGGCCATACCTCACAGTTAGTACATTGCATGTACCACATCAACTAGCCTAGAAGTGGTCAGCATGAGCCCTTTCAGTGTGCTGCCCATAGGCCTAAACCTAGCTGTAAACTTCAAGGTAAATGAACACAGACCTGCTGCAGCCCTACCTACCTCACTTCCACCACTGGGAAATCTCCCAGAGGAGGTGGTGTGGCCCCAGCCATAGGTACTACCTCAGCCTGACCCTTTGCCCAGCCCTCCCTCCAGTCAGGCAGGAGGTGGTAGTTGGGGGTTGCTTCTCCCTGCTCCTGGACAAGTGTCGGGAAATCACCAGAGATGCCTGGGTCTTGCATTTCACAGAAAATGGCCATACTCTGGAGCTTTTGGAGTGGCCTCCAGAAAACCCTCTGGTTCAGTCCTCTTGTCCTCCAGACTGCATTCCAGTGCTCATGAAAGACATTCGCACCTTTCTACACAAAAGGGCCATAGACTCCACCTCAGGGATGCAGCAGGGCAGGGGGTTCTACTCTCACTTCTTCCTGGTCCCCAGATGCACAGAAGATCTCAGACCCATCCTAGACCTCCAATAACTAAACTTCTTCTTTCAGTACAAGAAGTTTCAGATGGTCCCCCTTCAGGGACTGCTGCCCCACCTGCATCAGGGAGATTGGATCTGCTCCCTCCATATGAAAGATGCCCACCTGCATATCAAGGTATGTCCCTCAGGTACCACTTTGGGGAAATGCACTTCCAGTTCTGGGTCTTGTCTTTTGATTTGTCCTTGGCCCCTCCCTTGGGTGTTTACCACATGTGTGGCAGCAGTGGTAGCAGCCCTCATGAGGGAGAGGCTCTATGTCTTTCCCTACCTGGATTACTGGTTCCTCAAAACACAGTCCAGGGAATACCTGTTGCAGACTTTAGAATGTACCACCCACCTGCTCCAGGGGCTGGGCCTGTGATCGGGTGCAGGTTGCCAGTGGACAATTTACTTACTAGTCAGGTAATGTAGCACAAAAGCAGCTCTCTTCATAATGCATTTTTATTTCACTTCTTCAAAGTTTCTTCAGAAGCAGGACAAATACATCACAGCGCATTGATTCGATAGCAGAGAAATATAACTTTCACATAAATTAGACACATTCTAACACTTTGGAGCTAGTAACAGAGCTCCCTGGAGTCTGCTTCCAGACTCAAAACCTGTCTCTCTAAATTCACCTCACGTCAGACCTTTTATACAGGTACATGTGTTCTATTTAACTCCACCCACACCTGACTCAAATAACGTCTTTTAATTCACACACGTTTATTACATTCCACACATTTATACAATCATTTCCTTTAACTATATCATCATGTATGTTGTCCATAGTATTCTATATTTAATCCTGGCTGTTTTCAGATAGCACTGCCCTCATCAGAAGCAAAACTTAAAACGGCAGAACAAACGACCAGTCTGCACTATAGCTGTCCCACAAAGGGGAGTGGTACAAAGAACACACCAGTCTGCATGCTGGAATTCCAAAAAAAACCACAGAACATGTCCCCACAATGTAAGTGAGAAACCCACCAGTAACAATCACTCCTTTACTGTTTAAACCTCCCAACCTCCTTTAAACTGTATACTGTGAGTTCTTTTCCTATAACTAAGTACTTTAAATAATACTTACAGGCATTTAAAATTGTGTACCTTTTAAGCATTCAGAAGCATAAACCTAGTCATTTAAAGCACAGAATCATTTCACCTAACTTAAGAGCTCAAGAAGCTACACTATTTCAAACACTCTAACAGCTTCACTTATTAAAGCGAGGGGGGGACCTAACACAAAAGGAGTTCAAGCTGCATTGTGAACTAAAGTGCTTATTTTAACTAACAGCGCTAGAAACACTAGAACACTTAAGACATTAATAAAACTAAGAAGCGTCAGCTGAAATTAACAAATCTACCTTTCACTGCTCGCTTTCCTTGTTTAACCTACTACAGGATTGTTTTCTAGATTTGAAATAGGGTCTTAATTTCTTCCTTTTTAACACAGAAGCAGTCTTCCCATTTGAGAAGACAAAACACCTGTCTCTCTCATTTAACCCTCAGGCAGCACGAACAAAGAAGACCATAAGGAGCAAATCTTTTATTTTTAAGTGTTTCAGGCTGGTAGTTACACTCACAGACGTCACCTTGCCCCAAAACACACCACTGGATTCAGCATTTTTATCACTAAGCCTATACAGGCTCTCAAACAGAAGATATTCTAATGAGCCTCTAATGGCTCTCAAGGGTGTCTCTGCCTTCACACAATTCAGCCCACACCTACTCTCAGATAGTGGATATACCAGTGAGTCTATACCAGCTCCCCAAAGGCATTTCTATCATTGAGCCTCTACCGGCTCAAACAACAGACATTTCTGCATCCATCCTGCCGAGCATAAGTGCTCCTAAGTCCATGGAAAAACGAACCTTGCAGTATAAGAAGGAAGGGTGGATGAATATCTCACCCCGGGCTCATCTAAAAGCCAAAGGATTGCCTCCAAGAATGCAAAAAAAGGAGGAGAGAATGGCGGCCTAGTTTCGCTGTCGGCAGCTGAGGTTGCCGCTTTGGGGAGAGAAGTAACGGGGCAGGTCATTGCAGCTCTGGAGCCAAGGCTAATAAAACTTGAGGTGAAATTAGACTTGAAACTTCAAGAAATACAAGAACAAGAAGTGGTGCAGGCGGGATGAATATCGGAGGTAAAAGAACGGGTCTCACATGTTGAGGATGAGTTATTGACAGCACCTGAGCAAATAGCAGCTCTGCAAAAGGAACTAGCCGCACTAACAGAAGCATTCAACTACCAAGAAAATTACCATCGATGCTTGAACCTGCGACCTAGAGGTTTACCAGAGGGCATGGAGGGAAAGAGCATGATTGATTTCTGTGCGAGGGTGCTACCGGAGCTATTGGGCCTTCGACCCGCAAAGGGGAAGTTCAAATTGGAAAGGGCTCACAGGGTGGTGATGCCCAAACCACCTAGGGATCAGCCACCAAGGCAAATAATATTCTGATTCCATCATTTTCAAGATAGAGAAATGATGCTGAAGGCTTTTCGGGGAAAAAGGCACAGTGGAGTATGAGGGGCATCACATATACCTGTCGCAAGACTACTCGGCCTGACTGCTTAAAAGGAGAAAACTGTTCAACAATGCGATGCAGCAACTGAGAGAGCGTCAGATCGAGAACTTCCTAATACACCCAGCTACCTTAAAAATCAAACATGAAGGGGCAACGTACTCGTTCTGGGAGGTGGAAAAGGCCGATGAGTTTATTAGAAATCTGAAGCAGAAACTGCATTGAGAAGGCAGGATGAGAAACTCACGATATGTGGAATGCTAAGATGATGGAAAAGAGACTATTAATGTTTTGTTCTAGAACTTTAATTTTGCGGTTAATTCCTGAGGAAGAACTGAGCTGGTGAGAAGAAGAACTGTGTTGGACAGAGGAAGATGTTTTTGTTATGCGTGATCGATGATGGGGGAGGGGGGACTAAATGTACTCACCCGTCCACCGGACTTTCCTGATATGTGTGGAGTGGACTTGGACAGCCTCCGGATGGTGGGACTCGAGCTACAAGGAAGGGACAAGCAGGAAACTGAAGTAAAGGACTGAAGGAAAGGAACAAGCTGGTGAAGCAGCAAACCTGCATGGGTGAAGGTAGGAGGGCGGGTGGAGAGGAGGGCTTAACGCAATGTTTTTCCTTGGTGCGGCCTAGCCTCCCTGCTGGTCCAGGCTTGTAGCCCCGAAACATCCATTTGGAGAATCCGATTCCGTGACTGCGGGAAGGGAGTCAGTGGGTGGGGGGATAGTGAAATGCTGTGATGGCGGGGAAAAAAGGGGGAAGGAAAATGAGGGGTGAACGTGATTTTAAAACTGCAAGGGGAATAGAGTATAAGTATCGGCTAACTGGACGAGGGAGGAAAGGTAAAATGGCTGTGGAGGGAGGATGTGGGAACGTCTAGGTCAGCGTAGAGGGATGAAGCAGACACCGAGTCAGGGAGACTATTAGTGTCTAATGGAGTAGAAGAGAGCAGAGAGGGAGGGAGGAGGAGGGAAAAGGAGTTATGGGGAGAGGTACAAGGGAAGGGAATGGGGGAAGTGGCAAGTATTTGGGGGGAAGAGAGCAAAGTGCTGAAAAGAGAAGCTGGTATGAGATATGGGGCCAGAAGAGGAGAGAAGCTGAGGGGAGTTGGGGAGGAAAACAGCAAGTTTGGGGGGGAGAGGGGGTTTGGGGAGGAAGGGGCACAAACTGGGGGATGTATAAAGTTGAATGTTGAAATTGATGTTAATTTGGAGTATGTTGAATGTGTTGTTTTTCTTAGTCTTTTATTTAAAACAAGGTGCAACCAAAGATGTTACATGAGTGTGATAGAGATGCTATTTTTCAAATTTAGAGATCTGAAACTGAACAAAAACATATATATCAAAGGCTGGAAAGCAATCTGTTAATGTGACTGCCTGGAATGTTCGGGGCATTGTGAATCCAGTAAAGAGGTCTATGCTGCTAATGGCACTTAAAAGAGTGGGTACTCAGATAGCACTGCTACAGGAAATGCACCTGACGGAGAGGGAGCATGCCAAATTGGCTCGAGGGTGGGTAGGGAAGTGCTATGCAGCATCAGCTCCGGTGTGTAGGCGAGGCGTAGCCATTTTGGTACATAAAGCCCTCCCACTGGAAGTACAGAGGGTGGTAAGGGATACAAAAAAGGGCAGGTATATTTTCATATCTGGGCATTGGAAGGGGAACAGATAACGTTGGACTCAGTGTATGCCCCCACAGTATATGATCAAGGATTCTACACCTCTTTGCTGGATTTACTGGTCCGGGAGCAATTTCAGGGTTTAATAATGAGAAGGGATCTGAACTGGACAATGGACCCAAAAATGGATCACTCTGAAGGGAAAGGGAGGGACTCAGGTGGTATGCGGCAATGGCAAGAGAGCATGGCTGAATTAGATTTAGTGGATGCTTGGCGAACTTCAAATCCTGGGGTTAAAGAATATACCTTTTACTAAAATCCCCAAAGACGTGGTCGCGGCTAGACTATCTTTATGTCACACGAGAATGGTACTTCTGAGTTAGAGATATTTGGCATGGGCCGATACATATATCGGACCATGCGATGGTTGTGATGTATATCGAAGGAGCAGGGAAGCGGGTGACACCCCCTACCTGGAAATTTCCCAAATACATGGCCCAGAATGAGGAATTTAATAAATATCTGGAGGAGAGCTGGAATTTTTTTATGGAAACAAATGATACAAAAGAGGTATCTAGAGATACACTTTGGGAAACAGGCAAGCCATATATGAGAGATATAATTATAGAATATATGTCACGTATAAAGAGGAAGAGACAGGGGCAAAGAAAAGAGTTGGAAAGGGAGCTAAAAACACTGGAAGTGAGGGTGGTACGGGGAGAACAAGGAGAGGTAGTTCGTTCACTGGATATGGTAAGGGAGGCACTGAATGCGCATTTGAGGACAGAAGCAGAAAAAATGGGAGTATTCAATAAGAGATACACATTTGAGTGGGGGAATAGGCCAGGCCCGATGTTAGTCCACCTCATGAAAGGAGGTAAGAACATGGGTAGAATAACAGGGGTTAAAGATGAGCAGGGAAGACTACAGAGGGCATATGAAGGGAGCTTTTAGATCCTTCTATCACCAGCTATACCAGTCGGAAGGGTCAGAAACTAAGGAACGGATGCTGGAGTTTCTGGGGAAAATTAAAGTACCGATGGCCAATCAGATGCAGAAGGATAAATTAGGACAACCAATAACAGTGGAAGAGGTGACAAAGGCGATTCAAAAGCTGCAGAAGGGGAAAGCTAGTGGACCGGATGGCTACCCAGTGGACTATTATAAGCTGATGGGAGCCTGGAGTGCGAGAATACTAGTAGAAGTATTTCAACAAAAGGGAGAATTGGGAGAGACTGACCTGCCAGATACCTGTCATGATGCAAACATATGCCTTATACTTAAAGAAGGGAAAGACTCGTAGTCATGTGCCTCTTATAGGCCAATATTGCTTTTGAATTGCGATTGTAAAATTTCGGCTAAAGTATTAGCTAGCAGATTAGAGGAGATCCTAAAGGAACTACTTCACCCAGACCAAACTGGATTCATCAAAGGGCGACACTCGTATCATAATATGAGGCGGCTGCTGAATATAGTATGGAAGGCGAACAGAGGAAAGGAAGATGTAGGGATTCTGTCAATAGACACTGAAAAAGCATTTGATAAGGTAGAATGGGAATACCTATTCGAAGTGATGGGGAGATTTGGTCTGGGTGAAGTATTCCTGAGATGGATAAAAGAGATGTACAGGGGACCATGGGCACAAGTGTTAGTGAATGGCAGCAGATCATAAAAGTTCAATCTGGGAGAGGCACAAGGCAGGCTTCTCCTAGACCGCCCTGGGATTTGGCTGTTGGGCTAACTCATGGGGTGTTTTTAGCTGCGGGTCGCTAGTCGAGTAAGGCTGCTATAGAAGTAGTGGTTGCCTCTCGGTCTCCGACCGGGCAGGAGTTGCCCATTTAGCCCTAGGAAGCTGGGGGTATTAGAGCTTCTTCTAGACCTTCTCAGGATTCGGCTGTGTGGGCTGGCTCGTGGATGGTTATAGCCGGGTCATTGACCGGTAAGGCTGCTATTACTGTTGTTTAGGCATCACATTGATCTACCTGTCTCCTGGAAAATCGATTGTTTGAAGCATGGTCCTTGAAGTATAAGCTGCTGCTGGATTTGTGGACTCCTTCAGATCCCTTTGCTAAGCTGTGTTTGATTCAGATTTCTACCACTGGATTTTTGTGTATTTATTATTCATCTGGACTTATTTGACTTTCCATTTGCTTTGAACACTCTGAAAAATGTCCCCTGCTATGTGAGAGGTAGTTTTGGGAGACTTTATAATATCTATTGCACTATTGCACGTGAGAGGTGCTTTAGTGTTTAAAAAACACAATTTATTTTAAGTTTTATATTTAATGGTGTCTTATTGTTTAGGGCTAGTTTTGAGTTAGAACTTATTTTAGTTTTATATATAATTTGCCTCCCCTTTGTGAGAGAAAGGAGAGTTTATTTGATAGGTGTGTTTATTTGAGTTAGTTTATTAGATAATTGTTATTAAAGATGTGTTTGGGGTTTACAATGATCAGGCTATTCTCCCACTCTGCTCCGGACCTCCGCCCTTTATTGTCCTCGGTTGTCTAATGATGTTCTTAATAACTGCCGACATAGCTGGTATAACGAGAAGGCACTTAAGTGATGGGTGGGCCGGACAGAGGAGATTGAGGGGTGGGCAGATAGGGATAGTTGGTCAAGGAGACGCCTGGGGCGAAATGGGATCAGAAGAGGGTCCTCCTTGTCTGATTCCCATACCCAAGGGCTCCACAGATTATGGGCAGGTGCCGCGTTCCTCTCCAAAAACCCATCCAACTCGGGCGGTGCTATGTAATGCCAGGTCTATTAGGAACAAGACTGCTATTATTGCAGATCTTGTTGCAACATCTGACCTGGCATGTATCACCGAGACCTGGCTGGATGAGAATGCAGGTCCTATCTTAGACTCTGCTGCTCCGGCTGGGTTCTCGGTGATGCACCATCCGAGATTGGATCGTAGGGGCGGGGGAGTGGCCATCTTTTTTAGATCAGATCTGAGTCTTGTGGAGGTGCCAGTTGGCAACGCCAGGTCTTTTGAGTGTATCCTGTCAGCAGGTGCAGAGTTTAGGATTCTCCTCATCTACCGTCCACCCGGCGATGGTGGAGAATTCCTGAAGGAATTCGCGGACTTCATTGTGGACATGGCATTGGAGTTGCCCAGATGGTTAATACTGGGTGACTTCAATGCCTGGGTCGATGATGAACTCTCGCACTTTGGAAAGAATTTCCTCCAACTTATGTCTATGTTGGGCCTGTCACAGGTAGTTACCTCTGCTACCCATATAGGGGGACACTCATTAAACCTGGTGTTTACACTGGATTTGGATGTTATGCATCTGGGGGTGGAACCAAATGTGTGGACAGACCATCACACCATAAGATTCAGTTTTGGGGCACCCCCTAATAGGCCTGCCCCTACGGAGATGGTCCAGTATCGCCCTTTAAGGGGAGTAAACCCAGAGGGCCTATTAGCGGTACTGGACCTATCGGGCGTTTTGGTTGAGAGCATGAGTCCAGGAGACCTTGTTCTTGCCTATAATAAGGCAGTGAGCAGGGCCTTGGACCAAATTGCTCCTGTTCGTGTTCGCCCACTCACCCAGCGCCCAAAGACTCTATGGTTTGATGAGTCTTTGAAGGAACTGAGGAGAGTAGGGTGAAGGCTAGAGAGGGCCTGGCGGAAATCTTGCCTGGATGCTGACAAACTTAGATTGATGGATCATTATGTTATCTATCAATCGGCAATAACCCGTAAGAAGGCAGAATTCCTGTCCAGGGAGATTGCTGCTGCGCGGAACCGACCAACTCAAGTCTTTCGGACTGTTGACAGACTGTGCAATCCACTCTGTCTACAGTCTGGAAGAGATTTTTCACAAATAAAGTGTGATGAGCTAGCTCGGTTTTTCGCTGATAAGATTGCCAACATTAGGTTGGATGTCGGCCAGGCTCATTCTTCAAGGGCTTGCAGTGATGGGCAGGGGGAAACAAACACCTGTGTTGCCTGGTTTGATTTTGGTAGGCTGGAGCTCATGGATATTGTGAGGATTGTCCAGACTGTACGTCCAACCAACTGTAGTTTGGATCCGGGCCCTACTCCTCTATTATTAAGTTGCGTAGATACTATCTGTCCGATCATTGCTGAAATTGTTTGGAAATCTCTGGAGCAGGGGATCTTTCCTGATCCCCTAAAGGAGGCGGTCGTTCGACCAGTCCTAAAAAAGCCTTCATTGAACCCGAACTGTCCAGCTAACTACAGACCTGTCTCTAACCTGCCCTTTTTGGGTAAGGTTATTGAAAAGGTGGTAGCACTGCAACTGGATGACCATATTACAAATCACAATATATATGATACTCTCCAATTGGGATTTAGGAAAAGACATAGTACTGAAACTGCTCTTGTCCGGGTTCTAAATGATCTCCTGATAGCGAGAGATCGAAAGGCGTGTACTATCTTAGTCCTTCTTGATCTCTCTGCAGCATTCGACACTGTGGACCATGGTGTGCTTTTGGAACACTCATGTGTTACTGGACTGTCTGGTACAGTTCTGCAGTGGTTTCAATCTTTTCTCACGGGCGGAGACAGAGGGTTATCACTGGAATTTATTCCTCTGATGCCTTCTCTCTGCCCTGTGGGTCCTGGGGCTCCATTTTAGCACCCATGTTGTTCGCTGTCTATATGCTGCCATTGGGAGACATTATTAGTAGTACAGCTTTGCTTTCACTGCTATGCAGATGATACCCAGCTGTATTTGTCTTTAGTCCCGGACAGGAAGATGCAGTCTCCATACTTAACAGCTGTCTATCTGAGATCAAGGATTGGATGAGGCCAGCTGGCTAAGGTTAAACCCGGATAAGACTGAGGTGTTGGTGGTGGACCCAGGTCGCCTTGAGGCGGGTTGTAGGGCTGGGCTTCCTTCGGCACATATGGATCGATGGTGCCCAGCTCTCAACCTCAGACCGGGTGTGAACTGAGCGTATTATTGACGATGGTTTGACCCTGAAGTTTCAGGTGTCATCCGTTGTCAAATCTTCCTTTTATCATCTTAGGAATATTGCTCGGGTGAAACACCTGGTTCCTCCGGCTGACCTTCCGTATTGGTCCATGCCTTTGTTACTTCTCGCCTTGATTACTGCAATGCCCTGTACCTAGGGCTACCAAGGATTGATATCCGCCACTTGCAGCTGGTGCAGAATGCAGCAGCCAGGCTTCTGACTGGGACATCTATGAGAAGTCATATTACACCTGTGCTGCGCGAACTGCACTGGCTGCCGGTTCAGTGGCGGATCACTTTTAAGGTCGGGTTACTGACCTATAAAGCCCTACATGAACAGGGACCGCGATATCTTCAAGATCTTCTTGTTCCCTACTGTCCCTCTCGCTCGCTCCACTCCACTGACGAGGGATTGCTAGAGGTTCCCAGGGTTTGTTTAAAAACCTCTGGAGCTCGGGCTTTTTCTTATGCTGCCCCTACCCTGTGGAACTCTCTACCTCGTCGGATACGAGGCTGCCTGACCGTTGAGAGTTTTAAGTTAGAATTGAAAACTTATTTATTTAAACAGGCATATGGAGAGTGATTTTATTGTTTTTATTGTAATCATATTGTTGTTGTCGTTCTATGTTATATGTATGCATTGTAATTGTGTATTTGTACAGTGCTTTGACTTTGAAAAGCGCTTAAAAATAAATTTTTACTTACTTACCCTCTCCCCAGTACTGTTTGCAATGGCGATTGAGCCTTTGGCTATAACTATAAGGGAAAGTGGGAGGATACAGGGGGTGGAGGGTGGAGGGTAAAACGCAGCACAAACTAGCACTGTATGCAGACGACATGCTGTTGTTCCTGAAGAATCCAAGCCAATCGGGTGCCCCTTTACTAGAGTTGGTACAGGAGTTTGGGATCTTTTTGGGGTATAAGACTAACTTAGGGAAGTCAGAAATAATGTGGCAGGCAGGCTCAGGGAACGAGGTGAGGCAATAGGGGTTAAAAATAGTGGTGACGGGACTGACATACCTGGGGTTCAAGTGGGTAAATCTCTGGGGTCCCTGTACAGCTTGAACTACACCAGGTTGATTAAAACCACAGAGGTGGACCTGAGGAGATGGATGCAGTTGCCAGTGTCCTGGCTCGGGAGAATAAATCTTATAAAAATGAATGTGCTGCCCAGGATACTGTATATGTTACAAATGTTGCATATGGGTTTGAATAAAGAGGATATCCATAGGCTGGAGAGGGCCTTCTCTTCCTTTATTTGGAGGGGAAAACAAAAATGAATGTGCTGTCCAGGATACTGTATTTGTTACAAATGTTGCATATGGGTTTGAATAAAGAGGATATCCATAGGCTGGAGAGGGCCTTCTCTTCCTTCATTTGGAAGGGGAAAACACCCAAGGATAAGCCTGAAGGTGAACAGAGAAAGGGGAGGGCTAACTTTCCCAGATTTGAAAAATTATTTCCTGGCTATACAGCGAAGATATGTGGCGGACTGGATGTATAGGCCAGAGGTAGCCAGTTGGGATGAACTGGAGCAAGGGACGGCTAAGGGCAGGATAATGGCATATGTCCACAGCAGGGGATTGAAGGCATATAGAAGGGGGGAGGAAGCCAATCCATTAGTAGTACAGGTACCCCTAGCTTGGAGGATGCTCAGGAGAAGAGGGTGGACACGAAGTGAGGAGACACCATTGCTACCGATTGCAGGCAATCCCTATTTTTTGCCAGGGTAGAAGACAAAAGTTTCTGGAGGTGGGAACAAAAGAGAATACGAAGTGTGAGACAATTACTGGTACGGGGACAAATTTGCTCTTTGCAAGCATTACAGGAAGTGGTAGGAGGGAGTGGGCAAAACAGGTTCGGGTATAGTCAGCCTGAAAGAACTATTTTATGTTAACCGCTATGTTACCTGACCAGGCTGGGGGAAGCTGAACTGACTGATTATGATTTTCTGGAGTAACAACTCACATTTGAAGCAATAAAAGTGCATTATGTTCTGTGAACCTGAAACACAGCGTGTCGCCTTTCCATATTATTTTATTTATTTATTTATTGAATTTTGATGACCGGGTAGGCCCACTGGACCCGTAGAGGTCCCTTTTTCAGGGGCGACCCGGGTGCAACAACAACATACAGGTAACATTTCAGTACAGGCTGGAGAGTAGAATAGTATTTTAAAAATAGAAGTACATATCTTTGCAGACACAAAAGCATGGAAAGCATGAAGGTAACAAATAGTGAGCACGTTAAGCATTCTGCATCCTAAATAGTGGATTAGATACCAGGTCTGCAGGAAATAGTGGGCAGTGTCTGTAGCCCTATGGTTAGCTGATAAGTACACAGGGTTGGAAGGGGGAAAGTTAGGGACCTAAGTGCACCCCTTCAAAGAGAAGAGGACCTAATGTCCTTCCAAGATGGCTGTTGGGAGGGCAAGTGAGCTGCTCAAGAGGCTGAGCTAGGTCAGGTACTGTGGCATAGACATATGCTCCTATTGAGCAGATGTCCCTTCAGCAGCGTCCGGAAGCTAGAAACCATCTCCGCCTCCCGGACCTCCAAGGGGAGGTTGTTCCAGGTGGAAGGGGCGGTGTACACAAAGGACCTAGACCCGGCTTTGGACCTAATCTTTGGGACCTTATACCATAGGCCAGCTTGTCACAGTAACCCTTCCTCCCCCCAAAAAATTAGGGGGCTTACCTTCAGTGACTCCCAGGTCTTCACTGATGCCCACCGCCTGGCAGAAGTCCAGTGAGGGAAGATGGATCCACGTACAACAATGTCCTATCGTTCTGCATGAGTGTGCCATGGTATGCCGCTGTGCTGTCCCTTTAAGAGCTGCAGCCAGTATGTGTAGTGTATGTAGCCTGGGCTGGGTCCAAGTACAACGGAGCTCGTGATCAGCCAGGCATTGTCCTGATTTACTCCATTCTGTTGTCGGTTACAGAGCAGAAGGAGCCCTTTCATGTACTATAAATGTTTACTCAAGTCTTATTGTTATTGAATGAATAAGTTGTTTAGAGTTACAGCCTAAGCCTCTGTAATGGGAGCCACCATTTTTTGGTCCTGGACTCTGTGTGCGCACCAATCAGAACCAAGGGGTCCTAATTACAGTGCCATTTGGGTGAAACTGTGAACTTTCCAGTTGGCGCCTAAACCCATCAGTGAAAACACTCAGACTTTGACTGACTGCCAAGGTGACCAACCGTAATACAGAGATACTGGTCTTCTGTGGATAACTGAACAGAGAGTCAGTTCAGCTCGAGCCACCAAGAAGGAAGTAGCCTGCGTGTGAGCTGAGAAAAACACAGGGGAAAGGCCTATCTTGCCTTCTCTGCAGGACTTGGAAGTATAGTGGACTGCCTCAAAGTAGAAAAAGAAAGAAAATACTTTTGCGGCAGTCCAGCTCGAGTGTGTGAAGGAGGTGGAAGCTGTGCAGCTCAGCTATCTTTCCAGAAACTGTGAGCAGTTTGGATTCCTGAGAGGGATCGATCAAACCCAGGACTGCAGCGAGCAGAGAGAGTGGTTTCAGCAGCCCACAGCTGAAGTCAAAAGACGGTCTGGATCGAAAGGAAAAGCTCTTTGTTCTTCAGTCACTCATAGTGTGACATGGACTGCTGTATGGCGAGTGCTCCAGGGACTCCTTTTCTTTAAGTTGGAGCCAGCATTGTGTGGAGAAAGTCTCCTGCCAAGTGCCAAGAGGGGGGACCAATGTGGGTTTCCATCAGTTCTGGCATTCCAGGTTAATGATTACTAGCAAGCAACCAAGTTCTGAAGGACAGTCTCTTTGTTTTGGCCTACGCCATTAATGGACCTAACTGACTGTTTCTGTACCAGTGCCATCGTCATCCTGGTGAGGGACCAGCATTGGGGAGTCAGCTCCTGTGGAGACTTAAAGCACAGGTTGAGGCCACCTATAGGGAAAAATTGTGAAGAGGAGGAGGTAAGTCATGTCAGCCCCGGTCCCCACCATCATTCTGACAGAGCAGCAGGTCTTCAGTGTCACCAGTCTCAGCATCAATCTGTCTGGGTACAGGGAGTACAACCAGGGTAGCCTCCTGCACCAATCAAATAAATGTGTGTTCCAACTGATTTGCTCCATCAGTTAATGGGTTTAACTGTGATCAGGCCATCCAGGCAGGAATTACAGTTGCTTTATGGTTTACCAGTGGGTTGCTCATTTCTAATCACCCTTCTCTCCATCAAGGGCCCCAACCAGCTGCAATGCCGGCCACCTCGCGACACCACTTCATGTATGCCTGTATTCCACTCTGGGTACCCAGTAGTTGCACAAACTGAGTAATTCAAGGACTAAATGATCAAAAGTAAACTCAGTTTGTTTCACTATAGTACACCAACAAGTAACCTAGATTCTTGCCTTTCCCTTGTTAACTTCCCCCGAATAAACCAGATTTCTTGGTCGATGTTAAGCCTGTTGGGTGAGCATATTCTTACTCAGAGTCTGGTTACTGAATCCAGTCAGGGATACTGTGAAAGTAAATTGTGGTTACTAGAAATTATTTCTTACAGGGTGTATGCTGGAGGACCAAACCATGTCGGTAAGTGCAAGGTACATGAGTATATTATTAGACCTCTCTAAGTGTACAACATTGAAAGTCATATACTGTGATTGTAAAACTTTGTATGAAGAGCCGCTAGTGGGGATTGTGGGTAAATATAGCTTCCTGGAGGACTGTATTAGATTAGGTTATAACCCACTAAGTCATTACTCTGGGTGGAGGCACCATTGTTGTAGATGTACTGCTAGTAGGGGGACCACAGTACTCATTAATTCCGAACCAAGGCCCCTTAACCTGCAGTCAGGCAAGCATGCAGGGGTAGTAGCCCTTGGTATAATGGCGCCAGGGTTACAACTTTGGAGGCACCACTGGCATCACTGCCCCCTAGTGACCAAAACACAAAATTGCAACTATCATTTATATGAGTACTAGTGTGGAAATGGAGAAACCCCCAGGGGCCAAATTTGAGATCCCACCCCACAAAATGGCTGTGCATCGCTTGTTGGGGTGTTGTGAAGCCGAGAAAATTGATCTGTACCATGCCTTGATGCTGTTAGATATCCCTCTGGGTACTAATAAAGTTGCTACAGAGGAAGTGGTAAACAAAAGTTCCCTAAATTCACAAAAAAATACCACCAACAGCTTCATCTGGTTCAAGGTCAGTTGGCATTCATCTGTATCCCCCTTCCCCAGGTCATGCCTGAAAATAGGCAGGATTTTTCTAGTGCACTTACCCGGTCAACAAAAACTAAATAAATAATAAATAAATAAGTTAAGTGTTTGAGTAAGGCCACTGTCCAAGGGTGAAATGCTGATTTGTTTGCCCAGAGTATAGTGGCCCTGATTGAATGCTGTACCCCCATGTATATGGAGAAAGTACCCTCTGATCTTACTTCCAGAGGGTTCCTGCAGTAGGTCTTCACATGTAGGACTGCACCCCCTGGCGTCAGGTTCCAAAGACAAACTTGTAGATAACAATCATCATCGGGGACCTCCCCTGACATCAGGCGACGTGATGTCTGCCTGGCTATAAAAGGGCGGTCCCATGCCCACCCTCCAGTTCTTTCCCACCGTTGCCTCAGTTCGTTTGGCTCACGAGTTAGAATAGCGATCTAACGCCCGCCCGTCGGTCAAAGTTTTTTCTTCACATTATACTATTTTCTTAATTCTTTTCGACCGTTTGATGTCGACTCATTCAAAGAAGAAGAAGTGCTCAAAGTGCAGAGCCCAAATCCCGCACAGGGATGACCATTCCTGCTGCCTCTTGTGTCTAGGCCCCAAGCACAGCTCTGATAAGTGTGCTGTCTGCCAGGGCTTCAATCAAGCCACTAGGACCAGGCGCAAGCAGACCCTCGAGGCCCACCTTCCATTGACGGCTGGCGTCAATGGAAAAGGAGCTCCAGGAGTTGAGGGAAAGGTTGTTGTCACCAGCCCCGAGAAAAAAGAAGGAGGACAAGGAGAAGCGCCGGGACAGGGGTCCGTCGCCACGTGGGAGGCCTGCTCCAAAAACCATGAGTACTACTTCTGGTACCCTGTCCAACTCCTTGGACTGGGCACCTTCTCCCCCTCCTGCTGAGGTGAGCGGGCAGGCGGGGGTAGCCTCTATCAAGGTTTCAGTTCGGTCTCCTCTCAGCACTGCCGATGTCACCCCTCGACTATGTTGACAGGCGCATGGCATCTACCGATAAGCCTAGTGGTGACCTTCCTGCTTCCTCTAGCTTGGTTAGATCCGATAAGTCGGACAGCAGATATTCCGTCGCCCACCTGGACCCTTCCACTCTTCCATTGGGCTCCAGTTTGGCCCCCAACGTTGGACAGAGTGAGCTGCAGAGTGACTCTTCATCCCTCTGGGTCCTTTGCCCCAGGGATTCACCACCCAATCCTGCCTTGTCCCTTCCATCAGGATAGCTTCTTGACCTTTCGTTGGGGTCCCTCCCAGAATTATCCCCTTCACCAGGTCTTTCACCGCCTCTGGACAGGAGTCTGTCACCAGCAGTGGATCCCTCCATGGAGCCTCCTCCCTCAGGACCTTTGGGGGCTCTTCTGGATCCCATGCCACCTAGTGGCCCTTTGGCACCTCCCCTGGTAGGTCCAGAACCTCCAGGCAGTCTCCCGGGGCCAGACCCCCTTGTTCTGCTGCTGGGCAGCCCACCATTGGCTCCTCAGTACCCAACGCCAAGCCACATGCCTCTGACGCCAGGATACGGATACCCTGGGTACACTCCTTATTACACCCCAGGATTGCCAGGTTATCAGTACCCTTCATGGCAATGCCTGCAGTACTTAAGCTACCCAGGCTTCCAGCCTCCTCCTCCTCCTCCTCCACCTCCTGTGCCAGACTGCGAGTCGGCACCAACATGGTGGCAGGATGCCAGAACCCAGCTCCTCACGGAGATTAGACAGTCTGTGGGGGACATTCCCCTGCCTAGGGTCCCTTCTCCACCGACACCCTCTGGACGGGCAGTGGGTACTCTTCCTGTAGACTCATCTGGGGTAGACCCTTCCATCCCCAGTGGTTCTGAGCCTTCCGACTTGGACTCTGACTCCGATCCTTTGGACCCTATGTCCCCTGTCGAGATACCACCCAAGGAGTCTCCAAAATCTCCTCCAGAGGATCCTTCCTTTGGGGACCTTTTATGTACCATTCAGGCAACAGGAGGCTGGCCTTCTAAAGAGGTGGATCCCCAGCATAAAAGACTGGTGGAACACCCAGATCTAGCCACAACAGATCCCCTACCCGTTGCCCCCGGATGGGTCCTCACGAGGTTCTGGTTACCACTGTATGGCAGCAGCCGTCGTCCATACCTGCTGTCTCCAGAAAGGCAGATCATACCTACTACCCCCGGAAGGGATCCTACATCTCACCACTCATCCTAAAGCTGACTCTATGATGATCACTGCCGCTCATGACCGATCAGCTCAACCAAAGCATTTGAGTTCCTTGCCTCCTGACAAGGACTCTCAGCAGTTGGATCAGTTTGGCCGGAAGATTTATTCCCCTTCCTCCTGTGCCATCCGGTCCCTCAACTATGTTTCTCACATGGTTGCATTCCGGAAGGCCTCTCTCTCCAAGCTGGAGAGGGACCTTCAGGAGGTCCAGGATGAGACACTCCGAAATAAACTACTGGACAAGGTCAGAATGGGAAAGTCCTCTTGTCATCATGCTTTGCGCATAGTGTATGACTCAGTGGACTCAGTGGCTAGAGCAGCAGCCATGGGGATCTGCCTCAGTCGCTGTCTTGGCTCAGGATAGCAGGCTTGGCACAAGACGTCCACTCCTCCCTTTTGGATGCCCCTTTTAGGGGTTCTGTCCTCTTTGGCGGCGACGCCAAAGAGATTACCGGGCTGCAAGATAGCGGACACTCCCTTCGGGATGTACGCTCAATGTACCAGATGGGGCAAAAGAAGCAGCCTTTTCATCACCAAAGGAGATGGAATAAAAACCAGGGTAAACATCAGGGCAAGTGACTTGCCCCTGGTTTGGGAGCCCAAACACATAGAAACATAGAAACATAGAATTTGACGGCAGATAAGGACCGCTTGGCCCACCCAGTCTGCCCATTTCCCTGCCTACTGGATAAGCTGCAGATCCTAGTTAACCAGCAGCCTACTTCTTCCTACCCCCATCCCCTAGAATTGCCTTATGACTGTCCCATGCATGCTTGAATTCCACCACTGTTTTTGACTCCACGACCTCCTCTGGAAGGCCGTGCCATGCATCCACAACCCTCTCTGTGAAAAAATACTTCCTTAAATTACCTCTGAGACCCCCTCTATCTTCAAATTGTGCCCCCTTGTTCTTGCACACCTCTTTTTTTGAAAGATGCTACCCTCTTGGACTTTGTTGATTCCTTGAGGTACTTGAAAGTTTCTATCCTGTCCCCTCTCCCTCCTTTCCTTGAGGCTATACATATTAAGCTCCTTTGGTCTCTCTTCATATGTCTTCTGGTGCAGACCCTGCACCATTTTAGTTGCCCTCCTCTGGACAGCTTCCATCCTGTCTATGTCTTTGCGAAGACTGGGTCTCCAGAACTGCACGCAGTACTCCAGATGGGGTCTGACCAGCTGTCTGTACAGAGGATAATAACTTCCTGTTTTCTACTGGTGATGCCTCTCCCATGCATCCCAATATCCCCCCAGCCCTCATTGCTGCCCTCTCACACTGCTTGCCCACCTTTAGGTCATCTGATATGACTACCCCAGGTCCTTTCCATTTTGTTGTTGTTAGTATCTCACCCCCATTGTGTACTCTTCCCTGGGTTTTGTTTCCCAGGTGCATTACCTTGCACTACTTAGCATTGAATCTAAGCTGCCACATTTGACCATTCCTCTAACCTTGCCAAGTCCCTTTTCATCCTTTCCACCCCACCTTGTGCATATCAACTCTGTTGCAGATCTTTGTGTCATCTGCAAAGAGACATATTTTCCTTCCAGTCCCTCTGCAATGTCGCTTATAAAGACATTGAAGAGGACTGGTCCTAATACTGAACCCTGCGTACCCTACTAGTAACCCCTTTCATCAGAGTGGACTCCATTTACTATTACTCTCTGTGTCCTATTTTCCAGCCAATTTTTACCCAGGCTGTCATCTTGGGACCACTCCCAGGCTAGCTAACTTGTATATTAATCTTTGTGTGGGACTATGTGTCAAATGCCTTGCTAAAGTCTAGGTAGGCCATGTCCACAGCCCCTCCCTGATCTACTACTTTGGTTACCCAGTCAAAGAAATCTATCAGATTTGTCTGGCATGACCTTCCTGCTGTAATCCATGCTGCCTTGGGTCCTGTGCCCTCTGGCCTCTAGATACTCGACAATTCTTTCCTTCAGAAGTGATTCCATCATTTTCCCTCCACTGAGGTTAAACTAACAGGTCTGTAGTTTCCTGCTTCTGCCTTGCTCCCACTTTTGTGAAGGGAATCACATCTGCCCTCCTCCAGTCCTCTCGGTACCACCCCATCCTCCCATGATTTGTTAAACAGGGTAGTCAGTGGTGTCACTAATTCTACCTTAGTTCTTTTAGAATTCTGGGATGAATCCCATCAGGCCCCATTGCTTTGTCCACCTTCAGTTTTAAGAGTTCTTTCAGAACCCTTTCTTCTGTAAATGGGTGGTATCAACTTATGTATCCAGTGTGTTTCTACTGTTTGTTCTAGGTACCCCTCTTCCTTTGTAAATACTGAGCAAAATATTTGTTTAGTATCTCTGCCTTTCACAGTCTCCCTCTGCCCACCACCCCCTTTATTAAGCCTCACTATCCTCCTTGGTCTTCCTTCACTCCGTGATGTACCTATAAAAGGTTTATCCCCTTCTTAACTGAGTCGGCTATCTTTTCCTCGGTTTGGGCCTTTGCTGTTCTGACTGCCTTCCAGCTTCCTTTTGCTTTAACTGATACAGTTCTCTGTCCTGCTCCTTCTGTGATTCCTTGTACTTCCTGAAATGCTTTTTTCTCTTGAACCTTCACTGCCGCTTCCTTTGAGAACCATAGTGGTTTCTTACATCATTTAGTTTTGTTTATTTGCTTCACACAAAGGCTTGTTGCCTCTGTGATGGCAGTTTTTATTATTCCCCATTGTTCTTCCACCCCTCCTTCCTGCCCATTTGCTAGTGCATTCCTTAGGCACTTACCCATTTTGGCAAAGTCAGCCCTCCTAAAGTCCAATACCTTTGCCTTTGTATGGCTTGACTCTATTGCTGTGTTTATTGTGAACCATACTGTTCGATGGTCGCTAGTTCCCAGATGGCTACCCACTTCTACATCTGTGATCCTCTCTTCATCTCCATTTGAGAGAACCAGGTCTAAGATTGCTCCCTCTCGAGTGGGCTCCAATACTAGTTGTCTAAGGCATGCCCCTGTAGGCATCTAGAATAACCCCACTTGAAGTGGCTGCGGCAACTGCACTCCAGTTAACATCTGGCATATTCAGATCACCCATCAGCAATATCTCCCTTTTTGCCATACTAAGTATACTTATCATTTCCTTGTCCATTTCCTCCCCCTGAGAAGGGGGTCTGTATACAACCCCTGTGCGGATTGTGGTGCCATTGCCGGTCTCCAAATTTACCCACAGTGCTTCTTCTCCTCCCTGTTTTCTCTTTTGTTCTGTTACTTTGATTCCTTCCCTTACGTAAAGAGCTACTCCTCCTCCTCTTTTTCCCTCTCTGTCTCTCCTGTAGATAGTGCATCCTGGTATGTTTACGTCC
The DNA here is from genome assembly GCA_016271365.2 of Neoceratodus forsteri. Taxonomy (NCBI): domain Eukaryota; kingdom Metazoa; phylum Chordata; order Ceratodontiformes; family Ceratodontidae; genus Neoceratodus; species Neoceratodus forsteri. Next base: position 152,419,119 of record CM028131.1, on the reverse strand, counting down.
CAGTCATGGTTTTGTGTGAACCATGTTTCTGTGACTGCCACGATATCCAGATGTTCCTCCTCCATCAAGGCCACTAATTCAGGAAGCTTGTTACTCAGACTACGTGCATTGGTACTCATTGCTTTCCATTTTTTGATGGCTTTACTTTCTGTTGCAGCATCCCCCACTGACTTTTCTACCTCAGTCTTTTTCCCATTTAGTACCCTGTTTTGTAGGGAGAGGCTGGAATTTTCCTGCTGCTTATCAGTGCCTCACCCCTTGACTAGTTTAAAAGCTTGCCAATGAAGCATTTAAACTGATTGCTCAAAGACTTGTTCCCTTCCTGGACAGATGCAGACCATCCTGCCAGTATAGGCTGGTGTCCCTCCAGGTGGAACCCCAGTCCCCAATGAAGCCAAACCCCTGTGCTCCACACCATTTTTTCAACCACTCATTAAACTGCATGGTGCAAAGTACCCTTGCCTCACTCATGCCATTTACAGGCAGCACCTCTGAGAAGGATACTGTGTGTGCTACTTGTCTTAGGCCTCCTTAATCTCCTCCATGGGTGCATCCATAGGGGAGCTGTGCTCCCCCAGAATGGTGTATGGATTGTGGAGTGGAACAACTGACTGGGTGTGCCTCTGTTCCACCCTCCTCACCCTCCCTGAGCCCACTGTGGTCCAACTGCTATGCTTTCTTTGCAACCTCTGAGGTAGTGGTGGTGGCGCTGGTGCTCCCTGGATGGGGGTTTCCCTTCCTACTATCCAGTCTGGCCTGGGGGAAGGTTCTCTTACTGCTGTCCAGTGTGGCCTGAAGATGGGCAACTTCCTCCCTCAGGGCAGAGAGTTGTCTGCAAATAGGGCAGCATCTCAGCCTCCAGAAAGACTCCCGGAAGACTGCTGCCCCACAGCCATTACATTGCACTACTCCCCACATGTTTATCTACTTTTTTGTTTGTTTGTGTGTGTGTGTGTGTGTGTGTGTGCATGTGTGATTGGTTTGTTATATAGAAATATATATATATTATACAATGTGTATGCGTATATTTTCAGTGCTGTGTGCTAGAGAGGATATGACATTGATATGCACCTTGCACTCTTGAGGAAATGATGTCAGAACCCCAGGTATAAAGGAACTATTTCCCGGGGTGGGGTGAGGGTGGGAAGGGGTTGGGCCCTAAACTGTGCCCTCACAAAACAATCAGCTAAGAGCTCTGACCCACCGCTGCGATGAGTGCCTTCCTGTCAGCAAGATACCATACACAACAATTTGACAGAGAAAATCCCCTGCTAATCAAACAGAGAAAAATCCAGACATCCAAGTCAGGCACAGGTAAACCTCCCCAGCCCCAAAACAGCCTGGTGGTTTGTGCTCTGAAAGCAGTCAGCCCCAAAATAAGTCAGCTGTGCTTTGAACTTTTCCTGCACTGAAAATCTTAAGAATTGTAACAAGACTGTCAACACCCCAGGCCAAGTTTCCCAAGCCAGCCTCCGGGCAAAAGCTCCCCTCCCCTCAGCATCTTGACTCCTATCCCCTCCTTCCGCTACCTCCATCAGTAAAGGAGGAACCGGTGGGAGGGAGGTTCAGCCTCCACCTGGAGGTGTGGAGGTTCGTCACTGCAGAATCTTGGGTGTTACAACTCATCCAGCAAGGTCACTTGATAGAGTTTTCCGAGGTCCCTGCCCCTCATCCTCCGGGACGGTCCTTCTATCCAAGGGATCAGATCCCCATCATCTTCCAAGAGATTCAGGCCATTCTGTTAAAAGAGGCCATAGAACCTGTCTCTCAGAACCAGCTAGGAAGGGGATTTTACTCCCACTTCTTCCTAGTTCCAAAGAAGACGGGTGATCTGAGACCAATCATGGACCTCAGCATGCTCAACCTCTTCGTCGAGTACAAGAGGTTTCGAATGCTGATCCTTCAGGGGCTTGTTCCTGGCTGTGCTCCCTGGACATGCAGGATGCTTACCTGCACATCCCTATCCTCCCGGCCCACCGCTGCTTTCTCCATTTTACTTTTCCAGAGAACCATTTTCAGTTCCGAGCACTCCCCTTTGGCCTTTCCTCAGCCTCTTGGGTGTTCACAAAGTGTTTAGCATTGGTTGCGGCTTTTCTTCACCGTGAGGGCATTTACATTTTCCAATACCTGGACGACTGGCTCCTGGCAGCACCCTCTCCGAACAGCCTGAAAGAGTCTCTCTGTTTCACTCTGAGCTTGTTTACTCTTCTGGATATCACAGTCAACTTTCCCAAGTCCCAGCTAGTACCATCTCAACAGCTCCAATTTATTGTAGCAGTACTAGACACAGTTCAGAGCAAGGCTTTTCTGCCATCGGATTGAGTCAAGACCCTAGTTGCTCAGGCTACCTTCGTGGCCCAGGCTCGGTGGATCCCAGCACAAGCTGTGCTTCGTCTCTTGGGACTGATGGCAGCGGCCATTTCCACAGTACCCCTGGCCAGACTTCACATGAGGGTCACCCAATGATCTCTTAGAATCCAATGGGATCAGAGGACGGATGACATGAACCAGAAGGTCATGATCTCCAACAGCCTACAGAAAGATCTTCGCTGGTGGCAAGATCTCTCCAATCTTTCAAGGGGAGCCCCCTTTCATTCCCCTATTCCAACTCAAATCCTAACCACAGATGCCTCAGACTTGGGCTGCGGAGCCCATCTGGGGGTTCACAAGACAAGGGTCTTGGTCCGACCAGGAGCTTCTGCTCCACATTAACGTTCTGGAGACCAGAGCAGTTCTGTATGCCCTCCAGGTGTTCCAGTCTCTTCTGTTACGGGGATCACTTCTTGTCCAGACGGACATGTCCACTGTCTAGTACATCAAAAAACAGTGAGGAACTCGCTCGTACCCTCCCTGCAGAGAAGCAATGAGGGTCTGGTACTGGGCGACTCAGCACAGCTGATTCTTGACAGCAGTCCACGTTCCAGGCATAAGCAACGTTCTGGCGGACAGTCTCAGCTGATCAATAGCCAGGGTTCATGAGTGGGAGTTAAAGCTAGAGGTGGTCAAAGACCTCTTTCTTTGATGCAGTCGGCCAGAGATAGATCTGTTCGCCTCCCCATTCAATGCAAAACTACTCAGCTTTTGCTCGCTCGTTCCCGGCCATGGTGCTTTTTGGCAAGACGCGCTGTCTCTCTTTTGGACAGGGAGGTTTCTTTACGCTTTTCCTCCCTTTCCTCTCATTCAGAAGGTTCTGGTGAAACTTCAGGAGGAAGGAGCACATTTGATTCTAATCGCTCCTCTCTGGCCACACCAGATTTGGTTCCCTGTCTTGCAACACCTGGCACTAGAACCACCGGTTCCCTTGCCGTTATCCCATGACCTTCTGACTCAGGAGCAGGGAACCCTGGTGCATCTGAGCCTTCAGTCTCTCCACCTTCATGCACGGCACCTGTGGACATAGTGACCTCTTGCTATGGTTTCTCTTCATAGGTTGCTCATATCTTGGTGGAAGCCAGGAAACCTTCTACCAGATCCACCTATGCCATGAAGTGAAAAAGAGTCTCAATCTGGGCCCTAGTCAGGTGCTGGGATACCTTTTTGTGTTCGGCTGCCCAGGTGTTAGAGTACCTCGCACATTTATCAGAGATGGGCCTTAGTTATTCTTCTGTTAAGGTCCATCTCTCTGCAGTGTCGGCCTATCACCTTCCGGTGGAGGGCAAAACTTTGGCTCAACTGGAGGTTGCCAAAACCTTTTTGAAAGGCATCCTCCACTTAAAACCTCCGATCCGGAATCCTTGTCCCCCCGGGACCTGAATTTTATGCTAGAAAAGCTGACTTTACCTCCTTTCAAACCAGCCTCTAGCTGTGACATGTGCTTCCTTTCTTGGAAGACTTCATTTCTAGTTGCAGTCACTTCCGCCAGAAAGGTTTCAGAACTTCAGTTATTTGTCTGTAAGGAACCCTATTTGATTTTTCATAGTGACAGAGTAGTCCTCAGAACTAACCCTTCATTTCTTCCCAAGGTAGTTTCAGAAACCACTCTTAATCAGAGTGTCAAACTGCCTGTCTACTATCCCCAGCATTCTAACAGGGGAATACCTTCTGCACACTCTTGATGTGCACAGGATTCTGAGGTATTACACAAACCGGACTAAAGAGGTTCGTAAATCCAATTAGCTCTTTGTAGCCTTTGCTACCCAGTGCCAGGGCAAGGCTATTTCCAAACAGACCATTTCTAGGTGGTTGGCTAACTGCATCCACTTCACTTACGAAAAACAGGGGAAGTTCCTTCCAGGGGTGGTTAAGGGTCACTCCACTAGGAGTGTTGCTACTTCTACTGCCTTTTTCAGGAATGTGTCTACTGCAGAAATCTGTGCAGCAGCCACATGGTTGTCTGTCCACACCTTCACTAAGCATTACAGTCTGGACATTGCCTCTAGGTGCAGAACTGGCATTGGCCTTGCAGTCCTGCAAGGCCTCCTGTCGTAACTTCCTGTTGGTGACTTCTCCACCTCCCAGATGTACCTCCGTATTGTTTATTTTGGAACTGCTTGGTATTCAGTCCTATATATGAAGACCTGCTGCAGGAACCCTCTCGAAGTGAGATATTGCAGTTACGTAAGAACTTACCACAACAGGAGATTTTTGAGAGAGGTTCCTGCAGTAGGTCTAGTTTCCCACCCACCTTTCCCTACTCCTGGAATGTTTCCTTCATTTTCATTTTGCATAGCCCTTGGTTCTAGAGAGGACGCATGGTCCTAGGAGTCTTCACTCCTATTTTTTCTACCTACCTTTCTCTAGGTCTCTGGTGGAAAAGAACTGGAGGGCGGGCACGGGACCGCCCCTTTTATAGCCGGGCTGACGTCACATCGCCTGATGTCGGGGGTGGTCCCCGATGATGATTGTTATCTACAAGTTTGCCATTGGAAACTGACACCAGGGGGCACAGTCCTATATGTGAAGACCTACTGCAGGAACCTCTCTCGAAGATTTACTGTTACGGTAAGTTCTTACATAACTGCAATTTATTATCCCTGATGACTCCCAGGTGGGTTGGAGAGTGATCACTATGTACAGGTATAGTGGGGCGTCCACAGCTGGAGAGTCACTCCGGAATGAAGGGTTAAGGAAAAGCTAGGGAAACTGTTAGCAGCTGAGGGACAGACATTTGAGGATTTAACAAGGGTGTTAGAGGCCCCCAGGGGGACCACTCCCACTAATCCATCTCTAGCACCCTCGCCGGTGCCCTCCCCTATATTGGTACCCTCTGTAAGCCTCGATTCCTACCGTAGGCCAAGACCATTTTCTGGCACTGTTCCCACACCCCAGGAGGAAGATGACTTAGAAACTTGGATGGACTATGCATTCCCCGGTCCAAGAATGGCAATGTGCAGAAGCCGAAAAAGGGAAAAGGCTTATGGAATGCTTAAGGGGCCCTGCACTTGAAGCCATTAGATTTTTAAGCTCTACAAACCCTGATGCTTCAGCCAATGAGCATTTGCCTGCATTAGAAGGTGTTTTGGGGAGTACTGAATCTGGAGAAGACCTGATGTGGAAGTTCAAATCCACCAAACAGTGGAAGAATGAACGTTTGTCCACCTATGTGACCTGGCTAGAAAGGGCCCTACAGAGAACGCACTGCAAAGGTGGAGTACCAGCTAGTGACTTAAACAGAGTGAAGTTAGAACATATCCTCAAATCAGCTAGGTACCCAAGTGTATTAATGCTTAAGCTAAAGTTCCAGGACTGTAAAGATGATCCCCCTTCATATTGCTGGATGATGAGAGATCCAGGAGGCAGAAAATGAGGATGAAATTTGGTACCCTTATGCGGTTGCAGCCCGAGCGGCCCCAGCTTTGGAAAAGCCTGCTGACAAAGAAACTGTTCTTAATGCTTAGCAGCTACAGATTTATTGAAGGAATTGCAAGACCTGAAAGCTAGTGCACAAACTGCTGTGTACTGTATATGGTCAAAGGTCAAACTGTTCATACTCAGGCTGTGGAGGCAATATAACATCTCAGTCCAAATCTCTGTACAAGCCTTACATGGCCAAGTCTGCATTCACTTGGCCAAAAACAATGCTCCTCCTGATTGGGTGGAAATGGTGGGTCCTTCCATGGAGACTACTGTACATGTAGATGGCATTCCGGCCCGAGCCATGTTAGACAGCAGATCCCAAGTCACAATATTATTCAAAGATTGGTAAAATCAGCACCTCTCTGACTATCCCTTACAGCCCTTTGAGGGACTGCATGTGTGGGGGTTAAGTGACAAATTGTGTCCCTATCTTGGTTTCCTGCAAGTGTGGCTTTCATTCCCCTCCTCTGTGGCAGGTGTAGTTGATCCCATAGAGACCTTAGCCCTAGTGTATCCTCCCTCTGGCACGTATGATGGGATTCCAGTATTAATTGGCACTAACGCGTATATATTCATCCGCCTTGCCCAGATGTACCAAGAAAGACAAACCCAAAAGACTGGGAGAGCTCTACATATTAATGCCATGGTGCAGAGGGCATACAAGATGCAAATGTATCCAGAAGATGGTGACAAAGGCAAGCCTGTGGGATTTGTTTGGAAATAAAGACTCCTCAACTCTTGTCCTTTCCACGAACGCCCAGTGTAGTGTCAGTGGAGGATACGGTTGTGCAAAGATGTGACTAACAAAATACTAATGCTGGATGCTCTAGAAGAAGTAAAATTACCTGAAGGACTCCTGGTTAAACTCAGTCTGCATCCTGTCTGTGCTCATGCCCGCAGGGTGGTAGTTCAGCTTCAAAATGTCACCGACCAAGACATCAAAGTTAACCGAGGGTGCACCTTGGTCAAAGTTTACTGTACTGATTCTGCTGTTCTGCTAAACACCAAAATGGAGAAGATGGTGAGGTGTCACCAGATATCTTTGACGTTGGGGAGTTGCCCATTCCAAGCAGCTGGAAAGATAAAATCAGCCAAAAGTTGGTGCAGCAGAACAAGGTATTCTCTCTCTTAAGGGGTGGGATGTCGGTTGTGTCACCAGTGCCAAACACCACATTCACCTACATGATGAGAGACCTTTCAGGGAAAGGTCTAGATGCCTAGCTCCTGCTGACACTGATGACATAAGGTGCCACCTGCAAGAGATGCTAGCAGCAGGCATAATACAGGAATCATGCAGTCCTTATTCCTCCCCAATTGTTGGGGTACGAGAAAAGAACAGATCCATCCGTATGTGCATGGATTACAGGACCCTTAACAAAAGAACTATGCCTGATCAATATACTATACTACACATACAAGATGTACTGGATTGTCTGAATGGGAGTGAGTGGTTTTCTGTCGTTGAACTTCATAGCGGATACTATAAAATCCTGATGGCTCCAGAAGACAGAAAGAAAAAAAGCATTAATTTGCCCATTGGGTTTCTATGAGTTCCTCCTCCTTCCTCCTCAAGGCATATCAGGTGCACCAGTCACCTTTCTTTTTTTTTTTTTAATTTTTCCTATTTTATCCCCACGCCTCTCATCGACCATCGACTCTGGTCATGGACCCCTGGAGCCCCGGCCACCGGAAATTGCCATCTCCCCCGGTCATCCCTGGCTTACCCCCCAGAGAGTGGGGCCGTGATTCTGACCCCCCATATCGGATCGCGGAACTGTAACTGGTTGGGGGAATGGCTCCAGTGGCCAATCAGGGGCTTCCTGGGCAGGCGTCGCAGGGCGCAGGCGTGGGATTTTGTTCCCTCCATGCCTCCCGAGGAGGTGGGGACGTGCAATGAGCGCCAGCGTCCGCCCGCCTCTGACCCCCTGCTTTGAACGCCGGGCAGCGCGAGTTCTCCCGGCCTCCCCACCAGGGTTCCCAGAGCACCAAAGTTGCCGCACCTCCCCAGAGAAGGAGAGCTGCCCATCGGACGCTCAATCCTTCTCCGGGCTGGCCCTCCGACGATCCGGGTCCGCCTCGAACCTGGGTCGCCAGCGCTGCAAGGAAATCCCACCGCCAGGCCGGGCAGGCCGCTGCACCAGTCACATTTCAAAGACTAATGGAGCATGCTGTGGGAGACATGAACCTCCTTAAATGCTTAGTATACCTTCACGATGTCATCATTTTCAGAAAAACTCTTGAGGAGCATGAAGCCTGCTTATTCAAAGTGCTGGACAAGCTTGAAGAGTTTGACCTAAAGCTGTTGATAGACAAATGTGAGCTTTATCAAAGTTCTGTAAAGTATGTAGGCCACATTGTGTCCACAGAAGGCATCCAAATCAACCCTAGCAAGGTGGAAGCACTGACCGACTGACCAAAGCCAAACAAAACTGAGTTACAAAGGTTCCAGGGTTTTTGAAGTTATCATCGTTTTGTTAAAGATTACACCGAGGTAGTCCGTCCATTACTGAACGTAACTCTAGGGTATCCCCCCACTCAAAGAAAGTTAAAGAAACATAGATTTTGACGGCAGATAAGGACCGCTTGGCCCACCTAGTCTGCCCATTTCCGTACCTACAGGATAAGCCGCAGATCCTAGTTAACCAAAAGCCTATTTCTTCCTACCCCCCACAAGAACTGCCTTATGTCTGTCCCATGCATTCTTGAATATTCCCACAGTTTTAGACCCCACAACCTCCTCAGGAAGGCTGTTCCATGCATCCACTACCCTCTCTGTGAAAAAATACTTCCTCACATTGCCCCGGAACTGCCCCCCATCTTTAAATTGTGTCCCCTTGTTCTTGCACGTCTCTTTTTCTGAAAGATGCTACCCTCTTGGATTTTGTTGATTCCACTGAGGTACTTAAAAGTTTCTATCATGTCCCCCCTCTCCCTTTTTCCTCAAGGGTATGCATATTAAGATCCTTTAGTCTCTCCTCATCCGGCTTCTTTTGCAGACCCTGCACCATTTTAGTTGCCCTCCTCAGGACTGCCTCTATCCTGTCTATGTCCTTGTGGAGATGGGGTCTCCAGAACTGGACACAGTACTCCAGATGGGGTCTCACCAACTGTCTGTACAGAGGGATAACCACTTCCTGTTTTCTGCTGGTGATGCCTCTCCCTATGCATCCCAGTATACCCCCCAGCCCTCCCTACTGCCTTCTCACATTGCTTGCTAACCTTAAGGTCATCTGATATGATTACCCCCAGGTCCCTTTCCTTTTTTGTTTTTGTTACTACCTCCCCATTGTGTAATCTTCCCCTGGGTTCTTGTTTCCCAGGTGCATTATTTTGCACTTCTTTGCATTGAATCCTAGCTGCCATACTTCTGACCATTCCTCCAACCTTGCCAAGTCCATTCTCATCCTTTCCATGCCTCCTTGTGTATCAACCCTGTTGCAGATCTTTGTGTCATCTGCAAAGAGGCATACTTTTCCTTCCAGTCCCTCTGCAATGTTACGTATAAAGACATTAAAAAGGACAGGACCCAATACTGAACCCTGCGGTACCTCACAAGTAACCCCTTTTTCTTCAGAATGGACTCCATTTACAATTACCTTCTGTGTCCTGTTGTCCAGCCAATGTTTTACCCAGGCTACCACCCTGGGACCCACTCCCAGGCTGGTTAATTTGACTATTAATATTTTGTGTGGGACTGTGTCAAATGCCTTGCTAAACTCTAGGTAGGCCATGTCTACAGCCCCTCCCTGGTGTACTACTTCGGTCGCCTAGTCAAAGAAATCTATTAGATTCGTCTGACATGACCTTCCCTCTGTGAACCCATACTGCCTTGGGTCCTGTGCTCCACTGGCCTCAAGGTACTCAACAATTCTTTCCTTCAGACATGACTCCATCACTTTCCCTACCACAGAGGTCAAACTGACAGGTCTGTAGTTTCCTGCCTCTGTCTTGGTCCCACTTTTGTGAAGGGAAATCACATCCGCCTTCCTCCAGTCCTTGGGTACCACACCATCCTCCCATGATTTATTAAAAAAAGTAGTTAGTGGTTTCACTAGTTCCCCCCTTAATTCTTTTAGACTTCTGGGGTGAATTCCATCAGGCCCCATTGCTTTGTCCACCTTCAGTTTTAGGAGTTCTTGCAGAACCCTTTCTTCTGTGAAAGGGCTGGGATCTGCCCCCCTACCAAGAGTGCTTCTGTTAATTGGATTAGGCACTTCCCCCTCCTCTTTTGTGAATACTGAGCAGAAATATTCATTCAGTATCCCTGCTTTTTCACTGTCCCCCTCTGCCCACCCACCATTCATTCTATTCAGCCTTACTATCCCTCCCTTTGTCTTTCTACGCTCTCTGATGTACCTATAAAAGGTTTTAGCCCCCTTCTTAACTGAGTTGGCTATCTTTTCCTCAGTTTGGGCCTTTGCTATTCTGACTTCCCTTCCTGCTTCCTTCTGCCTTAACTGGTACAGCTCTCTGTCCTGCTCCTTCTGTGTTTCCCTATACTTCCTGAATGCTATCTTTTTCTCCCTGACTATCCCAGCCACCTCTTTTGAGAACCATAGTGGCTTTTTCTTTTGTTTTGATTTGTTTATTTGCTTCACACAAAGGCTTGTTGCCTCTGTGATAGTAGTTTTGATGATTCCCCATTGTTGTTTCACCCCTCCTTCTAGCCTGTTTGTTAGTGCTTTTCTGAGGCACTCTCCCATCTTGCCAAAGTCAGCCCTCCTGAAGTCCAGTACCCTCACTTTTGTATGGCTTGACTCTGTAGCTGAGTTTAACGTGAACCACACTGTTTGATGGTCACTTGTTCCCAGATGGCAACCCACTTCTAGATCTGAGATCCTCTCACTGCCCCCATTTGAGAGTACGAGGTCTAAGATTGCTCCCTCACGAGTGGGTTCTGAAACTAGCTGTCTGAGGCCTGCCACCTGTAGGGCATCAAGAATGGCTCTGCTCTTGGATGTGGCCACAGCAAATGTGCTCCAGTTAACATCTGGCATATTCAGGTCTCCCATCAACAGCATCTCCCCTTTCTCTGCCATCCTAAGAATGCCTTCTATCATATCCTTGTCCATTCCCTCCCCCTGACATGGGGGTCTGTACACAACCCCTGTGCAGATTGTGGTGTCCTTTCCAGTCTCCAAGGTGACCCACAGGCACTGCTAAAGAGACTGAAAAAACATAGTTCAAACCTCACAAGTTCTTTGGCCAGAGATGGACTCCAGATTGAGACACAGCTGTCCAACAGATCATTTATTAGCTTACTCATGCTCCAGTTCTCGCTTATGCTAACCCTTCCAAACCCTATGTGTTACACACAGATGCCAGCCTGAGTGGCCGAGGGGGCAGTGCTTTACCAGGAATACACAAGACTTCACCCAGTGGCGTTTGCCAGCAGAAGTCTGACCCCATCAGAAAAAAATTACCCAATGCATAAATTGTACTTTCTCGCTCTCAAGTGGGCAATCATGGAACAGGTTCACGAATACCTGTATGGCCAAAGATATTGCAGACAACAACATGTTAACGTACATTCAGACCTCTGCTAAATTAGATGCTATGGGGCACCGATGGCTCTCAGCATTGTCTACATATGATTATGTAGTGGAGTACCAACCTGGTCTAAACCACATTGACACCAATGCTCTCTCCAGAAGACCTCCTCAAAGCAGCAGTGGGTGAACATTTCAGAACATAGTGTGAAGCTTTATGCCACAAGTTCGACAGAGATGAAACTCCATCTGCTGAAACTGTGGATGGCTTAGCAGATTGCTTGGGACTTCCTGACACATGCCTACCCATGGCTTATTGTAATGTCACAGCTTTAGATTTGAGTGCCTTACCCCAGCTAAATCCAGCTGACATTCAGAAGGAGCAGTATCAGGACCTAATGATTAGGCAAGTCCTAACTGCCCTAAGAAAAGGGGAAGACATTTCCAAAATGCGGTCCAGTGACCCCAAAACTGCTTTACTTCTATGAGAGGGGCCTAAACTTAGGCTACATGAACAGTTATTGTACCGAGAGTTAACTGACAGTCAAGGGGAAGTTGTGAAAAAACAATTAGTGTTGCCCATGAAGTTCAAGTATGTTGCGCCAAAGGCTCTACATAGAAACATAGAAGTTGATGGCAGAAGGAGACCACCTGGTCCATCTAGTCTGCCCATTGTCTTTTAGCCTAGCCTTCTAACTGCCCTTGTGTTTAAGGGCTCCCTTGTAACCATTCCAAGCATTCCTGAAACCTGCCACTGTGCTTGCCCCCACCACCTCTGCAGGCAGGCTGTTCAAGGCATCCGCCACTCTTTCTGTGAAGAAAAACTTACTGATGTTGGTGGTGAACTTCCCTCCTTGCAGCCTTAGATCATGTCCCCTGGTTCTGCTTTCCTTCTTAAATTGGAAGAGATAATCTATCTGCACCTGGTTTATGCCTTTTATGTACTTGAATTTTTTAATCATGTCACCCCCCTCTCTCTTCTCTGTTCCAGGGAATACATGTTCAGTTCTTTCAGTTTATCCCTGTAGGACATCTCGTGCAGTCCCTGAATCATTTGTGTTGCCCTTCTCTGCACCATCTCCACTTGGTCAATGTCCTTTAAGGTGGGGCCTCTAGAACTGGATGCTGTACTCCAGGTGAGGCCTAGCCAGTGATCTGTACAGCACCAGGATCACTTCCCTCTACCTGCTTGTGATTACCCTCCCAATACATCCCAGCATACCACTGGCCTTTAATGCTGCCTTCTCACACCATTTATCTACCTTCAATTTGTCTGAGATAATGATCCCTAAATCCTGCTCTTGGGTGGAGGCAGCTAGTTTTTCCCATCCAAGGTAATATGCCTTATTTTGATTTCTTTTTCCTATGTGCATGACTTTGCACTTTTTGGTGTTGAATCTCAACTGCCATGCTCCAGACCATTCTTCCAGTTTCTTGAGGTCAGCTTCCATCTTGTCCGCTCCTTGCTGGGTGTCGACCCTGTTGCATATTTTGGTGTCATCTGTTAACAGACACACCTTTCCCTGTAGTCTGTTATCTATGTCAGCTCTACATGACCACATGAAGCACTTAGGTAGTGAAAAGACCCTGGTCCTGGCCAGTGCATGTTTTTACTGGCCAAAGATGGGCATGGATAATGATCAATGCATCAAAACTTGCAGTAGGTGTCTCCAGTGTAAGGCTCAACCTCAGAGGACTGTCCCGCTGTTCAATATAACAAGTGCCCTGATGAAGCTTGCATGTATTGAGTTCTTGAGCCTAGAACCAGACTCAAAAAACATCACCAGTGTGTTGATAGTGACAGATTACTTTACACAGTATGCTCAGGCCTATCCAACCAAAGATCAGAAGGCAGCCATTGTAGCAAAAGTCCTCGTGGAAAAGGTTTTTGTCCACTAAGGTGCTCCTCAGAGAATCCATTCAGATCAGGGCCAAGACTTCAAAAGCCACCTTACTAAAGAGCTATTGACAATCCGTGGTGTAAGAAAGTCCCAGACTACTCCCTATCATCCCCAGGGAGATCCACAACTCCAGTGGTTTAATCAAACTTTACTCGATATGCTTGGCACTTTGCACCCTAGAGACAAACCAAGGTGGAGCCAACAGACCAGTGCTTTGGTACATGCATATAACTGCACAAAAATGATGCCACTGGGTTTTGCCATACCATCTCATGTTTGGTAGGGAGGCATGCCTTCCTGTTGATGTCGGCTTTGGAGTTTCTCTTGATGTAATGCAGTCAACAACTACTTGCAGTATGTTAAAAAATTAAAAGCAAGGCCGGCCCGCCGGTGCAGTGGTTGGATTTCCGCTTGCGACGCCAGCGACCCGGGTTCGGGAACGGATCCAGGTCATCAGAGGACTGGCCGGGGGGAGAAGGATCGAGCATCCCTAGGACTGCTCTCCTTCTCCGGGGGAAGGGATGGCCTGTGATCACACAAGAGTGACACCTGGCGGAGGTCAGGTTGCCGCCCTGTAGCGATGCAAAATCGACACTCTCTGGGGTGGGACAGATGCTGGACATCATTGCATGTCTGCGCCCCAGCCTACGGGGGAAAAACAAGGTGGGACCTCTGTCTCCATGAAGCCCTCCCCGGGGCTTCAATTAGCCTCTGCCACCAGAAGCTCTCCCAACCAGATACTGGTTCCGTGGCACTGGGATACCAGAAACCAGTGCCATGGCCCCACCCTCTGGGGGGCAAGCCAGGGGTGACCAGGAGAAGCAACGGCAATTGGCAGTAGACGGGAGTCCCAGGGTCCATGACCAGGGCGGAAATCAAAAGGAGGCCCTGCCAGAAAAAGTACAATAAATATAAAAAAAAAAATAAAAGCTCACTTAAATTAAGCCTACCAATTGGTCAACACCATGGCTACAAAGAAAAACCTGGCTAACAAAGCACGTCATGATAAATGGGTTAAGGCCCATGAACTGAAGCTGGAGATAGTGTGCAGATGCTTAATCTCAGTTTCCAGGGGAAACACAAGATAACTGACCATTTGAGTCATATGCCATACATTGTAGTCAGCAAGCTGAATGATTTGCCAGTGTACAAAGTGTGACCAAAAGGGCATCCTCGTGCTGTAAAGACTATCCACAGAAAACACCTTCTGCCAATTGGGCAAATAGTTCTAGATACTGTACCTCAAGATGCTGCTCCAACTGGGCCTGTCACCCACTCTGCTGTTTGCCACAAGCTAATGTCTCAATCTCCTGCTGCTCAAGAGCCACAGCCTTCATCCAGCAATGCCATAGTTGATAACGATGAGGATTTTGAAGATAATGCCAGTAAATTTGGTGTTGCTTATTATTCGCCTTTTGAACCAGCCCAGCTGTTCCAAGGAGCCAACCTTTCTGCTTTCAGTAATAGTTCTGACAGCCAGATGATTTCGGACAATCCTACTCTCTCAACTGCTCCTATATCTCCTGGGACTGATGTACAATGTGTGTCCTGTGACGTGGCAGACTCCCTTTGCTTAGTGGAATTGTCTGATATTGAAGTGCTTGACTCCGACAGAGAAAATGGTGAACAGGTCACTGAATCTCAGTGTAAGTTCGAACTAAGTGGGCCAAATGAACTAGTTCATGTACAAGAGAGTATTGCCATTCCTGAAAATGTCAATACAGTGTTGGATGATTCCAGTTTTGTTGAAATACCTCTTTCTGATGAAAATGAGCCTCCAGAACCAGAGAACTCAAGTGATTTACTGAGTACCAATATCAGAACCAATTCTGAATCTCAAGAGAGTGCAGTGGTACCCCTTTTTTCAGAAGTTGTCTTGTTGCAGGACAGTGAGCCAGGAATAATGAACCCGAATCCTACTCTTGTAGTGTCAGTGCCAATGCCCCCTATGCCTAGACGTTCAGAAAGAGTCGTAAAACCTGTGGTTTGCCTCACTTATGACATGCCAAGAAAGCCTGTTGACTTGCCCATGAATATAGTTCATAAAGGGGTGTACATCACTGCATCATCTAAGGTAACATTAAAGCCCTGCATTCAGTTTCTCAAGGGTCGCCCTGATAGAGTTCCAAGGGTTAGCTGAAAAAAATGCAGGTATACTGTCCACATGGGTCAGTGCTTGAAGGTTCCATGGGTAAAATGTATTTCATATGGGTAAATGGTTAAAACTAAAGGTGACTGAAGAAATGTCCACTGCCATGACCAAGATGTAGGGTAAGTGAACTATGCAATTGCTAAAAGATGTACTTTTAAGCTAAAAAGCATGCTATCATGTACATAGTTATTTTGTATCTGCACAGATACTGTATATAACAATGTAAGGTCTAGACCTGTATATAGTAGAAAGTCTCATTGAACAAAGAGAAATGTTATTTATGTTACAGACATGACACGGATGCTAAGTCTCCTGGGCAGGGGAGAGTGTAACCCCCTCCCCCCAAAATAAGGGGGCTTACCTTAAGTGACTCCCAAGGCTCTGCTGATGCCCGTCGCCTGGCAGTTGTCGAGTAGGGGAATATGGATCCACATACAGTAATGTCCTGTCGTTCTACGTGAGTGTGCCATGGTATGCTGCCGTGCTGTCCCTTTAAGAGATGCAGCCAGTGACCTGGGCTGGATCAGCGTACAACGGAGCTCGTGACCAGCCAGGCATTGTCCTGATTCACTCCATTCTTTTTCTTTATACTTCTGTTTATTGTAAAAAACAAGGTTTACAACCAGACAAGCAACATTTAACATCATCTTAAAATAGAATAACAGAATCCACTTGTCCTTACTTTTATCAAACATATCCCCTACAATCCAATTATCTTCTCCGTCTTATTCTCTTAATAAAAAAGAAAGAAGGGTCTACACAAAGGATACTTAACAAATTAGATTAATAATAGAAACAAAAGAACAAGAAACTAAACAAACAGGTCTCCATATTACTTAAGTATATCTGTAAAATAGTAAATTACTTCAGTTTATGTTTTGAATTTGCAGAAGATCAGAACTGTCTCAAGTTCCTTGTTGTCGTATTACTTTTCCCTGCTAAGATCATCCATCTCCGAACCCAGATACAAATGTGTTTTTATGCCTCTGATTTCATTTCTCTGCAAAAGTCAGCTCTCACCCTCACATTTTATGTATGGGAAAGTACAGTTACATAAGAACTTACCGTAACAGTAGATCTTCAGGAGGAGCTCTTGCAGCAGGCTATCACAATTAGGACTACACCGCAGGCACTAGGACCCTCCGGAAACTTCTCAGCCAGCAATACCAAGCAGGTACCGCCCCCAACGTCGGCTCCACCCCAGCGTCAGCTCTGGTATAAAAGGGGCAGACCCAGCTCCACCCCAGTTGCCCCGCCAAGTCCCGAGCACGAGCCGTGACAGAAGAATGGAGCGGAGCATGAAGATGGAATCTACACACCTCAGAGGGAGAAGGAGGGTGGGAAAGTAAAGTAACGCCTGCTGCAAGAGCTCCTCTCGAAGATCTACTGTTACGGTAAGTTCCTACGTAACTGTACTATCTTACTTCGAGTGGGATCTCTTGCAGCAGGTTACCACAATTAGGACTGAATCCCAAGCAGTCCCATGCCAAGGAGGTAATCGACCCCGGGAGGTGGAGAAAAAGCTGAACACATAGGCTTAAGACAGAAGTCCCTGAAGGACTGCCAGGCTGAAGCCCGCCTGGCGTCCAGAGGCAATGTTCAAGCTGTAGTGCTTCATGAAAGTATGCACTGAATTCCAGGTAGCGGCCGCACAAATATCCTTAATGGATACATTCCGCAGTGCAGCAAAGGAAGCAGACACTCCCCTGGTGGAGTGACCCTAACCGGACCCGGAAGGGCCTTATTATGCTTTTCATAGCAGAAAGAGACACAGTGGACAATCCATTTAGAAATGGTCTGTTTGGACACTGGTCTACCCAAATGTTGTGGCGCAAAGGCCACGAATAGCTGCTCCGATTTACGGTGATTAGCCATATGCTTAAGGTAATACCTAAGCATCCTGTGAACATCCAAAGTATGAAGGAGAGCCTGCCCTCTGTTAGAGGGTGAAGGAAAGTAAACTGGAAGGTCAACTGACTGGTTGAGGGTCAACTCCGAGACCACTTTTGGAAGAAACTTAGGGTTTGTCCTCAGGGAAACCCGTTCCCTGTGGAAAATGAAATACGGCTCTTAACACATCAGAGCCTGAAGCTCGAAAACTCTTCAAGCTGAAGTAATGGCAACTAAAAAACAAACCTTCCAGGACAAGTATCGCAGCTCACAATCCACTGCAGGTTCAAACGGAGGCGAGGTAAGCTTCTCCAACACAAAAAGGAGGTCCCAGGGTGGAACAGGATCCCGAATGGGAGGTCTCATATGGAGAATCCCCCATAAAAAGGTGCATGCCATGTCCAACTGGGCTAAGGTTCTGTCACCCGAAAGGGCGTGATAAGCCGAAATGGCCCACATATGCAACTTAATGGAGGAGTAGCTCAAGCCTTGTTGGTATAAGGAGAGGAGATACTGAAGAGCTGAGTTCACTGGACAGGAAACGGGATCCAGATGGTGAGACGAGGCCCACAAACAAAAATGCTTCTATTTCATATCGTAAGTGGAGCATGTGGAGGGCTTCCTCACCAACACAAGAACTTCCGCCAGCTCTGGCGATACCGCGTACCTGTGCTTTGCTACGTCTGAAGGAGCCAAGCATGAAGGTGCAAGGACCGGAGATCTGGATGAACCAGTGATCCCTGATCCTGGGACAGCAACTGCGAGCATATTGGCAGCAGAAAAGGAGGTTCCACTGAAAGCTGCTGAAGTAGTGGGAACCAAATCTGCCGAGGCCAGAGCGGGGCGATCAGAATCATTCTCGCCCCCTTGGCTTGCAATTTCAACAGAACCCTCTGGACCAGAGGAATGGGAGGGAAGGCATAAAGAAACCTCCCTGCCCAACACAGAGACAATGTGTCTGGCCAGAAAACACCAGGCGTGGGCTCTGGCGAGCAGAAAAGCAGCAGTTTGGTGTTGCATGGTGATGCAAACAGTTCCAGATCAGGATGACCCCATCTGTCAAACAGCTGGTCCGCTACTGACTGCAGTAGCTCCCACTCGTGTGCCCTGGACCAAGATCTGCTGAGAGAGTCTGCCAGGTCGTTGAGGATTCCCGGAACGTGCACCGCGGAGAGAGCGATGTGCTGCTCCAGTGGCCAATACCAGACTCTCATCGCCTCCCTGCATAGGGGGTAAGAATGAGCTCCCCCTTGCTTGTTGATGTAGACAACGACCGCCATATTGTCCATCTGGATTAGAAGAGAGCCTGGTGCTAGGTCCTCCTGAAAGGCGTGTAGCACATTGAGGACCACTCACATCTCCAGGACATTGATGTGGAGGTTGTGCTTCTCGGGGGTCCAAACGCCTTGTGTTTGGTGGACACCTAGGTGTGCCCCCCCATCCCAAATCCGAGGCATCTGTCATAAGAGTCTGATTTGGGGGCTCCAGACGGAAGGGGACCCCCTCTTTCCAGATTGAGAGGACCCATCCACCAACGAAGTGTTCTCTTTACTGGCTCTGTGATTCTGACCATGTGGTCGAGATCGTCTGAGCACTAATCCCACTGCACCCTGAGCATCCATTGTGGGATTCGCATGTGAAGGTGGGCCAGAGGAGTAACTGGAATTGCCGCTGCCATGTGCCCCAGAACTCTGAGGTAGGTCCTTGCTGAGACCTGAGGAATTACTAGAACTGATCTAGCTATCTCCTGCAGGCGATCGCCCCTCTCTGGGGGTTGAAAAGCCATGCCCTGGACCGAATCCAGGACCACTCCAATAAAGACGAGTCTTTGGCTGGGTTCTGGGGAAGACTTTGGAAGATTCAGGGTGATCCCCAAGTCTCAGAAGAGTGTATAAGTGTCTCCAAGAGCTTGAAGCAGGCGAGACCTTGACGGGGCCACTAGCAGCCAATCATCCAAGTAAGGGAAGACATAATGTCCCTGACATCTTAGAGCCACAGCCACCACTGCCAAGCACTTCGTGAAGACTCGAGGAGCGGAGGACAGGCCGAAAAGAAGAACTTGAAATTGATAATACTCCCCCTGGAAGTGGAACCTCAGGAACTTCCTGTAAGGGGGAAAGACCCTGATATGCATATACGTATCTTGCATGTCCAGGGAGCAGAGCCAGTCCCGTTGGTGCAGCAGAGGAAGAAGACCTGGCAGGGTCACCATCCAAAACCTTTTGTACTCTATATAAAGATTTAATGAGCTTAGGTCCAGAATGGGACGAAGGTCCTGGGTCTTCTTTGGAACCAGAAAGAAGTGGGAGTAATACCCTTTTCCCCGCTGTTGCAGAGGGACTGGTTCTCTCACCCTTTTTTGCAAGAGGGCCTGTATCTCTCCTTCTATGACAGGAATATGAGAAGGAGGATATCTGGAGAACCTTGGTGGAGTGTCTGGAGGAATCTATGTGAACTCTTTATTTTATTTATTTATTTATTTATTAAGCATCAGTTTACAACCTTTGAGCCAGAGGCTCGTTTACAAAGGTACCTCGTCACAGAGAGGACAATACAGTGATAACAACTTGGTACAGAGAAACAGTATACAGTTTTTCTGAGGATACAGGAGGACAAATGAGATCAACAATGTACAACATACAGGATTGGTGAAGTTAACATTGTTCAGGGAAATAGCATCAGAAAAACAGGATATCAATACAGTGTGTTTTAGCGGAGTCAACACGGAGGTAACAGGAACCAAGGGTACAGAAGGTAAGGATTTGAGCAGCCAACAGGGGGCTTTGTCAGAGAGTGAGCGAGATAGGTTAGAAACAGCAACAGCTGCGAGTAGTGAGAAGGTGGTTCCGGAGGGTAGTTTTAAAGCAAGAGATTGTGGGGGTGTCTGAGATACTGGCAGGGAGGGAATTGTACCAAGAAGGGGCACAGTAGAGGAAGGCCCGTTGTCCATGAGAGGTCCTTGCCCTAGGTACCTTCAACTTGGTTTTACAGGAGGACCGTGTTGAAGCTAGTGAGTTTACATGGTGGATAACAACAGTCAAACCAGGGGGAGAGAGCCCAAGGAGAGTTTTTTTTGTAAGGATGCAGGTTTGATACCTAAGACGTTCATCAAGATTAAGTAGATTTGCCTGGGAATAAAGATCGCAGGTATGTGTAAGTCTGGGAGCACCTAAGATTAGTCGACAGGCCTTATTTAAGGTGAGGCGGATTTTGTTTAGTGAGGTCTGGTCAGCAGCCCCGCAGAGTGGTGAGCCATAGTCAACAAGTGACAGAATGGAGGACATAACTGCGAGTCGGAGGGCATCGGGGGGGGGAGACAGTGTTTGTGGCGGTGAAGGATTTCCACCCTAATGTTGGTGGTGGAGGCTAAGGCGGAGATATGGGAATGGAACGTGAGGGCAGGGTCAAAGGTTATCCCAAGGTATTTGTATGTGTAAACTTGTTCAAGTAGGAACATAGAGCTGGCAAAGACCTGAAGTTGGAAATACTAACTTTGTTTTGGGGGTGGGAGAAGATCATAGATTTGGTCTTTTTAAGATTGATAACCAGTCTATGTTCTTTAAACCAGGCTTCCATGTCTTTATAGGATAATTGCAGGGAATCTTGGAGGGTGGTGGGGTTATAGTCAGAAGCGAAGATAACAGCATCATCATCATAAAGGAGGAGTTTACCAGTACAAGCACCTGGCAGGGTGTTGAGATAAAGGGAAAAGAGCAGGGGCCCAAGAATAGAACCCTGGGGAACCCCAGATCAGATAGGGCAGAGGTCAGAGATGGTGCCATTGATTTTTACACGCTGGGACCGGGCAGACAGATAGCTGGAGCACCATGAGACAGGTCCTGCGGCAAAGCCAGCATGGCTCAGTGCATCCAGCAGGAGAGGATGGGATACGGTGTCAAAGGCTTTTGACAGATCGATGAACACTGCACCAGCAAGAGAGCCCGAGTCCAGGGAGGAATGGAGGAAGTTAGAAAACTCAATGAGGGCAGTATTGGTGCTGTGCCCAGCATGGAAGCCGTGTTGTTCAGGGCAGAGGATACTGTATTTGGTAAGAAACTCAGATATTTGGGAGGATATTACTTTCTCTAAGGCTTTTGAGAGTGGTGAGAGGATTGAGATGGGACGATAATTACCGGAAAGGGCCCTATCTCCACCCTTATGTATAGGAGTGACAGTGGCAATTTTCCAGGCAGATGGAAATTGCCCTAGAGCCTAGACAGAGTGATTTGTTGAAGAGGCTAGTGATTGGGGCCATGACCTGGTCCAATGCCAGGCTGAGGAGTCTGGGGTCCAAGGAGTCACTGCCAGTGGTGTTGCTTCTTAGGGCCTTGGTCAGATACGGTCTGACTTCATTGACAGTATCCCGGTGGAAGTGGAAAGATGCGTGTGAGGGAGCAGGGTCAGGAGAGTGGGGTGTGGGTCAAAAAAGTTGCTAGGGAGTACAGAGCTAAGGTCAGTAAAGGATTTATTGAGATGGTTAGCAATGAGGGTAGGATCAGTGGAGATAATACCCTCAATATTGATTTGGGAAGGCGGAGGAGAGCGTGTACCACCATTTAGTTGTTTGATGTTATCCCAGAAGGTTCTAGCATTCCCCCAGGATGAGGTGAGTGAGGCCCGATAATGATCGGCCTTTGCTTTGCGTATGGCCCAGGTAAATTTATTTCGGCAGCAGCATATGCCTATCTGTCAGCAAGGCGGCCGGTTTCCGTGGCTAGGTGCCACAGGTTATCCCTGTGCCTAAGGAGTTGGAGTAAGAAAGGAGTGACCCAGGGAGAATGCCGTACCTTGGAGCAAAGTTTGGTTAGGGGTGTGAAGATATCACAAACTTTGTTAAACATTAAGGTGAAGAAGGCCAGGGCCAAATCAAGGTTAGGGGCAGTCTCAATGGCAGACCAGTCAACTTGGGCTAGAAGTTGCTTCAGGTCTCTCAGTCCACCTGGTCGCAACCGCCGCCTTAGGGTGGCCTGTGCAGTGGGTTTGGTTAGGGACGTAATCCGATGGAAAAGAATAGGGAAGTGGTCACTGATTCCATCCAGGAGGACTTGTAGATTACAAACTTGGTTAGGTCGGTTGGTGAGGACTACATCCAGAAGAGTGCTCGACTCCATTGTAGGGTTCACTCTTGTTGGTTGGGTAACAAGTTGTGTTAGGTCAATAGCAGTAACGGAGTCGCAGGTGGAGGAGGATGCGGGGCTAAGCCAGTTGATGTTTAGATCACCCATGAGAATATGCTCAGGGGAATGTGGTAGAGAGGTGAGATACTCTATTAGAGGGACAAGAGCCTGAGTTTGATTTTTTGGGGGAATATAGGCGGAGATTAGAAAGAGGGGGCCTTTAGAGGGATCGGGGGTAAGGGTAAGTTTTAGGGTAAGGGCCTGTGCCCTGAGGTTAAGGACAGGGGCTGGGAAGGCTACTCCAGGAAGGGAGTCTTAGATATAAATAGCACAGCCTCCACCTCGTCTCCCTACACGGTCTTCTCGAAAGAGGGAGTAGCCAGGGAGTGAGACAAGGGAGTCAGGGGTAGAGTCAGATAGCAAGGTTTCGACTAGGGAGATGATGTCAGGTTTGTGGACAGTGACCCAACATTGGAGTGAGTCAAATTTCTTCAGGAGACTGCAGATATTCATAGAAGCAATAAGAAGTCCAGGGGATCTAGTCAAGGAGTTATTGTGGGTTGGGCCAGGGTTGGGATGAATGTTCCCTGACAAGAGTAGGAGGAGTACAGCCCTGATCAGGGGTGTGTGGAAGGCATTTTTGCATCGAGCGAGATAGTAGGAGTGGGAGAACTTAGAGACACAAGGGGTGGGCAGAGAGGTACAGGATGGGCAGGCTAGTACAATAAGTTGCCCGTAGGTGCAAAGGGGGGAAGCTAGGTGGGGACTGGGGGGGGTATGATAGGTTGGGGTGCAAGGAGATAGTAGAGAAGGAGGGAGGCGACTCCAGGGCCCCAGAGTAGGGGATCTGTGGCGCCATGGGGACACCTGGGTTAGATGGAGGCCACGTGAGAAGGAGGAGGGAGAGGCATGACAAGAGAAGGTGGCCAGTCATCTTAGGGTGGGTCTGCAGATAGCAGTAATGAGATGAGTAGAAGAGGGTGAAAGGTCTACCCATAAGTGTAGTCGCCACTTTGGTACAGTGGTAGAGCCCCTGCCTCAAGTGCACAGGGTTCAAGGCTTGCCTAGGGTGATAGAAAAGGTCCCAGGACGGTGGCTGCAGCAGCAGGGTGCAGGGTTCAAAGCCTGCAGTAGCACCCAGAAAATATTTTAGCAGACTATGGGGGTTAGAGGCTTTTAGAGTCTTAAAACCTATCACAAACAATAGTCTGACATGATAGCTGAGTGGTGGAGCTGCTGAGTGAAATAGGAAGGGTGCAGGATTCAATGCCTGCAGTGGCACCAAGAGAGAAATGGTGAAATATTTTGGCAGACTAGGGGGTCAGAGACTATGAAAGTCTTAGAAAGTAAGGATAAGATAGCCAGATACAATGGTTAAGTGGTAGAGCTGCCGACTCTGATAGCAAGGGTACTGGGTTTGAGAACAGCAGCAAAACAGAGGATAGGTATTCTTATTTCTAAGAAGGAAGAGTTAAAACCTTGAAATTAGGGGTAGATATTGGCCTGGTTCGTTGGCTTAGCAGTTGGGCTACGGACTTTGAAGTGTAAGGGGTACAAGGTTTGAGGCTTGCAAGGGGCCTAGTGGTGGGCTGAAGGGAAGGAGTGAGAAAAGAAGACAGCAGAAAGGATTAGGAGGGAACTGCAGATACCTCTAGTGGACAGGGATTGCAATAGTTGTTAGGAAGGAGTGGAAAGTGCAGTAACCCCTAGTGATCCGAGTGTATAAGCTGCAAATGGGAAAGTGAACACTTAGTAAAATGATGGGTGGATCATGTCATGTGACACGTGACCTGACAGCGGCAATAAATGGAGTGCCACCCCTGTGGGGTTGGGTTGGGGTGGGCAGGTGGGAAGAGCCACACCACAGGCAGGCTGTAGTGCAGGAGGCTTTACCTCTTAAAGGCTCTCAGCAATACCCAAGTTCAAGCTCCTCTACTGGGCAGTGTTGTGAGGGGAGAGGGCTCTTAAGTGTGTCCTCTCCTTATAATGTCCAGGACCCATTTGTCTGTAGTTACTGAGCTCCATCCCTGAAGATACAGGGAGAAGCGGCCCCCTGGTGCCTCCAGCAGAGGAGGGGGTCAGAAGGGAGTCATTGGGCAGAGCCAGGGGTGGGCAGAGAGGCCTGGGAGGACTTGGGACCACGAGGAGGGGTGCCTCCAGGCTGCTGTTTGCCGGCTCTCCTCTGAAAGCCTCCTCTCTGGCCCTGTTGGTTACCACGGGCTTGACCATCTGAGGGCTTCCGAAATGGCCACTTTCGCTGTCTCCTCTGGTCTCTACAGTACATTTGGCGGACAGACCAGATGGATTTGCCTGACTCTTGGAGGCGAGAGATCAAGGACTCCGTCTCTGGCCCAAACAACACGGAACCTTGGAATGATAAGTCCCAGATTCTGGACTGCAGATCCTGATGAAAGCCTGAGACCCTCAACCAGGAATGGTGCCTGAGACACACACACCTGATGCTGCTGCTCTTGCGGCTGTGTCTGCAATATCATACGAGGCACGTAACACGTGTGCCTACGTCCAAGCCCGACTTGAGAATGTCCAGGATCTCCGTTTTCTTCTCGGAGTCTGGCAAGGCATTAACCAGCTCTTGTCCCTGCTCCCATAATGCATTCTGGTACTGGACCATGTGCGTGAGGAAATTCAGGGACCTATTTGAACGGGTGGAGGCAGAATACACCTTCTTGCCCACCTGGTCCAAATAGCGGGATTCTGGGTCAGGAGGCTGTGAGCCGAAATGTTTAGGCTGCTTAGATTTGACATGGGCAGCTGTAATAACTGAAGAGTCCACCTGAGGATGCTCTGCCAAGAATGGTTCATCCTTTGGGGCTCTATATAGCCTGTCCGATTTTTTTGGAACTGCCAGGACTGAAGTTGGACACTTCCAGGTAACTCTGGTGAGGTCCTGGAACATGTCCACTAAAGGAGGGACCACCAGAGGCTTGGACTCCTTTTGCCTCAGGTATTTAGCCAAATGTCGGTGTTCTGGATCCAGGTCCTCTGTGCCCCACTCATTGGAGGCCTGGATGTGCCTCATGAGTTCATAAAGGTGGGATCGTCAAGAGGCGAGTGGGGCTGGTCCTTCTCTCCTGGGGAACCCCCAATTCCCGAAAAGGAAGAGGTAAAAGATGACAAGGAAGAAGAAGTACGGCTAATGGGCGAAGAGTAGATAGATCTGTCCTTATGGCTAACCCTACTTGAGCATCGGTAGCTCACCGACCGACGTCGGTCAGTTACAGGACTGACGACAGAGCAGGGACCGATGCCAGGAGTGGTCCCATCTAGCAGAATGGGAACGGCTCCTCGTGTAAGACCTGACCCGGCGTCGGCTACCTGATCTGGTAGAGCACTAGCGTCAGTCAACAGACCGTGTCCAGAAACGAGCCTTAGGAGGAGGAGTAGGCGGCAGCCTGTCGGGGGTCTTCCTCGGGGAAGAAGCACCTCCTGACTGTGGTTCACCCGAAGGGTCCAGGACCAGTGACGGGGCCGGATTTGGGGGGGTCTGCTTCTGGACCTGCACCCACCAGAAGGAAAACAGATCCTTGAGCTCGTCCTTCGAAAACAGAGAGGCCGCCTTTCCTGGAAATGGAATATCCGAGGCATCGACTTTCGCAGGAGAAGAAGAAGAAGAAGAAGAATCTGTATTTATATAGCGCTTTTCATACATCCAAAGTGCTTTAGAAGCAATGCTAGACTGGTAGTGAAGTGACTGAATGTGTGGTGGCGGCCATATCGCACATCATCACCTACACACAGCCTGGGTAATTGCATGAACCGGTTTATGGGAAGGGGAATGTTGGCCAGGACACCGGGAATGTTCCCTACTCTTTTGCGAAGAGTGCCCTGGGTTCTTTTACTTCCACCTGGACACCCACCAGGACAACACCAGGATGGGCAGAAGGGACCTCGGTTTAACGTCTCATCCGAAGGACGGCACACCCCTGCAGTACAGCACCCCCCAATACTGCACTCAGATGCCAGCGATTTTTAGGTGCAAGTCCAATCCCGGTGTGGGACGAGAACCCACGACTTTCTGGTCCAGAGGCAGATGTGCTACCAACTGAGCCACGCTGACACCACCAGGAGAGCCCACTTCTGAGCCCCGAGGGGAGGAGGACTTAGGAGAAGAGGACACAGCCCCTTCGGCGGCTTTGTCCGGATCCGTCGCCCCATCACCTGGCATCGTTAGGGGGACCGAAGATGGGGAACCGACCGGGAGCGCTGGAGTGTCCTTAGACTCTGTCGGTGCTCTCTTAACGGGCGGCACTGGTGCCTTGGAAGGCAGGGCCAAAGCTTGCGCCTCCGAGGTCTTCACGGTGACCCTGAGCGGAGTCACCCTGGGCTTCACTGGTCTCTCTCCCCCGACGGCCCAGCCTTAGCCCGGTCTTTTTTGGGATGCTCACCTGAGTCCTTGGATCCTCAGGCTGTCTTGGGAGAAGGCCACCGTGAGTGGAAGAGAGACCGGGACCTGGAACGGTGTCGGGACCGACTACAGTCCTTTTCGCGGGACCGCTAAGTCTTGTCCTTTTTCTTCTGCTTCTCCCCAGAGGTGTGCACATCCATCTTCTTTTCAAGCAGAAACGCTTTCAAGGCTTTCAGGCGGCAGATCTGGGTTCAGCTCGTGAATTTCTGACAGGCCGAACAGGCCGCGGTGTCATGGTCAGGCCCGAGGCAGAAAATGCACTGCCGATGACAGTCTTTTGATGGGATTTGGTGGCTGCAACTGCACTTATTAATATTGGGCCCCGCCGAGAAGACCAATCAATCAATCAATCAATCAAGTCTTTATTTAACCAGGCATTCATCATTGAGCAGACACTCATTTGCAAGATGGACCTGGGTGTAGCATGAACAATTGTATATACAGGTCAACACAGGTATTTACAAGGCAATACAGATAATACTCTTTACGGAGAGGAAGAAAAAGAAGTTCATATGTACATAGAATTATACAGATATTGTACAGATTATGCGGTATTTTACACACAGAAGTGTTTATAGGAAGATAAAGCAGGTTATCTAAGATTGCAGGAGGAAGTAACGGAAGAAAAAAAATAAAAATATACACCAGGTAGAGGTGAAGGTAGGGGGGAAGGGAGGGAGGTAGGGGGAGAAAGGCTAGGAGGGCATGGTGCACAGAAAGGAGTTGGTAAACGGGATGTAGAGAAGGTGGATGGAGAAAAGGAGTATGTGTGAGCCCCGAGATTGAATGCTATAAAGTATTGGGCATAGTAGGATGTCACAACCCAGGGTAGTGAGCTCCTATCCGAGGTTGGGAGAGGAAGAATAAGGGGATGGACGGGCCTAGTGTTGATAAGACAGGGGGATAAGAGAGAGAGAGAACAATTAGGCTGGTGAGGAGCAAGCTGGGGGGTCAGTACTAAAAATTGGGTCTAGGCGTGGCTATATACCAGTGCAGACACCGGTACTGGGTCTGAGTGGGTGAAGCAGTTACATACTTCTCTGATAGTACAGAAATAAAGCATCTTGAAGGCATTTATACCGATTACAGTGCTTAATTTGAGGTTTTTTTGTAGATCGTTCCATAAGGTAGGTAGCACGAAGCTTATGGCTGCCCTGTCAAGCGGGATTTTGCTTTGGGTACTTTAAGTGTAATAGCTGAGTAACTTCTTAACGCGTATTTCCCAATTATGCTCAGGGGAAGACAGCAGGAGATATAGTAAGGCAGCTTATTAGAGATGGCTCTATAGGTCCAGAGAACGGCGTTTCTGTGGCGCCTGAACTTTAGTGATGTCCACCCCACTGCCGCATATAGGGTGCAATGATGCGTGTCGAAGGGGAGTCCCGTTATAAACCTCAGTGCTCGATGGTAGAGTGTGTCCAGTTTAGCCTTGTAAGAGTTGGGGCATTGGCTGTAGAGGAAGTCAGCGTAATCAACCAATGATAGGAAAATGGATTGGACCAGTTGTTTCTTGGCATCTCTGGTGAGAAATTGGTTGATTCTAAAAAACAATCCAAGCCTTTGCCGAAGTCGTTTTAGCAAGTCCTCGATATGTTCAATGAAGGAGAGTCTTTGGTCTATCCAAACTCCCAGATACTTGAATTTTGTAACAAATTCTAGTTTTTCAACTAGAACTGTGGTAATTTGGGGAACTGTCCCACTGGACACAGGGTTAGCTGCATGGATAAAAGGGGAGAGGACCATCGCTTTAGTTTTTTTGGCATTAAGGAGTAGCTTTTTTTGGAGGAGTTGGCTTTGAAAAAGGTTGAATTCTGACTGTAGCTTATTGCAGGCAGCTTCAGGTGTTGGGCAACACGTAGAGAACTGTATCATCTGCAAACAGATGGATGTTGGCTTCTTTTATACAGTAGTCAATGTTATTAATGTAGATTGCAAAAAGTGAGGGCCCTAATATAGAACCTTGAGATATCCCTCTTTGCAGAGTTTTTAAGGGGGACAGACCTCCTTCGGCTTTAACTTGTTGAAGGCGCCCTGTAAGATAGTCAGTAAACCAACGCAGAGAGGAGGGGTCCACACCTATGGTTTGAAGGGAGGAGAGGAGCAGTCTATGGTCGACAGTGTCAAAAGCCTGGCTTAGATCAAGGAAAACAGCACAAATATAGTTTTTGCTCTCAAGATTACGCTTCCAGTCGTTAGTAACTTTGGCGAGGGCTGAGATAGTGCTATGTTTAGCTCTGAATCTGGACTTACATAGAAACATAGACTTTGATGGCAGATAAGGACCGCTTGGCCCATCTAGTCTGCCCATTTCCCTACCTACAGGATAGGCCGCAGATCCTAGTTAACCAACAGCCTATTTCTTCCTACCCCCCACAAGAATTGCATTATGTCTGTCCCATGCATTCTTGAATTCTCCCTCAGTTTTAGACCCCACAACCTCCTTGGGAAGGCTGTTCCATGCATCCACTACCCTCTCTGTGAAATAATACTTCCTCATTGTCCTAAACCGCCTCCTTCTATCTTTAAATTGTGTCCCTTGTTCTTGCAACGCCTCTTTTCTGAAAGATGCTACCCTCTTGGACTTTGTTGATTCCACTGAGGTACTTAAACGTTTCTATCATGTCCCACCTCTCCCTTCTTTCCTCAAGGGTATACATATTAAGCTCCTTTAGTCTCTCCTCATACGGCTTCTCTTGCAGATCCTGCACCATTTTAGTTGCCCTTCTCTGGTCTACCTCTATCCTATGTCCTTGCGGAGATGGAGTCTCCAGAACTGGACACAGTACTCCAGATGGGGTCTCATCAACTGTCTGTGCAGAGGGATAACAACTTCCTGTTTTCTGCTGCTGATGCCTTTCCCTATACATCCCAGTATACCCCCAGCCCTCCCTACTGTCTTCTCACATTGCTTGTTAACCTTAAGGTCATCTAATATGATTACCCCCAGGTCCCTTTCCTTTCCTTTTTTGTTGTTGTTACTACTCCCCCATTGTGTATTCTTCCCCTGGGTTCTTGTTTCCCAGGTGCATTATTTTGCACTTCTTTGCATTGAATCCTAGCTGCCATACTTCTGACCATTCCTCCAACCTTGCCAAGTCCCTTTTCATCCTTTCCACGCCTCCTTGTGTATCAACCCTGTTGCAGATCTTTGTGTCATCTGCAAAAAGGCATACTTTTCCTTCCAGTCCCTCTGCAATGTCACTGATGAAGACATTAAAAAGGATTGGACCCAATACTGAACCCTGCGGTACCCTACTAGTAACCCCTCTTTCTTCAGAGTGGACTCCATTTACAATTACCTTCTGTGTCCTGTTGTGCAGCCAATGTTTTACCCAGGCTACCACCCTGGGACCCACTCCCAGGCTGGTTAATTTGACTATTAATATTTTGTGTGAGACTGCATCAAATGCCTTGCTAAAGTCTAGGTAGGCCATGTCCACAGCCCTCCTGGTCTACTACTTTGGTCACCCAGTCAAAGAAATCTATTAGATTTGTCTGACATGACCTTCCCGATGTGAACCCATGCTGCCTTGGGTCCTGTGCTCCACTGGCCTCTAGGTACTCAACTATTCTTTCCTTCAGAAGTGACTCCATCACTTTCCCTACCACAGAGGTCAGACTGACAGGTCTGTAGTTTCCTGCCTCTGTCTTGGTCCCACTTTTGTGAAGGGGAATCACATCCGTCTTCCTCCAGTCCTCGGGTACCACACCATCCTCCCATGATTTATTAAAAAGAGTAGCCAGTGGTTTCACTAGTTCCTCCCTTAATTCTTTTAGAATTCGGGTGAATTCATCAGGACCCATTGCTTTGTCCACCTTCAGTTTTAGGAGTTCTTGCAGAACCTTTCTTCTGTGAAAGGACTGGGATCGACCCCCTATCAAGAGTGCTTCTGTTAACTGGTTAGGCACTTCCTCCTCTTTGTGAATACTGAGCAGAAATATTCTGCTCAGTATCCCTGCTTTTTCACTGTCCCCCTCTGCCCACCCACCATTCATTCTGTTCAGCCTCACTATCCCTCTCTTTGTCTTTCTATGCTCACTGATGTACCTATAAAAGGTTTTATCCCCCTTCTTAACTGAGTTGGCTATCTTTTCCTCAGTTTGGGCCTTTGCTATTCTGACTTCCCTCCCTGCTTCCTTCTGCCTTAACTGGTACAGTTGTCTGTCCTGCTCTTTCTGTGCTTCCTTATACTTCCAGAATGCTATCTTTTTCTTCCTGACTTTCTCAGTCACCTCTTTTGAGAACCATAGTGGCTTTTTCTTTCGTTTTGATTTGTTTATTTGCTTCTCGAAAAGGCTTGTTGCCTCTGTGATGGCAGTTTTGATGACTTCATTGTTGCTCCACACCTCCATCTAGCCTGTTTGCTAGTGCTTTTCTGATGCACTCTCCATCTTGCCAAAGTCAGCCTCCCAAAGTCCAGTACCCTCACTTTTGTATGACTTGACTCTGTAGCTGAGTTTAACGTGAACCACACTGTTTGATGGTCACTTGTCCCCGATGGCAACCCACTTCTAGATATGAGATCCTCTCACTGCCCCCATTTGAGAGTACGAGGTCTAAGATTGCTCCCTCACGAGTGGGTTCTGAAACTAGCTGTCTGAGGCCTGCCATCTGTAGGGCATCAAGAATGGCCCTACTCTTGGATGTGGCTGCAGCAAATGTGCTCCAGTTAACATCTGGCATATTCAGGTCTCCCATCAACAGTATCTCCCCTTTCTCTGCCATTTTAAGAATGCCTTTTATCATATCTTTGTCCATTCCCTTCCCCTGACATGGGAGTCTGTACACAACCCTTGTGCGGATTGTGGTGCCCTTTCCAGTCTCCAAGGTGACCCACAGTGCCTCCTCTCCTCCCTGTTTACTCTTTTGTTCAGTTGCTTTTATCCCTTCCTTTACATAGAGAGCTACTCCTCCCCCTCTTCTCCCCTGCCTGTCTCTTCTGTAGGTTATGTACCCTGGTATGTTAACATGCCACTCATGGTTCTCTGTGTACCATGTTTCTGTGACTGCTATGATATCCAGGCATCCCTCTTCCATCAAGGCCACCAGCTCAGGGAGCTTGTTGCCCAGACTATGGGCATTGGTACTCATTACCCTCCATTTCCTGATGGCCTTACTCCCTTTTGCCCCATCCCTGTCCTTCTTGCCTTTGTCACTTTCTCCATTTACCTCAGCCCTTCTCCCTATCTACACCTCTATGTTGGTGTTTGCCGCACTTACTACCGTGATTATTTGGGGGGGTCTAGGATTTCCCTGCTCCTTTCCAGTGCTCTCCCTTGGCTGGTTTAAATGTTTACAATGAAGCATTTAAACCTATCACCAGATCCTGGTTCCCTCCGGACAGATGCAGCCCATCATGCCAATATAGGCTTGCATCACTCCAGATGGACCCCCAGTCCCCAATGAAGCCAAATCCCTGAGCTCCACACCAGTTTTTCAACCACTGATTGAATCCCATGGTGCGGAACACCCTAGCCTCTCCTATGCCATAGATGGGCAGCACCTCCGAGAAGGTTACCGTGCGTGCTACTTGACTAAGGCCCCTCCCCAATTCCACAAACACTTCCTGCACTTCTCTAATCCCTTTCTTAGCCAGGTCATTTGTCCCTAGGTGGACAATGACATCCAGCTCCCTCCCCTATGCAGCTGCTCTGGCAATCCTGAGGATTCGCTCCCTGTCCCTCCAAGCCATGGCGCCAAGCAGGCACCTTACCTTTGTCTCCCCTTCCTCCCCCAGTTCTACCTTCTTAACAGTGGAGTCCCCCACCAGGAGTTGTTTTCTTCCCCTGCAGGGTCCCCTGCCACCCTCATGTGGGGCTCCTTTGTGGAGGTTCCCAGCATCCTCCTTGGTCTCCACTGCGGGTGCCTCCATAGAGGAACCACACTTTGCCAGAATGGCATAGGAATTGTGGAGAGGTACAACTGGAGGGATGCACCTCTGCTCCACCACCCTCACCCTCCCTGAGCCCACTGTGGTCCAACCACCTCTTTCTTGGCAACTTGAGGCAATGGCAGTGGCACTGGTGGCCCCTGGATGGAAGAGAGGTCCCACAAATCCTGGCCAACTCAGCCTGGAGATGAGCAACCTCCTCCTCAGCCCAGAGAGGTACCTGCAGATGGGACAACACCGCATCCTCCAGAACGCTCCTGGAAGACTGTTGCTCCACAGCCACTGCACTGCACCACTCCAGTCATGTCTTATTTCTGGCCCTTAACTGTTTGCAATTCTTACTCTTTCCTATGTTTTTTTTTCTCTCCTTACTTTCTGCCTGTGTGCCCTTAGCTCCTGATTGTCCTGTTCTGAGACAAGAATATCCTATATTTCTCAGTAGACCACTTACTTGCTCAGAGGCAGACCTCCAGCTAGCTAGAGGGGCCAGAGAGCTACTCTTGCCCTTCTAGGATGTTGGGTCTTTGGTGGTTCTGTGATCGCTCACTTCCTGCTCCCAAACAGGAAGTTCCTGTTGTCAGTCAAATCCTGTGCCTATAAAAATAGAACTAGCTTTGGCTGGGGGGGTGGAGGGGAGGGAAGGAGGGCAATATAGTCCCAGTAGAGAAGTCCAGTCACACAGCAGTCCTTTCTCCTGGTGTCTTCTGCCAAGCTATTCTGCATAGGGCTGCATAGGATTTAGCAGTTCCCTAGACTCAAGGTGAGTCCTCAGCTGTGCATTTACAATTTTCTCTAGGAGCTTGGACAGGACTGGAAGGAGGGAAATTGGCCTGTAGTTATTGAGATCACCAGGGTCACCTGATTTGAACAGTGGTATGACATGTGCTGTCTTCCATATAGGTGGTAAGGTGCCCTGAGACAGGGATAAGTTAAAAGGTGGTGACGGTATTGCTAGTATGTGGTAGGCAATTTTTAGGTAGTAAGGGTCAAGGGTGTCTGCCCCAGCACTTTTCTAGTATCCAACTGAAGCAAGAGGTCCTCACCTCTTTCAGTGGAGCAGGTTGAAGCGAAAGGCGGCTAACCTATCGGAGTTTCAGGCAGTTGGCTGTCAGTCCGGGAGCAAGTATGTTTGCAGAGGAGTTATCAAATGCCATGCCTGCAGTAGCAAAGTGGTTATTGAATCGCGCAACATATCCATCTTTTCGGTTATAGTCAAGTTGCCAGAGGTAATCTTGGTGGGGAAAATTTTCTGGGGAGTGGCCTAGCAGATCATTGATTGTGTTCCAGAGCTTGATTGGGCTCTTTGTGGCAGAGTCGAGTTCGGATTTGAAGAAGGTGGCCTTCGATTCTCTGATTGTTTTGGTACATAAATTTTGTAGTCTCCTGAACTGGTTCCAGTCCTTTGCAATGTTCAGCCTGCGCACTTTTTTCCAGAGCTTATCTCTTTCTAGAGGCAAGGACTTGATCTGAGGGGTGAACCATTTACAGGTTTTGGTCCTAGTTCGAACTTTAATCAGGGGCATACTTACTAAGGGCCCTTGACAGAATGTTGTGGAAGATATTGTAAGCTGACATAACTGTTTGGCCAGTGAAATCTTGCCACCGGGAGTACTTTAAGCTCGCTTAGGTAGGCATGTTCATTGAAGTGCGCCTGGATCTCTTCATAGAGAACTTGCTGATGGGTGCTGGGTTGTTGGTGGATCTTACTCCGCAATAAAACAATGGTCGCTGGCGTCTGAGAAGAAGACATCAGCGTGGGAGAGGAGATGAGGTTTGCTCACCATTAGTACATCCAAAAGTGTACTTTTACTGGGGTTCTTCACGTTTGGGCATGTTGGTTCAGTAATAAGTTGAGTCAGCCCATGTTCATCACAGAAGGATGCAAGGTGGGGGCAGCTGTGTTAGAGAGCCAGTCAAAGTTGAGGTCTCCTAAAATAATAGTTTCTGGCAGCCCCTGTCCCAACTTGTCACTTAGATATGACACAAGCTGTAGGTCAGCAGACGGTGGTCTGTAGCATCCTATTACGCAGAGTGCAGTAGTCTGTGTAGGTATTTGAATTAGCTGGCGACAGATGCCGAGGATAAGCAGAAGGCAGAAAATTTGTCTTTAACGTAGATAGCTACCCCTCCTCCTCTGGCATGCCTAACAACTCTGAACAAGGCATAGTTGGGTATGTTTAATTCTCTATCAGTGGTGCTGGGTCCAAGCCAAGTTTCGGAAATCACAAGTATATCAGGAGAGGTAAGATTTACCCAGGTTTGTATTAAGGTTATCTTTTTAAGGAGGCTACATACGTTAATATGCAAGAAGCTTATTCCTTTTAAATTTGCTAGTTCTGCTTGCAAAGCAATAGCTTCTGGGGGGCCAGGGTTGAGTTCTACGTTGCCTGAACATAGCAGGAGGATAAGTAGGATTTTTCTAAGAGCGCTAATTATAAGCTTGTTATTCCTGCCTTTCTCCCATCTAGTAGATCTGATGTTTTTAGGGACTGGAAAGTAGCCACCATAGAAGAGCTGATCTGTTGTAGCAAGAGCTAGTACCCCTACCACAATAGCGGGAGAGATGAAGTCTGCGTGGTGGGAGGTGGGCCTGTGGTGGGGGAGTGTTATAAGTACTACTGGTATGTGTGGTCCAAGAGCAGGTTCGAGGTATTGGTACTTGGAATCAATGGAGGCAATTAGTTGATAAGTTGCCATGTGGTGTATACAGCACAAGGTGCCGTTGTAGACCAAACATGATGGTAGTTCAGGTGTCCAATGCTGGGCAGCTGGTATCAGCAGAAGAAGGGGCAGTATAAGGAGCCATATAGGGCCTGACATGATGGTACCTCAAAAAAGGAGCCACTCAATTAGCCCAGGGGCCAGTGGGGTTGCTGGATTAATGCAGCTTATCAGTAGCTTTCCGATCCAGGTCGACCCAAGTTTGATAGCATTAAAAATATTAGCGGTGAAGGCACAGCCAAGGAGAGCCTATGCGTTTTAGTAAGGCGAGGCCCTGAGAGTTGGATCCTGTAGGCTGGACAGAGAAGAGGATCACGAGCTAAGTCTCTATTGGGGCACTGCGCCGAGGATGTGGACTAATATTTTGCAGGCGGGTACTGTATTTAATAATCAGCGGAGGTGGGGGGCAGTCGAAAAGTCATGGCAGTTGCCATACCTTGTAGGGCCTTGGATCCATGTCTGCAGTCTCGAGCGTCAGCTAGAGGGGTGCTGACCGCCCTGTAGCCGGGAATCCCGTGGCTTAGGAGCTGGGAGCCTGAGCGACAGTTCCTTGGCTGAGAGAGAGAAGGAGAGGGAGGGTTAATAAAGGGGATTCACATAAAGGGTTAGACAGAACAGCGGGGAGTCCAAAATTTGCAGAACAAAAGGACCTGTGTTACTTTGGCACCCAAAAGTGTCTAGGGCCAGTGCATGTATGCAGGGAAAGGGCTGTAGACACTAGATTTCTTTCCCAAACCACAATTCAAGTCCTTTCAATGACAGACTGGGTTAACACTTCGGGTTTTTAACATTTGTCCCAACATAAACATTTTTAGGGTTTAAACTCAAAGAGCAGAAGCCGGCTTCCACCAGGGACCAATCAGAGTGTGGTCTGAGGGGCGTTCAATCCAGGTTGGTTGCAGCAGTTGCCGTACATTGTAGGACCTTGGGTCCATGTCTGCAGTCTTGAGCGTTGGCTAGAGGCGCGACCGCCCGGTAGCCGGGAATCCCGAGGCTTAGGAGCTGGGAGCCTGGGTGGCAGTTCCTCGGCTGAAGGAGAGAAGGAAAGCGAGGATTAATAAAGGGCATTCATACAAAGGGTCAGACAGAACAGCAGGGAGTCCAAAATTTGCAGAACAAAAGGACGTGTATGGTACCAGCAATGCCAAAAGAGGTAGTGAGGAGTAGTAGTAGGTGGTTGCACCCCAAGATAGTTTGTTTGGTGTTGCTTACCTGCTTAACTGCTCGCTGGTTTATAGTTGAAAGGGTATATAGTCAAATTAGGGTGAGGTCCCTAACAATAGGGCAGGTAGAGCAGTAATTGAGAGGAGTTAGATGGAGTGGCTGGAGAAAAGGTTGAGAGGACATGTGTGATGCTGTGGGTGGGACTGCTTTAAAAAGGGGCGGTGAGAAAGTGGGTCAAGTCAGGTATTGAAGACAGGGAGGCCAATAGCATGAAAATGTGCAGCAGTGGAGTGACCAATCTGCTTCTAGGCTGAGGAAGGGGTGGAGTAAGGGTCTATTTAATACTGTGGGGGGGGCAAAAAATTCAGTCCAGAACAAAGCACAGAAAGAGATTTCCCTGAGATCAGGAAGCGCCAGGCATTGGAAAATCAGCCAAGGAGTACAGCTGCCAATCAGTGCCTGGTTCCTCCACTGGGCATCCAGTCAAGAGTGGCATTCAAAACCATGAGTTTCGGAGGTCCGGTGCGTAACTGAATCTGTCCGGGGGTCGGTCGAGTGGTCTGTTAGCTGTGGCCTGCTCGGAGAGAGCCAAGGCCACAGGAGCAGCTTGGGAAGCCCACAGATGGGCTGTCTGTGGAACAAGGAGGGAAACACAGAGGATTAAATACAGCTAGAGTACAATAGCAAGCTCAGTGGGGGGCAGACAATGGGGAAAGACAAAGCATGAGGTAAAGAGGTGGTAAATGCAGGGCAATTATTTGGAGCCAGAAGAGGAGTTAATGGGGGCTGTGCTTTGGCACGGGACGTCTGAGAAGGACAGCAGCAGCGGGGGGTGTAAGGAAGGGTTTGTAGGTAAGGCAGAGAAGAAAGTAAGCTTAGAGAGACAGCATTACAAGTGGGCAGAGAAATTAATAACTGGCAGAGTGACCAGTGGGAAGGCAGCGTTCGTCAGTAGGGCAGAAATGGAAACTGCAGCAGTCTTGCTCAGTAGCTAGGTCAAGCAGTCAAACATCGGCTACTATACAATACAGTTTGTCCAGCATTAAGTAACACTGAGAGGCTAGACTAGTGGCTTGTAATAGACTAGCTAAGCTGGCAGGTAAAGTAAGACCAATTGATGCATAACATATGTAGATTACATTAACAAAAATTCAGTCCAGAACAAAGCACAGAAAGAGATTTTCCTGAGATCAGGAAGTGCCAGGCATTGGAAAATCAGCCAAGGAGTAAAGCTGCCAATCAGTGCCTGGTTCCTCCACTGGGCATCCAGTCAAAACAGTGGCATTCAAAACCATGAGTTTTGGAGGTCCGGTGCATACCTGAATCTATCTGGGGGTCAGTCAGGTGGTCTGTTAGCTGTGGCCTGCTCGGAGAGAGCCAAGGCCACAGGAGCAGCTTGGAAAGCCCACAGATGGTCTGTCTGAATCTGTCCGGGGGTCAGTCGGGTGGCCTGTTAGCTGTGGCCTGCTCGGAGAGAGCCAAGGCCACAGGAGCAGCTTGGGAAGCCCACAGATGGGCTGTCTGAATCTGTCCGGGGGTCAGTTGGGTGGTCTGTTAGCTGTGGCCTGCTCGGAGAGAGCCAAGGCCACAGGAGCAGCTTGGGAAGCCCACAGATGGGCTGTCTGAATCTGTCCGGGGGTTAGTTGGGTGGTCTGTTAGCTGTGGCCTGCTCGGAGAGAGCCAAGGCCACAGGAGCAGCTTGGGAAACCCACAGATGGGCTGTCTGAATCTGTCCGGGGGTCAGTCGGGTGGTCTGTTAACTGTGGCCTGCTCGGAGAGAGCCAAGACCACAGGAGCAGCTTGGGAAACCCACAGATGGGCTGTCTGAATCTGTCTGGGGGTCAGTCGGGTGGTCTGTTAGCTGTGGCCTGCTCGGAGAGAGCCAAGGCCACAGGAAACCGATGATGGCGAAGACATGCATTGGTAGACCATCGAAAACTGGTGGAAAAACACAAACAATACGAAAATGAGAACTTTTGCTGGGTTGGCAAGCCAAGATGAGCAGGAACTCTTCACGTGCGCAGGACGTGGCGGGAAAAGAACTGGGGTGGAACTGGGTCCACCCCCTTTTATAACAGAGCTGACGCTGGGGTGGAGCCAACATCGGGGGCGGTCCCTGCTGGGTATTGCTGGCTGAGAAGTTTCCGAAGGGTCCTAGTGACTGCGGCATAGTCCTAATTGTGATAGCCTGCTGCAAGAGCTCCCACTCGAAGTAAGATAAATTATTACAACACAGAAATTACCCTTTAATTATATTGGGTTACTTGATCTTCATACAAGCTCTATCTGGTCCACCCATTCTGAAATTTCTGAGTCTGCTGTGATAACTCTAAAGCAAATTTCTCAAGCTTCTGAATGTTATGTACCCCCTCTACCCACTCTGCAATAGTATGTGGCTCTTGTTTTAGCCACGTCCCTATTAGTGTTTTTAAGGCAGCAGCTATTAGTAGGACCCATAAATATCTTTCATCCTTACCCCCTCAGTTCTGGTGGATAAATACTCAAGACCAAGTGTTCCAGGACAGGCTGTACTGAAATGGTAAATAGGTGAGTCAAATGGTTTCCCACCTGTCTCCAAAAAGTTATCTCTGGGCACCTCCAAAAGACATGTGCTTGGGTAGCATGAGTCTTCCCTCAACTCCTCCAACATTCTGTGGAGGCCCCTGAATGGCCATGTGCTGCCTGGACCAGTACTAAGAAAAAGCAGGCCTGTATTTTCCACCCAAATTCTCTACATGTAAGAGATGAGGTGGTTCT
Source organism: Neoceratodus forsteri (assembly GCA_016271365.2). Taxonomy (NCBI): domain Eukaryota; kingdom Metazoa; phylum Chordata; order Ceratodontiformes; family Ceratodontidae; genus Neoceratodus; species Neoceratodus forsteri. The sequence continues at coordinate 152,379,815 of CM028131.1, read as the reverse complement.
CCAGGTGTTTCTCCAGACTGAGGCCCATTGTGCCTCCGACAAAGAAATGTCAAGACCTCCCTCCCATTTCTGTTTGAAATAAAGTGAAGAAGTATCTAAATCTGCTATGTAGTTAGCACATAGGAGAGAGATAGCCCATTCCCCACTCATCGAGGACCAGATTTTTTGGAAGGGGATCCTATCTACATTCTTTGCTCCCTCAAATCCCACCTTTCTCACTTGAGCTTGTATGCATTCCCTATTTGGAAAAATCTCAAGCGGTCCCTCTGTCCCCATCCAAAGGTTTGCTGTGCTGCCTCAAAAGACATGAGGGTGGACCCCGTGAACAACTGAAATGGAGATGTCATGCCCCGCCTGGCTTGCTGTTTGAACCATCCATCATTCATGGATGGAGTAAATTGGGCATCATAGGACCACAATCTATATTTCCATAATTGTTTTCCAGTGAGGAGTCTCCGAGTCCCTCTCCTCCACCCCTCGAAGACTACTGCTATACCTGAGAACTTTGTGTTAATCACCTCAAGGTCATTCTCCATGAAGAGGATAGCCCTTATCAGGGGCTCCTGGTGTTCAGTGACATCTGTTTCCAAAGCAAATCATATTATGGGTTACCCCACAAAAGAGCCACCCTCATCTGGGCTGCAACCAATATCCATGTAGATTAGGGAGAGTCAGTCCCCATTGCTGCTTAGGTAGATATAATAAAGCTCTCCTAACTCAAGGGTGACCGTTACCCAGAGAAAGGTAAGGAACATCCGTTGCCACTGCTTGATATTCTTCCGAGGCACTCTACAGGGGACACATTGAAACAAATAGAGCAGTCGGGGGAGGGTGTTCATTTCCAGAGTCTGCACTTTGGCATATAGGGAAAGTGGCAGAAGGGATTGTGATGTGGACAGCCAGTTCTGAGTGCTGTATGATTTATTTTTTTTTGTAATATAAAAAATGTGTATGGACTGTCTCCCATGAGAAATGCTGAACCAGTATGTGAGATCACACACACAGGTTTTAGATACAAGGTGTTACATGGCAGGCCAGAAGCTAATTACAGACTTTTCTAAGTTAATTATAGCTTTAGCTGCTAAAAGGGAAATCAGCATCCCTTTTATGACGTTTCAAAGGAGAAACCAGGTCTAGTACACTGGTGCAAAATCATAAATGTTTTGGTGTCTGTGTGAGAGAGGATACTGCCCACAGATCAAAGAGAGTCATTTGAAGAGCATGAGTTATGCTGAGGTTGCAGAATGTAATACTTGAAAAAGACATCCTGTTTTTATATAGATATATTTTTTTTACATATTCTGACAGGGAGGAGCTAGGTGACCTCATGCAAAATAGGTGGGGAAAACCAGCTTTTAAACATTATTCTGTTTTCCTTCAGAGACACTTTTATCTAGACTCTGACAAAGAAACATCTTTGGAGCACTTTAAGCAGGTATTTAGAGAGAGAGAGACACACACACACATCTAGGTATGGTAGTAAGAACTACATGGTTTAAAACCTTGTTCTTTTAATAGATTTGTATGTCTTGTGATATAATAGTTCTGTGTTGTATGTTTTACATATTATCTATTTTAGTAAAACTCTTTTAGAGCTTACTTGGTCTGTCTTTGATTTCTTTCCTTTACAAGTAGAGTACATATGGTTACAGCAGACACTGGGCATAAGCTTGAATGGTGATACCAAACTGGAAAAAGGTAAGAATAATCTGAGGTCTTTATTAAAGTTTAAGGGTTGATTTTTGTACACCTGGTTAGGTGCCTGTAGGCAAAGATATCTGGCCCCCCAAAGACAGATATATTTGAGCCTGTGCATTGGCTACGCTAGCAAGAGGTTCACAATTTGAATCCCTCCAAGACTTGAGACCAAAGGTTGATTAGAACCCACAAAAACAGACAAGAGGGTTACCTTGTTCTGTTAAACTGTTCACAAGACTGCGTTCGGAGATTGGCACTTTGGGAGTACAGGGCTGACCTGCTGAGTGGGTTTGTGACAGGGATCACCTCCTGAAGTCAACCCTTAGTTGACTCATCGGGGAAGGTAATGTAGGCTATAAAGCTGTGAGTTGTCTATGTCCACTTTGATACAAAGGTATTTCACAGACCTCATGTTCCAGGCCATTGAAAAAAGTCTACACAGAGAAAGTGGAGCATCATAAAAATAACTCAAAACCTCTGTTTTGGTTCTATTCAGGGTGTATCCTGAGAGGGTAGAGAATGTTTCAATCTGTTCAAATACTGCTCATAGTGAGGTATCTGGACTTGAAAGGTACAGTCTAATTTACTCCATTCTACTTCGATTACAGAGCAGAAGGAGCCCTTTCATGTGCTATAAATGTTTACTCCTTAAGTCTTACTGTTATTGAATGAAATGGAAGCTGCCATTTTTGGTCCTGGCCTCCATGTGCAGACCAATCAGAATCAAAGGGTCCTAATTACACTGCCTTCTGGGTGAAACTGTGAACTTTCCAGTTGGCGCCTAAACCCACCAATGGAAACACTCAGACTCGGACCGACAGCTAAGACGACCAACCAGAATACAGAGATTCCGATCTTTTGTGGGGAACTGTTTGAACAGTCAGTTTCATCAAGTCACAGAGAAGGAAGCAGCCTGTGAATGAGCTGAGAAAAACGCAGGGGGAAAGGCCTGTCTTGCTTTCTCTGCAGGACTTGGAAGTATAGTGGACTGCTTCAAAGCAGAAAAAAAAAGAAAATACTTTTGTGGCAGTCTGGCTCGAGCTTGTGAAGGAGGTGGAAACTGTGCAGCTCAGCTGTCTTCACAGGAAGAGGCCTGTCTTGCCTCCCTGTGAGCAGTTTGGATTCTTGAGAGGGACTGATTAAACCCAGGACTGCAGCCAGCAGAGTGTGGTTTCAGCAGCCCAGAGCTGAAGTTGAAAGCCAGTCTGGATAGAAAGGAAAAGCTTTTTGCTCTTCAGTCACTCGTAGTGTGGCACAGACTGCTGTGTGGAGAGTGCTACATGTACTCTTGTTTTAAGCTGGGGTCAGCATTGTGTGGAGAAAGACTCCTTCCAAGAGGGGGAGACCGACGTGGGTTTACTTTTGTTCTGGCATTCCAGGTTAATGATTACTAGCAAGCAACCAAGTTCTCAAGGACAATCTCTTTGTTTGGGCCTTTGCCATTCATGGACCTAACTGTTTCTGTACCAGTGCCATCATCATCCCGGCGAGAGACCAGCCTTGAATAGTCAGCCCCTGTGGAGAATCAAAGTGCAGGTTGTGGCCACCTACAGGGAAAGCCTATAAAGAGGAGATGAGTCGTGTCGGCCCCGGTCCCCACCAGCATCTTGAAGGAGCAGCAGGTCTTCAGTTTCGCCAGTCACAGCGTCAATTTGTCTGGGTACAGTGAGTAGTAGAATGCATCCCCACTGCTTGTTTATATAAAATACCACAGACATGTTGTCCATCTGCATAAGCAAGGGTCCCTGAGTGAGGTCCTCCTGGAATGCCTGAAGGGCGTAGAAGACCACTCTCATATCTAAGTCGTTGATGTGTAATGCCAACTCTAGAGCTGACCACATGCCCTGCATCTGTTGACCTCAGAAGAGGGCTCCCCATCCAAGGCCAGAGGCATCAGTAGTCAGGATCTATTGCGTTGAAGCTGTCTGGAAAGGAACCATCGACACTAGGTTGGGAGACGACTGCCACCAGGACAGAGTTTGCAATGCAGCTCTCGAAATCTGAATGGATTGCTCTAGGTTATCTGAACTTTGAACCCACAGAGTTCTGATGGTCCACTGAGGTACCCGCGTATGTAAGCGTGCCAAGGGCATGGTCACTATGGTGGCTTCCATGTGACCTAGCAGTTGCAGCATGGTCCAAGCTAGAACCTGGGCGGAGGAGGAGACCCAACGAGCCAGGTTCTGCAGTCAAGCACCCCTGTCTGGCGGAAGAAAAACTCTCCCTTTCTCCATGTTCAAGATGGCCCCTATGTACTGTAGGCACTGTGAGAGCCAGGGACATGACTTGGGGATGTGCAGTATGATACCTAGATTCTGAAACATCATGAAAGTATCTGACAGAGTGGACAGGAGTTGTGCTCTGGAAGGAGCAGGCAGGAGCCAATCGTCTATGTAGGGGTAGACAAAATGGCCCTGGTGCCACTACTGCGAGGCATTTCGTAAAGACTCACAGGGCTGAGGAGAGGCCAAATGGCAAGGCTCTGAACTGATAATGCTGTCTCTGAAAAGCAAACCTGAGGAATCTCCGGTGAGCTGGAAGAACCGGGATGTGCAGGTTGGCATCCTCCATGTCCAGGGAACAAAGCCAGTCCCTGGGGGTTGCAATCAGCACTTTTTTGTGTGCAATACTGAGCTTACTGTTTGTAAGTACCTTGTTTTATTAAATCTCTCAGTAAAAAGAAGTCTACTGAATTCACTGTTGTTTGGAGTGCTGGTTTCTTATCAATACAACAAAGCCAGTCCCCCTGATGTGCTGTAGCATGGGGATCAGGCCTGGCAATGTCACCATCCTGAACCTCTTGTATTCTATGAAGTGGTTCAGGAGGCTGAAGTCCAAGATGGGGCACAGGTTCCCCATTTTCTTAGGTACCAAGAAGAAGTGGGAATAGAACCCTGTCCCTCTTGGAGATGGAGGCATGGGCTTCATGGACTTCTTTGGACAACAGAGCTTGTATCTCCTCAGAGATGACAGCTGTGTAGGAATGGGACCACCGAGAAGGAACTGGAGGGTTGTTGGGAGGAATCTTGACAAATTCCAGAGTGTGCCCTTCCTCGATAATGTCCAGAAAGCAAGCGCCAGATGTGATGCTGGTCCACCCTTTTAGGTGAAGGGAGAACTGCCCCCCTACCATCTCCTCTATGGACTCTGCTGGGGGGGGCCGGGGTTGGCAAGGAGTCAGGCATGGGTCCTGGGGGTGGGTAGGGAGACCTGGGAGGATTTGGTACCCTGAGGCCCCACAGCTCCAGAGGGGTAGGAGGAGGCCTTTCATTTGAAAGAACCTCTAGACTGCTGTCCCTTAGACTTCTGGGAGGCTGGATGCAAAATGGCCTTTTGTTGCCCGAAAAGGGCTCTGACCAATACATTTGGAGGACTGACTGCACGGCCTTGCCAGAGTCCTGGAAATTTGTGATTATTTTCTGCGCGTCTTTCTGAAAGAGGACAGACCCATTGAAAGGGGCATGGAGGATGGCATCCTGGAGGTCTTGCCTGAATCCCAACATCCTAAGCCAAGAGCAGCATCTGAGAGAGACTCCAGTCACTGTGGTGCAGGTGGCAGTGTCAGCTGAGTTGTAGGAAGCCCATAAAATCTGTTTGCGCCAGCCCAGTGGCACAGAGGGCTGAGGTGCTGGTGCCTTACCTCGAACCATGCCAGCGACCTGGGTTTGGGAACGGACTCAGGATTCCGGGGGCGGGCAAGGGAAGGAGAGGATTGAGTATCCATAGGACTGCTCTCCTCTCCTGGGTGTAGCAGAGTGTCGTCGCTCTGCAGAGGCAGCACAAGGGGAACAACACAGAGAACTGGAAACTGCTCCACAGCTGGCCGGATGATGGATGCCGGTCCACCAATGCCCTGAAAGAGCCATGTCCACCTCAGCAGCACCCTGGGGCCAAGCTATTGCACTGGTCTCCCCTCCTGGTGCCTTCCCTCTTAGAGGAGGGGGGACCCATCTAGTGAAGGGTGAGGCTCAGGAAGGAACAGGTGGATTGGAAGGGACCTAGGTAGCCGAAGGAGTGGTGAGTCATGGAGCATGAAGGAGGGGGGAAACGTGCTTGCCTATGTCTAGACCTGATTGGAAAACATTCAAAAGTTCCACCTTGTTGGGGGAGTCTAACTGCTTCTGAGCGAGCTCCACGGTCTTTTTCCAGAGGGATTTCCAGTATTGCACTATATGAGCCAGAAAATTCAAGGCTCTAATGGTGCATGTGACGGAAGAGAAGACTTTCCTTCCAAGTTGATCCAATTTCTTGGATTCTTTATCACGCGGCTGCGAACTCATATGTTTAGACTGTTTAGTTCACCTGTGTGCTTCCGTGAGGATTAAGGAGTCTGCTTTAGGGTTCTCCCCCGGAAAAGGCTCATTTTTGGGGAACTTATAGAGCCGATCTGCTTTCTTCAGGATGGCTGTGGACCTGGATGGATGCCTCCATGCCAATTTAGTCACTTCTTGAAAAGGCGAGACTAATGGTGGGACTACCACAGGTTTGGGGTCACTCATACCCACAAAGGTAGCAAGCCTGCACCTTTCTGGATCCAATTCCTCAGTATCCCATTGATTGAGAAATTGAATATGGCGCATAACGTCCATAAAGGTTGGATCATCTGGGGCCAACCTGGATGAGTCCCTTTGATCCTCTGGAGGGGGAAGGAAAAGACCCTCCATCAGACAAGTCAGAAAATGATGACGAAGACCTCCTTCCTGAAGATTCCAAGGAGGGGGATCTGGATACAGCCCTTCTAGGTTTATGCCTGGTCTTAGCACAACTAGGAGACCTAGAGGAGGAGGACCTCCTACGACCCTGATGGCGATGGACTTCCTCATCAGGACCCTTCTTAAAGGGTGAGGGGACTCCTTGGGGGGGGGGAGTCTACCCTGTGGGAGGTGCTGCCGGTGGTGTCACTGGAGCAGGAGCCACAGGTGGAGTCACTAGTGCTTGAGGTTTCTCCTTGGGGAGAAGATCCCTCTTGACCGTATTCCACCTTGTGGTAAACAATGTCCCTACCTCAGCCAGGGAGACCAAGAGGGTCTGAGGACACTCTGGTTCCCCAGGAATGTCTGTAGGACCTGGCATCGGGATTGAGGGAATATACTGGGTCCAGGCATAAGATCAGGAACCTGTGGATCCCCTGTCTTCAGGTCCCCTGAAAGGACGGTTCAGGGGTGTCAGGTTGTTCGTTAGGTCTGGTGTATCTGGGACCTCCGACGACCACCCCTCTGGGGACTGGGCTGGGTACGCTGGCTTGGCTGGTGGATGGTCCCCAAGGGAAATGAGGCAGGAGCACAGGTGTAGCTGGCTTACGACCCCCATGCAACAGGGTCTCCTCCAGCAGCTTAATGACTTGCTTCAGGGAAGGTGTTGCCTGACTGAACTCAGAGGAAGAAGCAGATGCCAGGGTCTGCTGCTTGGAGTCCGACGACTGCTTCTTGGGGGAGCTATCTCTAGAGTGCTCCTGACGCTTATGCCTGTCATCAGGGCTGGAGGATGCACCTGACAACAGTGGTGTCCCAGCTGGCTGTCCGGCAGACTTTCTGCCATTAGAGGTCTTGGCTGAGTCTGTGGCCTTGGTCCCTGTGACCTGCTGGAAGGGCCAAAGGCTTAGAGAAGGTTCCGAAGGCCCATGCCCCAAAGGACCCCCACTCAACAACTGAATAAGGGTGGGGGCCTTCATCGACAGCAGTCCAGAGGAGGAGAGGCCTGCCGGGAGGTGGGGCCAAGTCCACTCTACTGCGGGAGTGCAAACTGGAGGACTTACCCTTCCAGTGAGGAGACTGGGAACAGGATTCAGACCTATGTGTCTCCTTTTCCTTATGATGAGGTTTCCCGCTGGTCCTCTGATCTTTGAGGGAAGACAGAGACCTGTGGGTGGAAGAAGACGATGAGGAGCCTGCTGGACTTTGCTGAGTTGTTGCTCCACGAGGCAGGCCTTAAGCATTCTCAAGCAGCGGATTAGGGTACGTCGATTGAACTTTTGGAAGTGCGGGCAGGCATCCGAGTCATAACTAGGCCCCAGACAGAAGAGGCCCGCTGAGTGGTCATCCTTGGCCAGGATTTGCTTTCCACAGGCGTACTCAGACTGCCGCCACTTGGCAGTAGATGAAGGTGAAGACATAAATGGAAAACTCAGCTGAAAATATAGAAAAAAAAGGTACGCGAAGCATACAAAATGGCAGTCAACAGTAGCAACAAGACATCCGTGGGGTCTATGTGCACGAGTCGATGGCGGGAAAAGAACTGAGGTGGGGATGGAGACTGCCCCTTGATACCACTGGCAGACGTCAGGGACAGACCAGCTTCAGGGGCTGGTCCCCGCTGGGTATTGCTGGCTAGATTTTTTTCCGTGGGGTCCTAGTGCCTGGTGGTATAGTCCTAATTGTGTAGCCTGTTGCAAGAGCTCCAACTCGAAGATCGATCAGTTTTTCTAAGGTTTCTCTACATTTTTATAACTATGGCATTCTATTCCTTTAAAGAAAAAATTAGACAGTTGGCACACTCTTAGTGGCATTCGTGCGTCACCAGCTTCCACGGATGCTGGGGAAGCACAGGCATCTTTGAGAGTACCCAGACCTCTGAGAAAGCTGTTGCTGATACCAGTGTGACACAATCAGATTTTATTAAAGAGAAAGCAGATGGAAACCAAGTACCATGTAGTTAAATTAATTAATTACTTAAAGCAGCAGTGCAACAAAATTGGGCAAACATTTTGACCCTAGTATTTTTCACTATTAAAATTCCAGGCATTTTCCAGTTTAATTTGGTGGTAAAATTTTCTAATTCCACCAACATTTTTGTATTTTAGAAATATTTTAATTAAGCCGGCCCGTTGGCGCAGCGGTGGGATTTCTGCTTGCAACGCCGGCGACCCGGGTTCGGGAACGGACCCGGGTCATCGGAGGGCCAGCCAGGGGGAGAGGGATGGAGCGTCCTATGGACTGCTCTCCTTCTCCAGGGGGAGGGTGGGGGAAGCACTCGGAGCGCTGAGGACTCCTGGCGGAGGCTGGGATGTCTCGCGCTGCCGCGCTAGTCTCTCTGGGAGGCGGGGTGGACACTGGCATCATTGTACATTAACGCCTCCGTGAGGAAAATATAGAAAACACAGGTGGGGCGAGGGCTACCTGTCTAAATGAAGCCCTCCCGGGAAGACCTTGAACAACCACTGTCGCTGCGGGTCCCCCGACCAGATACTGGTTCCGTGATCATGGAAGTACGTGACCACGGCCCCCCCCCCGGAAGGCAAGCCAGGGGTGACTGGGGAGCCCCAGCAGCCATAGACGGTGGTGGAGGCTTCCAGGGGCTGTGACCAGGGCCGACCAAGTGACAGGGGTCCTGCCGAAATAAAAAAAAAAGAAATATTTTAATCAAAAATAATTTTTTCAAGAAATAAAACTGACCACCATATTTTGGTTAGAAATATCACTGTAGACCTGTCAAGGGTTAAAATCAAGAAAATAAACTTATGGTTTTACAGCATATGAGGTACCTAGAAAAGTAGTTTTGACATGTATGCTAAAATCTTTTTTTATTGTAGCTGAAAGTAGCTTTTTTGGAAAAAACATTTTCTGTTGCATTGCTGCTTTAAAATCTTTGTCATTAAAAGGCCTTGACCTGGGATGAAAAAGAAGAGAGAAGTAAATTTGTAGAGTTTTCCCTTAAATTAAAAACTAGGCTGCCAGCTCTGTGCACGGAGCAATGAGGCACCCACTTGTGACGCTGGTGTCCCAGGTTTATGCCACCTGGCAGGGACGACAGTTGCAGAGACCAGCAGGCAGGGTTAAGAGCATCCATGCGGATGCTCTCCTCCCTGAGAGGGAGGGTTTGGCCTGCACCACTCTTTGAGGGGCTCCTGGTGGTCAGCCAGTAGAGGTGCACTTGTTGGCATGGGTGACCACGCTCTGCCATGAGTCTTTCCCAGGATGCTGCAAGTATGCAGCTGTCACATGGGAGGGGGGAGGAACAGAGAGAGAAAAATGGCCCATCCTGGGGCGCCAGATGATGGCCCCCTCCCTCCGTGGAATCCCTTACGCCACCATCTGCCCACTGCATTGTTCTTGGGCCCCTGACCGTCACCCCTGGTGACAAAAGGCAGTTCTCCACTGGTGGCAGCAGGGAGGCCCCCCCGGTCAGGGATAAACCAGACCATTGGGCGTGTCAATGAAACTTGGGGAGTCAGCAGGCAGGTGACAGCAGCAGGGTTTAGGATGGTCAGTCGAGGGGCCGAAGCTTTGGAAGCCTGAAGGAGTGGTAGTGCTCCAGGGGGCAGGGTGGAGGAGAAAAAATACAAAGAAAGAAAAGCTAGGCTATGAGGATCTTAGCTTAGCAACTGTGAGTGTAGCATCTCCAGTTATGTTTGCAATAAATATTGATATTTTATCAAAATTAATTAATCTAGCACTAAGTAGATTATGTGGCATTATAGATTTAAGATACCTATGAATTTCTGGTATTTTTTAACTTGAATAATATATATATTTTTTTTAATACAAGGGATTTGCTAAATGTTTGATATTTTTTTTCCTCTCTAATTTCTGCACCTCGTCCCTTGATCCCAGTGTCTCCCACTACCCCGTCACTGACCTGTTCAGTGGCCTTACTGGTTATCCACACTAAGGGTGGCCTGCCACTTAGGGTCATGAGGGCCTGCAGAGGAAGCAGAGTGGTCTGCGGCTTTTTCCTCCTGATTTTATTCCTGGAACGCCAGTGTGCAATCATATGGCGCCACTGCTGATGTCCCAGGTCCGACTACACTAGCCATCATTGTCACCCAGCCTCAGCCAGGTGATAGTCATGCAGTGGAATACTGGATCCCTCTCACCGGGGGAGGACAGCAGTCCTTAGGATGCTTAATCCTTCCTCACCCAGTCAACACCCACCACCCAAGCGAACCTGGTCCGTTCCTGAACCTTGGTCGTCAGTGTGGCAGGCGGTATAGCAATCAGCGCCTCTGCCTGCCATGTTGCTGGGCCAGCTCTGGTGTTTTTTAATTCCTCTACCATGTATGCAGGGTACACATTATCTTTATCAGCTATATAGAACTTTTCATCTAAATAATCTATCTAAAAACTAATAGTGCATGTGACATCATACTGTAGATAGGAACTTTCTAACTGAATTTTATATCATATTTTTAAAATATGCAGAATTTAATAAAAATGTGATGTCTGTTACTTTAGCAGCTAGGTATCTGAGGGCTTGTTACTTATCAACAAAGCTATTTGTGCTACACATCTTCTGGTCCTGTGGACGTCTTCAGACCTTTTGGGGTGAGATCACTAGGGCACTTGGAGCTATAATCCCTGTACAGACGCCATTAGAGTGGCCTTCGATGATTTTAGGGCACCCCCTAAAGAGATACAAGATATGGACTCATTATATCTCTGACCATATTAATAACAGCGGCACACAAGGCCATCACGAAGAGATGGCTAAGCCCTAACCACCCCACTAGGCAAGACTGGGTAAAGATAGTAGCCGCCATATCAGAGCTGGAGGAGCTCACCTACAAAATCAACAACAGTGGACTAGATGGGAGATTTGGCAATCCTCCAATGGGGTAGGTACTGAATGGCCAATATTTAGTCTTAAGACAGAGACGGAGAGGACTACTACTAAGGGGAAAATCTTTGGATGAGTGGGGGGACTGGAACTGAAACGGGAGGGCAGGCTGTGATCCGACCTAAATCTGAAAGAGATGATGATGAAATTAGTAGAAAACAAAAATTAAAAGAGACTTTAGCTGCTATGGATAATAATAATATAGTACCTTCTGATTGATTGAAATTACTGAGACAAATTGTACAGAATAAGAGAAGAACTGTTTCTTAATATGAGACGTGAATGGATTTTAACTGAATGTATAAAAATGATGTACCAGAGGTGCTGCCTGTCAATGGCATGAGTGTGGCAAGGGTACTTTGCACCATGCAGTTTAATGAATGGTTGAAAAAATGGTGTGGAGCACAGGGGTTTGGCTTCATTGGGGACTGGGGTTCCACCTGGAGGGACAGCAGCCTATACTGGCAGGATGGTCTGCATCTGTCCAGGAAGGGAACAAGTCTTTTGAGCAATCGGTTTAAACGCTTCATTGGCAAGCTTTTAAACTAGTCAAGCAGCTCCTGGTGGGGGAACTCAATTATTAGGGGGATAGAACTGGGAGGAGCTGGGAGAACTGAAGTAAGGTGCCTGCCTGGTGCCATGGCTTGGAAGGACAGGAAGCGCATCCTCAGGATCACGACAACAGCTGCAAGGGATTCTGAGCTGGACGTAATTGTCCACCTAGGGAAAAATGACTTGGCTCATCATGAGGTTAGAGCAGTGCAGGAGGACATTGCAGAGTTGGGGAGGGACCTAAGACAAGTAGCACACACAGTATCCTTCTCAGAGGTGCTGCCTGTCAAAGGCATGGGTGAGGCGAGGGTAATTGGCACCATGCAGTTTAATGAATGGTTGAAAAAATTGTGCGGAGCACAGGGGTTTGGCTTCATTGGGGACTGGGGTTCCACCTGGAGGGACAACAGCCTATACTGGCAGGATGGTCTGCATCTGTCCAGGAAGGGAACAAGTCTTTTGAGCAATCGGTTTAAATGCTTCATTGGCAAGCTTTTAAACTAGTCAAAGGGGGAGGCACTGACAAGCAACAGAAAAATCCCAGCCTCTCCCTACAAAACAGGGTACTAAATGAGAAAAAGACCAAGGTAGAACGGTCAGTGGGGGATGCTGCAACAGAAGGTAAAGCCATCAAAAAATGGAGAGCAATGAGTACCAATGCCCATAGTCTAGGTAACAAGCTCCTGAATTAGTGGCCTTGATGGAGGAGGAACATCTGGATATCGTGGCAGTCACAGAAACATGGTACACACAAACCATGACTGGGACGTAAACATACCAGGATACACTATCTACAGGAGGGACAGGGAGGGTAAAAGAGGAGGAAGAGGAGTTCTTTACATAAAGGAAGGAATAAAAGCAACAGAACAAAAGGGTAAACAGGAAGGAGAAGAAGCACTGTGGGTAAATTTGGAGACAGGCAATGGCACCACAATCCGCACAGGGATTGTATACAGACCCCCTTCTCAGGGGGAGGAAATGGACAAGGAAATGATAGAAAGTATACTTAGAATGGCAGAAAAAGGGGAGATACTGCTGATGGGTGATCTGAATATGCCAGATGTTAACTGGAGTGCAGTTGCAGCTGCCACTTCGAAGAGTGCAGTTATTCTAGATGCCCTACAGGGGGCATGCCTTAGACAACTAGTACTGGAGCCCACTCGAGAGGGAGCAATATTAGACTTGGTACTCTCAAATGGAGATGGAGAGAGGATCACAGATGTAGAAGTGGGTAGCCATCTGGGAACTAGCGACCATCGAACAGTATGGTTCACAATAAACATAGTGATAGAGTCAAGCCATACAAAGACAAAAGTACTGGACTTTAGGAGGGCTGACTTTGTCATAATGGGTGAGTGCCTAAAGAATGCACTAGCAAATGGGCAGGAAGGAGGGGTGGAAGAACAATGGGGAATAATAAAAACTGCCATCACAGAGGTAACAAGCCTTTGTGTGAAGCAAATAAACAAAACAAGACGATGTAAGAAACCACTATGGTTCTCAAAGGAAGTGGCAGTGAAGGTTCAAGAAAAAGAAAGCATTCAGGAAGTACAAGGAATCGTGAGAAGGAGCAGGACAGAGAACTGTATCAGTTAAAGCAAAAGGAGGCTGGGAAGGCAGTCAGAACAGCAAAGGCCCAAACCGAGGAAAAGATAGCCAACCAGTTAAGAAGGAGGATAAACCTTTATAGGTACATCAGGAGGCGAAGGAAGACCAAGGGAGGGATAGTGAGGCTTAATAAAGGGAGGGAGGGTGGGCAGAGGAGACTGCTGAAAGGCAGAGATACTAAACAAATATTTTCCTCAGTATTACGAAGGAAGAGAGGAGATACATAAAACAAACAGTAGTAACACTCTGGATACAGAAGTTGATACCGCCCATTTACAGAAGAAGGGTTCTGAAAGAACTCTTAAAACTGAAGGTGGACAAAGCAAGGGGCCTGATGGGATTCATCCCAGAATTTAAAAGAACTAAGGGTAGAACTAGTGACACCACTGACTACCCTTTTAACAAATCATGGGAGGATGGGGTGGTACCCGAGGACTGGAGGAGGGCAGATGTGATTCCCCTCACAAAAGTGGGAGCAAGGCAGAAGCAGGAAACTATAGACCTGTTAGTTTAACCTCAGTGATAGGGAAAATGATGGAATCACTTCTAAAGGAAAGAATTGTCGAGTATCTAGAGGCCAGAGGGGCACAGGACCCTAGGCAGCATGGATTCACAGCGGGAAGGTCATGCCAGACGAATCTGATAGATTTCTTTGACTGGGTGACCAAAGTAGTAGATCAGGGAGGGGCTGTGGACATGGCCTACCTAGACTTTAGCAAGGCATTTGACACAGTCCCACACAAAAGATTAATATACAAGTTAGCCAGCCTGGGAGTGGGTCCCAAGATGACAGCCTGGGTAATGAATTGGCTGGAGAATAGGACACAGAGAGTTATAGTAAATGGAGTCCACTCAGAAGAAAGGAGGGTTACTAGTGGGGTACCGCAGGGTTCAGTATTAGGACCGGTCCTCTTCAATGTCTTTATAAGCGACATTGCAGAAGGACTGGAAGGAAAAGTATGTCTCTCTGCAGATGACACTAAGATCTGCAAAAGAGTTGATGCACAGGGTGGGGTGGAAAGGATGAGAAGGGACTTGGCAAGGTTAGAGGAATGGTCAAATGTATGGCAGCTTAGATTCAATGCTAAGAAGTGCAAGGTAATGCACCTGGGAAACAAAAACCCCAGGGGAAGAGTACACAATGGGGGGTGAGATACTAACAACAACAAGAATGGAAAGGGACCTGGGGGTAGTCATATCAGATGACCTAAAGATGGGCAAGCAATGTGAGAGGGCAGCAAGGAGGGCTGGGGGGATACTGGGATGCATAGGGAGAGGCATCACCAGTAGAAAACAGGAAGTTATTATCCCTCTGTACAGACAGCTGGTGAGACCCCATCTGGAGTACTGTGTGCAGTTCAGGAGACCCAATCTCCGCAAAGACATAGACAGGATGGAAGCTGTCCAGAGGAGGGCAACTAAAATGGTGCAGGGTCTGCACCGGAAGACATATGAAGAGAGACTTAAGGAGCTTAATATGTATAGCCTCGAGGAAAGGAGGGAGAGGGGGGACATGATAGAAACTTTCAAGTACCTCAAGGGAATCAACAAAGTCCAAGAGGTAGCATCTTTCAAAAAAAGAGGTGTGCAAGAACAAGAGGGCACAATTTGAAGATAGAGAGGGGGCTGGCTCAGAGGTAATTTAAGGAAGTATTTTTCACAGAGAGGTTGTGGATGCATGGAACAGCCTTCCGGAGGAAGGTTGTGGAGTCAAAATCAGTGGGGAATTCAAGCATGCATGGGATAGTCATAAGGCAATTCTGGGGTGGGGGTGGGAAGAAGTAGGCTGCTGGTTAACTAGGATCTGCAGCTTATCCAGTAAGTGAGAAATGGGCAGACTGGGTGGGTCAAGCGGTTCCTTATCTGCAGTGAAATTCTATGTTTTAAGGGGAGGCACTGATAAGCAGCAGGAAAATCCCAGCCTCTCCTACAAAACAGGGTACTAAATGAGAAAAAGACCAAGGTAGAAAGGTCAGTGGGGATGCTGCAACAGAAGGTAAAGCCATCAAAAATGGAGAGCAATGAGTACCAATGCCCGTAGTCTGAGTAACAAGCTTCCTGAATTAGTGGCCTTGATGGAGGAACATCTGGATATCGTGGCAGTGCTAGAAACATGGTATACACAAAACCATGACTGGGATGTAAACATACCAGGATGCACTATCTACAGGAGGGACAGGGAGGGTAAAAGAGGAGGAGGAGTAGCTCTTTACATAAGGGAAGGAATCAAAGCAACAGAACAAAAGGGTAAACAGGGAGGAGAAGAAGCACTGTGGGTAAATTTGGAGACAGGCAATGGCACCACAATCCGCACAGGAGTTGTATACAGACCCCCTTCTCAGGGGGAGGAAATGGACAAGGAAATGATAGAAAGTATACTTAGAATGGCAGAAAAAGGGGAGATATTGCTGATGGGTGATCTGAATATGCCAGATGTTAACTGGAGTGCAGTTGCAGCAGCCACTTCTAAGAGTGGGGTTATTCTAGATGCCCTACAGGGGGCATGCCTTAGACAACTAGTATTAGAGCCCACTAGAGAGGAGCAATCTTAGACTTGGTTCTCTCAAATGGAGATGAAGAGAGATCACAGATGTAGAAGTGGGTAGCCATCTGGGAACTAGCGACCATCGAACAGTATGGTTCACAATAAACACAGCAATAGAGTCAAGCCATGCAAAGACAAAGGTACTGGATTTTAGGAGGGCTGACTTTGTCAAAATGGGTGAGTGCCTAAGGAATGCATTAGCAAATGGGCAGGAAGGAGGGGTGGAAGAACAACGGGGAATAATAAAAACTGCCATCACAGAGGTAACAAGCCTTTGTGTAAAGCAAATGAACAAAACGAAACGAGGTAAGAAACCACTATGGTTCTCAAAGGAAGAGGCAATGAAGGTTCAAGAGAAAAAGAAAGCATTTAGGAAGTACAAGGAATCACAGAAGGAACAGGACAGAGAACTGTATCAGTTAAAGCAAAAGGAAGCTGGGAAGGCAGTCAGAACAGCAAAGGCCCAAACCGAGGAAAAGATAGCCAACTCAGTTAGAAGGGGGATAAAACCTTTATAGGTACATCAGGGAGCGAAGAAGACCAAGGGAGGATAGTGAGGAACTAATAAAGGGGAGGGAGGGTGGGCAGAGGGTGACTGTGAAAAGGCAGAGATACTAAACAAATATTTTTGCTCAGTATTTACAAAGGAAGAGGGAGGTACCTAAAACAAACAGTAGAAACACTCTGGATACAGAAGTTGATACCAGCCCATTACAGAAGAAAGGGTTCTGAAAGAACTCTTAAAGCTGAAGGTGGACAAGGCAATGGGGCCTGATGGGATTCATCCCAGAATTCTAAAGAACTAAGGTAGAACTAGTGACACCACTGACTACCCTCTTCAACAAATCATGGGAGGATGGGGTGGTACCGAGCACTGGAGGAGGGCAGATGTGATTCCCTTCACAAAAGTGGGAGCAAGGCAGAAGCAGGAAACTACAGACCTGTTAGTTTAACCTCAGTGGTAGGGAAAATGATGGAATCACTTCTGAAGGAAAGAATTGTTGAGTATCTAGAGGCCAGAGGGGCACAGGACCAAGGCAGCATGGATTCACAGCGGGAAGGTCATGCCTGACAAATCTGATAGATTTCTTTGACTGGGTGACCAAAGTAGTTGATCAGGGAGGGGCTGTGGACATGGCCTACCTAGACTTTAGCAAGGCATTTGACACAGTCCCACACAAAAGATTAACATACAAGTTAGCCAGCCTGGGAGTGGGTCCCAAGATGACAGCCTGGGTAAAGAATTGGCTGGAGAATAGGACACAGAAGTACTAGTAAATGGAGTCCACTCTGAAAAAAGGGGAGTTAGTAGTGGGGTACGCAGGGTTCAGTATTGGACCGTCCTCTTCAATGTCTTTATAAGCGACATTGCAGAGGGACTGGAAGGAAAAGTATGTCTCTTTCCAGATGACACAAAGATCTGCAACAGAGTTGATGCACAAGGTGGAGTGGAAAGGATGAGAAGGGACTTGGCAAGGTTAGAGGAATGGTCAAATGTATGGCAGCTTAGATTCAATGCTAGGAAGTGCAAGGTAATGCACCTGGGAAACAAAAACCCAGGGGAAGCGTACACAATGGGGGGTGAGATACTAACAACACAAATGGAAAGGGACCTGGGGGTAGTCATATCAGATGACCTAAAGATGGGCAAGCAATGTGAGAGGGCAGCAAGGAGGGCTGGGGGATACTGGGATGCATAGGGAGCATCACCAGTAGAAAAATACAGGTTACTCACCTGTAACGGAGTTCTAGGAATGGTATATGTTGTTCATCCACCTCATTGGCAGTATCGCCGTTAAATCTTGCTGGAAGGTCTTCAGCTTGCTCCTCCACCCACCGGGTGGTATAACTCTCGGCTCCATGGACGCCAGATCTGGCCCGCTGGAAGCTCAGGTTGACGGCGAGCCGGGAGGTCTGGAGGAATGGATGAACAACATATACCATTCCTAGAACTCCTGTTACAGGTGAGTAACCTGTATTTCTAGGGACATGGATATGTTGTTCATCACACTAATAACAAATCCTAGCAGTTCTCCGGGAGGAGGGGGAGGACGCACACCCCATATACTTACTTGGGAAAGAGAGACTGGAGAACAGGCCCCAAAGCCAGCATCCCGCGTGACTCAAGGTCGATGTGGTGAGTGGGTAATGAAGGTGTTTGCTGACTTCCAGGTAGCAGCTGCAGATTTCCTGGATAGGGACGTCCCTGGAAGCAGCCACGCTAGCAGTAGCGAGTGGCAGAATGAGCCTTATCCCTCTGGGAGGCTCCATGCCCGCCAACTTATAGCAGAGATCTATGCAGGAGGTTACCCTGCTTATCTAGAGTCCGCTTGGCTGCAGGTCTGCCAGATTCGGCCTCAGCGTAGGTGACAAACAGCTGGCGAACCTCTCCCGATTTCAGCCGTCGCTCCTTATAATGCGCGCCTTCTAGGGTCCAAGTATGGAGCCTATATTAAACCTCAGGTGTGATTGGGGTAGAACACGGCAGAGTCAACACCTGGATAGGGTGAAACTCGACACCACCTTGGAAGGAATTTCGGGTGGGGGCGCAGGACAACCTTGTCCCTGTGGAAGACCAGGTAAGGAGACTCGATGGAAAGCGCCTGGAGCTCTCCCATCCTTCTGGCTGACGTGATAGCCACCAAGAAGGCGGTCTTCCACGACAGGAGAGAGAGAGCACACCTGTGCATAGGTTCGAATGGCTTGCCCATGAGCTTTGCCAGTACCAGCAGTAGATCCCACGGAGGTGGGGGTTCCCGCACTGGAGGGGAAATGTGATCAAGGCCTTTGAAAAAGCGCCAGACCACCTTCTCCTGCGCCACCGACTGCTTCCGGCCCGCGCCGGTAAGCAGAGATGGCTGCCAGGTGCACCCTCCTTAGGTCGCCGACCTAAGCCCTCTGACTAGAAAGGACCATAGAAGAGTCCAAGATGCTTGCCAAGGAACAGGAGGAAGGTCCAAGCCCTTGCCTGACACCAAATGGAAAACCTTTTCCATTTGAAGGCATAACATTTTCTGGTCGACTCCTACGGGACGCCTCAACCACATTGAGGACCTCGTTGGAAAGACCAAGGCCTGGAACTCTAGCCGCTCAGGAACCAGGCCGTCAGGTGCAGGGATTGAAGGTCCAGATGGAACACCTTCCCTGATTGACTGAGAGCAGGTCCGGGCGAGCTGGAAGCTGTCATGAGTCCTGGAGCTGAGACTGAGAGATCTGGGTACCAGAACTGGCGAGGCCAGTCTGGGGCCTATCAGAATCACCTCGCCTTGTCCTCCTGGCCAGAGAAGCACCTTGTGGATCAAGGAAATGGGGAAAAGGCGAAAAGAGGCCGGGGTCCATTGCCTAGAAGGCATCCCCTGCAGCGAGCCCTGCTGAGGGGGCGGGCATGGAACAGACTCAGCTTCGTTCTCCATGGAGGCAAACAGGTCCACCTGAGGTGTGCCCCAAAGGGAGAACAGATGCTGACTACCTCCGGCAGGAGAGACCACTCGTGGGATGCAGCCCCTATCCGGCTCAGGGCATCGGCCAGGGGTGTTGGAGCTCCTGCCCACGTGAATGGCTAGGAGATCCGCCTCCAGGCCGCGACGAAAGTGACCAAATGCGGAGAGCTTCCTTGCATAGCAATGGAGCGCTGGCCCCGCCCTGGCGGTTCAGATAGTACATGGTCGTGGTATTGTCCGCCTGACTCGGACCACTTGACCCGGAGGAACGGAGAAAGGCGGTGAGACTGGCGGACCGCCGGAGCTCCAGCAGGTTGATGTGGCATGGGACTCTGCTGGGACCAGAGGCCATGAGCCCGTGTTCCCCAGATGGGCACCCCAACCCATCAGAGAGGCATCGGTCGATAGAGAACCGTCGGCTCGGGCGGACGAACGGATGCCCTCTGCAAATGATCTGAACGGTCCACCACTGGAGAGCGTCCACATCCCCTGTGTCACCGGCACTAGCTGGTCCAAGGGATCGCAGCGCTAGACCACTGGCTGGCCAGTCCCCACTGAAGGGGACTGTGTTCCAGCGGGCCCAATGGACCACGCTGGTGCAGGCCGCCATGAGACCCAGGAGGCGCAGGAAGTCCCGGCAGGCGCGATGCCCAACCAAAATGATCGGAAAAGGAGGAAGAACCTCGGCCCTGTCCGCCGGGAGCCGCTCTGGCTCGAAGAGAGTCGAGCTGCGCCCGATGAATAGAATCACCTGCTTCGGCTCGAGTTCCGACTTGGCCTCGTTGATAAGGAGGCCCAGTTGAGCAGACCTGGAGGCCAGATCTCTGGACCACCGCCTCCTCCCTGGAGGAGCTGCTATCAGCCAGTCGTCCAGGTAAGGGTACACGAACCCCTCGGCGCCCAGGAATGCTGTCACCACTGCCATGCATTTGGTGAAGACCCTGGGAGCTGGAGACAAGCCGGCGCATGGTTTGAACTCGAAGAGGGATCCTTCCGCCGGAAGCTTAAGGAATCTCTGTGAGACGGACGGATAGGGACGTGGAAAAACGCTGCCCTGCAAGTCCAGAGAGCAGAACCACACGCTGCCCCAAGGAAGGTATTATCTGAGCCAGAGTGACCATCCTGAAGGTTCGAGACCTTAGGAACTTGTTTAGGTCGTAGGTTTGAGAATGGGGCGCCAGCCCCCGTCCGCTTTCGAACCAGGAAGTACCTGGACACAAACCCTGGGTCTGAAGGAGGGTCCACCACCTCTCTTACCACCTCCTTCTGGAGGAGGAGAGCCGTCGGCTCGACGAGCCGCCAGTGAGGCTGGGATCCCGCCCCCCGAGGGGCGACGGCTCTGAAGGGTGGTGCCTGCTCGAATTCCAGAGGCAGGCCTCTTCCCACCACCTCCAAGACCCACCTGTCCGTGGTAACAGCGGACCAGGCGGAACGGAAGTGCCGGAGCCGCCCCCCCACGGGGGGACCCAGGGGTAAGGTGACGGGATGGGGGCGACACCCCTCAGCCCGTCACTGGGCAGGCTTGGAGGAGGGACCGGCCGAGGGACCTCCTGGGCCCTTTCCTCCCTGCCTCCTGTTAGAGGAAGCCGGCGGCTTGGGTTTGGGATGCCAAGGCCGAGCCTGCTGGCCCTGACGTTGCTGGGCCGGGCGCGCCGGGGGCACAGAAGGACGAAAGGGCTTAGGCTGTGGTTTGCGGCCTTGTCCTTCTGAGCTGAAGAGACCGAGTCCAAGGTGGCATTGGACTCTCGATCCTCTGCAGGTGACCTTCCACCCCAGGGCTCAAGAGGTCAGTCCCCTGTAAGGGGAACATCCCCAACTTGTGCTGGGTATCCGGGCAAAGGTGGGATATCCTCAGCCAAGCCCGGCCGACGATAGCCACTCGCGTGTCGCCACCCATCTGGCACATGAGTCCCCTATATCCAAAGCAGTCTGGAGCTGTTGTTTGGCCACTGCCCTGCCCTGGTCCCGCACCTGCTTAACCGTAGTCTGCAGATCGGCGGAAGATGAGGGATGACCTCATCCAGGAGCCCAACAGGGCATGAGAAAATGTGCCATGAGGACGGCCGAACTGGCCTGACGGCGGTCGAGAGGACGCAGCGTAGACTTTTCGCCCGACATAGTCCATCTCTTGGACTCCTTGTCAGGAGGTTTGTCCACATCCCTGGCGCTGCCGGGGCTGAAAAACGCTGTCGGTAACCAACCCTCAGCAGAGGGTGTTCAAAACCGACAAGGAACCGGGGACCGTGATACTTCCTGGCCATCCTGGCCGAGGCGCAGGGCAGGAAGCAGGGCGCTGCCAAAGTTCCAGTGCCGACCCACTATGGCCTCGCCACCGGAAAGGCCTCCGCCGAGAATCCCTCGTCCAGAATCTCCGTGGAGGGGATACCTGGCCCGCTTTGGAACGGGTTCGAGCTCCATCCCGGTAGACTCCGAGATGAGCCAGGCAGTCCTAGGAAGGACGACGGCTATCGCCCATTGACTGACCTCCTGAAGACTCCAAGTCCAGTCGCTGAGAAGAAGGAGGAATCATCTTCGACTCGAAGAGTCCTCGAAGAGCTGCCTCTGGCCTGAGCCACCCTTCACCTGCCGAGGTCAGTCGGGAGTGAGGGTAACTGACAGCCGATGGGGTAAACCTTAGCCGACCGAGAATCCTTGGTCGGAGCCCCAATTGGTGGCTGTGGAGGCGGAGGTTCCACCGGAATCGGTGGAGCAGCTGGTTTTGGCCGAACAACCGGCCTGGGTATAGGCTCCTCGGACAAGTCGAGGGGTTGTGTCGGCTGTTCCGGTGACAGCTACTTAATGGCCGGGGAAGGCGACGGAGTCGGCTTATTCCCGGCCAGGAGGAGCTGTTGCAACATAAGGTCCTCGTACCGCCGACGCATTCTACGCCGGGCCTCCTCATCCAGGAGGAGGACGACGAAGGGCGACGCCGCTATCAGCGGGTGCCGAGACCGGGACCGCCTATGACGGTGGGATCGGCTGGACCGCCAAGAGGTCCGAGACCGAGACCGAGAGTCCCCGAATTTCCGAGGTCGGCGCGGGAGGTGTCGGCCGAACCGCACTCCCTTCGCTTGGATGGTCCATCCGAGGCTCCGGAACCGAGGCACAGGCGAGCCCACGGGATCTCAACTCCTCCCGGGGAACCGGGAGAGGGGAATCTCGGCTGCTAAAGGCGACAGCTCGTACCAATGGGTCGAGAAAAATCTTCACTTCATCGGTGGGAGTCTCGGTCAACTGACCTGACGGGGACACCGTGAGGCCAGTGGCCGGCCGAAGGTTTAATCGAAGCCGACGGTCGACGGCCCGGGGAGAGGGACCTTTCCCGCTCCCAAGAGCGTCGACGGAGGGACTTACCCCTGTCCCTCTTTTTGGACCGAGAATAAGGTCCAGCAGACGCAGGCCCTTCTCCTTTAGTGGAGAGGGACAGACAAAGCTCCTTAAAAGAAGCCGTGTAGGAAGAACCCAGAGAGAGCGGGATAAATGCCGCGGCCGAGGAAGATACGGCCCGCGCCGCCTCCTCTTCGAGGGCGACCATCCGCTCGAGCTGATCCGCCGAGCCCGCCGCCGCGGACACCGCCAACCGGGCCTCCTTGGACTTCACCGAGGGAAACGCTGGACGCCCAGTTGCAATCGGGCAGCACGTCTTCGAGGACGTAGGTCGAGAAAGATGAGCACAGGTCGCAAGCCCGCGGTAGTCGTGCTCAAGGCCTGCAGTATACACACGGAGTGAGGATCCGTCCGAGACATCTTCTGCCCGCATGGGCATCTCCGAACCGGAGTCGATTGTCCATCGCAGCCGAGGGATAGAAGACTGAAGTCTTTTGCAAAATTTTATTTTAAATCCGAAACGGAGAAATAGGAACCAGTCGCAGAACGAGAGCTGCTAAGGAGGGAACCTGAGCTCCAAGCGGTAAGGAAGATCTGGCGTCATGGGGCGGAGCCGTGAGTTATACCACCCGGGTGGGTGGGAGGAGCAAGCTTGAAGACCTTCCGGCAAGATTTAAAGCGGCAAGGATACTGCCAATGAGTGTGGATGAACAACATATCCATGTCCCTAGAACAGGAAGTTATTATCCCTCTGTACAGACAGCTAGTGAGACCCCATCTGGAGTACTGCATGCAGTTCTGGATACCCAGTCTCCGCAAAGACATAGACAGGATGGAAGCTGTCCAGAGAAGGGCAACTAAAATGGTGCAGGGTCTGCACCGGAAGACATATAAGGAGAGACTTAAGGAGCTTAATATGTACAGCCTCGAGGAAAGGAGGGAGAGGGGGGACATGATAGAAACGTTCAAGTACCTCAAGGGAATCAACAAAGTCCAAGAGGGTAGCATCTTTCAAAAAAAGAGGTGTGCAAGAACAAGGGGGCACAATTTGAAGATAGAAGGGGGGCGGCTCAGAGGTAATTTAAGGAAGTATTTTTTCACAGAGAGGGTTGTGGATGTATGGAACGGCCTTCCAGAGGAGGTTGTGGAGTCAAAAACAGTGGTGGAATTCAAGCATGCATGGGACAGTCATAAGGCAATTCTAGGGGGTGGGGGTAGGAAGAAGTAGGCTGCTGGTTAACTAGGATCTGCAGCTTATCCATCAGGTAGGGAAATGGGCAGACTGGGTGGGCCAAGCGGTCCTTATCTGCCGTCAAATTCTATGTTTCTATGTTTACCTGCTTGATGTTAATAAACTTGAATTAAAAAAAAAAAAGCTATTTGTCTAAATTAGTAGCTCTGGCACAAAGCTGATCTTGTAGCTTTATAGAGGTATGCTATTTTTTTGGACTTTTAGTGTTTTTTTAAAACTGAATCCTGTGTTAATTTTTTAAACACGTGCAGAAATTAATGAACAGTTGGTGTTTTTCGTTTAGTTTAGCAACCATGCGTTTAGGGTCCCTGTTACATCTGTTGCCAATATAGAGAATGAGGGATGAGACCTACATACTGTATAGACATTTCATAAACTGTTTGTCAGGTTTTCATATCATACTCTAAAAGTCAATATTGTTTTCAAAACACAGAATTACACTAAGAATGTCAGTAAAATTTTTTCATTTATGATAAAATGTTTCGGGCATGACAGGTCTGTGTAAGCCATTTTCTGTGTCTACTTGATGTACAGCTGCACAAAATAACACAGCTGGTAAATGCAATACTTATAAAATAGGCAATACTTTTTCACTTTTGGCTTTTTTATGTATTGGACCATAATTAGTTAACCATTTAGAACGTCAGTGGTTGTGTTGTGTCCCCTGTTACGCATGCAACCCTGGAGATTGTTCTTCTCAGGTCTCTGTTAGGGAGTTATCTCACAGCATGGTCCTTTTGTCACAGCTGGGTCTCAGCATCTTGAAATGCATAACAAAACTGATCTGCTGTAGATTTAAAAAATGAACTCCCAGGGCCAGCCAGGTAGTGCTGAAGACTAAGGCGATGGATGCCACACCTTGCGCTATGCCGCCAGCCCGGGTTCAGGAACAATCCTGGGCTGCTGGGGGTCTGCAGGGGGGAGAGAGGACTGAGAGTCCGGAGGACTGCTCTCCTCTCTCCGGGGCAGAGAACTAGCTGTCCCACCCACTGACTGCTCTCTAGCAGTGGCTGGAGGGCAGTATGGGTCGGGAGGCTTAGAAGCTGACGTGCTTATGTCAGAGGGGAGGGAGTGAGATAACGGAAAAAGTCTGCGCTTCACGGACCTGTGATGGTCCGACTGCTCCTCCGAAGTCTGCCTCTTGCCACAAGATCTGCCATACTGGGTGGCGGGGGACTGCCGATGCCCCTTCACCTGGCCCTGCTGTGGAGGGGGAATCCGCAGGGGAACCACAGGGGGCAGATGAGCTGGAAGTCAGGCTGGAGGATGTACTCCCTCCAAGGAAGGGGGGTCATATCCCTGTGGAGCATGCAGAAAAGGTGCTATAAAGAATAAAAAAAAAATATATAAGAACCCCCATGTCAGATTTCGGTGACCCCCCCCTTTTTTTTTTGTTAATCCTTTTTACCTTGCTGGTGCTACAGTCTGCATTCCCACATCCTGGCATCCTTCCATCTCCAGATGCCGTCCGGTCTAGCCCTGGCCATCAGTGAAACCCCCACCAATTACCACCGTGGCAGGGCAGCGGAGAGTTCTCCTCACTCCCCACCAAGTCCGGATCCACTATGTCCCGTAGACGGCCATCAAGCCGCCGCGACTGTGTGCCAATTTTCCTCCTTATCCTGGTGGGGTGTGCAGTGATACCAAGGGAGGGATTGCGCACGCATCTACACATGCTCCCCCGGCGTCATGCCCCAAGCTCACCTCTGTAGTGCAGTGCCAGTGTACCGTCCTGCCGCCCTCCACCAGGGGTCGCAAGTGTGCCAACTGAAGACCCCCCTTCCCTGGAGAGGGAGAGGGAGAGCAGTTCGACGGATGCTCAATCCCTCTCCTCCCCAGCCAACCCCCAGCAGCCCAGTTCTTTTCCCGAACCCGGGTCACCAGCGTGGAGTGAGTTGTGGCATCCAGCACCTCAATCCTCAGTGCCACCGGGCCAGCCGACCCCTTTTTAATTAACATACCCACTTAAGAAAAGCTCCAAAAGTGCTAGAATTGAATACCCCATTGAAGTTCTTTAAACAGCTTTTCTCATCACAAAGAACACTTTTGGACAACTATTTTATTTACATTCTGTCATGTCACATGGAACTTGGTGTCTATGTTACACTCACTGAAAGAACAGTTACGCAAGAACTTACCGTAACAGTAGATCTCCAAGGGGATCTCAGTCATTAGGTCACACTGTTGGTGAAGCAGGATTCACATGAAGATTTTCAGCAGTACCACTGGGGCCGCCCACACCACCGTCACCTGCAGATGTCACCAACCTTATAAAGGCGTGAGCAGCCCCACTCTCTCCTCAGTTCTTTCTTTCCAGAGACGAAGGAAGCAATCCTGTACCATGCAGGACAAGGGGAGAGAGAGGTGCCAAGGCAAGAATAAAAGGCTGGATACACCATTTCTGACAAGAGAGCCCCACATATGGGTGATGGTGGGAGGGAAGGCAGACCTGATGACTGAGATCCCCTCAAAGATCTACTGTTATGGCATGTTCTTATGTCTTCTACCGGGGTATCTCAGTCATCAGGTCACACCGTAGGAATGAGTCCCAAGCAGTTACAGGTGCAACAAAACAGCCTGGGAGGAAGGACAACTAAAGCCTATGACAGGAGGCCCTGCAATACAGCCTGGCCAAAACCTGCTTGGGTTGTACAAGCAATGTCCAGACTGTAGTGCTTGGTCAAAGTATAGACAGTACTCCAGGTGGCAGCAGCAGAAATGTCAGCAGCTGAGATCCCTTTGAAACAGTCCACAGAGGTAGCCATGCCCCTTGTGGAATGGGCTTTCACCGTCCCAGGCAACTCTTTGCCATGCTTATTGTAGCAGAATACAATACAACGGCCGAACCATTTGGACAAACAATGGGGCCTATGCACTATGGTGTAGAGTGCCAAAGTGCTGCGGATCTGCGGCGCATAGCCACTCTGCACCCACTGTGCCCCTCATGCAGGATGCACGAACCGGGACACGCAGCCCCTACACACCCAATCCCCAGTTGCGCGAACAGCAACTCGTGGGGGGGGGGGGACACGTACCAGCACTACGCACCATGCACAAAGGCTCGTAGTGCATACTGCCGGGGGGGGGGCATAGGGCTAAGACAGATATGCTGGGGGACACTGTCATAACCGCCATACCCGGCCTGGTCCATGCATCCATGGAGTTCACCCCCCTCTCCCAGCCCAGTGACATGCCGGAGTGCCACTGGCAACATGTGTGCTGCACCTCCCCCAAGCATGTCCACCTTGTCCTTGGGGTACATCAAGCACCCACCCCCCACACGTCATCCCCTCCTTGGTGTTGGGATGGACCCACCTGCAGCACCACCACTACTCCCACACCCCAGCCCCTGTGCCTGCAATCATGCGGTGCCATGGCGATTGCCAGTGAGCAGTACAGCCTTCACACCACCTCGGTCACCTGCCCTTACAACTAATGTAAAGGTGCTCCTAGTCACTTGTACAGTAGGTGTCCATGGTGGTGTGGAGGGCTGTGCCTGCTCGCAAATCGCAGCTGCATTGGTATGATTGCATGTATGGGGTGGAGTAAGCTGCCAGTGCCACATGGGGGGTGGGGGTTCACTGGCCACCAATGATGGGAGGGTGCGCCGACATTGGGGGTCTGGGGGATTGGGCAGTGCTGAATCGGGCAGACACGCCAGCTGGGCACTGGAGGGGGGCAAATGCATTGGGATGGGGACCGCTGTGGGGGTTGCCATGTGCACTGCTGTGTGGGAGGCTGCCATGGGGGGCATGTAAACCGCAGTGTGGCATGGGCACTGCCAATGGGGGGTGACTGCACTGGAACTATGGAGGCTGGCGTGATTGGGGGACTGGCTGTGCTTGCAGGGTGCTGGGGCTGCTCTGTGTTGGGGAGTGGTTCGGCAGTGTGGCGGGTTGCTGCTGTGCACTGGAAGCAGGGCTAGAGGGTCCTCCAGGCCAGCGGGGCATGGCAGCATGGGTCCGGGTGCCTGCAGTGTCATTCAAGCACCCGGACCCACGCCCAGCTGCACAAATGATCCACTAGGGACACACGACGGGCATCTGAATGGATGCCCGGCTAGGTCCGCTATTCCTCCCCTGGCTGCCCTGCTCGGCCCCGTGTGCTGGTGGGGCAGTGCCGCAGACAGGTGGTGGACGTTGGTGAATGCTGGCCTTGCACACCTGTCTGCAGGTGCGGAGCTATGTGGGTGGGATACGCACCTCTAGCGCGTACTTCCCACCAGTTCGTGCACAGACCCCATTGTTTGAAAACCTTAGTGCTTTCTCTTCCTGGGGCAAAAGAAACAAAATGCTGTTTTGTCTTTCTACGGTCCTTAGTTCTCAGCAGATAGTATTTCAAAATTCTGCGCACATCCAAAGTATGGATCAGTGCATCCCCTGGGTTGGCACACTCCAGAAAATAAACTGGAAGGTGGACAGACTGCTTTAGGGTAAACTCAAGACACCACCTTAGGGAGAAAGTACAGTTAAGTAAGAACTTACCATAACTACAGATCCTCGAGAGAGGCTCTTGCAGTAGGCAATAACCACAAGGATGGAGCCACAAGGCACTAGGACCACAAGGAAAACTTAGCTAGCAGTGTCTGGCGGGAGACCGCCCACCCAATGTCATGTAACCGATGTCAGCCCAACAGTATATAGTGGGCAGTCCCCACACCCTCCTCCAGTTCTCCTGCTGGAGACCTGTGAAAAGGTTCAACAGAAGAAGGAGAGGGCTCCCGAAGCCACTAGAAAAGGCTGAGCAGAAGAGAAGCAGCAGCAGAGGGAAAGGAAGGAGGGAAAACCCTTGCCTACTGCAAGAACCTCTCTTGGAAGATCTACTGTTACAGTAAGTTCTTACGTAACTGTACTATCTGACTTTGAGAAGGCTCTTGCAGTAGGCAATAACCATAAGGACTGAGTCCCAAGCAGTGTGAGTCAAACAGAGACTGAACATAGGAGGCGGGAAAGGTTTGCAGCAGGTAGGAATTAAGACAGAAGGCCTTGAAGGATGGCTAGTCCAAAGCCAGCCCTGCGCCTAGAAACAATGTCCAGACTGCAGACCTTTGTGAATGTATGGATAGAAACATAGAATGACGGCAGATAAGGACCACTTGGCCCACCCAGTCTGCCCATTTCCCTACCTAATGGATAAGCTGCAGATCCTAGTTAACCAGCAGCCTACTTCTTTCTACCCCCACCCCCTAGAATTGCCTTATGGCTGTCCCATGCATGCTTGAATTCACTGTTTTTGACTCCACAACCTCCTCCAGAAGGCCGTTCCATGCATCCACAACCCTCTCTGTGAAAAAATACTTCCTTACATTACCTCTGAGTCACCCCTTCTATCTTCAAATTGTGCCCCCTTGTTCTTGCACACCTCTTTTTTTGAAAGATGCTACCCTCTTGGACTTTGTTGATTCCCTTGAGGTATTTGAAAGTTTCTATCATGTCCCCCTCCATCCTTTCCTCGAGGCTATACATATTAAGCTCCTTTAGTCTCTCTTCATATGTCTTCCGCAGACCCTACACCATTTTAGTTGCCCTCCTCTGGACAGCTTCCATCTTGTCTATGTCCTTGCGGAGATTTGGTCTCCAGAACTGCACACAGCACTCCAGATGAGGTCTCACCAGCTGTCTGTACAGAGGGATAAAAACTTGTTTTCTACTGGTGATGCCTCTCCCTATGCATCCCAGTATCCCCCCAGCCCTCCTTACTGCCCTCTCACATTGCTTGCCCACCTTTAAGTCATCTGATATGACTACCCCCAGGTCCCTTTCCATTTTTGTTATTAGTATTTCACCCCCCATTGTGTACTCTTCCCCTGGGTTTTTGTCTCCCAGGTGCATTACCTTGCACTTCTTAGCACTAAATCTAAGCTGCCATACATTTGACCATTCCTCTAACCTTGTCAAGTCCCTTCTCATCCTTTCCACCCACCTTGTGCATCAACTCTGTTGCAGATCTTTGTGTCATCTGCAAAGAGACATACTTTTCCTTTCAGTCCCTCTGCAATGTCGCTTACAAAGACACCGAAGAGGACCGGTCCTAATACTGAACCCTGCGGCACCCCACTAGTAACCCCCCTTCCTTCAGAGTGGACTCTATTTACTATTACCCTCTGTGTCCTATTCTCCAGCCAATTCTTTACCCAGGTTATCATCTTGGGACCCACCCAGGCTGGCTAACTTGTATATTAATCTTTGTGTGGGACTGAGTCAAATGCCTTGCTAAAGTCGAGGTAGGCCATGTCCACAGCCCCTCAATGATCTACTACTTTGGTCACCCAGTCAAAGAAATCTATTAGATTTGTCTGGCATGACCTTCCCGCTGTGAATCCATGCTGCCTTGGGTCCTGTGCCCCTCTGGCCTCTAGGTACTTGACAATTCTTTCCTTCAGAAGTGATTCCATCATTTTCCCTATCACTGAGGTTAAACTAACAGGTCTGTAGTTTCCTGCTTCGGCCTTGCTCCCACTTTTGTGAAGGAGAATCACATCTGCCCTCCTCCAGTCCTCAGGTACCACCCCATCCTCCCATGATTTGTTAAAGAGGGTAGTCAGTGTTGTCACTAGTTCTACCCTTAGTTCTTTTAGAATTCTGGGATGAATCCCATCAGGCCCGATTGCTTTGTCCACCTTCAGTTTTGAGAGTTCTTTGAACCCTTTCTTCTGTAAATGGGCTGGTATCAACTTCTGTATCCAGAGTGTTTCTGTTGTTTGTTTTAGGTACCTTCCCCTCTTCATTTGCAAATACTGAGCAAAAATATTTGTTTAGTATCTCTGTCTTTTCACAGTCACCCTCTGCCCACCCCCTTTATTAAGCCTCACTATCCTCCCTTAGTCTTCCTTGGCTCCCTGATGTACCTAAAAAAGGTTTTATCCTCCTTCTTAAACTGCGTTGGCTATCTTTTCCTCAGTTCGGGCCTTTGCTGTTCTGACTGCCTTCCCAGCTTCCTTTTGCTTTAACTGATACAATTCTCTGTCCTGCTCCTTCTGTGATTCCTTGTACTTTGTGAATGCTTTCTTTTTCTCTTGAATCTTCACTGCCACCTCCTTTGAGAACCATAGTGGTTTCTTACATTGTTTTGTTTTATTTGCTTCACACACAGGCTTGTTACCTCTGTGACGGCAGTTTTATTATTCCCCATTGTTCTTCCACCCTCCTTCCTGCCCATTTGCTAGTGCATTCCTTAGGCACTCACCCATTTTGGCGCAGTCAGCCCTCCTGAAGTCCAGTACTTTTGCCTTTGTATGGCTTGACTCTATTGCTGTGTTTATTGTGAACCATACTGTTCAATGGTCGCTAGTTCCCAGATGGCTACCCACTTCTACATCTGTAATCCTCTCTCCATCTTCATTTGAGAGGACCAGGTCTAAGATTGCTCCCTCTCGAGTGGGTTCCAATACGAGTTGTCTAAGGCATGCCCCCTGTAGGGCATCTAGAATAACCCCACTCTTAGAAGTGGCTGCTGCAACTGCACTCCAGTTAACATCTGGCATATTCAGATCACCCATCAGCAATATCTCCCCTTTATCTGCCATTCTAAGTATACTTTCTACCATTTTCTTCTCCATTTCCTTGCCCTGAGAGGGGGGGTCTTTATACAATCCCTGTGCCAATTGTGGTGCCATTGCCTGCCTCCAAATTGACCCACAGTGCTTCTTCTCCTCCCTGTTTACCCTTTTGTTCTGTTGCTTTGATTCCGTCTCTTATGTAGAGAGCTACTCCTCCTCCTCTTTTACCCTCCCTGTCCCTCCTGTAGATAGGTGTATCCTGGTATGTTTATGTCCCAGTCATGGTTCTGTGTGTACCATGTTTCTGTGACTGCCATGATATCCAGATGTTCCTCCTCCATCAAGGCCACTAATTCAGGAAGCTTGTTACCCAGACTACGGGCATTGGTACTCATTGCTCTCCATTTTTTGATGGCTTTACCTTCTGTAGCAGCATCCCCCACTGACCTTTCTACCTTGGTCTTTTTTTCATTTAGTACCCTGTTTTGTAGGGGGAGGCTGGGATTTTCCTGCTGCTTATCAGTGCCTCCCCCCTTGACTAGTTTAAAAGCTTGCCAATGAAGCATTTAAACAGATTGCCCAAAAGACTTGTTCCCTTCCTGGACAGATGCAGACCATCCTGCCAGTATAGGGTGGTGTCCTTCCAGGTGGAACCCCAGTCCCCAATGAAGCCAAACCCCTGTGCTCTACACCATTTTTTTCAACCATTCGTTAAACTGCATGGTGCAAAGTACCCTCGCCTCACCCATGCCACTGACAGGCAGCACCTCTGAGAAGGATACTTTGTGTGCTACTTGTCTTAAGCCCCTCCCCAACTCTACAAAGTCCTTCTGCACTGCTCTAATCTCATGATGAGCCAAGTCATTTGTCCCTAGGTGGACAATGACATCCAGCTCAGACTCCCGCGCAACTGTTCTCGTGATCCTAAGGATGCGCTTCCTGTCCCTTCAAGCCATGGCACCAGGCAGGCACCTTACTTCAGTTTTCCCTGCTCCCCCCAGTTCTATCCCCCTAATGATTGAGTCACCCACCAGGAGCTGCTTCCTTTCCCTGTGGTGCCTTCTGCCTCCTTCCTGAGGGCCTCCCTTGTGACAGTTGTCTGTACGCTCCTTAGTCTCCTCTGCGGGTGCATCCATAGGGGAACTATGCTCCCCCAGAATGGTGTATGGATTGTGGAGTGGAACAACTGACGGGGTGTGCCTCTGTTCCACCACCCTTACCCTCCCTGAGCCCACTGTGGTCCAACTGCTGTGCTTTCTTCGCAACCTCTGAGGTAGTGGTGGTGGCTTTGGTGCTCCCTGGATGGGGAGGTTCCCTTGCTACTGTCCAGTGTGGCCTGAAGACAGGCAACTTCCACCCTCAGGGCAGATAGTTGTCTGCAAACAGGGCAGCATCTCAGCCTCCAGAAAGACTCCCGGAAGACTGCTGCCCCACAGCCATTACATTGCACTACTCCCCACATAACTGTCTACCTTGTTTAGTTTTTTTTGTGTGTGTGCGTGTGTGTGATTGGTTTGTTATATAGAACTATATGTATTTATATAATGTGTATGCTTATATTGTCAGTGCAGTGTGCTAGAGAAGATATGACAGTGATATGCACCTTGCCCTCTTGAGGAAATGATGTCAGAACCCCAGGTATAAAGGAATTATTTCCAGGGGTGGGTAGGTGAGGGGTGGGAAGGGTTTGGGTCTAAACTGTGCCCTCATGAAACAATCAGCTAAAAGCTCTGACCTACCGCTGCGA
Source organism: Neoceratodus forsteri (assembly GCA_016271365.2). NCBI lineage: Eukaryota > Metazoa > Chordata > Ceratodontiformes > Ceratodontidae > Neoceratodus > Neoceratodus forsteri. Next base: position 152,346,596 of record CM028131.1, on the reverse strand, counting down.
TGAGTGCCTTCCTGTCAGCAAGATGCCCTACACGACAATTTGACAGAGAAAATACCCTGCTAATCAAACAAAGAAAAATCCAAACATCCAAGTCAGACACAGGTAAACCTGCCTAGCCCCAAAACAGCCTGGTGACTTATGCTCTGAAAGCAGTCAGCCCCAAAACACGTCAGCTGTGCAGAAGGGCAGACACAGAAAACAGTATTCAGCCCCTGTGGGTTCAAACTCTTCGTGCACTGAAAATCTTAACAATTGTAACAAAAGTAAAGCAATCTCCACCTCCCTCTGTTGATTGAAAGACTGCCTTTTCTGATAATTCTAAGTTCCTTAGTTCACCCTTCAGTTAGACGTATCCTCCACCTGAAGAATATTAACTTTCCTAAGGAATCTGCTTCAAACCAAAGACAATTGTAAATTGTAAGGTTCACCTCCCTCTGTTGTGAGCACAACTTGCTTTCTTGGAAATCTTAAGTCCAGTGTTGCAGCTTCCAGCCAGAGGCAGCTTCACCTGAAGATTATTAGGTTATCTGATGAGCCTGCTAAAATTAGTACTGTTATCAAGGTCTGTAAGAATCTTCCAGAGCTATTGGCTGTTAAGTAGCTGTGATGTAAGCACAGAGATAAACAAAAGAAAAACCGGTTTCCACCCCCTAGGCACTGTCTGGGTCTAATACACAGTCTGTAAGCTGCCCCAAGTGGCTGCTGTGCAAATGACTGTGGCAGAAACATTTCTGAAACAAGCAGTAGAAGCAGCCATGTCTCTGGTTGAATGCCCCTTAACTTCCCTGTAAGGGGTTTGTTTTACTTCTGATAGCACAACAAAATAGTTTGCTAACCATTTAGATAAACACTGTTTTGAAACTCCTGCGCCCTCCAATTTGGGTGCAAAGGAAACAAAAAGCGGATTCATTTTATGGACCAATTTGGTCAGATTAGTGTAGTAACGCAAAATTCTGTGCATATCCAAAGTGTGCAGAATGGCTTCCCCTTGATTAGAATGCTCAGGGTAATACACTGGCAAGTGTATAGTCTGATTCAAAGTAAACTCAGAAACAACCTTTGGTAGGAACTTAGGATTTGTAGGTAGAGCCACCCAGTCTATGTGGAAAATCAAATAAGGCTCCTTACACATGAGAGCCTGAAGCTCGGAAATCCTTCAAGCAGAAGTAATATCAACTAAAAACAGTGCTTTCCAAGACCGATTGCGCAGGTCGCAACTCACGCCTGGTTCAAAGGGAAGTAGAGTGAGCTTCTCAAGGATAAAGTTCAGATCCCATGGTGGAACTGGGTTCCTTACTGGAGGTTTCATATGAAGTATTCCCTTCAGAAAAGTATGGCAGACCTCCAACTGAGTCAAAGTTTTGCCTTCCACCAGAGTGTGGTAGGCGGATATGGCAGATAGGTGAACCTTCAAAGAACAAATGAATCCCAGGTCGGAGAGATGGAGCAGGCACTCTGAAGATCTGAGGAACAGGGCACGTAAAAGGGTCCCAACCACTGGAGGCTCCCCAAATGGAAAATCTCTTCCACTTCATCGCGTAGGTGGTTCTTGTAGATGGCTTGCTGGCCTCTACAACGACTTCAGCGACTCTAGGAGAGACCCCAAAGCAAGAGACAACTATATCTGAAGGTACCACGCATGAAGGTGAAGGGACTTGAGGTCCTGATGAACCAGCCTGCCCTGATCCTGGGTCAGAAGGTCCAGCCAGAGGGGAATAGGAACCGGAGGCTCCACTGCTAACTGCTGGAGTAGAGGGAACCACATTTGGCGAGGCCAATATGGAATGATGAGGATCATCTGACCTCCTTCTACTTGCAGTTTGAGGAGAACCCTCTGCAGAAGCGGGAAGGGAAGGAAAGCATACAAGAACCTCCCTGTCCAGCAAAGAGGCAGTGCATCTCACCAAAAAACAACAGGCCCGGAAATGAGTGAGCAAAACTTGGGTAGTTTTGCGTTGTATTGGGAGGTGAACAGATCTAAATCTGGACAACCCCACAGGTGGAAGATATCCTCAACCACTGAATGACGCACTTCCCTCTTGTGAGCCCTTGCCTGGGTGCGGCTGAGACTATCCGCTAGGACGTTCTGGATGCCCGGGACGTGCACTGTGGTTAGCTGGAGCTGGTGCTGAACTGCCCAATACCACACTCACACTGCTTCCCTGCACAATGGGTTTAACCGAGTGCCTCCCTCTTTGTTTAGATACAAGACCACGCACGTGTTGTCCAACTGAATCAGACGTGGTCCTGGGAGAAGAAGGGGCTGAAATGCCTGGAGAGCAAACGACACAGCACACATCTCAAGCACGTTTATGTGCAGTGAGAGCTCCTGCCAAGACCAGGATCCCTGGGTTCTGCGATCTTCTAGATGCACGTCCCAGCCCAGACCTGATACATCTGTCGTCAGTGTTCGAGCTGGAGGGGGAGGTTGGAAGGGCACCCCTGGGAAGAAATTTTCCAGATCCTGTCACATAGGGTTGGAAACCAAAATCCTGTGATCCGGGTTGTCTGACCTCTGATCCCACTGTACCAAGGGTCCATTGTGTAACCCGCATGTGGAGTCAGGCCAGCGGCACCGTGGGGATGGCCACCGCTATAAGACCTAGGAGGTGGAGGATTGTTCCAGCCATTGTTCAATGACTGGAAGCCACTAGCCAAGCTTGCTTCTGCAGCGTTTCTGCCCTGTCTAAGGGGAGGAAGGCCTGACCATGGGAAGTATCCAATACCGTCCCAATAAACTGAAGATGTTGGGAAGGAGTGAGGTGAGACTTGGGGTAATTCACTGTGACCCCCACCCTGTGGAATAGATCCAGAAAGCTGCTAAAGAAGCCTCCGGGTAATCTCTCGATGGGGCTGACAGAAGTCAGTCATTGAGGTACGGGAACATATAGTGGTTCTGATGCCGCAAAGCTGCTGCCACCACCGCTAGGCACTTGTTGAACACCCTAAGTACTGGGGAAAGTCCAAAGGGAAGAGCCTTGAATTGGAAATGATCCCCCTGGAAGGTAAACTGGAGGAAGCGGTGGTGGGCAGGGAATATAAGGATATGCAGGTAGGCATCCTGCATGTCCAGGGTGCAGAGCCAGTGTCCTGGATGGAGCAGTGGAAACAGTTCTGGGATGGTCAGCATGCACAACTGTCTGTACTTGATGTATAGGTTGAGCGTGCTGAGGTCCAGTATCAGTTGAAGGTCTCCTGTCTTCTTTGGGACCAGGAAGAAGTGTGAGTAATACCTCTTTCTTACTTGGCCCCAAGGAACTGGCTCTATAGCAGACTTTCACAACAGAGCCACAATCTCCTCTCTGATGAACAGAATGTAACCTTGCGGATAACGAGAGAGACCTGGAGGATTTTTCTGGAGGTCTCTCTATGAATTCTAACATGTGACCTTGGGCTATAAGCTGAAACACCCAGGAGTCTGTCATGATCGCCTCCCACCCGGACGGAAGGCTAGCAAATCTGCCCTCGACTGGCTCCTCCAGAACTGTGGGTGAAGGAGAGGGGGCGGGCCAGGAGTCAAGAAGCAGAGGGAGGGTTGGGGAGTGCCCCCCCAGAAGTTCTGTGTGAGTTGATAAGGCGAGGAGGGGGGGTTGAGGCAGATGAGGGAGCCAGACATTGCCCTGATGCTTGGCGGGCTGCTGCCTTGTCTGGCGCCTTTGTTGTCGGCAAAAAGGAGGTCGAGACTTGGGATTGGTATGGTAGAGGGACTGCACTGAATGAAGAGCCTTTCTTTGCTCCTGCAGATAGGTCATTATATACTGGACGTCCCTTCTGAAGAGTACTGATCCCCTGAAAGGGGGATCTAGAATAGATGCTTGGATATCCTGGGCAAAACCTGATATTCATTACTCGCAACCAGGCATGTCTGTGAAGACAATCCGCTGTCGCAGTACTTCTGGCGGAAGCGTCAATAGCATCATAAGTTGCCTGTAAGCTATGATGGCCCAGAATCTCTGCCATCTTGACCATCTGCTGAATTTGGTCTTGGCCTCAGAGTCTGGCAAGGCCTGAAATTCGGTTTTCAGTTGGCCAAAGATGGCCTTTTGATAGCAAACCATGTGGGCTACGTAATTCAGAGCCCGTAAAGCCAAAGTGGAGGACGCGTAAACCTTCCAGCCAAACTGGTCAAGTTGCCTTGACTCCTTATCTGGAGGGGAAGTACCCATATGTTTTGGCTGCTTAGAGTGGTCATGAGTCATGTTGATAACCACCGAATCAGCTTTGGGGTAGTTAATTAGAAGATTTTTCCCTTCAGGACCATGGTGCAATCTGTCTGCCTTCTTAGAAAAGACTGCGACAGACGACGGTTGTTGCCATATGGTAATGGCCAAATCTTTATGTGGCCCCGTCCACAGGGGAGTGAGGGTTCAGCTCCGGGAGGTCAAGATGCTCTGTCAATCGCCGTCTCTGGGGATCTTGCTCCTCTGTCCTCCATCCGTTGGCCTGCTGAATTTTTTTGAGGATATCCAAGAAGGAGGGATCCTCTGGTGGGGGGGACTTTTTGGCATGGGCTGCTCCAGTGGAGGGTACTCAGAACCCGAGGAAGACTGAGACTCATAGTCTGGTGAAAGGTGCCTATGTGGAGATGGGGACCTTTGACGGAGGTCCTCTGTCTGAGGATCAGTCAGTCCATGACTCCAGTCATCCACTGTAGAGGCACCCAACGTGCACCCGGAAGCTGGTGAGTGGACCCTGATAGGGGACAGGAACTGTGGAATAGGGGTTGCCTGGACCAGCGTACGAGCTGTGCCAGCTGGCGCTAGTCCAATCAGCAGAAGCAGCTTATTCCACCAGGAATCAAAGAGAGCATCATAGATCACAGGTTTGCTATGGAGGAGCCTGTGGAGGATATGGGTAAGGCTGGCAGTCGATATCCCGATGGTGGAAAGCCCAGCGTTGGGTACTCTGGCATTGGATAGTCAGGTGTTTGGTAACCCGGTGTCAGATACGCCAGTATCAGGTAGCCTGGTGTCGGGTACCCTGATGTAGTGTGGCCCAGTGTAGGGTAGCCTGGTGTTGGATAACCTGGAAAAGGACCCGACAGTGGGCTGAGGGACCTGGCGGAGGGTCCGAAGGGAGGCCAAAAGACCCAGGATGCGGGGTATCCTGCTACAGACCTGCAGGGGGACCCAGCGTTGGCCCAGACTGGGCGAAGGGTGCATCCGGGGTGAGGGGAAGGCCCAGACAGAGGAATCACAAACTGGTTAGTGGGGGGGCGGTGCCCCAGGAAGGTCATGTGTAGGGAAGCCTGGTGCTGGCTGGTTGACAGGGCCAGCGGGTGGTGGTACCTCCAGCTCTGGGTGGGTAGGAATGTCTGAAGGCCCGGTCAGAGGATATGGTGGGTTGTCCCGAGGGGGGATTCCCCTTAGGGCGGCTATGCCCAAACCGGCAGTGGGTGCTGGTCTGGAGGACCGACATCAGACCTTGAATTGGGGTCCGACAGGAGTGCCAGGGCTGTGCAGATGTCAGCAGAACTGGCATCTGACTTACCAACCGAACCACTCGACTTAGGTCCTGGCTGAGGTTTAAAGGGCCTAAGCCTGGAAGTAGCCTCGGGCAGGGTGGCCAAAGGCTGCTCCGAAAAAGGAGGGGCAGAATTGGCCGGACGGGCACCGACCTTACTGGTAGAGGGCCGCTCGTTGGTCGCGGCCTCCGAAGAGAGCCACAGCCTGGAGGGCGACCGATCCGGGTCCCAGTGTTTCTCCTTGTCCCACTTGTGCTTCTTCTTCTTGAAGGAATGGGAGCCAGAAGAGCCCCTGGGTGATGAAGAAGTGCTCCGCACCTGCTGCAGCTCCTTTTCCATTGAAACCAATTTTTGTTTCAAAATATGGGCTTCCAGGACTTTTACACGGCATTTTCGTGTGGCCTGGTTGAAGCTCTGGCAGGCCTCACAGTCCTCAGTGCTGTCAGGCCCCAGGCAGAGGAGACACGAGGTATGGCTGTCTTCCTCCGGGATATGCTTAATACAGGTGCACTTGTTCTTATGGGATTCAATAGAAAAAGAAGACATGTAATCCGATGTCAAAAATACTAATTTTTGAAAGAAAATAAAGAATTTCTAAAGATATACTTATAAAAAATGGTGGTCGACTGTAGCAGCATTCTGCGAGGTCTGACGTGCGCAGGTTGACAGCGGGAAAGAACTGGAAGCAGATGTGGGGACCACCTACTATATACTGTTGGGCTGACGTCGGTCATGTGACGTCAGGTGGGCAGTCCCCTGCCAGACACTGCTAAGTTTTCTGTGTGGTCCTAGCACTTGGTGGCTCAGTCCTTATGGTTATTGCCTACTGCGAGAGCCCTCTCGAAGTAAGATCTTAGGATTTGTCCGCAAAGTCACCTTGTCTCTGTGAAAAATAAAATAAGGCTCCTCACACACCAGAGAACCTGAAGCTGGAAATCCTTTGAGCAAAAGTAACAGCAACTAAAACTACAGGTTACTCACCTGTAACAGGAGTTCTAGGAATAGTATATGTTGTTCATCCACACTTTGTGGCAGGTTCCTTGCCACTTTAAATCTTGCCGGAAGGTCTTCAAGCTGGCTCCTCCCACCCACCCAGGTGGTAAAACCCTCGGCTCTGCCCCATGATGCCAGATCTAGCCCTCTGGAAGCCAGGTTGCGTGTCGAAGCTGGGGAGGTCGGGTGGGTCGTGTGGATGAACATATACCACTCCTAGAACTCCTGTTACAGGTGAGTAACCTGTATTTCTAGGGACGTGGATATGTTGTTCAATCCACACTGTCTGGCAGACTCCTAGCAGTTCTCCGGGAGGAGGGAGGCAAATCACATACCACCTACTTGGGAAATAAGGACTGGAGAACCGAGGTCCCAAAACCAGCATCCTCGCGTGACTCTAGGTCAATGTGGTAATGGGAAATAAAAGTGTGTGCTGACTTCCAGGTAGCAGCCCTGCAGATTTCCTGGATAGGGACGTCCCTAGAAGCAGCCACCGAAGCAGCGGTATGGTGGGTAGAATGAGCTCTTATCCCTTTGGGAGGCTCCATGCCCGCCAACCTATAGCAGAGATCTATGCAGGAGGTGACCCACCTGCTTATCATCTGCTTGGCTGCAGGTCTGCCAGGTGTGGCTTCAGCGTAGGTGACAAACAGCTGGTGAACCTCTCCCCAAACTTCAGCCATTCCACTCCTTATAATAAATGAGCACCCTTCTAGGATCCAAGGAATGGAGCCTATATTCGGCCTCCGAGGTGTGATTGGGGTAGAACACTGGCAGAGTCAACACCTGGTTAAGGTGAAACTCTGACACCACCTTCGGAAGGAACTACGGGTGGGGGCGAAAGACAACTTTGTCCCTGTGGAAGACCAGGCAGGGAGTCTCGATGGAAAGCGCCTGAAGCTCTCCCATCCTTCTGGCTGATATAATGGCCACCAAGAAGGCAGTCTTCCACAACAGGTGAGAGATGTCACACCTGTGCATCATTTCGAATGGCTTGCCCATGAGCTTAGCCAATACCAGCAGTAGATCCCACGGACTGCCCGACCACCTTCTCTGTACCACTGACTGCTTGCCGGCCCGCGCCCGGTAAGCAGAGATGGCTGCCAGGTGTACCTTAAGGGTCTTCGACCGAAGCCCTAGCTGAGAAAGGGACCACAGATAGTCCAAAATACTAGCCAATAGACAGGAAGAGGGGTCCAACCCCTTTTCCTGACACCAAATGGAGAATCTCTTCAATTTGAAGGCATAGCATTTTCTGGTTGACTCCTTACGGGACGCCTCAACGACATTCAGGATCTCGTCGGAAAGACCCAAGGCCTGGAACTCTAGCCACTCAGGAACCAGGCCATCAGGTGCAAGGATTGAAGGTCTGGGAGGAGAACCTTCTCCTTGTCGACCGAGATCAGGTCCGGGTGGGCTGGAAGCCGCCTCGGGAGTTTGGAGCTGAGGCTGAGGAGATCTGGGTACCAGAACTGGCGAGGCCAGTCTGGGGCTACCAGAATCACCTGCGCCTTGTCCCTCTTTGCCTTGAGAAGCACATTGTGGATCAAGGGAAATGGAGGGAAGGCATAGAAGAGGCCCTGGGTCCACGCCTCAGAAGACATCCTGCAGCGAGCACTGCTGGGGAGGTGTGTGAAACAGCCTCAGCTTCACATTCTCCTGAGGCTGAACTGGTCCACCTGAGGGTGTCCCAATGGGAGAACAGGTCTTGCACTACCTCCGGCAGGAGAGACCACTCGTGAGACGCAGTGCCTATCCGGCTGAGGGCATCGGCCAGACTTTTGGAGGCTCCTGCCACATGGATGTCTAGGAAATCCGCCTCCAGGCTGATTACGAGAGACCAAATGCGTAGAGCTTCCTTGCACAGAGGCAAGGAGTGCGTCACACCCTGACGGTTGAGATAGTACATGGTCGTGGTGTTGTCTGTCTGGACCTGAACCACCTGACCCCGTACAAACGTAGCGAAGGCGGTGATGGCTAGTCGAATCACTTGAAGCTCCAGCAGGTTGACGTGGCATTGAGACTCCTGAGGGGACCAGAGGCCGTGGGCCCGGAGATCCCCCAGACGGGCACCCCAACCCATCAGAGAGGCATCGGTCGTTAGAGTGACCGTCGGCTCGGGGTGGACAAATGGGATACCCTCCTGCAGATTAGTTGGGAAGAGCCACCACTGCAGGCCGTCCCACATCTCCTGGGTCACTGTCAAGTGACCACTGACTGGCCAGCCCCCATTGCAGGGGGCGCATATGCCAGCGGGCCCAATGGACCACAGTGGTGCAAGCCGCCATGAGGCCCAGAAAGTGCAGGAAGTCCTGGGCAGAGTGCAATTGCCCAACCAGAAATGATTGGGCAAAGGAGGAAAGGACCGCGGCCCTGTCCGCAGAGAGCCGGGCTCTGGCTCGAAGAGAGTCGAGCTCTGCCCTGATGAACTGAATCACCTGTGATGACACGAGTTCCGATTTGGCCTCGTTGATGAGGAGGCCAATCCGAGAGCAGACCTGGAAGGCCAGGATCCCTGGAATGCTCCACCTCCAACCTGGAAGGGCAGGAATGCTGTCACCACTGTCATGCATTTGGTGAAGACCCTGGGAGCTGGAGAAAGGCCGAAGGGAACTCGTAAAGCGATCCCTCTGCTCTGAAGTGGAGGAATCGCTGATGAGATGGATGGATTGGGACGTGAAAGAATGTGTCCTGGAGGTCCAGAGGGCAGAACCACATGCCTAGTTCCAAGGATGGAATGATCTGAGCCAGAGTGCCCATCCTGAAGGTACGTGGCCTTAGGAACTTGTTCAGGTCGTGAAGGTCGAGAATGGGGCACCAGCCCCCCATCCGCTTTGGGACCAGGGAGTACCTGGACACAAACCCCGGGGTCTGGAGGAGGATCTGTCACTTTGCTGATCACCTTCTTCTGGTGGAGCAGGGCAATGTTGGTTCGATGAGCCAACAGAGAGGTAACTGCTCGAATTCCAGAGGCAGACCCCTGCCAACCACTTCCAGCACCCAGCGGTCCGTGGTGATAGCAGACCAGGCAGAAAGTAAGTGGTGGAGCCGTCTCCCCATGGGGGGAACCCAGGGAGGAGTGACGAGGTTGGGGGCGACACCCCTCAACCCATCACTGGGCAGGCTTGGAGGAAGGGTCGGCCGAGGGGCCTCCTGGAGCCTTTCCTACAGGCTTCCTACTGGAGGAACTAGCAGACTTGGCCTTGGGGTGCCAACAGTGAGCCTGCTGGCCCTGTTGCTGGTGTTGCTGGGCCGGATGTGCCACAGGGGCGGAAGAGCAAAAGGGCTTACGCTGCTGCTGGTGGCCTTTGTCCTTCTGGGCAGACGTGACAAAGTCCAAGGTGGCATTAGACTTCTCGATCCTTTGGTGATGGCCTTCCACCCCTGGCCCAAACAAGTCAGTGCCCAGGAAGAGAACATCTGCCAGCTTATGCTGGGTGTCCCCCGTGAAAGTGGAGATCCACAGCCAAGCTCTACGGCGCATGGCTACTGTGGCCGCTACTGACCGGGCACAAGAGGGAAGCAGTATAGCGCAGTGGTTTAAGGCTCTGAGCTGCAAATCTGGTGACATCCAGCAGACCAGACCTGGGTTTGAATCCCACAGCTTCCAATTGCATACTGTGTAACCCTGAGCAAGTCACTTAACTTCCCTGTGCTCCTAGGTTGCACCTGTTAAAAAGCTTTCAGCTTAGTGCGTTTCACCTGGTCAAACAACTAAAAAAAAAAGTCACCGATATCTAATGAAGTTTGGAGCTGTTGTTTAGCCACCGCCCTTCCCTGATCCCGCACCTGCCTGACCGTTGTCTGAAGGTCAGCTGGGAGATAAGGAATCACCTCATCCAGGGGACCCATAAGGGCGTGTGAAAAATTTGCCATCAGTACAGCTGAGCTAGCCTGTCGAAGGCCTAGGGAGGAAGCAGCGTAAACCTTCCACCCCAAGTAATCCAGCTTTTTGGATTCTTTATCGGGCAGTTTGTCCACGTCCCTAGCGTTCCCAGAATGCTGGAAAACACTGTCGGTCACCAGTCCCTCCGCAGAGGGGTGCTCCGAGAAACCGGAGAGTGAACTGGTGGGGACCGCGTACTTGCGAGCCATACTGGCTGAAGGCGCAGGACAAGATGCCGGCCGCTGCCACAACTCCAGGACTGGGCCAGCAATGGCTTCGGCCACAGGGAAGGCCTCCGTAGGGGAATCTCCTTTCCAGTATCTCCGTGAGGGGATACCTGGCCCGTTTCTGTACGGGTTCGAGCTGTATCCCAGTGGACTCTGAGATAAGCCTAAGTATTCCCAAGAATGAGGATGGGCTCTTGTCCACCGACTGACCTCCTGCAGATTCCAGGTCAAGGGGCCTGAAGTACAGGGAGGAGTTGTCAGACTCCGAAGAGTCTGCGAATAGCTGCCGAGCGCCTGAGCCACCCTCCACCTGCCGAGGCCGATCGGGAGTGAGGGTGACCGACAACCTGTGAGGCAAGCCCTGACCTGACCGAGAATCTTTGGTCGGGCACCAGTCTTAGGTTGAGGAGGCGGTGGTTCCACCACAATGGGTGGAGCAGCCAGTTTTGTCCGAACAACCGGTGCCGGAGTCGGCTCCTCGACTACTACGAAGGGTTGCTTTGGTCGCTCGGATGACAGCCACTTAATGGCTGAAGGAGGCGATGGAGTCGGCTCGCTACTGGCCAACAAGAGTTGTTGCCACATCATGTCCTCAAAAGCTTTCCCGGCGTAACTGCGTCGGGAGCCTATCTCGAGGACTAGCGGCAACTTCGCTTTCCATGGTGCCGAGACCGAGACTGCCGATGTTGGCGGGATCTACCAGACATGGAAGAGGACCAAGACCGAGACCTTTTGGGTCACCAAGGGTGGGTCAGAGAGGTGATGGGTGAAACCCATTCATCCCTCGGTTCAGGGTCCTTGACCAGGGACTTCGGCACATAAGGCACGGGCAAGTCCTCGGTTTCCACCAGGGGAACCGGTGAAGAAAGGTTGTCGGCTTCTCCAGTCGACGACCCATCCAATGGGTCAAGAAAAATCTCGACCGCATCGACGGGTGTCTCAGCCGGCTGACCTGACGGGGAAACCGTGAAGCCAGCGACCTTAGACGCAACCTCGACCAAAGTCGAGAGCCGATGGTCCAGTGAAGGGATCTCTCCCACGCCATGAATGCTGGCGGTGGGACTTACCGGTTCTTTTTTCTTCGACCTACTGGTAGGTCCCGATGGTCCTTCTCCCTTGGTGGAGAGGGACTGGCAAAGCTCCTTAAAAGAAGCAGTGTAGGAGAAGCCCAAGGAGAGTGCGATAAATGCCGAGGCGGAGGATGATAGAGCCTGAGCCGCCTCCTCCTCGAGGGTGATCAACTGCTCCAGCTGCTCTGCGGAGCTTGCATTCACGGATACCGCCCAACGGGCCTCCTTCGACTTCACCGGCAGGTACCATTTCTCGGGGCACCCAAGTTGTAGTCGGGCAGCACGGTACTCCAAAACCGAAGCCATGAAAGACTTGCACAGATCGCAGGCCTGCGGATCGTGAGCAAGACCAAAGCAATAAATGCACGTGGAGTGAGGATCGGTCCGGGACATTTTCTGCCCGCAAGGGCACCGACGGAAGCCGGAAGTGGATTTGTCCATCGCAGCCGTGAGGGAAGATGAAGACCTAGTAAACTTTTAAATTATTTTCGGAAAGTCTGAAGTATTAGTAGCCAGGCCTAAAACATAGAGCGCTAAGGAGGGAACCTCAGCTTCCAAACGGTAAGAAAGATCTGGCATCATGAGGCGGAGCCAAGGGTTTTACCACCCGGGTGGGTGGGAGGAGCCAGCTTGAAGACCTTCCGGCAAGATTTAAAGTGGCAAGGAACCTGCCACAAAGTGTGGATTGAACAACATATCCACGTCCCTAGAAATAATGATTTCTAAGAAAGAAAGCGTAACTCATAAGTCATGGCCGTCTCAAATGAAGACAGGGTCAGTTTCTCAAAAACAAAATTTAAATCCCAAGTTGGGACAGGGGAACAGATTGGAGGTTTCAGGTGCAGGATGTCCCTGAGAAAATACAGACCACACCTAACTGAGGTACGGTTCAACCGCCCAAGGTCTTGTGAAAGGCCAAAATAGCCAAAAGCAGCACCTTGAGCGAGGAGTACTGGAGGCTTGAGCCCGACAAGGAGGTCAGGTAGTCCAGGATCTGGCTCATTGGACAGGTAAAAGGGTCCAGATGATATGCAGCAGCCCAGATGGCAAACCTCTTCCACTTCATGGCATAAGTGGCTCTAGTGGAGGGCTTCCAAGCAGCCACGAGGACTCGTGCTACCCTCTCAGATACTCCAAACCAGGCAATGGCTATGTCCTCAGGAACCAGGCATGCGGACGAAGGGACTTGAGGTTGGGATGGATCAAGGTCCCTAAGCCTGCAGCAGCAGATACCTGCAAAGGGGTAGAGGAACTGGAGGCTCCTCTGCTAACTGTTGCAGTAATCAGGGATCATGCTGGCCCACTCCATCTGCAGCTTGATCAGCACCCTCTGAATCAGAGGGAATGGAGGGAAGGCGTAAAGGAATTTCCTACTCCAGGAGAGGAACAACGCATCTCACCAGAAAACTCCAGGCTCTGGATCTAGCGAGAAGAAACTGGGCAGTTTTGAGTTGAGTGGGGATGCAAAAAGGTCCAACTCTGGACGACCCCATCTGGTGAACAGAGCTTCTGCAATGGATGAGAGAAGCTTCCATTCATGCATTCTGGACGGAGTCTGGTTGTGGCTGTCTGCCAGGGTATTTTGCATGCCTGGGAAATGGATGGCTGAGAGAACCAGTCTGTGGTCCAGTGCCCAGTACCAAATTTTCATGGCCTCCCGGCACAGGGGGAACGAATGCATTCCCCCCTTTGCTTGTAGATGTAGTAGACAACACTGAGATTATCTGACTGGATCAACAGGTGACCCAGAAAGAGATGGTTCTGAAAGTCCTGCATGGCATACAGGACTGTCTGCATCTCTAGGATGTTGATATGCAGGAACACCTTGGTCTGAGACCATAACCCTCGAGTCTAAAAGGGACCCAGGTGTGCACCCCAACCTGAACTGGAGGCATCCGTGATGAGGATCTGCTGGGAAGAAGAAACCCGGAAAGGAACTCCTGTAACAAGTTCTGTAGGTCCATCCACCATTGGAGCACCCTGAGGACGGGGAAGGAGACCAGCACTAGTTGTTCTAAGTAGTCTGTGCATTGGTCCCATTGCACCCCGAGTGTCCACTGAAGCACCTGCATGTGCAGTCTGGCCAAGGGGACCATGGCAATAGCCTCAGGTACACCCTCGCAGAATCATAATGGCTCTGGGTTACCTCATGAGCCTGGGCAATGAGACACTCTGCCCTGTCGAGGGGCAGGAAGGCTTGGCCCTGTGCAGAGTCCAAGACATCCCCTATATACTGCAGCTTCTGAGACGTGATCAAGGTGGTCTTGGGCAGATTGACCATGATGCCCAGGGAGAGGAACAGTTGGGAGTGTCCTCTCCAGGGTTCAGAGGAGCTGATCTCTGATGGACCTTTGAGGAGCCAGTTGTCCAGGTAGGGGAAAACATGCAGTCCTTGTCTCCATAGGGCAGCAGCTACTGCTGCTAAGCACTTTGTAAAGATTCGTGGTACAGAGGATAAGCCAAAGGGTAATACATTTAATTGGTAATGCTCACCCTGAAAAAGAAACAAGAGAAATCTCCTGTGTGGTGGGCACACCGAGATATGTAGGTAAGCATATCCTGCATAGCCAGGGAGCACAGCCAGTCACCGTGCTTGAGTAGGGGCAGCAGGACTGGCAGAATGTCTTGTACTGGATGTAAAGGTTGAGGTCCTTGTGATCTAGAATAGACCTCAAGTCTCTGGTTCTTTTGCGGACCAAGAAAACCTGTAATAGAAGCCCCTGTTCCTTTGACGCCCAAGCGCTGGCTCAATGGCCTTTTTCTGCAGAAGGGACTGTACAGTACCTCCTCCCGGAGAACTGCTCGATTGACCAGAGGGCAGGTGAAGAGTACTGGAGGAATCTCTGGGGGAGTCTCTACAAGTTCCAGAGTGTGACCCCTCTCTATAATTTGAAGAATCCAAGCATCTGAAGTAATGGTTCTCCACTGATTGAGATGGAGGGAGAACTGATCTCCGACCACCACCTCTTGGTCAGGGACAGGAAAAGGGGGGGGTTCTAGCAAGGAGTCAAGCAGAGGCAGATCCAGTCGCTGGGACTGATTCATCATCTCTGGGATGTTTTGCACAGTGCTGGAGGAGTGGGTAGGCAAGGTGGAGGAAACCTTTCTCATGCCCTGAGGATGGGAGGCTGCTCTGGACTTGTGGGGCACTTTGCGAAAGGGAGGTACTGTCTGTTCCTAGGCTGTGTATGACAGAGCAAGTGGACAGACTTGATAGCCCTGCCAGATGCCTGTAGGTCACTAATGATGACCTGGACATCTGGCCCAAATAATTTGGAACCACTGAAGGGGGCAATGAGCACCTTCTGCTGGACATCTGCTGCAAAACCTGAGACCCTCAGCCAGTAGTGCCTATGAAGGCAGATGCCTGTGGCAGTAACCCTGGCAGCAGAATCCGAAATATCATACAAAGCCCTGAGGAGATGCTTACTAATATCCTCAGTGGTCTGTAAACATTTGAGAACCACCTGCTTCTGGGAGCACTCCAGAAGGGCCTGGGCAGCCGCCTCGCTCTTTTTCTAGATGCTATTTTGGTATTTGACCATATGCAAAAGGTAGTTAGCAATCTAAAGCTCAGGGTAGAGGAGGCATAGACCCTGTTATCTCAAAGGTCAATCTGTCTAGATTTCCCATTGGGGGAGGGAGCTAAGGTTCTTGGGCACCTTGGACCTGTTATGCACTGCTTTAATGACCACAGAATCAGTCTCAGGCTGGGCAGCACAGCAAGGCAGGCCCTGAGAGGTATGAAACAGCATATCTGCCTGCAGGGCATGGCAGGGACTATGTCAGGCCCATGCCAGGCCATAGTAGTGGCATTTCTCAGTGCTGGGAGGACAGGAGGAACGACCTTAGGAGGAGACTCTGGGATCTCCAGAAAATTCACCAGCTCCCTCCTGTGGCATCCTCTTCCTCAGCATGGAAGCTCATGGCTGAGACAGCTGCTTCATAACACCACTGAAAAAGCCGTAACCTATCAGAAAAAAAGAGGTTCCTCCTCCTCCGGGAGGATGAGGTCAGCATGGTACTCCTCCTTGTCGTCAACTTGTTCTATCCTGAGGTCCGATGAATGAGGGACAGACGGCCCGTGGGGCACAGCCCAAGGAGGCCAAATTGGCTTTGATGAAGGGGCCATCGGCACAGGGGACCCAGGTCTGTTAGAGACCAATTAGTGGGCCAGGACTGTAGTGATCTGGGCCAAGATTCCATTAAGGTTGACAGCAGGAGACTGGTGCAAACGGTGGAGGGGTTGTCGGCACAGGGTATGACAAACTGTCCATCGGGGCCAAAGAGTCCAATGCCTGTGGGCATGGGGAAGTATCAGGCCGCGATGGAGGGGCTAGTGTTGACAACGCAAAATGTTGACAAACTCAGGGATGAAGACCTGAGGGTCAACGGCCAGTATTCCTGAGATGCAGGAGGTGGTACTGTCAGTATAGGTCTGGGAGGAGCACAGGTCTGGACAGCAGTAGACGGTGCAGCTGACGTTGTACCCCCAGAAGACTGAGAGGCTGTTGGGGACTGGGAGTGCTGACGGGTGGAGTGGTCCCTTTCATGGTCCTTTTCATGACTTTTCTCAGAGGACTTGTCTCAGGCCTTTGAGCTCTATGAACTCGCTGGTGACTGGGAAGGAGGGACTGCTGAGGACCTCTGCCTAGAACTGGCTACCTGTTGATCCATTAGGAATTTTTTTTTTTTGCTTTTTTGTGTCGCCCGAAGGTGGTTTGATTAAATTTCTGGCAGAGTTCACAGAGGTGTTGTGGTCAGGCGAAGACAGCAGACACTGAGGTTATGGTCGTTTGAAGAGGCAATCCTCTTTCCGCAGTGAGAGAAGTGGAGGGAGTAACTAGACAAACAAAGTAAATTAATTTATTTAAGAGAGATTTCTAAATACTAAGTAAATGGAAAATCGTATGTGAAAATGAAAAACTGCATTGGAACTTCCACAGAGACCCATATGAACAAAGTCCATGGCGGGAAAGAACTAAGGAGGGAAACGGGGCTGCTCACACCTTTATAGGGTTGGTGATGTCGGCAGGTAATGTCAGCGTGGGTGGCTCCAGTGGTGCTGCTGAAAATCTTCCGTGTGGATTCTGCTTCACCGATGGTGACGTTCTTACGGTGTGGCCTGATGACTAAGATACCACCGAAGATCTTTTACTGTTGCACACTATTGCCTGACATGAGTATTCTGTATGCAAATGCTTCATTTTTCTGCAATTGTAGTATTTAAGTAGTATTTTATCATCTTACACAACATAATTAGTAAGCTTTTTTGAACTGTAGTGGTTGGTTGGTGTCCTTTATTACATTAGCAGCTCTGTTTGGTGTCCACCATTACATCAGTAACACTGAAGGTTCTTTTTCTCAGGTATTACTTTTCCTCAGGTATTTCTAAAGGAATTATCTCACAACATGGTCCTCTCTTCACAGCTGAGTCACAGCATGTTAAAACGCATAAAAAACTGATCTATTAATCTGAAAATTGGAACACCGTGTCACACTTCGATACACTATTTTCATGAACGTACCCAATTATGTCTGCACTATTTTTAATACAGTGACAACCATTTGGCTCAATGTTAATAAATCTGAACCCGGACCTACAGGTCAGAGCACAACATTTCCTAGGGGGTCAACAATGTCATTGTCAACACCTTGTCTCTTTTTCAGTGGTAGAAGATCAGAGCTCTGGCACCTACTACAGGAAGTATAGCCACACTGAACACCTGTGGGACCAGGTGATTCCGTCATCTGGCTGCTGATTAGCAATTCTGCTGCTCACAGCACAAGATGGGTATACCAGAGGGCTGGGGCACTTTCTTGAGGTCAGGGCAGAGAAGGTATGGCTGGAGCACTGGACGATAATGGAAGGCCACCTGTTTCAATACATTATGGACACAAACCGGGAGCAGTGGGTTGACATTTGGCAAGTGCTGCTTAGTAAGACATGAGGGCTTGGGGATGCACCCCAAATTTGGGGGTATGGAAGCCATTAAAACAGAAACCAAGCATCCACTAAGTTTAATACTATTGGAAGCAGTTTGGACAACTCTCGAAGTGAAATGTTGGTCATCCTTCAAAACCCTGATGTGTCGCACAGGGACTTCTAGTTCTTGGAACTAGTGGCCAGGGCAAAGTCCATCTACAAACAAAAGGGTTGCCTAGATCGGCTGTAGTAATAACTAAGAAAGGGGATTTTGGCTGCTAGGGGAGAACCAAGACTAGCCAGCTACACCAAGGGTGCTGGTGTAAAATTCATGCCATGGAAGAGGCTGAATAACTGGTGGCATTGTGGGTTTCAGATTATGTAGCAGTATGCTCGGCCAGGGAAGAGACCCTTTTCAAGCATGAGGATGACTCTCTTCTTACACAGTAGCCATTTGCCATATACAGTACTTGGAAGGGCTCTGGAGGCAGTGGTGCTTGCCCCAGCAGAATATGGGACACATTCCCTTTAGGATAAGTATGAATATAACTGCTAAGGTAGGAGGTATGATGGATAGCAAGATTCAGACGTTGGAGTGGTAGAAATCCTGGCCTTTACTAGATACGTTCAGCCACATTAACTAAAACATTTCTTGTTTCTCTTTTAATTGAGCTAGTCCACAACACATGTCTCCAAAGGGTTAGATGTGGGGGGCATTCCTATGTGCAGCTGGCAGAATGGACAGTGTGGTAGCTACTGGGAAGACTAGGTGGACTGGCTGGTCCTTATCTTTCGTCATATTCTATCTTACTGGGGGCATGGACCTTTTCCTAGAGCCAGAGGAAACGTAGGTCAGATGGTTCAGCTGGTGAGGTGTGCAATCAAAACAGGTTACTTACCTGTAACAGTAGCTCTAGGAGTGGTATATGTTGTTCATCCAAACTGTTTGGCATGTCCCTTTCCCCTTTAAATCTTGCCGGAAGTCTTCAAGCTGGCTCCTCCCACCCACCCAGGTGGTATATACCTTGGCTCCGCCCCATGACGTCAGATCTTAGCCCGCTGAAAGCCAGGTAGTGTGCGTCCGCAGCCGGGGAGGTCGGAACATATACCACTCCTAGAACTACTGTTACAGGTGAGCAACCTGTTTTTCTAGGATCGTGGATATGTTGTTCATCCACACTGTTTAGCAGACTCCTAGCAGTTCTCCGGGAGGAGGGAGACAAGGAGCACACCCCCTACTTAGGGAACAGAGATTGGAGAACTGAGGTCGTGGGTGATGAAGGTGTTAGCTGACTTCCAGGTAGCAGCCAGCCAGATTTCCTGGATAGGGTTGTCCCTGGAAGCAGTCACCGATGCAGCAGTATAGCGGGTAGAATGAGCTCTTATTCCTCTGGGAGGCTCCCTGCCCGCCAACTTATAACACAGACCTATGCATGATGTAATCCTCCTTGCTATGGTCTGTTTGGATGCAGGGCTGCTAGAAGCGGCTTCAGCATAGGTGACAAACAGCTGGTGAACCTCTCCTCAAATTTCTGCCATCCTCTCCTTATAATAGGAGACAGCATGTCTCAGGTCCAAAGTATGGAGACTGTACTCTGCCTCCGAGGTGTAATTAGGGTAGTATACCGGCAGAGTCAACACCTGGTTAAGGTGAAACTCTGACACCACCTTCGGAAAGAATTTTGGGTTGGGGCACAGGACAACCTTGTCCATGTGGAAAATCAGATAAGGGGAGTCCACCAAAAGTGCCTGGAGCTGCCCTGTCCTTCTGGAAGATGTGATAGCCACAAAGAAGTCCACCTTCCACAACAAGTATGACAGCTCACACTTGTGCATTGGTTCAAATGGCTTGCCCATGAGCTTTGCCAGTACCAGCAGTAGATTCCACGGAGGTGGAGGTTCACGTACCAGAGGGGATATGTGATCCAGACCTTTGAAAAAGCGCCCGACCACTGTCTTCTACGCCAGTGTCGGCTTACCGGACCGCGCCCGGTAAGCAGAAATAGCTGCCAGGTGCACCCTAAGGGTCAATGACTGTGGACTCCCTTTGGAGAAAGACAAAAGGTTGTCAAAAATGTTAGCCACGGAACAGGATAAGGGGTCCAGACCCTTGCCCCGACACCAAATGGAAAATATTTTCCATTTGAAGGTGTAACATTTCCTGGTCGATTCCTTTCTAGATGCCTCCACCACGGTGTAGACATCTTCGGGAAGACCCAGATCCTGGAACTCTAGCCACTCAAGTACCAGGCTGTGAGGTGCAGGGATTGAAGGTCCAGATGGTGCACCTTCCCCTGGTTCAGAGATATCAAGTCCGGGCGTGTACAAAGCTGCTCTGGGGGCCAACAGCTGAGGCTGAGGAGATCTGGATATTAGAACTGGCGCGGGCAGTCTGGGGCTACCAGAATCACCTTTGCCTTGTCCCTCTTCACCTTGAGTAGATCCAATGCTAAGAAGTTCAAGGTAATGCACCTGGGAAACAAAAACCCGGGGGTGAGATACTAACAACAACAAAAATGGAAAGGGACCTGGGGGTAGTCATATCAGATGACCTAAAGGGTATGCAAGCAATGTAAGAGTGCAGCAAGGAGGGCTGGGGGGATACTGGGATGCATAGGGAGAGGCATCACCAGTAGAAAACAGGAAGTTATTATCCCTCTGTACAGACAGCTGGTGAGACCCCATCTGGAGTACTGCGTGCAGTTCTGGAGACCCAATCTCCGCAAAGACATAGACAGGATGGAAGCTGTCCAGAGAAGGGCAACTAAAATGGTGCAGGGTCTGCACCGGAAGACATATGAAGAGAGACTTAAGGAGCTTAATATGTATAGCCTCGAGGAAAGGAGGGAGAGGGGGGACATGATAGAAACTTTCAAGTACCTCAAGGGAGTCAACAAAGTCCAAGAGGGTAGCATCTTTCAAAAAAAGAGGTGTGCAAGAACAAGGGGCACAATTTGAAGATAGAGGGGGGCGCTCAGAGGTAATTTAAGGAAGTATTTTTTCACAGAGAGGGTTGTGGATGCATGGAACGGCCTTCTGGAGGAGGTTGTGGAGTCAAAAACAGTGGTGGAATTCAAGCATGCATGAGACAGTCATAAGGCAATTCTAGGGGGTTGGGGTAGGAAGAAGTAGGCTGCTGATTAACTAGGATCTGCAGCTTATCCATTAGGTAGGGAAATGGGCAGACTGGGTGGGCCAAGTGGTCCTTATCTGCTGTCAAATTCTATGTTTCTATGACTAACATCTTGTAGATCAAGGGGAATAGAGGGAAGGCGTAAAGGAGGCCTGGGGTCCACGGTCTCGAGAAAGCATCCCACTGCAGCAAGCCCTGCTGAGGGGGGTGGGCATGAAACAGCCTCAGCTTGATGTTTTCCCTGGAGGCAAACAGGTCCACCATTGATTTGCCCCAATGGGAGAAGAGGCTGTAAGCTACCTCAGGAGGGAGAGAACACTCATGGGATATCTGGCCTAGGTGGCTGAGAGCATCTGGTAGCTGGTTCAAGGCTCCTGCCACATGGATGGCTAGTAGATCCGCCTCCAACCGGCTGACGAGGGTCCAGATGTGGAGTGCCTCCTTGCATAGCAGATGGGAGTGTGTGCCGTCCTGTTTGTTGAGGTAGTACATGGTCGTGGTATTGTCTGTCTGGACTTGAACCACTTGACCCCGGAGCTGAGGAGCGAAAGCTGACAATGTCAGTCTGAATGCTCTGAGCTCCAACAGGTTGATGTGGCATCGGGACTCCTCGGGGGTCCAGAACCCATGGGCCCTACTGCCCACCATGTGGGCTCCCCAGCCCATAAGAGAGGCATCAGTCACAAGGACGACCGTTTGCATGGAGTGAACAAATGGGATCCCTTCCTGCAACCGGTCTGGGGCAGTCCACCATTGGAGAGCGTCCCACATCTTTTGGGTTACAGTGATAGTTGGTCAAAATGACCATATCACCGAGTCCACTGGGTGGCCAGCATCCATTGGAGGGGGTGCATGTGCAACTAGGTCCAATGGACCATTGAGGTGCACGCCACCATGTAACCCAGAAGGCACAGAAAGCCCAACCAGAAATGATTGGGCAAAGGAGGAGAGAACCTCCGCCCTGTCTGCCGGGAGCCGAGCTCTGGCTTGACAAGAGTCGAGCTCTGCCCTGATGAAGCCCATCACCTGGGAAGGCACAAGTTCTGACTTGGCCTCGTTGATCAGGAGGCCGAGTAGGGAGTAGGTCTAGAGGGCCAGATCCCTGGACCTCTCCACCTCCTGTTGGGTGGAACCCGCCAGGAGCCAATCGTCGAGGTAGGGGTCAATTCTGAGCCCCCTCCCAACGCCGGAGATGGGCCGCCACCACGGCAATGCATTTGATGAAGACCCGTGGTGCCGATGACAGGCCAAACGGCATGGCTCGGAACTCATACAGGGTCCCTTCAACCCTGAAGAGGAGGAACCGCTGATGGGAAGGACGGATTGGGACATGAAAGAACGCATCCTGCAGATCCAGTGAACAGAGCCACATGTTTTGCTCCAAGGATGGTATGATCTGGGACACATTGACCATCCAAAAGGTGCATGACCTGAGAAACTGATTCAGGTCATGGAGATCTAGAATGAGTTGCCAACACCCTATCCACTTGGGCACCAGAAAGTACCTGGAGACAAAGCCTGGGTCTGCAGATGGATCCACCACGAGAGCTACTGCCTCCTTGAGGAGGAGTTGAGCAATGTTGTCTTGAAGATCCGACTGGGTGTATGTGGAAATCCATTCTTCCCAAGGGGCACGGGCTCGGCTGGGAGGGTACTGCTCGAATTCCAGAGGCAGTCCTTGACCAACCACTTCAAGAACCTACCTGTCCATAGTGATAGTGGACCAGGTGGAAAGGAAGTGGCAGAGCCGGCCCCTACGGGAAGACCCAGAGCTGGCGTGACGAAGATAGGGGTGGCAACCCTCACCCCGTCACTAGGCAGGCTTAGAGAAGGAGGAGGCTCCAGGACCTGAGCCTCTGCCTACTTTGTGGGCCTGTTGGGGTCCAGGCTTGGGCTGAGGGCACCAAGCTTGAGCCTGCTGCTGATGCTGCTGTCCTCCCTGGTAGAAGAACTGCTGAACCGAAGGGGAAGAGTGCCGAAAAGGCTTCTTCTTTTTCTTCTGCTGGTTCTTGCCTGAAGAACTCTTGGCAGAAGTGGCGTCCAAGGTGGCATTGGACTGCTCTATGCGCTGTAGGTGACTGGCCACTCCTGGGCCGAACAAGTCGGTCCCAAGGAAAGGCACAGCAGCTAACTTGTGCTGAGTAGCCGCTGGGAAGGAGGAGAACCTCTGCCAAGCCCTGCGGCGAGAGGCATCTGCGATGGCCATCGAGCGGGCACAAGAATCCCCAATGCCCAGGGCCGTCTGGAGCTGCTGTTCGGCAAAAGCATGGCCCTGATCCCAGATCTGCTTAACCGTGGTCTGCATGTCCGTGGGGAGATGTGGGAGGACCTCATCTAATGACCCGAAAAGGGCAAGAGAGAAGTGTGCCATGATGACGGCCTAAGGAGGAAGCCGCATAGACTTTATGCACCGAGTGGTCCAAAAGCTCAGACTCTTTATCGGGAGGGACCAGTCAGTGTCGGCAGAACTGCCAGTATGCCTGAACACATAGGTGGTCACCAGGCTCTCGGCCGAAGGGTGCTCTGTGAACCCCGCAAGGAACCCTATGGGCACCGCATACTTACGGGCCATGCGGGCAGACGGTACTGGACATGAGGCAGGACGCTGCCATAGTTTGAGTGCCGGACCAAAAAGAAAAGCCTCTGTCGGGGTATCCCCTCTCTTGAGGATGTCTGTGAAAGGGCACTCTGCCTTTTTCTGGATAGGTTCCAGGGGCATCCCTGTAGAATCAGAGATGAGACAGAGAATCCCTTGGAAGGAGGAAGGACCTTCCTCCATCCCTGTGCCAACGGACGACTCATCATCCCCAGAGAGTGGAGCCCCGTGACATCCGAGTCCGAAGAGTCGGGGTACAGCAGCCTGCCACCCAAGTCACCCTCAACCCGCAGAGGGCGGTCCAGGGTGACTGTGACTGACAGACATCAGGGAAGCCCGATATCTGGTTGGTCCTCTTTAGAAGGAGCCCCTCCCACTGGCTGCTTAGGTGGTGGCTCCACCACTATCGGGTGGAGAGATCGAATAGCCGAACCGGAGGACGGCACACCCGGGCGGGGAACCAAAGGTCTTTGGTTCCGAGAGGGTCGGCTTCGCCTAGGGAGGCGAGAGCCAAGTAATGGCCAGGGTAGGCGGCAGAGCTGGCTTCTGCCCGGACAAAATCAGCTGTTGCTACATAAGGTCCTCATAGCGCAGATGGAGTTTCCGTTGGAGCCTCTCCTCATCAGAGGAGGACGAGTACGACCTGTGGCGTCGACTCTTTTTGGAGCACTTGTGGCTCTTCCTTGGTCGATCGACCGAGGGGGATCTAAACCTTGACTGAGATCAGGCAGGCCGACTTGGTCATTCGGGAGACACCGGAGGGATCGGTGAAACCAGAGGGTCCAGAATCGGGACCTTGATGGGGACACCAGCGGGCTGGGTCTACTCATCGGGGAACAAAGGACCGGAGTCTTCTCCAAAGAGTCTTCGGCCATGGCCGGCGACAGAGGGTCGATTGGATTGAGAACAATCTCGACCTCATCAGCCACATCCTCGGTCGTCTGGCCAGACAGAAGGTCCATGAAGCCTGTGGCCGAGGAAGTGATCTCGACCAAGGTCGAGACTGCATGCTTCTGGGACTGAGACCTCTCTCTGTCCCAAGAGCTCCTTCGCCAAGATGAAGATGTGCCAGGTTCCTTGTCTCTCTTACGAGATCGGGAGGAGTGCGAGCCTGTGGGCGCCTCACCCCAGGTGAGGAGAGACTGGCACAACTCCTTAAAGGAACCTGTGAAGGTGCAGCCCAGGTTGAGTGGAACAAAAAAGCTCCAATTAGCCGAAGCGCGGGCAACTTCTTCTTCGAACACCTTCATGCGTTCCAGCTGCTTGGCAGAACCCACGGCCGCAGAATCCGCCCAACTTGCCTCCTTGGACGTCACTGGAGGATTCCTTTTCTCTGGTCTCCCCAACTTCAAACGTGCCAGGCGGTCGTCCAGGACATTGGGATGGAAGGCCAAGCAATAGCTGCAGGACAAGGTGTCACGGCCGACACCTAGGCAGTAGACACACGTGAGATGGGGATCGGTGTGCGACATCTTCTGGTCAAGAAGAACACTGAAGCAACTTGGAGTAGATTTTCCATGATCGAGACTAAAAGTGCAATCGCTAACTCGAACGAAGTTTTAATTTCGTAAACCGAAGTTTTGAAAGCCAGGCCTGCGAAACGCCGCGGAGCACGAGGGAGGCAACTTGTATCTTCCACGGAAAGGAAGATCTGGCGTCATGGGATGGAGCCGAGGTATATACCACCCGGGTGGGTGGGAGGAGCCAGCTTGAAGACTTCCGGCAAGATTTAAAGGGGAAAGGGACATGCCAAACAATGTGGAAGAACAACATATCCATGATCCTAGAACTGGACCTGCTTCATAGGCTGGCAGTCAAAGAATGTCAAGAGGGTCCCCAATATTTGTTGGTGACTCACTTAGGAGGCAAAGATCTGACAGGGCACCTCAACTGACTTCCTGCGGGCTATGACATAGGATTTGCTGTTCTTACAGCAGAAGTGGCCTGGCATGACTATGGTCACATATCACAAATAATCCAGGTTTACAAGGAGACACGCACGAGACCACAAAGCTACAAACAAAACTTGGCACCGGATTACATGGATATGGGTTCATTTAAGAGGACATTGCAAGGAAAGGTAATAAAACACAGTCTGTGGTGAACAATTAATAAAAGAATGTGGCCATTTAACTCCTACAAGTGTGATGTGGTTATTTATTGGGTGGGGAAGAAAGGGGGCCTGCTGATCCAATGCATTAATTAACTTGTTTGGGGTCAGACAAATGAGCAAGTGGCTGTTGTGGGATTTTAATCTAGGTCTCTGCTCCTATTTTACAGGCCTGCACTCTAATAACTGTACTACCCAGCCATCATATATGGCTACCCCCACCCCCGAATCTTTCTCACTATAAGGCATCTTCAACCCAGAAATACTGATAAAGAGACATCCTTGATGAGCTTCTCAGTCTGGTCATTACCAGTACAGGGTACACACACATTCGAACATTGCATCAATAATCTCTTTCAGATAACCCATTTTACAGTCAGGTTATCAAACTTGGCTCCACGTTGGTCAGCATAAGACAATCAGACTGGTATCTGCAGCTTCCTCCTCGTCTCTCTGAACACAAATCAACATATTTTTTCAGTTGAAACAGGAAGACAGAATTGGTTGAGTGTGTGCACGAGAAAAACAGAGAGAAAAAAAGAATGTGTGTGTGTGTAGCTTAGTCCCCACGTTGCTCTGTATCACTGCAAAACACAAGGTGGATGCCAATCTGGAAGTTTTGGTAGCCAATCAGCGCAGTAAATTCCTAAGAGTTATAGCTCTTGAGTCTTAATCCATTAGACGACTGCCGATATGATGAGCACAAATAGTGCACAAGCAATGCTGTAGCTGTTGTGCAGCCAGTGTACTGTGAGCTAGCAAATGAACTCATGTTTTGTGTCCAAGTGCTACACCATGCCAACTCCTTCACAACAGCCACTGAGCAGCATGCTGTGTGGTTTTCAATATGCTCTTCCCTTCCAAAGTAGTCCGGTTCTGCAATCAAACACACACGTAACTCCTTGTTTCCTGCATATAGCATTTGCTACTTTTATTGAGCCATGAAAGCTTTAAATACATGACAAAGTTACAACTCCTGGGGCGAGGGTGTGTGTGGGGTGGTGAATCAAATACTGATTTGCTACGGAAAATACAGCTAAAGGAATTACTGATATAATCAACAGTTAAAGTCACAGAGAGAAAGAAAACTATTATGTAAAATAATACACAAGGCGTCGGCAGTAGCAGCTTCCTGCGCAACACTGTAACCCTTTAATTTAGCCATTTATTTTATATTTCAGTCATATATAAGAATTCACTGGAGCACATTAAAAACAAGAGGAATTTGTAAAGCCAGATGACTCCTTGTGCATAAAATGAGGAAGGTGTCGGGGAAGCATAGATTTCATTTTCTGACAATAAAGCAAAGTCTTGTTATTCCTGGCCCATACATTTCTTTTTTCTTGATTACGGTTCGCTAACAGATGACAAGCTGGAAGTCAGCCTCCTGGCTTTCCTATTGCTGTCCGATTAAGAAACCAGGTGGGGCTGGCCAAATGGTGAGATAAGGAAGCTGAGAAGGATGTTGGGAAGAAAAGTAGAAAGGCTTGAGATTAGTGTATCGATGCCCGTTTCAAGGTTCTTTGGAAAGGCATTTTCAGCGCCTGAAACCAAACTCATCAGCGTCGTCAGCACGGAAGTCTCCATAACGCCACAAGTTCAACTGGAAGATAAAAACAAAATCAAAGGTTAGCTTCCATTCAACAGTACTTAATGTGGTCCTAGGGGCTGAATCAGGCCCTTTTATGGCTCGCAGCTATCTTGTACCAGATACTTGTTGAAAGGAAAGATGGGATTCAGCTGGGGTAAACATGAGTAAAGAACATTTTTTCAGTCAGCCATCTACCTGACATTAAAATTTGGTTGAAACAAAGTATGTAGCACACAGCGATCACAGTCTGCAGTTCTAAGGACACAGCAGGGCACCTATTTTAGTTTCTAAGTGAACCTTAATCTACAGTTGTGGGTAGCTGCAGCATGGGACAGAGTGATACCTCAGGATAGCTGCAAAACAACAAGGTGGAGAGTGAGATGTACTCTGTCCTCTTTTTTTTATCTGTAATATCCATTTTTATTTCCACTGCTCAACTGCATGCTTTCTATTGGTATCCACAGCCAGATCCACTGGCAGTAGCGGGCCTGCAGCACCACTGTATACAGCAGAGCTCTGCTTATACAGACCATGCCCCTAGCAGCTTGTGCAAGTTCAGTGACACACACACACATTCTGCTCCTCTTCCCTCTGGTTTACCTGCCCTTAAAGAGTGACTTCATGAATGGCGCATCAAGATCTGGACCCACCGCTGCTGACATTGCAGGTCCTGATGTAGCACGCCTGGCCTTCAGTGCCAGAGTACCAATCACAACCCCTTCGGCTGCACCAGGTCTGTGCACCGAGGCTCTGCTCTGGTGGTAACACTGGCCACAAAGACAGCCCTTTGCTGCCAATCACTCTGACTAAGCAGGATTAAATGCTATAGAGGCAGCTTTGTTAATTACAGGAACTTTGCTCAGAACATTCCTTTCCTTTAGGCTGTTGCATCTTATAGTCAATGGTGGAAATGGGTGGGAACACTGGGGAACTCAGTTCCAGGTGCAAACTTTATTTTATTTATTTAGTTTTTGTTGACCAGGTAAGTGCACTAGATAAATCCTGCCTATTTTCAGGCATGGCCTGGGGGAAGGGGATACAGATGAATGCCAACTGACCTTGAACCAGATTAAGCTGTTGGTGGTATTTTTAGTGAATGAGGGGAAATTTGGCCAGCACACCAGGGAAATTCCCCTACTCTTTTCGATAAGTGCCATGGGATCTTTAACATCCACCTGAACTACCACCAATCCAGGCAGATGGGACCTCGGTTTAACGTCTCATCTGAAAGACGGCACCTCAGAAGTGCAGCACCCCTCTTATGCTGCACTGGGATATTAACCCAAGTGCCAGATGTGGGAACTGAACCCACAGCCCTCTAATCTCACGGCCTCAGAGGCGAGTGTGCTACCTACAGAGCCACTGACACTGCATAATGGCAAAAGACTATGAAATGTATCCACCAAAGGCATAAAACTGACTAAATAAAGTGTAAAACTGCAATAAGCAAATGTTCTCCGACCTGTCAATT
Source organism: Neoceratodus forsteri (assembly GCA_016271365.2). Taxonomy (NCBI): domain Eukaryota; kingdom Metazoa; phylum Chordata; order Ceratodontiformes; family Ceratodontidae; genus Neoceratodus; species Neoceratodus forsteri. The sequence goes on along the minus strand of CM028131.1, from coordinate 152,318,129 downwards.
ATGTTTGATCCTACATCAAAAGTGGTGGGTTTCCCCAGTGAATTTGGTTTTCAACGCTGCTTACAGTGGGCGTATTTCTACCACCAAAAACAGTATTCTTGTATATATATATATATATATTTTTTTTTTAATCTTTCCTCTTACTCCGTTTTTCAGACACTATTCAAATCAAGGGCCTTCGTATTTTCCAAATAACTTTCTGTGGTTAACCACCTGTCAGAACAACTCATCAAGCAATACACCACCACTCAGTAGCTGGCTGCCATTTCTTTCGAGTCAGTTCCTATTCAAAGAACTGTTGTCATTCTGGCATTCTGCTAGCATACAGGGTACACTTTTTATTTTTTATTTCTATTTTGCCTCCCACTGCCCCACAGAGCCATTCCATCTGGAGCACCCATGAAGCCTGCCCCTGCCAGCACCTACCTGCACCCTCCGGTTCCTCCATCAAGCCACGGAAACCCTCCAGGTGGAGTCGGGCAACCCCTGAATCCTGTAATCTTGTCAGGGTCCTGGGTCGCAGGCAGACGCTGGCACATTGGGACTCGGCTCGGCGCTCCATCATCCTGGCTCCGTGGTTTTTTTTTCCCCATGTTCCTCATGGGACACTACGTGCCTGAGCATTAAGGCATCTGCTGGCATCCGCAATGTCCCCCCCCCTCCTTCCGTGAAGGAGCAGCCTCCGAGGCTGACTGGCTGCCGGCCTATGCCTACAACCAATCATGCCCCTGAGACTCCAGCTTGCCGTCGTTTCCCCCAGCCTCCACCAGGGGTCACCGCTTGCTGGTATGGAAGTCCCCCCTTCCCCAGGAGAAGGCGAGCTGTCCCCGGACGCTCCAGCCTGCCTCCCACCGGCCAACCCCCGACGATCCAAGCTCGCTCCCGAACCCGGGTCGCCAGTGTGGTGCGAGGTGTGGCGTCCAGGGCCTCAACCCTCAGCGCCACCAGGCCGGCTACGGTACACATTTTAATGAGAAAGGAATCATCAGACCTAACCAGGAATTGAACCCAGGCTCCCTAAATATCATCATATTGTAAATACAGAATACTGGTTAGGCATCCATGCACAACCAGCCTGTGCTGCCACAGAGGGGTTCTGATTACATAAAATGTACACTGTCAACCCCCTTAGGCCTCAAAGTGTCCCTTGTTTAAAACACACTTTATGACTACCAACATTCTGTAAAGACTGCTGATGTAGCCAGTAGTTTGATTCCGATTATTTTTTTCCTTTGAAAAGTGAAAAACAGACTGCCCACCATACTGGGGTTACTACACAAAAACAGGTTTGTTTACATTCCTAAATCAACTCCCACTGCATCTTTCCTGGACTTGGGAACACCTCCAACACAGTCTAGCCATTCATGATGCAGTGGGAGTTTAGGTGGCTACTGCCCAGTGGCAGAGCTAGAGGGGGGGCTGGGGGGGCGGTCGCCCCTCCTGGCTGCCCCTGTCTGAGTAGTGTGCCCTGTGATCATCTTTATTCACTGTTTAATGCTCATTGTGGAACCCCTGATTGACTGAATGGCCCCCTCGGCTCCCAAATGCTTCCAAACCTGGCTCCGCCACTGCCACTGCCTCACAAGTGACTGCACTGTTTGGGTGTGCTCCTAATTTTCAGGAATTATTCAACAAGAATAGATTCGGGATTTGAAACAAAACAAAGTTGTTTATAAATGCACATTAGCATGCATTTCAGTTCTGCTAAACAAGAAGACAGACAAAACAACCAGCAACATCAATGAATGTTAGAGAAGGTAAACAATCATAAAATATGGGGTTTCAACTAGAAATAATATGATGCAAAACATGTTGACGGTGTCCCTTTAAACCTCAAGAGCGATGCCCAAGAGGTCTGCTGTAACAGAACCCCAAGGTGGCAGCACAAGCTGGTTGGGCATGTGGTTTCCCAGACAGTATTTTTAAATAGTGAATAGAGCAAAACAAATAGTAACACGGTCTAAACGGATGCCAATATTCATATTATGCCTTTAATGAATACACTGAAACAATAACCATTCTACAGTAAAAGTGAAAGTGAACTACAGGCAAATCAATCTAACAAGATTCCATGAAACACACAAAGTTCTGTTTTAACATTTATGAGAACACTAACCAAAGTCCACATTTTCATAACTTGATGACTGTCTGATATAAAAAAAAATTATAAAAGATGTGGCCAACTAGTCATCTCTGCACTTCAGCTGCCGTGAGCCTTTAATGTACACACAGCAGTTGAAGGAATCACGTGGTGTTTCTAATCTGCTGGAACACTTTTGTACCACAAAAGGGTACAACCGTGGTACAACAGCATTTCAGCAGGTTTTGAAATACATGCTGAACAAGCCTGTTCTATACACTATTACATAATTAAGCAATAATGCACGACAGGGTTTGGTATATCATAGGATATCATCATGCCTCGGGTGGTTGGACACGAGGCCGCAGGCCGAGTGCGTCCAAATACCTGAGAAGTGATGATATCCCATGATATACCACACCCTGGAGTGCATTATTGATATTATGAACAGGATCATAAAATCAGTGTAAATAAAAAAACTGCAAAAAATATTAAACATTTAAAAATATATTTCTAAGGTAGTGTAGGAGTACTGTTTCTGAAAATAGTTCCATTCCGGTTGTGGTCAGCTGGTGGCGCTGTTGTAGAAGCTGGTACTAACTAGTGTGGGGACCTCTCCCTATGTGTTCTGCCCCTCAACATGGCATGAAAAAGAAGAACAGGTTACTCACCTGTAACAGTAGTTCTAGGAGTGGTATATGTTGTTCATCCACACTTCTTGGCATGTCCCTTTCCCCTTTAAATCTTGCTGGAAGTCTTCAAGCTGGCTCCTCCCACCCACCCGGGTGGTACAGTCCTTGGTTCCACCCCATGATGCCAGATCTTAGCCTGCTGGAAGCCAGTTTTGTACGTCAAAGCCGGGAGGCCAGGTATTAGTGGATGAACATATATACCACTCCTAGAACTACTGTTACAGGCTTAGCAACCTGGTTTTCTAGGATCGTGATATGTTGTTCTATCCACACTTCATGGCAGACTCCTAGCAGTTCTCTGGGAGGAGGGAGGTGAGACGCACACCCCCTACTTAGGGAACAGGGACTGGAGAACTGAGGTTCCAAAACCAGCATCCCGGCGTGACTCAAGGTCGATGTGGTAATGGGAAATGAAGGTGTGTCCTGACTTCCAGGTAGCAGCCCTGCAGATTACCTGGATAGGGACGTCCCTAGAAGCAGCCACTGGTGCAGCGGTATGGTGGGTAGAATGAGCCTAAAGCCCTGCGGGGGGCTCCCTACCCGCCAACCTATAGCAGAGGTCAATGCAAGATGTAATCCATCGAGCTATTGTCCGCTTGACTGCAGGTCTGCCAGGTGCGGCTTCAGCACAGGTGACAGACAGCTGGCAAACCTCTCCCCGAACTTCTGCCGTTCGATCTTTGTAGCTGGTGAGAGTTCATCTCAGGTCCAGATTATGGAGCCTGTACTCGGCCTCCGAGGTGTGATTGGGGTTAAACACCGGCAGAGTAATCACCAGGTTAAGGCGAAACTCTGACACCACCTTCAGAAGGAATTTCATGTGGGGGTGTAGGACAACCTTGTCCCTGTGGAAGACCAGGTAAGAGACTCAATGGAGAGTGCCTGTAACTCCCCAGTCCTTCCGGCTGACATGATAGCCACCAAGAAGGCAGTCTTCCATGACAAATGTGAATGTCCCACTTGTGCATAGGTTCGAATGGCTTGCCCATGAGCTTTGCCAAGACCAGCAGTAGATCCCACGGAGATGGAGGTTCATGCACTGAAGGGGATATGTAATCTAGGCCTCTCAGTAAGTGCCACACCACCTTCTCTCAAGGCCACCGCTGACTGGCCTGGGCGCTTGTAAGCTGGAGATGGCTGCCAGGTGCACCTTTAGGGTCGTCAACTGTAGCCCCTGCTGGGAGAGGGACCAAAGATAATCCAAAATGCTAGCCACTGGGCAGGATGAGGGGTCCAATCCTTTGCCCTGACACCAGATGGAGAACTTTTCCATTTAAAGGCATAGCATTTTCTGGTTGATTCCTTACGGGATGCCTCAACAACGTTGAGGACCTCGTCAGAGAGACCCAAGGCCTGGAACTCTAGCCACTCAGGAACCAGGCCGTCGGGTGCAGGGATTATAGGTCTGGGTGGAGTATCTTCCCCTGGTTGACCGAGCAGGTCCAGGCATGCTGGAAGCCGCCTCGGGAGCCTGGAGCTGAGGCTGAGGAGATTATAATTCCAGAACTGGTGGGGCCAGTCTGGAGCCACCAGGATCACCTGCGCCTTGTCCCTCCTGACCTTGATGAGCACTTTGTGAATCAAGGGGTGAGAGCATCCCCTCTGCGAAGACCTTGCTGAGGGAGGGCCGGCACGGAACAGTCCCAGCTTCGCATTCTCCCTGGAGGAGAACAGGTCCGCCTGAGGCAGACTGGATGGGCCTTGCAGTCCTTATCTGTCGACAACTTCTATGAGGAGTGCCCCAGTGGGAGAACAGATCTTGTACTACCTCCTGGTGGAGAGACCACTCGTGAGATGCTCTGCCCATCTGGCTGAGGGCATCGACCAGCTGATTCAGGGCTCCTGCCACATGGATGGCCAGGAGATCTGCCTCCAGGCTTAACACAAGTGACCAAATGCGGAGAGCTTCCTTGCAGAGGGGCAAGGAGTGCATCCCACCCTGCCTGTTGAAACAGTACATGGTCGTAGTGTTGTCCGTCTGGACTTGAACCACTTGACCCCGGACAAATGGAGCGAATGTGGTTAGGGCTAGGAGAACCACTCAAAGCTCCAGCAGGTTGATGTGGCACTCGGGACTCCTGGGGATCAGACCCGTGGCTCTGTGCTCCCCAGATGGGCACCCCAACCAATCAGAGAGGCATCGGTCGTCAGGATGACCGCTGGAAGGCCGGATGGAACAGGAGCCCTTCCTGCAGGTGGGACAAGACAAGCCACCATTGAGGCTGTACCACATCCTCTGGGTCACAGAGACCAGCTGGTCAAGATGACCAGAGTGCTGAGACCACTAGCTGGCCAGTTCCCACTGAAGGGAATGCATATGCCAGAAGGCCCATCAGACCACGCTGGTGCAGGCCGCCATGTAACCCAGAAGATGCAGGAAGTCCCAGGCAGGGTGCAATTGCCCAACAAGAAATAATCGCGCAAAGGAGGAGAGAACCTCTGCCCTGTCTGCCAGGAGCAGAGCTCTGGCTCAGCAGGAGTCGAGCTCTGCCCCAATGAACTGGATCACCTGCGCAAGCACGAGTTTCAACTTGGCCTCATTGATCAGGAGGCCAAGTTCTAGGCAAGTCTGGAGGGTCAGATCCCTGGATCGCTCCACCTCCAGCCTGGAGGGACCTGCTATCAGCCAGTCATCCAGGTAAGAGTACACCCAGACCCTTCGCACCTCAGGTGCACGCATCACCACTGCCATGCATTTGATGAAGACCCTGGGAGCTGAGAGAGACAGGCCAAAGGGCATGGTTTGGAGTCGTAAAGGGTTCCCTCGGCTCTGAAGCGGAGGAACTGCCGATGGGAGCGGATGGACTGGGGCGTGAAATAACGTGTCTTGAAGATCTAGGGAGCAGAACAACATTCCTTGCTCCAGGGATGGTAAGATCTGAGTTAGAGTTACCATCTGAAGGTGCGAGATCTGAGGAACTTGTTCAGGTCGTGCAGATCTAGAATGGGGTGCCAGCCCCGTCTGCTTCAGCACCAGGAAGTACCTGGAGGCGAACCCTGGGTCTGAAGGCGGGTCCTTACTGGGTGCACCACCTCCTTGTGGAGGAGCTGAGCGAAGTCATCTCTGAGAGCCGACTCAGAAGCTGCAGACATCAGATCCCCTCGTGGGGCATGGGTTTGATAAGGAGGGGCCTGCTCTAATTCCAGAGGCAGGCCTCGACATACCACTTCTAGAACCCAAAGGTCCGTGGTGATAGCGGACCAGGCGGAAATGAAGTGGCTGAGCTGGCCCCCCACAGGAGGCGTGACGGGATTGAGGGAGGCACCCCCAACCTGTCACTGGGCAGGCTTGGAGGAGGGTCCAGCAGAGGGGCTGCTGGGACCTTCCCCCCAGGCTTCCTAAACGAGGAGGCCACGGACTTGGCCTGAGGATGCCAACTCTGAACCTGCTGACCCTGCTGCTGGGCTGGTCTGGCTGCAGGAGGTGGAAGCGAAAGGCTTGTGGTTTGTTGCTTGGAGCCCTTGTCCTTTTGGGCAGATGTGGTGGAGTCCAAGGTGGCACTGGACTTCTCTACGAGCTGGAGTTGACCCTCCACGCCGGGCTCGGACAGGTCGGTGCCCAAGAAGGGGACATCTGTCAGCTTATGCTGTGTATCCGCTGTAAAGGTTGAGATGCATAGCCAAGCCCTGCGGCGCATGGCCACTGCGGCCGCTACCCAACAGGCACAAGAATCGCTAATATCCAGAGCCATCTGGAGTTGCTGCTTTGCCACCGCCCTACCCTGGTCCCAGACCTGCTTGACCGTGGTCTGGAGGTCAGCTGGGAGATGAGGAATTACTTCATCCAGGGAGCCCAAGAGGGCATGGGAAAAATGTGCCATGATAATCCGCACTGGCCTGATGAAGGCCGAGTGAGGAAGTTATGTGACACCTTCTTCCCAGAATGGTCCAGTTGTTTGATTCTCTGTCCGGGGTCTGTCTGCATCCTTTGTAGCCTGAATGCCAAAACATAGAGTCAGCCACCAACTCCACTGCAGAGGGGTGTCTAAAGCCTGACAAGGACCCCAAGGGCACGTGATACTTGCAGGCCATGCGGGCAGAAGGCACAGGACAAGATGCCGGATGCTGCCACAGCTCAAGGCTGGACCCACAATGGCCTCAACCAATGGGAAGGCTCCACAGGAGTGTCCCTTTATTCAGAATCTCTGTAAGGAGATACTTAGCCTGTTTCTGCACAGGCTTCAAGCTCCATTCCCGTGGATTCGGAAATGAGCTGACAAATACCAATCAGCGAGGAAGGGCCCTCGTCAAGGAGAGACACCACCCCCAAGGTCTTGATGTCCACCGGACGGGAGACCATGGAGGGAATCCTCGGACTCTGAAGAGTCCTCGTAAAGCAGGCACCCACCCATGTCGCTTCCACTTGCCTTGGGCAGTCGATAGTGAGAATGACCGACAACCGATGGGGCAAGCCTGGGTCGACCGAGAATCTTGGTCGGAGCCCCAGGCTTTGGTTACTAGGGCAGTGGCTCCACCTGAATCGGTGGAGTAGCCGCCGCTGGAGCCAGTGGGGCCTGAAACTGGCACCTCGATGACGGGCAGCCATGGCCAAAGTCGGTCATTCTGGCAAAGCCACTTAATGGCCAGAGTCGAAACCGGGAATGGTTTGGACCCGGATAAGACCAACTGCTACCACATGAGGTCTTTATAGTGTTGACGCAACTTGTGCCAAAGCCTCTCCTCACCCAAGGAGGATGGAGACGAGGAGCAGTGGTGCCACTTACTATGACAGCAGGAATGAGATGGCCAACGGGAGCAAATCTTGCTCAATGTCTCAGTCAAGGAGCAAGACCGAGACCGTCGGCAGGGCCAATGGGGGACCTCGACGTGGGACCGCGACAGGAGTCGGGGAAACCCTCGGCTCCTGGTCCAGTTCCTTGGTGGGTGGGATCTGCCCCGTGGGATAGGCCGACTCATCTGAGGACACCGGGAGCACTGGTGTCCGAAAAAGAGCATCGTCGGCCAGATCAGGCAACAACCCACTGATCAGCTTGAGAAAGATCTTGGCCGCGTCGACAGGCATCTCAGCTTACTGGTCTGCTGGGGGTACTGTGAAACTAGCTGCCTCGGTCGCGAATCTGACCGAAGTCGAGACAGGAGATTCCTGTGAGTGGGACCACTCTCGGTCCCAAGAACGTCGACGTGTCGACTTTTCTTTGTCCTTTTTCGACTCCTCCTTCTTGAAGCGCGAAACATGCAACCCCAAAGGGCCCTCTCCCAGGTAGAGAGAGACTAACACAACTCCTTGAAGGAAGCAGCAAGAGGATCCCAGATGCAGTGGAATGAAGGCCGAAGCGGAGTCCACCGTGGCGTGCCTTCCTCCTCGAAGGCCTTGAGCTGTTTCAACTGCTCAGCGGACCCTGTAGCTGCAGAGACCACTCAATGGGTATCCTTTAATTTGACCGTGGGTAACGCTTCTCCAGTCGCCCCAGCTGAAGTCTGGCAGCGCGATCTTCAAGCATGTTTGGAGAAAAGGACCGACAATGATATGAGCCTGCGGATCGTGGTCAGTCCAGTCCCAGGCAGTACACGACGCGGCATGAGATCCATATGCAAGACATCTTCTTACCTGCAGGGGCACTGACAAACTCTGGCGCCGACTCTTCCTCCATCGCAGGGAGCGAGGAAGAAGATGAAGACTGCACTCAAGAGAGTTTTAGAATCAGTTTTGAAGCGAATCCGAAGATACAAGAGCCAGGGCCTACTACACACAGCAGCACTAAGGAGGAACCCCAACCTTCCAGTGGAAAGGAAGATCTGGCGTCATGGGCGGAGCCGAGGACTATACCACCCGGTGAGTGGAGCAGCCAGCTTGAAGACTTTCCGCACATCTTAAAACGGCAAGGTATCTGCCATGAAATGTGGATAGAACAACATATCCATGATCCTAGAAAACCTGTTACCCAATGTTTATACCAGGCATGCTCAGAAGTGACCAATTAGGATTACCCAACGCCTAGCCAATGTCTAAAAGGATCTCAATTGAATCAGATTTGGAATCCTAATTCCAAAAATCTTACCTGGTTACCAAAGAATAAAATAAAAATAAAAAATCCCACATTCCTATGTAAAAACTTGTTTTAGCCTTCAATTTATAAAGCAAGATTTTCAGACTGCAATTACGAAAATCGTAATCCTGAAAATCAGATTGGAATCTGATTAATCAAATTTCGTGACTTAGAATCCAAGCAACCCTAGTCTATAAACTGAAGTTTCCTGAAAATATCAGCAGCAGATCATTGTTAAATATGTTTAATATATGTCGGAAGGGCTGGCCGGGGGAGAAGGACTAACGTCCCTGACTGGTCTTCTCCTGAGGGGAGGAGGATGCAGAGTGTCCAGTGCACAATGGACACCCAGCGGAGGCGGTGTACGCAAGCACTGGTGCCAGTGTGTTGGGGACAGGGCAGACGCTGCTGCCACTGCACGCTCCCCGCACTTGGGGAAAACTCACTGCCTGCAGTGCAATGAAGCCAGACCTCAGCCTTACATTAGCCTCCAGGGCCAGCTTCCTGACCTAATATGGCTTAGTGGCACTTAATAGGATCAGTGCCGCAACCCGCCCTGAGGGTGCCAGAGGGTATTGGGGAGGCTACAGCCAACAGTTGGAGGTGGAGGTCAGAGGGGTCCATGACTCGGCTGAGAAATGGGCAAGCCCCAAAAAAAATATGTTTAATATGCTGGGAGGATTGTATACTAATATTGTGCACAGTGTTATCTTATTGTGCGCCATAACAGTATGGTACCTGGTTCACTGATATATTCATTTTAAAATTCAAATAAAGATCTTTACTGAAAATAAATATGCTGGGAGGATGATGGAGTTTGGGTCTAAAACACAATGACCTTTAACATTTGAAAACAAAATTCCATCTTAGTTTTTCCTTTCGCAGGATTTGTAGTTGAGGAGAAAGTGACAGTGGAAACTCTAGCTAGCTAAGTGAGCCTGGAAACTCAGTTGGTAGAACACTGGGACGGTATATTCCAGGGCCTGGGTTCTAGTTCCCAGTTAGGTCACATTATTTCTTCCTCATTGCAATATGTGTTTCAAATAGCTAAGCAGTGGCTGATTCTGCATCAGTATCTTATTTTTAACCTTTTGCTCCTAGCTTCAGGATTTGCAGTTCTGAGAAACCACAGGCTACTTCCATGTGAGCCTGACAGCTAAGTGGTAGAGCACGGACAGTATTCTGGGGGCCTGGGTTAAATCCCCAGTAAGTCTCATTATTTCTTTCTTATTACAATCACGGTTCTGAAAAACAAAGCAACTGCAGGATGCTCAGAGAAGCCATGCAGTCTGATAGGCCAGCTGTCAGAGCTCTGGGATGGTACTCCAGGGACTGGGTTCAATCACCAGTTAGGTCACATAATTTCATATAAAAATAATTCAGTTAAAAAGGTATAATTTAAAAGCGCAAGAAGGCTACTTGGGAGTATAGATGGTCATCCTGAGCTAGTCACACACTTGGCGGATACATGGAACCACTACAAAAGGTCCTGTGCCTTAAGAATGATTATCTTATGATAACTACATAACCCGGAGCAGTCTTCACTTGCTGACTCAGCAGAGGTCAAGGTAGGCTAAACATTGACTTAAGATTTGAGTTCTAAGAACACTCACCCTGGCAGCCTTGCAGACTCCTGTGCGCTCAGGTACCGGGTCATCTGTAGGAAACAAGAAGAACATGTTGAAGCAGTGGCTTTCACCATTAGCACAGACAAGTTAAATACATGCGTACATACACAAACAATACAGGAGTCACTTGACTGCCGAAGCCTGTTACTGCACACCTGCATCATTCAGTCCATAAAGGAACCTCTGCTAACTTTTCATTTTTGCATCCATTAAGTTCAAGTTTATTGCAGGAATAACTCCATTTAGCAAGCTCATTCACAAGGAGGCCCTGAGACACATATCAGGAACACATACAAAGTAATAAGATAGAGTACATACATTCTAGGTACAAAGGAAGAACAGTGGATACAAATGTACAGTATGTGCAAGAGAAGTACATAAAGCATTGTTGCACAGTATGTGCAAGAAAAGTACATAACGGCATTGTTACATAGTATGTGCACGAAAAGTACATATGGCATTGTTACATAGTACGTGCAAGAAAAGTACATATGGCATTGTTACATAGAATGTGCAAGAAAAGTACATGCAGCATTGTTACATAGTATGTGCATAAAAAGTACATACGGTATTGTTATATAGTATGTGCAATAAACGTATATACGGGCATTGTTTACATAGTATGTGCAACGAAGCACATACGGTATTGTTACGATAGTATGTGTATGAAAAGTACATGTGTATTGTTACTTAGTTTGTGCAACGAAAAAGTACATACGGGTATTGTTACATATATCGTGCACGAAAAGTACATATGTCATTGTTACATAGTACGCACGAAAAGTACATACATTTGTTATATAGTACGTGCACGAAAAGTACATACGGGTATTAGTAGTATAGTACGGCACCTAAACGTATATACGGCATTGTTGTATATAGTATGTACCTAAAAGTACATACGATTGTTACATAGTATGTGCAACGGTATACTACGGCATTGTTACATAGTATGTGCACGAAAAGTACATACGGCATTGTTACATAGTATGTGCAAGAAAAGTACATACGGCATTGTTACACAGTTACACGTCCTTGACCTACCCCCTTGCTATGTCAGCTGACCATCGCCCTCCACCCTTGTATCGCCATGGATAATGTTAAAAACACTGTTTACCTGACTTAAGCACCTGTTCAACCTTGTGATTCCTGCTGTTTCCAGTTCCCCTCATGTATGTTACCCACTCCTGACCTGTACCTTCTATTAATCTACTGTACTCCAATGTTTCAGTATGCACTCATCAACTTAATATGTATTTCACTCAAATCCTGCTGTATTTTACATCTATGTATGTAGTCAGATTTGACTGGTCGCCTTCTAAAAAGGGATCTCTGGTTCAGTAGTTTCATCTGACAAAATCTAAATAAATAAATAAATTCAGCAAGAAATGTACATACGGCGTTGTTACACATTAAACAGCCTAAGATATCGCTGAGAAACCATTTATAGTTCACATATTTAATTTCTTTTCCTTCTTTCTTTAGTACTAAGAAGAGTTTCTTGCAAATAAAATGTTAATCCCTCAGACTTCATCTTATTTATTTATTTTATTTATTTAGTTTTTGTTAACCGGGTAGGTGCACTAGACAAGTTTTATGCCTATTTTCAGGAACGACCCGGGAGAGTACAATAGGGTATAACAGGTACAACAATAGAGTATAACAAGTACATCAATACAACAAGCAGGAGAGAAAGACAGGTTTACATTTGATTGGAAAGTACACCCAGTTACTAATACTGGGGGCAAGATACAATTGTGAAATAAAATACAATGACCAGCAGGGCAGGCAAAGACTAATGAGCGAGGGAACACCATAGAGTCAGTCAGTGAGGTAGGGAGGAGATCAGGTACCAAGCATGGGAGAGGGAAACCAGCTTGCCAGTGGGCACCGTGAACTATGTGCTAGGGGGTTTTAGGGTATCTGCAGCGAGAGGCCAGCTTAAGATGTTCCCACAGGAGGTCCGGAAAGCTTGTGAGAGGGGCAGTGCGGACACTTTCAGGAAGGGGAGAGTTCCAGCCTGGGAGCATGAACAGCAAAGCTCCGGTCCCCATGAGGTGCAGGTGGTAGGTACATTTAGTAGGCTAGGGCCCTGGGATCTCAGAGGGTAGGGGGAGAGGTCAGCTGGGGTGAGAAACCGGGCCAGTTCCGGAGGGGTGCCGGAGCTGATTACTTTGCTCATGAGGCACCCAGTGCTAAAGTTAAGGTGATTGACCGGGGATAGCCAACCAAGCTTATCATAGAGTTCACAGTGATGGGTGAGGTGGGGTGCGGTCAGGGCAAACCTACAGATGTTGTTGTACGTCGTGCTCCACTTGTTTAGGAGGACCTTGGAAGTATGAGCAAATAGGAGGGAACCATAGCTGAGGGAAGGGAATAATACTCCCCTGGCAAGAGCTAGACGAGCCGCAGGGGTGAGGTTGTACCAAGCCCTGTAGGCCAGCCCCAGCTTACGGTTTACCCCACTACAGGCATTGTGGATGTGACTCCTGGGTCCAGTTGGGGGACATGCCGTCACACCAAGATATTTAAGGAGGTCACAGTAGGAAAAGGGGTACCATCTTCATAGTTGATTTGCAGGGGAGCTGAAGAGGCCCGAATTTTGGCTGAGGAGCCGAATAGCATGGCCTGAGTTTTTTCTGGTTAAGGACCAGCTTACGGTTGAGAGCCATGCCTGGATGTTCCGGAGGTCCTCTGATAAGTACGGTTTAGAGTGGCTGGATCACAGGATGGGCCAGGAGGACCAGGTCATCCGTGTACATGGTAACTCGGCATCTGGTGGCCACAGCGGGAGGTTGTTAATAAACAGGGAAAGAGTAGGGGACCCAGCACTGAGCCCTGTGGGACACCAGAGGTTACAGGGGGGGGAGAGGACTTTGTTGAATTTAGTTAGTTGTTCTCTGCCATGCAGATAGTCAGAGACTCAATTTAGAGCAGAAGGGACAGACCAAGGGACCCTCATCTGCGAGGCAAGCAGGTCGTGATCAACGAGGTCAAGGCCTTGGATAAGTCAATTGACACAGCACCTGAGAGTTGCCCCAGATCCATTGCTGCTCTGATGCTGGAAGAGACAGAGATGAGTGCAGTGGTAGTGCTGTGCCCTTCTGAAGCCGTGTTGGGCGGGGACAGCAGTCCATGGGTGTGGATATACTCCGAGAGTTGTTTGGCTACCACCTTTCAGGAGCTTACTTGACAGCTGAGAGGATGGCTATAGGGACAGTAGTTATCCAGGATTTTGGGGTCGCCCTGCTTTGGGACAGGGACGACCTTGACAACCTTCCAGATATCAGGGATCTGACCCTGGATAAGGGATAGGTTGAAGATGTGGGCCACCATGGAGGCTAAGAGGGGGGCACCAAGTTTGAGGTGCTTGGGCTCCAGGATATTTAGGCCAGGGCTTGCATTCTGGGAGAGGCCTTGGAGACCGCACCTTGTTTACCGATACCACCCTTAGGTGGAATGGAGGGCAGGGCAGACCAGACTCCCGCTGGGTCATGGAAGCAGAACAGTTTGAATTCCAGGCCGTAGACCCGAGAGGGAGGATGGTAGGGAGGTCAGTGAAATGGGAATTAAGAGCATTGGCAATCACGTGGGATTGTTGCAGGAGACACTCCAATGAGCATGTCAGTGACCCCGGGTTGGAGCGACCGCTGACCAGTGTTTGGATGGTTCTCCAGAACCGTCTGGGGTCTTTGCGGAGCTGAGAAGGACGCTCATAGAGTCACTTTTGCCCCTGATAGTTTTCTTGCACTCATTTCTGAGTTTTCTGTATTGCTGAAATAAAGACAGTGTCGTGTGAGCATCTGAACCGTGCCCAGCACTTGTCTCGCTCGCACATAAGGGAGAGGGGGCCCCCATGCAGCCACTGGGTGGCTGTCCGCTGGACCCTACGCCTAGTGATAGGGCATGCCTATCTTGTAGATCCACAAAGATGTTGTGGAACGAGCGATTGCTGAGGGGAGGGGTCCTGGGCTCTGTGGACTTCTGTCCAGTCCGTGAGCCTTAGTTCCTCCATGAACAGGTCCGGGTTAAATCTGGCAAAGTTTCAGATCTGGATGATTTTATGGGGGACCTTAGGGGAAGGGATTTTCCATATACAGAGAACAGGAGAGTGGTCGGAGATGACGTCGGGTAGGGTCCCTACAGAGGAGATCCTCTCGGGACGATTTGACATGATCCAGTCCAGAAGGGAGCAGGAAGTGCCGTTAGCCTTCCGTCGGGTGGGCTCCTTTACAAGTTGTGTCAGGGTTTGGGTGGCAAGCAAGGCCTCGAACTGCTTGACGTTATCCCCTGCCCAGTGCTCTGTCTATAAGTTATGTCATAATCCTCACAGGGTGGGACATATCAGTATGGAGCTGGTGGTCAGTTTGGCTACTAGCCTTCAAAATCTGGTAGTCAAATCAATATTTTTGGTTGCTGTCCTTTTTAATGGCTCAAAAATCAGTCTGCAAAGGCATTTGCTCCTATAAATCAGATTTGTATCTCTGTGATATATGCTTTTAAAGCTTATAACTTCTTTTTATATTGTAACTGTAACACGCAGTTTAGTATTGTGTGATATATGGAATGTTATCCTGAGAAATAAATAAGAGTACAAAAAAAAATCAGTTTGTGGACAGGTAGCCAAGTTGGCCGGTAACTTTCAAAACCTAGCAGCCAAACCCATTTTTTAGTGACCATTGGCCAACTGGCTACCCAATTTGTCCCACCCTGAATCCTCTATTTATGAAATACAATCAGTTGCCATGGAAATGATCATGATGTCCCAAACTTATGATTATGACATCATGTATAGATAAGCAGCAGCACAGCAAGTAAAGTCCAAAATGCAAGGACCCTGTTTTCACACAAATTTAAGTCATAATGAAGACGGATTTATTTAGTAATCATTCGAATACAACCTTTGAGCACAAGCTCTTTTACAAAGATTCCACGTCATGAAACACAATACAAAGGTACATACATATAATGATACAATTACCACCCATCTATACATCAAAAATAGCTACGAATGGAAAATTACTACAGCTGAATACCGAGAAGGCAGTAATTGGAGACAAAAAAAGGGTGGGGGTGAGGTAATTAAGTAACTAGAGAGCAGCCTCTGGAGCCTAAGGCATTGTCTGTGGAAAGCAAGGTGAAGAAGCAGAAGAGAGTGATTGATAGTAGTAGGGCATGGGCCCAGGATAAATGGGTAGGGATGCAAGTGAAGAGGGGTAAGTAGGGGCTTGATGAGGGTGACTTAAAGCATGGAGGGTAAAAGTTAGAGAGGGTTCTTGTAGTGAAACAGAAAGAGTCAACACAATTTGGGGGGGTCAAACAGAGTGGCCAGGAGCAGGGAAGTAAGGGGGTTTTGAGGAGACCATGCATAAAATAAGTAGAGTTCCATATGGGAGAGGAGGTCAAGTAGCAACATAGGGAGAACGTCAGGTGGCCACCAGACAGTCACATGCACTCCTGCTAATGAAGTACTGTTTGAGTTCAGACTTTAAGGCGCAGAGACTATAATTATTTTGTGCAACCACAAGGACCTCATTAAGCCACAGGGGGGCCCTGTAGGAGAATGATCATTAAACAAGTGATGTTCTTTGAAATGGGACACAGAGTGCACCCTGCATTCGACCTCTGATGTCATACTTAGTACTGACTCATGAAAATATTTTGGTGATGGAGGGGGGAGGCTTGCCAAAAAGAAAATACAAAATCACACATGCCAACACAATGCAAAGCATCATGGGCTGCATATGCAAATCACCACATAATATTGTGATTTGCATATGCAGCCCATGATGCTTTGCATTGTGTGGGCATGTGTGAGTTTGTATTTTCTTGAAACTTGGCTTCCCAGCCAAATGCCCTTTGGGGTAACCATTGCCTCAGTGTTTGCGCACAGAGGTTCTTTGCCAAGAAAAGCCTTCTTTCCGAGGAGAAAAGCTTGGAACATGATTCTGTTCCTGAGGGAAAGCCAGTCTGTTTGTGCATACAGTGTGCAGGTGAGAGTATAGTGGTCAGCAGAGAGGGTAAGCCTACACACCTTGTTATGGGAAGTAACTACCCGCTTAAGTGCTATGTCCGTGGCTGCTCCATAGACAATTAGCTGAAGACAAAACAGACTAGTATTCACACAGTCATCTGCGTTAACACTCGTGCAAAATGCATCTTAATCATCAGCTGCTCTATGTTGGGACAGGTTCCCTGCACCCTGATGTGATGGCAAGGCAAGGTAATTTTATTTCTAAGGTGCCCAATTCTGGAGGCTCTGGGCACCATACAACATAAAACAGAATACAAAACACAGTAGAACATTAATGCAGTAGCCGAATATGAAAACAATATTCTTAAAAGAACATAAAAATATAAATTATACAATAGCTGAGGGTAGGAAGGAGATGGCTTAATCCCCAAAAGCCTGGCAGAAGAGATGGGCCTTAAGCCTCTGCTTAAAAATGCCTATTGAGGGGGCCTCCCAGGCTGCAGATGGAAGCATGTTCCACAGTGTCGGTCCAGAGACACTAAATGCTTGATCGCCAGAGGTCTTGAGCTGGACCCTGAGAACATCCAGAGGCCCTCAAAGAGGAGCGGAGGATGTGAAGAGGTCACAGGCGACAGAGCTCAGACAGGTAGCCAGGACCCAGCTTGTATGGGGCGCTTATGGTGGGCAAGCCCACACTGAAAAGGACCATCCACCTGACTGGCAGCCAGTGCAGGTAAGCAGGACCAGGTTCACATGGCACAGCTGAGACAGTTCTGCCAGAAACTGGGCCCGTCTCATGTACCAGCTGCAGCAGTGGGGTCCCTCCCATGACCTCGGCAAAAGCATTACAGCCATTGAGTCTGAGGTCACAAAGGCATGTACTAGTGTCGGCAAATCTTTAGCGGAATGAGGGGCTTGATTCTGGCGATGTTCTGTAAGTGGTAAAAAAAACACTCTTCAATGACACCTGATCTGCAAAGGTAAGTCTGCTGTCCAGGATCACACCTAGATTTCACACCCTTGGATAAGCAACTGGCCAGCAGGCCCAAGGAAAAGACCTGTGTCTGCTCCAGGTAGCAACCCATCACACCCGCAGCCCAGCTCGACCACCAGCACCTCTGTCCTGTCCAGGTTGAGTCGCAGTCAGCTGGAAGCCATCCAGTGATTGATTTTAGCCAGACAGGTGTTAAGCAGCCAGCCCAGTAGCATGGAGGGCTGAGGCATCCATGCCTTACCTCCTGCCATGCTGACAACCTGTGCTCGCAGTGCAAGTGGGCTGCCAGGGGTCGGCTAGGGAAGGAGGGATACAGCATCCAGAGAATTGCTCTCCTCTCCGGGAGGGTGGGGATGGAGTCCGCTGCATGACTGGCCCCTGGCGGCGGCTGTGCTGGAACCCATAACACAGGGGACCCAGATGTGGGAAGCCGCCCGATTGTGCCATGCGCAAGTGTCGTGGTTCAGCCACTGGTGTCACTGCACGCCTTCTCCACGCTTTGGGGTTGGGAAGAAAAGCCTAAGAAAAATTCGACTGGTGGGATGATGCCGACCCCCTGCAGGTGCTGCACCCGGCACCTAGTAGAAGCAGAGGCGAGTCCGATGGACACCGGGTGATGGGTTTGGGGGGAGGCAGTTGGAAGGAAAGTAGAAATAAGATTCATGGGGGGGGGGGAGAGAAGAAAAAAGAGACAGGTATTAGGCACATCAACCGCATCGGATGTCCCGGGGGCAAATGACAAATACAGCTGGGTGTCATCTGCATAGCAGTGAAACTTCACACTGTACTGTCGAATGATCTCACCCAGCGGCAGCATATACACCGCAAACAGCGGCAGCAACAAGATTGAGCCCTGTACAGCGTTGGAGAGGAGAAGAAATTCCTCATCACTACCCGCTGCACCCTGTCTGAGAGATAGAACTCGAACCATCTGATGACAACACCGCAAGTCCACAAAATCCACAGAGCCGATCAAGCAGCACAACGTGGTCCACGGTGTCGAAAGCTGAAGAGAGATCGAGGAGCACAAGAACTGACCTGTCTCCTCATCTCTAGCTCTGAGTAAGTCATTATGCACTCTGACTAGTGCGGTTTTGTGCTATGTCTAGCCCAAGAACCTGACTGAAATGGCTCATGATGTCAAGGACATGAGCCAAACCTCGAGCTGCTGTGCTACCAGTTTCTCAACAACCTTGCTCAAAAAGGCAGTTGGAGATAGGATGGTAATTTGCTAGAATGTCTGGGTTGAGGAAAGTTTCTTTAGGGGGTCTCCCAGCGTGGCTCTTTCAGGGAACTGGGAACCACGCCTTTGCCATCAAATACCTGGCAATCTCAGTGAACACTGGGACAACAGCCTTGGCGCATCCCATCAAGAAATGTGTCGGGGCTGGGTCCAGTTCACAAGATGTATGCTTCAGCTCTAAGATCATCCGAGTCACCTCAAACACCTCCATTGGCCTAAACTCTTCCCAGGCAGGCAGAGTGCCTCTGTTTCCAACAGACCAGCAACTGAGAGACAAAAGCCTACCAGACAGAATCCCCGACCGAAGAGATGACACCCTGTCAGAGAAGAACAGAGCAAACTCCTCACACAAGGTTGATAAAAAGTATTTTTTTCGCTAAAGACTGGCAGGATGAAGAAACCTGTCCACAGTCCGAAAAAGCTGAGCAGGTCTGTTCCTCTCTGCCACAATCTCCTTGGATAGGAACTCTGCCTTCTTATGGGAGATTGCCTCCTGGTACTCACGACAGTGGATACACAGGACCAGTTTATCAGCATCTAGCCGGGACTTCCGCCAGCAACGCTCCAACTCCTAAGCCTTGATCTTCATCACTCTGAGATCCCCATTAAACCAAGGGGATCTCAAGTGAGAAGACCTGGGTCATATACGAACTGCAGTTATAGTATCGAGAGCTTTGGACACCAACTTATTATAGGTGGCCACTGCCTCCCTAGAGCCAATCACACAAGCCGCCTCAACCCTAGGTCAGCCACTGCCAAAAGTCCTTCTGGGTCTAACTCCTTCAAAAGGCAATAGCTTACCATCTCCACAGGGACAGGACTATTGGTGGGGGGCAAACGTGAACTCCACGTGCAGCGATTGCACCAAGAAACCAGATCAGTCCTGAGGTTATCAACCCCAAGACCCAGCTGGAACACCAGACTGAGTGTGTGACCATGCTGGAGGGCCGAAGAACCAACCGCTTGTGTCAGGCCCAGTGAAGCATTAACTGGAGGAGGTCGTAACCGAAATGCGAGGACTCATCGTTACCCTAGGCATTGAAGTCCCCAGAATAAACACCTGGGGACCCAACACCTGACGACTACAAAGTCCACTACTTCCTGCAGAATTCTCCCCTGCCCCAGACAAGGCGGTAAATGAGAATCCTGCAGCCTGCACCTGACCCCACTCTAACGGCAATACACTCAAAAGATTTGGTATTACCAACTGAATGCACTGTGAAGCCCAGGTTGGCTCTAAAAGAACGGCTACATCTCCACCCCTGTGATCTTTCCTCGGGCAGTGCACCACAGAGTACTGATGAGGTGGTCCTGGAGAGGACACAAGAGGAGAGCTCCTGCAAATGGGTTCAGCCTGCCATGCTGAGACCACATCTGTGTGGTGAATACCTTGGCGAGAGCACTACGAGTGCTGTTTAATAAAGGAGAGCTATGCATTTATGTTAATAAAGAGTTTTCTATGCATGGCACTGCTGTATGTTTTAGTAATACAATAAGTGGATGGGACTCTTGCCTCATAGGAGACATTATCCTGCATTTCTCTGTATACCTCCTAATTAAAGCTGTATACCCCCAGAGGTAAACCTCTATACCACAGGGAAAAATACACCTAGGGAAAATGTAAACACAGTTTGCAGATACCACAAATTAACCACCTGGAAATGAGTCTCAGCTCTACGTACGATTCCTGGGTATGAAATGTTTTTTGTTGATCTTCTCCCCTCTCTCTGGTAGCCCACATTCTGGAGGGTGCCTCAGTCCTCTCTCCCCCCCCCCCCGATGTCCACCAGGTTCACTGACCATTTCCTCCCAGGGCTTGCCCCCCACAGGGGGTTCCCAGGCCCCTAATGAAGACCAGATCCAGTTCTGGTCAGCGCCAGGCTGGTCGGGAGTGGGACCTGTGAACCCCATCTTCATTCAGCGCGGAGACCTTTCTCACTTTCTTCCCCTCAGAGGAAGGGCGTGCAATGACAGCAGTGGCGGTGTGGCGCCACGCTCCTGTGCTTAGCGCGGTCACGTCTGCTCCGCCTCTGCCTACCATGTACAGCATCGATGTGCCAGCCCCCAGCCTCCGCTAGGGGCCAGACAAGCACCGATCGCTGATCCACTCCCCTCCCGGAGAAGAGCTGTCCTTGGGATGCTCAATCCTCATCCTCCTCCTCCTCCTCCTGACTGACCCCCAGCAACCCGCTCGCACTGCAAACACGGGTCACCGGCGTGGCAGGAGGTAAGGCATGATGCCTCAGCCTTCCACGCCACCAGGCCAGCCCAGTTAAATTTTACATCAATAAAAACAATCAACAACCAAACAAACAGTAACTAACCAAGCATCAGTTAACAGAAATTCCCACGTTGAACAAACAACCCTGCTTAAAAAAGAAACACAGTCACAGGAAATACATGACCCCTCACCACACACACACACACACACACACACTTTCTATAACCCCAACAACCATGTCCCTCAACGCTCCATCTACATTCTATAACAAAAGAAAAGTCAGGGGAACACATAAACACCATCTCCCCCACCACATTCTCCAACCCCAGCAGTCGTGCCCCTTGATGCTCCTCTCCTCAGCTACAAAACCCTGCCAACAAGTCCAATAGATGCTCTGTTGCTCAGACGCCATGCCCCACGCTACCACTGTGTTGCTTCAGGATGCAAGCTTCACAAGCTCTAAATAGATGACGCCCTGACCTCACAGTCTATAAACCACTGATGCCACAAGCTGCTCCTGACTGCAGACTGCCTTCCTGATTGACAAAGCTGCTCCAAACAGTAGATTACAGCCACATGACATTATGCCAAACAACTCAGGGATGATCGGTCGCAGACACTCCTCCTTAGAAAGGGGAGCCCTAAACTATGGAAACACAAAAAGGTCAAGAGTGTGCCCAACAACAAAACACCACTAGACTAAGGAAAGCAGGGGAACTTAAAGACTGAAACCAAATCCAAAAATGGCCCCAACCACAGATGACCAGGAAACTGATCGGACTACACAAGTATGGTAAAATACCAGACATCCTAATGTGTTATACAAAACAAATGATGGGTAAGTGTGGTATACAAGAAAATGTACCCATCAAGGAGGGTTACTCAGATAAGGCTACTCGCCCTTCATGTTTGTGTCTTATTATCTGATTAGCCCCCCTCAATGGGTGTGTTCCTCTGTATATCACACTTATCCATCATTTATTCAGTTATTTATTTACAAACAGGACCAGTTTTTTTGGAAAGCTATCTTTCAGTAGTGAAATATTGGAAAATTCTTGGTGGCCAATAAAAAGATGACACCAGGGGCGGTGGGAGGAGCTTAGCTTAAAGATATCCAGTGACTTAGCCGTATCCAGGATAACTTCCAGTGTGTGGATACTAAACTGTATTCATGATTGAAGAAAAACTGTTTAGCTGCACTAAAAAAAATAAAAAAGAGAGAAATCTACCGAACACTGACCTTGTATGCCTGCTCGCTTGGTGTCTTGGCTACTTTGATGCTCGAAGATAAAAACCCAAAGTATAGAAAATACAATTAAAATTACGTGTAATTTCTAACTCTGTCCCATAGATGTCTCCAAGTCTAAGTGTTTCAGCAATCTGAAAACATTCACATTATTCTCAGAGGGTAAGAGGTCATCTCTCAAGGTCATACTAGTCCCCCAGGATAAAATGAAGGAGGTAGAGCAACAGGGAGCAGCACTTTTTGAAAAATAAACTACCAGGGATACACTATACCTGATAATGTATGGACAGCACTGGGCCTTGTATGTGTTCAACTATCACACATCATCAGGGAAATTACAGGTAGAAGTGCAGTTAATCTGTTGAGACACATCATCTCACCCTGTACTGTACTGTACTGCTAAGAGCAGCAACCAGCTAATGGCTAATTATCATCTTTGACAGTTTTAAAATACATATGGTTACGCTTTGCAATTAAACTCTGTGCTGCTGATTCAAAAGTAGTTGTCCCTGATTTTTACAGTACATTATGATTCTAATTATTTTGGGTTTACAAGCTGGGCGTAAGGATTGCAAGTAACTACTTTTTTGGAACATTTATGAGATCCTTTTGTTTTTACAATCCCTGCTGGAGGAATATAATCTAATCTTGATTACAAAAAACAAAAATGATAACTCTGCTTTACAAGTTTACCAGAATACCTGGGGTTCTAATGACATTGTAGGACCGCTCAAGCATTGCTCTCATGGTTATATGATGCCAGTAGTGGAACTCTCAGTGCTCTAGCAGTTGTGTTAGGAAATGGCACAGTTACCAGTAGCATCCACCTCTGGGCCTTAAAGGGGAACAGTCAGCACTAAGAGTCCCACATCCAAGAGTAAAGATGGTCCCAATTTTCACTTTGTGTGCCAAAACTATTTGCGTTACTTACAGTTTTCTGCAGTAGCGTAGACTGTATCAGACCGATTATGCTGACTTGCAAGCTGACATCTGTTGTAACCAGAAATCCTGAACCTAGCAGCAAACACCAGAGCAAGACTGCAGCAATGGAGATTTAATAATCTGCAGTGCATGCTAGAGATTTTATAAGCTCAGATCAGATGTTTGCCAGTGCCACTGTTCTCTCAGGGATAAGTACAGTCCTGTGTGACTACTTTGCCCCAGAAGGACAGCAGGACCAACTAACAAAAAGATCATAGCTTATAAATCTCAAATTCACTGCAGGCTATTACGTCTACCATTGCTGCAGCTATGCTCTGATCTCAGCTGCAGGGGATTCTGGGATTCCTGGTTGCAGCAAACGTCAGCCTGCAAGTCAGCATTAATCAGCTTGATACAATCTACTATACTGTGGTAAATCATAAGTAAAAAAAACAAACAGGAGAGACATAGGATTGGAAAACAGGATGCGTGGAATAAGTTTTTAGGCAAAGCATCTGATGAAAATCAAACGTGTGAAGGAGGGGAGAAACAGCGTGGCCCAGTGGGGGAGATTCTCTCTAAGATCTACTGTTATGGTAAGTTCTTATGTAACTATTGTATCTTCATTGAGGATAGCTCCTCCAATAGTCCACACCTTTGGAATGACTCCCAAGCAGTATGAAGTAAACAGGGAGGATGGCACAGTCTGATATGTGATCAGGACAGGAGGCCTTGCAAGACAGCAAGATCAAAACCAGCATGTCTACGAGAGACGATGTCTAGACTGTAATGTTTAGTGAAAGTGTGAAGAGTGTTGCATGTGGCTGCAGCACGTCAGTAGCAGGGAGATTTCTGAAATAAGCAACGGCTTGTGGAGCGACCACGAACAGCACCAGGAAGTTCCTTACCGTACTTCCTATAACAGAATGTAATAAAATGTGCCAGCCATTTGGCCAAACATTATTTTGACAAAGGGGCGCCCTTCTTTCCCAGGGGTGAAAGAAACAAAAAGTTGAGAGGACTTTCTACAGTCCTTTGTGTGATCAATATAGTATCTCTGTGTTCTATGTATACCTAAAGTATGGAGGAGTGCCTCACCTTGGTTGGCATGCTCAGGATAACAGGAAGGTGCATCGCTTGGATGGCTGGAGGAATGATCAAAATATATGCAGCTTAGATTCAATGCAAAGAAGTGCAAGTAATGCACCTGGGAAACAATAACCCAGGGAAGAGTATACAATGGGGTGAGATACTGACAAAAAATGGAAAGGGACCTGGGGTAGTCATATCAGATGACCTAAAGGTGGTCCAGCAATGTGGAGGAGGCAGTAAGGAGGGTTGGGGGATACTGGGATGCATAGGGAGAGGCATCACCAGTAGAAAACAGGAAGTTGTTGGCCCTCTGCACAGACAGTTGGTAAGACCACATCTGGAGTACTGTGTGCAGTTCTGGAGACCCCATCTCCGCAAAGACATAGACAGGGTGGAGGCTGTCCAGAGGAGGGCAACCAAAATGATGCAGGGTCTGCATCAGAAGACATATGAAGAAAGACTAAAGGAACTAAAGATGTATCGCCTCGAGGAAAGGAGGGAGAGGGGGGACATGATAGAAACTTTCAAATACCTCAAGGGAATCAACAAAGTCCAAGAGGGTAGCATCTTTCAGAAAAAGAGATGTGCAAAAACAAGGGGGAACAATTTGAAGATAGAGGGGATGGCTCTAGAGGTAATGTGGAGGAAGTATTTCTTCACAGAGAGGGTTGTAGATACATTGAACAGCCTTCCTGAGGAGGTTGTAGAGTCAAAAACAGTGGGGGAATTCAAGAATGCATGGGACAGACATAAGGCAATTCTAGTGGGGGGGTAGGAGGAAGTAGGCTGTTGGTTAACTAGGATCTGCAGCTTATCCATTAGGTAGGGAAATGGGCAGACTAGGTGGGCCAAGTGGTCCTTATCTGCCGTCAAATTCTATGTTTCTATGTTTGGTTCAGCATAAATTCCGATATCACCTTTGGAGGAATCTTAGTACTAAAGAGAGATTGTCTGTGAAAAATCAAATAAGGAGGTTCACACATTACAGCCTGAAGCTTGGAAATCCAAGCAGAAGTCATAGCAGTTAGAAATATTTTCCATTACAGGAAACTTAAGTCAAGAATTGGCGACATAGGCCCAAAGGAGCCAATGTCAATTTCTCATCTATGAAACTGAAGTCCTAAGGCAGGACCAGATTATGGATGACAGGTTTTATAAGAAGCTTACCCTCAGAAACACAGGGGACACCTGTAATTGGATAACCATATACCATCAGTTGGGGCATGGAAAGCTGATATAGTGGCCAAATGCACCTAACAGAATAATACTGCAGGCTTCAGTCAGACAGGGAAAGCAAGTATTCCAACATTTAACTTACAGGCAGGGCTAGAAATAATTTTTTTGAGATGCCTGTCCGAGGGACAGGTGGAATGTAAATGTTGCCTGTCCGGACAAAGTTTTACCTGTCCACATTTTTGTGAGGTGAATTTTAAACTTAAAACATAAAATGGACTGTAAAGTGGAGAGAGAGAAAACTGTTGCTTTGGGGGTTATTTTCAAGGTAAAACACTGATTGAGTCTAGTCTATTTCGAATCAGAACTTGAATCAAGTCTGCAGCCATATGGTCTCACATGAGGTCTTCTTTGTTTTCCAGATTTGAACCATAGTGTTATGGCATCCTGCAGGTCAAATGTAGCAACGCTTAGCATCTGACAGCTTGACACGCATTAGTTCAGATGTAGTCATAGGAGACAGACAGGTCCGCCAGTCAGACTTCACTCTGCCCATCAAGCTGAATCCTCTCTCAACTACTGCAGTTTGGGTTGATCAGTAGAGCTATTGTGACTAAGACCAGAATATCAGGGAATCGCTGTTCATGTGCATCATTATGGAGAATTTTTGCCAGAAATCCAAATAGTGAAATTTCGGAGACAGCTCATTCAGTGATTTTTCATAAGTGGTTTAAGTTCTAACCATTGCGCCTCAATCAAGTTTATATTATTATTGTGTTTCTTCAGTAGGTCACCGTAGTGCTCTGTGAGGGTTCTGACTTCCTCATTGCCATAAAGGGCTAGTTGGTCATGGTCTCTGGTAACTGTAATGGGTTAAATATACTGAATGACCGTAGGACTTTGTCTGTTTTAAAATTGGAAAATCGTGAGTTAATACTTTCAATTGTAGATGAAAGAAGGCTGTAACATCACGCAACACTGCCTGTTTGGTTCTATCTATAGAATATCCCTTTCTAAGTTAAGGAAGATGTCAGATCCACGGAACTGAACCTGAGTAGTGGCTGAGCCTGTCAGTTGACTTGTTCTAGTGTCACTGTCAGCTGTGTCAGAGTCAGGGAGCAAGAGCAATTCGTTACAGACTTTGTCAAGTTTATCCTGCGCAGGGTAGTTCTCTAGCCAGAGCACTGTGCTTTCAACCTTTGCTGACTATTGTTTCTACTGTTGAGCTGTCTCTCTAGAGTTAGACTGAAGGCCATCATGACAGAAAGGTATTCAGCCAGAAACTGAGAAAGAGGACAAATCCACAGTACTTATTGTTTTGAACAACCCACTGGCCTGATCTTTGTTTGCCCTGGTGAGGAAGCAATGTGCTGTAAATGTACAACTAAGGCCTTGTAGCTGGACAGAATAACAGACAGAGCCCTTTCTCTGTGTGCAACCCACCGGGTCCCTGACACGTTAACTGGTTTTGTGAATGGTGTACTCATATTACTGGCTAACTCTTTGAGACTGGCCCAGTTTTTGGAAGACTTATGGTATATTTTATAGATACCCATTAAGACTTCATCTGTTGTTTTCATGTATGGAATAGATGTTGCTGATTGCTTTATAGCTAGCTCCAACTTGTGGGCACTGCACTGAATCCCTAACAAATGAGGTACATCTTTCAAAATCCTGCCAAACACCCCAGTCACTTTACCCATCATGATGGGTGCCCCATCAGATCCAAAAGCAACAATTTTTTCTTTCCAGTCCAAAAGGCATCACCTATTGAGTTATAAATGCTTTCACCATTTGGAATACAGACTGGCTGAAGGGAAACAAATTTGTTAACTGGACGGAAATTTTCCATTGTCCTAATATAGACTGCCTCCTTTCTATTACTGAGGCATCAGTGCTCGAGAACATAGGACAGAGATGAAAGTGTTACTGTTAACCAGTTTTGCATCTTTTATCCTTATTGATTCTGAAATAAAATGTATGAGCGTTGCTGCCTGTTTGTCACTTCTATAACTGACTCCGACATTTGCACCATTTACATGTTGTAATTC
Source organism: Neoceratodus forsteri (assembly GCA_016271365.2). Taxonomy (NCBI): domain Eukaryota; kingdom Metazoa; phylum Chordata; order Ceratodontiformes; family Ceratodontidae; genus Neoceratodus; species Neoceratodus forsteri. The sequence goes on along the minus strand of CM028131.1, from coordinate 152,290,806 downwards.
TAAGATGCCAGGGAAATCTGTGAATGGGCGTTCTGAATTAATCAAATAAAGAGTTGTTCTAAACAAATGTTCCACTTCTGTCGCCTCATTTTTTTCCATTTGTATTATTCCTCGTTCTATTGCTAAGTTGGAAGGGTCTGTGTTAGACACAGTATTTTTTTCATTGGCTAATTTATGAGGTTTGGAGAGTTCATGAGCTTGTACATTTTCAAGTCTCATGATCTTACAGCCACTCATGAAAGTGTTTGTCTCCTTAAGTATTTTTGCAGTATGAGCAGGTCATGCCACATCAGGCTCATATAGTAGCCACTCCTATTTTTCTTCCAGGTCTCCTGAACCCCTTTTCTTTTGCCCTGGGACTCCCGCCACTTTCAACAGTAGTCAGAGTTGCTGGCATATCAGCACTGGCACTACAAGTTGTCACATCTGTGGCCACAATGGTGGGGGTGATAAGTTGGTGCTACTGAGTCTATCAGTAATGGAGAAGCAGTACACATGGAAGAACCCGAGCTTTCTCCTCCTCTGGCTTGAAACCAAAGGCTTTCCTGTAATTTTTTAAAGCCAAACTTTAACAAAGACATTTTTTTCCTTTTGGTTTACTTAGCTAGTACTAATTTAAAGTACAGTAAGTACTTTGAAGACAGGACACTACAGTGAAGTGATGATCAGAGATATTAGAAGACGGAACAGTCTGTTTAGTTTTCTTTCCTCCCTGTAAAACCCCGACAAAGGAGTTTAATATTTATATTTTCCTCCCGCTCAGATTTCACAACTAAAACCTGAGGGTATCCTGCTGTCAACCTGTTTTGTAATTGAATCCTCTCTCCCTTTGACAGTGCCTTCTTGAAGTTGTCACAGTGTCACTCAATTTTACTTTATTCAGTTAGTCCAGTGGCAGAGCACAACAGCAGGCTGACAGGGGCTAGTTTAAATTAGTAGTAGTACTAGTAGTAGTACAGTAAGTCTGTCAGTATCTATCTTCAAGGTTCAAGCTCTGAGGGCTTTACACAGGCTGAGTGAACAATAAGCTTTAATAGAGCCTTGCCTTCACCTCTCTGCACACTCAAGATACATTTTTATTCAGAGTCAGAGATGATGAGACTTGCAGATCACAAGGTGTCTTTTGGCTTTGAGAGAGTTTTAGTGTACTACAGGTACAGTGTCTGACTGCTTTGAGACTTGACTTGCACTAAATAAATCCCTTGTTCACCTCCCTCTCCTCCTCCAAGTACCAGCAGGACTGATGCACACAAACTGAGCCCCCAATGCTAGAGCCCTGAGAAGGGCTGTTGAGAATATGCAGAAGTCTTTTTTTCACTTTGAGACTAACTAAAAAATCTCTTGTTCGCCTCCTCTCCTCCTCCAAGTACCAGCAGGACTGATGCACACAAACTGAGCCCCTAAATGCCAGAGCCCTGAGAAGGGCTGTTGAGAATTTGCAGAAGTCTTTTTTTCACTTTTGAGACTAACTAAATAAATCCCTTGTTCACCTCCCTCCTCCTCCAAGTACCAGCAGGACTGATTCACACAAACTGAGCCCCCAAATGCTAGAGCCCTGAGAAGGACTGTTTAGAATTTACAGAAGTCTTTTTTTCACTTGAGTCAATTTGACTAACTAAATAAATCCCTTGTTCACCTCCCCTCTCCTCCTCCAAGTACCAGCAGGACTGATTCACACAAACTGAGCCCCAAATGCTAGAGCCCTGAGAAGGGCTGCTGAGAATTTGCAGAAGTCTTTTTTTTCACTTTTGAGACTAACTAAATAACCTTTGTTCGGCCTCCCCTCTCCTCCAAGTACCAGCAGGACTGATTCACACAAACTGAGCCCCAAATGCTAGAGCCCTGAGAAGGGCTGTTGAGAATTTGCAAGTCTTTTTTCACTTTTGAGACTAACTCAATAAATCCTTGTTCACCTCCCTCTCCTCCAAGTACCAGCAGGACCGAGTCACACAAACTGAGCCCTCAAATGCTAGAGCCCTGAGAAGGGCTGTTTAGAATTTAAGAAGTCTTTTTTCCACTTGACTAACTAAATAAACTTTGTTCACCTCCCTCTCCTCCTCAAGTACCAGCAGCCCCAATGCTAGAGCCCTGAGAAGGGCTGTTGTGAAACTGAAGAATATTTTTTTTCCACTCACTCGCTCGCGCTCTCCTCACTCGGCGCTCCTCACCCGGCGCTCCTCACCCATGGCCAGACTAGTGAGAGTGAGAAGCGCGAGTCGGCACCAGTCAGTTTTTCCCGCTCGCTGAGAGGTCAGGTGACGCTAGTAGCTGCAGTCACTTGACCCTCAGTCAGTGGGAATGGGCCGGCGGAGCTACGCCGTCATGACGCCGATGCCATCTGAAACCTCTCGCCTGCCGCTGGGTCCTAGTGCCCAGCTCAATACTCTGGCTGCAAATTTAACTGCTTCGTCCCCGGACAGGCGGACTTCAAAACGGCTGTCCCGAGGGAAAACGGGCTGTCCGGACGGGTGGACAGCCGGTTATTTCAAGCCCTGCTTACAGGATATGTAAAAGGTCCATATTCCAGAAGGCAGACCAAAGAGTGAAGCACTTTCATTTCAGGAATATGAATGCCTGGTAGAAGGTTTTCTAGCCATAAGCAGGAGATCAGCAACCTTAGGGGATACCCCAAAACTTGTAATGGCTAGGTTTTCAAGAGTCATACAACCAAGTGTAGGGACTTCAGGCCCGGATGGACCAGGGACTCCTTGCCCTGTGACAACAGATCCTGACACAGAGGTAGAAAAACAGGATGCTCTGCTGCCAGATGTTAAAGGAGTGGAAACCATATCTGATGAGGCCACAACAGAGCAATGAGGATGTGAGTGGCACTCTCCACTCGCAACTTGAACAGAACCTTCTGTATTAAAGGAATTGGGGGGGGGGGGCGCGTACAGGAATTTCCCTTTCTGAGAGAGAGGCAACATGTCTAACCAAAAAACTCCAAGCCCTGGAGATGCAAAAAGGTACAGCTCTGGGGTACCCCACCTGTTGAATAGCAATTTTATGACATCTGGTGCCAGTGAAGACTTGTGAGGATCGGCTTTTGTTCGACTGCATTCATCTGCCAGAGTGTTCTGGACTCCTGGCAGGTAGATTGCTTGGAGCAGGATCTCCTGCTTCAGGCACTATTCCCACTCTCATCACCTCCGTACAGGGAGGGTAGGAGTGTGCTGCTCCTTGTTTGTTGATGTAGTATATGACAGACTTATTGTCAGCCTTGAGGAGGACTGTTTCGTGGCTGACTAGGTCCATCAGGGCTCTCAGATAGTACAAAACAGCTTGCATCTCCAACACACTGATGCGGACATGAATTTCTGACGGGTCTGAGATAACATTGTGTAACCCCCCTGCAAATGGGGGTTCCCAAAAGACTTCCAGGAGCTTGCTTGAATGCTCCAAGCCTGAATGGTGTTTGGCGTTTAAGCCATTTATCAGTGAGTGTTTTTAGAGCCTCTGGTACTGTCTCTTTAAGTGCTGTCTGCTTGCAGACATAATTAGTTTGTATGGGGACTGTGTGCTTCTCTGCTTGGGTACCACTGAGCTGCTGCCAATTCACTCCATTTTGCAGTCACTAGGAGTGCAAAGGAACCTATCTGAAAGATGTAACTGTTTGCCAGAAATCATTTAGAGTAATAATGAAAATACAGTTTGTCTAACCTGCTTTCTTTGCAGTCAGAACTGTGTTTGCCTAGTTCCCATTCTAGTTTTGAACTGCTGAACTGGACCAATCAGTGTGGGTTAAGGTAGCTCTAAAATGGTGCCTTGACCAATCAGAACTTGACTCAGAATCTGAGCCAGCCACAAGACGATTGTATGGGCAGTGACTCTGGGAGATGTAGTTTGGACTTCGCCTTTTTGGACCAACAGGGGCAGTCTATTGTGAGTGACAGCCAATCCAGCCAAGAACTGGGAGGAACTCAAAGGAAGTGCCTGGTTTTGTCTGCTGGAGTTTCAGTTGAGCTCTGGCAGTGAAGAGGGAAGGAGCCCTGTGCTTTTTCAGTGTGCAGTTTTAGTTGGGAAACGTGTGTAAGGCCCAAAGTTTCGGTCTGCAGCTTGTGTAACTGCTTGTTAGGACTGAATCCATCCTGTGAAGAGAATCAAAGGCTATCTGAAGAGTAGAAACCAGGCTCACCCTGTAGAAGACTGGAGAAATTGCTGAACTGAGCGCGGTCTGTCAGGAACTGAATCTGCTGTGTGTTCTCCCGAGTATTGTGCAGTAATTGCAATCAGGATAGAGAAGCAGCCTGCCTGGTATAGTACTTTCTTTTTACCATATAAATGTGTGAGGAGGCTTGTGTAGCTCAAGTGAATCCTGCTGCCATTAAAGGACTTCTGCCTGTTACTGTTTACCATATAAATATGTGAGGAGGCTTGTGTAGCTCAAGTGAATTCTGCTGCCACTAAAGGACTTTTGCCTGTTGCAGTTTGTCATATAAATGTGTGAGGAGTCTCGTGGAGCTCAAGAGTAGCCCTGCTGACGCTGAAGGACCCTATCTTGTTTGGAGGTCGCGAGTACTAATTCAGGGTTGCTCCCTGTTGAATTGCCACATTGAATCCAAATGGAATTACTGTACTGCTGACTGTTTAACTAATTTTTCTTTCTCTCAGGTGAAAGGGCCCTACCAGCTGCCATGGTTTGACTAGCCACTAGGGCTTGGGTACCCAGGGACAGTAACTGGTAGGGATAGGCCTGTGCACAGAGCCATAGGTAGATGAGTAAAGTGATAAGCTAATTAACCTGATTTCCTGTCCTTGTTATATCCCCTAAATAAATCAGAGCTGCTTGTTTCAGCAAAGTTATACTGCCTGAGGTATTTGTCTATGTTAAAGTATTGTACTGTGATTGTTGCACTGTATTTTACAGGGGGTCCCAGTGCCTGAACCAGTCCTGGGGGTAAGTGTATACTGTGAAGGTAATTCTGATATACTGTGTAGGCCACTAGTGGGAAGAAAGGCGGGTTGCAGTGTCCCAGAGGGCTGTGACCAAGTTAGTTTAACTATTGCAAACCCTGACCTCTGGGTGGAGGCACCCGCCATCGGATCCAGGCCCCTCAACCTGTTAGTGGCAAATCAGGCAGGGGTAGTTGCCCCTGGGATAGCGCCATCTAGGGGTTACAATTGTATCTGGAGGCCCTGATAGTGGCCCCCCACATTAAAAGGTGAGGCAACTGTGGTGAAGAGTTACCCAACACCCTGGTTGGGAGAAGAGGACGCTCTGGAGGAGGTTGTCTTCCACTGACTAGCATATGAGAGACCGAACCAGAGGCTTGGTCACATGAATGGGTAAATCTGAGAGTGAGATGCCTGTGATACCATGGTGGTATCATGGGAGGTGTGGCACTGGTGGACGACAGAGGGAGGGGAGTGGGCTGGCCCTTTGCCTATGCACGCTGGCTGCATGCTTGCCAGCATGCATTCATGCCAACTTCAAGGTGGGAGAACAACAGAAAATGTTGACCAGGAGCTGGATGAATCCAGCAATCTACAAGCTCTACTCCTGCTGGCCAGGTGGAAGCTCTGATCTTGGATTCAGTCACCACTGGGAGATCTGCACTCCACTTCTGCAGCTTCACCATGGGGAGGTATGTCACAGGGCAATGGCAGCTGTGGCAAGTCCTAGGGGTGGTAGCGGATGGGGCTGGAGTTTCAGACTGAGTGGGAAGATTAGAAAAAAAAAAAAAAACGAGTCTTGCATATACATGTCTTTCAGAGGGAAAGAAAAATATTTGCATACTATATGTGATCTATAAAGTCGATTAATCATGGCTGCTTTATGGATTTACTTCCTATCTTAGAAAGTAAGAGTCCCCCCCCCCAGGAAACTTCAATGATCTGTGACAAAATGTTTCAGAACTATAAATGTCTGGTACTTGCATTTTAGTTGTTATTCCCATACAACAGATTGCTTGCAGTACAGCAGTTCCTCCTCCAGCATTTCTTCTTTCCATTAAGGGATACCTGCTTTGCAGTGACCTTACTCACCTAATGTGTCATGCCGAGTGACTGTGGGTCACCTTAGCAGTCAATACCTGCATCATTACCAGGTCAGTAGGGGCATGAATGCTGAGCAGATAATACATCTCACCACCACCACCTCTGCAATTGCAGTCCTCAACCCCATGAGCTGTGTAACTTCTCTCAGCCCCCCTGACTGAAGGTCTGAAGTTCCATTTCAAACTCTTGACTCTCAGTTTCACAGAGTGTTGCACCAGGCACTGCCATGTTTCCAGAAATCAAAATTTTCACAGCTGTGTTTTAAAAATGTGATTTCTTTTGAGCTGAAAGAGCTACAGACTCCTCAGAGGAAAACTCTTAGAAGCCCCTCCTTACTGCTTTTTGAAACTCTAAAGATACTACAACCAGTTTAGAAAAATGGTGTCTGGCTGTACTGCATCCACATTTTGAAATAAATGACTAAAGTGCTTCCTTTTTTATCTGCCAATCTCTATACATTTTAAATTTTGGCAGATACAGGGTGGCAGCTAAAGGGAAGGTATTGCTGGAAAACAGGACAGGAGCTCACACTGGCAGTAAGCGAGGGTGGTGGATAAAGGGAAGTGGATAAATGAGGGAGCACTGCACATTGAAGGCAGGAGATGATTTAAGCTGTGGCATTTTCAAAGCCTTGATTGAGCCTCACTGCATAGAGAACTATAACTGTTTAGCTGTAAACAGTATCCTTGGATGTAATTTCCTTAGTGTTCATCACTGTCTATTAATATCAAATGTTATAAAACGGACCATGAAAATCCTGTAACCTCACTGGTTGAAATGTCACATGACCATTGATTTTCTTCTGATAACCAGACACACCTCACCTGAACTACAAATGTTCTGAACTGATAAAAGCCCATTTTGTAAGTGGAATAACACACACTAGGGTGCGTGGTCATAAGGGAATAAATCACTTCCAGGACGGCTGCGACAAGCAACTATGCCTCACAGCCAACAACCACCCAATGAACGTACGCATTATTTCTTTATAGCCGCACATCCTGTCATGAGTTATCCCTTTCATAGTTTTGTATTGATTTGCACTGTAGGTACTTTCTGTGCATTATCATTTGTGCAGAAAGAACAGTAATACATTTGCCTTAACAGTAGATCGACTAGAGAATCTCTTCATTAGGCCACACCTTTGGAACTATACCCGTGTCAGTGCTGATACTACACAGAAACTTTTGCTACCTAGGGGCCACCCACAATGTCATAATGCATCAGTGTCTATATAAACATGGAAGGCCCCATCTCTCTCTTTAGTTCCCTGCCAGAGATTATACTCACAGGACCTCCATTTCTGGGAAACCAGGAGCTCAAACCAGCACCAAGCAGATCAGGCAAAAAAAAAACCCCGAAAAACAGTGCTGGACATCACAGCCATGGATTAGGATAAGGAAGAAATACGCGATGCCACCCATACTAGATAAGAGATGGGGGATGGAGGGGAAGGAGAGCATGGCCTAATGGAAGAGAGTCTCTCAAAAATCTACTGTAACAGTAAGTACAAAAATGTTCTGTGTCCTTCAAGGATCTCTTTTCCATTAGGCCCTACCTTTGGAATGAGTTCCTAGCAGTCCCAAAAGCTAACTGGGAGGCTGGCACAGTCCGATTCAGGACAGCAGGCCTTGTAGTACAGCAAGATCAAAACCTGCTCATCTACGAGAGCCTATGTCCAGACTGTAATGCTTAGTGAAGGTATGGACAGTGCTCCATCTGGCTGCAGCACAAATGTCAGCTGCAGAAACATTTCTGAAACAAGCAACAGAAGTGGTCGTACCATCTGGCATAGAACCTTTTGTTCTTCTGATGAGGAGGAACTGGTTCTATAGCAGGTTTGTGTATTAAAGTCTGCACTACTTCTTTCAGAAGGGACAAATGTCCCGGAGGATAACTGGAAGGAGGAAAAGGATGCTCTGGATGGTCTTCTAAAAGGTTCCACAGCGTGCCCCCTTGCAATTATCTCCAGGATCCATTTGTGTGCTGTGACCACACTCCACAGTTTGAGATGCAGGGAAGAGTCTACCCACTACAACCACCCCTGGAGGCAACAGTGGTGTAGGGGTAATCTGAATTGAGTCAGGCTGAACCAGTGGGTGCACTCCCACAGGCTCCAATGACCTTGAGTGTTTTGGAATGGGCACCTGGGGGAGTGGACCTGGCAAGGGCCCACTACTTTTACCTCGGCCTTACTGATAGTAGGCTTGGTGGCCACCACTGGCAGCAGGCTGGTGAAAGGATCCCCTTCCATGACCCCTAGCAGGTGCAGGATATAGGGATTTAGCAGACCTTGGTGTCAGTTTAGATTAATGAAGGCCTCTCAGTACCTCTTCAACATCATAGCCAAACTGTTTGCTCCCTCTAAAAGGGATATTTAAAACTGCTTGCCGTACATCCACCCTTAGCCAAGAAAAACGCCTCATGCAAATGCCAGAGGCAGTTGCTCTGGCAGAAGCAGCAGACACATCATATGCTGAGTTGAGCAAGTGTTGCCAACCTCAGCACCAGAAGTCAGGGTTTTAACTAATTAATTCATGGCAGAGCCTGGGCAGCAGCTTTAGCAGTCTTCCACAGGCTTCTGATATTTAATCATATGGGCCTGGTGATTTGCAATTCTGATTCTTAGTGAGGCAGAGGTGTATGTGCACCTACCCATCACATCCAGCCTCTTTGATTTTTTGTCAGGAGGCAGAGCATTCAAGTGTTTAGGTGCCCTGCATCTGTGTTTAGGTGCCCTGCATCTATCATGGGCAGCCATAATAACCACTTAGTTGGTTTCTGGTTAATTTGCATAATAAGGCTTGGCAGAAGGAGCAGGGTACTGCTTGTCAGCCTTTCTTGGTACAGCCAGTAATGAGTTAGGCCTTTACCATGTAGCATCCTCCAATACAGAGTGAATTGGAGGAATAATAATGGATGGAGTACATGGTACCTCTAAAAACTCCATCAGATTTTTCTTTGTGGAGTCCTCCTCCACAGCAAACCTCACAGCAGTTTGCGTTTGCTGCAACACAGATTGAAATGTAGGATCCTCTGGAGGTGATCTGGGGGTATATACCACAGAATCCTCACTACAGGAAGCGAAGAGAAGATAAAACTGGAATGTGGTACGTACTATTCTCCCTCTTAACCTTCCTCTGCCTCATAATCATTATCCATAATGAGGTCAGGATTATATTCCACCTCGTTGTTGCCCTCTTGTCGACAATAGGAAGTGAGAGCCGCACTGGTGATTGAGAAGGAAGTATTTATTGTGTACTTGAAGATGACATTGACGGGGGGCAAGAGCTAGTAACACCTGTCGACGATAACAGAGGCTACACAGGGAGATCTGGTAAAATATGTTTTATCACCTCTGAAAATGATGTCAGCACTGCTGGAGTGACGATGATGCTCTGGCCATGGCAACGTACCATCTATAGTGGGTATGGTAGTGCCTGAGCCACGTTCTGACACTGGTGTGTCATCAATGGTTGGGGGAGGAGGGGGCGCACTGGCGTCACCACTGTCAGAGTGGTCGATCACGAAGTTTGAGTACCTGAAGGCTACAGCAGCGATCGGGACCTTGCCAGTGAAGAAAATCTCACTTTATTCCTGTGTCTGTGCTTATGGTCCAGTGACAAAGGAGGTAAGGATGATGACCAATCCCTCTCCCCATCTTTAGACTGCGTCAGCCGTGATTTGGTCGACAAGGCATGCAATGCAGATTTCTGACTTTGCACCTCTTCCAAGGCTGATAAAGTTCCCTCTAGGAGACATTTTTCCAGCACATTCCTTTGGCATTGCATAGTAGCTTGATTAAAGCTCTAGCAGGTTTCATAGGTTTTAACATTGTGAGAGAGGCCTAGGTAGCAGACACAGACACACACACCTTGTGTGTGCTGTCTTTAAAAATGTTCTCTCTGCACTCACTGTAGTGAAGTGAGGTTGTGGTTTTCGGCAGCATACAGAGATGACAATGAAACACTAAGTTAACGAAAATTTAAAAAAGAAATGGCAATGGCTAATAGGCAATGTTTGCGCAGCAGGTCCAATGAGGATGATTGATGGCAAAAAAAGAATGGAGGAGAGATGCGCCCACCCACGTTTCCATAGACATTGACACATGATGTTGTCGTAGGCGGCCCCTAGTTAGCAGAAGTTTCTTTGTGGTCCTAGTGGTATAGTTCCAAAGGTATGGCCTAATGGAAGAGATATCTTGAAGGCCAACTTTGCTATAGTGGTTTGCTTGTATCCAGGACCTCTTTGAGAATGAGCTGCTTTCAATGACGTTTATTCAGTAAAACAAATAAAAATACAATACAAACACTTCAGACACACCTTTGCTGCATTTTTGTGCAACTTTCACTGTACCTTTAGAAATGTGACTTGTTTTCATCTGAGGTTGGATATTCAATGCGAGGTGCAAGCGTGGTGCCAACGTTTGTGCCGCCATTGTGCCTGACCCAGTGGCTGCTAGATTCAGTAGGATCGCACACTGGCGCTATCTGACTGAATATCCGTCCATGTCGGCACAGTACTAAATAAAATTGCGGTGCCCCAACATGGGCTGTATCCAACCCACAGGGAATAGTGCTCCCAGATCGGACAGCTCCAGGAACCAAGTGGGCTATATTCAGCAACAACATACAAATGAGCCCACTGGGCATGCAAAGTGCCAAGGGGCCATCTGCATGCCGATTATGGACTCATTTGCGTGGTTAGCAGCAGCCCACCTTGTGTGCATCCGATGTCATCCCTGGTGTCTAGTGACTACTAGACATCAGGAATACTGAGGATGGGGGTTTGGGGGTATTGAATGCATACTTGGGGGTGCCGCTAGACACCATGGATGTTTACTGTACATAGAACAGCTGTTCAGGGGTGGAGGGTGCCACTAGACACCAGGGACTGCAACCTCAAAGATGTAATGGGCGATCGCAGGTGGGTGGCAGCAGTACTGCCACCCTATCGGTGGCATGAGAGCACAAGCTTGGCACTTGGTTTAGAGGTGGTTTTTAGCTGCAGTAATTTAAGCCACTTTGGTGGCCATTTACTGCAATCACAAATCTTTGAACATGCCGCTGCGCCTGTATGCAGGAGGAGGCCCCTCATTTGCATAGGTGCAGAGTTATTATAGTGCCTGGGTGCCAACAGGTTTAGGGCGTGCTACCTGGGCCTCTGAATATGCCCCCCCAATGCAAGATGCAAACCTGGATAGCACCAGTGCAAACCCTGTTTGCGCCACTTACATTTGAATACCTGGCTCCTGGTCTTTCCAACAAAAAAAACCACTAAAAAATAACGGAATGTTTGCAGTCATGTCAGTTTTTGGAATCATGGCTTTGCTGCAGATTGTAATAAAGGGATATGTGATGGGCAGTCATACGATAGCGAATTTATCAGTACAACTGGCAAATGAGCTTGGGGTTATCACTCATGAGAAAACTCGGAACTCACTTGCCAGGAGTACCGATATATGTTTTATATAGAATAGGGGTTCCCCTTTTCTTGAGGTTATTTATTTATTTTTATTTTTTTAAGTTTTTAGCTGTTCCGTGGGGTGTTATTTTCTGTTTGGGTGTTCTTGCGGTGTTCGGCAGTGTTTTGTTAATGACCTGTACACAGTGGTGATAACAGCTGATATGTAATCACAGTAGTGATAACCTGCTGCTTTTTCCACTGCGTTCATGTCATGACAAGCGGTTCGATTTTGAGTGCTGCTCTGCCTTTTTATCATATGGGTTATCAGCAAACCCCTACCATGTAATAGCATTTACTGGACTAAAAGACTCTGCATGATGTTTTGTAACGTCTATGTACAACTACTTTTTTGGTCTGAGGATATCATAATGCAACAAATCCCCCCTTAAAAAACATGGTAACTAAATAAGTAAATCACTTAGGAAATTTGCATGCAAGATTGGTGTCAATTAGAATTCATTTTATTGCTTATGCTACAGCTGAAGTCCTAGTGTTCTGCTTGACATCACTCAATCGAATAGAAAGAGAGTTTGCTCTAGTGGTTAAGAGTTTTAAGCTGTGAACCTAGAGACCCAGATTTCAATCCCACAACCCCCACTTAATTACTATGTGACTGTAAACAAGTCCATTAACTTGCATGTGCTTAGCCTCTCTGTATTATTTATTTCTGTGCTTCTTGAATCTAACTGTGTAACTTTACTGGCAAAACGTTCTCTCCCCTCCCGCTCCTGGACTATAAAGCACTCCGAGACACAATCTGTATGAAAGGCACTATATAAAACCAAATTCCCTTCCTTTCTTGCATCAGAAGACATTGCCATGGAAACAATGTATTGTTGCAAGCAGAATGTTTGAACTTCAAGCAGGATCAGATGAATTCTAAGACAAAGCTTCAGAATCCCACACTGTCGCTGGTGGCGTGGGGGGCAGGCCCATGACGGAGGCGAGGTGCTTGGCTCCTGGCGGAGCACCTGGGTCGCCTGGCATTCGCACACCTCCAGCTGGCCAACCAGGGTGCGGTACTGGTGCTGGCTCTGATGGCAGGTGTTCTCCAGCCCTACCAGTTGGAGGATGAATGTTATCATGGCAAGTCTAATTCTCACAGTGTGATGGGCAGGGAAAGCCATGGAGAAAAGAGAAGAGGAAAACTGAAGAACGAAAAATAAATAAATAAAAATAAATAAAAACAAGCCAAAAAAAAAAAAACCCACAAAAAAACCAAAACAGAAGATCCTCACTTCATAAAGTATGGGGGTTGGGTGTGTGTGTGTGTGCGCAGAAAACATTTCAGACTGCAGCTGAATTGTATCTTAATATTGTTTTTCAAGCGGTCTCCTGAGAAGCTGGCAGCCCTTTAAAATTATGCATAAAATCTTGAATTAAAGCAGACCATAAACAGTTACACAACTAATCTGTGCAAAGCAGGCTGGATCAGCTGTGACCTCTCACCTTATACAGAGCCATTTCCATAAAACGCTGGCTAACCGAGGTAGAAATGCACAGTAAACCTTGGTAAAGACCCTTCTGCAGACCTGGCACTTGCTACTAGAACGCCACCTGCTCGCACGCGCAGGTTCTGACTCATTTCTCCACCCACAGTACAATTAACTAAGGGCTGCTTCTGCGGCTTGACAAGCCCGGAACCTTTCTCTCTTCTACCCAGCCACCATGTTCCCCACCCCCATCTTCACAGATTCCTCAAGTGACAGGTTTTGATTTAATCAAAGATAGCCCGATTAGCTATGCATTGAAATGGAACGCAATGACTTTAATCTCAGACTGGAGGAAAAGGAAGATAGTCTGACAGTGTGATAGATGGTCTTACCAGGTGGAATCCATATTAAACGTGGTACCGTTTCATAACTCCTATTAAAAACAAATGACAGTTGGGGGGGGGGGGCAAGAAATTACAGCCCAAACTATACGACAGTGCTCCGAAGACACTGCTGCTAAATCATTCCAGCTAAAGCTCTCTCTCTCAATCTTGCTACCTCACCTTGATTCCTAAAGTCTTTTCAAAAAGTCAATTGCTCCTAATTAAGGACGAGTCAGAAAGAAACTAATTAGTTGCTCTAGAAAAATGCCCGGTCTAATTTTGTTTCCCCAAATACTGTTTTTTGTGCTCTTGTTACATTTCTGATCTTGGGCCTCATTCTGCTTCTCAGAAAAAGGTGGTCTGTCAGTGGTCAGGCACACACAGGATCACAATTTACAGAGATCAATAAAAGACAATACTTAGACAGGTGGGCCACATCCCCGGCTTGCTTTTTTTTTTCTTTTTTTTTCTTTCTATTTATTTTGCCCTTCTTGGTCCCTGTACTCCTTCAGAGGGACCCCCCCCAGCCTCAACATCCTCCATCCCTAGGACTTGCCTCCATTTCTGCTCAGCCCAATGACTTATCCCTAATGGTGGGTCCATCAGGGCTGCTCACACCCCTTGGGAGACTGAATCCAGTGCCTGAAGAGGAGAGTCCAGTAAGAAGTGTGGCCGTCTGAGAGTGTCCCTTATAATCCTGCCAGGGTCAAGGATTTTCTGCTTTTCTTCACCCTCCCCAGAGGTGCTTGAGTGAACTTTACCCTGCAAAAGCATGCAATGGATGTGCGCTGAACAGTGCCATACATCTTGTCCATCCCAGTGCTGTCCCACCTGCTACTCCACTTGAGATACCCAAGGTGGTGCTACGGTGGTGGGTGCAGACACTCTCCCACCCTGGAGAAGACGAGCATCCTTTAGGATGCGTACATATCTTTGCTGCCCGCCAGTCATCCAGCGACCTTTGCTCATTTCTGAACCCAGGTTGTCAGCACTGTGAGCATGAGCAGACTGTCTTGTTTTAAAGAGCAGGGTTAACCTTGAACTGCATATCCTTTGTGGTCCTTTTGTCAAAACAGTTTTGCTCCTTACCGCATTAAAGAACTAGTGTACTGCTGAAAAGTAATATTAATTTTTAAAAGCAGTCAACTATTACTTTTTATATCGGCGGTACTTTTTTCTTTAGTTAATTAGAAGATTGTTTACCTGATGATAGTAGGTATGCTGTGTGGAACAGCACTCTACCTGGCTACTGACATATGTAACTCTGATCACAATGCTTTTCTTTTTTTGGTCCATTTGCCTGGTTCCCCTCATCTTCGGACATGCTCCACCTCATGCCTGCTCACCCCCCCCCCCAGGGTCGGGGCCACAGGAGTGGGACCCCCGCGGACATCAGATGCAGTGGATGGCGGGCAGAACGAATCGCCATGGGGCCGCTTTTTCCCATGCTTGCTCCCTGGGGGTGGGACATGCAATAATGTCCAGCATCCGCCCCCTAACATGATGGCGCCAGTTATGGCAGTACACCCAGCCTCCGTCATGGCCTGTAAAGCGTCGGGCACTCACCCCCCCCCTTGGAGAACAGACCCCAGGATGCTTGATCCTTCTCCATTGGCCGGCCCTCTGACTCTCAGGTCTGTTCCTGAACCCGGGTCGACACCGTCACAAGCAGAAATCCAACCGCTGCGCCAGCAGGCCGGGATACCAGATCACAGTGCTGATGATGTAGTGGTGGAATTAGAGCTAGATATGTCAGCTGCTAGGCTAACACCTGTCTTTCACACATTCAGCACACTATTATCACACACACATGTAGAATAGTGTATGGATGACCATGCACAACAAGGCTGTGTTTCCTTCGGGGGTGTGATGACATCATACAGACCTCAAGAGCAAAGCGAAAGTTGCTGTAGTACCGTCTTAACATCAGAATAATATTACAACAACATTCCATGACCTCTGAACTGTCCTACAGCAAGTTTTTGACAGCCACTGACTTCCATACACAATAAGACCTTACCATATGTAACCCCCCTGCAAATGGGGGTTCCCAAAAGACTTCCAGGAGCTTGCTTGAATGCTCCAAGCCTGAATGGTGTTTGGCGTTTAAGCCATTTATCAGTGAGTGTTTTTAGAGCCTCTGGTACTGTCTCTTTAAGAGCTGTCTGCTTGCAGACATAATTAGTTTATATGGGGACTGTGTGTTTCTCTGTTTGAGTACCACTGAACTACTGCCAATTCACTCCATTTTTGCAGTCACTAGGAGTACAAAGGGAACCTATCTGAAAGATGTAACTGTTTGCCAGAAATCAGTTAGAGTAATAATGAAATTACAGTTTGTCTAACTCTGCTTTCTTTGCAGTCAGAACTGTGTCTGCCTAGTTCCCTATTCTGGTTTTGAACTGCTGAACTGGACCAATCAGTGTGGGGTAGTTGCTCTAAAATGGTGCCTTGGACGAATCAGAACTTGGACTCATAATCTGAGCCAGCCACAAGAGGATTGTATGGGCAGTGACTCTGGGAGATGTAGTTTAGACTTCGGCCTTTTTGAACCAACAGCAGCAGTCTATTGTGAGTGACAGCCAATCCAGTCAAGAACTGGGAGGAACTCAAAGGAAGTGCCCGGTTTTGTCTGTTGGAGTTTCAGTCTGCTCTGGCAGTGAAGGGGAAAGGAACCCTGTGCTCCTTCAGTGCACAATTTTAGTAAAAAAAAAAAACATGTGTAAGGTCCAGAGTCTGCAGCTTGTTAGGACTGAATCCGTCCTGTGAAGAGAATCAAAGGATATCTGAAGAGTAGAAACCAGGCTCACCCTGTAGAAGACTGGAGGAATTGCTGAAAATTGCACTCGGTCTGTCAGGAACTGAATCTGCTGTGTTCTCCCGGTATTGTGCAGTAATTGCGATCGGGATACAGATGCAGCCTGCCTGGTATAGTGCTTTCTTTTACCATATAAATGTGTGAGAGGTTTGTGTACCTCAAGTGAATCCTGCTGCCATTAAGTGACTTTTGCCTGTGACTGTTTACTATATAAATGTGTGAGGAGTCTCTTGGAGCTCAAGAGTAGCCCTGCTGACATTGAAGGACCTTATCTTGTTTGGAGGCCGTGAGTACTAATTCAGGGTCGCTTCCCTGTTGAATTGCCACATTAAATCCAAATGGAATTACTGTACTGCTGACTGTTTAATTTTCCTTTTCTCTGTGTGAAAGGGCCCCTACCAGCTGCCACGGTTTGGACTAGCCACTAGGGCTTGGGTACCCAGGGACAGTAACTGATAGGGATAGGCCTGTGCACAGAGTCATAGGTAGATGAGTAGAGTGATAAGCTAATTAACCTGATTTCCCCCTGTCCTTGTTATATCCCCCTAAATAAATCAGAGCTGCTTGTTTCAGCAAAGTTATACTGCCTGAGGTATTTGTCTATGTTAAAGTATTGTACTGTGATTGTTGCACTGTATCTTATTTTACAGGAGGTCCCAGTGCCTGAACCAGTCCCTGGGGGTAAGTGTATACTGTGAAGGTAATTCTGATATATTGTGTTGGCCACTAGTGGGAAGAAAGGGGGGTTGCAGTGTCCCAGAGGGCTGTGACCAAGTAAGTTTAACTATTGCAAACCCTGACCTCTGGGTGGAGGCACCCGACATTGGATCCAGGCCCCTCAACCTGTTAGTGGCAAATCAGGCAGGGGTAGTAGCCCCTGGGATAGCGCCATCTAGGGGTTACACATATACTATAAAACTTTCTAATGTGCAAAGGGAAAAAGAAAAAAATACTTCAGAAATAAAAAGTTACAGCTGACTGCTTCTTAAAATGTGTATAATTTTCCTATCTGTTTTGGTTTCATTCACTCTTTAAATTCAGATTTCCACCTCTAAACTGCAGCACTGGAAGTTTGCAGAGAAAAAAATGAAGAGAGAAGAAAAGTGAGAGGCAGTTACGGAACAGACTAGGGGAAAGAGAGTGCAGAGTATCTTTGATATTCTAGCAACAGCCCTGTCTTTTCAACTCCCACCCCCAATACAAAAATTCTAAACATAACGTTATGGAACATGCACCCCATGGACTGCCTGCATGGGCTACTGACAAGTACTATGTTAACTGCCAACCATAGCCACACAGATACACTTTGACCACTGCCTGCCTTAGCTTCTGGCATGCACAGTCAGTAATTCCTACCTTAATCTGTCTTGTCCACTGGCAAACACAATGCCTACTGCCTGTCACAGCCCTTGGGATGCATCATGTCCACCGGCTGTCTTATTAGCCATTGGTGCACACACTGTGCAGACCACTACATCCACTGATACTTAATTCAAAAAAAGCCAGGCACTACTTATTAACTAGACTAATTCTTAATTGTGATAGAAGAACTAGAACTCGGAACACACAAACCATTGCCTTAAGTGCCTTTTTAAGGCATTATTACTCTTCAACAGCTATAACGCCTACACAGAGAGCTTCAGTGAGTGCAAGAGAGAACCCTACGGTGCAAGTTAAGGGTTAATACCACGTAACAGTAAACATACACTTCTCTATTGGCAAAGAATGGTTTGCTACCCCTCAGCAAAAGGGTTACAACTTAAAGATCTGCACAGATGTCTGACCTCCAGAATGCAGCAGGTCACTAAAATAAAAGTTTGCATTCCAAACAAATCTGAACCAAATTCAAGCACTTTTAAATATTAACAAGTTTGAATCAATAACGTTTTCAACTCTAGTTTCAGAGATTTGACTCTGCACAACTAGTGAAAAAGATACATTCTCATTCTGGACAGAGTCCCCGACACTAATGGTTGCATCCGTGGTCTATTTCCCCTCACCTCCACTAAGACATCTCCATGATTTGCTTACATTCAGGATGCTGGGCCTAGCAAGGGCCAGACAAGTTTAAAAACTTCAAAAGCATCAATTGTGCCACAGAGACAAAACAAAACCAAGGGGAAATGTGTCTAATTTAGTTTCTCTTAGGAATATCTTGCCAAGGTTGAGGTCTGCCAATGGCCCTCTATTTAGTGTTCCTCGTTTTCGATTAAAGAGTGGGCTTCTAGCTTT
The DNA here is from genome assembly GCA_016271365.2 of Neoceratodus forsteri. Lineage (NCBI taxonomy): Eukaryota > Metazoa > Chordata > Ceratodontiformes > Ceratodontidae > Neoceratodus > Neoceratodus forsteri. The sequence continues at coordinate 152,272,477 of CM028131.1, read as the reverse complement.
TTCTGTGGGTGCACCAAAAAACTGGAATGTTTTTCCTCTTGATGTTAGATTGGCTGTTTCTTTACCTAGTTTCAAACTGAAACTTAAACAATACTTACTGTCTTTGTCAAACTGTAATTGCTATTTGTAATTGAAAGTTTTGTTTTGATTGTATGTTTTTTGTTTTATGTCTGGGTTGGGCCTGAAAAAGGACCTTTGGTCCAGTGTCCTTACCCAGTTAAAGAATAAAATGAAAATGAAAACGAAATGAAAAAAAAAATGTGAATGTTGATGTTTTTGTTTGTTACTGCAGCCAGCTGGAATGGGCACATTATTAACTAGCTGAACGACCCTTTCATCCAGGGACTGACCGTCATGAAAGTATCCACCAGAGCACTGGGAACCAGTGCACCAATCACTTTGTCCCTTTGCTGGTAGGGAGACTCGAGGCAGAGGGATATAAGAAAAGGTTTTGGTGAGAGAGGTGTTCCTCGGTTTGAGAGATTTCTGGGATGTCATCGATGAAAGCAGGGGGCATCCATACCCAGTGCCGCCATGCAAGTAAAGGCCCCATGAAACCCTGAGAGAGGCCTGCCAGATTTGGGTGGCACAGAGCCCCTTGTCTGGCTGTCTCTGCTTGGAACAGGGGGCACAGAGGGATCTGGGGCAGCTGTTCTTGGGGGGTTCAGTTGGTGGGTCCAAGAGGGATTTGCTGACCATGCATGTAGCTGGGTCAGATCAGTCGGAAGCTCTCTGTAGGAGGGGTGATGGACAGTGGTTATCAAATACTGGTGCACCTTTACCGGGCATCAGGAGACCAACTCATGGGATCCCTGCATATCCAGACTGCATTCTTGGGTCAGACTAGCACGGCTTTCTGCTGGCTGAGCTTAGGTTTGGATAGCCCACGGCAGACTGTGCGGGTAGCAGTGTGAACAGTGACAGAGGAATGAACTAGCACATCAGGAAGGCACTGCTGGGTTTCCCAGGTGGACATCTCTTCAAGGACTATGCATTGATGACCACTGGACCTGGAGGATTTCCCAGAAGTTGCCACACAGGAAGTATGGGGAAGAAGCTGTAATCACTGAGGGGGAAAGAGTACATCCTGGCTTTGCATCTTGGATTGGATAATGGCTTGAGTTAGCAGCGTACATAAGGTAAAGAGCATGTGTCTAAATTTCTTTTTTTACATTTATCTTACTTTTTTGCCTCCCCCACCATCCATCGGAGCTCTGCCCTGGGTACGGTGCCCCCAAGATTTTCACCGCCTAATGAGCCCCTCGCTCCCCCGGTCACTCCTGGCTTACCCCCCAGGAGGCGGGGCACGTCACCGTGACTGGAACTGGTACTGTGGAACTGTATATGGTTGGTGAAGCCCTCAGCCAGGTGACTGATTGAAGTTCACAGGCAGAGCATCATAGAGATGTCTGGTAGAGAGGGATTTTGTCCCTACAGGCTGGGGCAGAGATGTGCAATGACGCATGTGTCTGTATCACCCCAGTGTCCCTTGACTATGTGTCGGTGCAAGGGTAATAGTCCCAGCTTCTGCTAGGTGTCACACCCACACCGGGCGCAGGACCCCCCCCCCTGGAGAAGGAGTGCAATCCTTCGGACGCCAATCCCTCTCCTCCTGGCTGGCCTCCCATGATTCGTGGGGCTCATTCCCGCACCCAGTTCACCGGCGTTGCAAGTGGAAATCCAACCGCTGCGCCGGCCGGCCGGCATGTGTCTAAGTTTCTAAGAATTTGTCTGATGCTGAACTGGGCAAAGGTTGTCCATGAAAGGGTACTCAATCCCGTGGTGTAACAGAGTATGGGGTAACTGTAGTACTCATATTGGTTGGAGCAGTGCACTGGGGCACCGAAATAAAAAGCAGATTATGGGACAAGTCTCACATAAAGTTTCTAAGAATGAGGTGCACTCGCATGCGAAATTAACCCAAGCTGTGAGGAAATGAATCTGGGGCACTGACTCCTAAACAGAGTGAGATGAATTGTGAGTGCATAATATGAACTACCCTGGAACCCTATCCCCCTTAGCAAATGGACTGCATATGAACTGCCACTCTGGTGTGACATGTGATTATTTGGTGACCTATCTGTTTCTATAGTCTGAGGTCAAAGGAGAAAGGCTGTGTGTGCTTAAGCATTTGCGAGTCATAACATTCTATACCCTTAGATACAGGAGTCGCCCTGGGCCATGTCCACCCCCATCTGGGCAAAAGGGACACAGCAGCACAGGCCAACGTGGGGGCTGCATTAGAATGGCACTTTTATTTAACATTACAGTTTTTACCTGGTTACAGATGAAACTACAAGAAATACAATGAATATGTCAAGATAGTACACCAAACAACCATTATATGAAGCACATTACAATCCTCAGGGATCCATTTGGGGACCGCTCCTTGTCAGCCTTTTTCTTAATACTCTCCCACTAACCAGCTCAGGCAATTTGCTCCTCTACGCTGATGATGCAGTAATTTTCACAAGCCACCCTGATCCAGTCCAACTAGAACATAGTCTCCAAATGAACTTTTTGCTGAAATTGAATCTTGGTTCTCCCAAAACAAACTTATCATAAACTACAAAATGACCAAATCCATGTTGTTTGCCAGCCCCCAAAACAGACAAAGAGGTTTCCCTTACAATCCTCAATAATCTGCACCAACCCTTACAGCAGGTATACAGCTTCAAATACCATGGTATTACTCTAGACTCCTCCCTCTCCTATCATGATCATGTCAATCTAGTCTGCACAGCAGTAAATACCAGAATCGGCCTCTTGTATAGACGCAGACATTGTATGACGAATTATGCCCTCCTCCTAGCTGTCACAAGATCTGTCCTCTCCATAGTTGACTATGGTATTGTCATCTATGGCTCCGCATCTGACTCTGTCCTTAACGGAGTACTGATCTCCCTCAACAAAGCCTGCCGACTGGTACTTGGTGCACACAGACTCACCCATACCTGAGACCTATACAAACAGGTAAATTGGTTAAATGTCAAAGGCCGACTAACCTACCAAACATGCTTATTGGCAAAAAAGATCACCTCCTGTCAGTCTCCCCCATCAGCCTTAAATCTCCTGATCCCCGTCCCTACACCCAGAGCTACTTGTAGCTCCCCCAAGGTTTCTTTCCCTGTTCCTTTCTACAAAACCGCTCTAGGACAGCACTCTTTCATTTATAGGGCTCCTGTTTGGTTAAATGATCTGCCTCAAGACATTCTTGCCACTGAAAAACTTGGCCCTTTTAAAGATAAGCTTTGACGGGATCTCCTCTCATTAAATTTTTGTGCCTGCTCCTAATTTCCTTCCTTGTTCGCATCCCAAACTCTGACCTTCTGATCCTCACTGTTTACTCTCTCCTTACCTCTCAGATCTGTCTGTTTCTATGGGTGCCCAGTCTCACTCCCCCCCACCCCTCTCTCCTGCCCCCTCTTTTTTCCCTGTTTTTTTCCCCTCATCTGACGGTTCCCTAACGTAAGTAATTCTTTCCCCTCTGCTTTCTTGTTACTTGTCACCCTCTTGACACTCTGACAATGTCCTCTGGACTGCCATTTCCTACTGCATACCATGTTTTGCCTGCTGCCCTTCCCCTTCCCTGTGTTCTTTTGGTCCAGTGCTTTATTTCCTCTCTTCACCCTCTTCCCAGCACTTCTCAGTACCCCTTGTCCTCCCTATTGGTAAGTATCTTGTTTTACTCTTACTACAAATCCTGAGACCCCTTTACTCCTCTCTTATTGTAGGTTCATAATATTTTAGGTGCATATTGTTACTGCCAGTTCCAATTGTAACTTTTTCTCTTTTGTAAATTGTACTTTTCTTGCTTGTATTTTCTCCCTCTCCTGATTGTCCCTTGTGTTCTGTTTTATTACTGTACTTGACTGTTGTACTGTTGTCCATACTGTAATTATTGTGTACTATTGAGGTGGAGCCTTTGTAAAAGAGTCTCTGACTCAAAAGTTTGTAATTCCGAATCTCAATAAATAAGGGGAAAGGGGAAGTTGTTTAACCAGGAAAGGCACACTAAGCCGAAGCTTGTTTTCAGATGCGACCTTGGAGCACAAGGATGTCAAGTGACTTGATCAGGGTCACACAGTATGCAAGAGGAGGCTGTGAGATTCAAACCCAGGTCTCCAGGATCTGCAGCTCAGAGCCTTAAACCACTGTGCTATTCTGCCTCCTAAATAGATAAATAAAAAATAAATAACACCATTATATCAAGCAAATTGCAATAACATCTGGTATAGTCATTAAAAGATTAGCAATAATCAAAGTTCAAGTTACAGATCTGAACGATTGCATGAAAGGACTAGCCCTATAAAAACAGAAGCTAGGTTCTTGACTCTCCTATCAGACAGGTTCAGTGTAGGGGTTCTGATAATATGTGGTAAATAGAAAATAAAGTTGAAGGCTGACGAAAAACCTCTCATACTGGTGGTAATTTTAAGAAGGGGGTCCAAAACATAGTGGTAAAAGATACAGTTTATTTCATTTTTATTTTTAGAATTTTTGGCCAAGAAAGGTACACTGAGCCAAAGCTCACGTCCAGGTGCATACCAGGAGCACGTGAAGGTTAAGTGACCTGCTCAGGGCCACCCAGTATACAAGTATCAACTGTGGCTCTCAAACCCAGGTCTGCTGACAAACATAATGTTACCCATACTGGTTTTATTTTTAGGCAACATCAAAGAATACGACTTAGCTGGCCTGTCTTTCAGAACATTTCCAGCAGGATCCATTATTTGAGACTCCGTAGCCTCCACCAATCTTGCTGGAGTGCGATCTCAATGGTTTGGAAATACTGCAATTATTTTATAGTACTGTGGTGGTGTAAAGTACTAAGGGTCTCCATCTTGGCCATCATTCTTGCCACACCACAGTGACTCTACTCCCAATTTGAGTACTGACACTTATCCTAGCTTAATTGCTGGAATGTTATCAATGATGTTAGTCTCCCTTTAAAGTAGGTTGCCCTCAAGCTGCTAGAACGGTTACTTTTTTTCTAAATATTTTTTTTAAAACCAGTCTCCAGCATGGCCATCCTCTGCCAAGCCACCTTCTAATACCACCATTACCTTCTCTGTCCCTTACATGTGCTTTTCAGGGGACCCACAGGACACTCTTTCCTCTTTGGTGCAACCTTGGGGGTCTGGATAAAATTCCCTGCGGGTCCTTTGATGTGGGAAGGCAGCATGGCAGTCCACATGGTGGGACCTCAAGTGCTGGCTTCATACTGTACTGTGTAGGGCCGGTGCTTTTCCTCCTTAGGTGTTACACCCTGGACCATCATGCCAATAGAATCTGGGGGAGACTGTGCGCCACATCTCATCCAAACAGTGCATTCTGGGCTACAGAGGGCTAATTTTGAATTGTGTGGCACCCCACAATTATCTTGCCATGACGTCCCTAGCCACCCTTCATGACGAGCCAGCAAGGACATTAAGGTGCGTATGCACACATTGCTTTTCTGATGCTGTCAGAGCCAGGGGGCATCCTCCATCCACCAAGCAGCTCCAACTGCATCACAACCTATGGTCCTCCCCATGTGCTGGTTTTTGCAGCAGAGCGCAACATCAGAGAGCATCCTCCGGGATACTCAATCCTGCTACTGTGCCCGCAGTTGGTCCCCCAAAATCCCAGGTTAATTCACGAACCCAGGCTGCTGGCACTGTACGGGCAACTTTACCACTGTGCCAATGAGCTGGCATGGCAGCACCGTTTTCACAGGTTGTACGTGCAGAAGGGGATTCCCTACAATATGGAACAGCAGTAACTGTGGAAATAAGTCAGTTTAGATGTTGACATTGTTTCTTATGACAATCCTCATTAATGTACATGATCTGTGAGCTGTTTCACTTCTGTCTAAATGAGACATACTGCACAACAGAATATGCACATTGCACTTTGTGTTTTCGACCTGAATTTATGAGAGACGTACTGCACAAAAGAATATGCACATTGCACTTTGCATTTTCTGGCCACAGTCTCCTCCTCTACCAGCTCCCTGGGCAGCACATTCCATGGTGCCACCACCCTCTTAGTGAAATAACACCTCCTCCTCTCCCCTCTGAACCTGTCCTCTTCCAGCTTATACTCGTTCCCTCTCGTTGTCCCCGCCTCCTTCCTTTGAAGCACCCTGACTGGGTCCCCCTTATTGATCCCTTTTATGTACTTAAAGATCTCTATCATGTCCCCTCGTCCCTCCTCTCTTCCAGGGTGTACATGTCAAGCTCCCTGAGTCTCTCCTCATAGGTCCTCTCCCTCAGGCCACGGATCATTTTGGTTGTCATCCTTTGGACCCTCTCTAGAAGTGTAACATCCCTCTTTACATGTGGTCTCCAAACCTGCACACACTACTCGAGGTGTGGCCTAACCAAGCAGTTGTACAGGGGTAGGATCACTTCCGCCTTTTTGGAGGTAATCCCCCTGGCGATACATTCCAGCATCCTATTTGCCCTTGCCACTGCTCTCCTACAGGTCTCTGAGTTGTTCATTTGGACATATACTATTACCCCCAAGTCCCTCTCACCCTCCGTGACTTGAATTTTGTCTCCTCCCAGGGTATACCCCTGGCCTGGATTTCTGAGCCTCCAGATACCTCCTGTAAGGCCACTCTCCCCTTCCCTCCTCCTCCTCATCCACCACTGTGCCCAGCTTTGAGTCATCTGCAAAGAGACTCATTTCACTCCTGATCCCCTTTCTTATGTTTGAGACATAGGTGTTGAACATGAGTGGCTCCAGCACTGATCCCTGGGGCACCCCACTAGTAACCCACCTTGGGGATAAGGCTCAACCCCCAACCATCACCCTCTGAGTACGCTCAGACAGCCAATTTCCTATCCATCTTAACAACTGTCTCCCTACCCCCATTTCCTTCAGTTTAGCCAGCAGGCCACTGTGGGGTACTGAATCAAACGCCTTGCTGAAGCCCAGAAAAAGGAGATCCACTGGCCTACCCCGGTCCAGGGCCTTGAATGTTATCTCTGTAATGCTTTTTGCGCCTAGCAATAATGTCTTTCTACTGTATTGTAGGTAATTAATTCTAATTAATCCCGGGTTGCTCCAGAAAAAGGAATGCAATCTTAGTGAGCCTATCTGGTTAACTAAATCTAATAAATAAATAAAAATAAACAGATGTAAAAAGAGTAGTACTTGGAAATCATGATTTGGATGACTATGGCCTGCCTAATGCTCTTTATTCCACCAGGCAGAACTTTAGCAGAAACTTGTACAATATGTTCCAAAGGAATGCGTGCAGCTTTCAACAACTCTGGACAGCTCTGGCCTCTCTCCATCTCTCTCTCTTCAGAGTGACCTTGTCAAGGTTTTCTATTCACACTGGCCTGCACTTAACAGCCCAATTTCAAACTCCATTTACTCTCAGACACAGGCTATTACAAAAAAACACCCCACAGTAGGTCCTGCATTGTCTCTTCCTGATTTTATCAGGCCAGGGAGTGTGTAACCTCTGCCAGACTCAAACACCATCCAATCATACTGCAGAATCACTTATGCCAGCTGGGACTGACCTCTCTATCAGAAATGCTATTGCACTGACGCAGATTAGCCAGGCAATAATAGGTGTTTGTGGGGGAGTTGGTGGCTGGGGGCAGGGACTGGTCAATATCAGAGCCAGAATTCCAATTAAAAAAAAACTCACACATAATGTGAGCCAGTTAATTAGGTATTGAGTTCCAGCAAGGGAAAAGAAGACAACTGCTCATAGCTCAGCAGGCTGCCAGACTGGGCTTTAAGGAGGGATAAAAACATGCATTTGTCAATGCCAAATGTCTCGCTGGCATTGGCATTGGTAGTGCAGGAGTTAGAGATGCATAATAGGAATGGCAGTGAAGTACTGAACTGACACCAACCCCCCAGCAGAGACTGACAGGCACTGGGGTGTGCCTTTGGGGTGTCAGCTACAATGCTCATGCCATTTTACCTCACCCTACCCTGTAGACATTGACAAGTGTCGTGGTGTGCTATGAGGTCTTTGGGCCTTATACTTACCCCATTCCATAAAATCACGAGGCAGGTGCCGTATAGGAAAATGGGGTGAACTTTAGGGCCAAAGACTCCAAGGCACACCTCGATGCCTGTCACTGGCTGCAGGGTGGGGGTGGAATGGCGTGAGCATTACAGCCAATGATCCCAAGTAACACCCCTGACGCCTGGCAGTCTCTACAGGGTGGGGTGTTACAGTTGGAAACCCTAACGTCATAGGCGTTTGTTGGTATTGTCACTCCAAATTTTCAACATGGGCTTTTTGTGACCTCAGCTCATGAAGAGCGGCACAATCAGTTTGTTAGCCGAAAGGTGGTGTTGCACAGCAACTATGCCATTTGGCGACACAGGGACAAAAACACATTTTGGGCAGGATATGAAAAGTGACAACTGCATTGTTCATGTGGAGGTGTAAAAAAATGGCAACATTGAAAATCTGGAGTGAAAATATGGAAAATTGGTGAAGTCATGAGCATGCACAGAAACTGCACAACATACGTCCGTAACCCAATTATTTTGGGGATTTTTTTAGCCACATTTTCAACATAGGCATTTTGGGACCCCCCCTCCTCATGAACAGTAGCACTGTGATTTTGTTAATCTGTCCCAAAAGTTGATTTCCCACAGCGATCATGCCATTGTGTGTCACAGGTGCAGAAACAAATTTTGGGCAGGCTGTGAAAAATGACAGCTGTACTGTTCATAAGGAGGTGTGAAAAATTGCCAGTGTTGAAAATGTGGCATGAAAAGGTAACCCCTTTGTTACCCGGGGTTACAAGAATCCTAGTTAGACCTAGTGGCAGGCAGGGAAGGCAGCTTCTGAAATTCCAGTTAAAAGGATTTCACACTCTCTCACTCTGTTATCTGTCTCAGCTGAGACTGAGGGATGACATCATTTTAGAACTGTTGCAGCTGCGTAAGCCACTTTGGAATGTTGCAGCTAGGGAAGTTAGGATAGAATGTTGAGAGGTTTTGAAGTCAGTCTGTAGTAGAGTGTTGAAGAGGGAGGAGGTGTGCTGCAGCTGCAGGCCCTCATAACCCTCAGCTCTGACTAAGAGCTATATTTTTGTTTGAGGTGTGTGTTCTCACCTGAAGAGGAACACAAGAAGAGCCAAGTGAAGTGGTAGAGACCGCTTACAAAGGTTCAGGAGGCCCAATGATTCAGCCTACATCCAGGGGCAATCCCCTGGCCCGGCTAGAGGAAGAAGCTGCCTAAATCTAGGTTCGTGCTGAGGCACCAGACGTTTTGTTGAGATTTCTTTGAAGAGAAAAAGCCTGTGGGGCACCTGCAACCAAGGGGTTCAATTTGCTCTGCTAAAGGGCCAATGTGTTTTCACCTGGGACAAGATGAATTTAAGTGACTGTCACTGTGGGGTCGGGAAAAGACAGCCAAGTAAAGTTTTAAAAGTTGGGGGAATTGGACTGCTTAACTCTGCGGGGGTCTAGAGAAATGGACAGAGCCACTCATTAAGTATGTTTCAAGTTCAGCACATATGGGATGGAAGAAACAGTAGATTAAATGTGACTTACATTTAAAGAGACTCCACACAGTAAAGTGTTTTCAGAGATGAGGTGTTAAAGTCCAGAGGAATGGCTGGGTATGATTTATGGGAGCAAGCGGTGGGAGACCCCCCCACCCCCCTCCCCCACCAATCTGGCATGACCAGAGTCACCTCTATGGGTTCGCTTTTGGGCACCTGTTTGCTTTCTCTCAGGTACTTGGCCAGTGCCTGAGGGAAGTACCCAGCTGTGGGATTGCTGAAGAAGATTCCTCGATGGAGCAGAAGTGCTCATAGGTGGTTTAGGGAGCCACCAACAAATCTCCATGCTATATGGAAAGTGGTCCAAAGGGCTGGCAAGGGAGCCGAGCCAGGGAAATAGAAAAAATAGTCTAGTTAGGGCAGTGTGCCCTGTGTGTTCTTAAACCTGAGGGTTTAACAGTACTGAAGATGTGTGTGAGCTCTGAAGAAATCAGCATTTACCGAGACTGTAGCCCCATGGGGGTCTGTCTACGCTTTATTGTTCATTGGTGTTTGTGAATAAAAGCCACACTTTAGAATCCCAACTCCTTGTATGGACATTCAGTTATTTTCTTCCTGTGTCTGGAATACTTAGGTGCCCCTGTGTAGAGTAGCCAAACCTAATCACCATGCCAAGTGACATCTTTCTCCCTAAGTTTCAGTTTATAAAAATGGAGGCACCGCGTCATAGGACCTAGGCCCCCTCAACCTGTCACTAGCCACACAGGCAGGGGTAGTAGCCCTCTCAGTTTAGAGCTGACTGGGGGTTACAAACATACTGCAAATTTGCGAAGTTATAAGGGTGCGTGGAAACTGTGCAACGCACACTTGTAACGCAGTCATTTTTATGGACGCTTGTCACCAAATTTTCAACATTGGCATTTTAGGACCTCGGTTCATGAACAGTGTCACCATAATTTTCTCAAACTGTCCCAAAAACTGATTTGGCACAGCGACCGCACTATTGTGCGTTGGACGTGCGAAAACACATTTCGGCCAGGATATGTAAAATGACAGCTGTACTGTTCATAAGGAGATGTGGAAAAATGCCAATTTTGAAAATCTGGAGTGAAAATATTACAAATTCACGAAGTTATGAGCGTGCGTGGAAACTGCGCAAGGCATGCTCGTAAAACAGCCATTTTTTTGATTTTTCTCCAAATTTGCAACATAGGCTTTTTGAGAACCCCCTCATGAACAGTGGCACTGTTGTTTCGTTAATCAGTCCTGAAAGGTGATTCCATGCAGTGAGTGTGAAATCACCTTTTGGGACCGAACAATGCCATGACAATGACTGAATTCATGAAGGGGGTCCCAATAAACCCATGTTGACAATTTGGTGCCAAAATTCCCAAATATGCCGGAGATATACACCAAAGTTGAAAAAACCCTATTCATGCCATTATACAGCTTACCGGCATTTCTTCAGTTCGCAGTCGGCTTTAAAGAGTGCAGACGTGTTCCTGGTCCACCGAAGATCGTCACGCCATACTCCGGAGGTAAGTATGGGGTGAGTGGGGGTGTGGGGAGGCAGGGTGGGCGTGGGTTGGGAAGGGCCTCTGGAGTCGACGAGGGACCGTTTCTGCTTTGCAGGTTTAAAAAAAAAAAAAACCAACAACATTGCGGGACGGTTTTTCTTTTACAGGGTCATTTGGCACGCTGGGGTGGGCTCCCAGTGTGCCACCTGAGTGTTGTTTTTTGGGGTTCTGCAGCCGATGGGGGATTGGGCACCCCACGGCACACAACAAATGGGGAACATTACGCCGACGGGGAGTGGGCCTCTGTCCACAAATGAAACCAGGAAGGGGGACATGATGCCAAGGAGAACTGAGCACCCCCTCGGCACACACTTTAATGGGAAGGGGGGCTTGCATTATGCAGACAGGGAGTGGGCGCCCCCGTCGGCAAATAACGTGGGTTGGGGCATGCTGACAGGGGGAGTGGGCACCCCTGAAGTCAGCTCTCCGCACGGTGGCAGTCAGCGCCACCATGTTAATAGAAGGGCTTCACCAGGAAAGGCACGTAGGGAGGGCGAATTTTGGTGCTGCTGCATGACGAGCTTGGCTGTCATTGCAGCGGACCTTACCTTAGATGTACTCGACACATTACGTATTCCTGGTGTGGCGTCTGCATGCTGGCTTATTGGGGAATGAGGGACGTACCTACTGATGCATGCCCTGCATTTGCCCAACAGTGGCTACGCCTCCAAATCTGCTACTAGTGCAATATGTTGGCTGCGAAAGCGTGAGCCAACCTAAAAATGTGAACATCAGTCTGTGAACGGCGCAGGGTGGCCTCTCCCAACAAGCGCTGCCCTTCACAAAGGCTGAATTTTCTCTTGTATTTCCCCAAGTTTTTTTTTTTTTTTTGGGGGAGGCTGCTTTGTTGCTCATTTTAATTTACCATAAACAAAGTGTTTTTATGCAGATACGGATGAGACTGAACCATCTCTTGAGAAAAAAACTGCACTTCAAGTAAACTGGTAGTGTCTCACTTTACCACCTCTGTCTATGGCATTATCAAACATAAATCCCCCCCCGCCCCGTTTGCTCTCCCTCTCTTACACTGGGAAAGGGGTGCACATGGCCCAAGGAATCTCCTGTGTCTAGAGGTATATCATTTTTTTTTGTTCGTCAGGAGTTCCCATGCATTTTGATACAGATAATACAGCAATGCCCAGTCTTAGAGTTCACCAGGACACAGCAAGACCATTTTAGATGCTTAGCATAGATTAAAAACTGAGTATCCCAAGAGCTTCTGGCACTCATTCCTTTACTGATGAATGAAAGTTCAATTACACATGGTACACAGATCCAAGGATCACAATACATTAAGCTATGAGTTCAGGCCTTAGTTCTAGCTTAGAGTTCCTGTATTTCTCATTCTCATCTTCAAAGCCATTGTTAATGTTCCTCCCAGGGTATCAGGCTAACTCCTGACCCTATTATCAGGCTGCTACCGGCTTGGCCAGCCTCCAAATGCAGCCTCTTGCTAGGATGCATGATTAACTGGTTTCGCTCCAGTGCGTTCCTGTTCCTTTTGGAATACTTTTTTGGACTCAGCATGCTCTGTCCTTTCTTTAACGTACATACTCATACCACATGGACTGGCCTATCAATATCTGCCAGATTGTCGCTTTTCCTGGGGTGAGGTTCCCTTCCAATCTATTCTTATGGTAGCTGTGATTCAGAATACTCATAGAAACATAGACTTTGACGGCAGATAAGGACTGCTTGGCCCATCTAGTCTGCCCATTTCCCTACCTACAGGATAGGCCGCAGATCCTAGTTAACCCACAGAATATTTCTTCCTACCCACCACAAGAATTGCCTTATGTCTGTCCCATGCATTCTTGAATTCTCCCACAGTTTTAGACCCCACAACCTCCTCAGGAAGGCTGTTCCATGCATCCACTACCCTCTCTGTGAAATAATACTTCCTCATATTACCCCTGAACCGCCCTCCTTCTATCTTTAAATTGTGTCCCCTTGTTCTTGCATGTCTCTTTTTCTGAAAGATGCTACCTCTTGGACTTTGTTGATTCCACTGAGGTACTTAAAAGTTTCTATCATGTCCCCCCTCTCCCTTCTTTCCTCAAGGGTATACATATTAAGCTCCTTTAGTCTCTCCTCATACGGCTTCTCTTGCAGACCCTGCACCATTTTAGTGCCCTCCTCTGGACTGCCTCTATCCTGTCTATGTCCTTATGGAGATGGGGTCTCCAGAACTGGACACAGTATTCCAGATGGGTCTCACCAACTGTCTGTACAGAGGGATAACAACTTCCTGTTTTCTGCTGATGATGCCTCTCCCTATACATCCCAGTATACCTACTGCCTTCTCACATTGCTTGATAACCTTAAGGCCATCTGATATGATTACCCCAAGGTCCCTTTCCTTTTTTGTTGTTGTTACTACCTCCCCACCCATTGTGTATTCTTCCCCTGGGTTCTTGTTTCCCAGGTGCATTATTTTACACTTCTTTGCATTGAATCCTAGCTGCCATACTTCTGACCATTCCTCCAACCTTGCCAAGTCCCTTTTCATCCTTTCCATGCCTCCTTGTGCATCAACCCTGTTGCAGATCTTTGTGTCATCTGCAAAAGGTACATTTTCCTTCCAGTCCCTCTGCAATGTCACTGATGAAGACATTAAAAGGACTGGACCAATACTGAACCCTGCGGTACCCCACTAGTAAACCCCTTTCTTCAGAGTGGACTCCATTTACAATTACCTTCTGTGTCCTGTTGTCCAGCCAATGTTTTACCCAGGCTACTACCCTGGGTCCCACTCCCAGGCTGGTTAATTTGACTATTAATCTTTTGTGTGGGACTGTGTCAAATGCCTTGCTAAAGTCTAGGTAGGCCATGTCCACAGCCCCTCCCTGGTCTACTACTTTGGTCACCCAGTCAAAGAAATCTATTAGATTCGTCTGACATGACCTTCCCGCTGTGAACCCATGCTGCCTTGGATCCTGTGCTCCACTGACCTCTAGGTACTTAACTATTCTTTCCTTCAGAAGTGACTCCATCACTTTCCCTACCACAGAGGTCAGACTGACAGGTCTGTAGTTTCCTGCCTCTGTCTTGGTCCCACTTTGTGAAGGGGAATCACATCCGCTTCCACATTCCTCAGGTACCACACCATCCTCCCATGATTTATTAAAAGAGTAGCCAGTGGTTTCACTAGTTCCTCCCTTAATTCTTTTAGAATTCTGGGGTGAATTCCATCAGGACCCACTGCTTTGTCCACCTTCAGTTTTAGGAGTTCTTGCAGAACCCTTTCTTCTGTGAAAGGACTGGGATCGACCCCTATCAAAAGTGCTTCTTTAATTGGATTAGGCATTTCCTCCTCTTTTTGAATACTGAGCAGAAACATTCGTTCAGTATTCCTACTTTTCACTGTCCCCTCTGCCCACCCACCGTTCATTCTATTCAGCCTCACTATCCTCCCTTTGTCTTTCTCGCTGCTGATGTACCTATAAAGGTTTTATCCCCTTCTTAACTGAGTTGGCTATCTTTTCCTCAGTTTGGGCCTTTGCTATTCTGACTTCCCTCCCTGCTTCCTTCTGCCTTAACTGGTACAGCTCTCTGTCCTGCTCTTTCTGTGTTTCCTTATACTTCCGGAATGCTATCTTTCTTCCTGACTTTCACAGCCACCTCTTTTGAGAACCATAGTGGCTTTTTCTTCGCTTTGATTTGTTTATTTGCTTCACACAAAGGCTTGTTGCCTCTGTGATGGCAGTTTGATAATTCCCCATTGTTGCTCCACACCTCCTTCTAGCCTGTTTGCTAGTGCTTTTCTGAGGCACTCTCCCATCTTGCAAAGTCAGCCCTCCTAAAGTCCAGTACCCTCACTTTTGTATGGCTTGACTCTGTAGCTGAGTTTAACGTGAACCACACTGTTTGATGGTCACTTGTCCCCAGATGGCAACCCACTTCTAGATCTGAGATCCTCTCACTGCCCGTTTGAAAGTATGAGGTTTAAGATTGCTCCCTCATGAGTGGGTTCGAAACTAGCTGTCTAATGTCTGCCACCTGTAGGGCATCAAGAATGGCCCTGCTCTTGGATGTGGCTGCAGCAAATGTGCTCCAGTTAACATCTGGCATATTCAGGTCTCCCATCAACAGTATCTCCCCTTTCTCTTCCATTCTAAGAATGCCTTCTATCATATCCTTGTCCATTCCTTCCCCCTGACATGGGGGTCTGTACACAACCCCTGTGCGGATTGTGGTGCCCTTTCCAGTCTCCAAGGTGACCCACAGTGCCTCCTCTCCTCCCTGTTTACTCTTTTGCTCAGTTGCTTTAATCCCTTTCTCAATCGATAAGTATTTCCAAATCCATTAACTTTGATGCTAGTGCATTTCCCTTGGTGAATTTCATATCTATTCTTTGCCATTTCCCATGCTACATTTTAGATTTCCTTTTCTTGGTACTACATTATAAGGAAGTACTTCCTACTTTCGAGCTCAGTGTCTGCCAGGGGAGACAACTGGGGGCTCGGTACCTTTCTATGCATGGTCATCTGCCCAACTGTCTACCTCCTCTGCTGCAACTTCGCCTGCCATTTTCAGGTGCTTTGTTGTTGCGTGGGTCTTTCTCTGGGATCCCACCACCAGGGTCTTCCTCTATACTTTTGTAGGGAGATCCTTAAGAACAGGCCAACTGATCATCAGGCGGTCTCTCTTGTGGGGAATTTCTCCTAGGGTTCCCGCACCATCCCAGGGGTCCCACAGCATACTCTCCTTCTACGGATGAGGCCCATGAAGAAATGCCCCCAGCATCCATCTCCAAAGACAGAGGTCCCTTCCCAGCAGATTAACAGGGTTCTATGGTGAACTGAAGTAGTTGTTGATGCCCTCAAACAGTCACGGTGTTCGACTTTGGTAACCCATGGAGTCACAAATGGTTTGGGCAGCTACAAAGGTAGAAGGCAGTCACAGGCCCTTCCGCAAGAAACCCTGAGGATGCCTCAGGCCCTCATGCACTCCATCAACCCTGTTTAGGAGAATGATGCTAGAGTCTGTCCCCAGTTGGCACATCTTGATAAAATACCACCTCCCCCTACTGTAAGGAGGGGTTTGTTACATAAATAAAAACATATCCATTCCCTCCCATCTTCTAGTGTGGTGCTGTACCCTGCTAGTGTGAAGTGTCCAAACTATAAGTCCCTAGAACTTTTTTTTTTGGGGGCATGTTTCGTTATACTGGTGTGAAAAGCATTTTGTACAGTAAGGACTGTACAAAAATCCTAGTGGTGCCACACCTCAATTTTATTTTGTTTCACTATTTATTTACCCAGGAAAGCCCGGCTGAGATGCAACATCTCCCTTCAAGTGGGGTCCCGCTTCCCATTTCTGCTGCTTACTTGACTGGAGCACTGGGAGGTAATGTGATTGGCACCAGATCACAATGACACAGCGAGTATTCAGCACCAGTGGGGTTTGAACCAGTGATACCCTGGTTCCCAGACCAGTGCTCTAACCGCTACACCACACTGCCTCCAAATGAATAACCTTAATATTGTGATGACCAAGGCGAGGGTGCCAGGTTCACATTCTGGGGAGGTGGCCTTACTCCTGCAGTGTGAAAGCACGTTGCTAATACAGCTGTTGCAGCATTCAAATCCTGGAATGGGGGCTGGAGGGCATAATACTAGTGTG
This sequence comes from Neoceratodus forsteri, assembly GCA_016271365.2. NCBI lineage: Eukaryota > Metazoa > Chordata > Ceratodontiformes > Ceratodontidae > Neoceratodus > Neoceratodus forsteri. The sequence goes on along the minus strand of CM028131.1, from coordinate 152,255,799 downwards.
AAAACCATTTGCTAGACTAAAGATCCTATCAATCCTCAGCTGTGACTTATCTTAATATTGTGTAAAGCAATCCAAGGGGCCCCCAGTTGAAATTCTGTGGTGGAAGGATCTCTGCTAATCAATGGGTCCCAATCTTTTCTATGAAGACCCTTTAGTAATGCAAACCCTAAAACTCAAATTCCTGGTGTGAAGGTTAAGCATTTTTTCACACCAGCCCTACACTTCAGACAGAAGTACGCCTGGTAATTACTTTGGGAGGGATGCTGGGCTGAACACCACCCACTCAAAAGCTACTTCCTTAAGGGGACATAAATCATGGCATGGACATCGATCATGAATGCAGTCTGTTATATTATTTTTCAAGATGCTTCACAAAAAGTTACACATTTATCTTACAATAAGATATACTAACCCTGGTCTCAAAACACAGATCCTGTCTAGGAATACTCCTGCTCTCCTCTGCTTCAAATAGGATTTATATATTTATTTTGTGTGTGATTTATTTATGCTCCTTTCCCCAACCCGAATCTGCCACTCCTTTAGGCTCACGTAAATCCCCTATGCCCGCCGGTCTCACCCCTGCTGCCAGCCTCCTCCGGTCACAGTATGCGCACCCTGCATCCGGGGGTCCAGCTCTCACCGTACCGGAAGGGACCCTCACCCTGACAGGGGGAAACAGGGAGAGAAGACATCTGAATGCTGCCCACGGAGCAGATGTGGAGGATGGAGGAGGTGCGCTCTGGGGACTGCAGTGTGGAGGGATGAGTGGCCGTCATCCAGTGGGATGGACAGCCCACTTTCACTTTTTGGTCCCACCCTCCCACGTCAGCATGTGCAGCAGCGTGCATTCTAGGTAGGACAGCTGCCTAGGATGCCACCTCCATGAGGAGCCACTAGAGAAGCGGCACAATGCAACCCCCCCCCCAACCAGGAGGGAAGCATTTGAAGGATGCTCTGAACCTCTCCCTGACGGACTCCGCTTCTGATGTCTGGGTTCAGGGTGCAAACCTGGGTCGCCAGTGTGCCGAGTGATCACCCATCGCTCGGCGCCACACAGCCAGCTCGATTTAATTTATCATGCTATTGCATCACTCTTAAAAACATAGAATCTGATGGCAAATAAGGACCGCTTGGCCCACCTAGTCTGCCCATTTCCCCTACCTAACGGATAAGCTGCAGATCTTAGTTAACCAACAGCCTACTTCCTCCTACCCCCCACTAGAATTGTCTTATGTCTGTACCATGCATTCTTGAATTCCCCCACTGTCTGTTACTCTATAACCTCCTCAGACTCTACTGGCAACTTCTCAAAAGCATACACCTGCAGCTAGCCACCTTCCTCTTCCCTCTGCGTTACAATAACCCATGCCATATTCACCGTTAGTCATCTACCTCTTTGCTCCATATTACAATACATGCCCTATTCACCACTAGCCATCTTCCTCTTTGCTCCACACTGCAACAACCCTTGCCCGATTAACCGCTAGCAACCTTCCTCTTTCGATCCGCATTACAAAAACCCATGCCCTATTCACCGCTAGCCACCTTTCTCTGTGCTCCACTTGCAACAGCACTTGCTCTATTCACCACTAGCCACCTTCCTCTTGCATCCACATTACAACCCATGCCCTATACAACGCTAGCCATCTTCCTCTTTGCTTCACATTGCAACCCATGCCCTATTCACTGCTAGCCTTCTTCCTCTTTGATCTGCATTACAACAACCCATGCCTTATTCCCCGCTAACCTCCTTCCTCTTTGATCTGCATTACAACAACCCATGCCCTATTCACTGCTAGCCAAGTTCCCTTTTGATCCACATTACAACAACCCATGCCCTATTCACCACTAGCCATCTTTCTCTTTGCTCCACATTGCAACACCTCATATCCTATTCACCACTAGCAACCTTCCTCTTTGATCCGCATTACAATAACCCATGCCCTGTTAAGCACTAGCCACCGTCCTTTATGCTCCACATTGCAACAGCACATGCCTTATTCACCGCTAGCCACCTTCCTCTTTGATCTGCATTAGAACAACCCATGCCCTATTCACTGCTAGCCACCTCACTCTTCAATCCACATTACAACAACCCATGCTGTATTCACTGCTAGCCATCTTCTTCTTCATTCCACATCGCAACAATCCATTCCCTGTTCACCACTAGCTATCTTATTCTTCGCTCCGCATTGCGACAACCCATGCCCTATTCATCTTCCTCTTTGATCTGCATTACAACAACCCATGTCCTATTCACCACTAGCCACCTTCCTCTTCGCTCTGCATTGCAAAAATCCATGCCCTATTCACCGCTAGCCACCTTCCTCTTCGATCTGCATTACAACAACCCATGCCCTATTCACCACTAGCCATCTTCCTCTTCACTCCGTATTGCAACAACCCAAGCCCTATTCACCGCTAGCCACCTTCCTCTTTGATCTGCATTAAAACACCCCATGCTCTATTCAGCACTAGCCATCTTTTTATTTGATCAACATTAAAACAACTCATGCCCTATTCACTGCTAGCTGCCTTCCTCTTCGAACCGCATTACAACCCATGCCCTATTTATCGCTAGCCATCTTCCTCCTTGCTCCGCATTACAACCTATGCCCTACTCACCACTAGCAACCGTCCTCTTCAATCCACATTACAACAACCCATTCCCTATTCACTGCAAGCCATCTTCCTCTTCGATCCACATTACAACAATCCATGCCCCTGTTCACCGCTAGCCATCTACCTCTTCGCTCTGCATTGCAAAAACCCATGCCCTATTCACTGCTAGCTGCCTTCCTCTTCGATTCCCATTGCAGCAACCAATGCCCTATTCAGCGCTAGCCATCTTCCTCTTCGCTCCGCATCACAACAACCCAAGCCCCTATTTACTGCTAACCATCTTTCTCTTTGCTTATAATTACAGCAACCCATGCTCCATTCACTGATAGCCATCTTCCTCTCTGCTCCGCATTAGACAGTAACTTTGCTTGACAAAATCAAATTTATATAGTTTTTGTTAGCCGGGTAGGTACACCAGACAGCATAGCTGCCTATTTTTCGGTATGACCCGGGATTCACAACAAAAGGTATGTAAACAATAGTAGATACAAGAAAACATCATGGGAACAAGTAAAAGTCACACAGTACACTTATACAAAATTTTCAGCAATGACAGTACATTTGCAGGAATCCATATGTAGTAACAAAACAGAAATACAAGTGCAAATAACTAACAGTCATAAGTCATACAACTAGTGAGTAAGTGCTAGAAGAGAGGAAACAGCAAGATCTCCAGGCAGGATTGTGAGTAGTAGACAGAATGACACGTATTGAAGAATGGGAGTGGGGGGACACCAGGAGCTTTATTCTACTCTTACCAAAGTGTATGTATTTATTGGCAATTGGTAACCAAGAAAAGCATGCTTAGCCAGTGCTGGGCTTATGGTGCAACCCAGGAGAGGGAACACTGGAACAAAGGTGTAATAAATAAGAAGCAACAACAAGTATCATAGTACAATTAATAGCATTATTTTATACAAATATACAGTGTATGGACAGCTAAGTAGCCCAGTAGCAACTTAAATGAAATGGGGAATAGGACTAACAATGAAAACTGTACATAAGGAGCAGGTAAAAAAATAATCAGTCGGCAGGCCTAGAGTCACAAGGAGACAAAGAGGCAGGGCAGTCCTGAACATTAGAATAAAAAGGCCAAAAACTTGGGACAATAGCATAAGGGAGAACAGAAGTTCGGTAGTGAGAACTGTAAACCTAGATAGGAGGAGAAGTGGCAAAGGAAGACAAGTAGTTTGGCAGCAGTATATAATAGCAGTGACAATTTTGACCTATATTTTTCAATTCTGTTTTAGACTGCCCCTTATTTCATGACTTTTATGATTACCTTTTTTCCCTCCCAATTTTTTTTGTTATTTCGTATGCTTTATGCTGCCAGCCGATGGACCATCAGTTGATATTGCAACCGCCCACCCATCCCCCTGGATTTAACTCTACCCTCCAGAGTGCATCAACCACTTTCTTTTGAAGCATGCTTTTTAAGGCTCGGACCAGGTTGTCAACAGTATTCTCTTTTGTTTTTGAACACCCACTCTTTAAGATCACTTTTCTTGTGCCTATAATGAACTAATGTTCTGTAGACACTGCTTTCTGATCTCACAGGCCAACAGGTGTACAAAAACAGTTGAGAATACTGATGAAAACTTGTTTTGAGCCACATTAAAAGGAGCGTTCCTTTAATTATTTCAAATGTGAAAAGCAGTGCTAAAGCAGACAAACTGGAGAAATAAGGGTATCTTACAAGTCAGGAGAGAAGGGGCAATCTAAAACAGAATAAAATAGCATAGGTTAAAATTTTCTCCACCAACACGCACTACTGCTTTACAGTTTTGAGGTATCTATGTTTTCACCTGGACAACCACCAACTGGGCAGAAGGAACTAAGGTTGCGACTGGTAATGTACCATTTACTTTGTGCTATTTTCAATGCCAAAGTTCATTTAATAACAAAAAAAATATTCTGTATATTAAAATTAAAAAAAAAAAAACTAATGCTGAAGTGTGCCATTAGATTGCGTATCTGTCACCGCCACCTCTGCCAGGAGCTTTCTGAGTCACAAAATTCTGTAGGGAACTGCATGATGTCATTTTGGTCTCAGCACAGTTGTTCACATGCTAAAAACAGGTATAGTGAACATTCTGGTACATAAAATTGATCCTGTCACTACTAATTTACATGCTATTGCCTTTGCAAAAGAAAAATAATCTGCTCATGAATAATCAGACACCAAGTACTGAAATGACGAACTACTCCAGAGACTCGAGAGCTCAACGAACAGCACTGGGAGAAGAAGAAAACTAAATCAATAAAAAAAAAAATATGCAGCATGCCACCACAACCCTGTTATAGATCTGAGGAACCTATTGTTTTTTTTTTTAAATAGTTTCTGATTACTAGTACATGTTAGCAGTAAAATCAAAACCACCCGTATTTCCAATTTCCATTGCTCTTTAATGCCTCACCAGAAGGATGACACTTCCAACAGGCAGCATCTCCTCCCCAGTACTGTGCTGGTATCAGGACTGGATATAGTAGTTGCAAAGTCAGTTGAGGCATTTTGTGTTCTAGCCCCACACCAGGTACTTGTAGTAATACCCATGACGGACACTGCACTGCAGCACGAAGGGAGTACTGCACGACTGAGGTGCTGTTCTGCGGATGAGACATTAAACTGAGATCCCTTCAGACCATTTTTGGTCACTGTTCAGGTGGAATTGGAAAATCCCATGGCACTTATTGAAGAAGAGTGAGTGCAGTGGTCCCACCAGTGTCCTGGCCAACGTTCCTCCATCAACAAAAACGGGTCCAGGTCCCCCCAACCCTAAGATGTACCTGGAAACAAGCTGTCACAGCTTAGTGTGCTTTCCTGGTCAGCAATTACAAATGGGTAATTCAATTGTTCCAGTCTCTGGTACAGACAGCTACAGTATGTCTGCTGGTGTGAAAATCTACACAGCAGCCTCAACTTCAAAACTGGTGCAGTGACTAGCTCAGCTTGTGCAAACACCAACACAAATGCCAAAACAAGGGATCCAAGTTCAAATCCCCTGTGATCACTGATGGCTAAACCTTCTAACTAGAACATTAACAGAAGACCTCAAGATTAAAATTTATGATAGTTAACTCTACTAATGTAAAGATTACTCAAGGAAGGATACTTGAGGAAGAAATGGCAGTGAAGGGGAATATAGGGGATGTTGAAGGACTTTGGGGAGCTATCAAAGGAGGGATATTGAAGGCAACTAAAGTTTGCATTAGGCTGGTGAGAAAGAACAGAAAAAGGAGGAGACTGCTCTGGTTTACAAGAGAGGTGACGGGTAGTCAGGGAAAGGAAAATGGCATTCAGGGAATATAAGAAAACACAAAGGGGGGAGGAGAGGGAAACTTTATATATAGAGAAGAGGAGAGTGTCAGGGCAGAAAATAAGGAAGGCTAAAGCGGAGACAGAGGAGAAAATTGCAAAGAGGGCAAAGAGGGGGGGATAAAACATTTTTTAGGTATGTGGAGGAAAGAAGGAAGGTGAGACAGGGGATAGTAAGGTTGAGGGGAAGGGCAGAATACAACTGGAAGGAGACTTTGAAAAAGCAGAGATGTTTACTTCTGTTCAGTCTTCTCATAGGAGGGTGAAAGTAGGGGACCAGAACTTGGGGGGGAGGAAGGAAGGCAAAATGGTGGATCCTAGTATGTTCACCATAGACAAGGTAAGGAAAGAACTGGGTAGGTTGAAGAGAGATAAGGCAATGGGGCCAGACAGCTTGCACCCAAGGGTATTCAGGGAACTGAGGGAGGAGCTGGTAGCCCCACTAACAAGACTGTTCAACCTGTCCATGGATGCAGGGTGTGTGCCAAGTGACTGGAGGAGGGTGGATGTGGTACCACTGCAGAAGGGGGGTAGCAAGAAGGTAGCAGAGAACTATCGCCTGGTCAGCCTCACCTCGGTGGTGGGCAAGGCGATGGAGGCAGTAACAAAGGAAAGGGTGGGGGGACTATCTGGTGGACTGCAGGCTGCAGGACGAAAGGCAGCACGGAGTCATGAATGGGAGGTCTGCCAGATGAACCCGATACAGTTTCTACAATGGGTGACGCAGGCGGTTGACCGGTGGGGACTTCAGTAAGGCCTTCAAGATCATCCCTCACAGAAGTAGCTGGAAAGCTTAGGAGTGGGGCAGAAAATAATTAGATGGGTGGAAAACTGACTGGCGGGCAGAAGTCAGAAGGTGGTGGTAAATGGGAGTGCATTCCACGGTGAGGGGGTGACAAGCGGGGTGCCCCAGGGATCTGTGCTGGCACCCCTCTTTTTTAATATATACATCAGTGATACAGCTGAGGGTCTAGAGGGAAGGCTGTGCCTATTCATGGATGATACAAAAGTCTGCAATAGGGTGGACATCCCAGGGGAGTGGAGGCCATGAGGCAGGACCTAAAGAAGTTGGAGGTTGGGCTAGCCCAGTGGTGCAGAGGGTTGAGATGCTGGATGTCACACCTCGTGCCATGCCAGCTTCCTGGGTTCCAGAATGAGCCCAGGTTGGGATCGGTAGGGGATAGAAAGCACTGAGTGTCCAGAGAACTGCTCTCCTCTCTCAGGGAGGGAGGGAGGGATTGCCGTCCAGCTCGTTGATCTCCCTCTGGCAGTGTCCAGAGGAGATGCAAGTCAGGAGGCATGTTGCTGATGTATGCCGTCAGTGGGGAGGGGAGTGGAGAGAAAAAGAGGTGCAAACTGGAGCTGGCAGGCTCCGTGATGGCTCTCCTAGCATCTGGATTTCGCTCCAAGGGTGGGGGAAAGCCAGCGTAACTTTGCCTTGGCACTGTCACGGGGGTGGGGAGGAGACCCATGGGGATTGTAGGGGAAGTCGGGCAGGGAATAGAGAGCCGGAGACCAAGTCCCTCCAAGGGAGGGACCAGAGCCGCCTGCCAGACTCCCAGGAGCAAAAACAAATAACAGAAAAAAAAGAAGCTGGAGGGGTATTTGGAAACTTGGCAGCTGAACTTCAATGCAAAAAAGTGTGCTGTGATGCATCTGGGGTGTAAAAACCAGAGAGCAGTTTACACTCTGGCAGGGGAGGAAATAAAAAAAAAGAGCAAGAGAGGGACCTGGGGGTTACAGTATCGAGTAACAAAGTGGGCAGCCAGTGTGGCAAGATGTAACCCCTAGATGGCGCTATCCCAGGGGCTACTACCCCTGCCTGATTTGCCACTAACAGGTTGAGGGGCCTGGATCCAATGGCGGGTGCCTCCACCCAGAGGTCAGGGTTTGCAATAGTTAAACTAACTTGGTCACAGCCCTCTGGGACACTGCAACCCCCTTCTTCCCACTAGTGGCCCACACAATATATCAGAATTACCTTCACAGTATACACTTACCCCAGGTCTGGTTCCGCACTGGGACCTCCTGTGAAATGAGATACAGTGCAACAATCACAGTACAGTACTTTAACATAGACAAATACCTCAGGCAGTATAACTTTGCTGAAACAAGCAGCTCTGATTTATTTAGGGGATATAACAAGGACAGGGGAAATCAGGTTAATTAGCTTATCACTCTAATAATCTATTTATGGCTCTGTGCACAGGCCTATCCCTATCAGTTACTGTCCCTGGGTACCCAAGCCCTAGTGGCTAGTCCAAACCGTGGCAGCTGGTAGGGCCCTTTCACACAGAGAAAGGAGAATTAAACAGTCAGCAGTACAGTAATTCCATTTGGATTTAATGTGGCAATTCAACAGGAGCGACCCTGAATTAGTACTCACGACCTCCAAATAAGATAGGGTCCTTCAATGCCAGCAGGGGCTCACTTGAGGTACACAAACCTCTTCACACATCCATATAAAAGAAAGCACTATACCAGGCAGGCTGCATCTGTATCCCGATCGCAATTACTGCACAATACCCGGGAGAACACACAGCAGATTCAGTTCCTGACAGACCGAAAGCAACTTCACATTCCTCCAGTCTCTACAGGGTGAGCCTGGTTTCTACTCTTCAGAGATCCTTTGATTCTTTTCACAGGACGGATTCAGTCCTAACAAGCAGTTACACAAGCTGCAGACCGGAACTCTGGGCCTTACACACGCTTTTGACTAAAACTGCACACTGAAAAGCACAGGGCTCCTTCCTTCTTCACTGCCAAAGCTCAACTGAAACTCCAACCGACAAAACCGGCACTTCCTTTGAGTTCCTCCCAGTTCTTGACTGGATTGGCTGTCACTCACAATAGACTGCTGCTGTTGGTCCAAAAGGCACTGAAGTCTAAACTACATCTCCCAGAGTCACTGCCCATACAATCCTCTTGTGGCTGGCTCCAGATTATGAGTCCAAGTTCTGATTCGGCCAAGGCACCGCTTTTAGAGCTAGCTTACCCCACACTGATTGGTCCAGTTCAGCAGTTCAAAACTAGAATGGGGAACTAGCAGACACAGTTCTGACTGCAAAGAAAGCAGGTTAGACAAACTGTAATTTCATTATTACTCTAAATAATTTCTGGCAAACAGTTACATCTTTCAGATAGGTTCCTTGCACTCCTAGTGACAGCAAAATGAAGTGAATTGGCAGCAGCTCGAGTGGTACTCAGAGAAGCACAGAGTCCCCCATACAAACTAATTATGTCTGCAAGCAGACAGCTCTTAAAGAGACAGTACCAGAGGTTCTAAAAACACTCACTGATAAATGGCTTAAACGCCAAACACCATTCAGGCTTGGAGCATTCAAGCAAGCTCCTGGAAGTCTTTTGGGAACCCCCATTTGCAGGGGGGTTACAAAGGTAATGGGGAAGGCAAATGGAATGTTGGCATACATTGGGAGGGGCATAACTAGCAGGCTGGTGCCCCTGTACAAAGCCATGGTGAGACACACCTGGAGTATGGGGTCCAGTTCTGGAGACCATAACTACATAAGGACATTGATGTAATGGAAAAGGTTCAGAGAAGAGCAACCAAGATAGTGCACAGTATGCAGGGGAAACCATGTGAACAGAGGTGTAAGAAATTAGATCTGTACCCATTGGAGATCAGAAGGCAGAGGGGGGGACATGATATACAGGTTACTCACCTGTAACAGGAGTTCTAGGAATGGTATATGTTGTTCATCCACACTCATTGGCAGTATCCTTGCCGCTTTAAATCTTGCCGGAAGGTCTTCAAGCTTGCTCCTCCCACCCACCCGGGTGGTATAACTCTCGGCTCCGCCCCATGACGCCAGATCTTCCTTACCGCTTGGAAGCTCAGGTTCCCTCCTTAACGCTCTGCGTTTGCGACTGGTTCCTATTTCTCCGTTTGCGGATTTAAAAATAAAAATTTGCAAAAAGACTTCAGTCTTCGATCCTCGCGCCGCGGCGGACAAATCGACTCGGATTTCGGAGATGCCCATGCGGGCAGAAGATGTCTCGGACGGATCCACACTCCACGTGTGTCTACTGCCTAGGCCTTGAGCACGACCCGCAGGCTTGCGACCTGTGCTCATCTTTCTCGGCCTACGTCCTCGAAGACCGTGCTGCCCGATTGCAACTGGGCCGTCCGAGAGCGTTTCCTCGGTGAAGTCCAAGGAGGCCCGGTTGGCGGTGTCAGCGGCGGTAATTCGGCGGATCAGCCTCGAGCGGATGGTCGCTCCTCGAAGGAGGCGGCGCGGGCCGTATCTTCCTCGGCGCGGCATTTATCCCGCTTCTCTGGGTTCTTCCTACACGGCTTCTTTTAGGAGCTTTTGTCTGTCCCTCTCCACTAAAGGAGAAGGGCCTGCGCTGCTGGACCTTATTCTCGGTCCAAAAGAGGACAGAGTAAGTCCCTCCGTCGGCGCTCTTGGGAGCGGAAAGGTCCCTCTCCCGGGCGTCGTCCGCCGGCTTCGATCGACTGCTCGGCTGCCACTGGCCTCACGGTGTCCCCGTCAGGTCAGTTGACCGAGACTCCACTGATGAAGTCGAGATTTTCTCGACCCATTGGAGGCTGTCGCCTTTAGCAGCCGAGATTCCCTCTCCCGGTTCCCCGGGAGGAGTTGAGGATCCCGTGGCTCGTCTGTGCCTCCGGTTCCGGAGCCCTCGGATGGACCTTCCGAGTCAAGGGAGTGCCGTTCCGGCCGACACCTCCCGCACCGACCCGGAAATTCCGGGACTCTCGGTCTCGGTCTCGGACCTCTTGCGGTCCAGCCGTTCTCACCGCTCTTAGGCGGTCTCGGTCCGGCACCGCGGTAAGCGGCGTGGCGCTGCCGTCCTCGCCCCTCCTCCTCGGATGAGGGGAGGCGTCATGAAATTACGCCGGACGGTACGAGGACCTTATGTTGCAACAGCTCCTCCTGGCCGGGAATAAGCCGACTCCGGCGCCTTCCCCGGCCATTAAGTGGCTGTCACCGGAACGGCCGACACAACCCCTCGACTTGTCCGAGGAGCCTATACCCAGGCCGGTTGTTCGGCCAAAACCAGCTGCTCCACCGATTCCGGTGGAACCTCCGCCTCCACAGCCACCAATTGGGGCTCCGACCAAGGATTCTCGGTCGACTAAGGGTTTACCCCATCGGCTGTCAGTTACCCTCACTCCCGACCGACCTCGGCAGGTGAAGGGTGGCTCAGGCCAGAGGCAGTTCTTCGAGGACTCTTCCAGTCCGAAGATGATCCTCCTCTTCTCCAAGCGACTGGACTTGGAGTCTTCAGGAGGTCAGTCAATGGACGAGCAGCCCGTCGTCTTCCTAGGACTGCTTCCGCTCATCTCGGAGTTCACGGGATGGAGCTCGAACCCGCTTCCAAACGGGCCAGGTATCCCTCACGGAGATTCTGGACCGAGGGATTCTCGACGGAGGCCTTCCGTGGCCGAGGCCATAGTGGGTCCGGCACTGGAACTTTGGCAGCGCCTGCTTCCTGCCCTGCGCCTCGGCCAGGATGGCCAAGGAAGCAGCGGTCCTACCGTTCCTTGTCCGTTTTTTGAACACCCTCTGCTGAGGGGTTGGTTACCGACAGCTGCCGGCGCTACCGGCAACGCCAGGGATGTGGACAAACCTCCTGACAAGGAGTCCAAGAAATTGACCACGCCGGGCAAAAGTCTACGCTGCGCCCTCTCTCGGCCTTCGCCAGGCCAGTTCGGCCGCCCTCATGGCACATTTTTCTCATGCCCTGTTGGGCTCCCTGGATGAGGTCATCCTCATCTTCCCGCCGATCTGCAGACTACGGTTAAGCAGGTGCGGGACCAGGGCAGGGCAGTGGCCAAACAGCAGCTCCAGACTGCTTTGGATATAGGGACCCATGTGCCAGATCGGTGGCGGCCGAGTGGCTATGTCGGATGGCTTGGCTGAGGATATCCACCTTTACTGGATACCCAGCACAAGTTGGCGGATGTTCCTTTGGGGATTGACCTCTTCGCCCTGGGGTGGAAGGTCACCTGCAGAGGATCGAGAAGTCCAATGCCACCTTGACTCGGCTCTTCCGCCAGAAGGACAAAGGCCGCAAACCACAGCCTAAGCCCTTTCGTCCTCTTTGCCCTCGATGCGCCCGCCCAGAACGCCAGGGCCAGCAGGCTCGGCCTTCATCCCAAACCCAAGCCGCCGGCTTCCTAACAGGAGGCAGGGAGGAAGGGCCCAGGAGGTCCCTCGGCCGTCCCTCCTCCAAGCCTGCCCAGTGACGGGCTGAGGGGTGTCGCCTCATCCCGCCACTCACTTGGGTCTCTCTGGGGACGGCCCGCATTTCCGTTCCACCTGGTCCGCTGTTACCACGGACAGGTGGGTCTTGGAGGTGGTGGGAAGAGGCCTGCCTCTGGAATTCGAGCAGGCACCCCTTCAGAGCCGCCGCCTCGGGGGCTTCGGGATCCCCAGCTTCACTGGCGGCTCGTCGACGACATCACTCTCCTCCTCCAGAAGGAGGTGGTAAGAGAGGTGGTGGACCCTCCTTCAGACCCAGGGTTTGTGTCCAGGTACTTCCGGTTCCGAACGGACGGGGCTCAGCTCCCATTCTCACCCACACGATCCAAACAAGTTCCTAAGGTCTCGAACCTTCAGGATGGTCACTCTGGCTCAGATAATACCATCCTTGAACGCGGGCGTGGTGGTTCTGCTCTCTGACTTGCAGGACGCTTTGCCACGTCCCTATCCGTCTGCCTCACCAGAGATTCCTTCGCTCCGAGCGGAAGGATCTCTTCGAGTTCCAAGCCATGCCCTTCGCTTGTCTCCAGCTCCCAGGGTCTTCACCAAATGCATGGCAGTGGTGACAGCATTCTCGTGCGCCGAGGGGTCCGGTGTACCCTTACCTGGACGACTGGCTGATAGCAGCTCCTCCAGGAAGGAGGCGGAGTGGTCCAGAGATCTGGCCCTCCAGGTCTGCTCTCAACTGGGCCTCCTTATCAACGAGGCCAAGTCGGAACTCGAGCCGAAGCAGGTGATTTTATTCATCGGGGCGCAGCTCGACTCTCTTCGAGCCAGAGCGCGGCTGCCGGCGGACAGGGCCGAGGTTCTTTCCTCCTTTGCCCGATCATTTCTGGTTGGGCAATTGCGCCCTGCCCGGGACTTCCTGCGCGTCCTGGGTCTCATGGCGGCCTGTACCAGCGTGGTCCGTTGGGCCCGCTGGAACATGCGTCCCCTTCAGTGGGGACTGGCCAGCCAGTGGTCACAACGCTGCGATCCCTTGACCAGCTTGTGTCGGTGACACAGGGATGTGGAACGCCTCCAGTGGTGGACTGCCCAGATCATTTGCAGGAGGGCATCCGTTCGTCCGCCGAGCCGACGGTCTCTCTGTCGACCCGATGCCTCTCTGATGGGTTGGGGTGCCCATCTGGGGAACACGGGCTCATGGCCTCTGGTCCCCGCGGGAGTCCCGATGCCACATCAACCTGCTGGAGCTCCGAGCGGTCCGCCTAGCTCTCACCGCCTTTGCTCCGTTCCTCCGGGGTCAAGTGGTCCGAGTCCAGACGGACAATACCACGACCATGTACTATCTAAACCGCCAGGGCGGGACGCGCTCCATGCTTCTATGCAAGGAAGCTCTCCGCATTTGGTCACTCGTACGCAGCCTGGAGGCGGATCTCCTAGCCATTCACGTGGCAGGAGCCTCCAACACCCTGGCCGATGCCCTGGAGCCGGATAGGGGCTGCATCCCACGAGTGGTCTCTCCTGCCGAGGTAGTACAGCATCTGTTCTCCTTTGGGGCACACCTCAGGTGGACCTGTTTGCCTCCATGGAGACACGCTGCTGAGTCTGTTTCATGCCGCCCCCCTCAGCAGGGCTCGCTGCAGGGGATGCCTTCTCGAGGCAATGGACCCCGGCCTCTTTTACGCCTTTCCCCATTTCCCTTGATCCACAAGGTGCTTCTCCAAGCGAGGAGGGACAAGGCGCAGGTGATTCTGATAGCCCCAGACTGGCCTCGCCAGTTCTGGTACCAGATCTCCTCAGTCTCAGCTCCAGGACTCACGGCAGCTTCCAGCTCGCCGGACCTGCTCTCAGTCAATCAGGGAAGGTGTTCCATCCGGACCTTCAATCCCTGCACCTGACGGCCTGGTTCCTGGCGCTAGAGTTCCAGGCTTTGGGTCTTTCCGGCGAGGTCCTCAATGTAGTTGAGGCGTCCCGTGAGAGTCGACCAGAAAATGCTATGCCTTCAAATGGAAAAGGTTTTCCATTTGGTGTCAGAGGCAAGGGCTTGGACCCTTCCTCCTGTTCCTTGGCAAGCATCTTGGACTATTTATGGTCCCTTTCTAGTCAAGGGCTTAGGTCGATGACCCTAAGGGTGCACCTGGCAGCCATCTCTGCTTACAGGCGGGCGCGGAAGCAGTCGTGGCGCAGGAGAAGGTGGTCTGGCGCTTTTTCAAAGGCCTTGATCACATTTCCTCTCAGTGCGGGAACCCCACCTCCGTGGGATCTACTGCTGGTACTGGCAAAGCTCATGGGCAAGCCATTGAACCTATGCACAGGTGTGCTCTCTCTCACCTGTGTGGAAGACCGCCTTCTTGGTGGCTATCACGTCAGCCAGAAGGATGGGAGAGCTCCAGGCGCTTCCATCGAGTCTCCTTACCTGGTCTTCCACAGGGACAAGGTTGTCCTGCGCCCCACCGAATTCCTTCCCAAGGTGGTGTCGGAGTTTCACCTTAACCAGGTGTTGACTCTGCGGTGTTCTACCCCAATCACCACCGGAGGCCGAATATAGGCTCCATACTCTGGACCCTAGAGGCTCGCTTATTATAAGGCTGCAGCTGAAATCAGGGAGAGTTCGCAGCTGTTTGTCACCTACGCTGAAGCATCATCTGGCAGACCTGCAGCCAAGCGGACGATAAGCAGGTGGGTAACCTCCTGCATAGATCTCTGCTATAAGTTGGCGGGCATGGAGCCTCCCAGAGGATAAGAGCTCATTCTACCGCCATACTGCTGCAGCAGTGGCTGCTTCCAGGGACGTCCCTATCCAGGAAATCTGCAGGCTGCTACCTGGAAGTCAGCAAACACCTTCATTACCCACTACCACATCGACCTTGAGTCACCCGGGATGCTGGTTTTGGGGGCCTCGGTTCTCCAGTCTCTCTTTCCCAAGTAAGTATATGGGGGTGTGCGTCTTGCCTCCCTCCTCCCGGAGAACTGCTAGGAGTCTGCCAATGAGTGTGGATGAACAACATATCCATGTCCCTAGAAATACAGGTTACTCACCTGTAACAGGAGTTCTAGGAATGGTATATGTTGTTCATCCACACGACCCACCCGACCTCCCCGGCTTCGACGCACAACCTGAGCTTCCAGCGGGCCAGATCTGGCGTCATGGGGCGGAGCCGAGAGTTATACCACCCGGGTGGGTGGGAGGAGCAAGCTTGAAGACCTTCCGGCAAGATTTAAAGCGGCAAGGATACTGCCAATGAGTGTGGATGAACAACATATCCATGTCCCTAGAATTAAACTTTTAAATATGTGAAGGGGATAAATAAGGTGAAGGTGGGGAGCCTGTTCAGAACGAAGGAGGTGGCTAAAACTAGAGAACTAAGATTGGAAGCTGGAAGATATAAAGGCAATGTGAGGGGGGCAGTTCTTCATGGAGAGAGTGGTGGAGACCTAGAACAAACTACCAGAACAGGTGGTGGAGGTCGAAACGGTGGAGGGATTTAAGAGAGCTTGGGACAGACATATGGGATTGGGAAGGGAAGGGGAGGACACGTAAAAGTAGAGTAGATGAGTAAGGGAGGGGGGTAAGGGCAGACTCGATGGGCCGAGGAGGTCCTTTTCTGCTGTCAGATTTCTATGATTCTATGATACTGCAAGGTCCCCACATCTGTATAATGACCAACCCTACTAGTGTGAAGATCAATACAAGGGCCCTCAGAATGTATGATGGCTAATCCGGCTACTGATAAGAGTAATACAAATGTAATCGCCCCAAGCATGTGGAGTCTCACCTGGCTTCATGGAACCCCTGCTTGTTGTTGTTCCCTCCGGGCACTGGGGACCAGGAGAGTGAAGAGGAGTGCAGCCTTCTTAGGTGCTAGTGGTACTCTTTGTGACTCTGCACTGAACAGCCCAGCCATTTCACTGCCACTGACAATACAAGCACATCAGTGCTCTGGACAAAACCTGGAATTCCCTGCCAGCTGCCCAATCCAACCAGACTACAAAGCAAAATTGCATGCACAACACCACCAGGGGAACATGAAATGTTTTAAGGGCAGGAGCCCTTCAAAATTAAGAACTTTGGGGCAACCACCTCCTTCTCCCTATCACTCAAAAGGCTCCTCAGACTCCTCCCTCACCCACTGCGCTCTCTGTGCTCCCCTTCCCTTCCTGATTAGTTCTTTAGTTGCCATCCCTTTGTAGCCTAATCTCCTTCTTTAAGATGGCATTCCAGTGCTGAGCTACGCCACATGGTCTCATACCCATTGCCTAGGAACTTTAATGTATTATCTGGTGTTTCAAAACTTTTTTTTTTGGTCTGGCTCCCCCTTTATCTCGGTCCTTCCCTGCCTGCCGCCCCTCATGCCCAGGCTTGCCCCTAGGAAGGGCTGCTGAGAGCCCCCTAACATACACTGTGGGCAAAGCCTCAGCTTACCCCGGATAGGGGCCAGGGAGCGGGATCCCACTGACAGCGGAGTAGAGCGGGTGGTCATGCTGGGCCCTCTTTTTTTTTTAAATGCTTGATTCCTGAGGCGGGATGTAATGATGTCCATGTCCCCCCACCCTCATGTGCTGGTGCAGGTCGTGGTGGTACCCCCAGACTCCTCTAGGGGTCTGGGATGCACCGGACACACTTCCCCTCCCTCCTCACGGAGGAGAGCAGTCTCTAGGATGCTCAATACTTCTCCCTCAGCTGGCCCTCCGACTCCCAGGTCTGTTCCTGAACCTGGATAATCGGCGTCGCAAGTGGAGATCCGTCTGGTGTTTCAAACCTTGCCCGAGTTGTACTTGTAGTTTCTATATTGTGTGTAAATTGTACTCCTTGTTTGGCTGTTACCCACTGTGCTGGATCTTGTAACCATTCAACCCTTAATTCTGCCTACTTGTAATCGTATTGGCTCATTGTTAAGTTTGTATCCTATGTTACCCTCCCCCGGGTCACATCTGGAGATGAGACTTGGCTCACTGGTGCTTTTCCCGGTTATAAGATTTTAAATAAACAAACAAATAAAGAGCCCCAGAACTATAAATGCAGCAGCCATTTTGAGTGACCACTGATCCCTATCAGCATGGCAACATGGTCAGAGGGTGGCAGCACAGCCAGTCATGCTCTAGAGCTGCAGAGGGAGCCCGAGAGAGCTCCTAGGAGACAGGAGAACTTCAATTCACCCAGAAGCAAGGCAACTAATCAACCATCAGTCAGACGGACCTTCTACTGTGACTGAAAGAGGGTCTTGGCAGAAGGGAGTGTTGGATCCTCCAGTGAACAGCAGGAGTTCTTCAAGAACTTTTCAGTTTGCTTCAGTTCTGCATCAGAGCCAGCCTGGAAGCAGAGCTGTTGCCTAAGCATACAGGAGTTGGAGGGCTGACTGAGAATTCTACATCCTAGAGACTGGGGACAGTTTGCGAGGCTTTAGCAACCATGAAAGAGGAGAGGAGAGAGAAATAGGGTTTTGACAGGAGATGGAACCAGCAGGGTCTGAAGCCACTGAGCTGATCACCACAGATAGGTGAGTTGCACAGCCCTATCATCTTCAAGATACCCTGAGCCAAGAGACTGATGGAGAGAGAGACCAGCAGATCTGCAGATGTGCTAGACAGAACAACCAACAGAGAAAAGCTGAGGGTGCCATTAAGCGTGTGAACAGAGTCTGTGGACAAAAGCCGGTGAATCCTACCAGGACTTCGGAAGTTGCACTGATGGTGAGAAGCCAGAGACATGCTGATCTGCTTGAGACTGCAACTGTCTGAGGCACAGCTGAGAGAACCAAGTAGAAAGCCAAACCAGTATCAGAGTCAGAAAGGGGCCAGTGTATTAGGTCAAGGAACAGTAAGCACTGAATCGGGGCCCATCTGCAACCCATCCATCAGATAAACAGCGCCACAGTTTGGAGGCATCTTCAGTATACTGTTTAATCTAGAATTGCAGGTTGGGTTTTTCTAGCAATAACCCTGTTTGTTTACATGCACCAATACCAGTTATTTATTTATTCATTCTTTGGTAGCCGGGCAAGGCCCACTAGGCTCAAGTGCCTGTTTTCAGTGGTGACCTGGGAGCACTGGGGAGGTTAAGTGACTTGCTCAGAGTCACACAGTTTGCAAGTGGAGGTTGTGGGAATCAAACCCAAGTCTGCTGGATGTACCAAGCTCATTCACATCTCTTTACTCTAACGTCTAGGTTAAATTACTTGCCCCAGTTAACCATGTCCAACTGCGATGGGCATGCTATGTTCTACAGCTGGGTACCCAGTGAAGTACAGTGAACCTGCTAGGGATATTAATACAGGCACCAGTAGGGGGCGTGGGTAGTGCCCAGCAGTACAGCTGGGCAGAGGCACTGTGTTGATGTTGATATAGGCTGAATCATATTTTGGGCTGTGCCTAGAAGGGCACCGGATGTCCAGGTAAATAAGAGAGCAACCACTGCTGAAACATATTTTTCATTGCCTTAACCTTTTCCTTTTCCAGAACCTTGATCCGGTCTACCTTTAATAAACCCATCATTATACGTTTACAATTTTTGAACAGTGAGCATACTATAAGTAGAGTGCTACTATTTATGCTTTGGGCAAACTCTTACTGCACTGTGTGGGAGCTGGTTGGGGACTGGGAGTTCCAATGAGAACCACAGTGGGTTGGTATGTTTCCCAGGGGACAATACTAGCATATAACCTAGCCCAGTGCTCCCAATAAACACTGGCATGCAAGAGTAAAGTACTCACCATTTTTGACATTAGGTGAGTAAAATATAATTTTGATGAGTAAATGTGCCTCAGCATTGGGAAAACAACTTATTTTAAAGTATCTATAGAGCGTTTCCAAGGGTTGGGATGAATATCGGTACTCATCAAAAACTGTTTTAAAGAGCAATTCTTCAATTATGGTGAGTAAAATAGGCCTCTACTCACCCTACCTGGAGCACTGACCTAGCCCACTTAACATTTCCCTGGGTGAAGGCACCACACAATTTATTGACATCTTTGGGCAACAAATTCCCACAGGAGTTATTGACCCAGGCCCCTCAACAATATTTAAGTCCATAAGGCAGGGGAGTGTATGATCATCTATGACAACCCAGTACTCAAGGATCCTCATTCTGTATAACTGTTAACCCTATCAATCTGAAAAACAATGCAAAGGCCCCATGTTTGTGAGATGGCTACCCTACTAGTGTGATCAAATGAACCCAAGTTTGTGTGACAGCTAACTCTATTAATGAAGATTAATACAGGCGGCCCCATTTTCATGTGAAGGCTAAACCAACTAGTGTGAACAGCAATACAAGGGCCCCAAGTTCATATATCATATGATGCAAAACCTACTAGTGTGAACATTCTTATTAAATTAATACAAAGGCTAATACAAGGGCCAAAGTTTGTGTGGTGGCGAACCCTACTAGTGTGGAGACAATTCTGACTGATGTTGAACCCTATCAGTGCAAAGATTTACTTTTTTTTTTCCATGTGGAGTGTTTTAATTTGCCAATTACAATTTGAGTGGTGTGTACAGCAAGCTTGAAGTGAAGTGGTTATTGCAGGAACCAAGACATGAAATCTGGTCCAATATTCCAACCTCTTAGTGTTAAGACCCTTGATTCTCCTGTAAAAAGGACCTCCCCCACCACCACCACCACCACCACTACTACTACCACACACCGGGGAAAATGAGCAGTCAAAGCTATCTGTGCTTTCATGGTCAAACTGTACAAATAAGTAAAGTGAACAGCAATGTGGGTGGTAAAGAGAGACATGCCCACCCTATGTTGTACAGCCGAGAACTGGTAGTAAAAAAAAAAACAAATGATCAGAACTGGTATAAGAGGCTCCTTCACATTTTTAAAGAGAACATTATCCAAGTAAATTTATGTCACAAAAGAATCAACTGCTGCTAGCATGGGGATTTGCCCCAGGTTAACTGCAACAAATGGAGGGGGAAGGTGCCAAGACCTCTGTACAGAAAAGCGATAATGCAGATTATGCCTGTATTTAACAAACAGCAAAACTCGCTCAGAATTAAATATCGACTCTTCCATAATAAAATTTCATCGATCTGAAAACCACAATCACATTCTGCTGGTGGCCGCTCTGCTTGTTTTCGGTTGGACATGTTATTAAATGGGTAAAAAGATGTTAACCCACTCATGTCCTTGCTACAGACTTTTTCCAACCAGAACTAGGCTGAAAGAGCAGATTCTAGTAAAACACCTAACAACATATGTAACTTCCATCTCACAGCATGCCTATTGCCTTGAACTGGACCCTATCAGTCATTTTGCAATGATAAAACTGGGATTAACAACAGGTTTGATGGTAAACATGCAGTGCGAAGGAGGATCATCTTTTCATCCTCCACTATCAGGGAAACTCTCCCGTTGTTTAACACACACTGCTTACATCAGCACAGTTCAATATATGTTAACATATCTGATTAAGGCCAGCAACTAGTCCATATGTTTTTTAAATGTATTTATTTTATTTACTGAAATTTTGTACCTGGGAAGGCATACTGAGATGAGGCTCATTTCCAGATGTGACCAGGGTGGGGTGCAGAAACAAAACATACAAAAAAACAGATAGGCAAAAATATTCAGCAAATATTGTTTAATGTATGATATAACTTTACATTCTCTGCTCCCTCTTCACCCTGCACCCACATTAGTATAGCTCCCCCATTTGCCCTCCTGAAATTGCAATTATTGCTCTCACTATACACCCTATATTGTCTACCGCACGCTGCTGTTTTCCCTCAGCACTTTATGCATTGTAGTGTACCAACTTGCACAGAATACTTTGCTGTTGCACACTAGTTAATAGTTAATTTTTTATGCTTCTTACTGTTTATTTGTGTTATTTGTACTTTTGTATCTCACTGTTTCTACTCAGATTCCACCCCAGCACACATCTGGAAATGAGCCGTTACCAGTTCAGTACGTCTTTCCTGGTAAATGTTTGAAATAAATAAAGCAAATATTTTTTCTTATTGTGCTTACAGCATCTCTTTTGTGATGCCCAGCCTGCCCCCATCTGCTGGCACTCCTCAGCCCTGTGACCCACCTTCCCTGGTATTTACCTCCACCACTGTCCCTGAACCAGTATCTGGTGGGCAGGTGCCATGGTCAGTGCTGTGAGGCCTGTGAAGGTGCAGGTTATCCTGCCAGCTGTGGCAGGGTAGGATGTCTCCACCTGGTTTCTGCCACAAAAGTGGCTGGCATGCAATGCACATGCCAGTTCCCGTGCATGCTAGTGGTGTGCCGACCTCCCCTTCCCGTTGTGTTTGCTATGCTGCCACACTACCTAAACTAGGAGGCAGGTACGTAGCAGAACACAAGCTATCAAGGGAACACTTGATCCTCTCTTCCCTCAGCCAGCCACCCCCCAGTGACCAGAGTCCATTTCCAAACCCGAGTCGCCAGCGTAGTAAGAGACAGCCCTACCTAGTCAGCAGCCAAGTCAGTATTTATAGGAAGAATGGAGGACTCCCACTTCCTGGACTTAAACCTCCCAAATCTTTTTCTATATAGAGTTTATCCTCCTGGATTGGCCCCCCTACAGTGGGCTTGTTGGGCAACCTGCCACTCCTAACATTCCCTTACCTGTTCCTCATGGATCCTCTGTGGCTTACCCCACCCTCACCCATGGTGGGGTCATCAGAGATATGCTTTTCCAGTCTGAAGCACAATCCAGGGGAGCGGCATGAAATGTGTGGTAGACAGTGCTGGTGAGCATCATCTTTGTTTTACGGGCTGTGACCCTTGCCCCTGGCACCCTCCCACCATCCCAGACACTACGTAAGCCTACGACCACCATACACACACTTTACAGACCCCTGAGGGAGAGAAAACTCCATGGATCACCACCAGGGGCACTACAGCAGTGGGTTGGGGTGCTGCCTCCCCAGGCTGGAGGGCCCACTGCCAGTCGCAACATTCTCCCCAGTCGGCTTCCCAACGTTCATCCTCCCAGGTATGCTCCCAAACCAAGGTCAGCAACTCGGCAGCATATTAGGCCATCCTCCCAATTTTTAATAAAATTAGATATCCGTCTTTTGCAGTTTATGGTTTGACCCCCCCCCCCTTTTTTCCATCAGATCATGGGTCAGAGGCATCAACCTAACACCTACCATACTAGTGACATCCACATTACTACTATATTTACCTTGCTTTTTCTGCCCCTCTGCTGTCCGTCAGAGTTTCTGCCCTGGTCATGGTGCCCTCGAGACCCCACTGGCTAATGAGTCCATCGCTCCCCTGGTCACTTCCGGCTTACCTCCCAGGAGGCAGGGCACGGCACTGGTGCCGTGGAACTGTATCTGGTTGGGGGAGCCCTCGGCCAGGCAGCTGATCGAGTCTTGGGGGCAGGGCGTCATACAGATGTCCGGCAGAGAGGGATTTATTTTTTATCCCTATAGGCTGGGATGGAGACGTGCAATGACGCTGGCCTCTGTCCCACCCCAGTGCCCCTTGACTGTGCATCGGTGCTCAGGGTGAGATACCTAGCTACCGCTAGGCGTCACTCCCACACCAAGTGCAAGAACCCCCCCTCCCCCCGGAGAAGGACAGCAGTCCTAGGGATGCTCAATCCTTCTCCACCGGCCAGCCCTCCGACTATCTGGGTTTGTTCCCGAACCTGGTTCACCAGTGTCACAAGCGGAAATTCAACCGCTGCACCGGCAGGCCGGCCTCCACATTACTACTATATAGAGGATTGTGTATGAGCAACCATACACAACAAGGCTGTGTTTGAATCGAGAGGTTTCCATGGTACCAAAAGACTGCAAAAGCACAGCTCAAAAGGTCTCCTGTTACCATGGAAACCTAGAAATTCAAACACAGCCTTGTATGTGTATGGTTGCTCATCCACAATCTTTTGTAGTGTATGGGCAACCACGGAAATAAAACCTTAACAGAATAACCCTGAAACCTATTTCAGTGGTGCTGTCATTTTTTCACCTTCGGATTCTCGATCAGCCCTCCCATACTGTACATTATAGTGACATACTCTGTGAAGCTGCTACTGCTGCTGCCCAGGGTTTGGATGTGATGCCTCTTATAGCATTAAGAGGACAGCTCTGCCACTCAGAGCCCCCTTGCTGGGGGGTCGTTAGTGCCCAGTATCCAGCAGCCCTGGGCCAGCTGGGCATGCTGCAGCTGGCCCGCAATACCAAGGCACTCCTTGTTCAGGAGCAGTTCTAACAGCAGCAGCCTGGACTCATGAATACTGTACCATACGAAAATGTTCTAATCTGTTGTGCTGCCGTAGCGACATCATTAGTGCAGCACAACTTCATGACATCGCTACTGCAGTACAACAAGGGAATTCTAGAAATCAAATTTCATAACACACCAACACTCTCCCATATATAGATACATAGACAGTGTCGGCAGATAAGGGCCTATGGCCCACCCAGTCTGCTCATTTGAGCTTGTAAGTTCAGTTTATGTTTTCCAAGAAGTCTGTTGCCCCTTAACCCTGACCTCCAGAATTCCTTTATGTCTATCCCATGCATTCTTAAATCCCGTGATTGTTTCAGCCCCCACCACTTCCTCTGGCAGGGTGTTCCACTTGTCCACCACCCGTTCTGTAAAGAAATTCTTTCTCATGTTTCCTCTGAATCGTCCTCCCTCCAACTTCATCCCATGCCCTCTAGTCCTGGAAAATCTTTTTCGCTTAAAATTAGTGTATTCCTGCACCCTGTTCCTCCCTGTAAGATACTTGTATGTCTCTATCATATCCCCTCTCTCCCTCCTCTCCTCCAGGGAGTACATGTTCAGTTCCTTCAACCTGTCCTCATAGGACTTGTGATGCAATCCATGCACCATCTTTGTTGCCCTCCTCTGAACCTTCTCTACCCTGTCTATGTCCTTACGTAGGTAATACACAATATTTATGTTAAAGTGCAACAAACTGCTAGTGGAATCATTTTCACTGGATTCCAATTCATCTTTGCCTTAATAATAATAATAATAAATTTTATTTCTAAAGCGCCTTTCAGATTTTCAAGGCACTGTACAAAACACATAATACAGATTAAACATTATAATTCAACATAAAACACAGATAAAACTACAGTTTCATCAACAGCTTGAACACAGTCAATACAACAAGAAGGCAATTTGATAAAAATGAGTTTTTAAACCCCTGTTAAATTCCTCCACAGATGTGCACTGCCGTAACCGACGGGGTAGAGAATTCCAAAGTGTGGGAGCAGCATAATAAAAGGCTCTGCAACCAGATGAATTTAGACTCACTCTTGGAATCTCTAGCAGCCCCTCATCGGCCGAGCGGAGCAATCGGCCAGGGCAGTAAAGGACCAGAAGATCTTTCAGATAGGCTGGACCCTGATCATGTAGGGCTTTGAAAGTCAATAAACAGACTTTAAAGGTGATCCACCACCGAACAGGAAGCCAGTGCAGATCGCGCAGCACCGGGGTAATGTGACAAGACCTGCTTGTCCCAGTCAAAACCCGGGCTGCCGCCTTCTGCACTTGCTGAAGGCAGCAGATTTCAACCCCAGAAAGCCCAAAAAACAGGGAGTTGCAGTAGTCCAAACGTGAGGACACGAAGGCGTGGACCAGCGTTGGTAATGTGTCAGACGAAACAAGGTGCTTCAATCTAGCGATATTCCTAAGGTGGCAGAAGGAAGTCTTGATGACTGCAGACACCTGTGACTGTAATGTCAGCCTGTCATCCAAGATAACCCTAGGTTACGCACCCGTTCGGAGGTCGGAAGTGACACACCCCCAAGAAAAATTCCTGAGGGTGCACCAACCGGCGACTCCTCTATCTGACAGCCCGGATCCACTACCAAAACCTGTCTTTTCTGACTTCAACTTCAGCCAACTAGAATCCATCCAATCCTGGATTTCTTTCAGACAGTTGTTAAACACCGAGAGAGCTCCATCCTGGTCAGGAGCGAAAGACAGGTATAGCTGGGTATCATCTGCATAGCAGTGAAACCACAGCTTATACCATCTTATAATGTCTCCGAGGGGCAGCATATACACCGCGAATAACATGGGAGATAGCACAGAACCCTGAGGCATCCCACACAACAAAAGAGTTGGGCCAGAGGAAAAAAGGCCCGACACAACTCTTTGTGATCTCCCAGTGAGGAATGAGGTGAACCATCGGAGGACGATTCCCGATATTCCACAAATCTGCCTCAGGCATGCTAACAACACCACATGATCCACAGTGTCAAACGCTGACGAGAGATCAAGAAGAACTAGAATAGAATGTCTCTTCTGGTCTCTCGCCCTCAGGAGATCATTAAGCACCCGAACCAGTGCAGTCTCGGTGCTATGTCTTTTACGAAAACTGGATTGGAAGGGTTCGTAGATGTCATGGATGGTTAAATGGTTCTCCAATTGGACTGCCACTACCTTCTCAATCACCTTCCCAATAAAGGGTAGGTTTGAGATGGGTCTGTAGTTTGTGAAACAGTCTGGGTCCAAGGTAGCTTTCTTCAAGAGGAGTGTCACCACTGCCTCTTTCAGGGAGCTAGGAAACTCACCCGATTCCAGGGAGCACCAGACTATTTGCACAAGGATTGGACCGATGGTGTCACAACAACCCAATATTAGGAAAGTCGGTCCAGGATCCAAACTACAGCTCGTAAGGCGCACACCATGGATAATCCTCATGACATCCACGAAATCAGGACTGCTGAAGGAACACCAAGAAAACTGAGCTACTGTGAACTCATGCTGTTCAACAGCATCCCCCTTAGAGGCCACTGGACGCAGACCCACCCCGATGTCGGCCACCTTATTAGCGAAGAAACGAGCGAGCTCACTCGCACTTAATTATGGAAGCTCAACTTGTAGACAAGCTGGGCTTGTACAGCCTGTCTACAGTTCGAAAAGCAGAGCCAGTCGACTCTCTGGCAGCTGCAATCTCCCTGGACAGGAATTCTGCCTTCGTATGGGAGACTGCAGATTGATAGACAGAATAATGGTATATCAACCTAAGGCGGCTGGCATCAAGGGCGGATCTGCACCAGCAGCATTCTACTCTTCGCCCCTGTCTCCGCATCTCCCTCAATGTCTCATCAAACCAGGGTGCCTTGGTACAAAGGGAAAGGGGGCGTACACGAACAGGAACAATAGTATCAAGAGCCAATGCAACAGCCCCGTTATAGGCCGTCACCAAGGTCTCTGGACTACTGCTCGTCAACGCGGGGGATGAGAGGTTAAGGACCGCCGCAAGGCCTTGGGGAGTAATATCCCGTAAAGGGTAGTATCTCGCAATCTCCACAGGGGTAGGCCTTCTCAGGGGGGTACTAAAATTGAGCCTCACGGTGTAGTGGTCTGACCAAACGACTGGTTCCAACCCCAAATCAGAAACATCAATCCCTAGGAGAAAGAGTAAGTCCAAGGAGTGTCCAGATTTGTGAGTAGCAGTGGAAACCACCTGTGTAAAGCCCAAAGAAATCATTATTTGGAGGAAATGATTACCAAATTGCGAGAGTTCATCGTCGACCCAGAACCATCAATCTGGGTGACTCAAACAACATGTAAACGATGAAGTCTGCCACTTCCTGTAAGAACCGTTTCCCATCTCCTGGTGGACGGTAGATGAGTACGATTCGAATGCCAACACCCGCTACCACTATGCACTCAAAGGACTCCGCCTCCCCCACTACCACACTCGTGAGGCCCAATTCTGTCTACAGACTGCAACCCCCCTACCCTGCAGTCCAATCTCGGGCAGTGTATCACTGAGTACCAGGCCGGAGTCATGGCTTCCAACGTGGGGCCTGGATTTTCATCCAGCCAAGTCTCAGTGATGCAAGCTAAGTCCACCGAACCAACAAGATCAGCAATGATGCCAGTCTTGTTTCTGACGGACCTAGCATTGCATAACACCGCCCGAGTTGAACAAACCTCGGAGGCTTTCAAGCTCATCTGCCTACTCAATTCCGTAGTGCCTATGGGTATGGGCATCAGACATGGCGAACCATGGTCTGGGCTCCATTTCGCCCCAGGGCGCCTTCTAGATCTAACTACCCTGATATGAAGGCCCCCCTTGTCCATCCTCCCTAGTTCACAGCCCCCCACCCTCCTCCCTCTCCTTTGAGCAATTACCAATGCTCTGCAACGTTGGTATGCATCATAATGGAGAGGGGAGGATAAAAAGGGCAGAGGGCGTGAAAAGAAGGAGGATGAATAGCACACCACCGTGGGGATTAAAGGCCGGCACATGCCGCTATAGTACAACTAAAGCAAAACAATAATACAAGATATGTAAACTTAAAAATTAAATAAACCCCCGAAATAAATCTAATTAAACATATAATCCAAAACTAAACCAGAATAAATTTCCAACCCCACCTCGAAGAAAATCAAGTCAAACCCAGTGAGAAGACTCTTAAAATAAAATAAATATACATCAAACAATTCAAAACTTAAAATATACAAGAACACATCCCCAAGTTCTCTCACGACCAGGAGTGGAGGAAAACAATAAAATAACCCCCCCAGCTCTCTCACCACGAGAGCTCTTTAAAAAAGAAGATATTTCAGCACTCTTACTGCAAAAATATTTCAGAACAAACAATTCAAACTTAACACATAAACTAACACATCCCTTCCCCCTACCCCCAGTCTTCTCATGACCAAGGAGTGGAGGAAAACAATAAAATAAATGGACACAAGGTCCTCTCACCACCTCGCTGTCCAGATCGGAAAAAAAATAATAAAAGTCTTCAATCCACTGGGAAGGAGTCAAATTTGTTCACAGGTGAGAATCCATATAACAGATCAGGTTATCCATAGAAGTCAAATAAAATCAGGGCTCAGGGCAATCAGATCTATCTCATGACCAAGAAATGAGACCCCACTCCCAACTGGGCAGAACCACGAGATATGATGAGGCCCAATAAAGCACACCAGGGCAGGCCACGCCAGTAGCCCAGCCTGGGAGTCACGAGGGCACAGAACAGTAGCCAATTCCTTGGCCACAAAAATTCTAATGCCCTCTTCAGACCGCAAATCAAGCAGAAACCCAGCGGTCAGTATGACTCAAACTAAGTCAGAGACTCTATGTATACCAGAAGGTCCAAAAAAATGAATAAAGCCCTGGCTCCTTTTTTTCCAAGGACAGTAGCCAAAGGCAGGATACAAATTCTGAGCAGCCCAAACGAAGCCCAGCCAAAAGAACCACTAATATCCAAAGTCCTGTGCCAAATAAAATCCCATAGCACTTCAGCCGTGCAACAACAGATCCCACATTCCATTCAGCATTCGTTCACTCAGTTCAGGCAAAAAAACACTCCGGTGCTTCAAACACACAGAGACACCTTCCTTTGGTCCACAAAGTCTCATACCGGGCGGAGGGTAAAATTCCAAATTACAGTCAGGGAAACCCCTTGGCTACTCCACGCACCACGTTCACTGATGGTTACACCGTCCCACAGTTTGCTCTCCGTCTGAATTAGAGTTTGGGCAACTGGTTACCAGGACAAGCACTTCCCTTGACCCTGGACTCCTACACTGGGTGGAGGGTAAAGTCCAGACTACTGTTGTATGTTCTTCAAATTCACTCTACACCCGTGCGATATGTACAACGGAGTGGAGGACAAAAAGCAATCCGGAACCTCCTTTCGTCCAGGCTCCCCAGGGTATGAGCACTCCCCGATTTCACCAAAAACTCCAACTCCAACTCCACCGAGCCACAACTCGTAGCACGAAGTACAATAGATAAACAGAAGAGCGAAATACAAAAGAAAATAAACGATAAAGAATAAAATAAAACAATAAAAAGCGGTGATAACCTACAACCTACAAGTTATAACTTAAAACATCCCAGCACAGCAGCAGCACGCGCAGCCTAGCGGCCATCTTGGGTAGCAATATAGATGCTGCACATAGGCTTGCAAAAAAAAGACCTTTTAATAAAGCAGACTGCTGCAATGTAAGGCTGCACGGCCTGTGCAAGCTACACAAGCCTTTCAGGAATGGGCTCCCTGTTAGCTAAAAGTGGTCTGTCAGAGCTTCAATTAGCAGAACCTAAGGAGGTTTTGAAAATTACCCTACAGCATGCAGCCTGAAGATACTTTCTCTGGTGTGATCCTTCCAAGGCCAGCCAACACCACTATAGCCTGGTCAGCGAGGACGAGGAGTAAGAAAAAATTACTCACCTTGGTAATCTTGTTTCTTCCAAGGTATTCTTCAATATTTTTAACTCTTGCAGTCAGCCTGTAGAGTCGAACTGCCCGGAGAATGGAACATATGTAAATGATGGAACACATCGGGATGTGGAAGTAATTATCTTTTTAATCCAGGGATGCCAACCAGTTCCTTTTCTGGAGGGCTGGCAAAATCATGGCTAAAGTTACTATTTCGAATTTTGGCTTTGCAAATGTCTGTTCAATAACCTTGTCAAAGATAGGTTGCCACTCCCCATTTTTCTTTATAGTCAGGAAGTATCTTGAGTAAAAATCCTTTTCCCCTTTGCTGTGGAGGAACTGGTTCTACTGCCCTTGACAGTAACAGATTTGCCACTTCCTCCTCCAACAGCTTCTCTGAGTTTGAAGCTGGTCTGAAAATTCTTGTTCTTACGGTTGGGAAGGATTTGAACCTGAGGGACAAACCTTGACTTACTACTTCCAGGACCCACTTGTCTGTGGTGATGTTCTTCCATTCCTGGAAGTAGTGAGCCAGCCTGCCCCCTACTGGTACAGGGGAGGCAACCTTGGCAATGAAGTCAGGGATTCCGTTTAGGTTGGGGTTGGGCCTAGCCAGCCTGACTCCCCCCACCTAGATCCCCTTCTTCACCAACCTCTAAAGTATCCCGTTTGCTGGGGATACTGTGGTACTGCTGTACGGCATGGGCTTGACAGAAGGATCTGCCATAGGTAGACCCACCTCTGCCCCCCCTTCCATAAGGCCTGTAGGAAGTTGAAGACTTTTCCCTGGCCGTGTTGCTCTTGTAGGTGGTTTTGTATTCATCCACCTTTTTCTTGTATGTCTCTGTTTTTTCCCCAAACAAAGAATTATTCTCACAGGGAAAATCCATGGCCTTTGTCTGAGTACCCTGTGACAGATTAGTGGCTCTGAGCCATGCAAATCTCCTAAGAGCCACTGTGAGAGCCATCCACCTGGCAGCAGTGTCGTTGGTATCTACTGCCATCTGGAATTGGTACTTAGAAGCCTCTAAGCCAAACCTTGTAATCTTTGCAAGGTCGGCTGCTAGACCAGAGGGAGCCTTGTCTGCCATGGCCATAACTGACTGCCACAGAGACTTACATATTTTTATTTATTTATTTATTAAATTCTCGGATTACAAATACCTTTGAGCAGAAACTGCTCGTTTACAAAGGTTCCATGTCAAAGGATGAGGGTCAACATACATACAGAGGTAGTAAAAGAATGCACAATAAACAACCAAAACAGCTAAAAGAAAAAATAAAGATACTCAGTTATAACATACTTTGAGATAATATTCATATAATGAGCAGCTTGAATAGGCAGCTGGCTGCAGTAACAGTAAGAGATAGAGGGCACCACAGACAGTTAGTATTGCAGGCTTGCGACCGGGAGAGGAAGTTGGCAGGCTAATGGGCCACTGTCCGATGGTGGTGGAAAATGTCTTGTACCAGTGGAGATGTGAAGCAGGAAAGGAGTCACAAGGAAGGCCCAATGCCAGAGAGAATGAGACTGGGAAAGGGCGGGCTCTGAGACATGAGTGAGCTGGGAGGTGTTTAGAGAGATCTCTGTTCAGAGAAGCAGTCACATTGAGTGGTAGAGGTGAGGTAAAGTTTGAGATTCCTTTTGAAGGGTCCAAGTGTAGTAGAGGAAAGTGCTTCTTTATGGAGGGAATTGAACCATTGAGCGGCTTTATAGATAAAGGACCGCTGACCCATATGAACATATAAAACTGCCAGCAGAAACAGGCCACATGATCTATTAAGTCTGCTTGGGTGTGCAGCTAGCACCCTTACTTAGCAACTGCCCCACTCCCCTCTTCACCTCCTCTTTACCACCCCCCACCCTATCCCATCCCCTTTTGAAACTACCCACTTTCTTACAGGATTCCACCTCCTCCGGCAGTGTTCCATCGTGCCACAACCCTCTCCGTGAAAAAGCACCTCCTCATTTCCCTCTTTTATCTTCCCCCTTCCAATCTAAGACCATGACCCCTCGTGTTCCTCCCCCTCCTTAGCTTAAATATTCCTTTAGTACCTGTCTTGTTTATCCCCTTTAAGTACTCAAAGGTCTCAGTCATATTCCCCTGATCTCTCCTCTCCTCCAAGGAGTACAAATTCAACTCACTCAGCTGCTCCTCATATGGTTTGTTCTCCAATCCCTGGACCAACTTTGTTGCTTTGAGCTGCACCCCTTCCAATAATCTGACATCCTTCTTTAAATATAGGCACCAGTACTGCACGCAGTACTTCAGGTGTGGTCTGACCAGTGACCTGTAGCAATTCAGGATCACCTCCCTGCTCCTTGAGGACAGTCCTCTGGCAATATATCCCAGCGTCCTGTTGGCCTTTGCAGCCGCCTTCCTGCACTGCTCTGTGCTGTTCATTTTCCCCATTATAACCACCCCCAGATCTTTTTCCTCCTTGGTTGTACTTAGCTGCATTCCTCCTAGCTGGTAACCTCTCTCTGGGTTCTTTGCTCTGAAGTGCAGTACCTTATACTTTTTAGCATTGAACCCCAACTGCCACTTTCTAGGATCGTGGATATGTTGTTCATCCACACTCTTTGGCATGTCCCCTTCCACTTTAAATCTCACCGGAAGTCTTCAAACTGGCTCCTCCCACCCACCTGGGAAGTATATCCCTCGGCTCCGCCCCATGAAGCCAGATCTTCCTTTCCGCTGGAAGATTCAGGTTGCTTCCCTTGTACTCACGCACCTTGTAGGCCTTGGCTTTCAAATCTTCGGTCATTCTGAAAATTGGCATTGTTCGCGTTCGCGATTACAAGTTCGCTGTTTCGACTATAGAAGACAAATCTTCCCCCGAATTTCATTGGTGCCCTTGCGGCCAGAAAATGTTGTGCACTGATCCCCACACCGCGTGCGTTTACTGCCTCAGTGTTGACCATGACACCTCGAAATGCAATATGTGTCTCACCTTTCATCCCAACATCCTTGACGACCGTCTCGCATGCCTGAAACTGGGGAGGCCGGAAAAGAGGAATCCTCTGGTGAAATCCAAGGAGACTTGGTGGGCAGTTTCCATGGTTGCGGGATCTGCCGAGTAGCAGGAATGCATGCATTCATTTGAGGAGGAAGCGGCTTGTGCTGCTCAGTCTTCTCGGAGCTTCTTCGTTCCACTCAACCTGGGCTCCACCTTCTCGGGTTCCTTCCGAGAGTTGTGCCAGTCTCTCCTGACCAAGGGAGAGGCACCTCCGGGCTTGCACTCTCTCGATCCTGGAAACGGGGGAAGGACCCAGGATCGTCTTTGTCTCGGCGGAGACGTTCTTGGGAACGGGAGAAATCTCGATCCCAGGAACATGCGGTCTCGACCTCAGTCAAGATCGCTTCTTCAGCCGCTGGCTTTTCAGCCCTGCCATCAGATCAGTCGACCAAATTATCGATCAATGATGTCGAGATCGTGATCGATCTGATCGAGCCGATTCGACGATTCCCTTCATCGAACCCCTAATCTGGTATTTCCAGATGACGAGACCCAGCCTGCTGGGACTCCCATCAAAGAAGAGGTACCTGATCTCAGGAAATCACCGGTCCCACTCGGCTGATCTTGATCGAGGTCTCAGACCCCCTCGACCGACAGGCCGAAGAAGAGCCACAAATGCTCTAAAAAGAGGTGACGCCATCGGTCATCCTTGTCCCTCCTCGGATGAGGAGAGGCTTCAGTGGAAACTCTGTCAGCACTACGAGGGTCTCATGTGGCAGCAGCTAATTTTGACTGGGCACAAGCCAGCTTCAGCTTCCACACCGGCCATTACATGGCTCCCGCCTCATAGGCTGAAGCAGACTCCTTCGGAGCTGATTTTATCGGTTCCTCCACCCGTGGAACCTGCAAAACCACCAGCTCGGCCCAAAACAGTCTCTCCACCGATCATAGTGGAGCCACTGCCCAAACAGCCTGGGGAAGGGGCTCCTTCCAAGGAAGATCGACCAGACACCGGGCTTCCCCGGAGGTTGTCGGTCATGGTCACCCCAGACAGCCCTCGGCGGGTTGAAGGTGACCTGGGTGGTCGGCCATTATATCCAGATTCCTCGGATTCGGACGTCACTGACTTGCATTCGCATCCAAGGGATGATGAATTAGCCATTGGCTTAGAGACAGAGGAAGGTCCCTCGTCTTTTCAAGGGATTCTTCGCCTCATCTCTGAATCTACAGGGATGCACTCCTGGATCCCATCCAGAAAAAGGCGGAGTACCCTCTTACGGACATCCTTAAGAGAGGGGATACCCTGACGGAGGCCTTTCCTATGGCCGAGGTTATTGTCAGACCGGCCTTAGAACTCTGGCAGCGCCCTGCCTCTTGTCCAGCTCTGTCTGCCCACATGACCCGCAAGTATGCTGTGACCATGTGGTCCCTTGCAGGGTTCACAGAGCACCCTTCGGCCAAGAGCCTGGTGACCACCTCTGTGTTCAGATGTACTAGCAGTTCTGCTGACACTGACTGACCTCCTGATAAAGAGTCCAAACTTTTGGACCACTCAGCCAGGAAGGTCTGTATGGCTTCCTCCTTGGGCCTTCGTCAGGCAAGTTTGGCCGTCATCATGGCACATTTCTCTCATGCCCTTTTCGGGTCACTGGATGAAGTCCTCCCACATCTCCCCGGGGACATGCAGACCACAGTCAAGCAGGTCTGGCACCAGGGCTGAGCTGTTGCCAAACAGCAACTTCAGATGGCCCTGGACACTGGGGATTCTCGTGCCTGCTCGCTGGCTGCTGCAGTTGCCTCTTGTCGTGGGGCTTGGCTGAGGCTCTCCTCCTTTCCGGTGGATACCCAGAATAAACTAGCTGACGTGCCCTTCCTAGGGAGCGATCTGTTCAGTACAGGAATGGCCGGTCACCTTCAGCGCACTGAGCAGTCCAATGCCACCCTAGACGTTACTTCTGCCAAGGCTTCTTTGTGCAAGAACCAGCAGAAGAAAAAGAAGAAGCCTTTTTGGCATTCTTCTCCTGTGGCTCAGCAGTCCTCCTTTCAAGGAGGACAGCAGCACCAGCAGCAGGCTCAAGCTTGGCTCCCCGGGCCCAAGCCCAGACCCCAACAGGGCCATAAGGGAGGCAGAGGTTCAGGTCCTCAAGCCTCTTCCTCCAAGCCTGCTCAGTGACAGGGCGGGGGCTGTCAACCCCTCTCCTGTCACCTCAGCTCTGTGTCCTCCGGTGGGGGGGGCAGTTCCGCCACTTCCTTTCCACCTGGTCCGTTGTCACCTCGGACAGGTGGGTCCTCGAAGTGGTCGGACAGGGACTGCCTCTGGAATTTGAGTAGTACCCTCCAAGCGGAGCCCGCACCCCTTGGGAGGAAAGAGGATCCACTCAGACCCAGTCGGCTCTCCGAGACGACACAGATCAGCTCCTCCTCAAGGAAGCAGTAGCTCCAGTGGTGGATCCTCCAGCAGACCCAGGCTTTGTCTCCAGGTACTTCCTGGTGCCCAAGCAGATGGGGGGCTGGCACCCCATTCTAGATCTGCACGACCTGAATCAGTATCTCAGGTCACGCACCTTTCGGATGGTCACTCTGTCCCAGATCATACCATCCTTGGAGTAAAACATGTGGTTCTGTTCACTGGATCTGCAGGACACGTTCTTTCACGTCCCAACCTGTCTGTCCCATCAGTGGTTCCTCCGCTTAGGGGTCGAAAGCACCCTGTACGAGTTCCGAGCCATGCCGTTCAGCCTGTCATCGGCCCCACAGGTCTTCACCAAATGCACTGCAGTGGTGGCGGCCCATCTCAGGTGTCGGGGCGGGGGTCAGGATTTATCCTTACCTTGATGACTGGCTCCTAGCAGGTTCCATCCAACAGGAGGTACAGAGGTCCAGGGACCTGGCCCTCCAGACTTGCTCCCAACTCGGCCTCCTGATCAATGAGGCCAAGTCCGAACTCGTGCCTTCTGAGATGATGGGCTTCATCGAGGTAGAGCTCGACTCTTGTCGAGCCAGAGCTTGGCTCTCACGGACAGGGCGGAGGTTCTCTCCTCCTTTGCCCAATAATTTCTGGTTGGGCACTTGCTCCCTGCCCGGCACTTTCTGCACCTTCTGGGCTACATGGCGGCGTGCACCTCAGTGGTCCGTTGGGCCCAGTTGCATATGCGCCCCCTCAAGTGGGATCTGGCCGCCCACTGGACTCAGCGTCATGGTCATTTCAACCAGCTGATCACTGTGACCCAGAAGATGTGGAACGCTCTCCAATAGTGGACCGCCCCAGACCAGTTGCAAGAAGGGATCCCATTTATCTGCTCCGAGCTGACAGTCATCCTCATGACCGATGCCTCTCTCATGGGCTGGGAAGCCCACATGGGGGACAAAAGGGCCCACAGGCTCTGGACCCCCGAGGAGTCCCAATGCTATATCAACCTGTTGGAGCTCAGAACAGTCAGACTGGCACTGTCAGCTTTCGCTCCTCAGCTCTGGAGTCAAGTGGTTCAAGTCCAGATGGACAATACCACGACCATGTACTACCTCAACAAACAGGGCGGCACGCACTCTTGTCTGCTGTGCAATGAGGCAATCCGCATCTGGACCCTCATGAGCCGACTGGAGGCAGATCTCCTAGCCATCCATGTGACAGGAGCCTCAAACCATCTGGCGGATGCTCTCAGCTGCTTAGGCCAGACATCCCATGAGTGATCTCTCCATCCAGAGGTAGCTTACAGCCTATTCTCCTGTTGGGGCAAACCAATAGTGAACCTGTTTGCCTCCAGGGAAAACACCAAGCTGAGGCCGTTTCATGCCCCCCCCCAACAGAACTCACTGCAGGGGGATGCCTTCTCAAGGCCGTGGACCCTAGGCCTCCTCTACGCCTTCCCTCCATCCACAAGGTGCTCCTCAAAGTGAGGAGGGACAAGGCGAAGGTGATCCCGGTAGCCCCAGACTGGCCACGCCAGTTCTGGTATCCAGATCTCCTCAGCCTCAGCTGCAGGCCCCCGGAGCGGCTTTGCACATGCCCGGACCTGATCTCTCTCAATCAGGGAAAGGTATTCCATCCAGACCTTCAGTCCCTGCACCTCACAGCCTGGTACCTGAGCAGATAGAGTTCCAGTTTTTGGGTCTTTCTGAGGACATCTACACTGTGATGGAGGCATCCAGAAAGGAATCGACCAGGAAGTGTTATGCCTTCAAATGGAAAAGGTTTTCAATTTGGTGTCACGATAAGGGCCTGGACCCTTTATCCTGTCCAGTGGCTAACATTTTTGACTACCTTTGGTCTCTCTCCAAAGGGAGTCTATAGTCATCGACTCTTAGGGTGCACCTGGCAGCCACCTCTCCTTACCGGGCGTGGGCCGGTTAGCTGACGTTGGCGCAGGAGACAGTGGTCGGGCGCTTTTTCAAAGGCCTGAATCACATATCCCCTCCAGTGGCTATCACATCTGCCAGGACGACAGGGGAGCTCCAGGCACTTTCGGTGGACTCCCCTTATCTGGTCTTCCACAGGGACAAAGTTGTCCTACTCCCCCACCTGAAATTCTTTCCTAAGGTGGTGTCAGAGTTTCACCTGAACCAGGTGTTAACTCTGCCGGTATACTACCCTAATTACACCTCGGAGGCCGAATACAGGCTCCATACTCTGGATAGGAGACGTGCTGTCTCCTACTCTAAGGAGAGGACGGGCGAAATTCGGGGTGAGGCCCGCCAGCTGCTTGTCACCTACGCTGAAGCTGCTTCTGGCAGACCTGCAGCAAAGCGGACGACTGCAAGACTGATTACATGCATTAGTCTATGCTATGAGTTGGTGGGCAAGGAGCCTCCCAGAGGGATAAGAGCTCATTCTACCTGCCATACTGCTGCATCGGTGGCTGCTTCCAGGGACATCCCTCTCCAGGAAATCTGCCGGGCTGCAAACTGGAAGTCAGCAAACACCTTCATCACCCACAACCACATCGACCTTGAGTCACGCCGGGATGCTGGTTTTGGGGCCTCAGTTTTCCAATCTTTTTGGCACTTGTCCCTTCTCTTCCACTCCCTTACTCTCCCCCCACCTTCCCCCTCCCCTTTCTTGCACTTTCCACTTCCTGTGTGTTTTGACAATTGCCTATGGCAGCATCTTCTCCTCATGTCTATTCAAGTTCTCGTTATCAATGTTATCCCTGTCCTGTGCATGCCCCTAGTACCACCTAATCTGTATGTACTCATGTGATGATAAACTGTATCCTGTAATCCTGTAATAATTAATGTCCTGCTTATTTGTTCTCATCCTGACATGGAACCTTTGTAAAAGAGCCTTAGCTCAAAGGTAATTGTAATCCTAGACTCTGATAAATAAAAAAAATAAATAAAAAAAAAATCTCTGTTTCCCAAGTAAGTATAGAGGGGGTGTTTGCCTTGCCTCCCTTCTCCCACGGGAGGGAACTGCTATGAGTCTGCCAAAGAATGTGGATGAACAACATATCCACGATCCTAGAAAAACAGGTTACTCACCTGTAACAGTAGTTCCAAGAGTGGTATACGTTGTTCATCCACATGGACCCACCCGACCTCCTCAGCTGTGGACGCACAAACCTGGCTTCCAGCGGGCGTCATGGGGCGGAGCCGAGGGATATACCACCCAGGTGAGAAGAAGGAGCCAACTTTAAGACTTCTGGTTAGATTTAAAGCGGAACGGGCCATGCCAAAGAGTGTGGATGAACAACATATACCACTCCTAGAACTACTGTTACAGGTGAGTAACCTGTATTTTCTGACCACTCCTCCAGTCTAGTCAGGTCATCCTGCAGCCCCTGATACCCTGCTAAGTCATCCATCACCGCCCCAACTTAGTGTCATCAGCGAACAGGCTGATCCTATTCCTGATGTCATGTGAGTTGTCCGCTATGAATATGCCAAACAGCACCGGCCCCAGTACTGATCCCTGTGGCACCCTGCTTGTCACAGCCCTTGGAGCCAAGAGATACCCCCACCACCACCCTCTGCTGTCTCCCCTGCAGGCCGTTCTCAATCCAGTTGGCCATCTTAGTCCCCACCCCCACGTATCTCAACTTTTCCCCCCAACCTCCCAAGTGGCACTGAATCAAAGGCCTGGCTGAAATCCAAATAGATGACATCCACAGCATGGCCCTTGTCTAATTGCCTCGTTACCTAGTCATATTATTCAAGTAGGTTGGTCTGACAGGACCTTCCTGAGACAGACCCATGTTGATAACCGTTTTGGAGCCCACCGTCTTCCAGATAGGCCATCAGCCTTTCCTTCATGGCTGTCTCCATTAGCTTCTCCACAATGGATGTTAGGCTTAATAGTTTGTAATTGCCCGGTTCATCCTTTGGGCCAATTTTATGCAGGGGCACCACATGGGCCATTCTCCAGTCTTGTGGTATGCACCGTGTCCTGGGCGGTACTGAACAGGTCTGCCAGTGGCCCAGCCAGGACCTCCGCCATTTCCTTCAGCACTCTGGGATGTATGCCATCAGGACCTAGGACCGTCAGAACATAGCGCAAAGTAACATCCTCCACAATTATACAGTGCACTGTGAGTGGGAGCAGTAACACCAAGAGCACCCCACAAGCCTGTTGTGTGCTGTACTGCAACTCGCACATAACCCCCCCCATTCCTCACAATCACCACATTTAAAAAGGAATACGGCACATGAGCAGAGCATGCAGGACTCAGAGGAAAGCTGCCTAAATTAAGGTAGGAAACGCCCAGTCTCTAGACCTGAGTTGACCTGTTTTCCTGCAAATGTCCTCAATAATTATGAAAAAAGGGGGAAAAAATACAGAAAATATATGAAGTATGTACTGAATTGTGCCTACATCTTACATTTTTCACAGACTTGTCCCAGTGGCATCTGGGCTCTTCAGCTTTCATTCAAATGATCTGTGATGTCACCATATACCCCCATTATAACAACGGCCTTTTAATTAATGGTTCGCGTTTTTTCCCATTGAAAAAGCTGTGTATTAAATGACGTAATACACACGGCACCTTTCAATGAAAAAAGGCATGAGCCATACTGTGGCTCGTGACCGCCACAAAGCGCTTTCCCTCAGCAAGTCTCACCCACAAAAGCACTCCCCTCAGGAGCACTTCAGTGGGGAGACAGTGTAGTGTGTCCTGTCTTTCTGCTGATGGTGACCTCCTGAACTCCAGTGTGTACTCCTCTCTCAAGTCCTGCTCCGCTGTTCCATGTCTCTCTCTCTCTCTCTCTCTCTCTCCGGTCCTGCTTCACTTGCATTCCTTAAAAAAAGACCGTAGCAATGAACATAACAAGCAACAAGAAGAAAAAAAGACTGCACCATAACCCTTGGCACAAGGTGACACGGATTCCTTCTTTTACACATTTTGAAATTCCTCCTGTGAAAAAACACAACCCCTCAACTAAATAAAACAAAATATGGGGTGCAGTGTGTAAAACTCGAATTTTACACACACCCTTGTTGCTGGATAGCTGTATTAACCACTCGGGGGTTTATGTGCCATCCAACAACTCGGGTGTGTGTAAACTTCTTGTGACACACTGCACCCCATACTTTATCCTATACTGTATGTAATACACATCTGCTTAGCTAGTATTCTGTACGTAATACTTACCTATTCAGCTTTTGATCTTTTATTCAAGAGTAGATTAATTTTATCTCGCTAAAACCCATAGGGTACTGTATTCTGTTTGTGCATGAAATCTCATAACATAGAAACATAGACTTTGACGGCAGATAAGGACCGCTTGGCCCATCTAGTCTGCCCATTTCCCTACCTACAGGATAGGCCGTAGATCCTAGTTAACTAACAGCCTATTTCTTCCTACCCCCCAACAAGAATTGCCTTATGTCTGTCCCATGCATTCTTGAATTCTCCCACAGTTTTAGACCCTACAACCTCCTCAGGAAGGCTGTTCCATGCATCCACTACCCTCTCTGTGAAATAATACTTCCTCACATTGCCCCTGAACCGCCCTCCTTCTATCTTTAAATTGTGTCCCCTTGTTCTTGCAAGTCTCTTTTTCTGAAAGATGCTACCCTCTTGGACTTTGCTGATTCCACTGAGGTACTTAAAAGTTTCTATCATGTCCCCCCTCTCCCTTCTTTCCTCAAGGGTATACATATTAAAATAATATGTAGAATAATATATTTTACACACTCCTGAGGTGCTACATAAACCCCAAGAGCGAAGCTCGACTGGTTTATACAAGCATCCATCACTGAGGGTGCATGTAATATTTGACTTTTACACACTACCCCATGTCATATTTTATATAATTGCCGAGTAGTATTTCCTCACCTTGAAAACACTACCCAGCAATTATAAACAAACTGGTTCTGGTAGCACAGTTGTACTGGAGCA
The DNA here is from genome assembly GCA_016271365.2 of Neoceratodus forsteri. Lineage (NCBI taxonomy): Eukaryota > Metazoa > Chordata > Ceratodontiformes > Ceratodontidae > Neoceratodus > Neoceratodus forsteri. The sequence goes on along the minus strand of CM028131.1, from coordinate 152,215,258 downwards.
CAGTTTCCTTTTTACTTATTTTTTTTTGTTCATTTTTGGCCCCAAACTAGACATAAAGTAACTGAACAGCAACTACATTTATGAAGAAGCATGTGAAAACACTTACTCCAAGTCCATTTAGTGTGACCCATTCTGTGTGTGTGTGTGTGTGTGAGGGAGGAAATGCGGACATGCATGGAGGGAGAGAAACCTCCGCTGTTATATTGGCAAATTATAACCAGATTTCCCTATAGGAGAAAATGCTCCCCAGTTATTTATTTTTGTTTACCAGGTGGGTGCACTAGCCAAGTTATGACTATTTTCAAGCACAAACCGGGAAAAATACAAGGTCAAATACAGCACAGCAAAGTAACAGAGAACAATGTAGGCTACTGAAGTAGTAGGGTTTTTATTTTTGTTATTTTGCACCTGAAGGGCATTTCTTAAACAGGATGGATATTTTGGGAACAGTACCTGCTGTTGGGAAAATGTCTGCATACTACTGTACAACTACAGAAATGCTGTGTCATCATCATGTGTTGCAAAGTAATACATGCACATTTCTAACCCCAGGAATTCTTTAATATTCTTAACTCTTGCAGTCAGCCTGTAGAGTTGAACTGCCTGGAGGATGGAACGTATGTAAATGATGGAACACATCATTGGCTAGTGCCACCATTCAAACGGCTGCCCTTACCAACTGCTGCGTTCCATAACACTCAGATTTCATTCTCCGCCTGCTAGTCAAGATGCCTCGGAGATTTCTCTTCACAGTCGTGATTTTCATTGTTGATTTTTGTTGTTTACATCGTAAAACAAGTAACGTTTAAATCCATTTTTCATCTGCTGCCTTTACTTTCTGTTAAATTAGTTAGTGTTAAGTTAGTTTGATTTAGCGGTTCTTCCCAGTTCTCTGTAACTGTCAAGGAACAGACACGGATATAAGGTTTTTTACTTATTTTAATTTTACTATAGTTTAGTACATTACTACTCTTTTTTTTGTGTGAACCGATACTTTTCAGATCTTTTTTTGCTAGTCTCATTACATATATATATATATATATATATATATATATATATATATATGAAAACTGGCACTAGCGGGTTTAAAAATTGTGCTCAGTATGGAGAGATTTTCGCCAAAGCAGACAAACATGACAAATGTGTTGTCCGTCTCAGTGAATCTTATTTCAAATCTGAGTGTGAAATTTGTAAAACTTTTCCAGCAAAAACTATCAAAAAAAAAAACTGGAAAGATTTAAAAGGAATATGGCTCCATCTAATGAACTGGGCGATATTGGCTCTGACCAGCCTACTTCCTCCACTAATTTGGGTGAAACCACAGACCCAGAGCCATCTACCCTGAATAAGGGTGAGCCATCGAAAACTAAGCGAACCGGCTGACAAACCGGAACTGGCAAAGAAATTAAAGAAAACAAAACATACAGAACCCCCTGCTGGAAAGCCTAAGGGGACATCTGTGGAGAAAACTATGCCTTCACCATTGCTCAGGCACTGAAGCTTATACAGGCATTGCAAGGATTGATACCGGTTCCGGTTCCACAGGTAGCGGTCAATCCTGCAGTTCAGCAACCGGTAACCCCGGTTGCATCCTCGGTTCCTGAGACCAAGGATTATGAGGAATTTGAGGAAGATGATGATGAGGAGCCCACTGAGCCTGAAGCATCCCCTGATCAAGAACTAGAATTTCCACCAAGATTACCTGAGGATTTTTCCACACATTTCACTTTTGTGAACAAGAAGGTGGATGCCTTGGACATCACTACCAGTGAGGTGGTGGAAGATGAGGAAGAAGTGGAATTTGTTGACCTCATGGGACTGACCCCAACTAAGAGACTACTGTTACCGACAAAAAAGTTTCTGAAGAAACACATTTTGAAAATACTTCAAACCCCAAATTCTGTACCACCCTTAGACAAAAGGGCTGACAGGAAATATCAGCTAGACAGGGCAGGGGCAGAATTTGCATTCTCCCACCCTGATCATGAAGGTGTTGTACAGACTGCAGCCTGTGACAGGGTAAACGTGCCTTTGGCATCTCACCCTCCAGACAAGGATTCGAGGACGATCGACAGCATGGCCAAGAAAGGCTATCTGTCAGCTTCCCTGTCAATCAGACAGTCTAATTATATGGCTTATGCTAGGTTGGGAAATACGCTCGATCTCATACTATTCAACGGTGAGGCTGTAAAGGAGGGGAGGGTGGAGGACCTGCTGGTAGGGAGTGACCACCACTCGGTGTGGTTCATGCTCAATATGAGCGGAATTGGTTGACTTCAGACATGCTGATTTTGGAAGGATGGGTGTAATCTTAGAGGGGCAATGGACAGGAATTCAGTCACACTGGGATGTGAACCAGAAATGGGAAAAAAATCTAATTGTAGCTTGTGGAGGCTACTGAGACCTGTACAAAATCGCACAGCAAATAGGGAAGGGCTAAGAAGCCAACCTGGATGAGTAGGGAAGTCTTAGAAATGGTGAAGGCGAATAAAATAGCATTCAGCAGATACTGAGGAGGGGAGGAGTACATGAAGAAGTCCAAAGAAGTTACAATGGGAGTCAGGGCAGCTAAGGCTTCCCAGAAACTGAGGCTGGCACAGGGCATCAAGGACAGGGAAAATTATTTCTTCAAATATATATGGGAAAGAAGGAGCTGCAAGGACCAGATAGTGAGGATTAGGAGGGACGGGGTGGGCAGAGAGAGAGAGGCGGAACAGGCAGAAGCACTACATGAGTACTTCTGTTCTGTATTCACGAGGGAGAAGGGTGGGCAACTACCGCTGGGGTGGGCGAGGGTGATGGACGGAGTAATCACTGAGTGCAGAGTGTTGGAAGGTCTAAGGGCTCCGAGGGTGGATAATGCACTTCCAGCTGCATTAACACTTGCGGTCACCCAGAAGGCAGTATCGCAGCAGAGGATGGAACCCTCCTTCCCATCCCCGGAGCAGGAGAGAATCCTCTGGGACACTCAATCCTCCTCCCCATGGCCGGCCCCAGATGATGCCAGCTCATTCCTGAACTCGGGCTGCTGCTGTTGTGAGCGACAGCGCTACTGCTGCGCCAATGAGCTGGTGGCATGTGAGTAACCCTTTTAGGTGTCCATACAGGCTCTGATGTAACCTTACAGAAAAACAAAACAGCAGTGTAAGCACACACAGAACTGATGATCTGAGTGGATTCATTTAATGACAAAGCAAGGAAACCAGTACTCAGACTAAACCTAATCCTGCATGTTTCACAGCAACTCTCTGGAGGCTACATGGCATATATACATACACACATAAAATCAAGAGAAATTCTCCGGACGTGTTGAGAATCAAATGTGTTTGACATGTTATTAAAACCAGCCTGCCTGGAGCCATGTGATTTGGCAATAAAATATCTTGGATACCTGACAGAACATTAGCAGCTCTTTATTCCTTCTTTTTTTCACAAATCAAATTGGAGGTACACAATTGAGTTTTTCATTATGAACCATTTACCACTGTCATTTCTATGAATACCCAAATGCTGGAAAAATAAGCATCATTTGCCTGACAGAGACAATTTATGTTGTGATCCAGAGAGTAAGTGCTGGGATCATTACAGAGCTTAGCTTCTCCCGGACCTTTTTCCCCGATGCCACCATCTCACATTTCCCATGGCAGTTTAATGTTTTACTTTCAGAATGTGTTACAGATCAAACAAGCCCTTTCCTACAGCCCAGCTCAGGTGAAATACTGGCCAACAGATGGATGCTGCATTCAAATTCTTAACCCCCTCCCCCCAACATATAATATATATTGATTGCTAGATAAATATTTCTATTATATTACTGATAAGGGTGTAAGTGAGAACACACAACAGGGTTTACGGTCACACTTGGGTACATGTATGCCTCTGGCACACTGTGAGGTATGAGTCAAAGCCAAAGGCATTTAATCACCAAGAAATGCATATATCTAACAGTGATAGCACACCCTGAGGCATGTTATATTCTCACTCTAGGTCCACAACGACAATGAAGGTACAGTAATTAGAATGATGCATCTTCATACAGTGAGGATGTGCTGGGCTAACATCACTGTTAAAGGTGGCCACTGAAAAATCAGGATGTGGGATTTTTTTTTTTGCAACTGAATAATAAAAGGCATGGAATAGATCAGATATGTCACAGCCTTAATGACAATTTCACAGGTATATACAAACATACATAAGGAATATGTCATAGCCCCACTGGGGAATATCAATGATATTTTTCCCGAATTCAAGCTTGACCTTCTGATATCATGAGTGGCGGAGCCAGAAGTGATGTCAAAGATCAACCTACACGAGGGGAAAAGATCTCTGATATTTCCCAGTGAAGCCATGACATATTTGTTTTCTTCCAAGGCTTGTGAATCTTATTAGTTTGGTGTGTTTCATGATTTTTTAAATGTTAGAATACTGTTTTGACGTATGTTTATTCTTCAGGATGACTGAGCCGGCTGTGCTCAAGGATGGCTGTTCACTGAGGGTGTGAGTCAGCAAGTCAACTTGTTAGTGCTTCAGTGCATGTTTCTGTTCAATTGTCTCGGGAGTCATCGACATAGGATGTGGCTGAGGGACCGCGGCGTTCGATGTTGAGGTGTCCTGGGGAAAGGAGCCCATTTATGGGGTCGACGAGAGGGAAGTGCCAGTTGCAGGAGGGAGGGTGAGCACCGTGAGGTAATATGGGAACACATATGCCAGTAAAGAAATGCTGTGAGGAAAATAGTGCAGTTTCTTGATTTCAAAAGTTTTTTTTTTTTTTTAAGATGCAGAGAAGTTTACTGTGAGACTACCAGTTTGAAAGTGAAAGGTTGGAATTTGGAGCTGGCGCTTGAGTCAGCTGAGGAACATAAAAGTGAAAGTGTATTGCTCATGCTGTCAGCGCTAGCCAATCCCAAACGATCGCGAGGATATTTTTTGGCATGGGGACCTACAGTGAAGATATGCTGATATTCTTTCTCCAGATGGGGACAAAACAAAAATATGAGTAAGTGCCAGAAAATATCCTCACAAGCACTGGATAAAATTATATATATATATATATATATATATATACACATATACACACAGTATATATACACACACACACAAAACGGGTGAGTTGATAACACATGAAATAAAAACACATATCACTCACCCCCATTGTATAACTAGGCAGTGACGTATGCACTGTGATACCTTCTTACAAATATACACATGGTGCATACGTCAGCAGGTGATATTCTCACTCTGCCTACGTCAGGAGAACCACCTCCCTAACCGAACTACTTCTTAGTAGAAGTAACCGATACAAAAATAAGGTAGCATATACTACCAAAGAAATACCTCTGTATCTGAAACAAACACGGCATTCATAAAACAGAAAAGTGCCTACGATAAGTAACGTAGCGCAAAGTAACATCCTCCACAATTATACAGTACACTGTGAGTGGGAACAGTAACACCAAGCACACCCCTCAAGCCTGTTGTGCACTGTACTGCAACTCACACATACCCCCCAACCATTCCTCACAATCACATTTAAAAAACACCACTAGTAAAAATTCCTGCCAGGAATATGCAGCCCATGTTCATCGGCGTTGCTCCAAATCATAGCGCCCCATAAGAAAGTAGCAAAATCAACCCAGACAGCTGGTGAAAACAACCCATAACGGATGAACAAATAAAATATCCAAACAACATACACATAAGCACAATGTTGCAAAGAACATACATTTGACATACAACAATACTAGATCCCAAAATTTTAAGCTTAAAACTTCTCTTTGTAAAACTACTAAGCATTCCAGATTATTTTCCCAGAGGGTGCCACCCATTTGAAATACACTCCCTGTGGACGTTGTAAACGGTGGCAATGTTGAACAATTTAAAAAAAGATTAGACTCCTATATGGGTGATAGGAAATTCTCCTTCCACTGCTGAAGAGCCGGTGGCAAGTTCTTAATGGGCATACGCCTCTTGAACTTGTACACATCAATGAATCTATGAACAATTTTAAAATGTGAAAATAAAATGGCAAACACACTTTGGACAGCAGAAACTCCGTGCAGAACAACCTACAAAAATCCCGCCCACAAACACTGGTACACCAATGAGAAAGCATTACACATTTGAACAACCAATCAGAATGCAGCCATTCATAAAACTAACAAATGAAACACCATAACTTTTCCAATCACAGACTAACGCACAAACACCATTCATGCAAACTTGATACTACCGAAAACCCCACAGCTTTAAACCAGACATAAAAAATAACACCTACAACCACTCATTATAAAAACAAAACTACTTAATAAAGCAGCTTAAAAACAATGCCCTATTGTATAAATCACACACATGATGGGCAGGAGTGTGCTATGTGAAAATTCAGCACTCGTGAGATATGCAGAGCTCACTCTGCAGGAGTGTGAATATTTTGCACTCGTGCAGATATTTGCCATATTCCACCTTCACACATCATGCATCCGGTTTATACAATAGGGGTCTCTCTTTCGTTTTTGATGCGTTTTGTGGTGTTTTATTTTGGGTTTCTTGCTGTTTCCAAGGTGAATTATATAGGTGTTCTTGCACCCATTTGACGTGTTTGCAGTTCTGTGTGTTTATTGGTTGTTCTGTTCCAGTATCTTTGGGTTGCTCTGTGTAGATGTGAATGGGTTTTACATTTTTATTGGTTGTTCTTGATTGTGTTAAGCTGGTATTGGTTGCTGTGTTTGTGAGAGGTGTGGCATTGTTTAAGTCCGTTCGTGAAGGAGGGCGTGGTAGTTTTATTTATTGGGAAGTTTTTATATAGTGTACTAGTTTTATTTTATTTTGTGTGTGTTTCCTCTCTGCCTGTTTCTTCAATACAGTCATGGTGTCAGCGTGGCTCAGTTGGTAGCATATCTGCCTCTGGACCAGAAGGTTGTGGGTTCTCGTCCCACACAGAGATTGGACTTCCACCTAAAACGCTAGCATGCAAGTGCAGTAGTGGGGGGTGCTGTACTGCTGGGGTGTGCTGTCCTTCGAACGAGACGTTACATCGAGGTCCCTTCTACCCATCCTGGTGCTGTTCTGGTGGGCGTCCAGGTGGAAGTAAAAGAACCCAGGGCACTCTTCACAAAAGAGTAAGGGACATTCCCGGTGTCCTGGCCAACATTCCCCTTCCCATAAACTGGTTCATGCAATTGTCCATGTTGTGTGTGGGTGCCGATGTGTGACATGGCCGCCACTACACATTCAGTCACTTCACCATCAGTCTAATATTCCTTGTAAAGTGCTTTGGGATACACTGTGTAAGAAAAGCACTATATAAATGCTGATTCTTCTTCTTCTTCTTTATCAGCTGTTCTGCACGAGGATCTTGTGCTGGTTTTTAACTGTTTAAAGCTCTTCATTTTTTTTTTCACTTTTACTTTGGGGAATGTTTGCTGGGTACTTGGGGTGCGATGTATCTGCAGTGTTCAGCATAAACAAGCATCTTTATTTATAAAAATAGCACTATTTGCCACAAAGGACCATAGTGCTAGTACAATAACTAATAAAATCAATAAAAACAAGTAAAAATCACAGCTGTGAAATTCCATTTTTCATATTTGTCAGATTTACACAACACTAGAGAAGGCAAGATTAAACATATACGTTTTCAATGCAGATTTCCAGTCAGGTACTTTCTCATTCGACGAGGTAGAGAATTCCACATGGTGGGGGTCACAAATTCAAATGTTCCAGCCCCAGAGGTCTTCAAACAAACCCTGGGAATCTCTAGTAATCCCTCATCGGCAAAGCGGAGTGGGCGGTACGGGCGAAGAAGCTCTTACAGATAACTCGGCCCCTGTCCGTGTAGGGTCTTTTAAGTCACCAAACCAACCTTGAAGGTGATCTGCCACTGAATAGGCAGCCAGTGCAGATCACGCAGCATAGGCGTGTCATGGCAACCTTGGAGGTAGCCCAAATTGGGGAGAGTAAATATAAGGGACAACTAAGGGGCAAGGTGGCCAGAATACTGGGCAGCCCAAGGCAGAATAAAACAACCAAAAGTTAGAAAAGGAAGAAGGAAGACAGATAGAAAAGAAATGACTGACTCCTCCCCTGACCCCCCACCCCGCCTCTCCCTTCACAGCTTTTCTCTTTTAATGCTTGAGAACGAGAAGGGACCTAGAGCTCTCCCAACTCGAGGTCAGGGTAAACAGCTATCTTGAGAGCAGAACTCTAAGAAGTTGGAGGTCCATGGAGAGGCTAAAAAAAGGAGAAGTAGAAGAACAGGGAGGAGTAGAAGATCATAAGTGGGAGGGAGTAGTCAGAGGCCTAGAAGGCCACCCTTTCTTCCTAGAATTTAAAGGGAAGGTTTGCAGGATAATTTCTGAAGGAGAGCTCCCCTTCTCTGGTAGCAAATTCTGTTTGTTACATAAAAAGCATGTCTTACCTCCTGGTCTTCTATTCATTCTTACCTTCTTCCTCTTAGAGCGTTTTGCCACCCCCCCGCCTTTTTTTTTTTTTAAAGGATCACAGATGTGGACCTTTGTCGCCCTTTCAGACTAGGGTCATTCCGGAGTGTTATCAAAAAAATGACAACCCCACACCTGGCAAAGGACCATTTCCAACCTCAGGATCCAGAGGATGTTTGAGATTGAACAGTCTCTGACACAGTTGCAGGGCAGCTCAGCCAGGCTGAGAGGAAAGAAGGTTTGACCCCCAGAGAGAGAGTAGGGCTGAAAGCCAGAGGCAGATTCCAAGAAGGAGCTATCACAGTAGACACAAGGGCTCTAAAGGAAGCCAGCATGATGTAATATCAAGTCCTCAGGGTTTGCCTGGAAGCTGACCCTTTCCCCGACTCTCATCCCATGGACGGTGGGGGTGGGGGGTAACCACAGGAGGAGGAGGAGGCCATTCACAGGCCTGGAAAGGCATGCGGACTTGACAGGTTTGGCGAGTACTTCCTAGAACTGGGAGAAGGAACATGCCCCTGTAGAACCTGCTGTGCCCTGCGAGAAAAGAAATGGGCCCCCCCGGAAAGGTGAGGATACCACCCTACACAGGGCAACGGGTGACAATCAGGATAGGCGAAGCCATGAAGTCTGCTTAATGCAGACCAAGGACTCTACCAGCCTGGAAGCCACTTCATTGGTGTTGTAGACTGCCCTAGAGAGGTGTCTTGCCAGCTCCAGGCCTTGCGCAGATAGGCCAATGGCTTGCCTGGTTTCCGCACTGTCAGACGGTGCTGCAAGGACCTGTCCCAGCAGTGTCCAGATGTGCTTAGCATAGGACATCTGGTGTAATTGATGAACCAGAATCAACAGAAGGAGGTGTGCAGAAGCAAACAGTCTCCTCCCCCATTGGTCGAACTCTGGCGAGTCCGTGTAAGGGGGTAGTCGTGAGAAAGGCGACGGCATCCAGATGGGGTATCCAAGAACCCCAGTCCTGATAAAGGCTGTGGCATGGCACCTGGAGACCCTGCCAATGCACAGTATCTGCGCATATAGTCCCTGGAGCAGGAGAAGGGTCGGTGGGACATTGCCAGATGGCGTGTGATGCCTCCCTCAATGGTCTTGGCCAGGGAGGAATGACCAACCCGTCAGCACTGTATTCACACAAGAATGACAGCACTGCATGATTGGGATTCCGTCCAACGAAGTGGCTTAAACAGAGCTCCTTCATCATCTCCACCAGGAAACATCGACAGGGCACAATCTCTCCCAACAGCAGAGATGTGGCATGAGGAATCCTCTTCCTCCATGGGGAAGTCGAAGATGAGGAGGAGAAGTCAGATTCAGAGCTTGGTGGAGCAGCTGTTTAGAGTCTGAAGATGATCTCGGTGATGGCCCTAAGATAACGAGGGAAAAAAGTCACCCCATCTCTGAACTATTCCAAAGTAAAAGGGTCTTCGGGGCCAAGAAACCCTGGAAAGGGGAGGAAGAGGCGGCAGAGTGACCAGAGGAGGGATAGCCTGGCCATGCCAAGATGATCTGCTGCCAGAGCTAGGAGGCTGTGCAAAGTGCCCTGACCAGGAGGTTGCTCCTGAGGGAAAACCCCCAAGTGGGGAGGCTGGAGCCGTGCAAGATCCTCTGAAAGGCTTCCATCCCCACCCACTGCAGAACCCCTTCCTAGAGAAGGGAAGGCAAGGAAGTGCCTGAGCCACGACCCCCTCCCCCGCCCCTTAGCACCATGGAAGAAACCTCAATAAGGTCACTGCTCGGATACAGTCCCACCAATCCTCCTCTTTATAGAAGAGGATCTATCCCTCTAAGGCGGCCCAGTCGACGAAATCGGGCTGACCACTTTGGAAAGAGTAACCCCTGCTCCTCTTATGGAGGTGCAGGAGTCCTCCTGAGGGTCTCATCATCAGCTGGAATTTAGATCACAGTGGGTCTGGGTCTGGCAGCAGTGCCGACTGCAGTGTTGCCAACGGAAACGGCACCAGATATGACGCTGCCGCTCGTACAAATCCTGGAAGTGGTCCCTAGGAGTCCCTCTGCACCAGAACTGGCTCCAGAGGAGTCCAGAATGGTGGTGCCAACCATGGCATCATCTGCCAATGGTGACACTGGCCTGGAAAGTCCAGCAGGCCCTGGACACGTCCGAGCAAAGTCCAAGGAATCCGTAACCCAGTCACCATCATCCTGGGCATCATCCTCTGAAACAGGAGGCGAGACCAAGGAAATCTCCAACTGGGTCACTCCCCAAACTTGGGACCCTCCCGTGCCAAGGGAGGCATCCGAAGGGGGCCTGGACAAGCCATCAACTCCGCCATGCTCACTGGCAGCAGAGGTGGAGGCGGGAGCTCGAGCAGGCGCCGACTGCAGTATCCAGGGGACCTCCCGAGAAGAGCCAGCATATAGCCGTGACTCTAACTTGGGAGTTGTCCAGGCCTCCAAAGAGGCACCAGACTATGAGGGGTGACAAGCCACCCTCCCGGAGGAAGATGGCCTTCCCACTGACCCCTTGCTGGGGGGACCCCTTGCCCCAGCAAGATGAGGTGCAGAGGGGATCCTTTCCCTGCTGGCTTGTATAGGGCCAGGGGAGGGGGGCGCACCGGGGCCGAAGATCTTTGTCTTGGTGTCTCGAGCAGTGACACCCACCGTAGTTGGGGTTCTCACCAACCGCATCACACGGATAACAAAGGTACGGAAGCACATGGAGAAGCAGGCATCACATCGGTCCATCATGTGGCGGGGACCAGACAAGAGAAACAACAGTCGTGGGGGTCAGATACTGTTTTGTAGTTGCAACAGGAGCATCAGTGCATGGGGGCAACTCCCGATCGTTTAGACTTGGTACAATGCCCCAACCCCGACATACTGTCACACAAAAAAGAAATAAAACAGGAATAAACAATACCTGACACTGAGAGAATAAAAAAATAAAACAGAAAACCTCTGGCACCGAACAGCACCGGTACTCACAGCACCACTACACTTGAGGCCTAGGCATGACGCAGTTGAAGCACTCTTCCCATGCAGGATCCAACCTTGATGGCAGAAAAAACAGAACTGAGTGTTGGGAGGAGTCAGCACTGGTTACTGGCCAACCCACAAGCCCCACACAGATCGCTGGTCTCGTGGGTCGTGCCGTCCCAACATCAACTCCTCCAGCTCAGAAAAAATTAAAGAGGCAATGCTCTTTTTCCTTCCATGCAGGGTCCAGACCTCAGGTAGGACCTATCAATAATCAATGGTGAAAATTAATTTGGGGAAGATCGATTAGTATCTGAGACACAGCATGTGTTCATTATAACTCCCTGTTCATTACATTGAGCGATCGCTGAAAAAAAGAGGACATAGTATAATACAGAAACTACATGTGCAGTATACAACTACGCACTCGCCCCTTTCAAACAACAAGTGAGTGAAGCAGAGAGACGGGAAAATATATAGCAGCTTTTTTTTTCTATATTTAATTGTTTCCTCCCCACAGGAGGACTTGTCTTCAGAGCCTGGCTGCCCCCGATCCAGTTCTCCTCAGGTGATTCCACTATTGATTCCTCCTCATGGCGGGGACGGAGAGAGGAGTGCCAGCCCCCACCCCCACCCCGGAGCACAATCCAGAAGCCAGGTAAAGCTGGAACCAGGGACATAGTCAAGCCATCATGGGGAGCCTAATAGCTCCATTTTCTAGTTTTCTTCCCTCCCCTTGTTGCATGCAATGCCCTCCTTTCGTGTTGCTCTCCTGTCCCACACTACCCTTCAAGCCTCCATCTCAGGGCAGTCGTTCAGCGAGGAACGGCATCCCACCCACCCCGGGAGATGAGAGCAGTCCTCCAGATTCTCAATCCTCTCCCTACCTGGCTGACCCCCTGGCAGCCCTTGCTTGCTCTGGAATGGGGTCGCTGGTGTGAAGCGAGGTGTGGTGTCCAGTGCCTCAACCTTCAGTGCCACCAATCCGGCTTTGTACAGCAACTTTAACTAAACTAAAATCTCCTTCCTTGTTCACTTTGCAATAGTACTGCTAAGCAAAACTGGGCATCTAGCCCTCTCGATTATTCCCACTTGCTCGTACCCAAACTCTTGAGGCAGGCAGCTTTGCAGCTTTATCTGTTCCAGACTTTCATTTAATTAAATATTTTTGTTTGCTTACTTGCATCAGTGCCGGCATTGAGACAGTGAGACACAGAAGGCAGACTGAACAAAACACAACCCAGAAGTCAGTAGCTAGGCTAGACTGGACTGCTGTGTGTCAAGCAATCGTGTCTACTCACTCGCCCTAACTACAACACTTCTCCCCTATGGCACAATCACCATGACTGCCCCGATAGTCTGATACAATCATTATTATTTTCTATTTTGTCAGTTGATTGACAAGAAACATGCTCCCTGTCTGCTCTTCCTGATCACACTCAGCCACAAAATAAACAAAGTAGCTAATTTTCCCAGGAGCCACACATGACGTGTTTTAATGAGATTTTGCTATGAAAGGGTTTATTATAGCGAGGGAACTCTGTGCGTGTTTGTGTGTGTATATTATATATACACACACATATAACATGGTTGTGAACTTTTCCGCACAGAAAAGGCAATCTTTTAGAAAGTGGGTAAAACTATTTCAGCCTTCTGATTGGCTGAAGGACTTCTCTAGCTGGGCATCTATCAGACAACAGATGCCCGGCTATTAAAAGTACCAGCCCAGCCAACCCCATTACCAGAATCATGCTGCCCAGCCTGCTGTGTAATTGGGTGAAACCCCCTCATTTAGTTTTTAAATGTCCACCATTTTGTTTCTCTCGCTTAGCAGGACACGGTGACACACAATGCTGCTGATTAAAACTACAACCTATGGTAAGCGCTGCCTCTCTTCTGCATTCCCAACCCTCCAAAACTAAAAAAACGTTTTGTAATGCTTACATTTGTTGTTGCTGCTTCATTTCACCTCCCCTGATCTGCAGCTCCTGACCCTTCACCTGAGCTGCTGCTTGCGGTATATCTAATGACCGCATTCTGTGTTCCACTCGCGGTACATTTACCAACCGCATTGTGCTATATTAAATGTTAACAAAATAAAAACACACAATAGTGCTGCAGAACTCGGATGGAGCAGGGGTGAAGTAAAAACACTGTTGAGAAGAAACCATGCTACCCGCAACTCCACCCCGTAATGGTGTCAGCTTCTGGCAACTCAAACACACACAAAAAATGAACCTGCAGTACTGCAACAGTTTGTGTCCCCCGCTTTGCAAGTATGTAAAATAAATAAATTCTCTTGTTTTAAAGGTGCTGTTGGTGGGGGGGGGTTACTACAATAGAATGGTTCTAAAACCTCTGTTTCTGGGGCACGGGCATTGAACAGGGCATGGAGCAACACACAACTGGAGGAACTACTTTAACAAGGAAAGGTTCTGTTGTGGCATTTCCTTTATTTTCACACAGACTTCCTTACTAAAATTATTACATAATTAAAATATACACACATGCCCATTTTCTAAGTGCAATAATACCCTCTAGAGTGGGCGGTATGGGCTATACCCTTCCTTCCAGGGGCTATAAGGCCCTTCCTGGACAGGCGGGTATAGCCCAATACCGCCCACCCTGTCAGGTATTATTGCTTGCTTAATTCCCTGTACACCTGTAACTAATCTCTCAAACAAAGCTATATATCTGCACTAATCAATTACAGCTATATACCAGCACTAATTAAAGCTGTATATCTGCACTAATCAGTTACAGCTATATACCAGCACTAATTAAACCTAAACATCTGCACTAATCAATTACAGCTATATGCCAGTACTAATTAAAGCTATATATCTGCACTCAATCACAGCTCTATACCTGCACTAATTAAAGCTATATATCTGCACTAATCAATCACAGTTATATACCTGCACTAATTAAAGCTATATATCTGCACTAAATCAATTACAGCTATATATCTGTACTAATTAAAGCTATACAGCTGCACTAATCAATTAGCTATATACCAGCACTAATTAAAGCTGTATATCTGCACTAATCAATCAATTACAGCTATATGCCAGCACTAATTAAAGCTATATATCTGCACTAATCAATCAATTACAGCTATATGCCAGCACTAATAAAACGTACACAGCTGCACTACATTAAACCCTATGGACACCACTAATAACACAATTAACACAGCATTAGGAAGCTAGCCAAACCAATTAACAAGCTGCAAAACAACCTGGAAAAAGGACACTTACACAAAACCCTCCCAAACCCAGAACGCTCCCATACTCCTACCTGCACTCACTACACAACATTCTCTCCTTGCTGCAACAGACCTTCGGGTGACATAACGTGATCACAAATGCAATCTCCATAACAATAACCATCCTAATGTATTATATTTAATAAACAATGGGCAAGGGTGGAACACTCAAGTATATGAATTGAGGGGGGTAATCTGGGCAATAAAGTCACTCGCCCTTTGGGCTCGTGGCCTTATAGCTCTACTTAGCCCCCTCAATGTGTATACAACCCTGTATACCACATTAACCCATTATTTATTCAATATATCTTACATGGATGGGAGCTTAACCACATACACAAGGCCATCATTTATTTCCTTGTCTACCTGTGACTAATCTATCAATTAAAAAAAATTATACTTACATTAATTAAACAATTACAGCTATATAGTCTATTACCTACACTAATAAAATGTATATACCTAAAGTACATTAAACCCTATGGGACAATACTAATAACACAATTAACACTGGCAGATAAGTTACCAGGACTGGATGGTATCCATCCTCGAGTGTTAAAAGAACTTGCAGCAGAGCTAGCAGGCCCTATAGATAGTATTGTTCAGACGATCATTAAAGGATGGAAATGTTCCAGATGATTGACGGACAGCTAATGTGACACCAATATTCAAGAAAGGATCAAAGGCAGACTACAGGAACTATAGACTCATAAACTTGACCTGTATAATCAATAAAATCATGGAAGAATTCATAAAAGAACAATTAGATCTACATATACAAGAAAATGGATACGTAGATATCTCCAGCATGGTTTCATGCCTAAGAGATCTCGCCAAACTAATCTTGTTAAACTCTTTGAGCCAATTAGTAAGGCATTAAAGGATGGTTTACTGATGGATGTGATCTACCTGGATTTTTTGAAGGCCTTCGATCTAGTCCCTTGTAAGGAGCTTGTTATTAGACTAAATGAATTAAAGGTAAAATCGATCATTTAAAAAAGGATTCTGGCCTGGTTGAAGGTTAGAAGGCACTGCATGTGCATTGGGGGTTTCATGTCAGACTGGGGGAAATGTGGCCAGTGGGGGTCCCTCAGGAATCTGTTCTGGGCCCAACCCTGTTCAATTTATTTGTATCATCACTGCAGACATCTAACAACTCATGGTAAGCAAGTTTGATGATGATACTAAAATTAGGAGCAGTAGTAAACAGTGAACAAGCTATAAGAAAATTTCAAGAAGATTTAAATCAAATAGGAATATGGGCAATAGAAAATAAGATGGCCTTTAACATTGATAAGTGCAGTGTTATGCATTTTGGAAAGAAGAATGGATTAGCACAATATTCCCTGAATGGTGCAGAACTTCGAAGCACTGACAGTGAAAGAGACTCAGGAGTACTTATCACAAAAGATCTGTCATTTAAACAACACAGCATGGAAGTGACCAAGAGAGCTAACAAAAAGAACCACATACTCCGGAATATCGAAAGCAGGGAGAGTGCAAACTTAATGCCACTTTATGGGTCATTAGTTAGACCCCAAATGGAGTACTGAACTCAGTTCTGGTCTCCTTATCATAGGGGAGATATTAAATGCTTGGAAGTGGTCCAGAGGAAAGCAACTAAGAAAATGACAACGCTAAAACATCTGCTATATGAAGAGAGATTGCAGGGTTTGGGGTTATGTACTTTAGAATATCGACGTCTTAGAGGTGACCTGTGCCTTGTATATACAGCCTGTAGGAACAGAGATCCATGGGAATTTCTTGGATTGGAAGCAAGGATATCAAATAGGAAAAACAGAGCACATAGCTATCAACTAAGGGGGGAAAATCTATAAAACAAACTAAAGAGGGGCCTGGATGAACCAGAGGGAGGTAGTTCATTGGAATGGTCTCTCTGGAGAGATAGTATCTAGGGACACAATCAATACTTTAAAGAAAAAAAAAGGATGGATAGCTGTGTCGGAAGAACTTTATTCCATTAAATAATGGTGAGTCTGATTGGAGGAAGCTATTGACTTGTACCCATCCTATGAACACATCATTATGAAGCTAGTCAAATCAAATAACATTCTGCAAAGTAACTTGGAAAAAAGACACACAAAATCTTCCCAAACCCAGAAACCCCCCCACACTCCTAATTGCATTCACTATATACCATTCCCTCCTTGCTGCAAGCGACCTTCAGGTGCCATAATGTGATTGCAAATGCCACCTCCATAACAATAACCATCCTAATATATTATATTTAATAAACAATGGCTAAGGGTGGAACACACATAAGTATACCCATCTTGGGGGTTAATTAGGGCAATAAAGTCATAAGCCCACATAGCCATAAGCAGCCCCCACAATGGGTATACATTCTTGTATACCACCCTTACCCATTATTTATTCTACATATATATATATATATATTTATGGGGTATGCCACGCCCCTCAAGAAAACACCACCGATATTTTTCCCAAGTGCAGTTTGACCGTATGTTATCACAAGTGGTGAAGCCATGAGTGATATCAAAAGGTCAAACTGAACATTTCAGACCCACTTCACTATTACTAGGTCTCCATGTCCCTCATCGATTCCTAGTCTGGACCCAGGTCCCCCCAGAGACACTCCAACTTTACCTTACACCAAGGAGGATACAGTTGCACTCCTGCAGCACACTAGCGCACCCTCCCCCCAGTACTCTAGTGTGTGGGGTGGGAAATGTGCACAAGGGGGTGCTTCACTGACTCCACCTGATGCTGTAACATGGCTTCCGCACCTTTGTTGGTGGAAGCCACATGGGCGGAATCATTCTCGCTTCCATCAAGCAAACTATAAGACTCATCGTTTCTCTATGTCTGGTTATGTGCCAAGTGTTGGCGAGACCCAGCTGTTCCCTCCCTGCTCAGAGTGAGGGCAAGCAGGAGCATGAGAAAAGGCCAGTTGGAAGGTGCTCTAACAGTGGAATATCCTGGAGGAAGGAACCTCAGAATGGGCAACAACGTAACAATTGAGTGTGAGCATAAAACTTATATAAACAGCGACACTAGAGGTCTTGGTGGTAGGATAGGGTATTGTGGACAGATTGGGTAGACCAATGGTCTTTTTCTGCCATCAATTTCAACAGTTCTATGTAACAGCAACAGGAACTAAATATGAATAGTGTGAAATGGCTATGATTTGTGTCAGCACAGACCTCCGGCCCCCACCAAATGTATAAATATTATAGAAGTATGTCAGCAGAAAAGGATTCCACTGGCCCATCTAGTCTGCCCCCGATGGATACCATATGACACACTAGGAATAATGTGAAAGCAAGGCCAGACAAATGCCTGCATTAGTGCAACTTTCAGTTCATGGTTCTCTGCACTTCTCCAATCACACAAAAAACAGCCTTTCTTTCTCTCTCTCTCTAGCATTGGTAATTATTAAGGATAAACAGATGAATGCCTAGGAAACCGTCCCCCTCATCTTTAATAAAGCAGTGCTGGAAATCAAAAACAAAGAAAAACAATCAACATCCAACAACTAAATGACCGTTTCTCACAAAAAAACTAAATAATTAATATTTACAAGGAACTAAAGTGTAGAAATGGAGGGGAGGCAGGGATGAGTTAACTGGCATGGAGTCAGCTCATGCTGTTTCTTCATTAAGAAAAAGAAAGCAATTTATCAGATGCTGGCAAAAAAGAGATAGCAAGCCATTTTAATTAGCTGGCAGGTTTTTTTCTTCTTAATTGTGGTGGAGGGCAGGATTTAACAGTTTATTAATATTCCAGGCTTCTTATTTACAACTGCAGCAATCCTGTTCAATCCACCCCCACTCCCTTCAAAAATCTAGAGACCTGACAACTCTTGGAAGAAAAACCTCGCCTTTGTCTGCCAAAGGGTGAAAGCTGGTGGCAGGACCAGAGACCTGGCCTGCTTTACATTTACAGGACTTCAGGGTTTGGCTCTGAATTTTTAATCACATAGGGAGGTTCAAAGAAGGCATTCATCCCCAGGGCTGCCTTGAATCTGTTGCTGCTGCCATGGCTTGCTGGTCTAACTCGGAATGATTAGAGGGTCAGGGAACATATTAAACATAGTCTTGTGGTGGATGGAAAGGATTTGAAGTCCATCTTGTCTACCCCTCCTGCCACAAAAAGGTGACTGCACCCTAATTTGAGTCTTGGCACACGCCCAACCTTAACTGCTGGAATGTTTACCACTATTCATTCATTGTAATCCTTGATAATATTCTCTCAGGGATCTGTCTAATTCTGCTTGGAGCGCCTTTAGGGGACGCTGTCAGCTTTTAGTGCGACAGTGATTATTTATTGTATTAACACAGAATAGTGTCTGACTGCCTGCTGCCATCAGTGGTCTTAAAGTTGGTATATTGTGCCCCTAATTGTTACAGTATCGTGAATTTCCAGTAGTCTTCATAAAAATCCTTCTAAGAGTGACCTGCCTGTTTTGCAGCCACCAGACCCAGACACGCATTCATGTTATCAGCCTGCCACTGACGCACTGGTAAACTCATGTATTCATGAGTATTTCATTTTCTACGTATTATGAGATACTACTGTTTCTAAAAAGCTGGCAGCCGCAAACTTTCTAACCTCTCTGTACAGGGAAAATGAGTACTACAACAATAAAGGCTTTGAAATCTAAAGCCGTGACTCCAGGTATGCACATCAGTGTGACCGCTAATGTGCATGCCAGGAGCCATGGCAAAGGCTTGCTGAGTGTAAATCTGCACTCTTTAACCCCTCACCATCCCAATGCTTATCACCCTCAGGAGCTCCCAGGATATACCCGGTCCCCCAGCACCACCCACCTCTGTGGAGTTGTGGTTTACCCCCTGGAGAGGTTGGGGTGCACGATATACCCCTCTACAGTGACTGCTCAGCAGGTGGTACTGTGGTGGAGGTGTGGGGCTCTGGATATACTGGGGCCCAGCACTGTGAGCACTGAGGCCATTCTCCACCTTTTCTTCTCTCTCTCTCAGCCCGAGATGCTGCCATTCATAAGCATGCATGCAAGGTGTGCTACCGTGCAGCATTAGCCAGCGCCTCCTTGTCCTATAGTGTACAGACTGTGCAGATGCACCTACAGTCACCCAGGTGGAGCTGCTATGGAGGTGTCCACTGTGCCTCCCTTTTCAGAGATGTTTATCCTTTTGGGATGCTCTATTGTCCCGGCCCTCAGGATAGTTCCCAAACCCGGGTCGCGAGCAGTAGCTCTATCGCTGTGCCAATGGACCAGTTTCCAGATGGCAAGTTCTAATACAAAATAAAAGTGCAGTACGGCAACCTCTATGGCACAGGTGGCAGAACCTATGGGTGAGGGTGGCAACAACCCCTCAACCTTTGCCCAAGAGCATTCAATGCACCCCTTTAATGCACGCAAGATCAGAAGGGATGCAATCATGGTTTCTTGTGTTATCACTACGGCCCCCTCCCCCAACTTTTCGACATGTTCTGGCACCCCTGTTCTATGACAAAAAGCATGTTCAATTACAGATGAGAATGTTCTGAGAAACCAATTTTATCTATTTTTCTTGTAAAGTTTGATTTTAACTGTGTATTTCAAAAGGGTCTTTAAAAGTCCTGTTTACATACACTCATAAACACCTTCTACCACACCACATAGATTAGAAAAAGAATGCTTAAGCAAGTAAAATGCATAAAGAAAGTGAACGCTTGGTGTTGCACCTTGCATACACTTTTATCCTTCCCTTAAAGCTTGCTCCAGTCAGCAGTTTCTGGGTTATTTCTAACTAATACCAGACTTCGCAACCATTCAAGGTGAACATCTAATGGAGCCTGCCCTCTCTCTGAAAAACACACCTAATGGAAAAGTACTCCAAGCTAATGATACCAGATTCTTCCCATTAGCTCCTAATCAGAAAGGGCAGTGTCCTCGCAGGCTCCACACCAAGGGGGATTTGCTTGTACCTGGCACATTACTACAGTATGTTAGCATAGAAAAATAGAATTTATCATCAGAAAAGGACTGCTTGGCCCACCCAGTCTGACCAGATGGTCCCTGCCAAATCCGTCTCGGCAGACCTGAACTGATGTCTGGTGACCCTTCCTCCTCCTCCCTGCCTATTTACTACTATTCCCATATGCCTATCCCATGCATGCTTGAAGCCTCCTACTGATTTCACTCCCACCACTTCCTCTGGCAGTCTCTTTCAGGCATCCACCACTCTTTCAGTGAAGCAGTACTCCTTCACAATCCTATTAAACTGCCCCCCCCCCCAAGCTTCATTGCATGCCCTCTGGTCCTGGTGCTCTTTCTCATTTGAAAGGGGCTCCCCTCCTGCACCCTGTTCAGCCCCATGAGGTAACTGTAGCTCTCTATCATGTCCCCTCTCACTCTCCTCTCCTCCAGGGTGTCCATGTTGAGATTTCTCGGTCTCTCTCTTCGTAGCACTTTTGATGCAACCTCTGCACCGTTTTAGTTGCTCTCTTCTGGATTGCCTCCACCCTGTCTATGCCTTTTCTGAGGTGTGGCCTTCAGGACTGAACGCAGTACTCCAGATGGGGTCTCACCAGTGAGCGATACACTGGCAACACCACCCCCCTCCTCCTGCTGGAGGCACCTGTCCCTATGTATCCCAATATCCCACTGGCCCTACCCACTGCTTTCTCACTTTTCTCCACTTTGAGGTCATCAGATACCATAACCCCTAGGTCCCTTTCCTGCTTAGTGACTGTCAGTACCCCCCACCATACTATACTCAGCTTCTGGGTTCGTATGCCCTAGGTGCAGGATTTTGCATGTTTTAGCACAGAACCTCCCAACTGCCATGCTCTTGACCACTCCTCGAGATTCCTAAGGTCCCTACACATTCCTTCAACCCCTTCCTGAGGGTCCACCTAGTACACAGTTTGGTGTCACATGCAAAAAGGCCTACCTTCCCCTCCTGTTGTTCTACAGTGTCACTTACAAAGACATTGCAGAAGACTGGTCCCAATGCTGAGCTCTGCGGCACCCCACTGGTCACTCTCCCTTCACTAGAGCAAGTGCCGTTAACCGCACATTCTGTCCTCTATCATTAAATGTCATGTGTCCCACCATTAGGCCTGTATTAAATAACCATCTCTCTTCCTCTAGTTTCTTCCCACCACCTTCACTGTTTTCAGTCTACCCCTCATCCTTCCTCTTCCCCCCAGCACCACCCCCTACGTCTATGCCCCCACCACCCTACCCATCCCCAGTCTCACTCACCTCCTCCCCCATTATCACATGCCCCCTCCTTTTCTATAACTGTAACCTATACCATGCCTACACCTCCGCTGTATCTCTCCTAACATTGCTGCTACATGAGTTGTTACTGTTTAATACAAATGTGCTGCCCAAATGCTCAGTATTTTACCATGTACAACCTCCAAAGCTCTGTTGCACCAGTGTATTTATTGTAAATATTGTGTAAATCGTCTTATTTTCCTTTTTTTACATATCCGATGCACTCTCTCTATATATTGTGTACTTTATATATTGTATATGTCCGTGTATTTGATTCTTTTTGTCTGACAGGACCTCCTTGCAAATGAGCTTGCTCAATGGAGCTTTTTCTGCCAATAAACTTGAACTGGAAAAAAAAATGTAAATCACCAGTTCCTTACCCTATTCACTACTTTAGATCCCACTCCTAGACTGCTCAGTTTTTTTTTACCAATCTCCTGTGTGGCACAGTATTGAAGGCCTTGCTAAAATCCAGATTGGCCAAATCCACTGCCTTCCCCTGATCTACTTCTATGGTCACCCAGTTGAAGAAATCGATCACATTCAACTGGCATGGCCCTGCCACCCCATGAATCCATGCTGCCTTTGGTCTTGTAGCCCACTAGTTTCAAGGTATTCCACCAATCAGTCTTTTAACAGGGTTTCCACTAATCTCCCCACCACCGTCCTACAGCTGCTAGCTTCCTCCCTGCTGCTTCTCTTATGGTGAGGGACCATGTCTGCTTTCTTCCAGTCCCCTGGGACCATGTCTGTTTCCAGTGAGCTGTTGAATAGGGCCATCAGTGGGGAAGCTAGCACCTCCATGAGTTCCTTCAGTACCCTCGGGTGTATGCTGTACAGTCCCACACCCTTGTCCACCTTCACAACTGCAAGCCCCTTCAGGACTCTCTCTTCTGAAGGAACTACTAGAGACTGAGATTTCAGTGATATGGAACTATAAAGAGACACTTTACCAGCTGAGTGACACTCGTGTGTGTGTGTGTGTGTGTGTGTGTGTGTGTGTGTGTGTGTGTGTGTGTATATATATATATATATGTATATATAAGGTTGCACTAGGTGGCCCAGCCCCCTCAACCACACTTATCTCTGCCCCCCAACTGAAATGTGCCCAATCAAGCCACAGCTATGCTCTACTGAAAGGGGCACAGCATTCCCATCCACCACCCTACAATTTTTGGGTTTGCTATGGGCCTGTCATGGCATCCCCCCTCCCCCCCATCAGCCTTCAGAACATTCTACTGCTCCACCTTAATTCAAAATAGTCACCACTGAGGGAATCAGTTTCACAGTGAATGAAAGGGGTGAAGGAACAGGTGACTCCATCCACTGCCACCTTGTAAACTAGAGAATGCAACTTACTGGGTGTGAAGTACAGTCAGCAGTTATTAGGAACTTTAAAATCAGCAGCCGGTGAGGCCAGCTGTTGAAACATTGCTCCACTAGATGGGAGACTCGGATTCAGGCACCAGCCTGGGCCAGTTGGGTCTGTAGTGTGATGCAGAGGCATCGTACACTGACCCTGGGAGGAGGGAGCTGTGTGTGTGCCACAAGAAGGGCGCCTCCTACAGTGGTGGCACTGACTTGGTGGGTGACATAAAGACATTGGCCACACCCCTATAGGAGTATTCTGGGGGTGCACACTGGTACTGCCAGGGACTGAAGGAAGGACCGCAAAGGGAAAGAACAACTGACACATGCAGGAGTGACTGCACCAGGGCCCACTCATCCCAGCCGCTGAATACCTGAAGTCACCCACTCCACCTCCGTGACTAAAGCTGCTCTTTTGTGACTGACAACACAGGGGCCAGTTGCTGGGGCCCGGCAGTAGAATGCAAGCCACAAAAAAATCAGGAAGGTGGCGCAGGACCTGGATTGGTGCGCCCAAGTGAGTTTGCATGTGTTGGGGATATAGTGGGGTCTGTTGTGTGCCTCATGGAATGTGACCTCGCTGTCTGTTTAGAAAAAAGGAAAACAAAACAGAACTTTAACGGATCTTTTCTCCCATCACCTGCTAAAGCTACAATGGCCCACTGCAGCAAGCTAAAAAATTTAATAACTATTAAATATTTAATAAATAAAATATTTTAAACAATTTATGACACTGACTTACAGTGCAACACTGATCAAGTCACTTGAGCTCCCAGCTGTAAAAGCAGCCCCCCCCCCCAAAAAGCAAAATGTTGTTGCATCTTTTTTTTTTTGTATTTTCTTTTTTCTCACTGTCACTACAAGGAACTCTCTCAGGCATCCACTGTACCCGCGTGCTCTACCTCCTTGCCTAAAGCTCCCCTCCACCCACGCACCAGCCAGGCAGACCCCTGGCTCTGCACCCCCCCCCCCCGAGGTGGGGCTGCCCTATCTGCCCAGGGTGCTCTACATACAATCTAACGTACCTGGCTGTGCGGTCCGGTCCCAGTGGAGAGAGAGAAGCCCGGAGATGGAGTGTGCCATGGCGGGGCGTGGTGCCATCACCTATCTCTGATGTTGGGGATTTTCTTAGTTCTTTTCTCCCCTTGGAGTGCGGCATATAATGACTCCTGTGCACGGCCGCCCTGCTAGCGTCTACTGCACTCCCGCCCCTTATGTTGGCTGGTGTTCCTGCAATTCCCCCAATCTCCATTGGGGGCTGCCAGAACACCAAGCAACCCCTGGATCTCTCCTAGGGAAAGGAGAGCTGTCCTCCGGATGCTCTATCCTCTCCCTCCCCTGCCGACCCCAGGATCAGACTCTGAACCCGGGTCACCGGTGTGGCGTCCAGCACCTCAACCCTCAGTGCCACCAGGCCGGCTATGCTGTTGCATCTTAGCTGAGCTATGATTCCTGAGTACATAATTATAAACAGATATTCTATATAAAATTGTCAAACATACTCCAAGCATGGTCAAGAATGCACCCCCCCCGCCAACAAATATAAAAAGAAATACACCATTTTCTGTATAATGCCACATGTCAGAGACTATAATGGATTAGAAAAGAAGGGAGTCTCCAGTCCCACAACTCTGCTCAAGATGATCTGGAGTTTTTTTTTTTCTGGACAAACTGAATGAAAGTAGCAGGGAAGCTCTTCTTCAAGAGTTAAAAGACATCAAGGTTTGCATCAGAAGTGTTCCTTTCCTAGAGAAGCTATGATTGATGTAATTTCCCTAGGTTGGTTGGGTAATGTGACATGTATTTTAGCTAATAAACTGAAAAATGTGAATGGCCAACAAAGTAAGCTCTGTTGGGGTGGAAGAAAAAAAGGTTAAGTAGGTTAGTAATCTTACCCTGTTGACTGTAATTGTTACCTTTTTGTTGCCCACTTCAAGCTCAGCAAACTGAAATGGAGAGTAGCTACAAGAAAATAGGGTAGCCTTGTTGCCACTATACAACAATGGTCATTTGAAGGTTTTATAACAGCAGTGCAAATATAACAAGCATTTGTCAATGCTGAATGTTGTTTTGCTGGCATTGGTAGTGCAGGAGTTAGAGAGATGCATAATAGGAATGGCAGTGAAGTACTGAACTGACGCCAACCCCACCCTGCAGAGATGGACAGACATTAGGGTGTGCCTTTGGGTTGTCGGCCATAACACTCACGCCATTTCCCTCACCCTACCCTGCAGACACTGACAAGTGTCGCGGTGTGCCTTGGGGTCTTCGGGCCTTACACTAAGCCCATTCCATAAGGAAATACGCTGAGATGGGTGCAGTATAGGAGAATAGGGTGAACTTTGGGGCCGAAGACTCCAAGGCACACCTCGATGCCTGTCACTGGCTGCAGGGTGGGGGTGGAATGGCGTGAGAATTACAGCCGACGATCCCAAATCACACCCCTGACTCCTGTCAGTTTCTAAAGGGTGGGGCATTACTGCTGGAAACCCTAATGCCCCAGGTGTTTGTTGGTATTTTCACTCCAGATTTTCAACATGAGCTTTTTGTGATCCCAGCTCATGGACAGTGGCACTATCAGTTCGTTAGCCAAAAGGCGATTTTGCACAGTGACTGCGCCACTTTTCGCAACAGGTGCGAAAACATATTTCGGGCAGGATGTGAAAAATGACAGCTGTACTGTTCATGAGGAGGTGTAAAAAAAAATGGCCATGTTGAAAATCTGGAGTGAAAATATGAAAAATTGAAGTCACGAGTGTGCACAGAAACTGCAGAACGCACACCCATAACGCAATTATTTGGGAGATTTTTTTAATCACATTTTTAACACAGGCATTCTGGGACCTCTGCTCATGAACAGTGGCACTGTAATTTTGTTAATTTGTCCAGAAAGTTGATTTCCCACAGCAACCGCGCCATTGTGTGCCAGATATGCGAAAACACATTTCAGGCAATATATGAAAAATGACAGCTTACTGTTCATAACGAGGTGTGAGAAAAATGGCAACGTTGAAATTCCGGAGTGAAAATATTAAAAATTGTCGAAGTTACGAGCATGTGCGGAAACTGCGCAACGCACGCTCATAATGCAGTCAATTTTTGGAATTTTTTCACCAGATTTGCAACGTAAGCTTTTTGGGACCCCACTTCATGAACATTGGAACTGTCATTTCGTTAATCAGTCCCGAAAGGTGACTCTGCGCAGTGACCACGAAATCACCTTTCGGGACCAAATAACAAGATGACAGAAACATAGATGTTGATGGCAGATAAGGACCACAATGTGTTCATGAGATGGGGTCCCAAGAACCCCATGCTGAAAATTTGGAGCTCAAATTCAAAAAAATGGCTGAGATATCCACCTAAGTTGAACTGATGCCATTATATAGTTTGCCGGCATTTCTTCATTTTGCAGTACAGCTTTGAAGAGTCCAGATGCGTCCCGCTCCACAGATGATCGCAGCGCCAGACCTCCGGAGGTAAGCATAGGGAGAGGGGAGGTGGGGTGCACAGAGGGTGGGTGCAGGTTAGGGGTGCTAGGGACTACGAGGAACTTTTCTTTTACAGGGAAAAACAAAATACAGACATCAAAGGATTTTTTTCTTTACAGGTGAATGAAAAATGTTGGGCACACTGGGTGGGCTCCCAGTGTGCCCATTATTTCCGGGGGCGTGTTGGGCACACTGGGATGGGCTCCCCAGTGTGCCCGATCTTTTTTTGGGGGCGGGGAATGTTGGGCACACTGGGATGGGCTCCCAGTGTGCCTCATGAATTCCGGGGAGGATGTTTGGGCACACTGGGTGGGCTCCCAGTGTGCCCATGGCTTTCGGAGGCGATGTTGGGCACACTGGGATGGGCTCCCAGTGTGCCCGATGAAGTTATTTTTGGGAAGCAGGAATGTTGGGCACACTGGGATGGGCTCCCAGTGTGCCTCATAATTCGGGGGATGTTGGGCACACTGGGGTGGGTTGCCAGTGTGCCCCATGAGTTCGGGGGATGTTGGGCACACTGGGGTGGGTTGCCAGTGTGCCCCATGAGTTGGGGAGGCTGATACCGAAGGGGATTGGACCCAGTTGGCAAAGAAAGTGTGTGTGTGCGTGTGTGTGTCTGGGGGGGACTGATGCCGATGGGGATTAGGCCTCGTCACCAAAGAAACTCTGCGGGTGGGGAACATGCCGACACAGGGGATCAGCCACCCCCGACGTTGGTATGGGGATTGTGTGTGGCGGATGGCAGAACCCGCCATGTTTATGGAAAAGTTTCACCAGGAAAGGCACGTTGGGGAGGCGTGTCATCTGCTGCTGCATGACGAGCTTGTCTCTGATTGCAGCAGCAGATTTCTTTCAACTTGGTGGCACTTTCCATAACTTCCGCATCAGTGCTAGCATGCTTGCTAACTGGGGGATGCGAGATGCACCTACTAAAGCATGCCCTGCGTTCACCAACACTGACACACCTCTCAATGTGGTACTAACGCAAGATGTTGCTTGCGCCTGCGTGCAAGACAACAAAAAAACAACTTACACTTTAGAGAAGACAAAAACTATGATACAGTTTAAAACAATTTACACAAAATATTAATTTATTATTGAACAGAAGCTACTGCCTCCAAGGAATAAGGGGAAATCCTGTACCATTTTCTTAATTTCATGTAACCTCCATGCATATTTCCGAGTTCATACAGGGTCGGCCCGGGATACAGGGGGCCCAACTATCAAGCTGACACAGGGGCCTGCCGGGAAGATCAACCGAGGAGCGTTCAGGGTGAAACAATCGTATCAATATTTCACTTCAGTTCAATACACCTGCTCTGTGTTTGCTTCTTACATTTGTTTGCAGTGCCTAAAATACTTATTTTAAAGAGTGACTGATGCCTCAAGATGAATTTTCAAAAACATGCTATTTGGACACAAAGCAGCTTGTATTTCTCATCAGTTCCATATTTCTTATCCCCACTACTTATTACTGAAGTCATTTGCTTGAAAAAAAACAGGATAGTTGTTTTTTGGGGGTTCATCAGCTCCTATTGCTTCTTCCCAACATGATGTCATAATACTCTGCTTGAGACATCATAGCCATTCACACAGCAACAGACTGTGATTTCACAACAGGGCAATATGATTTCAAGTTGGGAACAAGCTATGGAGATAGATGAACTCTAAGGGATAAATATCTTTGTTTTTGTGGTAATTTCTTCATCAATAAATAATGAAGAGGAGAAACATAGAAGTTGACGGCAGATAAGGACCGCAAGGCCCACCCAGTCTGCCCATTTCTTTTTCTACCTTATGAATGTGCCATTGGCCTTTGCTCTGTCAATGGCCTATCTATTCATACTCATCTGTACTGCTCCCTTATGCCTATCCCATGCCTGTTTGAAGCCCTGCACTGTATTCATATCCACCACTTCCTGAGGTAGGCCATTCCATGCATCCACCACCCTTTCTGTGAAAAAGAACTTCCTCACATTACCCCTTAATCGGCCTCCCTACTAATCTCATGCTGTGTCCTCTTGTCCTGCTATTTTTCTTATATTGAAACATGTTAGACTATTTCACCTTGTTAATGTCCTTAAGGTGTTTGAATGTTTCGATCATATCACCTCTCTCCCTCCTTTGCTCTAGGGTATACATATTGAGCTCTGTTAATCTGTCCTCATATGTTTTCTAATGCAGTCCCTGCACCATTTTGGTTGCCCTTCTCTGGACTGCCTCAATTTGGTTAATGTCCTTGTGAAGGTGTGGCCTCCAGTACCGCACGCAGTACTCCAGATGGGGCCTAACCAGTGTCTTGTAAAGAGGGATTATTACCTCCCTCTTCTGACTTGTGATACCCCTACTAATACACCCTAACATCTCCCTAGCCTTACCTACTGCTTTAGTGGTCTGCTTGGATGATTTCAGGTCATCGGTGATGATAATGCCCAAGTCTCTTTCTTCCCTTGTGACTGCCAGCAACTCCCCTCCCAGCCTATAGGTGGCTTCAGGGTTTCTCTTCCCTATGTGCATGAACTTGCACTTCTTTGCATTAAACCCCAGTTGCCACTCTTCCAACCATTTTGCTAGTTTATCCAGATCTCTTGTCATTCTGCCCACCCCATCTGGATCATCTACCCTGTTGCAGATCTTGGTGTCATCTGCAAACAGACAAACCTTACCCTCCAGTCCATCTGCAGTGTCACTGATGAAGATATTGAAGAGGACTGGCCCCAGGACTGATCCCTGAGGTACCCCACTTGTGACTTGCATCTCTTCTGACTGTATACCGTTTACCACCACTCTCTGTTTTCTGCTGTCAACCAGTTTGCCACCCAGTTGACCAACTTCTGACCTACCCTGAGCCTAACCAGCTTATTAATCAATCTTCTATGTGGAACAGTATTGAAAGCTTTGCTGAAGTCAAGGTAGGCGACATCAACTGCTCCACCTTGGTCCACCACTCTGGTTACCCAGTCAAAGAAATCTATGAGATTAGTTTGACAGGACCTTCCTTTTGTAAACCCATGCTGTCTTGGATACTGTGCTCCTATGGATTCCAGGTGTTGCACTATCCTTTCCTTAAGGAGTGCCTCCATAATTCTGCCCACTTCTGAGGTAAGACTGACTGGTCTGTAGTTCCCTGCCTCCTCCCTGCTACCACTCTTGTGGAGCGGGATCACATGAGCCCTTCTCCAGTCTTCTGGGACCTCTCCTGTGCTGAGAGACTCACTAAACAGTTCTGATAATGGCTGTTAGTTCCACCCTTAGCTCCTTTAGTACCCTGGGATGGATGCCATCAGGTCCCATTGCCTTGTCCACCCTGAGCTTATCGAGCTCTTGTAGGACCCTTTCTTTTGTGAAGGGACAAGTGCTTTCCTCTCCCCCCCCCCCGTGTCCATGATGCTAAGCTGTGGGCCCTGCCCGACCTTCTCTTCAGTAAATACTGAGCAGAAGTATCTATTTAGGATAGATGGTTTTACATGGACCTCCTCCTCACACTCCCCCTTATCCCCTTTAAGCTTAGCAATACCCCCTCTGGACTTTCTCCTTTCTCTAATGTAGCTATAGAAAGTCTTGTCACCTTCTTTTACTGTCTGTGCTAGTGTTTCCTCGGTTTGGGCCTTTGCCTGCCTTACTGCCTTCCCTGCTTCCCTTAGGGAAGTTTGGTATGCCTCCCTATCTTCATCCCGCTGTGTTCCCTTATATTTCCTGAAGGCCAGCCTTTTGGCTCTGACTTTTTCTGCTACTGTTTTTGAGAACCAAAGTGGTTTCCCTCTTTTGCACTTCCTTTTCTCTCTAACACAATGGGATGTTGCTTCAAGTATTGCATCCTTAATGCTTGCCCACTTTGCCTGTACCCCCTCACCTGTATTTCTTTTTGCCAGGGCTAGCTTAACTCTGTTGACCATGTTATCAAAGTCAGCTCCTCTGATGTCCCATATTTTTGCCTTGGAATGGAATTATTTAGTTGTAGTGGCCAAACAACCATACCATGTGATGGTCACTGGCCCCCAGGTGACCTTCTACCTGGAGATCTGTGATCCTTTCCCTGTTAGTCAGTACTAGATCTAGGATAGCCCTGTCTCTTGTGGGTTGTTGTTCCAGTTGTTTGAGGCCCTCCCCCTGCAGGGAATCCACCATGTGGCTAGTTCTGGCAGATGTTCCTGCTGGTATTGACCAATCTGTATCTGGCATGTTGAAGTCTCCCATTATCAGAACATCCTCTTTAACTGTCATGTTTTGTATATCTTCTAACAGTAATGTGTCTATGTCCTCCCCCTGGTCTTGGGGCCTGTAGGCAACCCCAGTTCTTACGGTTGTCCCATTTCCTGTTTTCAGGGTGACCCATAGTTCTTCTGGCTCCTTATGTGTATTCTGAATTTCTGTAGCTTTGATATTTTCATTGACATACAGGGCCACTCCACCCTCCCTTTTTGCACCTCGGTCTCTTCTGAACAGTACATAGCCAGGTACTGAAGTCTCCCAAGTGTGGCTACTGGTAAACCACATCTCGCTAATTGCTACTATGTCCAGTTAAGCCTCTGTCATTATTGCCTGCAGGTCTGGGATCTTGTTTCCCAGACTGTGAGCATTTGTGTACATTATTTTCCATTGGCCAGATTTCGGTGTGTTAGTTGCTGGGTGAGGTCTGGCATTTCCCGTGTGTCGTATGGGGAGCCGGACCTTTCTCCTTACCTGGTGATGCAAATGAACTGCAAACACGCTGAACTCCTGTTTGACCACTAGCTGAGGGGGGAGGGTTGTTCTTCCCATTCGACATATTGGGTGCTGCACCCCTCTCCCCATTTGCTAGTTTAAATATTCTGCAAAGACGTCAAACTTCTGCACCAATGCACTGACTCCTCCTTAGTCAGATGTAGTCCATCAAATTTAAAGAACTTTCACTCCCAAAACTGTTGCCAGTTCCCTACAAATGTGTGTCCTTTTTCCTGGCACCAGCCCGTCAGCCAAATGTTTAGCTCCCCTATCTCCCCTTCTCTGACCTTCCGTCCATCTGCTCCCGTCTTCCAGACTGGCAGGGTCTCAGAGAAGGAGATGCCGGACTAAATGGATGATAGTTTGTCACCCAGCCTGGTCAGGCGTTCCTTGGTCTCCATAACTGACCGGCTGGTGAGATCATTAGTCCCGATGTGTACCAGGACGTCAATGTTTTCCCCTGCTTCCTGAACAGTTTTAGCAATGCGGTCAGTGTCTCTCCACGTTGATGTACCGGGGAGACATCTGACCATTACCCCTGGCTGGAGATAGGTATCAACTCCCCTAATCATGGAGTCTCCTATGATCAGAAGTTTTTTGGATTTCCTTTTTTGCGTTTTTTGTTTTGGTTCCTGTTTTGGGCGAGTTTTGTTGTGTTAGCCCCTGTGCCGCAGCGTCCTGCTCTGCGGTGTCCTCTGGCCCTTTGTTTGATTTCAGAGACAGAGGCAGATACCTGTTTGTAGTTTTGATATGGTTTGTGGAGGTGATATGTTGGAGAGCACCAAGTGATGGGGCACCCAATTTGCCCCTCCTAACCACCTGCCAACCTCCCAAACCAACTACCCTCTGCGATCGAGGTGCTTCTGTCAGATGTTGGGGAAATGACGGGTGGTTCTTATAATATATTTCCGCTTGAATATGAAATTTGAGGCGCACAGTCTCTGCCCATGCTGCCTGGAGCTAAGCCCTAAGATCTCCAACGGCCCAGCACGTACAACAGTGTCCTAAATCCTGTAAAACTGCCCCTCTGAAAAGTGTTCCACGGTACCTTCAGTTAATGATATCCATTCCAGTTAATTTGTTGGGTTTATAACCTGGTCAGAGTAATTAGAAGGAAAAAAATGCAAGCAAAACTTGATTTTGTGTTTTGTTTGTTTTTGTATAACTTGTTATAACAAGTTAAATTACTAGTGCCCCTGTAAATGAGGTCACCACGTAGATACCCCACTGATCCGCCCCTTCCTGCTTTGCCACAGGAAATGTCACGACTGTGCTACCCTATAAAAGGAGTGTAGTGTGGGGTGGTTGGGGATGGGGGTTGGTGGTTGGGCCCTTCCCCTGCCGAAAAAGAAGAACGGATGAAAGAAACAAGGAGGTAAAAGCAGAAACAGTCAGTCAGCAACAAATACAATAACCCTGAAAGCTTATCCTGATGATAGATAAAACTGTAAAACCTGTAAAGGACCACCTGTAATAATTTCACAGCAAATATACCCTGTAAGAAACACTTTGCTACAGAGAAAAATAAAGCAGTAACAGAAGATATACCTTGCAAAAGACAATTTGAATCAGAAGATTACAGCAGTAATCTGTTAGCGCACACCTTGTAATAATATAGCAGAAGGTATGCCCAGCAACAACAATTTGAATCAGAGAAAAATAAAGCAATAAGATGTTAGCAACAAACAGTAACAATCCCTGTGAGTACAAAATAAAAACAACACCACACAGTAAATCTGCCTAGCCAAATGGAGTCTTAATCCTTTCCCTTGCTCTGGTAAGGGTCTTTGCTCTGTCCTTTCAAGCAACCTAGAAGGAAAGAGCTCAGGTGAAGCTAGGTGCCTTGGCCAGCAAACCTAGTCTTCCCTAAATGTCAGTATTGGAATTTAACCCAACTTGCTGGTGTGGGAATAGAACCCACAGCCTTCTGATCTCCCAGCCTCAGAGGCGAGTATGCAACCTGCTGAGCCACTAACATTGCATATGTACAAGATATATGAAATACAAGCTGACTTGTGTCTAAATATTATATTTTCCAAAGTTTTCCCAAAGGCGTCAGCTGCTCTTTAAAGAGCTAGTGGAACCAGAACAAAAAGACAGGAAAACTGCACAAATTTTAAGAACGTAGTCAGTAGTAAATTTTTATTTCTGAAGCATTTTTCCTTTTCCTTTTGCACATTAGAAAGTTTTCTATGTGATAATATTGTGCTGGATGCGTGGATATCCATCTCTAGTCCCCCCACTACATCAGCAGCACTGTGATCTCACGTACAGTGACATCATGGGTGGCTGACCTGGCAGCTACTGAGTGGCTGTTCCTAAACAGCAATGTTGTCACAGTCAGGTCACAATGCTGAGGAAGTAATGAGGGGAACAGAGCTATATATGTCAGCTGCCAGGCAGAGTGCCGTTCCACACAGCACAGTTACTAACATCAGGTACACAATCTTCTAATTAATCAAAGGGAACAGAACAAGTCCTTCAGACATAAAAGGTAATAATGGTTGACTACTTTTAAAAACTTGTATTAGTTTTGGGCAGTACACTGGCTCTTTAATAAGAAAAGAAAGGATAAATACAAAGATTTTCACAGTTTAGAAGGTGGCCATGTACCAAACAGTGGGCCCGGCCGGAGATTTCCAGGTATCCTGGTGGGCCAGTCCGACTCTGAGTTAATGGTATGTCTGCCCCATCCCCCACTCCAGTCATATGGCTTTGCCTGTTGATAATAAAAAGGGGTGGCGCTGTTTTCCAGAGAGTTCAGTTTCAGTGAGAGAGAGAAGTGGAAAATGCAGGCAGTCAGGTCTACCCTTTAGGACCCTGGGGAGCCAGGGCTTACTCCTTCCCGAGTCATAAGTTCGGCCCCAGCAGCTCTGGAACTGGAAAGGCAGAGGCTCAAGGGTGTGGACAGGCATACTCACTGTACCCATTTGTGTACAGTTTTGTTGAGATCCTGTCACAAACCATAAGCCATTCTGTTAATATCATCATTCTAATTTGTAGAATTTTGGTTAGTGTAGGCCACTGAGGAGTGTCCGATACACATATAACCTCTTTAAGAGTAGAGGAATCATCTGACAACAATCTGACTTGTTTGGAAGGGGTGCCATTTGGAAAGGATGTACGTTTTTTAATGGGGGGTTAACTGTTGGAGACTGTGTACAAAAGAACTTTCTGGCAACACCCTGAGAGGCAGTAACTACCAAACTTCCGGGGCATTAAGGAGTGGATCACTCAGTCTGATTCACCTTGGTTTCAGCACCACTACTTTTAGGAGAGGTGAATATCAGACAGTCCTGTGCTGTGAGAAGCCATGCTGAGAGACTAGCAGGAAGGTATAGAGTAAAGTTGTGGTGTCCCCATTAAGGCCCCTGTGAATTATGGACTTAATGTAATCCTTGAAGGCATACCTCTCAACTGTCCCTGATTTTGCCTTAAAATTTCTCTCTGTACCTCATAAAATTTCGGTGTTTGTGACCAAACCGTGCAGATTGTAAGCACAAAATAAGGTTAAACGTTAAAGTTAAGCTGGCTCAGTGGCGTGGAGGGCTGAGGCATCATTGCCTTACCTCCTGCCATGCCGGCGACCCATGTTCGTGGTGCTAGCAGGTCGCCGGTGGGGGGGCAGGATTGAGCATCAAGCTATGTATTTATTGTTTTATTTTGCAACTTATTTATCCAGGATAGCCCGGCTGAGCTGCAGTATCTTGTTTCCAGTGGGTTCTTGATTCATGAAACTCATCTAATTTTAGCTAGCAAGGTACGTCAAGCATATGTTAATGAGACAGCTACAGCAAAAGAGTTTACATTAAATTAAATTGTTTCGAATTAACGGAGATTCCCACTCCGGGGTCCTGACACATCCAAAGTGTCTGGGATGGCTCGGCTGCATCTCTCTCCCATGTATGAGAAAAGCCAGAGAGTTCAGCCTATGCAAAATAACTCCTACTGCTTGGCTTGATTGAATGTGATTCTGTAGAGAACACATTTGTTGAGCTACTGTTTTGAAGTGTGTAACCATCCCAACCTGCGAGGTGCGAGACTACACCTGTCTGATAATACATGGACATAGTCAATAAGACCTCTGGATGAATGGTGCCTAGGCTCGGCTGGTATTGGACGCAATAAAACAGTGGTGCAGTGCCTCCAACTATGGGGACCCTTTTCACAGATGTCTGCCAGGGTACTACCCCACAGGAAATGAATGCAACCCTGATTACACACAGCCTCTAAATTATAATCTTATACACAGCCTCTAAATGATACATGCAAACAATAGTCAACACACTATAAACTGCAATTTAAACACAAGAGATATTTATTAGGGGACGTGAACTGGCTCTGGATGGGGGAACGGAATGGATTAAATGCAGTGAAACAGTTCTGCGATCACTCCCCAAATCCCACCAACCTCTGATGATTATCCACACAGTATTTGCTGTTTCCCCCAATGGATGCACCAGTACCCTAAAGTTGTTTGGGAGTTCCCAAAGCAGTCCATTAATTGTGCGCACACAGTGAGCAATTGCAGGCCTGATGTTGGCCCATGGTGAGGTACCGACTGAAGGCTTGTGGTGGCTGTTGCAGTTCTATAAATGGGCTTTGAATAAACAATCATGTAGAAATGCCCAGCAATTACTCTTATCTGCTCCTGACTAGCAGAAGAATTGGAAGGGTACTGACCCAGTATGACCTTAGCAGACTCTGCAGGCCGGCTCTGTCAGAATGTCTCATTCAGGGGTGCAGATGCAGGTGATGGTACAGGTGTGGGGGACCCAACACGCTTCCGGGTAGGGAGGGTTTCGGGCTGTGCTGGTCTCCAATGTTCTCTTCACTCCACAAGGGACATGCCATCACTAACCCCCCCCAAGGAGTAGGCAATCACTCAGGGCCTCAGGCAACTTAGACCCTCTGTCAGGATAAATCCTGATTGCTCAGAAAGCCCAGGACAGGAGCTTTGGTGTTGTTCCTGGAGGAAACAGAAATCTTTTCACAAAAATTCTTCAAACAGCTTTCTTCCAACCTTGTGACTGACTGCTGACTTTTCTCACAGGTTTTTCTCCTGGGCTCCCACATGCAAATGACTTGTGTGGCACAAAATGGAGATGCGCAGTGCATCCCGGAAAATGCACGGCGGTGCGCTATTCAAAAGCGGGAAATGCATCATGCAAGTCCGAATGCGCGATTGCGCAGATATAATGTATGCTGTGCAGAAAAAGGGGGCAGACACCTGCATATGCCACACATGTGTACATTTAGTGTAACTGCACGCACCCATGTGCCGTGCATCCGACATCTGTGCCGCATAAAGTTAAGCAAATTCGGGGCTGCCCTAAATTGGCCATTTACCCACAGGCAGGTTGATGAACAGCACTGAGACAGCTCTGTGAGCTGTTCCAGGATGAGCTCCAGGCATCCACACACAGTAGACATGCCAGGACGGTTGTGCCTAAAGCTGGAGTTGCACTGTGCCTGCTCGGCGTGCACCTGCCTGATACCAGTGAGCGACATCATCCTAACTGCACCCAGGTCGTAGATGCCCAGTTGCCACGTGCTAGTGCGGTCAGTCGCCCCCCTAACACACCAGCGGAGCAGACAGTCATACTGCAGCAAGCATACTAGATGCCACTGCCTGCACCCATGTGGCTGTCAGAGCATCACCCAGTGTTGGCATGCACCCATGGTGACCTCTGAGACAACGGTGATAAGGATGCATGGCGGTACTGGTGGCACCATGGCATGGGTCAGGGGACCACTGGCACAAACCCACGGTGGTATGTCATAGGTGCACACAGCACGCCCTTGCCAGACCCACACCACCAAAAACCACATACGTCACCAGTGCCAGTCACGCATTGTGACAATGCCACAGGGGCTCTGCAGTGGGTCAGTGTGGTGTTCTGGATATGGATAATGCACAACTCCAGGCAGCGCGGGGCAGGGGTGGAACCACCTGCGGCCTAGAGGAGTCATAGGCATGCCTCATAGACACTGGACCCTTCCGGTGTTGCGCATGCATGCAGCCATTTGCACTGTACTCAGGCCACTGTGTTACTCCTACACACAAACATGACTACTCACCATGGCTGCAGTACCTTCTGGTCACCTTTGTGGAGTGGTGGTGCTGCCCTGCAAATCTGGAACTGCACATGCCAATGGCCTGAATACCTTCCAGTAATGAGATGCAAATGTGTTCTGTTCTTGCACTTATGACGATGTCAAATCCTTGACTGCCTACCCCCCCTTTTCCCCACACCTCCCCCTCTTATCCCCCAACCCGTGCTCCACCTATGTCACCCCTAGGATGGTTTTTATTTGTATTTGTGTCTTGCTATATAAACACACCCGTATTGTTAATTGTGCATTGATATTTGCCACTGACTGTTTGCTACTGTGCTAGTCTATACACATGTACTGTCTTTTGCTACTAAGTTAACCTCCTGATCTGTATTGTATCTTACCTGTGCTTACTTCTATGTTAACCTCCTGACCCTGTATTGTATCTTACCACTGTTTTGCTTGCACCCATTGCTGACGCGGAACCTTTGTAAAAGAACCCATGGTTCAAAGGTATTTGTAATCCTAGTAATAAAAAAAAAAAAAAAAGAATGTGCTGTTTTGGCACTGACTGTGCAATGCAGCAAGTTGCATACCATGGCTGAATTTTGCAACTCTGTGTGCTGTGCAAGTGGCTTCACATCGCACAGTTCCATATGCTCCGCACTGGATACAGGTCACCTGCTGCGCCACGCATCTCCCACTGCATGATCACGCATACTCGGGATAATCAGACATTTTGCATGATCGCATATTCTGGCG
The DNA here is from genome assembly GCA_016271365.2 of Neoceratodus forsteri. Taxonomy (NCBI): domain Eukaryota; kingdom Metazoa; phylum Chordata; order Ceratodontiformes; family Ceratodontidae; genus Neoceratodus; species Neoceratodus forsteri. The sequence goes on along the minus strand of CM028131.1, from coordinate 152,176,996 downwards.
CACTTTCTGAATATCCTGTTCTTTTGTGCTGGCGCATGTCAATGCACAGCGCATTCACCTGTGCAGAGCACCCAGCAACTTTTGAATATGGGGCCCCTTGTGTCTTCCAGACAAATTTGCTCTAATCATTTGCATATGTCTCTCCCTTGTGCAGAAATCCAGGGATTAAACATCAGTGGCTAGCATCTAATGCATTATTCATTTTGGTAAATCCCTGGCTCTCAATGGCTGTTAGTTCCTGTGGAAAAGCATGCATACAAGTCTTGAGCCAGCTTTTAATTTAGCCATTTTGCAGAGCTGAACTACATACACAGAAATTGTCAGCAGATAAGGACCGCTAGGCCCATCTAGTCTGCAGTCACTGACCCCAAGTAATCAATGGCTTTTCATCACTCCCTCCCCACCCAATGTTCCCTTGTTTCTGTCCCAGGCATGTTTAAACCCCTCCGCTGTGTTTACCCCCCCCCACCACCACCTCCTCTTGTGGCAGACTGTTCCAAGCATCTACTGTGACAAACGCACTCAGCAGGTCAGGCCCTCTGCTCCCACAGTGCCAACCTCAGAGCGCAATAATGTGAACAGGTAACAGATAGGTTAACCCTCCTGTCTGCTTTTGGGTCTGAATCACGTTTAGTCTCAAGTTCTGGGGGGATTCAAACTGTGAACCTTATGCTAGCGTAGCCAATGTACAGGCTCAGATACGTACCCTCTTCAGGGACTGTGGTACAGTCTTTCGGCAGGGGCACTAAGCCAGGTTTCCAAAATGAACCGTTAAAACTCTATAAGAGACCTTAGGTATATTCTTACCTTTTCCCAGTTTAGTAATACCATCAAGCTGTTGAACAATTGTCAGACTTAACCATCTATACGTCACATGCAGAAAAAAAGAACTGGCAGACACCCAGGCAGTCTTTTAAATAAAAGGTACTTTACTAGAAGATGATAAAAATGTGTAAAATGTAAACACAGAACAATATATCAAAGAGCATACAATCACTTAAAAGAAAAACAAGGAAAACTACAGAACAGACTCCAACCAAAATACATTTAGACCTTTTCTATCTAATGTATTACCTCTGGAAGTGCTTAAGTTATATCAGAGAGCTGTATCTTTCTAGCGTCCCAAGATGGTATATATCAAACAGTTCAGACACAAGCATTAGTTTAACTTAGTCTCTCCACGCCCCTTCTGTGAGTCATCTAGCTCCTCCCTTTAGAATATAAAAAAAATACCAACATGACGTCCTATTATGAGGTACATTAAATAAGGTGACAGCAGCAAACACTCATGTCCCAAATTATGAGTCTTTGATCCCCTAGTTCCTTTGAGGTTTACAACCCTGCAGTTCGTCACCTAGTTGAGACATAGCCAACAGGAATCAGCTAAATGATGTCATGTCCTGTAATAAAATTTATATTTTAGTTTCCCAGCTTCAAAGCATGAGGTCATAAAAATGCCATAAAATGCAATTTCTCAAGGAAGTTAATTACATTACAGAGATCTCCTGGTTAGTTTACATATCCTGTAGCTTCACTGAAACCTGAGGCGGGGGGCACCAATGGAAGCACAGGCTCACATACTATATTTTTATATTACAAATATCATGCAACAATAACCAGCTGGCCAAGCAACTTCCTCATGTTACCTCTTAGTCTTAATCACTTTATGCCCATTTTTTTTTCTTTTTTCCCTTATTTTTCAATCATATAGTCCCTCTCATCTCCTTCAGCTTATATATCTGATATTTGACTCCCCCTATCTTTTACCTGTTAGCATTCAAGGTTTACCTCTGGTGCCACTACTTGTACATAGTAATGTGTTATACCATACATCTACAAACTGATTAAATATTTTCTCTTGTTGTTCATTTGGTTCTCTTAATGACTACATGTCTAATGCTGCTCCTGTAATATGTCACTTTCTGAATTGCTGTAATTGTATTGCATTCTGTTTTCGTGTCTTTCCCAGGTCAACCCTGAAAAAGGGACTTCAATTGTCTCAGAGGTCCTACCCGGTTACCAAAATTCAAATAAAATAAAATTAATCTACCCCCCTCCAATTTCATATCATGTCCCCTCGTTCGTATATCTTTTCTACATTGAAAAGATACCCCACTTGCACCTTGTTTATGCCCCTGAGGTACTTGAAAGTTTCTATCACGTCCTCCTCCCCCTTTCTCTCCTCTAGCTCGGTCCTTTCAAACATAAGCTCAGACAACATCTTGTTGCCTTTAGCCAGTGCGACTGTCATGCTTAGTCTCTCCCCTCTTGCTTCACACGCTGGCACTAGCCTAGTCTTTCACTGTACCCACACTGCCCCCCTCCTTCTTTTAACGCTACTTCTAATATTGACAATGTCGCTCACTGGCAGCTTTTCCTTTCCTCTTTCACCTTACTCCCTTCTCCCTGCACTGGCAATCTCCTGACAATGTCTGGCTGCACCTCTCTCCAAGTCCCTCCTTTTCCCCTTTAGTTACAGCACTTGTCACTGTTATCCGATTGTAAATATTTTGTTATGCATACATATGTTACTGATCTTGGTTGACTTGCTGCTGTTCAATTCTGTTCTCTGTTGTGTTTTTTGTCTTTCTGACATGGAACCTTTGTAAGTGAGTCACTGACTCAAATGTATTGCAATCCTAGATATAAATAAAATAAATAAATTGATGTCAGTTTCACAGGGACAGGTTGTACTAATTTAACTGTTTTGCAGAGCTGAGCTAGTCTGCTGCTGACTATCTCTGCAAAGCTAGAGAAGTCCCAGCATCCTCGACCAGGATGTGTCTTCTGACTCCTTTTCAGTAATCCTGGGGCTAGAGAAACTATAAAAATGGCTGCTTTGTCATTTTTCACTTTATATTCTATTTTAACATGTTTTGACCCTTGGTGTGGCTTATCGTAATCAGGATCGAAACCTCTCACTCCTGCTGCTATCTGGTGGGATTGGGGAATGAACCGGTGGCAGGGAAGCACTGTTAAGGGTCCCAAAGTTTGTGCTCTCAGGAGAGGAGAGTTTTTTTGACTGCTGCATGAAACTGAGCAACCTCCTTACTGTGGGCTCCCTGACCCCGAAGGCAGTTCAAGGGTCAGTTGAGTGAAGAGAGGTGGTGGCGTGCTAGCCTCAGAGAGAAGGGCAATGAACAAGCCTACAGAACAAACAACAGTGTCCAATCCAGCCCTAGGTCCTGCAGCTGCAGCCTGGATTGGGACCAGGGTGAAGGAGCAGTGCAAGGAAGGTGGGGTTTGCACATATTTCAGCTGCCCCTTCCAACCAGCTGCCCTGTGGTCCCACCAGAGACACTGGAGGAACCTCCTTCCACAAGGTGGAGGGTGTGTCACTTGGCCAGTTGGTTATGGTATGATACTGGTAGTATAAATAAATGGTCAGTGTATGAAATGTCAGTCTGTGAGATTTGGCCCTTTTAAATTACTAGGTGTCAGCAGCTGAAATCACAGGATGTATTACACTGAGCAGGAGATCTCTGTAATGTAATTAATTTCCTTGAGAAATTGCATTTTATGGTCTTTTTATGACCTCATGCTTTTGAAGTTGTAAACTAAATATACATTTTATTACATAGGGCAAAGACGTCATTTACTTGATTCCTGTTGGCTATCTCACACCTGGGTGATGGACTGCTAGGTTGTAAACCTCAAAGGAACTGGTTGATCAAAGACTCAATCTGGGAATTTGTTTTTTGCTGATGTCACATTATTAACATATCTCCCAGTAGGAAATCATTTTTTGTAATTTTATATTCTAAAAGGAGGAGCTAGATGACTCACAGAAGGTGGAGACACAGAGTTTAAACTGATACTTGTGTCTGAAATGAATGTTGTATCATCTTGGGACTCTAGAGAGACATAGCTCTCTGATCTAACTTTAAAACACATTTCCAGAGGTAATACTTTAGATAGCAAAGATCTAAATGTATTGTGGTACGAGTTTTGCTTTGTAATTTTCCTTTGTTCTTTTATGTGATTGTGATGCTCTTTGATATTTGTTCTGTATTTTATCTTACTGTTTTTATCCATTTTTAGTAAACATATTCTTTAAGATACTGCCTGGGACTCCCAGTTTTCTTTTTGCATGTGGAGTGCCTGTATTATTTAGTCTGACAACTGTTCAAGGGCTTGATGGTATTACTAAGCTTGGTTAAAGGTAAGAATACACCTAAGGTCTCTTACAGAGTTTAAGGGTTCATTTTGGATACCTGGTTAGGTACCCTTAGGTGAAAGATATATTGCATCCCACCGAAGAGAATATTATCTGAGCCTGTACATTTGGGTACACTAGCATAAGGTCCACAGTTTGAATCCCCCCAGAATTTGAGGCTAAAAAGTGATTCGGACCCAAAAGCAGACAGGAGGGTTACACTGTCTGTTACTTGTTCACACTATTGCGCTCTGAGGTTGGCAACGTGGGAGCAGAGGGCCTGACCTGCGGAGTGCGTTTGTGACAGAGTGTACCATACAGTATCTCGACAGCCAGCTACATAAGGCTCTTGAACAGCATCACACAAAAGAGGATCAAACTGAAGCCTGTGTATGGGCCTGGATTAAATACTGGACTTCTGCCATCTGGCTCACCTAAGGTCAATCCCTTAAAACAAAAATGTTTCATTCACTAGGGTGCACTGAATCAGGTCTGATGTCAACCTGAAGAGACTGCCTAGGGGGAGGAACGTAGAATACAAATAAGTGTACCCTCGAGGTACCAAGGAGTTCCTAAGAGCTTCTGAGAGTAGGAGCTCAAGGGCATCAGAGGGCAGGAACCTCACTAAGGCCTCAGGTGTTAGTGGCACTAGTGAAGTACAGACAAAAAGGGGTAGTGCCTGAAATCTGGGACTGATCATGGGGTCTGGGGATGTTTCATGTTAACTGGCCCACAGACAGGAAGTATATAGTGGGGCCACCTGAATGGTGTGGGAACCCCGGGGGGGGTGGATTTCCTCTCAAGGAAAACAACCTGAAAGCTGCCTGACTTTTGGGGGTTTCCCAAAGATACTGAGGGAGCCCCCCCCCCCAAGCAGGTGAGGCTGCAACAGGAAGAACACTGCCAAACAAAGTAGATCATCTGTTTCCAGCAAGGACGAGGTGACCAAAGGTGGTGGGCACCTTGGCAAGGCTGCAGCTGTCCTGCTCTGCAGGAAGGATGGCCTGTGAGGGCAAGGTGGCTGGCAGGGCCTTGGAGCACACATAGCTGTGTGTATGGCTGCTAGTCAGCTGACACTCTGACCGAGACAGGCCTGGGAAGTATCGGCAAGTGGCCGTGCAGGCAAACATTAGGACCTTGATCATCTGCCCTCAAGTTAATGTGCATTAATGTGAGAATCGGAGAAGTGCAGCTAGAGCCATCATGGTATCAAAGCCAGACAGCACATGGGAAAAGTATGTGGGATCCCTCATAAGACAGCAGGAGGTGGGAGAAAAGCTAAATGCATATACAGAGGGAGAAACTGGAGGAGAGGGTTTATCATAAGAGTTGTTCACGTGACTAAAGAAAGCACAGGGACAGCTGAAGCTTCAAAGTACAAATTGCAGCTACTACAATGCACAGGAAGTGGTAATCGCTTGGACAAGACAGGGTGACCATGCATCCATCCCAGTAAGAGGCTGTGTCTGGATAGATCTGCCTGTGAACAAGTTCGAGAGGCAGCCCAGGACATAGAAACATAGAATCTGACAACAGATAAGGGCTGCTTGGCACACCCAGTCTGCCCAATTTTCCCTATCTACAATGTCACTGTAGACCCTACTTGATCACTGGCTCTTTCTCCCCCTCTTTCTTTTCGCTAAGATTCGCTTATACCTATCCCTTGCATTCTTGAACCCCACCCAATGTTTTCACCCCCCCAATCACACCTGCTGGAAGACTGTTCCAGGCATCCACCACTCTTTCTGTGAAGAAGTACTTCCTCACAGCCTTCCTGAATCTACCCTCTCCAGCTTCACTGCATGTCCCCTGTTCTTGAGCATCTTTTTCTCCATAAAAATACTCCCCTGCTGTACTTTATTTAGCCCTGTGAGGTATTTATAAGCGTCTCTTCCCCCCTTCCAAAGTATATATATTGAGGTCCTTTAGTCTCTCCCCATAGGGCTTCTGATGCAAACCTTATACCATTTTAGTTGCCCTCCTCTAGACAGCATCCACTTTATGTCCTGCTGGAGATGTGGTCTCCAGAACCGGGAACAGTACTCCAGGTGGGGTCTCACCAGCAATCTACACAGAGGCAACACCAACTCCCTCTTTCTGGTGGTGATACCCCTCCGCATGCACCTCAGCATCCCACTAGTCCTACCAACTGCCTTGCCGCACTGTCTGGCTACCAGATATGACTACCTCCAGGTCGCCTGTCTGGTGGTTGTCACTACTCTACACCCATTCTGTACTCTACCCCTGGGTTTCTGTGCCCTAACTGCATAATTTTGCACTTTTTCGTACTGAAATCCAGCTGCGATACCCTTTACCACTCCTCGAGTTTCTTCAGGTCTCTGCTCATTCTTTCCACCCCCGTAGTGTCCACCCTACTGCAAATTTTGGGGTCATCCTCAAAGAAGCAGACTTTCCCTTCCAGCTCCCTGTAATGTCACTTACAAAGACATTAAAGAGGACTGGTCCTAGTAAATAAAGACATTAAAGAAGACTGGTCCCAGTACTGATTCTTGAGGCACCCCACTGTCACCCTCCGTTCTCTGAAGCGAACTCTGTTTACCACTACTCTCCGTTGCCTATCCCCTAACCAATTTGTTACCCAATTTACTACCTTCGGACCCACTCATAAGCTGCTCAGCTTCCTTAGGAGTCTCCTGTGTGGAAGGGTGTCAAAAGCCTTACCAAAATCTATGTAGGCCATGTCCACTGCCCCACCCTGATCTAATTCCCTGGCCACTCAGTCAAAAGAATCTAGCAGATTCATTTAACAAGGTCTTGTAACCCACTGGATTCAAGATATTCCACAATCATTTGCTTCAGCAGTGATATAATTAACTTTCCTACCACCTGTCAGGCTGACTGGCCTGTAACTGCCAGCCTCCTCCCTGCTACCACTTTTGTAAAGTAGGACTACATCTGCTCTCCGCCAGTACTCAGGAACCACTCCTGTTTCCTGAGAGTTGTTAATGGGACTGTCAGAGGTGTAGCCAGTACCTCACTAATCTCCCTCAATATCCTTGGATGCACCTTATCAGCCCCATCACTTTGTCCACTTTCAGATTTGTGAGTCCCTTCAGGGCGCTCTACTCTGAGAAAGGACTAGTGTTTACACCCCTCCCTCCCGCCAAAGCTCCTGTTACATTTCTGTGGCCCTTTCGCCTCTCCTTCCTCTGTAAACACTGAACAAAAATATTTGTTCAGCATAACTGCCTTTCACTGGTCCTCTTTTGCACTGTCCCCCTTTCCCTAATTTATTTATTTTTATTTATTTATTTATTTCAATCTAGGATTACAATACCTTTGAGCCGAGGCTCTTTTACAAAGGTTCCACGTCAGCGTGTGCAACAGTCATCATTTTTAGTTACAAACATAACGTCACTGACTTACAGACATGTAATAACCAGTACAAAGACTTGAGCTATGAGCAAGACAAGGGAGGTCGATGGGGGAGGAGGTAAGGGGTGTCGAGGGGGTAGGAGGGTGCAGGGGTAAGGGGAGTATGGGAGGTGGGTGGGGGCAGGGCAGGAGTGGAGATACAGGGCAGGTGGGCGAGGTGGGAGACAGTGCAGCGGGGGCTTTGTTGAGGAATATGCCAGGTAAGGTGTTAGGGGTGCAAAGACAGATTGTAAGTGCTGGGGCATGTGCAGCTGGAACGGTGGAAATGTTAAGATGGGCAATTGCAGGATAATTTTTTTTCTTTGTTTCTACACCTGCATCCCCAGTCCCAGTGGCATCCCCCCAGCCCTGTCACTGACCCATCTCGTGGATTTATGGGTTAATCACTACTTACACAGAGCTGTATTGGTAAGTGGCCAGCCATGCAGGATCATACATCACCTGTGAGGATGCCAAGCAAGCCGAGGTATATTCTTCCATTTTCTCCCCTGGGACATCTACGACTGGCTAGCAAGTGCGCAAGGCGGCGCATTGACGCAGATACGAAGCGGCATCCGCCAAGACATAATACTCCTTGTCTGCTGATCCCACAAAGTGCTTCCACCTAGCTACCTACAAGCAGATGGGACTCAATCCCCCGAGAGGACAGCCATGCTGGGGCGCTCGATCCTCCCTCCCTCATCCAGCTGGCCCATGAGTGACCCTGGTCCATTCCCGAACATAGGTTGACGGTATGACTGGACATCAGATGCCATCGCCTCAGCCCACCATGTCACTAGGCTGGCAACCCCTTCCATTCCTTACCTCACAATCCCTCCCTGATCTTCCTCTTTTTGCTTACATACCTAAAAAAAATTCTAGTCCCCTTTCATTACTACCTGGGCTATTCTCTCCTCAGTTGTGCCTTTGTGCTCCTTAATGCTTTTCCTGCTTCTCTCCATTTCCCTGATACACCTCCCTATCTTCCTCCTTCTGGATCTCCTTATAATCTTCTGAAGGTTACCCTTTTAGCCTTTACTGTTTCAGCCACTTTTTTCGAGAACCATAGTGGTCTCTTTTTTTTCTTGCTTCTGCTCACTTGCTTGTCGCAAAATCCGTTGCCTCCACTATGCCCTCCTTTAACTTCGTCCGCTGTTCCTCCACTCCACCCAGATCATCCCCCGCTGCCATTTCACCCCGGAGGCATTCACCCATCTGTATAAAATCTGCCCTTCTTAAGTCCACAACCCTTGCCCCTGTGTATTTAGATTCTGCAGCCAACCTTATGTTGAACCACACCGCACAGCGATTACTGGTCCCCAGGTGGCATCCCACCTTGACATCTGCAACCTTGTCCCTGCTAGCGAGTATCAGGCCCAGTACTTTCCCATCACAAATGGGCTCCCTGACTAGCTGCCTGAGAAACGTCCACTGCAGGGAGCCCAGGATGTCCCTGCTTCTAGCTGAAGCTTCAGCTGAGAGACTCCAATCTTCATCGGACAGACTGAAGTCTCCCAACAGCAGCATCTCACCCTTTTCTGCCATCTTGCCAATGGGTTCCACAAGTACACTATCCAAATCCTTCCCTTGCACTGGAGGTCAATAGATCTCACCAGTGCAAATAGTGTCTCCATTCCCCATCTCCAGGGTGACTTACAGTACCCCCCCCCAATTCCCTGTATCTCAAGTCGTTTTAATGCCTTCCCTCACATAAAGCAGCATACCACCTCCTTTTCTTCCCACCCTGTCCTTCCTGAACAGATCATAGCCTGGTATGGCCATGTCCCAGTCAGTTTTCAGTGCACCATGATTTGGTAATGGCCACAATATCCAAATCAGCCTCTGCCATGATGGTTTCTAGGTCTGGAATTTTATTTCCTAGACTTCTAGCATTCTGACATAGGAACGCTGGAATTGGAACAATACTGTTTGCGCTGAAAGAGTGGCTAGAATAGCGTTAGCTTTGAAAGAGTGTTAGCTTAGAATAGCGTTAGCTTAGCAGTATCAGTGGCTCAGTCAGTAGCACACTTGCCTCTGAGGCCATGAGGTCACAGGGATGTGGGTTCAATTCCCACACCTGTCAGAGGGGTGTCAGTGGGCTGTGTGTTCAATTCCCACACCTGACACTTGGGTTAATATCCCAATACTGACACTGTAATGCAGCAAGAGGGGGGTGCTGCACTTCTGAGGTGCCATCTTTCGGATGAGATGTTAAACCGAGGTCCCATCTACCTGTTCTGGTGGTAGTTCAAGTGGATGTTAAAGATCCCATGGCACTTATCGAAAAGAGTAGGGGAAATTTCCCCCATTCACTGGAAATACCACCAACAGCTTAATCTGGTTCAAGGTCAGTTGGCACTTACCTGTGTGGGGGGTCAAGGGGGAGGGGCAGCTGCAAGTGGGGTGCTAGCTGCACATTCGAGCAGCCTTGATGGACTGTGTGGCCTGTTTCTGCTGGAAAATAGTAAGTAAGAGGAGTGATAGCCTGTCGAAACAGTAAATTGCAGACTGAAGTAGAATCTCTGGATGTTACATATGAACTTGCAGTTTAATTATTCAGTAAAGAATGATGTGCTTACAGAAACTTTGCAGTCATAGTATGTTGAGGATGAGGGTTGTGGGGTAATACACAGAATCAAACCCTGAGGATAGCAATATCACAGCATTTTGGAGGGATATAAGGTAACTCCTAGTGAGCCAGATACACTGCTAGACATGGGAGGTTCTCCAGGCCATGCCTGTTCCAATACCAGGGATCCACCAGGAAGATGTGTACATCCCTGGGGGTTATGTAAGTCTTTATTTGCAATAAAACTGTCTCTCACCGACAAACCTTTAATGCATCCTGACTCGGCAGGCAGGGAAAAGAAAACCTCTTAAAACTTTTACAGACTGTGGAAGCAATGTTATGTTTAACCATGCGTGATTTCAGACAAGCTCCTGCTACAGGCGATCTGCTACATGGGACACTGATGGTTTAACTGCATAAACTGAGGCAACAGCATTGCTAACTCATGGGTTCCCTCTTATTTTCTGGATAAGTCTTTAATTATACAACTACCAGACTATGAAGGAAAACTCCCCCTATGATTCTGGTTGCCTCATGGAAATTCTAATAACAGCAGCAGAATCAGCTCAAGAGACTTTGCAAGCCAATTTTTCCAGAGTGGTGACTGAAAGACACACGCACACAATTCACATTTGCTGGTCCTGCCTGTCTGAGAGATGTACGTACCTAGAGTGGTGTGACTGCAGGGCAGTAAAACTGCCAAGATAATTTTTTTGTCATGCAAGTGCCTATCTGTAACTGGAGTTATTAGTTCCCCAAATTGTTGCTATTTATGATTTCGAACCCTCTTTCCCTGACGCCCTGCGTGTGTGCATGCACACATACTTTCTGAAAGTAAATGTCTGAAATACTCATCCATCTTCCACTGTAGAGATGCACTCCTCTCACTTATCAACTGATGTGCTAATTGACTGCTTGACATCACCAGTGGCTTTGAGACATACCAGAGGGTTTTTTTTGGTTTAGATTTTATTTAAAACTGAAAATGGTTAACATTTTTTGACAGAACCTCTCTCTAGCAAGGCACCTGTCTTTCTGCTTCAGTGCTGCTGCCTTTCTGAGTTTGAATGGTACCTATAATACATGTTTTAGAAAACGAAGCAACCATTATTATAGACATGCTTCAGAAATTCTGTAACTGAGGTGGGGGAGGGCAAGAAAATGGAAGGGAGGGAATATTTACTGCCAATACCAACTTTAATACAAGTTACATGTCTGACATACAGCCCCGTGTCTGTTTCTGAACACAGATTCCACCAACAGCAAGTGTTAAACAGTCCGCTACCTCGCTGGTCACTTGGCACAAAGGGATCAGAGAGTCAGAATTTTATCTAGTAAAATACTGAGTAACTGAGCACCGCCCCCCCCCAGACAAAATACATACACAGACACCTTGCTACACAGTGACTGACATGGAAGCTATATGCAAGGCTGCTAAGTAAAAGCCAGATCTAATCTACAGCTAAATCAGTAAGAGAACAGCTGCTAAACATACCTTTTCTTGTGAGACTACACTTTTGGATACCATTAATCACCCAATGTTAGAGGCTCATTAACTCTTAAATGCTTCAAAATTTCAGAAATGTTCTCCCTCAGTTCATAGTGGTTTTATTTTTTTCATTACTCCAATTGAGAAAACCTCATGAGATGCAGCATCTCACTTTCATGGGTGCCCTGAGTCCACATTTTAACATAGTCCAGCAGTAATTGTTATGTACTGGCTAAAATATACAAGGCAAAAAACAAACTGTAAAGTACATATGGTTCATTTAGACCTTCTCACTAGGGATGTGCGAGTAATGAATAGTGTTTCCTGAATACCACAAATAATGAATAGTGGCACTATTCCTGCGTATTCTTATTCAGGAAATACTGATTAAAAAAGAAAAATATTCAGACCCTCTCATAAAACAACCCTTCCCTCATCCCCCAACATCTGTAAGAATCCATCTCACCCTCTCCACCCACAATTAAAAAGAAAGAAAGAAAAAAAGGTGTTCGCTCGACACGCCATAGACTTGGGTTTGTGCCCCGAGCCTGGGTGTCAGGAGCGGAGACCAACAGGGGGGGATTCCAGAACATCCACTGGACGCTTCCCTCCCAGCGGGGTGGGCAGGGCGGACTGGTGGATGTGCAAGGCGGCATGTAGCCTTGATGCGCTCCCCACACATCCCTGCCACAGGTCGCCGCTCCAGTCTAGCCCAATTAGGGTGGGCAGGGAGAAAAATGAGCCACCTGTGCCGGCCGGATGATGGTGGCCCTGCCTCCCCCTGCCACGAAGCCCCAGAGCTGCACCTTTGTCCGACCAAGATGCAAGTAAGTGCCTGAAAACACTTCGATCTCCCTTCCCAGTAGCCCAGTGGGTAAGGGGGGGCCCCCCGATGAAGGGATACATCAGGACAGTCAGGACAGATGGTGGCAGCAGATGGCGGAATGGGGAAGCGGCGGTGGGGATGGCTGCCCGAAGGAGTGGGTGGCCAGGGGCAGATAAAAAGAGCAAGCAAAAAAAAAAAAAAAAATCCCACGATGGGCAGCCGGCACAACCCACCCGACTCAATGGCCAACCACCGCCTTTGAGCACTTCTTTGTGCAAAATCCTGATTCTCCTCTAATGTATTAATATGTTCCCCCTTCCCACACCCAGATGCAGCACCTCCTTCCCCTACAGCACCCAAAATCTGGGGACTACTATCCCTAGTGGTGACTCCAAGCCAATCCAAGTCAACGTATGATGAAGGCGACCGGTCACGCAACCCACCCTTCTCCATGGATGGCTGCCTTCTTCTGAATGAATACACAGTAAAAACACCTGATCACATGATCAGCTGGTATTACTGTGTGGAAGCACGTGAGCACTTTCATTCAGAAGAAGGTGACCATCCATGGAGGAGGATGGGTTGTGTGACCAGTTGCCTTCTTCATACTTTGACTCGAATCAGCTCGGCCAGTCACCACTGGAAGTTCCTAGATTTTGGGTGCTGGGAGGGGAAAGCAGGAGCTGCATCTGGGGTGGGGTGGGTGGGAAACATTAATATTTTAGTAAAGGATCAGGATTCAGTGTAAATAAGAGCTCAAAGATGGTGGCCATCTGTGAAGGCAAGTGGTTTATACCACCCACCCATCATGGGATTTTTTTCTGTAGGTGTTGGAGAGGGGGATGAGGGGTGGAATGTATTTTACAGAGGGTGGGGGATGAGGGAGTGGGTTGTTTATGATGGGGGCTATTTCTTTTTTTACTTTTGCTCCTGAATAACTTTATGTATGTATGTCTTTGATAACTGGGTGGGTGCACTGATCCAGTGGACCATTTTCAGGCACGACCCGGGTCATTTGCATGGCACACTGAGTGGAGCAAATACAAGTTACAGCACATTAACAGGTGTCACAATTCCGTTGCAGAAACATGGTACATAATGACAATACATACAATTAATTACAGTAGGGTACAAGGTCTGTAAGCAAGTCAGTAATCGGGTCGAGACTGTTGTGGTACAAAAATCTCAGAGAAGGGTTTATATGTCATCTACATAGAATAAGTGCTGTGGGAAAGGCAGGAAAGGGGAGAGTACAGAGCCAGGTAGGATGAGGATGCCTCCAGAAAGCATATGACACCAGTATAGGGGAGGGGGATTAAAGGAAGGGAATGCACTCATAGCCCTGATGGGCAAACACATCTGGCTTCCGACAGCAGCTAAGCTTTGGGGTGAGTTTTGAAGGTGGGGTGAGAGTCCGTCGAGTGGAGTGGTATAGGAAGCTTATTCCCTAAGAAAAAATTACTTACCATAGTAATCTTGTTTCTTCCAAGGGAATCTTACTGTATTCTGACAAATGCAGTATGGTCTCACCATAGGACTGTCCTAGAGACTAAATGGTTAATAGAACCTATGCAAATAGTGGAATGCTAGGCTCGAGCTTGATTTTCAAATCAATGTCCCTGGTTGCACTTCCTGCAACCATCAGAGACTTATGAAGCATGCATAAAGTAAACTAACTTAACTATCCTAATATAAACTAATTCCACCTTAAAAACCAACCCCCCCCTTTAACAATAGGGGCATCCTTAAGACTCAAGTCACAGATGCCCAAGATAACAATCAATCATACCAACAGGTTTCCAGTAAGATATCGACAGCTGGAGTGCAGTGACCATTAGATTCTAGCAGGGGAGGTAGGGTGGAAGCACAGAATACAGTAAGATTCCCAGGAAGTAACAAGATTACTATAGTAATTTTTTCTTCAAACCCCAGGAAATCTTATTGTATTCTGACAAATGCAGACTACCCAAACAGTACCTTTGGAGGTAGACAGAGAACCTATTTTAGGGAACAAGATCTGCAGTACTGCCGTGCCAAACCTGGCATCACTTCTGGCCTGGGTATCCAAGCAGTAGTGCTTGGTAAATGTGTCAGACCTGATTAATCCGTGCCTTGTTAATCTATATGTCGGATTATCTGAATGAAAAACACTGCATACAGATTTTTTGTTGTGCTATTGACCTCTTTATTATCACTGTCTGGTTACTACGTAGATTTGTATTACGTAACAAAATTGGCAAACAGAAATGTGTATGGATTAACCAGGTCTGACTAGCTGCTTTACAGATTTCCAGCAAAGGAATGTCTCTAGAAGCTGCTACAGAAGCAGCTGTTCCCCTAGTGGAGTGGGCCCTGAAACCCGCAGGGGGCTGTCTGCCCACTTTGCTATAACAAAACTGAATGCAGGCAACAATCTAACGTGCAATAGACCATTTTGTGACTGCTTTGCCTCTTCCCACTTCTCCATAGGCCAGGAAGAGCTGGGTATTGTCCTGCCTGTGGCTCTTTTGTGTGGTCCAGGTAGTAGCTGATAGCTCTCTTAACATCTAGGCTATGCAGTCTACGTTCCCCTGAAGTGGAATGATCCGTAAAAAAGATTGGCAGTGTAATGGACTGATTGAGGTGGAAGTCAGACACCAACTTAGGAAGAAACTTCGTATTAGTCCTGAGGACAACCTTGTCCCTATGGAATGCAATGTAGTCAGGCCTGGAGCTCGCTAATCTTCCTGGCAGAGGTAACTGCCACCAGGAACACCATTTTCCACATTACATACTTGAGACCTGCCAAGGACTTGGTCTCGAAAGATGGCTGCATGAGCTGGGCAATACATATATTAAGGTCCCATGCTGGTGTGGGATCCCTGTGTGGGGGGTGCAGGTGTAGCAGCCCCTTGAACAACCTTCTGAATACTGGGTTTGAAGCCAGGGATGAGACCCTGCCTGCTGATAGATAAGCAGAGACAGCTGCCATGTGCACTTTGAGAGTGGATAGTCTTAGACCAAAGGAATGAAGGTGGGTCAGATAATCCAGGAAAACTGGCAAGCCCGCCTGAGTGCAATCTGTGTCTCTGTTCTGGCACAAGATGGAGAACATTTTCCACTTAAATGTGTAAGTCTTCCTAGTGGAAGGCTTTCTAGAGATCCTGAGGACCTCCATGACTTCCTCCGAGAGGTGTAAGTTAGTGCACTCCAAGTCCTCAAGAGCCAGACTTTGAGCCTGAGGGATTGGAGGTTGGGATATAAGATCCTGCCCTGAGAAGATGTCAGTAGGTTGTGCCTCCTGGGGAGGCTGATTGGGTTGGCTACTAACAGGGAGAATCAGGGAATACCAGTGTTGCCTGGCCCAGTCTGGAGTGATTAGGATCATTGCTGCTGGCTGAGATCTGAGCTTGTTCAGCACCCTTAACAACAGTGGAAAGGGAGAAAGGCATACAGGATCTTTCCTGTCCAATCCAGCAGCAGTGCATCCAGTGGAACTGTGCCTCTCACAGGAGGTCTACAGCAGAACTGGGGTAGCTGATTCTTGTCTGGGGCTGCAAAGAGATCCACTTCTGGAGTGCCCCATCTTTTGAAAACAATCTGCAGGACTGGCTTGTTGAGTGATCACTAATGGTGGTTCTGGTTGATTCTGCTGAGAGCATCTGCCAGGACACTGTCTTTCCCTGGAAGGTGGACTGCGGATAGCGAGATCTCCAGGGAGTATGCCAGACTCCAAATTTTCATTGCCTCTGTGCACAGTGGGGTTGACCTTGAGCCTCCCTGTTTATGTAGTACATAGTGGTTGTGTCTGTCCTTACCTGTACCTCTTGTCCCTGCAGCATACTGGTGAAAGACTGGATGCCCAGGAAGACTGCTCTGAGCTCTAGCAGATTTGTGTGTAGCAATGACTCCTGTTTGAGCCATGTGCTGTGAGCAGTGTGCTCCTTCAGATGTGCTCCCCATCCCAGAAGGGAGGCATCTGTGGTTAGCACCAATGAGAGGTTTACCTGCAAGAATGGTATGCACTGTCTGAAGTTATCCCTCTCCTGCCACCACTGTAGTGCCTGAAGGAGTGTTCCTGTGACTGGCACCAGTTTTGACAGCGAGTATCTTTTTTGATGCCAGTATGACTTGAGATGAAACTGAATGTCTCTCATTTGAAACCTGGCGCCTGACACTGTTAATGCTGAAGCTGCTATGTGACCCAGCAACCATAGAAAATGCCTTGCTGGCCTTGGGACGCATAGTTTGAAGGAACTGGCTAGCTGCATCAGGCTGTCCACTCTTGCCTATGGAAGGAATGCCTTTCCCCTTACTGTATCCAACTCGACTCCTATGAACTCCAGGAGCTGAACTGGCTCTAACACTGACTTTTTCAGGTTGACTAGGAACCCTAAGGAATGCAGAGTATCCTGTGTGACTGCCAGAGCAACCCTGACCTTATGTGGTGATTGGCCAGTCATCCAAGTAGGGGAACACTGCCACCCCCTGCCTCCTTAAGTGTGCTACAACCACAGCCAAGCACTCTGTGAACACCCTTTGGGCAGAGGTCAGTCCGAAGGGCACTGCCCCGAACTGATAATGGTCTGATGGCAATCTGAATCTGAGATATTTTCTGTGGAATTGCCTGATGGGAATGTGGAAATAAGCATCCTTTAGGTCCAGAGATGCTAACCGATGCTAACCAATCTCCCTGCCTTAGTGTTGGGAGGATGGTTGCCAAAGTCCCCATCTTGAACTTTGGTTTTGACAAATGTCTGTTTAGGTGTTTGAGATCCAGTATGTGTCGCCTCTCCCCAGTTTTCTTTGTTGTGTGGAAGTATCTTGAGTACAGGCCTTTCCCCCTTTGTGTCAGGGGAACTGGCTCTACTGCCTTTTGTGATAGAAGGTTGGATACTTCTTCTAACAGATGTTTCTGATTGGGTAGAGGGTCTGAGGACCCTTGACCTCAGTTTTGGCAAGAACTTGAAGCAGAGAGCAAGACCCTGGTCCACTACCTCCAGGACCCACTTGTCTGTGGTGATGGTTTGCTACTCCTGGAGATAGTGGGCTAGCCTGCCCCCTATTGGGGTTGGCGAGGCGACCCGAGCAGGCACCTCAGGGTGTCTGCTTGCTTTGAGCTGCTGCCTGAGTGCTGGGGCTAGTACGGCCACTGCCTCTTCTGCCGCTACCCCTAAAACATCCCCTCTGCTGATGATACTGTGGAAAAACTTGAGCCTGGAAGAATGGTCTATAATGGGCCCTGCCCCTATCACCTCTAGCTTGGTGCTTCTGGGGTGTGTATGCCCTTTCTTTGGCAACAGCACTCCTGTAAGCCATTTTATAATCATCCATTTTCTTCATGTAAGCCTCTTGTTTGCTCTCCAAACAGAGATGTAGGTTCACATGGAAAATCCAAAGCCTTTGTTTGTGTGTCCTGGGTCAGGTTAGTAGTTCTGAGCCAAGCAAATCTTCTAAGTGACACTGATGTTGCCATCTACCTGGCTGCAGTGTTGTTGGCATCAACTGCCATCCTGAACTGGGCTTTAGAGGCTTCTGTGCCCCTTTTTGCAACCTCCTCTAAATCAGCTGCCATGGGAGCTGGGACAGCCTTTGCTGTCTCCAAGACAGTGTTCCGGAGTGTCTTCTAGTACCTGGAGATGTAAGCCATACAGGAGACTTGTCTGACAGCCAGAGAGGACCCCAGGTAAGCTTTCTTAGCCATCAAGTCTATTTTTCTGTAGTCCTTAACCGGGGGGTGTGATGCCAGCTACTTCATAAGATACAGCCTGTACCACCTCTTCATGACTAGGGTGCCCAAAAAAGAATTCTGCCCCTCCTTTGGCTACCCAATACTTTTTATCCAGTTTTTTATCCACTGGTGGCACAGAAGTGGGTGTCTGCAATATTTAATTCACCTGTTTCTTCAAGGATTTATGGATGGGCAACAGTAGTCTTTTTGAGACTGGGACATCCATCATTTCCATGTAGTCCTGTTCCTCTTCCTCTTCAGTGGACTCCTGAGTGGGGAGGTCCAGGGTTTGAGCCACTTACTTCATAAAAGCAAAGTGGGATGTATATTCCTCAGATCCTTTGTCAGGGGAGTCAGGAGAGACAGCTGGTTCAATGGGGTCTCCATAGTCCTCATCTTTATCCTCATCCTTCCCATAAAATTCTACACTCTGTTCCAATGAACTGGGAATCAAGGCAGAACCAGAGGTTTGAACCGGTGTTTGTGCCTGCAATCGTTTTTCAAGACAGAACCAGGGCCCCGGGTTGAAGCAAATGTATAATCTTTATTGCGTTTGCTATCTCTTCAGCGGTTGGAACTGAAGTTTTTCTCGGCTGCAGTTCCTGCACTGTATGCTTTTCCTTTTTCCTTCTTTTGCCTGCGGTTGCCGGTTCAGCAGCTGTGTCTGCAGTGCGTTTTCTCCCTGAGGAACTATCACCCCTGTCAGAGGGTTGTTCTTCCAGTTCCTTTTGAAGAGGAGCCGGTTTATCTAAGGCTGGGTCAGTGGCTTTTTTTGCAGTTTATTTTATCTGCCTGGTCCCCGGTGGCATTTCATTCTGCTGGATCCCCCAGCCCCATCCCCCGCTTGCAGCCTACCCTTCCAGCTGCCCCACGGCTTGGCCCCCGTGGCAGGGCAGCAGGGATCCCTCAACCTGCCTAACTCCGGATCATGTGCTGGAAGGATTACTGCCCTTCGCGGGGGTGGCGCCTGTGGGGACCAACCATCATTCATGCGGTGCTAGTACCCTTTTTCTTCCTGGTAATTTTGGTCCCTAAGGCAAGGCGTGCAACGATGCCGCAAGAAGAGAGCTCGCACACTTCCGCACGCGCTCCTCCAAGCATCTGCCTCGTCTCCTCCATTCTGTAGCTTTGGCGTGCCAGCCCCTAGTCTCTGCCAGGGGCCAGTTGTGCACCAAATGCTGGTATCCCCCCTCCCTGGAGAAGGAGAGCAGTCTTGTGGATGCTCGATCCCTCTCATCCACTGCCGACCCCTGGTGACCTGTGCTCGTTCCCGAACACGGGTCACCAGCGTAGCGCGAGGCAAGGCGACCAGCGCCACTGGGCCAGCGGGTCAGTGGCTTTTTCAGACATCTTTTCCTGCAGTCGTCTAAGTTGTCTCTCAAGCATTGACTGTGGAAAATTCTTGCAAATGTCACAGTCCGCCTTCAGATGGTTAAACCCAAGGCAGAAGAAACAAATCAAATGAGGAACAACTTTGGCAAACGGTTCCCCACACTTAGTACAATGCTGGAAACCTGCAGGACCTGTTCTTTTCTTGGTTTTCTGTGACATCTAGCCAAAACGCCCTTCTTTAAGTCCCCCCCCGGCTGGTTTTAAAACCGAAGCAACCAAGAGTTACCCCATTTAGAAAATAACTAAAATCAATGCGACTTACCAGATAAATCGTAATAGGCAGAAACTACTGAAAATCACTTCAGAAACAACAAATATTGGTTCCTTACCGATTGTGAGGAACCGACAAGGAACTGAAAAACTTACCGGATAAACACAATCTAGACCAAGTCTACCTGTGTACCAACGACAGTGCTTTAAAAATTGAAAGAAATAAACGGAACTATCAAAAACCGATGAAAATAATTTTCTTCAAGCAAGTGAAGGAGAGCTCTCCGGAGATGTCTTACTGAGGCAAGCGGAGTAAAGAATTTAACAATTGCAGGAAGTGCAACCAAGGATAGTGGTTTGAAAACCGAGCTCGAGCCTAGCATTCCACTATTTGCATGTGTTCTATTAACCATTTTGGCTCCAGGGCAGTCCTATGGTGAGACCATACTGCATTTGTCAGAATACAGTAAGATTTCCTGGGGTTTGAAGGTGGGGGCAGACAAGGAAAGGGCTTTATGGCCCATTGCAGAGTATATTCTAGGGACCTTCCAGGAGGGAGACAGATGATTCACATAGATACCTTAATGCACACTCTGCTGAATACTGAAGTTCCAAATATTTGGGGCCCCGAATAAGAATATTTGGCCAAATATTCAGAACAAGGCATTCGCCCACCCCTACTTCTAACTCATTATATGTTATACTCTGGGGAGTTGGGCAAAGGTAAAGATGGATACCATATTACAAGTCTACTCATCACCTAGTTACCATGCACTGTTGGCTGCGGGGAGAGGACTTCAAAACAGTCATTCATTGAGGAAATCCTGATTTTTTTGTTTTATAGCTTGTATTTCACAGACAGTGCACATCAAAGCACTACAAAGCAATGAATTAGAGACAGGACTACAGTATATGAACTGATTTGCAACCTTTAAAATGATTTTTCGATCTTCTATTCAAGGTATAGTCTTTACCATATTTGATAGCTTAGAGCAGCAATGGCCTGTTGCTGTTACTTTTAAAATTTTGTTGTAATTAAAATTTTATTGTAAGCTTGTATTGAGCTGGAAGGGATTGTAGTTTGACCCCACTAAGGTACACAGCCTATCCCTTCAACTTCCCTATTGATGTACACACACCCCCCCCCCCCGGCACTTGGGCACGTTATGATGTGCAGCAAGGGAGAGTACGGGGTTTGCCTCACTGTAGAGAATGGAAGGCTATTTGGATTACTATTTTATACATCATGATGGTCAGTTTGGGATTAATTAGGGCCACCATTCGACTAACGAGGGCCTTCTTAGTCAAGCGAGTGATGGCCTTCATTAATCTCCAACTGGCCATCATAATGTACAAAATAGTAATCCAAATAGCTTCCCATTTACTTCAGTGGGGAGTGCCCCACGCCTCCTCAACTGCTGCATATCATAGCATGCCTGAGCACGCTGTGACATTACAGGGAGGTGGAAGGGATCAGCTGGCCACTTTGTGAGGCCAAACTACAATCCCTTTCAGCTCAAAAATAGAAATTACGTACCTACCGTAATTATGATCTTTCTGTGTATCTTCACCATTCATCACAGATGGGTACTGGCCGGAGATCAGGACCAGGAGCTTCTTTTTTTATAGTGATAGGGCGGAGCCGACGCAGCATCGGGTGCCGCCCTCCAGGCCGACGTACTACGCGGGCGCCCGAGGATTTCCAGTTAAGAAGCCGTGTCGACTCCGCTCTACCTACCAGTTCTGAGTCGCCGGAGAGGTAAGAGGAAGGGATGGAGGGTGGGACAAGAGAGTCAAGGGACAGAAAAAGGAGAGAAAAACTGAACTAAAAGGAGAAATAACGACTGAGAGGACGGCATAGAGGAGTAAGACCAAGGGATTGGGTAGGGCCCCAATCTCTGGAAAAAGGAAGAAGGGAGGAGGGGAGAGAGAATTTGGGAGAGTGAGAGGTAACAAGGATCCAAGACCCTTGTCCGTCACCAGGCTGTATAGGAACTGCAAGGAGTGGCAAAGTGCACTTGCCAGAATTCAAGGCACAGAATAACTGGCAATACCCCAAAAGCAGAGTCGGCTATTCTGGAGAAGGACAGGGTACAGGGACTCAGTACTCTCTCTGTAAAGATATTTGGTGGAAAAAAAAAAAAGGGGAGTTCTTTTTTTTTAGATGGATAACTGAAGGAGGGCAAGCACCAGTTCTCACCCTGTAGGGGTGAAGATAAGTAGTAAAGAAGAAGTGACACTCGAACTGTACCCCTTTGGGAAGAAAAACTACCCCCCTGTGTGTCCCAACTTTACCCCGCTCAAAAAGAGGGGTAGGCACAGAGGGAGGAGGATCTAGAGACTGGAGCCCCAGGGGGATGGCGGGCGGGACTGTGATGAATGGTAAAGATACACAGAAAGATCATAATTACGGTAGGTACGTAATTTCTATATCTTATCTGTGTCAATCTTCACCATTCATCACAGATGGGTGAGTACCAAGCCCCCCGAAGGGGGTTGATCAATTGCACCCTAAGGGGCACTGTCCCTTAGCCCTCAGTGGGTGACACACTAAGGGGGGGAACCTTCCAGGCCTGAGAAGGCCCAAGAGTGGGGAAGGCGAGGCAGGGTCCCCCGTAGAGGAAGAATTTGCCCGACAAGCGTTGTCTCGCTCTACAGGAAAAGAGATAGGTTCCCTGGTGAGCGGAGCAAATCGCCTCACGCCAAGGCCAAGGTGACAACCGAAAAGGCGAAGCCACGCCGATCTCCTGGTGCAGATCGCTGTCCCTACTACCCTGGTAGCTACCTCAATGGCGTCGTAAGATGCCCTTGCTTGGTGCCTTGCTAGCTCCAGGCCACGTGCAGAGAGTGCGATGGCTTGCCTGGTTTGCTCAGAGTCAGGCAAAGCAGCTAGGATCTGACCTAGCGCTGACCACAAGAACCTGTTGTAGGCTGCATAGTGGGCCTGATGAGCGGAGATGGAGAGAAGCAACCATGCTGAGTAGAAAGTCCTCCTCCCCCAGAAATCAAAATCCAAAGAGTCCAGATCTGGGGGCCGGTCACGGTGGAGGGCGCGAAGCCCGTCAGGAGTGTCCGGGTGCGTCAATCCGGACTGCGGATGAGGCATAGAACCTGGAGACTCTGGGGGAGCACAATACCTCTGGCTGAGGTCCCTAGGGGCAGGAACTCCGGAGAAGGGCCTCTGCCAGAAACGCATGGACGCCTCCCGAAAGGAAGCAGGCCAGGGCGGCACCACAAGGGTGGCCGCACTGAAATCGCCTAGAAAGGCGTGTGCTGCATGCTCAGGATTGCTCACGGACAGGGGAGAGAGGTGAAGGTCCTCCAGCATCCTCACGAGGAAACGCTGATACTCGGAGAGATCAGCGGCAGGAGAGATATGGACAGACGGTTCCTCTCCCCCTGAAGAGGGGGATGAGGAGCTGGAGGTCACCATGCGCTCTGAGAGTGGCTGCTTGGGGGGAGGTTGAAAAACCTGTCTGTCCATGGCCCTAACGTAGGCAGGGAACCGAGCAGCCAGCGCTCTGAACTGTTCCCAGGTGAGAGGACTGCTAGGATGAAAAATATTTGGGAACGCAGGAGAAGGCGGCAGAGGGGAGGGGGCAGAGCCGAGAGAGGGAGTCAGCTGACCTCTGCCAGGGGTAGGGAGTGGACCATGGACCCCCATGGAGGGTGCCCTGGAAGACTCCGCAGCCGACAGCTGTACAACCACGTTGGTACTGCCTAGGCTGCACCCAGAAGAATCCCCCAAATGAGGCGACCGGGGCCGTATAGGTCCAGAAGGACGGTCCCCTGCCTCCAAAGAATGGGACCCCCTCAAGGAACCAGAAGGGGAAGGACGGAAGTCCGCACTTCGGCTTCGTCCAGGGCCCGGGTGGGTCCCAGAGAAAGGTCGACGCGCCAACCCCACACCCCTCGGAGTCCGAGAGAGTCCTAGTCCTCGAAAGGGTCAGCCTAGGAAGCTGGCAACTCTGGGCTGCCCCCGAAGGGGAGACCAAGGGAGCAGCACCCTCCCATCCCGTGGGCTTCCCGATAGGCCCCAAAGTTGGGCGATCGAGACACACCACCGTAGGGGGTACCACCGCCGAGGGGTCAAGGAACCCCCCAAGGCCAGGTTGCATGGCAATAGTGGCACGCACCACAGCCTGCTGGTCAGTACCACTGACCCTAACCTCGGGGGGAACCAGACGCACCTCAGTAGGGGGCTGACTGAGACCCGTCATGGAGACCACCGGCTTGTCCTCCTCTGCAGACAACCCCGAAGGGTGTGACTGCCTGTTCGACTCCGAGCCCGACTCCGACGAGGTAGAGTCTGAGGCCCTAAGCCAGACGGTAAGAGGGCGAGAGAAGGCGACCTTACCAAAGGGCCCAGAAGTCAAAGCAGTGGCCTAGGCAGTGCCTGCACCCTCCACAGCCCCAGAAGCGGCGCTGGCAGAAGGCGACAGGACAGCACGGGCCAAAGGTCCTTAAGTAGGGCCAGCTGCGGCACCGTCAAGTCCACTGGCACCAGGGGCGGTACCAGGAACAGAGACAGTGCCGCCAGAAGCCCTAACAACCGCCTCAGCGCTGCCGCAGCCAGGCCCCTCGGTGCCGCTCTGATGACTCGAGGCGGACCGACGCGAACTCTGGCCGCCCGCCAGGCCTCGGCGCCCGGCCACACCGAACCCGAAGCGGGCGCCGCGACTCGAGGCGGACTCGGCGCGAAAGCTTGCACCGCCAAACCCTTAGGCGCGCTGGGCAAACACCAACACGCCAAGGATGGCACCGACAGATGACTCGAGAAGGCCGGCGCCGTGCTCAACCTCGGCGCTGAGAACAGCGATGAGGTGGAGACATGGTGGAAGGCTGCGATTCCAGGGTCGCGCGCCGTGAACAGCGCCGACAAGGCCCACGGCCAAAAGACGAGTCGGCGCCGACAGGACCCACGGCATCATGATCGACGCCAGGCGTCCGAACGACGGCGCTCACCCGGCCTTCCGGACTGCAGGAGCGACACTGGGAGCCTTCACCCCAAGGGTGACTGCCATAGCGGCGCCTCCGCCCACTCCCGGGAGGAAGCGGACGGGCCTCCTGTGCCGCTGGAAGGAGCCTTGGCCAAGGCTAGCTACAAGAGGCCGAGCTCCTCCTCCTCGGTCCGTACAGAACTGGGAGGGGACCCGGAGGAAAGGCCGAGAGAGCGCGTCGGCCCGGCGGTGCAAGACCTACCCCGAAAGTCGGCGGAGTCGCCTCACTTTAAACGGCACTGTTCAGGCGACGCGGGCGGTCCATGGAGAAGCAGGCATTGCAGCTAATCCGTATGCGTGAAGCGGGCCAAGACACGAGAGACACCGGTCATGCTGGTCGGTAACGGAGTACTGCTGACGCAAGACCACCGGCCATTTATGGGGGCCGCCTTAGACGACTTCTTGCCCTCCAACCGCGACATGACCTATGGAAAAAAACACCAAAAACAGACTCGATGTAGCTTAAACTGTAAAATAATGGAAAGATCTTACCAGCGACGTCGAGTAGGGCAGACTAGAACTAGCAGGAACCGACGGACCGTCGATGAGAAAAGGCTAAGGCCTAAAATTTTGAAAAACTCTTCAGCTGGCTTCCCACAAGGCAACCTCGAGGCCGGGAGGCGAAGAACTGGTAGGCAGGGTCGACACAGCATAAGCTAATCCTCGGCGCCACGTGAAAATGCGTCGACCTCGGTAAGCGCGCGAATGCTGCGTCGGGTTCGCCTATCCTTTTAAAAAATAAAAAAAAAAAAAGGCTCCCGCGGGGTCCTGATCTCTGGCCAGTACCCATCTGTGATGAATGGTGAAGACTGACACAGATAAGATTAAAAATTTTACAAATAGCAGAAAAGTACAGTTACGCAAGAACTTACCGTAACAGTAGATCTTCGAGAACAGCTCTTGTAGTAGGTTTCACCATAAGGAGTGAAGCTGGCAGGCAGCAGGACCCAATGGAAAACTTCTAGCTAGCTATACCCAGCGGGGGACCGCCCCCGATGTCTGATGCATCACAAAAGGGGTGGTCCCCCAGCATACCTCAGTTCTCCCGCCAAAGACTCTTGGCATAAGGATGCGATTATGAATGGGAGACAGAGGATCCGCTTCCAGAGGAAGACTAAGCAAACAACTGCGTCTGAGACGACATGGAAAGGAACCAAACCTCCTGAGGGAAAGCTGGGCGGGAAACTACCTGTTACAAGAGCTGTTCTCAAAGATCTACTGTTACGGTAAGTTTTTACGTAACTGTACTATCTTACTTCGAGATACAGCTCTTGCAGCAGATTACACCATAAGGACGGATTCCCAAGCAGTAAAGGGTGTTAACTAACCCGTTCACAGAGGTGCACCTTCAAGGAGGAATATGCTAATCCTGTGTGGAACAGGGCTAGGAGGCAGTCCAAAACTGACCTCTCAGGGCAGCAAAGTGGATCAAGATCTTGAGCTTTGGCCCATAGACAGAACCTGCACCATTTTGTGGTGTAGGTGACATGGGTGAAGGGTTTCCTAGCCGCTACCAGTATGTCAGCAACACCTTTAGATATTCCATGCCTATAAAATGGCTATGTCCTTAGCAGCCAAGCATGCAGGTTCAGGGATTTTAGGTTCGGTTGAACCAGGGATCCAGCCTCCTGTAGGTAGGGAAATGGGCAGACTAGATGGGCCAAGCGGTCCTTATCTGCCGTCAAAGTCTATGTTTCTATGTTCAAGAGTTGGATAGGAGAGATCCAAGAAATAAACCGCCGAGGACAATAGTCCTTGTAGGAACACCAGGCCGAAGCCCGCTCTATGTCTGGAGACAATGTCCAGGCTGTAATGTCTGATGAAGGTGTGCGCTATACTCCAAGTAGCAGCTGCACAAATGGTTGGTGCCGAAACGTTCTTCAGAGCAGCAAAGGAGGTAGCCACCCCCCCTGTAGAATGACCCTTTACCGATCCTGGTAAGGGTTTGTTGTGCTTCTGGTAACAAAACACTATGCAGTTTACCAACCATTTTGAAAGTGTCTGTTTTGACACAGGCACCCCAGGCATCCTGTGGGTGAAAGATAAGAATAGCTGATCGGACTGCCAATGCGGTCTGATCCTGGTCAGGTAAAACCTGAGAATCCAGTGTCCAACTAAAGTGTGCAATAAGGCTTCCCCCCTTCATTGGTGTAATTAGGATAGTACACCGGAAGGTCGATATCCTGATTCAAGGTTAATGCTGAGACCACTTTGGAAAGAAACTTAGGATTAGTCCTTAAGGACACCCTGTCCTTATGAAGAATCAAATAAGGCTCTTTACACATGAGCACATGGAGCTCCAAAATGCTCCTTGCAGAGGTAATAGCAACTAAAAATAACGCCTTCGAAGAGAGAAGGTGTAGCTCGCTTCAGAGGAAACGTGAGGAAGAATTTCTTCACAGAACGGGTGGTGGACAAGTGGAACACCTTGCCAGAGGAAGTGGTGGGGGCTGAAACAATCACGGGATTTAAGAATGCATGGGATAGACATAAAGGAATTCTGGAGGTCAGGGGTAAGGGGCAACAGACTTCTAGGAAGACATAAACTGAACTTACAAGCTCAAATGGGCAGACTGGGTGGGCCATAGGCCCTTATCTGCCAACACTGTCTATGTATCTATGTATCTGTGGCTAGTTCAAAAGGAGGCAATGTAAGTTGGTCTAAAACAAAAAGAGATCCCAGGGAGGAACTGGGTCCTTGATGGGGGGGGTCTCAGGTGCAAGATACAGCGCAAAAAAGCACGTGAGATGTCCAGCTGTGCTAGAGTCTGTTGACCAATCGGTGCATGTTATGCTGAGATGGCACAGAGGTGCACCTTCAAGGAGGAATACGCTAATCCTGTGTGGAACAGGGCTAGGAGGCGGTCCAAAACTGACCTCTCAGGGCAGCAAAGTGGATCAAGATCTTGAGCTTTGGCCCATAGACAGAACCTGCACCATTTCGTGGTGTAGGTGACATGAGTGGAGGGTTTCCTAGCCGCTACCAGTATGTCAGCAACACCCTTAGATATTCCATGCCTATAAAATGGCTCTGTCCTTAGCAGCCAAGCATGCAGGTTCAGGGATTTTAGGTTCGGTTGAACCAGGGATCCAGCCTCCTAGGACAGCAAATGACAGCTGACCAGCAAAGGGATGGAAGACTCCTGAGCTAACTGGGGTAACAGTGGAAACTAAATTTGCCTGGGCCAAAAAGGTGCTACCAAAATCATTGACACCCCGTCCGATTGGGAGCTTGAGAAGAACCCTCTGGATCAAAGGGAAGGGTGGGAAAGCATAGAGGAACCTGTCTGTCCAAGAAAGGGACAACATGTCTTGCCAGAAAACACCAGGTCTTGTATCTAATAAGCAGAAACCGGACAGTTTTGTGTTGTGTGGGGATGCAAATAAGTCTATGTCTGGTGTCCCTCATTTGCAGAACAGGTCCTCTGCGACCTCTTGCAGTAATTCCCAATTGTGAGCTCTGGCCTGTGATCGGCTCAGTAGGTCTGCAACAGTTTTGTCAACACCAGGAACATGCACTGCAGTAATCGTGGCGCTGTGCTGCAGTACCCAGTCACACACTCTCTGCTTCTCTGCAAAGTGGGTAGGAATGGGTGCCTCCCTGCTTGTTAATGTAGTATACCACCGAGGTTTTGTCCGTCTGGACTAACAGGTGACCCGGTGAAATCTCTGATTGCAAGGCCTGCAGAGCATACAAGACTGCTCACATCTCCAGAAAATTGATATGGAGGTGTAATTCCATGGACGACTAGATTCTCTGAGTCCTGGTTCCATTCAGGTGAGCTCCCCAACCAGACCCCGAAGTGTCTGTGGTGAGTTTCAGAGATGGAGCAGGCGCCAAGAAGGGGACTCCCCTGATGAGGTGCTCCGGAACGAGCCACCACTGTAAGTCTTGAATGACTGTGACCCTGACGAGCTGATCTAAGTGATCTTGCCGTTGGTCCCATTGGGCTCTCAGTGTCCACTGAGTAACCCTCATGTGGAGGCGGGCCAGGGGGACTGTGGCGATGGCAGCTGCCATGTGTCCCAGCAAGCGGAGCACGGTTCGTGCGGGAACCTGCTTCCCCGATGTGATGTCCCGTATCAGTGACCTGATGCATTCCACCCTGTTGTCGGGCAGGAAGGCTCTTCCTTGGCAGGTATCCAATACCGCACTGATGAACTGTAACCTCTGCGAGGGTAGAAGGAACGACTTCTCCTGATTGATGGTGATACCCAAAGACCCGAATAGGGAACGAGTGTCGTGTATTGCCTTTAACAGTGCCTCTTGAGAGGAGGCCATGAGAAGCCAATCATCCAGATACAGGAACATGTAATGGCCCTGTCTTCTGAGGGCCGCTGCCATGACCGCCAGGTATCTGGTAAAAACACGTGGTGCTGAGGACAGTCCAAACGGGAGTGCTGGGAACTAACAACGGCATCCCAGGAACTCAAACCGCAGGAACTGCTGGTGTGGCCGAGTGATGGGAAGATGGAGATACGCATCCTGCATATCCAGGGATGCTAGCCATGCACCTTGCCTGAGCATGGGAATGAGACTTAGAAGGGTGATCATGCAAAATCGTTTGTACGCCACCGAGGTATTGAGATTGCTGAGATCCAACATCGGACGTAGGTCCCCAGTTTTCTTTGGAACCAGGAAGGAGTGGGAGAAATATCCCCTTTCTCTCTCTGCTAGGAGGCAGTATAGCGCAGTGGTCTAAGGCTCTAAGCTGCAAATCTGGTGACATCCAGCAGACCAGACCTGGGTTTGAATCCCACAGCTTCCACTTGCATACTGTGTGACCCTGAGCAAGTCACTTAACTTCCTTGTACTCCCAGGTCGCACCTGGAAACAAACTCCGGCTTAGTGTGCCTTTCCTAGTTAAATAATTTCCCCTTTCCTCTCTCTGGTTCCCTGGAATGATCTCGATGGTGTCCTTCTCCAGGAGTGCTGAGATGTCCTGTTGAATGAGCAGGGCATGCTGCCCCGAGTAATGGGCTTGCAGAGGAGGTCTTGTTGGTGGGTGGTCGAGGAACTCTGTAGAGTGCCCCTGACTTAACGAGTTGCAGAACCCACCGGTCTGAGATTATCCTCTGCCACCATGGCCGGTGATAAGCGAATTGACCCCTGGCTCTTTCTTCCCTTTGATCCAGAGGTAGGGCAGGGGTCAGGAAAGAGTCATGCTGTGGCTGCATTAAATCTGGCAGGCTGGGTAGCTTTTCGGCTTTGCTGACCCTGACCTCTGGAGTATTTTGGCTGACTTTTTCTGCCAAAATTGCCCGAGTTGTTGGCCAGAGCGGGGCTGCTGTCTGCCCTGACGGCCATGAAAAGGGTTTTGGTTCCTACAAAAGGATCCAGGTTTAGGTCTGTACATAGCTTATACTGTTCTAATGGCCTTCTTGGCATCTTGCAACTTAGTGATGACGTTTTCTGAGTCCTCACCAAAAAGCACTGAGCTGTTGTAAGGGATGTCCAAAATGCCATTCTGGACATCCGGGGTAAAGCCGGAGACCCTTAACCAAGAGTGTTTCTGGAGGCAAACGCCTGTAGTGGCACCACGGGCTGCAGAGACTGCCGAGTCATATGCAGCTCGGAGGACCTGAGTCCCAACATCAGAACCAGTTCTGAAGAGGTTCAAAATTTCTTCCTTTTCATCCCCATCCAAAAAATCCTTGAGAATATCTTTCCCCTGTTCCCATAGGGCGCACTGAAATTGCACCATGTGGGTGAGGTAATTGAGGGAGTGTACGGAGCATGTAGCAGCTGCGTACATGCGCCTCCCTAGAAAATCCAACTGCTTGGATTCTTGGTCTGGTGGTTGGGTGCTGAGATGTTGTGGATGTTGGGAATGGTCATGTGAAGCTGTTATAACCAAAGTGTCGGCTATTGGTTGTTGACTCAAATATGGGTCCTCCAGCAGAGCCCTATAGAGATGATCTGCTTTCATGGAAAACCCCTGGAGTGGAATAGGGACGCTTCCATGCTGCCTTGGTAGTGTCTTGAAAAGTGTCCACCAGACGTGGAACCACCACAGGCTTTGGGTCCCATTGTCTGAGGTACCAAACCAGGCGTTGCCTTTCAGGGTCCAACTCCTCAGTATCCCACTCCATATTTTCTTGTACATGCCTCATAATGTCCATAAATGAGGGGTCATCCGGCGGTGACCTGGGAAGATCACGGGCGTCAGGTGACAGGATATTGAGAGGTGAAGGTGACCTGGATGTGTCCAAAGTGTCTGGATGAGCGTCATCCCCAGAGGAAGAGTGGGATCTTCGTCTGGGTCTCCTGCACCATCGGTCATGGGGGGACCCTGAGGGGGTCCTGGAGTGCTGCCGCTTCTTGAAGTAGTATTTCCTTTTGCAGGATCTACCCTTGGGAGGCAGGATAGGATCCTTAGGATCAGGAGATGGTGCCTTGGGAGGAGCCCTGGGAGGAGGGAGGAGGGAGGACCTCCTGCAGAGGCTTAGTAGGGACCACATCCTTCTTGATGGTGCCCCATCAAAAGATGAAAAGT
The DNA here is from genome assembly GCA_016271365.2 of Neoceratodus forsteri. NCBI lineage: Eukaryota > Metazoa > Chordata > Ceratodontiformes > Ceratodontidae > Neoceratodus > Neoceratodus forsteri. The sequence goes on along the minus strand of CM028131.1, from coordinate 152,145,772 downwards.
TCCTTCACCTCATTAATATTAAGGCCAGACTGGCCTGGCGTCGGTGCCTGCCTGTCCTTCGGGTCGGGCACCGGTGTTTGAGGTGTGGTCGGGTCGGGAGTCTGGTCCTGAGGCAGCCCGGTGTCCTCCATGTCGCCCGACGTCTGGTCGTCGGTTGTGCACCGACATCCTCTTCTGCTGTCCCCCGGCGCCTGGTATCAGTTACAGGAGGTAGGGGTGGCGTCGTGTCTGTAGGATGCATGGCAATTGTTGGGTCTGGCGTCCGATGTCCGCTTGGTGTCTGATGTCTGTGTAACCCCCTTGTTACCCGGGGTTACTAGAATCCCAGTAAGACTTAGTGGTAGGCAGGGAAGGCAGCTTGTGAAACTCCAGTTAAATGGGTTTCACACTGTCTCACTCTGTTCGCAGTCTCAGCTGAGACTGAGGGATGACATCACCAATAGAACTATCGCAGCTGCATGAGCCACATTGGAATCTGCAGCAAGGGAATTGGAATAGAACGTTGGGAGGTTTGAACAGTGTTAGGTGGTCAGTTGGTGTTGGGAGCTTGCTGAGTAAGCAGCTCAGCAGCTCAGAGTAGGCTCTAGGAGCCTCAGCCCTGACAGAGGGCTACTTTTAAGTAAAAGGGTGTGTGTCGCCACCTTAAAGAGAGACACAGAAGATAATTGAAGTGGTGGAGACCGCTGTTTTCGGGTCTCAGTGCCCCCTGCCTCCGGGGATGAGGGGCAGGAAAGGGTTCCCTGCAGATTCCTGGGGCAACCCCCTAGTTGTGCTTGTAAAGGAGAAGCTGCCTGTTTGTTCCAGAGTTTATTTGGGAGAACAAGAAGACTTGTGAGTCGCCTGTGGGGCACCTGCAACGTGAGGGTGAGTGACTGCTCTTGCTAAAAGGGCCTATGTTTTTCACCCTGGGACTTGTGTGACAATGTGGGGACTGAACTACTAAAATAGTGTAAGCCTAGAGTAATGGGCTAAGCAAAGTAAAAGTAGGTTCAAGTCCAGAGTTTGTTGGGATGAAAATGATATGTAGAGGAGATGTGACAGACGTCTACCCATAATCTACATTTGAAAGTTTTCAGTAAAGGAATGGTTCAATTTCCACAGAAATGGCCGGGTATGGGCTGTGGGAGCTGGAGGTGGGTGGCCCCCAATCTTCAGTGACCAGGTCCACCTCTACGGATTTCTTCTGTGGATTTCTACTTTACCTCAGGCACTTGGCCAGTGATGAGGGAAGTACCCAGACGTGGGATTGTAAGGAAAATTCTCTCTAGGAGTCGAAGGCTCTAGTGCGGTTTGGGGAGCCACAACAGGATAATTGGTTCATTCCTCAAATGGACCGTGGATCAAGTGGCCGGCAGGGGAGCCGGGCCAGTGGGGAAAACTCAAGTAGTGTACAAGTTGGGCTGTGTACCCAAAGCTGCGTGCAAGTCCGGGCTGTGTGCCTGGTGGGTTTAGAGCCTGAGGGCTGGAAATAGTGATAAAGTGTTCTGTTGTCTCTAATCTGCATTACCAGGAATGTAGCCCCGTGGGGGTCCGTCTACGCGTTGTTTGCTCAGCTTGTATGTGAATAAATGCCACACTGAAGAATCCCACTCCTGGTTCTGGACATTACAGTTATTGCTTCCTGTGTTCAGATTTACTTGGATGCCCCTGTTCAGAGTAGCCAAACCTAGGTCCCCTGTGCCAAGTAACCTCATCCTCCCCGAACCCAGTCCCCACCAGGTACTGCTGTCAGCTTCAACAGCATGCCACCTGTCGGTTTTGCTAAAAAGGCAGGGGTGAGGGGGTACATCTGCTTCAGGGATGTCAGCTCCATAGTCTTCCTCGGCGAGGCATCAGAGCCCCTTGGAGGTTGGGAGACCGATCGGAGGTCATTGTCCCGGCATTGGTCCTGAGAGTCAGGGCCTGGCTTGGCAGCCGACTTGGACGAGTGCTTTTGCCAGTCTGAAGCCTGGGACCTGGCGGCCGAACCAGACAATCGGCTGTCTTTAGGCTTAATTTTTAAAGATTGGAGAGACACTGTACCTGACCCACCTGATGTCTGGATATTGACCGATGGGGGCTGGGATTTTGCCTGGGAAGGGGATCTGCCCAACCGATTAGAGATAGAGCTGGCCCGGGAGTCCGAGGCACGACTGGAGGATCTCTGTCCCTGTCCAGTCTCTTCTCTTTATGTTTCCCCGATTTAGGATGGGACAATTTCCATCTGGAAGAAGGTTCCCTCTCCATTTCTTTAAGTTCTTCTTGGAGAAGGAAACTTTGAAGAGCTTTCTGGCGGCGGATCCTGGTGTGGCTGTTAAACTGCTGGCAGATGGTGCAGGCCTTGGTGTCGTGGTCTGGGCCTAGGCACCGCACGTAGGCCGAATGCCTGTCTTTAAAGGGATCTGCTTGCTGCAAGCGCACTTCAAGGGGCATCCTTTGGTAGAAGGAGTCAGGGAAGAAGACATGTGAGGCTTTTTAGTCGAAAAAAGTTTGAAAATCTCGAGAAAACTGAAGTTCTGACATCGTCCGTAGACTGAAGGTGTCTGTGGAGCCGATGCTTGCAAGTCGACGGTGGGAAAAGAACTGAGGTATGCTGAAGGATCCCCCCCTTTTGTGATGTATCAGATGTTGAAGGTGGGGCCGATGTTGGGGGAGGTTCCCTGCTGGATATAGCTAGCTAGAAGTTTTCTGTGGGGTCCTGCCGCCTGCCGGCTTGGGTCCTTATGGTGTAATCTGCTGCAAGAGCTGTATCTCAAAGTAAGATCAGACTATCTCCGCCTTAAGTTACAATTTAATGCAAGTCACTATTCTAAATCGGAAAATCACTTTATGTGATAGCCATCCTCATACATACATACATACAGTATATGAACAACTGCATTACAATTGGTTTTGTTTTATGGACAGAACAAATCCCCAACTACTGGTGAAAGTGCCATGGTATAGGAACGTTACTTACTCTAACTCAAGATGTTCAAGAATATCTACTCCACCGAGCTACACTCTTTGGTCTTAGGACCGGAGGCACCAGTACACTGTGGAGAAAACTTTTTGCCAGGGTGCCAACTACATTGTCAGCACTGGTGCATGCATGATGCTGCATGTTGCAGCTACTAAGTGCCGTTGATGCCGTTACTGGTTCAGTTCTGTTCATGGGAAGAGTGAAAAAAACAAGCACCATGCTTGCACCAATACAAAGAAATTGGATATTGACCGAAAAAAAGAAAAACTGAATATAAATGACTAAACCTAACAGGAGGGAAGGGAAGAGATTTCCTCTTCCAGAATACCGTTCTCTCAAGGGCAGGCAAGCTGTACATAAACATACAGGAAGTCCCGAGCCAGGGAAAACATGGTAATGACTGTGCACAGCTGCCATTTAAAAGGGTTCAAGCAGGATATCCAGCCCTAAAGGAACAGGGCAGTAGTCTAAGGATGCCCAGGGGACCAAGGCAGTCCTTGGACAATTCTGAGGGGTTGTCCATGCTCGTGCATATAGGTGCCTCCCCTTTTATATGCAAGACACCTAGGTGTTGGAGAGAAAATGTATGCAATCCAGTAAGTCCAGGCTCACAAAACAGGAAAAAATTGGGGGGGGGGATAACAGCACCAGGGTAGCGGTATTGCGACCTGTGAAGTATTGAAAACTCTGCTCCTGCATAATCTCCGCTAGGGAGTGCTGGAACTTAGAGTACTCAGCATCACAGAAGATATGGTAGTAGGAGAGGAACAGCTGGATTCAGGAAGCAGTGGTGCATGGTCCTCAGGCCTGAGGATAACCTGGTCAGCTCGAAGGTGGTACACTTGGAACAAACCAGCCGCTGTCCTTAACTGATCCCAAGTCATGGCCCTGAGAGGACCGAAAATGCCTGGAAGTGGCTTTGAGGGGGTCATGAGAGGCGAGGTCAGGTCTTCTGCCAGGACTGAGAGAATGCTCAGGGGATCTCACTGGGGGTGTGAGGACCTGGCAACGTGTCCGCCTGTGAGCAAGGAACACCTGCAGACCAGTTCAGATGGTGTCCTTGGGGGGAAGCCCCCCAAGTGGGTAGAGAGGAGCAGTATATGTCCCACAGGTGACCCCGATCCCCAGCAGTGACATGGCTAGCCAGTTCCAGAGAGAAACTGTGCCCTGAACTAGTGCTGCGATTCCTACCGGAGCTACCACCAGCCCCAGGCATGGGGTGAGCTGCAGGTCCAGAACCCAAGTACCTCCATTCACCAGTGCCTACCCTCACCCCCCCTCCCCGGGCCAAGCCCAGACTGTAAGCTGGAACCCCCGTAAGAATGTGTCTCAAAGTTGGCACCAAAAATGGCACCATCCTCATCCCCAGCACAATGGACGGCACCAGGAGCATGCTCAGCACTGCGAACGTTGCCAGAAAGGAGTGCAGCACCACCCCCAGTACAGACTACAGAGACCACCCCTATGGAAGCTTCTGGACCAGAACCAGACCCTTAAAAGCCTCCATCATCATCGGCACCAACCACAGGCCCAAGGTTGACACAAAGATCCTTTTCTGGGTCATTTGATCACTTGGGACAAGAAATGACCATAAAACCTCACAGACACATAAAGGACCAGCACCATGAATGGTGCTGTGGGGGGGGGCCTGGTCTTGCTGTCAGCACCACCTTTCACCCCGGTACTGGCCTTAGTATCAGGAGTCAAGGTGGTGCTGGGCCCAACACTGAGATGCCCCATGGTGTTGACACAGTGTATGGCTTCAGCCTCACCATGAAGGGATGTCCGTTGCCCCGAAGGGCTGACAGTCTGGTAAGGGTGCTCAGCCAGTCCCCTGGGGGAGACAGACTGTCTACAATACCCCTCCCTCAGGGCCTCCAACGTCTTGGCGGGATGAGCGCGTGGAGAGCCCTGGTCTTCCTCAGTATGTATAGTACTGAGAAGCGGTGCAAGGAAAGAGCCCAGGGACCATGCTTAGTGTGATTCCTTCCTCTAAAGGTGGGCGGATCACAGCCTCACCTTAATGCGAGGAGTTCGAGGGTGTGGTAGTCCACCGAGAAGCAGGTGTTGCACATATCTATATTGCGGTTGGTGCTGAGTCAGGTCGAATAAACGTCATGCTGGTCCTGAATGGCTATGTGGCCCCACTGGGGCACCGATGGACAGGTGGCAGCTGTGAATCTTCTTCTAACAAGAGGCCTTCATGTCCTTGCGCTCCTCAGACCAGACATGGTGCCATGGACAAAAAATATAAAAAGGAAAGAGCAAGAGTTTGCTGCCACCAAAAGGAAAGAAAGAGAGTTTGGTGCAGCACTCAATGACAAAATAATAGCACAGAGATGGTTCAATGTCGAGGGGTACGATGTCGAACTAACAATCAAACTGAGGAATACTTTGTGATGCAGTTATTCTGGTGAAGCTGCCACCGTGTGCACTCAACAGCGGTGAAAACAGAACTGAGGAAGGTAGGGGGACAGCTTCAGTCATTGGACAACCCATGAGTACGCTGCCACTACATCTGCCTCATGGGCGGTGCTGGCACCAATGTCAGTCTCCTAGGCAGCAGAAAACTTTGCTCCCATGAGGTCCTAATACCTCTGGCCCTAGATCCATAAGTGGGAATGAATAGTGAAGACTAATTGTTAGAAAATCAGGCCTGTTTGAATTATGCTTGGTGTCCAATGTCCACTCAAAGTGGGACATTGAAGTCTAATTTTTAAGACTGCTTCCAGCTACAGATAAGACCAATACCTCATGTAAAAGAACTCTTCATGGGCTTTCAGAGTATGTGGGCCACTGTCAATGAATGTTCCCCACTTACCACTCCTTCTATCAGCAGTTCACCCTGACATCCTCTAGGACAGACATGGAAATGAGCCATGTCTCATGTACCCACCGGAAGAAATATTTTTAATGACTGGAACGAAAAAATTACTCACCATAGTAATGTTGTTTCTTCTAATGGAGTCTTGCTGTATTCAGACATAATGCAGTTAGCCCCAGCACTTGAACTGCCCCGGAGAGGAAAGAGTTAACTCTATGCAGAAGCATAGAACGTTGAGCTTGAGCTCGGTTTTCAAACCTCTGTCTGTGGTACTTCCCAGTGTAACCGTCAGATTCTTACAAGCACACTAACTAACATACTATAGTATGGAAATTGTTCAACATATAGCCAAAGGGCAAAAAATTATTTTTGGGACCAAAAGACTCAAGTCGAGAACCCAAGAAGGAAAGGTAGTGACAATATTTAAGTATAAAACACCAGAAAAAATAACAGCATCCACCCCCACCCAAGAGAGAGGGTACAAGGTACACCCCTGAGGTGCAACACTGTACCTGCCATCCCACTTCCCAAAAACAGGTTCTGAGAGGGGAGGGGTCTGAATACAGCAAGACTCCATTAGAAGAAACAACATTACTATAGTGAGTAATTTTTTCTTCAAACAAGATGAAGTCTTGCTGTATTCAGACATAATGCAGACTACCAAGCAGTTCCCTATGAAGGAGGGAATGCAGAACCTACTTTGGGAAGAGGCTCTGCAGTACTGCTGTGCCAAACCTAGCATCACTCCTAGCCTGGATGTCCAGGGAGTAATGCTTGGTAGAAGTATGTACTGTTTTCCAGGTGGCTGCTTTACAGATCTCTAACAAAGGTATATCTCTGGCCACAGCTAGAGAAGCAGCTGTACCCCCTAGTCGAATGAGCCCTCAGGCCTGAAGGGGGCATTTTAACCAACTTGTCATAACAGAATTGTATACAAGAAACAATCCACCTGGCAATAGTTCTTTTAGTGGCAGGCTTACCTTTCCCCACTTCACAATAAGTGAGAAAGATTTGAAGACAGTCATTTCTATGTGCCTTAGTATGCTCAATGTAGCAGCTAAGGGCCCTCTTAACATTCAGACTGTGTAACCTTCTTTCACCTGAAGAAGAACGATCAGTGAAAAACACAGGGAGAAATATAGACTGGTTCAGATGAAAATCTGATACCACTTTGGGCAAGAACCTCCTATTGGTTCATAGGACCACTTTGTCCCTATGAAAGGAGATGAAGTCAGGTTCAACTGACAGCCTGTAACTCACTAATCCGCCTGGCAGAAGTAATAGCTACCAGGAACACAGTTTTCCAGGTCAAGTACTTCAATTCGGCCGAAGCCAGAGGTTCAAAGGGTGGCTGCATAAGCTGAGCTATGCAGACATTAAGATCCCAAGGCGGAGTGGGCTCCCAAAGGGAGGGTTAATGTGAACCAGACCTTGAAAAACTTTCTGAAAACAGGATGAGATGCCAGGAAGAGCCCTTCCTGCTGAGAGGAATGCAGAGACAGCTGCTAGATGAACCTTCAGAGTGGCAGGCCCAGGCCTAGACCATTCAGATGAACTAGATAGTCTAAGGTTGTGGAAATGTCTGCAGAATCAGGCAGGATGCCTTTCTGAGAGCACCAAATACTGAACCTTTTCCAGTTGGAGTTGCAAGTTTTTCCTAGTGGAAGGCTTCCTGGAGACCTTCAGAATATCCAGAACTCCCTGAGAAAGATGTAGTGCTGCATATTCTAACTCTTCAAGAGCCAGGCCTTGAGATTGAGAGACTGGAGATTGGGGTACCAGATCCACCCCGGGAGGAGGACAGGAGATTGTATGTCCTGGGCAGAGACAGGGGACGTGACACTGACAAGGACAGCAGTAGAGGATACCACGGCTGTCTGGCCCAATCTGGAGCCACCACTATCACTGTGCAGGGTTGAGTCCTGATCTTGATCAGAACTCTGAACAGCAGAGGGAAGGCATAGAGAAACCTTCCCTTCCAGTCCAAAATGAGAACATCCTGGGGAACCATCCCCAGAACTAGAGGTCTGCAACAAAACAGAGGAAGTTGATGACTGTCCGGTGCTGCAAAGAGATCTATCTCTGGAGTGCCCCACCTGGAGAAGATGACCTTCAGGATGTGACGATCCAGGGACCATTCGTGATATCCCTGTGAAATTCTGCTCAGAGCATCTGCTAGTATGTTGTCCTTCCCTGGAAGGTGAACTGCTACCAGAGAAGTCTGAAGAGAATAGGCCAGCGACCACAGCTTCATGGCCTCTGTGCACAAGGCCAAGGACCGAGTGCCTCCCTGTTTCTTGATGTACCACATTGTGGTGGTGTTGTCTGTCCTGACTTGGACCACCTTGCCCTTGACTGAATCCGAGAAGCTCTGCAGGGCTAGGAAAACTACCCTGAGTTCCAGGAGATTGATATGAAAGAGAGACTCTTGTGGAGACCAGACCCCTTGAGCTGTCAGGGCTCCCAGGTGGGTTCCCCACCCTAGAAGAGAAGCATCCGTAGTTAGAACTACTGATGGGACTTGAGGGAGAAATGGAACCCCTTGTCTGAAGTTGTCCTGGTCCAGCCACCACTGGAGAGCTTGGACCAAAGTCTGAGTCACTGGGATCAGTTTGGTTAGTGAATCCTTCTTTTGAGACCAAAAAGACCTTTGATGAAACTGAATGTCCCTCATCTGGAATCTTGCTCCCTGCACCACTGCCGTGGAAGTTACCACGTGGCCCAGGAGCTGGAGGAACTGTCTTGCTGGGCGGGAGACCTGAGGTTGAAAAGAGGAAGCGAGATCCACTAGGGCCTTCACCCTTGTCAGGGGAAGGAAGGCTTTTACTTGTACAATGTCCAACTCTATGCCTATAAAGGTGAGAAGTTGAACTGGTTCGAGGACAGACTTTGGAAGATTGAGAAGAAACCCCAAGGAGCTGAGTAGGTTCTGGGTAGTCTGAAGAGCTGACTTGACCTATAAAGGTGACTGACCCACTAAGAGCCAGTTGTCCAGATATGGTAAGATGGTGATACCCTGTCTTCTGAGGTAAGCCACCACTACTGCAAGGCACTTCATGAACACCCCTTGAGCTCATGTTAGCCCAAATGGCATAGCTCTGAATTGGTAATGGCCTGAAGGCAACTCGAACCCAAGGTATTTTTTGTGGGAGCACCTGATAGGAATATGGAAGTAGGCATGCTTGAGGTCCAGAAATACTAGCCAATCCCCTGGTCTTAGAGAGGGAAGGATTATTCCCAGAGAATAATTCCCAGAGAAATATTCCCATTTTGAATTTGGGCTTTGAAGTGTGTTTGTTCAAATATCTTAGGTCTAGGATGGATCGCCACTCCCCTGTTTTCTTTCGGGGTAAGGAAGTACCTGGAGTACAGTACTTTTCCCCTGTGCTGAGTTGGAACCTTCTCTATCACTCCGAGAGCTAGAAGACAGGAAACTTCTGCCTCTAGGGCAATGGTTTCTGAGAGTGATGCAGGTGGAAAAGACTTGGCCCTCTTTCTTGGAAATTTTTTTGAAGCTTAGTGCCAGTCCCTGGCTTACTACTTCCAGGACCCACCTGTCTGAGGTCACAGACTTCCAGGCCTAGAAGTAGTAAACCAGTCTGCCTCCTACTGGAAATGGGGAGTCGACCCGGGCTGACACATCAGGGTGTCTGCTTGGCAAGAGCCTTAGACTGAGAGGAGGAGGGAGCAGCTCTGGTCATCCCCCTCCTGCCCCTCCCTCTGAAGAACCCCCTCTGTGGGAAGGGAGAGGAGGCCTGGGCTTGGTAAAAAGGCCTTTGAAAGGGCCTGCCCCTGCCCCTAGACTGCTGCTTGTGCGGAGTGGCTTGCCTTTCTTTGGCCTGTGCACTCCTGTACGTGGTCCTGTATTCATCCATTTTCTTCATGTAAGCCTCTGTCTGCTCCCCAAAGAGAGAGTTACCTACTACAGGAAAATCCATAGCCTTAGTTTGGGTATCCTGTGAAAGGCTAGTACATTTGAGCCAAGCATGTCTTCTGAGAAACACAGAGGTAGTCATGACTCTAGATGCCATATCACTGGAGTCCACAGCAGCATGAAATTGCATTTTGGATGCCTTAGTTCCAACAGCAGCCACCTCCTCCAGCTCCTTGGCTAGCTGGAGAGAGACCTGTTTAGCCAGTTCCAGAACCGTATCCCATCTGGATTTCTGGTACCTGGCTGTGTAGGCCATAAAAGTAGCCTGCCTGAGTCCCAAAGAGGATGCCAAATACTGTTTTTTGGCCATGGCATCCACTTTTCTGGAGTCCCTATCCGGGGGATGTGAAGCCAAAGGAATGTTAGCCCTGTCACAGGCTGCAGCCTGCACTACCCCAACATGGCTGCAATGACTATAAAGGAACTCCGCAGATGAGCCTGATAACAAATACCTCCTGTCCATTCTCTTATCCACAGGAGGTACTGAATTAGGAGTTTGTAAAATTTTGTGTGTCTGTTTCCCCAAGGATTTATGAAGAGAGAGAGAGACAGTCTTTTGGACTCTGGGATGTCCATCATTTCCACAAAATCAGGCTCTTCATCCTCCTCTGCAGCTTCAACCAAGGGAAGCTGCCGGGTTTCTGCCACCTTTTTGTAGAACAAAAAATGTGAAGGGGACTCAGAGAGCCTGGGAGGAGAGACACCTGAGGGCCTGCCTGGGGAGATGTCCGGTTCAATAGGCACATCCAGACACCCCTGGTCATCGTCATCATTATCATCCTCGGGATAGTCTTCGTCTCCTTCCCACTCCTCATAATAAGCGTCTGGATCATAATCCGGAGGAGACTGATCCGACCAAACTGACCACCTAACCGGCGGTACTGGTTCGGACGGAACCGGTCTAAGCGACTGAACAATGCTAATCACTTTGGCTATTTCGTCCGCGGTTGGAGAGTGCGATACCGGATCCGAACTGGCAGACTTACGCTTCTTTTTTGATGGAACCGACCCCTCGGGGTCGGCTCTCCTTTTGCCCGAGGAGGTATCACCTAGGTCAGTAGGCACCTCCTCAGGTTTAGCCGCAATCGAACTGGGCTGGCCATCCGGATCTATGGACTTCTCGGCCTCCCTTTCCTTCAGCCTACTCAGTCTTTTGTCTAGAGTGGATTTAGGAAAGTTTTTACAGATTTGGCAGTATGACTTGAGGTGGTTAAATCCCAGACAATAAACACAGATGAGGTGGGGGTCAGCCTTAGCAAAGGCCTCCCCACACTCAGTACAGTGTTGAAACCCAGAGGGACCGGTTTTCTTCTTGGGTTTCTCAGACATGGCCAACCTAACAAATTACCCTATTGCAGCTTTCAAGCCAGGTAATCCAGGTAGGGAGGCAGTATAGCGCGGTGGTTTTAAGGCTCTGAGCTGCAAATCTGGAGACCTGGGTTTGAATCCCTCAGCCCCCAGTTGCATATACTGTGTGACCCTCAGCAAGTCACTTAACTTCCCTGTGCTCCCAGGTTGCACCTGTAAAAAAGCTTTCAGCTTAGTGTGTCTCACCTGGTTAAACAATTGAAAAATAAATAAATAATACAATAACCGATCGGTTACAAACCATGTCACGGGCTTTTTAAAAGAACCGGCAAAAAAAAAAAAAAAACCCGGTTCTTTTGAAACCGATCGGTACCGGAACACCACTCTAAGCCCAGAAATAAATTTAAACGGAATGGGTCGGTTCCAAACCGGACCGACCGGAAAGAAACCGAAGAAAAGAACAATTTCCAACTTTTTCACAGAATAAAACACAGTCACCACCTATCTACACACTACCTGTACTGTAGACAGAGGCTGGAAATCTGAAAATAGCAAAAAAATTATACGGTTTAAACTGAACGCTTTACTTTTACCAAACCGAGCAGAGGAAATCTCCGGAGCGACTTCACTGTTAGGCGGAGTAAAGAATCTGACGGTTACGCTAGAAAGTACCACAGATAGAGGTCTGAAAACCGAGCTCGAGCTCAATGTTCTATGCTTCTGCATAGAGTTAACTCTTTCCCTCTCCGGGGCAGTTCAAGTGCTGGGGCTAACTGCATTATGTCTGAATACAGCAAGACTTCATGTTGTTTGAACCTACGGTAGATATGAGTACCAGCTGGAAAAGAATATACTAGAATATTAAATCCACACAGAGCAGCTTAGCTAGATCAGTTCCTAGTATTTAACCCTAAGTAATGCAGAAGGCAGGCGTTTTTTCACTGGTAAAGGAGCAACATTAATACTATGTGTTTTCTGAGTTTAACACTGGAGTCTATAGGGTGGCCTGCCATTTGGCTTTTTAAAGTACATCTATCAACAATACTGTAAGAAACTCTCATAACTTTTTTATTCGATTTGTGGTTTTCCACATGCTTGGAGTTGACAGATCTATTTCTGACATTTCACTGAGCGCCATGCCAAATCTCAGGTGTGAGCAGGCCCTTGCAGTTTAATAAACATAGTAATATGTAGCGATGCAGCAGGGCCAATGTGTGTGCATATGTCAATTTGATACAATACAGCATACAAAAAAAGTCAATAAATTCCATCTTAAAAAAGCCATTTTCCACAGCATGAAGATGAAATGAATGAATATATGGCAGACAGGGGAGGTTGTGGCATCCTCCTAGAAATATTAATGCTACCTGGCAAAGAAAGTCATAACACAAGGATATTTGTATGCTAAGAAATCCATCGATCATTTACCTCTCAAGAATCTTTCTTTCTCTCGCTGTGGCCTTGTACTGTACTTGAACAAAAGTACTTTTTTAGGTCTTCGAAACCTAGCCTCCTACTATTTCAAAACATTAAGCCGCAAGCATCCCCTTAATAGTACAATCCATCTCTCAGTCATCTTACTGCAGGTAGGGGAGAAGGCTCCAGTTTTCTGAAGAAATAAGACAGTATTTGTTCCTCTGCATCTTGCGCCAGTTCTTTCACTGTCAGGAGAGTGGAAATCTCTTTCTTTTTGCTGCCACACTCCTTTGGCTCTGGAGTAGAAGCTGTCAAAGTTGGGGATCAACTCTATGGGCATACAATGTAATGGTTCTACATCATGTGGGACATCCCTCAGTTTTGTACCCCTGTGGCTCTCTGGTATCTCACATCACCTACAGGCATACATAAGCCCCACTGCCTGCAGAAACACTTTGTTGTTCTCCATGGTTCATTCAGATACCCCCCCAGGTCCTCTCACCGTCAAGGTTCCATTCTGGTCTATCACATCTTGCCACACACCCACCCTGCTACCACCAGGAGAGAATGCAGAGTGTAATGACCCTGATACTGCTGGGGTTAGTAGATCCACAGCTTTAAAGGCTTATTGACATGGGGGGTTGGGGGAAGACACCACCTAATGCAGCAGGCCATTATTTTCTTTCATCTCTATGTTCCAGCTCACTTCCTCTGACAGAAGATCTCTGCCAGCACTACAACCTGTGAGTAGGGGTGGACAGATGATATAATGTCACCCACACATGCCAGCTGCTTAAGGCGCTATTGCAGCTGGTGCCCCTAGAGGACAATGCACACCCTGGACTCAAGGAAGGAAAAGGAGATGAAAAAAAGGAAGGGTATAGGCGTAAGCTGGAAGGCAGTCTGCTATAATGCAGTGAGCTAAGGAAACAAAATTAGTGATCTCTGAGCCACAGTGGGCATGGCAGGGACAGGCACAGGCCTTGTAGCCATTGTGGAAACCTGGATCACCGGGGAATAATGACTGTGACCTGGAAGTAGCAGGCTACACCATGTATAAGCAGGATAAGTGGAAGGGAAAAGGAGACTGCTAGCCCTCTATTTCAAGGAAGTCACAGAGGCGGTAAAAGGTGGGTCTATTATGGAATAGGATGAGGAAACAGAATCACTGTGGGTGGAGCTCATGACAGCAACAGGTAAGACACTCTGCATGTGGATGGTCTATAGACAGCCGGGGAAAGGGTGACAAGTGTGATAGGGAACTACGGGCAAATATAGAGAAGGGGGTGACAAGTGAGAGGTTGTGGTGGTAGTGCAGTCTCCACTTGCCTGACACAGAGTGGGACATTCCAGTAGCTAAGAGCTCCAGAAGGCAGGCCCAATTAGATATGTTGTAGGACTACATGCTGGTGCAGCTGGTAAGAGAACCCACAAAGCAGCTACACCAGCTCGGAAACAGTAGGTGGAGTGTGGGCTGGGGAACTACTGGGGTCCTGTGACTTTAACACCATACTGTTCAAGCTGGCCCTGTGCACAAGTACACACTTGTCAAAGGCTGAGATCTGGGATTTAAGAAGTGCAAACTTTGACCAGATAAGGAAATCAGTCAACGATAATTTGGTTGGTGTGGACAAAATCAGGAGGGTGGAGGAGAGGTGGGGAGTAACAGGCACAAGAGACCAATCTAATTCTCTAAGAAGGTCAGGGAGGCAATGAGGGACAAAAAAGGGCCTTCGTCAGATACAAAGAGCAGCAGCAGATGAGGAATGGAGCGATTAACAAGTAACGATGAGGGAGGCCAATAAGGCAGTTGGGGACACAAAAGCAGACGCAGAGCTGTGTACTGCAGAGGTGGTCAAGGGAGGGGAAAATAGGCTACTCACCTGCAACCGCAGTTCTAGGAGTGGTATACAGTTCACATCCACAGTCTGGCTGTTCCTCTACAGCAGACTGATTCACCCAACATTGTTAAGATAAGCTCCTCCCACCACCCAGGTATCCTCAGGGTCTGCCTCGTGACATCAGATCTTTCAAATCAAATCAACTTTATTTGTTAAAAAAAAAAAAAGGCGCTTTCCAAAACCAAGGCGACTGTACAATAAAATATACAAATAAAATAAATTATTATAAAACAAAACATGTAAGTTACAATAGAATGCAGTATGATAGCAGCATAATAGCGGCAGCACTAATCCCCGAATGCCAGACCAAAAAGATGAGTTTTCAAGGCATTCTTAAAACGCTGGACGGTTAGGTAATCTCGTACCCGATGAGGTAGAGAATTCCACAGGGACAGGGCAGCAAAACTATATGCCCTTGCTCCAGAAGTTTGCAGACAAACCCTGGGAATCTCTAGCAATCCCTCATCGGTGGATCGGAGGGGACAGTAGGGACAAAGAAGATCTTTCAGGTAACTTGGTCCCTGGTTGTGTAAGGCCTTATAGGTTAACAAAGCAACCCTGAAGGTGATCCGCCACTGTATTGGCAGCCAGTGCAGACCGCGGAGCACAGGCGTTATATGACTGGTTCTTGAAGCACCAGTCAACAGCATGGCTGCCGCGTTCTACACCAGCTGTAAGCAGCGGATATCAACTCCCGATAGCCCTAGGTAAAGGGCACTACAGTAGTCAAGGCGGGAGGTAACGAAGGCGTGAACCAACGTTGGAAGATCAACGGGAGGAGCCAGGTGTTTCACCCGGGCGATATTTCTCAGATGGTAAAAAGAAGTTTTAACAACTGCTGACACCTGTAACTTTAGGGTCAAACAGTCATCAAACATAACACCCAGGTTCCACACCTGGTCTGAGGTAGTTAGCTGGACACCTCCAAGCCACAGACCCGAAGGAGAACCTCCCAACATACCCGCCTCGCAACGACCCTAGTCCACTACTAACACCTCAGTTTTTTTAGGGTTCAACCTTAGCCAGCTCAGATTCATCCAGGCCTGAATTTCGGCCAGACAGCTGTTTAGCACCGAGACAGCATCGTCTTGTTCAGGCACAAAAGACATGTATAGCTGAGTATCATCTACATAGCAGTGAAAATTCAAGCCATACCGTCTAATAATCGCTCCCAATGGCAGCATATACACTGCAAACAACATGGGCGCTAAAATGGATCCCTGTGGCACCCCACAGGATAGGGGGAATGGAGCCGAGGTACAAATCCCAGACACCACTGTCTGAGTCCTACCCGTGAGGAAAGATCGAAACCATCTGAGGACAACTCGAGAGAGTCCACAGATAAGCCGCAGGCAATCCAACAGCACACCATGGTCCACAGTATCAAATACTGCAGAGAGATCAAGAAGGACCAAGATGGACGAGTCCTTCGATCTCTCGCTATCAGGAGGTCATTTAGTACCCGAACAAGAGCCGTCTTGGTACTATGTCTCTTCCTGAAACCAGACTGGAGAGAGTCATATATATTGTGGCTGGTCAAATTGTCCTCCAGCTGTAATGCCACCACCTTCTCAATAACCTTACCCAAAAAGGGAAGATTAGACACCGACCTGTAATTTACTAGACAGTCGGGACCAAAAGGAGGACTTCTTAAGAAGCGGCCGAATCATGGCCTCCTTGAGGGACTCTGGAAAGATTACCCTCTCCAAGGATAACCAGACTATCTCAGCAAGGACTGGGCCGATGACATCAACGCAGCCAACAAGGAAGTGCGTGGGCCCGGATCCAAACTACAGTTGGTAGGATGTAATGACTGGATAACCATCACAATATCACTGATTGTGGGGTGGTCAAAGTCGTACCACACAAACTGGGAGTCTGACATCTCCTGCCGACTACTGCTACTCCCTTGAGAAAGAGTCAGGCGGATGTCGGACCTGATCGTGGCAACTTTATCCGCGAAGAATTGAGCAATCTCCTCACACCGCTATTGAGAAAAAGCATTTCTGGGCTGAAGACAGAGTGGATTGCACAGTCTGTCCACGGTCCGGAAAAGCTGAACTGGTCGATTACGTGCAGCAGCAATTTCCCTGGACAGGAATTCTGCCCAAACTAAGCCTGTCACATACCAGGCCAGACTTCCGCCATCGTCTCTCTAGCCTTCGTCCAACTCTCCTCAACTCCCTCAGAGTCTCATCAAACCAGGGAGACCCGGAGCGAAGGGAGAGTGGACAAACACGAACAGGAGCAATGGAATCCAGGGCCTCTGTCACTGCTTTATTATAAGCTAGTACAAGATCCCCTGGATCTGAGCATTCACTTGGCATACCCGATAGGTCCAGCACCACCATCAGACTATCAGGGGATACACCCCTCAAAGTGCGGTATTGGACCATCTCCATAAGGGCAGGCCTCTTGGGGGGGCCTCAAAACTGAAACGGATGGTATGATGGTCAGACCACCCGACTGGTTCTACCACCAAGTCGGATATCTCCATCCCCAGGAGAAACACCAAGTCCAATGAATGACCAATGTGGGTCGAGGAGGAAACAACCTGTGTGAGGCCCAGTGAGCTCATTAACTGGAGGAAGTCTTGTCCAAACTGCGAGAGTTCATCGTCGACCCAGGCACTGAAATCCCCCAGGATCAGCCATCTGTGGGATCCCAATGTCAGGTCGACAATGAAGTCCGCGACTTCCCACAGGAAAACATTCCTGTCTCCTGGTGGAAGGTAATCGGAAGAATCACACACCCACCTGTACATGATACATTCAAAGGGTTGGTAGCTCCTGGAACTTCCATCAGGTTCAGTTCTGATTTAAAACAGAGGGCCACACTCCAGCCCCTATGATCGGTCCTTGGGTGGTGTATCACCGAGTACCCGGGTGGAACTGCTGCAGCCAAAACAGGACCAGCATTTTCATCCAACCAGGTCTCGGTGATGCAAGCCAGGTCAGCTGAATTAACAAGATATCCAACTATGGCGGTCTTGTTTTTAATGGACCTGGCATTGCATAACACCGCCCAAGTCCGATGAGTAGCCAAGGAAGACTGAGTTTCCTGTCTGCAATAAGCAGAGCCCTTGGGTATGGGAACCAGATAGGGAGAACCCCTTTCCTGGACCCATTTCTCCCCAGGGCATCTCCTTGTCCCTACGATCCCAATCCGTCCAAAACGTAATCCTCCGAATGATGGGACCAAACAGCCAGGCAGACAAAAAAGTAGAGAACATTTGTCTATTTACTCCTACTTCACCCGCTTCAGTTTGTTTGGGCCAAAATAACTTTCGGATCAAATTCCAAAACTATGGAGACATTAAATACGAATGCTGCTAACTGAACCGAAACGCACTATAATGGCTTACTCATTCACCATCCCTTACTAAACCTAAACTAATCGCTAACTAAAATACTAGTGCTGCTACAACAAAAAGCACACAAATATTGCAAAAGAAAAAGAAATTTAAACAATAAAAAATATGCTGCTCATACTGCTTCTGATGGTCAGCCCAGCGTGGCCGCCATCTTCCAGATCCCCAGAGCTGAAAGCAGGGATCCATATGCCACTTGCCAGAGGTCGGGTGGGTTGTGTGGATGTGAACTGTATACCACTCCTAGGCCTATGGTTACGTAAGCAATAATATCAAACAGGGTGGGTGGTATTGGGCTATACCAGACTGCTCAGGGGTGTAATGAGGCCCAACACCACAGGCGGAGGGTCTTATTACCCCTGGAAGGTACGATATAGGCTATACCACCCACCCTGGAGGGAATTATTGTGCTTAGAAAATGGAATTTATTTTAAAAATAATGTGACATTATTATTAGTATGGTTAAAAAAATAAGAAAATATGTTAAAGAATCACAGAAGAAAAAAAATTTTGTTTAAAATAGTCCCTCCACTAATAAATTGCTTCTAGAGGGCACTGTTACCAACAGTATTTAGTAGTGCTGTTTGAATACTGATGTAAGATCCATTTTTGTTTCTATTGTAGACTTTATAGTGTCATTATTTTTCTTGTAACCAGATTGATAGGGTGAATCTTAACATGATTAATTGCTTGGGTCAGGAGACTGTACCGCTGGCTTTGTAAAGTAAGGGGAGAGGAAGCATGCCGGCGTTACCACTGCCGGGGTTTGCACTGATCTCTGAATGCCACTTTTGGCTGAAAAGAAACAAACAAAAAATACATATATTTTTTTTAACTCTTTTTGGACTCTAACTTGTGTTCCCGTTCTGGAAAAGAGCAGTGATGTAGGGAGCAGGGTCAGTTGGAGGACAGAACAGCTGGATCTGAAGGTGAGTGGGGCTGAGGTACATCGGGAAAAGCAGTCCGCACCAGAATCAACATCCTTTAAGTTAGATTTAGAGACAAGAACTGCATGATTCCATCTTTGCTCCAGTGCTGCCCCGTCCTGCACGCCTTCTCACAATTCCTGCCATTGTCACGTCTGCCAGAAGAGAAAAAGCTGCCATAAGTAGATATCTGATTCTGAGTATATTTCAAAAAATCCCTCGCACTTCAACAGATTACGTGATTGAACTCATGTGGTCACTTGAGATGTCTGTAGTACAGTTGTGTTCTGTGGTGGTGTTTTTTTTTTAAATATACATTTTCTATTTTTTTGTGAGCTTTGTTTTGTTTGCAGCAGGGAGTACCGAGAGCTATATTATTTATTGGATATAATCAGAAAGACCTTTGAGTCAAAGACTCATTTACAAAGGTTCCACATCATACATTAAAACACAGGGCAGACATTAGCTAACAGAGACAAGACAGTACAGTATAATACATAATGAAGAGTTACATTACATTTCAGTACATGGTAGTCATAATACATAGTGAAGAAATACAATACATTACAATACATTAAAATACAGGGCAAACATTAGCTAACAGAGACAAGACAGTACAGTATATTACATAATGAAGAGTTACATTACATTTCAATACATGGCAGTCATAATACATAGTGAAGAAATACAATACATTAAAATACAGGGCAAACATTAGCTAAGAGATGAGACAGTACAGTATATTACATAATGAAGAGTTACATTACATTTCAGTACATGGTAGTCATAATACATAGTGAAGAAATACAATACATTACAATACATGGCAGTCAAGGTAAATCAGGAGGTGGCCCTGATTAGTACAGTAGTTCAGTCCCACTTTAGCACAGCCACAATAGTTGCAGAAAATACTGTATGTAACTGGCTGATAGTCAGATAGTGAGGTAGTAGAGATTTTGACCAAGAGACAGAGATAGTTATGGGCGCACTTATGGTAGAATGCTGTAGGAAAGGGATGGGGCAATCACAGGTGTTAGAGTCTAGGAGGAGTTCCCTTAGTCTAGCTTTAAAGGGACCTAGCCTTGTTTCATTGGCTATTTGGATTGAGAGAGAGTTGGTCCAATTCGGGCCTTGGCAGCTGAAAGTCCTTTGCAGTTGGGAGGTACGGGGGCGTGATACCCACAGTAGCGGTTTGTTAGAGTTTCGTGTGGATCTGGCTGGGGATGCTGGTCGAATAATGGAGGGGAGAGAGAGGGAGGGAGGGGCGAGACCTAGGAGTATCTTCTTTGTCATGAGGCTACAATGATATATGATTCTGCTATCTAGGTTTAGCCATTTAGAGGTGTTGTAGAGTGTACAAGTGTGGTTGAGGCGATCACAGCCTAGGATGAGATGGCAGGCTTCGCTGAGTACCAGGCAGAGTGCGTTTAGTGCAGAGCTGGGGGCAGCACAGCATATGGTAATGCCGTAGTAAAGGAGGGAGAGGATGGAGGAATTGACAGTGATCCGTAGTGCCTCCGGGGTGAGGCCGTGCTTGCATCTATAAAGCACTCCTAGTCTCGAGTTTAGGGCCGAGGCTAGGAGGATAATATGTTGTTTATAGTTGAGGGCTGGGTCTAGAGTGATCCCTAGGTATTTAAAGTTGCTAACTTGCTCGAGGAGGGTGTGGTTGACAGTGAGAAATGGGGGACAGAGGTTCTTGCGGGGGTTCTGCGGGTGGGAGAAGATCATGACTTTAGTTTTCTTGTAGTTGATTATTAGGTGCTGGGTGGAGAACCAGTGTTCTGCTTCGTGGAAGTTATGTTGGAGTGTTTGGTGGAGTTTAAGTGGGTCGGAGTCGGAGGCGAGCAGTACGGCTTCATGAATATGGAAGATCAAATTCAGCAGCACGTTCAACGCGGTGAGCAAGCAGGGTGGCTGGTTGACCAGATGGCAGTTTTCAAAATGTAAGGTGACACTGTTAAAGAAAAAAGCCGCTTAAATTATAAGTTACTTTTTTATTTTTATTTTCCCTAAGGGATGTGGCTAATGCCGGGGTGGGGGTTGGGGGAGGCTGTCGTTTGCAAAGTGAGAAAGAAAACATGGAGGCATTTGCTTTTTTGAACATTCTGATGGCACGGTGCTACTAGAACAGAATGAGGCAATGGAGACTGGGACTTGTTATTTCCTGGTCTCTGTTGTCTTATACCGGACCGGCAGACTGGCGCTTGTAGCCAATCAGCATTGAGATTTCACTTTGTCCATTTTCTAAAGGCGAGTAAATACAGGTTACTCACCTGTAACAGGAGTTCTAGGAATGGTATATGTTGTTCATCCACACTGTCTGGCAGGTTCCTTGCTGCTTTAAATCTTGCCGGAAGGTCTTCAAGCTGGCTCCTCCCACCCATCTGGGTGGTAAAACTCTCGGCTCCTCCCCATGACGCCAGATCTGGCCCGCCGGAAGCTCAGGTTGTGCGTCAAGCCGAGGTGGGTCGTAGGATGAACAACATATACCATTCCTAGAACTCCTGTTACAGGTGAGTAACCTGTATTTCTAGGGACATGGATATGTTTTCATCCACACTGTCTGGCAGACTCCTAGCAGTTCTCCGGGAGGAGGGAGACAAGACGCACACCCCCTACTTAGGGAATAAAGACTGGAGAACCGAGGCCCCAAAACCAGCATCCCAGCGTGACTCAAGGTCGATGTGGTAATGGGTAATGAAGGTGTGTGCTGACTTCCAGTAGCAGCCCTGCAGATTTCCTGGATAGGGACATCCCTGGAAGCAGCCACCGATGCGGGTAGAATGAGCTCTTATCCCTCTGGGAAGCTCCATGCTCGCCAACTTGTAGCAGAGATCTATGCAGGAGGTGACCCGCCTGCTTATCGTCCGCTTGGCTGCAGGTCTGCCAGGTGCGGCTTCAGCGTAGGTGACAAACAGCTGGCGAACCTCTCCCCTAATTTCAGCCGTGCGCTCCTTATAATAAGCGAGCGCCCTTCTAGGGTCCAAAGTATGGAGCCTGTATTCGGCCTCCGAGGTGTGATTGGGGTAGAACACCGGCAGAGTCAACACCTGGTTAAGGTGAAACTCCGACACCACCTTCAGAAGGAATTTCGGGTTGGGGCGCAGTACAACCTTGTCCCTGTGGAAGACCAGGTAAGGAGACTCGATGCAGAGCGCCTGGAGTTCTCCCATCCTTCTGGCTGAGGTGATAGCCACCAAGAAGGTGGTCTTCCACGACAGGTGAGAGTTCACACCTGTGCATTGGTTCGAATGGCTTGCCCATGAGCTTTGCCAGTACCAGCAGTAGATCCCATGGAGGTGGAGGTTCTCGACTGGAGGAAATGTGATCAAGGCCTTGAAAAGCGCCAGACCACCTTCTCCTGCGCCACCGACTGCCCCCTCGCCCGCCGTAAGCAGAGATGGCTGCCAGGTGCACCCTTAGGGTCGCGACCTAAGCCCTTGACTAGAAAGGGACCATAAATAGTCCAAGATGCTTGCCAAAGGACAGGAGGAAGGGTCCAAGCCCTTGCCCTGACACCAAATGGAGAATCTCTTCCATTTGAAGGCATAGCATTTCCTGGTCGACTCCTTACGGGACGCCTCAACAACATTGAGGACCTCGTCGGAAAGACCCAAGGCCTGGAACTCTGGCAGCTCAGGAACCAGGCGTCAGGTGCAAGGATTGAAGGTCCGGATGGAACACCTTCCCTGATTGACTGAGAGCAGGTCCGGGCGAGCTGGAAGCTGCCTCGGGAGCCTGGAGCTGAGGCTGAGGAGATCTGGGTACCAGAACTGGCGGGGGCCAGTCTGGGGCTATCAGAATCACCTCGCCTTGTCCCTCCTTGCTTTGAGAAGCACCTTGTGAATCAAGGGAAATGGGGAAGGCGAGAAGAGGCCCGGGCCCACAGCCTCGAGAAGGCATCGCCTGCAGCGAGCCCTACTGAGGGGGCGGCATGAAACAGCCTCAGCTCTGCGCTCTCCTGGAGGCAAACAGGTCCACCTGAGGTGTGCCCCAATGGGAGAACAGATCTTGTACTATCTCCGCAGGAGAGACCACATGAGATGCAGCCCCTATCCGCTCCAGGGCATCGGCCAGGGTGTTGGAGGCCCTGCCACATGAATGGCTAGAGATCCGCCTCCAGGCTGCGCACGAGTGACCAAATGTGGAGAGCTTCCTGCATAGAAGCATGGAACGGCCCCGCCCTGGCAGTTTAGGGTAGTACATGGTCGTGGTATTGTCCGCCTGGACTCGGACCACTTGACCCTGGAGAAACGAACAAAGGCGGTGAGAGCTAGGCGGACCACTCGGAGCTCCAGCAGGTTGATGTGGCATCGGGACCTGCCGAGGACCAGAGGCCGTACGCCTGGTGTTCCCCCAGATGGGCACCCCAACCCATCAGAGAGGCATCGGTCGATAGAGAGACCGTCGGCTCCAGGCGGACAAATGGGATGCCCTCTTGCAGATGAGATAGAACGTCCACCACCAGAGAGCTGCCCACATCTCCTGGGTCACCATCACTAGCTGGTCCAATGGATCGCAGCGCCAGGACCACTGGCTGGCCAGTCCCCACTGAAGGGGAGCATGTGCCAGCGTGCCCAACGGACCACGCTGGTACAGGCCGCCATGAGACCCAGGAGGCGCAGGAAGTCCCAGGCAGGGCGCGATTGCCCAACCAGAAATGACTGGGCAAAGGAGGTAAGGACCTCGGCCCTGTCCGCCGGGAGCTGTGCTCTGGCTCGAAGATAGTCGAGCTCTGCCCCGATAAACAGAATGACCTGCTTCGGCTCGAGTTCCGACTTGGCCTCGTTGATAAGAAGGCCGATTTGAGAGCAAACCTGGAGGGCCAGATCTCTGGGCCGCTCCACCTCCTGTCTGGAGGGGGCCGCTATCAGCCAATCATCCAGGTAAGGGTACACCCGGACCCCTCGGCGCCGCAGGAAAGCTGTCACCACTGCTATGCATTTGGTGAAGACCCTGGGAGCTGGAGACAGGCCGAAGGGCATGGCTTGGAACTCGAAAAGGGATCCCTCCGCTCGAAAGCGAAGGAATCTTCGATGTGACGGACGGATAGGGACGTGAAAGAACGCGTCCTGCAGGTCCAAAGAGCAGAACCACACACCGTGTTCCAGGGATGGTATTATCTGAGCCAGAGTGACCATCCTGAAGGTTCGAGCCCTTAGGAACTTGTTCAGGTTGTGTAGGTCGAGAATGGGGCGCCAGCCCCCCGTCCATTTCGGAACCAGGAAGTACCTGGATACAAACCCCGGGTCTGAGGGAGGGTCCGCCACCTCCCTGATCACCTCCTTTTGGAGGAGGAGAGCGATGTCGGCCCGACGAGCCAACAGTGAGGCTGCGGACCTCGAGGCCCCCCCGAGGTGCGATGGCTCTGAAGGGCGGGGCCTGCTCGAATTCTAGAGGCAGGCCTTTTCCCACCACCTCCAGCACCCACCTGTCCGTGGTAATAACGGACCAGGCGGAAAGGAAGTGCTGGAGCCCGTCCCCCCACAGGGGGAACCTGGGGTGAGGTGACGGGGTTGGGGGCAACACCCCTCAGCCCGTCACTGGGCAGGCTTGGAGGAGGGACCGGCCGAGGGTCCTCCTGGGCCTTTACCTCCCTGCTTCCTGTTGGAGGAAGCCCCGGCTTGGGTTTGGGATGCCAAGCCCGAGCCTGCTGGCCCTGAAGTTGCTGGGCCGGACGCGTTGGCTGGCACAGAAGGACGAAGGGCTTAGGGGCCGGTTTGCAGCCTTTGTCCTTCTGAGCGGAAGAGACCGAGTCCAAGGTAGCATTGGACTTCTCGATCCTCTGCAGGTGACCTTCCACCCCAGGGCCGAAGAGGTCAGTCCCCAAAAAGGGAACATCCGCCAACTTGTGCTGGGTATCTGAAGTAAAGGTGGATATCCTCAGCCAAGCCCGACGACGCATAGCCACTGCGGCCGCCACAGACCTGGCACATGAGTCCCCAATGTCTAAAGCAGTCTGGAGCTGCTGTTTGGCCACTGCCCTGCCCTGGTCCCGCACCTGCCTGACCGTGGTCTGCAGATTCGGAAGATGAGGGACGCACTCATCCAGGAGCCCAACAGGGCATGAGAAAATGTGCCATGAGGACGGGCTGAACTGGCTCTGGCAGGTCATGGAGGAAGCAGCATAGACTTTTCGGCCTGCATAGTCCAATTTCTTGACTCCTTGTCGGGAGGTTTGTCACATCCCCAGCTGCTCGGCACGCCGAAAACGCTTGTCGGGAGCCAACCCTTCGGCCGAGGGTGTTCCAAACCGACAGGGAACCGTAGGGACCGTGATACTTCCTGGCCATCCTGCCCGCAGGCGCAGGACAGGAAGCAGGGCGCTGCCAGAGCTCCAAGGCCGGGCCTACTATGGCCTCGGCCACCGGAAAGGCCTCCGTAGGGGAATCCCCTTGTTCCAGAATCTCCGTGAGGGGATACCTGGCCCGCTAAGAAACGGGTTCGAGCTTCATCCCAGTGGACTCCGAGCTGAGCCGAAGCAATCCCAGGAAGGACGAAGGGCTATCGTCCACCGACTGTCCTCCTGAGGACTCCAAGTCCATTCGCTTGGAGAAAAGGGAGGAATCGTCTTCGGACTCGGAAGAGTCCTCAAAGAGCTGCCTCGGGTCTGAGCCACCCTCCACCTGCCGAGGTTGATCGGGAGTGAGGGTGACAGACAGCCTATGGGGCAGTCCCTGAGCCGACCGAGAATTTTTGGTCGGAGCCCCAACTAACGGCTGTGGCAGCTGGTTTTGGCCAAACAACCGGCCTGGGAACAGGCTCCTCGGATAAAACGAGGGGTTGTTTCGGCCGCTCCGGTGACAGCCACTTAATGGCCGGGGAAGACGATGGCGTCGGCTTATTCCCGGTCAGAAGGAGCTGTTGCCACATGAGTTCCTCATATCTTGACGCAACTTAGCGAAGCCTCCCGCCGTCCGAGGAGGAGGACGAGCGCTTGCACTGGTGCCGACCGTTGACAGCGGGATCGCTGACCGCAAGAAGACCGGAGATCGAGAACCTCGGCTTTGCCGGTGACTGCGCGAAGGTGTCGCTGGAACCGCACTTCGGTTCGGAAGATTCAACCAAGGCCCGGAACCGGAGGCACAGACGAGCCGACGGGTCCTCAACTCCCACCGGGGGAACCGAGGAGAGGGGATTCTCGGCTTCTCCAGCTGACAACCCATCCAACGGGTCGAGAAAAATCTCAACCGCGTCGACGGGAGTCTCGGTCAACTGGCCTGACGGGGACACTGTAAGACCAGTGGCCGAAGCCGAGAAGTCGACCGAAGTCGACGGCCGACAACTCGGGGAGAGGGATCTTTCCCGCCTCCCAAGAGCGTCGACGGTGAGACTTACCCTTGTCTCTCTTTTTGGACCTAGAAAACGGTCCAGAAGAAGTTGGACCCTCACCTTTAGTCGAAAGGGTCAGACAAAGCTCCTTAAAAGAAGCTGAA
Organism: Neoceratodus forsteri; assembly: GCA_016271365.2. Taxonomy (NCBI): domain Eukaryota; kingdom Metazoa; phylum Chordata; order Ceratodontiformes; family Ceratodontidae; genus Neoceratodus; species Neoceratodus forsteri. Next base: position 152,119,713 of record CM028131.1, on the reverse strand, counting down.
TAAGAGGCACCGAGAGAGAGTGGGACAAATGCCGCAGCCGAGGTAGAAGCGGCCCGCGCCGACTCCTCTTCGAGAGCGATCAACTGCTCGAGCTGATCCGCCGAGCCCGCCGCCGTGGACACTGCTGACCGGGCCTCTTTTGACTTTACCGGAGGAAATCGCTTCTCGGGACGCCCCAGTTGTAAAGGGGCAGCACGGTCTTCAAGGACGTAGGCCGAAAAGGAAGAGCACAGGTCGCAGGCCTGCGTGGTCGTGCTCAAGGCCCAAACAGTAGACGCATCGGGAGGCGGATCCGCCCGGAGACATCTTCGCCCACAGGGGCATTCCTCCGAAACCGGAGTCGATTTGTCCATCGCAGCCGCGAGGGAGAGAAGACCAAAGTCTTTTTAGCAAAAACCTTTTAATTTCGAAAATTCGAAGAATTAGGAACCAGTCTTATAAGCAGAGCGTTAAGGAGGGAACCTGAGCTTCCAAGCGGTAAGGAAGATCTGGCGTCATGGGGCGGAGCCAAGAGTTTTACCACCCGGGTGGGAGGAGCTAGCTTGAAGACCTTCCGACAAGATTTAAAGCGACAAGGAACCTGCCAGACAGTGTGGATGAACAACATATTCATGTCCCTAGAACCTATATTTCTAAGGGTGTAGGTACAGTTCACTACCCACACTTTGGTAGATGCCTAGCAGTTCTCTGGGGGGGGGGGGTGGTGGCAAGGCACACCCTATTTGTTGAACAGAAACTGAAGAACTGAGGCCCCAAAAGCAGCATCCAGATGTGGCATAATGACAATAAAATGGGAGACGAAGGTGTGTGATTTCCTCCAGGCAGCAGCCCTAAAGATTTCCTGTATGGGGATGTCCATGGAAGCAGCCACTTAGGCAGTGGTATTTCCAGTGGAATGGGGCCTAAGCACTTTGGGAGGCTACTTATCAGCCAACCTACAGCTGAGGTCTATGCAAGATGTTATCTATCTGCCAATCATCTGCTTTGCTGCTGGTCTGGCAGGTGCAGCAGCTTCAGTGTACCTGAACCCAAACTCCATCCATGTATGCCTTGTAATAACTGAGCACTCTCCGCAGGCCTGGAGTATGGAGCCTACGGTCGGCCTCTGAAGATGCACTGTTGAAATATATTAGAAGGTTAATCACCTGGTTCAGGTGAAACTCCGATACAACCTACAGGAGGAACTTCGGGAGGCGGCAAAAGATAATCTTGTCTTTGTGGAAGGCCAGATGTGGAGACTCCATCGAGAGAATCAGGAGCTCACTGATCCTTCTGGTTGACAAGAGAGCCACCAAGAAGGCCATCTTCCATGGCAGGTGTGACATCTCACACCTGCGCAGAGGCTTAAATGGCTTGCCCATGAGCACAGCCAGCACCAGCAGTAAATCCCAAGGTGGCTCATGCACTAGAGGGGACAATGGTCAAGGCCTTTAAAAAGGCATCTGACCACCATCTCCTGGGCCACCGTCAGCTTACCAGTCTGCACCCGGTAAGTAGAGATGGCTGCCAGTTACACCGTATGAGTTATCACTTGCAGGCCTGACGGAGACAGGAATCAAAGGTACTCTAAGATGCTTGCCACAGGGCTGGCAAGGGGATCAAGCTCCTTGCCCTGATACCAGATAGAGAACCTCTTCCACTTAAATGTATAGCATTTGCAAGTTGACTCCTAGTGAGGCCTCCACAACACGGAGCACATCTTTCAAGAGACCCAAGGCCTGGAACTTTAACCACTCAGGAACCAGGCCAAGAGATGCAGGACAGAAGGTCCAGGTGCTAGATCGTTCTGTGTTGTCTCACTAGCAGGTCCAGGTGAAGCGGCAACTGTAACAGAGGCGTACTGCTGAGGCTGAGGAGATTTGGATACCAGCACTGTCTGGGCCAGTCTAGAGCTATCAGGATCATCTGCATCTTGCCCTTCTGGGCTTGACCACTACCTAGTGGATCAAGGGGAAGAAAGAGAAGGCACACACGAGGCTTTGGGTCCAGTGCCTCGTGAAGGCATCATCCAACAGTGTCCCAGACTGTGAGGGCAGGCACAAAATAGCCTCAGCTTTCTGTTCTCCCAGAAGGACAAGTTTGGCCTTGCGATTTTCCAGCAACGCTGGAAGCAATGTCTGACATTCATGTTGTGATGCTGTCCCAAGCAGTATAGGTGAGGGTCAGTCCTTGCCATTTTCTGTCCACAAGTCACACACAACTTAAAAACACATGATGGTTTCCTCTCTTCCATGCTGAGATCTCTCGCCGAAGGCAGAGCTGAAACAAACAGAAGAACTGAAACGAGCTGAAGTAGTAGTTTTTGCCAAAAGTGATAACTCTCAAGAAAATCGTTGAACACTGCAAAGCAGACCTGTCCCTTCCAGTGGAAAGAAAAGATATGACGTCATGGGGTGGAGCCAGAGGATATACCCCCCAGGTGATGGGAGAATCTTACCTTAAAGATATCCAACGGGGGGGGGGCTAGCAGCCAACCAGCACAGTCAGGTTTTGTGAGAGCTCCTAAGCACCTCACAATTACAGTTGCAAAAGTGGACTCCATATTTTGACATCAAACTGTAAAGAACGGCAATACCTTCTACTTTTTATAGTCTTAGCTGGTGAAATTTCAAAAGATTAGATGATGGGAAGACCTAAAAATGCACTCCCGAATTAGACCAGCAAGGGGAAGGCTTCGGCTCCTACAACTAGTGACCCAAAAGGCAGGAAGGCATCCGAAGGAGACAGCAAGGTCAAACCGACCAACAATGCAATATTGGATGCGGTGAAAGATTTTTTTTTTTTTTGCTATTACTTTTTCCCCCTCCTCCTGGCATACCTGGTCTGCTCCCATGTTCCTTGGCAACCCCCTCGGGACTCCAGCTGCTGTCCACCATCCGCACTCCAATCAAGGTCTGTCTTATGTCTCCATGTGGTTTACCCCCTGCAGCGGGGTGGTAGGCAGCCCCTTACTCTCCCACCCTGTCCGGATCCAGATACAGGTGCCCTCAGAGCCGACATTCATCGGACGGCTATCAAGCCACTCAACCCGGATGCCATGCCTCTTTTTTCTGGTGTTTTCTCCCTGGAGCTGGGGCGTGCAACGACGCCGGCGGAGGGGAGTGTGCACGTGCTCCCTCCAAGCATCTGCCCCAACTCTACCCCTGCTAGAGCGTGGCACCCTGTCCCCCACCAGGGGGCGAATGGGCGCCGACTCTTGTGGACCCCCCCCCCCCGGAGAAGGAGAGTAGTCCTTCATATGCTCAATCCTTCTCCTCCCCTGTCAGCCCCCGGTGACCCGTGCTCGTTCCCAAACACAGGTCGCTGGCACAGCGTGAGGTAAGGCGTCCAGCACCTCCGTCCTCAGTGCCACTGGGCCAGTTCTGCGATGAAAGATTTAAAACACCACATGGAGGTTTTTAACTCAAAAGTCTCCGTATTGGAAACAAAATTTATGCTGTTTCAGCAGAGGCAAAAGCAGATTCTGATGGCACAATGAAAACGGGTAGAGCTGTGGCAGGTCTACTAAAAGAGAATAAACTCTTGCATACCGAGCTAATTATATTCGTTTGCTTGGTCTGCCTGAAGGCCTAGAAGGGGGCAGACCTGGTTCATTATATAGGAATACTCTTTGCCACCCTATTTCATCTTACCAAGCTGGGTCTCATTCAGCAGGCATGTAGGATTACACTGAGAAAGTGGCCAGACAACCCAGACACTTCTCATACGATATTAATAGTAACGGACTGCCTGAATTCGAGACACCGAATTAAAAGCAGCCTGAAGCCATCCTGTCAGTACAGCGGTAGCGCTACCGCTCGCGATGACGGCAATCCGTGTTTGGTAGTGGGCTCGGGGTCATAGGGGGCCAGCAGACTGAGCGTCCCACTGGACACTCTCCTCCTCTGGGGAGGGAGGGTGGGTTGCTGTCCCCGCTGTTATACTGCCACCAGGATGATACCAGGTGGTAATGCAGATTGGGTGATGCCAGAGGAGGGACTGACATCAGCCAGACCCTGGTGCACTGCCACAGCTCTGCATGTACGTGCCCTTGGATCTCTCTGTGTGCTGATGTCCGTGGGGTGGGAGCAAACACTTGAAAATGGCCCTTGCATGCCAGGATGATGAAGCGTCTGGTACTATTCTGGATCCGCCCCCCCCCCCAGCCCCTGCCTGTCCCACGACAACAGCTTCCCGAAGACACAGAAGTTAAAGGAGGGGGGCCTTTGTCCCCGCTTGGAGGGTAAACCACGGCTCCATGCAGGAAGGCCTGCGCACCGGTTCTCAGGTATGGTGCGGACAACAGCTGACTGGATGCCTTGGTGATTTCGGAAGGAGATGGCTTGCAGGTGGCAGGGGGGATAAAACATTCCAATTATAAAAAAAAAGCAGCTTAAAGCAAAGGTCATCCAATTTTACCTGAGGTACAACAGATATTCTGCTTTCTGGACCTCAGTTCTGTGACACGCCAATGGTGCCAGAACTTTGGTGTCATTCGGACAGGGTTGCAAGAGCTGGAGACTGCACACAATATGCAGCTCCTGTAGAAGTTTCGGATCACTTATGCTGGTAATGTAAATGTTTTGGGGAACCTAGTGGAGGTGGCACAAATACTGGAGAACTCTGCCACTACTGAACTACCAGCAGACTCTGATGATGAGTAGGTCTGAGTCTCAGGATCGCATGTTACAGTTTTCTATATTGGAGAACATGACTGTGTGCTACTATCAGGACATTGTACAATATAACGTTATTTAATCTCCGGCAACGAAGCTCTATTGAGAATAATACAGTTTTTAGGATTGATCATTATGTGCTTACCCAAAAGATCAATAGAGAGGGAGGTGTTTTGTTTTGTTTTTGTACTTATATTTTATTGTTTTCAGATAATAACAGCAGCAATACAGCATATCCCCCTGTCAGACAATACACAATGCTGGTTAAGGAGCCATCCAATGAAACACGTAAACATATTAGTCTGGTCAGTCAGGTTTAAGGAGTTGGGGATATAACTACACAAGTTTCTTGATACAAGATTAATCTTACATTCCAAATGACTCCTGAATAAGCTACAGCTTGCAAGAATATGGTCATCTTACCATTATACTAAAATGTTACCTTAAAAACTTTTATACTCAACCACAATAGTTGATATGATCACCTCTCAAACTATTATGTTCCGAAAATTAGCACTAAACCTCCCTCCCCTCACAGACTGCTCCTAGGAGAAAAGAGTTAGACATTTTTCAAAGTTAAACACAGGATATTGTTATTAATTCTCCCCAATTCCAAATCTAAAGTAATAAAAAGTATAAACTTTATAATATCAGCTAAGTATTTAGTTTTAGAACATAACCAGTAATTATGGCTAGTTTGCTCACATATTAGTTCTCCAGACACTGTTCGTAGCATACATCTGCACTGCGTAATGTCTCCAGTTGAAGTCCGCCATTTTTTTTTTAACAAAAATAAGGACGGCAGTGTAAAGAAAAAAGTGAGCAAAAGTCCCCTTGTTAGTTTCCTGCTGATAGTCCCCCCTTAGGCATTGAAGGAACAACCCAAAAGTAATCTGTTAATAGCTATAAAAGACATAAAAGAAAGCAGCTCTCCTATTCGTGAGCTAGCCCTCCTGCCGAAAGTTGCCCTCCATGTACCCATATGGCGACAAACCCTAGTCCCAGGTTACCGGGTTTAAGAACTGCCTTCAGACTCCTCAGCTGTCGCAGCATTTCTCTCTGTGGCCTTGAACTCCTTCTCCATCTGTTCAACTCTCTTCCCCGCTTCCACAGGATCCGTAAATTGGAATGTGCGGTCCCCATACTGAATTCTGAGATGGGCTGGCATAAGTAAGGAGTGTGCAGTACCTAAGCTTTTTAGGCGAGCCCAGACAGCATAAAATTGTTTTCACCTCAACCAAGTGTCAAAGGATAAGTCAGGGAATAGAGGCAGAGTGCAGCCATCATAGTTAAGGCCCGTTGTATTTCTTGCTGCCTGCAGCATGGCATCTCTTGCTACTACTCCCAAAGTGAGACAGAGCACAGTCCTCGGTAAGTCTTCTTGTCCAATCGCTGATCTGGTTGACGTTCTATACACTTTCACCAGTTGTAGAGCTATGGTTTCTATATCCATGGATAAGGCATCAGGAAGCCAGTTTTTTCAAAAATCCAGAAGACCGCTGCCCTCGCTTCCCTCCAGTAGGCCAATCAGTCGAATGTTCATAGCTCTATCTGCATTTTCTATGGCCTCCAGGTGGCATGAAAGCTGGGAATTCTCTTAAACCAATTTGCCTGCAGTTGATAAAGCTTTTGTAGCATGAGCCTCCGCTGTAGCTGCCGTTTTTGTAACGGTCTTAATTTTAATATCTTGTTCCCCCATGTGTTTTAATATAGTTTCTACTTTTGTGTCAATAGCTTTCATGGATTTCTCCAGTGCTTGCCATGGGGGAGCCTCCGATGTTGAAGATTCCAGTGCCAAGGTCCTCTCTTGGTTGCCATGTGGTTGCAATTTTTTTTTTCCTTCACTCCTCCACCTTTGTTTTGTCTTTCCATCGCTTTTTTTGACATGGATATGATCCCAATCAGGAGCTCTAGTCAAAAATATTAGTCTTTAGTGTAATAGATAAATAAAAATAATAAGGTTTTGATTTAGAAGAGGCCGTATAGCGGAGCCGAGATAAAGTACGTCTGTTCGGCAAGACTGCTCAACAGCACCCTCGAGGGAGGTGTTTTTATAATGCTGCCTGTGAATGTTTTTTTTTTTCAACTATTTTTCCCTCCTGGTCACGGTCCACGGGGCCTCTCTCAGGCATCCTGCCTGTTCCTGCCCTACTTGAAGTCCTCCTACCTGAGCCTCCTTTCTCCTCCTCCTCATCCCACAGTCAGCACCCCCAGATTAACCCCTCTGGGGTGGGGCCACCCCTCCTCTTGGGCACACTTACATACATAGATTCCAACTGTGGGTGAGGGCCCGGGTGGAAGAACCTGGAAGGCCAGGCAAGATGGACCCGGCCGTAGGCATGGGGGCAGGTGCCATCGCCTACTCCGTGGATCAGACTTTTTCCCTGTTCTGGTGCTGGTCCCCCCATGCGTGGCACACATCCTAATGCAATGGCGCATGGCAACCCTGCCTTGTGTCAGCAATGCTGATTTGTCATGCTGCCCTACGTGCTGCAGTGTCTCCCGGGAGCTGCAGGCACGTGGGGCAATCCCTAACCCCCCCCCGGGACGATAGCACCTCAGGGGGTACTCAATCCTTGACCCGTCCCTGCCGACCCCCGGCACCACAGCTCACTCCCGAACTCGAGTCACTGGCGTAGCGCAAGGTATGGTGTCCAGTGCCTCAACCCTCGGCGCCACCGGGCCAGCTGCCTGTGAATTTTAACTATGCAACTACCTAAGCGCTCTAAGTTTTTAAGTGGCAGCGTCTGCACGGTCTGGTGATGCGTGGCCCACTCTCTACTGAGCTGCTCACCTGGATGGGGAGTGTAGCACCAGAGACAACTGCTCTTACCCAATTTAAATGCCTCTTAATCATGTTGCTAAATGTACAGTTTACAATTTTAGATTTAAAATTGGGGAGGTACAGTACTAGAGTTATGGGGTATCAATACCTTCCGTCTACTTGATCTGGAAAAACGTTGTTGACTTGTGCTCATTAAAAATAGAATATGGGCTGGCCCAGTGGTGCTAAGGGTTGAGGCACTGGACACCACACCTCACGCCACACCAGTGACCTGGGTTCGGGAACGAGCTGGGGGTCGGCAGGGGAGGGATTGGATTGAGCGCCCATTGGGCTGCCCTCTTCTCCTGGGGAGAAGGTACTGGGGATGTCCAGTGCTCTGGCAGTGCCTGGTGGAGACCAGGGGCGTTGCAGTGTGTTGGACTGCACACACTCAGCATGGCCCGACACAGGCAAGGTTGCCGTGCGCTGCGAAGTCGGGGACGTGCACCTCGCATGAGGGGAGAAGGGCACATAAAGGGAAAAAGCCCCCACCTACCAGATAGGCGACGGCTCCTCCAGTACTGCCGCCACACGCCTGGTTCCCTGTCACTGCCCCTTTGATCTCCCCGGAGGTTATAGGTCCCCGTGTCACCAGGGAGTCATAACATCCTTGAAGATGACTGGGAACCCAGCGGGCAGTAGAGCGGTCAGGCGAGCGGGCTAGCCAGAGAGAGTTCCAGACAGGAGGGAGAGAAAAAGACTCTACAAAAAAAAAAACAAAAAAAAAAACAGAATATGCAATTTATATATAATCCAGTCAAAAAAGTGTGCCCACTGTTAGCTGTTTGTATTAAACTTATAAGATATTATCCTGTTTAAGTTCATAGCACCTGGTTCTTTCCAGTATAAAAGTTTCTATTGCAGTTTGTGGGGTTCCAAGGTGTTTCTCATAAACCTGCATATTTCTTCCTGTCTGGAATATATAATCTTTGGACACAGGTTTCCAGTGTGTGCCACAGGTTGGCAGAAGTTGTAACAGACTTAATTTCTCAACCAATGTCCATTTATGTGCTAATGGTTCTTGCTGCACTAAAGCTACAAGCTGGACTCTTTCAGATTTGGTGCAATTTGTCCCATTATGGAACTAAACATTCCCTGCTACATCTGTAACATCAGATGAAAAGTATGCTTGTTCATTGTAAAACTGAACATAAATTATAATAATAATAAAAAGACAGTAGACGGATCAGCCTATCTTATATTCACAATCTCAGAAAAAAAAATGTTCAGTGTCATTGGGGAAAAAAAAAAGGTGAAAGGGGGAACTGTAATGCTGACTGAGGTAGGGCAGGGTACTAGAGGATGACGAGCAGCAGTTAGCCATTTCTAATGACTGCTTCTGCTCATTACTCACCATGCAGGATAGTGTGCTTCTGCCGGAAAGCTGCAAAAAGGCTGCTGCAAGGGGAATCTCAGAAATGGGGCAGGTGGCAGGAGGTATTTACAAGAGGAAGGGTCAGAAAAGAGGTTGAAGTCCTGAGAATAGATAGTGGTCCAGGGCCACTTGGTTGCACCCGAAGGTGCTGAAGGAGCTGGCATCGGAACTGGCTCAAGCTTAGGCAGGGCTAGTCAATAGCTCAATACAGTCAGGGTGGTTCCGCAACACTGAAGGGTAGGGTAGCGGATGTAGTTCCACTCCACAAGGGAGGGGACAAGGAGCAACTAGGTAACTACAGGTCCGTTAGTCTTAGCTCCACTGTGGGTAAACTGATGGAGATACTAATCATGGTGGACTACCTGGAGAGAAACTGGCTACAGGATAGTAAACAGCACAGGTTTGTGGCAGGGAGGCCTTGCCAGACTAACCTGATAGCACTGTTTGACTGGGTAACTAAGGCAGTGACAAGCAGTGGCTTTACTCCGCTTCGGCAAGACATTCAACTAAGTGACAAGCAGAAGGTTACTGGAGACGTTAGAGGACCTAGCTGCAGTGAAGGATCTAGTTAGGAGGGTGGGCTGTTGCTGGTGGTGGTGGGAAGACAGCAGAGGGTGGTGGAAAACTGAGTCAAGCCATGGAGAGGGAGGGAAGTCAAACGTGGGGTGCCGCAGGGATCGGTCCTGGGTCCAGTCATTTTCCACATGTTCATCAGTGACATACACAAAGGAATACAGGGAAAGATATATCTCTTTGCAGATGACAGTAAGCTGTGTGGCAGGGTTGACAGTGAGGAGGGGGGTAAAGGAGATGCAAAATGACCTTCAGGTTGGAGAGATGGTCCAAGGTTTGGCAGCCAAAATAAAATGCAGAACAGTGAAAGGTGATGCACATATAGAACCTCAGGATGGACTACTGGATTGGAGATGCTAAGCTGGGCACCACTTCTGAGGAAAGTGACTTAGAAATCATCATAAGCAACTCCCTAAAACAATCTAGCCAATGTAACAAGGCCTACAGCGAGGCAACCAGGATGTTAGGGTTTATTGGGAGGGTTTTGGATAGTGAGGGAAGGAAGTAGTACTACCTCTCTATAGATCACTGGTAGGCCCCATCTGGAATACTGTGCCCAGTTCTGGATTCCCCACATAAGGAAAGAAAAATACAAGCTGCAGACAGTGCAGCGCAGTGTAACCAAAATGATTCGGTGCCAACAGGGCAGATCCTACGGGGGATGGGCCAAGGATCCTGAATAAGTACTTGCTGGAGGCCAGAAGAGAGAGAAGCGATATGATAGAGGCCTTCAAGTTCCTGAATGGAACACACAGGGTAAACTGTGACTAACTATTTAGTAGGACTAGCAAGTCAAAGACACAGGGACATGAGTGGAATCTGGCAGGGGTGGAGGAGATTCACGGGGACATGAGTGGAATCTGGCAGGGGTGGGGGAGATTCACAGGGACATGAGTGGAATCTGGCAGGGGTGGAGGAGATTCACGGGGACATGAGTGGAATCTGGCAGGGTGGGGAGATTCACGGGACATGAGTGGAATCTGGCAGGGGTTGGGGAGATTCACAGGGACATGAGTGGAATCTGGCAGGGGTGGGGGAGATTGAAGAGGGACATGAGAAAATTTTATTTAGTAAAGAGAGTGGTTGAGCTAAGGGATAGCCTACCTGCAGAGTTGGTGGGTGAAAAAAAAAAAACATAAAATGGGTAAGAAATTTCCCGAACACTGATTGGCTGAGAGGTACCTTTGGCTACGTCCTCAGTGCATGTGCTGCCAACCGGTACTTCTTCAGCCAATCAGGATGCAGCGCATCCAGAAGTGCATGCCTCACAAACTTTTGGAAAACAATTTCTTGGCAGTCATGTTAGTGCAGTAAAAAAAATATTTGATTCACTACTTGACCTTACTCATGGGGTGGGGGTTAGAGATAAGGTGGGGGTACACCGTCAAGATCACAACGGAATACACGTGCGGTCAAAAACCGTGCAGTCAAAACAGCATGTGCAGTTCGAACCTGTTTTTTGTAATCTAGCGCAGTTTTCAACTGCACGCTTTTTGGGGTGTCCACACAGTGCTGTTTTTGACTGTGTAGGTTTCGACTGCATGGCTAATCTATGGAATCAGCAGGGAATATGGGGGGAGGAGGGGCAAACCCCCAACTACACAACAAGTCTCACGGTAGAACAGACTATTAAAGGGCAGACTGGATGGACCAATGGTCTTTTTCTCTGCAGACTCTTATGTTTCTATATAAAATGGGATAAGTAAGTGGTATCTCAGGGGGGCTCTATCATGGAGAGCAAAACAAAATACATTTTTAGCCACTATGGCATGATTCAGCAGCTGCATGGCACTTGAAAGATAACCTTTATGCCCATCACAAATCTACCTTGATTGTTCTCTCAAGTTATGTGCAGGCGAACAATGCTGTTGACAGAAAAAGCACGTCTCTTCCCCAGAGACTGAATGCTGCCCTACCAAAATGAGCTCTTCTGCTCCCTCCCCTCCCTCAGTTCGGACACTCTTAAGTCCCTGGTTACAGACTCCTTTTGTTCTGATTGGCAACTGCCCTTGTAGAAGAGACCTTTCTTTACCTGCAGATGAGCAACCCTGCTATTTAGAGTTATAAACTGGCGCAGAACTGAGATGAGTTTCCTCCAACATGATGTCCCCTTTGTGCTCTCTCACTCCCTCCAGTGAAATAAATCAGTGGCTCTGCGGTAAAGTCGAGCTGCTGGCAGATGCCTTATTTCATTGCGTAATAAGATCTTGTAAGGCTGAAAGTTACTGTGGCAGCAGAGATTACAGGGCTATAAAGTCGACTTGGGACTGGAAAGAGAATCAATTCCTTATTATGAGGCTGGTGCAGGGCTATAGAGTTTGCCTAAAGTGATGTGTGCTCCTGGGCTGCAAACATGTCAGCAGCCAGGTTTGGGCCTGCAATGCTCCAGGTGGCTATGCTGTTACTAGAGAGTGATAGTTGTGGGGCACAAAGTGGGTGAGGAGAAGCTGCGGGGCAGATATTCTAGACAAAATGGGAGGCAGTATAGCGCAGTGGTTTAAGGCTCCGAGCTGCAAATCTGGAGACCTGGGTTTGAATCCCACAGCACCCACTTGCATACTGTGTGATCCTGAGCAAGTCACTTAACTTCCCTGTGCTCCCAGATCGCATCTGGTAAATAAGCTTTCAGTTTAGTGTGCCACTCCTGGTTAAACAATTGAAATTGAAAGAAAAAAAAATACCTTCTATAAACACTATAATCCATTCTGTAGACAAAATGTATTTGTCAGCATCTTAAACCATTCTGTGGATAAAATGCCTTTTGTGTAAAACTGTGAATTTCATTATGTTGACAAAATGCATTTTGTCAGCTCCTAACTTCATTCTGTGGACAAAACTCATTCTGTAAAACTGCGAATTTCATTTTCTGGATAAAATGCATTTTTTTAAACTCCTCAATTGAGTTTCTGGACAGAATGCATTGTGTCAGTGGAAAAAAAGGCATTTTGCAAAACTGCCAATTTCATTCTGTGGACAAAACGCATTTCGTCAAAACTGCCAATTTCATGATGCGCCCAAAATGCCTTTTGTCAAATCCCAAACTGCATTCTGTGTTCAAAATGTTAATGATACAAACTGCACCCCATGGAAGTTAAGGGTTTGATCACAGTAGAGCAGGGGTTCTCAAATGGTGAGGCCAGCCTCCCTGGGGAGGCCCCAACCTGTTCCAGGGGAGGCTCAAGCAAGTCTTGAAAAAGTATTATATATCACTTTTGAACTTTATAGATTTTGTGTGAATGGATAAGGCAAACTGAAAGAGGATAATAGTAGGTGAATTTATGTATTTATTCACAAGTCTGTGACCAGGGAAGGTACTGTACACTGAGCCATGGCTTATATCAGGTGTACCCAGGGAAGGGCAGTGAAAGAATACAGTTCAGAATGTAACTGCAAAACACTCAAGCAATACAAAATGAATAAAAGTGCAAATAAATTAACAATAAACTAACAATGTAAGGAACAATTGATCAATTAGACTGGCAGCAGAACTGTCCAAATACAAGAGTTAGCCATACAGGTACTAGGAATAAGATTAGGAGGGAGCAAAATGATCTCTGAGAAGTTGCTTAAGAGCAGGGGGTTCTGCAGATGTCATCAGGAAGGTTATTCCAGTTAGAGGGCAAACGGAAAGCAATCTGATCCATGAAGGTATGGCAGTAAGGGGTAACAATGGTTCGAGTGTCAAAATATTGGAGCCAGTAGGTTGTCCTGTTGGGAGGGGGGGTTACAATAAGCTTAACATGAGAGCCAGCTATGCAAAGAGGTTTCAGTTTATTCCTGATGTACCTGTGAAAAGTAGGCCATTTTTCTATGGAGAGGCCCAAAAATATTTCAGTATTTTGGGGGAGGCTCAAGATCTTTTCCATGGTTTAGGGGAGGCTCACTATGACAAACTTTGAGAACTCTTGCAGTAGAGTGACCCCACCTCTCAGTCCAAAATGATGTCCAAACAACTACTAATTCACTAAATTACTTTGCAGTAATGAGAAGTTTAAGTAAACTGATACAAGTTCAGAAAAAATGTAGCCAACGAATAAAGACTGTTGCAGGTTCGTAAACAAAACAGTTTTATTTGCAATTTATTAAAATATGTGTTTTATGCTGTTTTATGTGGCAACAACAGGACTGAGCTCACAGAGAGGCTACATTTTGCTAAATTACACAATGCATGATTAACACTTGAGAATGTAGTTTTCTTTATTTGTTTAATATATTCCTTCCGACTATAATAATATTTGATCATTATTTTTCCTAGCAAGAAGTCATTTTAGTTCGGACAATATTTGGGGCAAAACATTTGTCACATTTTTAAGGTCTTTATACTGTGACAAAACTCTTAGAAGACCTGTGTTAAACCACGGTCTCTGGTGTTTGTTTTCCTGTTCTATTTTATTTCCATGTTCAAGTTAACAGACTGGTGTAGGGCTGCTGATTGTACTGTTTTATTGCTGTGACTGAGCTGCCTGTGAGGTTTGTTATCCTGTACTGTTTTATTCCTGACTGTCTGTGGAGTTGGGGCCTGTGGGGTTTATTTTATACTGTTTTACTGTGGTGACAAAGCTGTCTGTGGGGTTTGGGGTTTGTTTTCCTGTGGTTTTTTTTGTTGCTGTGACTGAGCTGTCTGTGGAGTTTGTTTTCCTGTGCCGTTTTCTTTTTCTTTTTTTTTTTGCCACGACTGAGCTGTCTGTGGAGTTTGCTATCCTGTTCTGTTTTACTACTGTGACTGATCTGTCTGTGAGATTTGTTATCCAGTATTGTTTTATTACTGTGACTGAGCTGTCTGAAGGGTTTGTTTTCCTGTGCTGTTTTTTTTTTTTTTTGCTGTGACTGAGCTGTCTGTGGAGTTTTCTTTTCTGTTTTATTGATGTGACTGTCTGTGTCATTTTCTGTATCATTTTTATTGCTGCAACACAGCTGTCTGTGGGGTTTGTATTCCTATAATGTTTTATTCCTGTGACTGAGCTAACTGGGGGGGTTTATTAACCTGTACTGTTTTACTCATGCGACTGAGCTGTCTGAGGAGTTTGTTTTCCTGTTCTGTTTTATTGCTGTGACTGAGCTGTCTGTGGGGTTTGCTATCCTTTACTGTTTTATTCCTGTGACTGAGCTGTCTGTGGAGTTTGTTTTTCTGTTCTCTTTTATTGCTATGACTGAGCTGTCTGTGGGGTTTGCTGTCCTTTGCTATTTTATTCCTGTGACTGAGCTGTCTGTGGAGTTTGTTTTCCTGTTCTGTTTTATTGTTGTGACTGAGCTGTCTGTGAGGTTTGTTATCTGTATTGTTTTATTTCTGACTGAGCTGTCTATGGAGTTGGGGTCTGTGGGGTTTGTTATCCTGTACTATTTTATTGCTGTGACTGTGCTGTCTGTAGGGTGTGTTATCCTGTACTGTTTTATTGATGTGACTGAGCTGTCTGTGAGGTTTGTTATTCTGTACCGTTTTGTTGTCAGTGGCACACCTCTCAACTGCTATGAATTGCACATAGCGCTATGATTTTCACACTCAAATTTACCCTTGCTCTGCATAATTTTACTGATGTTCCTCATAATGTTAGAGCTATTTCTGGACACACAAACTATTAAATAATTGAACTAAGTTGATAGAAACATCCATTATCACTAACTATATGGGACCCACTATCTGTAGACATACTATTGCTCAAAATAAGAAAGTGCTACACATTTTGACCCTTTGCTATGATTTTTGAAGGCAAGTGCTATGAATTTTATTGCTGAAAGGTTGAGAGGTATGGTCGGTGGGGTTTGTTATCCTGTACTGTTTTATTGCTGTGACTGAGCTGTCTGTGAGGTTTGTTATTCTGTACTGTTTTGTTGTCTGTGGGGTTCGTTATCCTGTACTGTTTTACTGCTGTGACTGAACTGTCTGTGAGGTTTGTTATTCTGTATGGTTTGGTGTCGGTTGGGTTTGTTATCTTGTACTGTTTTATTGCTGTGACTGAGCTGTCTATGGAGTTGGGGTCTGTGGGGTTTGTTATCCTGTACTAGTTTACTGCTGTAACTGAGCTGCCTGTGGGGTTTGTTATTCTGTACTGTTTCATTGCTATAACTGAGCTGTCTGTGTAGCATATTTTCCTGTCCTGTTTTATTGCTGTGACTGAGCTGTCTGCGGGGATTGTTATTCTCTACTGTTTTATTGCTGTGACTGGGCCAGTTAGCAATCCCTTGTGTCTGTTCCTCGTGTACAGGAAAACATGGCTTACATTGTGTGACACTAAGATGGCCAGGGCCGAGGACTACCCCCTTCAAAATTAAGACAAACTTCAGGAGGACATGAACAAGCTGTGTGATTGGCTAAGCTACAGGAGTCTCAGGTACACTGCAGTCAAATGGAAGCTGCAACACATGGGGAGGGAAAACAGAGGTAGGACCTACACACTGTGTGGTGCTCCTCTTGCTATGGTTGAATCATAAAAGGGACTTAAGTTAAACGAGCAGTGTGCAACTGTCGTCAGGAAGGCTATGAAAATGCTGGGGTTCATCAAAAGAGAGGTGACCAGCGGGGCAGGGGAAGTAATCCCACCATTTAACAGGGCCCTGATCAGACTGGAACCTGAAGATCTGCGTGCAGTTCTGGGCTGCTCAAAATAAAAAGGATATTAAGGCAGTCCAGAGGAAGCAACACAGGGCCACCAAAATGTTAGTGGTATGGAGTCGGGGGAAGCATTAGGAGATGCTGGTGGGTTTTAACATGTTCACCGTGGAGCAAACAAGGCTGGGAGAGGGCATGATCTCAGTCTTCCGCATACTCGAGGGTATTGATAAGATCGAATACACTGGGACACTGGAGCTTGTGACTTACAGCAGGATGCCACATCTAGAGTGTGGCGTAAGGTACTGGTGCCCACACCTTAAGAAAGGAATCAACCTGCTGGAGGTGTTCTCGAGAAGGGCAATTAGGATGACTGTGGGTCAGCACGGTAAAACATATGAAGAGAGGTTGGGGGCCCTGAATTTGTACTCCCTGGAAGACAAGAAGGAGAGAGGGGATATGATAGAGACCATCAAATACCTGAAAGGGATAAATAAGGTGGATAAGGAGAGTATCTTTAAGCTGAATGGCAGCCACACCACAGGGGACACAGTCTAAAGCTGGGGGGGGGGGTTAGGAGGGAGGTTAGGAAGCATTTATTCACCGAGAGGTTGGTGGTCAGTTGGGATGTGCTGCTGGAGGAAGTGGTCTCAATGAAGTTGGTGGGCAGCTTCAAGAGGCGCTAGGACAGGCATAAGGGGAAAATAAGGGCCATAGGAGGGCAGATGGAATGGAAGGGAGGACCGGGGAGGGGGGTACAGGGTCAGTAGTGTAAGCTGAGGACCCTGCAATATGAGCAGACTAGACAGACCAAATGGCCTTATTCTGCTGGCTTCTTTGTGTGTTCATATGCTCGGATATGCTCTAAAACTCAGAGGTGGTAAATTCAAGGGAAACATTATGCAGCACTACTTCTCCTAGAGGGTGGTAAGCCCGTGGAATAGCCTATCGGCCAAGACAGTGGACACAAAGACAGTACAGGCCTTGAAGTTAAGGCGGGATAACTACAAACATATCAAGGGAATCACAGTGTATCCTGTGTAGTAGAGTGAACAGAAACCCCCTTTGAATTAGTTCATCTTTGCACAACATACTTATTCTTCCATGTTTGAGAAGCTGAGGCAGTGGCAGACATGATAGCCCCTTTCTGAACTTCAGTGTCCAAGTCAGATGAGCATGAGGCTGCAGCCTTTCATTGCACAACAGCTGTGAAAGACCCATTTCTTGATTATGATGACAAACTGACATCTGTGAAACGCTATCTTGATGGCTGAGTCACAACACAGTACACAAGACAGCCCCAAAAACAGTGAGGACTGGCAGCACTCTGACTACAGAAAGAGGCAGTGACGTCACATGGCACTAGGAGCCCTCTGTACTGATCAGTTTTATATTACTAATGCAGCATGGAGACCTGTAGATACAGCAGACAGCTTCAGGCAACTGCTGGTGAATCATTAAGCACTCTCCTGTTTCCAGACTGTGGGATGTACCTAAATCCTAACAGCTGAGGCTGTTAACTTTCTACAGCTTAAAAAAAATAATTATCAGCTATAGCACTAGTCACAGACTGCTCTGAAGTAATGCCCAAAGAGGCTGGCCTGGCTTCACACTAATCTGAGAAAACCAGGTAGGTTTGACCCAGCCTGACTCAAATCCCCCGACAGGTGGAATAACTGGAGCACTGTAGAAACATCGCACCATCCAGCACACAAAATAGCACCCCCGACCACCAAAATGGGCCCCAGCAGATCCCTGCTGGCCTTGTTGCCGTGTCATATCGGTGTCAGTGTCTCAGCAGGTTGCGCACTTACATCTGAGGCTAAAAGATCGAAAGGTTGTGGTTCTAGCCCTACAACAGGAACTTTGAATAAATCTCAGTACTGATACTGTAGTGGAGCATTTGGGGGTGCACTCCTGAGGTGCCGTCTTTCAGAAGAGACATTAAACCATGGTTCAGTCTGCCTCTTTTTGTGGTTCTATGTTCAGGGTGAACATTAAATATTCCATGTCATTCGTCAAAAATAATTTCTCTGGTGTCCTGGCCAAATTCCACCATTTACTAAAAATACCACCATCAGCAAAAACCTGACTTAAAACATCAGTTTGCATATGTATCCATCCCCCCATTCCATGCATCCACCACTCTTTCGGTGAAAAAATGCTTCCTCACATTACCCGTGCCAACCCCCCTTCAGCCTCAAATCAGATCCACTCCTAGTAGCCGAATGCCTTAACAGTGCCATCTCTGACCTAAGCTCGGTCCTCCCCAGCAGCTTCTTTGACCCAATCTCCACCTCTCTCCCTCTGGTCCTGCATCGCCCACCATTCTACCTGTGCACCCTATCCCCCTCAAGAAGTCAGGTCACACCTGCTAAAAGCTTTAGGCAGCAATAACCCCAGCAGTGACCCCCTCAACTCCAGGATCCTCCATATGGTCTTGGATGAAGTCCTAGTCCCCCTGACTGACCTTCTAAACTGGTCTCTATGCCTGGGTCAGTTTCCAAGTGCTTGGAAAACTGCTGAAATCACACCCATACATAACAGTGGGGACCGATCCACCCCCAACAATTACTGGCCCATCTCCATCCTCCCCCAGTCTCTAAAGCCCTTGAAAAAGTGGTGTTGATCCAGCTCTCTGAATATCTAACCAAGTATGACATTATGTGCCCAGAGCAGCACGGTTTCCACCCAGGACACAGTACAACCACGGCCCTCCTGGAATTCTCTTAACACCTGCATGCCACTCTTGACTCTGGCAGCCTTGCAGAAGCACTGTTCATTGCCCTCTCCAAAGCCTTTGACAATGTCTGTCATCCCCTTCTACTTGGCTCTCTCCACCAACTTGGCTTCTCTGGTGGTCCCATTTCCTGGTTCTCTAGCTACCTCTCTGCTAGATCCCAGCGTGTCAAGACCAGCGGCTCCCTCTCCAGCACTCTTCCCGTTCACTCCGGGGTTCCTCAGGGCTCTATCCCAGCTCATGTACCAGTAAAATGCTCCTTTACGCCGACAATGCAGTACTCATTGCCTCATATCCCAATCCCACTTCCCTCCAATTATCCCTCCAGCAAGCTTACAACCAAGCCAAAAGGTGGTTCGGAGACTGCAGACTGGTCATTAACCTAAAGAAAACCAAATCAATGCTCTTCTCCCACCACCAAAATAAAGCTAAAAATACTCCCCTCTTGATTATCCCCAGCACTATGCACCCGCTAGAACAAGTGACCACATACAAGTACCTAGGCATCACGTTCGATACTGCCCTCTCCTTCCACACCCACATTAATGCCCTGTCAGACACCATTAACTCTCGGATTGGCCTGCTATACTGGCACAGAGACTGCCTGCCTCAGGCTGCCCTCAGGCTGGCCACCACCTCCTCTGTCTTGTTCCTCGTGGACTATGGCTTGCCCATCTATGCTGCAGCTGACAATACTGCCCTCTCCAAAATCCAACTCTCCATCAATAAGGCCTGTAGGCTCCTGATGGGTGCCCTCAGTTGAACTCACATCTGCCTTCTCTATACTACCACCAATCTTCTCAACTTTGAGGAGCTACTGCTCTACCAGACCTGCCTTCTCGCTAAGAAACCTCTGCTAGGATCTCCCCGGGGTCTCCACCTCCCTACAGCAGCCATCTTCGTCCGTCACCACACGTAGCTCTGTTAAGGCCACTTTCAAGGTGCCCAGAACCAAGACCTCTCTTGCCCAGAGATCCTTCCTCTACCGAGCCCCCACCTGGTTCAACTCCCTCCCTAGCTGCATCTCCAACTTGCCAAAGATTGGCTCCTTCAAAACAGCCCTTCGGAACCATGTCTTTAATACCCGCTGTTGTAGGTGCAACTAACCCCCTGTTGTAACCTGTGGTTCCCGACCACCTTGCTCCCTGGCTCGACAACGTCCACTGGACAGCCTCTCCCTCCCCCAGACCTACCCCTTCCCTACTAGGTCCAAACAGGAATGTAACCCACAGTCTTTTCTGAGGATCTACTATATCCGTGAGTGTATCTCACAATTTTGTAACATTATGTAACCTAAGTAACATACAAACTACTACATTATGTAACCTAAGTGTATCTATATTAAATGTTCCTTTTACTGCACTTGTAATGTTATCCTCTGTTTTAATCTGCACTGTAATAACTATCTTGATGTCTGCCCCCCCGTGACGAGGTACCTTTGTAAATGAGTCTCTGACTCAAAGGTTGTAAACCTGATTTGTAATGAATAAATAAATGACCCCTTGTTCTTGAACATCTTTTTTTCTGAAAGATGCTACACTCTTGAACCTTATTTATGCCCTTGAGGTATTTCAAGGTCTCTATCAAGGTTATACATAGCATGGCAGCTTGACTAGATGGGGAGGTGGGACAGGATGATGGAAGAAGGAAAAATGGTATGGCCCAAAGGGCAAGGAAAGCCCACTGCCAGAGTGCAGTACCCACCATAATAAATATGAATTTTGGGGGGGGGGGGATAAAGAGCAGGTAAGAGCTTCAGAAATGAGGATGGCGGCACAATTCTAGGTGGTCACAAAAGTCTTTAAAACCATCATTAAAAATGTAAAGAAAACTGCAATTTTAGAAAAATGGGTGGGGAATCACAGACTGACACTGTCCCAACATAAAACAGCAGAACAGACTGATACCAGATACACAGCATTTATCTAACGTAGCAAGTACATGCTGGTGATGCTGCCTTTTTGGTTTTGACTACAATTTATTTATTCCCAAATGATCCAGCTAAGATGCAGCATCTTGTTTTCAGTGAGGTTTCTACCTCCATTCCATTATACTGTTGAGACAGTGGAGCACAGGAAGGTCATGTAACTTGTTTAAGGTCACAGTGTGTGTGGTGGGACTCAAACCTGGTGTGTTCATTTTCCATTTTCCCCTTGATTCCCCTCATCACCCACCCCAACAATTGTGGTTGCCTTCACAGCTGACACCAGTGTTGCTTTGTTACTGGCCAGCAAAGGGACTGTCTGAGCGCCCATACTCTCCCTCCCCGACAGTCGAGGACCTCACCTTGGAGACACCACTGCCTCCCAGCTGGCTCCAGTGTGGTATTCTGAGATATCCAGTTTCACAGTTCTGTGCTCTTACCACTAGAGTACACAGCCTTCTAAAACAGGTATACATACAAATACATGACATTCTGACGGGTATCGTAAGTACTGATTGGGCCTGATACACGAACACCTACTGGAAACTGATACTAGCGGAAAGAGGGTTTTTTTTCTGGCTGAAACAACAATTATTCAAATAATGTCTAAAAGATGACTATGATAAATAAAAGGTGCCCAGTCAAACCCAATTTCAAACATGGATACAGGTCAAACTCTGAAACACTATCAGTACTTATTCTGTTGTAACAGGAGAAATTAGCAAAGCGTAGAAAGCTTTAGCATTACCACTTTCTGGAACTGTTTCTCCTTACGGACATCCACCATAACCAGGCCTTCCTTGACCAGTCCAAGGCCAACATCATCCTTGGAATCTGCAAACTGCAGGGTGACGTAGGGGCAGCTAGGTCCCATGAATTCCACATTTAGTAGGCACTGTGTGTTCTGAATGTCCCGGACTATGCTGTCCACTGCATCAGTGCGGGCATCATCCTAAATAATTGTGGGTGGGAGAGACAGAGAGAGAAAACAGCCATTATGTACTGCTGTCAAGCTGCACATTTACAGTATCTGTTACTCGCACAAGATTGTATCCTTTTAGATGACAAGTACTTTAGCAGCATCTGACCTCATAAACCCCAGGATGTACCCAGCAGCATTCCAAGGTGTTCCAGGAGCACTAGTGCACCTAGATGGCCCTGCTGGATAGAGGTTACCTGCTTCTCTGCTGCACCTCAAACACAGGGATAACATTTTGGGTTATCCAATCACCTAGTGGGTAGCATGTCGTGCGTACACGCACATGATCGAGGAGCTGGCTTGGCAGCCCGGGGTGCACTGCCATGCAGTAGTAGCACTCTCCAAGCCAGGCCACAACTAGTATCACATTCCGCAACAACAACCCTTGTGGTGGGCCACAGAGCCTTGCTCATCCGCACAGACACTGCTGTATGCCTGTGTGGCCTTGTCGTGGGAGGGAATGTTGGGAGAAGAAATCAGAAAATTGCAGTTGTGGGCAGCCTGCATGATGGGGCTGGCATTTTCAGGCACCGGGCCATGTGGATCTCCACTGGTTTTGCAGTCGAGGGAGAAGTAGCTGGTGCTGGGAGGTTTCTGGCATGAGACCCAACAGGATGAAAGAAGACTGACCCAAGGGCAACAGCTTGATTTAAAAAAGGAAAAAGAAACATGAGCTTTTGTCTGAATTCTGACCAATAGACGGGGCATTTTAAACTCAAGTAGCAGAAGGGTACATTAATTCTGTTCCTATACTGTAGGTCAGAAGACAAGAAGAATCAACTGCTCAACTCACCACTGATTTTTACAAACTTTTATTGAAATCTGCAATCAACTGGCCACCTCTGTTGCCTTTTGTTTCACGCATCTTTTTTAACGCAGGTGTGGCTAATATTTATGAGGGCCACCTGAAAGGCCTAAAAATGTAATGCTTGGGTGAGGGTCTTTTTTAAATTAAGAGCAAAGTATATCAATGTGTTCCTGTCAGATATGAACCCCATAAATATGGGGCACACCTGGGCAAACACACAGGAGACAGTGTATGCTGAAGGTACCTGCAGCTATGGGTGGGAGTGGCTGGAGTCGGGTACTGGCGGCACATGCATGCCTGCCATGTGTCGCTGTAATGGCATCATCTGGCGGCTCCGATCGTAGGGGCCGGGGACACTAAGGGGGAAAGTTCCTTGAAGACTACAAAGGTCTTCAGGGCCCTGCACACCTCACTTGCTCCTCCTTCCTCGGGATTTGCTACCCGTTTGGGGGCCCCATGGGGGGTAAGCCATGGTCTCCTGGTTGGGGCCAGATTGTGGGGTGATGGGGCGGAGGGGCACTGGCAGTGGTCAGAACAGGGTATATCCCCAGGGAGCTGGCAAGAAGTAAATAAACAGACTTGATAAAAAAAAAAAAAAAAAGGAAGGGGGGCAGGACATTTTTTTTTTTTACAAGAAATTCAAGTGGTCACAGAAGCAAAGCTAACACAAGCGTGATTAAAATTGGTCGGAGCAGAGCTGGTACATAAAAGACAGTGCAAAGGCACACACAGGCTGCAGACAAGCAGCGACTCATGAAGGAAAACTGGGAACATTTTCTAAAATGATAAAATATCTAACAACGTCTGCCAGGTTCTACAAAGAGCTTCATTTGCTACAATGCCAAAAAAAAAAAAAAAAACCCTATAGACACTTCAAAATGGAGAATGGCACTGATATTATGATTCATGCGCTTTCAAGAAAGAGAGAGGTAGAGAGACACAAGTAGTTGGTCTTGATTTCAAATCACAAAAGTTAAAATGTTAGCACGTCAGCCAAGAGCAGTTAATAAACTTGTTCTAACAGTTATAAAACTGGAGCTAGTGATGTATGCTAATTAAAAAGTTTGAATAAACTGGAATAAGTGTTTGTTTTTTTTGTGTGTGTTATTTGTTTATGCTCCCTCCAGCCCCCTGGTCGGCCACTCCTTTGGGTTGCCTTGGACCACCCCAACTTGCCAGGTACCTTCCACCCCCCATCCTGCTGTCCTGTACCTGTGACCCCCAGTTTGCCGGACGTATCCCTTCATGGGGAGGCCCCCCCCAACCCGTACAGGGCACTGAGGAGGGAAGTGCTTTCCCGAAGGCACGGAAAATTCGCTGGTGCACATGGGCAGGATCAGCCACCATTATCTGGCCAGCCGAGTGGACGTTTTCCCATTTTCTCCCTCCCACCACCTCCCCAAGATGGCTGCATGCTTACGGCGTCCTGGTGAATGCACTGTGGTGCATGGTCACCCATGCCGCAAAGTGCGCCACTACAATTGGCCACCAGGAGCCATACCAGAGCAAAGCAGGCTCCAACCCCCCCCCCAGCAGGAAACCATCCCACGGACGCTCAAAAACCTCCCTGCCGCCCTCCGCTCCTGTCGTCCCGGGCTCGGGCGTGAACCCGAGTCCCTAGCATGCCACGCAATCCTCTAGCGCACACGCCACGCAGCCAGCCAGAACAAGATGTTTGAAGACATGCAGGAATGGTCAACAGAAGATAGGAACAAAGTGAAAAGCTAAGATCCAGTAACATCAGACCCATGAAAGTATTGAGGATGACAGAGTTACTTGTATGGGGCTGAACATTACAGAATGTTTATTCGTCCATATAGCACTGCAACAGCTAGGCAGCATCTTTTCTGGAACATGCCAAATAATTTGGATTAACTTTGAAGAATGTCACATGTGGAGCTGACCCACCAGCGCAGCAGTAGGGATACCGCTTCTGGCACTGATGACCAGAAGTCAGAAGCGATTTCTCGAGTCGGAGAGTCGGCCAGGAGGAAGAGGATTGAGCATCCCAAAGACTGCTCCCCTCCTCCTCCAGGGAGGGAGGGGGAACAGTGGTCGTTGTCAGCCTAGCCCCTAGCGGAGGCTGAGGGCTGGCACACTGTCACTACAAATGAGGAGGCGGGGCAGATGCCCGCATGCTGAATGAGGGAGCATGCTTGGCAATGCCATTGGTGTCACTGCACACCACCTCCTCCGGGCCAGGGGGAAAAGGCTGCCAGCCTCCGCAGGCTCTGCACCCAACCAGCTGAGCACCTCCGGTGAACTGGATCATCTTGGTGGGGCTATGGGGGGCCTTGCCGACCCTGCCAGGGGGCAAACCTTGGGGAAGGTCCAGAGAAGGTAAGTCCCAGTGAACCCTGAGGTGACGGGGCTTGGGGGACCGGTGGATGGAGACCAGTCAGCAAGGAGCATAAAGAAATACACTTGGGGAAAAAAAAAAATATCATAAGCAAACAGAGAACAAAAGAAATCAGGGGTGAACTAAAGAGATGGTATAACGAATGAAAATGATCGCAGGCTGTATTTTATAAGTCAGTTCACAATGGGCCCTATGCACTGTGGGGCGGATTGCCTAAGTGCCACAGATCTGCAGCGTGTAGGCAATCCTAAGTGTCATTTCCACACACATGAAGGATGCACGTGCCTTCCACACAGGATCCCCTGGCTGACTGCACGGCTGGTCCAGGGGAATGTTGAGGCGTGCCCACATTCAATACCATGCACATAGGCACAGTGTGCTGGGCGAGGAGGGTGCACAATACGGTAGCAGGGACCCTGCCACAACTGTTGTGCCCCCCCACAGTGTACCCCTGCTGGCCATGGGAACCCATAGGGCCCCCTCACCCCCACCATGCTGGCCCAGCCCTCCAGTCAGACAGGGAGGACTGGGAGCAGCCATTTAGGCACTTGCCGAACATTTTACAAATTTGAGACTCGTATCATCCCACACTCCCCTGCTCAGTGTGGAGCAGGGGATCTACTGCAGGAAAACGTAACCTTTCCCCCTTTCTGTTTTTCCTTAAACAATCTGCTGTACTTGATACAAACTGTCTACTGTTTAGGTAATACACTATTTAAGTATTCTAGATGATAACCCTCTCCGCCGTTTGTGTTACGTAATTAAAATAACTTTCTGTACTTAACAAAGGTTATGGTCTGGGTAATGGGACACTGTTTAAGTGTTCTAGCTTATAGGCCCCTTTCTGTATTTTTTCCCTTCCTTTTCTTCTCTCTTTACCTGTCTCTGCTCCAGTCACTGTTTTTTATTACAGGCTCATTCTGTGTGGATTAAATGTAAATAATGGTGGGGGATATGTATTAATCTATTTGGGCCTGGTTATTAATTTTAGCGTTTATGTACTGATGTGCATCACCCTGTAAAGGAACTATAAAATGACGCTTTGTCTTTAAATCCACACTTTAAATATGTGCTGCCAAGGTACTGCCATGCACCCCAGACAAAGCCACATGCTTTGTAGGTGAAAAGTTGGGGTCCTTTGTACCATCTCTTGTTTTTGGGAATAAATGTTGGCATATCTACAGTTCTGTGAGTATTTTGTGATTTTTGTTTCTTTAGAGTGCTGCCGTAGCATGTTGTTGATCTACTGCAGGACCAGGTCGGGCATTCGATTTGATGCCTGCCTGTGTCTTCCGATCCACACTGATCCACCCCCTTCCCACGATCCTGCATGCTGGGTGTGGGGGTGTGGATAAACGCCAGGTGATCGTGAGTGCTGGCCACTGCAAGCCTGTCTGCAAGTGCAGTGCTACGTGGTACAGGTATGGACCGCTCATGTATACCTGGCTCACATTAATACGCAAGCCCCAGTGTGCGACTTTGTTCCAATTAACTGGATGGTTCACTGTGACCCTTCATACTGACATCACAGCGGAAGAGAGCTCTGTCAGGATTACACAGCTGAACCCCTCCCATAATCAAGAAATACAATGTCAAGAAATAACATTCTCCTCTTGTGCTCTCACATATCTGCTAACTCTATGAATAATTCCCAGAGGTATAAGCACCCCACTGTCTCCACTTTCCTACTACTCATCTTGCTCCTCTCATGGGATATTAAAACTAACCCTAGTCCCCCAACTGCTCCCCATCCTGCCAATTCCTCCAAGGGTCTACGAATTTTACACATGAACCCAAGAAGGCTGCTCCCTAAATTACACCTTGTAAAATGTTGAGTAGCCCAGCACTCTCCCTCCTGGCGTACCATGTATTTCTGA
Organism: Neoceratodus forsteri; assembly: GCA_016271365.2. NCBI lineage: Eukaryota > Metazoa > Chordata > Ceratodontiformes > Ceratodontidae > Neoceratodus > Neoceratodus forsteri. The sequence goes on along the minus strand of CM028131.1, from coordinate 152,093,052 downwards.
AACATGGCTCTCGGCAAAGACCCCCCCGACATCTCCCTGTAAATACCTGATTACTCGCTCTTTCGCTAAGACCGTGGTAAGCAGGGTGGAGGGGTTGCCGTATATGTCCGTCAGTCTCTATCATGCTCCATCTCAGGGTTTTAAATAATTGATTAGCAGTTTTTTTCTTGGGACAATACTAACTGTACAGAAAGTATTTATATAGGTTTTCTAGAAGTGTTGTGTTTATTAAACACAGTGAGGCAAGAGCTATGCATTTTCACAAAGTTTTAGCACTTTTATGAGCAAAACGCTAATCAGTTTTTAGAATTAAATAAAACCCTGCATCTCCCTGCAAGAATCCTGCTTGGCCTCCCACGAACTAATCCTCGCCCTCCAATCTCTCCCTATCTATACTGGAGTGATCTACACCTTTCCCCCCGGCTTGGCTCTGATTCACTAGTCTCATGCATATAGTCTATACTCCCCCTGATTACCTATGGTGAGCTCATCTTAATGGGCGAGTGCAACCTGCACTGGCTCTCTCCCTCCTCCAGGTCCTCACTCACTAAAACAGAATCCCTTAACCTAACCCAACTGATCACTGAATCCACCTGCTACAATCCCCACTCCCCTACCACTATTTCAAAAATGCCCTTGAATCCACCTGGGGTGATGGAAGAGCTTTTTGGGACAACATCCGAAACATAATGGGTAAACAATCAAAATCATCACCTACCATTATGAAAGTTGATGGATCCACCACTCTTGACCCAAAGTCTATTGCAGATGCGCTTAATAAGACATTCACAGACCTTAGTGGGGTCCTCCCCCCAGATTTCTTCTCGGACTTACCTGTGCCTAGCCTAGTATCACAAAACACCCCTCGTGACAAACCACAATTTTACTTCAAGAAAATCAAAGTGCACGAAGCACACAAGTACATAAGAAAGGCCTGCTCCAAATCCAGAACAAGTAGTGACACGCTAGATCTAAAAATCCTGTCTCTCACCCTGGATGAAATAATTCACCCCCTTGCAAAAATTCTTAATCTGTCACTTTGCCAAAGTCAACTTCCCAACAAATGGAAATATGCCATGATTACGCAGTGCACAAAGGGGGGACAAAACCTCAACAGGAAACTATCGACCAATATCAATACTCCCTCCCCTCTCCAAAGCACTTGAACGAATAGTGGCAGACCAACTCTCTGATTACCTGGACAAATACAATCTACTCTGTAATCAACAGCATGGCTTTAGGAAAGGACATAGTACAACAACAGCCTTACTTGATTTCTCTGGAGAAGTCCACTCAGCCCTGGACAAAGGGTGCCAAACAGGTGCAGTCTTTATCGATCTTACAAAAGCTTTCGACACAGTCCATCATGGCCTACTTACCTCCCTACTTTCCAGCCTAGGCCTGGCGAAGGTCCTTGTGTTTGGGTAAAAGTTACCTGTCCAATCGGGTCACAGGCTGTAAAATCTCTAATGAACTCTCCGACTTCAAACCAGTTCTCTCAGGTGTACCACAGGATCAATTCTTGGACCGCCTCTTTAGCCTGTTCCTTAACTCCTCCCAGATATCTGCCAGGAGAAAATAATCTTATCACTCGATGATGCTGTAATTCTCTCTTCCCACAAGGATCCAAACTCCCTGACTAAAAGCCTTCAACTTGCTTTCTCTAGTGTTGAAAGGTGGTTCCTGGATAGTAAACTTGTGCTAAACCACAATAAAACAAAAGCCATGCTCTTCTCCAATCACCAAAACAAAAATAGGCATACTCCACTCACCATACAAACCTCTGCAGGAATTACACTGGACCAAGTAAATACTTTCAAATACCTTGGCATCACTTTTGACCAAGGGCTCACCTTTGCAACCCACATTGACAACACTGCGAAAACAGTGAACCAATGCCTTGGAATACTATTCCGTAACTGTCAATTTCTAAATCAAGTGGCATTGAGAATAGCTATACAGAGTTCCATAATCTCAATCATTGACTATGGCCTTATTATTTATGGCTCAGCTACTTCCACTGCTCTAAGGCGTATCTCAATCACTCTAAATAAGGCCTGCCGGCTCCTCACGGGCTCAAAGACTGACTCACACGCAGGTGATCTGTACTATGAATCAGGCTGGTTGAACCTATCAAATCGCCTTATTTATCTCACCTGCACAATGGCAAAAATCTATCTTGGGACTGACTCATTATGTATTCAAAACCTACTCGACTGAATCCTGGCTCACGACCCTCCACCAGATCTGAACGCCAACCTTTCCTGGTTCGAGATGCCGGACAAAGATCTTTTGCACAGGGCCCGACATGGTTCAACGCGCTTAGTCCATCTACCTATCCTCAACCTCGCTTTGAAGCTTTCAAATCCATTATCTATGCCCACCTCACCACCACTAGCAACTGTGATTGCGCTAGATAAAGACTACTACTCTCATGTCCATCCTCACATCTGAGGCCTCTTCCTCCTGACTAATGAACCCTCTGGTACCTCTACTACTTCCTGTCTCCCACCCAAACTCACTCCCCTTTTTCCTGTCCCTCTCACTTACTCTCCCACTCACCACCTTCCTCCTCTCTAGCCTCCTTTTGGCGCCTAATGATCACCCTCCTGGAAGTTTCCTTAACTCGAAATTGTCTACTGATGAACCTGTTATAGCTTGTTTTTCTATGAAACTTAAAAACGTTACTGCCTTAAACTGTTAATAGCAAATTTATGATGTAACTTTCCTGTCTGGTTTTACCTGTAATGTGTATCGTGCTTTGTTAAATGTTCTTTGTGACGTGGAACCTTTGTAAAAGACCCCTGGCTCAAAGGTATTAATTCCTAGACTAATAAACTAAAACTAAAACTACTTATTGACTGAGTTTTCACCTCCCACCCTCAAAGAGTCACTGTGCTGGTGTCCCATCAGACACTCTAAGTGATCACTGCATTACTTATTGCATCAGGAGGATACACCTACCTCAATCTGCCCCAAAATACATAAAGTTCCACTCACTACATTCGAGTGACACAGCTGACCTCCTATATGACCTGATCCATGCTGCCTGGACCTCAATCTACACTCTACACCTGATGTGGATTCGGCCCTCAAACACTTCATATCCATACTCACTCTGACCTGGAATTGTCACGCCCCTCCGCTTAATGCCAGGGTCAGGCGGTGTCATCATCACTGGATCACGGCTACGCTCATAGCCCAGTGTAGAGCCCAGGACCAAGCCTGGTCACCCTACAAATCCACACTGACCCCATAAGCTTGGCAGCTTTACAAATCCCCCTGGAACATCTGCACCAAGGCAATCCACCGTGCAAAGTCAAGACTTAAAAGCACCTGCAAACCAACTCCACACCACCTACCTCCTCCTGGAGAGCAGTCCACTCTCTTATAGACCCCCTTTACCAGCCCTAAAGCTAAACAGCCTATCCATTTCTGACCCACTCAGCGTTGCTGAAATCCTCAACATGTTTTTTTACCACTTGCACCCTTCCTGACCCCCGTAAACTCCTCCCCTCCCACCTCACAGGATGGTTTCCTTTTCCCGTCAGTCTCCCCACAGGAGGTCCTCCAGGCACTTAACTTGCTAAATACTAACAAATCTAGCCCAGATGATATTCACCCTAAACTCCTTCGCCTCTCAGTACCTGCAATAGCTGAACCCCTAGTCCATCTCCTAAACCTCTCCTTCTCCTCCTCTTCAGCTCCGTAACCCAGGCTTGGAAGATAGCTAGAGTACTCCCCCTCCACAAAGATGGTGATCCTTCCTTACGAGGAAACTACCAGCCAATCTCCCTCATCCCTGTGCCTGCCAAATTGCAAGAATCTCTAGTCCACTCCAGGTTGTCTGACTTCCTATCCTCCTGCGGCTTCCCTTCCCAGTCCCAGTCTGGTTTCCAGAAACACCATTCTACAATCTCATCACTCTTACACGTCACTGATCACATTTACCCAGACATGGACCACAGCCACATGACTGCTGCTATCTTGGTGGGCCTGGCAAAAGCACCTGACTATATCTACCACCCTCTCCTTCTCGCCAAGCTCCGAGCAGCCGGCCTGGCTCACCACACTGGTTCAAATCGTATCTCAGCAATAGGCAGCAATCGGTGAAGGTGGGCAACTCTTCCTCCTCGCCTACATCTTAGCATGTGTACCTCAAGGATCCATTCTGAGCTCTATCCTGTTTTTGGTGTTTATTAACGACCTCCCCTCCATGTGTTCCAACTCCCGCATGCACATGCATGCGGATAACACCATCTGATCTGCCTCCAGACCCACCATCTCTGATGTCCACAGCCCTCTCCAACAGGACCTTAATAAGGTGCAATCATAGTTCCTCACCAACCAACTAAAGGTAAACACCTCTAAGACTGTTATCATTATCTTTGGCACTATGCAAAAACTGGCTAGAACCCCCCCCCCAATGTTCTCCACCCTGGACAGCACCCCACTTGATTATGTCCCTGCATACAAATATCTAGTAGGGGTTTGGTTGGACTCTCACCTGGATTTTTCAGTCCACATAGATGCCATCAGCTCCAAGCTCCGACCCAAACTCGGTATACTCTATCGCAACAAAGACTGCCTCCTTCTCCCTATCCACCCTATCAGAGTTAGTGACTAAGATGATACGTACTATCTTTGATTATGCTGATATAGTCTACGGTACAGCCCATTTCCTCTATCTCCAAGCTAAGTACCCTTCTGAATTTGTTCTGTCACTTTGCCTGTAAACCCCCGTGACTCATCACTGCAATCTCTACTCTCCTTGGCATCCCGCCTGTCCCAAAGGCACTCTATCCATTCTCTAACTCTCATCACCAAATTCTGGTTTGATCTGCTTCCCCCCTATCTCTCTGCTATGCTGTCCCCAGCGGCCTCCTCCCTCCTATGTCCCCTGTGGCCTCCTCCCTCCTATCTGCGCAACATGGACCCCTGCCCCACACTTCGGACAGTCAATCTGCCTTCTCCTACAGACTTCCCCCTGCTTTGGAAAGGTCTTCATCCCAACTCCATAACCCTCTCTCTTATTCCTCCCTCAAACAAAACTTACACCTCCTTCCTCCCTCACTACTACCCCCTCCATATCCTAATCCCTGCCTCTTTGGTCACCTGCTGCTCGCTATTAGTCTCAGCACTTAACTTGCTTGCTGGCATCGACACTGCTCACTAAAGTTACCTTTCTGCCTGCTGCAATGCTGCATGTGTACTGTAATCCCTCTAGTCAAAATCAACCACTATTTGTCATGGTTGTCCCATACAATGTTTTGTATTTTGTACCTTCCTCATGTCTGTTACCTGCTTCCTGATGTCTATAACACCTCCCCAGGGTTGCACCTGGAAACAAGCTTAGGCTTAGTGTGGAAGCGGCTGCAGTTTTTGGGTCCGATCCAATATGGCGGACGAGATTTCCTCATGAGAGTGGACTGTTGCCAGAAAACAGTCAACAGTATACCAGTTTCTGATGCTAACCGAATGGAGACGATAGAGGAGCTCCCCCCCCCTCGGGTATACACACAACAGATCGTTTCATTCGGTGGGCAAAGCTCCTCCCCTCCGCCTAACACTACCGTGTACACTACTACAAACTACTGCTAATAGTTGTAGTACTTACCTGATCAAAACATCATCAGACTAAATTTTGCTATGACGGAATCTAGTCTGATGACATCACGATATTGTCTACCATATTAGATCAGACCCAAAAACTGCAGACAAGCCTATATTGTATACACAAGCTACAGGAAACTGTTACCTTACTTCACTATACTATGCATCTCTATTTTGTACCTAGTCTGATGGTGCAATTGATGCACAAGTCTGTATTATTATTTGCACAAGGGACCTCCTTGCAAATTAGCTTGTTCAATGGATTTAACCCATCACAATAAACCTGAACAGTGGGAGAGAGCTGACACAGGATTACACAGCATTATACCACGTACGTAAAGTAACAGGCAATCACATACGCAGACTGGCACCTTAGCCCTATTGTAAATCCTAAGATAATCATTGGCAAAGGTGCCAGTCAGCCCCATTTCTAAAATCCATCAGAACCCCAAAGTTGGCAGCAGAAAACAGTCATCTTTGGACCCCATTAAATGAGATGCAGAAGCAGCATCATGATGACATCACAGTGGGAGACAGCTGTGACAAGCTTACACAGCTAAGCCCCTCCCATGATGACACCACAGTGGGAGAGAGCTGTGACAGGATTAAACAGCATCTCCCCCTCACATGATGACATCACAGTGGGAGAGGGCTGTGACAGGATTACACAGCAGAGCCCCTCCCATGATGACATCACAGTGGGAGAGGGCTGTGACAGGATTACACAGCATCACTCCCCTCTCATGATGACATCACAATGGGAGAGAGCTATGACAGGATTACACAGCATCACTCCCCCCCATGATGACATCACAGTGGTCGAGAGCTGTGACAGGTTTACACAGTTGAGCCCCTCCCATGATGACATCACAGTGGGAAAGAGCAGTGACAGGATTACACAGCATCACTCCCCTCTCATGATGACATCACAGTGGAAGACAGCAGTAACATGATTACATTGCTGAGCCCCCTTTTATGATGTCATCACAAAGGTAGTCAGCTGTGACAGGATTCTGTAGCTGTACCTCCTTGTGATGACATCACAAAGGAAACTGCTTTGGCAGGATTATACAGCCAAACCCCTCCAATGATGACCTGCTGTCAAGAGAGTCAATGACATAATTACACAGCTGAGTCCCTCTCATGTTGACATTACAATGGAAGACAGCGGACAGGAAAATAAAGCTGAAAGCTCAAGCTGACATCAGAGCAGGACAGACCTAATACACAATAACGCAGCTTAAACAAGTGTTTTCTAGACTACACAACCAGTCAGCTTGGATAAATCTACCTGCTGTTGCAAAGGGTTAGTTCCATTTAGAAAGACAATGCTTGAGACAACCTGCAGTACTAAACCAGCTGCTGTTCAAGACAGCGGGGGACTATACTCTCTACATCTATTTGATTTTCACTTACATCTTGTGGCACCTGAATGAAAGCAAACATGTACTCCACAGCTTGTGGAGGGAGGATCCGTGTGGTGAAGGATGCAGGGAGGGTGCCCAGACGAGTGGCTGGTAGGACCTCTCGCTAAAAGGAAAATAAAAGACAAGAAGTTAATGAACCCCAATGAAGAAAACTACAATATGCACAACTTGACAGCAACTGAAGCTGTGTGTGAAATGCGATTGAGGCATTTAGAAATAGTTTGCAGTGCGTGAACATCCATTCCTGCCGCTGTAGCTAGGAACCCTAAAAACAAACAAACAAAAAAAAAACCTTTCACAGGCCATTTCCTAATACTATATATACTGGCTTATTAAGTCAACCTCTCATGTAAGTCGACCCCCTCACCATATCAATTTTAGCAAAATTACAGACATTATTTTGCTGCCCAAATTGTACATAAAAATCTGTTTTGAGAACATCAGGCACAGAATTGATCTTTGGGGAACTGCATAGTAAACAAGGCTTCACAGCTGCAAAAATGGTTTACCATTGCAAACCTGGCAGCTAGGTTGACCTTGCAGAGAAGTCCAGTCCCCCTCCTTCGGGAACCTACTATTAGCATCAAAAACAAGACTTAATGCTCAAGTATATACAGTAAATGATAATGTTTGCAGAACACAGCTTCGTATACCTTTGTTACTTCAGAGGATTAAACTATTTCCTTTCACTACTTAGGCTATCCTGTGCCTTTGATGGAAGCTCACTAGCTCCCCTCCGTACGCTCACAACATGACAGGCCAACTGTCAGGGAGAATTAGACAGAGTGGTATAAATAAACCCCTAGGGACAACATGCTCTGTTGTGAAGAAACCTTCTCAAAAAGTCAAGAAAGTCAAACCAATTAAATTCCTGTGTTGGTGAGCTGGGCTGCAGCCAATGGAAATACAGCAAGTTCAGCCTAGGTTTAGAGACCCAAGCCGACTTACAATGTCGTCTGGGCTAGCAAATTGAGAGTCCAATGCCCAGGGACCAGCCTGCAGAGCCTGGCCCTGAAGGATCAGCCAGTCACATGATGCACTCAGCCACTGTGTGGGTGACGGAGTGTACAGTACCAGTTGCATCAATAAATCCCTCCCCAGTCTGTGGGGTGGCACTGCCGGTTGGTTGTGGCTGGGTGACAACTGACAATGGAATTATCTATAATTTGCATTTATAAAATGGACTGGCAAAATCTTATCCTCCGAGTGTTTATTTATTTTTTTACTGAAAAGGAGTGTGATTATGTAATAACAACCCACAGTTCTTTGGCACCAAAATCACATTACTGAGATAAATCAGTACCGCTGAAAGTAAAACTAACTTAACACAGTGACAAAACTGTTTTCTGTTCATTTGAGAAACTGACAATTAAAATAGCCTTATTGAACAGGGAAAATGTTGGCAGTATAAATTTTCATGTGTAGAGTAAATGAACATATCCCAGAGAGTCAGACTCCGATTTTGTTTTTAACCTTTTCCTGAGTTAAGAACTAAAATAAAACCTCATTAATTTTCTTTACTTTTTTTAATAAAGTTTTTTTCCTCCAGGCTATCAGCCCTGTCCCCGCTCTCCCCAAATGGCAATTGGCTTCCCTGGTACTTACCGGACCAGAGTTTCCTCAAGGATTGCCCCCTGTGGTGGAGCCAGGAGGGGAAGGGCTATCCCCCCCCCCTGAATAAATATCCAAAGCTGCTCCTGGTGTTCCTGGGTGGTGGCGCAGGGCAAGGACAAGCAGGCAAGGCTTCACAAAGCCTGCATGTCGTTTCATCTGTTTCTGTCCCTTTCCTTCCCCTGCAGCGGATAGTGCATTCCGTATGAAGGCACACACAGCACTAAGACAAAACGGTGGTCCCTCCTATACCTGCCACCCCAGCCTGCGCGGTCAGCAAGCTTCCACCTAGTAGCAGTCGATGACAGGGTTAAGAAGCCTTCCCCCACTGGAAGAGGAGAGCAGTCCACTGAGCGCTCAATCCTCTCCCCTCCCAGCCGACCCCCAGTTACCAGAGTCCGTTCTCCAACCTGGTCACTGCTGTGGCAGCAGGCATGGCATTTGGTTCCTCAGCCCTCTGTGCCACTGGACTGGCCTCAACCCCATTCATCTTCCACTTGAAAGCACTGTTACTGCCTTCTTTATTGCTTCCCTGTCTAAAATCCCTTTTATAAGCATGATGACACACTCCAGGGTTTGTGGATTGGTTCTGTAATAACCATGTCTGGTCATGCCTTGTGCTTTACAATCCACTCTGTGTGTTAATGCTTATGTATCATGCTGTCTAACCTTGACAGAATCATTTCTCTAGAGGTTTGATGTCACAATCACTAGCCTTGACCTTAGAAAGAGAACAGAACCAATCAGAAGAGCAGCTTTCACAATGCTGATGACATCAAAAAATAGCCCTGTGCTGCCCTGAGGCCAGATGCTGAAACAGACGTCAGATACTACAGTTACATAAGAACTTACTGTAACAGTAGATCTGTAAGGGTATCTTGCAGCAGGCCATACCTTTGGAACTATAGCCACCAGACACTAGGACCACACGGGAACTTTCCTAGCTAGCAATTTACTAGGGGGCCACCTACTCAGATGTCATACGCGGATGTCAGCCTATCCTATAAGAATGGGCATCCCTCACACCCTCCTCAGTTCTCCGCTGGAGACCACAAGTCACTTAGTCCCAGCAGGGGGAACCAAGTAGGAACTGAAGGTTCTCGCCAAAAAGAAAATCATGGAGAACAAAGTACAGACACAGAAAGACCTCTCAGGTCAGGGGTAAGGAGGGAGGTATCAGCATGGCCTGCTGCAAGAGATCCCCTTGCAGATCTACTATTACGGTAAGTTCTTACGTAACTGTACTATCTGACATTGAGGGTATCTTTCGCAGCAGGCCACACCTATGGAACGAGTCCCAAGCAATTCCATCAGCAGACTGCACAGTCTGGGAGGAAGAAACCTTGGGCCTAAGAAAGTAGACTCTGGAGAACAGCTAGGCCAAAGTTGGTCCTATGCCTAGAGGTAATGTCCACAGTGTAGTGCTTGGCAAAGGTGTGGACAGTACTCCAAGTAGCAACAGCACAGATCTCTACGGCTGACGCATTCCTAAAACAGGCAACAGAAGTGGCCATGCCTCTTGTGGAATGGCTGTGAACAACGCCAGGAAGATCCTTGTCATACTTCCTGTAGCAATAAGTAATACAGTTGGCCAAACATTTGGACAAGCACGGTTTAGAAACAGGGACACCCTCTTTCCCAGGTTCAAAAGAAACAAACAACTGAGAGGACTTCGTACAGTTGGTGTAGTAACGCAGGATTCTGCACACACCTAAAGTGTGGAGCAATGCTTCCCCTGGATTGGCATGCTCTGGAAAATAAACAGGAAGGTGCTGGACTGATTAAAGTAAACTCAGACACCACCTTGGAGAGAAGCTTAGGGTTAGTACACAAAGACACCCTGTCTTTGTGGAAAACCAAATAAGGCTGCGCACACGAGCACCTGTAGCTCTGAAATTCTTCGAGTAGAAGTAATAGCAACTAAAAACAACAATTTCCAGGACATAAAGCATAGATCACATGTCACAGCTGGCTCATAAAAAGCCAAAGTAAGTTTTTCCAACACAAAATTCAAGTCCCAAGGCGGAACTGGATTGCTGATAGGAAGCTTCAGGTTAAGAATGCTCCTTAGAAATGCACGGGACACCTCCAGTTGAGCCACCATACAGCCATCAAAAGACACATGGAAGGCAGAGATGGCAGACATGTGAACCTTTAGAGTGGAGTATTTCAGGCCGGAGTCTGAAAGGGACAGCAAGTACTCCAGAATTTGATTCACTGGACAAGTGAAGGGATCCAGGTGACGTGAGGTAGCACACAGCGCAAAGTGTCTCCACTTCACAGAATAAGTGGCCCTAGTGGAAGGCTTCCTAGCCGCCATCAGGACATCAGCTACCTTGGGTGACACCCCGAACCAAGCCATGGCTATGTCCTCAGGAGCCAGGTGTGAAGATGTAGGGATCTGGGGTCCAGATAGACCAGGGTGCCCTGGTTCTGGGAGAGCAAGCCGGTGCACAGAGGAAGAGGTACTGGAGGTTCCACGGTCAACTGTTGCAGTAAAAGGAACCAGATCTGACGAGGCCAGAAGGGGGATATGAGGATCAGCCTGGCCCCTTTCATCTACAGCTCGATCAGAAACCTCTGAAGCAGGGAGAAAGGAAGAAATGCACACAGAAACCTCCGTTTCCAAGAGAGGGACAATGCGTCTCGCCAGAAAACTCCAGGCCTTGGATTGAGCAAGCAAAAATGTGGCAGTTTTGCGTTGAGTGCTGACACAAAAATGTCCAACTCTGGACAACCCCACCTCTTGAATAGGTCTTTTACTACTGAGGTCAGCAGCTCCCACTCGACGCCTTTGACTGCGACTGACTTAGGGTGTCTGCCAGGACGTTTTGGACGCCTGGAACATGGACAGCCAACAGTTCGAGATCATGATCCAGGGCCCAATACCAGCATTTCACTGCTTCTAGGCAGAATGTGTACGAGTGAGTGCCCCGTTTGTTGATGTAGTGGACTACACTAATGTTGTCCGTCTGCACTAGCAAAAGACCTGGGGAAAGCGGAGTCTGGAAGGCCTGTAAGGCATAATGAATGGCCCACATCTCCAGGACATTAATTTGGAGAGAGGATTCCAGAGAGACCAGGTACCTTGTGTTTGGTGGGGCCCTAGATGTGCACCCCACCCCAACCCAGATGCATCAGTTGTGAGGATTTGCTGAGGGGAAGGAATGAGGAAAAGAACCCCCCCAACAGGTTGCTGAGTTCCATCCACCTAAGTAGAACACTCTTCACTGGAACGGAGACCAGGACTGGCTGGCTGTTCCAGGTCATCGGTATGCTGGTCCCACTGGACCCTCAGTGTCCACTGAGGAATCCTCACGTGCAATCTGGCTAGGGGCACAGTGACTATGGCCGCAGCCATCAGACCCAACAACTGGAGGAAGGTTCTAGCTGTGCCACAGCGGCTGCTGTACAGCAGGTGAGCTTGAGCTATCAGGCAATCTGCTTGGTCCTGGGTCAGGAAGACTATGCCCTGAGAAGTATCCAGGACTTCCCCTATGTACTAAAGCACTGACAGGGGGTCAGAACTGACTTGAGCAGGTCGACCATGATTCCCAGATCCTGAACTAGGCAGGTGGTATGTTCCAGGGTCTGTAACAGGTGCTCCCTTGACTGGGCTTTGAGAAGCCAGTCGTCCAGGTATGGAAAGACAAAGAGTCCCTCCCACCTGAGGGCAGCTGCCACCACTGCCAGACATTTGGTAAACACCCGAGGGGCCGAAGACACGCCAAAGGGGCAAGGCCCGGAACTGGAAGTGTGTCCCGTGGAAATAAAACCTTAGGTAATGTCTGTGGGAAACATGTACCTGGATGTGCAGGTAGGCATCCTTCATGTCGAGGGAGCAAATCCAATCTCCCTGGTGCAGAAGGGGCAGCAGATCCTGGAGAGTCACCATCTGGATGCCCAGAATGGGTCCAAGATCTCCTGTGCATTTGGGCACCAGGAAGAAGTGAGAATAGAACCCTCTGCCCTGTTGAGTTTCTGGGATGGATTCTATGGCCCTTTTTTGCAACAAGAAGTGAATTTCCTACCAGAGCACTGGAATGTGGTCTGGAGGGTGAGAGGACAGAACTGGGGGTTTCTCTGGAGGCCACTCCAAATGTTCCACAGTGCGATCACTTTCTATGATCTGCAGTACTAAGGCATCTCTGGTGATTTCTGTCCACTTGTCCCAGTGTAGAGAGAAGGGAGCCCTTATCACCACCTCCTGCCTTAAGGGTGGGGGGAGGGAAGGAGTCAGGCTGAACTGGTAGGGGTGGCCGGGGCCGCACCTCCGCCTCTGGGGGGTTTCCAGTGGTGGAGAAGGCAGTGGGCATGGCAGGGGCAGACTGGCATTTACCCTGCGGTTTGCTGGAGGGCTTGGGTCTATGAATAAACCAATGAAAGGGTACTCACTGACCACTTTTTGCCTGGTTGGTGTGGTACACAGAGTGGAACGACCATAGGGTGTGGCCTGAGGCTTGCAGTTGAGACAGTATAACCTGTACATCAGCGCCAAAAAACTTGAGTCCTCCAAAAGGGGCATTCAGGATGGACAACTGAACATCCTAAGCAAAGCTGGTCACCCTCAACCAAGAGTGTCTAAGAAGGCAAATGCCCACTGCGGCAGCCCTAACCGAGACATATACAGCATTGTAGGCAGCCCTGAAGAGGTGACTGCTGACGTCAGACTCAGCTTTAAGAGACTGCAGCAGCTTCTGTTTCAGGGGGGTCCTCTGGGAGGGCCCAGGCATATTCAGAAGCTTAGTCCCAAAGCTGGTTTTAGTACTGGACCATACAGGCAATGTAATTTAGCACCCTGATGGTCAGCGTGGCAATGGCAAAGGTTCTCTTGCCACTGTGATCCAGCCTCCATGACTCCTTATCCATGGGCAAGGTACTGAGATGTTTGGACCTCTTGGTGCGGTTGTGGGTGGACTGGATGACCACTAAATCTGCTTGAGCCTGATCGGAGAAGAAAGACCTTGCCGCTGGAGCCTGGTATAATTTGTCCACCTTCCTGGGTACGGCGGGTATCAAAATTGGGCTAATGCCAGGCAGCCATGGTGGCATCTTGAAAAAGCTCAACTAAGGAAGGGAAGACCAGAGAAGGGTCATCCGCTAGCTGTAAATAAATGGCCAGCCGACGTCAAGAGGGATCTTGCTTGTCAGTGTTGAAGCCCATGACCAGCTGTACCTGTCTCATTACCGAGACAAAAAAGGGGGTCATTCAGGAGGGAGTGCAGGATATACCATGGGGTTCCCTCACCATTGGATGAGTTGTAATGGGTAGCTCCCCCATTGCCACCCTCATCAGGAGGAATGTGGTCCAGATGGCACCCATCCTTGTCCCCCGAGTTCTGAGGGGGGAGTGAGGGCCCAGGGTTCGGGGGCGTGGCCCTGCTTGAGAAGCAGGGAGCGCTGCAGGCATGGGCCTTGGGGTGGAGCAAGCTTTATCTGCATAAAATCCCATAAGGCGGTAAGCATGGAGTGAAGTCCACCACTATCGGCGTCAGACCCATCAACGACGGTTGAGGAAACACCAAGGTTGACGCCGGGGTCAGCACCGGGGAGGGTGGCCAGAAAGGCTGGGGTCTGTGGGGAAGCTCCTCGGCATGGGTCAGTGTCGAGGATGGTGAAGACGACCAGGGCTCAGGCCAGGGTGACTCCGGAGAAGGTAGAGGCTCTGGGCCACAGATGACAACCGAAGAACTGGCCGAAGTCGGAGTCAGGAGTTCAGGCTGTGACCCAGTGACTGCCAAAGCTGGGCCCATTGACAACGAGTCAGCAGAGCCACCTGAGTGCCCACAGAAAACAAGGGCCTGAACAGCAGGGGCTGAGATGTTGGTGGGGCACCAGAGCCCCTGGAACCGACCCCCCACCACCAAAACATTTTTTGGGGAAGCTGCCAATGGTAGTGCTGTAAGGGAAAGGGTGTGTGAGGCAGATGGGGCTGCCACCAAAGAAAAGGACGGCCCCGCCGTGGTAGTCACATGAAGCAGCGACTAGGATCGAGACGAGGAGGACTGGGTTTTGTACTTGGGATGGTCCTTGTCTCGATGCTTATGCTTCCCCAAAGACTTGTCCCGGGCCTTGGAGGGTTGCGAGCCAGAGGACGTTGAAGGGGAAGTTGAGGAACTTCGAGGCTGAAGCTCCTTCTCCATCTGGGCGACCTTCTGCTTCAGCAGAAAAGTTTCAAGGGTCTGCTCTTGGCGCTCCCTGCTGGCCTAGTTGAAGCTGCAGCAGATCACACAAGCCTGGGTGCCACTGATTGGGCCAAGACAGCAGACGCAGGCCTCGTGGTTGTATTTCTCAGGGATCTTTGTGACACGGTTGAATAAAACCCTGTCCCATTTATTATGCAGGGAGAGCTAAAAGTCAAAATCTGTTCTAGCCTCTTCTTTTCTGTCTCTTGTCTGACTGTGCAGTCAAATTTTTCTCTGCCTTCACGCTCTGCTTCTATCTTTTCTTCCCCCTTGTGTATCTGAAGTAATAAAATATGTGTGAATCTTTATGTCAAGCTGGGATCCCTTCATTTGAGAATGTATATAGTTATATTGTTGAAATGATTATAAAAAACTTTTTGGAATTTAGGGGATTAACCTGGAATACAACACTAGCTCTTTTGCAGAGCTGTCAACAGGAGGGCAAGCTTTGGGACATCATGTTCTATTTTGTTGCACCTGCAAGGAAAGAAACTTACAAAGTTCTAGTTTCTTAACGAGCTCAGGAGGCAGAAATATGAGCAGCAATGCTTTTGCTAGAGTGAGAGAGAGACTGAGAAACTGAAACTTGGAATTAGCGATTCCCTCAGAGGAAGGACTTTGTTTCTGTGTTGTGTGCTGCCTTTGTAAATAGTTATGTAGAACAATTTAATTTTTTATTTTACTGTTACTGGAAAAAAAGAAAACGTTACTTGCGAATTTTATACCTGCTCCTGGTTTTCCTATGCTTCCTGACCTGTGGTTCGACGACAATCTTCTTTCCACAGGCACATCTTTTGAAGAAGCATCTGGAGGCGAAGCTCGGCATAAACGGTAGAGGAAAAAAATCACTTTATCATTAAAGTAATACACTAGGGAGAGGGGAAAAAAAAAAAGTTCAACGAAGAATTTATCGAAATGGCGGTCAACTGCAGCTGGCGGATCTCCATGAAGTCCAGTGTGCGATGGTCGATGTCAGGAAAAGAACTGAGGAGGGTGCAGGGACCGCCCACTCTTATAGGATAGGCCACCAGTGTCGTTGAGGCACCGGTCATGAAGCATAGGAAAACCAGGAGCCGTTTCAAAATTCACAAATAGCGTTTTATTAACAGCAAAATAAAAAAATTAAAACTGTTCAGTATAACTATTTACAATGGCAGTACAAACATAGAAAACCGAGTCCTCCTCCTGATTTTTTTTTTTCTTCTCAATTTCAAATCTCAGTCTCTGTCTCTCTCTTGCACAAGCATTGCTGCTCTTTTTTTAAGTCTGTGCCTGGAAACTCATTAAGAAAACAGCATGCTTCTCACACAATGTTCTTGTAAGTTTCCAATGTTCTTGCAGGTGCAGCAAAAAGAACATAGTGACCCAGAACTGACCTCTTGTTTATGTAACCCCCCTGCAAATGGGGGTTCCCAAAAGACTTCCAGGAGCTTGCTTGAATGCTCCAAGCCTGAATGGTGTTTGGCATTTAAGCCATTTATCAGTGAGTGTTTTAGAGCCTCTGGTACTGTCTTTAAGAGCTGTCTGCTTGCAGACATAATTAGTTTGTATGGGGGGGACTGTGTGCTTCTCTGAGTACCACTCGAGCTGCTGCTAATTCACTTAATTTTGCAGTCACTAGGAGTGCAAAGGAACCTATCTGAAAGATGTAACTGTTTACCAGAAATTATTTAGAGTAATAATGAAATTACAGTTTGTCTAACCTGCTTTCTTTGCAGTCAGAACTGTGTCTGCTAGTTCCCATTCTAGTTTTGAACTGCTGAACTGGACCAATCAGTGTGGGTAAGCTAGCTCTAAAATGGTGCCTTGACTAATCAGAACTTGGACTCATAATCTGAGCCAGCCACAAGAGGATTGTATGGGCAGTGACTCTGGGAGATGTAGTTTAGACTTCAGTGCCTTTTTGGACCAACAGCAGCAGTCTATTGTGAGTGACAGCCAATCCAGTCAAGAACTGGGAGGAACTCAGAGAAGTGCCCGTTTTTGTCGGTTGGAGTTCAGTTGAGCTTTGGCAGTGAAGAAGGAAGGAGCCCTGTGCTTTTCAGTGTGCAGTTTAGTCAAAAACGGTGTAAGGCCCAGAGTTCCGGGTCTGCAGCTTGTAACAGCTTGTTAGGACTGAACTGGCCCTGTGAAAAGAATCAAAGGATCTCTGAAGAGTAGAAACCAGGCTCACCCTGTAGAAGACTGGAAGAATTGCTGAAAATTGCACTCGGTCTGTCAGGAACTGAATCTGCTGTGTGTTCTCCCGGTATTGTGCAGTAATTGTGATCGATACAGATGCAGCCTGCCTGGTATAGTACTTCTTTATATGGATGTGTGAAGAGGTTTGTGTACCTCAAGTGAGCCCTGCTGACATTGAAGGACCCTATCTATTTGGAGGTCGTGAGTACTAATCAGGGTCGCCTCCTCTGTTGAATTGCCACATTAAATCCAAATGGAATTACTGTACTGCTGACTGTTTAATTCTCCTTTTCTCTGTGTGAAAGGGCCCCTACCAGCTGCCACGGTTTGGACTAGCCACTAGGCTTGGGTACCCAGGGACAGTAACTGATAGGGATAGGCCTGTGCACAGAGCCATAGGTAGATTATTAGAGATAAGTTAATTAACCTGATTTCCCTGTCCTTGTTATATCCCCAAATAAATCAGAGCTGCTTGTTTCAGCAAAGTTATACTGCCTGAGGTATTTGTCTATGTTAAAGTACTGTACTGTGATTGTTGCACTGTATCTCATTTCACAGGAAGTCCCAGTGCCGGAACCAGACCTGGGGTAAGTGTATACTGTGAAGGTAATTTGATATATTGTGTGGGCCACTAGTGAGAAGAAAGGGGTTGCAGTGTCCCAGAGGGCTGTGACCAAGTTAGTTTAACTATTGCAAACCCTGACTCTGGGTGAGGCACCCGCCATTGGATCCAGGCCCCTCAACCTGTTAGTGGCAAATCAGGCAGGGGTAGTAGCCCCTGGGATAGCGCCATCTAGGGGTTACATTTACATCTCTGCAAGAGGCTTAAAAAAGGTTAACTCCTTGAGTTCCAAATAGCTTTTTGCAATCATTTCAACATTAATACTATATACTGTTTTAAACAAAGGAATCCCAGTATCAGTGACATTTCCACATGAAGATTCACATATATTTTTATACCCACAAATATGCAAGGGGGAAGAAAAGCCAGAACAGCAATGGAAGGCAGAGAGATAGCAAGAGGTGAAGAATTGTGAAACCAGAGTGATCAGTTCCTAAGTCTCACAAGAAAATTTGGTTGCGCAACCAGATAAGAGATAGAAAAGGAGAGGATAGAACAGACCCCTGCGTTTAAATTCTTTCTACATAACAAATGGGGCAGGGCCTTATTAAACCCTGTCACATGCCCCCATTTAAGAAACAGGTTTCCAAAACATTCTTTTAAATTCCTATCTAACATTAGCTTATAACCTTTATGGTTCAGTGCATATGTAGCATTGCAAACAGTGAAGTTTAAACTCACATGTATTTTTTTTTAAACCTTTGGAATTCTCAATTCCTCATCCATACCTTGACAAAACAAGCATTTGTCAATGCCAAATGTTTGCTTGCTGGCATTGGCAGTGGTAGTGTAGAAGTTACAGAGCTGCGTAATAGGAATGGCAGTGAAGTATTGAACTGAAGTCAACCCCACCACCACCGCTGCAGAGAGTGACAGGCATTGGGGTGTGCGTTTGGGGCGTGAGGCATAACGGCCACGCCATTTCACCACACCCCACTCTGCAGAGACTGACAAGTGTCACGTGTTCCTTGGGGTCTTTGGCCCTTATGCGCACCCCATTTCATTAGGAAATCCGTGAGATGGGTGCGATATAGGAGAATGGGGTGAAGTTTGGGGCCAAAGAGTCCAAGGCATACCTCGATGCCTCTCAGTGACTGCAGGTGTGGAATGGTATGAGCATCACAGGCAAGAATCCCAAGTCACACCCCGATTCCTGTCATTCTCTATAGGGTTGGGCGATTTAGTTGAAAAGCCTAATACCTCAGGCATTCGTTGGTATTTTAACTCCAAATTTTCAACATGTTTGTTTTGTTACCCACCTCATGAACAGGGGGAATATCAGTTTGGTAGCCGAAAGCTGCTTATGCACAGTAACTACGGCATTTAGCACCACAGGTGCAAAAATATTCCGAACAGGATGTAAAAAATGACAGCTGTACTCTTTCATGGGGAGGTGTAAAAATGGCTATGTTGCAAATGTGCATTAAAAATATTTTAAAAATGGTGAAGTCACTGAAAGACATAGAAATTGTGCAACGACACGTTATATAATTAGGTTGGG
This sequence comes from Neoceratodus forsteri, assembly GCA_016271365.2. Classification (NCBI taxonomy): domain Eukaryota; kingdom Metazoa; phylum Chordata; order Ceratodontiformes; family Ceratodontidae; genus Neoceratodus; species Neoceratodus forsteri. The sequence continues at coordinate 152,073,912 of CM028131.1, read as the reverse complement.
GATTTTTATAGCAGATTGTCAACTCAGGCATTTTGGTGCCTCCGATCATGAACAGTGTCACTGTGATTTTCTTTATCTGTGCCGAACAATGATTTCCCACAGCGACTATGCATCTCCAGACTGAAAGTGTGAAAACACACTTCGCCATGTTGTGAAAATGGCAGCTGTACTGTTCATAAGGAAGTGTTGAAAATGCCACTAGTGAAAATCTGGACTGAAAATATTACAAAGTCATGAACTAACGAGGATGCGTGGAAACTGAACAATGCTCACTGTAACACAGTCATTTTATGGACTTTTGTCACCAAATTTTCAACATAGCCATTTTAAGACCTCTGCTCATGAACAGTGTAACTGTGATTTTCTTAATCTGTCCTAAACATTGCTTTCGCACACCAACAGCACCATTGTACGCTACATGTGCGATAACACATTTTGGGTGACATATGAAAAATTGCAGCTGTACTGTTCATAAGAAGTTTAATAAAATGGACATGTTGAAAATCTAGAGTGAAAATATTAAATTTGCAAACTTACGAGCATGCATAGGAACTGTGCAATGCACGCTCGTAAGTCATTTTTAGGAATTTTTTCACCAAATTTTCAACATAGCCATTTTAAGACCTCTGCTCATGAACAGTGTCACTGTGGTTTTGTTAATGTGTCCCATACATTGAGTTTGCATAATCGAACAAGCGCCATTGTGCTACATATGGAAACACGCTTTGGATGAGATGTGAAAATGACAGCTGTACTACTCTATAAGAAGGTGTGGAAAATGGCAATGTTGAAAATCTGGAGTGGAAATATTGAAAATTCGCAAACCTATGAGCGCAGCATAGGAACTGCGCAACGATGCTCGTAAAACAGTCATTTTAGGAATTTGTTCACCAAATTTTCAACATAGCCATTTCAAGACCTCTGCTCATGAACAGTGTCACTGTGATTTTCTTAATTTGTCCCGTACATTGATTTCGCACACTGACTGCGCCATTCTGTGCTACATGGGCAGAAACACATTTTGGGTGAGATTTGAAAAATGACAGCTGTACTACTCATAAGAAGGTGTGGTGAAATGGCAATGTTGAAAATCTGGAGTGAAAATATTGAAATTTCGCGAACTTATGAGCCTGCGTAGGAACTGCACAACGCACGCTCATTAAACAGTCATTTTTTGGAATTTTGGCACCAAATTTTCAACATGGGGGTTTTGGACCCCCTTCTCATGCATGATGTCATTGTCATGGCGGTATTCGGGGCCGAAGGGTGATTTCGCAGTCATCTGCGAAATCACCCTTCGGGTCCGAATAACGCTATGACAGTGACATCATTCACGAGAAGGGTCCCAAAACCCCATGTTGAAAATTTGCAGAAATTCCCAAAATGGCTGAGATATGCACAGTTGAAACCCCCTATCTAGCCCATTATACAGCTTACCGCATTTCCTCAGTTCATGGTCGGCTTTGAAGAGTGCAGACGTGTTCCCGGTCCACCAAGACTGCCGCGCCAGAGTCCGAAGGTAAGTATGGGGTGAGGGGGTGTGGGAGGCTGGATAGCGCAGTGGGTGGGTGCGAAGTGAGGGGGATCGGGAGACGCACTGCTGATCGCTTTTTCTTACAGGTCAAAAATAAAATAAAAAGGCGTTGTGGAACCGTTTGCCATGCTCAGGGTGGGCTCCCAGGCGTGCACAAGGATTTTGAAGCGTTCAGCCGGGGATTAGGCACCCCGTCGGCAAAAGAATAAAAAACTCTAGGGACCGTTTGTCACGCTGGGGTGAGGCTCCAGCGTGGCACCAACTACTGGGGAGCAGATGCAGCTCAGCCCGGCGGGGAATTGGGCACCCCGTCGGCTATACACCGCGCGCGGGTGCGCACGCCTGCGGCTGGGAGTTGCGCGTGAGCAGCTTTATCGCTGCTCACTCAATGCGTAACGCCCTTCAACTGTATGCCACTGCATTTTGGAGCGTGTCATAGACAGCTCCAAAATGCATTGGCTTACAGGGGCCGCGCCGCCAGCACACTGCCTGAATTGGAGGAGGAGGTGACACACTTCCGAAATCTCCGATGATGGCACTATGTTTCTTGCACATGCGTGCAAGCAAACATAAAAATCAGCATTGACATTCTCTTTCCCAGATTTGTGCATCACTTTAAATTTAAATGGCTATAGTGCCAAGTACCACCATGTGATTCTAGAATTTTTATCCTTCATTTGGTTAAGCCAACAGAGAGGATTGTGATCTGTTACAAGTGCAAAGTCAGCTCCTAGTAAGTAAAACTTAAGGGACTCAGTTGCCCACTTTCTGGTTGGTGTTCTTTTACCCAAAGCTGTACATCTGTAGGCAGCATGTTGGTGAATTGTTCCATTGCAAATGTGTCGATCTGTGGGAGTGTTTTGCCCATTGGTCAGAGCCATATCATAAGGAGTTCTCTGAGACATGTGAAGGCTTCTTGAGGATTGTCGACCGAGTAATACTTCAGGGACCGGAATCTTTGCCTGTAGGGCTCTCCTAAGATGTCATACGTTTTCAGGATTTCGCTTTTCACCAGGTCATAGTTTTCTGACTGTGCAGTGTCCATATTGCTGTAGGCAAGCTGGGCTTTACCCGTCAGGTAAGTTACCAATCTGACTGCCCATTGTTGCTTTGGCCACTGGCAGCCTGCGGCAACCTTTTCAAAAGTTGTCAGGTATTCTTCGTTATCATCCAAGGGACACAACTTTGTAAGTTTAATGTATTTTAAGTTGTTTGTGTTTTGTTGCTCTGTAGGACCAGTGCCCGATCCTCCAGCTTTGATAACTTGCAAGGCATCCATTCATCGATGCATCTCCTCTCCTCTGTTTCTCCATCTCTTTTTGTTGTATAGTCCACCATTTGAAAAAGGCAGTCAGGCTTTCAGGTTCTGTCACTGCCTGATCTTTTCTGATAACTGATGCTAGCTGTACAGTCTCAGCTTGGACTTCTGTCTCTGCTAGTTTGGCTGCCATTCTCCTGGTAACCACTCCTGGGCTTGCAGATGCAGAATCCATACCTTTCTGCTTTGCTTCCCTGGTACTAGGTCTAGTACCATGCACAAAACTCATGGCTTAGAGTATGCACGGTGAAAATCTGTCTGACACCATCTGTCGTCAAGACACAGATCAGAAAGCATAGGAAACCAAGAGCAGTTTCAAAATTAGCAAATAGTGTTTTATTATTAAAAACAGCAAAATAAAAAAAATAAAAATTGTTCCGTGTAACTATTTACAATAGCTGTACAAACATAGAAAAACAGAGTCCTTTTTCTGAGTTTTTCTTCTCAATTTCAAATCTCAGTCTCTGTCTCTTGCACAAGCATTGCTGCTCTTTTTAGAAGTTTGTGTCTGGCAAACTTGTTAAGAAAACAGCACGCTTCTCACACAATGTTCTTGTAAGTTTCCAAAGTTCTTGCAGGTACAACAAAAATAACACAGTTACCCAGAACTGACCTCTTGTTTACATCTCTGCAAGAGGCTTAAAAACTGCATTTCAGGTTAACCCTTGAGTTCCAAATTGCCCTTTGTAATCATTTCAACATTATAACTATATACAGTTTTAAACAAAGGGATCCCAGTATCAGTAACATTTCCACATAAAGATTCACATACATTTTTATACCCGCAGATATGCAAGAGGAAAGAAAGGACAGAATAGCAAGGGAAGGCAGAGAGATAGTGAGAGGCGGAGAATTATGAAACAGTCAGAGTGATCAGTTCCTATGTCTCATAAGAAAATTTGGTTGGGCAACCAGACAGACAAGAGACAGAAAAGGGAAGGATAGAGGAGACCCTTGCATTTAAACTCTTTCTACATAACAGATGGGGCAGGGCCTAATTCATCCCTGTCACAGTCGGTATATGGCATTGGAGTGGGCAGCCTCCTGGTAGACTGCTAGCTAGAAAAGTTTCCGTGTGGTCCTACTGCCTGGTGAGTATAGTTCCATAGGTATGGCCTGCTGCAAGAGATACCCCCCGATGTCAGATCTTCACCACTAGTGAGTTATGGTTTTGCCCCCCCCACACTCGGTGATAAATTGCATATTTTGAGCCAGGCCATTGCATATTCTCTGTTTCAAACTCATTTCATGCCCAACAGTGTTCACACAGTATTTGGTCCTTGGATAACTAGACTTGCTGGACAGTCTAATAGCTGTTATTGGCCTAATGTAGATAATGAACATAGATGTTATAGTACACAAACTTTCAGGTTCACATGAGCCCCTTTGTCACCAACTCATTATGCTAATTTTAACTGGCAGGGAGAAGAAAATAAAACAATTGTTTTTTTCCAACTCACAATTATGCATTGTTATGCAATGCCAGGTCTATTAAAAATAAGAACGCAGTGGTTGCTAATTTAGTAGCCTCTGCAGACCTGGCTTGCATCACCAAGACTTTGCTGGATGAAAATGCAGGGCCCATTTTGGCAGCTGCGACACCAGCCGGGTTCTTGGTGATACACTGCCCGAGAGTGGACCGTAGGGGTGGGGGGGTTGCAGTCTGTTTTAGACAGGAAGTGAACTTCACGGAGGTGCCAGTAGGGAGTGCCAACTCCTTCGAGTGTATGGGAGCTGCAGGTGCAGGATTCAGGATCCTTCTCATCTACCATCCACCCGGGGATGGGAGGGTATTCCTGAAGGAGGTAGCAGATTTCATCGACGAAATGATACTGGAGGCCCCAAGATGGTTAACTCTGGGGTACTTCAATGCCTGGGTCGACGATGAACTCTCGCATTTTGGACAAGAGCTCCTCCAGTTGATGGAATCATTGGGCCTGACACAAGTTATTACCACCACAATGCACTGGGGGGAAGGGGCACTTGTTGGACTTGGTGTTACACCTGGGGATGGAGATCTCCAGTATGGAGGTGGCTCCTATTGGATGATCAGACCATCACACCTTGAGGTTTAGTTTCGCAACCCCTCGAAATAGGCCTGTCCCGAAGGAAATGGTACAGTACCATCCTTTAAGACAGGTAACACCTAAAGGCCTTATGACGGTACTGGACCTTTCGGGTATTCCATTAGATAGCAGTGACCCAGGGACTCTTGTGCTGGCCTATAATAGGGCAGTAGTTGAGGCCCTGGATGTCATTGCTCCAGACTGTGTTCGCCCCTTGACCTCCCGCCTGGGTGCCCCATGGCTTGATGGGACACTAAGGGAACTGAAGAGGGAGGGGCAAAGGTTGGAGAGACACTGGCGGGAAACTCACCTGGAGGTGGACAGACTTAGGTTGGGGGACCATTAAAAGGTCTACCAATCAGCAATTTCCCATAAGAAGGCAGAATTCCTGTCCAGGGAAATTGCTGCAGTGAGGAACAGACCAGCCCAGCTCTTCTGGACTGTAGACAGACTGTGCAATCCAGTCTGCCTGCGGTCTGGCAGATCGTTGTCACAGGAAAAATGTGAGAAGTCTGCTCAGTTCTTCGTGGATAAGGTGTCCACCAGTAGGACAGAGATCAGCCAATGCCTCCCCATTGGTCCTTGCGGTGGCCAACCGAGTGGTACTAATACCCAGTTGCCCTGATCTACCTTCAGCCAGCCAGTAGTCATGGATATAGTGAGGATCATCCAGACTTTGCGACCAACTTGCTGTAGTTTGGATTCGGGCCCAACACACCTTCTTGCAGTGTGTGTTGAGGTCATCGGCCCTGTCCTAGCTCGGATAGTCTGGGCTTCACTGGAGAGGGGGTTCTTAAGAGGCAGTGGTTAGGCCACTGCTGAAAAAGTCCTCCCTTGACCCAGACTGCCCTGCTAACTACAGACCAGTCTCTAACCTACCTTTTAAGGGGCAGGTTATCGAGAAGGTGGTCGCTCTGCAGCTGGAGGATCATTTATCCATCCACAATGTCTATGACTCTCCAGTCTGGCTTCAGGAAAAGGCATAGCACTGAGACTGCCCTGGTTCGAGTACTTCATGACCTTCTGGTGGCGAGAGATTGGAAAGCCCGTTCCATCTTGGTTCTCCTGGATCTCTCAGCAGCATTCAACACTGTGGATCATGGTGTGTTGCTGGAACGTCTGTGGTTCTTTTGTGGACAGGAGGGGGCAGTCCTCAATTGGTTTTGATCATTCCTTGAGGGCAGGTCACAGAGGGTTGCATCGGGAATTTATTCCTCATCCACTCGGGACCTGCCCTGTGGGGTACCGCAGGGTTCTGTGCTTTCCCCCATGTTGTTTGCAGTGTGCATGCTGCCACTAGGGGACATTATAAGGCAGTACAGGTTGAGCTTTCACTGTTACGCAGATGATTCTCAACTGCACATGTCCTTTGTGCCTGACCAGGAGTTTGATACAGTCTCAATGTTTAACAACTGCCTACTGGAGATACAGAACTGGATGAGTGCCAGCTGGCTGAGGTTAAACCCAGAGAAAACTGAGGTGTTGGTTGTGGACCTCGATCTTAGGATGGCTGGAGCATAGGTGGGAAAACCCTCCAGTTTACAACTTGGAGGGAACCTGCTCAATGCCTCGGGCCAGGTGCAGAACCTTGGGGTGGTATTTGATGAAGGCTTGACACTGAAGGCTTAGATGTCAGCCGTAGTCAAATCTGCCCTTCACCATCTAAGAAATGTCGCCAGGGTGAAGCACCTAGTTCCATCTGAGGATCTTTCTACCTTCGTCCACGACTTTGTCACCACTCATCTTGACTGCTGCAACACTCTTTACCCAGGGCTTCCAGGAGTGCATATTCGCTGACTGCAGAACGCGACAGCCAGGCTGTTAACTGGAACCCCTAGATCCAGTCACACAACACCTGTGCTGCGCGAACTGCACTGGCTGCCTATATAGTGCCGAATCCCTTTCAAGATCGGACTGCTGACCTACAAAGCCCTACACGATCAGGGACCGCAATACCTGCAAGACCTCTTATCTCCCTACAGTCCGTCCCGCTCACTTCGGTGAGGGATTGTTAGAGGTTCCCAAGGTATATTTGAAAATGTTTGGGGGAAGATCTTTTTGCCTTTATGGCTCCTACCGTGTGGAACTCTCTACCTTAGGGAGGCAGTATAGCACAGTGATTTAAGGCTCTGAGCTGCAAATCTGGAGACCTTGGTTTGAATCCCACAGCTCTAACTTGCATACTGTGCGACTCTGAGCAAGTCATTTAACTTCCCTGTGCTCCCAGGTCGCACCTGGAAACAAGCTTTCAGCTTAGTGTGCCACTCCTGGCTAAACCATTGAAAAAAAGAAAAAAACCTCGTCGGATACGAGAGAGCCTAACTGTAGGAGGGTTTAACTACTCCCTTAAAACATATTTTTTTCAAAAAGCTTTCAAAGGAACTGAATATTTTAAGATTTTATGTGTTGAATTTTAAGCGGATTGCAGTTGTATAATTTTAATGAGTTTGTATTTGTAGTGTCTGTAAGTGTGGTGTAAGGGCGCCGTGTATAAATAAAATTTTACTTACTTACACAATTTGCATCCTTTTTGCCAAGAGTGTTTTCTGTATAATTTATTTAAAAGAGATTTACCAGGAAAGACAACTGATCCATAAAGCTCATTTCCAGATGTGTCCTGGGGGAGTGGATAAGTACATGATACAAGTAAATAGCATAGTAATATTATACAGCAATAAGGCACAGCAACATACAGAATACATACTGTACAAATTAATTACAGTACAAATTGATTACAACAGGAATGTGGGGTAACAGGTAATAGCAGGCTGAACCATTAGGAACAGGAAAGGAAGTGTTCATAAATCAGGAGGGGCAACAAGGAGGAGCAGCTGAGTGGAATATGAGAGGGGAAAGAGAGAAGGGGGGAAGGGAAGAAAGGAGAGGAAGACAGGTGAAAGTAAAGGGGTGTGGTGGAGAGGGACAAAGTGAAGGGCACAGGATGAGAGGAGAGGAGAGGAGAGTGGAGAAGGTATGGGTGGAGGAGGAAATGAATGCAGGAAGAGTGTGAATTTATTTATTTAATTTTGGTAACCGGGTAAACCCACTGAGACCACGACAGTCCCTTTTTTCAGGGGTGACCCGGGGTTAATTACTGGCAGACAATCCATAAATTTACACAACAGGTACAGGATGACATTTCGTAAGTGAGCACAGTTTTCAGCAGATAGTTATGCAGTGAGTATAGGAATGTGAACGGTGTTAAGGTAGTAAGTGAATAGAGTGAGAAGGGGGGAGAGGGAGAGGGTAGGACGGAGGGAGGGACGGTAGGGGAAGGAAAGGAGGGGTTTCAGATGAGGAGAGGATGAGTGTAGCAGTTGTAATACCTTAGTAGTGGGAAATGGGAGGTGCAGAGAGGTGTAAAAGCTTGAGGACAGGTAGTGGATAGGGAAAAAAGAAAAAGTGTGGATGCAGGACACTAAGCTATGGGCATTTGCTGGAGGGAGTGGGCTGGACTTGGAGTAGAAAGAAAGAGAGCATTTGGAGGAGGCAGAGCAAATTGTTAGGGAAAGTATAAACCAGGCACAAGAAAACTACTGTATCACACACCCACAAAAGCAAATCTGAATGTCATTTTAGAGGAGTCTGGGGTCCCATGGATTCATTGTTAATCCTTCTGTCTGAAAACTCTTAAAATGACTTACAGATTGAAACTTGAACCAGAAGACTAACAGGAATGTCAATGTGTAGCAAACCAAGATGTTTGGTGTCCCAACTACTTCATTGCCCTACTAAGGTTTTCAGCACCCCAGTATGAACTCAGAACAGCGCTAACTGAAATTACAAACATCGATTTTTGCCTGCAATAAGCAGACACTTTTTTGCCGAAAAGTTAATTGGGAAAGTTGGTTTCTAAAAGCTTCTGGCTAACTTTGAAACTTTCACAGCAGAAGCTTTAGTGAGGACACTGATTTCCACAGTAATCACTCTGCATTATAGGATCGAAAAGGCCAGACGATCACTCCTGCAACTGCACAGTATGCTTTTCACCTAAGAGCTAACTAGCGCTAGAGCCCATTACACATTTTTCTTTGTTTTTAAATATTCTCTCTGACGAGAAAAATGGCCAGTGCACCATTCCATTGTCTGAAATTAGTTCTAGTCTTTGGTTACAAAAGCAATATTGCACTGGAACAAACTAACTCAAGATGCAATAAGTAAGCAATAAGACACGAGGGGGTGTGCATTAGACATTTCTAACATACGGTCAGGGCGTAGTGAGGCACGAGGCTGCAGGCTTATTTTGCTTATAAAATGGGGCAGTGTATTTTACATGCAATAAAAAATAAAAATGAATAGGGTTAGTTAGTAAAATAATTAGCTATTTGAGGCATTTTCATTTAAAATAGTTCCTCCACCTGTGTATTTTTTTTACCCCCAGCACTTTAGTCCCACTGTGGCCACCATAGATTAAATATATGTGTATCCCTCCAACCCCACTCCCCAAATGTAGATACACAAACAGAACAGACTGCTTTTTAGTGGGCTGTCTGGCAATACTTAACAGGTAGCTTAAAAAATGTTTTTATCTTGTTATTGAGTGCAAGGGTATCACAAAGAGTTCATGACTACTGGGCCATTATTCAGGAGAATTGGGAGTGCGGTGTAAGCGTAAGCATTTGGACTGTAACAATAAATAACAATAGTAGATAAAAGATTGCTGACAAGCTTTTTTTAATGTTTTTACTGGCTACTTAATGGTAGGATAAAGCACTGCTTGAGAGAACTACAGGGGAACTGGGATACAGACGGGAGGTCCAGCACGAGGGGGAAGGGTTGTCAACTGAAGAAATGAGAGAGAGCAAACGGAACAATCTCTCGAGCATGAACGCAGCTGCAGAAAAAAGCGGGGAGTAGAACAGTCCTCGGATGGGAGACTAAAACAACAACAAAATAGCATTTTTATTTGATTTTCAACATGGTTGCCATAGCACTGTATTAAAACAGGTGAGCCAGAGTGGCACGCTGGGGGGGAGGAGAGCCAGGAGAGTAGACGAACAGGACATTTCTGGCAGCAGTGGAAATGTCTGTGAGACCATCCCATCATTGCTTTAAAAATAGACAAATACATACAGTATTTGTGGGGAGATGTCACACTGATTTTTGTGACACTATTTACAGTGCGTCTGCCTTATTTTTTTGTCAGTACCAGATAAGGCGAGCTAACGAGTGGCTGACAGGAAGGGCCCATGAGCGTAGATTGACTAGTTCAGCATTTCTGGTTTGGCGGTTTCAGCACGATTCTTTGATTCAAACAGAGTAAACAAGAAAGATATTGCTTGTAGACTGTTTCATTAATGTGCTTATTTGAATCAATTTTTGTGAAGTACTGGTCAGAACAAGAGTTGGAGCTAGTGTGTGGTGGGTGGGTTGTCAGATGACTGTTAGGGAAGTTCATGACAGATGCAACTCTGAAGTGGTTTAAATGGTAACAAAATGAGAATGAAAGGTAGTAAGCTGAATCCTCGTTGGTGTATGTTATGTACCTTCACTGTAGTGTTTGCTACTTTTTAAGTATGCCACAAAGTATTACCAACCTCGGAAAGGGTGGGGCAGCTGCAATACTTTGTATATTCTAAGTATTGGTTTTTGGCAACTTCTTGGCTAGCAGTAAAAAAAATGGCGGTGATTCAAAGACTGAACATTCTAATTGTCTTCTTAATATCTACTTTTTAAAATGCGGCTGTGGCTACCTGACCTTGTTGCTAGCCATGCATTAGACACTTCTAATATATGGCTAGCAACCAATCAAAATACAGGATTTGTACTACCCATTTTATAAAGCTATAAAATCCACCGCCCCAAAGAGATTACCTATATTTCCCTGCACTTGGGAGGGTTCCACAGAAAATAATCAGCCTGATAATCATATGAATACCATATATATAAACACAAAAACTAGAAAAAAATGTGCTTATTCATAAAAAAAAACACAACCACAGCAGCAGTTATCAAACTGAGCTACATCTTGAGCAGATGAAATAAACCTCAAAGCCTAATCTGCTGGCATTTTCGTATATCTTATGACCAGTTCCAAAATTAATTTTATCATAGTTTATAATGCTTGAAATTAAATTTTGAAAGCTGTACCATTTGAACTGTTAGGCTTAGAAGCTTAAAGTTTTTTTTTTAAACAATATAGTTCTCATGTGTTGATTTACAGTGTCTGTATGCGGTTTGCCAATGGTATGTCACATAAACTGTCCATAATTGGCAAATAAGTGTCCATATTTGGCCACAAGGTTTGCCCACAACTGGCCATGTGGTTTAGACACAATTAGCTACATGGTTTATAAAACTGGCCACACAGTTTATGTAAACAAGAAGACATTCATTTTATTTTATTTATTGAAGAGAATCATGACAGGGTATTGGTTGTTATGTGAGAACCACATGCCTAGGTACGTGGTAAGGCACGAGGCCAAAGGCCGAGTGTCCTTCCGTACTTATGCGTGTGGTTATCACATAACAACCAACACTCTGGAGTGTCTTGTTGCACTTATAAAATGGGTTATAATTAAGGAAAAATGACACACACAAGTAGTTTGAAATTTATAAATTCTGAAACATCTAAATAAAGAATAATTTCTTTAAAAAGGAGAAAAAATAGTTCCTAGCTAACGGGCCAGAATAATAAATCTATTAGAACCATGTGACCCTATTTTTGGGGTATGCCATTCTTTTACATACGGGTCCTGGTGTAATGTTTTCTCAGTATGAAATACATTTCATGAATGTGCGAGCTGACAATCTTCAATACCTTCAAGATCGTGCTGTGATTGTCCGCACCACCCTGAAGAACTTGCCATGGTCAGCTCGTACAGTCGTGCAGCTACTTTCAGCCTGTTTTGCTGCAGTCAGAGCCAACATTCATACAGCTGCTTGCTGCTTGTTTTGTGCGGTCAGCTCGCACATTCCTGCAGCTCCTTTTAGATTTTGGTGGGACAGCAGTGGGTTTTATTTATTTTTCCCTGTTCTTACTTTACTTTTAAATCCCCCCCTCTCCCCACATTTGTGGTACTGTATTTAGATTCCTGTCCACCAATTTTCCGCGTCAGTGCTTGTCCCATCATCCAAGTGCTGTGTGGCAGGTGTTAAATCTGATGAGTACAACTTTCAGCATTGCTGGACACTGGTAAACTGAAAGGAGGGCGACTCTGCCATGTATCCGGCGACTAAGAAAGAGCGCATGAGAGTGTGAGAGGGACTGCCTGTGTGCGGTTTGTCCACAGTACAGACACTAATCGTGAGGTGGTATTGCTGATGGTCATGGCGTTTCTTTGGTACTGCCATGGTGGTGGGTTGGCAAGGAGATTAAAATTACACCACAGCAGTACCGCAGGACACTGGTAGGTGCTGGAGAGTGGCATAAATACTATCAAGGCCGGTCATTTAACTCCGATGGCATTGAAGACTGCGTGGCTGGCGGGCACTCAATCAGCTGGGGCTGGGTTAGGTGTATACAGTGACAGAATATACTGCGATAGCGAGGATCAGTGGCCTACAATTTTTAAACCGTGAGTATGTGACTTTATTTATTAATTTATTTATGTATTTATGAGATTAACCAGGCAGGCATACTAAGCAGGGGACCACTCGTTTCCAGATACGACCTGGGGACGGTTACAAGGGGTACACAGGACATGTATTTACAAGGTTTTAACATAAACATTTAGGTACACAGGTATTCACAATATTTAACCTAGGTGCAGAGTATATGCAAGGCAGATACATTTAGGTACACAGGCAGTGTGAGAAAAAACCTGTAACAGGCCACGGTATCAAAGCGATACAGTGATACTTAAACACTTCTGACCCTAAGATGCAGTAGGTGAGAACAAGCGGAGCAATCACAAAGCAGGGCCTATAGCTCATGAATGCTGGTAACAGTTGCATGTGTCAGAGAAATGTGCATAGAGAAGCGGGTTTAGGAGTCTTGGGTTAGAGGTGAGCCTAATGTCTGCAAGTAAATCATTCCAAAGTTTGGGCAAGTTATATTTGAAGGCTGACTGACCCTTGGATGTATGCATGAATGGGACTTGGAGGAGCCTAGAATCAGAGCTTCTGAGTAAGTAGGCTGAGGTCGGTTGTGCCGATAAGACGGAGCTAAGTTAAGGTAATTATGTCAATACACAAGAAAGAGTGGTGTCTTTCTGTGGCAGAACTGCGTTCTGCCAGTCCGATAACCCTGGTGGAGGGATGCCTTTGCTATCTTCTTCTTTTTCCTACTGAAATCTGTTGGCAACAGTATCTTCCTATACTATACTTTATCTTCTTCCGCCCCCGGCATAGGTTAGCCACCTATGTCAGTCTTTTCTATCTCTCACTAAATCTTTTTTCTTACTGCCTTTATTTCTAGTTTCTAAATATCCATCCCTCACCAAGAACTCCCCAAAATAATGTACCAGGCTAAGGTCAGCTTGAAGGAAAGAAATAAGGTGCATTTCTGGCATTAAATGCCAAAGATATAAAGTGCCTTCAAGACAGGAGGTGCTGGCTGAATACAGTGCAGTAATGTGAAGTGCATTTTAAGAAGTAAAGTGCATTCTGTGCCCTTTAATGAGTTTAAAGTGCTGCGGTGCTTAATTATGTCTTTAAAGCTAAAATGTCTATGCCATGTTATGTAGATGTGGTGCAGAAATAAATAAAGGTTTAAGGTGCCAGTAAAAAATAAATAAGAGTATCCACTTAGATAGGTGGACTATGGATACAAACAGAGAGATAGTATGCTTATATTCTTTGTATTATTTTGTGGCCGCTCTGTAGTTATACAGGTGCCAAAGAAATCCTGCAACAAAGCAGGAACTGTTTAAAAGAGTGGCAAACTTTTACTCTCCCCTTCAGCTGCCCCGCATCTCAGAATAAACAGTGCATTCTGTAAAGCGAGCGCTTTGAAGTAAAAAGGGACTATGCTGTCCCTAGACATAAACAGCTACAGCCCAATAGAAAAATAAATAAATTAAAAGGGGCTTACCGAATCCATACAGGGCCCCAAAGCAAAGCAGCTACACATTGATTTACTGGCAGTCTGCAGCTCTGCCACAACATGGAAATCAAATGATTTAAAGGGACGGGAACGTCCCTATGTATGGAAATGCTTTACAGAGAGAGTAGCCCTCAGAATAAGGAGAGGGCTGAAAAATAAACTAAACACAATAAAGAGATAAAGCAAATTAAAGAAGAGACACTGCAGGTCTCTAAAGGAGCCTCATTATGTATATAGCCCTGAGATATAAATGAAAGGGCTAATGTCCATATACTATAACAATACAGCACATGTATAAATTAAATTAATGTTTGCACTGTTTGCTTATATAGAAAATAGGTGCTGACCTGTTAGCAAGACCTCAGGAAAGGGGATTTCCAATAGAGGACAGTGGCCCCTAGAGGGCAGTATTTATACTCTGTGAGCTAAAACCTCATTATGTAATAGAGGAGGAGTTTCCCTATTTAGATTTAGAGACCATTCTAGAACTAACTGGATGTTATGAGAATGACTTCCCATAAGCGGGAGAGCTATATAATCCCTCCTTAAACACCAAGAGTCAGATTAGCTACATAGCCAGTCTCACTTACCTGAAGGAAGGTACTGTAAACAGAAGGACCTGTGCCTAAACAGGAATTTATCGCTAACAGCAGGAAAGCTGATGAACTGTTTTGAGATACCCGAAGTAAGGTGCAAATGCCTTGAGCTATTGTTTATTTTCTTGTTCTGTTTGAACTGTGTTATTTATATTTATTTTTTCTATTTTTGTATAAAATAAAACACACTGCTGGAGTGTTGTACCCTAATACTGTGTCCAGTGTTATCTTTATACCCACGTACCTGTGACACTTTCATCACAGTGCAGTTGTTTCTGTTACATGTTGTGGTTATGAATGATGTAGAATCATTTCCTTCATTTTTTTTTAAACTTATGGCACTTCAGGGTGCCTGTGTGTTTTTACACTATCAACATGTCTGTCAAGCATTCTGCTTAAGAATGCCTGGAAAGCACCGATACATAGTTCCCTACGTCCTAGATGCCAAAAGGTTTCCTTGGCCGGTGGTTGTCACTCCTTAATGGACTGGATTCCAAATCCACTTGGCCAACCAGAATGCAACTTTTTCCATACCCATTTTATAACTATGACTGACCACATAGTGTGTCCTCTACTGGCTGCATAGTTTACCTAGGACAGAGTGCATGGTGTAGCCACAATTGTCTGCATGGCTTGCCCATAACTGCCTGTATGATTGTCCAGTTTGCCAAGGATCAACCAAATGGTTTGCCCATGACTGACCACATGATTTTTTGTAACAGCAAGATAGTGTCTGCAGCAAAAGATGATGCATGTGGAAATACTTTTCCCCTGATGTATCGCGCCCCCATGGGAGCTTACCTTATTTGCCCAGCTTGTTCTCCCATTCTCCTGCTGCCTCCCATTGTGTCCAGGTGCCCCCGTGTTTTCCTTGAGTTCCCGATGTACCCCAAGAGGCCTTTGAATGCCCCAGTGTTTTGTGTTTGCCTGTGGTGGGCTTGGGTACACTGGAGAGTAGCCGCTTTTTTCCACACTTCATGGTTGGCTGGCAGCTCACAAGATATGCAGAAGCACTGAATTTCTCCTGACCGCAACAACGGTCAAAGAATGGTTTCCCAGTGGTCCTGGCCCCACAGTCAGGCTGGGTGTGGTTCAACGACCTAGGCCAGGGCCAAAAGAGCCCTCTTTACATTGTAAATAAAGAGCATTACAAGAACTGGAAACAGGGCACATAAATATGTATGTGGAGCCAATGAATATTAGTGAGGGTGCCTGTCTGCTGCTAGGGGACTGTATATTTCAGCAGCAGCAATAGGCTCATAACTGAACTAAAATGTTAAAGGAGGGCAGCGCTTATAAGGGCAGGAAAGGGGCTACTGACTAGGGGGGTAATTGTAAATAAACTATATTTATATTGGCAGCACCAGAACATTTGTTTTGGGACTGCAGAGGGACTGTTACAAAAGCAGCCATATTTACACCACAGCAGCAAATCGGAAAGCCAGGATGCAATGCCAGGACTCTTGGGACTTTACCAGAGACTTATGGGACCATGTCAAAGGCTTGTGGGGAAAAGGCAGGGACCTAATTGAGGCTCTTAAACAGAGAGCCTTTCAGGGGCCGGGGGCTCATGAATATTCATTTTCAAGACAGACAATGGGATTCAGCCAATCAGGAGCCTCAGAGAGCTCCCAAAACACAGGGATTTTTCAGGCTGAGTTCAGTTCAATTCAAACCCCTCAGCGGGGGGGGGGGGCTCTGGCCCTCGGCAGAGAAAACAGGCCTGGTGTGTTCAGCGGGTGCCCCTCCCCAGGGGAGGCGGGCTCTGTCCTCTGCCAACAAAGAGTGGCTGCCAGAAATTGAAGTCCATGGCCTGAGGGTTGCCAGTCGTCCCCCAGGGCTAGCATCTGCCTTTCCACGATTTGGGAAAAATGTGGGAGAGATCTGAACCATCTTCAGCTGTGAGAGAGCTGCATGACCGTTATGACTCAGCAGTGAGAGTACTGATGAAGCTGTACCTTCAGGAAATGAAAAATTTAGGAATGTTTCTGAGTAAGTAAACTTCTGCTTACAGTTTCAAGTTAGTTGAAGACCTGTTCGGGACTGAGAAGCCCAGAGAGCCAGGAAGAGCTCAAGTCTGTCTGCACCCTGCGTTTGATCAGCACCAGATAGGGTGGACATTTGTTTGCCTGAATGACTGTGGAGGGTCCACTGGCTAGAAATGCTTGATGTGACTGTGTAAATGTGGCTTTCCCTGACACTGCCTGTGAGGACAGTACATGTCCAATTGGAGCTCCAAATGCAAGCATAGACAAGAGGGACTTCTGCTATTGTGATCTATGGTTTGAGAAGTGTCCAAGAAAGTGAATTTGCTGACAAGTGATGCTTAAAGTGGTTGGGAGCCATGCCTCATGCTCTGTCTGAGATCTGAGAGAGAAATGAGAATCTGTCATTGCAAGGGCTGCGTGAGTCTGGGTCTGCCCTAGCCTTAGGGAAAAAATATCCAACTGTGAGATGTCTGTGACCTCAAAGCTAAAAGGACCCTGCTGGCCACGCTGGCGCATGGTTGAAGAGATTGTGTCCACCTGAAGCAACTAAAACGTTCTGAATGTAAATGTGCTAAATGTAAAAATGTACTGAATGCAAGAGACTGTGTTTTTCAGATCGGCCTGGGAGTCTACCTCGTAGTGTGCCAGCTATGCACTGCCATGTGCGTTCTCTCCCCACCCCGAGGCCCAGCCAAGACATGGGGGTCTGAAGTGTGTTGGCCCCGGTCCTGACCTGGTCTTTACTGAATGTGACTGCTAGCCCAGAAGGGAAGGGGCAACTATCCAAAGCTGTGAGAATTTCAGTTAGCAAGCTGCAAGAGCCTGGTGAAAAGGGGGCCAGCCATAGCTCCTGCCTGCACCTCAGCAAGCTTTTCCATACCAATGAAGACTGCTAAACCATGAGTAGGCAGAGCTCCCTCTGCCACCTAAACAAGGGAATTGTGAATAGTTATTTCAAGTTTTGACAAGTTCAGTATCCCAAGTCCCAGCTAAACAAGTAAAGGAGTGTTATGTGGGTCTGCAAAGTTTACAGTCAGGATGCATCTTATGAATAAAGATAAAGCTAATCTGTTCTCTTTTAAGGGCCCCAACCAGCTGCAACGCGGCCATCTCAGCTGCAACTTTAACAGGCCTGCAACTTAAGAACTTAGTACTGGGTACCCAGGGTTATGGTACAGAATTGCTGGGTTCTATAGTAGTCTGGGACTGGTACCAGTGTGGGCATTGGGTATACGGGCATTACCATTCTAATGCAGCTAGCTTAGATAGCCAGACAGATCTGAATACATTAGAGGTTGTTGGGTGGCCACTGTGACTAATGGCTAAATCTAAAATGCAAAAATGATTATCCTGATGCTAACTGTAATACCCATTGAACCCAATCTAAAATGCCAGTCAATGTAAATAGTTAACCTCTGTTTCCAATTCACCCTTTCCTAACCCTCACCGCTTGTAAATACATTGTGTATAACTCTTGTGTCACAAGCATATTATTAGTGAGAGTCAGGAATCCTAAAATGTTGGGTTTTGGGTATTGTGTCATGCGTGGGGTGACATTATGGGTGGGTACAGAATCCCAAGGTGTTGTACCAGGTATTATTCTAGCCCACCAAAAGTATACTCTGGGCAGAGGTACTGCACAACAATGTGATCTTTGGGAAAGAACCAGTTTAAATCTAAACTAGGAACCCAGGCCCCTCATTTTGGTTTGTGGCTACCCATGCAGGGGTAGTAGCCCTTGGATACACGGCACCAGGGTTACAAATGATTCCTTGAATTAACATTTTAATGTTAGAAATGTGAATTCATCTTAATGTTTATTTGTTTTTAATCTGTTTACCTGGTAGGAGCACTGGACCAAAGGTCCTTTTCCAGGCTTAACTCAGGCCAAAAAACACAATATATAAACAGTACAAGTATAAATACTACATCATTTCAAACACAATTATAACCATATAAATCAAGCAAATTACAGCCACAAAAAAAACAAGCAAACATCGATGTAAATGACACGTGTAAACTTGGAGAGATCCAGTACGGTTTAAGGTATATATTCTAACAATATTCTTTTTTTACGTTTATACAGAAGGTCCCCAAACGTCACTCTCATGGTTGTAACAATGGTCTTGTGTATTCTTAGGGTGTGAGAACCGCAGACCAAAGGCAAGTAGTTCTAGCACCCTAAAAATGTACTTTAACGTGACACCACTTGATCAGAGCAATGAGGGAGGACCTGATAGCCCCTGAAAAGTGGTCCAGGAAATTGCAGCTGAGAGTTAATGCCAGGAAATGCAAAGTAATGCACAGCAGGAGAAAGAATGTGTGAACACAATTACTTGATGGGGGAGTGGTGGCAGAGTGCACAACTGAGGAAAAGGACCCAGGGGGGTGGGGGTTGGGGGAGATAATCTTGGGAAGCCTAAAATCAACTGCAGTGCAGCAGGGCAGTGGGGAAGGCAAACAGGATGCTGTGGTGCACAGGAAGAGGGGTAAACAGTAGACACAAGGCAGTGATCCCTTCCCTGTGCAGGTCTCTGCTGAGCACTAACTTGGAGTACTGTGTGAGGTTCTGGATCCCACACCTGTTGAGGAAATGTGAAAAGGTGGGGCTGTACAGAGATGAGAGCAACCAAGATAATCCAGGGGCTGGGGGAAAAGCATGCAAATAAATAAATAAAACACCATATTTAGACTGGCTAGAGGAAAAGGCAAAGGAGGAGGCATAGCCCTATATGTAAGAGAGGGAATAAAGGCAGCGGAGGACGGAAACATCAGGGGAGATAATGGGGAAACAAAATCGTTGTGGGTTCAGCTCATAACATCCTCAGGGAAGAAACTATGAATGGTGGTGATCTATAGACGTCCAAGACAGGGGGAAGAGAGAGACAGATAAGGAGCTAAAGGCAAAACTAGAACGGGGGTGTCAAACGAGGAGTTGGTGGAGGTGGGGGTCACAAACCTGACTGATATTAACTGTCATTCCAGCGGAAAGGAGCTCCAGAAGTCAGACCTTATTGGATACA
This sequence comes from Neoceratodus forsteri, assembly GCA_016271365.2. Classification (NCBI taxonomy): domain Eukaryota; kingdom Metazoa; phylum Chordata; order Ceratodontiformes; family Ceratodontidae; genus Neoceratodus; species Neoceratodus forsteri. The sequence continues at coordinate 152,054,401 of CM028131.1, read as the reverse complement.
TTGTAGAACTCCCTACTGGTGTAGTTAGTTAAGGAACCCACTAGGCAGGCTGCCATTCTCAATATGGTGCTCACCAACTTGGAAGTGGTAGGAGCAGTGACATAGGAGAGCCACTAGGGTCCAGCAAATGAAAATTATGTATTTACCGTAATTATGATCTTTTTATGCATCTTCACCGTTCATCACATTTGGGTTACTGGCCGGAGGTCATGACCCCGCAGGAGCTTCCTTTTTGGAGGGATGGGTGGAGTCAATGCAGCATCGGTGCCGGCCTTGTGGCCAACACACTGCGTGGGGCTCGTGGGTTGGCGCTAGTGCAGTCGAGACCGCCTCCTGCCAGTTCTGAGTTGCTGGTGAGGAAAAGGGATGGGAGGGTGGGACAAGGAAGTCCAAGGACAGATAAAGGAAAAGATATATAAACCAGAAGAAGAAATAAACAACTAAGAGGACAGAAGAAGAAGAAGGAGGAAACTAAAGGGATTGGTAGGGGCCCAAATCTCTGGAAATAGGCAAAAGGAGAGAAGAGGAATTTAGGGTAAGTTTGAGAGGGGGTTGGGAGAAGGTAGCAACCATACCCTGGACCTTGACTTGTCTCCAGATTGTAGAGGAACTGCAAGGAGTAGCCAAAAGGCTTAATGACAGAATTTAAGGCACGGAATTACTGGCAAAAACTCCAAAGGCAGAAAAGAACAGGTTACTCACCTGTAACAGTAGTTCTAGGAGTGGTATATGTTGTTCATCCACACTCTCTGGCATGTCCCTTTCCCCTTTAAAACTCACCGGAAGTCTTCAAGCTGGCTCCTCCCACCCACCCGGGTAGTAAATACCTCGGCTCCACCCCATGATGCCAGATCTTAGCCCGCTGGAAGCAAGGATGTGCGCCTAAAGCCGGGGAGGTCGGGTGGGTGCGTGTGGATGAACAACATATACCATTCCTAGAACTACTGTTACAGGTGAGTAACCTGTTGTTCTAGGAGCGTGGATATGTTGTTCATCCACACTCTCTGGCAGACTCCAAGCAGTTCTCTGGGAGGAGGGAGGCAAGGTGCACACCCCCTACTTGGGAAATAGAGATTAGAGAACCGAGGCCCCAAAACCAGCATCCCGGCGTGACTCAAGGTCGATGTGGTAGTGGGTAATAAAGGTGTTTGCTGACTTCCAGGTAGCAGCCTGACAGATTTCCTGGATAGGGATGTCCCTGGAAGCAGCCACCGATGCAGCAGTATGGCGGGTAGAATGAGCTCTTATCCCTCTCGGAGGCTCCTTGCCTGCCAACTCATAGCACAGAACTATGCATGATGTAATCCATCTCGCAATGGTCCATTTAGCTGCAGGTCTGCCAAAAGTGGCTTCAGCATAGGTGACAAACAGCTGGCGAACCTCTCCACGAATTTCCGACGTCCTCTCCTTATAATAGGAGACAGCACGTCTCAGATCCAGAGTATGGAGCCTGTACTTGGCGTCTGAGGTGAAGTTAGGGTAGTGTACCGGCAGAGTCTACACCTGGTTACGGTGAAACTCTGAAACCACCTTAGGAAGGAATTTCGGGTGGGGGGGGCACAGGACAACTTTGTCCCTGTGAAAGACCAGATAAGGGGAGTCCACCGAAAGCGCCTGGAGCTCCCCTGTCCTTCTGGCTGACGTGATAGCCACCAGGAAGGCCGTCTTCTATGAAAAGTGTGAGGGCTCGCACTTGTGCATGGGTTCGAATGACTTGCCCGTGAGCTTTGCCAAAACCAGCAACAGATCCCATGGAGGTGGAGGTTCATGCACTGGAGGGGATATGTGATCCAGGCCTTTGAAGAAGCGCCTGACCTCTGTCTCCTGTGCCAATGTCGGCTGACCGGCCCACGCCTGGTAAGCAGAAATGGCTGCCAGGTACACCCTAAGGGTCGATGACCTTAGACCCCCTTTGGAAAGAGACCAAAGGTAGTCTAGAATGTTTGCCACAGAGCAGGATAAGGGGTCCAGACTCTTATCCTGACACTAAATGGAAAACCTTTTCCATTTGAAGGCGCAACACTTCCTGGTGGATTCCTTACGAGATGCCTCCACCACGGTGTTGACATCCTCTGAAAGACCCAGAGCCTGGAACTCTAGTCACTCAGGTACCAGGCTGTGAGGCGCAGGGATTGAAGGTCCGGATGGAATACCTTCCCCTAGTTCAATGATATCAGGTCCGGGCGTGTACAAAGCCGCTCCAGGGCCTGAGGCTGAGGAGATCTGGATACCAGAACTGGCGTGGCCAATCTGGGGCTACCAGGGTCACCTTCGCCTTGTCCCTCCTCACCTTGAGTAACACCTTGTGGATCAAAGGAAATGGAGGGAAGGTGTAGAGGAGGCCTGGGGTCCACGGCCTCGAGAAGGCATCCCCCTGCAGCGAGCCCTGCTGAGGGGGGCAGGCATGGTACAGATTCAGCTTGGTGTTCTCCCTGGAGGCAAACAGGTCCACCAACGGTTTGCCTCAACGGGAGAACAGATTGTAAGCTACCTCTGGATGGACAGACCAATCGTGGGATGTCTGGCCTAAGCGGCTGAGAGCATCCGCCAGTTGGTTCAAGACTCCTGCAACATGGATGACTAGGAGATCAGCTTCCAACCAGCTGACGAGGGTCCAGATTCAGAGCACCTTCTTGCATAGCAGACAGGAGTGTGTGTGCCGCTCTGTTTGTTGAGGTAGTACATGGTTGTGGTATTGTCCGTATGAACTTGAACCTGGAGCTGAGAAGCGAAAGCTGACAGGGCCAGTCTGACTGCTCTGAGCTCCAACAGGTTGATGTGGCATCGGGACTCCTCCCCAGCCCATCAGAGAGGTACTGGTCGTCAGGAAGACCATCGGCTTGGAGCGGACAAACAGGATTCCTTCCTGCAATCGGTTTGGGGCGGTCCACCATTGGAGAGCATCCCACATCTTCTGGGTTACAGTGATCACCTGGTCGAAGTGACCATATCATTGAGTCCACTGGGCGGCCAGCTCCCACTGGAGGGGGTGCATGCGCCACCTGGCCCAATGGACCACCGAGGTGAATGCCGCCATGTAACCCAGAAGGTGCAGAAAGTCCCGGGCAGGGCGCAAGTGCCCAACCAGAAATGATCTGGCAAAGGAGGAGAGAACTTTCGCCCTGTCCGCCGGGAGCCGAGCTCTGGCTTGACGAGAGTCTAGCTCTGCCCCGATGAAGCTCATCACCTGAGAGGGCACGAGTTCCGACTTGGCCTCGTTGATAAGGAGACCAAGTTGGAAGCAGGTTCGGAGGGCCAGATCCCTGGCCCTCTCCACCTCCTGAAGGGAGGAACCTGCCAAGAGCCAGTCATCGAGATAAGGGGATATCCGAACTCCTCGATGCCGAAGATAGACCGCCACCACTGCAATGCACTTGATGAAGACCCGTGGGGCTGATGACAGGCTGTTTGGCATGGCTCGGAACTCATACAGGGTCCCCTCGACCCTGAAGCGGAGGAACCGCTGGCGGGATGGACTGGGACGTGAAAGAATGTGTCCTGCAGATCCAGTGAACAGAACCACATGTTTTGCTCCAGGAATGGTATGATCTGGTTCAGAGTTAACATCTGGAAGGTGCGAGACCTGAGATACTGATTCAGGTCGTGGAGATCTAGGATGGGGCACCACACCCCTCCGCTTGGGCACCAAGAAATACCTGGACACGAAGCCTGGGTCTGCAGGAGGATCCAGCACTGGAGCTATCGCCTTCTTGCTGAGGAGCTGAGCGATGTCATCTCAAAGGGCTGACTGAGTGCAAGCTGAGATCCTTTCCTCCCGAGTGGCGCGGGCTCGGCTGGGAGGGTACTGCTCGAATTCCAGAAGCAGTCCCTGGCCGACCACTTCTAGAACCCACCTGTCCAAAGTGACACCGGACCAGGGGGAAAGAAAGTGGCGGAGCCGGCCCCCCAAGGGAGGACCCAGAGCTGGCATGATGGGTGTAGGGGTGGCAACCCGACCCGTCACTGAGCAGGCTTACAGGAGGAGGAGGCTCCTGGACCAGCACCTCGGCCTCCTTTACAGGGCCGTTGAGGACCCTGCTTGGGCCTGGGGCGCCAAGCTTGAGCCTGCTGCTGCTGACCTCCTTGAAAGAGGGGCTGCCTAACCGCAGGGGAAGAATGCCGAAAAGACTTTTTCTTGCACTTCTGCTGGTTCTTGACCGAAAAACTCTTCGCAGAGGTAGCATCCAAGGTGGCACTGGACTGCTGTATGCACTGGAGGTGACCAGCCACTCCCGGACTGAAGAGGTCTGTGCCTAGAAAGGGCACGTCAGCTAACTTGTGCTGAGTATCCGCCGGAAAGGAGGATAACGTCAGCCAGGCCCTGCGGCAGGTGGCCACTGCAGGTGCTAAGGAGCAGGCACAGGAATCTCCAATGTCCAGGGCCGTCTGGAGCTGCTGTTTCGCAACAGCACGGCCCTGGTCACAGACTTGCTTCACAGTGGTCTGCATGTCCGCTGGGAGATGAGGGAGGACTTCATCTAATGACCCCAAGAGGGCATGAGAGAAGTGTTCCATGATAACAGCCGAGCTGGCCTGACGAAGGCCTAAGGAGGAGGCCGCATAGACCTTCTGGGCAGAATGGTCCATATTCTTGGACTCCTTGTCTCGGGGTGGTCAGTGTCAGCTGAGCTACCAGTGCATCTGAACACAGAAGCAGTCACAAGGCTTTCAGCTGAGGGATGTTCTGTGAACCCCACTAGGGACCCCATGGGCACCGTATACTTATGGGTTATGCGGGCAGACTGAGCTGGACAGGAAGCAGGACGCTGCCAGAGTTCAAGGGCCGGGCCAACAATGGCTTCGGCAACTAGAAAGGCCTCCATTTGGTATCTCCCCCTTTTAAGGATATCCGTAAGGGGGTATTCCGCCTTCTCTTGGATAGGCTCCAGGGGCATTCCGGTGTATTCAGAGATCAGGCGGAAGATGCCATGAAAAGAGGAAGAACCTTCCTCCAAACCTGCCACTGATGACTCGTCATCCCCGGATGCAAGTGAAAACCAGTAGCATCAGAGTCCGAAGAGTTGGTATATAATGGTCTCCTGCCTATGTCTCCCTCGATTCGCCGAAGGCGATCGGGGACAACAGTGATGGACAGACATCTGGGCAGTCCAGTGTCTGCCGGTCCTCTTTCGAGGGAGCCCCTCCCTGAGTCTGCTTAGGCGGTGGCTCCATCAAAATCGGTGGAGAGACCATAACAGGCCGAGCTGGAATATGGGCCGGCCCCATGGGTGGGGAACCGAAGTTTTTGGTTCCGGAGGGGTCGGCGTTAGCCTGGGAGGCGGAAGCCAAGTAATGGCCAGTGTTGCCGGCACAGCCAGCTTTTGACCAGTCAAAACACACCAAAAAAGACTCGACGTCGCAGTTAGAATAAACAGTAATGGAAAGATCTTACCGGGCGACATCGAGTGTGCTGAAAAGAACCAGCAGGAGGGAGCCGACTGACTACGGCACTGAGGAAATGACACAGAGTCAATGGAATAATAAATGCGAAGCAGGTAGGCCTCAAATTCTTCTTCAAAGCTCTCACGAGATGACCTTGACAGCGGGAGATGAAGAACTGGTGAGGAGGTGGAGTCGACTGTACATAATGGCTAACGCACGACCACCACGCAGTGCGTTGGCCTCGAGGCCACAGCCGATGCTGCGTCGACTCTACCCATCCAAACAAAAAGAAGCTCCCATGGGGTCATGACCTCCGGCCAGTAACCCAAATGTGATGAATGGTGAAGATTGACACAGATAAGATCCATGGCTCTGTATGGTTCAACCGGGCCCTTGGTATAAGTAAGCCCTCATTAAAGGTTGAAGTCCTAGATTTCAGAGGGGCAGACTGTAACTGGATGAGATGGCCAGTCTGAGACATGTTAGTCGGAATGGACAGCATCAAGGATGTGAAGGAAAGATGGGGCAGGCAATCGAGAGGGACATTCTCAAGGCAACAAAAGTCTTGCGCAAGAATGGTAATCATAAGAAACAGGTGCAAGAGATCAGTATGGTTCTCTGGGAAGGTCAGGGAAGTATTGAGAGCCAAAAAGAAGGCCTTCACCAGGTATAAGGTAAAACAAAAGGAAGAATGGGTAGAGTACCAAATTAGAACAAGGGAAACCAAAAGTGCGATCAGAGAAGCAAAGGCAGCCACAGAGCTCTGCACTGCAGGAGGAGTCAAGGGTGGGGAAGAAACAGTTCTTCAGATACATTAAGGGAAAAAAGACAAGAGGAGGAGGAATTGTTAGGCTAACAGAGGGAGTTAGGGTAATTGAGGGAAGGGGCACAAAGCAGCTGTTCTTAATGACTATGTAACCCATAGGGAGTGCTATCCCTAAGGTTACTACCCCTGCCTATATTTCTCCTAACAGGTTGAGGGGCCTGGATTCAATATGTTGGTGCCTCCACCCAGAGTACTATAAGTGGGGGTATCATCTATCCTCGGTATAGCCTTCACAGCTATAACCACCAGAGAACCACCTAGTGACCGTGTACCCATTGAGGGGAAGCAACCCTTTACAGCAGTTAACACACAATCAGCAATGAACACTAATAATACTGTATGTATACACCCTTTGCACTTACCACCAGAGTCTGGCCTTCAGCAAATTCCCTGGGCCCCCCTGGAAAGGCAATATTAGCAAGGCAAGCATACACTTTCAATACTATAGACCATCTAAGAATGTGCTCATAAACCAGATTAAACGTGAAACAACAAATCAGATTTATTAAGGGGTCGTGAACAAGGAAGGGGGCGTGAATCTAGATGAATGATTACTATACTGATTAGATTCAGGTTGCTCTGCTAAGTCTGCATGTACTTTAGTCCCAAAGTAAACAGTCTGACAACACTGGGTACCCAGAATATTAATCTGTGCCCAGGGGTGGCCGGCATTGCAGCGGATAATGGGGCCCTTGATGGAAAGAAAAAGGCAGTTAACATGCACAAACAAAGCTTTATTTGTAATCCTGACCGGTTGGTCCAGTCTCTTGTAACCCTGTAATTCACTGAAACAATCGGATGGTACCACAAAATAATTAGATGATTCGTTGCAGGGAGCTACCAGTTGGTTGTACTTGGTCTGGCAATATGAAGATCTGGAGATCATCGAAGAGCATGGGGAATCTGGGCCACCACGACACACCTCCGCTTCACAGCCTTTCCCTCCAGGTGGCTGCAAACTGCCATTTGTCTCTGCGAAAAGGCTGGATCCCCAAGCTGATCTCTCACTGAGAAAACAGTCTCAGTAAGCACAGTTAGCTTACCGGGTTTGGCAATGGTCCAAGGCTAGATAAACACTTCTGGCAAAGTTCAGTTTGTTTTGCTGGTGAAGCCTCCAGCTGGCATAACAATCCAGTCACTGGCAAAACAGGCTTCAACCGACGATAAACATTCAGCACATTTAACAAGAGCAGCATTAACTTTTCTACCTCACAGTTCAGTTTCAGGCCAGTTGCTATTGCAGTCGATTCACTGAGCAAACCTCTCAATCCTCAGATCAGTCTCTCACAACTTTTGGGCTGAACACTTCACAAGAGCTTTTTTTCTGTCCACAATCTCAGGCTATACTTCCAAATGTCTTGGAGCTTTCTGCTGCAATTTAAAGTCACTCCTCGGATTATTCCAACTACTGCTATAAGGCAGTCCAGTGCTGGAGAACCTCAGCAGGAAGGCAAATCAGGCCTTTCCCCGCCAATTCTCCTACACTCCTTTCTTGGGGCAGCTTCTTGATAGCTCGAGCTGCTCACTCTCCAAACTCTAACTCCAACTGAACCATTGACGGGATTCACTCTTGAATCCTAAAAGAACTAAGGGAGGAACCAGTGACACCACTGACCACACTTTTTAACAAATTATGGGAGGATGGGGTGCTACCTGAGGACTGGAGGAGGGCAGATGTCATTCCCCTTCACAAAAGTGGCAGCAAAGCAGAAGCAGGAAACTACAGACCTGTAAGTTTGACCTCAGTGGTGGGGGAAAATGATGGAATCACTTTTGAAAGAAAGAAATGTTCAGTGCCTAGAGGCCAGCGGTGCATAGGACCCAAAGCAGCATGGATTCACAGCAGGAAGGTTGTGTCAGACGAATCTAATCGACTTCTTTGACTGGGTGACCAAAGTAATAGACCAGGGAGGGGCTGTGGATATGGCCTACCTAGACTTTAGCAAGGCATTTGACACAGTCCCGCACAAAAGATTAATATACAAGTTAGCCAGCCTGGGAGTGGATCCCAGGGTGGTAGCCTGGGTAGCAAACTGTCTGCACAACAGGACACAGAAGGTAATAGTGAATGGAACGCATTCCAAAGAAAGGGGGGTTACTAGTGGAGTACTGCAGAGCTCAGTACTGGGTCCAAGCCTCTTTAATGTCTTTTTAGGTGACATCGCAGAGGCTCTGGAAGTAAAGGTATGCATCTTTGCAGAGGACACAAAGATCTGTAACAGAGCTGATACACAAGGGGAGGTAGAAAGGATGAGAAGGGACTTGGCAAGGTTGGAGGAATGGTCAGACATATGGCAACTTAGATTCAATGCAAAGAAGTGCAAAGTAATGCACCTGGGAAATAAAAATCCAGGAGAAGAGTACACAATAGCAGGGGAGGTACTAACAGCAACAATAATGGAAAGGGACCTTGGGGTAGTCATATCAGATGATCTAAAGGTGGGTAAGCAATGTGAAAAGTTGGTAAGGAGAGCCAGGGGGATACTGGGTTGCATAGAGAGGGGCATCACAAGTAGGAAAAAGGGAAGTAGTTATCCCTCTGTACAGACAGTTGGTGAGACCCTATCTGAGTACCGTGTGCTGTTTGGGAGACCTCATCTACACAAGGACATAGACAGGATGGAAGCAGTCCAGAGGAGGGCAACTAAAATGGTGCAGGGTCTACATCAGAAACCATATGAAGAGAGACAGAGAGCTTAATATGTATACCCTTGACGAAAGGAGGGACAGGGGGGACATGACAGAAACTTTTAAGTACCTCAAGAGAATCAACAAAGTCCAGGAGGGTAGCATCTTTCAGAAAAAGAGATGTGTAAGAACAAGGGGGCACAATTTAAAGATAGAGTGGGGACGGCTCAGGAGTAATGTGAGGAAATTTTTTTTCACGGAGGGAGTGGTGGACGCATGGAACCACCTTCCTGGAGAGGTTGTGGGGTCTAAATCAGTGGGGGAATTCAAACATGCATGGGACAGACATAAGGCAATTATAGTGGGGGGGTTGCAGGAAGTAGGCTGTTGGTTAACTAGAATATGCAGCTTATCCAATAGGTAGGGAAATGGGAAGCCTGAGTGGGCCAAGTGGGCCTTATCTGCCATCAAAGTCTATGTTTCTGTTGTCCACTAACAGTTCTGAGGTTTCTCTGGTTTTCCTGTGTTCTGATTGGCTAGGGGAGCTGTCAGTCACAGTTCTGGTGCTCCCATTGTTTACTTTAGGTGCTAGCCTAAAAACTACAAGAACTACAGACTTTCTTCCCATGAGATACGAGGTACTTGAGCTAAGGAACCCACAAGGCCCCCTGTGTCCTATTGGTCCAAATGCTGGAAGTCCTGGATCAAACCTGGTTGCTTCCATTTAGATAAATAAACTGCAAGAAGGCAGGTTAGAACAAATACTCTGATTTAAATATAACAGCAAGTTAGAAGTAAATAGTTACATTACTAGTTAAAGCTCCCTCTGCTTTACTATTGAAAGCAGAGTGGCGCAAATTAAAGCGGTGTCTGGCCGGTCACGAGCTTTGGAGCACTTGGACCCAGCCCAGACCATTTACTATACACTTATTGGATAATGATTTAAAGGGACAGGCACGGAGGCACAGCACGGCACTCTCATGTAAATCAACAGGATCAAACAAATAACCTTGGATTTACTATCTACGAAGGACGTCTGCCAGGCAGTGGGCATGGATGGAGCCCGGGAAGACACTGAAGGTATATCCCAAATTGGGGTTACAACTACTTTTGCTCTGTATTTACAAGGGGAGACGGAGGGCTTCTGCCAGAGAGTGGCATTAAAGCAGCTGTAAGTGGGATCCCTCAACTGAGGCAGCAGGCATTCACCAGTGAAAGGGTTTGGAAAGGGCTAGCAGCCCTTAAGATAGATAAGGCTCTGGAGGCCAGGTGGGATGCATCTGAGGGTGCTCAAGGAATCGGCAATGGAACTAACTGAACCCCCGGTGGGGCTATTCAATAGTTTAACTCAGAAAGGGATAGTTCCGCGGGCACAGTGGCGCTGAGGGTTAAGACACTAGTAGCCTCACCATGCGCTACACCGGCGACCCAGGTTTGGGAACGAGCCTGGGCTGCTGGGGCTCAGTAGGGACAGGAAGGGACCAAGCATCCGGAGGACAGCTCTCCTTTCTCGGGGGGGCAGTAGGGCTTAGCGTCGCTCTCGCGCACCCTTTAGCGATGGTCAGAGGCTACTACCAGTGTCGCAGCCGCAAGGCAAGGGTGGAGCTTGGCGGACGCTGGACGTCATTGCACATCCAAGCTCCACCTCGGGAAGGGAGAAAAACCACTTAAAAATCCCTGTTCTTCTGGGGAGGCGATAAGGACCCCAGGGACCTCCCCTCACATCCCCAGCACCGGGCAGGCAAACCCGGGGATCCTGGCCCGACTTCACTAGAGGACTGGACCCTCTAATCTCAGACAGACGCCACCACGGGAAGGCGGGCCCTGCCTCGGGGTGACCCGGGGCGCTGGGAAGATCCTCAGTGAAGGGATACCCAGGAAGTCTACCACGGTGGGGAGTAGAAGGGGCAGCGTCAAGTGGGTACCTCTGAGAGATGCCCTGGTTGGCCGGAGCATACAAAAAAATAAAAAGAAAGGGGTAGTTACAAAAGACTGGAGGGTAGCAGACACAGTCCCACCCCATGGGGGGGGAGGGGACAAGGAGCAACTGGGTAACTACAGACCTGTCTTACCTCTAATGTGGGTAAACTGATGGAGACACTAGTCAAAAAGGACCTCGTAAACAACCTGGAAAGCAATGGACTCCAAGACAGTAAACCGCATGGGTTCATGGCAGGAAGGTCTTGTCAGATCAACCTGACAGGATTCTTTGACTAGGTAATGAGGGTAGTGATTAAGGGCTATGCTGTGGGTTTACTTTACTTTGATTTCAACTAGGCTTTCAACTCAGTGCCTCACAGAAGGTTGCTGAAGAAGCTAGAGGATGTGAGTACAGCAAAAGACAAAGTCAGATGGGTGAGAAACAGGTTGGGAGCAGAAGAGGGTCAGAGCAGAAGCGAGGGAGGTCATCAGTGGGGTGCCACAAGGATGGATCGTGGGTCCAGTCCTTTTTAAATGTTCCTTAGTGACATGGTAGAAGGAATCCAGGGCAAGAAGTGTCTCTTTGTAGGCGACATGAAGCTCTGTGGCAGGACAGACAGAGAGGAGGGAGTTAGGAAGATAAAGAGATACCTGTAAAAGCTAGAGAGATGGTCAAAGGTTTGGCAGTTGAAATTCGATGCCGAGGACTGCAAGATAATTTACATAGGGAAGAAGAACCCGAAGACAGAATACTGGACTGGGGAAAAGGGGCTAAAGCACTGCACAACCTCTAAGGAAAGAGACCTAGGGGACATCATCGGTGACTCCCTAAAACAATCAAACCACCAACATCCTGGAGTGGGGCACACCAGAAATTAGGAAAAACCCATCCTGGCCTGCGCAGGATGATCCCGGGAGTGCTCAGGCCCCACACCTTAGCACTGGCCACGCTCTCTGCACCCAAGGAATTTCTGTCTCTACACTCAAGAGGGGTTAGGATACGTGACTCTGTCTTGGCAAAGCTCTGCCAGGAGGGTGGGGTTGAAAGTGGAAAGCAGCAGAAAAAAGAGAGGGGTTAAGTGCTAAAGACATAGAGAAATGGGGCTGAACCCATCCAGAGGAAAGGGGGCCAAAGTCAGAGTGGAGCATTATTTATTTATATTAAAAAAATTACCCCCAGTTTTATCTGGGAAAAGGACTATTTGTTTAAGTTTTAGTACACCCACTTGGAAATGCTTGACGGTATCAATTGAAAACACTCTTGTGGCTGCTGCCCATCAGGCAGTGTGTCTTGATTTGAGCCAAGCCAAGAAAACACACTTTCCTTTTCCATCTTCTTGCCTAGCAGGTCTGATGAATGTGAGCATGGGAAATCTGCCACGTCTGCACATCTGGGAGAATTCCATCCCGAACGGCAGTGCCAGGATTCAAAGTCCATCACAGCCCCCTTGGGTTATGGAGGATTAATGCAAGGCCACTGCACCAGTCACAATTATCTTCCACTCTTAATGACTCATGGACCATTGGTGACATCACACTTTGTCTTTGGGTAAGCCCACAGCATTTCTTCAGGAATGGAACAGAATGTTCTCGCAAGCTGAGACTATACTGTAGTTTTGAAAAGAAGGGCGTCTCATGGGGTGCACGGCAGGGGGAGATTTATGTCAAATATATTACTTAAGACAAGAGTATTACTGTCTAGAGATATAGTAAACTGAGCTTCACCAACTCAAAACCAAGCAAATGGGAGGGCTAAGTTTTCTACAGGGTAGGTATGATTTATTTACTGGAGGGCAATTTGCCACTTTGGTGCCAGCCGCTATTGCCCCTTGCACACACAACCTTTAAATTGATCCGATATGACTCGGACCTGACTTTAGCTGTGTGAGGGACAATTGAGCATGCAATGTTAAATATTTTGATGTAAAGCTGTACTTGAAGCTGACAGCTTGGAGATGCCGAGCTTACAAATCAACAAGCTATTTGCCTGAGGGGAGGCCAAAGGGACAGTTTTGCAGCACTGTTTGTTGAGCAGCCCTGCTGTGCAGGCAGAATACTTAAGCCCTGGGAGAAGAATGGGTTTGTTACCACTTCTCGCCTTCAGGCTGAAACTGCAGTCTCCCAGAATTCCAACAGCCACAGTGTTCAGAAAAGGACAAGCAGACAAATCCACAATTGAAATAAGCTACTGTGTCTAAAGACACAGCTGAGCCTTCTCCATGGGGATCTCGCAGCAGAAAGACTAGAGTCTGCCCCCCCCGCCAACCCACATAATTCAACAATGTATCATAAGAAGCAGGAACGCCTTCCTGCACAGAAAAGCCATATTGTTACTGGTAACCCCCTACTGGCCAGTTCTAGGAGCTTCTCTTATGCAACTCTTGCTGGTGGGAAAATGTCTTGAAACATATGCCTGAATTTGAGAGGATTTGTGCTATGATTACATATTTTACAGTTGACAAAAGCTAGCCCAACAGACATGCAACAACTAGTTTACAGTGGGGTTCTGCTTCCATCCAGTTTTACAGCTGGGAGGCACTGAAGCAAAGGCCGTATGACCAATGAGATAACTACTATGCTGGGATTCAAACCAGTGATCTCCTGATTTACCATTTGTGATGTACCTTTATTTTTCCAACACTGTATTTACCAGTTAGCCCCGATGAGATGAAAATCTTATTTTCGCTGGGGGTTCTGCTTCAACCCTTTTCTGCAGTTGGACGGACTTGAGCATTGAGAGTTTGATTGGCTTGCTCAAGACCACACACACTGAATATTTTCCTCTAGTTGGGGTTTGAAACTGTGCTTTTCTGGTTCTCAAAGCTGTGTGCTGTTCACTAGACCACACTGCCTACTGTATGACTGGTATGGCCCCCACCTACAGATATCTAAGGTAAATAACCTTTCAGGAGTAGAAAATGGCCAATGTGCTCAGACCTGAGCAACTACAGGCCGGACAGCCTAACATCGTTTCTGGGCAAGGTCCTAGAGGCCACAGAAACATAGAATGTGTCGACAGAAAAGGACCGGTAGGCTCATCTAGTCTGTCCCATTTTTCCCTGCATATCACTACACCCTGGACTCTATTCGGTCACAGGTGTTCCCCCCCACCTCTCCTTCCTCTGCCTATTCTGGCCATGTGCCTATCCCACAAATGCTTGAAGCTCCCCAGTGTCTTCGCCACTTCTACTGAAAGGCTGTTCCAGGTGTCCACCGCTCTTTCTGTGAAGAAGTATTTCCTCACATTCCTCTTAAAGTCCCCCAACCCAAGCGTCACAGCATGCTCCCATGTTCTGGTGCTCCTCCTCCTCCTGAGGTTCATACTGAGGCAGGACAGGGAAAGAACAGTTACGTAAGAACTTACTGTAACAGTAGATCTTCAAGGGGGTCTCAGTCATCAGGTACCAAGGTAGGAATTTCACCGTCAAATGGGGAATCCACACGGAAGATTTTCAGCAGTACAGCTGGGGCCACCCACATCCTCGACATCCACCGACATCACCAACCCTATATATGTGTGGGTGGCCCTGCTCCCTCCTCAGTTCTGCCCCCGAGACAAAGGAAGCAAAGCTCACACCCTGGGGAACCGAGAAGAGACAGAGGGACCCAGCTCTAGATAAAAAGATGAAAACAACAGATAGCCAGGTCCTGAACAGGAACCCCTAGAGAGGGGACAGTGAGAGGAAAAGCATATCTGATGACTGAGATCCCCTCAAAAATCTACTGTTACGGAAGTTCTTACTTAACTGTTCTATCTTCTTTGGGGGTATCTCTGTCATCAGGTACCACTGTAGGAACGAATACCAAGCAGTGACAGGAGGAACAAGTAGTCTGAGAGGTTGTATCTCCATAAATGTAAGACAGGAGGAATGAAACCTTGCAAACTGAACCTTTCAAGGGACTCTTAAGACAGGAGCCCTTGCAGCAAAGCCCTGCCAAAACCAGCACAGGCTCTTCAGGCAATGTCCAGACTGTAATGCTTGGTGAAAGTGTGGATTGTACTCCAGGTGGCAGCCACACAATTATTAGCAGCTGAGACCCCTTTGAAGCATGCCACTAAGGTAGCCATACCTCTGGTGGAATGGGCTTTAACAGTTCCAGCAAACTCCTTGCCATACTTGTTATAGCAGAACACACTGCAATTTACCAACCATTTGGATAAACATTGCTTAGAAACTGAGGCGCCCTCTCTACCGGGGTGAATGAAACAAACAACTGATTAGACTTTCTGGACTCCTTAGTCCTGAACAGTTAATACTTCAAAGTTCTGTGTACATCTAACATATGGAGCAGTGCTTCCCCTGGATTGGCATGCTCAGGGAAAATAAACAGGAAGGTGGATAGACTGAATGTAAACTCAGAAACCACCTTAGACAGAAACTTAGGATTGGTGTGCAAAGACACCCTATCTTTGTGAAAAATCAAATACGGCTCCTCACACCAGAGGGCCTGAAGTTCTGAAATTCTTCGAGAGGTAGTAATGGCAACTAAAAAGAGTGATTTCGAGAGAGAGATAGCGCAAGTTGCAATTGGTTCAAAAGGAGGCAGGGTCAACTTTTCCAAAATAAAATTAAAATCCCAAACCGGGACAGGGGAACGGATTGGGGGTTTCAGATGCAGGAGGCCCCTAAGGAAGGTGCAGGAGACATCCAGCTGAGCAATAATGCAGTCACCTACAAGTTCATGGAAATCCAAAATGGCCGGAAGGTTGACCTTGAGGGAGGAATACTGGAGACCTGAGTTGGACACAGAAATCAGGTAGTCCAGGATATGTTTCACATGACAGGAGAAAGGCTCTAGGAAATGCTTGGCAGTCCAGATGGCAAACTGCTTCCACTTCATGGCGTAAGTGGTACAGGTAGAAGGCTTGCGGGTGGCCACTAGTATGTCTGCTACCCTATTAGAGACCCCCAACCTGGCAATGGCTATGTCCTCAGGAGCCACGCATGCAGATGGAGGGACATGAGGTTTGGATGGACCAGAGTCCCCTGATCCTGGGTCAGCAGATTCCTGCAGAGAGGCAGAGGAACCGGAGGCTCCTCTGCCAGCTGCTGGAGCAGAGGGAACCATATCTGGCAAGGCCAGAATGGAGCTATCAAGATCATGCTGGATCCTTCCATTTGTAGCTTGAGCAGGACCCTCTGTATTAGTGGAAACTGAAGGAATGTGTACAGAAATCTCCCGCTCCAAAAGAGGGTCAACGTGTCTTGCCAGAGAGCTCCAGGCTTTGCATCTAGCAAGCATAAATTGGGCAGTTTTGTGTTGTGTGGGGACGCAAAAAGGTCCAACTCTGGATGACCCCATCTATTGAAAATATCTGCTATGAATGAGAGAAGCTCCCATCAGTGCATGCTTGACTGAGTCTGAGTCTGACCGCTAGAGTGTTTAGTACGCCTGGCACATGGACTGCACAGAAAGTCAGGTTGTGGTCCAGAGCCCAATACCACACTCGCATTGCTTCCCAGCAAAGGGGATATGAGTGTGCCCCACCATGCTTGTTGATGTCATAGACAACACTCAGATTGTCTGGCTGAACCAGAAGTAGGCCTGGGGCTAGGTGCTCTTGAAATAACTGCATGGCGCCACCTTCATCACCAGGACATTGATATGCAGGGCGGTTAACCTCTGGGTCCAGGAGCCCTGTGTTTGAAAGGGACCCAGGTGTGCCCCCAGCCCAGATCCGAAGCATTCATGGTCAGGATCTGATTCAGGGAGGAGAATTGGAAGGGGCCCTTTAAGAAGATTCGAGGGTTCATCCACCACTACAATGTTTTGCATAGTGGAGAGGAGACCAGCACTAGATGATCAAGCTCATCTAGATGTTGGTCCCACTGCACTGTGAGAGTCCACTGAAGGGTAAGCATGTGGAGCCTGACTAGTGGAACAGTGGAACAGCCACAGCCATAAGGCCCAGGAGCCTGAGGAACAGTCTGGCAGGAACGTACTGACTGTGAGTGACCTCCTGAGCTTGAGCAATAAGACACTGTGCCCTGTTTTGGGGCAAGAAGGCCTTCCCCCGCTCTGAATCCAGGACCACCCCGATGTACTGCAATCTTTGGGATGGTATTGGAACAGATTTGGGCAGGTTTACCATGATGCCCAGAGACTGAAAGAGCTGGAGGATATGTTCCAGAGTCAGCAACAGCAGTTCCCTGGACGTACCCTTGAGAAGCCAATCATCCAGGTGAGGAAAGACATACAGACCCTTCCCTTCTGAGGGTTGCTGTGACCGCTGCTAAGCATTTGGTAAAGACACATGGTGCAGAGGATAAGCCAAAGGGCAATACCTTGAACTGGTAATACTCCCACTGAAAGGCAAAATGGAGAAACCCCCTGTGAGGAGGAAAAACCACAATGTGCAGGTAGGTGTCCTGCATATCTAGGGAGCAGAGCCGCTCTCCGATTTTGAGGAGGGGCAAAAGACCCGGTAAAGTTACCATCCGTAACTTTTTGTGCTGGACGAGGGGACTGAGGTCCTTGAGATCTCCTATTTTCTTGGGAACTAGGAAGAATCTGGAATAGAACCCCTGGTTTCTCAGTTGCTTTGGCACCAATTCTATTGCCTGCTTGCGCAGAAAAGTCTGTACCTCCTCCTGGAGAACAGGCAAATGAGCCAGGGGGTAATTTGCGGGTGGCGGAGGGGTGTGTGGAGGTTGCTGAATGAGCTCCAATGTATGACCGCTCTATGATCTGCAGGATCCAAGCATCTGACATTATGGTTCTCTGTTGACACAAATGGAGGGAGAACCGAACTTCGACTGCCACTGCCTGGGTCAATGGAGGGGGATCTGGCAAGGAGTCAAGCTGAGGAGGGTCCAGCTGCAGAAGTGGGTCCCTTGCTTGCCGCTCCAGCCTGGGAGCGGGCAGGAAAGGATGACTGGGCTCTGCACTATCCCTGGGGATGAGAGCCTGAGCCTGACCTGTTAGTCTGCCCATGAAAAGCAGAACGCCCCCTGTCATGCTGCTGAGTATGGTAGAAGGAGTGGTCGGACTTAAGAGCCATGCCAGAGGCCTGCAAATCATTAATGAGATCCTGGATGTCTGGGCCGAAAGGTTTAGTGCCATTAAAAGGGGCATTCAGCACCCTATTTTGCACATCAGCAGCGAACCCAGAAAGTCTGAGCCAAGGGTGTCTAAGCAGGCAGATGCCAGTGGCAGCTGCCCTGGCAAATGTATCAGATAAGTCGTAGATGGCTCTAAGGAGATGCTTGCCAATATCCTTGGCAGTTTGAAAGCACTGAAGCAACTCTTGTTTATGGGCACCATCTGGAACGGCTTGGACCACAGACTTGTCCTTCCTCCAGTTGGTGTTCTGAAACTTAACCATGTGGGACAGATACTTGGCAATCCTCATATCTAGGGTGGAGGAAGTGTACACCCTTTTGCCCCAGAGATCACTCCTCCAAGATTCATTGTCTAGGGGCAGGGAACTAAGGTTTTTGGGCACCTTAGACCAGTCATGTGCAGCCTTGATGACCACAGAGTTAGTCTCAGCTTGGGCAGCAAAGTATGGTAGGCCTTGAGGGGCACTGTAGAGCTTATCAGCTCTATGGGGCATAGCTGGCACCATGTCTGGTCTGTGCCAGTCTGCCACAGTAACATTCTTAAGTGCTAGAAGCATTAGAGGAATAATTTCTGGGGGAAGATTCCAGAATCTCCAGGTAGACCTCCAGATCCTTTCTGGTGGCATCCTCCTCCTCTGTCTGGAACCCCACTGTGGAAGACAGTTGCTTCATAATATTATGACCTGGGGGTGTGCTTGACTGACTCTTCACTGACTGAAGAGGCCGTAGATTTGTCAGAAGTATAGTACTGGTCCTCTTCCACTGCCTCCTCCTCTTCCTCTGGGAGTATAAGGTCAGGATGATACTCCTCCTTGATGTCGATCTCTTCCTTAGGGTCCGTCAATGGGCGAACCATCGACGGTCCCTGAGCAAGTTCCCAGGGTCAACGAAGGAGTGTCAACGATGGCGCTGGCGATGAAGGCCTGTTAAAGGCAGAAAACTGCCAGGCTATAACATTAATGAAGTGGGTGAGAACTTCGTTCAAGTCCATAGTCGCCGGAGGAGAAGTCGACGGCATCGTGGCCTACAAATCCGACTGCAGGGCCGACGAGCCCGTAGCCCTCGGAGAGGAAGGGGAGGGTCCTGAAGGGGTAGTTCTCAATGATGAACCCGTAGATGGAGGAGGTGCCTACAACTTGGAGGTCAACGGCCTCGCACCCTGAGAGTCTGGCGGAGCAGCTGTCGGTATGGGTCTGGAGTGATCTAGGACCTGGACAGCAGATCTCTTCATTTGGGCAGCCACCGCCACTGAAAAGCCCCCCCAGAAAGGCCGACGGGGAACAGAATAGCAGCCGGGGGGAACAGTCGCGATCCTGGTCTTTTTTATGACTCCCCCCCCCTCCGAGGACTCTTTGATCCAGGAGGCCTTGGAGCTCTTAGACATGGAGTGTGACTGTGTACCAACACCCCGGAGGACCCCGGCTTGGAGCTGGCTACCTGCTGCTCCATGAAGGTTTTTAGAGCTTTTCTTCGTTGCCTAAGGGTGGGTTGGTTAAATTGTTAGCAGAGCTGACAATCCAAGGTGTTGTGATCAGGCCCAAGACAGCAGACATACACACAGTGTTCATTGTTGGAGGTAATCTTTTTTCCGTAGCAGCAGCGACGGAAGAGAGAAAAAGACGGATTCACTCTCGACATAAAAGAAAATAAGGAAAAATATCTAAGAGAGATTTGTGAGGGTTGTAGAAAAAAAGGACATAGGCCGAAAAGGTGCAAACACTGTGACGGCTCTTCCGCGAAGACTGTGCTTACAAGTCAATGGTGGGAAAGAATTGAGGAGAGAGCAGGGCCGCCCATGCCTATACAGGGCTGGTGATGTCGACGGCTTGAGCGGCCCCAGCTGTACTGCTGAAAATCTTCCGTGTGGATTCCCCATTCACTGATGGTGAAGTTCCTATGGTGGTAGGTACTTGATGACTGAGATACCCCCGAAGAAGATCTAAAGGTGCGATGGTGCCCATGAACAGTTCCTATCTCAGCAACCCGAATCAGAATGGTTACTCCCTTGTCAAAATCCAGTTATCTAACTTATGTTTGAATACGGTTTTATTTTTGCTAACAACTATTTTGAGGAGTAATTTATTCCATCTATTCACCACTCTCTGTGTATAAAAAAAACTTTCTATGGTTGGTTCTACATATAAAACAGTGCAACTGGAATGGGTGACTTCTGGTCTCCATCACATCCTGTTTTAAGGCGAAACTCATTTCATTAAATAAGTAGAAGTCATTTATGACATCCCACATAAAAAGAAGATCACCCCTGCCTCAGTATGAACCTCAGTAATATTTTGGTAGCTCTCCACTAGACTGCTTCCACCCTGTCAATATCCTTGCAGAGGTGTGGCCTCCAGAACTGGACACAGTACTCCAGGTGGGGTCTCACAAGTAAACGATTCAGTAGAAATATCACCTCTCTTCTCCTCCTAGAAATCCCCCTCCCTGGCTAGGCCGGTAGTGCTGAAGGTTGAGGTGCTGTACGCCACACCTCGTGCCATGCTGGTGACCCAGGTTCATGAGCAAGCTTGGGATGCAGGGGTTGGTGGTGGTGGTGGGAAGGGGCTGGGAGATGATAATAGTGGCCACTGGGCTGCTCTCAACTCCCAACTCTCCAGCTGGGGAGGTGCTTTTCAACGCTCTCAGCTGACACCCGGTGGAGGCTGGGTGTCAGAGCAGAGGACTGGGGGACTGACGTTACTTCAGGAGGGTGAAGGGAGCATGTAGTTCTGGGAGTGCGTGCATGTGCCCGCTGTATAAGCGATAACTCCGGGTTGGAACGGGAGAAAACACAGAGAAGCCTATGTCTCTCAATGGGTGTGTATAATGGCTCCAGACACTCTCCGACCCTGCTCCTTGTGGAGTCCCACTGGTAAGATGATTGGGGGGGGGAGGCTGACACGGTTGGGAGCTGAAGGGGACCTGATGGCAGCTGTAGGTGGCCACGGAGGAGCAAAAAGCTATATGAACAAAAAAAAGAAATCCCCCTTCCTATGCAACCCAGCATCTTGCTAGCCTTGCCTATTGCCTTGTCGCACTGCCCTGTCACCCTGAGATCATCAGATATGGCTACTCCAAGGTCCCTTTCTTGCTTGGTCAAGAACAGAATAATGGGCCATTTGGCTGAGGCCAAGGTGGATGGGTTTGTGACGGGCAAATCATGCCAACCCAGCCTCATCACTTTCTTTGAGGGGGTGACCAGGGAGGTGGACAAAGAGAGACACAGTCCTTATGGACTTCAGCGAAGCATTTGATATTGTGGTGTGTCATACGCTTCTAAGAAAAGTAAGCCAGTGTGGTATATATGAGACATACACAAAGTTGACTACTTGGTGGTGGTGGTGGACGACAGGAGTACTCAGTGGTCCCCCCTCAGGGATTGGTGCTGGGGCCACTGCTCTTCAACATTTATTGAACATTTTCTACCAGGCAAACATATAATAATTAAGATAAAAATCTCCTTTAGAGTTGCAGCAGGGGGAGGGGGGTATTCTGGGGACAATTGGGAAGTATACAGGATAAATAAATTAAAGCTATTGCAGTAGACATAAAGACTAATTGAAACATACCGTAGTAAATATACAGATACTGTAAGTAGGTAAAATACAGTCTACAGTATAATAACAAAGACAGATTCCCCCACTGAATAAACTGGGAGAGAGTAAGTCTAGGTAGAATTACAACAAGGTTTGGTACAGACTACGTTACAGTCACAGTGAGATGTACAGCAACCGTTTGGCAGATGGGACACTGTATGGTAAGGTAGGATTCAGGGGTACACTAGTCCATAGCTGGGGCAAGTTCACCAGAATTCCTAATGCGTGTGGAAATGAGGAATCTATTTCCTACATGCATGCGTAGATTGTGCCCAAAAGTCAGAAGTAGGCGTAAGCAGCATGATCAGTTAAGAGGGAAGTTTTTTTTGAGCCAATATTTAAACCCATACAGTGCAAGATGCTGTGAGTGCCTGTAACTGAGTAAAGGCCAATGTCGATGGTTTTACAAGGTATGGTGGTGGGCAAGGAAAGGGTAACGGGGAGTAAAGTGGCAGATTGAACCATATAATGCATCTAGCCTAGAAACTTGACAATTAGGGGCAGTGGCAGCATCTGCATCAGTGATCTGGAAGTTGGGGTCTCTAACAGGGCTGCTTAAATTCATGAATAACACTATGCCTGTGGTGGAGCCAGATTTGGGAACCAGAATGGGCAAGTTGGTCAACCAGGGACCCCACCATGGCAATAAACAAGAGTTAAACACCAAACCAGGTGGAAGGAAGCCAGAAAAAGATGGATATTTGCAGAAAAGCAGAAGCAGCGTGGTAGAGGCAGGCAGGTGATTGTATAGATTATTGGACATGTGTAGGAAGCTTGCCGTAAAAGCTTCCTAAATACAGTGCTGTTTTAGTCACGTGCCTCCCACTAGTTTCTACTTTAAGTTGGATTATTTTCATGCTTGTGCTTATCAGTTTATTTGAGTTAGCGTGCTTCAATCTCCCCTTTTTTTAAACGGGGTGTGGGGGGCAAAACCCCCTCCCAACTCAAATAAACTAATAAAAAGTAACGGAATGGGTGATTTGACCAAGTAGCGTAACTTGAGCTCTATGCTAATGTAACCCCTTGTTACCCGGGGTGACTAGAATCCCAGTAAGACCTAGTGGTAGGCAGGGAAGGCAGCTTGTGAAACTCCAGTTAAATGGGTTTCACACTGTCTCACTCTGTTCTCAGTCTCAGCTGAGACTGAGAGATGACATCACCAATAGAACTGTCGCAGCTGCATAAGCCACATTGGAATCTGCAGCAGAGGGAGTTAGATAGAACGTTGGGAGTTTTCAAAGTCAGTCTCCTGTTTGTTTTCAAACAAGGTGGTCAGTCTCCAGTTTTGCCTTCAAGTGGTGGAGACCGCTGTTCGGGTCTCAGTGCCCCATCCCTTGGGGGGGGGAGTAAGGATCCCCATGTAGATTCCAGGGGCAATCCCCTAATTTCTGCAGAAGAAAGAAAGCTGCCTATTTCAGTTTCAGTCTGTGCTTGGAAAGTGGGAAGAGTTGTACTTCGCCTGTGGGGTACCTGCAACAAAAGGGTGAGTGTTTGCTCTAATATGAGAGGGCAAAAATGTCTTCAGCCTGGGATATGTGAAGAAATCTGGGATTTGAACTACTATTTGGGAGGCCTATAGTACTAGGACAAACAAATGGAGTAGTGTCAAAGCTAGAGTGCTGTGTGAATTCAAGTAATATTGTAGAGGGGGTGCGACAGTTCATCCACCATTTAATCTACATTCCGAAGTTTCAGTTTTTCCAGAGAAATGGACGGGTATGGGCTGTGGGAGCTGGAGGTGGGAACACCCCCCATCTTTAGTAACCAGGTCCACCTCTTACGGATTTCTGCTGTGATTGCTACTTGCCTCATGCGCTTGGCCAGTGATGAGAGAAGTACCCAGGCGTGGGTCGCAAATGGGAAAATCTCTCTAGGAGTCACAGACTCTAAGTGGTGTGGGGAGCCACAACAAGAAAGTGGGTTCATTCTTCCAATGGACCGACAATCTAGTGGCTGGCAGGGGAGCCGGGCCAGTAGGGCTGTGTACCCAAAGCGAGTGCAAGTCTGGGTTGTGTGCCTGGTGGGTCCAGAGCCTGAAAACAGTAGAATTGGTTCATTCTTTCAGTGGACCGCCTTGTAGTCCCTAATCTGCATTATCAGTAAATGTAGCCCCATGGGGGTCCATCTATGCTTTGTTGTGAATAAAAGCCACACTGTAAAATCCCATTCCTGGTTTTGGACATTACAGTTATTGCTTCCTGTGTTCGGATTTACTTGGGTGCCCCTGTGCAGAGTAGCCAAACCTAGGTCCCCTTGTGCCGGGTAACCTCATCCTCCCCAAGCCCTGGTCCCCACCAGGTATTGCTGCCAGCGCCAACAGAATGCCACCTGTCGTTTTGGAAAAAAGGCAGGGGTGGGGGTTACACTAATAGCGTAGGTCTTACACATGTCCGATAATCTACACAATCACTGGCAGGTGGGCATCTTCTGTATAAGGAGGGACAGATGAGTGAGGCAGAAGCAGACTGTGGAGCTGCAGATTTAATGGGCTCTTTTCAGTTCAGCACCATGAGCTGCTATTCAGTCCCAGCTTGACTTAGAGTCTAGACCCAGACTTGGCGACAGGTTGCAGGTCAGACTTTCTACAGTTACAAAACAGCTTAGCGAGCCTTGTTTGTGTCATGAACTAGGTGGCATAAGTCAAAACTTTTATACTCAGTGACCACACCATCCTTCCTGCCAGTAGCACTCCATCTCCATTTTTTTAATTAGCTCCCTCCCCAGCATTGTGAATGATCAATCGTTGACTCAGTGCCAGTACAGGCCAGCCCTAACATGCCTTTGTTTTAAACTTTTCACTTAGTGTCTCCAGCACGAATGCTTAATTTTTTGGGACCACTATATCATTCTGCTCCCAGTACCACCTCTGCTGTTCTGATGCGGTGTGGGCGATGGGATGGGCATTCAATGAAAACAGCAAACTAGTTTCACAGTTTCCCCTCTTCTAGCCAATCTATAATCACACAACACTCAATGGCAAGCCAGCACAGTAGGTCTTTGTTTACCAGTCCAAAATCCGACTGCTGTTACTACTGCTGCAGTTCAGCATGATCTCTATGGGGGTCTCATAGAGAATAAAATGGCAGAAGGGTACCACTACTCAGACTGGGGCACAGGAGGATGGGCGGCAACTGCTCCCCCTGCTACCAATCTAGTTCCAAATGTGCACTAGGCTGGCTATGATTGGTGGACTCCCTTATGGCAGGGGATGAACTTTAGAGGGGATATGAGCTGCTGGCAATTAGTCCAACTCCTTGGGCTTCAGTCTCTGTGTAGCCACATGCAAGGTGCCACACCTGGGAGTAAAAAAGAGAGGGAGGACCTACACACTGTGTGGGGCTTCCTGTATAGCAGTAAAGGAAGCAAGAGGAAAGGGGTCATGATAGACAAGAGGCTGTGAAGCATGGCAAGCAGTGCACGGCTGCTCTCAAGAAAGCTAGCAGAAGGCTGGATCACATCAATACGAGGTGGCCAGTGGAGCAGAGGAAGTAATCCTGCCACTTTATAGGGCCTGGTCAGACTCCATCTACAGTACTGGCGCCCACACTCAAAGAGGGATGTAATGCTCCTGGAGAGAGTCCAGAGGAGGGCATCTAAGATGATCCACAAAATTGGGGAGAAGCCTTATTTTGAGAGACTGAGGGAGCTCAACATGTACTCCCTGGAGGACAGAAGGGATATGATTGAGACCTTTAAGCACGTGAAGGTTAACAGAGTCAACACTGAGGGTTTGTTTACACTGAAGGAAGAAGGGACCATAGCCTGAAACTGGTGTTTGGGGGCGGGGGGGCGGTGGTAGTACTGAAGAAAACTGAGGAAGCACTACTTCATGGAAATGGTGGTAGTGCCGTGGAACGTGCTACCTGAGGAGGTGATCTCACTGGAATCAGTGGGGAGTTTTAAGAAAGGATGGGATAGGTTGATGTCAAGGTACAAATATGGAGGGAAGTGAACGGGCGGGGACCAGGAGGAAACCTATGGAGGGAGGGAGGGAAAGGAGGGGGCAGCAGCAGTGTCTTAACTGTGAGCTGCATTCGAGCAGATGCGATAGACCTTATGGCCTAAATCTGTTGCCATTTTTGTATGTTCCTATGTACTGCATGCAGTTCTGGCCTCCTCTACAGAAAAAGAACATTAAGGCAGTCAAGAGGGTGCAATCAGGGGCCAAGAAAGATTAGGGTGTTTGGGGGCAAAGCTATGAGAGAGAGGCTGGAGGTCCTAAAATATTCCCCTTGGAAAAAAGAGGCCAAGGAGACATGATCTCAGTCTTTATAATATTCAAGGGTATTGACATGATCAAACATCCAGAGATGTATGATCTGGCAAGTTGCAGCAGGACGCGGAGACATAGAAACATAGACAATGACAGCAGAAAAAGGCCAATGATCCATCCAGTCTGCCAGAGTTCCCTATTTAGCACTGGGACCTACTGTCCTTCCCCCCCATTCCTCTCCCAGATTCTGCAGCCCCAAGCAACAATACCTATCATTGTACCCCCTTTGCACCCACTGTGCTGCTACAAGCCCCCACATGTGGGGAGTACTAGCTAGGATCCCCTTTCCCTCACCTACACAGTGGTACCCCTAGTTCCGGTCTTTCCCACATGATGTCAAACTTCTGCCCTGGTGCGCAAGCCCTCTCTCTTGTCAAGTGAAGTCTCGTCAGTTGACTCTTGTTAGGTGAAGACATGCAGTGAAGCTAAAAAGTGGCAAATTCAGGGGTAACATTAGGAAGTACTTTTTCCTTCAGAGGGCAGTGAACACGTGGAACAGTTTATCAGCGGAAATAGTGGACATAAAGACAGTACAGGCCTTCAAGGTAATCCTGCAAAATACTGTGCTTACTAAGCAATTCCTGGGTAGTAGAATGGGTATGGAATCCCTATAAAGTGGTATGTGTCTGCACAGCATGATTATTTCATCCTTGCTTACAAACGGGGGACGAGACCTATAGTCCCTTCTGATCTTACATTATGTCACTTTAATAAATTCACAATGGTAGGCAGCTGTGACAGGATTTCAGAGATGACCCACTTCCCATGAAAATGTCACTGTGGGAAACTGCAGTGGCAGGATGTCGTGACTGGACTGGACAACTGCTCATCCTTCCATGATCACATGACAATGAGAGAGAGAGAGAGAGAGAGAGAGAGAGAGAGAGATAAGTGATAACATTATAAATGACCCCATGCAGACAATAAGTAGTAGCTGGATTACACCTTTGGAACTGCTGCCAGCAGGACTTACCTCCTGCATGGAAAGATATGGCCAGCCTGAGATAGCAGCAGGTTTCACTGATTAGCAGGAATGCAAGGAAGGAGATGGAGTCTTGGCATGCAGTTGCATCATGTTCTGATGTTTAATTAGCACCTGACACTGCCTGACCGCTCCAACGAGCAGGTGTGATACAGCCTCTTCTTCCTATGGCTATGGATAGCCTGCCTTACGTGACAGGATTACACAGAATGATCCTTCTCCCAGAGTGAGAGAGCAATGTGAAAGAATTAAAACCATAGAACTCTTAGAAGTAGAATGGAAATGACCCCTGTACATATGTGCTTACCATGTAATGACGTTTATACAAGCGTTTCTCTATGACAAAAACACTGTCATGTGACCTGATGTCATCACGTCACATACAGGCATTTACATCCAAGTCCTAATAGTTCTATGATTAAAACAAATATGAACCAACTCTCACAGTGGCATCACTGGGTTTAAGTAACATAAATGCATTGACTGAGACCAGGAAATTAAATTTCTGGTTGCAACTCACTAGACTAGACCATCATAGATTGTCATATCAATGCTTATTAGAAAAAAACAAGTGGCATAATTTAGGTTACAGACAAAAATATTGGTATACAACAATAATGACTCTGCTGAGCAGGTACAATCTTTTAGCTCTAAAAACCCATGTGGATAATGGAGTTACAATCAGCCTCAAATATGGAAAAACAGGTTATTCACCTGTAACAGTACTTCTAGGAGTGGTATGTGTTGTTCATCCACACTTTTTGGCATGTCCCCCTTCCCTTTAAGGATCGCCGGAAGTCTTCAAGCTGGCTCCTCCCACCCGGGTGGTATAACCCTTGGCTCTGCCCCATGATGCCAGATCTTAGCCTGCAGGAAGCCAGGTGTTGTGCATCCGCAGCCGGGGAGGTTGGGTGGGTCCGTGTGGATGAAAAACATATACCAATCCTAGAAAGTGCAGTTACACAAAGACATTTGCTGTAACAGTAGATCTTCTAGGAATGTCTCTTGCAGTAAGTCATTACTTCTGGGAGTTCCCGATAGGTGGCGTCCCAGCATGGAATTTTCTTCCAGCAGTCTCCACATCAGGGACCACCAACATGACCTCACTTCCTTGGGTGTACCTATAAAAGTGGGTGGCCCTGGTAATCTCCGTTCCCCGCCTGTTTCAGCTCAGAAGTGAGGGACCGAGGGGAATCGAGGGACCGAGGGGAACCGAGGTACCAAAGCTTCCCAACCCTACATCGTTTTTCCTGTTGTAAATGGCAGGGGGTTGGAAGGAGGGAAACTACTTACTGCAAGAGACATTCCTAGAAGAGCTACTGTTACAGCAAAAGTCTTTGTGTAACCGCACTATCTTCCATGGAATGGTCTCTTGCAGTAAGTCATTACTTCTGGGAGATTCCCAAGCAGTTATCGAACAGAGGGTGGCCATATATGACGTTCTGCCTTATATCTTAGTGTGATCTTAGGACCAAAAGGGGCTGAAAACAGTGTATCAGTATGTAAAAAAAAGGGGGGATTTTGTAAGTAATCCATTATATCATTTGTTATAGGATCATGGCTGAAAGACAAGCCAGACTGGCTATTAGTTGGCATCATCGGATGAGACTAAGGAGTTGTAAACCCGATTAGGGTATGACACATCAAGTACTGTAATAGATCATAGGAAAGTCAGCCATATAATGGAGTAATTGGAAGATCTCAGTGGCATGCACTGGAAAACCAGGTTACTCACCAGTAACAGTAGTTCTAGGAGTGGTATATGTTGTTCATCCACACTCTTTGGCATGTCCCTTTCCCCTTTAAATCTTGCCAGAAGTCTTCAAGCTGGTTCCTCCCACCCACTCGGGTGGTATATACCTCGGCTCCGCCCCATGACGTCAGATCATAGCCCGCTGGAAGCAGGGTGATGCACCTAAAGCTGGGGAGGTTGGCTGGGTGCGTGTCGATGAACAACATATACCACTCCTAGAACTACTGTTACAGGTGAGTAACCTGTTTTTCTAGGAGCGTGGATATGTTGTTCATCCACACTCTTTGGCAGACTCCTAGCAGTTCCCTGGGAGAAGGGAGGCAAGGCACACACCCCCTACTTAGGAAACAGAGATTGGAGAACCGAGGCCCCAAAACCAGCATCGCGACGTGACTCCAGGTCGATGTGGTAATGGGAAATGAAGGTGTTTGCTGACTTCCAGGTAGCAGCCTGACAGATTTCCTGGATAGGGATGTCCCTGGAAGCAGCCACTGATACAGCAGTATGGCGGGTAGAATGAGCTCTTATCCCTCTCGGAGGCTCCTTGCCCACCAACTCATAGCACAGATGTATGATGTAATCCATCTTGCAATGATCCGTTAGGCTGCAGGTCTGCCAAAAGCGGCTTCAGCCTAGGTGACAAACAGCTCGCGAACCTCTCCCCAAATTTCCGCCGCCCTCTTCTTGTAGTAGGAGACAGCACGTCTAAGGTCCAGGGTATGGAGCCTGTACTCGGCTTCCGAGGTGTAATTAGGGTAATATACCGGCAGAGTCAACACCTGGTTAAGGTGAAACTCTGACACCACCTTCGGTAGGAATTTCGGATGGGGGTGCAGGACAATTTTGTCCCTGTGAAAGACCAGATAAGGGGAGTCCATCGAAAGCGCCTGGAGCTCCCCTGTCCTTCTGGCTGACATGATAGCCACCAGGAAGGCAGTCTTCCACGACAAGTGTGAGAGCTCACATTTGTGCATGGGTTTGAATGGCTTGCCCATGAGCTTTGCCAAAACCAGCAAAAGATCCCACGGACGTGGAGGTTCACGCACTGGAGGGGATATGTGATCCAGGCCTTTGAAAAAGCACCCGACCACTGTCTCCTGTGCCAATGTCGACTGACCGGCCAGCGCCTTGTAAGTAGAGACTGCTGCCAGGTGCACCCTAAGGGTCGATGACCGAAGACCCCCTTTGGAGAGAGAGCAAAGGCAGTCTAAAATGTGAGCCACAGAGCAGGATAAGAGGCCCAGACTCTTACCCTGACACCAAATGTAAAACCTTTTCCATTTGAAGGCATAACATTTCCTGGTCGATTCCTTACGAGATGCCTCCACCACTGTGTAGACATCCTTGGAAAGACCCAGAGCCTGGAACTCTAGCCGCTCAGGTACCAGGCTGTGAGGTGCAGGGAATGAAGGTCTGGGTGGAATACCTTCTCCTGGTTCAGTGATATCAGGTCCGGGCGTGTACAAAGCTGCTCTGGGGCCCTGCAGCTGAGGCTGAGGAGATCTGGATACCAGAACTGGTGAGGCCAATCTGGGGCTACCAGGATCACCTTCGTCTTGTCCCTCATCACCTTGAGTAACACCTTGTGGATCAAGGGAAATGGAGGGGAGGAGGCCTGGGGTCCACGGCCTTGAAAAGGCATCCCCCTGCAGCGAGACCTGCTGAGGGAGGCGGGCATGGTACAGCCTAAGCTTGGTGTTCTCCCTGAAGGCAAATAGGTCCAGCAACAGTTTGCCCCAGTGGGAGAACAGATTGTAAGCTACCTCTGGATGGAGAGACCACTCGTGGGATGTCTGGCCTATGTGGCTGAGAGCATCTGCCAGTTGGTTCGAGACTCCTGCCACTTGGATGGCAAGGAGATCTGCCTCCAACCGGCTGATGAAGGTCCAGATCTGGAGCTCCTCCTTGCATAGCAGATGGGAGTGCATGACGCCCTGTTTGTTGAGGTAGCACATGGTCGTGGTACTGTCTGGACTTGAACCACTTGACCCCGGAGCTGAGGAGTGAAAGCTGACAGTGCCAGTCTGACTGCTCTGAGCTCCAGCAGGTTGATGTGGCAACGGGACTCCTTGGGGGTCCAGAACCTGTGGGCTCTGTAGTCCCCATGGCCCCTCCCAGCCCATGAGAGGCATCAGTCATGAGAACGACCGTTGGCTCGGGGCGGACAAATGGGATCCCTTCCTGCCGACGTCCTGGGACGGTCCACCATTGGAGAGCATCCCACATCTTCTGGGTGACAGTGACCAGCTGGTCGAAAAGACCCTGACGCTGAGTCCACTGAGTGGCCAGCTTCCACTGGAGCTGGCGCATGTGCAACCTGGCCCAATGGACCACTGAGGTGCACGCTGCCACGTAACCCAGAAGGTGCAGGAAGTCCCGGGAAGGGCGCAAGTGCCCAACCAGAAATGACTGGGCAAAGGAGGAAAGAACCTCCACTCTGTCCAACGGAAGCCGACCTCTAGCTTGACGAGAGTCGAGCTCTGCCCCGATAAAGCCCATCACTTGAGAGGGCACGAGTTCCAACTTGGCCTCGTTAATCAGGAGGCCTAATTGGGAACAGGTTCGAAGGGCCAGGTCCCTGGACCTCTCCACCTCATGCAGGGAGGAACCCCCCAGGAGCCAATCGTCGAGGTTGGGGTATATCCGAACCCCTTGACGCCGTAAATGAGCTGCCACCACTGCAATGCATTTGGTGAAGACCCACGGGGCCGATGACAGGCCAAACGGCATGGCTCAGAACTTGTACAGGGTCCCTTTGACCCTGAAGCGGAGGAACCGCTGGTGGGATGGACGGATTGGGATGTGAAAGAACGCGTCCTGTAGATCCAGTGAACAGAACCATGTGTTTTGCTCCAGAGATGGTATGATCTGGTTCAGAGTTACCATCCAGAAGGTGCAAGACCTGAGATATTGATTCAGGTCGTGGAGATCTAAGATGGGGCACCAACCCCCCCCCCCCTCGGTCCGCTTGGGCACCAGGAAGTACCTGGACACTAAACCTGGGTCTGTAGGAGGATCCGGCACTGGAGCTACTGCCTCCTTGCGGAAGAGCTGAGCAATGTCATCCCAGAGGGCCGACTGAGTGCCAACTGAGATCCTTTCCTCCTGTGGGGCACGGGCTTGGCAAGGAGGGTACTGCTCGAACTCTAGAGGCAGTCCCCAACCAACCATTTCCAGGACCCACCTGTCCGAAGTGATACCAAACCAGGCGGAAAGAAAGTGGCGGAGCCGGCCCCCCACGGGAGGACCCAGAACTGGCGTGAAAGGAGTAGGGGTAGCCACCCCTGACCCATCACTGCGCAGGCTTAGAGGAGGAGGAGGATTTTCCTGGACCGGCACCTCGGCCTCCTTTGTGGAGCTGTTGGGGACCCTGCTTGGACCTAGAGCACCAAGCTTGAGCCTGCTGTTGCTGCTGACCTCCTTGGAAAGGAGGGCTGTCTAACTGTAGGAGAAGAGTGCCGAAAAGGCTTCTTCTGGTTCTTGCCCGAAGAACCCTTTGCAGATGTGGCATCCAAGGTGGCATTGAACTGCTCTATGCGCTGGAGGTGACCTGCCACTCCGAGACCAAAGAGGTCGGTGCCAAGGAAGGGCACATCAGCTAACTTGTGCTGAGTATCCGCTGGAAAAGAGGATAATCTCAGCCAGGCCCTGTAGCGAGTGGCCACTGCAGCTGCTAGTGAACAGGCACAGGAATCTCCAATGTCCAAAGCCGTCTGGAGCTGCTGTTTTGCAACAGCATGGCCCTGGTCACGGACTTGCTTAACCATGGTCTGCATGTCCGCTGGGAGATGAGGGAGGACTTCTTCTAGTGACCCCAAGAGGGTGTGAGAGAAGTGTGCCATGATTACTGCTGAGCTGGCCTGACTAAGGCCCAAGGATGAGGCCACATATACCTTCCAGGCAGAATGGTCCATATTTTTGGACTCCTTGTCCGGAGGGCGATCAGTATCCGCTGAGCTATCCATGCGTCTAAACACTGAGGCAGTCACATGGCTCTCGGCCAAGGGATGCTCAGTGAAGCCTGCCAAGGACCCCATGGGTACAGTGTACTTGCGAGCCATGCGGGCAGACGGAGCCCGGCAAGAGGCAGGGCACTTCCATAGCTCAAGGGCCGGGCCAAAAATGGCTTCAGCCACTGGGAAGGCCTCTGTCGGGGTATCCCCCCCCTTAACGATATCTGTGAAAGGATGTTCCGCGTTCTTTTGCATAGGCTCCAAGGGCATACCAGTGGACTTTGAAATAAGTCGAAGGATGCCCTGGAAGGAGGAAGGACCTTCCTCCATGCCTGTCACTGACAAGTCATCATCAGGGTGTGAGTGAAGACCAGTAGTATCTGAGTCCGAGGAGCCGGGATACAGGGGTCTCCCACCTATGTCCCCTTCAATACGCAGAGGGCGATCGGGGAAAACAGTGATGGACAGATGACGGGGCAGGCCCGTATCTGTCCGATCCTACTTCGAGGGGGCCTCTCCCTGAGGTTGCTTAGGCGGTGGCTCCACCAAAATTGGTGGGGAGACCAGAACAGGCCAAACAGGAATGCATGCCGGTGCTACCGGAAGGAGAACTGGAGTCTTCGGTTCCGGAGGAGTCGGCATCGGCCTAAGAGGCTGGGGCCAAGTAATGGCCGGTGTAGCCGGCTTTTGACCAGTCAGAATTAGCTGTTGCCACATGAGGTCCTCATAACGTCGACGGAGCTTCCGTTGAAGTCTCTCCTCATCTGAGGAGGATGAGGATCAGTGGCGGCGCCTCTTCCGGGAAGTATTTGGGACCCTTTTTCGGTTTCTCAACCGACGGGGTCCTAGTCCTCGATCAAGACCAACGGTGTCGGCTCTGTCGATCGGGAGAGGCCGGATTCGGTGAAAACCGAAGTTCCGGCTCCTGTCCCTCAATCTGGAGACCCGAAGGATGGGTCTCCTCATCAGGGAAAGAAAGGATGGGTGTTTTCTCCAAGGAATCGTCGACCGGAGTTGGCGACAACGGCTCGATCGGATCGAGAGAAATCTCGGCCAGATCTGCTGTATCCTCGGCCTCACCTTGGCCTGATGGAAGGTCCGAGAAGCCAGCGGCTGAGGAAGCGATCTCGACCGAGGTCGAGACCGCCAGGTCCTCAGAATCAGACTGCTCTCGGTCCCAGGAACGTCTCCGAAAACCCCGGGCAAAGAGCCAGTAGGGACCGCATACTTCCTGGCCATCCTGGCCGAGGGTGCAGGACAGGAAGCAGGCCGCTGCCAAAGCTCCAAGGCTGGGCCGACAATGGCCTCAGCCACCGGAAAGGCCTCCGTGGGTGAGTCCCCTCGGTCCAGTATCTCTGTCAGGGGATACTTGGCCCATTTGGATACGGGCTCAAGCTGCATCCCGGTGGACTCCGAGATGAGCTGAAGCAGACCCATATAGGACGATGGGCTTTCGTCCAGTGAGTGGCCCCCCCCGGAGGACTCCAGGTCAACCCGCCTGGAGAACAGGGAGTTGTCGTCGTCGGACTCCGAGAGTCCGCGAGTCCGCGAAGAGCTGCCTAGGGCCTGAGCCACCCTTCACCTGCCAAGGACGGTCGGGAGTGAGGGTGACCGACAACCTGTGGGGCAGGCCTTGACCCGACCGAGAGTCCTTGGTCGGCGCCCCCGATTTCGGTCGTGGAGGCGGAGGTTCCACCAATCAGTGGGCAGCAGGTTTCGCCGAACAACTGGCCCAGGCTTGGGCATCTCGACTGCAGCGAGGGGTTGTTTCGGCCGCTCGGGTGACAGCCACTTGATGGCCAGGGAAGGCGTCGGTGTCGACTTAGTCCTGGACAAAAGTAACTGCTGCCACATCAGCTCCTCGTAGCGTTGACGCAATTTGCGCCGAAGCCTCTCCTCATCCGAAGAGGAGTGGCGTTGCTGCTTACCTCGGTGCCGAGACCACCGATGTCGGCGGGATCGGCTGGACCGAGAAGAGGTCCGAGACCGAGACAGAGATCCTCGGTGTGTCCGAGGGCAGGCCTGGGAGGGAGCGCGGGACACCCGCTCCTCCCTCAGCTCGGATGTCTTAACCGGGGATTGCTGCACTGATGGCACAGGCAAATCCTCAGTTTCCACAGAGGGAACCGGCCAAGAAGGGTTGTCAGCTTCACCAGTCGACAAACCGTCCGACGGGTCGAGAAAAATCTCGACCGCATCGATGGCTGTCTCAGCCGACTAACCTGACGGGGACGCCGTGAAGCCAGCAGCCTTAGCGCAACCTCGACCAAAGTCGACGGTCGGCTGTCCGGGGAAGGGGACCTCTCCCGCTCCATGAACGCCCGGCGATGGGACTTACCACGGGATCCTTCTTTCTGGACCGAGAGGAATGTCCCAATGGCCCCTCTCCCTTCGTGGAAAGGGAATGGCAAAGCTCCTTGAACGAAGCAGAATACGAGGTACCCAAAGAGAGCGGGATAAATGCCGTGACCGAGGAGGAGGAGGAAGATGCAGCCTGGGCCGCCTCCTCCTCGAGGGCGATCATCTGCTCGAGCTGCTCAGTCGAGCCAGCCGCTGCGGTAACCGCCCAATGGGCCTTTTTTGACTTTATCGGCTGATAGCGCTTCTCAGGGCGCCCAAGCTTCAACCAGGCAGCACGGTCCTCCAAGACGTTGGCCGAGAACGAACAGCAAGACTCGCAGGCCTGCAGGTCGTGTTCTAGGCCGAGGCAGTAAACGCACGTGGAGTGCAGATCCATCCTGGACATCTTCTGCCCACAAGGGCACCGCCGGAAACCGGGAGTAGATTTGTCCATCGCAGCCGTGAAGGAAAAGGAAGACCGAAGTCTTGAGAATTTTAAAACGAGTTTCGGACGAACCGAAGAGTTTGGATCCAGTCTAACACGCAGAGCGTTAAGGAGGGAACCTGAGCTTCCAAGTGGTAAGGAAGATCTGGCGTCATGGGGCGGAGCCAAGAGTTTTACCACCTGGGTGAGTGGGAGGAGCCAGCTTGAAGACCTTCCAGCAAGATTTAAAGCGGTAAGGAACCTGCCAGATAGTGTGGATGAACAACATATCCATGTCCCAGGAACCTGTTTTTCTAGGATCATGGATATTTTGTTCATCCACACTTATTGGCAGACTCCTAGAGTTCTCCGGGAGGAGGGATGCAAGACGCACACCCCCACTGATACTCACTTGGGTAAAAGAGATTGTAGAACTGAGGCCCCAAAACCAGC
Organism: Neoceratodus forsteri; assembly: GCA_016271365.2. Lineage (NCBI taxonomy): Eukaryota > Metazoa > Chordata > Ceratodontiformes > Ceratodontidae > Neoceratodus > Neoceratodus forsteri. The sequence continues at coordinate 152,018,810 of CM028131.1, read as the reverse complement.
ATCCCCACGTGACTCAAGGTCGATGTGGTAATGGGTAATGAAAGTGTTTGCTGACTTCCAGGTAGCATCCCGACAGATTTCCTGGATAGGGATATCCCTGGAAGCAGCCAGTGATACAGCGGTATGGCAGGTAGAATAAGCTCTTATCCTTCTGGGAGGCTCCATGCCCGCCAACTCACAGCACAGACCTATACAAGATGTAATCCACCTTGCAATAGTCCATTTTGCTGCAGGTCTGCCAGAAGCGGCTTCAGCGTAGGTGACAAACAGCTGGCGAACCTCTTCCCGAATTTCTGCCGTCCTCTCTTTATAATAGGAGACAGCTCGTCTCTGGTCCAAAGTATGGAGCCTGTACTCGGCTTCCGAGGTGCAGTTAGGGTAGTATACTGGCAGAGTTAACACTTGGTTAAGGTGAAACTCTGAAGGAATTTCAGGTGGGGGCATAGGACAACCTTGTCCCTGTGGCAGATCAGATAAGGGAGTGCACTGAAAGCACCTGGACTGCCCCTGTCCTTCTGGCAGACGTGATAGCCACCAGGAAGGCCACCTTCCACGACAAGTGTGACAACGCACACTTGTGCAATGCTTCGAATGGCATGCCCATGAGCTTCACCTGTACCAGCTGTAGATCCCACGGAGGTGGAGGTTCACGCACCGGAGGGGATATGTGATCCAAGCCTTTGAAAAAGCGCCTGACCACTGTCTCTTGCGACAACATCAACTGTCTGGCCCGTGCCTGGTAAGCAGAGATGGCTGCCAGGTGCACTTTAAGGATCGATGACCGAAGACCCCCTTTTGACGAAGACCAAAGGTAGTTGAGAATGTTAGCCACCAGACAGGACAGAAGGTCCAGGCCCTTGCCCTGACATCAAATGGAAAATCTTTTTCATTTGAAGGCATAACATTTCTTGGTCAATTCCTTTCTGGATGCCTCCAACACGGTGAGGACATCCTCGGAAAGACCCAAAGCCTGGAATTCTAGCTGCTCAGGTAAAAGGCTGTGAGGTGCAAGGATTGTAGGTCCAGATGGTATACCGTCCCCTGGTTGAGAGAGATAAGGTCCAGGCATGCTGGAAGCCGCTCCGGGGGCCTGTAGTTGAGGCTGAGGAGATCTGGATACCAGAACTGGCGCGGCCAGTCTGGGGCTACCAGAATCACCTCCGCCTTGTCCCTCCTCACCTTGAGGAGCACCTTGTGGATCAAGGGAAATGGAGGGAAGGTACAGAAGAGGCCTGGGGTCCACAGCCTCGAGAAGGCATCCTCCTGTAGCGAGCCTTGGTTGGGGGGGGCATGAAACAGCCTCAGCTTGGTGTTGTCCCTGGAGGCAAACAGGTCCACCATCGGTTTGCTCCAGTGGGAGAACAGGCTGTAAGCTACCTCTGGATGGAGAGACCACTTGTGGGATGTCTTGCCTAAGCAGCTGAGGGCATCCGCCAGATGGTTTGAGGCTCCTGCCACATGAATGGCTAGGAGATCTGCTTCCAGATGGCTGACGAGGGTCCAGATGTGGAAAGCCTCCCTGCAAAGTAGACGGGAAAGTGTGCCGCCCTGTTTGTTGAGGTAGTACATGGTCGTGGTATTGTCCGTCTGGACTTGAACCGCTTGACCCCGGGAGTGAAAGCTGACAGTGCCAGTCTGACTGCTCTGAGCTCCAACAGATTGATGTGGTATCGAGACTCCTCGGGGCCCAGAACCGGTGAGCCTTTTTGTCCTCATGTGGGCTCCCCAGCCCATGAGAGAGGCACTGGTCGTGAGGACGGCCGTTGGCTCAGGGCGGACAAACAGGATCCCTTCCTGCAACCAGTCTGAGGCGATCCACTATTGGAGAGCATCCCACATCTTCTGGGTTACAGTGATCAGCTGGTCGAAATGACTATGGCGCTGAGTCCACTGGGCAGCCAGCTCCCATTGAAGGGGGCACATGTGCCACCGAGCCCAACAGACCATGGAGGTGCACACCACCATGTAACCCAGAAGGCGCAGAAAGTCCCAGGCAGGGTACAATTGGCCAACCAGAAATGATTGGGCAAAGGAGGGGAGAACATAGAAACACAGAATTTGATGGCAGATAAGGACCGCTTGGCCCACCTAGTCTGCCCATTTCCCTACCTAACGGATAAGCTGCAGATCCTTCTTAACCAACAGCCTACTTCCCCTGATGGAGGACATCACCTGGGAAGGCACAAGTTCCGACTAGGCCTCACTGATCAGGAGGCCGAGTTGGGAGCAGGTCTGGAGGGGCAGGTCCCTGGACCTCTCCACCGCCTACTTGGGTGGGACCTGCTAAGAGCCAATCGTCGAGGTAGGGGTACATTCTGACCCCCAAAACACCTGAGATGGGCTGCCACCACTGCAAAGCATTTGGTGAAGACTCATGGGGTCAATGACAGGCCGAACAGCATGGCTCGGAACTCGTATAGGGTCCTTTCGGCTCTGAAGCGGAGGAACCGCCAATGAGATGGATGGATTGGGACGTGAAAGAACGCATACTGCAGATCAGTGAACAGAACCACATGTTTCGCTCCAACGATGATATGATCTGGGACAGAGCGACCATCTGAAAGGTGTGTGACCTGAGATATCGATTCAGGTTGTGGAGATCTAGAATGTGGCGCCAGCTCCCTGTCCACTTGGGCACCAGGAAGTACCTGGAGACAAAGCCACGGTCTGCTGTAGAATCTGCCACTGGAGCTACTGCCTCCTTGAGGAGGAGCTGAGCAGTGTCATCTCGGAGAGCCAACTGAGTATGGACAGATACTCTTTCCTCCCGAGGGGCACGGGCTCGGCTTGGAGGGTACTGCACGAATTCCAGAGGCAGTCCCTGACCAACCACTTCCAAAACCCACCTGTCCGTGGTGATAACGGACCAGGTGGAAAGTGGTGGAGCTGGCCCCCATGGGAGGACCCAGAGCTGGAGTGACGGGAGAGGGGGTGGCAGCCCCCACCCTATCACTGAGCAGGCTTGGAGGAGGAGGATCCAGGACCTGAACCTCGGCCTCCTTTACGGGCCTGGGAGGGCCCAGGCTTGGGCCAAGGGTGCCAAGCTTGAGCCTGTTGCTGCTGTGCCTCCTTGAAAGGAGGGTTGCTGGACCGCAGGGGAAGAGTGCCAAATACAGGTTACTCACCTGTAACAGGAGTTCTAGGAATGGTATATGTTGTTCATCCACACTCATTGGCAGGTATCCTTGCCGCTTAAATCTTGCCGGAAGGTCTTCAAGCTTGCTCCTCCCACCCACCCAGGTGGTATAACTCTCGCCCGCCCATGACGCCAGATCTGCCCGCTGGAAGCTCAGGTTGTGCATCGGCCGGGAGTCGAATGTGTAGGATGAACAACATATACCATTCCTAGAACTCCTGTTACAGGTGAGTAACCTGTATTTCTAGGACATGGATATGTTGTTCATCCACACTCATTGGCAGACTCCTAGCAGTTCTCCGGGAGGAGGGAGGCAAGACGACACCCCAATACTTACTTGGGAAAGAGAGATGGAGAACCGAGGCCCCAAAACCAGCATCCCGGGCGTGACTCAAGGTCGATGTGGTAATGGGTAATGAAGGTGTTGCTGACTTCCAGGTAGCAGCCCTGCAGATTTCCTGGATAGGGACGCCCTGAAGCAGCCACCGCTGCAAGCAGTATGGCGGTAGAATGAGCTCTTATCCTCTAGGAGGCTCCATGCCCGCCAAACTTATAGCAGAGATCTATGCAGGAGGTTACCCACCTGCTATCGTCCGTCTGGCTGCAGGTCTGCCAGATGCGGCTCAGCGTGGGTGACAAACAGCTGGCGAACCTCTCCCGAATTTCAGCCGTGCGCTCCTTATAATAAGCGTAGTGCCCTTCTAGGGTCCAGAGTATGGAGCCTATATTCGGCCTCCGAGGTGTGATTGGGGTAGAACACTGGCAGAGTCAACACCTGGTTAAGGTGAAACTCCACACCACCTTCGGAAGGAATTTCGGTGAAGCAGGACAACCTGTCCCTGTGGAAGACCAGGTAGGAGACTCGATGGAAAGCGCCTGGAGCCTCCCACCTTCTGGCTGACGTGATAGCCACCAAGAAGGCGGTCTTCCACGACAGGTGAGAGAGAGCACACCTGTGCATAGGTTCGAATGGCTTGCCCATGAGCTTTGCCAGTACCAGCAGTAGATCCCACGGAGGTGGGGTTCCCGACTGGAGGGAAATGTGATCAAGGCCTTTGAAAAGTGCCAGACCACCTTCTCCTGCGCCATCGACTGCTTCCCGCCCGCGCCCGGTAAGCAGAGATGGCTGCCAGGTGCACCCTTAGGTCGCCGACCCAAGCCCTTGACTAGAAAGGGACCATAAATAGTCCAAGATGCTTGCCAAGGAACAGGAGGAAGGGTCCAAGCCTTGTTCTGACACCAAATGGAAAACCTTTTTCCATTTGAAGGCATAGCATTTTCTGGTCGACTCTACGGGACGCCTCAACTACATTGAGGACCTCGTCGGAAAAGACCCAAGGCCTGGAACTCTAGCCGCCAGGAACCAGGCCGTCAGGTGCAGGGATTGAAGGTCCGGATGGAACACCTTCCCCTGATTGACTGAGAGCAGGTCCGGGCGAGCTGGAAGCTGCCGCGGAGTCCTGGAGCTGAGACTGAGGAGATCTGGGTACCAGAACTGGCGAGGCCAGTCTGGGGCTATCAGAATCACCTGCGCCTTGTCCCTCCTCGCCTTGAGAAGCACCTTGTGGATCAAGGGAAATGGGGGAAAGGCGTAAAAGAGGCCCGGGGTCCACTGCCTCGAGAAGGCATCCCCCTGCAGCGAGCCCTGCTGAGGAGGGCGGGCATGGAACAGACTCAGCCGTGCTCTCCTGGAGGCAAACAGGTCCACCTGAGGTGTGCCCCAATGGGAGAACAGATGCTGTACTACCTCCGGCAGGAGAGACCACTCGTGGGATGCAGCCCCTATCCGGCTCAGGGCATCGGCCAGGGTGTTGGAGGCTCCTGCCACGTGAATGGCTAGGAGATCCGCCTCCAGGCTGCGCACGAGTGACCAAATGCGGAGAGCTTCCTTGCTAGAAGCATGGAGCGCGTCCCGCCCTGGCGGTTTAGATAGTACATGGTCGTGGTATTGTCCGTCTGGACTCGGACCACTTGACCCCGGAGGAACGGAGCAAAGGCGGTGAGAGCTAGGCGGACCGCTCAGAGCTCCAGCAGGTTGATGTGGCATCGGGACTCCCGCGGGGACCAGAGGCCATGAGCCCGGTGTTCCCCCAAATGGGCACCCCAACCCATCAGAGAGGCATCGGTCGATAGAGAGACCGTCGGCTCGGGCGGACGAACCGGATGCCCTCCTGCAAATGATCTGGAACGGTCCACCACTGGAGAGCTGCTCCACATCCCCTGTGTCACCGGCCATGCTGGTCCAAAGGATCGCAGCGTTAGGACCACTGGCTGGCCAGTCCCCACTGAAGGGGACGATGTTCCAGCGGGCCCAACGGACCACGCTGGTGCAGGCCGCCATGAGACCCAGGAGGCGAGGAAGTCCCGGCAGGGCGCAATTGCCCAACCAGAAATGATCGGGCAAAGAGGAAAGAACCTCGGCCCTGTCCGCTGGGAGCGGCCTGGCTCGAAGAGAGTCGAGCTGCGCCTGATGAATAGAATCACCTGCTTCGCTCGAGTTCCGACTTGGCTCGTGATAAGGAGGCCCAGTTGAGAGCAGACCTGGAGGCCAGATCTCTGGACCACTCTGCCTCCTTCCTGAGGAGCTGCTATCAGCCAGTCGTCCAGGTAAGGGTACACCCGACCCCTCGGCGCCGCAGAGAATGCTGTCACCACTGCCATGCATTTGGTGAAGACCCTGGGAGCTGGAGATGTCAAGAGGGCATGGCTTGGAACTCGAAGAGGGATCCTTCCGCTGGAAGTGAAGGAATCTCTGGTGAGACGGATGGATGAGGGACGTGGAAAACGCTGTCCTGCAAGTCCAGAGAGCAGAACCACACGCCGCTCCAAGGGTGGTATTATCTGAGCCAGAGTGACCATCCTGAAGGTTCGAGACCTTAGGAACTTGTTTAGGTCGTGGTCGAGAATGGGCGCCAGCCCCGTCCGCCTGAACCAGGAAGTACCTGGACACAAACCCTGGGTCTGAAGGAGGGTCCACCACCTCTTTATCACCTCCTTCTGGAGGAGGAGAGCGATGTCGGCTCGACGTGCAGCCAGAGAGGTTGGGGATCCCGAAGCTTCCGAGGGCGACTGCTCTGAAGGGTGGTGCCTGCTCGAATTCACAGAGGCAGGCCTTCCACCACTCCAAGACCCACCTGTCCGTGGAAACAGCGGACCAGGCGGAACGGAAGTGCCGGAGCTGCCTTCATGGGGACCTAGTGGTATAGTGACGGAATGGGGCGACCCCCTCAGCCCGCACTGGGCAGGCTTGGAGGAGGGACCGCCGAGGGACCTCCTGGGCCTTTCTCCTGCCTCCTGTTAGAGGAAGCCGCGGCTTGGGTTTGGGATGCCAAGGCCGAGCCTGCTGGCCCTGACGTTGGGCCGGGCGCTCCGTGGGGCACAGAAGGACGAAAAGGGCTTAGGGCTGTGGTTTGCGTGCCTTTGTCCTTCTGAGTGGAAGAGACCGAGTCCAAGGTAGCATTGGACTTCTCGATCCTCTGCAGGTGACCTTCCACCCCAGGGCAGAGGTCAGTCCTCAAAAGGAACATCCGCCAACTTGTGCTGGGTATCCGGTAAAGGTGGATATCCTCAGCCAAGCCCGCCTGACGATAGCCACTGCGGCCGCCACCGATCTGGCACATGAGTCCCCTATATCCAAAGCAGTCTGGAGCTGCTGTTTGGCCACTGCCCTGCCCTGGTCCCGCACCTGCTTAACCGTAGTCTGCAGATCGGCGGGAAGATGAGGGATGACCTCATCCAGGGAGCCCAACAGGGCATGAGAAAAATGTGCCATGAGGACGGCCGAACTGGCCTGACGAAGGCCGAGAGAGGACGCAGCGTAGACTTTTCGCCCGACATAGTCCAATTTCTTGGACTCCTTGTCAGGAGGTTTGTCCACATCCCTGGCGTTGCCGGCGCGCCGGAAAACGCTGTCGGTAACCAACCCCTCAGCAGAGGGGTGTTCCAAAACCGACAAGGAACCAGTAGGGACCGTGACATTCCTGGCCATCCTGGTCAAGGCGCAGGGCAGGGAAGCAGGCGCTGCCAAAGCTCCAGTGCCGACCCACTATGGCCTCGCCACCAGAAAGGCCTCCTGCCGGAGAATCCCGCGTCCAGAATCTCCGTGAGGGATACCTGGCCCGCTTTGGAAGCGGGTTCGGCTCCATCCCGTGGACTCCGAGATGAGCCGGAGTAGTCCTAGGAAGGACGACGGGCTATCGTCCATTGACTGACCTCCTGAAGACTCCAAGTCCAGTCGCTTGGAGAAAAGGAGGAATCATCTTCGACTCGGAAGAGTCCTCAAGAGCTGCCTCTGGCCTGAGCCACCCTTCACCTGCCGAGGTCGGTCGGGAGTGAGGGTAACTGACAGCCGATGGGTAGACCTTTAGCCGACCGAGAATCTTGGTCGGAGCCCCAATTGGTGGCTGTGGAGGCGGAGGTTCCACCGGAATCGGTGGGAAGCTGGTTTTGGCCGAACAACCGCCGGGTATAGGCTCCTCGGATAAGTCGAGGGGTTGTGTCGGCCGGCCCGTGACAGTGATTAATGGCCGGGAAGGCGACGGGTCGGCTTACTCCCGGCCAGGAGGAACTGTTGCAACATAAGATCTCGTACGTCGGCGTAATTCATGAGCCTCCCTCATCGAGGGAGGAGGCGAGGCCCAGCGGCGACGCTGGCTTCAATGCGGTGTCGAGACCGAGACCGCCTATGACGGTGGGATCGGCTGGACCGCGAAGAGGTCTGAGACCGAGACCCAGAGTCCCGGAATTTCCGAGGTCGGTGCGGGAGGTGTCGGCCGAACCGCACTCTTCGGCTCGCTGCATCCGAGGGCTCCGAACCGAGGCACAGGCGAGCCCATGGATCCTCAACTCCTCCCGGGGAACCGGGAGAGGATCTCGGCTGCTAAAGGCGACAGCTCGTCTAATGGGTCGAGAAAATCTCGACTTCATCGGTGAAGTCTCGGTCAACTGACCTGACGGGGACACCGTGAGGCCAGTGGTCGGGCCGGCGGTCGATCAAGCCGACGGTCGACGGCCCGGGAGAGGGACCTTTCCCGCCTCCCAAGAGCGGCCGACGGAGGGATTTACCCTGTCCTCTTTTTGGACCGAGAATAAGGTCCGCCAACGTAGGCCCTTCTCCTTTAGTGGAGGGACAGACAAAGCTCCTTAAAAGAAGCCGTGTAAGAAGAGCCCAGAGAGCGGGATAAATGCCGCGGCCGAGGAAGAATCTGACCCGCCTCCTCTTCGAGGCGACCATCCGCTCGAGCTGATCCGCCCGAGCCGCCGCGCGGACACCGCCAACCGGGCCTCCTTGGACTTCACCGGAGGGAACGCTGGACGGCCCAGTTGCAATCGGGCAGCACGGTCTTCGAGGACGTAGGCCGAGAAAGATGAGCACAGGTCGCAAGCCTGCGGGTCGTGCTCAAGGCCTAAGCAGTAGACACACGTGGAGTGTGGATCCGTCCGAGACATCTTCTGCCCGCATGGGCATCTCCGAAATCCGGGAGTCGATTTGTCCATCGCAGCCGCGAGGGATAGAAGACTGAAGTCTTTTTGCAAAATTTATTTATTTATTTTTTAAATCGCAAACGGAGAAATAGGAACTAGTCTCAACGCAGAGCGCTAAGGAGGGAACCTGAGCTTCCAAGCGGTAAGGAAGATCTGGCGTCATGGGGCGGAGCCGAGAGTTATACCACCCGGGTGGGTGGGAGGAGCAAGCTTGAAGACCTTCCGGCAAGATTTAAAGCGGCAAGGATACCTGCCAATGAGTGTGGATGAACAACATATCCATGTCCCTAGAAAAGGCTTCTTCTTCTGCTGCTTCTTATTCGAAGAACCTTTAGCAGAAACAGTTAGGGTCTGGCAAAAGTTGTGTGAACCTGCTTTTGCTGAGCAGATGGAGAAAGGATTTTAGTTGCTGGATAAGCTTTAAATTCTTATCAGTCTGTGGAATTTCGGGCAGGAGTTCTGACTTGATTCACAAGTATTGTTTGGTGTGGGGGATCCATAGTGGAAGCTGGATATTCATTTATCTTTTCTACAGGTATTGTGAGCAGCTTTCTGGAAGTTTCTGTCTTTCTCAGCCAGGATCAATTTACAGCTAATTGGGGCTTAAATACCAGGGCTTCTCACATAGCAGTACTGCAGAAACAGTTGGGGTCTGGCCGAAACTGTGTGAACCTGCTTTTGCTGAGCAGATGGGGAAAGGATTTTAGTTGCTGGATAAGCTTTAAATTCTTATCAATCTGTGAACTTTCACGCAGGAGTGCTGACTTGTTTAATACAGTGTTTGTGTGGGACCTTCCTCCGCAGGAGGTTGCAGTCCTTGGAGGTGCAGTGAGGGGCAGACATGGGGCTGATACACTCTCGTGAGAGTCAGGTGTGCACTGGACTGCTCAATACACTGAAAGTGACCAACCACACCTGGGCCGAAAAGGACGGTGCCCAGGAAAGGAACATCAGCTAGTTTGTGCTGAGTATCTGCTGAGGAGGAGGAGAGTCTCAGCCAAGCCCTGTGGCAAGAGGCAACTGCAGCCGCCATCAAGCGGGCACAAGAATTCCCAATGTCCAGGGCTGTCTGAAGCTGCAATCCCAGACCTGCTTGACTGTGGTCTGCATGTCCACGGGGAGATGTGGGAGGACATCATCCAAAGTCCTCAAGAGGGCATGGGAGAAGTGTGCCATGACGACGGCCGAACTTGCCTGACGAAGGCCTAAAGACGAGGCCGCATAGACCTTTTGAGCCGAATGATTCAAATATTTGGATTCTTTTTCCGGGGTCAATCAGTGTCAGCAGAACTGCCAGTATGCCCGAACACAGAGGTGGTCACCAGGCTCTCAGCCAAAGGGGGCTGTGTGAACCCCGCTAGGGACCCCATGGGCACCACATACTTGCGGGTCATGTGGGCAGATGGAGCTGGACAGGAGGAAGGGTGCTGCCAAAGTTCTAGAGCTGGGCCAACTATGGCCTCGGCCACAGGAAAGGCCTCCACTGGGGTATCCCCTCTCTGGAGAATGTCTGTGAAAGGGTACTCCGCCCTTTTCTGGATAGATTCCAGGGGCATCCCTGTAGACTCAGAGAAGAGGTGAAGAATGCCCTGAGAAGACAAAGATCCACCCTCCATCTCTAGCCCACCAGCCGATTAGTCATACCCAGGATGAGAATGTAGGCCAGTCTCATCCGAATCCGAGGAATTCGGATACAACGGTCGACCGCCGAGGTCACCTTTGACCTGCTGAGGGCGGTCCGGGGTGACAGTGACCGAAAGACGCCAGGGAAACCCGGTGTCTGGTCTATCTCCCTTGGAAGGAGCCCCTCCACATGCTGCTTGGGCGGCAGTTCCACCATGATCGGTGGAGAGACTGGTATAGGCCGGCTCCGCGGGCGGGGGAACCAACTTAATAGGCTTCGAAGGAGTCAGCTTCGGCCTGGGAGGCGAAAACCAGGTAATGGGCGGGGTTGAAGCTGGGGACGGCTTGTGCCCAGACAAAATCAGCTGTTGCCACATGAGGTCCTCGTAGCACCCATGGAGTTTCCACCAGAGCCTCTCCTCATCCAAGGAGGATGAGGACGACCTGTCAGTCGAGGGGGTCCTGGACCTCGATCGAGATCAAGCAGGCCAACTCAGTTGATCGTGAGACACCGGCCGGACCGGTGTCTTCCTGGGGTCGGGAACCACTTCCTCAATGGCATTCCCAGTGGGCTGGGTCTCCTCGTTGGGGAAAGAAAGGACCAGAGTCTGCGACAATGGGTTGATCGGGTCAATGACAATTTCAACCTCGTTGATCGACAGTTCGGTCTACTAGCCAGACAGCAAGGCCAAGAAGCGAGCGGCTGAAGAGGCAATTTCGACCGAAGTCAAGACTGCCAGTTCCTGGGACAAGGATCTCTCCTGATCCCAAGAATGTCTTTGCTGAGACGAAGACGATCCCGGATCCTTTTCCTGCTTACGGGACCATGAGGAGTGTGTGCTCGCAGGACCCTCTCCCTTAGTAGGGAGAGATTGGCACAACTCTAGAAAAGAACCCAAGAAGGTGGAGCCCAAGTTGAGCGGAACAAAGAAGCTCTGAGAGGAAGATTCTGCGGTCCGAGCCGCTTCCTCCTTGAAGGTTTGCATACGTTCCAATTGCTCGGCAGATCCCGCAGCCGCAGAAACCGCCCAAGCCTCCTCTGATTTCACCGGAGGGTTTCATTTTTCCGGCCTCCCCAACTTCAAGTGTATGAGATGGTTGTCGAGGATGTTAGGGTGAAATGCAAGGCAGAAGTCACACTTAGAGATGTCATGGCCGACACCCAAGCAGTATACGCATGCAGCGTGGGGATCGGTGCACAACATTTTCTGGCTGCACGAGCACCAGTGAAATCCAGGGGAAGACTTGTCTTCCATAATCAAAGTAGAAGAGTCATGGTTGCTAATGCAAACAAGACGAAGTTTCGGAAGAACTGAAGGTTTAGAAGCCAGGGCCTACAAAATGTAGGAGCACGAAGGAGGCAACCTGATTCTTCCAGCAGAAAGGAAGATCTGGCATCATGGGGCGGAGCCGAGGGTTATATCACCCAGGTGGGAGGGTGGGAGGAGCCAGCTTGAAGACTTCCAGTAATCCTTAAAGGGAAAGGGAACATGCCAATAAGTGTGTATGAACAACATATCCATGATCCTAGAAAATATATTTCCAAAAAAATTGACAATTATTGGAGTAGTGAAGATTTTATTTATATAAACAACACATCATACACAAAATGGTTTGCAAAAAACAAATTTTTTTGGGACTCAGATCCTATCTAGATGTTCTGGTAGATCCCGAGTTACAGAGAACGATTATAAAATATAAATTCGAGAGATCTGATAACAATGTTTTAAAAAAACGTTATAATAAATCGCTGAATGATATGGAAAACTATTCTTGTTCCGCAGATGGTGTTGAGGACCTATTCCATGTGATGTGGCACTGTACGGGGTATACTAGAGAAAATTCTACTGGTTAGGGTCCTTCTTAAATACAATATATAATGCTGATCTTATAACTCTGACATCCATATTAACACATACAGAAGATGTATCATCCATTGAAAGACTTGCTAAGTATTTTTCAACAACAAACAGGGTGAAGAGAAAAATTGCAAAATATTCACTAGAGCTCTAATAACATTATAGTATTGCTAGAGTTCTAATAACATTATAGTATAACTATGCAATTAGTATGTCATTTATATGTGCATATATGTGCATTAGTATAGCATTTCTGGAGGACAATAACTTCCAGGATGGGAGGCAACACAGATTTGTTTCAAGGAGATCCTGCTAATCTAACCTTATTCAATATTATGACTCGGTAACAAGAACACTAGATTTGGGATATGCAATTGGTGTCCTGTACTTGGACTTCAGCAAGGCCTTCGATTCAGTGCCCCATGGGCGGCTAGGGGGGAAGCTAACTGGAGCAGGAGAGGGGACAAAGACGGCATGCTGGATCACTAACTGGTTAGGTGGTAGGCTGCAACGGGTGATGGTGGGTTGGGAATTCTCTGAACCTAGACCAGTGACAAGTGGGTGCCACAGGGCTCAGTGCTGGGCCAGGTGCTTTTTGGACTATTCATCTCAGACACTGCGCACGATGTGGTGAGCAAGGTTAGTCTGTTTGTGGATGACACCAAAATGGGTGCAGTAGTGGACAGGGAAAAAGGTTGGAAGCAACTACAGGAGGACCTTACCAAGCTGGAGGAGTGGTCAGAGAGGTGGCAGCTGGGTTAATGCAAAGAAGTGCAAAGTAATGCACTTTGGGACAAAGGACCCGAGGAGAGAGTACTGGCTTGGGGGTGAAGCTAGGGATCACTAAGGAGGAAGAAAAGGACCTAGGGGTAATGGTAACAGGGAGCATGCCCAATACTGCCCAATGCAGGAAAGTGGCAGCAAAGGTGAACAAGATGCTGGGGTGTATAGCGAGGTGGTTCACATCCAGGTGCAGGGAGGTGATCTTGCCCCTCTACAGGTCACTGGTCAGACTGCACTTGGAATAATGTGTCCAGTTCTGGAGGCCATACCTGAAACAGGATGTCAAGCTGCTGGAGGGAGTGCAGTGGAGGGCAACGAGGATGATTCAGGGAATGGAGGGTAAGGACTAAGAGAATAGGCTGGAGAACTGAATCTGTACACCCTGGAGGACAGGAGGGGTAGGGGGAACATGACTGAAACCTTCAAGTACCTGAAGGGAATCAACAAGGGGGGAGCGGACGGGGTGTTTAAACTAAGGAATGGAAGAGATACTGGGGGCACGGGCTGAGAATAGAAGGGGGAAGATTCAGGAGGGAGATAATGAGGCATTACTTCACAGAGAGAGTGGTGCTGAAGTGGAACGCCCTACCGGATAGGATGCTATCAAGCAAGAATGTCAATATCTTCAAGAGGGCATTGGACAGAGAGCGAGGGTGGGTAAGGGTTAGGGAGGAGGTGGACAAGCAAGGAAGGACGAGGAGGGTGGGGCAGCTGCAATCTAGGGTGCTAGCTGCACAATCAAGCAGACATTGCTAGACCAGGGAGTCTGTTTCTGCTGGCACATTTGTATGTTCATATAAAGGATCCTTGCATGTTTTTAAGACAAAATAATATGAATCTGCTTAATGCTTTGTAATTTAGCAGGATATGCATGTATTATGGTTTTAATCTGTTGTTTTTAAATTGTTGATGACTTTTTAGTCAAACAATTAAATAAATCAAACAAACACAGTGGCATCACAGTGAGTGTGCACTATGACAAGGTAACAGTTTACGTGGATAAACCACACAGTGATGTCACAGTATGTGTGCTATGGAGGGTTACAGTTTACACAGATGAACTGCCTCTCACAATATCGTAGTGGGAAAGTGATGTGATGGGGTTTCACCCTACACAGATGACCTGCCTCCCATGATGATATCACTGTGAGACTTCAGTATAAGAGGGTAGCACAGATTTGACCCTTCCATGAATGCACCACAATGAAAGAGAGAGCTGTGACAGGATTACACAGAGTGTCCCCTCCATATTAACTGCACTATGGCAGGAGGCTGTAGTAGTACTATCCGGCAGAGCATCCTCCCGTCATGTTATCAGTACAGGGCAAAGCTGCGTTTATAGGTGATTATACTAATCCAGATGGATTCTTTACAGAGCCCCTGACACTGTTGGGACAGCTTTGAAAAAAATGTAATATTTAGACACAAATTAGCTTATATTTCACACCTTTGCTGTAATTCTCACCCTTATTTCTTTATTGCTAAGTACACGTGCAGAGAAACAGGATCTCTGCCCTAGTCTCTCAGGTTGCTTGTCTGCACCTTGAATCACAATGCTGTTTGTGACATCACAGTCTGTTAGTATTACCACCTTTTAAGAAGCCCAAACTGGGACTTTTTTTATGAATCGTGATTTTTTGCAGGACGATGTGTAACCTAGACCAATGCAACAGACTTATTTTCTCTAAATAATCAGAATTGACTAAGTGTTGTAGTTGTTTCTACTGTTTCTTATCATTTTAAGGTATTTTAGTTGAGGTATTATAGTGTTCTGCAACATTAAGAAGAAAGTAAGAAATATTTTTTCTACTATAATGTCAGGACATGAAGTATTTTTCATATTTTTGTGCAGGACACAGCTGCCAAATCAGGACAGGTGGTAACCCTACGTCTGTTGCAGTGGAGATAATTATGATGTCATTAACAGTATTATGATGCCGTGTGTAGACAAGCAGCCAAAGCAAATGAAGTCCAGGGTACAGTGTTCCTGTGCTTTGCAGCTGTCCTCAGTAATAAATAAAAAAGGGGAAACAATATACGAAAATATAACAACTATAAATTAAATTATGTCTACATCTCACATTTTTCAAATGTTTCTAATGGTGTCAGTGGCTCTTCAAAAGAGATTAAGTTTGTCTCACTAAAGAGCTAAGTGGGGCTCCTAGCTGGAGTTCATTAGTAAATCAGTTAGGGCTCTGCAGAAAATGAAACTGCTACAGTTTTAAAATTTTTTTATTGTAACTGGATTTAACCGTCGAGAAGATGAAGGAAAAACTTCCTGTCCCTGAACTGGGCAGCAGTACAGCTGATAACATTCCACGTTGCTGGTGTTAATTCTGATTTCTGGCTGTTGCAACATTCTGCAACTACAGGAACACCGAACCAGAGCTGATTAGGGTGCTGGGTCTGAAGATAACAGGAGTCCCAGAGAGGAGGTGCTCCTTCCTGGTATCTCTGAATGGGATACGGGTTGGTGCAGCAGTAGTGCTACCGCTCGCGGTGCCAGTGACCCTGATTCGGAAACTGGTCTACATCGGGGCCAGCCAGAGTAGGGCAATAGAGAGTCCCAGGATACTCTCCTTCTCCCAGGGGGAGGATGTGGTACCCCACTGCACTATTGCCACCTATAGATGTACAGGTGGCAGAATGCATGGGACACGAGGAGGGGATGCATCGACACATGCTCACGTTGAGGACTACGTCCCAACACCAGCATCACTATGGGGCTCAGAGATACATGGCACAGAAAGAGAATGGGGGAAACTAATAAAAAAAAAAAAAAAAAGGAAGAACCCCTCCTCCAGCCACTGCTCCATTAAGTCTGGTATAACCAGACTGAAGGCTGGTAAATCCTCCAAGCCAGAACAAAGAAATCGTAGAAACAATTAATCAAAAATTAAAAGTTTGAGATACCTTTGCAGAAAGGGTTATAAAGGATAACTGGAGCTGACCCGTTAGCATTACTGCATGCTGCACCGATGACCTGGGTTCAGGAGTGGATATGGGATTGCCTCAGCAGGGGGAGGCCAGCCCTTGGATGCTGAAACGCAATGTGTGTATGGTGACTCGCATGCATGGTGCATCACTGGACATTCGGCCACCCTGGGGAGAAAACGGCTAGTGAAAAAAAAACCCAAAAAAACAGATGCCACACCACTGACTAGGCAAGGCTCTGGGAATCTGTATTTGTGCAATGGGGGTGGGGGGAGGATGGTCCTTCCCCCTCTGGCCCCACCACGAATCTGTGGGGAATTTCTCTACAGCCAGGTAAGTCCTAGGGAAGGTAGGTTATGTGCTAGGACAGCCAGGAATGATGGGGGACGAATGGCAGATGAGGAGGATAAACACTTGCTCATTAAAAAAAACAAAAAAAAAGGATAACTGGAGAGGGACTGAAACCTTTAACCTCTTAGTCACTAGTTCAAATATAGTCCGGCAACAGTAGCTGAAAAGTGGTGGCTGTTCAATATTCTACTTGAAATGATTTTTGGTGCCACTAGGGGGCACTGCCTCAAGCTGGTGGGGGTAAGACTCAAGAGGGAAATGAGGAGACACTTTTTAATAGAAAGAGTGGTGGTGAAATGAGACAAGCTGTCGGAGGAAGTTGTCTCCCTGAAGACTGTGGACAGCTTCAAGAGAAGCTGGGACAAAGTAAAGGGAAAGTTGCTTGTAGGGAGAAGCACGGGGGTGGAAAGGGCAGCATCTATGGGGAGAGAGGAGTGGATAACAAGGAAGTGGGGTCAGATCCCTCCATTAAATGCTGGGGAAGGGGGATCATAGCACGAAGGCAGACACGATAGACCGTAATGGCCTTTTCCTGTTGGTACGTTCCTAGTGCAGTTCTCAGTAGACAAGTGCAGATATCACAAAACTCCCAGCACAGATGGCACTGATGGGACCCCAACACTGGCAGTGTCACGAGAGGCCAAGGAAGCCAATGTGGCTACACAGCACTGCTGTTTTTTTCGACTCATCATGCTAGTTTATAGGGAATGGAAAAGAGCTCGCGTATGCTAATAAAAGTGTAACTTTCTGAACAGAATCAGGGATGTCTCCTGGATGATTTCATGCGCTTGTGCAACGCAGAACTGTAAAAGAAGGTGGCAAGAGGAGAACTTCAGCAGACAGCTACTAACAGGGGTTGCACCTGTAAAGCAAGAGATAAACAGTAAAAGAAATGATTAATCAGTGTGATAGTTCTGCACACACTCAAAATAGTCCTAGGAAGGCAGTGGCAGCACACCCTAGTACTGTGCACAGCAACGACGGAAGAAAAACATGGGGGTCATGCAACTGTTCTTGATGGAGGGTGAAGCACAGCTCGTTCCGTGCAATGGTGACTGGTTACAGAAGCAAAGAATAGTCCCTCACTTGGGCACTTGACTGGCAACTGCACTATGTAAAGCACTCAAAGTCGAAGGAGTTAAGTGTGTGATACACAGTGTAGTCCTTGTACACTGTTAAGCTGAAAAACTACACTTAAATCTTGACACAGGTTCTGAATATGTAGAGACCTTGTAGGGAAATGGGCTTATGCTCAGAATGTCTTTTAATGCACTTAACTCCTTCATACAGTATGGAAGGCAACATTTTATCCATAAGAGCGGAGAAGTGGCTAAGTAAGAGCTGCAGCACACAGGCCTGACATTGTCAGAGTCAGGTAGACGGCGAAAATGCCATAACAGAGCATGACAGACTCTTAGATGGAAAAGCTCCCAGAAACGGGCATGACTGATGTCACAGTGTTCTAGTTAATTCCTTACATGTTGTGATGCCAGCACTCTAATGAGAACGTGCAAAGTGTGTCAATTTGTTAAAAAACTTCTGAGAGGGAGAAAAAAATTCTTTTTAGATAATTCTTTGCCTGTTTGTTGCTTAATTATACGTTAACCTGCGAGGGCCAGCAAGCTGATTTCACAGACACTTTATGTGCTGCACATACTTATCCGCTGGTTTCCTAGGCAACCAGGGCACACTGCATATACCAAATCTGTGTACTAACACCCAGGGTGGCTGCCAGCCAGTGCTGTCGCTGGCATTTCTATCGTATAAATTTGAACTTTGCCCTTGATTATATGCCCAAAGACCCAGCCTTTATTATCCCCAATTCCCTCCATGCCATCCACTGTCATTCGCTGGAGGAGGGCTGTGGAGACTGAAGCAAAAGGCCTCTCCCTCCCATACCTCTTCGTTTCTTCACCTCAGTATGCTCAACATCAGGTATCAAAATGTGGAATAAAACATAGGGCACTAGAACATCAGTGTCAGCTTGACAACTAGTCAGTACAGATGTAAAAGTGTGTGTGTGTGAGAGAGAGAGTGAGTGAGTGATCACATGCATTTGAAGGGGAAGTGTAAGCTCTCCAGGAGCAAAAAAGTGGCACCTATAGGTCCTAATTAGTTAAAATGCACTGTATTTAAAATGTTTTTAATATGCCGGCCCGCTGGTGCAGGGGAAGGGTGCCTACCTGCGACCCGTGTTCGGGAACGGACCTTGATCGTCGGAGGGCTGGCTGGGGGGGGGGTGGAGGATTGAGCATCCACCCACTGCTTTCCTTCCAGGGGAAGGGTGGTAGAGTGTTCGACGTTATACGGACACCTAGTGGAGCTGGGCGTGCAGGTATGCCGGCGCCAATTAGCTCAGGGGCAGAGGCGGACACTGGTTGTCATTGCACATTCCTGTCCCTGTACACTGGGAGAGAAAATGGCCGGCCGCCCTTGGTAGAGCCACCTCGGCACAATTGGCTCTCTGGCGGCTCCCTGATCCTGTTGATTGCGGCACTACAGGCGGTGCCACAACCCGCCTGGGGATCAGGGAGCCGGGCCAATATGAGAGTGGAGCAGAGGGTCCGTGACTGGGCTGAGGTAACAGGCGGCAGAAAAAGCATAATTAATAAATAAATAAATAAACAAACAATGTTTCTAATAACTTGCATGGCCGAAAATCTGTATGCTCATCTGGCAATGCCCCTCCCCTGCCTGCCATTATTTTCGCTGAGACCCCAGTCCACTGATGATGCAACTAAGGGGCCAAGACGTGGGGGACTCCTATGTGCCAGTACAATTCTCAGAAAAAATGAACAGATATATATATATATATAGCGCATGTTTGCACTTCTGAGGAAAGCACTTTCCTTGGTCAGTTGGTACATACATTTGCAGTGCAAACACACCCTGTATATGCGTTAATCTTTCCAGAGAATTATATTGGCACATAGAAGTCCGTCACAACTTAGCCCAGCAGTCACGTCATCAGAGGGCTGGTCGCTGGGGACGCTTCTGAAAATAATGTCCGGGGTAGGGGTGGGGTGGGGAGTCGAGGATCAACCAGAGAAACATATAGATTTTCAGCATACAGTAAGTTTTAGCTAATGAGGACCTGTAGGTCCTGCATTTTTGCTCCTGGGGAGCTGACAGTTCCCCTTTAAAGAAAGTTAATGCTATGGATAATGCTGATTCTCAGCAGTTCTTAAGGACCCCGAAATTCACAACATGATGGAGAGGAGCTGGAGTGACAAGCTGGAAACATCTGTTTAATCTGGGCTGTTCAGTGCAGAGAGCAACAGTGGTCTGCTTCAGTGGTGGCAGCATGTTCACAGCTCACGACTTGACTTAATCAAGGCAGCTTAACACCCATCAAGCATGTGCCAAGGGTGTGTGCTTAAGACATTCTACATTACTGCCGGGGAGAAGGCTTCCCAAAGCTGTAACCTCCAAAGACAAGCTATAACATCAATGTGCCTGATTACTGTAGTTAAATTGATTTGCCAGTTTCATGGAAGAAAAATTATAAGCATGACAGAGTTTTACTGTTGATGGATTTCTATCGGGCCCTGAAAGTTGTTGTAGGAGAGTTCAAAGGGCAATAAAATTGGTGCAGTATAGAAATGGATTAACCCACTACAGGGCATGGGTTTACTGAGTGTAACCCCTAGATGGCGCTATCCCGGGGGCTACTACCCCTGCCTGATTTGCCACTAACAGGTTGAGGGGCCTGGATCCAATGGCGGGTGCCTCCACCCAGAGGTCAGGGTTTGCAATAGTTAAACTAACTTGGTCACAGCCCTCTGGGACACTGCAACCCCCCTTTCTTCCCACTAGTGGCCCACACAATATATCAGAATTACCTTCACAGTATACACTTACCCCCAGGTCTGGTTCCGCACTGGGACCTCCTGTGAAATGAGATACAGTGCAACAATCACAGTACAGTACTTTAACATAGACAAATACCTCAGGCAGTATAACTTTGCTGAAACAAGCAGCTCTGATTTATTTAGGGATATAACAAGGACAGGGAAATCAGGTTAATTAGCTTATCACTCTAATAATCTACCTATGGCTCTGTGCACAGGCCTATCCTATCAGTTACTGTCCCTGGTACCCAAGCCTAGTGGCTAGTCCAAACCGTGGCAGCTGGTGAGGCCCTTTCACCAGAGAAAAGGAGAATTAAACAGTCAGCAGTACAGTAATTCCATTTGGATTTAATGTGGCAATTCAACAGGGAAGCGACCCTGAATTAGTACTCCCACCTCCAAATAGAATGGGTCCTTCAATGTCAGCAGAGCTCACTTGAGGTACACAAACCTCTTCACACATCCATATAAAGAAAGCACTATACCAGGCAGGCTGCATCTGTATCCCAATCGCAATTACTGCACAATACCGGAGAACACACAGCAGATTCAGTTCCTGACAGACCTAGTGCAATTTTCAGCAATTCCTCCAGTCTTCTACAGGGTGAGCCTGGTTTCTACTCTTCAGAGATCCTTTGATTCTTTTCACAGGACGGATTCAGTCCTAACAAGCTGTTACACAAGCTGCAGACCGAACTCTGGGCTTACACGCTTTTTGACTAAAACTGCACACTGAAAAAGCACAGGGCTCCTTCCTTCTTCACTGCCAAAGCTCAACTGAAACTCCAACCGACAAAACCGGCACTTCCTTTGAGTTCCTCCCAGTTCTTGACTGGATTGGCTGTCACCACAATAGACTGCTGCTGTTGGTCCAAAAAGGCACTGAAGTCTAAACTACATCTCCCAGAGTCACTGCCCATACAATCCTCTTGTGGCTGGCTCAGATTATGAGTCCAAGTTCTGATTGTCAAGGCACCATTTTAGAGCTAGCTTACCCCACACTGATTGGTCCAGTTCAAAACTAGAATGGGAACTAGCAGACACAGTTCTGACTGCAAAGAAAGCAGGTTAGACAAACTGTAATTTCATTATTACTCTAAATAATTTCTGGCAAACAGTTACATCTTTCAGATAGGTTCCTTTGCACTCCTAGTGACTGCAAAATGAAGTGAATTGACAGCAGCTCGAGTGGTACTCAGAGAAGCACACAGTCCCCATACAACTAATTATGTCTGCAAGCAGACAGCTCTTAAAGAGACAGTACCAGAGGCTCTAAAAACACTCACTGATAAATGGCTTAAATGCCAAACACCATTCAGGCTTGGAGCATTCAAGCAAGCTCCTGGAAGTCTTTTGGGAACCCCCATTTGCAGGGGGGTTACATGAGCATTAATCCATGATGGGGTGGGGGTGAGGCACAAGGCCGCAGGTCAAGTGACTTCAAAAACCCAGGCATGTATTAATGCTCAGTAAACGCATGGCCTTGAGTGGGTTAACCCACCTATAAAATGGGCAATGTCATTGTAGAGGTTTACCTAAATAAATATCAAAATAAATCACTGTCAACATGCATTTGTAATAAAATAGTTCTTCCGCCTAATGGATTTTTCCTACTGAGGATGCTGTACTTGTAATTCTCCACTAGGTGGCTTTGCCCCAATGGGGATGTCCTTAGAGATGTGGCGAAATTTCGCCATTCAAGGGTGAAATTCTGCACTTTGCAGGTGAAATTTGCCACATCTCTATTAACATGTCTCTACGGTGGAGTGATTTGACTAGGTCACTTCACACTGTTGTGAATCAATAGTACGGCAAGGCAACTGTGGGTTTACTGGGAATTAATCAATGGTCAGGTGACCTGTTTGGATAAATCAGAATACAAGATTTTCTCTCCCCAGTTTATATTAGCTATTTTACTACTATACTACAACAACTTTTTACATTCCACATGCCTGAGCTGTCTCTCACTTGGCATCTCACTAATATGGTTCTCAAGAAACAGCTACTGCTGACTCACCACTGTGTCTCGGTCACCATTTCTAACTCAGTCCTCCCAAAGTCTCTCTACCAATCCATTTCCTGGACCAAGTATTCCTCTGCACTCATCGTGCTAAGACATTAGACATAGATTCTCCCAATGCTTAAATTTCCCGAACTTTTCACTGCCACAACTCAACTTTCTCACTGCCGCAGCACAGGTATTTATTAAAAAAAAATAATGTACTATGTAAAATAACAGATGGGGAACTGTCCACAAGTAAGGCTGCATTTCCATCTCGGAGGTTGATGACATCATAAGGACCTCGAAAGCTTCGCTCTCAAGGTCTATGATGTCACGAAATTCCCTCAATGGAAGCACAGCCTTGTTGTGCACAATTCCCTATCCATTAGTCTATATAATATTGGTATTAGCAGAACTCAAGTCTCCTGCATTCCACCCAAAAATCAGAAATTCAGGATATTCTACTCTGCTTTATTACTGAAGACCACTGCATGAAAATGGGCTCTTTGCCCCTTAGATATCATCAGTTTCTGCTGCTTTTCCTTACCAGAAAATTTCTGTGACAGCATAATCATTTCCTTCTCATCACTAGCAGAGAATTATCACTACTATTGTACCTTTGTCAAGAGAGTCATGAGTCCAATGATGTTCCCAATTTTTATAAAAACCCTATGATTTTTGGCATTTTCCATGACAACCTCATGAGTTCCTTTTTCATGATTTTTAGCATTTTTCATAACATCACCTTAGTTTTTCGTGTTTGCAAATAATCGGACCATAATTTTATCTCTCACTACTGCAATGCACTTGGTTCCCAGTTGTCCCCAGTGTGCTGTTTGGGGGCTTTAATGCAAGCCCCTCCCCCCTCTCCAAGGTGCTGCCTCCTGCTACTGGACAGGCCTAATGATGAAATTCTTCTTTTTTTTATTTAAAATTTTATTCCGAAGGTACAAATACAACAGGTGTGTTACCACAAAAGTTGTACACGTTGAAGACATAAAAATACAACCATGGCCCATTTCTTGTGGCATCATACAGTGAGGAGAAAACTTTGAAGATTTAGCACAACAATTCCACTTACCATTGAGGGAATTCTTCCAGTTCTTCCAAGTCAGACACTTTATTCAATCGTTTATAATTGTCAAGCCCTGACTAGACCATTGACTCCCTTAGAAGATTTCTTCTATTGGGGAGCCACCCTAGCAACAATATTTTCATACATCTCAGACACGTATTCCACTCTCTGGACCGGGCCTACGCTTCCTTTAGAAAAACTCTGAGACACCTGGGATCAGGAAAATGGAAAACAAATCTCCCCGGCAGCATGGGGCTGGCATTGGCAGATAGCTGGAAAGTCACCTCTTCAACCACGTGGAGAGAATTTCATTGGAAAGCTCCGATTCATTTTGTCTGCATGCCCACAGTCACCAAGCACTACTAGACAACCAACACCGATTTATGCTGGAGAGTGTGCAGTGGGCGAGGGTTGCACGTCCATATTTTCTGGACTTTCCCTAGACTGGCCCACTTTTGGTCAGTAGTTAGAGAAGGTATGCAGCAAATCATACAAACTGTGACACCCCCTACCTTTAGAAGTTTGACTCTAGGTCTTTTATCAATTCCTATCAAAAGTAAAAAATCTTAGCCGGCACAGTGGAAAGATTTACCGCTGTGGCACAGACTTGGGACGCTTAAGGACCGCCACGCGGAGGTGGATTGAGTGGTCACACACTCCCCATCTCTGGGAAGTACAATTCATAGGGCTCTTGGGAGACCATGGGATGCCCGGCGCTAGAGCACCACCTAATGCGGGAGGGCATGTCAGATGCATTGCGAGGTTGCGCCGCGGCATCCAACTAAATGCCCTCCAGAAAGCTACCCAAGAAAATCCTCCCCGGTGAGCCCAATGATGCCCCCCCCCGGACCTGGGGCGATCGTCGCAATCCAGACACAGATCCACTGGGGTCAACGGGGAAGGGCTCCGGTGGCTCTGCCCTGGGGGGGTGTAATCCAGGGGGCATGGTGGCGAGGGGTCCTGGGTCCATCTGCGGAAGCAGGGGCCGAGGGTGATGACCACCAGCATAAAAAGCAAAGTAATAAAAAAGAGTAAAAATCTTAGATGACTGTTTTACATCCTAGTGGAAGTGCATTACTCTCTGTTCGCTGTCGATGTTACCCCACAGGTCTATATCTGGATAAACAACGTGAAAGAGATTAGAGAAATGGAACATCTCACTTCTAAACTTCAATTTTGTCAAGAGCATTTCCCAGAATTTTGGCGTCCTTGGGACCTCTATACTGTGGGAGGCTCCTTACCCTAAGAAAATAGATCACGTTTATGTGCGTAATAACTCTTCTCATCTCCTCCGCCTAGGGTACCCTGATGCCCCTAGCAATTAGCATATTTCACTGGCTACTGTGACTCTGTGTTAGCTCACCTTTTGATGCCTCGATGGATTGACTATTTGTCCCGGTTGGACATGTTTTATGTAACCAGTTCTGGTCATTCTCATTTTTGTAGTTTCTTTCTCTTGTAATCTACATGGTGCCTTATGTATCTTCTTATGCAGTGAACGCTGACCAATTGTGATGTGATTATAATAGCATATGTATCACTGGTCTTTGATCAGTGAAGTAGAGTTACAAAAAAAAAAATTGCAGCTCAAACTAGCTTTTTAGAAAAACATTTTTCATTGCACTGCTTCTTTAAGTCTTGGCTGACATGCTTATATAAAAATATGAAAAGAGAGGTAAAACTGGTAAATTGTCAAACACAATAGATTCAGGACTTTTCCTGCTTTTTACTATCATTCCTGTAATTGTTGTCATTTTGACTTTGACAGTACCATGATTTTCTCTGGACTGTGCCATAATAGAAGTAACATCCCCAATCATGGTTCCAAAGCAGGAACTGGCAACCTGAACAGATGAAGTGTAAGGGAGAAAGATCTTGTTTTAGTGAAAATGCTTTCAGTAATAAGCAAAAACAAAAAAAAAAAAAGAGGAAAAGGAAGGGCAGAAATTCAAAGTTTTGCTGAAAACTGGGAAAACTCTTTAAAATGCAGCAGAGACAAGATTAGGATTTTAGTTTTTACAAGTTAAAACTGGCCTCCATCAAACCGCTCTCTATCGCAATGTCATCAGGAAGCACACTAGGCAGCGACACGAAATTCAGGGGCTCTGCATCATCAATTTTAATGAGCAACGCCCCCTCCCAAACATTTTTTTTTAGCCAGGCAACGTTATCCTTCTGTGTTTGTCCTTTCTTAAAGCAGTAGTATTTGTTAGCTGACAATTTTATCATATAATTTTTTGTTATCAAACATGTATGTGGCATCCTTAGAATAGTAACTAGTGTACATTCAAGTTTCTAAGGTATTTAAAAAAAAAACACACCTATTATAGCTAATTTTGTAATCAATGTATTTTGTATACAGACCCCCATCTCAGGGGGAGGCAATGGACAAGGAAATGATAGAAGGCTTCCTTAGAATGGCAGAAAAAGGGGAGATATTGTTGATGGGGGACCCGAATATGCCAGATGTTAACTGGAGCACCTTTGCTGCAGGCACATCCAAGAGCAGGGTCATTCTTGATGTCCTACAGGGGGCATGCCTCAGACAGCTAGTATTGGAACCCACTCGGGAGGGAGGAATCTTAGACCTGGTACTCCCAAATGGGGATGGAGAAAGAATCTCAGATTTAGAAGTGGGTAGCCATCTGGGAACAAGCGACTGCCAAACAGTGTGGTTCACGATAAACACAGCCATACAGTCAAGCCATACAAAAGCAAGAGTACTGGACTTTAGGAGGGCTGACTTTGGGAAAATGAGAGTGTGCCTCAGAAAAGCACTAGCAAACAGGCAAGGAGGAGGGGTGGAGGAACAATGGGGAGTAATCAAAACAGCCATCACAGAGGCAACAAAAGCCTTTGTGTAAAGCAAATCAACAAAACACAACGAAGGACAAAAACACTATGGTTCTCAAAAGAGGTGGCAGGGAAGGTTAAGGAGAAAAGGATAGCATTCAGGAAATATAAGGAAACACAGAAGAAGCAGGACAGAGAACTTTATCAGTTAAAGCAGAAAGAGGCTGGGAAGGCAGTCAGAATAGCAAAGGCCCAAACTGAGGCAAGGATAGCCAACTCTGTTAAGAAGGGGGATAAGACCTGTTATAGGTACATTAGGGAGCGAAGAAAGACCAAAGGAAGGATACTGAGGCTTAATAAAGGAGAGGGAATGTGGGTAGAGGGTGACAGTGAAAAAGCAGGGATACTGAACAAATATTTCTGCTCAGTATTCACAAAGGAAGAGGAGGGGGAGGTACCTAAACCAAACAAGAAAACACTCTGAAGACGAGGGTCAATACCAGTCCATTTACAGAAGAAAGGGTTCTGAAAGAACTAATAAAATTGAAGGTGGACAAAGCAATGGGGCCTGATGGGATTCACCCAAGAATTCTAAAAGAACTAAGGGTAGAACTAGTGACACCACTGACTACTCTCTTTAACAAATCATGGGAGGATGGGGTGGTACCTGAGGACTGGAGGAGGGCGGATGTGATTCCTCTTCACAAAAGTGGGAGCAGGACAGAGGCAGAAAACTAAAGACCAGTTAGTTTGACCTCAGTGGTAGGGAAAATGATGGAATCACTTTTGAAGGAAAGAATTGTCGAGCACCTAGAGGCCAGTGGGGCACAGGACCCAAGGCAGCATAGATTCACGATGGGAAGGTTGTGCCAGACGAATCTAATAGATTTCTTTGACTGGGTGACCAAAGTAGTAGACCAGGGAAGGGCTGTGGACATGGCCTACCTAGAATTTAGCAAGGCATTTGATACAGTCCCACACAAAAGATTATTACACAAGTTAGCCAGCCTTGGAGTGGGTCCCAAGGTGGTAGCCTGGATAAAAAATTGGCTAACAGGATGCAAAGGGTAGTAGTAAATGGAGTCCACAGTGAAGAAAGGAGGGTTACTAGTGGGGTACCGCAGGGTTCAGTACTGATACTGGTCCTTTTTAATGTCTTTATAAGTGACATTGCAGAGGAACTGGAAGGAAAAGTAGGTCTCTTTGCAGACGACACAAAGATCTGCAATAGGGTTGATACACAAGCTGGAGTGGAAAGGATGAGAAGGGACTTGGCAAGGTTGGAGGAATGGTCAAATCTATGGCAGCTCAGATTCAATGCAAAGAAGTGCAAGGTAATGCACCTGGGAAACAAAAACCCAGGGGAAGAGTACACAATGGGGGTGAGATACTGACAACAGTAAAATGGAAAGGACCTGGGAGTAATTATATCAGATGACCTAAAGGTGGGCAAGCAATGTGAGAAGGCAGTAAGAAAGGCTGGGGATACTGGGATGCATAGGAGAGGCATCAATAGTAGAAAACAGGAAGTTGTTATCCTCTGTACAGACAGTTGGTGAGACCCCATCCGAGTACTGTGTGCAGTTCTGGAGACCCCATCTCCAGAAGACATAGACAGAGTGGAGGCAGGTCCAGAGGAGGGCAACCAAATGGTGCAGGTTCTGCACCAGAAGACATACGAAGAAAGACTAAAGGAGCTTAATATGTAACCCTTGAGGAAAGAAGGAGAGAGGGACATGATAAAACTTTCACCTCAAGGAATCAACAAAGTCCAAGAGGGTAGCATCTTTCAGAAAAGAGATGTGCAAGAACAAGGGAGCACAATTTGAAGATGGGGGGGACTCCAGAGGTAATGTGAGGAAGTATTTTTTTCACATAGAGGGTTGTGGATGCATGGAACAGGCTCCCTGAGGAGGTTGTGGAGTCAAGAACAGTGGGGGAATTCAAAAATGCATGGGACAGACATAAGGCAGTCCTAGTGGGGGGTAGGAGGAAGTAAGCTGTTGGTTAACTAGGATCTGCAGCTTATCTGTTAAGTAGGAAAATGGGCAGATTAGGTGGGCCAAGTGGTCCTAATCTGCCGTCAAATTCTATGTTTCTATATTTCTAATGACGCAAGTCATTAAAATGAAGGCCACTTGGTATTTTTTTTAAATCTCTTCTGTTCAGGTTATATTTTGCAGGGATATCCTGTTCACAGGGATATACTGTACCCTAATTAGTCCATACCCAGCCATCACTGAGATGGCTACCAGGTTGTTCTCCCTGGATTTTCTTCCCCAGCCTCCTCCTCTGTCGTGGGCTGTGCCTTTTAACGGCCACTCGCACACACAGTTTTCCCTGCGGCAAGAGCAAGATCCCTGGCCAGAAGCAGGGGGTCATTGTGGTGACAGAGCTTGCCACCAGCCCTCCCCAGCCAGACGTACTTCTCAGTGGCAGCTGTCTCAGCCCTGGACTGCTTTTTGATGCAATCCCTGTTTTTGAACCTGGGTCACTGGCAGAGCAGCACAAAGCGTTGCCGGTGGGTTATCGGGCAGCATCGCTAAGGTTATCTTTTTAATGTACCTACTAGAGTCATACTGTGGATATAATAGGATGGTGCTGCCACATGTTTTGGGGGGTAAACAACTTAGTACCACACCAAGATATTTAAAGAGCTACTGTACTGCCTGGAATTAATAGCAGCTTACTTATTCCTGTTGATCTGTATGTAGAATTCTTACACTAATTGTTGGGTTATCACTGTTGAACCTATTGTTACTACCATTGTCACTATGTCCCCAATGTCATTTTATTGTGCATGATTAACTGTATGTAACTTATCTTGGGTTGCTCCTGAAATGGGATGCAAGTCTCAGTGAGCCCACTTGGTTAACTAAACTCAATAAAATAAAATTTAAAAACTTTCTGAAGAAGTCTGCTATCAGCTCTTATATCTGAAATATATTTTTTCCTTTCGGTTTGCTAATTGGAAGATTTTTCTTCCTGACAGTACCTAGTGTGATATGTGGAACAGCACTCTTCACGACAGTTCTGTTCCTCCTTATACATAATCAGCACTGTGACCTCATTGACTGGGACATCACTAGTAACGAAGAAGAACCAGTCTGCTGCTGCCTGACTTGTAACTTGACACACATGTCACGAAGGGGGGGGGGGTATGATAGAGACATTCAAGTACCTCAAGGGAACCAACAAGGAGATGTGCAAGAACAAGGGGTTACAATATGAGGCTGGGGGGGACTCAAAGGTAATGTGAGGAAGTATTTTTTCACAGAGAGGGTGGTGGATGCATGGAATAGTCTCCCAGCGGAGATCGCAGAGGCTAAAATAGTAGGGGGATTCAAGAATGCATGGGATAGACAGAAGGCAACCCTAGTGGGTAGGAAAGAGAGGGTAAGCTGCAGATCATTTAGGATCTGGAGTTTAAGTAGGTTGGGAAATGGGCAGTCCTTATCTGACATCAAATTTTATGTTTCAATCAGGAAGCAGGGAGTGAGACGTAACAGTGAGTGAGGTCAGATGGTGATGATGTAGTGGGAGGAACAGAACTAAATATTTCTGCTTCCAGGTAAAGCACTGGTCGTCACAGCACACCCAATACTATGAGGTAGAAAACCATCAAATGAGCACCAAGAAAAAGAAAAGCACTTCAGAAATGAAACCTAATAAGAGACAACTTTTACAAATTACTAACACGTTCTGCCTATTGTTTGGGTGCTATTAGCTCTTTCATTTATTCATGGTGGGCGTGGCAAGGAAGCAGGAATTCGTAGAAATGTATGAATCCCGCATCTCAGTTCAGGAATAAAAAAAAAAAACTGAAAATAAAAATGGGTATGTTGACATTTTTGCCAGAAAAGAACATTATTGTTGAAAAAAAACTACTGGGTGACTAACAAACACTGCTGATTTATTAGTAGCACTATTCATTCTCTTCATGGAACTAATGCAGGTCTTTGGAATTCTATGTCTCTGCATGGCTTCAGAATTCTGAAGAGCACTGCTTTGATAGGTCAGCAGCTTTATTTATTTATTTAGCTTTTGTTTACCAGGTAAGCAAACTAGACAGTCAAGGGCCTATTTTCAGGTGCGACCCAGGAGGATTACAAGTTGAAGGCAGACAATACACAGGTCATAGCATAATACACAGGTAAAACAGTCAACAATACACAGCAGCTGGACGAGTGTAGCAGGACACTAGTTAAGAGTTACATGACCATGGGAGAGCAGTTTACAATAGTATCACAAGACATACGAGGCTAGACTAAGGCTAGAGAGTTTCACTACAAGAGGGTCATTTGACCCGAGGCAGAGCGCATCCAATAAAGGAAAGCATAGGGCATAAAATATACATAGACATGAGAGCACATACATGAGCAAGAGAACAGTTTCGCAGGGAAGATTTCATATATTCTGATTGACCCCTAACTCCCTGACCTGTTCCGGCTCCGAGTGCAGGCCAAGCAGGACACCACTTTGGGGGCCTAGGGGCAGAAACAAGGGGAGGCTTGTTTCAGGAAATCCCAGAGAGAGAGAGGATCTGAAACAGGAGTCGGAGGGAGCAGAACGTACATGGGTGGGGAAGGAGTTCCAAAGCCTGGGTGCGAGGGCAGCGAAAGCACGATCTCCCATGAGGCAGTGCATTTTGGGGACCTGGAGTACCTGTGAGTCGCAAGATCTTAACTGGTACTGAGGGTGGGGAGCTTGAGAAGTTCGGCAAGTGCTAGGGGGTGGCTGTTCTGATGATGTTGTCAATAAGGTTGCCCGTGACAAAAGTGTGGTAGTTGTCAGGGGGGAGCCACTCAAGCCTGGAGTACAACTCGCAGTGATGCGTGAGGCAGGGGGCAGACAGTGTAAAGTGACGTATGTTATTGTAGGTGGTATCCCATTTAGATAGCCAGGTTTTGAGGGTGTGTGTGAAAAGGAGATGAGACCATAGCAGAGCATGGGGAGTAGAACCCCTTTTGCAAGGGCAAGTCGTGCAGCAGGGGTGAGGCAGCTTTTGGCTCTGTAAGCCAGGCCCAGCTTGCAGTTTACGGTCTTGCATACGTTACGCATGTGCAGGGAGAGGTCAAGTTGGGGGTCGAGGGTTACCCAGAGGTACTTGAAGGAGTCAACAACATGTAAGGGGGAAGCCATCAGTACCAGAGATTTTTAGAGGGGCAGGGCAACTTTCTAATTGTAGTCAGAGTTCTGAATCCATGCAGTGACGATCAAAATTTAAAATTCCACGATAACTACCCAGAATGTGATCGGTATATATAAATATATATTTAAAAAAAAAAACACAAAACACATTTTTCATATTACAGTTTATTCAGATGTACTTAATGCAGCAGTGCAATAAAAAATATTTTTTTCCAAAATGCTAGTTTCATCCACAATTAATAAAAACATTAGCATACAAACCAAACCCACTTTTCTGCTTTTTCTGTTCTGTGAATCATTAGTGTTTTTTTTTGTTTGTTTGTTTTTTCTTGATCCAAACCCTTGCTAGGTCTACAATGCTATTTCTATGCCAAAAGTGGTGGCCATCTTTTGTTCTTGAGAAAAAAAATAAATGAAAATATTTATTACTAAATTTAAATCGTGAAACTAGAAAACATTACCACCAAATAAAACTGGAAGATCCCTGAAGTCTTTTATAGTGAAAAAAAAAAGGGTCCAATTTTTAGTCAGATTTTGTTGCACTGCTGCTTTCTTTATGGATTATTTGTGGGATGAATATTCATTCTGAAAACAGAATAAACTGCAAATTCCATCATACTGTAGTTCCTGTCCCCTTTGAAGGGCATAGGATTGGAGTGTAACAGGTCCGTGGCAATGCTGAAGCAGGCCTATTAGGGGTTACACTTAACACTATCAGTTGGAAAAGAATGCTTTTGGCACTCCCATCACCAAATGGAGTGCAAATTTTAGCCAAGAATGATGGGTGGTATTGGGTAAAGTAGGTAAAAAGAGAGAACTCACATTGCCGTAGTCGATGTAGAAGACATGAACTTTAGTAGGCGATTCCAGTTTCTCCACACGAGCTCTGTACCTGTCAGGGGGAAAAGGAAGGAAGGATAATTCATCAGTAGGCTATTCAGCTGTTTCAATGTTCTATCACTCCTTATCAAGTTATACCACCACCCCCCCGCCCCCAAAAAAAAAATTCAAGATAATGTCTGGGAAAATATCATCTATAGCACCAAGACGCTGCTTGGAAGCTGCCCTCCTGGTCCACTGTGAGAGTACCCTCCTCAAAATGGTCTTCCTAGTGTTTGGCTATGCAGACATGGTATGTGGTGTTGCTGCCCAAACTGCAGTGGCCAGACTGGGCTCCCACTTTTACACCTTTTGCCATTTTGCCCTTAACTTCCTTCCCTGCATTCACTGTTCCCTCTATTTCAATCTCTCTCCCATCCCTTACTAGAGGGCAGACTCCTTTCTCACTCCCACCTCCTTTCTATCCAAGTTGCTGTTCAACTACATCCCTTTAACTCACCTCTCCCTATCACATCCCCCCTCCTACCCCCTTCCCAGACCTCTGCTTCTTCTCAGTCTCCCGCTATAAAGCCACAGCTAGGCAATCTGCCTTCTCCTCTTGACTCTTTCTGGAATGACCTACCTCCTGCCCTCCACTCCTCCTTCCTCTCGTTGAAAGCTCTCCTCACACATTTCCCGTTGCAACTAGCTCTATCCTCTCATGCCCTATCTTTGCTGCTATCCGCAGTTCCTGCTCCCCCATGTTCCTCCCCGTTGCTAAGTTTGCTTTTATCCACAACTGCTCATCCTCTCCCCTTATACCTCCCACCTACGCTCCAGCTGCTTCTCCTGAGCGAATGCTAGATATCGTCAATTTTTCAAGTAGTTCTGATTACAAAGCTCCTGTAACTGTATTTATTTTTTTGTAATTTTATTTTACATTTGTTCATTTCTTATATAATTTCGATATTTGTGTTTTTGTGCCCATATCGCTCAAGAAAATGCGCAATTATTACTCACTGAGCTGAACAGGTTAATACATCTATCAAATCAAATGTAGTCTCACCCATTTTATTGCTACACTGCATATTATTGTATTTTACCTTTACTTTCCAACTATTTATATTTAATTCATTTGATTCTTTACATTGCTACTGTCCTGTTTTATAGTATATGGTTCAATGCTGTTGTGTATGGAAATCCATACACTTCCAGATGCTGCTGCACCACAGTAGTGATGTCAGAATGTTGGAACACAGTAGCCATGTCACTACTGTGGTACAACACCGGACAATGATGTGTCCACTAGGATTCCTTCACGCTTACCAACACTGCAGATTCATTACAAAAGACAAATCAGGATGACTGCAAACAGCCGAAGTGAACGGTTTGCTAAAAGATTAAATACTAGAAATGCTACCAGCTCATGTAGTCATAACTTAAATCGAATAAAATGTTTTATCCTGTTTGCTCTGTTTTCTGTTTATTTGACCTCAGTTCAAGACGAGGGTTAGAAAGAAGTTAAATGAATTAAAACATGAACTATTTGAAGAAATGTATGAGCAACTATGCACAACAGTTCTGATGTTTCCATCCCAGGGAGAGATGACATCTGATCATAGAGCCCTACTGAGCTTCAGTCGAGGTCTATGATGTCATCTCACCCCTCGATGGAAACAGCCTTTTTGTGGATGGTGCCCCATACATTATTCAATACACTGTACTCCTGTTTGTTTCTGTAATCCCCTCCCGCTCCTCCTGGGTTGCACCTGGTAATGAGCTCCAGCTTAGTGTGCGTCACCTGCTCAAAAAATTCTAAATAAATTAACCCTTAGACTGCTGCCAGAATTAGAGCATATAGAAATTCTGGACAGATATATCAATCCGAGGCACAGCAACAGGTTAAAATAAATACATTTATTTATGTGAATGTCACTGTATTTCCATCAAACTGAAAACAAAAGTGCCAGCACTGAGAAAGGAAAGGGACAGAGACAGAGAAAGGAAAGAAAGAGATTAGAGAAAGGAAGATAGAGCACAAAAGACAGAAGATGGTAAACTATGCATGAATCAGCCACTACCATGTGAATATTTTTATTAGGGGGCCCTACATTATCCATTGTACCGCAAAGGAAAATTAAAATCCAACCCCAGCAAAAATCAAAGAAGCTACAAAGGTTTTCGGTGTTTAGCCACAGAAGATCCATTGGTCCCCTGAGCAGCTGTGCTTACTGTTAAGTGCTCACAACTTTACCCTCCCAAAGGAAAATGATTCAACTTACTGCTTTAGATTTTATGAAAGGAAAAACGGAATGAGATAGACTGTTTCATTCAGGTAGTGAAGGTAATTTTGCAAATCATTTTAGTTCCACTACATGACTGAGGGCCTCATAAGAAACATACCAATTAAGACTATCTTTAGAAACTTGTCTCCTCAGCCAGAAGTGTATGCTTCCATGAGATAGCTTGTGCATTCTGAACAGCTGCAGAGGTAGCAGACCAATTTATTTGTCAGGAGGGAAGATACTGTATCAGACTCATGGCCCCCTTCTTCTGCTGCTTGGAAGTCTCCAACTACTTAATCCAAGAAAAAGGCAGGGTTCATAATTGCCAGCCAAATGCACATCTGTAGTCTCAGGATATTGCAGAGTCCAGGTGCCCTTCAGTCTGTCATTTATGAGCCCTGCACAGGGACAAAGTATGAACCAGCACCCATGACTAGACATTTACAAGTGTTACGAATGTGCAACAAAGGACCCCGGGGAAACCTCACTACTGTCATTAATTTATTTAATCATTTTTTTTTTTTATCACAAATAGGCCAGTTGAGATGCAACACTTCTTTTGTGGGATCTTGCTTCCATCCATTTCTACTATGGCTCGGTGGACCAGAGCACTGGGAGGTTAAGTGGCTTGCTCAAGGTAACAGTACATATTTGGTTACAGTGGGATTCAGACTTGGGATGTCTTGGCTCTCAAGGCTGTGTTCTAACCACTGCACTGCATTACTTCCAAAAAGAGGCAGGAGCTTCTTTTTTTTTTTTTTAAATACACTTAATGTTCCTGTTCTGCAGACCCACCCCTCAGTCATCAGCTACCTCCCAGTCCCACTGCTCATCCCTCCCTTGAGGAGCTGACCTCTCATGGATTACTTCAAGCTTCAAGACCCCCCTCCCAAGTACCATATCCAGTGCTCCTGTAGGGAAAGGGTAGCAGCCTGGGCCCTGAAAGTAGCATTCACTTCATTTTTCTGGGCCCAGGCATTTCCCATTTTCATCCTTCCCTTGGGATGTCAGAGGCTAGGGCTCCACCGAACACACAACATACAACCAGTGGACGTCCCCCTACCTAATCACTCTGCCTGTAGTATTATCTGTGGTCACCCAGGAGGTGCTAACATGGCAGAGTTGGGCTGTCCTCCTCCCTGGGGGATGCAACAAGTGCTATCCGCAACACTCAAGCCTTACTGCTGCCGACCCTCAGAACAATCCTTGCTCATTCCCAACCTGCGTCGCCAGCATCGGGAGCAGCAGGAATGCCGCTATAGCTACAGCATTCAATATCACTCAAAACTCCCTGCAGAAATTGATCAAATGGGAAGTGCTACCAGTAAATGTTAGGGAAATTTCCACTATGGAGATGAAAACCAACAGTGGACCAACCCTCTGGGAACCCACGGCTATGTGATCCACCGCTTACTCCTGGGCATACTAATTCTGTTGTGATTTATGCTCTTTGTGGCCCTCCAGTCTTCAGGTAATTAAATGCCTCATCCTAATCCAGCAACGTTATTCCCCACAAGGAACTGAGCCAACTTGAGTATATATATATATATATATATTTTTATTTATTTATATTTGCTGGTTTTTAGAAGTGAGACTTACAAATCTGACCCTTAGGATACAGCAAAAACAGGTTACTCACTTGTAACTGTAGTTCTAGGAGTGGTATATGTGTACATTCACACTTCTGGCAGTATCCTTTCCGTTTAAATAACTTGCCGGAAGTCTTCAAGCTGGTTCCTCCCATCCACCTGGGTGGTAACTCCCTCAGCACGACCTTGTGACGTCAGATCTTACCCACTGGAAGCAAGAGTCAGTAAGCCACTTGCCAGGGGAGGTCAGGTGGGTTGTGTGGTTGTACACCATATACCACTCCTAGAACTACTGTTAGGGGAAACTGTTTAACCAGGAAAGGCACACTAAGCTGAAATCTTGTTTACAGGTGCAACCTGGGAGCACAAGGAAGTTAAGTGACTTGCTCAGGGTCACACAGTATGCAAGTGGGGGCTGTGGGATTCAAAAACAGGTATCCAGGTTTGCAGCTCAGAGCCCTAAACCTCTGCGCTATACTGTTACAGGTGAGAAAGAACAGGTTACTCACCTGTAACAGTAGTTACAGGAGTGGTGTATGTTGTTCATCCACACTGTTTGGCATTGTCCCCTTCCACTTTAAATCTGCCGGAAGTCTTCAAGCTGGCTCCTCCCACCCACCCGGGTAGTATATACCTCGGCTCTGCCCCATGACGCCAGATCTTAGCCTACTGGAAGCCAGGTTGTGTGATCCGCAGCAGGGTAGGTCGGGTGGGTCCATGTGGATGAACAACATATATCACTCCTAGAACTACAGTTACAGGTGAGTAACCTGTTCTTCTAGGATCGTGGATATGTTGTTCATCCACACTGTTTGGCAAACCCCAAGCAGTTCTCCGGGAGGAGGGAGGCAAGGCGCACACCCCCTACTTAGGGAACAGAGATTGGAGAACTGAAGCCCAAAACCAGCATCCCAGTGTGACTCAAGGTCGATGTGGTAGTGGGTGATAAAGGTGTTTGCTGACTTCCAGGTAGCAGCCCGACAGATTTCCTGGATGGGGATGTCCCTGGAAGCAGCCACCGACGCAGCAGTATGGTGGGTAGAATAAGTTCTTATCCCTCTGGGAGGCTCCTTGCCCGCCAACTCATAGCACAGACCTATGCATGATGTAATCCATATTGCAATAGTCCGCTTCACTGCAGGTCTGCCAGAAGTGGCTTCAGCGTAAGTGACAAACAGCTGGCGAACCTCTCCACGAATATCCGCCGTCCTCTCCTTATAATAGGAGAGCGCACATCTCAGGTTCAAAGTATGGAGCCTGTACTCAGCGTCCGAGGTGTACTTAGGGTAGTAAACCGGCAGAGTCAACACCTGGTTAAGGCGAAACTCTGAAACCATTTTCAGAAGGAATTTCAGGTGGGGGCGCAGGACAACTTTGTCCCTGTGGAAGACCAAATAAGGGGAGTCCACTGAAAGCACCTGGAGCTCTCCTGTCCTTCTGGCTAACGTGATAGCCACCAGGAAGGCTGTCTTCGACAAGTGTGACAGCTCACACTTGTGCATGGGTTCGAATGGCTTGCCCATGAGCTTTGCCAAAACCAGCAGCGAATCTCATGGAGGTGGAGGTTCACGCACCGGAGGGGATATGTAATCCAGGCCTTTGAAAAAATGCCCGACCACTGTCTCCTACACCAAAGTCGGCTGACCGGCCCACGCCCGGTAAGCAGAAATGGCTGCCAGGTGCACCTTAAGGGTCGAAGACAGACCCCTTGAAAAGAGACCAAAGGTAGTCGAGAATGTTAGCCACAGAACAGGATAAGGGGTCCAGACCCTTACCGTGACACCAAATGGAAAATCTTTTCCATTTGAAGGCGTAACATTTCCTGGTTGATTCCCTTCTAGATGCCTCCACCACGGTGTAGACATCTTCGGAAAGACCCAAAGCCTGGAACTCTAGTCGCTCAAGTACCAGGCTGTGGGGTGCAGGGATTGAAGGTCCGGATGGAAGACCTTCCACTGGTTTATTTTATTTATTAGCTTTTGGTAACCAGGTAAGTGCATTCGGCAACAATCCTGCCTATTTTCATGCATGACCCGGGAAAGTACAAATTACAAACGAGTAAGTACATACAGTTTACAAGATACGGTTTCCAAACAATACAGGGTAAATACAGTAGTACAGGAGATCACTGAGATATAACATAGTCAGGGGGTAACAATTGTTGACCCAGTAAATAGTGCAGAATCGTAACAGCAAGGCTAGGGTTTATAAACAGACAAGAGAGCAAACACCGTAGAGTAAGAAAAACCAATAAGGAGGACACAGAGAGAGAGAGAGAAATCAGGTACAGACACAGGAATCAAGTGCATGAAGGTGGGGAAAAAGTGCAGATTTAAAAGCTGAGTGAGATGAGGAGCTCTTTAGGTAGGTAGGTAGGGAGTTCCAGAATTTAGGGGCAAAATGGGCGAAAGCAAGCTCCCCCAATTTTGTTGAGCAGTGAGGGACGAAGAGCAGAGACAGGTTAGAGGACCTCAGAGTTCGGGATTGGATCATGGGGGAGAGCATGGCCGCAATACTGTCCGGGCGGGGCAGTCTACTCATAGAGTCAATAAAACAACCCCGGGAGAAGGAACGCTGCGATTTGGGGGACAACCAGAGCAATGAGGAGTATCGGAGACAGTGATGAGTAAGGCAAGGGACCGATAGGGCAAACCTACAGATGTTGTCATAGGAGGCGTCCCATTTATGGAGGATACCCGCGTTTGCATGAGATAGAATGCGGAGAGCATAAAGTAGCCTAGGAAGCAGCGTACCTCGCGCCACAGAGGTTCTGGCAGCAGGGGTAAGGGAGTGTTGCATGCGGTAGGCTGCACCTAACTTGGCATTCACAGATCTACATACCTCATTTATATGTGCAGAAAAATCTAGCACAGGATCTAGGGTCACACCAAGGTATCTGAAGGAATCAGTTGTCTTGACTGCCATCCCATCACCGCTGAGCACATGAAGCTTAGTAGACTCAGTATGAACTTTCCTGGCAGATCCAAAGAGCATGGCTTGAGTCTTCGGGAAATTGAGAATGACAGCGTTGGAGGAGAGCCAGTTTTAGATCAGTTGGAATGAGAAGGAGAGTGAGTGTTAATTTCAAGGACAGACCGGGAGGCAGAGTAGAGCACCAAGTCATCAGCATACATGATGGAGTGACAGTTCGGAAGAGAGATGGGGGTATCGTTAGTAAAGATGGAGAAGAGTAAAGGTCCTAGAATAGAACCTTGGGGGACACCACAGGTGATGGGGGCAGGGGGTGAAAGAACTTTTCTGAAGGAGGTGGACGGGGATCGGTTGATGAGGTAACTACTAAACCAGGACAGGGTAGATTCAGAGGCTCCAAGTAAGCAGAGTTTGTTCAGGAGCAAAGGATGATTAACCCAGTCAAATGCCTTGCTGAGGTCGATGAAAACTGCACCAGTGAAGAGTCCTTTGTCCATATTCGATTTTATATTGCTAGTGAAGAGCGTGAGGGCAGTCGTGGTACTATGTCCAGTCCTGAAACCGTGTTGAGCAGGAGATTGAATATTAAAGTTCGATAGATGCGTGGAGATCTGGCGATGAATTAGTTTCTCCAGCATCTTACTGAGGATTAGTAGTAGGGCAATGGGCCAGTAATTGGCTAGTACTTTTGGGTCACCTTTTTTGAATACTGGAATAACCTTGGCAACTGTCCAAGCTGTGGACACTGTAGCGGTGCAGATAGACAGATTATACAGGCTGGTAATAGGTGTAGCGAGTAGGTGTGCACCAAGTCTTATTATCCTTGGTTCAATACCATCAGACCCAGGGCTACCTGGGGGAGGGATGGATATAAGTAACTGCAGAACATCCGACCATGCTATATGAGGCAGAGTAAGCGGCACAGACGCTGAGAACAGGGGTTGGGGGTGGGAACACAGAGTCCTGGAGGGGAGATGTTAGGAGCCTTGGTGAAGAGTAGGTTAAAAGCATTGGCTATGGTACGAGGGTTGTTGCACAGAGTATCGTATATTAGCAAATCCTTGGGAGATGGATGCCTGGTGTTACCCAGTATCTCATTGATCTGGCTCCAGTACTTCTTAGGGTCAGAGGCAGAAGACTGGAGGAGTTTCCGGTAGTAACTGCTCTTCGCAGCACGGACCTCTTTCTTACAGGCATTACGTAAAGAGCGATAGGAGTCAAAGTCAGGTTGAGCAGAAGAGGATTTCCATTTTGGCCAGGCCTTGTCACGTTCCTTGAATAGGTGCAGGAGAGGCCACTGCAGCCACATGGTCATCCGCCCTCTGACCCTCCGCGTAGAGACGGGGATATGTTTAGACTGTAAAGCTAGCAGAGTGGAGGTGAAGTGCTCCGTGGCCTGATTAATGTCGTTAGTTTGAAATAGAGGGGACCAGTCGGCATGTCTTAAGTCAAGTAGGAAAGCTGCAGTATCCAGATAGAAGTTGGAGGACGACAGAATCCTAGGAGGAGGGTGAACAGCAGAAACCCCCCTTATGCAGTAGACAGGCAATGGTTACTAATAGTGTCGGGCAGTACCCCAGTAGAAGAGTAGCAGTCCTTGCGGTTGGTGAGGATCCAGTCAATCATGGAGCGACAGTGGTTATTCTGGGTTATCCGAGTGTGGGAGGAGATAAGTTGCTCAAGGTTAGCCTTGCTGATAGTCGAGGCAAGGGAAGAGGAGTTAGGACCCAGCCAGTCCAGAGTAAAGTCACCCAGGCAGACCACGTCATTGTTCTTAATTAAGGCAGGAATCAGACCAGTGAGCTCCTCAAGACCAAGTTTGCTGTCACGGTTGGTTGAGAGATATCAGATCCGGGCATGTGCAAAGCCGCTCCGGGGGACTGCTTCTAAGGCTGAGGAGATCTGGATACCAGAACTGGTGCGGCCAGTCTGGGGCTACAAGAGTCACTTTCGCCTTGTCCCTCCTCACCTTGAGTAACACCTTGTGGATCAGGGGAAATGGAGAGAAGGCATAGAGGAGGCCTGGGGTCCAAAGCCCCGAGAAGACATCCCCCTGCAGCGAGCCCTGTTGAGGGGGCCGGCATGATACAGCCTCAGCTTGGCATTTTCCATAAAGGCAAACAGGCCCACCATCGGTTTGCCCCAGTAGAACAGGGTCTAAGCTACCTCTGGATGGAGAGACCACTCGTGGGATGTCTGGCCTATTCGGCGGAGAGCATCCGCCAGCTGGTTCGAGGCTCCTGCCACATGGATGGCTAGGAGATCCGCCTCCAACCGGCTTACGAGGGTCCAGATGCAGAGCACCTCCTTGCACAGCAGACAGGAGTGCGTGCTGCCCTGTTTGTTGAGGTAGTACATGGTTGTGGTATTGTCCGTTTGGACTTGAACCACTTGACCCCGGAGCTGAGGAGAGAAAGCTGACAGTGCCAGTCTGACTGCTCCAAGCTCAAACAGGTTGATGTGGCATTGGGACTCCTCAGGGGTCCAGAACCCGTGGGCCCTGGTGTCCCCCATGTGGGCTCCCCAGCCCATGAGAGGCATCGGTCATAAGTATGACCATCGGCTCAGGGCGGACAAACGGGATCCCTTCCTGCAACCGTTCTGGGGCAGTCTACCATTGGAGAGCGTCCCACATCTTCTGGGTTACAGTGATCAGCTGGTCGAAATGACCATAACGCTGAGTCCACTGGTTGGTCAGCTCCCATTGGAGGGGGCGCATGTGCAACCGGGCCCAACGGACCACCGAGGTGCACGCCCCCAATTAACCCAGAAGGCGCAGAAAGTCCCGGGCAGGGCGCAAGTGC
The DNA here is from genome assembly GCA_016271365.2 of Neoceratodus forsteri. Taxonomy (NCBI): domain Eukaryota; kingdom Metazoa; phylum Chordata; order Ceratodontiformes; family Ceratodontidae; genus Neoceratodus; species Neoceratodus forsteri. Next base: position 151,977,340 of record CM028131.1, on the reverse strand, counting down.
CCAACCAGAAATGATTGGGAAAAGGAGGAGAGAACCTCCACCCTGTCCGCCAGGAGCCGAGCTCTGGCTTGACAAGAGTCAAGCTCTGCCACGATGAAGGCCATCATCTGGGAAGGCAGGAGTCCTGACTCGGCCTCGTTGATCAGGAGGCCGAGTTGGGAGCAGGTCTGGAGGGCCAGATCCCTGGACCTCTCCACCTCCTGTTGGGTGGAACCTGCCAGGAGCCAGTCGTCGAGGTAAGGGTAGATTCTGACTCCTCGAAGCCGAAGATGGGCCACCACTACTGCAATACATTTGGTGAAGACCCGTGGGGCCGATGACAGGTTGAACAACATGGCTCGGAACTCGTACAGGGTCCCCTCGACTCTGAAGCAGAGGAACTGCTGATGGGACGGATGGACTGGGATGTGAAAGAATGCATCCTGCAGATCCAGTGAACAGAACCACGTTTCGCTCCAAGGATGGTATGATCTGGGACAGAGTGACCACCTGAAAGGTGCGAGACCTGAGAAACCGATTCAGGTCATGGAGATCAAGAATGGGGTGCCAACCCCCTGTCCGCTTGGGCACCAGGATGTACCTGGAGACAAAGAATGGGTCTGCTGGAGGATCTGCCACAGGAGCTACTGCCTCCTTGCGGAGGAGCTGAGCTATGTCATCTCGAAGAGCCGACTGGGTGCACGCGGAAATCCGTCCCTCCCGAGGGGCGTGGGCTCGGCTGGGAGGGTACTGCTCGAACTCTAGAGACAGTCCCTGACTGACCACTTCGAGAACTCACCTGTCCGAGGTGATAGCCGACCAGGCGGAAAGGAAGTGGCGGAGCCAGCCCCCCCCCATGAGAGGGCCCAGAGCTGGCGTGACGGAGATATGGGTGGCAACCTCATCCCATCAATGGGCAGGCTTGGAGGAGGAGGCTCCAGGACCTGAGCCTCGGCCTCCTTTGCGGGTCTGTTGGGGTCCAGACTTGGGCCGAGGGCACCAAGCTTGAGCCTGCTGCTGATGCTGATGTCCTCCTTGATTGGAGGGCTGCCGGACCGCAGGGGAACAATGCCGAAAAGGCTTATTCTTCTTCTGCTGGTTCTTGCCCGAAGAACCCTTGGCAGAAGTGGCATCCAAGGTGGCACTGGACTGCTCTATGCGCTGTAGGTGACCAGCCACTCCTGGACTGAACAGGTCAGTCCCCAGGAATGGCACATCAGCTAACTTGTGCCGAGTATCCGCTGGGAAGGAGGAGAGCCTCAGCCAAGCCCTGCGGCAAGAGGCCACTGCGGCGGCCATTGAGCGGGCACAAAAATCCCTGATGTCCAGGGCCATCTGGAGCTGCTGTTTGGTAACAGCATGACCCTGGTCATGGAACTGTTTGACCGTGGTCCACATGTCCACAGGGAGATGAGGGAGGACTTCGTCTAATGACCGAGAAGGGCATGAGAGAAGTATGCCATAATGACAGCCGAGCTGGCCTGATGAAGGCCCAAAGAAGAGGCCGCACAGACATTTCGGGCAGTGTGGTCCATATTTTTGGACTCTTTGTCTGGAGGTCGGTCAGTGTTGGCCGAACTACCAGTACGCCTGAATACAGAGGTGGTCACCAGGCTCTCAGCCGAAGGGTGCTCTGTGAACCCCTGCAAGGGACCCCATGGGCACTGCATACTTGTGGGCCATGCGGGCAGACAGTGCTGGGCATGATGCAGGGTGCTGCCAAAGTTCAAGGGCCAGGCCAACAACGGCTTCAGCCAGTGGAAAGGCCTCCATTGGGGTATCCCCTCTCTTAAGAATATCTGTGAGAGGGTACTCCGCCTTTTTTTTTGGATAGATTCCAGGGGCATTCCCATGGAGTCGGAAATGAGACGGAGAAATCCCTTGGAAGGAGGAAGGGCCTTCCTCTATCCCTGTGCCAATGGACGACTCATCATCCCCAGGATGAGAGTGCAGCCCAGTGACATCAGAGTCCGAAGAGTCATGATCCAGCGGTCTACCACCTAAATGGAGGCAGTATAGCGCAGTGGTTTAAGGCTCTGAGCTGCAAATCTGGTGGCATCCAACAGACCAGACCTGGGTTTGAATCCCACAGCTTCCACTTGCATACTGTGTGACCCTGAGCAAGTCACTTAACTTCCCTGTGCTCCTAGGTCGCTCCTGTAAAAAAAACTTTCAGCTTAGTGTGCTACTCCTGGTTAAACAACTAAATAAATCACCCTCGATCTGCCGAGGGAGGTCACGGGTGACCGTAACTGACAGACGTCGGGGAAGTCTCTTTCGAGGGAGCCCCTCCCGCAGGCTGCTTAGGTGGCAATTCCACCAGAATAGGCCGAATCGGTCTCACGGGCAGAGGAGCAAGAGCTTTCGGTTCCGGAGGGGTCGGCTTAGGCCTGGGAGGCTAAAGCCAAGTAATGGCCAGGGTGGGCAGCGGAGCCGGCTTCTGCCCAGTCAGGATCAGCTGTTGCCACATAAGGTCCTCATAGCGTCGACGTAGTTTCCGCCGGAGCCTCTCCTCGTCCAAGGAGGATGACCTGTGGTGTCGCCTCTTCTTTGAGAGCTTATGGCTCTTTCTTGGTTGTTCAGCCAAGGGGGTTCAGGACCTCGACCGAGATCGGGGAGGCCGACTCGGTCGATCGGGAGACACTGGTGGGATCGGTGAAATCCTAGGGTCCGGAACCAGATCCTTGATGGGGACGCCAGCGGGCTGGGTCTCCTCATCAGGAAATACTAGGACCAGAGTTCGTTCTAAGGAGTCATCAGCCACGGCCGGCGACAAAGGGTCGATCGGGTCGAGGATTATCTCGACCTCGTCGGCCACTTCCTCGGTCCCCTGGCTAGACGGAAGATCCGTAAAGCCGTCAGCAAAGGAGGCGATCTCGACCGAGGTCGAGACTGCATGCTCTTGAGACTCAGACCTCTCGGTCCCAAGATCGTCTTCATCAAAACAAAGATGAAGGTTCTTTTTCTCTCTCTTCTGACAGCGAGAGGAGTGCGAGCCCAAGGGCATCTCACCCCTCACCCCTGGTGGGGAGAGAGTGGCACAACTCTTTAAAAAAAACGGTAAAGGTGGAGCCTAGGTTGAGAGGAACAAAAAAGCTTCGACTGGCCGAAGCGCGAGCGGCTTCTTCCTCGAACGCCTTCATGTGTTCCAGCTGCTCGGCGAGGCTCGCGGCCGCGGAAACCGCCCACCTAGCCTTCTTGGACTTCACCGGAGGGTTCCTTTTTCTAGTCTCCCCAGCTTCAGGTGTGCCTTGCGGTCGTCCAGGACGTTGGGATGGAAGGCCAAGCAATAACTGCAGGACAAGGTGTCATGGTCGACACCTAGGCAGTAGACACACGTGAGGTGGGGATTGGTGCGCGACATCTTCTGGCCGCAGGGACACCGGCGAAATCCAGGGGAAGATTTTTCCTCCATGATCGATGCTGCAAAAGCGCGATCGTTAACTCAAACGAGTTTCAATTTCTGTAAAACTGACGATTTGAAAGCCAGGGCCTAGAAAATGCGAGAGCACAAGGGAGGCAACCTGTATCTTCCAGCAGAAAGGAAGATCTGGCGTCATGGGGTGGAGCTGAGGTGTATACCACCCAGGTGGGTGGGAGGAGCCAGCTTGAAGACTTCTGGCAGATTGAAAGTGGAAGGGGACAATGCCAAACAGTGTGGATAAACAACATATCCACGCTCCTAGAACCTGTTTTTCTAGGGACATGGATATGGTGCACTATCCACACTTCTGGCAGACTCCAAGCAGTTCTTCAGGGAGGCGGGGACAAGGCACACACCCCCTACTTAGGGAACAGAGATTGGAGAATCGAGGCCCCAAAACCAGCATCCTGGCATGACTCAAGGTCAATGTGGTAATGGGAAATGAAGATGTGTGCTGACTTCCAGGTAGCAGCCTTGCAGAGCTCCTGGATAGGGATATCTCTGGAAGCAGCCAATGAGGCAGCGGGATGTTTGGTGGAATGAGCCCTAAGCCCTACAGGAGGCTCCCTACCAGCCAACCTATAGCAGAGGTCAATGCAGGAGACTACCCACCTGCCAATCATCCACTTTGCTGCCGGTCAGCCAGGTGCGGCTTCAGCATAGGGGAGAAATAGCTGGTGAACCTCTCCCCAAACTCCAGCCATGCGCTCCTTGTAATGGGCAAGCCCTTGCCTCAGGTCCAGAGTATATAACCTGTGCTCAGCTTCCAAGGTACAGCATGGCTGGTGAAGAACACCAGGAGAGTCATCACCTGGTTAAGGCGAAACTCCGAGACAATCTTCGGGAGAAACACTGGGCTGGGGCGAAGTACAACCTTCTCCCTATGGAAGACCAGGTAAGGAGACTCCCCTGAGAGCGCCTGGAGCTCACTGATTATTCTGGCGGAGGTGAAAGCCACCAAGAAGGCAGTCTTCCATGTCCTGTGAGAGATGTCGTACCTGTGCATCGGTTCAAATGACTTGCCCATGAGCTCTGCCAACACCAGCAACAAGTCCCAAGGTGGTGGTGGTTCATGCACCGGAGGGGAAATGTGAATATGGTGACTCCCTGCTCCTTTTGTAACAGCTTACAGATGCCCAAAATGTATCTCTGTGGCCCAGATAGGGTTACCACCCACTACATGTAATCCTCCCATGCTGTTAAGGGCCTAGCTAATTTTTCTTTACTCCCAGGTGAACTGATAAAATGTTGGACCTGAAGATAGCTCATAAACTCCGAATTACCCCAACCAAAATTTTCCTTGTCCCTACTAAACGTATAAATGCAATGATTTATCAGCATAGACTCATTTTAGCTTATTGTTTAAAACTTCAGGAGTTTTTTGACCTTAAGACCTTGTGAAGAAATTTTACTGTTAAATAATGAATTATATGTTCAGGTGTCAGGATTCCAAATTTTCGGTACAAGTCACAGTGACATTTTCGTTTGTTTTGATGGGTAGCAAACCTGATAATGTTATTGAATGCGACCACATACTTCTGAAAAGTTGCATTTGGCAAATTATACAGCAAAATAGATACGCATTCTAGTGCAGGAAGTAGCACCTGGTTTACTATGATTCTTTTAACAGGCAAAGTTAAGCTATGTTTGTTCCAGAAAAGGTAACCCAGCGTGTCGTTAATTTGTTTGTCACCTTTGTAACATGGTCTTGAAAAGACAATGTATTATCAAGCAGTAGTCCTAAATAATTAAAGTAGGCACCTCTTCCAGCTGGACTCTGACCATTCTTACTAAATATAACCATCTTATTTCCTTCTAGACTTGTCTTGGTTCGAAAGACCATAGTTTTTGTTTTCTTTTCATTTAGTAACAGTTTATTTTCTGTAAACCACTTTTGTAAAGCATTGTATGACTGTTGTATTTTCATTTCTAGGTCCACTCCTGTCCTCCCAGTACAGTAAAGCACTGTATCATCTGCATAAATTATGTCTGAAACTTCCTTGCAGATTTCCAGCAAGTCATTTACAAATATAGAGAACAGGAGTGGCACCCCAGTATGTATTGTTCTCATAGTAGAGTTTACTGGTCCAAATTTAACTGTTTTCTGTTTAGTAAGTAATGTCTAAACCAATCCAGTGTGTAATTTCACACTCCTATATTTTCAAGCTTACAGATCAATACGGGGTGGTACACCAGGTCGAAGGCCTTGGTCAGGTCAACAAAAATTCCCCTAGTGAGCAAACCATAATCCTTTCCATCATAAGTGTCACTGGTCAACCTGACCAAGGCCCTCGACCTGTTGTACCCTCCACTAAAGCCATATTGATCTTGTGCTAGGAGTGATTTTCTTCTAAATATTTAGACAGCTGATTAAAGACTACATTTTCTAGGAACTTTGCTAAAGCACGTAAAACTGAAATAGGCCTGTAAGTTAGAAATCAAATGCTTATCTCCCGTTTTATATATAGGTGTTACGACTGCTGTTTTACAGCAGTTTGGTGGCTGATTTGTACATAAGGATAAGTTAAACAGATGTGTCACTGGCTTAGTTAGTTGTTTTGCTGACTTTTTTTTTTTTTATTTAAGTGTTTACTGTCCTTGGCCTGCCCGCAAGCATCTTTCCTCCAGTCTCTGGTCGCCGCCTCACTCCTGGCATCCCCATGCCCTGTATCCCCACGGATTACCCCCGTGGCAGGAAGAAGGGAGGAGGGCCATCCTCCCACCTTCCCAAGTACATATCTGGAGTGGGCCTGGGAGTTCCTGAGGCAGTGGTGCTGGAGGGGCTTCCATAGAGCCGGCAGCCATGTTTTCACTTTTTGTTTGGTCCCTTTCCTCTCGCAGCCGTGAAACATCACGAAGCCATGTTACTTGTCTCCCTAACTCTGGCACTACCCCTCATCCTCCACCGTGAGGCAGCCAAGGAGCAGGATGACATACCCACCCATCCCCAAGAGAGGAGAGCAGTCGTTGGATGCTTGATCCTCTCCCTCCTCTGCTGAACTCTGGTGGCCCGTGCTCTCTCCCGAACACGGGTCGCCAGCATGGCGCGAGGTGTAGCGTCCAGTGCACAGGGCCGGCTGCTTGCTGCTGTGTTTAACAGTCTAGGGAATAAACCATCCACATCTGGGCCCTTATTACTTCCCAAATTTAGTCAGGAGAATGTAGATTTCCCTTTCTTTTACCTTAAGAGTTAAATGTTTTTATGCATAGTTTACCATAATTTCTACTATTCCGCCTCTTGGAATCTTGATTTAGTTTTTTTTTTAAATTAATTTACGTTTTTCTCCCAGCAGGTCAGCTTCGGCAGTTCTCATCCCTGTCCCTGCCTCCCCCACCCGGCATCTATCAACTTGACTAACCACCCCGGGAAGTCACGGCGGTGGTCATATGGCACTGCAGGGGCAGGTAGGGAGGGCTTCACAAAGCCGTAGCCTTCCTTTTAGATCCATGTTTCCCAAGCTGACATGCGTGAGACTTGTGCATGTGGAGGAACAGGCACACCCAAGCCACAGAGTCCCGCAGCCTCTTCCACTGCCCTCCTCAATCCGCACTACCACCTGGCCTCCACAAGGTGGCAGTCATTCAGTAGAGCGTGCAGCCCCCCAGAAAAGAGAGCACCTGCTACCACACAATCCTTTCCTCACTGGCCAACCCCCAGCAACCCATGTTTGTGACCAAACTCGGGTCGCAGATGTGGCAGGAGGTAAGGCACTAATAGTGCCGCAGCCTCAACCCTCCATGACACTGAGCTGGGCTGGCCTGATTTAGTTGGTTTTTAAACAACGACATGTCTGTAAAAAATTAATTAAATGCATTCGCTAATTGCAGATTATCATTAATTTGTTGTTCTCCAATTTCAATTTATCAGTCTTCACTTGATTAGAGAATTGATAAACTTCTCTAAGGGAATTCCAAAAACTCCTAGTATGTGTTAGATCCTTTAACTGTTTTTCTTTGTCATATGTTTGATTTGATCTTTTAATTTCAGTTTTGCATGTATTACACATTTTACGATATGCAGTCAAGTCAATTTGTGAATTAGATTTTTTTTTAACTGTTTCCACAGTATGTCTCTGATCTTAAGCAGTTTAAGTAGTTTAGCATTCAACCAGGGTAAGTGTTTTGTTCAGATCCTTTTCTTCATAATGCTCAATTATATTTAAAGCTGCTCATTAAAAAAAAAAAATACTTCTCCCTCTACCTGTCATACAAAGGAGATCAATCTATTTTATCAATTTCACTTAAAAATACACCATCAGTCATATTTTTAAAAGATCGTTTCCCTAATGAAAATGTCTCATTAAATTTTTTAGCTTTTTTTCTGATCATATAAATAAAGACAGTGATGAGAAATTATGTCCGTTAAAAAGTACAGTTATGTAAGAACTTACCGTAACAGTAGATCTTCGAGAGAGGCTCTTGCAGTAGGTAATTACATATAGGACTGATGCTGGCAGGTGTCAGGACCCCACGGAAAAATTTCTAGCTAGCAGTCTCTGGCGGGGACCGCCCCCACATCAGGTGACCGACGTCATGCGATGTCAGTATAAAGGGGCGGTCCCCCACGCCCACCTTCCAGTTCTTTCCGCCAAAGCCCAAAAGGCAAGACGAAGAGAGTAGTGATATTTCCCATCCTGGAAAAGGAGCTGAAAAGCTTAGTGGGCTGGGGCGTGAGTAGAGTTACCTATGAAGAGCCTCTTCGAAGATCTACTGTTACAGTAAGTTCTTACGTAACTGTACTATCTTACTTCAAGAGGGCTTTTGCAGGAGGTAATTACATATAGGACTCAGTACCAAGCAGTCTGGAACAAGGAGAAGCAAACGGGAGGAAGAAAGCTACTCAGAAGTAGACCCTCAGGCTGTAAAGGCCTTAGGAAAGGAGGCCTTGCAGAACAGCCAACCCGAAGCCTACTCTACGGCGAGAGGTAATGTCCAAACTGTAATGTTTCAGAAGGTATGGACAGAAGTCCAAGTGGCGGCCAGCAATGTCACCGATGACACATTCTTGAAACAAGCCTCAGAGGCAGCGACCCCTCTGGTGGAGTGGCCTCTGACTTGACCTGGCAGGGTCTTGTTGTACTTGTCATAACAGAAAGTGATGCAATGAGCCAACCATTTCGATAGGCATTGCTTAGAAACAGCATTGCCTTCTCTTTTGTGTGCAAAAGAGACAAACAGTTGATCAGTCTTTCTGAGATCCTTCGTCCTGTTGGTGTAGTATTTCACAATCCAGTGAACATCCAAAGTATGCAGGAGGTACTCTCCATGATTAGAATGCTGTGTAAAGAAGGCAGGCAACTCTATGAATTGATTCAGCATAGATTCCGCTACCACCTTTGGGAGAAACTTAGGGTTGGTACGCAGAGCCACACGTTCCTTGTGAAAAATCAAATACAGGATTTTACACATCAGGGCCTGGAGCTCGGAAATCTGTCGAGCAGAAGTAATGACCACTAGGAAGCGAGTCTTCCAAGAAAGGAACTTTAGATCTGCTGAGGCTGCCAGCTTGAAAGGGGTCAGAGTAAGCGTCTCCAGAATAAAATTCAGATCCCAAGGAGGGGCAGGAACCTGGATAGGGGGTCACAAGTGGAGGACCCCTCTAAATGAGGTCTTAGAGACCTCCAGCTGAGCAAACGTCCCATCTGCAAAAGGGACATGGTAGGCCTAAATGGCCGCCATGTGGACCTTCAAGGATGAATGACTGAGACCAGATGAAAGAGGTGTCGAGGTAATCCAGAAGCTACCCAACAGAGCACAAGAAAGGCTCGAAATCCTTGGAGGCGGCCCAAATAGTGAACCATTTCCATTTCATAGCATAAGTAGATCTGGTGGAGGGTTTCCTGGCCTCCACCAGAATCTCAGCTACTGGGGGACCCCGAACCGGGCTTGTGCTACGTCTGCAGGAGCCACACATGCAACTAAAGGCCTGGATGGACCAGGGCCCCTGATCCTGCGTCAGCAAAAGACATGACAGAGGAAGAGGAGGTTCCTCTGAGCACTGTTGCAGAAGAGAGAACCAAACTTGCATGGGCCAGAAAGGAGCAATTAGAATCATTCGAGCTCCTTCTGCACTGAGTTTCTGTAAGACCCTCGGAATCCATGGGATTGGGGGGAAAGCATAGATGAATCTGCCCTTCCAGTCTAGAAACAGAGCATTTCTCCCAAAAATGCCGCGCCCTGGAGCAACCGAGCAGAAGTTGAGAAGTTTTGCATTTCGAGGGGATGCGAACAGGTCTACCTGTGGTGTTCCCCAACGTAGAAAGATATCGTCTGTGACCCCCTGATCCAGTTCCCACTCGTGAGCTTGAGCAGACGACCAACTGAGTCTGTCTGCCAATGTGTTCTTGACCCCCAGGACGTGAATTGCCGTGAGGTGAAGGTTGTGCTGCACTGCCCAATCCCAAACTCACATCGCCTCCCTGCAAAGCGGGTAGGAACGAGTTCCTCCCTGTTTGTTGATGTACCAGACCACACACACATTGTCCATCTGTACAGCCAAGTGACCGAGAAGCAGATGCAGAGCCTGAAGAGCGTACAGCACTGCCCGAAGCTCGAGCACATTGATGTGAAGAGATTTCTTGAGCTTGGACCAGGAGCCCTGGGTCCTGTGAGGCCCGAGATGGGCTCCCCAACCCTCGCCCGAGGCGTCCGTAGTCAGCGTCTGGGAGGGGGAAGAAAGACAGAAGAGAACTCCCCGGCAAAGGTTCTCCAGAATCATCCACCACTGCAAGTCCCGAGCCATAGGAGTGGAGACCAGAACGAGTTGATCGAGGTCGTCCACCAGCTGATCCCACTTAGACTGAAGCGTCCACTGAGAAATTCTCATGTGGAGCTGAGCGCAAGGGACTGTCGGAATCGCAGCCGCCATGAGCCTGAGGAGGCGAAGGACCGACCTTGCACTGACCTGCCTCTAGCTGGACAACAGACTGACCTGGCCCTGGAGTGTGGCCACCCTGTCCGGTGGCAGGAAAGCCATGCCAGAGGTTGTGTCCAGGATCACCCAGATAAACTGAAGCCTCTGGGATGGGATCAAATGGGACTTGGTGTGGTTGATGGTAATACCCAGGCAGGCAAAAACCTGCCGGGTAAGGGAAAAAAAGCGCAAGAGTTCCTCCCTGGATGGGGCCACCAGGAGCCAATTGTCCAGGTACGGGAAAACCTGCACGCCCTAGGTACGCAGGTAGGCTACTACCACCGAAAGGCATTTGGTGAACACTCGGGGCACTGAGGAAAGACCAAATGGGAGGGCCATAAACTCGTAGTGGTCCCCTGGAACACAAAACGCAGGTATTTGCAGTGTGAAGGGCAGATAAGGACATGCAGGTAAGCATCCTGCTTGTCCAGAGCGCACAGCCACAGTCCCGGCTGGAGAAGGGGCAGGAGACTCTGCAGAGAGAGCATCCTGAACCTCTTGTACTCCACGAACAAGTTCAGGGAGCTGAGGTCGAGAATCGGCCTCACGTCCCACGACTTCTTCGGGACCAGGAAGAAATGTGACAGTACCCCGTCCCCTGAAGAGGAGGGGGGACGGGTTCTATTGCCTCCCTTCAAAAGAAGTGCAGAAATTTCTTCCCAACCAGAAGAAGATGCCCTGAGAGTATGATGACCTGGGGGTTCCGAGGAGGTTTCCAAAGAAACTCTATCGAGTGTCCTTCTGCAATCAGCTGGAGCACCGAGGTATCTGAAGTTATCCTCTCCCAACCCGGAAGATGGAGGGAGAACCTTCCTTCTACCTGTTCCTCTGGAGACCCCAGAGGCTGTGGGAGAGGAAGGAGTCAGCTGGTGTGAGGCAGCGCCGAGCTGAAGCCCCGCTTTTTGGGCGGGGGTCCCGGTTTATTGGCCAGCTTTCCTGGGGTTTCAACTTTGCCGATTCCACCTGCGAAAAGCACGACGCTGCATCTGAGGGGGTTTGTACATGGAGTCCACAGACTTCAGTGCAGTCCCCTTCTCCTGCAGATTGGTGATAATGTCCTTGACATCACCACCGAACAGCACCGAACCCCGGAAAGGCGCATCCTTAATAGCAGACTGCACTTCCGGGACCAACCCTGACACACGGAGCCAGGCATAATGCTGTAAACCCACGGCAAATGCCGAGCTCCTACCAGCAATGTCCACTGCATCGTACGTGGCACGAAGAATATGCCGACTGGCCGAATGTGCAGAGCGGACAAGACCAGCCACGTCCTGTTTCACCTGAGAATCAGGAAGGGAGTCCAACTTGAATTCCACCTCATTAAGAATCGTTTTCTGGTAATCCCCCATATGACCGACATAATTCAGGGCCCTAATACCCAGAGTGGAAGAAGCGAAGACCTTCTTGCCATACTGGTCCAGAAGACGGGATTCTTTGTCAGGTGGCGACAAGCTCAAATGCTTCGGGTTAGCCGACCGACTATGAGCAGCACTAATCACGACTGAGTCAGCTCGAGGGTGAGAATTAAGGGAGTCAACACCCTCGGGAGCCTGATATAGCCTGTCCGACTTCCGAGGAAGAGGGGCTACTGCCGACGGTTGCTTCCAAATAGTGGAAACAAGGTCGGCATGAGGCTTAATCCAGGGTGGCACCAAGGTCGGAGCGGTCTCGGGCAGATCCAGGTGTGCAGCGAGCTTTTTACGCTGTGGATCCAGCTCCAAGGAGCGCCACTGATGAACTTCCTGGATTTTGCGCAGCAACTCCATGAAGGAAGGATCCTCCGGAGGGGACTTTGGAGGAGTTCCTGGCCTGGGTTTATCTGGAGAGCAGGGCTCATTGTCTGGGTCGGAACAACCATCGGTGTCATCCGAGGAGGAAGAAAACTCCCCCTCCCAGTGCGGGGAGGAACGGACCCCTTGGAAAGCCCTCGGGGAAGCATATCCTGCCCCACTCTGGAACTGGAGGGCTCGCCTCTGGTATCTGGAGGTGGGGAGGGAGTCCTTTGTCTCGGGCGTACAGGAACCGGGGTCGGCACCGTTGCTGGGAGACTACTCTCCACCTCTCTGGTGAGCTGAGCCTTGGCCTCAGCCCACCAGGAGACCAGAGTCTCCTTCAAATCCACCAGCGGCTGAGGGGTGGAGGAGGATACAGATACTGAGTGTACCCGCAAGGCACGTATCTGTAACCCAAACGGGCGTGGTAACCCGCTGGGCAATGAGGCACCGTGTACTGTGGGCGCCAGATAGGCCGGGCGCCGGGTACTGAGGCACCGATACCGCGGACCCAGGGAAAGACGGCGTTGGATACAACGGGTCAGATAAGCCCAGGAACTGGGGGTCTGTTGGGGCAGGACGGTCCGCAGGAGGCCCAGCAGGCAGGCCTGGAACAGGAGGCCGCGTGGGCCCGGCGTGAGGGCAGCATCCGGAGAATGCTGCGGCAGGCGTGGGCAGAACCGGCGTCAGGGACCGGCGTCAGGTCGTCTGGCTGTCGCGGAGCGGTCCCCTTGAGGGACGTTACCTGCAACGCGGCGACTCCAGCCAAAGTCGCGGTGGACGAGGAGCCCCGGTCCCAGTGTTTCTCCTTATCCTTCTTCTTACGATGGCCTTTGGGTGAAGTGGAAGCCTGCCGGAGCTTTTTCAACTCCTTCTCCATGGAGGATATTTTCTTCTTAAGGATGTGGGCCTTCAGGGACTGCTGCCTCCGTCTGCAGGTGGTGGCGTTGAATTTGAGGCAGTGCTGGCACTTCGCCACCTGATGATCCGGGTCCAGAAAGAAGAGACACTGGGAATGTCTGTCCTTGTGCGGGAGTTGGGCACCGCACGAGTTGCACTTATTCTTGTGCTCAGAGGGTGTAGAGGACGTCATACACCACCGAAATTACACAAAGTTGTTGAAAAAAATCGAAAAATAAATGACGGTAGAACTACCGATGACAGAGCTGATGAGCGTTGAACTTTACCGTGAGATGCTGACACGAGCTAACGGTGGGAAAGAACTGAAAGGCAGGCGTGGGGGACCATCCCTTTATACTGACATCGCATGACGTCGGTCACCTGACGTGGGGGCAGTCCCCGCCCGAGACTGCTAGCTAGTAATTTTTCTGTGGGGTTCTGACGCCTGCTGGCATCAGTCCTATATGTAATTACCTACTGTAAGATCTCCTGATCCACTAAGAAATTGTACTCTATTTGTCAATATTCAGTCTATAGTCGTAACCCCTCCTGTTTTATAATTCTTCCTGGTTTGATCACCAATCATGTGATGAAACAATTAGCTATCACAATATGTTTTACTGTGTCATTTTTATGAAGGGCTGTTCAATATAACGTGTTCCTTATTCCCCTTGTTTAAAAGTCTTATTTAATATAGTTATATCAGCCCTGGCTCTTTTAGGTGGCAAACAGACACATAAAAAATAAACAACTGTGCCAAATTTTCAACCTAAAGTAAGTTTAATAGTCAAGTGTTCAGCTGAATTAATGTTTAGTCCTACCTCCACTTGTTCAACATTCATAGTATCCTTTGCCTAGACGAGTACATCCCTGTCTTTACCCCTCCATGCCAAGGCACTCATTTGGAACAGATTTCTTTAACCGTGCCTCACTTAATTCAATCATATTAAACTTCTCCTGCTCTATTCATAATTTTAGTTCATCTAAATGTGCTAACAAGCTTCTAACATTTAAATAAGTAAATTAGAGACCCTTTGTGCTTGTCAATTCAGAAGTATAATTTAGCCCATTTTCGGGTTGCCACCTGGCCAGTTTTCAACCAGCATGGCCAGTTTTTCCACGGTTGCCAGTGAGAGAGAGTTTAATCTGCCCCCCCCTTTTTTTTTTATAGTGACATGCATGATTTCTGCACCTGTGTGCCATGCGAGGTGTCATTCGGATGACACCTGTGTGCCATGCCAAGGTGTCATCCAAAATACAAATAAAATAAAATGAAATAAATGCTGCCAACCTGCCACAGCCCACAACATGCAAGCTCACTCATTTGGTGCCCACGTGATGTGATAGTGTGGTGGTAGAGCGAGCAAAGAGACACGAGGCGGTCAATGCTAGGTGTGGCGTTTAAACTACTAACTTGACACTAATTAAGTTTCCTGACATTATAGGCGCCTGTATATTGTGCGACAGTGTAGCTAGCGGCTGGGTCCGGAGATCAGAGTGGGAGACGCCGTGTGTTTGAAGCAAACTAACTCTTCAAGTTTTGAGTGACATTTGACAAGCTGACAGTTCAGCAGCCCATACATGACAGTCTAGCAGGACAGGAGAGCTAGCGGGTGGGAGACATGAGTAGGTTGTCTGTTCGAGGTGTGCCTTGCAACAAGACTGACACAAGTGAAAAGTCAGATTTGATTTCAGCCAGAAAGATATAGAAACTGAGCAGCCTGAACTGCAAGAGGAAGGGGTCCGCTAGAACGTTTTTAATGCCTGGGACATGCACCACCGAGAGCTGCAGCTGGTGCTGAATCGCCCAGTGCCAGACTTGCATCACTTCCCTGGACAAGGGGTGCGATCGATTGCCTCGCTGTTTGGTACCAGACCACACACGTTGTCCAACTGGATCAGGAGTGGTCCCGGGAAGAGGAAGAGCTGGAAGGTCTGAAGGGTGTACAGCACCGCATGCATCTCTAGCACGCTGATATGCATTGAGAGCTCCCGTCGAGACCAGGCTCCCTGGGTTCTGCGATCTCCCAGATGTGCTACCCAGCCTTGACCCGAAGCATCGCGGTCAAGGACTGAACTGGTGGGGGAGGCTGAAAGGGAACCCCTCGGCAGAGATTGTCCAGATCTTGCCACCAAAGGAGATCCTTCCACATCGGCTTGGACACAAGAACCCTGTGGTCT
Organism: Neoceratodus forsteri; assembly: GCA_016271365.2. Classification (NCBI taxonomy): domain Eukaryota; kingdom Metazoa; phylum Chordata; order Ceratodontiformes; family Ceratodontidae; genus Neoceratodus; species Neoceratodus forsteri. The sequence continues at coordinate 151,962,168 of CM028131.1, read as the reverse complement.
AGGTCGTCCGACCTCTGGTTCCACTGAACCCTGAGGGTCCACTGCATGACTCACATGTGGAGCCAAGCCAGGGGGTACTGTGAGAACAGCAGCCGCCTTAAGGCCTAGAAGGCTGAGGACTGTTCTGGCTGTAGTTCAGCAGCTGGAGGCCACAAGTTGAGCTTGTCTCTACAGTACTTCTGCCCTCTCTAAGGGAAGGAAGGCCTGACCCTGTGTAGTATCCAGAACATCTCCAATAAATTTGAGGCACTGGGAAGGAGTAAGTGAGACTTGTGGCAATTCACTGTGACCCCTATCCTGTGAAACAGGTCCAGGATAGCTGCTAAAGAGGCCTCCAGGGTGTGCCTTGATGGGGCTGACAGAAGCCAGTCGTCGAGGTACGTGAACATATAGTGATCCTGGCACCGCAAAGCCGCCGACACTACCGCTAGGCACTTGGTAAAAAACCCTGGGTGCTGAGGATAGGCTAAAGGGGAAGACCTTGAATTGGAAATGCGAGCCCAGAAGGAAACTCTGAGGAAGCAGCGGTGGACAGGGGAAACTTAGATATACAGGTAAGCATCCTGCATGTCCAATGCGCCTTAGGGTGGTTCGCTATATGGTCTTTCCCCTCAGGGGTATGGTATAACCTGTCCGCCTTCTTGGAAAATGCAGTGACAGATGACAGTTGCTACCATATAGTGGTGGCTAGGTTGCCGTGAGGCCCCGTCCAAGGGGAGATGAGAAGAGGTCTGAGCTCTGACAGGATTGAGATCAGGGACAGTGCTACCATGCACCAAAAGGGCAAAAGTTGCAGCCTGCCTAGAAATTACCGCTCTTTCCTCTGCCAGTGGTTCTAAATTATTGCACCTACTCTGTAAAAATATATAAAGGAAGGGAATGTGAGCTGTTCAAAATCTGCCACTGATTATGTTTTGACTCAGTAGGTTCCTCTTTAGACCCACATTCCTTTACATCAGTGGGTCCAATTTGACCCATATTTTAAACCCCCCAGCGCTGTCACTGGTCAAGATGCTCCACTAACCCCCGATGCCGGGGATCCTGCTCCTCGGTCTTCCAGTTGTTGGCCTCCTGTATTTTCTGGAGGACAACCATGAAGTAGGGGTCCTCTGGGACAGATTTAGGGGTCTCCTTAAGCTAAGGCTCCGCTGGCATAGGGGACTCCGAGCCAGAGGAGGAAGAGTCTGACTCCAAATCCGGTGGAGGGTTCCTGCCGGGGGAGCAAGACCTTCGTTGGGGGGGCCTTCCTCCGAGGTTCCTCCCACGTCCCTGGGTCTCCACAGCAGAGGCACCAAATGTGTGCCCCACGGTAGAGGAGCAAGAAGCCACAAGCGATGGGGATCGTCGGGTGGGGTTATGCCGGAATAACGTAGGAGGCATAGCCAGCCAGTGGTCGGTCCAGCTCTGAAACTAACTGGTCCTTTGCCTGGCACCACCAGGGGTCAAAAAGGGCCTCGTAGTCCACCTGTGGTTGAGGGGGAAGGCAGTGGAGGAGGCAGGAATACCGGCAGATAGGGATAGCCCAGCGTTGGGTACCCAGGCATTGCATACCCCGGTGTTGGGTACCCAGGCGTTGGATAAACCGGATTGGGTGACCCGGCGTCAGGTAACCTGCCATTGGATTGGGATAGCCTGGTGTCAGGTACCCAGGGAAACCCAGCGTGGAATAGCTCAGTGTCGGGTAGCCCAGAAAGGGCCCCGACGGACCTGTGAGGCCCCATGGGGGGCGAGGGTCCAGGCTGAGATTTTTTTTTTTTATTTATGTATTTGGTAACCGAGGGAGCAAGCTGATCCAAAGGACCGTTTTCAGTCATGACCCGGAGCACAACTGTGGCAGGAAAACAAAATAGTACAGTAAAGTGATACAAACAGTGTAGGTACAAATCCGGTGGCAGACCCACAGGGGGAGCCGGTGTTGGCCCAGAGGCACCAAGGGGTGATTCTGGAGTGAGGTCCAGAGGGTCCAACATAGGGCCCGCCAGCGCTGACCATTTGATTGGGTCAGCGGGTGGCGGTTCCTCCAGCTCCGAGCGAGTAGGCAGTCAGAGGGACCCACTGGAAGAGGGCTGCATCAAGAGGGAATTCATCCCATGGCTGCTACGGCGGGCAGCAGCTGGCGTTGTCCTGAGACCCTCACGTTGGATCTCGGTCGAGATTAAAACGCCATGCCACAGCTGTGCAGTTGTCGGCAGGGCGGCATGCCTGACTTATTAGCAGAACCACCCGACTTAGACCCAGGCAAAGATTTGACGGGCCAAAGGGTGGCAACCTCCAAATCCCCGGAGGTCCCCGCCTGAACCATAACTACCAGGGGGGGTGGTGCCAAAGGCTGCTGTCAAGGAAGAGAAGCAGGTTTGGCCAGAGGGGCACTCTCCTTGCTGGTAGAGGGCCACTCGACGGTCACGGTATCCAAAGAGAGCCGCTGAGATGGAGACTTATCCCAGTTCCTGTCTTTGTCCTGTTTGCGTTTCTTCAGTTTCAGGGAAGAAGAAGAACTTCGCGCCTCCTGCAGCTGCTTTTCCATGGAAGCAAGTTTTTGCTTTAAAAGATGGATTCCAGGACTTGTTGACAGTGTTTCCATGTGACCTGATTGAATTTCTGGCAGGCTTCACAGCTCTTGGTGTCATGGTCGGGCCCTAGGCAGAGGAGGCACAAGGTATGGCTGTCTTTCTTGGGTATCTGCTTGCTGCAGGAGCACTTGTTCTTGTGGGACTCAGACGGAGTTGGTGAAGACATGCAGTCTGATGATGAAATAACTGATTTTTAACAGGAAAATAATAAAATTCAAAAGAATATACTTATCTGAGGCAGTGTTCCGCGAGGTCCGACATGCACAGGTCAACGGTGGGAAAGAACTGGAGGTGGGCGTGGGGACTGCCCACTATATAGCGCTGGGCTGATGTCAGTCACGGGATGCTGGGTGGCCAGTCCCCTGCCAGACACTGCTAACTAAGTTTTCCATGTGGTCCTAGCGCCTGGTGGCTCAGTCCTAAGTGTTATTGCCTAATGCAAGAGCCCGTTCGAAGTAAGATGTACTTTTATTGTTATTTAAAATTTGGTGGCTGCAAGGTACACTGAACCGAATCTTATTTCCTGGTATGTCCTGGTCTGGAGATTGTAAAAGATAGCAAAACAAAATATCATCGAAAGCCCTCAGCTTTGACGTGGAAAGTTTGGTATTAAAGATTTTCAATGAGTTTTTGTGCAGTGCAAACAAAGTCAGACGCCTTCAGTCCTGTTTTGAATTTGGCCATCACCAGCTCAGCTGCAGCCCTCATTGATTATGGCATGGCCATATACAGGTTGGCAACGGACTCTGCTCTACAACGCACCTCCCTAGCCCTAAATAAGGCCTGCCGCCTCTACACAGGTGCTGCAAGACTCACGCACACCTGTGAAGTCTATGCCCGGGCTGGATGGCTCCAACTGAAGAACAGAATCAAATACCAAACCTGTTTACTTGCCAAAAAAACCCCACTAAATCTAATGCCACCAAACACTGGTCAGTGGTCGCTCCAACTCCGGGGTCACTGACATGCTCATCGGAGGTGTCTCCTGCAACAATCCCCACGTGATTGCCAATGCTCTTAATTCCCATTTCACTGACCTCCCTACCGTCCTCCCACTCGGGTCTACGGCCTGGAATTCAAACTGCTCTGCTTCCACGACCCAGCGGGAGTCTGGTCTGCCCTGCCTCCATTCCACCTAAGGGTGGTATTGTAAACGAGGTGCGGTCTCTCTTCAAGGCCTCCCAGAATGCAAGCCCTGGCCTAGATAACCTGGAGCCCAAACTCCTCAAACTTGGCGCCCCCCTCATAGCCTCCCCGGTGGCCCACATCTTCAACCTATCCCTTACCCAGGGTCAGATCCCCGATATCTGGAAGGTTGCCAAGGTCGTCCCTGTCCCTAAGCAGGGCGACCCCAAAATCCTGGATAACTACCATCCTATAGCCATCCTCTCGGCTGTCAGTAAGCTCCTGGAAAAGATGGTAGCCAAACAACTCTCGGAGTATATCCACACCCATGGACTGCTGTCCCCTGCCCAACACGGCTTTCGAAAAGGGCACAGCACTACCACGGCACTCATCTCTGTCTCTTCCAGCATCAGAGCAGCAATGGATCTGGGGCAACTCTCAGGTGCTGTGTCAATTGACTTATCCAAAGCCTTCAATCTCGTGACCACGACTTGTTTGCCTCGCAGATGAGGTCCCTTGGTTTGTCCCTCCTGCTCTAAATTGGGTCTGACTATCTGCATGGCAGAAAACAACTAACTAAATTCAACAAAGTCCTCTCTGCCCCCCTGCCTGTAACCTCTGGTGTCCCACAGGCTCAGTGCTGGGTCCCTACTCTTTCCCTGTTTATTAACAATCTCCCGCTGTGGTCACCAGTTGCCGAGGTTACCATGTATGCGGATGACCTGGTCCTCTGGCCCCACTCCTGTGATCCAGCCACTCTAAACCGTCACTTATCAGAGGACCTCCGAACATCCAGGCATGGCTCTCCAACCATATTTGGTCCTTAACCAGAAAAACCAGGCCATGCTATTCGGCTCCTCAGCCAAAATTCGAGCCTCTTCAACTCCCCTGCAAATCAACTATGATGATGGTACCCTCTTCCTATGTGACCTCCCTTAAATATCTTGGTGTGACGCTGATCCCCAACTGGACCTGAGAAGTCACATCCATAATGCCTGTAGTGGGGTGAAGCCGTAGCTGGGGCTGGCCTACAGGGCTCGGTACAACCTCACACCCCTGCAGCTGGGTTAGCTCTTGCCAGGGAGTATTACTCCCTTCCTCAGCTATGGTTTCCTCCTATTTGCTCATACTTCCAAGGCCCTCCTAAACAAGTGGAGCACTGATCGCACAACAACATCTGTCGGTTTGCCCTGGCGCACTCGCTCACCCATCACTGTGAACTCTATGATAAGCTTGGTTGGCTATCCCCGGTCAATCACCTTAACTTTAGCACTGGGTGCCTCATGAACAAAGTAATCAGCTCCGGCACCCCTCCGGAACTGGCCCGGTTTCTCACCCCAGCTGACCTCTCCCCCTACCCTCTGAGATCCCAGGGCCCTGGCCTACTAAATGTACCTACCACCTGCACCCTCATGGGGGACCGGAGCTTTGCTGTTCATGCTCCCAGGCTTTGCAACTCCCTTCCTGAAAGTGCCCGCACTGCCCCTTCTCACAAGCTTTTCCAGACCTCCCTGTGGGAACATCTTAAGCTGGCCTCTCGCTGAGAATGCCTAAAGCCTCCCTAGCACATAGTTCCTGGTGCCCACTGGAAAGCTGGCTTCACCTCTCCCGTGCTGCTACCTTATCTCACTCCCTACCTCACTGACTGACTCTATGGTGTTCCTACGCTCATTATTCTTTGCCTGCCCTGCTGGTCATTGTAATTTATTTCTCAATTGTATCTTGCCCCCAGTATTAGTAACTGGGTGTACTTTCCAATCAAATGTAAAACTGTAAAACTGTCTTTCTCTCCTGCTTGTTGTATTGATGTACTTGTTATACCCTATTGATGTATTGTTGTACCTGTTATACCCTATTGTACTCTCCTGGGTCATTCCTGAAAATAGGCATAAAACTTGTCTAGTGTACCTACCCAGTTAACAAAAACTAAATAAATAAATACTGAAACATTTCTTGACATTTCCACTTCTTATGGCAGTATCTTCGTTCCCCAAAAATAAGTAGACTCAAAAAAGAAACTCTTCCTCTAGTCTTTAAATGGGTCTAGCTATGCACTTCCACAATCTTAGATGGTAGGATAACATGGGGTGGGGGACTTTACACTGTTTACTTCATTGTCCCAGTGCACTCAGGCTGTATAAAATCTCCCTGATTTTAATGGTCAAAATCAGGAGAGCTATACCATTTGGGAGGTGTTCACTGGGAAGCTCTGAAGTATAGAGCTGAACAGATTTTGCAGAGAAATTGTCAGGTTAAGCAACAAGAGTTTCACAAGAAAGTGCTTCATCAAGTGTGGTAGCACCATCCTAAACCCCCCTCTGCTTTGATAAATGGTGACAAATTTTCTTCAAAGGCTGTAAAGGTTTCCTTCTGCTGCATAAAAAAAATGAGCTGTATTGTGTTAACAACTTGTTTGTGCTGAGGCTCCTGTAGCAGCAAAAGACATTAGAACAGATTGGAATGTATCCTTCAGACACAAAGTAACAAGACTAATTAATAGATTGATGTACGCTGCTTAAAACCCACGAAACAAACGGCAGCTATAATTAGCAAAGAGATGTATTTGGGAGTATTGGAGACAGATGTAAAGCCGAACAATTTGTCACAGCAAGGAGAAACAACAGAGGGTCTGATCAGAACACAGTTGTTGGGAACACCTGTATCAACTATTAGCTATGTGTACTTCTAGCCAGCTGTAATGTTTCCTTGCCTGTGATCCCAAGGTCAATGGCTGATTTATTTTATGTTACAACTGTTAGACTGAGGGAGTGCTCCAGCCAATTGGAGCTCTCGGTTACCCTGCGTGTGAGACACTCATTCTGCCACAAGTGTTTTACAAGCAGTTACCCAGGAAACCAATGCGTTAGGCAAGATTTAAAAAAAAAATGTTTTGAATCTCAATAACTTCTTATCCTCCACAATCAATAATACAGTAATGCATCCCCCAATGGCAAAGGTGGACCTGCCTGCATTCTTAGGGTACCAGAACCACTCTCCTTTGGCTCTCACCATAGAGTGCTATCAGAAGACACATAACGCATCAAGACATGACAGGGTGAGAGTTACTGTGGGATAACTGACTCCTCGGGATGTTTCTTGGACTGCTAGAATTACTCTCGTTTGGGTCTCACTATAACGGTGCTATCAGGGGACATATTAATTAAGCAATAATAAGGCATGACAGGGTGTGCATTATTGTGGGATAATGGCATACCTCGAGAAATGAGGCATGAGGCAACACTGTGCCTTATGCACCTGAGAAGTGCCATTGTCCCACAATTACATACACAATGGAGTGACTTACTACAATTATAAAATGGCTACATTGATTTTTATTTTAAAAGTTAGGTAATGAGGGTTAGAAAGTATTTCTGTCTTGCACTCTTGTGTTTGAATAATGCATGGTCATATGACCACATCTGGCCAGCCACATATATGGATTTTTCTTACCCATTTTATAATACACGTTATAAATTAACTGCAAACAAAGAGGTTTAAGCATCAGGTCTGAAGCCAACAGCCTCAAAAGAAAGGAAATGGGACATATGGGTAAAAAAGTCATATGGCTCTTAGTGAATGTGTGGAATGATGTTCCTGGGGGCTGAATGATTGCTGGATAGAGGGTTTATGTTCCCCTTGCTTAGAGAACCCTCTATCAAAGCAGTGGCATATAACTAAATGTATGTACCTTGAAAGACACTGCAAAAGGCAGGATAATGCAAACTGCATTGAGCAATTGTTCAAACCCTTAAGAACACCATACAACGCAATAACCAAGATTAAAAGGGGAACAGTCACCACCAAGGGCCCCACACTCAAGTGTGGGGCTGGTCCCAATGTGCACTTTGTGTGCAAAAACATTTTGGTTTACTGTTTACTGTAGTATAGTAGATTGTATCGGACTAATTTTGCTTAGTTCTAGGCTGACATCTTCTGTTACTACAAATCCCAGAATCCCTTGCAACTGACATCAGAGCAGTAGGCAGCAGTGAGAGATTCAATAGCCTGCAGTGCATGTTAAGAGTTTATATAAGCTCTGATCTTTCGTTTGCTAGTCACACTGTCCTCCCTGAGCTATGTACAGTCACAGAGGACACCTACCACCCTAGATGCCAAAGAGGGATCACAAGACTGGCAAACCAACTGTCTTTAATGCCAAAATAACAGTCTCAATGGGGGTGTTGTGGACAACACCTACCAACAAGACGTGTTACAGAAGAGCTCCTTGCAGTCAAGTTTCAAAGCCACATAAACTCCTTTCTTTGTGCTAAAGTTGTGATTTGCTACCCAGAAACAGATCCTACTTGAAAAGCTGAACTGATCCACATAAAATTTGCAGGATGGGTCACATCAACAAAGTAATGGGAGCCAGCTCAGAAAATCAGCCACCAGCAGAAACAACTTCGTCGGCTGAGCCACAACTCCAGCCAGGGTCTGACCCTCCTTGGAAGGCCCTCCAGAAATCTATGCAGGCCATCGATAACAAAATAGAACTTGCCTCAACCCGAATGGCCAAATAAGACTGAAAACGCTACAAAAACAGCTAGAGTAGCTGAGTTCATGGCAACAGAAGCCCTGGCATCCACCTCTAAAATGGCTCAAGAGAACTCCCAACTGAGGTACCATTTGGATGGTCTGGAGAACGCACAACAGGCCCAAAATGTTCTTATAGTCAGGCTGTCAGAGAATTGCGAGGGAGAGAGTCTGCTGGACGTGTTATGATCTTGGTTGCAGGCTACTCTACACAGGGGTCTACCTTAAATACAGGTTACTCACCTGTAACAGGAGTTCTAGGAATGGTATATGTTGTTCATCCACACTCATTGGCAGTATCCTTGCCGCTTTAAATCTTGCCGGAAGGTCTTCAAGCTTGCTCCTCCCACCCACCGGGTGGTATAACTCGGTCCGCCCCATGACGCCAGATCTGGCCCGCTGGAAGCTCAGTTGCGCCGGCCGGAGGTCGGTTGTAGATGAACAACTATATACCATTCCTAGAACTCCTGTTACAGGTGAGTAACCTGTATTTAGGACATGGATATGTTGTTCATCCACACTCATTGGCAGACTCCTAGCAGTTCTCCGGGAGGAGGAGGCAAGACACACCCCATACTTACTTGGGAAGAGAGACTGAGAACCGAGGCCCCAAAACCAGCATCCCGGCGTGACTCAAGGTCGGATGTGGTAGTGGGTAATGAAGGTGTTTACTGACTTCCAGGTAGCAGCCCTGCAGATTTCCTGGATAGGGGCGTCCTGGAAGCAGCCACCGTTGCAGCAGTATGGCGGGTGGAATGAGCTCTTATCCCTCTGGAGGCTCCATGCCCGCAACTTATAGCAGAGATCTATGCAGGAGGTTACCCACCTGCTTATCGTCCGCTGGCTGCAGGTCTGCCAGATGCGGCTTCAGCGTGGGTGACAAACAGCTGGCGAACCTCTCCCAATTTCAGCCGTGCGCTCCTTATAATAAGCGAGCGCCTCTCTAGGGTCAGAGTATGGAGCCTATCGACCTCCGAGGTGTGATTGTAGAACACTGCAGAGTCAACACCTGGTTAAGGTGAAACTCCGACACCATCTTCGGAAGGAATTGGTGGGGGCGAGGACAACCTTGTCCCTGTGGAAGACCAGGTAAGGAGACTCGATGAAAGCGCCTGGAGCTCTCCCATCCTTCTGGCTGACGTGATAGCCACCAAGAAGGCGGTCTTCACGACAGGTGAGAGAGAGCACACCTGTGCATAGGTTCGAATGGCTTGCCCATGAGCTTTGCCAGTACCAGCAGTAGATCCCACGGAGGTGGGGGTTCCCGCGACTGGAGGAAATGATCAAGGCCTTGAAAAGCGCCAGACCACCTCTCCCCTGGCGCCATCGACTGCTTCCCGCCCGCTGCCTCGTAAGCAGAGATGGCTGCCAGGTGCACCCTTAGGTCGCCGACCTAAGCCCTTGACTAGAAAGGGACCATAAATAGTCCAAGATGCTTGCCCAAGGAACAGGAGGAAGGGTCCAAGCCCTTGCCTGACACCAAATGGAAAACCTTTTCCATTTGAAGGCATAACATTTTCTGGTCGACTCATACGGGCGCCTCAACTACATTGAGGGACCTCGTCGGAAAAGACCCAAAGCCTGGAACTCTGGCCGGCTCAGGAACCAGGCCGTCAGGTGCAGGGATTGAAGGTCCGGATGGAACACCTTCCCCTGATTGACTGAGAGCAGGTCCGGGCGAGCTGGAAGCTGCCGAGTCCTGGAGCTGAGACTGAGGAGATCTGGGTACCAGAACTCGCGAGGCCAGTCTGGGGCTATCAGAATCACCTGCGCCTTGTCCCTCCTCGCCTTGAGAAGCACCTGTGGATCAAGGAAATGGGGAAGGCGTAAAGAGGTCTGGGTCCATTGCCTCGAGAAGGCATCCCCTGCAGCGAGCCCTGCTGAGGGGGCGGGCATGAAACAGACTCAGCCCGCTGCCTCCATGGAGGCAAACAGGTCCACCTGAGGTGTGCCCAAAGGAGAACAGATGCTGTACTACCTCCGGCAGGAGAGACACTCGTGGGATGCAGCCCTATCCGGCTCAGGGCATCGGCCAGGGTGTTGGAGGCTCCTGCCACGTGAATGGCCTGGGAGATCCGCCTCCAGGCTGCGCGACAGTGACCAAATCGGGAGCTTCCTTGCATAGAAGCATGGGCGCGTCCCGCCCTGGCGGTTTAGATAGTACATGGTCGTGGTATTGTCCGTCTGGACTCGGACCACTTGACCCCGAGGAACGGAGCAAAGGCGGTGAGAGCTAGGCGGACCGCCGGAGCTCCAGCAGGTTGATGTGGCATGGGACTCCAGGGGACCAGAGGCCAAGGAGTCTGGTGTTCCCCAGATGGGCACCTCTAACCCATCAGAGAGGCATCGGTCGACAGAGAGACCGTCGGCTCGGGCGGACGAACGGGATGCCCTCCTGCAAATGATCTGGAACGGTCCACCACTGGAGAGCTGCTCCACATCCCCTGTGTCACCGACACAAGCTGGTCCAAGGGATCGCAGCTGCCAGACCACTGGCTGGCCAGTCCCCACTGAAGGGGACGATGTTCCAGCGGGCCCAACGGACCACGCTGGTACAGGCCGCCATGAGACCCAGGAGGCGCAGGAAGTCCCGGTAGGCGAATTGCCCAACCAGAAATGATCGGGCAAAGGAGGAAAGAACCTCGGCCCTGTCCGCCGGGAGCCGCGCCTGGCTCAAGAGAGTCGAGCTGCGCCCGATGAATAAAATCACCTGCTTCGCTCGAGTTCGACTTGGCCTCGTTGATAAGGAGGCCCAGTTGAGCAGACCTGGAGGGCCAGATCTCTGGACCACTCCGCCTCCTTCCTGGAGGGAGCTGCTATCAGCCAGTCGTCCAGGTAAGGTACACCCGACCCTCGGCGCCCGCGGAATGCTGTCACCACTGCCATGCATTTGGTGAAGACCCTGGGAGCTGGAGACAAGCCAAGGGCATGGTTGAATCAAGAGAGATCCTTCCGCCGGAAGCGAAGGAATCTCTGGTGAGACGGACGGATAGGGACGTGAAAAACGCGGCCTGCAAGTCCAGAGAGCAGAACCACACGCTGCTCCAAGGATGGTATTATCTGAGCCAGAGTGACCATCCTGAAGGTTCGAGACCTTAGGAACTTGTTTAGTCTGTAGAGTCGAGAATGGGGCGCCAGCCCCCGTCTGCTTGAACCAGGAAGTACCTGGACACAAACCCTGGGTCTGAAGGAGGGTCCACCATCTCTTACCACCCTTCTGGAGGAGGAGAGATGTCGGCTCGACGAGCCGCCAGTGAGGCTGGGATCCCGGCCCCGAGGGGCGACGGCCTGGAAGGGGGTGCCTGCTCAATCCAGAGGCAGGCCTCTTCCCACCACCTTCAGGACCCACCTGTCCGTGGTAACAGCGGACCAGGTGGAACGGAAGTGCTGGAGCCGCTCTCATGGGGACGGTGGGTAAGGTGACGGGGATGGGGCGACACCTTCAGCCCGTCACTGGGCAGGCTTGGAGGAGGGACCGCCGAGGGACCTCCTGGGCCCTTTCCTCCCTGCCTCCTGTTAGAGGAAGCCGGGCGGTTTGGGTTTGGGATGCCAAGGTCGAGCCTGCTGGCCCTGACGTTGCTGGGTCAAGGCCGGGGCACAGAAGGACTAAAGGGCTTAGGCTGTGGTTTGGGGCCTTTGTCCTTCTGGAACGGAAGAGACCGAGTCCAAGGTGGCATTGGACTTCTCGATCCTCTGCAGGTGACCTTCCACCCCAGGGTCAAGAGGTCAGTCCCCAAAAGGAACATCCGCCAACTTGTGCTGGGTATCCGGGTAAAGGTGGATATCCTCAGCCAAGCCCGCCGACGATAGCCACTGCGCCGCCACCCGATCTGGCACATGAGTCCCCTATATCCAAAGCAGTCTGGAGCTGCTGTTTGGCCACTGTCTCTGCCTGGTCCCGCACCTGCTTAACCGTAGTCTGCAGATCGGCGGAAGATGAGGGATGACCCCATCCAGGAGCCCAACAGGGCATGAGAAAATGTGCCATGAGGACGGCCGAACTGGCCTGACGGCGCCGAGAGGACGCATGAGACTTTTCGCCCGACGTAGTCCAATTTCTTGGACTCCTGTCAGGAGGTTTGTCCATCCTCGGGCGCTGCCGGGCGGCCATGAAAACGCTGTCGGTAACCAACCCCTCAGCAGAGGGTGTTCAAAAACGGACAAGAACCGTAGGGATCGTGATACTTCCTGGCCATCCTGGCCGAGGCGCAGGGCAGGAAGCAGGGCGCTGCCAAAGTTCCAGTGCCGACCCACTATGGCCTCGCCACCGAAAGGCCTCCGTCGAGAATCCCTCGGTCCAGAATCTCCGTGAGGGGATACCTGGTCTGCTTGGAACGGGTTCGAGCTCCATCCGTAGACTCGGATGAGCCAAGCAGTCCTAGGAAGGACGACGGGCTATCGCCCATTGACTGATCTCCTGAAGACTCCAAGTCCAGTCGCTTGGAGAAGAAGGAGGAATCATCTTCGACTCGAAGAGTCCTCGAAGAGCTGCCTCTGGCCTGAGCCACCCTTCACCTGCCGAGGTCGGTCGGGAGTGAGGGTAACTGACAGCCGATGGGTAAACCCTAGCCTAATCGAGAATCCTTGGTCGAGCCCCAATTGGTGGCTGTGGAGGCGGAGGTTCCACCGGAATCGGTGGAGCAGCTGGTTTTATCAACAACCGCCTGGTATAGGCTCCTCGGACAAGTCGAGGGTTGTGTCGGGTTGCCCGTGACAGCCACTTAATGGCGGGAAGGCGCCGAGTCGGCTTATTCCCGCCAGGAGGAGCTGTTGCAACATAAGGTCCTCCGACTGCCGATTAATTTACGCCAAGCCTCCCCTCATCCGAGGAGGAGGACGAGACGAGCGGCGACGCCCGCCACCGCTGTGCCGAGACCGAGACCGCCTATGACGGTGGAACGGCTGGACCGCCAAGAGGTCCCGAGACCGAGACCGAGTCCCGAATTTCCGGGTCGGGCGGGAGGTGTCGGCGGAACCGCACTCCTTCGCCCGGAAGGTCCATCCGAGGGCTCCGGAACCGAGGCACAGACGAGCCCACGGATCCTCAACTCCTCCGGGGAACCGGGAGAGGGGAATCTCGGCTGCTAAAGGCGACAGCCTGTCTAATGGGTCGGAGAAAATCTCGACTTCATCAGTGGGAGTCTCGGTCAACTGACCTGACGGGACAACGTGAGGCTGCGGGTCAAGCCGAAGCGAGTCGATCGGGTTACGGACGACGGCCCGGGAGGGACCTTTTCCGCCTCCCCAAGAGCCGCCGACGGAGGGATCCCACCTTGTCCTCTTTTGACCGAGAATAAGGTCCAGCAGACGCAGGCCCTCTCCTTTAGTGGAGAGGGACAGACAAAGCTCCTTAAAGAAGCCGTAGGAAGAACCCAGAGAGCGGGATAAATGCCGCGGCCGAGGAAGATACGGCCACGCCGCCTCCTCTTCGAGGGACGACCATCCGCTCGAGCTGATCCGCCGAAACCCGCCGCGCGGACACCGCCAACGGGCCTCGCGGACTTCACACGGAGGAAGCGCTTCTCGGGGCGGCCCGGTTACTGTCGGGCAGCACGGTCTTCGAGGACGTAGGCGAGAAAGATGAGCTCAGGTTCGCAAGCCTGCGGGTCGTGCTCAAGGCCTCAGGTAGACACACGTGAGTGTGGATCCGTCTGAGACATCTTCACCCGCATGGGCATCTCCGAAACCGGGAGTCGATTGGTCCATCGCAGCCGCGAGGGATCAAGACTGAAGTCTTTTGCAAATTTTTATTTTTAATCCGCAAACGGAGAAATAGGAACTAGTCAGTGAAACGAGAGCGTTAAGGAGGGAACCTGAGCTTCCAAGCGGTAAGGAAGATCTGGCGTCATGGGCGGAGCCGAGTTATACCACCCGGGTGGGTGGGAGGAGCAAGCTTGAAGACCTTCCGGCAAGATTTAAAGCGGCAAGGATACTGCCAATGAGTGTGGATGAACAACATATCCATGTCCCTAGAACTTATTTTTTGCACTAGTAAGCTGGGCTAGTGAACCAGAGATTGCACTAGCCCCCAGAAGTTTGCACTAGCCTACATTCGGTATGGGTCACAGTGATTTGTTAAACAAAAGGCTAATAAAATCGAAATGTATCAAGCATGTGTCTGAATTTATTTGAAATCTAAATTACAAATGAACTTTGTTTGTGAAATAAAATACTTCATATATATAACACTCAGTGAAGTCAGTGTTCCAATGTCATTGTCTTAAAGTTCTTAATATAAAAGTCAAACAATCCTTAAATGCTGCTGGATTGCGTGGTGTCAGGGGAGTGTGGCTCACTCTCAAGCACACTTGTATCACTATCACAGTCACTCTCAGCTCAGACAGACCACAGGGACAAGGCTGAAAAGAACAGCGCAGGTCAGAATGCTGGTTTAACCTCCCTGTGTTCCTGGGCTGTAGCCTGTTAGTCTCCTGTTTGCTTAGTGCCACGGTCTCTCCCTGTTCCGACTGCACCCTGGTGTGAATGTTGGTGAATCTAGCGATGTTGTTTTACTTTGGGGAGGTCAGATTCGGGGGTCTGTCTTTGTACCATTACTGCCTGTGGAGATAGAGACCAGCTGTTACAGTTAGGGACGGAGGAGCCGTTTTTCACTGGCACATATTGCTGCAGCTGCTGCTTCAGAGTTTTGGAAGCAGCTTCTCAGAATGATGGTGATCACAGGGTGACAGGGTTGGGACAAGGAGTCTTACTGTTCCGAATGTGCCATATCCTGACTCCTGAATGCTGCGGGGTGTTGACTGTTCAGTTGGGGGGGGGGGGTGCTCTGGTCGTGTTTTTCCTTTGGAGAAGCCCATTTTCTCACTTGCACATATTATCTGCTGCCATTGCTGCTTCGCAGCTTCTCAGACGGTGACCACAGCACAGAGTGACAGGGACATGGCTAAAACAAATGGAACGGCGGAGAGGAGGCTGGAGTGCATTACTAGCTAAGTTAACTTTATTTCAGCTTCAGCAGTCTGTCTTGATTTACTTCCGACCCAACGTTATGGTTGAATGCTCCCCTACCACTAGTCTTGACTTACATACTGAGCTACTTGTCTTTAATTATGTAGTTTGCAGTCTCACTTTTCCAACCGTGCTGTGTCCTGAATGCTGCTGCTGGGGTGTTCAGTCTGACTTGGGGAAGGGCTCCTTTGTGGTCTCAGTCAGTTGTGCAGTCCCTTTTTACTTTGCTTTGCTTCATTGTGGTCTCACTGCTCTGACCGCGCTTCATGCTGGTGTTTTTTTTTTTCTTTGAGACCACATGAGTGCCCACACAGCACAACAGACTGAGAATGGAACTGCACTAGCCCAACCAGGCAAGTGACAGAGATTCTGCACTAGCCCATGGCAATCTGCACTAGTACAGCCTAGTAAATACAGGTTACTCACCTGTAACAGGAGTTCTAGGAATGGTATATGTTGTTCATCCACACTCATTGGCAGTATCCTTGCCGCTTTAAATCTTGCGGAAGGTCTTCAGCTGGCTCCTCCACCCACCGGGTGGTAAAACTCGGCTCCGCCCCATGGCATGATCTGGCCCGCTGGAAGCTCAGGTTGTCGCGTCGAGCCGGGAGTCGATGGAGTCGTAGGATGAACAACATATACCATTCCTAGAACTCCTGTTACAGGTGAGTAACCTGTATTTCTAGGGACATGGATATGTTGTTCATCCACACTGTCTGGCAGACTCCTAGCAGTTCTCCGGGAGGAGGGAGGCAAAGCGCACACCCCTACTTAGGAATAGAGACTGGAGAACCGAGGCCCCAAAACCAGCATCCCGGCGTGACTCAAGGTCGATGTGGTAATGGGTAATGAAGGTGTTTGCTGACTTCCAGGTAGCAGCCCTGCAGATTTCCTGGATAGGGACGTCCCTGGAAGCAGCCACTGACAGCAGTATGGCGGTAGAATGAGCTCTTATCCTCTGGGAGGCTCCATGCCCGCCAACTTATAGCAGAGATCTATGCAGGAGGTTACCCACCTGCTTATCGTCCAGCTTGGCTGCAGGTCTGCCAGGTGCGGCTTCAGCGTAGGTGACAAACAGCTGGCGAACCTCTCCTGAATTTCAGCCGTGCGCTCCTTATAATAAGCGAGCGCCCTTCTAGGGTCCAGAGTATGGAGCCTATATTCGGCCTCCGAGGTGTGATTGGGTAGAACACCGGCAGAGTCAACACCTGGTTAAGGTGAAACTCCGACACCACCTTCGGAAGGAATTTCGGGTTGGGGCGCAGGACAACCTTGTCCCTGTGGAAGACCAGGTAAGGAGACTCGATGGAAAGCGCCTGGAGCTCTCCCATCCTTCTGGCTGACGTGATAGCCACCAAGAAGGCGGTCTTCCACGACAGGTGAGAGAGTTCACACCTGTTCATTGGTTCGAATGGCTTGCCCATGAGCTTTGCCAGTACCAGCAGTAGATCCCACGGAGGTGGAGGTTCTCGCACCGGAGGGGAAATGTGATCAAGGCCTTTAAAAAGCGCCAGACCACCTTCTCCTGCGCCCTCGACTGCTTCCCGACCCGCCCGTAAGCAAAGATGGCTGCCAGGTGCACCTTAAGGGTCACCAACCTAAGCCCTTGCTGAGAAAGGGACCAAAGGTAGTCCAATATGCTCGCCAAGGAACAGGAGGAAGGGTCCAGGCCCTTGCCCTGACACCAAATGGAAAATCTCTTCCATTTGAAGGCGTAGCATTTTCTGGTCGACTCCTTACGGGACGCCTCAACGACATTGAGGACCTCGTCGGAAAGACCCAAGGCCTGGAACTCTAGCCGCTCAGGAACCAGGCCGTCAGGTGCAGGGATTGAAGGTCCGGATGGAACACCTTCCCCTGATTGACTGAGAGCAGGTCCGGGCGAGCTGGAAGCTGCCGCGAGTCCTGGAGCTGAGACTGAGGAGATCTGGGTACCAGTACTGGGGCCAGTCTGGGGCTATCAGAATCACCTGCGCCTTGTCCCTCCTTGCTTTGAAAGCACCTTGTGCATCAAGGGGAGCGGGAAAGGCATAGAAGAGGCCCGGGGTCCATTGCCTCGAGAGGCATCCCCTGCAGCGAGCCCTGCTGAGGGGGCGGGCATGGAACAGACTCAGCCGCATTCTCCATGGAGGCAAACAGGTCCACCTGAGGTGTGCCCCAAAGGGAGAACAGATGCTGTACTACCTCCGCAGGAGAGACCACTCTGGGATGCAGCCCCTATCCGGCTCAGGGCATCGGCCAGGGTGTTGGAGGCCCTGCCACGTGAATAGCTGGGAGATCCGCCTCCAGGCTGCGCAGTGACCAATGCGGAGAGCTTCCTTGCATAGAAGCATGGAACGCGCCCGCCCTGGCGCGTTTAGATAGTACATGGTCGTGGTTTGTCCGTCTGACCAGGACCACTTGACCTGAAGGAACGGAGCAAAGGCGGTGAGAGCTAGGCGGACCGCCGGAGCTCCAGCAGGTTGATGTGGCATCAGGACTCCCGGGGACCAGAGGCCATGAGCCCGGTGTTCCCCAGATGGGCACCCCAACCCATCAGAGAGGCATCGGTCGACAGAGAGACCGTCGGCTCGGGGCGGACGAATGGGATGCCCTCCTGCAAATGATCTGGAATGGTCCACCACTGGAGAGCAGTTCCACATCCCCTGTGTCACCGACACAAGCTGGTCCAATGGATCGCAGCGTTGTGACCACTGGCTGGCCAGTCCCCACTGAAGGGGACGCATGTTCCAGCGGGCCCAACGGACCACTCTGGTACAGGCCGCCATGAGACCCAGGAGGCGCAGGAAGTACCGGGCAGGGCGCAATTGCCCAACCAGAAATGATCGGGCAAAGGAGGAAAGAACCTCGGCCCTGTCCGCCGGGAGCCGTGCTCTGGCTCGAAGAGAGTCGAGCTGTGCCCCGATGAATAGAATCACCTGCTTGACTCGAGTTCGACTTGGCCTCGTTGATAAGGAGGCCCAGCTGAGAGCAACCTGGAGGGCCAGATCTCTGACCACTCCGCCTCCTTCCTGGAGGGAGCTGCTATCAGCCAGTCGTCCAGGTAAGGGTCACCGGACCCCTGCCGCAGAATGCTGTCACCACTGCCATGCATTTGGTGAAGACCCTGGGAGCTGGAGACAAGTCAAGGGCATGGCTTGGAACTCGAAGAGATCCTTCCGCTCGAAGCAAGGAATCTCTGGTGAGACGGACGGATAGGGACGTGAAAGAACGCCTCTGCAAGTCCAGAGAGCAGAACCACACCGTGTTCCAAGGATGGTATTATCTGAGCCAGAGGACCATCCTGAAGGTTCGAGACCTTAGGAACTTGTTTAGTCGTAGGTGAGAATGGGCGCCAGCCCCGTCCGTTCGGAACCAGGAAGTACCTGGACACAAACCCTGGGTCTGAAGGAGGGTCCACCACCTCTCTTACCACCTCCTTCTGGAGGAGGAGAGTGATGTCGGCTCGACGAGCCGCCAGTGAGCTGGGGATCCGAGCCCCGAGGCGGCGGCTCTGAAGGGTGGTGCCTGCTCGATTCCAGAGGCAGGCCTCTTCCCACCACCTCCAAGACCCACCTGTCCGTGGTAACAGCGGACCAGGTGGAACAGAAGTGCGGAGCCGCCCCCAGGGGACCCAGGGGGTGGGTGCGGGATAGGGCGACACCCCTCAGCCCGTCACTGGGCAGGCTTGGAGGAGGGACCGGCCGAGGGACCTCCTGGGCCCTTTCCTCCTGCCTCCTGTTAGAGGAGCCGGGGCTTGGGTTTGGGATGCAGGCTCGAGCCTGCTGGCCCTGACGTTGCTGGGCCGGACGTGCCAGGGCACAGAGGACGCAAGGGCTTAGGCTGTGGTTTACGGCCTTTGTCCTTCTGAGCGGAAGAGACCGAGTCCAGGTGGCATTGGACTTCTCGATCCTCTGCAGGTGACCTTCCACCCCAGGGTCAAGAGGTCAGTCCCAAAGGGAACATCCGCCAACTTGTGCTGGGTATCCGAAGTAAAGGTGGATATCCTCAGCCAAGCCCTGACAGATAGCCACTGCGGCCGCCACGATCTGGCACATGAGTCCCCTATATCCAAAGCAGTCTGGAGCTGCTGTTTGGCCACTGCCCTGCCTGGTCCCGCACCTGCTCAACCGTAGTCTGCAGATCGGCGGAAGATGAGGGATGACCTCATCCAGGAGCCCAACAGGGCATGAGAAAATGTGCCATGAGGCGGCCTGGACTGGCTTGACGAAGGCCGAGAGGACCCAGCGACTTTTCACCGGCGAAGTCCATTCCTGACCCTTGTCAGGAGGTTTGTCCACATCCCATGCTAGCCGGGCGCTGGCCGGAAAACGCTGTCGGTAACCAACCCTCAGCAGAGGGGTGTCTCAAAACCGACAAGGAACCGTAGGGACCGCATACTTCTGGCCATCCTGGCCAAGGCGCAGGGCAGGAAGCAGGGCGCTGCCAAAGTTCCAGTGCCGGACCCACTATGGCCTCGGCCACGGAAAGGCCTCCGTCCGGAGAATCCTCGGTCCAGAATCTCCGTGAGGGATACCTGGCCCGTTTGGAACGGGTTCGAGCTCCATCCCGTAGACTCCGAGATGAGCGAAGCAGTCCTAGGAAGGACGACGGGCTATCGTCCATTGACTGACCTCCTGAAGACTCCAAGTCCAGTCGCTTGGAGAAGAAGGAGGAATCATCTTCGACTCGGAAGAGTCCTCGAAGAGCTGCCTCTGGCCTGAGCCACCTTCACCTGCCGAGGTCGGGTCGGAGTGAGGGTAACTGACAGCCGATGGGGTAAACCCTTAGTCGACCGAGAATCACTGGTCGGAGCCCCAATTGGTGGCTGTGGAGGCGGAGGTTCCACGGAATCGGTGGAGCAGCTGGTTTAGCGAACAACCGGCCTGGGTATGAGCTCCTCCCGGACAAGTCGAGGGTTGTCGGCGGTTCGCCGTGACAACCACTTAATGGCGGGGAGAGGGCGGGTGGCTTATTCCCGCCAGGAGGAGCTGTTGCAACATAAGGTCTCGTGCCGTCGGCCGTAATTGCGGCGAAGCCTCCCTCATCCGAGGAGGAGGCTAGAGCGAGCGGGCGCCTACCATGTGCCGAGACCGAGACCGCCTATGACGTGGGAACGGCTGGACCGCTAAGAGGTCCGAGACCGAGACCGAGTCCCGAATTTCCGGGTCGGTGCGGGAGGTGTCGGCCGGAACCGCACTCCCTCTCGCTGCGAAGGTCCATCTGAGGGCTCGGAACCGAGGCACAGACGAGCCACGGATCCTCAACCTCCCTCGGGAACGGGAGAGAATCTCGGCTGCTAAAGGCGACAGCCCGTCCAATGGGTCGAGAAAAATCTCGACTTCATCAGTGGGAGTCTCGGTCAACTGACCTGTGGGGACACCGTGAGCCAGTGGCGAAGCGAAAGGTTCGACCAAGCCGACGGACGGCGGCCCGGGGAGGGACCTTTCCCGCTCCCAAGGCGCCGACGGAGGGACTTACCCTTGTCCCTCTTTTGGACCGAGAATAAGGTCCAGCAGGCGCAAGGCCCTTCTCCTTTAGTGGAGGGACAGACAAACTCCTTAAAAAGCCGTGTAGGAAGAACCCAGAAGGCGGGATAAATGCATGGCCGAGGAAGACTCGGCCCAGCGCCGCCTCCTCTTCGAGGGGCGACCATCGCTTTCGAGCTGATCCACATGAAACCCGCGCCCATGACACCGCCAACCCGGCCTCTTGACTTCACCGAGGGAAACGCCTTCGGGACGGCCCAGTTGCACCGGGCAGCACGGGTCTTCGGCGGGACGTGAGGCCGAGAAAGATGAGCACAGGTCGCAAGCCTGCGGGTGCGTGCTCAAGGCCTAAACAGTAGACACACGTGAGTGTGGATCCGTCCGAGACATCTTCTGCCCGCATGGGCATCTCCAAACCTGAGTCGATGGTCCATCGCAGTCGGCGAGGGATCAAGACTGAAGTCTTTTGCAAATTTTATTTTTAAATCCGTAAACCGGAGAAATAGGAACCAGTCGCAAACGCAGAGCGTTAAGGAGGGAACCTGAGCTTCCAAGCGGTAAGGAAGATCTGGCGTCATGGGGCGGAGCCGAGAGTTATACCACCCGGGTGGGTGGGAGGAGCAAGCTTGAAGACCTTCCGGCAAGATTTAAAGCGGCAAGGATACTGCCAATGAGTGTGGATGAACAACATATCCATGTCCCTAGAAATGAATGTTAAGATCAACCCCTGACTCTACAGCTTGAAGCAGACCTTCTGCTGTCTTGCCTCAGTAAGTTAAGGACCCAGATCCCCTGGCAGCCTGCAGGATAAGGTCACTCGTGGCCGTTCCAACCATGTGCAACAAGATTGTCCGGGGTTCATCCTCCTGATTCACGACAACCCTGGGGGGAATGTGGTAAGCTTTAAGACAACTGGTCAGACGGAGAATGATTCACCACCTTTGTGTATGGAAATAACTTTGGTGTATTTCCAGGGTGATAGAACTGGATGTGGCGAAAGAGAGGTTAAGGAGGTGTGTTAGGGGGATTATGATAGCTGGTGCTGAAATTCTGAGAAGCTTAGGGTGCAGCCCATCAGGGATGGACTTAGTTGGGTTTAGGGACATAACTGCCTGACAGACTTCTAGCTGAGAGATATGGGAGAAATGGAAACTGAACGGGGGTATCAGTTTATGTGATGGAGGGTCATCAGGAGTGCACAGGTAGTGAAATATTGATTTAGGAGATCAGCAACTGCTGATGGTTCAGAGACCAGAACTCCTGAGTCTTGAAGGGTAGGTGAAGAGAGTTTGTTTTTTTTTTTTTGGGGGTGAAGTGAGCAGAGGACATTCCAGAAAGAGGCAGTAGAGTGAGTTGGTGATCAGGGATGACTTCAAATAGTTTGCTTTGGCCTGGCATACAGCTTTGGTGCAACTATTTCGAAGGGTTCTATAGCATTAGAGATAGACTGGGATTGGGAGGCTTTGAATCAGGCTCAGGCATGATCATGGGATTTACGAAGTGTTAGGTTAGGGCAATCCATGGATGGTGAGGCCATTTAAGTCTAAGCATTTTTGGGGGGCCTGGATGTTCCACATGTTAAGGAAGGTGTTGGTGAAATGGGGGAAAGCAGTGTTGATACTGAGGGTGGAGAAGACTGGGGGCCAATCTTCTTTGGTAAGGTCATGGAGTAGGCAGTTAGTACTGAATGTTCTGAGAGGGCGGTGGTAGATATATTTGGGGGTATGATAGGTGGGTGGATCTTCCTCACACAGAAGGTGAGATAGTAATCGCTAAACATGTCAGGGAAGGTGCCGGCGACTATTATCCAATGGGGGTGGAATGAGAGCACCCAATCTAGAAGGGAGAGGTTCTGGAAGCGAGATTTTAGATGGGTAGGCTCTGTGATCATTTGGGTCAAGTTTAGAGATTCGATGTTTAGAAGGGAATTAGTTGAGGAGGGTGAGAGCCAGTCCAAGTTAAAGACATTGAGCAGAATAAGCTCTCCTAGTGTGGTGTGATTGGCAATTGTGGTAATGCATGAGATGAATTACAGGTTCTCTAAACAGTTATTATGAGATTAGGACTGCATGAATGATCACCTAAACCCAATAGCTCATGCTATAACAGATCTTGAGCTAAGTATTATAGCATGGAAATAACGGAGTAAAGTTTCTCATTCCCTGTTTTCAGGGCCATCCCCGAAAATGCCTCTTACACATAATACATTTTTTTAACAGCCTACAAACATTTCAATTAAACATTTTGAAAATTACTAAGATCGAATTACTATAATAATGCACTGAATATCCCAGATGAAAGTTCAGAGAGTCTCACTAAGAACAATACAAACATGAAATTACATCTCTTATGAAGCGAAGTATATCAGTCTGATTAATGTGGCTCACAGTTCAGTGCAGTCGCTACGATGATTTTGGCGGTGGCAGAAAAACCAAAAAACTGTCCCGTCAATCATGTTGAGGAAGAAGGGCCCTCTCTCCTGGGGGAACAGACTTGTGGGGATGCTTCACTTTTTACTGCAACGTAAAGTGACTGTCTGCAAAAATACCACCAATTATTTAAAACCACTTTGTAGAGGAAAGAGAAGTCTGCATGTTGAGTCAATTGACATCTCTACCATCAGTCAGAACCCCTGCCCTCGATCGCCAACCAGCACATGCAACATACATAGAAACATAGAGGATGACGGCAGATAAGGACCGCAAGGCCCATCCAGTCTGCCCATTTCTTTTTCTACCGTATAAATGTGCCATCGGCTTTTGCTCTGTCAGTGGCCTATCTATTCATACTCATTTGTATTGCTCCCTTATGCCTATCCCATGCCTGTTTGAAGCCCTGCACTGTATTCAT
The DNA here is from genome assembly GCA_016271365.2 of Neoceratodus forsteri. Taxonomy (NCBI): domain Eukaryota; kingdom Metazoa; phylum Chordata; order Ceratodontiformes; family Ceratodontidae; genus Neoceratodus; species Neoceratodus forsteri. The sequence goes on along the minus strand of CM028131.1, from coordinate 151,938,656 downwards.
AGCCACCCCTTCCTGAGGTAGGCCATTCCATACATCCACCACTCTTTCTGTGAAAAAGAATTTCCTCACATTCCCCCTTAATCGGCCTCCCTCTAATCTCATGCTGTGTCCTCTTGTCTGGCTATTTTTCTTATATTTAAACATGTTAGACTCTTTCACCTTGTTCATGCCCTTAAGGTGTTTGAATGTTTCGATCATATCACCTCTCTCTCTCCTTTGCTCAAGAGTATACATATTGATAAGCTCCATTAATCTGTCCTTATATGTCTTCTGATGCAGTCCCTGCACCATTTTGGTTGCCCTTCTCTAGACTGCCTCCATTTTGGTTAATGTCCTTGTGAAGGTGTGGCCTCCAGTACTGCACTCAGTACTCCAGATGGGGCCGAACCAGTGTCTTGTAAAGAGGGATTATTACCTCCCTCTTACGACTTGTGATACCCCTACTAATACACCCTAACATCCCCCTAGCCTTACCTACTGCTTTAGAGGTCTGCTTGGATGATTTCAGGTCATCGGTGATGAAGATGCCCAAGTCTCTTTCTTCCTTTGTGACTGCCAGCAACTCCCCTCCCAGCCTACAGATACCTTTCAACTGTCCTCTGAATCATTTTTCCCTTATCTGGAGACAGATTATATTCAGATCCATGTCACCAGCTTTTCTGTTTCCCTCAGGTCACTATGGATAAATACTTTCCCTCCATAAATGTTTCTGCTGTGTACCAGAAGCATCAGGACATGCTGGATACCTAACTCCCTTAGCTGTGTACCCACCCAGTCAAAGGATTTCCTTTTCATCCTAGTTGCATAGCTGAGAGCGAGAAAGATTTTCATCTGGTAACCATGGTATTGCAAATCTTCTGCATTTCTGACCTCTTTCATTCCCTTGTCCCAGTCTGTGCGGAGTGTCGTCTTCATCCATGGTGCAGCGAGGAGTAACACCGTATGCCTTTTAATTGCTAAATGTTTGATTTTAGTTAGTCAATTAGCCAGTGCTGCATTAGTGTTTGATGCCCCCCAACACCCTCTGGCATGCCAACAACTTGGAGATTAGCAGCTCAGGAATGACTTCCGAGATGGAGTACATCTGCAACCATGAGTGATGCTGAAAAGTCACCATGTGTGCCTGATGCACGGATACTTTCAAGAGAATCTGTGCCAAGGAGAAAACCTTTCTGCACAGAGCACTGAATACAGAGAAGTCGTGCTCTGGACGCTGGCTATGCCTCAGGGGCTGTGGTCCAGTCTGGGTCTAAAGTACCTAAAGCCCTGAGAAGGGGTGGGGTATATCACCTGTAAACCCGGTATATCACCTACAGACCTGAAAGGATCACAACACCTTGTAAGGAGGTCCCTGGGTGCAGGCGGTGTTGCATAGAGACCCATCCATGAAGCCCTGGAACCCTCCTCCACAGACCACAGCCCAAGGCAAGGGAGGAACCATGCAGAGGTCAGTATCACACCACCTTGCCAGGAGGTCACTGGGTGCAGGTGATGTTGCATAGGGAAGTAGCCATCAAGCCCTGGAAGCCTCCTCCACAGCCCTAGGCAAGGGAGGAACCATGCACAGGTCAGTTTAGGAACTCCAAGGAGTACACAGAGTAGTCCCTCTGGACAAAACAGTCACACACCACAGCCAAATTCAAAAAACATTTCTTCTTTTATTTTGTCATTCCTTCCAGAATGCCCTCCGTGACAGCCCAATGTTTCGCCCACAGGAAAGGGTTTTCTGTCCAATAAATATATAGATCAGTGAATGCATTTACACTGCTCTCAGTCAACTTACATGTAACCCCCCTGCAAATGGGGGTTCCCAAAGACTTCCAGGAGCTTGCTTGAATGCTCCAAGCCTGAATGGTGTTTGGCATTTGCCATTTATCAGTGAGTGTTTTTAGAGCCTCTGGTACTGTCTCTTTAAGAGCTGTCTGCTTGCAGACATAATTAGTTGTATGGGGGACTGTGTGCTTCTGAGTACCACTTGAGCTGCTGCCAATTCACTTCATTTTGCAGTCACTAGGAGTGCAAAGGAACCTATCTGAAAGATGTAACTGTTTGCCAGAAATTATTTAGAGTAATAATGAAATTACAGTTTGTCTAACCTGCTTTTTTGCAGTCAGAACTGTGTCTGCTAGTTCCCATTCTAGTTTTGAACTGCTGAACTGGACCAATCAGTGTGGGGTAAGCTAGCTCTAAAATGGTGCCTTGGCGAATCAGAACTTGGACTCATAATCTGAGCCAGCCACAAGAGGATTGTATGGGCAGTGACTCTGGAGATGTAGTTTAGACTTCAGTGCCTTTTTGGACCAACAGCAGCAGTCTATTGTGAGTGACAGCCAATCCAGTCAAGAACTGGGAGGAACTCAAAGAAGTGCCAGTTTTGTCGGTTGGAGTTCAGTTGAGCTTGGCAGTGAAGAAGGAAGGAGCCCTGTGCTTTTTCAGTGTGCAGTTTTAGTCAAAACGTTATAAGGCCCAGAGTTCCGGTCTGCAGCTTGTGTAACAGCTTGTTAGGACTGAATCTGCCCTGTGAAAAGAATCAAAGGATCTCTGAAGAGTAGAAACCAGGCTCACCCTGTAGAAGACTGGAAGAATTGCTGAAAATTGCCTTTCGGTCTGTCAGGAACTGAATCTGCTGTGTGTTCTCCGGGTATTGTGCAGTAATTGCGATCGGGATACAGATGCAGCCTGCCTGGTATAGTACTTTCTTTATATGGATGTGTGAAGAGGTTTGTGTACCTCAAGTGAGCCCTCTGACATTGAAGGACCCTATCTTATTTGGAGGTCGTGAGTACTAATTCAGGGTTGCTCCTGTTGAATTGCCACATTAAATCCAAATGGAATTACTGTACTGCTGACTGTTTAATTCTCCCTTTCTCTGTGTGAAGGGCCCCTACCAGCTGCCGGTTTGGACTAGCCACTAGGGCTTGGGTACCAGGACAGTAACTGATAGGGATAGGCCTGTGCACAGAGCCATAGGAGATTATTAGAGTGATAAGCTAATTAACCTGATTTCCCCTGTCCTTGTTATATCCCCTAAATAAATCAGAGCTGCTTGTTTCAGCAAAGTTATACTGCCTGAGGTATTTGTCTATGTTAAAGTACTGTACTGTGATTGTTGCACTGTATCTCATTTCACAGGAGGTCCCAGTGCGGAACCAGACCTGGGGTAAGTGTATACTGTGAAGGTAATTCTGATATATTGTGGGGCCACTAGTGGGAAGAAAGGGGGTTGCAGTGTCCCAGAGGGCTGTGACCAAGTTAGTTTAACTATTGCAAACCCTGACCTCTGGGTGGAGGCACCCGCCATTGGATCAGGCCCCTCAACCTGTTAGTGGCAAATCAGGCAGGGTAGTAGCCCCTGGGATAGCCCATCTAGGGTTACATCTTGGAGGCTCACCGCTGGGATTGTGTGTCCTCTGTGGCCATATTCAAGCCACTGTTAAGAAAAAAATGGGTACCCCGACAGAAGTGGCTGTGCACCGGCTGGTGGAGTGGTGTACTGGGGAGGAGATCGACCCCCAAAATGCTATGCTTATCCTGGACATCCCCCTGGGTATCAATACGGACACTGTGCAGGGAGTACTTTCCAAGGTGGAAGGTTTACAAAACCCTGTGGTGGTGGGTCGGCATGCTAATCTGCTCACCCACACTTTCCTGGCCCTAGTAGAGTTTAAGGATCCCATAGATGGCTCCAAAGTGCCACAGACCATTACCCCAGAGGAGCCCTCACTGCTTGGAGGTGATAACTAGGACAGTAAAGACCGGGAGATCAGCCCCCACCACTATCTGAAACTTTGAGGAGAAATTTGCTGAATAGTTTGCTGGGAGAGGGAAAACTGTGGAGGACTTGAAGAAACTATTCTTGCCACCTGGGGATGTTCCTCCCCACACCCTCTCCTGCTCCAGTGCCCGTGATGGTGGCTGAACCAATGCAGACTCCTATTTCTGCACCTGCCATTAGTCACGACTCTTACGAAGGTTGAGGATCTTCTCGGCACCCTCCCACCCCAAGGGGAGGATGCTTGGGAGACCTGGATAGACTATGTTGCCCCCAAGTGCTAGAATGGCAATGCTGGAAGGTGAAAGCGAAGAGGGTTAGTGAGAGCCTCCGAGGTCCTGCCCTGGCTACCATCCGTGCTAAGCAGGCCCAGTAACCTGAGCGACTGCACAGGCCTATCTTGAGGCCTTGGAGAATGTATGGGAGCCCAGATTCTGATGAGGACCTATGGTGAAGTAAGAGATGCACAACAGTACCAAGGGAGTTGTTGTCTGTGTATGTATCTCGGCTGGAAAAATTGTTGCAAGAATGCCTCAGAAAAGGTAGTTTGCCAGCGATTGAACTGGACCGAACCAGGCTGGACAGGATCTTCAGTCTGCCCCCTTCTCAGAACTGCTGTTGCTTCAGTTACACCTGGCAGATCGACTGGATCCCCACCCTCCTATGATGAGTTAATGAGAGAAATTCGGGAGTTGAGGAAAGATCGACCTCGGAGGGACCTGCACCAATAGCTGCAGGCTACGACTCCGAGGGACTGAGGGTGACCCATCAAGTGAAGTTCAGGGGCAGAGGTTGCAGTCAATGAGTGCTCTGACAAGGAAAGATATGTCACAATGGGGCGAACTGTTGAGAGAGATCCGGGAATTCAAAACAGTCCTTTATGAAGGCCACGCCTGCAAGTCAGGGCCCTGACCTATATCCGACTGCATCTGCTATGGGGTGGGGTACACACCCATGTATCTCCTGCTGATAACAGCTCCGAACTCGATTCCTTGACCATGGAAGTGGAGAAACTGACGAGATGTCTCCAAATGCTTATCACGCCGCAGACAGAGATGGCACCAAGGTTTCCAGTTAGTAATACCCCCGCCCTGGCTCCCAGTGTGGCGCCTCGGCCAGCTCAAACTCCAGAAAGTATGTTTTGCTATAATTGTGGGAAAGATGGGCACATGAAAAGGGAATGCTAGTCCCAAAGACACTGACAAAGTTGCATATAAGCTACAAGGAGAGCTTGAGAAGAAATCAGTGGTTAAGAGGTGCGACATGATCCCAGTGGGGCACCAAAATGCTGATTCACGTCCTTTGTGGCAAGTCAGTTGCCCAGGCCCCCTAGCCTCTCCAGACTGGTCCAGAATAGTGGGTCCTCCATGGAGACCACTGTAAAGGTGAATGGAGTGTCTACAAGAGCTGTATTAGACAGTGGCTCCCAAGTGACAATTATGTTCCAGGATTGGTATCAGAAGCATTTGTCAGACGTACCCTTACAACCATTAGAAGGACTGCATGTATGGGGGTTAAGTGAGAAGGCCTACCCCTATTCGGGTATATCCGAATTTGGCTGTCTTTCCCCACCTCCGTGGCTGGGTGGCGAACAAGTAGAGACCCTAGCCTTAGTGTGTCCCCCCACTGGACTGTATGATGGTGTCCCTTTGTTGATTGGAACAAATGCTCACATGTTGGAAGGCTGGCACAGTTGTGTTATGAAAACAGGGTCAAAGACTAGTAGAGCTTTAAGAGTTCGGCTTTAATTAAGAAGGCCTATGAGGCACAGAGAGATGCTGAAAAAACAGAACCAGAGGAACGGTTGGAATTGGATGGAAGAAGGATCCTGAGTCTCTGATCCTGGCGCCAAATGCCAGTGTACCTTACAGGGAGAGGTCCGTATCAGAAAGGATGTTAAGAATAAAATATTTAATGTTGGATGCGAGGCGATGGAAAATTGCCAGAGGGACTGCTGGTCAAGCCTAGTATTTTGCCGCTAGAGCCCATGCTTATGCCAGAAGGGTAATGGTCCAAGTTCATAATGTGTCTGAAAGAGACATTCGAGTAAACAGAGGTTGCATCCTGGCTAATGTGCATTGTGCAGACACTGCAGTGCTACCCAGCAGCAAGAGTTCGAGGAAGAATGACAGAGTAACGCCTGACTTGTTTGATTTGCGACTCCCGCTGCCAGCTGAATGGAAAGTGAAGATCAGTGAGAAGCTTGCCCAGAGAGACCAGGTGTTTCTTTAAAGGAATGGGATGTAGGATGCGTGCAGGAGCTGAGCACAATATCCGCTGCATGACGAAAGACCATTTCGTGAGAGGTCTCGACGCCTGGCACCTGCTGACATAGATGATGTGAGGCGGCATCTGCAGAGATGTTAGCTGCTGGTGTAATACAAAATCCAGAAGCCCTTATGCTTCCCCATTGTGGTAGTGAGGAAAAGAATGGAACAGTAAGGATGTGTGGATTATCGCATCTTAAACGTGGACTATCCTGATCAGTACACAATGCCCTATTCAGGATGCTTTGGACTGCCTAAACGGGACAAGTGGTTCTCTGTGCTGGATCTCCAGTGGGTACTATCAGATCCCGATGGCCCCAGAGGACCGTGAAAAGACAGCCTTTATCTGTCCGCTGGCTTCTATGAATTCATGAGGATGCCTCAAGGTTTCAGGTGCCCCAGCCACTTTTCAGCGATTGATGGGCGTGCAGTGGGGACATGAACTTACTAGAGTGCCTGGTATACCTAGATGATGTTATTGTGTTTGGCAGCTCACTGGAGGAACATGAGAGCAGATTATTTAAGGTATTGGACCGACTGGAGGACTTTGGCCTTAAACTGTCCATTGATAAGTGTCAATTTTTCAAACATCAGTAGTATGTGGGACATAGTATCCACGAGGAATAGAGACCGACCCAAGTAAAGTTGAGGCCTTGACCACCTGGCCTGAGCCAAAAATCTAAAGAACTGCAAGATTCCTGGGATTCTGTGGTTATTATGTAGCCTTCATCAAGGACTATTCAAGAGTGATCCGCCTTTACTTAACCTACTCAAGGTATCCCCAACCCACAAAATACCAAAGTCAGCGTCCTCAAGACTGAAAGAGTGTATTTTCATCCAGTGAAGTATTTGGGGCCGCTGGACTCCTGATTGTGAGACTGCTTTTCATGAGATCATATATCAACTACCCATGCTCCAGTGCTGGCCTATGCCGATCCAAGAAAACCTTCGTCCTGCACACTGATGCTAGCTTGCAAGGGTTGGGGGCTGTGTTGTACCAAGAGCACGAGAATGGCCTGAGACCAGTGGCCTTTGCCAGTAGAAGCCTGACCCCATCCGAAAAGAACTATCCTGTACATAAGTTAGAGTTCCTAGCTTGAAGTGGGCTATTGTTGACCAATTCCATGAGTACTTGTATGGGGCTAAAATACTAGTAAAACTGACAATAATCCTTTGACCTATGTGCAGACCTCAAGCTAAGTTGGATGCCACTGGCCATAGGTGGCTTTCTGCATTATCTACATATGACTATGCTCTGAATACCGAGCAGGTCTGAACCACATAGATGCTGATGCTCTCTCCCGGAGGCCTGTTCCCCAGAATGATTGGGTCCGATTGGCAGAACTCCGACATTCGGCACTCTGCCGGAAGTTTGACAGGGAGGAACAATGTCCACGGACGCAGTGGACTGCATGGTGGATTGCTTGGGAGCCTCTGAGAATTGCATACCTGCTGCTTATTGCCACTTTTCTGCAATAGACATTGGTGCACTGCCTCAGCTGGACAATGACAGTATTCGTGGCTCAATCCAGATCCCATGATCAAAGCAGCTTTAGAAGCCCTCTATGCAGGAAAAGATGTGTCCAAATTACGCTCCACTGATTTGAGAACTGCACTGTTATACAAAGAAGGTCCTAAGTTGAAACTGATCAATAAACTGTTATACAGAGAAACAGTAGACAGAGGGGACAAGTAGACAAACAACAACTAGTGCTGCCCACTGCCTTTCGAGACTCAGTACTGAGGTCCTTGCACAACCACATGGGGCACCTTGGTATAGACAGAACACTTGACTTGGTGAGATCCAGATTCTATTGGCCTAAGATGGGGCTGATGTGGAGCAACACATTCGAACTTGTAGTCGCTGCTTACAGAGGAAAGCTTTGCCCCAGAGGGCTGCCCCCTTGTTAACATCACCACCAGTGCACCCATGGAGCTGGTCTGTATTGATTTTCTAAGTTTGGAGTCAGATCAAAGAAATATCAGTAATGTGCTGGTGGTCACTGACCATTTCACGAGATATGCCCAAGCTTTCCCACCAAAGACCAGAAAGCATCCACTGTGGCCAAAGTACTTGTAGAAAACTTTTTGTTCACTATGGGGCTCACAAAGAATCCATTCTGATCAAGGGGAGACTTTGAGGTCGTCTGATCAAGAGATGCTTTCTCTGTCGGGGAGTGCAGAAGTCCAGAACCACTCTCACTACCCCCAGGGGACCCACAGCCTGAGCGTTTCAACCGCACTTTGCTAGATATGCTAGGCACCCTGCCCAAAGGACAAGCCTAGATGGAGCCAACAAATTAGCACCCTGGTACATGCTTATAACTGCACCAAAAGTGATGCCACTGGATTCTCCCCTACGCCTGATGTTTGGAAGAGTGTCGACTACCAGTAGATGTGTGTTTGGGGTCTCTCCAGATGGGGTTCAGGCTGACAACTATTTACAGTATGTGCAAAGTTAAAGGCCCAGCTAACCTGCTGTACTCAACTGGCTCAAACCATGGCTGCCAAAGAAATCTGGCCAACAAAGAAAGGTATGATAAAGGTGAAAGCACAGGAACTCCAGGAGGGAGATCGGGTATTGCTAAGAAATCTGGATTGCATGGCAAGCACAAGATTGCTGACAGATAGCACATCTCCCTCACATTGTAGTGGGCAAACTAGATGATCTGCCAGTGTACAAAGTAAGGCCTGAGAATAATTCAAAGATGTAAAACAATGCATAGAAATCATTTACTGCCCATTGGACAAATCTTAATTGAGTCTGAGCCCTAGAAGATGCCCCTCTGGACCAGTGACTAGAGCTGCTGCTAAGAAAAGATCAAGAAAGTCTGCACCTACAGAAGCAAAGTTAAAGTGTTTCCCTCCACAAGTCCCAGTTGAGCATGACTGTCAGTCCATATCGGAAGAAAGTGAGAGTGACTTTGAATACTATCCTTCTTACAACTGAGTCAATTGTTTGGGCAATCCCCTAGTCAATACTGGAGACAAAGCTGGGCCTTCTGGACTGTTTAAGCCCTCAGCTTCATCCCTGGAGCCAATGCTCCCAGAAAGTGAAGTGCAAAGCATCAGATCAGATGAAATGGAATCATTGTGCATGGTTGAACTGTTTGAGCTTTCAGGAGGAAAATGATAGATTGGGGCAGACTGGTGATACACCGAACAAGAAGAGTATTTTGAGTGCCCTGACAGTCCACTGCCAGTGTCCGAAAGCTCTCCATGCGAGCCAAATGTTGTGGACTCAGAAACTGTAACTCCTGGAGCTGAAAGTGCCCCAAGTTCTAGCCTCTCTACCCCATGGAGACTCCCCCGACAAGTGTGGACAATGCTGAAATGAGGCTCAGAGTGCAGAGACTGTAACAGTTCCCCTAGAAAGACTGGCCGAGCTGTAAAGCCTGTGGTGCACCTCAGTTATGATTCCCTTGGGAGGCCTGTGGATTTGCCTCTCAATGTTGTCCATAAAGGGTGTATGTGTCCCAGGCTCATTGCCCAAACTGAGGCGTCAGTGCTAACTCAAGTTACTTGTGTTGCCCTCTAGTATGGTGCCCTTGCCTCGTCAGCCCCAAGGTAACTGATAGGAAGGGCCTCTCTTCAGGTTTTCATGTACAGAGGTAATAACTAGGTTATGGTACAATGTGTATGTAATACTGTGTAAAGAGTGACGTACTGCAATGTTTCAGAAATGTGTTCTTGGTAAAATGATATATTGACTGATGATTACATGGAGCCTAATGCAAATGTGTATGGTTGCAGTTGAAACTTATGGGGGTACTTGCTTGACGCGACGCAAGCTTTCCCAGGCCAGGAAGGTGTAACCCTCTGCAAATGGGGGTTCCTAAAAGACTTCAGGAGCTTGCTTGAATGCTCCAAGCCTGAATGGTGTTTGGCATTTAAGCCATTTATCAGTGAGTGTTTTAGAGCCTCTGGTACTGTCTCTTTAAGAGCTGTCTGCTTGCAGACATAATTAGTTGTATGGGGGACTGTGTGCTTCTCTGAGTACCACTTGAGCTGCTGCCAATTCACTTCATTTTGCAGTCACTAGGAGTGCAAAGGAACCTATCTGAAAGATGTAACTGTTTGCCAGAAATTATTTAGAGTAATAATGAAATTACAGTTTGTCTAACCTGCTTTCTTTGCAGTCAGAACTGTGTCTGCTAGTTCCCATTCTAGTTTTGAACTGCTGAACTGGACCAATCAGTGTGGGGTAAGCTAGCTCTAAAATGGTGCCTTGACGAATCAGAACTTGGACTCATAATCTGAGCCAGCCACAAGAGGATTGTATGGGCAGTGACTCTGGGAGATGTAGTTTAGACTTCAGTGCCTTTTGGACCAACAGCAGCAGCCTATTGTGAGTGACAGCCAATCCAGTCAAGAACTGGGAGGAACTCAAAGGAAGTGCCCGGTTTTTGTCGGTTGAGTTCAGTTGAGCTTTGGCAGTGAAGAAGGAAGGAGCCCTGTGCTTTTTCAGTGTGCAGTTTTAGTCAAAAAGCGTGTGTGAGCCCAGAGTTCCGGTCTGCAGCTTGTGTAACAGCTTGTTAGGACTGAATCCGTCCCTGTGAAAAGAATCAAAGGATCTCTGAAGAGTAGAAACCAGGCTCACCCTGTAGAAGACTGGAAGAATTGCTGAAAATTGCACTCGGTCTGTCAGGAACTGAATCTGCTGTGTGTTCTCCGGTATTGTGCAGTAATTGCGATCGGGATACAGATGCAGCCTGCCTGGTATAGTACTTTCTTTTATATGGATGTGTGAAGAGGTTTGTGTACCTCAAGTGAGCCCTGCTGACATTGAAGGACCCTATCTTATTTGGAGGTCGTGAGTACTAATTCAGGGTTGCTCCCTGTTGAATTGCCACATTAAATCCAAATGGAATTACTGTACTGCTGACTGTTTAATTCTCCTTTTCTCTGTGAAAGGCCCTACCAGCTGCCACGTTTGGACTAGCCACTAGGGCTTGGGTACCCAGGGACAGTAACTGATAGGATAGGCCTGTGCACAGAGCCATAGGTAGATTATTAGAGTGATAAGCTAATTAACCTGATTTCCCCTGTCCTTGTTATATCCCCTAAATAAATCAGAGCTGCTTGTTTCAGCAAAGTTATACTGCCTGAGGTATTTGTCTATGTTAAAGTACTGTACTGTGATTGTTGCACTGTATCTCATTTCACAGGAGGTCCCAGTGCGGAACCAGACCTGGGGTAAGTGTATACTGTGAAGGTAATTCTGATATATTGTGTGGGCCACTAGTGGGAAGAAAGGGGTTGCAGTGTCCCAGAGGGCTGTGACCAAGTTAGTTTAACTATTGCAAACCCTGACCTCTGGGTGGAGGCACCCGCCATTGGATCCAGGCCCCTCAACCTGTTAGTGGCAAATCAGGCAGGGGTAGTAGCCCCTGGGATAGCGCCATCTAGGGGTTACATACACATCACCCTTCAGTGCTTTACTGACTTACTATACAAACTCTTCTTTCTTGCCAAACTTTATACACCTTACTCCCGTTTTATGTAGATTCCCTAGTCCAACTAGTAGTGAAAATAGACTCCATTCATTTCAGTGGGGGCGACTCCTTTGCTCTCCCCTTGCTGTACTTCATGCGTGCCTGGGTGAGGGCATGTACAATAGGGGGAACTGGAAGGGATCAGCTGGCCACCCTTGTCAGGCCAAACACGACCTTCAAACTAAATACAGGCTGTAAATAAAATGTTAAGAATGCCAAAAAAAAAACTATCGCTGGCATATGGCACCATATCGTGAAAGTGGTACCTTATTAAGATCAGAAAAACACTAATTATTTGGGGCTAGAAGGGCATATAGGTCTGTTCTGTTCCCCCACCCCCCACTTCACAAGTAAGAATGAATAAGTAGGCAGTCAACATGTACTACTTGACAGGGCTAGTAGATCAAAGATGCATTGTGCCAACAATCAAAAAGCATAACAAGGACATACATTACAGCATATTATACAGTTAACAAATGATTAGCACCAGTGTGCATGTCAGAAACACTCATTCATTAACTAAAAGGTCAATACAGATGGAACAATAACAAAATACAACCCACTATTCTAAAACAATGGTGTTGTTCCAGCAAGTTGGTACAAAGTGAAGTTTGCCCCTAATGGCAGGCTCCTTTAGTAAGGTATCCCCTATGGGGCACTGCACATGCTGTGCTTATTGCTGTGAATGTAGCCTCGGATCAAGTCTTAGCCCATTACAAATTTCATCGGGGGGAGGCCCGCATTCTTTTATTTCTTCCCTCTAAACAATGAAACTTCACGACACAGTAGGTAGCAGAACCTGTCAGTCACTAACCAGTACACAGGTACCATGCTGCTACCAATCCTTACCTTGTACTGCTCCAAAACTGGCACACATCGCTTACTCTGCTGTACCTATTCTAACTAAATGTGCCTCATATGCCTTGTACTATGTGTATTCTACATTATGATGTTCGCACGTGACATGGGAGTTTGTTTTTTCTAACTTGTACCTTGTTGTCTCATGACGTGTAATCTTTTCCTAATTATGTACCATGTTGTCCCAAGTGTGTAAGTATGTAATTTCCTGTACTCTCCCGGGTCGTATCTGAAAATAGGCAAATTGTCTTGTCTAGTGTACTTACCTGGTTAACAAAAGCTAAATAAATAAATGCTGCCACTGCTCCACAGCAACCGAAGTCTGGAGGAGGTAGAGTTCACTGTGTGTGTCTTACTACTAACTTTTCATTCTCTGGACAGCTTTATTTTTACATTTTATAAGTACCCACCCCCCCAACCACTATTAGAAGTAGGTCCGCATCCCCCAAGTTACCCTTGACTTAACAGACAAGCCAAGGCTTCAAGGCCAGGGGCTTACACTAAGTTAGTCACTGCAATGTCTTGAAGGTTGCCATATTGGCCGTGCTAGTTTGAATCCAAACTCAACTGTTAACTAGCAACGACTGGATTCTGTCATCCACGGGTTGCAGAGGGGCTGTATTCTTTTTGGCAGAACCAACGTCCCCACCTCCACATTTTTCCCCTCCCAAGAAGTTACTCAATCATATCTGTCTCCTCAAGATGAATAAGTGGCCGCATTTATTGTCAGGCACACTGCTGTAGCATGGAGCGGGCTAATCAGGCACAGAGCTACCTCTTGAGCGATACTCAGGGATCCAAATGTAAAGTCAGGAAGGCTAGTTACTGAGGAATCCACTGCTCTCACAGACACTCTCCAGACCCAACTGGTGCATATACTGGAAGGTGCCTCCTCGAATATTAGCCAGTAGGGTTAGCTGAAGGAAAATGTTACTGGACCGACTAGGCACGATGACTGATCCAACCATCCACAGGCCCTGCACGAGGGATCCAGGCACCACTTCTAACTAGATCCTGGTTGCAGCAGGGTTCGGAAACCCCGCCGTTTCCATTGGGAAGAGGGAAAGTTAGCTCTAGAGGAACAGGATGTAAAGGTAAGTCCAGGGAGAAGCTGGCTGACAGGGCTTGGGAGGTCGGCACAACGGGAGCTTAGTCAGGAGAGAAGGTGATAAGACAAAAAAAAAAAAGATCTGGTATACTGCCTGTGGCTAAATGCAATTTTGTTGTTTTTACATACACTGCCAAAAACAATTGAAGTGGTAGTTAAAACGGAATACTGACAGGCCGAAAAAAACTTTCACATGCAGGCTCTTGGTTCGCAGCAACACTTCTGCCCTAAGCTCTGTGGCAGGGATCCTCAACCTCTGTAGTGAGTCTGCTTCCCTTTTGGGGCAGGAATTCTTTGCTTATGTGTCAGATTTTTTTTCAGAACGTGCCAAGTGATGTCACTGAGGACATCAGATACTGAGCGCAGGGCAGGGCCTCCAGGACAAATAAAGAGGGGGAAAGTGCTTTACATTATGAAAGTCTGGTATTTTTAAATGATAACCACCACTAACACAGTTACAGGTGAGCAATATTTTCTTCTAACAAAGAGGAATTCCTCCATAACTATGCATTGAATTGACTACTAGCAGCACCACTGTGAGTAGGGAAGTACTGGAGCTTTTTGGGAAATATTTACTTCAGTGAACAGGACCAGCCTGCAAACCTTTGGGACTGGCAGTCCACAGAAGTGGGAATTGAAAACGTGGGTGGGTGCTGCTTTTTAGACTTCAGCAAAGGGGACAAGCACAGAAGCTGCCAGTGGGGTTTCTACACTGATGGTAGAGTGGATGTGTGCAATCCTGGGACAGGCCACAATGCAGGCATGCAGCCATGGGAAATGGAGGATACTATCCAGCAAGAGGAGGAGGATTATCACATGACAGTGTATGGGTTTATGAGCATTAATCCACCGCCTGAAGGTTGAGTCCGCAGCGGTGACAGCGACATAACCACCAGGTGTGGATTAATGTCTTTTTAACCACAGTGAGACCTGAACAGGCATCCCCCTAGGTGACAAATAGCTGTCTACTGAACCCCTGATCTGGCCTGTCAAGCCAACTGGGTCTGGAGGGACCCTGTTGATGTTTACAAATCTGACTCTGGTGGGTTCCTGTGCCAACCACTGTAGGTTCTTCAGTTTATTAATTATGTGCGATTTACACCTGATCAATGGAGAGATTATTAATCATACAGATTCATACAAAAGCAAATAGATTAGATCAACAGTTCTCAGACTTTGTCATAGCGAGCCTCCCCAAATCCATGGCAAAGATTTTGAGCCTCCCCCAAAAACTGAAATAATCTTGGGCCTCCCCAAAGAAAACTAACGTACTGTACTTTGCGCAGTACACCATGAATACATTGAAACCCTTTTGAGCACTTGGCTCACATTCAGTTCTTTGTCTTATACTGACTTGGAACTTTTGAAAAGAGCTCCTGTGCTCAAGGCGTTATCTGAATAACAAAAAATTAACAAATATTATTATTCAGCTTATTGTAACCCCCCCGCCACAGGCCAATCTTTTGAACCATTGTTACCTCTGTTGCAGTACTTTCATGGGTCAGACTACTTCTTCTGTTTCCTCTCTATATGAAATAACCTTCCTGCATACTTTGTCTCTCCCCTCCTTCTCTGCTCTAAGCAACATCTAGGGATTACTTTGCTCCTTTCTGCTATTGCTCTTAGCACTTCTCTGCTCAACCCTTGTATTTGGGCTGTTCTGCCATCAGTTTACAAATTGATCAATTACCACCACTCATTATTAATTTATTGTTCATATTTATTTGCACTGTTGTTCAGTGTATATTTCTTGATTGTTTTGCATTTACCTTCTGAAATGTATTCACTCCCTACCCTTCCCCGGGTACACCTGGAATGAGCCTTGGCCCATTCACTTTCCCTTGTCACCCATTAGAAAATAAATACATAAAATTCATCTACTGTTGTTATCCTCTTTCAGTTTGCTTCCTCTTTTCATACAAAATATATAAAACCCAAAATTTAAATACAGTACTTTTTCAGACTTGCTTGAGCCTCCCCTGGAACAGGTTGGGGCCTCCCCAAGGAGGATGGCCTCACCATTTGAGAACCCCTGGATTAGATCCTTGTATATATAGGCCAATCAGTTTGATAAGACTGTATTGAAAAAAGTATTTTGTAAAATACTGCTTTCGAGACTAGAGACGTGGGCAGACACCAACAGTAGCTTGCATTTTTCACAGGCAGGCTTTAGGAGGGGATTTGCTACATTAGACCATTGTGTTACCTTGCTGCACCAAATGGAAATGTATTGTGTTATCTAAACGCAAACATTATTCTTTGTAGCACTGCAATTTATCTGGAACTGAAATACAACAACCTGATTGGTCAAAGTGCAACACATGACCAAAGTTGAGGACGACATTAATCACTGGTAATGCCCGCTCCGAGGTGTAGTACTTTAAAAAACCACAATGAAATCGCCAGCGAGTAAAGTAAGGATTAATGCCATCCTCACGTCTGTCTATTTCACAAGATGAATAACAGTCATGCTAGTAACACAAAGCGGTCTTCCACCGAACCACCCGCCCAGTGGAACTCTATCGAATGAGTCAGTCACAATCCTCAGCACGTATCAGACAAGTGAAAACTGTTGAAATGTACCTTTGCTCCCGACTGACGGTTGTCTGAATATAGTTGTGCTGATATCAAAATAGTCTCCCAGGGCTGTATGTTAATTTGCTCACTGACGCATGTGCCTGGGATACCTCTTGAATGAAATGCTGAGCATACAGAAGCGCTAGCCAAATGCAGGATTTCCTGACAATTGTTCCAGTTTGTATGTAGAAATGTAATGCGGTAGAAAGAGAGCATTAATCCATAATGTAGCAGTTGTTATACAAAAATCTCGGCCAATGAATCCTAGGATACAATGCGGCAGTAACGAAGTAAGCATTCTATAATGTCGAGCGATGCACAGAAATATGTACCACTTGAAAATGTTCAAAAACCAGCATAATGTGTTATACTGTGCTAAAAGTATTATATATGCCTGCCTTTGTTTTACAGCATAACTATTAGTATGGTTCTGACACCCTGTACTAATTTAGAGTAAAACAACTTACTACCTAAACTGTTATTTTTCTCCATGTTTTGTTAACACATGCCCTTTCTGATAATCACTGCTCAATAGCGCTTGCCATGTTACAAGCGCATTAAGCCACTCCGAAGGAGGCTTCTACTGGGGGAATTAATGCGTTGTTGTAGGCACTTGGCCTTCAGCCTCATGCCACAACCCCCCCCTCCAAAACCATGCATTAATTCCCCAGTAGAAGCCTCCTTCATCATGGCGTAATGCTTATCTCACAGATCCGTGCACAGCCTTTGACTCATTGTGTAGAAAAACACTGTGGTTACAAATTTTACAACAAGGTGGTTAATGTAACCAAATATTTACATTTAAATAGTTGGGCAAAGACTAGATTGAAAGCAGAAGGGAATACTACCAGCATAATAATAATAACTAATAAAGGAATCAATTAAGTACAGCCTTTAGTGCCTTTTCTTTTCAATATGTTTATTAACCACATACTCCATTACCCTCAATATTTATTTACTTGAAAATTGGTAACTGGGAAAGGCACACTGAGCCAAGGCTCATTTCCAGGTGTGATCGGGGGGGGGGGGAAGAGATGGAGATACAGTCAAGCAAAATACAGTAGTATGGATGTAAGCAAAGGTAGCGCAACATGGCAAACGTGCAAAATAACTAGAGTGGGTGTCTGGAACATGACTGTGAATATTAGGCACAGAGGTAGGACATCTTGCTTTGACTGACGATACTTTTCTACTGTCATTATCGCCTATAGTAATTCAGCTGAAACTCAACAAATCGACCTCACACCGCTTGTGATTCTTTAAATGCTTTATTATTTATTTATTTAATTTTGGTGACCGGGTAAGCCCACTGGGCCCCGAAGGTCCCTTTTTCAGGGGCGACCTGGGATTTTCATGGAACAGAAAGTGAAATAGCATGATTTACATGTGTTGCAGGCAAGCTTGAGTAACAATATTCAAAAAAACAACGGCAATGACAGCAGGGGCAACAAAGAAGATAAGGTGATATTTGAATGGAGTGCTGCTCAACTCTGTGAACGAGTATACTTACTTAGATTATCTCTAAAACTACACATTTCTTCTCTGATGTTGTAATATGTGATTGTTATTTAATCCTGGGGACAGCCTTAGTTTTTCTGTTGCAGACTGTTATACTATTTCCCCAAATGTGTTAACTATTAGTCAACATAGTTTGGGGGTCGCAGACCCGCGATATATTCAACAGTTTGGTACCTTTGTTTGTCCTATACCCATCCTACTATTTGTTTTGTAAGATGTTATCCATTGCTGATCTGTACGAAGTCTGATATTTATTTGTACTAATGAGATAGGCATTGTAATTTTTAACTGCAAAAAACAAAACATTCTCTAACAGATGCTGGGCTAAACATCTGACAAACACGGCAGCTAAATTATGACAAACAAGTCAGGGTATCATAAAACTGAATGTTCAATATTGGGGAAGTAGTATTTGAGGGTGTGATTAATATGGCGAAGGCAAAACTGGAATTGTGATTGTTATACGGTGCTGGGGTGTGGAATTATGACAATTCCAATATACTTGATAGTGTAATAATAGAATCATAGAACTTGACAACAGAAAAAGATCCCATGGTCCCTCCACTCTGCCCTTACCCCCCTCCTAGACTACCGCCTATAATATAATAAAACTATTTTGGGCCTAGAGTTCTGTGTCAGTATATTTTGTTATAGAAGAACTATGTTCAATTAATAAGTATGTGGCAAAGCAATGACTGCTATCCTAATGGCTATAAAAATATCTCGTATGGATGAGACCAGGATCTCCAAGCTGTGTCTTTTGGAAAAATATCATTCTCCTCTGAGAAAAAATAATTGAAATTGAGTGGATAGCATTCATCAGCAAAGCTTTTGCTAGCCTGGGCCTTCAGTTTATTAAAAACCCTTACTCTATGCAACTTCAATAGTGCAAAAAATGATAAAACAGAAGATAATGAACACAGCCAAGCAGAAGGAGATAGCTTTAGTTTACATAAATTGCTTTAGTACTTTGCTACAGAAGAATAAAACCAATACACAAGCTTGGAAGTTATCTTATACAAGTAGAAGCACCTGCCACTAGGAAACACATTACAGAACCTGGGTTTCTTTTCAAGTCTTTGACAGCAATGCTAATAAAGCCAGACTTCTAAAAAATGCTATTGTATCAACAAAATGTGATTGTAGCTCTGACTGACACCATTAAACATGTTTTACTCTTGCTGCTGGGATGCTAAACCTAGATAAATTTGTTTAGGGGGTTATGTGAACAACATATATTTTCCTGGTGATGAGACAGTCACTTTGTTTTTATTCTCTAGATCAACATCTGTCTTAAGTTAGTGGATTTTTTTTAAATGCTGTGAGGAAACAAAAACTATTCTTAGAAAAAGTTATATTACCTAATATTCTCTTCATGAAATGTCTGCACAGAAACCTTTTATTATTTAATACTATCTATTTTTTGCTTTAGTATATTATGATTATGTATTATAATTTAATTTATTTTATTCTTTGGTAACTGGGTAAGGCCCGTTTACAGGAGTGACCTGGGAGTACTGGTGAGGTTAAGTGATTTGCTCTGAGTTGTGCAGCATATAAGTAGAGGTTGTGGGAATCAAACCCAGGTCTCCTGGACATAACAAGCTCATTCACAACTCATTGTTCTAACCTGTAAACTATACTAAGAACTGTACTACTAATGAGATAGAAGCTTAAAAGGAAACAATCGGCAGTAAGAGCGACTGTCCCAATTTGCAGTTTAAGTGTATAAAACATTTGTTTCACTGTTTACTGCAGTATAGTAGACTGTATCAGGCAGATTCTGCTGACTTCCAAGCTGACATCTGCTATAACCAGAATTACCAGAATCCCCTGCAGCTGATATCAGAACTGGCTGTAGCAGTATGGAAGATTCAACAGCCTGTTGTAGTTTTTGTGAGCTCTGGTCCCACTATCCTCCTGCCACTAAGTATAGTCACAGAGGACTTAACTTAGCCTTGGGAGAACAACGGAATCTGAAAATATCTGATCTTAGTTAATATGAGTTCTAACATGCACTGCAGGCCATTGAATCTCCCCTGTTGCAGCTCAGCTCTGAGATCAGCTGCAGGGGATTCTGAGATTTCTGGTTACAGCAAATGTCACCTTGAGATCAGAGGGTTATTGTCCTGCTGCTCTCCTGGGGCTAAGTGCAGTCCTCTGTGACAGTACTTAGTCGCAGGACGACAGCGGGACCAAACAAAAGACAAAAGCTTACAAAAACTCTTAACAAGCACAACAGGCCATTGAGTCTGCCACTTGCTGCAACCCTGCTCTGATGTCAGCTGCAGGGGATTCTGGGAATTGTAGTTACAGAAAACGTCAGCTTGGAACTCGGCAGAATTCAGCCTGATACATCTTTGCAGAAAACAGTAAGTAAAAAAAAAAAAAATGTTTTTGCCCACAAAGTACAAACTGGGACCAGCTGCATACTTTTTTTGTTGACTGAGAAAGGAGTACTAGACAATTCTGTTTATTTTCAGCCTGGTCTCGGGGAAGGAGATACAGATGGATGCCAACTGACACTGAACCAGATTAAACTGTTGGTGGTATTTTTAGCAAATGGCGGAAATTTGGCCAGGAAACTCCCCTGCTCTTTTCGAGAAGTGCCATGAGATCTTTAACATCCACCTGAACTACCACTGGAACAGACAGATGGGACCGTGGTTTAACATCTCATTAGAAAGACAGCACCTCAGGAGTGCAGCACCCCCCTCATGCTGCACCATAGTGTCAGTATAGGGATTTAACCCAAGTGCCTGGTGTAGGGATAGAACCCACAGCCTTCTGATCTTCCGGCCTCAGAGGCGAGAGTGCAACCTGCTGTTCCCTTTTAATATAGAACTTACAACCCTAACTATAGTGGTGTGGTAAACAATTTAATTTCAACCATTAAATGCAATATTACAAACCTGAATAATACCGAAATCTAAGTTACATCTCGCTTTAATACTGGGATAATGAGCTTACACATGCATGAACCAATCCAATCTGGTATCCAGGCATTTAACACATGACAGTGGAACATTATCCAGCACTCTTAGAAGAGACAGAATTGACCATGCTTGCAGGGGCTGGAGCAGCACCTAAAGTCAGTGGATGAATATGAAGTCTGAACTACATCCTTATCCACTGGAGGTGACCCCCCAAATGAGGCAGAGACCAACCACTGGGGCTGTGTGAGAAATCGTGCACTGCGATCACCTATGCTCTTCCAGTTACGCAGGTAGATACCGTGAGGTGTTCAGAGCTACCAACCTGGCAGCTTTCACAAGCACTAACACCCAACACAAAACCTCATGTAACAAATTCCACAGTTTTATGAGCAGCTGCACCAGACTGCAACAAGCAGACCTCTCAGAAGGTCTCCCCTGTGTGACCTGCTCAAAGTTACTTGCTTTTTGCTGAGGAGGAGAGTGAAAAAAAGAGCAATCACTGTAAGTAGATTTGATTCGAGAACACCTGCAGTTTTATATGTCACTACTTACATCATGTCAATACTATTGATTTCAAACCAGGAAAGAAAGCGAGCAGTCCCATACTAGATCTTTGAAATGACTGAATTTTTTTTCCGTCTCTACTTTAACACCTTTAAGTGGTCTCTGTCAGCTACCACCAAAACCTACTGTTCATTAGCATTACAACTCCTGCTACCTCGCCTCTATTCAAGAGACACTCCTAGTCCGGTGGTTTGGGGGGGGGGGGGGGTTTATTTAGAGCAAAATTCCTGTCAAGCTATGCAGCGCATTTTCAAAACTGTGGAACCATGACATGCTCCTCAACAAGAGTGCTGCTATGTTTATGAGTTAAAATAAATTCAGAAATAGCATGACGGAAGTGGGACTTGCCAGGAGGCTCTGTGTAACCAGTTGACCTGGTAGCTATGGTGGCAGGGCAGTTTCACGGTATTATTTGGGGAGGGGGACATGGCTTCTGTTCCGTTAGGACAGATTATTTCTTTCTTTGTCTTAACAATACCTTGCTGCGGTGAATACCAACATCACCTTTTTAATCTGTACTTTCAGTACTTTTTGCAAATGTATTTTTCCCACCTTGTTTATAAGGCAAGGCAAAATCTGTTTAAAAACGCCCAATCCCGGAGGCTCTGGCCGATGTACAAACAATAAACACATCTTCAGAAATAGAATCATTAGACACAGAATTATTAAAAACTCAGAATATAATAAACCATATAACACTCTTATTCTTTGCCTATCTAGGCCCAGGTCATTCCTGCAAAATGTCCCTTGGACCAGTGTACTTATCCAGTCAATAAGTAAATAAAAACTAATAAATATTTCCATTTAAAATCAAACAGACAATGCCACTGCCTCCTCACTGTGTAGCTGCATACCCGAGCAGCTGCCATACATTCTTCAGAAGATGACTGACTCTGCCTCTGTCATTTCACATTTCCACCATGTCCTTGCTGCGTACATTTTCCACCACATGCCCACTAAGGCAATACCTGTGTCCCTAATGACTGCTCCAACCATCCAGTATCCTAGGCCAAGCGAATCGTTTGTTTTTCATTCCCTCCCTACCTTCCTCCGTCCACCCCTCTAGTAACTGAGTCCACATCCCATATCCCAGGGGTGCCTACCAACGCATGTGGTCACTCACACCAATCAATCAAAATCTTTATTTATTCAGGCGAACATCATTGAGCATAGCTTATTTACAAGATGGACCTGAGTGGTCATAACAATATAAGGTTACAAATTTTACACAAAAAACATGGTACTGAATAAACACAGATACAATGATTTATGAATGAGACAGATATACAAATATTTACATATATACAAGGCAAAATGACAGTAAACCTAAATCATATTAAAAGGAAAGAAACAAATAGTATAGTAGGGATAAAGCTCGGATAGTTGGACTTGGGTGGGCATTTTTGTATGAAGTTGGTTGGAGAACAAGCTAGAAGAACGATACAGAAATAGGGGGTAACATAAAAAAGGGGGGGTGGGGGAAGGAGAGGGTGTGGGAGGACAAGGCCTTATGGAAGCAGTTGCATGATTCTGGGAATAGACTAATGTACAGTTTTTTGAAGGATGTTAAAGGAATGAGGGTATCCAATTTCAAGGTCTTTTGAAGAGAATTCCAGATAAGTGCTAGCAACAGCACCACCATCACACCACCAAAAGGAGTTGCCCTCCAAATGATGCATACTGCACAACAACACCTTGCCCTGGGAGGACAGTGTCTTCATGGATGCCGTGGTTCTCCCTGCTGGCATGCACTCCTGCTGTCCAAGGCTGGGGGTGTGAACCAAGGTTGTCAGCACTGGAAACGGGTGCACCACAATGCGGCCCCATGGAGCAGACAATCTTGGCGTCTTCCATCTTGTCCTCATTAACTAAAGCAATAGCACAATGCCCCTACTGACTGTTCTAGGCTTCTTCCATCATACGGGAGGGGGATGAGGAGCTGACAGAAGCTAGTGCAGCAGCCTCGACCATTGATGGCTACTGACAGTTGTACACCAAGGCACGAGGACATGTACGCTGGTAAACAAATGTTGTGCCCCAGTTGGTGCCCCATGTGGCACAGAGCTTCCCCCTTAGCAACAATATATCAGTGTCCTGGCTGCCAGCTTTTGTGCCCCACCTGTGCCCTGGTAACCAACAGAGACTAGAGCTACCACTGCTGATGGCAAATAACTCCTGCAACCAGGATGCAGTGAAGCCACAGAAAACTAAGAGAACAAGTCTGACATTATCCAAAGAGCAAGCCCCCAAGTCAGACAACTTCAGAAACTGAACAGCACACATTTCAGGTGTGAGCTGTGAACACTGTGAAAGTTTCTGGAGTCATTATCATAAGACAACACAAAAAAACTGACTAATCACATATTACTTTGCGTCTGGGAGGCTTATAATTTAGTTTAAGAAAGTTAATAACCAGTCATGTTGCAATAAAAAAGTTAAGGCAATTGTCCAAGGGACCGTGTGAAGATAATTCAGAGTCTCCAAAGGATTTGGACTGAATGGGGAATACGTGCCAGCCACAGGCGCTATGGGCTTCACTGAACAAGTTAATCTGTACACAGTCAGCCTGGCGACGTACTGATTTCCGTTAATTTACAGCTGGCTGCATTTGGCAAGGGCAGGCAGTGCATTTTGTATTTATTATTAGTTTAAGTTTAAATTCTCATTATGTATAAGAGAAGCCAATAAAGCAGTGGGACAGGGTGTTATTACATGCTCATGCTTCAGAGCTGTGCCTAATGGCATGCAGTAGCGATATCAGGCACAGCTGAGTGGCAGAAGACAAAGAGACCCTTACTTAATGGGTCACGGGTCAACAAAAAATTCAATTGCATAAGAAATGCGCACTTTCAGCCCACTAAAAAAACACCAAAACATGTTGACTACGAAGACTGACACGAGCTGCTGAAAAACTGCTACAAACGTCCTCAACAGTAATAAAAAGCTGTTTTTTATTTTATTTTTTCAATTTGTCAGACCACATTTCAGAGTGAACTGAATTAAAATGCAGCCCACTCAAGAGGACATGACCACACTCAAGAACTTCATCACTACTCAAGCTTACAAATTATGTCCTATTGGTTATGCAAGTAACACAACACAAGTTGTGCATTAAAGCATTTATGATGCACGCCCCCGGGGGTTGTGAAGCATGAAGCCGAAGGCCAAGTAATCGCTCAAACCCTGGGAACAGTGAATTAGAAATGCTTAATACACACCCTGAAGTGAATTATTGCACATGTAAAATAGTTTTGGTGTACACATAGGCCCCTATCACATCACCCTTCTCTCATCTGGTCTTCTCCTCTGAAAAGTCAGACCTCATGATGTACAGACAACAGTCTAACTTATCGTAAATGTAATAAAAATGTGTCACTCTGGTTCCCTGTAAACTGCATCTTAAAAAGCTCAGGACTCTCTGTTTTATATTATAAGGTATCAGGTAGTAGAAGAACAACACTTAGAAGTCTGTTTTTTTATTACAAGATATTGGGTATAGCAGAAGATCAACACGTGTAACTGGAGCATATACTGTAACTTCAACTTGGTATACCAGCTGCAATACAATAAAATGAAATAAAGAAAGTAGTATGTTTATTCAAGGAGTTACCATTGAGCCATGTAAGCAGTAAGCCACAACAGGGGTGGGCATTAATGAATTTTAATGCATGTCGGTCACGAGAGACCTCCTAACCTCCATCACTTCCCTTGCTCGCTCTGGGGAATTATTCATCCTAGGCGACTTCAATATAAATTGGTTGTCACCTAAAACTATCAAACCTAAAAATTAAATCGGAGCCCTAAACCTCTCCCAACTAATCTCCGAACTCACCCACCCACTCAAACTACAAGACAAAACAACAATCCCTACTCGACTGGGTCCTTACCTCCCACCCCCACAGCGTCATCACCTGTGGCATCCTCCCCCGATGCTCTCAGTGACCATAACCCAATATTCATAGTTAGGAAAGTCCACAGAACTAAATCGCCACACAAAACCATACAACTACCCTCTTTCAAGTCTCTTGACCTTGAACCTCTCTTGAGTACAGTATTATAACCCCCTCTGAGGGCTTACCTGTAGTTGTCCCGGTGTTTCTAGGCTCTGGGTCCCCCCTTTTCCCACAGCAGCCTGTTGTTTTCTCAGCCCCTCTCGGGCAAGTAACTCCTTGGAATGCGAACTGCCATGCCTGCAAATTCGACCGGCACTGACATAAGCGCATTGGAGCGCTTTGATGTTACCGACCACCACTGTGGTCCGGGAATGGGAGATTGTCCATGGTTCCGGTGCCCCTCCCATGCTCTACGGGGACCGTGGACCAGAAGGTAATTGGTTAGAAGCCAGTACCTGGCGCATAAGGAGAGTTTGAGCAGCAGGACTGCTCGGGGGCTCATGAATATTAATGAGCGGCCCCCATGTACATTAATGAGTGCTGCCTGCCACCTGGGGCATGGTGTCGCGGTGGCAGCAACAGCTGAACTGCTGGGGGCAATCTGACAAGAGTGAGCTCGTATAACAGGCGGCAGTCTGGGTTATGATCTGCTGGGGTGTTGGTGTGGATCCAATAATATGTTGGGCTGCAGCAGAATTGGGAAGGGGAGAAACTGTGTTGAACTAAGTGGACTCCCTGTAAACAAATGGGAGCTGACATATTTGTGACACTTAACCTCAATGCTGCAGCCAATTCCTGATCTAGGTGCCTAAACTGGAAACAAAAGGACTCCTGGGAAAAGGAGGTAGACTCATTCTGGCACCTAGAGCATGCCCCAATAAATGAGCAGGGAATTATGATCACTATGGTTATTGATTATTGAAAGGCTTCAATAGCCAATCAGAATGCAGGATTTTCGACTGAAACAGTGTGACCTTTCTGGGACTGAGTCAGTCTGTGGTTGAGCTCTGTACGAGTCAGGACTGTGCTGAGAGAGTGGGTCTTGAGCTTCAGGGATTTTCTCAGGACCCCATTTGGAGAGCTGTGTGTCAGCAGAAGTGGAATGGAAAGGGGACAGCAGGAAGAAAGATTGTGCCGAGGTTCTGGTTCCCCAGGTACGTGCTGCTGGACTGACTGAGACGGGGAAAGAGGGAAAGAGACTGGACTGCCATTCCCCAGGTATGGAGACTTTGCTGGTGGTTGACAAGAGAGACTGAATGCTGCAGAAACCCTTCGCTGAAAAGTTGAAATTGCTGAAAGGGCTGTGCGGATTGGCAGAGTGCCACAGCCAGGACTGATAAGGCTTTTTGCCTGTGTTTGGGACTGCAAGTTGAATTCTGAAGGGGTAGAGTGGCTCTGGTCGTCAGGGTGCTAGCAGAAGCTGTGTGTATCCTGAGTGAACTGGTTAAAGTGGCTGAGAGCCGAGTCCCAGCTGCAGCCGAAGAAAAGGTGAACACTGTTAAACTGGAAAAGCATGGACTGGTGTGCAGAGGGTTGTTATTCCTGAGCCCCCATGTAGAACTGCACTTGCCCTTATTGAACCTGAGTCTAGCACCCCTACTAACTGGCACTGGACTTTAGTGGAGAGACTGCCTAAGAACTTTTCTTTTCTGAGAGCTCAGTGCAGGGACTGCAGGAGGACCCCCACCATTAGGGAGTCCTCACTCAGAGCCAGGGAGGGAACTTGCTAACCCCTTCCAAGTGAGACTCGCTGTCTCAGGAGGTCACTGGTGCTTGCTGAGGTGCTAGGTCATCTGCGATCCGTCATGAGAGCTGGGCTGTGCAGCCACTCCTGGGTCTGGGCCTGGTGTTGTCCTGCCACAGTGCTCTGCAACGGGCCAGAAGTGGCTGAAGGTGACAAGTGGCCAGTGGCCAGAACTACAATCAAGGTGACCAGATGCAAGATCCTTGAGCAAGTTCCATCCAGACGGAGGGATCCTGGGCAGACTGTTTTCCGCTTTGCTGCACTAATTCAAGGAGCTCCATTTCCCCTGGTGCTGAGATAGACTAACCGTGAGTACTCAGGACCTGGCTCCTGGGAGGGAAAAGGGGAATTGTTTGTTATTCATTGCATAAGTTTTCTAAATATATTTCAGGGCTCCAACAGCTGGCCAACCTGCAGCACCTATCAGGCCTGCACCTAGTGGGTACCCATAGGGACACTGGTACCAGTGGGGGAAGGCTTGGCCTGCGGGCCCACATGTTGAAATTTGAACTTCATTGCATGTGCTTATTACTGAGGGGCCTAGATGTGCCCCCGCATCTCTGCAGCAACATCTGGACTTAACGTGACAGCCATCAAGTTAACGTGAATGAATGGCGTATAGGCACAATCAGCATCTTCTCTGCTTTCCATTACTGGTTATCGAAGCCTTCCTGCCACTTCAGACAAGTCATGCTTTAAAGCAGAGGTCTTGGTCCTCAAAACACAATGGCAGTTTTTACTTTCAACATCTTGAATTTATGGTGGATTTCTCAAACTGGCATGCAGTTTTGGTCCTGTAAATATTTCCTATCCCTATACCACACTTCTCAAATAAAGGAATAATGCATGACAGGGTGTGTGTCGTGCTGGGATAACGCCACGCCTGGGGGTTGGGCACGGACACAGGTCGAAGTGTCTAATGCCCTAGGCGGCGTTATATCCCAATATACACACAATTCTGGAGTGCATTATTCCTATTATACAATGGCTTGTTGTTATATAAAAAAATAATTTTAAAGAATGTTTTTGTTAGTGTGGAAAAGTATTTCTGTTTCTCAAAGAAGATGCAAAAAAATAGGTCATCATCCATATTGGTTCACAGTGCTGAGACTAGACCTGTGGCGACGTGCTGGGATAACGCCACAGGTCCAGCCCCAAACTGACCAATCAGAGACCAGGATTCTTTCTTGCCATTGTATAATGCTACACACATAAGGCATAGCGCTATATATTCTGAACCTAAATGAGAAGTGTTGTTATAAAATGGCAGGGTAAAATCATGTAATCTGATTGGCTCTTATCTATGTGTAAAATATGGTTTACACATGGTTAAAAAAGGTCTGCTCAGCAGTGAAGAGTCTACAGCACAGATCAATGGGCATTTGGAACACAGGCATTTCAGTTAGCTCTCTACTGCCAGAACTGATCTTCCACCACAAACATGGCTGCTACCTTTACACTGTAAAAAAAACTTCAACTGGGCCCTAAAAAAAAAAAGAATGAAATGCTGTTTCCCTGATTATCACACTCTCCTTACATATATAAATTAGAAACAATAAGTATTGTTTCTAGTTTTCACTACAACTGTTTCTTTGCTGACAGTGAAATATCCCCCTATTTCTAACTGCTTATCAGGGAACTCTCTTATTGTTGCCCTAACAGTGAGATAATGGAGTCTCTGGCTGTAACAAACACCTTTGTTGTCTGTGTGTACAGTGTGTTGGGAGAGAAACATTCTGCCAGTGGAACTGAGCAGAATTTTGAATCCATGTATTCTGTGGTAAACATTCCATATCTTGAATGTGGAGAACAACAGGGGGAAAAAAACAGGAAGAAATAATACAATTACATCATTAATGACATCACTTGCAGTGGGCGGAAGGACTATTTTATCACAAATGCACACAAGTAAATCTATTTTTACTACATATAAAAACATTCTTTTCCCAATAGTAAAAAGTAAAAAAAAAGAAAGGAATCAATTTTATAAGTGCAATAAGGCACTCAGGGGTGTGTGTAAACCATATTTTACAGCATGGCCAGCAGCTGAAATCACTCGGCCTTCCGCCTTGTGCCTTACTACACCCCTGGCCGTGCTGTAAAATATGGTTTACACACACCCCTGAGTGCCCTATTGCTTACATATTCGGTTCATGTCTTTTGCATTAACTCCCATGCCCACCCCATATCATATCAGGAAATAAGCCTTGGCTCAGTACGTCATTTCCTACCACCAATTTCTAAATAAATACATTTTCAAAAGCCAATGCTACAGGTTTTAAACTAACAAAAACAGAACCCCCACCCAACACCCCAGTGGTGTAGAGAAACACAATCCCTGGCGTCCAGTGGCACCCCTTCCCCGATCGTGAAGCTGGTATGTAACAAAATCTCTGGCTGTCCAGTGTTCCCCATCCATCAATCCCAGCCCCATTTATCAAACACAATCATCAGTAGTCCAGTGGTACCCCCTCCTGATCCTGAGTATCTCTGGGGACCAGTGCCCCCCTGAGCCCCATACCCCCTTACTCTCCACTCACCTCTGCTGCCGACTGTGACCTGATCTGTCCCACAAGGGCACTTTTGCTATGCAAGTCAGAATACCGATACTATACTTGTTTGAGTACAATATTGATAATCTGACTAGTATAGCAAAACTGTACTTGCAGGACACGTTAGATTCACATGGCGGCTGGCACAGAAGGTCAAGCGGAGGGTTGGTTCTGGCTGCTGTAATGATGCTGGGGTTTTTGGAGGCGGGTCCACTGGTCACCAGGGATACTGGGACTAGGAGGGGGTATCACTGGACTATTAATGATTTTGTTTGAAAAGGTTGAAAAATGGGGCCAGGATCAAATTGGGAGGGTACTGGTTACCAAAGACTGTGTTTCTCAGCACTGGGACTGGCATGCAGGAGGGCTGATGTAGGCATCAATGTAATTCAAGGTGCAGCTGGCTTGAGCTAATAGATCAGTTCCCCACAATTAGATGCTAAGGACCTCTTAAGGCCCTGTATTAGGTATGATGTAATTTACATGGGGATGTTTGAATATGTCAGTTTAGTGCACTGGTACTTAGTACTACTACATACAGTACATAACTTCACCTATGGCATTTTCACAAACACAGCACCAGCTACTGTTAGCACCAGCCAATTCCAGTCTTCTCTTTGTAAAACAGTACTTTTTTTTAACTCATAATTACAGCATTGCAAACTGTCATTCATACCCAGGACAGCCTCGATTTCAGGACAGATGTTCCTCTGCTGTCCCTGAGAGCTGCACATTTACTTCTACAGTAAGTCAAGAAATTTTAAAAAACAAGCAATATCTTCAGTAATGTTAAACTAGTTTCTGCACTATGCCACCCATTTTTCCACTGGCTTTACCTCTTATATCGTGACCCCCTTGTCCCCTATCAGAGACAGGAAACGTTAGCAATACTGTATGTACAGGTGGCAGCTTCACAGAAAGGTGCCTTTATGAGTCACCAACACCTCAAGGAGACCTTCAGACAGCAGTAGCTGCAATGGAACTCATATCTGTGTTTTGTCTCTATTCGACTTGTTTGTTATTACCAACAGCATCTGCATAAAAATACTGCAAAAGCACTGGCCCTAAGAATTCATAAGCTTGGGCTATGTACAGTGCATTACATCAAAAATCATATGGAAACACACCTACAGCCAGCATATTAGAATTAAAGCTAGCAATCCCCCATGTTAGACACTTACAACGGGCTGTGCTCCAGGACCCCATCAAACTGTTTTTCTAAATAGCGTACCACTTTGGCTGCTCAGTGATAGTGCCAGGAAACATATTCAAACTTGCCAATATTTCCTATTTCTGAACAAGAAACATTCATTCATTCTGTTTAGAATTAATTTAAGCTGATTCACTCCTCACATTCACAATGGGTTTCAATGGAATATCTGAAAAGCGCAGACACACCATATCGCCTCATTTCTTATGCTCTAATGTTGTCAGCTGTGAAAAGGTTGAGCTTGAATAGTAGAGAGGTAGAGCTGCAGCCACTGGAGACAGAGCAGTAGCCTACATGTTGCACTGTGGAAATCTGGAGGTCTTTGCGGGGGGTGGAGAGGGGAGGTTGAAATCAAGGTGAAGGTAAATACCTGGTACATTCACAAGATCAAGAAAGATGGAGGGTGGGCAGAAAAGGGGGCACAGCAGGCAGAAGCACTCAATGAGTACTTCTGTTAAGTGTTCACCAGGGAGAGGGATGGGCCTATGCCCCAGGGGAAAGGTGGGGTGGGCACAGGGGTAGTGAGGATAACAGATGGGAAGATCCCAATGAGCAGGGTGTTGAAGGGCCTCAGGTCCCTCAGGGTGGATAAGGTGCCAGGGCCTGGATGGTGTGCATCCAAGGGTCCTGACAGAGTTGGCGGAGGTTCTGGCGGGATCTCTGGCAGATTTGTTCAACACCTCCCAGGGGACTTGGTGCACGGCATATGTGGTACCCCTCCATAAGAGTGGGACCTAAGGATGAACCAGGTAACTACAGACCGCTCAGCCTTACCTCCATCATGGGGAAGTTAATGGAGACTATCCCTAAAGAGAGGATGGTGATCTTTCTGGAGGAGAATGTTCCTCAACATGACAGACAACAAGGGTTGGTCTCGGGCAGATCCTGCCAGACAAACCTGGTTGACTTTTTTGACTGAGTGAGAAAGGCACTCGATAGGGGCCATGCGGTGGATGTCCTGTATCTGGACTACAGCAAGGCCTTCGATTCAGTGCCAGATGGAAGGTTAACTAGCAAGCTGAGAAACCTGGAAGCAGGGGAGAAACTGGTTGGATGGGTTAGGCGCTGGCTGCAGGACAGACAGCAGAGGGTAGTTGTAGGGGAGAACTCTCGACTCTCGGAGCTGTAACTAGTGGGGTGCCACAAGGCTCAGTAGTAGAACCAGAGCTATTTAACATCTCCACTGCTGACATATCAGATGGAATTAGGAGTAAGAGCAGCCTTTCTGAAGATGACACAAAGACTAGAGCAGAGGTGGATAGTGTGGATAGGGGACAGGTGCTCCGAGGATTTGGGAAAACTTGAACGCTGGTCAGACACATGGCAGCTGGAATTCAACGTTAAGAAGTGTAAAGTCATGCACTTGGGAACCAGGAACCCTGGGAATTGCAACTGGTTGGGGGAAGTGCAGTTATATGCTTCATTGGAGGAGAAGGATTTGGGGGTACTAGTCACAGCGGACATGAATCACTCAGCGCAGTGTAGGAAGGTGGCGGGCAAGGCTCAGACACTAGTGAGGCCCCACCTGGAGTACAGTGTACAGTTCTGGAGACCATACCTACGTAAGGACATAGACAGGGTAGAGACGGTTCAGAGGAGGGCAACAAAGATGGTGCATGGATTGCATCACAAGTCCTATGAAGGACAGGTTGAAGGAGGGAGAGAGGGGATATGATAGAGACATACAAGTATCTCACAGGGAGGAACAGGGTGCAGTAATACACTATTTTTAAGCGAAAAAGAGGTTCCAGGACTAGAGGGCATGGGATGAAGTTGGAGGGAGGACGATTCAGAGGAAACATGAGGAAGAATTTCTTCACAGAACAGGTGGTGGACAAGTGGAACACCCTGCCAGAGGAAGTGGTGGGGGCTGAAACAATCACGGGATTTAAGAATGCATGGGATAGACATAAAGGAATTCTGGAGGTCAGGGGTAAGGGGCAACAGACTTCTAGGAAAACATAAACTGAACTTACAAGCTCAAATGGGCAGACTGGGTGGGCCATAAGCTCTTATCTGCCGACACTGCATGTATCTATGTAAGGCTAATAAGATGCTGGGGTGCATTTCCAGAGGAATCACCTCTAGGAGACAGGAAGTCATTCTGCTGCTGCACAGGTCATTGGTGAGACCTCACTTGGAGTACTGTGTGCAGTTCTGGTGCCCCTATTTAAAGAAGAACGTCAAACTACTGGAGGGGTCCAGCACAGGGCCACCAAGATGATCCTTGGGCTGGGGGACAAACCATATGAGAAAAGACTGGGGGAACTCAACATGTATTCTCTGGAGGATAGAAGGGAGAGGGGGATATGACTGAGACCTTAAAATATTTAAAGGGCATGAATAGGGTTAGTACTGAGGGCATGTTTAGATTAAAGGGGGGGAGGGACACAAGGGGACACAGTCTGAAACTGGAGAGTGGAAGATTCAGGAGGAGAAATGAGGAGGCACTACTTCATGGAAAGGATGGTAGCAAGTAGAAACGTACTGCCAGAGGAGTTGATATCACTGAAATCTGTGGCCAGTTTTAAGAGGGGGTGGGACAGGGTCAAATGTAAGGTTAAATCTGGGGAGAGCTGGGGAGAGAAGTCGGCAGAAGGGGGAGATAAATCAGATGGACGGGCAAGGGGTGGGGGGGGGCAGCTGCATTAGATTAGACTGGGAGCTGCGCACTCGAGCAGATTCAATAGACCATTTGGCCTGTATCTGCTAACATTTTCATAAGTTCATATTTATCTCCATCATTTGTGATGGCTTCTGTGCTTTAGAGTAGTTTGTATGTGTGGGTGTTTAAGCTTTTTTTATTCCATTCCAGTCACATACTTCATTTGGGACGTGAGGAAAGACAAAGGAACTGAATATGTACACGAGAGATTAAAGGACCTAAATATATAAACCCTAGAGAAGGGGGAAGATATGACAGAGATCTTTAAATACCTCAGGGGTAAACAAGGTGCAAGAGGAAGTATTTTTCAGATAAAAAGGTGCCCAAGGACATGGCAGCATGATGAGAGGCTGGGGGGTGGGGGTTAGGTTCAAGAAAGATGTGCAGAAGTGCTTCATTACAGAAAGAGTGGCGGATTCGTGGAACAGTCTGCCAGCAGAGGTGGTGGGGATGAAAACAGTAGCGGGGTTCAAAAGATACACGGGACAGGCAAAAGGCAATCGCAGGGAAAGGGAAGGCGGGGTGAATGGGCCAGAGATCAAGTAGGATCTGCG
The DNA here is from genome assembly GCA_016271365.2 of Neoceratodus forsteri. Classification (NCBI taxonomy): domain Eukaryota; kingdom Metazoa; phylum Chordata; order Ceratodontiformes; family Ceratodontidae; genus Neoceratodus; species Neoceratodus forsteri. Next base: position 151,904,943 of record CM028131.1, on the reverse strand, counting down.
GTGATACTATAGGCAGGGAACATTTTCCAGACTAGGTGGGTCAAGCGGTCCTTATCTGATGGCAAATTCTATGTTTCTATGGAGTAGAGGGGAGGCTGATTTAGTCTTTTGAAGGTTTTGATACTAGGATAATTTAATATGATAAACCACGCTGTGTACTATACTTACTTGTTACCTCATTGCAGGCCAGCACTGTACAACACACACAAAACAAAGGGGAGGAGACGGCTTGTTTTCAGGGGTAGGTTTTCAAACTTACTGCTCCTCCACTTCCACCCCCCCACCCCAAACACACGGGATAGTTTCCTTCAGGAGATGGGATAAAACTCAAAATGGTACCTTTCTGATATCTGTGCCCTCTATCTCTAGTTGTCAAGGTGGAAGCTGAAGATACCCCGGAATAGGGTTGTCAGAACTAGTTCATGAAAGATTCGAACCCTTCTCGAACCCTGGTGTTCGAGTTCTAACTTCGAACTCTAACACTAAATGGTTAGCAAAGGGTTCGAATCACAGGGCGTTGTCTGTTTGCACTTGCGTACCTACGATGTGGGTCAGGTGGGGTCGCAGTAAGCTATGAGCTGCTGGATCTGTGGGGGCATTTAGACAGATGTGCCGTGAGGAGGAGCCATTTGCTGAGGATCGGAGCGGAGGCAGCAGAAGCCTAGCTAAACAGAAGGCCAGCGGTTAGCGCATCGGCTACTCTTGTCCAGTGGCCACTTCCATCATCCATTTTCCTGTGAGACCGAGAACAAGAGAAAGGCTGAAAAAAGCTCAAAATCGGGTGGGAGTGGGACTAGGGAGAGGTTCAGGACAGGTGGAGGGATTAATCAAGGATTGGGAAGGGACTGGGGAACAGGGAGGGATCGAGACCGAGATCAATCAATATCAGGACTGGAGGAGGACTCAGGAGGACTCGGAGAGAGAATAAAAAAAAGAAGAAGTGAAGAACCTTTGTGAAATGTGATTATTTGAAACTGCAGCACTGCTCAGTCAGTGGTGCACACTGCAACTCAGCAGCTGCCAGCAACAAGCATACAAGGGGCAAAAGGCAACAAATCTGAACCTTCCCAGTGTAGTGTGTGTGTCACAGAGAGAAGCCCAGTGTGTGCCCCTTGACTGCACTGTACCCTACCCAGTGTGTGTTACAGAGAGAAGTCCAGTGGCCAGTTGTGTGGTGGCATTTATTTATTTATTTTTTGTTGACCGGGTAAGTGCACTAGACAAATCCTGCCTATTTTCAGGCACGACCCGGGGGAGGGGGATACAGATGAATGCCAACTGACTTTGAACCAGATTAAGTTGTTGGTGGTATTTTTTTTTTAGTGAATGAGAGAAATTTGGCCAGGACACCGGGGAAATTCCCCTACTCTTTTCGATAAGTGCCATGGGATCTTTAACATCCACCTGAACTACCACCAATCCAGGCAGATGGGACCTCAGTTTAATCTCATCCAAAGGCAGCCACGTCAGAAGTGCAGCACCCCTCTCATGCTGCACTACAGTGTCAGTACTGGGATATTAACCCAAGTGCCAGATGTGGGAACTGAACCCACAGCCCTCTGATCTCCCGGCCTCAGAGGCGAGTGTGCTACCTACTGAGCCACTGACACTGACATTAACTGACTGCATTAACCTTACATGACAGAAACGTAGAAATATAATTCTCATTCCCTGGGTTGCGTATGTGACTCCGTCTCCTGTGGTCAGCCCATCACCCTGCTACTGTGTGCCCTTTGACTGCACTGTACCCTACCCAGTGTGTGTGTTACAGAGAGAAGCCCAATGGCTAGTTGTGTGGTGGCATTAACCTTACATGACAGAAACGTAGAAATGTAATTCTCATTCCCTGAGTTGTTGGTTATGTATGTGACTCCGTCTCCTGTGGTCAGCCCATCACCCTGCTGCTGTGTGCCCTTTGACTGCACTGTACCCTACCCAGTGTGTGTTACAGAGAGAAGCGCAGTGGCCAGTTGTGTGGTGGCATTAACCTTACATGACAGAAACGCAGAAATATAATTCTTATTCCCTGGGTTGCGTGATGACTCCGTCTCCTGTGGTCAGCCCATCACCCTGCTACTGTCGTGCCCTTGACTGCACTGTACCCTACCCAGTGTGTGTTACAGAGAAGCCCAGTGGCCAGTTGTGTGGTGGCATTAACCTTACATGACAGAAATGTAGAAATATAATTGTCATTCCCTTGGTTACAGAGTGACTGCCTCTCTGTGGTCAGCTCCATCACCCTGCTGCTGTGCACCCTTGATTGCTATGTGTATGCCTATGCCCAGCAGCCCAATCATCCTGTAAGCCTTGAACTTGGGATCCTTTAGTTGCAAACTGTCATATTCTTCAATTACTTTCAGTCACCGGTATCACAGTGTCACACAACCAAAATAAAATTTTGGAGTTGTAGCCAGCGATCACAGATCACATTGCTTTGTTACACAGGAATTGTTTGGGTGTGGGTGTGTTCACCGCAGTATACTGGTAGTACTGGTACTTACTGTCTGTTATGGCTGACACCAACATAGATGAAGCATCTAGTGCTGGTGTTGGAGCAGGTGTTGGTGGTAGTGGTAATCCTGGTGCTAACAGAAATAACCAAAATGTTTCACGTGATAAAAATTCAACAAACAGCAAAAGAGCAACAGTGAAGTGTGGTAAAGGGGGACCTTTTAAGAAAACCTGTACAGCTGCTGGGGTCACACGGAGAGGCACCATAAGGTATGCCATTCATGCTGTTAAGATCCCTGTGACTAGCAGCAATAATGCAAGTGACAGTGAGTCCCTCTCTGACTCAGACAGTAGCTCTTTGTCTCAGTCCGACACTGTTGTGTCTCGCGACAAATCATTACTTCCTCAACAAAGTGAAATGAGCAAGTCTGCTGACAATGAATCAGGTAGTGCACTTGCAAATACATCCAGCACTGTTGGCAATGAAAGGACATATCCATTGAATCCACCACTTCTGTGTTGGCCAGCAATGAAAATCCATCAGAGTCTTCTGTCCACTCTTCTAGCACCAAGGAGCATGTCCCAGGTTCTGTTAGGACAGGTGAAAAGACACAGTCTTTAGCTATCTTCCTAGCACTCGAACAAAATCTGTCACATCTGAGGTGTGGAATTATTTCTCTGTCAGTAAAACTGAGCCATGCAGAGCAATTTGTTCCCTGTGTAAACAGAGTGTAAGCCGCGGTAAAGTTGGGTCATGCCTTGGCACTACAGCTCTTAAACGCCATCTGAAAAAGCATTCAGTTTTGCTTGATCATCCAAAACCCATGTCCTCCATCTTCCAGACCAGCGTGAGAGGGTCAGGAATCTGAAATGGATACTGAATTGTCTGAACTGATGCAGGCAGAACCACTGCCAGCCCTAGGATCACTGTTACCACCAATGCCAGCACCATTGGTACCAGTTGCACATCAGTGATGGCACTGAATATATAAGTCCTAGTCCACCATCTCTCGCGTCCATCTGCCCATCGAAGCCACGGTGTATAATAAACCAGCAGGGACATGTTGCAAACAGCTAACACTGTCTCAGGCATTTGAAAGGAAGAATACCTTTACTAGAAATCATCCAAAGACCCTTCATCTTAATCACCGAATTGGTGAACTGTTAGCCGGAGCCCTTCTTCCATACTTTGGTAGATCATGAGGATTTTAGGGAGCTCATGACATTAGCAGAGCCTCGTTACAATGTTCCTCATCGAAGGTACTTTTCCTATGTTGAAGTCAAACATTTATCAGGCTTTAAAAGCGACAGTGATGCTTGCACTTGAAACTGCAGAGGGTGGGGTTATTCATGTCACAACAGATATGTGGGCCAGCACTCAAAACATAGATTACATGTCCTTACCGCTCATTGGGTCACGTTTCTTGTGCTTCTTCAAAACAAAGACACCCAAAGATGGGCTGCTGCATATAAAGAAGTTTGGGCAAAGTCATACTGCTGCAAACATCTTGCAGGAACTAAATGACCTCCTTGACGAATGGGTTTATTCTCAGTCTAAAATGTGGCTTCATAGTAAGTGACAATGGAGCCAACATCTTAAAAGCAGTACAGGATGGAGGATTTCTCCATGCTTCTTGCTTTGCACATTGCTTACACTTAATTGTCACGGATTTCTCAGCAACGAAACACAAGTGGATGGTATGATTGCTGTTTGCAAAAAAATTGTGACTCACTTTTCACATTCAACCAAGGCTATACGGACATTGTCCGAACTGCAAAAAAAAAACACAAGCTGCCCCAGCAAAAGCTGATTCAAAATGTTTCCACTGGTTGGAACTCAACGCTTTATATGCTGCAGCGCCTCTTGGAGCAAAAGCAAGCTGTACATGAGTACTGCTCCAGTTACATTATTGGAGATGGCATTATGCTGTCTGTGCTGCAGTGGAAATTAATGGAGACAGTGTGCTGTATCCTAGCTCCTTTTGAGACAGCTACAAGGGACATGTCTTCTGAAGGTGCATCTGTGAGTCACGTTATCCCACTCATAATGCTCATTTCACATCATCTTAGTGTTCTAAATCTACAAATAGAAAAAGACAGATCTGAAGCGCAGACAACATGTCGCCTGTATCATGGGAATCTTGTAAAGAGAATGAGCGAGCGCTTCAAAACCAATGACAAATTAGTTGCAATGATGAAATCAAGACACTACATCCTTGCAACTCTCTTAGATCCCAGGTTCAAGGCTATACATCTTCCAAAAACAGATGATATAGAGCAGTACAAATGTATGTTGCTAGATGAGCTGCAGCACTCACAGGAGTCAAACACAGACACGCACAGTACCCTCAGATTGTCATCACCACAACATGCAGGTTCATCTTCACAAAGGGATACAGAACTGGAAAAGTCACCAAACATTAACAGTAGTTGTTCCACAACTGCCACTTCTTCAGCCCTTAGTAGCAAGCTAAATCTGTGGCAAAACCTTTCCCAAATTGCTGCCATACCAGCTGCTTCTGATTCCTCTTCTGGCGGTCTCTGTCCAACATGGTAAACAGTTACCTGCAAGAACTGCCTATTCCTATTGATGCATGCCCTTTTGAATACTGGAGATCAAAAAGTCAATTTGGACAGAGCTGTATGATGAAGCCTGTAAATATCTTGGTTGTCCTGCAACAAGTGTCTCTTCAGAATGCATGTTTAGTACAGCTGGCAATATTGTGACAGACACCAGAAACAGGTTGCTGCCAGAAAATGTACACACGTTAACTTTTATTAAAGTTAATAAGTCAAGATACGTATCCTAAGAGTATACAAACTGATCCGAAGTGATTGATGTTGTGGATGTTGATGGTGATGACAACTCAGATGGTGGTGGCTGGTAAATACTGTGTGGGACAGAGTCTCTCTGCACCAAAGGAAACTTTTACAGACTGTGATGACTTTGGTTGTCTCTCTCTCTTTCGATCTACTACCTTGGACTATATACCCCAAAACTTTCACCATTTCATGGCAAACTGCTTTGTAGCTAGGGTCTAAACTAAAGTCAACAAGTTTTATATACAGGGCAATTTTAACAACAGTGGGAACAGGCCCAAATTTGGCATAAAAGGGACACTGTCACGTCAATCCTTTCTGTATCATATTATTTATAGTTAAAGTGCAAACATATATTTTTGGATTTACCTTCTGTGACTTTGTGGTGCATCAGTATGGCTGGGACAGGAGGCGGTCTATTTTCAATTTTAAAGAGGACAAAATAATGAGTTCTAATTGGTAGCTGTTTATTATTTTTCAATTACAGAAATGTTACCATAAGCGAAAAATGGATGCTAGTACATGGGTGAGGGTTGTGGGTTGGTTTTAACATGGGTGTAAGGGTGGCATGGGTGCTACTGCACAGATAAGGGTGGTGGAAGAAAAGTGGAATGGGTGATGGGTGAAAAGTGGGTGTTGTTTTAGTTCTTTCATTTACAGATTCGTGATCAGCTGGGGATGGTGAGGAAAAAAATGATGACAGACCGAACCTACTGTACACATAATATATATTCTTATTAAATACATTGCAAACTGCTGCCACCTAGCACAATTGTCCTGTCCCCTTTAAAAAAAGAATAAAGGAATCAGAAATAAAAGAAAATCTGCATCAGCAGTTTTCACAGAATGTGACATCATATAAAGTGTTTTTGCTTTACAAGTAGTGATAATTTGATACATAATGGGGTTGACAGACGCTGTCCCTTAAACATCACATGCCAACTGCTGCAGCTACATTAAATGTTCCTTAGTATGTGGTGAGGAAACCACTTTTTTTATTTATGTGACTGAAATACAGATTTTATTGAAGTATCAGCTGCAAAAATGCATCATCTTAGAAAGTTGTATGTATTACTTCAATTTGCCAACAAAAATGTTGGTATATGTATGCATTACCTTAGAAAATTGCATGCATTTTTTGCCAGCAACAATGACTGGCATTTTTTTTTATTCAAATGTCTTGACTGACTACGTTATGACATAATGGCCCAGATATTCAAAAGGGTTGCGCCATGCGCAACAGGGTTGTGCCATTCTGCGATATTCAGCAGGAGGCAGTTACGCCACTGGCAACAGGTTGCGCAAGAGAGCAATGCAAATGAATGCATGCTCAACAGGAGGGAGGATCCATGCATAACCTGCGCGCCGATATTCAGTCGGTTAGCAGAGTTCGCATGCGCAACCAACGTCGCCCGCTGAAAGCTTGAGCCAAAAAAAGGCTTAAGTTGAGGCCACCCACAGGTGAGCTGCTGCATTGCAGGGCGCCAACACAGCAGCTACCACCCTGGCTGGCCCCCAACTCGGTCCCAGTGCCCCCACCAGCCCGGTCGTGGGCAGAACGATACATGTCCCCCTCCACATCTCCCACAGCCGATCGCGGGCAGAACCGTACATGTAGCCCCCCACATCACCCACAGCCCGATCGCGGGCAGAACCTGTGAACCCCCAGTGCCCGATCGCGGGCAGAATGTAACCCTCCCCAACCCAAATAACTCCCTGGTGGTCAGTGGACGTAAAGCCCGATCGTGGGCAGAATGTCACAGCACAACCCCAAACATCTCCCTGGTGTCTAGTGTCCCCCCACCCACGAAGCCCCTCCACCCGCTCCCCGCGGCGGCGGCGACAGCATCCACCCGCCTGCCGCCCGCCGCCCTGACATTCTGCCCGCGATAGGGCTTTACGGTCCACTGGACCACCAGGGAGTTATTCGGTTGGGGAGGGTTAAATTCTGCCCGCGATCGGGCAAGGGGGTTCATATAGGTTCTGCCCGCGATCGGGCTGTGGGTGATGTGTGGGGTTCATATAGGTTCTGCCCGCGATCGGGCTGTGGGTGATTGTGTGTGGGGTTCATACAGGTTCTGCCCGCGATCGGCTGTGGGTGATGTGGGGGCGACATGTACGTGTTCTGCCCGCTGCCGGGCTGTGGGAGATGTGTGTGGGGGGTGTCATGTAACTGTGATGCCCGCGATCGGGCTGTGGGAGATGTGTGTGTGGGGGGGGGGGTGTCATGTAACTGTGATGCCCGCGATCGGGCTGCATTGTGCGTCAGTCCCTGACGGCCGTTGCTCGGCAGGGTGGCCAGGAGCAAGTCCCGGGATTGGCGCATCTACATGCAAATGGGCTATAAATAGATGCAAATGGCCCCTGCTACTTTTGCATAAATTATGGCCCCATTTGCATGTCACCTTTTGAATATCGGAAATTTGCGTGCGGCGCAATGTTGCATCGCCACGCCAGGTTTAATGCTCAACTCTGGCAACTTGCGGTACTTTAAAGTTCCACTGCTACCATGCGCAAGTGTTGGTTTCGGGTGATATTCGTGGAGTTGCTCAACAGCACAACCCTTGAATATCACCACACACCCCTGCTAACTATTTTGAGCAGCTGAGGGGCTTGCGCCTCAGACTGGCGCAGTTTGAATATCTGGGCCAATATGTTTTGCAACAGTTCCACATGCTGCGCTGTAGTACTTGGCTTGACTTTGTTATAAAAGCTTTCTTTTAAACATAGCAACTTTTGATTTACTCATTTAAAACAGAAAGCAGCAAATAGCTGAAATTAGGTAATATCAGTTATTTTTTCTCATAATTCATGACGATGAGTATATATAACTGAGTACATAAATGGCTAATGTGCCTCTTTCTTTCACTAAGGAACTATGATGCAGCTGCAGCAGGAAAACTTTTAACATATGGGTGGGTGGGTGGGCCTGTTACGTATTAAGTTGCTGGCTTTAGCAAACAGAAGAAACCATAAATAAACCTAGTTGTATTCCTATCAATGTCACACATGATAATTTCTCTCCCCTTATATTGAACAGTTTTCCTTTACATGTATTTTATTACTATCTTTGTTACTGGCAGCACAATAAAAAATAGGGTTCGAGTTCTAAAAGTTCTAAAAAAGATTAGAACCCTAGAACTTTTTCAAAAGTTCTAGACTAGAACTAGAACCCAGAACTTCAGAGGGTTCTGACAACCCTACCCCGGAACTTTACAAAAAAGCACCTGGGATAATCTTGGTGCCTTGGCCAGCGTTCCCACCTTTCTCGGAAAAAAAAACAAAAACGATCCTAATAAAGGAAAAGATTCTCATCACGTAGGATCACAGGCTTTAGAAGTCTAGTAGTGCGAGCCAGAACGATGGTCTAAATCTAAACATATCTCAACAATCCCTCATTGATTAGAAATGTATCCAGTGATTTTTTTATTTTAATTTTTCCATAGTTTGGCTATGCACTGCCTCATTTGGTAGACCATTCCACTCAGAGACAACTCTCTGGTTTGTCCCTAAATGCACCTTTATAGAGGAATACTGCAGACTTTAATCTCATAATGAAAGCAAGTATTCCAAAACAGAATTCACAGGACAAGTAAGAGTCCGTATAACGAGTAGTAGCCCACAAAGTGAAACGCCCATTTCGAGGAATAAGTATGTCTGGTCAGGAATAAATATGGCTTTTAGTCGCAGGCAAGACATCAGCAACCTTATAGACACCCTGTAATGTGGGATGGCTGTTTTCAGAAGCCATGTGTGCAGATGTAGGGACTTGGGTCTGATGAAGCAGAGACAACAGACCTCAAACACAGCAAGAAAAGGACAGGATGCTCTTTGGCCAGATGCTGTAGGAGTGCAAACCATATGTTTTCCCAATGAAAAATAGACAAGCAATTGAAAATAACCAAAACAATTAGCAACGGCTATTTCAATGCTATTTCTCAGCAGGTCTGGCGAGGATGATCGACGGTGGGAAAAAGAACCAAGGAGTGTTGGGGCCACCCATGTTATATAGACGGCAACACTGTAGGTCATTTTGGGTGGCCCCATCTAGCAAACGTTTCTGAGTGGTCCTGATGCTGACGGCTTATAGTTCCATAGGTGTGGCCCAAAAGATGAGATATCCTTGATCAAGATTTATGCAATCTTTGGAATCCCACACTGGGGTTCAACCTGTTATGGAGGCCAGGCATCAGGATCCTGGGAAGGAAGGTGCCAGAGGCAGTCAGGCAGACCCACCCACCCAGCTGGATCAGCTAAGAGTGCCACTTGCTGTTAGCCGTGAAGGCAGCCACACTCATGGCTGGAGGAAGTGTGCTGTTGAGGCCATCCTGATCGTTAGGACAATGGACCAGGGCAGGGGTGGGGGAGAGAGATAATTAAATTAATGACCTGTTATGTAAGGAGCTATTTAAGCAATAAGGCATGACTAAGGGTTATGTTAATGGTCTGTTAATCACCTTCTAGGGGTGTACTGTGGCACGAGGTGTAGCCGAGTGCCACATGCCCCTAGAGGGTGATTAACTGACCATTAATATAATCCCTGGAGGCCTTATTGCTATTATAATAACAAATGTTTTAAACAGTGTTAAACCTTGTTTAGCATATGTCTAAGTCTACATGTATGTTAATAAAAGATTAACATAAGGCTGTTAGAATGTTTGCAGCCAATCAGAAAGCTCCATTTCTCAGAGCCTTGTTATAATACGTTTAACCCTTGCATGGCCACAGACTGATACGTCAGTCCAAAATTCCTATACATTCTAATTCTATCAGCAGCCTAAGGGTTAATGCTGCTATAAATATAAGCACATCCATTCCTGAAATGGACATGACTTCTTGACAATAAATGTGTTTATCCAGGATGGCTATAAAATAATAGCTACCCTTATAGCTAGTTGTGGTCAGATATGAAACTTTGAAAACTGAATGTCCCGTCTTTATGGGGCAATACTGTTAAAGGTGGGCGTTGGAACTAAAGTTCTTAATATTTATTCAAGATAGCCCAGCTGTGATGCACGTCTTGTTTTTGGGAGGGGGGATGTTGCTTCTATTCAATTTTACATTTGGATGGACTAAAGCGGAGGAAAGTCATGTGACTTGCAGTGAGTTAGTTGTCATCGTGGGGTCTGAACCAGTGATTCCCCCATTTCAAAGTGCACCACCGTAACCATTATGCCACACTAATTTGCCAAACTTGTTCTACGTACCTAGCGCTGTACTTTGGTCATGGTAAAGTTTAGGGAACCACCATAATTCCACACTGGGGCCAACTGTGATCAAGTACATAATGGAGAGGAGATGCAAAATTATGGGGTTTGTCATTTAAATGTCAGAATCATGGAGTTTTTACAAAAATAGCAAAAAAATCATGATATCCATTATTTCAATGATGAACGTAAAGACAGCCCTATTCGTAGTTGAGCTCTGATGGGGGCCCCAGGCGGGAAAACAACACACTTAGCCTTTAGAAACACTTTACAAGGTCTAGATCAGAAGAAGTACATGCACGCACATTACAGAAATAAATCTTGCTTGAAGCATTCCTAAAGCATGCAAGCCAAACACTGTCATATGTTCATGAAAAAAACTGTTTTGCAGAAAGACATGCATTGTGCCAGTAGGGACTTAGGCTCCTCCTTCCCCTGCCTTTTAACAGTCTTTGATTTTACCTTAAAAACATTCCTTGGTACCTCCTAAGCGTAGTCCTTCTGTTACTGGAAAGTAGGGATGTGAACCTTAAAACCATGTCAGACACAAGTGTTACAGTCTAGTTCTCCTGCAGAAAATGCCACATACTGGAACAACCAACCACATTTTGAGTAGATATAAGCCTTTTTGTGATGCGTCCCTGATTTGGTCATTTTGGCACTTCCCCCTGTGCCCATTTCTAGTGGTTATCCAGGAAGAAGTCACCAATCTGTCTGCACTTCTGAAAGAGGAAGGGGATTATTTACCTTGTTCTCCCAGTCACCCTTCCTGCACTCAGTAAATCCAGTTCTAGCACATATTACTACAGACTGTGAATGCTGCTGCGTGGACAATGGTGATTGCTGTGCTTGTCTGCAAAATGTCCGTGCACTGTAAGTGCCTGTGAAGAGCTCTGAGACACCTGTGTAGAACAGATATCACCCGGAGATACTACAGTACATAAACCCTCATTCTATTCTTTTCCTTTTGGTGGTGCCAGTGGTGGAGCGCGAAGTAATGAAACAGATCATCTTTTACTTTACTTTAAGTTTCCTTTCCTTTCCTGTATTTCTGGTGCCTAAGCAGTGCTTTCCCATTAAAATTCTAGTTGGGCTCTCTCCTGTGTTCTCTCTCCTTACCCAGACCACTCCCACTTCTTCCCCCCTTCACTCCTTCGACTTCTGCTCTCTCTCTCTCTGCTACCTGCATTGGCACTTGCCATCAAGCAGCCGGCTTTCTAATTCCACCTTCCCATCTGGAAGAACTTTCTTCCAGCTATCCGCTGCTCCCTTGCTTTTCTCTTTCAAAGCCCTCCTTTGTGATCTGTTGGTATTCCTCCTCGGTATTTCCCTGTACCTGTAACTGCTGGCAGTCCCACTACACATACCATATTTACTTGTATATTTGTGGACTTCTCACACAAGATCAGTCAGACTTTAGATGCTAAATTTGGACCCCTTAATCTCTCAAGATCAGCTTTGGGCTTTGTTCCGTTTCGAACTGTGCACAAACCTTTGTTTTCTCTACTTCCTTTGGTTCTTCCTTGAAAACTCTGCAGTGAGTTCCCCCTCACATCCCTTGCCTAGTTTTCTGCTTGGGTGCCCATTTTTAGCATCATTTATTAGGCTTACATGTGAGTATTATTCAGTATATGTGTTAGGTCTACAGTTATCAGCACTCCTCTGCTACTCCACTAGTATAATTTCTTACTTCATTTATTTGCACAGCTCGTACGTTGATCTCACGTCACCTATTTCTCTGTGCACTACTGCACTTTGTTTTGCACTGTTTTCCTCCAACTGACTCCCTCATCTCCGAAACAAACTTAAGCTCCGTTCGACTTACCCAGCCAAAAAATTGCAAATAAATAGGGTATAAGGTGTTTATTTGATGTCATTTTTAAATGAGGGTATGCGGTATTGCAACAGGTCATGTGCACTATGCATGCATATGCCAGCAGAATCCCAGCGCAGTTTTTTTTTTTTTTGCTCCTTCCCTCCAGAGAGGCCCTACACAGCCTTTAAACTCCCAGCCACATCCCACCTTCTCTGTCTCTTAACCTTCCCCCACCCACTTCTTTTATTTATTTGTAACTCAGGTGCTGTGTACCAATGGGCTAGTACCCCTGCCTGGATGGTCACAAACCAGGCTGAGGGGCCTGGGCTCTGTTTCGAGTGGAAAAAGGGGTTCTTTCCCAAGATAGAACATAAATAGCGCGTGCATCCACCCAGCGTTAAATATAGTGGGACAAATATATGGCAGTACAACCCTGGGATGATGTACCTCCCTACAGTCACCCACACAAGGATTATAAACCAAAACCTTGTTTCAATATACTTGCAATTATTGACTTAAGCTAATAATATGCTCAGTAATAATGTGCTCAAGAGCATTTGTAAAAAGGTTAACCAACAATTTATTTACAAGAGGTAGGGTTAGGAAAATGGCGTAGAGGTTAAACAAGATTCATCATTTGCATTTTGTAACCATCAATCACTTTTGTTTGTAAACAAAACCGTTGTCACAGTGCCCACCTCCCAACAGTATTAAGATGGTTACAGATCAATACTTTCTTTCTATCTAGTTGCCTAGGTCCAATCACCACACCTCAACTGGCACCAGTTCTCCAGTCAATTATACAGGAGCCCCAACACACATCGCTGGGTATCTAGCCATTAAAGTGTTGCAGGCCTGATGAATTGCAGCTGACTGGCTGGCATTGGTGCACTTTTAAACAATTCAAATTAAATGCAAATCCTCTTCTAGACTGATAGCAAATAACTATTTAACCAACGTGGACATTTTGGGCCAGATGGCCAAGCTCAGGACTTTTAGTGGCAACTATTGACAGTTCCCCAGATGCAGGGCAACCCCTGATCTACTAACGGTTCTGAAGAACAGTCTCTTGGCTTGTGCGGCTGATGATATTCAGACTATAGAGCTGGGGTATTTGGATTAGAAGTTTGGTCACTGACTGCTGAGATGAGCAGCAGACATATTGCAGCTTTGGGCCTCCTCTCTGCACCTCTCACAGCTTCAGCATTCTCAGCAGCAAGCTCCTGCAACTTTGGCTGACTGGACACCCCTCAGCTTTTCTGGCAGCTTGTCATCATTTGCTTTCATCGTCACAAAATTGGAACAGGCCAGTGATGGGATCCTGGGCCAGCAGGCCTCAACCCCATGTCTAGGCATGAACCCTTAGGAGAGATGCATTGGTAATGCCTAGCAGTGACACTACCAGGCAGATTCCCAGGCTAACCTCGGGAAGACAGTCACTCTCTTTCAGGTATTCAGACACATCTGGCTGTAGATGAGCTTTAGCCATATTGCCAGCATAGCAGCTGTGGCTCTTACTTGACTGGAACACAGTCTTTGGGCTTCCCACTGAAGGCTAGCGGGAGACAGTCTCAGCTTCAGACATTTCAGGATCAGACATGACACAGAAGACGGAGGCACATCATCTCACCTCCAAGACTCAGACTTGTACAGAAGAACAAATCTTCACTCTTTATATCAAACCTAAACAGAAGAGCAAATCTTCTCACTTTGCTTTCCAGCCACAGGAACACAGACGCAGACTTCCCTTGGCTCTCTAGTTACACAATGACTCCATCCTTTCAGGGATGGACGATGGCCCGATCACCTCGGCCATCTCTGTCGACCTAGTCAAAGCTTTCGACACTGTTTCCCATCCCCTGCTTCTTGATTCACTCTTCTCAGCTGGTCTTGCCCTGTCAGCCACCAACTGGTTTAAATCCTACCTCACTGGCAGGACTCAGACAGTGAGAACTTGATTCCATCTCCTCCACTCCCCATCAACACTGGTGTCCCTCGGGCTCAGTGCTTGGTCCCCTACTTTCCATTTTCCTTAATGATCTTCCCACAGCCTGTTCATCCTCTTCTATCCACATGTAGGCAGATGATACTGTTTTGTACAGTTCCGGCAAAAACCCTGCTGCTGTCCAAATCAGCTTACAGCATGACTTCAACCAAGTTCAGCTCTGGTTTTTCTTCTCACCAGCTTTTTCTAAATGCCAAGAAGACAGTCTCAATGACCTTTGGCACCAGGCAGAGATTCTAGGCTCCCAGCCGTACTCCATCTTCCACACCCTTGATGGGACTATCTTGGAGGACACCTCCTCATTTAGATATCTGGAGTTTGGCTGGACCAGCAGCTCAACTTCTCTGTGCATATCGATGTGTAACCCGCTTACAAATGGGGGTTCCCGAAAAGTCTTCCTTGAGCTTGCCTAAATGCTCACTGCCAGGCTGGTGTTCTGTGTTTTAGCAGTTTAAATGTATTGCCAGAGAGTGCCTGTATAGCCTCTGTGTACTGTCTCTTTAAGAGCTAGCTGGATTGCAGTCATAATTAATCTGAGAGGGAGCTCTGTTAGATGTACTTGTTTGCTGATCATTTGCTAGAGTAGTAATAATATTGTAGTTTGTTCTAACCTGCCTTCTTTGCAGCATGGACAGTTCTGTTTGTTTCCACCATCATCTTGGTCCTGGACTGCAGAATGGGCCAATCAGTACATTTGGGACTCTAAAATGGAACCTGCCTACAGGGGCCAAAACTTGTAGGAATTGTAGTTTTGGGCTTTTGGCGCCTAAAATAACCTGGAGGGGGACTGACAGACAAATCAGCCAACCGAACCTTTTGGATCTTTGGTAAAGTCCCACACTGCTTGCAGTTTCAGTTAGATCTGAGTTGGGAAGTGAAGAAGTAACAGCTCGAGATAGTTGAGCAGTAATCCATAGTGGATTTACAGGAGAACTGTGGAAAGGCCTGAGTTTGGCCTGCATGCCTGCCTGCTGTTCCTGAGAGGGACTTGTGCTTTTTGTTTGTTTTTTTGACTGAATCCAATTTGGAGAGCCGAATTAAGCCACTGAATTGTGACCAGGCTTTAACCTGAAGAAGACCAAGATTTGCTGAATGTGATCGGCCTGTCAGGACTTCCAGCTACCTCTGAACTCCCAGATTGTGCAGAGACTCTGTAATTGAGACCAGAAAGCCATTTGCTGGTACAGTGGAATTTCCTGACATGTGAATGTGCTGTGTGCTTATAGTGGGTGGTGATTTGGTTCCCACTGTGGGTCTGAACTGTGTTTTGCTTGCTGGAGGCTATATCCAGCACCACAGACTGAATCCGCATCCATTTCCGTTTGCCTGGGCCTGCTCACACTGGCCCAGCTAGAATACTCTACGTAGAAAGTCATCGACGAGAGACCGGCCATGAACAGGAACGATGCCTCGGCGATTCATGTGGGCCCTGCTTCTCCGGGCACTTCAGTTCAACAGCCTGCAGTCTCTATTTCATCCTGCCTGTGTCCAGTATTGGGTATCGTGAGTAAACAGCTGGGTAGCTCCCTGCAACAACAGCTAAATCTAAAAGTGTTGTCATCAGATTGTCTTGTTGCCTTTTCTTTCATGAACTGAGCCCTCCAGCTCCGGATTACAAATAGTGTGTGTTGTGCATGTTGCTTTCTTCCATCACAGGGCCCCAACCAGCTGCAACGTTCCTGGCTAGCCCACCATTTTCCTACCTGGGTGCCCAGAGTGTGTGACTGTGTAGGGACTCGGAACTGCATGCATAACTGTCTGATTAATATAGCTTTTAAACAAATCTACCTGATTATGCCCCTCCCTTGTTCAAGTCCCCTGAATAAATCAGATTTAACATTGTTTGCATTTAACCTGACTGTGGTCCCAGTTTGTGCCAAAATCATGTGACTGTTGCTATTTGCTGTACTTAACCTTGTTTTACAGGGGTCCCCAGGGTCAAGCTACAGGAACCAGCCCTGGTGGTAAGTGCAAACAGTGTGGGTAATTGCCTGGTGAATAAGGATCATTGTGAAAGTAATTATTGTATAATATATGTCAGACTGACTTTGATTTGTCTGTTGGAAGCTGAGAACCTTCCTACACTGCAAACAACAAACTATAACTCCATTTAGGACCTGGAAACCTGGTAAGGCATATTATAAAAATGGTCTGAGAAATGAGGCTTTCTGATTGGCTGAAAACATTCTAACAGCCTTATGTTAATCTTTTATTAACATACATGTAGAGCTTAGCCATATGCCGAACAAGGTTAAATACTGTTTAAAAACATTTTTTATTATAATAGCAATAAGGCACTCCAGGGATTATGTTGTGTGATTAATCACCCTCTAGGCATGTGGCTTTCAGCTACCACCTCATGCCACAGCACACCCTAGAAGGTGATTAACAGACCATTAACATAACCCTGTCATGCCTTATTGCTTAAATATTGTTGGGACTTGTTAAGAAGGGGAGCTATGCTTTCTACAAAAGTTTCTTTTTTTTCTTCTTATTGGCATTAAGCAGAGAACTGCAGGATTCCATTAAAAGTGTAGTAATTTTATAACCAGAGGGAGTGAGATACAACTGAATTTGCTTGATTGCTGGGGTTGAGACCTAGGATTTGGAAGGATATTTTTGCAACATTTTTCAAGTGTCCTGCTGGCTGAGGAGAGAGTTCATTTTTATCCCTGGACTTGGTAGAGTGGTTTGTGTAGGAGCAGTGGTCTAGTAAATTGTGGTGTTTGTAGAATCACTATAAAGGGCAGTACTCACCAGGGTGGTGGTGTAGTTGTGTATTTGATTGTTTCTAACAGTCACCAGTGGCTGTGGTCTACCCACCCACCCTTCCCCACACCCCACACCCCAGGCATGGCATTTCCTTTATAGCCAAAGTTCTGACATCACTTCCTCAACAGGTCTTGGGGCAGAACTGTCATATTCTTAATAACCCAGCACAGTGCATAAAGGGTAGGTACACACCACAAATAATAATACCCCCTAAGAACCAAAAGCCTGCAGTCACATCCCTCACCGAATACCTCTCTACCCTACCACACAATGCAGAGCAGACACTAGTAGGGGACCTCAGTATCAACTGGCTTGGTCCCTCAGCCGCACCAACAAAGGACTGGTTCTCGGCCCTTGACATGGTCCAATTATTTACCCAACCCACTAGACTTCACCCATCTATTGGTACCCACACCCTCCTGGTTATCATTATCTCTAACCACCCCAACAAAATCCAGGATATAAAAGTACTTCACTCGCTCAAGTGACCACTCGCCCATCCTATTTCAATGGACCTCTTCCACACCCAAACCCATAACCCAAACAACCTTCTGAAGGTGTCTCCGCCAAGGAGGGTTAATAAAACTTAAACAGCTGCTCACCCAAATAGATTGGTCCCCCATTAATATAGCCCCCAGCATTGACAGTGCACTCAACCTGTTAACACAGGCCTTCACCAAGGCCTGTGACCTCTATGCTCCACTCACTGAACTCCGCACCAAAAGGCAACATGCTCCTTGGATAACCCCCTCCCTACTCCAAATGTTGAGAGACAGGGATAATCTCTGGCACAAAGCCACAGAATCTGGCAGGTTGGCGGACAGACAATCCTATAATGCCACTCGCAATAGATGCACTCGAGCCATTCGTAAGGCCAAAGCAGACCACTATGAATCCACTCTCACAAACACGTGGGGGTCTGCGAGGACCTTCTGGAGTAATATAAAAAAACTCAATGGGAAATCACGCTCCCCACCTCCCTCCCAGTTCACCATAAATGGCACTGCCTCCACAGACACACTCACCATAGCAAACTGTCTAAACACCACCTTCTCGGATCTCAGCAATGTTCTCCCTAGTTGTTTCTTTGACCATGTGTCCCAATCCCAACCCCAACCCTGCAGCATCCTTGTTTCCTCCTGCACAAAATATCCACCCACGAAGCTCATCCCTACCTACAAAAAGCATTAAACAGCAATAACCCTATAAATGACCCCTAGATGCCAGGCTTCTTCGACTAGTCCTTGACGAGGTCCTAGTCCCCTAATGGACCTGCTCAACAAATCCCTATGCCTAGGCAATTTCTAGTGCCAGAAAAAACAGCTGTCATTACCCTCATCCATAAAAGTGGTGACAAAGCCTCCCAAATAACTATCAACCCATCTCCATTCTTCCCCCTCTCTAAAGCGTTAGAAAAAAGTGGTTGCCACCAACTTACTGCATACCTAGCCAAGTATGACATTCTATGCCCAGAGCAGTATGGCTTCCATTCGGGCCTTAGCACCACCACAGCCCTCCTAGAATTCACCAACTTCCTGCACTCCTCCCTAGACGCTGGCAACATTGCAGGAGCTGTGTTCATAGACCTATCCAAGGCCTTCGACACGGTCTGCCACCCTCTCCTTCTCGACTCCCTCCACCAACTTGGTTTCTCCACAGGCCCCCTAGCCTGGTGCTCCAGTTACCTTTCCGCCCAGTCCCAATGCATCAAAATTAATGGAGCCCTATCCACACACTACTCCGTCTGCCTCCTGGGTGCGCTTAGGCTCATCCTGGGGCCACTTCTTTCCCCTTCTACCTAAACTCCTTACCAAAGGCCTGATCCACAAAAATCTATGTGCAGATGATGCAGTGCTCTTTGCTTCGTATCATAAACCCATGCCCTTCAGGACTCCTCCAAGATGCCTTCTCCCAGGCGAAACATGGTTTAAGGACCGTGACTGGTCATAAACTTAAAAAGACTAAATCAATGATCTTTCTCACCGCCAAAACAAAGCAAAAGTGCACCTCCGCATCCTTCCCAGCACCCCCTTGAACAGGTATCCAACTACAAATATCTTGGCCTTACCCTCGACTCGGCCCTTATCTTCCTTGACCACATAAACACCCTTGCTGCCGCAACAAACACCCGGATTGGACTCCTTTACTGACACAGGGACCGTCTCTCCTCCCCACGCCCTTAGGCTTGCCATCACCTCATTAATACTGTCCCTAGTGGACTATGGGCTCCTTGTATATGGGGCAGCAGATAACTCTGCACTCCAGAAAATCCAGGTCTCTAACAAGGCCTGCAGGCTCCTAACTGGCGCACCCAGGCTCACTCACACCTGCTCCCTCTATACCTCTGCCAATCTTCTCAACCTCGATGAAAGGCTCCACTACCAGACCTGCATACTGTCCAAGAAAATACTGCTCGGACCCCCCCCCGGGGTTACCGCCTCTCTTCATCCTGCCACCCCCACTATCTCCACCCGCAACTCAGAGAAAGCACCACTGGTTGTGCCCAGGGTAAAAACCTCTCTTGCCCAGAGATCTTTCCACTACAGGGCCCCCACATGGTTTAATGCACTCCCAAACACCATCACACTAATGCACCCAAGATCGCCCACTTCAAAACCTCTCTTTGCAACCACCTCTTCAATACCTGCTCCTGTAACTGCACCTAACATTTCACTCTCTCACCCACTCTGATCCAAATTCTCTGACAAAGTCCATTATGGATTGCAACCTCCGTCAATAATACCAAACTCATGAATAGGACTGACTACTCTGTTTAGATGCTTTCTCAAGCTAGTAATGTCTTTCTCCTGTGATGATGTAAATATCACCCAAATACTGTAAATAATGTCTGTAAATATCTACATCCAAATACTGTAAATAATGTCTGTGACAAATGTCTGTAACACATGCTTAATGTAATTGTTGTTATACCCTGTCTGTATTAGTTTCTGTCTTACATGTGACGAAGTACCTTCATAAATGAACCTCTGGCTCAAAGGCTGTAAACCCGATATATCAAATAAATAAATAAAACCACATCTGTGCCCTATTCTTAGATTTAAACAAAGCATTCGACACTGTCAATCATGACCTCCTCCTTCATATGTTACGTAATATTGGCCTGGATGACTCCTCCCTCAAATGGCTCACCTCTTACTTATTAGGCAGACAGCAGCAGGTTAAAGCCCAATGTGACCACTCCCCACTCAAGTCCCTTACGAGAGGAGCCCTGCAGGGCTCGATACTGGGGCCTCTGCTATTCGCGATCTATATCAACGACAACGACCTTAACATTGCCTCGGCTAATATACTTCTATTTGCAGACACCACACTCTATATAGCTAATCCCTCCCGCGACATGGCCTGCTCAAATCTTCAACAAGAATTCCACCTGCTGCAGCACAATGTACTTCATCTCAAACTGCTGCTTAATGCAAAAAAATAAAAATAAATGATGTTCCCTTCCCACAAGGCAGCCACAGTTGGTACCATTCCCTTGGAGTCAGGACCCAAATCACTACCTCTTGGGAGAATCTCTACAGCCAGTAGAAAGTTCAAATATCTGGCTTCTGGGCTGATAGTGGGCTCTCCTTCACACTTCACATGGATGAACTAGCCAAAAACTTAGACAAAGATTACGTATATTCTACAGGATCAAGCACTTTCGTACTTTTGAGGCCAAATATGCTAGTGCAATCAACATTTCTTCCTCTCCTGGACTACAATGACATTCTCTACAGGCACCGCCCATCGCCTCCCTTTCCAAACTCGACACTCTGTACCATACAGCCCTCAAGATTTATCACCCACTCTCCCTACATTACTCACCACTGCTGCTTGGTTGGTACTCCTTAAACATTAGGAGACTGAAAAATGCTGCCTTATGGGCCTACAGAGCCATAACAGGCAAGCTTCCCCACTACATCACCAAGCTCCTGGTCTGTTCCACAGGAGCGTATTCCCTGAGAAGATATTTCTGTATCGTACTTTACATCCCTAGGACCAGAACTCGCTACAATTCTTCTTCCCTAAGCCATGCCCTTCCCTCCATCTGGAATACAATTCAAAAATCTCTAAAACTCTCAAAATTGTTAACATGACAACCTTCAAGGCACTTCTTAGCAACCTATTAAATGAAACCTGTAAATGCTTCCAACCCCTAACTTCACACTTGTCCCTCCTTCTACTGTTTGTTGGTCTCCCTTCTTTTCCCTACATCCCTATGACCTGTATATATTTTCAAATTGTTGTAAAGACCTGCAATTTACTATCCTTGTAAAAATGTGCCTGTATATACTCTGTATGTGTTATTTTACTGTAGGATTCTTATTATTGTATTGTGCTTTTTACTGTACTGTCCACCCAGGACCACTTTGTAAATGATTTTTTCTCAGTGGTGTTTCACCTGGTTAAATAAAGACTGATTGACTGATTGGAGTATGACTGCTGAAGAAAACAGTTTATAACAATCCCAACTTTAAGTCCTCCCTGCAAGTAAACTGTACTGTTTTAACAATTAATTGCCCCAAGGTCCAATAGCTGCCCCTCTACCTTAGTGTCCTGTGGCAGAGAGAGGCAAAACCAGGGCTTCCCCCACTCGTTGCTGGTGCTGTGGCGCTAAGCCCCCATTTAGCAGGCAGTCTCAATGTTTTGGTGGCCAGGGACTACATTTCCCAGCAGCTGCGGGTGCTGTTTAATTTACATGCGCTTATTAGCGGTTTTTAAAAGTTAACTTCTGGTCTTTCCCTTGTGTCTCTGGACCCCAATTGCAGTGCACATGCAGTGTCAGTGGCTCAGTAGGTAGCACACTCGCCTCTGAGGCCAGGAGATCAAAGGGCTGTGGGTTCAGTTCCCACATCTGACACTTGGGTTAATATCCCAGTACTGACACTGTAATGCAGCATGAGAGGGGTGCTGCATTTCTGAGGTGCCGTATTTCGGATGAGACGTTAAACCGAGGTCCCATCTGCCTGGATTGGTGGTAGTTCAGGTGGATGTTAAAGATCCCATGGCATTATCGAAAGAGTAGGGGAATATTTTATTAAAGTAACATCAAACAATATCAAAGCCACAGTTACATAATATGAGAAATTTACAACACAAATCATATATATACATACAGACAAAGGAAAAACACCACAATATCCATAGTATTACCTCATATTACTAAAATTAAATCTGAATTAATATTAATCTATATCCTTAATAATATTAATAACAGTCCCTTCCCAGTTTCTCTTTTTTTTTTTTTAATAGAGACATAATATACTTTAACAAAAGGCTAAATCCGAATTATAAACTCAATATAAAGCATCTGTAAAAATACTAAACTCTCAAATGAACATTTCTATATCCCATAATGTTTCCAAAATTTCATCTGTATTTAATGAATTTTGAAAAACCTTTCACCATTCTCTCACTTTTGGAAGAAAAAATGTAATATCATAACTATAAATCCTGTACATAGCCCCTTGTATTAGTCTCTGAACCGTGTCATAGGCATTAATCTTTGATAGAGTACCCATTGGCATCTAGCTCACACAAATAGTATACCAATGTGCTGCAAAAATTTGTAAAGTATCTTTATGGTATAATAACCGAAATTGAGGAACATGACCCAATACTAATATCTCATAATCCATACATACTAGCCATTTCATATCCCATCGGCTGCTAAAACTTCCATAGGTTAGTAGCATAGAACATTCAAAAGAAAATGTTGAACTGTTTCTTCTTGTGCTATACACTCTAAAATGGACAGTTTGTTCCTGTAAAGGTTTATGCTTGGCATTCCCTCTAACTCCAATTCGACCATATACCGTAGCCATAAGGTGTCCCACATATAAGTAGGTAATCTTGTGTTATTTAATTTACTTAAAACCTCCTTCCTATAGTCCTTATGACAGTTCTTAAACTCTGGTTCACTTGGATATAATTGAGTAAGACAGATTTATACAGCTGCGAACCTGAACTAACTTTGACCACCTGTGCTTCTAACCCCATTTAAACAATTTTTTTGCAATTGGAATGTAATATACTGGAAGTAACAGTGTCGGTATCGGTTTTGGTGGTCTATTGTTCCAAAGAGTATAATAGCTCCCATGACTTGTCTATGTAACAATCCAATGTTTCCCAAAGTAGCCCCATCCTAATTTGCTATTGGTTGAAATAAATAGAGTGGCAAAAAACAACCGGATCTATCATTCCTAGTCCGCCTTTCTGTTTTTCCAAGTATTAAATTGTCTCTTAATCAGGTTTAGCTACCCCACAACATCTGAAAAAATAAACTATATAATCTGGTTTCCAAGAATGAGGGCAAAGGGAAAATTAATGCTGTGTATAGTAACTTTGGAACAATACATTTTTAATAATCGCAACCCTTTAATTTTATCCAGTTTCCAATGTTTCCAAATACTAATTTTAAGATCAATAGACTTTAATACTGTCATCCAATTAAATTCTGGTATATTATTTGGTCCATAAAATAAACCCAATATTTTAATTGGATCACAGGAAATCGTAAGACCTTGTACTATTACCTCAGCTATGTCATTGGTTCCAATAAATACCCTTTACTTTTGTTTTGTTAATAGCTGAATTTGCCAATACTGCATATTCTTCCATGTAATCTAAAAATAACTTTACTTGTGAACTATCAGAAAAAAGACACACAAATCATCAGCATAAGCTTGTATATACCACTTATCCATCAACAGTCCAACTAATTCCTGTCCACCATGTGTTTGTATTAATGATCTAATCAGTGAATCAATCGTAAATGCATATAACAAGGGCTTAATGGACAACCTTGTTGCTCCAGTGGGAATATGAAATCCTTCCGTATCTCAAGTTGTATTATTGGATGTGTTGTTGCTGAATCATAAAGTTCTTTTATAATGTGTATAAAACCTTTGGAACTCCATACTTCAGTAGGAGATTCAAATAAAAAGGTTGGTATACTCTATCAAAGGCCTTCATTTGGTCAACAGAGACAATACATCCTGATATCTTTGCCTTTTGCCAACTCCACTATATCTCTTAAGACCATATGGGCTTGGTGTATGTTTTCCCAGGCACTCCACAAAACTGATATGGGAAAGTACTCTTACTGCTAATTGTTTTAATCTCTCATTCAAGATTCTCATAAATAATTTATAATCTACATTCAGAAGCGTAATTGGTCCCCAAATTTATCACCTGACTTATATAAAAAATCAGCAACCCTCTGCAAACCAGCTTGGAAAGTCAGGGCTATCCAGAAATGCATTAAATACAATAACCAAACATTTAGCAAATTCCATTGAAAAGCTTTATATAGTTCTGCTGTTAATCCATCAATCCCGGGAAGTTCCTGTATTTTGTATTTGAATGGCTTCAATTATTTCCTGTGTCGTGAACTGGCCTAAGCACCTCTGAGGACTCTATCCCATGGTCTGGTACCTGAATCTGGTCTAGAAAGTCCTTAATGTTCTGAACAGTTGGGGCCTAGCTGGCTTATATTCAAAAATAATTGTTTAATAATTGAAGAAAGCGACTTCTGATCTTGTACTAACAGACCCACTTATTCCAAGTGTAGTCAAATGTGTGGCTTGTGTATAAATTTTAAAAGCAGCATATGGATCCCCTCGGCTTCTGATCCCATAACGTAATGCGCATTTAGAGTTCTGGCCCTATTATACTGAACTTTCAAAAGCTGAGCTTTTACTAACCTAATCTTGAATCATATTCCATTGAGGAAATATTGGCTATTGAAAATAAATTATATAATTGCTGTCTTAATTTTAAATAGTGTAAAAATCATTATTTGCCTTTGCTTTTCCTTGTTGTTGTAATAGATGACAAATGTCATCCTTAGAATCCTTCCACCATTTACTCTTTGAGCTGTATAAAAATTCTACTGATAATCGTGCTGTTAACAACAACTGAATTTTTCCAATATTTCTTTTGAGGTCAATAATAAAGGATTCAATTTCCATCTTGCTTTCTGCTTTCTCAGATTACGGAAGGAGAAACATTACAAAGTAACAGCAAATGATCAGAAAAGGACACTGGGCATGTTTGATATGTAAAAGAAATTTGTCTGGATAGAAAAATATAATCTATAGTAGAAGTAAATTGATTCCTTTTGAATGTAAACGTGGGCCCTGAACTCTGTTTACTACTACCATTAATTAAACCTGCAGAATGGATCATTTTATAAAGTGCCCTAGTATCACAATAAATATTTTATTTTTCTTTTTAATTGGATTCTCAACATCTAATAAAGTACAATTAAAATCCCACACAAAACACCTCCAGTGAAGTCAATAAATAAGGTTGTAACATATTACAAAGTGCAACCCTTTCTGCTTTAAGCTGTGAACCATATACATTAATAAATCTACAAGACCTGCCTTTCCACATCCCATCTAAGATCATCAACCATCCTGGTATCAAATCTATCAACCTAATTAAAGAAAACTCATAGGAATGAAACAAAAAACCTATGCCATCTGCTGACTGCGGCCAAAGGACCAATAGGATGGGCCCCAGCACCATTCTTGTTGAAAACACCTAACTTGTGACATATTATATATCCAGGTTTCTTGTATTAAACAGACATCTAACTGCGAGCATGAACTGAATCATAAATTATCTGCCGTCTCTTATAATTCAATATACTGTGTACATTCACTGAACCTAACCTAAATTGCAGCATTCCTATTCAAAGTCTACCTTCACCTATCTTTTTCCTCCTTTTCTTTTCTTTCCTTTATAATCCTCTTGTAAGCCTATTGAGGAAGGTGGACTGTCCGTTATCAACTGGGAATCATCCTCAGGTCCATCCATATCTGATTCTCCCCATTGACTGGTCAGTAAGGCAAAAGAATTACTGGTTTCCACTTCCAAAATCGGCTGTTGAGAAAGATTTTAACATTTCGTGAGGAGCGTCTAACAGCAGCAACCACTGGAGTCCAAGGTCTCCTGTTGTTGTTGCCTTTCTCATCAAGTTTCCCTGTATCTAGGTTTGAAGTGCCATTTGACTGGCTACTGTACATCTGTCCCTTGTCCATTTGATGTATCCCCTGTGGTTATGTCTACCGTGAGGCTGTGTGGAACCAACCAAGGTTTTTCCTATTATCGAATCCTGTGCTTTCTGAATTAATAGATCTGGACTCGCATAACAACCTTTTATTTTTGCCGCCTATGTACAATCAGCAAATACATGTCCTGCCTCTTCACACAAATCACACTTTGTGGAGCTAACACACTGTAATGTACTATGGCCCACTTCTCCACAGTTTTCACATCTAGGTTTGTCACATGAACTTGATAAGTGCGTCCTAGCCCACATTTATAGCATGCCGTGGTTGTCCCGCATAGAAACACACCCTCTATCCCTCCCTAATAAAAGGAATTTGGAATGTGTTCAATACCTGCCTCTGTCTGCCTTAATTTTACTTTAAAACGCCAACCCCTGTCCAGAATTGCTCTGAATCTAGTATTGCTTCAGGGTCACTTTGAATTTCACATTTTGGCCTAGCCAGTAATAATATCATCAATATGCACCCCTCGTTTCTAAACATAACAGTGACATATTTAATTAAAAGGCTTTGTTAAAGGTATTACCATAAATGGAGTCCACAAGGGGAAAATTTAACTTATGATATCTTTCCCAAAACATATCAAGAGCATAGGTAGAACGAAAACTCACATCGAAATTATCCTCTCCAGAAATATTAATAAGTGCAACACCTCTCTAGGTGAAAAATGCAAAGACTCCTTTAATAAACTTTTTCCCACATACTGCCTGTCAGGTCGAACCTCTAAACCTCCTTTATACCTAATGCGTACCGCATTTCTACGAGGTGCAGCGTCCTGTTTAATTTTAGAAAATAACTCTGACATCAATGGTTTATCCCCACTGAGTTCGCTACGGTCCTGTGCCTCCCCTTGTGCTTGTACCCTAGGCATTGAAGGTTCCTTTTCCCCCGAGATTGAACTCTCCATAGGGGTACCTCCCTCATTCCCATTTATCCTCTTTTCACACTCTTGTGAGTTACCAGCTTCTTGTATCTTTGGTTTCCAAGTAGGTTCATTTTGGGAGAAATTTAATTTTGGGTCCCAGTCAGGCGTGGGTTTCCACGATCCATTATCCAATGTCCAACCTGCTTCACTTAACGCTTTCTGTGGGGACCAGTTATCAGTAGAAATAGGTGCAGTACAGATATTGCCTACCACTGTTTCTTTTTCCCTTGCTGATCAGTAATTAACTGTCCATCTGTTCCCACTATAGGCAGTATCAGTTACGTTTGCAAAAGTCAATGCCATTCTTTTTCCTTTCCTTCTTCTCCTACCTTATCCACCAGTCGTTTGTTGAATGAAAGTCCTTACCCCAGTCTGTATTCCTGGCACCGTTTGAAAGATGCAGTTTTCTCCTGTTCTGTAGTCCGTTTCTCCATATTGTTTCAGGCTGAAATACAAAACCCCTTGAATTCAATACAGGACTTCTTGTCCGTCCCAAAAGCTGTCCCCTGTCTCTCCCTTTCTCATTACAACATCCTTGTGCACCTGCAATATTTGTTGTACGTCATTCCTGTTTCCCTCTGGTCTCCAGTTCAACTCTCCGTGAAGGCACATCATTCAAATTATCGCTCATTTCGGTCACCTTATCTGTCTGAACTTCATCCTTCGCTTCTCACTGCAAACACCACTCAAGGATTGTTTGGGACTCGTGTTACCCAGGACTTGTACCCGATCTACTCGTTGTTTGGTTTTGTAAGTTGTCTGCTTTGTTGCATGCCAGTGCTTTTAATTCTTCTGCTACTTTTCTCTGCTCATGCTGTAATGTTTCCAGTTTATTTTTAGTTGTCTCACCTTAGGTGGAAGCTCCATTGACTCTAATATTGGCATATTCGTTATAAGCGTTGTTAAATCCTCCGTTGAAACAAATTGGTCTTTTCTTCTCCTTCCTCGTATTCCTCTGTATTCTCTGTTGTTCCTAGTAGAAGCATTGGTTCATTTGCAGCCCTCGGCTGCTCCGCTTCTCCTCCACTTCCATCCTCCTTGCATGCAGGTCACTCAACTGACCTGCTATCCAGAACAACCTGTCCCCCTACTGGCCGAGCAGTAGGGGAATTTCCCCGGTGTCCTGGCCAAATTTCCCTCATTCACTAAAAATACCACCAACAGCTTAATCTGGTTCAAGGTCAGTTGGCATTCATCTGTATCCCCCTCCCCCGGGTCGTGCCTGAAAATAGGCAGGATTTGTCTAGTGCACTTACCCGGTCAACAAAAGCTAAATAAATAAAATAAAATTAGCTGACCCAGGGTCTGGGAGCAAGGGGGGGGGGCTGTGTTTCACTGCGAGAGCAGCTTTAAAATCATCCCACGCTACTGTGCTTGTGCGGACCGCCAGCTCGCACACTCGCGGTACGGATACACTACAGTCATGCATCTTTGCTCCTGTAGTCCCTCTCCTACAGGAAAACGTTGCTGGAGCTGGACAGAGACCTTAGAGGGCATCATAACGGAACAGGACTGACGGCAGTGCACTGGCGGGAGGCGGCAAGGTAAGCTATACCCGTGGGTGGGGTGGGGTGGAGAAGAGTTTACATATTAATTTTAAAATTGGTGACCGGGAAAGGCACACTGAGCCTCTCCTTGTTTTCAGGTGCAACCTGGGGGAGGAAAGCAAGGGATAAAAAAAAAAAAAACAACCTTATACAAAAATGCAGTGTTACAAACAGTGCAACATCAAAGCAGCAAAGACCATAGAAAGTGCATCATGTTAAACAAATTAAAATGGCAGATAAATATTACATCATGTGAGAAGGAACTGTTAAGGAGAGGGAAAGCATGAGCAATGGGGAGGGAAGGAATCTCAGTTGGTATTGGAGGGAAGCAGGGGCCGCAGTAAAATGGAGTGAAGAGGGAAGCTGGTTCCAAAGTGAGGGGAGACGATGGGTGAAGGTTGACTTGCCAGCAGAGGTACAGGGATGTGGCAAGGCAAAAGTGTGATGGTCCTTGATGTGGTGGGAGCATGAGGCAAATGGAACAATGGAGAGGAGTGATGAGAGGTAGGAGGGAAGAGACCCAAACCAATATTTAGATATGAAGGAGGCACTGTGCATCCGGCAATGGGATGGAAGGGAAAGAATGGACAGGGATGAGTAAAGGGAGCAGTGATGAGCTCCTACCTCAAGACGTGTCCCTCTATGGTTGGGCCTTTTGGGGGCCCCTGATTTACCAATTCATGACAGTCAAGTTCTGAGAGAAGAGGCAGGCAGAAAGCTACATGGGGACAATGAGTGCCGGCACTGTCATACTGCTGAGCATCAGGATTTACCCAATGTTGCTTCCCTGCCCTAAGAATGCCGATCAAGCTGCCTCTGTAATGCACATACGCAGGGATAGCGTGCCCCGTGTTCCACAGCCTGTGGCCAGGAATGATATGCCACCGTACTTTCTGGTGGGCATCCAATTCAGAAGTTGTCTAAGGATAACTCAAAATGACACCTTTACACCCTTTCTCAGTTTAACAAGCAATACTTGAATGAGACTTGGGGGAAGTCTCTCCCCAGAGCCTATGGGTGTGATGGCCCTGCATGTGGTGTTCTCTCTTCCCTTGCTACAGTGGTACAGTGAACTGTGGTCAGCCAGCTGGTGGTACAGCAGCAGATGCTGGCTCCCTCCCTCCTTCCCTGGAGGAGGAGGAGGAGTGTGTCCTGTGGGACACTCTGTCCTCCTCTTCCCCCTGGCCGGCCACTGATATCTAAGGCTCGTTCCCAAACCCAGGAAGTTTACACTGCAAGCAGATGCCCTGCTGCAGTGCCTGCGGGTCGGCTCATCCCGCAGAGTTGCAGAGCACTGTAGAGTTGCAGAGCACAGCCCTAAGTTATAATCGAGCAGGCTGATAAGGGGCCGCCCAATGGTTCAGTGAAAGTGTGCCATGTTGGCGACCCAGGTTCAGAAGCAAGCCAGGCTGTGGAGTGCCCCTGGAGAGACCTCAAGCCAGCTGGGGTGGGGGACATCTGGGTTCTGATGCAGCAGTGGCCCCCCACAGTGAGTAGTGTTAGCCCAGTGAGTGTTGCTGCAGCCAAGGCCATCAAGAGGCTGTATCTCACGTGCAGGGGTGGTGGGAGGGAAGAGGGGAACAGCACAGAAAAAGTATGCATTATGCATTATGAATGACGGTCCTTTTGATCTGTGCTCCATACAGATCCCTGCTGCCACGATGGTGTGCGTGGGGGGCAGGGGCTGGGGTCGGCAGAGACCTGAATACAGGAGTAGGGAATGTCTAAAGGCCAAAAAGCTACACGGAGAAAAGAAAAAGAAGGCTGATGATAGGTCTTACTGCAGCAAATCAGTCCAGATTCAGAAACCAAGATCTACTTGAAAAGCAAAAAAAATAAGAATGCCATCTGTTTACTGAGTGGAATGTTTAATATTCTTTGCATGAAGAACAAGCCAAGCCTGAAATGCTTGCCTGCACTACGCTCCATTTCTGGCTTTTTCTTTTGTTTTGTTTAATAGAGACAGTTCACCTGTTCCAGTGTGGAAAACTATCACACTGTTTCAACTGACAAACAAGCTTCACTACTAAACAAAAAAAACGTTGCTTTCCAAACAATTTTTGGTGTGGAAAATGCTTACACAGCTCAGTTGGGACATAACTGAATCAGGTCTGGGGCCGGGAAAGGAAGAGACGAACATTTAACTGGGGTCTGACAGCTCACATAGGTGAAGATTTCTGACACGGTGTTCTACTAACGATAAGGAATATTTTTGCAGTTTAAAGTTAAAGCTACCGACTTTCCGAGGCCTAAAACTGGGACGGTCCATCCTGACCATGACCCCCCCCCCACCACCACCACCACCACCATGTCACTCCCTCGGGCACCGCTGCACAATCCATTAAATGTTGCTGCTTGCTCTGGTCATGCCGCCCACAGTAACACCAGTAGCAAACATTCAGATTAAAACAATACATCATTCTGCTGCAGGAAGTTCCAAATCATGATGTACAGAAAGTTCATTAAACAAACCTGCATTAAATTGTGATCAGACATTGAGCTGCATGTATTGCACCTCCTGACAGTCCCATCCAACCCGCTTACATTCACCTCATTTGCTGAGCAAACTTTACTTCGTCAACTCCCACCCACACCAGATTGTTTTCACACACTTCACTATAGCTGATCAGGTTTAGGTACCCTAGTTCACTGCTGCCAGTCTCTTCTCTGTCTGGAGCACCTCTCAGTTGCTGGCAGGTAGACGTCTCACATGTGCCCGTTGCTTTCATTTCCCAGTGTAACCCCTGCAAATGGGGGTTCCCAAAAGACTTCAGGAGCTTGCTTGAATGCTCCAAGCCTGAATGGTGTTTGGCATTTAAGCCATTTATCAGTGAGTGTTTTTAGAGCCTCTGGTACTGTCTCTTAAGAGCTGTCTGCTTGCAGACATAATTAGTTGTATGGGGGACTGTGTGCTTCTCTGAGTACCACTCGAGCTGCTGCCAATTCACTTCATTTTTGCAGTCACTAGGAGTGCAAAGGAACCTATCTGAAAGATGTAACTGTTTGCCAGAAATTATTTAGAGTAATAATAAAATTACAGTTTGTCTAACCTGCTTTCTTTGCAGTCAGAACTGTGTCTGCTAGTTCCCATTCTAGTTTTGAACTGCTGAACTGACCAATCAGTGTGGGGTAAGCTGCTCTAAATGGTGCCTTGGACTTGAATCAGAACTTGGACTCATAATCTGAGCCAGCCACAAGAGGATTGTATGGGCAGTGACTCTGGGAGATGTAGTTTAGACTTCAGTGCCTTTTTGGACCAACAGCAGCAGTCTATTGTGAGTGACAGCCAATCCAGTCAAGAACTGGGAGGAACTCAAAGGAAGAGCCGGTTTTGTCGGTTGGAGTTTCAGTTGAGCTTTGGCAGTGAAGAAGGAAGGAGCCCTGTGCTTTTCAGTGTGCAGTTTTAGTCAAAAACGTGTGTAAGGCCCAGAGTTCCGGTCTGCAGCTTGTTAGGACTGAACTGGTCCTGTGAAAAGAATCAAAGGATCTCTGAAGAGTAGAAACCAGGCTCACCCTGTAGAAGACTGGAAGAATTGCTGAAAATTGCACTCGGTCTGTCAGGAACTGAATCTGCTGTGTGTTCTCCCGGTATTGTGCAGTAATTGCGATCGATACAGATGCAGCCTGCCTGGTATAGTGCTTTCTTTTATATAAATGTGTGAAGAGGTTTGTGTACCTCAAGTGAGCCCTGCTGACATTGAAGGACCCTATCTTATTTGGAGGTCGTGAGTACTAATTCAGGTCGCTCCTGTTGAATTGCCACATTAAATCCAAATGGAATTACTGTACTGCTGACTGTTTAATTTTCCTTTCTCTGTGTGAAAGGGCCCCTACCAGCTGCCACGGTTTGGACTAGCCACTAGGGCTTGGGTATCCAGGACAGTAACTGATAGGGATAGGCCTGTGCACAGAGCCATAGGTAGATTATTAGAGTGATAAGCTAATTAACCTGATTTCCCCTGTCCTTGTTATATCCCCCAAATAAATCAGAGCTGCTTGTTTCAGCAAAGTTATACTGCCTGAGGTATTTGTCTATGTTAAAGTACTGTACTGTGATTGTTGCATGTATCTCATTTCACAGGAGGTCCCAGTGCCGGAACCAGTCCTGGGGGTAAGTGTATACTGTGAAGGTAATTCTGATATATTGTGTGGGCCACTAGTGGGAAGAAAGGGGGTTGCAGTGTCCCAGAGGGCTGTGACCAAGTTAGTTTAACTATTGCAAACCCTGACCTCTGGGTGGAGGCACCCGCCATTGGATCCAGGCCCCTCAACCTGTTAGTGGCAAATCAGGCAGGGGTAGTAGCCCCTGGGATAGCGCCATCTAGGGGTTACACCAGTCTAATCTAACAGGAAGGAACATGCCTACTGTGCACCCACTGACATGCTTGCAGTGCAACACAGGTGCAGGGGTTGAAGTTTTATTTTATTTATTTATATTTTTATTTATTTAGTTGTTTAACCAGGTATAGAACACTAAGCTGAAAGCTTTTTTACAGGAGTGACCTGGGAGCACAAGGAGGTTAAGTGACTTGCTCAGGGTCACATAGTATGCAAGTGGAAGCTGTGAGATTCAAACCCAGGTCTGGCCTGCTGGATATCACCAAATTTGCAGCTCAGAGCCTTAGACCACTGCGCTATACTGCCTCCTATTGCCTAAGCTGCAAACTGCTGTCAAGCCTGAGCAGCGCCACAGTGATGCTGAAATAACTGTCACTCACGGATTAGCAGTCAGCAGAAAAAAGGGACAAAACTGGGACAAGTAAGCAAAAACCAGAACAAAAGTGGCATTTTGCAAAACTTGTGGGGACACTGGGACATGCTGTATAAAACACGGACTGTCCTGGGAAAATAGGGACTGCTGTAGCTTTATTCTCCTATTATTTTTTAAACTCTCTCTTATAAACCAAATTGTGTCAATTAAATACTTGTCAGGGCAATTTTCTCACCCTCCCAAGGACAAGGAGGCTGGCACACAGCTGACTTTGAAAGCCTACCTTTTCTGGTCTTATAGTGATTTTTGACTCAAGTAGTTTAGTTTATAAGCCTCTGTGACTGAGGCAGCAAAGCCGGGTGACTCTGATGTTGCGGTTTTTCGTTTGCCTCGAATTCACACACACTTTTGCTCACAGTCAGTGGGATGAGGGTTGCTGCAACAGAGCACTTTATCCGACTCAGCAGACATGGGTTAAATTCCATGTCTTTGTGAGCACAGATGGAACAGAAGCTTGCTGTGTTGGCTCTGCCTAGCTCAGCAGTAGTGGGAAATCCCCCCCCCACCAATTATTCCAGACTACAGTATTATCTCTTGCTTTGGAAGTCATACCCACAGAACAGAAGGAATACTGTATTTGCTCCAGGGCCTAAATAAGTTCAACATTTAATTTTTCAGCCATGGTTTATGCAAATATGTAATTTAGTATACCTGCAAGCCCGGTGGCACTGAGGGTTGAGGCATTGGACACCATACCTCATGCTATGCCGGCTACCTGGGTTTGGGAATGGGCCCAGGTTGTCAGGGGTCAGTTGGGGGGGGGTGAGGAGCGAGATCGAGCCACTGCAAGGCAGCTCTCTCCTCCTGGGAGGGCTTGGAGGCTCCCCAGTCACTGGCCGCCACCTGGTGGAGGATGGATGGCGGCGCCGACCCAAAGGAGCTCCGGTGGTAGCCATGGGGAGGTGCAGAAGGGCCTGCGCTGGCATCAGGGGGCGTGCATGTGCTTCCATGCACGACGCCCATGTGCTGGGGCCATGGAGACCAGCGGAGAAAACAGCAAAACCCCAGAAAACAAATATATAAAGAAACAAATTTAGTATACCTGCAACTTAACTTCCTGACAGCAAGCTTGCCGCTGAGCACCTGCCGCAGCCTCGCCCACAAAAAACGCATTTTAATGAAGCTAAGTATGGATGGGACTGTAGAGCTATAGATAGCATTATAATGCTATAAGGGGCAGTGGCAGGACTTTAGATGAACCTCGTACCATTTGTAGGCAAATGTACATGTAATACTATGTCCTTTACATGTATAATTGCTTATAAATACGGGCCAGTGGCATGGAGGGCTAAGAAGCTGGGCGCTTTACTTCCTGCCACGCCGGCGACCCGTGTTCGGTAGCAAGAGGCTTGAGTGTCCCACAGGACACTCTCCTCTCCCAGGGAGGTAGGGTGCTGCATCTCGCTGCAGCACTGCCACCTACAGATGTGTAGGTGGTAGGATGAGCGAGACACAGGGGGTGAGGGACGTGCATGCTGCTTATCGCATGAACATGCACCTGCATGCTCACGCAGGGGATGTAGTCCCATTGCTGGTGTCCCTATGGGGGAGGGATAGAGCAGCATATTCTTCCTCAGATATTCCTTCTCTTAAGCTGTTAAAAGGGTTACTGTTTGCAATGGCTGCTAAAGGTACTCCGGGTGTTGTCTTGGCCTTTCTCCCTTTCATCTCTTTTTTTATTTTAACCTCCTGAAATCTATTCCCTACTGCTGGAGGGGGTCGAGGGGAGCCATTCCACCGCAAGGCTTTGGGACTCCAACCTGAATGTAGCTTGTTTCACTTGTTAAATTGGAGGGACCTGCTGAGTCTGGTACATCTGACCCGGCCACATTTGTGCCTTCCAAATCCGAGCCTGGTCGGAAGGGGGGGGCCCTAAAGCCTGAAGCTGTTTTCGTTTTTTGAATGTAAAAATCCTGCAATGTACAGTCTGCATCATCTGTATTGTGAGATGCCCAAGGGCAAGTTGGGAAGGAGTGACCTTCCTCTTCACATAAATTGCACTTTAATAAATTCTGGCAGTTATAACTTGAGTGTCCCACATCCCCACACTGAGTACATTTAAGTACTTCACAGTTAGGGCTGATGTGTCTAGCAGAGCTACACTTGCAACATCGACGAGGCTGACCCGGATAAAAGATAAAACCCTTATCACGCCCAACATACAAGCAGTTTGGCAAATGCTTCAAATCAGTTCCTTCATACAGGAACTTTATTTTTATCTTCCAACCCCCATTCCAAAACCCCTTCCCATCCAAGATAGAATCAGGGGAGCCTTGTACCTCACAATTTTTGTCTAACCAGTACAAAATATCCTGGATGTTAACTCCCTCATTCCTGAATAAAATCGTAACCACTCGAAATGATTGCTTAGTTAAAGGGATTATTTGAAATGGGGTCCAGATGGGGTTTGTTTTTAGGGTCATATATTTAGCCCAGAATCTCTCCAACAAATCCGGGGTCCTGAAACTAATGTCAAAAGCTGATTCCCCAGCAGCATGAATAATGGCATAAACGTTTGCAGGGCTAAATGCAGTGACTGTTTTAACAACATTTTCCCCATAAAGAACCGATCTGGAGGTATCTCCATACCTCCTAGGTATCTGAAACACACGCGTTCTTCTCTTGGCAAGCTCACGGTTTCTTAAATAAGATTGCAAAAGTTTGTTGGGGACTTTTCTGAGCTCCCAAGACTCCTCTACTGAGTCCCTCTCCGCTTATCTCCTACTCATGCCAAAGGGAAAGGGGAGATCTGATCAGATAAGGGCTGGTCATCCTCCGTAGTCAGATTAGGCTGACAAGTATTAGATGCACCCGAATTGGGTGAAAACGCAATAGTACCTGAGTGCTCCTCTATTTGCCGTTCTCCCACTCCCTCAGAAATAGTGGGAAAAACTGAAATATGCTCTTCTTCCTTATCGTGGTCTGCATCTGCTTGAATATTACTCATATCCACATCCGCGATCCAAACGCCTTCAGCGTTCTGTCTCCAGCCTGCCTCTTCCAGGGCTCCCTCTGGAGACCACGCCTCTTCAACGTCGCCGACTTGTGAAGTAATGGCCTGAGAGGGCCGTAACTCTAATTCTTCCGGATCCTGCTGAACAATGCTGTTTATAAAGACTTTAGCAGCACTGCCTTTCGCACTGTCAGGAGAATCATTGGCCATCCTCTTCCTCTTTTTATGCTCCTCAATTTTAGTTTTTTCTGCCGCTAATTGGGCTTCCACAGAAT
The DNA here is from genome assembly GCA_016271365.2 of Neoceratodus forsteri. NCBI lineage: Eukaryota > Metazoa > Chordata > Ceratodontiformes > Ceratodontidae > Neoceratodus > Neoceratodus forsteri. Next base: position 151,868,318 of record CM028131.1, on the reverse strand, counting down.
CAAGTTCTTCCTGCAAGATCAGCCATTGTTTCTCTAAAGAGAGGTTTAAATTTTCCTTCCGGTATTAAATCTGCTGTGCCTCCATGAGTACTATTTGTTCTATCTGTGGATTGTTTTCAACAAGCAATGGCATAAGAATATCCTCCGCTTTACTTTCGGTGTCAACAGCACCAGCCAGGAGGCCTGTAGTAGGTCCTGTCTCCCTCTCTGCATCTCCCGAAATGGAGATCTCCGTGTTTGCAGCAGCACTTTCCCCTACCGACGAGTAGGGGAATTTCCCCGGTGTCCTGGCCAGATTTTCCCCAGTCAGTAAAAATACCACCACCGGCTTAATCTGGTTCAATTTCAGTTGGTTACCATCTATATCTCCCTTCCCCCTGGTCGCCCCTGAAAAAGGGACTTCTAGTCTCAGTGGGCCTATCATGTCAACAAAATTCAATAAATAAAAAATAAATACATAAGTTGTATGTATTTACATAAATCTTTAAGAATTAGCTCATATGGCTGTTCCTGGTTTCCTCCTCCCTCCCTCCTGACCTGGGGGCTCAGGTCAATTTGCAGCTCCCCAAGCTCCTCCCTCACAGCCTTCAACCCCAACTCCCAGTGGCATTTCAGTATTTAAGAAAATCTGCTGGAAGGGGTGGTGGGAAGTCTTTACAATCCCTCCAGCCACAGAAACCTCTAAACTAAATTCCACTTTAAGCTAAATTAAGAAAAAACAAACAATAGCAAAACTTACAAAATCCTTCCACAACAAGTAGAATTAACTAATCCTTCTCTCCTGCAGTTTGATGGCTCTGTCAGAATTTAAAGGCTTTGTGGGTGGGCAAGTCTGGGCATGTCCCATTCAACCCTCCAGCCACAGAAACCCTTAAGCTAAATTCCACTTTAAGCTAAATTAAAAAAAAATTGTGAAACTTACAAGAATCCTTCTCCACAGCAATTAGAATTAACTAATCCTTCTCTACTGCAGTTTAAAAAATAATAGCAAAACTTACAAAAAAATCCTCTTCACACTCTCTCCACAGCAAGTAGAATTAAGTAATCCTTCAAGTTCAGAATACTCTCAAAAACATGCAAGACACATCAAATTGAGCCACAGAGCAGCCAGACAGGTACATGGTAAGCAGAGATGGCTGAGAGATGTGTTATGGAGGAGTACTTCAGACGGAGTTTGAGAGGAGAGCAAGTACTCCTAGATCTGATTCACTGGAGAGGTGAAGGGGTCTACGTGGTGCGATGCAGCCCAGATAGCAAAACGCTTCCACTTCATGGAACAGGTAGCCCTGGTGGATGGTTTCCTAGCTGCCACCAAAACATCTGTCACATTAGAGGACACCTCAAACCTCGCAATGGCTAAGTCCTCATGAGTCAGGAATGAAGATGGAGAGATTTGAGGTCTGGATGGACCAGGGTACTCAGGGGTAGGGGCACTGGAGGTTCCACTGCCAGTTGCTGGAGCAAGGGGAACAAAATCTGGCAAGGCCAGAAGGGGGCGATTAGGATTATGGTTGCCCCTTCCATCCAAAGTTTGAAAAGAACCCTCTGAGGGAGCGGGAAGGGAACGAAGGCATACAAGAATCTCCCTTTCCAAGAGAGGGACAACGTGTCTTGCCGGAAAACTCCAGGCCCTGAAAAAGGCAAGCAGAAAAGTGTCAGTTTTGTGTTGAGTGATGATGCAAAAAGGTCCAACTCTGGAAGACCCCACTGGTCAAACAGATCTTCCACCGCGGAGGTCAGGTGTTCCCACTTATGAGCTCGTGACTGAGACCAGCTTAGGCTGTCTGCTGAAACATTCTGGTCGCCGGGAACATGGATGGCTGTGAGTTCCAGGCCATGACCTATGGCTCAATACCTGAAACTCATCGCTTCCCGACACAGAGCGTATGAATGATTCCCTCCCGGTTTCTTGATGCAATGAACCACCCTGGATTTGTCTGTCTGAATCAGTAGAGGGCCTGGGAAGAGTTGAGTCTGGAAGGCCTGCGAGCACAACTTCTTTCACCTCCAAGACGTTTATGTGGAGCTCGCCTCCACCGTAGACCATGTTCCTTGGATATGGTGTGCACCTAGCTTAGCCCCCAGGTTCAACAACAATAATATCAACATGCCCTACAGCGACACCAGAACCTCGATGTCCAACAAAGCGATACAACAACAAATCAAGGACAAAAACTCAGACAACACAAAACAATACCACAATGCAAACCTTGCACACACCCCCGGTACTTAAAATAACCAACTGCACGTCGCACAGATAGTGGAGGAAACAGCAATAACCCAGGTTGCAAAAATATCTGTAACCCCCCCCCCCCGCCTTTTTACAAACGACAGGTGGTATGCTGTTTGAATCTGACAGCGGTACCAGTGGGACTGTCTGGGAGGAATAGGTTATCAAGCACAAGGGCTAGGTTTGGCTACTTCTGCGCAGGGGCACCCAAGTAATTCCAAACACAGGAAGCAATAACTGTAATGTCCAATACCAGGAATGGATTCTAAAATGTAGCTTTTATTCACATCCAAGCAGAACAAACAAAGCATAGACGGACCCCCAGGACTACACTTCTGGTAATGCAGATTAAGAGAAACAAGAACCCTTCTTCAACACTTCAGCCTCAAGGTTTGAACCCACTGGGGCACACATAGTCTGACTTGCACGCTGCTTTAGGCACATTAAACCGAACTTGTACACTATCTGGGATTCCCAGGCTCGGCCCTTGCCGGACACTCGGACACCTTCCATATGTCATGGAAACATTTGCTGGTGGCTTCCTAAACCACCTAAGAGCACCTCCACTCTATCAGGGAGTTCTCCTTTTAATCCCATGTCTGGGTACTTTCCTCAGGCACTGGCCAAATACCTGAGAGAAAGTAAAGGTGCTACAGAGCAAATCCGTAGAGGTGAATTTGGTTACTACTGATGGGGGTCTCCCACCTCTCGCTTCCACAATTCATACCCAGCCATTTCTCTGGACATTAAACATCTCATTCTGTAAAGCTTGGCAAAGTAGATTAAGACTAAATGTATGTCACACTTCCTCTACTTGTCTTGCTTTCCTATTGTGCTGGACTTGAACATACTTTTACTTGGCTCAGCCCATTGCTCTAGGCCTCCCACTGATTAAGCAGTCAAATCCCCACTTTACTATACTCTTTGTGCTGGACTTGAACCTACTTGAATTAACCGGCAATGTCTATTACACTAGACCTCCTACAGATTTAGTAGTCCAATCCCCACGTTTCAACAGTTCAGGTGAAAAAAAATAGGCCCTCTGTCAGAGTGAACTCGCCTTTTGGTTGCACGTGCCCCACAGGCGATTCCTCACAGGAATTTCTCTCCCATAGCTTCTAGTGCCACAGCACAATTTGAAATAGGCAGCGTCTTCCTTAGCCAGAACCAGGAGGATTGCCCCTGGAAAACAGGCAAACCTTTCTCACCCCCATCCCCTCAGGGATGGGGCACATGGACCAGTAACAGCGGTCTCCACCACTTCAAAAACAGCTTACTGTGTCTTCTTCAGTGGAAACACACCTCCCCTTACAGTAGCTCTAAACAGAGCTTAAGGCTCTGAGAGCCTGCAACCAGACTGCTGTGCTGCTCCTCTCTCCAAAACTGCACACAGACTCTGTTCAAAATCCCCAACATTCTATCCCAACTTCCAACTGCAGCATTCCAGTGTGGCTCATGCAGCTGCGAAAGTTCTATGGTGATGTCATCCCTCAGTCTCAGCTGAGACTGAGAACAGAGTGAGTGTGAGAAATCCATTTAACTGGAGTTTCACAAGCTGCCTTCCCTGCCTACCACTAGGTTTTACTGGGATTCTAGTAACCCGGTAACGGGGTTATATATCAACACAAACTAAAATTACATATGGCACACATTCAATGCTGGAGTGCTTTTACCAGATACTCCCTGGTATTGTCAGTTCGCCTAGGTTGGTTGGATCCACAGGTACTCCTTCAGCACCCCTCTACACCCTCTGTGCTGCCCGTTTTAGCAGACCAATGGATGGAAAGCTACTTCCCATGGCACTGGACACACCGGAGCAACATGCAAAGACCACCTGATGACTAGTCTCACATGTCTCCAGTTGTCTCCTCTTTATGGCTTCCCTCCACACTTGCAAACCGGCACTGTCTGGCATATGATTATGCAATTATGACATGGTGAAATCCATCTCACTCACTGTTTTTGCTCACCCCATACACCACCCAGCACATTTCCAGTACACCGTCGACCATTTAGCCAGTCAACATGCATTCCCAATCGCTCCAAAGGCTTTCGTTCTCATGGTGTTGCTGTATTTCTCTGTTTCGCTCTAACAACGGTATACCAAGCCCCCAGCCTAGACCTGAGTCACCTGTTGTGAGAATTTGCTTAGGCTTTCAGCCACCCATGGCGGGGTGTCTCTTAAAATCTGATTACAGAATGAGCTACCCCTTAAAGAACATATGGCATCCCTCCGGTATGGAGATATGCTGGCCAACACGTTGACCTTCGTTCATCGAGGGGTTTTATCCTTGTTACTGAGATGATTTGTTTGTGTCATTACAACTGACCTGTCGAATTCTGGTTCAAGGGTGAGGATTTTTCCTTTTTGATTTCCCACGTAACTGCATATCAAATTGTGTGCAGATGTTATTTTTTCTACCATTTTATTTCCATTTCTTTTTTTTCTCCTTTAAAACACTCCCACCTTCTGCATCTCTTACTGGGTATTCACTGAGCACACAGAACCTGCCTGAGGCAGTCTCATCCAGATCCTGCGGTTCTGTCACTCTGACTAGCAGAGGGATGGAGCTCCCATCCAACCCCCGCACTTCTGCATATTTAATCTTATCAGGCCTGGTTTATGGATATTGAACAAAAATGAGAATATGTGGAACTGGGACCAAACAATGTGACCTTAAAGCTGGTAAATCTGATTCTCATACCTTTTACTTAAGCCAAGATTGAAGTTTTGCTCTCCAAGAGAGAGCAAAGAGAAACATTCTTTCCTAGAGCTTCAAGTACAATATATCAAGGTGACCTGTCACCTCATATAATAGATTAGTGCTTTCCAAATGAGCTTCATGCTGAACAGAAAAAGGGGAAATGAAAAATAATCTTAAAAAGTTATAATGACGCAGACGTATATCATGAAATTAGCTTTTTCATGAAGAAAAAAATTATTTCAGGAACCGTCAAAACATTTATTGGTAGGACTTATTCAGTTTTAGTCAGCAGCAGTAGGCCAAGCAATGTGAGTTAACCAATGTCAGAGAGTCAGTGTGGCTCCGTAGGCAGTGCTATCTCCTCTGGGGCAGGAGGTTCAGCACCAGGCGGCTTAGGGTCATCCTCAATGCCGACACTACAGTGCCGCCTTAAGCACTGCTGCCCTTTCACGTGAGACTTTAAAATGAGGTCTCTCCTTCCCAGGTCCAGTAGTTCAGATGGAAGTTAAAGATATCATGCCACGTGGCTGGACGGCCGAGTGCTAAGCATGTCACCTTACTGGATTCTGTACCCCTTACTGTTGAGCTGCTAGACTGATCTGGAGCACTTCCAAAGATGTGCACAGATGCACAGTTCGTACTACCCTAGAATGGCTCCCATTAAAACCAGAAAGGCCATCCCCAGCCCAGTGCCGCCAGTGGAGTGCATTGCTTCCCATGTGGGTGGTCCAGGTTTGCTGTGTCAATCTGCCCAGTTGCTCTGAGCCACTGGGGTCAGGGGGATTCTGTGGAGACAGCTTTCATGGATACTGGAGGGAAAATGTTTGACACACCACTCCTTGAGTGCCTCCAGTAGGGGATTGTGGGAGGCACGGGATGCTGTGGCTGATCACAAGATATTCTGCACCCCCCCCAGGTCAGTGTGTAGGGTGCTGTCACAGCGAGACCACAGGAGGAGGGTGGGACAAGAAAAATAAGACAGACAAATGATGCCAACCATGAGCATGACCCATGCCAAAAGCCCAACTTGTGATCCTGGACCCGCCCGATTTCACAGAATTATAGAATGTAACGGCAGAGAAAGGCCAAGGGTCCATCCAGTCTGCCCATTTTTTTGTACTACCTATACCCTGGACCTACCATCCATTAGAGTGTGTGTCAATGAAACCTTTCACCCTATCCCCTCTGTGCCTGAACCCACTCACAGTCGCTACCCCACCACATCTGCTGGCAGGCTGTTCCAAGGCTCAGTCACCCATTCCATAAAAAAATCCTTCCTCACATCTCTCCTGAATCCTCCTCCGACCAGTTTCCAGTCATGTCCTCTACTCACGGAGCTGAGGTCTCAGTCAATAGCTCCTCACAATTTAACTTGTTAATGCCCTCAGGAATTTGAAGATCTCAGTCATATCATCCCGCCTCCCTTCTAGTCTCCAGGGAGGACATATTCAGGGCCCTGAGTCACTCCTCATAAGATCCACCTTGCTGACCCTGACACTTGAATGCCTGAGGGTGGTGGTGGTGGTGGTGGGGGGGGAGGAGACTGCACAATATGGACATGGTTAATAAAGGAGAAGTACAGCTATCTGTATAACACAAACACTACATACAAGCAAAGCCCTATCAACAAGACACAAGCAGGAAATAAAATAGCCCTGAAAGAAAAGTCAGGTAAACACTATACTGTAACACCTGTCTTGCCAACCACTGGAATGGGAGATGGTGGGTCTTGAGGCATTGTGGATATCGTGTCAGGGTATTTTACTATGGAAATCAGGCAGTGGTGCATTCAGCATGGATAGTGAGTTATGGGATACTGGTGTATCTGGCATGGATAGTGTGTATTAGATACTGGAGCTTGTGAATTGAGGTATTGGACAATGTTGTATGGAAAGTGTGAGTTGGGTACTGGGGAATGGGACATGTATTTAGCTTTTTTGAGCAAGTGTAAGAGCAGCTAAGAGATAGTCATTTGTCTTCAGTAACTGACTGTAAGTAACTTGCAGTTTATCTCTGGCTAACCCTCTTAGCTCAAACATAGAAAAATAGAAGTTGACGGCAGATAAGGACCGCATGGCCCATCCAGTCTGCCCATTTCTTTTTCTACCTTACAAATGTGCCTTCGGCCTTTGCTCTGTCAATGGCTTATCTATTCCTGTTCATCTGTATTGCTCCCTTATGCCTATCCCATGCCTGTTTGAAGCCCTGCACTGTACACATATCCACCACTTCCTGAGGCAGACTGTTCCATGCATTCACCACCCTTTCTGTGAAAAAGAACTTCCTCACATTACCCCTTAATCGGCCTCCCTCTATTCTCATGCTGTGTCCTCTTGTCCTGCTACTTTTCTTATATTGAAACATGTTAGACTCTTTCACCTTGTTAATGCCCTTAAGGTGTTTGAATGTCTCGATCATATCACCTCTCTCCCTCCTTTGCTCCAGGGTATACATATTGAGCTCCGTTAATCTGTCCTCGTATGTTTTCTGATGCAGTCCCTGCACCATTTTGGTTGCCCTTCTTTGGACTGCCTCAGTTTGGTTAATGTCCTTGTGAAGGTGTGGCCTCCAGTACTGCACACGGTACTCCAGATGGGGCCTAACTAGTGTCTTGTAAAGACACTGGTTGAAACCCATCTAATACTGCGTTCAAGGCCTTTAACAGAACATTAACTGTGTGGTCATTCTCACCTCACCAGTGTAATAGTGGGAATGAAGCAGTGTCGTTTCTCCCTCACACAATTGTACTGCTTTATAAATGGAAGCACGGGGTGGGGGGGTGGACTGAAGCATTCTCACATTCCCCACCTATATTGCCTTATGAATGTAGGCATGGGGAGGCTGAATCAATCTTGCCCCCCCTCCAAATACTGCTTTCTGAATGCAGACATGGGGAGGAGGGGGCCGAAACAATCTTTCCACCCTCACTTATACTGCTTTACAAATGGATGTATGTGAATGAAGCAGCTGAAGTAATCTCACCTACATCCCTTGTACTTCTTTATTAATCTATGCTTGGGAGGAGGGCTGAAGCAATCTCACTCACCCACTTGTACTGCTTCTAAATGCAGGCATTGGGGGGGGGGAGGTTATCTAAAGTCACCCACCCCGCTTGTACTACTTAATCAGTGCAGGCATTTTGGGGTGGAAGACTGAAGCAATCTTTCCCACCCTATTTGCACTGCTTTATGAATGGAGGTATGAGGAGGAGGATGAAGTCATCAGCCAATCTCCCCACCCCGCCACCTCACTTCAAAGGCTACCATGGGGTACCAGAATAAAGAAAATTCAGCACTCCCCATTAGAGGCCTGTTCTCTTACAGTCTAACCTCCCTGATTTAGCCATAGACTGTGATTACTAAATATATGCGTGTCCCCTCAGAATAACCTCTGCTTTCATAATATGATGGATTAAGTGCTTTTGTTTGAATGAAAAAGGTTTGTAGACGGTAATAAATTTCAGTTCTCAAAATGGCAAATGTAAACAAACTCGTTTCAGAAATTTATTAGATTAAAATCTGCGTCTCAGCATTCCTGCCAATCTAACCATTTATGCAAGGTTTAATTAAGCCACAGTACCTGGAAAGACGAAAAGACATATTTGGAGGTGGGATGACACATTGCTGATATATGGTAGGTGCATTATTTATGGCCCATCAATTGAGGTCAGCTAGTCAGGACCCTAGCCAGCCATCGCTCTCCCTGTAGGCATACCGAGACTCATGTGAAGCCAAACTTTAACGAGCAGCTGACACCTTCAAGACAACTTTAACAAACCATAATATTTAGACACAGTTCAGCTTGTACTGCAGGTATTCCTCTTCCCCATTATTTATTACTGATATCATTTGCATTAAAAAACAAAATCTTCTATTGAAGAGTTCATCTATTCCTGTTGCTTTCTCCATACCAGAGGTCATAATGCACTGCTTGTGACATCACAGTTACTCTCATGGTAACATTGTGATGTCACAACAGAGGATTATGACTTGAAGTTGGGAGTAAGCTATAGAGGTAGATGAACTGTAAGGGATAAAGATCATGTATTCATGCAAACCTACTCAGTAATAAATAATGGGGAAGAGAAATCTATAGAATATATATATGGAATGCAAGCTGAATTGTACCTAATTATTATATTTTTCCAAGTTTTCTTTTGAGGCGTCGATAGCTCTTTAAAAACTAACAACATTTACACCAAAAGATCAAGTTTCCTATCATACACTTTCCTGTATAGCTCTTCCCACTTTTGCTTTTTATTGAACTCTCTCCCTAACAAACAGCCCACTCCCACAGCTGGGGCATGCACTGCGGTCACAGTCCTACGCTAAAGGCACAACAACCATCCCCAAGGCAACAGACTGAGATTTCACAAATGCAAGGGCATGATGTCACCACGTGTTTTAGCAGCAAGAGATGGTTTTCCTACGAGAAAGCTCTGTTCCACTACCGATCGCTAAAAAGAATTAGTAAAAATACAAAGTAAAACCCATGAAAGGTACATGTAAATGGACTTTTGTTTGGACAACATTGTAATTTCTGGTTGGAAGGGGCTCTGAGTCCATTATGTCCACCCTTCCCCTTATATCCGCACTGATGTTTTTTAAAAACACCTACAGTTTGTCCATATACGTCTGCAGTTTACTCATGTGTTTTATGGCTTACTGTTAGGCTCTGTCCACACTGGTGTTCTTATAATGGGACTATTACTCTGTAACATTGTAACACCACCAAACATGGTTCATATTCACATTAAACACGTTTTTAAACCATACTTCAAACCCGAGTTTAAATCCAGATGAAACAAGGGTTTTAGCTTAGTTCTGAAAATCGGTTAACAGCTAGCATGGTAAAATTACCTGTGTGGACGGGAGTTCATAAAGTGCTCATGCTTGCTCTTCCTCCAACGGCCTGGAATTCACAGCGCATCATTCCCTAACACAACTAAACAGCCTCCAACACCACAGGAACATTTTTTCTAAATATATATATTCCCTAATTCTATTATAAGAGTATCCAAAATATGTATTCTACCTAGGGATACAACACAGAATTGGAAGACTTTTGATTTATATGTTATGACATGTCCTGCATAGCAGCAAAACAGCAGGACATATCATAACACAGAAAATCGCAAAGTCCTCCAGTTCTATGTGTCATATTCCTGTGGTCGAGGTAGCAGGAAGCACAGGCAAAACCAGGAGTAGTCATAAAATTTGCAAGTAGCATTTATTATCAATAACAAAAAATTAAATTGTCAGGATAGCGCTTATACAGGCAGTTTGAACAAAACAAAGTCCTTCATCTGAGGGTACCTCTAAATCTAAATTTCAATCTCTCTCTAAACAATTATTGCTCTTTTCTATAAGATGTTTTCACCTGCCAATTAAAATTCTTCATCCTGTTCTCATTAAACTATATCTACTGTTTCACACATTGTACCAAACTTTGTCAATTTCTTTCCTGTGACTAGCACATCCAATCTTCTCAACAGGTGTAGGCTATTAAAGACATTCTGGCCAGAGCTGGTTTCCCTGCTGACAGCTCTGCAAACAAGCTTGTGGAAGGTCAATAGGTTTTCAAGGTTAACCCTTTGTTCTAGCTTGCTATCTTTTCTAACAAACCCCACACAGCTTTCTGCAATTTTTCAACAATATAACTATATATATTTGTAAACCAAGTTTCACATAAAGATTCACATATATACATACAGTAGCGTCCTCGCTGTTGAAATACCTTCTCAATTATGCTGTACCCTGTCTAAACATACCGCTTTAAACTGCATTCTTTCTGTATCATTCTAATCTTTAGCTTTACATCTGAAATGTACCTGGTTTCCTGTATTGACTACTCAGCTATGTAACTATTTTGGCTCACCATTTGTGTGATGATTACCATGATCTGTATCCTACTGCTGTAACCTGTTTTATGATATTATGTCTTAACTGTACTTTGCTAGCTAATTGTCTGAAGTCTCATCTTAACATTGCCTGTACTATACTGTATTAGTCTAACCTCCCGGTCGTGTGAAAATACTCATTTCTATGGCTAGTACACTTACCCGTAAACATAAACTAAATAAATAAATATAGTTTTAGCCACAGAGAAGCAAAGGGAGAAACAGACACAGAAACATAGAAGTTGTTGGCAGATAAGGGCCTCCAGCCCACCCAGTCTGCCCTGTTACCCTTAACTACTGTGTTCACTCCATGCCCTACTTGTATTGGGTTGCCCCACCCAAACTACCAGTACCCTATGCCTATCCCATGCATTGTTAAATCCTGTAATCGCTTCTATCTCCACCACCCTGGCAGACTGTTCCATTTGTTCACCACCCTCTCAGTGAAGAAGTACTTTCTCATGTTTCTCTGAACCTCCTCCCTCCAACTTCATATTGTCCTCCTCATCCTTAAGCACCTTTTGTTTGGAAAATGGTATTCTCCTGTACCTTATTCATCCCTGTGAGGTATTTAAAAGTTTCAGCCATATCCCCTCTTTCCCTCCTCACTTCCAGGGGTACATATTTAGTCCCTTTAGCCTATCTTCATAAGGTTTGTGATGTAGACCCTGCACCATTTGGGTTGCCCTCCTTTGAACCGCCTCCACCCTGTCAATGCTCTTTCGTAGATGGGGCCTCCAAAACTGGACACAGTATTCCAGGTGTGGCCTCACCAATGTTCTGTATAGTGGAATTATTACCTCCCTTTTTCTGCTGGCGATTGGGGAATCGCCAGCAGAAAAATGGAGGTAATAACTTATGCATCCCAGCATCCTGCTAGCCTTCTCAAGGGCAGTGCTCATTTGCATACAGAGCGCCACTTGGTTTCAATGCTCTTCCCAAAGAAATCTCCACCATACCAAAACTTGGCCATTTCAAGCATATGCTCTGTCAGCATCTTACGGATAACAGTTCCTGTGACTGATTCATCTAATACCACCACCAGCTGTGCGTTTAAACCAACCCTTTCCTCACCCCTAAGCATAAGGGAAGGAATAAAAGCAACAGAACAAAAGGGTAAACAGGGAGGAGAAGAAGCACTGTGGGTAAATTTGGAGACAGGCAATGGCACCACAATCCGCACAGGGGTTGTATATAGACCCCCTTCTCAGGGGGAGGAAGTGGACAAGGAAATGATAGAAAGTATACTTAGAATGGCAGAAAAAGGGGAGATATTGCTGATGGATGATCTGAATATGCCAGATGTTAACTGAGTGCAGTTGCAGCTGCCACTCAAGAGTGCAGTTATTCTAGATGCCCTACAGGGGCATGCCTTAGACAACTAGTACTGGAGCCCACTCGAGGGAGCAATATTAGACTTGATACTTCAAATGGAGATGGAGAGAGGATCACAGATGTAAGTGGGTAGCATCTGGGAACTAGCGACCATCGAACAGTATGGTTCACAATAAACACAGCAATAGAGTCAAGCCATACAAAGACAAAAGTACTGGACTTTAGGAGGCTGACTTTGCCAAAATGGGTGAGTGCCTAAGGAATGCACTAGCAAATTGGCGGGAAGGAGGGGTGAAGAACAATGGGAATAATAAAACTGCCATCACAGAGGTAACGAGCCTTTGTGTGAAGCAAAAAACAAAACAAGCGATGTAAGAAACCACTATGGTTCTCAAAGGAAGTGGCAGTGAAGGTTCAAGAGAAAAGAAAGCATTCAGGAAGTACAAGGAATCTAGCAGGAGCAGGACAGAGAACTGTATCAGTTAAAGCAAAAGGAGGCTGGGAAGGCAGTCAGAACAGCAAAGGCCCAAACTGAGGAAAAGATAGCAAACTCAGTTAAGAAGGGAATAAAACCTTTATAGGTACATCAGGAGCAAAGGAAGACCAAGGGAGGATAGTGAGGCTTAATAAAGGGGAGGGAGGTGGGCAGAGGGAGAATGTGAAAAGGCAGAGATACTAAACAAATATTTTTGCTCAGTATTTACAAAGGAAGAGGGGAGGTACATAAAACAAACAGTAGTAACACTCTGATACAGAAGTTGATACCAGCCCATTTACAGAAGAAAGGGTTCTGAAAGAACTCTTAAAACTGAAGGTGGACAAAGCAATGGGGCCTGATGGGATTCATCCCAGAATTCTAAAAGAACTAAGGGTAGAACTAGTGACACCACTGACTACCCTCTTTAATAAATCATGGGAGGATGGGGTGGTACCCGAGGACTGGAGGAGGGCAGATGTGATTCCCCTTCACAAAAGTGGGAGCAAGGCAGAAGCAGAAACTATAGACCTGTTAGTTTAACCTCAGTGATAGGGAAAATGATGGAATCACTTCTAAAGGAAAGAATTGTCGGCGTATCTAGAGGCCAGAAGGGCACAGGACCCTAGGCAGCATGGATGCACAGCTGGAAGGTCATGCTAGACGAATCTGATAGATTTCTTTGACTGGGTGACCAAAGTAGTAGATCAGGGAGGGGCTGTGGACATGGCCTACCTAGACTTTAGCAAGGCATTTGACACAGTCCCACACAAAGATTAATATATGTTAGCCAGCCTGGGAGTGGGTCCCAAGATGACAGCCTGGGTAAAGAATTGGCTGGAGAATAGGACACGAGAGTAATAGTAAATGGAGTCCACTCAGAAGAAAGGAGGGTTACTAGCGGGGTACCTGAGGGTTCAGTATTAGACCAGTCTTCTTCAATGTCTTTATAGCGACATTGCAGAAGGACTGAAGGAAAGATGTCTCTTGCAGATGACACTAAGATCTGCACAGTTGATGCACAGGGTGGGGTGGAAAGGATGAGGCGGGACTTGGCAAGGTTAGAGGAATGGTCAAATGTATGGCAGCTTAGATTCAGTGCTAAGAAGTGCAAGGTAATGCACCTGGGAAACAAAACCCAGGGAAGAGACACAATGGGGGGTGAGATACTAACAACAACAAAATGGAAAGGGACCTGGGGTAGTCATATCAGATGACCTAAAGGTGGGCAAGCAATGGAGAAGGCAGCAAGGAGGGTTGGGGATACTGGGATGGCAGAGAGGCATCACCAGTAGAAAACAGGAAGTTGTTATCTCTGTACAGACAGCTGGTGAGACCCCATCTGGAGTACTGTGTGCAGTTCTGGAGACCCAATCTCCGCAAAGACATAGACAGGATGGAAGCTGTCCAGAGGAGGGCAACTAAAAATGGTGCAGGGTCTGCACCGGAGGACATATGAAGAGAGACTTAACGAGCTTAATATGTATAGCCTCGAGGAAAGGAGGGAGAGGGGGACATGATAGAAACTTTCAAGTACCTCAAGGAATCAACAAAGTCCAAGACGTAGCATCTTTCAAAAAGAGGTGTGCAAGAACAAGAGGCACAATTTGAAGATGGGGGGGCTCAGAGGTAATTTAAGGAAGTATTTTTCACAGAGAGGGTTGTGGATGCATGGAATGGCCTTCCGGAGGAGGTTGTGGAGTCAAAATCAGTGGTGGAATTCAAGCATGCATGGGATAGTCATAAGGCAATTCTGGGGGGTGGGGGTAGGAAGAAGTAGGCTGCTGGTTAACTAGGATCTGCAGCTTATCCAGTAGGTAGGGAAATGGGCAGACTGGGTGGGCCAAGCGGTCCTTATCTGCTGTCAAATTCTATGTTTCTATTACCTTCCCTACCCTTACTCACCACTCCACATTTATCTTCTCACGCTCAGACAAGTGCCAGAGGTGCCTTACCCCTCACCTCTCTTGAACCTCTTTTCTCTGTTTCAACTCTCATTCTAAAGTTTTAGTTATGAATACAAATAATGTACTATTGCCATTGTTCAAACCATGTCTGTCTGACCACCTTTGTATGTTTGTTCACTCTCCCACTGACATGGAACTTTGTAAATGAGCGCCTTGCGCTCAAATGTATTGTAATTCGAGACTGAATAAATAAATTAAATAAATAAGTCTGTGGCTGGGTTTAAACACAGGTGGAAGCAACACACCGAGATGGTACGAACTACGGGAAAATGAGGCAGGGGTGTTCTAGAGAAAGGGGTGTAAAAAACAAACAAACAAATATCGAGGCTACTGACTATTACCGCCACCCAGTGTAGGCTGGATACAGCTTCAGGTAGACACAAGGGCAGACTAGACTTTAGGTCTTTGGGAGCCTTTTCTACTGGAAAATTCTATGCATGTGTTTGCGGCCCCAAACAACAGTACTAAAACTCTATACACAGCATCTATATGTCGGTTACGTACAATTCCACCACAGCAACCAGACCTCTCAGGTTGCTGCGGTGCAAGTGCAGCCATGTAAACACTTACCTGATCGCGGTAAGTTGTCCTCTACATAGAAACATAGACTTTGACGGCAGATAAGGACCGCTTGGCCCATCTAGTCTTCCCATTTCCCTACCTACAGGATAGGGCCGCAGATCCTAGTTAACCAACAGCCTATTTCTTCCTACCCCCCACAAGAATTGCCTTATGTCTGTCCCATGCATTCTTGAATTCTACCACAGTTTTAGACCCCACAACCTCCTCAGGAAGGCTGTTCCATGCATCCACTACCCTCTGTGAAATAATACTTCTCACATTGCCCCTGAACCCCCCATCTTTAAATTGTGTCCCTTGTTCTTGACGCCTCTTTTCTGACAGATGCTACCCTCTGGACTTTGTTGATTCCACTGAGGTACTTAAAAGTTTCTATCATGTCCCCCCCCTCCCTTCTTTCCTCAAGGGTATACATATTAAGCTCCTTTAGTCTCTCTCCTCATACGGCTTCTCTTGCAGACCCTGCACCATTTTAGTTGCCCTCTTCTGGACTGCCTCTGTCCTATGTCCTTGCGGAAATGGGGTCTCCAGAACTGGACACAGTACTCCAGATGGGGTCTCACCAACTGTCTGTACAGAGGGATAACAACTTCCTGTTTTCTGCTACTGATGCTTCTCCCTATGCATCCCAGTATACCCCCAGCCCTCCCTACTGCCTTCTCACATTGCTTGCTAACCTTAAGGTCATCTGATATGATTACCCCCAAGTCCCCTTCCTTTTTTGTTGTTGTTACTACCTCCCCTTTCCAAGGTGCATTATTTTGCACTTCTTTGCATTGAATCCTAGCTGCCATACTTCTGACCATTCCTCCAACCTTGCCAAGTCCCTTCTCATCCTTTCCACGCCTCCTTGTGTATCAACCCTGTTGCAGATCTTTGTGTCACCTGCAAAGGGCATACTTTTCCTTCAGTCCCTCTGCAATGTCACTTATGAAGGCATTAAAAGGACTGGACCCAATACTGAACCCTCACGGTACCCCACTAGTAACCCCTCTTTCTTCAGAGTGGATTCCATTTACAATTACCTTCTGTGTCCTGTTGTCCAGCCAATGTTTTCACCAGGCTACCACCCTGGGACCCACTCCCAGGCTGGTTAATTTGACTATTAATCTTGTGTGGGACTGTGTCAAATGCCTTGCTAAAGTCTAGGTAGGCCATGTCCACCGCCCTTCCCTGGTCTACTACTTTGGTCACCCAGTCAAGAAATCTATTAGATCTGGCTCTGACATGACCTTCCTGGCCAGAACCCATGCTGCCTTGGGTCCTGTGCCCCACTGGCCTCTAGGTATTCAACTATTCTTTCCTTCAGAAGTGACTCCATCACTTTCCTACCACAGAGGTCAGACTGACAGGTCTGTAGTTTCCTGCCTCTGTCTTGGTCCCACTTTGTGAAGGGAATCACATCGCCTTCCTCCAGTCCTCGGGTACCACACCATCCTCCCATGATTTATTAAAAGAGTAGCCAGTGGTTTCACTAGTTCCTCCTTAATTCTTTTAGAATTTGGGATGAATTCCATCAGGCCCCATTGCTTTGTCCACCTTCAGTTTTAGGAGTTCTTGCAGAACCCTTTCTTCTGTGAAAGAACTGGGATCGACCCCCTATCAAAGAGTGCTTCTGTTAATTGGATTAGGCACTTCCTCTTTTTGTGAATACTGAGCAGAAATATTTGTTCAGTATCCTGCTTTTCACTGTCCCCTCTGCCCACCCACTGTTCATTCTATTCAGCCTCACTATCCTCCCTTTGCCTTTTTACCGCTGATGTACCTATAAAAGGTTTCATCCCCTTCTTAACCGAGTTGGCTATCTTTTCCTCAGTTTGGGCCTTTGCTATTCTGACTTCCTCCTGCTTCCTTCTGCCTTAACTGGTACAGCTCTCTGTCCTGCTCCTTCTGTGTTTCCTTATACTCCGAATGCTATCTTTTCTTCCTGACTTTCACAGCCACCTCTTTGAGAACCATAGTGGCTTTTTCTTTGTTTTGATTTGTTTATTTGCTTCACACAAAGGCTTGTTGCCTCTGTGATGGCAGTTTTGATGATTCCCATTGTTGCTCCACACCTCCTTCTAGCCTGTTTGCTAGTGCTTTTCTGAGGCACTCTCCCATCTTGCCAAAGTCAGCCTCCTGAAGTCCAGTACCTCACTTTTGTATGGTTTGACGCTGTAGCTGAGTTTAACGTGAACCACACTGTTTGATGGTCACTTGTTCCCAGATGGCAACCACTTCTAGATCTGAGATCCTTTCACTGCCCCGCTTGAGAGTATGAAGTCTAAGATTGCTCCCTCACGAGTGGGTTCCAAACTAGCTGTCTGAGGCCTGCCACCTGTAGGGCATCAAGAATGGCCCTGCTCTTGGATGTGGCTGCAGCAAATGTGCTCCAGTTAACATCTGGCATATTCAGGTCTCCCATCAACAGTATCTCCCCTTTCTCCGCCATTTTAAGAATGCCTTCTATCACATCCTTGTCCATTCCTTCCCCCTGACATGGGAGTCTGTACGCAACCCCTGTGTGGATTATGGTGCCCTTTCCAGTCTCCAAGGTGACCCACAGTGCCTCCTCCTCCCGTTTCCTCTTTTGTTCAGTTGCTTTTTTCCTTTCATTTACATAGAGAGCTACTCCTCCTCTTCTCCCTTGTCTGTCTCTCCTGTAGGTTATGTACCTGGTATGTTAACATCCCAGTCATGGTTCTCTGTGTACCATGTTTCTGTGACTGCTACGATATCCAGGCATCCCTCTTCCATCAAGGCCACCAGCTCAGGGAGCTTGTTGCCCAGACTCACGGGCATTGGTACTCATTACTCTCCATTTCCTGATGGCCTTACTCCTTGCCCCATCCTGTCCTTCTTGCCTTTGTCACTTTCTCCATTTACCCTGCCCTTCTCCCTATAGACACCTCTGTGACCGGTGTTTACCGCACTTACTACGATTTTTTGGGAGCTAGATTTCCCTGCTCCTTTCCAGTGCCTCCCTTGGCTAGTTTAAATGCTTGTCATGGAAGCATTTAAACCTATCACCTAGGATCCTGGCCCTCCTGGACAGATGCAGCCCATCATGCCAGTATAGGCTTGCATCACTCCAGGTGGACCCCAGTCCCCAGTGAAGCTAATCCCTGAGCTCCACACCAGTTTTTCAACCACTGATTGAATCCCATGATGCGGAACACCCTAGCCCCTCCTCACCATAGATGGGCAGCACCCCGAGAAGGTTACGCAAGGCATACTTGTCTACAAGGCCCCTCCCAATCTCCACAAACTCTTCTTGCACTTCTCTAATCCTTTCTTAACCAGGTCATTTGTCCCTAGGTGGACAATGACATCCAGCTCCCTCCCTGTGCAGCTGCTCCGCAATCCCGAGATTGCTCCCTGTCCCTCCAAGCCACGGTGCCAGGCAGGCACTTTACCTCCCTCTCCCCTTCCTCCCCAGTTCTACCTTCCTAACAATGGAGTCCCCACCAGGAGTTGTTTCCTTCCCCTGGGTCCCCTGCCACCTCCCATGGTCTCCTTTGTGGAGGTTCCCAGCATCCTCCTTGGTCTCCACTGTGGTGCCTCCATAGAGGAACCACACTTTGCAGAATGGCATAGGAACTGTGGAGAGGTACAACTGAGGGATGCACCTCTGTTCCACCACCCTCACCCTCCCTGAGCCCACTGTGGTCCAACCACCTCTTTCTTGGCAACCTCTGAGGCAACGGGTGGCACTGTGGTCCCTGGATGGAAGAGGAGGTCCCACAAATCCTGGCCAACTCAGCCTGGAGATGAGCAACCTCCTCCCTCAGCCCAGAGAGGTGCCTGCAGATGGGACAACACCGCATCCTCCAGAACGTCTCCCGGAAGACTGCTGCTCCACAGCCACTGCACTGCACCACTCCCATCATGACTTATTTCTGGCCCCTTAACTGTTTGCAATCCTTACTCTTTCCTCTGTTTTTTTCTCTCTCTCTCCTTACTTTCTGCCTGTGTGCCCTTTAAGCTCCTGATTGTCCTGTTCTGAGACAAGAATATCCTATATTTCTCAGTAGACCCCTTACTTGCTCAGAGGCTCTACACCCCTCCCCAAACTGCTGCACAGTTGGGAACACATTCTGGAGCAAGCAGTGTAAGCAGCTATGTGGACAGACTGCACTACTCGGCTCCGACAGCCAGTGAACAGTCCCAGCATCCTCCTGTGAGCCCCAGACTCACGGACCCTCTCCAGTGTGGCCTGCATCGTGGCAGAGACGGGCCTTGTAAACTAGAAGCAGAATTGTCTGAGGGAAGGCTGTTAGGAGTGCAAAGGCACAAACAGAGGAGAGATTAGTGCAGATGGTGAAGAAAGGGGACAAGACGTTCTATAGGTACATCAGCGAAAGTAGAAAGGCCGGGGGGTGGATTTTAAGGCTCAGAGGGGATGAAGGGGAGTGTGGAGGGTCAGGGACCACAGCTGGGCATCGGATACAAAAGGAGAGGGAGGTGAACACCAGTCCATTTACAGTGGAGAGTGTCCTGGAGGAGCTCACAAAACTGAAGGTGGACAATGCAATGGGACCAGATGGCATACACTCTAGGATATTAAAGGAACTATGACTGGAGCTAGCAGTGCCACTGGCAAACATGCTCAGCGAATCACTCAGCACAGGCATGGTTCCAAAGGACTGGAGGAGGGTACATGTAGACCCTCTTCACAAAAATGGTGGCAGGAAACTACAGACCAGTCAGACTCACCTCAGTAATGGTTCAGATAATGGAGGCACTGCTTGAAGAAAGGATAGTGGGACACTTGGAATCCAGTGGAGCCCAGGATCCGAGGCAGCATGGATTTACAGCAGGAAGGTCATGTCAAACAAATCTGATAGATTTTTTTGATTGGGTTACGAAGGAGGTGAATAAGAGGGGAGTGGCGGATGTCACCTACCTTAATTTCAGCAAGGCCTTCGACACAGCCCCACATAAAAGGCTGGTAACAAGCTGGGCAGTCTGGGCATGGGCCACAAGGTGGTAAACTGGGTTACGAACTGATTGATGGACAGGAGGCAGAGGGTGGTGGTAATGGGATCCTATCCAGGGAGAGAGGGGTGACCAGTGGGGTACCTCAGAGATCGGTCCTGAGACCAGTCCTTTATAATGTCTTTATTAGCGACATCACAGAAGGGCTGGAGGAAAGGTCTGCCTGCTTGCAGATGACACCAAGATGTATAACAGAGTGGACACTCCAGATGAGGTGGAAAAATTAGGAGGGACCTAGAGAGACTGGAAAAATGGTCTGAGGAGTGGCAACTGAGGTGCAATGCAAAGAAGTGCAAAATAATGCACCTGGGATGCAGAAACCCTGGATAGAGCTACAGGATGGGGAGTTGCTCATGGTCACCAGGGAAGAACGGGATCTGGGGTTATCATTTCAGATAACCTAAAGGTGACCAAGCAGAGTACAAAGGCTCAGGAGGGCCAGTGGCATGTTGGGGTGCAGGCAGGGGTATCACTAGCAGAAGGAGAGAGGTAGTGATTCCACTGTATAAAACATTGGAGAGACCTCATCTGGAGTACTGTGTACAATTCTGGAGGCCACATCTTCTTAAAGACATAGACAGAATGGAGGCGGTTCAAAGAAGAGCATCTAAGATAGTACTAAGGCTTGCACCAGAAAACATATGAGAAGAGATTAAAAGACCTCAATATGTACTCACTGGAGGAAAGGAGGGAGCGAGGGCATGATAGAAACCTTCAAGTATCTTAAAGGCATAAACAAGGTGCAAGGGGTGGCATCTTTCAATATAGGAGAAGAACGAGGGGACATGATACGAGATTGGAGGGGCAGGATAAAGGGAAATGTGAGGAAGGTTTCTTCACGAAAGGGTGGTGGATGCATGGAATAGTCTGCCACAGGAGGTGCTGGGAGCAAGCACAGTGTGGGGGATTTAAGCATGCCTGGGACAGACATAAGGGAACCCTAGAGGTGGGAAGGAGAGGCTAAAGTCAATGACCCAAGTAAGGGTCGGAGGCCGCTAATTTATTTATTTATTTTTATTTAGCTTTTGTTGACCGGGTAAGTGCACTAGACAAATCCTGCCTATTTTCAGGCACGACCTGGGGGAGGGGGATACAGATGAATGCCAACTGACTTTGAACCAGATTAAGCTGTTGGTGGTATTTATAGTGAATGACCCTAATAAGGGTAGGGTTTACGGGCAGACTGAATAGGCCTAGCGGTCCTTATCTGCTGGAAATTCCTATGTTTCTATGATAGGCGTGGGAGGTTTGGGCAGCACAGGAGCTTCCCAAGAACACAAACAGGAATATCCAAGCACTCCCAAGGAAAACACCATGTACGCAAAATAATAAAAGCACTGGAAGAGACAAATATGTTGAGATTTTTTTTTAAACTTCATTAGCATAGTGATACATAGTACATTACATGGACATGAAAATAAGACATGACTACAGAGTAGCATACACCAGGAAATCCCAAGACAGATTACTAAAACAATGTTAAAAACAATTTCCATTGATCACCATGGGGCGATAAGAGCCCAGATGAAAATGAGTCCATCTCAAGTTCAGTGTTTGAGAAAATAAAATGTATACAGAGCCCTAGTCCCAGTGTGTCATCCTTGTTCTTGGGAGACAAAACACTTGCAAATGAAACAATGTTTAAAGATCTAACTTATTAAATATGTATTAGAGGCTAGGCCTTTCGTTACAGCATCTTATGCCAATACATAGAGTGCAAACAGAGAACCCCCTTGTTTGAACTGCATTTTAGGGGTTTGGCAGCCATGATCCCAGTACTGGCACTGAGGTTCTGCTCTGCTCGAGCGTACCGAATCCTGAACTGGGCTGCCCAAGTATCAACACGGAGGAGCACTGTAAACATGGCTAAAGTTGGCCCAATAAAGGGCACCACACTATTCCAATGTGTCTATTAAATTAGCACTGCAAGAAAAAAATGATTCTTAGGGTCTTATTAAAATAGGAACCCCATCTCATGCTGCAGTGCCGCATTTTTTCACTATTTGTAGTGCTGTTGGGTTAGGTCAAATTAGTGTAAAATGTTAAATATTTTGGGCTTGGAAGAAAAATATGACAGTTGAACCACTGACCTTACAATGTTTCCTGCTGCTTGTGCGCACTTTCTTTAGAAGGCATGGCAGTATGCATGAGCAGAAGGAACCTTGAAGTGGGGGCAGGGGGGGTCATAGAAACATACACCATGATGGCAGAAAAAGAACATCATTCCATCCAGTCAGTGTCAAAGGCAGACATTTTTTCTTACTATAAACTAGTTAAAACAAATATTGTATCACTACAAATGTACTAACTGGCCACACAAGGAGTTGTGACAATTCACCTCTCCCTTTGGGCTAGAACAGCTTTTAGAGAGGTGTCTGTCCTCAGGTGTTCACTGCCACCAGCTGGAAAGTCGTCCAGTGCCCCCCTTCAAGTCTACAAATGAATAATTAAATATGCAATTGCGCAAGTCAAAGTCTGGTAGTGTCTCTCTCTCAGGTGGCGGATGCTACACAGAGTTTACCTCAGCCAGTGGAAACCAAATATTACCTTAGAAAAATGACATCACAGTCATAACTGTTGAGCAAATAAATAGCTTTTTACTTAACAGAAAGTGCACTGAGCATTTACAGGACATATATTTACAACACAAGAGAATAACACTCATACAGGAAAAGTAAACACATGTTTTTAACCAACAGATGGCAAAAGAAGAAGGCTATTACTGCAATACGCTAGTATTAAACTTACCCTTCCCTGTCCTTACAAGAGATCACTGGATCCTATGCTAACTGCCAGCTCCCAGGGACATAGCTAAAAGGGTAGGCACCCAAACTTAGTTTCTCCCTCCAGCTTCAAAGTAAGAGAGAACCAACTTTACTGTCTATCAACATCTTATATACTATCTTGAGAATAGGTCATTCCTATTCTCCCTTTGAATGCACCAACCATCTACCATGTATGTATTTAATTGTCCCAATCAGACTGAACACCTGTCAGTGACCAATTGTATTCCCTTTTAACCTTACGTTTATATTTGAGTGAACCAATCCCTTTAAACTGGCCTGTGTGTGGACATGTCCACTCAAGATTTATGACCCAGGTCTTATCTAGCCAGATGCTGCCAGACAGTGGATTTTAGCCTGTGTTTTTTTTTTTTTTCAAACTGCTAAAAAACACCAGCTAGAGAATCCAACCACCAAGCACATAATCCAAACCATTAACTCTTTCCTTCCCATTTCTGTCACAGAGGAGGTGGGACTTCCTATCGCACTGAACCTCCACCCCCCTTTTATTGCACTGCAGCTTTAAATACAACGTTTGACTGGTTCACATTTTCTAACTCTAGACTGCAGATTCTTAGCTGTGTGCCAGCATGGAGCACTGATTTTAATTATTGTTCATAAATGTTTTACATAAACTGTTAATGAAATGTTCCACTCTCAGTTGTTCCTCTCAAGCCTCTAGTCTATTGATCCCCCACTTAATTTGATCCTTTGTGCCACTTTGGCACAGAACGCTTGTCCTCCATAGCTGACCTCAGTTTCAGGTATCTATGATTAATCCTAGTAGTGAGGTGTTAATTGGTGTCTGGGTAAGTCTATTTACCGAAACAATAGTCCATTATGCTTAATCATTCCCCCGATTTGACAACTGCAGAATAGGTTCATTACTGAAATCATTTGGAATGGGGGAGATGCTCTCTAATGGTCTGCTCATATAATAAAATCTTACAGCCCTCTCTCAGGTTTTCATAGCCGCACTGGTTTACCCCTCTGTAGTGGCTCTGCTTTTTTTAGTACCTAAGATGAGGGTGATGCAGCTGTTTACTGCTTGCATTTGACCACCCATCCTCTGTATTCATGAACTGGTCACAACTTCCTCTTAGCCATATCCCTCCCTCACTCCTTATTTAAGCAGGTGAAACCATCAAAAATAAAACATTCTGCACATTAGGCTTTATTTTGTTCCACACTTTTGCTGTAACTGCCCCATCACCCGTGAAGACATTACTAGAGTAAAACTGCAGCATCACAGTAGTTCAATCACTAAACAGCAATGTTCATCAGCATAGTCCCCCGTGTAGGGCTGCGGTCAGTGCAAAAATAACACCTGGGGAATATTTCTGCCCAATTGTGTCCCCTACAGTTGACCGCAATACTGATGTCAGCTGTGGAGGAGAAATCAGGGATGCCACCAGAGCAGCTTTGTTTACAAGTGGGGCTGAGCATCACGGGATTAAGCAGCTAAAAGTTCAGCTTTACAGATGCTGTGTAAACATTTTTTTTTTTAAAGCTATGCCATGTTGTTCCCTGGTGTTGTGGTACTCCTGTGGCTAAGTAATGCTGTGGCAGGCCAGTTTTGGCCCTGCTATACTAAGAAACAGGGTTGTAGATGGTCGATGAAAATGTGTACATCACGGTCACGTGTACTGCCCCATCTGGCATTATAAATACAGGTTACTCACCTGTAACAGGAGTTCTAGGAATGGTATATGTTGTTCATCCACACTGTCTGGCAGGTATCCTTGCCACTTTAAATCTTGCCGGAAGGTCTTCAAGCTGGCTCCTCCCACCCATCCGGGTGGTAAAACTCTCGACTCCCCATGACGCCTAGATCTCGGCCATTGGAAGCTCAGGTTGTGCGTCGAAGCCGGGAGGAGTGGATTAGTGGATGAACAACATATACCATTCCTAGAACTCCTGTTACAGGTGAGTAACCTGTATTTCTAGGACGCAGATAAGTTGTTCATCCACACTGTCTGACAGACTCCTAGCAGTTCTCCGGGAGGAGGGAGGCAAGGCGCACACCCCCGATACTTACTTGGGAAAGAGAGACTGGAGAACCGAGGCCCCAAAACCAGCATCCCGGCGTGACTCAAGGTCGATGTGGTAATGGGTGATGAAGGTGTGTGCTGACTTCCAGGTAGCAGCCCTACAGATTTCCTGGACAGGGACGTCCCTGGAAGCAGCCACCGATGCAGCAGTATGGCGGGCAAAATGAGCTCTTATCCCTTTGGGAGGCTCCATGCCCGCCAATCAGCAGAGAGATCTATGCGGGGTGACCACCTGCCTGTAGTCAGCTTGGCTGCAGGTCTGCCAGGTGCGGCTGGCGTAGGTGACAAACAGCTGGGCGAACCTCTCCCTAATTTTAGCTGCATACTTTATAGTAAGCGAGCGCCTTCTAGGGTCCAGAGTATGGAGCCTATATTCGGCCTCCGAGGTGTGATTGGGGTAGAACACCGGGCAGAGTCAACACCTGGTTAAGGTGGAAACTCCGACACCACCTCGGAAGGAATTGGTGGGGGCGCAGGACAACCTTGTCCCTGTGGAAGACCGCGAAGAAGACTCGATGCAGAGCGCCTGGAGCTCTCCCATCCTTCTGGCTGACGTGATAGCCACCAAGAAGGCGGTCTTCCACGACAGGTGAGAGAGTTCACACCTGTGCATTGGTTCGAATGGCTTGCCCATGAGCTTTGCCAGTACCAGCAGTAGATCCCACGGAGGTGGAGGTTCTCGCACCGAGGGAAATGTGATCAAGGCCTTTGAAAAAGCGCCAGACCACCTTCTCCTGCGCCACCGACTGCTTCCCAGCCCACGCCCGGTAAGCAGAGATGGCTGCCAGGTGCACCTTAAGGGTCGTCGACCTAAGCCCTTGCTGAGAAAGGGACCACAGGTAGTCCAATATGCTCGCCAAGGAACAGGAGGAAGGGTCCAGGCCCTTGCCCTGACACCAAATGGAAAATCTTTCCATTTGAAGGCGTAGCATTTTCTGGTCGACTCCTTACGGGACGCCTCAACCACGTTGAGGACCTCGTTGGAAAGACCCAAGGCCTGGAACTCTAGCCGCTCAGGAACCAGGTCGTCAGGTGCAGGGATTGAAGGTCCGGATGGAATACCTTCCCCTGATTGACTGAGAGCAGGTCCGGGCGAGCTGAAAGCTGCCTCGGAAGCCTGGAGCTGAGGCTGAGGAGATCTGGGTACCAGTACTGGTGGGGCCAGTCTGGGGCTATTAGAATCACCTGCGCCTTGTCCCTCCTTGCTTTGAGCAGCACCTTGTGCATCAAGGGGAACGGGGTAAAGGCGTAGAAGAGGCCCGGGGTCCACGGCCTCGAGAAGGCATCCCCCTGCAGAGAGCCCTGCTGAGGGGCGGGCATGGAACAGCCTCAGCTTTGCATTCTCCTGAGGCAAACAGGTCCACCTGAGGTGTGCCCCAATGGGAGAATAGATCTTGTACTACCTCTGGCAGGAGAGACCACTCATGGGACGCAGCCTCTATCCGCTAGTGGCATCGGCCAGGGTGTTGGAGGCTCCTGCCACGTGAATGGCTAGGAGATCCGCTCCAGGCTTGCGCACGAGTGAGACCAGATGCGGAGAGTGCCTTGCATAGAAGCATGAGCGCTGTCCTGCCCTGGGCGTTTAGATAGTACATGGTCGTGGTGTTGTCCGGCCTGACCCGGACCACTTGATCCCAAGAAACGGAGCAAAGGCAGTGAGAGCTAGGCGGACCGCTCGAGCTCCAGCAGGTTGATGTGGCATCGACTCCGCGGGGACCAGAGGCTGTGCGCTCGGTGTTCCCCCAGATGGGCACCCCAACCCATCAGAGAGGCATTGGTTGATAGAGAGACCGTCGGCTCGGGGCGGACAAAAGGGATGCCCTCCTGCAGATGAACTGGAACGGTCCACCACTGGAGAGCGTTCCACATCCCCTGGGTCACCGTCACTAGCTGGTCCAGTGGATCGCAGCGTTGGGACCACTGGCTGGCCAGCCCCCACTGAAGAGAGCGCATGTTCCAGTGGGCCCAACGGATCACGCTGGTACAGGCCGCCATGAGACCCAGGAGGCGCAGGAAGTCCCGGGCAGGGCGCAATTGCCCAACCAGAAATGATTGGGCAAAGGAGGAAAGAACCTCGGCCCTGTCCGCCGGGAGCCGTGCTCTGGCTCGAAGAGAGTCGAGCTCTGCCCCGATGAAAAGAATCACCTGCTTCGGCTCGAGTTTTGACTTGGCCTCGTTGATGAGGAGGCCGACCTGAGAGCAAACCTGGAGGGCCAGATCTCTGGACCGCTCCACCTCCTGTCTGGAGGGGGCTGCTATCAGCCAATCGTCCAGGTAAGGGTAAACCCGGACCCCTTGGCGCCGCAGGAATGCTGTCACCATTGCCATGCATTTGGTGAAGACCCTGGGAGCTGGAGATAAGCCAAGGGCATGGCTTGAACTCGAAGGGATCCCTCCGCCGAAAGCGAAGGAACCTTTGATGGGACGGACGGATAGGGACGGAAAGAACGCGTCCTGTAGGTCCTGAGAGCAGAACCACACGCGGTTCCAAGGATGGTATTATCTGAGCCAGAGTGACCATCCTGAAGGTTCGAGACCTTAGGAACTTGTTTAGGTCGTGTAGGTCGAGAATGGGGCACCAGCCCCCCGTCCGTTTCGGAACCAGGAAGTACCTGGACACGAACCCTCGGGTTTGAGGGAGGGTCCGCCACCTCTCTTATCCTCTCCTTCTCGAGGACGAGAGCGATGTCGGCTCGGCGAGCTGACAGTGAGGCTTCGGACCCCGAGGCCCCACGGCTCTGAAGGGTGGGGCCTGCTCAACTCCAGAGGCAGGCCCTTTCCTACCACCTCCAACACCCACCTGTCTGTGGTAATAGCAGACCAGGCAGAAAGGAAGTACGGAGCTGCCTCTCAAGGGGAACCTGGGTGAGGTGAAGGGTTGAGCGACACCCCTCAACCCGCCACTGTGTGCAGGCTTGAGGAGGGACCGGCTGAGGGACCACCTGGGCCTTTACCTCCCTGCTTCCTGGAGGAGGAAGCCGCAGGCTTGGGTTTAGGAAGCCAAGCGCGAGCCTGCTGGCCCCGGTGTTGCTGGGCCGGACGTGCCGGGGGCGCAGACGGACGAAAGGGCTTGGGTTGCGGTCTGCGGCCCTTGTCCCTCTGAGCGGATGAGACCAAGTCCAAGGTGGCATTGGACTTCTCGATCCTCTGGAGGTGGCCTTCCACTCCAGGGCCGAAGAGGTCGGTCCCCAGGAAGGGGACATCCGCCAATTTGTGCTGGGTATCCGCTGTGAAGGTGGATATCCTCAGCCATGCCCGACGGCGCATAGCCACTGCGGCCGCTACTGACCTGGCGCATGAATCACCGATGTCCAAAGCAGTCGGAAGTTGCTGCTTGCCACTGCCCTGCCCTGGTCCCGCACCTGCTTAACCGTGGTCTGCAGGTCAGCCGGAGATGAGGGACCACCTGCTCAGGAGCCCAACAGGGCATGAGAAAATGTGCCATCAGTACGGCCGAGCTGACCTGAGTCGGCGCAAGGGAGGACGTAGCGTAGACTTTTCGCCCGCATAGTCCAATTTCTTGGACTCCTTGTTGGGAGGTTTGTCCATATCCCTAGCGCTTCCGCACACCGAAAACGCTGTCGGTAACAACCCTCGGCCGAGGGATGTTCCGGAAACCGACAGGGAACCGAGGACCGTGATACTTCCTGGCCATCCTGGCCGAAGGCGCAGGGCAGGAAGCAGGGCGCTGCCAGAGCTCCAAGGCCGGGCCCACAATGGCCTCAGCCACAGGGAAGGCCTCTGTAGGGGAATCCTCGGTCCAATATCTCCGTGAGGGGATACTTGGCCCACTTGGATACGGGCTCGAGCTGCATCCCGGTGGATTCCGAGATGAGTCTGAGCAAACCCAGGAAGGACGGGCTGCTCCGTCCAGCGACTGACCTCCAGAGGAACTCCAAGTCCACTCGCTTGGAGAAAAAAGGAGTAATCGTCGTCGGACTCAGAAGAAGTCCGCAAACAGCTGCCTCGGCCTGAGCCACCCTCCACCTGCCGAGGGCGATCAGGAGTGAGGGTGACCGACAGCCTATGGGGCAGACCCTGAGCCGATCGAGAGTTCTGGTTGGAGCCCCAAACCGCGGCTGTGGAGGTGGAGGTTCCACGGATAGGTGGGCAGCTGGTTTTGGCGCAACAACCAGCCTCCTCGGTAAATGGGGGTTGTTTCGCGCCCGTGACAGCCACTTAATGGCCAGGGAAGGCGACGGTGTCAGCTTGTTCCTGGTCAGAAGGAGCTGTTGCTACATGAGGTCCTCGTATCGCCGACGTAATTTGCGTCAAGCTCTCATCCGAGGAGGAGGATTTAGGACGAGCGGGCGGTACGCTTATCAGCGGTGTTGAGACCGCCATGACGGGCGGATCGGCTGGACCGCGGGGAACCGGAGACCCTCGGCCGCGAGGACGGTGCGGGAGGGACGGTGGAACCGGCTCCTCCCTTGGCTCGGAGGGAACACCAGGGCCCGAACCGGAGGCACTGGCAAGCCACGGGATCCTCAACTCCCACCGGGGGAACCGGGGAGAGGGGATTTTCGGCTTCGCCGGTCGACAACCCGTCCAACGGGTCGAGAAAGATCTCGACTGCGTCGACGGAAGTCTCGGTCAACTGACCTGACAGAGACACCATGAGACTAGTGGCCAGCCGAAAGATCGATCAAGTCGATGGCTGACAACTCGGGAGAGGGACCTTCCCGCCTCCCAAGAGCGGCCGACTTAAGAGACTACCCTTGTCTTTCTTCTTGACCAAGAAGAAGGTCCAGCAGACGTTGGTCCCTCTCCCTAGTGGAGAGGGACAGACAAGCTCCTTAAAGGAAGCTGTGTAAGAGGAACCCAGGAGAGCTGGATAAATGCCGCGGCCGAGGAAGATACGGCCCGCGCCGCCTCCTCTTCGAGGGCGATCATCAATACTTGAACTGCTCCTTTACAACACATTAGAAAATAGGTTAAAAAAATCCAGGTTTCAGATTGGTTGAGCCCCTTATCTAATGGTGCATTTCTGTTAATACAGAGACTGGGTAAAAACAAGTGGCATGCCAACCTGCTTCACCACAATAGGAACCACTGAGCCCACGCCAGAATTAAAAAAAAACTGAATGACAGCAACTTTTTCTGCTCGCTTAGCAGGTAAACAAGCCCCCAACTGTCATTTGAATGGCTATTGTCATCTATAAGACAGTGCTGCCGACTGGCACACAAACCAATTGTTTTTCTCCTCTGCCCCCAAAAAACAAATCAACGGTACTGATCGCATTCACAACTGCATTATATTTCCAGCGGCCAGCAGCTTTCTGGGACTGCAGCTCATGTACAACTCTGTTCCATATTAAAGTACCACGACAGCAGTCAGTCTGCCCATTTTTCAAAATCCATTTATGTGCTTCTGGTTCTGATCGCAATTGGGTCCAGAACAGCTCAGCTTCAAATAAAAAAAAAAGGCAGCTACTCTTGACTGTGGTCAGGAAGCAGGACAATTAACAACAAAAACAAGGGCTTCTCAGCACTCAGTTGTGTCCCAGTGGCAAGGGGGTTGGGCTACTGAAAGAAACAACAGGCAATCACAAAAAGAAAACCTTTGAAAAACCAACATCATTCTTCATTGTAACTTTTTTTTATTTATTTTTAAAATATCAATGCATATCCCATTTTGTAAGGGCAATATCTCACACCAGGGTGGGCGGTATGAGCTATATCCACCTATCTAGGGTCTATAAGGCACTCTGCCTATGCCATGGGCCTCATTATGCCCTCCGAGTGGGCGGGTTTAGCCTAATACCACCCACCTTGTTGGGTACTATTGCTAGTATAATTGTAGTCCCTGTATAGTAAGTGCCTTTTTGCTTTTTGCCCATACAGTGGCAATGTGGCTCTGTTTACGACTCATGTTCTTGCTCACTTTAAGAAAAAAGATATATTTTGAGACAGGCCTAACTATCTTTGATAATCTGTATCCACATGCATTGTATATATAGTAATTAATGAGTTGTTGGCAAATCCAGGCCTGGAGTTTCCTGACTGTGGAATGCTGATCTCACTGATCTGTTTTCCTATGTTCTCCCCTCCCCCAGGACGCATCTGTAATCGAGCAGTACTCTGCTCAGTATGCCTTCCTGGTAAAAAGCTTAAATAAATAAATAAATCTCTAGTAATGAGTGGCAGAGCACTGTGTAGCCACGGATGCAAGGGTCAAAGAGGTCCACAGTAAATTCATTGAATATTTACAGTCAGCCCACTGAATACAGGATTTATAAAATGTTTGCTTTCGTATGTGAAGATGTCAACAGTAGTGCTGCCACAAGAACATATATTCGCAGGGCGCCATCACCTATCTAAGTTTACAGACTGAGTCTACTATACAATATTTACTTATTTTGGTTTTAGTAACTGGATAAGTACAATAAGCAAACACAATACCACCTAGTTTCTGCAACGACCCAGGAGTTGTAGAGCAAACCAACAGGTAAACTGCATAACAATAACTACTGACCTCTTCAATACAGTAATACAATTGAGGAAAGTCAGCACTAATACACAGCTCAAGCGCAGGCAAGGCGAAGCCGAGGCACAGCCCAGGCGCAGATAATGCACAGCTCAGGCACAGGTAACACATAGCTCAGGTGCAGATAACACACAGTTCAGGGGCAGGCAACACCCAGCTCAAGCGCAGGTAACACCCAGCTCAAGTGCAGGCAACACACAACTCAATCGCAGGCAACACACAGCTCAAGTACAAGCACAGGTAGCTAAGATATGGCAGTGCTTAAATAATGCCCATTTAAAATAACAATAGGAACTTGAGCAGGTGCCCAAAAAAAGGGAGGCAACTCCAGAACCCCGCGGGAGCAGTGTAGGAAAAGGCAAGCAGAGTTAGATTCTTGGAACTGCAGGGCATCACTAGAACAAAGGTTAATGCAGTGTGTGTCAGGAGACTGCAACTCGAGGCACAAACAGGGAGGAGTACCAGACCCAATAAATACATCAGTAAAGCAGCCCATAGCAAAGTAGCACTTTATCTTATAGTACTACATTATATACACAAACACACATACAGCACAGACAGCACTGCTATTGGTGCAAACTTCTCTCCAGCATAGTGACCAAAAGGGCATTGGCAATAAAGCCAGGTTTTAAAGAAGCACAAAATCACACATACCCCAATAGTGCAAAGCATCATGGGATGTATATGCAAATCACCATACACATTAAGATTGGTACTCCTTTAAGCAGGAGTGCATGGTGCCAAATGGCCTCTCACTCAGTTTGCAAAGGTTCAGAACAGAAGACACAGACACGTGTTTCATCCTTTTCAGGACTCACCATCAGTCTGCCTCATCTGCATCTCACCCAAGGGGAAAACAAACCAGCTCTTAGGTGGTCTTACAGGTTTAGGACATGGTGGGCCAAAATAAGAAAGCAGGCTAAAAAGACATAAAACCTCGGCACTAAAGCACCGAGGCAAGGGTTACCCATGATGCCTTGCATTACTGAAGTATGTGATCTCTTCAAGATGCACCATTGTATTATGGCCTACAATTTTAGTGCCTGTTACAGACTGGAAACAAGCCCTTAATCCCCATGGTGAATACTAAGGCTATTTAATGTCTGGCATTAGACACCAGCTGTAGAATATATAAAGTAGTCACACATGCTGTACATTTGTGCCCCGAAACAACTTAACTCACCAAGTGACCTTGAAGATATTAACACCATTCTCCATCCACCACAATTTGCATTACAGTAGTCACCCGGCCAGGTCATGAGAGCCTCGACAGGAGGTGGGCTGCACTTCACTCCTCATGCTCTCCATCAGTTTCTCCAGCTGGGCTCCTGCAAGAGAGACCAGGCCAAAAGGATAATGAGGTTTACACTGTCACACTGCTATCTTAATTAGCACCCCATCAGCTTACAGCAACCCTGCTAAAAATAAGCAACATTCTGACAGAGCGTGACAGACTATGGATGGCAGGGCTGGTATAGATCACCTTCAACTAGAGGACTCATGAAGCTACTGCATACACTACATCAACATTCAGAAGTGCAGCATCACAGAAAAAAAGTTTCAAGAGATCCTGCTTGCTTGTCTGAAGCCTCCAAAAGCCCAGTCTCCTTCAGAATCCCTAGTTGTGTGACAAAGCTGTGGGTATATTGGGGGTAGTGTTCCTGAACTTTTACACTGTCAGAATCCTACTTCCCACTTTTTCTTTGTGCTCATAGCACCCTTCTGTTGCAGAGTTCCCAGACTAGTTTGGCATTTTATAACTGTGGGGCAGTCTTCCTGCACATGACATTTTATTTATTTTTTGTTTACCAGGTAAATGCACTAGACAGAAACTGCCTATTGTCAGGCACAACCTGGCATTATTTCTAAAGAAGTTGAATTGTTTCATTTTCCTGTATAACCAATGACAGTCTATGGGAACAGTTTCAATCAATCAATCAGTCAAAATCTTTATTTATTCAGGCAACATCATTGAGCGAGTTCATTTACAAGATGGACCTGAGTGGTCATACAAAGAAGGATACAAGTTTTGTACAAAGACATGGAAATAAAATAACATTAATACAATCAATTAGATGAGATATACAAAATTTACAGATATACAAGGCACAGTAACAATAACTTAAAACCTGTAAAATGAAGAGGACATTCATATAGGAGGGCTAATATTCAAATAGTAAGGCTTCTGTAGGCTTTTTATATAAATGGGATAACTGACAGGGTAGAAGAATGGAAACTAAATATAGTGGATTACAGAAGGGAGGGGTGGGGTTGGTGGGAGACTAGGCCTTATGGAAGCAGTTGCACAGTTCTGGGAATAAGGTGGTGTATAATTTTTGAAGGATGATAAGGGTAAGAGGGTATTCAGATTCATAGATTTTTGGAGTGAGTTCCAGATAAATGCTAGGGAATAGCTGATAGCAGCCCTCCCAAACCGGATGCAGGCATTGGGAATCTTTAGCATAATGAGCTTATTGATCCTTAGGGTGTATGGCCTGGATGTGATTCGGGTGAAACAGTCTGAGATGTAGGAGGGGAGTTTGTCTGATAAAGCTTTATAGATCCAGATTGCAGCATTCTTTTTTCTTCTGTGCTGTAGGGATGTCCAATTGACTGCTTTGTAAAGAGAGCAATGATGGGTGCTGGAGGGAAGGTCTGTAATAAATCTGATGGCTCTATGATACAGGGTGTCCAGTTTATTTAAGAGGGAGAGGAGCAGTCGTGAGAGGAAATCAGCATAATCAATGAGGGATAGGAATGATGCCTGGATTAATCTTTGTTTGGAGTCTCTGGTAAGGTAGTGTTTTATTCTGTAAAAATGCAAGTCTTTCTTTAACTTTTTAGGAGCTCTTCAAGTGGACAGAGTAGTCAAGCTTATTGTCAATCCAGACTCAAGATATTTTAATTTATCCACAAATTCCAGATTTTCTCCAAATAAGGTGGATAATTGTGGGGTGGTGAATGACGGGTAGTGGAAGAGCAATTCTTGGTGGCAAAGAACATAGCTTTTGTTTTTTGCATTTAGAAGTAGCTTTTTTCCAACAGGTTGTGTTGTAGGATGGAGAATTCTGACTGTAACAGTTCACAGGCTTTTGATGGTGAGGGATTACTGACAAATAGTACAGTATCATCTGCAAAAGGTGAATGTTAGATTGAGAGAGGTTGGAGTCAATGTTATTGATATAAATGGCAAAGAGGATGGGGCCAGGATAGAGCCTTACGCGGTACACCTCTTAGTAGTGGTTTAGAGGTAGATGGTAACTTTCATTTTTACCAGTTGTAACCTTCAGAGAGATAGCACCTGAACCAATTGAGAGAGTGAATCAAGGCTCAAGGGAGCTAAGAGAGAGATTAATGATTCATGATCCACTGTATCAAATGCTTTACTCAAATCCAGGAACACAGCACAGGTACTATTCTTTTATCCAAGGCAGTCTGCCAATCGTTAGTGACTTTGGCTAGGGCAGAGATGGTGTTAGGCATTGACCTAAACCCAGATTGTGCTGGATTTAGGAGATTGTTGGTGCCAAGGTAGGCCCTTAACTGAGAGTTTACTAATTTTTCAAGCATCTTGGACAGTACCGTAAGATGGAAATGGGCCTGTAGTTGTTAAGGTCCATGGGATCACCTGATTTAAGTAGTGGAACTACTTGAGCTGTCTTCCATATAGAGGGATGGAACCAGTGGCTAGGAAAGATTGAAGAGGTGAGTGAGGGGGCAGCTATATGCAGTGCTACTTTAAGAAAGTAGGATCCAGGAGTCTGCACCTGCACTCTTAGTTGTGTCTAAATTGGATAGGAGGTCATCTACTTTTAAGGATATTGGTTCAAGGAGAATGGAGGCAGCCTTTTGGGCCTCACAGATTGAAGGTTTAATGATGATCTCAAGAGATTTGCAGGTGAAGAGTCAAAGGTTAGCCAGCTGTAGTGAAATGGTCATTGAAGGCATTTAAGATTTCTTGCTTGTCAGTGATTTCTATGTCACTTAGGAGCAGTTTGGAGGGTAAGGCAGGGTAGAATTTTGACCTAGGATTCCCTTTATGGTACCCCAGAACCTGGATGGGTTATTATAGGAGGCATCCAATTCAGCTCTATAGAAGGCAGCTTTGGCATATCTTATTTGTTTTGTGCATGAATTTCTTGCTTTTCTGAATTGAAGCCAGTCTCTAGGATCCTTTGTTTTTCTTGCCTTTTTCCAGAGTTTGTCTCTGGCTATCAAAGCTGATTTAAGGTCAGCAGTGAACCAACGATAAGATTTTACTTTGTTCTGACACTGGTGAGTGGTGCATGTATATTGAGGGCACTTGTGATAATATCCCTAGGATCTGAAGAGCTGTCTCAACTGAGGTTGTGAGGTAGAAATCTTGCCAGTGCGTTGTATGGCACAAATCATGGAGATATCCTGAGATGTTGAAATTCTTTTTGACCTTCTTGGAGAAATTTTGCAGGATTGGATGGCTTGAGTGTAGATCTTATGCCAGCTATGGGACAATGATCACTTATGTCACTGGATAGCACTCCAGCATGAGAATATAAGTGAGGCTTGTTTACCATCATGATATCCAGGAGTGAACTGTTGATAATATTTTTAGGTTAATCCTTGTTGGATCTTTGATTAATTGAGTGAATCCATAGGTGTCTAGAAGGTTACTAGGGTGCAGATGCATTAGATAACCAGTTTAAATTCAGGTCACCTAGGATGATGGTGTCTTCAGGGCCTAGACTGAGTATGGTTCCTAGGTGGGATAGGAGTTTGAGGCCTGCAGAGGGGGGCCTATAGCAGCCAATCAATTTAAAGGAAGACATGTTAGGAAGGGTTATTTTGATTGATAAGCATTCAGATTCCTTTGGTTCGGATGTATTAATGAGGCAGGATGCAGAGATGGTTTCTTTGACATAGATGGCCACCCACCGCCCCTGGAAGGCGGTCTGACCTGAAGAGCTGGTAATTGGGAAGGTTTATTTCGCTATCTTTTGTTGTAGATCTGAGCCAAGTTTCAGAGATAACCAGGAAGTCAGGCAGGGAATGTGCAACCCAGGCCTGTATTAAGGAGAACTTTTTTAGGAGGCTGCAGGCATTGAAGTGAAGAAAACTTAGGCCATTTATGGAGGCTAAATCAGATAGGGATAAAAACCTTTCTGTGGGGCCAGGATTGATTTCAATAGTACCAATACAGAGCAGAAGGAAGAAGATTAGTTTGAGGAGGGTACCAAGCGATAGGGATAGGGAGTAATCAGAGCATTTCCTCTCTTAGTTGGGATCCAATGTAGTGGGTGAAGGTCCTGTTATATGGGTGTGGGTTTTATCATAAAGTAACAATCTGATGGACAGGCATAGGGGTTAATGTAATGCCAATATGGGTGCAGGCACTTGAGGGTGTTGAAACGATAGAGAGCCTTTTTGTGGGATACCCTAAGGGTTACAGTGCAAAATGGCAGTATATATTTATGGAATTGGTGGGTGTCCACTGGAGATAGCAGGGTGGACAGGCCATATTCACCGCCTTAGTCGCCATGGTATGGGGTGTATCATATTTGATTTTGGGATCGGGGAAGATGAGAGGCTCAGCAGCAAAAGGAAGCAAAAGTAGCATTGTGGAGGAAGGTAGGGGTTAATATGAGAGAATAAGAGAAATTTAGTTATAAGTGGATTAGAGAATTGGCGGGAAAAGTGTATAAAACAAACAACCAAAAGGGGAGAGGCAGGCAAAAATTTTGCGGCTACCCGTACCTTTCTGCCTCTTCTCCGGCCTCCTGGTTCCTATTCGGCCTGTCAGTCGCTCATCATGGCGGCTCGAGCCCCTCCGGTCTCTGGTGCTCGAGGGCTGTGCCAGCTGGAAAGTAGGGGACAGAGGAGAAGGCAGGAGAAAGGCACTTTATTGCAGCAATCTGCAAGGTGCCAAAAGCTTGAATTTACACTACAAAGACTGGGAGGGTGTGTGTGTGGGGGTTAGGCGCCAAGCGCCTAGCCCACACAAAATCACAAAAGGCTGTAAATCACAGGCTAACTAGATATCAAAACAGCTCTCAAGTAGGGCACATTAAAAGTAAAACAGCTCTTTTAGGCAAAATTAACAATTAAACAGAAGAGCAGTAATCCCAGCCAGAAATGGTGTTGCAAAGTCCAGCTAAAGTCTATGGGAAAGGCGCACCAATCAGAGGCAGGTTTCTCTGTAGACGTCTCCGTTTCCCTGTAAAAAAAAAAACAGGAATCCCTGGATAACACACAGCAGTGCCCTCAATTGTAGAAGCTCAGTGAATTTCCTTTCCATTTATCTTGTCGCACTCAGGTTCTGTGGGAGCTGGCTACTGCTCTGTTGTGAATTCCTGGAAAAAACCCTGACAAGGAGAGACTTCTATACTTAAGACAGCGGCACTGCAGTGCAACTGACAAATACAGCTTTTCTCTTAGATAGGATGTGCTATCCTACCAGTTACCTCTACAAGTGTAACCCTCATGGAATGGTGATCCAGCACAAGTGAAATGGGCCATGTAACATGGGTTAACCTTCTTTTTATGAGCTATTCCAAGGGGAGAGGTTTTACAAGTCTCAGCTCAATGGCATGTTCCCAATCCCCACACTGAAGCACGTGATGCTGACCACCAAGCAGGGGCTACGTAGCTCTGCAGCTGTGGATAACAATGGCCTACACACCAGGAACACTCGCTGTATCTGCAGCCAAGAGGTGTAGGGCTAACTTGGGGGTGCTATTTTGAGTGTCATTTGTTTTGCCTAAATGAAACTCTGCTGACTTGTATATGTGAGAGCCCTGGCTGCTATTCTGGTAACCAGGAAGAGAGAGACTGCCTGCAGTCTGAAAACTGTTTTTAGATGTTTTAAATTGTCAAACTGCAAAAAACAACCAACCAGTGCACACTCGAGTGAATCCTGTAATCAGGCATTCATAAAACGGCGGCATTTGGAGGCATTCTATTTTAATTTTCACAGTTTGTCACTCGCATCACTTGTGACCCCTGAGGTTCACTTCCGGGGCATCTTGTGCTATTTTAGCAAGCCCTGCTGCAAGCGAGGTGAGCATTGCCGTTCACAGAGACAGGTGTGTCTGTGTGTGTCTGCTGTGTCCGCTGGGGACACTGGGCTGCTATAAGATCCTGCATCTGATACAGGTAAATAACCTAATCAGAAAACTCATTGGCACTGTCTTTGTGCATACTGTTAAAACTACAATGGCTCAGGAAAAGAGGACTCGAGGAAAGAATAATAAGAAAAAAATGTGCTCCCAGTGCAATATGTACAAAGATGAGGCACCTAACCAGGAGTTTGTGTGTGACTGATAAGTGTACCCTAATCACTACACTACAGGAAGAGATTTGCCAATTACACCAGAGATTAGGAACCCAGAAAGAAATCAAACTACACAAAAACTTCATTGATGAAGTAGTACGGGAAACTAGTATAATTCACACTGACTGTATAAGCAATGATGAATCAAAAGTGTTGACTTCTCCCCCTAAGTTAATCCACAAAACCAGTGGATCTACCCCTTTTGGCTTCCACAAACATGACTCTGCCCATTGCCCTATCAAACAAGGAAGCAGTATAGCGCAGTGGTCTAAGGCTCTGAGCTGCAAATCTGGTGACATCCAGCAGACCAGACCTGGGTTTGAATCCCACAGCTTCCACTTGCATACTGTGTGACCCTGAGCAAGTCATTTAACCTCCTTGTGCTCCCAGGTCGCTCCTATAAAAAGCTCTCAGCTTAGTGTGCTATACCTGGTTAAACAAAAAAAAAAAAAAAAAAGTTTGGAATTAGATGCTGATGGCTCAGTTGAAAACCATCGAGCCACCGAGTCCTTGCTCACTTACAACTGTCCCCTCAGAACCTTACTCAACTGTAAAAACATCCGTCATACCGAGGGATATTGTGGTCATAGGAGATTCAATACTAAAGGGGTAGGCACTGCAGTCTGTGAGGGCGAAGGCACATACAACAGTAATCACACTCCCCAGGGCACGGACTGGGGACATTACACAGTACTGGATGGTTTACTTGAGAATACTACCAAGCCCTTATCTTAGATGTGGGTATCAATGACCTTTCTCATGCAATATGACAGACATCAGGCTGACTATAAAAACATAGTCAATCGGATCAAAAAAGGAAGGTGAAATCATACTGTCTGAGGTCCTGCCACCATTCGAAACACTCATAAAAACTATACTATTCATAAATTAAATAATTGGCTCAGACAATATTGTCTTTTAGAAAATATTGGATTCATGGACAGTTTCATCACATTTAACCACACAGCCTGCTTTAAAGGGGACGGTTTACACCTAAATCACTTTGGTACCAGGATTATGGGGAAAAAAATTTCACGAGGTATTAAAGTTCCATTTAAACTGGAATATGTGGGGAGGGCTCCTAGGGACTTTAGGAACCCCAGCGGGGGTAAAGTAAGCAATAATGTACCCAACCCTAATAACCCTGGTTGGAAGGGTGTACTAATTAATGCTAGAAGTCAGACTAACACATTTGACAAATTTAAATACCTGCTAGCTACCAAAAACATCCAAATTGCCCTCGTCACAGAAACCTGGTGGGACGTAAATGATCCCTGGGACAAAACCATTCAAGGATATAACGTATATTCCAAAAGCAGGGACCACAGGAAGGGTGGAGGTGTGGCCATCTATCTCCACGAAACAATTGTATGTGAGGAAATTCCTGGAGATACCCAACCTGGAAACCCTCTGAGTCAAACTGTCCCCTCCAGTTGGGTCCGCCATTTACCTTAGGCCTGGTATATAGACCACCCTTCAATGGCCCCAGAAAATGACACCAAATTATTGAATTATATTGGGAACATTGATCCATCCAATAACCTCATGATTTTTGCGACTTTAACTTACCCAGTATTGACTGGACCTTGGTGTCTGCAACTAGCATAACTGACAGTGTCTACTTAGATTTATTTAATGAACTCGGTTAGAACAAACAGTCCAGCATGCCACCAGAAATGATAACATACTTGATCTTATTTTAACTAATACCGAACACTGTATATCCAACATTTCTATAAATGCACCTTTGGGAAACAGTGATCACAATACTGTTCATTTTCAGGTCACAGGGAACATAAACAGCTACTGGTGTTAATGAAACCTTGAATTTCAATAACTAACTTCGATAATATAAAAACTAGTCTAACCCATTGGGATTGGCATAAAATATTTACCAATCTTTCAGCAGAATCTAAATGGGGCCTTATGCTCAATAAACTAAAAAAAATCTGATAAAGGATAATATTCCTAGAATAAAAAAAACACGGCACCAATCATAAAAATACATCTGTTTGAATGAACCCCACAATCAAACGTATGATTAACATAAAAAATTAATTGTTTAAGCAAATTAAAAATGGTTTAACCCACTTCTGTCCCAAATATAGAGCACTGGTTAAAAATATAAAAACCAAGATTAAAACAGCTAAATGCCAACATGAAATCAATTGGCTACTAGGGTTAAAGATAATAAAAACCTTTTTTGCACGTTAATAAATCTAAGAGTAAAACAAATACTATAGGTCCCTTCCTAACCGCTTTTGGCATGATAGCTAGCAACCAAGAGGCTGCGGAATACAGAATTAATATTTCTCTGCACGTTCAATAAGAACAGTTTTGGTTTACCAAGTACAGCTGTGACCTCATCCCCTGGGCAGTTCACCATTAAACCGGATGAAGTTCTGGACAGGTTAAAGAGGGTTGATATAAACAAATCACCAGGTCCTGATGAAATTCATCCCAGGGTGTTAAAAGAGTTTGCTGAATTTATCTATCTACCTCTAACTAATATCTTTCAACACTCTCTTGACACTGGAGAAGTTTCACACGATTGGAAAATAGCAACCGTGGTACCCATTCTTAAGAAAGGTCCAAAAAATAACCCTGAGAACTACAGACCTATCAGCCCAACTTCTTTAATGGGAAAGATTTTAGAAAACATTATTAGGGTTGCCACCTGTCAGGTTTTTTTACCTGGTGATCAGGTTTTCAGGGTCCCTATCAGGTAATCCGGTTTTGCTCTGTGCTGGTCAGGTTTTTGAGCCATTTTGAGTGTTCACGTACTTTTGAAACAAATTCATTCATTGTTTCAGCTACATGCCAGGTTACAAACAAGTTCTGTTGTCAATGTAACCTTTTGTTTGTGAATGCAGTCACCCTGGGAGGTGTAAAGATGTCATTTACACCATTGGCACTTCCTTAACCTAATCTTTCCACTACATCTTAAAGTGGCATATAGCAGCACAGCTGCCCCCAGCTTTGTAACAGTAACAGAGCCAGTTGTCTTCCACTTTCATTTGCTGGTAAACATTTTCATCTCTAACAGAATTTAGGCATTTTAAATGTTTTAAATTATTGTTTTCCTCAAAAAAAGTATGGTCACTTCTTTGGCTTTGAAATAGTACTTTGGACAAGAACAGGAAATGGAGCCAGAAAAGATATAAAGTATGAATACTATTGTATGCTGTTTACGTATTCCTTGTCTACCCCAGATCTATAAATAAGATTTATTTAACTCTGTATGTTTATTTGGTTAACCAATGTCAATAAATAAATACATAAGTAAATAAATAATTAGGAAGAACCTAAGAAAGTAACTTTAACAGGCACAGTACAGCATCTAACATTTTATTTAACTGCTGCTTTGTTCTTTTTTATTGATATAACAAATGGACTTCTAGGAGGAACAATGCGTGATGAGTCATGAAAAGGGGTGGGGCTGGGGCGGAGCTTAGGATCCGGTTTATGCCTCATCCAAAGGTGGCAACCCTAAACATTATTAAAGACCTCATTCTGGATTCTCTCCATCAAACTGGGTTATCCGACCCCCTCCAACACGGGTTCACTAAATCTAGATCCTGCCAAACTAATCTAGTGACTTTTTATGAAAAAGTCACTGGGGAAGTTAACCGGGGTAATTCTGTGGACCTCGTGTTCCTGGATTTAGAAAGCATTCATAAATTACACATCTAGAGCTCATAGACACCTTGAGAGCATTCAAACTAAAAACCAGTATTGTTAACTGGATTGCAAACTGGCTGGAGGGAAGAAACAGAGTCATTATAAATGGAGAATATTCCAAATGGGCTCCTGTCTGGCCAGGGTACCCCAGGGGTCTGTTTGGGCCCCTGTCTTGTCAACATTTATTTTCTACCTCACCACTGAAAACCCCAACATATGGATATTAAAATTCGCTGATAACTGTCGTATAGGTACCGTGGTGAACAATACAGCAGGCAGTACTGCCCTTCAACTAGTTCTTCATAACGTACTAACTTGGTCCTGCAATAAGAAGCTAGTTCTGAACACCACTAAGTGCAAAATTATGCTCCTGGGAACACATAAACACTTTAAATATAAACTAGGGAATGACACCCTACTCAAAACCAATCAAGAAAAAGATCTAGGAATAATTGTCAGCCCTGACTTGAAATTCAGATCCTACTGTAGAATCCAAATCAATAAAGCTAAACGAAACCTTAACTGTATATTCAGACATGTATCCAGCCGTAAGAGCGAAGTGTCGCTCTCTTTATACATTGCCTTGGTTAGGCCGCACCTCGAATACTGTGCCCAGGTGTGGTCTCCATACTGCAAGGAAGACATCTTAAGGACTGAGACAGTGCAACGTAGATTTACTAGAGCCATTTCAGGGATGGGAGACAGGCCAAACGAGGATAGGCTGAGACTGCTAAGCATGTACAGTATATGCTCCAGTATAGAAGACTGAGAGGTGATATGCGACTCATTTTCGGAGCATTAAGTGACCCTACCCTTAGTATTGAATTGGGAATAGCTATTAGTGACAGCAGAGTCAGTAAC
Organism: Neoceratodus forsteri; assembly: GCA_016271365.2. Lineage (NCBI taxonomy): Eukaryota > Metazoa > Chordata > Ceratodontiformes > Ceratodontidae > Neoceratodus > Neoceratodus forsteri. The sequence goes on along the minus strand of CM028131.1, from coordinate 151,824,979 downwards.
AGAAGACATTCTCAAAAAATTACATCTGGGCAAATGGAATACCCTGCTAAGAAAGAACTGGTTTAGCCACAGGGTTGTCCCAACATGGAATCACCTCCCAGCTGAAGTTGTGGATAGCCCAAATATGGACTCCTTCAAATGAAATTTGTATCAGGCAACTCGGGACAATGTCAAATTTTGTCTTAATTAATTCCATTGGCAAGCACCATGGACGCAAGTCAATACTAGCTTGAATTAACTATGATACCTATCTGGTTATGCTCAAGGAGTTATGCGCAGTTTCTCACTCACTGTAAAATGGCAAAATGAGGTTTATTTGATAAGAGCTGTTCTCTTAATTAGCATCCTGTCAGCACTTTGATATGCCGCTATTGAGGAGGCCACAGGGACATCGAATCTATATCTCTAGAAATCAGGGCTTCAAGGTTTACAATCCCACTCCGACAAAAAAAAAAAAAAAAAAATATCAGTCCAAGATGAAGGGTGGTGACAGATTTTTTTTTAATTCACCCATTGGCTTAACTATTAAACTGAAGCCATCAACTAGCGGGAATAGAAGTCATGCTGTGATAATCGGGGACTAAGTGCTGCTATGGGCAGCAATACCCCCCCCCCAAATAAAACCACATATGTTCAGGGTCTAGGCAAGCAGGATGGTCAATATTCAAAATGCAGACCTCTGCACATGCAAAAGATGGGCAAAAGGAGAGTTTCTGTTTTTAGTTTTAGGCTTTATGGAACACAAGAGGGCTAAACTGAGATGTAGTACCTCACGTACTGTACAATGGGATCTTACATGTACAACATGGTGAAACAAACCAAATGGAAGCCAAGGTGCTTACTCAGACACGTAATAATCTGAGTCTGCTTCATAGTTCAGTATTCTAACCACTGTAGCAAACTGTTCCTGTGTGTGCTTAATCTGTCATATTCTCTTTCTCTGTACTTATTTTTGTTAAATTTAATATGCTTTTTCTTGGGCCGGCCCGGTGGTGCTGAGGGCTGAGGTGCTGGACACCATACCTCGTGCTACACCGGCAACCCGGGTTCAGTAACGATCACAGGATGTCAGGGGCAGGAGAGGATCAAGCATCCGGAGGACTGCTCTCTTCTCCTGGGGGTGGGTGCGTCTTGTCTCCCATGGTTTAGAGGCTCCTAGTGCAGATGAGGGGCTGTCGCAACCACGGAGACCTACAGAGATGGGGTATGGGGCTGCGGCAGACGTCCTGTAGGCGAGAGCGCACCACCCGTCACGTGCTGGATGTCATTGCAGGTCTGCGCCCCCGGGAACCAGAACAAGGGAAAAAAGTGCAACATTTTCGGTAGGTGAAGGTGGGTCCACGGGTGACGTACCCACACCCAATGTCAGGTCCCCATGCTGTCTCTGGTGCTCTGCCAATCCTGGCCACCCCACTAGTTCAAGATAGAACACCAGGGAGTAGGTTGTCCCACCCAGGGACTCGGAGCCAGGGGGGTCGGGCAGCCCAGGTGGAAGGCATAGAGGTGGGCCTCCAGAGCGGCAGAGGATGGACTTCGGATGGCGGCGGGTGAATGCACCACCGAGCGACCTCACCGGAGAGAGTCCGGAGCTGGACAGAGAGGAGAGGAGAGGTAAATAAAGTTGACAAAAATAACGAAACAAAAAAAAAAATGCTTTTTCTCCACTCACTACCTGCCCCCATATGTCTCCCCTCCCCAAGCACTGCTGTCCTTGGGACTTACCTCCAACCTTGCAGTGCCACACTGTTCCCCTCACCCCATGATGGAATTTGCTGGGTTCCCCAAGTCTGAGAGGAGTTTAGCTCTGTTGCAGTCAGTAGCCCAGTGAGCAGAGCGGGGCATGTAAGGAAAGAGGCAGTGTCATCCTGCAGCAGTTGAGGGATTTTCTTCCCTTGTTCCCTTCCCCCGGGTGCCTTGTGGGCTAGGACTGAGTGGACATCTGACATGTCCCAGTCAGGAGGCACCTCGCCCATCCCATCACGGCTCTGTTTGCACCACTGCCTGTGGTCACCCAGGTGGCAGTACTGCAGCACAGCTCACAGACCTCCGTCCCCTGAGAAGGAGAGCAGCCTCTGGTATGCTCAGCCCTTCTTTCCCAGCTGCCCCAATCACTCAGGCTTGCTTTTGAATTGGGGCAGGGTTTTATTTAACTCTAAAAACTGATTAGCGTTTTGCTCATAAAAATTCTAAAACATTGTGAAAATGCACAGCACTTGCCTCACTGTGTTTAACAAACATAACACTTCTAGAAAACCTATATAAATGCTTTCTGTACAGTTAGTATTGTCCCAAGAAAAAAATGCTAATCATTTATTTAAAACCTTGTGGGGTCGCAAGCGGTAGCTACAGCATCATGACCTGGAGCCACCAGCAACTCAAGCAGTAGGTACAGCAGCATGACCTGGAGCCACCAGCATCACAAACAGTAGCTACAGCATTGTGACCTGGAGCCACCAGCAACTCAAGCAGTAGGTACAGCAGCATGACCTGGAGCCACCAGCATCACAAGTAGTAGCTACAGCTGTGTGACCTGGAACCACCAGCGTCGCAAGCAGTAGCTACAGCAGTGTGACCTGGAGCCACCAGCATCACAAGTGGTAGCTACAGCAGTGTGACCTGGAACCACCAACGTCGCAAGCAGTAGCTACAGCAGCGTGACCTGGAGCAGAGTGGCAGTCTTTTTCAGGAGCCTTATGAGGAAGGCTTAACAGGTGGTACTACAGTAATTTTTTTTTAATTTTATTTATGTTTATTATCACAAGCATAATTATTGGTTTCCCTTAACTTACTATAGCTTTATTTGGGATTTTAGTTTTGAATCTGTTAATTTAATTCACTTCATATTTTGTTCAGCTTATTGTTCGTTTATCATTTATTTTATTCTGTTTTATCTCATGTTCTCATTAAGTGGTTGGTTTCTTGGGTTCCAGTCCTGTCATGGTAACAGGGAGCAAAGTAGTTCTGGAGTGGGACCTAGCCCTGAGCAAACAATCCGACTGTACACATTTCTCCTGCTCTTTCTGGTTAAAGCATAGTTATAATGTAAGACTATATCATATGCTGCTACTGTTACCACAAAATTGTTTAGTAAATTTTAATTAAATACTTTTTTGAAGCTGAATATATACTGTATGTTTTCTTATTCTTAGGCACTCACAATGGTTAGTTAGTTTTTGTTGATCAGGAAAGGAGAGCTAGACAATTCTGCCTATTTTCAGCCTCATCCTGGAGGGTGGGATACAGATGGAAGCCAACTGAAACTGAACCAGATTAAGCTGTTGGTGGTATTTTTAGTGAATGGAGGAAATTTGACCGGACACTGGGGGAATTCCCCTACTCTTTTCGATAAGTGCCATGGAATTTTTAACGTCCACCTGAACCGCCACCAGAACACGCAGACAGGACCTTAGTTTAATGTCTCATCCAAAAGACGGCACCTCAGGAGTGCAGCATCCCCCTCATGATGCACTACAGTGTCAGTATTGGGATTTACTTCAAGTGCCTGGTGTGGATTTATTAAAGTTCTGCTGCTTTTATGGTTTCTACAGTTTGGGGAAATTAACCAGAATTCTGTCCTGGTGTCTACAGCTAATGTCAGTACTATACTGCTTTTGAACTGAATAGGCAAAAGGGTATTACAGTACATTTGTTCATGCAAAGTTTGCAGTTTAACACCAAAGTTTGATTTAATTAATAAATGGGTGTCTGTCAATCAGCCACTTTTTTCTTTTTTAATTCCATCTGAAACATGGCTTCTCAGAAATATCCCACACAAGCGTTCTGTTCGATGGTTACCCAATGTTCACGCACATCTCAACATCTAAAGTTTAGTAGCCAACATAGCTAAACTTACTACAGGGGTAGGCCACTACAACCCTGACATTCTTGACCTACATGAGACTTGACTGAAGGTACCTTTACACAACATGCTCTGTACTGCAACAAGCGGTACACAGCAACTAAAACGTTACATTATTGGCGTTTACAGGCAAGCGGCAGTGCAACACAAGAAAAAATTACTCACCTTAGTAATGTTGTTTCTTCTCATGGAGTCTTGCTATATTCTGACATATTCGAACTGCCCCGGAGATGAAAGAGTTAACTTTCCATGCCAGGCATGGAATGCTGAGCTCGAGCTCGGTTGAGACTCTGTCTGTTGTTCTTCAAACACAAACTGTCAGATCTTTACGAGCTAAACTCACTAAGGTCCTGTGTGGAAGCTGTAAACCTACACTAGCCAACTGGCTACTAAACATAAAACACATTTTTTTGGTCCCAAAACAAAGACTCAAGTCAGGAGACCCAAAAATGAAAAACACAACACCCACTCACCCCAAGAAAAGAAGGGGTGAAAACAAAAAGGTGGGCACCTACTAAGTGCCAACACTACTCTGCCCACCCACATCCCAAAAAACAGAGGTTCTGAGAGGGGCAGGCAGGGGGGGAGGTCAGAATATAGCAAGACTCCATTAGAAGAAACAACATTACTAAGGGGAGTAATTTTTTCTTCAAACAACATGAAGTCTTGCTATATTCTGACATATGCAGACTACAAAGCAGTACCTCCATGGAGGAGGGACAGAACCTACCTAGTAAATAGGCTCTGAAGCACAGCTGTGCCAAACCGAGCATCACTCCTAGCCTGGATGTCCAGGGAGTAATGCTTGGTAAAAGTGTGAACTGTTTTCCGGGTAGCTGCTTGACATATCTCTAGAATAGGGATGTCCCTGGCAGCAGCCAGGGAAGCAGCTGTACCTCTGGTAGAGTGAGCCCTCAGGCCTAAGGGAGGAACCTTACCCAGTTTCTCATAGCAAAATTGGATACAAGAGACAATCCACCTGGCAATGGATCTTTTAGTTGCAGGTTTCCCTTTACCAACCTCACCATAAGTGAGGAACAGTTGGAGGGAGTCAAACCTGTGACCCTTGGTACGCTCTATGTAGTAGCTAAGGGCTCTTTTCACATCCAAACTGTGCAGCCTCCTCTCGCCAGAGGAGGAATGGTCAGTGAAGTACACTGGAAGAGACATAGATTGATTAAGGTGGAAATCTGAAACCACCTTAGGTAAGAACTTCCTGTTAGTCCTGAGGACCACCTTATCTCTATGAAAGGAGATAAAATCAGGCTCCACTGACAAAGCTTGTAATTCACCTTATGCGCCTGGCAGAAGTGATGGCTACCAGAAACACAGTCTGCCAAGTCAAGTACTTAAGCTCTGCTGAAGATAAAGGGTCAAAAGGGGGTTGCATAAGCTGAGCAATGCAAACATTGAGGTCCCAGGCAGGGGCAGGATCCCTGAATGGAGGGTTGGTGTGAAGCAATCCCTTGAAAAACTTGGAGAATACAGGGTGAGCTGAAAGAGAAGAGGGGCTTACCTGCTGAGATAAAAGCAGACACAGCTGCCAGATGCACTTTCAGTGTAGCTGGTCTCAGCCCCAAGCTATTTAAGTGGCCCCTGTAATCAAGGACTGTGGGCAGATCAGCAGATTCTGGGGAAATATGCTTCCCAGAGCACCATATGGAAAATCTTTTCCATTTTGAATTATAAGTAGCCCTGGTGGAAGGTTTTCTAGAAGCCTTCAGGATATCCATTACACCTTGGGAGAGGTGTAAATTAGCAAACTCTAACTCTTCAAGAACCAGGCCTTGAGATTGAGAGATTTGAGGTTCGGGTACCAAACCTTCCCCTGAGCACAGGTTAACAGGTTGTTATTCCTGGGAAGACACAAGGGAAGATGGACTGCTAAGGACAGTAGGAGTGGATACCAGGGCTGTCTGGCCCACTCTGGAGCAATCAGGATCATCTTGCAAGGTTGAGATCTGATTTTGACTAGCACTTTGAACAGGAGAGGGAAGGGGGGAAAGCATAGAGAAACTTCCCTTCCCAATTGAGAATTAAGGCATCCAGGGGGACTGAGCCCAACACTGGGGGCCTGCAGCAAAAAAGGGGAAGTTGGTGATTGTCTGGGGCTGCAAAAAGATCTGCGGAGTGCCCCATCTGGAAAATATCACCTCCAAGACCAGGGGATCCAGTGACCATTCGTGATGGCCCTGGGAAATCCTGCTGAGAGCATCTGCCAGGACATTGTCCTTGCCTGGGAGGTGAACTGCCGTGATCAGTTTGGTCAGAGGGTCCTTCCTTTGAGACCAAAAGGCTCTCAAATGGAACTGAATGTCCCTCATCTGAAATCTTGCTCCCTGCACTACTGCTGTAGAAGCAGCCTGTGCCCCAGGAGCTGTAGAAAATGCCTTGCTGGTCGAGACACCTGTAGGGTGAATGAGGAGGCCAGAGAGACCAGGGTCCTTGCCCTGTTCAGGGGAAGGAAGGCGCTGACCTTTACTGTGCCTAGCTCTGCACCTATGAAGGTGAGGAGCTGGACAGGCTCTAGAACTGACTTTGGAAGATTTAGAAGGAAACCCAAAGAACTGAGCAGTTGCTGAGTTATCTGTAAGTGTAACTTGACTTGGTCTGGGGACTGGCCTACTATGAGCCAGTCGTCCAGGTAAGGGAAGATGGCAATCTTCTGCCTTCTTAGAAAAGCAACTACTACTGCCAGACATTTTGTGAATACCCTTGGAGCAGAAGTGAGGCCAAAGGGCATTGCTCTGAACTGATAATGGCCTGAGGGCAGCACGAACCTGAGGTATTTTCGATGGGAGCTTCTGACGAGAACATGGAAGTAGGCATCCTTGAGGTCCAGGGACACTAGCCAGTCCCCTGGCCTTAGAAAGGGTAGAATAATTCCCAGAGTCACCATTCTGAATTTTGGTTTTAAAAGGTGCTTGTTTAAGTATCTGAGATCCAGGATGGGCCGCCATTCTCCTGTCTTTTTTTGGGGTAAGGAAGTACCTGGAATACAACCCTTTGCCCTGGTGTAGGGGTGGAACCCTTTCCACAGCTCTGAGAGCTAGGAGGGAGGAAACCTCTGCCTCTAAGGCAAGTGCCTCTGATGGATTTGCAGGTGGAAAGGATCTGGTTCTCATCTTTGGAAACTTTTTGAAGCTGAGAACCAGTCCCTGGCTTACTACTTCCAGGACCCATTTGTCTGATGTCAGAGACTCCCATCCTGGACAAAGTAAGCCAGCCTGCCCCTACAGGTAGCTGAGAATCGGCCTAGCAACCCCATCAGGGTGCCTGTTTGGCAGGGCTTTGGGCTGAGGGTGGAAGCAGGTCTGCTTGTACCCGTCTGCCTCTCCTCTAAAGAACCCCCTCTGGGCATAAGCAGAAGAGAGGCCTGGGCTTGGTAAAGGCCTTATGAAAGGCCTGCCCCTGCCCCTGGGAAGCTGCCTTTGAGGTGGCCTGCCTTTCCTTGGCCTGTGCACTCCTATAGGTGGCCTATACTCATCCATTTTCTTCATGTAATTCTCTGTTTGCTCCCCGAACAGAGAATTACCCATAACAGGAAAATCCATGGCTTTAGTCTGGGTATCCTGTGACAGGCTAGTACATCTGAGCCAAGCCATTCTTCGAAGTGCCACAGATGTAGCCATGACTCTAGAAGACACATCATTGGAGTCCATTGCAGCATGGAATTGCACCTTGGATGCCTCAATACCATCAGCAGCCACCTGCTCCAGCTCCTTGGCAAGCTGGCCAGGGACCTGTTTTGCTAGGGCCATAACAGTGTCCCACCTGGATTTTTGATACCTAGCAGTATAGGCCATATAATTTTCCTGTCTGAGTCCCAAGGATGCTGCCATGTACTGTTTCTTTGCCATGGCATCAATCCTCCCGGAGTCCTTGTCCGGGGGGTGTAAAGCCAAGGGAATGTTTGCCTTATCACAGGCTGCAGCCTGCACTACCCCAACATGGCTGCATTGTTGTGTAAGGAACTCCATGTCAGAGCCTGACAATGCATACCTCTTGTCCATTCTCTTATCCACAGGCGGTATAGTGTTAGGAGTCTTTAAGATCTTAAATGTCTGTTTCCCAAAAGATTTGTGCAAGGGAATAGACAGCCTCCTAGACTCTGGGATATCCATCATTTCCACATAGTCAGGCTCCTCCTGGTCATCCACAGCTTCTTCCATAGGAAGCTGGAGGGTTTCAGCCACTTTTTTTATAAAATATGAAATGGGAGGGGGACTCAGAAAGCCTAGGAGGAGAAACCCCTGAAGGTCTGTCTGGGGAGATGTCCGGGTCAATGGGCACATCCAGACTTTCAAATCCACATTCACTTTCCTCATACTCCTCTTCTTCCTCCTCTGGTTCATAAAATTCCTCTAACTCATACTCTTGAACCGATGGAACTGGCCGAACCGAGTGCCTGCCTGATGGTGCCGGTTCGGTTGGAACCAGGGAAAGCGACTGGACAATTTTGATCGCTTTGGCCATCTCTTCAGCGGTTGGAGAGGAAAGTTTTGGCCCCACACCAGTTGATTTCTCTTTTCTAGTTCTTTTAGCCAGAACCGATTCCTCAGAATCGGCTCTCCTTTTGCCCGAAGTCTCGCCCTGGTCAGAGGGCACTCCTTCTGGTTCAGTTTGAGCCGAACCGGGCTGGCCATCCGGTTCAGCGGACTTTTTGGCCTCCCTTTCCCTGAGCCTACCAGCTCTCTTTTCTAGGGTAGTTGCAGGAAAATTTTTGCAAATCTGGCAGTCTGCATCGAGGTGGCCAAACCCCAGACAATAAACACAGGTGGTGTGGGGGTCAGCCTTGGCAAAGGCTTCCCCACACACACTACAGTGTTGAAACCCAGTAGGTCCGGTTTTTCTTTTGGGTTTCTCAGACATAGTGCCAGTCCTAACCAAACTTACCCTTTTATGGCAATCCGCCAGGCAAGACCCTCTTACTGGTTCCCAACCGTGTCACGGGTCGTGGAAAAAACGTAATAAAATCCGTTTTTTTTAGAACCGATAAGAACCGGTAACCACACTTTAAAAGCACAATTTAAGATTTTTTAACAACTTGATCGGTTCAAAGCGAACCGATAAACCGTTTATAAGTTCCACACAGAATAGAATAAAATAAAACCTATCTAGTACTCACAAATACCACAGACAGAGACTGAACCGACAGGTTACGGTTTAAATTCGGTCAAAAACCGAGAAAAGCGTGCATTTAACCGACAAATTGAACCGAGCAGAAGGAGAAATCTCCGGAGCGACTGTTCAGTGAGGCGGAGTAAAGAATCTGACGGTTTGTGTTTGAAGAACAACAGACAGAGTCTCAACCGAGCTCGAGCTCAGCATTCCATGCCTGGCATGGAAAGTTAACTCTTTCATCTCCGGGGCAGTTCGGAAGGTTGGGACTCACTGCATATGTCAGAATATAGCAAGACTTCATGTTGTTTGAAGTGAGCATTCCCTGTTTTCCTGGGTTCACTGTTGTGTTCCGTTCCACTGCTAACTGCCGCCGTGTATTTGCAGCCTTGCATTCACTTTGATTCCAGAGAGTGTCTCGCAAGAACCTCCGGGATCCCCGTTGTTTAAGAATGCTGCACTTTGTTATGCAGGGTCCCCGAGGCTCGTGCATACAGTATTATGCCAGAGTTCAGCTACATATATTTTCGGACACTAGAGGAAAACAACTCATGAAACTAGGCATTTTTCAGAAACAGGGACTAAAAGTGCTCGGAAAGTGGTGCCTTGATACTGGGCATGCACTGATGCATATTCATATTCCTTGGGATATATATGCCTTATTTCAAAGTATGCTGATCTGTACATCATTTACTGTGAACCCATATGAACTCCAGGGCCTTCCTCCCTTGCCAGGCCACCCACAGATTTAGCGCCCAACCAAAGCACACCTCTTGCCGAGTTGGTGTCCAATTCCCAGTAACAGCATTGCAATAATCCCCGATTCCTGTGTGTTGATATGTTTCTGATTGCCTTTATTTCGACTAGTGGTAGCTAGCCTTGTACACTTACTTTGTATAACTGACTACCTCTACTGCTACCTGTTTTATGTCTACCTTATGCTCCTTGTGTGTGTAATCTATGTAATTAATTGTTCTGCCTTTGTCTCCTGTATGCTTATAGGGTTGCCACCTTTGAATGAGGCAAAAAACGGATCCTAAGCTCTGCCCCTAGTCCCACCCCTTTTCATGATTCATCGTGCATTGCTCCTCCACCAAAGCCATTTCCTATATCAGTAAAAGACAACATTTAAAGCAGTTATTCAACAAAAATGTTAAGATACTGCACTGTACCTGTTAAAGTTACTTTCCTAGGTTCTTCCTAGTTATTTATTTACTTATGTATATATTGACATTGGTTTACCAGATAATCATACAGAGATTAAATAAATCTCATTTACAGACATGATCGGGGGGGCAAGAGAAATACTATAAATAGCATACAATAGTATACATAGTATATAATAACACACAGTAATGAAATTGTTTCCTATAATGTGTACTTTATATCTTTTTCTGGCTCCATTTCCTTTTCATGTCCACAGTACTATTTCAAAGCCAAAGAAGTGCCCATACCTTTTTCTTGAGGAAAAAAAATAATTGAAAACATTTAAAAATGCCTAAATTCTGTTACAGATGAAAATGTTTTCCAACAAATGAAAGTGGAAGACAACTGGCTCTGTTACTGTTACAAAAGGTGGAAGCAGCGTTGCTGCTATGTCAGTTTAAGATGCAGTGGAAAAGATTAGGTTAAGTCAGTGTTAATGCCCATACTTAACACCTCCCAGGTTGACTGCTTTCACAAACAAAGGGATATATTGACAACAAGTTCAAGTTTATTGCAGGAAAGATTCCGTTGAGCAAGCTCATTCACAAGGAGGTCCTGAGGCACATACACATACAACAGAACTTGTTTGTAACCTGGACATGCATCTGAAACAATGAATGATATGACAAAATCTGTTTCAAAAGTATGTGAGCACTCAACATGGCTCAAAAACCTGACTAGCACTGAGCAAAACCAGATTACCTGATAGGGACTCTGAAAACCTGACCACCAGGTAAAAAAGTTGACAGGTGGCAACCCAATATGCTTATGTGCCGTTTTAATTGTAATTAATTCCAGGTCACCCCTGAAAAATGGACCCTGTTGTCTCAGTGGGCCCACCCAGTCAACAAATTTCAATAAATAAATAAATAACTCTTTTTCGCTAGGCAATGAGTAGCGCACACTAAATCCTGCTTGCTGAGGAAAATGGATTTCCTAGACAACCTAGGAGCTAAGCAGCTTGATTCACGGAGACGTCCCTCTCAGAGCAGGGAATACAGGCCCCTCTGGTTGCATGAACAAAGTCTTAGATTAAACATAATAGAAAAGAATACCTAAAATTCAAGATAGACAGATACAGAGATTCCTCTCACCTCGCGCCTTGATTACTGCATCTCCCTGTACTTAGGGCTACCTGGGGTTGATATCCACTGCCTGCAGCTCGTGCAGAATGCTGCAGCACGATTGTTGACGGGGGCTTCTCGAGCCTCCCATATCACTCCTGTGCTGCGCAGTCTGCACTGGTTGCCGATTCGGTGGCGGATCACCTTTAAAGTTGGTTTACTGACTTATAAAGCCCTACATGGACTTGGCCCCGACTACCCGAAAGAGCTTCTTATTCCTTATCGCCCCGAGCGACAGCTCCGTTCGGCTGACGAAGGGTTGCTGGAGATTCCTAGGGTGGCACAGAAATCTTCGGAGGCCCGTGCATTTATGTACGTGGTCCCCTCCCTCTGGAATTCTCTTCCCTGTCAGCTACGGGAGTGTACCACTGTGGGAGTTTTCAAACAGGCGTTGAAAACTTTTTTATGGTGTCAGGCCTTTAGTGGCACCAAATAAGTATGAACCCTTTGATTGTTATTATTAATGTGTTTGCCGATTTTACTACTGTCGGTTTATCATTTTTTAAAGCGCCTTGATAGTTTGAAAGACGCTTACGTGAAATAAAGATTATTATTATTATTAAACTGTTGGATAAATGTCTAAGTTAGCAGTTGTACCATGTGAATGAATCTTTACTTCAGAACAGCACTGTAAATGAACTTCGCTCCATAGTTTCATCCTCAACAAAAATCAGCTTTCCCTAACCTCCTTCAATGTCACTTAACCTCTGTGCAGGACTAAAATGCCACTCATGGATTGGCATGTGTTTTGTGATGGCTGTGTTTATGAAAACATTCTATATAAAATACACTTCCTTCCTTTCCCCTTCTTTCAGCATGGAATGATAGCATGGCACCTATAAGGCGCCCAGCTGCCTGGTGCCTAAATACTAAGCATAAGAAACAAATGTGGGATTCAAACCTCAGAACTCCTGCTTTACAGATTTTGGCTCCAACCACTTCATGGCATTACATAGAAACATAGAAGTTGATAGCAGATAAGGACCGCAAGGCCCATCCAGTCTGCCCATTTCTTTTTCTATCTTATAAATGTGCCATTGGCCTTTGCTCTGTCAGTGGCCTATCTATTCATACTCATCTGTATTGCTCCCTTATGCCTATCCTATGCCTGTTTGAAGCCCTGCACTGTATTCATAGCCACCACTTCTTGAGGTAGGCCATTCCATGCATCCACCACCCTTTCTGTGAAAAAGAATTTCCTCACATTCCCCTTAATCGGCCCCCTCTAATCTCATGCTGTGTCCTCTTGTCCTGCTATTTTCTTATATTTAAACATGTTAGACTCTTTCACCTTGTTAATGCCCTTAAGGTGTTTGAATGCCTCTATCATTCACCTCTCTCTCTCCTTTGCTCAAGGGTATACAAATTGAGCTCTGTTAATCTGTGTCCTCATAAGTCTTCTGATGCAGTCCCTGCACCGTTTTGTTGCCCTCTCTGGACTGCCTCAATTTGGTTAATGTCCTTGTGAAGGTGTGGCCTCCAATACTGACGCAGTACTCCAGATGGGCCTAACTAGTGTCTTGTAAAAAGAGGATTACATCTCCCTCTTACGACTTGTGATACCCTACTAATACACCCTAACACCCCTAGCCTTACCTACTGCTTTAGAGGTCTGCTTGGATGATTTCAGGTCATCAGTGATGATGATGCCCAAGTCTCTTTCTTCCTTTGTGACTGCTAGCAACTCCCCTCCCAGCCTAGGTGGCTTCAGGGTTTCTCTTCCCTATGTGCATGATCTTGCACTTCTTTGCATTAAATCCCAGTTGCCACTCTTCTGACCATTTTGCTAGTTTATCTAGATCTCTTCTCATTCTGCCCACCCCATCTGGATCATCTACTCTGTTGCAGATCTTGGTGTCATCTGCAAACAGACAAGCCTTACCCTCTAGTCCATCTGCAAGGTCACTAATGAAGATGTTGAAGAGGACTGGCCCCAGGACTGATCCCTGAGTACCCACTTGACTTGCATCTCTTCTGACTGTATACCATTTATCACCACTCTCTGTTTTCTGCCCGTCAACCAGTTTGCCACCCAGTTGACCAACTACTGACCCACCCCAAGCCTACCCAGCTTATTTATCAATCTTCTATGTGGAACAGTGTCAAAAGCTTTGCTGAAGTCAAGGCAGGCGACATCAACTGCTCCCCCTTGGTCCACCACTCTTGTTACCCAGTCAAAGAAATCTATGAGATTAGTTTGACAGGACCTTCCTTTTGTAAACCCATGCTGTCTTGGATCCTGTGCCCCTATGGATTCCAGGTGTTGCACTATCCTTTCCTTAAGGAGTGCCTAATTCTTGCCCACTACTAAGGTAAGACTGACTGGTCTGTAGTTCCCCGCCTCCCTGCTACCACTCTTGTGGAGCGGGATCACATGAGCCCTTCTCCAGTCTTCTGGGACTCTCCTGTGCTCAGAGACTCACTAAACAGTTCTGCTAATGGCTCTGCTAGTTCCACCTTTAGCTCCTTAAGTACCCTGGGATGTATGCCATCAGGTCCCATTGCCTTGTCTACCCTGAGCTTAGCAAGCTCTTGTAGGACCCTTTCTTTTGTGAAGGGAGTAGTGCTCACCTCCCTCCCCCGTGTCCATGGTGCTGAGCTGTGGGCCCTGCCCTACCTTCTCTTCAGTAAATACTGAGGAAAAGTATCTATTTAGGATAGATGCTTTTACATGGTCCTCCTCCTCACATGCTTCCTTTTCTCCATTAAGCTTAGCAATACCCCTCTGGACTTTCTCCTTTCACTAATGTATCTACAGAAAGTCTTGTCACCTTCTTTTACTGTTCGTGCTAGTGTTTCTTCAGTTTGGGACTTAGCCTGCCTTACTGCCTTCCCTGCGGGCAGTTTGGTATGCCTACCTATCTTCATCTCGCTGTGTTCCCTTATATTTCCTGAAGGCCAGCCTTTTGGCTCTGACCTTTTCTGCTACTGTATTTGAGAACCAAAGTGGTTTCCTTCTTCTTTTGCACTTCCTTTTCTGTCTAACACAATGGGATGTTGCTTCAAGTATTACATCCTTAATGCTTGCCCACTTTGCCTGTACCCCCTCACCTGTTTCTTTTTGCCAGGGCTAGCTTAACTCTGTTGGCCATCTTATCAAAGTCAGCTCCTCTGAAGTCCCATATTTTTGCCTTGGATTGGGATGATTTAGATGTAGTAGCCAAATTGAACCATACCATGTGATGGTCACTGGCCCCCAGGTGACCTTCTACCTGGAGATCTGTGATCCCTTCCCTGTTGGTCAGTACTAGATCTAGGATAGCCCTGTCTCTTGTGGGTTGTTGTACCAGTTGTTTGAGGCCCTCCCCCTGCAGGGAATCCACTATGTGTCTAGTTCTGGCTGGTACTGGCCTTAGTTTACCAACAGTTCTGCAAAATGCCTTTTGCGTTGGGGGGGGGGAGAATAGTCTCTCAGGTTAAGGTGTTAGAGCATTTTCACATTTACTAATCACCCACTCAAGGGCCAGCTTTTCAGCAATTAGTACTAGGATACATCAGCCTGTGCTTATGCATCAGTGGGTCAAGTTTCTCACTTTGGATACCATCAGGGAGTGAGATGAAACCTCTGAACTTGTTCCACTGATGTGCAGTGAGCCAGATCTGAATCCAATTTAAAATTCCAGAGTCCTACTCAAAATGTTTGGAATCCTGTCTAGAAAAATACTTTATTTGTGTGAAAATATTAACCAGCAAATACATAAAAAAAAAAATTTAGAGTTTGGGAAACGGTGCATCATTGTACCTCATGCCCTTCTGATCAACAGTCTTAAGGAAAAACGAATCAAAAGCGGAGTTAAGGAGCTTTTCCGAGTCAAAGGTTATCTTAACTTCATACACAAGAATGTATGGTTTTAAAGGTATATTTATGATGTAAAGATAATTTGCCATGGAAAATACTTATGTAACTTTCCCATACAAGCTAAGATGGCTTTCTTGTTATTTTAATTTTTTCCCTTATCATGTTAAAATAAACTATGATATATGATCACAAGGACTGTTTTCAGACTGTTAAACAAGAAAACGCTACTACTACTAAAGTTCTCAGATGGTTTTAAGCTATGTGAACATTATACTTTCAGGCCAGCTCCTACCAACCCATACAAAGCAGAGTGCCGCAGTAATAACCCACCCTCCCTCACTTGCTGCCTGGTGCTCTCTGAGAGGCCCAAGTGCGTGCCTGAGCCCTGATGATGCTACTGCCTGGACTCCTCAGAGATCAATCATCAGTAAAAGTGCTAAATGAGTCTTCTGGATATTCTAACAGTGCAAACAGAATGGCAACATTTCATTAAACACAATTAATATTGTATCTACTCATTACACTTCAAAAATGGCAGCCTAACATTTTATTAACCCCATCCTCACTGACTACTGGGCTCAATGGTGTCCCTTCTGCAAAAAAAGGGCTTTGTGACATTTACTACAACCAGTTCAGCCAGCAGATACAGTCTGGTGTTTTTGTGCACATGTGAGCAAATCCAGGTTCAGATAATTTTCAGTTTGTTCACCCCTAAACTGCTTTTTTCTTTAATAAAGGGTTACCACTGAAACATACTTTTCTTTTTTGCCGTCATGTGATACATTTTCATTATTTCCACTATACAAGTTTATTAAGATGTGGTTTGTGTTTAATGAACATCATTTACTCGAGATGCAATAATATCAAGTGACTTTATTTTATCTCCCTAGGAAACCTTCATAGTCTGTGGCTACTTTGATATCTCTATTTAACCACAGACTGAGAACACTGTGGGGGAGGGGAAACATTGGGACTGGAATGTGTATGGAACATGGAATGGAATGATAATGTTTAATGTAAAAAAAGAAAAAATCCCTCAGCAGAAGGAAACACTTTTTTTATTTAGTTTATATTTTATTCTCCAGTCAGTCACCGCACCCATCAGGCCTGGCCACATCCTAGCTCCCAACAACGCCATTTACAGTCACCTATGCGAGTGGGGAACTGGTTAGCACCTGAAATGAGAGTACTGGTGTTGTCACTGTGATGGCTGCCCTACTCCTCCGGCGTTTCTCCTCCGTTTTCCCCCAGTTATCCTCCACCGATTAACGACAAACTGATGCCCTACAACCCTGCACAGCCACAAGAGCTTAAGGCCCACCACAGAAGTCACTGCAGTATGAAGCACAGAACATCACCCAGCCCTGGGTCAGGGAACACTGCTAGTGGTAGTGCTTCCCCAGCCATGACCGCCCAACTCCTGTGACTTTAGCAGGCTCCCAGACATGGGTCACCAGTACAGCAGTGCATTACGCTGAGAAGCCTCCACTTTTCCTTTTTTAAAAGTTATTTAGTAGTTGGTTTGTCTCTCTAAGTGACCTGCATGAGGGTGGAAAAAGATACTCATATTTTTATTTAGCAGATGCTTAGTGTCAAAATAACAAATTTTGTTCAACTCTAAATACTGCTTTTGCCTGAAGACTTGGTGATCTAAGTACCTGCTGCCCTTCACATGTTGGAACAGCCTATTTATGGACACGCTCCTGCCCCCTCCATGTCTTTGGTGGCTTCAGACAAACATGATGCTGTACACTGGCGTCATGCACTGATGTCACTGGTCCCAAATGTTCAGGTTCCCGAGGGGTCCTAGAGCCTCTTAATTGAAGACTAAAGAGTGGTGCTGCATGGGGGGTTCACTCTTAATAGACCCATGTATTCCAAGGTCAGAGCCACCAAGTGCACATACTGCAATATATCTATCTGACAGATGAGCAGCTTGAAAGCGTCGGTTACATTTCTTCGGATTTATATCCTCTAGTCATCAGTCTCTATACTTTTCAATACTGGGCACTTCAGCCGGGTTAGGGAACCTGCAGCTAACCACAATCTGCACATAACTGGCAACAGTTAGTTGCATACTGTTACAGATTATCTCAAAACATCTGATTTAAAGAGCTACTCTTACTACTGCCTGGAATCAATAGTAACTTTCAACAGTAGTCAGCTATCACTTCTTATCTCCGAAGTGATATTTTTTTTCTTTTCTGTTATGCTAATTAGATGATTTTTTGCCTGACAGTACCTGGAGTGATGTGTGGAATGGCACTCTCTACTTGGAGGCTAACAAAAGTCAGTTCTGAGGGGGCGCTAATGAGCCAGCTAACCTAAAGATGCATCTCTCTACCGCTCCCTGAGCCGCTACAAGAGAAAATTAAATAAAACTACTTTAAAATTAAGTTATAAGTTATTGGAAGCCAGAGAAAGGTGTCGGAAGGAAGGATGGACGAATATGTGGTTTCAACTGTGGCGAAAAGCACACTCACCACCGGGAAAGCACAGAGGAAGCAGCTGTCAGTCTTGCAAGAGGAAAATACAGGCCATGTATCTCTCTCAGCAGGGGAAGTGAGCACACTAGGCCGCGAGGTCACCCAGCAAGTTTTGGCTGCACTGGAGCCCAAGTTGACCAGTCTGGCTACAAATTTCGATTGCAAATTACAAGAACTGGTTGATTTGCATGCCACTCACGCTACCCGATTGTGTGAAATGGAGCAAAGGATTTCTGATCTGGAGGACACAACTACCCCACTACCAGAACAACTTACTGTAATGCAACAGGAGATGGAAGAACTTAAGAAACTCCTAGAATATCAGGAGAATTACCATCGTCGGTTGAACTTGCGCCTCAGAGGACTCCCAGAGGGGCTGGAGGGGCCAAATGCAATAGACTTTTTTTCCAAGGTGCTGCCAGAGCTCTTAGGCATTTCATTAAAGAACGGGCGTATGAAGCTAGAAAGGGCATACAGATCCGTTATGCCAAAACCGGGGCCGAACCAACCTCCGAGGCAGATAATTATGAGGTTTCATAACTATCCTAATAAACAGTCCCTCTTAAAAGCATACCATGAACACTCTGAGCTTCAGTATGAGGGCCATCACTGGTTTATTTCACAGGATTTCTCTGCACGTTTACTTAAAAGACATCGGGCCTTCAACCCTGTGATGGCACAGTTATAGGAGGTTAAAATCAAGTGTTACATGCTTTATCCGGCTACCCTCAAGATCAAGCACGAGGGAGCAGTGTATTCCTTTTGGGAAGTACCCAAAGCAGAAATATTCATTTGGGACCTGAGAAAGATCGGGTGATCTGACTTGGAGGTACTGAATCGCTTGGTGTCTGTACGAGACAGGTCACTAGGAGTGCTGGTGGCTGATACTAAATAATACAGGTACTCTTGTTTCCTTGCATCTGAAACTGCTCTTTAGAGGAACATGGACGTGACAGAGCGTTGCATTCCTTATTTGAACAAGGGGAATCCCCGGGAGAACTTGAACTCTGAGCAATGTTTTATTTCTGTGTGTGGATTGGTTACCTTTATTTTACGAAGTCCATGACTGTAATGGATGAAATTATAAACCCAGACATTGAACTGAAACATGGTGCCATGAACTGTTGTTTGTTTGTTTTGTTCACAGATTGAAATGGCACTATGTACCCTGGAAAATTTTGTTTGTCCACCCACATAGGCTAAATTTTTTTTTTGAGTCTGTTATAGTAAGCTATTGGTTAAAGGTTATGTGGTAGAGCACTGCTATTATAAGAAAAGTGGGGAGACGGAAAGCAATGCAACCCTTTTCTTTTTAAGGGAGTAGCCTGAATAGCACTACGAAGAAAACATGTTCTCCCTTTTAGGATAAAATGCTGAGGATGGGGGGGAGGGGGAAAGGAGAGTGGAACTGGAAAGAGAGTATGGGGCGGTCTGGAGGGAGGGAGATGCAACGCCTTAATAGTGAATGAGCTGCGCCCCCTCTACAAGGGTACGCTTTGGCCGAATTTATAATTTTGGGAGGCTACATCTGTGCTATTTGAGCTATGTACAATTTCCTAGTTGTTTAGGGTCTAGTTTATACGACATAATGGCAAGTCTTGGAAGGAAGGTATCTCTCCCTTGCATTGACTGTAATGTATAGGGGTTTTTAACAGATCTATATGAGTGGTTATAAGATTGTTGTTTTTTACGAATCAAACTGTGGCGGCTTGGGGAGGGGGATGTGTTCTGTCTCATGGAGGGAAGGGATTGTAAAATTTCAGCTTTTCGCAGTTACCGTTACAAAAGAGGGGAATGGAGACCGAAAAGTAAGGGAGGGGGGATGGGAGGTCTGTATATAGTTACTGTTGGTTTTATGTGTTATTGTTCACTTTCAGATCCAAATGCATTACCAATCTAATGGTGTGGAGAGGTGGACGGGGGAGTCCAGGAGGATTGAATAAGGTTTTGATGGGTGGGGAAATGGCTAATTTGAAAGATTTGACTATTGTTTCATGGAATGTCAGGGGAATAGCCACTCCTGTTAAATGCA
Source organism: Neoceratodus forsteri (assembly GCA_016271365.2). Classification (NCBI taxonomy): domain Eukaryota; kingdom Metazoa; phylum Chordata; order Ceratodontiformes; family Ceratodontidae; genus Neoceratodus; species Neoceratodus forsteri. Next base: position 151,805,352 of record CM028131.1, on the reverse strand, counting down.
CGATGCTACTGACGCCATTGAAATGACAGAACACTCAAGTGGCTATGCTGCAGGAAACCCATCTCACAGATAGAGAGCATGTTAAATTAAAGAAAGGGTGGGTTGGGGAATGTTATTTGGCGGCCTATCGGTCTCACAAGCAGGGAGTGGCTGTTCTCCTGCACAAAAATTTACCATTTAAGAAAGAAAGACTCGTGGCTGACCCAGATGCTGGGCGCTATGTCTTTGTGACAGGAACAATACAAGGGGACAGAGTCACGTTTGGGAGCATGTACGCCCCAGCTGTTCATGAACCAGCCTTCTATAGATCACTAATGGCTCTCTTGATAGCGGAACAATTCCCAAATTTGATATTGGGGGGGCATGAACTGTCTGTTTAACCCAGCTCTAGACCATTCAAAGGATAGAGGGGCCCCGAAAGGTGCAATTCGGGAATGTGTGACGTAGATTTAATAGACGGATGGCGAACAGCCAACCCCATGATTAGAGAATATACCTTTTTCTCACACCCACATCGGACCTGGTCTTGACTGGATTATGTTTTACTCCGTCAGAATTGGTATTTCCAGGTTAGTGACATTAAGCACAGTCCGATTCATATATCGGATCATGCGATGGTCATTTTGACATTGAAATGGGGAGGGGGGACAGACATAATCCTGCTACGTGGAAGTTCCCCAATTATCTGCTAGCTAATAAAAAATTTAAAGAGTATATGCAAGATCAGTGGAAACTGTATGTACAAACTAATTCAGCGACAGCTACATCCCGTGCCATTTTTTGGGACACAGGGAAAGCGTTCATGAGAGGAGCTATTATTAGCTTTGTAGCCCATCATAAGCGTAAAGTTAGGGAGCGGAGGACAAATTTGGAGCAACGGCTTAAGGTTCTTGAAGGGAAAGTAGCTAGAGGGGAGGGTGGAGAAAATATACAGCACCTTTTGAATGGAGCTAGGGAAGCCCTTAATAACTTGTTATTGGGAGAGGCTAGGAAAACTTGTCTGTTTGTTAGGAAACATTTTTATGAATGGGGAAACAGACCAAGTACTATGTTAGCCAATTTAATAAGAGGGAAAAGAGGAACGCATCTAATCCATGCTGTAAGGGGGGAAGACGGAGTATTATGGAAGGATGTCGGTGGTATTGGTGATTGCTTCAAGAGGTTCTATCAGAGACTCTACCACTCTCAAGTTGGGGAAGGAAAGGAGGAGATGGTGGACTTTCTGAATGAAATTACCTTACCAAGGATTACAACAGCGCAACGAGAATGGTTACATTCAGTTATAACAAAAGAAGAAATTCTCAAAGCGATTGGGACCCTTAAGAGAGGGAAAACTAGTGGACTGGATGGCTTTCCGGCCGAATATTATAAAACCATGCAGGTCCAATTAATAGAGCATTTAGAGGCTGTGCTCAAAGAAGCCAGAGAAGAGAGAGGAGAGTTGCCATATTCCTGGGGGGAAGCAACAATATGTCCGATTCCGAAAGCAGGGAAAGATTTACTTGATTGTTCCTCCTTCAGACCAATATCCCTCTTAAATTGTGACTCCAAGATACTGGCTAAAGTTTTGGCTAGTAGATTAGAAATATTACTGCCGAAGCTAGTTCACCCAGACCAGACCGGGTTCATCCGGGATAGATATTCCTACCATAATATGTGAACCTTGTTAAATGTAATTTGGGGAGCTCAGCACCAACAGGAGGAGGTTCATATCCTCTCGATGGACGCAGAAAAAGCGTTTGACAGAGTCGAATGGCCATACCTGATGGAGGTTTTGACCCGGTTTGGTCTGGGTGACGACTTTATAGGAATGGTGCAACGAATGTACACAAATCCTAGAGCCAGAGTTCTAGTGAACGGCATGCTGTCGGACAGCTTGGAGTTAAGTAGAGGGACTAGACAAGTATGCCCCGTGTTTCCGCTTTTATTCACATTAGTGCTGGAACCCTTGGCCATAGCCATTCAATCACATCCGGGAAGATGTGGGGGTGCGGGGTAGGACGGGTAAAGAAAAGAAGTTGTCCTTATATGCAGATGATATGCTGCTGTATGTTGTCGGACTGGACCAGTCAATGCCTGTATTACTTAGTTTAATAGAACAATTTTCAGGATATAAGTTAAATTTAGACAAGTCAGAAGAAATGAAAATCGGGTGACCTAATATAGGGAATGCTCTACAGAGTTCGAAATGTGGTCTTAGAACAGCCAAGAAGCCTTCACATATCTGGGAACAAGATTAGGCAGACATACTGAAGCCTTATATAATCTTAATTATGGTCCACTATTGCAGACAGTAATTGCGGATCTGAATAGATGGCAGGAGCTCCCTATTACATGGCTGGGTAGAATTAATTTACTCAAGGTGAATGTTCTGCCACGGATATTATACTGTCTGCAGATGCTTCATATTGGAATCAGGCGGGCGGATATTAAGAAATTAAAAAAGGGCTTTCTATGTCTTTATTTGGTGGGGTAAACGACCTAGGGTGGGTTTGGCTAGACTAAAAGCACCAACAGAGAAAGGGGGACTACAATTCTCAGATCTGGAGGTTCACCATGCGGCCATTCAGTGCCGATATGTTCAAGACTGGGTTGGAAGGCCAGAAGAGGCAGGATGGCTTGATTTGGAGGAGAGGGGATGCCCTGGCAGGATTTCCACCTATCTGTCAGAGGTTGGAGGGCTTTTCTCGATCTACCCAATCCTAATCCCTTAGCTAAGGCAGTCTTAGAGAGCTGGAGAGGAATGAGTAAGAGAAGGGAGGTGGGACGGGAGGACACGTTACTCTTACCCTTGAGAGGGAACCCTTTCTTCCTTCCTGGCGTAGAAGATAAAGGACATTGGGAATGGGAGGCAAGGGGTGTTCACTGTTTAAGACAGCTGTTTAACCGGAATGGACTAGACTCATATGAAACTATACAGGCTTGGACTGGGCTGGGCCACCAACACTTTTTTCGCTATCTACAACTCAGCCTATATTGGTTCTATTGGTAGGCTACAAAATTCAGAGTCTACATGGGAACAAATTGAACAAATAATTGTGGGGCAAAAAAAACCAAGGGCACTATTCAAAGAATAGCCAGGGAGGAGAAAACTTGGTTTCCAGACAAGACACATAGCACTAAAATGCTCTGGGAGAGAGACCTAGGGACTCCTATATCGGAAGACGCTTGGAAATTAATAATTCAACTCCATCAGGGCATACTGTTGTGCAATAAATATAAAGAATCTTATTATAAATTTTGCCACAGACTATATTGTCCACCACTGGTTGTTCATAAATATAACCCGTCAATATCTCCTATATGCCCGAGAATCCTAGATGTAATAACAACCTAGCTTCATATTACCATTATTTTTGGGCTTGCGCGGTATTACAGGACTTTTGGGGAAAGACAGTAGCAGAGATACGAAAGATAACAAGACAGCAATATGCTAATTCACCATTACTGCTGCTTTTTGGTATAGAGGAAGTAGAAGATGGGGAATGGGCCCCTGTTAAAAGATGGCTTAGAGTGGTATTATTCATGTCCAGACACTGTATCCTTAATACCTAGGTAAATGTGGTGAAACCTACCATATCCCAATGGAAGGCTCTGATATTGCAAGCCCTCACGTTGGAACGATTGACGAACGTCATTAAGGATAAGGAGGAACTGTTTCAAACAATATGGCAGCCATATTTAAAGTCCCTCACAGTTGCCGACAATATTATGTTGAGGGAAGGATGGTTGTAATAAGAATGATCTGGGGCGACTGTGAATTATAGATGAACTTCTAGGGGTAAAGGGGATATTGGGGCTCCCCATTCCTTGCGTCTCCCCTCCCACTGATAGAGGATGGAAAAATAACCTATCTGTGACTGGTTTTAAGGTATGATTGATTAAGAGAATGGATCGATTGTATATAAGTTATGTATTTTAATATGCGTGTAATGTAACACTTATGTTGGCATGTCTGTTCATTATAAGAAAATCAATAAACAAATAATGCAGCAAAAAAAAAGTCAGTTCTACTCATCTTTCTACACCACTGTGACACACGTTACCAATCAGGCAGCAGGGCTTGTGATGCAACAATGAGTGAGATCTCATGCTGATGATGATCTCACAGGAGGAACAGAAATGTAAATGTTTGCTTCCAGGTAAAACACCGCTTTTCATATCACACTCAATACTATTAGGTAGAAAACCACCTTATCAGCACATAGAAAAAGAAAAACACTTCAGAAATAGAAAGAAAGAAGGAACTACTTTTAATCATTACAAAATGTTCTGCCTGAGCCAGCCCAGTGGCATGGAGGGCTGAGGTGCTGGGCGCCTCACCTCCTGTGACGCCGGTGATCTGGGTTCAGGAATGGACGCAGGTCCCTTGGAGGGGGCCAGCTAGGGAGGAAGAATTAAGCATCTCAGGGACAGCTCTACTCCCTCAGGGAGAGGGAGAAGTGCGTCTCGTTAGGTGGTGGCCATGTAGAAGAGCAGTGCGGTGGGATGGCAGGGAAGACTTCCCGCCTTCTTGACGCCATGGGGTGTCTCTGCAGAGGCGGAGCTTGTGGGCCCTCTCCCCCACAAGTCTCACATCGGTGGCTGGACTCTCCAGGGTCCTCTGGCACAGTACGACTGGCAACAATAATAGGTAAGTTCCAGAGAAGCCAGGAGACTGGGCTGGGGGACTGGTCCAGAATGGAGCCAGGTCAGCAGTACTAGAGATAACATTCAGTTAGTTATTTTATTTACTGGGTTTTGTTAACTGGATAGGCCCACTGAGACAGAAAGTCCATTTTTCAGGGGCAACCTAGATTAGTTAACAAGTAATAGAAACATAGACGTATCAAATATCGTAATACAAGCAAATATACAAACAGTAACAAGCAGGTAACCATTTACAATGGTAGGAATAGGTGCCGAGACACAATACATAAATACATGTTAATAACTTTAAGATCAATCACAAATCACAGGCTAGAGAGGAGCAATTCTGAGGTGGGGAAAAAATACCAAGCATGAGCCAACATATTCAATGGCAGCAGCCGCAGTGACTCTTCTCCAGGCAAAGAGTCTTGACACCATTTTTGATATTAGTTAAAGTTCCACAGTCCTGCATTTCTGGAGAAGGATTATTTCAAATTTTTGGAGCAAAGCACCTGCTGCATGCCTTAAGAGTTTGGAGCATCCAGGAGGGAACTGGACAAGGGATGAAGAGTTCTCCACTGCAGCTTAGGCTTCAGACTGTCCCACAGACTATGGGGAGGAGAACCAAGCACTACTTTGTGTGTAAATCATAGGGCAGGGCATTCCAACCTACAATCTAAGTATTCTAAATACTAATTAAAAAATAAAATGTACTGCCTGCTATTTTTTTTGCACTACAAGCTCTTTAATACGAGTTTTAAGAATTCTGATTGTGTTGCACAACTGCCTTAGTTTACGGAACGGCTGGCTAAGCAATTCAGGCAATAAAGCATAAAGACAGCAGTGTAGTGGGCACAGCACCCCGCTGTACAGAGAAGATGTCAGGCTCTAATCCCACCACAATCACAGACTCACTATGTAACACTGATCAAGTCCCCATCCCCTCCCTCCCCCGCTATTAGCTGTAAAAGTGGGGAGGAGGAATCCACTGTAAACATGATGCTGCACCTGACTTAGGCTATCCTGAGTAAATAAATGACATTATAGATGGGAGCATCCTGACTAATCACACAACTTTTAAGTTGCATGTCAGATAGTTTTACTTCTGTAAGAGTGTCTCATGTAGAGCCGCCCACTGGCACGGTGTCTGTCTCCAACACAGATGTCCCGGGTTTGGATCCAGGAAGTCAGAGGGACGGCTGGGGGGAGAAGGATCGAACATCCTAGGGACGACTCTCCTTCTCTGGGGGGGATCTGGCCCAAGTCAGATCCCTAGTGGAGGTCGTGGGTCTCGCAGCAACTGGCACCTACATACCTTTGGAGGAGTGCAGACGCTGGTGTCATTGCACGTCACGCCTCCTCAAAGGGGAAAAATCAGCAGCCGCCTCTATGATACCCTGCCTGCTCTCCCGGCCCCTGGCATTCCAGACCAGGCAACCTATCCCATCGTCCACTGCATCCAGCACCATCCGCACTGGTGGGCAAGTCAGGGAGGCACTGCCAGTTGGTACCCACGCCGGCCTTCTCCTTTTGTTGTGGGGTCGCGCTGGTGAGGTGGCCGTACCCCGGGGCAATCCAGGGCTATCACCTGTAGGGTAGGTCCCGGGGAGGATGGTTGAGGTGCAAAAAAGGTGACAGAAAACGCATAATAAATAAATAATTAAAAAAAGAAGAGTGTCTCGTGCTGTGCCATACTACCAAGGTTCTTGGTAGTGCCACTCATGCCGCACACTCTGGAACTATTATATAGAGAGAAAAAGGAAATAAAAAAATATAAATAATTAGCGTATGATCTATAATTTTAAAGGGATGCTAGGAGGGCCTGTTATGGATACCTTCTGTTCGCAGTTCTCTTGTCCTAAGAACATGACCGGCGATACTCTTATATTCATGAGAGGCCCTCTTAGCATCCCTATAAACTTAGAAACAAAACTTCTTTTTGCTTTACCACTGTTAATGTAAACTCAGATCTCATTTTATTTTATCTATGACAGTATATCGAGCATCATGTATACTTTAAACCAATGAATTGGGATCACTAGACCTAGAACACATCATGTCAATAAGTGACAGTTTGTTAAAATATGAAGTACTCCCTCGCTGCAATGTCTGATAGCTGTGGGAACAACACTGCTGCAACTTCACCATAGCTGAATCCTTCAAAGTCCTGCTTATTCTCCACTGGGATGAGTGCTGGCTTGTGGATGAGGAGTCTTTTTTAACTCTTACCCTCTGGTTCCCCACTTGCAATCAGGGGGATAGGTCCTTTTTGACAAGGGACCTACTTTCCTGGAGGTGTAGAGTTCCGCAATGCTGCAGCAATACCGAGGAAAATCTTGCAGCCAAACTGGTTGGTGTACAATACTGTCCCGCTCCCCCCAGGTATGTCGGTTCTTTCAGCATACAAACTGTGTAAGAGGGAGAGATGGCTTACCCAACACCCTGATGTAGACTAACTTGTCAGAAAAAAATACAGTACCCAGCCATTATCATAGTTTCTGCAAGGTGCAAACGCAGGCTGGTCAGCGTCTTAACAGTCCTGAGCTACAGCACTCTTTATGTTTGTTACAGCACCAATTACAAGAAATATAGGTTACTCACCTGTAACAGGAGTTCTAGGAATGGTATATGTTGTTCATCCACACTGTCTGGCAGGTAACCTTGCCACTTTAAATCTTGCCGGAAGGTCTTCAACCTGGCTCCTCCCACCCACCCGGGAGGTAAAACTCTCGGCTCCGCCCCATGACGCCAGATCTGACCCGCTGGAAGCTCAGGTTGTGCATCGAAGCTGGGGAGGTCGGGTGGGACGTGTGGATGAACAACATATACCATTCCTAGAACTCCTGTTACAGGTGAGTAACCTGAATTTTTAGGGACATGGATATGTTGTTCATCCACACTGTCTGGCAGACTCCTAGCAGTTCTCCAGGAGGAGGGAGGCAAGGCACACACCCCCTACTTAGGGAACAGAGACTGGAGAACTGAGGCCCCAAAACCAGCATCCCGGCGTGACTCAAGGTCGATGTGGTAATGGGTGATGAAGGTGTGTGCTGACTTCCAGGTAGCAGCCCTACAGATTTCCTGGATAGGGACGTCCCTGGAAGCAGCCACCGATGCAGCAGTATGGCGGGTAGAATGAGCTCTTATCCCTCTGGGAGGCTCCATGCCTGCCAACTTATAGCAGAGATCTACGCAGGAGGTGACCCACCTGCCTATCGTCCGCTTGGCTGCAGGTCTGCCAGGTGCGGCTTCAGCGTAGGTGACAAACAGCTGGCTAACTTCTCCCGATTTCTGCCGTAGCCTCTATAGTAAGAGAGCCCTTCTAGGGTCCAGAGTATGGAGCCTATATTCGGCCTCCAAGGTGTGATTGGGGTAGAACACCGGCAGAGTCAACACCTGGTTAAGGTGAAACTCCGGCACCACCGTCAGAAGGAATTTCGGGTGGGGGCGCAGGACAACCTTGTCCCTGTGGAAGACCAGGTAAGGAGACTTGATGCAGAGCACCTGGAGCTCTCCCATCCTTCTGGCTGACGTGACAGCCACCAAGAAGGCGGCCTTCCACGACAGGTGAGAGAGTTCACACCTGTGCATTGGCTCGAATGGCTTGCCCATGAGCTTTGCCAGTACCAGCAGTAGATCCCACGGAGGTGGAGGTTCTCGCACTGAAGGGGAAATGTGATCAAGGCCTTTGAAAAAGCGCCAGACCACCTTCTCCTGCGCCACCGACTGCTTCCCGGCCCGCGCCCGCTAAGCAGAGATGGCTGCCAGGTGCACCTTAAGGGTCGTCAACCTAAGCCCTTGCTGAGAAAGGGACCAAAGGTAGTCCAATATGCTCACCAAGGAACAGGAGGAAGGGTTCAGGCCCTTGCCCTGGCACCAAATGGAAAATCTCTTCCATTTGAAGGCATAGCATTTTCTGGTCGACTCCTTATGGGATGACCTCGTCGGAAAGACCCAAGGCCTGGAACTCTAGCCACTCAGGAACCAGGCCGTCAGGTGCAGGGATTGAAGGTCCGGATGGAATACCTTCCCCTGATTGACTGAGAGCAGGTCCGGGCGAGCTGGAAGCTGCCTCGGGAGCCTGGAGCTGAGGCTGAGGAGATCTGGGTACCAGTACTGGCGGGGCCAGTCTGGGGCTATCAGAATCACCTGCGCCTTGTCCCTCCTTGCTTTGAGAAGCACCTTGTGCATCAAGGGGAACGGGGGAAAGGCGTAGAAGAGGCCCGGGGTCCACGGCCTCGAGAAGGCATCCCCCTGCAGCGATCCCTGCTGAGGGGGGGCGGCATGGAACAGCCTCAGCTTCGCATTCTCCCTGGAGGCAAACAGGTCCACCTGAGGTGTGCCCCAATGGGAGAATAGATCTTGTACTACCTCTGGCAGGAGAGACCACTTGTGGGACGCAGCCCCTATCCGGCTTAGGGCATCGGCCAGGGTGTTGGAGGCTCCTGCCACATAAATGGCTAGGAGATCCGCCTCCAGGCTGCGCACAAGTGACCAGATGTGGAGAGCTTCCTTGCATAGAAGCATGGAGCGCGTCCCGCCTTGGCGGTTTAGATAGTACACGGTCATGGCGTTGGCCGTCTGGACCCGGACCACTTGACCTCGAAGAAACGGAGCAAAGGCGGTGAGAGCTAGGCGGACCGCTCAGAGCTCCAGCAGGTTGATGTGGCATCGGGACTCTCAGGGACCAGAGGCCGTGCGCTCGGTGTTCCCCCAGATGGGCACCCCAACCCATCAGAGAGGCATCGGTCGATAGAGAGACCATCGGCTCAGGGCGGACAAACGGGATGCCCTCCTGCAGATGAACTGGAACGGTCCACCACTGGAGAGCGTTCCACATCTCCTGGGTCACCGTCACTAGCTGGTCCAATGGATCGCAGCGTTGGGACCACTGGCTGGCCAGCCCCCACTGAAGGGGTGCATGTTCCAGCGGGCCCAACGGACCACGCTGGTACAAGCCGCCATGAGACCCAGGAGGTGCAGGAAGTCCCGGGCAGGACGCAATTGCCCAACCAGAAATGATTGGGCAAAGGAGGAAAGAACCTCGACCCTGTCCGCCGGGAGCCGTGCCCTGGCTCGAAGAGAGTCGAGCTCTGCCCCAGTGAAAAGAATCACCTGCTTCGGCTCGAGTTCCGACTTGGCCTCATTGATGAGGAGGCCGACCTGAGAGCAAACCTGGAGGGCCAGATCTCTGGACCGCTCCACCTCCTGTCCGGAGGGGGCTGCTATCAGCCAATCGTCCAGGTAAGGGTAAACCCGGACCCCTCAGCGCTGCAGGAATGCTGTCACCACTGCCATGCATTTGGTGAAGACCCTGGGAGATGGAGATAAGCGGAAGGGCATGGCTTGGAACTCGAAAAGGGATCCCTCCGCTCGAAAGCGAAGGAACCTCTGATGTGACGGACGGATAGGGACGTGAAAGAATGCATCCTGCAGGTCCAGAGAGCAGAACCACACGCCGTGTTCCAAGGATGGTATTATCTGAGCCTGAGTGACCATCCTGAAGGTTCGAGACCTTAGGAACTTGTTTAGGTCGTGCAGGTCGAGAATGGGGCGCCAGCCCCACGTCCGTTTCAGAACCAGGAAGTACCTGGACACGAACCCCGGGTTTGAGGGGGGTCCGCCACCTCTCTTATCACCTCCTTCTCGAGGAGGAGGAGAGTGATGTCGGCTCGGCGAGCTGACAGCGAGGCTTCGGACCCCGAGGCCCCCCGAGGTGCAACGGCTCTGAAGGGTGGAGTCTGCTCGAACTCCAGAGGCAGGCCCTTTCCCACCACCTCCAACACCCACCAGTCTGTGGTGATAACGGACCAGGCGGAAAGAAAGTGGCAGAGCCGCCCCCTCACGGGGGCACCTGGGGTGAGGCGATGGGGTTGGGAGCAACACCCCTCAACCCGTCACTGGGCAGGCTTGGAGGAAGGACCGGCCGAGGGACCTCCAGGGCCTTTACCTCCCTGCTTCCTGGAGGTGGAAGCCGCGGGCATGGATTTGGGACGCCAAGTGCGAGCCTGCTGGCCCTGATGCTGCTGGGCCGGACGTGCCGCGGGCGCGGACAGATGAAAGGGCTTGCGTTGCGGTCTGCGGCCCTTGTCCCTCTGAGCGGATGAGATCGAGTCCAAAGTGGCATTGGACTTTTCGATCCCCTGGAGGTGGCCTTCCACTCCAGGGCCGAAGAGGTCGGTCCCCAAGAAGGGGACATCCGCCAATTTGTGCTGGGTATCCACTGTGAAGGTGGATATCCTCAACCATGCCCGGCGGCGCATAGCCACTGTGGCCGCAACTGACCTGGCGCATGAGTCTCCAATGTCCAGAGCAGTCTGAAGTTGCTGCTTGGCCACCGCCCTGCCCTGGTCCCGCATCTGCCTAACCGTGGTCTGCAGGTCAGCTGGAAGATGAGGGACTACCTCATCCAGGGAGCCCAACAGGGCATGGGAGAAATGTGCCATAAGCACGGCCGATCTGGCCTGATGAAGGCCAAGGGAGGACGCAGCGTAGACTTTTCGCCCGGCATAGTCCAATTTCTTGGACTCCTTGTCGGGAGGTTTGTCCACGTCCCTAGCGTTTCCGGCACGCCGGAAAAAGCTGTCGGTAACTAACTCCTCGGCTGAGGGATGTTCCGAGAAACTGGACAGGGAACCGATAGGGACAGCATACTTCCTGGCCATCCTGGCCTAAGGCGCAGGGCAGAAAGCAGGGCGCTGCCAGAGCTCTAAGGCCGGGCCCACAATGGCCTCGGCCACAGGAAAGGCCTCCGAAGGGGAATCCCCTCGGTACAATATCTCCGTGAGGGGATACTTGGCCCGCTTGGATACGGGCTTGAGCTGCATCCCGGTGGACTCCGAGATGAGCCTGAGCAAACCCAGGAAGGACGAAGGGCTGTCGTCCAGCGACTGACCTCCAGAAGACTCAAAGTCCACTCGCCTGGAAAAAAGGGAGGAATCGTCGTCGGACTCAGAAGAGTCCGCAAAGAGCTGCCTCGGGCCTGAGCGTGACAGACAGCCTATGGGGCAGACCCTGAGCCGACCGAGAGTTCTTGGTCGGAGCTCCAAACAGCGGCTGTGGAGGCAGAGGTTCCACCGGAATCGGTGGAGCAGCTGGTTTTGGCCGAACAACCGGCCTGGGAACAGGCTCCTCGGGTAAGACGAGGGGTTGTTTCCGGTCATTCCGTGACAGCTATTTAATGGCCGGGAAGGCGGCGGCGCCGCTTGTCCCCGGTCAGAAGGAGCTGTTGCCACATGAAGTCCTCGATTGTCGACGTAACTTATGTCGGGTTTCCTCATCCGAGGAGGGAGGACGAGGATGAGCGGGCGACGCCGCCACTGCTGCGCCGGTGACTGCCTGCGACGGCGGATCGGCTGGACCGCCAAGAAGTCCGAGACCAAGAACCTCGGCCTTTCCGAGGACGCGCGGGAGGGACGGGTGGAACCGCCTCCCTCAGCTCGGAGAGTTCACCCGAGGGCTCTGGAACCAGAGGCACTGGCAAGCCCGCTGATCAACCTCACCGGGGAACCGGTGAGAGGATTTCGGCTTCACTGGTCGACAACCCGTCCAACGGGTCGAGAAAGATCTCGACTGCGTCGACGGGAGTCTCGGTCAACTGACCTGACGGGGACACCGTGAGACCAGTGGCTGAAGCCGAACGATTGACCGAAGTCGATGGCCGACAACTCGAGGAGAGGGACCTTTCCCGCTCCCAAGGGCGTCGATGGAGGGACTGACCCTTGTCTTTCTTCTTGGACCGAGAATAAGGTCCAGCAGAAGTTGGTCCTTCTCCTAGTGGAGAGGGCAGACAAAGCTCCTTAAGGAAGCTGTGTAAGAGGAACCCAGGAGGCCGGATAAATGCCGGTCGAGAAGATGCCACGGCGCCTCCTCGTCGAGGCGATCATCTGCTCTAGCTGATCTGCCACGGAAACCACCGACCGGGCCTCTTTTGACTTCACCGGAGGAAAATGTTTCTCAGGGCGCCCCAGTTGTAAATGGGCAGCATGGTCTTCGAGGACGTAGGCTGAGAAGGAAGAGCACAGGTCGCAAGCCTGCGGGTTGTGCTCAAGGCCTAAACAGTAGACACACGTGGAGTGCGGATCCGTCAGAGACATATTCTGCCCGCAAGGGCACCTCCGAAAACCGGGAGTCGATTTGTCCATCACAGCCGAGAGGGATAGAAAACCGAAGTCTATAATGCAAAAAACTTTTAAATTCGGAAAACCAAAGAATTAGGAACCAGTCTTATACGCAGAGCGTTAAGGAGAGAACCTGAGCTTCCAAGCGGTAAAGAAGATCTGGCATCATGGGGCGGAGCAGAGAGTTTTACCACCCGGGTGGGTGGGAGGAGCCAGCTTGAAGACCTTCCGGCAAGATTTAAAGCGGCAAGGATACCTGCCAGACAGTGTGGATGAACAATATATCCATGTCCCTAGAAGTTGTATTACTGACCACAAATGCAAAATTCACTCTCTCTGTCTGTCACTCGCAAATACATATGCATGTAGCCCACCTGCCAATAGGGGGCTAATTGTATTTTGTTACTTACCATTAAATTGTAGAGCATCAAGATAATGTTCTCTAGTGAGTTACATCTTTGGAACTGTAAGCCGCTAGCATCAAGACCACTCAGAAACTTTTGCCTAGCTGGGGTCGCCCACACTGACAGACGTTAGCGTCATCTATATGTAACCCCCCTACAAATGGAGGTTTTCTAAGGTTTCCTAAAATGTCCTCCTGGGTTTGCCCAATGCCCACTGCCTAGCGGGTGTTCTGTGTCTCAAATAGTTTGAATATGCCTGTATGAGACTGCATTGATAGCCTCTGTGCCTGTCTCTTTAAGAGCTGTCTATTTTCGTAGGATATAATTAATCTGGGTGGGGACCGAGTGGTTTTAGGCTCGGAATCCCGTCCGGGCTGTGGTATTGCTGCTTCATTCTGGCATTGCTATGTGCGCAGAGGGAGCCCTTTTAGGATTTGTGATTGCTGTTCATCTGCTTTAATAATTATAATATAGAAGTTTGTCTAACCCGCCTTCCTTTGCAACAGGGACTTTCTGCTTAGAGCCACCATTTTGGACCAATCGGTACCTCGGGAACCTTAAAATGGAGACTGTCCCCAGAGGTCTTGTGGGAGTGAATTTCTGTAGGAATTGTAGTTTTCACTGTTGTCGCCTAAATGGACCTGGAGGGGGAGCCCTTTCTGTGACAGACAGATGGATCAACCAACCGACCCTTCTGGATCACTGGGGGAAATCCCAGAGCTGCCTGCAGCAGTGTGTCAGTCAAGAGCTGGAGTTTGGAGAGTGAATAGCACGAGCAATTGGAGCAGCTGCTATTGCGTGGTAGTGCAGGGATTCAGTGGGGAGGCTGTGTCTGGCCTGACTGCTACCATCTTCCAGTGTGAAGAAGCCTGCAAGTTAAATCAGACTATACCCGAATATTGTTTGTTGAGACCTGAAATCTGAATTGAGAGATAGCGAATTTCGACTGGTGTGGACCGAAGACTTGCTCCAGAAGCGATCGGCCTGTCAGGGTCCTGAAGAGAACTGCAGAGCATACGGTTTGTGCAGAAACCCTGCCTATTTGTGGTATCTTGCTGTTTTATTTATAAGTGTGCGGAATGTGCTGTGTGGGTTACGATTTGGTTCCCCACCATTGAATGTGTTATACTAGCTGGAAGCTGCTCCAGCATTTAAACGGACTAAATCTGAACCGTCTGCTGTGGACTGGGCCCTACTGTCTCGGCCTACACTGCTGCTTCCTCCGCAGAGACTTATCCAACGAAAGACCCACTTGGGGATTCGGCTCCCTGTTCAACACCATCGAGCAGGCAGCGACCACCACGGTGTGTCGTGTGGGCTCTGCCTCCCCTGGCAAGGCAGAACAACATCCAGAGCGTCTCATCAGTCCTGTCTCCTGGTCTGGGTAACGTGAGCAACCAACAGAGTAGCTCCCTGCAACAAAGTTACAATCATTGTGTGTCATCTGATTTACTTCTTTGGGTTTGTCATCACAAACTGAGCCATCCGGCTCCAGAATACAAATTTTAAGTTAAAATGCATGTTGATTGTTTTCTTTCCTAAGGGCCCTAGCAACAGCTGCAATGCCGGCCTACCCCAGGCAACGCTTCAGGCTAGCCTGAGTTACAAATGGGTACCCAGAGTGTGCGACTGTGACAGAGGGACTCTTAGTGCATGCATATGTGGCCTGAATAAATCAGACCTGAAATCAACTGCTAGTCTGCTACCCCACCCTTGTTCACGCCCCCTGAATAAATCATATTCTATTCTTTCTGCATCTAACTTGGCTAGTGTCTACCTTTGTGGAGGGGATATTGCAGTGTCACTGAACTGTTATATTGCAGGTCTCATTTTACAGGGGGTCTCCAGGGCCTTTGCAGCTGATCCAGCCCCGGTGGTAAGTGTACAGAGTGTGGGTTCAGTATTATCATCATCATATGGTATTTGTGATTGTTTATCTGCTACCTGTTTAGGCCACTAGAAGGGTTAGTTTGGTGGGGGGGGCCGCCTACAGTGTCCCGGAGGACTATACCCACAGCAGTTACGCTATCCCAAAGCCATTCCTCCGGGTGGAGGCACCTGTTCACTTAGCACAGGCCCCTCAACCTGTGCCTAGTCACGCAGGCAGGGGTAGTAATCCCTTGGGAGAGCACCACCTAGGGGTTACATATACAATGTGGGCAACTCCATACCTCCATAGTTCCCCACTGAAGGCAAGCCTGGGGGATACTAAAACTAGCAGGGCCTGGAAGACCAGATCCAGCCACAACTACTGTAGGACAGGAAGAGGACTGGAACAACAATAAGCACCATCGAAGCTCCACAATAAAATCAGAGCCACAAACCTATCTTGACTACTCCATCTACAGAGATCGATAGAGGGCTGGAGGCTGGGTGGGTGAGCTGTGGCACACTGGAGAAGATTCTCTCTAAGATCTACTCTTACTGGTAAGTAACAAAACTATCTTCTTTGATGATATCTTCTCAGTCAGCCACACCTTTAGAACAATTTCCAAGCAATACACATGACTCGGGGACATCCAACAGATACTATCAGGACAGCAGACCTTGAAGTACTGTGAGGCCAAAACCCACGCGTCTGCAAAAAATAATGTCCACACTGTAGTGCTTAGTGAATGTATGGAGAGCACTCCAGGTGGCCACAGCGCAAATGTCGGCTGCACAGACACAGCGAGAGCAAGCCACAGAGGCAACACCCCTCGTGGAATGTCCCTTGACAGATTCCAGCAACTCCTTGCCGTGCTTCCGGAAACAATATGTAACACAAGATGCCAACCAATTGGAAAGACGTTGTTTAGAAATGGTATTTTCTTCCCTACCAGGGAAAAAAGAAACAATTTGGAGGGCATCCTACAATCCTTAGTCCAATCCAAAGAGAACTGTAAGGTCCTAAGCATATCCAAAGAATGCAACAAGCCCCCGCCCCTAGATTAGACAGGAAGTGAAATATACCGACAAGTGTACAGCCTGATTTTTTATCATTTGGTTAGGGTTTATTGTGTATGGAAATCAGTGGCTACAAAAAAGTTGTTGTGTATGTTCTAAAAGTTGTTCTGCATATTTTAAAAGTTGTTGTGCACATTCTATCAAGCAGCGTACCTGTGTCTGCTACCGCTGACTCCCGCCTGGCACCCCCTTTTGTTTTGACTGAATCAACTGACTGTTGTCAGGAGTGCTACCCTCTGAAGCTCTACTCTCCTTCGAGTTGTTGAGTCCATGTAAGCAATAATACATGACATGGTGTTAAATGTAATAGGCAGCGATGTGCTGCTACATATTTAACAGGCTCTTAGGTGTTAACAACTGGATCCCTACTCATCTTCTTCTATCCGCTTTAATTGGGGATGACAAAATTTAACAACCACCTCTAAAGAACCTGTGAGAGGCCTCTTCAGCACTGGTACTAAGTGTACTACACACCCTGGGAAGTTAGCTACAAGCTCACGCGCAGTAAACCTAGAACAACCAGTGCCCTGGAGTGCCTTATTGCACTTATAAAGTGATTTTTTTTGTGCAAATGTAAACAAAAATGTATAAAAAAAAACTACTGCAAATGATAAACATACTGCAATTTTTGGTAGCATAGCCCCTCTGCCAGAGGACTGCCATCAGAGGGTGCTAATGTGTTGGTGCTGTGCATCTTCTTGGTATTTCTGTTCTCTGGATCTAA
Organism: Neoceratodus forsteri; assembly: GCA_016271365.2. Classification (NCBI taxonomy): domain Eukaryota; kingdom Metazoa; phylum Chordata; order Ceratodontiformes; family Ceratodontidae; genus Neoceratodus; species Neoceratodus forsteri. The sequence continues at coordinate 151,788,529 of CM028131.1, read as the reverse complement.
AGCTTGTACTCTAGTTATACCCAGTATTTTAATGTTGTTTTAACTGTACTTACTGAAATCTATTTGTACCTGCTGCTACGTATTGGTTTTCTGTAACTTTACAGTTGCTGTGACACTTCTCAACTTGTTTGGTTATATTGATGCTTATACTCTTTGACCATATTGTAACCTCCCAGGCTGTGCCTGAAAAGACAACTTTGTGTCTAATGCACTTACCTGATCACCAAACATGAAATAAATTGTTGGCGCAGTGGGGGGTGGGGGGTGGCATGCTACAGGAGTGAACATACAGCCAAACCAAGCAGGAGTCAGCATAAGTGCTGTGTGAGACTGAAAAAGAAACCAAGCTTTTAGCAAAACTGACTTCCTGGGTGCCTACTTGGTGGTAGTAAGTACTGCTGCTTGGATAATTATTACTTCAGCAAGAAAAACAACAGTGGCCATTTCAGATCAAAAATGTAAAGACTGGCAAAGATTTTTTTGCCAGTTATGCATTCTGGTTAGCAGGGACTTGTTTTATTTTAGCCATTGGTTCTCCCAAGGCCATGGCTAGAAACAAGACTTGGCCAATCAGGATACAGGATTTTCCCTATCCATTTTATAAAGGCAGCTAAAGCACCAGCAATCCTGTAACCCTACCTTTTTTGCACTTTTAACTTATTCTTTTCTTGCCTCCTTCCCAAACACAGTAGTAAAGTAACCTTTTTTGGGCCATTTTGATTCTGCTTTAGAATTTCGATTACTAGGTTTCAAACACACACGGCTGTTTCCAGGTCTTAAGCCAAATCCAAATCCTGAGTTTTGGAAGGATCAGTGATCGACTGGCACCATTGTTTTAGTGCCTGAACTAGATCAGCAGGTAACATGCATTGTTTGCCGAGTTGATCAGAGACAGACAACAGACACCATGGTTGTAGGAAGGTACACTAGTCCAAGTAAGCTACAGCTTAGAAGCGGACTGGAGAGGGGGTGGCATTCTGGGCCCCGACAACTGATTTTGGTTACTTGTACTATCTGACATCCATCCCTAATAGTGTTATAATGTGAACGCTGTGCTGGGTTTAGATTAAATATAATGTTAAATGCATAAAACTAAGTACTGTCGTATCTTCTACTCTTATTGCACAGTTCCTGACGTACATATGCCGATCGCCTATCGACACCCGCACTGTGAACGACAGCACAGTGACGACATCGACAGGTTGCTGTACTGTCACCGCAGGAACCGGCACTGCTTTCTGGGGGTCCTGCACCCCCTCCCCGAATCATCTCCGACTCAAGAGTTGATTAGCTTAATTATGGGGGGCTGAGCCCACTCCATGAGGGTTTCGGAGGCAAAGCCCCTCGAAGAAAAAGAAGTCTACACTGAACGGTTCGATGCCTACCGCAACTGCGGTCAACACAGAGCCATCACTGTAATGTTGGTCAACAACAAAGTTGTGGAACTGGCGTTGTAGAACCCCTGATATACAAAATGGTGTATACAAAGTGTCTAACAAATATGTACACGTCCACAATGGGGTCGAGGTGGCAAAGAGGCACTAAAAGGATCTGGTTATAAATTTTTCTAGCTACACCACTGAGAGACCTTGCTTTATGAGCTGACTGAAAACAGGCATGAGACACGGATTCCTGAAGTGATCAGACAAAGGCAACAGGCACTGACTGCTTCCCTAGCCCATCAGACACAAGCACCAGATGGTACTTCCTGAGCTGATCTGAGACAGATAGCAAACACCTACTTCCTGAGCTGATCTGAGACAGATAGCAAACACTGACTCCTGAGCTGACTAGGACACAGGCAACAGATATTGCTTCCTAATCTTACCAAACTGCCAACCTACAAAATCAAAGTTGAAGTACGACGGTATAGTAAGAGAATATGCAATTCAATGTTACAGCACTGTTATTTATTTTGTTTAATCTATTTACTGAGTTTATATAAGCATACACATGACAACACAACACAGAATAGCACTGTTATTTTAACTCACTAGATGTGCCGGCTACCAAAGCACTTCATTTACCAACCCTCCCCCTTCGAATACTCGTGTACTTACAGCAGCTGGTTCTCTGGGCTGCTCTTCATTTGACCTCTGCAACACATTAGCATTGAAGCAAGCCCTTAAAGCCCTAATCAATAACAAACTTTACTCTTTCACCATTACTCACATCGGTAATCTCAAAAAAAAAAAACTTCAGAAGGATGTGAAAAAAGGAACTAACCACGGTGAAGAGTTTTCTATCCAAGTAATGGCTTAAGAGCTCTTGGTGTCTGTGCTCCGTGACGGGTAGCATATGTGGAAGATGGGTTAGCAAAAGTATATCAAACCATCCTGTTCCAATCAAGCTTCTAGATCACTGTTTATACCGGCCTGGGTTGGCTTTCCCCTGCTGCTATAGGGAAATGGGAAGGGGGAAATTGTTTAACCAGGAAAGGCACACTAAGTTGTAGCTCATTTCCGGGTGTGACCTGGGAGCACAAGGAAGTTAAGTTACTTGCTTAGGGCAAGAGGGGGCTGATGGGATTCAAACCTAGGTCTCCAGGTTTGCAGCTCGATGACCTTAACCACTACAATATACTGCCTCCTAAGAGGCACCTTTAATCTTGGATATATCATTGACAAGGTACTTCAACACCAAACTCCCTCCTCCTTAGCTGCATGTGTTGTAAATACAGATTGTGCCCATACCCCGAGATCTCCAGGTTAGTCATTACTGTGTAACCCCCCTGCAAATGGGGGTTCCCAAAAGACTTCCAGGAGCTTGCTTGAATGCTCCAAGCCTGAATGGTGTTTGGCATTTAAGCCATTTATCAGTGAGTGTTTTTAGAACCTCTGGTACTGTCTCTTTAAGAGCTGTCTGCTTGCAGACATAATTAGTTTGTATGGGGGACTGTGTGTTACTTTGATTGAGTACCACTCGAGCTGCTGCCAATTCACTTCATTTTTGCAGTCACTAGGAGTGCAAAGGGAACCTATCTGAAAGATGTAACTGTTTGCCAGAAACCATTTAGAGTAATAATGAAATTACAGTTTGTCTAACCTGCTTTCTTTGCAGTCAGAACTGTGTCTGCTAGTTCCCATTCTAGTTTTGAACTGCTGAACTGGACCAATCAGTGTGGGGTAAGCTAGCTCTAAAATGGTGCCTTGGACGAATCAGAACTTGGACTCATAATCTGAGCCAGCCACAAGAGGATTGTATGGGCAGTGACTCTGGGAGATGTAGTTTAGACTTCAGTGCCTTTTGGACCAACAGCAGCAGTCTATTGTGAGTGACAGCCAATCCAGTCAAGAACTGGGAGGAACTCAAAGGAAGTGCTCGGTTTTGTCGGTTGGAGTTTCAGTTGAGCTTTGGCAGTGAAGAAGGAAGGAGCCTGTGCTTTTTCAGTGTGCAGTTTTAGTCAAAAAGCGTGTGTAAGGCCCAGAGTTCGGTCTGCAGCTTGTGTAACAGCTTGTTAGGACTGAATCCGTCCTGTGAAAAGAATCAAAGGATCTCTGAAGAGTAGAAACCAGGCTCACCCTGTAGAAGACTGGAGGAATTGCTGAAAATTGCACTCGGTCTGTCAGGAACTGAATCTGCTGTGTGTTCTCCCGGTATTGTGCAGTAATTGCGATCGGGATACAGATGCAGCCTGCCTGGTATAGTGCTTTCTTTTATATGGATGTGTGAAGAGGTTTGTGTACCTCAAGTGAGCCCTACTGACATTGAAGGACCCTATCTTATTTGGAGGTCGTGAAGTACTAATTCAGGGTCGCTCCCTGTTGAATTGCCACATTAAATCCAAATGGAATTACTGTACTGCTGACTGTTTAATTCTCCTTTTCTCTGTGTGAAAGGGCCCCTACCAGCTGCCACGGTTTGGACTAGCCACTAGGGCTTGGGTACCCAGGGACAGTAACTGATAGGGATAGGCCTGTGCACAGAGCCATAAATAGATTATTAGAGTGATAAGCTAATTAACCTGATTTCCCCCTGTCCTTGTTATATCCCCCTAAATAAATCAGAGCTGCTTGTTTCAGCAAAGTTATACTGCCTGAGGTATTTGTCTATGTTAAAGCACTGTACTGTGATTGTTGCACTGTATCTCATTTCACAGGAGGTCCCAGTGCCGGAACCAGACCTGGGGGTAAGTGTATACTGTGAAGGTAATTCTGATATATTGTGTGGGCCACTAGTGGGAAGAAAGGGGGGTTGCAGTGTCCCAGAGGGCTGTGACCAAGTTAGTTTAACTATTGCAAACCCTGACCTCTGGGTGTAGGCACCTGCCATTGGATCCAGGCCCCTCAACCTGTTAGTGGCAAATCAGGCAGGGGTAGTAGCCCCTGGGATAGTGCCATCTAGGGGTTACAACTGTAAATCCCAAAATGCCACACAAAAGTGGGGGAGCTCACATTTTCCAATTCTGCACCCAAATTCTGGAAATCTCTCCAAATTTGAATTAGTTACATCCCTACTTACCAACTGTTTACACCTAAGTAAAGGAGATACTTGAAAACTACTAAAAACTAGGAGGCAGTGGAGCATAGTGGTTAAGGGCACTGAGTTGGAAACCTGGAGATCTGGGTTTGAATCCCATGAGCCCCCACTTCCATACTGTGCGACTCTGAGCAAGTCACTTAACTTCCCTGTGCTCCCAGGTCGCACCTCAAACAAGCTCTGGCTTAGTGTGTCTTTCCTGGTTGAACAATTTCCCCTTTCCCTTCCTTTTGCACTACTTCAAAACAATGTGACTAATTCACATCTACAGTATGACTTGGCCTCCCTAAAAAAGCCAACTGGTTAAATCGATTTCTAAATGTATATCTGGTATCGTAATTGCAATTATTTGTGATTATTTATCGGTGTAAAATTTTTTTTTTTAATCCAGATTTTATTGACACAATTTCATACAATTGACAGTACAAAATCCAGGACGGGCACTAGAGAGCCGTTCTCCAGGCAGGAAGTGTTTTCAAACAGTTCTTCACATCAGCTACGTTATAACTTTATTTTATTTCTGGTTGGATATTTTTGGAAAATAACTTGGGATTTGTGTTCCTGAAGACATTTGTGTTTGAACAATCCAAAGATTGTTATAGGTAAACAGAAGAATCTGACTCCCAGGGCCTTCTAAGCCACCAGTTCAAAAATCAGGAAAGGACGGAGAGACATCAAGCCACGAGGTTGACACTGTGACAGAACCATCTTCGACCCCACCTTGGCAACAAATGCTAGCTACTATAAAGTCTATGGACGTTAAAATGGAAAAAACATTGACAAAGCTTGAAAATCACGATGCAGCAATTAAACTGTCTGATGCAGTGGCTGAAACTGACAAACAATCCTTTACCATGCAGGCTACTGTCACCAGTCTAACTCAAGAAAATACGCCACTTCGTGGCTGGCTCAAGGCCTTGGAAAATGAGGTTCGGGCCAGTAATCTTCACCTGGTTGGTATACCTGAGGGTGCGGAGTGCGTCAGTTTACTGAGTTTTCTCACAGAGTGGCTGAAATCAACAATACCTATGTCGGAAGATTTTGACTGCAGCATCCTCCGGAGAGCCTACCGAGTTAATCCTAGGGGTGCGCCTTGCTGATACTACACAGCCTTGTACAGTTCTGATGTGGACATTGGGATCGGAGATTCGTCATCAACTACTGGCAGCGGTGAGGGCAGCGTACCCACTCTCGATTTCTGGAATGGACACCAAACTTTTCCCAAACCTATCTTTCCAAACTCGGGCTTGCCGCAAAATGTTTGATAGAGTCTGATAGTGATTCAGAGCACTAGGAGTGATTCATTCATTTTTGTTACCAGCACGTTTAAGAATAACGTATGTGGGCAAAACCTGGCAGTTCAATGACCCTAAAGATGATGGGCACTGGCTTGAAAAACCTGAACAAGAATTTGTAGCTAGGGATGCTGCTCTAGTTGAAGAGGAAGAAACTGATGCTGACTAGAATGGTTCAAGATCTTCTAGTATTACACTCTTGTGCAGAAACTAGCACCATTAGCTGGCTCACTCTGTGACTGAGTCTCACTCTGTTTTTGTTGTTGTTTTATAGTGAGCACTCATACTTTTAACAGTTGTATAATGTCCCTCAATTGCTGTCACCCCTTCCTGTTGTTTTGGTTTACTTTCGGGGATAACTTCTGAATGTCGTTCATTCAGATTATCGGGGTAGTTTTTACCACTAGGGCCATTACTCTGCTATGAGAGGCATGGGACAGACACACCTAGTCAGGCTATTACCACCTATCTCTGTATTGTACTGTTTACTAGTTCAATTTATTGTCATCATGTCTTCGTTCTATTTTCTAGTTACAAATATTCTCGAGATTTATTAAGTAAGGACTGTTGCACCTGCTCTGTGGGGAGGTTGTTTGGAAAAGCATTTTTTTCCCTCATGTTTCTCACTGTTTTTTTGTAGGCTTGGATAAATAGCAATCCAATGCGACTGCGGCTAACTTTCCTTTGATAATTTTCCCTGTCTTTGGACATTCCATAGCCATTGAGAAGGCTGGCATTACCAGACTGAATAATGGACTACAACCAACTTTTGGGACCCCCTACTCCTACCGTCACAGATTATAAGGGACAATTATGTTTATCAATTTACATGGAATTTTTGTTTTGCTCCTATATTTCTTATTTCCTTGAATGAGGAAATGACTATTTTTTTTTTGCTAAAACAATAAACACGAAGTTAAAAAAAATCCATATTAAGAACAGATAACAGAACAGTAACAGTTAGCAGCAGGGTAAGAGAGTATAACAAGTTATTGTACCACCTGTTCAACTGTCAAATACATAACGATCGGTCTTGAGCATGTCACAGGGTAGCCTTTAACAATTCCACATAGTACTGGGCATAGGCTCAAAATATCCTTGATGTCCTGCTCCCCCAAAGACAGCATAACATATTAACTAGTAGTCATAACCCTGTACCATTTCAAGGTATAAAGTCTGGAATAATATTGATCTGGAAAAGCACCCAGCACCTCCAAACATTCTTCAGTTTTAGCTAATTTCTCACGGACAGAAGCGTAAAGATTTCAGTTCTATAGATGTTATTAACTACGCTACCCAGTGTGATCACTCGGCGTGGGGGTCTCCAGTAAACATAATTTAGAATTTTTTTTTTTTTTTTTGCTGTCAGTAGCAAAATTAGCAGCAATTTTAAACTTAGCCCCTGAATGGTCCATGGTGGAACAGACAGAAGGACCAGCTGAGGAGTAAGCAAGTTCTGCTCTACAAATAGGGCATTAAGGTTTCATTAACCCCTCGCCAAAACATAGTCACAGAGGGGCATGTCCAAAAAATATGGGCATGTGTGGCGAATGCCTCTCCACAACCTCTCCAACATTTCCCCATGTTTAAGTCCATATAATTTGCTTGTATTGCAGGAGTATGGAAATAGCATATGCGGCATTTCCATGAATATCTCAACACTGCAGGGAAGAGGTTAGCCTGTAGCTTATCGGAGCATATTTTATCCATTCCTCCATTGTTATATGTACCGTTAGTTCTTTGTTCCATTTCTCCAGGATCAAGAGAAATTAGCTGGGTAATAATTCAATAAAATCTTTGTAAATATTACCAATTAAGTGTGGCCAGAGAGAGAACCCTGTTGATGTTCCTTGAGTAAAGTAAATGATTTGAGAAGATGTTCTGGAAGTTGTTTAAATTGTGAGCCCATCCCCAATAAATAGGATTTCACCTGCAGATAACAAAAATGGGCCTGCCTTGGAAGGACATATTCCCTTTGAAGATCTGGGAAGAAGGAGAAACCCTAGGTCATGCAGTACTGATAAACATATTTAGTGTAGAATTAGTCTTGTGCATTTAGGTTTCTGCAGTTTGTTCTGCTGCCATGCATCTCTGATTTCACCTCCCTTGTTCATACTGTTGTCAGTTGTCTATCTATACATCTCCCTGGCTCGTACTGTGGTCTGTCTTTTCTGCCCTGGATTGAAGGTTGGTTTGGCACCGGTGAGGAGGTGCCTATTTTCTTCATTCCCCTGGGCTGGCGAGTTTGCTCCGATTTTTCATCTTTTGACTTTGGTGTTAAAGGTGTAGGGTTTCTGGCAGAAGTGAAAGCCTTTCTAGACCTACCGCCCAGCTTGTTTCTGGGTTAGACTGATCCCTTGTTGGCCGACATAAACGGAACTTTGTCAGCATTTAAATTCCTCTCTCTGGGAGGGTAGAAGTTTGTTTACCTCTGGGATCTAGGGCTGGCTGGCTGGCCTGGTGAGAGAAGGCAAGCTGTGCCCTGCATGGGGAGTTTTACTGTCCGATGAAACAACGTTGACCCATAGACATTTTCTGCTTCTGTGACTTTTTGGACATTGCTCTCTTTGGGAGCTTTTCATAAGTCAGCACTTAGTTTCTCTCCTGTGAAATAATTTTGTCGCCTGGCTGTATAGCATGAAGTGATTGGGGAGGGGTGGGTTAAGATTTTTAACTTTGTATTGTGAGCTAGGGGGGTGAGTGTATGTGTAGGATAGGCTGTGTCCTCAAATCCTCTTCGGGTGATTGCTCTGCAATGCCAGGTCAATAAGGAACAAGACTGCTATTTTTGCGAACTTGATTTCCGTTGTCGACCTGGCTTGTATAATGGAGGTTTCTCTGTCTCAGAGCAAAAAACTGGTAAGGCGCTGAAGAAACGTGAGTGCAGACAAAATTGTCCAATTTCGATAATTCCTCTCTTTATTGTATAAAAATAGCAGTGAACTCAACGTTTCACCTACTGCGTAGGCTTTCTCAAGAGTTGCCTTTCTAAAAAATACATAAATAAGAAAAAATTAAAATACTATCTGCAACCATTTCCATATTTAAACCAAACATTAATCACAAACGGGTTTAAATCTCATGAATCCCAATGGTGCTACTCACAAAATATGGTTTCTCAGAATTCAAATACTGTTTTTCATCAATGACTCAACCTTCTGTGATTAAATTTTTAAAAAATCCTGAAAATATGTAAGATACAAAATCATATCTCATGTTGACTTTTTGTATAGCAATTTGAATTTATAGTGCTCCCCAACACCAGTTCTTTCCCCAAATTTGTAATAAACATATCAAATTCAAGGTTATTTGATTACCCACACAAATCCTTTATCTCGGAGATGTAAGCATGTCTCAGTTTCATGGCATTCTTCAATATCTATTTGTTTCAATAATTTTGTTGTCCCTTTGGTTTCTTGCTAAAATTCAACAAAATATAAAGAAATCTTTTTTGTGCCATTTCATTACATTATTGTATCACAAAACTTATTTATTTACGTTTTTTACTTTACCATATTATTTAAATAATTTATTTGTAGCCAAAACACATGGAATGTTTTTTTATATAATCAGATCTGCTTATTGTGTTGTTCAAATGATGTACTTGTCACGATAACGTATTAGCTGGCACAGCTCCTTTCATTATAATGAATTAGTGGGAGTCATATTCAGGAACAGATCCAGAATGACAGCTATTTACTTTAACATGATGTTCAAAAAAAACGTTATGCTGTTTTCTCCTGAGTTGGTGTGGTTTAACCCGAGAATGAAAATAGGTAGTTAAATGAAATGAATCCTGTTTATTGTATCTATTGGCATAACGTTTTTTTTTTGAAATTTTGTATATGACCCAGATCCTCTCATTTGAGGTCCCTTTGGTTTGATGTGACCTCAGGGTGATGAAGATCAAGGGTCGGAGGCTGGAGCGTTGCTGGTGGAGGACCCGGCTGGAGGCCGACAGGCTGGCCCTGCATGCCCACTATGTGGAGTACCACGGGGTAATTTTCTGTCAGAAGGCATAATTCCTGTCAAGGGAAGTTGCTACGGGGAAAAACAGACCATCAGCTATTTCAGACTGTAGACAGGCTTCTTCATCCAGGCTGCCTGCAGCTGAAAAAAGCAGCGTCATCCACTTTGTGTGAGGAGTTTGCTTTTCTCTAACAGAGTGTCGGCCATCTGGTCGGGGATCGCGCCAGGGATGCATCTGCCTCGCAGTGGTCGGGCTTGGGATTGCAGAGGCCCTCTGCATGTCTGGGAGGAATTTAGGCCAGTGGAGGTGTTGGAAGTGACTAAGGTGATCTTAGAGCTGAAGCACACATTTTGTGAACTGGACCCGTCCCCAACGCATTTCTTAATGGGAGGTGTTGAGGCTGTTGACCCGGTGTTCACTAGGATTGCCAGGTGCTCGATGGCGGAGGGGGTTCTCCCAGTGGCTTTGAAAGAACCACTGGTGAGGTCCCTCCTAAAGAAACTATCCCTCGACCCTGACGTCCTGGCGAATTACTGTCCTATCTCCAACCTGCCCTTTTTGGGCAAGGTCATTGAGAAGCTAGTGGCACATCAGCTAGAGGACTGCCCGGTGTCCTCGGACATCTATGAGCCATTTCAGTTGGGTTTTTGGGCCAGACACGGTACAAAAACAGCTCTAGTGAGGGTGCATAATGATCTGCTCAGGGCCAGAAACTGAGGAGACAGGTCAGTTCTTGTTCTCCTCGATCTCTCTTCAGCCTTTGACACTGTGGACCACGTTGTGCTTCTTGATCAGCTCTGTGAGTTTTGTGGACTTGCCAGGACTGTCATCAGATGGTTTGAATTCTATCTCTCAGACAGGGTGCAGCAGGCAGTGATGGGGGATTTCTCCTCTTCCCCAATGCCCCTGTCTTGTGGAGTGACACAGGGCTCGATCTTGTTGCCGATGCTGTTCACAGTGTATATGCTGCCCCTGGACGAGATCATTCGAGAGTACAAAATGGAGTTTCACTGCTATGTAGATAATACCTAGTTGTACTTGTCCTTTGCTCCTGGAACATCAATCATTGTTGACGTGCTTAACAACTGTCTGGCTAAAATCAATGACTAGATGGCTTCCAGCTAGCTGAGACTCAACCCAGCCAAGACAGTCGTACTCATGATAGAACCTGGTGGCGAGAGTGATGGGTTGCTTCCTTGGGCTAATACAGGGCTTTTCCTGGGTTCCGACCCATTGGTGGCGGCTTCCCAGAGTGTGCGGAATCTGGGTGTTATCCTTGATAACAGATTGACTTTAGAAGATCAGGTGTCATCTGTTGTCAGCAGTGGTTTTCATCATTTGCGGAACACTGCCCAGATTAAGCCTCTGGTTCCGCCCCAAGGACCTGCTGACGCCAGTGCATGCCTTTGTGACCTCCCGGCTTGACTACTGCAACTCTCTACACTTCAGGGTCTCGGAAGGGACCCTTCACCGACTGCAGCTGGTGCAGAACGTGGTGGCCCAGTTACTGACGGGCCATTCGAGGTCCAGTCATGTGACCCTGGTCCTGCGGGCTCTGCACTGGCTGCCGGTCAGGTAGAGGGTCCTTTTCAAGGTAGGTCTTCTCACTTTTAAGGCCCTATATGGACTGGGTCCTGGTTACCTGTCTGAGCTCCTGACACCAGCGACCTCTGCTCGCTCCCTCGACTCCTTGACAAGGGGGCCTCCTGGTCATTCCCAGTGTTCGGCTCAGGACTTCAGGAGATTGTGCATTTAGTGTCTATGGGCCGATCCTGTGGAATTCATTACCACCTCTAGTCTGGGAGGTCCCCTTGATTGAGGTGTTCAAGTGGAGGCTGAAGGCCCACCTCTTTGTCTTGGCTTTCACAGACTGCTGATCCCATCCTATTCTAGTCCCATATGTGACAGTCCGAAAGCCCTCTATAATTTAACTGTTGCTTTTAGTTTTTATCAATCTGTTATTGTTATAGTTATTTATGACTGTTTTATGTCTGTGTTCTTTTTTTTAAACACTGTTAGGCACCCAGAGCCTCCGGGATTGGGCGCCCTACAAATAAAATTGCCTTGCCTTGCCGTTAGACAAATCGTAACCTCCCAGGTTGTGTCTGAAACTAGATAATGTCTAATGCAGTATACTCACCTGGTTAACAAAAATGTAATAAATAATTAAGAACCTACTCTCTCTCGCACTGCTTGCTACTCTGTGCTCTTCCTTTTAGCTAAATGATATCCCAGTTGCACTGGGGTCTCCATAAAATAGTGCTCTTAGTCTGCGTATATACAGTATCAATGAATCAGTCTGAAAGTATCTGGCAGCTATGAAATAAGTTTTCATTCATACACTCTGTTGTGTTTGGGGACCTTTCCATAAGAAACAGAACACAGAAACTGACAGCAGATAAGGACTGCTCGGCCCATCCAGTCTGCCCTTTTTCGTTGTGCTGCTCTGCTTCTCTGGTTCAGTGACTGCACCTTCACAGACGGACCCATCCACAACCCAGCTTCTGTGTACATTTATGTTTGGATAGTGTCTTCTCAGCAGGCAACATCCAGCCCTGCATCCTTCATAGCGTGCACTGATGATCTGGTTATTATACAAACATGGGACACAAGATTCCGCTGACTCCATGTACGGGCAATATGATGGAACTAAGCACAAAGAGAACAAACAATAAAGAAAAGGAGAAAGAAGGAAGCTCTGGAGAACACAGCAGCCTGACTCAAGACTCTCTTGTTGCAAATGTATGCCAAAAGGTGATTCATAAGGCCCTCCTGGTGGCACTGATGAGTGTCTTACCGCACACTACGCCAGCGACCAAAGTTCAGGAACAAGCTCAGATCGACAGAGGTCAACGGGGGCAGGGCTGCATTGGATGCAGCAGTCACCAGACAGCCCCCATTTCCCATATTGGGGAGACTTGCCAACTCAGCTCTTGGCTGCCACTAGGTGAGTGTCTGGTGAAGCACCAAACACCTGAGTAGCAGATGCCCATACATCACCAGGGGACAGTCACAGGTTCCGGGTGGCCTCGGCTCTCTCAGTGGGACAGAAAACAGGCAAAGGGAACCAAGGGTTAGCTGGCACACCGTACACCTCTCCAGGCCTGTACCATCACCTGGGCAATATCTTGATATGTTCTTGGGAGACAGCCCTCCCCTCCAAGAAACAGCAGGGTGGGGGATCGGTGGGGGATCCTGTGCAGGAGGTAAGCCCAGGGGAGTTGGTTGCCAGTCTGGGGATGTAGAGTCGCAGCAATCGGCAACCTCAGGCAGAAAAAGCTACATGGAGGGGGGAAAAAAGTGCTCCATAAAATCCTAAATTCTCTGGTTCAACATGCAAGTAGTGGAAGCATGAGCAAGAGATGGCTGAATCTTGTACCTGGTTCACCTCAAGAAGGGATCTGTCCCAATACTAGGTGGCTCATCCTTTCTATGGACATTCTGGAAGGACGTCTATGGAGCAGGTTTCCCTGACCTTCTGCATTATTAGCAGGGCTCCATAACCTGGGAGCCTATACCTACAACTGTGTCTTCTATGCATAAAGAGACATGTTGATCAAAATACAGTATCAAGACATAAAGAAGGTAATTATCAACTGCGAAAGGGGTGCGTAAGAGGCATGGGAGATTCAAGTATGTGTGGGGACGCAATGTTTCACTCTGGAGGAATCAGACATGGGGTTGGGCACACCACGTAGGTGTGGTGCTTAGCTCCTGGAATAGGATGGTAGAGGCCAGCTGATCTAGAAACACTGGCCACTGATATTCCTTGTGAAAGCTGCTGATCACTGGCTGCACTCCTAGGTGGAAGACCAGGTGTGGCCATGGCTATCTCAGTGATCAGAAAATCAAGATAAACCACTGCACTCTTTCTCTGGTTGGAAGGGAAAGCATGCAGCAGCCTTTACGGCAGATACCAATGTTGCTTCATGGTTCGAACAGCAATGTGATACTTGAATGCCAGGTGGACTGTTCTTTCCCTGCTGAGGAGCTGAACCCACTGCAGTCCACAGTGCAGAATTCCAGGATGTACATGTGAACTACGGTCTCCCAGGTGGCAGTAGAAACCGATCCTGCCACACGACTGGGTCAGCTGTCACCATGCTTGAACTGAAGCTAGTCAGTTTATACCGTCTTAACATGCCTTTGTCCAGTTTTACCTTTTTATATATTTACCGAATGAGTTTCACCAGGAAGGTCCTACCTACTTATAACAGCTCATTTCTAGAGGCATCAAGGGGGACCATATTTGAACCATCCTCCTACTTCAGTAAAAGATGACGCTGCCACTTTGGCATAAAATGCAAGAGAATATTTAAAATTCCCTTTTGTGTAAGAAGACTATTCTGTTATATGAAGGATTCCCAGGAATGTTTTCTGAGACTGTAGAAACCGAGGCACACCGCTGAATCCCAGTCTCAAAAATCAGGAACAGGAGTCTGGCCAGGTGGCGCTGAGGGTTGAAGTGCTGGACGCCACACCTCGCTCTGCGCCGGCATCCCGGGTTCGGAAGCGAGCTTGGGCGCTGGGGCTTGGTGAGGTAGTGCCCCTGTGGTGCTCTCCTCCCGGGATGGGGAGGGAGAGATGGCCCAGCATCCCAGCGACCCCGGTGGAAGACCGGGGGTGCTACAGTGTGCCAGGCAGCTGCGGCGTGGTGCTTACGAGCCGGTGCAGGCAGGGGTTGCTGTGCACCAGTGCATCCAGGCGCAGCCACTTATAGGAGGGGGACAGAATACAGAAGAAACCCAGTCCTTGGGGTAGGCGACGGCACCAGCCCCCATGCCCACAGCCGGGCCCGTCCTGTCGGGCCTCTCATGTTCCTCCACCCGGGACCCTCACCCATAGCTGGAGTCTGTGTGTTAGTGCGCCCAGAAAGGAGGGGCGGCCCCACCCCGGAGGGGTTAAGCCGGGGGTGCCAGCTGCAGGATGAGGGAGGAAGAGAGAGGAGGTGCTGATAGGCAGACTTCGGGCTGGGCAGGATCCGTCTGGATGCCTGAGAGAAGCTCCTCGGACCGTAAACTGGAGTGAAAAAGAACTGTGTAAAAAAAAAAATCAGGGACAGGGATAAACAAGCATTTGCCAATGCCAAATGTTGGCTTGCTGGCATTGGCAGTGCAGGAGTAAGAGTTATGCATAATAGGAATGGCAGTGAAGTATTGAACTAACGTCAACCCCAACAGAGACTGAAAGGCATTGGGGGTGTGCCTTTGGGTTGTCAGCTGTAACACTTACATCATTCCAACTCACCCTATCCCGCAGACTGCAACAGGTGTCGCGGTGTGCTTTGGGTTCTCTGGCCCTTATGCTCACCCCATTCCATAAGAAAATAAGCTGAGATAGGTGCAGTATAGGAGAAAGGGGTGAACACTGGGGCCAAAGACCCCAAGGCACACGTCAATGCCCATCAATGGCTGCAGGGTGGGGGTGGAATGCCAGGAGCATTATGGCCGACGAACCCAAGTCACACCCCCGATGCCTGTCTGTCTCTACAGGGTGAGGCATTACGGTTGGAAAGCCTAACTCCCTGGGTGTTTGCTGGTATTTTCACTCCAAATTTTCAACATTGCCTTTTTGGGACCCTACCTCATGAACAGTGTCACCATCATTTAGTTACTCAATCCTGAAAGGTGATTTCACACAGCGACTGCACCATTTGGTGCCACAGGTGCGAAAACACATTTCGGGCAGGATGTGGAAAAATGACAGCTGTACTGTTCATGAGCAGGTGTGAAAAAACAGCAATGTTGAAAATCTGGAGTGAAAATATGAAAAATAGGCGAACTTAAGAGCGTGCATAGAAACTGCATAACGCACGCCCGTAGCGCTATCATTTTTTGGAATTTTTTCACCAGATTTTCAACATGGGAATTTTGGGACCTCCCCTCATGAACAGTGGCACTGTGATTGTGTTAATCTGTCCCAAAAGTTGATTTCCCACAGAGGCCGCGCCATTCTGTGCCACAGGTGCGAAAACACATTTTGGGAAGGATGTGAAAAATGACAGCTGTACTATTGATAAGGAGGTGTGAAAAAATGGCAAAGTTGAAAATTTGTAGTGAAAATATTAAAAACTGGCGAAGTTACGAACATGCGAAGAAACTGCACAACACACGCTCATGACGCAGTCATTGTTTGAAATTTTTTCAACAAAGTTGCAACATGGACTTTTTGGGACCTCCCCTCATGAACAGTGGCACTGTTTTTTCGTTAATTGGTCCCGAAAGGTGGTTCCGTGTAGTGACCATGAAATCACCTTTCAGGACCGAGAAAGGAAATGACAGTGCCAGTGTTCATGAGGTGGGGTCCCAAGAACCCCATGTTGAAAATTTGAGGCCAAAATTCCAAAAAATGGCTGAGACAACAACCTAAGTTGAAACTCCCCCTCTCCCCCCCCCCCATGACTTCCATTACAGGGCCTGCCTTCGAGTCTTCATTTTGCAGTTCGGCTTTGCAAAGTGCATACATGTTCCGTCCATAGAAGATGACGGCGCCCAACCTCCAGAGGTAAGTATGGAGTGGGGGTTGCACAGAGGGAGGGTTGGAATGGGGAAGGGGGACAGAGGCACAACGATGGACAGTTTCCTTTTTTACAGGTACCAAACAAAAAAGCGAAAGACAGTTTTCTTCTTTATGTGGGTACACTGGGGTGGGCTCCCAGTGTGCCACAATAGTGGGGGGGGCATGAACCCCGATGTCGGCAAATCATATAGAGTGGTTTGGGGGGGGAAGGGGACCCATTCGACACCAGGAGTGGGAATATCGTTGTCGGAAGAAAATAAAACAAAATTTTGGCACACTGGGGTGGGCTCCCAGTGTGCCATATTAATGGGGAAGGGGGAGGATACATGCCGACATGGGGATTGGGAACCCCGATGTTGGCTTTCGGGAGTGTGTGGCAGGAGCTGCCATGTTTTGGTGGGCTCCCAGTGTGCAACATTTAATGGGGAGAATACATGCCGATGTGGTTGGGCGGCACCCCGATGCCGACACATGGGGACTGTGTATTGGCGAGCGGTGGGAACCGCCATTGTGAAATACTCTGCTCACTAGAAAGGCACACTGAGCAAACATAGCAGCTATAACTCTGGGCTTACGCGCATTACTGTGCACTGCAATATGCATGGCCAGAGTCTTGTTATCTGCCGCTGCACGATCGAAACTGCAACTGACTGCAGTGGTAGATTTCTTTCAACTTTTTGGCTCTCTTTGAAGTTTTCTGTCATCGCCAGCATGCTCACTGATTGGTGGCTGAGGGATGCACCCACTAAAGTGTCAGTGGTTCAGTAGGTAGCACACTCGCCTCAGAGGCCGGGAGATCAGAGAGCTGTGGGTTCAGTTCCCACATCTGGCACTTGGGTTAATATCCCAGTGCTGACACTGTAGTGCAGCATGAGAAGGGTGCTGCACTTCTGAGGTGCCGTCTTTCGGATGAGACGTTAAACCGAGGTCCCATCTGCCTGGATTGGTGGTAATTCAGGTGGATGTTAAAGATCCCATGGCACTTATCGAAAAGAGTAGGGGAATTTCCCCGGTGTCCTGGCCAAATTTCCCTCATTCACTAAAAATACCACCAACAGCTTAATCTGGTTCAAGGTCAGTTAGCATTCATCTGTATCTCCCTCTCCCGGGTCGTGCCTGAAAATAGGCAGGATTTGTCTAGTGCACTTACCCGGTCAACAAAAACTAAATAAAAATTAAAGCATCCCCTGCATTGACTACAACACTGACACACCTCTGAAATGTGCTGCTACCGCAAGATGTTGCTTGCACGTGCGCGTAAGCCAACATAAAAAGAAATTGGGGATAAATTACTCAATTCAGGGACACATCTTAAAAAATTATATTGGTTCAATATGTTTTTACAACACGTCGCTTAGTGTAGAAGGAATTTTTTAAGGAGAACTAGACTTTTAAACTGCCTGGTGTTAGTTTATGCTTCCAACCTCTGCTCTAATCTTCAGTGACAGAAATCAGTTGTCAACAGTGTTGAAGTACACTTTTTTTTAACTTTGGGGCCCAGGGATCCTGTAAGGGTGCTATCTCCTAAAATTGAGCACCCCTTCCCGTTATATAAGTCAATGGTAGTGATGCGTGAGCTACCGGGGCTCACTTTAGAGTTAGGAGGGTAAGCTCCCCTGTAATTCCGAAACTGGCTGCCATGTATAAACTGGGATCTATCTTAAAAAAAAAAAAAAAAAGGATCAAGTATCAGAGACCCAGGTAAAGGGCCTCCACTGGGGAAGAATAACACAGCCAGCACACTGGAAAACCAAGAAGATAGTGTCATCCAATTCTCAGATGGCACAACTGTGACAAAGGAAGATACTGTTTTGAATCTTATTCACTTTGTCACCATTTAAAAAAGAATTTGCCTCCTTCTGCTTCGATTTTTCCACCTATAGGACAGGGTCAAACTCAGGATGGCACTGTAAATGTGATCTTGCATTTAACTAGGCGTACCCTGGATGAATACTTTTTTTAGTCACAGAACCAAAAGTTATCTGCAAAAACAACTTGTGCACAATCTTACCATGCCATAAGCGAAATGAAAAACCAAACAAAATCCTTGAACATAAATTAGGTGACTATATGAACCAAGCTGCTTTTAGTCTGCTGAAGTAAAGGGTAAAGAGCCCTCTCTGCATGGTTCTTCGTGACACTGCTTTAGTGAACCCAGCAGGCTCCTGCACAGTACACAAGCCTATGTATGCTAGGCTTTCCATGCACAACACGGAATCTCTGCATCATATTTCCACTCAATATTTAATTTCCAATTTCAATATTTAACAACTGGCTACATGAAGGCCACGTGTCCTTTAAATGCCACAGCAGCAAGCATCAGACACATAAATAAAACAAGATACAGAACCCCCCTTTTTAATTAAGATTGTGTACATGTTCAACACCACTGCTACAATGAGTTGCATGTAAACTAGTAAGTGTACAACAGAATTATCTATTGCTAAGAAGTCAGTATGCCTCCATTAACAGACAAAGTCAAAGGATACAAGCAGCTTTAGGTTAATCAAACTGCAGTAGTTAACAACAACAAAAAACCTTCACTCATTTATTATTACCACCACCCCCCACCCAACCTAACCTGTTCAAGCCATAAAAGTGACGCAGGCTTTTTTAATGAACTTTATTCAGTAAAGATTGAATCTAGAGAGAATAGACAGATGGTTTTTACTAAATGACAGTGCAATAAAAACAGCTGCTAACAAAATATCATTACACCGAAGCGGTCAGAGATGCGGACATTAGCAATCTGGAGCTTGAATCCTAGGGAGCAGAGCTAAATTAAAAGAAGACACTGGGGAGAGTTATGGGAAAAAGTTGCAGAGAAGGTGCTATTTCAACAGTAACAGAGAGCTAAATTTTTAAGGCATCTAGTTATAAAGGACATTAACACCAGCATTACGAGCTCCCTAAGTCATGCTCTGATTATTAGCAAATGTGCACTTTAGCCTTAAATGGCATTTTCCAGACTTCTATCTGTTCTCAACCTGGATTACATATTAAATGTTTATGTATTTATAGTCTCCTCAGGTCTTCTCTGTATTCAGGGCCCCAACCCATTTTTCAGGCATCAAACTTCGTTTTCGGGGAACACTTTCGAATGTTGGATAATACAGTTACGTAAGAACTTACATAACAGTACATCTTCAGGATGCTCTCTTGCAGCAGGTCACACCTATGGAACTATAGCCAGCAGGTGACAGGACCACCCAAAAACTTTTCTAGCTAGCAGTCTACACCAGGGGGCCACCCACTCCAACGTCACACACTGACGTTGCCTATCCTATAAGAGTGGGCGGCCCACGCATCCTCCTCAGTTCTCCCACCGCAGACCATAAGCAATTGATCTCCTGCTGGGGTGCTGAGGCAGAGCCACTGGTTTCTACCAATGTATAAATAACTGAAGGCTCTCCGCTGAGGAGAAGGCGCAACAGACACAGAGACACCCACAGGTCCAGGGGGAAGGAGGGTGGGACAGCACGGCCTGCTGCAAGAGATCCCCTCGAAGATCTACTGTTATGGTAAGTTCTTATGTAACTGTTCTATCTAACATTCAAAAGTGATCCCTGTACTATCTTACTTCAAGGATATCTCTTGCAGTAGGCCACACCTATGGAACAAGTACCAAGCAGTTCTGACAGCAGAAGAGCCTTAGAAAGTAGGCCCTGAAGCACAGCTAGGCCGAAACTGGCCCTACGCCTAGAGGCAATGTCCAGACTGTAGTGCTAGGTAAAGGTATGGACAGTACTCCAAGTGGCAGCAGCACAGATCTCTGCAGCTGAAACAGGCAACAGAAGTGCCATGTCTATGGTGGAATGACCACGAACAATGCCTGGAAGGTCCTTACCGTATTTCCTGTAGCAAAGAGTGATACAATTGGCCAAACATTTGGACAAGCACTGTTTAGAAACAAGAACACCCTCTTTCCCAGAGGGGAAAGAAAGAAAAAGCTGCGAGGACTTCCTGTAGTCCTTTGTACAGTGTGTATAGTAATGCAGAATTCTATGCACATCTAAAGTGTGGAGCAACGTTTCCCCTGGATTGGCATCCTTTGGGAAATAAACAGGCAGGTGGATAGACTGATTTAAAGTAAACTCAAGACACCACCTTGGATTCGTCAGCAAAGGCACCCTATCTTTGTGGAAAACCAAATAAGGAGGCTCACACATGAGTCCTTGAAGCTCGGAAATCCTTCGAGCAGAAGTAACAGCAACTAAAAATAATTGTTTCCACGACAGAAAGCGTCGCTCACATGTTGTGGCTGGCTCAAATAGAGCCAAAAGAAGTTCCTGTACCAAAATATTTAAGTCCCAAGGTGGGACTGGATTGTGGCTAGGAGGCTTGATGTGAAGAATGCCTCTCAGAAATGTATGGGACACCTTCTGTGAGAGCAAGCCAGTGCACAGGGGCACGGGCATTGGAGGTTCCACTGTCAACTGCTGCAGTACAAGGAACCAGATTGGACAAGGCCAGAAGGGGACGATGAGGATCATAGTGGCCCCTTCCATCTGGAGCTTGATCAGAACCCTCTGAAGCAGGGGAAAAGGAGGGAAGGCATAAAGAAACCTCAGTTTCCAAGAGAGGGACAACGCACCTCGCCAGAAAACTCCAGGTCCTGGAGAAAAGAATCAGTTTTGCGTTGAGTAGGGAAGCAAAAAGTCCAACTCTGGATGATCCCACCTGTCAACCAGGTCTTCTATGACAGAGGTTAGCAGTTCCCACTTGTGCATCTTGGACTGCGACCGGCTCAGCCTATCCACCAGGACATTTTGGACTCCTGGAACATGGACGGCTGATATTTCTAGACTGTGTTCTACAGCCCAGTAACAGACTTTCATCGCTTCCCAGCAGAGCGGTTACGAGTGAGTGCCATCCTGTTTCTTGATATAGTGGACTATGCTGATGTTGCCTATCGGGAGAGCAGAGTCTGGAAGGTCTACAGAGCATATAGGACTGCCTACATCTCCAGGACGTTGATGTGGAGAGCAGTCTTAGTTCTGGACCACGTCCCTTGTGTTTGGTGGAGTTCCAGATGAGCCCCCCCAGCCCAACCCCGAAGCATCTGTGGTGAGAATCTGCTGAGGGGAAGGGATAAGGAAGGGAACCCTTTTCAACAGGCTGCAGAGTTCTATTCACCAAAGCAGAACCTTTTTGACCAGAGAGGAGACTAGGATCTGCTCTTCCAGGTTATCAGTGTGCTGATCCCACTGGACCTGCAACGTCCACTGGGGTATTATCATGTGCAGTCTGACTAGAAGCACTGTGACAATGGTTGCAGCTATTAAGCCCAGGAGCCAGAGACAGGTTCTGGCTGAAACATATCTGCTGTTGAAGATCATGTGGCCTTGAGTCATTAGGCAACCCACCCTGTCTTGGGGCAAGTTCCAGAACCACTCCAATGTACTGAAGGCACTGACAGGGGGACAAGACTGATTTAGGAAGGTTGATCGTGATTCCCAGGTCCTGAAACAGTTGGGGTGTT
This sequence comes from Neoceratodus forsteri, assembly GCA_016271365.2. Taxonomy (NCBI): domain Eukaryota; kingdom Metazoa; phylum Chordata; order Ceratodontiformes; family Ceratodontidae; genus Neoceratodus; species Neoceratodus forsteri. Next base: position 151,766,784 of record CM028131.1, on the reverse strand, counting down.
ACATTCCAGAGGCTGCAGCAGATGCTCCCTGAACTGAGCTTTGAGGAGCCAGTCGTCCAGGTAGGGGAAGACATAGAGTCCCTCCCACCTGAGGGCTGCCACCACTACTGCCAAGTACTTGGTGAATACCCAAGGGGCCAAAGATAAACCAAAGCGCAGGGCCTGGAACTGAAAGTGTGCTCCCTGGAATTGGAACCTGCCTGTGGAAAGCACACACCTTGATATGCAGGTATGCATCCTGCATGTCGAGGGAACATATCCAATCCCCTTGATGTAGGAGGAAGGGCAGCAGTCCCTGAAGGGTCACCATCTGAAATTTCTTGTACTGAATAAAGAAGTTTAGCTCGCAAAGGTCCAGGATGAGCCTAAGATTCCCGGTGCATTTGGGGATCAGAAAGAAGTGGGAGTAGAACCCCCTGCCTTGCTGAGTCCTGGAGATGGGTTCTATGGCCCTTTTGTGCAACAACATGTGAATCTCCTCCCAGAGCACTGGAATGTGTCCGGGAGGATACGAGGACTGAACCGGAGGTTTTTCCGGAGGCCACTCCAGGAGCTGTAGAGTGTGGCCATATTCTATGAGCTGCAAGACCCAGGTATCTCTGGTGATCTCCCTCCACCTGTCCAGGTACAGGGAGAAATGACCCCTTACGACCACATTCTGCCCTGCCAGGAGGTGGGGTCAAGCAAGGGGTCATGCTGAAATAAAAGCTGCGGCCGGGGCTGCATTGCCTCCCTTGGGAGTTTTTCCAGTGGTGGAGGTAGGGGTAGGCAGTGCTGTGGCTGCTCTATGTTTACCCAGAGGTTTGGTGCTGGGCTTGGCCCTATGGGTGGCCGACAAAAAGGGCACCCACTGACCAGTTCTAGGTTGGGTGTGGTACACAGAGTAGACCAACTGCAACGTGTGGCCGGAGGACTGCAGGTTATAAAGTATATCCTGCACATCTGCCCCAAATAGTTTATACCCTCTAAAGGGGGCATTCAAGATGAACTGCTGCACATCCTGGGCAAAGCCTGACACCCGCTGCCAAGAAAGTCTTTTATACTCACAGTGACTGCCTGGGCCGAGGCATCAGTGGTGTCATAGGTAGAACGTAGGATGTACTTGTGACGTCGGCCCTCAACTGAATGTTTTGAAGCAACTGCTGTCACAAGGAGTCCTCAGAGAGATATGGCTGCTTTTTTGGCCTGAGCACAGAGTTGGTTCTGATACTGGACCATATGGGCAATACAGTTAAGGACCCTCATGGTCAAAGTGGCAGAGGCAAAAGTCTTCTTGCCAATAAGGCCCAACCTCTGGGATTCTTTGGGGGACGGGAACTGAGGTGTTTGGGCCTCTTGGTATGGCCGTGGGCAGCAATAATGACCACAGAATCTGCCTGGTGTTGTTCTGCGAAGAAAGGCTTCCAAAGCGGGAGCCTGGTATAACTTGTCTGCCTTCCTAGGCATGGCAGGGACCATGTTGCACCGATGCCAGGAAGTCATGGTAGCATCCTCAAGACGCTCTATCAAAGGAGTAATGACAAGAGGAGGGAAATTCGGCAGGCCAAGGTAAGTGGACAGAGAGTGACAGATAGGGTCCTGCTCCTTGGTGTCAAACCCAATGGCAGCCTGCAATTGTCTCAAAATGGAAACAAAAGAAAGGTTATCTGGGGGTGGGGGGAGGACCTTGGGATATACTATGGGGTCTCCTCATCGCTGGAAGACATCATGAAGGTGGAGTGGGAGGGTGGATAATGCCTCCTTCATCTCCAGCATCCCCTTCATCAGGGAGGAGGAGGTCCAGGTGGTACTCATCTTTGTTCCCCAGGTTTTGAGGGGGGTTAGTGGGCAACCGATGTCGAGATGTATGCTGCGGCTCCACAGGGCAAGGGGTCACGGGGGCAGGCACACTAGGTCCATGTGGCGTCGGCCCTTGTGGGAGAGCAAGCTGGCTTTCATGACATCCCACAGTAAATGAATCACTGTTTGGAAATCCACCGTGACCAGTGTCTGTACACTGTCGAGGCACAGGTCAGGAGGCATAGGAAAAACTAGGAGCAGTTGTAGAATTTGCAAAAAGTGTTTATTAGTACTAGCAGTAACATAAAAAAAAAATTGTTCAGACTAACTATTTACAAAGGGAGAATAAACAAAGAAGATCCATCTGAGTTTTCCTTCGATCTCTGTGTGTCCCAAAACATTGCAGCTCTCTCTTATAGACTTTGCAACCCCCCCTCCTTAACAAGCATGCTGTTTTTTTTTCTAAAATGTTCTTGTAACTTTCAGGCAGGTGCAGCAAGAACGCAATGTCCCAGAACCGAGGCCCCTTCTCCACAGCTTCTGAAAAAGGGCTTAAAAAGTGCCGTCAGGTTAACCCTTTGAGTTCCCAACAGCTTTTTGCAATCATCTCAAACTATAATTAAATACATTTCAACAGTAACACTATATAATTTCTAAACAAAGGGATCCCAATATTGGTTACATTTCCACACAATGATTTGCATATATTTTTATACCAGCAGATATGCAAGGGAGGATAAGACAGAAACAGCAAGGGAAGACTGAGAGACAGTGAGAGGCAAAGAAGTGCAAGACTGTCGGGGCAATCAAATCCTGGGTCTCACAGGAAAATTTGGTTGTGCAACCAGACAGACAAGAGACAGGAAAGGAAAGAACAGAACAGATCCCTGCATTCAAACTCTCCATAACAACTGAGACAGGGTCCTATTCAATCCTGTCACAGACATCCGGTTGAGGAAGAATCGGGGCCGACATTGGCGGTAGAGCCAGGAAGGATGGCTGGGTACGACGAGGCCTTTGGGACATCTCCTCAGCCTGGGCTGTCATCAATGAGGGTGAGGACAACTGAGAAATGGCCCTGAGCAATGCAGCAGAAGGCAGGGACCCTGAGGCCAAGACAGTGGCTGAAGAAACGTCCGAGGACGGCGTTAGGGGAGTGGCCTGAACCCCTGAGAATGTTGATCTTGTGCTGGTCGAAGTTGATCTGGTGGAGCCTCCTGACTGGTGGCTCAAGGAGAACAGAGGCTATAACAGCAGGGGCTGAGACGTCAGTGGGGCACCCAAGTCCAAGGAACCAACACCCACCAAGGTGAGGTCACGGGGGAGCTGCCAATGGTATCCCTGTGGGGGACAGGGCATGCAAGGCAGAGGGGGCTGCTCTCGAAGAGAAAGATGGCCCGCCAAAGTGCGAAGCAGTGACCATGATCGAGTTGGGGAAGGACAAGTCCTTGGCCCCGTATTTATGTTTTCCACCCAATTTGTACCAGACCTTGGTGGAGTGTGAACCTGAGGACAGGACCAGGGAAGTGGAGAAACTCCTGGCCTGCAGCTCCTTCTTCATGCGGGCAACCTTCTGCTGAAGCAGGAACATTTCCAGAGTCTTCCTGCAGTGACGCCTGGTAGCCTGGTTGAAGCCATGGCAGATTCACAGGCCTGGGTGTCGTGGCTGGGGCCTAGGCAGCAGATGCAAGCTTCATGGTCGTCCTTCTCAGGGATCTTCTTCCCACAGGCACAAGTCCTAAAGAGTTTATCGGAGATGGAGCTCGGCATACAAAATGGAAGAAATCACTGTAAAGTGATGCTACACTAGGGAGACAAAAAGAAAATAAAAACAGAAAAAGGCGGTCGACTGAAGCTGGCTGGATCTCTGTGAAGTTCGACGGTGATGATCGCCAGCGGGAAAAGAACTGAGGAGGATAGTCCACATCAGCGTGTGATGTCTGAGTGGGTGGCCCCCTGGTAGACTGCTAGCTAGATAAGTTTCCGTGTGATCCTGGCGCCTCGTGGCTATAGTTCCATAGGTGTGGCCTGCAGCAAGAGATACCCCCGAAATAAGGTCTTGTGTTCTCAATATTCAGGGCCCTTTCCTACTACATTATCAGAGAACACATAGAGGGGAACAGTCAGCAGTGCTCGAGTCTCTTTGTCCTAACCTAATACATTCTGAAGGTTGTTCAGCACTACAGGTGCAGGATGTGGTATGCCAACTTACAGTTAAGCATGTCCTATATGTCATGGTTGATAACTTTTGGCTCTTTGCACATGGGAGATTGGGGGCCCATGGTTCCTTTAAACACAAAAAGATTGATGAATGGGGATGTCCCAGGCCTTCCTTTGTATCTACACTACAGTTGCAGGACCATTTCTCATTTGAGTGCCCCTTTGTTCTTGACTTTTGGACTACAATAGCTAGAACATGGGGTGCCCCAGTATTTTCTGACTGTGAACTCTGGAATTGCTGTCCTAGGCATATACCATTCTAGATGGAATGCCTTTCACAGCAGTACTCTTACAGTCTTTTGCCCATTGTAAACATTACCTTTGGCAGGCATGTTGTACATATGTATTGCAAAAGAATACCTCGACACAGATGGAGGTAGTCTTCAATATCACAAACTCTTTGAGGCAACTGTACGAACAAGAATGTACTCCCAACTTTTTCAGACACTCTGGGCTGTGTTGCCGCAGAGTTTCCTCTGGAAATGGCACCCAAAATGCCCTAGGGAAGACCTAAATGTATTTTCTTTTATTTTGGTTACAATCCGTCCATTGGCTGGGTTTATTGGTTTGGATTGATGGTACTGTAATTTTTGTCCTTTGTGGCTTTTCTTCTCATATTTCGTTGTTGTATGATTATGGTTCTTTTTCTTTCTGCTGTATTTTGTTTATCTGCACCTTTTTCATGCCTAATTTACTGTAATTTGTGTGTGATTAGCCCTGTTTGTAATGAATTGTGTTTTTCTTTTTATCTGAAAGTTAACAGAAAGGCACACTGACACAAAGCTGTTTTCCAGCTATGACTCGGAACAGAGAGAATAGGAAATACAATTATAAAAGCATACACAATATTAATGACTGGTACACGGTACATAGATACATACATAGACAGTGTCGGCAGATAAGGGTCTATGGCCCACCCAGTCTGCCCATTTGAGCTTGTAAGTTCAGTTTGTTTTCCTAGAAGTCTGTTTCCCCTTACCCCTGACCTTTAGAATTCCTTTATGTCTATCCCATGCATTCTTAAATCCCGTGATTGTTTCAGCCCCCACCACTTCCTCTGGCAGGGTGTTCCACTTGTCCACCACCGTTCTGTGAAGAAATTCTTTATCATGTTTCCTCTGAATCGTCCTCCCTCCAACTTCATCCCATGCCCTCTAGTCCTGGAACATTTTTTCGCTTAAAATAGTGTTTTCCTGCACTCTGTTCCTCCCTGTAAGATACTTGTATGTCTCTATCATATCCCCTCTCCTCCTCTCCTCCAGGAGTACATGTTCAGTTCCTTCAACCTGTCTTCATAGGACTTGTGATGCAATCCATGCACCATCTTTGTTGCCCTCCTCTGAACCTTCTCTACCCTGTCTATGTCCTTACGTAAGTATGGTCTCCAGAACTGTACACTGTACTCCAGGTGGGGCCTCACTAGTGTCTTGTATAGCGGAATTATGACCTCCCTTTTCCTGCTGGTGATGCCCCTGCCTATACATCCCAGCATCCTATTTGCTTTACCTGATGCCTTGTCACACTGTTTCCCTACCTTGAGGTCATCAGAGATGACAACCCCAAGATCCCTTTCCTGCTTGGTGCATGCTATATCCTCACCCCCCAAACTGATATATTGTGCCAGGGTTTTGTGCCCCATATGCATTATCTTGCACTTCTTTGCATTGAATTTCAACTGCCAAACCCCTGACCATTCTTCAAGTTTCTGCAGGTCCCTTCTCATTCTGTCTACACCCTCTGGTGTGTCTACTCTGTTACAGAGCTTTCTGTCATCAGCGAACAGTGAAATTCTGTCTTCTAGATCCTCTAATGTCACTGATGAAGATGTTGAATAGGACCGGTCCCAGCACTGATCCTGTGGTACCCCACTGGTCCTCTTCCCTCTGTGGCGTGACAGCCATTTACCACCACCCTCTGTGTCCTGCCACCCAGCCAGTTACCTACCCACCACACTACTGTCCTGCCCACACCCATATTCCCCAGTTTGTGTAATAGTCTTCTATGTGGCACAGTGTCAAAGGCCTTGCTGAAGTCCAGATAGGCCATGTCACTGCCCTCCCTGATCCACCTCCCTAGTCACCCAGTCAAAAAATTCAATGAGGTTGGTCTGACATGACCTCCCCCTGGTGAAACCATGCTGCCTTGGGTCCTGTAGTCCATTGACAACCAGATGTTCCACCAATCTCTCCTTCAGTAGTGCTTCCATGATCTTTCCCACTACCAAGGTGAGGCTGACTGGTCTGTAGTTCCCTGCTTCCTCTTTGTTCCCCCTTTTGTATAAGGGGATTACATCTGCTGTCCTCCAGTCTTTGGGTACCTCCCCTGTTTCCAGTGATTGGCTAAACAGGATAGCCAGAGGTTCAGCCACCACCTCTCTTAGTTCTTTAAGGACCCTGGGGTGCGCCCCATCTGGCCCCATTGCTTTATCAACTCTTATTACTTCCAGTTCCTTCAGGACCCTTTCTCGTGTAAAGGCACTTGTGTCCATTTCTGCACCATTCTCACCCCTTGTACTCCCTTCAGACCCATTACCCCCCTCTTCCTCAGTAAAGACTGAGCAGAAATACCTGTTCAATATGTCAGCTTTACTGTTGTCATCCTCCACGTGGCTCCCATCCTCCCCTTCAGTCTCACTATCCTCCCTTTGTCTTTCTTTTTCACTTATGTACCTGTAAAGGTTTTGTCCCTTTACCCACTGATTTTGCAATGTGTTCTTCTGTCTGAGCTTTGGCTTCCCTTACTGACTTCCCTGCCTCCCTTTGTTTCTCCTGGTACTTCTCCCTATCCCTTCTGCCTGTGTCTTTTGTGTAGTGCCTGAATGCAATCTTTTGGCTTTCACTTTCTTTGATACCTCTTTGGAAAACCATAATGGTCTCCTCTTCCTTTTCCTCTTGCTAACCTGCTTAATGCATAATTTTGTTGTTCTTATAATCCCCATTTTAAATACTGCCCACTGTTCCTCAACCCCTGATTCCTGTCCCATTCCCCTTAATGCCTCTTTCAAGTATCTCCCCATTTTCCCAAAGTCTGCCCCCCTAAAATCCAGGATACGTGTTTTTGTGTGGTTTGGTTCTGCTCTTTCTGTGATTTCAAACCACAATGACTGGTGGTCACTGTTACCCCCATCACACTGTCCCTGTTTGTGAGCACAAGGTCCAGTATTGCCTTCTGCCGAGTTGGTTCCATGACCAGTTGCTTGAGGAAGGCACCCTGAAGGGAGTCCAGGATAAATCTGCTCCTAGTTGATGCTGCTGCTGGGATGCTCCAGTCCACGTCTGGAATATTGAAGTCTCCAACCAGTACTACCTCACCCTTGTCTGCCATCCTTTGGATGGTCAGCAACAGCTCCTATCTGTTTCTTCCTCCTGGGCTGGTGGTCTATAGACCACACCTGTGCAGATAGCTGGCCCCATTTTCCTTTCCAGCTTAACCCACAGTATCTCTCCCCATTTGTTCCTCCTGGATCTCTGTGGCCCTTATGTCATTTTCACATACAGTGCCCTCCTCTTCCCTTCCTGCCTGCTCTGTCTCTTCTGAATATGTTGTAGCCAGGTATGGCCATCTCCCAGTCATGGTTATCATTACACAGGTTTCACTGATGGCCACAATGTCCAGGTCTGACTGTACCATGACAGCCTCCAGATCTTCCATCTTGTTGCTAAGGCTCCTGGCATTTGCACACATGGCTTTCCATGATTTGACCTCCCTAGACTGCTTCACTGTTCTACTCCAGCCCCTTCCTTGGTTGTCATTTATCCCTGGTTCTCCTTGCTGCCTGTCCTTCTGCTGAATTTTGCCCCTTTTCTGCTTATCCACCTTTTGGACACTAATCTCCATCTTTTGCACACTGCTTTGCAGAGATAGCCACTCCTCTGGTTCACTAGTTCCACTGCTAGCTGGGGTGGTGAGCAGGTACCCTCCTTGCTGGCCTGCCACCCCCTTGCTAGTTTAAATGCTTGTCAATGTAGCATTTAAACTTATCATTGAGTGCTTGGATTCCCTCCAGGATGGAGGCAGGCCGTCAGGCTTGAACAAACCTCCATCCCTCCAGGTGGGTCCCCAGTCACCAATGAATCCAAACCCTTCCTCACAGCACCAGTTCTTCAACCATGAGTTAAAGTTCCTGGTGCATGCACTCCTATGCTCTCCCTTGCCTCTCACAGGTAGTACTTCTGATAAAGTGACAGAAGTAGCTACTTGCTTGAGACCTCTCCCCAGTAAATAGCAGACAGAGTACAAATTAACATGGTACAAGTACACAAAAAAGGTAAACGGAGCGAAGCAAATATACAATCAGTGGCTTTGATGTGCAAATAAAGTGACCAAGGCAGGAGCAAAGAAAGGCAGTGCAGATGTAGAAAAGGAAGCAGCCTGAATTCTAGTGAGAGGCGCAGATTAGGTGGGCTAAGTGGTCTTTATCTGCTGTCAAAGTCTATGTTTCTATGATACAGGCTGAGGGAAAAATCCAGGAGGAGGCCCAACAACAGGGATGGTAGGGACTCCAACAAACTCCAGCAAGGATAGTAGAGTCTCCAACATGGATGGTAGGGGCTCCAGCATGGATAGAAGGGGCTACAACATGGATGGTAGGGGCTCCAACAGAGATGGCTGGGGCTCCAACAAGGATAGAAGGGGCTGCACAATGGATGGTAGGGGCTCCAACAGGGATGGCTGGGGCTCCAACAGGGATGGCAGGAGCTCCAACAAGGATAATAGGGGCTATAACAGAGATGGTAGGGGCTCCAACAGGGATGGCAGGAGCTCCAACAGGGATGGCAGGGGCTCCAACATAGATAGTAGGGGCTCCAACAGGCATCGTAGGGGCTGCAACAGGAATGGTAGGGGCTACAACAGGGATGGTAGGGGCTCCAGCAAGGATAGTAGGGGCTCCAACATGGGGGGAAATTGTTTAACCAGGAAAGGCACACTAAGCCAGAGCTTGTTTCCAGGTGCGACCTGGGAGCACAAGGAAGTTAAGTGACTTGCTCAGGGTCACACAGTATGCAAGTGGAAGCTGTGGGATTCAAACCCAGGTCTGGTCTGCCGGATGTCACCAGATTTGCAGCTCAGAGCCTTAGACCACTGCGCTATACTGCCTCCTGATGGATGGTAGGGGCTACAGCAGGGATGGTTGGGGCTCCAGCAAGGATAGTAGGGGCTCCAACACGGATGGTAGGGTCTCCAATAGGGATGGTAGGAGCTCCAACACGGACGACAGGGGTCCCAACAAGGATAGTAGGGGTTCCAGAGATGGTAAAGACTCCAACAGGGGAGGAATGAGGGGGGTTGATAGTAGCAGGTGAGAATGGGTAGCACTTTTAGCTAATGCCTAAGTGAGATGGAGGGGGGGGGAGACAGAGGGAGGAAAGAAGCATGCTCCAGAGGGAGGGAATGTGACAGGAGAAAGCTGACTGTCCAGCAGAGAAGTGAGGGTGAGGAAGGGAAATGTGAAAGTATCCCTGGAGTGCAGGGACTATGAGGCAGAGAGAATGGGAGAATGGGAGTGAGGATAGGGACCCTGGGGAATATACTTACCTTTTACAAAATGACATTTTTCTTTTAACCAAATTCCCCTACTTGTACCATGAGATCTTTAACGTCCACACGAACACCATCAGAAAAGGCAGACAGAACCGTGGTTTAACATCTCATCTATAGGGCAACATAACCTGACAGTACAGCATCCCGAAAGAACAAACCACAAGCATCATGGCTGCGACTTTACTTCTCAGCTGCTGTTCTTCACCATGGCAAATGTCCACCATGCTTCTCAACATTTAGAGCAAGTACATGACCGTGCACTAGCACTTCACGCTGGTCTGTTCTGCAGCATGTTGGTTTGTAAAAGAAAATGGTTGGGTATCCAAGTTGGTAGCTTGTGCCAATGGTAGATGACTGTGCATTTTTGAACTGAACTGATGAACCTTGTTTGGATTCATGGAGAACTCTTCTTGCTTCCATAAGCTCTAAAGTGTTATGTACTTTTATCCTGAATACTTGAAATCTGCGATCTTTGCACTATAAGCCATCAATTATATAAAAAAAATTCATACTGCTGTATCAATGGAACATTTTTCCGTGTGTTTATTAGAGGCAAAAAAAGGACTTTATTTCATTCCATCTTAATGTGCCCTATATTCAGATAACTGCTGTAAAAATTTGGTGTGCCTGGCTTACAGTTTTAAGCAAATACCAGCTACTTCTGAAATAAAATTTCTGTGCTGAGCCGGATACTTTGCTATAAAGAAAGATGTGTACTTCTTTTTGAACTGCGTTTTGATGCAATGGGCTACTTTGATTTGCTCCGCAGATATGTGATGCTGACCTTGCTGCAGGTATCTGAGGGGAGGGGTTCTCCCTGCTTTTGCTACCAGTACAGAATCCTTCTAGTACTGTGTTTGGGTATGAGCCCAATACCAGTGTGGGACTAGAACCCACAACCTTCTGGCCCAGAGGCAAATGTGCGAGCAACAGTGTAAAGCTGTTTTAATGGGATTCCAAAATGACTGGCATGGCCCCCTCCGATTCTTTTGTACCTAATAAAATGATTCATGAATCCAAGAATAGGTATCATCACAATCAGCTTCAAAGCCCTAACTGTAAACTACCCAAGCAATCCCTGCACATTTTAAATAATAATGGGTTCTGCTTCTGAACATGTGTCTGCCTTAATCTGCATAGCACGGACCAAACGGTACATCAGTCAAGTTCTTCAAATACACCCGAGAAGTGAGACCAGGGTTTTATTTAACTCTAAACACTGATTCGCGTTTTGCTCATAAAAGTCCTAAAACACTGTGAAAAGGCATAGCACTTGCCTCACTGTGTTTAACAAACATAACACTTCTAGAAAACCTATATAAATGCTTTCTGTACAGTTAGTATTGTCCCAAGAAAAAAAGTGTTAATCAATTATTTAAAACGCTGGAGACTGCTGGTCATAATTACACAACGCTGCAGTGTCCTACTTCCCATATAAAAATGGCTTCTAAATTAAAAGTAGAGACATACATTCCAAAATGTTTTCTTTGTGTTTAGAATAGATTTGCTTTGATTGCACGCTTTCATAACCTGTATAATAATGGTGAGGTAATTACATGGACTGTAATATTCATTAGTCGAAATTCTTCCATCTATCTTTTGCCATTTTATGACCTGTCATAATTTATATGCAATGCATGTGAACTTTGCCCTCCGGCTACTATGGATCCAGGTCACCTCGCAAAAGAGACCTCAAGTCTGTCTAATTACCTGGTAAAATAAAGGGTAAAGCAACAAAAAAAAAAAAAAATACAGTCCGAAGAGCAAGGGGACTTTAAAGCAGCAGTATTCGTTAGATGAAAAAATATTCATCATACAGTTTTAGCATTAATATATTTCTGACATAATTAGAAGCATCGTATACTTTTTTTTATTAACACTGATCTGACATATTCATCATCAGCATCTTGATTTTTCTCAGATGTGTTTAAAACAGCTTTCATTACTAATTTTAGAAATAATGACAAGTCATTAAAGATGGCCACCACCAGCAGCTTTTAAAAAAATCTCTTCCTTCAAGGTTACTTTCTATGGTTGCATTAGCAGGGTGCCAGCACACAATGTTTTGTGTGTCTGATAACCCCCCCCAGTTACTAACCCCTTGCACTCAGTGCCAGACCCTCTGGTGGGGGCAAGTGCAACAACAGTGCAGGAGTTCCCCACAGCCATGGAGCCATGCCAACACCAAGTACAGAGGCAGTGGTGTGTACTGTCAGGTCCAAAGTCCCCCCTTCAAAAATGTGGACTTGTTTTCAGGTATCAGTACTGCTCTGCTTGTGGTGCTGCACTTGGGAGGAAAACTGGAAGTAGGACCTATACACTAAGGGAGCTTCTCTTGCAGCAGTGGAGGAGGAAAAGATCCAGATAGTTATTATAACAGACATATTACCTTACACGCAGTACATGGCCGCTGTCAAAGAGAGCAGGAAAAATGGTGCGGGCGTCAAACTTTGGAGTGACCATATGAGCAAGGGAAGTACTCCTGCCACTTCACAGGGCGCTGGCCAGGCCCTACCTGGAGAATGGTGTGTTCCACATAAAAAGGACATAGAGACTGTTCTAAGTGTGCAAAGCAGGGCCCCCAAAATAATGAGGGATATGGCAGGCAAAAGCTATGAAGAGACCGGAGGCCTTTAAAATGTTCTCCCCTGAGAGAAGGAGGCTAAGAAGGGAGATGTTACAATGTTGTTGCTATACTTTTCTTAAAACTAGTATATCAAATGACTCCTGCTATTACTGTCTTATTGTATAGGATTGAGACCCATTGATAAAGGGGTTAGTATTGCACTTCAAATCATATTTTTAAATTACCTATAAAAGCATTTTGTTTATTAAGTTGTTAAACCTAATCTACTAATCTTGATCACAATTTATACAACTGGGTCTGGTGTTTTTTACTATTAATTTTAGGAAGAAAGTACTATGTAGGTCTAGAAATTGTGTATATGAGAACGACTTTAAAAACAGGGCCTTATTGGCCCAGTTACAGTTGCATCCCGTTAAAAAAAAACAACAACATTTTACTAATGTCATGATCTATGTGTTCCACGTACTCAAGGGTAATTGTGTCACCCACAGGCAGATGAAGGTAAGGGATACCTGAGGCAGGGGACGACGATTAGTCACTAGGCCTATCAGCTCTCTAAATCCAGCCCGGTATTAGGTCGAGCATGAAGCCTGGAAGGGAAATGGGCAGACTAGAGGGATCTCTAGGTCTTTTTCTGCCAACCTATTCCATGTCTCAACAGGATCTGAAAAAAATATGTATCTGATCTGGTGTGCTTCAGCAGGACCCAGGGATACACTCAAACTTGGAGGCAGTAAACTCAGTGTAACATTTGGAGTTACTTCTCCAAGAGCGTGGTGAAACTATGGAATACCCTTCCAGTAGAGACGGTGAATATAAAGTGAATACAGTACTGACTGCTGGTCACAGAGTGAGTAGAGAATCTCTGCAAATTAGTACACGTCTGAACAGCATACTTATGAAAGGGGGGGCACGTACCTGATGCACCTCGAGTCCCTCGAGACCTCACATTACTTTGTTACTATTTTTTCCTGCCCAGTGTTGGACACGGTATCTGATTCTGTACAAGGCCAAGACAACCGGATTTAATTTCCTATCAGCTCTGCCTCATTCCGACATTACTAGCATCCTTCCAACCCCGACCTGAGGGATGAGGTTGTGATCATATTGCTTACCATCACCTACATGATGGAGCCTTTGGGGCAACACTCCCTGAGGTAAATGAATCAAGACACTGGACCCTCCTTCAGGAGACAGACAGCCCGAGAATGCCTCGGTGTCCTTACGCTGGCTGGGCATTCTTCTCCACACACTTCCAATGGGATGCTGACACCCAAGGGTTCCAGTATGCACTCATGACATACACTGCAGAGCCAGCCACCATCCTCTCTACTGCAAGCTGCTTTTGCTGCACCTCCTCCTGTGTGCCCCACAGTGGTGGTATCCTATCCGAGATGGCGCCCAAGGGTTCCAGTTTGCATACGACATATAATGTATAACCAGCATCTGTGTGCACGGCAGCGGTAGTATCCTATCGGAGCTGGTGCCCAAGGGTTCCAATATGCACGCATGACATACAATGCAGAGCCAGCCACCGTCCTCTCTACTGCAAGCTGCTTTGCTGCACCTCCTCTTGTGTGCCCCACAGTGGTGGTATCCTATCCGAGCTGGTGCCCAAGGGTTCCAGTTTGCATACGACATATAATGTATAACCAGCATCTGTGTGCACGGCAGCAGTAGTATCGTATCGGAGCTGGTGCCCAAGGGTTCCAATGTGCACGCATGACATACAATGCATAGCCCGCCAGTGCCCTCCCTTCTGCATGCTGCTTCTGCTGCACCTGCTCCTGAGTGCACCTTGGTGGTAGTATCCAAATAGGGCTGGCAGACCTCCTTACCTAAAGGAGGAAGGTGTGGTAGAGGAGTGAGTCAGGAAGTACAGACCACGGAAAAGATGCAAGGCACAAATAGTGTTTTATTCAAAACAACACAAAAAAAAAATGTGTCGGATAGCTTCAAAATGGCAAACATATTTCACTATGACACTACTTGTTTTAATTGTACAGTACTATATGTGTCTCATTGCCTGTCTATACCTGTAATTTTGTACACCTGATGTGGAGCCTTTGTAAAAGAGTCTCTGACTCAAGGGTATATAATTCCGAGACGTAAATAAATATTTGGAAAGCTTATTAATTGATTTAATTTTTTTTTTTTTTAACACAATTTTTGGACAGGAAAGACACTAAGCCAAGGCTTGTTTATAGGTGCGTCCTGGGAGCACAGCAAAGTTAAGTGACTTGCTCATGGGTTCACAGCATGTGAGTAGTGGCTGTGGGATTTAAGCCCAGTTCTCCAGGTTTGCAGCTTAACCACTGCGCTATTCTGCCTCCTGCATTACTTTGCAGCTGCTTGACACCAGTTATAAACAGAAAATGCAGCAGTCTTTTTGCTCTCCATATCTGTTCTAAAAGTTTTGCTTTTATTGAAATTGTAGACCCCCTTTCTAAGCAGTAGGAAGTAATACCTTGCTGCTTCAGGTTAACCTGTTTGCCTAGGTTAGGTCTTTCTTGCTCTCTGCTTCTTAGGCAGTGTGTGCGTGTGTGCGCGCGCGCCTGTCAAGAGCATCCCCGGGAGCAGGCCCGATGGCGCTGAGGGTTGAGGTGCTGGACGCCACACCAGCAACCCCAGTTCGGGAACGTGTCCAGGTCATTGGGAGTTAGCGGGGGGGAGGGGAAGCCAGGAGATGGATTGAACAGCTGTAAGGCAGCTGTCCCCTCCTGAGTGGGGACCCAGCCACGCCTGCTGCAAAGTTGCCCCCAGGTGGAGGCCCGGAGGCAGTGCAGCTGGGAGCAACTAGAGTCGTGAGGGTGCTGCGGGTCGCTATGTGCACGTGCCTCCACATGCGTGCAAGCACCCGCAGCAGGGGGCAGGGAGAACAATGTGTAAAACATGGAGCCGACAGGCTCCATGATGGCCTGGAGTCTAGATGTTGGTCTCCAGGGGGGGGGGCAGTTAACACCCTTCACCCTACCATGGGGAAGGGGGGTGCAACCCATGGGGGATTGCAAGAAGGGTCAGGTATGGAGACGTGGGGTCCCGAAACTGAGCCCCTCCGAGAGGGGGGCGGAGCCACCCGCCAGCTCTACCATGTACCCCCATCGCCAAAGGAGGTGGGAGGTGGCGACAGGAGTCAAAAATGCCTGATTTAAAAAAAAAAATAAATAAATAAATAAAAGAGCACCCTCCTACACCCTTTATGGCTGTTTATTGATTTTATGATCTGACCTCCCTGACCTTTTGTTCCCAGAACATCACACTCAAGTAGCTGTCCTTTCTGAGTGACGGGAGATAAAAAAGTAAGAAAAACAACTGTATCTCAGGCTTTTACATATTAACCCCTTCCTGCCTTCAGAGTTTATTTATTCTTTTAACAAACTCTTTGTTTTAGAAAAACAAACTGGCTTCCTTTTTGCAGCCTGAGGAGCAGCCCACATTCATAAAACAAAACAAAAAAACCCCTAGGTGTGCAATTGCAGATCCGGCAAGTCTAATGTCACTAAAGGTTCACCATGTACTGTGACAGAGAGGAGAAATGAGAAAAGAAAAAAAAAAAACAACAGCATGAGAAGCAAGAAAGGGAAGCACAGGAAAAGAGTAAGGGATGGGGGAGTGTCGGACCACCAGAGGTGCCAGCTCCTAGGTCCTATGGGAATGTGGTTGCACAAACAATTATGGAAAAAACTCGCAAGAGGTAAAGGACTGAACAGGATACAACAGAACAGGTTTTTAGCAATTCTGCTTTTTCACTATCAAAATGGGACAGAGTTCTGACCCTGTCACAAAGAGCATCTGTAGGGTCACTCAATCCTCCTTCTACCACAAGCCATCAATGCATGAACACAGGTTACCAGCATCACAGACAGGCCAGCCAGAGCACAGTTTAACTTAGTCATTTTGGGGGGAGGAGGGATGTCCAAGAATATTAAAAATAAACGACTTACCTATGCATCAGACTTCTAATATCGGATCGCTGTTGCTTCATTATAATTTTAAAACTAGCAGAATCAGGGGCACAAAGACGTCAAGTGACTTGCTCAATGTTGTACAATTTGTGGCCATGGAGAGATTCAAACCTGGATCTCCCTGGTTCCCAGTCCCATACATTAATCACTACACCACACTAACTCCTAGGTATTTTTCAGATCTGACTACTTCACTTACAAGAAATGTATCATTAGAACATGAATAATCTAAAAGAAAAAGAACCGCAGCACTAAAGCACCAAGGCAAGGGTTACCTGGAAAGGGCATTGACAACAAAGTCAGGTTTCAAGGAAACACAAAATCACACATACACCAATAATACAAAGCATCATGGGATGTATATGCAGATCACCATAAAAGAATATATGGACACCCACAGACATATAAATTTTGGGCTGCCGCATCAGGTTCAAGTGTCCCATCCTAACTAACCCACCGCAGTCTCCCCTACCACTCGTCTCAGATCAGATTTGTGACTTCTTATTACTGTCCCTAGTCACTGTGTCATAATATATTCTCCTTGCTCCTTACAAGTGGTTTTAGCGCCTACATCCCTTTGCTGACCCTGTGGTGTGTAGCCTTAGCTGGTGATACTTCTTAGATCAGGTTTACAACTTCTCGTAACTATCTCTAGTCGCTGTGCCATAGAAACATTTCCTTGCTCCCTTCAAGTGGTATCGGCACCTATATCCCTTTTCAGACCCCGTGGCGCATAGTCTTACCTGGTGATGTCTTGCCCAGATTAAGCCCCTACAACGGTTTCTCTTTCTGACCCCCAGACTTTAACCATGGAACTTGCAATCTAGCTCTACCTATTTACCGCCTTATGCACCCTACCCTTATTAGGGTACACGCCAGATGGAATTCTACCCCAAAGAGGACTCATATCCCCTACCACAAGAATGTCTACCATGGAGTCCCTATACAACTCGTGCTATGCCTCCAAGTTGTCGACCCACTTCAGCTGAGTCTCCCTCTCGGACAGCCACCGGCATCTCGTTACCTACCCAAGGAATGTTACCTACTCGGCCCAGTACCTGCATCTACTGGTGCCATACGGCTAGGGTCTTAGCATGTGTATCACTAGGACTGAACAGTACAAAGAATAGGTCCTTGCATTCCTACGCCAATACTTCCACTAGCCAAAGAAGGCTTAGTTCTTCCAAACTGCCACTTGTTGCCCTGAGGAAAGTTGTACTCCTCCTCTTGCTATGCTCAGGTAATATTGCTTAACCCTGGTCCTATACAAGCAATTCCTTCACCATCTGAAGTCACGAAGTACAAAGGTATCAGCTTTATGCATGTTAATGTGTGTAGCCTCTTAAAGAAACTCACCTCAATACAAGCTTGGGCTATCCACATGGAGCCGGATGTACTTGTCATATCTGAATCCTGGCTTCGTCGGTCCACGCCAGACAAAGAGGTCAATATCCCCAACTATCTGTTATTCAGGGCTGACAGACTAACCAGAGGCGGTGGTGTAGCCATCTATATTAAGGACAAGTTTACGGTCGCACCCTCGACACCACATCAATTGCCAATGCCTTTGAATGCCTGTCCTTAAAAATCGAAATAACTACATCAATGGCCCTCGGGGTCACAGCTCCTGTCCCACCTATCATCTACTATGAATACCGACACAATGGAAACAATTATACTAGGGGATCTTAACTACGACTGGTTGACAAGCCCATCTCTTCCACTTGAATCCTTCTGTGACTCTCATGGGCTCACTCTACTTATTAATGAACCTACTCGTATCAATAAGAAAAACCCTACGAAAAGTACACTATTAGATGTACTTCTAGTAAGCAAACCCCATTTCTTCTCCCATGCTAGGATCTTTTCTATCTTTTCTGCCGATGTTAGTGACCATTGCTTTATTGCTGGCATAAGAGCAATCCCTAAACCAACAGCCTCAGGAAAGTTCTTTATCAAAAGATCAAAATGGAATTTTGACCCGCTTGCATATATCAATGACCTGAAAGCCTCCCTGCTTTGGCAGACCTTTTATTTAGCCAAATCAGTAGACACAGCATATGCCATTTTCCACGAAATTGTATCCAGCGCTCTTAACACACAAGCACCTTCAGTCAAAATCCGCATAAAGGCTAGAAAGTGCCGTTGGTTTACAGCAGACATCAAGGCAGCACTATTAAAAAGAGATAAGCTCTGGAAACTAGCATGCAAATCCCACAAAGTCGAAGACTGGCATCTTTTCAGAACAGCCAGACCACTGTACAAAGCTAATTCGGGAAACCAAGTCCAACTTCTATCGCTCTGAACTCGACACTGCCTCCAACTGCCCTACCAAGTTCTGGTCCACAATAAATACAGGTTACTCACCTGTAACAGGAGTTCTAGGAAAGGTATATGTTGTTCATCCACACATTGGCAGGTTCCTTGCCGCTTTAAATCTTGCTGGAAGGTCTTCAAGCTGGCTCCTCCCACCCACCCGGGTGCTAAACTCGGCCTGCCCCATGACGCCAGATCTAGCCCGCTGGAAGCTCAGGTTGTGTGTCGGGCCGAAGATGGTAGGATGAACAACATATACCATTCCTAGAACTCCTTTACAGGTGAGTAACCTGTATTCTAGGGACATGGATATGTTGTTCATCCACACTTATTGGCAGACTCCTAGCAGTTCTCCGGGAGGAGGGAGGCAAGGCGACACCCCTACTTAGGGAATAAAGACTGAGAACCGAGGCCCCAAAACCAGCATCCCGGCATGACCAAGGTCGATGTGGTAATAAGGTGGTGCTGACTTCCAGGTAGCAGCCCTGCAGATTTCCTGGATAGGGACGCCCCTGAAGCAGCCATCGATGCAGCAGTATGACGGGTAGAATGAGCCTTATCCTCTGGGAGGCTCCATGCCCGCCAACTTGTAGTAGAGATCTATGCAGGAGGTGACCCATCTGCTTATCGTCCGCTTGGCTGCAGGTCTGCCAGGTGCGGCTTCAGCGTAGGTGACAAACAGCTGGCGATCCTCTCCTGAATTTCAGCCGTCAGCCCTTATAATAAGCGAGCGCCTTCTAGGGTCCAAAGTATGGAGCCTGTATTCGGCCTCCGAGGTGTGATTGGGGTAGAACCCCGCAGAGTCAACACCTGGTTAAGGTGAAACTGACACCACCTTCGGAAGGAATTTCGGGTAAGAGGGACAACCTTGTCCCTGTGGAAGACCAGGTAAGGAGACCTGATGCAGAGCGCCTGAGTTCTCCCATCCTTCTGGCTGACGGATAGCCACCAAGAAGGCGGTCTTCCACGACAGGTGAGAGAGTTCACACCTGTGCATTGGTCTGAATGGCTTGCCCATGAGCTTTGCCAGTACCAGCAGTAAATCCCACGGAGGTGGAGGTTCTCGATCGAGGGGAAATGTGATCAAGGCCTTGGAAAAAGCGCCAGACCACCTTCTCCTGCGCCACTGACTGCTCCCCGGCCCGGGCGCCCGCAAGGCAGAGATGGCTACCAGGTGCACCCTTAGGGTCGTCAACCTAAGCCCTTGACTAGAAAGGGACCATAAATAGTCCAAGATGCTTCTCAAAGGACAGGAGGAAGGGTCCAAGCCCTTGCCCTGACACCAAATGGAAAATCTCTTCCATTTGAAGGCGTAGCACTTCATGGTCGACTCCTTATGGGACGCCTCAACAACATTGAGGACCTCGTCGGAAAGACCCAAGGCCTGGAACTCTAGCCACTCAGGAACCAGGCCATCAGGTGCAGGGATTGAAGGTCCGGATGGAACACCTTCCCCTGATTGACTGAGAGCAGGTCCGGACGAGCTGGAAGCTGCTTCGGGAGCCTGGACCTGAGACTGAGGAGATCTGGGTACCAGAACTGGCGGGGCCAGTCTGGGGCTATCAGAATCACCTGCGCCTTGTCCCTCCTTGCCTTGAGAAGCACCTTGTGAATCAAGGGAAATGGGGGAAAGGCGTAGAAGAGGCCCGGGTCCACAGCCTCGAGAAGGCATCCCCTGCAGCGAGCCTTGCTGAGGGGGCGGCATGAAACAGCCTCAGCTCGCGATTCTCCCTGGAGGCTAACAGGTCCACCTGAGGTGTGCCCCAGTGGGAGAACAGATCTTGTACTACCTCCGCAGGAGAGACCACCTGTGAGATGCAGCCCCTATCCGGCTCAGGGCATCGGCCAGGTGTTGGAAGCCCCGCCACATGAATGGCTAGGAGATCCGCCCCAGGCTGCGTACGAGTGACCAAATGCGGAGAGCTTTTGCATAGAAGCATGGAACGCGGCCCGCCCCTGGCGGTTTAGGTAGTACATGGTCGTGGTACTGTCCGCCTGACTCGGACCACTTGACCCCGGAGAACGGAGCAAAGGCGGGAGAGCTAGGCGGACCGCCGGAGCTCCAGCAGGTTGATGTGGCATCGACTCCCACGGGACCAGAGGCTGTGCGCCCAGTGTTCCCCCAGATGGGCACCCCAACCCATCAGAGAGGCATCGGTCGATAGAGAGACCGTCGGCTCGGGGCGGACAAACGGGATGCCCTCCTGCAGATGAGATGGAACGGTCCACCACCGGAGAGCGTTCCACATCTCCTGGGTCACCATCACTAGCTGGTCCAATGGATTGCAGCGTTGTGACCACTGAAGGGGGCACATGTGCCAGTGTGCCCAACGGACCATGCTGGTGCAGGCCGCCATGAGACCCAGGAGGCGCAGGAAGTCCCGGGCAGGGCACAATTGCCCAACCAGAAATGATTGGGCAAAGGAGGTAAGAACCTCGGCTCCTGTCCGCCGAGCCGTGTTTGGCTCAAAGAGAGTCGAGCTCTGCCCCGATAAACAGAATCACCTGCTTCGGCTCGAGTTCCGACTTGGCCTCGTTGATGAGAAGGCCGACTTGAGAGCAAACCTGGAGGGCCAGATCTCTGGACCGCTCCACCTCCTGTCTGGAGGGGGCTGCTATCAGCCAATCGTCCAGGTAAGGTACACCCGACCGCGTCAAGAGGAAAGCTGTCACCACTGCAATGCATTTGGTGAAGACCCTGGGAGCTGGAGACAGGCAGAAGGGCATGGCTGAACTCGAAGAGGGATCCTCCCCGAAAGCGAAGGAATCTCCGATGGACGGACGGATAGGACGGAAAGAACGCGTCCTGCAGGTCCAGAGAGCAGAACCACACGCCGTGTTCCAGGGATGGTATTATCTGAGCCAGAGTGACCATCCTGAAGGTTCGAGACCTTAGGAACTTGTTCAGGTCATGTAGGTCGAGAATGGGGCGCCAGCCCCCCGTCCGTTTCGGAACCAGGAAGTACCTGGACACGAACCCCGGGTCTGAGGGAGGGTCCGCTACCTCCCTGATCACCTCCTTTTGGAGGAGGAGAGCGATGTCGGCCCGATGAGCTGACAGTGAGGCTGCGGACCCAGAAGCCCCCCGAGGTGCGACGGCTCTGAAGGGTGGGGCCTGCTTGAACTCTAGAGGCAGGCCTTTTCCCACCACCTCCAGTATCCACCTGTCCGTGGTAATAACGGACCAGGTGGAAAGGAAGTGCCGGAGCCGTCCCCCCACGGGGGGAACCTGGGGTGAGGTGACGGGGTTGGGGGCGACACCCCTCAGCCCGTCACTGGGCAGGCTTGGAGGAGGAACCGTCCGAGGGATCTCCTGGGTCTTTACCTCCCTGCTTCCTGTTGGAGAAAGCTCCGGGCTTGGGTTTGGGATGCCAAGCCCTAGCCTGCTGGCCCTGACGTTGCTAGGCCGGACGCGCCGTGGGCGCAGGACCATAAAGGGCTTAGGCTGTGGTTTATGCCTTGTCCTTCTGAGCGAAGAGACCGAGTCCAAGGCAGCATTGACTTCTCCATCCTCTGCAGGTGACCTTCCACCCCAGGGTCGAAGAGGTCAGTCCCAAAGGGAACATCTGCCAACTTGTGCTGGGTATCCAGGTAAAGGTGGATATCCTCAGCCAAGCCCGGACGACGATAGCCACTGCGGCCGCCACAGACCTGGCACATGAGTCCCCAATGTCTAAAGCAGTCTGGAGCTGCTGTTTGGCCACTGCCTGCTCCTGGTCCCGCACCTGCCTGACCGTAGTCTGCAGATCCGCGGAAGATGAGGGACAACCTCATCCAGGAGCCCAACAGGGCATGAGAAAATGTGCCATGAGGACGGCCGAACTGGCCTGACGAAGGCCGAGAGAGGACGTGAAAAGACTTTTTCGCCCAGCATAATCCAATTTCTTGGATTCCTTGTCGGGA
This sequence comes from Neoceratodus forsteri, assembly GCA_016271365.2. Taxonomy (NCBI): domain Eukaryota; kingdom Metazoa; phylum Chordata; order Ceratodontiformes; family Ceratodontidae; genus Neoceratodus; species Neoceratodus forsteri. Next base: position 151,744,473 of record CM028131.1, on the reverse strand, counting down.
GGTTTGTCCACATCCCTAGTGTTCCCGGCACGCCGGAAAACGCTGTCGGTAACCAACCCCTCAGCCAAGGGGTGTTCTGAAAAACCGGACAGGGAACCGGTAGGGACCGCATACTTCCTGGCCATCCTGGCCGAAGGCGCAGGGCAGGAAGCAGGGCGCTGCCAGAGCTCCAAGGCCGGACCCACCATGGCCTCGGCTCACCGGAAAGGCCTCCGTAGGGGAATCCCCTCGGTCCAGAATCTCCGTGAGGGGATACCTGGCCCGTTTAGAAACAGGTTTGAGCTTCATCCCGGTGGACTCCGAGATGAGCCGAAGCAATCCCAGAAAGGACGAAGGGCTATCGTCCACCGACTGTCCTCCTGAGGACTCCAAGTCCATTCGCTGGAGAAAAGGGAGGAATCTTCGGACTCGGAAGAGTCCTCAAAGAGCTGCCTCGGGCCTGAGCCACCCTCCACCTGCCGAGGTCGATCGGGAGTGAGGGTGACAGACAGCCTATGGGGCAGTCCCTGAGCCGACCGAGAATTTTTGGTCGGAGTCCCAACTAATGGCTGTGGAGGCGGAGGTTCCACCGGAATTGGTGGGGCAGCTGGAATTGGCTGAACAACCAGCCTGGGAACAGGCTCCTCGGCTAAAACGAGGGGTTGTTTCGGCTGCTCCGGTGACAGCCACTTAATGGTCAAAGACGACGCGGCCGGCTTATTTCCGGTCAAAAGGAGCTGTTGCCACATGAGTTCCTCATACTCCGACGCAACTTGCGCCAAGCCTCCTCGCCCGAGGAGGAGGAAGAGGATGAGCGGCGGTGTGCGCTTGCATGTGATGCCGAGATCGGACCGCCTATGACGGGCGGATCGGCTGGACCGCGAAGACGTCTAAGACCGAGAACCTCGGCTAAGCCGAGGACGGTGCAGGAAGGTGTTGCGGGGAATCAGCACTCCCCTCGGTTCGGACGATTCAGCCGAAGGCTCCGGAACCGGAGGCACAGACGAGCCGACGGGATCCTCAACTCCCACTGGGGGAACTGGGGAGAGGGGATTCTCAGCTTCTCCAGCCGACAACCCGTCCAACGGATCGAGAAAATCTCACCGGCCGACGGGAGTCTTGGTCAACTGGCCTGACGGGACACCGTGAAAACAGTGGGCCGGGTTAGGTTGACCGGTTGACGGCCGACTACTAGGGAGGGGATCTTTCCCTCCCCAAGAGCCGACGGTGAGACTTACTCTTGTCTTCTTTTGGACCGAGGAACGGTCCAGAAGAAGTTGGTCCCTCACCTTTAGTCGAGAGGGTCAGACAAAGCTCCTTAAAAGAAGCCGAATAAGAGGCACCGAGAGATAGCGGGACAAATGCCGCAGCCGAGGTAGAAGCTGCCCGCGCCACCTCCTCTTCGAGGGCGATCATCTGCTCGAGCTGATCCGCCGAGCCCGCCGCCGCGGACACCGCCGACCGGGCCTCTTTTGACTTTACCGGAGGAAATTCTTCTCGGGACACCCCAGTTGTAAACGGGCAGCACGGTCTTCGAAGACGTAGGCCGAAAAGGAAGAGCACAGGTCGCAGGCCTGCGGGTCGTGCTCAAGGCCCAAGCAGTAGACGCACGTGGAGTGCGGATCTGTCCGACACATCTTCTGCCTGCAAGGGCATCTCCGGAAACCGGGAGTCGATTTGTCCATCGCAGCCGCGAGGGAGAGAAGACCGAAGTCTTTTTAGCAAAACTTTTTATTTTCAAGATTCGAAGAATTAGGAGCCAGTCTTATACGCAGAGCGTTAAGGAGGGAACCTGAGCTTCCAAGCGGTAAGGAAGATCTGGCGTCATGGGGCGGAGCCGTGAGTTTTACCACCCGGGTGGGTGGGAGGAGCCAGCTTGAAGACCTTCCGGCAAGATTTAAAGCGGCAAGGAACCTGCCAATAAGTGTGGATGAACAACATATCCATGTCCCTAGAAAATAACTTTCTGGTAATACCACAGGAAACACACTTTCCTCAAAAATGATTTCTGACAATGTAACTATCAACAACAATAAAGAGATACTACAAGCCTTCAATAATCACTTTGCTACTGCAGGGCTAGCTTTTGATAACTCACCTGCACACAACCTTCAGAATCTAGTCCCTCAGATGCAGTCTTTTCATTCTCTTCTGCCTCACTAAAAGAGGTCGAAGATCTCCTCCTCCAGTTGGACACCAGAAAAAGTGCTGGAGCTGACACCTTCGAGCCATACTACCTAAAGATTGCCCATCATGTCATGGCCGTACCTATTACGCATCTATTTAACTTGTCCCTTTCTCAAGGGACCCTCCCCAAACTGTGTAAGACCACACATGTTATTCCATTGTTTAAATCCGGAGACCCCTGTGATCTAAACAACTACAGGCCCATCTCCCTTCTCCTGGTACTATCAAAACTTCTGGAAAAAATCGAGAATGCCCAGCTGAAATCTTTCATAGATGATACTAACCTGCTAAACCCAATGCAATCTGGTTTCAGAACTGAATATAGTACAATCACGGCCCTGGCCAAGGTGACAAATGACTGGCAGAGCGAGCTAGAGAACAAAAAATTTGTCTGCGCCGTTTTTCTAGACCTAAGTAAGGCCTTTGACACTGTCGACCACAGCCTCCTTCTTTCCTCATTAAAAGCTACTGGTCTAGATCCTACCTCCTTGCGTTGGTTCCACAACTACCTTTCTGATAGGCACCAACAGGTCAAGGCTGAAGGTGAACTCTCCCCCTCAAATCTGTTAAAAAAGAGGCGTCCTTCAGGGATCCATCCTGGGGCCACTCCTATTTGCCATCTACATCAACAGTTTAGACTCAGGCATCAATGAGGTGAAAATTAATCTGTTTGCAGATGATACAGTGATCTACCTAAGCAGTACAACTCCTGGAACTGCCTGTAGCGACCTGCAAGCTGACTTCAACATACTTCAATACCAGCTCCTTAGTAAAAAAATTGCTACTTAACACCAAAAAGACAAAGGCAATGCTATTTTCTCCTATTAACCATGCAGCCTACCCTGCTATATCCCCCACCACCACACTCCTAGGAGAAACCCTGGAATTTGTGCCGAAATTCAAATACCTGGGGGTCTGGCTAGACTTCAAACTCTCCTTTGCAGACCTCCTGGAGGATTTATTAAAAAAACCGAGGCAGAGACTAGGTCTCTTCTTCAGGTTAAACCGCCTACTAACTACAGAGGCCAAGAGACAGCTAGTTCAGTCTACATTCCTTTCCCTAATTGATTACGCCCGACTTTATATACAACCAATGTGCTACTTCACCCTTTGGTAAATTGGACATACTTTACCACAGAGCCCTGCGCTTCATCACTGGTCTCCCCTTCTCCACCCATCACTGCTCTTTATATGCGGCCGTAGGTTGGACCTCCCTACACTACAGACGAAATAAAAATGCAGCTCTCTGGACATACAGAGCCATCACTGGCAAACATCCACAGTACACTGCTGATTGCCTGACTCTCAATATGCCTGGAACCTATGCCCTAAGAAGCTGTTCACTGATTTCTCTGAAAGTGCCCAAAGCCCTAACGCGTTTTGAGAGAGCTGCCATAGGATTCGTTCTACCGTCACTCTGGAATGTGCTACAGAACTCACTGAAAACGAGGACTCCTGTTAGTATTACTGTGTTTAAGTCCTTATACTCAAAATACATTACAGAAGCCTGCAACTGTTTCCAATGATCCTAGCTCTGGAATGTGCTACAGAAATCACTGAAACTGAGGACTCCTGTTAGTCTCACTGTGTTTAAGACCTTATACTCAAAATACATTACAGAAGCCTGCAACTGCTTCCAATGATCCTAGCTTACTTACACCCCACTTCCACATCCTCCCTGCTTTTCCATTCCTTCTTGTATCAGTGCATAACTTGTCCCTAAGCCACCTACTTATCTACCGCCCTAAATCTCACCCTCCCTCCCTCACCCACCTATTCCTTGTATACCCACAGCATCTCATTCCCTCGCTCCTAGTATTATCCCAGTTCCAGATCCCCCCCCCCCCCACAACTGGCTACCCACTTCTCCCGACACATGTCTCCCCCTTGATACGCCTGGGTCTTTTTAAACGGACTATGTATGTCTCTTCGCTTGTAGCATCCACTTCAACTAATCTCTTCACTGGACTATAATGCCCATGCCTTACAGGAATACTAAACCATGTATGTTGTTGTATCTGGTATACATTTTTACTGACTTGCTACCCTATTGTTTATGTATACCCTTACCGACTGTCTTTTACCTGAACCCAAATGTATTTTTACTTATCCTGTCTATTGCAGTCCTACCTGTACTGTTGTTCTCTTGCATCAACTGTCTATTTGTCTGTATATAAATGCATTGTTGCTTGACTTGTGTAATGCAGGTCCACCTTGTAAATGAGCTTGTTCAATGGTGTTCCCCTGGATAAATAATGTTAGAAATACCACTTTCTCTCAGTGCAGTTTAACCCCTGCAAGGTATACATATTTTTTTAAATCAAGGATGGAAATGAGAAAGGAAAAGTGTGGCCTACTGGGATTCCATCCTTGATTTAAAAAAATATGTATACCTTGCAGGGTTAAACTGCACTGAGAGAAAGTGGTATTTCTAACATTGGTTCCTAGTTGCATAATTGCGCAACACTAGAGAAAGGAATGTGTGTGTGGCTGTAAGGAAATTCCTCAGACGCTTTGATCAGTGAGCCTGTAGCTTAATGGTTAGAGCGCTGGAACGGCATACCAGAGATCTGAGGTTCGAATCCCAGTAGGCCACACTTTTCCTTTCTCATTTCCATCCTTGATTTAAAAAACCTGGATAAATAAGGAATTTGACTGATTGATTGATTGATATGCCTTGCATTATTGTGGCATGTGGGATTAGAACACGAAGATGATCTGCCATTCTACTTAAAGTGTGTTGTTCATGAGTATTTCACAAAACTATCGCACAATGGGAGACTAAAGGTGAGTTTTTCAAACCTAACACCCCCGTACCATTTTTTAACCATTTATTAATTTTTATTGTTTAACTATTTAAAAGTCCTGACAATGTGTTAAAATACATTACAACTATTTTTATTTACAATGATTTAAAAATCTGCTATATTTGCATAAATGATAAAAAACAGTGTGAGACACCATAAATAAGCAGTTTCTTTTACTCTAAGAAATTGTTTCATCTGTATGCAAACCTATACTGATGCTAAATATGTCACTGTCTGTCCCTGGGTTGCCACTGTAAAAGGGACTTTCTCCCAGTGGGCTTACCTGGTTACCAGGATGAATACATGAATAAATTAAGCCTGTTGAAAAGGAGAAAATGTTTTGTTAACAAATCCAGAAAAATCAGATAATTCTTCTCCCCCACAGCTTTAATATGCTTTTATTTTTAAGGGATAAAAAACTCTTCTCGGGCTGGATAAAGGCATCCCTCTCATTCAGTCTGTATAAAACTGTAAAAAGACTTTGAAGGCCGTCACTGGGAATGTCAGCTCCTGACAAGGACTATCAGTCTGATGGTCTCGTAGTTCTAACAGTACAACAGGACATGTCGATCATTCAGGGCTCAGGAAGCTGAACTCATTCGGAGGAGGAAAAAAAAAAACATCAAGAAAACATGTCTTCACTACACTTCCCCATTTTTGTAGCTATCTAGCTCTCTTGTGGATTTATTGTTCCATGATTGGCACAAAATAGGAAGAAAGAACAGGTGGGACCCCATCCCTCCCTTACTTTTCATGTCCAGACTTCAGAAAGATTGTGTGGTGTAAATAAAGAAGATACAGAGACTGCCTAATGGTCAAATGGTAAGCTGTGAGGCAAGACAATTTTACTTATAATGCGCCCTATCCCTTAGGCACAGGGTGCAGTACAGTTTACAAAAATCACAAAACAAATCAATATAACTAGAGAAAAACAGTTAATCCCAACTAACTCCCTACTGCACTGTCCATGGGTTCAGAGGCAGTTTATATAAGACTCACAATCCTTAAAAAAATACTGACTCCCAGAAAGAGATAAGACTCATTAAGTCATAAACCCTATGAGGAGAGACTAAGGAATCTCAGTATGTACACCCTGGAAGAGAGGAGGGAGGGAGGTACACGATAGAGACCTGTAAGTACCCCACAGGGATGAATAAGGTACCGGAGGGGAGTATTTTTCTGAGAAGAAGGTGCACCAAAACAGGGGGGCATGCTATGAAGCTGAAAGGGGGGAATTTAGGAGCGATGTGAGGCAGTACTTCTTCACTGAAAGAGTAGTAGATGCTTGAAGCAGTCTTCCAGAGGAGCTGGTGGGGCAGTACCAATGGTGGGCTTCAAGCATGCATGGGATAGGCACAACAGAATCTTGATAGGAGAGATTTGGGGGGGGGGAGTAGCTGGAGATCAAGTAGGGTATGTAGTAACAGTATAGGCAGCGACAAAATGGGCAGATGGGCCAAGTAGTCCTTGTCTGCCTACAAATTCTACGTTTATAACTCCAGTTAAAGCCATGCCCAGATAGTGCCTCCACTAAGGAGGAAATACACAAGGTACAGCTTAATGTACTGATGACCTGAGTTCAAATCCTGAGCCTGGGACATCATTAAGGCTATAATTTTGTCACAAAAGCCATGGATGTCATGGTTTTTCTGTTTTTATTAACAAAAAAAAGTAATTTGTGGCATTTTCTATGAAAACACCATAGTGTTTGTGTTTCCCATGACAAATCTATGCAAAGAAGATCTAAATCCTTTATTTGATACCAGGGCCAATGAGGCATGGCCCAGGCTGGTTCGAAATGGGTCTATTAGGCCAAATGCTTTGGCTTGCTCAGCCCTACTAAACACAGTAATGGCCTCAGTTCCCATCAGATTCACATCTTTGTCATTTTTTTAAAGAAATGATTAATAGACACAGTATCCATTATAACAAACAAAGGGATCCCCTGATGACCCAACATGCCACCCTGTCAGTGACACGGGTTTGGGAGATGTCTCGGGAGTCTGAGGGGCAGCTCCCAGCCAGAAAGGGTGGAGTTGGGTTTTGGTGCTATAGCAACTACTGTAGAGGAACAAGGGACTTGCTCCCAACAGGATGTCTTCCACGTGCGCACTGGGCTAATAGGTGGTCATTACTTAGTGCAGAAGGGAGGCAGGTGGCAAAGAAAATGGGGTAAAACTCCACCACCAGTGGGATGCCAGCTGGTAGCTCACAGACCCCACTGGACAGATCGGTGCGTTTAGTGGACAATGGGTCTGGGGGAGCCTCCATGGGGCATATAGCACAAGACTGACAGTATAGCCTAGAGGCTAAAGTAATGAGCTGTGAATGAGCTTGGTACATCCTCAAACCATCACTTGCATACTGTGTGACCCTGGGCAAGTCACTTAACCTCCCCAGTGCTCCCAGGTCATCCTGAAAACAGGCCTTAGGCCTAGCAGGTTTTACCCAATTACCAAAGAATAATAATAATAATAAAAAAATGGGCCTGAGGGAAAGACTGCTTGTGGAGAAAAAAGCTGCATGAAACAAGTAAACAAAATCTGGCAGGTGCCAACAAGGCTGGTCTGGCATTCTTTACGTTATCTTTATTTTTGTAGCAGGCTTTAACGTCTCACCAGTCTCACTGTTATAACTGTAATTATACGAGGACAATTTCCAAGATCTATTTCACAGATTTCTTTGTATATAGTGCCTAAAAGGAGGGCATGGACGCAGTAGCGCAGCTTCTCAGTAATGCTCCCTACACTGCACACACTGGTACAAGTCCACCCAACACAGGGCAATTACTTTACACACACAGCACCAAACTCACTTATAGCTCCTCCTCCCCACATATCACCATATCAGGTTGGACATGGGACCAATCAGGTAGTTGGAAGGAAGGGGACATATTTTTTTACTCCCAGATAGGCCAGGCTGGGCACTGTACTGGTAAGAAGTTTTTTTTTTTGGGGGTTTGCAAATTTTTTTTTTTTATTCCAGACGGGGTTGGGCACTACACCTGTCAGGTTGGAAGGGAAGGGTCAGTTTTTTGGTTTTTTTTTTATTCCCTGATGGGTCTGTAGTGGGAGGTTTTTTTTTTTTTTAATTCCCTGATGAGTCTGCTTCAACACTTGACCTGTCTGGTTGTTGGGGGAGGGTTATTTTTTTTTAATTCTCTGATGGGCTGCGTTGGGCACTGGTCCTATCAGGCAGTTTGGGGAAGGGGGTAGATGTGTTTATTCCATGACTGGCCACACTGGGCACTGGATCGGTCAGGTTGTTGGTAGAAGGGGGACTTTTTTTTATTCCCTGACAGGTTGGGTTGCATACTGAACCCATCAGGTGGTCTGGGAGAGAGGGACAGATATATATTTAACACACTGATGGGCCAGATTGGGTATTTGACCAGTCAGGTAGTTGGGAGGGGAACAGGGACAGATTTGTTTTTTTCATTCCCTGATGGGTCAGGTTGGGGACTGGATCTGTCAGGGTTTTAGGGAAGGGGAAGCAACAAAAAAAGGTTCTGCACTCAGGAGCTACGTTTTACTGCCACAGCTAACCACACCTTGCAAAAATATGCAGTCAGTGTGCATCTCCCACAAAAACAAAAAAACACCCATGTGCATTCAGAGCTAAACAGCTTTTCTTCGGGGGGTGGAGTTAGTACAAAAATGCTCAGTTATTTGCACAAGTCAACAGCCAATCAAATGCCTACAATTTAAATATTTACAATGCTTAACACATATTTATATATTGTTAGTTTGCTGATAAAGGATTAAATCCAGGAAACATTCCCAGCAAAAACAAGATGGGCTACTTCAAGTTACATACGAACATACTGAAACTATCGGCAGAAAAGGGCACACAGGTCTATCAAGTCTGCCGATTATGCAGCTCTCAGTTTCGTACTACTGCAGCTGCCACCCCCCACCCACTCCTCCCTTTATCCCCGGTTATTCCTCCATTGTGTACTTATTTTTACTAACCCTGCCCCTGACTCTATCCCAACACCGCTTAAAGCTATCCACTGTTTTCAGTTAGATTAACTCCTCAGACAGTGCATTCCATTCCGCCACCACCCTCTATGTAAAGTAGTGCCTCCTAATCTCCCTCCTGCACCCCCTCTCCAACTTCAGACTGTGCCCCCTAGTGACCCTATCCCCTTTAAGCAGAACAATCTCCCCACTTCAACTTTGTTTATGCCTTTCAAGTACTTCAAGGTCTCTATCGTGTTCCCCCCTCTCTCTTCTCTCCTCCAGCGAGTACATGTTGAGCTCCCTCAATCTTTCCTCATAAGGCATCTCCCCTAGTCCCTGGATAATTTTTGTGGCCCAACACTACACCCCCTCGATTCGATTTCAAGCCTATCTCCCCTGCTCATATATTCCAAAATTTCAAAACTGCATGCTCAGAATGTCTTCAGATAAAATATCCCCCTATATATTCAACAAAAAACATCAGAGAGAGAGAGAGAGAAAATTCAAAAGAGACATGCTTGGAATGCCTCCTGGATCTAATCCACCATTGGAGGAACCTGCCTATTTGTTATGCATTTGGGTTTATTTAGTAGTATGAATGCGAAACTTTGTCAGCGAATATAAACTAAGTATTTGTCTCTATTCAATGTTTTAATATGAAATTGTATGTGTCATTACGTAATGTATGATTGCACCAATGAGTTTAATTTGTATGTGGCACTGGAGCCTGCTTTGCGATTGTGTTTTTTTTCCCCCCTTTATCAGCAAACGGGCAATACATATGAATATGTGTTAAGCGTTATAAATATTTAAATTGTAGGCATTTGATTGGCTGTTGCCTTGTACAAATAACGGAGTACTTTTGCACTAACTCCACCCCTTGAAGAAGGAGCCCTTTAGCTCCAAATGCCTCCAGTTTTATTTTCTGCAAGAGACTGACACTGACTGCATATTTGTGTAAGCTGGGTTAGTTGCGGCAGTAAGATGGTGCTTCTAAGTGCAGAATCTTTTTTTTTTTGTTGTTGCTTGTCTTGAATCTTCAGATTCTGGACCGTAGATGGGGCTGTGCAGTGGGTGTTTTTGTAGCTTTCAGTTTTGGGGAAAGGGACACATTTATTTTTTATTTATTTAGTTGTCTAACCAGGTATAGCACACTAAGCTGATAGCTTTTTTACAGGAGCGACCTGGGAACACAAGGAGGTTAAGTGACTTGCTCAGGGTCACACAGTATGCAAGTTGTTTTATTCCCTGATGGGTTGGGCACTGGACCTGTCAGGTAGTTGGGGAAGGACGACAGATTTTTTTAAAATTCCCTAATGGACTGGGCTGCACACCGGACCCATAAGGTAGTTTGGAGAGAGGGCCAGATTTCCTTTTATCCCACTGGGCCAGGTTGAACACCCAGAATTCTATTCTGTTCTACATTCCCTGCAGTACCAGTATTGAACTCTTGTGCCTTGTAAAACACTTTGGGATACACTGTGTACAAAAGTAATTCTGGTTAAGTGTTGTTCTGGAAATTGCCTCACTCCCCCCTTCACCAGCACCTGATCCTCCCCGCTCCCTGGCCTTAGTTTACCCAGTCTACTCAGACTGACTGGAAACTCAACTATTTTTGTGTTTTTCGTAATACACAGAGGTTGGTAGGATACTTCCTAGTTCTTACAAGTATCAAATGGTGCCACAGCTATGCTATTCTGTGTCATTTTGCTTTGCAATAATTTAGTAGTACAAAACTCTGTTTTATATAAGCCATTTTTTTTTCAGAAAAAAATAAAGGTTAGCTTTCTATTCATGAAGTTGTACAGAACGTTTAGTAGTAATACTTCTTCTCTGAGCTCATTCATTGTCATTCTTGTCATCACAGTTTGGGGGGGGTGGGGGTTTAGGCTACACTACCCAAGGACTTTTTCAGTGTACCACCTAGGTCAGCTGTTCACAAGAGCAGCACCACATTTCATTTCATTTTTCACCAGAACATGGTCTGGGCACAGCCCTTTTCAGCCACGCCTGACACATAAAACATCACTTATAAGGAACATCAACAAACAGTACACTTAATACAACTAAATACATTTACACACATTTTTAGTATACAAGTGTTTGTGCAACATATGTTTAAAGTGCAAAATGCTATTTGCATTATGTGTCAAGCTTCCATATTCATTCAATAGAGTACGTGCATACCATGTGAAAGCCTTCCTGCTCATTTGGAATTTGAAGGCAGGGATCTGATATGGTGTTAGGCCACTAGTCCTGGTACTCTTCTTACTTATCTTCTGAATCAAGGAGTTAAGTAACACCCGTGGTTCTGCTAAACTAGCAACTCTGTATACAAAAGTAGCTACAAGACTCTTCAACTGCCTAGCCGGAGATAGCACACCCAGTTTAATGTATAGGTGACAATAATGAGTTTTTAGTGGGGCCCTTAGTGCAAATCTGCATATACTGTTATATAAAGTTTTATATTTGGACTCAAAGATACCATTACATTGATATAAAATAATGTTCCCATACTCAAGAATGGGCATGAGAACTTGACTGGATATAGTAAACTCTAGCCTGATCAGTCAGGGAGTTCACATTTTTATACAGAAATCCCAGTTGTTGGTTTAGTTTCTTGCCCAGTCTGTCCATGGGGGGGGGGTATCAAGCTCAAGCAGGGGTCAAAGTGTATGCCCAAATATTTGAATGTAGCTACTGCTGGCAAAAACAATCAATTCTGACCCATAATTTGAAGTTGACCCTGTTTCAGCAACTTCTGTTGAGTTCCGAATAACATCACGTTTGTTTTTCTTTCATTTATAAGCATTCGATTTTCTTTTATCCAGTTTGATGAAGCACTGTACTTATTTTGCAGGGATATTTGTACTTCTTTGCTGTTTGGTCCAGAATCCCATACAACTATATCATCTGCAAACAAAATGGTGTTTTCTATAGTAAACAAAGAAGGCATATTATTCATAAAGACTGAAAATAACAGTGGGCCTAGCACTGATCCTTGAGGGACCCCTGCTTGAACCTTTTCCCACACGTGACAGACAGCCATTAATTTTAACCCTTTGTTTACGGCCAACGAGATAACTCCTAAACCACTCTAACTGGATCCCCATGACTCCCACTGTCCCCAGTTTTTCCAGCAAGAGTCTATGGTCTACTGTGTCGAAGGCACCGTCCAGGTCCACGAAGACTGCACCCGTGGTCTTCCCTTTTTCAGAGGCCACGAGAACAGCGTCCACAAACCCGGCCAGCGCCATCGAGGTGGACCAACCACTATGAAAGCCACGTTGCTGGTCCCCCATGAGGTTACACCGCTCCAAGTGGAACAGCAATTAGCAAAGAACAAACTTCACCAAGATTTTGCTCACTGTTGCTAATAATGATGTAGGCCCATCATTTGAAATTACTAATTTACCCCCACCCCCCCAAAAAAAAACACTGGTATAACACCAATCTCTTTCCAGGTTTTTGGGACAATTCCATTTGCCAGTGAATAGTTCAACAGCATTGTCATTAGGCCCTTAATATAATTTGCTGATATCCTTAATGGTTTAGTGGGTGCCTCACCCACCACTGCCCCTCCCCTTCAGACTCTGCAATAGTTGTAAAACCTCATTTTCATCGACTCTGTCAAAGACAAAGGGGCTCACGTCTTCTAAATTCGTTGCCATTTTCTGTGACTGGGCCTATTTCTGCCTGTCCTGTGTCCAACTTACTTGCACTTACTGTTTTTGAGATAAAGAAATGTATTAAATGCTCAACAGGTTCTCAAGCACTGTCCTCCTTGCAACCAACAGAGCAACAGCAAAGTACTACACTCACTGACAGCTATAAAAAGGCATATCCCAGTCTGCCAACGCATTTCTACAGGTCAGCTGTAAAAGGATCCCTGACTTCGATCTCAATAAGAACTGGACTGCTATGCAGACCAGCCCTAAAAAAAATACAAATAAAATAAATGGAACTGTCAGGCACTGGGATTTCTAGGAGACCTCAGGGTTCTGGAGATGATATAAAACCCTTCAAGCTTTGCTGTCATGGTTCTCTACTGTCACCATGGCCCTTGGAGTCCTAAAAACCTGTTTTTCTTATGGTTGGAATATTACATTGGTGGATTCTGGTATTTTCTGTGTAACAATTGCTCTGAGACCTTTATGAATGTTTACATACCTTAAATGTATGTAATTATTATAAGTACTCAAAAGAAAGTACAGAAAAAATAGCAATAAAGATATTTGTTAAAAATCCATTGTAAATTGTATTTAAAAGAGGCGTTTTAAGTTTGGTTTCACTAAAGTTCCATATTGATTTGTTATGGAGTATGATAACCCTGTGCCACGTATAATAATTTGTTCTAGGTGATCCATAGTCCTAACAGTTTGTTCGGCTAGTACCTGTGGTCTCAAATACTCAGAAAAGGTAATACATTCACCACTAACTACTTTCTTGCACCAGCTCAACTTGGGATCCTGATCTCCCCCCTAGGGTCAGGAATTACTTTCAAGCACGATAGGAATCAGTTCAAAGAAACAGAATTCCACTTGTCAGTCTCTAGTTTAGACCACACAACGCTGATGATTGAAGATTTAGATTTAGCGGTGTATTTAAACTTCTTTATTTAGCTGAAGTTTCTTTTATAAAGTAACTAGGAACATTTTCTAGAAATAATAAGACCAATCCACAGATGCCCTGCCCCACCCCCACCCTGTTGCTCACTGGACAAGACTGCAGAATCAACCTGACACACTCCAGTCAGTATCTGAATGGAATTTAGCCACCCCTCACGCTGAGATGTCCCCAACTGTCAAGGACTTTCACTAGATGTCTAACTTGTTAGTTGCTGAATGTTGGGGAAGAGGGGGGCTCGTTTTTTTCTCATTCTGAGATCTTGTAACACTAAAGCCTTTTACAAAATCAACACTAAAGACCCCCTTTGTGAAACTGCTGCTCAATGAGTAATGGAATTTGTCAATCCTGTGAAGCACTGAGCTCACAGATGTTTGCATAAAAGACGCCATACAAGAATTTACTTGTATAAAAAACTACAGGCACCACTGAAGAAGGGAATGTGTGTGTGTATACACCTCCAGGGAAATACAAAGTTACCCTTTACAGTAATTAAACAGCAGCGCAAACCTCTCCTACACAGTCTTCATCAGTCTGGAATCTAATGCGAATGGCAAAAGCTGCCATTTTGATGCATTGCACTGAATAAAGAAAAAAGAGGCTCATGTTTCTATCCATGGAGCTAATTCGGTAGTTTGCAGTATTCTTTATTCTGGGTGAAAAACCCTGGGAATAGAGCAGGGACTGCTAGTCCCATACACAAATCGCTGTGTTTTATTCAGAGAACATGCACATTAAATGCATAGCCACACACCTACTGTACTTACTATGCCCTTCTTCTCTCCCAAATCTACCTTTTGCCGAAAGATAATTTCCTTAGAAACTCGTATACACCCAACATGCAACAATTAAAAAAAGAATGCTATGCAGTTCTAAGGGTCTTGCTGCAGCCCTGGTATACAAGAAATGTTTTTGATAACAGACTAGTGGGGCTCGGACACTATCCACTGAGCTATGATACTGGTGGATACCACCTCTTGCTGGATTTCACATGCCATCGAATACTGATGGCATTTGACCACGGATCTGATCTCGGAGGGATCAGATGGTCAGAACACAACTATCTGTGGGTCATATCCAAAAATCCAGCACCCAGATCCAGGCATCTGATCACAGCTCCCCAAAAATCCACCACCCAGATCCAAAATACTGACTTGGTCAGGAAGTCGGATCTGGAATATGGATAGCAGAAATATCTGTTAGAGGATGCCTGAATCAAAACATAGCACTATCCGAACACCAGTACAACAGACCCTCCTTTCTAGCCAGCTTATTCAGGCAATGCTTTCTTTGGGATGTCTCCAGGCTCTGACTATTCTGAATAATTTTTTTTTTTAATTCTTTTGGTAACTGGGTAAGGCCCACTACAAGTGCCTGTTTTCAGGGGTGACCCAGGAGCACTGGGACAGTTAAGCGACTTGCTCAGAGTCACACAGTATGTAAGAGGAGGCTGTGGGACGCAAACCCTGGTCTGCTGGATGTGCCAAGTTCATACACAGCTCGTTGCTCTAACCTCTAGGCTATACTACCAGCCCCATTAGTAATGGGGTGGGGTTGGGGAGAAAACAACAAGGTACTTTTAATAATCTAGCTCGACCTTTCCCCCTTGCTCTCTCCCTCTCCTTCACTTTAATTACAGAACCAGGGAAAGTTGCAGCTCTGAGTTTGGACATGCACTTTAGCGCTGCAACTTTCAATAAAAATATTAAATGGGTTAGACTGCTCCATTTTCAATGGGGTTTACTTCTAAAGACACAGCTCAAAGACTGCTACAAGGAACACTTTCTTTTTCCTTCATGAAAATGTGCCCCCCTCGTCATGAACGAGTGTTCCGGCACACAGCAGGATGAATACTAAGCTAATTTGCATACAGGCTGTGGCTCTGGCCACTTCTATCTGTGAAATGGTGCCTCTCACCCCGGGACATTAAAAAAAAATTTAAACTAAGAGATATGCGTTACAACAGAAATTAAACTCTCTCACTGCAAGTTGGCAGGTGAGTAGAGGCTGGGATGAAAATGGGGTTTATGACAGTTTTCCTTTAACATGCAGTACTAAAGAGTTGCAGGTGGGCTTGGCATTGTACAAAGTATGCCATGTTGCTACGTACATAATCAAAAGTTGGGAGACAATCGTAGACAGAGTGTACTGTAGAGAAGAATAGAGAAATCAGCCCATGGGGCATAGTCAAGTAGGGTGGACATTGGAGACAGACACAACTAGACAGACATCCACTACAATAAGAGACAGAGAGGATCAGCCCATTCATATTTCACAAGGTGGCAGACCACCCTTTTTTTTTTTTTTTTAAATATCCCTCATCTGGACACATGGAGAATAAATCCAGTAGATAGCACCATTCTAGGTTTAGTAAGACCAACTAGAATGAACACCACTGGGAACACTAGCCTCTGAGGCCGGGAGATCAGAGGGCTGTGGGTTCAGTTCCCACATCTGGCACTTGGGTTAATATCCCAGTACTGACACTGTAGTGCAGCATGAGAGGGGTGCTGCACTTCTGAGGTGCCGTCTTTCGGATGAGACGTTTAACCGAGGTCCCATCTGCCTGGATTGGTGGTAGTTCAGGTGGATGTTAAAGATCCCATGCCACTTATCAAAAAGAGTAGGGAATTTCCCTGGTGTGCTGGCCAAATTTCCCTCATTCACTAAAAATACCACCAACAACTTAATCTGGCTCAATGTCAGTTGCTTACCATCTGTATCCGCCCCCCCCCGTTGCCCCTGAAAAAGGGACTTCAAGGCTCAGTGGGTTTACTGGGACAACAAAATTCAACAAACAAACAGCTACTGTGACGCTCTGTCCCCTGCTCAATATTATATTTATAAATTGTGATATAAATATATGGTATCTGAAGGTCTGCTTAGACAAAAAAAAGGGCTGGCCGCTGCATTGTGACCTTTGACCTCAGAAATGTCAGCGTGGCTGAAAGTAGCAGGATGTTATAAACAGACCAGGGAAACCTAATTAAAACCTTCCTTTCAGAGGGACAATTTATTACCTTTTACAACCTGCTCCTGAAGTTGGTTCCCATGTATGCATTTATGACATTTATTTATTTAGTTTTTGTTAACTGGGTAGGTGCACTAGCCATGAAATGACTATTTTCAGACACAACCCAGAAGAGTACAACTATCAAAGACAGGTAGATACAGTAGCATGAGCACAATAAAATTACAATAGTACAGGTCAAAACAGTCAGCAGTAATGAATACATGCATAGCAGGAAGGGAAGTCATTTGGCTGATTCCTCTTGGTTTTCTCACCTAGCTGAGAATTAGTGACATGATTGTGGGATTATGAAGCATCAAAGGGGATGTTTTGATCAAAGACTGTCATATTTGGGAACTGGCTAGTTGCTGATTTTTCACAGTAATAACATACATCCTTGTGGATAATTATGTTAAGAAGAAAAAACTAGGATGATCTGTGACCTCACCAAAAGGGGTGGGGAGATGGATTCTGAAATGGGCATGCATCAGAGGGAAACATGGCACATTATTTCGGACTCACAAGAGACGCAATTCTCTGGACTTAAGAAAGCACTTAAGGGTAACATCTAGCTAGGCAAGAACTTTTAAGTATTTTTGGGGTAGGCATACTTGTGTTCTGTAACTTCCCATTTATTTTATGTGACTGTAAGTTAGTGATATAATTGTTCTGTGTTTGACTTTACTTGTTTTACAATTTTTAGCAAACAATATATTCTTTGAAACTCTGCCTGTGTCTTCTCAGTTTTCTTTTACATGTGATTGCTGAACCTGTGTTTAAGGGCTTAAATGTGTTACTAAGCTTGCTAAAAGGTAAGGATATACCTAGGTCTCATACTGAGTCATAAGGGTACATTTTGGGAACCTGGCTGGGTGCTACTGGGCGAAAGATTAAATTGCATTTCCTTGAAGAGAATATATGTCTGAGCCTGTTAACTGGGTATGCTAGCATACGGTTCACATTTTGACCCCCAGAACTCGAGGCTAGTAGGTGATCTGGACCCAAAACAGACAGGAGGGTTACCCTGTCTGTCCCCTGTTCACACTATTGCGCTTCGAGGTTGGCACTGTGGGAGCAGAGGGCCTGACCTGCGGAGTGCGTTTGTGACAGCTACAATTTGTATCTTTTTTTTCCTCCTCCCAGTCACAGGCAGGACCTGCCCTCACCTATCACCAGTTGCCCTGTTCCTGTTTGGCTGAGACTCCGCCAACAATCCTCCCCAGACCACTAGCCCACTCACGACACACAACTGTGCAGCCCTCCCACCCCGGCTCACCTCCCAGAGCCGAGCCCACCTTCAGTCCCATGACATTTCTTCCCTGCATCAATCTGGCCACCCAGTGCAGAGGTGAAGGCAGATGGTGTCCCTGGGGGATGGCGGCATGAGACCAGTGTGGGACATGGAGGGCCAGCGGAGGTTTCATCCTTCCTGTTCTGCACCATTTTCAGCTGTACTCCCTGCTCCCCACCAGGAAAGCGCATCAGCAGCTGGCGAGGCCTGACGCAGTCCCCTCCTACCAGTCGCTTAGCCCCTGCGCTACCACCTGTGGTCACCCAGGTGGCGGTGAAGCAGCAGGACATGTCACACTCCCTCCCTGGGGGAGGAGAGTGTCTTGTGGGATGCTCGATCCTCCTCCCCTGGCCAGCTTTCCGACAGCCCAGGCTCATTCCTGAACCCGGGTCATTGGCAGCATGAGCAGTAGCGCTACAATTGTGCTGGTGGGCAGGCCCCACTACAATTTGTATCTTGACTCTTATTCAGATGTTATGTCATACTCTTTAATGGACTACAAACATTCAAATGGAAAAGCAAGAAATGTTTGATTTTTACCATTTTCTGATAAGAGTATTTTCAATTGTTTAAACTACATGCATCTTAGGTCTGGAGCAACTGCAAAGTGTATTTTGCTAGAAAGTCAAGGTCCTGTGTTCAATACACATAGGGCAATGTCCTCTCAGAGGTAAACCCAGCATTCATATGCAGTAAATAAAACTAGACTGTATGTTATGCAAACACTACATGACAAAACAAGTTCTCACTACTTACAGAAAGGTGACTGATCCTTCACATCCGCATTATATAGGCTGCTTTGTCTTGTGTAAAATTGTAGACCCTCCTCTTACCCGTGACGGTAACTGAGGTGCACTGCACAGTTTATAGCTGGTGTCAGTTTAAGTTAAAGGGGGACAGTCAGCACCGAGAACCCCACACCCAAGTGTGGGGATGGTCCCCATTTTGCAGTTTGTGTGCAAAAACTTATTTTGTTACTGTTTACTGCAGTAAAGTAGATTGTATCAAAACTGATTCTATTGACTTGCAAGCTGACATTGTCTGTAACTACAAATCCCAGAATCCCCTGCAGGTAACATCAGAGGAGGGCTGCAGCAGTGGCAGATTCAACAGCTTGCAGAGCATGTTGGAGCTTTTAGAAGCTCCACTCAGATGTTTGCCGGACCAGCTGTTCTCCAGTGGCAAAACACAGTCCTTTCGGACTGCGCACAGCCCAGGCAGAACAGTGGGACCAGCAAACAAAAGATCAGAGCTTATAAAAACTCTAACATGCACCACAGGCTATGGAATCTCCCACTGCTGCAGCCCTGCTCTGATGTTAGCTGCAGCTGATTCTGGGATTTTTAGTTGCAGAAAATGTCAGCTTTTAAGTCAACAGAAACAGTTCCATACAATCTTCTATACTGCAGTAAACAGTAAGTAAAAAATGTTTTATACACCAAGTTCAAATTGTGACCAGCCCCACACCTGGATGTGGGGCTCTTTGTTTTTTTTAAACCAGGAGAGAGAGACACTAAGCTGTAAGCATGTTTACAGGTGCGACCTGGGAGTACAAGGAAGTTAAGTGACTTGCTCAGGGTCACACAGTATGCACGTGGGGGCTGTGGGATTCAAACCCAGGGCCCCAGGTTTGCAGCTCAGAGCCTTAAATTAGTGCACTATACTGCCTCCCTTAGTGCCGACTGTTCCCCTTTAAACAAGTTTAGGTGTGTACAGGTTCAAATCCCACTGCAGCCACTGGCTCACTGTGAACCTGAGCAAGTCATTTGAAGTTCCAGTAACACACACACACTCCATGTATGTTGAGCTAGGCTGGGTAAGTTGCAAAATGATATCCCTATAGGCACCCACTGCCAACTCCTACAGGCAGCCTGGCTGTGGCAGTACTACTGAACAGGTGAATGTCCTTATATCAAGCCCTCCACCCCTCCCCCAAACAGTACAAGAGCCTATCTGTGCAGAAATGCCTAATTTTGACTGCCCTTTTTTACTCTTAGGAAGTGACACAGGCAGAGCCCATTGGAGACAAATCTATTTTATTATGACTTCTGGTAGAACTGCTGGATTCTAAGTGCCACAGATGTATTCGGTGTGAGGGTTTTTAAACCATACTGTTGCCCTATTTAATTGATGTCTGCTGAATGAACCGAACTCCACTGCTAAAATCAGACAAGCCTGAGGGTGTATTAGCGTTGCCCGCTTAAAATTACAAGTAGTTAATTAAATAAGACTAATTAAAGAAAAAGTTCTCTGATTATAGTATCTGAGATTGAAGCATGTTCCCTTTATGAAGTTTAAAGTACAGCAGGCAGCAGTGTTCTCCATTACAAAGAGAATACTGGAAGCAGGCAGCCTGCAATTTGGCACAGTTTATAATGAAGAAATGAAGGCTTCTGTTGTGAGAGTGTAAACACCAAGCTGTAGAAGAAACAATTAATTCACTACAGGAATTAGAACATAGCTGGAAGATCACTAACAATCTGTGTGAACTCCTTATGTTGAAGTGAGCTCCCTACATGAGGACAATGCCCTGTTTTGGGACACTCCCAATTTGGGGATAATGTCCACTTCTGGGACACTCCCAACTTAAGGATAATGTCCAGCTGTGGAACATTCCCAAGTTGGGGATAATGTCCACACCATGTGAAACTGTTAATGGGATCAAACATTGCTGAGACAGAGTAAATTGTTCAATAGTTATACGGGGGGTAGTAAGGCAGGGAGCAAGGGGTGGGCTGGGGAGGCTAGGACAAACCCCCATCTAGACAAATATGTCAGGGGTACTGCAAAGTAAAACTGGGCAGACTGCAGGATCAGTGGTGTCCTTCTGCGACACTGTCTATGTTTCTATGTGCTTAGTTTCCTTTTGTGAGCGTGTGTATATGGAAGAGTTCACAGTAACATACTTGCAGTGACTGAAGGATTTAGGGTCCATCTTGCCCACCCCGCCCACGGCAGTGATTATACTAATTTGACTATGGATTATGGATACACATCAAAGTATACCAAGCTGGCCCCCTAATGAAGAGCTTTTAGATTGTGAAGCTCCAGAGAATTTTGTCTTGGTTCCTCTAGTGCTCATCTAGTGCACTTAAAAAGCTTTTACTAGTGAGCACTAAACTATTTCAGCCTTAAATACTGTATGCCTACAGCATAATAAGCCATCCTTGCCTGGCCTGTGAGTGCATATTTGTCTTGCTGCCTGTTCATGTGGAATTCTTTTGGGTGAGCACCTGGAGTTGCTGCTTGTGCACCCTTGATCTTCTGTAGCATCCTGCAGCAGCTGGTATGCTACCCCTATTCATACTGCGTAGCCTTCAATGCCATTCTCCCTCAGGGATCTGCCAGCATTGAAATCCTGTAAGGTACTCGCTTCAAAAAACTCACTAGGTAGGTCTGCTATTCCACACATTATCCACCATCTGCATGAAGTAATTATTTCTGTTTCCCCTTCTCCTGCCCCCCCCAGTTTGAGTGCATGTCCTCTAGTTCTGCTAGTATACACCAGTTCACACATGTGTTGATGCCATTATATTCTTCATTCTGGGCAAAGAACCCTGGGAATACAGTAAGGACTGCTAGTCCCATACACAAATCGCTGTGTTTTATTCAGAGAAGATGTGCATTAAATGCACAGGTACACAGCTACCTACTATGCCCCAATTCTCTCCCAAATCTACCTTCTGGCAAAAGATAATTTCCTTAGAAACTCATATACACCCAACATGCAACAAAAAAACAAAAAAAAAAAAAAGAATGTTATGCAGTTCCAAGGGTCTTGCTGCGGCCCTGTTACACAGAAATGTTTTTGGTAAGAGACTAGTGCGGTTCGGATACTATCGACCGAGGTACGATACTGGTAGATGCCACCTCTTTTGCTGGATTTCACATGCCATCGAATATTGATGGCATTTGACCATGGATCTGATCTCGGAGGGATCAGATGGTCAGAACACAACTATCTGTGGGTCATATCCAAAAATCCAGCTCCTGGATCCAGACATCTGATCGCGGATTTCCAAAAATCCACCACCTAGATCCGAAATCCTGACTTAGTCAGATGGAGGCTGGATCTGGAACATGGATAGGAGGACTATCCGTTGGAGGATGCTACATCCCCTTTAGTATACACAACACTGTGAGTATATCCCATATAAGCGCATACTGCATCAGCACCTCACTAATCTCAGCAAGTGTGACTGCAGCCTGTAAGCCTACTGGTCACTCTTCCTCTGGTCCCCCACAATATTAGTCCCCTCCCACTCCTTCCATTCTACCATCCCCCCCCCATCCCTGACTTCTTTATCCTTGTCGGCCCTCCTGCTTCCCTCCCATTTTGTGACCCTCTCTCCCTCTACTACCCCTCCTCCCTTACCTCTTCCCACTCCCTTATTTTACCCTTCTCCTTCCCCTTATTACCACCTTCTACCTTCCCCTCTCCGTAACGCCTTCCTCTGTCCTCATGCCTCCTTGCACTTCGTGGCTCTTAAAGTCATTTTGACTGCCTTATAGCCCCACTCTAACTTGCATCCTTTCTGCTCCTTCTTTATTACTCTCCACTAACTCTTTTTATTGTGTGAACACCTGTTTTCTCTATTTTCTTCTTTTCTATAACTTGTATTAGCGCACTGTATCCCCCGCACCTCTGAACCCACTGTTTGATGAATCATGACTTTACCATGATGTTATAGTACGTTATAATGTTATGAACTGCACATTGTCGTCTTCCTTCTTGTCCATAATCTGTATTTGATGCGGAACCTTTGTAAAAGAACCTCCGGTTCAAAGGTAATTGTAATCCTAATCCTAGTATTCAATAAATAAATAAAAATATCCCTTCTAAGCCTTCTGTTTTCCAAGCTCCAAGAATTCACTATTCTTTCAGGTATCAGAACTTCATCTTCTGTTTTCATACTAGGTGATTCTATTGATATCTGGAGTGGACATTATGGACACAGAGTCCCTTCCAACCTTAAATGACTATGTTACTTTTCTTTTCTGTGGTTAATACCTATAATGAAGCTTGTTCGTTTTTAAACATGGCTGCTGTCCAAATGAGAGTAGCTGCTTTTGAGTCTCTGTGTCACAGGCTGATGAGAAGCAAACAGGGTTGAAGCAAGGAATGTAGGACTAGATTGTGCTACAAGTTTAACAAATCGAGGTACGGGTGCCTCCGGCTTACCCACTCCTTACCCCCCACTTGCACAAACCCACTGAGTTCTGACAGCAACACCCCAATCCCCACCCCTTATCTTCAGGCCCCTACTTTCATCCTTGCAATCACCCCCTCCCCTCTACAAAACCTAGTCACATTCTCCTATCCGTCCCTATGCTTCCGTGACCTCGGCATCAGCTAATCTAGCCCTTCACCTAATGTTCTCCTTCGCACTCCCACTCCTCCAGGCACAAGGTTTCCTCCTCCTCTTGTAAGTGCCCCCATATTCACTTCCTGATCACTGCACTTCTCTTGCTCTCATTATGGAATATCCACCCCAACCCAGGTCCTATTATATCATACTCATCGGACCACCTTCTGCTATCACCTTACCCTCTTTCACCCCTTCTGCTCTCCTAAGAGACTTTAAAGTTCTGAACTTAAAACATCTGCAGCCTACAGCTAAAAACTGAGCTTCTTCAAACCATGGCATTTACCCTAAAGCCTGATATACTTATCATTACGGAAACCTGGCTAAAGGACACAATCTCTGACCACTCGGTCTCCATCCCAGGCTACTCTATATTAAGGCAAGACCGGGGTGGTGGCGTTGCAATGTATATTCTCACCTTACTCCAATACTCTATTTACTGTACCTCAAATCCAGCGACTCACGACGCACTAGCCATACAAGTGTCTTTGCCTTTCACTCTCCCTATCTTCATAGCTGGAGTCAACTGCCACCCAAGCATTCAGCCAGCTATCGCACTTGACCTAGTCACCACCATCTCATCCCTTTCTCAATCTGGCGAACTATACATCCTGGGCGATTTCAATTTAAACTGGCTGTCACCAAAGTCTGCCAAAACACGAAATGACACAGGCGCCCTTAACCTCACCCAGCTGATCTCAGAACACACCTGCCCAAACCATAAGACACTAAATCATTCCCTGCTTGACTGGGCACTCACCTCCCATCCTCACACAGTTATCAACTCTGGTATCCTTCCTAATGCTCTCAGCAATCAAAAACCAATCTTCTTAGTCCATAAAGTGCATAGGCCAAAATCCCTGCATAAAACCCTTGCAACTATGCTCCTTTAACTCACTCAACTTTGAACCCCTACTGCACCACCTTACCCTTGCTGAATGGTCCTCCCCTAACTTCCTTTTCCTCGGTTGACATGACCCTCGCTTACTTCAAAGGTATATTTTTAAGTAGTTGGAATACCTTTGCCCCCCTCTCAAAACAACCAGAATCACGGGCAATCATATTCTTTGGATAACTCCTGAACTTCTGGCCTGCCTCAGGGCCAGAGATCATACCCAGAAGCTGCATAAATCAACCCAGTCTAATAAGTGATTTCACCACGTATCGTATGCTTCGAAATGCCTGCACTGAGGCAATAAGATTAGCAAAATCCAAGTACTTTAAATTGGCCTTCTTCACTAACAAATTCTCCATCAAAATTCTGGAAGGAGGTCCACGCCCTCTTCACCCCCCAATCCCACTCCCCTCCCCGGTCCCCAAAATAAACAAAACTCTTGTGGCCAATCCAAGCACAGTTGCTGCTGAATTTAACTCCCGCTACACTTCTTGTACTGCAGAGCTTCTAAAGGCCCTACCTTCCTACCCCTCACCTTCCACCTCCTCAAACACTGAAACCCCTCCCTCTCCTCAATTATCACCCCATATGATGCTTGAAAAGCCCCACTCACTATTAACCCTTCAAAAGGCTCCTCCCCGATGACCTCGACCCTAAACTCCTCTCACTCTCCGCCCATGCCATTGCCTACCTAGCTTCTCTAACTTTAAACCTCTCTTTCGCTACTGGATCAGTCCCGACCTCATGGAAATATGCTGTGGTCCTCCCCTTACCTAAAGGTGGAGACTCCTCTTCCACTAGTAACTATCGCCCTATCTCCCTCCTCTCCACCCTCGCTAAACTCCAAGAACACCTGGTACTCTCCCAACTTACCTAATGGATTCCTCCTCCCTCACCCCGTTCCAATCTGGTTTCAGGAAAAAAAAAATATCACTCCACTACCACCTCCCTGCTCAGGCTAACTGACTTTATCCTAACCGGGATGGACAATGGCCTTATCACTTTAGCCATTTTTGCAGACCTTGCCAAAGCATTCAACACCGTCTCCCACACCCTTCACCTGGACTCTCTCTCAATAGCAGGCCTCTCCCCCTTTGTCACTAACTGGTTAGGGCCTATCTCACTGATAGAACTCAATCAGTCTGGATCTCTGATATCACCTCCCTCCCTCCTGATCACCACTGGAGTCCAGCAGGGCTCACTGCTTGGACAGCCTGTTATTCTCAATCTTCCTAAATGACCTGCCCTCTGTCTGCTTCCCTTCCTCCTCCATCCACATGTATGCCGATGATACGGTTTTGTATGCATCTGGCTCAAGTCCTGCTGAGGTTACAACCAGTCTACTGCATGATTTTAACCAAGTTCAGCTCTGGTTTGCTAACCATTACCTCTTCCTCAATGCCAAGAAGATTATCTCCTTGACCTCTGGCACTAGGTAGAGACTCTCTAGGCTCCCCAACCTTCCCATTTTCCACACCCCTGGATAGGACAACTCTAGAGGACACTTCCTCTTTCAGATACCTTGAGGTTTGGTTGGACCAGCACCTCAACTTCTCTGGTCATATCGATGCCATCCTGAGAAAACTGCGCCCCAAGCTTGGTGCCCTGTACAGGACTCATAGTTGCATCCCTCCAATGGTGAGGCGTGATCTTATCCAGAAGATGATCCTCCCCCATTTTAGACTACTACGATGTAGTTTATGGTGCTGCTCCCAAATCCTCCCCAACCAGATTGAACACCCTTTTCACTCTTTCTTCCGTTTTGCCCTAGATGATCCTTCTCGCATTCACCATTGCGATCTCTACCACACACTGTACCTCCCCTCCTTCACAAACAGACGCCTATCCCACTGTGCTAAGCTCACCTCAAAAAGTACAGTTATGTAGGAACTTACCGTAACAGTAGATCTTCGAGAGAGGCTCTTGCAGTAGGTAATTACATGTAGGACTGACATCAGCAGGCGGCAGGACCCCACGGAAAAATTTCGAGCTAGCAGTCCCCGACGAGGGACTGCCCTCACGTCAGGTGACCGGCATCAGGAGACGTCAGTATAAAGGGGCGGTCCCTGATGCCCGCCTTCCAGTTCTTTCCCGCCACAGGCCAGAAAAGGCCAGAAGAGAGAGGAGTGGATATTTCCATCACTGGAAAAGGAGCTGAAAAAGCCTAGGGGATGGAGGGCGGGAGAGTTATTATCTGAAGAGCCTCTCTCAAGATCTACTGTTATGGTAAGTTCTTACGTAACTGTACTATCTTACTTCGAGAGGGCTCTTGCAGTAGGTAATTACATATAGGACTGAATCCCAAGCAGTCTGGAACAAAGAGGGGCACTGGGAGGAGGAAAACTACTCCAAAAAGCAGTTCTAGCTGTGCAAACTTCAAAATAAGAGGCCTTGCAGAACAGCCAGCCTGAAGCCTGCTATATGGCGAGAGGCAATATCCAAACTCTAGTGTTTAGTAAAGGTATGGACAGAAGTCCAGGTGGCGGCAGCACAGATATCTGCCGCTGACACATTTTTGAAACAAGCCACTGAGGCAGCTACTCCTCTGGTGGAGTGACCTCTTACTTGACCCGGGAGGGTCTTGTTGTATTTGTCATAACAGAAAGTGATGCAATAAGCCAACCACTTAGATAGGCATTGCTTAGAAACAGCATTGCCTTCCCGTTTATGAGCAAAGGAGACGAACAACTGATCAGTCTTTCTGAGATCCTTCGTCCTGTTGGTGTAGTATCTCAGAATCCGGTGAACATCCATAGTATGGAGTAAATACTCCCCTTGATTAGAGTACTGCATGAAAAAGGCGGGTAACTCTACGGACTGATTTAGAGTAGACTCTGCTACTACCTTAGGGAGAAACTTGGGGTTCGTGCGCAGAGCAACACGTTCCTTGTGAAAAATCAAGTAAGGAATTTTACACATCAGGGCCTGTAGCTCGGAAATTCTCCGAGCGGAAGTAATGGCCACCAGGAAGAGAGTCTTCCACGAAAGGAACTTCAATTCTCCGGAAGCTGCCGATTCAAAGGAGGGCAGAGTAAGTTTCTCGAGAACAAAGTTCAAGTCCCAAAGGGGAGCAGGAGTATGTATAGGGGGTCTCAGATGGAGAACCCCACTGAGAAAGGTCTTAGAGACCTCCAACTGAGCGAAAGTCTTGTCTGCAAAGGGGACATGATAGGCCGAGATGGCCGCCATGTGGACCTTCAGAGAAGAATGACTTGAGACCCAGGTCAAACAGATGACAGATACTCCAGCAGAAGCCCCGCTGAACAGGAGAAGGGTTCAACGTTCTTGGAATTAGCCCAGATAGTGAATCTGTTCCACTTCCATGGCGTATGTGGATCTAGTGGAGGGTTTTCTGGCCTCCACCAAAATCTCCGCCACTTGGGAAGACACCCCAAAACAGGATTAAGTTAAGTCTGCAGGAGCCATGTGTGCAGCTGAAGAGATTTGAGGCCTGGATAGACCAGGGTCCCCTGATCCTGGGTCAATAAACCTCGAGATAGAGGAAGACGAAGAGGATGACCCTCTGAGTATTGTTGTAGAAGAGAGAACCAAACTTGCCTGGGCCAGAAAGGAGCAATCAATCATTCGTGCTCCTTCTGAAGCTAGTTTCTGCAAGACTCGTGGGATAAGTGGAACTGGGGGAAAGGCATAGACGAATATGTCCTTCCAGTCTAGAGACAGAGCGTCTCTCTAGAAAACACTTCGCTCTGGAACGGGCAAGCAGAAGACGGGAAGCTTTGCGTTTAGAGGGGATGCGAATAGGTCGACCTGTGGTGTTCCCCAAAGTCGGAAGATATTATCTAGGACCTCTTGGTCCAGTTCCCTCTCGTGAGTCAGAGCAGAAGAGCGACTTAGCTTGTCTGCCAGGGTGTTGTCGACTCCCGCAACGTGAATTGCCGTGAGATGAAGGTCATGTTGTGTTGCCCAATCCCAAACCCTCATTGCTTCCCTGTAAAGAGAATAGGACCAACTCCCCCCTTGTTTGTTGATGTACCAAACCATGCACATGTTGTCCGTCTGGACAGCTAGGCGGCCGGAAAGGATGTATTGGTGAAGGGCTTGGAAAGCGTACAACACTGCCCAAAGCTCGAGCACATTGATGTGGAGAGTTTGTTCGAGCTTGGACCAGGAGCCCTGGGTCCGATGGGGGCCTAGATGGGCTCCCCAACCTTCACCCGAGGTGTCCGTGGTTACAGTCTGGGAGAGGGGAGGACGAAAGAAATGAACTCCCTGAAACAGGTTCTCTCGAACCATCCACCATTGCAAGTCTCGAAGCATCGGCGAGGAGACTAGACCTGGGTGGTCTAAGTCATCCACTAACTGATCCCATTGAGAGCGGAGAGTGCACTGAGAAACTCTCATGTGGAGTCGAGCGCGAGGAACTGTCGGGATAGCAGCCGCCATGAGCCCTAGAAGACGAAGGACTGACCTTGCACAGACCCACCTGCGGCCAGACAGCAGACTTACCCGAGTCTGGAGGGTGGATGCCCTGTCCGGTGGCAGGAAGGCCCTGCCCGTGGTTGTGTCTAGAATCGCCCTGATAAACTGTAGTCTCTGGTATGGGATCAGGTGAGACTTGGAATGGTTGATGGTAATACCCAGGCAGGCAAAAACTTGCTGGGTAAGGGTGAGGCAGCGCAAGAGTTCCTCCATGGATGAGGCCACCAGGAGCCAATCGTCCAGGTATGGGAAAACCTGCACCCCCCTGGTATGCAGGTAGGCCGCCACCACTGCCAGGCATTTGGTAAACACTCGGGGCACTGAGGATAGGCCAAACGGAAGTGCCTTGAATTGGTAGTGGTCCCCTTGGAACACAAAACGAAGGTATTTGCGGTGAGACGGTCGAATGAAAATGTGCAGGTAAGCATCCTGCATATCCAGGGCACACAGCCATTGACCCGGCTGGAGAAGAGGCAGAAGGCTCTGCAACGAAAGCATCCTGGACCTTTTGTATTCCACAAAGAGATTCAGGGAACTGAGATCCAGAATTGGTCTGAGATCTCCTGTCTTCTTTGGGACCAGGAAGAAAAAGGAATAGTAACCCATCCCTTGCAGATGAAGGGGGACGGGTTCTATTGCTTGTTTCAGAAGTAGAGCTGAAATTTCCTCCTGGACCAAGAGAAGGTGTTCCCTTGAATATGACTACTTTAGAGGGGGGTGGCGAGGTGGTTTCTGAAGAAACTCTATAGTGTGTCCTTCTTCGATGAGCTGGAGCACCCAACAGTCTGATGTTATCCTCTCCCAGCCCGGAAGATGGATGGAAAACATCCCTCCTACTAGTTCCTCTGGGCAGTCTGGAGGCTGTGGGAGAGGGAAGGAGTCAGGTGGTGTGCGGCAGCGCCGCAGCTGAAGCGCCCACTGCTTTTTGGGCAGAGGGAGCTTAGCAGCTGAGGCCCGGGCGCTTTGTGGCCCGCCTTTCCCGGGGTTTCACCCCACGATTCTGTCTGCGAAGTGATGGTGCTGCTGTGGGCGGCACACAGAGTCAACAGACTTCGTGCCATCCCTTCTCCTGTAAATCAGTGATGATGTCCTTGACATCACCACCAAGCACCGACCTTGAAGGGCGCTCCTGGATAGCGGATTGCACTTCCGGGACCAACCCTGACACATGGAGCCAAGCATGACGACGTAAGCCTATGGCAAAAGCTGAGCTCCGTCCGGCAGTGTCCACTGCATCGTAGGTCGCACGGAGTATGTGTCGACTGGCTGAACGTGCAGAGCGGACAAGATCAGCCATCTCCTGCTTGACTTTGGAGTCTGGCAAGGAGTCCAGTTTGGCTTCCACCAAAGTCAGAATGGCTTTCTGGTAGTCCCCCATATGGCTGATATAATTCAGGGCCCTAATCCCCAGCGTGGAAGAAGCAAAGTTCTTCTTTCCATACTGGTCCAGAAGGCGGGATTCTTTGTCAGGTGGCGACGAGTTGAGGTGTTTTAGGTTGGCTGACCGGCTGTGAGTGGCATTAATCACGACTGAGTCAGCACGAGGGTGAGAATCTACAAAATCAACACCCTTGGGAGCCTGGTATAGCCTATTCGACTTCCGCAGAAGTGGGGCTAGAGCAGACGGCTGTTTTCATATGGTGGTGACGAGGTCGGCATGAGGCTCTATCCAAGGTGGCACCAAGGTAGGAGCTGTCACAGGCAGATCCAGATGCTCAGCGAGTTTCAGACGCTGAGGATCTGGTTCCAAAGAGTGCCACTGATGAACCTCCTGGATTTTCCTTAGCAACTCCGTAAAAGAAGGATCTTTCAGAGGAGACTTCGGAGGAGTCCTTGGCCTGGGCTTCGACAGAGAGCGTGGCTTGTCATCCCTTTCGGAGCAACCATCAGAGGAATCCGAGGAGTCCGAGGGTGAAGAGGAAAAATACTCCCTTTCCCGACCAGGGGGAGTAACGGACCCCTTGGGAAGCCCCCGGGGAAGCGTGTTCTGCCCCTCTCTGGACCCAGACGGGAGAGCCCTGGAGTCCGGAGGTGGTGAGGGAGTGTGCCGCCTTGGACGTACAGGAACCTGAGACAGCACCGTCATCGGTAGGTGGCTCTCGACCTCCCTGGTGAGCTGAGCCTTGGCCTCACCCACCAGGAGGCCAGAGTCTCCTGCAAGACCACTGGCGGCTGTGGGGGTGGTGGAGGAGGAGGAGGAGGCGGGGGATAAGGATACGGGTTGTACCCATATGGAGAGTATCCAAAACCCGGCTGCGGATAGCCCGGTGTCGGGTATTGTGGCGTTGGGTACTGCGGCATCAGAAAGACCGGCGTCGGGTACTGCCGCCCCGGATACTGTGGTCCCGGGTACATCGGCATCGGATAGGACGGAGAGTACCCGGGAGCCGGAGGAGCTGCCGGAGCAGACAGCCCGGCCGGCGGCCTCACGGGCGGATCCAAGTTGGAGGGCCTGGCCGGAGTCGGTAGAACCGGTGTCAGGGCCGGTGTCGGTGGCCCCGGCGTCCGGGGAGCCGACGTCAGATCCGGCACACCCACAGGAGGACGGTCCGATGGAGGAAGGTCCCCAGCGTTGCCCGGGGATGGAAGGGAAAAATCCCCAGGGTCGGGCTGGGGGGACTCTGGGTCCCTGGACGGCAGCGAAGGCTGTGGAGAACAGAGAACGACAGTCATAGGGAGGTCCGACGTCGGTTCAGTCGCCGACTGGTTGTCGGATGAACTGATGAGCGGCTTTGCGGCGAGCTCCTGGCGTGCTCCGGAGGAGCCGGCATCCAGCTTATGGGAGCCTTCACCGGAGGAAGACCGAGGAGAAAGATCGCCTGGTCCGGCTGGGAGATGGGTCGCGTGCTTACCGGCCTTTTCCGTGCGGATGGAGGAGCCGACGCCCGCTTGCGGAGTCGGTTAGCGCCAGTAGGCAGCGAGCCATGCTGGAATCAGCGGAGGCCCCACCACCCGGGAGGCGCCCGAAGGCCCGAGCTAGACAGGCGGGCCGATGCCCCTTGAAACCTCCGAGGCGGCTGCCGAGGAGCGGGCCTCCGGAGGGGACGTAACCTGTGACCCAGCAGCTCCCGAGGGAGACGCGGTAGAGGAGCCCTTGTCCCGGTGACTCTCCTTATCCTTCTTCCGATGGCCTTCGGGGGAAGTGGATGCCTGCCTCAGTTTGTTTTTTTTTATTTCTTTTTATTCAGAAGTTACTACACAATGGACAATGCAGTTATGGGTACATACATATAATGTGTGATAAAATTACAGACAGGTGGTTATAACTTGACTGAAAAAATAGCAAGATACACATTCTGTTGCTTCCAGTTATCTAGTGGGTATAGCCGTGGGTCGATAGCCAGGTAGGGGAGTAATACAGAGCTGGGATATTCCACAAATGTCTAACCCGTGCTTGGGGCTGATGAGTTTAAAGAACCAAATCTAGATTCTGAGACATAATATATTGGGACCATTGATTCTATTTTCGGACTTGTAGTATGGAGCCCCCCCCTGGAGCTCTAGATTAAAAGTCTCAGCTTTATGAATTTCTGACATTATTTGTCTCCAATTTTGTAGTGTGGGAATCTGTGTTCTCATCCAACATCTCGGGATTGCTTTCTTTGCAGCCACGAAACACATCGGAAGTATGGTCTTCTCCCAGGGGGGGAGCATGGTCCAGGTACACCCCCCAAAAGGAATTGTTC
Source organism: Neoceratodus forsteri (assembly GCA_016271365.2). Taxonomy (NCBI): domain Eukaryota; kingdom Metazoa; phylum Chordata; order Ceratodontiformes; family Ceratodontidae; genus Neoceratodus; species Neoceratodus forsteri. Next base: position 151,712,224 of record CM028131.1, on the reverse strand, counting down.
GGCTGTTAGTTCCACTGGTTCCGAGAACAAAGTGGTTAGTTCATTTTGAAAAGTTAGCCAGAACAGCATGAGATATGGGCAGATCCAGAAGATGTGCGAGAGGGTGGCCCGGGGACACCCACAATCTCTCCAACACCTTCCAAATGTGTCCAGGAGGTATTTCATTAGGACTGAGGGGGCCCTGAAGTATCTAGAGTGAAATTTCCAAGCAAATTCCCTCCAATACGGGGATGAGGTTGATTTTACCTTGACCAATGTTGTTTTTAACCATGAGTCTGAAGAGAATTGCAAGTCTCTATTCCATGCGGATAGTGTTAGGATTGTGGCGCTAGGGAGCCCAGATCATAGTTCTGAGTATATTAGACCAATTATATGGGTTCCTAGTCTCCCTTCATTGGCATCGATGAATAGTTTAAGTAGTTTTGGTATTGGGGAAGGGATTCTAGGGGGTATTATATTATTTCTTAGGAGACGATTTCGGATTTGAAAGTAACGAAAGAGGTCTGAGGGCCTTAGGGAAAACTGAGATTGAAGCTTAATCAAAGGGATTAATGCCTTCGGGGGAAAGAAATTAATATATATGTGATAGGCCTAGCAACCGCCATTTAGAAAAGGCTTGATCCATGTAGTTGGGGATGAATTTTTCGTCTTGGGATATTAATTTACAGAACTCAAATAATTGTTGAATAGGGCCTGCTTTTCTTTGTTGTTTCCAAAGCTTATGGGTTTGTGCTGTGATACCAGTAAAGGAAGAGGGGCTTAGGGAGTTACCATCTGTGGAGAACAAATCATCTTTATATCGTGTAAGTTGTTGAGTTGGAATTCTATGGTCTTCCAGGGGGAGTTGTATGATGCTGTGAGCCATAATATTAGGGTACGGAGGAATGCCGCTTGTGCCTGCCTCAGTTTTTTGAGCTCCTTCTCCATCGAACTCATCTTTTTCTTCAAAATATGGGCTTCCAGGGATTGCTGCCGCCTTTTCCGAGTAGCCATGTTGAAGCTGAGGCAGTGCTGGCACTTCTCGACAGGTGATCGGAGCCTAGGCAGAACAGGCACAGGGAATGGCCGTCCTTGTGCGGGAGTTAGGCGCCGCACTAGTCGCACTCTATTTTTTGTGCTCAGAGGGTGTAGGGATGATATACACCCCACGATGACCTGACGTTAATCGAAAAAATCAAAATATTTCGCTAAAAACTGACTAGGGTAGGCTGACGAAGCAACAAACTTTTCCGCAAGGCGCCGCACGAGCTAACAGCGGGAAAGAACTGGAAGGCGGGCATCAGGGACTGCCCCTTTATACTGACGTCTCCTGACGCCGGGGACTGCTAGCTAGAAATTTTTCCATGGGGTCCTGCCGCCTGTCGACGTCAGTCCTATATGTAATTACCTACTGCAAGAGCCCTCTCGAAGTAAGATCACTAGTTGGGGGTACTCCCTGACTTCCTCTCTTCTTCCTCTGTCACTCCTCCCTCTCATTCCCTTAGATCCTCTGACTCATGTACTCTAGTGATCCCTAGGCAGTCCACCCTCATTGGTCAATCAGGCTTCTCACATCGCTTCCCCAAAATTTGGAACTCCCTCCCCCCTCAAATCCATCATTCCTTCTCCTCCTACTCCCTTAATTCTGCTCTACACAACTACCTCTTATCAAGCTGCTCCTGCCATGACCCTCCTTACCTGCGCCTTGCAAATGCCTAGTCTCCCATTACCTGAAACTACCCCATCCCAATTCCAAATCGCCTCCCCTCTTGTAGTCACCCTTTGCAGCCCCTTTGCCCCTTGCAGGGTTCTCAGCATTCTGAAGGGGTCCCTATGGGCTTAGCTCTCCTTTCCCTCCTTCTCCCCTTCTTCCCTCCGCTCCTCCCATTTCTTGCACTAACCTTTCCTCCACCCTATCCTTTGCAGCCTCCTTGCAGGGTTCCCAGCATCCTGAAGGGGCCCCTGAGGTTCTCACCTCTCCTTCCCCTCCTCTCCACTTGGGTCTAACCCCTAGCACTTGATACCTACCTGCCAAACTCCACTCTCTCCCTGGCACTTACACTACTTCTCCTCTACCTCTTCTCTTCTCACCTAGCCGGCACTCTTGCAGGGTTCTCAGCATCCTGGAGGGTCCATCCCCAGGCTCGGCCTCCCCATCCTCTTGCTCCTCCTCCTTCCATTATCCCTATGGGTATCATCCCGGGTCCCGTGGTCCTGGCTCTCTCCCCCAGCCCCTTCTCCTCACTTCACACCCAGTTGCCCTAGACCCCGCCCCACCCCCTCGTTCTAAATGCCCTGTCCCCTTGCAGGGCTCTAAACAACTGGGAGGGGACCCTGGGCTCCCTGAGTCCGAAGTTCTCTCCTCCCTCCACCCCTTTTTTTTCCCTTAAACGGCTCTACTACCAATCTTGCCCAAATTACCTCTTTCCCCTGGCACTTTACAAATAACTATTGACAATGAACTTAAAATACACTTTTTGTCTCCCCCCCCATCACCTATTTCCTCTACCAGTTCTTCTTTTAATTCTACCTGCCCCTACACTACCTCTGTTACCAGCACTCCCTTTTACTGTATTAGGTTCCTGTCAGTGATTAACTCTTGTTTTCCCCTTCCCCGTCATGAATTTACAAATTGTTATTGCCAAATGTTGTGTTTCAATATATGTAACTTTATGTAATATGCAACTATTCTGTTCAAACTCTATGCACCCCTTCCCCCAGGTCACACCAGGAGATGAACAACTTGTTGTTCAGTGTGCTTTCCTGGTGAAACATTTCAATAAAATAAAGTTTACTCCCACCTTGAGAAACGGAGCCTGAACATGGTCCAGATGCAGAGGAACTGTGCAGTTTGTGCCACACAATGTTAAAACCAGGGTCTGCAGCTCAAGGACAGTAATAGTCCCATGGAACCCTTTGAATGTTTTTACAATAAGGCTCCCATTTTATTTTTGCCTTTTCACCTGGTAAGTGAGGTTCTCCTTCGGCCCATCACCAAGTCCTGGATCCCTCCTTAATGGAGCACTCACCAATGGCCCTCAGATATCCATTATGCAACCCCTCATATACTGTTAAGGGCTTACATCCTTGGGTGATGCCAGCAGGAAGTTTTCTGATTGGGAGGGGGCACTGGATGCCATCCACCTGAATGTCATCATAGTTTCTACCTTTCTTTCATCCCACCACACTTGGTCATAGATGGGAGACTTTCCTGCCAGTTAGAAATGGACAAGAAAGAAGCCGACCTCTGTATGCTGACAGACATTCACCAACACAAGACCTAAATCAGCTTTCTACATCCTGTTGGATGCAGAATTTCACCACCTCCTTCCGAAACCAGAGAGAAGTTGTATAAATGCAGCTGTCACTCATCCTGCTTGACGAGCAGATCTAGATTTTCTCAGGAGGGTAGCAATTTTGCCAAGGAGTAGCACTTTTCCAGAAAAATGTGAAATGTTCAGTTTGAAAGATCAGATTAGACTAAAAGAGCTACCGTTTGCCCCCCTTAAGATAGTAGTACCTGCTATTTCACTACACAGTTGGATCTGCTAGGATTCCCGGAGTTAAGAGGACTTCGAGATAGACAACTATCATGTTTATTTGAAAGAAGAATCATCACACACATGAAGAACCAAAAAACTTAAACCATTCATCTTTTGTACTCAAACTGCTTATGGTCAATAAGATTCACTGCATCTGTGCATAAGCAAATAAGGTGTACACTTACTGGGCAGGATTCTCAAAAGGGATGTGCCCAGCACACTGGCACGATTCTGCAAGGGGACCAATTGTGCCGGCGCAGCCTTGATGCGCCGCGCTACGTCTAATGATTTGCGGCACATCTGGAGGGGCTGTGAAGGGGCATGCTCATGCATATAGTGCACGGCCCCATTCACAGCCCCACCGGGAGGCGCTTCTACGGGGCAAGTCTGGAGATGTATCCACTAACGATAAGTCTACAACAAGTAGACTTAAGTTGCTTGCCACCCACAGGCAGGCTGCCGTATTGCATACAGCAGCACGGCAGCCTGCTCACCCTGCCAATTCAGAGTGCCCCCCTTCCCTGAACCCCCGTTTAGTATGCCGCACTCTGTGGCAGTAGAGCCATGTACAGAAACACCCCACCCTGCCCACAGTCCCGGTTCAAAGCTGCACACTGTGGTGGTGGATCTTTGTACAAAGAACCCACCCCGACAAGCACACACCGCCAACGGTGCTCCAAACAACCCCCCATCATTCCAGCAGCCCCCTACCCACTCAAGCACCCTCCTTCCACCCCGCTCCCCGTCCGGCAGGTCCCGAAGGTCGGCGGGCAGCACAACCCACCCGCATACCGCCACAGCTGCCCGAGAATAACAGCTACTGTACTACTGAAAGCCCATTGGTGGATCCTGTTGACCAGTGGGATTGCAGCAAATCCTGTACTCTGTCAGTCACATCTGAGGGATACTAGTACTGACTCACTTCTCACGCTCCTGTGTGTGAGCATGTACACTCTCGAATGCCAGCATCCCAGGGGACTGGAAAAAGCTCTGTAAAACCCTGGCCCTTGCAGGATGACACTTCAGTCTCTTGCTCAACTAACAGGGTCCCTATTAGTTGAGCAGTGGCTTTAATTTTTCTCAAAATATTGCTTAAAGTTCTGTAAAATCGTTCCAAAAATGAGCCCCACAGACTTGTATGGGTCACACGTGTAAAGCTGGGAAAGTAATCTGCGAATTTCATGCAATTCACGGATGCAGATTGCAAAGTTTCCCCCACGAAGTGCAGAATTTCACCCTTGAACGGTGGAATTCTGCCGTTCATGGGTGAAATTTTGCCATTTGCTGGCGAAATTCTGCACTTTGCAGCAAAATTCCGCCAAAACAAAAACAGCACAGTCAAATAGGCGAATTTTTAACCTATCTGCAAAAGTTTGCAGATTGCTCTGTGGAGACAGATTTCCTGATTTCGCCAGAACTTTGCCGACAAATTAAAACTTTGCTTCATCTCTAGTCCCCATGCTCTCCCTGGTTAAATGTCACAATACGGGGGAGCGTGGGGGCGGAGCAGGTGGACCGGGAAGTGGAAAGACAGTTCAACCAGCATTACAATCCCTTCCCTTCCTTACAGGAGTGAATTAAAAAGTAAAGTTTTAACACGTGCCGGCCCAGTGGCGCTGGATGCCTTACCTTGAGCGATGCTGGTGACTTGTGTTAGGGAGCGAGCATGGGCCACTGGGGAGGAGAAGGATTGAGTGCCCAAGGGACTACTCTCCTTCTCCGGGAAGGGGGGTCACCAGCAGTTGGTGCATGACTGGCCCCTAGTGGTGGCTGGGGGACAGCGTACTGACGCTCCAGAAAGGGGAGAAGAGGAGGCAGACGCTTGGAGGACCACGTGCGCGCGCTCTCTCTCTCTCCCTCCATAGGGCGTCATTACATGCCTCTTCTCCTAAGGGGAGAAAATAGAGGAAAAACAGTGTCTCAGCACGGCAGAATGAATCTTGATCCCTGCAGGCCCTGCTCCCGCGAACAGGCAGTAACCTCCACACCAGATCCGTTATGGCGGGTTGAGGGATCCTTGTTGCCCCGCCACAGGGGGCAAGCTGTGGAGGTAAGTTGTGAGTGGGAGACAGGGCTGGGTAGGATGGTGAGCTGCCTGGGGACAGAAGGAGAAACAAAAAAAAAAAAAAAAAAAGTTTACACACAAGGACTTTCGGCGCCTCAGGGCAATGGGCTAGTATGCAGCCCAAAACTGTTTTTAAAAATATCACACCTTCTCTATAAGCCAGGCCAGTTTCTGCTTATTAGGGGATCACTGGAAATCAAGGATAGTGGAATGGGTTTGAAACCCCTTTAAATTAGTGTATGTTTGTGAAGCATACTTATTATACCTGCTTATAAAGCAGGAGATGGACATGATGAACCTAGAGTCCCTTCCAACCTTAATTTTTTTTCTTTTTTTTTTTTCCAAACAGGTTTTGCAACCCCAAGCCCGGCAGGCAGCTCCAGTCCCTCCCTTGGAGGGACTCAGTCTCTGGTTGCACCGTTCCCTGACCTGACACCTCCCTAATTCCCCCACTGGTTTCCTTCCCATGGCAGGGCCAGGGTGAAGGGGCACCAGCTTTACCCCCACCCCTGGAATGAAATCTAGACGTCAGGGGGCTGGCCGGTGCACTAGTGTGGCCATCATGGAGCCTGCCGGCTCCTTTTTCCCGTCCCTCCCCACCTACATAAGCACACCAGCTGCAGTGCCCCTCCTGACCTGCACTGCCAGAAGGCAGCAGCGAGCGAGATTACTAACCTCCTGCCCTGAAAGAGGAGAGCAGTCCTCCGGATGCTCGATCCTCTCTCGTCCCTGCCACCCCCCGGTGACCTGGGCTCATTCCTGAACCTGGGTCGCCTGCATGGCGCAAGGTGTAACAACCAGCTCCTCAACCTCCAGCGCCACCAGGCCGGCCCTTCCAACCTTAAATTTAAATGTTACTACACTTAATCAGTGTTTTAAGTCTTACATTTTCACAGAAAGTTAAAAAAAAAAAAAAAAAAAGGACTTGGGACCTTGAAGAATGCTAACCAGTCGCTGAGTGGCCCTATTGGGGCTACACTATCAGGAAGCTAGTCTCCTACACTGAGAACGCTAATCTAGTCAGAAAAGGATTTCAGTGTAAAGTTTGCTTTTGTGCCAATAAAGGATCAAAGCAGAAACACAGACTTTGGTTTTAAAGCAGAGTAAATACTCGTTACCTGCTGTAGGAATTGGCAGCAAAATTCACCGCCCTGTTACGACCAAGAGCTCAAAGGCTGCTGGAAATCACTTGGGTTTCTTTGGTAAACACATAAAAGGGTCTGGTCCAGTTCTGCTTAAGTACAACTACATATCATTTTGAAAGTTACTGACAGCTTAGTTCTGGTCCACTGTGTTTGCACATGGACTGAATTCAACAGGATAAAAGATACGAGGCACGGAATTTCTGATCTGTCAAACATGACTCTCTGTGATCTTGCAGTATTACGTACAAAAGGCTTATTTTACTTGATAGTGCGATAGGAATGACATTACATTTCATTTTAACTTCATCCTGCCATTCAAAACTACCCTGTGAAAAACAGTACTGTAGGACAGGGCTGGGTTTTATTGCTTTCTGCCTAACAGTCTACAACAGAGACCAACGTTTCACTGGCAGATAGCCCAGCACATCTTAACATTTTCATAATACGCATTATGGGAAAACGGTAACTTGTTCATGCCACTTAACCAAATAACTTTTTTCCTTTTTTTTTTTTAAGAAACAGCAGGCTCTTCGTTTTACCAAACTGATTTGAATGCCTTTACTTTGGCAGTAGGGTTTGAAAATGAAAAGTAAGCCCTACAGCAATGGCCTTGAGAAATCAGAACCTCAGGATAAAAGCACTTATGACTTGTTGAGAAATTAAAGCATTTTATACTTTCTAATGAAATCGGTATTATTCCCTTTGCTCCAGTTAACGTTCTCTCCTCAAGAAGTTCTACTGTCTAATATATTTCTCCACGGCTGTGCTGGGATTTGGTTGTTTGCCATATTTACCCCACCGATTAAAAGCATCGTTAGTCATATCTGACATTGATGGAACCATTAAATGATCATTTGATACAAATTTTATGATAATATATTCGTTCAGGCCAATGATTTACATCCACAGTCAAATTCCTTCTGGGTCCTCCTCCTGCTTTCATAGCTCTATGGCTGAAATTCTAACTGTTGTCATGCTGCTCAGTGATACCACTACTCGTCAGAACTAGGCCAGGACCCAACAGGAACTGCACAAGGGAACTCCAATTCAGGTGTACCAAAAGGTACTTGATGTAGCATCTGAACAGGTCCTCAAGAGGCTGACTCACAGACAAAGAGTGCACATTCCATGGTGCAGAGCTTGGGTGCTGCTGCTGGGGTGTTGATCCCCTAGAAAGCCATACAAAGTCCAGGGTTTCCCTCAGAAAAAATTGAAAGGATGGGGGCATTAATCGACAATAGAAGCACGATTCAAATGATTCCCATATCTAGTCTTCAATTTTTCTCCCCATTTTTTTCTCAGCCCTTTTACTTTTCTTTCCACTTTTTTTCCTGCAACTCTAGGTCACATTTCCTTTACGAGTTCCCCTGAATGCTGTAACTGCAACAGTACTGGGGACCACGGCTCAGTTTTAAACATAAGGGAAATACGGGGGTACTGCAAAAAGATGCGAGGCTCAAAAGGGGGCACACCCATACATAAATGCTTCCAGGGAGACACTGCAAGTAAAACAGGCTGCAGCATTCTTAAGAATCAGTCAGTTCCATGCAAAACCAAACCCTCCATGACCAAAATTCTCATCATTTCACTCCGCTAGCCATTAGGTGACCCATGAGGCCTAATTCCACAAACCTGAGCAACACTAATACACATGGAGCACAGTTCTCCATAAGGTTAACCTGGATCATAATGAAGAGGAATCATTACGCAAGGAGTGTAGGTCTCCATCCTGCTGAAATGTGTAATCACTCAGAGCAATAACACTTAAAAAAGGGAGTGCAGGTCTCCATGAGACTGAACTGTCTACTCCGAGCTACACTTACAGAGGGAGTGCAGGCAATGTAGTAAATTAAGGTTGGAACCGACACTAGATCAATCGTGTTTTTCCCCCCTCCCCACAAGATAAGTAGGAGGGAACAAAGTGTTCTGTGCAAACATGTACTAATTCATACGGATTCCCTACTCACTCTACTATGCAAGGTACTAGTTGCTTCCCTCTGTAAGCAGAGATTTTTCCACATAAATTGATGGCTAGTACCATCTTCATATCCACCGTTTATTTTTACGTTACTCTTTTTCTCCTTGGTCCCTTAGTCGGCTCTCATCTGTGGCTACCCACCCAGCCCCGCACCACGACATTAGGCTGAATCTCCATCTTCCTCCACAGTTTACCCTCTGTGGCAGGGTGGTGAGGAGCCCTCATCTCAACTCACTTCTAACAGGAGCCAGCGTTCAGGGAAGCGTCATTCATGGTCTGGGCCTGCGGTGGGCAGCTGTTCACTCTGCAGCGACATGTGGACCATTTCCCTGGTTTTCCGACTGGACCCCCGGCACACTGCCCCCCAGCCTCCACTAGGGGCCAGTCTAGGACCAACCACTGGCATCCTCCCCTCCCCGGAGAAGGAGAGCAGTCCTCAGACGCCAATCCTTCTCCTCCCCTGCCAACCCCCGTCGGCCCATGCTCATTCCTGAACACAGGTTGCTGACATAATGTGAGGTAAGGCGTCCAGCGCCTCAGCGCCAGCTATCATATCCACTGTTTCTGCTGGCAGACTGTTCACGGGTACCTGTTACCCCTATATTTACCACTGCAGAGCTTCAGGGCATGTCCTGTCCTGGTGGAGAACACCAGATTTAACATCTCCATATCTTCAGTCTTGTCAACACTCAAAGTATACAGATGATAGAGCATGACCCTTTTCCGCCTGCTTTTCTCCAGAGAGAACATCAAGGATCTCTAGCAGCTCATCCTAACTTTTGTCACTGCACCCCTGATCATTTTGGTGGTCCTGAGTTGCACCCCTCCAGACTGCTTCAATATCTCTTTTGTGCTGCGAAGCCCAGAACTGCATACAGTGCTCCAGGTGGGGCCTGACAGTGCACTGTAAAGTAGCACGATTACTTCCCCAGCTCTTCTAGTCATCCCCCATTTGTTGCACCGCAGAATTCTTTCAGCCTTCTTGACAGTAGCCAGACACTGCTTGTCCTGCTTCAGCCCTTGTCTCCCTTACGAAAATGGAATATATTGAAAAATATGAGTTAATGCATGTCAATACACCGAGAAATACATTGTCCAATGTAATCTATGTATTACAAAATATATTTTTAAATATACGGACATAATATATTTCTAACCCATCGTATGCAAAAATATGTTACTATATTGAGAAATACATTGACTCAATGAAATATAATACATAGCGTATTTCAACATATACTGAAACCATGTATTCTGCCTCATGCATTGCTTGAAAGCATGTCAATCTACTTAGTAATACATTGTCTGAAATATATTATTAGTATATTTCAAAATATATACTGCTTTCTTTGTATGTTGTGTATATTTTTGTATACGTTACATATATTTTTATAAAGGTTACATATATTTATGCAATGGGGTGGAGATAAACAGAGTGTGATAAATCTGTTTGTGTGAGTAACTGAGTACATAAATTTCATTTATGTATACAGTGCCTACGTCATGAGCTGTTTATCCACACAGTGCTTATGTCATCAGCCATTTATCTATACAGCGCTTATGTCACATTGTTTTTGTAAATGCTTAGTTTTGTCCCATGTGTACATTTGCATAACTAATTTGCATATTTCAAAAACATACTTTATCAACCAAAATCATGATAATGTCTAGTTTTACAATAGTTTTGAATTTACAATGTTAGTTTACAGACCGAAAAGAAAGGTACAAGTTATAAAGCAAATACATATAGGATCTTACCCTGACCTAAAAGTGAAACAATATGGGGTGGTATAAATACCAATCTGAGCCTTTAAAGGAGAAGTCCACCCAGAATGTGCAAAAACATATGTTAAGTAGAGTGTTTTGATATGTATGTTAAGTCCTAGTATGTCCTTCCCTCTGACTGCTATTAGGAGTTTTTCCTAAATTAGCCTGCTAGCTGTATGGTAGTTTTACGACACCTGGGGATCTCCCTCATAAATAGGTTTATTGGCTTTCTTTCTCCTATGATGCACCCTGGCTCATGTGACAATGATGTAGCTATGCCCTTAGATTTAGCAGGGTCTGTCACAGCTCAGCCACAAAGATAATACTTCTTTCAGAGAAGTCACACTGCTAGATTTTGGGTGAGTGTAATCATTATTATTTTTTGATATTAGTACCTTGTCCTGCTATGTTACAATCTATAAGGTGATGTTCAATTTTTGCTACTTAGTACCGGTGCAAAAACTGAAAGTGACTGAGATGAATAGAGTAAACAGTGACAAGATTCAAATACACACACACACACACACACACACACACACACACACACACACAGAGCAGAACATAGCAGGACAAGATACAATATCAAAAAATAATAATAATTACACTCACCCAAAATCTAGCAGTGTGTCTTCTTTGGAAGAAGTATTTTCTCTGTGGCTGAGCTGTGACAGACCCTGTAACAAGACACTGGCTTCCTGCAGGGGCAATTAGACATCACACCAAAGGGCACTCTGTGAAGACTAGAGGCCATAACAGAAACAGAATGGCAACCTCCAAGGGCAATAAAACAGGGAAAGTTAGAAAAAACATCTCTCACAGCCAGAGGAAAAGAAAACTCTGGGAACTAGTTAGAACACAGAAAAAAAGACTACTACGTATCTTTTTCTGATTTTAACATGGAGTTTTCCTTTAACAAGCATGAGCTTGTGAAGCAAGTCATATGTGTAAGTATAAATGTATAAAATGTATGTTTGAGTTAACTCATTTGCTCCCGGTGGACATTTTGGGTTGGATCCAGCAATGGATGGTTCCGACGCCATATGGCATCTTTGGGAACAAAGGTTAAAGTTGCTCTATAAAACAGTAATTCAATGTAAATATCTCCATGATTAATAACATGATGAACTCCAACTGTACAGACAGAAGTACGTGTAAATCATAAATGATTTCCTTTGTTTTTGTCTGGGTAACTTAATAGTTATAATTAACATCTATTACACATGTATATTATATATATATTTGTAAATATAGGAAACATTTGAAATGTAAAAATCAATACATTTATACATATATTGGCAATATACCAATAACATATATTTACTATCCTTATTTAAATATATTTGGAATTTAATCAATATATTTTGCAATATACATAATATACTAAAGCGGCAATAACATCTATATTTATAGTACATTGCAATATATTTGCAAATTTTAAAATATATTGAAATATATTGATTTTCCAATACATCACACTATATTATAAAACAAGTAGATTGGAATATATTTCATTACATGTAAATATACTGTTGATAATGTTTTAAAATATATTTCATTTTCGTAAGGGCTATAATGAACCCCCAGGTCCTTTTCGTCCTTGACTGCAGCAAGAGGGCACCCACACAATGTGTAGGTCCTACCTACGTTTTCTATCCCCAAGTGAAGCACCTTGCAGGTGTCCACAAGACTAAATTCCTGACTTTGAGTAACACTTGCAGAGGGAGTGGGGTCCCCATGAGAATGACCTCTGTAACAACTTAGAGCCATCTTAACATTAGGAGTGCAGGTCTCCATGAGGCTGGCCCGTGTAATGACTCAGAACCACCTGAACACTGGGAAAGCAAGTCTCAATGAGGCTAGCCTGTGTAATAAATTAGAGCCACCTTAACACTGGGAGTGCAGGTCTCCATGTTGGCCTGTATAATGACTTAAGAGTCACCTGAACACTGGGGCTCTCTACGAGGCTCGCCTGTGTAATAAATTAGAGTCACCTTAACACTGGGAGTGCAGGTCTCCATGAAGTTGGCCTGTGTAATAAATTAGAGCCACCACAACACTGGGAGTGCAGGTCTCCATGAAGCTGGACTGTGTAGTGACTCAGAACCACCTGAACACTGGAAGTACAGGTCTCCATGAAGCTGGCCTGTGTAATAACGCAGATAAATTTTTACGCAGAAAGTGCAGGTCTCCAGGATGCTGACCCATGTAATAACTCAGAGCCACCTTAACACTGGGAGTGCAGGTCTCCATGACACTGACCTGTGTAATAAATTAGAACCACCTTAACACTGGGCGTGCAGCTCTCCATGAAGCTGGCCTGTGTAATGACTTGACTCAGTGCCACCTGAATACTGGGGGGTCTCCGTGAGGCTGACCTGTGTAATAAATTAGAGCCACCTTAACACTGGGTGTGCAGTTCTCCATGAAGCCAGGCTGTGTAATGACTTGACTCAGTGCCACCTGAATACTTGGGGTCTCCATGAGGCTGACCTGTGTAATAAATTAGAGCCACCTTTACACTGGGAGTGTAGGTCAGTAAGAGGCTGACCTGTATAGTAACTCAGCAGCATTTTACACAGGGAGTGAATGATGTGGGTACTAGAGAGGGAGATAGAGACCTCCATGACAGTGATCTGTCTATTCTGAGCTACATTACGCTGCACTACACTTCCTGAGGGATGTGCAGGTCTCCATGAGGGTGACCAGTCTACTCTAAGCAACACATGCAGGTCTCCATGAGGGTAACCAGTCTAGTCCAAGCACCACTTACAGAGGGAGTGCAGGTCCCTATGCGGCTGATCTGTGTAATAACTTGGAGCAATTTTAACACTGGGAGTGAAGGATCCCATGAAGGTGACCTGTGTAGTTAACTCAGAGCAACATTTACACAGAAAGTGCAGGTCTCTATGAGGCTAATCTGTACAATAACCCAGAGCAACATTCGTATAGGGTGCTCAGGTACCATGAGGGTTACGTCTAATGACTCAGAGCAACATTTACACTGGGAGTGCAGGTCCCATGAGGGTTACCTGTGTAATAACTCTGAGCAACATTTACAGAGGGGAGTGCAGGTCCCCATGAGGCTGACTAGCGTAAATACATCACAGCAACAGGTACACAGGGAGTGCAGGTCTCAGGATGCAGACTTGTTCCATACATCACAGCAACAGGTACACAGGGAGTGTAGGTCTCAGGATGCAGACTTGTTCCATACATCACAGCAACAGGTACACAGGGAGTGCAGGTCTCAGGATGCAGACTTGTTCCATACATCACAGCAACAGGTACACAGGAGTGCAGGTCTCAGGATGCAGACTTGTTCCATACATCACAGCAGCAGGACACAGGAGTGCAGGTCTCAGGATGCAGACTTGTTCCATACATCACAGCAGCAGGTACACAGGGAGTGCAGGTCTCAGGATGCAGACTTGTTCCATACATCACAGCAACAGGTACACAGGAGTGCAGGTCTCAGGATGCAGACTTGTTCCATACATCACAGCAACAGGTACACAGGAGTGCAGGTCTCAGGATGCAGACTTGTTCCATACATCACAGCAACAGGTACACAGGGAGTGCAGGTCTCAGGATGCAGACTTGTTCCATACATCACAGCAACAGGTACACAGGGTGGCAGGTCTCAGGATGCAGACTTGTTCCATACATCACAGCAACAGGTACACAGGGAGTGCAGGTCTCAGGATGCAGACTTGTTCCATACATCACAGCAACAGGTACACAGGGAGTGCAGGTCTCAGGATGCAGACTTGTTCCATACATCACAGCAACAGGTACACAGGGAGTGCAGGTCTCAGGATGCAGATTTGTTCCATACATCACAGCAACAGGTACACAGGGAGTGCAGGTCTCAGGATGCAGACTTGTTCCATACATCACAGCAACAAGTACACAGGGAGTGCAGGTCTCAGGATGCAGACTTGTTCCATACATCACAGCAACAGGTACACAGGGAGCAGGTCCAGATGCAGACTTGTTCCATACATCACAGCAACAGGTACACAGGGAGTGCAGGTCTCAGGATGCAGACTTGTTCCATACATCACAGCAACAGGTACACAGGGAGTGCAGGTCTCAGGATGCAGACTTGTTCCATACATCACAGCAACAGGTACACAGGGAGTGCAGGTCTCAGGATGCAGACTTGTTCCATACATCACAGCAACAGGTACACAGGAGTGCAGGTCTCAGGATGCAGACTTGTTCCATACATCACAGCAACAGGTACACAGGGAGTGCAGGTCTCAGGATGCAGACTTGTTCCATACATCACAGCAACAGGTACACAGGGAGTGCAGGTCTCAGGATGCAGACTTGTTCAACACATCATAGCAACATGTACATAGGGAGTATAGATTTCATGGTGCTAACCTGTTGATGTTACACTGTGCAGTACCTTACAGTAACATATACACAGGGACGTCTCATGATGTTGACTTGGGCAATATCTTACACAAAGATGTACATAGGGAGTCTAGGTCTCATAATGTTGACCTGTGCAATACCTCACAGCAACATATACACAGGGAGTCTAGGTCTCATAATGTTGACATGTGCAATACCTCACAGCAACATATACACAGTGAGTGTAGGTCTTATGATGTTGACCTGTGCAATATCTCACAGCAACATATACACAGTGAATGTAGGTCTTATGATGTTGACCTGTGCAATACCTCACAGCAAGATGGACACAGAAAGGTTTCATGATGTCGACTTGTTAAATACCTCAACAAAGATGTACACAGGGAGTATAGGGCTCATCAATCAATGAATCAATCAATCAAAATCTTTATTTAACCAGGCGCGCATCATTGAGCAAGCTCATTTTCAAGATGGACCTGGACATTAAACAAAAGACATTATAGGACACAGAGGTTACAGCAATACCAGACAATGCAAAATTGAGCTGGAGACAGTACAATTAACAATAAGAGCAAGAAGGCACAGAGCATCAACAGCAGCAAAAAGACCAAAAATTTAAGCATTTCCGTAGATATAGACAATATTTACACAGTAGACCTGAATCGGACCAGGGGTCAGTAAGGGTGGATTCATAAGTTAGATGTTGAAAGCAGTTAATGTATAGGAAAAGGGGAGGGGGAGTGGATGAGGGATGATTATACAGGGGTAGGGGGGAGAGCTCACTGTAATGAGGAGATCTCATTTGAGACCACTGGAAAAAGTGGAGCCTAACAGCCTAAAAGTGCATCATATTGGACCACACAGCAACATGTACACAGGGAGTGTAGGTCTCATGATGTTGGCCTATTCAGTATCTCACAGCAACATATACACAGGGAAGTCTCATGATGTTAACTTGGTAAACATCTTGCACAAAGATGTACACAGGGAGTGTAGGTCTCATGACGCTGACCTGTGCAATACCTTACAACAACATGTAACACAGGGAGTGAAGGTCTCGATACTGATTTGTAAAATACCTCACACAAAGATGTACACAGGGAGTGTAGGTCTCATGATGCTGACCTGTGCAATACCTCACAGCAACATGTACACAGGAAGTATAGATCTTATGATGTTGACCTGTGCAATACCTCACAGCAACATGTACACAGGAAGGTCTCATGATGCTGACCTGTGCAATACCTCACAGCAACATGTACACAGGAAGTATAGATCTTATGATGTTGATCTGTGCAATACCTCACAGCAACATGTACACAGGAAGGTCTCATGATGCTGACCTGTGTAATACCTCACAGCAACATGTACACAGGAAGTATAGATCTTATGATGTTGATCTGTGCAATACTTCACAGCAACATGTACACAGGAAGGTCTCATGATGCTGACCTGTCAATACCTCACAGCAACATGTAACACAGGGAGTGTAGGTCTCATGATGCTGACCTGTGCAATACCTCACAGCAACATGCAACACAGGAAGTACAGATCTCATGATGCTGACCAGTGCAATACCTCACAGCAACATGTACACAGGAAGTATAGATCTCATGATGCTGACCTGTGCAATACCTCACAGCAACATGTACGCAGGAAGGTCTCATGATGCTGACCTGTGCACTACCTCACAGCAACATGTACGCAGGAAGGTCTCATGATGCTGACCTGTGCAATATCTCACAGCAACATGTAACACAGGAAGTACAGATCTCATGATGTTGATCTGTGCAATACCTCACAGCAACATGTAACACAAGGAGTACAGGTGTAATGATGCTGACCTGTGCAATACCTCAATGCAACATGTAGACAGGAAGGTCTCATGATGCTGACCTGTGCAATACCTCACAGCAACATGTAACACAGGAAGTATAGATCTCATGATGTTGATCTGTGCAATACCTCACAGCAACATATACACAGGAAGGTCT
Source organism: Neoceratodus forsteri (assembly GCA_016271365.2). NCBI lineage: Eukaryota > Metazoa > Chordata > Ceratodontiformes > Ceratodontidae > Neoceratodus > Neoceratodus forsteri. The sequence goes on along the minus strand of CM028131.1, from coordinate 151,695,371 downwards.
CATGATGCTGACCTGTGCAATACCTCAATGCAACATGTAACACAAGGAGTACAGGTGTAATGATGCTGACCTGTGCAATGCCTCACAGCAACATGTAACACAAGGAGTACAGGTGTAATGATGCTGACCTGTGCAATGCCTCAATGCAACATGTAACACAAGGAGTACAGGTGTAATGATGCTGACCTGTGCAATGCCTCAATGCAACATGTAACACAAGGAGTACAGGTGTAATGATGCTGACCTGTGCAATACCTCACAGCAACATGTAACACAAGTACAACAGGTGTAATGATGCTGACCTGTGCTATACCTCACAGCAACATGTAACACAAGGAGTACAGGTGTAATGATGCTGACCCGTGCTATACCTCACAGCAACATGTAACACAAGGAGTACAGGTGTAATGATGCTGACCCGTGCAATACCTCAATGCAACATGTAACACAAGGAGTACAGGTGTAATGATGCTGACCCGTGCAATACCTCACAGCAACATGTAACACAAGGAGTACAGGTGTAATGATGCTGACCCGTGCAATACCTCACAGCAACATGCAACACAAGGAGTACAGGTGTAATGATGCTGACCCGTGCAATGCCTCACAGCAACATGTAACACAAGGAGTACAGGTGTAATGATGCTGACCCGTGCAATGCCTCAATGCAACATGTAACACAAGGAGTACAGGTGTAATGATGCTGACCCTGCAAGCCTCAATGCAACATGTAACACAAAGAGTACAGGTGTAATGATGCTGACCCGTGCAATACCTCAATGCAACATGTAACACAAGGAGTACAGGTGTAATGATGCTGACCCGTGCAATACCTCACAGCAACATGTAACACAAGGAGTACAGGTGTAATGATGCTGACCCGTGCAATACCTCAATGCAACATGTAACACAAGGAGTACAGGTGTAATGATGCTGACCCGTGCAATACCTCAATGCAACATGTAACACAAGGAGTGTAGGTCTCATGATGCTGACCCGTGCAATACCTCAATGCAACATGTAACACAAGGAGTACAGGTGTAATGATGCTGACCCGTGCAATGCCTCAATCCAACATGTAACACAAGGAGTACAGGTGTAATGATGCTGACCTGTGCAATGCCTCAATCCAACATGTAACACAAGGAGTACAGGTGTAATGATGCTGACCTGCACAATACCTCACAGCAACATGTACACAGGAAGGTCTCATGATGCTGACCTGTGCAATACCTCACAGCAACATGTAGACAGGAAGGTCTCATGATGCAGACTTGTAAAATATCTCACACAAAGATGTACACAGTGAGAACAGGTCTCATGATGTTGACCTGAGCAATACCTCACTGCAACATGTACACAGGAAGTATAGGTCTCATGATGTTGACACGTGCAATACCTCACTGCAACATGTACACAGTAAGGTCTCGTAATGACTTACGAAATACCTCACACAAAAATGTACACAGGAAGTGTGGGTCTCATGATACTGACCTGTGCAATGTAGACAGAAAGGTCTCACGATGTTGACTTGGGAAACACCTCACACAAAGATGTACACAGGAAGTGTAGGTTTTATGATGTTAACCTGTGCAGTACCTCACAGCAACATGTACACAGGGAGTGTATGTCTCAGACCTGTGCAATACCTCACAGCAACATGTACACAGGGGAGTGTAGGTCTCATGATCTTGACCTGTGCAATAACTCACCGCAACATGTAGACAGGAAGGTCCTGATGTCGACTTGTGAAATACATCATACAAAGATGTACACAGGGAGTGTAGGTCTCATAATGCTGACCTGTGTAATTGCTTATAGCAACATGTACACAGAGAGTGTAGGTTTCATGATGTTGACCTGCGCACTACCTCACAGCAACATGTAGACAGAAAGGTCTCATGAAGCTGACCTGTGCAATATCTCACTCAAAGATGTACACAGGGAGTGTAGGTCTCATGATGTTGACAGTCTGTGCAATACCTCACAGCAATAGGCACACAGGGAGTATTGGTCTCATAATGCTGACCTGTGCAATACCTAATGGCAATATGTACACAGGGAGCATAGATTTCATGACACTGATTTGTGCCTAACACAAAGATGTACACAGGGAGTGTAGGTCTCATGATGCTGACCTATGCAATACCTCACAGCAACATGTAACACAGGAGTGCAGGTCTCATGATGTTGGCCTGTGTAATAATTTACATGTATGCAGGGACTGCAGCTCCCTGTGATGCTGACCTCTGTACTAACTCAGAGTAACAACACGTATACAGAGATTCCAGATGCTTTAAGAAGGTTTTTCCTAGTTAAAGCAACAAAAAAGGATTACAAAATGAAAAGCAAAATATTCTGTGATGTACAGCATGAAGTTATCATTTACGAACATGCAGCAGTATTTGAGAAACCCAGAGGAAACATTGCTAGCCTAATAAAATAAGGAGGTAGCTACCTCAGCAGTTTTCAAGTGGCCCTGGAATAGCAGCCCATAAACTGTTGGTAGCGATCCAATATTCCATTAAAAACATACTGCATTTTCTATAAAATGGCTTTGAACATACAGCATGAAATCAACGTCGAAAGTGGCCACTTGGAAAGGCTGATGCTGAACAGTGGGTCACAGCTGCTGGTCAGTAAGTACTTCACAAACAGTACATAAAAAAATACTAAAATCGCGTTATAAATGAACACATTAACTAATACGCTACAGCAGCATAAAAAAAAGTGAATGTGGATCCCCTTCCCTAATAAAGAAAGAAATAACAAATCAGAGTCAGAGGTAACCACTTGCACCTTGGATAACCCCTGAACTTCTGGTCTGGGCAAGGGGGTTGACACCAGTCCATTTACAGAAGAAAGAATCCTGAAATAACTCCTAAAACTCAAGGTGGACAAAGCAATGGGGCCTGACAGGATTCACCCCAGAATCCTAAAAGAACTAAGGGGGGACCTAGTGACACCACTGACCACACTTTTTAACCAATCATGGGAGGATGGGGTGGTACCTGAGGACTGGAGGAGGGCAGATGTGATTCCCCTTCACAAAAGTGGGAGCAAGGCAGAAGCAGGAAACTACAGACCTGTAAGTTTGACCTCAGTGGTAGGGAAAATGATGGAATCACTTCTGAAAGAATTGAGTACCTAGAGGCCAGCAGGACACAGGACCAAAAGCAGCATGGATTTACAGCAGGAAGGTCATGTTAGACGAATCTAATAGATTTCTTTGACTGTTGACCAAAGTAATAGACCAGGGAGGGGCTGTGGATATGGCCTACCTAGACTTTAGCAAGGCATTTGACACAGTCCTGCACAAAAGATTGATAATCAAGTTAGCCAGCCTGGGAGTGGGTCCCAGAGTGGTAGCCTGGGTAGCAAACTGGCTGTACAACAGGACACAGAAGGTAATAGTGAATGGAACACATTCCAAAGAAAGGGGTGTCACTAGTGGAGTACCTCAGGGCTCAGTATTAGGTCCAGTCCTCTAACATCTTTATAGGTGACATTGCAGAGGGTCTGGAGGGAAAGGTATGCCTCTTTGCAGATGACACAAAGATCTGTAACAGAGTTGATACACAAGGGGGGGGTAGAAAGGATGAGAAGGGACTTGGCAAGGTTGGAGGAATGGTCAGACATATGGCAACTTAGATTCAATGCAAAGAAGTGCAAAGTAATGCACCTGGGAAACAAAAACCCAGGAGAAAAGTACACAATAGCAGGAGGTACTAACAACAAAAATGGAAAGGACCTGGGGTAGTCATATCAGATGATCTAAAGGTGGGTAAGCAATGTGAGAAGTCAGTAAGGAGAGCCAGGGGATACTGGGATGCATAGGAAGGGCATCACAAGTAGAAAAAGGAAGTGGTTATCCCTCTGTACAGACAGTTGGTGAGACCCCATCTGGAGTACTGTGAGCTGGTTTGGAGACGTCATCTACACAAGGACATAGACAGGATGGAAGCAGTCCAGAGGAGGGTAACTAAAATGGTGCAGGGTCTGCATCAGAAACCATATGAAGAGAGACTGAGAGAGCTTAATACCTTATACCCTTGATGAAAGGAGGGACAGGGGGGACATGATAGAAACGTTCAAGTACCTCAAGGGAATCAACAAAGTCCAGGAGGGTAGCATCTTTCAGAAAAAGAGATGTGTAAGAACAAGGGGCACAATTTTAAGATTGGGGGGTGGATGGTTCAGGGGTAATGTGAGGAATTTTTTTTTCATGGAGAGAGTGGTGGACGCATGGAACTGCCTTCCTGGAGAGGCTGTGGGGTCTAAAACAGTGGAGGAATTCAAACATGCATGGGACAGACATAAGACAATTATAGTGGGGGGTGGCAGGAAGTAGGCTGTTGGTTAACTAAAATCTGCAGCTTATCCAGTAGGTAGGAAAATGGGCAGACTGGGTGGGCCAAGTGGTCCTTATCTGCCGTCAAAGTCCATGTTTCTATGTAAACCTGGAAGTGTCACAAATCTACCCAGAATCCTAGTGACTGCGCGAACTACCGCATGCTCAGAAACGCTTGCACCAGGGCTACAAGATCAGCCAAGTCCGAATACTTCAAATCTGTTTTCACCACCAACATAAATTCCCCTTCAAAGTTCTGGAAGGTGGTCCACACCCTATTTACCCCCACCACCCCCAGTTCTTAAAGTAAATAACTCACTAGCGTCCGACCCACCAGCTGTAACCGCGGAATTTAACTCCTACTATACCCTCCTGCACCACTGAGCTTCTGAAATCCTCACCCCACCGGTGTGCCCCCTCCAACATCCTACCACCTTCACCACTTATTCGCTACTGTAGCACCAAATGATGCCCCAAGTGCCCTCCTCACCATCAACCCCTATAAAAGTGCTTCCCCTGATGGCCTTGACTCAAAACTCCTCTCCCTCTCCGCTTTAGCCACTGCCTACCACCTCCCAATAATCTTAAATCTCTCATTCTCTACTGCCTCGATACCCTCTTCATGGAAACAAGCTGTGGTCCTCCCTCTACCCAAAGGGTGTGATCCCTCATCCCATGGCAACTATCGTTCCATTTCTCTCCTCCCTACCCTTGCTAAGCTTCAAGAACACATTGTCCTCTCCCAACTCGCCTCTTTTCTATTGGACACCTCCTTTTTCACCACTTTCCAGTCTGGTTTCAGGAAAAAACACTCACCCACCACCTCTCTCCTACGGGTCACAGACTCCATCCTAACCGGGATGGACAGTGGCCAAATTACTTCTGCCATTTTTGTTGACCTGGCCAAGGCCGTCGTCGCCGTCTCTCACTCCCTTCTCCTCGACTCACTCCCAGCAGCTGGCCTATCTCCCTCTGCCACAAACTGGTTCATGGCCACCTTACTTGTAGAACCCAATCAGTTAAGATATTGGACACCACTTCCCCTCCCCTCCTGATTAGCACTGGAGTTCCCCAGGGCTCAGTATTAGGGCCCCTCCTATTCTCCATCTTCTTAAATGACCTTTCCTCTGTTTGCTCCCCATCCTCCACTATACATATGTGTGCCGATGATACAGTCCTGTATGCATCTGGCTCCTGACTTGATGAGGTTACAACCAGCTTGCAACAAGATGTCAACAAGGTTCAGCTCTGGTTTGCTAACCATCAACTTTTTCTCAATGCCAAGAAGACTGTCTCCATGACCTTTGGCACAAGGCAGAGACTCTAGGCTTCCCTCCCTACCCACTTTCCACACCCTTGATGGGACTTTACTTGAGGACACATCCTCCTTCAGGTAATTGGGTGTTTGGCTGGACTAACACCTAAACTTCTCTGGACATATGGATGCCATCCAAAAAAAACTGCGCCCCAAGCTAGGTGACCTATTCAGGAAACATAGTTGCATCCCTCCTACGGCTAGGCATAAACTTGTTCAGAAGATGATACTGCCCATTTTCGACTACTGTGACATAGTCTATGATGTTGCCACTAAGTCCTCCCTGGCCAGACTGGACACCCTCTTCAATTCCTTCTGCCGCTTTGCCCTGGATGCCACCCCCTCGCACCCATCACTGCACTCTTTAACGTGCCCTATCCTTCCCCCTCTCTTACAAACAGGCAACTCTCCCACTGTGCTAAATTCACCTCCAAGCACTGGTTGGGTAAGCTCCCTTCCTACCTCACCTCCTCCTTTCTAACACCCCCCACCCTCCCATTCCCTTAGATCGACTGACTCCTGTACCTTGGTTGTCCCCTGCAGATGCACCCAAACTGGCCATTCCGGTTATTCTCACCGCCACCCAAAAATTTGGAATTCCTTCCCACCTCAAATCTGGCACTCATCCTCTGCCTACTTCATCAGCTCTGCCCTCAATAATTACCTTGCATCTAGCTGGTCTTGCTATGTCCCTCCCCAATTCCCTCCTCTAAGCCCTGGATAAACCCTACCTCTCTACCCTCACCTTCACTTTACCCTGTGCACACCCTTCCCCCAAATCTCTAGCCCTCCTTCCCCCAAACTGCTCCCCCTTACTGGCCTCCCTTGATCTCTCACAGACTGTAAAGGATCCTGAATGCTCTCCGTGGGTCCCTCTCCTACCCTCCCAAGGGGCTTGTATCTCTGATCTACTCCCTTCCCCCATCATCCTAAAGGGGTCTCCCTGGGACACTGCCTTATCCCCTTCTCTCTGGTCCCACCAGTCCCCCTGCAGGGTTCCTCACATCCTGAGGGGGTCTCCAGGGACATGACTCTTCCCATCCCCCCACCTCACCCTTCCTCCCTTCCCCTTTTTCTTTCATGTAAGCACTTGTTTACTTATTAACCAAGCACTTATTATTGTCCACTCTTTCTACATGTTATACACAACACTGTTGTAACACTGTTTGTAACACCTGCCTCCAACTGTATGTTAGTGTTGACCTTATAACTTGAATGTTTAATGTCTTATTCCTACTGTACCCCTTCCCCCCAGGTCGCACTGCATTTCAATAAATAAATAAATAAATAAGAAATACTGTTTACGGAAGGTTATTAAAAGCCCTTGTTTCTTTCAGGGTGCAGACTACACTTGTTTTCTGGAAGAAGAACATTGCCTTTGCCAATGAAGCTGGTCACAGACAATATACAGCAGCTCTTGTCTAATTATGCCATTTCACTGATGTCACTCCAGTCAGTGCGAGCACTGTGACATTCAAAGACTCTGCTCCGCTGGATGGTTCAGGTTCCCTCCTTAGCGCTCCGGCACGTAGTAGGCCCTGGCTTCTGAGTCTTTGGATTCGCTTCCAAAACTAATTCCTAAACTCTCTTGAGTTCATTCTTCTTTCGCTCCTGCGATGAAAGATAAATGGGCTTCCGGGTTTCGCCGGTGCCCCTGCAGCCAGAAATGTCTCGCACAGATCTTCATGCCACGTGCGTGTATTGTCTGGGACTGGACCACGATCCACAGGCCTGCAATCACTGTCTGTCCTTTTCCTTGAATGTGCTTGAAGATCGCGATGCCCGACTCCAGCTGAGGCAACCGGAGAAGTGTTACCCGCTGGTCAAATCGAAGGATGCCCGTTGGGTGGTCTCTTGCGGCTGCGGGGTCCGCCGAGCAGCTGGAACACCTGCATTCGAGGAGGAGGCAGCTCAGGCCGCGGCAAGCTTTTCTTCAGCTTCGGCCTTCATTCCACTTTAACTGGGATCCTCCTATTTGGCTTCCTTCAAGGAGTTGTGCCAGTCTCTCTCTAATAAGAGAGAGGGCCCTTCGAGGTCGCATGTGTCGCGTTCCAAAAAGAAGAAGTCAAAAAAGGAAAAAGAAAAGTCGACACGTCGATGATCTTGGGAGCGGAAGCAGTCCTGCTCTCAGGAAACCCCTTCTTCGACTTCGGTCGAAGTCGCGGCTGCTGGTTTTCACGATAACACCGTAAGACCAGTCGACTGAGATGCCTCTCAAGGCAACAGAGATTCTTCTCAAGCCAATCGGCAGGTTGTTGCCCCGATCCTGCCGACAACTATTTATTTCAGATGCTGGTGCTCCTGGTGTCTTCGGACGGGTCGGCTCAGCCCACTGGGCAGGACCCACCCACCAAGGAACCTGACCAGGATGAGCCATGGATTTCCCCAGTTACTTCTGAGGTCCCCTGTCGGCCCTGCCGATGATCTCTGTCTCGTTCCTCGACTTCGGCATCAGACAGGACTCACTCTCACTGGCGATTCTGTTCCCGAAGCCATGGGAAGCTCTTTGTCCTCCTCGGGTGAGGGAAGGCTTCAGCGCAAGTTGCATCGGCGCTGCAAAGACCTCGTGTGGCAGCAGTTGGTCCTGTCTGGGTCGAAGCTTGATTCTGGTTTCCACCCCAGCCATTAAGTGGCTTTTGCCCTAACGACCAACATCGGCCACCGTCACCGAGGTGCCGGTTAAGGCCCCGCTGGCTCAGCCAAAGCCGGCTATTCCACCAATCCAGGTGGAGCCACCACCTGAGCAACTAAAGTCTGGGGCTCCAACCAAGGATTCTTGGTCAGCCCAAGGCCTGACCCATCGGTTGCTGGTCACTCTCACTCCTGATTGCCTAAGGTGGGTGGAGAGTGACATGGGTGGACGCCCGCTTTACGAGGACTCTTCAGATTCCAAGGACTCTTCTATGGTCTCCTGTCCAGTGGACAGAGTCCTTGGCGGGTCTCTCCATTGACGAGGGCCCTACCTCACTGATGGGAATCTGTCAGCTCATCTATGCTATGAATCCATGGGTATGAAGCTGGAGCCTGTGCAGAAGCAGGCTAAGTATCACCTTACAGAGATTCTGGATAAAGGGGATACTCCTATGGAGGCCTTCCCGGTGGCTGAGGCCATTGTGGGCCCAGCCTTGTAGCTGTGGCAGCATCCAGCATTGGTGGGGTTGGTGGCCGACTCAGTTTTTCGGCGTTCAAGCAACAAGGGCGATGCAGACAGACCCCGGGACTGGGAATCCAAACAATTGGACCATTCCGGGAAGAAAGTGTACACAGCCTCCTCACTTGGTCTCCGTCAGGCCAGCTCGGCCATTATCATGGCACATTTTTCCCATGCCCTCTTGGGCTCCTTAGATGAGGTTATTCCTCATCTCCCAGCTGACCTCCAGACTACAGTCAAGCAGGTCCGGGACCAAAGTAAGGCAGTAGCAAAGCAGCAACTCGAGACTGCACTGGACATTGGTGATTCATATGCCTGTTCAGTAGTGGCCACACGCCACAGGGCTTGGCTGTGCATCTCGACCTTTACGGCGGACACGCAGCACAAGTTGGCAGATGACCCCTTCTTGGGCACCAACCTCTTCGGTCCTGGTGTGGAGACCCACCTCCAGTGCATAGAGAAGTCCAATGAGACCATACACTCCAACACATCTGCTCAAAAGGACAAGGGCCCTAAGCATCACAACCGTAAGCCCTTTCATTTGTCCACTCCTGCAACCAGACTGACCCAGCAGCAACAGCAGGGCTAGCAGGTTCAAACTTGGCATCCTCGGCCAATTCTGTGACGCCCTCGCTTAGGAAGCCGGAGAGGTCACAGCGGCCCCTCCGCCAAGCCTGCCCAGTGACAGGTTGGGGGAGTGCTTCCCTCAATCCCATCATGCCTCCCATGGGGGGATGGCTCAGCAACTTCATTTCTGCCTCGTCCGCTACCACCACGGACCATTGGGTTCTAGAAGTGGTAGGATGAGGCCTGCCTCTAGAATTCAAGCACAGGGGGATCTGATGTCCACAGTTTCTCAGTCAGCTCTCAGAGATGACTTAGCTCAGCTCTTCCTCAAGGAGGTGGTGTGCCAAGTAACGGACCCACCTTCAGACCCAGGGTTTGTCTCCAGGTACTTTCTGGTACCAAAACGGACGGGGGGGGGGGGTAGTTGGCACCCCATTCTAGATCTGCATGACCTGAACAAGTTCCTCAGGTGACACACTTTTCATATGGTAACTCTGGCACAGATCATACCATCCCTGGAGCAAGGAATGCGGATCTGCTCCCTAGACCTTCAGGACGCATTCTTTTACGTACCGATCCGTCCGTCCGTCCAATCGACGGTTCCTCCGCTTCAGAGCCAAGGGAACCTTTTACGACTTTCGAGCCATGCCCTTTAGCCCCCAGAGTCTTCACCAAATGCATGGCAGTAGTGGTGGCATACTTGAGGCGCCGAGGGTCCAGGTGTACCCTTACCTGGACGACTGGCTGATAGCAGGTCCCTCCAGGCTGGAAGTGGAGCAGTCCAGGGATCTGGCCCTCCAGACTTGCCTAGAACTCGGCCTCCTAATTAATGAGGCCAAGTCGGAACTCATGCCAGCACAGGTGATCCAGTTCATCGGGGCAGAGCTCGGCTCCCAGCGGACAGGGCGGAGGTTCTCTCCTCCTCTGTCCAGTGATCCCGCTCCACAAGAGTGGTAGCAGGGAAAAGGCAAGGAACTAGACCAGTCAGCCTTACCTCAGTAGTGGGCAAGATTATGGAGGCACTCCTTAAGGAAAGGATAGTGGAACACCTGGAATCCATAGGGGCACGTCAGCATGGGTTTACAAAAGGAAGGTCCTGTCAAACTAATCTCATAGATTTCTTTGACTGGGTAACTAGAGTGGTGGACCAAGGGGGAGTAGTTGATGTCGCCTACCTTGACTTCAGCAAAGCTTTCGACACTGTTCCACATAGAAGATTGATAAATAAGCTGGGTAGGCTCGGGGTGGGTCAGAAGTTGGTCAACTGGTTGACGGGCAGAAGACAGAGAGTGGTGGTAAATGGTATACAGTCAGATGAGATGCAAGTCACAAGTGGGGTACCTCAGGGATCAGTTCTGGGGCCAGTACTCTCCAAAATCTTCATTAGTGACATTGCAGATGGACTAGAGGGTAAGGCTTGTCTGTTTGCAGATGACACCAAGATCTGCAACAGAGTAGATGGTCCAGATAGGGTGGGCAGAATGAGAAGAGATCTGGATAAACTAGCAAAATGGTAAGAAGAGTGGCAACCGGGATTTAATGCAAAGAAGTGCAAAATCATGCACAAAGGGAAGAGACACCCTGAAGCCACCTATAGGCTGGAAGGGGAGTTGCTGGCAGTCACAAAGGAAGAAAGAGACTTGGGCATCATCATCACCGATGACCTGAAATCATCCAAGCAGACCTCTAAAGCAGTAAGTAAGGCTAGAGGGATGTTAATGTGTATTAGTAGTGGTATCACAAGTCGTAAGAGTAAGGTAATAATCCCTCTTTACAAGACACTGGTTAGGCCCCATCTGGAGTACTGCATTCAGTACTGGAGGCCACATCTTCACAAGGACATTAACCAAACTGAGGCAGTCCGGAGAAGGGCAACCAAAATGGTGCAGGGACTGCATCAGAAGACATATGAGTACAGATTAATGGAGCTCAATATGTATACCCTTGAGCAAAGAAGGGAGAGAGGTGATATGATCAAAACATTCAAACACCTTAAGGGCATTAACAAGGTGAAAGAGTCTAACATGTTTAAATATAAGAAAAATACCAGGACAAGAGGACACAACATGAGATTAGAGGGAGGCCGATTAAGGAGGAATGTGAGGAAATTGTTTTTCACAGAAAGAGTGGTGAATGCATGGCACGGCCTACCTCAGGAAGGGGTGGCTATGAATACAGTGCAGGGCTTCAAACAGGCGTGGGATAGGCATAACGGAGAAATACAGACGAGTATGAATAGATAGGCCACTGACAGAGCAAAGGCTGATGGCACATTTATAAGGCAGAAAAAGAAATGGGCAGACTGGATGGGCCTTGCGGTCCTCATCTGCTGTCAACCTCTATGTTTCTATGTCATTTCTGGTTGGGCAACTGCGCCCTGCCCGGGACTTCCTGCGTCTTCTGGGCTACATGGCGGCCTGCACCAGTGTGGTCTGATGGGACTGCTGGCATATGTGTTCTCTTCAGTGGGAACTGGCCAGCAAGTGTTCTCAGCACTCAGGTCATCTCGACCAGCTGGTCTCTGTGACCCAGAGGATCTGGGACGGCCTCCAGTGGTGGCTCGTCCCATCCCACCTGCAGAAAGGGATCCCATTTGTCCGCCCCAAGCTGATGGTCATCTTGATGACCGATACCTCTCTGATGGGTTGGGGTGCCCATCTGGGGGAGCACAGAGCCCATGGGCTCTGGTCCCCCAGGAGTCCCGATATCACATTAACCTGCTGGAGCTTTGAGTGGTTCAGCTAGCCCTGAACGCTTTTGCACCGTTTGTTCGGGGTCAAGTGGTCCAGGTCCAGACGGACAATACCACAACCATGTACTGTCTCAAAAGGCAGGGCGTGCTTCTTGCCCCTCTGCAAGGAAGCTCTCCGCATTTGGTCCCTTGTGCTCAGCTTGGAGGCAGATGATCTTGCTATTCACTTGGCAGGGGCCTTGAATCAGTTGGCCGATGCCCTCAGCCGGACAGGCGGGGCATCTCACGAGTGGTGTCTCCTCCAGGAGGCAGAAAAAGAAATGGGCAGACTGGATGGGCCTTGCGGTCCTCATCTGCTGTCAACCTCTATGTTTCTATGTCATTTCTGGTTGGGCAACTGCGCCCTGCCCGGGACTTCCCGCGTCTTCTGGGCTACATGGCGGCCTGCACCAGTGTGGTCTGATGGGACTGCTGGCATATGTGTTCTCTTCAGTGGGAACTGGCCAGCAAGTGTTCTCAGCACTCAGGTCATCTCGACCAGCTGGTCTCTGTGACCCAGAGGATCTGGGACGGCCTCCAGTGGTGGCTCGTCCCATCCCACCTGCAGAAAGGGATCCCATTTGTCCGCCCCAAGCTGATGGTCATCTTGATGACCGATACCTCTCTGATGGGTTGGGGTGCCCATCTGGGGGAGCACAGAGCCCATGGGCTCTGGTCCCCCAGGAGTCCCGATATCACATTAACCTGCTGGAGCTTTGAGTGGTTCAGCTAGCCCTGAACGCTTTTGCACCGTTTGTTCGGGGTCAAGTGGTCCAGGTCCAGACGGACAATACCACAACCATGTACTGTCTCAAAAGGCAGGGCGTGCTTCTTGCCCCTCTGCAAGGAAGCTCTCCGCATTTGGTCCCTTGTGCTCAGCTTGGAGGCAGATGATCTTGCTATTCACTTGGCAGGGGCCTTGAATCAGTTGGCCGATGCCCTCAGCCGGACAGGCGGGGCATCTCACGAGTGGTGTCTCCTCCAGGAGGCAGAAAAAGAAATGGGCAGACTGGATGGGCCTTGCGGTCCTCATCTGCTGTCAACCTCTATGTTTCTATGTCATTTCTGGTTGGGCAACTGCGCCCTGCCCGGGACTTCCTGCGTCTTCTGGGCTACATGGCGGCCTGCACCAGTGTGGTCTGATGGGACTGCTGGCATATGTGTTCTCTTCAGTGGGAACTGGCCAGCAAGTGTTCTCCAGCACTCAGGTCATCTCGACCAGCTGGTCTCTGTGACCCAGAGGATCTGGGACGGCCTCCAGTGGTGGCTCGTCCCATCCCACCTGCAGAAAGGGATCCCATTTGTCCGCCCCAAGCCGACGGTCATCTTGATGACTGATACCTCTCTGATGGGTTGGGTGCCCATCTGGGGAGCACAGAGCCCATGGGCTCTGGTCCCCAGGAGTCCCGATATCACATTAACCTGCTGGAGCTTTGAGTGGTTCAGCTAGCCTGACACGCTTTGCACCGTTTGTTCGGGGTCAAGTGGTCCAGGTCCAGACGGACAATACCACAACCATGTACTGTCTCAAAAGGCAGGGCGTGCTTCTTGCCCCTCTGCAAGGAAGCTCTCCGCATTTGGTCCCTTGTGCTCAGCTTGGAGGCAGATGATCTTGCTATTCACTTGGCAGGGGCCTTGAATCAGCTGGCCAATGCCCTCAGCCGGACAGGCGGGGCATCTCACGAGTGGTGTCTCCTCCAGGAGGTAGTGCAAGATCTGTTCTCCCACTGGGGAACCACCCCCACGTGGACCTGTTCACGTCCGGGGGAATGCGAAGCTAAGGCCGTTTCATGCCCATCCCCTCAGCAGGGTTCGCTGCAGGGGGATGCCTTCTCGAGGCCAGGGACCCCAGGCCTCTTCTATGCCTTAACTCCACTTCCTTTGATTCACAAGGTGCTCATCAAGGTCAGGAGGGACAAGGCACAGGTGATCCTGGTAGCCCCAGACTGGCCACGCCAGTTTTGGTATCCAGATCTCCTTGGCCTCAGTTTCAGGCTCCTGATGCGGCTTCCAGCATGCCTGGACCTGCTCTCAGTCAACCAGGGGGAAGGCACTCCACCCGGACCTTCAATCCCTGCACCTGACAGCCTGGTTCCTGAGTGGTTAGAATTCCAGGCTGTGGGTCTCTCCAACGAGGTCCTCAACGTTGTTGAGGTGTCCCGTAAGGAATCGGCCAGAAAATGCTATGCCTTTAAAAGGAAGAGATTCTCCATCTAGTGTCAGGCAAAGGATTGGACCCCTCATCCTGCCCAATGGCTAGCATTTTTGACAATCTTTGTCCCTCTCCCAGCAGGGGCTATGATGGACGACCCTAAAGGTGCACCTGGCAGCCATCTCGGCTTACCGGACGCGGGCCGGTCAGTAGTCGGTGATGCAGGAGAAGGTAGTCTGGCGCTTCTTCAAAGGCCTAGTTCACTTATCCCCTCCAATGCGTGAACTTCCACCTCCGTGGAATCTACTGCTGGTTTTGGCAAAGCTCATGGTCAAGCCATTCGAACTTATGCACAAGTGTGACATGTCACACTTGTTGTGAAAGACCGCCTTCTTGGTGGCTATCGCATCAGCCAGAAGGACTGAGGAGTTACAGGTGCTCTCCATTGAGTCCCTTTACCTGGTCTTCCACATGGACAAGGTTGTCCTGCCCCCCCCTCCCACCCAAAATTCCTTCCGAAGGTGGTATCAGAGTTTCACCTTAACCAGGTGATTACTCTGCCAGTGTTCTACCCCAATCACATCTCAAAGGCCAAGTACAGGCTCCATACTTTGGATCTGAGATGAATAGTCACCTGTTACAAAGAGCGAATGGCGGAAGTTCGGGGAGAGGTTCGCCAGCTGTTTGTCACCTACGCTGAAGCCACACCTGGCAGACCTGCAGCCAAGGGGGCAGTAGCTAGATGGATTACATCTTACATTGATCTCTGCTATAGGTTGGCGGGTAGGGAGCCTCCCGTTGGGCTAAGGGCTCATTCCACCCACCATACCACTGCATCGGTGGCTGCTACTAGAGTCCCTATCCAGGAAATCTGCATGGCTGCTACCTGAAAGTTAGCACACACCTTCATTTCCCATTACCACATCGACCTTGAGTCACGCCGTGATGCTGGTTTTGGAACCTCAGTTCTCCAGTCCCTCTTCCCTAAGTAGGGGGTGTGCGTCTCGCCTTCCTTCTCCCAGAGAACTGCTAGGAGTCTACTAACAAGTGTGGATAGAACATCATATCCATGATCCTAGAAAAACAGGTTACTCACCTGTAAAAGCAGTTCTATGAGTGGTAGATGTTGTTCATCCACACTGACTGGCAGTTTCCTTGCCGCTTTAAATCTTGCCGGAAGGTCTTCAAGCTGGCTCCTCCCACCCACCCGGGTGGTAAAACTCTCGGCTCCGCCCCATGACACCAGATCTAGCCCGCTGGAAGCCAGGTTGTGCGTTGAGGCCGGGTGGGTCGTGTGGATGAACAACAAATACCATTCCTAGAACTCCTGTTAGAGGTGAGTAACCTGTATTTCTAGGGACATGGATATGTTGTTCATCCACACTGTCTGGCAGACTCCTAGCAGTTCTCCGGGAGGAGGGAGGCAAGGCGCACACCCCCTACTTAGGGAATAAAGACTGGAGAACCAAGGCCCCAAAACCAGCATCCCAGCGTGACTCAAGGTCGATGTGGTAGTGGGTGATGAAGGTGTGTGCTGACTTCCAGGTAGCAGCCCTGCAGATTTCCTGGATAGGGACGTCCCTGGAAGCAGCCACCGATGCAGCAGTATGGTGG
The DNA here is from genome assembly GCA_016271365.2 of Neoceratodus forsteri. Taxonomy (NCBI): domain Eukaryota; kingdom Metazoa; phylum Chordata; order Ceratodontiformes; family Ceratodontidae; genus Neoceratodus; species Neoceratodus forsteri. The sequence continues at coordinate 151,679,490 of CM028131.1, read as the reverse complement.
GTAGAATGAGCTCTCATCCCTCTGGGAGGCTCCATGCCTGCCAACCTATAGCAGAGATCTATGCTGGAGGTGACCCACCTGCCTATCGTCTGCTTGGCTGCAGGTCTGCCAGGTGTGGCTTCAGCGTAGGTGACAAACAGCTGGCGAACCTCTCCTCGAACTTCAGCTGTCCGCTCCTTGTAGTAAGCGAGCGCTCTTCTAGGGTCCAAAGCATGGAGCCTATATTCGGCCTCCGAGGTGTGACAGGTAGAACACCGGCAGAGTCAACGCCTGGTTAAGGTGAAACTCCGACACCACGTTCGGAAGGAATTTCGGGTGGGGGCTCAGGACAACCTTGTCCCTGTGAAAGACCAGATAAGGAGACTCTATGGAAAGCGCCTGGAGCTCTCCCATCCTTCTGGCTGACGTGATAGCCACCAAGAAGGCGGTCTTCCACGACAGGTAAGAGATGTCACACCTGTGCATCGGTTCAAATGGCTTGCCCAGGAGCTTAGCCAATACCAGCAGTAGATCCCACGGAGGTGGAGGTTCTCGCACCAGAGGGGATATGTGATCAAGGCCTTTGAAAAAGTGCCTGACCACCTTCTCCTGCCCCACCGACTGCTCCCGGCCCGCGCCCGGTAAGCAGAGATGGCTGCCAGGTGCACCTTAAGGGTCGTCGACCGAAGCCCTTGCTGAGAAAGGGACCACAGGTAGTCCAGAATGCTTGCCAAGGAACAGGAGGAAGGGTCCAGGCCCTTGCCCTGACACCAAATGGAGAATCTCTTCCATTTGAAGGCGTAGCATTTTCTGGTCGACCCCTTACGGGACGCCTCAACGATGTTGAGGACCTCGTCGGAAAGACCAAAGGCCTAGAACTCTAGCCGCTCAGGAACCAGGCCGTCAGGTGCAGGGATTGAAGGTCCAGATGGAATACCTTCCCCTGACTGACTGAGAACAGGTCCGGGCGGGCTGGAAGCCGCCTCGGGAGCCTGGAGCTGAGACTGAGGAGATCTGGATACCAGAACTGGTGGGGCCAGTCTGGGGCTACCAGAATCACCTGCCCTTGTCCCTCCTGCCTTGAGAAGCACCTTGTGGATCAAGGGAAATGGGAAAGGCGAGAAGAGGCCGGGGTCCACGGTCTCGAGAAGGCATCCCCTGCAGCGAGCCCTGCTGAGGGGGCGGGCATGAAACAGTCTCAGCTCAGTTCTCCTGGAGGCAAACAGGTCCATCTGAGGTGTGCTCCAGTGGGAGAACAGATCTTGTACTACCTCCGGCAGGACAGACCACTTGTGGGACGCAGCCCCTATCCGGCTTAGGGCATCGGCCGAAGTGTTGGAGGCTCCTGCCACATGGATGGCAAGGAGATCCGCCTCCAGGCTGTGCACCAGTGACCAAATGCAGAGAGCTTCCCTGCACAGAGGCATGGAGCCCATCCCGCCCTGGGTAGTACATGGTCGTGATATTGTCCGTCTGGACCTGAACCACTTGACCCCGTAGAAATGGAGCGAAGGCGGTGAAGGCTAGACGGACCCGCTCGAAGCTCCAGCAGGTTGATGTGGCATCGGAACTCCCGAGGGGACCAGAGGCCGTGCACTCTGTGCTCCCCCAGATGGGCACCCCAACCCATCAGAGAGGCATCGGTCGATAGAGACCGTCGGCTCAGGGCGGACAAACGGGATGCCCTCCTGCAGATGTGCTGGAACAGTCCACCACTGGACAGCATTCCACATCCCCTGGGTCACTGTCACTAGCTGATCCAGAGGACTGAAGTGCTGTGACCACTGGCTGGCCAACGCCCACTGAAGGGGACGCATGTACCAGCGGGCCCAACGGACCACGCTGGTGCAGGCCGCCATGAGGCCCAGGAGACACAGGAAGTCCCGGGCAGGGCACGATTGCCCAACCTGAAATGATTGGGCAAAGGAGGCAAGAACCTTGGCCCTGTCCGCCAGGAGCCGAGCTCTGGCTCGTAGAGAGTCGAGCTCTGCCCCGATGAGCTGGATCACCTGCTTTGGCACAAGTTCCAACTTGGCCTCATTGATGAGGAGGCCAACCTGAGAGCAAACCTGGAGGGCCAGATCTCTGGACCGCTCCACCTCTGCTCTGGAGGGGGCTGCAATCAGCCAGTCGTCCAGGTAGGGTACACCGACCCTTCGGCCAAGAGGAATGCTGTCACCACTGCCATGCATTTGGTGAAGACCCTGGAGCTAGGGAAAGGCCAAAGGTATGGCTCAAATCAGAGGGATCCTCGCCTCAAGCGGAAGAATCTCTGGTGGGACGGACGGATTGGGACGGAAAGAACGCGTCCTGAAGGTCCACAGAACAGAACCACACACCCCGTTCCAAGAATGGGATTATCTGAACCAGAGTGACCATCCTGAAGGTCCGAGACCTTAGGAACCTGTTCAGGTCATGCAGGTCGAGAATGGGGCACCAGCCCCCTGTCCGTTTTGGGACCAGGAAGCACCTGGACACAAACCCCGGGTCTGGAGGAGGATCCGCCACCTTCCTGATCACCTCTTTTTTGAGGAGCAGGGCGATATCAGATCGGCGAGCCAACAAAGAGGCTGCGGACCCTGTAGCCCCCCCGAGGGGCGACAGCTTGAAAGGGCGGGGCCTGCTCGAACTCCAGAAGCAGGCCCTTTCCTACCACCTCCAACACCCAACAGTCCATGGTGATAACAGACCAAGCGCAAAGGAAGTGGTGGAGCCGTCCCCCCATGGGGGGAACCCAGGTGGGAGTGACGAGGCTGGGGGGCGACACCCCTCAACCAGTCACTGGGCAGGCTTAGAGGAGGAACCGACCGAGGGACCTCCTGGGCCTTTACCTCCCTGCTTCCTATTGGAGGAAGCCGCCGGTTTGGGTTTGAGATGCGAAGCGCGAGCCTGCTGGCCCTGGGGCTGGTGCTGTTGGGCCGGACGTGCAGCAGGCGCAGAAGGACTAAAGGACTTGTGCTGCTGCTGTCGGCGGCCTTTGTCTTTCTGGGCAGAGGTGACAGAGTCCAGAGTGGCACTGGACTTTTCGATCCGCTGGAGGTGACCTTCCACTCCAGGGCTGAAAAGGTCAGTCCCCAGGAAGGGGACATCTGCCAGTTTGTGCTGGGTATCCGCCGTGAAGGTGGGTATCCTCAGCCATGCTCTGCGGCGCATAGCCACCACGGCCGCAACCGATCTGGCACAGGAGCCTCCAATGTCCAGAGCTGTTTGGAGCTGCTGTTTAGCCACTGCCCTTCCCTGGTCCTGTACCTGCCGGACCATGATCTGCAGGTCGGCCAGGAGATGAGGGATCACCTCATCCAGGGAGCCCGTGAGGGCGTGGGAGAAGTGTGCCATCAGCACAGCTGAGCTGGCCTGGCAGAGGCCAAGGGAGGACACAGCGTACACCTTGCGCCCGGCGTAGTCCAGCTTTTTGGACTCCTTGTCAGGGGGCTTGTCCACATCCCTAGCATTCCTGGAACACCGGAAAAACGCTGTCGGTGACCAACCCCTCGGCGGAGGGGTGTTCCGAAAAACCGGGAAAAGAGCCGATAGGGACAGCATACTTCCTGGCCATCCTGGCCGAAGGCACAGGACAGGAAGCAGGCCGCTGCCAGAGCTCCAAGGCTGGGCCAACAATGGCTTCAGCCACCGGAAAGGCCTCCGTGGGTGAATCCCCTCGGTCCAGTATGTCTGTCAGGGGATACTTGGCCCGCTTGGATATGGGCTCGAGCTGCATCCCGGTGGACTCCGAGATGAGCTGAAGCAGACCCATGAAGGACGATGGGCTTTCTTCCATCAACTGGCCCCCGGAGGACTCCGGGTCAATGGGCCTGAAGAACAGGGAGGAGGAGTCGTCGTCAGACTCCGAGGAGTCCGCGAAGAGCTGCCTGGGGCCTGAGCCACCCTCCACCTGCCTAGGATGGTCAGGAGTGAGGGTGACCGACAACCTGTGGGGCAGGCCCTGACCCGACAGAGTCCTTGGTCGACGCCTCCAATTTCGGTTGTGGAGGCGGAGGTTCCACCACAATCGGTGGGGCAGCTGGTTCCGGCCGAACAACCAGCCAGGCTTGGGCACCTCGGCTACAGCAAGGGGTTGTTTCGCGCTTGGGTGACAGCCACTTGATGGCAGGGGAAGGCGATGGCGCCGGCTTGTTCCGGACAAGTAACTGTTGCCACATAAGGTCCTCATGGCGTCGACGCCCAATTTGCGAAGCCTCTCCCTCTTCCGAGGAGGAAGAGCGAGGCAGCCGGTGGCGCCGCTTGCCGGTGCCGAGATGATTTCGAGACCGAGATCCTCAGTGTTTCCGAGGCGGGTCTGGGAAGAAACGGGAACACCTGCTCTTCCCTCGGCTCGAAGCCTTAACCGAGGACTGTGGCACCGAGGCGCAGGCAGGTCCTCGGTCTCCACCGGGGGAACCAGTGAAGAAGGGTTGTCAGCTTCACCAGTCGACAGCCCGTCCGACGGTCGAGAAAAATCCGACCACGTCGACGGGTGTCTCGGCCGCTGACCTGACAGGGACACCATGAAGCCAGCGGCCTTAGCCACAACCTCGACTGAAGTTGAGTGTCGACTGTCCGGGGAAGGGGACCTCTGCTGCTCCCACGAACGGCGACGATGGGACTTACCTTTTGAGTCCTTCTTTCTGGACCGAGAGGAATGTCCTGATGGCCCCTCTCCCTTCGTGGAAAGGGATTGGCAAAGCTCCTTGAAAGAAGCTGAATACGAGGTACCCAGAGAAAGCGGCAGAAATGCCGCGACCGAGGAAGAGGATGATAAGGCCTGTGCCACCTCCTCCTTGAGGGCGATCATCTGCTCGAGTTGCTCAGCAGAGCCAGCCGCCGCAGTAACCGCCCAATGGACCTCCTTCGACTTCACTGGCGGGTAGCGCTTCTCGGGGTGCCCAAGCTGTAACCGGGCAACACGGTCTTCCGACACTGGCCGAAAACAAACGGCATAACTCGCAGGCCTGCGGGTCATGTTCTAGGCTGAGGTAGTAGACGCACGTGGAGTGCGGGTCCGTCCTGGACATTTTCTGCCCACAAGGGCACCGCCGTAATCCAGGAGTCGATTTGTCCATCGCAGCCGCGAGGGAGAAACTTAACCGAAGTCTTGAACATTTTAAAATAAGTTTTGGGCGAACCAAAGAATTAGGATCCAGTCTACACGCAGAGCGTTAAGGAGGGAACCTGAGCTTCCAAGCGGTAAGGAAGATCTGGCGTCATGGGGCGGAGCCAAGAGTTTTACCATCCGGATGGGTGGGAGGAGCCAGCTTGAAGACCTTCCGGCAAGATTTAAAGTGGCAAGGAACCTGCCAGACAGTGTGGATGAACAACATATCCATGCCCCTAGAAAACCTTTTATAGGTATATCAGGGAGCATAGAAAGACAAAGGGAGGGATAGTGAGGCTGAATAGAATGGATGGTGGGTGGGCAGAGAGTGACAGTGAAAAAGCAGGGATACAGAATGAATACTTCTGTTCAGTATTCACAAAAGAGGAAGTGGGGGAGGTGCCTAATCCAATTAACAGAAGCACTCTGGAGAGAGAGGAGTCGATCCCAGTCCTTTCAAAGAAGAAAGGGTTCTGAAAGAACTCCTAAAACTGAAGGTGGACAAAGCAATGGGGCCAGATGGAATTCACCCCAGAATTCTAAAAGCAGAGAACTAGCGACACCACTGACTACCCTTTTTAACAAATCATGGGAGGATGGTGTGGTACCTGAGGACTGGAAAAAGGCTGATGTGATTCCCCTTCACAAAAGTGGGAGCAAGACAAAGGCAGGAAACTACAGACCTGTCAGTTTGACTTCTGTGGTAGGAAAAGTGATGGAATCACTTCTGAAGGAAAGAACTGTAGAGTACCTAAAGGCCAGTGGGGCACAGGACCCAAGGCAGCATTGGTTCACAGCGGGAAGGTCATGTCAGACGAATCTAATTGATTTCTTTGACTGGGTGACCAAAGTAGTAGACCAGGGAGGGGCTGAGGACATGGCCTACCTAGACTATAGCAAGGCATTTGACACAGTACCACACAAAAGATTAGTAGTCAAATTAACCAGCCTTGGAGTGGGTCCAAGGGTGGTAGTCTGGGTAAAACATGGGCTGAACAACAGGACACAGAAGGTAATTGTAAATGGAGTCCACTCTGAAGAAAGAGGGGTTACTAGTGGGGTACTGCAGGGTTCAGTACTGGGTCCAGTCCTTTTTAATGTCTTTATAAGTGACATTGCAGAGGGACTAGAAGGAAAAGTATGCTTCTTTGCAGATGACACAAAGATCTGCAACAGGGTTGATACACAAGGAGGCGTGGAAAGGATGAGAAGGGACTTGGCAAGGTTGGAGGAATGGTCAGAAGTATGGCAGCTTGGATTCAATGCAAAGAAGTGCAAAGTAATGAACCTGGGAAACATAAACCCAGGGGAAGATTACACAATGGGGGGAGGTAGTAACAACAAAAATGGAAAGGGACCTGGGGGTAATCATATCAGATGACCTTAAGGTTGGCAAGCAATGTGAGAAGGCGGTAGGGAGGGCTGGGGGTATACTGGGATGTATAGGGAGAGGCATCACCAGCAGAAAACAGGAAGTTGTTATCCCCCTGTACAGACAGTTGGTGAGACCCTATCTGGAGTACTGCGTCCAGTTCTGGAGACCCCATCTCCGCAAGGACATAGACAGGATGGAGGCAGTTCAGAGGAGGGCAACTAAAATGGTGCAGGGTCTGCAAGAGAAGCCAATGAGGAGAGGCTAAAGGAGCTTAATATGTATACCCTTGAGGAAAGGAGGGACATGATAGAAACATTTAAGTACCTCAGTGGAATCAACAAAGTCCAAGAGGGTAGCATCTTTCACAAAAAGAGATGTGCAAGAACAAGGGGACACAATTTGAAGATAGATAGGGGATGGCTCGGGGGAAATGTGAGGAAGTATTTTTTTCACAGAGAGGGTGGTGGATGCATGGAACAGCCTTCTTGAGGAGGTTGTGGGGTCTAAAACTGTGGGAGAATTCAAGAATGCATGGGACAGACATAAGGCAATTTTTGTAGTGGGTAGGAAGAAATAGGCTGTTGGTTAAATAGGATCTGCAGCTTATCCTCTAGGTAGGGAAATGGGAAGACTAGTTGGGCCAAGCGGTCCTTATCTGCTGTCAAAGTCTATGTCTATGTACATGTTATTCCGTTAGTATAGCCTAGAAAGTTGGAGCAACGAACTATAAAGGAGCTTGGTACATCCAGCAGACCTGGGTTTGATTCCCACAACCACTACTTATATACTGTGCGACCCTGAGCAAGTCACGTTTAACCTCCCTGTGTTCCTGAGCTGGCCTTGTAAATGGGCCATGTGCCCAGTGGGCCTTACCCAGTAAAAAGAATAAATAAAAATTCTCACAAAATAGCTCGGATAAGATACAACAGCTAATTTCCAGTGTGGTCCTGCTTCTACACATTTCCACAGCTTGGTGGAATGGAGAAGAAAGGGGGTTAAATAACTTGCTCAAGGTCACACAGTATTTCGCTCTGGTGGGGTTGAGCCTGTGATCACCCAGTTCTCAAACTGGTGCTGTAACCACTAGATCACATTGCCCTTCGAGTAAATCATGTAAAAAAAGCAGTAACAGTAGCTCCCCGTATCTGTTCCCCTAGAGAGGATACAGTGTACACGCAGTTAAGCTTTAATGATCTATTGAAGAAATGTATTCACCTACCCAATGGAAAATGCCCTTAATACATTAAGGCAACTTTGTTTCATGATACACCTTTGAGTGAATGGTAGAGACAGAATTAGCTGCTTGACTCAGCAGAACCAAGAAACTATTCACCTTGTGATGTGAGCCTTAAGTCATTCTTTTAAACAGTGATTTTTTTTTCTTTTTTTCTAAAGGGCAATTTTAAACAAAATCTATTTAATTCAGGTTCTTGTATTTAAGGCTTTTTTTCCCTTCAAATGCTGATAAGCCCAAGTTCACTGTGTCACAGTGGTGGAAAAAAGATGAAATGGAACATGAATAGTTGAAACATTTTTGAATACAAGAATTGTGACTGCAACAAGAACACTTTCTAGGTTTGAAGAAACCATCTTCCATAACTCTTCGACCTGTCAGAAGAAAAAATATGTAACACCAGCCTTTAAGATGCAGATGCAAATGGCCAGAATGTGTACGCATATTTCCTAATTTAAGGACAAGGAACACTACAAATAGTAGGCCCTACAGATTGTGTCTGGGACTAAGCAAGGTTTCTATTAACTTCGTTTTATTTATTTTTTGATTGTTTGTATGTATGTATGACCAGAAATAGTTATCACACAATGTGGAAAATTAGCAAGTCTTTCTGGAGCAAGAGGACATGTCAGAGTTAAATGAATAAGGCTGCGCACAATGTGAAGCATTTGAGAGGCATGCCATCTTCTCTTCAAATTAAAACCAGAAACCATTTAGTTAGTTTATTGTTGCTCGGTTAACAAACCATTACAACACATACAAATTAAGAAAAAGACATTAAAATCCACATATTTCCTTATACACATAGTTTAAGATGTACACGGTTACCAAGGACACAATGTCTTACATAGATACATAGACAGTGTCGGCAGATAAGGGCCTATGGCCCACCCAGTCTGCCCATTTGAGCTTGTAAGTTCAGTTTGTTTTCCTAGAAGTCTGTTTCCCCTTACCCCTGACCTCTAGAATTCCTTTATGTCTATCCCATGCATTCTTAAATCCCGTGATTGTTTCAGCCCCACCACTTCCTCTGGCAGGGTGTTCCACTTATCCACCACCGGTTCTGTGAAGAAATTCTTCTCATGTTTCCTCTGAATCGTCCTCCCTCCAACTTCATCCCATGCCCTCTAGTCCTGGAACATCTTTTTCGCTTAAAAATAGTGTTTTCCTGCACCCTGTTTCTCCCTGTAAGATACTTGTATGTCTCTATCATATCCCCTCTCTCCTCCTCTCCTCCAGGAGTACATGTTCAGTTCCTTCAACCTGTCTTCATAGGACTTGTGATGCAATCCATGCACCATCTTTGTTGCCCTCCTCTGAACCTTCTCTACCCTGTCTATGTCCTTACATAGGTATGGTCTCCAGAACTGTACACTGTACTCCAGGTGGGGCCTCACTATGTGTCTTGTATAGCGGAATTATGACCTCCTTTTTCCTGCTGGTGATGCCCCTGCCTATACATCCCAGCATCCTATTTGCTTTACCTGATGCCTTGTCACACTGTTTCCCTACCTGAGGTCATCAGAGATAGACAACCCCAAGATCCCTTTCCTGCTTGGTGCATGCTATATCCTCACCCCCAACTGATATATTGTGCCAGGGTTTTGTTGCCATATGCATTATCTTGCACTTCTTTGCATTGAATTTCAACTGCCAAACCCTTGACCATTCTTCAAGTTTCTGCAGGTCCCTTCTCATTCTGTCTACACCCCTGTGTGTCTACTCTGTTACAGAGCTTGTGTCATCAGCGAACAGTGAAATTCTGCCTTCTAGATCCTGCAATGTCACTGATGAAGATGTTGAATAGGACCGGTCCCAGCACTGATCCCTGTGGTACCCCACTGGTCACTCTTCCCTCTGTGGAGTGACAGCCATTTACCACCACCCTCTGTGTCCTGCCACCCAGCCAGTTACCTACCCACCACACTACTGTCCTGCCCACACCCATATTCCCCAGTTTGTGTAATAGTCTTCTATGTGGCACAGTGTCAAAGGCCTTGCTGAAGTCCAGATAGGCCATGTCCACTGCCCTCCCCTGATCCACCTCCCTAGTCACCCAGTCAAAAAATTCAATGAGGTAGGTCTGACATGACCTCCCCCTGGTGAAACCATGCTGCCTTGGGTCCTGTAGTCCATTGACAACCAGATGTTCCACCAATCTCTCCTTCAGTAGTGCTTCCATGACCTTTCCCACTACCGAGGTGAGGTTGACTGGTCTGTAGTTCCCTGCTTCCTCTTTGTTCCCATACATCCAGTAAATAGGTTAGTTAAAATACCATTAGCAATCGAATCCTGGATCCATACATTGATATCTCATTCACTTAGATTAATCAAAGGGTTCCCTGAATTAGAATGGCTAATATCAGTGCTGTCTGAGGAACGACCTGCCCAAGCCCCCGAGGCCACTCGACTATCACATACCTCGTTCGGTTGAGTAGCAGACAAACCCAACAGGTGACAATATCAAGAGTAGAAATGTGGCCTCCTGACTAAAAGTGGATATTGATACTTAAAGCTACTCTTTCCCAATATGAGGCAACATGTCACTGTCATTATCTCCCACAATGGGCCAACCCGTGCTACCAGCTTGGGCCTAGCACTAAAGCAGCCTCAACTGGCCCCAAAACCAGGCACACTCCGGCAGCCTATACTTCAGGCCACAAGTACAGAGTGAAGAAACTGAACTTGTAATTACACACTGAGTCATTCTGCTTCATGACCATACTCAGAATTTGGTGCTAGGCTCCATAACATAGCTCAGTCATGGCTCACCAACATTCATTTCCCAGAGGAATTGGCATTGTTGATTTGGGCTGAGCCCTCCCAAGTCTTCCCAGGCTATCTCTCCCCAAACCTGCACCGTATCCAAAATTTCGGGGTAAATCATCCAAACAATATTAAAGGTCAAAGGCTTTCTGCCTACAGCAAAACATCAAATATAATATATTCAATATACAGATTATAATACCACTGATTTATACTAAAGTATTCATTAAACATTTTACATTTTCAAAATACCAGCTCTCCATAGGCATTCAAAATTGCGCAATTAAAGCCCTTACACATCCTTCAATCCTGCCACGAGAGCACTCATCCAGTAAAGCATATTAAACAATGTTACATTGAGCTCCATCCCTATACTAAAAAATAAATGCTTCTATTGAAACAAAGACAAATAACAGGTTCATAAAATTCCAAGGTATAGTTTTGGAAAAGCAAATGGATTTTTAAAGTTGTTCATAAAAGAGTTCAACTTTTAAATCTGTGCAAGTTAGATCATATGGGGGTTTGGTGAACTTTGTGACCTGTAAGAAAAAAATTACTCACCTTAGTAATTGGGTTTCTTCTAATGGAGTCTTGCTGTATTCTGACAATTTGCAGTTAGCTCCAGCTCTTGAACTGCCCTGGAGAGTGAAGGGTTAAATTCTATGCCAGGCATAGATCGTTGGGCTCGAGCTCGGTTGAAAACTCTGTCTGTGTCCTTTTGAAACCAAACCGTCAGATTCTTACGAGCTAAAACTCACGGACTATAAAATGTGGAAATTGTAAAAACTGCTAGTAGCCAATTGGCAACAAAGACTTTGGATTCCCTAAAAGACTCAAGTCAGGAAACCCAAAGAACCAAAACCAGGTAATAAGAAGTAAAAACTCTTAATTAAACAAATTCAAAGCACCCAACACAACAGGAGTGGGCTAAAGACACCCCTGGGGTCAGGGTGCAACACAGTACCTGCCCACCCACTTCCCAAAACAGGTTCTGAGAGGGGAGGCAGGGAGAGAGGTCAGAATACAGCAAGACTTCATTAGAATTAACACAATTACTAAGGTGAGTAATTTTTTCTTCAAACAACATGAAGTCTTGCTGCATTCTGAATTTGCAGACTACCAAGCAGTACCTCCAAGGAGGAGGGACAGAACCTACTTTGGGAATAGGCTCTGAAGTACTGCTGTGCCAAACCTAGCATCACTCCTAGCCTGGATATCCAGAGAGTAATGCTTGGTGAAGATATGAACTGTTTTCCAAGTGGCTGCTTGACAGATTTCTAACAAGGGGATATCCCTAGCTGCAGCCAGAGATGCAGCTGTTCCTCTAGTGGAATGAGCCCTCAGGCCTGAGGGTGCAGTTTTTCATAGCAGAATTGAATACAGGAAACAATCCACCTGGCAATGGTTCTCTTGGTGGCAGGTTTTCCCTTACCTACGTCCCCATAAGTGAGGAACAACTGAAGGGAGTCAAACCGGTGACCCTTTGTACGTTCTATGTAGTAACTAAGGGCCCTTTTAACATCTAAACCGTGTAGCCTCTGTTCTCCTGAGGAGGTGTGATCAGTGAAGAACACAGGCAAAGACATAGATTGGTTTAAATGGAAATCAGAAACCACTTTAGGTAGGAACGTTCTATTGGTTCCAAGGACCACCTTATCCCTATGGAAAGAAATGAAGTCAGGCTCCACTGACAGGGCTTGCAGTCCACTGATACGTCTGGCAGAAGTAACAGCAACCAAAAACACAGTTTTCCAAGTCAAGTACTTGAGCTCTGCTGAGGATATAGGCTCGAAGGGGGGTTGCATCAGCTGAGCAATACAAATATTCAAATCCCAGGCAGGAGCAGGATCCCTAAAAGGGGGATTAGTATGAAGCAATCCTTTGAAAAATTTACAGAATACAGGGTGAGATGACAGAGAGGAAGGTTTCCGCACTGACAGGAAAGCAGAAATAGCTGACAAATGAACTTTGAGAGTAGCTGGTTTGAGGCCTAGGGTATTAAGGTAAACCATGTAATCCAGAACTGTAGACAACTCAGCAGTGTCTGGGGAAATGTGCTTCTTGGAGCACCAAACACTGAACCTTTTCCATTTGGAGTTGTAGGTTTTTCTTGTGGCAGGCTTTTGAGAAGCCTTGAGGATATCCAGAACCCCTTGGGACAGATGTAAATCTGCATACTCTAAGTCTTCAAGAGCCATGCCTTGAGAATGAGTGACTGGAGACTGGGGTAACAAATCCTCCCCTGAGAGGATGTTAGCAGATTGTAATTCCTGGGAAGAGACAGGGGAAGATGGACTGCCAAGGACAGCAACAGGGGGTACCAAGGCTGCCTGGCCCAGTCTGGAGCAATCAGAATCACTTTGCATGGTTGTGGCTTTATCTTGACTAGAACCTTGAACAAAAGAGGAAAAGGAGGGAAGACATAAAGAAACTTCCCTTCCCAGTTCAAAATCAGAGCATCCAGAGGGACTGAACCCAAGACTGGGGGTCTGCAACAAAACAGAGGAAGTTGGTGATTGTCTGGGGCTGCAAAGAGATCCATCTCTGGAGTGCCCCACCTTGAGAAGATCACCTTCAACACCAAAGGATCCAGAGACCATTCATGATGGCCCTGGGAAATCCTGCTCAATGCATCTGCTATCACATTGTCCTTTCCCGGGAGATGAACTGCAACTAGAGAGGTCTGCAGGGAATAAGCCAGGGACCATACTTTCATGGCCTCCATGCACAAGGCTGTCGACCGAGTGCCTCCCTGCTTGTTGATATATCGCATGGCGGTAGTGTTGTCTGTCCTGACCTGAACCACCTTGTTCTGTATTGACTGAGAGAAAGCTTGTAGGGCGAGAAGTACTGCCCTGAGCTCCAGAAGGTTGATATGAAGAAGGGATTCCTGAGGGGGACCACAGTCCCTGGGCCGTGAGAGCCCCCAGATGGGCTCCCCACCCCAAAAGGGAAGCATCTGTGGTAAGAACCACAGAGTGAGTCTGAGGGACAAATGGAACACCTTGCCTCAGACGGTCAAGGTCCTGCCACCACTGAAGGGCCTGAATTAAGGTCTGAGTAACAGGAACTAGCTTGGTAAGAGGATCTTTCCTTTGGGACCAAAAGGTTCTCAGATGGAACTCAATGTCCCTCATCTGAAACCTGGCCCCTTGGACCACTGCTGTGGAAGCTGCCATGTGGCCCGGAAGCTGCAGAAAATGCCTTGCTGGTCGAGAAACCAGAGGGAGAAAGGAAGAGGCCAGCTGAGAGATGGCTTTTTGCCCTTTCCAAAGGAAGGAAGGCTCTTGCCTTGAGGGTGTCCAGCTCTGCTTCTATAAAAGTGAGGAGCTGTACTGGTTCGAGAACTGACTTGGGAAGATTGAGAAGGAACCCCAGGGAAGTGAGAACTTGCTGGGTGACCTGCAGATCTGACTTGACTTGGTCTGGAGACTGGCCAACCAGAAGCCAATCGTCCAGATATGGAAAAATAGAAATCCTTTTCCTTCTTAAAAAGGCCACCACTGCTGCTAGGCACTTTGTAAACACCCTTGGAGCTGAGGTTAGACCATAGGGCACTGCTCTGAACTGATAATGGCCTGAGGGCATTTCGAACCTGAGGTACTTTCGGTGGGAGCACCTGATGGGAATGTGAAAATGGGCATCCTTGAGGTCCAGGGAGGCTAGCCAGTCTCCTGGCTTCAGAGAAGGAAGAATTGTTCCCAGAGTTACCATTTCGAATTTTGGCTTTATTAGGTGCTTGTTTAGGTATATTAGATCTAGGATGGGTCGCCACTCCCCTGTCTTTTTTGGGGTAAGGAAGTACCTGGAGTACAGACCTTTGCCCCTGTATGGAGTAGGAACTCTCTCTATGGCCTTTAAAGCCAGTAGAGACAAAACCTCTGCCTCTAGAGCAAGGGTTTCTGAAGTATTTGCAGGTGGAAAGGATCTGGGTCTCAGTTTTGGAAAACTTTTGAAACCGAGAACCAGCCCCTGGCTTACAACCTCCAGGACCCACTTGTCTGAGGTAACAGACATCCAGTCCTGAACAAAGTAAGCCAGCCTGCCTCCTACTGGAATGGGAGAGTTGATCCGGGCTGACACATCAGGGTGTCTGCTTGGCAGGAGCCTTAGGCTGAGGGGTGGATGCAGCCCTGCTCATCCCCCTTCTGCCTCTCTGTCTAAAGAACCCCCTCTGAGAAAAGGAAGAGGAGGCCTGCGCCTGGTAGAAGGCCTGTGAAAAAGCCTGCCCCTAGCTTGCTGCCTTTGAGGAGTTGCATGCCTCACCTTGGCACTCCTATAAGTGGTCCTGTACTCATCCATTTTTTTCATGTAATTCTCTGTCTGCTCCCCAAACAGAGAATTACTCACTATAGGGAAATCCATGGCCTTAGCCTGGGTGTCCTGCGAAAGGCTAGTACATCTGAGCCAAGCCATTCTCCGAAGACCCACAGATGTAGCCATGACTCTTGATGACACATCATTGGAGTCCACAGCAGCATGAAACTGCACCTTTGATGCCTCAATTTCATCAGTAGCCACCCCCTCCAGCTCCTAGGCTAGCTGGGGGGAAGCCTGTTTAGCCAGTGCCAGTACAGTGTCCCACCTGGACTTCTGGTGCCTGGCTATATAGGCCATATAATTAGCCTGCCTGAGTCCCAAAGATGATGCCAAGTACTGTTTCTTTGCCATGGCATATATCTTCCTGGAATCTTTGTCTGGGGGGTGTGAAGCCAAGGGGATGTTTGCCTTGTCACAGGCAGCAGCCTGCATTACCCCAACATGGCTGCATTGTTGGTAAAGAAATTCCATATCAGAGCCTGACAAGGTGTACTTCTTGTCCATTCTCTTGTCAACAGGAGGTACAGAGTTGGGAGACCTAAGGATTGTTTGTGCCTGTTTCCCAAATGACCTATGACGGGGAATAGACAGTCTCCTAGACTCTGGGATGTCCATCATCTCTATGTAGTCAGGCTCCTCAACAGCCTCCTCAATAGGAAGCTGGAGGGTTTGAGCCCCTTTTCTGTAGAACAGAAAGTGGGGAGGGGACTCAGAAAGTCTAGGAGGGGAAACACCAGAAGGTCTATCTAGGGAGATGTCCGGTTCCACAAGCACATCCAGACTTTCACCGTCGTAATCATCCTCTTCAAATTCCCCCTCCTCATCAAACTCCGGTTCGTAAAAATCTTCAGAGGAATAATCCTGAACCGGGGGAACTGACTGAACCGAACCCCTGCCAGAAGGCGCCAGATCGGTCGGCACCAGACAAAGCGATTCCGCAATCCGAATCGCTTTGGCTATTTCTTTGGCGGTTGGAACATGCAGCTCTGGATCCAAACCGACTGATTTATCCTTTTGTTTTCTTTTTGTAGGAACCGATCCCTCAGGATTGGCTCTCCTCTGGCCCGAAGAAGTATTGCTCTGGTCAGATGGCACTCCTCCTGATTTGGTAGGAACCGAACCGGGCTGGCCTTCTGGGTCAGCGGATTTCTCGGCCTCCTTATCCTTAAGTCTACCTAACCTTTTCTCCAGGGTAGACTTAGTGAAATTCTTACAGATTTGGCAGTCTGAATCAAGGTGGTCAAACCCCAGACAGTAAACACAGGTGGTGTGGGGATCGGCCTTAGCAAAGATCTCCCCACAGACACTGCAGTGTTGAAACCCAGTGAGCCCATTTTTTTTCTTGGGTTTCTCAGACATGGCCAACCTAACCAACTTACCCTTTATATGGCAACCGCCAGGCAAGACTCCCTATCATTTTCTCACCGTGTCATGGGTGATGGAAAAAAACGCTAAAATTACGTTTTTTTTTTTTTAAACCGATACGGACCAGTAACCACACACTAACTTTTTCTTTTTTTTTTTTTTCTTTCTTTAAGATCTTGCTACAAGATCGGTTCAGCCGAACCAAACGGAAAATGTTACAATTTCCACGCAACAGCTACCAATCTAAGTACTTACGGTACCACAGACAGAGTCTCGAACCAAAAAACGGAACGAAAATCAGACTAAAACCAAAACTTTAACTGCAATGGAACCGAGCAGAAGGAAAAATCTCCAGAGCGACTGTTCAGTGAGGCAGAGTAAAGAATCTGATGGTTTGATTTCAAAAGGACACAGACAGAGTTTTCAACCGAGCTCGAGCCCAACGTTCTGTGCCTGGCATAGATTTTAACCCTTCACTCTCCAGGGCAGTTGAAGAGCTGGAGCTAACTGCAAATTGTCAGAATACAGTAAGACTTCATGTTGTTTGAAAACTACAGGCAAAAGATACTGTATATGTAACATACCAATTCTGGACCCACAAATTGTTCATCAACCAATGATTCAGTACACCACCTGGCCTCGGAAATCGCAAAGCAGCTAAGTTTTTAATATTTCACATGCATATATTACTTTTATTGAATCAGTTTGAACAACTTGATCACTGGCTTCAGCGGATTATCTTCCATGAATGAGTGCCTTTTGAATATTTTCCTCTCAAACCAAATAAAGAAAACAATGATTTAGCTCCAAATTGGGAGTCCATGCTGGCCCATTAAAAAGCCGGCTAAATTCCAACGGTCTCAAATAAAGTACCTTGTGTACCACCCTGCAATACAGATAATAAAACAGTACCTCTAAAAAATCTTCATGTCACCACAGGTGTATCCATTAAAAAAAGAGCTGTAGCAGCAGTACTAGCCAAGTTTTTGCTCCATAAGCTCAGACTGGGAATCCATCCTTACATGAAAACGAAGTATACCCGCAGACTGGCATCTTTTGTAACCACCACTGGCGTTTTGCAAAACATAACACATTTATATGCTTTCCAACAATCTTCTGGGGCCACTGCATGGGTCCAAACTACAGCAAGGTTGATTTTGAAGCCGAAACCATCTCAGGACACCAACGCAGTATGCTCCTTTGTTGTCTTTCTGGGTGAATAAAAATGAGAAACATTGCTATTCTGGGTGCAATATCATTTAACTTTTTCTAAAGTGAAGAAGAACCCCTTTCCCCAGGCAACAATAGCATACCTGCAGCAAACAGGAAAAGTGCATCTCAACACGCAGGCTGCCTTCCAGGTAGAAAGAAACCTCCGACCACCTGGAGCTAGTTCATCTCCAATTTCTTCTCTCCTCAGTTCCTATCTCCATGCTCGCCAAGTTCTCCACTCTCCGTCAGAATCCCAATGGGTTTTAGCAGTTCCAGTTTAGTGTGTTCCCTTTCAGTTCAATATCATCATGACATTAGCAGACTGCCATACAGGGGCAACTCTTGAACATAATGAAACAAAATGCCGACATTTGCACCTGGCGTTTTACCTATTCCACACAAACAAGGCAGGCTAACGAATTAGAGTCTAATCTGCAAGTTTATAGAGTAAAGTAGTCATAAAGTAAAAATAACAGCACTTTTAGGCTGAGGCAAACCTCTAAAAGAGTCTCGACTTTAGGGAGTGAGGATAAGAACTGTGCGGAGTGGAACAGCACCACAGCCATCTTGCCGCTGCTCAGCCCCCCAGCCCGAAAACCATTTAGAAACCACTAAAATAAAAAGTACACCCTCTCAAGTACAATGCAGGATCACAGGAGACAAACAGTTGCTTCACCTTCCTGTAGTCTTTTGTTCTGTCCAGGCAGAACCTAAAATAGCTTTTGACATCAAGGGAATGCAATGCCCTTTCCACTTCGTTCTCAGGGTTGGGAAAGTACGTAGGCAGAACCAAAGACAGGTTCAAGGAACTCTGACACAACCTTGGGTAAAAACTTGAGGTGTGTCTGCGGGACCACTTTGCCCTTATGAAAGATAGTATATGGTGGATCCGTGACCAGAGCCTGTATTTCAGATGCTTTGCATGCAGAGATGATGGCAACTAGAATACTGCTTTCCAGTTCATGAACTTCATGTCACAAGTGGCTCAAAAGGTTTGCAACTTGAGCATGTTGAGAACAAGACTGAGATACTAAGGAGCAACTCGTTTTCATACAGGGGATCTTGAGTGCAGGATTCTCTTTAGGAACTTTTTGAACAGTGGCAATTGAGACAAGATCAGGCTGCCCACAGGTTTGTATATGCTGAGACCGTAGATAAGTGGATCTTAATTGTGGAGTACTGGAGACCAGAGTCTGAAAGGTCCAATACATATTTAGAAACTTTTGCAGGGGGACGCTTAAAAGGGTCCATGGGTATTCTAGAACACCAAATGGGAAAACGTTTCCACTTAGCCTCTAATTTATCCTGGTGGATGGTTTACAGACTGCTGACAGTACCTCACAGAAACCCTCACTTTACATGACTCCTTGTTAATGGATTGTATGGTGACCTCTTTTGGGACTGTTTTTGGGCCCTGTCATTGTTAGCCATGATCATGATAGCATCCGCTATTGGCTTGGTGTAGTACACAGGTTTTGTCATGGGAATCAAATATTTATTTTCTGGTTGTCTGTGAAGAGCCAGAATAGAGGCTGGCCTGTTCCAGGCTGCTTCTATAAAGGTCTCAGGAGCAGGTTGGATTGGCGGGACCAGGGACACTAACACAGTAGGCACATTAGAAAATTCTAATTGTAGGCGCCTAGTTTGATAAATAGCTACTGTCTCAAACTGTACGGTACTGTGTTAGGTTTTCAGCAGTGCTTGAAATAAGAGGTCCTCCTGGGGGGCCTTGACTGGAGCAAGACGAGGTTCCATTGGCTCCAGGGGATCCTCTTCCATCAGATTTAGGATCCAGAATAAGATCTGGATTGTACTCGTTATCTGGATGCATGGAACGGCCAATCTCATGAAGTGGTGGATATGAAAACAGTGCAGGGCTTCAATCAGGCATTGGATAGGCATAAGGGAGCAATACAGATGAGTATGACTAGCAAGGTCATTGACAGAGCAAAGGTTGATGGCACATTCATGAGGTAGAAAAAGAAATGGGCAGACTGGATGGGCCTTGCGGTCCTTAACTGCCGTCAACTTCTAGGTTTCTAGCCACATCAGGAGACAAAAACACAAACAAGGGACCCGAATGGCCTGGTGCCACAGGCAGAACTTGCATTAGTTACAGAGCCAACACCAAAGGTATGCACACCTATGCAGCAGCATATTTGGCACAGATGGCACTGGCACCAAACACGGTACGAAGGCCAACCCCAAAGGTGACAGTCTTGTCAATGACACCACAAATGGGGATGCTAAAGGTATTGGTACTACAGTCTGAATCCATACCAGCAAGGATGATGGCACTGAAGGCAGCACTGGCAGAGACTCCAGCAGCAAGGAAGCCACTGGGGCCGGCACCACCAATGGTGCCGCCACTTTCAGCGAGCACTGAACCCACTGCTCCGTAAGAGTAGCTCAATGACCAAACTGCTCACTTGAAGGCTCCCCAGTGGACAAGAAGAGACTCGGTGATGGAAACACCAGGCCTGAAGGTCTCAGAAAGTCTGGTGTTGTCGACAGAGACAACTGTGGAGAGTCTGGGCCTACAGACACAGATTACCTCAGTGCAGAGTGGCGTCAACTCAACACTGATCGGTGCCTTGTTTACTCCTTATGCTTTCTTTAAGAAGAGGTCAAGGTCGAATGATCCCTGGAACCAGATGCAGAACGTGAGTGGGGCCAAGACCATTTCTTTTTGTGACTCTGGGAACACTGTTCTTCCTCCATGCACAAGACTGGCTGGAGCCACTACAGTCACCCAGAGAGAAAGATGTGGTCTGACTTAACCTCGTCACCAGAGCAACATACCCGGTCAGGCTCCCTACCTGACATGTCCTCAACAACTGTCGAAAGGAAACTAAATTGACACAAAAGTAATAAATTCTAGCAAATACTATGAAGTATAAAGGTGACCAAATAGACAAAAATGGTGTTGGTACGCAACTGGGAAGCTCTGGTTCCAAGGAGAGCGAGGTAAATGCTGTGGTTCAATGACAGGAAAAAAGAAATGCTGCATTTGGGGGCAGGCACAACTGTATACCACTGGACATGCGGAGGAGGCATGCATGGGCAGATATACCCAAGCTGCTAGCCCCTGAAGTTCTAGCTCCCATGGGGTACTAGCACTGTTAGCTCAGACCCATAAGCGGGACTCTATGGAGAAAACTGATTCTTGGAAGAACTTATGTTGTCACAGAATTCTCCCTGTGTTGTAATATGTATTTTCAGAAAATATGGATCTTCCACAACTTCAGGCTCTCTTCCACTCCGAGTCCAAATGTTGCTCCCATACATTCAATATCTGATGTTGCATACAACACATTGCATCTTAGCCAATGATTAAATAAAAACTGCCTACAGGAAGGGCTTTTTTTTTTCACTTGCATATTATATTAAAAATAGTGTCAAATGTTACGGTATTCAACTGTACATTTCCAATTAGTTTAACAGCACTTTTGACATCAACTGAATGAACACTCAACCATCTCTGACTCTAGAGCAATCATAACAGTCTTCGCAAACCTAGCAGTCAAGATATGCAACCAGGCTTCTCTTATATGGGTAATGCCGCTGAGTCAAGAATTCAATCCATGTTATGCCTATCTTACACTGTCAGAAAACTATTAAACCATCAGTGTAGGTTGGACGTCATTTCTGAAAAGTCCTTATATACTGCTGCAAACCTGTACTGCGACCTTGATTGTGTATGTAAACTACAATAAACATTAACAAACTTAATAATAATCCAAACTGTTGTGCAGTGTATGTCTGACAAAAATCATTCTACAGTGATCTCACCAGAGTCAGGTGAGCTTCCTCAGTGCTACACTAATACCTGTCATAGCTCAATAGTTGCTCTAACAGAGCGAAGTTTTTATTCCCCTCTCTATAATGGTAAGGTGGGAGCCACCTGGAGTTAAATTTTTCTTGTTTTAGCCCGCGTAGGGCTGTGATAGCTTCCATACTTTGGATCCTTAAAACACTGCTAAGCCATTATCTCACTTTGGGATTGGTATCCGTCACCAAAGTTGCGTTACTACCTTCCCTGCAACTAATACCAAGAATAAATATTTTTTTATGTGCGGCTCGAACCCTTCTGGTTGGCAATCCTAAGGTTAAGTTTTCAAAGGTAAGGTTGAGGGGATTTCCAGCATAGTTTGTACTGCACTTCCTACCTCGGACTAGAATGCTCTTACTTTCGGGCAGTCCCAAACAGTAAGATAGCGGGTCCTTTGTCCTTCATAACTCCTCCAGCACCGATCTGAAGCATCAATGTCGTGATGTTTAGAGATCACCAGGGTAATAAAAAACCTAGTACATACTCTCCATCGGAAATTCTTTCTAGGATGCAGAAGCTGTAGAATTGTGTATCCCAAGCCAAATTTTCTTCCAGTCTTCAGGAGACAACGGAATGTTTGCCCCAGCACATCATTTTGTCTGAATATGCTCTATAGCTGTTTTGCCTCCTTCCCCTAATAAGAAGGGGTATGCCTGTGAGATAAAGCCATTCTGTTCCAGTAGCTATGATTTAATCCATAAGGACAGCCCTGTTGGTAGGTCCACCTTAAGGATTGTGGCACCTGTACCTTTAATGATATAGTCTCTATACTGTACATATTTGTAAAAATCCCTTTGCAGCAATCGAAATTCCTGTTTAAGGAGCTGGAAGCTTTTCAGTTGGCCACCCTCAGACATAAATTGTGTCAGGTAGACCAGCTCCCTCCTATCCCAAACACTGAACCCAGGATCCAATCTGGCTGGGGGGAAATGTAGTAACCATCTTATCAGGATGCTATGCCATATCGGATTGATCACCCCTCACCTTTTTTTTTTTTTTAACCTGCAGTCAGCAAAGCATACTGTTCTTTGTCCACCTATTACTAATGTTCTGCACTTCTTGGTCCACTACAAAGGAGTGGCAGTGAGATGCTAGTTTTTTGCTCCATATTTCTCCAGCCATTATATTCAGCAAGAAACGTCATCTCTGCAATGTGTACCAATTGTGCCACTTTAAAATACTGAGGGAAGCTAGGAACACCCATGTCCCTGCCATCCTTTTTCCAAAAAGGACGGCGCAATGGATACTGTTTTTTTTTTTAGCATCCCAAATAAATTTGGAGAGCATTTTATATAGTTCTTTCCAGTCTTTCTGTCATACTGAGTAGATAAGGGTGATGTATAAAAATAAAAATTCAGGAAGGATGTTCATCTTGACTACTTCTACCCGATCTGAAGAGTGTGCAAGGAAGGGAACCCCATCTATTAAAATCTGCAAATGCCTTTTGCCTAAGAGGGCCATAATTTTAATAGGTTTGGTTGGGATCTTAATACCTTGATAACAAGCTTTTTCTTTTACCCAAGGAAGGGACTTTTATCTTCCCAAGAAGTCAAGAAGCTCTGCCACAGAACTTATGGCGGACATGCAGCAGAGAATTAGAGGTCCCGAAGTTACTAAAAATAAATAAAAACCTAGCTACCTAGAAACAACTGATGGCTTTGAGCCAGTCTGCATCAACTATGAAGTTCAACTAGGACCATGACAAGGAAGGAAGGAAGAAAAGGAAGGAAAGAAAACAAAAAAGACCAACCTTTTGAAAGCGAATTTCAGAAAAACACTCGGGCAGATGGTCTCTTCCTTGCAATATTAACTACTGATAAAATGTGATAGATACTGTATGATAGGTGAAACGTGTTCCTTAAATTCCGGTTGATGGAGAGATGGACAGATGCTCATTCAGATTCAGCATATGCTGTCATTTCTAGCCATTAAGGGATTATAGTTTCCAAATGGAAGTAGAAATTGGTTTAAGGTTTGATTAACAAGGATACTTGAGATGTGCTGCCCAAGCCAGCATTGCCATTAGGGATCAAAGGCGATGGGGCAAGAGTGGCAATAACAAAAGTGAAAAAAACGACGTGTATTTCCCTTTCTCCCATGCCAAAGGCCACTGTCCTTGTAGATCAAGGGATTTTGTGGAATTGTGCCTACAGAACTAAGTGAATACAAATATTTCCTTTTACCATATCTGCACTGTGGCTTAATGGCACAGATACTTACATTTTACCACATACTGGGTAGAAGTACATTCATCTCAGCCATACAATTATACAGTATCTGCTGTGTGTGAAGGGAACACAATTAACAGCATTCAAAGAGACCTTGATGCTTTAGACGGAACATTCAAAAAGCATAATGTTTTAGGCACATTTCGTGTTGAATATATTGTCGATATCTATTTATTTATTTATTTTAATCTAGGATTACAATACCTTTGAGCCGAGGCTCTTTTACAAAGGTTCCACGTCAGCATGTGCAACAGTCATCATTTTTAGTTACAAACATATAGTCATTGACTTACAGACATGTAATAACCAGTACAAAGACTTGAGCTATGAGCAAGACAAGGGAAGGGGGTGGGGTGGGGTAAGTGAGGGTATCCCCCCCAAGATGTCATTGCCTACTTGTCTTTAAGTGACATCACACTTTGCTGCTGTTGAAATGACTGTAATGTCACACCCAGAGGATTGTGATGTCAGGTGTAGACAAGCAGTCAGAGTAGATGAAGTCTATGGGATGGCAAAAACAGGTTACTCACCTGTAACAGTAGGTCTAGGAGTGGTATATGTTGTTCATCCACACTCTCTGGTATGTCCCTTTCCCTTTAAATCTCGACGAAAAGTCTTCAAGTTGGCTCCTCCCACCCACCTGGGTGGTAAATACCTCGGCTCTGCCCCATGACGCCATATCTCAGCCCGCTGGAAGCAAGGTGGTGCGCCTAAAGCCGGGAAGTTCGGGTGGGTGTGTGTGGATGAACAACATATACCACTCCTAGAACTACTGTTACAGGTTAGTAACCTGTTCTTCTAGGAGCGTGGATATGTTGTTCATCCACACTCTCTGTCAGATTCCAAGCAGTTCTCTGGGAGGAGGGAGGCAAGGCACACACCCCCTATTTAGGAAACAGAGACTGGAGAACTGAGGCCCCAAAACCAGCATCCCGGCGTGACTCAAGGTCGATGTGGTAGTGGGTAATGAAGGTGTCTGCTGACTTCCGGGTAGCAGCCCGACAGATCTCCTGGATAGGGATGTCCCTGGAAGCAGCCACCAATGCAGCAGTATGGTGGGTAGAATGAGCTCTTATCCCTCTGAAAGGCTCCTTGCCTGCCAACTCATAGCACAAACCTATGCATGATGTAATCCATCTCGCACTGGTCCGTTTAGCTGCAGGTTTGCCAGAAGCGGCTTCAGCGTAGGTGACAAACAGCTGGCAAACCTCTCCCCGAATTTCTGCCGTACGCTCCTTATAATAGGAGAGAGCACGTCTCAGGTCCAGAGTATGGAGCCTGTACTCGGCGACCGAGGTGTAGTTAGGGTAGTATACTGGCAGAGTCAACACCTGGTTAAGATGAAACTCTGAAACCACCTTCGGAAGGAATTTCGGGTGGGGGCGCAGGACAACTTTCTCCCTGTGGAAGACCAGATAAGGGGAGTCCACCAAAATCGTCTGGAGCTCCCTTCTCCTTCTGGCTGACGTGATAGCCACTAGGAAGGCCGTCTTCCACAAGTGTGAGAGCTCACACTTGTGCATGGGTTCGAATGGCTTGCCCATGAGCTTTGCTAAAACCAGCAAGAGATCCCACGGAAGTGGAGGTTCACGCACCGGAGGGGATATGTGATCCAGGCCTTTAAAAAAGCACCCAACCACTGTCTCCTGTGCCACTGTCGGCTGATCGGCCCACGCCCGGTAAGCAGAAATGGCTCCCAGGTGCACCCGAAGGGTCGATGACCATAGACTCCCTTTGGAGAGAGACCAAAGGTAGTCTAGAACGTTAGCCACAGAGCAGATAAGGGGTCCAGACTCTTACCCTGACACCAAATGGAAAACCTTTTCCATTTGAAGGCGTAACACTTCCTGGTCGATTCCTTACGAGATGCCTCCATCACAGTGTAGACATCCTCGGAAAGACCCAGAGCCTGGAACTCTAGCCGCTCAGATACCAGGCTGTGAAGTGCAGGGATTGAAGGTCCGGATGGAATACCTTCCCCTGGTTAAATGATATCGGGTCCAGGTGTGTACAAAGGCGCTCCCGGGCCCTGCAGCTGAGGCTGAGGAGATCTGGATACCAGAACTGGTGGGGCCAATCTGGGGCTACCAGGATCACCTTCGCCTGGTCCCTCCTCACCTTGAGTAACACCTTGTGGATCAAGGGACATGGAAGGAAGGCGTAGAGGAGGTCTGGGGTCCCTGGCCTCGAGAAGGCATCCCCCTGCAGCGAGTCCTGCTGAGGGGGGCAGGCATGGTACAGACTCAGCTTGGTGTTCTCCCTGGAGGCAAACAGGTCCACCAACAGCTTGCCTCAATGGGAGAACAGATTGTAAGCTACCTCTGGATGGAGAGACCACTCGTGGGATGTCTGGCCTAAGCGGCTGAGAGCATCTGCCAGTTGGTTCAAGACTCCTGCCACATGGATGGCTAGGAGATCCGCCTCCAATCGGCTGACGAGGGTCCAGATTCAGAGCGCCTCCTTGCATAGCAGACTGGAGTGCGTGCCGCCCTGTTTGTTGAAGTAGTACATGGTTGATGCTTGTGGTATTGTCAGTCTGGACTTGAACCACTTGACTCCGAAGCTGAGGAGCGAAGGCTGACAGTGCCAGTCTGACTGCACTGAGCTCCAAAAGCTTGATGTGGCATCGGGACTTCTCGGGGGTCCAGAACCCGTGGGCCCTGTTGTCCCCTATGTGGGCTCCCCAGCCCATGAAAGAGGCATCGGTCATAAGGTCGACCGTCGGCTCAGGGCAGACAAACGGGATCCCTTCCTGCAACCGTTCTGGGGCAGTCCACCATTGGAGAGCGTCCCACATCTTCTGGGTTACAGTGATCAGCTGGTCGAAATGACCGTGGTGCTGAGTCCACTGGGCGGCCAGCTCCCATTAGAGGGGGTGCACGTGCCACCTGGCCCAATGGACCACTGAGGTGCACGCCGTCATGTAACCCAGAAGGCGCAGAAAGTCCAGGGCAGGGCACAAGTGCCCAACCAGAAATGATCTGACAAAGGAGGAGAAAACCTCTGCCCTGTCTGCCGAGAGCCGAGCTCTGGCTTGACGAGAGTCGAGCTCTGCCCTGATGAAGCCCATCACCTGAGAGGGCACAAGTTCCGACTTGGCCTCATTGATAAGGAGGCCGAGTTGGGAGCACATTCGGAGGGCCAGATCCCTGGACCTCTCCACCTCCTGAAGGGAGGAACCTGCCAAGAGACAGTTGTTGAGAAAAGGGTATACCTGAACTCCTCGACACCGAAGATGGGCTGCCACCACTGCAATGCACTTGGTGAAGACCCGTGGGGCCGATGACAGGCTGAACGGCATGGCTCAGAACTCGTACAGGGTCCCCTCGACCCTGAAGTGGAGGAACCGATGGTGAGATGGATGGATTGGGATGTGAAAGAACACATCCTGCAGATCCAGTAAACAGAACCACATGTTTCGCTCCAGAGATGGTATGATCTGGTTCAGAATTACCATCTGGAAGGTGCAAGACCTGAGATATTGATTCAAGTTGTGGAGATCTAGGATGGGGCACCAGGAAGTACTTGGACATGAAGCCTGGATCTGTAGGACGATTCGGCACTGGAGCTACCGCCTCCTTGCGGAGGAGCTGAACAATGTCGGCCCAAAGGGCCGACTGAGTGCAAGCGGAGATCCTTTCCTCCCGAGGGGCGCGGGCTCGGCTGGGAGGGTACTGCTCGAATTCCAGAGGCAGTCCCTGGCCGACCACTTCCAGAACCCACCTGTCCGAAGTGATACAGGTGGAAAAAAGTGACGGAGCCGGCCCCCCACGGGAGGACCCAGAGCTGGCGTGATGGGTGTAGGGGTGGCAACCCCCGACCAGTCACTGAGCAGGCTTAGAGGAGGACGAGGCTCCTGGACCAGCACCTCGGCCTCCTTTACAGAGCTGTTGGAGACCCTGCTTGGGCCTGGGGCGGCAAGCTTGAGCCTGCTGCTGCTGGCCTCCTTGACAGGAGGGCTGCCTAACCGCAAGGGAAGAGTGCCGAAAAGGCTTCTTCTTGCGCTTCTGCTGGTTGTTGCCCGAAGAACCCTTCGCAGAGGTAGCATCCAAGGTGGCACTGGACTGCTCTATGCGCTGGAGGTGACCAGCCACTCCCGGACCGAAAAGTTCGGTGCCTAGGAAGGGCACGTCAGCTAACCTGCGCTGAGTATCCGCTAGAAAGGAGGATAACCTCAGCTAGGCCCTGCAGCGAGTGGCCACTGCGGCTGCTAAGGAGCGGACACAGGAATCTCCAATGTTCAGGGCTGTCTGGAGCTGCTGTTTCAGAACAACACAGCCCTGGTCATGGACTTGCTTCACCGTGGTCTGCATGTCCGCTGGGAGATGAGGGAGGACTTCATCTAATGACCCTAAGAGGGTATGAGAGAAGTGTGCCATGATCACAGCTGAGCTGGCCTGACGAAGGCCTAAGGATGAGGCCGCATAGACCTTCCAGGCAGAATGGTCCATATTCTTGGACTCCTTTTCTGGAGGGCGGTCAGTGTCGGCTGAGCTACCAGTGCATCTGAACACAGCAGCAGTCACAAGGCTTTCGGCCGAGGGATGCTCTGTGAACCCCGCCAGGGACCCCATGGGTACCGTATACTTTCGGGCCATGCAGGCAGACACAGCTGGACAGGAGGCAGGGCGCTGCCATAGCTCAAGGGCTGGGCAACAATGGCTTCAGCCACTGGAAAGGCCTCCGTCGAGGTATCCCCTCTCTTGAGGATATCCATAAGGGGGTATTCTGCCTCCTTTTGGATAGGTTCCAAGGGCATTCCGGTAGATTCGGAAATCAGGTGGAGGATGCCCTGAAAAGAGGAAGGACCTTCCTCCAAACCTGCCACTGATGACTCATCATCCCCCAGATGCGAGTGCAAACCAGTGGCATCCAAGTCCGAAGAGTCGGGATATAACGGTCTCCCGCCTATGTCTCCCTCAATACGCCGAGGGCGATCGGGGACAACAGTGATGGACAGATGACGGGGCAGTCTGGTGTCTGTCCGGTCCTCTTTCGAGGGAGCCCCTCTCCAAGGCTGCTTAGGCGGTGGCTCCACCAAAATCGGTGGGGAGACCGAAATAGGCCAAGCTGGAATACATGCCGGATCCACAGGTGGCGGAACTGAAGCCTTCGGTTCCGAAGGGGTCGGCGTCGGCCTGGGAAGCGGGGGCCAAGTAATGGCTGATGCTGCCGGCACAGCCTGCTTTTGACCAGTCATAATCAGCTGTTGCCGCATGAGGTCCTCATAACGTTGACGGAGTTTCCGTCAAAGTCTCTCCTCATCCGAGGAGGATGAGGATCGATGGAGACACCTCTTTCTGGAGTGCTTATGACCCTTCTTCGGTTTTTCGACCGAAGGGTACGGCTTGTTCGATCGGGAGATGCCGGAGTTGGAGAGAACCGAGGTTCTGGCACCTTTCCCTCAATTGGGGCACCAGAGAGCAGGGTCTCCTCGATGGTGAAGGAAAGGACAGGCGTCCTTTCTAAGGAGTCGGCGACAAAGGCTCGATTGGGTCGAGAGTGATCTCGACCGGTTCAGCAGTTTTCTCGGTCTTGGTCCCTTGGCCGGACGGAAGGTCCGAAAAGTCGTCGGCCGAGGAAGCGATCTCGACCGAAGTCGAGACTGCATGTTCCTGTGACTCGGACCTCTCTCGGTCCCAGGAACGTCTCCTTCTGGAGGAAGAAGAGTTGGGGTCCTTGTCCCTCTTCCGAGGGCGGGAGGAATGCGAGCCCAAGGGCGCCTCATCCCTGGTGGGGAGAGACTGGCACAACTCCTGCAAGGAATCAGTAAAAGCAGAGCCAAGGTTGAGAGGTACGAAAAAACTTCGGCTGGCCGAAGCTTGAGCAGCTTCCTCCTCGAAAGCCGCCATCTGTTTGAGCTGATGGGTGGATCCCACGGCCGTGGAAACCGCCCACCTTGCCTCCTTCGATTTCACCAGTGGATTGCGAAGCTCCAGTCTCCCCAATTTTAGGCGTGCCTTGTGGTCGTCCAGGACGTTGGGATGGAAGGCCAGACAGATGGTGCAAGAGGTGGTGTCATGTACGACACCTAAGCAACAGACACATGAGAGGTGGGGATCGGTGTGCAGCATTTTCTGGCCGCAGGGACTCCGGCGAAATCCGGGGGACGATTTGTCCTCCATGTCCGATGTGCTAGGATCAGAGTCGTAAACTCAAATGAGTTTTGAAGAAATTGGCGGTAAAAACTGACGTTGAGTATACAAAGCCTATGAACTGCTAAGGTAGCACGAGGGAACCTGAATCTTCCAGCGGAAAGGAAGAGTTGGCATCATGGGGCTGATCCGAGGTATTCACCACCCGGGTGGGTGGGAGGAGCCAGCCTGAAGACTTTCCGGTGAGATTTAAAGGGAAAGAGACATGCCAGAGTGTGTGGATGAACAACATATCCACGCTCCTAGAATTCTCTTTTCAAATTAGCTGTAATGAAACAGTAGAAGTTAATTACAGAAATTAAATGAAAATATCAGCTGAATTACATATAACAATTTATATTTTTAAAGATGTCTTTGTAGTTGTTTTGTTTTTATATTTTTGTTTACAGTTTTCCTTGTAGTAACAGTGTCTCTTAAGTCAACTATCATCAGAATCATTGTCCAAGCACCCACTGGTGGGAAAGAATGGACAGGAAGGGGGACAATTCTGCGCCCCTCTGCTGTGGCAGAGGCAAGTGAATGACAGAAATAGTGAAAGATGCATATACAAGTCCTTTACTTAATACACAGCCGTGCACATCACAGAACTCCCCGTCAGTTTCTCCCCCCAAACCCCCAATTCTGCTTCAGCGAAAAATTCTGTCTCAGGGGTTCTCAAATGATGAGGCCAGCCTCCCTGGGGAGGCCCCAACCTGTTCCAGGGGAGGCTCAAGCAAGTCTTGAAAAAGTATTATATTTCAGTTTGGAACTTTATAGATTTTGTGTGAAGGGATAAGGCAAATTGAAAGAGGATAACAGTAGATGAATTTATGTATTTATTCACAAGTCTGTGACCAGGGAAGGTACTGTACACTAAGCCATGGCTTATTTCAGGTGTACCCAGGGAAGGGTAGTGAGAGAATACAGTTCAGAATGTAACTGCAAAACACACAAGCAATACAACATGAATAAAAGTGCAAACAAATTAAGAACAATAAACTAACAATGTGAGGAACAATTGATCAATTAGACTGGCAGCAGAACTGTCCAAACACAAGAGTTAACCATACAGGTACTAGGAATAAGAGCAGGAGGGAGCAAAATGATCCCTGAGAAGTTGCTTAAGAGCAGGATGAGAGGGGGAGAGACAGAGGTCAGCAGGAAGGTTATTCCAGTAAGAGGTGAAACAGAAAAAGCAGCCTGACCCATGAAGGTATGGCAGTAAGAGGTAACAATGGTTCGAGAGTCAAAATATTGGAGCAAGTAGGTTGTCCTGTTTTTTTTTGGGGTTAAAAAAGCCTAATAACATGAGAACCAGCTATGCAAAGTGGTTTCAATTTATTCCTGATGTCTGTGAAAAGTAGGCTCTTTTTCTATGAGGAGGCCTAAAAATATTTCAGTATTTTGGGGGAGGCTCAAGATCTTTTCCATGGCTTAGGGGAGGCTCACTATAACAAAGTTTGAGAACTGTTGGATTAGATGCTCTCAGTAATAAGTCTGGAATGAATTCATGAGGGCAGGAGGGATTCCTTTAGTGGGGGTCTGCAGCTTTACACACTGTGTTTGTAATGCCTAAGGCTGCACTTCCTTGTGATGTAGTATTAGTGTCATCTCGTGGTTCAAAGCATGGAAGTACTGGCAAGTTGATGCCAAGAACTTCTGTCAGATGAAGACTTCACAGAAGGTGCTCTTATCTCACCTCAAAGTTGAGCCCCATGCAGCACACTCATATAACTGTATCAGTTATTACCTTACTTCTAACAGTACTTTTTTTTTTATGTGAAGAAGGCTTTTTCTTGAAGTCTACTGAACAGTGTAATGTTGCAAGCTTCTAAGTGGAACACAAATAATGTGAGAAAAATCCTGTGCATGAAGACTCATATCTGACTAGCAAAGTATAATCCATCGTGATGTCCGAAGGAACATTAAACTACTGAAAGGCAGCCAGATTCATCAATGTCTACCCAGTCATGAGGTTTCAGTACAGCTACTGCACCCAGCTCGGCCATTAATACTGACTCATAAGATACCAGCAACTACCAAGGGTGGAGGCATGTGAGGTAAATCATGTATTGCCTGCATACGGTATCAGTTCCTCTTAATTTCTCATTTACCCTTATGCTCGCTTATCCTTTCCTACTCTGCAGGTTAAACAAAGTTGCTGGCTTATTTGCAATACTCCTGTTTGGTGGTTTTCTGCATTTTGTGTATGGTTTGTCTACTGGTAATGCTAACAGTACAACTATGGGGGAAAAGGGTTTATTACAGCCCTGAGAGTGATGTCAGGTCCCCCAGTACTCTCCCCCCTCCAATCTATTGCCTGGTTGCCATGATCAGCCCCTATCTGGACTGGTCATCCCTGCACCATCACCCAACTTCCCTGGGACTTAATTTCTCCGCTAGCATCCTGCCCCAGGACTTGGTGCCCAGTTGTTGGTGCATGAGACCTGCGAGGAACTGGGCCATTCCCCCATTGCGATCAAAGGGGGTTTCCTCAGTTTTCACTCTTGGGCCCATGCATGTGGTATGATGCGATGTATGGGCTTGGGGTCCCCCTCCCTTGCTGTCCCACGATGCTGTCAACCAGATTCCTCTAGATGTAGTCAAGCTACTGGACACATAGCCACCCCACTCCCCCCCAAGAAGGAGAGCTGTTCTACAGACACTCAAGCCTACCTCCCAAGACCAGCACCTGAGTGACCCAGGTCTGGTTCTCAACTCGAGCTGCCAGTGAGGCAGACAATGCCGCAGCCTGCCATGCCACTGGAACAGTTTAGGTAGTACTAACTCAGGTGAAGTCACCATGCAATTATTACCTCCTACACATGTAAGCCTTGTAGCTTAAAGCCAATAATCCTATGCCAACACCCTTGAATGGTGCACCATTGCCCCCAAGGGCTCCAAAATGCTGCTACATTTGGGAACCAGGAGATGACAGACTCAAATCCCACCATAGCCATTTTCTCACCGTGTAATCCTCAGCAAGTCATTGCTTTTAATAAGGTTTTAAAAATTAATATTCAGCAATGCTTAAGCAGAGTTGTCAGAGTGTCCAGACTGTGCTCTGACATGTGCTTGTCTCAGTGAGTTCCCAGGCAGCATTGTGGCACCAGCGCAAAGCAAGGCAGGCACCACAATACATGCTGGGATACTCCTGACTGGGCACTGAGGAGAATTTAAAAAAAAGTCAAGAGTTTTCATAACTAGCTCCTTGTGAGCTCAGTTATATTATTTATTGAAGTCTTGGAATTACAACCCTTTGAGTCAAAGACTCTTTTGCAAAGGCTCTACATCAGATTTACAAACAGGTTAGAAAAAAAAAATTACAGGCGATCAATACAGTACATTATACATAGGCTACGAGTATACAAATAATACAGTACATTATACATAGGATACGAGTATACAAATAATACAGTACATTATATGGAAGTGCATCATAAATGACGGCGGAGTGCATGGCAAAGAAACATGTCGAGTAGATTTAAAACAGACAGGATACGAAACATTACAGGACATTAATACAGTACATAATACACAGGATACGAGTACACAAGTAATGCAGTGCATTATATATCAGTGTATCATAACAGAGGGTGAAGTACATTATAATGAAACAAACATGGTGCAGGAAGTGCTAGCTGTGTAAACAGATAGGAAATTAAAGAAAAGAAAGGGAGACCAGAAGAAAGTCAGTTAAAGACAGTTGTGAAACAGCTGGGGGGGGGGGGAGAGAAAAGTTGAGTAGAGGGGTGTGAGGTGTACAGGAGGAGGAGAAGTAGGAAACAGTCAGGTAAAGGATGAGTAAAGACCAGGAGGGGTACAGAGTGTGGAGGGAGAAATTAGACCAAGATAAGGTGGGGAGGAGCAGGGGGAAATTGAGGGACAAACCATGAGCAGTCCCTGATTGACCAGTAAAAGCTAGGAGCAGTCACAACTATTCACAGAGAGTAGGTGCTGGCGGAGTTAAGTTTTAAAGAGGCCCAATTTAACTGTGGAGGAAACCAGAGGAGGCAGGCCACTGAGCAGGACAGGGGCCCTGTGGAAGAATGTTCGCTGCCCTAGGGATGTCTTACAGAAAGGGACTACGTTAAAAGGTCTTACCAGAGCTTCTAGTAGAATGAGGGGTGGGGGCAGGGGAGATGAGCTGCTGGACCGAGGGAGGGGAGAGTGAGATGGTAAGCTTCTTGGCCAACAGGCAGGTGTGACAGTCAAGCCTACCCTTAAAGTTTAGCCAGTTCACTTGACTGTAAAGATCGCAGGTATGGGTTAGTAGCTTTGGTGCTCCTGTTATGAGGTGACATTCTTTATTGAGGGAGAGCATTATTCTTTTAAGAGCAGTGTCAGATGCAGATACATAGATTACTATACCATAATCCACTAGGGATAGAACGGAACTAGTGACAGCCAGGTAGAGGGCGTCGTTTGTCAAGCAGCTCCTATGCCTGTAGAGGAGGCAGATTCTGGTGTTTACTGCTTTGCAAACCAGATTAATATGTTCTTGGTAGGAGAGGGATGAGTCTAAGGTGATTACGAGGTATTTAAAACTCCTAATCTGCTTAAGTGACAAGAGCTGACTATTTTGGATGCTTAGTGATACTCCTTTATGTTTATTCTGGTGGTTTGCAAACAGCATTACTTTGGTCTTTTTGTAATTGACGATAAGTTTATGAAAGGAGAACCAGGACTCAATTTGTGTAAAGCTATTTTGCAGGCATTGTTCAAGCACAAGGGGTTCAGGATGACTATAGAAAATAACTGCATCATCTGCGTAGAAGAGTAGGTTGCCAGAGCAGGCTTGGGGAAGGGTATTTAGAAAAAGACTAAATAGGAGTGGGCCAAGAATTGACCCCTGTGAAACCCCCTGAGTGAACAGGCTTACTGGAAGTGAGGGTATCTAGGATTTTAACCCTCTGGGACCTCCCAGAGAGGTAACTATCAAACCAGGCAGTAGCATCAGAGGATAGGCCCAGCCCTGAGAGGAAGGCAGAGAGAAGGCCATGTTGGACCATGTCAAATGCTTTTGTTAGGTCTATGTACACAGACCCGACCATGAGACCCCAGTCCAGAGCTTTATGTATAAAGCTAGTGAACTCCAGGAGGGCTGTGGAAGTACTGTGGTCCTTCTTGGAGCTGTGTTGTTGACTACACTGTAGATTATACTTGGCAAGATATTCAGAGATTTGATCATTTGCTATTCTTTCAAGGGCTTTAGAAATAGGGTGAAGGCGAGAGATGAGGCAATAGTTACCATGGGCAGTTCTGTTACAGCTCCTGTGAACAGGGGTGACTATCGCAGATTTCCACTGGGAGGGAAACTGACTGAGAAAGAAAGAAAGATTACGAATTTTGGTGAGGGGTGGGAGTACTGCATCAAATGTTAAATTAAGTAATTTTAGATCAAGAGAGTTGCCACTGAATCTGGACTTGCCCAAGACTTGTGAAAGGCAGGATCTAACGTCACTTGGAGATATTACTCCAAAGTGAAAGGGAGGGATACCGATAGGGACAGATGACAGAGGGGGGATAGTGGGGTCACTGAAGAAATCCGGAGGGAGAACAGTACTTAGATTGGTAAAAGCAGTATCTGCTATGAGCAGTGGGTCTTGGGTAGTAACTCCATTGATATTTAATAGGGGGGGGTGGGGGTGTTAGTTTTACCTGTTAGGTCCTTAAGATTTTGCTCGAACTAAAAAACTATATAAAAAATAATTTTCTTTGACAATGAACAGCCATCAAAGCACTGCAGGTTGTGCAGGGTCAGAGCATAGTCTTAGAACACAGATTGAAACAGGGTTTTTACCACGCAACAATCTAGACATAAATCATTGAAACAATGCTAAAATGGCTTAAAAGTTCTAAAGTGTACAGGGCAGTAGCCTCCCTGTGTTTTTGTCCTCGCAG
This sequence comes from Neoceratodus forsteri, assembly GCA_016271365.2. NCBI lineage: Eukaryota > Metazoa > Chordata > Ceratodontiformes > Ceratodontidae > Neoceratodus > Neoceratodus forsteri. The sequence goes on along the minus strand of CM028131.1, from coordinate 151,644,049 downwards.
CTTTAAATCTGGGTGAAAAGTAGGACCCATACAAAATAAGATGTGGCTTAGGTGATCCATCCTGGATATATAAATTGTACAAAAAAAAAAACAACAAAAAAACAATTACTCTTATCTCGGTCGCACCAATAGGAAAATGCAAAATTTCCTTACTTGAGCCTCAACATGCCTGAACTGGTTTTCACCTATGCAGCTTCGGCTAACTCACAAGTACAGTGGGGGCCTATAAATTAGTACAGGAGATGGTGGACCCAGACCTATAGTTCGACCTTAAATAACTATGCTGCAGGGGTCGAAATCGGCACCGCTCCACTAACCAAATGCTGGTAGATTTTGTACTGGGAAAGTAAGATTTTCCTTTACCCTGGGGCTTGTACTGGAGAAGGTAGCATTTCAATAAGTATACCAGCTGGAGCTGGGCTAGTGGAAAAGTCTGTGGGGCTAGTGGATTTTGGCTGCAAAACTTCATTTTGATCCCTGATGTTGCATCAGAGGTTCCTGAACCAGGCTGCCACAATGTTTCTGACCAGTCAGTAAACATTTACCTTCCACTCATCTTAACATCCGCTGTCCTGACAAGAAGACATGGTCACACTTGAACAAAGATCTTAAATATCCAGCATCACTGCTAGCAGTGCACAGGAAATTACACTTGGGAAGATAATGCTGTGCGCTCCAGTCCATTGCTTAATGTCAGAATGATGTCTGCTAACAGACAGATAGCCATGATAAAGTCAGAAAGAAAAATGTAACCAGTACTATAGAAAGACTGCTGTGAGCAGAAGCAACAAAAGCCCGGTTTGATGTAGTTTGTTTTGGATGCTCTAAATCTAAACTATCCCTTTAAAGATTATAGGAAACAGTTTTTTTTTTTCACCTATAGATGTCCTATTTTCTTTTAGTCTGTATCTAATATTCTCACGTGTTTGGACCTTTTTTTTTGTCAAATTAATAATATAACTACACTGACTCTTCCCCTCCTCGGCAGTTGCTCCTCTCTTTTTCATACAACCTGAACATTCCATGGCATCAATAACAACATTCCATGCCATTCAGATAAAGAGCTTGGAAGAGTGTAACTGATATCATGGAATGTCTCCGAAATATGAAAAGAAAGAGCAGCAGCTAGGCCAGCCTGTTGGTGTAGTGGTAGCGCTATGGCTCACGACACTGGCAACCCAAGTTCGGGAACGGGCTCAGGTATTCAGGGGCTGGCTGGGGAAAAGGAGGTTAGCTTCATCGTGGGGAGGGTTTTGTCCTCCGCTGTAACAATGCCACCTGGGTGACCATTGGTGGTAGTGCGGCTGGTAGGGCAGGGACGTCACTTCCATCTGCGGGTGGATGCACGCATGGGCGCGTGCAGGGCTGGTGTTGATGTTTGCGTAGGCGACGCACCCAGGGAGGAAATGAAGGAAAATGGCCCTGCCAGCTCCGTGATGACAGCCCATGGGAGCTCCCCAGGCCAAAATGAAGAATTTTGGGGGGACTGACCACACCATGACCCCACCTGGTGGGGAATAGCCAGAGCTCCATGGAGGTGAGTAACCATGATCAAGGGGCTGCCCGTGGAGAGTAGGAGAAGCCGGTATGAAGGGGGCATAAAAAGCAAATGAGGAAAAAAGGAAAGAGCAGCAGTTCATGAGAAGAGAGGGAGTCTGAGCATATCTAAGGGCAACCCAAAGGTAGATTATTTATCAAAAGTTGATCAAAGCTCAGGACGCCAGTGACCCGGGTTTGGGAACGAGCCTGGGGAGTCAGAGGGACGGCCGGGGAGAAGAGGCTTGAGCATCCACACGAACACTCGCCTTCTCCGGGAGTGGGGGTGCACAGCTCAGTGCTTGACCGACCTCAGGCGGAGGACTGGGGTACAGCAAGCATCCAGCTACAGAGAGAGGGGAGGCACAACAGACATTGGCGGTCAAGCCTTGACACCAGGGCACATGTCACATCCAGAAAACAGGAAAAATCATCTCCCTGTGCTCAGAGGAGACATGGTGCCCAGCACAGATCTCCAGCTCCCCTGTCTGTCCTGATCTGGTACCCTGATGAAACTCTGGAACCTAGGGTGTACAGGCCCCACTTTATCCCTGCCTGTGGGGCAAACCATGGCTACATAGGGGGATTACTGTGGGCTCTAGGTAAGGGGAAGCAAGGGGGCAGATGCCATATGTGACTCCCAAGAATGCAGAGCGCAGGGGGCAAGGGGGAACATAAATAGAAAGCAGAAAAAAAAGTTGATCAAAGCACATCAGCAAACGCAACTAGCACGGGAAAGAAAACGGGAGGACAGTTAACTATGTAAAAATAATTTTCCTGTTACTTTTAAAAGAGATCATATTTCTAAGGCTCTATTTTCAAATCCAAGATACACAGCTCCTAATTTAAATGATTTGCACCCCTTTGTTGCTTCACATCTCTTTACAAGCTTATTTAAATAACAACAGACTGGTGCAACTGAAGACAGCCAGCATAAAGGGTGTAACATAGAAACATAGACTTTGACGGCAGATAAGGACCGCTTGGCCCACTCAGTCTGCACATTTCCCTACCTACTGGAGAAGCTGCATATCCTAGTCAACAAACAGCCTACTTCTTCCTACCCCCCCCCCCCGGACTATAATTGCCTTATGGCTGTCCCATGCATTCTTGAATTCCCTCACTGTTTTTGACCCCACAACCTTCTCAGGAAGGCGGTTCCATGCGTCCACCACTCTCTTCGTGAAAAAATATTTCCTCATGTTGCCCCTGAGCTGTCCCCCCTCTATCTTTAAATTGGACCTTCTTGTTCTTGCATATCTCTTTTTCTGAAAGATGCTACCCTCTTGGACTTTGTTGATTCCCTTGAGGTACTTGAAAGTTTCTATTGTGTCCCCCCTCTCCATCCTTTCCTCAAGGGTATACATATTAAACTCTCAGTCTCTCTTCATATGGCTTCTGAAGCAGACTCTGCATCATTTTAGTTGCCCTCCTCTGGACTGCCTCTATCCTGTCTATGTCCTTGCGGAGATGGGGTCTCCAAAACTGCACGCTGTACTCCAGATGTGGTCTCACCAACTGTCTGTACAGAGGGATAACAACTTCCTGTTTTCTATTGGTGATGCCTCTTCCTATGCATCCCAGTATCCCCCCAGCCCTCCTTATTGCCTTCTCACATTGCTTGCCTACCTTAAGGTCATCTGATATGACTACCCCCAGGTCCCTTTCCATTTTTGTTATTGTTAATACCTCCCCCCACATTGTGTACTCTTCACCTGGGTTTTTGTTTCCCAGGTGTATTACTTTGCACTTTTTTGCATTGAATTTAAGCTGCCATACTTTTGACCATTTCTCCAATCTTGCCAAGTCCCTTCTCATCCTTTCCACCCCCCCTCTTGTGTATCAGCATGTTGCAGATCTTTGTGTCATCTGCAAAGAGGCATACTTTTCCTTCCAGACCTTCTGCAATGTCTCCTATAAAGACATTAAAGAGGACTGGGACTAGTACTGAACCCTGCAGTACCCCACTAGTAACCCCCCTTTCTTCAGAGTGAGTTCCATTTACCATTATCCTCTGCATCCTGTTGTGCAGCCAGTTTGTTACCCAAGCTACCACCCTGGGACCCACTCCCAGGCTGGCTAACTTGCTTATTAATCTTTTGTGTGGAACTGTGTCAAATGCCTTGCTAAAGTCTAGGTAGTCCATATCAACAGTCCCTCCCTAGTCTACTACTTTGGTCACCCAGTCAAAAAAATGTATTAGATTCATCTGACATGACCTTCCTGCTGAAAATCCATCCTGCCTTGGGTCCTGTGCCCCGCTGGCCTCTAGGTACTCAACAATTCTTTCTTTCAGAAGTGATTCCATCATTTTCCCTACCACTGAGGTCAAACTAATAAGTCTGTAGTTTCCTGCCTCTGCCTTGCTCTCACTTTTGTGAAGGGGAATCACATCTGCCCTCCTCCAGTCCTCAGGAACCATTCCATCCTTCCAAGATTTGTTAAAAATGGTAGTCAGTGGTGTTACTAGGTCTCCCCTTAGTTCTTTTAGAATTCTGGGGTGGATCCCATCAGGCCCCATTGCTTTGTCCACCTTGAGTTTCAGGAGTTCTTTCAGGACCCTTTCTTCTATGAATGGACTGGTGTCGACCCCCCCCTTCACAGAGTGCTTTTATTGTTTGGTTTGGGTAACTCCTCATCATCTTCTTTTGCGAATACTGAGCAAAAGTATTCGTTCAGTATCTCTGATATCATCTCTGATATCACCCTCTGCCCACCTCCCCTCCTCTTTATTAAGCTTCACTATACCTCCCTTGACCTTTCTTGGCTCCCTAATGTACCTATAAAAGGTCATTTACTATCTGTTGGCGCTACGTCACACTCTGCTCTGTGGCATCACAGGAACAACATAGCGGCATGTCGGCAGCAAGCAAAGTGAGCATGTACTCACCTTGTGCCCTTAACTAGCACTACCGACCTTTCTACCGTAACGCAGTCTCCCACTTCAGAAGAAAATGAACCCTCTTGCTATACAATTTCAGTACAATTGGAGATCTTCCACAAATCTACAAACTTGGGTGCTGAGACCATGTGGGATCCCAGGTGATTTTATTTCAGTTCACAGATTTCTCAAGCTCAATTTCTATTAAATGGAGGGAGTTTGCTGGAGTAGTTGCTGGTAGGGGGAAAAAAACATTTTCTGTATTAAGGTGCTTTATAACTCAGACTCACAGAAGCAGGGTAATATATAACCTTTATTGTGCCAGCTACGATTGTTGTAGAATGTAAAGCAGACAGCAGTAAGAACTCTAGCTATAACTGAGTAACCTCCACAGCTGCAAAATGGCCTTTCACTGTAAAGTGACTTGTTACAAACAAGGCATTGATCTCCTCTTATTTAATTGTCAGTGTTGGACCTCTTGTTTACAGTTTATGACTCTTATTCTGCACTTTAACCTTTACCCCCCAAATGGAATGTGCAATTTTCACAGTCCTTCTACAAAAGGTCCAAGTAGAAACCCTGGACTCCTGATTAAAAATTTAACTCCACTGAACCTTAAATAATAAAAAGCTAGAGAATCCTGAAAATGTATAATGTCTTGTCCAAGTTTATTAAACCATCCCTCTCCATATAACATTTTTAAGACAGTTATTAAAGTTATAAGACGAAGGCATCAGCTCTTAGAGGCTTGCTGTGGCAATGCTTCACGGCTCGCGCAGCAGGTTATTCATTAGGGTAAAGAACCTCATTACATGGGTGGCTGGGCTATTGAGCTCTATCGACCCCAAAACTGGAGTTTAAGAGCAATCCTATCCTTCAATAGCCACTCCTTGTACGCAGCTCCACCGAGATGTTAGGGGAACAGGGGAAAAGGCAACTCAGAGAGGGAGCTCCTGCCACTTCAGCATCTCAGGTTTCATAAGACCAAAAGGATGAGGTTACTGTGAATACCTGAAGCAATGCTTCTTCTTATGCAGCGTTTCTAAATGTATGAGGCCAGCCTCCCAGAGGAAGTCCCGACCCATCACTGGGGATGTGCAATAAAATCTAACATGATTGTTCATCATGTTAGAACTATTGTACGTCCATCTTACCTACCTGACGTGGAACCTTTGCAAATGAGCTTGTAGCTCAAAGGTTGCAATCTGAGAATTCAAAAAATAAATAAAAATAAATAAATAAAAAACAGCTACTTAAGGTTTGACTTTAGGCTGCTGTGCGTGACGAGATGGGGCAAACTTTACACAGCTGTTTTTATTCATTGGTTGTCCAAGAACTTGGGGGTCCTCTTGACACTCCCCTATTAACTGCATGAGAAATTTTTCTGATGACATCAGAGAGAGAGAGAGAGACTGTGTGGTTAAAGTACAGAACTGGTAACTGGGTGTTTCCAGACAAAGTCCACCACTGCCACATACTCATTTTGTGACCCTGAAAAACAGTTAGTGCTGTTATTCCCCCTGCTATTAAATGGCCATCTGCAGGACCTCCACTAAAAATTACAAAAAAAAAGATGTTGCGTCCCTGCTGGGCAACTCCAGGTCACAAACTTACAAAAAATAAATAAACGTCACATAATTAACTTTTTTTATTGGTTATGCCTCCTATACAGTGCTGAGTATGGTAATGAATTTGTTATAATTGGGGGGCAGATTTTCACTGTAACTTAGGAGAGGCTCACCATGACAAAGCTTGACAGTGCACGTTTGTACTGGTGTTCCCACACCAACCCACACTCTCTGCTGTTCCATCCAGGAATATTAAAAACATCCTGGCCTATAATTAATTATTTATTGCAAAATAGGACAGCATTGTCATAATTTTGGTAGCAGTCATTTAACTGTTGGTCGCGAGCAAGGCAGTACCATGAATTTTCTCGCTTGGTACACATCGCAGTATCCGTACCGTATCCTTTCAAGCCCTTCTAATTTATGAAGAGAGACACAGATGTTTTAGCGTGGATAACACAAGCCTGTGGGATACAATGCATCCAGTAATCCTCTGACATCAATATCAATAACAGAGCACGAGTTGATAGAAAGACATTCCTAAATGCTTAGTGTCACAATCCATATCCCCTCTTCTATATCTGTTCAGTGTTGCAATGGATCACAACGATGTTGTTGCAAGCCCTTCACATTTATTACCTCCTAATCCATATCCCCACAGAGAACGATTTGTACTATGACCCCTAATACAGACCTCCAGACAGGAAATACAAATGAGCTGATGGTGAAGGCTGGTTTTGCTAAACGGGGAGTTTTTTTCTTCAGAAAAGTAGACTAAAGAATACCACTCTAGGCAGATGCTGAACCACGTGGTGGTTAAATCAGCTTCCTCAGTTGCAGGAGGAATTCGGCTTCCCAGCAAGGGATTTCTACTGTTATCTATAATTAAGGGACTTCATATCCACGGAACCATGTAAAATGGAGTTGAAGACAAGATTTGGGACCAGTACAGGGAGCTGTTTGGATCCTACATCTCGGGGGCTTTGCCACAAAATGTGGTATTGCAACAATATCAGCTTATTAAAAGTTATGGGTATGACCCCCACAAGGGTTTAAAGATAAGATGGGAAGAGACCGACTGTAACCTTGGACACAGACAATGGGCGGTGGCATGCTCCTGCACAAATCAAACCACATTGTCTATCACATGGCGAGAATACAGGTGGAAAATCCTCAGTAGGTTTTTTACGTGCCCCTACCATAACTAAACACTATGGGACTCATCCCTCAGACTGCTGTTGGAGAGTGTGGGGAGATAGGTACCTACCAACATATCTTATGGGACTGCCCACAAATTAAGGGATACTGGTCCACAGTGGGGGAGGGCATTTGTAAAATGCTGGGCCCTACCATCACACTGGGCTGTAAAAATCTCACTCTCAGGGTATACCCTCTCAACTGTTACAACTGTAGGTATTTATAGAACATCTTGATAGCAGCAGCCTCAAAAGCTCTCGGCAGAAGTGGCTTACCAAAGAGAGCCAAGGGGACAGGCAATGGCTAGCAATCTACAAGTCTATCAAGGAGATGAAAAAGGAAAAGGTCATGACCCTATTTAAGTTCCATGTAGAAAAGGTTTTCTCCAGATGGTTACTGTTTACAGACTTTGATTGTGAAAGGGTAGGAAAGTCCATATTAAGGGTATTGCTAACAAAGGTTGGCTCCTCATGGAAAGTAATTAGGAGACATAGCCCATAGAAGGGGTTAATTTATAATAGGTTTAGTAACCAGAAGGACCTTGCTTGGTCAAGACAGAAGTATAGGCAGAACCGTGGTATAGGGCTAAAAATATTTTTTTCTTGTGGATGGCTATCCAAGGGACAGGTGCAATATTCATGCCAACTGTCCCACAAAATCTTTATACCTGTTTCGTTGATTTTTTATATTACTAATTTTGCATTTCAGTTTCCAAATATCAGCTAATAAATACAGTTACTGTGCACCTGTAACAGGAGTTCTAGGAATGGTATATGTTGTTCATCCACACTCATTGGCAGTATCCTTGCCGCTTTAAATCTTGCCGGAAGGTCTTCAAGCTTGCTCCTCCCACCCACCCGGTGGTATAACCTCGGCCCGCCCATGACGCCAGAGATCTGGCCCGCTGAAGCTCAGGTTGTGCGGCCGGCCGGGAGGTCGGTGGGTCTGGTGGATGAACAACATACCATTCCTAGAACTCCTGTTACAGGTGAGTAACCTGTATTTCTAGGGACATGGATATGTTGTTCATCCACACCATTGGCAGACTCCAGCAGTTCTCCGGGAGGAGGGAGGCAAGACGACACCCCCATATACTTACTTGGGAAAGAGAGACTGAGAACCGAGGCCCCAAACCAGCATCCCGGTGACTCAAGGTCGATGTGGTAGTGGGTAATGAAGGTGTTTGCTGACTTCAGGTAGCAGCCCTGCAGATTTCCTGGATAGGGACGCCCTGGAAGCAGCCACTCAGCAGCAGTATGGCGGTAGAATGAGCTCTTTATCCTCTGGGAGGCTCCATGCCCGCTAACTTATAGCAGAGATCTATGCAGGAGGTTACCCACCTGCTTATCGTCCGCTTGGCTGCAGGTCTGCCAGATGCGGCTTCAGCGTAGGTGACAAACAGCTGGCGAACCTCTCCTCATCTCTCAGCCGCGGCGCTCCTTATAATAAGCGAGCGCCTTCTAGGATCCAGAGTATGGAGCCTATATTCGCCTCCGAGGTGTGATTGGGGTAGAACACCGCAGAGTCAACACCTGGTTAAGGTGAAACTCCACACCACCTTCGAAGGAATTTCGGTGGGGGCGAGGGACAACCTTGTCCCTGTGGAAGACCAGGTAAGGAGACTCGATGGAAAGCGCCTGGAGCTCTCCCATCCTTCTGGCTTGACGGATAGCCACCAAGAAGGCGGTCTTCCACGACAAGGTGAGAGAGAGCACACCTGTGCATAGGTTCGAATGGCTTGCCCATGAGCTTTGCCAGTACCAGCAGTAGATCCCACGGAGGTGGGGGTTCCCTGACTGGAGGGAAATGTGATCAAGGCTTTGAAAAGCGCCAGACCACCTTCTCCTGCGCCATCGACTGCTTCCCGCCCGCGCCTGTAAGCAGAGATGGCTGCCAGGTGCCCTTAGGGTCGCTGACCTAAGCCCTTGACTAGAAAGGACCATAAATAGTCCAAGATGCTTGCTAAGGAACAGGAGGAAGGTCCAAGCCCTTGTTCTGACACCAAATGGAAAACCTTTTCCATTTGAAGGCATAGCATTTTCTGGTCGACTTCACGGGACGCCTCAACTACATTGAGGACCTCGTCGGAAAGACCCAAAGCCTGGAACTCTAGCCGCCAGGAACCAGGCCGTCAGGTGCAGGGATTGAAGGTCCGATGGAACACCTTCCCTGATTGACTGAGAGCAGGTCCGGGCGAGCTGAAGCTGCCGCGAGTCCTGGAGCTGAGACTGAGGAGATCTGGTACCAGAACTGGCGAGGCCAGTCTGGGGCTATTAGAATCACCCTGCGCCTTGTCCCTCCTCGCCTTGAGAAGCACCTTGTGGATCAAGGGAAATGGGGAAAGGCGAAAGAGGCCCGGGGTCCATTGCCTCGAGAAGGCATCCCCTGCAGCGAGCCCTGCTGAGGGGGCGGCATGGAACAGACTCAGCTCGCTGCTCTCCATGGAGGCAAACAGGTCCACCTGAGGTGTGCCCCAAAGGGAGAACAGATGCTGTACTACCTCCGCAGGAGAGACCACTGTGGATGCAGCCCCATCCCGCTCAGGGCATCGGCCAGGGTGTTGGAGGCTCCTGCCACGTGAATGGCTGAGATCCGCCTCCAGGCTGCGAGACGAAAGACCAAATGCGAGAGCTCCTTTGCATAGAAGCATGGAGCGGCCCCGCCTGGCGGTTTAGATAGTACATGGTCGTGGTATTGTCCGTCTGACTGGACCACTTGACCCCGGAGGAACGGAGCAAAGGCGGTGAGAGCTAGGCGGACCGCCGGAGCTCCAGCAGGCTGATGTGGCATCGACCGCTGGGACCAGAGGCCATGAGCCCGGTGTTCCCCAGATGGGCACCCCAACCCATCAGAGAGGCATCGGGTCGACAGAGAGACCGCTGCTCGGGCGGACGAACGGGATGCCCTCCTGCAAATGATCTGGAACGGTCCACCACTGGAGAGCATTCCACATCCCCTGTGTCACCGGCTACAAGCTGGTCCAAGGGATCGAGCGCCAGGACCACTGGCTGGCCAGTCCCTCACTGAAGGGGACGTGATGTTCCAGCGGGCCCAACGGACCACGCTGGTACAGGCCGCCATGAGACCCAGGAGGCGCAGGAAGTCCCGGCAGGGCGAACTGCCAACCAGAAATGATCGGGCAAAGGAGGAAAGAACCCGCCCTGTCCGGCCGGAGCCGGCTTGCTCAAGAGAGTCGAGCTCGCCCGATGAATAAAATCACCTGCTTCGCTCGAGTCTGATTTTGGCCTCGCTTGATAAGGAGGCCCAGTTGAGAGCAGACCTGGAGGGCCAGATCTCTGACCACTCCGCCTCCTTCCTGGAGGGAGCTGCTATCAGCCAGTCGTCCAGGTAAGGGTACACCGACCCCTCGGCGCGTAGGAATGCTGTCACCACTGCCATGCATTTGGTGAAGACCCTGGGAGCTGGAGACAAGCCAAGGGCATGGCTTGAATCATGAGAGATCCTTCCGCCGAAGCGAAGGAATCTCTGGTGAGACGGACGGATAGGGACGTGAAAACGCTGCCCTGCAAGTCCAGAGAGCAGAACCACACGCTCGCGTCCAAGGATGGTATTATCTGAGCCAGAGTGACCATCCTGAAGGTTCGAGACCTTTAGGAACTTGTTTAGGTCGTGGTAGGTTTCCAGAATGGGGCGCCAGCCCCCGTCCGCTTTCGAACCAGGAAGTATCTGGACACAAACCCTGGGTCTGAAGGAGGGTCCACCACCTCTTACCACCTCCTTCTGGAGGAGGAGAGTGATGTCGGCTCGACGAGCCGCCAGTGAGGCTGGGGATCCCGGCCCCCGAGGGCGACGGCCTGAAGGGTGGTGCCTGCTCGAATCCAGAGGCAGGCTCCTCCCACCACCTCCAAGACCCACCCGTCCGTGGTAACAGCGGACCAGGCGGAACGGAAGTGCCGGAGCTGTCTCCCACGGGGGACCAGGGGTAAGGTGACGGGATGGGGCGACACCCCTCAGCCCGCCACTGGGCAGGCTTGAGGAGGGACCGCCGAGGGACCTCCTGGCCCTCTCCTCCTGCCTGCCAGAGGAAGCCCGCTTGGGTTTGGGATGCCAAGGTCGGCCTCACTGGCCCTGACGTGCTGGGCCGGGCGCCACGGGGCACAGAAGGACGAAAGGGGCTTAGGCTGTGGTTTGGCGGCCTTTGTCCTTCTGAGCGTGAAGAGACCCAGTCCAAGGTGGCATTGACTCTCGATCCTCTGCAGGTGACCTTCCACCCCAGGCCAAGAGGTCAGTCCCACAAAAGGGAACATCCGCCAATCTTGTGCTGGGTATCCAGTAGCGGTGGATATCCTCAGCCAAGCCCGCCGACGATAGCCACTGCGGCCGCCAACGATCTCGGCACATGAGTCCCCACATCCAAAGCAGTCTGGAGCTGCTGTTTGGCCACCGTCTCCTGCCCTGGTCCCCACCTGCTTAACCGTAGTCTGCAGATCGGGCGGGAAGATGAGGGATGACCATCCAGGGAGCCCAACAGGGCCGAGTAAAATAAAAGGCGAGGACGGGCCGAACTGGCCTGACGGCTCGAGAGAGGACGTGAGACTTTTCGCCTGACATAGTCCAATTTCTTGGACCCTTGTCAGGAGGTTTGTCCACATCCCTGGCGCGCCGGCGCTACGAAAACGCTGTCGGTAACCAACCCCTCAGCAGAGGGTGTTCTCAAACCGGACAAGGAACGGGACCGCATACTTCTGGCCATCCTGGCCGGCGCGCAGGGCAGGAAGCAGGGCGCCGCCAAAGTTCCAGTGTTGGACCCACTATGGCCTCGCCACCGGAAAGGCCTCCGTCGAGAATCCTCGGTCCAGAATCTCCGTGAGGATACCTGGCCGCTTGGAACGGGTTCGAGCTCCATCCCGGTAGACTCCGAGATGAGCCGAAGCAGTCCTAGGAAGGACGCACGGCTATCGTCCATTGGCTGATTCTCCTGAAGACTCCAAGTCCAGTCGCTTGGAGAAGAAGGAGGAATCATCTTCGGACTCGGAAGAGTCCTCAAGAGCTGCCTCTGGCCTGAGCCACCCTTCACCTGCCGAGGTCGGTCGGGAGTGAGGGTAACTGACAGCCGATGGGTAAACCCTTAGCGACCGAGAACTTGGTCGGAGCCCCAATTGGTGGCTGTGGAGGCGGAGGTTCCACCGCAACGGTGGAGCAGGTGGTTTGGCCGAACAACCGCCTGGATAGGCCCTGGGCAAGTCGAGGGGCTGTGTCGGCCGCCCGTGACAGCCACTTAATGGGAAGGCGCCGGAGCCGGCTTATCTCGGCCAGGAGGAGCTGTTGCAACATAAGGTCCTCGCATCGGCCGACGCACTTACGCCAAGCCTCCTCGTCCGGAGGAGGAGGACGAGGACGAGCGCGACGCCGCTACCGCTGGTGTCGAGATCGAGACCGCCATGACGGTGGGAACGGCTGGACCGCCAAGAGGTCCGAGACCGAGACCGAGAGTCCGGAATTTCCAGTCGGTGCAGGAGGTGTCGGCCGAACCTACACTCCTTCGGCTCGGAAGGTCCATCCGAGGGCTCCGGAACCGGAGGCACAGGCGAGCCCACCGGATCTCAACTCCTCCGGGGAACCGGAGAGGGGAATCTCGCTAAAGGCGTACAGCCCGTCTCAATGGGTCGAGAAAATCTCGACTTATCAGTGGGAGTCTCGGTCAACTGACCTGACGGGACACCGTGAGGCCAGTGGCCGGCCGAGCGGTCGTCACCTGGCCGACGGTCGACGGCCCGGGAGAGGGACCTTTCCCGGCCCCAAGAGCCGACGGAGGGACTTACCTTGTCCTTCTTTTGGACCGAGAAAAGGTCCAGCAGACGAGGCCCTTCTCCTTTAGTGGAGAGGGACAGACAAAGCTCCTTAAAGGGAAGCCGTAGGAAGAACCCAGAGAGCGGATAAATGCCGCTGGCCGAGGAAGATACGGCCCGCGCCGCCTCCTCTTCGAGGGCGCACTATCCGCCGAGCGATCCACAGCCCGCCGCCGCGACACCGCCAACCGGGCCTCCTTGACTTCACCGGAGGGAAACGCTCGGACGCCCAGCTGTAATGGGCAGCACGGTCTCGAGGACGAGGGCTGAAAGATGAGCACAGGTCGAAGCTTCGCGGGTCGTGCTCAAGGCCTCAGCAGTAGACACACGTGGAGTGTGGATCCGTCCGAGACATCTTCTGCCCGCATGGGCATCTCCGAACTGGAGTCGATTTATCCATCGCAGTCATGAGGGATCAAGACTGAAGTCTTTTGCAAAATATTATTTTTAAATCCGCAAACGGAGAAATAGGAACTAGTCACAAACGCAGAGCGTTAGGAGGAACCTGAGTCCATGCTGTAAGGAAGATCTGGCGCCATGGGGCGGAGCCGAGTTATACCACCCGGTGGGTGGAGGAGCAAGCTTGAAGACCTTCCGGCAAGATTTAAAGCGGAAAGGATACTGCCAATGAGTGTGGATGAACAACATATCCATGTCCCTAGAACAACAATTACTGTGCCCCCTGACTGGTACAGTGCCCTGAAAAGGGCTTAATAACTGAAGGTGTCCGTTAAAGGGATACTAACTATTACCCACTGACTGGTACATGGCCCTGAAAATGATTTAACAAGTGTGTCCCCAGTTCAATGCCCCAATAAGAGTTTTTAATTTACTTCCCCCTCCTGCTCACTAATAGCCCTAACGCAGGTCCTTAGCTCCTTTCTGCTCTGCCCTGACAAGCCAGGCAGCTTCCTCTGCCCCTTTGTATAGCTTACACACTGAAAGTCTCCCCTACTTGTTAACACTGACAGGGGCATTTAACCAGCCTCCCCCACCTCAGTCTCTGAAGCCCTTCCTGATCTGACAGTATTTTTTAAGTGGTTGTTTCAGCCCCCAAGTTCCTCTTCTAATCTCCAAATACCGAGCCTCCCCCTCTTTCTGCCTTGACTGCCTGCCCCAAAAAAGGCTTTCGAATACTGTTTTCTAGCCCTTACAATAGCTTTTAATTAGGCTTACCCAGGCCCTTCTTTGTTAGTAGACATCCTTGAAAATGGTCTTAATTTGCAAACCCAAAAAAACTCTGCTGCCTGTGAACAACAGGTAGTCTTGGGCTAGTACTGAAAGTACAGCACACGCAGAAATAAGGTATGCAGTGCAGAAAGCAAAATGAAGACAGGAAACTGCACATTCACAATGACAAGGAACACATGGGCAGTCTAGGCCTACCATGACAGTGGCACTGTTTTCATTTCTGCTGCTTTCACAGGACTCTGGGTTGATTGGACATCTCTGAAAATGTGGCACCATGATATTTGGATGTCCATAGCCCAACTATACAGATGGCTGCATCTCTTGGGTCCTAGTGCCTGCTAATGCCTTTTTACTTGGTGCCTATCCCAAGGACAGGCAGAAAAATTAAACCAACTGCCCTGGGGAAAACTGGGTGTCTAGGACCAACAGGTGGTTATTTCGACCGCTGATGTGGTAACAGATCACAGTGCTTTTTGTTCTCTGCTTGCAACTGAGGGATCTAAACACAAGTATCCATGCTGTGGTTGATGTCTGTAGCAAGTACTTTTTCCTTAAGTTCCTCTATGTGTTGTGCACATTTGTTTGGGGGGGATAATATACCTACATGAAGTCTAGGATACCTATGAACTGAAAATGGTATATGCAGATCACAGAGGAATCCAGGAGGATTTAGCAAGACTAGAGGGCTGTTCGAACACATGGCAATTAGGGTTCAACGCCAAGAAGTGTAAGGTCATGCACTTGGGGGCCAGAAATCCCGGGAATAGTTACTGGTTGGGGGAGTGTAGCTATCCAAGTGGAGAAGGATCTGAGAGTACTAGTATCAGGGGAAACGAATCACTCGGCCCAGTACAGGAGGGCAGCAGCAAAGGCCAACAGAATGCTGGGGTGCATCGCAAGGGGAATCACCTCTAGGAGAGAGGAAGTCGTCCTGCCCTTGTACAGGTCCCTGGTGAGGCCACACTTGGGAGTCCTGCGCGCAGTACTGGTGTCCCTACTTGAAAAAGGACATCAAGCTACTGGAGGGGATGCAGTGTAGGGCAGCGAAAATGATCCTGGGATTGGGAGATAAACCATACGAGGAGAGATTAAGGGAGCTCAATACGTATTCCCTGGAGGATAGAAGGGAGAGAGGGGATATGATTGAGACCTTCAAGTACCTGAGGAGCATAAACAGGGTAAACATCGGGAATATGTTTAAATTACAGGGTGAGAGGGAAACCAGGGGACACAGTCTGAAATTGGGAGGAGGAAGATTCAGAAGGGAAACGAGGAGGCACTTTTTCATGCAAAGGGTGGTTACAGGGTGGAATGTGCTGCCGGAGGAGGTGATATCTTTGAGGTCAGTGTGAAGCTTCAAGAGGGGGTGGGACAGGATCAAAGGGAGGGTGGACGGGGGTGTGTGAAGGACGCAGGAGTAAATATGGGGGAGCAAGGGGAGGCAGCTGCAGTCTAACTGACTGAAGTGCTGCACAATTGAGCAGAGTAGACAGACTGTAAGGTTTGTATCTGCTGGCAATTTCATATGTTCGTATGTATCCTAGCTCCTTTGTTCTTTAAAATTGGTTGTGTTTTGATAATGTGTATTGTATGTATACGTCTTGTGGTTTTAAAATTCAATAAACTTTACTTACATAAAAAAAAAAATACAGTTCCAGAGCAAGAATTAGTGGTATTCCTCTGTTATCTGCATATACCATTTTCATCAAGCTGGTAATTAAGACTGGTGTACTTCTTCACCATGTTGTTGTTCTACAGCTAATCTTTATCACTGTTCTTTAAACACTGGAATACCGTACTCTAATATTAGGGAGAATACCAAATTTGGGGGTTGTGGTATTCCATCTCCCACAGAAAATTTAAGTTGACAATTAGATTTTTTTTTTGGTGCTGTATGAGCCACTGCTAAGCAATTTTCTTAATTTCTATCCCTGCATTAATGCAATGCCCATTAGATAAAACGGTAACAACAATAAGTTCACAAACCAAACACTGGAGAAGATGGCCACTCAGCTCTACATGTAGTTTATCCACCTCTATTAGATACAGGGTCTAAAATCTAGTTCTTCATTGAGACCTTTGGCCGTTCAAGCATCCAGCATGGTTATCCAAAGCGATTCCCACTAAAACAACATACGTTAAAGTCTGTCACCTCCACCTATGTAATTGTTAAACAGTTTAAAACAGACTACGCAATGAAGGATTTAAATGGTAGGAGAAGCAGGAGTGCTTTTCCCCATAGCACTTTTTAAGTGTTGGTGGGTTAATTGCACCTTCACTTACAGTAGTAATAGGCAAAAAGTATTCCTGGAAGTCACACTGAAACCTACAGTATATATTGTAAAAAAAGATAGATGTCGTTTTTAAGCAGTGAATACTGGATGTATTGTAATCCTTCAATTGAATGTACATTGTACACTGAATTTATGGAAGCTTTTTTAAACTCTTAATAAAAAATTATGCAAGTTCAAAAAACAAAAGTCTATCACCTCCTACGACTATGGGAGGCAGTCTTGCCCACTCGCCTCAACTATAGAAGGCAATCTGGTCCCCCCCCCCTCCCCAGGACCAAGGGAGGCAGTCTGCCCACTCCCTCGACTATGGGAGGCAGTCTAGCCCCCGGACTATGTGAGGCAGTCTAGCCCCCGGACTATGTGAGGCAGTCTAGCCCCCGGACTATGTGAGGCAGTCTGGCCCCTTGGACTAGGGAGGCAGTCTGGTCCCCTTGGACTACGGGAGACAGTCTGGCCCCCTAGGACTACGGGAGGCAGTCTGGTCCCCTAGGACCATGGGAGGCAGTCTGGCCCCCCGGACTATGTGAGGCAGTCTAGCCCCCCGGACTACGGGAGGCAGTCTGGCCCCCTAGGACTACAGGAGGCAGTCTGGCCCCCTAGGACTATGGGAGGCAGTCTGGCATCTTACAACTATGGGAGGCAGTGTGGCCCCCTAGGACTACTGGAGGCAGTCTGGCCTTTTGGTAGAACGCAGAGCTGTAAACCTCAAGACCCACAATCAACACTTACTCACTGTGTTACCCTGTAAGAGTCACTTAACCTCCTTGAACCTTCTCATTTTGTTCACTTTGCACCCGACTTTATCCTTTTCTTTCCTCTTGGCTGCTTCCCTCGCTCACTCTCCCCCTTGCCTACCTCCCTCACTCCCTTCCTCCACCCCTTTATTCACATTTTTTTTTCTATTTACACCCCATGCACCTTCCTCCTTTTCAGCAATGGTTCCATCTTTTCCATCACTTGGGTTCTTCTAGCACAGACCTTCTATCACTCTTGTGTTTGTTTTTTTTTTTGTTTTGCTTGTACCACCAATTTTTTTTTTTTAATGATTTTCATAGCCTCTATCACCAATATCTTCTGTTATAATGTTACGTCTCACTGCCTGTACCTACATGTTGAAGTCTTACCTGTACTGCCTTGCTCTCACAGTGTTGCTCTGTAGTAATTTTATGTAATTTGCATTGCCTGTGTACTCTTTAAGCTATCCCGTTTTCGCATGTCACTGTCATGTATCCCAATACCCACTTCCTAGGACATAGCTCGAAATGAGCCAGTTTTTCTGCTCAGGGTACCTTCCTGGGCAAATATATTAAATAAATAATGGTCACTGGTGCATTTATTTCACAGTTTTAATAGCTGAACACCAGGCACTTGGTCAAGGTCAGTGAATTCTTATTTGTGAGTGGGGCTGCTTCTTAAGGTAAGCACAGCTCAAGCACCACTTAATGAATGTAGTTAAGTGGGTACAGGGGCATTAAAGGATGCAGTCTGAACATAGGCAAGCCAGACTTACTGGTGCTGTGTGGCAGACCCACAATATGAGAATAATTTACCTAAAGGGCCTTTTATATTATTAAAGTGCAAAAATCTTATCACCTCTTAACATCCCTCAAGGTGCAAGAAGAAACTCCAGAATCAAAAGAGGTAGGGGCTTTCTTTTGACTTACTGAAATGTTAATGTTTGCTGTTAATGATTTTTTGTAACCTCTGTCTGCTCCCTGGCCCCATGAGGGGCGGTAAGTCACACTAGCACTATGGAAATGGAAGATTACCCCCACAGCATAACATCTACCTTAAGGTGTGCTTCAAGCCTCATTTGTGTAGCACAAGGGGTGTTTACTGCTCATCATGGTGCCAGGAATGGGAGATAGAGGGGTTAAATCAATTTACAAGGAACTGGCTTTTACAGAAAAAAAATTCTACTCATCTAGTTTAGTGTAACGGAGGCTGGACAGCATTGGCATTTTTCTATACCACTGGTGGAGTTTTCCTTTAATAGTCAGTGTCAGTGGCTCAGTAGGTAGCACACTCGTCTCTGAGGCCGGGAGATCAGAGGGCTGTGTGTTCAGTTCCCACATCTGGCACTTGAGTTAATATCCCAATACTGACACTGTAGTGCAGCATGAGGGGGGTGCTGCACTTCTGAGGTGCCGCCTTTCGGATGAGACGTTAAACTGAGGTCCCATCTGCCTGGATTGGTGGTAGATCAGGTTGATGTTAAAGATCCCATGGCACTTATCGAAAAGAGCAGGGGAATTTCCCTGGTGTTCTGGCCAGATTTCTCCCATTCACTAAAAATACCACCAACAGCTTAATCTGGTTCAATTGCTTACCATCTGTAAGCCCCTCCCCCACGGTTGCCCCTGACAAAGGGACTTCTAGGCCCAGTGGGCTTACCGGGTCAACAAAATTCAAGAAATAATTATAAGACTGTAAGGAGGTTCCAGGTTATCCTCTAAGGGGTGAAGACAGCTTATCGCTTTCTATAGAGGAGGGTATATCTTATCAAAGACTGCTATACAGTAATAAATATTTTCTGGACTCTGAGACTTGCACCATTCTGTGACAGTGAATGAAATAACTTGTTATCCTTGCATAACAACTCAGCCTATCTATCACTCTAAAATAAAGACCTAGATGTATTACAGGTGGGCAAGGCAGGAGGACAGGATATGTAACCAGTAGAGTTTCACTGCCTGGTCGAAGATTTGCTCTGTAATCTCCTGGGTCGTACCTGAAAACAGGCATTCCTTGTCTAGCTCTGCTTACCCGGTAAACAAAAGCTAATAAATAAAGAAAGAAAGAAAGAGGAAGTGGCCCCAGTTCTGACAAAGGTATATGACGAGGCAAGAGAGAAAGGGACCTTACCTACGACTAGTTATTTGCCACTATTATTGTACTCTCCAAGAAAGGGAAAGATGAGACATTGTGTTCCACGTACTGACCTGTATCTTTGTTAAATGTGGATGCTAAAATATTTGCTAAAATTCTGGTAACCCAATTGGTGTCAATATTGCCCCAGATGGTCTGGACGGATCAGACAGGATTTGTGAAGGGGAAGACAGGCATAGCATAATTTAAGGAGATTGCCGAATGTGGTACAGAAAGGGGAAATGCTTGAGACTCCTGCCCGTTTGTGCCAACTATGGATGCCACAAAAGCATTAGACAGGGTTAAGGGGCCTGATCTGTTTGCCACACAGCAGAAATTTGGGTTGGGGAGGGGTTTATTGGACTAACATGCCTACTGTATGCAGTGTCAGCAGCAGTAGTCTCCATGAAAGGAGGGAGGTCAGAGACGTTACAGAGATGGACTAGGCAGGGCTGCCCCTCACTCCATTACCTTTTGTCTTCGCTATCGAGTAAACAGCCACACTTATCTGGACTAATTAGAATATTCGAAGTATAACGTCTAAGGAAGGGGTCTGTCACAAAATATCCCTGTATGCAGATGATATTTAGTTGTACTGCACAGATCCAGAAAGCTCACTTCAAGATATTAAAAAGGAGACTGATGAATTCTCTCTCGGATTACAGAAAACTACTGCATAGGATACCTGACGTTTTATGGGTAGGAAAGGGGAAATTTCCAGAAGTCATTAAATAACTGTACCAGGTAATAACAGGTGACATTAGAAATCTGGGTAGTAAGGTGTCTAGTAACTGGTAGTGCACCTCGCCCCAGGACACTGTACTTTCCTTTGCTACCCTGGATCACAAAAACATTATTGTGTACCCAAGGCACAATAACTGGTACCTCTGGGCAGGCAAAATTACACAGTCCCCCCCCCCAAACAAAAAGCCTAAGCCACCACAATAATTACAGAGGCACTGGTATACCTTGTGTAAATAATGATGCATGGTGGCTGAAGGACCCGCCCTGACCTCAAGAAGACCCTTCAGGCTAAGCTATAGCAATTTCAAGTGGCAGATAGCTAGTGTGGGAGCATGACATGGGTTGAAGGACATAAGGTGAAATTTATTCAAAGGCTCATGTCCCTGCAGGAACAGTAACATGCTGTTGGGATCTCCTCTCGATAGCCACGTCCTCCTCTCCCACGATCTGCACTGCTACTAAGGGTCAATAAAGACCCAAGCCAGCTGGTCAGGTCTGCAGATCCACAGCTTGGTGGAATAAAGGAAAGCAAACTCCCGTCACTTGCTGTGGAGCTTCAACTTCAGCCCACTGAACTGCTGTTTGTGGAATTATTAGAGCTCTTAGTGGGTGGGGAAGGATGGGGTTGCCAGATTTTTTGGCTTATAAAGCCAGTCAATTTTGTCAAGTATTGGACTGGTTCAAAATGGATTGGGGGAGTGTCACATGGAATGATTCATAAAAGAAAGGAGCACTGTACATCCCGACTGTATATATGGGGAAGGATGGGTTGCAGCAATACAAACAGGTGATGCACCTCATCCCTATGATTTTGGCAATACTGGAAGTCTGGCAGAGGGTCCGGAAAGAGGGAGGGGAAAAAAGACGCATGCTCTTTTCTAACACATAACACAGGTCAGCCGTGAGCTTGTCACCAAAATGGTGCTCCTGGTCTTTCACTATGTGGACGTGGTCTATGGCACCATTCCTTTCCCACCTCTCTGGCCAGACTGGATACCCTCAGCAACTCCCTTCTGCCACTTTGCTACCAACTCCCCATATCATACTCATCACTGCTCATTTTACTCCTCCTTATGCATTCCATCTCTACCTTCATGTCGCCAAATCCACTGTGCCTCTTTCATATCCAAATACTGGTTTGGGTCCCTTCCCTCCCACCTCTCATCACTCCTCTTCCTCATTCTCTCTGCCTCCTGCTCCCTCCGCTCCATGGATCCTTGGACCTTGACCATTCTTCATCCCCGCTCCTCTGCTGGGCAGTCAGCTTTATCCTATCATCTCCCATCACTATGTAACCCATTTTCCTCTTTTCTCTATTTCACCGCCTGCCCTGGCTCCCGCAAACCAGATGAAGCTCCTTCCTTCCCCAGCTTCTGCTTTCCCTCTCGCTAACAGTTCCTCATGCAGATGCCTCGAATCCTGGTGTAACTGTGGCTGAAACGCCAAGCGCATACCTATTTATGACTGTTACTTCAATTAAACTGAATCGTTAGCTCCTCTTGCCTAAATGCTCTGATACTACTATATGACCATCAGCCTACTACAGAACCATCTGCAATTATATGGCTGTGCTAAAGTACTGAAACTTCTGTTATCCTTGTCTGATAGCCACTTACTGAACACCTATGTACTCCTATGCCTGTACTAATGTACTGTAACCTGTAATTATGTTGTCTCTGTACTTTTTACGTCCAACGTGGAACCTTTGTAAATGAGTCCTTGACTCAAAGGTCTTTCTCAATTCCTCAAAAAAAAAAAAAAAAAAAGCTTCTCCTGCCTTGAGTGCTCATTTCTGAACTTACTACTGCATCAAAGTTTGTACTGATTTTCTCTTTTAAATCTGCACTTATTCCTCTAGTACTCGTGTTCTCTGTTTGTACTCTATTTTAACTGCGAACTGTGTCTGTGCTACGTATGTTGAATCCCCTTTTGCCTACCCCTGGATCAAACCTGGAAACAAGTCTTAGCTTGTGTTCCTTTCCCAATCACCAATTTTCAAATAAATACATAAAGCAAGCAGGATGGTCGCTTGGGGGTGGGGAGAGAGGGTAATCACAAAAAGAGAATTTGACCATGCTCAGAATTGCTGGAACCAGCAGGTCTTTCAAGACAGCATCTATACTGGTATTTACAAGCATGTAGGTATTTGCAGAAAGAAATCAGGGACAGGACAGGGGAATGGTCCCAGATGACATGGAAGGATAGATGCTGCATAGGGAGCTTAATGTCTAAAACTGCTACTGCATATGGTTACCAGATGCTGCTGGGAGAAAAGCCTGACCCATCAGGTAAACGTAGGAATAGCTGGAAGAAGGATTTAGGGATTCCCCTAAAGGAGGGGACTTGGGCAGAGGTCTGTGGGGCACAGGGGTCTATTTTTGTGTAATACACTTAAAGAAATGCAATATACACTTCTGAATAGACTATTCTGCCCAGCGGCAATCATTCACAAATTTCACAGGGTAATCTTCCCTATGTGCGATAGATGTCACAGAGAGCTAGGCACATACTTTCATAGCTTCTGGTCCTCTCCCAAATAAGTGACTTTCTGGAAGGATATCAGAGAGGCAATTAAAGAAATTACAGGTATGACACTGGACATTACCCTGATTATTATGCTATTAGCAGAGGAGGAAGAGGCTAGAACATACTCCTTCCTATCCCAAATACTCAGAATTCTACTAATGTTGACAAAGAAGTGCATTCTCAATACCTTGCGTCAGCAATGCAGACCCTGATCGGTGTCAATGGGTCCAACTTCTGATGGACAGCATGCCCTCTGGAGTGGATGACATTCCTGTTAGGAGGTAGAGGGGATAGTTTTGAGCTGGTCTGGGGCAAGCTATTCGACTGGCTACCTTTGCCAACAAAAACAGCTACCCCACAAGAGAAAATTACTTTTCAGTGCCCCAAGTGTAAGGAATGGTGGCAGTTTATACGAAGGGCCTGAAGGGGAGGATTATCAGATGAAGACGACTACTGAAGTCAGTAGTGCATGTTTGAACAATACTTTGTATATAGTATATATGCTTTAATAAGAGATTATCGGAAGTGGTGTTGCTGTTCAGGGCCTTAAAGGGTGGTGTGATTAGAAGAGTGAGCCCTTCTGTAAACGGGCACTTCTCAATTCTGTCATTTATGTACAGTTGTTAACAAGTAAGGCCATGGTGGCACCCCCTTTGTACGCTACTACAATGACATATACCGTATGTATAATGTGTTTACGTTTATAATGTGTGTTCTCAAACAAATAAAGTATTTAAAAAAATAAAGTCATAAACAACTTTTTTTTTTTTTTATATAATCTGTTTATTCTCCTGACTCGCCCTGGCAACCCCCTTCTGACTGACCCCCCCTCAGCCCCGTCACTCGACTCCTCCGGGACTTACCTTCATCGCTATCCTCTATCACAGGACTGCGGTTATGCCCAGCCACTGGTGCGGGGTCTATGAAGGGTCAGGCTTCATCCTGCTGTCTGCAGTGGTTTTCCTCCCAGTTTTCACACTGAGCCCACAGACGTGCAATAGGCGCGATGTCCAAGCTCCGCCTCCGCAGAGACGGTCCTGGTGTCTTGAACATGGGGTACCTTCCCTACATGGTGGCATGGATGTGCTGCCACCCAGCCACCACTGGGTGGCAGGCAAGCAGCACGCCACACTAACCCTCATCCCCGAGGAAGGAGAGCGGTTCTTGTGGCACTTAATCCTTCCTCTCCCTGCCAGACCCCCAACCAACCCAAGTCTGTTCCCGACCCGGGGTCGCCAGCATGGCAGGAGACAAGGTGCCCAAGTACCTCAGCCCTCCACGTCACCGGGCCAGTCTAAAGTCATAAACTTCTGATACAAAAAAGGAGTGGACATTACACTCCTGACCTGCTGTAAACTGCCAAAGAAAAGTATGCTACACCAGGGTGAGGGTCCTGACTTCAAGAGGGCAGATTTTATAAAGATTGGTGAATTCCTGAGGGATGACCTGGCAGGGTGGATGACCAAGGTGGGATGGAGGAACAGTGGGTGAAACTAGAAGGGTGCATAGTGAAGGGAACAAACATCTGCTTCAAACAAGTGAGTAAAAGCAAGGGGGTAATGGAGACCACTACAGTTCTCGAAAGGGGTGGCTGAAAAGGTAAAGGCTAAACTAATAGGGTGGCATTCAGAAGATATCAGGAGAAGCAGAGGGAGGAATTGGGAGGTATATCGAGGGAAGCAGGGAAAGTAGTAAGGAGTGCGAAGGCACAAACTGAAGAGAGAATAGTCCAAGAGATAAAGAAAGGGGAGAAGACATTTTTTAGGTAAACAAGTGAAAAGAGAAAGATCAAGGGAGGGACTATAAGATCAAAAAGGGATGGGGGGGAGAGACAGTGAAGAGGGGGGACAAGGAAAAGGCAGACATCCTGAACAAACATTTTTGTTCATTGTTCACAGTGGAAGGAGGAGGGGAGGGGCCACAAAAAAAGTAACAGGAGCTGTGAAAGGAGGGGAAGATGACACTAATCCTTCTTTAGAGGATAGAGTCCCAAAGGAACTCACTAATCTGAAAGTAAACAAAGCAATGGGAGCAGATGGGGTACATCCTAGGGTACTGAAGGAGCTAACGAAAGTACTGGCTGCACCTCTGATGGTCCTGTTTAACAGCTCACTGGAAACGGGAGTGGTTACGGAGGACTGGAGGAGGGCAGATGTAGTCCCACTTCACAAAAGTGGTAGCA
Organism: Neoceratodus forsteri; assembly: GCA_016271365.2. Lineage (NCBI taxonomy): Eukaryota > Metazoa > Chordata > Ceratodontiformes > Ceratodontidae > Neoceratodus > Neoceratodus forsteri. The sequence goes on along the minus strand of CM028131.1, from coordinate 151,619,252 downwards.
GGGAGGAGGCTGGGAATTATAGACCAGTCAGCCTGACATCGGTGGTAGCGAAGTTAATGAAATCACTGCTGAAGGATAGGATAGTGGTGTATCTTGAATCTAATGGGTTACAAGACCCAAAACAGCATGGATTCATGGGTGGGAGGTCATGTCAAATGAATCTGATAGATTTCTTTGATTGGGAGACCAAAGAATTAGTTCAGGGTGGAGTGGTGGATATAACTTACCTAGATTTCAGTAAAGCATTCGACACTATTCCACATAGGAGACTATTAAGCAAGCTGGGTAGCTCAGGAGTGGGTCCAAAAGTGGTAAACTGGGTAAGAAACTGTTAGGGGATAGGCAATAGAGGGTAATGGTAAATGGAGTTCACTCCGAGGAGGTTAGAGTGACCAGCGGGGTGCCTCAGGGATCAGCGCTGGGACCGGTCCTCTTTAATGCTTTTATAGGTGACACTGCAGATGAGCAGGAGGTAGTATTGCTCAGATAATATCCTACAAGGTCAGATACCATCGGATGGCATCATTTTGGTTGGCTATCTGATAGTCTCAGATGGCACAGACATCCGACCAAGTATCTGAGCTCCTAGGATCCACTTTAAGTATTCGAGGTATCCGTGGATCTGACCTGGATCCGATCGGATCAAACTATCTGAGGTGGGATCCGATAGAGCCAACCACCAGATCCAACTATCCGAGGTTCGATCTGATGAATCTGACCGGATCCATTGGCTGCATCCTAGGTCAGATACCAGCACTATCCAATGGAGGATAATCAGATCAACAAAAGCATATCCAAGCAACACTAGCGGTAGGGGAAGGTCTGCCTCTGAGGATGACACCAAAATCTACTATAGGGTGGACTGAGTGTGTGTGTGCGTGTGTGGGGGTGAGCAGAGACCTGAGAAAATTTGAGGAGAGGTCAAGGGTATGGCAGACAGACTTCAATCTAAAGAAGTGCAAAATAATGCGCTTGGGGCACAGAAAACCCAGGGGTAGGGTACAAAATGGGCAGAGTGTCATTGACGATGACCAAGCAGGAGACAGACCTGGGGGTAAAAAGCTCGATGATCTAAAGGTGGCCAGGCAGAGCGATAAAGCAGTTGGGAGGGCTAGTGGGATGCTGGGGAAAACAGGGAGAGGTATCTCCAGCAGCAAGAAGCAGGTAGTGCTGCCTCTGTATAGATCGCTGCTAAGACCTCACCTAGAACACTGTGTACATTTCTGGAGGCCACATCTGAAGCCCATGAAGGACATGGAGTGGAAGTGGTCCAAAGGAGGGCAATTAAAATGTTGAATAGTTTGCATCAAAAGCCATATGAGGAGAGACTAAAGGAACTCAATATGTACACTCTTGAAGATAGGAGGGATAGGGGATATGATAGAGACCTTTAAATACTTCAAGGGGGTAAGTAAGGTACAGAAGGAAAGTATCTTATAGGTAAAAGGTGCACAAAAACAAGGGGTTCTGCTATGAAGTTGGTGGTGGGGGGTAGATTCAAGAAAGATGAGAGGAAGTACTCTCACAGAGAAAGAGTGGTGGGCTCCAGGAACAGTCTATCAGCAAATGTGGTGAGGGTGCAAACATTGGTGGGGTTCAACAAGGCATGGGATAGGTATAAGGGAATCTCAGTGGAAAAGAATAGGGGGTAGGGGAAGGGAGAAAAGAACCAGAGGTTAGGTAGAGTCTATGAAGATACCGTAGGCAGGGAAAAATGTGCAGACTAAGTGGGCCAAGCGGTTCTTCTCTGCTGACAAATGTTATATTTCTATGTTACCTAGGACTGCTTGCATTTAGGAGACAAACCCGTGTGTGTGGTAAATGGTGAGTGTTCCAGAAGTTTGAGGGCACTTGTGTCTATCAAAGTCACACAAATTGGGATAGGCTAGAGTGTGACTGGCAAAAAGGCCTTAGTTTCCTAGGGTCCCAACATAAAGTATTGGGGACTGTGGCAACCTTTGCAAGAGAGAAAAAGTATACAGTGTGCCAGGTCTTTGAAATTGAATTCATACTGTCTGACTGAGCATAAAGAGCCTGGCTGAGTGTCAGAAGGCCCAGTTGGGACCATCACAGTCACTCTCTCTGACTCGTCCAGTCTTTCAAGTCTTGTAAATCTAAAATGAAGAACTGTACCAAGTTTTGTGAGTAAGTTTCACAGCAGGTTTTTCTAAATTCCTGTTCAATGCAACATTATTTTTAGCTCCTCTAAGGTCCTGTTTTTGGGAAGAATGAGAAGTCATAAAATAAATGATAATTTTCCCTGTTATCTTTGTTTTAACTAATTAACATTTTTCCCCACTGTCATAGCCTGAGGAAAAATGGGACATGATTCATTTAAACCTGTTAGACTTCACAGTGGCTGAGAAACAGCTTGCTGCTATACTGACATTCTGAGTGCCTGTCCCAAGTCAGAACACTATGAAGAGCCATAACGGAGGGTTATCAAGTGTCCCAGAGGAAGCTCCCTTCCTCTGGGGTTGGAGAAAACAATGCTGCATAATGGCACTGCTTCACGGTGTTCTTAGAATTTAGTGCTTGCAGGGCTGATGGGACTAGCAGGACCAGGCTGGACTCAGATTCTAGCTTCCCCTGGAGAGGAAGAATGACAGACGAAAAAGCAGGGGGCAGCTCTGGCAGATGGCTTCATCACTCCCCTCCCCTGAAAAGTTCAGTTGTGTTCAGCAGTCTCTGGGGGCTTCACTGTCCCATCCCACTCGGAAAGGTAAGTTCTGAGAGGTGAAGAGGAATCCAGTAGTGGCTCCATATGGCAGGCTATATGTCCTGCAGCTGCAGCAGATTATGTCTATGAGTGCCCCAGCGACTGTCGGCCGGCCACAGCTAAGGGAACGTGAAGAATGCTGTGGCTGCCTAGAAGACAGGGGGGCAGACACGATGGACCTTTAATCTTTTTTATTTAATGTAGCCTTTCCTATGTATTGACCTATAAAAACAAACTGTTAAGCTTGTTAATGTCACTTGGAGATACAATGGGTCACCTTTTTTTCTTTTTTTTTAATTTACATTTTATGTCCAGTCTCCTCTGAAACCCTCCAGCACAACCACCAGCCCTTACTGAATTTCACTCGTCATGTTCCATGGAGCATTGGCTTACTCTCTGCCTCCCAGGGTGGAGTACCCCCAATGCATCAGATGTCATGAGATACTGTGAGGTTTGCCCCCAGATGTACCGGAATCCCATTAGCCCGATACCAGAGCCACTTTTCCTCACCACTCCCTTGTTCCCCTGGAGGATGCTGGAACATGAGGGGGACCAATGCCCATGTGCATGGAATGTGTGCTCGACGTCGGTCACCAGCTGGGATCCTCCCCCTCTCTCACACTGCCTTGCTGCACTGCCACCTGTGATTACCGAGGTGGCAGTACTGCAGCAAAGACAGCCTTTCTCCCTCGCGAAAGGAGAAGAATGTCTGCTGAGACGCTCTGTACTCCTCCTCTTCCTTCCGGAACCCCGGTCACCAGCATCGTCAGCAGCAGCCCCCCCTACCACTGTGCCAAAAGGCTAGCTAAAAGGGGTCATATCTTAGACATCCACTACACATCCTGACACTGTCACTCACTGTGAGGACCACAGTACATGTAGCATTGGTTAGTGTTTATGTACAGAAAGTCCCCAAGACAATGCAGTGCCAGTAAAGGTATGTAAGCGTGAGCTGACGGCTTCAGCAAGGCTAAAAGTTTTCTGGTGGGTATATCTTCAACTAGAACGCCCTAACATAACTACGAGGATGGGCCTAAGAGCCTTCTCTGCAGCCGGACCCTCACTGTGGAATGTTCTTTCTCCCTCTCTATGTTCCCCAGATCCATCTCTAAATCTAAATTCCCTGTTAAGAATGCACTTTCTGTCCATCACGACCTGCATCTGCCCACAGGCCGCTAGCACGACTTCACCTCCCTTGCAGCTTACCCTGACCGCCTCCCCCTCTAGTGCTCCGCTCTCCTCTCCCGCCCTGAATACTATTGTTATTTCTTTTGTTGAATGATGGACCAACCTTACCCTGCTTACCTAAATGTTATATACCTTGTTTGCTCAATTGCTGATGTACTTGGTACTGTTGTACTGTTTACCTTATATTTTCTCCGTTAGCCTGACCTCCACTGTTATGTTCCCTGTATGATATACGCTGCTCTCACTGTATTTTTACATTGTATGTGCCAGTTTCTGGCCCATGCCGTGCCTGAAAAAGGTCTTCGGATCAGTGCACCAACCTGGTTACCAAATGTATAAATAAATAAATCCTACTGTTTTACATTGTATGGAATAAACCAAGTTTTCATCACTCCTTTTTCTGTACTATGGTGTGCAATCCTGAATGGATTTCAATTTTCAGTAACTGCAGCACTTCTGTTTTGATGCTCCCCAGGGAATGTGTGCCAGAGAATATACTGTAATTCATGGCATCCCCAGGGAGTGTGCACCTGAGGATATAATTCATGACATCGTCCCCAGGGAATGTGCACTTACTTGAGGACATAATACATTACATCAGCTTGTAGCAAACTCTTGCTTGTTTGATAGCACCTGACAACTTTCTGTAGGTGGAGATGAGAATATAACCATTTGTGTACTTTTAATTTTTCAAACTTCCTGCATCTATCATACTGAATTCAACCATGCCTTTTAAAAGCAGCAGGAAAATAACCGGTAACACTGAGCTGCAAGCCTGGGAATGAGTAGTTCTAGTAACAAGAGTTTACTAGTGATGTCATAAAATCTTTCTGCACACCAGCCAATTCCTTTTTTTAATTTTTAACAGGAGAAAGATCCTTGAGTTTGGGGGGGGGCAATGTGGAGACATGGATGTTTATCAAACCTAACAAAGGATCTGTCGATATTTCATGGTCTAAAGCACAGGTTCATATTACTGCACACCCTTTAATTCAGTAATGGTTAGTCTTAGAACAGGAGTAAGTGAACTGTTTTGCAGGTTAGGAGGCTCCCTGTGGAGCCACCGGTTTGAATCCTCAGCACAGCAGATGGCAGCAGGAGCTGAACATGCATTCCCCATATGCAGCACACGGTGGCAAATTAGCATGCTCACCACGGAGAGCTGGAAAAAGGGGAAAGAAAAAAAAAAAGAAATCATTACTTTATAGCGGTAAAGGAGAACGAGGTCCCGGCTTAGAAAGCACTCAAAAAATAAATTCCCTGTAAGATTTTGTATGACAGGTCCAGCAAGCTTTTGTTTTGAGCCCCTCCCCAATCCTGCAAACCCCCCACGCACCCTCAATCAATCAATCAATCTTTATTTAACCAGGCGAAACACCAGTGCGACAGGCTCATTTACAAAGTGGACCTGGGAAAATTACAGATAGGTCAAAATATACACAGAGCATAGTAAAACTTGACAGTACACAACATCAGTATTCAGTGCATATTTAGCAAATACAATACAGGTAATTAGTTGATACAACAGGATAGGAACATAATACACATAAATGTACAACTAACCATCATCATTTTACAATGATCCTACGTATACTACAAATGTAAAAGGAACTGAAATAGGAACTTTGTGAGATGATTCAACAGAGCCCTGGAGGCCCAATGTTCAAACTTTCAGGTAATCGTGCATATAGCATGGATGTACCAGGAAAGGTTGAGCAATGGCTCCCCCAACCACACTTCCTGTCGCATACATGTGATTTCCCAAAAGGCTGCCTTAGTGTAACCTCTATTATGATTTAGAGCATCCTGCTGAGTTTTTCTGCGCATATGCTAGGCCTGGTACAACCAGGTGCACCATGTGGATAGAAAAGAGATACTGGAGCCTGTGCGGAGAAACTGCTGTAAGTAATTTTTCTGCAGGTCGCCAGTACAAGGATTTTTTTCCCTTGCACCGACAAGCTGCACAAGGTGGTACTTACTCCTCTGGGATGGTCTCAGTTGTTTGACAATCGTGCCTCCGATCACCAATACTGTTGATGCTATGGCAACTGTGGAATCAGTGAGAGAAAACAATAAAGGAATGGAGACAGAGAAAAAAAATGCAGTGAGTAAAAAAGGACAAGGACTCTGAGAAAGAACTGGGGAGAATAATTAAAGAACAAAAGCTGATAGTATGTATCATCATGCCTAAGTTGCTGGAGGCAAAATGCCCCTGTCTTATTCGTTATTTTCTGGGGGAAACGTTGCTATGAAGTTACTGTCATTATGGTTCCTTTTTAATTCATATGTCACCACCTGCTTAAGGGAGCAGACTAATAAACACAATACTATTTCAGAAATACTGATGCAAACTTGGGAGGCAGTATAGCACAGTGGTTTAAGGCTCTGAGCTGCAAATCTGGAGACCTGAGTTTGAATCCCGCAGCCCCTACTTGCATATACTGTGTGACCCTGAGCAAGTCACTTAACTTCCCTGTGCTCCCAGGTTGCACCTGTAAAAAAGCTTTCAGCTTAGTGTCTCTCACCTGGTTAAACAATTGGGGGGAAAAAAAACCTGAGGTAACAAAACTGCTGAGACCAGACCATCTGAGTTTAACAGAGCAGCCCTATCTACCTAAAGAAATAACATCACTATTATTTTGCCCCTTTGACTCTACATAGAAAAGCTGAATATCGACAGCCCAAAGGAGCCCTGTCAGCTCACACAGGCAGCCCCCAAAAGACCTTTAAAAATCTAATCAAGAACTCCATTCCAGATGAGATGTAGCATCGATTGCTTGTGGTTTTTTCCCTTTAATGTCATTAAACACACTTGCTTTGTTTAAAACTGGTATTCTTGCATGGTCGTCACCCTTCTACTATCAGCACATTCAGTTCAGCTGACGAGAGGGTCATTTTCTGCAGGCATGCAAGGAATGGTGTAAATGTCATGTTACAACAAATATTTCAATTAAAATATTTTGTTCAAGAGAGAAAAACCCATGCGCAAGCACAAAAAGAAATCTATTTGGTGTTTCTTGTGGAATATGATTCATGAACAGGTTCTGAAAAGACCTTTTGAACCCTAAGGGGAGCTGCCACTGTTGTTTTGAGCTGTGATATTTAATGACAAGCTGCACTTCTGTCCACCGGGAATACTGCTACTGGAACACAGTGGTGCATCTAACAGGGGAACTAATATGACAAACGACCCCTTCCAGCCCATCAGATAAAGGAAGCATACAAGACAAATGGGTCAAAGTGTGAAAATCCAAAGGCTTACTGACTACAACAAATCATTCGGGTTTCAAGGTTCCTGAAAATATACACCAGCAAAGTTCTGTATCAATGCTACCAACAGAGCATCTATTTCAAAACCGCAATTTGTTTCTTTCCACAATAATCTCCACCACCTTCAGCCTTATAAATCTGACTTCCTCCTTCACTCCGTTTTTTTTTTTTTAAACCATTGGGCATGAACAAAATACAAATCCACTGCAGCCATTCTTGCAAGAAGTTTGTGTTCCTGCGGAGTGGCCATGTTTATTTATTTAGAAGTCTTTCACCAGGAAAGGCTTACTAAGCTTTCCAGAGGCATCCTAGGGGAAGGGACAGGGGAGAACTGAAAGAACAAGGAAAACATTTTTAGTAGTTACAGAGCAAGCAAAATCATTTTCGGCTGTCTAGGTACACTGTTTGAGCTGTACAATAACCACGCAATACATCCACAGTACAAAAATACAAATGTAAATAGGAATTTTAAAAAATATGAAGGAACGTGAACAGTGCAGAAAAAGAAAAACATCCAATTGCCCACAAGGTAAAAGCAGTAAACACAACACAAAAAAGGAAGTTAGCTGGAGGAGCAGCAGATCATGGTTTGGTCTCACAGGAGGGTTTTCAGGCAGCAAAAGAGGAGGTAGATATGTGCAGTGTACTTGAAGCAGGGTAAGAAGAAACATTGGGACTCAGAGCAACAGACATATTAAGAGGCAGGAAGTGGGCAAGAGAGGAGGGAACTGAGGTAACGGAAGGGAACTAAACCAGAAATCTGAGTTAAGAGGGAGCAGAGACATCTGCCTTTGAGAGGGTGAGAGCAATGGTGGGATAGCGAGAGCAGTGAAGCGTGGGCAACCAAGGGCAAAAGGACAGAAGAGGTAGGAAAGAGGGTCCAGTCTGGTTTAAGATGGAACCAGGAGCGGCACCATACACCATGTCCCCACAGCTGAAGGCAGGGAGAATCATTTTCACAGCCATCTTCCTCCAGGTGTGGAGGGGGAGACAAGTTTCAGTCCTGTACAGACCGTTGAGACTGGGGAGCAGTTTGGCATGAGTGGTGTCAATGTGGAGGGAAACATCAAGGTGACTCCTGGGAGGGATCAGTCCTCTGCTTGTGACATCATAACTCACTTCCACAGCAACAGATGTCAAGCGTAGACAAGCAGTCAGACCAGAGTGGGCAGTGTTCCTATATTCATGTGAATGTGTACAGTTATGAAGAAAAGGGTATACTAAAAACACATATGACAAAATGGATAGAAAAAATGCTCACAGCTTACTGATGGAAAGTCAGTTCCACCAAGGATGTTATCTCAGCACAACATCACAAGTGAAACCAGTGCCAACAAAACAGCCTACTTTACAACTGTAAACACATAACTGGATCCATTTTAGATTTGTAACAAGGCACTTCAGGACAAGTGTCAAGGGGATAATGTCACTTCTAGGGTTGCTGAAGGCACTCAGCATGAAGCCTTGTGACTCGCAACTCACCCAAGGCATGGCATTATGACAGCGTGACACACACCCTGGCATGCCTTACTGCTTAAGTGCAGTAAATGAAATACAACATTGAAATATGTCCAAAACTAATTTTCTACATTTCCCCTGAGGCATCGGGGATCTACAAGGAGGTGCATTTTTTTGTATTCTATATGTTAAATCCTGCAAAGGTTCAATGGGGTTATTTAGTTTAAAATGTTTTTTTTTTTTTTTTGAAACTCAGCTTTATTAGGACATGCAACATATAATAATATTATAGTACAAAGTATACTTATAGGCATGCAGTGGACACAACGGCATGCCAATGGTGTACATAGTGACTGCTTCAACTCTATTCCAGGCATAGTCCTCTGTACGCTTTAACATGGTAAACTATAACAAGAAGAAAACAAACAAAAAACATATATATATTATATTAAAAGGACAAAAACAGTCATCTGGGTCTTAAACATATTGCTGGTTTCATCTCTTTATTAAGCTGACTCATAGTCCTTTTGGGTACAAGGGGTGGCATACTCTCAGGGCAGGGGACCTTCCTCTAGCGCAGTACAGATGTCACGTGTGTCCCATGTGCAGAGGGGCCGCATCTCCAAAGCAGAATCCACTTGCTTTACTCATATACACTGCCACACCCACCGGACTAAATTACCATGCCCAAGAACAATGACTGGTCTGCATTAGTTTTCTCCGGGGGTGGGGTGAGTTCCCACAACCTTACAGTGAACTGACTGCAGTCGCATGGTCAGAAAAGAAGGGGGTGCAAAGCTGAAGCAGACGTAATGTGGTTGGTCTGGCCTTCAGCATCATCATGTTTTTTTACTTTTCCTTGGGTAGAGAAAAATGACCATAGTGATGAAGTACCTTCTACTCTGTTGTTTTAATCCAGGATGTACGAACAATCCAACTAAACAAACACACATATCTAGGCCCTGGATTACTGATCTGTCTGCTCTATTTTATTTTTAAGTTTTTGCTGCTTTCCTGGCGAAAGAAGGGCCATAAAATATGAAGAGCTGTCAAAACCTGCCAGCTTTGTTGTAAAATGCACTCAACAAGTAGTTTTTCTAGGAGAATTCTTTTGGGGTTTTTTTGGGGGGAAGGGGATGGGAGGAAGACATGACTAAACATGACAGCAGAGGAAATCGTGCAGTTTCACTAAACACAAAAGGATACCATACTAAAGCTATTGGGCATCAGAGGAGTGGGGGCATTGGTATGCCCAGTGGAGGAGGAAGGGATAAAATAACCGAGATGTTATTTTACATACAGAAAAATAAAAGTGATAACATTGTCCAGAATAATCATCTCCTTTAAAGCAGTTGTCCAGAATTCCCTTTATAATTCACTGTCACACCAAGGCTGCACCTTTCCTTAAGCTGGGAGGGCACGAGAACAGCTGACTGTGTAACTGATGCCACCCCTTGCTAGCTGCCTGGTAGTGGGTTTGTAACTGCTGCACTGCCCATGCTCTCACTTCCAGGGGTCAAGTCCCCACTACCTTTAGTGAAGAACTCTGCTCATAGCTGGTCCACCAAGTTGGGATTCCAGGCCTTAAATATACCCCCCCCCCCCATGGTGCCAGCGCAATTATTTGTCGTAGGGTCCATGATGCATTCTTACTCGCCTACCAATGATAGCTTTCTCTAAAAAAATGTGGAAAGGCAAAAATGTGTAGGCCGAGTATTAGCCATGCCAGAATGGTTTCCTCTCAGCGTATTCTGTAACTGCTCTCCCCTTTTCCTTCTGTAAGCAGAAAATTTCTGGACTACAGCTACTGAAAAATGTAAAAAGTTGAAAAATGCAAAGATTTCACAAAGTCCTTTCATTCCAAAAATTCAGAAGATTAAAACAGGGTTGTTGCCTCCTATGAATTAATCGTTATTTGAACACTGAATTTTCCCTGTGCAGACCATGAACATGTACATAGACAAGGTGCAGGGGTGTGCAAATCCTATTGCCCCCTGTCCCAGGCAAAGTACATTTCCTTGAAGGGCAAGTACAAAAAGAGAGCTATTTTTATTGTAATGAATAGGGGCAAGTGAAAAGTCAGCTACACTTATGGCTGGGCAAGTCCTAAAAGTTTGGATTTGAACACCCCTGCAAGATGGGCAAGTCAGTCATTTCTGACCTACAACTGAGCTAATGCAAGCGTCTGGATTGACTCCATGAGCCAAACCATGGCTACTGCAGACTGTTCACAGTGACATGGACGGCGACTCTCATGCGTTCCACAAGAGGAGCTGAAAGCTTCTGCCATTGCAGTAACTGCTCAGGCTGAAAAAAATGCTTGCTTTGATCACAACTGGCTAGCTTGACCTTCACTCTCAATTGCTCATAGAGGTCAAACCAAGCCAGAGCCAGACTAGACCCTGCCATGGCTTGCCCGCCTCTAGTACGTAACAGTACGTAAGATATGCGTGTGTGTGTATACATATTTTTTTTGTTTAGTATGCTTTTTCCTGCGGCACACCAGAGGCTCAGCCCCCGCTTTCCTCAAGCCCCCTCCCCACCCCCAGGACTTAACTCTGCCTGTCGCCCCTTGGCTTGCCCCCCCACTCACCCCAGGGTGGGGCCATCCCACTGACATAATCCCTGCTACGACACTGGTACAAGGATACCAGCAGGTGTCACCTACCAGCATTGCCTCCTTGGACTGCTCCCCAGGGCGGGGCATGGGACCGGGTTCGGTGGATTCCCCTTATCTGGTCTTCCACAGGGACAAGGTTGTCCTATGCCCCCACCCAAAATTCCTTCCGAAGGCGGTGTCAGAATTTCACCTTAACCAAGTGTTAACTCTGCCTGTATACTACCCTAATTACACCTCGGAGGCCGAATACAGGCTCCATACCCTGAATCCGAGATGAGCCCTCTCCTACTATAAGGAGAAGATGAAGGAAATTCAGGGAGAGGTTCGCCAGCTGTTTCTCACCTATGCTGAAGCCACTTCTGGCAGACCTGCAGCAAAATGGACTATTGCAAGGTGGATTACATCTTGCATAAGTCTGTGCTATGAGTTGGTGGGCATGGAGCCTCCCAGAGGGATAAGAGCTCATTCTACCCGCCATACCGCTGCATCGGTGGCTGCTTCCAGGGACATTACTATTCAGGAAATCTGTCAGGCTGCTACCTGGAAGTCAGCAAACACCTTCATTACCCATTACCACATCAACCTTGAGTCACGCCAGGATGCTGGTTTTGGGGTCTCAGTTCTCTAATCTCTGTTTCCCAAGTGAGTATTTTGTGGGGGTGTGCGCCTTGCCTCCCTCCTCCCGGAGAACTGCTAGGAGTCTGCCAGTAAGTTTGGATGAACAACATATCCACGATCCTAGAAAACAGGTTACTCACCTGTAACAGTAGTTCTAGGAGTGGTATATGTTGTTTATCCACACGGACCCACCCGACCTCCCCGGCTGCGGACGCACAAACCTGGCTTCCAGCAGGCTAAGATCTGGCGTCATGGGGCGGAGCTGAGGGTTATACCACCCAGGTGGGTGGGAGAAGCCAGCTTGAAGACTTCCGGCGATCCTTAAAGGGAAAGGGACATGCCAATAAGTGTGGATGAACAACATATACCACTCCTAGAACTACTGTTACAGGTGAGTAACCTGCTTTTATTACTGTTGACAATGAGATAATTTTTTGGATAGTTCCTTCAGGATTCTTGGGTGCATCCCATCAGGCCCCACAGTCCTGTTGATGTTTATCACCTTCAGCATTCGTTAAACTGCTTCTGAAGTCACACACATATCCTGCAGTGCATCCTGTTGCTCACCTGTGAACAACTTTTCGCTAACATCCTACCACATTCTTCTGTGAATACTGATGCAAAAGCTACTGTATCTGGTACTCCTTGGTGACTAAGATGCCACTTGCCTGACGCTTCTGTGGTCTAACAGTCGTTGGCATTTTCACTGTAAAGTTAACTTATATGAAGAACTTTTGTTGCTGGATTTGACTTCAAGCGTTATCTGTTCTTTAAGGAGAAAGAAACAGTCGCTCAGAGTGTAGTGGTGCTTATAGCAATAAAGAACTCCGGGAACTAACAAAAAAATAAAAAATACAAACAGAAAAGAAGCCTGGCACAAATAACACCGGTTATGAAAAAGACTACAATTTAGTCTTTAGTTCAAAGTGCATAAATCACCTATTAACAAAAGTAAAAAACTGCACACAAAGCAAGGTCCCTGCAAGCAGCCAACATTTCATGAATATAGCATGCACATGTATTTAAGACCAGTTTTATATCCATGCAAGGCTTTTTTTTTTTTTAGTTCCCTATCTGTCCTTCCACCATTTGTTTTGCACCCCAGATTCTACATTTGCCCCCTCTGAGCCTTTCCCTGCAATCTGTAGATGTCTGTTTTCACTGGTGTCTTGAAATGTATTCAGCTTGTATACTGTTTTTCCATGATTATGATATCTTGTACGTCCTTCACTAATCACCTAGGTTTACGTCTTGATTGTACTTTCTCTTTTGTGGGATACACTCTTTCTTCAAGGTATCTAAATGGATTTTGAGGGGGTCACATCGTTGGTGACCACTTCTCCCCATGTTTATAGTTACAAGTAAGCAAGTCTGCGATTGGAAAGCTTGTCAACTATTAAACCACCATTACAGCAACTGGACCCTTTTGTGTACTATCTGAGGAGCCAGTAGAAATAAAGATCTGTTCTTAAAACTCCTCACTGCAAAGATCAGTCAAACCGGGGAACAGCACGTCAACTAGTAGTAGCACAGGTTAATGAGTGGCTTGAAGGGCAGGGCTGCAGTTCTGCAGGATGACATGTACCTCCACACGCACATACCGACATGTCGCTGTGGCATGGATCAGTGTGAGAAAATGGAAACGTGGCAAGGGCAGGCTTCCTGAAGCACTGCCTGCTGCTACGCTCGACTGCCAGGGAAGATCCGGATTTATTAACCAGGGAGTGGAGGATGGCCTCCCCTCCTGGTCCTGCCACGGGGGCGCACCATGTGCTGTTTGGGACAAGGCGGTTTGGCTTCTCCTGGAGGTAAAGGTTCTATGGAAAACAAAAAGTTTGTGGTACCTTTACATTCAACAGACACTTTTCAAAAGCAGAAATGCTATAGTGCAGAAAAAGGATTCATTTAAACATAATTTATTCACAGAGTTAATTGACACTCCAGCATAGATTTCATCATCCCCCCCCCGGATGTTTCAACACGTCTTTCTCAAGAGAAAATAAATGAGTCTGCTGCAGTACAACTGTTCTCCTTCATCTACAAATCATAACTGAAAATAGGCAAATGTCTTGTCTAGTGTACTTACCCAGTTAACAAAAGCTAAATAGATACATAAATTACCACACGGTTTTCTTCTGCACCCTGTAAGCGTGGCAGGAGTTACTGTTTTAACTTTTCACTGGATTGGCTAATCTCTGAAAAGAGGAGTATTTACTCACATTTTACTGTTTCCTGTAGGCAGATATTGCTCCAGCATCAGTTTTACGTTCTGGGACACTGTTGAACTATCTGTCTTAACTAGCTGGATAAATTCATCTGTCCATGAATGAAGGCACCTCTCCTCCTGATAATTTTTACAGTGTCCCTGGTATCCTCTACCATCCCACCCTTGCCCTCTTTATGACGGCCATCATCCACTATTTCAGTTTCTCTGGCATGTTCTCCAAATGCCATAGGGGATGGTGGGGAAGAGATCCTTTAGTTACTCTGTCCATCCATACCACGTGAAAAACCAAAAACAAAACAAAAAAAAAACCCCTGCTCACCGACATCCCTTTCCTCTTCAGACACTGCCACAAAATATCACACTTCTCTGTGACTTATTGATCCTTAATGCCAGATCCCTGCCCCCAACACCTGAATTTTGGGCCTGGAGCAACACAATTTGCTGTTAGTATCCTGCATTAGCTAACGACATGCTGCTCACAATTATTTTCTATTATTTTACTGTATTCTATATATTTACTATTTCTGAATTGCACACTTTCTTAATTTCATAACACAGATCACTGCTATCTTGTTTTATTATTTATGTCTTGCTTTGTACCTTTTATCCTACTGTTCTATATACAGTTGCCTGTTATTACTGCAAAGCATTCTGGGAAACCTTTCACACAGCTGTATAAGCCCCATCCTTTCCCTTAGAAGGATATTAATTACTTCCAGTAGAATTATTTGGCCCTGTTTTAGCTTACTTGAGGAAGAAAGGGTTAAAACCTTGATGGAGGTCTCTTTCACACTATCAGCCCCACCTTCCGAGTTTCATCATAACCGTGTGGCACTCACCAGTCTCGACATCCTGTACGTAGAAATGCAGGCCATCAGTAATCTCCGTCACATACACAGGCTTGTAGTTGGCGATTCTTTCTTTCTCCTCCACCACCTGGACAACCTCCTCAGCAGGCTGCTCTTCGTAATTGGACCAGACCTGTAAAACAACACAAGAGAGAAAACATCAGCGGGCGAGAGCAAAGCACGGAAGCAGCAGCCGCATAAACAGAATCCACAACCATTGCCTCTGTTGGGGGTTGGGGGGTGCAATCATAGATAAAGCGGACAGCTTCATGAATGCTTCCAAGCTACAGGTTCAAGTTTAGAAGGCAGGCTCCACGCCAGCAAAATAATCCACAGGTGAGCAAAACCACAAGTCCTGTGTCCGAAAATGGATTTCCCAGTCATGTCAGGCTAGCAGCCCCCCCAGTCAGAGCTAATATGCATCACCCACTAAATGAAAGAGCCCCCCAGTAAATTAATCCACACTATTCTAAACAAAGGTGTCAAACGAGAAGAAAGTGCATACCGAAAAAAAACCTCAGAAAGTTTACTTTCAGAACTCCTAAAAAGGGAAATAAAAAAGAAAAGTGGAAACATTAATTTCCAAATAGCTGCATCATAACCTTACGCACAGGTGTAAATAACATTAAAAAAAAAAATAAAAAAAAGAGAGACAGAGAGAAAATCTTGCTAAAATTGTCAACCCCAACTACGTATGGTTACAAATCAGATCTATGACACACAGCAAAAATAAATGGTGAGAAGCAATCTACTACAGTGACGTTCAAGCAACCGAACCCACGCACCTTCAGGATGTTATGTACTGTGCCCTCAATTCCACAGTCTCGCATATAAAAATCAATAGCTTATACACTGTACATAAAAAGGAGTCGGGTCTCTTTTTCTAGTCTAGGGGGAAAACAGTATGCCGTTTTGCAATTCAAAAAATGAGGTTAGACAGGGATTTAAATTGTATCCTCTGAGGTCTGGCACCTCCTGTGATAAAATTTCACAGGAGAGTGGCTTGTCTGGGAAGAGAAGGCCAAGGAAGACTGAACTTGGATGTGTGGGTCTGCGTTTGTTTGTAAGGGTGCATGCACATGTATGCTGCATGCTGATTTTCCAGTCTTCTGAAGCAGGAACTGTACTTGTGTTCTACTGCAGGAGAATGCATGCATTCAGACAGCTGGAGAATGAGAAGGAAATAAGAACCAAGAAAATGTGATAGGAAAATGGAGTCTCAGCGGTCATTGGGTAGCAAAATGATCACTAGTGTTTTGCTATTAGAAAGGAATCTAAAATGAACAAAGCTGGACATGAAGCTGCCAAGGAAGAAGAAAGAGCACAGCAGCAGCGGTTCATAGAGCAGTGTTCAGAGGCACCCTCCTGCATGGCACAGAAAGCTGAACTGTGAGTTGTGTGAGAAAACGACTGACGACTTCTATTAGAAAAGTGATTCGTCAGCTTAACCCTCTACTCCTAAATGTGTGAGGCCAGTGCCCCCCCCCCCCCAACACACACCCACACATACACAAAATCAGGTGATAGAAATGGGCATCTCCTACCTTACACTTTTACTGCTGATAACAGAGCTAAGCATTCGGTGAGCAAGGAAGCTCTCATGCACAACTTTTATTCCAGAAATCTGTACAAATCTCATTTGGGGACGTCAGCAGGGAGAGTTAACACAAGTCTTGAATTAAAACCTGAGACTCTATAAGAACCGCAGGAAAGCAGAGGGGTACTGTGGGCTGTAGCAGGCAAGAGCCTTCAGCATGGTTTAGCTATAGAAGGCACAGTGACACGGCCACCGGGGCTGGAAGCTGTTGGCCCGGGCAGGTGGGTACGTGCAGTGGATGAAACTCCTATCAGAAATGTCTCTGTGATCCTCAGGGCAAAAATCAAAGCCATATGCTCTGGGGGACAATACTGCCTTTATGTTACGCTGACATCTAAACAAGCTCATTAAACATACAAAAGTTCAGGGAAATGGAGACAGCCGATTGGTCTGTGAGTCCTCACAGGAGGGGAGGTTAATTCAACAGATTGCACAGGTGTAAACAAACCAGTACAACATTTTTTTTTATTTAAAGCAACAGTGCAAAAATGTTGACACTACCGTTTTCTTCACTATAAAAATCTGCACAGATCTTCCAGGTTTAGTTGGTTCAAAAAGTTTCTAATTCTTCCAAAAACTGAGTAACTGAGTATTGGTTTTTTGTTTCTTCAGTTTTTTTTTTCCTCAAAAAAAAAAAAGATGGTCACCTCATTTGGCTTAGAAATAGTATTGTAGGTATGACA
Source organism: Neoceratodus forsteri (assembly GCA_016271365.2). Taxonomy (NCBI): domain Eukaryota; kingdom Metazoa; phylum Chordata; order Ceratodontiformes; family Ceratodontidae; genus Neoceratodus; species Neoceratodus forsteri. The sequence continues at coordinate 151,602,024 of CM028131.1, read as the reverse complement.
AGGGTTAGGACTGAAAAAATATAAAACACGTATGGTGTGCAGCATAGGAGACACCTAGAAAAGTAGATTTGACTGGTATGCTACGGAAGATATCCGGAATCTTGTAACAGTTAAAAAGCAGGCAGGGTCCAAATTTTTAAACAAATACTATACAGTGCACCCCATCCCCGGTGCTCAAAAGAGCATCTTTTTAAGTTAAGCCTGACCACCAAAAAAAACAAAAAAAAAAAACTACAAAATCACACATACCCCAGTACAGCAAAGCATCATGCGATGTATTTGTAAATCTCCACAAACATTTAGACTAACTCTGCTTTAAGCAGGAGCGCGCAGTGCCAAATGAGGGGTCACACAATCTGCAAAGGCTGAGAACAGAAGAGAGACACACGTGTTTTGTCCGTCTTAGGATCCATCATCAGTGTGCCTCATCTGTATCTTGCCCCAGAGGAAAATGAACTAGCCGTCATGATGGTCTTACAGGTTTGAGTCACGGCGATCCCAAAATAAGAAAGCAATCTAAAAAGACAAAAGAATCTCAGCTCTGAGGCAAGGGTTACCCAGAAATGTCACTGGCGGCAGCAAGGTCAGGTTTCGAAGAAATACAAAATTACATGTACCCCAATAATGCCAAGCATCATGGGGTGTATACGCAAATCACCATAACAACTTGGGTTCTGCTTTAAGCAGGAGGGCATGGTGCCAAATGGATTCCCACACAACCTCTGCTTTTTTAGCTTATTTTGGGCCCACCATGATACAAAAATCATTGAATAAATAAAGTAAGAAACTAGAAAACTTTAAAACAATTTGCAGGCTCTTTTACGCAGCGTTGGGGGGGGGGTGATGTACAGTATACTACTGCTTGAGCATCATGTGCTCCTGCTTAAAGCAGAACTTGTCTACATGTTCATAGGGATTGCGTATACATCCTGTGACGCCTGGCGTTATGTGTGGGTTTGTATTTCTTGGAACCCTGGCGTTGTTGCTAGTGCTCTGTCTGGGTGATCCTTGCCTCAGTGTTTCTGTGTCGAGGTTATTTGCCTTTTTTAATCACAACTCAGCTGACTCATGAAACCAAGAACCCCTTGTAAAGTCATGGCATGAAGAAAAAAAAAACAGAGCAAGAAAACAGAAACACTTCAGAATGATTAGGAGGCTCTCAGGGGAGTGGAGGCCCAATGGAATAAAATCAAAGAGGGAATAACAAAGGCAATAGTAATCTGTCGGAAGTAAGGAAGCAAGGGTAGGGAGAAGAAGGAAACGGTTACTATGGTTCACTAAGGAAGTGGCTAAGGTGGTATGGGAGAAAAACGCCACATTTAGGAAGTACAAGACCACCCAGACAGAGGCGGACAGGGAGGTATGTCTAGATAAACAAAGAGAAGCATGAAGGAGGGTGAGGGAAGCTAGGCACAAACAGAGCAGATTGCCAAAGAGGTAAAAAAAAAAATAAAAAAGGATAAGAAATTTTCTTCAGGCAAGTGAGAGAGAAAGAGGAAAGCAAGCTGTGGGACAGTGAGGATCAAGACAGCAGGGGGGACTGTGCTGAAAAGATCACATTTTAAATAAGTACTTCTGCTTGGTCTTCACAGTGCACGGGGGGCACAACAGACCAGCACTGGGGAAGGGGACAGCATCTTAAGGGGATTGGAAGCCCTAAAGGAAAATTAGGCAATGGTGCAGACAGGATTCACCCAAGAGTTCTAAAAGAACTGAGCACAGTGTTAGCTCCCCCGCAACACTATTCAGCACCTCATTGGAGACGGGGGGGCCTTCAGAGGACTGAGGGCCAATATGGTCCCAGCTACACAACAGCAGCAGCAGGGAGGAGGCCAACAACTACAGGCCCGTCAATCTGACATAAATAATGGAGAAATTAATGGAGACCTGGCTGATACAGTACCTGAACACAAAAGAGCTACGGACCACCGGCAGCACAGTTTCACAGGGGGAGGTAATGTCAAACAAATCTCAGATTTCTTTGGGTGACAGAAGGAGGTGGATCAAGGAGGACAGTGGATGTGGTTTCTCTGGACTTCAGTAAGGCCTTCGACACTATGCCATATAGGAGGCTAATAAAGAAGCATGGCAACCTGGGAGTTGGGGAGAAGGTGGTGAATTGGGCATCAAACTGGTTGAAGGATAGGAGGCAGAGTGCGGTGGTAAGGCAATCACTCAGGGAATGGGAGAGTGACCAGTAGAGTGTCGCAGTGATCAGTACTATGACCTGTCCTCTTCAATGTCTTAATAAATGACATTGCTGAGGAACTGGAGGGGAATGTGTCTCTCTTTGTGGATGACACAAAAATATGCAACAGGGTGGACACCCTGCAAGGCAGGAGAGAATGCAGTGGGATCTGGGAAAACTAGAGGTGTGGTCTAGGGTGTGGCTGCAGGGTTTCAAAGTGAAAAACTGCAAAGTCATGCACCTGTTGCAGAGAAATTCAGGGGCTGTGTATCAAGATTGTGAGTGTGTTTGTGTGTGTGGGGGGGGGGGTAATTACAGTCACCAAGCAAGAGAGTGACCTTGGGGTAATAATTTCTGATGCTCAAGGTTGCAGGGCAGTACAATAAGGCAGAAGGTAAGGTTAGTAGGATGCGGAGTGCATATGGAGGGAGATTTCTAGCAGAAGGGAGGTGGTGTTGCTATTCTTATTGCTCACTAGTGAGACCCCACCCTGTCCATTTCTGGAGGCTGCACTTTTGCAAGGACACTGACAGGGTGGAAGCGGTCCATAGGTGGGCTACCAAAATGGTGTGGGGGTTGCACAAAAAAACATACAAGAAGAGGCTGCAGGAGCTCAACATCTACTCCCTGGAGAAGAAGGGGGGGGCATGATTGAGACCCATAAGTACCTCACGGGGGTGAACAGGGTGCAGGAGGGGAATCTGTCAGAGGAGCACCAGAACACAGGGGCATGCAATGAAGCTTGAAGGGGCAGAGCTTAAGAGGGATGTAAGGAAATACTTCTTCACAGATAGGGTGGTGGATGCCTGGAACAGCCTGCCAAAGGAGGTGGTGGAAGCAAAGACAGCGGGGAGCTTCAAGCACATGGGCAAAATAAGGAGAGGAAAGGGAAGAGGGAGCGACACCAGTGACCAGACAGGGTCCAGGGTGTAGTAATAGGCAGGGAAAACAGGGCAGACTAGATGGGCCTAAGAATCCTTTTCTGCCAACAAATTCTATGTATGTTTTGAGCAGCATTCTGTGTGTTGGGGGGGGGAAGGGGGCGAACTGCATACTGTGCTTCTGATACTGACCACACATCAGTACGTCTCCTACCAAATTTAAAAAAACAATGTATATGAAATGTGATTAGTACCCAGTAGTTGAGCAAGGGATGAATGAGCATGCCATGTTTTTAATTACCAACGTGTCAGATTTTTTTTGCCTAACTGCAAACCACTGCTCCTTTAACAGTTAACTTTTTTAAAAATAGATAAAATACAGAATTTACTTTTGAATAAATGCAACACCTGATCTCTAAATGTGACAAACTAAAGTTTGCAAGTTCTAAAACTGGACAAAATCTGTAGAAACATAAAAAAACAGATGGGGAGGGTATATCTAAACTTCTACGTGTGAATGAAATATTTCATTTTTTAATATTAGAGATGCATATATAAAACTTCTATTTCATTAATAAAACGTGTAAACCTGTTTATTTGAGTCACATTATATCTGTGAGGCAACATTTCAGAGTTTTAGCATTGCACTGGATTATCAGACATACACGCCCTCTCTAAAACAAGTGGTTTTAATTCCAATCTTGAGGAATTTATGTTTGCATGTTACTTCAGCCATGATTTATACACAGACATTACCCTAAACAAACCTTCCGCATTGTTAGCTAACTGCAAAATTAATTCTATATATCAAAAATTCCATTATTAAACCATTCCCAAGCTTTGCTCAATGAATTATTTGTCAAACCATGAAACTGTTACACTGCATTTGTAATTTGTGACGAATTACTGGCTGTATTGTTCGTGCAAAACGGTAAATTACTAGTCATTACGTATTCATTAAAGTTCAGCAGGCTCCATGGGATTAAGCTTTGTTTTTTGCCTACAGTTTAATGTCACTATTTAAATGTTTGCCAACCTTTCATATTATTTTACACTTGAATAACTGTTTGTCCATAATTTAAAAACAAAAACAAAAGACAAACTGAAACAAAGAACTAAATGGTTTACAACCCGTAGGTAAGGAGTTTTTAATTGTTATCAAAATTAAATTAGGTGTACGCTAATGCTACGTTTTAATATTCATTTCTAATACGACATTGAGATTTCATTAGCTGTATACACAGAGACATACCAGTTAACAAGGTGTTAGTTACTGCGTCTTTGACAACAAATGTATCTTCTCTCTTACAGCCTAAGACACGAGAGGCAGCAATGCAAGTACTGTCAGCAGAATCAATAGAGCAAGTAAGAAAACTGCTTGGGTACACAGTACTTGTAGTTAGAGAACAGCTGATGGATTGTCATGTGAATTACACTGTCTCCCCCCCTCCCAACACACACAATTATCAATCGCATCTTTTTACAGCGCTCGAGTCCTTACTACAGGTGTCGTCTGATTGGCTGTAGCACAAACAAACTTGAATCCAATCCCATCTCTCCCCTTTTTTTTTTTTTTTTGCCTTAATGTACCTTTTCCTGGATGCCCCCACCCCCATCAGCTCTGCCTCAGACCCAGCTTCCCCCCAGGGTGAGGCCTCCAGGGATTCCCTCAAGTCCATCAGATGACACACAATGTTTCTGGGAGGCAGCCCCCGGTTGGCTATACGGTGGTGGCGGTGGCTTGAGGAGGGTGACATGCAGCTCGTCCAGAGTTTTTTGGTGGCATGACTGTAGGAGGCATGGCGAGCAATGGCACAGCGGTGTGACAGCGCAGAGTGTCCGCTTCCCCCATCCACTACCTGGCCTCCGGTAACAGGGCATCCTGTAATCACCCAGGAGTACTGCACTGAGGACACGCCCCCCCCACTCCCCCTGGAGGTGGAGAGTGTGCAAGAGCCACTCGACCACCCCCCCGGCCCTCTAGCAACCCTGGTCCGTTAGAGCACTAATCCACCCCCCAAGCCCTCTGCAACCCTGGTCCATTCATGAACCCAGGTTGCCAGCACTGCAAGTGGTAGCGCCACTGCTGCGCTGGTGGGCTAGCTCTCGGCCCCTCCCCCTTTCTGTTGGCTCTTCCCCAGATTCTTTTGTGAATCTCTACAGGCTGGTCTCACACCTTTTAGCTCTGTGCCAATTTTTGCAATCTTAGGTATGTTTTAGAGTGCTTTTTTGAAATGAAGGCATGTTGCTAATCTCGATTAACATTCTTACTCCTTTGGTTAGTTTTTTGGATGGTTTAATGTTCAGCCTGGGTGGGGCACCTCTTGGCTCACCAAAAATCTGTCTCCTTTATCTGGTTTAATCCCTACACTGCCTGCTTGCCCTGTCATGCTTGGTGGTCTCTAGGTGGCTGACTAATTGGGTTGCTTTTTATGTTGTGCTTTTACTCCCCCACAAGGTTGGAATTGTCGGTTTGCCAGAAACAGCCGGGGATAAAACACCTCTGTCTGTTATTTGTACCCTGGATTTATGCTGCACAGCATGGAAGGCGCTCCTTTTATCAGTTTGTTTGCCTTACTTTATGCCTCCGCTCTGCGGATGATTCTGGGCGCTATGTGATGCTAGCAATTCTGCCTCCTCTAGCTCTGCTCAGGGGTCAGACATTGTTCAGCTCGACTGGATATGTGGACGGGCAGAAGCCTGCCTTTTCCAAGTCACTCCTACCCAGACCTCTTGCTCTCCCGATCTGGTGTTTCAACAGCGCTTTTCCTTTCAGCTTGCCACTTGGGAAAGTGCTGCCGAGCTGAAACCACACCCACAGAATTCAAAGCTGACCATTTATTTATTGAATTTTGTTGACCTGGTAAGCCCACTGGGCTAGCAGTCCTTTTCAGGGTCGACCGGGGGATACAGATGGTAAGCAACTGAAATTGAACCAGATTAAGCTGTTGGTGGTATTTTTAGTGAAATGAGAGAAATTGGCCAGGACACCCAAGGAAATTACCCTACTCTTTTTCGATAAATGCCATGGGATCTTTAGCATCCACCTGAACTACCACCAATCCAGGCAGATGGGACCTCAGTTTAACGTCTCATCCTAAGGACGGCACCTCAGAAGTGCAGCACCCCCCTCATGCTGCACTAGGTGTCAGTACTGGGATATTAACCCAAGTGCCAGATGTGGGAACTGAACCCACAGACCTCTGATCTCCCGGCCTCAGAGGCGAGTGCGCTACCTACTGAGCCACTGACCATGCTCAAACTCTCATGAGGTGTGGGATATCCACCATATATATGGCTCAATCTGCATGTGCGGTTCCCACTTGCCTTGTTCTCATCAAAACTGCCTTGGACCGATGAAACAAGCTGCCTCAGGGGAGGCACTACCTTGCATTTGCTGTGCACCCAGTATTCCTACCTGTCAAGGGGCCTGATGCTTGGCTTGGTGCCTAGACACTGTAAATGACATCTCCCTGAGGTTGCAGGATTTCGGGAAAAGATGGCTGATTAACACTTGCAAGGTTCAGCTCTCTGTGGCCATATTAAGAAGCATGCCCATCTCCTCTGCTCTGCAATATAGGGCTGTGATATCACAGGATCTCGTCAGCAATCTTAGGAGAGGACACAAAAGTGTGTTGAAAGGTAGGGCCCATAAGATCTCATGAGATCACCAATCTCGGCAGATATCTTGATCGTGGCTTCTTAGCCCATCACATGCTGGGGTGAAGCCCTCCCAGTCAGCCTTTTTGTATGTTATGCTTCGGCAGCCATTTTGAATAGACTGCTATATGTTTCTGATACAGCAAAAATGGACTGTCCGCTGCATGGCTTGTCTTCCTTTCAGCTGCATGGTATCAAGATTGTGCTGTTAGGTCCCCCTTGCCTATTCTATAGAACTTTGCACTGTAGGGTTCTCGTGGTTGTCTTGGCAGACGTTTTTCAACAGGTTACCTTTGTTTTGGTGCCTGTCTAGTCTCCCCAGCAAAATTCCTCTCCTTTCACACCCACCCGCATTTTATACTCACCTGCATCATGCATTTTAAGCCCGTATGACTATGCAGAATCTGACATACTCTCTCTCTTGGATTTTCAGCTCACCAGTTTCAAGCTGCAGTATGGGTTGCAAGAGTGTGCAGAAAGTGTCCTAATTTTCTACTGTCCAACCAATCAAGCTAATTTTGTTTGCTGCACATGGTGGATGCAGACTCACAGGATGACAATGTGGAAGACCACGTCTCGACTGTCTCAAGGGAAGACAGTGGACATGCTCCACAAGCTGTTAGAACAGACAGAGACTCTGGAGAAAGCATACGTTCCGAGGGGCCTGGACTCCAAAACCCAAGAAATGAAAAAACAGGGATAATGAGCCAGATGAACCAAACAGCGATTCCCCATCAGAAGGAGAGTATGGTGGCAAAGAAGAGTCAAGAGAAGATCTGGAAGCCAGGCTGTGCCCTTTCAAGTCCACCTCGGAAATTATTAAGGTGGTCTGTGACACATTTAAGTTTGAAGAGCTGCTGCCCCCGCCTGAAGAGCAGAAGTTAGATCCCCCTCAGAAGAGAAAGAAAACGTCTCAATTTTTTCCCCTATATGCAAAGCATTAGAAGGACTATTATCAAGGAATGGGATGCAACTGACCCAGTAAGGATGAGGGCAAAAGTTTGGTCTGGCAGGAAACAGCTTCTTCCTGAAGATAAATAGGAGGCATGGTCCATACCTCCAAATGCTGACCCGCACAAGAAGGCCAAGGATGCCATGAAGAAGGCACATGAGATGCAGATTACAGTAGGTCCATGAAAGCATCTATGGCAGTCATTTAAATCACAAGAGCCATTCGTAGGTGGCTCGAAGTTATCCAGGCGAACATACCCAAGACTAGCAAACACAAGGCAACCAAGCACTATGCAATACAGGCAATCAGATATGTCACAGATGCCTCTATTGACATTTTCAAAATGGCACCATGGCCGCTATCAACAGAGCAAGACGTCACTTGGGGTTTAAACTCTGGCAAGCAGACCAAGAGTCAAAGACCATGCTGTCTAAATTACCATTTAAGGGAAATACGCTCCTTGGTGGTTTAAACAACAAAAGTGATGGCAAAGACCTGAACAGGGGCGGTGAGCTCCTTTTCTTTCGTGACAACATATTTTGCTGCTACTCACAAAGGCATGCAAAAATAACTACTTCCAGGGGGCGAATCCCGCAGTTTTGGATTCAGAGCCAACTTTTTCAACCACAAAGGATGTCAGACGAATCACAGAAGAGGCAGTGGTTGACCCAGATTCAGGGTGGATTAAGAACAAACAACAGGAACAGAGTGTTCCAGGTGTGAGGAGACACAGGCCCATCAGCGGATCAAGTGGTAGTGGTGGCGGTGGGGGCAGCACCTATTACAACAGCCTATGTAGAAAAAGCATGTGTGCATAAAAGTGACATCAATTATAATATACAGTGTGATGTCACAGTCGTATATAATGGAGAATTAAGATCACTAGTACAAGGGTAATAAGCCATATCAACAATTATACATAATTATATCACACATGGACTCTCTCCTCCCATCACAAACCAGAGTTACAAACAGTTTATTCCACAGCAAACTTAACAACTGTAAATTTATTCTCAATAAAATGAATGCGGAGAGCTCATAGAAGTCATTTTATTGTCACAAATCATGGTAGTAGGGGCAGCGTCATCCAACCTGACATTCTGATTGGTCTACACTCACAGCAGCAACTGTAAACAAGTGCAGTGCTGGGAGGGGGAGGCGGGAGCAGAGTTACCACAAACTTGAAAAACACCCTATAGGGACAAAAACAGTACTACTAACTTTTTCTCAATCACATGACGCTTAATAGTTGCAGTGTACTAGTTGGCACACAATCTTTGGCAATAATGTGATCGCCTTGCCAGGATAAAGTACCCGTCCTTTGACCTCATACTTGATTCACTCACCAATCACAATATTGCCTCATACAGTGAAACAACTAGCACATTATCTCTAAATACAACTCAGGTAGGCTCAGAGACCAGTGCCTTGAAGTTCCCCCCAAACACACACACATATTTCATCTCTCTTATTCCCTTAGAACTACAGTCTTGGTTACTAGCTACCTTGCAATCATACAAACACATGACAAATCCAGCAGAAAATCACCATTTGGTCTATCGAGTCTGATAGTACTGCAGGGTCCTCAGCATCCACTAATAACCCCCCCACACACACACGTAATTGATCTTTCATTAAAATGTGTATGTTCTTACATATTTTTTTTAAATTATGGCTCTGAAGACCTTAGTAGCCACAAAAACACAATCCTTCAGCCACAGTGATCAATGGAAAAAACTGATGATGACCAGGACAGCGATGACGGCATTTACTCGGCATTGCAGAGCACAGAAAATAAGGACACCATTTCCATTATCTGCTATAATAATTGTTTTTGTATCGCAATCCCCTGGCACGCATCTTGTCTTCCCAAACGTTGTTGCACCTGAATTCAATTTTCCTACTGCCACTTCAATTATGTTTTGTAATATAAAAGCTGGTATGCAAGCGTTTTTGAACATTTTCCCTGTTGATAACATATGACTTGTGCAAACATGTCTATCTGCACGGAACGTATGCCACAGGAGGGATACTGGGCCAAAAAAAGTTTGAGGTTGGATGTCTCAAACTGACATCTTGAAGGTTCAGTACATCACAACAGAATACTTCTCCCATCAAAGAGCAGCTTCCAGAATGCTCAGGACATCACAGTGGCTCGAGGTGCACACAGGCCAGCAGCTCCACTCCAGCAAAAGCAGTTTCACTACATCTAAAGGTGAAAACTTTTTAAAGCGATGCGGTATCCATCCAATACACAATGGGCTAACTCAAAATAGTCAGTTAAGCACCGTGTGTACGCTCACACCTGACTTCACCATTCCAAACTTTTTTCTGCCCTATTCTTGAAATATAAATAGCACACCCTGAGTCAGCTTTTGCTTAGCCCTATTTATTGCACGACATGAAAACAAACTTTTATAATGCATAGTTACCTCAGTCCTCGTTTTGTCTGTAGTTTCAAAATTAACAGCTAACTGTTAAGTACGATTTTTTTTGAACCAAACACGTCAATCAGTGGAAACAAACAGTTAAGAATGGTATTTTCCCAGTAAAGCTGTCAGTCAAAAAAATGCAATTACAGTGTGCGTCTGCACACTTTATTTTTATTCAGTCAGTGAGTTGTCTCTTTGTTCACTAACCTGCCCCTATATGGTTCCCCCCCAGCCCCAGCCCCCAGCTTCTCTGGGTTTTACCTGAACTTCGGTGATCTTGGGCCAAAGGATCTGGCTGTAGCTCTTGTGCTTAGCTCTCAAGTGCACATGATGTCACAGAACCCACTCAGTTGTAAGAATCACCCTGCTCTAAACTTTTAGGGTTTAAATAGTCTATATATTTTTTACTCCATATGTGTCACAATGTTTACAGCAGTCCCACTGTATGTATGTCACGATGGTGCCCCTGTCTTCTGGGAGAGTGATTGTCACAATGCTTGATGACATCACAAAGGACAATTTAAAAACTGAGGTATAAATACCTCACGTAATGGGCTGCTGTGGGGTAACTGTGTCTTTATTTCCACTCTGGACCCATTCTGACCATTTCTTACCTGTTTAGGCCCATCATAATGAAGTCTGTAACCAATGGGAGAACAGTGTGCCGGATACCTCCATGACATCACAAAGGTCCTTCCTGAGCTGCATTCAGACTAAAACAAGGAACTCAAGCAGCAATTAAACAATCTAACAACAAGCTAATTTGAAAGTTTTGAGTATAAATGTGCTTATCCAAATGCGCGTGCATTAACACTGCACTATTACTTTGAATGGTTTGACTTTCAAACCCATTCTTCATATAAAGACATAGCATTTTTAATTTAAGCCTGAGGGAAGTTGTTGGTTTGAATGCAGCACATTGGTTTGGTGATGATACCGCATAATGTGAGGCTGCTCCCCCATTATCTGCAGTTATGACCCAGCTACTGTGTACATAGCCCTTGAATTCACTGCAAAGATGCCATCCTGCTCAGCACTGCTTTTTATCTGCTGAAATGTGTGCCACTTGGTCTGGTATAATATATGCAGTACAGTATTACTTCTCTTGCCCAGAGGCGCTGCAGAGTTTTTAGTCACACCATGAATTTCTGCCCACTGCTAATGCCATTCTAAGTCACTACTACAGCAACTCTCTTAAAGAGCCACTGTTGCCTTTGGAAGAACTATGAAAAACATAATATTTGGAAACAAAGCAGTTTATATTTCTCATTTGCTCCATTTTTCTTATCTGCATTATTTGTTACTGAGGCCATATGCATGAAAACAGAAGAGTTATTCCTTGAGGGTCATCAGCTCTTACTGCTTCACCCCAACCTGAAGCCCAATAGTCATAAAAGCGCAACGTGGAGTGTAAGAGTTTGCACTGTGCTTTGCAATTGCCAAGGGGGCCGAGGATACTATATGCAGTCGGATAGGGCACTGGCACTATCCGACTCCATGTAGGGCCATGTTGGCGCAGTGCCAAGTAGTGCTGCCTGGACGTGGGTACCAAAGTAGGCCTCCAGAGTGGATAGCGCCAGAGTGCTATCTGCAATTTTCAAAGGGACGCATGAAAATTATTCCATTGGACATGCAAGGTGCTAAGGGACCATTTCCATGCCATTTATGAGCCCATTTGCATGGGTAGAGGACGCATGTTAGTGCGGCACCACCCCCCCCTTCTCTGGTCCTAGACAGTTATAGATACCCTGGTGCTAGTGGTCTCCCCTCCCTCTGATCACCAACCCGCACTAGAAAAAAAAAAAAACAACTCCCTGGTGCAACGGGTCCTCCCCCCTTCGACTGCCAGCCCGCAGTACCAAAAAAAACTCCCTGGTGCTAGTGGTCCCCCATTTTGATTGCTAACCCCTAATACCAAGAAACTCCATGGTGCTAGTGGTCCCGCACCTCCAATCACCAACACGTAGTAAAACATACAACCCCCTCAGCACCGATCCTCGGTATCCCCGGTTGCAATTCCATGATCCCTGGCGCTGTCCTATAAATAAGACACGTGCTCACTGCCTGGACATATGGCAGCCGACCGAGGAGGTGTGAGGAGGGCTACACCAGTCGTCATATGCACACCTGTGGCACTGGATACTCGTAAAGTAATGAGAGTGAGTGCTCGGTGCCGTGATGGGGGAGGCTAGATTACAGAACTGCAACTGGAAGTACTGTGGATTGGTGGTGGTGGGGAGAAAAAGTACAGTTACATAAGAACTTTCCATAAAAGTAGATCTTCGAGAAGAGCTGCTGCAGGCTACACCTTAAGGACTATGCCACCAGGCACTAGAACTCCACAAAAAACTTCTAGCCAGCTGGACCTCTTCGTGTTCACGTGCAATGCAAAACTGTCCACTTTCTGCTTACTAGATCAAGGGCCTGATGTTTTCTGGCAAGACGCTTTGTCCCTCTGCTGGACAGGGAGGTTTCTCTACGCGTTCCTTCCCTTTCCCCTGCTACAGAGAGTGTTGCTCAAACTACAGGCGGAGGGAGCAATGAGGATCCTAGTGACTCTGCTTTGGCCGTGACAAATATGGTTCCTTCTCTTGCAGTGGTTGGCTGTGGAACCGCCTTTTAAACTTCCTCTGTTGTCCAGCTTGCTATCCCAGTAGCACCAGGGACTTTTTTTTTTTAAATAAATTATGGGCTGGCAATCGGAGGGGGGTGCCCTACCGGCTACTTGGCTGTATTACCTCTGGCAGTCACCAGAGTTGCACAGAGTAAGAAGGGGTTCTGTTTGACCATATTTGCACTGTGCAAAAGGGCCATACTAAACCCTGTTGTGTGGCTCAAATCTGCAGAATGCTGTTTTGTGCCGATATTCCTGTCCCCGCCCCCATTTGCATACTTCCACTCATTTTGGTTTTTGCGGGTGCTAACCCTGTTTGCAGGTGCAACTGATCCTTTTGAATACTGGGCTCCAGCACAAAACCTGGTTTGCATCGGCAAACAACCATTAGCACCCACACAAACGTTTGAATATTGGGCCCCTGATGTTATAATATTCTGCTTGTGACATCCCAGTTATTCCCCTGGCAATGGGCTGTGATGTCACAACAGAGCATTATGATTACAAGTTGGGAATAAGCTACAGAAGCGTATGAATGCCAAGAGATAAATGTCTTGCTTTTGTGAGAATTTCTTCAGTAATAAATAGTGGAGAGGAAAAACCTGTAGAACATGGATATACTACAAGAGCCTGACACTGAGGAGCCCGAGACAAAGATCACAACCATGAAAATCCCGATAGTGGAATTTTGCATGTGTTTTTTTGGTCATGTTTTAGGGCCCCCCGCGCCCACCTTTGTTCCATTCCCAACTCCACCTCGGTCAAAATCCCACTGTCGGGATTTTCACAGTCAGGATCTTTGTTTTGGGCTTCTCGGTGTTGGGCTCCTGAGTTCGGGATCTTGTTCTGATCCCGTAGTGAAACACACCCCGAAATTGTGTCTAAATATGAGGTTTTTCAAAGTTCTCCCAAAGGGCGTCAGCAGCTCTTCAACAAGTAATGAGTAAATAGGCTTTTCTAACCAATACTTACCTAAGTGGCTTCTCTTGATTAATGTTTTGATCATGAAGAGACCATTTTTACTAGCAATACACAACTGTTACCTTAGCAACCATAGAATCCCACACTGTACATGTCTAACCAACTCCTGGCCTTTTTCTGATGAATGAATGTCATGTTTTCAACACCCGTGGTACTGAAACGTTATCAGATACTCTTTACAAAAAATAATTTTGTGATTTATCTGACCATCCATTCATTTGGATTACAGATAAAATTAAACTGTTAGGATGTAAGGGGATGCACTGAGGGCCCAACGACAGTGTGTTGCGCTGACGTACAGGTGACCAGAGTTAGAAAGCAAGCTCAGGTTTTCACATCAGGAGGCAGGCCAATCAAACCAGATGCCACATGGTCAACTGGTGCCACAGGGACCCCTGAGGTAGGCCAAATGCATGGAGCCGAGGTCACAAAAGACTCTCCCCATGACACAAGAGAAGGAAGGACAGTGGAGGAACAAAAAACATTTGACCAGCTGTATAACAGCCCGGGGTTCCTGGACTCCTCTAGGTCGTAGTGCCTGTCGCACTTCATCCTAGTCCAAGTAAGTAGATTGCTGGGGAATGGAGTGTCCCCCCCCCCCCCAAGGAACCTGCCATGGAAAGAAAGCTGTGGGAGACATCGGGGAGGCCACAGGACCGGGGGAGGGTGGGGGTGGAGAACCAGCAGGCCTGAACAAAGTATGTCCCTGGGACCAGGGTATATCCCTTACAAACATGGCTAGAGAACAAAAAGCACTAGGGAAAAAATTCCACAATGGATTCTTTATAGTGTATAGTAGAGCATTGTTCTATATAGAATGCCATTCTTTTCAAAATGCTGTTGTACCACAGTTCAAAGGTCATGGAATAGGATTGTACCCTTCTGTGGTAAAACAGCATTCTAGAACCTCTAGAGACTGCACAAGTTCATTTCATTGTGAAAGAGAAAAAAAACAATGCGTACATTTTACATAATACTATACACTATAAAAATACAAAATGAGCGCAGCTTTATGCACAACCAGTGTATTCTGCCACAGAGGGGTTCGGATTCCTTCTGACCTCATGGTTAGCCTTTGTTCTGTATAAGAATCAGCCTGCTCAAAATCCTTGCTGCGTACATTCTAAACCATTGTGTGCATTCCGAACAGTTGTTCGGCACAGTTCAAAGGTCATAACATTTTAAATTACTCATTCACCCCACACCCAGTTGCTTAGTAACCACCCTGTGCCCAAAGTTACTTTTAGCATCTAAAAGACTCTTTAATCATAGAACAGAACAAAGAAATGGCATTTTTTGCTTTGTTTTTTTTACTTTGAGAGAACGGATGCTTCAGCGACTTCTGTGTAGAAAAAAACATTTACTATAGAAAATAAGAAATGAACAACCAAACACAACTCGGCATGTGTTTCCATCTCTGTGTTGAGATGACAGCATGAACCTCTCGAGCTTAGCTTACGAGGTTCTTATGCTGTCATCTCAACCCCTTGATGGAAACACAGCATTGTTCTGTATGGATGCCCATATGTTAATCTATACTTTACTCGAGTTTTGCTCTTGAGGTTCCTATTCTGTCATCTCCACCCTCTGATGGAAACACAACCTTGTTCTGTATGGATGCCTATATATTGATCTATACTTTACTTGAGTTTTGCTCTTGAGGTTCCTATGCTGTCATCTCCACCCTCTGATGGAAACACAGCCTTGTTCTGTATGGATGCCTATCTATTAATCTACACTTCACTTGAAACATAGAAACATAGAATTTGACGGCAGATAAGGACTGCATGGCCCACCCAGTCTGCCCATTTCCCTACCTACTGGATAAGCTGCAGATCCTAGTTAACCAGCAGCCTACTTCTTCCTACCCCCACCCCCTAGAATGGCCTCATGACTGTCCCATGCATGCTTGAATTCTACCACTGTTTTTGACTCCACAACCTCCTCCGGAAGGCTGTTCCATGCATCCACAACCCTCTCTGTGAAAAAATACTTCCTTAAATTACCTCTGAGCCCCCCTCCCTCTATCTTCAAATTGTGCCCTCTTGTTCTTGCACACCTCTTTTTTGAAAGATGCTACCTCTTGGACTTTGTTGATTCCCTTGAGGTACTTGAAAGTTTCCATCATGTCCCCCTCTCCTCCTTTCCTTGAGGCTATACATATTAAGCTCCTTTAGTCTCTCTTCATATGTCTTCCGGTTCAGACCCTGCACCATTTAGTGCCCTCCTCTGGACATCCTGTCTATGTCTTTTGCGGAGATTGGGTCTCAGACTACTGCGAGTACTCAGATGGGGTCTCACCAGCTGTCTGTACAGAGCGATAATAACTTCCTGTTTTCTACTGGTGATGCCTCTCCCATGCATCCCAGTATCCCCCAGCCCTCCTTGCTGCCCTCTCACATTGCTTGCCCACCTTTAGGTCATCTGATATGACTACCCCAGGTCCCTTTCCATTTTTGCTGTTGTTAGCATCTCACCCCCATTGTGTACTCTTCCTGGGTTTTGTTTCCCAGGTGCATTACCTGCACTTCTTAGCATTGAATCTAAGCTGCCATACATTTGACCATTCCTCTAACCTTGCCAAGTCCCTTCTCATCCTTTCCACCCACCTTGTGCATCAACTCTGTTGCAGATCTTTGTGTCATCTGCAGAGAGACATACTTTCCTTCCAGACCCTCTGCAATGTAAGCTTATAAAGACATTGAAGAGGACTGGTCCTAATACTGAACCCTGCGGTACCCTCTAGTAACCCCCTTTCTTCAGAGTGGCTCCATTTACTATTACCTCTGTGTCCTATTCTCCAGCCAACTCTTTACCCAGGCTGTCATCTTGGGACCCGCTCCCAGGCTGGCTAACTTGTATATTAATCTTTTGTTGGGACTGTGTCAAATGCCTTACTAAAGTCCAGCTAGGCCATGTCCACAGCCCTTCCCTGATCTACTACTTTGGTCACCCAGTCAAAGAAATCTATCAGATTCGTCTGTCATGACCTTTGCGCTGTGAATCCATGCTGCCTTGGGTCCTGTGCCCCTCTGGCCTCTAGATACTTGACAATTCTTTCCTTCAGAAGTGATTCCATCATTTTCCCTATCACTGAGGTTAAACTAACAGGTTTGTAGTTTCCTGCTTCTGCCTTGCTCCCACTTTTGTGAAGGGGAATCACATCTGCCCTCCTCCAGTCCTCGGGTACCACCTCATCCTCCCATGATTTGTTAAAGAGGGTAGTCAGTGGTGTCACTAGTTCTACCCTTAGTTCTTTTAGAATTCTGTTTTGCTCTTGAGGTTCCTATGCTGTCATCTCCACTCTCTGATGGAAACACAGCCTTGTTCTGTATGGATGCCTATATATTAATCTATACATTACTTGAGTTTTGCTCTAGAGGTTCCTATACTGTCATCTCCACCCTCTGATGGAAACACAGCCTTGTTCTGTATGGATGCCCATATATTAATCTATACCTTACTCGAGTTTTGCTCTCGAGGTTCCTATGCTGTCATCTCCACCCCTTGATGGAAACACAGCCTTGTTCTGTATGGATGCCCATATATTAATCTATACATTAGTAGAGTTTTGCTCTTGAGGGTCATATGCTGTCATCTCAATCCCTTGATGGAAACACAGCAACACAGCCCTGCTGTATATGGTTGTCCATAGATTGTTCTCTACATATTTAAATCCTGTTCTTTCTGTTCCAGTTTGTAATCTGGTTTTTAATAAAAGATAAGTACAGAAATAAATCCTGTTATGGTTACGTCCCCCCACACACACAATTGTTGTTTATTTAAGAAACATCTATGGCCAAACTGTCAGATACACATCTTCTGATACTAGCTTGTGTGTTTCAAATACTATGCTCATGTTGTTTATATCTCTAGACAAGCATAACAAGGACGTGTAGTAAACTTCCAGATTCATTTGGTTGCTTAGTCCCTGAGCCATAAAGGTTGCCGTGCTTTGCAATGCTTAGATTGTTACATACATAATCAATAAACGGTCTCCCAACTCTCTCACTGCGCTCTGAGTTATTCCTTAGCCTCACTATAAAACATGCAAGTCTACCAACATTGTACCCAGTCAGGCCCGAGGAGAAGTACAAATTCAGCCCTTTGGCTAACAGTAAATTCCCTCTGGAACTCCACCCCCCCCCCCCCCACTTTACCAGCACTAAAGCTTAGGCTCTGTTTTTCCTGTGAGACAAATGTGTGTGTGTGTGGGGGTGGGGGGGAGTTCTCAGTGGTGGTATAACACCTTTCCTTCCCTTCAGAACTGACCATGCTGAACTGGAAGCTGTCTGAATTATTAATATTTTCTTACTTTGAAACAGTGCTGGAATTCACCTCATTGCTGGCAAATAGGAAGCGTGTTTGCTTCCCCAAGTTCATGAGGAGGCAGTACAGTGCAGTGGTTTAAGGCTCTGAGCTGCAAACCTGGAAATCTGGGTTTGAATCCCACAGCCCCCACTTGCATACTGTGTGACCCTGAGCAAGTTACCTAATTTCCTTGTGCTCCCAGGTCGCACCTGTAAATAAGTTTTCAGCTTAGTTTGTCTCTCCTGGTTTAAAAAAACAAAAAAACAAACAAAAAAAATGTCCTGGATGTGGGACTTTGCATGGGCAGAACACAGAAAACTGTTCTAATAGGATGCCTTCTGTCTTGCAACTGCTCCCCCTAGTGGACACGGTGGAAGAAGCCATGTGGGCAGGAACATATAGCCCAGTATTCACACCCGATATTGGCACCAACAGAACTTAAATGTTCTGATTGGCTCACCCTACTACTACCTGGCCTGCCCAGCCAGTGACTAACTCTGTGTAGCTTGAGGGGGTTACCCAGGGCAAGTACTAGGGACATCAGAGAGGATGGGATTGGAATTTGTGGATGTTCCAAAAGAGTACCTGCCTCCACAAGAAAGAATAACTACAGAGTTAAAAAAAAAAAAAAAAAAAAAAAAAGATTACAAGAATTAATTCAAGGGCAGCATTTTCAGACTCCCCAAAATCATGACATCAATTATAATCCTCACTCTCCTTTCCCAGAGAAGGCAGTGTGATCCATCTGCCATTAGCTAACCCAGAACTATAACCTAGGAGATCCCAGGTTCAAATCCTCATTACAGTGGAAGCTTGTTAAACACACTGCCTCCGTGCATTGCAAATGTGTGTCTTCCACTGAATTCTTCAGACACTGTATCGGCTATTCAAATTCGAATCCAATGATCTCCAAGAAAGCACTAAAAGCAGTATGCAACATGCCCTCGAGGGAAGCATGTGTGTGGTCAGTATTGATGGGGCTGTAATTTCCTTATTGAATACAAATGCTGGATCATGCCGTTTGGTTCATATAGAGGTGACTCAGTGTTTGTAGACTCTTGTGAAATTACTGCCATTCTGGAAACACATCCCCCAGAACACCTGTAGAAATCTAACCACAGTAACATTACTCATTTAAAACACACACATACACCCTCTTTCATCAGGTATTCGTTTTGAGCAGGCTCCACCGTGAAGACCGTGGCTCACTCCGTGACCCTGAATAAGTCGTGTGGCCTTGCTCTGCTTCAGGTCCCTCCCGCAGTTATAAATCTGGGTGAAAGCAGGACCGATGCAGAAAGCAAGATGGTTCATCTCATTGGGGTTATGTTATAAAAAATTATTAAAAAGCAAACAAAACCAAGGGGTTGCACACCCCAAATGTTAAATCATTGAATACTAGAAATAACATGGACAGTATACAGAGTATTTCTTACTATTCATAGGTATTTGGGGATCCTAAACAAACAAAAAAACTAAAAACAAACAAAACTCTACTCCTCCCCAAGTGGCCATGGGTAGTCCCTTGGCAAACCTCCCATTCCCAACCCAGCCATTTACTGCACTACAGCCCTACCATACACATCTTATTTATATTACATATATCTATCATATATATGTGTGTGTGTATGTGAGAAAAATCAGTAAAAATGTTGTCTCCTGATTGGATGAAACATCACATGGCTGTGGATTATCCAATGACTGCACACCTGCACGTCCTTATATTTTTCACCTCCCCAAACAATTTTAGCCATTCTATATGACAGATAATCTACTATAGAGCATGTGGTTGTGCTCTGAAATATGCATGTGCTGGGTGGTTGAACGCACATGGCCTGTGGCCTCTTGCCTTACAATGCGCACCAAAGTGTGCTTATATTAGAGCATGACCGCATGTCCTGCAGCGAATTATCTGTTACATACATACATCTGTCTATGTCCTTCCTGATAAGCGGTCTCCAGAACTGGACCCAGTACTTCAGGTGGGTCTTACCAGCAATCTATTTAGAAGCAACACCACCTCCCTCTTTCTACTGGAGAAACCTCCCCCTATACACTCCAGCCTTCTACTAGTCTTCCCAACTGCCTTGCTGCACTGTCCGGTCACTTTGGGTCATGCCTGGAATTCAGGGGTAATGTTAGAAGGCACTTTTTCTTCCACACAGTGGTGAACTACTGGAATAGCCTGCCAGCAGAGACAGTGTGAATTAAGACAGCGCAGGCCTTTAAGATCAACCTGGATGAACTCTTGTTTACCAAAGGAACCAATGGATACCCTGGTTACTAGATGGGGTAGGGAATCTCTAAAATGCGTCTGTGTTTGCACAGCATACTGATTGTATCCCTGCTTATGAAGGGGCAGGATGCAAGATTTGATGAACCAAGAGTCTCCTTAAAACTTAAACCTCCCTGTCACCATTTTACGGCAGGAACATGACCCAGTAAGAATGCAGAACACTATCCAAGAACGTTCAGTAACGCTCAGTGGGGGAAAGGAATCCCACACAAATGCAAATGAGCCCAGGGAGAGGAATACTGGGGCTACACACAATATGGCCTGTGCAGTTTTACCCACATTGACAGATTGCTTCTTAAAAAAAATTCCCAATGCTATTTATGCTTTCACTAGTAGGGAGACCTAATATACCTAATACCACACCCCTCCCCACAATCAGGGCTGGTACTGCAGCTACTGCGGAGAGGGCCTCCATTTCAGCAGTTTCCTGAGGGAGGACAGCACTCACTCTCATATAATGTCTTGGTTACCATCAAAAATACACAGAGACACTGGGTATTAAAAAAATCCATTGTACATTTTATTAATAAATAATAATGCCCAAAAATGGCAAACATTCACGCGGGTACAACAGCGTGCAAAACGACAAACACACCACTCAGGGTATGGATACCCAGTGTCCTGTGTGATTTTTACAGTGACCAGCCCAGGGAATTTATGTGAGGCGAACATTGTCCTCTCTTGCCAAACTGTTTCCTGTATGTGACTTGCACCACGTCATGTGGACGCCCCCCCCACCCGCACCGGCCCTTCTTTTCTTGCCACATTTCAGCAGCACCTGAGCACCTGACAGATAAAATGCCCTTTTGAATCAGGGTTCATACTGAAGCTACTACATAAACATCATACAACGTAGTAATACTCAAGTATCAGCCACACGCACTACCCTGCAATGTACACATCACAGAACTGTGTGCCCCAGGGATGTTTAAACTGATGCAGTTATTTCCCGGAACTTAATAAAAAGGTGATATAAACAGTACACATAATAGATTTCTGTGGGATGTGAAAAATGTCCCACTCAAGAGACAAACACCTTCATAACTCTTAGCAGGACTCCCCCCCCTCATTCAGTGGGCAGCTCACATGCAGGAACTTATGATGCATTGTGCGTCTTCGCAGGCACACATACAGTATACGGTACTTTAACATATGTCTCATTATACTGAACGAATGGGTAGGGGGGGAGACACCATGTGTGTGCGTCTCTCAGACACTGGTATAGTTCTGGGAATGAGGCAGATAAGGTAGCAGAGCAGGTTGCCTCTATTTGCGACACGGACCTAAATGTTCACTTTGGAAGGTGATTGGTGCTTTTTGTCTCCCCAGTCTTTGAAGACTGCTTTCACAGTTCCTGCCTAGGTTGAAGGCAACATTAAGGGCACCACTTGAGTTCAGTTAGACACATCCCCATCGTATTAGAGCAGGATCTTACTGGTGTACTTAAAGCAGGTGAAAATATTATTTAGATCAGTAGCTAAGGCAATGGGCCACGTTTCATTAAACCTTTACACTTCCAGCCCAACCCCCCAGATTTTTTAACCTAAGCAGATGGTGATTCTCAAGCAAACTCCTTCAAATGCCCCACATTCCTGTTTAGTTTCATCCCCAAACCACCAGGAGACTCCTACTCCTATTTTGTCCTTCAACATTCTGGTGCCCTTCAGTGCATATTCAACAGGCTCTTTGTGAAGTTTATTGAATTAAAACTTGGTGACCTGGATACACACCATTGAGCCAAGGGTCAACCGTAACCTTTTTTTGCACTAGTCAGCAGGGCAAGTTGATTCAAAATTACAATAGCCCACAGGTGGTTGCACTAGCCCTTAATTATAATGGTAAATTTTGATCACTTATACAGGAAACAATGCAAGCAAAGCCACGAAATACTCTGATTACTGCACATTTCTTCTGCTCCCACATTGCTTCCAGCTCCCCAGCAGGAAAAAAAAAGGCGGCAATGCCATCCATCACAGACAAAGAGCCCCCCCCACCCCACTGTTTTGTACCATGGCCTCCTCTTCCTGACCTCCACACACACACACCAAAAGAGGCAGGATATCAAAACAGCAAATGTTCAATCAAGCAGTCCTAGCTCTGCGCTCACAATAGCTGACATCATCATGCACCTCACCACACTCTCACCACCACCCACAGGGCGATGAACAGAGTCAGGCAGAGAAAGACAGTCTCGGTCCCCACCCTATAGTCAACTGGAGACCTGCGCTTTTTAATGTTTTTGTACAATCTCAAGTGAGCCAGGAGCACATCTAAGATTTCTTTGGGTTGGGGGCTAGAGAAACCCAAGGGGCTTGGGAAATAGAAAACTATGACATGTTATTTGTAAAAGCATTGATTTTAATATGCTCTGCCCCAACAATAACATATTTTTCTTTAACATTGTCCTTTCATCAGCCCAGGAGAAACAATACACAGACGCAACACTATACTATTTCTATTTCTGTATAGGATGATCTATGCACCCCAGGAATGCCTATTTCAAGGTTTCAAATTATGTATTTTATCAAGGTTTATTTTTGTACCATACATGATACAGAGCTTTGTTTTTAGGCTGAAAGGACATGATGAGTGGGATATGGGTGAAACTGTATGGATGGTGATGGCTGGCATAGTCCATTTAAAAGAGCTGGGGACCCCCCTACACTTGCCAGTAAATACAGGTTACTCACCTGTAACAGGAGTTCTATGAGTGGTATATGTTGTTCATCCACAGTAACTGGCAGTTTCCTTGCCGCTTTAAATCTTTTCACTCTACATGATTTCTGGCAAACAGTTATATCTTTCAACAAGACTCCCTCTGCACATGTAGCGACGGCAGAAACTGAGCGAACTGGCAGCAGCTCGGGCGGGATTCGAGCATTAAATACACAGTCCCCTCATACAAACTAATTAAGCCTGCAAGCAGACAGCTCTTAAAGAGACAGTACGTGGAGGCTCAAATAGCACTCACTTGGAACCACATTTAAACAG
Source organism: Neoceratodus forsteri (assembly GCA_016271365.2). Lineage (NCBI taxonomy): Eukaryota > Metazoa > Chordata > Ceratodontiformes > Ceratodontidae > Neoceratodus > Neoceratodus forsteri. The sequence goes on along the minus strand of CM028131.1, from coordinate 151,578,718 downwards.
CTCAGACACTGAACATCGCCCAGACTTGGAGCATTCAGGCAAGCTCCTGGAAGACTTTTGGGAACCCCCATTTGCAGAGGGGTTACACTACAGATATCTAAAAGGCAGAAATAGGGTACTGGAGGGTAGCATCTTTCAGAAAAGGAGATGTCCAAGAACGAAGGGGCATGACATGAGGCTGGAAGGAGGTAGACTAAGGAGTAGCGTGTGGAAGTATTTCTTCATGGAAAGGATGGTGGATGCATGCAATAGACTCCCAGCAGAGGCGGTGAGGGCAAACAGTGGGGGGGAATTCAAGCATGTATGGGACAGGCATAGCAACAGGAACGAGGAGGTAAAGCCGGAGATCAAGTAGGGTCTGTGGTTTCTTACAGTAGGCAGGGAAAATGGGCAGACTGGATGGACCTAGCGGTCCTTATCTACTGTCAGTTTCTATGTTTCTAATTTCAACATACACTCATAACGTTTTTTTTTTTATATTTTTATCCCCAAATGTTCAACATAGCCTTCTTATGACCCTGCATAGCCTTATGACCCCACCTCATGAACACGGTTGGAAAACATTTTCAAATCCTGCCCAAAAGATGATTTCGCGCTACAAGTGTGAAAAAACATTTTGGCCAGGATTTGAAAAATGACAACTGTGTCATGAGGTGTGTTGAAAAGTTGGAGTCAAAATATTTAAAATCACCACACTTACCAGCGTGCATTGAAAAACTGCAACATAGGCTAACTGTTTTCTCATATTTTTATCCCAAATTTTAAACACAGGTTTCTTATGATCCCACATAGACTTCTTATGACCCCACCTCATGAGCAAGGGCAGATAAAATTTTGAAATCATGCCCAAAAGGTGATTTTGTGCCACAAGTGCAAAAACACATTTTGGCCAGGATTTGAAAAATGACAGTTGTCACATTGATGGGGTGCTGTGAAGAAATGACTATGCTGAAAATTTGGGGTCAAAATCTTGAAAATTACCAAAGTTACAACCATGCGTTCAGAAACTTAAATGTAGACTCATACTGTTTTTCAATATTTTAACCCCAAATTTTCAACATTGCCTTCTTATAGCCCCACCTCATGAACAAGGGCAGAGAAAATATTCAACTCCTGCTTGAAAGGCGATTTCACACCGTGACCGTGAAATCGCCTTTTGGGACATATTTGCCTAATTTCACTGCCATTGTTCATGAGGAGGGGTCCCAAAAAAGGTACGTTGAAAATCTGGGGCAAAAAATGACCAAGTTATGATGACAAGTTCAAACCCCATTGAAATACACTGAACTGCATACCTGATTTCCTCAATTTGCGGTCCGGCAGAGTGAAGATATGTCTCCATCTAGAGAAGATTACAGTGTTGGACCCCGATAGGCAAGTAAGGGCTTGGGGTGGGTGCTGAGTGGGAGGGTTGGGTGGGGGACAGTAATGGTGAAAGCGGCAGCAGACATCAATGGATGGTTCTTTTTACAGGGTGTATTAAAAAAAAAAACTACAAGGGATGTTTTTTTTGTTCGATGACACTGGGGGATTGAGTAGCCTCAGTGTCAGTGCTTGATCTAAGCAACACTGGGGAGGGTCCCCAGTGTCGCAGAATCAAAACCGGGCAGTATGGGGGGGAAGGTAGCAGCCAGCATAGGGGATTGGGCGTCCCATGCCAGAATATTATCAAGCATGGTAACCGGCATTAGAGACTGGGCACCCCCATGCTGAAATATTAACATGCATGGCAGCTGGCATGGGGGACTGGGCACCCAGTATTAACATGCATAGGTTTTCTCAATGTTTGGTGGCACTGTGGGTGAGCTCCCTGGTGTCTCGCAATGAAAATGGGCAGGGTGGGGTTAAAGCCGGCACTGGGGACTATGTTGGGGAGGACCACAGCAGGCTGATCATGACAGAGAAGCTGTGCTTTCTCTGCGGTGTTATGTGGATCAAAGGAAAGAGCCACCCTATGATTGGGTCGTCTCTCTCCTTGAACTACTTGAAGTTTCCACCAAGTCAGAACAGTGTCATGATAAACCCTGCTAATGACTGGTGTGACACTGACAAGTCCCTTGCAGACTGCCCTTCACTGGTCTGGCACTGTCACACCCCTCAAAACCCAACTCTCACAGCAAAACATTCGCTATGCGCACAACAAACATAAAAGTGGGATGACCAGGAGAACAGGTTCAGGGAGTCAGACGTGTATATCTTTTACGATCTGCAGGGATCAAAAGGCAGGGAATGATGCAACATTTTTTGATCAAGCAACATTTGTGATTTTATCACTTTTCAAACCCAACTGAATCGGACTGAAAAGAACCCTTGCACTTGTCTTGAAGGGGATTCTGCACCAGGGAAATGATAGTTTCCACTGATTGCAAGATGGTAACACTACACCAGGCCATGTGATTAGGACTAGACATGTAAGAGTGCTCCCGAGGTAATCTTCATTCACATTTTAATCTAGCATTTACAAGAAGCGTCAAGTCAAACAGGGCACGACAATTTTTAAAACCCATCAATTTCAAAGTACTAAGATTCCCACCCTATACCTATTCAGTGAAATAAAACTTTTTTTATTTGTCTAGAGGCTACTGAGGCAGGTAAAGTAGGCAGGGATGAGAGTGGAAGCGACTGGCATACCAGTAGTATGACAAATCTATATGGTGTCTCCCTGCATTACCGGCATCAGGCTCCAATTCAGCTTCACCAAGAGGATCACATAGGTCAAGTACCGGGAATGATGCAGCTCAACAGTAACTCAACTGAAGTCACTGGGTTCTGGAACTCGCAAGTAATTAAAAAATCACTATCAGGCAGGGAAACAGCAACTTTCACAAGAAAAAAACAGGACACATTTCAAAACAAACATATTAAACAATACAACAGTGAGATTAAACAGATCACTGTGCACATGCCCACATTTCCAATTATGTTACAAAACAACACAAGGTTTATGCCCCCCGTTAACTATGTTCTGAGAAAATGGAGGGATAAGCACATCAAGACAGATCTAAGGTTTATAATGCAGCAGCAGATGACACTGGCGCTTTATAAGATTGAAAAGTTGGACCTTGAACAAGACCTCGATTATGAGGCTGGATGATTTTGACAGCAGGTGTCTAAAAGGGGAACTTAAGCATATGATGGCAGGAGAATGTGCGCAACAAAGCAGTAGGAGTAGGGCTGTCGTTTTGTCATGGAACACTTTGGTGAAAATCATGATTTTGTCATGGTCAGTGGAACCGTGTGTTAAACGGTTACCTCTATTTTGATATATCTTTATACAAGCACATCAGCAAAGGTTTTAATTTAGTATGCCCCTTGCACCAACTGACCCTTGAGTCCATCAGCCCAATTGCTCCATCCAGCCCCGTTACCTGCCATCCTCAGAACTTACACACTGCTCCATGTTCCCCACCTGGATGATCCCTCAAGGTAAGGGCCACCGGGGGGGCCAGCCCAACTCCTCTGGTGGAACTGAAGTTTCGGTTCTGGAACAGGAGCCTGATCAGCGGTGGGGAACCTGTGGCAAGCAAAGGGGGCAGCATCCTGCATGGCTGGGGCTTTTCTGCCATTTTTCTCCAACCCTTGGACTTCAAGTGGGCCCTGAACTAATGCACAGGATGCACTCATAAGTGCTATGTGCATCAGGCCGGTGATGTCCCTCTCCCTCAATCTGCTGGCTCCACTTGCGCTGCCACCTGTGGTCACCCAGGTGGCGACAGTGCATCAAAGGCCAGGCACCTACCCTTCCTCGAGAAGGTGAGCATCTGCTGGGTAGGATGGTGGAGTATCCTAATTGACCCTCCGGCGACCCAAACATTCTCAAACCCAGGTTGCCAGTGTCACAGGTGGTAGCACTACAGCTGCACTGTCCGTCTGGCTCATGTTTAAATGTTTTTAGAAATTCATTGTCAGGCCGGTCCAATGAAAGAATGCAGCACTTTGTGCTGCCATCTCAGAGACCAGGCTTCACATGCAAGTCCCAAAATCCCACACTGGGGCTGACTCGGGATTAAGTGCAGTGCAGTGGTGAGGTAGAAAATTATGGATTTGTCATCTGCAAACAAAAAGACTAAGGTGCTTTAATGGAAAGTGTTCAAAATCATTAGGTTGTCAAGAGAAATGCCAAAAATCATTAAGTTTTCATACAAATGGGGAAAAACACGGAATTCCATGACTTCAGTAACAAAGGTACAGCCCGAAGTCTGAGCAAGAACAGGCAAGAACTTGCGGGCATTTAGTAAATTCAGTGGAAGCATACCAGTGAAGTAGCTTACAAGAACAGCAGTGCTTAGGATCCGTAAAGGATGGAAGCAGAGAATAAATACCCAAAGTGCCTGGTTTTTGTGCATCTCTGCAAAACACATGCAGACACTCTAAGCCACAAAGCCACTGCAAAGCATCATAGGTATGCAAATCTACGTGTGGGGCAGGCTAGGCTTCACCAGAACAAACACTGGCTTAAAACAGTTCTCAGGCAAAACAGGAAAGAACAGGCTGCTTGATGGTCCAGCAGCAACTGTACTGTACTGGCCACCTGGGTTTTGAAGTGGACTTGGGGACAGGCCATGGTTGAGACAGCTGCTGCTCAGCAGTACGTCTCAACCAGGGATGGTTGGCGGGGGAGTTCCAGCCCCACAGTGAAACCTGCAGGAAGAGCAAGAGGGCTCGATTTGGTGGCGCGTACAAACTAAGGACAGGGCCAGTTGGCTACACAACACATCATGGGAGGTGGAAGGGACGGGGGAAATGAAGGGGAAAAAAAGATGCAACACAGCCAACCTGGTAGTGCAGCCACTTGCTATACTGGTGACCCAGGCTTGGGAGAGGACTTGCGTTACTCGGGGCAGGCCATGGGAGAAAGGACTGAGCATCCTCAGCACAGCTCTCCTTATTCGGGAAGTGGGTAATGCCATGTCCCGCTATTCGACTGTCATTAAGCCAAGCTGGGTAGCAGCGCAGTGAGCAGGCAGGCGGAAAATGGGGAGGCCACCGGACTCCAGTAGCATAAATGTACACTAGCATATACCTCACGTATAAAACTGGAGGAAAAACACCCTGACTGGCAGGATGAACTGGCACCCTCATGGTCCCCACACCACCTACCCAGGTCCAGGGTAAGCAGAGGAGGAGAGTCTTGCGGGAAGGATGATGGGGCTGGGGAGCCTTAGGAAAATGGGGTCTGAAGGGACAGTCAAAGAGAGAATGAGACAACAACAAAAAACTATGCATCACAAGCCATCGGAATGATGGTCTCTGCCAGACACTTGAGCTCTGCTCCATGTTGATCCCTGACAGATATAACGTGTGTGTGTGTGTGGGGGGGGAGTTATGGGGCTGGGAGTTTGCCAGTGAGAGGTCCTAAAAGCAGAGAAGGTAACAACTGAGAGTGAGGGGACAGGTATATGGGGGGAAAACTGGAAAGGATATAAAAACCTGTTCTCGGGCAACTGTTCTGCTGAGCTCTGCCCTGCACAAGGCTTTATATACCCATAATGCTCAGCATTAGGGTTTAAGGATTAGAGACAGAGAGAGATAGAGAGAGTGTGTGTGTGTGTGTGTGTGTGTGTGTGGCGTGCGTGTGTGTCTGAGACACACACAAAAATCAAGCAATCAAAAAAGAATTTGAGTTGTACTTCCAAGGACGGGATCCCAAGTTGGGCAGGACATTTGTAAAGGATAAGTAAGCAATCAATTGCCAAGAAATCTGATTAAAAACAGAAAGAAAAAATAAAAGGGGGAGGGGGATTCATAGACCAGGAATTAGTGCTGAAGCAAACTGTGGAGGCTTGACCTGGCCGATGAAACACCTAACTTGGCTCCCTGAGGATTGTGAGGCTCACGATGGAATGGTTTTCTAATGTTTACTCTCTCATTTATTGCACCTCCACAGTTAGAAATACAAAATTTGATGGCATATAAGAACTGCTTGGCCAACCCAGTCTGCCTTTTTTTTCCATTTAAGTTTTCAAGGCCCCAATTTTTTCCCTGCCTGCGTGTGTGGAGGCATGTGCACACTGTGGAACTCGGATGCCCTCCCGCTACTTGCTGCCTCTTCTCACCTACACCGACCATTGGGGACCTCCACCCAATGGCAGCGGAACTATGGGGGCCACAGCCTTCGGGACAGCAGAGCTGCCTTCAGCTGCTCAATCCCGCCCCTTCCCTCCCCACCCCTCCATGCCAGCTCTCCGACGACCAGAGTTCGTTCCCAAACCTAGGTCGCCAGCTTGACATGAGGCAAACCGTCCAGCGCCTCAGCCCTCTGTGCCACAGAGCCCAGTCTGCCCTTTTCTCCCAATTCACACTATTACCCCAGACCGTACCCAATCTACAGCTCATTCTCCTTACCCCCCCCCTTCCTTTTCATTATGATTCTCCTGTGGTTATCCCATGCATTCTTGAACCTCACCACTGTTTTCACCCCCACCACTTCTGCTGGAAAGCTGTTACAGGAATCTACAGCACCACTCTTTCTGTGAAGAAGTACTTTCTCACATCTCTCCTGAATCTACCACTTCCAGCTTCATAGCAAGACCCCTTGTTCTTGAGCATTTTTTCTGATGAAAAATACTTCCATCCTGTACCTTATTGACCCCGTAACTTATTTTAAGGTCTCAATCATATTCCCCTTCTCCCTCCTCTCTTCCAAGGTGTACATATTTAGGTATTTTAGTCTTTCCTCATAAGGCTTTTGATGCAGACCCTGTACCATTTTAGTCGCCCTTCTCTGGACTGCCTCCACTCTGTTTATGTCCTTCTGGAGATGTGGTCTCCAAAACTGGACACAGTACTCTGAGTGGGGTCACAGATTCTGTCGGCTGATAAAGACTGACAGGCCCATCCAGTCTGCCCATTTACACTAGCTCACAAAGTGGCCAGTGACCTTTACTGGTCACTGGCTTAGCTTTTTCTTCTTACCTCTGTTATTCCTTTGTTTCTGTCCCATGCATGTTTAAAGCCTACCACAGTACGGGCTGCCACCACCTCCTGAGGCAGGCTAATCCATGCATTCACCGCCCTTTCTGTGAAGAACCTATTTAATAGTTTCCCTGATGCAGCCACCCTTCAATCTCATGATGTGTCCTCTTGTCCTGGCACCACTAGTGAGCTGAAATATGTCGTCTCCTTCCACCTTGTTTATGCCCTTGAGGTACTTGAATGTTTATATCATGTCACCTCTCTCCCTCCTCCGTTCCAGCATGTACAAATTTAGGTCCCTCACTCTCTCCTCTTAAGGCTCGTGATGTAATCCGTTCACTATTTTGGTTGCCCTCCTCTGTACCGTCTCTATTTTGTTAATGTCTTTTTGAAGGTGTGGTCTCCAGAACTGCATATAGTATTCAAGGTGAGATCTCACCATGGTCTTGTACAGTAGAACCATTACCTACCTCATTCTGCTTGCGATTCCCCTTCCAATACATACCAAGATCCCACTGCCTTGGCAGTCTGTCTAGCGGCTTTCAAGCCATTTGTGAGTATGACCCCCAAGTTTCTCTCCTCCTTAGTTACAGTCAGCAGCTCCCTCCCAATCCTGTAGCATGCTCCAGGGTTCCTGCTCCCCACATTCACGATTTTGCATTTCTTTGCATTAAACCTTAGCTGCCATGCCCCTGACCATCTCTCCAATCATTCCTGGTCTCTTCTCATCTTTTCCACCCCCTCCAGGGTATTCACCCTGTTGTAGATCTTGGTGTCGTCCGCAAACAGGCAAACCTTTCCCTCCAGCCCGCCTGCTATGTCACCGATGAAGACACTGAAGAGAACTGGCAACAGTACTGACCCATGAGGTACCCCACTTGTCACCTCCCTTTCATCTGACTGAGTTCCATTTACAACAACTCTGTTTTCTGTCGCTTAACCAGCTGCCAATCTGGTTCACTGGTCTTACCAGTGATTACCAAGCCACTGGTCTTACCAGCGATCTACACAGAGGCAACACCACCTCCATCTTTCTGCTGGTGATACCCCTTCCTATGCAACCCAGCATCCGACTAGCCATCCCCTACTGCCTTGTCACACTGCCTGGCCACCTTTAGGTCATCCAATATGGTTACCCCCAGGTGTCTTTCCTGCATGGTGTTCATGAATTCCGCTCAACCATTCTGTACTCCACCTCTGGGTTTCTGCACCCTAACTGTATTATTCTGCAATTTTTTCCCACTGAAATAGGGTATTATACAAACTGAAAAAACTGATTAGCAGTTACATGCATGAAAGGGCTGATTAACTGTGAAAATGCACAGCACTTGGCACAGACTGATTAGCCTTATTAAAAATAAAATGTTACTTTACACATGTGGTCTCTTGTGCTATGGACTCACTCAGAAACAAGCATTTGTCAATGCCGAATGTTTGCTTGCTGGCATTGGTATTGTAGGAGTTAGAGAGATGCATAATAGGAATGGCAGTGATGTAGTGAACTAACACTAACGTCAACCCCCACCCTGCAGGGAGTGAAAGGTGTTGGGGATGTGCCTTTGGGTCATTGGCCATAACGCTTATGCCATTCCACCTTACCCCACCCTGCAGATACCGACAGGTGTCACGCTGTGCTTTGGGGTCTTCGGCCCTTACGCTCACCCCATTCCATAAGGAAATAAGCTGAGATGGGTGCAGTACAGGAGATTGGGGTGAATGTTAGGGCCGAAGACCCCAAGGCACACCTCGATGCCTGTCTGTGACTGCAGGGTGGGGGTGGAATGCCGTGAGCATTATGGCAGATGAACCCAAGTCACACCCCCGACACCTGTCAGTATCTACAGGGTGGGTATTACGATTGGAAATCCTAATGCCCCAGGCATTTGTTGGTATTTTTGCTCCAATTTTTCAACATGAGCTTTTTTGGAACTCACCTCATGAACAGTGGCACTTATTTTGTAACTCAATCCTGAAAAGTGATTTTGCATAGCGACTGTGCCATTCGGCACCACAGGTGCAGAAACGCATTTCGGGCAGGATGTGAAAAATGGCAGCTGTACTGTTCATGAGGGGGTGTGGAAAAATGGCAATACTGAAAATCTGGAGTGAAAATATGAAAAATTGAAGTTAAGAGCGTGCATAGAAACTGCGCAACACACGCCTGTAACGCAATCATTTTTTTGAATTTTTCCACCAAATTTTCAACATGGGCATTTTGGGACCTCCCTCATGAACAGCAGCACTGTCATTTTGTTACCTGTCCCAAAAGTTGATTTCCCTAGCGACCCGCCATTCTGCTCCACAGGTGTGAAAACACATTTTGGGCAGGATATGAAAAATCACAGCTATACTGTTCATAAGGGGTGTGAAAAAATGTCAATGTTGAAAATCTGGAGTGAAAATATTAAAAACGTGAAATGACGTGCATAGAAACTATGCAACTCACATGTCATAACGGTATTTTATTACCATTTGCAACATGGGCTTTTTGGACCTCCCTCATGAAAAGTGGCACTGTTGTTTTGTTAATCAGTCCGAAAGGTGATTCTCGTGACTGACCGCGAAATCATCTTTATGGACCGGGAAACAAAATGACAGTGCCAGTGTTCATGAGGCAGGCCCCAAGAACCCCATGTTGAAAATTTGGGGCCAAAATTCCTAAAATGGCCGAGATATCAATCTGTTGAACCCCCCATTGACTCACATTATATGGCTTACCTTGAAATCTTCAGTTTGACGGTCAGCTTTGAAGAGTGCAGATGCCCTGGTTCAGAGAAAATCGCTCACCGACTTCCGGAGGTAAGTATGGGGTGGGTGGTGTGCAGGAGGTGAGTGCACAGAGGAGGATCGGGATGGGGAGGGAGAGAAGGAGACAACAATGAACCTTTTTTATAGGCAAAAAAACAAACAAAACAGCGAGCAGCGGTTTTCTTCATTTACAGGGAAAATCAAATTTTTATTATTAATGTGGGCACACTGGGGTGGATTTCCTAGTGAGCCACAATAGTGGGGGGGCGTGCATGCCAACACAAGGATTGGGAGCCTCAGTGTCGGATTTGCAGGAGTGTGTGGCAGGCGGCAGAAGCCGCCATTGTGGAAAGCCATGCCGCGGCTACTTTATTTATTGACATGTTTCACCAAGATAGGCGCACTGAGCAAACATGTTGCTCATAACTCCAGCCACACGCATTACAGTGCATGGCCTACTGTGCATTGTAAGGCGCGTGGCTGGTGTCGAAAATAAACAGGTTACTCACCTGTAACAGTAGGACCAAGAAGAAGTAGGAAGGTTGCATGAGAGAGTGGATTGGGGGGAAAAAGTCACAGTGGATAGGGTGAGGGAGGCCCTTCGGAAACTAAAAACTGATAAGGCGCCGGGGCCGGATGGACTACATCCGAGGGTTATGAAGGAACTGGCAGAGGTGCTGGCAGCTCCACTGACTGCACTCTAACACCTCTCTGCAGACGGGATGGGTGCCACAGGACTGGAGGGTGGCTTATGTAGTGCCTATATATAAAGGGGGGTCTAGGAAGGAGTTGGGGAATTAAAGGCCTGTCAGTCTAACATCTGTGGTAGGCAAGGTAATGGAGGGCTTTATCAAGGAGAGGCTTGGGAGGCAGTTGGAAAGGTTAGGACACCAGGATGATAAACAGTATGGCTTCATCCCGGGGAGATCGTGTCAGACCAGCCTCGTAGAGTTTTATGATTGGGTGACGGAAGCCTTGGAAAGACATAGGCCGGTGGATGTCCTATACCTAGATTTCAGCAAGGCGTTTGACTCAGTGCCTCATAATGGACTGATAGCAAAAATGAGGGAGATGGGGGTGGGAAGACAGGAGCTAAATTGGATTGAAAATTGGCTTTCGGGGCGCTAACAGAGGGTAATGGTGGGTGGGATACTATCCTCCCCCAGGAAGGTAATCAGTGGGGTCCCTCAAGGTTCAGTATTGGGGCCACTCTTGTTCAATGCCTACGTCTCAGATATAGAGAGGGGGGTTAGGAATATGTTGAGTCTCTTTGCAGATGATTCAAAACTGGGAGCACTGGTGGATTTTTAAGAAGCTAGAGAGACCATCTAGGGGGATCTGGATACCCTGGAGGGGTGGTCAAGGAGGTGGGGAGTGAAATTTAATGCCAGGAAATGTAAGGTACTTTATTTGGGGGTCAAAAACCCGGGCCATGTATACACCCGGTCACACTGCATGCCACATTGGGAGGATTTAGGGGTGGTGGTAGATGTCAAAATGAATAACTCTGAAAATTGTAGAAGAACTGCAGCCAAAGCAAACAGGATACTGGGTTGCATAGCCAGGGGAATTACGTCCAGAAGGAGGGAAGTGATCCTCCCTCTATATAATGCCTTGGTCAGGCCACAGCTCGAGTACTGTGTACAGTTCTGGAGACCTCATCTGAAGAAGGACACAGCACTGCTGGAAAGGGTCCAGAGGAGAGCAACCAGGATGATTCAGGGCATGGAGGGGAGGCCTTATGAGGAGAGGCTGGAAGAGCTTGGGCTTTACTCACTGGAGGAGAGGAGGGATAGAGGAGACATGATAAAGGTTTTCAAGCATGTAAAGGAATAATTAGGAGTGGAACCTGGGAGTTGTTTAGGCTGAAGATGGGGGGAGTAACCAGGGGCCATGAGTGGAAGCCTGAGGGGGGAAATTACAGGGGGGGCGCGTAGGAAGAATTTTTTCACTGAGAGGGTGGTGGAGCCACGGATTGCACTACCCGGGAGGCTGGTGAAGGAGGGCACAGTGGAGGGCTTCAAGAAGGGGTGGGATAGGTACAAGGGGAAACTGAATCTAGAGAAGACCCTCTTGGGGGCGGGGGTGGTGGTGAGGCAAGCAGCCACTAGGTTGCGGGCTTTCGAGCAGACAAGACAGATCATTTGGTCTATTATGCTGGCTTTTAGTATGTTAGTATATTAGAATGAGCTTGGCACATCCAGCAGACCTGGGTTTGATTCCTACAAACTCCACTTGCATACTGTGTGACTCTGAGCAAGTTACTTAACTTCCCCTGTGCTCCCAAGGTCTATCTGAAAACAGACATTTGTGTCTAGTGGGTCTTAACCGGTTATCAAAGAATAACAAATAAATAAATAAAAAGTACAGTTCGGGAAGTGGAGTCAGATGTTTCCATTGGTTACAACAAAAATCCCACAGCCAGCTTCAACATAAATTCCTGGTCTGTGCCATCTCCCTCTGTTTTCTTTGACTTTTCTCCTTTTTGCAATCTGATTTCTTGGCGACTGTGGCATCCTTCATTGGACTAGCATAGATACTGTACCTAGTTGTTAATGTTTGTGTGTGGGGGGGGGGGTCACACATGCCCCATTATCAGGTATTTAGTACAGAAAAACCAAAACTAAGTAACAAGGTTTTTTTTGCCATTACTGTACTCATATACTGTAACCACTTTTGCCACAGTTTTTATTCCATATTGTATCCCCGCTCCCCCTGAGACCAGGCCTGTTTTTCTCTCCTAACTGTATTCCTCACCTCCGGACCCTGACCTACTCTCAAGATCTCCATCTCCCACCCCTTCTCTAGCATGTTGTTCAAATCCTCTGCTGGTAAGTCCTCCTTCTCACTCCAGCTCTCCTCTGGAATAAGCTCCCTCTATTGGCTCTTCCCCATTGCTGGCAGCCCTGAAACCCTTGTTCAGTGAATTTACTGCTCAGATCTGCTCCTATCCATAATCCCTCCTCTTTTTATGTCCCCTGTCCTCTTCCAGATAAGTTTTTTTTTTGGGGGTCCCCAACTCGAGATTCATTTGTTTTTGCCTGAAATTTATGCTTCATTTCCTTCCAAGATTGTCACAGTTTTATATTTTTAAATATTCTGTTTTTTTTTACATCTTTGTAACTTATTATAGTTTGATTTATTTTTCTTGTATGAGATTGCCAGACTTTGCATGGTCTAATTTTTGTACACTCCCATTTATCCCTCCATTTGCACCTACAAATGAATCTTTAAACAGTAAATATTAAGAGCTGTTCTGACCCTATGTAGCTGGCTTCTAGTCGTTAACCAAGCCGCTGGTTGTGCTTTACTGGCACTAGCGATCATGGTGCCCTGTGCCAACCCCATTGCTGGGGCCCCTTTTCAGGAGTGAGGGAGCACCAAGAAACAGCCTCATCTCTGTGGTGGCCTCCAAATCTATTCCTGCACAACAATTTGTTGTCTACTACTATCAGTAGTAAGCTTCAGTTATTACTTATGACTGACTATAGCACCCTGTTTCTCCCATAATGTCAACTACTGCATTCCTGTTCTCCCCATACCTCTCAACTGTCCCATATTGCGAGGTACAGTTTCTCATTTTACTTCAACAAAGCTCCCTGTTCCACATTGAGAAGACTTGTCCCACATTCAATGCTAAGATAGTAAAGCAAAATTCTATAGAAAATGATGCAAAAATGTATTATTGAATTAACAGTCTTTGTGAACATAAAGGCAAACATTTTAACAGTGTTCTGAGTTTCTTTTGTAAAGATTTGATTAAGCGTTCCACATTTTGCCCATTTGTACCACCATTTTGAGAGCCAATGTTCCACATTTGGGGAACAAAAGGTTGAGAGGTATGGTTCTCCCCTGTTTCCCTTCCCCAGGCTGCACCCAGAAACAAACCTTGGCTCAGCCTCAGTGTGCCTTTACTAGTCATCGTTTAAAAAAAAAAAATTGTTATTACAATCTTCTTGAATTAGAATGTAATCTCCAAGAGATGAGGAGACTCACATCTCAGCAGTAAATTCTGGAGAAAACTGGACAGAGACACAGAGGACCAGAAAGAAGTAAAGTTGACTGGACAGCTGGTGCTTTTGGGGGGGGGCTCTGTGTTGGGTCTGGACAGCTCGCACTATGCTAAACACCAGCTTTGCAATCGTGGGAGGGGATCAATACATTCCTGAGTGAATCAGCAACAGCCAGGGTATTGATCCTGGATGTAGGCACTTTCAAACGGAGGCTTGGACTGCAAGCGCAAGAAGTGCCATGCCGGGCAGTGGGCACAGGAAGCGATATCACTTCCTGCGTCAACTGCTAGGCACATCTTTTGTCTGTGTTCCATGCCTTGGTTTCAAAATACCTGCGACTACAGCCTGTAAGAGTAGGCTACTGGGATCATGCTAGGAAAGTAAAAAAATCAGAAACAATAGTAAAGGAACAGAAACATGAGCATTGTGGCAGAATGTCTTATGCACTTTATGCGTTACAGGATGTTCACTCTTCCACTGCATCATGCCAGCAGCCGTTCATTTTTCAATAAAACAGCTAACTGCTTGCTTGCTTGCTGCTCTTAGGGCCAGTGTGCTGGATCTCATGATGCAATAAAAAAAATAATAATAATAATAAAAAGCTCTGCTGATACCAGCAATGATTTTTTTTCTACTGGCCATACCCCCTCTTTCAAACAGGAATTGTAAGCCTTACTCATAACACACCTTCAGGGTGGAGCAAGCGTAAAAGCCAAAATACATTTTCCGCTCAGCAGAGCCAAACGCCTTCTGTGTCAGTGCTAACAAGGTCATTGTGTGTGTATAAATAGAATAAATGACAGAAAAGTGTAGTGTGTGAGAAAATGTTGTCATTGAGGGAGTCTAATAGGGTGATAAGCAGGTGAGTGGGTTTATTATTTCGTTAGATGCCCAAGACGGCATTATTTTTTTCAGTACAATACCATTTTTCTTATGTTTGATATGCTACATCTGGGTAGACATGTTTTGTTGTATATTCTTTTTTCAGGGATTTCAGAACGTTTCCAGCAGTGCAGGTATCAGCCCAATTAAGGGGAACCGTCAGCTTTCTAGGAGCAAAAAACGCAGGACTTATATGTCCTGATTAGGTAAAACAATAGTTTTACATTTTTTAAATAAACTTAAGAGTTCAGCCATGTAAGTTATCTCACTGATCCTGCGACCCCAACCCCACCCCCGTCATTATTTTCCCAGAGTCCCGTGATGACGTGACTGATATGCTAACCCGCAAGGGACTCCTATGTGCCAGAATAATAATTGGAAGATATTAAATATGTACACAGCACGTTGTTTGTGCTTCTAATGCTGGTTCTGATCGACCGAGGAAAAAGCTTCCCTTGGTCACTCAGTACAGGCATTAGAAATGAAATATGCACTGTATATGTGTTAATATTTTCCGACTGCTATTCTGGTGCATAGGAGCCTCCTGCGGCTTAGCCAGTCGGGTCAGAGGGATGGCCGTAAGGGACACTGGTAAAATAATGGCACAGGTTCAACCAGATTTCAACCATGTACGTTATTTAAAAAAAATAAAATAAACTAGTGTGCTTTAGCTAATCGGGACCTATATGTCCTGCCGTTTTGCTCCTGGAAAGCTGACAGTTCCCTTTTAAGGGTTTAATCAAGAGTTCTCAGTTTAGGGGGGGATTAGATAATGATTTGGAGAGTCTGACTGCAACCACACAGCTGTAAGATCACGTGACTCGAGACAAACATGGCAGAGAGTTAGGAGTAAGTTGCTGGGGAATGCGGTGAGAAACTCTGGTTCTGAGTTTGACACAGGAAATATAGAAAAGTGTCAGCTGATCTCAAAATTAATTGAATAGTTAGTGTGGCTGATTAGGAGGGTGTGATTAAGTGATGTTGTAATTGACAAATAAATGTAGTTCATGTTTTTTGTATTGGGAAGATAGAGTGATGTCAGTGTATAAATGAAAGCTGCAAGATTATTACTTACAGTTTTGGGCTTCATAGCCCGTTACCCACGTCGATAGTCTGTCTGTGGAAAATTAAAAGTTTTGATATTGTACTATAAGCGAGGATAGGGATTGTAACTCTGGCCGAACTGCCAGTCAGCCGATTCCTTCCAACTTCGCGGTCCACTGACCACGCCCCCCCACACTCAGACCGTTTGTGGCCACGTCCGCAGTGGAGTGTGAAGTGCTCATCTGAATTCTATGGATGTTACAATGCATATTTAAGTTACCTGTCCACATATGAAAGCCACCACTCAACTAATAGGGTCTCTATTAGTTCAGCAGTGACTTTCATTTGCATCAAAGGTACTGTAGCTTAAATATGCATAGTAATGTGTTTAAAATCTTCCCTATATGATTCAATGCCCCCCGGTAGGACATCATCATCATGCTTCGGTCTCAGAGACCTAACATGATCTGCAGGCTGATGCACCAGACGGCAATGGCTTCCAGGATTACAGCCGAAAATATATGTTCTTTTAACATGATCTGGCAAGAACACATGACAAAGGTATGCTGATTTTTCATATTTGTCAGGAGCTTGTTCTAACCGCAACAAGCAAGGGCAAATCTTATGACTTTAATGGGAATAACTGATAAATTTTGAGGATTTACCGTATATGGTAGCAAACTTGCAGTTTCACTATGGGGGAGAGGCCTACCTATGTATTATATATTTGTTTTGTATCTTAATGAAAAACGTAACCTTGCATGCACTCACATAACAAAAGTGGTTTAGCTCCCGACTTTGAAACAGAACATCTACGTCTACACATGAAAACATAGAATACTTGTGTAAATGTATTTCTGTGCAATATGTACTGCAATCAGTAATCATATACAGCATTATTTGTTAAACTGTTAGCCATTTTCCTCATTACCCTATTGTAAACAAGCCTGTGGGCCTAACAGACTATCCTGTACAAATATTTTTAAATAAAATAGAAATAAAGAACATATTTCTATGCCTGTGTACACATATTTCTAATCTGTAAACAATGCAATGCAGCCTGATCCAGCTACTGTCTACACTGACTCTTCCGGCACACTGGTCATCTACAGCAGACCTGTAAACCACATTTATCGAATTAATCTGTTTCAAACCTTTTACCAAGAACAGTACAACAGGTGCAAGAGTATCAATACATTAAACACTTCAGCGGTCTCAATAGTCGGCAACAAGAAAAACAGCACAGCAATTAATGTTTGAGTACAGTGCATAACCTATGTACAAAACCAGTATACAGTGCAGTAAAACCGTTCAGCATGTGCCTAAGGAAGCAGAATACACCTGATCAGTAACAGTGACTGTGACGTAGACAGCCAGCTCTGAGTGCTGTATCATTTTTTTTAAATATAAAATGTATGACTGACTGTCTCTGCTAAAAAAAAAAAAATCTGATGCTCTTAGAATGACTTCACTCATCAACCCCCCCCCCCCAGGTTTCAGCTGAAAGATGCAATCCATAAGAAAAATGCTGACAGCATGTGAGTTCACACCCATACACACACACACAGTCTTTAGAGACCATGTGTTACATGTAAGGCCTTAATTAAGGATCCTGTCTGTCTGAGTTAATTACAACCATAGTTGCTATAACATATCCATTTTATGACGCTGGAAGGAAACCCCAGGTTATTACACAGAAGTGCGAAATCATAGAAATGCTGTCATGTCCTGAAAGGAGGAAATTTATTATGAGATCAAAGTAGTGTAATTTGAAGGACATGAATTATGCTGAAGTTGCAGAATGAAATACTTTTGTATAAGATATATACTTTTTATACATATCTGACAGAGGAGGAGCTAGCTGACCTCACACAAAAGTGGGTTGTCCCATACAGTTGTTTAAGGAATATTCTTTTTTACTATACAGAGACACACTTTTACTTAGATTCTAACTGAGGAAAGATCTTTGGGGCACTTATAAACAAGTATTTAGAAAGATTTCAAATCTAAGTACTGTAAGTAGGAATGTGCACTGTTTAAACTTTGTTCTTTTAAAATATTTGTATGTCTTGTGGTATAAGAGTTCTGTATTTTGCGTTTTTCATATTTTTAATTATTTTAGTAAAATTCTCTTTAGAACTTACTTGGTCTGTCTTTGACTTCTTTTTAGTTGTAAGAAAAGTATATGTTTATTGCAGATACTAAACATAAGCTTGAATGCTGGTACCAAACTGGAAAGAGAAGCGTTTTAAATCTGAGGTCTTTATTAAAGTTTTTAAGGGTTCATCTTTGTATACCTGGTTGGGTGCCCGCAGGCAAAGATATCTGGACCCCCCGAAGACAGAAATATCTGAGCCTGTGCACTGGGTACACTAGCAAGAGGTTAACAGTTCGAATCCCTCCAGAACTTGAGACCAAAGGTTGATCCGAACTCACAAAAACAGACAAGAGGGTTACCTTGTCTGTTACACTGTTCACAAGACTGCGCTCAGAGGTTGGCACTTTGGGAGTAGAGGGCCTGACCTGCTGAGTGGGTTTGTGACAGTGAACACCCACATAACCAGGAAGGGGGTGCTCCTACAGCAAAGGAGTGCAAACGTGCAAGCCATGGGAAGAGGACTACACTAAGGCGAGGGGTCAGGGATAATAGCAGGGGGAACAACCATACACAAAGCAATGTATGTATAAATACCAAGCTGCAATGATTACTGTGACTTCACCAAATACACTCCTCTCTCCTCCGCAAGGGCACTCCTGTGAAAAAGAGTTCACACTTAAATGAGTTTATCCCTCTGGTAATTAAAAAATACAAACAGATTTTGGTATTGACTTGCTAAGGTAAAATCAACTCCATTTAAGTGAAAGACAATTGCTAATGACATGTGCATATCCCTTGTGCTCTCAAGGCTTTTGTCAGCAATCATCAGCTGTCCTGAACTTAAAAGGCTTTCAGACGTTTACCGCTCGAATGCTCCTCAATTGGCACCCATGACTGGCAATGGATTACAGTAACTCATGCTGGGAAAGGTCACGCTGGAGTTGCTTGGAGTTCCTACACAGCTCATGCCTATCTGCACCTGCACCTAGGTCACCAGTGAGTGCTCAGCATTCCAATACTACAATGTTGGCTGCTCCATTTTTCTACCTCAAGATGCGCGCGCACACACACACACACACACACACACACACACACACACTACCTCAACCCATAGGTAAATGACTTGATGCAATTCAAGGTCTGCTAACAAGCTACAAACCAGGACATACAATTCAGATCTCTATCTGACTAGTGGTCCTGGGTTTAAAGTCTGCAGTCACTGTCTACCGACAGCTGGCACTGCACTAGCATAGCAATTTACTGAATCACTGCTCCTGCAGGATCTGGCTCTTTCACTGCTCCCTAGGAAAACAGGCCCTTGTCAGCTTTCCAAGAACTAGACTCTGCACTGCTGGAACAACTGCAACAAATGGCAAAATATACAGTAGGCCTGTCAGTGCAAACACTGGAAACATAGGCCAAGATGCATTCCACGGCATTCGCTTGCTCCCTGAACATCTGTTGTGTTCTTCAGGAGCGAGCATCAGGCACTGTGGGTCAAGGTTCCCTGCCACTGTTTGATATCGATGGACTGAAGAAATAAGTACTTCCAAAGGCAGACTAATAAACAAAACTGAAAAGTAGAAAGAATGGCTATATGCTGGAGGTTAATTTTTTTTTTACCTTCCTAATACTCAAAGATGATACTGTATTTTATTTTAGAAATTCTGGCTGTGAAAGGTGCACTGAGCCGAAGCACATTCCCAGGTGCAACCCAGGAGCACAGGGACGGAAAGGGTCTTGCTGAGGGTCAACAAAGTATGCGAGTGGTAGTTTGGGGTCTCAGATCCACGTCTGTTGGGCCTCCAGGTTCAGTCTGCTGCTTTAGACTAGGGACGATTAGAATTCGGACTCTGGAACTGGATTTAGCCAGATTCCAGTCCAAAACAAGGAATTCGTTTTCTCGGATTCTGAGTCCGAAACTCCTAATTAATTGTGAAATTAGGGTTTTCAGAATCAGAATCAGATTCCAGTTGCCATCCTGCAGGCAGGAAGGACACTTTCTGCCCACTGCTGGTCCTCCCCTTGCAGCTGCCTGCAGCCTCTGTCTCAATAGAGCAGGCGCTCACAGGAACTACGAACACACAGGGGCTGCTCCGCAGCGCCCACGCTATGCAATGAAGCTAAACTTTAAAAGATCAATACGATTCTGAAGATTATGATAAGGTTTGGATAACTATCAGAACCTAGAGCCTTACATGGTTCTACCATCCCTAAATGTTGGTAGATGAATTTCTAGAGAGACCAATGCAAGTTGGTTGACTCCAATGTCTGAATCCAGTTCCTGGCATAGCTGAAACAAACAGGGCAAATATTTTAGCAGCAAACCTAGGGGATAAAAACATCTTGTCTGAGAGAGAGTCCTGGGAATCAACCACGACTACAGCAGGAAACTAGGCAAGGCAGATTTGTTAGGCGTCCAGCACACATGGTTCTGGGCGCCATACAGCAAATCAGAAGACAGGAAATTACAAGAAAATCAGGAAACAGCAACAACATAAAATAAAAAAAAAATCATTGTGAGGCATCCCAGTGCTGTGCCTTTTTGACAAATTACAAATGTGCAGATTCACAGTATGGCACTTAGAACAGCACATAAGACAATTTCAAACATTACAATATGGCATATAGGAGCTGCTAACAGTAGATAAACAATTGATTACGAGCACATCTGAGGTGCAGCCTACATTACAAAATCATCCCACCTTCAGAAATTAATAGCATTCTCATCGAGTCACTCTTAAATCTAAACTCGCTTCTGACACATGGTCCTTCAAAAAGTTCAGCACTACAAAAAGAAGAGTTGCAGGAATGACAGCATCCCTGATAGGAGATTGGTGACTGTGCCACACTGAAGCAGCACATGATATTATGATACATTTCAGATTCTATCCCTTTTCCAAAACTGCAAGTCTGAACTTAGGGCACTGATGCTGCGGCAGCGTTCCCTGTAACATCCTTCTCCCACAGCTCCTCAAGTATTCTTGCAGCAGTAGCAGCAGTGCCCAGCATCAGCCAGTCAGCCCTGTGCACCAGGATGTCAGAAACTAACCTAAATGCTGATGAAACGTGACAGCGTGTCAAATCCAATACAGTCGCTTTAAGGAGAAACAAGCAGAGAGGTTTGTCAGTGCAGGACTGCAACACAGGTTTCCAAGTTGAGCCCCCCCCCCCTTAAAAAAAAATAAATAAATGAATAAAACAAAGCCACCCTTCACTAAGGAAAAAAGGTCCTTGTCACATTAATCTGTAACTAATACCTTCTGGGGTCATCGAGAAAGTAACAGATGAGCACCAATTATACCCGGAAACAACTACACTTTATTACATGTATTGATGGAAACATTGGCGTTATGAGTTTTAGATTACTGGCAGACCACTAACTTGATGTTAACATGCCAAATTAGGTTTTAGCAATTACCACCAGCTGATTAATTTAAGGTCGCTGCAATACATACTGACCTATCAAGGGAGACAATGGAAATAGATGCTGTTTACGGAGACAGAGTGCTTGCTGTCTCCGGGTGACGGATGAGAAGGAAGTACTTTAAGTGAAGTGCGGGGTCATTAGGGAGGAAGAAAGGCTGCCCTTAAGTACATCACTCCTTAATCTGGCTCAGGAGAGGGTGATGATGACATTGACAGCTGCCCTTCTGTTCATGATGACACACAACTGTATAAAGACAAAACCTGAGCCAGAACCTTCCGTTTCTCATCCATTCTGTCCTATTTGCAGGCCTCTTGTTTCGCAACACTCTGGTTCTATGCTACTGTACAGTGGCTCCATGTACTGTCATAATGAGGGAAGTGCATTTAAACTAATACACCGCTAACTGCACCATTTGTCGTGCTAAATATATACAGTCAGTCACCCCCCAAAACACATACACACTTTATTAGTCTGGTATGAAAAGGTTAACAGTGCTGCTGTCCCTGCTGAGTCAGGGCATGGACTTAGGGAATGGCGCAGAGTAGAAGACAAACGGATGATAACATCAGCAAAACCTCTCCCCTTTCCTGAAGGAATTTAGTGCTTGTGAAAGGTCAAGCACTGACCACATTGGAAGCTTTAGGCAGTCAGTGTGGGTGGGAGCGGCATGAGGTTCCCCCTCCATGCTTTGTCAAACACACCCTTACAGTGATTTAAAAGGATTTCTCTCAGCCAGAGAAAGGTTTAGATACTTTCCAAGATTCTTCCACCTCAGCCCTCTTTAGATCTAAGACTACTGAACATGCAAAGTAGTGTATGGAGCCTTTGTGATGCAGACCACAGTCCACAAGGGGCTGAGCTAAGACCAGCTGCACTCATTTCATTCATGACCCAAGCCTGAAAACAAAACTCCCTACCAGCTAAAGAGCACTGTGTTATAGAGTATGGTACCCAATCAGTCACACAGGTAATGCGTCATACTGGAAGCAGGAGTAACAATTTATTGCCATCAGTGTGACATCAATGGAAAAGCTTGACCCAACATTATATGTCATCAACGTAAATATACTCAAGACGAAGAATGCCACAAGGCATCCCGTGCGGAGCCTTTTGACACATTTCAAATGTGTATCAGATCAGTAAGTCCCAGAGTGCTTCATTACTTAGTAACTGACAAAATGCTCTCCGTGTGCATTGATATGAACAGGAACCACCACACTTTACATACAAACGAGTATACTGCCGACCGACGGAAGAAAAACCTTCTGACCAGGACATGACATTTAAAAAACGAACACCTGCCTCCCTCATGTGCAGGCTAGGATAAAGTATGAACTTCCCATGACCAAAATACATAGCCATCATGCATCAGTTATGGGGTTTAAAACAAGTAAACTGTTTCAGGTTTTCTTTTTTGGTCCCACACTCTAGCTCTTTTCTACTCTACTCGTTCTGTTCCTGAAATACATGGACACTAGAACACCTTGTCAGAGAGCCAGTGTCGGCATTCCTCACCATCGCTGTATTTTGCAACTGCAAGTCAGGTTATTTGAGGCTTGGAATCTCAATGATGTACTGAAAAATCCACTCTTGTGCACTCCTCAGCCAAAGACACTGTACTAAAATACAACTGAACTGAATTCAAACTCCCCTGTCCCCTAAGGGAAGTTTTTATGTGCATTTTCAAGAATTTCCATCACTTTGTCAAAATATTAACAAGCTAGAAATAAGGAAGTTGTTAAGAGGCTAAGTATCTGAACTTTTTTTATCCATATAGGTTTTATAGGCTAAATTTGCTCCATTCACTAAAATACCACTAACGGTTTAATTTAGTTCAGTTTCAGTTGGTTTATGTTAGAGATACTAACATACTAACATACTATTTGCCAGCAGATTAGGCCTTATGGTCTATCAAGTCTGCTCGAACCTAGATCCTTAGTTGGGTGCCGAGACCCTCCCATCCCTTGTGCTCCAGAAACCCCTA
Source organism: Neoceratodus forsteri (assembly GCA_016271365.2). Classification (NCBI taxonomy): domain Eukaryota; kingdom Metazoa; phylum Chordata; order Ceratodontiformes; family Ceratodontidae; genus Neoceratodus; species Neoceratodus forsteri. The sequence goes on along the minus strand of CM028131.1, from coordinate 151,555,604 downwards.
TCATCCATCCCCACCCCCCCGGGACAGGCCATCATCTGATACATCCACTTTCTGTGTCTGTCCCACCCTCTCTTAAAGCCCTTAAAGATGTCATGGTCTTTCGGATGAGACATTAAACTGAGGTCCCATCTGCCTGGATTGGTGGTAGTTCAGGTGGATGTTAAAGATCCCAAGGCACTTATCGTAAAGAGTAGGGGAATTCCCCGGTGTCCTAGCCAAATTTCCCTCATTCACTAAAAATACCACCAACAGCTTAATCTGGTTCAAGGTCAGTTGGCATTCACCTGTATCCTCCTCCCCCGGGTCGTGCCTGAAAATAGGCAGGATTTGTCTAGTGCACTTACCTGGTCAACAAAAACTAAATAAATAAATAAAATTCTGACAGCATGATAACCATCACATGTTATACCGCGGTATTACAGAAGAAGTCATTTTTGTACAAAAAGAAGCCTACTCAAATTCTTGCATCGGGCAGAGTTACTGCAGAAAAATGGTTGTCCCTGAAAAATACAGAAAAAATTAGTTGAAAGATCTGAATACCATGGTATACCGTGAACCATAGTTATTGCGGTATCCAAAACTGCCGACAGTATCAATACCATGGCATACCGTAAAACCAAGACATCCCTAGATTGCATCTGTATTCCCCCGCCCAAGGCTGAAGATTGGCTGAACTGTCGCGCCTCTGTAGAAGGAGCATACTCTGTGGACCACCCACAGGGGTAGCTGCATGCTGCAACCCACAGCCAGCCCTTCCCGACTTTATCACTATGGCCTGCCTCCAGATGCGGCAATTGGAGGCTGCTCCCAAAGTCTAGCTGTGTGAACTGAAACATGACGCTCTGCTGCTGGGCCACCAGGACAGCATTTTATACTTATTTATTTATCTATGAGTTTGATCACCAGGTTGGTACACTGCTCCCAGGGACTGTTATCAGGTACGAACTGGGCCATGGCAATAGCACAGGAGACAACCAGGACAAAATACAATAGTGCAAATAAACACAAAATACAAAGGTTCACATAGAACAGGGAGTTAACACAGTGATGACAAGGTAAATACAAGAGAAATGCAACAGTGGACCAAACATTGATAGGTACATAAGCTTAGATAATTAGGCAAATATACATGGTTCCGTGAGGTAACTACGAAATGCAGCAATGTTCGGTAGCCAGAAGCAGACTAGAAGGGGAGGGAAGGGAAGGGAAGATGGAGGCTACCCTAGTGAAGCATCGGCAGCTTGACTATGCTAGGAGCCAGTCTTTGAGGTGGGATTTGAAAAGACAGTGGGTACTCGGAGAGCGAAGCTCGGCTGGCAGCTTATTCCATAACAAGGGGGCTGCAGCATATCTGAACCTCTTCACAGTCTGCAACATCTTTTGCTTTTGAAGTATCTGTACGGGTCAGCCCAGTAGTTCAGGGATCAGCATATATGTGCAATTCCTGGAACCCCACGTAGGAATTGGGTGAGAGACAGGTATGCTGTGCACGTGCAAGGATAGCACATGGCTCTTCGCTGGGGAGGGCACATTATCAGAAAGCTGCTGCTGTTCATCAAAATTTCTCTGTTGATAAATGGAAAAGTCACTTTATATGGGAAACACCCGAGAGGCGCTGGTCTAGAAACTGTGGCACTATTTAGGTCATCTCAGCCTGACAAGGTCATCAGCTGAAACGCAGCCTACCAAATGGACCACTCCACCATCTTTCTCACTGCATTGTTTCCTGCTGTCCCCAACCTCAGCAATCAATTCCATGAGTGAAATGTTGGGCTTATACACTGGCATGAAGAAAACAGCCTTCAGCTGCACCCAAAATGACACTTTTCCTCAGAAGATCGGGGATGCCGGCCTGGTGGCGTTGGACGCCTTACCTCACGCTATACCAGTGACCCGGTTCTTGGAGCGGACTCGGGTCATCGGGGTGCCGCGCAGAGGGAGGGCCGGAGCAGGACTGAGCAAAAGCGAGAGGAGCTCTCTCTCTCTCCTGGGTGGTCGCCACCCCATAGTTCGCTACCACTAGGTGGAGTCCGGTGGTTAGGCGTGGCGGCGACATGAAGGGAGGGCACCTTGAGGACGCCGTGGCACATGCTTCCACATGCGCGCACGCCCAAGGTGGGGGCCAGGATGAGGGAGAAAATGACAAAAATACCACAAAAAAATCTGTATGGAAAAAAAAGATGATGATTGTGCATGAGGGTAGGGAGGGCAACAAAATGCAGAGCCTCTGCACCCAAATGGAAGTTTAATTTACAACCACCAGCCCACCTGCCATATTAAAAGCAGCAGGTTTATGGTTAAGTGACAGCAAAGGGAGATGTTAAAGGTGCTTTTAACAAAGGCAGCGCTGATTTCTTATTGACACGTTCCCCTGCATTCAAGTAATTTGGCTTGTAAGCAGGAAGGAGAAGAAACATTACACGGCACTGGCGGCCCTGCTACAAAGTGGCTCAACAGAGACAATGAGACCCCACTGTGTGTGACATGCTGATCAATATTCACACGCACAGAAACTGTGTGAGGAGCTCAGGCCCCTGCAGTGTTACATGCTGTTGATGAGAGCACCACAGAGCAACAGCCAGTGCAGGATCTGAAAGGACATTAAAAGGTGGGATCTGAAGGCTGCCTTCAGCCAGGGAATTGCTGGCTGCTCAACCCATTCCCTTGAGGCAGGAGTAGTGTTATGCCTTTCTTTTTTTTTTTTGGCAAACTGTGCTTTTGAGGAAAGTAGGAACACAATTAATTCTGTATTACTTTTGTGCTCCTTCAAGCCAATAACAGCATACGTTATAAGCTGTTTTCGGATACTGCAGGGTTACATCTGTTCTAAGACGGAAAGTGCATGAGTGACTTTAGTTTTAGGGAGGGAGGATGTGCTTATGAAAAAAAAAACTATCAGAACTTAATGCTTCAGGGCAAGGAAAGGAATCTGATTCTATTAGAAGAGCCTTTCACATGCACTTTATTGCAAAGCACTTTACAAGTCATGGACAGATGCACCAGCCATAAGGCAAGGACAGGGAGAGGCTACCCAAGTTCACACTATCACAATAGTAAATGATATTATAGTTATGTTCTCTCCAGGTCTCAAATGGTTAATAAATAACATTGTTGTACATTGCTTGGCACCTGTAACCTCTTGCCTGGTACATGGTCAAAAACAGGACTATTGGTTTTAATCCATTTATCCAGCTTATCAATAAACTGAATCAGTAACAAAGTGAGATACGAGGGAGGAAAAGAAATGGTCAAGAAAGCTGAGGAGAGACAGCGTGAGAGGAAAGGGGTTGAGTGACTTGCTCGAGGTCACACAATGAGTAAATAATGTTATAGCTGTGTGCTTTGAGAACAGACCGGACTCCTAGTTTTTTGTCACAATATACTTAAGCAGCATCCCACCCCCTCCCCCCAAAATAAGCAATGCCCAAAAAGGGCTTGTAGTTTGAGCTTTTTTTTTTTCTTTTATCCATTGTCTCTTTTTTGCATAAAAAGGAATTTTTGTTTACCAGATTTCAGACTGAAGTATGGATAAGCTTGGATATCCTGTTAAGGTAACTTCTAAAAAGCCAAGTCTTACTTTTTTTTTTTTTTTGTTGACACATCTGGCTACCACCCCCTTCCGCCACTGCCAGCTCCACCTTTCCGTTTGTCAAGGTTCCGCCTTACCAGGGCTTCCGAGGACTCGGGCGGGGCTAGCAACACACTGTTCCACTGCCCCTGACCTGAGCCCAATGAGGCAGGATCTGCTTTCTGTGCCATGGCAGCTCCACCCCCTAGACCTAGCTTCCCACAGTGGAGGGGAATCCTGGGAGCCATGCTGGGAGCCTGGAGGGAACAGCCTAACACTGGACGTGAGGAGCAGGCAGGGTGCCACCTGCCCAGCTGGCAGCCATTTTTCCTCTTTTTTCATCCTCCCCGGGAATGCTGAATTGCAATGATGCACACACTGTAGCTGCACAGCCACATATGCATGATCTGCACCAGTGCTGATGGCATTCCATCCTCTATCCTACCATGCCCCAAAGCTGTGCCACCACCCTGGTTTCATTTGGTGGCAGTCATGCAGCAGGACGCAGGACACAGGACCCCCAAAAAAAAAAAACAGGAGCAGAGTATTCACATTTACTGGGAAAGAGGACTTGTAAAATGTTTTACAGGTGATCTAAGGTGTCAGACTGCAAGATTATTACATCAGACTGGAGAAACCCATTCCAGTAAAATAATCCAAAAACAGGTCTGGTCAGATTCCTGCATCTGGCTACAGCCCCGCTAGAAAGCATGTAACCACATTTCACAACTCCACAGTAAGTGTGTAACAGTGTACCACGTCTGTTACAAGTACGTAAGTATGGGCCACATCACTACTTAAAGTATACAACTGTGCCACAGTTTTGCTATTAGTACGCAAACACGTGTCACATCACTGCTATAAGCACGTCTTTCGGATGAGACGTTAAACCGAGGTTCCATCTGCCTGCATTGGTGGTAGTTCAGGTGGATGTTAAAGATCCCATGGCACTTATCGAAAAGAGTAGGGGAATTTCCCCGGTGTCCTGGCCAAATTTCCCTCATTCAGTAAAAATACCACCAACAGCTTAATCTGGTTCAAGGTCAGTTGCATTCATCTGTATCCCCCCCTCCCCCCGGGTCGTGCCTGAAAATAGGCAGGATTTGTCTAGTGCACTTACCCGGTCAACAAAAAGCTAAATAAATAAATGTAACTATGTACCACACATCTCTGCAATAAAGATTTCACTATTCTCCACATCTCCACTGAACATAAGTATGTAACCAGATAAAAGGGTAGTGTTTATAACCGCAAGTAGTCCAAATAACGGCTTTTATACTGCCTACTACATCACATAAGGCTGGGGCTGTAGTAGCTAAAGCCTTCTCAGCATCCAAAGACTGTCCTTGGGTCAGCAGCAGCGACTGCTTCAGTGTTGTAGGCTGCTTTCCCAACCCTTTGCAGGTACTCATCTCACCACTACTGTATGGTATCGATGAACTGAGCTCAAATCGCAAATCGACAGGGGGCTATCAGGAAGGAACCTTGCTGACTAGGCTAGAAGCCCGTCAGGGTGCTGACCGAGCACGCCTCTCTCTCTCTCTCTCTTCAAACACTGATTAATGAGTTTCTACCAAACTGCCATCATGACAGCTTTGCAACACTCTAATATATGCCTGTTTCAGTCTTCTAAACTTATCTATATATTAGGTTTGAAATCTTCATTTAATTAACTTCTTTCCACAGGGTGTGCGATCACACAGTGAGGTAAACGGCAGTTTTAAATCGGGCTCAGCTAACAGATCAGTTTTCAGCGGGGCCCTCTAATGCAGATAAGAAAAGATTAAGCACATTGGTAAACCAAAAGCACAGACAGACGAGTCCACTGATCACATACAAAATGAGATATACAGTTCGAGTAGCTCAACGTGATTACAGAGCTAATTACTATCAAGAAAGATAAGGAGTTGCTCTCTTGCTCTCTCTGTCTTTAATTTAATACAAATACATTGTTTCCCTTTCAAGGTTAATGGGAAGGGCAGAGATCACTTTAAAAATATATACATATATATATATTTTTTTGCAATCAAAGTTTACTGAACAAGTTATTCTGTATAACAAACACAAAGCACAGAACATACATAACAGGCAGGCCAGTAATAGAATTGCATTAGTGTTTGATAGTCTATGACTGATAACCAATCCTGGCACCCACAAAAAAAAGGGGGGGGGGGTTTACCTCAACTGTACTGACAGTATAAACTGAACTATTTCTCCACCAGTTGACCACCACTATGCAAACTACACCAATGAGGTCATATACCCACAGTGCTTAGGCTGCAACCTAGGTAGGCTGCTGTTCGTCTGCCACCCCTCCTGCCCATCTTCCTACCCTGCACCACTTGTTAGATAAATACAGGTTACTCACCTGTAACAGGAGTTCTAGGAATGGTATATGTTGTTCATCCACACTGTCTGGCAGGTATCCTTGCTGCTTTAAATCTTGCCGGAAGGTCTTCAAGCTGGCTCCTCCAACCCACCCGGGTGGTAAAACTCTCGGCTCCGCCCCATGACGCCAGATCTGGCCCGCTGGAAGCTCAGGTTGTGCGTCGAAGCCGGGGAGGTCAGGTGGGTCGTGTGGATGAACAACATATACCATTCCTAGAACTCCTGTTACAGGTGAGAACCTGTATTTCTAGGACATGGATATGTTGTTCATCCACACTGTCTGGCAGACTCCTAGCAGTTCTCCGGGAGGAGGGAGGCAAGGCACACCTCCTACTTGGGAAATAGAGACTGGAGAACCGAGGCCCCAAACTAGCATCCCAGGGCCACCAAGGTCGATGTGGTAGTGGGTTATAAAGGTATGTGCCGACTTCCAGGTAGCAGCCCTGCAGATATCCTGGATGGGGCGTCCTGGAAGCAGCTACCGATGCAGCGGTATGGCGGGTGAATGAGCTCTTATCCTCTGGGAGGCTCCATGCCCGCCAACCTATAGCAGAGATCTATGCAGGAGGTGACCCACCTGCTTATCGTCCGCTTGGCTGCAGGTCTGCCAGGTGCGGCTTCAGCGTAGGTGACAAACAGCTGGCGAACCTCTCCCCGAACTTCAGCCGTGCGCTCCTTATAGTAGCGAGCGCCCTTCTAGGGTCCAGAGTATGGAGCCTATATTTGGCCTTCAAGGTGTGATTGGGGTAGAACACCGGCAGAGTCAACACCTGGTTAAGGTGAAACTCAGACACCACCTTCAGAAGGAATTTCGGGTGGGGGCGCAGGACAACCTTGTCCCTGTGGAAGACCAGGTAAGGAGACTCTATGGAAAGTGCCTGGAGCTCTCCCATCCTTCTGGCTGACATGATAGCCACCAAGAAGGCGGTCTTCCACGACAGGTGAGAGATGTCACACCTGTGCATCGGTTCGAATAAACTGCCCATGAGCTTGCCAGTACCAGCAGTAGATCCCACGGAGGTGGAGGTTCATGCACCGGAGGGGATATGTGATCCAGGCCTTTGAAAAAGCGCCTGACCACTTTTTCCTGCGCCACTGACTGCTTCCCGGCCCGCGCCCGGTAAGCAGAGATGGCTGCCAGGTGCACCTTTAGGGTCGTCGACCTAAACCTTTGCTGAGAAAGGGACCACAGGTAATCCAAGATGCTTGCCAAGGAACAGGAGGAAGGGTCCAGGCCCTTGCCCTGACACCAAATGGAGAATCTCTTCCATTTGAAGGCATAGCATTTTCTGATCGACTCCTTACAGGACGCCTCAACTACATTGAGGACCTCGTCGGAAAGACCCAAGGCCTGGAACTCTAGCCGCTCAGGAACCAGGCTGTCGGGTGCAGGGACTGAAGGTCCGGATGGAACACCTTCCCCTGACTGACTGATAACAGGTCCGGCGAGCTGGAAGCTGCCTCGGGAGCCTGGAGCTGAGGCTGAGGAGATCTGGATACCAGCATTGGGGCCAGTCTGGGGCTACCAGAATCACCTGTGCCTTGTTCCTCCTCTTTGAGAAGCACCTTGGATCAAGGGAATTGGGGGAAAGGCGTAGAAGAGGCCCGGGGTCCACGGCCTCGAGAAGGCATCCTCCTGCAGCGAACCCTGCTGAGGGAGGCGGGCATGAAACAGACTCAGCTTCGCATTCTCCCTGGAGGCAAACAGGTCCACCTGAGGTGTGCCCCAGTGGGAGAACAGATCTTGTACTACCTCCGGCAGGACAGACCACTCATGGGACACAGCCCCTATCCAGCTTAGGGCATCAGCCAGAGTGTTGGAGGCTCCTGCCACATGGATGGCTAGGAGATCCACCTCCAGGCTGCGCATGAGTGACCAAACACGGAGAGCTTCCTTGCACAGAGGCATGGAGCGTGTCCCGCCCTGGCAGTTTCGGTAGTACATGGTCGTGGTATTGTCCGTCTGGACCTGAACCACTTGACCCCATAGAAACGGGAGCAAAGGCGGTGAGGGCTAGACGAACTGCCCGAAGCTCCAGCAGGTTGATATGGCATCGGGACTCCCGAGGGGACCAGAGGCCGTGTGCTCTGTGCTCCCCCAGATGGGCACTCCAACCCATCAGAGAGGCATCGGTCGATAGAGAGACCGTCGGCTCGGGGCGGACAAACGGGATGCCGTCCTGCAAATGGGCTGGAATGGTCCACCAATGGAGAGCGTTCCACATCCCCTGGGTCACCGTCACTAGCTGGTCCAATGGATCGCAGCGCTGTGACCACTGGCTGGCCAATCCCCACTGAAGGGGACGCATGTGCCAGCGGGCCCAATGGACCACGCTGGTGCAGTCTGCCATGAGACCCAGGAGGCACAGGAAGTCCCAGGCAGGGCGCGATTGCCCAACCAGAAATGATTGGGCAAAGGAGGAAAGAACCTCGGCCCTGTTCGCCGGGAGCCATGCTCTGGCTCGAAGAGAGTCTAGCTCTGCCCCAATGAAATGAATCACCTGCTTCGGTCCGAGTTCCGACTTGGCCTCGTTGATGAGAAGGCCGATCTGAGAGCAAACCTGGAGGGCCAGATCTCTGGACCGCTCCACCTCCTGCCTGGAGGGGGCTGCTATCAGCCAATTGTCCAGGTAAGGGTACACCCGGACCCCTCGGCGCCGCAGGAATGCTGTCACCACTGCCATGCATTTGGTGAAGATGCTGTGAACAAGAGAAAGGCCGAAGGGCATGGCTCGGAACTCGTAAAGGGATCCCTCCGCTCGAAAGTGAAGGAATCTCTGGTGAGACGGACGGATAGAGACATGAAAGAACACGTCCTGTAGGTCCAGAGAACAGAACCACATGCCTCGTTCCAGGGATGGTATTATCTGAGCCAGAGTGACCATCCTGAAGGTCCGAGACCTTAGGAACTTGTTTAGGTCGTGCAGGTCAAGAATGGGGTGCCAGTCCCCCGTCCATTTTGGGACCAGGAAGTACCTGGACACAAACCCCGGGTCTGAGGAAGGGTCCGCCACCTCTCTGATCACCTCTTTCTCGAGGAGCAGAGTGATGTCGGCTCGGTGAGCCGACAGCGAGGCGATTCCAGACATCCCCAGGGGGTGATGCTCGAAGGCAGGGCCTGCTCGAACTCCAGAGGCAGGCCTTCTACCACCTCCTCCAACACCCACCCGGTCTGTGATGATAGTGACCAGGCAGAAAGGAAGTGGCGGAGCTGTCCCCCATGGGGAACTCTGTGGAGGACGAGGTTAGCAACCCCTCAACCCGTCCACTGGGCAGGCTTGGAGGAGGGACCGGCCGAGGGACCTCCTGGGCCTTTGCCTCCCTGCTTCCTGAAAGAGGAAGCCACAGGCTTGGCTTTGGGATGCCAAGTGCGAGCCTGCTGGCCCTGATGCTGCTGGGCTGGACGTGCCATGGGCGCAGACGGACGAAAGGGCTTGGGTTGCGGTCTGCGGCCCTTGTCCCTCTGGGCGGAGGAGACCGAGTCCAGAGTGGCATTGGACTTTTCGATCCTCTGGAGGTGACCCTCCACTCCAGGACCGAAGAGGTCGGTCCCCAAGAAGGGGACATCCGCCAACTTGTGCTGGGTATCCGCTGTGAAGGTGGATATCCTCAGCCATGCCGACGGCGCATGGCCACTGTGGCCGCGACTGACCTGGTACATGAGTCGGCAATGTCCAGAGCAGTCTGAAGTTGCTGCTTGGCCACTGCCCTGCCCTGGTCCCACACCTGCTTGACCGTGGTCTGCAGGTCAGCTGGGAGATGAGGGACTACCTCGTCCAGGGAGCCCAACAGGGCATGAGAGAAGTGTGCCATCAATATGGCTGAGCTGGCCTGATGAAGGCCAAGGGAGGACTCAGCGTAGACTTTGCGCCAGGCATAGTCCAACTTTTTGGACTCCTTGTCGGGAGGCTTGTCCACGTCCCTGGCGCTTCCGGCACGCCGGAAGACGCTGTCGGTAACCAACCCCTCAGCTGAGGGGTGTTCCGAGAAACCGGACAGGGAACCGGTAGGGACCGCGTATTTCCTCGCCATCCTGGCTGAAGGCGCAGGGCAGGAAGCAGGACGCTGCCAGAGCTCCAAGGCCGGGCCGACAATGGCCTCGGCCACCGGAAAGGCCTCCGTGGGAGAATCCCCTCAGTCCAATATCTCCATTAGGGGATACTTGGCCCGCTTGGATACGGGCTCGAGCTGCATCCCGGTGGACTCCGAGATGAGACTAAGCAAACCCATGAAGGACGATGGGCTATCGTCCAGCGACTGACCTCCGGAGGACTCCAGGTCGACCTGCCTGGAGAACAGGGAGGAATCGTCGTCAGACTCGGATGAGTCCGCAAACAGCTGCCTTGGGCCTGAGCCACCCTCCACCTGCCGAGGGCGGTCGGGAGTGAGGGTGACAGACAGCCTATGGGGCAGGCCCTGGCCCGACCGAGAATTCTTGGTCGGGGCCCCAAATTTCGGCTGTGGAGGCGGAGGTTCCACCAGAATCGGTGGGGCAGCCGGTTTCGGCTGAGCAATAGGCCCCGGGGCAGGCGCCTCGGCTAGGGCGAGGGGTTGCTTCGCCGCCCGGTGACAGCCACTGATGGCCGGGAAGGCGACGGCGTCGGCTTGCTCCCAGACAGAAGGAGCTGTTGCCACATGAGGTCCTCGTAGTGCCGGACGCAACTTCGCGCCGGCCTCCTTGTCCGAGGAGGAAGACGAGGGACGCCGCGATACCACTTACTCACGATGCATCGAGACGCCTTATGTCGGCATGGATCGGCTGGACCGTGAAGATGTCCAAGACCGAGAACCTCGGCGTTTCGAGGAGGATTCTGGGGCAGGCCGGGGGAGACCCACTCTCCCCTCGGCTCAGCAGTTTCGACCGTGGACTCCGGAACCGGAGGCACAGGCAAGTCCGCGGTAACCTCGATCTCTGCCGGGGAACCAGGGAGTGAGGGTTGTCGGCTTCACCGGTCAACAACCCGTCCAACGGGTCGCGAAAAATCTCGACTGCGTCGACGGGTGTCTCGGTCAACTGACCTGACGGGGATGCTGTGAGGCCAGTGGCTGAAGCCGAAGGATCATCCGAAGTCGAGGGTCGACTACCCGGGGAGGGGGACCTCTCCCGCTCCCAAGAGCGTCGACGGAGGGACTTACCTTTAGAGTCCTCCTTCTTGGACCGAGAGGAAAGTCCTGATGGCCTCTCTCCCAAGGTGAGCGGGATAAAGGCCGCGGCCGAGGAAGACGAAGATGTGGCCTGCGCCACCTCCTCCTCGAGGGCGATCATCTGCTCGAGCTGTTCCACCGAGCCCGCCGCCGCGCGGACTGCCAAACAGGCCTCCTCTCGACTTCACCGCGGGTAACGTTTCTCGGGGCGCCCAAGTTGTAATCGGGCGGCGCGGTCCTCCAGGACGTAGACCGAGAAGGAAGAGCACAGGTCGCAGGCCTGCGGGTCGTGCTCAAGGCCTAAGCAGTAGACACACGTGGAGTGCGGATCCGTCCGAGATATCTTCTGCCCGCATGGGCACCTCTGAAAACCGGGAGTCGATTTGTCCATCGCAGCCACGAGGGAAATAATTGACCGAAGTCTTGAAAACCTTAAACTTTATTTCGAGGTAAACCGAAGAATTAGGAACCAGTCTTATATACAGAGCGTTAAGGAGGGAACCTGAGCTTCCAAGCGGTAAGGAAGATCTGGCATCATGGGGCGGAGCCGAGAGTTTTACCACCCGGGTGGGTGGGAGGAGCCAGCTTGAAGACCTTCCGGCAAGATTTAAAGTGGCAAGGATACCTGCCAGACAGTGTGGATGAAAAACATATCCATGTCCCTAGAACAAAAGCCTTCAAAGACTTAAAAAAAAATATAAGCAAGAAAAGATGGCTACTAAAATTCCATCTAATCTAGCACTGATTAGCTTTCTAGCAGGCTCTGTGGTTATCAAGCAGTCTGGTTCTACTTTCTATTTCTGTAGTTAGTTTCTTTTTCTTCCCTCTCTGACCATGCCCCCTTCACATAGGTGCCGGAACCAGGGGCGGAAGAGGCAGTAGCCACTCCACTTTTTATTTCTGTATGGCAAAATCTAGTATAGAAAAAGTGCCCTTTTTACCCTCATAAGTGCCCCTTTGATTCTCAGCCCCCTCAGCTTTTACCATCTTCCGGCACCCTTGCCCCTTCATGTCAGCCTTCACAGTCTGTTCACCCAGCTCTTCTCAGACTTACTCTGCTGCTCCTTTCATGGCTCATCCCCCATAGCTGGGTAGGTGGATATCCCCAGCTCCTGCTGTGCTTCAGATTCAGTAGGAGGAGATAACTAGGTCACCAGTGCAGGGCCTGCTGGAGGTCAGAGTTCATTCTGCTGGTCAGGCTGTTTTCGGGTCCCAGGCCCACCAGGTAACAGCAGCGAGGGTGCGCGTGCACATGAAGTGCAGCACCAGCTGCCATGCTCCTTCCTGCGTAACCATTTCTGACTGTGCTGCCAACTGTGGTCATCCATGTTGCATTTTCCCTGCAGAACAAGCTGCCCTCCCGCCCCAGAGGAGGTCAGCATACTCCGAGATGTTCAGTCTCTTCCCCCCAGCAAGTCACTGATGAGACAGAGAAGCAAGCGAGTTGCCCCCTCCAAACATACCTCATATGTACTGTAACTACCACAAAGGTACCTACTTTTAATGCCATGAACAAAACATTTATATTTTAAACTAAATCTTCTAGCACTTGCACAAAGCACTACTACCTCTAACCACTACTCTCATCCCCCCTTCTGGCCACCTGCCTGCCTTCTTTACTGCTACTGCAAGAGATGAAACCAACAAAGTACCACTCGTCTCATTATTAGCACTACAGTCTCCTGCTCGCTGCTCCCCCGCTCGGCCCTAGCTCTACCACATGTTCCCATAACTGTGCTTACTTCTGTTTCTCACCGACTGGTGGATGGGAGGTGGGGGGAGGGTGCCATGTAATGGGGAGGGGAGGTTAAGGACAGTAAAAGTGAAAGTTATTTCACAAACAGCAGCGCCCTCTACTGGCACCTCTACCAGTAGAGGGACTTTTAGAACAAAATTATTTTGTATGCATTCTTACTCAATTTTAAGTGATTTTGTAAAAAGGTTTTTTGTTACACATTTTATTAAAATTTTAATAAAGACCCATTTTCTAAGCATAGTGATACCCTCCAGGGTGGGCATTATGAGCTACACCAGACCTTCAAGGGGTTATAAGGCTCTCCGCCTGTGACGTCAGGCCTCATTATAACACTGGGCGGTCTGGTATAGTCCAATACCACTCAAACCTGTTGGGTATTATTGCTTGCTTGAAGCACAGATAGTCCACTGACTAGCAATCAGAAATATACCACAGACAAACACTGTATGTGTGTTTGGCTGACATAATGAGCTTCTACAATAAGCACTACAATTAGTAATTATGATGGACTAACAACCCGAAACATTTGTCGCTGACTTAACATAACAACATATATACACAGTAAGACAGTAATTTAAGGTTGTTAGGGACTCTAGGTTCATCAGGTCTGCCTCCCTGATACACAAGTGTAACCCCTAGATGGCGCTATCCCAGGGGCTACTACCCCTGCCTGATTTGCCACTAACAGGTTGAGGGGCCTGGATCCAATGGCGGGTGCCTCCACCCAGAGGTCAGGGTTTGCAATAGTTAAACTTACTTGGTCACAGCCCTCTGGGACACTGCAACCCCCCTTTCTTCCCACTAGTGGCCCACACAATATATCAGAATTATCTTCACAGTATACACTTACCCCCAGGGCTGGTTCAGGCACTGGGACCTCCTGTAAAATAAGATACAGTACAATACTTTAACATAGACAAATACCTCAGGCAGTATAACTTTGCTGAAACAAGCAGCTCTGATTTATTTAGGGGGAATATAACAAGGACAGGGGGAAATCAGGTTAATTAGCTTATCACTTTACTCATCTACCTATGGCTCTGTGCACAGGCCTATCCCTACCAGTTACTGTCCCTGGGTACCCAAGCCCTAGTGGCTACTCCAAATCGTGGCAGCTGGTAGGGGCCCTTTCCCACAGAGAAAAGAAAAATTAGTTTAAACAGTCAGCAGTACAGTGATTCCATTTGGATTCAATGTGGCAATTCAACAGGGAGCGACCCTGAATTAGTACTCACGACCTCCAAACAAGATAGGGTCCTTCAATGTCAGCAGGGCTACTCTTGAGCTCCACGAGACTCCTCACACATTTATATGGTAAACAGTAACAGGCAAAAGTCCTTTAATGGCAGCAGGATTCACTTGAGGTACAAGCCTCTTCACACATTTATATGGTAAAACAGAAAGTACTATACCAGGCAGGCTGCTTCTATCCCGATCGCAATTACTGCACAATACCCGGAGAACACACAGCAGATTCAGTTCCTGACAGACCAAGTGCAATTCAGCAATTTCTCCAGTCTTCTACAGGGTGAGCCTGGTTTCTACTCTTCAGATATCCTTGATTCTCTTCACAGGACGGATTCAGTCCTAACAAGTCATTACACAAGCTGCAGACCCGAACTCTGGGCCTTACACACGTTTCCCGACTAAACTGCACACTGAAAAGCACAGGGCTCCTTCCTTCTTCACTGCCAGAGCTCCACTGAAACTCCAACAGACAAAACCGGCACTTCCTTTGAGTTCCTCCAGTTCTTGACTGGATTGGCTGTCACTACACAGACTGCTCCTGTTGGCCCAAAAGGCGCTGAAGTCTAAACTACATCTCCCAGAGTCACTGCCCATACAATCCTCTTGTGGCTGGCTCAGATTATGAGTCCAAGTTCTGATTCGCCCAAGGCACCATTTTAGAGCTAGCTTACCTCACACTGATTGGTCCAGTTCAGCAGTTCAAAACCAGAATGGGGAACTAGGCAGACACAGTTCTGACTGCAAAGAAAGCAGGTTAGACAAACTGTAATTTCATTATTACTCTAAATGGTTTCTGGCAAACAGTTACATCTTTCAGATAGGTTCCCTTTGCACTCCTAGTGACTGCAAAATGGAGTGAATTAGCAGCAGCTCGAGTGGTACTCAATCAAAGAAACACAGAGTCCCCCATACAAACTAATTATGTCTGCAAGCAGACAGCTCTTAAAGAGACAGTACCAGAGGTTCTAAAAACACTCACTGATAAATGGCTTAAACGCCAAACACCATTCAGGCTTGGAGCATTCAAGCAAGCTCCTGGAAGTCTTTTGGGAACCCCCATTTGCAGGGGGGTTACACAAGCAGTGACCAAAAAGTATGCTATGCAAACATGTTCCCAGCGGTTTCCTAAAGACAAACCTTTCTGAGAAGGTGCAGTCCACAGCAGTCTTGCAAACTAACAAAGTATGGTTAGTGGGTACACACCATAACCAAACAAAAAGCAAATGAGTGGCTAGGAGTTACAAAATACAAGGTGATGCATTTATAAGCACCTGTGCCATTTCACGGAGGCTGGCCCCACAGAGGGACAGTCACACTCAGACAAATGATACACCCTACCTTGGCATAAACTCACTCACTCACTTGCTCGCTCACTCACATGAAGCATGTCAATGGGTGGCCATTCAGCCACCTCCAGTCCCAGATTCTGAGCATTCCTTTGTATGAATGAGTGGGAGTAGATGAACAGACACCTGTTCCCATCTGGATCTCCATCTCTCATGCAACTGCACGGTCTTATATACGCTGGGAAACAATTTAGTGGTTTAGGGTGAAAGTGCGAATCAGCTGTGATGCTGCATAGCACTTGGCTCAAACAGATAAGAAAAATAAAAAATGTTAAGCACTGCCCATTTGTATGGGTTTTGAATGCTTTAACCAGAATAATGTCACATAATAAAATCTACATTGTGTTTATTTCGTCTGTTCCAGTCCTCCCTCTTCAAGTACACACAATTTTCAGGGTCAGGAAACTGCAGACAGGCTTTCGGTACCCCAAAAAAAAAAAGTATGGAGAGGCACCAGCTGAACGCTGTAATGCACATGTTAGGTACTGATCAGCATACTTGGGTTTACAAGGTTTACATAAGAGGCAAACTGTATGGTATACGAAACACTGTGCCACAGGCATGTAGTAGATGGAAAGCTGTCACTCTTCAAAGACAGCTTGACATTTGAAGTTCAGCGCCCATTTCTCATTAAAACTCGGTACGGGTTTTGACTCTGGAGATCTTGTTTACATTTTTAAACTATGACAGAATTGTGTAACACTTCTGTTCTGAAGGTCAAAAATACCATAGATCATTAGTAATTGCTGTCTACTCGAAGGGCCTGGGACCCATTTTTAGAGAAACATTAATCTAATCAAAGTACTAATGGTACTGAAAGATATCAGGCTGTCCAAAGCAGAAGTGGGACCCCACTGAAAATGAGATGCAACATCTCAGTTGGACTATTGCATGTAAATAAGCTGCTTGTAAAGACCTTTGGAATATAGTGGATGAATAGCTCAAAATAAACAAAAATGTCATACTTTTCTAGATCCTGCCCTACCAATAATAACTAACTAATGCGGTGTCAGCCAATTGACACACAGAGCCACTGTGCCTGTTATTCTGAGTACAGTGCCCCACTGTGCAGGAGTGCTAGGAGGGAGCCCCCCTTTGGTCCCAGAGGAAGGAAGAGCACAATAAAATAAATAAATAATACTCTAAGCGTATTATAAATCACTTGATCTAAACTTGAGGGATTTATAATAAGACAATGGAACCTCCAAGGACTCTCTCTTATGGTATATGAGATTCCTCTCATGAGGTTTGGGCAGACAGAACTGCTCAGCTTTACTTCTATACCCTCTCACCCAAACCTCATGCACGGAGTCTCTTATACCATAAAAGACATCCCTCAGGGGCCCTATTAACTTGTATAGTTACATACTGTAAATACCCTTATATAGTAACACACAACACCCTGAATACACTTTGAACTCATCTCCGTACTATTTTAATTGCTTGATGTATTCTTGCCCGTACCTGTATCGTTTAACTTGTGTTCTCCAGTTTTCCTGTATGTAACATATTACCACGATGTTAAGCATCTGAACTCTTTATCTGTATTATTTGTATCTCCCTCCCCCCTCCCCCCCCGGACGCATCTCGAAACGAGCAGTTCTGCTCAGCATGCCTTTCCTGGTGAAACTTGCACATACTGTAGTTAATCAAAATGCAAATGGTAGTGAAAGGTTCCAAATAAGAAGGCAAAGTGAGAAATATTTATTTTCCTGAATTACACCAGCTCTTACATTTCCTCCATTACATCTCCTCCTGGACTGGAAGACCTCAGGGACTGTCAACTTTTTTCATCGACAACAGCACAGGAAAATGCCAAATAGAGCAACGAGCTTGTCTGATCACTGCCAGCCCCCACAGGACCAAGGTAATGGCACACACAATGTACTTACTCCTACAGCTAAAGTAACCAGCCGTCCACCACATATGAATGGATGAGACACCCATTACAGCTGGAAGTAAGACCTCCGGGAAGCAGCAGAATACAGAGCCAGTAAGAAGAGCTGTACGTAGGATGCATAAACAATAAAAGAAGAAGACAGTTAATTTCCAATTTGTTTGGTTTTTCAACATTTCTCCAAGGTATAGTCATGCACTTGGGGCACAGAAATCCGGGGGCAGAACACAAAATGGGTGGAATGGTGTTGGTAACCACTGAGCAGGAAAGAGACCTGGGGGTAATCATACCGGATGAAATAAAGGTAGCCAGGCAGTGCGACAAGGCAGTTGGGAGGGTTAGTGGGATCCTGGCATGCATAGGAAGGGGTATCACCAGCAGAAAAATGGAGCAAATATAAAGGAACCCAGCGGGATGAAGATAGGGAGGCATAGCACGCTTCCCTAAGGGAAGCGGGGAAGGCAGTCAGGCAGGCAAAGGCCCAAACTGAGGAAATACTAGCATGAACAGTAAAAGAAGGTGACAAGACTTTCTATAGATACATTAGTGAAAGGAGAAAGTCCAGAGAGTGTATTGCTAAGATCAAAGGGGATAAGGGGGCGTGTGAGGAGGAGGACCACGTAAAAGCATCTATCCTAAACATATACTTATGCTCAGTATTTACTGAAGAGAAGGCAGGGCAAGGTCCACAGCTCAGCATCATGGACACAGGGGTGAAGGAGGTGTGCACTAGTCCTTTTACAAAGAAAGGGTCCTAAAAGAGCTCGATAAGCTCAGGGTGGACAAGGCAATGGGACCTGATGGCATACATCCCAGGGTACCAAAGGAGCTAAGGGTGGAACTAGCAGAGCCATTATCAGAACTGTTTAGTGAGTCTGTGATCACAGGAGAGGTCCCAGAAGACTGGAGAAGGGCTTATGTGATCCCGCTCCACAAGAGAGGTGGCAGGGAACTATAGACAAGTCAGTCTTACCTCCGTAGTGGGCAAGATTATGGAGGCACTCCTTAAAGAAAGGATAGTGCAACACCTGGAATCCATAGGAGCACAGGGTCCAAGACAGCATGGGTTTACAACAGGAAGGTCCTGTCAAACTAATCTCATGGATTTCATAGACTGGGTAACCAGAGTGGTGGACCAAGGGGGAGCAGTTCATGTCTCCTACCTTGACTTCAGCAAAGCTTTCGATACTATTCTACACAGAAGATTGAATAATAAGCTAGGTAGGCTCGTGGTGGGTCAGAAGTTGGTCAACTGGGTGGCAAACTGGCTGACAGGCAGAAAACAAACTGGGTGGCAAACTGGTTGACGGGCAGAAAACAGAGAGTGTTAGTAAATGGTATACAGTCAGAAGAGATGCAAGTCACAAGTGGGGTACTTCAGGGATCAGTCCTCTTCAATATCTTCATCAGTGACATTGCAGATGGACTGGAGGGTAAGGTTTGTCTGTTTGCAGATGACACCAAGTTCTGCAACAAAGTAGATAATCCAGATGGGGTGGGCAGAATGAGAAGAGATCTGGGTAAACTGGCAAAATGGTCCGAATAGTAGTAACTGGAGTTTAACGCAAAGAAGTGCAAGATCATGCACATAGGGAAGAGAAACCCTGTAGCCACCTATAGGCTGGGAGGGGAGTTGCTGGCAGTCACAAAGGAAGAAAGAGACTTGGACATCATCATCACAGATGACCTGAAATCATCCAAGCAGACCGCTAAAGCAGTGGGTAAGGCTAGGGGATGTTGCGGTGTATTAGTAGGGGTATCACAAGTCGTAAGAGGGAGGTAATAATCCCTCTTTACCAGACACTGGTTAGGCCCCATCTGGAGTACTGCGTGCAGTACTGGAGGCCACACCTTCACAAGGACACTAACCAAAATTGAGGCAGTCCAGAGAAGGGCAACCAAAATGATGCAGGGACTGCATCAGAAAACATATGAGGACAGATTAACGGAGCTTAATATGTATACCCTAGAGCAAAGGAGGGAGAGAGGTGATATAATCGAAACATTCAAACACCTTAAGGGCATTAACAAGGTGAAAGAGTCTAACATGTTTCAATATAAGAAAAATAGCAGGACAAGAGGACACAGCATGAGATTAGAGGGAGGCCGAGTAAGGGGTAATATGAGGAAGTTCTTTTTCACAGAAAGGATATGAATACAGTGCAGAGTATCAAACAGGCATGGGATAGACATAAGGGAGCAATACACGTGATTATGAATAGATAGGCCATTGACAGAGCAAATGCCGATGGCACGTTCATAAAGTAGAAAAAGAAATGGGCCTTGCAGTCCTTATCTGCCATCAACTTCTATGTTTCTATATAGGTGGTACAGCCTCTGTACAGATTACTGGTAAGATCCCACCTAGAGTACTGTGTCCAGTTCTGGAGACCACATCTACAGTAGGACACAGACAGAGTGTAGACTGTCCACAGGAGGGTTACTAAAATGGTGCAGGGTCTGTATCAAAAGCTCTGTTATGAGGAGAGACTAAAGGACCTCAATATGTACACCTTTGAACAGAGGAGGGAGGGGGGAGATATGATAGAGACCTTAAAATACCTCACAGGGGTAAATAAGGTACAGGAGGGAAATATTTTTCAGAAAAAAGGTGCTCATTAACAAAGAGGCATGATATGAAGCTGAAGGTGGGTAAATTCAGGAGGGATGTGAGTAAGTAACTCTTCACAGAAAGAGTGGTAGGTTCCGGGAACAGCCTTCTTGCAGAGGTGGTGGGGGCAAAAACTGTGATGGGGTTCAAGAATGCATGGGATAGACAGAAGGGAAACTTAGGTGAAAGGAAGGTGGGGCGGGATAATGGACTGGAGATCAAGTAGGATCTGCGACGATGCCGTAGGCCAGGGAAAAGGGGCAGACAAGGTGTCCAAGCATCCTTATCTGCCAGAACATTCTATGCATTCTAAAGCATAAAACCCTATGCAAATCATCGTGGGTAAGTAAATCTTTTTTGTGTGTGTGTGTGTGTGTGCTCTTTTTCCACCTCTCCAAACGGCATGCCCTTGGTCCTGCCTTAGCATCCGTCTTGCTAACCCACCTTCTCCAGGACTTACCTCCAGCTTCTTACAGACACCCTGGCTTAGTCTCCCCCCCCCCACCCTTGGGTAGGGCCATCGGGAGAAGGAGGGCTAGACCTCAGACGGAGACTAGGTACTGCTGCTTGTGGACTGGAGTGCCGTATTCGGCGGTGGGGAACCTGCAGTGCAGGGCAGACATCCTCCTGCAACATCTGAGGATGTTTTTCTCTGCCCCATAGTCCAACCCCGGCCTTAATAGATGCTGAGAGCCCTGTGATGAGACAGCACACCCCTGCATGTGTCTCATATAGTGGGCGACTTCCACCTTCTGCAGCTCCGCTTGTACTTTCACCTGTGGACATCCAGGTGGCAGTAGAAGAGTGGAAGCCTTCAGCTCTTCCTCCCAAAGTGGAGATTGTCCTCTGGGATGCTCATCACACCTCCTTCTCCTGGCTGGCCCTCCGACGATCCTGGCTTGTTCCTGAACCCGAGTCGTTGGTGTCATGGGCAGTAGCTCTACTGCTAAGCTGGTAGGCCGGCCCAAGTAAGTCCTTGTGTGAGAGAGAGTGTGTGTGTGTGTGTGTGGCTCCCTAGGAAATCTCATCGAGAACTTCATTCTGTAGGCCCTGTCCCTACTCAGCATACCTCTCAACTGTCCCTGATTGAGGGACAGTCTTCATTTAACCCCTCAAAATTGCTCTGTCCCTCACTCGTTCCTTTACAGATGAGGTGCTGCCCGTAAAGAGAATGTACTGTAAATTCAGACTTTAAAGCAGAAATACTTAATATTTTAAAGTGCTAAATTAAAAATAAACTTTGTACAAGTAAACATGTTATCCACAGTGTTCTGAGCTTGTATCTTCACAGTTGAGGATGTGTCCCTCATTATGAGGTTCGGTGCCTTCGTCCCCCATTTTCAGTGTCCCCTATTCCTTCTCTCCCCGAGGACCACCCTAGTCCTGTCACTGGCGTCTGCCAGGACCCCTTGCTTCTGCCAACTCTCTCAGGGCTTGTCCCTCCACACTGACCTGAAGCGGGTCGGTGGATTCCCAAGCCTCACGCAGAATGGATTCTGGTTCTGTCCGTGCCCAGCTAGTCGGGTGCAGGGCCTGCTGGTGCTCATCGCCATCCTATGCTGACATTTTCCTCCTGTTTTTCACCACTGGAGACATGAAATGCAATGACGTCATGTTCCACGCCATGCCCTCCCATGCGAACTGCACCGTCTGCCATGTCTCCTGACCCTGTTGGTCCTAGCCGATTTTCCTCAGTTTCTGCCAGGGCCCAAGGCATCCAGGCTCTGCCTACCCCCGAGGAGGCGAAAGCAGTCCCATGGATGCTCGATCCTCCTCCCACAGCCTACACCCAAAGGCCCAGATTCAATTCCAAACCCCTATCATCAGCCTCGCAAAAGGTACTGCTATCAGTGCACCGGCGGGCTACCTGTACCTCATTTCAGCGACAAAAGGTTGAGAGGTACGTTACTCAGACCTCACCACAGCTGAATCACTCACACTAAATGTAACAATAATCTTTAAAATCTGCACATCACTCCAAGAGGAACTGCAAATATATTTTCTGCATAAAAATAAGGGTTCAGATATCTTCAAAATGCCTAAATTTCTGGCTCGATACTAATGTTTCCTGTATTAAGTACATTAACAGGTCTGTCAGAAACATACATCAAAAATTAGGGTTGCTCTATCGCAACAAAAGCTTCAAAATTTTGATACAGTAATTGTGTTTTTATGCCCTGAACTATGTATTTTACATGTTTAAAAGTCTGTATTCCTTCGTTCCTCAAACATATAAAAATCCTCACCGCCACCACCAACACCCGCACATTGATCTCCTGTACAGACAAAGACTGACTGCCACTTGAAGCACTTCACCTAGGCATTATCTCCTCAGTCTTATCACTGGTGGACTATGGGCTCACAATCTATGCTGCTGCCGACCCTATGGCACTTCATCAAATACAAGTAGTCATCAACAAGGCCTGCCAGCTCCTCTCTGGTGCTGACAGAAATACACATACCTGCACACCCTCTACACGCTCACCAATATCCTCCCCCTTGAGGAAAGACTATTATACCAGACCTGTCTCTTCACCAAAAAAATCCACCCGAGTTTAACCCCAACAGGTGTCATGGCTTCTCTTCAGGCAGCCACCATCTCAGTGTCCGCACGGGCTGCCCCAAAAACTATGTGGAAGGTGCCTAGGGTCCGGACCACCCTGGTACAGCGATCCTTCTCCCTTAGAGCTCCATCCTGGTACAATGCCCTCCCTCCAGCCGTCACATCAATCACCAATCTAGGTCCTTTTAAAGCTGCCTTAAGGGCCCATATCCTCTCCTCACGTCAATGCCAGTGTAACTGGTAACCTGTGGATCCTGCACCACATCGCTAGGCCATACACCCACCCTTGGCCAGGCAGTGGAGAACCCTCACTATTTCTAGTCTAAAGGCTCCTCACCTCCCTCAGTTACCATATAGTTGCACTGGACTATGAACGCACTATATTATGTATAAGACCAGGCCTCCCTGAGGCAGTTTACTACCAACTCAATATCATGCATTGCTTTAGCTACCAATTGTATAGGTCTTAACTGCTCATTAGGTAAATATATTGATAGTTCTGCCCTGTTTTAACTACCAAATATATAGGCATTAACCAGTGCTCATTGTGCTCTGTATGACTGCTCACCCACATTTATTCTATGTATGTACTATACGAATGTCTGTTTTATTCTGATGTGGAGCCTTTGGAAATGAGTCTACGACTCAAAGGGTTGTAATTCCGATTTCCTAAATAAATAAATACATATTTCATACAGGGGGTTTTGTGTCTGAAAAAGGAACTCTGGTTGTGGCTCACTTAGCCGGATATAAAAATAAACTAAAGGATGTACTGATCTCAGAATCAGAAAACTGGTCTTAAAGTAATCACTCTTACCATAGCTGAAACATGGGCGCAAAATCTACAGATCTGCTAACTCCAAAGCTTTACGCAAAATTTCCGTTACTTAAAATAGCACCTGAAGATTTGCATTAGGCTCTGACAAAAGAACGCACACTGTCTGGTGTACAGCAGCCAAGGGCTTCTTTCCCCTGGAAAAAGGAGGGAGCTTAAATGAGTGAGTATAGGATTCAGGTCCCATGCATGCCATCCTGCCGGCCTATCTAAGCAGTCAGACTGCTAGTCAGTAGCAAAATGTGTTTACTGTCCATTAGCCAGGAGTTACCACTGGGCCTTTGCTCATTTATACTGGAATCCAAAGTCAAACCACATCAGAAATATCAACTGAACTCCCAGACTACCAGGTAGGCTAAATGACTGATCTAGTGCAGTTGCATTTAAAGCTGCAGTGCAATGAAAAATGTTTTTCCAAAAAGCTAGCTTCAGCAACAAACAATAAAACAGTAAGAATGCCTGTCAAATCTACATTTCTAGGTACTTCCTGCGGTGCCAAACCATAAACGTTTTTCATTTTTTAGATCCTAAACCTTGCCAGGTCTACATTACTTAAAAGCCAAATGTGGTGGTTATCTTTTTTTTCTGGAGAAAATATATGAATAAAAACATTTATAAAATACTCAGCTTTTGAAGGAATTACAACAGTTTACCATCAACTAAAATGGGAAGATGCCTGGAATCTTCTGCAGTGTAAAAGAGGTAGGGTTAATTGTTTTGCCTGATTTCCTTGTACTGCTGCTTTAATGACTTTGCAAGTAATCATACGGAGAGGTGACCAGTTAGTAGTACACATTACCACTACGGCTGTGGTATAGTCAGAAAGTATATTCAGCACCCTCCAATGCTCCAGTACTTGTTAGTTGGTACTCTGTATTCGGGATAATTATTATTTTTTTTTTAAATTCATTTTTATTGACAATATATGGGTACATACTCATTGTGCAGTTAAAGTCGTACAGATACATACAGGGATACTTTTCGTCCATTAATACTGATCGCTGATGGCCCCTCACTCGAGAATCCAAGGATACCCGGGTTGTTTATCTTTAATTAAATGGTCAGTATCTCATTAGAACAGGCTGTGGGATGTGACCAACCTCTCCCCATCAATTCAACTGCCCGTCATTTCATCTCTGCCTCTTCATTAGATAAGCCTCTTATTTCAGCTGGTGGTACGCCCAGAGCCCAGTTTCATTCTTATCTAGCCAGGTGAACCATCTCGCCCACCTCCGTACAAAAATATGCGTTTGCAAGTTAATTTTGAAGGTTAATTCCTCCAGGGCTGAAATGTCCTGTACAATTTGTACAAAAGTTCTAACAGCTGGTGGCTCTGGGCTCAGCCAGGTCCGGGTGATAGCTTCATGTGCTGCGGCTAGTGTTATGGTCCAGAGATATATTGAGTCAGGGCCTTTAATTCCACAAGGCGGAACACGCAAAATCGCTTCAGCCCAATCTAAGGGTCTCTCTAGCATGAAGAGAGCATTCAGTATCTTAGTTACCTCAGACCAAAAGGGCTGTACTCCGGCCCGGGGTATGTCCAAAAGATATGCAGATGGTGAGCCTTGTCATCTCCACAAAGTCTCCAGCATGTTTGGGGGCGTGCTGGATCTCTCCTATGGAGAAGTACCGGGGTAAGAAAGAATCTTACCCTTATTTTCCAACTGAACTCCTGCCAAAGTGGGGATCTGGTTGTTTTAGAGGCTGTACGAAACACTTTGTCCCAGTCTACCTCCCTGTCCTCTGCATTTGCTTCCCTTAGCCAGTTAGTTTTAAGCTTTTCTAGAGGGTCTCTTTTCAGAGCCGCCATTGCTTTATATAGAATTGATATGTGTCCCCTCTGGATCTGACCAGCCATCAGGCCCCTCACGCATTCAAGAAAGGGACAAACACGCTCTGGATCCGGATCCTTGTCCCGACATGCTTCGATATAGGCTCTGATCTGTAAGTACCTAAAGTAGTCAGATCGCCTGAGTTCATATTTATGTCGGAGAGTTTCAAAACTCAGGACCATGTCCCCATGTGTGAGTTGCCCAAAACTGGCCAGACCCTGCCTACCCCAGGCCCTGAAAGTATGGTCCAAGCGGGCTGGCAGAAAGTCTGGAGTCCAGGGTATTCTGCACAACGCCAAAGGGATCTTCTATTCCATACTTCTGCCAGATCCTTCTGACGGCAGCTAAGCGATAATGACAACCCTCAACACGGGGGTATCTATTGTGGAGCCTCATGGGAGCAAGACCCTTGCTTCCAACGGAGGCCCGCAACCGTCCTCTTCCCCTTGTTCCATCAGCTTCCAGTTAGAGGTGTAAGTTGGATCTGACCACTGTAGGGCCCTTTTTAATTGTGCGGCTAGGTAATAATCTTCTAGGTCAGGGAGCGATCGGCCACCTTTTCCTCTTTGTGTCTGCAAGATGCGTAAGTTAACTCTTGCTTTTCTCCCACCCCAGATAAATCCTGAAATTTTCCTTTGCCACAGCTGAAATTGCGTTCTATTTATTTGGATCGGGAGACTTTGGAACAAGTGTAAGAACCTAGGGAGAATATTCATGGAAATTGACAATCTTGGCATAAGTTGGTAAATTTATTAATGTCCATTTCTCAAGATCTTTTGTTATTTGATTTAATAAGTGACCATAGTTCACCTTAAAGAGCTGTGATAAGTGTTTAGTTATATAAATGCCTAAGTATTTCATCTTACTTGCTGTCCAGTCTATTGGGAGCTTTTCCTTTATTTTATTTGTAGGTACATAATAGAAACTAAGGGCCTCTGTCTTTGCTTTGTTTAGCGTGTACCCCACATGTCTGCCAAACTCCTCCAACAGTGACCACACCTGGGGTATTGATTCCTCTGGACTTGCTAGGGTCAGCATGACATCATCTGCGTACAGTGAAATCTTTCTGTCCAACCCCCCTACTTCGATCCCCCGAATCGTCTCTGATTGGTGTATTGCCAACGCTAGAGGCTCTATGTAAAGGGCAAATAAAAGAGGAGAGAGGGGACAACCTTGTCTGGTGCCCCATCCAAGTCTGAAGCACGACAAAACTCCTCCATTTACCCTTACATAAGCTTGGGGACCAGTATACAATACCCTCAGACTGTCAACAAAGGGTTGCGGAAAAGCCATGGTCTCCAAGATTAAGAATAGAAAACTCCAGGAAACCTTATCAAAAGCCTTTTCAGCATCCAAACTCAGAAGACAGGATGGTATATGATGGCGATGTATAGCATCTATTACATTTAAGGCCACTCGGACACTGTCCGGAGCCTGTCGCCCCCGGACAAAGCCCGTCTGATCCAGGTCAACCAGTTTTGGCATAAGAAGGTTCAGCCTAGCCGCTATAATGGCTGTGAAGATTTTATAGTCCGAATTGAGTAGGGAAATGGGTCTGTACGACTCACACCTGGTGTGGTCTTTGTTTTCTTTTGGTATTAAAGAGATAGTCGCATATTGCCACGAGGGTGGCGCCGAATTTCCATCCCGCCAGATTCCGGAGAACACATCTGACAAAAGGGGAACTACCTCTTTCCCAAAAGTCTTATAAAATTCAGCGCTAAACCCGTCTGGCCCCAGACATTTGCCTGCTTTGAGGGACTTAATAGTTATAAGTATTTCGGTTTGCGTTATCGGCTGTACCAAACTTTGACCTTCTGCTGGTGACAGAGTAGGGATGGTGAGTGAGCTCAAGAACTTCACTTTCTCTTCCCTTGTCGTCTCCTTCTGGGACTTACACAGGTCAGTGTAGTAAGAGACGAAGGCCTCTTCAATCTGTGTCTGTCTATTAACTAGGCGGCCTGTAACAGGTGATATTATTTTGGTAACTGTGGCTTTGGCTTTATGTTGCCTTAGGCGAAAGGCCAGTAGGCGGGAGCCTCTAGCTCCTCCTTCGTAATATTTTTGTTTTAGATAGAAAAGAGACTTCTCCATCTCTGCTTGTTGCATGCGAATCAGTTCTTTCTTAATCTGTTTTAGAATTTGGTCCCTAGGTTGCTCCCACTTGGCCTTCTGGGCATCTTCAAGTGTTTTAAGTTGTGTATTAAGCTCCTTAAACCTTTGTGTTGTCTATCTTTTTTGGGCAGAGGCATAGGCAACTATTTTCCCACGCACCGTGGCCTTTAATGTGTCCCAGAGAATTTGTGGCGTGACCCCTCCCACATTATTCTCCTGTATTGTGATGGCAATATGTTGCTTAAGATCATCCACCAGGCTTTGATCTCGGAGTAGGAAGTAATTCAGCCGCCACTGAGTATTCCTACGTTGAAGGGACAAATCCACCTCTAAGAAGAGAGGATTATGGTCAGACAAGGGGGAGGTCCCCACCCACATTGAGGGGAATTGCACTAGACCTTTAGAATAGGTAAAGAAAGTGCCTAACCTGGAGAATATTTTAAATCGCGGCGAGTAACACGTGTACTCCCTAGCCACAGGATACTTCTCCCTCCAGACATCCACCATAGCAACCTGCTCAAATATCTTTTTAACTGCTTTTACTTTTCTGTAATCTGGGTTTGGTATTTTAGAGGTAGTATCTAGGGTTCTATTAAATACCAGGTTCCAGTCTCCTCCCATAATCAGGAGTACCTTCGTTTTTTCAGCCACCAGCTGACTAAGTGAAGCATAAAAAGAAACAGGGGATCCTGGAGGGGCATAGATATTTACCAAAGTCATAAGTGTGTCCTGTACCCGCCCCACCACCAAAACAAACCGTGCCCCCGGATCTTCTATCACCTCTTCCACCTCCAACGGGAAGGAGGAAGCCACAAGGGTAGCGACTCCTCTCTTCCTGCCCGCTGCTAGGGAGGAGTGAAACAAGTATTCGGGATAATTATAAAATTCCTCCAGCCCTCCCAGGTGGCCTGGGGCAGTCCCAGGGCAACCCCACTCCAGTCATTTCCCACCCACCATCTCCCTGCCCATCCTCCCAAACATAATTAAAAATGTGCGCACGCTCCTCGTACTTTGCCAGGAGTGGACGCCTTTTTTTTCTGTAAACCCAGCTCACTAGCAACACCCCCTTTCCCCAAATCGAGTTTTTTTTTCCACAGATGCATCCTCGCCCTCTACCCCTGAATGTTGATTTGGGGAGATATTCCAATTTCTCTCAGCTCAGTCTCCCTCCTCCCACGAAGACCAACCCCACTGATAATTACAGTTACCAGACTGTACTGTACTACTGCCGGTATGCAGCATTACCGAGAAGAGGGGGGGGATCAAGAGAGTTAGCATCAGTGATGACACTCGGTAGTCTGCTCAATCACATTGTCCAGCATAATCACTGATGTCGACCACTCTGCCCCCTCTCCCTCCCAGTACAACATCCAATCGGCATTAATACAGTCAGAGGAATACAATCATTTTCAATGGGATAGGATACATTGTGAGAGGGGCGAAGGAGTTTGTCAGGAAACTGAAATATTGTCCCCCCACCCACCAAAATCATGATCTGGAAATGGCGGGGGGGGCGCACAGCAATGAAACAAATCAATTTGGAGAACTGAGGGGGCCAGGTTAATCAGTTTACAGAAAAAAAGCATAATTTCCTGGCCAAGTGCTAGGAGCCACAAGGAGTGCACATACATTTTTTTAAATATGTGGCAGATGGTAAAGGAAGATGGCAAGTGAGCAATGGCTAGAATGGGGAGGGGGTAGCCCAGGAACTAGCCCAGGTTGCCTGAGAGGGCTAGAGTTTTGTTTTATTTAGGGGCCTGGGTCAATAACTCCAGTAAGAATTTGTTACCCAAAACCGTTGAGTTAAAGTTCAGATACCAACTGTGCAGTGCCTCCACACAGGGAAAGATTAGGTGGGCTAGGTAACAAGCTAGTACTACCCTCTGGGAAACTGTACTAACTCACTGTGGTTCCTTACTGGTACACGTCATCAAACTCCCACAAAATGCAGCCAACAGTCCTCGGTCAAGCAGGGAACAAGCAATCCAGCCTTGGCAGTTTAGGTTGAGCTTTGCAAACCCTGAAGGTAAGCCCCAACTTGTGTGGAGAGTTACATTAATATTTAGAGTATTTTGCCCAAATAGCCACAAACGGTGAAAAATAAGCCACGAGCACCTCGTACCCATTTATTGGTGGCATTTAGGAAGTTATATTTTCAGGTCATGCTTGCTTCTAGTTTGCACTTGTTTAGAGAGCAGTAGCTTACCGTCTTACTCAAAGTGTATTAACCAGTATGAACAGTGTAACGAAGCAGAGCCTTGAGTAGGCAGGTGAGTGAAATATAGTACACATGTGCATGTATCTACAGTTCTACTACACTTTGACCTCAGAATGTTCACGCTGTAGTTCTGCGGTCTGCCATTCTAGAGAGGTTTTTTTTTCCCCATGGAGTAGATTAATGTGCTGCAGACCTAACTTTTTGAGTTGGGGTTAATTCTGAGGTTATCTGCTGTATGCAGTGGGAATCAATGCCAGGCCAGCCGTCTTCAATGACACTGTGCGAGTGTTTATTCGTCCTGAACCACATCAGACTCCGGATTGATACTACACGACACTTGCCTAGGGGTGTTTTACTGTGCAACATGTAGTCCCTTTCCTTGAATAATGTATAACATCCTTTTGTGCCTTTTTTTTTTTTTTTAAAACAAATCTTTACACTGATTTTCATGCCATGCCATTCCACTTAACAGGCCTTTCATCTTTGATGTCACCTTTTGAACTTTGACAGCTTCAGTGGTGGACGGGGTGGTGGGTGGGGATTCTAATTTTGTACCTGTTAAATAAAGGCTTATTAACCCTGCCTTGCAATACATTACCACACATCATCACGTAGAGCTGCACTGGGAACTGGATACCTTAGAAACAACGTTGGTGATACATTCCCCCTCATCTTTTATGCGACCTTAAGGTCAGCAATTCAACTTGGGAATTAGTACTGCCTTACTTAAAGGAAAACTACACCCTCATGTCATGTAATTGTTACTTGTTTCTATGTTGACAGACAGCTCTTTTCCTGTAGCTATTAGGGGCATACGTGATTGCTTTGGTTTATTTTCACTGTTCATACTAGTCTCTGTGTAACTATCCTGACAGTCTCCACGTTTTGGTTGATGAAATCTCACTGTCCCTGACAGCTGCAGTAGCATATGAGAACATAATGTCTCAGCACCCTCTAGACTCCAGTATGCCTGTCTGCTGAATTAGAGTTCAACAAAGCAACCTGCAGAATGGTGTGAAATAGCACATTTACCTTCAGTTAGCTTTGCAAACTGAGCTGTAATGCAGGATTTCCCCATTAAACTGCATTCAATGTGTGTGTTTCCAGAGTTTTTATTTGTACTTTCAGCACAGAGCTACATAATGTAAATGGTTGCTATGACATCATGTTCTCATATGCTAATGCACAGCGTTCCTGCACAAAGATTTCAACAACTATAAAATGAAGACCCCCAGAATAGTTACAAGGGACTAGCATGAAAAGCAACGCACACATACATATCCCCAACAGCTGCATGAAAAGAGCCATCTGTTGACATGGAAACAAATACAATTTACAAGACATTTATTTATTTATTTATTTATTAAATATTCGGAATGCACCTTTGAGCTAAGAGCTCCTTTTCAAAGGTTCCTTGTCAACATCAAATCACAAAGTGATGGAGAATTTACAAATAGGATTGGGGAGAGGAACAAATTCAGCTAGTACAAGCTATGTCAGTATACATTTATAAGTAGGCAGAAAAACACAGTTATTCCTCAAACACAATTATATAGTCGGAGGATAGGGAAGGTGTGGCGGAAGGCCCAGGTGGAGAGGCAAAGAGAAAATGGGATGGGGGATGAGTGAGTGTGGGACAGAGTGAGTGAAGGACACAGTGTAAGGACCAGTGAGAACAGAGGGTACCCTGCAAGAACAGAGACAGTAAAGGGGCAGCCTAACTGGACACCCTAAGCACTTCAGGAAGACCGTGTGGGCAATCTGGTACGGCACAGAACAGTGAACCAGGAGATTGTGGGTTCACATCCCACCACTGCCACTTACTCAACTGTCTGACCACGAGTTAGTTAAAGTCACTTGCCCCTGAACGTCAATTCATCACAGCTGTAAAACCAGGATGGAGCAGGACCACTCCCCCACTGAAAATGAGATGTTGGCTGTCTTAAAGCAGCAGTACTAGTTAATAAAAATGTACTTTTTACAATAAATATGTCAAACAAGCCCCACAACTGAGAAAACTTGAAGTGTCTGTTCACATTTTTTTTTTTAACTTTATGTTCTTAATCTTTTCTGACAGTTTAGCACAGACCCTTGCCAGGAGTGCCATTTTGGATTCTGAGGGAAATGGGGTGCTGCCATTCTCCCACTGGTTATTTTGTGATGTAACTGGAATGCACCACCCCTTCCTTTGACTGCTGAGTGTTTATAGGACAAGCAATGTAAACAAAGGGTGAAAAACAGGAAATGATATGGGGGCTGCCATATTTCCTGTGGATCCACACAACATTATAAATGTATTAAAATCAAGGGAACCAAGCATCAGAAAGCAGTGATAAACACTAAAAGTTAAATTTGAAATTTTAAACTACCAGGCAGTGCAAAAATCTGGGAAGCAATGCACACTTCCTGGTTAACTAGTACTGCTGCTTTAAGAACCACACACACAATGTGGAAAATCATGACTCCTTGCTCCGGGGTTCAGCGATGCCCCTTCCCAGACACCAGCTGCTGATGACATACTAAAAGTGCGACAGTGCACCAAATTTCCTGAGCGAGTCTGTGTGATTTAACAAAAACAACTCGGCTCTTGCTCCCTCCCTCGTTGATGCTCTTAGTGACAGTGGCAAACTGGCAATTCTCCAGTACAGGCTCAGTTTACATGCACTGTGGTGCATCCAAGGGCCAAAATGACCCTATGCGCAGAGAGAATAACTTTTGTATGTTCATTTTGTCCCTGACCCTGTTGCATGTTACTGCCCACTTACACATGCATACACAACATACATTATGTTTCTTACTACTGCCACGGAGACCACTCTTAGGATTGTAAGAGTGGTCTCACTTTCATTCTTAGGGTATATGAACTGTGAACCGAAGGTGAGTGGTTTTGATACCCTAAGAAGATGAGTAACAACTGTAAAAGTGGTCTCGGTGGTGGTATTAATACATTCTTGATTGTGCTCGACCAATAATATATCGTTAAAAAACCTTACTGGAATGTGCTTGTTTTCAGGGCAGCAGCTGCACATGAGACACACTACACAGACAAAGAGTATCTCACGCTCAGAGGAAAGGCGTGTTCCGATTGGTCGGGAGCGCTACCTTGATCTGTAATGGTCATGGCAAGAATTCATGGTCCATACTGCTCACCCCTCTTACTGCAATGACAGTGACCATGCCTAAACCTAAAAACTGATACACATCAAGGCTTATGAGATTTGTCAGTTTCCATGAACAATCTGTAAAATAGGCTATTCAGACCCAATTCAGCTCATGTCATCATCTCTTTCTTTTAACTCCCTCATTCTTTACTACTGCGGACATCTGTATGAACACCAGATAGATGCATCACATCTTGCTTTTTCCTGGACTGGACTTGTAATCCTCTTGTGTCGTTACAAGGCACCGACGTAAAAATAATTATGATCTTACAAACAAGATTAGGATTTCAGGCAGGAAAAAGCAGAGGGATGGAGGGAGACTGAGATGCAAAGATTCTGTTTTCATGCAAATTACCTCAGTAATACAGAACAAAGGGAGCTACATAGACAAATGTAAGCTGAACTGTGTCTTAATATTATAATTTCAAAAGTTTTCCTAGATACCGGTACTGGAAAACTGCCTTAATTGTTGGAATATGAGCCACTACTCAAGTTGCCCCCCCCCCAAAGGAATCTGTCCAGTCCTGCTCTGAAATCCTCACCAGTGCTAGCTTTAATAGCCTCACTGGGCACACTATGCTACCACGTGCTGATCTGTGTGTGTGAAAATGCTCTTTCATTTCTCTAAATTCAGCAAGGACATTTGCATGAATGGAAGCTGGGGGGATCTAAGGAAATACTACTTCATGGAAATAGTGGAGCCATGGAATAGTCTACTGGTGGAGGTGGTGAAGGCACAGACTGCAACAAGTTTCAAGTAAACGTGAGACAGAGCTAGATCACAACTTATAGTCATCAAAGCAAGTATACAGTAATTTAGGGTGGGGGGTAGCCCCCCAGGACAATTGCTAGGTAATGGACATCTCATATGTTTCTATTTTGTGTTTCACATATCGATTCTGACTAAAAAGAGATTTTTCTTTAAGTGTTCAAAGTGTTGAAGATGTTGTCCCTTTAAAGACCTGGGTATAATCCCCACAACACAAGTAGCCCCCCCTGCCTGTATTGTATGATCAGGTTCCTGCTGCCAGCACCTTGGGTGCATTGGAGTGCAGTCAGTGGAGCCAAACAGCAGCAGAAAAGCAGGATCTCAAGGGTGACTAATAACAAGGTCTCAGAAAGTAGGTCATATTTTACAGTACCTACTACACATAACAGATGAGGGACAGGGGGGCGTGGGGGGTGGAGACTGAGCACTGACGGATACTGATTTCCACAACATACCTACTGTACCACACAGCACGCCGCTGATTCATTTCGTGCACCTGATAAAACACAAGAGGCACAGGTCACTTTAGTGCTGCACAGACACAGCTATAGAATATCTTGTCTCTTTACCTCTATTTGACATAAACTCCTGTGTTAGGTACATGGGGTTTAAGGGTATTAACCCCGAATGGGTTTCTAGGGGACCAGGTTGTACAAATAAGGATTGACCCTACATTCCTAAATTTGGAGGGGGGAGAAATTACACTATCTTCAGGTTATCTTTTTTTTTTTCTTCCTGTACACTACACTGTGGTGGATACCTACCGTTTAGACCTTTCAGTGTGCATTATTCTTACTGCACTAGGGTTTTGTTGTTGATTTTAATTTTTTTTTTATATTGTGAGTGATGAATTTAGTGTCAGTGAAAGGTATCTGTCCTCCCGTGCAATGCATTATATTGGCTGAACACACATATTGGCTGTGGGCAGAGGCATAAAGAACAGTTACATAAGAACTTACTGCAACAGTAGATCTTCGAGAGAATCTCCTCCATTAGGCCACACTTTGCAATTATAAGCCGCCAGTGTCAGGAGCAC
Organism: Neoceratodus forsteri; assembly: GCA_016271365.2. Taxonomy (NCBI): domain Eukaryota; kingdom Metazoa; phylum Chordata; order Ceratodontiformes; family Ceratodontidae; genus Neoceratodus; species Neoceratodus forsteri. The sequence continues at coordinate 151,521,116 of CM028131.1, read as the reverse complement.
TCGGAAACTTTTTGCTAGCCAGGGGCCGCCCACAATGACATGCAGTGTCTACGTATATATAACGTGGGGGGCCCCATCACTCAACTTCCCACCAGGGATTAGCCTCAGAGGACCTCCAGCTGTGTGGAACCAGGAGCGGAGACCAGCACCAGGCTTACAAGGAGAGGCACGCGGCTGGAGCGATGCACGGAGTAAGGTTTTAGGCATAGCATCTGAAATGACCCTCATTGAAAGAAAAAAAGGGGAAAAGAGGGAGGGTACAGCATGACCTAATGGAGGAGATTTTCTGAAAGATCTGCTGTCACAGTAAGTTCTTGTGTAACTGTTCCATCTTCATCAAGCCTATCTCCTCCATTAGGCCACATTTTTGGAATGGCTCCCAAGCAGTACAAAGTAAACTGGGAGGATGGCACAGTCTGCTATGTGATCAGGACAGAAGGCCTCACAGTACAGCAAGCCCAAAATCAACATGTCTATGAGAGATGATGTCCAGACTGTAATGGTTAGTGAAAGTGTGTGCAGTGCTTCATGTGACTGCAGCAGTGACATTTCTTAAATAGGAAACCAAAGTGGTCATATCCTTTGTGAAGTGACTACGAACAAACACCACCGGGAAGTTCCTTATTGTACTGCCGATAACAGAATGTAATGCAATGTGCCAACCATTTGGACAGGCACTGTTTAGACACACGAGTGCCCTCTTTCCCCGGGGTGAATAAAACAAAACGCTGACAGGACTTTGTGCAGTCTTTGGTGCAAACAATATAGTATCTTAGCATCCTATGTACATCCAAAGTAAGGAGCAGCACCTCCACACTGGTTGGCTTACTTGGGGTAATATACAGGAAGGTGTATAATTTGATTCAGTGTAAATTCAGATACCACTTTAGTAGAAGCTGAGCATTTGTATGTATAGAGACTCTAGCTTTGTGAAAAATCAAACATGGAGGCCCGTACATTACAGCCTGAAGCTCTGAAATCCTCTGAGCAGAGGTCAACACAACTAAAAACCACATTTTCCATGACAGGAAATGTAAGTCACAACTAACGGCAGGCTCAAAAGCTGCGAACGTCAATTTTTCAAGAATGAAATTCAAGTCCCAAGGCGGGACTGGATTACGGATGGGAGGTTTCATATTAGGAAAGACAAGGATTGACAATGGGAGAAAGAACTGAGGAGTGATGGGGCCACCCACATTATATACATGTAGGCTCTCACTGGCGGTGGCAAGCTAGCAAAAAGTTTCCGAGTGGTCCTGATGCAGAAGGCGTATAGTTCCAAAGGTGTGGCCTAATGGGGAGATATCCTTGAGGAAGACTGGTAATTACTAGTGGATGGATCATACTTGCTTTAGATATTACTAAAATAGCCCCATATGGGACATGTCTGCCTGGAAAAGGATGCACTATGATCTTAACTCTCCCGTGCTTGGCTTATGGCAGTACTTACTTGTCACTCACAAACCTTTAACATTCAACTGGGTAATGATTTCCATGCTTTTCACTGGGAATGTTCCTGACTCATTCATAGACAATCACTTTCTGTATTTTTTCCATCTCAGATTCTGGGCTTGTTCCCTCAACTCTGCACCTCCATTTGACTAAGAGTGACAGACTCGAGTGACCCTTTCCTCCCTCCACTGTATGAGTTAGACCAGTCCCAACCATAAGTGCTTTACATTCTTTCGTATGAATGGCTGTGACTTACTGAATAAATTTGGAAGTAGCAGTGTGCTGTGAGTGAATACCACACTAGGAAAGGCGTTGCTGCCAAGGTAAAATATGGATAATTCGTTAGGGTGCACGAGTGGATCTCTGGTTGGGAAGGCCTTGTCGTGGCACAGTCTCAGTTCATGAGCTTACAACTAAGAACCAGCCATTTTCAGACCACTCCAGTGCATCAAAGGAAAAGGAACAAGAAGTCTGTGAGGGCATGTCAAACCACACACACCAACAAGTGACCACCACAATAATACTCATAACGATAATAAAAAAATAAACTCTAAATCTGCAGTTGATAGGGGTGAGAGTAACAAACAGTATTTTCCAAATACCACAAATAATGCATTCTTTGTTATACGGAGCTGAATAACCAACAGTGGCACTATTTGTCCCCTACCTATTCGGGCATTACTATATTTAGAAAAATAAACACAGCCCCCCACCTTCCTCTCAGGCCAAATCCTTAAAGCTAAGCCTCTTGTCCCTCCACACTCTGTGTGGACATTCAGTGGCGTCCATGGTGAGGAGCACCAACGCCTGCCGTTGCTCCGCCCCCTGCATCTGCTTTGTGCCACATGTTCCGGGCTGCCCCTGGCCACCGCCGCTCTGGAGTGGTGCAACCCCAGAATCCTTCCCAGGAAGGAAGAGCAGTCCTCCGGACGCTCAATCCTTCCCTCCTCTGCTGACCCCCAGCGACCTGAGTCCGTTCCCGAACCTGGGTCGCCGGCGTGGTGCGAAGTGTGGCGTCCAGTGCCTCAGCCGGCAGCACCACTGGGCCGGCCCAGCCCCACAGTCTTACACTCCCCTCTCCCTCCACTGTGAAGACTACACAAAAGTTCAGTGTATATGTTTTTTCCTGAACCTCCTCTGCACAGTCTCCCCCTACCCTCATAATTCCTCCTCGTTTCTTCTTTTACTTATGTATCTAAAAAGGTCTTTCCCCATAGTTGCCCCTTTGGCTATCCTTTCCTCTGTTTGCATCTTTGCACCTCTCACTGCCTTCCCTGCTTCCCTCCACTTTTCCTGGTACACCCCCCATCCTCTCCCCTCTGTGTTTCCCTATGCCTTCTGAATGTTACCCTTTTAACCTTCATCGCTTCAGCCACTTCACTCAAGAACAACGGTTGTCTCCTTTTCCTCACATTTTTGCTCACTTCCTTCACTATGCCAGCTCTTTTTTTTTTTACCCACTGTTCTTCCACTCCATAAAGGAAACATATTTTTTGGTGCTTTTTCAGTTTTTTCTCAGAGATTCCCATTCCTACCTCGGACATGCATGCACATGGAGAGGAATGTACATGCCGCATCTCAAGGCACCCTCCCAATGTGTCGCCCATGCAGACCACCAGACCGCCACATGGTGGCAGCGAGACTATGGGGGTGCCAACCATCCCCAGGAGAGGAGAGCTGCATTCTGACTGCTCAATCCTGCTCTGCCCCCCACGACCACGACCAGAGTCCATTCTGGAACCCAGGTCGCCGGCGTGGCACGAAGTAAGGCATCCACCACCTCAGTCCTCAGTGTCACTGGGCCGGCCTCACTTGATCTTTTGAAGTAAAAAGCCACTCTTATAAAGAGAATGAAGTCTGAAGACGTAAACCTCCAATAAACATTCAAGTACACTACAGAAATTTTATTTATTTAAACGTTGGTAACCGGGAAAGACACACTGAGCCAAGACTCATTTCCAGGTGCGACCCAAAAATGGGGCTTATACAATGCTGTGAGCCTTAGTATAACGTTAAAATAATTCTTCCACAATACTGTTAGGCAGGCTGCCTGATGCATTACCTTGCTGCTGTCCACCAGGGTTCAGGAGCGGAGTCAGAGAGCTGTGCTGGGAGCAGTCCAGGGCTGACACAGCTTCTACTCAACAATGCCTCTCACCTAGGGACGGTTGGTAGTGGGTTCCGGTGTCACAGCAAGCCAAGCATAAAAAGCCAGGGAGCTAACACCCTCCACCCCCGGCAGGACGCTGCATGCTTATGTAGGCCAATAGTTGCCTACTGCACATGCCACAGGGCTGTGAAAGGTACAGAAAGGAGGAGCAAACCGCGGCATCTGAATGATGATCGCCAGTAGTCTCCGTCTTCAGTCTGCTCTAATCCCTTGCTGGCTATGACGGTAGTAGGGTGCAATGGCAGATGGGCCGGAGAGGTTTATTTATTTCGTTTTTAATTACCGGGTTAAGTGTTCTAGACAAAGAAATTTTCTATTTTCAGTGACATTTGGCATGAAGACCCAAAGAAAGGAAAAGGTGATGGCTTGGGGGTGGGGGTCAAACAGCAACATGCATAAAACATACCTGCTAGGTATTTTGCAGGCTGAATATGCATACAATTATTCATATTTTTGTTGAGTTTGTTTTAGTAAAAAACATTGTTTGGTTTAGACATTGTTCCTGAAACATTTTTCATGTGATCCTGGCAGTACACAAAATGACAAACTGGTCCTGAAATGGTTCAATGTATGCGCCTTTCTCCCCAGGTACCTGAAGATAAAAAACAAACCAAAAAAAATGAAGCTTGACCCATCTTGGTTGGGGGAGTATTAAAGACCTATCCTTGATAACGAATAATGAGGTTGACAGTTTGCCTTCAAATCATCTGGTGTCTTAACTAAGTTATTAATTGTGCATAGCCTCAGCACAACTGTTACAAGCCCTATTTAAAATCTAGATTTTTAACTAGATTTTTAACTGAGTACATGGATATAAATGCAACAACCTCCTTCTGCCAGCAGAGGGAGGGGGCTGATTACTAGAATGCCAGGCCACAGAGCCTACTGACTGGTAGAGCCTCTGACAAGGAGACTGTTGGATGGAACTTCAAATGTCAGTTGTGGCACCTGTTAAGTGGAAGATAGCAGAGTGAGAGGAAGGTGCCAGCTATGCCTTCGGGGTGCCTTTGCCTCAGGTGGGTGGATCCCATATAAGAGATCAATAGAACTCGTTGTCCAGATGCCTGGTAGCCTCCAGGGATGGGCACCGTGACAGCACCTGTAACTCCAGGGGGTTCGTAGTCTGAAGACGTATAGTCTAGAATAGCCATTAATTCTACAGAGGGTGTAAGAGACACACTGGGAAGGTGCAGGAACCTTAAGGGGCTCCACCTCAAGTTCCAGGTGCCCTTGTGGTGTAGAGAGGGTCCCATCGAAGACGGGTGTTGAACTTTTTGGGGGTCAAATACAGTCCTGTTCCCAAGAAATGTTGTCATCCATGCTGATGATGATGAGAGTAAGAGACCAGGCGAGAGAGATCAAGCTGCTAAGGTAGGAGATACACCTACTAGTAAAGAAAGAGAATCTGGAGCTGGGATGGACTTCAGAGAAACTGTCTCAGGTTGGAGTGATTGCTAATTGCTGCCAGAGGGCATGCAGGAGTATGCATTGCTGTGCTGTTCAAAACACACAGTCTGGTGAAAGATGTTAGGTTTAAGTGAGGTGCTCAATGCAGATATGGTCTTCAGGCTTCAGCAGGAGACTGAACCAAGCTGAGCAATGGCCTTCTTGTCCTGGGCCTTGGTAGTCATCAACCAGAGGTGTCAGAGAAAGTCCCTGCAGTAATGCTGCTTCCTGCACACTCACTAATTTAGATGCCAGGGTGTCACAAGGTGTAAGTGTAAAAGATGTGTTTCAAACCTTAAGCTAATAAGAAGCTGGGAGTTCTGGTACATTCAGTATTGAGTAGGATAGGCTTTGACTCAATAACCTCACCCACTGCTGTCTGTGAGGAATAAGAGGGGTCATGTGGTCCAAGAATGATATAAGGGGGTACAACCTATACAAGGGGACGGAACAAGTTTTGACTCAAGTCCGGGGTCAGGATTGAAATGGTCTGTACGGTGCCAACACAGAAGCATCTGGAGACAGAGGTTCCTGAATATGTAAATGCAATTCTGTGAATCTTCAAAAAAAATGTGAAAAGTACTTAAACCACCTTTCAATGTGGTATTCTGTTTGGTCAGGCAGATGGTTTACATCAAGTGCAATGCACGGTCTGGGTGAGAAAGTTAAAGTTTTCATTCGATATTGTACAGAACCCCATGGATAGCATACCATCTCATACCTAGACACAGAGCATATACCAATACTGTACCCAGCCCCTGCTGACACAGAGACAGGATTACCGTATGGTGCCAGCCTTCGCTGAGAAATTGTGCAGTAGAGCAGGTTGAAGGGCACAAGAACACCTGGTCCAGGGGTTGCCCAAACGTAAACAAAAGCAACAGCTTACATGTAACTACTATCAGCTAAAGTAAAATACATACCAACGTAGAAATTTCAGGCCAGTAGGGACTTGAAGTTCTTCAGCGCCCCTTTCAAAATACTGGATCAACAAGTGTGCTGTACAAAAATGTAAACATTTCCAGTGGCTCCCCACCCCCTGTACTATCCAGCGTGTTTTGTATTCCCTTGGTAGTCACAAATTGGTCTAGGCTTCCTCTGAAGGCCCTTACTGTCTCCACTGGTAGGCTGGTCCATAAATGTATCAACCTTTGGGGGATTAATTTCTATTATACAATGGCAAGAGAGAATCCTGCTCCCTGATTGGTCAGACTGGGACTGGATCTGGGCTGTTATCCCAGCATAACATCCCTGCTCCAGTCCCAGTACAGTCATGACCATATGGAAAGTTAAAATAAAAAAACACATCCGCAGACGTCCGTTGCTTCCTGCTCCCACTGAAAGTGAAAGCCGCGTTCCCGATCGGCTTCACAGCAGGCACAGCTCTCACACGTTCCCCAAACAAGCTTTGTTTCTTTCTATTACTTTAAAAAATGAAAAAAAAACCACAACAACAAAAATCAAAGCAGTCTTCAGGATCGGCTTCACAGCAGTCTCCCGCTCCTTCCCCGGTGCCCGCCTCACCAGCACCATCGGTTTCACTTCCTGCTTCCTCAGCCTCCATTACTGGTTTCCACAACGATGGACTTTAACTCTGCTCCTAGTTTAATTCTAAATAAATAAATACAACAGTAAAACAGCTTGGGATCCTAGTGAAGAAGAAGCTGAACAAGCGAGTGAGCTATGGCGCCTCTCAACAGTCAGCATGCACCTGTTGTACTAATGCTCACTTGCCGTTCAGCCCATCTTCCTTCTATGTCTTTTTTCTTTAAATATACAAAGTAACAGCAAGAGAAAAATAGTAAAGAAAGGAACCCAATATGAGAACACAGACAGGTGGGGGCCAACAACTATTAGACACCCACAACAGATAGACACACAGAATAACAGCTCCACCTGCTGTACAAACAGTATAAGGCACTACTTTTCAAATCAATATTATTCCACAATACCAAAAAAAAAAAAAAAACTACAACAGTACAATTAAAGCAGTATTTTCTTTAACTATTTTCTAATATAAAAGTAAATGAGCCATTGTACCCATTGTACAATAGGAATAATGCCCTCCAGGGTGGGTGTTGTGCTGCGACAACCCCTTCTCGGGTGTTGGACGCACTCAGCCTATGACCTTGGGCCCAACCACCCGAGGCGGGATGTTATCCCAGCATAACACCCACTCTGGTGGGCATTATTCCTTTAATGCTTCCCCTTAATTTCCCAACTGAGACTAAGATCGTGTCACTTTGTCCAGCTGCAGGACAACAAAGAAGATTTGAGGTCATACTGTATAGAGTGGAGCAAGAAATATGGAGGGGGGGGGCATGTGACAGACATACAAACACCTCCTGGTACTAATAGTGTGGATAGTGGATAGTGGAGAGAGTTGTTTATGCTGAGCAGAAACACAATCACCAGGAGGAACTCAATGAAGCTGGTGGTTGGGGGAGATTTGAGAGCAATAAGAGAAAACATTTCTTCGCAGAAAGGGATGTGGAAGGATAGAACAGGATACACAGGGAGGTGATCTGTGTAAGATCACGTTTGGGATTTAAGCTTGGGTGGGATATGCATATGTGACTAGTGAAGGCACTGTCAAAAGGGAAGTGAAGGGTCACTAGGGCCCTCATAATAACACCAGCAGATAAGTATGGCTGGGCAAACTCGAACTACATGGAAATGAAACATTTTTCCAGTAAAATAAAAATGTTACCATTTTAGAAGTATGATAACCCATTCCTGGGCAACAGTTTCTTGAGAATTATTGCACTTCTCAGGTGTGTAGAAAGGCACTCGGCCATTGGCCTCGTATCTTGCAATTATATCGGTCCGTGCCTTAATTCTCCCTGTCATGGGTTATTACTTGCATGCTACTATGTAAAGATGTACCTGCTAGCATTTCATTCTTTCCTTTCCCTCTCTGCCACACCTACATACTTTTTTCCCCTTTGGTAACCGGGTAAGACCCACTAGGCACAAGTGCCTGTTTTCAGGGGTGACCCAGGAGAGGAGCAATGGGGTGGTTAAGCGACTTGCTCAGAGTCGCACAGTATACAAGTGGAGGTTGTGGGAATCAAACCCAGGTCTGCTGGATGTACCGAGCTCATTCACAGCTCATTACTCTAACCTCTAGGCTATACTGCCAGACCACTGAACATTAAATACATCTCTACCAAAACCCCCACCCAGCTGTGACTCCTAGACCCACTGTGGTCTGAAATTTGATTTTGTCACAGCTTTCTTTCTAGGGGGGTGCCTTCACTCTGATAGTCTATGAAGTGATCACAAACCTTATGTGTCTGAAAATTCCTCGTTACACTTGGCCACTCAATGTACTATTCCATACATCTATGCATTGTGAAATTCAGTGCGCATGTAAAATATGAAACAAAAGCAAAGGAGAGAACTGCCTACAGTTTTAACCTGATCCTTTCACAAGAAGTTAGTTTCAAGTTTCAGCTGTACAGGATCAACCATTTTATCAAAGGCTCCCCAAACAACTCGGCAAGAAACAGTGATTATCGCCACCTCAGAGCTTGAATACTAGGCTCTTGTGGCATCAGCCGTATTCTGTTATCGGCTCTAAATATCCTTTCGTTGCCAGAGCAGAGTATGAACTGTGAACTGCTTATTACAATGTGACCAGTATGGAGCAGAGTATGAACTCCCTGTTACAATGTGACCAGTAAGGAGCAGAGTATGAACTGCTTATAACAATGTGACCAGTATGGAGCAGAGTATGAACTCCCTGTTACAACGGACCAGTAAGAAACAGAGTATGAACTGCTTATTACAATGTGAGCAGTAAGGAACAGAGTATGAACTGCTTATTACAATGTGACCAGTATGGAGCAGAGTATGAACTCCCTATTACAACGTGACCAGTAAGGAGCAGAGTATGAACTGCTTATTACAATGTGACCAGTAAGGAGCAGAGTATGAACTGCTTATAACAATGTGACCAGTATGGAGCAGAGTATGAACTCCCTGTTACAACGTGACCAGTAAGAAACAGAGTATGAACTGCTTATTACAATGTGAGCAGTAAGGAACAGAGTATGAACTGCTTATTACAATGTGACCAGTATGGAGCAGAGTATGAACTGCTTATTACAATGTGACCAGTATGGAGCAGAGTATGAACTCCCTGTTACAACGTGACCAGTAAGGAACAGAGTATGAACTGCTTATTACAATGTGACCAGTAAGGAGCAGAGTATGAACTGCTTATTACAATGTGACCATGTTGTGTACTGAAACTCTGTTAGTGATGAGATTACGTTCTGTCCACGTCATGATGGTTAGCATTAACTTCTTTCAAATCTCAATGTAAAATGTGGATACAGCATGAAGTGCTAAGAGGAGGAAGCTTATGTGGAATGTGCGGTAGTGACGAGGTACAGCCATAGCTGCAACAGTATTCCCCTACACCCAGGACTGGGTTGAGACTTCTTCTAAATCAGAAGTTCGCTGCAGGGTATAGAAACATATATAATTCTATTTGTGCAAAATCAAGAAGGTGTTATCTCAGAATCCCACGGAAGCCAATTTTAGTACGATTTGGTAAAGGCAGCATATACTGTAGTGAATTAGGAGCAGGGCTGGAGAAAGAGAGAGAGAGAGAGAGAGAGAGAAACTGCATCAGCGCTACCTGCCTCAAGAACTGGAGGAACAAATCTCTGAATTTCTGCTGATTAAGGGAGCCCAGCCAGATGTTTCAATTAAGGAGCAAAACTGAAATGATCAGTGAGCCAAGCAAAATGCAAGGAATTAAAAAAAAACATAACACAAGCGTAAATTCTTTTGTGCAGCTGTAAATAGTTACTGAACATTTTCCAGCCAACCAGTTCCTCATTTTGGTAATTATTTTTTTCTACCCACTACTCACTATTCTAAAGATCATAACTTGGGTAATACATCATTTTTGCAGACATAAGTTTTGTTCTGTTGACGGTTTAGTAAGAACTAACTTTAATGCACTGAATCTACCAAAACTAACACACACTATACAATTCCACATAATCAGTTGACCAAACCAAAAACACTCACAATCCATCCCCCAAAACAGACATACTGCATATAATCAGTTCACCCACCAGTGGGGGCAGCTATGTAGCAAAATAGAACCTGCTACCCTCTTAGGTCAACAAACAGTAGCCGTTTAGGTCTAAATCAGAGGTTTTTTTTTTTTTTTTTTTTAGTGATCTATTTATTCTGCCTACTCGGCCCCAGGCCTCTCACCCTCCTTCTGGACCCTCTGATACAACCCCCACTGCCCGCCAAACTCACTCCTGTACACTCTACTTGGCACCAGCTCCAATAGAAAGTCTGTATACCCCTTGCCGTGGGTCATTTGAACATACAAAAATGGCAGCAGATACAGGCCATACGGTCTAGCCAGTCTGCTCCAGTGCGCAACTCCTAGTCTAATCTACTGCAGCTGCCAACCACCCCTTGCCCATTCATCTGATTTATCGTCCCCTTCTGCCGACTCCCCCCCTCCCCAGCCTCCCTCAAGTTTTGACCTTACCTTTTAGGTCTAACCCTTTCCCAGGTGGTCCCCTTGCATGGCAATTGCAGGGGGATAGGCAGCGTCTCACTGGGTTTGTGGGTGGAGGGCTTCACTCACAAAGGGCCAACATGGCTGACGGGGGGTGGGGTGCATGTGTTTCATGAGGCACATTGTCTTGGGGCTGCCGCAAAAGGAGTGTGCACTCAAGCACGCCTAACCATCCCCCAGGAGGAAAGAGGTCACTGCATTTTCATGGTCCTCGGCTCCGCATGTCCCCAGCTAAGAGAATGAAATGGGGTCGCCAGCATGCCAGAATCCCCCCCACACACACACACACCCGCTCGGCACTATGGAATCAGCCCTAATTGAAGTTTTAAAGAATAATTTTTCCATTTTTCTGGGTAAACTGCTACCCCCTTGACAAAGCTGATACCATCCCTTTAAAATAAAAAAAAAACTTTTAGGTTTGCTCCTGCCATCACCAAACTTATACAATTTATTAGGCCAAACTAACCACATTTTCAAATATACTCATAAGCCAGTCACCAAGAAATAAGAATTAAATAAAAAAAAATAAAAAAAAATTCCAATCATCAAAACAAATATATTGGTGGGTGGCCAGCCATGCAGGATGTTCAGTGAGCCAAGGCATTTTCCTCTCCAGGGCTTCTGCATGTGACGCACACGCATGTGAGCTGTGTCAGCACATGCCCTCCCTCCCCCCGCGGCTGTTAGGTTAGCTCCGACTGTGCTGCCACTCGGCCTCCACCAGGTGGTAAGCAAGTGGTGGGACTCAGAGCTGCTCCCCTCTCCCAGGGCGCAGAGTCATCCTTGGGATGTTCAATCCTCCTTCCCTCATGCAGCTGGACCCTGAGCAACACTAGTCTGTTCTCGAACCTGGGACCCAGCGTGGCAGGAGGTAAGGCATCCGGCGCCTCAGCCCTCAACACCACCGGGCTGGCACCAAATCCTTTTTTTCTTTCTTTTAACTTCATGTTTGTTGCATTTTGGTTCCATGAATTTAAACATTAATATTCTAAGAAAATGCAACCACAAGTGCATGTATTGCTACATCTGTTAAAAGGTCACATTTAATCTGGGATAAGTGAGCTAATTTCTCAAATCAAGTGAGATATCACACAACAGTAGTGCCGAGCATGCCCTAATGCAGTCAATGCTCTCATACCAATGAAAACTTTTATTCAAAAGTGTAAAATCTTGATAAACATATCCAATCTATTTGGCTTTACTAGTGTAGTTATTAGCAGTCGGTGGCTTAGCGCGTTGCACACTCACCTCTGAGGCCGGAAGACTGGAGGGTTGTGGGTTCTAGCCCCTCACGAGGAATTGGGGACAAATCCCTGTACTGACACAGCAGTGCTGCATGGGAGGGTACTGCACCCCTAAACTGCCGTCTTTCAGAAGACACGTTAAACTGAGGTCCATGCTGCCTGAACTGGTAGTTGTTCTGGTGAATGTTAGGCATTCCACAGCACTTCACAAAGGTGTAGGGGAAGTAGAGAAAAATCATACATCACATTGGGACAATCGACATAAAGAAAACTCAGAACTAAGCAGTCAGTAACGTTAAGTCATACCTGAGAACAATGAAGAGGAAAGATACAACAGGTAATACTTGAAAAGAAATAATAATAAAAAAGAAATTAACTAACAAAAACAGTGAAAGTTACATCGCCCACCCATCACATTGTTTCCAAAACTGTATATCAGTGTTTTTGATACAGTATTATATTCAGTACAATACAAGGATTGGATTTTGTTTCTGAATAAAACCTAGTATATCACTTTGCCTCCAATACTGTTGTTGCAATATCCACCTACATTGAGCCTACCAGATATAATATTTACATATACCAAATAAAACCCTAAGGGTACTAGGGTGATAACGTGTCCAAATTCCAGAATATATACCTAGAATGAGAACGTCATATGTCAATGTTTTATATTCTGCCCCCCCACCTGACGACCGTAAGGTCCCAAAATGTAATAATAAAAGGACAAGTTAGAAAAAGGTGCTCATGCATCTGAAAGACTCCGTTACAAGTGCCTCTAGGACAGTAGTGCTCAGTGACCTGCTTGTGCTTAAGAGTATCCCTGACACCAATCTTCCCACGGTAGGTGAGCCTCACAGTGTCCCACATGTGTCGAGGGAGTCTGGTGTCCGTCCCCAGTGTAATGGCCACATTTTCTCCCTTTACAAAACAAAAGAAAAACAGTAACATCTTAACCTGATTCAATATGTCAGGTTAGTTTGCTTCCATATCATAGCCGCCGGCTGAGAATTGGCAGAATTTCCTAGCCCTCCCTTCCTGGTTGCTGCATCTTATGTTCTATCACCAATGGTCAACAAATGGAAAATAAATAGGCTGGCCCAGTGGTGTGGCGCTCTGAGACACTGAGCCCCTCACCCCCTGCCACATCTGTGACACATTTCAGGAATGGACACGGGTCATTTGGGGGTTGGCTGGATAAGGAAGGATTAAGCGTCCTAAGGACAGCTCTCCTCCCTTGGGGAGAAGGATATGTGCATCCCACTAGGCGGCTGCCATCTAGAGGTGCTAGGTGGCAGCACAGTGAGGTGCCAGGGAGGGTGTCCCTTTTCTTGATGTCGGGGGACATCTCCGTGGATGCAGAGCTCACACAACATGTCAATGCATGCACCGCGGGCCCGGAAAGAAAGCTGGAGGACCCCCCCCCAACTGAGGCAGGATGAAGACCCAGTCCCATGCAGGCCCCACACCAGCAACAGGGATTTCTGGGGTCCTCTGACACAGGACATATGGCAGCAACCTGGGTAAGTCCCAGGGAAGCCAGATGATGGGGCTGAAGCGACAGGACCAGAATGGGGCTGGTCAGCAGACTAGGAGATAAACTACTAATGAGAAAAAAAAATAATGATAATAATCATCATTGTATTTGAAAGGGTGCTCCCTGCCCAAGCTCCTCTGGGTTCCAATAGGGGCAGTTGCCACTGCCACTACCCAAGCGCATGAAAACAACATGTAATCCCCCATCTTGCTGGCACCATTTTTCCAGGGATAAACAGCATCACAACTAGAATGGCATAGGGACTCATACAAAAATTCTGCACAAAAAAGTACCCTTAACTCTCTTGGAGAGCAAAGATTTAAAGCTGGTATAAAATAGATATCACATTAGTCTGTATGTCACTCAGTCTTTTACTCATTCCCAGGTGGCCAACTAACTGAAAAGCCATCCAAAACATTTTAAAACACATTTCAAGAAAAATTAGCTTCCTCCTGCCAACAGGGTTACTTTGTTATCCATTTTTAAAGTCACCCTCAAGCTGCTTTGGAATCCACTGACTCTACAGTCTCCTCCAGTCTTCGTGCATACGATATAACCACAGAAACCCCAGCAGCATTAGGATTACTGAAGCAGTATCTTTGTTGCCTTACCGGTCTGAAGGACATATCCACCTCCTCAAGTTTGGCCGTAACTCCTTTAAAGGCTCTGCATTTCAGCCAGGAGACGCAGGAGTAATCAGGTAAAAAAACAGTATATGGTCTCCCTGCAACATGACTGCACTCTGTTTTCTCACAGTCCCTCAGGACTGGGGTTCAGGCTGTAGCTGAGGCAGTGACCATGAAAATGGTCCATGGGCCCTCTGACTGAGCCTGAGCCACCTTAGGCTTTATGGAGTGCAGCCTAACTAATGTCACTGCGTGTCCCAGATCCAATGCTTCGGGCAGCTAGCACTAAAAGAAAAAGGAAAAAAAAAAGAGCAGAATCTACTCTTCATTAGAGAGAGCTGCTTTCACCAGGGCATTTCCGACCATCATTACAAACTCTGCCACTGAATTTGCCATGCACTGCATCTTACACTCTACTAACACCACCAATCTCCTGTTAGATGGAATGTGTTAAGGCTGTTACTGCCTGCTACAGAGTCCAGTGCTGCAAAAGGTTCAGTGGCAGGCGAGGGTGGCTGTAGGCCCACTGCTCCTGCCAGCCCGCTCTCCCCAGGCTAATGCTCCATTGTTCCCTCCTTGCCGACATTCCTTGGTGATCTATCACCCCCAATATGGCACCGGCTGTAGGTAATCAGCTATTTTGCAGCTGTGCTAGAAAAGAACAAAACTGGGCTTCAAACAAGTACTTTTGGGATACTGGCTACCTGCTAGACTGCTGGCTTTGCCCCCCAGCCTTATCTTATTCTTAAAATGGATTAAACCTATGTAGAAAGTTAGGCTGGAAAGCAGTGGAAAATATAATATTTCTACTCAGACAACTTCATCTCAATGTACCCCCCCACCTCAAGACCACATAAGGTGCACCTTGTTACCCTGCACCAAAAATGTTTTTTGGGATTCGACCTACCAAAAGACACTCAGGGTCGTATCTGTAAGGTGCCACTTAATGTGGTGGTGAGGTGGGGTGGCGAACTGATTACTGCTAGGAAATTACTCATGAAATAAGGACAAACTCCCACCAGAAAAAGTCTTAAATCATCTTCTTGACATTAAAAGTGTTCAACTGAATACAGAAATGTTGCAGTTTGAGAGTGGAGCTGAATATAAAGGAGGATGGGATGACTGGAAAAAGGCCTGTCATTTGAAGAAATTACAATCCTGTAAGTGATGACACAGAAGGCCTTTCCACCTGGTGCCTGACACTGTCACAAAACCTGCTGTTAAACTGTTCCTTCATTATCTAAAACACCGAGGACAGAAAAGCTGATCTGGGTTCTTTTGTGAAAGGGTGGAATCATTTTATGTCTCCCTTGCTATCTAGCTTTGATTAGGCATTTAAAACGGACATGGTGTCTATTTTAGAAGTGTAGTTAAAAGAAAAGGCAGGATTTCCAATTTAATAGTGTAGCCAAAAAAAAGAGAAATTATAGACATTTTATACTTAAGGCAAGTGAAAGAATCTGCACATACTAAACAGAGTTCACAAGGTCAAAGGTCACTGATACCCAACCCGACTGCATGCATGCACATAAGTATGAAAAGTGTGCACTGCATAATCTCTGGAGGTCTTTTTTTAAATACATAAACTGCTACAACTGGCTCAGGCAATTAGAATGCAGCATTAACTGGCTTTATTACTTTACAAGTTAAAGGAGAAAAGAAAGTTACTTAACACAACTTTAGATCTTAAGAATGTCTTCCTCATAGAGGAGCACTCTTTAGTCTGCATCAGAGGAGACCAGACCTATGGGAACCAGAACCTTTGGGGCCAATGGCTTCATCTGTGCGCCCATATGGTATATAGCATTGAGACCCCAACACCTCAGTACCTTTTTATACTGAGAAAGAGAGCAAAAAACTATCCATCCTAAGAGTCTAAAGGCGAAGAATAAAAAGTGCAGGCCCATCGACCCTTGTAAGAAGGGACAAACAAAAAACAAATGTCTTCACAGCCTGTACCTAGTCGAGGGGGAGGAAGACAACCTATGAAGGGTGAAGTGAGTCAGAGGGATGGAGGCTGGGCAAGTGGTATGCTATGGAGATGACATTCTTGAAGATCTAGAGTTACAGCAAGTAACTTTCTTATCTTTCAATAATCAGTCTTCTCCATAGAGTGCCTTTGTTTGAGTAACAAGTTGCATAAAATCCTGCAGGCAAGGGAGGCTGGAGATCTAGGACTCATGAGGAGAGCAGGCCCTGTAATGCAGTCAACCTGAAACCTGCCTGTTTTCTGGAGTGAATTTCCAAAGTGTAGTTTCTTGTTTAGGTGTGAACACTACTCCAGATAGTGGTCCTACATATTTCTGAAACAGAGACTGAAAAAACTAAAGACACTGAGGTAGCCATTTGCTTAGGTGGAAGGAGCTGTGACAGAGCCCTCCAACTGACCCCTACTATTGAGTAGCAGTGCTGAATACAATTGACAATCCAATCTGGCAGGCCCCATTTGGAATCTGGAAGCGCTTTTCAAATGGGGATCAAAAGAGGCAAACAGCTGAGAAGCTTGTCTATATTCCCTGGTCCTATCGTGGTAGAAGCTGGGTATTCTTCTAACATCGAGAGACTGCAGGTATACCTCCCCTAGGTTTTCAGGCTTGGGATGTAAGGTTAAAAGACCAGTGACTGATTTTGAAGGAACTCTTGAATCACTTTTGGAAAAAAAATTAAGGATGTGTCAGAGTACCACACTTTCCTTATAGAAAACTGTTTATGGAGGATCCGTCACTAGAGGCTGTAATTCAGAAACTTGGCATGCAGAAATAATGATCAGTAGAAACAGTTTTCCAGGTCAGATATTTCATGACACAAGTAGCCACTGATCAAAGGGCTTGTGGGTGAGCATTTCCAACAGTAGACTGAGATCCCCATTGGTGACTGGATTCTTTATGGGGCAGGGGTGCAAATTTAGGATTCTCCTTAGAAGCCTTCAAAAGAGAGGGCAGTGGGTTATGGGATGTGTAACAACCAGCTCAATTTTGATGAGAGGATGATCCGGAACTTGTTTGAGAAGAACATGCATGGGATATTTCTGGACTCTTTGGAATACCAGGTGGAAAACTGCTTCCACCTTGCCCATAGACTTTAGAGACAAGTTGTGACACTTGAAACCTGCTAACTTCTATCTCTTTAGGAGCAATGGAGATGTAGGGATTCTTTGTCCAGATGCACTAGTTAACCCTGGAACTAAATCAGTGGATCTGTCAGCAAGGACAAGACCCAAGCCTGTTGTACTGCCATTTACTGTAACAGTGGGTACAAAATATTTTGGGGTCAACACAGAGCTATAGGAATCATTTTGCCAATATGTGACTCCAGCTCAAGAAGGACCCTTTGGATGAGAAGTGGCAGGAAAGCGTAAACGAGTAATTCCACTGCACCCTCAACCGATACTGACAAAAGGCACCATGCTCTCAAATGTCAAAAGACAGACCAAACTACATCCCCCACAAGGGACCATTCATGAGGGTCTGCCGGGATATTTTCTACCCCAGGAAGAAGGGTGGCCTGGAAAAGAATGTTGCACTCTTAACACAACTCACAGGTTCTCATCACTTCTCTGCACAAATGGCAGGAGTGAGTTCATTCCTGTTTGTTGAGGTAGTATATAACACTTTTGTTGTCCATCTGGAAATGTGCCACTTTGTTGCAAACCAAGTTTGATAGGGCTTGCAGCCAATGAAGAACTGCTCTCTTTTCCTACACATGTATGCTACACATTTATGTGAAGATGCTGTTCCGAGTCTGACCAAATCCCTTGGGTTTGGAGACCCTGACAGGGTGTGCCCCATCCTGCTGATGAAGCATCTGTTGGTAGTCTCTTGTGGTTCCAGACAGGAGAAAGGAAACCTCTGAAGGAGGTTCACTTCAATGACCACCGCAGGACGGAGCTAGCCAGAGACTTTGTCACCTGAACTGAATGATCCAAGAGCTGAGATGCTTATGACCCCTAGGTATTCTGCATCCACTGGGATGTTCTCATGTGCAGCCTTGCAAGGGATACAGTGAAAACTGTGACTGCCATCAGACCCAGCATCCTCTGCATGCATACATGTGATATCTCCCTCTTTTCGCAGGAGACCCCTGTTTTTTTTTTACTAACTCTCTTCCTCCCTTCTGGGAAACAAAATCTCCTGCTTAAGTACAATTCTGTCCAAAATATTCATTCATGGATTTTTGGCAGATAAAGAAACACAAAAAGTGAATTAGTGAGGAACAATGTAAGTGATAACTTTGTACAACTAGTTGTTGATTCTTTTTAGTGCTTATTCTTGACAAAATGAAATACTGTATATTAAATGTTTTTAAATGCTTTTTTCCTTGTTATTCAACACCATTTAAGGACAAACTCATGACGTTACGGCATCCCCCTACTAGCAGGCCAATCTCCCTACTAATTTGACCCAAATCTCCCTCTTAAGCAAGTTGGACAAATCACATGTATGTGTATGGGGTACACCGTCACCTGAGTTTGGTCCCTGACACAGCAGGCAGTGCACACAACTGATTCTGCTCCATCCACTGGTAGGAACAATTTTGCTTGACTGTATTCCTGGACTTTGCCTGTTAATTACAGCCTCTGGGAGGGTGCCAAGTACAATTTCTGAAGGGTTAGCAGGTTTGCAGGACTCCCACTGAGGTCAGAAATTGCCATGGCAAAGCTACTGCTAGTTCGACGCACAGTTGTCAGGCAAGCTCAAATGGCAGGACTGAACTGATAATGCTCGAGTCCTACTAAGATGCAGAGGCACTTGCGATGACAAGCAGTGGAAGGAATAAGCTGATAAGCATCCTGTATGTTTAGAGATGCTAACAGGTCCAGGGGTTTCAGATATGGAAGAAGAGAGTCCAGAGGTACCATTCTGTATAACTGCTGTCTCATGTACTTGTTTTGTAAGCTGAGATCCAGGATTGGGTGCATGCCTCCGGTCTTTTTAGAGCCGAGAAAATATCCGGAGTAGAAGCCTTTGTTCTTGTCTGATTCAAGTACTCTGCTGCCCTGTTTTGTAAAATCCCCAGAAACTCTAGGGAAAGTAGCCTGACCAAAGGACCCTGCAAATGATGCAGTTTCCGGTGGGGAGTGCTCTGGAGGTCAAGGGCATAGCTACTGATACTCCAAAGTAAGCCATGGTGTACCTAGTTTAGTAGCAGGGGTAGCAAACAAGCTGGCCAGCATTGCTCTGCTCTCTCTATACCATCACATTTAAATTCCTTTGTTTGGCTTCATGAACTTTTCTTTCCTCTTTCAGTTTTGTTTTTTTTTTTTTTGGGGTGGTGTTAGCAGAGTGGACCATGGATGTTGAAGCTCAAAATCTCAATTAGGTTTGCATGGTCCGCCTGCATAGTGATTGGCTGCAGCATCTGGTGGGGGGGTGGCAAGTCTGGTGCGGCAAGTTTAAATGCCCCAGCAAAGTTAGAAGCCATTCTATTAGTTCAATTGCACTGGAAGTGAGAGAACCAGTAAAAGAACTGAGGAGCAAAAGTCGGAAGAACAAACTCAGAGCCAGCTAAAAGAATGAAGACTTCATGTGGAGTGGCAAGTGGAGCGAATCTGCCTACCTGTGGGGGGAGAGAGAGAGAAGAAATTTCTGCCATGGTCTTGGACTCGTGGTGTGGTACTTACCAGCAGGCAGCGAGCACTGAACTAGCAGCGTAGACAGACAGCAAGTCTAATGTGGGAATCATCTGACTTGAGCCAGGAACCTTGGACTCGAGTTGTTGGGGGGGGGGGGCAGGCATGAAGAATAGTGGGGGAGCAGGTAGCAGTGTGGCAGGTTGGTGTACAAATCTGAAAAGCCTGGCTATACCCCTGCTGGAGGTTGTTCTGCCAGCTCTAGGAAGTTACAGTCTTAACTAATCTTCATGACCTACTTGTCCAAGGTAATGGTCTCCTACTGCTGGTAGACCAGGACTACCATTCCTTAACCTGAGAAGAGTGATCCACCTTGGACAGCTGTGGTGGACACAGGGCTAATGTGCTGTCAGAGGGTTCCATTTGGGGCATTTGCCGTTTGCACCTTGGGCTGCAACGTTTGCTTAGCCAGTTCTGTGTAAGCCTCGCTGGTGGGCTTGTCATAAAATGGGGGTCATTTTCCTCTCACTATTCTCCTTAAGGGCCTCCCCCAGATGCTGTTCAAAGACATGTTTCTCACTGAATGGAATGTTCATTATATTCTATTGGACACAGGTGGTGAAACCTCTCGTTCTCAGCCAGGAGTGCCTCTGTACACATATCCCCACAACAGCTGCATGGCTCCATCTGTATCTTCTTGAACTGGTCCACAGTCACTGTACTGAAGTTCAGAGCTTTGTGCTAACTCTTCAACTGTGACCGGAAAGAAAGATCCTCCTAAGAAGCTTGCATTGACTGTGCAGGTGTGGCTATAGCCTGAGTGGAAGAGATACTCCCCATAATCCTCTGCCTCATCGTCAATGAGTGGCAAACTGTATACTTGCTCATCATATACTGTTGCAAAGATGACATGGCCAAAAGCTTTAGTACCAGTGCAGAGGTTGGTTGCCGGAAAAAAAAAATAAACCCTGCCTGGTGCCGAGGCCTGTCCCAGTGCTGATAGTGACACTTAAGAAGAAGCAGTGTTGGTGCTAAGACAGCCCTGGTACCAAAGTTAGTACCGGTATCAATGATAAAGTCTACACTGAGAATGGAGTCCGTGCTGCTGCTGGCCCAGACACTGTAGACAGTACAACACTGAGGGGGCTGAACTCCGAGACATCCCCCACACCCCTATCGGTAATGTGGGTGGAGCCAACAAGCAGCAAAGAAGCTGTTGCTCCATAAGATCTGCCCATCAACTAAACTGCCCATCTGTGACATCCCCTAAAGGCAGTGAGGGTGACTGACACGGAGACACTGGTATGAAAAAGTCCGGCGTTGTATCTTCCTTTGTCCAGGATGACAGAGGGAATACTGAGACTTTCCTCACACTGAATGGAGACATTGCTTGTACATAAAAACAAAATCATTGCATCTCAAGACTTCATCTTATCCTCCTAGGCTTTCTACTACTAAAGTCATAAGCCTCCATTTGTGAGATGTCATTTTTACAGAAATGGATCATGTCACAAACAGTAAATTATGGCTGGAAGTCAGAGGCTGGCCGTGGAGATGGGTAGGTTGTGCCACTCGCCCATCTGAGTTTTTTTTTTAGCAAAATAAATGTTTGACTGTCAAAATGTGGGTGCTGGAGGGGAGGAGGGTGGGATGGGAGTCTGGGATAATTTAAAGGATCTGGGCTAGGGAGGAGGCTGTTCCTTTCCCTTTAACAAAAAATACATCATTAGCTATTCTACCGTGCAAACTGTATTTTCTGACTTTACCAGGCAGATAAGACGAGTGAGGTTAAGTGGCAAACTTGACATGTTGAGCCATATGACGTTTTGGTAGCACGCAATCAGATGACTAATCAAGTCAGCAAAAAACTCTGTCTGGAGCTTGAAACTTGGGAGTGTTTGAAAGTGATGGCTCAGTGTGTCAGATGCTAAGTCTATTAAGGCTCATGTCACTTGTAAGGCCCAGTGTTTCCCTAAGGGTTTCCGTGTTCCAAACCAAACAATAGGGCGAGTTCATTTCTGTGCTCGGAGCACATCTTGTCCATCTGCTGAATAATGCACACATGCTGACAGCTAAACGACTTGATTAAAGTTAGCTGAAAGATAACAGCTCAGCCAAGGCACCAGACAGGCAGCTCCTAATATTCAGAACTACTGTACACCTCTCCCCTCCCCAAATATAAAGCCACACTCTTTTAAATGCAGATTATGTAAAAGTATTGCAATCATTATTTAGTCCATGCTGCTCTAATTAAGAACCGTTCTTATGCCTGGTAAGGTGAGAATACTAAGCAGGGTTCTGGCATGCTGAGAGTTAATTTTCTAGCTATTGCACAATGTGCAGTGGCTTGCTGTATTAAGGGGAAAAAACATAATTCGCAATACTGTAGTAGCATAAGGCAGGGGGACCTGCAGAAGCTACTCATCCCCAGAACACCTCTGCAAGCATGGGCCTCTTGCACTACTAATGGCTGTACAGTATTTATTTATTTATTATGTTTTCACCTTAAAAAAAAAAAGATGGTCATAAGCCTGGTTTTGAAATAGGTCCTAGGAATCTTAAAGGGTATGTAAAATAGTTGACAGTTACTGAGGTTGTCTCTCCCCCCCAACACACACAATTAACATTTCCAATAGTTGTACTATTGGAAAAAATATTAGGGTATGCTATATAAGTGCACTCAAAACCGGGAGAAAAACATACAAAAAATGTTAGCTAGTTACGATACCTTTATTAGCCTAGCTCAGTTTAAGATGAAAGCTTTTGAGCCTCCAGTGTCTTTTCATCAGGAATGTTACACAATATACGATTAAACTCCTTTACGAAGGGTTTAGAAATTAGATATTTAAATATACTTTTATAAGAACCAAGGCACAGTATGATACAGTAGTAAATGAAACGATGTATAAAAATGCCTCCATTTACAATATTAAAGCTTCAGATAGTAGAATTAAATGAGAAATAGTCAAACCAGGAAAACTACACGAGACTTGGGCAACTTTACTGATTAAAAAAATGTTTTGTCATCAAAATTATTTCCTTCCTTCCTTCCTGCCTGCCTGCTTACCTAGACATACTGAGCTGGTATCAGCTCATTTCCAGATCTGTCCTGGGGAAGGGGGATGCGAGGAGAACAGATACAAAGTACAATGCATAAAATAATACAATTACATGGAAATAAGTAGATCAATTTCAAGGAAACATTTAGCTCAATCGCTACTATGTTCTCTGTGAAACTACGGTCTTCCGGTTTATAAAACAGTTATGGACACTTTTCATTTATGGAGTAAACACTGTTCAATTTGTCGATCCGCCCTGCCTGGTTCAAACACAACAACACATCACTGCACTTCACACAGTACTGTGAATTGGTTTTCCTTTGACTCCAGATGCATTTAAGTTACTCCCTTTCAAAAGATTATTACTGAACTCCTCATCTGCCTTTACGGATTTTATAAATAGTAACACCAGAACACGCATTACTAGATCTAACCTGGGGAGGCAATGAAAACCAATCCTCTATAAAACATCACTTGGTCAAAAATCATACCTCTTTAGAGCAATAACATTTTGGAATACCCTTACTTCAAGCATGTAAAACGTACAATCAGATAACGTTCTTAAGTCTGTATTACAAAAGTACTGTTTGTACTTGTGTTGATTGAGAATTTAGTTTTACACATTGTGGGATATTTAATGTACATTTTGTAATATGTTCATTCGAATGTGATTGTTATATGTAAATTTGTGTATGATCCTGGGTTACCCTTGAAAATTGGCATTAATGCCCTTGGGTTTTTTAGTCAGTTAACAAATTTAAAATAAAAAGTCAAGGCTCAATCAGGTTCTCAGAAAGGCTTGATTAAACAACCACATTTTCAGTTTGTTTTTGAAAATGAGGACCAAGGGAGCAGTCTGAATGGGGAGGTTATTCCACAAATTAAGGGCAAAACAAAGCCCTAGCCCCAGCACATTTTAACTCTGGTTTTGGAACGGCTGACAATCCCATACTGTAGATCTTAAAACACATGCATTGGTGCGGGCGATGGGGTTCCAGTCTGTTAAGGGCCTTCAAAAGTCAAAAGTCGGATCATCAACATGACGATCCACTATCTCGCAGGCAGCCAGTGCAATATACACCGCGCAGAAGTAATGCGTAGCATTAGTGAACCTGGCAGCTAGCTTCTGCACCAGTTGCAGATGATGGATCTGACCTGCAGGAAGGCCCTGGTAGAGCGCACTGCAGTAGTCAGGATGAAATGTGACGAAAGCATGCAATATTGTATGTCACACATATCAAGGTAGGGTTGCAACCCAGCAATACGTTTCTGATAATGAAAGCTACTCCTGAACACTCATAAAAGTAGTTTTAGTTTATAGTGTGTAACATGCCTGATGAACGGGCACGGAAGCTGGGAACACTTGCATCTTAAATGTTTAGTTAGCTTAAAAAAAAAAATGCAACCATTATATTAAAACTCTGTCTTAAAGGAAAACTGTCATAATCTGAATCTCCCCAACCCACAGAGCCTTACCCCCTTGATTATGCTTTTCGCAAGTCAAAACTTTTTTTTATTTTTTAAGTGTTTTAACTTACTTTAGCTTCTTGTTGTAAAACCCAGAACTCGGCAAAATGGCAGACGCTGCATGGTTCCATTTCATGTGATAGTGCAGCGCCGCGCTTTCATATGAAATGGAACCGCACAGCTGTCTGCCATGTTGCCGAATCCTGGACTTCCCAACAAGAAAGTAAGGTAAGTTAAAACACTTAAAAACAGTTTTGACTTGCAAAAAGCCCAAGGTGGTGGGGGGATTCAGCTTACGACAGTTTTCCTTTAAAACGTGATATCTAGAATGATGTGTGCATCAGTCCACATTTCACTGCCTTCTGAATTGGGCAGTGAGTTGTGAACCTAACACCACATCTTATACTGCATGTAGTCAAGCTGAGGAATTGCACAGCTTGTCATCAAGCTGAGGAATGGCACAACATGTCCTCAAGCTGAGAAATGGCACAGTAAAACATGTTAATTGAAGAAAAATGGAGACAATGCTGTAATGTGCTCTTTGTTTTTTAATCCCTTCGGTCATGGTGGAGCCATGCTCTCCCTTACCCATTTAAAAAACTATTGCTCGACACTGGAGTAGTCACCCCGGCCCCTAGTACACACTAATCCATGCTTGCCAGCTGTGGACTATCCCCTCAATGTTAGTCCAGAAAGCCAGGCAACGATGGCAGCCAAACCATCCAAATGGGGCTGGGAAACCCAGCAGTTCAAGAAGCACAACTGGGCAAGGGGATGCGCTGGCAACATCCTCCTGTACTACACCAGTTTTCCCTCATTCTCTCAATCCTGCTGCACTTCAGCAAGGGCTCTGTTGACTGTCTGGACACGAGTTAGAACCAGGAATATCCACCTCACACTGGCCCTCCCTTCACCTATGTGTGACCTGATGATCCAACACCCTAATACCAGGGTTCTGTGTCACTTTTGTAGCAGCTACACACAGCAATGGGCTGCAGAATGTAATCTACACAACTACTCCCCCAAGGTCAACTGAGGACAGTCACATCACAGCTGGGACCACCCACTCATTGTAAAAGCAGAAAGTGTCCGAGACAGATGCTCACGCCAACCTCTGCAGCCCAGTAAGTGATGACCCATTTCCAAGACATGACCCAGGTCTCCAGCACGGTAAACCGACATGGTTTCCATGAGGTTATTGGGCAGGCCAGAATTCTCTCCAGGGGCATGTCCTACCCCTCCCCAGCTGCAGTGTCAACCTGCAAATTCTGCCCATCAAACTTCTGCTGGGAGCTCACAGCAAGGCACTTACGATACATAGTCTACATTCCACCCAAAACAACAGCGGCAGGAACCGGTGACCTGATGGACTTTTATCTGTACCCCTGAGTCTAAACTCTGAAATTGTGCTACTAGGGGACTTCAAAACATCAGCTGGCTCTCCCCTGCTGCTGCCACGATCAAGGACACTTTGACTGCCATCCACTTCTCCCAAATGGTCGAGACACCAACACGAGTCAATTACAAAATGGGTACCGGCACTCTTCTGGACTGGGTTCTTTCTAACCGACCTACACATACCTCCAACACCACCATCCTCCCAGATTCCCTAAGTGATCACCCCCATTATATGCACCTGGAACAACAACTGCTGCAAACCCCCACCCAGAACTATAGCCAACCATGTGCTTCTTAAAGGGCACCTGCCGCAACTGAAAGTAGACCTGCAACGCCTTGATTGGTCTGACCGCTATGGAGCCAAGGATGTGGATGATACCCTCAACCTCTTCATTATGAAATTCGATACCGCTTGCGATAAACACACCCTGGTGAAAACAAGAAACATAAATGGACTGTGCAACCCCCGGATTACTCCGGACCTTCTACTTCAACTTAGCACTAGCGATCACCTGTGGCAAAAGGTCGAGCACATGGTACACCCGCCAACGTCCAGCAGTATAAAAAAACTAGAAACGAGTGTTTGAAGGCTATTCAACTCGCTGAAAGCTTATACTATAAAGAAGCCCTTTCCAACTCCTGGAATAGCAGCAAGACTTTCTGGGCCAACCTCAATGACATTAACGGGTAAGGACCCCAAAACTGCTCCAACTATGCTCATGGTTGAAGAAGTACCTTCCTTGGACCCTCTCCACATTGCGAACTCACTGAACAATGCATTCACGGACCTAAGTGGAGTGCTCCCAGCAGACTACTTCAACCCCCAACCCCCACCCCAAAAGACCCTAATGGCAAACTAATTTCAACCAGCAAATTTTCGTTGTTTTACTTTAAATAAGTTTCAAAAACAAAGGCCAGAAAATACCTGGATATGGTACTGGGGAAATCAAGACAGCAGGGACACCCTGGACCTTAATTTGTTGCCCTGACCCTGAAAGAAGTCCTGAGCCCCTCGACTTCAATAATTAATTTGTCCCTCCGCCTCTCACAATTCCCCCAGTGATGGAAATCTGTAACTGTAGCCCCGGTCCATAAAAGTGGGGACTGGGCATTGCACAACAACTACAGGCCGATCTCCACACTCCCACCACTTTTCAAAATGCTTGAATGGATTGCGGCAGACCTGCCTGTGGAGCACCCGAGCCTGCACAAACTCCTTTGCCCAGAGCAGCATGGGTTCCAGGCGGGGCACAGCACCATCACGGCTTTGCTAGAATTTACCGGCTTCATCCACCAAGCTTTATACCAAGGCCAGCTGATGGGGGCTACATTTATCGACCTATAAAAAGCATTTGATACAGTGCATCATACGCTCCTCCTTGAGCAGCTAACCGACACCGGACTCTCTCCAGATACAGTTCAGTGGTTCAACAGCTATCTCTGCAATTGCTCACAGCGGGTCAAGATTGGGGACGTCATCTCTGATAGTAGGCTGGTCTGCTCAGGGGTCCCACAAGGGTCAATCCTGGGGCCCCTAATGTTCAGCATTTTCTTAAACAAACTCCTAGGCTCCCGCCCCAGTACGCTGACGATGCAGTCATTTTCACCACCAATCCTCACCCCAAGCACCTACAAGCAGACCTCCAACTTGGTTTCTCCTCCGCCGAAGCTTAGTTTAAAGAATACAGACTATTACTCAACTATAAAAAAACAAAGACCGCGACCTACTCCAGCTCTCTCAGTAATCATAAGGTCTTCCCCCTGTCTGTCTAGAATGACAGTGGTGACACACTGGATCTCGTACAGCACTTTAAGTACCTGGGTATCATAACTGACTCCACCCTGTCCTATGTCCAGCACACAGGCAATACCACAAAGGCCATCAATTCCAGAATAGGGATACTCTACCGTTACAAACACAGCCTAACAAACGAAGCCCTGAACCTGGCCATCAATAGTTCAATTGTCTCCCTCATCAATTATGGCCTGGCCATATATGGGTCGAGAACAGACATGCCCTCCGCCGCATCTCTATGGCACTAAATAAGGCCTGCCACCTCCTCACAGATGCTGCAAGACTCACGTACACCTGTGAACCCAGGCACACCTGTGAACTCTATGCGTGGGCAGGTTGTCTCCAACTGCAGAACAGAATTAAATACCAAACCTGCCTACTTGCCAAAAAAGCCTCACTAAGTCTGCTGCCACCAGGAGTTCAGAACTTGCTCACACAATATGCAAGTGCTAGGCTGACCAGAAGCTCCAACAGTCAAATCTTTAGCGAATCTAAATGCCGCACTGCACTGGCACAATGTGTTTTCTCCAACCGCGCACCCCACTGGATCAACACTCTACCACCTGCAATCTCTGGAGTAGCAACTATTGGTGCCTTCAAGTGTAAGTTTTGTCAGCGCCTCATTGCTGAGGATAACTGTGACTGCTTCTTCTAACTTTTGGTGCATACAAGCGAAGTCTTCGTCAGCACCTCATTATCAAGGACATCTGTGACTGCATCTGCTTACCCCCTCCCATAGTAATCACCTGCTACGCTTAGATACACTTCTTGAATCAGGAGGCACCTCCCAACCTCAGCACTTCACTGATCTCCACCCTGCCCTTGCCTACCTCCCCCCTACATTTCATGGCACACCCCTCCCTCCCCCTCTCTCCCTCCATTCCTCCACTATGTCACCTTTCTCTGTTACCTTCTCTGTGTCCATCTTCTCCAGGGTGTTCAAACTCACGGACGCAGGCATGCACTGTGCAATGCCTCAGCAGTGTCTACTTCTGTGAACCTTTCTGTAACTTACTGTACCATCTCTATAAATGTATATATTGCTGTTCTCTGCTATTTTCTGTTCAACTGATGTAGAACCTACAAAACAGCATCTGCTCACAGGCGTTATCCAAGAACTCAATAAATAAATAAATGAAAAAGGTAAAACATGTTTAATGATTATGCACAGATTTTATTTATTTATTTGCTTTTGTTAACCGGGTAAGTCACACTAGACAGCCAAGTGGCTATTTTCAGGTGCTAAAATTAGCTCATATATAACGCAAATTACCTGTGACTGTCACTCATCACCCCCCTCCAGCAGCATACCTCCAACTCCATCTCTGCCAGACAGACCTTGGACTTGCCCATCTGCCCACCATGGCCTCTGGTAATACTAACAGCAGCTTCCCATGGGGGCACACCCCTCAAATGATGGGTCCTTGCGCAACTCTGGCAGGAGTCAGAGTACACATCTGGAGCAGGTGACACAGGGTCGTTGGTGGCATCATATGTGTGAACCAGGACATCTTCCCCATTTTGTCCCTCCCACCTAGCTGAACTGCTCCTTGCTCACACTGGCCTGAGGGGGCGAAGCATGCTGCTGTGTGGTCCCTTGCATGTCATCCAGTAGCGCTGGAGCCGGGGGGGGGCGCACCCGGGCCATGGCCCCACCACTTCAAAATCAGGTAGGGCATGGCCTGGGCACCTTTTATTGTAAAAAAATCATTGTAAAAAGTACATACTTGCATCTTCTTATGCCCCGATTTTGTTCCCAGTCCCAAATCTCACCACCCAATTTCCATTCCGATGGCCAAACAGTGCAAACCCCCCCCCCCACAAACTCTCTCTCCATTCTGAAAGCTTTATTTTTAAACCATCTACAACTGTGACCTGACAGTAGCTGAGCATCCACAACATTTACCCTAGTACTCTGTGTGTGCATGGATGGCGACGTCTGTCCTTCCGACGTCATCACCTCCCTTGGCCAACTGGATCCGTGGCTGAGCAGTTCATCTTTGTTTTTGTCCCTGAGCCCCTACAGCGTGGTGCTAACTGGTCCCCCTCAATTATGTCAGGTCGCAGGTCTGGACTCCGCATGCACAGGATAGTAGACCGTAGTAGTCCCTCCCCCTCATCCGGTGTGGGTGCGAGTGCTCAGTGTTTGTGGCGTGACCACATAACATTCCTGCCTGGCTACCATACCTCTCAACCTTTTGTCCCCCAAATGTGGAACATTGCCTCTCAGAATGTGGAACAAATGAGCAAAATGTGGAACACTTAATCAAATCTTTACCTAGGAGGCTCAGAACACTGTTAAAACATCTGCATTTATGTTCAGAAAGTCTGTTATTAATTGATTAATACATTTTTTGCATCATTTACTATAGATTTTTGTTTTAAAATGTTAATACTGAATGTGGAACAAGTCCTCACAATGTGGAACAGGGAGCTTTTGTGCAGTAAAATGAGGAACATTCCTCCTAATGTGGTACAGTTGAAAGGTATGCTGGCTACCTCGAGGAGATTAATTTCCAGGATGGGAAAGCAGTGCGCAAGGCGAGCACCATGAGACAGGAGGATGGAGTGAGTGATGCCTGACAGTAGATGTCGACGAGAGGAGAGTGGAGGAGGCGCCCGTCAGGACGACGATGATCGGAATGGATCCTGGCGGTCCACGAGCCAGTCATTAATCCGGGTATGCTGCAAGCTCATCCGAGGGGAGAATAAGACTAAATGAGAGAGGACAGGAAGAACAGAAGTCCAGTCCTAGTGGAGAGAGTTGACCCCTCTAAAAAAAAAAAAAAAAAATTATGTGAATATTTCACTTTCACTTCACACTTGTGGTGTGTTGTCTCCTTTCTTAGACTTCACTCATTCACTACAGTTTCAAAAAAGAGCAATCACTTGCAGTTGTCTTGACTGCGCTGGCCTGTAATGTGCTGCTGCCTGGGCATCTGGGCAGCCCCCCACCCGTTTCATTAGTCTGTGACTCTGTCTGTGTAGGTAATAAATTATAGAACTGATTGGAACAGAACAACAAAGAACTGAAAGAAGAAGAGGCCTTTTGAAGCAGAACTCGGGAGGACGGTCTGTCTGCCTTTAGAGGTTCAAGAGCCTGACTGCAAATCTACATGTAACCCCTAGATGGCGCTATCCCAGGGGCTACTACCCCTGCCTGATTTGCCACTAACAGGTTGAGGGGCCTGGATCCAATGGCGGGTGCCTCCACCCAGAGGTCAGGGTTTGCAATAGTTAAACTAACTTGGTCACAGCCCTCTGGGACACTGCAACCCCCCTTTCTTCCCACTAGTGGCCCACACAATATATCAGAATTACCTTCACAGTATACACTTACCCCAGGTCTGGTTCCGCACTGGGACCTCCTGTGAAATGAGATACAGTGCAACAATCACAGTACAGTACTTTAACATAGACAAATACCTCAGGCAGTATAACTTTGCTGAAACAAGCAGCTCTGATTTATTTAGGGGATATAACAAGGACAAGGGAAATCAGGTTAATTAGCTTATCACTCTAATAATCTACCTATGGCTCTGTGCACAGGCCTATCCCTATCAGTTACTGTCCCTGGGTACCCAAGCCCTAGTGGCTAGTCCAAACCGTGGCAGCTGGTAGGGCCCTTCACACAGAGAAAAGGAGAATTAAACAGTCAGCAGTACAGTAATTCCATTTGGATTTAATGTGGCAATTCAACAGGAGCGACCTGAATTAGTACTCACGACCTCCAAATAAGATAGGGTCCTTCAATGTCAGCAGGGCTCACTTGAGGTACACAAACCTCTTCACACATCCATATAAAAGAAAGCACTATACCAGGCAGGCTGCATCTGTATCCCGATCGCAATTACTGCACAATACCGGAGAACACACAGCAGATTCAGTTCCTGACAGACCGAGTGCAATTTTCAGCAATTCCTCCAGTCTTCTACAGGGTGAGCCTGGTTTCTACTCTTCAGAGATCCTTTGATTCTTTTCACAGGACGATTCAGTCCTAACAAGCTGTTACACAAGCTGCAGACCGGAACTCTGGGCCTTACACACGTTTTTGACTAAACTGCACACTGAAAAAGCACAGGGCTCCTTCCTTCTTCACTGCCAAAGCTCAACTGAAACTCCAACCGACAAAACGGGCACTTCCTTTGAGTTCCTCCCAGTTCTTGACTGGATTGGCTGTCACTCACAATAGACTGCTGCTGTTGGTCCAAAAAGGCACTGAAGTCTAAACTACATCTCCCAGAGTCACTGCCCATACAATCCTCTTGTGGCTGGCTCAGATTATGAGTCCAAGTTCTGATTCGTCCAAGGCACCATTTTAGAGCTAGCTAACCCCACACTGATTGGTCCAGTTCAGCAGTTCAAAACTAGAATGGGGAACTAGCAGACACAGTTCTGACTGCAAAGAAAGCAGGTTAGACAAATACAGGTTACTCACCTGTAACAGGAGTTCTAGGAATGGTATATGTTGTTCATCCACACTCATTGGCAGTATCCTTGCCGCTTTAAATCTTGCCGGAAGGTCTTCAAGCTTGCTCCTCCCACCCACCCGGGTGGTATAACTCTCGGCTCCGCCCCATGACGTCAGATCTGGCCCGCTGGAAGCTCAGGTTGTGCGTCGAAGCCGGGGAGGTCGGGTGGGTCGTGTGGATGAACAACATATACCATTCCTAGAACTCCTGTTACAGGTGAGTAACCTGTATTTCTAGGGACATGGATATGTTGTTCATCCACACTCATTGGCAGACTCCTAGCAGTTCTCCGGGAGGAGGGAGGCAAGAGCACACCCCATATACTTACTTGGGAAAGAGAGACTGGAGAACCGAGGCCCCAAAACCAGCATCCCGGCGTGACTCAAGGTCGATGTGGTAGTGGGTAATGAAGGTGTTTGCTGACTTCCAGGTAGCAGCCTGCAGATTTCCTGGATAGGGGCGTCCCTGGAAGCAGCCACCGTTGCAGCAGTATGGCGGGTAGAATGAGCTCTTATCCTCTGGGAGGCTCCATGCCCGAACTTAACAGAGATCTATGCAGGAGGTTACCCACCTGCTTATCGTCCGCTTGGCTGCAGGTCTGCCAGATGCGGCTTCAGCGTGGGTGACAAACAGCTGGCGAACCTCTCCCAATTTCAGCCGTGCGCTCCTTATAATAAGCGGCGCCCTTCTAAGATCCAGAGTATGGAGCCTATATTGACCTCGAGGTGTGATTGGGGTAGAACACGGCAGAGTCAACACCTGGTTAAGGTGAAACTCCGACACCACCTTGGAAGGAATTTCGGGTGGGGGCGCAGGACAACCTTGTCCCTGTGGAAGACCAGGTAAGGAGACTCGATGGAAGCGCCTGGAGCTCTCCCATCCTTCTGGCTGGCGTGATAGCCACCAAGAAGGCGGTCTTCCACGACAGGTGAGAGAGAGCACACCTGTGCATAGGTTCGGCTTGCCCATGAGCTTTGCCAATACCAGCAGTAGATCCGGAGGTGGGGGTTCCCGCACTGGAGGAAATGTGATCAAGGCCTTTGAAAAGCGCCAGACCACCTTCTCCCTGCCACCGACTGCTTCCCGGCCCGCGCCTGTAAGCAGAGATGGCTGCCAGGTGCACCCTTAGGGTCGCCGACCCAAGCCCTTGACTAGAAAGGGACCATAAATAGTCCAAGATGCTTGCCAAGGAACAGGAGGAAGGGTCCAAGCCCTTGCCCTGACACCAAATGGAAAACCTTTTCCATTTGAAGGCATAACATTTTCTGGTCGACTCATACGGGACGCCTCAACTACATTGAGGACCTCGTCGGAAAGACCAAGGCCTGGAACTCTAGCAGCTCAGGAACCAGGCCGTCAGGTGCAGGATTGAAGGTCCGGATGGAACACCTTCCCTGATTGACTGAGAGCAGGTCCGGGCGAGCTGGAAGCTGCCGTGAGTCCTGGAGCTGAGACTGAGGAGATCTGGGTACCAGAACTGGCGAGGCCAGTCTGGGGCTATCAGAATCACCTGCGCCTTGTCCCTCCTCGCCTTGAGAAGCACCTTGTGGATCAAGGAAATGGGGAAAGGCGTAAAGAGCCGGGGTCCATTGCCTCGAAGGCATCCCCTGCAGCGAGCCCTGCTGAGGCGGGCATGGAACAGACTCAACCCGCGTTCTCCGTGGAGGCAAACAGGTCCACCTGAGGTGTGCCCCAAAGGGAGAACAGATGCTGTACTACCTCGGCAGGAGAGACCACTCGTGGGATGCAGCCCCTATCCGGCTCAGGGCATCGGCCAGGGTGTTGGAGGCTCCTGCCACGTGAATGGCTAGGAGATCCGCCTCCAGGCTGCGCCACAGTGACCAAATGCGGAGAGCTTCCTTGCATAGAAGCATGGGCGCGTCCGCCCTGCCGGTTTAGATAGTACATGGTCGTGGTATTGTCCGTCTGGACTCGGACCACTTGACCCGGAGGAGCGAGCAAAGGCGGTGAGAGCTAGGCGGACGCTCGAGCTCCAGCAGGTTGATGTGGCATCGGGACTCCCGCTGAGGACCAGAGGCCATGAGCCCGGTGTTCCCCAGATGGGCACCCCAACCCATCAGAGAGGCATCGGTCGACAGAGAGACCGCCGGCTCGGGCGGACGAACGGGATGCCCTCCTGCAAATGATCTGGAACGGTCCACCACTGAGAGCATTCCACATCCCTGTGTCACCGACACAAGCTGGTCCAAGGGATCGCAGCGCCAGACCACTGGCTGGCCAGTCCCCACTGAAGGGACGCATGTTCCAGCGGCCCAACGGACCACGCTGGTGCAGGCCGCCATGAGACCCAGGAGGCGCAGGAAGTCCGGGCAGGCGCAGTGCCCAACCAGAAATGATCGGGCAAAGGAGGAAAGAACCTCGGCCCTGTCCGCGGGAGCCGCTCTGGCTCGAGAGAGTCGAGCTGCGCCCGATGAATAAATCACCTGCTTGGCTCGAGTTCCGACTTGGCCTCGTTGATAAGGAGGCCCAGTTGAGAAGCAGACCTGGAGGCCAGATCTCTGGACCCTCCGCCTCCTTCCTGGAGGAGCTGCTATCAGCCAGTCGTCCAGGTAAGGGTACACCCGGACCCCTCGGCGCCGCAGGAATGCTGTCACCACTGCCATGCATTTGGTGAAGACCCTGGGAGCTGGAGACAAGCCGAAGGGCATGGCTTGGAACTCGAAGAGAGATCCTTCCTCTCGAGGCGAAGGATCTCTGGTGAGGCCAGACGGATAGGGACGTGAAAAGCGTCCTGCAAGTCAGAGAGCAGAACCACGCCCGGGTTCAAGGATGGTATTATCTGAGCCAGAGTGACCATCCTGAAGGTTCGAGACCTTAGGAACTTGTTTAGGTCGTGTGGAGTGAGAATGGGCGCCAGCCCCGTCGTTCGGAACCAGGAAGTACCTGGACACAAACCCTGGGTCTGAAGGAGGGTCCACCACCTCTCTTACCACCTCCTTCTGGAGGAGGAGGCGATGTCGGCTCGGCGAGCCGCCAGTGAGGCTGGGGATCCCGAAGCCCCGAGGCGGCGGCTCTGAAGGGTGGTGCCTGCTCGAATTCCAGAGGCAGGCCTCTTCCCACCACCTCAAGACCCACCTGTCCGTGGTAACAGCGGACCAGGCGGAGCGGAAGTGCGGGCCGTCCCCGAGGGGACCCAGGGAGTAGTGGCGGGGATGGGGCGACACCCTCAGCCCGTCACTGGGCAGGCTTGGAGGAGGGACCGGCCGAGGGACCTCCTGGGCCTTCTCCCTGCCTCCTGTTAGAGGAAGCCGGCGGCTTGGGTTTGGGATGCCAAGGCGAGCCTGCTGGCCCCTGGCGTTGCTGGG
The DNA here is from genome assembly GCA_016271365.2 of Neoceratodus forsteri. Lineage (NCBI taxonomy): Eukaryota > Metazoa > Chordata > Ceratodontiformes > Ceratodontidae > Neoceratodus > Neoceratodus forsteri. The sequence continues at coordinate 151,485,998 of CM028131.1, read as the reverse complement.
CCGGGCGGCCGGGGCACAGAAGGACGAAAGGCTTAGGCTGTGGTTTGCGGCCTTTGTCCTTCTGAGCGGAAGAGACCGAGTCAAGGTGGCATTGGACTTCTCGATCCTCTGCAGGTGACCTTCCACCCCAGGGCGAAGGGTCAGTCCCAAAAGGAACATCCGCCAACTTGTGCTGGGTATCCAGTAAAGGTGGATATCCTCAGCCAAGCCCGCCGGCATAGCCACTGCGGCCGCCACCGATCTGGCCATGAGTCCCCTACATCCAAAGCAGTCTGGAGCTGCTGTTTGGCCACTGCCCTGCCCTGGTCCGCACCTGCTTAACCGTAGTCTGCAGATCGGGGGAAGATGAGGATGACCTCATCCAGGGAGCCCAACAGGGCATGAGAAAAATGTGCCATGAGGGCGGCGAACTGGCCTGCCGAAGCCGAGAGGGAGCAGCGTAGACTTTTAGCCCGACATAGTCCAATTTCTTGGACTCCTTGTCAGGAGGTTTGTCCACATCCCTGGCGTTGCGGCAGCGCGAGCGCTGTCGGTAACCAACCCCTCAGCAGAGGGTGTTCAAAACGGACAAGGAACAGTGAGGGACCGCATACTTCCTGGCCATCCTGGCCGGCGCAGGGCAGGAGCAGCGCTGCCAAAGTTCCAGTGCTGGACCCACTATGGCCTCGGCCACCGGAAGGCCTCCGTCGAGATCCCCTCGGTCCTAGAATCTCCGTGAGGGATACCTGGCCCGTTTGGAAGCGGGTTCGAGCTCCATCGGTAGACTCCGAGATGAGCGAAGCAGTCTAGGAAGAACGACGGGCTCTGTCCATTGGCTGACCTCCTGAAGACTCCAAGTCCAGTCGCTTGGAGAAGAAGGAGGAATCATCTTCGGACTCGGAAGAGGTCCTCAAAAACTGCCTCTGGCCTGAACCACCCTTCACCTGCCGAGGTGGGTGCGAGTGAGGGTAACCTGACAGCGATGGGGTAAACCCTAGCCGACCGAGAATCCTTGGTCGGAGCCCCAGGTGGTGGCTGTGGAGCGGAGGGTTCCACCGCAATAGGTGGAGCAGCTGGTTTTGGCGAACAACCGGCCTGGGTATAGGCTCCTCGGGCAAGTCGAGGGTTGTGTCGGCACGTTCGGTGACAGCCACTTAATGGCGGGGGAAGGCGCGGGTCGGCTTATTCCGGCCAGGAGGAGCTGTTGCAACGAAAGGTCCTCGTACCATCGACGTAATTTCATGAAGCCTCCCCTCATCCGGAGGAGGGCGAGGACGCCAGCTGACGCCGCTTACCGCAGTGCCGAGACCGAGACCGCCTATGGCGGTGGGGAGCAGGCTGGACCGAAGAGTCGAGACGAGACCGAGAGTCCCGAATTTCCGGGTCGGTGCAGGGAGGTGTCGGCCGAACCGACACTCCCTTCGCTCGAAGGTCCATCCGAGGGCTCCGGAACCGAGGCACAGGCGAGCCCACGGGATCCTCAACTCCTCCGGGGACCGGGAGAGGGAATCTCGGCTGCTAAAGGCGACAGCCCGTCAATGGGTCGAGAAAATCTCGACTTCATCAGTGGGAGTCTCGTCAACTGACCTGGCCGGGACACCGTGAGGCCAGTGGCGAGCCGACCGGTCGACAGGCCGACGGTCGACGGCCCGGGAGAGGGACCTTTCCCGCTCCCAAGAGCGCGACGGAGGATTACCCTTGTCCCTCTTTTTGGACCGAGAAAAGGTCCAGCAGGCGCAGAGCCCTTCTCCTTTAGTGGAGAGGGACAGACAAAGCTCATAAAAGGCCGTGTAGGAAGAACCCAGAGAGGCGGGATAAATGCGCGGCCGAGAAGATCTGACCCGCGCCGCCTCCTCTTCGAGGGCGACCATCCGCTCGAGCTGATCCGCCGGAGCCCGCACGCCGCGGACACCGTAACCGGGCCTCCTTGGACTTCACGGAGAAACGCTTCTCGGGGCCCAGTTGCATCCGGCAGCACGGTCTTCGAGGGACGAGGCCGAGAAAGATGAGCACAGGTCGCAAGCCTCGCGGGTCGTGCTCAAGGCTAACAGTAGACACCGTGGAGTGTGGATCCGTCCGAGACATCTTCTGCCGCATGGGCATCTCCGAAATCAGGTCGATTTATCCATCGCGAGCCGGGATCGAAACTGAAGTCTTTGCAAAATATTATTTTAAATCCAAACGGAGAAATAGGAACCAGTCACAAACGCAGAGCGTTAAGGAGGGAACCTGAGCTTCCAAGCGGTAAGGAAGATCTGGCGTCATGGGGCGGAGCCGAGAGTTATACCACCCGGGTGGGTGGGAGGAGCAAGCTTGAAGACCTTCCGGCAAGATTTAAAGCGGCAAGGATACTGCCAATGAGTGTGGATGAACAACATATCCATGTCCCTAGAAACTGTAATTTCATTATTACTCTAAATAATTTCTGGCAAACAGTTACATCTTTCAGATAGGTTCCTTTGCACTCCTAGTGACTGCAAAAATGAAGTGAATTGGCAGCAGCTTGAGTGGTACTCAATCAAAGAAACACACAGTCCCCCATACAAACTAATTATGTCTGCAAGCAGACAGCTCTTAAAGAGACAGTACCAGAGGTTCTAAAAACACTCACTGATAAATGGCTTAAATGCCAAACACCATTCAGGCTTGGAGCATTCAAGCAAGCTCCTGGAAGTCTTTTGGGAACCCCCATTTGCAGGGGGGTTACATACAATTTCAAGGTTAGTGCATGGGCACCCACTTGGGTGGCTTCTCTGCTTCTGGCTTGCTCTTAAATTATTCTGGTTGTCCTCCTGTCCCCTCTTGGCAAAAGAACAATAAATAATATTAATATTACTATTTACAAAACAAAATTAATATGCAATGCAGCATACTGTAGTGTACAGTCATACGTTGTGTATGTACACTACAGTATGCTGCATTGCATATTCATTTATTTAATTAAGGAGTACTTGACAGTCTATGAGACTGGACACACAGCTCAGGTAGAGAGATCATCCTCCAACCTGCTGCTGCATCTGTGTCTGTTGTTTCGTGCATCAGTGCTCCTCAGCTTGCACAATAAAAACAGTTTTTGCACTAAGTTGGTATTTTGGCAAACTTTTGTGCTCCTGACTTGGCTGTAGCAGGCTTTATCACAAGTAAAATGTTTTCCCACAATAGTGTTCTTTTTTTAAGTTAACCATTAAAAACCATTACAATTCCTTTTTTTTATTCCGTTTATATGATGAGTTGAGCTGAAGTGGGATGTGCAAATTCCTGCTGTGTGTGCCCCATCCAACAGCAAATAAAGCAGACTTGTTTTTAGTCTTTAGTCTTGTGAGAGGCTGATGGCTGAGTGCATCTGCACAGCCACAGATGGAGACCAGTTTTGCTGGCATGACGGCTGTGTCGGTAGAACGAGCATGGTACAAGTCAAGCCCAAGTCACAGATGGGAGGGGAGGAATTTTTTTATTATAAAAGCTGTGGTGGTTGTCGCAGTTTGTGTTTATGTGGCTATGCATGTTTGTGGAATTTGAATATGCTGTCTTGGCGCTGACCGCTGACCGTGGTGTGACCTCAACAACTCAGTTTGTATGCTTCAGCTCCATTAGCTGATTTATCCAGGACTGTTATCTAAGATGTAGGATACATCCTGAAGTCGGCTTACTATATGGAAGTGGAAGATTGTGAAATTGCAAAGGGACTGAAGCGGCTGGGGGGGGGGGTGTTGGTTGCCTATTCTCCTGCTCCTGGTCTGGTGCTGAGCCGTGGGCCCGGCCCTACCTTCTCCTCAGTAAATACTGAGCAGAAGTACCTATTAGGACAGATGCTTTTACAGGGTCCTCCTCCACACACTCCCCCTTATCCCCTTTGATCTCAGCAAAACCCCCTCTGGACTTTCTCCTTTCACTAATGTAGCTATAGAAAGTCTTGTCCCCTTCTTTAACTGTTCATGCTAGGGTTTCCTTGGTATGGGCTTTTGCCTGCCTTACTGCCTTCACTGAGAGAAGTTTGGTATGCCTCCCTATCTTCGTCATGCTGCGTTCCCTTATATTTCCTGAAGGCCAACCTTTTGACTCTGAGCTTTTCTGCTACTCTTTCTGAGAACCAAAGTGGTTTCCTCCTTCTTTTGCTCTTGTTTTTCTCCCTAACACAATGCGATGTTGCCTCAAATATTGCATCCTTAATGCTTGCCCACTTTGCCTGTACCCCCTCACCTGTATTTCTTCTTGCCAGGGCTAGCTTAACTCTGTTGGCCATTTTATCAAAGTCAGCTCCTCTGAAGTCCCATATCTTTGCCTTGGAATGGGATGATTTAGTTCTAGTGGCCAAATTGAATCATACCATGTGATGGTCACTGGCCCCTACCTAGGTGACCTTCTACTTGGTGACCTGTGATCCTTTCCCTGTTAGTCAGTACTAGATCCAGGATAGTCCTGTCTCTTGTGCGTTGTTGTACCACTTGTTTGAGGCCCTCCCCTTGCAGGGAATCCACTATGTGTCTAGTTCTGGTGGATGTTCCAGCTGGTATTGACCAATCTGTATCTGGCACGTTGAAGTCTCCCATTATCAGAACCTCCCCTTTAGCGGTCATGTTTTGTATATCTTCTAAGAGTATTGTGTCTATGTCCTCTCCCTGGTCTGGAGGCCTGTAGACAATCCCAGTTCGTATGGCTGTCCCATTTCCTGTTTTCACAGTGACCCACATTTCCTTCTGGCTCCTTATGTGTATTCTGAATTTCTGTAGCTTTGATAATCTACTACAATCTTGAATCAACTTGTCCTGATGGCTAGTGCAAAAAAAAAAAAAAAAGGTTAAGGTTGACCCCTGCTTCCACCCTCTTTTGCCTATTGCAGACAGACAACTGTTTGTGAGTTGTGACTGTGCCATAAAGAGTTTACATTTGCACCTGTTTTTATCTTCTCTGCATTGCTGCCTAGCTGGTAATAAATACATTTAAATATTGCTATGTTTGCTGCTGTGCATTTAATGCTTATATTACTGTATTTATTTCTGTATGATTGACAAATCTGGATGAAGAAATCTGGCAGGGATGGGGCAGATGATGGGGAGGGGGTACCATGGGGCAGAGCCAATTGGGTGGAGTGGGTGGAGTCAATGTGGAGGGGGCAGGGCCAGACCATACATCCCATTGGCCCTACCACTTTTCAGAACCTTCCGGCACCACTGATGTCAACAGCCACCACTAACCCTCCTCAGGAGGCTATCTTCCTCCCTGCAGAGTCCGAGAGCACTGTCTTGGCAGCATGTCCTAGACCCATCGGCCCATGACAGGGGGCTGGGTTCGTGACACAAGCCTTGGTCTCCCACATGGTGACGCAATACACTCCTGCTGGTGCCACCGGGCCAAGCACCGCCAATTATTTGTGACAGACTCTTTAACACCGAAGTTGACCTAGAGCAATTTTCCACTCTCCTTCCACTTTCTCACCAAGTTGCATATTTTTTAGTAGTCTCTACATAGCATACAAGCCAGAACAACAAACTGTACAGGGTGTAAAATTTTGGCTCTTGCCAATTGCTTCACACATAACACAAACACCATTCAAAAACTGCCAGCAATGAACCAATTAGTGGCTGCTTAGTAGGGACTAACCTCCCTTGACTTCTGTTTGTGTGTGGACTGTAATTATTACACGAGAAGTCTGACACAGCTCTGTTTTGTTCTGATTTATGATTCTACATAATTAGATTGTTCTCCTTAGTCAGGGCCTTAAAGGAAAAGTCCATCTGGTTTCAGATGGTGCAACATATGCGTTGCCTAGTGTTGAAGAGGTAACATCTTTAGGCTGGAAAGTAACTGTCTCCATAACGGTAGAAATACATGGAGGAGAAGTAGTGAAATAAATTCTCAACAATGTGAATGACCCCGATTTAGGTGAATGTGCCATGGTGGCAGAGCTTTTACTCAGCAAGCTGCTGAAAAATCTGGAACCACTCCTTCCAGATTTCTAGGGATCCAATGTAAAATATTAGGCCTGGACTCTGTAGGAAAAGCCTGTTTTTTTTCTCTCAAAATAATGCACAAGAATATAAACTATAAGAACTGTAGAAGTTGAAGATTAAAAGCGAGAATTTGGCAATGCCAGATGTTCGCCACTGGTATCGATGTTGTACTACGTCTAGAGCAGATCCTGTGCCAGAAGACTAATATGGGATGGGGACACACAGTTATGGCGGAGCAGCAACAGACTGTCATTTAAATCAGAAATGACATGTATAAGGCTGAAACTGATCTAGATAGCAGGGAATGCAGACTAGCAATTTTTGCACTGACCACTGAGCCACTTAATTTCACTTTCTAATTACTGTGATACACACACGCACACCAATACGTATACACATATATACATTCCAGTGAGTATAACATAGCAGTGCAACATCTACACACGTTTACATATTAAAAGAAAAGACATCAAGGGACTGTTTTCCTCTTTTCAGGCTCTGAGGGACATCAGATGGTGGGGAGTTGCCACTAGATACCTCAGTTAAATAAGCAATGACATGCAGAAGGCTGAAACTGATCTAGATAGCGGGGAAATGTAGACTAGCACTTTTTGCACTAACCAAAGAGCATCCTAACTGCACTTTCTAATTGCTGTGATACACAAACGCTTAGTAATACAAATACACATATATGCATATATATTAGAATATAATATAGAAACGTAGAACTGTGATGGCAGAAAAGGACCGCTTGGCCCACCTAGTCTGCCCAAGGCACCTAGCAGAGGGCTAGGACTTCATCTGGTGCCCTTACTGCTCCATCCGGCACCCTATTCCCCCCCAGATACCAGACCAATGTGGCCGTCCCATGCTCTCTTAAAGCCATTTATGGTGGTCTCCCCATCACCTCCTCTGGGAGCCCATTCCATTTCTCCACCACCCTTTCTGTGAAAAAGTTCTTCCTGTTCTCTCGGAACGTGCTTCCCTCTACCTGTAATGTATGCCCCCTGGTCCTCTTCTGCCCCCTTAGTTTAAAAAGTCCCTCTTCTGGCTCTCTGTTGATCCCCTTAACATATTTAAAGGTCTCAATCATATCCCCCCCATCCCTTCTCTGCTCAACGGAGTACATTTCCAGTTCCTTCAATTTATCCTATGACAAGTGACTGAGCCCTGCCGCCATCTTGGTAGCTCTCCTCTGTACCCTGTAACATAGCAGTGCATTATCTGTACACATAGAGCATTGCCACATACACACCGTCTTATATGGGGTATAACATTCGAACATCAGAGCTTTGACTTCAACTCCCCGACATGGAAACCCTGATGTAGATGGACTTTGCGTCGATGGGGGTAAGCACCTAATGCCATTGTCTGTGTGACGTGGAGTTAGATATTCAAAGTAGGAGGGGTGCACCCCCGGCATTGATACAATTAGGTGTGGCGGTCGGTGTTGGCGTGCTGCGGGTCAGTGTTGAGACACGTCGGTGATGTCAGCCTGACTGCATCGATGTGAAGGATTGCAGCAAAATTTCCGTCACTGTGGCTTGGTGGAGCCACTACATGGACTTTATTTACTTATACATCTAAGCCTAACTTTTACTGTATTTTGGATAAGCACTGTGTTTTGCACTAACTAAGTGTACTAATCTACTGCATGACTGGAAAACTAAGGTAGGATCAGACCAGGGAGGTGTGGTGGATGTGGCTTATCTGGACTTCAGAAAGACCTTTGACACCGACCCCCATAGAAGGCTGATTAACAAACTGCACAGCCTAGGGGTGGATCCTAAAATAATTCTGTGAGTGGAGAACTGGATGAACGGCAGAAGTCAGAGGGCTGTGGTAAACAGGGAGTACTCTGGAGAGGGAGAGGTGACGAGCAGGGTGCTGCGGGGTTGGTGTTGGGGCCAGGCCTCTTCAATATCTTTTTTGGGAGCACTGCAGAGGGACTGGAGGGGAAGGCATTTTTCTTCGCAGAGGATACAAAGGTATGTAATAGGGTGGACATGCCAGGGGGTGTTGAAAGAATGATGGGAGACCTTAAAAAACTGGAGAGCTAGCCCGGTGGCACTGAGGGTTGAACCGCTGGATGCCACACCTCATGCTACGCCGGTGACCTGGGTTTGGGAGCAAGCCCGGGTCATCAAAGGCTGGCTGGGGAGAGAGGGGGAGCAGGACCGAGCAGCCACAAGGCAGCTCTCCTCTCCTGGGGAGGGCCCTGTCCCCCCCCCGGCAGTCCAACTACCCCCAGGTGGAGACCTGATGGTAGCACAGGCAGGCAGGTGGCAAGCAGAGGGAGATTGCTGTGGAACAAACAGCATGCGCGTACCTCCACATGCGCATGCACAGTTGCAGCACATGGATTTGGGCAAAAACAGGGAAAACCGGGGGCATAAACACAATAAAAAAAACTGGAGAAATGGTCAGAAGAATGGCAGCTGGGATTCAGTGCAGAGAAGCGTAGGATCATGCAGATAGGGCACAAGAACCCAGGGGCAATGTACAAACTATGTGGGGAGGGACTGACAGTCACAAAGCAGGAAAGGGACTTGGGAGTTATCTCGTAGGACCTAAGAGAAACTAGGCAGTGTGATAAGGTGGCTGGAAAGGCTAGCCAGATGCTTGGATGCACAGGGAGTATAAAGAGGAAGGCCATCTTGCCCCCTGTATAAGACACTCATGAGACTGCACCTGGAATACTGCATCCAGTTTTGGGGGCCGCATCTGAAAAAACATAGATAAGGTGGAGACGGTGTAATGGAGGGCAGCTACAATGGCGCAGGGCATATGCAATAGGGTGGACATGCCAGGAGCATCAGTATCAGTGGCTCAGTAGGTAGCGCACTCGCCTCTGAGGCTGGGAGATCAGAGGGCTGTGGGTTCAGTTCCCACATCTGGCACTTGGGTTAATATCCCAGTACTGACACTGTAGTGCAGCATGAGAGGGGTGCTGTGCTTCTGAGGTGCAGTCTTTCGGATGAGACATTAAACTGGGGTCCCATCTGCCTGTACTGGTAGTTCAGTGAATGTTAAAGATCCCGAGGCTGTTATCGTAAACAGTAGGGGAATTTCCCCCGGTGTCCTGGCCAAATTTCCCTCATTCGCTAAAGATACCACCAACAGCTTAATCTGGTTCAAGGTCAGTTGGTATTCATCTGTATCCCCCTCCTCCCAGGTCGTGCCTGAAAATAGGCAGGATTTGTCTAGTGCACTTACCCGGTCAACAAAAACTAAATAAATAAATATGGGATAAGACCTATGAGGAAAGACTAGCCATGTCGATATTTAAAGTATTTATTTCATTTGGTAAAATGATTAAACCATTTTTAATACTGAATTTTTACAGGATATGCCAGTTGAGATTTGGTATATGATATATCGAATCTCAACTTGCATATCAGGTAAAATATCACTTACAGTGTGGCCACCATTATTTCTAATGAATCTGCACAGTGCAGATCTGCTGAGAGGCAGTTTCAATATTGTCTTCCTTTTACACATTTTTACAATGTTTTTTCCTAGAATATTTAGCCTGGATGGTTCACAGAAGACATGTCATCTTATTTTCAGTGGGGCTGTACACCTACACAATATTATGCTGCATTGCGTAAAATCAGAACATACTGAAAACAATATTTTACATCTGGACTAGGCTACCCTGAATAAATACATTATAAAAATGGCAAAATCATGACCAAACTGAAAACAAGATATTGCATCTAATCTGGGACATCCAGAGTAAATACATGCAAAAATGTGTAAAATGAAGATCCTTATGAGAATGAGATGTAGCATATCCCCCGTGCTATCCAGGATACAAAATATAGGATAAGAAATATTTAAAGGAACTCTACTATAAACTGGTCTTCACTGTGTTCCACATAACTACGACTGACATAAATATTTTCTTTATTGTCTTATAACATATTAGATTGCAGTATTTATTTCAAATTGTATGGCCATGAGGGTGGTGTGTATGTGCGCGAGCTGAAGCTCACTATAAATATTCTTCCCAAAAAGCATAGTACAAAATGCCTGCTGATTGCTATATATTTAGTCTGGATAGTTCACAAAAGACGTGGCATATGTATGAGACAAAGTCTTATCAGACAGTGTTTTAAGAGGTTAAAAAAACAATGGAAATCTTTTTAGGAGATTGTTTGCTAGGAAAGGGTGACATTTATGAGGTATGAATCTTTCTTTTAAGGGAATACCTGCTCAACTGAAGTTAGTAGCAAGAAAATGTTTAAATGCTAAATATTTAAATGTGCAAGTTGTTGCATTTTGGAGAGGTTAAACTAGTCTCCAGTTTAACAAGCGACTAATATTTAACAATAATTAATATAACTAATTTTTAACAAGCTGTTTCAATTTCCACTGCTGTAATGTTGAGGAAGAAAGGAGCAGGCAGGCTAACAGCACATGATGAGATCAACTATGCTTGTTGAACGAGCTGATTTATGAATTTGTCTGTTGGCACAATGTTTTGAAGTCCACAGACTTTCATGCCTGAAAAGTGTCATGATCAGGCTTGCAGATTACTGGCCAAGACCATTGTAGAGTCTCCTGCATTGGACCACCGTGACATACCTCTCAAAACCCTGTACATAGCAAAACGTTTAACTTGTACCAGCGCAGACAGTGAACATAAAAATGTCACATGTTTGAAGCCCATGCTTTGTGACTCTGAATCACAATCTATAGCCAGTAGGGGGTTGGGAGGGTGGAGGCCTGAGACACCATTAGCTTTTTGGCCGGATTCTGTCCCCTTTCAACATACTTCATCAATAAATACCGATGGTGGTATGGAAATTAGCCTTAATTTCTCTGTAAATGATTTCCTTCCTTCCCTCCCTCTGTCTGCAGTTTTTGGTAACCCAATCCAAACTATGGATGTTTATGCCCTTGTCAGCACAGAAATTCCTTCTGAAGTGCACGCTAGGATGAAGACATAGAGACGTCTTCTTTTAATTGAGAAAACTTTATTAAGATTTTAAACATGACAATAACAAAATACTACACTAATCAATAACAACAACTACAAGACACAGCCAAACATAACAACAATCAAGAAGCCTCCCACCCAAGCAACCCTCCTCTCCGCACATAAATCCCACCCCCTCAAACTCCGGTTAAGAACCCCTTATAATGAAACTGATACAGACCTGTGGAGCACAAAAAGAAATATATACGGAAAAATATAAAGGGAAGGATATAAAACATACCAATAAGTATATCATATCAAGGTAGTCTAAACTACAACAAGTTGGAAGGACGCTATATCCAACACCCGTACAATCTAATAAAATCAAAACGTAGTCTAAACAGGCTATAAGGAAAGTAATGTCAGTAATGAGTCCCATATCTCCGTATATACAGGGAGACGGTCACCCGTACTCGCAATTATTTTTTCTGCAAGTAAAGCAAAGAATATTTTTTTGTACCACTGAAGATATGTAGGGACAGTTTGATCGCATCAATGGCATAAAATAATTTTCTTAGCACAAGCTGAAATAAGAGCCATTTGTCGGCATTGCCTACCAAGTAAAACATCTCCATATAATCCCAGGAGACAAACTTCTGGGAGAAACGCAGATTCTAGCTCCAAAAGAGGATCTGGGTGTTGGTATAGAGTCCCAAAAGGGTATAGCCTTTGCACATTCCCACAGAATGTGTAACAGGGTACGACTTACTTTACCACAGCAGGTGCATAGATCAGACAATAATTTGCCCAGTCTAAATAATTTGACTGGGGAATATTGTAGAATAGGAAAAGAATGTGTCAATTATATTTAGCGCTAGCCACACAGTGGCCATATTTGTGCACATTTATTTTCACTCTAAACTTAAAAAGTCTTCCATTCACCTTACTGGAAAAGTGCTAATTAGCGTAATTTTATTTTCATGCTTCTGAGCACTTCGGTGAATATAGTGAAAATTTAAGTACAGTGAATATTTCCTATTGTACAGTAATAAAGATTATGTAATATATGAAATTGCACAGAACGATACCTATCCCATTTTAGGTATTTATATTCATTTTTCCATATGTGGGGCCAATCCTCGGGGGGGAACTGAGTTTTGAAAAACCCACTCTCAATAGACAGCAATGCCCCCCCTCTCTAGCGGGAATTAATTCATAAAATTGGTTACAGAAAAAGGATACAGTATGTGGAGAAGACGCTTGAGAAGCCAAACTAAGCAGTTTCTCCCCATATTCATTAGGCTAAGTCCCAGGACCAAAATGGTAGAGCAGTGCATGAGAGAAGCTGCAAATACTTAAAGCTAAACTTAGTAGGCACCTGGTATTTTTGCCAAAATGTTGGAAATGCTAACAATATCCCAGAGGCAGTAAGCTTATCCACCATCTTGATCTCCTGGTAGGGCCAAAAGCTGGAACTGATGGGTTGTCCAGCTATTTTTAAGTCTGGATTCCCCACAATGGCCTGGGAAATATCTTTCGTGGGATCCAACCGAAGAAGGGAGCACAATTTTCTGTGAACACTGACCGATACATCTAATCGCGTGTCATGAAGAACACGGGGAAGGTGGCTGGGAAGAACATGCAATAGGGCGGTAATATTAAGATGCAGTTGATCACACTGGGACCGTTCAATTTCTAACCACTGGGGTGTGTATTCAAACTGGGAATCTTCTATAGGGTCTCTATACCACTGAAAGTAATGAGTGCTATGTATAGCCAAATAATATAAATAAAAATTGGGAAGACAGAGACCCCCCCAATAATTTAGGGGTGACTAGTTTAGCACAAGCCCGTCTAGGTGGTTTCCCTTGCCAGATAAAGTCTGATATAATACGGTGTAGTCTAGTAAACCAGGATTGTGGAATATCTTGAGTGAGTATTAATAGGGGATAAAGTACTTGGGGAAGTATATTCATTTTAATTATATTCACTCGTCCCCAAAGTGGAATAGGAAGCAAGACCCAGTGAGCCAAGTCATGCTTAACTTGGTCAAGTAACAGGTCTAGATTATCATAGGAGGAAACATACACACACACACACACATATATATACATATATATATATATACACACACACACACATATATATATATATATATATATATATATATATATATAAACACACACACACATATATACATATACCTATACCTAAATACTTTGTCTTCAACCCAGACCAACCCCAAATGAGCTAAATCAGTTCCAGTAGTCCAGGCATTTAACGGCATAATTTCGTTTTTTTCCAGATTCAGTTTATAGTTAAGAGATTTTCCCAAACTGTTGAATTACCTCCAGAGTCGCAGATATACAGATGTCTAAAGGAGCTGGGGTTGACAACAGCAAGAAGAGCCATCACTCACAGCAAGTGCACTAAAACTGTCATTCAACAACAAGAAAATCAGCTGCATAAAAAGACTACTTTAGGCGGTGTAGCGCAGTGGTTTAAGGCTCTGAGCTGCAAATCTCTGGAGACCTGGGTCTGAATCCCACAGCCCCCACTTGCATACTGCGTGACCCTGAGCAAGTCACTTAACTTCCTATGCTACCAGGTCGCACCTGTAAACAAGCTTTCAGCTTAGAGTGCCACTCCTGGTTAAATAATTGGATAAAAAAAACCATACCTATGTACACAGTAGGTGGTAAGTATGGATTGAATTATTGTGTTATAATCCTTGGTAGGGTTAGGTAAAAGGCCAAAATAACTACTAAAAGTTGATAGTGTCTAATTGCAGACAGCTGTATGAATAGGTTACAAGGATCGGTGGATGGGTAGATGCTGACATTCTCATTACAGAGAAACTTCCCTACAAATCCCTGAAACACAAGCAAGAAGCACAAACAAAGTAAGAAAAACTTTTGTGCCAAAAAAAAAACCTATGTGTAACAATGATGGACTGTCCATTGACAAGGGAGAAAAACAAAGCAAAAAGCCTTCCTCTAGCAACAGAGAGCTGCAAATGCCCAGACTTTTTGGCTAATTTGAATATGACAACCCTAAATGAAACAAACTTAGCATATGTTATCTGAATGTTCTTTTAAACTCTCATCCACCTTATGAGAGACCAGAGTTACGGAGAAAGGGCTACGTTTCTTAGGGAACCCACACTCTTTAAATTCTGAACAGCACATTACGTCGCTGCTTTCCAATGAATATGCGGAGTACTCAATTGCCAGAGCAAGTAACACTATAAGAGATAAGTTAAATCCATTTAATTTACAGAATTTCTGCAACAGTAGGGATACCCGAATAACTTATAAACCTGGGTTAATCTGCTAGACCCAAATAGTTTAAAAAAAAAAAAATTCAGTATCATGAATCGTGCTATTTATGCAGTACTTCATCCTCCTTAGTTTAATATTTTTTTCAGAACAATTAAACTATTTTTTAATTTGGCCCCATTTGCTTGCCTTTTTAGTGGGTTTTTTTCTACTACAAATGTATTGTTAATGTAACTGGATTCAGCTGTTGCTACGGTATGGGTGGGTTGTAATACAGCTCAAGTGATCGCCTCCCTCAGGAATCTGTTTCAGACAGCCAGTCAAGCCCTGCAGTACCTGCTCATGGCACTGGTGATCAGAGTTCAGCAGCGACCATCCTAGAGGATGCTCTTCTCCTCCTCCTTCCGAAGGGAAACACAGTGAATATCGCTGCATGAACGCCACCTGGGGGGTGCCCAGATGGTACAAGCTTAAAAGAGACAGCAATGGGTAGGGAGACACATGGGGTTTGCGGCATGCATAACTGTTGCGTGCACAGCTGTGTGTTTAGGGCCCAATTTCTTGGGACGGGCACAGCAGAGACTGAAACACCCTCCTGGCCCAGCAGGATGACACTGGTACATTCAGGTACCACACTGCCCAGTCAGCACTAAGAGCCCCGCTGACATCAGATTTGGGACACCCAGTTGGGAGATTGCTGCCCCCACTACAGTGGGAGGGTTATCCCATGAGGCATGTAAGCAGGGCTCTCTGGGGTTCAGGTGAGGTAACATGGCTTGGTGGTTGCCAGGTTGAAGACATCTGGGCTGGGGGACGGAAAAATACTAATTAAACAAAAAAAAAAAAAGGGGGAATCTGTTTAGTTCTGGTTGGAAAGCCCTCAACAGTATCAGCTTCCACTACCCTCAGTGGGTAGGATATGACAACATACTAATCACCACCCCCTTGTGTGAATAATGCATTCCAACTCAGCTCATGTGCATGTTCTTTAGTTCTGCTTCCCTTCCATCTCCAACAGCTGTGCATGCTTCACCCTGTCCATACTGTACCTTTTAGTATGCTGAAGTGTTCAGCGTTAAAACATTGCTTTTAGAATTTTTTCAATTAACATCTTTTCCAAGAAATGAAATGTTCACTCCCTACCTCATTTACCTTTCTGTCTACTTCCCAGCTGACTGACATGTATCTACATCAGAGTAACACTACTCATATGCCCCACAAACCAAACACCATCATAACCAGTCAAGGAGTGTCATGGTGGGCTTGGCTAGGGAGCAAAGCTGAGAAGAAAAGGGATCAATATTATTATGTATTTGTTCTTCCTCTTGCTATGTGTTTTTGTACGTTCCCTTCCTTTGATGGTTTTATATCCATTTATGTAACTTTTGGTTGTATGCTTCCGCATTCTAGTCCATGCTTGTTCTACAATGGCTGCGAACCATATGATCTTTTCTTCTTGTGTTTTTGTTACCTGATGTATTCTCCTGGGTCCGGGAGCCTGGGAGTGGATCCTATGGTGGTAAAGTGGGTTGGGAACTGGCTAAGGGACAGGACTCAGGGGGTGGTGGTAAATGGCATGAAATCTGAGGAGAGAGAGGTGACCAGCGGTGTACCACAGGGGTCAGTTCTATTCAATGTCTTCATTAGTGACATTGCAAAGCATCTGGAGGAAAAGGTGTGCCTCTTGGCAGATGACACCAAGATCTCCAACAGAGTGGACACACCAGAGGGGGTGGAACAAATGACAAAGGACCTAAGCCTATCAGAGGAGTGGTCGAGTGTCTGACAGTTGAGTTTCAATGCTAACAAGTGCAAGATCATGCACCTGGGTCACAGGAATCCAAGGGAGGAGTACAGGATGGGTAGGGAAATTCTGGCCACCACAAGTCAGGAGAGAGACCTGAGGGTCATCATATCCAACGACCTGAAGGTGACCAAACAGTCTGAAAAGGCAGTGGGGAGAGCAAACAGAATGCGGGGGTGCATAGGGAGGGGCACAACAAGCAGAAGGAAATAAGTGGTGATGCCACTCTACAGATCACTGGTGAGGACTCAGCTGGAGTACTGTGTCCAGTTCTGGAGACCACATCTCTGGAAGGACATTGACAAAATAGAGGCAGTCCAGAGAAGGCAATGAAAATGGTACATGGACTGTACCAGAAGCCCTACGAGGAAAGACTTAAGGACCTTAATATCTGTTCACTGGAGGAAAGAAGGGAGAGGGGAGATATGATATAGACTTTCAAGTACCTTAGGGGAATAAACAGGGTACAGGTGGAAAGCATATTTCAGATAAAACTCTGCATAAGAACAAGGGGACATGATATGAGGCTGAAGGGTGGAAGGCTCAGGGATAATGTTAGGAAGTACTTTTTCACCGAAAGGGTGATGGAGCTGTGGAATAGCCTTCCAGCAGAGGTTGTGGGGGTGAAAACAATATGGGGGTTTGAGAGTGCATGGAATAGACATAAGGGTACCTTGGAGATGTGCAGAGCAGAAGAGCCGCAGATCACATAGGATCTGGGGCTGCAGCAGTGAGTAGGGGAAATGGGCAGACTAGGCAGGCTGTATGGTCCTTATCTGCCGACGGATTCTGTTTCTATGGGTCACACCGGAAAACAGGCATTGACTTGTTTAGTGTACCTTACTCCATAAACAAAACCTAATAAATAAATAAACAAATGTAGGGCATAGGATAGGAAGCCCATTCCCTCCAGATGATATTTCAAAGATTTTGCAAATCTGGTTCCTTCCACCACACCTCACAGCACATCTTATTTACTCAGTCCAACTCCGAATGTTCTACCACTGCGGCTACCTGCTGTGCACTCCCTAGTACCACAGCATCATCCTTCCAGATTGGGGAACTCAGAACTTGAAGTAGTATCCCTCTAGCACGCAACCCAGAATTCTTCCACAAAATTAATTACAGGACTCCATCACATACCTTCTCAGTAGAGAAACACCTTTCTTAAATTTACTTAACTTATTCTCTTGTCCAGGGTTTGACTCGGGAACCCACGCTGTCATCACATGTAAGGGTCTCACCACCACTACCTCCTACTAAGCAATTCTCCATTACTGGAGCCTCGTATTTTCAAATTGGGGACAAGGGATTTGTACTCGCAAGTAGAGCTGTGCATGTAGTACAGCAAGCTGTCCTGTTTACCATGCTGTATGAAAGTAATGATGATAAAGCACTATCCAAGGGTATTCAGTCCATGTACCAATATAATGGATTCAGAAAGAGCACTGGCCATTCCTTTTTTGCAGAAATTTGGCACTATCCTAACAATTGAAAACATTACTTATGGTTTCTGTTTCTTTTTTTTTTTTAACTTGCTGTTTACGCTCCCCCCAGCCCGCAGCACTCCACTTCCTTCAGGAGTCGTCTATGGCCTTCTAGTCCCTGCCCTCTTACCTGGAGCCTGGATCGGTCCATCCCCTATGTAGCCGTGACTTGCCCCCAGGAGGGGATGAGGTGGGGTCCATACACCCCCAATTACTGTGTTTCATCAGGATGCCATACTCTGGGACAGGTAGGGGCACTTGGAATCGGGGCCTGACGCTCCATCTACTGGAAGTGCCGTGAGACATACGCCCTGACGTAAAGGCGTTGAGCGCCGACATCCATACGCAGCCCCCCTGAGCGGGCTGGGCTTGCTGTACCTCGGTCCTCCACCTGGGATCAGCTAAGCACCGAACCCTGGGCCCTCTCAAAGAGAAGAAGACGAGAGGTCCCTGGGACGCCAAGCCTCTCCTGGCCGCCTCCATAGGTTGTAAATGAGCCTATGGCTCAAAGGTTTTCCAAACTGCTGTTTAAATAAAATAAATAAAATAAAATACCACTGCACCAGTGGGCTGGCCCATTACTTATGGTTTCTGCACAACCCTCAGTTTCCCAGCCCCGAATTTTATGACCAGCCTAAAAAAAAAACTACACGTCAAGTACAGCTAGTGAGAGACCCCTACATACTTTAGCTTGGTTTATCAGGTCCAACACCATATTAGATCCCTTCACACTTGGTGAGTTAGCACACCTAGACCATGTCCCAAATTACTTTTTTGCAACGGTCATCACCTGGATTAGAAATTAAAGACCATAACTGGATAGGACACATTTTGACAAGGTCAGCTCAACGTGACCATAACGCTTTATTTATGCAGAACACTTCTTCTGTCAAGAATGTGTTTCCTACACCAGCTAAATCCAGCATGGAATCATTTTCCCAGATATGACCCCACCCAGCAGTCAGACAAGCAGCAAAACGCCTGGATAAATAAAGATTTTGATTGATTGATTGATCCTTATCAGCCTCCAGTTGCATACATCAAATTGGCCTTTGTGAAGAAACACATTCATATCAATATCCTGCACAAGGAACTGAATATGTTGCCTTCTTATTTTTCTTTTCTACCCTTGATGCTAAAAGCATATTTTCTTTTAAAAAATGTAATTGATGTTTTTTCTCAGTATATAGCTTACATATAATTCAAAGAAATCTCTCATCCCAGCTGGAGCTGACACATAAGAAATTTCCTCCATGGCTTACAGGCTAAATCACAGAACAGAGATTTACTCACATATATTGTAGGTGGGTCTTCAGAACCAGATCATATGCCTCTTTAGAGTCCATTCTCACCACCCTGCACTAGTGGTAACACAGTGTTAGCATTTCATCTGCCTCTGAATGAACATACCTGCAGTTAGGAATTCATACAAAGCCTGCAATGGATGCAGGTTACAGTCAACACTAAATAACAAGAAATATTAAACAGAAACGGGTAAAACAGATAAAGTGAATGCCGGTGTACATTACGTGGTAGGCCCCTAGGACCTTCCTCTTCACTTATGATGCCGGTAGTTGGTGATGCTGGAGGAAAATCTGCATTACTGGGAGTGGTTAAGATCCAATTACCAAATTATGTGGTCAGCCCCGAGTATGCTCCCCACAACAATGGTGGCACTGTTAGGGCTGTTGGATGCCAGGTTGGGCCCCCACATGGTTTCAAAGAGGGCTCTCTTACCTACTGCTAGGTATGAGTGGTGTTTATACCCTGCCAGTTGATGCATATTGTCCTCTCACTCACTTAGTGTGGGTATCCCTTCTGATCTCCGTCTTCTAATTAGCAATCTTTTGGCTTCCATTATGGCTTCCATGAACCAATGGTGCTGGAGCTTATACTGTACAGGCAGACTTGTAGTGTTGCCCAGAATAATAAGTGAGGCACTTGGATTCCCACGGTTTGCTCTGTTCTGGTCTGTATCCGATTTCATCAGCCTTGCAGGCTGGGGCAGAACCACAAGATGTGTAGTAATGCACCTCCCTGATTCCTGCACCTCCAACATTCTGATGTTGGTATCAAATTCATTCTTTGTAAGAGAGCAGGTGTGCAATACCATAAAGTGTAAAGTTGTTTGATTTTAGTCTTTAGTAACCGGGTGAGGCCCACTAGGCACAAGTGCCTGTTTTCAGGGGCGACCTGGGAGCACTGGGCGGTTAAGTGACTTGCTCAGAGTCCCACAGTATGCAAGTGGAGGGTGTGAGACTCAAACCAAGGTCTAGTCTGCTGGATGTACCAAGCTCGTTACTCTAACCTCAAGGCTATACTGCCAGCCCCCTGTGGGCAGGATGTTAGCTGTGTCAACCTGCCCACAGTACCTCTGCAAGCTCCATAAGCATTTGCCCAGCAAAATTCCCATTCTGCCTCCGTAAGCTCATGGCCAAGTAGCCTCTCCATCCTTCTTGTAGAAGGCATGTAACTAATTTAGCAGGCCTCTATACATCAAACCTATCGGGAGACACATAATGCGACCACCTCCTGGAAATCCACTTATATCCTCCTAAATCACCCATGCAAGCAACTGAAGCAGGGATCCAATGTGTAACGCTAACAGCCTAACCTGCATGTAACTCCATGTATGTGTTTGTGGGATGGAGGCTTGCAACTTTAGCTCTGAGAAGTCCTTGAATGTCTTTGAGATAGGAGAGAACAGGTGGTCTACCCTCTCTCTATGCCCCCTGCTATGCATTCCTGCTATGCTACCTGGACAACTATCTATAATTTTGGGTTGCACCACAGATATAAGGGGATATCCTATGGGCCTTCAACAATTTTCCTGATTTCCTTCCGTACTCCTAATATGAATGGATGGATAAGGTGGCCATTAATTTCTCTGCATGGGTCCCATAACATTATCTCTGGGTGTATGCCCCCCATTTATGTTTCAGTTTATCTTAATGGAATCACATCCATATCTGCCTGAGCTCTATGGTCAGGTGGTACCCCTTGAATCAAGGATCCCTAAACCTTCCCTTTGACCATGGGGCCATCATCCTAAGTGCTGATAGCCTAGCTTTGCCCCCTTCCCACAAGAACTCCTGTATTAAGGCAAATGACTGCTTACAGATCATGTCCGGTATGCACAGCAGGAGGTGCCCAATAAGGTACAGTACCCTGGGGAGGACCATCATTTATAAGGTTTGTGCCTTCCCCATAGGGTAAGGAGGACCTGAGCAGAGAGGATTCTGAAAGGCCTGGAGGGCTGTACAGCCGGCATATCCAGGACGTGTAGCTTGGCCTCCATCTTGTCCATGACCCCTATGTCTTGTAAGGGCCAAGAAGAGCACCCCAACTGGAGCCCAAGGCATCCATGATAAGGATATGTACAGGAGCTGGTACAAGGAATGGAATGCTCTTCAGAAGGCTGTCGTAATCCATCCTCCACAACAACTCTCTGAGAAGAGGAGACATGATGAGAATCATTTTGTCCAGCTCACCTGTCAACTGATCCCACTGGACCTTCATATGAAGATCACTATGGCCACAGCCATGAGGCCCAGGAGATGTAACACTGTTCTTGCAGAGACATAGTGGCTCTTGTATACCAAGTGTGCCTGCGTAATCAAAGTGTCTGCTTTGTTTTGTGGCAGGGCAGCAGATCCTTCCTCTGTGTACAACACTGCACCCCTGTGTATTGCAGTCTTTGGCACAGAGTTGACACCAACTTTGGCATATTCACCGTGACCCCCAAGTCAAACAACTGATGTGACCAAGACAGTGTGTGTAACAGAACTTACCTGGTGCTGGCCTTCAGGAGTCAGTCATCCAGATAGGGGAAAACATACAGGCCTTTCATGTGAAGGACTGCTGCAACTGCTGCCAAGCATTTATAAAGACCCATGGCGCAGAAGACAAGCCAAAGGGCAATATTTTGACCTGATAGCATCTCCCTCTAGCATAAAGTGGAGGTATTGTCTGTGGGATTTCCTGATCTTTACACGAAGATATGCATCCTTCATGTCCAGACAACACAATCAATCCCTCGTTTGCAAAACGGGAATCACAGCTTGAAGGAATACCATATAAAACTTTCTGTATTCGATGTATTGTTTGAGATCTGATCCAACACAGGATACAGATTCCCTATCAATTTCAGGACCAGGAAGTATCTGGAATAGAACCCTTTGTTTCTCTCCTGAGGAGGAACCAGTTCTATGGACCATTTTAGGAATAAAGACTGAACTTCTTCCTTCAGAAGAGACAAACAGCCCGGACGATAAAAGGAAGGAGGCGGAGGATGATCTGGAGGGATTTACAAGGCCCTTTGTAATTATTTCCACCTCATAGCCTGGTTGAAGCTCTGGCAAATCTCACAAGTCCTCATACTGTGAGACAGGCCCATACAGCACACACAAAACCATGTGCATGTCCTCTATAAATCTTATCATGCACTTACAATACGAAAATAAAGGCTCCTTCCACTTTGGAGGCACGCAGAGATGACCAGAGAACACAGAGAAAAGTAAAATAACAAATGGCAACAGCTAAGTTGACAGGGTTTCCTTCAATAGGTCTGACAAGGATGACTGATGGTAGGAAAAAGAACTGATGAGTGGGCCGCCCAGGTCCATGTTACATACATGTAGATGCTGCATGTCACTGTTGGTAGCCCCTGGCTAGCAAAAAGTTTCTCAGTAGTCCTGATGTAGTCAGCTTATAGTTTTTTTTAGTATGGCCTAATGGAGGAGATATTCTCGAAGATCACGGTCTCTGGTGATATGCCCCCCATCTGTGTTACAAGGGGTATCCACCTGGCTACACCTTCCATTTTGCCTGCATGGAACCACATCCACATCTGCCTAAGACCTGAGGCCAGGTAGTAGTAACCCTTTGAACCAAGGAACCTTAAACCCTCCCTTAGACCATGGGGCCATCATCCTAAATGCTCATAGCCTAGCTTTGCTCTCTTTCCACAGGAAGTCCTGTACTAGGGACAATAACTGCTTCTGGATTGTGTCCAGTATGTGCAGTATGTGCAGCAGGAGGTACCTAATAAGGCAGAGGACCATCATTTGTAGTGTTCTGGGTGATAGATCCGGAAGCAGCGCTATCCCGTGGGCCTGATCAATTTCCACCGGACTGTCCCAATAGTAGTCTAGTAGCTAATGAAGCATTCTCTATGGAAAGTCTACCATGTCTTGCCCTTCCGCTTTCTCTGGTAAACCAAAGATCCATACATTACTGCACCAGTTACGGGTTTCTTGATCATACAGCTTGCATCTTCGCTCCATGAGGGGATGCCCAGTCCTCCAATCTCCTGACTCTGTCCTCAGCCTCGGTGACTCATACACCCAGCCCTTCTACTGATGTCTTTACTGCTGCCAGGGCTTGTGTCACTTTAGTCAGCTCTCCCATGATTATGCCCATGAAGCTCTTGATCTCAAAGAGCTCCCTGCTGATAAGCCCCATCTCCATTTCAAAAGGGGGGGGGGGCAGCTATCTTGAGAGCTGTGTCATTTAGGTTGCCTGGCAATGCTGACAACTTGTGCTTTTCGGCGAGGTAAGATCATCAGATTCCACCTCCATCATATTTCTCTCTTCTGCTGCTAAACAATGGTGGGTCATTTTCTCTGAAAAAAAGTTGTTTTGGGGTGCAGATCATCACAGACAGAGTGCTTTCAGTCAAATCCTCAGAAGCCAAGCTGCATTCAGCTCAGCCGCATCACATGACCCCAGCTAAAAGGATATTTTACACTGGATTTTCAAAGAGCAACACAAAGTTCACAGAAATGCCTAATAAATGCAATCAATCCACTTCATAAAGTGCTCAAGGTTCCTAAGAGCGTCGTTGTGAGCTGGGTATGCAACCGGATTCTCAGGGGTCGAACCCCCGCCCCCCCCCCTTACAGACACAAGCAGATTGCACTAAAGAAGCAGTGCAGAGTTCATGTTTTTAAAGACAGTTCATGAAAATAAAAATATTCATATCCTTAGTAAATCTACATTACTAAGTTTTTTTTTTTTTTTATGTTGTGCAATATAAATTTTTCTTAATTTTTTTAATTCAGCTGTAATGCCATGCCCACAATGGTATATCAAAGCTTGTTTCCTTTTTGGGGGAGGGTGAGCACTACCACTGAGAAATCTGAATACTTCCATCAAAGGGTTAGCAAGCTCAACCACTGCTCATTCATCAAATGTAACACACTTTTTATGTTTGCTTGCACGCATGTGCAAGAAACATAGTGCCATCATCCAAGTTTTCAGAGGTGTGGCAGCCCTCTTCCAATTCAGTCAGTGTATTTATTTATTTATTTAAGAGATTTACCAGGAAAGCATGCTGAGCAGAGTACCGCTCGATTCCAGATGCGCCCTGGGATAGGGAGATTTACACTGGTACAGTAAAAAAAAAAAAACTGAACAAGCCCAAAACAACAATACAACAATTGTTTGCAGGTGCGGCCGCAGTTCTCCAATGCCTGTTGGAGCTGTCTATGACAGCAGTCCAAAATGCAGTGGCGTACAGTTGAAAGGGGGAGCTACGCTTCAGTGAGCAGTGATAAGATATCGCCTGCTCATGCACGCTCCCCCACACACACACACACACACACACATATATGCACGCATACTGCGTGCTGGTCCCCCCCACGCACACACTGTGTAGTCCACAGGGTACCTAATCCCTCCGTGCTGTGCTGCGCCTCAAAAACAGTAACTCCATATGCCACGCTGGTGCCCACCCCAGCGTGGCCACACATCGTATAGCCAACGGTGTGCCCAATCTTCCGTCAGCTCCACTGGTTCCACCCCCCCACAGAGTACAGGGTGCCACTCTGGGAGCCCACCCCAGCATGGCAACATATGCTATGCGCGACGGTGCGCAATCCCCAGTCAGTTCCATGCCCCCAGCAGTCCTTGTGCCCACGCTGGGAGGCCACTGGCGTGTGAGCGTCTCGCGTCATTTAAAAAAAAAAAAAACTGAATCTGAAAAGCGGTCCCTCACTGTCTCGCCCACCCACTGCGCACCCTGCCTCCCACACCCCTCACCCCATACTTACCTCCGAGTCCGGATAGCGATCTTGGTGGACCGGGAACATGTGGCACTCTTCAAAGCCGACCACGAACTGAGGAAATGCCGTAGCTGCATAATGGGATAGATGGGGTTTTTTCAACTTTGCTGCATATCTCAGGCATTTTTTTTGAATTTTTGCACCAAATTTTCAACATGGGGTTTTTGGGACCCCTTCTCATGAATGCTCTCGCTGTCATGGCATTAATCGGGCCCGAAGGGTGATTTCGCAGTCACTGTGCGAAATCACCTTTCGGGACTGAGTAACGAAACACTGCCACTGTTCATAAGGTGGGCTCTCAAAAAGCCTATGTTTAAAATTTGGTGGAAAAATTCCTAAAAATGACTGTTTTTCGAGCGTGCGTTGCACAGTTCCTACGCACGCTCATAAGTTCACGAATTTTCAATATTTTCACTCCAGATTTTCAACATTGCCATTTTACCACACCTCCTTATGAGCAGTACAGCTGTCATTTTTCACATCTTGCCCAAAACGTGTTTCCACCCATGTAGCACACAATGGCGCAGTTGGTGTTCGAAATCAATGTATGGGACACATTAAGAAAATCAAAGTGGCACTGTTCATGAGCAGAGGTCTTAAAATGGTTATGTTGAAAAAATTCCTAAAAATGACTGTTTTACGAGCGTGCGTTGCGCAATTCCTACGCACGCTCGTAAGTTTGCGAATTTTCTATATTTTCACTCCAGGTTTTCCACATTGCCATTTTATTACACTTCCTTATGAACAGTACAGCTGCTATTTTTCACATGTTGCCCCAAATGTGTTTCCGCACATGTAGCACATAATGGTGCAGTCGGTGTGCGAAAGCAATGTTTGGGACAGATTAAGAAAATCATAGTTACACTGTTCATGAGCAGAGGTCTTAAAATGGCTATGTTGAAAATTTGGTAACAAAAATCCATAGAATGACTGTGTTCCGAGTGAGCATTGCACAGTTTCCACGCATCCTCGTAAGTTCATGATATTTTCAGTCCAGATTTTCACCAGTTGCATTTTTCCACACTTCCTTATGAACAGTACAGCTGTCATTTTTCGCAACATGGCCGAAATGTGTTTTCACACTTTCAGTGCAGAGATGCGTGGTCGCTGTGGGAAATCATTGTTCGGGACAGATAAAGAAAATCACAGTGACACTGTTCATGATCGGAGGTCCCAAAATGCCTGTGTTGACAATCTGCTGTAAAAAATCCCCAAACTAATTACATTACGGGTGTGCGTTGCACAGTTTCTATGCACGCTCGTGACTTCACCAGTTTTTTTAATATTTTTACTGCAGATTTGCAACATTGCCATTTTTTACACCTCCCCATGAACAGTACAGCTGTCATTTTTCACATCCTGTTTGGAATGTGTTTTTGCACCTGTGGTGATAAATGCCGTAGTCACTGTGCATAAGCAGCTTTCGGCTAACAAACCGATATTGCCACTGTTCATGAGGTGGAGGTCACAAAAAAAATGTTGAAAATCTGGAGTGAAAATACCAACGAATGCCTGAGGTGTTAGGGTTTCCAACCATAACACCCCACCCTGTAGAGAATGACAGGCATCGGGTGTGACTTGGGATTCTTGCCTGTAATGCTCATATCATTCCACACCATGTAGCCAGTGAGAGGCCTTGAGGTATGCCTTGGACTCTTCAGCCCCAAAGTTCACCCTATTCTCCTATACCGCACCCATCTCACCGTATTTCCTGATGGAATGGGGTGCGCATAAGACCAAAGACCCCAAGGGACACCGTGACACTTGTCAGTGTCTGCAGGGTAGGATGTGGTGAAATGGCGTGGCCGTTACGCCTGACGACCCAAAGGCACACCCCAATGCCTGTCACTCTCTGCAGGGTGGTGGTGGAGTTGGCTTCAGTTCAATACTTCACTGCCATTTCCATTATGCAGCTCTGTAACTTCTACACTACCAATACCAGCAAGCAAACATTCGGCTTTGACAAATGCTTGTTTAAATAGATTCCTGCATATTCTAGGGGTGTGCTACTGGTTTGTGGCCTACATCAAACAATTGTCAGTGTCTAATGCTGCTAAAAAAAAAAAAAAAACCTGCAATTTTTTTTTTTTAAGTTTATACACTTTCTTACTCACATTCTTGTCACTCTGTGATTTACAAACAGGTTTCTTTTTTAGTTTTCAGATACCAGCTGATATTTGAAATGAGCGAATAAACATGACAGCAAAAAAAAAAAAAAAAATTGCTGGCGAAGTTTCCCGCTTCAGAGGTGAAGCAACGGGGCTTACTGCTGTTTGACTAGTTGAATAAAGTTTGTGGTCGGTTCACCATACAGTGAGTACTTTTTCATTTTTTTTTTAGCTGAGTGCTGCCTTGTTTGTTCGCTCTTTTCCCTCGTGTTTTTTTTCAATTCAATATACTTTATTGAAGTTTATCATAAAATTATACACAAGGACATGCACAGCTCGATACGTGTAGTGGCAGACATACAAACAACCCCGGGCCATAAGAGCTCCGTACAGGTACAGGACGAAACCAACACATTAAATACAATGTTTACACTAGCCACATCATATCCATCAAGTGCATGACAAAAGAAAAAAGAACTATACCTTAGTATTCCATGGAGTACAATATTATTTCCCCAGGCTACCTAAACATTCATCAGACTATCTCATGTTTGGTTTTGTCTGCTTTGATATCTGAAATGAGCTCATCATCCACCAACGGCAAGGTGAAACCCATGGATGGGAATTACTCTAACATTTTAAATAACAGCTCGCTCATTTGAGCATAAGTATGCACTGCTTCTTTCTATGCGAGACGCCTCTCGAGCGTCCCCATGTTCACTTCAGTTTAGAGAGCAGATATCTTGAAGTTTATGGCTAGTGTTTGGGGAGCATGTTATCAGAGATGGGGTAGTACACTGGCTACTAAATATGATGAATGAGCAGGGGTTGAGCTTCCTAACCCACTGGTGTGATTATTAATCAGGAGAGGTGTGGCCCTCTCTAATAGCATGCTCCCCACACACAAGCCATACCGTGAAAAAGACCACAAATACTGTATCTTCCAACTTTATTTACTTGAGTGAGCCACCAAATTCACCAATGTAAGTATTAAGTACTGGATGCCTCAGTGACCTGAAGCCCTATAACCTAGGTAGCAGTGCTGTCAGTTAGAGCCCTACGGCTGGGTTGGTTTATGGGTAAAGGCCAGGAAACAGGCTTGATAGAGCCAAGCTATTACCAGTGGCAGCTCTATGCCAGGGCATAGCAGGGCATGTGCCGTGGTAAAAATACTGGGCCAATCTGATGCCCTACATGGTGCAGTGCTACTACATATCAACAACATACTGATGGTGCCCTGCGGTAAACAGTGGTTTTGCCCCCAAAAAAACATTGATTCTGAAGTCAACAGTAGTCATTGCGTAACAAAAAATTAAAAAAGGCCCTTGCCAATCCTATGAATATGATGTGATTCATGTACCTTGATTCTGTCTTCACCTTTGATCAGAATAAAAAGGGACACACAGACAATACAGATACTACAGCAACTCTGAAACACGGGCGAGAAGTCCGCAGTGTACAGAATGAACTCAACAATGAAGTAACAACTGGAGAAGGCACAAAATATAAATTCATGGATGAAGGTGACCAGGTTAGCTGGGTGTAGCACTGAACAAATGGATTCATCTGATGTGACTTGATATAGAAAATGATAAATACCCATAGCCATTAAGCAATTGTTACCAAACTGGTTAAGTGCCATTTGCTGAACAGGCAACCTGGGTCAGCATCCTAGACCGGGTCTGCTATTGCGAGTAAGTGTGAAGAGGACTGTGAATCCCTTCCCCCAACTGGCCCACGAGGAAGGGTGGGGGTGATGAGCCCTAATGTACAGAGGGTGATGCTAGCAGCCTTGTGCACCATGGTCTCCACTGCCATGTTTGGGGTGACCTCTTCTGGCATCATATGGTAGGCCTGAGAATAAACAGAAAATGGGACAGGGCAAAGTGAATTCACTACCACTCCCTCACCTACCTGGGCCCTTCCAAGTAGTCGTAGTACCTGGATCTGCCGGACACACATCTTTTCCTTGACATGTTAATAGTTCTGGCAGCCACCTGGAGTCCTGCAGGAAGAGGGAAAAACTCCTAGAATTACTAGAGGGGCTGGAAGTACATGAAGCCTCAGCCAGAGGGAGACAAGTCAAGAGAATCTGGCAGTCTAGGCTTGGAGAACTGAAGAAGGGTTCATCCCCATAGAGATGGTGCAACCCCCACAATAAAATCCAATTTTCCATAGGGGTGACAGAGGAGTTAGAGGCTGTCAGGATTGGCAGATCAGCTAAACAGATGCTTTTCGGAATAAGTGATAGGAGAAGTGGGGGCTAAAGCCCAGAGCACTGCAACCTAAGCTGGAGAGGTTGTTAGGGGTCTCTCATGCTCCTTCTCCAGTATGATAGCCCAATGGCTGCCTAATGAGCCAAGATTGTCAACCAATGGGTGTTTGTGGTTTGGTGTGCTGTTGATGGCAATGCTGCATTGCACTGCCACAGAGGCACATGCAGTGGGCCACAAAGGGTTCACCTTCCCTGGAGAAGAGAGGTGTGTGTGTGTGTGTGTGACACAGTAAACACCATGCAACCACCAGTCAAATGATAGTCGACCGGTGCTCTCATGTCTCACACCACTCAAAAAGGTCTTCAGGGACCTGTAGTGTTTTCACTGGGAAGGTCGGTGGAGCCAAAGGAGAGGGGTAAAAGGGGTTGGGGGGACCAGGAAAAAAAAAACAGATGAAAAAATACATGTAATAGCCATTTGGGGCAAAAAAAAGGTGCACTTTTGTAAAAAAGAAGACACAATAAACGCAATATCTCCTTTCCACCTCCCAAAAAGAGGGCTGGGATACAGAATGAGAGCTGGGGAAGGACAGATAACTGCACTGCAAACCACTTAAATCGGTTACGGTATTCAGCACAGCTCCATGCTCACTCTGTGTGACAAACAGCAGGGCTGTCAATTTCTCACTAAAGACAGCTATTTCTATCCATTCCAAAGGCCAAATTATATTTCACATTTAATTTGAAACCCTTGGTACCTTAATTTAAAATAAAGTGTGCTGGAAGGCCTCAAAGCATCCATTTGACACAAAAGATATTCCTTGGTGCTTTAGCCTGGCCTGTGGCACTAATCCATTGTCGATCAAATGTTTCAGCAAATTCTTTGACTAAACTCTCATTTTCAGGCTCCTGTCCTTAAGCTAATGCATCTAAAGAGACTGAAGAAGGATGACAAAAGGACGCTGTAACATTTCTTGCATTCTTGGTAAAAGGCTGAACAATGATGAAAATGCAAAGTTCTGTCTGAAGGAGGGCAATACCTGAAAGAAAACACTCAATGATGCACTTATTGGAAAGGTTGGATGACTGTGTTTGCAGAAATGAACAGTCGCAACTATAATGAAGTGCCACGAGTTTCTTTAATTAGAGATGCGTGTACAGCTACTTGTACGGGTGCATACACAGCAGCACAGCTTGCACTATCTTTATATGACCCTGGAAGCAGTTGAGCTCACTCAAAACCCATCACAATCACAAACTCACTGTGTGACCTTGAGCAAGCTGCTTGAGAGGCAACAGTTTGGCACTGTGGTTAGAGCACAGAGAAATTCACTTGACCCCCAGCCACCCACTGGAGGCTGTCTGGCCTATAAGTTAGGACCCCTGAAAATCTTTGAGCTTTGAGAAGGTGAGGTAGCATTAAGCTGTTGGACAACCTGCCTATAAACCCATGAGCCAAGGAACATTTTACCAGAAGTTGCACAGCAAAACAGCACAATTTTCAACTACTGCTACACAAACCTACAGTACACATGCATAGCAGTCATCACTTTCTACACACATCTGATCTTGCCCAAAAACGATTATACAGGGAATTTGCATATAAAGTTATCTGCACGATATTTATAAGATCTCTATCACAGCGATTGTTACACATTTATTGTCAAAACATTTCCCTGCTGAAATTGTTATGCGAGAATAGACCAAAACATTACATACAATACATTTAGCACACATTAACAATCGCCATCTCGAGGGGGCATGTTTTCCAAAGGTTTTTGTAAGTTGTTGAATGAGCAGGAGGGGGACCATGCAAACACTCTAGGGGGTGCAATCCACCTCTAAGGTGCCATGATCACAGAAGTGCAATCTCCTGCTGACCTCAGTCTGCCACTATGCACCAGCAACCGCTGATTTATATATAGGGGACAGTCACCCAACAAAAAAGCTGCACTTTATCTCCAAGAATCACACTTGTGGTGGTTTGGGTGTGTGTGTGTGGGTTGGGGGGGGCAGCATCATAACTTAGAGAGGAGCTTTCACAATGCTTGATGACATAAAATGCATCCTTCTCTTGAGCTTACAGTTCACATTACTGCTGCTGGCCACTATTTAAACTTGGAAAGGAACTGGACCCAATGTAGCCTAGTTGTTCTTGTAAAAACAAACCTACAGGGAGGAGTCTGCTCCAGAAGTACCTCAGACAATGCACACAGTTGGCATAAAAGACCTACTCACCCTGCATACCATCTACTATCTTTTTATTCTGAATAAAGATAGGATGTTTTCGCAAAAAAAAAAAAAATTTGGCGAGTGGCTCTTTTACTCCATCTACCTGCAATATTTAAATTAAAAATTGGGCATGGCATGTAGAATCAGCCACAAAACGGGTGAGAGAAAAAATCAAGAAATATGATTTGTCAAATAAGGTCACATGTCTGTGCATTATTCCAGTCCAACACCACAGCTCAGTTGTTATTCTAAAATTTATTACTGTTCTTAAAAAAAAAAAAAAAATAAATAAAAAAGGGGAATCATTTTATGTAAGGATCAAGGCATGGCAGAGTAAGTACTAATTTATACTAACATGCCAATGGGTGGTAAAACGTCATAAGGCATTACACTGGAATGCCTCGTGTCACTTATTAAGTGGTTTGGAGTTCTTACAATACAGTAATGAATTAAGTGTTTTTAAGGCCAGTACCAATGAAGCATGTCTTACATGGTACCACCGCTTTAAAAAAACGCAGTCTGTCTGTATAATAATGCAGCAGAGGGTGAGGCAGGGAGGTCTTTAAAGGGACACTGTCAACCCTCTTAAGCCTCAAAGTGTCCCTAGTTTAGAATACACATTTTATGATTCTTCACATTCTACAGAGACTGATGTCTCTTCACATTCTGCAGAGACTGCTGATGCAGCTGGTAGTTTAGATTCTGATTCCTTTTTACTTTTAAAAAGTGAAAAACTGACTGCCCACCATACTGGTGTTACCACACAAAAAGTACAGTTATGTAAGAACTTACCGTAACAGTAGATCTTCGAGAGAAGCTCTTGCAGTAGGTAATTACACGTAAGATTGACGCCACCTGGTGGCGGATCACTGCAAATTTCTTCTAGCAGTACCTAGGGGACCACCCTTCTGACGTCAGCTCCACCTCCGATGTCCCATCCAGTATACTGGAGGCAATGGTCCCCACGTGCTCCAGTTCTTGTACGCTGGAAAACAGCAGATCTTGCATGAGGCTGCAGGAATAAAGAAAAAAAAAAGGTCCGAACTCCCCTCGCCAGACAAGAAGGAGTCGGCATGGCCAATGCAGGAAGAGCCTAATCCTTGGGGGAAGGAGGGAGGGAAAGTTGTACCTGCTGCAAGAGCTTCTCTCGAAGATCTACTGTTACGGTAAGTTCTTATGTAACTGTACTATCTTACTTTGAGAGGAAGCTCTTGCAGCAGGTAATTACATGTACGACCGATTTTCAAGCAGCATAAAACTATGGACAACTACTTGGGAGGAGGAAAGGGAGAGGCAAGGAACAGAATGCCAGGGAGAATCCCTCAGGAGATCAAGCCCTGCAAGATTGCAAGGCCGAAACCTGCTCTGCGTCTGGAGGCTATATCCAGATTATAATGCCTGATGAAGGTATGAACCGTGTGCCAGGCAGCTGCAGCACAAATGTCTACTGCCGATACCATCTTGAGAGCTGCGAATGACATTGCTACTGCTTTAGTGAAGTGAGCCGTGACTGGGCCCGAGAGGGCTTAGTCATGTTTTTGGTAACAAAAAGTGATGCAATTCACCAACCAACGCGTAAGTGTCTGTTTGGTGACCGAGCAGCCTAAGGATCTGGAAGCGAAAGACTGAGATAACTGGTCGGGTTTCCTGACCTCCTTGGTCCTTGACAAATAAAATCGCAGAGCTCGATGAACATCCAGGGTGTGGAGAATAGCCTCCCCTTTATTAGCATAATTCGGGGATTACACAGGGAGCTGAACCCCTGGTTCAATGTGAGCTCCGAAACCACCTTAGGTAAGAACTTAGGATTAGTGAGCAGGTCTACCCTATCCTTGTGAAAAATCAGGTAAGGCTCCTTACACATGAGCACCTGAAGCTCAGAAATCCTCAGAGCAGAAGTAACAGCAACTAAAAACAACATTTTCCAAGAGAGAAAACACAGCTCACAGTCCGTGGCTGGCTCAAAAGGAGTGAGTGTCAGCTTCTCCAACACAAAAAGCAGGTGCCAAGGAGGAACAGGATCCCAGATAGGGATCTTATGTGCAAGATGCCTCTGAGAAAGGCTTTGGACACCTCCAATTGAGCCACTGATCTGCCTTGGACAGGGGCGTGGTAGGTAGAAAGAGCTGCGAGGTGTACTTTCATGGAGGCGTAACTTAAACCTGACTCCAATAAGGAAAGCAGGTACTCCAGAATTGTGTTGACTGGACAGATCAATGGATCCAAATGTCTCGCTGTGGCCCACAGACAGAAACGCTTCCATTCTCAAAGCGTAAGTAGCTCTCGTGGAGGGTTTCCGCACCTCCACCAGGATTTGCGCCACCTTATCAGAGACTCCAAACCTAAGCATGGCTAGGTCCTGAGGAACCAGGCATGCAAGTGTAGAGAACACAGGTTCAGGTGAATCAGTGACCCATTGTCCTGAGAGAGAAGATAGGTTGAGGCTGGCGAGGGTACAGGAGGTTCTGCCGAAAGACGCTGTAGCAAGGGGAACCATATCTGATGAGGCCACAGAGGAGTGATCAGGATCATAGCAGTCCCTTCTGACTGCACTTTGAGGAGGACCCTCTGCAGAAGTGGAAAGGGAGGGAAGGCATAAAGGAACCTCGCTTTCCAAGAGAGGGACAACGCGTCTCACCAAAAAACACCAGGACCTGGATCTAGCAAGCAGAAACTGGGCAGTTTTGCGTTGGATCGAGACGCAAAAAGGTCCAAATCTGGAGACCCCAACTGGCGAACAGATCGTCAGCCACGGTTTGAAGAAGGGACCATTCATGGGCCTGTGACCTCGACCTGCTGAGAGCATCCGCTAATTCATTCGGGATCCCCGGAACATGAATAGCGGAAATGGTCAGTTGATGAGTGATGGTCCAGTCCCAACGCTTAAATAAATAAATAAAGGCTATTACTACAGAGGCGCTCCCATGGAGGGCACGTTAAAGCAGGAGGGCAAACTAACCACTGTTCCATTACTGTTCTTAGTCAATCAGAATGCAGAGGCACTCTCCCATTATTCAACTGTATGTCTGATAACTCTGCATTCTGACTGGCTAAGAGGGATCTTTTCCAGTACAGTGAGCTAATATTTGACAGCATAACCCTATTTAAAAAAAAATGCCTCTCCAAGGCCCAAAATACCCTTATCGCCATTCCCAGGTGGCGAAGGCTTGTCCTAAGGCCACCTCCCACTCAATGAGTCAACTCCCTGTTCCCCAGAACCCTCAGACAGTGTAAAATCCTGTATCTAGCATTCTGCCAGTCACCTCTCTGTTGAACACTGTCATTGTATAGTGTAAATACCCCTCCTTAATCCCAAGCTCTATACCTTTATGGGGCAAAAGCCCCTCTGCAAGGTGTTCATTACCCCCACAAACCCACACTTCATGACCCCGAGAGGGAGAGAGACACACACGGTCAGTAGGCTCAGGCGAGCTCTGCCAGAAAACAGGCACACTCACCCTCTAGTGCACCTCACTGGCTCCTACTCCCACAATAGTCACAATCTGCCAAAAACTGCACTGATTAGGCAGCATAAATATTGTGCTGCACCGCAGTTTCCCCAAACCTGTGAGAGGTGTTTCCTTTTATTTTTCACACAAAAATCTATATAGTAAAAAAATAAATAAAAATAGGTTACAGTAAATTACTCGGAAAAAGTGCCACCCTGGAGTTCTGAAGACATGATAAACCACTCAAGCATTGCTCTTCTGCTTTATCATGTCTCCCCTTCCCCCTGAAACAGATGGAATTAGTTCCTTGTAATTCACTGTAACCCATGCATTTGTCTCTATATATCTATGTAAACACACACCTGAAATCTACTGTCCACATTTCAAATCAAGGTAATCGGGAAACAGGAGACAGCAGTCTGTTACATGTCCTGAACTGTCATGCTGACACAGAAGCACCTGGGAGAGTAAAGCTGATGAGAAAAATGAACTCTGTTAACCCTTCCCTTCTCTGGGCCGCAGAGCTTCAACAGTACTGGTGAGCTGTCAACAAAAACAGAGTTTGTCAATCAAGATACCAATCCATTGTGCTGTGAACTGTTATGAGCACCTCAAGGAAATAAACACAAGTAGAACACACATCATCTTTGGAGACAAATCCAAACAGGTTTGCCGTGTGTGTGTGTGTAGACTAGCTAACTAGTGTTTAAAAATTAAGTCATCCCCACCACATTCTTTGTCAGAGGGGAAACTTCATTTTAATTTTTTTATCTAAGCCGTTTTAATATTAGCAATGGAGCAGACACAAGCAGTCGGCAGAACTCAGCATGTACTTCACTCCAAAATACCTTGAATTTCAAGCCAGTTCCTTCTTCCTTAGTAAGAGTATTTACAAGGAAATGGAAGCACTGTCATTTACACTTCATTTGTTTTCTGTTTATTCCCATCACCAGCCATGCTCCTGTCATGCTGGCCTTCCCAACCCCAACTCTCTTGGCCTGTCACTCCACTTGCTCCCAGATGGTGGGCGTGTGGCAGGGATCCCCAACTCCTGACGCAGATGAATCTGGATGCAGAAGCTGGATCAAGTCATCGCTGTGTGTGTGTGTGGGGGGGGGGGCTGTGGGACATCAGTATTCATCTGGATGCTGGCCAAGTTATTTTCTCCTTTTACGGTTCCACACCCTCAGGCTGCAGATGGCTCACATATACATCCACATGCATGCAAGTGTGTGCAGTGCCAGACTAGCCGGGCATCCTCCCACCAACAAGCTGCTCTGACTGCATGCCACCTGTGGTCTCCAGGTGGCACAATACAGCAGTCAGCTGCCCCCGAGGACAGTGTTTGCTGGGACGCCAATCCTCCTCCGCTTGACTGGCCCCTGAAAACTCATGCTCACTTCCAAACCGGGTTGCCAGCGTCACAAGCGTGGCGCTACTACTGCACCAAGAGGTGGACTTTGCCATTTACAGTTCAGCTACAGCAGAAGCTTATTCAGCATAGAGCTGAAGCCATAATGCCCTGCTTAGGACACCACAGTTATTTCTGCAGTAACACTGCAATGGAAAAAGCAGGGCATTATGACTATAGCATTTTCCAGGAACCTTGTTCGAATTAACTCTTCTGACCACTTTGGGGTGAGATAAGATGCGTGGCAAGGGACTGTCATGCAAAACAATTTTTTCGACAAGCCATGAAAAACAAAAGCTACTTGCCGCAACTCCAGATCTTAAACAATATCTTCTCCATAGAGAAGCACTCTTTGGTCTTAGCATCAGAATTGACAGAACCAGAACTTCTGGTTCTGGCAGCTCTAGTACATAGCATCATCCACGTCGTGCCACGGGGATACAGTAGCACCTTGCCCCAAACAGCTTTTTTTTTTTTTTTACAAGGAGGAGGAGGTAAGCTAAACCCAAACCTAGCAACCAAAGTTGCGTTGTAATGGCACAGTAGATTAATTTCAGTTTCAGTTTATTTATTATACTGGCAAGGCATGTGAGCAAAAGTTGCCCGTTTTCACAAGTGCCCAGTTTTGAACAAACACAGAGGAGATCACAAAACAAGCAATACAGTCAATGGATTATCAGTGATAGACAAGGGTCAACATACCTGACAATACTGAACTAACATGTTTCCTAACAGTATGAGAAGAACATTTACAGGTGCGTAGGTAGGGTAGGTGCTGAAATACACTTATGACAAATAAGCAAATAAGATACTAGACAGTTGAAAAATAAACTTTACATAAACGAATAAACAAATAAGATACTAAAGAGTCTAAAATAAACATTTACTAGAGCATTTGTTGGAAAGTGCATAGTCAGATCATTGGGACCCGACTTGTTGGATGTGGGAGGGGGTCATTAGGTGGTGATGAGGAGGGGAAGGGGGGAAGAGAGTACCCAGATGGAGTGTCACGTGGTGAAACACCTGCAAATGGCGGCCTTGGAAATGTGAGACTTAAGGTTATTCTTGAAGGCGGCTGGAGTGGGGTATTCAGAGATGGCAGGGGGAAGACTGTCGAACATCTTTGTGCCCTTGTAGGAGAGGGTGTTTTGGCCATGTGTGGTGCAGCAGAATGGGATGGAGAAAGGAGAGGAAGACTGTCTGGTGGTCCAAGGATGGGGGGACTTAGGGAAGAGGGAGATAATGCTGTCAATGAGGAGGCCCAAGGGTAGTTTGTGGAAAAAAGTGAGTACTCTGACATTAAGTCTGTCCTCAAGGGAGGTCCATTTAGAGTTACTGTAGAGGTCACGGTGGTGGGTCCATCTGGGGAGACCAGCGACAAAGCGAATGATGTTGCGCTAGGTGGAAGAGAGTTTATAGAGGTTGCTTTGGGTAATGGGTGGATAACAGACTAAGGTACCATAGTCAAAGAGCAGGAGAAGGAAACTAGTGGCTAGCAAGGTCTTGGATTCTTTGGTCAGGAATAGCCTTACCCTGTGAAGAAGACCAAACCATTGGGAAATTTTCTTCATCAGTTGAGTTATGAAAGAATTAAAGTTGAGGTGGCTGTCAAGGTGCAGACCTAGGCATTTCAATTTGCTGACTCTTTCAATTACATTGCTCTCATTGTTGTATAGTGTGAGCTCGGAAGTGAGTGGCTTCCGTGAGCTGGAGAAAATCATTGTTTTGTTTTTTCTTAGCATTCATCACGAGTCCCTTGGACACAAACCAGGAGTAAAGGCTACTGAAATCCACCTGAAGCTTGCTGAGGAGAGTGACCAGGTCTTTGTCTTTACAGAAAAGGGTGGCATCATCCACATACAGGATGAGTTCTGTGTTAATGCCAATTTTGAGGAGAGATTTTACTACAAGGGAGAAGAGTAGGGGACCCAGAATGGACCTTTGTGATACTCCAAAGTGTATGGGGCATGGGTTTGACAGGACACCGTATATGATGGTTTGGTGTGACCTGTGGTTGGGGTAGGTGCGGAACCAGTTTAAGACATCTGATGAAAAGTGAAAGTTGGAAAAAGTGTATAGCAGGATGTTGTGGTCTACCAGATCAAAGGCTTTTGTGAGGTCAACAAAGACTGAACCAGCGAGGAGTCCATCTATAGCTCTATTAATAAAGCTAGAGAATTTGATAAGGGCGGTCTCAGTGTCATGGCCGGGCCTAAACCCGTGTTGGGCCTCTGTCTGAAGGTTGTAATGTTTGTGAAACTCAGTGGTCTGCTTGTGCACTATCTTCTCTAGGATTTTGGAGAGGGGGGCCAGAAGGGAGATGGGTCTAAAGGTGGAGACATCATCTTTGGGACTGGATTTGTGAAGTGGTCTGATTATGGCACATTTCCATTTGAGAGGGTATGACCCAGTGCAGAGGGAGTAATTGAGAATATTGGTGAGTGGAGTGGCAACCGATTCGCAGACCAATTTGAGAACCCTGTGGTTGATGCTGTCAGACCCTATGGAGGGCTTAGGTCATGGGCCTTGATGAGTTTTACTACTTCGGGGGGGGGGGGCACCTTGAGTGGGCTTGAATTTGTCAGGATCCCCAAAATAGTTGTTAAAGAGGGAGGCAGTTTTGAAAGGATCAGTTACTGGACGCCCATTGGAGAAGAGGCTGCATTGTTCACTGGTTTGCCCTCTCTCGATGAGGTTATTTAGCATGTTCCAGCTGTGTCTGGGGTTTCCAAGGGAGCTGCGCTGCTTCTCGGTGAGGTAGGCGATCTTGGCGGACCAGATGGGGGATTTACATCTGTTGCGGAGTGTTTTATAAATCTGTAGCAGGTGGGGGAGCTTTTGATGTCTGTATTTTGCCCAAGCATGATGCCTTTCCCTCCTGAGTCTGAGGATTTCCGGGGAGATCCATTCCTTGCCGTTGCCTTCGACCCTAATTTATTTTGAGTGGAATAAGACGGTCACAAATGGCCAGGAATTTGTTGCTAAATTCCTCAAGGGCGAAGTCGATATCTAGGATGGATTCAGCAAAAGACCAATCAGTGGCCAGGGCAGCCTGGTGGAGCTGAGTGGGATCTAGTTTTCTAAATTGTCTGGTATGAATGTATTTGTGCTCCCTAGGAGGGGTTTTTGCAGACCAGTAGCAGCATACCCCACAATGGTCACTGACTGAGTTGGGAAGGACACCTGAGAGGGTTACGTGAGGGGGTGGGACACAAGGATCCAGTCAATCAGGGATTCAGTGCCTGTTTTATAGTTAGTGCAGTTGGGAGCGGCGATGGTTTGGTGTAGATCAAGGCTGGTGATGGAATCCCTGGTTGTGAGGGCCTGACGGGATAGCCAGTTTTGATTAAAGTCTCCAAGAATTATCCATTTCCTGCCGAGGGGAAGCAATTCTCTGAGGTTAAGGAAGTCATCAAGTTCCTTTGAGGAAGTGCCAGGGGGAAGGTAGGTAAAGCTGGTGGTTCTTGTTCTCTGCCTGATTTTTTTTTTTGCACCTCCTGTGCCCTCGGTGGCCACTCCTTCATACCGCCAATGGACCCCTGTCCTGCTGCATCATCCCCAAGTGCCATCCACTGTGCCCACCCCAATGTAGCACTGGGGTTGAACTGATGTAGCCCTTCACGGGGGTTCCCTCCAGGGTCCATGGGAATGGGGATAGGGTCCAAATCCATACCAGGTACATGGCCGGAGGATCGGCTCCTGGAAGCTACTCCAGGCTTTGTGGCATGGTTGGATCCGAGCTGGGCCGTCATCCGGGTTAGCTGAACAGCGATTTTCCATTTCTCCCCAGCCACACCACCTCCACACATGTGGTCTAGCCGCCGGTAGGCGTCCTGGGGCTTTCAGCAGTGTGTGTCTAGGCTTCATGCTGCCTGAGGCAGCCTTACCGTAAGCCACCACCAGGAGCCACCTAAAAACAGTGCAGTACTGCCCCCAGGGAAGCGTTCAAAGGATGCTCTTAACTCCCTTCCTGACGGTCTCCGCTCCTGACATAGGGTGTGCACCCGAGTCAACAACATGCCAAGTGAACTCCCATCACTTGACACCACGAAGCAGGCCTCTGCCTGATTTTAATTGCCATGTTACTTACAGAGTGTTTTTATGCTTCATGTGTGCTATTAATTTTATTTCCTCTGTTTGTGTACGTCATACTTAGAAACAGAATCTGTCAGCAGAAAAGGCCCATTTAGTCTGCCCAGGAGTTCCCAGTCTATTTTGAAAACACTTTTTGTATTGTGTACAACTTTATGTAGTTACATTCTGTCAAAGACACCAAAGTCAACAGGCTTTAGGCGCAGTGGTTTTCATCCTGAATAAAATTAAATGAGCAAAAGGAATGAAAACTATCTATCCAAAAACTAGCAAGGCAAAACTATGGCACAAGCTATTAGTGTCTTCACTGCCTGTACCCCTGCAAGCAGGGGTGAAAAACAACATATATGGAACTGAAGTGAAGCCAGGGGATAGAGGATGGGTGAGTAGTACTCAGTGAACATCAAAAGTGCAGTGTTTAGTGAAGGTGCATACACCATTCCAGACTGCGGTCCTACAGAGCTGTGGAATAGGAACCAAATGAAGCGAAGCCACAGATGTAGCCACTGGCCTGGTAGAATGGGCTCTAATAAAGTCCTCCAAAAGATTCCCAGCTCATGTGTAGTAATTGTGAATATAACTGACAATCCAGTTTGACAGGCACTGTCTAGAAAGAGGAAAATCCTTTTGATTGGGAACAAAGGAGACAGAAAGTTGAGAGGTCCACCTGCAGTCCTTGGTTCTGTCAAAGTAGAAACTGAGGAGTCTTCTAACACTGAGAGAGTGCAGCACCACATCCACCTGGTTCTCTGACTTGGGGAAGAAGGCTGGAAACACCACACACTGGCTGAGGCGGAACTCTGACACCACCTCAGGATGTGTACGGAGTACCGTTTTATCCTTGGGGAAAACTGCATACTGTGTGATCCCTCACTAGGGCCCGTATTTCAGAAACTGCAGCAGAGTTAACGGCCACTAGAAACACCATTTTCCAAGTGAGACAGTGCATGTCATGGGTAGTCACTGGCTCAAAGATTTTATGGGTGACCATGCCCAGTCCCAAGCTGAGATCCCAAATGATGACAGGTTTCTTTATAGGGGGCTTTGCATGATGGATACCTCTTAGAAATCTTCTCAATGGGGGGAGAGGGGGTTGAGCTGAGGTAAGGGAAAAGTTCCCTCAAGGTCATGGTGGGCTGAGATGGCAGATAAGTAGACTTTTATTGAGGGGTATTGCAAACCAGACTCCAAAAGGTCAAGAAGAAAGTCAAAAAATGACCTCTGGAGGACAGTGAAAGGGACTTCTGGAGTCCATAGAGCACCAAAAAGAAAAATGTTTCCATTTTGCCCTGTAGGCTTTTCTGGCTGAAGGCTTACAAGAACCATAAAAACTGGTGGAGACCCGTTGAGACACCAAACCTGACCACTGCTATCTCTTCAGAAGCCATGAGTAGAGATGTAGGGATTGGAGGTTTAGATGTTGTAGCTCACCCTGAAACTAGGTCAGAAGAATTGTTCTCAGGGGTAAGGTCCATAACTGTTGAATTTCCAGATGGCTTAGCAACAGGTACCAGATCTAACTGCACCAATACAGGGTGTCAGTAGCATTTTGCGACTGTGTCTCTCCAACTTGAGGAGTACCCTTATGGATGAAGGGGAGCGGCGGGAAGGTGTAGAAATAACCTGTCCAGTGCAGCCTGACTGCATCCCGGCAAAAATGTTATGATCTCCATTCCTAGAGCAGAAGTACATTTTGTTTTGCATTGTGGTGGAATGCAAACTGGTCCAAATCCAGCACCCCTCACTCATAGAACAGATGCTGAACTATGTTGTCCGCTAAAGACCGTTCGTGAGGATCTGCTCCTGTTTGACTGAGATTGTTGAGGACAGTGCCACCTCTGTTTGCTGAGTAGAGGGCCTTTTTATACATCAACTGTTCAAGTAAGAGAATACATGTAGTCCCTTCTTTCTGAGGTACTTCTCAAGCACTGCAACCACTTGTTGATGAGACATGCAGCACCATTGCAAGCCCAAAGTGCAGGACTTTGAACTGGTAATATTAGAGACCCACACAGAAGCGGAGGTATTTGCACTGGCTGGTCCTGACAAGGATATTCTGATATACATCCTACATGACAAAGGAGCCAACCAGTCTGCTGCCTGCACGCAGAGAAATGTTCACTAAGATGATCCTCCCCATTTCTGACAACAGGGACATTATTTATAGTGCTGCTCCAAAGTCAGCTTTAGCTAGACTGGACCCTCTCTTTCACTCCTTTTGTCACTCTACCCTTGATAAACCCCTGCGTACACACCACTGTACTCTGTACGCTTCCCTCTCTCTCCCCTCTCTTGCCGCCAAGGACCCTACCCACTGTGCTTCCTCCTCCAAATATTGGTTTGGCTCTGTTCCCTCATATCTTGCTTCTCTCCCCCCCATTCCCTTCACAATATAGGTTATCTTCCCCTCCCATTCACTCTGCTCCTTCTAGTAACAGTCATTTCTCCTGTTCCTTATTTTGTTGTGCTGCTTACTGTTTCATGTTCTTTTACCTGTTCCACAATTTACTGTGTGGTAATTTGGGGAGGCACGGGTACTGGATGTGGTCCTGGCAAACAGTGATCAGATTGGGGGCCTGGAGGTAAGGGACCCGTTGGCGGGGAGTGACCATGCCACGGTCTGGTTCTGCCTGGACCTAGGAGGGGTAGAAGGCTGCACAAAGACGAAGGTAACTGACTTCAGGGGGGCCGATTTTAAGGAAATGGAAAGGATCCTTAAGGAGCATTTGGATGTGATTGGGTCAGACATGGACACTAACAGTAGATGGGAAATAATCAGGAGAGGGGTGCAGGATGCTACCAGCACCTGTGCTAGAGTAAGACGAAAATGCG
Source organism: Neoceratodus forsteri (assembly GCA_016271365.2). Taxonomy (NCBI): domain Eukaryota; kingdom Metazoa; phylum Chordata; order Ceratodontiformes; family Ceratodontidae; genus Neoceratodus; species Neoceratodus forsteri. The sequence continues at coordinate 151,443,172 of CM028131.1, read as the reverse complement.
GTAGGGCCCAAAACCCCTGCTGGTGGACCAGGGAGGTCCACGAGGTGGTGCGGGGAAAGAAGGCAGCCTATAGGCAATTCAAGAGCTCAAGGAGTGAAAGGGATCGAGAGGAGGACGTAACTGATGGCTAGAAGGGCCACTAGGGTGTGTGAGGGCGGCTAAGGCAAGGAAGGAGCAGAACCTGGCCAGGGAAATTAGGAGAGGGAACAAGGGTTCTTTAGATACACTGGGGAAAAGAAGGCTGAAGGAAGATTAGCAAGATTAAAACAGGGAGAGATGGGCACAAGACCCGGGCAGCAGGCTGAGGTACTAAATGAGTACTTCACCTCAGTTTTCACTAAGGAAAATGGGGGTGCTGCATCATACATGGGAGGAGACAGTGATACTGAGGAGAGGGGGACTCTCACCGATCGGCGGGTCTGGGGAGAGGGGGAGGCATCACTAGCAGGAGGGGGGGAAGGCTAAGCAGGGAGAAGAGGTAGCGGAGGTGGAAATCGCAGCAGAGAGTGAGGAAAGCCCTCAGGTCCCTTAAGACGGAGAAAGCACCGGGGCCAGATAAATTACATCCCAGAGTGCTGAAAGAACTTGCGGATGTCCTGGCGAAACCCCTGGCGGAGCTTTTCACCATCTCTCTGAGGATAGGGTGGGTGCCCCAGGACTGGAAGGTGGCGCATATAATGCCTATCCACAAGGGGGGATCAAGGTAGAAGACTTGGAAAGGATCCTTAAGGAGCATTTGGATGTGATTGGGTCAGACATGGACACTAACAGTAGATGGGAAATAATCAGGAGAGGGGTGCAGGATGCTACCAGCACCTGTGCTAGAGTAAGACGAAAATGCGGTAGGGCCCAAAACCCCTGCTGGTGGACCAGGGAGGTCCACGAGGTGGTGGACTTGGTTTGCTGGCCAAGGCACCTAGCTTCACCTGAGCTCTTTCCTTCTAAGACTGCTTGAAAGGCAGAGTAGAGAAACTTACCAGAGCAAGGGAGAAGGATTAAGACTTAGTTTGGCTAAGCAGATTTACTGTGTGGTGGTGTTTTTATTTTTTACTCACAGGGATTGCTACTGTTTGTTGCTAACATTTCATTGCTTTATTTTTTCTCTGATTCAAATTGTTGTTGCTGGTATACCTTCTTCTGCATTATTACAAGGTGTGCCTACAGGTGTGTGCTAACAGATTACTGCTGTAATCTTCTGATTCAAATTGTCTTTTGCAAGGTATATCTTCTGTTACTGCTTTATTTTTCTCTGGAGCAAAGTGTTTCTTACAGGGTTTATCTTCTCTGAAATTATTACAGGTAGTGCTTTACAGGTTTTACAGTTTTATCTAACATTAGGTTAAGCTTTCAGGGTTACTGCATTTGTTGTTGACTGATTGTTTCTGCTCTTACCTCCTTGTTCTTTCGTCCGTGGTTCTTCTTTTAGGCAGGGAAGGGCCCAGCCACCCACCCCATCCCCAACCACCCCACGCTACACTCCATTTATAGGGTACCACAGTTGTGACATTTCCTGTGGCAGAGCAGGAAGGCGGATCAGTGGGCCTCCACAAGGTGATCTCATTTACAGGGCACTAGTAATTTAACTTGTTATAAGAAGTTAAACAAAGCACAATTAAACCATTACTTGTATTTTTTTTCCTTCTAATTACTCTGACTAGGTTACAAACCCAGCAACTTATTTGGAATGGATTTCATTAACTGCAGGTACTGTGGAACAATTTTCAGAAGGACATTCTTACAGGATTTAGGACACTGTCCTACATGCTGGGCCTTTGGAGATCTTAGGTCTCAGCTCCGGGCAGCATGGGCAGAGATTGCACCTCAAATTTCATATTGAAGAGGAAATACATTATAAGAACCACCGCCATTTCCCCAGCATCCAACAGAAAAACCTCAACCGCAGAGGGTAGTTGGTCCAGGAGGTTGGCAGGTGGTTAGGAGGAGCAAATCAGGTGCCCCATCACTCTCTGCTCTCAACACATTACCTCCAAAACCATATAAACACTACAAACAGGTATCTGCCTCTATCTCTGAAATCAAATAAAGAGGCAGAAGACACTGCAGACAGGACACTGCGCACAGGAGCTAGCACAACAATACTCACCCAAATCAGGAACCAAAACTAAACAAGCACAAAGGAAATCCAAAAACTTCTGATCATAGGAGACTCCATGATTCGGGAGTTGATACCCATCTCCAGCCAGGGTGATGGTCAGATGTCTCCCAGGTACATCAGCATGGAGAACACTGACCGCATTGCTAAATTGTTCACAAGCAGGAGAAAACATTGATGTCCTAGTACACATAGGGACTAATGATCTCGCCAGCCGGTCAGTTGTGGAGACCAAGGAACACCTGACTAGGCTGGGTGACAAACTATCATCTATTTCGTCCGGCATCTCCTTCTCTGAGATCCTGCCAGTCTGGGAGAAGGGAGCAGATGGACGGAAGGTCAGAGAAGGGGAGATAGGGGAGCTAAACACATGGCTCAAGGACTGGTGCCAGGAAAAAGTACACTCCTCTAGATTTGTAGGAACTGGCAACAGTTCTGGGGGAAAAGTTCTTTAAATTTGATGGACTGCATCTGACTAAAGAGGAGTCAGTGCATTGGGGCAGAAGTTTGACGTCTTTGCAGAATATTTAAACTAGCAAATGGGAGAGGGTGCAGCACCCATACGTTGAATGGGAAGAACACCCCTCCCCCCTCAGCTAGTGGTCAAACTGGAATTCAGTGTGTTTGCCGTTCATTTGCATCACCAGGTAAGAAAAAAGGTTTGTCTCCCCATACGATGCACAGGGGTAATGCCAAACCTCACCCAACAACTAACACACCAAAATCTGGCCAATGGAAAATCATGTACACAAATGCTCACAGCCTGGGAAATAAGATCCCAGACCTGCAGGCAATAATGTCAGAGGCTAAACTGGACATAGTAGCAATTAGTGAGACGTGGTTTACCTGTAACCACACTTGGGAGACTTCAGTACCTGGCTATGTATTGTTCAGAAGAGACCGAGGTGCAAAAAAGGGGGAGGAGTGGCCCTGTATGTTAATGAAAATATCAAAGCTACAGAAATTCAGAATACACATAAGGAGCCAGAAGAACTGTGGGTCACCCTGGAAACAGGAAATGGGACAGCCATAAGAACTGGGGTTGTCTACAGGCCCCCAGACCAGGGGGAGGACATAGACACATTACTGTTAGAAGATATACAAAACATGACAGCTAAAGGGAGGTTCTGATAATGGGAGACTTCAACATGCCAGATACAGATTGGTCAATACCAGCAGGAACATCTGCCAGAACTAGACTCATAGTGGATTCCCTGCAGGAGGGCCTCAAACAACTGGTACAGCAACCCACAAGAGACAGGGCTATCCTAGATATCTAGTACTGACTAACAAAGAAGGGATCACAGATCTCCAGGTAGAAGGTCACCTGGGGGCCAGTGACCATCATGGTATGGTTCAATTTGGCTACTACATCTAAATCATCCCATTCCAAGGCAAAATATGGGACTTCAGAGGAGCTGACTTTGATAAGATGGCCAACAGAGTTAAGCTAGCCCTGGCAAAAGAAACACAGGTGAGGAGGTACAGGCAAAGTGGGCAAGCGTGGATACAATACTTGAGCAACATCCCATTGTGTTAGACAGAAAAGGAAGTGCAAAAAAAAGGAAACCACTTTGGTTCTCAAATACAGTAGCAGAAAGGTCAGAGCCAAAAGGCTGGCCTTCAGAAAATATAAGGAACACAGCGGGATGAAGATAGGGGGCATACCAAACTGCCCTAAGGGAAGCAGGTAAGGCAGTAAGGCAGGCAAAGTCCCAAACTGAGGAAACACTAGCACAAACAGTAAAAGAAGGTGACAAGACTTTCTATAGATACATTAGTGAAAGGAGAAAGTCCAGAGAGTATTGCTAAGCTTAATGGAGAAAAGGGAGCATGTGAGGAGGAGGACCCTGTAAAGGCATCTATCCTAAATAGATACTTTTGCTCAGTATTCACTGAAGAGAAGGTGAGGCGGGCCCACAGCTCAGCATCATGGACACAGGGGAGGGAGGTGAGCACTACTCCCTTCACAAAAGAAAGGTCCTACAAGAGCTTGCTAAGCTCAGGGTGGATAAGGCAATGGGACCTGATGGCATACATCCCAGGGTGCCTTAAGGAGCTAAAGGAGGAACTAGCAGAGCCATTAGCAGAATTGTTTAGTGAGTCTCTGAGCACAGGAGAGGTCCCAGAAGACTGGAGAAGGGCTCATGTGATCCCACTCCACAAGAGTGGTAGCAGGGAGGAGGCGGGGAACTACGGACCGGTCAGTCTTACCTCAGTAGTGGGCAAGATTATGGAAGCACTCCTTAAGGAAAGGATAGTGCAACACCTGGAATCCATAGGGGCACAGGATCCAAGACAGCATGGGTTTACAAAAGGAAGGTCCTGTCAAACTAATCTCATAGATTTCTTTGACTGGGTAACCAGAGTGGTGGACCAAGGGAGCAGTTGATGTCGCCTACCTTGACTTCAGCAAAGCTTTTGACACTGTTCCACATAGAAGATTGATAAATAAGCTAGGTAGGCTCGGGTGGGTCAGAAGTTGGTCAACTGGGTGAGCAAACTGGTTGACTGGCAGAAAACAGAGAGTGGTGGTAAATGGTATACAGTCAGAAGAGATGCAAGTCACAAGTGGGGTACCTCAGGGATCAGTCCTGGGGCCAGTCCTATTCAACATCTTCATTAGTGACCTAGCAGATGGACTAGAGGGTAAGGCTTGGTCTGTTTGCAGATGACACCAAGATCTGCAACAGAGTAGATGATCCAGATGGGGTGGGCAGAATGAGAAGAGATCTGGATAAACTAGCAGAATGGTCAGAAGAGTGGCAACTGGGATTTAATGCAAAGAAGTGCAAAATCATGCACATAGGGAAGAAACCCTGAAGCCACTTATAGGCTGGGAGGAGTTGCTAGCAGTCACAAAGGAAGAAAGAGACTTGGGCATCATCATCACTGATGACCTGAAATCATCAAGCAGACATCTAAAGCAGTAGGTAAGGCTAGGGGGTGTTAGGGTGTATTAGTAGGGTATCACAAGTCGTAAGAGGGAGGTAATAATCCCTCTGTACAAGACACATTGGTTAGGCCCCATCTGGAGTACTGCGGCAGTATTGGAGGCCACACCTTCACAAGGACATTAACCAAATTGAGGCAGTCCAGAGAAGGGCAACCAAAATGGTGCAGGGACTGCATCAGAAGACATATGAGGCAGATTAACGGAGCTCAATATGTACCCTTGAGCAAAGGAGGGAGAGGTGATATGATCGAGACATTTAAACACCTTAAGGGCATAAACAAGGTGAAAGAGTCTAACATGTTTAAATATAAGAAAATAGCAGGACAAGAGGACACAGCATGAGATTGAGGAGGCCGATTAAGGGGAATGTGAGAAATTCTTTCACAGAAAGGGTGGTAGATGCATGGAATGGCTTACCACAAGAAGTAGTGGCTATGAATACAGTGCAGGGGCTTCAAACAGGCATGGGATAGGCATAAGGAGCAATACAAATGACTATGAATAGATAGGTCACTGACATAGCAAAGGCCGATGGCACATTTATAAGGTAGAAAAAGAAATGGAGACTGGATGGGCCTTGGGTCCTTATCTGCAAATCAACTACAAGGAGGTGGCAGGGAACTACAGGTCTGTCAGCCTGACATCGGTGGTGGGCAAGGTGATGAAGGGCATTGTCAAGGAGAGGCTAGGGGGGGGACCTGGAAAAGTCAGGGTGCCTGGATGATAAACAGCATGGATTCGTCCCAGGGAAATCATGTCAGACAAACCTTGTGGAGTTCTATGACTGGGTGACGAGTGCCTTGGACCTGGGTAGACCAGTGGACGTCCTCTTTCTAGACTTCAGCAAGGCATTTGACTCTGTTCCTCATGAGGGCCTGTTGGATAAGCTGGGAGAAATGGGAGTAGGGAACCAGATGATGAGATGGATAGACAATTGGCTCCAGGACCGGACCCCGAGGGTCGTAGTTGATGGGATAGTCTCATCCCCAAGGCAGGTCATTAGTGGGGTCCCACAGGGATCAGTCCTTGGGCCCCTCCTGTTCCAACGCCTACGTCTCTGACATAAGGACAGGTATCAGGAGTGAGATGAGTCTTTTTGCGGATGACTCAAAACTGGGGGCTGTGGTGGATAGGGAGGAGGGGAGGGTGGCCCTACAGGGGGACCTGGAGGCTCTGGAAAGATAGTCTAGAAAGTGGAAGCTGAGGTTCAATGCAGGGAAATGCAAGGTACTGCACCTGGGGGCTAGAAACCTGGGCTAAATGTACACCCTGGGGGGGGGGGGAGAATGCTACAAGTCTCGATGGCTGAGAGGAACCTGGGAGTGGTGGTGGATGTCAAGATGAACAACTTGGAGACCTGTAGGAGGGCAGCAGCCAAGGCCAACAGGATGCTGGGATGCATCGCTAGGGGAATCACCTCCAGAAGGAGGGAAGTGATACTCCCTCTGTATAACTGCTTGGTGAGGCCACGCCAGACTGCATGCAGTTTGAGGCCACATAAAGAGGACATTAAACTCCTGGAGAGGTCCAGAGGAGGCAAAAAATGATTTGGGGCTTGGGGACAGGACCTATGGGGAGAGGCTTGAAGAGCTAAATATGTACACATTGGCAGACAGAAGGGACTGGGTGGACATGATAGAGGTCTTCAGGTACATGAAGGGGTAAATAGGGGAGGAGCAGTCAGGGTGCTTGAAGGAAGGAGGAGGGGGCAACTAGAGGACATGGGTGGAAGCTGGAGGGGAAGATTCAGGGAGAAAAGGAGGTGCTACTTCACTGAGAGGGTGGTGGAGCCATGGAATCGCTGCCCAAGGGCTGCTGGAGGCAGAGGCGGTGGAGGGGTTCAAGAGGGGGTGGGACAGCTACAGGGGAAGGGTTCTGGAAGCAAAATCCAGTGCAGCGAGAGTATCCGGAACTGGGAAGGGAGAAGCCAGAGAAGGCGAGGGCGGCAGCAAGGTCAGCTCCCAGGATAGGGGCTGACCAAACGAGCAGACACGAAAGACCGTTAGGCCTATTCTGCTGGCATTTTAGTATGTTAGTAATTTACTGTTTGCCAATTTATTCTTTGGCGTTCCTGAAATAGTGTATTTTGATATAAATATTTCCTTATTATTACAATATTTCATATATTGTACTTTGCATCTGTTCTCTTCTCCTCTATACCCCCTCCCCCAGACACATTTAAAAACTAACCAATACCAGTTCAGTATGACTTTCCTGGTAAAACTTTTTAAAATAAATCTCTGGTAGAAGGAGAGAGCCCAGAGACTTCATCCTGAACTTGCTGCTGCTGGCCTTAGCTGACCTGTGCTCTCTTCATCCTTGCTACTCGCCTGCTTTAGCCTTACTACACTTGAACCAATGCCTTAAGCTTTGTTAACAGCCTGTACTCTATTACTGTATGTGTTTGTCACAGAAAATTAGTTTTGTTGCCGTATTGGTCCTTGTGACAAAAGATCCAGAAAAAAAGAGAAATGATCTGATACCTTTTATTGGACAAACATAGATGTTATAAAAGAAAAAAGGTGCTTGAGCTTTCAAATTACATAGAATCCTTCATCAGAAAAATGACGGTCAGTTTGGAATTTGCATGTATTTGTTGCACCTTTTCATCGTGTATATTTTGTCTCCCTACTCCCAGGTCATACCTGGAAATGAGTCTTGGCTCAGGGTAACTTTACCAGTTACCTCAATAAATAACGTGCCTGTTAGGAGCCTGAGTTCTAAGACTGGGTGCATGCCGCCAGTCCTTCTGGGAACAGGAAGACAACTGGAGTAGAAGCCTTTGCCCCAGTCCGACTCCAGTATGTTTTCTACTGTTGTTCTGTTGGAGCCCCACTACCTACAGAGAAAGCAGATCTGCCATCAGGCCTGTCAGCTGATGTGGACTCAATGAAGGGTCGTCTGGCGTTTGCTCTAATAGCTCTAGGGAGTAATTGCTCTAAATAATCATCAAAACCCACATGTCCATGGTAACTGTCTTCCACTGCTGATAGAACAGGGCTACTCATCTCCGTACCAGAGACAAGTGATCCACGTCTGGCAGCTGGGGTGGATACTGAGCTAGCATACTGTCAGAGGGTGACACTAGGTGTCTGTCGTTTTGCACCTTCCGCTGCGGCTTTTGCCTTTGCAAGCTACTAGATGGACTTCAATGGAAACTGCTTGCAGAAGCCACATTGGGCAAGCTTCCAAGGAAATGGCCGTTGCTGGTAGAAGAAGTCACGCCCTCTGCCTCCTGGAGGTAGAGCATGGATGGTCTTCATATTTTTAAGGATTGTTTTCTTTTCATTGGACTCCTTAAGCATCTCCTCTATATGCTATTCAAATAGATTGTTTCAGGTAAACAGAATGTTCATAATCTTCTGCTAGATGTTGAAGGCAAATCCTGCCATTTCTAGCCTGGAATGCCTCCAGATTATGAGCCTCTGCAGTGACCGCATGCACCGCTGTGCCAAAGGCATTTTAATCAGCCCTTATTTGGTTGTTATAGACTTAAGCCAGTATATACTAACTGTCAGGAGGTCCTGCTTCAACTATGACTCTGGCAGGCTACTATCTCTAAACCTGTTCTACGGGGAGTATCTGTACCTCAAAATGTGGGTCTGGATGCTTGCAATCTAAAGGCCTACAGTACCTGAAGCAAACACCTGTTTTCAAATATCAGTCTTACGAGTCCCCTCATCAGAAGGCTGTGTGGCAAACTCCTTAGGAGCAACGCAATTCGTATTTATTATGTTTTACCAGGAAAGACATACTGAGCTGGTAAGAGCTAGTTTCCAGATGTGCCTGAGGGGAGGGGGATGTAGAGAGTATAGCAAATACAAACTACAAAAATTAAAAAATATGTAAGTAAGCACCAGAGTGAACAGTTGGGCAGGTATGCTTCTATATAATAAATAAGCAATATTATGAAGTGCAGAAGGAGGACACTATGTGCAATACTAAGTACTGGGTTGGGGGGGTAGTTAAAATAAGGGAGGGTAGCGAGGGGGGGGCTACATTAGGACAAGAGCAGGGTGGAAAGGTAGCAAAGGTAGGAGAATGAGTGATAAAAGCCCAGGGCCCACTGTCATCCATCTACCACGCTGCTCATCCAATACATCCCCAGAAGGCTAAGGGGTTACTGGAGACAAATGAGTCCATCCCAGCAACGCCAACAAGTCCAGTGTGATATCGACCCTCTTCAGAGGAAGTGAAGTAGAGGACAACAGTACTCCCATAACCAGTGGAGAGGGCTGTCTCAGGGCAAACTGGTGAGAACTGGACATGAACCTGTGCAGTTGCTTTTTCTTTACTCTTTTTAAGCGAGAATAAGACAGAGTTCAAAATGGTCCCCGGAACCCGGCACAAAACACGAGCAGGGCAAGGACTGTTTCTTTTTGAGACTATGAGCAGACTGTCGATCCTCTGGTTCCATGGCAAATGAGCGAGAGTTAACTCACTGCGGACAATACCGCGCAGTCAAACCGCCACAAGACAAAGCCGCGAGGTGACACACTGGTGAGGTTCTATAGCCACTCAACCACAAATGTCACTGGATTGGTGGTCCAAGGTGGCGTGGTGTTGGAATAATATAACTGCACATGCCTTGAAGTGCACTGGAGTGGTGAACTGTGGCGGCGGGATAGTAATTTGTTTGTGTGCTGTATTTGCTGCAGCTGTGTGTGCCCTGCGTGGTTTTGCCATGCGGCATTATGACCACACTGTAGCCAACTGTGGCGAGTTGACTGTCGCACAGTTGCCATGAAACCCTATCTTCTCAGTCACAAGACTACCTGGTACCAAAACACTCACCTAGAGAGAAGCTGTGGTCAGACACAGCAGCACTTCCAGAGCAGCTAGTATAGCTGCCGAATATGGTAAAACTGGGGGGCAGAGGATCAGAAAGACACTTATTGGGCTACAAAGAGCACTTTTGCTAAACTAGTTTTTCATACAAAAATACAATAAATATACACCTATAATGAAGATTCTAATGTTAATAATGCAGTTATACCATATAGGAATATTTACTACAGTATATTATGAGCTGAGCTGTCAACCCATTCGCTTCAATGGCTCCACATGAAGTCTGAACCATCCATTGCTTAACCTGATACAGTGGTTGTCCAGGTGAAAATAAAAGAACTGCTCATGTTCCAATTCCACAAGAAACAGGGTTCAAAAATGACCCCATCCATTGACCAGTCATCAGCAAAAAAAAAACATAAGTAGAACTGAGGCTGCCCGACTAATTTCTCACCATTACTAATGCTTTATCAAGGATCGGTTGCTGCTGACCTGCTTCTGAACAGCAAACTAAACAGACTAATAACTTACCTCTTATGTCTTGCCCCCTTTCTCACTCTTTTCTTCTATTCCACACTCATCCCTCTCCCAGAGTCCTCCCCTGCCCCTGATTTTGACCCCTAAATTAGCATATTCTCCCACTGCCCCTCTTACTGCCCCTGTCACATGCCCTCTGCTGGCACCACCCTTTCCTGTGAATGGTTACTACCCTCAAGATCTTGCTAATCCATGACTTGTTAATTTATTGGAATGCTTATTGAATACTGCACTGGCTCCATGTCTGTGTGTGCTTTTTATAACTTTGTAACCACTTTTTTGTATAAATGTATACAATGTCAACTATGCTCTGTACTTCATATTCAGCACATCATTAACCAATGAAGGATCTAAGGTGTTTAATTGTAAGGAACTCTTTACACATCTGTGGCTGACTGTATGATAAAATGATATTGTAACCTTACGTAATAAATAAACTAATACATTAATAAACCCTTCCTTGTCTCTGTTTTGATTTTAACACTAACTTGCTTATTCTTCCCAGTTCTTCCTCCTGTTATTTGCCCCAACCCCTTGCTGTCTCCTACTCCTTCCCTGTCACTGTCACTGTTATACATCAACATGTAAAAACCTTCCTTCAGCTCCCGTGTCCTTCAGTAAAGTACTCAACATGTGTTCACAGTCAGAGCAGTCTTGTACCATACAAAAACAGGTGCCTGATACTATTTCACACTACTCCACTTCACAGGCTGGGTCTGAACACTAGCACCAAAACTGGAAACACAGAGCTGTTTTATTGAGTGTTTACTCATCTATTGAACTGACTTATTATTAAATAGAGAATAATGGATGGGGAAGGGTTGAATATGAGAATTTAATGCACACCCGAGTTGTGGGATGCTACATAAATCCCGAGGGCGAAGCCCGAGGGGTTTATCAAAGCATCCCACAGATGATGCGTCATCTCATAAACTCTCCTCCCATCTTTTTATTTTTATACTAACAGGCCAGCAATTTTTCTCCAGCAGTTTGTGAGACTGTTTGGCCCCGCCCACATACAGAATGTTGGCCAATGTGGAAGCAGCATAGTTTGATTGGCATGGCTCATGAATGTCATAACAACTAGCTGGTTGTTATGGAAAATATCAACCTGGTCAGTACATTGAGAGAAATTGCTGACCAGTTATTATATCATGTTATTCACTACTGGCATGTTAAATATTGCATCACAAGCTTTTATGTTCCCAGATTATCAGTGCTACTCCCTTAAAGAGTACAGTTTCCATTGGTGCATAGATTGTGTTCAAATTCGCTTGGCTCCAATGCACAAGTAAGGGTGAACTTAAACGAGCAATAAGAAAAAAGCAAGCCTGCTACTTCTAATACTTCCATTGTAACTTATGTCCTATACTGAACAGAAGGATTTACTAATACATTGACTAGATGAATAAAAACTCAGTAAAAGAAGAGAGCTCAGCCTCAGCTCTGTGCGTTTCCAAATTTTATACCACTGTTAGTGGGTATTAATCATGACAGCAGCTGAAGGCAGGGCACAATTATGTATTTGTCTAATTTTTTATTATTATTAATGTTCCCTGACTCCCACAAGACTGCTACTTTCTGGTAGTCCATGTCACAGTCACTCTTAAGTTAATTTTAACATACATACTAGTAAATCTGATCAAAAGTCAATAGAAACATAGAATTTGATGGCAGATAAGTACCGCTTGGCCCACCCAGTCTGCCCATTTCCCTATATACAGGATAAGCTGCAGATCCTAGTTAACCAACAGCCTAGGTCTTCCTATCCCCCCACAAGAAAGAATTGCCTCATGCCTGTCCCATCCATTCCTGAACTCTCCCACAGTTTTAAACCCCACAACCACCTCAGGAAGGAGGTTCCATGCATCCACCACCCTCTCTGTGTCTTTTTTTTTTTTTTACCTGTATCATCATCATCAAGTTTTATTGTTGGATCATTCAGGTGATTACAATTGTTACAGAGAAAAAATTACTTAAAAATTATTAATTCTTCAACCATATATCCAAATACGGTACAAAACATCAATAGAATATTAGAAGCTTTGAGCTGGCAATCACAACAGTTAAATACACACTGCCCTTAAGCACTTTCGCCACTTCAGAACTTACAGACCAGCAGTGGGCAATACTATGCGATGCCTAGACAATTCCCAGGAGGCTCTAAGATATACTCTATCCTCAGGTTCAATCCTATCCCTCCCTAACTGTGCTTTGTGCCCTTATTTAATAATTGATCTCATGTGGTGACTCTGGAGACTGTCTCTGGAGATTGTCAGTGTCAGTGGCTCAGTAGGTAGCACACTTGCCTCTGAGGCCGGGAGATCAGAGGGCCGTGGGTTCAGTTCCCACATCTGGCACTTGGGTTAATATCCTAGTACTGACACTGTAGTGCAGCATGAGAGGGGTGCTGCACTTCTGAGGTGCCGTCTTTCGGATGAGACGTTAAACCGAGGTCCCATCTACCTGGATTGGTGGTAGTTCAGGTGGATGTTAAAGATCCCATGGCACTTATCGAAAAGAGTAGGAGAATTTCCCCGGTGTCCTGGCCAAATTTCCCTCATTCACTAAAAATACCACCAACAGCTTAATCTGGTTCAAGGTCAGTTGGCTTTCATCTGTATCCCCTCCCCCCCCGGGTCGTGCCTGAAAATAGGCAGGATTTGTCTAGTGCACTTACCCGGTCAACAAAAACTAAATAAATAAATAAAACAATAAAATGGTTAAAATACTGTCAATTTTCCTTACCACCCTATAATTATAGTTTTCTAGGCTTTTATAATTTTTTGTCCTCTCAGTAAATTCAGAACTCTAGTAAAAAATACGGAGCTCCCTATGATGATCGTTTTTAAGACTTTTATAGCTTTTTTTTTCTCACTCTCAGTAAACCCCCAACAGGAAATTCACAAATCTAGTATACACAGTTCCCTGTGATCATAGTTTTCTAGGCTTTTATAAAACTTTTTTTTACTCTCAGTAAATTCACAACCTAGTAAAAAAATACACAGCTTCATTTGAAATACATTATCTTCAGCAGAACAAATTAAAATAAATGTTAAATTAGTTATCGGCAACCCCATACCCTAAATTAGGGCCCAATATCTTCTAAGCCAAGGAGAGTTTTAAGTTTTTTTTTTTACCTGTAAATGAACAGCAGTACAGGTCCAGAATAAGTGCAGCCTATTGGATTGTTTGTGTTCGACTTCCTTGCGGAGTCCCGGTTCCTTTTTGTCCATCAGTGTCCTGACAGACTGATACCATGATAAGGAGGCAGGAGGAGGACCGCACCGACTGATCTACAGAGTCACAAACACACCAACTGGACTGAGATGGAGTGGGACAGTGACACTGCACTGGACTTTTCCCCAATTCCGAATGGGGCTGACTGGGCAATGTGGGGGGTGGAGACAAGGTAAGTTACAAACTGGTTGGCGGCAAGCAACTGTTGGGGCAACTTGGCAAATAAGCAGCCAGGCACTGGCGGGTGGGTGGCGACAGAACAGAGAACTGCCCGGTCTGACTATGCCAGTACTGAAATAACTTTTAATTAACGGACTTAACTTAGGTTACCACGGCACTTTGGAATTGGACCATCGCCGTTGGGAAGTTATTTTATCAAGCTGCTGCTAAGGAAATTCAGAGCTCTTCAACTTAACAATTAAAATTAACTTAAAAAAATTAAGCAAATAAAGGGTTTTAGTGGAGTCGGCACACTCAGCAGCGTGGGCGCACTGCAAGCAACAGCAACTCCAGCAATTCTCTAGGTCCGGTTCAGCAATCTTCACTCTGTCTCCAAGGCAAGGAAAGCTGAAATCGGCAACCGCCCCAACATTCACTCTCTCAACCCCACACAACAACATGGCAACACCAGGTTATTACAAGAGTCGGAAGGAAATGAGATCAGACTTGTGGTGGCTACCTTCCTTTATTCCCATTACCCTAGGCTTCTTGGCTTGTACTAGTCTGGCTTTGTTCTCAGGGGCCGGGGTGATCTCAGAACTTCCGCTGGAGTCAACAGGACTTTCAAATAAAATATAAAAAGAATCCAGTCACCAGCACGGTGGGCATATGAGATCTAAGTGTTATGTTATAAATGGTGCTCTGCCCTACGGCTGGCTAGCGACCGTGGGCAGGCGAGGGTGCTTAAGTCTCCTGACTCCCAAAACAAAGAGAAGACAAGAGGTGTGAACATCTGCTGGGCTGCTTTAAATCTGAAGTGTTAGGGACAGTTCCGGAGTTGTAAAGTAGGGTCGTTATAACAACAACTGTACTTCACAACTCTGCAAGAAGGCATTTAGCAGCTCTGTTTCTTTTGTTTGTGACGGGGTGCAGTGGCGGCAGATTCAAGGTACTGCAAGCTGTCACACAATGAGGGAATTAATACTGCAGGCTGCAGCCACTTGAATTAATGAAAGGGGAATTTTTGTACTGGCCCCAAAAATGGGGTGGCTGCCACTCCTCGCGCCCCCCCACCCCGTTTCAGGCGCCTACGGCAGCTAGTCTTTTCAGGCACCCTACCTGCCATAACGGTTTATGAATACTGTCGAATGAGGTAGGCTCTCAGAAAACCTGATGATTTAAGCTACTTAAACTAATAAGCAAAAAGGTAGTTGGTACGTACAATAACTGAGAGGTATGCACAGAAGATATTGTTCAAAACAGGAGGAGGGGAAACTCTTTCATTTTGGTGCACCTATCTGTAAATATCCAAAGCACTTGCATGAAAAGTTTAAAATGGAAATGACATTGAGCAACATCTAATAAAACAGGTAGCAGAGTAAACACTATTTCTAACATACTACAAATGGCAGAAGCCTGGAGTAGAATACAAGTTAGTAGAAACCGCTACATTTCGTGTTATGCAGGTCTCAACATGGATTTTTCTTAGCCATCAAATCTCAAGGTGAATTAACTGCCCGAAGAGCATGGTTGCTGTCTGTACCAGTACAGTGATTGTTCCGTTTGATCAAACCTGTGAATTTCCCCTTGTGCTAGATGCCTAGATTTCACCTTTGTAATTCAATGAGCACAGCAGTCACAACGGAGCAGATCTAGCTTCGTTCCATTCTGATGGCATTATCTTGCAAGATTTAACTAGACTGATAACTAAAGACAGTGTGTGAGGATTCTCTAGCCGCCCCCCCCCCCCCTTGGATCCAACCCATTCATCGGCCCTATAATCACTTCTGGTCCCCTCTTAATACAGTGTGAAAGTGTCACACTGTTATGGCTGTCAGTTAACTTCACTGTGCAGTTTGTTGGGGGAACAAGGTTAAGAGTTACAAAAGTAGGTCTTGATTGTTTTGAAGCAGCAGCAAATTCCTTTTATGAGTAGCACACCTCCTCTTTCAGTACCCACAGGTCAACCATACTGGGATTAGCCTAACGCAGTTTACTATTACCACCAGGCTGACAT
Source organism: Neoceratodus forsteri (assembly GCA_016271365.2). Classification (NCBI taxonomy): domain Eukaryota; kingdom Metazoa; phylum Chordata; order Ceratodontiformes; family Ceratodontidae; genus Neoceratodus; species Neoceratodus forsteri. The sequence goes on along the minus strand of CM028131.1, from coordinate 151,427,362 downwards.
CCGATGTCAACACAGAATCCCCAGGTTTATTACTACCATCAAGAAAGCATCTAATATGCAGCTATCCTGTCTCTACATATTACTGCTTGCAATGGCCTGGCATTTGCTACGCAAGTGCACTGCCCCGAGGTTTATCTGCAATGCTAACCTGACATCCATAATACACTGTAACTGCTGCTAACACTGGTCTGCTACCTGATATGAACTATGACTACACAGTCACAGGGGTTTACAATTAGTAATAAACTCAGCTCTGATAAGTCGCTTCCCAGTCCTGTGGGTTACAACAGGCTCGGGGTCAACATCTGATAGTAATTGTACACTGCTGGGGTTTACAGCTACTATTAAGCTAACATCTGATACAATATTGCAAAGTCTTAAGGGTTTACCATGGGCACCGTGCTGATATCTGATGTGTAACCGTGCAGTCCTGAGGTTTATCACCAATGTGAAGCTGACATCCGATTCATCACTGCCCGGTCCTGGGGTTTACTGCTGGTACTTAGATGGTACGTGATGTGAAACCACACAAGTCTCGAGGTTTACCGCTAGCATTTAGCTGACATCTGATAAATCACTGCTCAGGTCCTGGGGTTTACAGCTCATGTCAGGCAGCCTGAACAAACTCCATTTCTTTATAGTAGCAACTGTTTAACCCTGCTGTCAAGAGTGTTTCCCCACAAAAAAAGGATTGGGTGGAGTGAGGGGTGGGGTAAAACACAAAACACACAACAATACTTTTCCCTTATCTGTTCCGATTATTCTTCTTATACCCTTATTTGCTGTACCACTGCATGTCTCATTTTCTCTCTGCACTTATCTTTTCTGTGTATGTCACAACTCCCTGTGTTCCCCCACTTGCCCCCACCCCCACCCAAACATGCTGTTTACATAAAAGCACTAGGGACCAGGGCTCTGCTGCTCAAACAGGCACATACAATACAATTTTATTTTATATAGTGTATTTCATACCAATGTATCCCAAAATGATTTACACTGAGGAAAGACACCATGACATCAGAAACAGATACAGATATTTAAAAAGAGCAAATGAAGAAAAACAGAGAGAGTGAAATTGTAATATATCATAGTGATCGAGGACAATGGAGAATATAAATAAAAATATATGACAGTGTAAGGAATCATTCCACTAAAAAAATACGACTAGGGAAAAGCATGGGATAATGCCAACAGCACAGGGGCTCAAAACAAAAAACATAGACAGACAGAATCTGTCAGCAGATAAGGACCATATGACCCACCTAGTCTGCCCATGTCCCTACTCACTGCTGCAGCCCCAGATCCTATTTGATCTGAGGCTGTCCTGCTCTGCACATCTCCAGGGCAGCCTTATGTCTATCCCATGCACTCCTGAACCCCCGTATTGTTTTCGCACCCACCACTTCTACTGGAAGGCTGTTCCACGGCTCCACCACCCTCTCAGTGAAAAAGTACTTCCTAACATTACCCCTGAGCCTTCCACCCTTCAGCCTCATGTCATGCCCCCTTGTTCTTGTGCAGAGTTTTCTCTGAAATATGCTTTCTACCTGTACCCTGTTTATTCCCCTAAGGTACTTGAAAGTCTGTATCATATCTCCTCTCTCCCTTCTTTCCTCCAGTGAACAGATATTAAGGTTCTTAAGTCTTTTCTCGTAGGGCTTCTGGTGTATTCAATGTAGCATCTTCGTTGCCCTTCTCTGGACTGCTTCTATTTTGTTAATGTCCTTCCAGAGATGTGGTCTCCAGAAATGGACACAGTACTCCAACTGAGGCCTCACCAGTAATCAGAACAGTGGCATCACCATCTCTTTTCTCCTGCTTGTTATGCCCTTCCCTATGCACCCCAACATTCTGTTTGCTCTCCTCACCATTTTTTCACACTGTTTGGTCACCTGCAGGTCATCAGAGATGATAATCCTCAGGTCTCTCTCCCGACTTGTGGTGGCAGAATTTCCCCATCTATCCTGTTCTCCTCCCTTGGATTCCTGTGACTCAGGTGCATGATCTTGCACTTTTTAGCACTGAAACTCAAATGGCAGACACCCAACCATTCCTCTAATAGGCTTAGATCCTTTTCTCATTTTTTCCACCCCCTCCAATGTGTCCACTCTGTTGCAGATCTTGGTGTAAGTATATATTTATTTCCAATTTTTGACCAGGAGGGGGGGTTAATGGACATCTTTTACCGATGGGGAATGTTGCCTGTGACAGCGGGGACGCCTTCTGCTCTTTAGAAGGTCCCATAAAGATTCTGGGGTTAATTTCGGAAATGAGGATACACCTTATTTGAACTGGGAAGAAAGAGTAGCCATTTGTAAAGAAAAGCTAACAGATGGAAGTAAGTTTGACAGGTATAATTTGGTAGTTCATTTTGCTAGTTCTGTTATATATTTCCCTCACCTCTCTGCTCTGAAACCAGAGTAACAGAATCTTTTTCCAGATGCTTTGGGATAGCCACCTAAATACAGCGACAAGATAGGTTACATATCTGCCTAGAAATAAAGGCGGATACATATGTTGAGCTCGGTAGTTTTCTTTCAATCCATTTTTCTTCGCAGGACTCTTAGGATAGGTCTGCAGAATATCCTTTCTGTAGCGTGCCACTGGATTCAACTAAATTTCACTAAATATTCTGAGGCCTGACATGCTCATCCACCAACATTTTTAAATGAATGGGTCTCCTGGGTTATGGGATTGTAGATTTAAAGAAAGTTTTCAAGTGGGACACTTCCAGACATCAGATTGTGACTTTCTTCAGGCTGCAGCTTTATGAAGATGTCTTGGTAAAAACAGGTATATCAGAACCAGGACTTAAAAGCCACTCTGCATTTAAAGTTTCCCTGGTATTGGACTAATGAGTGGATACAACAGTACTGCAGAAAATGCAGAATGTTCTGTGGTTATGCTCGGCTGGGAGACCGACGGAATAACAGGCAAAATCTTTAGATGAAGAGTTTTGCCCTTATCAGTACTGTATGAATGAGGTTAGATCACTTTCTTTTAACCTGCACTTTTGTAAAAGGGTTCTAGAAAGCTTTAGCAAATGGATGAAAACTTCCATGGATGACAAATTTCACTACCAAACTTGTCTGGGGTGATTTTCCCACGCAGTTATGGATATATGATGAAAGCACTCCAAGAGTGATACTTGTCTGAAGTTTTATCCTTACGGGCTAAACGTCAACTGGTGTACAGCAGTTAAGATCTTATTTATCAATTATTCAAATGTGTGAAGCAATCTTAAAAGATATATACATTAGGGACCACCAAAGAATTTGAGGGGTTGAATTCACGAATTTATGGAAAAAGTTATCGTGGCTCTCAAGTAGTAGGTTTGACGCACAGCTGAAGATTTTTTCTTTGATGTATGAAGTTTGAATTTATTAATTAATTTTCATTTTGTTTTTTTCTGTTTGACTGTATTTGTTTGGTTTAACACTCCTTTCAATAAAAATTTCCCTTACTCTTCTTTGACATCTTTCATCATTTTTTTTTTTTTTAACTGTATACCATTTGGGAATGTTTTTGTGGTTTCTTTTTTTTTTATTTCTGTATTATAATTGGTTGTAAATAAAAAATTCCCCCTACTTTCCTCTGATAAACACCATGTGATCTTTAATTTGGGGTTGGAAGTATAGCCCAGAGATTAATGACCTGTGAATAAGCTTGGTACATCCAGTAGACCCGAATTTGATTCCCACAACCTCCACTCGCATGCTGTCACTTCATCTCCCCAGTGCTCTTGGCTCACCCCTGAAAAAAGGCACCTGTGCCTGATGGGCCTTACTCGGTTAGCAAATAATTATTTAAATAAATAAAAAACTACCTTCCACCTGGACACTGACCAGAGATGAGGGAAGTGCCATGCATAAATATTTGAGAAAGTGCACTGAAGTCTTACTATACCTTATTTCAGGGGTTGGGGGATCTTCTACATTCCCACAGCATTTGCGGCAGATTTATCTAGCACCTTCACTGATTAACATATTTGAGAAACAAGTAAAAATCTGTTTTTTTTTTACACAGGCACTTGGAATAGATTGGGGCTGAAACTGCATTCGCAAAAATAACCCCATTGTTTATATTGTCATTGCTGACGTACTTGGCCACATTTTTTATGTGCTAGTTTTCTGACTTATTTCATTACTGCTATGTTAACTAATATTCACATTTTGTATGAAGCACCACTGTGACGTGCTCTGAGCGTTGTAGAAGATCTCTCTGGCCATCCATCTGTCCATTTATCCATATCCCAAGTGACACTTATGGAACCCTGGTTTAGGAGCAGCCTCAGCAGTCTCTCACTAGGCTAATGGAGGGCAGACATCTTTCATTTACTCTACAAGGGAGGAGGCCAAGGTATGTCACTCAGCAGCCACGCAAGTGGCCATCTTATAAGTAAAATTTGTCGGGGTTAAGGAGAGCACTGCTCGCTCCACTGCAGGTCACAGTTGAGAGTGACGATATGCGTTAAAAGTAGTCAGGCAGATGGGCCCTAGAAAAATAAATAAGTGCACAGTCCCGATCACATGTTTTTACTTCCGCTCTTTTACAGGACAAACAGTCAAGCATTAAAGAGCTGATGGAGCCAGAACAGGCAGACAGGAAAATAACACAAATTTTAAGTAGTCCATTGTAACTTTTTATTTTTGAAGTATTTTTCTTTTTCCTCTTGCTCATTAAAAAGTCTTCTATGTGATAATATTGTGCCGGATGTGTGCAACAGCTTTTAGCCTGGCAGCTGACATACTCTATCTCTATCCCCCCGCCCCCACATCATCAGCATTGTGATCTCACAGACAGCGACATCACAGGTGACTGACCTGGCAGCCACCCACTGAGAGGCTGTTCCTAAGCAGCAGTGACGTCACAGTCAGTGAGGTCACAATGCTACTGGTGTAGTGGGGGCAGTAGAAATAGATATGTCAGCTGTCAGGCAGAGTGCTGTCCCACACATCACACCTACTAACATCAGGTAAACAATCTTCTAATAACTCAAAGGGAAAAGAAAAAGTACCTCAGATATAAAAGATAATGGTTGACTGCTTTTAAAAACTAATATTAGTTTTAGGGAGTACACTAGCGCTTTAAGGGACAAACTGATTACACAAAAACAGCAAAGGAGACCAAGAAAGTTATTCAGTACCATTCCCGTCTCCCTAAATGGTACCCCCCTTGACTGGAAGCCACACTGCATCCCTGACTCTCATTTCATTCCTTATGTATCGAAAATAGTTTCATTATTTCCCCGATCCCCTTACAGTCTTGTCTTTGCCTGCACAATCATGTTTCTGCTTTCTTCTGTAATGCCCAGTGCTCTGCTTCCCTGGCCCTGTCAAAGGTTGCGAAGGCCAACAGCATTGAAACTTTTACATAAGGACTACAACGATGATGGAGGGAGAACTGGCAAGGAAGTCGTGCAGCATGAGTTGGGGTATACTGTTGAGGAATTTCTGACTCCTAATCAGAGTCCTATCCAATTCCTAAAAGGACTTCACAATTGGATTCTAATTTGGAATTCTAAATCCTAAATTTCTATGTAAAACATGAAGGTTACACACATACTGTACTACTGATCTTCAGGAATATCTTCACCACCGATTACCACCTATAGGTCTGTGCTGGAGGCACTAGGACACCACGGGAGAAAAAACTTTTTTGGGGGGGGGGGGGTCAGCCATGGCTACTGGGCATGGCACCTGCATACCTCCCTCGTGGTGCCACGTGCCAGCCAATAACTGTTGTTGGCCTCCTTACTAACCTCAGTTCTGTTTGCCAGGAGAGAAAAAGTGGGGAAAAATAAGAGAAGGCTAAGAATTTTCCTAGCCAATAGGGAAAGTATATAGGAAATATAAATAAACAGCAAAATAAAACCAGACTATCAACCTTTTTTTTTTTTAAAAAAAGTGATACAAATGTGTTTTATTTTTAATTTTGTGCATTTTCACTCCCCAAAAATCTTGGGCCCATTTTATAACCGCAATAAAATACTCCAAGGTGTGCTTTGTGGTGTGATGATGGCACTTCTTGGGTGACTGAAGGCATTCAGCAATGGAGGTGTGCTGTTATCCTATTATATTCAACAAAGACAGAAGAAGTACATACTTACCATAACAGCAGATCCTCATAAGAATCTCTTCCCTTAAGCCATGCTGGCCCTCCCTCCCAAAGGTGCCGGAACCTATGGACATGGGTGATGGTGGTGGGGGGAGGCTGTAGCACCCCCTCTTTTGCCTATGAGCATTCAGAGCTCCCCTTTGCTTGCACAAACTACTTCTTTTATCCTGTGCTCTTTCAAACTTTAGCACCTCGCTTTCCCCATATTCCGGCACCCATGCTCCCTCCTTCCCCTTTTTATAAGCTGTAGGCGATTATGGCATCTGATTCTGTCTTGAGAATTTCCATGCCTGCTATATCCAGCGCCTTTGCTCCCTTACTATGACAGGCACTGGTATTATCTCCTGGTTTCCAAAGATGTGAGGTCCTTTGAGCTCAATCTCGGACAGGGAACTGAGGAGAGATGGGGCCACCCAGGTTTATGCAGACACCAGGGTTAATTTCAGATATTTATCTACGTGAGACACTGACCCACGGAGTATAAAAAAGTAAGGGTCATATAAAAAAATAATGGTCATATTGTTCAACCGAGCCCAGATTCATAAAACAGTAGTTTAAAACCTCTATAACAGTGAGCAGGTTGTCCCCAAGGGAGATGAAAAGGTGTGTCAAAATTAAGAACTGTGTGTCAATTGTCCCAATCTGCCACCCAAAAATGAACCCTGCGTAGACGCTAATACATGACGTTGTTGTGGGTGGCCCCCGGGTAGCAAAGGTTTTGCATGCGGTTGTAGCACTGATGCGGGTATTGTTCCACAGTTATGGCATAGGGGAAGATATATTTTTGAAGATCACCTGTACAGCCTGCAGTCCCCACTGAAAGCCTGCACAGAACAAATTTATTTAAGGAAAATAAAGTTTAATATGCCATCCTACCCCTGAATAATTCAGCAGCCATGATCAGTTTGTGGATGCGTGTGTCACGTCACTTATGCAAAGACAGGTTAAAAACCTACTTCAGCATTTCCACTGTTTGAAGGCTATTCTGAATATATAGATTTTAAATGGTCAGTGCTCCAATACTAAAAGAAAAGAAAAGCAATCAAAGCATGCAAGCCCCAGGGTTACTGCGGAGGCTCGGAAAGGCTTGCCAAGCTTTTAGAGATAGCAGTCCTCTAAGAAACCATTCTTTATCCTGCAGCATGGTGCCGCCTCTACAGCTGTGCATGGGAGAAATGACAGAGTCATTACATCCACCTCAAACAGAGCTGAAATTAGATGCGATTAACCCCCCCACCCCAAAACCCCAGTGGAAATTATGTTACTAATTTTTTGTGCAGATGTACAATTTATTGACCCAGGACAGCACAGCTGAGATGCAACATTTCATTTCCAGTTGGGTTCGTTTTTTTTCTTTTAATCAATTTTACAGTTGGGTGGACTGGAACACTCAGGGAGGGTAAGTGACTTGCTCAAGGTCACACAATTAGAGTTTGGCTCTACTGGGGCTTGAACCTGAGATCCCACCAGTTCCTGGGCAGGTGATCCAATCACTGCACCACACTGCCTTCTTCATACTTTATGACCACCGTATACCTGTGTCTGTACGCATGCCTATGACTAGAATAACTACACACCATACGAACATACGAATGTGCCAGCAGAAACAGACCACCCGGTCTATCTAAATCTGCTCGAGTGTGCAGCCAACACCCCTAGTTTGCAGCTGCCCCAACCCCCCTTCCCTTTTGTCATCCTACTGCCACCCTCCACCCTCACTCTCCCCTGTTCCCTGTCCCATGCCCTTTTGAAGCTATTCACATATTTACATGATACCACCCATTCTGGTAAGGCGTTCCATTTTGCTATCACCCTCTCTGTGAAATAGTGTCCCTCATTTCCTTCCTAAATCTTCCCCCCTCCATTCTTAGCCCGTGCCCCCTGGTGACCCTCCCCCTCCTTAACTTAAAGACCCCCATCTGCCTCATCCTTATTGATTCTCCCCAGATACTTGAATGTCTCTATCATGCCCCCCCTGTCCCTTCTATCCTCCAGGGTGTACATATTCAGTAGTTACCATGTGTTATAAATGCTCATTTTTACAGATAGACCCATCAGCTGTAAAAGGAAAAGAATGAAATGTAACAAGCACTAGGTTAACAAAAGCCACACTGGTAATAAAGCCAAGTTTTAAAGAAGCATAACATTATGCATAACCCCCTAATGCAAGGCATCGTGGGTAATGTCCATTTAATTTATTTTGAATTTTTGATTGGGACAGGCATACTGAGCCAAAATTAGGTTCCAGGATGAAGTAGGCTGTTGGTTAATTAGGATCTGCAGCTTATCCATTAGGTAGGGAAATGGGCAGACTAGGTGGGCCAAGCAGTCCTTATCTGCCATCAGATTCTATGTTTCTAAGTGTGTGTGTGTGTGTGGGGGGGGGGGTGTTACAGTACAGGAAGTACAGAAGAAACAGTGCAAGTAAGTGCAAAGAAACTTCAAATAATTTTTATTTATTGAATGTTTCACCAGGAAGAGCACGCTGAACAAGTTGCTTGTCTCACAGTGCGTCCTGAGAAGAGGAGAATTGGGAAAACATACATACGGCCACACATTAATACAATTTTATAGTAAAAACATGAACAGTGGCACATTGCTTAAGATTACAGAAATTAATGTACATAATAAGTACAGTATAGGAATGATTTATACAGTTAAAACTCATGGGAAACAGTTAAGTGCTATCTGCTGGAATACTCATTACAAGGTTATATCTGAGCTGCATATTACAGAAACCCAGCTAGGAGGTGAACAGAGAAAGAGGAGGAGGCAGGCGGGGGGGGGGGGGGCAGGTATAAGAGTAGGGAGAGCAGGGATGCAGTGTAGGAGTAAGAAGAGGAGGGAGTCCGGAGGGGCAGATGGGCGCAGAAAAGGATTAGATATAGGGACAGTATTGGTAGAAGTTTTGTTGGAGTGGAAGAACAGGGATTAGTTATGGGAACAATTTACTGAGAGGAAGTTATGTAGGGCTGAAAAGATGGAGTGGGGGAAGGAAGAGTGGTGAATCTGGTGGGGAAGTGCATTCCAAAGTTTAAGGAAGTGATGTGAGAAGTTACCTGACCTACAGTGGTCGATCGACGAGGTACTACCATTAAATGGGAGTCAAATGATCTAAGGGAATGAGCAGGAGGGAGGATGATGGACAGTGAAAAGTAAGATATTTGGTACCAAACCAAAATTTACACAAAATTTTGCACAATGTAGGTGGTGTCGATTTTCTAAAGAGGAAAAAGCCAGGGAGTGGTAGAGGTTACAGTGACTGGTGAGGCGGGAGCAGTCCACAGTGCAGCAACAGAAGGAGTTATAAAGGGTGTCCAATCTGGATAAGGAAGACTTGGGAGCAGCACTATAGACTACATCACAGTAGCCAAAGATAGGTAGGATCATCTTCTGGACAAGTTCACATCTAGCCGGTAGCGGGAGGCTGCTAAGGTTCCTGTATAATGCGCAGAGTTTGGGATGCAGTTTTTTTAGGATGGCATCCAGAAAAGGGGAGGTGTTGGTCAAGCCACACACCAAGGTACCTAAAGGATAAAGTGTCCTCAAGGACTGTCCCGTCAAGGGTATGGAAGGATGGCAGGAAAGGGAGCCTAGAGAGCCTCTGCATTGTGCCAAAGGTCATTGAGACCGTCTTCTTGGCATTAAAGGAGAGTTGATGGGAGCTAAACCAGTGCTAGACTTTATTGAAGTCTTGCTGAAGACTGGTAGCTACACCATCAGGGGACTGGCCAGAGGTGAAGAAGACCGTGTCATCAGTGTACATATGGATGGAGGTGGATAAGCAGGCTGAGTGAAGGTCATTCAGAAATATGGAGACTAACATAAAGCCAACACGGACCCCTGTGGGACGCCAGTATTAATGGGGAGAGGCGGGGATGTGGAGTCAGCTATTCTGACTGACTGGGTCCTGCCTGTCAGGTAGGCTCTGAACCAGTTGGTGGTGGAGTCAGACAGGCCTGCAGGAGAGGGTGTTTAGAAGAAGGGTGTGGGAGATGGTGCTGAAAGCCTTCGCTAGGTTGACAAAAATGGCAGAAGTGATTTGGCCACTGTCCATCACTGAGAGAATAGAGTCGGCGAGCCTAATCAGGGAGGTAGTAGTGGAATGATTCTTCCGGAACCCAGATTGGAACAGAGTGAAAACATATGTATCAGAGAGGTAAGAAGAGAGTTTTGAGAGAACAAGATGTTCTTGAAGCTTAGCAAGGGTAGGAAGGAGAGAAACAGGGTGATAGTTCGCAGGTGTGGTAGGGGCTCTGCCCTTAGGTAGGGGAAGAACAATGGCATGCTTCCAAGCTGAAGGGATGGAGGCTGTTGTGAAGGAAAGGTTGAGGAGGGAAGCAGTATAGTGCAGTGGTTTAAGGCTCTGAGCTGCAAATGTGGAGACCTGGGTTTGAATCACACAGCCCCCACTTGCATACTGTGTGACCCTGAGCAAGTCACTTAACTTCCCTGTGCTCCCAGGTTCCACCTGTAAACAAGCTTTCAGCTTAGTGTGCTAGTCTTGGTTAAACATTTAAAAAAAAAAAGTGGAACAGAGATAGCAGGAGCGGATAGATATACTGTAGCAGCTTAGGGTCCAAACCACCAGACGAGCTGCCTTTAGAAGGACTGCAAGCATAAAATGCATCCAGGGTGTCAGAGGGTGAGATTTTAGAGAAGGAGAAGAAATTAGGCAGAGAGGGTGAAATGGAAGGGGAGGGAGGAGTCAGCAGGGAAGAGGAGGACAGAGGCACAGGAGGTGAAATAGTTATACTCTGCCATGATAAATACAAAAAGTTAAATGCAGATGCACACAAAATGCCAATGAAAAGGAAATGGCTGAAGCCAGTAAGTCATAAACGATGTGCGAAGAACTGTTGGCTAACTGGGCTATAAACAGGACTGTATCAGAAGGCCTCTCAAAGTATCCGCAAATGTCGAAACGGCAAACTACAGATTTACAGAGCCTATTACGGAAACGTTAATTGGTGGAAGTAAACAGGATTTTCATTTGTAAATACTATTTAAATGTATGCAAATTCCATTTGCCTGCCAACCGTGATGGGCTCGTGATCAGCCCTGTATCATTCAGCTAAGGGCTGATCAGTGTGGTACGGATGATGTCTTAGTCCAGCGCAGGAGATAAACCAGCAAATGGTGAGTAAATATATAAATTGCACAGCAAAAATCTGATTCGAGTACAGTTTCACATGAGTGTGCAGAAGGGCCTGATACTAACACTCAGGGCTGTAGCCAGACAATATAAATGCGTACACCAGGACCAGGTCTGTTGCCCCATCTGGCACAATAAATACAACTTTTGTACACCATAATACTAAGTGTTTGCGCCACCCAACCCCCCGGATAAATACAGCTGCCATACATGATACACTGTTCCCTGAGACACCCGCAATCCACCTCAGAGTCTGTGACGTTGTGTTGTCGTTGGGATACAAAGACAGTATCAGTGGTCAAGCCTTCTAGTTTTGACTCCCATGAATAAAACTACACAAAGGATCAGCCGGTTCTGTGTTGTTTTCATGAACAAGGGCAGCAGGTCAGAGCCTTTTTGTTGCCCCCTTAAATAAAACTGTACACCTTGGAGTACTTGATGTATGCCTCCCTACACCCATGCTACTACTTAAAGAGCCCCTGACACCATTAGAAAAACTTTTTTATTTTATTTATTATTGATTCAGAGATGCACCTTTGAGCAAAGCTCGCTTACAAAGGTTCCTCGTCAACTGAATGGTACAACAGCAATATTGGTACACAGTTACATTAAACAACAATGTTACAGGTAATCAGTGAAAGTATACTAAGCTACAGTCATAGCAAAGGTACAAATAAACTACGACAGGATAACAAGTAAGCCGATTTGAATTAACTTTGAGTTACTAACAATCGTGAACAGATGCAGTCAGCTGCTCAGAGAAGCACTGTCAAGTTAGTAAAGGCATAGGGGAATAACCCTAATGGTAGTGTGCGGTTTTAGTAGAGGGGTGAGGGTGTAGGTGGGGTAGGGTGGGGCTGTTGAGTACTAGGGGTATCGATGTGAAGTTAGGTGCAGATGCAGGCTACTTTAATGAAGAGGTATTTTTGGGGGGCAGATTTAAAGTGCCTGGGAGGTTAGGTCCTGTATAGCTATAGGGAGATCGTTTAGCCATGCTGTTGATCTTACTAGAAAGGAATGTTTGGCCTGACTGGTCCTGCAGAAGAGTTTTGTTAGGAGGTTCCTGTAAGCGCTGCAGGTGGAGTGTTTGTTCTGGGACGAGCGATCAGCTCAGAGCAGTGGAGGCGTGGCCAAGGGTTGCCTTTTTCCCCAGGAAGGCACGCTTGATATTTTATTCTGAGGTAGAGTGGTAGCCAACCTGAGTTGGTGTAGAGGTCACAGGTGTGAGACATCCTATCTGTGCCTAGGACGACAAGCCTTGTTTAGGGCAACCTTTACCCTATGTAAGCCTGAATCCGGGGCTGCACTGTAGACCGCTAATCTGTAGTCTATAACCGGGAGGACTGAGGAGACTTCAAGCCACATAGCCTCCTCGATCATGTAGTCTTTGTGTCTATGGAGGGCACCCAATTTCTGAGTCACTGTTTTTGTGATTTGATCAATGTGGTGGGCAAATGCGAGAATTTCATCCAGGTGTACGCCTAGGTATTTGAATACGCTAACCTGTTCTAAAGCTGAGCCCTTCTTGTTGTGGATAGTGAAGGGCTGGATCTTCTTTTTTTGGTAGCTGTGGGTCAGCATAGTCTTAGTTTTCTTATAGTTTCAAGTCCTTATACTTTAGGAGTTGAAAAATCTGTGAAATTTAGACAGTTCAGTTTATATTTCATATATTTTCTATAAATCTATCCCTTACTTCTTTATTACCAATTTCAGGAGTATGAAAGAGGATTACTGTCCCTTAGACTTCATCTACTCTTTCTGCTTGCCTATACCTGACACGATAATCCTCTGTTTCTGGCATCTTAATTATCTCCACAGCAACAGATTCTGATGTCATAAACAGAATTGTGATGTCAGCTTTTTATTTTTTTTATTTATTTAAACATTTGGTAACCGGGAAAGACACACTGAGCCGAGGCTTGATTGCAGGTGTGACCCGGAGGAAGGGGAGAAGGGGGTACAGTAAATGTATGAGACCGCATAAACTAGGATACAGTTATTGTAACATGTGATGTTGTAACAACAGTTAGAATTGCAATACAGCTCAATAACCAAAACCATGGACAGTTGTAAAGAGATGTAGGCAAGCAGCCAGCACACATAGAGCAGCATTCCTGTTTATATGCAAATGTCCTTAGTAATAAAGAAGGTTGAGAATTACAGAAAATAAAATGATTAAATACAAGCTAAATTGTGTCTAAATATTCAGTTTCTTCAACGTTGTCACAACAGTGTCTGGAGCTCTTTAAATGACTACTAATTTTCTTTTATTGAGTAGCCAGTGTTGAGCTGTTTCTTTGTCATGGTATATGGCTTCCTTGCGCACAGACACTGGTGGAATCTAAAAGCCGTGAAGGTCAGTGGTTAAAAGCACAAAACAGTGATGCAGGAGCTCTCTTCTGAAATCCCACCTCAGCCACTGGCATTGTGTGACTTTTGTCATCTTTAGACCCGATTGATTCAGACCCTCAGTTCTGTGAAACGAGGCAGATGCGGGTGCGTAATGTAAACAATGTACTGAATCTTAGTATTCTTACCGGTAGCACCACATGGCGTCGGAACCATTCATTGCTTAACCCAATCAAAAATGGTCCCACAAGATAGAAGGAGTTAAGTTATCTCGTCTTGGGTAAATTTTATATGAAAAATAAATACATGGCGGACCCATTAGCGCAGCGGAAAAGCTGCATCTCACAACACCAGCGACCTGGGTTCACACCCCAAACCTGGACGAGCTGAACGGCCAACACAGGGGAGGATGGAGTGTCCCTTTCTCTGTGGTGGTTGGGTAGTGCCTTTCACTGCCACACTGCCACCTGGGTGTCCACAGGTGATAGTGCAGCATGAACAGAGAGGCACGTTTGGAAGAGGAAGAGAATGCTGGTGCAACAGGCATGCTGGCACTGTGTGTCTCATATCCTCACATTCTGCAGAGGGCAGTAAATAAGAAAATAGGTACCGTGGACTGGACAAATGAAGTTAAGCCGTGGCTCTGCTCCTCCACCGTATGGTTTTGGGAGCCTCCATCTAGCTCCCACGACTAAATTTGTGGGTTGCACCTCCTCTGATGCAGAAAGGAAGGGCCTTAACTCAGGTGGAATGTGGGGATGGGTAACACAGAGTTCCAGGGCCGGGCAGGAGATATTAAGGATGTGATAGTAGGAAGCTCCACTCTGTGGCATTAAATTTACATGTATGGTACTATCCCTGTTTTGACATGACGATCCCTGTAAACTGCGAGCCAGTCAGCTAGCCAGCCAACCAGCTAATTATGAAACGGAACTGTTCTGAACATGACGGGTCAGATTTAAGAAAACAATTTTTGCTTGGTTTCCATTAGGTTCCAATACTGTATTTATATCACGGTATTATTACTCACTCTCTATAGTACATCACAACTGACAAGTCAATATCACGCACGGTGATGCAGATCTGCATCACAACCAAAGGTAGCACATTAGAGGTGACTCAGGAGATATTCATTTCAAGAGAGGATTCTGTCAGGTTCTGGCAAACCTGAATGTCCAGGGAATGGTGGTCTGTTCCTACAGAAGCAGGTGGGCAAGTTAAGTACTGCTATCCCTGTGACAGACATGGGGAGAAAGTTAGTACAGGGCCAGCACTTGTGTGGTAGGGGACGACGCAAGCAGTTTGTATTCTGATGCACATACACAGCTCAGCAAACTGGGGGGGGGGCTTAGAGGGAAATATGGAATAAAGCCACCCCACCCAACAAACTGCAGTGCTCAGACTTGTGGCTGCTCACTTCTCGCTACCTAATCAGAAATTCTTCAATACAAACACGACAAGAAGCTGGAATTCACCCCTGGAGGAGGCCCTACTAAGCCAGGGATACAGTATGAGGGCTACGGGGACAAAAACTTGGGGCTTAAAATGATGCCTCTACACTGGCTGAGCTCTAGGGCAGGTGGGGAGAGCTCCGTGAACAGACTGTAAGGAGCATAAAAAATCCAGAAAAAAAAGGCTAGCACAGAGCAACAACCCTGTTTCTGCAACACTTTCTTGCTTATGGAATAAAACAGAACCCATACACTGCTTTACACCAAGTGAGACATTCAAGACTGATTAGGATCTTTGGCCTCAGCCCACCAGGCAGCCAGAGTCTCCTTCAAGTCTGCCGGCGGCTGGGGTGTGGTGGCGGAGAAGGAGGGGGATACAGATACTGGGGATATCCGTATAGCGAGTATCCATAACCCGACGGCGGAGAACCTGGCATTGGGTACTGCGGCTCTGGATACTGCGGTATCGGATTTAGCGGTGTTGGATACCTGGGTGCCAGGGGCTCTTGACGGAGCAGAGAGAACTGGCAAAGGCCCAGCAAGCGGGCCAGGGGAAAGGTGGCTTCATGGGTGTCAGGCCCGGCGTGAGAGCGCCATCCGGAAGTGGAACGTCGGCTGTCATCGGGTAAGCCAGCGTCGGAGCCGGCGTCTGAGGTTCTGGTGTCAGGTTATCTATCCAGGTAGGAGAGGGCACTGACAGCTGCATGTCCAGGTCGGGAAGGGAGGATTGAAATCCCTGTGGTTCAACAGAAGGGACGCAGGAACCTCAGTTGGCAACATCAGGTGTTGCGGGGAGCCTGGGGCGTTGGACCAGTCGAAGGGGTCTGACGTAGGCTCCTTGGCTGGGTGGCTGTCGGAGTGGCCGACGTCCGTTTCTCAGCCTGATCCAGGCGGGCGTTGGAGGAGCCGGTGTCTGACTTATCGGAACCCTTGTCCGAGGAGGGCCGCACTGGAGAGGTGGCCTTGTCAGGCGAACGAACGACTGTGCGCTCCCCCACAGGAGGAAGTGACTTACCAGCCCTGTCTGGGCGGACGTCGGTGGAAGCGGCGTCCGATTTAGCAGACCCGCTCGACCCTAAAGGCTGTGTGATCGCAGCCTTCAGGGGAGCCTCCTTTACCCAGGAGAAATCCGAAGGGCCCAAGGGGGAACCCGATGGGAGGGGCAACTCCTTCTTGGACACCGCCAAGACGGTCGTCAAGGAGAGGTCCCCCGAAGGGGACATTACCTTTAAGACCGTGACTCCAGCTGGAGTCGCGGAGGCCATGGAGGTTGAGTCCCAGTCCTTCTCCTTTTTGTGGCCTTCGGGGGAAGTGGAAGCCTGCCTCAACTTTTTCAACTCCTTCTCCATGGATATCATCTTTGTCTTCAGAATATGGGCCTCCAGGGACTGCTGCCTCTGTTTCGGGGGGCTGAACTGAATTTCTGGTAGTGCTGGCACTTCTCCACAGGATGGTCCGGGCCTAGGTAGAAGAGTCACAGAGAGTGGCCGTCCTTATGCGGCAGCTGGGAACGCCGAGTCGCAACTATTTTTATGCGATTCGGAAGGTATCAGGGGACGACAAACACAACGTAATATTTTAGAAAAAAAACGAAATAATAAGTCGAAAAGTTCGAAAACTAACCGACATAAGACTGACGAGCGATGAACCCTACCGTGAGGAACTTTCACAAGTCGACGGTGGGAAAGAACTGGAAGGCAGGCATTGGGGGCCGCCCCTTTATACTGATGTTGCATGATGTCGGTTACCTGACGTGGGGGGCGGTCCCCTGCCAGAGACTGCTAGCTAGAAATTTTTCCGTGGGGTCCTGACGCCTGCCGGGTCAGTCCTATATGCAAATACCTACTGCAAGCGCCCTCTCGAAGTAAGATGTACTATTCTAGGGAGAGGGTGATGTAAGGATGGAAAAAGCTCCCAGATACACTTGTTAATGCAAAAACTGTGAAGACCTTCAAGGGGGGATGGGACAAGTATAGGAGAAGGTGAGGAGGGCTGGAGGTGGATGGCCAGGAACCTATAAAGGGGGCATACCTCCACAGTGGTGGGCTTGATAGGTCACAGGATTGCCTACTGCTGGCACATTTTTAGGTTTCTATGCTTGCCCACTCCTGGCTGGCAAAAAGGAGCAATAAGGTGACATCTCAGAGGATGTGGGCGAGGGGGACAGATATGTAGAATAAAAACAAATGTGCCCATGCCCTTTTAATTTGGCATTTGCACACTTATATTTCGCCCCTGCAGGACATTAACACTGCCTCTCCGCTTGCTGGCTGCCATTTCAGATAATGCCATAATATGGCTATCACTGTTAACAAGGTTCAAACTGATTTAGTCTAAATTAAAATCAATGGCAAGCAATGTTGACCGTTCTGATGAAGCAGCACCGTGCTTCTTAAGCAAATACTCTGTCCATCCCACAGAGACTGAGCCCAGAATTGCTTTGAATTGCAATGCTGTGCTTTTGTCTTGCAAATGGTGCACCTGCGTCAGGAAATACACTTGGCTCATTCCAGGACGATCACTGCACAATATTTCTGCACTTATGTAGCAAAGGGAATTTAAAGACTGCTGGTGGTAATTCAATAAAAAACTAACCAGCAATAATGAAGTCATCAGTAGGACTGGATTTGGTACTTTGTGATGATACAAAGGATTTTTTCAGGCAGTTTACAGGCACGTGGATACAGTATTCCAGTATAATTTAAGTTAGCTGTATACATGTCTCTGGGGTATGAGCCAGTGGTTACAACACAGAGCTGGGACTCCAATCTCTGCAAGCTCTTGACCCTCCAGGTCCCTGAGTGAGCTACGTGTCTGGTAGTCCAAGGGCTGCTACGGGATCCCATTCTCGTATCTGAAATCTGCAGGGGGGCTATACCATCTCTGTTGCAGACCCTAGACTGTGGAATGCCCTGCCAACACATCCATCTGGCCACCTCCCTCCCAATGTTTTAAACATAAGCTGGTGAAATATCACTTTAGTCAGTTAATCTAACCCTAGAAAGGGTCATGAGACTTCAAGCAAAGCACAGTTTCTTATACCTCTAGTTTTGTTTTTTTTTTTTTAATTCCTATCTTTCCACTTTCTGCCCTGCAGTGGCCTTCTATATACTTGTCCTCAGTGACGTTCCAGCTCTTCCATGCCTTCTCTGCCATTTATCCTACCATCATCTTCACACTGGACTTCCTCCTTTGGAGTGGGGTGAGGGAGCTGGTCAGCACCCTTCCCCATATGACTCAGTTTCTCTGGAGGCAGGTGGGCAGTCAGCACATCTGGGCCTGAAAGTGCCAGCAGTGTCATCCCCCTGGTGGATTTTTTTCTACCATTTCTTCCCTGGTCCCCCTGAGATGTCGGGTGGGGCTCAGAACAGAGACGCACGTGGAGGTTTAACAATGCCACGTCCGAGCCAATCAACGTCTCCTCTTCCATTCATTTATTCCCTGCTTGCAACGCCACCTATGGTTCCCCACGTGGCAGTTGGGTACTGGGAGCCCCCCCCCCGGAAATAAGCATCCCTTAGAATGCTCAATCCTTCACCCTCAGCCGATCCTCTGACAACTCATTCTTGTTTTATTCATTTTTTTTATTCATTACAAATCGGGTTTACAACCTTTGAGTCAGAAAACTCATTTACAAAGGCACCTCGTCACGGGGGGGCAGACCAACTAGGGCTCATTCCTGAGCCGCGTTTCTGAGACCAAGAGTGCTAGCGCTACCACTGCATCAGCGGTCCGGCCATGCCTCTAGGGTTTGATCCTTGAATGTATCTTCCTCTCTGCAGTACCGTAGTGAATTATTATTAAACTAAACAGTTTTTATTTTATTTTTTAAAGACCGTTTTTATAACTTCAATTATTTTACTGTACACAAGGATTTCCAACAGTCAAACAGGACTCTTAGATTGCAGTGAGTCCGAATACTCCCATTTCTAGACATTATTTGAAACAGTTCTTTCTGTAATCCAGTTTACACTTTTAGACTAGTGCGATTAATGGTATTCAGAAAGTATCAAGTACAGTTAGAGGAATAATTTCCCCATGTCTGTATTGCAGGTCTCTGGACCCCGAACTCAGGAAGGATGCAATACAACCAACTACCACCTAGGGACCTCGGGTTCAAGTTCCACATACGCATCTAACCAACCGTGTGACCCTGAGCAAGTCATTGCAGGGTAGCCGAGTGGTCTGTGCACAGTATGGTGAACATGGGGAGCTCTACTTAAAACCCTATTAAAGTCGCTGTCTCACTGCTTGACCTTTGGCAAGCATGTGACCCAGCCTCTCAGGTGCTCCAGTCCACAGAGCGGTAAAAATGGAGTAGGAGAAGGCCCCTCCCCCGATGGAAATGAAATGTTCCATCTCAGTAAGGGAGAAAACAAATTGTCCTTATGCAGAACTGCATCAAGAATAAAATAACTATCAGGAATCCAGCCCTCTAGATATACTGTAGTTAGTCCATAGTTTAGGGTTCTGTCCCTGTATTAGGCTTATCTGGAATACAGTAATAAACCCACTGCTGCATACTGCACTGAAGATGATCATCCCTTTGTGACTGTCTTCCAAGTATTTTATCGATGTGTTGTGAGCGTATATATTCACTGCATTGTTTCTTATATTACTGTTTATTTTAATAAAGATTAGTTTGGAAAAATGATACGCTAAGCACAAAAACAATAAAGTCACAAGATAATATTTCACAGAACTGTTTCTCTTAATTTAAATATGTGTTGAAATGGAAAAAAAATAATTACGACTGACTATATGGAAAAAAAAAAAAAAAAAAGGAATCCATCCCTGTAACTGACTGTTCCCCATGTGAACACGACATGGTATCATCTACTTGGAATGTGCACATCCTGTTGTCATGTGATGTTATGCACTCATGGGAAGCTGCCAGTAATGCTTTTACATTTTTAAACCTAAAACAAACGGAAATGCATTACTACATTTTATATTGGTGGTAAGGCAACTCTGGGGATGCCTCATACGTTTACCCTACTTCTCAAACCCATCACATAAGCAATAAGGCATTAACGGGTGTTGTAGTACTGTGATAACCACACAACCAGGGACAAGCAAGGCACAAGGCCACAGGCTAAGTGCCTTCAGGTCCTGGAAATGTAGTTGCCAAAGTACCAGCAACACCCTGATGCATCTTACTGCACTCATAAAATAGGTTTTTGATAAATATTCTAAAATTAAAAAAATGTCAAAATTAAAAAAAAAAACTTTTATCCACTGGTTGTATTGTCACCATGCATGAGTCTTGGCCAGTAAGGGTACACGGATTTCCCTATGTATTTTATAAACGTATCTATGCCGTCAGGTGTGGATAATAATACAAGCTTTAAAATGAGAGTAAACAGCAGGCCTGGTGGAGCTAAGGGCTGAGGGGCTGGATGCCTTACCTCGCGCTACACTAGCGACTCGTGTTCGGGAACAAGTATGGGCTGCCGGGGGTCAGCAGAAGAAGAGAAAGATCGAGCATCCAAGGGACTGCTCTCTTTCTCAGAAGTGCCAATGGTTGAGCGTCACAGTTGGCCCTAGTGGAAACTGGGGACAGAAGCGTTGAGCGTTGCAGAATTGGGTAGAGGTGGAGCAGGCGCCTAACGAGCGCATGCAGGTGCGTGCATGCTCCCTCCACCGTGTCATTGCATGCCCTGTCTCCAAGGAACAAAAATGGAGGTGGAAAATCACTGCTGCGGTGCATGACGACAGGTGCCTCGCAGGTCCTGCTCCCGGCTAGCCACACTGGATCTGGTCTCCAGTGGGGGTTGGAGAACCCCACCAGCCCTCCGGGGGTGGGTAAGCCCAGGGGGAATGGGTCAGCTCCGGCTGGTGGACACCAGAGGACAAGGCTGGGGGCTCCCTCCAGCTGTAGGACTGCAGCAACAGGAGCAGAAAATAGACTAAAAAATAAATTGAGAGTAAACAATATTTTTACAATGTTTTGTGACAGACAGCAAATGGTATGCAACAGGTTTTTTTTCCCCCACATATTTGTTTGACCCCCAAGCCATCACCTGAGGCTTCCTGGTTGGGTCTTGCCTAACCCCCATCAGCAGCTCCCCCTCCACCATGGCTGACAGGTATCCACACACAGCAGGGCCCCAGGAGGCCAACATTTAGAAGGCTCCGTGCAGTTATCATCCCAACCTGTTGCCCCTCCCTCCACCCATGCCACGAGTGCAGCAACTACTGACCTTTTGACCACACAGCCTCCCTGCAGCGAGAGCAAGCTCCGTGGTCAGATCACTGGAACTCACTGCCGACCCTGCCCAACTGAGGCACATTGCTGCATGACAGCTACCCCAGACTGGCCAACGTGGTGCCCAAAGTCTGCTCCCACACCAGGGTCACCTGCCTGGAAGCACCATGAGTGTCAGCTACCCCAGCCTGGCCCGCCTCCCAACATGGTGCCCAGAGTCTGCCCCCACACCAGGGTCGCCTACCTGGGAGCACGATGTGGGACAACGACCCCAGCCTGGCCCGCTCGCGACGCGGTGCCCAGAGTTTGCTCTCACACCAGGGTCGCCAGCTTGGGAGCACCATATATGGCCGCAAGCAATGTTGAAGGCTGCTTCAATTTAAGAGCATGAACCACTACCCATGAATAAGTGGTGCAGGCCTTAAAACGCTGGGTCCTATTAGTGGCCTGCTACATTAATAAAATATTAAAACTTATAGTGGCAGATTGGTGGTCTTATTTTCATGAAATTCTCATTCGAAATAAAATTACAAGCCTGTCATTTCTTTTTTTTTCTTTTTCATTGTTACAACAATTACACTTGCTACCATGACAAGCAGAGGTAATGGCTGGCTCACAATCGGAGTTGGTTGCACAATCCACTGAAGTACTAATGGTCTGAAAACTTCTGCACTATTCTTCTGGGTAATAAAATACTGATTAGGGATTCGTAACTCACACACATAACTGTTAAAGCACTTTCTGCTGCTTGATTTACTGTGACAGTATGGGAAAAAAGAGGGAAAAAAAGGGCCATCCGGCCAGTATGAAGTTATAAAACACTGTGACACCCATCTGTCTTCCCAGGAAATGCAATTCTCGTGCCTATGCAGGTTAACGGCGAGCTGTCAATCTGCAGAAGCCTAAAAATGAGGCTTTTAAACATATATACCTAACAACAAGATTTATATGCATTACTCTCCTTTGCGAATAGGCCTCAGTAAAAGTCAGTGATGCCAGCTTTACTGTATTAGCCAACAAACAGGTGATGCACTGCATCTCGGTCAATGAAAGCAAATGATTTCTTTTTTTTTTTTAAACCAGGACTGCCCAACTGGAGCAGAAACACTGAATTCTGATGGCAGAAGGTGACCTTACAGTTTTATCCAGCCTGCTCCCATGAGATGATATATCCCTCTAATGGGATTTTGACCATCTGCCCCCTTACCCAACCTTCCCCATTTCCTGATCAGCCTTTTTCTCAATTCCACCCTCCTTAAAGCCCTCTATCATAGTGCATTTGACAGCTTGCTCCACCACCCTTTCTGTAAAGTTGTATTGTACTTTTTAACATGCCTCCTAAAACTATCCCACACCAGTTTCTTGCTGTTTCTCCTGGTATTAGTGTCACTGCTGACTGTGAAAAGCTCGCTTGAGTCCTCTGTTGATACTCTGCGAGTATTTACTGTAAATGTTTGGAAAAAAATGATCAGGGTACATGTGTGAACCGAGGAAAACCACACTGGCGCCATCTGAAGGCTGCGCATGGCTCACAGGTCATGCACTTGGCTCTGGGGAAGGACAGCATGGCCCATCTGGTGTACACACATCTCCCTGCCAGACAAGAACTGGCACCGACATCGACTTTGAAGGCAGCTACTAGACTAGTCTGCTGGTGCAAGATGCGTGCAGCTGAGGGGGGGAGGGAGTGAGGGGAACTGAGGGAAATCATCAAAGGGGGGGGGGCAACAGGAGAAGGAACAAAGAGAGGGGAATAATCACAGGGAACATGAGGGGAACCAAGAGATAGGAATCATTGGGGAAAGCATGAGAGGAACCAAGAGAGAGGACTCACTGGGGGAGCAAGAGAGGAACCAAGAGAGGGGACTCACTGGGGGAGCAAGACAGGAACCAAGAGAGGGGACTCACTGGGGAGCAAGAGAGGAACCAAGAGAGAGGACTCACTGGGGGAGCAAGAGAGGGGACTCATTGGGGGAGCAAGAGAGGGGACTCACTGGGGGAGCAAGAGAGGGCAATCATTGGGGAGGGCATTAAGGGACCCAAGAAAAGGGAATCATGGGTGGGAAGGGGACCAAGAAAGGGGGAATCACTGCAGGGAAGCATGAGTGAAATCAGGAGAGGGGAATCATGGGGGGGGGCCAGCAGCCAACAAGAACAGACGCATCTTTGTAGAGCTCTGTGTTTTGGAGAACAAATATATTGGGAAAAATTAATTTTAAACAGAATTGACAGCCTTTTACTCTTCCACCAGTCAGAGAGATATAATTAATATCTTCTGGAAGAGTTCTGTCCTTGCAAAGACATGGGAAAGCAGAGGAATACACCGACTACGGAACCGGGAGGTAGAAGTAAAGCTCAGAGGCCTATAGAACCTGCAAAATATGTAGCAGAGGAAACCGCGGCAGGTGCCCCTTTTGAACCATCTAACAGTGCTTTGCTACAGGCCATTCGATATCTGGATAAAAAGGGTAGATTCTTTGGGAACACGTTTTACTGGGCTGGAGACAAGAATGAATCTGGTATCCTCGGAGGCTAAAACTGCTACTGAAATGGTAAATAAATCTATTGCGGCAGGAACAGGAGTCCTTGACGAAAATAAACTGCTTCGTCACCGCCTACAAAACTTGGAGAACGGAGTGAGAGCGGCCAACATCTGTTTGTTAGGGGACCCAGAAGATATAGAAGGAGCTGATCTTTTGGGGTATATTATTGCTTTATTCCAGACATGTTTGGACTTAAGATATGCAGCAAAATGTGCTAAAGACATACAGGATTACCCCGCGGAGAGCCCTCTCAGAGAATCTTCCTAGGACAACAATGATTGTAACCAGCAGGCCACATATTCGATACCTTGTTATGGAGGCAGCTAAATCGAGGGCTCCAGATCCACTTCTTTCCTGACCTGAGCTATTCTACAAGACAGCGCAGAAAGGTCTTTGATAGCGTACGAGCAGGCCTGAAAGCACTGGGGATAACGCACGTATTGCAGCAGCCGGCCCGACTGCGAATCTACTACGCCGGTAAGACTTTTCTTTTTCCTGATCCAGCAGACTCCGGGAAGAAACTGGAGCTAATTAAAAGAGTTCCATCGCTCCCGCTCCGAGAGTCTTTCTGATGAAGAGGACTGAACTTTGATAAAACGATCTCCCACATTTAAACAGCAAGTGCAGTCTACAAGGTTAAAAAGAACTAGAGACTGACACATTTTAACCCTAAAATACCGCTTAAGTGCCTTCTGTTTTAGGTGTTTGGTTTTTAGATATAATTTAAGGTAGATATGAACCAGTGATGTTATACTGTGGCATACCTGTTTTAAGAGCTACTAAAATCTGACTAGCCTTAGATAATTACTATTAATGTTTCAAATCTTATTCACCCTATTGTTCAATAAGCTTTGTTGAGAAGAAATATAAAGCTTATCAACTTTATGTAAAATTTTAGTTTACAGGGTAAATGTAAGACTAGAGGTTTTTTAGTATGTAACTATTGTAAGTTTGTATTATAGGGATGTTCCCCCAATGGGTGGAGCTCTATACAGTTGTGTCCCATCGTACTGGTGCAGTTATAGTTATGCAGATTTATGGGCAATAAAGTGCCACTTGTTGGCATTATAGGGTGACTTGCTTTACCTAGTAATGATTACTTTACTAATTTTAGAAATGGTCCATAAGTAGTATGCTGCAAAAGTCACATTTTGGATATCTTACTGTCATATTATATTTGAAGACCCCATTTAATTGAGGCTTCTGTATAAGGTTTCCCCCATATGTAGTAACAGAGGGTTACAAATAACGCATCCTAACATTGAATTACTGATTTTGAGAACTATCAGACATATTTGTACTAAGGAAATGTATCACAATGTAAATGGCATTGAAAACTAATAAAAATAAGGTAAAAAAAAAAAAAGAGGGGAATCATGGGGGGGGCATGAGAGGAGAATCATCATGGGGAGAATAAGGGGAACAAGGAGGGGAGAATCATTGGTGAGGGGAGGGGGCGACAATGAGAGAACCAAGACAGGGGAAAGAGGACGAGAAAAGGATAATACAAAAACTACAGGGTGGTGGCCCAATATTATAACATCATTAATGGAGGTTACTGGCCCCTGCCATGAAGAACATGGCATGCAGAGCAGCTACATTTGCTAGTTAAATGCCAGGCCTACAGGATTCAGTAATACAGTGCCATGCTTCTTCGAGTGCATGTGTAGTACATGCCATCATAAATAATATCTGTTCAGGAGCATGAAATCATATCTGAAGTATACTGCCCTTCGGGTATTAAACCAGTATTGGGATTAATTAATGAAATAACTCAATCAAGTGCTGGCGCAAGCCTCAAGCGAGCATTTCAGTTACGCAGCTCTCCCAACAGGAAGCAGGAAATTATCTGCCTAGATGTGAACATGCCGTCTCCAAGCTGCAGGCCCAATCACATTATGCCAGTTTTTAAGTTTCCCGTATCTTTCATTTCTAAAGTACTCTATGGGCCAGTTCAGCATGGGTTTGCTGAGAGAGAGAGAGAGTGTGTGTGTGTGTGTGTGTGTGTATGTGTATGTATACCTCTCAACTGTACCACATTACGAGGAACATTCCTCATTTTACTTCACAAAAGCTCCCTGTTCCACATTGTGAGGACTTGTCCCACATTCAGTGTTAACATTTTAAAGCAAAAATCTACATTAAATTATGCATAAAATATAATATTCAATTAATAACAGGCTTTCTGAACACATGCAAAACTTTTAACAGTTTTCTGAGCTTCTTAGGTAAAGATTTGATTAAGTGTTCCACATTTTGCTCATTTGTTCTACATTTTGAGAGGCAATGTTCCACATTTGGGAGACAGAAAGTTGAGAGGTATGTGTGCACACGAGTTAATTACCTGTTATCAAGAAGAGAGCAAAGGTTGTTCCCTTTCACAAGACAAATGACGGTGAAGTATACACACTGTTACTACTTGCAGGCTTCCCTCAAAACCATTTATGAATGGTGAGTAGCCATGTTTTTGTTTTGGGCACCCCATGCTTCCTGCAATGTTTAAAGCAAAGCCTTTTGTCCCAAATATTGTCTCACTTAATGCAGTCAGGGGTGCAAAAACAATAAAGTGAGATAGAGGGGGAAAGAAGAAAATTACAGAAAGAAAACGAAATATCTAAAGAGTTGGACAGAAATTGAAGGAAAAGAATGCAACAGCAGTGGAGGAGGAGAAAGTAGGTACCAGATCTGTTACTCAGGAAATGGCTTTCACCATTTGCAGTATTCTGTGGAAAGTGTGTGTGTGTAAAAGACAGACCCCTTTTAAATTCAGCAGGTTCACAATTTGTTGCCCAATTCAGAAGGCAGTTGCATTTCCTGGATTGACACACACATCATTCTACAAATCACCTGTTAAGACACAGTTTTTATAAAATGGTTGCAGTTCTCCTACCATTTCAGAAAAGTGTAGGTAGAAAGAAACTTTCCTGGAGTCGGAGAGCGGGTCTCCTTCTTGGGGGTCCAGCCGATCGGCAACCTCTGCCGGAGGCCATCGGAATCGCGGGAGGGCAAACACCTGTGTTAAGTGGGAGATGGGACAGATGCTGGTGTCACTGCATGCCCCGCCTCCCAGGGGATCACTGTAGCTGAAAAACCTCCAGTCCCCCAGGTATGACACCCTGCTCGACGCCGTTCTCACCGCCACTAGTGCCCATTGGGGGGGGGGTGTCCCGCTCCTGTGGCCCCACCCTAGGGGGTAAGTCAGGTATGCCACTAGTGTCCTTTGGGGTGGGTGCCCGCCTGTGGCTCTTCAGGGGGTAAGCCTGCATAGTGGGATAGCATTCGGGGCAGGGGCATACCTCTCAACTGTCCTCGATTTTCAAGGATGTCCCTGATTTTGCCTCAGAAATTTCTTCTTTCCCTCCCAAATTTGGTATTTCTGTCACTGAAAAGTAGGTATTTGAATCACAAAATAACGCCAGCCATTGGTGTTACAGTCTAGTTCTCATTAAGAAAATACTGTTCATACTAAGAAGCATGTTGTACACAGCTTCTGGAACTAATATTACTATTTTTTCAGATGTGTCCCTGATTTGGGTCATTTGTCCCTGATCATTTTAAGCCATGTCCCTGATTTGTGATGAGGGAGGTTGAGAGGTATGGGCAGGGGCTGAGCTCCCTCCTCAGAGAGATTTGGGGAAGGGCGCCAGAACAAAAAAAACAAAAATAAATAAAAGATAGGACACCTTTATTAGGTTAGCTAAAACTAAAATACGAGCATTCCCGCCCTCTGTCCCCTTCAATTTTCCAGGGTAAGCGGGGGGCGGGGCTATGTAAAACACTAGACCACTGTAAAATCACTATCATATCATCGTATATCATATCACACTTTATTTGTAAGCTCTATTCCAAAAAGATCAAAGTGCTGTACAATGAACAATAAAAATCCATATAAACAGCAATAATCAAAACTTAAAATTAAAAAATATGACAATGTTAAGCCTGTATATGTAATAACCTAGTATGTTCCTTCACTTTCTCCCCACTTCTGCTTATTGTTATCCCTTTCATCTCAATATTGTACTTAATGTCTGCTTATTACTCATATGGGGCCCAATGCACAAAGCGGGCGGGTGTATGCAAAAGCAGGCGTGCCCACCACATGGTTGCGCCGGTGGACGAATAGCCTATACCTGGCATTCACTAATGCCGCCACACTATCTGCTGCTCTGCCCCCCGGCACGCAAGACCTTAACATGATGACTGGGGAATCGAGGTCTTGGGTGGTATGCCCCTCCTGAGACCCACAGTGGATCCCTCACGTAGCAGGTCTGGGATGGAGCTTGCCTACAGCAGGTGCCCGGACCCACGCAGCATGGCACCGTCCCCCAATGGTGCTAGGACAGGCTCTGCGCAGCCAGCACCCTCCCAGCACACAGTAAGCCCCAGCCGCATGCCCGGACCCTGTCCTGGGGACCGCACTTCCGCAGCGATGCTGTGCCCCTCCCCCCACCTGGCGGTCGGTGTGAGGCACTTGCCTGTCCAGCTCCCCCCGCCTCTGCTGCATGGGACGTGGCAGTATGTGGGGTCATGGTACCGTGCCGCCACACCCAGTGGGAGGCATCTGTGGGGAGCGCACCAGGTTACGTCTGGTCCCGGCTGGCATACCCGGCGCCCCACTTTGCACCCCTGAGGCTAGCACTACATGGCTCTGTGAATGATGCGTAGTGCTGGTACGCCCCCGGAACACCCACGGTGCGGTCCACAGCCATGGGGGATCATGTGTGTTGGGTCCATGTGCCCCACCATTAGTGCATACCACAGTGGGTGCTGGGTGGCTATGCACCCATGTTATGCGGCACGTATCCACTCCGCACCTTTGTGTATAGGGTCCACTGTGAAGTGTTATCATAGGTCTTCACTATTTTGTTACATTATGGTATTGCTTCTGCTGTCTATTGTGTATTTTCTCCCTGTATCGCGACTGTCCTGTTACTGTACTATACTGCTGTGTTTTGGCTGCTTCTGTAAACTCCCAGGTTGTGCCTGAAAATAGTCATTTTTTTGTTAGTGCACCCACCCAGTAAACAAAAACTAAATAAATAAAATCATCAATATGACAGATGGTGGTACGCAAACTATCACTTAAGTCAGGGAATGCTAAGCGAAATAAATGAGTTTTTGAAGCAGTTTTAAAACTCTCGATGGTCAGGCACTCCCTTATCCGTCGAGGTTGAGAATTCCACAGGGTAGGAGCCACAAAAGCAAAAGAATGGGCCTCAGAGGTCTTCAATCGAATCCTGGGAACCACTAGCAATCCCTCATCAGAGGCGCAGAGTGAGCGGTAGGGGCAGAGAAGATCTTGCAAGTAACGCTGTCCCTGTCTGCGTAGGTCTTTATAGGTTAGCAACCCAACCTAGAAAGTGATCTGCCAATGTATAGGCAGCCAAAGTGAGCCGTGGAGCACAGGAGTGACATTGCAAGATCTTGATAAGCCAGTCAACAACCTGACTGCCTCATTCTGCATGAGCTGCAATCGGCAGATATCGACCTCCGGTAGCCCTAGGTATAGGGCACTGCAGTAAATCAAGGCGTGGACCAATGCTGGAAGATCACCAGGTGGTACCAGGTGCTTGATCTGGGCGATGTTCCTTAGATTGACCAACTTTACTACATACAAACTGATTAGCAAAATCTAATGTTGCTATGAGCCTTTTAAAGATTAGAGGATGGGTAGTGTGGTGAAGTGATTAAAGCCTTGACTTGGACATTGGATCGTCAAAGGCTCAAACACACCAGAATGAAGTATTCACTGTGTGACCTTGAGCAAGTCACTTAACCTCCCAGGGCTCCAGTGCACCAAAAAAACAAAACAAATGAAATCTACCACTGAATTGTCTTTTTGTCACTACCACCTAGGTCCCAAGTTTTCTGAGCTACAACATTTTGTGGGAAACATTGTGATGTCATTTTAAACTCAGCAAAGTTTCCTTACCTACAAAAAAGGTATGCAGATCCCCTTGGTATAAAAAATTAATTCTGCCACTCCGGCCGCCCAAGGCGCAGCAGTAGCGCTACCGTTTGCAGAGTGACCCCAGGAATTGGGGGAGCGACCTCGGGAACTGGAGGATCAGTCTGGGACAGGAGGATTGGGTGTCCCAGGGACTGCTCTCTTCCTCTGGGGAGGGTGGGGGAGATGGACTGCTGCGGTACTGGCTCCTGGCGGCAGCTGGTGCACAAGACTAGCCACATTGGAGGGTCGGCCACGGGCAGACGTCGACTGTGTGGCGCACGGCAGTGTCTTTGATGTCACTGCTCGTCCGCACTGTGGGGGACAAAGTATGGAAAAAATCCTCCAGCGCGCATGAAGGCCCCATCTCGTCGACACCACGCCGGATGTACCCAGGATGCTCCCTCCAGGTCCGGCCCCTCAGGTCTCCACAGCGTGTGGGATAAGTAGTGTTGCGATGCAGCCCGAGTGTGAGTGGTCTGGCTGGGGGGGGGGTCGAACATGGGCGCTGCATCCGTTGGGGGGGCCACTGGGTGGAGCTGGAAGGGGGAACCACAGGAGCACTCCCCCCGCCGAGGAGGTGAAAAGAAAGTAACCAAAAAAAACATTTCTGCCACTCTAAATGCATATCTTAGTACATTAAAAAAAGCTTTGCATGAAGAGCTGGTGTAGAACTAATCATGTGGCCCTGAGATCAGGAAAGGAGGAAGCCAGAGCAATATTATTTGTTTTATTAAATAGTTTTTTCCCCATCATGTCTTTATGTCCCTTCTCTTCCAGTCCTCTTCTGTCCTCCATCCATCCAGCTCCATCAAACACAATCTCTGGAAGTTACTTTAGCTCCAGTTCCTCCACGGATTGCCCCCTGTGGCACAGCCAGGACAGGGAGGTCTGTCTCCCACCTCCCTCCCAACCATATCCAGATGGAGCCAGGGCCCAGTCGGTGGTGCTGCACTTTTACCATCAGAAATGTGTGCTTTGGTGGGGGGCGCACCCTGTTATCATATCCAGATGGAGCAAGGGTCCTGTCACTGGTGCTGCACTTTACCATTAGAGATGTGTGTGCGGCAATCTCGATACCATATCCAGATGGAGCCAAGGCCCAGTCACTGGTGCTGCACTTTTACCATCAGAAATGTGTGGTTTGGTGCGGGGCGCGCACCCTGTTATATCCAGATGGAGCAAGGGTCCTGTCACTGGTGCTGCACTTTACCATTAGAAATGTGTCTGCGGCAATCTCGATACCATATACAGATGAAGCCCAGGCCAGTCACTGGTGCTGCAATTTTACCATCAGAAATGTGTGCTTTTGGGGTGCACCCTGTTATCATATTCATATGGAGCAAGGGTCCTGTCACTGGTGCTGCACTTTTACCATTAGAAATGTGTGCTGCGGGCAATCTCGATACCATATCCAGATGGAGCCAAGGCCCAGTCACTGGTGCTGCACTTTTACCATCAGAAATGTGTGCTGGAGCCACCCTAATGCTATATCCAGATGCAGCAAGGGCCCAGTTGCTGGTGCTGCACTTTACCATCAGAAATGTGTGCTGGGGGCCAAACCGATACCATATCCAGATGGAGCTAGGGCCCAGTCACTGGTGATGCTACACTTTTACCATCAAAAATGTTTGCTGGAGGGGGCACACTTGTTGAGCCCGAGTACTATGGCTGCTAACTAACAACACACTGCAACACAACTTGCATCTTTAACTACAAACAGTGAGTTTTTGCAAGCTTTCGTTCGGCTTTTAAAAATATCCAGAAAGGTGTCGGAAGGTCCAGAGAATAAAATGGGAAATCCATGTAAGGAGCAAAATCATCGTGGAGGAGCCAAGTCAGAAAACATCTCCGCTGCTCCCACCACAAGATCTGTGCATAGCCGTGCTGACGACCAGCCATTTGAGCATGGTGTAGAAACTCTACAAACAACTGGGCTCAAAATCAATCACCTCGTAAGTACAGTCGCTGGCTTGTCAGACAAATTTGACAGTTTAATTGGGTGGTTACCCACTCAAATGGCGGTAGTGGAAACAACAAAAAGGGCCGACACAGCAACAGGTGCAGTCTCCACGGTGATTCGGGAAAGTAATCACCTAAAATCAAGGTTGGAGACACTAGAAAATCAAGTCGGGTCTGCCAATATCCACCTCATAGGATTACCGGAAGCCTCTGAGGGAGACCATCTCTTATTATTTGTACAGGACTGGCTAATGCAACAGCTCGGAGAAGAGGAGTCAAAATTCAGGCCCTGCAAAAGGCCTATAGGATTACACCACGAGGCCGATCGGACAACTTGGAGGCTCCACATACAATTGTTGTAGTGACAGATGGCATGAGCACTCGCAATATGTTTTTGGCAACAGCGAGGCAAAAGGGCACATTATGCGATGGACACCAAGTATGGTTACACCCTGACATCAGTTATGCCACAAGACAAAAACGTAAGAAGTTTGACAGAGTTCGTGCTGTGTTAAAGGAAAACTAGACCCTCATATCTTCTAAATGTTATTTATTTCTACGTCAACAGAAAACTCTTTTCATGTATCTGTTAAAGATGTATGCAACTGATTTAGTCAGTTTTCACAGTTCATACTAGGCCCTGTTACTGTCCTGGGAGGCTCCATTTCGTGGTTGTTGAAATCTCATTGTCCCTGACAGCTGCATTAACATATGAGAATATGATGCGTAATCACCCTTTAAACTCCCCAGTATGCCTGTCTGCTTGATTATTCTTCAAAGAAACAAGCTCCAAGAAGGTGTGAAATATCACATTTACCTTTAGTAAGCTTTGCAAACTATTTGAGTTTTAATGCAATTTTTTTTTCCCTTTAAACTCCATTTAGTTTATGAGTTTCCAGAGAGTTTTGCAGGGTATTTGTTCTTTCAGCACAGGGATACATGATATAAATGGTTGATCTGACATCATGTTCTCATATGCTAATGCAGTTCTCATGGACAATGAGATTTCAACAACCATGAAATGGAGACCCATAGGGCAGTCACAGAAGCTACCATGAGCAGTGAAAACAAACTAAGGCTAACACATATAGCCCTAACAGCTACAGCAAAGGAGTTGTCTGTTGACATGGAAACAAATGAAATTTAAATGATATGAGGGTGCAGTTTTCCTTTAAGGGAGGCCTGCATTCCACATGGGATTTTATTTCCAGCTCATCTGAGAATTGCCCATAAGGGCAGGATATACTTGTTCACAGACCCTGCCGAGGCTCTGAAGTGGAGACAGAAACACACAAGATCAGAGATCCAAACAGCCGCACAGGAAGAACACACTTCCGATGAAGACGAGACCTGAAGCTCAGGGGATTAATGGACTCTCGTGCAGTCATTGGTTCTGCTGTTCCTGGGTAAGACCAGACAGTTCTCTTCATCTTACGGATGCATCAATTGGGATTCTCTTGCCCTGAAAGGGAACAGCAGATATCAGCTGTGGGGAAGTTGTTTTGTCCCTGAAGTTAAAGGTGACATTTTGTTTACCGTTGATTCTGCAAACAGAATTTGTTGATGTCTTAAGTTGCAAGTTGTATTATTTTATTATTCACGGAGAGAATTATTGGAGGGTTGGTTTTACTTGTTTCAGAAAACCCTCACATGGTTCAACGATACACTAGATTAAAGCGCTATATTGCCAGCTAAGTCATAATCTATGAAAGGTGCGATGTTAAGCAGAATACATTTTTTTTTGGCACATAAATGTGCAGGACTATGGGAAAGCATGGCATAGGATCCACGTCAAAGGTGGAAAATTTCGGGACTATTAACTCAGGACTTTTATTAGTTTTTAAGCCATGCAACTCATGGTCTCAATACACAGCTAAGGTGGAAGTTATTTTGTGTAAAATTACATGTTTTTCCCTCCTATGACGCATCTCAAGCTTAGGATGCATAAATTGTGTGTATTAAGAGGAGTGGCACTTTCAGCGTGGCAAACAAATCTTGTAATGTCTCTAGCTCATATTATGTAACTGTGTTTTTTTGGTTTTTTTTTTCAAAACAATAAACAAAGTTAAAAAAAAAAAAAGCATGCTGGGGGCCACCCTGATACTACATCCAGATGGAGCCAGGGCCCAGTCGGTGGTGCTGCACTTTTACCATCAGAAATATGTGCTGGGGCCACCCCGAGACCATATCCAGATGGAGCCAGGGCCCAGTCGGTGGTCCTGCACTTTTACCATCAGAAATGCATGCTGGAGGCCACCCAATAACCATATCCAGATAGAGCCAGGGCCTAGTCAGTGATGCTGCACTTTTACCATCAGAAATGCATGCTGGAGGCCACCCAATAACCATATCCAGATACAGCCAGGGCTCAGTCAGTGGTGCTGCACTTTTACCATCAGAAATGTGTGCTGGGGGCCACCCTGATACCATATCCAGATGGAGCCAGGGCCCAGTCGCAGTTGGTGGTGGGTGGTCTGTGGTGCTGTCCTTTTACCATCAGAAATGTGTGCTGGGGGTCACCCTGATGACAAGGCGACATGACGCCATGCAGGAGACCTGAGATTGTTGGCAAGCTAGGGATGCCACATCAGGAGGCAGACCAGACTGCAGTAGCTGTTGCTTGGCGGTGCGCTGTGGCTGGAGAAGGTTGGTGTTAGGCTTGAGTGTCACAGCGACCCCTCCGGCAGGCAAGTGGAGCTTGCTCCCTCTGATAGGAACGTCGCTGCATGCAGCCAAAGCCACCAGGAAGGCTCTGCCCATCGCAGAGGAGGCGTGAAAGCTAGGGAGAAAATGGGAAAAAAAAAAAAAACACATATGTGGTCTCCATGATGGCCTTCGTCCTGCAGCCCTGGAAATTCCACCACAGTCACCACTGAATCCTATTCCAGTGAAAGGACTGCCGGGGGGGGGCTCCCTTAGAGTCCCTGCCATGGAGGTGAAGCTGCTGCGGGGGGATGTTGGCTTCAGTGTGGAACCCAGAAAAATCAAAAACACTGGCCTGAGCAGGGTATATCCCTATCCTGATGTATATGTGTATAGTCAAAACAGAACCTCAGGGAAAGCGATTTAAAAACAAACTGCTGCTGGCGGCAACACTGACTGATGAGTCAATAATAACATTAAAAGTGTAAAAATGTGTACTGGAATTGAAAATACACCGATAATAAATGAAAGCTTCTCAGAAATGCCATTTTTGCTATAAAAAAGTTAAAAAAATACTATTTAACATCAAAGAGGTAACTTTTGTAACTGTAATATACTATACTGTACACTGTTTTACTGTGTAAGAAAATTCATGAGCATGTTTAAAAATGCCAGAGAATAAGACCGATGCTACACCATTTGGCTGGAATAATGTGCCTTTGAACCTAAAATTATCCATCGGCAGGGCTAAGGATTAGGTCAGAGCGAATGTTAGAAACAAGAAAGGTTTGGCAGTTATCTATCACTGTACTTTAAACAAGCACTGAAAACATACTTATGGAATAGGGCATATGGGGATGGTGTTGATGTGGATTGACTGTAATAGTTTGGTTGTTTTATAATGATGTTGTATTGTGAAATTGTTTTAACTATGTACTGCGCCTTGATTTTGAAAGGCGCATTATAAATAAAGTTTATTATTATTACTAAACTGCAATGTTACTGTAGGTGGCTAGAACTGCTAGATGTGCTCTAATAAGTGGATGAATGATGCAACGAGTGGCGCTCCGCCGTGCCATTTCAAGAGGGTTACTCTGAACACAAAAACTGTTATAAATTTAATTCTTAATAATCTTGAGAGAATTCATGTATAGCAAAGGAAGGGTGTACCTCTCTCTGTTCATCCTTTTGATAAATATAAAGAAACCATCTGCGTTTCTGCTAGTAATTACAATATCTTTTCGCTGTCTTAGTTATCTTTCAATTAATTCTACAACATATTGCATCTTACACTATCGGGGCTACAGACCAGTCAAGCCACTCATTAGAGGTCTGATAAGCTGACAATGGAATGGAATTAGCTGCAGCACAGTTCTTACCCACAGAAATGGAAAGTGGGAATTGAAGCACAAAACGTAAAGTGAAGAGGGCAGGATGGCTTAGTGCATAACTTGCCAGTGGGTTTGAAGGAAGGTCTTTCCCTTTTTTGTGTTAAATTCTCTATTTTCCATTCCCACACAAAATTCATGCCTCTACCATATGAGGAACCAGCCCAACTGCTGATACAACCTGTACCGCTCCCAGCTCCCCACTTGACCCCCAACCAGACTGCCCTCTGAGGTGGGGTTGGTTGGAACTGGTCAAATGCCAGAGTGTCTCTTGCTGGATGGGGTGGGGGGTAAGACGTCTTTCCAGTAATGACCTGCCATCACTGTACAGAACATCAAGTAGCCGTTTTGAGAAAAGGAAGGCTGCTCTCACGAATGAAGTACGGCTGGCGATTGCTAATAGAACTCTGCTTCCTGTCCTACTGTTTGGTGCCCCAGTTCTCCATACTATTACACAGGGCACTGAAACAGACTCAAAATTCTGTATAATACAACTAGGCAGTTTGCTGAAGTTGCTTTCCCCAGGGAACATCATTGCAATGTGTTCTCTGCTTTACACTGGTCCTCCCTGGAAGAGAGACTGACCTATCCTATTCTATGTCTGGTTTTTAAAATGGTAAAATTCTACCCTTCCCCCCAAGCCTACAAGTTGTTCTTGTCCCTATACCCCGGGTTGGTAAGGTCCTCCACTTGCACTCTACTTGATGTGCCCAGGTTAAAGTCAGGCACAGGTTATGAGGTCTTTTGTCACCACCGTTTCAGTCCTTTGGAATAATCTTCCTCCAGAGACACCCCCCCCCGTGACTTTAAGAAAGGGCTAAAGACTGTGAGTGGAATTAAGTGTTTGACTCCAAAATCAGGTTTAAAAAAAGAAAATTAACATACTTTCAGTTTTGCAGACATGGAAGTAACAAAATATAGATCTTTCTGAAAGAAATATTATTCTCCGAGTACTGTAATGCAATATTTATAGTGACCAGTAATGACACTGTAGTGCAGCATGAGAGGGGTGCTGCATTTCTGAGGTGCCGTCTTTCGGATGAGACGTTAAACCGAGGTCCCATCTGCCTGGATTGGTTGTAGTTCAGGTGGATGTTAAAGATCCCATGGCACTTATCGAAAAGAGTAGGGGAATTTCCCCGGTGTCCTGGCCAAATTTCCCTCATTCATTAAAAAAAAATACCACCAACAGCTTAATCTGGTTCAAGGTCAGTTGGCATTCATCTGTATCCCCTTCCCTCGGGTCATGCCTGAAAATAGGCAGGATTTGTCTAGTGCACTTACCCGGTCAACAAAAACTAAATAAATAAATAAATATCGGAAACTTGGTTTCTCTTAGCAAGGTGGGATAATACAAATTAGTTTGTGGCCAGTTTATCACCAGCTTTCAAAATCTTGTAGCCAAAACAAATTTTTAGCGGCCATCATTTTTAAGATTCTGTTCAACGTTACTCCCACTGTGAGGCAGAATCACTGTATGGGCAGGTAACCACTTGGCAATAAACTTTCAGAATCTGGTAGCCTAAAACATTTTTTTTTTTTTTTTTTTTAACGCAGCTTTATTTCCTTACAGCAATACACTGTTGAATACAGATCCATAGGTACCATCTAGTGGTTTTCTTGGGGTATGCAGCCATCCAAAATACAAGGCTAGTCAATGTAAGCTCACTAGCAGTTAATGAAGTTAATAACAACAGTTTGAACTGCATTTTGCTGTACATAAATTTATACTCCTTGAAAATTCCCCTACAGGAGTATTTATACACGTGTCAGAAATCAAACATATAACCTACTGGGCTAAACTTCCCAGTTTTAACCTATGGCCGTTATGTACTCCTACTCCCCCCAGGACTTGTTTCTTGCTTGTGCCTTTAGCTTAAAACCATTTAACGGCCCCGGCAATCACAAGCCCCCCTCCCTCCCCCAGCTTCATCTTTCTCCTAAGGTCTCCTCCCAGTCTGGGTCTGTACTCAACTGTTCACCCCTATTTTTAAGCCAGGTCTTCCAACTGCACCACCAAGCCTCATGCTGTTCATGACTGAGTCATAATTTTGCCATCAAGGCTTCCATTGCTAAGACTCCCTTACCTCTCTGTATCCATTCCCCCAGGGTTCGGGGTTCTTGCTTCAGCGAGTGCACTGTTATGCATCTGAGAGCCACAATTATCAGGGTCAACAGACTCCCCTGGTATCCCCCATCTGCTGCGTGGCCACTGGGAGTCCCAGTATTCATTCCTTACATTGTAAGGGAAGGAGGCTCCCACTGATGCTGTGCACCACCATCTGAATAGATTTCCAATATGATTCTAATATAGGGAAGCCCCAAAAATATATGCCAGTGGTTCCGTGTTTGCCCACTGCCTCGCCAGCAAGCCTCCGAGCCTGAAGTGCTGTAGTGGCATGTGACTGATGGAGTTTGAAAACATCTAAGATTTTTCAAATAAAATCATGCCACACTGGGGCAGACGTTACCTGCCATCCCCGCTCTACTCTTTGTGACCAATCCTGTTCACTTATAGTTAGCCTCCCTCCCCCAGTCCCTCCTCATGGGTCCCAGAGAAGCTCCATTCTAGGCCATTAAGATTTTTTATATACTTGATATAGTATACCGTGATATGGGGCACTAGCAAGTGGGTGCCTGCTGAAACGGCGACCCACTTTCAGCTAGTGCCCCCGACAGCAGGGGTGTGGGGTTGGTGACGGATGGGGTGGGTCGCGAAAAGCGACAGGATGTCGCGAGGGGACAGGCCGTGCCATGGTGGGCTAGGGGTGGCGGAGATGCAGTGTTCGGGACCGGGCACTGGTAGTTTTTGTTGCACCCAGCCCGAGACAGTGGGTTTTTTTTTGTAACAAGATGCACTCCCCTGGAGTTGAGAATCCTAATTTAGGAGGGTGCGGGGGGAGGCTCAGCTCCCCACCCCCATAAAAGAAAAGAAAAAAGAAAAGTTTTTGTGCTGCGTTTCCTTACGCTGAGATTCCACATCACAGAATTTGAATTTCTGTGATGTGGGGTTGTGATAATGGTGTTTAGCATGCCAAATTCACCCTTATTACACAGAACCACTTGATATATGTCTTAATGTCTTTAATGGTGACCACCCCATATAGAAACTCCTCCAGTCCTGTATGGGGTCTCGTAAGAAGCTGAATGTTATCCCCTGTATTAATAAAATGTCGGACTTGCATGTATCTGAGATATTCCGAATTAGGCCAGCCAAATTTGTCCTTGGCTCGATGGAAAGTTATACTGTACATCGTTGCCCCTCTATAAGCTGTGTGAACCTATACAGTCCCCGGGTCCCCCATCCTGCATACCCCGGGTCAAGGTAGTGGGAAAAATTCTGTTTCATATCTAATGAGCAAAAGGGCCCTAGTCCCTCTGGTGTATTAGTAAGTTTTCGGATCTTCCTAAGAATATAAAGACCATGCCTAACCCAACGGTTCCTCACTGTCCCCACAAGTTCTGGAGGTGCAGTGGCCACGGCTAATGTATATAGTGGTCTTGCTCCAACATCTGCATCTTCTATTAGGTGCCATTGGGATGATGTATTCTGTTTGACCCATGTCACCAGCATTGCGCTCTGCTAGGCTAGATAATATAAGGAAAGATCAGGCACAGCCAGCACATCCCACCCCCTTGGGAGGTGTAGCATTTTCCTAGCAATCCTGGTTTTTTTATTGTTCCAGACAAATCTGGAGGTTTGCTGGTTAACTTTATTCCATTATGAAACCGGTATTGGAATAGGGAGGCACTGAAACAGAAAGAGGAGTTGAGGTAGTATATTCATCTGTACCGTGGCTATTCTTCCCACCAGGTTTAGCGGCAACAACTTCCATCTTGCCATATCCCGCTCCAGAGCCTCCCATAGCAGCTCATAATTTGCATTGAAAAGTTTATTTAAATCTATTGTAATCTGTATACCCAAATAACAGATTTGGTTTTTTGGAGCCCATCGAAAGGGGAAATTGCTCCAAAAGGCTCTCGGGCACTTCCTGCTTAAGACCAAGGCCTCTGATTTTGTAAAGTTGATCTTATAGCCCGAAACTGGCCCAACAGACAGTAAGAGGCATTTAAGGGGTGGCAAGGAGTACTTGGGAGCGGACAAAAAAGAAAATGGAGTCATTAGCATATAAGGAAAATGTCTACTCTATCCCCCTCTGCCATGATCCCCCTGATTTTGGGGTTACTACGTATTTTTATTGCCAGAGGCTCCAGGCCAATGGCAAACAGAAGGGAAGACAAGGGTAACCCTGCCGCGTCCCCCTTGTCAATGAAAATAACTCAGAACTGATACCGTTTGCCCTTACTAAAGCCATGGGGTTGGTGTATAGCTGTGATATGACTTTTAAAAATTTAGGGCCAAACTTCATGTGCCCAAATGGTTGCTTTTAGAAATTGCCAATTGACCCTATCAAACGCTTTTTCAGCATCCATGGATATGGCTATCTGGAACTGGTATGGGTCTTCTGGGAGGAAACAATACTCAGCAGTCGGCGGATGTTGTCTGGGAGATATCTACCTGAGATGAAACCAGTCTGATCTTCATGTATTATCAAGGGGGCTACAGTCTGCAGTCTCCCTGCCATTAGGCCGGTAAACAGCTTCAGATCGACATTAAGTAATGATATGGGTCTATAAGACTCACACTCTGAGGGGTTTCATAGGTAGGTTCGGAGCAGAGGAGACATTAGTCCATGTAGCTCGCCTTTTCCCTTCTTTAGGTAATACTGAAATCTGGCCCAGTTGCCCAGACACTGGGATTTCCTCCCCCCCCTCCATAATCTCTTCACATACTGGTAGCAGGAATGGAAGTAGCTGATCCACGAATGCCTTGTAAAATTCTGGTGTAAAGCCATCAAGGCCAGGTGACTTGCTATTTTTCAAACTCCCAGTC
The DNA here is from genome assembly GCA_016271365.2 of Neoceratodus forsteri. NCBI lineage: Eukaryota > Metazoa > Chordata > Ceratodontiformes > Ceratodontidae > Neoceratodus > Neoceratodus forsteri. The sequence continues at coordinate 151,386,705 of CM028131.1, read as the reverse complement.
TGGGTCTTTAAGTCTGCTATAGAAATTCCCGCCTCCAATATACCTTGAGCTTTTTCTGAGAGGGTCCTAATATTCAGGCCTTCGAAAAAGCTGTCTGTCAGGCCCTCAAAGTCTGAGATCTCTTCCTGGGTATATAGGGGCTTATAGTAATCAGCAAGTATATTAATTATCTCCCCTAGTTTGCTTGTTAGGTTCCCCCTTGTTTGGGTCTTTTAGTTTTAGAACCAGTCTACTAAGCTGCTGGGACCAGAGTGTGGCTACCACTAATTTCCCAGCGCTATTTCCCCCCTCAAAGTATTGTTTACAAACCCGCCTGTACTTCCCTTCCAGTTGTGGTTGAATGAGGCTTTCAAGGGCTGCCCTTTTTTCAGTGAGGAGTTTATTGATTTCTAAATTCAGGGTAATCTTATGTCTTTCAGTTCCTCTTCAAGGCTCGATAGCCTATCTGCCTTACTTCTCTTATTTTCTGATGCAAACTTTATTATTACCCCCCTCGGAGGACTGCCTTTAATGCTTCCCATCGAACCGCATGGGATGCATCTCCCACTGGGTTCTGCCGTTGATACTATTTAATGGTGGATTTAATTAAGTCCTGAAAACTGGGTGTATTAAACAATCCCACAATGAACCTCCAATGTGAATTTCAGATTGTGGGGGCCAGGGTTAGTCTAACCGGTGTGTGATCTGAAAGCAACTGTGGCATAATCTCACATGCCAGGGCGGTGTGGGCCCATTCCTCAGGGATGAACAACAAATCAATTCTAGTATAACAATCATGTCTGAGTAATGGGAATAATCTTTTAACTGCCCGTGAATTCCTCACCAGATGTCCTGTAAACCTGCAACCGGGCTTAATTTAAGTAAAGTGGGGCCTGTCTTACCTCTCCTGGTCCCCACTGCTCCACCTGTTTTATCGAGAGCAGTACACAGAATGGTACTGAAATCCCCTCCCAGGATGCAGAGTCATTCTGTAGGATCCAGCAGATCTGCAAATATCTTTTTGAAAAACAGGGAGGCCTCCTTATCTTCATTTGGAGCATATATGTTTAAAATAATACAGGGTATTTCTCTGTATGTGGCCCACAATTTAACATAGCGTCCCTCTGGGTCAGTCCCTGCTCTCTCCACGTTCAGGAGACAGGCTTTTTGTATTAAAATGCCCATTCCCTTCTATGAGGGGGTGCTTCATACATGGAAGCACAGACCAAGCCCACCCATCAACGGCGTAATTTGGTATGCTCATCCACTGTAAGACGGGTTTCCTGTAGCAGTGCAATTTGAGTGTCCAATCTGCCCAGTTCTCGTATTATCTTAGCTCTTTTTATGGGGCTGTTGATCGCCTGGCCATTATAAGTAGTGATATTTAAGCTATCCATAGTCTGCCATACAGTAACTTTGCATCCTTGGATCCCAGAACCCACCCGGGTCTCGTAATTGTGACCTGGGTCCTGAACCGGGAGGGGATAGGGAAGAACAGAGATACATGGCCAACAATAAAAATGTCCTAATATGAACCAAAACTATGTTAGAACAATCAAGCAGTATAACTGTGCTCCTGGGCTTAACCAATACCCAGTAGCATAAATTCCTTTCATTATCAACTTTTTTTGACTTCCAAGGTTCCATCCCAAGCCCATCATTCATCTGGTGCTTTGCGATGATGAGTAGTGCTGGTGCTAGCTCTGCACTATGCTGCCTTCTTCTGGCATGGCCATGGAGGTGCAACTGGTGTGGTACTGCCAACCCCATACAAACTTTACCACTTCTCTCCCGCCTTCCCTGTGCACCTTTTCTGTAATATTTTAGAGAGCGGGTAAGGGGAACCTCACCCAGTCCTCCCCCTTCCCTTTTATAAGTGCCCACCCCACCTTAGTTATCTATGTATACTTCCCTTTTTTTTTTTTACTTTATTTATTCTTCCCATACCCAGGGCATCCTTCAGGAGTGCCCACACGGATCACCACCTCTACTCCCAACCTGAACCCTCCGCATCTCCCAGACTCCCTCCCCCGATCGACCACAGGCAGACCCGACCCCCGGTACCATCTCCGGGGCTGATTCCGCTCCTCCCTCGGCGGCAACTCCTAAGTATGAGGGGCCTACCTGTAAGTCGTCCGGAGGTTAGGTAGGCGTGTCTGGGCAGTATCTGGGATGTGGGAGATTCCACCGGGCCACCGTCATCTCACCGAGCGCACAAAAGGCATTTTGTCACTTATTTTGTTCCCCACCTCCTCGGGCTCAGCTAACCACGGCAATGTAGCGCCCGTAACTCCGCCCTCCCCTGGCATGCGCCAGCGCTGCTCAGTCGGCGAACCCAGCCACGCCAGGCGCCGGCTCCATGAGCGGCGTATCCCATCCCCTCCCCTGGGAAGAGAGGGCAGTCCTCCAGATGCTCGATCTCTTCCCCCCCTGCCAACCCACGGCAACTCCCGGCTCTTTCCCGAACCTGGGTCGCCGGCGTGGCACAAGGTGTGGCATCCAGCGCCTCAACCCTCAGCGTCAGCGGGCTGGCCTGTACTTCCCTTATTAATCGTACTTTTCAGTCCGACATTTCCTCCAGTCCAAATTTTTAAGTAACCAGAGCTTACCCGTTTTCCCAGAGGGGAATTTCCGTCCCACCACCTATGTTAGTGGCAGTGCTTAATTAACCTCCTGGATGTTACCGACTCCTAAGTCTCAAGGAGTCTCCACTATTGTTGAAGTGTCTGGGGCTCTTGTCCTGTAAGTCTCATGCTGAGGATCACCTCCCTGCCATTCTCCGGTCTGTGGATTCACCTTCCATCTCTTGTTGGAAGATTGGCGATGCGATCTGAGTTTAGTCCACGTGCTGGGTTCTGTGATTTTGGCTGATTTGCCAAGTGATTGTACAGGACCAGGCTGCCCCCCCACCAACTGTCACTGACATTTCTCCAGATCTTTGAATGCCCCATGGTCAATAAGCTCATTAATTACGATTTCCAGCAAGGCCAGGTTATTTCTTAGCTTCCTGAGCATTTTCAAAAAATGTTGTACCTTTATCCGAGGTGATTACGAGCCTAGGAGGAAATCCACCCCGACTTTGAGCCCTGTGCTGCTAAGTATTTTTACTACTGGGAACCAGAGCTTCCTTTGGGCCATGGTGGTGGGAGCATAATCCAGTTCCAGATATAATTTAGTGTCTCCAAACACAATTTCTTTCCGAGCCCAGGCTTTGCAAAGCACCATCACCTTCACGCTATAGTCCAGAAACACTACAATAACAGAGCGTGGTCTGGCTTTGTGAGGCCACAAGAGCGCAATGTGCTCTAATGATATTTAGAGGAGTGTTCTTGTCCAGATCCAGTATCTCTTTTAGCAGACCTTCTAAATACACTGCCATGTCCCCAGATTCTGAGTGTTCGGGCAGCCCATGTAGCCGTAGATTGATGTGGCGTGACCTGTTCTCCAGGTCCTCTACTTTATTGATTGGTGCCCGAGAGTGGGCATGGAGCTGTAGCAGGGTGCCGTTATGCAGATCCACCACTTCTGATTGGGTGGTAAGGTGTTCTTCTGTCGAGTGTAGCTGCTTTTCATGTAGCTGAATTTTGGTTCTGTTGTCTCCAACCTCCGCTCTGATGGTATCCAAAGTTTTAGTTAGTCATCGTAGTTCCAACAGAGCTGCTGTGAGGTTATCGTGAAGTCCTCATCCTCTTTCTCGGACTCGCTAGCTGAATTCAGGTCCTGGTTTTCTGGAGGCCTAGCAGGCACATCTCCTTTCGCTGGGGCCTGGGGAGCCAAATTTAATCTGTTTTAGGTTCCCCCCGGCGCCATTCAGTTCTTCGTTCTTGAAGCCATGGAGACAATAAATCGCCGCCTTCAATTCTTTTAAAATTAACAGGTGAAGTGAGCAGAAATTAGTCTTTTCCATAGGGAATCAGCAGGAGCTGATCAACCCGACGTCTGCATGGTATGGCGTCTTCACCGGAAGTCCTCCAAACCATTTTTTTTTTTTTTAGTGGCCGCTGTTGGCTACTTGATTTGCCTTATGTCTCTTCAAATATGGACTGCCAAAACAGAAGCACACATGTGGACTCACGGACTCAGTTACAAACAGCCTAGAGATCAGTTCCAGAAGGGGGCCAGGAAACACTTCTGCAGGGAGAGAGTTGTGGAGGGGTGGAACAGGCTACCAGAAGAGGTAGTAAGCAAGAGAACTTTTGATGGTTTTGAGATAGGGTGAGATAAAGTTAAGGTGAGGGTAAGAGTATCTGGGGAAGGACAGCACACCATATAAAGAAGGAACACGGGCTCTGACAGACACCGAGGCCTTCTCCTGCTGGCATGAGTCTTACCTTGTTATGGAAGTTACCGACTTCTAATTGCCCCCCCCCCCCTTCAAAAAATAAATTGAAACCCTGACATACAGAAATGTACAGATTTCTTGGGTGGTAGAAGACACTCTGCAAAAACACCGGAGGCATCTGTATATTTCAGCATGACCAGATGCCTTGTTGGGTGTTAATGTAGTGGAGGCAGTTCAAAGAAGGGCAACAAAGATGGTGCAGGACCGGCACCAAAAGTCATATTAGGAGAGACTGGGAGACCTCAATATGTATACCCTGGAGGAAAGGAGAGACAGGGGAGATATGACAGAAATCTACAAATATCCAAAGGGCATAAATAGGGTACCAGAGTGTAACAACTTTCAGAAAAGGAGATGTTCAGAAACGAGGGAGCATGACATGAGGTTGGAAGGGGTTAGACTAAGGGGTAATGTGAGGAAGTCTTTCTTCACGGAAAGGGTGGTGGATGTATGAAATAGATTTCCCAGCACAGGTGGTGGGGGCAAATACAGTAGGGGAATTACAGAATGCATGGGACAGGCATAGGAGAACCCTAACAATAGGAAAGAGAAGATGAAGCTGGAGATCAAGTAGGGTCTGCTCCTTTTGTAGTACGATGGGAAAATGGGCAGACTGGATGGGCCTAGTGGTTCGTATCTGCTGTCAGTTTCGATGCTAATAAAAACACTTTGTATTTGTGTATATAATTGTAAGTACCAATATTCCAGCTTGCATGATGTTTAAGAATTGTGTGTTATGGCGAAATCTGTAACCATTTCTACTGCTGTCATGTGGACCCTCCTTTCGGAGACAGTACAGTGTAGTGGTTAAGAGCACTGAGCTGCAAACCTGTGTAACCTCTAGGTGGCGCTATCCCAAGGGCTACTACCCCTGCCTGCTTGGCTAGTAGCAGGTTAAGGGGCCCGAGTTCTGAAACGGGTGCCTCCACCCGGAGGTCAGGGTTGGTAGTGGTCAAGCTAACCTGGGCACAGCCCTCCGAGACACTGTAACCCCCCTCTTTCCCCTCTAGTAGCCTAAACACTGTACAATAATCACTTTCACAATACCCCTGGTACACCACACAGGTACCTACACTGTTTGCACTTACCACCAGGGCTGGTTCTTCCGGCTTGACCCTGAGGACCCCCTGTAAAACAAGGTTATGCACAGCAAATAACAACAGTACAGTACTTTGAGCACAAACTGGAACCACAGTCAGATTACATGCAGGAAAAAGTTAGATCTGATTTATTCAGGAGACTTGAACAAGGAAGGGGCAAAATCAGGTTAATTAGCTTAAAGGTTATATTATTCAAGCAGTTATGCATGCACTTTGAGCCCCCCCATACAGTCACACTTGTGGGTACCCAGGTGGAGAAGAAATGGGCTAGCCAGGACTGTTGGCCGGGGTTGCAGCTGGTTGGGGCCCTGTGATGGAAAACACAACATGCAAAGTACACAATATTTGTAATCCGGAGCCAGAGGGCTCAGTTAAGAAACGAAACAAGACAATCAGATGACACACTCAGATTAAGCTTTTGTTGCAGGGAGCTACCCTGGTATTTACTCACAATAATCAAGACTGGACACAGGCTGGACGAAAATCGAGACTGCAAGTGGTTGATCTGGAATGCCAGGAGAAGCAGGGCCCACACGAGTCGCAGAGGCGTTGTTCCTGTTCAAGCGTGGAGCAAAGGGCTGATCCCCAGGCAGGACTCTCGTCGATGGCTTCTCTGTACAGTGGGTAGTCTGGCTGGGCCAGTCTGGCAAGGCCCAGACTGCATGGAGACAAATTCGAATGCAGTCTGTTTTGGGCTGAATACAGCTTCCAGCAAGCAGAACACAGTTTACACAGTGGGGAACTAACTCACAACCCACTAGCAGCTCATAGCACATTTACATGTACGAGAATTCTACTGTACCAGGCAAAGCGCTCCCCGGTCACAATCGCAAAGTCTCTGCACACACCGGGAGCTTAGAAGTAGCTGGAACTCCTGACAGGCCAATCGCATTCAGCAAAATCTTCGGTCTTCTTCAGCTTGAGCCTGGCCCACTTCAGTAGCTTACTTTAGTCACACAAACTTGGATTTAGTCCAAAATAATTCTCTTCTCTCCCTCTCAGGAGCAGCAGCAGATATGCAAGCCAAAAACTCAGCCCTTTAACAGTTTTCTCATGCGATTCCACTCAGGATTGCTGCCCAAAATACACTTGAGCTCTTCTCATTTCACTTCCCAGCTCAGAACTAACTGAAAATTGCAAGCAGCCCGGGACTTCGCCAAGATCCAAAAGGTTTCGTTGGCTGATCTGGCTATCAGTCAAAGCAAGAGCTCCCCCTTCAGTTGCAAAAAAGGCACAAAAAGTTCAAAACTACAATTCCTACAGATTTTGACTTCAGACCATACCTCTCAACTGTCCCTGATTTTCAGGGATGTCCCTGATTTTGCCTCAGAAATTTCTTCTGTCCCTCCTAAATTTGGCATTTCTGTCACTGAAGAGTAGATTTGAATCACAAAACAATGCCAGCCATTGGTGTTACAGTCTAGTTTTCATTAAGAAAATGCTATTCACACTAAGAAGCATGTTATACACAGCTTCTGGAACTAATATTACTATTTTTTCAGATGTGTCCCTGATTTTGGTCATTTGTCCCTGACCATTTTAAGCCTTGTCCCCGATTTGTGATGAGGGAGGTTGAGAGGTATGCTTCAGACAGTTCCTGTAGTCCAGCTACATTTTAGGTCCCACCAGAACTTATTGGTCCAATTTGCAGTCCAGGACCAAGATAGTGCAGACAAAACAAAATAGTCCTTGCTACAAAGAAAGCAGGTTAGACAAACTACATTATCACTCTAAATGATTTTCAGCAAATAGTTACATCTTTCAACAGAGCTCCGTCTCAGATTACTTAGGTTGCAATCAGGCTGCTCTTAAAGAGACAGTACACAGAGGCTATACAGGCTCTGGTAATCACATTTTAAACTGATAAAACGCAGAACGCCAGCCTGGCAGTGAGCATTTAGGCAAGCTCAAGGAAGACTTTTTGGGAACCCCCATTTATAGGGAGGGTTACACCTGGAAAACCGGGTTTGAATCCCACAGTCACCTCTGCATACTGTGCGACCCTGAGCAAGTCACTTAAAATCCCTGCGCTGCCAGGAAGCACCTGGAAACAAGTTTCAGCACAGTGTCTCTATACTGGCCCAAAACTGTAAAATAAACAAAGTGGCACACCTAAATGTGGCTTTCCTAGTAATCAGAAAGGCAAAGGACATCATTTCACAATTCCTCTAAACTTGGAATACTGTACAACCACAGACGAACAAAGTGGAATTTGCTTCTTCGCATCCAGATAGCAGATGTCAGCAGGAGTCATTCTGTTTGGGGCCGGTTTCTTGCTGTGACTATAAATGTTGGAAGAGATAACATACAGCTCTGCCAATATGTCTACAAGTGAAAGAACAGAACAGCAAGAGAAAGGGTGATAATGAAACGAATTGCCAATAAAAAAAAAATCTTTCCTTTGGCATTTCTGCATTCCTGAAATTAATGGTGTATTAAGCTGATATGGCCTTAATGACGCCTTTCAGGAAAATTAAATTTTCACAAAGAAATGGTAATAAGACTATAAATACGGTGCTGTACATGCATCGAGAATGCATTTTTACAAATTATTTTAGTCAAAAAGAGGGCAAGCCTGGAGCAGCCACACGCCTGCCTACACAGTGCCTGTCAGTATCTATGCCTGGTTGAACAGGGGTGGGCAAATTAAACAGTGCAGCAATGTAGTCTTTACGAAGCCCCCAAGATTTTAAACAGCAGTTCTTGTCACAGCAAAAAACTAAAGTTATTGACCAGTAACACTTGGTCTTCCTAAGCACTTCCTCCACAGAACCCAACTCTTCAGTCTTAGAGCTGGAGGCATGGGGACCTGCGGAAGTTAGAACTTTTGGAAACCGACAACACCAACATGCATGCTAGCACTATAAATTATGATGCCTGTTCCAGCCATCACAGAACTTACCCCCACCAAGAGAAAAACAAGTTAAAAGATGTGCCATATAGTGATAACAGAGCAAGTGACAGAAACCCAGCAATGTAATATAGAAACGTAACACAAAATGATGGACACACCACCGCAGACAGCACACTGGAGGGTGCAGTGGTAATGAAGAACTCATACCCCATCAACAGAGTGGGAGGGTAAGAGCACCGCCAGTAAGGCAGATGAGTTGTTATTGTTCATTGGGTAAGTACACAAGGCTTGTTCACAGGGTGGGACAAATTAGGTAGCCAGGTGGGCAATGGTCACTAACAAAATTGGTTTGACTACCAGGTTTTAAAAGTTACTGGCCTACTGGCAACCTACTCACAAAGGAATTTTTGAGCCCTTAAAAAGAATGTCTACTAAAATACTGATTTGGCTACCAGATTTTAAAAGCTAGTAGCCAAACTGACCAGTTCACAGAATGATCTGTCCCACCCTGACTGTACGCTAGGCGTGCGTATGCCTAATTTCCACCAGTTGTGAGTTATGGTCCTGTCCCCTCACAAGTGAGGATAAACTCTGTACTGTGTTTTGAGTCTGGCCATTGCATATTCGATTTATGCAACATCCGTTTACTAGTTTAACTTTTTAAAATCTGCTGCTTCTCTTTGATTTCTACTGCTGACTTCCGTGATGCACAAGGCAACCATAATGCCATTAGCATTGTGAAAGCTGCTTTCTGATTCAGTATTCCACTGTGATGATACAAATCTTCAAGATATCTATTTTGACAACAGTGACAGCAACATTTTTACAGCTTACTGGCACTGTTCTCAATAGCAAAGATCTCATTTTACCTCACTACTGTTGTTACCCCCACTCCAATTGTGAATACACAGAATATGACATGGGTGAGAGAGAGACAGTAGAAATATCTTCACCAGCTATACATACGAACTCACAAAGAAGCCAGCAGAAGATGGCCATTTGGTCTATCTAGTCTGCTAGTATTGCAGGGTCCACAGCTTGAGCTACGGACCCTGCCCTCTTCCCCACTTCTCCCATCCTTTCCATTCTCTCTACCCATGATCCTTACCTTTCCCCTATGCCTATCCCAGCCTCTCTTGAAGCTGCCCACCATCATCAACGAGACCACCTCTTCCGACAGTGCATTCCAAGTGTCCACCATCCTCTCCCCGAGGAAGTGCTTTCTGACCTCCCTCCTAAACTCCCTCCACCCCCCCAGCTTAAGAAGGTGCCCCTCGTGTTACAGTTGCCACTTAGTTTAAAGAGACAATCCTTATCCACCTTATTTATCCCTTTCAAGTACTTGAAGGTCTCAGTCATGCCCCCCCCTCTCTCTCCGGTCCTCCAGGGAGTACACGTTCAGTGCCCTCAACCTCTCCTCACACGCCTTATCCTGCTGACTCATTATCATCTTTGTAGTCTTCTTCTGGACCTTCTCCAGCAGGTTAATGTCCTTTTTGAGGTGTGGGCACCAGTACTGAACTCCATACTATAGATGTGGCCTCACCAGTGACCTGTACAAGGGCAGTATAACTTCCTCTCTCCTACTATTGATCCCCCTAGCTATGCATCCCAGCATCTCATTTGCCCTTGCTACTACTTTCTTACACTGCATTAAGTGCTTCAGGTCATTAGCGATCACCACTCCCAGTTCCTTCTCCTCCCTCTGCTGCAGATACTCACTCGGACTCCACCCAGGTAGTACTCTGTCCTGGGATTCTTGGCTCCACTGTGCATAACTTTTCATTTCATGGCACTGAAGCCAAGCTGCCAGATCCCGGACCACCTCCCCATCTTTTCCAGACGTCCTGTAGGTCCTGTATCCATTCAGCTGTGTCCACTCTCCTGCAGAGCTTGGTGTTATTCTTGAATAGGCACATTCTGTGACAGTGTCATTGATGAAGACATTGAACAGCACCAAGCCCTGCGGGACCCCACAGGTCAAGCTATACTTGACCTCCTGACCTCACAGGTGACAAAACCACAAGTGAGGTCAGAAGAAGTCAAGTATCGCAAGTCAAGATCATTCTATTATCTCACTGTCACCCATGACATACTTGATTTGTACAACAGGTGTTTAGGTGTATGTTATAGAATGGATCAAAAGTTACAAAAAGAAAAAAGTACAAAATGTAAACTGTGCCCTTTCTGATCAATGGCTCAGCACAAGAGAGAAGCAAGTCAATACTTTACAAATCAGTACAGTATCGATCAATACTATCCATGCTGTACAAATTAATGCAATCAAAACAGATGTGAAGTAGAAAGCAACCAAGTCTACAAAGCATCTCACATATGCTGGCTGTTGTGCTGCACATTGCTATTATGATGTTATCAGGTGCTCTCTGACTAATTTAGCATTCCACTGTGACATACTTGGCTTTGCCAGATAGTAGTGCTGTCTTGCAAGTTGGTCACAATATAGTTTATTTTGGCCAAACCAGACCAACACCTGCTGTATAAATAAATATATGACATTATTGGGCCCTCAGCCCCATAGAAACAGACATCATTATTTCTCCATATAGGATGGTAGTCAATTAGCATATATGAAAACAATTAGCTACTACCACTGTACTACCACTCCCCCAGCCCCCTGACTTTCATACTACACATCTCCACCTCCTCCCTCCCCCATTCCTCTACCTCCTCTGCCTACCCACCTTAATTTTGGATCTCTCTTGTCTCTTTCTTATGATCTACCTTCTCTTTTCTCCCCCCTCTACTCTTCACCCTTTGCTAAACAACCCTTAGCCACTTGCACTAACCTGGTTCGTCCCCCATTCTTGTCAGCAAATGTTACTTACTGCTGTTGCTGCATTTTCTGTAAATAAAAGTGTGCCTTAATATGAGTGTGCATTCTCTGTAAATATTTTTACACTGAATGGATATGTATTTCTCCCTCTCCCCCGGACGCTTCTGGAAATGAGTAGTTTAAGGCTCAGTAGGTCTCTCCTAGTGAAACTTTTGAAATAAATAGGTAACACCTTAATACCCAACACACTACAAACCACCCTATTACACACACCAAGAACCCATGTAAAACATACCTTGTTAACAACTGGAACAGTCACCTTATTACAAATGGAACAGCCACCCTTCCCCTAAAAAAAAAAAAAAAAAAATCATCACAGTTGCAGCCTCTAGCACGAAACAAATAAATCTCCCTACAGGAAACTGCCATTGCCGTACTCCAAACATGTACCTAACAGTTCCCTACAACCTCACTCATCAAAACTACCACATCCCTCGACGCTGCAGGTCTCTCTCACTCAGACCCTGCATGTTACTGCTGCTGGTCTTCACTACAAGTACATGCTACTACCGACCTCCACGATGCTCCCGACCGCAAAACATGCCTCTCCTGCTGCCGTTCGGAACTGCATTACCAATGCACTGTGCCCCCAACTGCCACTCCTGCAGGCAGTGGAAACATAGATCCCGACTGCACACTATGGTGCTCCCAACCACATGCCAGGCTGCTCTCCATCCTGAACACTCAGGGGAAGACTGCCGGAGCCACATCTTGTTTAACAGGAGGCTCCTGCATTATGCAAACACTACAGGGATAAAATAAAGACAGTCCCACAAAAGGCCACTACGCTACGGAAAAACACTACCAGAACTACCACCACACTACGGAAAAATACTGCCTGAGACATACAGTACCACTACACTACAGAAAAACACTTGTAACCCCTAGATGGCGCTATCCCAGGGGCTACTACCCCTGCCTGATTTGCCACTAACAGGTTGAGGGGCCTGGATCCAATGGCGGGTGCCTCCACCCAGAGGTCAGGGTTTGCAATAGTTAAACTAACTTGGTCACAGCCCTCTGGGACACTGCAACCCCCCTTTCTTCCCACTAGTGGCCCACACAATATATCAAATTACCTTCACAGTATACACTTACCCCCAGGTCTGGTTCCGGCACTGGGACCTCCTGTGAAATGAGATACAGTGCAACAATCACAGTACAGTACTTTAACATAGACAAATACCTCAGGCAGTATAACTTTGCTGAAACAAGCAGCTCTGATTTATTTAGGGGATATAACAAGGACAGGGAAATCAGGTTAATTAGCTTATCACTCTAATAATTCTACCTAAGGGCTCTGTGCACAGGCCTATCCTTATCAGTTACTGTCCCTGGGTACCCAAGCCCTAGTGGCTAGTCCAAACCGTGGCAGCTGGTAGGGGCCCTTTCACACAGAGAAAAGGAGAATTAAACAGTCAGCAGTACAGTAATTCCATTTGGATTTAATGTGGCAATTCAACAGGAGCAACCCTGAATTAGTACTCACGACCTCCAAATAAGATAGGGTCCTTCAATGTCAGCAGGGCTCACTTGAGGTACACAAACCTCTTCACAATCCATATAAAAGAAAGTACTATACCAGGCAGGCTGCATCTGTATCCCGATCGCAATTACTGCACAATACCGGAGAACACACAGCAGATTCAGTTCCTGACAGACCGAGTGCAATTTTCAGCAATTCTTCCAGTCTTCTGAGGGTGAGCCTGGTTCTCTCTTCAGAGATCCTTTGATTCTTTTCACAGGACGGTTCAGTCCTAACAAGCTGTTACACAAGCTGCGGGCCGAACTCTGGGCCTTACACGTTTTGACTAAAACTGCACACTGAAAAAGCACAGGGCTCCTTCCTTCTTCACTGCCAAAGCTCAACTGAACTCCAACTGACTGAAACCGGGCACTTCCTTTGAGTTCCTCCCAGTTCTTGACTGGATTGGCTGTCACTCACAATAGACTGCTGCTGTTGGTCCAAAAGGCACTGAAGTCTAAACTACATCTCCCAGAGTCACTGCCCATACAATCCTCTTGTGGCTGGCTCAGATTATGAGTCAAGTTCTGATTAGTCAAAGGCATCATTTTAGAGCTAGCTTACCCCACACTGATTGGTCCAGTTCAGCAGTTCAAAACTAGAATGGGGAACTAGCAGACACAGTTCTGACTGCAAAGAAAGAGGTTAGACAAACTGTAATTTCATTATTACTCTAAATAATTTCTGGCAAACAGTTACATCTTTCAGATAGGTTCCCTTTGCACTCCTAGTGACTGCAAAAATGAAGTGAATTGGCAGCAGCTTGAGTGGTACTCAGAGAAGCACACAGTCCCCCATACAAACTAATTATGTCTGCAAGCAGACAGCTCTTAAAGAGACAGTACCAGAGGCTCTAAAAACACTCACTGATAAATGGCTTAAATGCCAAACACCATTCAGGCTTGGAGCATTCAAGCAAGCTCCTGGAAGTCTTTTGGAGACCCCATTTGCAGAGTTACACCCTTCCTGGCCTGGAAAGCAGCGTCCGGCGTCAAGCAAGTACTACATAAGTTTCAACTGCAACCATATAATTTGCATTGAGGTTCAGCATGTAATCATCAGTCAAATATCATCATTTACCAAGAACGGATTTTGAAACATTGCAGTATGCCACTCTTTATAGTATTATATTACACATTGTATTATAACTCAAGTTATTACCTCTTTACATGAAACCTGAAGAGAGGGGGCCCTTCCTGTCAGTTACCTTGGGGCTGGATGGGGCAAGGGCACCATACTTAGAGGGCAACACAAGTAACTTGGAGTTAGCACTGATGCTCAGTTTGGGCAATGAGCTCGGGACACATACACTCTTTATGGACAACATTGAGAGGCAAGTCCACAGCCTCCCAAGTGAATCATAATTGAGGTGCACCAGGTTCTTACAGCTCGACCAGTCTTCTAGGGGGAACTGTTGTAGTCTCTGCACTCTGAGCCTCATTTCAGGCATTGTCCTCACTTGTCAGGAGTCTCCATGGGGTAGAGGCTAGAACCTGGGGCACTTTTCTCAGCTCAGGAGTTACAGTTCTGGAGTCCACAACATTTGGCTCGCATGGAGCTTTTGACACTGGCAGTGGACTGTCAGGGCACTCAAAATACTCTTCTTGTTCGTTGTATCACCAGTCTGCCCAATCTATCATTTCTCCCTGAAAGCTCAAACAGTTCAACCATGCACAATGATTCCATTTCATCTGATCTGATGCTTTGCACTTCACTTTCTGGGAGCATTGGCTCAGGGATGAAGCTGGGGGCTTAGACAGTCCAGAAGGCCCAGCTTTGTCTCCAGTATTGACTGAGGATTGCCCAAACAATTGACTCAGTTCGTAGAAGGATAGTATTCAAAGTCACTCTCACTTTCTTCCGATATGGACTGACAGTCATGCTCAACTGGGACTTGTGGAGGGAACACTTTAACTTTGCTTCTGTAGGTGCAGACTTTCTTGATCTTTCTTAGCAGCAGCTCTAGTCACTGGTCCAGGGGCATCTTCTAGGGGTTCAGACTCAATTAAGATTTGTCCAATGGGTGTAAATGATTTCTATGCATTGTTTTACATCTTTTGAATTATTCTCAGGCCTTACTTTGTACACTGGCAGATCATCTAGTTTGCCCACTACAATGTGAGGGAGATGGTGCCATCTGTCAGCAATCTTGTGCTTGCCATGCAGTCCCAGATTTCTTAGCAATGCCGATCTCCTCCTGGAGTTCTGTGCTTTCACCTTTTATCATACCTTTCTTTGTTGGCCAGATTTCTTTTGGCAGCCATGGTTTGAGCCAGTTAGTACATGCATGAAGCTGGGCCTTTAACTTTTGCACATACTGTAAATAGTTGTCAGCTTGAACCCCATCAGGAGAGACCCCAAACACACATCTACTGGTAGTCGAGCTTCTCTTCCAAACCATCAGGCGGTAGGGGAGAATCCAGTGGCATCACTTTGGTGCAGTTATAAGCATGTACCAGGGTGCTAATTTGTTGGCTCCATCAGGCTTGTCCT
The DNA here is from genome assembly GCA_016271365.2 of Neoceratodus forsteri. Taxonomy (NCBI): domain Eukaryota; kingdom Metazoa; phylum Chordata; order Ceratodontiformes; family Ceratodontidae; genus Neoceratodus; species Neoceratodus forsteri. Next base: position 151,371,558 of record CM028131.1, on the reverse strand, counting down.
TTGGGTGCAGGGTGCCTAGCATATCTAGCAAAGTGTGTTGAAACGTCTCAGGCTGTGGGTCCCCCTGGGGTGGTGAAGTGGTTCTTGGACTTGCGCTTCCCACAGAGAAAGCATCTCTTTGATCAGGCGACTCTCAAAGTCTCTCCCTTGATCAGAATGGATTCTTTGTGGAGCCCACTGTAGTGAACAAAAAGTTTTACTAAGTACTTTTGGCTACAGTGGATGCTTTCTGGTCTTTGGTGGGAGGCTTGGGCATATCTCGTGAAATGGCTCAATGACCACCAGCACATTACTGATATTTCTTTGATCTGACTCCAAACTTAGAAAATCAATACAGCCAGCTCCATGGGTTGCACTGGTGGTTATGTTAACAAGGGCAGCCCTCTGGGGCAAAGCTTTCCTCTGTAAGCAGCGACTACAAGTTCGAATGTGTTGCTCCACATCAGCCCCCCATCTTAGGCCAATAGAATCTGGATCTCACCAAGTCAAGTGTTCTGTCTATACCAAGGTGCCCCATGTGGTTGTGCAAGGACCTCAATACTGAGTCTCGAGGCAGTGGGCAGCACTAGTTGTTGTTTGTCTACTTGTCCCCTCTGTCTACTGTTTCTCTGTCATAACAGTTTATTGATCAGTTTCAACTTAGGACCTTCTTTGTATAACAGTGCAGTTCTCAAATCAGTGGAGCGTAATTTGGACACACATCTTTTCCTGCATAGAGGGCTTCTAAAGCTGCTTTGATCATGGGATCGCGGATTTGAGCCAGCGAATACTGTCATTGTCCAGCTGAGGCAGTGCACCAATGTTCATTGCAGAAAAGTGGCAATAAGCAGCAGGTATGCAATTTCAGAGGCTCCCAAGCAATCCACTATGCAGTCCACTGCGTCCGTGACATTTGTTCCTCCTGTCAAACTTCCGCAGAGTGCCCAATGTCAGGGTCTTTCCGCCAGTCGGACCTAAATCATTCCCCAGAAATAGGCCTCCCGGAGAGAGCATCAGCACTATGTGTCTAGACCTGCTCGGTATCTCAGAGCATAGTCATATGGATAATGCAGAAAGCCACCTTATGGCCAGTGGCATCCAACTTAGCTGAGGTCTGCACATAGGTCAAAGGATTACGTGTGAGTTTACTAGTATTTAGCCCCACAAGTACTCATGGAATTGGTCAACAATATCTACTTCAAAGCTAGAACTCTAACTTGTGTACAGGATAGTTCTTTCGGATGGGTCAGGGCTTCTACTGGCAAAGCCACTGGTCTCAGGCCATTCTCGTGCTTTTGGTACAACACAGCCCCAACCCTTGCAAGCTTGCATCAGTGTGCAGGACGTAGGTTTTCTTGGTCGGCATAGGCCAGCACTGGAGCATGGGTAAGTTGATATATGATCTCATGAAAGCAGTCTCACAATCAGGAGTCAGCGGCCCCAAATACTTCACCGGATGAAAATACTTTTCAGTCTTGAGGGATGCTGACTTTTGGTATTTTTGTGGGTTGGGGATACCCTTGAGTGAGGTTCATAAAGGGCGGATCACTCTTGAATAGTCCTTGATAGGCGCACGATAATAACCACAGAATCCCAGGAATCTTTGCAGTTCTTTAGATTTTTGGGCTGTGGCCAGGTGGTCAAGGCCTCAACTTCTACTTGGTTGGTCTCTATTCCTCGGTGGATACTATGTGTCCCACATACTTTACTGATGTTTGAAAAAATTGACACTTATCAATGGACAGTTTAATGCCAAAGTCTCCAGTCGGTCCAATACCTTAAATAATCTGCTCTCATGTTCCTCAGTGAGCTGCCAAACACATAACATCATCTGGGTATACCAGGCACTCTAGTAGTTCATGTCCCCACTGCACGCTCCATCAATCGTTGAAAAGTGGCTGGGGCACACAGGAAATCGCTTGAGGCATCCTCATGAATTCATAGAAGCCAGCCCGGACGATAAAGGCTGTCTTTTCACGGTCCTCTGGGGTCGCCGGGGATCTGATAGTACCACTGCGGAGATCCAGCACAGAGAACCACTTGCTCCCGTTTAGGCAGTCCAAAGCATCCTGAATGCGGGGCATTGTGTACTGATCTGGGATAGTCCGCGGTTTAAGGCAGATAATCCACACACATCCTTACTGTTCCATTCTTTTCCTCCACTACCACAATGGGGAAGCATAAGGCTTCTGGATTCTTGTACCAACAGCTAACATCTCTTACAGATGCCGTCTCACATCATCTATGTCAGCAGGTGCCAGGCGTCGAGACCTCTCTGTGCAAATGGTCTTTACGTCATGCAGCGGATATTGTGCTCAGCTCCTTGCACGCATCCTACATCCTATTCCTTTAAAGAAAACACCTGGTCTCTCCTGGGCAAGCTTCTCACTGATCTTCACTTTCATTCAGCTGGCAGCGGAGTCGTCGAAATCAAACAAGTCAAACGTTACTCTGTCTGTTCTTCCTTGAACCTTGCTGCTGGGTAGCACTGCAGTGTCTGCACAATGCACATTAGCCAGGATGCAACCTCTGTTTACTCGAATGTCTCTTTCAGACACATATGAACTTGGGACCTTACCCTTCTGGCATAAGCATGGGCTCTAGCAGGCAAAATACTGAAGTTGACCAGCAGTCCCTCTGGCAATTTTCCATCGCCTGGTGCATCCAACATTAATATTTTATTCTTAACATCCTTTCTGATACGGACTCTCCTGTAAGGTACACTGGGCATTTGGCGCCAGGATCAGAGACTCAGGATCCTTCTTCCATACAATTCCGACGGTTCCTCTGGTTCTGTTTTTTTCAGCATCTCTGTGCCTCATAGGCCTTCTTAATTAAAGTCGGAACTCTTAAAGCTCTACTAGTCTTTGACCCTGTTTTCATAACACAACTGTGCCAGCCTTCCAACATATGAGCATTTGTTCCAATCAACAAAGGGACACCATCATACAGTCCAGTGGGGGACACACTAAGGCTGAGGTCTCTACTTGTTCGGCCACTCCCAGCCACGGAGGGTGGGGAAGGACAGCCAAATTCGGATATACCGGAATGAGGTGTAGGCTTCTCACTTAACCCCCATACATGCAGTCCTTCTAATGGTTGTAAGGGTTGTCTGACAAATGCTTTGATACCAATCTTGGAACATAATTGTCACTTGGGAGCCACTGTCTAATTATAGCTCTTGTAGCCCTCCGTTCACCTTTACAGTGGTCTCCATGGAGGGACCCACTATTCTGGACCAGTCTGGAGAGGCGGTAGTGGGGGCCTGGGCAACTGACCTTGCCACAAAAGGACGTGAATTAGCATTTTTGGTGCCCTCACTGGGATCATGTCGCAGTACCTCTTAACCACTGATTTCTTCTCCAAGCTCTCCTTGTAGCCTATATGCAACTTTGTCAGTGTCTTTTGGGGACTGGCATTCCTTTTCATGTGCCCATCTTTCCCACAATTATAGCAAAACATACTTTCTAGTTTGAGCTGGCGGAGGCACACTGGGAGCCAGGGGCGGGGTATTACTAACTGGAAACCTTGGTGCCATCTCTGTCTCTGCGGCGTGATAAGCATTTGGAGACATCTCGTCAGTTTCTCCACTTCCATGGTCAAGAGTCGAGTTCGGAGCTGTTATCAGCAGGAGATACATGGTGGTACCCCCACCTAGCAGATGCAGTCGGATATAGGTCAGGGCCCACGTACTTGCAGGCGTGGCCTTCATAAAGGGACTGTTTTTGAATTCGGATTCTCTCAACAGTTCGCCCCCATTGTGACATATCTTTCCTTGTCAGAGCACTCATTGACTGCCAACCTCTGCCCTTGAACTTCACTTGATGGGTCACCCTCAGTCACTCGGTCTGAGCCGCAGCTATTGGTGCAGGTCCTCCCGAGGTCGTCTTTTCTCAACTCCTCGAATTCTCTCATTAACCTCATCATAGGGAGGGTGGGATTCCAGTCGATCTGCCAGGTGTAACTGAAGCAACAGCAGTTCTGAGAAGGGGCAACTCTAAGGATCCTGTCCAGCCTGGTTGGTCCAGTTCAATCGCTGGCAAACTACCTTTCTGAGGCATTCTTGCAACAATTTTCCAGCGAGATACATACACAGACAACAACTCCCTTGGTACTGTTGTGCATCTCTTACTCTCCACCATAGGTCCTCATCAGAATCTGGGCTCCTATACACATTCTCCAAGGCCTCAAGATAGGCCTGTGCAGTCGCTCAGGGTTACTGGCCTGTTTAGCATGGATGGTAGCCAGGGCAGGACCTCGAGGCTCTCACTAACCCTCTTCTTTTCACCTCCGAGCATTGCCATTCTAGCACTTGGGGCAACATAGTCATCCAGGTCTCCCAGTCATCCTCTCCCTTGGGGGTGGGAGGTGCCAGAGAAGATCCTCAACCTTCGTAAGAGCTGTGACTAATGGCAGGTGCAGAAATAGGAGTCTGCATTGGTTCAGCCACCATTACGGGCACTGGAGCAGGAGAGGGTGTTGGGGAGGAACACCTCAGGTGGAAAGAATAGTTTCTTCAAGTCCTCCACAGTTTTCCCTCTCCCAGCAACCATTCAGCAAATTTCTCCTCAAAAGTTTCAGATAGTGGTGGGGCTGATTCCCCAGGTCTTCTGTCCTTAGTTATCCTCTCCAAGCAGTGAGGGCTCCCTCTGGGGTAATGGTCTGTGGCACTGGGAGCTATCTATGGGATCCTTAAACTCTACTAGGGCCAGGAAAGTGTGGTGAGCAGATTAGCATGCCGACCCACCACCACAGGGTTTTGTAAACCTTCCACCTTGGAAAGTACTCCTGCACAGTGTCCTTATTGATACCGGGGGATGTCCAGGATAAGCATAGCATTTGGGGTCGATCCTCCCCAGTACACCACTCCACCAGCCGGTGCACAGCCACTTGTCGGGTACCATTTTTTCTTAACAGTGGTTCGTAAATATGGCCACTAGAGGACACACAATCCCAGCTGGTGAGCCTCAAGATGTAACCCTAGATGGCGCTATCCCAGGGCTACTACCCCTGCCTGATTTGCCACTAACAGGTTGAGGGCCTGGATCCAATGGCGAGTTGCCTCCACCCAGAGGTCAGGGTTTGCAATAGTTAAACTAACTTGGTCACAGCCCTCTGGGACACTGCAACCCCTTTCTTCCCACTAGTGGCCCACACATATATCAGAATTACCTTCACAGTATACACTTACCCCCAGGTCTGGTTCCGGCACTGGGACCTCCTGTGAAATGAGATACAGTGCAACAATCACAGTACAGTACTTTAACATAGACAAATACCTCAGGCAGTATAACTTTGCTGAAACAAGCAGCTCTGATTTATTTAGGGGATATAACAAGGACAGGGGGAAATCAGGTTAATTAGCTTATCACTCTAATAATCTACCTATGGCTCTGTGCACAGGCCTATCCCTATCAGTTACTGTCCCTGGGTACCCAAGCCCTAGTGGCTAGTCCAAACCGTGGCAGCTGGTAGGGGCCCTTTCACACAGAGAAAAGGAGAATTAAACAGTCAGCAGTACAGTAATTCCATTTGGATTTAATGTGGCAATTCAACAGGAGCAACCCTGAATTAGTACTCACGACCTCCAAATAAGATAGGGTCCTTCAATGTCAGCAGGGCTCACTTGAGGTACACAAACCTCTTCACACATCCATATAAAAGAAAGTACTATACCAGGCAGGCTGCATCTGTATCCCGATCGCAATTACTGCACAATACCGGAGAACACACAGCAGATTCAGTTCCTGACAGACCGAGTGCAATTTTCAGCAATTCTTCCAGTCTTCTACAGGGTGAGCCTGGTTTCTACTCTTCAGAGATCCTTTGATTCTTTTCACAGGACGGATTCAGTCCTAACAAGCTGTTACACAAGCTGCAGACCGAACTCTGGGCCTTACACGCTTTTTGACTAAAACTGCACACTGAAAAAGCACAGGCTCCTTCCTTCTTCACTGCCAAAGCTCAACTGAACTCCAACTGACGAAACCGGCACTTCCTTTGAGTTCCTCCCAGTTCTTGACTGGATTGGCTGTCACTCACAATAGACTGCTGCTGTTGGTCCAAAAGGCACTGAAGTCTAAACTACATCTCCCAGAGTCACTGCCCATACAATCCTCTTGTGGCTGGCTCAGATTATGAGTCCAAGTTCTGATTCGTCCAAGGCATCATTTTAGAGCTAGCTTACCCCACACTGATTGGTCCAGTTCAGCAGTTCAAAACTAGAATGGGGAACTAGCAGACACAGTTCTGACTGCAAAGAAAGCAGGTTAGACAAACTGTAATTTCATTATTACTCTAAATAATTTCTGGCAAACAGTTACATCTTTCAGATAGGTTCCTTTGCACTCCTAGTGACTGCAAAATGAAGTGAATTGGCAGCAGCTCGAGTGGTACTCAGAGAAGCACACAGTCCCCCCATACAAACTAATTATGTCTGCAAGCAGACAGCTCTTAAGAGACAGTACCAGAGGCTCTAAAAACACTCACTGATAAATGGCTTAAATGCCAAACACCATTCAGGCTTGGAGCATTCAAGCAAGCTCCTGGAAGTCTTTTGGGAACCCCCATTTGCAGGGGGGTTACACACTTATACAGACTAGGTAACCCATATGACACAGAACACAATGTCCAACCTCATGTATAAAGTAAAGGATGTTGAAATCCAGCGTACTTCCAACATAATACCATCTCGGGGTTGAACAAGCTCACAAAAGCCAACCACCATTTGGGTTTATGGCTTGTTCGACCCCCTGATGGTATTATTTCTTTGTATACCACGCTCTTGCCATATGCTACAGGGCATGTGGTTGTGCTCTGATATATGCATATCTTGGGGTGCGTTCAACCAGCCAAGGCGTGCATATATCACAGTATGACAGCATGCCTTGTAGTTAACTATCTGTCTTATAAAATGGCAACTTTTTTGGGTGGGGAGTGGAAAAGTGGTGCCCAACTTCTACAGATATGTTAAAAAAAAAACAGGTAATTTTACATATCTGGTTGATCCTGCTAGCTAATAGTCATCTGACTGAGCCTGCAATTTTTCTCTGTCCCTCACTCTTCTGCACTTTCACTGTCATGTGCAGGTTCATTTTCCTTTTCAGTAGTGTGACTGAGTGATTTGTTGCCGTTGAAATAATTTGAGTACTTTAAGTATGTATTAATTTTTTTTTAAAGCAAAAGAAATATAAATCTTGCTGTGTTTAAAGAAGGTGTAAAATTTTGCTCAAAATACAGCCACCGATTTAGTAAATTTGACCAAGCGAGTCAGTGGCGTAACCTCGATAACACAGACACAGGGACGCGTGTGTGTGTTGCTACAGCAACGCTCGCAGTGGCACCAACTCACTCACTCATATTTATTGAGATGCCAACGGCACTTTTAAACTTGACACCTTCTTTGAAATGCAGCAAGAGTTGTTTTTGTTCTGCTTTTGAAAAAAAAAAAAGTGGACACAAAGTTAAAATAATCACACTTTCAGAGGCAACACTGCTTGCTTGGTCACAAGGAACATTTAGAATAAGCCAGAACAGCATGGGTAGTGAAATGAAAAACAAAAACAAAAACAAAAAACCTTTATTGTTGGGGCTTTACTAAAACTTTTTTTTTAGTTAATGCAAACAGGTGTGCCAGTTCTTTTGTGTGCCACCTTCTTTGTACCACTTGTTGTGGGGCTGACAGCGAGCAGGTTCTGAGGGATGCAAAGTAGTGCAGGCATTGGGGAATAATGCACGGTCATGTGGTGTGTTCCATCCAGTCATAAAGCAGGTTTTTCACTACTAGTCAACTGTGTGCAAGAGGTAATGCAGATATACAGCAAATTTGTTTATGGTGTAGGAGGGGGAGGTGGGTAGCGTGTAGTGTGATAGTTCTGAAAGGACTTGAAAAAAATAATTTGAAGCAGCAGTATTTGTCGGCAAACAAATTCATCATATCGTTTTTTTAAGCAAAAAATTTATTTATGACATCCTAAGAGTCATGCTCAGTGTATGTATGTTTAGTTTTGTCAGAAATTGTTAAAACCACTTTTATAGATAATGTTGTAATTAATGACTTGCGTCATTAGAAATGGCCACCACTTCGAATTTTTAAAAATCTCTTCTGCTGACGTTACCTGTTGAATGTACATGCCGGATTCATAATGTGGATGTATTAGGATGGTACTAGCCCATGTTTCTGATGGTAAACAGTACCAGGATATTTCATTTTTTTCATGGTGGGCATGGCGTGAGAGTGCGAACTTTAACCCTTCAAAATTCTGTCTTGGTTCAGGATTCAAAGAAAACAAAAATAATAATGTGTATATATTGTTTGCCAAACAAACATTATTACTAAAGAAGAAGTAAAAAAACATATGGTCAATAACAAATACTGCTGCTTTAAAGTGTCGGATCAGGCTTCAAATGCTGTAGCCCTGACACCCCCAAACAAAAATAATAAAACAGTGGCTTGAACGCTTCCTTCACTGTCTCTGATTAGGCGTACATTAAAAAAATCAAAATGAAATATTTTCTTTAATATTGAGAGAGTCATTAACATTTAGGAGGTGAACTACACTAAGCCATTGCCTCCCATAACAATCCCTCATGCTGGCTGACAGTCCGGAATCGTTCTCCAGTGGACTAATGCAATCAGGCTTCAGATTCGAACAGCAAAAAACGACATTTGTTTCCAAGACAAAAACATAAGCATCCCCAGGTACACATTGTGTGGGGCATATTTCAGATCCTGCCCAAAATGTAATCAGTACGTGTCTGTTGGTAGACAATCATTTAATCTGACTAGAAGAGAAAAGGACTCTATCGGTTTGGAACAAGTTCAGTTAGCAAATGGCTTCGCACAGACGGCTGCTGGGCACTCACCTCTGGTTTAATGCCCACCAAAATGTCAGCAGCATACATCTCGATGAAGGTTAGGATGAAAAACTGGATGAGCTTCAACAACAGTGGTAATGAGTTTTGGAAACATGGTTTCCCCAGTCAGCCATCTTGGATACTATGTGCATTAAAATGTGAAGGAAAAGAACCAACCCCCTCAAGCTTTGGACTCGCAGAGTAACTTTCAGCCATTTAACATTCCTGTGCTTCAGTGTATTCAGCTGTAATAACTGTGTAGAAGCAGGACCAGACTGAAAACAAGATGATACAGTAAATCTCGACAGGCTATCAATAATAAGCTGTAAAATAAATTTACAGACGTGGTGTTACATGAGTTCTAAAAATGACACAGCCAGTGAAAGCCTTCTTTCTAATAGCCAGCCACGTAGACAAATTCAACTATATTAACCTTGTCTACATAATTACATGTGTAATTTTTGTGACACTGTAATGAAGTAAACAAGAAGAAGATTTAACTTATTTTTTTTTTATTCTATTTGTAACCACCAGGAATCCTGTGGGTTTCTAACTTTAGTGAGGTTGCCCGCTGGGAGGGGTCACCAAGTTGCTGGAAACTGCCGCAAGCCATCTATGGCAAAAGAACGCTGCCTCTCAGCAGCTGCCTACAGCCCATCCTGCCTCCCAAAGCAGTGAACCAAGTCATCTGTATGGCAATGTAACGTGCTACGACTGCCTCTTGCCTTATTTTTTTGTTATTTTCTATTTTTAACACCATTTTGCTTCATCAGTTGCCAGGTCCTCCTTTTACCTGCCCAAGCCCTTCTACCTGCCATAGGGGTTCCCCCGTCCTCCAGTGGTCCAACCCACCACTAGCCTCTGCTCACCATCCTCTGTGGAATCCCAGCATGTCCACCGTAGGTGTGACCTCCAAGTTCTCCAAGAAGGAAGGAGGAACGAATGATGTGTGGGACGAGTCAGTAGGGCCCTACTGGGGTGTGGTGGGCAGGGTGAATTTATCAGCCTGGAGCTGCAGGAGTATCTTTTCCCTACTAAGCACTCCCTTATCCCTTCTCAGGGCATTGTCCTGAGGAGTAGCTCAGCAGAACGCCTATCAGAGCCACTGAATAAGTAGGTGAGCCCCGTCCTTCCTTTGGAACTCCCTTACCAGCTCCACTCTTGGCATGTGATGCCATGCCTCTGCATCACTCCCAGGCAAGAAACTGCCTACCAACGTAAGGTTGCTCCAGAGGGACCACTTATTCTTTCCCACATGACATGTACTCTTGGAGCCACCAGGCGGCAGTAATGAAGCAGGAGGTGAACTCCCTCCTTGAGGCAGGAGGAGTCCAAGACGGATGCCCAAACCCCACCTTGCTGGTCGGCACCTGACATCCCTAACTTGGAGTGTGAACTTGGGTCCTCTGAATGGCAAGCAGTACTACTATCGCAGTGCTAGCTAGCCGGCAAACATTCTTAGAGTGGTGCTCCCCCTTCACAAGAGTGGGAGCAAGGCAAAGGCAGGAAAGTACAGACCTGTTAGTTTGACCTCAGTGATAGGGAAAATGATGGAATCACTTGTGAAAAAAAGAACTGTAGAGCACCTAGAGGCTAGCGGGGCACAGGACCCAAGACAGCATGGATTCATAGCAGGAAGGTCATGTCAGATGAATCTAAGAGATTTCTTTGACTGGGTGACCAAAGTAATAGATCAGGTAGGGGCTGTAGATATGGCCTAATTAGACTTTAGAAAGGCATTTGACACAGTACCACACAAAAGATTAATAAACAAGTTAGCCAGCCGGCTCACAGGCACAGCGGTAGTGCTACTGCTTGCGACACCAGCGAACCGGGTTCGGTAGCGAGCCTGGGTAGCTGGAGAGCTGGCTGGGGGAAGAGGGATGGAGTGCCAGCAGGTTGCTCTCCCTCTCCGAGGTGGGGTGGGGTCGGCTGTAAGCCTCGCTGTTATACGGCTAACACCTGGGTAACCGCGGGTGGTGCCAGTGCGGTCGGGGCTGGCGATGCCCGGGAACCTGAGTGGAGTTGCGTCTCAGCCTGCCTCCATCTCACTGGTCTCCCTCAAGTGCTGACGCCAAATGGGGGCAGGACCAAAGAACAAGGGAAAACACCCTGCGCCTGTTTCAGGTGATGAACCCACTGCACCACGACCACACGAGGAATGGGGGCAGACTCCACAGTGCGCGCTCCATGATCGAAATTCGGAGGAGGTTAGAGGGGTCCTCCCCGCCCTGCCCGGGGGGATCATCCAGGGGCTCTAGAGGCAAGTGGAGCAGCGCACCTTAGAAGCAGACTCCTTGGTCCTTAAGTGGAGTAGCTGTGAGGTGCTTGGGGGTTCCAAGAGAGGGACTGGCGCAGAGCAGAGAGGGGGCAAAAAGAGAAAGTAAAAAAATAAACAAGTTAGCCAGCCTGGGAGTGAGTCCCAGGGTGGTAGCCTGGGTAACAAATTGGCTGGACAACAGGACACAGAGGGTAATAGTAAACGGAGCACAGTCTGGAGAAAGGAGAGTTACTAGTGGGGTACCACAGGGTTCAGTACTGGGACCGGTACTCTAATATCTTTATAGGTGACACTGCAGAGAGGCTGGAAGGAAATCTATGCCTCTTTGCAGATGACACAAAGATCTGCAACAGGGTTGATACACAAGGAGGGGTGGAAAGGATAAAAAGGGACTTGGCAAGGCTGGAGCGATGGTCAAGAGTATGGCAACTTAGTTTCAATGCAAAGAAGTGCAAAGTAATGCACCTGGGAAACAAAAACCCAGGGGAAGAGTACACAATGGGAGGGGGGGGGGAGGTATTAACAACAACAAAAATAGAAAGGGACCTGGGAGGTACTCATATCAGATGATCTTAAGGTAGGCAAGCAATGTGAGAAGGCAGTAAGGAGGGCTGGGGGGATTCTGGGATGCACAGGAAGAGGCATCACCACTAGAAAGCAGGAAGTTGTTATTCCTCTGTACAGACAGTTGGTGAGACCCCATCTGGAGTACTGCTTGCAGTTCTGGAGACCCTATCTCACAAAGACAGACAGGATGGAGGCAGTCCAGAGGAGGGCAACTAAAATGGTGCAGGGTCTGCACTAGAAGCCATACGAAGAGAAACTAAAAGAGCTTACTATGTATACCCCCCTTAAGGAAGGGGGGGGGAGACATGACAGAAACCTTCAAGTACCTCAAGGAAATCAACAAAGTCCAAGAGGGTAGCATATTTCAGAAAAAGAGATGCACAAGAACAAAGGGGCACAATTTGAAAATAGAGGGGGGACGGCTCAGGGGCAACATGAGGAAGTATTTTTTCCACGGAGAAGGTGGTGGATGTATGGAACAGCCTTCCTGAGCAGGCTGTGGGGTCAAAAACAGTGGGGGAATTCAAGAATGCATGGGACAGATATAAGGCAATTCTACTAGGGGGTAGGAGGAAGTAGGCTGTTGGTTAACTAGGATCTGCAGCTTATCCATTAGGTAGGGAAATGGACAGACTAGGTGGGCCACGCAGCCCTTATCTGCCGTCAGTGTCTATGTTTCTATGGTGACCTACACACAACTGTATGGGACTTTGTTTCTAAAGCTTTTATTTAGGATTCCGGTATCCACCATGCCTTATGCCTGCCAATATCAGTCTGTGTGTGAATAAAAGAAGATCTAGACTCCACAGATGCTGTGGACATTTACATTTTCAAAAGTTACTGCACCTGATGGGAGCTTGATTTCTCACTGCTCCAGTGTCATAAACCCAGGATTCCATCTTTGTAAGATAAAATTACATTCGTAGAGCAAAAAAGAGACTTACACATTTCTCCCCTGTCCCCCAGTCACCCACCATGTTTGGGTCCTCAATGCTTCACCCTTTCTTTGCATGGGCAAGCAACTGCCTTCTCAATGTAAAATGTCGCTTCATAATCAGCCAGAAGGGGGCTGCGCGAATGCCAAGAGGCCCATGCCCTCCTCCTCCCCTTCCCTGAGACCCAAGTGTCTCACCTCAGCAACCTAGTGGTCCAAAGGCAACAGCAGATCAAGAGAATGCCCAAATTAATGTCTCAGAGGAAATACTTGGTTGGTCCAAAAGCTTAGACATTGTTTTCTTTTTGTAACATCTATGTTGGTCCAATAAAAGGTATCAAACCATTTGCTTCTGGATCTGCAAATTAACATCTAGTGTTTAGATGATGAATACTAGACAGAAGAAGGCTGCCCTCAATGGGAACAGCAAGTTACCAACTTTATATTCATGACAGGTAGCAGTGGGCCCAGGACCAGCAGAATTTTCAAGCACTGCTGCCTGTCCTTAGGCCTGACAATACAGAACAATATGGTTTAAGCAACACCGGCTATGCCTTATGAACATCAAAGGATGACCACAGCTCTGCAGTGGAACTGCTTTTTCGGCAAGGCACTGACTGGAAAAACAGTGGCATCCACCACTGTTCATCAGGTTTTGGATCCCTTCACAAGCATATTAATTTGTGAAAATCAAAATCTGTGGGGACCTATCGCTGTCCCTCCTCACCTTGACCGGTATGACACAATCCAGGTTTGCAACTTCCAAAGGGCTGAGCACAGTCATTCAGAAGCAAACCCTGCTTAAAAAGCTACTCAAGAGGAGACTATACAGGCTGAGAAATCAGCCTCAGATGGGAATTCAGACACAGCAGCAGAATGTGTGGGTGTAAAGGCAGACACTGAAGAACGTGCCTTAAATTATAGATGGGAACTCCTGTGTCAGAAACCTACTGAAAAAAATGGATTGGGAAAATCCTGTGCTGTGATTGGTGGATAACTGTTATTCCGAGCAAAACCACACATTTTGGTTTCAGTTTCTTCAAACAGTACCACAGTATGGTACCATTTCAAGGAACCAGAACTAAAATACACTTTAAAGCACTTCACCTGTGCCAAAGTTTCAAGACCCCCACCCCAACCCCCAGTAACAGGAAAACAGTTTTACATCTGTTTTTTTTTTTTTAATTAAAAGTTTATTGATTTTTCCACACACCATACATATAGTGGTCAATCAGAACATGCAGTAAAGTACAGTTACGTAAGAACTTACCGTAACAGTAGATCTTTGAGAGAGGCTTTTGCAGTAGGTAATTACATATAGAACTGAAGCCAGCAGGCGTCAGGACTCCGCGGAAAAATTTCTAGCTAGCAGTCTCTGGTGGGGGACTACCCCCACGTCAGGTGACCGATGTCAGTATAAAGGGGTGGTCCCCCACGCCCGCCTTCCAGTTCTTTCCCACCAAAGGCCAAAAGTCGAGATGAGAGAGAAGCAGATATTGCCCTTCCTAGAAAAGGAGCTGAAAAAGCTGAGGGGATGGAGGGTGGGAAGGTATTACCTACTGCAAGAGCCTCTCTCGAAGATCTACTGTTACGATAAGTTCTTATGTAACTGTACTATCTTAGTTCGAGAGGGCTCTTTCAGTAGATAATTACATACAGGACTGAGTCCCAAGCAGTCCGGAACAAAGAGAAGCTCACGGGAGGAGGAAACTACTCATACACAGATCCTCTGGTTGTGAAGGTCTTAGGAAAGAAGATCTTGCAGAACAACCAACCCGAAGCCAGCTCTACGGCGAGAGGCAATGTCCAAACTGTGATGTTTCATAAAGGTATGGACAGAAGCCGGCCCGCCAGCGCAGCGGTTGGATTTCCACTTGCGACGCCGGTGACCTGGGTTCGGGAACAAGCTCAGGTCGTCGGAGGGCCGGCCGGGGGTAGAAGGATCGAGTGTCCCACGACTGCTCTCCTTCTCCAGGGGGAGGGCGAGGGATGTCGCCGATGCATGGGGACACCTGGTGGAGGCCAGGAGTACCTCAGCATACGGGACAGAAAGGTTTCCAAGGGGCGGGATGGACGCTGACGTCATTGCACGTTCCGGCCCCTCTAAGGGGAGAAAAATCTCAGCCCGCCTCTCGCCGCCTAAATGATGCCCGCCCCTCGGGCTGCTATCAGCTCCCAGGCCGACTCCCGCCATATCCCGTTGTTCGTGGCACCCAAAGGGGATGGGTGCCATGTCTCCGCCCTGGGGGGTAATCCAGGGGGTCCCGGGAGTACGGCTCATGTGGGGATGCCACAGTCAAGGGGTCCGTGACCGGGCGGACGACTGGCGGAGAGAGGAGGGGGAGCAAAAAAAAAATAAAATAAAGGTATGGACAGAAGTCCAAGTGGTGGCTGCACAGATGTCAGCTGCCGACACATTCTTAAAACAAGCAGCAGAGGCAGCGACACCCCTATCTGAGTGACCTCTGACTTGACCTGGCAAGGTCTTATGATATTTGTCATTAACAGAAAGTGATACAATGAGCCAACCATTTTGAAAGGCATTGCTTAGAAACAGCATTGCCCTCTCTTTTGTGAGAAAAAGGGACAGTTGATCAGTCTTTCTGAGATCTTTAGTCCTACTGGTGTAGTATCTCAGAATCCGGTGAACGTCCAGAGTATGTAAGAGGTACTCCCCTTGATTGGAATGTTGCATAAAAAACGCAGGCAGTTCCATGGACTGATTCAGCGTAGATTCCGCTACCACCTTAGGGAGAAACTTAGGGTTGGTATGCAGAGCCACACGCTCCTTGTGGAAAATCAAGTACGGGATTTTGCACATTAAGGCATGAAACTCAGAAATTCATCGAGCGGAGGTAATGGCCACCAGGAAGAGAGCCTTCCAGGAAAGGAACTTAAGGTTTGCTGATGCTGCCGGCTCAAAGGGAGGCAGGGTAAGCTTCTCGAGAATGAAATTCAAGTCCCAAGGAGGGGCAGATGTGCGAATGGGGGGCCTCAAGTGGAGAACCCCTCTAAGGAAGGTCTTAGCGACTTCCAGCTGCGCAAAAGACCTGTCCCCAAACGGAACATGGTAAGCAGAAATGGCTGCCGTGTGAACCTTCAAGGAGGAGTGACTGAGACCCAGATCGAAGAGGTGATACATGTAATCCAGCAGCCTCCCTACAGAGCAGGAGATTGGCTTGAAAGCTCTGGAAGAGGCCCAAATGGAGAACCTTTTCCATTTCATGGCGTAAGTGGAAAGAGTGGAGGGCTTTCTGGCCTCCACTACAATCTCTGCCACCTGTGACGAAAACCCCAAACCGGGTTTGAATCACGTCTGCAGGAGCCATGCATGCAGCTGAAAGGATTTGAGTCCTGGATGGAACAGGGTCCTCTGATCATGGGTCAACAAAAGTTGCGACAGAGAAAGAGGAAGAGGAAGCTCCTCTGAGTACTGTTGCAGAAGAGAGAACCAAACTTGCCTGGACCAGAATGGAGCGATGAGGATCATGCATACTCCTTCCGAATAGAGTTTGTGTGGGACCCTCAGGATCAACGGGATCGGGGGGAAAGCATAGACGAATCTGCCCTTCCAGTTTAGAGACAGAGTGTCTCTCCAAAACATTCTGCACCCTGGAGCGAGCGAGCAGAAGACAGGAAGTTTTGCATTGAGAGAAGAGGCAAACAGGTCTACCTGAGGGGTTCCCCAGCGAAGGAAGACATCGTCTACTACCCCCGATCCAGTTCCCATTCATGCGCTTGGGCGGATGACAGGCTGAGGTGGTCTGTCAAAGTGTTCTCGACCCCCGGAACATGAACTGCCGTGAGGTGAAGATTGTGAAGCCTCGCCCAATCCCAAACTCGCATCATTTCCCTGCAAAGAAGGTAGGAACGGGTTCCTCCCTGTTTGCCGATGTACCACACTACACACATGTTGTTGGTCTGAACAGCCACATGACCGGGAAGCAGGTGCAGATGCAGAGCTTGTAAGGCGTACAGGACGGTCCTCAGGTCGAGTACACTGATGTGAAGAGTCTGCTCGAGCCTGGACCAAGAGCCCTGGGTCCGATGAGATCCCAGGTGGGCTTCCCAACCCTCGGCCGAGGCGTCTGTCGTTAGGATTTGGGAGGGGGGGAGGAAGACAGAAGGGAACTCCCCGGCAAAGGTTCTCCTGAACCATCCACCATTGCAAGTCCCGAACCATCAGGGAGGAGACCAGGATCTCGCGATCCAAGTCGCCCACCAATTAATCCCACTGAGACCGAAGCATCCACTGAGAGATTCTCATGTGGAGCAGAGCATGAGGCACCGTCAGAATGGCAGCCGCCATGAGCCCGAGAAGGTGAAGAACTGACCTGATGATGACACGCCTGCGGTTGGACAACAGGCTGGCCTGAGCCTGAAGGATGGCCACCCTGTCCAAAGGCAGGAAGGCCATACCGGAAGTCGTATCCAGTATCGCCCTGATAAACTGGAGTCTTTGAGATGGGATCAAATGGGACTTGGCCTGGTTGATGGTAATACTCGAGCTGATGAAAACCTGCAGGGTAAGGGAAAGGGAGCACAGGAGATCCTCCCTGGATGAGGCCACCAGGAGCCAATTGTCCAGGTAAGGGAAAACCTGAACCCCCTGGTACGCAGGTGGGCCACCACCACAGAGAAGCATTTGGTAAATACTGGGGCCGAGGAGAGACCAAATGGGAGGGCCCTGAACTGGTAGTGGTCCCCCTGAAAAGAAAACCGAAGGTATCTGCAGTGGGATTTGCGGATAGGGATATGCAGGTAGGCATCCTGCATGTCCAGGGCACACAGCCACTGTCCTGGCCTTAAGGAGGGGCAGAAGACTCTGCAGAGGGAGCATTCAGAACCTCTTGTACTCCACGAACAGGTTCAGGGAGCTAAGGTCCAGGATTGGCCTCAAGTCGCCTGATTTCTTCAGAACCAGGAAGAAATGGGAATAGTAACCAGTCTCCCTGAGGTGGAGGAGGACGGGGTCTCTCGCCGCCTTCTGAAGAAGGACGGAGACTTCTTCCCGAACCAGAAGAAGGTGTTCCAGGGAGTAAGATGACCTTGGAGGGGGTTTTCTGGGAGGTTTCTGAAGAAACTCTATAGAGTGCCCTTCCGCTATGAACTGGAGCACCCAAACGTCGGACGTGATCCTCTCCCAACCCGGTAGATGCAGGGAGAACCTCCCCCCTACCGGTTCCTCTGGAAGACCCAGGGGCTGTGGGATAGGAAAGGAGTCAGGTGGTGTGAGGCAGCGCCACAGCTGGAGCTCCTGCTGCTAATTTGGACGGGGGGGGAGGGGGCTTCGCACCCTGAGGGGCCCAGCGTTTATTGGCCCGCTTCCCTTGTGGTTTCGCCTTGGCCCGTGCCCACTTGAAGGGCTCTGTACAAGTCGCCCACCTCCTTGAGAGCAGTGCCCTTCTCACGCAGTCCGGTGATGATATCCTTGACATCACCACTGAACAGTACCGAACCCCTGAAGGGTGCGTCCTGGATTGCAGACTGCACTTCAGGGACCAAACCCGACACTGTGAGCCAGGCGTGACACCGCAAAGCTGCGTCAAACACCGAGCTCCTCCCAGCAGAGTCCACTGCATCATATGAAGCGCAAAGCATGTGCCTACTGGCTGAACGAGCAGATCGGACCAGGTCTGCCACTTCCTTTTTGGTCTGTGACTCAGGAAGGGAGTCCAGTTTAGCATCCACCTCGCTAAGGATGGCCTTCTGGTAATCCCCCATGTGGGCGACGTAGTTCAAGGCCCTAATACCCAGAGTGGAAGAAGCGAAGACCTTCTTCCCATACTGGTCCAGAAGGCGGGATTCCTTATCGGGCGGTGACTAGCTGAAATGCTTAGGATTGGCTGTCCGGCCGTGGGCGGCACTGATCACAACCGAGTCCGCTTTGGGGTGAGAGGTAAGAAACTCAACACCCTCAGGAGCCTGATATAGCCTGTCCGCCTTCCTCGGAAGGGGGGCTATGGTGGAGGGTTGCTTCCAGATAGTGGAAAAAAGGTCCGCGTGAGGCTCGATCCAGGGTGGAACCAAGGTAGGAGCGACCTCCAGCAGATCCAAATGGGCACCTAGCTTCTGCCACTGTGGACCTGGCTCCAAAGAGTGCCACTGATGGATGGCCTGGATTTTGCGCAGCAACTCCGTAAAGGAAGGATCCTCCAGAGGAGACTTCAGAGGGGTCCTCAGCCTGGGCTTATCCGGACAGCGGGGCTCGTCATCCAAGTGGAAGCGCCCATCGGAGTCATTAGAAGGCTCCAAGGAGGATAAGGAAGAGGAAGACTCCACCTCCTGATGCAGGGGAGGAACGGAACCCTTGGGAGCCCTCGGGGAAGCGTATCCAACCCCGCTTTGGAACCGGAGGGCTCACCTCTGGTATCCGGAGTAGGGGAGGGAGTCTCTCGTCTCCGACGTAGGGGGTCCGGAACTGACATCAGAAGATGACTCTCTGCCTCCCTAGTGAGCTGAGCTTTGGCCTCAGACCACCAGGAAGCCAGAGTCTCCTTCAAATCCACTGGTAGCTGAGAGGGCGGTGGAGGAAGAGGGGGATATGGATACTGAGTGTATCCATAAGGAGTGTATCTGTAACTGGACAGTGGGTAACCCGGTGTCTGGTAATGAAGCACCGTGTACTGTGGTACTGGATAGGCCGGCGTCAAGTACTGAGGCACCGGATACTGCGGACCCCGGGGGTCTG
The DNA here is from genome assembly GCA_016271365.2 of Neoceratodus forsteri. Lineage (NCBI taxonomy): Eukaryota > Metazoa > Chordata > Ceratodontiformes > Ceratodontidae > Neoceratodus > Neoceratodus forsteri. Next base: position 151,352,250 of record CM028131.1, on the reverse strand, counting down.
CCGGGGCAGACGGCCCGGCAGGGTGCCCAGCCGGCGGGCCTGGAACTGGAGGGCCAGCAGGCCCGGCGTGGCAGCAGCATCCGGGAGAGGGATGTCATCCGGTATAGGCAGGACCAGCGTCGGGGCTGGAGTCTGGGGAACCAACGTCAGATTGTCCGGCCCAGCGGGAGGGAGACCTGACAGGGATGCAGAAAGATCCTCAGCATCGCCCCGGGAATGAGGGGAAAAATCCCAGGGGCAGGCTGAGGAGACCCAGGGTGCCCGGAGGGCAGCGAAGGCTGCGGGGAGCTGGGAACTGCGGACGGAATAGGGTTCAGCATCGGCTTGGCCACTATGCGGTCATCGGGCAGCCCAATGTCCAACTTATCAGCAGAGTCCTGGCGGACATCAGAGGAGCAGACGTCCGACTTAGTGGACCCTTCGCCCAAGGCAGGCCACAAAGGAAGGGCGGTCTGGTTGGGTGGAACAGCGGCTGTGCGCCGCACAGAAGGGTCGAGCGACTTAGCGGCCATTTCCGGGAGGGCGTCAGAGGAGCTGATGGCTGGCTTACTGGAGCCACTCGCACCAGTAGGCCAAACAGCGGCGGCCTTACCGGGAGTGGGGGCCTCCAATAGCCCAAAGGGCCCAAGCGTGAGCCAGACAGGCGGGCCGACGCTGTCTTGGTAACCTCCAAGACGGCCATCGCGGAGCGGTCCCCTGGGGGGACGTTACATGTGATACGGCGACTCCAGCCGAAGTCGCAGTGCATGAGGAGCCCCAGTCCCGATGCCTCTCCCTGTCCTTCTTCTTACGATGGCGTTTGGGGGAAATAGAAGCCTGACGGAGCTTTTTCAACTCCTTCTCCATGGAGGTCATTTTCTTTTTAAGGATGTGGGCCTCCAGGGACTGCTGCCTCTGTCTGCGGGTGGCGGCGCTGAATTTCAGGTAATGCTGGCACTTCTCCACCTGATGGTCCGGGCCCAGACAGAAGAGACACTGGGAATGGCCATCCTTGTGCAGCAGTTGGGCACCGCACAAGGCGCACTCGTTCTTGTGCTCGGAGGGTGTAGGGGACGACATGCAGCACCACAAAAGTAAACCATTTATCGAATTAAATCGAGAAAAAATGACGGCAGAACCACCGACGACAGGCTGATGAGCGCTTAACTTTACCGCGAGGCGCTGACACGAGCCAACGGCGGGAAAGAACTGGAAGGCGGGCGTGGGGGACTGCTCCTTTATACTGATGTCGGTTACCTGACGTGGGGGCAGTCCCCCACCAGAGACTGCTAGCTAGAAATTTTTCCGCGGGGTCCTGATGCCTGCCGGCTTCAGTCCTATATGTAATTACCTACTGCAAGAGCCCTCTCAAAGTAAGATCAATGTTTACATTGACTCTAAATCCTCCCCCCCTTCCCACCTAACCCTTCCCCTCCTAACATACCCTCCTCCCCTACATGGCATCCAGCTAGCGAGTTTCAGTTTGTTCCAATGGAGCCAGAGTGTCTCATCAACGCCAGACTAAAGGGAGTACAGTGTGTAAATTGTGCCCCATACTTTTTCAAATCCAGATAATCTGTTATTGAGGCTAGCAATCATCTTTTCTGTCCGTAGATTATGCAATAGTTCTTGTAAACACGTACATCTATGTTTCAACAGTAGTTACTAGTTGTTGTCTTGGGTTTTTTTTTGTCAAGTTTGTTTGCACTTTACATGTAAATAGCAACACACATCTTATAAGTGCAACAACACACTAGTGTCTGTGGGATGAGGTCAGTATACCTCAGTTACTGGCGATTGATGCCCACTAGCTTCTCCTCATGTTCCAACACCTATATATATAGTCTATACTGAGCACAGACCACACTCTATCAACTTATGTCCATTATCCAGTCCGAGAACAAGTTATAGTTCCTTCAGAGCGCCATCAATTCTTAGGTGCAATAGTGCATTTCAGCAAGTCCTCTGCACTCTAGTGGCATCACAGAGTTTGACTTATTTATTTTTTTTGCCTGCACTTGAAATCTTTTGAGAAGAACTGTTTCGTGCTATACAGTAAATGATACCACTCCCACTGCTAAAGTGAAGGATGACACACTGCAACCTAGTGGCTGGAATGCAGAGCTGCAAAAAGCTTAAGATTCTGTACAGCCAGTTGGTCAACATCGACACATTTAAAGGAGCAGTGAAACAAAATTGGGCAAAACATTTGACCCTACCTTTTATTCACTATAAAATATTCCAGGTATCTTCCAGTTCCATTTTGTGGTAAAATGTTCTAGCTTCAACAGAATGTGAGCATTTTATAAATGTTTTAGTTTATTTTTTCCCCTCAAAAAAAAAAAAGATAGCCACTATATCTGATGCAGAAATACTATTGTAGCTTTGGATCGAGAAAATAACAAATAACTGTTAGTGCGCAGCACACAAGGTACCTAGAAAAGTAGATCTGACAGGTATGCTAATAAGCTTCTTAACTGTAGGTGAAACTAGCTTTCTGGACAAAGATTTTTTTCAGTGCACTCTGCTTTACCAAGTCACTTAACCCCTATGTGTCTGCCTCTCAGTTTACCTCTTTGTGATTTATTCCCCCTCCCTTGGTCTCTTGCACCTCACTGAGCATGCCTAATTGCTGCTGGAGCTGTTCACCTACTGTAAAGAGCATGGGATGCAGTGAGCATAAAAAGCTATACGGAAATCCATATTGTGAGGGCCAGTGTTGCAGTGACAGTGTTGTGCTGCACCAGGGGAGAACAAGGGTTTGCATGCAAACCCAGAAATCTCACACTACAGCAGGCTGCGTTCTGCACATAGCACAGAGGTGAGGCACTCAGCTCTCCGCATTCACGCATCTCCTACCGGCTGACCACGAAGCGGCATTGATCGGGAAAAATCTCACAGTAAAATCTTTGTGTAGCACATGAGGTGAGTTAGGCAGTATTTTTTACTCACCAAAAAGACACACATACACATATATAATTATAGTTCTACCTTTTTATCTTTTGCTACTTTTCTGTCTTATGTTCTTTTTCTTGCTTGTGGTTCTTCCTCTTCAGTTCCTTCTTCTGTTTTACATTCCATCTTTTTGCAGTTACTTTCTTTTTCCTCTGTCTTCCCTTTTTAGATTTGTGGTTCAAAACACAGTTGTAAACCTGCAGATCCAGGTTTGAAACCCAGAACTGCGGCATATCCCAGCATACTGAAAACTGCAGCAACATTTTCTCCCCTCTCTCAGGGATTGTACAGTGCAAATGTCATACCCCCAAAGTACTTCCACCTCACAATGCCGGTACAGTACCTTAGCCATTAATGCCACAAGTTCAACATGGTATGCTAGCATCTCTCCTGACTGAGCAAAACGCTACTGATCCAAGATACCAGAATTCAGACCCAGCTGTCAGACAGCATAAGGAATGATGTGTTGAACACTTCTCAGAATCTACCACTGTAGCCAGCCTGATGGTGTAGAGGGCTGAGGCAATGTAATGCGCTTCATCTCTCCAATGGTACGCTGAGTGGGTGGATTGGGGCTGGTGACCCGACTTTGGGAACAAGCTCAGGTTCCCAAGGGTCAGTGGGTGGGTGGGGGTGCTGGAAGAGGACTGAGCAGCTGCTTGGCAGCTCTCCTCTCCCAGACTGTAGAGGTAAGCCATCCCAGCTCTTGGCTGCCACTAGGTAGCGGTTCGGTGGCAGTGCCGAAGTTCGGGGAAGGGGGGCTGGTGGTACACTGAGTGGGTGGATTGGGGCTGGTGGTTCCAGAGTGCATCTAAGGAAAACTAATGGGGGACCGGAGCACCTTGGCCCACCCTACTGCTCCAGCAGACAGAGGAGGAGGAATGAAGGGGGTGAGCAGGCCAGGGACAGTGCTGAACAAGCTGTCTGGTCCAGCCCAGGAGCATAAAAACCTTTGTTTAAAATAAATAAATAAATCTACCATTGCCTCCTACCTTTCAACTACAGTGGTAGTCAATGTCAGCAAGAGTGCCATCGGCACTGTGCTTCATGGGTGCCCCCCCAAAGCAAAAGTTTTCAAGTGGTCTTGACACTGATGACTTACTGTTCCAAAGGTGTGGCAACATGGAGGAGATTCTCTCAAGATCTACTGTTACAGTGAGTAACTGTTCTTTCTTCATCAAGGATATCTCCTACACTGAGCCACACCTTTGGAACGATTCCCAAGCGGTGCAAAGTACACAGGAAGGATAGCAAGTCTGATATGCAATCAGGACAGAAGGCCTTGCATCACTGCAAGACCAATGCCAGCACATCTATGAGAGACGATGTCTACACTGTACTGATTAGTGAAAAATATGTAGTGTTCCACGTACAGCAATACATACGTCAGCTGTAGAAATATTCTAAAAGGAAGCAACAGAAATGGCCATATCATGTGTAGAGTTGCCATGGACAGCACCAAGAGGTTCCTTACCATACTTCCTATAACAGAACACAGCCAGCCAGACAGACATTTGGACAGGTGCCCGAGACCAAGCAGGTGCCCACATGTCAACCGCAACTTCCACCTATAGGGCCACAAGCTGATAAGCAGGCCTGGCAGCAGTTGCAACCTTCTTACTGCCCTTAGGGCAGTCCTTCGGGTCCCGTTCCGAAGGTTGCCCCAGCGAAAGCTGGAGCTTCCTGTCCTCAAGGGACTCAGGAAGCATGGATAGACAAAGGCCACACCTGGCCATGTTGTACTGCCTGTCCAGGCATGTGTCTTGCGGGTCGATGACTGACGTCTTTTGCTGGCACTGAACGCAAAACTTGAACCTCAGCTTCCGTTGCTCCATCGATAATCCATAAGGGGAGTCAAAGGAAACAAGGAAATACAGTTCATAGAACCCTAAAAACTTCAAAAGCAAAGTATGCCTATGGTGCAGAAAAGTCCAAAGGAAGAGCTGCGAAGGAGGTGACCTATTCTTCTAGTGGAGAAAAAAATCTGACGTCTCTGGTGGAGTCGGGGGGATATACCGCCTGGGTGGTGGGAGGAGCTTTTCTGAAAGCCGTGCAGCAAATCAGCTCTTCCAGTGCAACTGCCAGTGTGAATAGTGAACAAATCCATGCCCCTAGAACAAGGCAGTTTTGTGCTGTGTGGGTACACAAAAAGGTCCAAATCTGGATGACTCCGTGTTGTGAAGAGGTCATTCACCACAGAGATCAGTAGTTCCCATTTGTGCACCAGGGGGCTGAGACCTGTTTAGCCTATGTGCCAAAACATTTTGGACACCTAGGAGAATGCACCCAATAGCTGAAGCCCATGAAACATCACCTAGTACCACTCTCTCATTGCTTTACTGGACAGGGTATAAGAGTAAGTGCACCCCCCACACTTGTTTCAGGACACTGACATTGTCTAAATCAGCAAAGAACCAGGGCTGAGGTGTTTCTGGAAAGACTGGTGACTAAGAAAATGAGCCAGTATCTCCAGGATACTGACATGGAGATCTGACTCTTGATCAGTCTAGGACACTTGAGTCTGATGGAAGCCAAGATGAGCACCCCAGCAGGACCTGAGGCATCCGTTGTGAGGATCTGCATGGGAGCTGGGGGACAGAATGCTCTGTAGCAGGTTCTGGTGGTCCATCCACCATATAAGAGCATGGCGAAGAAAGGACATGATGAGGATCATTTGTTCCAGCTCATTTGTCACTTAATCCCATTATACTCGAAGAGTCCAATTTGGTATACACATCTGGAGATGGGCAAAAGGGACCGTAATGATGGCAGCAGTCATATGCCCCAGGAGATGTAACGTCGTCCCAAATGACATGTCATGAGGTCTATGTATTCGCTGTGCCTGGGCACCCAAGGGCCTTCACCCTGTCTGCAGGTAGAAAGATGCTGCCCAACACCATGTCACGCATCTCACCTATATATTGGCAGTGCTGACAAGGAACACATATGGAATTCGATGCATTCATCATGACACCCAGTTCTTTGAACAACATTTTTTGGACAATTTTGGACAATATGTACATAATCATTTCCCTGGACAGGGCCTTCAGCAGTCAGTCACCCAGATACAGTAAGACATAAAGCACTTCCCTTGGGAGGGTGGCTGCCACCACCACTAAGCATTTGGTAGCTACCCTCGGTGCCGAAAATAAGCCAACCGGCAAGACTTGGAACTGATTGTGGCTGCCCTTCAGCACGAAGCACAGGGACTGCCTGCTGCATTTGCAAATTCTGTTGTGAATGTATGCATCCTTCATGTCCATTGCACAAGGCCAGGTGGAATGAGAGCCTGGAGAGACACCATTCGAAACTTTTTTTATTCAACACACATGTTTAAGGCTCTCAAGTCCAGTACAGGACACAGATCTCCTATCTGCTTGGGAACCAGGAAGTATCTGCAATAGAACCCTTTGTTTCTTTCTTGGGGAGGAACAGGTTTGACAGCTTGTTTGTTTATAAGCGACTGAACCTCCTCTAGCAGGAGGGACAAGAAGCCTGGAGGATAATGACAAGGAGGTGGAGGATGAACTGGAGAGGTAGACAGCAACTCTAGAGAATGCTCCTTTTCCACTATTACAGGAGCCATTCATCTGCAGTGATCTTCCTCCTCTTTGCAACATGAAGGGAGCGCCATCTCCCCACCTGCACCCCCAGAGGCAACAGTGGAGGAGGAAGAAGTGATGAGTCTGAAGGTACCAGGAGCAGCGGGGGCACAGCCTTGACTGTCCTTTGGGTACCTCTGCATGGGCACTGAAGGGGGGGGGCCAGGGAGGGGACCACCACTTCGATTTTGTGTATAGGGCTGCTGATGTAAGGCACAACCACCACGGCAGCAGGTTGTCGAAATGAACCCCTACCATGCCCCTGATGGGTTGAGAAGTCAGAGCTCTGAGTGACCTTAACGTCATCCTTGAAGACTGAAGCTCACAAAGAGCATTTTCAGCATCACCCCCAAAAAGCCCGGTACCTCTAAAAGGGACATTCAGCACAGCCTGTTGTACATGAGTAGCAAATTCAGCCACTCTAAACCAGGAGTATCTCTGAACTTGTATGCCGAAGGCAGCAGCCGTGGCAGAGGCATCAGAAGCATCATATGCAGAGCATAACAGATGCCTTCCAGTATCCACACCATCCGAGGTAGCTTTAAGCAAGTCAGTCTTGGCAGGATGATCAGTTAGAGACTGAATGATAGAAGCATAGAATTTGACGGCAGATAAGTGTAACCCCCCTGCAAATGGGGGTTCCCAAAAGACTTCCAGGAGCTTGCTTGAATGCTCCAAGCCTGAATGGTGTTTGGCGTTTAAGCCATTTATCAGTGAGTGTTTTTAGAACCTCTGGTACTGTCTCTTTAAGAGCTGTCTGCTTGCAGACATAATTAGTTTGTATGGGGGACTGTGTGTTTCTTTGATTGAGTACCACTCAAGCTGCTGCCAATTCACCCCATTTTGCAGTCACTAGGAGTGCAAAGGGAACCTGTCTGAAAGATGTAACTGATTGCCAGAAATCATTTACAGTAATAATAAAATTACAGTTTGTCTAACCTGCTTTCTTTGCAGTCAGAACTGTCTGCCTAGTTCCCCATTCTGGTTTTGAACTGCTGAACTGGACCAATCAGTGTGGGGTAAACTAGCTCTAAAATGATGCCTTGGACGAATCAGAACTTGGGACTCATAATCTGAGCCAGCCACAAGAGGATTGTATGGGCAGTGACTCTGGGAGATGTAGTTTAGACTTCGGTGCCTTTTTGGACCAACAGCAGCAGTCTATTGTGAGTGACAGCCAATCCAGTCAAGAACTGGGAGGAACTCAAAGGAAGTGCCCGGTTTTGTCTGTTGGGAGTTTCAGTTTGAGATCTGAAAGTGAAGGGGAAAGAAACCCTGTGCTCCTTCAGTGCACAGTTTCAGTCAAAAAACGTGTGCAAGGCCCAGAGTTCCGGTCTACAACTTGTGTAACTGCTTGTTAGGACTGAATCTGTCCTGTGAAAGAATCAAAGGATCTCTGAAGAGTAGAAACCAGGCTCACCCTGTAGAAGACTGAAGAAATTGTTGAATTACACTCGGTCTGTCAGGAACTGAATCTGCTGTGTGTTCTCCTGGTTATTGTGCAGTAATTGCGATTGGGATACAGATGCAGCCTGCCTGGTATAGTGCTTTCTTTTTTACCATATAAATGTGTGAGAGTCTCTTGGAGATCAAAAGTAGCCCTGCTGACATTGAAGGACCATATCTTCTTTGGAGGTCGTGAGTACTAATTGGGGTCGCTCCTGTTGAATTGCCATTAAATCCAAATGGAATTACTGTACTGCTGACTGTTTAATTTTCCTTTTCTCTGTGTGAAAGGGCCCTACCAGCTGCCACGGTTTGGACTAGCCACTAGGGCCTGGGTACCCAGGGACAGTAACTGGTAGGGATAGGCCTATGCACAGAGCCATAGAGTAGATAAAAGTGATAAGCTAATTAACCTGATTTCCCCTGTCCTTGTTATATCCCCTAAATAAATCAGAGCTGTTTGTTTCAACAAAGTTATACTGCCTGAGGTATTTGTCTATGTTAAAGTACTGTACTGTGATTGTTGCACTGTATCTTATTTTACAGGATGTCCGGTGCCTGAACCAGCCTTGGGGTAAGTGTATACTGTGAAGGTAATTCTGCTATATTGTGTGGGCCACTAGTGGGAAGAAAGGGGGGTTGCAGTGTCCCAGAGGGCTGTGACCAAGTAAGTTTAACTATTGCAAACCCTGACCTCTGGGTGGAGGCACCCGCCGTTGGATCCAGGCCCCTCAACCTGTTAGTGGCAAATCAGGCAGGGGTAGTAGCCCCTGGGATAGCGCCATCTAGGGGTTACATTTTGGAGGCTCACCGCTGGGATTGTGTGTCCTCTAGTGGCCATTTTACAAACCACTGTTAAGGAAAATAAATAAATAAATAAATAAATGGGTACCCGACAGAAGTGGCTGTGCACGGCTGGTGGAGTGGTGTACTGGGGGGAGATCGACCCCAAAATGCTATGCTTATCCTGGACATCCCCTGGGTATCAATACAGGACACTGTGCAGGAGTACTTTCCAAGGTGGAAGGTTTACAAAATCCTGTGGTGGTGGGTCGGCACGCTAATCTGCTCACCCACACTTTCCTGGCCCTAGTAGAGTTTAAGGATCCCATAGATAGCTCCAAAGTACCACAGACCATTACCCCAGAGGGAGCCCTCACTGCTTGGAGAGTGATAACTAAGACAGTAAGACCCGGGGAATGAGCCCCCACCACTATCTGAAACTTTTGAGGAGAAATTTGCTAAATGGTTGCTGGGAGAAGGAAAACTGTGGAGGACTTGAAGAAACTATTCTTGCCACCTGGGGTGTTCCTCCCCAACACCCTCTCCTGCTCCAGTACCGTAATGGTGGCTGAACAATGCAGACTCCCTATTTCTGCACCTGCCGTTAGTCCGACTCTTACCGAAGGTTGAGGATCTTCTGGGCACCTCCCACCCCCAAGGGGAGGATGACTGGGAGACCTGGATAGACTATGTTTGCCCCCAAGTGCTAGAATGGCAATGCTCGGAAGCCAAAGCGAAAGAGGGTTAGTGAGACCTCGAGGGTCTGCCTGCTACCATATCCGCGCGCTAAACGGGGCCAGTAACCCTGCGAGTTACTGCACAAGCCTATCTTGAGGCCTTGGAGAATGTGTATGGAGCCCAGATTCTGATGAGGACCTATGGTGGAGAGTAAGAAATGCACAACAGTACCAAGGGAGTTGTTGTCTGTGTATGTCTCTCGGCTGGAAAAATTGTTGCAAGAATGCCTCAGAAAGGGTAGTTTGCCAGCGATTGAACTGGACCGAACCAGACTGGACAGAATCCTTAAGTCTGCCCCTTCTCAGAACTGCTGTTGCTTCAGTTACGCCTGCAATCGACTGGAATCCCCACCCTCCCTATGATGAGTTAATGAGGAAATTAGGAGTTGAGAAAAGGCGACCTCGGGAGGGACCTGCACCAATAGATGGCTATGACCGAGTGACTGAGGGTGCTATCAAGTGAAGTTCAGGGCAGAGGTTGGCAGTCAATGAGTGCTTGATAAGGAAAAGATATGCCACAATGGGGTGAACTGTTGAGAGATCCGAATTCAAAAACAGTCCCTTTATGAAGCCACGCCTGCAATCGGGCCCGACCTATATCCGACTGCATCTGCTATGGGGTGGGGATACCCACCCATGTATCTCCTGCTGATAACAGCTCGAACTCGATTCCTTGACCATGGAAGTGGAGAAACTGACGAGATGTTCCAATGCTTATCACGCCAGCAGACAGAGATGGCACCAAGGTTTCCAGTTAGTACTACCCGCTCTGGCTCCCCAGTGGCACCGCCAGCTCAAACTCCAAAAGTATGTTTTGCTATAATTGTGGGAAGGATGGGCACATGAAAAGGGAATGCCAATCCCCAAAAGACACTGACAAAGTTGCATATAGGCTACAAGGAGAGCTTGGAGAACAAATCAGTGGTTAAGAGGTGCACGAATGATCCCAGTGAGGGCACCAAAAATGCTAATTCACGTCCTTTTGGCAAGGTCAGTTGCCCAGGCCCCCCTACTACCTCTCCAGACTGGTCCAGAATAGTGGGTCCCTCCATGGAGACCACTGTAAAGGTAAATGGAGTGTCTACAAGAGCTGTATTAGACAGTGGCTCCTAAGTGACAATTATGTTTCAAGATTGGTATCAGAAGCATTTGTCAGACGTACCCTTACAACCATTAGAAGGACTGCATGTATGGGGTTAAGTGAGAAGGCCTACCCTATTCTGGGTATATCCGAATTTGGCTGTCTTTCCCCACCTCCGTGGCTGGAGTGGCCGAACAAGTAGAGACCTAGCCTTAGTGTGTCCCCCACTGGACTGTATGATGGTGTCCCTTGTTGATTGGAACAAATGCTCATATGTTCAGAAGGCTGGCACATTTGTGTTATGAAAAACAGGGTCAAAGACTAGTAGAGCTTTAAGAGTTCGGCTTTAATTAAGAAGGCCTATGAGGCACAGAGAGATGCTGAAAATATAAGAACCAGAGGAACCGTTGGAATTGTATGGAAGAAGGATCCTGAGTCTCTGATCCTGGCACCAAATGCCCAGTGTACCTTACAGGAGAGGTCCGTATCAGAAAGGATGTTAAGAATAAAATATTAATGTTGGATGCACCAGGCGATGGAAAATTGCCAGAGGGACTGCTGGTCAAGCCTAGTATTTTGCCGCTAGAGCCCATGCTTATGCCAGAAGGGTAATGGTCCAAGTTCATAATGTGTCTGAAAAGAGACATTCGAGTAAATAGAGGTTGCATCCTGGCTAATGTGCATTGTGCAGACACTGCAGTGCTACCCACAGCAAGAGTTCAAGGAAGAATGACAGAGTAACGCCTGACTTGTTTGATTTCGCAACTCCCGCTGCCAGCTGAATGGAAAGTGAGGATCAGTGAGAAGCTTGCCCAGAGAGACCAGGTGTTTTCTTTAAGAGGAATGGGACTGATGGATGCAAGGAGCTGAGCACAATATCCGCTGCATGAGAAAGACCATTCCGTGAGAGGTCTCTCGACGCCTGGCACCTGCTGATATAGATGATGTGAGACGGCATCTGCAAGAGATGTTAGCGGCTGGTGTAATACAAGAATCCAGAAGCCCTTATGCTTCCCCATTGTGTAGTGAGGAAAAAGAATGGGACAGTAAGGATGTGCGTGGATTATCGCACCTAAACCGGCGGACTATCCTGATCAGTACACAATGCCCCGCATTCAGGATGCTTTGACTGCCTAAACGGGAGCAGTGGTTTCTGTGCTGGATCTCCGCGAGTGGGTACTACTAGATCCCGACATGGCCCCAGAGGACCGTGAGGAAGACAGCCTTTATCTGTCCGCTTGGCTTCTATGAATTCATGAGGATGCCTCAGGGATTTCAGGTGCCCCAGCCACTTTTCAACGATTGATGGAGCGTGCAGTGGGGACATGAACTTACTAGAGTGCCTGGTATACCTAGATGATGTTATTGTGTTTGGCAGCTCACTGGAGGAACATGAGAGCAGATTATTTAAGGTATTGGATCGACTGGAGGACTTTGGCCTTAAACTGTCCATTGATAAGTGTCAATTCTTTCAAACATCAGTAAAGTAGTGGGACACATAGTATCCACCGAGGAATAGAGACCGACCCAAGTAAAGTTGAGGCCTTGACTACTCGGGCACAAAGCCCAAAAATCTAAAAAGAACTGCAAAGATTCCTGGGATTCTGTGGTTATTTCGGGCTTCATCAAGGACTATTCAAGAGTGATCCGCCCCTTTACTTAACCTTACTCAAGGTATCCCCAACCCACAAAAAATACCAAAAGTCAGCGCCCTCAAGACTGAAAGAGTGTATTTTCATCCAGTGAAGTATTTGGGGCCCGCTGGACTCCTGATTGTGAGACTGCTTTTCATGAGATCATATATCAACTTACCCATGCTCCAGTGCTGGCCTATGCCGATCCAAGAAAACTCACGCCCTGCACACTGATGCTAGCTTGCAAGGGTTGGGGGCTGGTTGTACCAAGATACGCTAGAATGGCCTGAGACCAGTGGCCTTTGCCAGTAGAAGCCTGACCCCATCCGAAAGAACTATCCTGTACATAAGTTAGAGTTCCTAGCTTTGAAGTGGGCTATTGTTGACCAATTCATGAGTACTTGTATGGGGCTAAAATACTAGTAAAAACTGACAATAATCCTTTGACCTATGTGCAGACCTCAGCTAAGTTGGATGCCACTGGTCACAGGTGGCTTTCTGCATTATCTACATATGACTATGCTCTCGTATACCGAGCAGGTCTGAACCACATAGATGCTGATGCTCTCTCCGGAGGCCTGTTCCCCAGAATGATTGGGTCCGATTGGCAGAACCTGACATTCGGGCACTCTGCCGGAAGTTTGACAGGAGGAACAAATGTCCACGGACAGTGGACTGCATGGTGATTGATCAATCTCTGAGAATTGCACACTCCAAGTGCTTATTGCCACTTTTTCTGCAATAGACATTGGTGCACTGCCTCAGCTGGACAATGATAGTATTCAAGTGGGCTTCAATCTCCGCCGATCCTGCGATCAAATCAGCTTAGAAGCCCCTATGCAGGAAAAGATGTCCAAAATTACGCTCCACTGATTTGAGAACTGCACTGTTATACAAAGAAGGTCCTAGTTGAAACTGATCAATAAACTGTTATATAGAGAAACAGTAGACAGAGGGGACAAGTAGACAAACAACAACTGGTGCTGCCCACTGCCTTTCGAGACTCAGTATTGAGGTCCTTGCACAACCACATGGGGCACCTTGGTATAGACAAGAACATTGACTTGGTGAGATCCAGATTCTATTGGCCTAAGATGGGGGCTGATGTGGGCAACACATACGAACTTGTAGTCGCCACACAGAGGAAAGCTTTGCCCCAGAGGGCTGCCCCCTGTTAACATAACCACCAGTGCACCCATGGAGCTGGTCTGTGTGATTTTCTGAGTTTGGAGTCAGATCAAAGAAATATTCAGTAATGTGCTGGTGGTCACTGACCATTTCACGAGATATGCCCAAGCTTTCCCACCAAAGACCAGAAAGCATCCACTGTAGCCAAAGTACTCGTGAAAACTTTTTGTTCACTATGGGCTCCTAAAGAATCCATTCTGATCAAGGGAGACTTTGAGAGTCGCCTGATCAAAGAGATGCTTTCTCTCTGGGGAGTGAGAAAGTCCAGAACCACTCCTTACCACTTCTAGGGGACCCACAGCCTGAACGCTTCAACCGCACTTTTGTGATATGCTAGGACTCCTGCACTCAAAGGACAAGCCTATGATGGAGCCAACAAATTAGCACCCTGGTACATGCTTATAACTGCACCCAAAAGTGATGCCACTGGGTTCTCCTCACCGCCTGATGTTTGGAAGAGAAGCTCGACTACCGGTAGATGTGTTTTGGGTCTCTCTGATGGGGTTCAAGCTGACAACTATTTACAGTATGCAAAAGTTAAAGGCCCAGCTAACTCATGCGTACTAACTGGCTCAAACCATGGCTGCCAAAAGAAATCTGGCCAACAAAGAGAAGGTTATGATAAAAGGTGAAAGCACAGGAACTCCAGGAGGGAGATCGGGTATGCTAAGAAATCTGGGACTGCATGGCAAACACAAGATTGCTGACAGATGGCACCATCTCCCTCACATTGTAGTGGGCAAACTAGATGATCTGCCAGTGTACAAAGTAAGGCCTGAGAACAATTCAAAGATGTAAAACAATGCATAGAAATCATTTACTACCCATTGGACAAATCCTGATTGAGTCTGAGCCCCAGAAGATGCCCCTCTGGACCAGTGACTAGAGCTGCTGCTAAGAAAAGATCAAGGAAGTCTGCACCTCACAGAAGCAGAGTTAAAGTGTTCCCTGCACAAGTCCCTGTTGAGCATGACTGTCAGTCCATATCAGAAGAAAGTGAGAGTGACTTTTGAATACTATCCTTCTTACTTAACTGAGTCAATTGTTTGCGGGCAATCCCTAGTCAATACTGGAGACAAAGCTGGGCCTTCTGGACTGTCTATGCCCCAGCTTCATCCCTGGAGCCAATGCTCCCAAGTGAAGTGCAAAGCATCAGATCAGATGAAATGGAATCATTGTGCATGGTTGAACTGTTTGAGCTTTCAGGGAGGAAAATGATAGATTGGGGCAGACTGGTGATACACCGAACAAGAAGAAGTATTTTGAGTGCCCTGACAGTCCACTGCCAGTGTCTGAAAGCTCTCCATAGCCAAATGTTGTGGACTCAGAAACTGTAACTCCTGGAGCTGAAAGTGCCCCAAGTTCTAGCCTCTCTACCCCCATGGAGACTCCTGACAAGTGAGAACAATGCTGAAAATGAGGCTCAGAGTGCAGACTGTGTCAGCCCCCTAGAAAGACTGGTCGAGCTGTAAAGCCTGTAGCACCTCAGTTATGATTCCTCACCGCCAGTGGACCTGCTCTCAATGTTGTCCATATAAGGAGTGTATGTGTCCCCGAGCTCATTGCCCAAACTGACGTTAAAAGTAACTCCAAGTTACTTGTGTTGCCTTCAGCATGGTGCCCTGCCTGGCCCAGCCCCAAGGTAACTGATAGGAAGGGTCCTCTCTTCAGGTTTCATGTACAAGAGGTACAATTTGAGTTATGGTACAATGTGTGTTATAATGTGTAAAGAGTGACGTGATTGCAATGTTTCAGAAATGGTTCTGGTAAAATGATGTATTGACTGATGATTACATGTGTTAGCCTAATGCAAATGTATATGGTTGCAGTTGAAACTTATGGGTACTGCTTGACGCTGACGCTGCTTTTCCCAGGCCAGGAAGGTGTAACCCCTGCAAATGGGGGTTCCCAAAAGACTTCCAGGAGCTTGCTTGAATGCTCCAAGCCTGAATGGTGTTTGGTGTTTAAGCCATTTATCAGTGAGTGTTTTAGAACCTCTGGTACTGTCTCTTTAAGAGCTGTCTGCTTGCAGACATAATTAGTTTGTATGGGGACTGTGTGTTTCTTTGATTGAGTACCACTCAAGCTGCTGCCAATTCACCCCATTTTTGCAGTCACTAGGAGTGCAAAGGAACCTGTCTGAAAGATGTAACTGATTGCCAGAAATCATTTACAGTAATAATAAAATTACAGTTTGTCTAACCTGCTTTTGCAGTCAGAACTGTCTCGCCTGTTCCCCATTCTGGTTTTGAACTGCTGAACTGGACCAATCAGTGTGGGGTAAACTAGCTCTAAAATGATGCCTTGACTAATCAGAACTTGGGACTCATAATCTGAGCCAGCCACAAGAGGATTGTATGGGCAGTGACTCTGGGAGATGTAGTTTAGACTGGTGCCTTTTGGGACCAACAGCAGCAGTCTATTGTGATGACAGCCAATCCAGTCAAGAACTGGGAGGAACTCAAAGAAGTGCCCGGTTTTGTCTTTGCTGGGAGTTTCAGTTTGAGATCTGAAAGTGAAGGGGGAGAAACCCCAGGCTCCTTCAGTGCACAGTTTCAGTCAAAAAACGTGCAAGGCCCAGAGTTCGGACCACAACTTGTGTAACTGCTTGTTAGACTGAACTGTCCTAGAAAAGAATCAAAGGATCTCTGAAGAGTGAAACCAGGCTCACCCTGTAGAAGACTGAAGAAATTGTTGAATTACACTCGGTCTGTCAGGAACTGAATCTGCTGTGTGTTCTCCTGGTTATTGTGCATTAATTGCGATTGGGATACAGATGCAGCAGCCTGCCTGGTATAGTGCTTTCTTTTTTACCATATAAATGTGTGAGGAGTCTCTGGAGATCAAAAGTAGCCCTGCTTGACATTGAAGGACTCATATCTTCTTTGGAGGTCGTGAGTACTAATTGGGTCGTCCTGTTGAATTGCCACATTAAACCAAATGGAATTACTGTACTGCTGACTGTTTAATTTTTCCTTTCTCTGTGTGAGGGCCCCCACCAGCTGCCACGGTTTGGACTAGCCACTGGGGCCTGGGTACCCAGGGACAGTAACTGGTAGGGATAGGCCTGCACAGAGCCATGGTAGATAGTAAGAGTGATAAGCTAATTAACCTGATTTCCCTGTCCTTGTTATATCCCCAAATAAATCAGAGCTGTTTGTTTCAACAAAGTTATACTGCCTGAGGTATTTGTCTATGTTAAAGTACTGTACTGTGATTGTTGCACTGTATCTTATTTTCAGGATGTCCGGTGCCTGAACCAGCCTTGGGGGTAAGTGTATACTGTGAAGGTAATTCTGCTATATTGTGTGGGCCACTAGTGGGAAGAAGGGGTTGCAGTGTCCCAGAGGGCTGTGACCAAGTAAGTTTAACTATTGCAAACCCTGACCTCTGGGTGGAGGCACCGGCCGTTGGATCCAGGCCCCTCAACCTGTTAGTGGCAAATCAGGCAGGGGTAGTAGCCCCTGGGATAGCGCCATCTAGGGGTTACATAAGGACCGCTTGCCCTACCCAGTCTGGCCATTTCAATACCTAATGGATAAGCAGCAGATCCTAGTTAACCAGCAGCCTACTTCTTTCTATCCCCACCCCCTAGAATTGCCTTATGACCGTCCCATTCATGCTTGAATTCCACCACTGTTTTTGACTCCACAACCTCCTCCGGAAGGCCTTTCCATGCATCCACAACCCTCTCAGTGAAAAAATACTTCTTTACATTACCTCTGAGCCCCCCCCAATCTTCAAATTGTGCCCCCTTGTTCTTGCGTACCTCTTTTTTTGAAAGATGCTACCCTCTTGGACTTTGTTGATTCCCTTGAGGATTTGAAAGTTTCTATCATGTCCCCCATTTCCCTCCTTTCCTCGAGGCTTTACATATTAAGCTCCTTTAGTCTCTCTTCATGTCTCTTCGTGCAGACCCCTGCACCATTTAGCTGTTTCCTCTGACAGTGCTTCCATCCTTTCTATGTCCCTTATGGAGATTGGGTTCCAGAACTGCATGCAGTACTCAGATGGGGTCTGACCAGCTGTCTGTACAGAGGGATAATAACTTCCTGTTTTCTACTGGTGATGCCTCTCCCTATGCATCCCAGTATCCCCCAGCCATCCTTGCTGCCCTCTCACATTGCTTGCCCACCTTTAGGTCATCTGATATGACTACCCCCAGGTCCCTTTCCATTTTTGTTGTTGTTAGTATCTCACCCCCCATTGTGTACTCTTCCCCTGGGTTTTTGTTTCCCAGGTGCATTACCTTGCACTTCTTAGCACTGAATCTAAGCTGCCATACATTTGACCATTCCTCTAACTTGCCAAGTCCCTCTCATCCTTTCCACCCCATCTTGTGCATCAACTCTGTTGCAGATCTTTGTGTCATCTGCAAAGAGACATATTTTCTTCCAGTCCCTCTGCAATGTAAGCTTATAAAGACATTGAAGAGACTGTCCTAAACTGAACCCTGCAGTACCCCACTAGTAACCCCTTTCTTCCAGGTGGACTCCATTTATTCTTCTGTCCTATTCTCCAGCCAGTTCTTACCAGGCTATCATCTTAGGACCCACTCCCAAGCTGGCTGCACTTGTATATTAATCTTTGTGTGGGACTGTGTCAAATGCCTTGTTAAAGTCTAGGTAGGCCATGTCCACAGCCCCTCCCTGATCTACTACTTTGGTCCCCAGTCAAAGAAATCTATTAGATTATCTGGCATGACCTTCCGCAGTGAATCCATGCTGCCTTGAGTCCTGTGCCCTCTGGCCTCTAGGTACTTGTACAATTTTCCTTCAGAAGTGATTCCATCATTTTCCCTATCACTGAGGTTAAACTAACAGGTCCGTGGTTTCCTGCTTCTGCCCTGCTCCCACTTTTGTGAAGGGAATCACATCTGCCTCCTCCAGTCCTCGGGTACCACCCATCCTCCCATGATTTGTGAAGAGGGTAGTCAGTGGTGTCACTAGTTCTACTCTTAGTTCTTTTAGAATCTGGGATGAACTCATCAGGCCCATTGCTTTGTCCACCTTTAGTTTTAAGAGTTCTTTCTGAACCCTTTCTTCTGTAAATGGGCCTGTATCAACTTCTGCATCCAGACTGTTTCTATTGTTTGTTTTAGGTACCTCTCCCTCTTCATTTGTAAATACTGAGCAAAAATATTTGTTTAGTATCTCTGCCTTTTGCCTTTTCACAGTCACCCTCGGCCCACTCCCCCTCCCCTTTATTAAGCCTCACTATCCCTCCCTTGGTCTTCCTTCGCTCCCTGATGTACCTATAAAAGGTTTTATCCCCCTTCTTAACTGAGTTGGCCATCTTTTCCTCGGTTTGGGCCTTTGCTGTTCTGACTGCCTTCCCAGCTTCCTTTTGCTCTGATACAATTCTCTGTCCTGCTCCTTCTGTGATTCCTTGTACTTCCTGAATGCTTTCTTTTTCTCTTGAACCTTCACTGCCACCTCCTTTGAGAACCATAGCGGTTTCTTACATCGTTTTGTTTGGTTTATTTGTTTCACACAAAGGCTTGTTACCTCAGTGATGGCAGTTTTTATTGTAACCCCCCTGCAAATGAGGGTTCCCAAAAGACTTCCAGGAGCTTGCTTGAAGATGCTCCAAGCCTGAATGGTGTTTGGCGTCTTACATTTATCAGTGAGTGTTTTAGAACCTCTGGTACTGTCTCTTTAAGAGCTGTCTGCTTGCAGACACAATTGGATTTGTATGGGGACTGTGTGCTTCTCTGTTTGAGTACCACTCGAGCTGCTGCTAATTCACTCCATTTTGCAGTCACTAGGAGTGCAAAGGAACCTATCTGAAAGATGTAACTGTTTGCCAGAAATCATTTACAGTAATAATGAAATTACAGTTTGTCTAACCTGCTTTCTTTGCAGTCAGAACTGTGTCTGCCTAGTTCCCCATTCTGGTTTTGAACTGCTGAACTGGACCAATCAGTGTGGGGTAAGCTAGCTCTAAATGGTGCCTTGGACCCGAATCAGAACTTGGACTCATAATCTGGAGCCAGCCACAAGAGGATTGTATGGGCAGTGACTCTGGGAGATGTAGTTTAGACTCTGCGCCTTTTGGACCAACAGGAGCAGTCTATTGTGAGTGACAGCCAATCCAGTCAAGAACTGGGAGGAACTCAAAGAAGTGCCCGGTTTTGTCTGTTGGAGTTTCAGTTTTTAGCTCTGGCAGTGAAGGGAAGGAACCTGTGCTCCTTCAGTGCACAGTCTTAGTCGGGAAACATGTAAGGTCTGGAGTTCCGTCTGCAGCTTGTGTAACTGCTTGTTAGGACTGAATCAGTCCTGTGAAGAGAATCAAAGGATATCTGAAGAGTAGAAACCAGGCTCACCCTGTAGAAGACTGGAGAAATTGCTGAATTGCACTCGGTCTGTCGGAACTGAATCTGCTGTGTGTTCTCCCGGTATTGTGCAGTAATTATGATCGATAGAGAAGCAGCCTGCCTGGTATAGTACTTCTTTTTGCCATATAAATGTGAGGAGTCTCGTGGAGCTCAAGAGTAGCCCTGCTGACATTGAAGGACCTTATCTTGTTTGGAGGTCGTGGAGTACTAATTCAGGGTCGCTCCCTGTTGAATTGCCACATTGAATCCAAATAGAATTACTGTACTGCTGACTGTTTAACTAATTTTCTTTTCTCTGTGTGAAAGGGCCCCTACCAGCTGCCACGGTTTGGACTAGCCACTAGGGCTTGGGTACCAGGGACAGTACTGGTAGGGATAGGCCTGTGCACAGAGCCATAGGTAGATGAGTAAAGTATAAGCAACTAACCTGATTTCCCCTGTCCTTGTTACATTCCCCTAAATAAATCAGAGCTGCTTGTTTCAGCAAAGTTATACTGCCTGAGGTATTTGTCTCACGTTAAAGTATTGTACTGTGATTGTTGCACTGTATCTTGTTTTACAGGAGGTCCCAGTGCCTGGAACCAACCCTGGGGTAAGTGTATACTGTGAAGGTAATTCTGATATATTGTGTGGGCCACTAGTGGGAAGAAAGGGGTTGCAGTGTCCCAGAGGGCTGTGACCAAGTAAGTTTAACTACTGCAAACCCTGACCTCTGGGTGGAGGCACCCGCCATTGGATCCAGGCCCCTCAACCTGTTAGTGGCAAATCAAGCAGGGGTAGTAGCCCCTGGGATAGCGCCATCTAGGGGTTACATTATTATTCCCCATTGTTCTTCCACCCCTCCTTCCTGCCCATTTGCTAGTGCATTCCTTAGGCACTCACCCATTTTAGCAAAGTCAGCCCTACTGAAGTCCAGTACTTTTGCCTTTGTATGGCTTGACTCTATTGCTGTTTATTGTGAACCATACTGTTCGATGGTCACTGGTTCCCAGATGGCTACCGTCTTCTACATCTGTGATCCTCTCTCCTTCTCCATTTGAGAGAACCAGGTCTAACATTGCTCCCTCTCGAGTGGGTTCCAATACTAGTTGTCTAAAGCATGCCCCCTGTAGGGCATCTAGAATAATCCCACTATTAGAAGTGGCTGCTGCAACTGCACTCCAGCTAACACCTGGCATATTCAGATCACCCGTCAGCAATATCTCCCCTTTCTCTGCCATTCTAAGTAAGCTTTCCATCATTTCCTTGTCCATTTCCTCCCCCTGAGAGGGGGGTCTGTATACAACCCCTGTGTCGATTGTGGTGCCATTGCCTGTCTCCAAATTGACCCACAGTGCTTCTTCTCCTCCCTGTTTACCATTTTGTTCTGTTGCTTTGATTCCTTCCCTTATGTAGAGAGCTACTCCTCCTCTCTTCTCTTACCCTCCCTGTCCCTCCTGTAGATAATGTATCCTGGTATGTTTACGCCCCAGTCATGGTTCTGTGTGTACCATGTTTCTGTGACTGCCACGATATCCAGATGTTCCTCCTCCATCAAGGCCACTAATTCAGGAAGCTTGTTACCCAGACTACAGGCATTGGTACTCACTGCTCTTCATTTTTTGATGGTTTTACCTTCTGTAGCAGCATCCCCCACTGACCTTTTTACCTTGGTCTTTTTCTCATTTAGTACCCTGTTTTGTAGGGGGAGGCTGGGATTTTCCTGCTGCTTATCAGTGCATCCCCCCTTGACTAGTTTAAAAGCTTGCCAATGAAGCATTTAAACCGACTGCCCAAAAGACTTGTTCCCTTCCTGGACAGATGCAGACCATCCTGCCAGTATAGGCTGGTGTCCCTCCAGGTGGAACCCCAGTCCCCAGTGAAGCCAAACCCCTGTGCTCCACAACATTTTTTCAACCATTCGTTAAACTGCATGGTGCAAAGTACCCTCGCCTCACCCATGCCACTGACAGACAGCACCTCTGAGAAGGATACTGTGTGTGCTACTTTTCTTAGGCCCCTCCCCAACTCTACAAAGTCCTTCTGCACTGCTCTAATCCCATGATGAGCCAAGTCATTGGTCCCTACGTGGACAATGATGTCCAGCTCAGACTCCCGTGCAACTGTTCCCGTGATCTTAAGGATGCGGCTCCTGTCCCTCCAAGCCATGGCACCAGGCAGGCACCTTACTTCAATTTTCCCTGCTCCCCCCAGTTCTATCCCCCTAATAGCTGAGCCCCCTACCAGGAGCTGCTTCCTTTCCCTGTGGTGTCCTCTGCCTCCTTCCTGAGGGCCTCCCTTGTGACAGTTGGCTGCAACCTCCTTAGTCTCCTCTGCAGGTGCAGGTTCCACTCCACAATCCATACCCAAAATGGTGTATGGATTGTGGAGTGGAACAACTGACTGGGTGTGCCTCTGTTCCACCACCCTTACCCTCACTGAGCCCACTGTGGTCCAACTGCTGTGCTTTCTTCGCAACCTCTGAGGTAGTGGTGGGGGCTCTGGTGCTCCCTGGATGGGGGAGGTTGCCTTACTACTGTCCAGTGCAGCCTGGGGGAAGGTTCCCTTACTACTGTCTAGTCTGGCCTGAAGACAGGCAACTTCTTCCCTCAGGGCAAACAGGGCAGCATCTCAGCCTCCAGAAAGACTCCCAGAAGACTGCTGCCCCACAGCCATTACATTGCACTACTCCCCACATGTCTGTCTACCTTCTTATTTATTTATTTTTTTTGGTGTGTGTGTGATTGGTTTGTTATATAGAAATATATATATTATACAATGTGTATGCTTATATTGTCAGTGCACAGTGTTAGGCACAGGGGCGGGTGCAAAGCTGGTGAGATGGGTAGGAAACTGGCTGCAGGGAAGGCAACAGAGGGTGGTGGTGGGTGGGGAGCTCTCACACCCAAGGGCAGTGACGAGCAGTGTTCCACAGGGCTCAGTGTTGGGACCAGTGTTGTTTGGGATATTCACTGCAGACATATCATGGGACATCAAAAGCAAGATCAGTCTGTTTGCTGATGATACCAAGGTAGGCGGTGGTGGATGACCTAGGGGATGGCAGGGGTTGCAGGATGATCTGGCAAAGCTTGAAACCTGGTCAGACACCTGGCAACTGGGCTTTAATGCCAAAAAGTGCAAGGTGCTGCATTTTGGGATGAAGAACCCAAGGAGGAGTTACCAGCTAGGGGGAGTGCAGCTAGCCCAGACAGAGGAGGAGAAGGATCTGGGTCTGCTCATTACAGGGTCAATGAACAACTCGGCACAATGTAGGAAGGCAGCTGCAAAGGCCAACAAAATGCTGGGTTGTATTGCATGGGGTATATCCTCAAGGAGGGAGGAGGTGATTCTGGCACTGTATAGGTCATTAGTTAGCCCACACCTGGAGTACTGCGTGCAGTACTGGCGTCCGTATCCGAAGAGGGACATTAAGTTACTGGAGGGGGTGCAGCGCAGAGCGACAAAGATGATCAAGGGGCTGGGGGACTTATCATACGAGAGGAGGTTGAAGGAGTTGAAAATGTACTCACTGGAGGAGAGGAGAGACAGGGGTGACATGATTGAAACCTTTAAATACATGAAAGGAATAAACAAGATGGGTACAGAGGGGCTGTTCAAAGTAAGGGAGGGGAGGGCCACCAGGGGCCATGATATGAGGTTGGAGTGAGGAAGGTTCAGGAGGGAGATGAGGAGACACTTTTTTACAGAGAGGGTGGTGGCTGGGTGGAATGCGTTACCTGCTGAAGTGGTATGCAGTAGAACAGTGGACTGCTTCAAACGAGGATGGGACAGGACAAGGGGGAGGGTTAATGAAGGGGAAGGGTGGAAGGAGGGCAGCTGCAGAATAAGGGATGCTAGCTGCACATTCCAGCAGACTTGACAGACCTCTAGGCCTTTATCTGCTGGCAAATTTCGTATGTTCGTGCAGTGTGCTAGAGAGAATATGACAGTGATATGCACCTTACCCTCTTGAGGAAATGATGTCAGAACCCCAGGAATAAAGGAACTATTTCCAGGGGTGGGTGGGGTGAGGGAAGGGTTTGGGCCTAAACTGTGCCCTCACGAAACAATCAGCTAAAAGCTCTGACCTACTGCTTCAATGAGTGCCTTCCTGTCAGCAAGATGCCCTACATGACAATTTGACAGAGAAAATGCCCTGCTAATCAAACAGAGAAAAATCCAAACATCCAAGTCAGACACAGGTAAACCTCCCCAGCCCCAAAACAGCCTGGTGACTTGTGCTCTGAAAGCAGTCAGCCCCAAAACAAGTCAGCTGTGCACAAGGACAGACAAAGTAAACAGTATTCAGTCCCTCTGGGTTTAAACTCTTCCTGCACTGAAAATCTTAATTGTAACAAAAGTAAAGCAAGCTCCACCTCCCTCTGTTGATTGAAAGACTGCCTTTTCTGATAATTCTAAGTTCCTTATTTCACCTTTCAGTTAGAAGTAGCCTCCACTTGAAGAATATTAACTTTCCTAACGAATCTGCTACAAACCAAAGACAATTGTAAATTGTAAGGTTCACCTCCCTCTGTTGTGAGCACAACTCGCTTTCTTGCAAATCCTAAGTCCAGTGTTGCAGCTTCCAGCCAGAGGTAGCTTCACCTATGGAATATTAGGTTTAGGAAAATAGGTAGAAACCGCTTATTTCCACAGGCTATTCTGATATTTGATAATACGTGCCAGGTAGTTTGCAATTCTTAAGCCTAAGGAT
Organism: Neoceratodus forsteri; assembly: GCA_016271365.2. Lineage (NCBI taxonomy): Eukaryota > Metazoa > Chordata > Ceratodontiformes > Ceratodontidae > Neoceratodus > Neoceratodus forsteri. Next base: position 151,327,815 of record CM028131.1, on the reverse strand, counting down.
GCAGAGGCTTAAGTCCTTCTGCCCACAACATCCAGCCTCCTGGAGTCTTTGTCAAGAGGCAAAGTGCTGATGAATCTAGGGGCTATGGAATGGTCAGGAGCAGCAGTTATAACCACAGAACCTGTTTCAGGCTGGAAAGCATAATAAAGCTTAACAGGCAAAGCAAGATATTGTTTATCAGCCTTCCTAGGCACTGCAGCCAAGGCATTATGCTTATGCCAAGCAGCTAAGATAGCATCCTCTAAGACAGTATAGTAAATAGGAACTACAATGGAGGCTGCAGTAGGAACCTCCAACAACTCCATTAAATCGTTCTCAGTGGAGTTGTCATCCTCAGCTTCAAATCCCATGACCTCCTGGATTTGTCTGAGTAAAATCTAAAAAGAGGGAGCCTCAGGAGGAGACCTGGGTTATACACCACAGAGTCCTCACTGCACAAGGAGACAGTAGAGCTGGAAGGCAACCCTTCCCCTCATAAGGATCATTATCTCTTTCATTATCATCCTCCATATTAAGGACTTCAGGACTGCATTCTATCTAGAATGATGGATGCAATCAACAGAGCTGACGACAGACGTGGCAGCTGCAATGGAGGAATGACAGGTGCGCATCTGGATCCCAGTGATGACAGTGCCAACAGAGGAAGCCCAGTCAACAGAACAGCCATTATCGTTGGAGGTAGCAATGGTCACAGGCATCTAAATAGTTTGTAAAATGATGCCAGCTCATTCTGGGAGTACATGGCACCCTCTAAAGCGCCTGACACAACCAACATCGAAGAGGAAAAACCCATTGACAGGAGCTGCATACCATCCATAGTAAGTAAGCAGTGGCAGAGTCAGACATTGACCTTGGTGTCTCACTGACGGTTGAGGGGTGTTGTAGTCATCACCACCTGAGCAGATGACAGCGAGGACTAACCTTCCTTCAGTGGAGATCTTGACCTCACCGACAAAGTATGAGTTTTGGCATTTTGCATGTGGTGATGGATGGAAGAAGCATGACTTCGACGACAACTTCTCCTTGCCTTTGTCCTGGATGACCATGGCAGCATATGCACTTAACGCAGGGGCATATCCTTCCAGGAGGTGATCAAACAAGAAGGATTAGACGATTTGGAGATCACTGCCTTGGCTTGAGCTTCCATGGCCTTGATGGCGATGAAGGTTTCTAGAGCCATCTTTCGATGTCTCCTCATGGCCTGTGACTCCCTGGCAGATCTTGCAGTCCCTGACATTGTGGTACAGGCCCAAACAAAAAACACAAACTGTGTGAACGTTGTCCTTGCAGATCCTGCAGTCACGGGTACAAAACCTAAATAAAAGTTCTCTCGACGATGGCGTCAAAGGATAATGTTAAAAATGTTAGAAAATACAGTCGAAGAAAGCAATGACAGAATTTCTCTGCAGGTTCAGTGAGCAGTCTACAGCAGGACAAAGAATAGAGGGGCAACTGGGCTGCCCATGATAATAAAGGCACGGACACTGCATGTCATCGTGGGTTGTCCCCAGCTAGCAAATGTTTTCAACTGGTCCTGATGCCAACAGCTTACAGTTCCAAAGGTGTGACCCAATGGAGGAGATAGCCTCAATGAAGATCAAAAAGATCCTAGGAACTTTGAACTTGGTCTTCATGTATTCTAAAGATTTTATGTATTTTGTGCAACTTTGTATTCATGTATATGGTGGCCAATTCTTGAAAATTCCTGCCCAAGACACATATACCGATTTGTGGCCACATACTCTTTATGGGTCCCATTCCAGGCTCCAGAGAGATGATGGGTCAAACTGCTAGTCCATGAAAATTACAGTTCAACACTGCACTGATTGCAGTTTCTCTTATAGCAGAGCTGATGATTGTAGGTGGTGGAAGTCTACGCTCACCAAATAATGTGAGTGTTGTGATGGAGATGCATTGTACAGTCAGACCCTACCAGAGGTGGCAAACAAAAGGTACTCCAGATTCCATGAACACAACTGAAGACTGGTGGATGCACAAGAGTCAAGTAGCGTGCTGTGGCAAGACCCGGCACTGCTGGCAGTGACTGGCTCAGAGATGAAAAAATTACACACCTTAATAATTATATTTCTTCTGCTGGAGTCTTGCTGTGTTCTGACTAATGCAGTTAGCCCCAGCCTTTAAACTGTCCCGGAGAACAAAGGGTTAACTTTCTATGCAGAGCACAGAATGCTGAGCTCGAGCTCAGTTGGTGTCTCTGTCTGTTTCCCTTTGAAATCTAACCGTCAGATCTTTACGAGCAAAAACTCACTAGCTATCCTATATGGAAATTGTAAAATTTTATTTGCCAACTGGCAACAAAAAGTTTTGGATTCCCAAAATAAGACTCAAGTCAGGAAACCCAAAACAAAATACCCCTTCAAATAAGAACAACAACAAGACAAACGCCCACACAAAAAGCAGAGGGTGTAAAGGAGCACCCCTGAGGTACAACACTGCGCCTGCCCACCCACTTCCCAAAAACCAGGTACTGAGAGGGGAGGCGGGCAGAATACAGCAAAACTCCAATAGAAGAAACATCATTACTAAGGTGAATAATTTTTTCTTCAAACAACGTGAAGTCTTGCTGTATTCTGACTAATGCAGACTACCAAGCAGTACCTCCATGGAGGAGGGACAGAACCTACTTTGGGAACAGGCTCTGAAGTACTGCTGTGCCAATCCGAGCATCACTCCTAGCCTGGATATCCAGAGAGTAATGCTTGGTAAAGGTATGGACTGTTTTCCAGGTGGCTACTTGACAAATTTCTAAGAGAGGAATATCCCTGGCAGCAGCCAGGGAAGCAGCTGTACCTCTTGTAGAGTGAGCCCTCAGGCCTGAGGGTGGAATCTTTCCCAGTTTCTCATAGAAGAATTGTATACAAGACACAATCCACCTGGCAATAGTTCTCTTGGTGGCAGGTTTGCCCTTTCCCACTTCTCCATAAGTGAGGAACAACTGGAGGGACTCAAACCTGTGACCCTTGGTACGCTCTATGTAGTAGCTAAGAGCTCTTAACATCTAAACTGTGTAGCCTCCTCTCTCCTGAGGAAGAATGATCAGTGAAGAAAACAGGAAGAGACAGACTGAGCCAAGCGGAAATCTGAAACCACTTTGGGCAAGATCCTATTGGTTCTAAGGACCACTTTATCTCTGTGAAAGGAGATAACGTCAGGTTACGCTGACAGTGCTTGCAATTCACTGATACGTCTGGCAGAGGTAATGGCTGCCAAAAACACAGTTTTCCAAGTCAAGCACTTAAGCTCTGCTGAGGACATAGGCTCAAAAGGAGGTTGCATAAGTTGAGCAATGCAAAGATTTAAATACCAGGCAGGGGCAGGGTCTCTAAAGGAGGACTGGTATGAAGCAATCCTTTAAAAAATGTACAGAATACAGGATGAGATGATAGTGAGGAAGACTTCCCCACTGACAGAAAAGCAGAAACAGCTGACAAGTGTACCCTGAGAGTAGCTGGTCTGAGGCCTAGGACATTAAGATGGACCATATAGTCCAGAACTATAGACAATTCAGCAGTATCTGGAGAAATATGCTTCTTAGAACACCAAATGCTGAATCTCCTACATTTGGAGTTATAAGTCTTTCTGGTGGAGGGCTTTCGAGAAGCTTTGAGAATATCCAGAACCCCCTGAGACAGATGCAAATCTGCAAACTCTAACTCTTCAAGAGCCATGCCTTGAGATTGAGAGACTGAAGATTGGGATACCGAATCCTCCCCTGAGAGAAGGTTAACAGGTTGTAATTCCTGGGAAGAGACAGGGGAAGATGGACTGCTAGAGACAGCAACAGGGGGTACCAGGGCTATCTGGCCCAGTCTGGAGCAATCAGAATCACTTTGCAAGGCTGTGACCTTATCTTGACTAAAACTTTGAGCGGAAGGGAAGGGAGGAAGGCATACAGAAATGTCCCTTCCAGTTCAGAACCAGAGCATCCAGGGGACTGAGCCCAAGACTGGGGGTCTGCAACAAAAGAGAAGAAGTTGGTGATTGTCTGGGGCTGCAAAGAGATCTATCTCTGGAGTGCCCCACCTTGAAAAAAAATCACCTTCAATACCAGAGGGTCCAGGGACCATTCGTGATGGCCCTGTGAGATCCTGCTCAGTGCATCTGCTAGCACATTGTCCTTCCCTGGAAAGTGAACTGCTATCAGAGAGGTTTGCAGGGAATAAGCTAGGGACCACAACTTCATGGCTTCTGTGCACAAGGCTGTAGATCGAGTGCCTCCCTGCTTGTTGACGTACCACATGGTGGTGGTGGTGTCTGTTCTGACCTGAACCACCTTGTTCTGTATTGACTGAGAGAAAGCTTGCAGGGTCAGAAAAACTGCCCTGAGTTCCAGGAGGATGATATGGAGAAGGGATTCCTGAGGGGACCACAGTCCCTGGGCAGTGAGGGCCCCCAGATGGGCTCCCCAGCCCAGAAGGGAAGCATCCATGGTAAGGACCACTGAATGAGACTGAGTGGCAAATGGGACCCTTTGCCTTAAATTGTCCTGATCCTGCCACCATTGAAGGGCTTGAATCAAGGTCAGAGTCACTGGGATCAGTCTGGTAAGGGAATCCTTCCTCTGAGACCAAAAAGCCCTCAGATGGAACTGAATGTCCCTCATCTGGACTCTTGCCCCTTGGACCACTGCCGTAGAAGCTGCCATGTGGCCCAAGAGCTGGAGGAAATGCCTTGCTGGTCGAGATACCTGAAGGCTAAAGGAAGAGGCTAGTTCTATAAGAACCCTTGCCCTTTCCAGGGGAAGAAAGGCTCTTGCTTTGACCGTATCCAGCTCTGCCCATATAAAGGTAAGAAGCTGGACAGGCTCGAGAACCGACTTGGGAAGGTTGAGAAGAAATCCTAGAGTAGTGAGCACTCGCTGGGTCACTTGCAGGTCTAACTTAACTTGGTCTGGAGACTGGCCCACTATTAGCCAGTTGTCCAGATATGGAAAAATGGAAATCTTTTGCCTCCTTAGAAAGGCAACTGCTACTGCCAGGCACTTTGTGAAGACCTATGGGGCTGAAGTTAGGCCAAAGGGCATTGCTCTGAACTGATAATGGCCTGAGGGCAACTCGAACCTGAGGTACTTTCTGTGGGAGTACCTGATGGGAATGTGAAAATAAGCATCTTTGAGGTCCAGGGAGGCTAGTCAGTCCCCTGGCCTTAGAGAGGGAAGGATTATTCCCGGAGTTACCATCTTGAACTTTGGTTTTAAAAGGTGTGTGTTTAGGTCTCTTAGGTCTAGGATGGGTTGCCACTTCCCTGTCTTTTTTGGGGTAAGGAAGTACCTGGAGTACAGACCTTTGCCCCAGTGTAGGGAAGGTACTCTCTCTATGGCTCTTAAAGCTAGCAGAGATGAAACTTCTGCTTCTAGGGCAAGGGTTTCTGAAAGATCTGCAGGTGGAAAAGATCTGGCTTTCATCTTTGGACATTTTTTGAAGCTGAGAACCAGTCCCTGGCTTACGACTTCCAGGACCCACTTGTCTGATGTAATGGACATCCAGTCCTGGACGGAGTAAGTCAGTCTGCCCCCTACTGATATAGGACAGTCAACCTGGGCAGGCCCATCAGGGTGTCTGCTTGGCAGGGGCCTTAGGTTGAGGAGTGGATGCAGCCCTGCTCATCCCCCTTCTGCCTCTCCCTCTGTAGAACCCCCTCTGTGAAAAGGGAGAAGAGGCCTGTGCTTGGTAAAAAGGCCTATGAAAAGGCCTGCCCCTGCCCCTAGACTGCTGCCTTTGAGGAGCTGCCTGCCTCTCTTTGGCCTGAGCACTCCTGTAAGTGGTCCTGTACTCATCCATTTTCTTCATGTAATTCTCTGTCTGCTCCCCAATCAGAGAATTACCCACTACAGGAAAATCCATGGCCTTAGCCTGGGTATCCTGCGAGAGGCTAGTACATCTGAGCCAAGCCATTCTCCGAAGAGCCACAGATGTAGCCATGACTCTTGGTGACATCACTGGAGTCCACAGCAGCATGAAACTGAAATTTTGATGCCTCAATCCCATCTGCAGCCACCTCCTCCAGCTCCTTGGCTATCTGGGGGGAGGCCTGTTTAGCCAGTGCCAGTACAGTGTCCCACCTGGACTTCTGGTACCTGGCTGTATAGGCCATATAATTTGCCTGCCTGAGTCCCAAGGAAGATGCCATGTAGTGTTTTTTTGCCATGGCCTCAATCTTCCTGGAATCTTTGTCTGGGGGTGTGAAGCCAAGGGAACAGCGATCTATACAGAGCCAAGGGAATGTTTGCCTTATCACAGGCAGCAGCCTGCACAACCCCAACATGGCTGCATTGCTGATATAAGAACTCCTTTCTTTTATCAACAGGAGGTATAGAATTGAGAGACTTCAGGATTTTTTGTGTCTGCTTCCCAAAAGATTTGTGAAGGGGAATAGACAGTCTCCTGGAATCTGGGATGTCCATCATTTCCACAAAATCAGGCTCCCCTTGATCCTCCATAGGAAGCTGGAGGGTCTCAACCACCTTTCTGTAGAACATAAAGTGGGAAGGGGACTCAGAAAGCCTAGGAGGGGATACACCTGAAGGTCTGTCTGGGGAGATGTCCAGTTCAACAGGCACATCCAGACTTTCACCATCACCATCATCATCTTCAAATTCCCCCTCCTCCTCAAACTCCGGTTCATAAAATTTTTCAGGGGTATAATCGTGAACCGGGGGAACCAACCTATCCGAGCCCCTGCCAAAAGGTGCCGGATCGGTCGGAACTGGATGAAGCGACTCCACAATCTGAACTGCCTTGGCTATTTCATCGGCGGTCAGAACATGGGCTTCTGGATCCGAACCGGATGATTTCTCTTTGTGTTTTCTTTTTGTCAGAACCGAACCCTTGGGATCGGCTCTCTTTTGGCCCGAAGAATTATCACCCTGGTCAGAGAGCACTCCTTCTCATCATCACCATCATCATCAAATCTTTATTTATTCAGGCGAACATCATTGAGCAAGGCTCATTTACAAGATGGACCTGATAAGGTCAAGGTTCAATAGTTGATATACAACAGATATATCATACACTTATATAAGACAGTTATACATACAGGGGAAAATAACGTTTATAAACACAGTGATGTACAGTAAATTCACATGATAAAAAACGGTTACAGGAAAGTTAAGCTAATATTTACAGTATGTACAGTATATACACATCCCAGTGGGGGGGCATGGCAGACACTCAACATAATGTAATACTAGGATGGTGAAGGTATTACTGGGTGCCATAAGATGGGGTGTCTGTCTGGAAGGAATATGCCATATATGGTTTGGAAGGGAGATTTGTGAGATGACAATGCTAGCTCTAGTGGTAGCAATTGCATTTCTCTTTGAAGAAGACTGTACAATGCTGTTTAAAGGATGCAAATGGAATGATATTGGACAGTTTTAGGATTTTGTAGGGTGTTCCATGCTATTGCTAGAGAATAGCTGATTGTTACCTTCTGGTTCGGTCGGAACTGAACCAGGCTGGCCATCTGGGTCAGTGGACTTCATGGCCTCCTTTTCCCTCAGTCTACCTAATCTCTTTTCAAGGGTAGATTTGGGAAAGTTTTTACAAATTTGGCAGTCTGAATCGAGGTGTTCAAACCCCGGACAATAAACACAGTTGGTGTGGGGATCGGCCTTAGCAAAGGCCTCCCCACACTCACTGCAGTGTCGAAACCAGTGGGCCCGTTTTTTTCTTGGGTTTCTCAGACATAGCCAACCTAACCAACTTACCCTTTTTTGGCAACTGCCAGGCAAGACTCCCTTATCGGTTCCTAACCGTGTCACGGGTCTTGGAAAAAAAACGTACCAAACATGTTTTTTTTTTTTTTTTTTAGAACCGATAAGGACCGGTAACCACACACTAAAGTAAGATACAAGAATTAACAACTGATCGGTTCAGCCGAACCGATCCACACTTTTACAAGTTCCACACAGAAAAACAGTACAAAACCTATCTAGTACTCACGGTACCACAGACAGACACTGAACCGACTACGTGGAAATAAATTTTGGTTGTAAACCGACACTTCAACCGACTTTCGAACTGAGCTGCAGGAGAAATCTCCGGAGCGACTGTTCAGTGAGGCGAAGTAAAGAATCTGACAGATTTTAAAGGGAAACAGACAGAGACACCAACCGAGCTCGAGCTCAGCATTCTATGCTCTGCATAGGAAGTTAACCCTTTGTTCTCCGGGGCAGTTTAAAGGCTGGGGCTAACTGCATTAGTCAGAAATAATTTTTTTTTTTAAGTTGTTTAACCAGGAGTAGTAGCACACTAAGCTGAAAGTTTCTTTACAGGAGCGACCTGGGACCACAGGGAAGTTAAGTGACTTGCTCAGGGTCACACAGTATGCAAGTGGAAGCTGTGGGATTCAAACCCAGGTCTGGCCTGCTGGATATCACCAGATTACCAGCTCAGAGCCTTAAACCACTGCGCTATACTGCCTCCCAATACAGTAAGAATACAGCAAGACTTCATGTTGTTTGAACACCTGGACACTGGTAGGGGGCTAGTCACTAGCAAAGAGTGTGGTGATCTTCACGTTTGGTCGAGGCAGTGTTAAGATTCGACTGCTTCATCTCAATGCCCATCACTTGCCTGATCACACCTACCTGTGCTGATGCAGGAAATGAGGCTTCATGCAAAAAAAATTAATAAAAACAACAGGAGATGTGACTCGTCACTGAGGCACAGAGCTGCCAACTGCAGTGCTGAATTCCTGTCTCCTTCATAGTCAGAAGCACTAGTTCTCAGAAGCAGTTCAGTCTGCATTTCTGTGGCAGGGCTCGTAGACTTCTGTAGCAGCGTTTGTTCACTCCTGCAGCATGATTTATTACTTTCTGTGGCAGAACCTACTTGTGGGATCACAGTATTCCAGAGGTCTTGTTCACAGTACAGTACTCCAGCTAGTAGCCTCTCACCCTGGCAACATTCCAGCAAACCCCACCGACGCATCAGTGTGGGGCATTTGATAAAAAAAAAAAAAAAGGGGGGAGATGTAGCAACCCACATGGCACCACAAACGGTACCTGGATAGGATACACAAAATCTGTTATGCCTGGTCACCCTACTTGTTTACTCCTGTGTAGAATGTTAAACAGCTAGGTGAATGTTAAGCATTAGTATCAAGCATGGTATATACTTCACACAGACAAATACCATGATTCTCAAACCCCTGGTTTTACCAGTGGTTACATCTTTTTTTTATCAGCATGCCCCCTGTAACAACAAATCTTGTTTTCACCTTTACATAGTACATAACGCAATCTCCCTTGACACTTATCTCCTATGTTTTTTTAATGTGCAACACTGACAGTTCTTTAATGAAGAATCCAAAGACCTTCACAGCCACGTAAGATCAAGATAATGCTACATTAAAAAAAAAAAAAAAAGGCTAGATAAACTACTCCTTCAGAATACTGAGCAGCCATTTAGAATGGGCCCATTGTCTAAGCCCTTTCAATAATGTTTGGTAATCTAAGACTTCCTGTCAAGTAACTGTTGACTGGTTTTGAACATCCCATGGGTTTATTAAGCAAAGTAAATATAACTCGTATGATCTTACAACTTACAAATGGGATTCCCTTGGCCACCTGAAGGAACAGCCAGTGCTAGCAGGACTGGTGCAATTGCCTGTGGCACACGGAAGTAAAGCTATTTGAAAACTCCTGCAGCAAGAAAGTCAACTGTAGTGTTTCTCTGAATCTGAAATTGTATTTGCATGGCTGAGTCTTTTCTGTTCACTGCCTCAAAGCAAATAAAAAAGGCACTTCATCTAGCTGGCCTGGTAGCGTTGAGTGTTGAGGCACTGGAGCCACACCTCGCTCCACATTGGCGACCCATGTTTAGAACTGGGCACTGGTTGTGGGTGTTGACCAGAGGATACAGCATCCAAGGGACTGCTCTTCTCTCCTGGGGAGGGAGGACTGCTTGTTCTGCTGAATGACTGCTGCAAGGTGGAGGCCTGGTGGCAGTGTGGGATGGGAGCAGCAGACATGGGTGGTATTGTGGGACCCCACAGTGTGCACATGCCTTCACACATGCATGCTGATAAGCACGCCCCAGTGTGGGGAAGGTAGAAAATGGAGTAAAATGGTGGTAGGACAGGCTTGTATGAGGCCCTGTCCACCAATCCCTCACCCACCACATCACCAGGACCTGGAGGCGTAGAACTGGATTTGTACTTTGTTGGAGGTGCGGGGGGTCCATGGGGGTATTCAGACCACTAGGTAAATGTTGGACAGTGGGGGTGTGGGGTCCATGGGGTATTCAGGCCACTAGGTAAATGTCGGACAGTGGGGTTGGCAGGGTACGGCTGAAGGAAGCCCAGCCTAACTTGGCCAAAGGAGTGTATACAGAATATGGGGGAGGAGGACTTCATGACTTTGCTGCAACTCCCTCAAAGATTATAGAAGCCTCAGTTTAGTTTTTTATCAAAACAAAATCTGAATGCTAAAAATAAGTTCATCTCTGTTTCACTAATTTAGACTATATTTTAACTGTTTCTAAGTTTATTCACCCCAAAAAGCACCACTCCAGCATTCCATATCTTTACAATGCAGAGGAGGTCTACCTACTGTCCCAGCCAGAGAAGACAAACACATGGAGTTTGAAACCTGACAGCTGTACTGGGCTGAGTTTTATGGGGACATTTCACATAGAATTTGATGACAGATAAGGACTGCTTGGCCCATCCAGTCTTACCATTTTTCCCTACCTGCATGATTACAACAGACCATGTCCAATCTACAGCTCTTTCACACCCCGGACTACAATTCCCTTGTGGTTATCCCATGCATTTTTGAACCCCACCACTGTGTTCACTCCCGCCACCTCCACTGGAAGGCTGTTCCAGGAATCTACCTCTTTCTGTAAAGAAGTACTTCCTCACATCTCTCCTGAATCTACTCTCCTCCAGCTTGATAACATGTCCTCTTGTTCTTGAGCACCTTTTCTTCTGAAAAGTACTCCCCTCCTGTACCTTATTTTATTTATTTATGTCTTTGGTAACCAGGTAAGTGCACTGATCCAAAGGGCCTTTTTCAATCTCGACCTGGGCCACAGATGTGGCTACAAAATAAACATAAAAAACAGTAGCAATGTACATAAACAGCAATAGCACAGAGTACCACATGTAATACAGGAATAGGTAACGAGGTAAATAACACGTAGTGGAATAATTCAAACAGATTCACAATCACAAATTTCAGAATTCAAAAACTTACAAATGCCTACATGTTGTACCAGCTGACATTAGGATGAAATAATAAGGTACATAGAAACTCAGTCTTGTATGAGAATCTCAATAAATGGTTCAGCAGTACTACTAGGAGATCAGAACAGATTAGGAGAGCAGAGCGTGCAGCAAGGCAAGATGCAGGTAGCAAATGCAAACCCATCATATGACCCTCTCCCTCCTCTGTTCCAGGGTGTACATTTTGAGGATATTTAGCCTCTCCTCAAAGGGCTTTTGATGCAGACCCTGCACCATGTTAGTTGCCCTCCCTCCTCTGGACTGCCTCTACCCTGTCTATGTCCTTCCAGAGGTGTGATCTCCAGAACTGGACACAGTAATCTAGGTGGGGTTTTAACAGCGATCTATACAGAAGCAACACCACCTCCCTCTTTCTGCTGGTGCTACCCCTCCATATGCACCCCACCATCCCACTAGCCTTCTTGACTGCCTTGTCACACTGCCTGGCCACCTTAAGGTCATCCAATATTACTACCCCCAGGTCTCTTTCCTGCTTGGTGATCACCAGTACCACTCCACCCATTTTATACTGCGCCCCTGGGTTTCTGTGCCCTAAGTGTATCATTTTGCATTTTTTGCATTGAAACCCAGCTGACATATGCTTGATCACTCCCTCTAGTTTTCTCAGGACTTTACAGCTGTCTTTTCTGTTAAAGAGAAAACACATTATATTTTCTACATCCTCTTCTGCTTCAGTGGACCTGGGATACCTCTCTTTCTGAGGACCATCCCCAGGGTTTTTCTGCCTGTTTCTCAGGCCGAACCATGCTCATCCACTAAGGCTGCAAGACTTGAATGATGCCCCCACTGCCATTCTGTACTGGTGGAGCAGGGCCAGAAACAGAAACGAAAGCTACACACCAATCTTGCCACACCGGATTGCAGCCTTGAACCACCTCACTGGCTCAGCTGCAAAGAGTTGCTCCACAGATACGTTCAGCGCCAAAACCGCCTCTCAGCCAACAAAAGGATTTTGAACTTATGACACCTGATCGCCGATTGGTCTAGGCTTCTAATGGCTTTTACTGCCAGCTATTGTGGCGTTTAGATCTACCATGGGAAATTACAGCTGGTTCCTCGGTGTGTCACTAGCTTTACTAGCGCTCAGCTCAATTCTTCGGAACCCTCATCCCTCCCTAAAGTGGAATGACCCTTGCGCTTCTCCCTGTCCTGCATCCAACAGCTCCTTTCAGGCAGCCATTCTGGACCACTGGGCTTCTCAGCTGTCTCTGCCGGGGAGAAGGACATCTCCCGAGCTGCCTCTGCAGATTACTCCCTCATCCAGACTTGAGACTTCCTACTCATGGCAAATTTCTGCCAGGACACTAGTGGCTGCAACACTAGGCCAGTATAACACCAGGAGTGGGTACAGGCCTACCTATCAACACCGCCTCCCCTAGCGCCCAAAAAATAGTGATTACAAATTACAGTTCGCTGCCTTAAAAAGAATCCTGCTTCTTTTACTATTGTGCTCAGGCAATGTCGAACTCAACCCAGGACCATTAGACACCTTTGCTTCTCCATCAGACCTGGCAGGTATCAAAGGAATGTCTTTTATGCATCTTAATGCCTGTAGTTTGCTGAAAAAGTTCACCCTTATCCAGGCTGGGGTGAGCCACACCCTACCTGCCATCCTAGTGATCACTGAGACAATGAAATCAATATCCCAAATTATTTACTCTTCCGAGCGGATAGGCAATCAAGAGAAGGTGGGTTTGCAATTTATGTAAGGGACAAATAGTCAGCCGCATGCATAGACACATCATCCTCCCCCAAAGAATTTGAGTGCTTGACCCTAAAGATTGAACTTTCTCCTTCCAGTGCACTGTGTAATAGGCTGCTACAGGCCCCCTTCTGCCGGGCGGCATCTCCTGTCTCACCTCAGTTCCGTACTGGGGCTCAGTTCCTTGGAAACCATTATTCTCGGCGGCCTGAACTATGATTGGCTATCAAGTGCATCAGCTACCTTGAAATCCTTTTGTGACACTAGGGCTGGTGCAACTCATTGGCGAGCCTACTCACCCAAATAAAAAGAACCTTAACAACAGCTCCCTCTTAGATGTAATTTTGGTTAGCAAGCCACACCTGTTCTCTCATGTCAGAACATTTTTCTCAGACATTAGCGATCATTGTATAATCACCACCATGAGATCCGTGCACAACCCACAGTTTGTGGCAAAGTTCTCTATCAAGAGGGGCAAACTCAACTTCGATTTGTTTGCTGATGTACATGACTTGAAACATTCACTGCGAAGGCAGGAATTCTTCATAGCCAAAACGGTTAACAAGGCATATACTGTTTTTTTACGATATTTTAAGTGAGGCTTTAAATAAGCAAGCACCCTTGGTTAAGGTGAGGGTCAGGAGCAGCACCTGCCATTGGTTCTCACCTGAGCTCAAAGCTTCCCTGTTAGAAAGGGATACTTTTTGGAAAAAAGGCCCGAAGAAGCAAGAACGACTCTGATTGGTGTCTTTTTAAGAGAGCACGTAACAAGTGCACCAAGTTGGTCAGAGCAGCCAAGGCCGCCTACTATCGTTCGGAGCTAGCCTCTGCCTCAAGAAATCCTTCAAAGCTCTGGAAAACATTAAAACACATGTCTGGACACGCACCTGGTAATTCCATTCCAGCAAAAATTAAGTCCGGTGGCAGCGTTATCTCTAACCGATCGGAGATATTGGAAGCCCTCAATAACCATTTTGCAACGTAGGGCTAGCATTTGATGCTTCTCCTGCCAGTGACCTCCGCACAGCTCAGGGCCCACCAACCCACGAGTCCCCCTCTACCAAGGAGGCCTTCTCCTTCCTGCCTGTCTCTCTAAAAGAAGTGGAAGACCTACTGCTGCAACTGGACACCAGGAAGGGAGCAGGCTCTGACTTCATAGGGCCATACTATCTGAACTGTGCCTACCATGTGCATGCAGTGCCAATCACCCACCTATTCAACTTGTCACTCTCCCAGGGTAGCCTTCCCCCTCAATGGAAAATAGCCCATGCCATCCCTCTGTTAAAAGCAGGTGACCCCTGCGATCTAAATAATTACAGACCGATCTCCCTCCTCCCCATCCTGTCTAAATTACTAGAAAAAATAGTGTGTGGCCAGCTAGGGGTATACTTAGAATCCAGAAGCCTATTAAACCTGGTTTAGTCTGGATTCAGAGCAAAGCACAGCACCATAACAGCCCTAGCTAAGGTGACCAACGATTGGCTCCTTGACCTTGACAACAAGAAGCATGTCTGTGCCGTTTTCTTGGATCTTAGTAAGGCATTCGACACAGTCAATCACAGTCTGCTTCTTTCCTCCCTAAGCACCTTAGGCCTGGACCATAAATCTATGTGCTGGTTTGCAGACTACCTGGGAGAACGGAGACAGCAGGTTAAAGCTGAAGGTGATCTTTCTCCATTAAAACCTATACTGAGGGGCGAGCCCCAGGGCTCTATCCTTGGTCCCCTCCTCTTTGCAGTCTACATTAACACCATCAATGACCCCATCAAAAAAGCCAACATCCACTTATTCATGGACGACACTGTACTGTACTTGAGTCGTCCCATGCCGGAAGCAGCCTGTGAAGACCTCCAAGCTGAATTTAACCATCTACAATACCAGCTCATAAACAAAAAGCTTTTGCTCAATGCGAAAAAGACAAAAGCCATGCTCTTCTCCCCCTCCTTGCATGCGGCAATTCCTGCTTGGGGGGGGAGCTATCCCCAAATTACCACTGTTATTGGAAACACTAGAGTATGTAGCTAAATTCAAATATCTAGGAGTTTGGCTCGATCATCAAAGTTTCCTTCACGACCATCTCAAGAACTACAGAAGAAACTAAGGCAAAGATCAGGACTATTCTACGGAATTAACCACCTGCTCACAAAGGAGGCCAAGATTCAACTGGTTCATGCTACCTTCCTATCTTTAACAGATTACGTGGACCTGTTCTACAGCTACTGCACTGGCCAGTGGCGGAGCTAGAGGGGGGCTGGGTGGGCGGTCGCCTCCTGGCTGCCCCAGTGTGAGTAGTGGTGCCCTGCCACCATCTTTATTCACTGTTTAGTGCCCATTGTGGAGCCTGTGATTGACTGAATGGCCCCCCCTGGCTCCCAAACACTCCCAAACCTGGCTCCGCCACTGGCACTGGCTAAGTTGGACACCCTCTACCACAGAGCTATCAAGTTCATTACTGGCCTTCCACTTTCCACACACCACTGCTCCCTGTACTCATCGTTAGGCTGGACTTCCCTTCACTATAGAAGGAACAGAAATGCTGCCCTATGGGCCTTCAGAGCGGTGACCAACAAGCTCCCCTCATATGTCTCAGACTGTATTCCCCGGAGTGTGTTAGGCACCTACGCTCTAAGGAGCTATTCCCTAATTGCCTCCAAGTTCCAAGGGTCAAAACTCATTTCGCAAAGCTGCTCTAAGCTTCTCTTTACCCACATCGTGGAATGGTTTAAAGGAACTTGGCTGAGCTGCCCTGTTATGCGAATATCTTCAAGGCTCTCACGATCGCTACATGAAAGCACCTTGCAAATGTTTTCCTCATCGCTAACCCACTAATTCTGCAATTCCCCCTTTCCATCCTGACGCTCGCCATGTTTCTACCCCTGGCTCTCACTCTTTCCCTATTAACACTTCCTGCTGCACTGACCCTTCCCTGTCCACTCCAGCCTGGCTAAAGTCCCCCCCCATCCATAGTCGTGTCCCAATTATCTACCCCTGCTCCGTCATTATCATAATAAACAAGTACACGACAGCCATTGTCGCTTTCTGTGGTTTTAGCTCAGTATTTCCCCCAGCTGTCGGTAATATATCCCTCCTCTTCTTTACCTCTCTAACCTGCCACCCCATACACAGCCTCTTTCCCCTATATATGTAGTTGCTGGCTGCCTCACTCAAAAGATCTCTGCTTATAACCCCTGTATGCCTATGGTTGATTGTACATCTGCTGACTTCTTCAATTGTAAAATAATGCTTTTTTTTTTTATTTCAACCTTGTACTGTACTGTATACATTGTATATACTTTTTCTTCCTTGTATATTATTGCTTTTTGTATACCTGCTTCTGTACTGTACTTTGATGTATTCATGACCAGGTCCACCTTGCAAATGAGCCTTGCTTAATGGTGCCCGCCTGGATAAATAAAGATTCTGATTGATTGATTACTCATCCTTTCCACATACCCCACTCAAGATTGTCCACTCTACTGCAGATTTTGGTCTCGTTCTGCAAAGAGGCAGACATTCCTTTCCAGCTCATCTGCAATGTCACTTATTAACATTTAAGAGGCCCAGTCCCAGCACTAATCCCTGAGGCATCCCGCTGGCCACCCTCCCTCCCTCAGAGAGAACTTCATTTACCACCACCCTCTGCCGCCTATCCCTTAACCAATTTCTTATCCAGTTCCCCACTTCTGGACCCACTTCTAAGCGACCCAGCTTGCTTTACTAGTCTTCTATGTGGAATGGTGGCAAAAGTCTTCTTGAAATCTAGGTAGTCCATGGCCACTGCTCCACCCTGACATAAATCCTTTGTCACCCAGTCAAAGAAGTCTATCAGATCAATTTGACATGACCATGCTGCTTCGGGTCTTGTAACCCACTGGATTCCCAGATATTCCACAATCCTTTCCTTCAGCAGTGATTCCATTAACTCTCCCACCATCAATGTCAGGCAGACTGGCCTATAACTGCCAGCCCACTCCCCGCTACCACTTTTATGTAGTGAGACTACATCTGCCCTCCTCCAGTCTTCCGGAACCACTCCTGTTTCCAGTGAACTGTTAAATATTAATTGCCAGAGGTGCAGCCAGTATTTCCATGAGTTCCCTCAATACCCCTGGATGCACCCCATTTGGCTCCACTGCTTTGTCCACCTTCAGATTGGCTAATTAGTTAATGGGCAGACTGGGTGGGCCAAGCAGTCTTTATCTACCGTCAAAGTCTATGTTTCAAGTCCCTTTAGTACTCTTGCCTCCACAAAAATAAAATAAAGACTGGTGTTCACTTCTCTTCCTCTATAGCTTTTAACTTTTTTGTAGTCCCTCCCCTTCTCCTTCCATTGTGAACAAAGAACTAAAGTATTTGTTCAGGATGTCTGCCTTTTCCTGCTCCCTCCCTGCACAGCTTTCCTTCCCCCCTCTCCCTTTTTAATCTTACTATCCCACCCCTGGTCTTCCTATTTTCACTAACATACCTAAAAAATGTTCTGTCCCCTTTTGTTTCCTTCTGGGCTATTATCTCTTCAGTTTGCGCCTTTGTGCTCCTTACTGCTTCACACTATTTCACCTGATACACCTCCCTATCCTCCTCTCTCTGCAACACTTTATGCCTTCAGAATGCTAGCCTTTACCTTTTCAACCCCCTCTTTCAAGAACCATAGTGGTCTCTTTTTCCTCTTTCTTCTGTTCACTTGTTTGACACAGAGGTTTGTTGCATTTACTGTGTTCCATCTTATTTTCGTCCACTGTTTCTCCACCCCACCCAGACCACACACACACACAACCAGTTCATCCCGGAGGCATTCACCCATCTTTATAAAATGTGCCCTCCTGAAGTCCAGGACCCTCACCCTTGTGTGGTTTGATTCCACAGCTGTCCTTATACTGAACCACAGCGTACAGTGATCACTGATCTCCAAGTGGCCTCCCACCTTGACGTCTGCAATACTATCCCTGTTAGTGAGGTACAAGGTCCAATACTGCCTGATCACCAGTGTGTCCAGTAACAAGTTGCCTGAGGAACACCCTTTGCAGACAGTCCAGAATGTCCCTGCTTCTAGCTGAAGCTGCTGCTGGGATCTGCATCTGGTAGACTGAAGTCCACCACCAGCAGCACCTCTCCCTTTTATGCCATCTTGCCATGGCTTCCACCAGTATCTTATCTAATTCCTCCCCCTGTGCTCGAGGTCTGTAGATCACTCCAATGCAAACAGTGGCGCCATTCTCTGTCTCCAGGATGACTGACAGTACCTCGGCCTCCTGTATTTCCATGACTTGTATGCTTTTCCTCATACAAAGCATCACATTCCCTCCTTACTTCCCACCCAGACCTTCCAGAACAGAGTATAGCCTGGTATGGCGATGTCCCAGTCATGGTTTTCAGTGCACCATTACTTGGTAATGGCCACTATATTTAGGTCGGCCTCTGCCATCATGGCCTTTAGGTCTGGAATCTTATTTCCTAGACTTCTAGCATTTGCACACATGACCTTCCATATTATGTTTCCACTTAGCTTGCTGTCCTCTTTTTTCCCTCCCTCCATCCCCATCTCTTTTTAATGCTCCCATTCCTTTCCCCCCTTTATTTCTACCACCCTGCTTCCTTTATTAAATTGCACCCTGGGGGATTCCTCTCTCCTGGGGTTCTCCTGACTCCCTACTTTAACCAACCCCCCTCGGCTAGTTTAAATGTTCATCAAAGCAACATTTATATTGTCCAATGAGGACTGCGGTTACCCTCCTGGATGGATGCAGGTCATCACCCCTATATAGGCCCTTATCCTCCCAAGTGGATCCCCAGTCCCCAATGTAGCTGAATCCTTACTCTCTGCACCATTCCTTCAGCCATGAGTTGAAGCTCTTGGTGCAGAGATTCCTTCTCCTGTCCCCTGCCGTAGACAGGCAGCACCTCAGCGAAAGCCACTGAGTGAGCTATCTAAGACCCCTCCCCAGCTCCCTAAATTCCCCCTGCACTATCCCAGCCCTGTCGCTAGCCAGGTTGTCAGTCACAGGTGGACTACATCCAGCTCTCCCTTCTGTCCTGTTGCCCTACCGACCCTCAGGCTCCACTTCCCACCCCTCACCCAACATGCCTCTCCCTCCTCTTTTCCTATTCCCAAATTTATCACCCTCACAATCGAGTCCCCCACCAGAAACTGCTTCCTCCTCCTCTGGAATCCTCTACCACCCTCCTTGGGGTCTCCACTATGGAGGGCCCCCACATCCTTCCAGGTCACTATCACAGGTGCCTTCAACCAGCAGTCCTGCCCCACCAGAGCGGTGTAGGAATTACACAGAGGTACCAGTTAAGGAACGTGCCTCTGTCCCACCCTTCCAGAGTCCACCATAACTTAACCATTCCTCCTCCATGGCATCCCTCTGAGGCAACACTGGCAGACATGGTGGCCCCTGGGTGGGGGAAGAGGTCGCCTGAACACTAGCCAAGTTGGCCTGGAATCTAGCAACCTCCTCCCTCAACCCAGAGAGGTGTGTGGAGATGAGGCAGCACTGCCACCTCCAGAAGGTCTCTCTGAAAACTGCCACTCCACAGCCACTGCACTGCACCACTCCCAGCATTCTCAACTTGCATTCTAACTGTGTTACCTGGAAATACTTTTGTATCCTTACCTGTGAGAGTGTTGCGAGTTTTCCCCCTTTTTGTTTCTTTCTATTTGTGTTCCCTATGCCTTGTTTAAATCTTTTTATACTACTACTACTATCCTAAACTGTGTTGCTCCTATTCCCAGTTTTGGCCTACTAAGAGGACAGAATCCATGGTGCTTGTTGCAGCATGCTAATCTGGAATTGCATCGGCTGTGATCCAAAGCTGGTCTTCCATTAAACTTAGCCCAGCAAGAAAGGAAGAGCAAATCTCCCCCCATCCCAACCTCCACTGAATGCTGCCAGCCATCTCTTGTTCTCAGTGCACTGGGTGCAGTGAAGCACGGATTAATTAGCAGTAATGTAATTCAGTGTCACATCTTGTTACCATCTTCACCGCTATCAGCTCTGATTGAGCACTACAACATTATTGAAGTCATGCACACTACTCAAAGCTGGAGATGACAAACTGCGCCCACTCTGTGACCAATCCCATCCAGGCATGCTGTCGGAAGTGACTGGTGGGGAACAAGCCATCCTAAGGGGAGTTTGTGAGCCCAGCCCTGGAGCATACATTGATGCTCGGACAGCTCTGTAATATCAGGACCAGAGATGAACTTGTTCCATCAGTTCACAATGGAAAGACTGACACTGAATTTCCAAACAGCAACTGATCCTTCCACACACAAAATGAACAGGACTTTTTCCTTTCACGAAAGGGTATTTTATTTTCAAACTAATGAATTTTCAAGCTCTTGGACTGGTCAGGGCTCAGCAGCATGTCACAGATGTGAGGTACTGTGTCTGTTTCTTGGGGCAGGGAAAGGACTGCCCAACACTTAAGCCCCCTTGCAAGTCAATCATGGGGTGCATTCAGCAATTGCTGTGAAGACAGAGACTCGCCCACTCCCGCTTAGGTTGATGAGATTGAAATTTGAAAGTATTGCTGCTTTTGTATTAGGAAGTTAATACAGTAACAAAGCAAGCATTCTGGGGTGGAAACAGAAATAAACACATTACAACAAAAGAAAGTTTTCTTTTCTATTACAGGGGAGTGTGGCTTTAATAATCAAAAACATCATATGACCAAATGTCCTGCTTGTGATACTGATGGTTTTAGTAACCTCATTTCTCCAGTGCTTCAAGGCTAGCATTTTAATCCTGGGGGCTACATGCCCTGTATGTCCACAACTGGCACATAGAGAATGCCCTTACCCTTCATTCAGTCAAAGTCAAGACACGCAATTTTCCTGTCTTGTACCTGTCATGGAAGAAACCCAGATCCCCACACAAGGACAGGGGAATGGTACACTTAAGTCAATTCCGATTGCCTCTGGCGTGCTGGCGGAGAAACAAAACTGTACGGTTTCCTTTGGACCGACTGCACATTGTGCCGAGATGTTAATTCTTCAAAAATGTTCCCTGTCTTCATTAGTTGTCTTGAACTGCAGTTCCTTCTAGAGGAGTACAGAGACTGCAAACAGTGTGCTGGCCCCAGGCACCCCATGTACAGGTTTAATAATATATACCCCCATCCAAGAAAAAGAAGGATAATGCCTTATTACAGGCTAACTAAAGGCTTGGCAACTTTTTCAAGAAGCTGAATTTTAAATTAGGAAAGTCATTTAAATGTTTTTTTTTTTTAATTCTTTTCAATTTGTTCTCCTGTTCTATCCATCATTCTTTGACAGAATTTAAGGCTTATATGTATTTTTTTTTTAATTTCTGGAGGGGGTGAGGGAGAGATGGCGTGTTTACCAAATGAATCCCTAAATATGCTTTGTTCAGCAGTAGAATTGCCCATGCAAAGACAGGGTGATAAATGACTACCCAGGCTCCACAGCTGACCCAATCTGGATGGTATGTTTTTTAGCAATGGGAAAACACTTCTACAATCAGGCTTTCATTAAAGGGGCAAGACAACTCTATGTGTATGTGTGTAACCCCTAGATGGCGCTATCCCAGGGGCTACTACCCCTGCCTGATTTGCCACTAACAGGTTGAGGGGCCTGGATCCAATGGCGGGTGCCTCCACCCAGAGGTCAGGGTTTGCAATAGTTAAACTAACTTGGTCACAGCCCTCTGGGACACTGCAACCCCCCTTTCTTCCCACTAGTGGCCCACACAATATATCAGAATTACCTTCACAGTATACACTTACCCCAGGACTGGTTCCGCACTGGGACCTCCTGTGAAATGAGATACAGTGCAACAATCACAGTACAGTACTTTAACATAGACAAATACCTCAGGCAGTATAACTTTGCTGAAACAAGCAGCTCTGATTTATTTAGGGGATATAACAAGGACAGGGGAAATCAGGTTAATTAGCTTATCACCTAATAATTCATTTCCATGGCTCTGTGCACAGGCTATCCCTATCAGTTACTGTCCCTGGGTACCCAAGCCCTAGTGGCTAGTCCAAACCGTGGCAGCTGGTAGGGGCCCTTTCACACAGAGAAAGGAGAATTAAACAGTCAGCAGTACAGTAATTTCATTTGGATTTAATGTGGCAATTCAACAGGGAGCGACCTGAATTAGTACTCACGACCTCCAAATAAGATAGGGTCCTTCAATGTCAGTAGGCTCACTTGAGGTACACAAACCTCTTCACACATCCATATAAAAGAAAGCACTATACCAGGCAGGCTGCATCTGTATCCGATCGCAATTACTGCACAATACCGGAGAACACACAGCAGATTCAGTTCCTGACAGACCGAGTGCAATTTTCAGCAATTCTTCCAGTCTTCTACAGGGTGAGCCTGGTTTCTACTCTTCAGAGATCCTTTGATTCTTTTTCACAGGACGGATTCAGTCCTAACAAGCTGCAGACCGAACTCTGGGCCATACACGCTTTTTGACTAAACTGCACACTGAAAAGCACAGGGCCTTCCTTCTTCACTGCCAAAGCTCAACTGAAACTCCAACTGACAAAACTGGCACTTCCTTTGAGTTCCTCCCAGTTCTTGACTGGATTGGCTGTCACTACAATAGACTGCTGCTGTTGGTCCAAAAGGCACTGAAGTCTAAACTACATCTCCCAGAGTCACTGCCCATACAATCCTCTTGTGGCTGGCTCAGATTATGAGTCCAAGTTCTGATTCGTCCAAGGCACCATTTTAGAGCTAGCTTACCCCACACTGATTGGTCCAGTTCAGCAGTTCAAAACTAGAATGGGGAACTAGCAGACACAGTTCTGACTGCAAAGAAAGCAGGTTAGACAAACTGTCATTTCATTATTACTGTAAATGATTTCTGGCAAACAGTTACATCTTTCAGACAGGTTCCCTTTGCACTCCTAGTGACTGCAAAAATGGAGTGAATTGGCAGCAGTTCGAGTGGTACCCAAACAGAGAAACACACAGTCGCCCTATATAAACTAATTATGTCTGCAAGCAGACAGCTCTTAAAGAGACAGTACCAGATGCTCTAAAAACACTCACTGATAAATGGCTTAAATACCAAACACCATTCAGGCTTGGAGCATTCAAGCAAGCTCCTGGAAGTCTTTTGGGAACCCCCACTTGCAGGGGGGTTACACCCTTCCTGGCCCGGGAAAGCTTGACGTCCGCGTCAAGCAAGTACCCCCATAAGTTTCAACTGCAACCATATACATTTGCAATAGGCTCGCACATGTAATCATCAGTCAATATATCATTTTACCAAGAACACATTTCTGAAACATTGCAGTACGTCACTCTTTACACGGTATTACATACACATTGTACCATAACTCAAGTTATTACCTCTTGTACATGAAACCTGAAGAGAGGGGGCCTTCCTATCAGTTACCTTGGGGCTGGATGGGGCAAGGGCACCATACTAGAGGGCAACACAAGTAACTTGAGTTAGCACTGATGCTCAGTTTGGGCAATGAGCTCGGGACACATACACTCCTTTATGGACAACATTGAGAGGCAAGTCCACAGGCCTCCCAAGGGAATCATAACTGAGGTGCACCACAGGCTTTACAGCTCGACCAGTCTTTCTAGGGGAACTGTTATAGTCTCTGCACTCTGAGCCTCATTTTCAGCATTGTCCTCACTTGTCAGGAGTCTCCATGGGGTAGAGAGGCTAGAACTTGGGGCACTTTCAGCTCCAGGAGTTACAGTTTCTGAGTCCACAACATTTGGCTCGCATGGAGAGCTCTGGACACTGGCAGTGGACTGTCAGGGCACTCAAAATACTCTTCTTGTTCGAGTGTATCACCAGTCTGCCCCAATCTATCATTTTCCTCCCTGAAAGCTCAAACAGTTCAACCATGCACAATGATTCCATTTCATCTGATCTGATGCTTTGCACTTCACTTTCTGGGAGCATTGGCTCCAGGGACGGGTTGGGGCTTAGACAGTCCAGAAGGCCCAGCTTTGTCTCCAGTATTGACTAGGGATTGCCCCAAACAATTGACTCAGTTCGTAAGAAGGATAGTATTCAAAGTCACTCACTTTCTTCCGATATGGACTGACAGTCATGCTCAACTGGGACTTGTGGAGGGAACACTTTAACTTTGCTTCTGTAGGTGCAGACTTTCTTGATCTTTTCTTAGCAGCAGCTCTAGTCACTGGTCCAGAGGGGCATCTTCTAGGGGCTCAGACTCAATTAAGATTTGTCCAATGGGCAGTAAATGATTTCTATGCATTGTTTTACATCTTTTAATTATTCTCAGGCCTTACTTTGTACACTGGCAGATCATCTAGTTTGCCCACTACAATGTGAGGGAGATGGTGCCATCTGTCAGCAATCTTGTGCTTGCCATGCAGTCCCAGATTTCTCAGCAATACCCGATCTCCTCCTGGAGTTCCTGTGCTTTCACCTTTTATCATACCTTTCTTTGTTGGCCAGATTTCTTTTGGCAGCCATGGTTTGAACCAGTTAGTAGCATGAGTTAGCTGGGCCTTTCACTTTTGCACATACTGTAAATAGTTGTCAGCTTGAACCCCATCAGGAGAGACCCCAAAACACACATCTACTGGTAATTAGAGCTTCTCTTCCAAACATCAGGCGGTAGGGGAGAATCAGTGGCATCACTTTGATGCAGTTATAAGCATGTACCAGGGTGCTAATTTGTTGGCTCCATCTAGGCTTGTCCTTTGGGTGCAGGGTGCCTAGCATATCTAGCAAAGTGCGGTTGAAACGTTCAGGCTGTGGGTCCCCTGGGGTGGTAAGGAGTGGTTCTGGACTTTCAGACTCCCACAGAGAAAGCATCTCTTTGATCAGACGACTCTCAAAGTCTCTCCCTTGATCAGAATGGATTCTTTGTGGAGCCCCATAGTGAACAAAAGTTTTCTACAAGTACTTTGGCCACAGTGGATGCTTTCTGGTCTTTGGTGGGGAAAGCTTGGGCATATCTCGTGAAATGGTCAGTGACCACCAGCACATTACTGATATTTCTTTGATCTGACTCCAAACTCAGAAAATCAATACAGACCAGCGCCATGGGTGCACTGGTGGTGATGTTAACAAGGGGCAGCCCTCTGGGGCAAAGCTTTCCTCTGTAAGCAGCGACTACAAGTTCGAATGTGTTGCTCCACATCAGCCCCATCTTAGGCCAATAGAATCTGGATCTCACCAAGTCAAGTGTTCTGTCTATACCAAGGTGCCCCATGTGGTTGTGCAAGGACCTCAGTACTGAGTCTCGAAAGGCAGTGGGCAGCACTAGTTGTTGTTTGTCTACTTGTCCCCTCTGTCTACTGTTTCTCTGTATAACAGTTTATTGATCGTTTCAACTTAGACCTTCTTTGTATAACAGTGCAGTTCTCAAATCAGTGGAGCGTAATTTGGACACATCTTTTCCTGCATAGAGGCTTCTAAAGCTGCTTTGATCATGGGATGCTGGATTGAGCCCACGAATACTGTCATTGTCCAGCTGAGGCAGTGCACCAATGTCTATTGCAGAAAAGTGGCAACAAGGCAGGTATGCAATTCTCAGAGGCTCCCAAGCAATCAATATGCAGTCCATCGCGTCCTGGACATTGTTCCTCCTGTCAAACTTCGCAGAGTGCCCGAATGTCAGGTTCTGCAATCGGACCCAATCATTCTGGGGAACAGGCCTCCGGGAGAGAGCATCAGCATCTATGTGGTTCAGACCTGCTCGGTATTCGAGAGCATAGTCATATGTAGATAATGCAGAAAGCCACCTATGGCCAGTGGCATCCAACTTAGCTGAGGTCTGCACATAGGTCAAAGGATTATTGTCAGTTTTACTAGTATTTTAGCCCCATACAAGTACTCATGGAATTGGTCAACAATAGCCCACTTCAAAGCTAGAGAACTCTAACTTATGTCAGGATAGTTCTTTTCGGATGGGGTCAGGCTTCTACTGGCAAAGGCCACTGGTCTCAGGCCATTCCGTGCTCTTGGTACAACACAGCCTCAACCCTTGCAAGCTAGCATCAGTGTGCAGGACGTAAGGTTTTCTTGGATCGGCATAGGCCAGCACTGGAGCATGGGTAAGTTGATATATGATCTCATGAAAGCAGTCTCACAATCAGGAGTCCATGGGCTCAAATATTTCACTGGATGAAAATACACTCTTTCAGTCTTGAGGGACGCTGACTTTTGGTATTTTTTGTGGGTTGGGGATACCCTTGAGTAAGGTTAAGTAAAGGCGGATCACTCTTGAATAGTCCTTGATGAAGCGCCGATAATAACCACAGAATCCCAGGAATCTTTGCAGTTCTTTTAGATTTTTGGGCTGTGGCCAGGTGGTCAAGGCCTCAACTTTACTTGGTGGGTCTCTATTCCTCGGTGGATACTATGTGTCCCACATACTTTACTGATGTTTGAAAGAATTGACACTTATCAATGGACAGTTTAAGGCCAAAGTCCTCCAGTCGGTCCAATACCTTAAATAATCTGCTCTCATGTTCCTCCAGTGAGCTGCCAAACACAATAACATCATCTAGGTATACCAGGCACTCTAGTAAGTTCATGTCCCCACTGCACGCTCCATCAATCGTTGAAAAGTGGCTGGGGCACCTGAAATCCTGAGGCATCCTCCTTGAATTCATAAAGCCAAGCGGACAGATAAAGGCCGTCTTCCTCACGGGTCCTCTGGGGCCATCGGGATCTGGTAGTACCCACTGCGGAGATCCAGCACAGAGAACCACTTACTCCCGTTTAGGCAGTCCAAAGCATCCTGAATGCGGGGCATTGTGTACTGATCAGGGATAGTCTGCCGTTTAAGATGCGATAATCCACACACATCCTTACTGTTCCATTCTTTTTCCTCACTACCACAATGGGGGAAGCATAAGGGCTTCTGGATTCTTGTATATAATTGAACAGCTAACATCTTCTTGCAGATGCCGCCTCACATCATCTATGTCAGCAGGTGCCAGGCGCCGAGATCTCTCACTAATGGTCTTTCGTCATGCAGCCGGATATTGTGCTCAGCTCCTTGCACGCATCCTACATCCCATTCCTTTAAAGAAAACACCTGGTCTCTGGGCAAGCTTCTCACTGATCCTCACTTTCCATTCAGCTGGCACGGGAGTCATAAATCAAACAAGTCAGGCGTTACTCTGTCATTCTTCCTTGAACTCTTGCTGCTGGTAGCACTGCAGTGTCTGCACAATGCACATTAGCCAGGATGCAACCTCTGTTTACTCGAATGTCTCTTTCAGACACATTATGAACTTGGACCACTACCCTTCTGGCATAAGCATGGGCTCTAGCGGGCAAAATACTAGGCTTGACCAGCAGTCCCTCTGGCAATTTTCCATCGCCTGGTGCATCCAACATTAATATTTTATTCTTAACATCCTTTCTGATACGGACCTCTCCTGTAAGGTACACTGGGCATTTGGCGCCAGGATCAGAGACTCAGGATCCTTCTTCCATACAATTCACCGGTTCCTCTGGTTCTGTTTTTTCAGCATCTCTGTGCCTCATAGGCCTTCTTAATTAAAGCCGAACTCTTAAAGCTCTACTAGTCTTTGACCCTGTTTTTCATAACACAACTGTGCCAGCCTTCCAACATATGAGCATTTGTTCCAATCAACAAAGGACACCATCATACAGTCCAGTGGGGGACACACTAAGGCTAGGGTCTCTACTTGTTCGGCCACCCAGCCACGGAGGTGGGAAAGACAGCCAATTCGATATACCCGGAATAGGGTAGGCCTTCTCACTTAACCCCATACATGCAGTCCTTCTAATGGTTGTAAGGTACGCCTGACAAATGCTTCTGATACCAATCCTGGAACATAATTGTCACTTGGAGCCACTGTCTAATACAGCTCTTGTAGACACTCCATTCACCTTTACAGTGGTCTCCATGGAGGGACCACTATTCTGGACCAGTCTGGAGAGGCGTAGTGGGGGCCTGGGCAACTGACCTTGCCACAAAAGGACGTGAATTAGCATTTTGGTGCCCTCACTGGGATATGTCGTGCACCTCTTAACCACTGATTTCTTCTCCAAGCTCTCCTTGTAGCCTATATGCAACTTTGTCAGTGTCTTTTGGGACTGGCATTCCTTTTCATGTGCCCATCTTTCCATAATTATAGCAAAACATACTTTCTGGAGTTTGAGCTGGCCGAGGCGCCACACTGGGAGCCAAGGCGGGGTATTACTAACTGGAAACCTGGGTGCCATCTCTGTCTGCGGCGTGATAAGCATTTGGAGACATTCGTCAGTTTCTCCACTTCCATGGTCAAGGATTTGAGTTTGGAGCTGTTATCAGCAGGAGATACATGGTGGGTACCCCACCCCATAGCAGATGCAGTCGGATATAGGTCAGGGCTCTGCATTTGCAGGCGTGGCCTTCATAAAGGGACTATTTTTGAATTCCGGATCTCTCTCAACAGTTCGCCCCATTGTGGCATATCTTTTCCTTGTCAGAGCACTCATTGACTGTCAACCTCTGCCCCTGAACTTCACTTGATGGGTCACCCTCAGTCACTGGGTCGTAGCCACAGCTGTTGGTGCAGGTACCTCCCGAGGTCGCTTTTCTCAACTCCTCGAATTTCTCTCATTAACTCATCATAGGAGGTGGGGATTCCAGTCGATTTGCCAGGCGAACTGAAGCAACAGCAGTTCTGAGAAGGGGCAGACTTAAGGATTCTGTCCAGTCTGGTTCGGTCCAGTTCAATCGCTGGCAAACTACCCTTTCTGAGGCATTCTTGCAACAATTTTTCCAGCCGAGAGACATACACAGACAACAACTCCCCTTGGTACTGTTGTGCATTTCTTACTCTCCACCATAGGTCCTCATCAGAATCTGGGCTCCCATACACATTCTCCAAGGCCTCAAGATAGGCCTGTGCAGTCGCTTCAGGGTTACTGGCCCATTTAGCACAGATGGTAGCCAGGGCAGGACCTCGGAGGCTCTCACTAACCCTCTTTCGCTTTTCGCCTTCCGAGCATTGCCATTCTAGCACTTGGGGGGCAACATAGTCTATCCAGGTCTCCCAGTCATCCTCCCCTTGGGGGGTGGGGAGGGTGCCAGAGAAGATCCTCAACCTTCGGTGAGAGTCGTGACTAATGGCAGGTGCAGAAATAGGAGTCTGCATTGGTTCAGCCACCATTACGGGCACTGGAGCAGGAGAGGGTGTTGGGGGAGGAACACCCCCAGGTGGCAAGAATAGTTTCTTCAAGTCCTCCACAGTTTTCCCCTCTCCCAGCAACCATTCAGCAAATTTCTCCTCAAAAGTTTCAGATAGTGGTGGGGGCTGATTCCCCCCCGGGTCTTTACTGTCCTTAGTTATCACTCTCCAAGCAGTGAGGGCTCCCTCTGGGGTAATGGTCTGTGGCACTTTGGAGCTATCTATGGGATCCTTAAACTCTACTAGGGCCAGGAAAGTGTGGGTGAGCAGATTAGCATGCCGACCCACCACCACAGGGTTTTGTAAACCTTCCACCTTGGAAAGTACTCCCTGCACAGTGTCCGTATTGATACCCAGGGGGATGTCCAGGATAAGCATAGCATTTTGGGGGTCGATCTCCTCCCCAGTACACCACTCCACCAGCCGGTGCACAGCCACTTCTGTCGGGGTACCCATTTTTTTCTTAACAGTGGTTCGTAAATATGGCCACTAGAGGACACACAATCCCAGCGGTGCCTCCAAGATGTAACCCCTAGATGGCGCTATCCCAGGGGCTACTACCCCTGCCTGATTTGCCACTAACAGGTTGAGGGGCCTGGATCCAATGGCGGTGCCTCCACCCAGAGGTCAGGGTTTGCAATAGTTAAACTAACTTGGTCACAGCCTCTGGGACACTGCAACCCCTTTCTTCCCACTAGTGGCCCACACAATATATCAGAATTACCTTCACAGTATACACTTACCCCAGGACTGGTTCCGCACTGGGACCTCCTGTGAAATGAGATACAGTGCAACAATCACAGTACAGTACTTTAACATAGACAAATACCTCAGGCAGTATAACTTTGCTGAAACAAGCAGCTCTGATTTATTTAGGGGGATATAACAAGGACAGGGGAAATCAGGTTAATTAGCTTATCACTCTAATAATCTATTTATGGCTCTGTGACAGGCCTATCCCTATCAGTTACTGTCCCTGGGTACCCAAGCCCTAGTGGCTAGTCCAAACCGTGGCAGCTGGTAGGGGCCCTTTCACACAGAGAAAGGAGGAATTAAACAGTCAGCAGTACAGTAATTTCATTTGGATTTAATGTGGCAATTCAACAGGAGCGACCCTGAATTAGTACTACGACTCCAAATAAGATAGGGTCCTTCAATGTCAGCAGGGCTCACTTGAGGTACACAAACCTCTTCACACATCCATATAAAAGAAAGCACTATACCAGGCAGGCTGCATCTGTATCCCGATCGCAATTACTGCACAATACCCGGAGAACACACAGCAGATTCAGTTCCTGACAGACCGAGTGCAATTTTCAGCAATTCTTCCAGTCTTCTACAGGGTGAGCCTGGTTTCTACTCTTCAGAGATCCTTTGATTCTTTTCACAGGGACGGATTCAGTCCTAACAAGCTGCAGACCGGAACTCTGGGCCTTACACACGCTTTGACTAAACTGCACACTGAAAAAGCACAGGGCTCTTCCTTCTTCACTGCCAAAGCTCAACTGAAACTCCAACTGACAAACTGGCACTTTGAGTTCCTCCCAGTTCTTGACTGGATTGGCTGTCACTCACAATAGACTGCTGCTGTTGGTCCAAAAGGCACTGAAGTCTAAACTACATCTCCCAGAGTCACTGCCCATACAATCCTCTTGTGGCTGGCTCAGATTATGAGTCCAAGTTCTGATTCATTCAAGGCACCATTTTAGAGCTAGCTTACCCCACACTGATTGGTCCAGTTCAGCAGTTCAAAACTAGAATGGGAACTAGCAGACACAGTTCTGACTGCAAAGAAAGCAGGTTAGACAAACTGTCATTTCATTATTACTGTAAATGATTTCTGGCAAACAGTTACATCTTTCAGACAGGTTCCTTTGCACTCCTAGTGACTGCAAAATGGAGTGAATTGGCAGCAGTTCGAGTGGTACCCAAACAGAGAAACACACAGTCGCCCCATATAAAACTAATTATGTCTGCAAGCAGACAGCTCTTAAAGAGACAGTACCAGACGCTCTAAAAACACTCACTGATAAATGGCTTAAATACCAAACACCATTCAGGCTTGGAGCATTCAAGCAAGCTCCTGGAAGTCTTTTGGGAACCCCCACTTGCAGGGGGGTTACATGTGCAGTATGTCAGATCAGATGTTTTTCGACACAGAAATTCAGCTCAGTTTTATTAAGGATAAATACCACTGAGCAGAGCTTGTTTACAGTGGTGTCCTGTTAAAGCAAGCTTCAGATGACAGATATGCAAGCTTCTGACACAGAGAAGATCCAGACAGACAGCACTCATAACGGCACAAAAGACACCAAACGCTGCAAGTTCCAGTTGGATGTTTATTTTGCAAATTGTAGAGTTTGGTGTCTTTTGTGCCATTAGGAGTGCTGTCTGTTTGGATCTTCTCTACGTTTTGGGCATGCTGCCCCATACAGCACCCCCTTCAATTATTGTTCAAGAGGTGAACGTTTGGAACAAGCTTCTGACACAGACAGTGCTAGGTAAAAAGTAAAAATGCATTGTACACTTCATAGTGTAGAGGTAAAAGCCTAATGCAGGTGAGAGATAAAGGACATTAGTACAACGTTGCAGAGAAAGAGAGCTGCTGGCCCAGACTGGATCAGAAGTGAGGAGTTCTGCTCTCAGAGTGTCTGGGACGGTGTAAGCCACCTGGCATTCACACACTCCTGGATGTCCCATCACAAAGTGCAGGCAGTTTCTCACTTGTCTGCCCTCCCTCCCAAGCAG
Organism: Neoceratodus forsteri; assembly: GCA_016271365.2. Lineage (NCBI taxonomy): Eukaryota > Metazoa > Chordata > Ceratodontiformes > Ceratodontidae > Neoceratodus > Neoceratodus forsteri. Next base: position 151,295,950 of record CM028131.1, on the reverse strand, counting down.
CTAGTAGAAGATTGCAGCCATGTCTATCAGTTGTCAAATCCCAGTGTAGCCCAGGTGCCATATACCAGTGGGCTACTACCCCTGCCTGTTGACCTTCACACAGGTTAAGAGGCCTGGGTCCTGCTACGGTGGTATTCGGGGGTTCTATCCCAGAAAGATAAGCAAAATAGCGTGGTGCCTATACCCAGAGTAAACTGCAGTGGGCCAGGTGTATGACTGGTACAACCCCCTGGGATGCTGTACCTACCCAACTCCCCTTCCAACCACCCCACACTGGATGCAAAACAGTTTCCCAGTACCATGTACCACATACACTTTACAGTTGGTTTCCACAGAGCACTCTTCACACAGCAATTTCAAACAAACTTTATTATGGGGAAGGGCTTGGGTCGGGGTACCTGGAAAAAGGATAGCTGTGGAGGTAAAAATGGTTAGAAATGGATAGGAACAACCAACAACCAGGCCCGTACACCAGACCACCACAAATGCCCACCACCACTGGTACCAGTGACTTCCCTCTGTCCTTTCTGGATACCCAGGAGTTTGAAGGCCTGCTTGGTGCTCCAGGTTGGCCAGCGTTGGGGCCTTAAGAACAATGCAACTGAATGTTAACAAGTAAGCAGTTACTCCCCCCTTGATTGCCAGGGGAAGCCCTGGGTACTCATGGTCCTGAAGATCTAGGATGTTCCTGGTGCAGAGGGCTTCCAGTTCAGTCTCAGGAGATTTCAGATCAGGAAGGGCAAAACAAATGGGTAGCAGTGAGTATTCTGAAGACTTGAGCTTGACAGAAGGCCCTTCCGGCCATTAGTGTGCCAGCACATCAAGGCACTGATTTCAAGATTTGCCCCCCCCCCCCGAGTTAGAATGGGGGGCAGGGATCGGTGAAATCCCGACTTGGCACCATGATGACTGGGTACACTAACGCCGGCGCTCTCAATCGATGGAACCGACTGAAGGCCTGGCTGCTTGTCCCCCTGATTGAAGATCTGACTGCAAGTAACCTTCAGCCTATTCAGGCCCATTGCAGAGCCCCCACGCAAGGCCCACCAAACTACAGAGGACCCAGACCTAGCAGTGGCTCCACAGCCTGGCTCTCTCAAAGGTCACAGGTGCCCTAGCTCCCCCAACACGCACCGGTGGCCCCTTATAGCCAGCAGACCCCACTTGGTAGGAGTTAGCAAGTTCCCCACCTGGCTCTGAATTTAGCTGGAAATCTCTTGGTTTCCCTCTCCTCACCAGAAAGCAGCTCCGCTGTGCAGCCAGAACAGTTTCTCCAACTTTTCTGCATTCCAGGCCTTTGGGTAACAGGATCCAAACTCCAACTCCTGATCAACTGTTCCTGTCCTCAGCTGGATTTCAGCAATAGCACCAGGTCCCTGAAGCATAGGGCACCTGCTCACCCTTTCTTCGTTCAGTCTCTCTGCTTTAAATCAGCTTCCACCTTTTCTCTGGCTTAGTCACTGTTTCTAGAAAGCCTCTTTCCCAGCTCAAGGGCAGTCTCTCAGTCCCAAACTGGTGTAGGATGGCTGCAGCAGAAGTCTCCACTTACAACAGTAAATTCCAACAAGATGCCTGGAACGACTAGCACAGATGCTCTGAACAGCAACAATATCTCTCCTCTATTCCTCTAACAAACTCTGCTTTAAGCCCTGTGAAAGGCCTTAGATGAATTGTTACATAGCACTGAGCCCTCCTGACTCGATCAAGAGCCCAGAAATAGACCGACTCAACTGCCCAAAGTTCCTGGGATTTCACCCAAAAGTTCTGCCCTCTGATTGGCTGGATCCAGTCATCGATCACAGTCCAAAGCCCTCTGTGATTATTCACTGGTGAAGCCTCTTGGCACCTGAGAATAGTTCAACCTTCTCCCATCAGCCCTTTCAAACAATTTTGGGCACCTAGTTATCTGATTGGCTGTCTTTAAGAGGTCAAAGATTCAGAAACATGGCTACTGCTATACAGTCCTACAGAGTCTCACAGCAGTCCCATCATTAAAGCCCTAGTGCAGCCAAACCAAACAATGTTCATTCATGTTTGCCCTCTCATTAAAAAGCTTGCACTGCCCGCAGTTAAACAACTGCATAATCATTATTTTCAAGCCCTCCTGCAGCCGGTCGCTAGCTCCGAAATGCAATCCCCCCCAGGAGCAGCGACACATCTCATTAATATTCATGAGGGCTTATTAATATTTGAACCCCCCCCATTCTTCAGTGCTTACATGCGCTGTCCAAAACCTACCTGGCTGCTCCTCATTCACCTCGTCCAGGTGTCCGACCCCAGTTCAGCCAAGCAAGGGGTTCGAGAGCACCGGAGAGGCACTTAAATGGCTGCTGCATCAGCGGCATTCCAAAAATGCATTTGTGCATGCGCGGACCTCTTCAAAGCAAAAACCCAGGTCGCCGGTCCTGCTATTAGACCCCTGCAGCTCTGACTGTGGCTGGATTGCCGTGCGAGGAACCAGGAGAGCAGGGGAAAATAAGGTAAGCCCCCGCAGCGCGGTTACACCAGTCAAATCAAAATACCTCTAGTAGGCCGGCCGGTGGCGCTGAGGTTGAGATGCTGGGCGCCACACCTGGTGCAGCCAGCAGCAGCAGGGAGCAGGCCTGGGCGTTGGGGGGTCAGCAGGGGATGGAGAGGATTGAGCATCCGGACAGCTCTCCTCTCCTGGGAGGAGAGGGGGTACAGTCTCGGCGCTTGGCTGACCTCTGGCGGAGGCTGGAGGTACAACAAGCGTGCGGAGCGAACAGACAGGGTTGGGAGTGGTGGACGTCGGTGGGAACGCCTCGACGTTGGACGCACACCACTCCCCAGAAAAGCGGAAAAACATCTGCAGCGATGCCTGGAGACAGGTCCCGGCATCACGAGACCAGGACTGGAGAGGGGTCGCACAAGTCCGGCCAACACTTGGATGATGGCTGGGGGGCTTGGGGGTAGGCCTCCCACCCCACTCAGGGTGTAATCCGAGGGCGATAAGAGGACAGACACGTGAGGGCTCATATCCCGGAGATCTGGTGGGAACGATGCCTTGGAAGTCCCTGAGGGAAGGTAGGCGCTGTGGTGAAGGGGGGATAAATGGAAAGTTAAAAAAAATACCTCTAGTAACGAAGACATCATCTAAAAGTAGTAACTACACTTGAGACTAGTGTGTTCCTTATTAAAAGAGTTATAATAATACTTCTTCTGATTAAAAGAAAATAGTAGATTATGATATTTCTGTTTGTATAGAGGTGGCTCAGCATCTGTAATATATTGCTGCTAATTTCTTTGTAACTTCCCATTTGGAATCAAAATGTGCATTTATAAGGTCATTCCAGGTAAGACAATTTCAACAAACAGTGACTGTCAGGGCAGAGGATGAAAAAAATCTATACATTATACAGAACTGACCATTTTGTTATTCTCACCCCCACACACACAAACACTATACCTACAGTATATTTCAAGTTAATTTCCCTTGCCTATCAAAGTTTGGTCTCATCTACTGCAAGTACCTGTTGTACTGATTTGCCTTACAATGTTTATAAGTATGCTCCTAATATGTACTGTATTGCTGTTAATTACTATTTATTTTTTTCTCTTGCTGAACTATCTTCCATACCCATCACCACCAGGACACATCTGTAAACAAGCTGTTTATCAACTCAGTACGTCTTTCCTGGTAAAACATTTGAAATAAATAAAATGGGGTCTGGCTAATTCTGTGTTCTCACTGGTTAAAACCCTATCACACGTTACTTCTGGTAGTAATCCAACTTTGTGATGGATTAGTCTACCTGTATCCAGCCAATAATTGCAATCTAGGGATGTCAATCAAAACCACTTCTTATCAGAATCACAGTTTAAGAAATAAATAAAAAACTGCTGCCCTAATAGAACAGCTCGTAGGTGACCTGAATTTGAAAGTGGGCTTGAGATGCCGTGTTGGAAGACAGGCAGACTGCAGCAGCTGCCACTTGGCAATGCGCTGTGCTCGGGAAGGGATGGCGTTGGGTAACCAGTGCCGCAGTTACCTCGGCGGCTGGCCAAGGCAGCTTGCTCGCTCTGCAGAATGTTGTTGTGTGCATCCAAGGCCATCAGACTGCTTCGCTCATGCCAGGGCAGGAGAGAGAGAACAATGGAAAAACAGGAGAAAAAACACATATGCCATCTTCTTGACGTCCTCATTACCAAAGACTCAGAGTTCCAATCATCAGTCAGCCAGCCACTGGTTCCTAGTCCAGAAACAGACTGATGGGAGGTAGGGATAATCTGGAGGAAGTAGGCTCTTTTGACCCATGGCTTTTACTGCCCCAGGGTTACTTGATGAAACTACCACAGTGTTCTTCACAGGCACCTATGCATAAATTCTGTGGTATTTCACTGGTTCACTTTTTAGTCCACCCCAATATTTTGGGGTGTGGCAGTACCCCCTTCATCCAGCTTGGAAAGCGGACAAGCATCTGCTTTCACAGCAGATGCTATTGTCACTCCATGGCTGGCCAGTGCAGGTGTACATTGTGAATATCATGTGGCTTGCTCCCTACCTTGCCTCACCTGCTTGCTGTACCCCGCTGGCTCCAGCATAGGCATTTCAAGGATACATCATTGTGGGCTGCTCCAGCTAGACAAACATTTATGAGTGTTTCTGATGCAGACAGCATCCAACTTCTATAGGTAAGGCTCAACTGAGGGAGGGAGAGATCCTTGAAGAAGATCTGGCGGACCTCTCTGAAAGAGAAAAACTAACTACTTGGCTTGGAAACTGGTTGGGGTGGGAGAACACAGGGAACAGTGCACTCAATGGGGAGTTTTCAGAGGTGAGTGTGGTCACTAGTGTGGGGCAGCAGGGGTTGAGCCTGGGGTCCGTGCTTTTTAACATCTTCATTTGTGACACAGGTGAAGATACTCAACACAAGATTTGCCCTTTCTTGGATTATACAAAAATCTGTGCGAGAGTGGACAGCGAAAATGGGATGAAGGCAATGAAGCAAGATTTGGAGAGGTGGTCCAAGGGATGATAGTTGAGGTTCAATGTGAAGAAGTGCGAAGTGCACATATTGTAGAAGTAAAAAAATCTGAGAGCAGAATGAGTAGATTGAGAGCGGAGCAGATGAAAATTAGGAGAATGATCTGGGGGGTCATTATATCTGTGAACCTAAAACAAACTGCTCAGTGCAGTAAGGCAATGGAAAGGGCCAACAGAATGTTGGGACGCAAAGAAGCAAAGAGGTGATATTGCCCCAGTACAGATTCCTGGTGAGACCACGCTAGAGTTTGTGAATTCCCACCTAAAAATGGATGGGGATAGGAACAGGATGGAGTTGGTCCAGAGGAGGACTGCCAATATGATTCGGGGAAAACAGGGTAAGTCCTATAACAACAGTCCTGGTGGTTCTTAAGATTTATTTGCTAGAAACCAGGAGTGAGAGAGGGAAACAATAGAAACAGTTAAGTTTATACGGGGGATAAAGAAAAAGGAGCACAGTGAACTGTTTCACTCACATTATTAATGCAGCATGCAATCAACTTGGGCAAAAAATATTATTATTTGCTTTTGTTTACCGGGTGAGCATGCTAGACAACAGCTGCCTATTTTCAGGTACGATATGATCCTATATTTTTCATTATACAAGATTCCAGGACTCTTCCGGTTTTATTTGCTATTAAAATGTTCTAGTTCCTCCCAAATTTGAGTATTATATAAATGTTTTAATTTAGTTTCTTTTCAAGAAAAAAAGACCGCCACAACATTTTGCTTAGAAATAACACTGTAGGTCTTACAAGGTTTAGGATCGAAACAATTAATTAACAGCACTCATGGTGCGCAGCATAAGAGGTACCTATGAATGTGGATTTGACAGGAATGCTAATATTTTATTAACCATAGCTGAAACTTGCTTTCTGGAGAAATATGTTTCACTGCGCTGCTGTTTTAACACAAACACTAGAGACAACACGAGAAAGCTTTTAGGGTGACATTTTAAGATGGGTGTCAGGAGGTCCCTACAAAATAGCTGGAATGAACTGCTCAAAGATGTAGTCTGTTCAAAATTAGTGGCAGGGTTCAGACATATGTGGGGGACAGATGCATAGGCTTAGTGGGGGCAACAGGGAGCAGAAGGCAAAAGGGGAGGGAAGAGCCACAGAAACAGAAAATGATGGCAGATAAAGACCCATGGTCCATCCAGTCTGCCCAAATTCCCTATTTAACCTGGGACCAACCATCCCTCCAGGGTTCTAACCCTCTCCAACGTCCACCCCCATTCTCTTCCCAGTTTCTGCCACCCCAAGCAAGCACCATTAGAAATGACGAGGAAAAAACGAGTGACAACTAGGGGTTCTAGTTTCATAGGTTAGGCTGCGTTAAGAGCAGACTGTATAGACTAGATGGCCGCCTCCTGCCATCAGTTTCTATACAAATACTTGCAATTTACTTTCATTATTTATTTTCATTAGGGAACAAACCTTTGAAAAGGCCATCCCACCAGCGCAGTGTTCGCACTGCCGCCTCTCGATACCAGGCGACCTGGGTTCAGGAATGAACCTGGGGTGCCGGAAGGCCGCGGGCCGGTTGGAGGAGAAGGATGGTTGAGTGTCCCATAGACGCTCGCCTCCTCAGGGGAGGAAGGGGTCCTGGTGTCCGCCGCAATACTGCTACTTGGGTGACCACAGGCAGCAGTTCAGCAGAGGGAAGCCTCAGCATTCTGATGTCTCAGTGTCAGACATAACATCTCTCAACGTTCGGGGAAGGGGAAGAAAACTGAAGGAAAATCCCTGATCACGCAGAATGCCACCTGCTGCTCTGCTGCAGGTCCTGTACCACTGACTGTGGCTCTATCACCTCAACCAAACCTGCAACTCTGCTCGGGGGTAAGGGGCGGCCCCTGGGTGGCCCTTCCTGTTGGGGGGGTCATCCACAGAGGAACACAGGAGCAAGGTAAGTCCCAGGGAATGTGGGTGGCTGGGCAGGGTGGAGGGGTTGAAGTCGGCTTGCTGGCATCAGGGGTACAAAGTACACTAAATAAAAAAAATAAGGAATCAGGCGCCCTTTTTCAAAGGTGACCCAGCCATATAAAAACACAACAAATTATATTAATATGTAAATAATACATCTGTAAAATTACACATCATTTATTACATAACATCATTTAAAACAATCATGTTTTCCATTTTCTTTTTTTTCTATACGACTGTCAATCCTGCTTTAAATCTATCTCGCATTTGTCACTCAGAGATCCTGGGAAGTTTTATAAAAGTACCTCTAGCTTACCATATATAGTTGATCAAATATTATAATTGTTTTATTCATTTAAGTATTCTAAACCTTGGCCATTCAACAGTTTCCAGCACCATATTTAATCAAAGTACAGTACTGTAGCCTAAGTTCAATTTATTGTAACCATAAACCATATTTTACTCACTTAATCTACTACAAGACCCTTTAGCTCCTTCTTGGGTTGTAAACAGACCTAGTTCTAAATTTAACCTGAAAAGGCTGCCATTCCATTTGGAACATTTTAAAATAGCTTGATGAAAGCCAACTTTTGATTGGCTGAACACCATGGGAATACCTCCTATCTTCACATGGGTAGCAAGAGCAGCCCCATCTTTATGGGAAGCCGGGTCACCTGTGCAAGGGAGGAAAAAGGTTAAGTCTGTTTTTTTTTCTCCCTTAAAGTGCTGTCCAGTGGTCCACAGGACATATCTTGAGCTTCCATGCAAGCCACCAGAATTTGGAAGTGAACTTGAGTTTCTTTAGTCTAGGCAGCGAACGTATTTCAGTCTTGGAAGGGTTGGCTCTAGGCTCCAGTACCACAGCAGCCTCTCTTGGTGGGCTGGGAGATGTTGCCATCATAATGTTGGCATAAGGTCTCTGTGCAACTGTGTGTGGGACTGTGGGGTGGTGGGAGGGCCAAATGTTGAGGAAACTGATGCTTCCTGACACAACACTACTGAGGGCTCTAATAATAGCCACAGTCATTGAATGACTGCCTGGCTGGCATTCTTGGCCCTGCCTGACCAACTTGACTCCCCATTAGATCCTATGAGACTGAAAGGGTGGGGGAGATGCCCTCAACTGAGGACCCTACCATGGAGGGGAGGGGCAAGTCACAGAGAAATACAAGGTAGGTTAACAGTTATGGGTCTGGGATGTTGCTGGTGGCAGCCTGATTGATGGATGGTTGCAGCCAAAAAATGCTAGATAAAACAAAACAGAAAAAAACCTTTACTTCATTTTTTAATCATAGTAATACAATCCAGGATGATAAGGGGGTGCCAAATGGGAATTCAACCCTTCATGGTGAATCAGAAGAGGTGGAAACTGTCCCATCCTGTCATACCTTATTGACTTGCTTAGTTCTGTCATCTTATGCCAAGGATCCTCCTCAGGCACTTACTCACTGTCGTATCTAGGTTCAAAATTCAGATCCGCAAAGTGCAACTAGCATCACTGCTGCACAGTACACCAGGAAACTGCATCTTGATGTCAGCGACACCCTGTTTTTTTTTGTTGCCACAGAACTTCGCCAAGGTTGCGGAAAGCATCTCCTTGCTGATGTTCATGTCAGCTGAGCTGCACCAAGAATTCCCTGTCAATCTGCTGTCTGATGGCCTCAGTAAAAGAAAAGAACATCAGGGGTGAAATGGTGCCACCAGTACCTCACGTCTTATCACTAATGCTCTTTATCAGCATGTGTCATCAGATGCAGTATTTATGAATGCTGGTTTAAAATCACAGTACGTGATCAACATGCCCACTTCAGGTCTCATTTTATTTAGCTCTTGCATATGCAATCCCACAAATACATCCTTATACAATGTTACTGGATGGGAAGACCCCCTGTTCAATTAAATATACCGGCTGGCTCAGATTTCTAGCTTGTTGCTGCTCTCTATGGCTGTTGATAAGATGGTTCTTACATGCACTGGGTGATCACGTCTGCTTTACATGTAGAAAGCCTTAACTCGTTCCCTGAAACCACTGAAAATTAAGTGCGATATATTAGAGTTAAAGCACAGACTTGAGTACTAGGAAATGGAGGTTCAAATCCACCACAGCCACTTACTGTGTGACCCTGAGCAATTCCCTAAACATATCAGTACCGGCTTTGAAAATAAGATACAGCATATGCAGCTAGGCTATTCCAAGTGAATCAAATGTAACAAAAGAACAAAAAATACACCAAACAGCAGCAACATTAAAAAGTCTTGGTATAGACGTTCCTTGGGAAGCTGGCCAATAAGCAAGCAGGCAAAAAGAACATTTGATCAGATTTATTGTAATTTCTTTTTCTGCTAACTCCAACCTAGTCACTTGGAAGTCATGACAAATGCGTTATGTGTATTCCTACTAGAGAGACAAAGCAGAATGCCGGTGACATGAGAGTTCCACTGCCTCTAACTGATCAGTCCTCACTTCTGGCTATGCAATATGACCATTACAATAATGATAGGAACACCCTGCTAATAACCTAACCAAGTCTCCAACATTATAGCATGGATCACATAAAAAAGGAGAGTAACACTGCAGTACCTGATGGATAACTCAAAACACCGTTGAACCCTGACTTCCCAATGAGAAGGACACTTCTGGCTTGTCAGATGAGAACCCAGGAAGCTTCAACAGAAGTAAGTCAAATAATTTATTTATTTATAGTTTCGGATTACAACCTTTGAGTTGTACAGGCTCATTTTCAATGGTTCCAAGTCAAAATTTGGACATGACAAAATACATAGAATACATGGATTACAAATAACATTGATTGATTGTTACAGAGACAACATTTGGTGATGAAACAAGCAAACAACTATAATTGTTAATAAAGGGATATAATAGCGGTTACAGTTCGAAAGTGCTGATTGGGCAGAAGTGACACTAAGTTAGTGCAGTACACTGATTATTCAGGACAGAGAAGTTCAGTAAAGTTTCAGAGGCAACAGATGATTGACCTGGGATAGGGAGCGGTAGGCTATGAGCAGCCAGATGAGGCACTGTCACATAGGCACTAGTGGTGCACAGCAGCATATGGTGGGGTTTCACAGGGATGAGAGATCAGGAAGGGAGGTGGGGGATTCCTGACAGTGGAGGGAGGCAGGGCAGGCTACGGTGGAGATCAGGAAGGGAAGGGAAGGAGGAGGTGGTGGGGGAGGTTCCTGACAGTGGAGGAAGCAGGACAGGCTACGGTGGAGATCAGGAAGGGAGGTGGGGGGGTCCAGACAGTGGAGGGAGGCAGGACAGGCTACGGTGGAGATCAGGAAGGGAGGTGGGAAGTTCCTGACAGTGGAGGGAGGCAGGACAGGCTACGGTGGAGATCAGGAAGGGAGGTGGGGGGAGGATTCCTGACAGTGGAGGGAGGCAGGACAGGCTACGGTGGAGATAAGTTAAGACTTAGGGTCCAAAGGAGCAGTCAATATCCAACCAAATTGTGGGCAGTAAAGGTACAAAATAAAGTGAAAATTATTGCTTCAACAGAAAATGTCCAACTGAAAGAATAAACAATCTGCCTCTATAGGCAGCAGGATACTATGTGTGTAACCCCCCTGCAAATGGGGGTTCCCAAAAGACTTCCAGGAGCTTGCTTGAATGCTCCAAGCCTGAATGGTGTTTGGCGTTTAAGCCATTTATCAGTGAGTGTTTTTAGAACCTCTGGTACTGTCTCTTTAAAAGCTGTCTGCTTGCAGACATAATTAGTTGTATGGGGGACTGTGTGCTTCTCTGCTTGAGTACCACTCGAGCTGCTGCAATTCACTCCATTTTGCAGTCACTAGGAGTGCAAAGGGAACCTATCTGAAAGATGTAACTGTTTGCCAGAAATCATTTACAGTAATAATGAAATTACAGTTTGTCTAACCTGCTTTCTTTGCAGTCAGAACTGTGTCTGCCTAGTTCCCCATTCTGGTTTTGAACTGCTGAACTGGACCAATCAGTGTGGGGTAAGCTAGCTCTAAAATGGTGCCTTGGACGAATCAGAACTTGGACTCATAATCTGAGCCAGCCACAAGAGGATTGTATGGGCAGTGACTCTGGGAGATGTAGTTTAGACTTTGACGCCTTTTTGGACCAACAGCAGCAGTCTATTGTGAGTGACAGCCAATCCAGTCAAGAACTGGGAGGAACTCAAAGGAAGTGCCCGGGTTTGTCTGTTGGAGTTTCAGTTTGAGCTTTGGCAGTGAAGGGGAAAGGAACCCTGTGCTCCTTCAGTGCACAGTTTTAGTCAAAAAACATGTGTAAGGTCCAGAGTTCCGGTCTGCAGCTTGTTAGGACTGAATCGTCCTGTGAAGAGAATCAAAGGATATCTGAAGAGTAGAAACCAGGCTCACCCTGTAGAAGACTGGAATTGCTGAAAATTGCACTCGGTCTGTCAGGAACTGAATCTGCGTGTGTTCTCGGGTATTGTGCAGTAATTGCGATCGGGATACAGATGCAGCCTGCCTGGTATAGTGCTTTCTTTTACCATATAAATGTGTGAAGAGGTGTGTACCTCAAGTGAATCCTGCTGCCATTAAGTGACTTTTGCCTGTGACTGTTTACCAAATAAATGTGTGAGGTCTCTTGGAGCTCAAGAGTAGCCCTGCTGACATTGAAGGACCCTATCTTATTTGGAGGTCGTGAGTACTAATTCAGAAGTCGCTCCTGTTGAATTACCACATTAAATCCAAATGGAATTACTGTACTGCTGACTGTTTAATTCTCCTTTTCTCTGTGTGAAAGGGCCCCTACCAGCTGCCACGGTTTGGACTAGCCACTAGGGCTTGGGTACCCAGGGACAGTAACTGATAGGATAGGCCTGTGCACAGAGCCATAGAGTAGATGAGTAGAGTGATAAGCTAATTAACCTGATTTCCCCTGTCCTTGTTATATCCCCTAAATAAATCAGAGCTGCTTGTTTCAGCAAGTTATACTGCCTGAGGTATTTGTCTATGTTAAAGTACTGTACTGTGATTGTTGCACTGTATCTTATTTCACAGGAGGTCCCAGTGCCGGAACCAGTCCTGGGGGTAAGTGTATACTGTAAAGGTAATTCTGATGTATTGTGTGGGCCACTAGTGGGAAGAAAGGGGTTGCAGTGTCCCAGAGGGCTGTGACCAAGTTAGTTTAACTATTGTAAACCCTGACCTCTGGGTGGAGGCACCTGCCATTGGATCCAGGCCCCTCAACCTGTTAGTGGCAAATCAGGCAGGGGTAGTAGCCCCTGGGATAGCGCCATCTAGGGGTTACATGTGCGTGAATAAACTAATTTCTGCATGACAATACAGCAGATCTTAAACAAACAAACAAAAATATAACCACAAAAAAAAAAAAAAAAAAAAAAAAGGCAAATTACTAAATCATATCGACATCGACAATATTTTCCATGACGTTTTAAAACAACCAGTGGTAGAAGGGGGAGGAGACTGAAGAGAACTTAGCTACAGGAATGAAATTAAAAGCCTGACTCCAGGAGCAGGATTGCTCCTGCGTAAAATGTATACTCTCGTTGCATGAAAAAGACAAAAAGTGTGAAAATACAACATACTGTATCATGAGAAAACCTGCTCCCAGACCCTGTCTGCGATGTTCTAGCCTACATAAAAGGTGGCAGGTTTCCCCGGTCAATTTATTCAATTTTCAGCACTGAAAACAACTCTCTGCTGCACTACCAAATATAATGTTGGCGCTAACAGAGAAAAAAATAATGGCAAGTCTGATTAGATTTCTTCCTTCTGTACCGCTCAACACTGCCAAGAAGAAGTCATAACAAATGGGTTCCAACAGGCAGTACCCATCATGTTCTTTTTTTGTTTCTGTGCATAAATTAAGTGCTTGTTTCACAGCACCAGAATCTTAATTACTCTGCTTACCCACATGACAGGAACAGCAACGGCAATCACAGTGCAAGCCTCCCCACGCTGCCCTACCAATGCGCCTCAACCCCTGCGTGGAGGGACCACCACGTAAGACAGCAGTTCAGACTCCTTGCCCATTCAATCCTTGATCTCTCCTGCGAGACTGCCAACAACAGTGCCAATAATCGTCACGCTCCGAGTGTAATATTGCCATATTATCTTCCAGCAAGGTGTGAGACTGCCAACAACAGTGCCAATAATCGTCACGCTCCGAGTGTAATATTGCCATATTATCTTCCAGCAAGGTGTGAGACTGCCAACAACAGTGCCAATAATCGTCCACGCTCCGAGTGTAATATTGCCATATCTTCCAGCAAGGTGTGAGACTGCCAACAACAGTGCCAATAATCGTCTCGCTCCGAGTGTAATATTGCCATATTATCTTCCAGCAAGGTGTGAGACTGCCAACAACAGTGCCAATAATCGTCACGCTCCGAGTGTAATATTGCCATATTATCTTCCAGCAAGGTGTGAGACTGCCAACAACAGTGCCAATAATCGTCACGCTCCGAGTGTAATATTGCCATATTATCTTCCAGCAAGGTGCGAGACTGCCAACAACAGTGCCAATAATCGTCACGCTCAGAGTGTAATATTGCCATATTATCTTCCAGCAAGGTGCGAGACTGCCAACAACAGTGCCAATAATCGTCACGCTCAGAGTGTAATATTGCCATATTATCTTCCAGCAAGGTGCGAGACTGCCAACAACAGTGCCAATAATCGTCACGCTCCGAGTGTAATATTGCCATATTATCTTCCAGCAAGGTGCGAGACTGCCAGCAACAGTGCCAATAATCACACGCCCAAGTGTAATATTGCCATATTATCTTCCAGCAAGGTGCGGACTGCCAACAACAGTGCCAATAATCGCCACGCCCCGAGTGTAATATTGCCATATTATCTTCCAGCAAGGTAGACTGCCAACAACAGTGCCAATAATCGTCACGCTCCGAGTGTAATATTGCCATATTATCTTCCAGCAAGGTGCGAGACTGCCAACAACAGTGCCAATAATCGTCACGCTCCGAGTGTAATATTGCCATATTATCTTCCAGCAAGGTGTGAGACTGCCAACAACAGTGCCAATAATGCGTCGCATCCAGTGTAATATTGCCATATTATCTTCCAGCAAGATGCGAGACTGCCAACAGCAGTGCAATAATAAATCCCGCGCTCGAGTGTAATATTGCCATATTATCTTCCAGCAAGGTGCGAGACTGCCAACAACAGTGCCAATAATCGTCACGCTCCGAGTGTAATATTGCCATATTATCTTCCAGCAAGGTGCGAGACTGCCAACAACAGTGCCAATAATCGTCACGCTCCGAGTGTAATATTGCCATATTATCTTCCAGCAAGGTTTTACTTTCTGATTGTTAGCTGCAACACTTGACTTGACAGACTGTCAAGATCAGGAGATTGTCCATGCAGCGGTGCACACGGTGACCTCCAGCCACAAGGCGGCTACAATCACTATCAGGAATGTCATAAAAGCTTCTGGCAGTGAGATGAGGCCAAAGGGGAGAGCCTGGTACTGAAAATGTACTCTCTGAACAGTGAACCCGAGGAATCTGTGATGTGTGTGGCAGGTCAGAATGGGAAGTTAAGCATCTGACAGGTTAATGAAGGCCAAGAAATCCCCTGGACAAACAGACCTGATTATTGTGTGCAAGGACTCCCATCTGAAACACAGTTTGTCGTACAAATTTGTTCAAACTTTGAAGGTCCAAAATCAAGTGAACCCCCCCCAACTTTTTCAGAATTATGAAACTGATGGGAGTTCATCGCTGTCCACTCTCCTGAAGAGGCTTGGGCCTAATTGCTCTGATCTGGAATAAGTGAGTAACAGTCTGATCCACTGCCTCCCTTTTCCTGGGTTTGATCAAGAATGAGAACTGGAAGAAATAGTTTCTGGAAGACCAGGCAGAAAACTCTGTTTCACAGCCTTGCAATATTGCTATTGTTTGGGCCCATCTTTCATAAACATTCTGCAGACGGACCCTTATGCCCTGGGGGATAAGATGGGCCTATGAATTACTGTGCAGAGAATCCACCCTTTTTGGTTGCCACCCCCGAAGTGTATGAACATCTTGAGTGTTCATTTCTGTATCCTCAAAAGGAACAGAAATTGCCTCCATTTGAGGACATAGAAGTCTGCTGGTCCTTAGACATGGACAGTTGGCTCATTGTATCCATATCATCTTTTGGAATACCTTCCAGTTTAGCCGGCCTGCCAGTGCAGCGGTAGTGCTACCGCTTGTTATGCCGGCGACCCAGATTCAGGAATGAGCCCAGGTCAGAGGGCTGGCAGGGGAAGATGGTGGAGCATCCCAACAGATGTGTGTCTCCTCGGGCGGGGGAGAGGTGCCTGGCCTCTGTTGCTCTACTGCTATCTGAGTGACAACAAAGGCAGTGCAAGCAGAGCCAGCAGATCGAGGATGCAGGACATTGCTGCCTGATGCATGCTGGCATGCACTCGTATGTCAATACAGGGCTCACACTATGTCAGACGGCAGGAAGAGAAAGGAAATACCCTGACCGCACAGGATGATGCCCACCGCAGGTCCCACATGGTTAACCAGCCTCCTGCTTCAGAACAGAAGCTAAAACTCCACTGTAGAAAACAGGCTGGCCTCCACTGGCCCTTCCACAGTGGATGTGGTTGTCATCCAGGTGGGGAACATGGAGTCAGGTAAGTCCCAGGGATGGCAGGTGACGAGGCTGGGTGGAGCAGAAGTGCCGATGGGGGAAACCTGGCGCAATGGGGCATAAAGCATAGTAATTTTAAAAACAAAAGGAACAGCTTCAGTTTGGGGCCAAAAAGCATGATGTCTGAAAAGGAAACACTGAATAATTCCCTCCCACCCCAAAACTTTTTACCTTACTGGGACAGGTAGGCAAGCTCTAAGCCCTGTCCTTGTCGACTGGCATCTGCCTCCTGTAACTCACCATGGGTTAAGCCTCCCACAGATTAACCCATGTGGTGGGGCCAGGAGTTGGAGAGCCATTCTTCTCCCTGCACAAATTCAGATGCCCCTGGTGGTCAGGCAGCAGCACGGGCCAAGAGGGTGGGCAGGGCTGCATGAAGCCCGCCTGTCTCATTTTCTGTTGTCAGGTGGTCCTTTCCTCTGATAGAGTGAAATGTTAGCACATACCACGTGGAAGCATGCATGCATGCAGTGAAACCCATAGCTCCTTCCTTCAAACCATTCAATTGCACCTATCACCAGGCTCCTCTACCCAGCGGCAATAAGTGGCTTAGATGGTTGGCCACTGTTCCATGGGAGGGGACAGCAGTCCTTAGGATGCTTGATCCTCTCCAACCACAGTCGACCCCTGGCAACTGTCCTTGTTCCTGAACACAGGTTGTTGGCATGGCAGAAGGTAAGGTGTTCAGTTCAATGCCTCAGCCCTCCATGCCACTGGACAGGCTCCAAACAAATGCGCCTTGGAAGCCAGTGGTACCATCAAACCATTCCCATATCCACTGCCACCACAGAGGACCTATCAGAAAGCTGTAGCACATCCGTAGCCAAATCAACTAAGAAAGTAGATGCAACAATAATTAGGGTGAATCAAAATCTTTCACCTTACAATCCTCAGGAAGGCCACTGGATAGCATGGTTACCCAATCAGAGTGCCTGTGCCACCAAGGATGAGACAGACAGACGCCACCCTAAATGCTGACCTCACAGAGGAGTAGGCCTGCCTACAAGCGGCATCCATTCTATTGTCATTGCCGTTTGAGAGAACAGCAGGTTCCTCAATAGGAACAGTTGTCTGCTTGACTGTATTAGATACCACCGCATCCATAACTGGTGGAGTCGCCAACTTTTTTAAGCATGCATCCTAAAAAGGATAGCACTTAGCCCTTTTCCTAATAAACAACCTCATTTTGTCCAACTGGGGCAACGGCGCATAAAGCATAGTAAGTTAAAAAAAAAAAAAAGTAATATCGTCTGTCAGACATTAATGGTTGACTATCTACTCAAAATGAAGAAAACTTGGGGAGCACTTGGAAACATTCCCAGAATTCAGGTTGGGAGTGATGAAAAGCCATTGAACACTTAGGGTCAGTGACTGCATAGAAGTATAGAGCTTAAGGGCAGACTAGAATGGCCTAGCAGTCCTTATCTGCCGACAATTTCTATGTTATCTATGTAATTGAACAAAATGGGTGTGACAGGGTTGAATAAGGCCCTGCCCCATTTGTTATGCAGAAAGAGTTTAAACACAAGGGTCTGTTCTGTCTCTTGTCTGTCTGATTGTGCAACCAAACTTTCTTGTGAGATCTAGGAACTGATCACGCCAATGGTTTCGCAATTCTCCACCTCTTGCAATCTCTCTGCCTTCGCTTGCTATTTCTGTCTTTTCTTCCCCCTTGCATATCTGCAAGTATAAAAATATATGTACATCTTTATGTGGAAATGTCACTGATACTGGGATCCCTTTTTGTTTAAAACTACATAGTTACTGTATACTGTTGAAATGATTGCAAAAAGCTATTTGGAACTCAAGGGTTAACCTGAGATGCAGTTTTTAAGCCTTTTGCAGAGCTGTAAACAAGAGGTCAGTTCTGGGACACCATGTACTGTTTTACTGCACCTGCAACCATCGAAACTTACAAGAACATTTTGTCAGAAACAGGCTCTCTTAACGAGTTCCCAGACCAAGACGTATAAAAGGAGTAGCAATGCTTTTGCTAGAGAGACAAGGAGAGTGGGAGACAGAGACTAAAACTTGGAATTAAGAGATAGCCTCAGAAGGAGGACTTAAGTTCTGTACTGCCTTTGTAAACAGCTATACCGAATAATTTTTATTTTTTATTTTGCTGTTATTGTTAAAAATAAAATGCTATTTGCGACTTTTAAAACTGCTCCTGGTTTTCCTATGCTTCCTGACCTGTGCCTCGATGACAATGGTATTCACAGACCGCTGTATGACCAACTGAACCACTGCCTGCTGCAGGGTTCTACTTGATCAAAAAGGTGGTGGTAAAAGGCGTATCAAACAGAAATAGAACAGAGGAGCACTTGGCATCCTTGGACATACTATTCCTATACTTTGGAGGAACTTCTGGATTCACTGGGGTCTTATTGCTCAAGGAATCATCATTGTATTCAGGTTACAAGTCAGAGTCGAGCCCTGAAAAACTGGAGTGTTTTACAAGTCTGAAAGAGCACTCTTATATCCTCCAGTACATCCAGACATGCCTGTTGCAAACTCCCTGGGTTTGAGGGTCTCGATTGAGATTTGGGTGTATTCCCAGGAAAGAACTCCAGTTCTTTGTATTGGAAAATCTCATTGACAAGATATTGGGAGGGGCCTATGTAACTCGTGTCTGCTACTGACAAGTGATAAACTAGGTGTACCTTCCTTGTGCTCCCAGTGGGCTGGGGGGGTGGAGGTGGAGCTGAACACTCATAATGTATCTTAGTGCAGAACTGACACAGTGACCCATAAGGCGACCGCCACCTACTTTCCAAATACACTTTGCAATTTTTGATTGAAAATTGTCTGCGAAGAGCCAAGGTGCCAAATATATGTATGTTTGTTTTTCGCCAGTAACCATTTCACCTTAGCTAATGACATCCGTAACAGGAAGAGAGGGGATGAGATTCATTCAAAATCAGTGAGCATGCAAAAAGCACAGCAAAAAAACATTAGATTGTGTTAAATAACTACAGCACAAAAGACGCATATAGTGCTACAACACCACGACCCAGGTTAGGAAGCGAGTCTACGTGTCAGAAGGCCGGATCGGGGGGGGGAGGGGAGGATTGAGTGTCCCATGGACTACTCTCTCTCCTCCTCCAGGGGGGAGGGTGGGGGAAGCTCTCGGTGCTAGCCCGATCCCTGGTAGAAACCAGGGGTCCAACAGCCGGCAGTAGCATCTACTGGAAGTGGGGCAGACATCGGTATGTGGGCCCCTGATGTCATTGCACGTTCCACCTCCCAGGGAAGAAAAAGTGGAAAAACAGGCTTAGCAGGATGCACATGCTGCCTCGCGTTACAAGCCCCACCACTGACTCATGGCACCTCTGGAAACCGAGTTTGGTTGTCCGCCAGGAGGAACACCGGGTAGGGTAAATCCCAGGGACAGTGGATGAGAGGGCTGGAGCATAAATAACAGAAGAAAAAAAAAAAAAAAAAAAACTGCACAAAATTGTGCAAAAACAAGTACTGTCAGCAAAAAATGTGTAACTTCAGCCGAAACAGCAAAGAAGTAACATATGCAAGACGCTAGCAAAGACAGTTAAACATGGCGAAAAAATGACACACACAGTTGCCAACGGCTCTGAGATCCTCAAACAAAACAAGCTCTAAAAATAGAAAAATACACAAAGTATTATTACCTCCACACACTGATGTCAAATTACATAATATACTGGCAAAAAAAAAAAAAGAATTAAACCCACCTGTAGTTTGACAAAAAAGGGGAGGAAAACTGAATGAAAAATGAGAGAATTCCTCAAGAGTTACCTGAGGCATCAGAGTAACATAATCTGAAGAAATACAGCAATTAAGGCTTAATACTTCTAACACCCTTATAATACTAATTATGAGTTAAAGGTCCCCACACAGACCTTCACCAAGGAAGCTGTGATGAAAAACAGCTGGCTTGTCAATTTAACTCTAAAACAGGCACAACTGAATACAGAGAATACTGCCGATAGAGACAAGACACTATCTTCCTGCTAGTTACTACTTTTGAGAAAAAAAAAAAAAGACAACTATTTTTAAGATTTAGGCAAAATGCAGGAGCTACTGGAGAATGCTGTTATCCCTGCCAAACTGGCACAAAAGACTGACCAGTTAGAAAAAATGGAACTCTCATGTCACCAGTATTCTGTGCTGATGTCACACAGCTTTGAGCTATGCCAATGTTCTTAGTAGGACTGCATATAATCCATTTGTCATGACTTCCCAGTGACAATGTGAAAGCACTACACACAAAACATGACAGATGACTCTTCGTTTACTGGACGTGCAACAACAAAAAATGTACATCTATGTAACCCCCTACAAATGGGGGCTCCCCAAAAGTCTTCCTTGAGCGTGCCTAAATGCTCACTGCCAGGGTGGTGTCCTGCGTTTTAGCAGTTTAAATGTGATTACCAGAGCTTGTATAGCCTCTGTGTACTGTCTCTTTAAGAGCTGCCTAATTGCAGCTTAAGTAATCTGAGAGGGAGCTCTGTTGAAAGATGTAACTATTTACTGAAAACCATTTAGAATGATAACGATAATGTAGTTTGTCTAACCTGCTTTCGTTGTAGCAAGGATCATTTTGTTTGTCTCCATTATCTTGATCCTGGACTGCAAATTGGACCAATCAGTTCTGGTGGGACCTAAAATGTAGCCGGACTGCAGGAGCTGTCTGAATTCAAAATCTATAGGAACTGCAGTTTGAACTTTTTGCACCTTTTTTTTTTTTTTATAACTGAAGGGGGAGCTCTTGCTTTGACTGACAGCCAAATCAGCCAACCACATCTTTTGGATCTTGGGGAAGTCCCGGGCTGCTTGCAGTTTTTCAGTTAGAACTAAGCTGGAAGCTGAGCAAGAAGGAGCTGAAGTGTTTCTGAGAAGCGATCCTGAGTGGATTCGCATGGGAGAACTCTGAAAAGGCTAAGTTTTTGGTCTGCATGCCAGTGTGCTGCTCCTGAGAGGGAGAGAAGAGGATTATTTTGGACTAAATCTAAGTTTGTGTGACTAAAGTAAGCTACTGAAGTGGGCCAGGCTCAACCTGAAGAAGACCGAATATTTTTGCTGAATGCGATCGGCCTGTCAGGAGTTCCAGTTACACCTAAGCTCCCCGTGTGTGCAGAGACTTTGCGATTGTGCCCGGGGAGCGCTTTGCCTGGTACAGTAGAATTTCCGTACATGTAAATGTGCTATGAGCTGCTAGTGGGTTGTGAGTTAGTTCCCCACTGTGTGAACTGTGTTCTGCTTTTTGGAAGCTGTATCCAGCCCAAAACGAACTGCTTCCGAACTTGGCTCCATGCGGTCTGGGCTTTGCCAGACTGGCCCAGCCAGACTACCCACTGCACAGAGAAGCCATCGACGAGGGACCCATCAGCCCCCTGCTCCACGCTTGAACAGGAACGACACCTCTGCAACTTGTGTGGGCCCTGCTTCTCCTGGCGTTCCAGATCAACCATCTGCAGTCTCGATTTTCATCCAGCCTACATAAACAGCTTAAGCTGAGTGTGTCATCTGACTGTCTCATCGTTTCGTTTCCTTTACGAACTGAGCCCTCTGGCTCCGGATTACAAATATTGTGTACTGTGCATGTTGTGTTTTCCATCACAGGGCCCCAACCAGCTGCAACCCCGGGCAACTGTCCTGGCTAGCCCATCTTTTCTCCACCTGGGTACCCAGAGGTGGACTGTGTGGGGGGATTCAAAGCGCATGCATAACTGCTTGATTGATATAACCTTTAAGCTAATTAACCTGATTTTGCCCCTCCCTTGTTCAAGTCCCCTGAATAAATCAGATCTAACTTTTTCTGCATGTAATCTGACTGTGGTTCCAGTTTGTGCTCAAAGTACTGTACTGTTGCTATTTGCTGTGCTTAACCTTATTTTACAGGAGGTCCCCAGGGTCGAGCCAGAGGAACCAGCCCTGGTGGTAAGTGCAAACAGTGTGGGTACTTGTGTGGTGTACCAGGGGTATTGTGAAAGTGATTATTGTACAGTGTACAGTGTCTGAAAGAGCTCTTAAAACTGAAGGTGGACAAAGCAATGGGGCCTGATGGGATTCATCCCAGAATTCTAAAAGAACTAAGGATAGAACTAGTGACACCACTGACTACCCTCTTTAACAAATCATGGGAGGATGGGGTGGTACCCGAGGACTGGAGGAGGGCAGATGTGATTCCCCTTCACAAAAGTGGGAGCAAGGCAGAAGCAGAAACTACAGACCTGTTAGTTTAACCTCAGTGGCAGGAAAATGATGGAATCAGCTTCTTAAAGGAAAGAATTGTTGCGTATCTAGAGGCCAGAGGGGCACAGGACCCAAGGCAGCATGGATTCACAGCAGGAAGGTCATGCCAGACAAATCTGATAGATTTCTTTGACTGGGTGACCAAGTAGTAGATCAGGGAGGGCTGTGGACATGGCCTACCTAGACTTTAGAAGGCATTTGACACAGTCCCACACAAAGATTAATATACAAGTTAGCCAGCCTGGGAGTGGGTCCCAAGATGACAGCCTGGGTAAAGAATTGGCTGGAGAATAGGACACAGAGAGTAATAGTAAATGGAGTCCACTCGAAAAAGGGGTTAGCAGTGGGTACCACAGGGTTCAGATTAGGACGGTCCTCTTCAATGTCTTTATAAGCAACATTGCAGAGGGACTGGAAGGAAAAGTATGTCTCTTTGCAGATGACACAAAGATCTGCAACAGAGTTGATGCACAAGGTGGGGTGGAAAGGATGAGAAGGGACTTGGCAAGGTTAGAGGAATGGTCAAATGTGTGGCAGCTTAGATTCAATGCTAAGAAGTGCAAGGTAATGCACCTGGGAAACAAAAACCCAGGGGAAGAGTACACAGTGGGGGGTGAGATACTAACAACAACAAAAATGGAAAGGGACCTGGGGGTAGTCATATCAGATGACCTAAAGGTGGGCAAGCAATGTGAGAGGGCAGCAAGGAGGGCTGGGGGATACTGGGATGCATAGGGAGAGGCATCACCAGTAGAAAACAAGAAGTTATTATCCCTCTGTACAGACAGCTGGTGAGACCCCATCTGGAGTACTGCGTGCAGTTCTGGAGACCAATCTCCAAGAAGACATAGACAGGATGGAAGCTGTCCAGAGGAGGGCAACTAAAATGGTGCAGGGTCTGCACCGGAAGACATATGAAGTGAGACTTAAGGAGCTTAATATGTATAGCCTCGAGGAAAGGAGGAGAGGGGGACATGATAGAAACTTTCAAGTACCTCAGGGAATCAACAAAGTCCAAGAGGGTAGCATCTTTCAAAAAGAGGTGTGCAAGAACAAGGGGCACAATTTGAAGATAGAAGGGGAGCTCAGAGGTAATTTAAAGTATTTTTCCTGAGAGGGTTGTGGATGCATGGAACAGCCTTCCAGAGGAGGTTGTGGAGTCAAAAACAGTGGTGGAATTCAAGCATGCATGGGACAGTCATAAGGCAATTCTAGGGGGTGGGGGTAGGAAGAAGTAGGCTGCTGGTTAACTAGGATCTGCAGCTTATCCATCAGATAGGGAAATGGGCAGACTGGGTGGGCCAAGCGGTGCTTATCTGCCGTCAAATTCTATGTTTCTATGTTCAGGCCACTAGAAGGGAAGAGGGGGGGTTACAGTGTCTTGGAGGGCTGTGCCCAGGTTAGCTTGACCACTACCAACCCTGACCTCCGGGTGGAGGCACCCATTTCAGAACTCAGGCCCCATAACCTGCTACTACCCAAGCAGGAAGGGGTAGTTGCCCTTGGGATAGCGCCACCTAGGGGTTACATCTAGTTTTGTTAATAAATTAGGTTATCTGTACAAGTATTTCCAGTAATGCACCACTCTGACTCCATGTACTGTGCAGCCAACCCGAGACATTTCCTTATCTCCTCTGGTGCACTCTGTTGCTTTCTTTAAACCAAGAACACTTTTGCTTTCAGGCAGAGCAGAGCGAGTGGCTGTAAAGTAAGGGCCTAGGAACTTTTTAATTAACAAGCAAAACTGCCTTGGGTTAACACTGCCATCCTCCAGATATTTGGCATTCTGTCTGGTGCGGCTGATCTTCCCAGCATAGATCTTTAGGAAATACCCTTGCATCTTCAAGCAACTTCTTTTTTGTACTTCCACAACATGCTTCCCCTGTTCGGCTTAAGAGGAGTGCCACTAATCTGGCTGTAAATCTGGGCTGTATTTGCCTTTCCACTGAGAAGCACAGCCTGAGACTTACAGCGTTCCAATCCATACTGCATTGTGCCATGGATGAACTGCAATGTGATTTATTTTCTTAAAAACACCTCAGTTACCCCACCCTCAGTTCATAGGATGTTATTCACTTGAGCTGAATCCATCTATCTGAATCTTTAATATACAAACACAGAGGTTGATGGCAGATAAGGAGCATCCAGTCTGCCCATTTCTTTTTCTACCTTATAAATGTGCCATCGGCCTTTGCTCTGTCAGTGGCCTATCTATTCATACTCATCTGTATTGTTCCCTTATGCCCATCCCATGCCTGTTTGAAGCCCTGCATTGTATTCATAGCCACCACTTCCTGAGGTAGGCTGTTCCATGCATCCACCACCCTTTCTGTGAAAAAGAACTTCCTCACATTACCCCTTAATCGGCCTCCCTCTAATCTCATGCTGCGTCCTCTTGTCCTGCTATTTTTCTTATATTGAACCATGTTAGACTCTTTCACCTCATTAATGTCCTTAAGGTGTTTGAATGTTTTGATTATATCACTTCACTCCCTCCTTTGCTCAAGGGTATACATATTGAGCGCCGTTAATCTGTCCTCATATGTCTTCTGATACAGTCCCTGCATCATTTTGGTTGCCCTTCTCTGGACTGCCTCAATTTAGTTAATGTCCTTGTGAAGGTGTGGCCTGCAGTACAGCATGCAGTACTCCAGATGGGGCCTAACCAGTGTCTTGTAAAGAGGGATTATTACCTCCCTCTTACGACTTGTGATAACCCTACTAATACACCCTAACATCCTCCTAGCCTTACCTACTGCTTTAGAGGTCTGCTTGGATGATTTCAGGTCATCGGTGATGATGATGCCCAAGTCTCTTTCTTCCTCTGTGACTGCCAGCAACTCCCCTCCCAGCCTATAGGTGTCTTCCCGATGTGCATGATCTTGCACTTCTTTGCATTAAATCCCAGTTGCCACTCTTCTGACCATTCTGCTAGTTTATCCAGATCTCTTCTCATTCTGCCCACCCCATCTGGATCATCAACTCTGTTGCAGATCTTGGTGTCATCTGCAAACAGACAAGCCTTACCCTCTAGTCCATCTGCAATGTCACTAATGAAGATACTGAAGAGGACTGGCCCCAGGACTGATCCCTGAGGTACCCAACTTGTGACTTGCATCTCTTCTGACTGTATATCATTTACCACCACTCTCTGTTTTCTGCCCGTGAATCAGTTTGCCACCCAGTTGACCAACTTCTGACCCACCCCGAGCCTACGCAGCTTATTTATCAATCTTCAATGTGGAACAGTGTCGAAAGCTTTGCTGAAGTCAAGGTAGGCGACATCAACTGCTCCCCCTTGGTCCACCACTCTGGTTACCCTGTCAAAGAAATCTAAGAGATTAGTTTGACAGGACCTTCATTTTGTATATAGTACATACATATATACAGTATATGGTTAGGAATTATTGCATATGAAAATCAGAGGCTGCTAAAATCTTGTTATGCACATTCTAAATCTTGCCGTGCACATTCTAAAAGTTGTCGTGCATATTCTAAAAGTTGGTGTGCACATTTTACAATAAATATTTAGCAGCCCCTAATAAATATTCATCACCCGTCCACCATGCACCACATGACTGAAGGAAATGTAGGTCTTGAAGCAAAAAAAAAAAATCAAACAAACATGGCGGCGCCGGTTAGCGAGTGACTCCTGACAGAAGGTTTGGACACGGACTGCTGACAAGAGAGTTTGGACATGGACTGTCATAATCATCAGGCTTCGTGTTACCAAACCCTACTAATTTAACTTTTTTTTTTGTTAGATCAAATGCCTGCCCGAATCTTTCAGCCTCAGAAGTAGAATGGGGAACGGACCACACTGCAACGACGAACTTTGCAGCACACAAAGCTGCCCATAACAGCGGAGACCATAAACACAAGATTCAAAACCCTGTTACTGACAAGCCCATCAGAAAAATACTTTTTTTTTTTTTTAAATCTCGAGACAAAGGGCGGGCCCGTCGGCGCAGTGGTTGGAATTCCGCTTGAGATGCCGGCCGGCAACTCAGGTTCGGGAATGGACCCGGATCGTCAAGGGCGGGTCGAGGAAGGATGGAGCATCAAGAAGACTGCTCTCCTTCTCTGGGAGGAGGGTTAGGAGCACGTTCGGTGCTTGACGGACCCCTGGCGGAGGCCGGGGATACCGCAGCAACCGACGTCTGAATGTGTAGGGAGGTGGGGCGGATGCTGGACGTCACTGCACGTCCCTGCCTCCAGAAAAAAGCCCAGAAAATGCCGGTCGCTCTGAATGATGCTGACCCCAGCACCTGGCCTCGATAGCTCCCCGCCGCACCACCCACCGACTTATCACGACTCCATGGACACCACTGCAGGCCCTGAATCCCACCCTGGGGACCAGGAGGCAATGTCGGGTTCGCTGACACCTTTCCCTTCAGAGATGGGCAGGTGAGGTGGTGCCATGGCCCGCCCTGGGGGCACGCCAGGAGTATCGGTGGGTGGTGAAGCCGTTATGGAGTAAGGAGAGGAAGATGGTGCACGGCTGATGTCGAGTGAGGGAAAAGCATACTAAAAAAAAAATCTCGAGACAACCATATACTATGAAAAACAAAGTATGTACACTGATATACAACTTGCCGAGTGTTCCCATCTCGGGGTTGAGATACTAGCATGGACTTCTCAAGCTTTGCTCTCGAGGTCCATATGCTGGTATGTCAACCCCTCAATGAAAACACAGGCTTGCTGTATATCAGCGCCCATATTTTATTCTTTATATCATATCTACAACAGTATCTGGTCAGTAAACTTTTTTTTTTTTTAAAGTGAGAGAGGAACCAAGATACTTAGCGTAGTTTTCACTGCAGCGGGGATCAATCCTTTATGCCCTGATTTATTAGGGCTACCACAGCCACAGAGATATGGCATCTCGAGATCTATCTTGCTAGAGTGATATTAGGGGGCGCCTACTTGTGAGAGGGTTGATTAAGACCCTGTCCTATTTGTTATGCAGAGAGTTGAAAGCAAGGATCTGTCCTGTCCTCTCCTATTTCTGCCACTTGTCCTTTACCCATCAAGTTGTACAATGACATTTTCCTGTGGCACCCAAGGAAATGACCACTCTGAACATCACACACAGACACACACTATCTCCTGGCCTTCACTTGCTGTTTCATCCCCCCCCCCGGTTAAAAAGTATATGTGAATCTTTGTGTGAAACTGGGATCCTTTGGCTGCAAATGTATATAGTTATATTGTTGAAATGATTGCAAAAAGCTATTTGAAACTCATGGGGTTAACCTTGAGATGCAGTTTGACCTCCGCAAGCTAATCTGCAGAGCTGTCAACAGGAGATCAGTTCTGGAAGACAATGTTCTATTTTGTTGCACCTGCAGGAAAGAAACTGATACAGTTATGCCACATTTTGTGAGAAACAGATGCATCTTAAAGCAGCAGTACTAGTTATCCACCAAAAAATATCATCCTACTTTTTTTAGCAGCAATGTATTCCTCATAATATTAGATTCTTCATTCTTGTATTTTAAATTCAATTGGATATTTTTAAGACACTGTTTAGTTACAACTTTTGTAATTTGTGTGGTTCTACAATAAAGATGGCAGCCCTCAGCAACTTTCAAAAATCTTCTCCCCGAGAGCACACACTAACTGCACCCACTTTATTTATAATGCAAATATGCAAGGGTGTTGCTAGCATGTTTCTGCTGACCAGCAGCACGGTACCATCCCGATTTGCTTACATCCAGGATTGCTTGACCTGGCAAAAGACCAATAACTTTTAAGAATTTCAAAATCCTTTATCTTGCCTCGGGAAGGAAATAAAGCAAAAAGAAAATCAGATATATTGATGTTTTGGTTTGTCCTAACTGCACACCAAGTCATTTAAATTATTGTTAACTAGTACTGCTGTTTTAAGGAGCCTAGGATGCAGCAGTTAACTGCCAGGAAAAGACATTATCTATATAAAGAAAGTAATCTTTTGTTAATGAGAGAAGAAAGAGAGAGAGACTGAGATTTAGAAATACCACTAAACGAAGGACTTGTTTGAACTGCCCCTATAAGAGCTATCTTGCACGTTATTTTTTTTTTAATTTTGTTATTGAAAATATATAATACTACTTGTGAATTGTATTACTTCTCCTGGTTTGCTGCTTCCTGACCTATGCCTCAATGACACTACTGAGCACCGGCTCTTACTGAACACATGGTTGCTTAGAGCTCCAGTGAACCACGTAATGCTTGCATCTCTAAACACACTGCACCTGAGCATCAGAAATGAGATGTCTTCAGTCTTGTGGGTGCTAAGCTTTATCTATATCTTACATTTTCGCTTCGGGAAGCGCAAAGTAGCAACTGCAAAGGAAAGGCAGGTAACAAACTCAATAATTTTATTCTCATGACCAGATAAGGTCATCTCTTTTAAATCAGGTTTGGCATCCAGTTTTAGTTTTTTTTTTTTTTTGGGGGCTGCTCTCATTGATCTCCTTATCCAATAGATAATGAGCACCCAGTTCTTGCAAGTTATTTCCACTTGGATGGCAAATGCTCTGCATATTTACCAATGTCACTTTTAATAAGCATAATATTCTATTTCTATAACAAGGCGACATTGTGTCTCCTGCAGTATTCAAGGGATCGGAATGAATTCTTATTAGCTGTCTCACATAACGCTGCGCACAACGGCACCTTTTTTTTTTTTTCTCTGATGTGCCATTTGTTAAGGAGTGCTAGATTATAAATGCCTTTATACTCCACAGTAACTTCTGTTAGTTTTGCCAAAGGCCAAAACTTTCCGTCTGCCTCTTGCCCTCTCAGCTATCAACTTGATCCATGGTGTAAAGCCGGCTCAACTTTAAAAGACTGTGTGCAAAGAAAATAGATTGGTTTACTAAAATCCACACATCAGAAGATCATTATCAGAGAGTGATAATGATTTTCTAATACCTGAATCCAACTGGGAACGAACAGTGAGATAACGCATGTGCTCGCGCGTGTGCCCCTGCTATATGTAATATTACAGTGTAGTTTCTCATTTAGGAAGAGACAATTTATTTCCTTAGGATCAGAGAGAGTGTGTGTGTGTGTGTGTGTGTGTGTGTGTGTGTCCTGTTTCTACTCAATTTTATATATAAAAGGAACTGAAGCACAAGGAGGTCAAGCAGCATGCGCAAGGTGACAGTGACTCAGTGGCTATGAAGAGATTTGAAATACAGGTTACTCACCTGTAACAGGAGTTCTAGGAATGGTATATGTTGTTCATCCACACTTATTGGCAGGTTCCTTGCCGCTTTAAATCTTGCCGGAAGGTCTTCAAGTTGGCTCCTCCCACCCACCCGGGTGGTAAAACTCTCGGCTCCGCCCCATAACGCCAGATCTGGCCCGCTGGAAGCTCAGGTTGTCTTGTCGAAGCCGGGGAGTGGTGGGTAGTGTGGATGAACAACATATACCATTCTAGAAGTACTGTTACAGGTGAGTAACCTGTATTTCTAGGATATGGATATGTTGTTCATCCACACTTACTGGCAGACTCCTAGCAGTTCTCTGGGAGGAGGAGACAAGCGCATACACCCCTACTTAGGGAATAAAGACTGGAGAACCGAGGCCCCAAAACCAGCATCCCGGCGACTCAAGGTCGATGTGGTAATGGGTAATAAAGGTGTGTGCTGACTTCCAGGTAGCAGCCCTGCAGATTTCCTGGATAGGGACGCCCCTGGAAGCAGCCACCGATGCAGCAGTATGACGGGTAGAATGAGCCCTTATCCCTCTGGGAGGCTCCATGCCCCAACTTATAGAGATCTATGCAGGAGGTGACCCACCTGCCTATGCAGTCCGCTTGGCTGCAGGTCTGCCAGGTGCGGCTTCAGCGTGGGTGACAAACAGCTGGCGAACCTCTCCCCAATTTCTCAGCCGTGCACTCCTTATAATAAGCGCGCGCCCTTCTACGGTCCAGAGTATGGAGCCTGTATTCGGCCTCCGAGGTGTAATTGGGGTAGAACACCGGCAGAGTCAGCACCTGGTTAAGGTGAAACTCCAACACCACCTTCGGAAGGAATTTCGGTTGGGGGCGCAGGACAACCTTGTCCCTGTGGAAGACCAGGTAAGGAGACTCTATGCAAAGCACCTGGAGCTCTCCCATCCTTCTGGCTGACGTGATAGCCACCAAGAAGGCGGTCTTCCACGACAGGTGAGAGAGATCACACCTGTGCATTGGTTCGAATGGCTTGCCCATGAGCTTTGCCAGTACCAGCAGTAAATCCCACGGAGGTGGAGGTTCTCGCACCGCAGGGGAAATGTGATCAAGGCCTTTGAAAAAGCGCCCATCATCTTTTCCTGCGCTTACCGCCTCGCCTCCCTCTCGCCCGCGCCTGGTAAGCAGAGATGGCTGCCAGGTGCACCTTTAGGGTCGCCAACCTAAGCCCTTGACTAGAAAGGGACCAACAAATAGTCCAAATGCTTGCCACAGAACAGGAGGAAGGGTCCAAGCCCTTGTTCTGACACCAAATGGAGAATCTCTTCCATTTGAAGTGAGCATTTTCTGGTCGACTCTTACGGGACGCCTCAACAACATTGAGGACCTCGTCGGAAAGACCCAGGCCTGGAATTCTAGCCGCTCAGGAACCAGGCCGTCAGGTGCAGGGACTGAAGGTCCGGATGGAACACCTTCCCCTGATTGACTGAGAGCAGGTCCGGGCGAGCTGGATGCTGCCTCGGGAGCCTGGAGCTGAGGCTGAGGAGATCTGGGTACCAGAACTGGCGGGGCCAGTCTGGGGCTATCAGAATCACCTGTGCCTTGTCCCTCCTTGTCTTGAGAAGCACCTTGTGAATCAAGGGAAATGGGGGAAAGGCTAAAGAGGCCCGGGGTCCACAGCCTCGAGAAGGCATCCCCCTGCAGCGAGCCCTGCTGAGGCGGGCATGAAACAGCCTCAGCTCACATTCTCCCTGAGGCAAACAGGTCCACCTGAGGTGTGCCCCAGTGGAGAACAGATCTTGTACTACCTCCGGCAGGAGAGACCACTCGTGAGATGCAGCCCTATCCGGCTCAGGGCATCGGCCAGGGTGTTGGAGGCTCTGCCACAGAATGGCTAGGAGATCCGCCTCCAGGCTGCGCACGAGTGACCAAATGCGGAGAGCTTCCTTGCATAGAAGCATGGCGCGTCCCGCCCTGGCGGTTTAGACAGTACATGGTTGTGGTATTGTCCGTCTGGACTCGGACCACTTGACTCCGGAGAAACGGAGCAAAGGCGGTGAGAGCTAGGCGGACCGCTCGGAGCTCCAGCAGGTTGATGTGGCATCGGGACTCCCCCGGGAACCAGAGGCCGTGCACTCGATGTTCCCCCAGATGGGCACCCCAACCCATCAGAGAGGCATCGGTCGATAGAGACACCGTCGGCTCGGGCGGACAAACGGGATGCCCTCCTGCAGATGGGGTGGAACGGTCCACCACTGGAGAGCGTTCCACATCTCCTGGGTCACTATCACTAGCTGGTCCAAAGGATCGCAGCGTTGTGACCACTGGCTGGCCAGTCCCCACTGAAGGGGGCGCATGTGCCAGCGTGCCCAACGGACCATGCTGGTACAGGCTGCCATGAGACCCAGGAGGCGCAGGAAGTCCTGGGCAGGCGCGATTGCCAACCGGAAATGACTGGGCAAAGGAGGTAGAACCTCGACCCTGTCCGGCCGGAGCCATGCTCTGGCTCAAGAGAGTCGAGCTCTGCCCGATGAACAGGATCACCTGGCTGCTCGAGTTCGACTTGGCCTCGTTGATGAGAAGGCCGACTTGAGAGCAAACCTGGAGGTCAGATCTCTGGACCGCTCCACCTCCTGCTTGGAGGGGGCTGCTATCAGCCAATCGTCCAGGTAAGGGTACACCCGGACCCCTCAGCGCAGCAGGAATGCTGTCACCACTGCCATGCATTTGGTGAAGACCCTGGGAGCTGGAGATAAGCCGAAGGGCATGGCTCGGAACTCGAAGAGGGATCCCTCCGCTCGAAAGCGGAGGAATCTCCGATGTGACGGACGGATAGGAAGTGAAAGAACGCGTCCTGTAGGTCCAGAGAGCAGAACCACACGCCGTGTTCCAGAGATGGTATTATCTGCGCCAGAGTGACCATCCTGAAGGTTCGAGACCTTAGGAACTTGTTCAGGTCGTGTAGGTCGAGAATGGGGCACCACCCCCGTCTGTTCGAACCAGGAAATACCTGGACACGAACCCGGGTCTGAAGGGGGTCCTCTACCTCGTGATCACCTCCTTTTGGAGGAGGCGATGTCGGCTCGGCGAGCCGCCAGTGAGGCTGCGGACCCCGAGGCCCCCCGAGGTGCGACGGCTCTGAAGGGCGGGGCCTGCTCGAATTCCAGAGGTAGGCCTTTTCCCACCACCTCCAGTACCCACCTGTCCGTGGTAACAGCGGACCAGGCGCAAAGGAAGTGTCTGAGCCGTCCCCCAACGGGGGGAACCAGGGGTGAGGTGAGGGATGGGGGCGACAACCCTCAGCCCGTCACTGGGCAGGCTTGGAGGAAGGACCAGCCGAGGGACCACCTGGGCCTTTTCCTCCCTGCTTCCTGTTGGAGGAAGCCAATGGCTTGGGTTTGGGATGCCAAGCTCGAGCCTGCTGGCCCTGACGTTGCTGGGCCGGGCACGCCGCTGGCGCAGAAGGACGAAAGGGCTTAGGCTGTGGCTTGCGGCCTTTGTCCTTCTGAGCGGAAGAGACCGAGTCCAAGGTAGCATTGGACTTCTCGATCCTCTGCAGGTGACCTTCCACCCCAGGGCCGAAGAGGTCAGTCCCCAAAAAGGGAACATCCGCCAACTTGTGCTGGGTATCCGAGGTAAAGGTGGATATCCTCAGCCAAGCCCGACGATGCATGGCCACTGCGGCCGCCACAGACCTGGCACATGAGTCCCTGATGTCTAACGCAGTCTGGAGCTGCTGTTTTGCCAATGCCCTGCCCTGGTCCCGCACCTGCCTGACCGTAGTCTGCAGATCTGCGGGAAGATGAGGGACAACCTCATCCAGGGAGCCCAACAGGGCGTGAGAAAAATGTGCCATGAGGATGGCCAAACTGGCCTGACGAAGGCCGAGAGAGGACGCAGCATAGACTTTTCGCCCGGCATAATCCAATTTCTTGGATTCCTTGTTGGGAGGTTTGTCTACATCCCTGGCATTCCCGGCACGCCGGAAAACGCTGTCGGTAACCAACCCTCGGCTGAGGGGTGTTCCAAAACCGACAGGGAACCGGGGACCGAGATACTTCCTGGCCATCCTGGCCGAGCGCAGGGCAGGAAGCAGGACGCTGCCAAAGTTAGGCCGGACCCACTATGGCCGGCCACTGGAAAGGCCTCTGTAGGAGAATCCCTCGGTCCAGAATCTCCGTGAGGATACCTGGCCCGTTTAGAAGCAGGTTAGAGCTTCATCCGGTGGACTCCGAGATGAGTGAAGCAACCCTAAGAAGGACGAAGGCTATCGTCCACTGACTGCCCTCCCGAGGACTCCAAGTCCAAGCGCTGGAGAAGAGGAGGAACCATCATCGGACTCGGAAGAGTCCTCAAGAAACTGCCTCGGGCCTGAGCCACCCTCCACCTGCCGAGGTTTATCGGGAGTGAGGGTGACAGACAGCCTATGGGGCAAACCCAAGGCCAACCGAAAATTTTTGGTCGGAGCCCCAACTAATGGCTGTGGAGGCGGAGGTTCCACCAGAATGGGGTGGGGCAGCTGAATTGGCGAACAACCGGCCTGGGAACAGGCTCTCGGCTACAGCGAGGGGTTGTTTACGGCAACCGGTGACAACCCTTGTACTGGCGGGAAGACGACTGGGTCGGCCTATTCCCGATCAAAGGAGCTGTTGCCACATGAGTTCCTCATACTTCCGATGCAACTTGCGCCGCCTCCCTCGTCCGAGGAAGAGGAAGAGCGCGGCGCCGGCTAAGCAGTGAGTGCGAGGACCGGCTTATGGTGGGATCGGTTGACCGCGAGGATGTCCAAGACTGAGAGTCTCGACTGGGCCGAGGAAGGCGAGGAGAAGTGTCGAAATCGGCACTCCCTCGCCGGACGATCCACCGGCTCCGAACCGAGGCACAGGACGAGCCGACGGGATCCTCAACTCCACCGGGGAACCGGGGAGAGGATTCTCAGCTTCTCCAGCCGACAACCCATCTAACGGGTCGAAAAAATCTCGACCGCGTCGCCGAGTCTCGGTCAACTGGCCTGAGGGGACACTGTGAAGCCAGTGGCAGAGCTGAGGGCCTAATCGTCAACTGTCGACAAGGGAGGGGATCTTTCCCGCTCCCAAGAGCGTCGACGAAGAGACTTACTTTTGCTCTTTTTGGACCTGGAAAAAGGTCCCGAAGAAGTTGGGCCCCTAACCTTTCGTCGAGAGGGTCAGACAAAGCTCCTTAAAAGAAGCCGAGTACGAGGCACCGAGAGGAGCGGGACAAATACCGCAGCAGAGGTAAGCGGCCCGTGCCGCCTCCTCTTGACGATCATCTGCCTCGAGCTGATCCGCCAAGCCCGCCGCTGGACACCGCCAACCGGCCTCTTTAGATTTCACTGGTGGAATTTCTTTCTCGGGCGCCCAGTTGTAATCGGGCAGCACGGTCTCAAGATCGAATCGGAAAAGAAGAGCACAAGTCGCAGGGCTCAAGTGGGTCGTGTTTCAAGGCCCAGGCAGTAGACGCGACGTGGAGTGCGGATCCGCCCTAGACATCTTCTGCCCGAAGGGCACCTCCGAAACCGAGTCGACGTCCATCTAGCGCCGAAAGGAGAAGAAGATCAAGTCTTTTTAGCTAAAAACTTTTTGATTTCGAACTTTCGAAGAATTTGGAACCAGTCTTAATTGCAGAGCGTTAAGGAGGGAACCTGAGCTTCCAAGCGGTAAGGAAGATCTGGCGTCATGGGGCGGAGCCAAGAGTTTTACCACCCGGGTGGGTGGGAAGAGCCAGCTTGAAGACCTTCCGGCAAGATTTAAATCGGCAAGGAACCTGCCAATAAGTGTGGATAAACAACATATCCATGTCCCTAGAACTGATGTTTCACATTTCCATGATCTAATGACTAGGCTTTACTTCCTTACTCTCTATCACGATATACATATCTAATCACTGAAATACAAGCTGGTAAAGGCAGTGCCCATATATTCCATGTCCCTTTGTACTAGACAGCCATTTGTGGCGCCCCCCCACATCATTCCTTGTAATGACGAGTGACCCAATACTCTCCCCAACTCAACAACTAAATTGGATAAACTGCTGCCTCTGCATCCAATGTATGTGCTGTTCAAGCTGTTCCAGTAGGGTGTACTGGTGTTCTGAGCAGCCAGAGCCCTGCCAGCATCTCCCCAAAGCAGATGAACCCCCAGCTGTCCAAGTTAGGAGTTGTAAAGCCATTCCAAAAAACATCCAAGCAAGCCACACGGCAGTTCAGGGGGTTGCTGCTGCACGCCTGGATGGCAAGTGGGACTCTACAGTTAACAGCCAATTACAGAAACATAGAAAGTGTTGGTAGAAAAGGACTGGTAGGCCATTCTAGTCTGTCCTATTTTCCCTGCCTAACACTACATCTTGGCTCCTACTTGGTCACAGGTGTCCTTCCCTCCTCCCTTATCTCTACTTTTAATGTCCGTGTGCCTATCCCACACAAGTTTGAAGCTCCGCATTGTCTTCACCCCTACCCCCTCTTCTGGCTGGATGTTCCAAACATCTATCACCCTTTCTGTGAAGAAGTATTTCCCCACATCCCGCAAACTCCTCCCTTCCCAAGTTTCACAGCATGCCCATGTGTATTGATGCGCCTCCTTTTTTGAAAGAGGCTCCAACACTGCCTTTATTTACCCCGTGAGGCACTTCTAGGTCTCAGTCATGTCCCTCTTGCTCTACTCTCTTCCAGGGAGAACATGTTGAGTTCCTGCAGTCTCTCCTCATATGGCTTCTCGTGCAAGTCCCGCACCGTTTTAGTAGCACTCCTCTGGACTGCCTCTACCCTGTCAGTGTCCTTGCGGAGGTGCAGCTCCCAGAACTGGATGCAGGTACTCCAGGTGGGGTCTTACCAGTAAGCAATACAGAGAGACTACACCACCACCTTTCTCCTGTTAGGCATCCCCTTCCCTATGCATCCCAGCATCTGGTTTGCCTAGCCTACTGTCCTGCCACCTTGAGATCAGCAGATGATATTATCCCAAGGTCCCTATCTTGCTTGGTAACTGTATGTACCCCCTCCATACACCTTATACACAGCCCCTAGGTTACCCCACCCTAGGTGCAAGACTTTGCATTTTCTGGCACTGACACCCAGATGCCACTCCTGATACCCTACTGCCCCCTCCGTCCTCTCCGTTCTGCCAACGAGGGATTGTTGGAGATTCCCAGGGTTCGATTAAAGACATCAGGATCCCTTGCTTTTGCAGCACCAACCCTGTGGAATTCTCTACCTCGTTGGTTGAGAGAATGCCCAACTGTCGACAGATTTAAAGTGGGGTTAAAGACATATTTATTTAGTTTAGCATTTCCTAGTTATGGATGATATGTTTTAATGCTTGTTTTAAAATCTTATTATTATGTATATGTTTTTTATGTACAGTGCCTTGGCTCTGAAAGGTGCTATATAAATAAAGATGATTTGATTTGACCACTCCTCTAGTTTCCACAGGTGCCTTTGCATTCTCTCCACCCCTCCTAGGTGTCCAACCCATTGCAGCTTTTTGTGTCTTCGGCAAAGAGACCCCCCCAATTCCTCAGCAATGGCACTTACAAAGGCACTGCAGAGGACAGGGCCTAGTACAACCCCTGTGGTACTCCACTGGTCACTCTCCCATCTGAGTGACTGCCGTTTACCACCACCCTCTGCCTCCCATCTTTCAACCAGTTTGATACCCAGCATACCACATTCTCTCCCACCCCCAGGCTGCAAAGTTTCTTGTCTTACTGAAGTCCAGATATACCACATCCACTGCGCTCCCCTGAGCCACCTCCCTAGTTACCCATTCAAAGAAATCTGAGATTTGCTTGACATAACCTCCCCCTCTGAAGCCATGCTGCCCATGGTCCTGCAGCTCATATGCCTCTGTCTGAGTACCCCATCAGTCTCTCCTTCAGCAGGGACTCCATTAACTTCCACACTACTGATATGAGCCTGACTGGTCTGTATTTGATGCTTGTATGTGCGCGTCTGTATTTTTGTGCTTGTAATTTTTGAGCTGTGCAATCATTCAGTTTTCACTTTGTGAGATATCGGATATTTTTTCTCTACTGTATTAACTTCTTATGCCTCATCACTCCTTTATAACAGGGCATAAGGTGTTACTGCTTTGAAATCATTGGTATGTGATCTGCATTCATTTTAATGGCACACCCCCAGTCAGACTGGGGGCACAATCAGGAGTTACTGCTCTGAAATCAGTGGTAAAGTGATACCCCATCTCCATTCTTTTTGATGGAGACAAGGCTAGCTGTTAACGTTGTGGCATCAGCAGTAAGCAATCTCCATTCATGTACACATGGACACGATCAGTTGTTACTGCTGCGGAATGGAACATCAGAGGCAAAGTGGTGCCCGATCTTCATACATCTGAAAAGGGGGGGAGGGGGTAAGGTCAGCCGGTCATGCTGTGAAACATAGAAACAGAGACAAAGTTGGCAGAAAAAGACCATTAGTCCATTCAGTATGCTCAGTTTCACCCTACCCTATCCTGTAACCTACTGTCTAGACAGAGTTTTCACCCTTACCTTAACCCCCTCATCGTTCCATGACTTACTGCTACCTCCTTGACCCGATTAACTACATCTGTGAAATCAGCAGTAAAGTGGTAACCAATTTCCATTCATTTCAATGGGGGACAACTGTCACTGCTGTGAACTCTGGAGAAAAGTGGTACTCGCCAGTCTTCATTCATTCAGTGGGGGACATGGTTCAGTGTTACTGCTGTGACATCAGTGGTACAGTGGTACCCGATCTCCATTCATTCAATGAGGACACGATCAACTGTTAACCTGCTGTGAAAGCAGTAGTAAAGTGGTACCCAATCTTTATTCATTCAATGGGGACATGATTTAACTGTTATTGCTGTGACATCAGTAGTAAAGTGGTAGCTGGTCTCCATTCATTCAATGGAAACATGATTAGCCGTTACTGCTGTGACATCACTGCCAAAATGGTACCCATTCATTCAGTAATTGGGTGCACAAATTAGGTGGTTTGATACCTTTTATTGGACCAACAGAACTTACAGAAAGGCCTTAAGCTTTCAACCTCCAATAGAAGTTTTCGTCAGAAGAAATGGCAGAAGAAAACTCACTTTTTAAAGCCCAGAGGGGAAAAAAAAAACATTTTAAGCAAGTGTGACAGATTAGCCATTATTTAAGAAATACAACCAGAGATAAGCAAGCATCCCTGAGACTAATAAGTCAAAGGTCACAGATTGGAATGTTATGTAGTGAATCCTCTGATGTTTACAAATCTCACTGAAGCCAAGTTAAATAAAATGCGTGTGCGTGCGCTAAAGCATTAGAAATACGTAAAACGCATAAGTGTGTGTGTTCTAAGCATTTACTACTGATGTCACAGCAGTAACAGTTGATCGTGTCCCCACTGAATGAATGGAGATCAAGTACCACTTAATAGGGGACATTATCGTGTTATTGCTGTGAAATTAATGACAAGGTGGTACCGATCTTTATCCGTCAGAGACACAGTCAGGTGCTACCACCGTGAAATCAGTGATAATCAATCTTCATTCATTAAAATGGGGACACGATCAGTTGCAATGCTTTGCATTCAACAGACCTTGGTCATACACTCACTTTCAAAGATGAGGTTCAGCATGCAAACTAAAGAAATTATTTACTGCCTACACCAGACGTGATCTCACAACTGGAAGTCAGCAGCTGATCACTTTCAAAGTAGCTATGAATAATGTCTATTGCAGTAAACACAAAACTGAAAAGGAAACTTCAGAACAGAATTATACAAAACTATAAAATGTTAACAATATATAATACATTGGTGTTTCATGGGATTTCTCCTTTTTTTGGTTAAGCTTCCTGTCGGATGATCCTCCTCCTCTCCACACTGACTTGGGCTAATTTCTAAACCAGGGTTGTCACGGCACAGGCTGCAGCGCTGTTGCTGCACTCGTGGACCGGTCACATAATAGACTTTTCTGGTCACCAGGCACAATTACCCTTGGTATATCAGTGCTCACCATAGTAGAGAATCCTACCTAAAGGTGGATGAACATTGTTGTGCAGGTCCCTTCAAGCCTAAAAAGACCATAAAGGTATTTTGAACAATGTATTAGGCTTACGTGCATGTGTTAGTGGTCTAGCTATATCCATATTCAATTCTGTCCTATACACTCATATTGGCAGCAGCCACTTCCTGGAACCCTGAGGCAGAAAGTGATGAGCCTAACAACACACAGCATTCCCAATCATGGCATCAACTTTGTCAATGATTATGAAAGGTATATTTAACATGCACCTTATACTATTACTTGAACTGTCCAAACATGTAATTATTGAAAATGTAAGAACTACCCTGTATACCGCTAACAGGTGATATCCAATGTTCTGACTCAGACTATGCAGTTTATCTTCACGTGTGAGGAGGCAGGACCACGACTCAGGAGTGACTTTTTCCCTGGCACTTTACACCCTTTAGTGTAGATTTACTATTCTGACACCACACCACCATGGATCACCACTCTTGTGAAATCTGAGATTAAAATAATTTAATAGGAATTGGGATTCAAACCCAGACCCCTTGGATCACAGCCTCATACACTAACAACCACTAGGCTATGCTGGATGCTGCTCAAGAAGCCTGCCATTAAACAATCTGTGACACTTACTGCTCCAGACCAGTTCATCTTGGAAAAAGAGTCTCGGAAGAGGTCATAGGGAACACTCTTCCTAGATCCACGAGTACATCATAAAAGTCCTCCCCCCTCATGAGTTGTTATGAACTGTGCATTTTGAGTTATGCCATTGCATATTTGAGATATACATCAGTTTACTAGTTTAACTTTTAAACGTGCTGTCTATTTGAAGATTTAACAGTTTCTCTTTGATTTCAGCTGCTGCCATCACTACTGCATTAGGCAACTGTGATGTCATCAGCACGGTGAAAGCTGCTCTCCGACTGGTTTAATATTGCAATGTGATGATACTAATCTTCAAGGAATCCACTGTGTTAAAAGTAATAATGGGGGGGCCGCTGTGGAGCCCGAGCGTGGTGGAAGCTGAACTGCTGAGCTCCGTATTGAACTTGATTTAAACCACAATTTAAACTGCATTTCTTTAACTTTTACTGGAAAGTTTGGAATCTATTGACAGAGGACACAATACAGACCATCATGGGCAAAAATAAGACTAATCAAGGGGCCACAGATGGTAAAAAGCAGCAATCCCAGTCCGGGATACCAGGGCCCAGCACGCGATCAGCCTCATATGATGGAACGGCAGAAACAGTGCATGAAGAGACCCTTCAATCACTGGGGGCTAAGATGCGACACCTCCTGGCATTGGTCTCTGTGGTGAATAATAAGCTAGGCTCCCTTACCTCATGAATGGGCATGATGCAAACTACTGTGGATGTCTTGAAACTAGAAATGGAAGATGTTAAAAAGCAGACGCAACGCTGTAGTAATGTTGCAGCTCAGTATGCCACAGACTCCAAACACACTCAAAGCAGGCTGGAAATCCTCGCGAATCAGATCCGGGTGACTTATGTGCACTTCTTGGGGTTCCCTGAGGGAGCGAGGGAGACCATCTGCCAATGTTCCTCAAAACATGGCTGAAGGACCAAATAAGAGATCACC
This sequence comes from Neoceratodus forsteri, assembly GCA_016271365.2. NCBI lineage: Eukaryota > Metazoa > Chordata > Ceratodontiformes > Ceratodontidae > Neoceratodus > Neoceratodus forsteri. Next base: position 151,255,360 of record CM028131.1, on the reverse strand, counting down.
CTGGACCTGCAGAATGGCCTATACTAAAAGCTTATTGGATTCGACCATGAGGAAGGCAAGATGGCGACGTCCCTCGAATAGTGATGGCAGTTCTGGACTCAATGGGTACTCGGGACCAATTGCTGCAACTGGCAAGATGCCACCATCCCCTGCTTTATGAAGGTAACCCGGTGCTCTTATTCCCAGACATTTCTTTTGCTACCAGACAGCACAGAAAGAATTTTGATGGGGTTCGGCGTATACTCAGAGATTTATCGGTCCCGCATGCTTTTCTGTTCCCTGCAAAACTTTGCATACTCTATCAGGACAAGGTATACATTTTTACAGACCCCTCGGATGCAGGACTGTGGGCAACCAAACTTCAGACTGCACATCAAGTTCAGGCAAGGGAGCAGGAGGATAGCCCTGATGATCTGGAAGAGGGCTGAAAAACTCATAGGTGCTATTTCTTTTGTTTAAAATTCTCTGTTGGGAAGAGTGCCGGACTCTCTTTTCTTTCTCCTCGCATAGAGGAGTTGGAGGGACCATCGACATTACCACAAAATTCTCTACAGAAATGTAGTTTTAGTTGGGTGAGACTGATTGGGGTGTATACTGCATTATAAATATTCTTTTCTTCTGAACTCTCTCAATGTTAAAATTCTTTACTTTAATTACTGGGGGGAGTTCCTATGTTGTGACTGAGATTTATTTAAGATTTCATTATTTATGGAACACGAATGCTAGGAATTTATGGGATGGGAGTTTCCAAGTCTCTTATTCCATTTGAAATGTAATCCCAGTCTATAAATATGGAGGCTATTTAATGCTATTGAAGTTATATTTTCTAATTGTTTTATTAAAGAAATGTTCCATAACACTTGAGACAGGCATGGCCCCAAGCCCGTTTTAAGGGCAGGCAATTTTGGACATTTGCTTGGACTATTACTTCCCTAGAGTTTTTTTGCTATGCGCTGTTGGGCTGTTATCCATAGCACACCTAGTTTAGCGTTCACCAGGAGTTTTAAAATACAGATGTCCCCCTCCATTGGGGCTTTGTTAGGAGATACAAATGTCCTGTATAGTAGATTTAATTTAGTTACAAATGTAAAACGTTTCCTGACTGGAATTGATGCTTTGATTTATCATTACAAAATGAATAAAGTACAAAAAAATAAGAAGTAATAACACATATTACAACAGCTGCTGTAATTGTTGTCACCAGTCAAAATACCACTTATCTCGTCATCTCTACCCCACTCCTGTTGAACACTTCTTCATATGTGTAGGTAATAATTCTTTGTATAGACAAACCTGGTAACTTACCTCCTGGGTCGCACCTAAAAATATGCATCCAACTGCCTAGTGTGCTTACCTGCTTATAAATACATAAATGAATAAAATACATAAATACATAGAAACTGGTACAGAAACATAAAAACAATGGCAATGACAAGAGGAAATGACCACAGGTCCATCCAGTCTGCCCAGAGTTCCCTATCTGCATCGGGAGCTACTGTCCATGCAGGGTTTTATCCCTCTAGGTTCACCTCCCTGCTCCCCTCCCTACTGCTACCCACCTGAGCAACCCCTTCACTCTGTCCCTGCATGCTCGAAACCATTTATGGTCTTGGCATCAACCACCACTTCTGAAAGACTGCTCCGTGGCTCCACCACCCTTTCTGTAAAATAGAACTTCCTCACATCCCCTTACCACAGCCAGTTTCCACTAATTACCTTGGGTTCCCAACTCTATAATCAAACTATTCCCCACTGTTTACCCTGTTTATACCCTTCAAGAACTTGAAGGTCTCTAAGACAAACCCCCTCTCTTGCCTAGTCTCCAGCGAGTACATGTTCAGTGCCTTGAGTTCATGCTCTTAAGATCTGTCCTGTTGGCTCTGAATCATCTTGGTCACCCTGCACTACACCGTCTCCAGCCTGTCCTGTACTTCTTTACGTGAGGACTCCAGAACCAAGCACAGTATTCCAGGTGTAGCCTCACCAGTGACCGATAAAGAGGTAGTAGTACCTCCTTTTTCCTGCTAGCAATCCTCCTTTCAATACACCCCATCATCCTATTAGTCTTACTAGGTCTTGTTACACTGGCTTGTTTGAGACAGTCATCAATGATAACTCCCAGGCTCCTTTCCTCTACCATAGTGCTCAATTTAATCCCTCCCACCCAGTACTGTTTCCCTAGATGCATAACCTTGCATTCTTGGCACTGAATTTCAACTGCCATACCGCAGAAATGAAAATTACGTACCTACTGTAATTCTGATCTTTGTGTATCTTCACCATTCATCACCTTTGGGTACAGTGGCTGGAGGTCATGACCCCGTGGGAGCTTTTTTTTTTTGATTGGCGGAGTCAATGCACCATCGGTACCGCCCTCGAGGCCGACGCACTGCATGGCACTCTATGGGTTGGCCGTTAGGTGTTGTCGACTCCACCCTCCCACCAGTTCTGAGTCACTGCAGAGTAAGAAAGGGATGGGAGGGAGGGACAAGAAAGTCCAAATGACAGACAAAGGAAAAGATATATAAATAAAAGGAGAAATAAACGACTGAGCGGACAGAATAAGCTGGAAAAACTAAGGGGATTGGGAACAGGCCCCAATCTCTGGAAGTAGAAAAGGAGGAGGGAGGGAAGGTTAAGGAATTTAGGGATAAAGAAGTGAGGGGGGGAGGAGAGAAAGGAACACACCCTGGAACCTTGACCTGTCTCCAGATTGTATAAGAACTGCGAAGGAGTAGCCAGAAGGCTAAACTGCCAGAATTCAAGGCACATAATCACTGGCAATAACTCCACATAAGCAGAATCAGCTGTTCTGGAAGAAAAGACAGGATACGGGGAATACCACCCCCCCAATACAATTTTTGGTGTAAAAACCTAGTTTCTTAAATTAAAATAAGGTTGTGTCCAAGGACAAGGAAATCAAAGTAAAGCTGATGGGGAGAAGGGGAGAGAGAACAGAAAAGAGGGCAACTACCAACCCGCACCCCACAGGGGTGGAGCCAAGGCACTGATGGAGTGCCCCCCATCCAGACCACTCTCTTCCATAGAAAATATCCCCCTATGTGCCCAAGGTCACCCCACTCCTGACTAACAGAAAGGAGGGGGGCAAAAAAGAGGGCACAGAGAGAGGGGGGGACCCAGAGACTGAGGCCCCAGGGGGATGGAGAGTGGAATTGTGATGAATGGTGAAGATACACAGAAAGATCAGAATTACAGTAGGAACGTAATTTTCATATTTTATCTGTGTCAATCTTCACCATTCATCTACTTCAAATGATGCGAGCCCCGAAGAGCTCGCAACTGTAAGGCCACTCTCAGTCTGCAGGCCTAGCCAGGCCTGTCGTGGTGGTCCTCATGGTCCTTTCCTACCCCTCTCTGCACCCACTAGCTCCCTGCTGGCCTACTTACCTGATCTTCTCCTGGACGGTCCCCTGCCCACCCCCTCCCCTGGTTTCCTGTTTAGCTCCCCTTGCTCCTCACCTAAGGATTATCACCTCTCCAGGTGTATTGACTAGTTGCACTAGATGCAACACTCTCTCTACATTCTCAATCTCTAGCTGTGGTGGTTTACGTGTTTGCTTTCTTGCCTATACTGTCGGGTTTTTGTACCCCGGCCCCTCCCTGTATGTGGGTCCGCAAGCCTCCTTGACTATGTACCCAGTTCTCTGTACTGATATTTCTCTGGCCCACCTGTACTATGGGCGGTTTGCAACCTTGACTATGTACCATGTTTTTCTGTATTGTGCTTGTATGCTACCATGACTATGTACCATGTTTTTCTGTTTTGTAACCTCCCGGGTCGCACCTGAGAATAGGCATTTGTTGTCTAGTGTGCCTACCTGGTTAACAAAAACAAACAAATAAATAAATAAATCCCTTAGCTCTCAGTGGGTGGCACACCAAGAGAGAAAACCTTAATGGGTCTGGAAAGGCCCGAGAGTGGGAAGAGTGAGACAGGGACCCCTCGAAGGGGGTAGGAAGTTGCCCTGACAGACGTCGTCTCACCCTATGGAGAAAATACAGGTTACTCACCGGTAACAGGAGCTCTAGGAGTGGTATATGTTGTTCATCCACACTTGTTGGCAGGTACCTTGCTGCTTTAAGATGTGCCGGAAAGTCTTCAAGCTGGCTCCTCCCACCCACCTGGGTGGCAAAACCATCAGCTCCGCCCCATGACGCCAGATCTAGCCCGCTGGAAGCCAGGCTGCTCGTCGAAGCCAGGGAGGTCGGGTGGGTCGTGTGGATGAACAACATACACCACTCCTGGAACTCCTGTTACAGGTGAGTAACCTGTATTTCTAGGGACCCTGATATGTTGTTCAATCCACACTTGTTGGCAGACTCTTAGCAGTTCTCCGTGAGGAGGGAGGCAAGGCACGCACCCCCTATACTTACTTGAGGAATAAGGACTGGAGAACCGAGGTCCCAAAACCAGCATCCAACCGTGACTCTAGGTCAGTGTGGTAATGGGAAATAAAGGTGTGTGCTGACTTCCAGGTAGCAGCCCTGCAGATTTCCTGGATAGGGACATCCCTAGCAGCAGCCACCGAAGCAGCAGTATGGTGGGTAGAATGAGCTCTTATCCTTTTGGGTGGCTCCATGCCCGCCAACCTATAGTGGAGATTTATGCAGGAAGTGACCCACCTGCTTACTGTCTGCTTGGCTGCAGGTCTGCCAGGCGCAGCTTCAGCGTAGGTGACAAACAGTTGTCAAACCTCTCCCCGAACTTCAGCCATCCGCTCCTTATAATAAGCGAGCGCTCTTCTAGGGTCCAGAGTACTGAGCCTATATTCGGCCTCCGAGATGTGATTAGGGTAGAATACTAGCAGAGTCAACACCTGATTCAGGTGAAACTCCGACACCACCTTCGGAAGGAATTTCGGGTGGGGGCGAAGGACAACCTTGTCCCTGTGGAAGACCAGATAAGGAGACTCGATGGAAAATGCCTGGAGCTCTCCCATCCTTCTGGTTGACGTGATAGCCACCAAGAAGGCGGTCTTCCACGACAGGTGTGAGATATCGCACCTGTGCATCGGTTCGAATGGCTTGGCCAGTACCAGCAGTAGATCCCACTGAGGTGAAGGTTCTCGCACCGAAGGGGGTATGTGATCTAAGCCTTTGAAAAAACACCAGACCACTTTCTCCTGCGCTGATGCTTGCTGGCCCGCGCCCAGTAAGTAGAGATGGCTGCCAGGTGCACCTTAAGGGTCATCAATCGAAGCCCTAGCTGAGAAAGGGACCACAGGTAGTCCAAAATTCCAGCCAACGGACAGGAAGAAGGGTCCAACCCCTTGCCCTGACACTGAATGGAGAATCTCTTCCATTTAAAGGCATAACATTTTCTGGTTGACTCCTTATGGGATGCCTCAATGACGCTGAGGACCTCGTCGGAACGACCCAAGGTGTAGTACTCTAACTGCTCAGGAACCAGGCTGTCAGGTGCAGGGACTGAAGATCCAGATGGAGCACCTTCCCCTTGCTGACTGAGATCGGGTCCGGGCGGGCTGGAAGCCACCTCGGGAGCCTGGAGCTGAGACGGAGGAGATCTGGATACCAGAACTGGCGAGGCCAGTCCAGGGCTACCAGAATCACCTGCGCCTTGTCCCTCTTCACCTTGAGAAGCACCTTGTGGATCAAGGGAAATGAAGGGAAGGCGTAGAAGAGGCCCAGGGTCCACGGCCTCAAGAAGGCATCCCCCTGCAACGAGCCCTGCTGAGGGGGGCAGGCATGAAACAGCCTCAGCTTCGCGTTCTCCTTGGAGGCGAACAGGTCCACCTGAGGGGTGCCCCAATAGGAGAACAGGTCTTGAACTACCTCCGGCAGGAGAGACCACTCTAGAGATGCAGCACCTATATGGCTGAGGGCATCGGCCAGACTGTTCGAGGCTCTTGCCACATGGATGGCTAGGAGATCCGCCTCCAAGTTGATCACGAGAGTCCAAATGTGGAGAGCTTCCTTGCACAGAGGCAAGGAGTGCGTCCCGCCCTGACAGTTGAGATGGTACATGGTAGTGGTGTTGTCTGTCTGGACCTGAACCACTTGACACCGTACAAATGGAGCGAAAGGCGGTGAGGGCTAACCATACCGCTCGAAGCTCCAGCAGGTTGATGTGGTATCAGGACTCCTGAGGGGACCAGAGGCCATGGGACCTGAGCTGCCCCAGATGGGCACCCCAACCCATCAAGGAGGCATCGGTTGTAAGGATGACCGTCGGCTCGGTGAGGACAAACGGGATACCCTCCTGCAGATGAACTGGCACGAGCCACCACTGCAAGCCATCCCACATTTTCTGGGTCATGGTTACTGGCTGGTCCAGAGGACCGGCGCACTGAGACCACTGGCGGGCCAGCCCCCATTGCAGGGGACGCATAAGCCAGCAGGCCCAATGGACCACGCTGGTGCAAGCCGCCATGAGACCTAGAAGGCACAGGAAGTCCTTGGCAAGGCACAATTGCCCAACCTGAAATGACTGGGCAAAGGAGGAAAGGACCTCGGCTCTGTCTGCCGGGAGCCAGGCTCTGACTCGAAGAGAGTCAAGCTCTGCCCCGATGAACTGAATCACCTGCGATGGCAGAAGTTCAAATCTGGCTTTGTTGATCAGGAGACCAAGTTGAGAGCAGACTTGGAGGGCCAGATCTCTGGACCGCTCCACCTCTAACCTGGAGGGGGCTGCTATCAGCCAGTCATCCAGGTAAGGGTACACCAGGACCCATCAGCGCCGCAGGAATGCTGTCATCACTACCATGCATTTGGTGAAGACCCTGGGAGCTGGAGCAAGGCTGAAGGGCATGGCCTGGAACTCGTAAAGGGATCCCTCCGCTCTGAAGTGGAGGAATTGCCGATGTGACGGACAGATTGGGACATGAAAGAACGCGTCCTGGAGATCCAGAGAACAAAACCACATGCCTAGTTCCAAGGATGGTATGATCTGAGCCAGAGTGACCATCCTGAAGGTGCACGGCCTTAGGAACTTGTTCAGGTCATGCAGATCGAGAATGAGGCGCAAGCCCCCCATCCGTTTTGGGACCAGGAAGTACCTGGACAAAAACCCTATGCTTGGAGGAGGATCCGCCACTTTGCTGATCACCTCCTTTTGGAGGAGCAGAGCTATGCCAGCTCGATGAGCCAACAGAGAGGCTGCAGAACATTTCCCCGAGGGGCGACGGCTCGAAAGGGAGTGGTCTGCTCGAATTCCAGAGGCAGACCCCTGCCGACCACTTCAAATACCCAACGGTCCGTGGTTATAGTGGACCAGGCGGAAAGGAAGTGGCTGAGCCGTCCCCCCACAGGGGAAACCCAGGGGAGGAGTGACGAGGTTGGGGTGGCACCCCTCAACCCGTCACTGGGCAGGCTTGGAGAAAGGGCCGGCTGAGGAGCTGCCTGGACCTTTACCTCCAGGCTTCCTGTTGGAGGAAGCAGCAGGCTTGGCCTTGGGGCGCCAAGTGTGAGCCTGCTGGCCTGGCTGCTGGTGCTGCTGGGCCAGTCGTGCCAGGGGAGGAAGGGCGAAAGGGCTTACGCTGTTGCTGGCGGCCTTTGTTCTTCTGGGCAGACATGACAGAGTCCAAGGTGGCACTGGACTTCTTGATCCTCTGGAGGTGGCCCTCCACCCCGGGCCAGAACAAGTCGGTGCCCAAGAAGGGGATGTCTGCCATCTTGTGCTGGGTATCTGCCGAGAAGGTAGAGATCCGTAGCCAGGCTCTGCGGCGCATGGCTACTGCAGCCGCTACTGACAGGGCACAAGAGCCTCCGATGCCAGAGCAGTCTGGAGCTGTTGCTTGGCCACCACCCTTCCCTGATCCCGCACCTGCTTGACCATCGTTTGAAGGTCAGCTGGAAGATGAGGAAGCACCTCATCCAAGGAGCCCAAAAGGGCGTGTGAAAAGTGTGCCATCAGTAGAGCCGAGCTAGCTTGTCGAAGGCCTAGGGAGGCAGCAGCATAAACTTTGCGCCCGGAGTAGTCCAGCTTTTTGGACTCATTGTCCGGGGGCTTCTCTACGTCCCTAGCATTTCTGGAGCACCAGAGAATGCTACTGCTTACCAGCCCTTCAGCCAAGGGGTGCTCCGAAAAAACGGAGAGGGAACCGGTCGGGACTGTGTACTTGCGGGCCGTCCTGGCCAAAGGCGCAGGACAGGAGGCAGGCCACTGCCACAGCTCCAAGGCCAACAATGGCCTTGGCCACAGGAAAGGCCTCCATGGGGGAATCCCCTCGGTCCAAAATCTCCGTGAGGGGATATCTGGCCCGTTTCTGCACAGGTGTGATCTGCATCCCAGTAGACTCTGAAATGAGCCAAAGAATACCAAGGAACGAGGATGGGCTCTCGTCCACTGACAGACCCCAGAAGGATTCAAGGTTGAGGGGCCTGGAATACAGGGAGGAGTCGTCAGACTCCGAGGAATCCGCGAACAGCTGACAAGCGCCTGAGCCACCCTTCACCTGCTGAGGCCGATCGGGGGGTGAGGGTGACTGACAACCTGTGGGGCAAGCCCTGGCCTGACCGAGAATCCTTGGCCGGGGCCCCAGTCTTCAGCTGCGGAGGCGGTGGTTCCACCACAATGGGTGGAGCAGCCAGTTTCGGTCGAGCAATCAGCACCGGAGTTGGCTCCTTGACCAAGGAACCGAGGGCGAGAGATCGCTTCGGCCGCTCAGGCGTCAGCCACTTAATTGCCGGGGAAGGTGACAGAGTCGGCTTGTGTTGCCGGCCAACAGGAGCTGTTGCCACATCATATCCTCACAGTGCCAATGCAATTTGCGCCAGAGCCTGTCCTCCGAAGAGGATGATGAGGAAGAGTGGCGATGCCGCTTTCCGTGATGTCGGGACCGTAACAGCCAACGTCGGCGGGACTTGCCTGACATGGAAGGGGACCGAGACCGTCAGGGTCGCCGACGATGGCTCGAAGAAGGGGAGAGGGAAACCCGCACATCCTCCCATTCAGGGTCCTTGACCGGGGACTTCGGCTCGGGAGGCCGAGGCAAGTCCTCGGTAGGCACCGGGGGAACCGGTGAAAGAGGGTTGTCTGCCTCTCCAGTTGACAGCCCATCTAACGGGTCGAGAAAAATCTTGCCTGCATCAACGGGTGTCTCAGCCAGCTGACCTGACGGGGACACCGAAAAGCCAGTGGCCTTGGCCGCAACATCAACTGAAGTCGATAGAGAATGGTCCGGGGAGCGAGATCTCTCCCGCTCCCACGATCGTCGATAGTGGGACTTACCTTTCGGTTCTTTCTTCTTTGACCGACTGAAGTGAGTCCATGAAGGCCCCTCTCCCTTGGTGGAGAGGGACTGATAAAGCTCCTGAAAGGAAGCAGTATAGGAAGAACCCAAAGAGAGCAGGATAAACGCAGAGGAAGATGAAGACGCGGCCTGGGCCACCTCTTCCTTGAGTGCGATTAACTTCTCCAGCTGCTCCGTGGAGCTTGCAGCCGTGGACACTGTCCAACAGGCCTACTTCGACTTCACCAGCGGAAACAGTTTTTCAGGATGGCCCAGTAGGAGTTGGGCAGCGCGGTCTTCAAGAACTGAAGCCGAAAAGGACTTACAAAGATCGCAGGCCTGAGGACTGTGGCCAAGCCCAAGGCAGTAGATGCACATGGCATGCGGGTTGGTCAGAGACATCTTCTGCCTGCAAGGGCACAGATGGAAGCCAGGAGTAGATTTGGAATCCATCGCAATTGCGAAGGAAGGAGAAGACTTACGTCTCGTAAATTTCAACACGATTTTCGGTAAAACCAAAGGATTAGGATCCAGGCCTAGAGACGCAACAGCGCTAAGGAGGGAACCTGCGCTTCCAAGTGGTAAGGAAGATCTGGCGTAATGGGGTGGAGCCGGGAGTTTTACCACCCGGCTGGGTGGGAGGAGCCAGCTTGAAGACTTTCCGGCACATCTTAAAGCGGCAAGGTACCTGCCAACAAGTGTGGATTGAACAAGATATCCACGTCCTTAGAAAGGTAGGTTCTCTGGTGAGCGGAGTTAAATCACCCTATGCCGAGCCATGGGTGACAACCGGGAGAGACGCAGCCATGCCGTCCGCCTAGTGCAGATCGCTGTCCCTACGACCCTGGAAGCTACCTCATTAGCATCATACGATGCCCTTGCTTGGTGCCTTGCTAGCTCTAGGCCACGTGCAGAGAGTGCAATGGCTTGCCTGGTTTCCTCCGTGTCAGGCATCGAGGTTAGGAGTTGACCTAGCCTGGACCACAGGAACCTATCACAGGTAGCATAGTGGGCCTGATGAGCAGATATAGAAAGAAGCAACCGTGCCGAGTAAAAAGTCCTCCTGCCCCAGAAGTCAAAATCCATGGAGTCTGAATCTGGGGCCCAGTCACAGTGAAGGGCGCAAAGTCCATCGGGAGTATCCAGTTGCATCAATCCTGAGCTAGGATGAGGCTGATTACCTGGAGACTCGGGGCACAATACCTCTGGCGGAGATCCCTAGGGGCTGGGACTCTGGAAAAGGGTCTCTGCCAGAAGTGCATCGGCGCCTCCCTAAAGGGAGCAGGCCAGGGTGGCACTACAAGAGTGTCCGCACTGAAATCGCCCCAAAAGGCGCACATCAGATGCTCTGGATTGTATTGAGTGGGTCGGGTGACTTGCAGGTCCTCCAACATCCTCACGAGAAAACGCTGATGCTCAGCGAGATCAGCGGCTGGGGAGATGTGGACAGATGGTTCCTCACCTCCTGAAGAGGAGGATGAGGAGTCAGAGAACCTCAAAGGTTCAGAGGCTGGCTGCTCAGGGGGAGATTGAAAAACCTGTCTGTCCATGGCCCTAACATAAGAGGGAAATTGAGCAACCACAGCTCTTAACTGCTCCCAGGAGAGAGGACCACTAGGACCAAGAATACCTGGGAGAGCAGGAGAATGTGGCAGAGGAGCGGGGGCAGAGCTGAGAACAGGAATTGTCTGTCCTCCGCCTGGGCTAAAGAGCGCACCTGTAGTCCTAAGAGGAGAGGGAGCTTCAGAAAACTCAACAGCCGTCAACTGGTCAACCTTACTGGAACTGCCTAGGCTGCGCCCTGAAGAATCCCCCCTGTGAAGTGACCGAGGCCGTGAAAGTCCAAAAGGACGGTCCCCCACCTCCAAAGAATGGGGCCCTCTCGAGGAAACCGAATAGGAAGGGCGGGAATCCGTGCTACGACTTCTTCCGGAGCTCAGATGGGTCCCAGAAAAAGGTTGTTGCATCGAACCCTTACCCGTCGGAATCCAAAAGAGCCCCTTTTCCTCAGAAGAGCCAGCCTCAGTCGGCTGGCCCTGGTCAGCCCCGGCAACAGTCCAGGGAGCAGCATCCTCCCCTCCTGTGGGTACTCCGATCAGCCCCAAAGTTGGCCGATCCAGGCACACCCACTGAGGAGGTACCACCACTGAGGGGTCAGAAAACCCTCCGAGGCCAGGCTGCAGAGCAATGGTGGCCTGCACCACTATCTGCTGGTCAGCACCCTTGACCCTGGAGCAACTGTCCGCTCCCCCAGAGGGGGGGCTGGTCCCGGTCTGTCGAGGACACTACCAAGGAGTCCATGTGAGTAGCCAACTCCAAAGAGTTAGACTGCCTGTCGGACTCAGAATCCGATTCCTCCTCCTCCAAGGAGGTGGAGATCGAAGTTCTGTGCCAAATGGTACGTGGACGCCCGGTGCCATCCTGACTGAATAGGGCACCAGACTGAGTGACTGCACCATGACCTGCTCCGATGCCCTCAGCCAGGAAGAAGACATGGCACCAATGTTGGCAGCAGCATCGGAGCTGGAGCCTGTCACGGCACTGTCCCGACCCATAACGCCAAGGCCGGAGACTGTGCCGATGAAGGCTCCGACCATACGAATGGCGCCGTCCCAACCCACTGTGCCACGAGTGGCGCCGAGGCCAGGGACGGCACCAACGGCTCCGACCGTGCTCTTGGCGCTGAGATCCGAAACTCCCATGGCACCATGTACTTGCTCAGTGCAAGTGGCTCCAGAGCTGGACACTGTGCCATGCTCAACCACGGCACCGCAGAGGTGACAAATAGTAAAGAATGGCACCATAGAGCCTCCCATGGTGCCATCAGCACCATCAGTGCCACTAATGGAGCCGACAGCAGAAATAGCGCCGACGATGGCACCATCAGGGCCTATGGCACCACAAATGGTGCCGAGGCCCAAGACGTCGCCAACCCAGGCCTTCTGAGTCAAGGGCGCAACACCGGGGAAGCCTTCATCCCCGAAGGGGCGACTGCCAAGGCAGTGCCTCCCGCCCGTCCCCCAAGGGGAATGGACTGGGCCTCCTGCACCGCGGAAGGGGCTGATGCAATGGCGAGGCTACTAGAAGCAGAAGCCCCCTCCTCCGCGGACCGTACAGAACCAGGAAGGGACCCGGAGGAAAGGCCAAAACAGCGTGGCTTGGCCCGATGTGTGCATGCCTGTCCCCTGAAAGCTGGAAGAGTTCGTCCAACTTTCCACATGCGTTGTTCGATGACATGACGGTCCATGGAGAAGCAGGTGTCGCACAAATCCATGTCGTGTAGCAGACCAAGACACGCGAGGCAACAGTCATGTTGGCCAGTGACAGAATACTTATGGCCGCACGGGCACCGATGCATAGGGGGCCGTCCCGTCTTCATACTTTTTGTGCCCCCGACTGAGACATGACGTATGGAAAAAGAACACCAAACAAGACTCGACATCGCAAAATAAAAGAAAAGGAACAGTCTTACCAGACAACATCGAGTGGAGCGAACAGCGGAACCGGCAGGATAAACTTTCAATTCAACGGAGTCGACAGACTTCGAACGAGAACGGAGCTGAAGGCTTCAAAGTGGACAACAGGCCTCTCACGCAGCAGAGCTACCCACGAGGTGCGTCCTCAATGGCGGGAGACGAAGAACTGATGGCAGGGCAGAGTCGACAACACCTAATGGCCAACCCACAAGGGCCACGCAGTGAGTCAGCCTCGAGGGCGGCGCCGATGGTGTGTCGACTCTGCCCATCCCCCCCAAAAAAAAGCTCCTGCGGGGTCGTGACCTCCGGCCATTATACCCAAAGGTGATGAATGGTGAAGATTGACACAGATAAGATCACCTTTCTAGCCTTTGTAGATCCTTTGGCATCTCTCTGATCCATTCATCACTATCTACCCTACCACAGAGCATGCGAGTTATCTGTGAAGTGTCACAACTTGCCCTGGCTGCCCTCTCCAATGTCGCTGATCAACATATTGAAGAGGACAGGACCCAGGATCCCTGCAGGCCCCAATCGTGACCTCTTTATCTTCTGATTTTACCCCTAATACCACCACCATCTGCTGTCTCTACTTCAACCAGTTTCCTATCCATCTAACTATGTCCCTAGCCACGTCCAGGTCCTCCAGCTTCTCCAACAATCTTGTGAGTGGCACCAAGCCAAAGCCTTGCTGAAACTGAAGAAGAGTAAATCCACAGCATGGCCCTTATCCACCACCTTTGTTACCTAGTTAAAGAAAACTAACAGGTTGGTTTGACAAAATCGACCCTGCCACAAACACATGTGGTTTACTATCCTGTATACCTTTAGGGATTCAAGACTCTTCTGGATCCTTAGTCTGGTAAATACTGGCTGACTCATTTCAGGAATGCCCCTGACAGTCACCTTGATGCTACTTTCAGGCAGGGGATAGTTGTCTTCCCTTGTGAAGTCAGAGCAGAATACTTGTTAAGGATGCCTACATTTTGTTCATCTTCCTCTAGTACCCTACCCCTCTTGCAGCCCAGCAACACACCCTCCCCTCTTCCTTTTTTCCTTGATATATCTGAAGAATTGCTTTTCCCCACCCTTGACCCCCTCTGTAATACACAGCCCCTGTCTGCGCCTCTGTCCGATCCCTTTGCTTCCCTAGTTTTTATTTGGTACTCTCCCCAATCTTTCTCCCCCCTGCTTTTCCCTGTATATTGGTCTCCTGTACCCGTTTCATTTTGAAACCGTTCTCATACATGACTTTGTTGCTTCAAGAATGGTCCCCTTGATTGCTCCTCCATCTTTCCTCTACACCTCCAATGCTATCGACCCTGGTCCACACTGTTATTTGTATGCAGTGTGCATTAACAAGTGATCTTTGAATGGAAGTCACTGGAAATGCACTATTAGGGCTCACCTTATAGCCCCGCAGAATCGCTAAGCATTTCAGCACTGGGAACCCAGATTAGGGAGCAGATTTGAAGCAGTCTGCTGTTTGAGTGCTGTCAAACAGTAGTGCCACTTCCCCCCAATGGAAAAGGAGGCACACTGGTTCTGCAGCTGCCACCATAGTGACCAGTATGGTGGACCAAGGGAATTGGTCTGCTCCACAGCGACACTGCTATGAGTGTGCATAGGCCTGTCAGTCAGGCTACTGCCAGGTATCAGGGGATGAGGGAGGGGACAAAAAGCACGGCAGGAAAAGTGTCACCAGCAGGATGACCCTCTCTGACCCATCGCAGACCCCGCACTACCAAATGGGTAAGCACCGGACATCTGTATGTGGATACAGTGCGGGGAAGAGGGTGGTCCTCGCTCATCTTGCCCTGCCATGGGGGGAAGCCAATCTGTGGTGGAGGCCCAAAAGCAGGTATGTTCCAGAGAAGCTGAGTGATGGGGGCCCCGAGGCATACTGGAGAATAAAATACTGATAAAAAAAAAAAAACAGAATCGATGAACTCAATTGGCTTGATCTCCAAATATGTAACACTATTGTCTGTTTACGAATCCATGAAATGGCTGGGGCCTTGGTTTAATATAGGGCTGCCTTAGACATGGATCTCTCTGTTTTGCAGTTGACATGTACAGGTGAGCCCAATATCTTGTTCAAAAGAGCTTTTTTATGGGCTTTTAAACAATGAAGGACTCTTTATATCTAAGTTTGTCTTTAATTAGAACTCGGAGGAGACGCCTGATGCTGTAACAGTGACAAACTAAAAGAAAATATCCTATGGCACATTTTCAGTATTGGGCCAAAAGCACCTTCTTGTTGCCAGCTCAGTTGGACTGAACTGAGCGGGCTGTCAACCCGAGTTTGTGCCGCTCTCCTGCTGGTGGGGGGTGGGGTGAAGGATAACAGTGCACTGCTCCTAGAGTAGCGGCTTGGTGGAGATACACTCAGTAGTGTGGGTGACAACACGCTGCTGCCTACTCCCCCCCAAGACTCCACTCTGTCAAGGATTTCACCCACCAAGAGCTGGAGGTGAAGTCACAATCTAGCTTGGCTAGGCAAGGCCCCACTGTGGGGGTGGGGAGGGAGATAAACCATGGGGTACCAGAAAGTGGAGGTAAGCTCTAGGGATGCGGAGGGACAGGGCTGGGCATGTGAGGCAGCACCAGTGAACAGGGGGATAAGAAAATAAATTTAAAAAAAGCACCTTCTTGTTTGGTATTAAGTTTTACAACTGCACTGGCTGATATAAGTATCACTTGACTTGGGAGATAGCATTATAGGTGTTTTACACACACCACCTTCTCTCCAGTAAACACTATGAAACAGATTTCTCAAGTTAGAAGAGATCCCTCCTTCCCAGTTTCAATAACCCATGAGTGATTACTGAAAATGAACCCAAACACTGCATCACTTTTGAGAGGAAGGAACAGTAAATCTCTGTAATCTTATTAATCCCACGATCTTTAGCAGCACACTGTATTAGCACAGATCATTTTCCCCCATATGCCTCTCTAAACTCTAGAAACAGAACAAATGAGAAAACAAAACAAAAAGCCACAAAGAGAAAGTAAAGCCCACTCCCCATGTAAAATTTTAATGGGGATTTTGAGCCCCAGGAGTCCTGTATATTACTTTAAAATGCTTCATAATGGAAGATCTGACAGTGCAAGTTGTGCAGTTCTCTTGTGCTCTGCTATGAGGGTAATAAAAAAAAAACAACTTAAAAAAAAAAAAACAACCGCTCAATAAAATGAGAGCTGCTACTTCAAAAAGAAAAGCCAGGTTATCAAGTTTGTATCCGAGGTCCCCAGGGGTTAATTACCCTTCCTTGATTCTGCACTTCAGTTACAAATGGAGCCAGCAAAGCCCATAACTGGCACCTCTTTACTTCACTTTTCTTTACAGCCCTTTCTTTTACAGTTATGGCTAAAACAGATAATACGCAAGACATTACTCTCCAACAGATTAAGCCCCCTTCTAAGAGGTCTGAATATGCTTATCTCATAGCAAAGGCCTACCAGCTGTGGATAGCCAACACACCATATCTTCAGCTATTGCTTCTGGGTCTATATCACATGACAGGATTACTAAAGCTGCCCAGCCTACAAACATGCACACATCTTTCAATTCCGCTGCCTTCTATTAATTAGGACACCATTTTTCTTCAGTGGATCTTTATAAAGCTCAGTGAGTCACTTTCTCCTACAACACCACCATTCAAAGCAAAGTGTCGGCAAATGTGTGTGTGGAGGGGGAGGGGCCAGAGTAAACTCCATGGTGCATATGTAGGTACCCTTTGAACTTTGTATTTTGAAGGGCAGGAAATGGATTTCTGGAAATTATAGCACTACCTTCAAATTCAGTTAGCTGTGCTAAGCACAGAATTTCAACTCCATAACAACAAAACAAAAACATACCCAAGAAAGTCCTCTTGGACAGTCTTTGGCTATCATACTGTGTTGGTCAGTAAAGAGTCCGCACTGCTGTTTAAACATTGTATTCATATTTGAGAATTTACCCAGGACAGCCCAAAGGCCAACAGTGAGGCAACATTTCATTTTCAACCTAGTTCTGCTTTTACACTTTGAAAGCTGGGTAGTCTGTAGCACTGACAGGTAGAAGTGACTTGTTGAAGATAACCCAGATAGTCAATGGCTCTGGTTAGATCTGAACCTGGGTCTTAAAGTTCCCAAGCTTAAGATGTAACCACTACACTGCCTCACCCAGTATTAAATTTGATTGTAACATGGCTCTAAAGATAGCAGGCAAATGGAGAGTGGAGACTGGTGCAAACGCATCATGTGACGAAAAACGAGCAGTAATTAACCCACCAGTAGAGCCCGCTTGTGTAGTACCTAAAGTGTCCAGAGTCCTACTAGACCATTAGAGCCCGCTTGTGTAGTACCTGCAGTGCCAAAGTCTGCAGCAGTAACAGAGACAGAGTGAGCCGCTGGTGCCCTTCCACAACCAGCTACACGGTGCAGCACTGGGACGGCAATGAAGAGGATAGACATGCAATGGTCAAGTTGAGCCCGTTCGGCATCGGGATCGCGGAAAAGCACTGAAATCATCCCTTTTGTCCCCACGTCTATCTCTGTATGTGATGTAGAGCTGTTGAAAAATTGGGAGACACAGCCGTGGCAGACAATCACACTTCAGTTTATCAATAGTTTGCACTGTGAGTGTATCTACACAAACAAATGACCCACAGTGCACTGCCGCTCTACAGCATCCCGATCTCACGCCAAAGCCGTAACCCATGAAATGGTCACTCCGACTCACTCATTTTCACCGTAGTTTTCCTCACACACGTACTAGTACTCTCCTGCTGGGAACACTCAAATACCGGACACTACCTAAATAAATGTGTATCGGGAAGCGTCAACGCGCACGTTCTCAGATCATCTCACTGTGCTGTACGGAAACAAGCGGTGCATACTTTACCATGCAGCAATACTAGTCTCATATATCGTTTGTCTACTGTGATCTAAAATACTGGCCACACAATATTCCTGTCGCACTTGCCATGTTACAAGTGCATTAATCACCTCCAGCGTCGGGCTCTACCGGGTGATTAATGCCCGCTGGGTAGTTGGAAGCACTCGGCCTTGTGCACCCCCCCCAAAGCCAGGCATTAATCCACCGGTAGAGCCCTCCTCTGTCGGTGATTAATGCTTACTTATACTCTGCCACTTGAAAGAACATTGGGAGCCTTCCAAATGGTATGTACTAACAAAATATTTTAACAGGAAAGAACTGCAAATAAAAAGGCACATGAGTTTATGGGAGAAAAAAAGCAATGGTGTAAAGCCCCCCTCCCCATTTTTGTAAGAGTACAGTGTATCATAGGTAATAAAAGCAAATTACTGTGCATTTCTTTGTGATTTACATAGTTTGCCTATATATATATATATATATATATACATAAGATATACTTCTGCAATGTGTACTTGTGCAGAAAACTAAGAACAACAAGGGGCTTGATGATTTGTCTCTTCTAATGCTTTTCCTTGCCTCTCTTCATACGAGGAATCAGAGTCCCCTGGTAGTCGTCCAGGTGTTCCACCAACTGGCTGCCTCAAGTCTCCCCTGACCAATTTTCTTCCCCATTACTGCTTAGAATGCAGCTCTTCATATGGGCTGTACATGCCCTGTATGCTTATTATCTGTTTGGATGCACAAATGGATGATAAACGCACACACAGACATTTACTTTTAGGTGGGATATTAACTTAGCCCTAAGTACCTTTTTTTTTTTTTGAGACAGCAGTGAACGCAGGCTTGCATGCATGACCGTACCACGGATTCCTTTAATTGCCTTGCCTGGATTCACATTAGTCACTAAACATTCCATTAGTTCCAAGCTAGCTGCAGAGTGGGCAGATCCTGGGCCCTGATGTTACTAATGAGTGTTTTATTTGCAAATCCAGCAGTCCAGTTAAAAATCATTAATTCCTACCGGCCCTGTTCTGTCCATCTTGGATGGTGCAGTCAGCTCACATCCATTTACACCCTGTGGGCTCAGAACTTCAGCACAGGTCCCCCCACCCCACCCAACAGTGTGGTAAGCATCACATTAGTGTGAGAATGTAGCCCTATTTCATCCATTCTGGTCACCCTAATGGTAAAAGCAGTATGCCAGATGGCATTTAAAGATGACCAATCCTACTGAAAAACTCCTCAATCGATCAATCAGCTGATCAATCAGTCGATCAATACTATACTGATCCCCAACAGCGAAACATGTGCATTTCATTTGCAGTGCTGCAGCCATTCGTAATCAGAACATTCCTGTCTCCTTCTGGCCCTGTCATTCAGCTTCTAAACAACACCGTGAGCAGTAATGAACCTGCAGACACACTGACTAAAGGAGGTATGTGCAGTTTTTTGTCCTTATGTAACAGCAGGCCTTAATGTGAGTTAGGCATTTACTATAGATACATGAAATTATCTGCATAATGAAATGGGTAGAGGGTAACATGAAGGCCTAGCAGTTAGTGTGCATTTTCTTGCAGTGAAGTGTCAGTGTGGTTCAGCTGATAGCACACCTGCCAGAAGGATGTGGGGGGTATATATAGCTCCACACAAACTCAGACAGACAGACACACACACATAATTTGACGGCAGATAAGAAAAAAATAGTTAACCACAGTAATCTTGTTTCTTCCAAGGGAATCTTACTGTATTCTGACATATGTAGTATGGTCTCACCATAGGACTGCCCCGGAGCCAAAATGGTTAACAGAACCTATGCACATGATGGAATGCTAGGCTCGAGCTCGGTTTTCAAACCACTGTCTCTGGAATACATCCTGCAACTGTCAGATTCTTACGGAGCATGCATAAGAACAAACTATCTAAACTATCCTAATAAATAACTAGCACCCCCTAACAACTCAACAATCCCCTTACATTTAAAAGTGTGGGCAACTCAAGTCACAGATGCCCCAACAAGAAACTCAGAAATTTCAAACAGCAAGGACAGCTGTAGTGCAGTGCCCATAGGTTCTAGAAGGGGAGGTAGGGTGGGAGCTCAGAATACAGTAAAATTCCCTTGGAAGAAACAAGATTACTATGGTAAGTAATTTTTTTCTTCTAACCCAAGGAAATCTTACTGTATTCTGACATAAGCAGACTACCCAAGCAGTACCTTTGGAGGCGGGCAGAGAACCTATTTAGAAACAGGCTCTGCAGTACTGCTGTGCCAACTCTGGTATCACTTCTGGCCTGGGTATCCAGGCTGCAGTGTTTAGAAAATGTATGAACAGCTTTCCAGGTAGCTGCTTTACAAATTTCCAACAAAGGAATATCTCTTGCAGCTGCTATAGAAGCAGCTGTACCCCCCTGTAGAATGGGGCCTAAGGCCTACAGGGGGTTCTTTGCTGTAGCAGAACTAAATACAGGCAACAATCCAGCATGCAATAGTCTTCTTTGAGGCAGGTTTCCCCTGTCCATAGGGCAGGTAAAATTGAGTATTATCCTGCCTATGACTCTTGGTGTGATCCAGGCAGTAGCTGATAGCCCTCTTGACATCCAAGCTATGCAGCCTACATTCCCCTGAACTGGAATGGTCAGTGAAACGACTGGCAAAGTGATAGACTGATTCAGGTGGAAATCCAAAACCACCTTAAGGAGAAACTTCCTCTTAGTCCTGAGGACTCCCTTGTCCCAATGGACTGAAATATAGTTTGGTTCTGTGGACAAGGCCTGGAGCTCACTGATCCTCCTGGCTGAAGTGATAATGTCACATACTTGAGGTCTGCTGAGGACATGGGCTCAAAGGGTGGCTGCATTAGCTGGCCAATGCATACCTGATGGCATAAATCCCAGGGTACTTAAGGAGCTAAGGGTGGAACTAGCAGAACTGTTTAGTGAGTCTCTGAGCACAGGAGAGGTCCCAGAAGACTGGAGAAGGGCTGATGTGATCCCGCTCCACAAGCGTGGTAGCAGGGAGGAGGCAGGGAACTACAGACCAGTCAGTCTTACCTCAGTAGTAGGCAAGATTATGGAGGCACTCCTCAAGGAAAGGATAGTGTAACACCTGGAATCCACAGGGGCACAGGATCCAAGACAGCATGGGTTTACAAAAGGAAGGTCCTGTCATACTAATCTCATATATTTCTTTGACTGGGTAACCAGAGTGGAGGACCAAGGGGGAGCAGTTGATGTTACCTACCTTGACTTCAGCAAAGCTTTCAACACTGTTCCACATAGAAGAATGATAAATAAGCTGGGTAAGCTCGGGGTGGTTCAGAAGTTGGTCAACTGGGTGGCAAACTGGTTGACGGGCAGAAAACAGAGAGTGTTAGTAAATGGTATACAGTCAGAAGAGATGCAAGTCACAAGTGGGGTACCTCAAGGATCAGTTCTGGGGCCAGTCCTCTTCAATATCTTCATTAGTGGCATTGTAGATGGACTAAAGGGTAAGGCTTGTCTGTTTGCAGATGACACCAAGATCTGCAACAGAGTAGATGATCCAGATGGGGTGGGCAGAATATGAAGAGATCTGGATAAACTAGCAAAATGGTCAGAAGAGTGGCAACTGGGATTTAATGCAAAGACGTGCAAGATCATGCACATAGGGAACAGAAACCCTGAAGCCACTTATAGGCTGGGAGGGGAGTTGCTGGCAGTCACAAAGGAAGAAAGAGACTTGGGCATCATCATCACCGATGACCTGAAATCATCCAAGCAGACCTCTAAAGCAGTAGGTAAGGGTAGGGGGATGTTAGGGTGTATTAGTAGGGGTATCAAGTCATAAGAGGGAGGTAATAATCCCTCTTTACAAAACACTGGTTAGGCCCCATCTGGAGTGCTGCGTGCAGTACTGGAGGCCACACCTTCACAAGGACATTAACCAAATTGAGGCAGTCCAGAGAAGGGCAACCAAAATGGTGCAGGGACCGCATCAGAAGACACATGAGGACAGATTAACGGAGCTCAAGATGTATACTCTTGAGCAAAGGAGGGAGAGGTGATATAATTGAGACATTCAAACACCTTAAGGGCATTAACAAGGTGAAAGAGTCTAACATGTTTAAATATAAGAAAAATAGCAGGACAAGAGGACACAGCATGAGATTAGAGGGAGGCCGATTAAGGGAGAATGTGAGGAAATTATTTTTCACAGAAAGGGTGGTGGATGCATGGAACGGCCTACCTCAGGAAGTGGTGGCTATGAATACAGTGCAGGGCTTCAAACAGGCATGGGATAGGCATAAGGGACCAATACAGATGAGTATGAATAGATAGGCCATTGAGAGAACAAAGGTTGATGGCACATTTATAAGGTAGAAAAAGAAATGGTCAGACTGGATGGGCCTTACAGTCCTTATCTGCCGTCAACTTCTATGTTTCTATGTTACTGAGGTATCCCATGCAGGAGTTGGCACCCTGTGTGGGGGATGCAAGTGTAACAGACCCTTGGAAAACTTTCTGAATACCTGGTTCACTGCCAGGGATGAACCCTTACTTACTGAGAGTTAAGCAGAGATGGCTGCTAGGTGCACCTTAAGGGTAGATGGCCCGAGGCCGAGGGAATGAAGGTGTGCCAGGTAATCCAAAATGACTGGCAAGCCAGCCTGGCTGCAGTCTATATCTTGTTGTTGGCACCAGAAAACCAACTCTACTTAGAGGTGTAAGTCTTCCTAATAGAGGGTTTTCTAGAAACTCTGAGGACCTCTAGAACCCTTTCAGAAAGGTTTAGGTCAGCATACTCTAAGTCCTCAACAGCCAAGCCTTGAGCCTAAGGGACTGTAGATTGGGGTAAAGGATCCTGCACAGTGAGGCCAGTAGGTTGTGCCTCCTAGGTAGAGAGATTGATGTGGATATTGACAGGGTCAGGAGCAGTGAACACCAGGGCTGCCAGGCCCAGTCCCGAGCAATGAGAATCATTGTTGCTGGTTGAACCCTGAGCTTGTTTAGAACTCTGAGCAACGGGGAAATGGAGGGACGGCATACAGAAACATCTCTGTCCAATACAACAACAGTGCATCCAGAGGCACTGTGTCCACTACAGGAGGTCTACAGCAGTAATGTGGTAGCAGGTGGTTGTCTGGGGCTGTGAAGAGGTCCACCTCTGGGGTGCCCCACCTTCTGAACACAACTTGCAGGATCTGCCTGTTTAGTGACCACTCGTGGTGATTCTTGTTGATCCTGCTGAGGACATCTGCGAGGACATTGTCCTTCCCTCTGAGATGAACTGCTGAGAGGAAGATCTCCAGAGAGTAGGCCAAATTCCATACTTTTCGTGGCCTCTGTGAACGGGGGGGAGATGACCTTCCGCCCCCTTGCTTATTTATGTAGTATATTGTGGTTATAGTGTCTGTTCTGTCTTGAATCACCTTGCCAAGCAGCATTGTGGCAAAGGACTGAATGCCTAGGTAAACTGCCGTGAGTTCCACCAGGTTTATGTGAAGCAGGGATTCCTACTGGAGCAAGTACCATGTGCGGTGTGCTCCCCTGGTGGGCACCCCACCCTAATAGGGAGGCATCTGTTAACACTGCTGATGGTGGCTGCTGAAGGAAAGTCACACCTTCTCTGAGGTTGTCCTTCTGCCACCACTGGAGTG
Source organism: Neoceratodus forsteri (assembly GCA_016271365.2). Classification (NCBI taxonomy): domain Eukaryota; kingdom Metazoa; phylum Chordata; order Ceratodontiformes; family Ceratodontidae; genus Neoceratodus; species Neoceratodus forsteri. The sequence goes on along the minus strand of CM028131.1, from coordinate 151,232,157 downwards.
CTTGAAGAAGAAGTCCCATGACTGGCACCATTTCTGACAGGGAATCCCTTTTCTGTGACCAGTGAGATCCGAGATGGAACTGGATGTCTCTCATCTGGACCCTGGCACTGTTGCTGTTGACGCAGCCATGTGCCCTAACAGCTGGAGAAAGTGCCTTGCTGGTTTGGGAATATGTAGTTGGAAGGAGCTGGCCAACTGTACCAGGCTGTTCACTCTCCACTGAGAGAGGAATGCCCTTCCCTTTAATGTGCCCAATTCTGCTCCTATAAATTCCAGGAGCTGGACTGGTCTCAGCACTGACTTTTTCTGGTTTACCAGGAAGCCTAGGTATTGCAGGGTATCCTGAATGGTGGTCAGTGCAACTCTGACCTGCTAGGGTGACTGGCCTACTACTAGCCAGTCGTCCAAGTATGGGAAGACTGTAACTCCCTGCCTCCTTAAGTGCGCTAGCACTACTGGTAGGCACTTTGTAAACACTTCTGGAGCAGAAGTTAGGCCGACCGAAAGGCATGGCTCTTAACTGGTAATGCCCTGTTGGCAATCTAAACCTAAGACACTTTCTGTGAGACTGCCCGATAGGAATATGGAAGTAGGCATCCTTTAAGTCTAGAGATGCCAGCCAATCTCCCTGCCTTAGTGTAGGGAGGATGGTGGCCAGGGTAACCATTTTGAACTTTGGTTTTGTCAAATGTTTGTTTAGATGTCTGAGATCCAGTATGGGTCACCACTCCCCCGTTTTCTTTAGGGTGAGGAAGTATCTTGAGTACAGTCCCTTTCCCCTTTGGGTCAAGGGGATGGGCTCTACTGCCTTCTCCTGCAGGAGTTTTGCTACCTCTGCTTCAACAGGATTAACTCCGATATGTTGGAAGGCCTGAAAACTCTTGCCCTCAGCTTGGGCAAGCCTTTGAAGCTGAGAGCAAGACCCTGGCTCACTACCTCCAGGACCCACTTGTCCGTGGTAATAGAACTCCAAACCTGGAGGTAGTGAGCCAGACTGCCCTCTACTGGGAGTGGGGAGGTGACCCTGGCAGACCCCCAGGGGGTCTGCTTTGCTTGTGCACTTGGCTGGGGACTGGGGCCAGCCCAACTGCAGCCCCTTCTGCCCCTGCCTCTGAAGTACCCTCTTTGTGGCTGGTAGGCTGGGAGAGCCCGAGTCTGGAAGAAAGGTCTGTACTGGGTCTACCCTTACCCTCTCTACTCTGGTACTTTAATCAATCAATCAATCAATCAAAATCTTTATTTATCCAGGCGGGCACCATTGAGCAAGGCTCATTTGCAAGGTGGGCCTGGTCATGAATACATCAAAGTACAGTACAGAAGCAGGTATAAAAAAAAAAGCAATAACATACAAAGAAGAAAAAGTATATACAGTGTATACAGTACAGTACAAGGTTGAAATAAATAATAAAAAAAGCATTATTTTTCAAAGTTAGCAGATGTACAATCACTTCTGAGGGATTGCTTTTCCTTAGCAGCAGCAATCTTGTAAGCCACATTGTATTCATCCATCTTTTTCATGTAGGCCTCTGTATGTTCACCAGTGAGAGATGTGGGCTCACAAGGGAAATCCAGGGCCTTCGCCTGGGTGTCCTGGGATAGATTGGTGGCCTTGAGCCAAGCACACCTTCATAGGGACACTGAAATTGCCATAAGTCTGGCTGCAATGTCACTAGCGTCCACTGCCGTTCTAAATTGGTATTTCGAGGCTTCTATGCCCCTTTCTGCAGTCTCAGCTAGGTCAGATGCCATGGAAGCAGGGCAGGCCTTAGCAATCTCCAAAACAGTGTTCCAGAGACTTTTCTGGTATCTGGAAATATAGGCCGTGTAAGTGGCCTGTCTAATGGCCAAAGAAGAACCCTAATAAGATTTCTTGGCCACAGAGTCCATTTTCTTAGAATCTTTATCCGGGGATGTGATGCTATAGGAATACCTGCCTTATCACATGCAGCAGCCTGTACCACTCTTTCATGACTAGGATGCCCAAAGAGGAATTCAGCTCCCATCTTGGTAACCCAGTATTTTCTATCTATCTTCTTGTCCACTGGGGGAACAGAAGTGAGGGTTTGCAAAATCCTAGTGGCCTGTCTCTTCAAAGACTTATGGGTGGGTAATAGCAACCTCTTAGTTGCTGGTACATCCATTTCCTCCCCCTCCTCTGTAGATTCCTAGGTGGAGACGTCCAGAATTTGCGCCACTTGTTTCATGAAAGCAAAATGTGAGGTAAAATCCTCAGGTCCCTTATCAGGGGAATCAGGGGAAATATCTGGTTCAGGGGGCTCCCCAAAGTCGTCGTCATCATCATCATCATCATCATCATCATCATCATCATCATCATCATCAGTGTAGTGTTCAAGAGAACCGGGAACCAAACAGAAACCTGAAGTTTGTACCAATGGATGATGCGAAATAAGTCACGGAACCGAACTGGTACCAGGTTGCAGCGACTGAATTATTCTAATAGCTTTAGCAATTTCCTCAGCGGTAGGAACCGTCAGGTTTGTCGGTTGCAATTCCTTCTCCAAATGCTTTTCCTTCTTTTTCTTTTTTGTAGCGGTTGCCAGTTCAGCGGCAGTTTCCGCAGTTTGCTTCCTTTCAAGGGAAACTTCACTCTTGTCAGAGGGCTGCTCATCCGGTTCCTTGGGTTTTTCTTTTGAATGAGGAGTCTGCTTATCCGAGGCCAGGTTAGCAGCCTTATCGGACATATTTTCCCTCAGTCAGTTCAATCGCCTATCAAGTGTTGACTGGGGAAAATTATTTTACAGATCTCACAGTCTGCGTTAAGGTGGTCAAACCCAGGCAGAAACACAAACTAAGTGTGGATCAGCTTTTGCAAGTGGGTCACCACACTCTGTACAATGCTGAAACCCTATAGGGCCGATTCTTTTCTTGAGTCTGTGACAATCTAAAAAACACAGAAACTGGGCTTCTCTGAGCCAACTACACACACTATTAAATAAAACTTCCCTGGTTTCCTTTTTGTTTTGCAGTCAATTCAGCGACTGAAGTGAAACCGATAGTTATCCCGGTTAAATAATACAAAACAAATGTAAATAAGAAACTGGCTACCAGAGAAGTAAATTTTAAAGAAGTTTTACCTCAAAATGTAAACAAAGGCTCGGTTACTGCCCGGTTGTAAGGAACCGGCAAGGAACTGAAAAACTTACCAGAACAACACTAAATCTATACTAGTCTACCTGTAATACCAAAGACAGTGCTTCAAAACCAAAAAGAAATAATCGGTACTTAAAAAAAATGAGAAAACAAAATCTTCAAGAAAGATGAAGGAGAACTCTCCGAGGCCTCTTACTCAGGCAAGTGGAGCAAAGAATCTGATGGTTGCAGGATGTATTTCAGGGACAGTGGTTTGAAAACCAAACTGTGTGCAGTTTTGGAGGCCATACCTAAAGCGTGATATCAGGCTGCTGGAGGGGTTGCAGAGGAGGGCAACACAGATGATATGTGGAATGGAGGGGAGAGACTATGACAGCAGGCTGGGAGACCTCAATATGTACACCCTGGAGGATAGAAGGAACAGGGGAGATATGATAGAGACTTTGAAGTATCTGAGGGGAATCAATAAGGATGGGGCAGATAGGGTCTTTAAGTTAAGGAGGGGGAGGGTCACCAGGGGGCATGGGCTAAGAATCGAGGGGGGAAGATTTAGGAGGGAGATGAGGAGACACTATTTCACAGAGAGGGTGGTAGCAAAATGGAACGCCCTACCAGAATGGGTGGTATCATGTAAATCTGTGAACAGCTTCAAAAGGACATGGGACAGGGAACAGGGGAGAGTGAGGGTAGGGGTTGACAATGGGATGACAAAAGGGAGGGGGGTTGGGACAGCTGCAAACTAGGGGTGTTGGCTGCACACTCTAGCAGGCTTAGATAGACTGGGTGGTCTGTTTCTGTTGGCACATTTGTATGTTCGTATGTAAGCTCGAGCCTAGCATTCCATCATCTGCATAGGTTCTATTACCCATTCCAGCTCTGGGGCAGTCCTATGGTGAGACCATACTGCACATGTTAGAATACAGTAAGATTTCCTGGGCTTAGAAGGACTGTTTGGCAAATCCAGTCTGACCGTTCCTCCCTACCTACACTATTACCACAGATTGTACCTGATTTACAGCTTTTTCTCCCTCCCCCCCCTTCCTTTCAACTATGACTCCCTTGTGCTTGTCACATGCATTCTTGAACCGCACCACTGTTTCTGCCCCCACCACCTCCACTGGAAGGCTGTCCTAGGAATTCAACACTCTTTCTCAAGAAGCATTTCCTCACATCTCTCCGGAATATATTCCCCTCCAGTTTTATAGCATGTCCCTTCTTCCTGAGCACCATTTCTTCTGAAAACCACTTCCCTCCTGAACCTTATTTAACCCTGTGAGGTATTTTAAGGTCTCTATCATATTCCCCTCTCCCTCCTCTGTTCCAGTATGAACATACTGAGGTTCTTTAGTCTTTCTCATAGAGCTTCCGATGCAGACCCTGCACCATTTTAGTTGCCCTCCTCCGGACTGCCGGTTCTGGATGTGGTCTCCAGAACTGCACACAGTAATCAAGATGCGATCTTATCAGTGATCTATACAGAGGCACCACCACCTCCCTCTTTCTGCTGGTGATACCCCTCCCTGTGCACCCCAGCATCCCACTAGCCCTGTTAAATGACTTGTAGCACTTCCTGGCCACCATTAGGTCATCCGATATGATCACCTTCAGGTCTCTTTCCTGCTTGTTGGTTGCCAGTACCATTCCTTCCATTATGTATTCCGCCCCTGGTTTTCTGGGCGCTAAGTGCATTATTTTGTACTTTTCACATTGAAACCCAGCTGCAATACCCTAGACGACGACTCTAGTTTTCTCAGGTATCTGCTCATCCCCCAACCCCCACCCCAAGTATTCACCCTACTGCAGATTTTGGTGTTGTCCGCAGAGGCAGACTTTCCCTTCCCTTCCAGCTCCTCTGCAATGTCACTTATAAAGACATCAGAGAGGACTGCTCCTGGCACTAATCACTGAGGCACCCTGCTGGTCACCCTCACTTTCTTTAGCGTGAACTCCGTTTATCACCACCCTCTGCTGCATATTCTCGGACCAATTTCTTATCCAGTTTACCACCTTGGGACCCACTCTTAAGCTATCCAACATGCTTACTAGTCTCCTATGTGGATGGTGCTGAAAACCTTACTGAAATCTAAGCAGGCCACATCCACCGCTCCACCCTGATCTACATCCTTTGTACCCAGTCAAAGAAATCCATCAGATTCGTTTGACATGACCTTCTCCCTGAGAAACCATATTGCCTCAGGTCCTCTAACCCACTGGATTCAAGACATTCCACAATCCTTTCCTTCTGCAGTGATTCCATTAACTGCCCCACCACTGATGTCAGGCTGAACAGCCTATAATTTCCAGCCTCCTCCCTGCTACCACTTTTGTGTAGTGGGACTACATCTGCCCTACTCCAGTCCTCCAGAACCACTCCTGCTTCCAGTGAGTGGTTAAATACAACTGTCAGAGATGCAGCCAGTATTTCCCCGAGCTCCCTCAACACCCTTGAATGCATCCCATCTGGCCCCACTGATCTGTCCACCTTCAGGACTCTCGCATCCAAAAAAGGACTCATGTCCACCACCCTCCAAACCTTTTGTTACATTTTTTGTGGCCCCTACCCTTCTCCATCCTCTGTGACCACTGAGCAAAAATATTTGTTCAGGATGTCTGCCTTTTCCTGCATAATCTCCCCCTTCCCTTTTTAAGCTTACAATCCCACCCCGGTCTTCCTCTTTTCACTTACGCGCCTAAAAAATGTCTTGGCCTCTTTCGTTACCTCCTGAGCTATTCTCTCTTCAGTTCGCACCTTTGCTTGCTTCCCTCGATACACCCAGAGCTGGCCTTAGCATGGTGCAAACTGTGCATTAGCACAGGGCCCCAAAAGCAGAGGGGCCACTAAAAGCCTCCGCTGTCCAGCTGGACTCCTTTCTTCCTGGTCTTGTGTCTCTGTCCAAATTTTTCCAGAATTTACTGCTGATACATGCATCTCCTCATTTCTTATGCATCTCCTCATTTCTTAGAGGTTGCAGTCAAATTCAAGGAAAACGCAAAAATTACACAAAACTAGCTGAAAATGAAGATATGGGGAAGACGTGGTAAGGATGAGGATGTTCCTTGGGGCTCCCCAACTGCAGATACGGTGCTCGAACATGAATGTTTGCACAGGACCCCAGGACAGCTAGGGCAGCACTACGCACACCTCCCTGTCCTCATCCCTCTTCATTCCCTTATAAAACTTCTGAATGCTACCCTTTTAGCCTTTACTTTTTCAGCCACCTCTTTAGAGAACCACAGCAGTCGCTTTTTCTCTTCCTTTTGCTCACTTGTTTGACACAGAGGTTTGTTGCCTTACTATGCTCCCTTTTAGCTTCACCCACTGTTCCTCCATCCCACCCAGGCTACCGCCCCAACGAGGTCATTCCTGAGGCATTCACCCATCTTTATAAAAATCTCCCCTCCTGAAGTCCAGGACCCTAACCCTTGTGTGGTTTGATTCCTCAGCCAGCGTTATTTTGAACCACATCATACGATGATCACTGGTCCCCAGGAGGCCTCCCACCTTGACGTCTGCAATACAGTCCCTGTTAGTGAGTACCAGGTCCAGTACTGCACCATCATGAGTGGGTTCATTGACTAGTTGCCTGAGGAATGCCCCCTGCAAAGAGTCCAGGATGTTAATGCTTTTAGCTGAAGCCACTGCTTGGAAGCTCCAATCTACAACTGACAGGTTGAAGTCTCCCACCAGCAGCACCTCCCCCTTTTTCTGCCATCATGCCAATGGCTTCCACCAGTACCTTATCCAATTCCTCCCTCTGTGCTGGAGGTCTGTAGATCACTCCAGTGTGAACAGTGGCTCATTCCCTGTCTCCAGGGTGACCAACAGGACCTCAGCTACCTGTATTCCCTGCCTCTCCATCACTTTTATGCTTTCCCTCACAAAAAACATCACACCCCTCCTTTCATTCCCACCTGGTCCTTCTTTTACAGAGTAAAGCCTGGTATGGCTATGTCCCAGTCATGGTTTTCAGTGCACCATGACTCGGTAATGGCCACAATACTCAGGTTGACCTCTGTTATTATGGCCTCTAGGTCCAGAATCTACCTAGACTTCTAGCATTCGTACACATGGCCTTCCAGATTTTATTTCCAAACTGCTTGTTGCCCCCTTTTTTCCCTCCCTCCTTACCCCTCTCTTTTTAATGTTTATGTTCCCTTCCCTCATTATCTCTACCACCCTGCTTCCTTTATTAATTTACACGCTGGAGGATTCCTCTCCCCACAGGTTCGCTTTACTCTCTACTTCAGCTGAGGGGGTTGGGGTGCGCAGTTTCTGCCTCCCCAATTCCTTAGCCATCCCCTTCGGCTACTTCAAATGTTCATTAAAGTACCATTTAAACCATCCACTAAGGACTGCTGTTCCTCTCCCAGATGAATGCAGGCCATCACCTCTGTATAGGCCCTTATCCTCCCAGGTAGGACTCCAGTTCCTAATGTAGTAGAACCCTTCCTTTCTGCACCATTCCTTCAGCCATGAGCTGAAGCTCCTGGTGCAGAGAGTCCTCTCCCTTGCCCTGTCCCAGACAGGCCGCACCTCAGTGAAAGCCACTAAGCAAACTAGCTATCTAAGACACCTCCCCAGTTCCCCAAACTCCTCCTGCACTACACCAGCCCTATCCCTAGCCAGGTCATTAGTTCCCAGGTGGTAGGCACCTAACCTGCATCTCCCCACTTTTTCCCAAAATCTATCCCGATCCCTGGTCACTATCGCAGGTGCCTCGTCCCGATAGTACCACCCTGCCAGAGCAGCATAGGCATTATGTAGTGGTACCGGTTTAGGAATGTGCTTCTGTCCCACCACCCGGACCCTTCCAGAGCCCACTACAGTCAAGACTTTCCTCCTCTCTGGTATCCTCTGAGGTAACAAGGGCAGACTTGGTGGCCCCTGGGTGGGGGAAGAGGTCCCCTGAATCCTAGCCAACATGGCCCGGAGTCGTGCAGTCTCCTCCCTCAACCCAAAGAGGTGTGTGTGCAGATGGGTTCAGCACCGCAGTCTCCAGAAGGGCTCTCTGAAAATCGCCCCCCACAGCACCACTCACAGCATTCTCAACTTCTATTCTCTATGTGTTACCTGGAAAAACTTTTGTACCCTTACCCCTGATAGGGTGTTTCCAGTTTTCCCCTCTTTTTGTTTGTTTTTATCTGTGTTCTCCATGCCTTGTTTAAATATTTTTGTAACCGACCAGTTCCCGGGATTACTAGAATCCCATCAGTTTTAGATCAGGCAGATAGCCTGGGCAGTCAGAGGGTTTAAAAGCTCTCTGTAAAACATTACATCATCATCTGCTCAGCTCTGCTGAGGCAGGGGATGATGTCATGGAATTTAGAATCCTCGCAGCAGCATAAGAGACACGGTGCCTGCAGCTGTGTTTGAACTGAATCAGTTTGAAGTCAGAGTTCCAGTGGAGAGTTCTAAGAGCAAGTGGTGCTCTGCCCAGAGATCATTTGCTAGAGGGAAAAATCCTCATTTTGTTGTTTTCTGCCATAGTAAAGTAACCAATGGCTGGCTTCCTGGGAAGTGGCAACTACCAGATCCTGTGACGCGCCGAGGGGGTTAAGACTTTTCACAGAAAAAGGAATGGGACTGAAGTGTCAGTGAGTACTCTGGAGCAACTCCTGAAAGACTGTAAGAGCTATCAGAACTGACCAAGAAAAGTGTGGAAGACTAGGGAAAGCAACAGGAAAATTGTGCCCTGGACGTTGGAAATGCTTTTAAAGGAACTGTGATAAAGAAAAGTGTGGAAGACTAGGGGTAGCAACAGGAAAATTGTGCCCTGGACGTCAGAAATGCTTTTTGAATGAACTGAGAGACTTGCAGGTGTAAATGGCCATGTTAAATGGTTGAAATGGGCTCCCCCCGTGGAGTCAGTTGAAAAGAAAAAAAAAAATGCTTTCTGCAGTTTAAATTTGCCTGCTCGACGATCGCCGTGAGGAGAAGAGCACTCGCGAGGAAGAGGCTCATTTGCATGGTGTCGTGTGATTGGTGAGGCTACAATCAGTTCCGCCCCTCAGCCAGCTCTACAGTGACTGCCCCAGCATTTGAGAGGGAGTGTGAGTGGAGTGTGTGTACTGGCTAGTGGAGGAGCGTCGCGGAGATTAAAAAGCGCTGTAAAACATCTAAAAATAAACTGTTTTGTTTAAAATCAGGCTCAACCCGCATATCGATCGTCTAAATTGAGAGTGTGGTGGTCGAGGAAACGATCGGCAGGACTGCCCACCCGTTTTCCTTCTGAGGCCTCCAAGACTGGCTGCAGGCCGTTTTTCTATCGCAGCTAACAGCTACTGATAACAGTAAGTACCAACAGTAAAAGTTGCTCAAACAGTGATTTTCTGCCAAAAGCCATCTAATTATGGGTGCAGCAGTGTAGTCGCTTTGCAAGTAATGACTGTGTCAAGTTCTACCAGCAAGTGCAAGTCTGCTAAGCTACTGACTGTGTGCATAGTAATGAGTTCAGCATAAGTTTAAAGTTTAAAGCCAGAGAGAGACTGAGTTGTAGCCAAATGTGCAGCACTAGTTTACAGGCAATCCTGTGCTTAAAATCCCGAGGCTTTAAGAGACTGTGAGTTAAAGAAATGTGTCCAGCAAGTGAAGAGTCCGTGGAAAATCATGTAAATGTGTTAGAAAAAGAACAGTGCATGTTTGTGCAGTTTGAGCAAAAGTTATCAGTAGTGTGTGTAAATTGGATGCGCAGTGGCTTGACCCAATTTCTGAATGTTGATGCACATGAGTGCTGCCGCCGCCATTAAAGGGTGGGGTAGTAAAGTAAACACAGAAGCAGAGGAGCCATTTTAAAAGTAAAGAAAGTGTTCAGTAAAGTGGGACTTTCAGTTACAGTAAGCTTTTGTTTGTTTTTTCTGCAGTTATGGCCTCAGGACCAGCTCGCTACCCGGATCATGCCCGGGTTGCAATAACAGCAGCAGTAAATAGACTAAGGGACACTGAAAAGTGGTGCTATGGGCCCGGTGGCGCTGATGGTTGAGGCGCTGGATGCCACACTGCTACCACGCCGCGCACTCGCAGTCCCGAACGGGCACCGGGTTGCCGGGTCGGCGATGGATTGAGCGTCCGAGGACTGCTCTCCATCTCCAGGGTGGGATTTGGTCGGCCGGTGCTTGTCTGACCCCAGCAGAGGCTGGGGACCCGACAGCACGAGCGTAAGACTAGGGAGGGCGGACGTGGCTGACGCTGACCAGTGCGCCGCACGGAGCGCGCGCCAAGACTTCAGTCGCTGGCGCCATTGCACGCCATGGTCCGCCGGGGACAAGAAAAAATGGGCCCGGCAGCACGACGTCGTCCCTGGTGCCATTCCTGGAGGACGCCCCTGGCCTGGATCCGCCTGGTGGGTCGAGTCGTCTCACCACCTTGCCGCTGGCGGGTAAGTCGCTGGGTGCGGAAGGGAGGGGGTCTCATGTCCGGGGATGGCACCGGGGGAACGGCGGAGTGCGGGGGGGTAGCCGGAGCTCCGAGAAAAATGACACCTTAATAAAAAAAAAAAAGTGGTGCTATGGAGGACAACTGCCTCCTCATGTGGCGATTCCTGGATATCCAGTGCATGTGTGTCAAATATGTTTAAATGCTGGAAGGGACATCTTCATGATACCTCACTGTGCTGGGTGCCTGGAGAAATATGGCTTGTATAAAATGCCCCAGATTCGTTTGGTCCCCATATGGACAAAGGTTCAGGAATCTGCAGTTGGCAGCACACAGCACCAGGCGGAGCCTATTGAGGAAGGCCCCTCGGGGGAGTGTGGCGCAAAGCTAGAGGGTGCAGATTTAGAGACAGAACCCGATGTTGAAGTTTCGGATGCTGGATCTCAAAAGGAAAGTTCAGATAAAGCATCAGTAGACCCCTAGAGGGGGGCTAGCCCAAGTCTCATAGGAGAAGATGAGATGCGGGAGGCCTTTCAATGGGAGGTGTCGACCTCCGCGCCTAGTGATGAGTGGATAGTCTCAGAAGTGAGGATGACTGCTCACTCCTGGGCTCAGATCCTTAGTGAGGAAGAAGATGAGGGGGAACCTATGTGGCCTTGTGAAAAAGGAACGGGTACACAGCCTCAAGCTCTTGCCTTGGAGGAATGCATGGAAGAGAGTGGTGATGCCACTGCCCTGGCTATGCAAGAAAAAGAAGTCAGGGATCCGTTTCTAATCTCGTTAAGGATGCGTAGCTGGCAGAACCTGGACTGGCCACCCCCAAGCCAGGCTAGCGGTCTCAGGTTGACCAAAGCTAGTAAAGAGGAGAGACTGATTCGTAGGAAGGTGAATGAGATCTATGGGATGACCTTTCCTACCTTTCCTCTGAAAGTCTGGGAGGAGATTGAGAACAGCAGGAAATCCTGGATCTGGGCCGAAGCAATTAAAGGTGTGCATCCTGGTGCGAACAAGCACGTAAAGAACAGACTGTTTCATGAGAAATATACCCAGTGGAAGAGAGGCAGGACACTGTTTATGGACAGAGTGCGAATAGTGGACGGAGAGGGGTGTGAAATCTCCCACTGTGTGAATTATGTGCGCCCAGACGGGGTAATAATTCAAGCTCCTGCCCACCGGTACTATTGGCCTCAGTGCAAGGACCTCCCAGCAAATGTGCCCGTGCCTACTAAATGGAAAGCCGAGCAGTGGTAGTCAATACTGCCACACCAGCCTGTGAAGTGCCTTTATTGATCCGCCAGTATGGACATCCAGGACTCAGGTGCCCCACATTCATCAGTTCTACAGTGTACTAGCCTTTCCAGAATTCATCAACTGGCCCACCAGATGACTTCAGATCCAGAGAGGACACCACCCCAGCTGTATCCTGCTTCATCGCCTGGTAATTGGATGACGTCAGGCCAGCTGTTTTCCTTTTTGTCCTGTTCTAAGGTTCCATCTCCAGAGATGACATCAGCCCAGCAGTTCCCAGATGTGCCCTCCTGTGGTTCCCGGAAGATGTCCGCCCAGCTGTATCAGAAGAAATGCTGCCAGGGAGAGTCTTCGGCTGAGGTGCAGGTTGGTTCAGAATTTTCGTTCTACAAGGGGCTGGTAAGTCCGACCTTTTCTATCTTTATGACACTGCAGTACACACCCTACACTAGCAGACTCCAGAATGTGTGAACTGTCCTCAAAGACTCTCCCCTTCAGGACTTTGGCCTGTTAGAACTGTGCTTCACTGGGCTCCGGCCCAGGAGAGACTCTTTAATGGACTAGCCTTCGGGACTGTGGTCACTAGTTGGGACTTTTAGGGCACTCCATCCCCCCAAATGTGTATTGTAAATAATGTCATTGTTTTTCCACTGTTTTCTAGTGTACATACTGTTTTTCTACCTTTTCTAAAAAAAAAATCTTTTTGGGATTCTTCAGTGTTTTGATGGTAGGGGTTTAGGTAGACTGTGTATGCAGATTAGGAGTGTGTGTTGTCTTTCTTTTTCTTGCAGGTGTTCCTGAGGAAGATAGAAGAGAAGACAAGAAGAGGAGGAGGGGCTCATCGGAGTTCCTCACCAGTACTTTAGTGTATAAAATTTAAAGTACTGTGGTGGTGTTATTGTTGTTGTTACTGTATTAGCCCTTTCCTTCCACAGGTGTGGTTGTCAGGGTAGGGAGGAGGCAGTAAAGTGATATAATAAGGTGGTATTAGTTTCTTGGTGTGCGGTTGCAGGTTGCCCAAGGTCGGGGAGGTCCCCGGGTTGTTTTTGTGTGTTAAGTTAGAGGCAGATAGGTTTTCCCTAGAGGGCTAGTGGGGATAGACAGGCTGTGGCCCTGACCTGCAGTAGGGGTTGCAGTGCTGATCTTTTAGGGCTATGCTCTGGACAGTTCTACCAGAGCCACTAGGCGTCCATAGTAAGTGGGTAGAGTAGAGGCTGAAATGTCAGCTAAAGGCCTCTAGGCTCTTAGTGTTGCCTGCCTGTGCTTGCACATGGTAGGAAGGGGCCTGATCACCCCCCCTCCGCAGGTAGCACATAGGGTTGGATGGCCTAAGCCAGGTAAACAATGACTGCGGACAATCATTTTCCTGGTCAAGGGCGAGTGTAACCCCCTTGTTACCCGGGGTTACTAGAATCCCAGTAAGACCTAGTGGTAGGCAGGGAAGGCAGCTTGTGAAACTCCAGTTAAATGGATTTCACACTGTCTCACTCTGTTATCAGTCTCAGCTGAGACTGAGGGATGACATCACCATAGAACTGTCGCAGCTGCATGAGCCACAATGGAATCTGCAGCAGGGAGTTGGAGTAGAATGTTGGGAGGTTTGAACAGTATAGTCTGTAGTCAGTTGGAGTTTGGAGCTTGTTGTGAGAGGAGTACAGCAGCTTTGTGTTAGGCTCTTGTGAGCCTCAGCCCTGACACAGGGCTACAAGTAGGGAAAGGTGTGTGTTTCCACCTAAAGAGAGACACAATGAGCTATTTTTAAAGTGGTGGAGACCGCTGATTCGGGTCTCTGTGCCCCATCCCTCAGGGGATGGGGCAGGAAGGTTTACCTGCATTTCCAGGGGAAACCCCCTGGCTACTGCTAGTGGAGAAGCTGCCTTATTTTGTCCAAGAGTGTGGGAAACAAGAAGATTTTGTGATTCGCCTGTGGGGCACCTGCAACCGGAGGGTGAGTTTCTGCTCTTTCTAAAGGGCCCATGTTTTCACCGGGGAACTATGTAAAAAGTGGGGACTGGACTACTGAAGTAGTGGGAGGCCTAGAGTAATAGGCTTAGCCAAAAGTAAAAGTATGTTCAAGTCCAGCACATAGGGGAAGTCAAGACATGTAGAGGAGAAGATATATGTCTACCCGGTAATCTACATTGCCAAGCTTTCAGAAATGAGTTGTTTAGTTTCCAGAGAAATGGCCGGGTATGGATTGTGGGAGCAGGAGGTGGGAGACACCCCATCTTTAGTAACCAGGTCCACCTCTACGGATTTGCTCTGTGGATTTCAACTTTGCCTCGTGCACTTGGCCAGTGATGAGGGAAGTACCCAGACATGGGATTGGAAGGAAAATTCCCTCTAGGAGTCGAAGGCTCTAAGGTGGTTTGGGGAGCCACCAATTGGAAGACTGGTTCATTCCCATAATGGACTACGGATCAAGTGGCCTGCGGGGGAGCCTGGCCAGTGGGGAAAACCCAAGTAGTGTACAAGACGGGCTGTGTACCCAAAGCTGCGTGCGTGCAAGTCCGGGCTGCGTGCCTGGTGGGTTCAGAGCCTGAGGGCTGAAATGTGAAGAAGTGTTCTGTTGTCTCTAATCTGCATTACCAGGAATGTAGCCCCGTGGGGGTCCGTCTATGCTTTGCTTGTTCAGTCTGGATGTGAATAAAAGCCACACTGTAGAATCCCATTCCTGGTTTTGGACATTATAGTTATTGCTTCCTGTGTTCAGATTTACTTGGGTGCCCCTGTGCAGAGTAGCCAAACCTAGGCCCCCTGTGCCGAGTAACCTAGTCCTCCCCGAACTCAGTCCCCACTAGGTACTGCTGTCAGCTTCAACAGCATGCCACCTGTCATTTTGCAAAAGGGCAGGAGTCCGGGGGTTACATAAGGATCACAACAGCAGCTGCACGGGAGATAGTGGTGGATGTCATTGTCCACCTAGGGACAAATGACTTGGCCATGCATGGGATTAGAGCGGTGCAGGAGGAGTTTGTGGAGTTGGGGAGGGGCCTTAGACAAGTAGCTCATACAGTATCCTTCTCGGAGGTGCTGCCCATCTATGGCATGGGTGAGGCAAGGGTACTCTGCACCATGCAGTTCAATGAATGGTTGAAAGACTGGTGTAGAGCACAAAGTTTTGGCTTCACTGGGGACTGGGGTTCCACCTGGAGGGATACCCACCTATACTGGCAAGATGGTCTGCATCTATCCAGGAAAGGAACCAGTCTCCTCAGTGATCAGTTTAAATGTTTCATTGGCAAGCTTTTAAACTAGCTAAGGAGGGAGGCACTGATAAACAGCAGGGAATTCCCAGCCTCCCCCCACCAAGGTAGAAAGGTCAGTAGGGAGCAGGACTGGGGTAAATGGAAAAAGCAAAGTCAGTAAGGGCAGGGATGGGACTACTAGAGGAAAAGCCATCACACAATGGAGAGTAATGAGTACCAATGCCCACAGTCCAGATAACAAGCTTCCTGAACTAGTGGCCTTAATGGAAGAGGAACATCTAGATATAGTGGCCGTCATAGAAATACGACTGGGGTGTGAACATACTAGGGTACACTATCTACAGGAGGGACAGGGAGGGTAACAGAGGAGGTGGAGTAGCTTTCTATATAAGGGAAGGAATCAAAGCAATAGAACAAAAGGGTAAACAGGGAGGAGGGGAAGCACTGTGGGTCAACTTGGAGACAAGCAATGGCACCACGATCCGCACAGGGGTTGTATACATACCCCCATCTCAGGGGGAGGAAATGGACAAGCTAATGATAGAAGGTATCCTTAAAATGGCAGAAAAAGGGGAGATATTGTTGATGGGGGATCTGAATATGCCAGATGTTAACTGGAGTGCATTTGCTGCAGTCACATCAAAGAGCGGGGTCATTCTGGATGCCCTGCAGGAGGCATGCCTTAGACAACTAGTACTGGAACCCACTCGGGAGGGAGCAATCTTAGACCTGGTACTCTCAAATGGAAATGGAGAGAGGATCACAGATGTAGAAGTGGGTAGCCATCTGTGAACTAGCGACCATCGAACAGTATGGTTCACGATAAACGCAGCAGTAGAGTCAAGCCATACAAAGGCAAAGGTCCTGGAATTTAGGAGGGCTGACTTTGCCAAAATGGGTGGGTGCCTAAGGAATACACTAGCAAATGGGCAGGAAGGAGGGGTGGAAGAACAATGGAGAATAATCAAAACTGCCACCACTAAGGCAACAAGCCCTCGTGTGAAGCAAATAAACAAAACAAAACGATGTGTAACCCCTTTGTTACCCGGGGTTACTAGAATCCCAGTAAGACCTAGTGGTAGGCAGGGAAGGCAGCTTGTGAAACTCCAGTTAAATGGGTTTCACACTGTCTCACTCTGTCCTCAGTCACAGCTGAGACTGGAGAGATGACATCATTATAGAATTGTTACAGCTGCATGAGCCACAGTTGGAATCTTCAGCTCAGAGTAGTTCTAGAACTTTGGGATTCAAAGGGCAGTCTTCCGCTTGTCCTGAGCAAGAAGGAAGCATCAGACTGTAGTTTGAGTTTGCCTCCACACAGAAGGAAGTTTTCTGTGTTACACCATTCTTCAAATGGTGGAGACCGTCCCGGTCTCAGTGCCCCCTCCCTCCGGGAGAAAAAAGGTCTCTGTGGGTTCCAGGGCAATCCCTTTACCCACCAAGGAAAGAAGCTGCCTGAAATTACTTTGTCTGTTTGGGTATACAGAAAAGGTTAAAGGACTTCAGCTATGGGGCCTGCAACAATTGGGTGAGTGTTTGGCTCCAGTTTAAGGGGCAAACAACTGTTTTCAGTCAGGAAATGTTATTGGGGACTGCTGTTTGGGAGCACTATATACACTAGGACGAACAAATGGAGCAGTCAGTTTAAAGTTTAAATGGATTTAGAGTTCACAGTAGAGGGGGTGCATCAGATCATCCACCATGCACTCTACAGTTTTACAGTTCTGAAGTTTCTGTGTGTTCAGAGAAATGGCCGGGTATGGGCTGTGGGAGCTGGAGTGGATAGATCCCCATCTTTAGTAACCAGGTCCACCTCTCAGGATTTCTTCTGTTTTGCTACGCATACTCATGCGCAGCCAGTGATGGGGTGGGTACCCAGGCATTGGGTCGCACTTGAAAATCTCTCTAGAGTCACAGACTTCAAGTGGTGTGGGAGCCACAGGATGGGAACATTACTCCTGTTCGGCTGGGAGTTTCGGCTGGGCACGAAACAAAATCTCTAGGAGTCGCAGACTTCAAGTGGTGTGGGGAGCCACAGTTTTGGGAGCTGCCTTGTTTGATGGGATGTCTTTCCAAGTAGAGTTTGGGTTCATTGGCCAAGTGGACAGTCAGTAGAGTGGCCGGCAGGGGAGCCGGGCCAGTCGGGCTGTGTATCCAAAGCGCATGCGAGTCGGGCTGAGTGCCTGGTGGGTCCAAAGCCAGACAATTGTAAAGTGTTCATTCTCCAATGGACCGCTGTGTTTAACCTCTAATCTGCATTACAGCTAATGAAAGCCGCTTGGGGGACCATACAGAGCTTTGTTTGTGTTCAGTGAGTTAATAAATAAAGCCACACTGAAAAATCCCAATTCTGGTTCTGGACATTACAGTTATTGCTTCCTATAGTTGGATTTACTTGGGTGCCCCTGTGCAGAGTAGTCAAACCTAGGTCTCTTGTGCCAGGTAACCTCATCCTTCCCCGAACCCGTAGAGACATATGTATATCCATGTTACAAAAATGGGCATATGCCGGTTACAGATGTAAAAAAACACTATGGTTCTTAAAGGAAGTGGCAAGGAAGGTTAGGGAGAAAACAATAGCATTTAGGAAGTACAAGGAATCCCAGAAGGAATAGAACAGAGAACTGTATCGGTTAAAGCAGAAGGAAGCAGGGAAGGCAGTCAGAACAGCGAAGGCCCAAACCGAGGAAAGGATAGCCAACTCAGTTAAGAAAGGGGGTAAAACCTTTTATAGGTACATCAGGGAGCGAAGGAAGACCAAGGAAGGGATAGTGAGGCTTAATAAAGGGGAGAGGGTGGGCAGAGGATGACTGTGAAAAGGCAGAGATACTAAACAAATATTTTTGCTCAGTATTCACAAGTGAAGAAAGGGAGGTACCTAAACCAAACAGCAGGAACACTCTGGATAGGGGGGTTGATACCAGCCCATTCACAGAAGAAAGAGTTCTGAAAGAACTCTTAAAATTGAAGGTGGACAAAGTAATGGAGCCTGATGGGATTCATCCCACAATTCTAAAAGAACTAAGGGTAGAACTAGTGACACCACTGACTACCCTCTTTAACAAATCATGGAAGGATGGGGTGGTATCTGAGGACTGGAGGAGGGCAGATGTGATTCCGCTTCACAAAAGTGGAAGCAAGACAGAGACAAGAAACTATAGACATGTTAGTTTGATCTCAGTGATAGGGAAAATGATGGAATTTCTTCTGAAGGAGAGAACTGTTGAATACCTAGAGGCCAGAGGGGCACAGAACCCAAGGCCGCATGGATTCACAGCGGGTAGATCATGTCAGACAAATCGAATAGATTTCTTTGACTGGGTGACCAAAGTAGTAGATCAGGGAGGGGCTGTGGACATGGCCTACCTAGACTTTAGCAAGGCATTTGACACAGTCCCACACAGAAGATTAATATACAAGTTAGCCAGCCTGGGAGTGGGTCCCAAGATGGTAGCCTGGGTAAAAAAATTGGCTGGAGAACAGGACACAGAGGGTAATAGTACACAGAGTCCACTCTGAAGAAAAGGGGGTTACTAGTGGGGTACCGCAGGGTTCAGTTCTAGGACTGGTCCTCTTCAATGTCTTTATAAGTGACATTGCAGAGGGACTGGAAGGAAAAGTATGTCTCTTTGCAGACAACACAAAGATCTGCAACAGGGTTGATGCACAAGGTGGGGTGGAAAAGATGAGAAGGGACTTGGCAAGGTTGGAGGAATGGTCAAATGTATGGCAGCTTAGATTCAATGCTAAGAAGTGCAAAGTAATGCACCTGGGAAACAAAAAACAGGGGAAGAGTACACTAGGGGGGGTGAGATACTAACAACAAAAATGGAAAGCGACCTGGGGGTAGTCATATCAGATGACCTAAAGGTGGGCAAGCAATGTGATAGGGCAGTAAGGAGGGCTGGAGGGATACTGGGATGTACAGGAAGAGGCATCACCAGTAGAAAACAGGAAGTTGTTATCCCTCTGTACAGACAGCTGGTGAGACCCCATCTGGAGTACTGTGGGCAGTTCTGGAGACCCAATCTCCGCAAGGACATAGGATGGAGGCAGTCCAGAGAAGGGCAACCAAAATGGTGCAGGGTCTGCACCAGAAGACATATAAAGAGAGACTTAAGGAGCTTAATATGTATACCCTCAAGAAAAGGAGGGACGGGGGGACATGATAGAAACTTTCAAGTACCTCAAGGGAATCAACAAAGTCCAAGAGGGTAGCATCTTTCAGAAAAAGAGATCTGCAAGAACAAGAGGGCACAATTTGAAGATAGAAGGGTGATGGCTCAGAGGTAATATGAGGAAGTATTTTTTCACAGAGAGGGTAGTGGATGCATGGAACAGCCTTCCTGAGGAGGTTGTGGAGTCAAAAACAGTGGGGGAATTCAAGAATGCATGGGACAGACATAAGGCAATTCTAGGGGTTGGGGGTAGGAGGAAGTAGGTTGTTGGTTAACTAGGATCTGCAGCTTATCCATTAGGTAGGGGAAATGGGAAGACTGGGTGGGCCAAGTGGTTCTCATCTGCCGTCAAATTCTATGTTTCTATGTTCGAATGGGGTTGGCTGGTGCCTTGTCAGATACAGGTACTCAGGACCTTGGCACACAGTTTGTGCAGTAGGATGTTTCTTGTAGCCCGTGTGTGGCTAGGGAATCCTTTTTTTCCTAAAAGTAATGGCAGAGGGTGTCTAGCTTTGGCCAGAGTGAGCTATCCCCTCATTCCAGGTCCCAAGGAAACTTAGCTGGTTGCTAAGAGGAGTGATCTAAGGTGTTAACTTAAGTCACCTAGTGGTGCTCAAAATAGTGCGGGCATCCCTGAAATAGGGCTGGCAGTTCTTAAGTCCATGATTCCCTGCATAAGGCTGGATGTTCATGGAAAATGTTCTTTTTGGTAAATCCATGATTCCCTGCATAGGGCTGGACATCTGTGGGAAATGTTCATGTAAAACGTCAGTACTGCCTGAAAGAGGTTGGAAATGTTTTTGCCTGCTACCAAAGTGTCATCTCTGTCTGTACAGCTTCAAACCCCGGGGGCACCAACATTTCTGTTAACACTGTGTCAGGAATAAAAGCCATACAGTAACATCCCAAATTTCTGGTTGCGGACAACCCATCTTTGAGTGACTTGTGTGATGTTTTTGGGGGCCCCACAGATAGGAGACACACTACAGCCCTGGCACCTCTCTCCCCGACCTGGGTAAAATAGAAATGTTGTTTTGTGCTCTGCCCCGACCTCTGAGATGCCCGAGTCAGGTGTTGCCCTAATGCCAGAGGTGATACTTATTTTCTGCCAAGAGTGGTTGTTGCCATGTCCGAGTAACAAAATTGGGGGATTGGTTTTACATTTTTATACTGCTACCCTAGACTGGTGTTATACCCGAAACGGTGACACTTCAGTGCAGTACTATAAGTGTGTGTGTGCGCTGTTTCTGTCAGGGTGCGCCATCCTTCAGATGATGCATTAAACACAGGTCCCTTGGCAAGCGAATAGATCCAAATGAGTTTGCAAAGACTGAAAGGGACTGTGGAGAAAGCTGGGCTATCTTTCCCCAATATTCAAGACTACCTGGTGGCAATCCGACATAGGTATACTCAGAGCTGGGTTAACAGAGGGGAGGAGGCTAGTTGGTTGGACCTGGAGGAGGTGGGTAGCTCGGGAAAGACTCTCCATGTATCTCAATCCAGAGGGCAAAAAGGCATGCTAAACCCATTGATGCTTCATACCCTGACTGCTTGGAAGATAACAAGGAAGAGGAGAGGGGCAGGAGCGGATAAGACCATGCTTATCCTGACTGCAGGGAACCCCAAGTTCCTGCCAGGCCAAGAGGATGAAGGGTTTAAAGAATGGGAGCAGAAAGACATTCTCTCTCTGGGGGACCTTTATGTTGGGTACATGAGATCCTTTGGGGAACTACAGGACAGGCTTGGGATACCACTGTCCCACCACTTCAGGTGCCCACAGGCCAGGGAGTTAGGGCAGCAGCCGACGGAAGCCTCGGCGTTGGCAGCCTCAGAGCAGTCACATATCAGGCCAGGCTTTCGGTGAGGGGCTTGATTTCCGAGGTAGCCCAGCAAGACAGAGCACTTTTGCCTGACATCTGACAGAAAGTTCGGAGCAGTGGGAGAGGGATCTGAGACTTCCTCTATCAGAAGAAAACTGGGCCACTCTTTTGCAAACCCATATGGAGTTGTTATTGTGTAATAAATACTGTACGGGTCCCAATACAAATTTTGGCATAGGCTGTACTGTCCTCCGGCTGTGGTACATAAGTAATCCTGCTCTCTCTCCGAATTGTGGCAGGTGTAGGGCTGCTGTAGGGACTTACATATATTATTTTTAGGAATGCACAATTTTGCAGTGGTTTTGATCAGGCCTTAACCTATCTGCTGTGGTACCCACTGCCCTGTTCACCCATGGCCATCCTACAGGGCATGGAGGATATTGGGGAGGAGGGGGTGGGATCCTTACCCATGCTGGATACTTTTATTACTCACCCTGGCTCACCAGTGCATTCAAAATATATGGGTCTCTTGCAATCCTCCCTTAGTGACTCAGTGGCAGACCATGTAATCAAGCTCTCTCTTTAGAGAAGCTTACTTACAGTTTGAAGGGGAGGAAGGAACTTTTTGATGCTGGGGCAAGTACACCGATTCACTACCCCCCAGAATAAGCAACTGTTTTACATAGCGGCACTGGAAGATAATCCTGACTCCTGGTATAAAAGTGAGGTTCATGGCTTCCTGACATATCAGGAGGTTAGAGTTCTGGTCTGGAGCTACCCCTCACCATGTAGCTATATGATCATTGTGCTAGCTGAACCTGGTAAAATGAATAGATGGAATGTACTACAGAATGAATGCTTTTGACACTCTTCACAAGAATAGGGGATCCTCCTTGTTGTACTGGACAACATTCCCCCTCCAAATGAAACTAGTTCACTCAGTTCCTTTCTCCACCTCCCTGCATGCTTTGTCTCATCCCATCCCCAAATGCCTCCTATCCCCCCACCCTACCTTCCTGTACTCCATCATAATACCTCTCAACTGTCCTGGATTCTGCATTACAAATTTTCTCTGCCCTCCTAATTTGGCATTTTTGACACAGAATGGTAGAGACCTGAATCATAAAAATCATACCAGACAATAGTTTTACAGACAAATTCTCCATCAGAAAATGCTTTTATCACTAAACCACTCACTGGAACAGTTTCATGAACTGATATTACCCTTTTTTTTAAGGTGTGTGTCCCTGATTTTGGTGGCAGGGGGTTTGAGAGGTATGTACCACCATCTTTTTCCTTCTCCCTGGTTTCCTATGAGACCACCCTTGCTGCCTTACTCTCTCTTAGTTCCTCTAAGGGGCACAGACCTGACAGATTCCAATCTCCTTCATCTCTTTGTTCTGGACAGCGCTGCCCCTCTTCCCTTCCTTTTCAATCTTTCTTTCCAACTTGAGCTTGTCCCTCAGTCCTGAAAGCAAGCTGAAATCCTCCCCCTCTACCAAGGGTGGTAACTCTTCCTCTCCAGGCAACTCCTTCTTTCTCCTCCCTGCCCAGGCTAATGTGCAGGAAGAATAGGTTACTCACCTGTAATCATAGTTCTAGGAGTGGTATATGGTTCACATCCACACTCTGGCAGTTCCAGAGAAACAATGTTATTGGCCGGATGTCTTTAAGCTAGAGTGCTCTTACCATCCGGGTGGTATATCCCCTCGACTCCACCCTGTGATGTCAGATCTTGCATGGTGGAAACAAAGTCAATGTGCCACTTGCCAGAGGAGGTTGGGTCAGTTGTGCGAATGTGAACCATATACCACTCCTAGAAAGTACAGTTGCTACTTACCGTAACAGTAGATCTTCTAGGGGCATCTCTTGCAGCAAATAATACACTTGGGTAATCGCCAGACGGCACCATGGTGCATGGCAGCTCTTTTCTAGCAGTCTTTCTCCAGGGGCCACCCACATATGAAATCATCATCCTGCTTCCTATATAAGAGTGGGCGGTCTCCTAAGTTCTCTGCCACATGCAGCTCGCTAAGTGAGGACCAAGGGAATCTGAGGTACCATAGATATCCCTTCCTATATACATCTGAATCAAGAAATTGCTCTCTTTGAGAAGGAGAGGGATGGAGGGAGGGAACATATCTGCTGCAAGAGAGACCCCTAGAAGATCTACTGTTACGATAAGTATGCAACTGTACTATCTTCCACGGGGATAATCTCTTGCAGCAGGTAATACACTTGGGATGAATCCAAAACAGTAAGCCCAGAAAGGGTGGAAAACGTTACGACAGAAGGCCTTGTAGGACAACACAGCCAAAGGCTGTCCTACAGCGAGAAGCAATATCTAAGTTATAATGCTTCATGCATGCATGTATTGTGGACCATGTGGCTGCATTGCAGATATCAGTGATTGCAGCCCCTTTGAAGCAGGCTGTAGTGGCCATGGCTCTAGTGGAATGGGCATGGAAAGGTCCTGGTAATGGTTTGTTATGCTTTGAATAACAGAACACGACACAATGTGCTAACCAACTGGAGAGGGTTTGTTTACCAACTGGGGAAACCT
Source organism: Neoceratodus forsteri (assembly GCA_016271365.2). Classification (NCBI taxonomy): domain Eukaryota; kingdom Metazoa; phylum Chordata; order Ceratodontiformes; family Ceratodontidae; genus Neoceratodus; species Neoceratodus forsteri. The sequence goes on along the minus strand of CM028131.1, from coordinate 151,208,656 downwards.
TCTCTCACTGAGGCGAAGGTCACAAAAAGCTGAGAAGTTTTTCTGATAGATTTGGTACGAATTATATAGTATCTCAGGATACGATGAACATCTAAAGAGTGTAGGAGATGTTCTCCTGGATTAGAATGCTCCGGGTAGTAGACTGGCAGTTCTATGGTCTGATGTAAGGTGTGTTCTGACACCAATTTGGGCAAAAAGGAGGGGCTGAACAACTCTATCCTTGTGAAAGATTAAGTAAGGTTCTCGACACATCAGGCCATGAAGCTCGGAAATATGTTGAGCTGAAGTGACAGCAACTAGAAATACTGTCTTCCAAGAAAGGAAGCAGAGATCGGCAGTAGCCTCCAGTACGAAAGGGTTGAGGGTGAGCTTTTCCAATAGGCAATTCACATCCCAAGGAGGGGTGGGCCGTTTGATGAGAGGTTTGAGGTGTAACATTCCTCTTAGGAACATCTTGGCAAGATGAGGTTGATACAGTAGTCTATCTTTGGAAGGTTCATGAAAGGCCGAAACAGAGGCCTGATGAACTTTGACAGAGGAATAACTCAGGCCAGACTTAGGTGAGTGAGGCCAGGTAGTCCAACACCTTGGTTAAAGGACATGAAAAAGGGTTTATCGAATGGGAAGCAGCAGCCCAGCTGGAAAAGTGCTTCTATTTAGCATTATATGTTTCCCTAGTAGGCCAAGAGAATATTGGCCACTGGGGAGGAGGCTTGAAGACAGGCTATTAAAGCGTCCTCAGGAACCAAGCGTGAGGGTGTAGAGACTTCAGGTTGGGGTGAAGAAGGGTTCCCAGATCTTGAGTCAAAAGATCCAGCCTGACTGGCAATGGAATGGGATCAGCTACGGAGAGCTGTTGAAGTAGGGGAAACCACACCTGCCGGGGTCACAAGGAGGCTATGAGGATCATCGTGGCAGGTTCAAGTTGTAGTTTCAGTAGAGTCTGTTGCAGGAGTGGGACGGGAGGAAGCATATAATAAGAGTCCCATCCACGGTTGGGACAGGGCATCTGCAGACAGTCCCCTTCTCTTCAGGATAATGGAATAATATTTGGGGAGTCGATTGTTGGGGGATGCAAACAGGTCTAGTTGCATGGTCCCCCATAAGCGAAAGATCGTCTGAAGAATTTTGTGATGAAGAGTCCACTCATGTGTGGAGGACTGGAGACTGAGAATGCTTGCCAGGGTATTGTGGTGTCCTGGTACATGGACAACTATCAATAAGAAGTGCTGAAGTATGACTTCCTGCCAAACCATCAGCACCTCCCTGCACAGAGTGCGTGACTTGGTGCCTCCTTGATTGTTCAGGCAGAACACCACGGAGGTGTTGTCTGATTGGATCAGTAGAGGTCCTGGACAAAGGTGGGGGCAAAAGGCCTGAAGGGCCAGGTGAATCACTCTTATCTCCAATAGGTTTATGTGGAGCAGCACGGAGAAATGAGGCCACCTGCCCTGTGTCCTGTAGGGACCCAGGTGTGCTCCCCAGCCATTGAGGGAAGCATCTGTTGTTAGTGTCTGCTGGGGGGGGGGGCTGGAAGGATATGCCTTGAGACAGATTTTCCCGATGGGTCCACAAGTCCAGTGTGGAACAGAGGGAGGGGGTGACTTTGATTTTGTCGTCGAAGTCCCCCAGCTTTTGATGCCACTGATCCTGAAGAGTCCACTGCACTGGTCTCATATAGAGATGGGCAAAGGCCACCGTGGGGATGGCAGTGGCCATATAACCCAGGTCTCAGTAGGGGGAGGGGTAGGGGATACCTGGGAATCAGGGTACAGTGGAAGGAATTGGACGTGAAGTAAAAAAGGTCTGGTCCCCAGGTGGTATAACCCGGGGTCCTGATCCCTATCAGACTGGCCTCTGTGAATGAATGACCTTGAAGGAGAAGGGGCAGTTGATAAGGAAAATCCATGGCAGTCCCCATGAGCCCCTGGCTTGTCATCGACAAGGCAGTAAATGGGGAAGCAATAGAGTGCTTAAGAGCCATCGTTGTAGACCGGAGACGAGTCACCGTCAACGGGGCATCAATGGAAGTAGCATAGGTTTCTAGAGAAACTGCTGAAAGAGTACTGGAAAGCACCATCGATGAAGAAGCAGTTCTAGAAAGCATCGTCGACGGTGTGTGACCAGGAATGGTCGCCCTCGACAAGGGCTTGTCAAGCAATGAGGATGAAGATTTGTCAATATCGCGTTTATGCTTCTTATGTGAAGCAGTAGAAGGAGGGTTCTTGGGACAGGCCCCCTGCTTTTCCAGAGAGACACTTTCTGCTCCATGAGAGTTTTTTTTGGTTTTTCCCTCCTGGCCCTGGTCAGCATTCCTCGTCCGGCCGCCGTCCCTAGCCTCCATTCCCTTCAGACCCTCACCCTTGCAGCCCCTACGGCTTACCCCCCGTGGCAGGGCTACGGGGAGCCCCCTACTCACCCATCCCAATCAGGATGTGGCACAGGATGTTACCTCTGGGAACAGAGCACCAGGGGACAGCCATCAAGCCGCCACGACCAGCCACCATGGTCTTTCGTTTTCTCCTCATTAAGAGCTTGGTGTGCAATGACGCCACCTGCATGTTGTGTTGGCATTGCTGCGCCGACCCCCCACCTTCGCCAGGGGTCAAACACGCACCGACCAAAGGTGCCCCAGATGAGCGAGTCCACTGGGCGCTCGATCCACCTCCTTCCCTGACGACCCCCGGCAACCCACGCTCATTCCCGAATGCGGGTTGTTGGCGTGGCACGAGGTGCAGCGACCAGTGCCTCAGCTCCAAGAGATGTGTTTGAATCTCCTGCAGTCGTCGTTGATGAGTTGCCTAGCTGAATTCCTGGCAATGCGTGCAGGAGATGGCGTCATGTGTGTGGGTCCCGGACACCAAATACAAACAGTGTGATCGTCGTAGCGGTAGATCTTCCTACTGCAATGACAGGAGCGAAATAATGGTGACTTGGTTGACGATCCTTCTGATATTCGTTGATGAAGAATGGAAACAGAGAAATCCGTTCCCTAGCTCAATTTCTCGTCGATGACTGCTACTAGCGCTAGCTGCTGCATGTGAGCTGAAGACGGCGGGAAAATGAACTGAGGATACCAGGGACCACCCACTCTTATATAGGAAGCAGGATGATAATGTCATGTGTGGGTGGTCCCTGGAGAAAGACTGCTAGGAAAGAGCTGCCGTGCACCACAGCGCCCTCTGGTGATTACCCAAGTGTATTACCTGATGCAAGAGATTATCCCCAAGGAATATTACAGTTACAGGTGAGTAACCCTATTCTAGGAATGTGGATATGGTTCACTTTTCCACACTCTGGCAGACTCCTAGCACTTCTCCAGGAGGATGGGGCAAGCCGTACACCCCCTACCTGGCAAACAAAGACTGGAGAACTGAGGTTCTGGAGTGACTCCAGGTCAGTGTGGTAGTGGGAAATGAAGGTGTTTGTGGACTTCCAGGTAGCAACCCTGCAGATCTCCTGGATAGGAACATCCCTGGAAACAGCCACCGAGGTAGCGGTATGACTGGTGAAATAAGCCCTAAGCTCTACAAGAGGCTCTCTACCAGCCAACCTATAGCAGAGGTCGATGCAGGATGTAATCCACCTGCCAGTCATCTGCTTTGCTGCCAGTCTGCCAGGCACGACTTCAGTGTATGTGACAAACAGTTGTCGAGCCTGTACCTGAACTCCAGCCATGTGCTCTATGTAGTAGGAAAGCACCTTCCATAGGTCCAGAGTATGAAGTGTGTGGTTGGCCTCTGAAGATAGACTGGTGAAATACACAAGTATGTTAATCACCTGATTAAGGTGAAACTCCGATATCATCTTCGGGAGGAACTTCGGGTTGGGGCAAAGGATGACTGTCACTGTAGGAGACCAGGTATGGAGAATCCACTGAAGGCTCCTGGAGCTCCCCAGTCCTTCTGGCTGTTGCAATGGCTACCAGGAAGGCCATCTTTCGTGACAGGTATGACATCTCACACCTGTGCAATGGCTCAAAAGACTTGCACAAGAGCACTGCCAATGGTAGCTGTAAGTCCCATGGTGGAGGACAAACACAGACCAGAGGGGTGGTCCAGGCCTTTGGAAAAGCACCCAACCACCATCTCCTGGGCCACCATCAGCTTACCAGCCTATAACTGGTAAGCAGAGATGACTGCCAGGTGAACCTTGAGGGTCGTCGCCCGCAGTCCCAGCTCAGAAAGGGACCAGAGGCAGTCCAGCATGCTAGCCACAATATAAGCAAGGGGATTCAGCCCCTTGCCCAGACACCAAATGGAAAATCTCTTCCACCTGAAGGCATAGCATCTGCAAGTCAAATCTTTCTTGAAGGTCTCCACAACATAGAGAACATCCTCAGAGAGACCGAAGGCCTGGAACTCTACCCACTCAAGAACCAGGCCATGATGTGCATGGATTGAAGGTCCGAGTGCAGGACCAACCACTGATGTCTGGTCAGCAGGTCTGGATGGAGAGGCAGTCTCCATGGAGGCCTACTGCTGAGGCTGACAAGATCTGGGTACCAGAACTGTCATAGCTAGTCTAGAGCCATCAGGATCTTCTGTGCCTGGTCCTTCCAGATCTTGAACACCACCTTGTGGATCAAGAGGAAAGATGTACATGAGGCCCAGAGTCCAGAGCCTTGCTAAGACATCCCACAGAAGTGTCCCAGACTCAGGGGAAGGCACAAAACTGTCTCAGTTTGGCATTCTTTCAAAGGCAAACAGGTCCAGAATGGGTGTACTCCACAGGGAGAACAGATGGTTCACCATCTCCAGATGCAGGGACCACTTGTGCAACTTGGCTGAGAGTGTCCGCCAGCTGACTGTTCTCTCCCATGACGTGCATCACCAGGAAATCTGTACCTAAGTTATGCATGGGCATCCAGGTGCGGAGTGCCTCCCAACATAGAGGAAGGGAGTGAGTTCTGCCCTGGTAGAATATGATTGTGGTGTTGTCTGTCTGGACCTACAGGACCTGACCAGTGACTAGCAGAGTGAATTCCATCACAGTCAAATGCACTTCGTGGAGCTCCAAAAGGTTTATGTGGTGACGGGACTCCCTAGTTAACCAGAACCCATGGGCTCTGTGGTCTCTCAGGTGTGCTCCCCACCAGAAACGTTATCTGTTGTGAGCATGACAGTTGTTACTGGGCGGACAAACGGGATTCCTTCCTCCCGGTATTCTGGGACTATCCACCACTGGATGGTGTCCCACATCTACTGGGTCACTATAACTAGCTGGTCCAAGTGCCACAGGAAATCGTGAGCAGGATGCAAGATCCCAACGTGAAATGATCACGCAAAGGGGGTAAGACTCAGTGTTTGGTCCACAGGGAGGCATGTCTTGATCGCAGGAAGTGTAGTTCTGCCCCAGTGAACTTGCTCACCTGCTTTGGTACCAGTTCAACCAGTAGACCCAAATCTCAACAAGCCTGGAGAGCTACATCTGTGGATCTCTCCATAGCCTCTCTGGAGGGACTGGCCGTCAGACAGTCGTCCAAACAGAGGTACACTCTGATCCCAAGGCACCGAAGGTGGGCCACCACAAGTGCACTGCATTTGGTGAAGACACTGGGTGCTGAGGAGAGGCTGAAGAGCATGACCTGAAACTGGTACAGGAACCCCTTTACATGGAGCCGGAGGTATTGGAGGTGGGATCAACAGATGGGAATGGGGCAAAACACACCCTGAAGGTCTAGGAAGCAGAACCACATGCTCTGCAACAAGGATGGAATAATCTGGTTCAGACTGACCATCCAGTACTTGCGTTACTACATGAACTGGTTGAGATCATGCAAATCCAGTATGAAGCGCCAGCCCTCCATCCGTTTAGGGACCAGGAAGTACCTGGACACATAACCCTGGCTGGCCATGGCATCTGGGACATGGGCAGTCACCCCTTTTGCAAGGAGCTGAGTGATGTAGACGCTTAGGGCAGACATGTCCTGGGACACTCTGGACTCCCAAGGCGTGTAGAGGCGGTAAGGCATGAAAGTCGCAAAGTCCAGAGACGATCCTCTGCCCACTACATCAAACACTCACTTGTTCATTGTGATAGTGGGACAACATGGTAAGAAGCAATGTAGCCAGCCTCTGACAGAGAGGGCAGTCACTAACAGGACAGGTGGAGTGACGACGCCCAACAAACAGTTACTGGGCAGCTTTTGAGGAGCACCAGTGGCTGCTCAGAGGGTCACCACTACCCCTGCCCTCCCCTTGTTGGATCCTGGCTCCCAGACTGCTTGTCGGCAGGCCTGGAACTGTTCCTGCTGGGGCTGCTGTCAAGGAGGCTGTGACAGAAAGAGCTGGTGCTGGAAAGCCTCTTTCTTAGGCTTCTTCATCTGTTCCTTCTGGGATGAAGTCACAGAATCCAGGGTGGCACTGGACTTCTCGATTTAAGCAAGATGTCCTTCCACCCCAGAGATGAACGGGTTGGTGCCTAAGAAGGGGACATTAGCCAGCTTATGTTGGGTGTCCATCATGAAGGTGGACAGCCAGGCCATGTGACGGATGGAGACAGCCACTGTCACTGCATGACCACAGGAACTGCACATGTCCAAGGCTGCCTGGAACTGGTGTTTAGCCAGCAATCGACCCTGGTCTATTGATGAGCTTTACCGCCAACTGTTACTCAAAAAGGAGGTGAGGAAGAACGATGTCAAAAACTCCCATCAGGGAATGACGAAAGTTAGCCATCATCATGGCATAACTAGTGTGCCGGAGACCCAAAGAGGCCACAGTGTACACCTTTTTAGCTGTGTGGTCAACTTTACAAGAATCCTTGACTGGAGACTTGTCCACATCACCCTGGTGTCCAGATTTACGGAACACTGTGCCCAGTCCCTCCATGGAGGGGGGTCCAAACACCCCAAAAGGGAACCTGTGGGAACCACATACTTACAGACCATGCAGACAGGGGGAACCACACAGGATGCTGGATACTGCTAAAGCTACAGGGCCAGATTCCAAAATGGCCCCAGTCACAGGTTAGGCAACCCCGGGGGATTCGTCCTGGTCCAAAATGTCTGTGAGGGGGTCCTTAGCCCTTTTTGGACTGGCTCAAGCGGGACCACTGTTGACTCCAAGATGAGTCGGAGAAGCATCTGGAAGGACACCAGGCAATGTGTGGCGGAAAGTTCCTTGACCAAACTGTGGTCAAAGAGTGGAGTCTCAGAGCAGATCATGGACTCATGATCCAAACTGCCCGGGGACTCCTTATAAATGGTCCTCAGCTGGTTCTCACCACAGACCTCCCAGGAATCCTCTCCCAAAGTGATCCTCACCGACAACCGACCTAGAAAGCTGGTGGCCGAGCAGACAGCCTCCATAGTTGGAGTGCTCACCTTCAGCTGCAGTGGTGGTAGCTCCACATGAAGAGACGGAGAAGCAACTGTGGTTTGCACCTGCATGGTGTGGACTGGAGGGGGTACCTCTGACGACAGCCTGGAGACCAAAGCTCCAGGGCGAAGAGCACTATTGTCCTACAGTGGCCCACTGTTGCCAGAGGAGCTCCATGCAGCACCAGCGCATCTAGCACTGGTGCCTCTCCTCACCCAGGATGAGGACGAGGAGGAACACTGATGGTGACATGTCCTAGTCGAAGGGGCTTGAGAGCGGGAATGCCTTGATTGCAATCTTGACTGTTGACCAGCCAGTCAACGGCGAGAAGGGCTTTCTGGCAGGTTGCTGTAGACCACATATCTGCCCGCAATCAGCAACATGGGCCTTCTGTGGAGGATGTACTCATCAAGGGACAGACAGGGACACCGACTGAACCATGTCCTCCTGGGTGAGGAATGGCAACACCTGTGAGATCGAATCCTCTACCTTGTCTGACAGCTGATCGAGAAAAAAAAAAAAATCTCAGTGGCCTGCTGGGCCAGAGACAAGGTTGACTGGCTCGGCATGAAACCAAAGAGCCCTCAACCTGCCTGCCAGCTGAGGGGTGCCCAACAGTCATTAAGCGGTTGGGAGAGTTGAGGAATCAGGAGGACCTCAGTCGGTCCCAGTCCCATGACAGACATTGATGGTGCTTGTTTTTAGCACGGGGTGGGGCTCTCCCCCAAGGTCTGGAGGGCCAAACGCAATTCACAAAATTTTCCTGTGAAAGACTTCTCCACACTGTCCCTAGGAACAGAAAATTGATTGAGGAGGTTGCCATGAGTCACCGCCTTTTTGCAGCCCTTAGGGCAGTCCTTTGGATCCTGTTTTGAAGGCCAACAAAGCAAGAGACAGAGCTTCCTGTCCTTGAAGTACTGTAATCAGAAAGCATGCTTTTACAGAGAACGCAACTGTTCATGTCATGTTGCCCACACAGGCAGTATGAGCATGTGTCATGCAGACTGGTGACCGACATCTTTTGCCATCACCGTACACAAAATTTGAAACCTGGCTTCCATTGCTACATTGTCAGTCTTAGGATGGAGTCGAAGGAACCGCAGAAACAGCTTCTGAAAAGTCTGAAAACTTCGAAGAAAAGAGTTCCACCTGTGGTGCAGATAACCTAAGCGGGAAGCCACAAAGGAGGTGACCTGTTCTTCCACTGGAAAAAAATCATGTCATAGGGTGGAGTCGGGGAATATACCGCCCAAGTGATGGAAGGAGCTAGCTTAACAACATCTGGCCAATAACATCGTTCCAGTGTAATTGCCAGAGTGTGGATAAGTGAACCATATCCACTCGTATTCTCTCCCAGCTATCCACCTACCCGACTCCTCACTTTTCCAGTCTGGCTTCCGCAGACACCATTCCACAATCTTCTTCCTCCAAATCATCAACTCTGAGCCGAAAAGCATCCACCAGGACCTGTTCATTTTCATAGACATAGCAGCACAGGCTTTCAATCCTGTGGCCCATCCCATGCTCTTTGTTAAATTAGGTGCTGTGGGCTTATCCTTTATTTTATTTATTTATTTAAGTCTCGGCTAAACACCTTTGAGGATAAGCCCATTACATAGATTCCACGTCAGAGGATAACAAACATTGAGACATTGTACAGATTGGTAAGAACAAACAGTAACACAAATGAACATGGATGGCTAGAACTAGTAGAAAATCACAATCATAGGCTATGTACAATAGCCCGAGTCACTTATGAAAGCTTAGACACTAACAGGATGTGAGACAGAAGATAACAGACTGGGCTGCAGGAGAGGAGAAACCTAAACATAAACCCAATGGGCATCGTTGCCGAAAGAAAAGTGGAGATTGCAGATGGGAGGGCACAGGTTGCTTGGCCAGCATGGAAAGCAGAGGGAAGGGCACAGGGTGCTACTCTACTTGGTAACCAACTAGAATCCATCCTTGGCCCAATCTCCAGCTTAACTGGCCTCCCCAACACCTGCACCTCTTCACACATTCGCATGTTTGCGGACAACACAGTTCTGTTTGTATCTGTGCTCCAGCTCAGTAGAGCAAGAAAATGAGTATTTGTCAACTAGTCCTTGGTCTCACACCTACAGTGTGCGTATATGTGCCAGTCTTGCTCTTGAAAATAGAACCTTAGTTCTAAGTGTATCCACCGGGACAAAATTAAACTTTATCAATCAAAGTTTACTGCAAAACATTCTGATTACACTTAATTTGGAAGGAAAACAGAACTGTAGATTTGGCCAAATGGAATCAGCTCTTTTTGCAAACAGAAAATCAACAACCTATAATCCTGCAAAAACTCACCCACAAAGCTCCATCACCTAAACCAAAAAAAAAAAAACACACTGTACTGTTAGGCAGGAGACCTGGGTTCAAATCATCTGGCATCAGCAGCAGTTGACAGTTCTATAGCAGGGGTGCATGGTCAGACTCCAAGGGTGACAGCTGTGCGAGTACACCTTCTGCTAGTGCAGACTGAACCAAGAGTGGCCTTGGAGCTCTTCAACCCTTCTAGACTGGAAACAATTGAGATACTGCAACAGTCACCGGGGGTGGGGGTAGGTGCAGTGGTTTAAGTGAAGAGCAAAGACAAGCACACTGAAGCGATGAAGGGAAGTACACGCTTCAGCTGTAGGGGCACAACTCTTTGAGTTGATGTGGGAAAACCTGCTGGGAGGTGAAAATCCACACTGGATCACTAGCAAAATGAGGAAGTAAAAGCAAAACTGATGCTACCTCGAGCTACACAACAAGTGCACAACATTTTGCAGAGCACCCGGTTTCTCCCATGATCATGTTATTGCCATTCTCTAATTAGACATTCCACTGGCTATCTAGTGTGGAGACTAACCTACGTATTTAACGACATTGTCAGCCCATGCAGTCGCCAGATATCGTATGACATAATATAATATACTTAGAATATCAGTTCATGCAGAAAATGCACTCAGGCAGCACTATGCACATTTCTGTTATCGTTTAAGTTTCTTGTGCTGATGGCCTCTACCGCTTCTCTAGTTCAATGGTTCTTAATAGGGGGGATGCCCCTCTCCTCCAACGCCAGTGCGATACACAATGAAAAGTCTCCTACCTTCTCTTTCCTCATCCTGGGCCCCTCCTCTGCACTCAATAGGCTTTTGTAGTAAGCGCTCCTCTCAGCAGTAAAGTGGACCTTGGACAGAGCATGCTCCACGAGAGCTACGGACAAATTCATCCCCTCAATGTGCAGCCAGCCAATGAAATTCCCAGCCTTGTCCATACTCTCCACTTCAACTTCAACCTGGAACACAGAAGAAAGAAGAAATTAAACTTTCAAACAAAACTATCACTTAAAATACGCACTTAATTGTGTCTGGCCATCATTGTAGTTATTGCTTGAAATTAGGTTTTTACACAGGAGTGAGACACCTAGCAACTCTCCAATCCAAGTCTTACCAGCTCTGGATATGGTGGACTACAAATTTCAGCACACAAGCTGACCCTGGGCAAGCAGGGGTTATAGAGTTCTGTCACTTTGGTTAGTTTACTGGACTACCGTGACATGATACTGGGCCACCTAGCTCATATTTGTAGCGATGCAGTTTACAGAAACACATGTTCACCTGTGTTATGTATTACTGTGCACAAATCAAACAAAGAGATTTCGGTATTTATCTTCTGCTAAAACCATCGCAAGCAGGAGAACAAACCAAACATGTCCCTCACATAGATTCTATCTCTAAATATGTCCCAAGATCTGTGGAACTACCCATAATCGGCAGGCAAAAGAGGACTTTGCTCATTCTAAAGTAGGATGCAAGAGGTTTCATGAGTTGGAAAGGCAGATAGCTGGAGAAGCCAGCATTATACCGGTCCTCTCGTTTCACTAAAACCTGAATTCAGCCTACAGTATATTATTATGACAAATGTCTGCATTCAACTAACTCCCAGCAAGTCACAAGCACCTAAACGGGAAGAAGGAAAAGCAAACTCCTGAACAAAGAGATCAGAATCAAATTGAGTTCAGCTTGTTTCACGCAAAATAAAATACAGAAGCCTCAGGCCATATTTGCTAAATTGACTAAGATGGTGTTATTCGTGGTTATAATAGCCGTATGGTATTGATTTCTTAATTTGCTGCTGAGGTAAGGGATTTGTTGTGCGTTTTTTAATTCAAAAAAGAAACTAATTGCAAGACTTGTTCTTTATACAAGGCCAAAACAGTGCCTAATAAAAATTAAATCAAATGAATACCCTTGTCCTTTGAATTAAGAACTGCTGTTTTGTTTTTTTAAGTGGCAGGGCTACTGTGGTAAAAGTCTGTTAAAATAGAAACACAGAAACACAAAATGTGTCAGCAGAAAAGGACTGCCAGGCCCACACAGTCTGCCCAATGTGCCTAGGTCTTTGCTATTTCCTACCGTTCCCCCCTCCCTAGGTCCAAAAGACCCCTGTGTTACCCATGCTCCCTTGAATCCCCCCACTGTACCTGTCCCCACCACCTCCTCTGGGAATTTGTTCCAGCTATCTACTACCATCTCCATGAAGCAGAATTTTCTAATGTTTCCTCTGAACCTTCCCCCTACTATCTGCACATCATGCCCCCTTGTTTTCGACTGCCTCTTTAGCTGGAAGATGTCCCCTACTGGCACCCTGTTAATACCCTTGATATATCTGAAGGTCTCAATCATGTCCCCCTTTCCCTTCTTTGCTCTAGAGAATACATGTTTAGGTATTTTAGCCGTTTCTCATATGACAAATGACTGAGTCCCTTCACCATTTTTGTCGCCCTCCTCTGGACCTGCTCCACTCTATTCACATCCTTCTTGAGGTATGGCCTCCAAAACTGGACTCCATACTCGAGATGTGGCTTGATCAGTTGCCTGTACGAGGGGCATTATGACCTCCCTCTTCCTGCTAGTGATTCCTCTACCAATACAACCCAGCATCCTACTGGCGCTTGCCACCGCCTTCTCACACTGCTTTGTCAGATTCAGGTCCAGTGAAATGATTATACCGAGGTTCCTTTACAGCTTGGTTACCTCTAGGGCATGCCCGCCCATTCGGTATTCCACTCCCTGGTTTTTCTTCCCTAACTGCATGAAATACATTGTATTATATTCCATATCCCTACCAGGGAGAACAGGATTCATGGTGCGGCATGGACTCCCAACCTCAGGATGGAAGTCTGTGGGGGGGGGGGGTGGGGTGATTGTGCACAGGTAGAGTTTTTGGCCACTGGGTCTTAACATGCTGCAACAACACCTTCCTGGGAAGGTGATGGGAGCGGACGAATATCACGAGCTCACCCACAACATAGGCCCTCCTCCTCCTGTGGACAAGGAAGAAAAACAGGAAAGAGGCAGACCTAAGACATCACTACTGTTTGGCTTCGCAGTTCCCGGACTGCATTGCAGTTATGACTGTCCAGTGTTGGGGCTGAGCAGCCACTAGAGGAATGACTACTCCAGTAGAGCGGCTGATGGAGGAGCAAGAATACATGGCTAAAAAAATAAATCAATGACATCTCTCTCTCTCTCTCTCTCAACCTCCCTATTAATGGTTCCAGAAATATTTAATTTCATTTTAATCGCTTTGTTTGTAAGTGTCCGTTTAAACAACCATGTTCAGGTTAAACAAAATACTAAAATGAAAAATTACAAAGTATTTTGTAACAACAAATACATATTAAATTACAAAGATTATTTAAAACAGTTACATTCCAATATAGTCACAAAGAAGTCACTCAATGAGGCTTTGAAAGAGTGGATACAGTCCCCATCACCACCAATCACTGTTTGTGGAGGTCTCCGCAGCACTCGTCTTTAACAGCAATGTCCATGTCTCAAGTTACACAGCTGTACCTCTTAGCCAATCTTTAAAAGACTAGCTTCAAAATCGTCTACTGCTGCAGCAAAACTATTGCTGGTACCAATCAGCTTTTAGACATCAAGGCTGGGTTTGTAGTTACAGTAGGTCCTGATAAATCTTTGAAAACAAGATATTTACAGACCCAATCCAGACTGAGGTTTTGCACTGCGGTTCTCTGGAGCAACAGCAGAGTACAGGCATGGAGTACTGTTTCTTTTATTTATTTTTTGTATTCTGCTTAACAGTTTACCTCCCTGGTACACCCACAACTGAGATGTATTAAGTCTTTTTCCTTCCTTTTACCTCAATTCTTTTTTTTCCCCCCATACTTTGGAAGTAACTATTTATGGAGTTTTACATAGGCAAACGAAGGGGAGGTTGGGATGTTCATAGGCGTCAAAGGCTACACATAATTTTCAAAATGGTAATTCAAAACATATTTCCCTTAGGGAGCCCTTTCATTTCCCACAGTGTGAGAACAAACAGTCGGTTAAACCTCTCAGCTGAACTTTTTTATGTGACAAATACAGTAGTAGTGGGTGTGACTTTTCGAATCATGTTCTCCAAATATATTTTTACACCAGCAGTAAATATCGGGTACTGCCACTGCTACCCTAAGCCACTGCACTGGCCAGCCATCACAGACCGCCCCCGCGACTAGTCTTCAATTACATCAATGATGCTGACCTTACATGTCTCTACTTTTTACATTTTTTCTGTCTTCTCTGCCCAGCGTGGCAGACATACCACCATCGGGCTGGATTTACCGTCCATCATGGGACTTGGGTAGAGGGGATTTACCCTTTTTGTTCCTTCTAGGCTGCAACTTTCCCAACCCTGTGGGGAGACCACCATGAGAACATAGGTCCACAGCAGGAGTGTACTGATGCAAGCTTCGCCCAAAAGCAACTCAGCACCCCCCCTCCCCATGTTGGTGTTTGCAAAGAACTCCAGACCCACTTGCTCTTGGGGAAGGGGGGCATAAGTGGAGGACTAAGGACGCTGCCGTAGAGGCCTAGGTCAGGAAGCACAGGCACACCCCAAGAAATGCCAAAATTTGCAAGTAGCATTTTATTAATAACAATAGTGTTTTATTATTAACAGTAACAATGAAAACATTTAAATTGTATAGGATAGCTCTTCATACAGGCAGTACAAAGAAAGTCCTATATCTGAGAATCTCCCAAACAAAAAAAAGTTGTCCTGATTATGTAAGATGCTTTTGCCTGGCAGTTCAAATTCTGCATCCTGGTCTTTTAAGATTCATCTCCAAGGCCAGCCTGGTGGTGCTGAGAGTGGAGGAGCTGCAGCCTGCATGCCACACCTCGTGCTACACCGGCTACCTGGGTTTGCAAATGAGCCCAGGTCGGCAGAGCTGGGCTGAGCTTCCTCTGGTGTGATTATGCTCTCCCAGGGTGGGTCCCGCATGCATGGCTCTTGCCATCTGTGGGTGTCTGGGTGGCAAATCCACTGGGGTGTTCTATGTGGCAAGGAGTCTGGAGTGGAGTTACGTTGCGTGCCCCGCCTCCGTGGCCCCATGTACACAGTCGCCCTTGGGAAGCTTGGGCTACAACTGGAAAATCCCCCTTCAGCTTCATGACTCCTCAGTCGGCTCCCGGTCCGGGCAGCCCTGTGGGGGTACCTAGGGTGGTCTCCATCCCAGGGGTGGCCCTGTAGTGAGGGGCAATTCAGCGGGTTAAGTCCCATGGAAACTTGGTGGGGGCCCGTCGCGAGGAGCAACTGGTGGGGTTAAACCCAGCGTGGCAGCGACTTGGGACCAAGGTGAGCTCTCCACCAAGGAGGGGACAAAACAAAACAGAAAATAATAAATAAATAAAAAGAATCTCCAGTCTTTCACAAAATGTACCACATTTTGTCAGATTCCTTCCTTAGGCCAGCCTGACTACCACATCCAGTCCCAGCAGGTGCAACAAAATAATAGACTTTGTCCCAGAGCTTGCTTCCTGTTGACAATTCTTTAAATAATCTTGGGGAGGTCTAAATGCAGTTCAAAGTCAACCCCTGGGTTCCAGACTGCCATCTCCTCTAATGAACCCAAACAGCTTTCAACGCTAATTTCTACAATATAATTATATACATTTGCAAATCAAGGGATCCCAGTTTCATATAAAAATTCACAGATATTCTTTTAACCACAGAGAAACAAGGGGGGGGAGGAGAATAGGAACAGCAAGTGAAGGAAGGAAGATAACAAGGGAAAATTGTCAGACCATCAGACTGTCCAATTCTTAAGTGCCACAAGAAAAATTTGATTGCTCAGACAGGCATGAGATAGACAAGTGACAAAAATAGGCGAGGACAAAACAGATCCTTGCTTTTTTACTTTCTCTGCATAACAAATGAGACAAGGTCTTACCCAACCCTGTCACAGATCCCACTAAATAAACAGCATAGCTAGGCAACTACCCAGCAGTACTATGGAGGAGCTTACAGTTCCCGATCTAAGTGCACTACAGCAAACTGTGCTACAGTGCTAGCAGCAGCATATCATATCGTATACAAATGTACACACTACCTTCTAAACAAAAAAAGAGGGGTGGGGCCACAACCCTCTATGTAACAAGAAAAGGTGATGTTTAGGCTTTTGTCACATTTAGGGGGCTCTGCCCCCCCCCTCCACACCCCTGTTCTGTTCAGTTTTTACAGTGGTATTCTGTAACAGTGGGGGAACTGTATGCGTGGCACAGAGGTAGTACACCATAAAAAAAACAGCGTTTTCAATTCACTCACATCTTATGGTGGGGTCCAGAGTCCTCCACGAATGCCCCTGTGTCTTCGCAGCTGCACCACCACCTGTACACCTATAGGTGGTGGTAGTACCACAATGCAGTCACTCCTCTCTACCAGAGGAGGAAAGCACCCACTGGGACAATCGATTCTCCTCCTCCCAGTAGGCCCTGATGACCCAGGCTCGTTCCTGAATCTGGGTCATTGGCGTCATGAGCATTCATGCTACAGCTGTGCCAACATTCCATGCCTCTACTTTTTAAACACAGTTGTGTGGGGGTGACAGAGAGCCAGCTTCTGGAAAGGATGCTTTTATCAGAGCTCCAGCACAGCAAGACCACAGTTCAAAATAAAAAAACAAATTCTTGCTTAGCAAACTTGACAAATGTTCTATCTTTTCTCTCCTGAAGACCTGTGGATTAGGATACCAAATAGAGTCGTGGGTCGTCAGAGGAACTAGCAATCGGGACCCACAAAGCCTAATGTCTCCCAGACAGTTACAGACACTGGAAATGAGGGCCTACCCGGGAGCTCCCAGCTGCATCTACATTCACTCCTCCGCGGCAGGCAATTCTGAGTCCGTTAGAGCAATGGATGCCAAGATCGAAAAAACCTGGTCGAAATTAGAGCTCCATGATGCAGCACTGGTCGAACTAGAAGCTTCGGTCACGGAGACTGGAGAAAAGATCAGTCGAACCTGTTAGCGCTGATGGTCTCTTACCAATGAAACAGGGCCATGAGGGGTATACTGAAAAATTTGCAAAATGAACTAAGGGCAGGAAATCTTCATCTCATGGGTGTACCGGAGGGAGTAGAGGGCACAAATCTGCTGGCATATCTAAAAGAATGGCTGGCTACCTCGCTGGATGTACCAGATAACTCTGAATGGGGACAACTGCAGAGGGCCTACAGAGTAAGCGCATGTGCCCGACCTGCCACCCTGAAGATACCGTGAACTGTCCTCCTTCACACAAATGAGCAAGAAACCAGGGTCCTGCTTCTTTTAGCTGCCCGGGCCGCTAATCCACTACTGATCAAGGCTAAAGATCTGAAGATCTTCCCAGACCTTTAATTTCAGACCAGGTCGTGCCTCAAACAGTTCAACGCAGTGCGACAGCAGTTTTGTTCTCTGGGCATTGTCCATTCATTTTTACTCCTGGCCCGGCTGCGAGTTACCTATGGGGGGGGAGGATCCTGGCAGTTCGCCGACCCGCAGGATGCAGGTCGATGGATGGAAAGAACAGAGGTCAAATTTGCGGCTCGACGGAGACCTCAACTAGCAGACACCGACTCAGAAGCCAAGGAAAGCTGAAGGGACACTCTCTTATCTGCAAGTTGTAATTTAAAAATTCCCTCAATGTGCTGCCTTTTCTTGCAGGTCTTACAGGGACTAATAATTAAATAACATTCACCCTTGGGTTTTGTTAGTTTGCAGCTGACCGTTTTAATTTTGGGATAAAAGTTTAATTTAGTCTACAGGACCCGGGGACTTTCAGTAACTTACAGTTTAAGGCTCATTATCATTTGGTCCTGTATTGTTACTCTCAACACTGACCAGCTCCTTAAGTTTGCCCTGGGGTGGATGTACATATCTGGTGGCAAGCAAAGCATGTAGGTCATACTTGTGGGAATGTTTGGGAATGGAATCCGCTGTGTTTAGTTAGAGAGATGTTAAAAGCATAATTTTCCCTATTTACCAGATATCATTGTAGAGTATATAGCACTCAGTTGAGTGTAGTTGACAGTTTACTTGAATTTCTCCCTTAAAGGTTACTACTCTAGCCACTGAAGCGGCTGGCAACACATGGACTATTATGGGACTTTAACACTGTTTGGCTCTCCCCACATCCAATTGTACCAGATTGCAGATCATTATTTAGAATTTCTTGTCCCCCTGACATGGGAGTGGGCTTACTGCCCATACTGTATTTGGAGTATCTGCATAAGAACAGTATAACCTGTGTTATTTTTCAAAAATGGCAATAAGCAGAAAGTACAACAACAACAAAAAAAACACAGTTGTGTGTCAACGCCTCTTTAAAGGGCTGACTTCAAAATCGGCTAATGCTGCAGCAGAAGAAACCTCTATCGCTTACAAGATTAACCCAAATTTCCCAGAAGTGTATTGAATTTTTTTTTCTGAGCATACTGTTAAGTTCAGCCACTAAGTATTAACAATCTTGTCACATCCATGGTACAGACACTCAGCTAACATCAATTAAAGGTCAGACTCCTCTGCTTTTCTTATCTCAGACAGCTTTCGTTTGCCCTACAGTCTCGTCCACCACCCCCTCCAATCCAAACTAATCACAAAATATGTTCTTTTTTATTGGGGATGACGAGATGAACCTTTGAAAAATGGGTCAGCCGTGACCACCTTTGGTTCACAGAATTTGTTTCCCCACTAACTCAGAAATAACCAATCCATTCCATTTTGTCTTGGTACTTATCTACCCTTACTATATAGACATGGGCAGTTGCAGTCAATACTGCCTTAGATGTGAGCCTATTCCACAAATGCACCCTAGTATAACACAGTGTAAAAGAATACTTCTCAATATTCTTTCTAACTCCTCCTACCATAATTGTCTTCTAATGCTGTTATCTTTTTTTTTTTTTATAATGTGTTTATTGGTTTTAAAATATTACATATAAACTTTACAGATACTCACTTTTACACTAACATCTCATTTTACATTCGAACAATACCATACACTAAACACAACAATACAAATACATCTTATTAAAACCTAGCCTACCTACACTATTTCCTAGTATAAATCCATTAAGTAATTACAATTCAAAAAGAGACAGAAAAGAAAAAACTAATCAGGTTAATTTATATCAGAATCACTTAACTAATCTTATTGCCCTTATACATGCTCCTAACGCACTGCGGGTATCTTAGTGTTCAGAGGGTATGCACTATCTTCTGGGGAATGAAACCTTTATGTTTTATATTCTATGTTTATCACATTTGTAGACCCTCCCTTAGCAAAGTAGCCTCGCCTGGTGACAGCGACGCAATCATGTGTTCCCATATCAACGGAAACTGTTCTTCCTCGTCTTTTATGATATACAAGCGCTCCAGAGCCAGTACCTGTATGGTCATAGTCTTCCACTGCTGGATCGTTGGAACTGATGCTGACACCCATATGTTCAGAATGCAGTGTCTGGCCAAAACCAGCAGGACCCCGACCCACCTAGGGTAGGGGACCCATTCTTCATGGTCTGAGTTATCAATCCCAAACAAAAGGGATACTGGCACTACCTCCAGTTGTCTCCCCCAAATTCTCCCTACTTTCTGTGCAGCCGATTACGTATCCAATTCTTTGTTACATCTACAGCACACAGGCAAGACCGCAGAGTTAAATTTGTGTACCATAGCTGGGGGACAGTACAACCTGTGGACAAACTTATAAAAGGATTCTTGGTATTTGTTACAAATTAAAATTCCTTTATGGAGTCTTAATCATAGCCAGTTCTGCTCTGAAATTTCTTTCCCCAGATCAATCTCCCATTGTTTTTTGTTTTCTGTGTGTGATCCAGGAGGGCTTGCCTTCCCAGTCGGGCTGCCCTGCCAATTAATCCCTCTGGATTTATTCTAGTTTCGAGTACTAAATGCTTCACGTGCCCCACTGGGGAATCAGGACATCCCTCTCTACCTGATGTTTTAATGTACGCCCTGGCCTGCAAAAACTGGAACTGATGGGCTCCAGGCAGCCCACGCCCTTCCCAGAGATCTTCAAAATGGGATCAGTTGCCCATTCCTCCAAATATCCCTGATACATCCCACCCCCTTGGCTTCCCATGTTTGAAACCCCCTATCCTCCAGCCCCGCCAAGAATCCTGGATTCCCCGCCAGTGGAAGCAGCAGGGTTTCATCCTGTCCCACTTTCATCATTCTTAATATTTGCTCCCAACTCCCCAGGACTGAAAGCACCAGGGGGTTCCCTGCGCCCACTCTGTTGAAAGCTTTCCGGCCTTCCTTTCCCAGATACGCAGGGAGTCTAACCAGGCCATCTCCCTCTTCCAAATCCATCCACCCCGCTGCACGGGGTCTAATGACCCAGTCACTTATGCATCTGTATTGTATGGCCACATAATAATTCTGAAGGTTCGGGAGATTTAACTCACCCTTTGAACTGTCTACCTGCAATTTGCGTAGGCTAGTCCTGGGTCAGCTGCCCCGCCACACAAAATCAGAGAAGGCCTTCTCCATCCTCTTAAGATATGCCTTAACCAACCCTATGTGCAACATCTGCATCACATACAGTACTCTTGGTAATATGTTCATCTTGAGCAGATTAATACGGCCCATCCAAGACACTGGGAGTTCCCTCCATCTCCACAATTCTTCCTCTATATTTTTGACAAGCGGGCATGGGTGTAGGCAGGCATACTCCAAGCACTCCATGGTGTGCAGTTTTATTTGAGAGGGGTAGCAAATAGGCTCTGAACTGTTCCCTTTTTCCATGAAAACTAAAAGAAAACACTGAACCTTTCTGTAATTTTATTCATCGGAGTCGAAACTAGAAGGACTGGTCCCTAATACTCTCTTTGCATCCCAAGGACAATACAACTTTACAGGCTGTATGACTGTACAGGTATGTGGGTGTCTTAGGGAACAATGCATGGCATTTGTATTTACCATGTATGGCAACAACCATTGTCATGAGATGCAAAGTTGTATTTATTGTGCCAAATGAGGTAACAAACACAGTCCTGGTGTACATTTGTATATTGTTGAACTACCCCCTTCCCGGGTGTAGCCAACCCTAACAAAGGGGGGTAGCAGTGAGTCTACTTGGTGTGCAGATCTGAAATCCCTGGCTACACCCCTGCAAGCGGGGTGTATTTAAGTAAGTACAAGGATCCCACATCCCGACCTATCTGAATGCCTAAATATTTGAAGGCGTTCATTACTTTCTTCAAGCCCCAAGTCCCCTGCTTTTCTTCCCTTCCTGTTTCTCCCTACATCATGATTTCAGATTTACTAAAATTAATTTTGTAACCAGAAAATACCGCACATTTCTCAATAATCTCCAACAGTGGGGGTACTGACCTGGATGGCTCCATCACATACAGGAGCATATCATCCACATGAAGTGTGACCTTGTGAGCCTCACCCGATCAACCTATTATCCCCCTGATGCTTGGGTGTTCCCGGATACCCACTGCCTGCGGTCCTATGGCTAAAGCAAACAGCAATGGGGAGAGGGGGCATCCCTGCCTCGTACCTCTGTGTAGTGCAATTCACTCTGTAAGGGAACCATTTACCAGGACCCTCGCTGTCGGGCTCCTATATATATATATATATTTTTTTTTTTTCCATGCCCACAAAGCTGTCTCCCAGGTCAAACCTCAAAAGAACCTCTACCAGGTATTACCACTCGATGCAGTTGAAGGCCTTCTTAGCATCCATCGACAGCACTACAGTGCTGCCCACAGACCAAGAGGCCCTCCACACCACGTTCAACACTTTGAGCATATTGTGATATGAACATCCCCCATTAATGAATCCAGTCTGGTCCAGGTGAACCAGCTCCGGTAGAAGTTGATCCAGGCATCTAGTCAACATTTTCGTTAGGATCTTAGCGTCACTATTTAATAAGGAGATTGGTCTGTAGGAGGAGCACTCTTGCGGGTCTTTTCCCAGCTGGGGAATCAAGCAAACTACCGCTTCATTAAAAGTAGTAAGAATTGCCCCCTCCTCCGGACCTCCACAAACACCCCCCACAGGGACTCAACTACCTGCTCCTTCATAACCTTATAATATTCCACTAGGAAGCCATCTGGGCCACTAGCTTTCCCCTTTTTAAAATTCTGAATGGTCTGTCTGATTTCTGTTCTGGTAATTTCTCCTCCCAGCTGCTCTCTTTGCTGTTCGAGATCTGTGGCAAGGTGATCCCATCTAAAAAGCTTTTTGCTTTGTCTAGTGTACCTCTACACTCCACTTGATACAAATGCTGATATAACTGCTTGAACTGGTCTGCAATTGCATTTTTATCTTGGGTAATATTCCCTTGTCTGGATTTAATCTCTGATATATGCGAATATGTCCTAAGCCCTTTTATTAGTCGGACCAACAGTGGGCCAGGTTTATTCCCCCACTCAAAGAACCTGTTTCTGGCAAAAAAGCAAGTTGTCCTGGCCTCACCCAGAAGAAAAGCATTAAGTGTTTCTCTAGCTACCGTCAGTTCTTTCAGTGCCTTCTCCGATGATCTCTTTACCATTTCTCTCTCCATTTCTCCAACCCTTTGTTCCAAGGTCTCCCTTTTAGCCCTCTTCTCCTTCTTATGTTTTGCCACACAATTTATAATGGCTCCCCTCATATATGCTTTACCAGCATCCCAAAATATCCCAGCTGACTGTACCGAGCCTTCATTTGTCTCCTTATATCTCCCCCAATGATCCTTTAAATACTACAAAAAGTCCCTGTTGCCCAAAAGATATCTGGGGAATTTCCAGGGTGGGGGGCCCATCTTTACCTTCTCCCACCCCACATGTTAGAATAACCATAGCATGATCTGATATGACAATCGGACTATAGTATATGGTTACGGTTTATTATGAATAGAAAGCCGTGGCTTTCAAAATCTTGTTGTAGGACAGTTCAAAGGTCAAAAAAGTTGTTGTACTATTGCTCTGACATCACATCGATAGTACAACTTTTTACCCTTGAACTGTTTCCCAACTGGCTGAAACATCGAACTTTTAAAAAAAATGGGCAAACATGGCGGCAACACTTAGCGAGCGGCTGGGAGAGCGGGTAAAAGGTTCTTTGGAGACGGACTCTGCCATAATTGGCTCCGTGTTTCCAAACATTCAGTTTGTCCTTTTTAGTGTTTGTAACAACACTACCTTGGTTCATGTTTGTGGTCGGCAGCACAGCGGGACAATGGTGAGAATGGAGATACTCAAGTCGGCAGCAGGCGGCGTAAGTAACGCTGGACTGGTAGAGGCAAAGCAGTGTGTGTCTGAAGGTGTACACAAGGTAAGAAATTAGACCTCAACTTTGTGAATTAAACCTGACCACATTTTGGGAGGAACCATATACTATATAAAATAATAGATGAGGAACTGTGCACCAACAAGGCTGTGTGTTTCCATCGCGGGTGGTTGATGACATCATAGGGACCTCTCGAGCTTCGCTCTCGAGGTCTATGATGTCATCAACCACTTCGATGGAAACACAGCCTTGTTGTGCACAGTTCCCTAGTCATTATTCTATATGTGCTGCACCTTCAGCAGCCTACCAGACCAGCTTTGGGGTATATATAGATAGTCTATTCTGGACCATGTTTTATGTGGGTTAGAAATGAAAGTAAATTCCCTTTCCCCAGGATGGAATGACCTCCAACTATCTATCATATCCAAATCTAGCATGCTATCTAGCCACTGCCTCAGCCCTCCCTCGTGCCTTCATTTCTGAGTGGTCTAACATCGGGTTCATCATGGCATTAAAATCCCAACCCATAATTAGCCCTTTGAATTGTTCTCTAACTAGGGTATCCAAAAGGTCCTGGAAAAACATAGGGTCGAAAATAGCCGGGGCATATACACTTCCCACTGTGACAGTTTCTTCATATAATGTGCCCTCCACAAATACATACCTGCCCCCTTCCTGATCGGTAACCACCCAGGAAATCACGAATGGTAGGTGCTTATTAATTAACACCGCCACCCCTCTTTTGTGTGAGCTAAATGATGAAGCATAACACATCCCCACCCATCCTCGCACCAGCTTCTGATGCTCCTGTGGAGTTAAGTGAGTCTCCTGTAGGAGTGCCACCTGAGCCCCTTGCCTGCATAGGGCCGTAAGTAAACTTTTTATTTTCACTGGGGACAAGACCCCTCTTACATTCCATGATAACACAGTTAGATTTTTAGCTAAAGACATGACACACATTCAATAAATTTTTTTATCCTGCTTTTCTCCAATACCCACTTATGTTGAGCATTCAGTATGTAATTTACCTTTTGACTTCAGTGATAGGATAGGAAAGGTAAAAAGCTGCCCTTAAACTGCAAGGGCGTAGCCGTCATTAATATTTTTTTTATTTTTTTATTTATTTTAGACAAATATCGGATTTACAACCTTTGAGTCAGAGACTCATTTACAAAGGCACCTCGTCACAGGGAGGGGAACAATCTAAATGTGCGGTAATACAGAGGAGAACAGTACAGGTGAATTACATGCAACATACAGTACAGAATCATTAAAATCCTCAAGTGCCATTTAAGTATTTGGGTTTCATGGGAACCCACAAGAGGTCATCGGGTTCCCAAGGGGACATCCAGGATACAATGTCGCATATAAAACACTCATGCAAGCAAACATGCTGCAACAAATTTAACAGTAAACCCCCAGCTTATATACAAACTCCCCGATGTGTCCCTCCTCCCTCCCCTACAAACTGCCCTATAACGTTCACCATTCAAAATGGAATAGCTGTTCCCACCTCACTGCAGACATCCCATTCCCCACCCCCCGATGTTCTACATTTATAATCATGTATAAGCGTCCCACACTTAAATATGGAAAATGCAACATTAATGTTCCCGAGGTCACACTTCATACTGCTATTTTCCTTCCCTGTAAAGGCCAACACGAGGAGACAGGCCAGTTATTACTAGGCCCTTCTCTTTCCTATGGTGTCATAGGCCTCTAGATTCCCATTCTCTTTTGCACTTAGCAATCTTTTCCTCTTCGATTTTTCAAAATTATACTGTACCTTCCCCCCAACCCCAAGAGTTCCTTAGTTCTTCAGAGGATCATAAGGACAGCAGGGACACCTGCAGCACCTCGTATCTCAGGTGACTGCAAGGCATCCCCACCAACCCAGACTCACTTCCCATACTGTTCAGGAATCAGCTGCATGCACCATCCGTTATTCCCCTCGTAAAGGTCTTCCTGTACAGTGCAAGTCTCTAGGATCACCACTTTCTCTACTAACAACATCAGATGGGCAAGTGTATTATCAATACATTCTTCACCCCTTTAGTTCGTGCAATCAAGTGCCAGTAACCCGTTTTTTTACTCCATTTCTCTATCCCCTGAAGGGGTCTGAAGTTTCATGAAGCTGGCTTTCGAGGGACTCATAGGGGCGAAAGAATGGGGGAGAGGAAAACACCAGGGGGCCCTAGAGGTCATCATATCAATCTTTAGACCCCAACTTTTTCATAAATGATTCGGTCATTTACTAAGTCATAGTTGTTTAAATACAGCCCAGCGTATCACGCCTTCTCCGCATGCCATTTACATCTTAGCTGTACAGTTCTCCACATTCAGCCTACTTTTTTCTTAAGATCTTCAACGAAGCTAATGGCTCTCTGAGTCTCCCAAAAGGAGTAAGTCACTCCTTCGTGTTTGATTTTTAGAACCGCAGGATATACCAGGAATCCCTCTACTTTCATTTCTCTAAGTTGATTGAGCATAGGGTTGAACGCCCGGCGTTTTTTAGTAATCGGTTAGAGTAATCTTGAAACAAATACAGCTGTGCCTCTTCATATTTTAGCTCCTTTATGCCTCTGTAAGCTTTCAAAACAACCTCCCGGGCCTGGTAATTATGGAACCGTAGTATAATTTGTCTGGGAGGCTGTCTCACTGGTGGTTTTGACGCCACTGCTCTGTGGGCCCTCTCCAGCTTTAGGCGCCCATTCTTCGGTGTGATTCCCAGCAGTGTCGGGAGCTTTTCCTAGCAGAAATCAAGAAAGTCTGGCCTCTCTTTGCCTTCCGGTACGCCTCTGATTCTCAAATTTAGTCGGTGATGATAATTCTCCCGATAGTCATGTAGATCTTTCAGTTTGGCCAACTCCTTCTCTAGCGCCGTAATACACCCTGACAGTGGATCTGGTACATCCTTAGATGCGCTCCTCTGCTTCAGTAATCCTTGAAGCCTGGGCAGTTGACTGCTCCACAATAGCTTGTAAACGCTTTTACAGTTTTTGCTCCATCTTATCTAGATGTGTTTCTAGTGCTTCCATGATCTGTGCAGTTACTTCTCTGCCAAGCGAGGCTATCTTGGCCGCCGAACGTGAAATGGGGCCCATCGCCTCAAGCTGTTTAGCAGTCAGTTGTGTTTTGACATTTTTGGCTGCTGTTCGCTGCCCTTTTCCAGGGTTTGAGACCAAATACTCTTCCATTCTTGTTCCTTCCTTCAGCTTATGCGTTTTTTAGGTTTTCTTAACTTTGGATGCCTTTGATTTAATACAGATTTAATATCGTGAAGTTGGGAGCTGCAGGAGACCACGTCTTTACTCCTTGCTGCTCATCAGTGCCCCCTGCTCTTACCTTTTATGCATTTAGTAGTTTTATCTGATTAGGCAGAGCTAGTCCTGCCTGCAGTTTGAAGGCCGTTGTCAATACTGCAGTGTATCAATTAATATTTGTATTTACCCCTTTCTCTCTCTCTGTAGATGTCTCGTGTCGTTTCCCCTTGCTTTTAAAACCAGCTCCATCTGTAGTTCCCATGTTGAGTCTTCATCAGCGTTACAACTGGTGATATCATCAGCTGCAATCAGACTGCGGCTCCTAATGCTGACACTGCTACTTGCATGGGTTGCTGCACTGATGAAGATGAAGCAGCTCCTCAAAGTGCTCAATTTTCACCAAAGTACAGTAGCAACTCACACAAGTGAAGTCTGTTCGCTGATGACACCAAGTTGGGGGTGGTGGTGGACGATACAGCAGGCTGGCAGGGCTGCAAGATGACCTGATCAAGCTGGTGGAGTTGTTGGAAGTGTGGCAGTCAGGGTTCAATGTGAAAAAGTGCAAAGTACTGCGCTTTGGAGCAAAGAACCCAAGAAGGGGTTACCAGCTTGAAGGGGGTGCAACTAGGTACCACCAACGAGGAAAATGATCTAGGGAATGGTTGTAACGGGGAAAAAGAACAATACAGAGCAGTGTAGGGGGCAGCAGGATGCTGGGATGTATCGGGAGAGATCTCTTCCAGGAGCATGGAGGTAATCTTGCCTCTCCACAGGTCACTGCTCAGGCTAAACCTTGAGTACTGCGTGCAGTACTGTCACCCATATCTGAATAAGACTGTGAGAATACTAGAAGGGGTACAACGCAGGGTGACTAAGATTATCCAGGGATTGCAGGACAGGCCATATGAGGAGAGGCTGAGGGAACTGAATATGTACTCCCTGGAGGTGAGAAGAGATCGGTGGGATATGATTGAGACCTTTAAGTACTTAAAGGGGATAAACAAGTCAGGTACTGAAGGGATTTTCAAGCTAAGGAGGGGAAGGGACATGAGAGGGCATGGCCTTAGATTGGAGGGGGGAAGATATAGGAGGGAAATAAGGAGACACTTTTTCACAGAGAGGGTTGTGGCAGAATGGAATGCTCTGCCAGAGGAGGTGGTATCCTGTAAGACAGTGGGTAGTTTCAAAAGGGGATGGGACAGAGTGTGTGGGGGGGGGTAACTGGGAAGGGGAGGGAGTGGGGCAGCTGCAAGGTAAGGGCGCTAGCTGCACACTCGAGCAGACTTGATAGACCAAGTGGCCTATTTCTGCAGGCAAATTCGTTATGTTCGTAAGTAGCAACACTGGCATTTCATTTTTTTTTTTTTATTATACACACTACTCTTCTTGCAACTCCTCATCGCCCCTGGTAATCTGGCCACACTAGCACTCTCTTTCGTGACCTCAAGGCTTGACTACTGCAATGCTGTCTATCCTGAGACCAGTGAAGATATGCTATGACACCTGCAGCTGGTGCAGAATGCAGCTGCTAGGTTCCTGACTGCCCTTTCAAGGTCTAGTCATGTCTCCCCAGTGCTGTGTGAACTGCACTAGCTGACGGTGAAGTGGCATAACTCCTTTAAAGCTGGTTTACTAATTTACAAGGAACTACATAGGCTGGGCCCGGGTTACCTGTCTGATCTTACGCATCCTTACATTTCCTCTCACCCTCTCCTCTCCACCGAGTAGAGCCTTCTTGTCATTCCCATGGTCAAGCTTAAAACCTCGGGGGACCAGGCCTTTGAAGTGGCGGGCCTAGTCTTATGGAATTCTCTCCCGAAGGCCCTGGGGAGGCCCCTCGGTGGAAGCCTTTAACAAAGATCTGAAACCCTATCTAGTTGCACAAGCTTCTTGGGACTGAGAGTCCCAATTTTAAACTGGTTCCCAGTACTTACTGTATTTTAAGTATTGTCTATTTATGTTTTAATGATGTTACTGTTCTGTTCTTTCTGTATTTTTGCAATGGCACTCTGAACCTCCAGGATAGGGCGCCATACAGAAATAAAGCTACTGCTGCTACAACTACTACTGCTGCTGCCTCTCCAGTATGCTTCCTCCGAGTGTACTAGGCGCCCAGCTGAGAGCCACTTCGTCTTGTACCAAGGGAATACGTTTACAAGGTTTCAACTCAATTTACCAGAGTAAGTTACATTTCCACATAAACCTACCATTCCAAAGGATAAGTTATCAGTTCTTATGCTACAAAATATATTCCATTATACTGGGCTCTGAGCTGTGCAACCTGTCACTCTTGGCAACGTATATACATGGTAAAACAAAGTCACAGTTCAAAGAGACTACTGAATCTGAGGAAAGAAAACTTTTTGAACTGCAGAGGGTGGGAAGGGGGGCAAAAACCTTGATGCGATTTCTTCAGTTCATTTTAGGTTCACTGCATAAAAAAAAAAAAATAGTAAACTGGGCCTGTTGTTGTCATTCTGCCTTTTCTAACATAAGTGTTCTTTTCAAGTCAATGTTACAGTAAATTCAAAATCAACTGCCTCAGATCGTCGTACTTAAACTCAATATGACACTCCATGTTATAACGTCTTCTTTTAAAGTCGCAGCCTGCCATCAATCTTTATTCAACACCCAAAGCTGTGAACCAAGTTTGTTCCAATACTGGGGAAGCAGGAGGAGAGGGGGGGAAAGGGTCAAACTAACCCTTCAATACTGTCGAATATTCTATTCTGTATTTGTTCGGCATGGTGTGCATGTTGCCTTCTGTGCAAATGAATATTGTTCTAGGATTCTTAACTCTGTGTTTAGCTGCCAAAGGTGAAATTCAGTCTATACTTACTGTATGTAAAAACCAACAATGCGGAGCAGGGGGTACAATAATCCACTTCCTGGCCGGCAACTGGGAAGGTTATTGTTTTATACAGCACTGCTCCTGGGTTGTGTAGTACAGTGTCTTAGTAACCTGTAGTAACTTGGGAAAGAAAATATTCAAATGATTTCATAAAAGTTTGATGATAATCTAATGGTAGTGACAGAATTAAAGAAAATGATGAAGAGATTAGCCAGTTATGAATAAGGCCTCTAACTAGGTTGGGTTAAGCCTAGCTTTTCCCCCCTCTTTTCGTACACAGCTCCCTGCTACTGTTCACTATATCCAGTTTCTGAAGCAGTAAGCTGGTGATCATATTAGTAAATTCTAGGATGTCAAAAAGCCAACAGCAACAGGTCCTGTATAAAAACAGCAAGTCCCAAGGGCATTCAGGATCTGCACTTGTGCCCCATGTCAAAGATGAAAGAGCTAGGCGACAGCAGCTATTCCCCAAAGCTGCGTTCTACTGCACTCATACATGTGTGATAGGCTTGCTTCAGACGCCCTTGATCATCCTAAGCAGCGTTTTTCCTCTCTCTCTCTCTGCTTGTCTCCAGTAGAGCAGCATTTCGCAACCCCCACCTTTTCAAATGGAGACAATACCAAAGGAGACCAGTGGGCTGGGGCTAACTCATTATAGAGCTCTCCGTTCTTATAACCCCATTATCAGAGGAACAGTAGTGTTTTTTTATTTGGAGGGGAGCTGCTGTAACAGAGCTAAGTAACATTATTCTCCTCGCTCACCTCGTTCTGAAATGATGGGCCTCTTTGATTTTTTTCCCCCTCCCTGCTGCTGATCCACTGTGTTTCAGTGACATGCACCAGACTGCAGCAACTCTCTCTTTGTGGTCCAATCAATAGGCAGCAATTTAAAATAAATCACTCTCAAAAGGCTCTGCTCAAGAGCAGATAGCCCATACAGAACTGCATTATTCACCTTGGTGTAGACTGTGCTGTGCACTCTAAGGCCACGGGGAGATGAAGGTGTTGCCTAACAGTTTCTGTACATGGTGTCTTCCCCAAGATTGAGAGCCATAACGGAATACTGTTTATAGAAATTCTATTCGTAGAGAGAAATTTTTAACATATGGCAACTCCTCTCTCCAAAACTAGCACGTGATATGGTGAGCTCGGGTCTGAACAAGGTAGCCTGGTTGGGACTTCTTCTTAACACTTCACGATAGGCAGATTTCTAGTAGAAGCACTGTCTGGCCAATATACATCTTCCTTAGGGGACGCAACAGTATTTCCACGTTTTTCTTCTCTAGGTAGGTGGGTAATATTTATTTATATGGTGCCCAATCCCAGAGACTCTGCGAGCCTTACACAGAAACAGGAAGGGTAACAGATAGAATCCATAAAAAAAAATACATAAAAATACATTTCATAAATACAGATTAAACAATAAATACAGTCTTTATAACATAAAATAGCTCTAGTTAGTCCAGGTAGGCCAGCTTAAAAAGATGAGTCTTTAGACCCCTTTTGAAAGTCTCCACCGTCGGGGCTTCCCTAACAAAGCTGGGCAATGAATTTCAAAGGGTTAGTGCAGCGACTTCAAACGCTCAGTCACCGGATGTTTTTAACCGGCCCTTGGAACCGCAAGGTGGACCCGAGTGAAGAAGCGGTAGGAGTAGATCAGTCAAGTAGCCAGGGCCCAGATTGTATAAATACCACCAGGGTTCTAGTAATCCTAGGGGAACCCATGGGTTACCTTTATTTGAGAACAAGCAAACAGGAGAGACATGTTGATTGCAGCACCTTTTGGATCCTTTCCAACTAGTTACCAGCCTATCTCTATGCGAAGGTTAAATATTCTAAATAAGACGTGACAGGATGCGATTCTGAGAGTCTGAAACAAGTACATTAACATAGGCCTGAGTATTCTGTTTTTTCCTCATTTAGCATTCTCTTTATCACTGCCGGTCCTCCTGCCCTTCTTATCCCTTTTATTGCCAGCCAACGCAAGCAAGACTTTGCAGTGGCAGCAGACTGGAAGGTTGAGGGTTCTAGCCCCACACCAGAACTGGGGTAAAACTCAAGACTGACACTGTAGTGCAGCATGAGGGAGTTGCTGCACGACTGAGCTACCATCTTTCGGATCACACGTTAAACCGAGGACCCATCTGCCCATTCTGGTGGTTGTTCAGGTAGACGTTAAACATCCAGTGATAATGTTCGATAAGAGTCGGGGAATTTTCATGGTGTCCTGGTCAGATTTCCCCCTTCACTAAAATACTACCATCAGCGTAATCTGGTTCAATTTCATAACTGAAAAAAGTTCCTGGGGCACAGAAACAGGGAGCTCTAAACACATAATGAGTGCACCTACCTCAGGAGCATGTGTAGTTAACAGAGAAAACCAATACTCTAGAATGCAAAGGAGGGGTGGGGAGAGATGCCAAGGGAGGCAGGCACCTGCAAGGATCACTAGATGTGGCGGTTGGAATGTATATGCTTGCTTGTGTGTATTGCATACTGGCATGTATAGGTGGGTGTGTATATAAATAATATATATATATATATATACACACACACACACACATACATACATATACACACACAGACACATGTAGGTATGTATGGGTGTGTTATACACATATACATATATAAACAGGTTTGTGTGTGTATATCTATATACAAACACACACACACACACACACACACACACACATATATATATATAGGCACATGTGGTTCTATGATGTATGTATGTGCAGGTATTGGTGTAAGTCTGTGACTGTGGGGATGCTTTAGGTGCATCTCTACCTTACAGAGTTTGGGAACTTTTCACCCTTAGCAGAACACTGCTCAAAGTATTTCCAAAAAAACGAAAATCAGTCTGTGATTAAAATAAGAAGTTTAAATGCAAACTTGCTGATGTTTCCTGACAGAAGTGCTGGAGTCGGCATGATGCAGGGATTACCATTGGACATGGACAATTTGTTATGATTAAAATAGATGGCAGTTGCTTTCAGCTAAAAGCTTTTTCAGCTTTTACAAACTCAATTTTAATTCTAATATTTAAGAGAAATGGGAACAAAGTGCATGGGAGCGTATCTGTTAACCCACTTCCTCCCCGCACAGGTCAGCTCAGGCCTCGGAGTCTCGTGGCAAACAAGACTGAAAGCTTGCTCTTGCTGCGCCACATTGTTCTTAGGCCTCTTCGGCTCTAAAGTAGACCTGGAGCCTCCTCCTGATCAAAAACTTCCACTGTGCATGGAAATCCAGGGAAGCATGTAGAGCTTAAGGCCACTACTGAAATGGGAGAAATTTCTTCCAGCTCTGGATACCCCAACATTCAGCAAGAGCCTTCTCCTTGTAATCAGTTTTATTTATTTATTTTTTTTAAATCTGTTTATCCCTCTACACCCCACCAGCCCCGCATCCTCGGGAGCACCTTGGAATCTACTGCTGTAAGCCACCTTACCCGGTCTGTCGCTGGTCCCCCATGGAGCCTCGGTTTACCCCCGGCAGGGATAGGATGGGGCCCCTACACCTGAAGCCAGGTTTTGTCGGTCCCAGGTAGCTGGATGCATATGAGGGCTAGCTCCTGGAACTCCATCTCCCCGGGGCTGGCACGCATTTTCCCGATTTTCTGTGGAGTCGCGAGTCCCTGACATCATGGTGCTAACACTGACGTCCTACCCCTTGCTGCCTACAAAGCCCCAGATCTACATCAGAGACCAGCTCAGCACTTAAGGCGCTGACGTCCTGCTAGACCCCAGGCCTCCGCGAGGTCCAGCAGACCTCGAGCTGCATTCCCCACCTCCCCAGAGAGGCGGGGCTGTTGTGGGATGCTGCAGTCTTCTCCCCAGCTGGCCCTCCAACGACCCAGGCTTGCTCCCAAACCCGGGTCACTGGCGTCACAGACAGAAATCCAACCGTTGCGCCGGTGGACCGGCCTTATAATCCATTTTTAGCAGGAGCTACAGTCAAGCAGTGCAAATAAGGAGTGGGCCAGATAAGTGCTGTTTTTTTTGTTGTACTTGTGTGTTGGGCAAACACTGCGCTGTTAAAGCGTGGTGAATCCAATAACTAAATTGCTGGAGTGGGAACCAGGAAAGGGGGGGGGAGAGAGAATCTGCCAGAGGCACAGTTGAGGGGGGCAATTTGGCAGTGTCACTGGAGGGCTGGGGGACCACGAGGCTACAGACAGCCAATACAGCAGCTGTAGTCTTAAGGTGCTTTTACACAGCGCCTACCTGAAACGCTATGGTCCCTAAGCGTTTCACTCTGCTTCCGGTACAGCGCTACATGCTGATCTCTGCATCAGTCTCTTGACCCTTCCTGTGTTTCAGCCGTGTTTTCAGCTAGCCAAGAGATCCCGAGATTTCATCAATTTCAGTGTCCTACCCGAGTGCAGCTAAATATATCATCAGCTACTAAAAAGAAAGCTGAACTCTGGGAAACTAGTTAATTTTCAGAAATGGGGGGGGGTGTAAGAGGTAAATTAAAAGCGCTCTGAAAGTAGCACCATGATATTGGGCATGCGCTCATGCACATTCATAATGAATATTCATAAGCACATGCCCAGTTTCACAGCGCCACTTCGGGAAGCTTTTTTTTTTTTTTCAAATATACAAGTATTTATGTTCTCCTCTCGGTGGGCCGCAGCTGCCTCATCAGCCAACCCTACCAGACTCCAGGGTCATTCAGGATCTTGTGATGCCTTGCGTATTCCGGCAGAGCCCCAGACCCGGTCCGGAGGCTTCATCCTGCCATGGCCCCAACCGTGTTTCCTGGTTTTCTCCCCGTTTTTACCCAGAACCTCAGACACAAGAGGCACATGTATATGGTGGTGTGCATGCGCCCCCTTGCCTCGGCAACGGCCCTATCCTCCAACCCCATTGGCCTAGCACCCTGGCTCCCTCAGCAAGGCAGCCAAGAGCCGAGGAAAGCTCAGATCCCTCCCCGGAGAGGAGAGCTAAATCCTGCACCACACCTTCCCCCTCCATGCCAGCCACCGACAGCTCATGCTTGTTCCTGAACACGGGTCGCTGGTGTGGCATGAGGGAAGGCGTCCAGCGCCTCAACCCTCTGCACCACCGGGCCAGCTTCAGAGCACTTTTATGTACTTTTTACCCCCCATTTCTGAAAATTAACTAAGTTCCCAAGTTAAGCTTTCTTTCTAGTAGCTGATGATATATTTATCTGAACTCGGGTAGGATATGGCACGCACGAGCAGTAGGCAACAAGGGATCCAGGAGGGTCTCGTGAGACTCTCTACTGGATCGATGTGAATGCTCATATTGTTTACACAGGTGATTGCTATGATGCAAAAAGATACATAAACATGGCAAACCCAGAAAAGCAGGGAATGCCGACAGAGAGAGTGCTCAACTGTGATGCAGTGCGGCTCCCCTGTACATGCCAAACAAGGTAGCATTCCAGTTGCTCTGCACCTCTCATAATGGTGCAGAGCCTGTAATGTAAAAGGGCCTTTAGGGATATAACTGAGATTGAGCAGTTTATCTTTCCTTTTTTACCAGGAGTCACAACCGAGTGGTGCAATTAAGGAGTAGGTCAGGTAAGTACTTTCTTTTGTTTGTTCTTGTGTGATGGGCAAAATTCAATTGAACTGTATCTCAGAAATGCAGACAGTCTATAAAATTCAACTATTTCATTGTCTGCATTTCTGAGATACAGTTCAAATGATATTTTATTACATGTGCTAAAGGGTATAAAAAGCAAAGCAAATAATTGTTCTGCCTCCTAAATAACAGGAGACCATCCAGCAGCACCTTCAAAAATGCACTGACCAGAAATCCTATGAAAACTACCAAATTTGTATTCAATCCATCATGGAACACACAGCCAACGAACAGGGGTCAGTCTAATCTCAGAAGCATCACACTGACGCAACTGAACTCCATGTCCTCCGCTCAGAGGAAGGCATGGAGTCCAAACGTGTAACATTTCAGAGATTCAGCTGACCTCTGCCCCTTGATGAACACTGAATACAAATGTGATGCTTTTCATTTAAGTTTTATGGTTAGTGCCGTTTTGGGTACTATATGTGAAGCAACATCATGGCATAGAGATTTTCTGCATTCTAACATGCACACAGATGCTGGGAAGGGAAAGGTGAAAGCCACCAGTACCCAGAAGTACACTCCTGAGAAGGAAGTTGCAGGAAATGTGGGGACTTGACTGCAGCACACAGCGGGCACAGATCTACAGCTACAACAATCTCCTCTGATCCCTCCCCACAGCAGTGCTCTCAATGACCAAGCTTACGGCTGCTGTACTGCACCCCCAGCACCAATTCCACTAAACAGGAGCCTTAATTGTCAAGGAACTTCTAAGTCGTGTGTTATGACATGACCACATAGCCCTTGGCTGTAACAAGATGTCAGAGGAGAAGGGGGGTGATAAATGCAAAGAAGGAAAGTTTGGATTTTCTATGAAGCAGTAATAGAGGCTGAAAAAAAAAAACTACATACAAAGCAACCGGGGGGGGGGCTAGAACCAAACCGGGAAACCTGGACGAAGGGAGAACAGCTGAAATGGCACAGAAGCTTTCAGCACACAATCTGCTGTTTCACTACTCGGAAAATATGCCTTTTGGTAGACATGGGGGTGGGGACTCTAAAGATGGAAAATGACACCTGGAGGGGTTTAAGTAGCTTTAGGCATCCAAACATATGCGTCTCAAAAAAAAACCAAAAAAAAACCCTGCCACATTCTGAACTGCAAATGGCTCACAAGTGAAAATGAAGCATGAGCTTCATTAGGAGCCTCAACACGATCTCCTGGCTGACCCCGACAAAACAGGACTATATATTGTGCAATAAAGCTATTAGCACTCTGAAAGGTATTTAGATTTCAGGACTCCGAGGTGCAATTATTGCTTGGCATCTGAACCAATTCTCAGCACAGTATGATACGAGATTAATAAATGACACCTCCCTCTGCATAACTTTTCTCTCTCTCGCTCTTTCACTACTAATTTTGGTGGCACGGGTGGCTCCCCGTAGCTGCAGGGTACTATCAGTAGGCTAGCTCTTCAAGTAATAGTAAGGCATGAATCAGCATAGTCATGAATCAAGCAGGTTTTATCTATCAGCAAGTGCCCAACGTGAGATGGCAGCCTGCAAGTCATCAGCTAATGCTGTCCTTTCCCAGCTCTGTCTCCCTAAGAAAGCTGCACTACAAACTGTGGCTCTGTTTTTTTTTATTTTCGTTAGTCCCTGTACTGGGTTACCCATCATTTCCTTGCCGTCTGCCTTACTTCTGATCTTGTACACCACCCATTTGCCTTGGGCACCTCCTGCTGCACATCCATGCTGAGCCTTGGTTGCTCTATCTAGTCAGGGAAGGCAATGGATCCCATCGAGAACTCGGTACCAGGAAGGATGGGGAGGGGGTTTCTATGCTAGCTGAGTGTTGGCAGTATTGGGCCATCCTAATAACCCTGTGGCAAGTATGAAGAGTTTTCCCTACTTACGGCCTACCCACTGCCCCGATATGTGATGAGCATATGTTTGTGACAGTACTGGTGGAGGGTGCCAGACAGCGACAGGTCACCTGCGCTGCCAGAGGTACCCCCCTCAGAGCTACCCCAGATGTTACACAGGGAGCAGTGCTGGTAACCCACTTCACCCAGGGTGTTTATCTGCTGCTGCTTCCTTCTCCCTGCCAGCCTCCATTCCTGTTATTCGGGCTCATGGTACAAACTGGGCTTGCCAGGGTGCTAGTGCTGACCTCCACCTCTCAGCGCCGTGAAACCAGCTGGCAGTTCACGTTCATGCAAATACCTGATCTAAGGCTACCCTGCTCCGAAAGGTATGTGAACTGTGGGTGCAGTGATGAAGAATTCACATTTATATAGTGCTTTTCATACACACTGCATCCTAAAGTGCTTTACAAGCAATGAGAAAGACTGGTAGTGAAATGACCGTGAATGTGTAGTGGCAGCCATTTCACGCATCAACAACCATACACAGTCTTGGAAACTGAATGAATCGTACTGCACTCAGAAGCCAGCATTTATTTTTTATTTATTGAAATGTTTCACCAGGAAGGCACACTAAACAACAAGTTGCTCGTTTCACGGTGCAACCTGGTGGGGGGGGGGAGGGGAATAACATGAGGATATGACAGATACAGTGTGTACATACATTGAATGGATAGAGAACAGTTACAATTTGTGTAGGAGTAAAGACAACATAATGCAGCAGCAATACAATGCAGGCAATACAGTTTGTGATAATTCAACAAAGGAATTAAACAGTATTGGAAACAATAAAACAGGCGATAAATATAAACTAACAGAACAATTGTAGTGCTATGAAATACCAAGAGAGGTCTCAAGGTAGGACACAAGTGGTGTAAGTAAGGGAAAAGGAAAGGTGGGGTGTGGAAGGGGAAAGGATGGGGGGTTGGCTGCAACTCCAAATTGACCCTCCAGGATGTTGTGAACCTGCCAGGGGAAGGGAGTTGGCAGGCAGGAACTAAGTACAGGAGTTAAGGAGGGTTACAGCAGGAAGTGAGGAAATTGTGGAGAGCAGTGCCAAGGGAACAGGTGAAGGAGGAATGCCTTAATTGAGGGGGAAGGGAGTTCCAGGTTTTAGGTATTAGCTCAATCCCTGTGTGGGACTAGAACATATGACCTTCTGACCCGGAGGCTTTTGCGCTACCAAATGAGCTATGCTGACAGCTACCTTCCTACCTGATGTCTCTCCTCAAGAAATTTCCAACAAGTGGCTAATCCAGTTAAAGGAGTACAAATACAGTATGTACCAAGACTGTATTAGCCCTTCTTACAGCAGAATTCCTTGTGTCTTGTTCTGCAGAGATTTCCCATCCCACATTCTTTCTCCATCCTCGTAAACTCATGCAGGAACTCAAAGGGCACCAATGCCTCTGCGCACTCTATAAGTTGACAGTGGTTCTAGAATAAGTACTCTTGTAAAATGGGTTGTGCAAATCCTGATACCTGACTGGTTGTTACCTGTACATCAGATTAGTCTAATGCACAGGTAAAACAAGTGCTGCCAGCCTGCACGCAGCACCCAAAAGGAATTCATGTGCACACTTTAGAAGTGTGAAAATATTTAAAAAAAATACACTTTACAAAAAAGAATTGAACAGCTCTGATTTTTTTTTTTTTTACTTTTTCCATCTGCTGAAAATCTTCCCAACAATCACCCAGTACCTTTGTCGAACCAGCTTCCTTTATTTGACATGCCTTATTTTCTTCTTTTTTTATTCCACAATCTCTGCTCTCCCCCTAGTATCACTCGCTCCCTCATTTACATGCTCCTTCATTGTAGATACTTGCCAGATCATCCATTTCAGCCACCACAGTGATGACACCAAACTAACACCCACCAAGTGTGCACGTGTTAGTATGTCCACACTGTCGGCATTCAGTGGGGAAGAGAAAAATGCGATCATGTTAAGCTTCCTTTTTCAGGGTCTGACCGACAACCGTTTCACAATCACTTCTGTAACCAACTCCATCATCGGCACACCTACCAATCGTCACTCCTACCAGAGTCCTTTGAACCATTTAATATTTTTTCCCAACAAAAACTCGTTACAAACAAATTTTATAAGCGCAATACAACACTTTTGAGTGTGCACTGTGCATCTCTAACTGTACTTCCACGGCCAGAAAGCACTCTGCCTGTGGCCTCATGCCTTTCTATGCCCCTGGGCGTGTGGTTAAAACTACACAATATGCACCAATGTGTGTCTTATACCTTACAAGTTACCATCAGAATGATCAAACTCACTGAGCAGCGGCATGGGTGAGGAGAGGAGTTAAAGTGAAAACTGTCAATACATTGAATAAAAGTGCTGGTACCTTCCCCACAGGGCTTCAATGGCTCAAAGTGAGATCACCAACCATACAATGTAATATTTATTATTTAACAGTTTTACCAGGGAGGGCCTACTGAGCACAGCGCAGCTTATCTTCAACAGTGCCCTGGGGTAGGGTACATGCACAGTAATACCAGCAGGAGTGAATGGGGCAATTTTTTTTTTTTTTTTTAGTCTTTTGGTAACCGGGTAAGGCCTACTAGGCACAAGTTCCTATTTTTAGGGGCGACCTGGGAGCACTGGGTGGTTAAGTGACTTGCTCAGAGTCACACAGTATGCAGGTGGAGGTTGTGAGAATCAAACTCAGGTCTGGTCTACTGGATGTACCAAGCTCGTTCACACCTCGTTCCTCTAACTTCTAGGCTATACTGCCAGCAATAAACAAACAGTTATACATCAGTGCTTCAGGCAAACAGATTTACATTGGTGGTGGTGGTGGTGGGGTAACAGCAATACTGGAAGGACTCTGTCTCAGTATCGAGTACCCGCATACTTACAAGCCTTGCCTGCAAAGATGGGACCTGTGAACTGTTAAATATTTGTACACAGTGGAATTCAACTGTTCTGCTTAGCCAGAGCGTTGCGATTCTGGATTTTTGGCAGGGATGGGGAAAGGGCAGCATACCATTACATACTTTAGGTCCAGCAGGCTGGCAGAAGCAGTGGAGAAGTAGACTGAAACTCCCAGTATTGACATATCCGATTCCACATCTCCGTTCTACTAAGCGATTCCACATAAAGCAAAAGTAAAGTTAAAGGACTTCGGCAGAAATATAAAAAAATGTAAAACACTCGTTGTCTGTGTATCAAAATTTTACTGCACTATTAATATTTTACAGTTTAACATACAAGAGCTATATTGTGTACTGATGTATGTAATTGCTTTTAACAGTCAAGTATTCGCCTTCATTTTCAAATCCTTCTAATGGTGTGGGTGGGGTGTGTGTGTGTGTTACATCCTCATTATCGCTGTTGTTGCTGCACTAATGTAAATGAGATGGTGGGTCTTGGAGATATATAAAATCGCTGAATATTAAAGAGCCAGTACAATTTTACAAATACTGTGTTTTTTTTTTTTAAACACTGCCACTTGTTAGTCATCCAAGCGAAAGTGCTAATGCTCACAATGCTGGCAGCTAAAGTGGGACAAATAAGAGAACCAGGTGGCCAAGGACAACTAAAAAAATTGGTTTGGCTATGAGATTTTGAAAGTTACCGGCCAACTGGATACCTGCCATTGAAGGAATTTTTTTAGCCATTAAAAGTGATGACCACATGCCTGGCCCGGTGGCGCTGAGGGTTGAGGCGCTGGATGCCACACCTCGCGCCACGCCGGTGACCCGGGTTCGGGAACGATCCCGGGTTGCTGGGGGTTAGCATGGGAGGGAGAGGATTGAGCGTCCGTAGGACAGCTGTCCCCTCCCGGGGAGGGACAGGGGTCCCTGTTTGGTGCTCTACTGATCTCTGGCGGAGGCTGGAGATACAGCAGGCACTGAGGTGTAGAGAGAAGGAGTGGGGGAGTGGCAGACGTCAGTTACGCCTTGACGTCATGGCACCAGCCACTCCCCAGAGAAAAATGCCTCTCGGCTCCGGTGGAGACGGAGCACCGGAGCTTGCCCCTGATTTGCGGCCGCCCACCTGGCATCCTCCCAACCGACGTTACTGCAGTGTCAGGGCGTTGGGGCCCGCCCCATCTGGGGGGGTACAACATAGGGTGGCCAGGTAGGGTGCGTGCCATAGGGGAATGACTCCATGTGCTCCCGAGGAAGACCAGAGCCGAGGGGGTGAGAAGGAAGCGTAAAATAGTAAAATAAAAAAAATAAAATAAAAAAGTGATGGCCACTAAAAATAGTAATGTGGCTAACAGGATTACAGAAGCTGGTGGCCAAACTGACCACCAGCTCACAAGCTGATTTATCCCACCGTGCTGGCAGCCTAGGGTCAGGAAGAAGGATCAAGCGCCTCAGAGGGCGCTCTTCTTCTCAGGGAAGGAGGGTACACAGATCCTGTTGCACTACCGCCACCTAGGTGACCACAAGTGGAGGCACAAGTTCGAGTAGTAGCTCAAGGAGGATGCCAACAGGGCTTGGACAGGCATCAACATCCACCTGAATGTGCCCGTGTCAGTATGCCCACACTTTTGGCATTCAGTGGGGAAGGAGGGAAAAAAGCAACCCCAACACAGGCCATTGCAGCATGAAGCCAGCCTCACACTGCTGACAAAGGCCCCCACCTATACACCAGGCATGATGGCTGGTGCGGTATCGTGCCTACCCTGATGAAGGGCAAGTCGCAGAGGAACAGGAGGTAAGTTCAGGAGAAGTGGGGTAATGGGCTGTAATGGCTGAACGGGCCGACTGGGTGAAAGGGGATTAAAAAAGAAACTGGAAAAAAAGTTGCCATTTGTTTTCAATTTGGAAGTCATTTTACTTTTTCTCTTGGCTAGTTATCAGATTTTCTGTCTGAAAGTAAAAGGATAGTTGTGTTTAACAGCCCTCTACCTGAAGGCTGACCTATCTACTGTTCAACCTCATCAGCCCTGTCCTCACTGACTGTGACAGCGTTATTGACTACTCACATAGCAGGACGAGGGACAGGAAATCAACTGTCTCATTGCCTCGCTGTGATGGTTATGATGTCACAGAGCTGATAAGTTGATGAGTGGCACAACACTGGATATGTCAGCCTCGAGGTAGTGTATTTCAAACATTCTTCCTTGTCAAGCACAGTCAGGGTTGTTAATCTCATACCTGACAGAAGGAAAACACTAAAAGTAGACACAGAAACATAGATGTTTACGGACAGAAAAACGCAAAGTAATTCAAAAACGGAAAGTAACAACTTTTCACAGAAATGAAAATACTTGTCAGTCTGAAGGATGTACAAGCTCTTTGAGGTAAATGAAAAGGAACCACTCCCAGGCCCAGTACACTCCAGACACTGGTCCCAAACCAACTCATCAATGGGACACAACAACCAGCAATCTAAAGAGGAAATTATCCAAGTCACCTGTCCAGGTGGTCATAATAAATGAAAAGCAAACCGTGAAGAAATGTTCTCGTTTTCTGCAAAACACTGCCCAATAGTATCACCAGGGCTCAGTCTTATATCATTCCAAAAGAGTGGTGCATTTATGGGCAGTCCATCCTTCTTTGTACTAAAGCCACTGTGCATGATCAGCTTTTACCCTAGGACTTTACTTTCTCTTTTTTCCTTGCCAGCTGTGCCCATTGACAAATGGTATGGGAGCAACATATTAACCAGGAAGGTGTTCTTTCATAAACTTGCAAGGTACCCCTGTCAAGGAGAAAGCCCGTGGGGGGTTATAATGTGCAACTAACCATCTCTTACTGCTATACCACAATAATACGTCTTGTGGTCCATTTATAATTGATAAGGTACCATAAGCATGAAGAAATATTTACAGGCACAAAATTAAAACTTACTGCATGCACATTAGCAGAAATGCAGGGCTTTGCAGAGCATCAATCTAAATCATTCACTGTCTACAGACTCATTTGTAACGACACAGTAGGTTCTGATGCACTACATGGCATTCCGACGAAATAGGGCTGTCTGTTTCGGGTGGCAGTCGTGCCCGTCTCAGAAAGATAGTCCACCCCCACAAAAAAAAAATACTAGATAACTGGGGCACGATATGGCAGGTCAAAGTAAGGAAACTTGCTGAAAGTCCAATCTTTCCAGGGTATATGTGAGGGATTTCTGAACTAGTTGTCACGTCAGTGGTGGGATGCCACTGCCTTATGGAAATCTAGCACTAGCAGTACTGCAGCAAAGGGTGGGAGAAGCTGGGGGGATGGGACTGAAAATTAAATACATTAAAAAAAAATGCTCAAAAGAAATTTCTTGAGTTCCCTGAAAAACCTTAAGCCA
Organism: Neoceratodus forsteri; assembly: GCA_016271365.2. Classification (NCBI taxonomy): domain Eukaryota; kingdom Metazoa; phylum Chordata; order Ceratodontiformes; family Ceratodontidae; genus Neoceratodus; species Neoceratodus forsteri. Next base: position 151,165,894 of record CM028131.1, on the reverse strand, counting down.
TTCTTGTGTCCCAAATTACGCACCCTCATATGTGTGTGTGTGTGTGCACGCTGGGGAGGGGTGGATGCATCTGCTATAGACCATGGCAAACTGCAGACTCTGCTGAAACCCTCATGACAGTCTCAGCCTTTTTCAGTTAAGAACTGAATGAATTTTTAATGAATTTAATTAAACTCGCTGATATTAATACAGTTAACATACTCCCTTCTCTGGTATACACACACAACACACACACGCGCACACATATACTGAATGACTCACTAGTGCTATAAAGCACAGACTTACACCTCACAATTATTCTGTTGCTACTGCAGCAGCAGGACGTTTGAGATTCATAAATGAACTCAAACTGAATATGTTGATTTTCACTGGGGATGAGGATGGCATGATGAGAGCTGCAGGGCACAGTTGCTGCAAAGTCGGCCATGTGGCACACTGCTGTCGGCAACTTTACATCAACAGAGCAGTCCTACTTCTCCAACTGTCCCTAATTTAGCCACAGAAAATTTCCTCTGCCCCTCCTTCAACCAGCGTCACTGTCAGCACAAAATAATGTCTGACATTGGAGGACACTGAAGCACGCTGAGATGTTTGTGGACGACACTAAATTGCCAAGAGTGGGGGCTGTTTAAAAAGAGGACCTGCACACATCAGGGGTGCTGGCTGAGAAATGGGGGTTTACATTTAAGGTATGGAAGTGCAAGGCACTACACCCAGGGCAGAGATTCTGGTTCGCACATATAGCCCGTTTGGTGCAACAGTGGACAGCACAACAGAGGAGAAGAATCTAGGGGTAACTGTGGACAATAAGGGTACTCCAGGCAAACAATATGCTGCCACAGGCAAGACAGTGAATGAAATGTTGGGCATGTGTGAGGCCAGGGTATAGAGAGCAGGCCAAGGCAGATGATCCTCCATCTCTAGACTTTGATAAGACCACTGTTCCCACGTTTCTATGGACCACACGACATTCTAGTCACCTCAGGTCAGCAAGGACACTGAAGATATCAAGTGGGTCCAGCAGAGGGCCACTAAGTTGTTCAGTGGCTTAGTGGGCAAGAGCTACTAGAAGGGATGGGGCATACTCCAACTGTTCAGCTTAGAAAAGAGAAAGGCGAGATGACGCCTGACCATGATAGTCTGAATACTAAAAACAATAGCCAGGGCTGAGTGTACACAGATGCTTGAGCTAGTGGGCACAATCAGGCATGTACCCAAACTGAGTGGTATCCACAATAGGAGGCAACATTAGAAAGCACTGCTTCACATACAGAGAGGTTAAATAAGTTATTTATGGTGGCCCAATGTAAGAGGCGTTTAATGAGAAAGTACTGCTACCAATGTACAGTATTTAGGAGAGAGAGTTGCTTAATTACTTGCTTATTGCCTGTATAACTTTGTCTTCTGACTGTCTTGCTAATAACCCCTCACTGGCTCCACACCGATGACCTAGCACAGCTCTCCACCACCCAGCCATGGGGAAGGGGGGGGTCCGAAGCCGTTGAGGCAACTGGAGCCTGTGAGTGTAGGAGACGCCGGGTGGGTCGGAGAACTGAGATGCCTGACATGGAGGGGGAAAAAAAAAAAAAAACAGGAAAAGCCAACAGAATAATTTACCTTTCTTTTCCACTGAATGATACAGCATAGGTCCCTGCAGTCTGTTCTTGTCCAGTGAAACTCACAACACTGTGGGATTTATGTGAGGTCCCATAAACTGGGATTAAGATTTGCTCTCGAGTTTGTATAAAGTAAATCAGGTTGCCACCCACTTATTTTGCTTTGTACCTTTGAGGGTGTGGTGCAACATAATCGGAGTCAAGAAAGTGGCTGAACCATGGAACAGTCTTAACCAGCAAAGGTGGTGGCTGGAAAAACCAACAATGGTTTTAGGCATGACTGGCATAGATGCCGGAACCTATGGGTGGGGGTGGGACTTGGGGGAGATGACCCCCACACATTACATGAGCATTCAAAGTGCCTTTAATGCATGCAAGATCAGAGGAAGCAATCACTGTCTCCTTTGTGATTACTACAGCCCCCCACACACTTTTCCTCATGTCCCGGCACCCATGGTGATAGAAATAAGGGCTTAATAGTTACTCAGGGGGCAGCAGTACAGCAGAGGGAAGGAGGAGGTGGCGAGGGATAAATCCCCATTTAGACAATAGGTCTTGGGGTAGGACAGGGTAAAACAGGGCAGACTGGATGGACCAGTGGTCTTTTTCTGCTGACATTGTCTATGATTCTGTTCACACTTGCCCTCAACTGTTTCGTTTCCAGATCCAGCAGCAAGGTGTGGATCCTGCTCATTTTGTCAATCTTTCCTGATCCTAAGGGTTTGAATATTTGCTTTAGATTTTTTTTCTGTTTATCTGTTTCTGCACCCTGCTCTCATCTGCTCAACCCAGCCCCCTGGCATTTCCTAGTTCTTAGCCGAGCCTCCCCATGTTCCCCCCCCCCCGAGCTTCTTCCCTTTGGTGGGGGTAGTGGGGTCCCCCTCACCTCCGTCACATAAGGATCCAATGTGGGAGACCATGTCTAGGTAGCCAGGTGTGGGGCCTGCGAGCTGACTGGCTTCATCCTGCCACTTGGGATATTTCTGCTTTTCTACCGAGTTTCCCCAGGACCCTGGCATCAAGTAAACACCATGCACATACACATGTAACCATGCGTCGTGCAGTGTCTGCCCATGTCCTCCCACCCACTAGCTACCCCTGCTGCACTGCCACTTGTTGTCACCCAGGTGGCAATATCTCAGCGGAGATGGCTGCCCTCCCTCCCCAAATGAGGACAGCGTCCTCTGGGATGCTCGATACGCTTACTCCCCGCCCGTCCTCTGCAGCAAGCTCGTTTCTTTTTTTTTTTTGTAACTTAATTTTTATTAAGTTTCAGGAGTAGGGAGTCACATCACATAATTTTACAGTGTGATGACAGATACATACAATAGTATAGTTATTCCATTTCAACAGTAAGGTTCAGTGTACATTTGATATGCTATGGTTACTAAATTCCATCAGTAATATAGGGTACAGGGTGGCAGGGGTATCTTTTCTAACGATTTATCCAGTTCCACCTTTTCTTAGACAGAGATATGGTTGGCCAGGAAATTCAAGTGAAGATTACTTATTTCTATCAGTATTATGGAACTAAATCAGGTCTATGTTCCATCACCTGCAGCCACCAAGGTGACCAGCAATTAGTAAATTTGTGGGGTACGACCCTGTATTTTAGCAGTCATCTGCTCCATCAGGTATACATCATATCAGGTCTTCTCAGAGTTTCATAGACGGGGGGGTTGGGGTTGAGTCAATTTTTTGTGATGGCCTTTTTCGCAGCCACACATAGTATAGAGATTAGATATATCTTAGGCTTTTGTTTGAAATTGGAGGGAAAGTGCTGCAGGAGGGTTAGAGCTGGAGTTAGTGGAACAAGTTCCAGGCTTATACTCTCAAGGGTCCGGTCCACTTCTTGCCAAAATTGTGTCAGCTTATTACAGCTCAAAAAATTATGAGTATGGTTGGCTTCTATACAGCCACATTTCTGCCAACAGGAAGGGTCCTGTCCAGGGAAAAACTTTGCTGTAATTAAGGGGCTGCAGAAGAATCGTGAAACCACCTTCCAGCCAAATTCAAGCCACCTATATGAACTGGTGGTTCTGTGCTGACGCCTCCATATCCAAAGCCAATCTTTTTCTGATAATTGGACCCCTAGTTCCGCCTCCCAGGTCTTCTGAGTTTTTATCAAGTCATGATTATAATTTAGTCTATGGGCTTGATATAGTCTGGAGATCATATGTCTGGGTTCTGTTCTTTAAATATTACCAATATATGGATTAGGAGGGGTGGGACCCTATTCGAATCCACTGTCGGGCCCAAAGTAAACTCATGAAATGACGGATTTGAAAATACCTGAACCAGTCCCGGGGGGAAGAGAGAACTCCTCCTGCAGCTGTGGGAATGTCTTGAATTGACCATTTAAAAAGAATTGGTATGTATGGCATAGGCCCCATCCTCCCAATTCCCGAACCCCCCATCCTTCCCTGACGGTCCAAATTCCATACTCCTCCAGGGCATTCCTATCCAGCGAGCACCAAATTTATTCTCAGGAAGCCTCAGGTGGAAAGTCCAATTTTTCAAATAACTCCTGGTGTAAAATGAGATTTCTTCATCTCTGAGACCAAATGAGGGTGGTTGGTATATAGAGGTCTTATCTAAAATTCGAGTCGCAAAGAGCTGTTCTGTCTCCATTGTGGACCCAGGTTCCCAGGGTTCAGCCATTCTCTCATATGTGTGAGCTGGGATGCCAGCGCGTAACCAGAGAAGCTGGGAAGTGCCAGATCGCCTCACTACTTAGGGGCCTGTAACCTGCTCAAAGAAATGCGGGGTCTGCCTCCCTGCCAAATGAAACTTGAGATTAATCTATTCCATCTTCTTTTTTCTATTTTTGTAAATCTTTGGGGTATTGTTTGCATCAAATCTAACACCCGGGGCAGGACATTCATTTGGACAGCTTGTATTCTATTAATTAAAGATAGTGGGAGGTGGGTCCAAGTTTGTATATCTGTTTTAATTTGATTGAAAGAATTATTATAATTCAGCGGGAAAGTATGTCTTGGATCTACTGGTATATTAATGCCTAGATATTTTAATGGTTTACTGTTCCAATTAAAGTTATATTTGATCTGTAGTGAGGCTGAAATTCTTGTCCCTATGCATAATGTCTCTGTTTTTTGGGTATTAAGTTTGTAGCCTGTTATCTTTTCTATCAGAGTTAATGCCTATACTATATTCGGGAGGGATATCTCCGGTTCTGTGACATATAATAATAAATCGTCGGCATATAATGCCACTTTATGTTCTATGGAACCAATCCGGTATCCCCTTAATCCCTCCAGTTGTCTAAGATATTGGGCCAATGGCTCAAAATACAAAGCAAATAAGTATGGAGAAAGTGGGCAGCCTTGCCTTGTGCCCCAGGATAAAGAAAATCTCTCAGAACATGAACCGTTAACCTTTACTACCGCCTGTGGGTCCGCGTAAATACCCATGATGTTTTTAATAAATTCAATGGGAAGCCTGCATATAGAGGGCCTTCCCAAGAGTAAATCCTCGGAACCCTGTCGAATGCCTTTTGGGCATCAAAACCTAGGATCAGCAGGGGAGTACGGGAATTATAACCATGCTCTATTAGGAAAAGAGTTCTTTTGATGTTATCTGCTGTTTGTCGTGCTGGGATAAAACCTGACTGATCCCTGTGGATCAATGATGGCATCACTTCGTCTAACCGATGAGCCAGTAAACTGGCATATATCTTATAATCTTGGTTTAGAATGGAGATTGGTCTGTATGAGTCGCATAAATGTGTGGGTTTTTGTGGTTTAAGAATAACCGAGATTGTAGCTTGAGACCAAGAGAGGGGGTATTTTGCCTCAGAATGACTCTTTCATAGCTTCAGTTAATGGTTGTTTTATCCAGTCCCAAGCCATCTTATAAAATTCTGCACCATATCCATCTGGGCCGGGGCTCTTACCATTTTTAAGGGCTGTAATAACCGTTTTTATTTCTGTGGCGGTAATTGGGAGAGTCAGGGACAGTTTCTGTGTCTCCGTAAGCTGGGGAAGCTTAAGATCGGTAAAAAAAGCATCCAGTTCTCTTTCGTTTGCCAGGGGGTCTGCTGTATATAATTTAGCATAATATTTTTTAAAAGCGGAGATTATGGTTGTAGAGGTGTTGCAAGACTGTCCTGTAAGGGGATCTCTAATGTTTGTAATTGTGGTTTGCTGGATCTGTTTCCTGAGCCTATGGGCTAGGATTTTGCTCGCCCTGGAACCTCCCTCATGATAACGTTGTCGAAGTCGTAATAGGGCTTGTTCTGTTTTAGTAGTCAGGAGGCGTTGTATTGAGTGTTGGGTAGCAGTAATCTGGTCTAACAAGGAATCATCTCCCTGCATATGGGCTAACTGTAGGAAACTTAGTTTCCTGTAACTGTTTTAAGTCCCTATCCATTCTACGTTTCTTTTGGGTTGCATAGGCGATAATGTGACCTCATAGAACCACTTTCAATGTATCCCATAGCAATTGGGGCGATATCTGTGGGGAGGAGTTATCTGCTATGATCTCCAATATTTTATTCTTTATCAACTCTTTACATTCTGAGTCTTGTAAAAGGGAATTATTAAGTCTCCAGTATGTGTTTTTTCTCTCCACTCGGGTGTATAAGTCCAGAGTGAGCGGGGCATGATCTGATAAATTTATGTTATGAATCTTTGAATTAACTACCTGATCTAAGTGTTCCTTTGATATACAGAGTAGTCTAGTCGGGAATAATGTCTATGGGTGAGTGAATAAAAGCTAAATTTCCTTGTTGTGGGGTGTAAATGACGCCAAGAATCCACTAGGCCCAATTCTCGAATCAACTTTCTCCAGTGACATTGGCCAGATGTCTGGGTGGGGGGGTCTTAAAGCTGATTTATCTTAGGATGGATCTAGCACACAATTGTAATCTCCTCCGAGGATTAACAACCCCTGCTTGAACTCCAAAATTGTATCCATTAATAATTGGATAGAAGAGGCATCACTGCCCGGGGGTATATAAATATTAGCAATTGTGTCCTGTTGTCCTCTAAGGGCTCCCCTCACTAATACCAACCTGCCCTCTGGGTCTGAATGAGTTACTCATTATAGTAGTGAAAGTTATATGTGAACCCTCGGCTCCCCTTTAAACTCTATCTGAGGAGTACCTCCTGAACCTCTCGTCTGCTGTGATTCTCCCACCCTGGTTTTTTACATTTTACTCCCTCCTTCCAGTCCCAACTGGAGCGCTGGTGTAGGATGACGTATAACTTCTACCAACCCATAACTATGTACAAATGTGACTTCCAAGTCATAGGTGGCTACCTTGGGCCCACCTATGCTGTGCATCCTATAAGGATGTCGAGGGGACATTGCGGAAGGTATCCGCATGGGGGTTCCCTCTGGGTAGTATAAACTCAAAATAATAAATATGTAAACTTGGAAAAGGGAATAAAAAAAAACATTTGGGGAGGGAATTAGGTAGTGTCTAAGGTGTGTCACCTCGAGGGTACCAAAACTCCCATGTGTTCCCTCAGTTTGCAGAATATATATAGTTTTAACTCCCCATATATCATCTTGCATAATAATTAATATGCCTCGGACCTATAACTAGAGCCTAGATTTTCCTTTGAAAATTCATTAGCCCTAAAGTACACATAATTAACATGGGCCTTAAATAGCCCAGCAACTAGCCCCAACAGAGTCTATATAGTCAATCCTCCAGATATCACCTTCAGAGGCCGCTAGAGCTCCTGCATATACGTAGTCCAGCAGGTTCATAGCCATCTGAATTTAATCACCCTCCTGAAAGGCTGGACCTAAGGTGCAGTCCTGTCTTCAGGGGTCCATGATTTAGTGGTCCCCCTGCCAGGGCGGGGTCGCAGACCGGCCGGCATCCTGCCCTTCCCGAGGCTCCCACAGCAAGCCCAGACCTCATTTCAGAACTCCTATACCAGGGCAGAGTCCTGCACAGTTGGGATCGATCCACTCACAAGGATCAGAATATTTCTTAGTTTGTTGGCCAGACCCGGGAGGGGCCCCCCAAGTAGGGGGGTAATAAGCGTGGGTGGAGAACAGCCCCAGCCGAACCCAATCCCCTTCAAGTATATTTCTGAATCTAGGTCATCCAACCTTTAATTTACTTTCTGGCGGCTCCCCATGCCAGGCGCAGAGTACAAAGCTGGATCCCATTCACCAAATTTAAATAGGTCGGTGGAGGAGTCCTAAAGCCCAGGGGTCCTGTGGACAGACTCGGGCCTCCGCCCATGTCAAAATCAATGTATCCCCCTTCTGCTCCGCATCCTCTCTATATTCCGAATCAAGTTATTCATACTCAGAGTATATTCTGATGCTTCATTAAGATCCATCGCCAGCGTCCGGCACGGGGAACCCGCCTAAATTCCACATTTCAGTCAAGTCCAAATCCTTAGGGGAAAATTTAACAATGCTTTCCTTCAAATTCTGGAACAGCTGGGGGTAGCCCCCCCCCCCCAAACATTCATTGCTACCGAGCTGACACACTAATGGCTGCAGTGGGTCCCCACCCAGGCCAGGCCGAAGAGAGAAACCTCCCATCTGCTGTTCCAAAGAGTATTGGTCGCCCGCAGGTCCCTAGTGAGGCCGGCAATTCGGTCCACTCCCCCCCCCAGTACAGTAAGACTCACCCGATTCAGTCCATCTTCTCTCAACACTTTATCAGCCGGTCTCAGAACCCCTGTGAGCCTTGTGAAGCAACTCTCCCAAGGAGGTCCAGATTTTGTTGCATCTGATCGCTCTGTATGTCCTGTGATGTTTGCTAAAGTGCTCGTGGATCGCTGCGTGTAATATTCGTCGAGAAGGTGCTTGGTGGCTTGGTGGTATTGTTAGGCCTCGTTCTTGCAAGTCAGCCAAGGCCTCTGTAGCTGAGCGGTAAGTGCGCTGTCCTTCTGGAAATTGTACCATTTGCTGAGCTGGATATGGGGTTCAGAATTTGTACTCATTCTGCCGAAGAACCTGAAAAAGTGGGATGTATTCTCTTCTCTTTCGCATGGTGTATGGGGCATAGTCGTTGTCTAAGAAGATCCGCGTAGCTCCAAAAAAGACCTTCCTCTGATACCAGGCTTTCTTTAGGATATGTTCTTTAGTTGTATATCTAAGAATGCGTATGATTATAGAACAGGGTCAAGCTGTGGAAGAGGTAGGTTTAGGCTCTAAGGCTCTGTGGACACGTTCGATCTCCATGACAAAGTCTGCGTCTAGGACTAGTGCTGTGCGCAAGAGAGTGTCTATAAATTCCCCTATATTCCTGCCTTCTGCCCCCTCTAGAACTGAATATATTCTAAGGTTGTTCCGTTGCTGTCTATTTTCACTATCTTCCTGCCTTTCCATGATGTGTCTGCATACTTGGGTTGTCTGCCTTAGTTGGGATTTCAATTGTGAGATCTGTAATGCGGCCGAGGTCTGTTCCTGACCTACGGTGGTGACCTTCGTCTCCAGATTGTGAATACTGGACTTAATTTCAGTAATCGTTTCCTTAAACGATCTAACCTCTGTCTTTATATCAGATAATTCTGCAATAATTTTGTCTAACTTGCAGTCCACTGAAAGCGCTGCGATTGTGGAGGTTTGCAAGTTGATCTATATCACTAAGCATATTTGCTTGATCACCCGATCTGGAGGTGGTAGAGTCGTAGGCCATGCTTCTGCGAGGAAATGGAGGTGGCGGAGTCCGAGGCTTCATTTTCAAATTCCGTAGGTTCCTGTGGTAGAATCGCAAATCTATTTGAGATTTCCATGCTGGGATATTAGTTTGTCTCCCCTATATCAGGTTGCTGTATTATTTTTAAGAATTGGCAATGATTAGCGGGGTATAATTTCAGAGGGAACACGGAGCTTGAGAGCTAAGCTGCCATTTCAGAAGTGACATCACCGGAAGTTTCCTTCCCAAGCTCGTTTCTGAACTCAGTTTGTCAGCGTGGGAGAGGTACAGCGTGAGAAGCCTCAGCCCTTTGCCCCACCAGGCTGGCATTACTTTAGATTTTTATTTGGGCAGGATTTTAGTATGATTATTTTAAAATTATCAATGTCGCAGGCAGAGCGGACGCTTGCCTGACCTCAACATCGTGAGTCTGAAGACGAGGCAGCCAACATCATGAACTGAATGTCTCACCACAGGAGACTGAGAGTTGGTTCTTGAGGTCATGATGTTTATCCTTCGAGGCTAAATGGAACCTAGAAAGAGAGTGACCATAATCTGCCTGCGCTCCTGAGACTCTGTTGGCCCATGAGATCTTTTCTCTTGGTAACCGTACTGTCTGGCAGCTGCGATTCAAATCAGAATCTCTTGGCTCAGCCCTCTGCCCTATCGTATCACATTATCTGGGTGTTGGGATTCAAACCAGAATCTCCTGACTCCAGTCTTTTGGCCTGTTAGACCTGGCTGTCTGGGAGCTGGGATATGAACCACGATCTCCTGGCTCACAGTCTTTTACCCTGTTGGACCTAGCTAGCTGGGAGTCAAATTTGAACCAGGATCTCCTGCCTTACAGTCCTTTACTCTAACCATTACATTACTCTGCCTCTGAATAGAGACTGCCAGACTGAACAGCCTTCACTTGTCAGTGTGAAGGTGGAGATCATATAGGAAAGTACATGGCATCCCATACACAACAAGGTAATTCTTCACCCAAGTGTTTTCGATGATGGCTGATGACCCCGAGAGCGAAGCTTGAGAGGTCCCTCTGCCGTTCTAGAAAACACGAGGGAGAAGAGTTGCCAAAGTTGCTTGAGATGCCATATACTGTTCTTTATAGTGTGTATGGTGCTCAAAATACAGGATCACTTACGTTTTGTGGTGAATGTCTGCCGCCAGAGATCGCACTCTTCATCTCTCCAGCCCACCAGCCAGCCCGCACACCTAACTTGCCAACTGCCCCCTATTCTATGAACAGCGCTGGTGGGGGTGGTTGCATTATGATGTAGCTACTACAGCAGAACGAAAAGTCGTTCTGCATTAGTAACTATGTCACTACTACAGCAGAAATACAGGTTACTCACCTGTAACAGGAGTTCTAGGAATGGTATATGTTGTTCATCCACACTCACTGGCAGGTATCCTTGCCGCTTTAAATCTTGCCGGAAGGTCTTCAAGCTTGCTCCTCCCACCCACCCGGGTGGTATAACTCTCGGCTCCGCCCCATGACGCCAGATCTGGCCCGCTGGAAGCTCAGGTTGTGCGTCGAAGCTGGGGAGGTTTGTCAGCGTGTGGATGAACAACATATACCATTCCTAGAACTCCTGTTACAGGTGAGTAACCTGTATTTCTAGGGACATGGATATGTTGTTCATCCACACTCATTGGCAGACTCCTAGCAGTTCTCCGGGAGGAGGAGGCAAGACGACACCCCAATACTTACTTGGGAAGAGACTGGAGAACCGAGGCCCCAAAACCAGCATCCCGGCGTGACTCAAGGTCGATGTGGTAGTGGGTAATGAAGGTGTTTGCTGACTTCCAGGTAGCAGCCCTGCAGATTTCCTGGATAGGGGCGTCCCTGGAAGCAACCACCGTTGCAGCAGTATAGGGGTAGAATGAGCTCTTATCCCTCTGGGAGGCTCCATGCCGCCAACTTATACAGAGATCTATGCAGGAGGTTACCCACCTGCTTATCGTCCCGCTTGGCTGCAGGTCTGCCAGATGCGGCTTCAGCGTGAGGTGACAAACAGCTGGCGAACCTCTCCCGAATTTCAACCGTCGCTCCTTAATAAGCGGCGCCCTTCTAGGTCAGAGTATGGAGCCTATATTCAGCCTCAGGTGTGATTGGGGTAGAACACCGCAGAGTCAACACCTGGTTAAGGTGAAACTCCGACACCCTTGGAAGGAATTTCGGTGGGGGCGCAGGACAACCTGTCCCTGTGGAAGACCAGGTAAGGAGACTCGATGGAAGCGCCTGGAGCTCTCCCATCCTTCTGGCTGACGTGATAGCCACCAAGAAGGCGGTCTTCCACGACAGGCGAGAGAGCACACCTGTGGCAAGGTTGAATAAGGCTTGCCCATGAGCTTTACCAGTACCAGCAGTAGATCCCACAGAGGTGGGGTTCCCGCACTGGAGGAAATGTGATCAAGGCCTTTGAAAAGCGCCAGACCACCCTCTCCTGGCCACCGACTGCTTCCCGGCCCGCCCTGTAGGCAGAGATGGCTGCCAGGTGCACCCAGAGGTCGCCGACCCAAGCCCTTGACTAGAAAGGGACCATAAATAGTCCAAGATGCTTGCCAAGGAACAGGAGGAAGGGTCAAGCCCTTGCCCTGACACCAAATGGAAAACCTTTTCCATTTGAAGGCATAGCATTTTCTGGTCGACTCCTACGGGACGCCTCAACTACATTGAGGACCTCGTCGGAAAGACCCAAGGCCTGGAACTCTAGCCGCTCAGGAACCAGGCCGTCAGGTGCAGAGATTGAAGGTCCGGATGGGACGCCTTCCCTGATTGACTGAGGCAGGTCCGGCGAGCTGGAAGCTGCCGCGAGTCCTGGAGCTGAGACTGAGGAGATCTGGGTACCAGAACTGGCGAGGCCAGTCTGGGGCTATCAGAATCACCTGCCTTGTCCCTCCTGCCTTGAGAAGCACCTTGTGGATCAAGGGAAATGGGGAAAGGCGTAAAGAGGCCGGGGTCCATTGCCTCGAGAAGGCATCCCCTGCAGCGAGCCCTGCTGAGGGGGCATGGAACAGACTCAGCCGCGTCTCCTGGAGGCAAACAGGTCCACCTGAGGTGTGCCCAAAGGGAGAACAGATGCTGTACTACCTCCGGCAGGAGAGACCACTGTGGGATGCAGCCCCTATCCGGCTCAGGGCATCGGCCAGGGTGTTGGAGGCTCCTGCCACGTGAATGGCTAGGAGATCCGCCTCCAGGCTGCGCACGAGTGACCAAATGCGGAGAGCTTCCTTGCATAGAAGCATGGAGCGTCCCGCCCTGGCGGTTTAGATAGTACATGGTCGTGGTATTGTCTGTCTGGACTCGGACCACTTGACCCCGGAGGAACGGAGCAAAGGCGGTGAGAGCTAGGCGGACCGCTCGGAGCTCCAGCAGGTTGATGTGGCATCGGACTCCCGCGGGGACCAGAGGCCATGAGCCCGGTGTTCCCCAGATGGGCACCCGACCCATCAGAGAGGCATCGGTCGATAGAGACCGTCGGCTCGGGCGGACGACAGGATGCCCTCCTGCAAATGATCTGGAACGGTCCACCACTGGAGAGCGTTCCACATCCCCTGTGTCACCGACTAAGCTGGTCCAAGGGATCGCAGCGCGTTGTGACCACTGGCTGGCCAGTCCCACTGAAGGGCGCATGTTCCAGCGGGCCCAACGGACCACGCTGGTGCAGGCCGCCATGAGACCCAGGAGGCGAGGAAGTCCCGGCAGGGCGCAATTGCCCAACCAGAAATGATCGGGCAAAGGAGGAAAGAACCTCGGCCCTGTCCGCCGGGAGCCGCGCTCTGGCTCGAAGAGAGTCGAGCTGCGCCCCAATGAATAGAATCACCTGCTTCGGCTCGAGTTCCGACTTGGCCTTGTTGATAAGGAGGCCCAGTTGAGAGCAGACCTGGAGGGCCAGATCTCTGGACCACTCCGCCTCCGTCCTGGAGGGAGCTGCTATCAGCCAGTCGTCCAGGTAAGGGTACACTCGGACCCCTCGGCGCCGCAGGAATGCTGTCACCACTGCCATGCATTTGGTGAAGACCCTGGGAGCTGGAGACAAGCCGAAGGGCATGGCTTGGAACTCGAAGAGGGATCCTTCCGCTCGGAAGCGAAGGAATCTCTGGTGAGCCGGACGGATAGGGACGTGAAAAACGCGTCCTGCAAGTCCAGAGAGCAGAACCACCGCCCGCGTTCCAAGGATGGTATTATCTGAGCCAGAGTGACCATCCTGAGGTTCGAGACCTTAGGAACTTGTTTAGGTCGTGTGGAGTCGAGAATGGGCGCCAGCCCCGTCCGTTCGGAACCAGGAAGTACCTGGACACAAACCCTGGGTCTGAAGGAGGGTCCACCACCTCTCTTACCACCTCCTTCTGGAGGAGGAGCGATGTCGGCTCGGCAGCCGCCAGTGAGGCTGGGGATCCCGAAGCCCCCCGAGGGGCGACGGCTCTGAAGGGTGGTGCCTGCTCGAATTCCAGAGGCAGGCCTCTTCCCACCACCTCCAAGACCCACCTGTCCGTGGTAACAGCGGACCAGGCGGAACGGAAGTGCCGGAGCCGTCCCCCCACGGGGGGACCCAGGGTTAAGGTGACGGGAATGGGGGCGACACCCCTCAGCCCGTCACTGGGCAGGCTTGGAGGAGGGACCGGCCGAGGGACCTCCTGGGCCCTTTCCTCCCTGCCTCCTGTTAGAGGAAGCCGGCGGCTTGGGTTTGGGATGCCAAGGCCGAGCCTGCTGGCCCTGACGTTGCTGGGCCGGGCGCGCCGGGGGCACAGAAGGACCCGAAGGGCTTAGGCTGTGGTTTACGTGCCTTGTCCTTCTGAGGAAGAGACAGAGTCCAAGGTAGCATTGGACTTCTCGATCCTCTGCAGGTGACCTTCCACCCCAGGGTCAAGAGGCCAGTCCCAAAAGGGAACATCCGCCAACTTGTGCTGGCTATCCGAAGTAAAGGTGGATATCCTCAGCCAAGCCCGCCGATGCATAGCCACTGCGGCCGCCACCGATCTGGCACATGAGTCCCCTATATCCAAAGCAGTCTGGAGCTGCTGTTTGGCCACTGCCCTGCCCTGGTCCCGCACCTGCTTAACCGTAGTCTGCAGATCGGCGGGAAGATGAGGGATGACCTCATCCAGGGAGCCCAACAGGGCATGAGAAAAATGTGCCATGAGGACGGCCGAACTGGCTGACGAAAACCGAGAGAGGAGCTTAAGCGTAGACTTTTAAGCCGACATAGTCAATTTCTTGGACTCCTTGTCAGGAGGTTTGTCCACATCCTAAGCGTTGCGTGCCGGAAAACGCTTGTCGGTAACCAACCCTCAGCAGAGGGTGTTCCAAAAACCGACAAGGAACCGGGGGACCGATACTTCCTGGCCATCCTGGTCAGGGCGCAGGGCAGGAAGCAGAGGCGCTGCCAAGCTCCAGTGCCGACCCACTATGGCCTCGGCCACCGGAAGGCCTCGTCGGAGAATCCCCTCAGTCCAGAATCTCTGTGAGGGGATACCTGGCCCGTTTGGAAACGGGTTCGAGCTCCATCCCGGTGGACTCCGAGATGAGCCGAAGCAGTCCTAGGAAGGACGACGGGCTATCGTCCATTGACTGACCTCCTGAAGACTCCAAGTCCAGTCGCTTGGAGAAAAAGGAGGAATCATCTTTGGACTCGGAAGAGTCCTCGAAGAGATGCCTCTGGCCTGAGCCACCCTTCACCTGCCGAGGTCGGTCGGGAGTGAGGGTAACTGACAGCCGATGGGGTAGACCCTTAGCCGACCGAGAATCCTTGGTCGGAGCCCCAATTGGTGGCTGTGGAGGCGGAGGTTCCACCGGAATCGGTGGAGCAGCTGGTTTTGGCTGAACAACCGGCCTGGGTATAGGCTCCTCGGATAAGTCGAGGGGTTGTGTCGGCCGTCCCGTGACAGCCACTTAATGGCCGGGGAAGGCGACGGGGTCGGCTTATTCCCGGCCAGGAGGAGCTGTTGCAACATAAGGTCCTCGTGCCGTCGGCGTAATTTCGCGAAGCCTCCCTCATCGAGGAGGAGGAGCCGAGACGACGGCGGCTTGCCCGCTTACCACGTGCGCCGTAGACCGCCTATAAGGGTGGGATCGGGCTGGACGCTAAGAGGTCCAGACCGACCGAGAGTCCCGAATTTCGAGGTCGTGCGGGGAGGTGTCAGCCGGAACCGCACTCTTCCGCCTCGGATGGTCCATCCAGGGCTCCGAACCGAGGCACAGGCAAGCCCCAGGATCCTCAACCTCCGGGGAACTGGGAGAGGAATCTCGGCTGCTAAAGGCGACAGCCCGTCCAATGGGTCGAGAAAAATCTCGACTTCATCGGTGGGAGTCTCGGTCAACTGACCTGACGGGGACACCGTGAGGCCAGTGGCCGAAGCCGAGCGGTCGACCGAAGCCGACGCCACGGCCCGGGGAGAGGGACCTTTCCCGCTCCCAAGAGCGTCGACGGAGGGACTTACCCCTGTCCCTCTTTTTGGACCGAGAATAAGGTCCCGCAGAAGTAGGTCCTTCTCCTTTAGTGGAGAGGGACAGACAAAGCTCCTTAAAAGAAGCCGTGTAAGAAGAGCCCAGGGAGAGCGGATAAATGTCACGCTAAGGAAGATACGGCCCGGGCCTTCTTCGAGAGGGCGCACCATCCGCTTGAGTTGATCCGCCGAAAGCCCGGGCCACCGCGGACACCGCCAACCGGGCCTCCTTGACTTCACCGAGGGAAACGCTCGACGCCCAGTTGCAATCGGCAGCACGGCTCCTCGAGGACGAGGCCGAGAAAGATGACACAGGTCGCAAGCTCGCGGGTCGCTGCTCAAGGCCTAAGTAGACACACGGAGTGTGGATCCGTCGAGACATCTTCTGCCCGCATGGGCATCTCCGAACCGGGAGTCGATTTGTCCATCGCAGCCGCAAGGATAGAAGACCAAGTCTTTTGCAAATTTTATTTTAAATCCGCAAACGGAGAAATAGGAACCAGACTCAAACGCAGAGCGTTAAGGAGGGAACCTGAGCCTCAAGCGGTAAGGAAGATTCATGCCATACGGAGCCGAGAGTTATACCACCCGGTTGGGTGGGAGGAGCAAGCTTGAAGACCTTCCGGCAAGATTTAAGGCGGCAAGGATACCTGCCAATGAGTGTGGATGAACAACATATCCATGTTCCTAGAACGGCTTTTTACAGTGTTTGGAAATCCATACACAATTACGTTCCACCATACACTATAAGGCATATTTTTCCACTAAGAGGACAAGACAACAGCGCATTCGAGCCAGTGCACAAAACAGGCTTTATTAATAAGTACCAAAAAGATGTGCAAAGTAAGGAGTAAAAAGTACAAATATGAACCTGAACACTGTTGGAGCTCCTGAAGGGTGGCTGACTAGACACCTACCAAGGTTGTTTGCTCCCTGGCTGAGGCAGTCAGGCTCCTATCAGTCCCATCCCCACTGGCAACCAGCTCCCCAGAACCCATTATCCAGTCTCGTTCCCCTGTGGATCCCCCCTCCTTATGGTAGGGCCAGGAGGGAGAGGGTTGCCCCCCTCCCCTTCCAGAGTCATAATCCAGAGCTTGGGCTGGCTGGGTCCTGGTGGTGGGTCGGTGCACGGGATGTCATACATGCCTGTCTCAGTGTGTTTTCCTCCAATTTTTTACTCCCTCCCTGTAGCTGGGGTGCACAGGTTGGCACATACATGTGGAGACATGCGTGCATCTCAGCAGTCTCGCAGCTCCCTCCCGTTCTGTGCTGCTCAGCTGCTCCCATCCCATCCTACCACAAGGCCTCCACCTGGTGGCAGTCATACGGTGAAGCAAGCACGCTTCCCTCCCCAGAAGGGGAGAGCAGTCCAGTACATAGGTTTGATCCTCTCCCTCCCCTGCCAGCTCCAACAACCCGAGACTTCTCCCAATCCCAGGTTGCAGGCGTAGTCGGTGGTAGCGGTACTGCCACACCACTGGGCTGGCCTGACACCAAGGCAGGTTAACACACATTGGCAGTACCCAAAGTTCAGTTTTTTTTTGTTTCTTTTACAAGTTGTTTACCAGGATGATCCAACGGAGGTGCAGCATAATGTTTGCAGTGTGGTCCAGCTGCAGTCCTACACAGAAGCAAGCTACCTGACCCGTCCGCAGGGATTGCTGCACTGTCACACGCTGGGGGAGGGAAGAGATCGATGATTTGAAACTACTTTTTTAATATGATTACAGCAATAGCTTTTTTTATATATATTTACTAAGCTGGGGCAGCACTCCTCCAGCCGTAGCTCCCTAACTGTGACTGTGAGCATCCGAGGTTCACCCCACAACACTCGCCAATGTGGTAGTACAGCGTGTTACTGTTGGACCATCGGTAGATGCCATGGAAACCAGCAACAGTGTGAGCCATAAGGGGGTGACTGTATCCCTTTTAAGGTTACGCAGTGTATGTGGCACTAATGGGATTCCTCTTTCTCCAGCACCAGAGAAACAACTGCAGCACAGTCTACATACCTCTTAGTTGCCCTGCATTATCAGGACAATCCCTCAATATGCCCCACAGTAGAGCACTGTCACACATCAGTCACACACAGAAATGTTGACACATACGCTCAATCACACACACTCACTAGCTTTAAAGCAGAAATTCACAAATCTCTATGAAGCAAAAGCAAACACACTTTGCACAAATAAAGGCACTGGTTTCCACAGTGCTTTGAGCTTTCATCTCCATACATGATGTGCCTACATTATGAGGGCCACTATCCTACATTTCCAGTGACAGTCTCTCACATTTCAGTGACAAAAGACTGAGAGGTTTAACAACCTGTGAAGAATGTAGTTCTGCTTAATCATGTAGGCGGACACTCAGACATCCTCCCTCCGCCCAACAAGCACCCACAGGCTGCTTCTGAACAGTTATAAACCGGTTACCCACATGGGAATTTTTGTATGCTCCTTTTATCATCTGCCTCCCGCTTCTCCTTTCCAGGCACAAGAGTCCCTGCTAAAATCAAATCAACTCTGGGTGTGCTCAACAGCTGAACAAATACCACCAGGTAAAAAAAACGATCACGATAGACAAATTTATCTACCCGTGCTTTGCTGTACAATGACATGGCTGTCTGAATGCCCACGAGATTAATTGTCTGAAGCACATTAGTTTACTGTAGACTAATTCATACAACTGTCGCCAGTGCTCTATGGAGGAGACGGATTGCCTAGTTTAATCTGCATTCTTAAGGAAGTGCATTTTTTTTTAAACAGTAGCAAATGCACGGTTTAGCAGTCAAATGCCTTAGTGCTGCAAGAAGGGTGCCCCCCACCACCCCACCCAGGCAGAAGAAGTGATCTGAAAGATATTGCTTCTCAGAAAAAGAAAAACTTTTCTCTTTTTCACAATGCTGTTGATGTCTTTGTTGAAGTAGGTCTTTTTTCACTGTAGAATTGTTGGGTCAAACTCCCAACACTGTATGGCTGGAACATTGAACTGCAAATTCACAGGTTTGAATCCCAGCAGAGCCACTGGCTCACAGTAGGACCCTGGGCACATCTCTTGACCACTTGGTACATCAGCTCTGCCGGCTGTGGGGCAGAATTAGGGTCCCACTTAAAATAAATGATCCACCTTAGTTGAGCTATCCTGAGTAAATAAATCAAAAGATAAAATAAAATGTTAAAAAATTATGCAGTTAATGAGGTACAGGATGCAATACAGAGGATCTGACCGGGAGGTGCAAGCTTGTAGGTTCTGTAAACTTACTAGGGCAGTGAGCTTAATGGCACTGGCATTATGGGTGACCAAACAACATCAGCCATTACCCTGCCAGAAGAACAGATGCAGCGGGCAGCCTTTTGCGTGTCTAGGTAGTGGGAGGGCTTAGTGGGGTTAAGCAATTCTACTGAATGTACACGACAGGGGCCATCACCTGTCCAACAGAGAGTTTACAATTGCTCCAGACCTTCCTCTCTGTGCCTCGCTATACTGAATATTTCTGCTCTACTAGGACTCTGGAGTGGTTCGTACAACTTGACAGAGGCCCCCTGCCTTTGGGAGTAGTACACTGGGGGACTGATGCAGGCAAGGATCTGGATTGATGTCCTCTGGGGGCCAGTATGAATGCCCGAGAGGTAGCTGGGAGGCAGAACCAACTTCTAGAAACAGATGAGCCGCCAAGAGGCTGCTCTTCAGGGGGTTTGTGGTCAGCCAGCCTGGCAGGATCCCAAGACACTCACCTAATCTCACATGCAAGCCCCCAAGAGTTACCTACCACCTAAGGTGGGACCGCTCCCATAATCCTCGCTGCAGAATCTAGGCTGACTTAAGGGGGAGGCTCTCACTGATAAGCTTCCAAGGTGAGGACCTCCAACACTCTAATCGCAGCTTCCGGTCCCCTTGCTGGTGAAGCACTATCAGGAAATGGCCATCCCAAGAAGTGGCTGGCAGGAACCTGCAGAAAGCATACGAGTGAGGAATGGCACAACTTTCTCCTCATAGAAACATAGACTTTGGCAGCAGATAAGGACCGCTAGGCCCACCTAGTCTGCCCATTTCCCTACCTACAGGATAAGCTGCAGATCCTAGTTAACCAACAGCCTATTTCTTCCTACTCCCCCAACAACTGCCTTATGTCTGTCCCATGCATTCTTGAATTCTCCCACAGTTTTAGACCCTACAACCTCCTCAGGAAGGCTGTTCCATGCATCCACCACCCTCTCTGTGAAAAAACACTTCCTCACACTGCCCCTGAGCCGCCCCCATCTTCAAATTGTGTCCCCTTGTTCTTGCACATCTCTTTTTCTGAAAGATGCTACCCTCTTGGACTTTGTTGATTCCTCTGAGGTACTTTAAAGTTTCTATCATGTCCCCCCCTCCCTCCTTTCCTCAAGGGTATACATATTAAGCTCCTTTAGTCTCTCCTCGCATGGCTTCTCTTGCAGACCCTGCACCATTTTAGTTGCCCTCCTCTGGACTGCCTCCATCCCGTCTATGCCCTTGCGGAGATAGGGTCTCCAGAACTGGACATAGTACTCCAGATGGGGTCTCACCAACTGTCTGTTCAGAGGGATAGCAACTTCCTGTTTTCTGCTGGTGTGTGCCTCTCTCTATACATCCCAGTATTCCCTCAGCCCTCCCTGCAGCAGACGATTTTCTGATGCTGTTTACCTTTCCAATGAAAGCACATAACATGATGTCTTCAGTTACTGGGGAGCCCATGCACTGACAAATACGCAGCAGCGGCTCTAGCCACAAATGGTTACCAGGGCACAGCTGGGGCACAACAGATTGCAGCCAGGGCACTGATATATTGTTGCTATGGGGGAAGCTCTGCAGCATATGGGGCACAGCATTTTTTTACCGGGGCACGTGCCCTGGTGTAGAGCTGCCACTGCAAATATGTGCCTGCCCCTCCCAAAGTGAGTAGGTCTCCCAGCTACACCACCACAAGCTATTGTTACCCAAGTGGCAGTGTTGCAGTGGAAGTCGCTTCTCTCCCTCTTCTGAAGAGGCCAGTGTTCAGTGGGAGAGACACATCTCCTCTCTCCAATGACCTGGATCAAGTTATGTTTGATTGCTTACAGAACACCGCCACAGTGATGTCAACAGCAAAGCAAAGAAGCAGGTTCTCCTTTATTTTTACATTAGGAAAAAAACTACATTTTGTACAAACTTCAAATGTGTCGAAGTATCACTTTAATTTTTGCATTTCTAGTGTAGCTTAGGAAATGGGTGATTACATAGGGGGAATCTCCTAGGATACACTGGTATGCAGAAAAAAATGCCACTATTTCGAAAAGTTTGCTAAAACAGTATATACTGTGTCTGGTTACTTTATTTATTTTTACGTTATATTGCTTTGTATTTATTCTGCCTTGTGCAATCTTTACAAGACTTGATATATCTATGTAGTAGTTTTTATTCGTTTTATATTGTACAAGAATAATAAAATCTATTTGTACCCCCCCTCTTGGGGGCTTATCTGCATTGCCCCACATGTTCCCGGAGCCTTCTGATGCTCCAAAGGAGTCCCCCAAGCCATGTTGTGTTGGGTTCAGCCTCATTGGGCTTAATTGACTCATGATCCCCCGCTGTTTTGTTTTGCTCCTCCAACCAAGCAGGGATCACGCATGCGCGAGATACGCTTTTCTGTGCTGACGGCCAGTGCAGTCAGATACCAGAGAGTTGTTCCGTTGTCCTGGTCCCCTCCCTGATCATAATAAGGACCAAAGACCTCGGCATGGCCGGACAGAGGCCTTTTTGGGGATTAAAGTTATAGTTTGGGGTCGGGCACTTAGCGAGGGCTCATTAATAATTCATGAACCATCATGAATATTAATTAGGCGCTGTCTGTCGCCTAGGGGGACAGTGTTGCAGTGGCAGCAATTGGGAAACTCCAGCACAGAAATGCATAGGAGTGGGTTTGTTTTGCAGGAGGCAGTTGGGGCTACCATATGGTGGTGTTACTGTAAAAATAAAGTATTTCTGTGGACTGCACCAGGACTTTATCAGTGGAAAACATAAGGGCTGCTTTAAGATTGTGTTACCAGCAGCCACTTCCTTGACAGCAGCCAATCGGTGATCTAGGCACCCAAAACTAAACCACAGGGACTCCTGGGAAAAGCAGGGGACTAATTCAGGTGCCTAGATCATGCCCCAATAAACGAGCAAGAAATATTGATCCCTATGGTTATCAGTTATTGACAAGCTTCATCAGCCACTCAGGACTCTGGATTTTTGGCTGAAACTGAGTGGACTTTCTGTGATTCTGTGTGGACTTTCTGTGATTGAGTCAATCTGTTCCCAGGCTCTGGATGAGTCAGGAGTACCCTGTGAGAGTAAACTTTGGATGTCAGGGGCTTACCCAGGCCATATGTGGAGATTGTTCAGTCGCAGAATTGGAGATTGCTGTGTCGCAGAATCAGATTGAGAAGGGGAAAGAGACTGAACTGTGGTCCTGATTCCCTAAGCATGGAGAAACTGCTTGCTTATTGTTGAGAGAAAATAAATGCTGCAGAAACCCTGCACTGGAAGCTGAACTGGCCAAGTGGACTGTGTGAATTACCAGAGTGTTACAGTTGCTGCTGCGAGGTCGTTTGCTTATGTGGGACTGAAGTTGAAAGAAGCAAAGCACCTCTGGACGTTGGGGTGCTGGCCAGGTGTTGTACATGTCCTGAGTGAACTAATGAAAGTGGCTGAGAGCTGAGGTCCAGCTACAGCTGAAGAAAAGGTTGTGGACACTGCTTAACTGGAAAATGTGAACTGGTGTGCAGGGGGTTTGTTGTTCTGGGATTCCCCTGTTGGACTGCACTTGCACTTCTTGGAATTAAGGCTAGCACCCAATCAAATTGGCACTGGACTTTATTAGAGGGACTGCCGGTAAACTTTTCTTGCTTGGAGCTCAGTGCAGGGACTGCAGGAGGACTACCACTATTCGGGAGTTCTCACCCTCAGTCAGGGAGGGAACCTGTTAACCCCTTCCAAGTGGGAGACTCTGTCTCTGGAGGTCACCGGCACTTGCTGGGGTGCTAGGGCATCTACGACCCATCGGGGGAGCCGGGCTGTGGAGCCACTCCTGGGTCTGGGCCTTCTGGGGCCAGTGTTGTCCTGGCACAGTGCTCTGCAATGGGCCAAAAGCTGTTGAAGATGACAAGCAGCCAGAACTACAATCACAGTGACCAACTGCAAGATCTTTGAGCAAGTTACATCCTCACAAGAAGGATCCTAGCCAGCCTGTGTCTGCTTTGCTGCACTGACCAAGGAGCTCCATCCTCCTGTGTTTTGAGGTCAACAGACTGTGAGTACCCAGGAGCTGGTTCCTGGAAAGAAAAACCAAAGGGAATTTGTGTTGTTTTCTTAAACCAAGTCCTTTTCAAATATCTAGAGGGTCCCCAACAGCCGGCCAACCCGCGGCACCGTACCAGGCATTTACCTAGTGGGCACCCTAAGAACATCCTGGGAAACACTGGTACCAGTGGGGGGGGGTTTGGCCTGCGGGCCCCAGTGTTTGTTGTTGTTGCCTATTTCATTAACCAGATTTTTCTATCCACAGCCATCCTTTGTCCCGGTACCCACTTCCCTAGTCCTTACCCCCAAATAAAGCTGTGGTTTACTATTTGAAAATGTATTTATTGAAATGTTTCACCATGAAGGCACACTGAGCGACAAGACCGCTCATCTCCGAGTGCGACCTGGGGGGGCGCGGTACAATAGGAGTGAGACATTAAACATTTTAAACACTGAAGTTACAAGATCAACATTAACATACAGTTGTAAGGCAGGTGTTACAAACAGTGTTACAACAGTGTTGCGCATAATAGGTAGAAGAGTAGACAATAATAAGTGCCAGATTAATAAGTAAACAACTACTTACGTGAAAGAGAAGAGGGAAAAGGAGAGGAAAGGGTGAGGTGGGGGAGGGGGAAGAGTTGTGTCCCTAGAGACCCTTTCAGGATGTGGGGAACCCTGCAAGAGGGCTATGGGGCTAGACAGAAAATGGGATAAGGCTATAGGGATTAAAGAGGGAGGAGAAAGAGAAGCAGCAGGTGTGACTTCTATGCTAGGAGAGGAAATAGGACCTAACCCAAGGGAGGACCCTTCAGAAAGCGGGGTACCCTGTCAGGGGGTTGGGGAAGGTCAGTAGATAGGGATTAAAAGAGTGATAGGAGAGTGAAAGAGTGAGAACTGAACCCTTGAGAGGGAAAGAATTCGGACCTTTGGAGGGGATGAGGCTTATAGTCCAGAAGGAGGCATGGACCCATGGGAAACATTCGGGGTCCCCTTACATTCTGTGAGAGACCAAGGGAGGCCAGTAAGGGGGCGCAATTTGGGGGAAGGGGAGCTAGAAATTTGGGGTGTGTGTGGGAGCACAGGGTAAAATGAAGTTGACAGTAGAGGGGTAGGGTTTATCCAGGGCTCAGAAGAGGGAATTAGGGAGGGATATGGCAGGAGCAGCTAGGTG
Source organism: Neoceratodus forsteri (assembly GCA_016271365.2). Lineage (NCBI taxonomy): Eukaryota > Metazoa > Chordata > Ceratodontiformes > Ceratodontidae > Neoceratodus > Neoceratodus forsteri. The sequence continues at coordinate 151,141,731 of CM028131.1, read as the reverse complement.
CAAGGTAATTACTGAGGGCAGAGCTGATGGAGTAGGCGGAGGATGAGTGCGGGATTTGAGGGGGGGAGGGAACCAGGGTGCGGGAGTAGGTTGATCTAAAGGAGTGGGAGGATGGAGGGTTGTTATAAAGGAGGAGGTGAGGTAGGAAGGGAGCTCACCCAACCAATGCTTGGAATTGAATTTAGCACAGTGGGAGAGTTGCCAGTTTCTAAGAGAGGGGAAGGATAGGGCACGATAAAGATTGCTGTGGTGGGTACGAGGGGAGGCAAGCAGGGCAAAGCGGTAGAAGGAATTGAAGAGGGTATCCAGTCTGGCCAGGGAGGATTTAGGGGCAGCACCATAGACTACGTCACAGTAATCGAAAATGGGCAGTAACATCTTCTGAACAAGTTCACGCCTAGCCGTAGAAGGAATGCAACTACGGTTCCTGAACAGGGCACCAAGATTGGGGTGCAGTTTTTTCTGGATGGCGTCAATATGTTTAGAGAAGTTTAGGTGCTGGTCCAACCAAACACCTAAGTACCTAAAGGAGGATGTGTCCTCAAGTAAAGTCCCATCAAGTGTGTGGAAAGTGGGTAGGAAGGGAAGCCTAAAGAGTCTCTGCCTAGTGCCAATGGTCATGGAGACAGTCTTCTTGGCGTTGAGGAAAAGTTTATGGCTAACAAACCAGAGCTGAACCTTATCGAAGTCTTGCTGTAAGCTGGTTGTAACCTCAGCAGGACAGGAGCCAGATGCATACAGGACTGTACCATCGGCATACATATGTACAGCGGAGGAGAGGGAGCAAACAGAGGGGATGTCATTTAAGAAGATGGAGAATAGGAGGGGTCCTAATACAGAGCCCTGGGGGACACCAATGCTAATAGGGAGGGTAGGAGAAGTGGCATCCAAGATCTTAACTGATTGAGTTCTGCCAATTAGGTAGGCCATGAACCAGTTTGTGGCGGAGGGAGATAGGCCAGCTGCTGGGAGTGAATTGAGGAGAAGGGAGTGAGAGACGGTGTCAAAGGCCTTGGCCAGGTCGACAAAAATGGCAGAGGTAATTTGGCCATTGTCCATCCTGGTTAGGATGGAGTATGTGAGCCACAGGAGAGAGGTAGTGGTTGAGTGGTTTTTCCTGAAACTAGACTGGAAAGGGGAAAAAAAGGAGGTGTCAGATAGAAAAGAGGTGAGTTGAGAGAGGACAATGTGTTCGTGAAGCTTGGCAAGGGAGGAGAGAAATGGGGCGATAGTTGCCAGGGGACGAGGGGTCACCCCCTTTGGGTAAAGGTAGGACCACTGCACGTTTCCATGAAGAGGGGACAGAGGGAATAAGAGATTTAGGATCACTGAGAGGAGGTAGGCAATGGCCGAAGTGGAGAGGAGTTTTAGGTCGAGGCCATCAGGAGAGGCATCTGTAGAGGGGTTGATGGTGAAGAGGGCACTTTGGACATCGTTTGGGGTTACAGTAGCAAAACAGAAGGGGAGGTAGGAGGGTGGTGAAGAGGGCACACTGGTAGAGAGTGGGAAGGGTCTTCAGTGGCACAAGCGGTATAGTAGGAGTTAAATTCTGCAGCAAGACCTGGCGGATCAGACACTATCGAGCTATTTACTTTAAGTACCGGGGGGGGGGGTGAAATGAGGGGTAAATAGGGTGTGGACCACCTTCCAAAACTTTGAAGGAGAATTTATGTTGGTGATGAAAGCAGATTTGAAATATTCGGACTTGGCTAACCTTGTAACCCTGGTGCAAGCATTTCAGAGCATGCGACAGTACGTGAGGTCACTAGGATGCTGGGTAGCTTTATGACGCTTCCAGGCTTGATCTCTAGACCTGAGGCAAGCCAGAGTTCAGGGGTTATCCAAGGTAAGTGGTTACCTCTGACTCTGGTTTGTTTAAGTGGGGCAAAGGCGTTCCAGTTTACAAGAAAGATTTCTTTGAAGTAGACAAGGGCCTTATCAACAGATGGGAAGGAGTTAAGGGGGGACCAGTCATAAGTGGCAAGGTTACTCAGGAGAGGTTCAAGGTCAAGAGACTAGAAAGAGCATAGTTGTATGGTTTTGTGTGGTGACTTAGTTCTGTGGACTTTCCTAACTATGACTATTGGGTTATGGCCACTGAGAGCATCAGGGAGGACCCCAGAACTGATGACGCGGTGGGAGGTAAGGGCCCAGCCAAGTAGGGAGTGTTGTTGTGTCTTGTGGTTTGGGCGGGTGGGTTTAGAGATCAGTTGGGAGAGGCTTACAGCTCCGATTTCGTTTTTAGTTTTGGTAGTCTTAGGTGACAACCAATTTATATTGAAGTCGCCTAGGATGAATAATTCCCCAGAGCAAGCAAGGGAAGTGATGGATGTTAGGAGGTCTAGCGTGACCGAAGGATGGACATTTGGGTGTCGGTAAATGCTGGCTACGAAGACTGGGAGAGTAAAGGGGAGGGTTACATGGATAGCTAGGGCCTCATAGGTCTCAGAATTTGAGAATGAGTAGATGATGGAATATTGGATGGAGGCTAGGACATAAATGGCCACACCCAAAATTGTGTGTGTGCAGGAATTCTCTGAGTCTGTCAAAGCATTACTGTTCATGGTTTATAGTGGTACTAAGTTGCTGGGCATCCAGTGTGTGGGGTGGTTGGTAGTGGAGGTGGGTAGGTGCAGCATCCCATGGGGTTGTGCCAGCCAGTCACCTGACCCACTTCTAATTATTTCAGGGTACAGGCACTGCGCTATTTTTATTATCTTTGGGATAAGACCCCCAAACACCACTATAGCAGGACCCAGGCCCCTTAACCTGTTAGAGGGCCAACAGGTAGGGGTAGTAGCCCACCGGCACACGGCACCTTGGCTACATATTTTTATACCATTCCGGGGTCGCCTTATGCCACGTTCATTTATAAATTATAAGAATCTTTATATGTAGTAGGTTGTGAAGGAACATTTGAGCTTTTTTCCATTGTTCTGAATTACCTATGAAGCAACAGAAAAATTTGAACTGGAGCTAAATGAAAATAATACAATAACGAATATTCCAGCCTGATGTTCAGACAAGTTTTTTTTTTATCGCTTATAGTAAATCTTTTTTTTTTCCCCCAGAATTCTATTTTTTCCCTTCCCTACCAGAGCCCCACCGAACTCTCTCTGGCAACCGCCCATCCTGGATTCTACCTCCTTGCACGGCATTGACTGGTCTCCTCTCCCCCAGACACCCGGCATCCCCCGGGTCTACCCTCTGAGGAAGTGCCGCCCGTACCCAGGGCGCTCTTTCTTATAGGGTTGAGACCGGGTCGGGAGGAGCCTGGCTTAGGATACAGCTGTGCCCGACTTCTGGGAGTGTGATCCTGGGGTGGGAGGTGCCTACACCTATCAGTGGGAGGAGGGACGTATTTCCTTAGTTGTAAGTCCCCTGTGAAGCCCAGCTGTCATGGCAACGTGCTGCCGTGGCTCCACCCCCAGGCATACGCCGCGGCAGCTACTTTGGGCTACCTCCGGCTGCCGCCAGAGGTTGCTCTTTGTGATCGCATCCCGTCCCTCCCAGGGAGAGAGAGCAGTCCTTGGCGCTCAATCTCTTTCTCCCACTGACCCCGGCTCGCTCCCGTAACCCGGCCGCCGGGCGTGGCACGAGTGTGGTGTCCAGCGCTCAACCCTCAGCGCCACCGGCCTGCAATAGTAAATCTAATAATAATAAAAAAAAAAAAAAAAAAATACACTTTTTGAAGAAGTATAAAAGAAACAGACATCACCAATTCAAAAGTGGAATTTTCCACTTATTCAAACACTGCACAAGGCCCTTCTATAGTTAACAGAGGTTTTCAGGTGCGGGCCAATCCTCTGCATTGAACGGACTGACTCAGTCCTGATGATGTATAAAGCAGTACGCACTGCTGATGCGACTAGAGCTTGCGAGCAAGCCTTTGTCATCGGGGGCCAGAAGGGGGAAGGAAGACTGAGCATCCCACAGCAAGATCTCCTTGTGGGAGGGACAAACTCCACCCCTTTACCACAATCTGGGTGACCCCACACAGGTGGCGGTGCAAGCTGGAGCTGCACTGGGTAGGCAGGCGCCCCCTGATGGTGGCGAGAGCAGGCTTGTGTGTGCGTTCCACTGCCATCCTCCAGGCATCTGTGGGATTCAGGGGAGCCAGAAAACAGAATATATCAACCTGACTGAGCAGTATGATAGCAATGCCCCACTGCAGGCACTACATCACGTACTGAGCACCCAGCTTTCAACCGAGCATGTGTCCGGGTGGTGTACTTAGGGAACCATGACATCCTACAACAGGGGGCAAGCTGTCAATGACTGGAGGTAAGGAGTAAGAGATGGCAGGTGATGGGGTTGGAGGGGTTGTATGAGGATGAGGACCTGCTGGGCTGAAGGTGAAAAACAATAAAATTATAACAAAAAAAAAAAAAAGTATTTGGGGATATGGTGTGTAACCATGACACGATTAAGCAATAAGGCACGATGAGGGAGTGTTATAGTGGGGTAACAGCCCACCTCGGGTGGGCTGAAACATGAGGTGAAGCCGAGTGCTTCCACCACTGAGAATCAATCAATCAGATTTTATTTATAAAAGGCCCTTTTCCTGCGTTCAAAGCACCTGTACAATAAAACACCATAACATATTTAAAACAATTCATAAATAGCATAAACACATACAGTTATAAAATCACTTATGTCCCCAGAAAAGCTGTCACAAAAAGATGTGTTTTTAATGATTTTATTAAATTCCTCCACGGTCATGCTTTTACGTATCTGACGAGGTAGAGAGTTCCACAGGGTGGGTGCCATGAAGGCAAAAGATCTTTGTCCAAACATTAGCCCACTATAATGCATTCCTGGAGTGCCTTATTCTGATGATGAAATGGGTCCTTTTTAGTAAGTTGGATGTATTTTTTAAACATATTTTCAGCTGGGCTGTTGTTCTGGTTAACAGCCCAGCTGAAAGTATCTCTTGGTCAATCAGAAGCCAGCACTCTTTCTACGCATTTCATAGCATAAAATAAAGCATGTTTCCCTGAATCAAAGGTATGATGTAATGAGCTGAAAATGTGGTTTGCAAACACGGGTAGTGCCAAGGAAAATCCACAGACTCCCTAGACATTCCCGTAGCCCAACCTTCAGTCAGCATTTTCTACATTCTTACATTGTTTTCACTCTATTGGGAGCATTAGACTAGATGGGCTATACTTCTTGTGGACACAACCCCCATAGGGACTGGAATTACCCCCATTAAAACCTTGCCTGCAGGGGAAGGAAGTGGAGCCAGCAGCCTAGCTGGCAGTAACATTTTCTTGAAGCTCCCACATTCTAAACTTAAGTTAAACTTTACTCTTTTCATGGATGTTGGTATCATTTGATAACTCCAGCTCCACCCACCACAAGTAAAGACCACAAGCTTGTGAAATACAAAGCATTTTATTGAGGCAAAATATGTAAAAGGCAAAGAAAAGTGCTGACCTCACAAAGTGCAAATGCACCAAATTCAGGAACAAAAGGCAGAGCCCTCATACACTTCAACCAGTTTTGCCCTTAGGCTTCCTCAGGAAGTGTCGATTTGTTTGGTATTTTTCATGTGCACACCCAGCTGGAAGAGCGGCTTTTATTGAGATTTGGATCATTTGATAACTACCATTCAACTTGACAAAAAAGATAACTTTTCTGAAGATAGGGCATCTATGAACGACATGGTAAGAGCAGTGAACAAGGGAGCCTCAAGGTCCACAGTGGGAGTCGACTGAATAGAGGTAGTGTTCTTTTTTGGTACTTGACGACTCTGAACACAATCGATCCTGCTGCTTTAACTTTGGAAAAGCCTGATGCCCAGACTGGCCTAATTTCTCTAGTAAAGAGACGGCTTTATGATGTACGTAGTCTACAGTTGTCAGTTTTACCTTTGTTACTCAGGTCTTGTACTGGGTCACGGCTCATACCATCAAAAGACCATAACAGACACTGGTCTGGATTTACTTACCCCATGATCTAGATGAGGACAGCACTGGTGAATATCACTCAGCAGGATTTTGGCGAGACTTTGTTATTTCAGAAATAAGTTTAAGGAATGTTTAAGGTTTGTAAGTTTATACTGGTAAGCACAATAGAACTTAGAACAAGATGGTGGATCCTGTTCAAATCTGTGTATCTCAGCACAATATGACCGCTTGAAAAGTGGCGCGCTGACAAACTGCTAACTATGTGCGAGTCTGCTCAGCTTAACTGGGGTGCTATGCCTTATCTAATGGCATATTTAGTCACAAAAAGGCCACGATAGGCTTGTAACTACAAACTTGGGTTTCTCTCGTCACAAGATGTGTAGGTGGTAGGCAGGCCGGGGGAACCCTCCCCATCTCCACTGGAAAGCCTGCCACCAGGAAAGTCCTGAATATGCTCTGCACAATTTCCATATTCAGTATATGTAACTTATATAGGCATGTGTTAAGCAAGACTCCAGATATGAATTTCTAATGTGGGGATATTAGGGTTTGGCTGTATGTTCTATGTCAGTATCTGCAGTAACCTGTTATAGTCAAGTGGCTGGAAAGAATTCAGGAAAGTATTTTCCAAGATGTAGCAACAAACAGCTAGATTTCAATTAAGACCAAGAAGGTTGAAATTATAACATGTTTTTACATTGTATGAGCACAGAAATTGGCACTGGCTGCATAAAATGAAGGGTAGTGTATGGACAGTGTGTAACGAGTTTTAGTTACACACCCGAGGTGTGTGGTGTGATGTGATATATAAACAACCAGATCGAAGGTTGAGCAGTTTATTCACATATCACACGTCAAGGGGTTGGCAGTATAGCCTACAGGTTAGAGTAACAAGATTTGAATGAGGTTGGTAAATCCAGCAGACCCGAGTTTGATTCCCACAACCTCTACTTGCATACTGTGCGACTCTGAGCAAGTCACTTAACCTCCACCGTGCTCCTAGGTCACACCTGAAAACAGGCATTGTGCCTGGTAGGCCTTACCAGGTTACCAAAGGAGGGGGATAACAAGTTCACTGATGCCTATATAATTATTGGTTAACAAAAGTTAACAGGCAGGAGAAAAGCGGACCGAAAACAAAAGTACATTTTGCCTGCAGCTGTGGTCTCTTGTGCTCGGTACTGTGCAAGAGAGTGACAATTTTCCAATTTACATGTACGTGCAAAACTATAAAATGTAGCTATCCACGGTTTTCGTCTGTGATGTATTTGATAAAATGCAATAAACAAAATATCTGAAAAATCAAGTTCAGGTAAGCAGGGATGATAAATTAATCAGAATGGAATGTAACGCACAGAACTGCCAGTGAAATAAAACAGTACACCAGCCAAGCAGAAGTGGATGATTTTTAAATCTCTACTGCCAAACACTATATCAAGTGTCCTTAAAAACTCAATAGAGTTACAATACACATGAAGGCAGGCCTGTCTCTTTTTTAAAAGGGGTGGGGGAGAAACAGTACACAGTATGAAAACAATAGGTTATCCCACACTTGATGAGCCTCTGTTCTGCCTTCCTTGGCTGAACAAATATCTGGCCCATGGCTCCAGCAGAGGGTTGTAACAGTATCTATCTTAGGTTGCAAGGAAAGATAAAACTGTCGCCCATGGGGTTCTCTGCATCTCCTTTTTGTTTTATTACTGTTAAGGTTCGTTCCTGTTTTTGTTTTTCAATCAAACAGTAACACTCCAGGGTAAGAAAGCAGGTCTCAAATGTTTCTGCTTGGAAGTTTCAGCAGTGAGTGCCTTCAAGGTCTTCAAAGGACTTCACACTATTCCCTATCAATTGTTTGTGTATCTCTGCACACACACACACACACACACACACACACCAAACTCTATGATGGGGTCTTCATGTTATGGAGGACTGCTGCAGACACAGGAAGCATCATAGTAGCCAGCAAAACTGGGTAGCGCTCATTCGAGGTCTGACAGGATATGGGAATTGGCAACATTTACATTTTCTCTGTTCGAAAGGCGGCAGGCACATCATGGAATGCAGTGCGCTTGTCGAAACTGTACAAGTGTCACAAGAGCATTTCTCCTCCAATCGTGCAAGTCTTTACTTGGAGCTGCATCGACTCGGACACGACTTCAGTATGCTACGCAGAAAGGTACCCAACATTGTACCTTGCCATCTCTTGCCAAACATGGATCAAACACATCATCGCCACAAAGCCGTTCCAATAGGGCAGGGAAAGCAGCCTTCAGATCCAGTTACGCAACACTAGAAAATGAGGTCTTCCTGACAACGGATATCTGACTTTAACAAGAAAAGGTTGTGTTTGTCACCTCCCCTGTATGTGTTAACAGGCATGCATTTGGCAGTAGCGATAAATGCACCATCACAATGGCCACTACAGCATACCCTCAATAACTGTTTCCATTTTAATGGAAAGAGATGTCTTTAGTGGACCACCAAGACATTTTACCCCACACATTTCCGTTTACATTTGTGTTTAAAATAAAACAAAAACAACCACCAAAAAGTAGTCCCAAAGTACATCTGTTTACAATTATATTTTCATGTGTATGTACACTATGCACAGAGAAAGGTGTTGTTTGTTTAGCATGTAACATTCGTGTGTAGCAGAGGATGTTGCATTTTTAGTACCACCCTAGGAACTTGGGCCTATACCTTGTGGATGGGCGAAGAATGTATTTTATTTTGCAGGTACCGTCCTTTGAATGCGGCACTAAGCATTCTGCTGTAACGGCTGTGTAGTGCACTGTGTCACAATGGGATGAGGCAGTCACTCTTTGTCGGCAGAGTGCTGTATTTTCCAGCAGGAGGCCCGGGTTCATGTCCCGGACCCATGACGTCTACAGCAGGAAAGGATGCTGTATTGGTGCAGATGTTCTCCATTTCTAGGGAGGGTGTAAGGTCTGTGCTGGAGCTGTGGTGCATCACTGTCCCATGGTGGCCCAGGGGAGCAGAAAAAAGCCAAAAAGAGAGTTTAGTGGGATGTCAGCTGTTCTAGGCATGGGCACATGGTGGAAGAGACCCTTTCCTAGCCTAAGTCCATCCCCACCTCAGTGTCCCTACTCTGAGTTGCATGTTCCTCATCAGTGGCAGCAGCATGATGGGGTACCACCACTAAGGAGAACTCTTGGACAACTGCTGGCAAAAGACAAGTGAATGATACAGAACCTTGGGCGTACAGGAGTAGGCAGAGTCAAAAAGCATAAAAAAAGAGTTGGCTGGGTACTGTGTGGATAAGGTTGCCATATCAGAAACATGTAGCAGGCATTTGTTATTCTGTTTTGGGGCCAGGACCCCCCCCCCTCAAAAAAAAAAAGCATCATGGCATATAGCCTCACTCATGCTCAAAAGCTGACTCTGGGGATGTTAAACAAGGACTTCAATTAACCCTGCTTCTTCAAAGAATGGGTACATCACATCTCTGTCAGGTTAACTTTCAACTGCATCAGTGAGCAAGAGATGAAAGGTTACTCTTGAACAAGTGTTGCCGCTGTGTCAGGTGGGTCTTACTAAATAGCTCAAAGTGCTTTACAAGCAATGAGTTAGATGGTGGTGGTGGTGCAGAGAGTATATGCAAGCAAACAAGCTGAAAAAAGTGCAATCAGCAACATCCCCCCACACACAGCCTCAAACATCTGCCAAACTTGCTGTATTATCTGCTAGGAAAACTATGGGGTAGGTTGAAGAGAAACAGACTTTCTGGTGACAACCTTCAAAATTCTAAAGGGATCTTTATCTTAAAGGGACACTGTTAACCCCTTAAACCTTAAAGTGTCTCTAGCATCTCCCTCTCCCCCTCTAAGTTGTGAGAGAAACTGGTCCGTTCTGGACAACTAGACTTCCCTTCATCCTCCAACTTCCTCTCACCCTTCCAGTATGGTTTCCGGAAGTAGAATTCCACTGTCTCATCCCTGCTGCATGTAACGGAGTCTGTCTTCTCTGGGATGGCTCAGGGGCACATTATGGCTGCTATATTCATCAATCTGGCCAATACCTTTGACTTGGTGTCCCTTGCTCTCCTGGACAAGCCAAGCTCTGCTGGCCTCTCAGCTTGGTTCCGTTACTACCTAAACAGCCGACAACAATCGGTACAGGTTGGAGGCGCCCCGTCACCACACTGAGGGGTGACCGCAATCTTCAAAGGCAGTGTTTCATCAGAGATGGCAAAGCCATGCTGCTGTAAATGTATTGGCAAGAAACAAAGGTAGATTGAACCTCATCACCCTCGGGACTCCTCTCCAAGGTGGTCACAAGGAACACCAGATTTTGTGTTTGGAAGGGAGAGCCATATTTAAAGTCAGAGTTTTTAGCATGGGAATTGTAGAAATGTGCTGCTGTACATGTTCTGGTCATAACAACACAAGGATAGAGTTAACTTGGTCACCTGAGGATTGCTCTCTGCGAAGGCAACACTATAAGGGTGGATTCAAATAAAATGAGACTTCTCCCTATTTGGCTTGGATTTGAAGCTCAAACGGTGTTGACTTCATTTTTCACCACCTGCTTTCCTGTCACTGCCATAAACCTAGTACAATTACTGAAATATGCAACAGCAAGGGATGTCAATGAAGAGTTGATGATCCATCATTTGTGCTTACCCTAGAAAAGTAGTGTTACATAATAACCAAGGCCACTGATTTACGGTGATTAAAACAATGAAATTCCATTTTCAAGACTTCAGATTCCAGAATTGCACCTGTGATTGTTACTCTAATTTCCGGATTTTACCGGGATTCTGCTATCATTCTTTTAGTATGTGCATAAATAATCAGAATTAAAGAAGGCTTAATATACACAGCATTTAATAAAGCAAAATGAAAATAGTACAGGAAGGAATTATAAGAAAAATACAAGTTTTGTAGAATTACTGATCTGATATAAAGTGCAAGATTCCATGAAATCTTTATTTTTGCCAGTCTTCAGGCAGCCCTAATTCCAGAAGTTTACCAGGTTTTCCGGTAAAAACCGAAAAACAGTGGCCTTGATGATAACTTACCGTAACATTAGATCTTCGAGAGAGGTTCCTGCAGTAGGTAATTACACATAGGACTGCGCCACCTGGCATCAGGACCTCACGGCAAACTTTTCCAGCAATGCCTGGCGGGAGACCGCCCACCCGTCACGTGACCGATGTCAGCGTGTCCCAATAGAGTGGGCGGTCCACATGCCCGCCTTCTAGTTCTCCCGCCGGAGATCCTAATGGAAAAACAGGAGAAAGGAAAATTCCTGGAGCCCAAAAAGAAAATTGGGGAAGGAGGCAGGGAAAAATATGACCTACTGCAGGAACCTCTCTCGAAGATCTACTGTTATGGTAAGTTCTTACGTAACTGTACTATCTTACTTTGAGAGGGTTCCTGCAGTAGGTCATTACACATAGGACTGAATCCCAAGCAGTCCCTTAGACAGAGAGACACGCGAGGAGAAGCAACTGAAAGGACAGTATAGGACCGGCCTAAGAAAGAAGGCCCTGCAGAATAGCGACCCAGCCCTACTCCTAGAGGCAATGTCCAGACTGTAATGTTTCATGAAGGTATGTCCCGATCTCCAGGTTGCTGCTGCACAAATCTCCGCTGCAGAAACATTCCGTAAAAAGGCAGAAGATGCAGCAATGCCTCTGGTAGAGTGACCTCTGATTTCCCCCGGCAGAGGTTTGTTGTGCTTCTGATAGAAGCAAATGCAATTAGCGAGCCACATAGAAAGGCAGTGTTTGGAAACTGCCGTCCCCATAGATTTGGGGGGCAAAGGAGACGAAGAGCTGATCAGCTTTACGAGAATCCTTAGTCCGATGGACATAACACCTTAAGATCATGTGCAGAAGCGCCTCACCTTTGTTCGAAGGAACGGGGAAGTAAACTGGGAGTTCCACTGTCTAATTAAGTGTGAACTCGGAAACCACCTTGGGAAGGAACTTAGGATTTGTCCTTAAGATCACCCGGTCCTTGTGAAAAATCAAATATGGCTCCTTAAACACTGGGGCCTGAAGCTCGGAAATTCTATGAGCTAAAGTAATAGCAGCTAAAAATAGTGCTTTCTAGGAAAGGTAGTGCAAGTCACAGCTCATCGCTGGTTCAAAAGGGGGGAGCGTGAGCTTCTCCAACACAAAATTCAAATCCCAAGGTGGAGAAGGGTTGTGGATGGGGGTTTTTAGGTGGAGAATTCCTTCCAGAAAGGTTTTGGAGATTTCCAGCTGCGCCACAGGTTTACCATCTACAAACACATGATAGGCAGAGATGGCCGAAAGCTGGACCCTGAGGGAGGAATAAGATAGCCCAAAATCTGAAAGATGGAGGAGATACTCTATGATGTGAGGGGCTGAGCAAGTAAAGGGGTCCCAACCCTTGTAAGCCGCCCAAATAGAAAAATGTTTCCACTTCATAGCATAACTGGATCTAGTGGAGGGCTTCCCAGCCTCCACAAGGACCTGTGCTACTTGGCAGAGACCCCAAAACCAGATTTAATTATGTCTGAAGGAGCCACGCATGAAGATGCAGGGTCCTGAGCCCCAGGTGTACAAGCTGGCCTTGGTTCTGAGTGAGAAGGTTGTGCTGGAGAGGAAGTGGAACTGGGGGCTCTGCTGTGAGCTACTGCAAGAGCAGGAACCAAATTTGCCTCAGCCAGAGGGAAGCGATTAGTATCATGCGCGCTCTCTCTCCGCGTGGAGCTTAAGGAGCACCCTCTGAAGAATGCGAAGAGGAGGGAAAGCGTATAAGAATTTCCCTGTCCAAGACAGCAACAACGCATCATGCCAGAAAGCACCATGCCCTGGGACGAGCGAGCAAAACTGGGAAGTTTTGTGTTGGACGGGGAGGCGAACAGGTCGAGTTCCAGTCACCTTCATCGCTGAAAGAGAGTCGCCACTTCCTGATTTAATTCCCATTCGTGGGCGAGGGTAGACTTTCTGCTGAGGCTGTCTACTGGGACATTTTGAATGCCTGGAACATGAATGGCTGTGAGGGACAGACTGTTCTGGACTGCCCAGTTCCACACTCGCATCGCCTCCCTGCAAAGGGGGTACAACAGAGTGCCTCCCTGTTTGCTGATGTACCAAACTACCGACATGTTGTCTGTCTGGATAAGCAGAGATACCCTGGGGAGGATGGACTGAAAGGCCTGAAGGGCATATAGAACTGCCCTCATCTCTAGGATGTTGATGTGCAGAGACATCTCGAGCTGGAACCATAATCCCGGAGTTTGGTGGTCCCCCATATGAGCTCCCCAACCCTGGCTGGAAGCATTCATAGTGAGAGAGTGCACAGGGGAGTAGGCCTCCTTAAGAGAAGGCCCTAGGACAGATTCAAGGGATCCCTCCACCACTGAAGATCCTTCTTGAGCACGGTGGAAATCAGGACCGGATGGTCCAGATCGTCCCTGAACTGACCCCACTGGACACACAAGGTCCACTGAGAAATCCTCATGTGTAACCTGGCAAGGGGAACTGTGGAGATGGAAGCCACCATCAAACCCAAAAGCCGGAGTACTGCTCTGGCTGGGAAGGAACTGGAGAAGGCTATCAAGGTTGCCTGTTCTCGAAGGGCCGACACCCTCTCCAGAGGGAGGAAGGCTTTGCACTGGACCGTGTCCAACACTGCTCCTATAAACTGAAGTCTCTGGGATGGAGTAAGTGTGGACTTGGGGATAATGACTGTAATCCCCAAGCGAGAAAATAGATCCAGAGTGCACGAGAGAGCCTTCAAAAGAGTCTCCCTGGATGGGGCCAAAATTAGCCAGTCGTCCAGACAGAGGAAAACTGCAATGCCCTGATGCCTCAAGGCCGCTGCCACTACCGCTAATCACTTGGTAAAAACCCTGGGTGCTGAGGAAAGGCCAAAGGGGAGGGCCGTGAACTGGAAATGCTCCCCTTGGAAACAGAAGCGCAGGAGGCTCAGGAATACCGGAATATGCAGCTAAGCATCCTGCATGTCCAGGGCACATAGTCAATGGGCCTCTTGAAGAAGCGGTAGGAGGCCCTGAAGGGTCAGCATTCTGAATCTCTTGTACTCGACGAACAGATTGAGCCTGCTGAGGTCGAGTATGGGTCTGAGGTCACCCGTCTTTTTTGGAGTAAAACCCCCGCCCCCTTTGATGAAGGGGGACCGGCTCTATGGCCGCCTTTTGCAGCAGAGCCTGAATTTCCTCCCTTATTAGAAGAATGTGGTGGGGCAAGTAGGACGAGCAACCCGGTGGAGATTCCGAAGGAGTTTCCAGAAACTCCAGTGTGCCCCTGTGATATGAGCTGCAGGACCCATGTGTCGGAGCATTCCTGCGCATGGAGGGCAAACCTCCCCCCACCGGCTCCTCACTCTGAGGCTGAGGAGGGGGTTGGGAATCAGGAGATGGTGGGACGGGCAGGGGAGGGCCCCCTGATGCCAGAGGGGAAGAGAAGGAAACACCTATGGCTTTTCTCTTGCCCCGTCGAAGATTCTGGGCTTGCTTTGCTGGCCTTCTGGTCTGTCTCTGAAAGGGCTGCTTCCTTTGCACTCCCGATCAAAACATTTACCTAACGGACCTCAGGGCCTGGCCTCTGTCCTGTAGGCCCATGATGATGTCCTTGGTATCGCCCCCAAAAAGGACCAAACCTCAAAAGGGGGCATCCTGAATAGCAGTCTGGACATCATTGGCGAGTCCAGAAATGCGTAGCCAAGCATGCCGCCGAAGGGAGATGGCGGTCGCCGAGGTAGAGGACACGGCATTGACCGAGTCGCAGGTGGCCCGTAAGGCATGCCTGTAGGAGATCTTGGACAGGCGTAAGTCCTTGGCAAGGTCCTCCTTGAGGTCTGAGGGATCCATGGATTGGATTCAGGCCTCCAGCTTGGCTAGGGTTGGCTTATGAAGGATACCATGTGGGTTATGTAATTGAGGGAACGCAGTGCACACGCAGCCGAAGAGCAGACCTTCTTGCCGTATTGGTCAATCTGCCGAAACTCCTTGTCCAGAGGGAAGATGCTCATGTGCTTTGGGGCAGCCGAGTGATCATAAGCCGCAGTAATGAGAACGGAGTCAGCCTTTGGGTGCGAGTCTAGAAAAGAGGCACCCTCAGGAGCCCGGTAAATCCGGTCAGCCTTTTCCGGGACCGCCGGGATACAGTGCGGCAGTTGCCAAATCATGGTCGTGAGGTCTTCATGGGGCCCTATCCAGGGAGGAACCGAGATTAGGGAGAAAGACTCTAGGTCCAGGTGTTCGGTGAGTCTTTTTCCTCATGGGGTCCTGTTCCTCAGTCTCCCAGTTGTAAAATTCCTGGATGGACCTCAACAGGTCCGAAAAGGAAGGGTCCTCAGGAGGGGACTTAGGAAAGGCCTTCCCTTTAGGGACCAGAGACTGTTGATTAGAGGAATCCTCCGAAGAATCCTCCCCCGAGTCCAGGTTTTCTGGATCATCCGTGGGCTCGAAATCTGGAAGATGGACCTCCTGGAAGGTTGCCCCTGAAATATGAACAGTGGAGTGAACCGAGTTCACTGGACACAAGGACCTGGGGGTAGGAACCTGCATTGGGAGACAGCTCTCCAGGTCCGAAACCAGCTCCATCCTGGCCTCCTTCCACCAGGACTGGATCACAGTCTGGAAGTCCTGAGGCGGGGCCTGAGGAGGAGGAGAAGGAAGAAGAGAGGGCGGGGTAGGAGGCACATGGATAGGAGGGTAATGATACCCATGGACTCCTAAGCCCTGATAAGGATGATGAGGATACCCTTTGTAGAGGGGTTATCCCAGATAGTAATGTCCCGAGAAGACTGTGTATGAAAGATCGGGAGGCAGACCTGCTGGGAGAAGGTCCGTTGGGAACCCATGAGGGTAGCTCGGGACGTTAAAAGGCCTAGAAGACCCTGGGATATTCCTGTATGTTAGAGTACCTGACGTCAGGGGTACCGGCAAGAATCCCACCGTAGTGTAGATGGAAGGCGGGGTGGGCATTGGAAAAACAGTCATCAGGACCACCAAAGTCGGGGGTGCCGAGCCTGGCGTCAGAAAGGGATCCGGCGGGGGCGGCGGCAGGCGTCAGGGCTGGGCATAGGGGTTCTGACAGCAGAGCCAGGTCCGGCACAGGGACAGGTGTCGGAACCGGACGAGAAGGCTCTGGAATAGGATTGGGCCCTGATGTCAGAGGAACCAGCATCGGAACATGCCTGAAGGGCTCTGTCGAGGAAGATGGGTCTTGCACTAGGGTAGGCATCGGGGCAGGACAAAGGGGGTCCCATTGGAGGGACCTGTCCCTCTTCCACCGTGGGCACCGAGGGAAGGGGATCCGACGAAGAGGAGCCCTGAGGGACCTCCGACGTATGGACAGTCGTCGGCGGAGGGTCCTCTAGCCCTACACCCCCCACAGGGGACTGATGAATGGAAGCTGGGATAAGCCACTTCCAGCTGTTCAGTGCTCTCTTCCCGACCCAGGGTGGCAGGAAGCAAAGCCGAAGCCACCGGGGGTGGGGGAGAAGACAGAAGACTCAAGGTCTTCTTGGAGCTCAGCCGGATGTCAGGTAAATCGGCAGAGGCCACCGACGAGTGGGTGCCAGAGGTGGCCAACATACCGAACAAAGGGACAAGATGGGAGAGGGAGGATCCCCCTGCAGGGTTATTGGCTGTGACTGGGCAGGTCCTCGAGGGGCGGGGGCCAACTTATCAGCGGTAACTGGGTGTCCGCCAGAGTAGCCAGCGGGCAGCTTACCAGTTGAGATCTGGAGGAGCGCAGTGGACAGGCCTGGGGTGTCCCCGATCGCAGCCTGGACTACCAATACAGGAGGCGGCGGGGGACAGGCCTTTCTAATAGTAGGCCTACCAGGATCCGGATGGTCTTTGCCCTCTGGGTGCTCCCGCTCCCGGTGTTTCTCTTTCTTCTTCTTGGCCTCTGGGGAAGGTGAAAAAGTGGAGTCTCTAAGGCACTCCATTTGTTTTTCGAGTGTGGCCTTCCTAGATTCTAAAAGATGGGCCTCCAGGGCCTGCTGCCTTCTTTTGCGGGTCGCCTGATTGAAGGGCTGGCAGTCTGGGCAAGCTGTGGTGTCGTGGTCTGGGCCTTGGCAGAAAAGACACCTTTGGTGACTGTCCTTGTGTGGAATTTGAGCACTGCACTCTTCACTTCTTCTTGGCCTTAGATGGAGGAGAAGACATAGAGAAGAAAAGCAAATCGAAGAATTGGTAAGACGTGTTTTGAAATGCGATCGACTGGGCAGATTTATTGCGAGGTACCTCGCACAGGACGACAGTGAGAAAGAACTGGAAGGCAGGTGTTGGGACCGCCCACTATATAGGGTCACGCTGACGTCGGGTGGGCAATCCCCCAACAGGCATTGCTGGAAAAGTTTGCCATACAGTCCTAATGCCAGGTGGCACAGTCCTATGTGTAATGACCTACTGCAGGAACCCTATCGAAGTAAGATCTACTACGTCACTGCTCTGGAAAAGTAAGCATCTTATGAACTGTAAAAAAAAGATGGAGCAAACAGATACCTAAACTGTCAGCAAACCTCCCTCCAATGAAATATCAGACACACTGAAACATGCATTTGAAATAGCAGGAAAACAAGAACGGGAAAAGACCAATAAGCAGGGACAATGAGTTATGGTGTTCACCCATAAGAACAACTGCTGAAAAAAAGGCCGATTTTAGCCACATTCCTCTTCATTTCACCCTATCCAATACTCTCCAGAAAAGACATTAAAGGTTGCCTCTTAAAACTGTTTATAATACTTGCCTCTATGGCGTCCTCTGGCAGTTTATTTCATGTGAATATGTTCTGCTTCACTAAGCCTTTACTGCCAAATTTCTGAATCTCGGACCATGTCACCTAGTTTTCATTTTATTCCCTTTCATAAGAACAATAAGAAAGAACACCCTGAAGGTGTACATGGTAGACCTATAAGTACCTCACGGGTGAATAAGGTAAAGAAGGCAAGTATTTTTCAGAAGAGAAAGGGGCATGCTTTGAACCTGGAAGGGGTTACATTTAGGAGGGATCTAAGGAAGTACTTCTTCACTGAAAGAATGATGGACACCAGGAAGAACAGTCTTCCATCAGAAGCAGTGAAGGTGGAAACAGCGGTCAGCTTCAAGCATGTATGGGATAGGCACAAAGGAATCTTGGTAAAAAGTGTGTGTGTGGGGGAGGAGCCGGAGATCAGGTAGAGTCTGTGGCGACAGTACAGACAGGGACAAAATGGGCAGAATGGGTGGTCCAACAGGTCCTTATCTGCCAACAAATTCTATATTTCTGTGTTTTTAGAAGATTGTAAGTTCAGCAGAAAATAAGCACAAAGCAAGAAAGCGAAAGTAAAGGATATGTGCTTCCATTACATGCTCAAAAAAAACAGAAGAGCAGTGCACACTAAGGACGAATATGGAAAGTGTGGATGTTTACCGATGAGACTCCATCAGATGTCAAATATTCTGGCGTTTCTTGGTACACTGCAGACTTACTAAGGAGGCAGAGTTTGCACCAAAAGCTTTCCTTTTAAGCAACTAATTAACAGGTACTGTATATGTAGCCATTTCATACAGTATAAACGTCTGCTAGAGGGCCAGGGCATCCGAAGGCTAGACAAGGAAGTCCAGGGTAGCTTTCCTATACAAAAAAATCCCGGGAAGGATAGCATGCAAGCCCAATGAGAGAATACCCCACAGGAGCGTGACAGATGAGCCCTTCCCACAGGGGATTCACGGACGAGCCTTCCCCAAAAGGGAAAAGACCAAGAAAGAGTTGCACAACCGTGTATAAAGTAATACAGGCTAAGCAGAACCTACAGAAAAAGAGCAGCTGATGCAAGGATCCTTCCAAAGGGTAATTTGTACTGGATAATCAGTGGTTCTCCACCAGATTATAGGATTTGGCACCCATTTTAGAAGAGGCAATATTATTTTAGTTTTTTAAAATTTTTAAAAGAGTTGGATATGGTGGATCAGGTGAACATTTTCCAGCTTGTCCAGAGCAATGTAACTATAAAACACACCCTATGCTTATGTGTGTGTGTGTGTGTGGGGGGGGTAGAATTAGTGGTAATGTTAAGCATTTTCCAACCAATAACACACCTATATACAAAAGAAGCTATCTAAGGATCCAAGTGGGGAACTTTTATACCTTCATAGTAGGAGCTGTTCCCCATGACCAATAACATTGTTAGACACAACATTTAAAACAGCGGTATTTGCAGGGAAGGAAAAGGCAGATCATGTATGCATCATACACCATAAGTTCCACATCAAATTTGGTGCCCTATACGGGAACAAACTGAATATCCTGCATCCTGCCCCCATGATATGATTCTCCCAATTTTTGACCATGGTGACATAGTTTACAGTTAGTGTTCCTCTGATACTATCCTAGCAATTAGGATACCACCAAATACCTGCTATTAGGCAGGATAGTGGATCCAGTCGGAGAGCAGCACTATCCGACCCTCCCGATCCAGGTCGGATCCCCCGGATCCCGACGTCTGATCCCTGGATCCGACTGGGGATCTGATGTCGGAAAATGCGGGATCCAACCTCCGAATGTGGCCAGATCCCAGGTCGGATCCCGCTTTCCGACGCATCACAGTCGGATACATGGAGGCACTATCCGAGCAACATTATTTACTGTGGTGTTCCAACAGCCTCCCTTGTCAGGCTGGACCCCATCTTTCACTCTTTTTGCCTTAGGCAGTCTCCCTCATACGTATCACACTGCTCACGCTACTCTGCTCTCTCCGTCACCTTTTCTTAAAGGGACACTGTCAACCCATTTTTGCATCATATTATGTCTAGTTCAAAACCTGCTGGTTGTTTTTATCAGACCCCTTTCTTAGTAGGACTGAAATACATGCTAACTATATAATTATACAATCATAACATGTGTTTTTAAACTAGGGACACTTGAAGGCCAAAAAGGGGGTGGAAAGTGTCCCTTCATTCCAGGTGTCTTTCCCACTGTGCCTCCTTTATATCCAAATTCTGGTTTGGTTCCCTTCCCTCCTACCTCCCCCACTCCCCTCCTTACTCCTACCCTTGTGCAGCAATGTTTGCCAGGCCCTTTCTATTCCACCCAGGAAATCTATTATTGGTCAGGTTGCCTTCTCATATCTCTTTCCTAAACTCTGGTCCCCCCTTCCCATGTCAATCCGCTCTTCCTCGTCTCCCTTAAGTCCGTTCTTTGTGACTTTTCTGTTCCTACCTGCAAGTGTCAATGACCCTTACCTTATTTGATCTCATTCCTCCTCGCTCATATTGTCCCCCCACTATGCCTTTTGGGGTAATTTTCCTTTGCCTATCGACCTCAATTTTTATGCAATGCATGTACCTTGCACTATTTTGGTTTGCAATGTTTATGATTATGTTCTTTTGATCTACTGTACTGCTTGTAAAAGACCATATTTTGTAATGCTGTTGTGATTAGTATTTTTCGTGTCCTGTACTGTCTTCCAACCCTCCCCGATATAGCTGAAAATTAGCTGTTATCAACTCAATATGTCTTTACTGGTAAATCATTTAAAATACATAAATGAATAAATTAATAAGTTTGTCCTCCTAGGTACCCAGGTTTCCAGCATTGGGGTTTTTCACGCCATAGTGCTAGTCACTGTAAAATATACTGACACCACTTCCCATTTCATAACAGATACAAGTATTTCGCATTACGCTGAATGTTGCAGCTGGCTTAAACAGCCAGTAACGCCAACAAACAGCAGGCAGAAAATGTTAGTCAATCTTTAAGAGAAGTCCCCATTACTTTTTATTTTGGAAAGGTTTTCTTTTTCTGTGTGTTCATTAGATGGTTTTCAACCTAGCAGCACCGGGTGTGATGTGAAAAGCACTGCTTTACATGGAAGAATACATATCTAGCTTTATTCCTCCCATTACATCATCCAAACG
This sequence comes from Neoceratodus forsteri, assembly GCA_016271365.2. Lineage (NCBI taxonomy): Eukaryota > Metazoa > Chordata > Ceratodontiformes > Ceratodontidae > Neoceratodus > Neoceratodus forsteri. The sequence goes on along the minus strand of CM028131.1, from coordinate 151,120,947 downwards.
TGACCTCACTCACTGTTGCATCACAAGCCCTGGCTGCCTGACTGGTAACATGTGCCACAAGTTACTAATCAGGCAACAGGAGATTGTCTCTGCTTTGTGACTAATAATGTCACAGTCGGTGAGGAAAATACTGATGACATAAAGACTATATGTAACTAGAAGGGAGCTACACGTGACCTTCCAAGCATTTGCACATCAGCCCCCCAGACAGAGTATAGGCCACTTGCATATGGTGGCATGAAAGCCCAAAGTTTTACACATGATGTCTGCTCTAGTTGATATGTGGCTGATGATGAATAGGGAGGAACAGAACAGACTATGGCAGTCTTTAGGTAGAATACTATATCACAAATCACACCAAGTACTGTCAAGTATAAACTCTTATATCTGAAGTATTATTTACCTTTCTGTTGTCCTAATCAGAAGAAGTGATAGTTGCCTATTTCTGAAGGGTACTATTAATTACAGGCAGTACGCTACCTCTGTAATGGCAGGAGAGGAACACGATATATCATGGTCTGTTTTTCTTTTGGCAATCCCCATGTTCTATCAGTTTTACAATGTTATAAAGTCAGAAAGATTGTAGCCAACATGGTTCAAGTGGGCACCGTCTCAGTCCCCCCAAAAAACTGCTCAAAACCCCATTTGAATAATAACACTGTAGATACAGACTTTATTCCCTACCTCCCAGGCCAGGCACAGCCTAAATGTGCGCAAGGCCCTTTTGTTTCTACAGTCTAAATTGCCTGCATAAATGTTGCAGGACAAGCACTCCACCCCTGTTAATACAAATTAATATGCAGTTAATGGAATTGTTCCGGTTTATTTCCCAAATTAATATAAATAGCACAGTTAATTTTTTGTTTCTTCTAATTAGAGAGAAAGATTTACACGAGCCTATGAAGTACAGCCTCAAGTTAAGCTTTCCATCTTAATAACATCCCTTGACAGCTATCCATGAGATGATTCGGGTGCCAGCTCCTGAAGCGAATGCAAGAAGAGTGAGTGTGTGTGTGTGTGTGTAGGTATGTATGTAATACATAATTAGGCTTTTTCTCCTACAGGAAAACTGTATGTTTATTTCCCATAATGCATACTAACTATGTATTGCATACCAGTCAACTGTACTATCATCAATAAATAATCAATCAGCACTACCAACTTTTTTTTAATTTTTCACCTCAACTTCAAAAGCAGACTTTCATAAAAAAATTTCTCTACAGTTTGAGCCGCCCCACCAACAGGCACATTTTCACACCAGCAGACTTTCACAACTTCTCCCTTGCTTACATGAACATGCAACCAACTCAGCTGTCACTGTACTGTTTATCGGTTGAGGCTGGCACCATATGATAATGTTCTCCTGGTGTTAGAAGGGGCTGGGCATTGCCGAGGGAGACCCTCTGCATCTAGGAGTAAGGTGGTATGCTCACCAGAGAGGTCTTCGGGTAGTGCCGCACAGTTACATCCCCCTGGTGCCATAAAGAGGGGAAAAAAAGGACATCAGTGTTGCTAGGCACTGTGTGGGCACTGCCCATTTTAAACAGCATACAGCCTGATGTTCGCAATGTCTCAGCTCTGCAGCAAAGAGAGTAAGAAAATGGTAGCCATGCACTGGGAACCTTAGCCTGTGGTCTCTCAGTGCACGAACCCTTTGTCTCACAACATTCTGGTTCGCTCATGGGACTTTCAAATAGAACCCTAAGCATTTTGGAGTTAGCCAGCCAGTAGTAGTGATGGCCACAGCAGTAAGTGACTGCAAATGAAAGACGAGATGAGCAGAACAAGAGGCCAGTAGTGGCAACATTTGGAATTAGTCAGGCTCACAATGACGAAATAAACTAGGAAGAAAAAATGGAATTTCATTGTCTGAGATATCTATACCAATTTTTATTACCAATTATTTTACCATGTGAGACACACTAAGCTGAAAGCTTGTTTGCAGGTGCAACCTGGGAGCACAAGGAAGTTAAGTGACTTGCTCAGGGTCACACAGTATGCACCTAGGGGGCTGTGGGATTCAAACCCAGGTCTCCAGATTTGCAGCTCAGAGCCTTAACCCACTGCGCCATACTGCCTTCTCATGCTGCTTGGAGTGGTTTGACTGTTTATGCAGGCTAACAGCAATCTGTTTAGTTTTAACTTACCCTGAGTGCTCACCTTCTGTTTTTCTGCTGTTTTAACAGGGATTCTGTGTTAAGGCTCACAACAATGTCCTTCCCCCTCAAGAACCTGGCTGGGGCAGTGAGTTGGCAGCAGCACCACCAGGCAGGTGCTGACTGCCAGTTTGTAGATGAAAAAGGTAAACATTTTGAGGTGCTCGCAAGTTGCTGAGGCTGCATGGCAGAGGCAAGGCAGGCCCAGATCTTGAAGACTGCCCACAAGGCAAGCCAGAGACACTCAGCTCTACTAGGGAGCGAGAAAGTGGCAGGATAGGCTCCAGCAAATTAACTGACCGTGGTGGTGGTGGTGGAGGGGGGGGGATTGGACTGTGGAGGCAGGGGAAACCCCAGTGACAGGACTGCAGAGTTGGGCAGAAGTGATTACAGCATCTCAGCCCAAGGGGAGAAGAGCCCTGCAAAGTCACATAGCTGGCACTTTGGCCGTCAGCCAAGGAGATGGATCAGCGCAGCCAGAAATATTTTATAACTGGGGAGCATTTTTCCCCATAGGGAAACTTGGTTATATTTCACCATCACAACCAGCTGGTTATGATGGCAAACATGCGCTGGGTTTCCCTCACTCCACATATGTGCCAGCTGCAGTCTACCCTTCATCGACCAGGACACTTTACCACCTCTCGAACTTAAGACTCCAGAGTAAGTGTAACAATACTGAACTTTAATGTTTGAATTCAGTTTTTGTCACAACACTTTTGGAGGTAATCGCTCGAAACAAAACAAAAAAACCCTACATGTTTAAATAGGTGCTTCAGTTCAACCCGATCATGGACCGTGCTTTAACCCGACTGTGGCTGCACAGAGATATATTTCTAGTTATACAATTGTGGTGAAAAAATTGATCCCCAGCAATTATATATTTAAAAAAAAAAGGGGTAGTGTATAAAACTAGGATTTTACACATACCCTCGGTATTGGATGCTTGTATAAACCCCTTGAGCTTCGCTCTTAAGGTTTACAAAGCATTCAGCACCTTGAGTGTGTGTAACAGTCTCACTACACACACACACAACTCAAACTCATGATTTATTCTATATACTGTATAATAAATGGATTGGGACATTGGGCTCCCTCCAGCAGCTGTGTGGGTGGGGAGAGGGGGACAAACCCTGCGGGCAGGGCTAAGGGCACTGGTAGCTAATGAAGCTGCAGCACCCTATTCAGGCAGCGAGCCCGGTATTTGAAGAGAAAGTGCCTATTTTCCTGATAACTTCTTATCTGAGCTGTGCCTGTGTACAGACTGCTAATTTAAAAGGTACAACTTAAGAGACCACTTTTGAAGTAGGCTGACTGATGCAAGTAAATTGCCAACTCTCCTACTAGATCACCCGAGAGGGGGAGTAAGGGCACAGTGGCCCAATCCCAGAAAGATGACAGCCCCAGAGCACAGAAAGGACTGGGCACTACAATCCAGTGCAGAGAATAATGAAAGGGGGCTCTAGTACATATTAGGTCATTCAGACCAGCACCAGTTGGGAAATGGCTTGAGAAAGAGCCTAAATAACTGGAGCCACAGCTGAGGCAACGAGCGGCTTGGGGTGACCCCGATTTGTTCAAATATGCAAAAGACTACTACCCTGTTTCACCTGATTCAAACTTAGGAACACTATGCTAAAAGTAACAGAGAAAACAGTTTAGTGCTGAATTTATTGTTTGAACAATACAGCATCCAAAGACATTGCCATTTAAACTGCAAGTGCTGAATTAATTAACTGAACTATTCTTAAAGTGCAAAAGTATTGTTGGTTTGCCAACATTAGCAATGTAAAGTGCACTGTGTTAGTAGCAGGGTCCAAACATTTCAAATAGCAAGCTTACTGACCATTTATTTGAAAGCACTGTGCCTGTAACTGTACAGAGGTTGTATTAATGCATTCCACTAAAGTTACAGCACACTGCTTGAACTGCATGTGCTCAGTTCTGTGCAAGAACCTTCAGAGTTCCTTTGCCAACCTTTATCTTGCCAGCATTTTAAGGCATAAGCCATCATTCTGAGAATGCTTGCCATCTTTCCAAGTTCTTGACCAGCCTCCTGAGATCAACCTTCAGTATTCTTGCCACATTCCTCTCTCAACAATCTCTTGAGGCAACTCATACAGCGAACACTGCCAATAATTACGGTAGGTTCTGCAGGCTGAAAAAAAACCCACAACAAACAGTTCCACACACATGCAAGTCCAAACCAAGCCAGAAGCTGAAACGGAGACAAAAGCCTGCACACGTGAGTAAAGGTAGGAGCTGCCCCAGCTCAATAGTTAAGGCTTTCCCATGCCAAGTGGGATAGGGGGTTTGTATTCTCATGTTTCCATTCCAGAAGAGGTGCTGCCTTCGGGTGACCTTACATAGCTTCTTTGTCAACAAAAGCCAGGGCTCAACATTCCAGAAGAGGCACAATGTTCTGGTCACCTTTAATAGGGTTCTACATTTCAAAAAAGGTGTGACACTCCGGTGGTCTTCTATAGCTAAGTTCTACAGTTTTCCTTATGGATTACTGATTCCTTTCTTGTGCAATTTTCCTCGTGTATTACAAATTTCTTTCTTGTGCAGTTTCTTTGTAGATTACAAATTCTGTTCTTGTGCAGTTTTTCTTTCCAGATTGTACACTGCTAAGCCCCAAAGTTCCACTTGCTAGCCTTCTTGGTCCTCATCATGGTCCAAACCATCACTGAACTCAGGTCAACTTTGGAGTGCTTGAAGACTCTGGGTATCAGCAGCTGCTTGGACTTTGGGGCTGGTCGCAATTTGCACTTTGTGTACAAAGCTTTTTTTTTTCCTCCTTCTGGGTGTTGTTCCCCTGTAGCCCCTCCCTTGACAGAAGTGGATGTGCAATGACCTCAGCACATGGCCGGGTGTGCTTCTGACCCCAACGCGCAGATGTCTGCTGCCTCTGCCAATCCAGGCATCAGTGCTGTTCCCTGGCTCACCTAGCCCTAGCTGTCGCTAGAGGTCAGTGTATGCCAGGTGCCAGATTCCCTCCCTCCCTACAGAAAGCGAGCCATCTGATGGACGCTCAGCCTTCTTGCCCCAAACAGCCCTCCAACACCCCCAGTTTGGTCCTGAATCCAGGTCTTTGGTGTTGCAAGTAGTAACGCTACTGCTGTGCTAGCTATAGTAGGTCATATCTGGCTGATCTTGCAGACTCCCAAGCTGACATCTGCTGTTACCACAAATCCCAGAATCCCCTACAGCTGATGTTAGAGCAGGACTGCAGCAGAGGGAGACTCAATAGCTTGTAGTGCATGTCAGGACTTTTATAAGCTCAAATCAGATGTTAGTCAGCTCTACTGTTCTCCTGGAGCTAATTACAGTATTCTGTGACTGTACTTAGCCCTGGTAGGACAGTGAGACCAGCAAACGAAAGATCAGAGCTCAGTAAGGATTACCAAGCTCATTAAAGAATTAACTTCTGCACTGCTGGAAAGTTTACATATCTCAAAAAAAAAAAAAAAGTTAAAATAATGCACTTTTTCAACTAACAAAATGTATTATATAAAACAATCTTTAGAAAAGGGCAAAGTATTCATGCAATAATGCAATCTTCAGGGACTAAAGAGAACACAAATTCACTCACCCTTCAGGTCATTGTTTTATGAGCTCATTAACCCCCTCAAAAGCATTATTTCCTTGTACCTGCACCCCCGTTTTCTCCCTAACCAGGAACCTGGAAATCGTGGTAGTGTGTGCATGTGGAGGCACACACGCACTCCGGGTGCCGGCTCAGCCCCTTCCACCCCACCCCTGGCAATTGCCGCCACCCACTCCCGCCTACGCTATCTATTGGACCTCCACTCGATGGGACTGGAACTACGGGGGGTGGGGTGGGGTGGACAACCTCCCCGGGAGAGGAAAACTGCCTTCCGGGCTGCTCAGTCCTGCTCCCTACCCCCCCATTCTGGCTCTCCAAGACCCGAGGTGATTCCCAAACCTGGGTCATCAGTGTGACGCGAGGTAAGGCGTCCAGCGACTCAGCCCTCTGCACCAAGGAGCCGACCGTACACTGTACTTCTAAAGCCTTTATTATTTATAATTTAAACATGACGGTCTGCAACCAAGAAAGGAAGGAAGGAAGGAACATTTGGTCTTGTATAGCACCTTTCATACAAACTATCTCACAGTGCTTTACAATACATGTGTGAGAGAGGATATAATGTTGCACCCCAAGATAAAAAGGAGGATTCAAACAACACTCAGGAAGTGTATCTCAGGACTAGAGGATGGCACACGTCACGTATTACCCCTTCATAAGAGTGGTCCCAAAGATGAACCGGGAAAAATGTAAATTACTATCTTTACCATTCATCACTAGTGGGTATAGCGCCGGTGCTAGGACGCCACAGGAGACTTTTTTTCTCTATGGGCAGAGTCGACGCAGGGCTAGCATCGCCCTCAAGGCCAACATTCAAAGTGGTGCTCGCAGGCTGGCCGTTATCTGTCATAGACGCCGCCCCAGCCCCAGTTCTGAAACACCGGAGAGTGTAAGGAAAGGGAGGTGGGGTGGGGCAAGAGCGCAAGAGACAGATAAAAGGAAAGGATATAATAAACTAAAAGGAGAAATAAACGACAGAGGAGACAGGAGAGAGAAATCAGATATGGGAAATTGGGGAAAGGGAAGGGGCCCCAATCTATGGAAGGAAGAGAAAGAAAGGAAGAGATTGGGGGGGGGGGGAAGAGGACCACACCCCCAAGAGATGATCCTGTATCCTAGGGTTTTGACAATCATGATAGACCATAGTCTGGACTACCAAGGTTAAAAAGCTGCCAGGAGGCAAAGCCTGAGCTATTAAGCAGCATTCACCTGAAAGGGCTAACCTTAGGGTAGGGTGGGGGTCAGGATGGGGGTGTCTCGTGTTCCTCCCCTCCCTCCCAAAATGGGGAAAACTTAAACTGCTAGGAGGACATTAAGGAAATGAACTCAAAAGCTTATGATCATAAAGAAAAACAGAGGGGGGGGGGCCCCAAACTCTCAGCTCACTCCCAAAGAAATGAGAGAGAAGAATAGAGACAGGGGTGAGAGCCACCCTCCCATTCACCCCAGTAATACTCCATAAGGAGAATATTCCTCCCTGTGTGTCTCCAGGGTCCTCTTCCTCCTAATCACGAGGGAGAGGACAGTGAGGAGAAAAACAAAAGAGACACACACACAGGGGAGGAGGGAATCCAGAGACTGAGGCCCCGGGGAAGGAGGGTGGGATTTACTGATGAATGGTGAAGATACACAGAAAGATCAACAATTACGTAGGTACGTAATTTTCATATCTTATCTGTGTCAGTCTTCACCATTCATCACTAGTGGGTGAGTACCGAGTTCCTCAAAGTGGGTCATAAATTACCCCACGGGACTAAGACCCTTAGCCTCCAGTGGTTGAGACACTGGAGGAGAGAACCCTTACAGGCGTGGGGAGGCCTGAGACTGGTCCGGGTGAGATGGGGAGCCCCCAGTGGGGGAGGGAAGGTGCCCCGAAAGTCACAGTCTCACCCTGCGGGAGAAGAGGTGGGTTCTCCGGTATGTGGAAGAGATCACCTCGCGCCAGGCCAGGGGTGACAACTGGGATAAGCGAAGCCATGCCATCCACCTAATGTAGATCGCTGTCCCGATCACTCTGGATGCCACCTCACTGGCGTCATAAGATGCTCTTGCTTGGTGCCTTGCTAGCTCCAGGCCCTCAGCAGAGAGGGCAATGGCTTGCCTGGTTTCCTTCAAATCAGGCATTGAGGCTAGGAGCTGTCCTATCCTGGACCACAAGAACCTATCGTAGGATGCAAAGTGGGCCTGATGTGAAGAAATAGAAAGGAGAATCCGGGGCGAATAGAAAATTCTTCTCCCCCAGATATCAAAGTCCGCAGAGTCCGAGTCCAGGGGTTGGTCATGCTGGGGGGGCGCAAGGCCCAGAGGGGGTGTCCAGGGAGGTCAAGCCTAAAGTGGGATGAGGCAAAGAACCTGGAGACCCAGGAGGGGTGCAATACCATTGGCGTAGGTCCCTTGGGGCTGGAACAGTGGAGAAGGGAAGCAGCCAAAGCTGATGTGATGCTTCCTGGAAAGGAACAGGCCAGGCAGGAACCATCAGGTTGGCTGCACTGTACTCGCCTAGGAAGGCGTGTGTCACATGCTCGGGATTGCTGACAGGAACTGGGGTAAGATGGAGCTCATCCAACATCCTTGTGAGGAAGTGCTGATAGGAAGAGAGATCAGACACTGGGGAGATGTGGACAGATAATTCTTCTCTCTCCGAGGAGAAGGAAGATGATGCAGGTGAGCTATGAGGTTCAGGGTCCGGCTGCATGGAAGCATGGTGGAACACCTGCTGGTCCAGGGCATGGAGACAGGTAGGGAAATGTGCAGCAGAACCTCTGAACTGTTCTCAAGTAAGAGGTCCCCTAGGACTGGGAATACCTGGGATAGCCGGGGATGGAGACAGAGACTCGGGGGACAAGCTGCTAGCACCAGGAGAACAGTCTCTGTCAGGGCAGCGGGGTCAAGAGAAAACTCCCGGGAAGGAGGGAGATCCGAAGGTCGCAGCAGCTAACAGCCATTCAACTGGACTGGAACGGTCAGAGCCATGCCAATGGAAAGAAATCCGCCTGTGAGGTGACTGGGACCATGTGAGTTCAGAAGGACGGCCCCTGACCTCAGAAGCTGAAGTCCCTCTCGAGGACCTATCCAGGGAAGAGCGAGGATCTGCACTGTGGCTCCTCCCAGAACCCGGCCGGACTCCGGTGAGGGTGCGCTGCGCCTCACTCTTACTCCTCAACCCTTCAGAGTCGGAGAGGGACCTCATCCTCATAGCCACCAGCCTAGGCAGCTGACAACTCCGGGCAGCCTCCGAGGAGTCCACCCAGGGAATAGTACCCTCCCCTTCCCGATGTGCCCCGGACTGTCCCAAACTTGGACTGTCCAAACACACCAAGGAATGGGGTGCCCCAACTGGAGGAGCAGAAGTGCCAGTGGCCCCAGGTTGCACGGCAGTAGCCACAGGGACAACCACTGGCTTGTCAGTACCACGGACCCTAGGGCCTACTGGCAATGACTGACCCCCAGAGGGAGGCAGAATGGGGGCTGAGGTGCTGGAAATGGAGGGATCTGAGGATTCCGAAGAATCTGGGAGCCAATCTGGATTAGACCCAGAGTCTGCCTCTGAGAAGGTAGACTCCAAGGTCCGATGCCAGATAACCCCTCGATCCCCCTCCAGTTCCTGGACCATGAGTCGGACCACCTACCACCCTGGCACCGCAAATGGCACCGGAGTCAAGCATGACACTGCTTAACGGCACCGGAGTCAGGTGCGACACCGCCAGCGCCACACTCCCCCCCGTGCCGCAAGCAGCACCGAAGTCAAGCACAGCACCGCGCCCGATGCCACAACCCTCCCGGTGCCATGAATGGCACCGGAATCTGGCGTGACACTGAGGGTGGTGCCATGCTTCATCCCAGCGCCACAAGTGGCAATGGAGCCAAGGCCGGCGCTGACCATGGCACCAACCCCATCCCCGGTGCCGCAAATGTCGCCGGAATCAGGGGCAGTGCCAGCTTCAGCCCCGGCACCAGAAACAGGCCCAGAAACCGCTGAAGCACTACCCCCGGTGCTGCTGACAGCCCCGATGCCGTGAACGACGCCAGGAGCAATAGTGGCACTGAGATGCAGCCCAGCACCAACCGCGGCAATGCCCTCCAAGCCCGCGACACCGGGACCAAGAGTGCCGCCAGACAATGCCGAGGATGGTGCCGGTCCGGGCCCAGAACAGGACACTGAGGGAGCCTTCACCTCCGAAGAGGCGACTGCCAAAGCAGTGCCTCCCGACTGTCCCCGAGAGGGACAGACTGGGCCCCCTGCACTGCAGAAGAAGCCCCTGCTGCGGCAAGGCTAAGACAGGCGGGGACCCCTCCTCCACAGGCCATATAGGACTGGGAGGGGACCCGGAGGAAGGGCCGAGAATCCCTGCCTTGGCCTGTCGACTGCGAACCTGTCCTCTGAAAGTCGGCAGCGCACGTCCAACTTTAAACGCGAATTTCAACAACTCAGCGGTTCATGGAGAAGCAGGCATCACAGTTGTCCATATCGTGGGTCAGGCCGAGGCAGGAGAGGCAGCGGTCATGCTGGTCCATCATGAAATAGAGGTGTCCATAAGGGCACTGACGCATAGGAGGCCGCCCTGCTTTCGACGGTTTCTTGCCCCCCCAGACGAGACATGACCATATGAGAAATAGAGACAAAAACAGTACTCAACGCCGTTTAAAAATAATGAAACGATGTTACCAGCCGTAAGTGACATTGAGCAGGGCGAACAGAACTGAGGCACACACACAGACACAAGGCCAATGAACTAGGCCACAAATCTTGATAGCAGAAAGATTCTCCACACGAAGTCTTCACTCGATGGCGGAAGAAGAAGAACTGGAGCTGGGGCGGAGTCAACAGATAACGGCCAACCCGCGAGTGCCACGTAGAACGTCGGCCTCGAGGGTGGCGCTGGCCTTGCGTCGACTCCGCCCATAGAGAAAAAAAGTCTCCCGCGCTGTACCCACTAGTGATGAATGGTGAAGACTGACACGGATAAGATCTACAGGCCGGTAAGCCTCACATGCATCATGGGAAAAATGATGGAGACAATCCTGAAGGAGAGGCTAGTGCCCCTTCTGGAGACCAATGGGCTGCAGGATGTTAGGCAGCATGGGTTTGTTACAGGCAGATCCTGTCAAGCCAACCTGGTGGATTACTATGACTGGGTAACTAGACAGTTGGACAAGGGCCATGCAGTGGATGTCCTCTTTCTGGATTTCGGTAAGGCATTCAACTTAGTGCCGCATGGGAGGCTGGGTAGTAAGCTGGCAGGTACAAGTGTAGGGGCGAAAATGGTGGAATGGGTAGTAAACTGCTTACAGGGAAGGCAGCAGAGGGGAGCCCTCATCTCCGAGGGCAGTGACAAGTGGAGTACTTCAGGGCTCAGTGCTGGGACTGGTGTTGTTTGGGTTATTCATATCAGACATCTCAATGGGCATCAAGAGCAAGATCAGTTTGTTTACAGATGACACCAAGATGGGAGAAGTAGTGAATGGCCTAGGAAGGTGGCATGGGTTGCAGGATGATCTGTCAAAATTGGAGACCTGGTCGGACACCGGGCAGTTGGGGTTCAATGTCAGAAAGTGCAAGGTGCTACATTTCGGGCCAAAAAGCCCAAGAAAGAGCTACCAACTGGGGGATCAGCTAACCGAGACAGAGGAGGAGGAGAGGAATCTGAGGGTGATTATAATGAGCTGAATGAACAACTCAGTACAATGCAGGAAGGCAGCCGCAAAGGCCAACAAAATGCTGGGTTGTATTGATGCAGAGTTGTATTGCCAGGGGGGTATATCTTCAAGGAGAGGGGAGGTGATCCTGTCAGATTAGGCCACACATGGAGTACTGTGTGTAGTACTGGTGCCCATACCTGAAGAGGGTCATTAAGTTACTGGAGGGGTTGCAGCGCAGGGCAACAAAGATGACCCAGGGACTAGGGAACATACCCTATGTGAGCAGGATGAGGGAAGTGAACATGTACTCACTGGAGGAGAGGAGAGACGGGGGGGATATGATTGAAACCTTCAAGTACATGAAAGGAATAAACAAGACAGGCACCGAGGGACTATTCAAGTTAAGGGGGGGTAGGGACATTCGAGGTCACAAACTCAGACTGGAGGGGGAAGGTTCAGGAGGGAAATGAGAAGACTTTTTTTTTTTTTTTACAGAGAGTAGTGTCTGGGTGGAACGCGTTGCCTGCGGAAGTGGTATCCTGTAGAACACTGGACTGCTTCAAAAGGGGATGGGATAGGGTAAGAGGGAGGAAGGGGCAGCTGCAGTATAAGGGTTGCTAGCTGCACACTTGAGCAGACTCAAGAGACCATTAGGCCTTTATCTGCTGCCAAGTTCGTATGTTAGTATAACACAGAAACATATTAGAGAAAGACTTCAAAGAGGTAATGTGACTTGTTCAGTGCCATATAGTAAATGGCTGTGGCGAAGTTCGAACCTGGATCTCTAGGTCCACAATTCTACCCTAGAAGCACTAGCCCACACTTCCTCCCAAACATTAAACGATGGCTGGTAGTTAAGAACATGCCTGTAGCTCCTGGGGTACCACCCCCAAACTGACTGAAGGACTTGGGGCTCAAGTTGCTTACTCACATAATGAAGCACCCAAAAAACTAACATCTCTTTCCTGTAAGTCACTGTGGGTAAGCAGGCATGTTAATGTGACATCAGCACATTTTCATGACTTTCAAGTTTTGGTGTCTGTAAAGAACTACTCTTGGGGTGTGGGGCAATGCAGCCCACCGAACCACTCCTCCCACAATCTGTATTTTCAAGCTCTGTATTATAAAGGGGGAGTTAAAATGAGTAAATGAATAATTCATAAAGAAATCGCTCACTAACCTAATAATAAGCAGGCCTGCCGAGTCAGAACCAGAGGCAGCCGAAAGTCCTTATCCATTTTTAATGAGAAAGCACACGTATATATTACTTAAAAAGAAAACCTGCCTTCTGTTGAAGGACGGAGAAAAGGAAAATGATTTACCCGTTTCTATAGCTATCCAGCAAGCCTCTGTTAACTCTGTGCTCTCTTTTCTCAGGCCATTAAAAGAACCACATTAAAAAGGTGCCAAACAGAAATGCAGCTCAGTCTCCTGACATCAGCTAATTAATTCTGCCCCTTAAAACTTCTGACAGCTCTTCCTCAAAACTATTACAGGGAAATAAAATATAAAAAACAACTGTGCCGGCACTGGTGTTTGTTGTACAAGTATAAACAAGAGATGTCTGACACTCTACTAATGCAATTTTTTTTTCTGTTAACAATGTCACAGATTCTCCCCAACTCAGGGAAAGCCATTACTCATCTGTCTTGTTCCTTAGCAAATTGAGAGTTTATTTAAACCTCTGCATGTTGCTCATGTTTAAATGATGTGGAATGTGTTCATTGTGTTGTCACACGTTGGTAACTGTGACAAAGTTGTAAACCATTGCCTGCGTAGCTGTGATTGCATTATACTATCCAGCAGTAGGTATGAGTTATCCAGACTTCCTTCTTGAACATACGGGAGAGGTTTCATACATGTTGCTCCTTTACTACAAAACTGCATTCATTATATCTATGGATCCATGACAGTCAGGAGCTTCAAAAGAACTTTAAAAATGGATTTCAGATGGCCCAGTGACGTGGAGGGTTGAGGCGCTAGACGCCTTACCTCGCGCTGTGCCAGTGACCCGGGTTTATAAACGACCTCAGGTCGTCGGGGGGGCCGGCATGGGGATAGGAGGAGCAGGACTGAGTGAGCCGTCAGGCTGCTCTCCTCTCCTGTAGTTCCATCCCCACTGTGTGGAAGTCCGGTGGAGTAACATAGGTGGGTAGGGGTGGCAGTATAGGTGGGCGGAAGGAGCTGATGGCTTCCGGTATATGTGTGTGTGTGTGCCTCCACATGCACCTACGTCTGTGTGCCAGGGCCCTGAGGTGACATACGAGGAGAAAACCAGGAAAGCCTATAAAAATCTAGATTTAAAAAAGACGGATTTCAATGCCCCCACTCCCATTTATGCTCCTTCCTCTCCAGCATCCTGTCTCTCTCAGGAGCTCCCAAGGTGCACCCCGACCTACTACCTCACCTAGACATAACCGCCTAACTCCATGTAGCCTTGGTTATTTCCCTCAGGCGAGGAGCGGGTGGTGGGATGTATCCCCCCAAAAAAAACTTCCTGTTTCATCACAGGTACTGGGCTGTGGCGGCACTGTCTGTTGTCATAAGTGCTAGGGCCATTTGTCAGTTTCACGCAGCCTTGGGGGACATCGCATACAAGGATATCAACGTATATGCACCCTGTGAGTGTCGGCACACCAATGTCAGAGACATCCCCAGCCCTCCATCGGTCCTCCAGCTGGACTACCACCCATGGTCATCCAGGTGGCAGTATCGCGGCGGAGGACGGGACCCTCCTTCCAGGAAGAGGAGCGTGTCACCTCAGCTGCTTAATCCTCCTCCCCCATCCAGCCCCCCCAATGACCAGGGCTCGCTTCTGAACCGTGGCTGCCACTGTCGTAAGCGGTAGCAGGTGGCCTGCCCTGACATGACTGTTTTTAATGTATTCACACTGTTGTATATTTTATGCCATATTGGTTATATGCCGACTGCTGCTGGTGTATTTCAGATTTTGCACAAAACTTTGAGATATACTGTATGAAAGATACCTTTCAGGTAAAATAGCAATAGGCACATCGTAGAGGTGAGGTGAGGTGCTCAGCTCCCGCAGAGGGTGGCAGCAGACCCCCTGGCATGCAGGCACCCTTTACTGGCCAGTCTCGAAGTGGCAGTGGCACTGGCTGTGAAGAAAGCTTCTCACTCGCCTTCCAAGCCGCATCATCTCTATGATGAGCCCATGGAGGCATCCATGTCAGGGTGGGGGACAGGGGAGAACCAGAAGGACAAAAAAGGAAAAACCCGAACACAATAGAACATTACTAACAATAATAATAATAATAATACCCTACCATATGCCATCATGGATTCCCTGTTCCATCAGGCTAGAACATAAATAGAAGCAGATGCCAGAGACTCGCCCTTTTTTGTGTTTGCTATATGAATTCTCAATAATAGCACTGCAGATGGAGGTTCCTCGTTTCCAGGCTAAACAAATTATTACACAACCCTGGTATTGCCCTGAGCTACTGCTAGTTAGCTTCCCCTTCTGTCCAGCTTTAACTGTACACCCCAGATTTAGCCAAGTGGACTATCTTGCCTACTGAAGGGACAGACTAGACTAGATGCCAGAATATTCATGAATGCAACAGAACAGATGCCAGAATATACAGAAAATAACTGATATTGAACTAGGATTCCCAAGGCTATTACATAATCAAGGGTCATGGGGGACACGCTATCCGTAAACCACGAGTGAAGCTCTAGTAGTGTGTGTATCCCCCCAAACCCTGAGACTGAATTACAGTCTTGGAATGCAGAGCTGGGTATCATTTATTTTATATAATATACAGTGAATCCTAAGGGAACCCTAACTCTAAAGGGGAAGCTATTAGAGATGTACAATACTGAAATATTACCCCTCCCACCTAAGTAAACCCATCCTAATCCATTACAAGTGTTTTATTGAAAAATAGCTATCTCTTTTCCTGTTTTAAAAAAAGAGGCTTACTTTTGTTTAATAGCAGCAGTCAGGTTTGTAAAGGCAGCACCCCACTGTGAATCACATGATCGGTTGGGACTCACTGAGTCGCAGTGCTTTCTCAAACTGCAGCAGGCCACTAATAAACACAAGCAAATACCTGTGATGTATTTGGGTGGGTCTGTGTAGATGAGTGGAGAGCTTTGGGGAGGTCGGGGTAAATGTTACATTTCCACATTATGGGGAGGTGAAGCAACTGCAGCTGAAAAACTGTCACATGAGGGAAAGCAGGTGCTCCTTGGACTAAGTACAGTCACAGAGGACTGAACTTAAACCTGTCAGAACAGCAGGATCAGCAAACATATGATCTGTGCTTATAAAATCTCTAACATGCATTGCGGGCTATTGAGTCTCCCACTGCTGCAGCCCTGCTTTGATGTCAGCTACAGGGGAATTCTGAGATCTCTTGTTGCAGAAAAGGTCAGCAGAGTCAGTCTAGTACAATCTACACTGCAGTGAACAGTAGGTAAAAAAAAAATGTTTATGCACACTGAGTGCAAACTGGGACCAGCCCCACACTTGGGTGTGGGGCTCTTAGTGCTTACTGTTCCCCTTTAAGCACAGGTGGGTTGTGACCTTCTCAGGGACACACAAGTAAGTTAGTGGCAATTGTTGATTTCAAACCTGGGTCTCTAGGTTCACAGCTCTCTGCTCTAAGTAACAGGCCAATAAAACAGAGGAGAATGGAACAGAACACAAGTGGGCTGTGAACTGATCATCGTTTCTGGTCCATTTTTCCTTGCTGCTCATCTGGTGACCCTAGGGGCTCCATTAAGACACCACCTCTCTATTTCTTGGACCTGCATGGCTCACTGGGCTGCCAAATGTAACTGAACTAAATACCTCCCGGGCTTGGCGGGACGGACCATGGGGCACTGCAACGTCAGAGGTAAATCCAAGAAACAGCGGGTAATGGGGCTGGGGGAGAGAGGACAGCCGATGGCTTCAGATCAGGTGTAAGAAAGCATACTAAATTTAAACAAATAAAAATGTCTGTGATCCTTTGCCTCTGATTTATGGAAAGGTTTTGCCGTTATTTTAGATAGTTCTTTACAGTTACAGTACTTTGTGATGATAACTTGCCAACAAATAAAGGCTTCGCCTGTTTGGCATGCGTGAGACTGGAGGACAGCAGCTGTAGTCCCCTTATACAAAAGTGGGAACAAAGAGGAAGCGGGGAACTACAGACCAGTCAGCCTCACCTCGGAAGTGGGGAAGATCATGGAAGCACTACTGAAGGAGAGATTGGTGAAACATCTGGTTGTCAATGGACTACAGGACCCAAGGCAGCATGGTTTCACCAGGGGGAGGTCATGTCAGACCAACCTCGTTGAATTTTTTGACTGGGTGACTAGGGAGGTGGATCAGGGGAGGGCAGTGGACATGGCCTATCTGGACTTCAGCAAGGCCTTTGACACTGTGCCACATAGAAGACTATTACACAAACTGGGGAATATGGGTGTGGGCAGGACAGTAGTGTGGTGGGTAGGTAACTGGCTGGGTGGCAGGACACAGAGGGTGGTGGTAAATGGCTGTCACTCCAGGAGGAAGAGTGACCAGTGGGGTCACCACAGGATCAGTGCTGAGGTCGACCCTATTCAACTATCTTCATCAGTGACATTCTGAAGGACCTAGAAAGCAGAATTTCACTGTTAGCTGATGACACACAAGCTCTGTAACAGAGTAGACACACCAGAGGTGTAGACAGAATGAGAAGGACCTGCAGAAACTTGAAGAATGGTCAGGGTTTGGCAGTTGAAATTCAGTGCAAAGAAGTGCAAGATAATGCAAATGGGGCACAAAAACCCTGGCACAATATATCAGTTGGGGGTGAGGATATAGCATGCACCAAGCAGGAAAGGGATCTTGGGGTTATCATCTCTGATGACCTCAAGGTAGGGAAGCAGTGTGACAAGGCAGCAGGTAAAGCAAATAGGATGCTGGGTTGCACAGGCAGGGGCATCACCAGCAGGAAAATGGAGGTCATAATTCCACTATACAAGACACTAGTGAGGCCCCACCTGGAGTACACTGTACAGTTCTGGAGACCTTATCTATGTAAGGACATAGACAGGGTAGAGAAGGTTCAGAGGAGGGCAACAAAGATGGTGCATGGATTGCATCACAAGTCCTATGAGGACAGGTTGAAGGAACTGAACATGTACTCCTGGAGGAGAGGAGGAGAGAGGATATGATAGAGACATACAAGTATCTTACAGGGAGGAACAGGGTGCAGGAATACACTATTTTAAGCGAAGAAGATGTTCCAGGACTAGAGGGCATGGGATGAAGTTGGAGGGAGGGACGATTCAGAGGAAGCGTGAGGAAGAATTTCTTCACAGAGCGGGTGGTGGACAAGTGGAACACCCTGCCAGAGGAAGTGGTGGGGGCTGAAACAATCACAGGATTTAAGAATGCATGGGATAGACATAAAGGAATTCTGGAGGCAAGGGGCAACAGACTTCTAGGAAAACATAAACTGAACTTACAAGCTCAAATGGGCAGACTGGGTGGGCCATAGGCCCTTATCTGCCGACACTGTCTATGTATCTATGTGTGGGTCTTGGCATGCACTATGCAACGGCTACTGCTAACCCAAAACCATATCCAACTACTAGCCATTTACAGTAGTTGCATGATAAAGCAGCAGTCCACATAACTACCTCACATCACTGGTTTCATTCTCACACATTAACTCAGGATGACAACCCCACTTAATTTCAAGGTTTTTTTTTCTGTTTTTATTTTGTGAATGTTTCATGTACATGCCAGTTTTAATGATGTTAACATGATGCTTTGCCAAAACAGTATTTTCATCAGGGGGAAAATGCAATTCCATCTGATTCAACAGTGTCCTAATTATCACAAGATTGTTTAGCTTAGTTTTTGGTTTTTCCCTATTAATGCTTATTTTCATTATTTCCACACTCTGTGACACAATTCATACAACGTGTTTAAGCCCCCAATATCCCTTCTGCATCACCCTTTAGAATCACTTAGTGGCATAGCAGCACAGACACTTATTGGGGGGGTATCCACAAAACTTTATAACATAATTACTGCACTGGGAGGCTATTCTGCTTGATTCCACTCTGCTATCATCCAGTTCAGATCCCCGGCATCCTGCACACATATCAATATCTCAGCTGCTTTGAAATGCCAAGTTCTCATTAAGAAATGGTTTCTGAGGGCACCAGGAAACATCATCACTCAGGGGGACAGGCAGGTTCAATGCTGACTGACTGACTCTCTCTCTGGCCTAAGAACTCTTGCTACATAATTAGGATGGGGGGAGATACCTCTAAACCTCTGCCTTGCAAATCATGGCTAAGGATTTTTGGGGGACAAATGACTAAATGCAGGGCCACAGCTTAAAGAATATTAATACCAGCTCTGGTAGCTAGAACAATGCGTGTGGCGTAATGTGAAAAGCATACTCTGAAGGAGAACTACACTGTGACACCAACGTCTGGCATGATTTTGTGCTTCACATTCAGACTTTTCAGTGACAGAAATGCCATGTTTAGGAGAAGCTGAGGACACTTTTTGCTTCAAAATCAGGGATATCCCTGAAGCTTAGGGACAGTTACAAGAAATTTAGAAGAGGTACTTCAAAAGACCACTAGGAGGGTTAAACATGATAACGCCTTCAAGTTCATGCACCTTGGAAAGAAAAAAAAAAACTCCCCAAATACTCAGGAAAATGAACTAATTTATTTCTTGTCTTTCCTGAAGAACAGATTGCATCAGTTTGTAAATGCTGCTACCGTTCAAAAAGGTGCTGAGTCAGCAAGTTTGTGTTCCCGGCAGACGCTCATGATCTGCCTGGCTGGCGCACAGACGTCTTGGCGAGATCGCAAAGCGGTTTTGCCTCACTGGGAGAGGACAGGGACACAGGAAAACATATGCCATGCTAACAGCAGAAATAAACCACCAGTCAAAAACACAAACACACACCAAATCCATTTTGACTGTTGGTTCTACCTTCCTCTAATTTCCTCGTTTATCACTTTTCTATACACGAGGCTAGTGCTAATCTGACCTTTGCTTCCAACCAGGAGTTAAATTTCTGTGCCCCTAACACTGCTCATAGTAAGAGTGTGTATCTATAAAATAGAAAGACAGAGAGAAAAGAAAGCACACTTTTGAATCATTCCTCTGAAGCCCTGCAGACAGACTAGTAGTTTTCCCTTTAGAACTGATGATGAAAACCTGTCATACAACCTACTGCCAGCCAAGGAAACTGATGGATTAACCCTCTCTCACCCTGCACTACTGAAAACTGTTCTTTCCAGGCAGCAGGGTTCCTGGGGAGGAGAATGGGAGGAGAATGGGAGCAGAAGCCCCTTTAAAATGTATTTTTCTTGAAATCATCCTTTTGTTCTGGACCTATATAAATTGTTCTGACTATATATATATATATATATATATATATATATATATATATTTTTTTTTTTTTATATGAGTGAAGCATCCTGCATTTTAGATCTAGATCTTCCCTGCCAAGTGGGTCAATAAAAAGTAAGTCCTGGAATGTAGAGCAAGGATGAATCACCAAAATGGGCATCTTGAGATACAGTAAGCTATACAGGCGGAGTCGAGTACTGTCATAATGCCGTGATTGTGACATCACAGTCTGCTGCTGTGTTAATGAGACAAATTCAGGGCATTGTGAGTTCAGCCCCACTATTGGCCCTAGCTGTCAATGAGCTTTAAGAGGCAAAAATCCAGTTTATATATAAATACCCTGAGTAATGAAGACCACATTAGCTTGAATTCACGTTGGTTTTAACAGAGTACAACGGAGTTCTTCTGTTTCCATCAGCAATGTTTTACGAATGGCTGTACAGAACCCTCTTTAAAGATTCTTTAGATCCTTAGGATTTTCAAACTGACAATCTGACCCCCCGACCACTGCATTCTGACAGGATTAGTTCCACTTTCTGAAGAACTATATAAAGTTATTCTCTCTCATTTCTAAACTGTACAATCCCATTAGTAAAGTCTGCAACCACAAAGGATGGATGGTTCAGCAAAATACTGTCCAAAAGGGCTAAACTGAGCTTCTACATATGTTCCCCATTCTTATTTTTAACTGGTTAAGAATGCGTTCCACAGAAATGCAAAAACAGTCTACTAGTCGCCACCATGTTAGCCTTGTGTGTGGCTTTCATCCTGCAACCACTGCAAAATAAAACTCACTGCGCATGGCTGCTTTTTAGTCCTTCTGAAACCTGGACCACAGCTAGCAATTTCTGTCCATCACATCCCTGGCCTTTGGCAGACTGCCACACCTCCTAAAAATGCTTTGGAACCACAGGCACTTGAGGGAGAGGACCAGATGTGTCAAGCTGTTGTTTGTTAGAGGTCACCAGCTCAAAGAAGTGAACAAAAAAAAAAAAAAAATCAAACATCTGTCCAAATTTCGGTAGCTTGCAGGACATTTCAGTGTGAAACGGGTAAGTAATTCTGAACAGTTACCAAAAGCATACCCACCCTTGAAAAATGCAGTAGAATGTTTGAGCTTTCAGACTCCTACTCACCTAAATGTAGATCATCAGAGAGTCGTACATCAAAAGATGCTGCCTATTGATCAGACAAAAGACAGAATTGATCCGTAAAGCCCGTAACAACAGGAAACACTACAGTACTGTCCCGGGAGGTAATGCTACCAGAGAAAAATCATGTGCGGCACCTTTCTTTGAAAACTATCTAAGAAGACTACCACTCAATAAGCAATGAGATCTCCTAGGAGTCTAATTCTGTGGTGTGTGGAAAAGTAGTCCCAAAATACAAAACAACTCCCCCCCCCCCCAAAAAAAAATCAAATGCCATCAGAGCTGGTTTATCTGAATGTGTCTGATTTGTGCAGCTTCGGTGTGTTCTTAGAAAATTATATATACATATAGATATCTTGGTGGATGAACCACTGCACTACAAAAGCAGGTCAGGAAAGTAGTCTACAGGCAAACACTTATAGAGAACTCCAACAGGCACCTGGTTTAATGAAGCATGGATAAACCAGGTCTGACTATACCTAATGCCTTCTGTCTCCTACAGTTCTAAAACAAAAAAAAAAAAAAAAAAACACATTACTGAAAGCTGATCTAACTTTTTGCTTGGACCACCAAAAGTCTCACCGCAGAAGGATTTTTTAGACTTTTATATTTGATTGGGGATGGGTCTTAAATTTTGTTTTCAAGCAGAAGATTGAGTTGCCCCCAAATATTAGAGTGTTAGCCCGTAGCTGCTCCTAGAACACGCAACTGAAAATTGGGGGAGGAAGGTAACAGTGTGCTTCTGGTCTCTATGATCTCAACTTTGGCTGGCTAAGCTCTTAACCTGAAGAGACAATGGCTATGTTACCGACAAGTCCTAAGAAGGTGATTTATTTTTCCTTGGAACTGAGTGGCAACACCTTGCCTTTTTTTGGGGGGGGGGCCCTGCTTCTACCCTATTTTGTTTATTTTTCATACTGCTTTTTTGTCCCAGCCCTGCTTGTCCTTGGAGCCCAAGCCCTCATATAGTCTTGGATTTTTCACCCCAGTCCCTCCCCGGGCATGGGCATAGCCTATCATGTGGCCTTGGCTGCATACAGCAACATCCTGCTGCGGGAGCAAGCTTGTCTAGCCCACTGCAAGGGTTGCTGTACTACTGGCACCCATGCTGTAGCACCAGTACCCAAAGCCATCCCTCACCGACTGAAAGTTGTGCCAAGGCATGCCACCCAACACAGCGACCTGAGCACACTCCGGAACAGTGTATCTCTATGACAGCATGTCGTGTTACTGCAGGGGAACTGGGACAGCCTGTTTTGCCATGTTTTAGAACTGGAAAGGACTGAAGCTCAGAGAGGTCAAGCAAATTGCTCAAGGCTCCCACAATGAACCAGTGGATGCGGTGACGTTCCAATACATGATCTGTGATCTCCTTCCTTTTTTTTTTTTTGTTATTATAGTTTTTATTCAAGAATTTCTTTCCAACTTGGGGGAAGAGAAGGGGGTACAAAGGAAGAAAAAAAGAGGAGGAAGTGGGGAAGGGGAGAGGGGTACAGACAGTCACATTTCATTAAGCACATACTATATTTATAAATACAAAGTAATTATATCACCATATTACTGTAGTAATTCTTTCTTCAGTGTCTAGATAAAATGTGAAGGATAAAAGCATATACAGGTATGAGTATAAACATCCGACAGTACATGAGTAAGGCACAGCAGCAGGTATAACTTATAAGATGTGAAATACAATTTTCTACCTATAAATGTATAGTTCGGTTGGATTACGCCTTTAAATAGGCCCCCTATTTAAGAACTTGGGGATCCATTACAGTTTATTAAATTGCTCCTGCTTACATTTAAGATTTTCTGGTTCAAGAGACCATTCTCTCCAAGGGACACCTTTAAAGGACAAATGAGGGATCCTTTGTCATGATGTAAAGTACCCATCTGGACTATTTCAAGGTGCACAGGTCCGTTTTATCATTTGGTAAGAGATTCTCTCCAATCTATAAATCCGGATTACAATCTCTCTCCATTCTGAAATGTTGGGAACACTGGGAGTGAGCCAATGTCGGGTGAAAGCTTTTTTGGCAGCCAGCAGGAGAACTCCTAGGAGGTATCTTGTGGGTGGGTCTTTAAACTCTGGGGGGAAAATGTACAGAATAAATAAGTCTGCAGTTAAGATAAGTGAAGGATCGAAGAGAGTTCTCAGTTCCATTTGTAGTAAGGACAAAAAAAGACTGTATCACAGGGCAAGCCCAGAATATATGTGTGTGATGCGCCCTGGGTTCACCACACTGTCGCCAACAGGCCCCTGATCAGGTCTGAGAGAAGTAAGCTGTCACTACCGGAGTATAAAAGAACCTAATTAATACCTGCCAGGAAAACAACCTCCAACTATGGGAATATGTGAGTTTAGCTATTGAGAGACAGCCCTTATACCAGTTCTCCTTTGTGATATCAAAACCAAACTCCTCCTTCCACTTACCACAAATCCCTTCAGTATTCACCCCAAGGTGTCTCCCAGTGTCTTGTACAAGATAGAGACAGTATGAGGTGTAGTGCCTGCTTGTACGAGTTGTTGAATACAAAGGATCAGGGGGGAGGAACATTCAAACTGTCTTACTCTGGATGGCAGGGAATAAAAAAAAGTGTCTTAATTGTAAATAACGAAAAAAGTCTTGGCGCCTTAGGCCATGTAATTGGCTCAGATTCAAGAAGGATTAAAAGTCTCCTTTACTTTGAAATTGAGTAAGATTAGTAAGCCCCAGGCATTCCCAGGAGGCGAATATATGATCATATAATGCAGGCTGAAAGTTCTCCAGTAGGGCAAATGAGAGGGAGAAATGGTGATCGAGACAACTGTCTACATATGGCCTCCCAGGTCCTCAACTGATGTCTAATCCAGGGGTTCATTGGGGTTGTTCTGTATACCACAATTTTTACTAGTTGTTTAAAAGGCATTAAGTCCTCTTCAATTTCCCTCCACAAAGCAGGGCTAGACCTAACCAGTCGGCATGTTATGAAGGAAACGTGTGAAGCCCAGTTATAGATTTTAAAATTACGGAGAGCTAGCCCGCCCAATTTCTTTGGAAGGTGCAGGGTAGAGGCTCTCTCCCTTGGTTTCTTACCAGCCCAAATGAATTTACTGATTAATTTGTTCCATGTCTTATAAGTGTTATTCGGAATACATGTTGGCAAATACCTGAACACGTAAAGGGCCCGAAGAAGGGACACCATGCGGATCACATCAATCCTCTGAAACAAGCTCAGGGGAAGTATGTTCCATCCCGCAAGGTCTGTCTGTAGCTGTGAAGAAAACACAGTATAATTATGTTTAACTGCATCACCTGCCTGGCGGGAGAGGTATATTCCTAAATATTTTAATTTGTCTAGGTCGCATCGAAATGGGAACCTTTGAGTAAATGAAGCCGCAAGGAAAAAATGAAAAGTTAATGCTTCAGTTTTTGTGGTATTAAGTTTATACCCCGAGCACCTACCAAACTGGTCTAATAATTCGAAAACTGATGGCACTGATTGGGATGGGTTTGATATAAAAAGCAACACATCATCCACATACAAGGCTATACAGTGTTCCATACCCTCCAACTGTATTCCGTTAATCCCGGGGGATTCTCTAATGGCTTGCTCTAAAGGCTCAATGAAGACAGCAAATAAACCATGGGATAGGGGATATCCTTGACGGGTGCCTCTGAATAAAGGGAAGTATGAGGAATGGCGCCTCGATACTTTCACACAGGCTTGAGGTGAGAAGTAAATTGTTTTTATCAAGGAAATAAAGGGAAGGGGAAAACCCATCTTTGCCATTACCGCAAATAAAGTCCACGAGACTCTATTGAATGCCTTCTCAGCATCTAAGCTTAGAAGGACCGAGGGTGTTATCACGGTTTGCATTTCTTGTACTAGGTGCAGGGTCCTTCTGGTGTTATCCGTAGTGGATCTGCCACTAACAAAATCAGTCTGGTCTAGTTTAATTATTGCAGGGAGGACTGTGTCTAGGCGTTTAGCCAAGATGGACATTAAAGTATTTATAGTCTACGTTTAAAACTGAAATTGGGCGGTATGATGCACAACTCTGCGTGTCTTTACTGGGCTTGGGAATAAGGGATATTACTGCGTACAACCAGCTAGGTGGGGGGTTCGCAGTGCCTTGAAGCACGTCGTTATAGGCCTTTATCAGAGTTAGAGCAAGAGTTTGCTCCAGGAGTTTATAAAACTCTGTACCGTATCCATCAGGGCCAGGGGCCTTCATGGTTTTAGATCGGGAGATGGCTGCTTTTAATTCAAGATATGTTATGGGGGAGATTAAGGAGGATCTCTGGTCCTCACTCAGCATAGAGATACTCAGGGGGTGAAAGAAAAGCTCCAATCTCTCCTGGGTCCGATTGATGGTCTGGTGTGTACAATGTTTTACAGTAGTCACTGAAAATTTTGGTAACCTGGTCAGTTTTGGAGTGAATAATTCCCGATGTAGGGTCCCTAATAGTGCATATAGTAGCGAGCCGACGTTGCCTTCGTCACCTAAAGGCCAGCAGGTGGGAGGTCCGTGGTCCTACCTCCCCATATCTTTGCTGCAGGAAGGCTAGAGCCACTTCTGTTTTTGGCCGAATTAGAGATTCTAGTTCTTGCTTGACCTGTGCTAACTGGGCCTCTACTGAATTGTCCCCTTGTTGGTGAGCAACCTGGAGAAAGTGGAGGGTTGCTTCCAGGTGTGCTTGTGTTTCCCTCCGTTGCCTAGCCTGGGAAGCGGAGTACTGGATGAGGCGCCCCGTAGGACTGCTTTCAGCGTGTCCCATCTAATGGTCAGAGTTATCCCTTAAAATTTTCTGTATTTTCTCTTTAAGGAATTCTCAGAACTAGGGCTTTTAAAGTGAACTGGGTTTAATTTCCATAGTGTGTTTCGCTTCTTAAAGCCAAACTCCTAATTGGTAATGACTGGAGCATGATCGGTATGAACAATATCCCCAGTAGTTGCCTCTCTTAGGGTATCTAATGACTTTCTGTGTATAGCAATGATCAATCCTACAGTACGAACCATGTACAGCTGAGTAAAAGGTGAATCTCCTTTCTCTGGGGTGGAGGGTGCACCACACATCTACCCAACCCACCTCCTGTATAAACTTCTTAAAACATTTATGAGGTACCGGTTGTCTGCCCCTTGCGGCCCCAGTGGAATCAATTTGGGTTGGGGGAAATATTAAAATCTCCTGCTAAGACTAAAGTACCCTTAGTAGGTTGGACCACCTTATTCAGGAGGGCAAGTATTGTTTGATGAGTGGAACTGGGAGGGAAATACGTGTTAGCAAGGGTGACTTCCTTACCCTGCAACAGTCCCTGGACCACCACCATACGGCCCTCGGGGTCAGCCCACTCAGCGGTAGCTTTGAAGGGAGTAAGGTTAGAGATCAGTGTGGTGACCCCTCTTTTTCTTCCACTAGGAAAGGAGGAGGAAAACACTTGTGAGAAGCCTCCCTTGACAAGTTTTTCATGCTCAGCTTTGCTCATATGTGTTTCTTGCATAAATATTATTCCTGCGTGGGACTTTTTAAATAATGAAATCATTCTTGCTCTCTTAACAGGGCTGCCCAGGCCATTAACATTCAGTGAAAAGATCTGTAGAGGTGTACCAGACATTGTATCGTACTACAAACACTTGAAATAATTTCCCATGCCAAACCCCGAACCATCTGTTTACTGAAACTAAAAATTGCATTTATTTCTGGGGGAAAATGTGACTGTCTACTAAGGATATAGTGAGGAGAACTCTCCTCCAACTGTGCAAGATATCTAAAAACCTTCAATGGGCCAAACCTAACTATTTAGGCCAACAGAACCAGACTGGTCAGCCGTCTGGCATGAGTACTTCCATTTAGTCAGTCATATAGCATGACCTTGGTGTGTGTTCAAGACACTCACCTAAGCTCTCGAACGTGCTGAGAGCGTCGACACTTCTAGTGTTGATTGGGGAAGGGGGAATTTGGAGTTGGCGATGTCAATACCATCCCTAATCATCCCCTTAAATAGTTTATCCTGTTGAGGAGGGAAGTGAAATGAAAGAGGGCGATCTGGTGAGGGGAGGGGGGTCCCCAAACTGCATCCAAACTCACTGCAAGAGGGGTTCCTCTCCTGGCTTATTAAGGTCAAGACTCATGCATTCCCAAGGAACAGAAACAAATGTGGGAATGCACCAATCAAAAAAGGGGGAGTAAGGCCCTGACGGGAGCAAAGGGATGGACACCCACTATCCTGTGTATCCGCCTCGCACCCATCAGCGATCACAGATATAGTACTGTACCACTGACATTTAATCAAACCATTTACCATCAACGGCATATTCACCCCTACATTGACCCAATATTTCCCCCCTTCCCAATAGCTGGTTAGTAAGTATTAGGAATATATTTCAGTCCAAGTCTAGAAGGTAGAGGTATATAGTAGAATAGGTATAATGGGGCGGGGGGGGAGAGCAGATTTTCCCCATGGTGTCCTGCTGTAAAAAGCATTAGATTAGTATCTTTAGTCAGGGAGTGGGAGAAAGAAAAAAAGGGGGGGGGAGGGAAGTCAAAGCCACTATTTACTGAGGAAGGCAATAAATCAACCCCCTATAGCCTTGCTTTGTTAGTTAGAAATTGAAATAGAAAATTTTAGTGGACTGGGACTTATCTGAAGGATTGATGTCCAGCTGTATTGTCCTCGATAGTTCTTAGTAATTAGCCCGAGGCATCTCCACCCGCACGGAGAGAAAGGAAGGAGTCACAAGGGTCGACCACGCCCCGATTGTCTTGTAGGCTAGCTCCTTAGAACCCACGTTCTCCCCTTTCTGTCGAACACTGTCCAGAATGCTTCAGTGTGGTAATCCTTTTCCGTTGGGCCTCGCGGTATTCGTGTCAGTGGCTGAGCTCTGTGACTGTTGGCGAACAGAGGTAGTGATCTGTTTAATGGCTTCCTGCCCCTGTCTTCTGCAAGCTTCCTTTGGTCCCGCATTCCACATCCACTGAGATAGTTTGGAGGCAAGGGTTGATTTTTGAGGTATTTCACCCTGTTGCACCTCTATTTGTCGGGTTTTCAATTAAGTGGCAGCTGCCATCGCCATTTCGAAGGTCTGTGAACCATCACTGAAGTGGATTACTATCTTGGAAGGATAAGTGGTACGAAACCGTAGCCCAGCTGCCTTGAGTGCCCACATGATTGGTATGTATTGTTTCCATCGATTCATTATCTCGGGGGCGTAGTCATTCTCTAGGTATAGGCGATATGTTTGAAAGAGGACTTCCCCCTGCTTCCAGGCAGCATGTAGTACTGTCTCCTTCTCTTGGAATCTGAGGAACCAAACAATTATAGTGTGAGGGCAGGCTCCTTGTGCTAGTTTGGGGCCTAGTGTATGGTGAGCACGATCCAGCTCTAAAGTCAGAGACTCGGGGAGGTGTATAGACTCTCGTATTAGATTCCTAATAAATATAAGCATATCAGTGCCCTCTGACCCCTCGGGAATACCAGAAAAACTATATTATTCCATCGGTTACGACTTTCTGCATCCTCCGCTCTTGATTGTAGTTCTTGTATGTCCTGGTGTAGTTGGGTGATTGCTCTTTCTGTGCAGTCTACTCTACTGTCCGTTTCTGTGGCCTGAGACTCAAGGCTTTCCTGTCAGTTTTCAATTTTAGTGATGTCGGTACGGAGCGCCATCACCGTGGAATGCATCTCCTTGCAGAAGTCTCACAACTCTGAAAGAACCAGAGTCATCTGTCTCTGAATCGCAGCCAACGGCAGTTGCTTAGAGCTGGGTCTACTACTCTGATGAGGGGAGGCCGAGGCCTGTGATCCCTCGCTTCCCGAGTCTCCGTCGGTTAGTCCACCTTCATCTCTCACCTCGTCGGTTTTAAAAATCTTTTTTCCACCTCCTCGTGGCATAATTAAAGAATCCCCTCGCAGCTTCAGGTGTATTTCTATTTTAAGCATTGTAATTTAGGAGATTTTATCCGTAAGGATCGGGAGCCGAGTATTCTATGCTGCCATAGAGATATGACATCACTGGAAGCCTCTGTGATCTCCTTCCTGTTTCACGCTCCACCCAGGGGTCTGTACTGCCTCCCCATGACTCCCAAGACTCACTGATAAGACAAAGCTTTTTGTTTCATTTACTCCCAGCATTCGTATAATACAGTACAATTTATTTATGTATAGGGTCTTTTTAGAAGACTGTATATCAAAGCACTTCACAGTAAAAACAGTAAGCACAATGGAAAGAAACACAGGTCATACAATATACAATGGTTGAAATACAGTAAGTTCTGCAGCCACCTGCCAGCAGGGCTAGTGAGTCAGAAAATCCACTGGCCCTACATGGGCATTCCACTGGCCCACCTGGTGTACTTAGTGAAGGATTACTTTCTCTATCACTAGTAGGAGAGTTAGTTATAAGAAAACATACTAGCCTGATACAAAAATTAGTTTTTTCGATTCATATTTTGAACCCTACCCCAACAGATTCAATAACAAATACTATAAAAACAATGGTATCAATACATATATTGGTCCCATAGTTATCTGCACTACTGTCAAGTCCATGCTGCTTGAACCCTGTATGAACAGTCTGATTTTGTTTTATCTTGTATTTCTGCTCAGTCTTCACAGTGGAGAGGGAGGACAACGGACCAACAAGGATGGGGGGTACACAAGTTCATTTACAGAGGAAAAAGTCACAAAAGGACTTGCAAATCTAAAAGTGAGCAAAGCCATTTGACCGGATGGGATACATTCAAGGGTGCAAAGGAAACTCAGTGGGGAGCTCGCTGCACCACTGGCAACCTTATTCAACATACGCCTGTAAACAGGAGAGGTTCCAGGGGACTGGGGAGGAGAGCGGACATAGTTCTGCTCCATAAAAGTGGCAGCAGGGAGGAGGCTAGCAACTACACACCAGTCAAGTCTCACATCAGTTGTGGAAACATTAATGGCAACCCTGTTAAAAGAAAGGCTAGTGCAATATCTTGAATCCAGGGGGTTGCAAGACCAAAGATTGCATAGCTTCGCAATGGGGAGGTCATGCCAGACAAATATGATCAATTTCTTAGAACTTGGTGACCAAGGAAAGAGATCAAGGAAAAGCAATGGATGTGGCCTACCTGGATTTGAGCAAAGCCTTCAACACTATACCACAAAGGAGACTGATAAAGAAAGTGGATAGTCTAGGGATGGGAAACAAAAGTTGTAACCTGGGTAAAAAAAAATAAAAATGTTAATGGCTAGACGGTAGAGGGTGCTGGTGAATGACACTCACTCTAATGAGGGGAGAGTGACCAGTGGGGTGCCACAGGGTTCAATATTGGTACTGGTCCTGTTCGACATTTTCGTAAATGGGCTCCGATGGCACTGAGGGTTGAGGCACTGGACGCCACACCAGCGATCTGGGTTCGGGAACAAGCCCGGGAAGCCAGAGGCTGGCTGGGCGAGGGGGAGGAGCTGAACTGAGTCGCCGATTGGCGACTCTCCTCTCTTGGGGTGGGTCGGGTGCTGCGCCAACTAGTGGATGGTGTCGGTTGGGGAGGGTGTCATTAGGCGAGTGGCAGAAGACGTGCCTTACCACGGCTTACCGCTTGAACACTGTCCTGTTCACCGGCATCCTCTGAGGTGGGGACGGGACAAGCTAGCTAATGAAAAATAGTAAAAAATCCCACCCCACAGCCATGCAGAATGATCCCCAACCAGGGTAAAGGCGCCCCGGATGGCGGTACACTGCCACCAAGCCCTAGCCAGAGTGGGCTAAATAGACAATATAAAAAAAAAAAAAAATAAACATTTTCGTAAGTGACATTGTAGAATAGCTTAAAAGGAAGGTACACCTTTTTGCACGACACCAAGATCTGTAACAGAGTAGATATTCAGTAGCTGGTGGAGAAAATGAGCAGAGACCTTAGAAAACCTGAGGAGTGGTCAAGGGTATGGCAGCGCGAGGTCAATGCCAAAAAGTGCAAATTCCTGTACCTGGGACATAGAAACCTCGAAGCAGAGTATAACATGGAAGGAGGGGTGTTAGGTAAGGCCAGTGGGATGCTGAGGTGCATGGGAAAAAATATCAAGTAGAAGGAGGGAGGTGACATTACCACTGTACACATCATTCGTGAGACCACACCTTGAATATTGTGTACCGTTCTGCAGAACACATCTCAGAAAAGACACAGACAGAGTAGAGGCAGCTCAGAGGAGGGCAACTAAAATGGTACATGGGGTGTATGAGAAACCGTACAAGGAGAGACTGAGGGATCTCAGGATGTACACCTGAAGGAGAGGAGGGAGAGGGCTGACAGAAGAGATCTATAAGTACCTCACAGGGATGAATAGGGTACAGGTGGGGAGCTCGAGTTAAATGAAGAACTGCAACTGAACAATATGGCATGCAATGAAGCTAGAAGAGGGGAATTTTAGGAGGAATGTGAGGAAATGCTACTTCACTGAAAGAATGGTGGACACCTAAAACAGCCTGCCAGTAGAGATAGTGGGGCAAAAACAGTGTGTGTGTGTGGTTCAAACATGTATGAGATAGGCAGAGGGGAATACTGGTGAGTAAAAAACGGGGTCGCCAAAGACCAGTTAGGGTCTCCTGAGACGGAATAGGCAGGGGACAACTGGGTGGACCAAGTGGTCCTTTTCTGCTGACAAATTCTCCATTTCCATGCTGTAACATATAACTCCTTATTTAGGGGTTTATCTTGCACCACTCGGCTTGTAATACCTAACTGTTATATTTGTAGTTATTTATCTTACTGGGAAAAAAGCTCCCTTGAACAAAGCTCATTTACAAGGAGGTCCTGGGTAGGACAGACAATAGTAGATAAAAAAAAGCATCACAATGGGTAGCAGCTGATAAATATACACATAACTAAAAACAGAAATGCAAATGAAATAAATGATGTAAGGAGAAAGAGGGCATAAAGGAAGGGAGATGAAGGCAAATACCATAATCGAACAATATATAAAATCAGAGAGGTCAAAAACATTCACATTTATCTGTACAATGGTGAACAATTAAGGTTTTGGAAGAGTTAAGGCTAGTGAGGGGACTTAACTCAAGCGACTAATGCAGGCTGTCCTCCTCGTGGCATTTTGTTACTACCTGTTTGTAATGTTATGTCATGGTAAACCTGACTCTGCAATTCTCCCCGGTCATGCCAGAAAGACAGACATCCAGCTGCCTGGTGCACTTACCTGAGAAACCAAAATAAATTCCATATATAGTAATAAGTACATTACAGCCAACATACACCACCCAACCCTCAACCGTCTCTCATCTGCAGTCACTTCTGGGCTGGAACGCAGCAACCATACTGCGTCAGCACAATGCATTCTATGAACTGACAATGCACCAGGTACCGCTGATGGAGAGTAAGTGAAAGGGGAAATTTGGTCAGGACACCAATGAACCTCCCCCAAATCCTTCTAGTAGTGCCATGGGAAGCCGGCCTAGTGGTGTAGAGGGCTGAGCGGCTGGCGCCTTACCTCATCATGTCGGCGATCTGTATTTACAAATGGACTCTGCTTGCCAGGGGTCAGCTGGGGTGGAAGAGGACTCAGTGTCCGAGGGGCTGCTCTCCTCTCCTGGGGTGGGGATGTCAGCCTGGCATACAACTGTTCTCAGGTGGAGGCCTGGTGGCAGTGCAGCGTGGTTGGCAAGAACGGGAGGGTGCCAGAATGCAAAGTCAGGTGTTTGTGCCGCCATGCACCTGCACGATGCTCTTACAGCAAGGGCCGGGAACAGGAAAAATGGAGGCTTCAACTTCATGAAGGCCTGCCACTCTGGATGTTTTTGACCGGGGAGAGATAAATGGGGTTACTCGCCAACAACTGGAGAAAGGTGGGGGACAACTGTCAGGAGCGGACAGGACTGATAAGCCGCCAAACATCTGCCAAGGATGATAAAAATCTTTATTTAAAAAAAATAAAAAAGCCATGGGATCCTTGATGTCCAGCTCAACAAAACCTTACACCTAAGGCACAGGCAGTAAGGGGTGGATAAAGATGTCTTGATTTTGTGGTTGTGCCCCTGTCCCCAGTCCTTAACCATGTTAATTTGCTCATGCTTACCCATAATTCTTTGCTGTTTTGCTACTGTGCTGGGTGCACCTATTCACTCTATTACCTAAGAAATCTACTTTTGATACTTAAGCTTTGACTAATGAACCTGAATCTTTCTGTTTATTAATGGTTCTGAAATAAATGCGGTAGCATGCATAACAGTGGGTTCCATAATCCAGCAATGATTTGCTTGAAAGATTTCAATCTGATTTTTTTGATCGTCATGCAATAGACAGACTGCAAGCTGCTCTCAGGATTCTAAAAGGTCTTTTATTATTTTCTGATTTTGGAGCACTGCCTGCACTCATATTAGTAGCACAGCCTTCAAAACCATAGATCTCAACCTACAATGTCTTCAGGGATAATGGATTGGTCTTACTGGTTCAGCACCGTATCTTGGTTTAAATCCAGTCGTTTTCAAAGGTGCCAAAGCTCAGTTCTGTTGTTTCTTTGAAATGCTCTTTGTTTGCTTTTTTCAGCAACCATAATGTAACAATACCAAACAATCACGAATATACTGCAAGGGCCCAGAAGTACCAGGGTCCTATTGCCTTGGTTGCCAGGGCCAATCTTTTTTCCTGGTTTCCCCTCTAGTGGTTGTCGGCATGCAAGGGCTTGAACATACTCAGGCACACACCAAGGTATGCCGTGCACGAGCCAGCTGACAACCACCCCCTCAACCTGCTTACCTCTGGTGTGTTGCCATCCATTGTCACTTAGGTGGCAGCAGTGCAACGGAGGCAGTGAACCTCCCACATCCACTGTCACCTAGGTGGCAGCAGTGTAACGGAGGTAGTGAACCTCCCCCATCCATTGTCACCTAGGTGGCAGCAGAGTGCAACGGAGGCAGTGAACCTCCCTCCCTGGAGGAGGAAAGCATCTTCTGGGAAGCTGCATCCTCCCTGGCCTGCCCCCCCCAGACAACCCGAGCTCACTTCTAAACCCACATCGCCGGTGTCGGAAGTGGAGGCAGGATATTTTTAGAGGGAATTTCTCTCTTATTTTTTTTATTTGGCTGGAATGAACAGCAGGAATAGCAAGGTCACAAGGTGAGCCAGTTGTTGTGACAAGAACATGGCATCACTCAGGCTCACAGTCTAGTGCTTTAATCACTAGACCATGCAACCTTGCCCCACATAGGTGATTTACAAACATGATGTGAGATTTCATTTTAGGAACAGCAGCACCCTAAGTGCATTTACACATTTGGCCAACTGTTCAACATTTCCCTGACGCCCCGTCTTCTTCCTAGGCTGACCCAAAAGACAAGGACAGTGCTTTAATTATTCGCAGTCAAAGGCTGCCAAAAGACTGATTTGTTTCTCTGTGCCTGCCAACAAATTCTAACTCCATTTTAGCAGATTTTTATGGCGCTGAGGCCGTGGTCAGGAACCTGGGTGCTGCCTCTGATCCAGGATTAACTTTTACGGCACATACGTGAAAGGTTGTGAAATCCTATT
The DNA here is from genome assembly GCA_016271365.2 of Neoceratodus forsteri. Classification (NCBI taxonomy): domain Eukaryota; kingdom Metazoa; phylum Chordata; order Ceratodontiformes; family Ceratodontidae; genus Neoceratodus; species Neoceratodus forsteri. The sequence continues at coordinate 151,086,511 of CM028131.1, read as the reverse complement.
CCCATGTTAGAAATTGTGCTCAACGGCAATCCTCTGTCATTTTCTAGCACTGTTCCCTGAGGCTTTCAGCGAGATATTGTATCATCTGGGTTTGATTCAAGTGACTCCTGCACTTATTTGGTTACCATGCATCCGATGCTTTATGATGTTCATTCTTTTACTGAACAGACTGAAGTCACAGGTAGTAGAAATATTTTGTATCAAGAAAAAAAAGTGTTGCATTCTTAAAGCAGCAGAACAAAGGCAGGCCAGAAACCTGACCTTAACTTTTCACACCGTTCACATGCGATGCCCATGTCGAGGTGGAGCCATTAACATATTTTTAGCAGCTGGTCACTGCCTCATTTGGCTTACAGATGGCACTGTGGGCCTGACAAGAACTAGAATTGAGGAAAAAAAAAACAGGGAAACACACAGGAAGCAAACATAAATGAAAGTTTACTGGTGTGCTAATATTTTGTTAACTATAGTCAGAAATATACTTTTTTGCGAAAAACATTTTGATGCATCACTGCCTTAAATTTTGTTTTTTGAATTTCAGTGTTTATGTTTCGGATTGCCACCGTGGCCTCTAAAAGAGACTTACAGTGGCCAAATACAGACTTAACACTGATTTGGTCACCATTTTAGTGGTCACGTACATTAACACATCTTGGTAGCAGTACTAGTCCTTATTATTGTTAAACTATGAAATATGGAAAATGATACTCCTGCTGCTTCTGCTACTAAAGATGTTGATCCCATTTCTGGGACAAAAAATAGGAGGCGCTCAAGAATTAAATTTGTAGACAGTCTTTTCGTATTCCAATAATCCTTTTATTCCATAAAAATGGCAAGCCTCAACGTTTCACCCAACAGGTAGGCTTTATCAAGAGATGCCCTTTGGTTTTTATATTATAACTCTATAATTCCCTTATTCAGTCATTATCTGAAATCACAATCATGTATCTTCTGAGTATTTATATGGCTTAATTATTTTACTTCTTGCAACCTTATGCTCTAATGAATTCACCATATGCTTCTTTTCATCCAATTCATGGCTTATCATGCTATTTCTGTCTGCGTCAGACGCCAAACCGCATACCATCTAGAACCTCCCCTTAACTCCCTCTTCTTAAATATAAGTATGCTTCTGCTACTGACAGACAAACTTTGTACCTTACTGCATTAGATCCCACTTCCGCCTCTGGCCGACCCTGAAGTCTCACTCTCAGCTTGTTAAGTTTCATGTGGCCTTGCTGTTTCTTTGCACCTAACTTGGAACATAGAACAGATGAAGGCATAGCTCTCGTGTATCCCTAAACCCACCTTGAGCCTCACAGCAGGTGGGTTTACACACATGCTGGGTTTTGGCACCATTCTAGCACATTAGTGTTAGTGCACCCACACACAGGAGGTGTGGAGTAGTGCAGACGCTATGAAAGTGTTGCAGGCAGCGTGCCCCCCCCACCTGTTTTACAGGTGTCCCTCTGCTGGCTTCCAACACTACCAGGACATCAGTTCAGGTGGTGTGGAGCCTTTACACAGGGACTTAAAATTGATGCACTGCTTCAGCTCCCCATTACTGCAGAGTTTTACAGGAGCTAAAAATGAAAATTACGTACCTACTGTAATTCCTGATCTTTCTGTGTTATCTTCACCATTCATCACAAATGGGTATGTGGCCGGAGGTCACGACCCGTGGGAGCTTTTTTTTGGATGGGTGGAGTCGACGCACTGAGAACACCGCCCCAAGGCCAACGATTGCGTATGCCTGTGGGTTGGCCAAGAAATCATCAACCCGCCTCCCGCCAGTTCTGAGTCGCTGTACAGTAAGAAAGGTTTGGGGGGAACAAGGAAGTCCAAGGGACAGACAAAGGAAAATATATATTAACTAAAATGATATATAAACTAAAAGGAGAAATAAACGATGGAGAGGACAGACAGGAGACTGAGAAAACTAAGGGGATTGGGAAGGGGCCCCAATCTCTGGAATCAGAAAAGGAAAGGGAAGGAGGGAGGGAAAAACAAGAAGTGGGAGGGGGAAGGACATACCCTGGACTCACTGAATGTTCCCAAACTGGGATTAAGAGCTGCGAAGGAGTAGCCAGAAGGCTGTACTGCCAGAATTCAAGGCACAGAATTACTGGCAACTAACTCCAGCAGAAGCAGAAGAGGCTATCCTGGGATAGAAATCCAGGGTTGTCCTCCCCCGAAACCAAATAATTGGATAGTGAGAAACAATAAGTCGCCCTAATTAAAAATAAGGGCCGAGTCCCTAAGGACAAGACGGAGGGGAGAGAGAGAGAGAGAGAGAGGCATACAAATCCCACCCCAAGGGGTGGAGCCAAGGCATTGAGGAGTGAATCACCCTTTCCCTGATCTCCCATACCAGAAGGCGAAGGAAAATTCCTGTGTACCCAAGGTCACCCTGCTCCTGACCAGCGGAAAGGAAGGGGGGAAAAGGGGGGCACACAGAGGGAGGGGGACCAAGAGACTGAGGCCTCAGGGGGATGGAGGGTGGAATTTGTGATGAATGGTGAAGATACACAGAAAGATCAGGAATTACGGTAGGTACGTAATTTTCATATCTTATCTGTGTCAGTCTTCACCATTCATCACATTTGGGTGAGTACCGGGCCCCCCTGAAGGGGGCCCTAGACCCTAAAGGACTAAGCCCCTCAGCTCCCAGTGGGAGAAACCCTGAGAGGGAGAACCTTTACGGGCCTGGCGAGGCCGGAGACTGGGGAGAGTGAGACGGAGACCCCCCGGAGGGGGCAGGAGGTTGCCCCAACAGACGCCGCCTCTCCCTACGGGAGAAAAGGTGGATTCTCCAGTATGCGGAGGAAATCACCCTACTCCGGGCTAAGGGTGACAACTGGGAAAGACGTAGCCATGCTGTCCGCCTAGTGCAGATCGCTGTCCCTACAACCCTGGAAGCTACCTCGTTGACGTAGTAAGATGCCCTCGCTTGGTGCCTTGCTAGCTCCAGGCCAAGTGCAGAGAGTGCAATGGCTTGTCTAGTTATCTCCGAATCAGGCAAAGAGGCTAGGAGTTGACCTAGCCTGGACCACAAGAACCTATCATAGGTAGCATAGTAGGCCTGATGAGCAGAAATTGAAAGTAATAACCGTGCCATGTAGAAGGTCGTCCTCCCCCAGAAGTCAATATCCACGGAATCTTGATCTGGAGGCCGGTCACAGTGGAGAGCGCGAAGCCCACTGGGAATGTCCGGCTGCGTCAGTCCCGACTGAGGATGAGGCATACGACCTGGAGACTCTGGGGGGGCACAATATCTCTGGCTCAGATCCCTAGGGGCTGGGACTCCGGAAAAGGGCCTTTGCCAGAACCGCAATGACGCCTCGTGGAAAGGAGCAGGCCAGGCAGGCACCACAAGGTTGGCTGCACTGAAATCGCCTAGGAAGGCACGTGTTGAATGCTCCGGATTGTGCTGAGTGGGTGAGGTGACACACAGGTCTTCCATCATCCTCACGAGGAAACATTGATACTCAGCGAGATCAGCAGCAGGGGAGATGGGGATGGAGGGTTCCTCTCCCCCAGAAGAGGAGGAGCATGAGGAAGCAGAAGACCTCAGAGATCCAGAGGTTGGCTGCTCAGGGGGAGGGTGGAACACCCGCTCGTCCATGGCCCTGACGTAAGTAGGGAAGTGAGCAGCCACACCCCTGAACTGTTCCCAGGAGAAAGGTTCTGTAGGGCCACGAATGCCTGGGAGAGCAGGAGATGATGACAGAGGAATGGGGGCGAAGTCCACAATAGAAGGGGACTGTCCTCTCTCCGGGCAAGAGAGCGCACCAGAAGCCTCAAGGGAAGGAGGAACCCCGGAAAGCCCAACAGCCGACAACTGATCAACCACGCTGGAACTGCCTAGGCCATGCCCTGAAGAATCCCCCCCTGTGAGGTGAGCGGGACCGTGCAAACCCAGAAGGATGGTCCCCTCCCTCCAAAGACCAAGGCCCTCTCAAGGAGACTGAGAAGGAAGGGCAGGGGTCTGCGCTGTGACTCCTCCACGAACCCAGGTGGGTCCCAGAAAAGGGTTGCCGCATCGAACCCTGACCCCTCAGAGTCCAAAGGAGCCCTCCACCTCGCAAACACCAGCCTAGACAGTTGACAACCCTGGTCAGTCCTCAAGGGAACCACCCAGGGAGTAGCACCCTCCCCTCCCGACGGCGCTCTGGTCGGCCCTAAAGTTGGGCGATCCAGGCACACCAACTAAGGGGTGAAGAAAACCCTCCAAGCCCAGGCTACAGGGCAATAGTGGCCTGAACCACCACCTGCTGGTCAGCACCCCTGACTCCAGACTCGGGGGCTATCGCCAGCTCCTCAGAGGAAGGCTGGCTCTGGTCAGTCGAAGTAACCACCAGGGTGTCCACATGGGCTGCCAACTCCAAAGAGTTGGACAGCTGGTCCGAACCAGACTCAGAGACCAGACCAGAGTCCGTCTCCGAAGAGGTAGTGACCGAGGTCCCATGCCAGACCATACATGGATGTCAACTCCTGTCTGGACCGAGAGGTGTGCTAGTCCACATGTCCGCAACAGAGCTGGCACCGAACTCCCCCACAGCACCGCGAACGGTGCCTGAAGAAGAGACGGCGCAGAGAGCGGCAGCAGAACTGGAGGAGATGTCTGCCGCGGCACCGTCCTCTCTAATGGCGCCGCAAACGGCATCGGAGTCAGGGACAGTACCAAAAGTGACACTGACAGCTCCCTCGGCATTAAGAGCAACACCTCCCATAGTGCCGTGTCCTCGCTTTGCAGTGCAAGCGGCGCCGGAGCTGGACATGGCACCATCCCCAGCCTCGGCACTGAAGGGCACGGAGACGAGAAAGTCAAAGATGGCGTCGTAGAACTTCCCACGGTGCCACGAATGGCATCAACAGCAGAAATGGCGTTGAGCGGCAGACTGGCACCGACCATGGCACCATCAGGGCCCACGATGCCACGAATGACGCAGAGGCCCAAAATAGCACAGACAGATGGCGTTGAGGACAGTGCTAACCCAGGCTTTCCAGCCTGAGGAAATGACACCGGAGGAGCCTTCGCCCCCCAAAGGAGTGATTACCAGAGAGGTGCTTCCCGCCCGCTCCCCAGGGGGAAAGGACTAGGCCTCCTGTACCGTGGAAGGGGCTTCTGCCACGCAGCGAGACCGGTTAAGAAGCAGAAGCCCCTCCTCCGCGGTCCGCATAGAACCGGAGGGGACCCAGAGGAGAGCTGACCGCCGGCTTGGTCCGAGGTAGCCATCTCCCCGAAAGTCGGGCGATTTCATCCAACTTTCCACGTGTGTTCCAGGACACAACGATACAGAGAGAAACAGGCATCGCAAGAATCCATGTTATGAAGCTGGCCAAGGCACGTAAGACAACGATCATGCTGGTCGGTAACGGAGTACTTGCAGCCGCATGGGCACAGACGCATAGGAGGCCGCCCCGCTTTCAGTGACTTTTTGCCCCCCGACCTAGACATGATCGACGGAAAAACAATGCAAAAAACAGACTCGATGTCGCTGAAAAAAATAAAGGAACAGTCTTACCAAACAGCGGGGTTGAGTAGGGCGAAACGGAACCGGCAGGTATAACTCGGTGTCGAAGGACACGAAGACTAGGCCCGTAGTTGCTTGGAGCTTCTCACGAGGAGTGACCCCTACGGCGGGAGACAAAGAACTGGTGAGAGGGCAGGGTCGAAGACACCTAACGGCCAACCTGTGAGTGCCACGCAGTGCGTCGACTCCGCCCATTCAAAAAAAAAGAGCTACTGCGAGGTCGTGACCTCTGGCCACATACCCAAATGTGATGAATGGTGAAGACTGACACAGATAAGATAAGATCAGATCAGCTTACAACGCTCCCTAACTGTCCCTGGCAGTATAGCGTAGAGGTTAGAGGAACGAGGTGTGAACAGACTTGGTACATCCAGCAGACCAGACCTGAGTTTGATTCTCACAACCTCCACTTGCATACTGTGCGACTCTGAGCAAGTCACTTAACCGTCCAGTGCTCCCAGGTCGTCCCTGAAAACAGGCACTTGTGCCTAGTGGGCCTTACCCGGTTACCAAAGACTAAAATAAAAATAAACAAACATGTCTATACTTACCCTCTGGCAGCAGATGAGATACTCTGCACTACTCACACTGGTGCAGAATGCTCCATGTAAACAGGGCTAGTGACAGTGTTTTAAAGCAGCGAACAGTGTCAAGACAGGGTCCGGTGTTGTCCTCAGTGCCACCAGCCACATCGTCACTGCGAATGGTGACAACAGCACGGGCAATGCCAGAGGACGACATTGAGGTGTCCATCAGTGTAGACCGAACATACAGCTACAGCCTCACACCTGGGACGTCTGCTGCTCAGGGCAGGCAGACTGTGGAGGGTTTGCAGTCAACCACCCCGAAGGAGTGGACTGTCCCCCAGACCTATCCACTGCAGTCTCCGATGCCTTAGTGTGGTGAGGTCAAGGAGAATTCTGTACTTCCACGGAACCAGGGGTCCCAGAAAGAGGCCCAGGGGAACAGCCCAGTGACCTGTGCTTGGAGGCATGTGTGCAACATCTGCCTCTGAAGGCGGGGATCGGGCAATCCCAGCTCGTCACATAGTTCTTGAGGGTACGGTGGTCAATGGAGAAGCATGCATCACATGCATCCATGTCGTGCTTCGGTCCAAGACAGACTACACAGGGCCTGATACCGGCCCAGAACAGACAACGGTTTCCCACAGGAGAAACAATGCATAATGGGTGGCTGTCGGGCTTTCTTCAACGATTCCCCTCATTTCTTATCAGACTTTGGCATTGTGGTAAATAAACGCAAACAATACCACCATAAAGGAAAAATGGTGGTGATGCAGATACAAAAGCAGTAACAAGCTTGAACTGAGGCACTGCGCTCCCACAGTGTGGACTCGATGGCAGAAGGAACAGAACTGGGGTTGGTGAGGAAGCCAGCAATGGTTATTGGCTGGCACACAGCACCATGTGGTGGGTGCGCAGGCAGCATACTCAGTAGCTGTGGCTGGACCCCTGGCAAAAGCTTTGTTCCCACAGGATCCTAGTGCCTCTAGCCCAGACCCATAAGCGGGAATCAATGGAGGAAGACTGATTTTTGGAAGATAACATTTTGTTTACGCCATCAAGTGCCTAGAAGTTTGTTATGGAACAAATTACAGTATATAAATAATATAGAGTACTGTACTGATAAGTTCACAGCTCAGTTACAGCTACTTCTTTGGCACTTGCCTTGTCAGACTACACTTAAGAACTCTGGTTCTTTAGACAGTTCATCTGACGCTCTGTATACATATGCAATCACATCTTGTATACCATACAAAAAAAATGTTTCTTTGGTTTGTGCCTTTAAGTAACAATTACTGCTAGTGTGGCATGCATTCTAAATGGCAGTGTTATCTTACTCTCTGTTCCAAAGCAGATTAGGAATTTGAAATAGGTTTATTGGTCACTACGCGACCGACAATGGCATTACTTCACCAGCCCAGCTTCTGCACTTCACAAACACAAGGCAAAGCTTCAGATCAAGGCCGGCTCTCAGAAACCAACCAAAGCTCAATAAATTTCAATTATTTTATTCCCGCTGACAAATTTTCAGAACACAACTCAATTTAATAAGGTCCCAGGAGCTGCAACATTATTTGTTTACCCCGGTACACGCCAGCATATTGCTATGCTCAGTAGATGGAAGTTGAAGCATTCAGCTGATTCTCCAAAACCCGGTGTCCCATTATGAGAGTGCAGCACACGTGCAACTGGGACCCCATTAGGTTCATTAGAACTTCAAGTTTTTAAATAAAGCAAAGCAAAACAAAACAGTAAGCACAATCACTTTTCATTCCCTCCTTCGTTTCTGGCAGTAGATCACTCAAGGGGATTTTAACAGCCATTCTTCAGAATGATCAACCAGAAAAAAAACTGCTTACATGGAGAGAAACCCTAAAAACTCTTCACCATTAGTATTCCAAAATCAGACACAGTGTCTTTATCATCCACTAATTTCAGCAACAAAAGATGACAGAAACAAAAGCAGCAGAAAAAGATAAGTTAGGCCGGCCGACGCATATTAGTGTGCCTCCTGAATCTTTCGTGATCAAGTAAACCGTGAAATCAGCTGAGGCTTGAGCAACGAAGCAATAATTCAAACAGCATCAGACGTGGTGGCGTGGCTGTTTAGCGGACTGTAAGGGCCCTTGATAAATACAGAGCCCACTGTTATTCAAACTACTGCTTTTTTTGTTTTGTTTTTTTGTTTAACTCTTTTTATTAAATTTCTCAGCATACAAAAAACAACATACAGCCAGTACACAGAAGGCATCATTACTCATGCATCGATATAGTCAATTAAGGCAATTAATTCCTTGACCTGCATTTAACTTTCTATCTTTTAAAGAGTAGAAGGAAGAAGAGAGAGCGAAGAAGAAAGAGAAAAAGAAGAAAGGGAAAAGAAAAAAAAAGGACTGTAATGTAAAAAGAAAATATATCCTAATCTATACAGATTACTCAACCTATATACATATATACCAAGGTCATTTACATGCCACCTATTAATTTATTCGTCCCCATCACCTAGTTCATGTGACTCCCCATCACTAACCTATATTGGAGGGTAGGGCATACCACCCAACTCTCCCTTCTGCAACCACCTCTTCCCCTATCCAGCATTCATCATCATGAGCTCATCCGCCGAGAGTGTTCCCATAAAAGGCGTCCATTGATTAATAAATTTATCTTCCTTATTCTGCAGTTGATATGATCTCTGCTCCAGGGCCAGCGCCCAAATAGATAGGATGCGCCATTGTGCCACCGTGGGGGGATTCTCCCGACACCCAGGTATTTAGAATCACCTGTCTAGCCTGCACCAATAGTATTCTGAGCCACCTCTGATGTGGCATCCAATTTTCCCCATCTCCCTCCTCAATGCCAGAAAGTAAGCTAAGGGGAGAAGGCGACAACTCCGCACCCAGCATGGCGCTCAGCTGTCGCCCTATATTTCCCCAATATACCCTCAGAAAGGGGCATTCCAGAAACAGCGGAAATAGGTGCCTCTGTGTATCTTGCACCTCCCACACATCTCTGAGGCTTCTGGACGCAGCCTATGATTCACCACCAGCGGGCAGCAGAGTCTATGCACAAACTTGTAGGTGCTTTCTTTGTATTTGTTGCAAGCCAAAAGCTCTGCATGCGACTCCAGTACTAACCCCTAGTTGTCCCGGGATATAACCAGACCCATGTCTCTTTCCCACAGCTTTCTTGTCTTATCCGACATAACTTTCATATTCTGCCGTAGCAGGCACACAGCCTTCCTTAATACCCCGGAGGGATCCCTTCTCGCCACGGCTATTATCCCCTCCACCTGTTCCAGCCTTGAGGGTTCTGCTCGTTGCCTGCCCACCTCTCTACTCAAATTCCTGACCTGGAAGAATCTGTAGAGGTGAGTGCCCGGTATCCCGAGCCTCTCCTGCATCTCCTGAAAAGACAGCAAGATGCCCCCTTTACACAAATCCTCTAAACATTGCACCCCCTTCCTCTCCCATTCCTGGAAGCCACTGTCCTCCAAACTAGGCTTGAAAAAGGGATTCCTAGCAATAGGTAATAATAATGTCTCCTGTTCCATACTGTCCAGAACAGCCTTTATATTTGCCCAGCTGTCCAATACCGAAAGCACCAAGGGATTCGGACGACCCAAGGAAGCGTACACCTTCCTACCTTGGCCAGATAAATAGGCAGTCAACTGTCCTCCCGCTCCCCTTTCTTCTAAATCTAACCAGCTAGCAGTATCCACCTCGGTGAGCCAGTCCTTAATGATCCTGACCTGAGCTGCCAGAAAGTAATGCTTCAGATCTGGTAAGTTCAGACCCCCTCCCTCGGTGCACGCCTTCAACCTTTTCAAGGACATCCGCGCCCGCTTCCCCCGCCACAGAAACTCCCTGAACCCTCTTTCCAAAGTCTTTGTGTCTCTATTATTAAGGCCCACTGGGAGCATCTGAAGCAGGTAGAGGACACGATTAGGTTAATACGTCCTAACCAGGAGAGGGGTAAGGCACGCCACCTCCTCAATTCCTCGAGCAACCCCTGATCATGGGGGTGTAATTCAGGCCGATACATGTCCTCTATCCACTTCCCTATCACTACTCCCAGGTACTTAAAGGAGGAAGACACCACCCGCAGGCCCCACTCCCCTCCTCCCACCTGATTCCCAGGATCTCCCATCAATAGCAATTCTGACTTATCAATATTGATCCTATATCCTAAGAACTCTGCAAAATCAGCAACAATTCTCAACAAGGCTGGCACAGATTCCTCTGGTATCTCAGGTAGAGGATCATATCATCTGAGTACAATGACAGCTTATGCTGCCTCCCCGACCTCTGAGCATTGCCTAATTGCAATAGCTAGGGTTCAATTCCAAAGCAAAGAGGAGGGGTTAGACAGGGCACCCTGCCTCGCCCTCATGCAGGAGACCCATTCCACATACCCCCATTTATTAGTATTGAAGCCCGAGGAGAAGCATACAAGGCCCTTACCATCTCCCTAAATTCCCCTCCGAAGCCATATCTCTCCAACACCTCAAACAGGTATTCCCACTCGATGCGATCGAATGCCTTCTCGGCATCTAAGGATATGATCGCCGTGGGCCCCCGTATTCTTGAGGCGCTCTGTATCACATTTAAAACCTTCCTCACATTGTGATACGAGTATCTCCCTCTAATAAACCCTGTCTGGTCTACATGTATCAGGCTCGGTAGGAGTCCATCTAACCTAGACGCCAAAATCTTAGCAAAGATTTTCGCATCGGCATTAAGGAGAGATATGGGTCTGTAGGTGGCACAGTCTTTCAAGTCCCTCCCAGGCTTCGGAATAACACAAATAGTCGCCTCTCCCATAGAGAGAGATAGCGGCCTCCCCTCCCTAACTTCCTTGAACAGGGCCCAGAGGTGCTCCACCCCCCCCCCCAATCACCTTGTAAAATTCAGCAGGTAAACCATCCGTTCCACATGCTTTGCCCGATTTTAAACAGGCAATGGCCCTGGCAATCTCCTCTCTGGAGATCTCCTTATCCATCCGAACCCTCCAGGATTCAGATATTTTGGGCACCACCATACCCTCCAAGAACTCCCTCATTCTATCTGTCACGTCCCCTCCGTCTGACTTGTACAGATCTTGGTAAAATCGGGCAAAGCTTCTCAAGATACCCTGAGTATCCTTATGCAGGACTCCCTGCTTGTCTTTTACTTCATTGATCCTTTTACACCCCCTCCTCCCTTTGATCAAATTAACAAGCAAGGGCCCCGGTTTATTGTCCCACTGATGTTTTTTTAAACAGAAAACAAAACAACAGGCACCTCATTCATGTCTGTGATCTTCGGCAGTGCAAAATTGGGGTGTAACCAGTTTCCCTGTTATTCTGCCACCTATTAGCTGAAATAAAAAATAAATAAAAATTAATTTTCACTGAGCAAAAACAAGAGGCACAGTCACTAGGGTGGGAAGCAGTCTCCCTTGTGATTATGTCGCAGTGCAAATGGGGCCATGAGATGTTAGTGGGCGCAAACGGGGTTTGCATCCGCTAACGTGCTGGACATGACAAAATGCTGTGTGAGGGGTAGCGCCAGTCACATGGTTCTATGCCATGCAAAACTCCTGTGGGAAACCGCACTATCACCATAATGATCCCCACACCACACCAGACTTGCATCTTTTTTTTTTTTACTTTATTTACCCCTCCTTTGCACTGATGCCGAGGCATCTATCTGGTGGACCTGCTTGGCCTTGCCTCCACCACCGCCTGAACCCTTCCTGATGAGGAATTGGGTAAGCTGTTCCTCTCTGACCCTCGAGAAGGCAGGGGACCACAGGGGAGTCAAGTCGGGGTTGGCACTGGGCGTGTGGGCTCAGCCACTGAGTGTCCGCTGGGGATTTTCCACTTTTCAGTGGCCCCCCCAGGACATGCAATGTCATCCAGCACATGACGTACGCGCACCCACCCACGTCCACAGGATGGCTGCCAGTCATCCCCCTGCAAGGTCTCCAATTGCAGTGAACCCAGTGCCCACTGGGTACCACTAGCGTCATGGGACGTGGACCCCCCTCCCTCCCAGGAGAGCAGTCCATCGGATGCTCAATCCTCTCCTCCCCGACTGACCTCCGGCTCCCCAGGCTCGTTGCCAAATCTGGGTCACCTGCATGGCGCGAGGTAAGGCAGATGCCTCAGCGCCACCAGACTGCCAGACTTGTATCTTTAGGTTTGACAAACTCATTATCATCACTCTATTAAGGGATCTCCCAAGTGATACAGTTATCCCTTCCCACCCACTCCCTAGTCCCATAGCACTCACTCCCTGAAGTCCATTGGAATCCCTCCTTAGTCATTGTTCTCTTGCAAGCGGTGGTTAACAGCTTGGCCCCAGAATGATTTCACTTCACCTTGCACTGTACCGATCTCCACTGCAGAATCGTGAGACTCCTACAGCCTGCAACAGTCTGACAAGTAGGGGGCGTCACAAATCTCTGCAATGGGTCTGTGAGGATAACAACGCTTTTCTGTATGGCGGCACCATCCCTTTTCAGGATTAGTCATGACATGATCCATTTTAAAGCCCTGTAGGAAAAGAGCTGCAACCCTCTTTTGGGTATAGCATAATGAGGTCACGGGTGAAGGACTGTTGAAACGTAGACAGCGACAGTCCACTGCAACTGCATATGGGGACCCAGGCTTTTCTTACATTTCTAAAAACGAATGCAAGCACCATGGCGCACAGGTTATTAAATAAAGCTTCTGATTTGATCATCATTAATGAGGTTTAAACTATATGAAAACACAAAGCTCCCTAAGGCAAGGCCATTATCGCGGGGTATGGGTTTGGAATTTCCACTGGTTCTAGACCCGGTTTTCACCTGAACTACCAAGAATGAACTCATACTGGTTCGAGGACCAGTTAACCCTAGCAAGCCATCGGACTAAACAGCTGACACTTTAATCAAGAAAAGCAAATCTGCTTTTATAAGTTTGTGAGACTGATATCCACACAAATAAGCTGCAAGTGTTGACTTTGCTGTAATGTCCACAGTCTGATAATTATCACAAGGGGTACTGGTCCAAGATATGTGATTAATGGGAAGCATTTTCAACCCATCTTATAACAATGTTCTTTTCCTCATGTCTCCAAAGAGAGAAAGGGGAGATGAGTTAGGTAGTCGTCTCCCTGCTCTCTCCCATCATGGCAAGAGGCTTGGGTGTGAAACAGGACGGAATTCAAAAATGTTATCCCCCTGCTCCTGACAAGTTCACATTTCATTTCATGCATACTTCCAAGTATTGAACCACCTTCCATCTGCCATACCAGTGTTGTCTAAATTACTACTAAATTCAATTTCAATACAAAAAACTGCCTTTATGCAGTCTCTTCTGGATTCCTATTTATTTATTTATTTTATTTATTTAGTTTTTGTTGATCGGGCAAGTCCACTAGACAAATCCTGCCTATTTTCAGGCACGACCTGGGGGAGGGGGATACAGATGAATGCCAACTGACCTTGATCCAGATTAAGCTGTTGGTGGTATTTTTAGTGAATGAGGGAAATTTGGCCAGGACACTGGGGAAATTCCCCTACTCTTTTCGATAAGTGCCATGGGATCTTTAACATCCATCTGAACTACCACCAATCCAGGCAGATGGGGCCTCGGTTTAACGTCTTATCCGAAAGATGGCACCTCAGAAGTGCAGCACCCCTCTCATGCTGCACTACAGTGTCAGTACTGGGATATTAACCCAAGTGCCAGATGTGGGAACTGAACCCACAGCCCTCTGATCTCCCGGCCTCAGAGGCGAGTGTGCTACCTACTGAGCCACTGACACTGACTTAAGAAAGGCAGCCAACACAGTATAAGGATCCGCAGACTACATCAAGTAACAGGAGACCTGCAAATGGAGCAATCACACAAGAAGTTGGCACAATGCTGCCCAAAGCCCAGATATTATAACTGACTTGTGTGATTTCAGTCAGTGAGCATGGAAGACCACAAAGCCTCTTACACCTTGTACAGCTGGCCTCTCATGAGACAGTATAAAGTGAATGATTCCACTTCAGAAGCACAAAAGAGGAGCATTACATTCGTTTAAACTAAAAACGTAAGTAAGCAAAAGCCCACTACGTGGCATGGGTTTCTGGAGAATTAATACACGCTCCAGGTGAACTGGCAGGCACAAGGCCAATAGCCGAGTACCTTTCAATGCACCTCAGAAGTGCATTAATTCTCCAGAAACCCACGCCCTAGTGAGAGATGTTGTGCTTATAAAAATGGCAAGGTTTTTTTTTGGGTTAATCCAAAAAGGTCTTCTTTACTTGTAGTTAGGCTGTTGCTAGATAGAATATGTGATTTTTCTTTTATTAACATTATCCTCCTTACTGCCACCCATCAGGACCTCCTTCAACCATTTTGCCACTGCCGCCTCCTGTCCACTTGAGATCCTTCTTTACCAGTCTTCCCAGTGCTCTAAGTCACCAGCAACACACTCTGATGCTGTTCTCTCCCGGCTTGCTCCCAGGAATGGGGCTGCCTTAAAGGAAAATACCAGAGAACCTGGCGAGTGCAGCAGCTGTTGCAGAAACAACCAAAGTAGGGCTTACAGAAATAAATGAAATTACATTTTTATTACATTCTACATTTCTATTTGTACTTTAAAAGAAACGCACTGTCAGAATGTCTACTGAGCTGACCACAGCCACCTTGCGCACCGCAGGCTGCTTCAGGCAGGCAGGTTATGCTAATTCAGGCCACCAACTAATGGCAGAGTTAGCTGTTTAAAAGTAAAAACAGAGATGTAGCAGGTAATAAAAAAGGGGCATTTTTGCAGCAGCTGCTGTACTCTACATTTTCCAGTTTTGTCTTTTAAGCGCCACAGTGTCCTTCCCACATTATCTGGTTGGCATCTCAGTGGAGGTGAAGCTTGGAAGGATCCAAGAGCAGGAGGAAGGGCCAAGTATGGACGTGGGTGGTACTTTCCTTGTTCTGGTTTCTCCTGGAGGGGGTGTGCAATCTGTCAGTGACATCATTTTGCGATCCTGTGCTCCCTTACCATAGCCACAGCTGGGGCCAGGCTTATGTTGACTACCACAACCCTCCATCCTCGAAGGAGAGCAGTCCAACAGACACTCAGTGTTCCTCCCCCCACCGAATCCTCCAAGCTCATTCTCAAACTCTGGTCACTGGCACCTCAAGTGGCAGATGTAACATTGCACTAGCATGTCAGCATACAGTCTGTGAGTTTTGATAACGACTGAATGCCTCTGAATGTACCCAGGAAGCACATTTACCTATGCCCTGTAGTGGATTATGTTTAAAAAGGGGAAATGTTTTTTTATTTTTGTAACCCCAACCCCCATATTTTGTACTCAGACAAGGCAATGACCACAGCTGGAGAAAAAGTATCACCCCTGGCATTAGGGCAACACCTGGCTCGGGGCATCTCAGATGTAGGAGGATGGGCACAAAACAGCATTTCTACTTCTACCCAGGTCCGAGGGAGAAGTGCCAGGGCTATGGTGTGTCTCCTAGCTGTGGGGCCCATTGTATGACTTTATTCCTGACAGAATAAGAAAATGGCAGTGCCCCCAGGACTTGTAGCAACAGAAGGCAGACTTGTAGCAGGCAAAAACATTTCACAACTTTTTCTGGCAGTACTGAGACTTCCCAAAAGAAAAAAGTCCATACCTTTGTTTAGGGATCTCTGGACTTTGTCAGTGCATTTACAGTGGTTGTTGCCACAGCACTAAATTCAAGCATCACTAGGTGAACCAAGTTAACACCTTTATCCCTTCCTTGTAACCAGTTTGGTCCCTTGAAACCTGGATTGAGGGGTCTGCACACTCTGGCCAAAGCTAGACTCTCTCTACCATTACATTTTAGGAAATGACAGGATTCTCCAGACACACAGGGTCACAAGAGACATTCTTACAGCACATTTTTTGTGCAAGGGTTCTGAGAGCCTGCATCTTAACCTTGTTGGGCTCCTAGCAAGGCACCAGCCAACCCACAGTTGGGCAAAAAATGAATCTTGTACTTACAGTAAGTGGTGCCCCAAAACATTTGTTAAAACACTTGAACTCCACAGTTCTCATTCAAAATCCTTAGCTTTCTGTTTACAAAACACACAGTCTACATTCTGGGCAGTTCTGTTAGTTCTCACCATCTTTTGGGGATTGCCCCAAACTACTCGCTGAACCTTCAGTCCCATTTCTCCTGATGAACAATCTTCACCCCTTTGGGGCTTCACAGGCTCTGGTAGTCACCACGTCCCACAAACCCGGCTGCTGGTATACAGTACTAGGGTGGAAAATAACTAACTGAGGGTCATTCTCTCTGACAAGCAGCCTTGGGAGAGCACCACTTGCCAGTAGAATTATCACTCCAAACTCCAACTCCAGACTGACTCACAGAAGCTCAACAACAGGAGAGCACTGAGGTTTATGCTGCTGCAAAAGTTCTAAATTCTATTACATCATCTCCTGCCTCAGCAGAGCTAAGCAGGTGATGATGTAATGTTTTTCAGAGAGCCTTACACACACTGGAATTGTCCAGGCTTCCTGCCTGATCTAAAACTGAAGGAATTCTAGTTACCCCAGGAATTGACTGGTTACATTTTAATGGAAAAGGGTGTTATTTTTATGTAGTTAAGCTATTACTAGGTAGATTAGGGTAGGTGAGCTACAACCTATGAACATACAAACTGCCAACAGAAACAGGCCACATGGTCTATCGAGTCTGCTCGATTGTGTAGCTAGCCCTTCAGCATGCAGCTGCCCCACCCTTCCTCCCCCTCATACTTCCCCCCTCACTCTGTCCCATCCCTTCTTGAAGCTGCCCACCATCCTACAGGAAACCACCTCCTTGGGTAGAGTGTTCCACTTGTTTACCACCCTCTCCATGAAATAATGTTTCCTGATTTCCCTCCTGAATTTACCTCCCCCCAACCTCAGTTGATGCCCTCTAATATCCCTCCCTCTCCTGATTCAGAATATCTCACCTGTATTAGCCTTGTTTATTCCAGTCAGGTACTTAAAGGCCTCGATGATATCTCCCTGTCCCTCCTCTCCTCCAGCGAGTTCATGTTAAGCATGCTCAGCCTGTCTTCACATGAATTCCTGTCCAGCCCCTGGATCATCTTTGTTGTATGAACTTTCTAAGAAATTAATCAAGGATCAGGCGTAGCGTTTCAGCCAGTGATGTTTTTAGGTATGGTCTCTTTCTTAAGTGCCATTTTTAAAACTGTATTATAAAGTATGCCTGGAACCTCAGCTGATTTCTAATATGTTTATGCTGTGCCGGTGATGACATACATCTTGCTGAATATGAGCATCATTCTAATGTTATTTCTGCAGACTTTTCAGACATGCGATCTCTTGTCCAAACAGCAAATGGTGATACTAACATGAGAGATTTCACAGACCCCCCCATACACATATCCTACTTTACAGCTGGTGAAACATAGAAACTGACGGCAGATGAGGACTGATTGGCCCACCTAGTCTGCCCAGTTTCCCTACCTACAGTAATAGACCCTACTTGATCTCTGGCTTTATCCACCCTTTCAAACCACTGAAGTGCCCTTATTCCTATCCTACACATTTCTGAATTCCTCTACCACCTCCGCTGGGAGGCTGTAGTTTCATGCATCCACAACCCTCTCTGTGAAGAAGTACTTTCTCGTTTCCCCTGAGCCTACCCCCTCCAGCTTCATAGCATAACCCCTTGTTCTTGAGCATGTTTTTCTCTGAAAAATACTTCCTTCTTGTACCTTATTTATACCCGTGAAGTATTTGAAAGCCTCCATTGGAGGTCACGAGTACTACTCCCCCACCACATATTCCACCCTTGAGTTTCGACGCCCTAAGTGTATGATTCTGCACGACTTCGCATTGAATCTCAGTGACCACACTTTTGATCACTCCTCATGCTTACCAGGTACCTATGTCAATATCCAAATACTACCCTACCAGCAGGCTGGGACACATCAGCTTATGGGCTGCTAGTCAGCTTGGCCACTAGCTTTCAAAATTTGATTACCAAATCAATATTTTTAGAGGCAATCATTTTTAAGAGCTCAAAAATCACTTTGTGGGCAGGTAGCCAGTTGGCTGGTAACTTTCAAAATCCAATAGCCACCCCAGTTTTTTTTGTGGCCATTTGCCACCTGCCTACCTGATTTGTCCCACCCTGCCTACCAGTAGTGCCAACGTCAGAGCCAAAATATTATTCTACCTGTAGTGCAAATATCGGCATTCCAATAAAATACCCCCCCCCCCCCCGAGGAAGGCTCTTGCCAAGCGCTGGTGTTAGAGGTGGCTGGCTGGTCAGTCAGTCTGTATTTGTTAAGTGCTTTTTGAAACTACTGTTTTTGCACTATCTGTAACATTTGAACTTGCACAAGCTGGCATTAGTTTGCACAATAAATGTGGCTTGATTATATATATGTGTAACCCCCCTGCAAATGGGGGTTCCCAAAAGACTTCCAGGAGCTTGCTTGAATGCTCCAAGCCTGAATGGTGTTTGGCGTTTAAGCCATTTATCAGTGAGTGTTTTTAGAGCCTCTGGTACTGTCTCTTTAAGAGCTGCCTACTTGCAGACATAATTAGTTTGTATGGGGGGACTGTGTGCTTCTCTGTTTGAGTACCACTCGAGCTGCTGCCAATTCACTCCATTTTTGCAGTCACTAGGAGTGCAAAGGGAACCTATCTGAAAGATGTAACTGTTTGCCAGAAACCATTTAGAGTAATAATGAAATTACAGTTTGTCTAACCTGCTTTCTTTGCAGTCAGAACTGTGTCTGCCTAGTTCCCCATTCTGGTTTTGAACTGCTGAACTGGACCAATCAGTGTGGGGTAAGCTAGCTCTAAATGGTGCCTTGGACGAATCAGAACTTGGACTCATAATCTGAGCCAGCCACAAGAGGATTGTATGGGCAGTGACTCTGGGAGATGTAGTTTAGACTTCGGCGCCTTTTTGGACCAACAGGAGCAGTCTATTGTGAGTGACAGCCAATCCAGTCAAGAACTGGGAGGAACTCAAAGGAAGTGCCCGATTTTGTCTGTTGGAGTTTCAGTTTTAGCTCTGGCAGTGAAGGGGAAAGGAACCCTGTGCTCCTTCAGTGCAGTTTTAGTCGGGAAACGTGTGTAAGGCCCAGAGTTCCGGTCTGCAACTTGTGTAACTGCTTGTTAGGACTGAATCCGTCCTGTGAAGAGAATCAAAGGATATCTGAAGAGTGGAAACCAGGCTCACCCTGTAGAAGACTGGAGAAATTGCTGAATTGCACTCGGTCTGTCAGGAACTGAATCTGCTGTGTGTTCTCCGGGTATTGTGCAGTAATTGCGATCGGATAGAGAAGCAGCCTGCCTGGTATAGTACTTTCTTTGCCATATAAATGTGTGAGGAGACTCGTGGAGCTCAAGAGTAGCCCTGCTGACATTGAAGGACCCTATCTTGTTTGGAGGTCGTGAGTACTAATTCAGGGTCGCTCCCTGTTGAATTGCCACAATAAATCCAAATGGAATCACTGTACTGCTGACTGTTTAAACTAATTTTCTTTTCTCTGTGGGAAGGGCCCCTACCAGCTGCCACGGTTTGGACTAGCCACCAGGGCTTGGGTACCCAGGGACAGTAACTGGTAGGGATAGGCTGTGCACAGAGCCATAGGTAGATAGTAAAGGATAAGCCTAATTAACCTGATTTCCTCGTCCTTGTTATATTCCCCTAAATAAATCAGAGCTGCTTGTTTCAGCAAAGTTATACTGCCTGAGGTATTTGTCTATGTTAAAGTATTGTACTGTGATTGTTGCACTATATCTTATTTTACAGGAGGTCCCAGTGCCTGAACTAGCCCTGGGGGTAAGTGTATACTGTGAAGGTAATTCTGATATATTGTGTGGGCCACTAGTGGGAAGAAAGGGGGGTTGCAGTGTTCCAGAGGGCTGTGACCAAGTAAGTTTAACTATTGCAAACCCTGACCTCTGGGTGGAGGCACCCGCCATTGGATCCAGGCCCCTCAACCTGTTAGTGGCAAATCAGACAGGGGTAGTAGCCCCTGAGATAGCGCCATCTAGGGGTTACATATGCATTAGTTTACTCAAGCCAGACCTTTACCCGCTGCTCACCTCCCATTTGTGTATGCACAAAGGAAGTCTTCATTTAAAGTTTGAGTCCCAGTCTGGGCTCATATAGGTAGAGCACCCTCTCCCATAAGAGAGCACAGGTTTTTCCTTCTTAAAGGAGTTACTGGGAGCATCCCAATAAAAACCTACTAGTAGTGCCAACATCGGCATCCCAATACAACCCTGCCAGTAGTACCTATGTCCATGTCCCAATACTACCACATCCCTAGTGTCAGTGCCGCAATACGGCCCTACCCTTAGTGCCAGTGTCCCAATACTATCCTACCTGTACTGCCAAAGTCAGTGTCTCAATACAACCCTACCAGTAGTACCAATACAATCCCACCAGTAGTGCAAATGTAGTCTCCCAATACTACCCTATCTGTAATGACAGTGCCTCAGTACTGAACTACCCACTGTGCCAATGTCTATGTCCCAGTACTTCCCTATCCACAGTGTTAATGTCAAGGTCTCAATACTACACTAAATGTACTGCCAATGTCAGCTTCCCAATACTACCCTACCAGCAGTGCCATGTCAATGCTCCAATACTACTATATCTGTAGTGCCTGTGTTCCAGAGCCAGTACAACCTTACCCATACTGGAAATGTCAATATCCCAATGCTACCTTACCAGTAATGCCAATGTCACTGTCCCAATACTATCCTACCCACAGTGCAAATTTTCCAATAATACCCTACCCATAATGGTAATGTAAAGTTGCCAATGCTAACCTGCCAGTAGTGCCAAGTTAGTATCCCAATACTACCAAACCCATGATGCCAATGTCACAAAACTACCCTACCAGTGATGCCAATACCCATGTCCCAATACTATCCTACCCATAGTGCCAATGTCTGCGTATAAATATTATCCTACCTGTAATGCCAGTCAATTTTGCCAACACTACCATACTTGTGGTGTCAATGTCCCAATACTAACCTACCTATAGAGCCACTACCCCAATAATACCTTACCAATGGCAGTATCTGAATGGTAACCTACTTTTAGTGCCAATGTGGTGATTGTGAAGAGAGTCGGACCAGCCGAGGAGCTACGCTTCCTGCGTAACTCGCTTACTGCGTAACTGACACAGATCATAAGTTACTGCATCTTTTTGGGGATTTTAATTTTTAATTTTTTTTACATTACATGTTTACTTTTGTGGGGGCACAGCCCCAGATAGAAATGACATTAATTTGTTATGTGGAAGGATGTAAGGATGGCACGCGCAGCTCGCCACGGGGCTTGAAGCTGCACCACGCCAGCGGAAGGCGGCGTGCGATTCACGTAGCCTTTTACGCTACGCAATCTGGCTGGTCCGACTCTCTTCACAAATCGCCACCAATGTTCCAATTTTACATAACAAGTAGTGCTAATATTTATGTCACAGTACTACCCAATGAGTAATGTCAATATCCCACAACTACCCTACCACAGCAGTATACTGGGAGAACCAGTCTCATTCAGTTCACTAATTCTGTGGAGGTCCCATCTGGACACAATTCCAGTCACCAACTACCCACCCACCCACCTCCAGGAACAGATCAAAATTAATCTAGTTACCATCTTGGGTGTTGGGCAGAACATCTGACTTTTGTGGCAACTCCAGGATACAAAATAATGCCTAGACTGAAACCTTGGCTACATAGCATGCATCTTTAGACCTGTTAAAATTTGGGTTTACTGTACCGTATGTCTGCATGGCTTAGTCCCTGCCAGTGTACTTAAGTATCAAGATGGTTCCCATGGTTCTAAAAACCACTGCTGCTGGATTGCTGAGGCAGCAGGGGGCTCAGACCCTCACAGGATCCCTACCTCCTAACCACAGGAGCTGACTGCGACAGCTGGAACTCAGAGCAGTGGCATCGGAGCTCAACAGTGGGGATAGTGGGTGAGCCAAGCAGTGCCCACTGACATGCCCTAGAGCAGCAGCCAATCAAGGAGCAGAAAGGATGAAAACCAGAAAGCAGCCAGAGGCATCTAAACCCCGCACCATAAAACCACTGCCGTTGGATCACTGAGGCAAGAGGGGGTTCAGACGCTCACAGGAGCCCTACCTCCTAACCACAGGAGTGGATTGTGATGGCGGGAACTCACAGCAGCGGCACAGGAGCTCAACACTGCAAATAGTTGGTGGCCAATCGACGCCCACTGACATGCCCAGAAACAGCAGCAGCCAATTGACTCGCATCTTGCAGGTGTCCATCAGCCTTTTACAGCTACAAAAGAACTAGGCCTCCAAGTGTTCCTCACACTGCGGCCCCCATGCAAAGGACCAACCCAGTATGGACATCAGAGTCTGCCCACCGGAGTCAGCCCAATGAGGCAGCCAGTGGTCGGAGACTCTGCAGCTCAAAAGGGAGGCCAAGGACCAGTAGAGGAGCAAACTGGGTGACTGGACAAACTAGGAGGAGGCAGGGAGGCATGTTCCCTGTTAAACTCGTAAAGTAGCTCACATACTACAAGGGAGTGAGGAGTGTTATGGTCAGCCCAGGAACTGGGAATAGGTAAAAACCCTATCTAGAGTAGAGGAAAATAGGAGTCTATACTAAGCTAAAGGTTTGGGATTAGGTGTAGCACCCCATCTAGTTTAAGGATAGAAAAGGTATTAAAGTCAGAAAAAGTTTGGGAATAGGTGAAGTACCCTATCTAGAGAAGACGGCCCAGTGGCATGGAGGGCTGAGGCACTGTGCACCTTACCTCCTCCTACACCGGCGACTGGGGTCGGGAACAGACTCTGGCTGCTCAGCGGCTGGCAGGGAGAGAAAGGATCGAGCATCCCAGGACAGCTCTCCTTCCTCAGGGAAGGGGGATGATGTGGTTCGCTGCTTGCATGCCACTCAGCGGTAGCTGGATGGCAGCTCATGCAGCACCACTAAGAAGGGAAGGGACGCCAGGTTCAGGTCGCCGGGGACGTCTCCACGGAAGTGGAGCATGTACACATGGCCACTGCACATCCGTGGGCCCCGGGGAGAAAAACAGTGGAAAAAAAACACCCTGGTGGTGGGATGAAGCCCAACCTTCCACAGACCCCGCACTGGTGACTGGCACAACCACAGTCCAGTGCCAAGACAATGGTGAAGGCAAGTCCCAGAGAAGCCAGGTGACAGGGCTGGGGAGGTTGGTCAGAAGGGAGCCGTCAGGCAAGAACAGGGAGATAAAATGTATATGAAAAAAAGCACCCTTTCTGGAGTAGGGATAACAAAGTGTCTGAAGAAGCAAAGCAAAAATAGGCAAGTTAGATAATAGATATGTTGGGAATGGTGCAGTGCAGTGGCTGTTGGGGCGGCAGTCTTCAGGGAGATTTTCTGGAGACTGTGGTGCTGCCCCATCTGCACGCACCTCTCTGCGCTGAGGGGGGAAGGTTGCTTGTCCCAGGCCAAGTTGGCTGGGATTCGGGGGGCCTCCTTCCCCAAGCAGGGACCACCAAGTCTGCCAACACTGCCTCAAAGGGTGCCTTGGTGGAGGAGTGGCTGGACTACAGTGGGCTCAGGAAGGGTGGGTCTGGTGGCACATCCCCCCATCGTACCACTATACAACACCTATGCCATTCTGGCGGGGTGCGACTGTCCCATGGAGGCACCCCCAGCAGTGACCAAGGAGGATGTGGGGGTCCTCTATGGTGGAGATCCCAAGGCAGGTGGCAGAGGACCCCAGAGGAGAAGGAAGCAAGTTCTGTTGGGGGACTCCATCGTCAAGGAGGTAGATTCAGGGATGGGAAGGGAGAGAGAGGAAGGTAAAGTGCCTACCAAGCACCACTGCTCTAAGGGATGGAAAGCAGATCCTGAGGATCACTGGGGCAGCAGGATGGGAGGGAGGGCTAGATGCCATTGTCCACCTGGGGACGAATAATCTGTCTACGGATGAGGTTAAGGTAGTGCAGGAGGAGTTCCGGGAGTTGGGGAGCAGTCTTAAGCAGGTAGCATGCTCAGTGGCCTTTCCTGAGGTGTTGCCTGTCTATGACGGGGAGGACAGGGTACTCCGCACCCAGATCTTCAATGCATGGTTGAAGGAGTGCTGCAGAGAAGAGGGGTTTGGCTTCATTGAGGAGTGGGATCCCACCTGGAGGGATACAGGCCTATACAGGGGAGTTGGTCTGCATCCATACAGGAGGGGAACCATGATCCTCAGTGAGCTGTTTAAATGCTTTACTAGCAAGCATTTTAACTAGCCGAGGCAAAAGGAAGCAAACTGCCCCCCCCCCCAAACAAGTGGAAGTGTTAAGTAGGGAAATCTCTAAGGGAGGGAAATCCCAAAGGGTACCTAGAAATGGAAAACGCAGAGTGGTAGAAAGAAAAAGGGATAGGAATAAAGACGGGGGAGGTAAGGAGAGTAGGCATGAGGATAAAAGTGGGGGCTGACAGGAAGAGCGGTAGTGAAATTTGGAAGGCCATGTTAAGAAATGCTTGCAGTCTAGGAAGTAAGATCCCAGACCTAGCGGCCTTAATGGCAGAGGCAGACTTGGTCATTGTCGCTATTACTGAGACATGGTACAATGAAAACTATGACTGGGATGTAGCCATACAAGGCTATGCTACGTTCAGGAAGGACAGGGTGTGGGAGAAGTGGCTCTTCACATAAGGGATAGCACAAAAGGTACCAAAATACAGGGAACATAGGGAGGGGTAGAGGCACCATGGGTCACCCTAGAGCCAGGAAATGGAACTGCTATTCGCATTGGGATGATCTACAGACCTCCAGCACAGTAGGAAGAGATAAGGTTCTACTGAAGGCCATCCGTAAGATGGAGAATAAGGGGGAGGGACTACTAGTAGGAGACTTCAGTCTGCCATATGTTAATTACAGAATCCTGGCTGCAGCTTAAGCTAGAAGCAGAGACATCCTGGACTCCTTGCAGGGGACATTCCTGAGGCAAACAGTAAAAGAGCCCACTTTGGGGGGGGCACTGCTGAGCAGCCACGAGGGAGGTAGCATTTCTCGATAGCTCTGTATATTTTAATAAGATATCGTTAGTAAAGTACTCTTCGGGAGCTTTTCTGTTATTAAAGCAATTTCCCGCAGTGCTCTATGATCCTGTGCACCTGAAGATGGGGAAAACTAGGTTTTACAGCAGCTCCTCCAGACTTCTTTCACCCGAGGAGCAGGAGAGGTGACGGGCCTTCACAGAGGGGTTGCAAGTACTGCAGATGCGGAGGAAGTCTCCCTCATCACGATTAACTCGACTCTTTAGCAGCTGGTTCGGATGGTTCAGGACCCGGACCGTAAATTTGACTCCTTGACCCAGAGAGTGGTGGCTCTAGAGACTAAAGCAGAGCTCACACAACAATCAGTGTCAACACTGGAGTATAACTTAAGACAATGGATGTCTCAACAAAATTGACTGGGGATACAGGCACGCTGCACCACCATCTTGAGTTGCTGGAAAATCAGGTGCGGGAGCGAAATATACGCAGAGGGAGAAGATCCCCTGGGATTTGCCTACACTTTTCTACTGGACCTGCTTGGATTGGGGGAAGAGGACTGACCACTCTCTTTTGACAGGGCATTCTGTATTACTCCCCGCAGGCTGCCTCAAAGCCAGAGCGGCCCTCAAGCGTTAGTGTCCCAGGAGGTAAGACCAGAGGGCTCAGAAGGAGAGTGACTGTACGAAGAAGCCCCTTTGTAGGGTATAGTATGGACTGAATGTGCTCAAGTCTGGGCGACAGAGATCGTGTTTTGGCTGTGGCCAGAGGACTTTTAAGTATGGGGATGCTATCTTGAACATTAACCGGACTTATCATATGAAACCCGCCAACGTCACTGGCTGTTTGATGGTGTCCGCAGCAGATTACGACAACTGAAAGCCGCCCACCAGTTACTGAACCTTGCCAGGTTGCGAGTTGTCTGGAGAGATAAGGTTTATCTATTTAATGATCCCTCGGAGGTGGAAAAGATATTAGTCTGCATGGAACAGGAGATGTCCCAGGAGCTAAGACCGGAGGGCTCAGAAGGAGAGTGACTGTACGAAGAAGCCCCTTTGTAGGGTATAGTATGGACTGAATGGAGTAGGCCCCATTTGTTCTTTTGCGTCCCCATTTCAGGGCTATTCTGTAATACAGTTATCTGTGGGGGGTGAAGGTTTAATATGTAAAAATCTGGGGATGGGGGCTTGAGACTAAAAGAGGAGCTTGGAAGTATAAACTTCAGACTTTAATCTCCTTCATGTATGCCTAGGACTCAGGGGGTTATCTTGGGAATTGGGTGTTTTTTTGCCTTGATATCATTTGCCGTAAGGGTTAGTATACATGCAAGTTGGATTGCTGGTTAGAAAGAGTACTGTTTACTATGGGAAATGTTTATAATTATGGAGCTGTTATTTTTTCCTCTGCATTGCAGTTTATAGGGGGGATTGTGGGTTAGCTCACACACTGATAGACTGGATGAGGCCTGCTGGTGTCACCTTCTCCCCTTCATAGACCTCCTTGTGCTGTAGGCTTTTGACTTGTATCTTTATCACAAAGGTTTATCATATTTGGGTACTTCTCCCCTTTGACTTAATTTTGGTGGGTTTGATAATATGTGGGACATTTTATCTCATGGCCTGTTACATTGTGGTTGCCTGTATGTAACCTGCCTGTCTGTACTGCTTTTTGTGAGTGGTTCTTGCATTAAAACTCAATAAAAATATTATACAAAAAAAAAAAAAAAGAGCCCACTTGTGAGGGAGCAATACTGGACCTGGTACTCACCAACGGGGGCAGTGCTGCAGACATCATGGTGGGTGGTCACCTGGGGACCAGTAATCACTGAACGGTGTGGTTCACTATAAGAGCAGCGGCAGAGTCAAGCCACATGAAAATGAGGGTCCTAGACTTTAGGAGGTCCAACTTTACAGCCCTGGTGGGTGGGTGGGGGGACTTGGGTGGTGTAGAGGAACAGTGGGCAAAACTAGAAGTAGCTACAGTGAGGGCAACAAACCTTTGTGTTAGGCAAGTGAGCAAAAAGAGATCAGTATGGTTCTCAACAGAGGTGGCTGGGAAGGTAAGGGCAAAAAGGATAGCATTCAGGAGGTATAAGGAGACACAGAGGCAGGAGGACAGGGAAGTGTATCTCAAGAAGCAGAGGGAGGCAAGGAACGTAGTCAAGAGCACAAAGGAACACATGGGGGAGAAAATAGCTCAGGCAGTAAAGAAAGGGGACAAGACATTTTTTAGGTAAATAAGTGAAAGGAGAAAAACCAGGGGAGGGACTGTAAGGCTAAAAAGGGGGAGTGGGTGGAAAGGGACCAGGAAAAAACAAAAATCCTGAACAAATGTGTTTGTCCTGTATTCACAGAGGAAGGGGAAGATGAGAGACCACAGAAGAGCGCATCAACAGAAGGGAAGTGGACTCCAGTACATTTACAGAGAAGACAGTACTGAAGGAACTTGCAAAACTGAAAGTGGACAAGGCAATGGGGCCAGATGGAATACATCCAAGGTTATTAAAGGAGTTTAGATGGGTGCTGGCAGTACCACTGACAGCCGTGTTCAACCACTCACTGGAGACAGGAGTGATTCTGGAGAACTGGAGGAGAGCAGATGTAGTCCCTTTTCACAAAAGGTGGCAGCGCGGAGGAGGCTGGAAACCACTGGCCAGTCAGCCTGACCTCGGTGCTGGGAAAGTAATGGAATCACTGCTACAGGAAAGGATTGTGGAATACCTTGAAGCCAATGGATTACAGGATCTGGGGCAGCATGGATTCACTAGAAGGAGGTCGTGTCAAACAAATCTGATAGATTTCTTTAACTGGGTGACTAGGGAAGTAGATCAGAGTGGAGCCTACCTAGAATTCACTAAGGCCTTCAACATGGTTTGCATAGGAGACTTGTAAACAAGCTGGATAGCCTGGGTGTGGGTCCCAAAGTGGTAAACTGGGTTAGAAAAATTGGTTGAGAGCTAGGAAACAGAGGGTGGTGGTAAACGGAGTTCACTCCGAGGAGGGGAGTGTGACCAGCAGGGTGCCACAAGGATCAGAATCAGGAACGGTCCTCTTTAATGTCTTTATTAGGGACATTACATAGGAGCTAGAAGGGAAGGTATGCCTTTTTTCAGAAGACAAAGATCTGCAACAGGGTTGACACTCGGGGGTGGGGGTGAAAAAAATTAGGAGGGATCTAAGTAAGCATGAGGAGTAGTTAAGATTGTGACAGCTGAGATTCAATGCGAAGAAGTGCAAAATCATGCATTTGGGGCACAGAAACCCAGAGGCGGAGTACAGAATGGGGGAATGGTACTGACGACCACCAAACAGGAAAGAGACCTGGAGATAATCATATCTGATTACCTGAAAGTGGTCAGACAGTGTGACAAGGCAGCAGGGAGAGCCAGTGGGATGCTGGGGTGCATAGGGCAGGGTATCACAAGCAGAAATAAGGAGGTGGTGTTACCGCTGTACAAATCAATGGTCAGGCATTATCTAGAGTACTGTGTCCAGTTCTGGAGACTGTGTCTCTGGAAGGACATAGACAGAGTAGAGGCAGTCTAGAGGAGGGCAACCAAAATGGTGCAGGGTCTGCACCAAAAGCCATATGAGGAGAGACCCAAGGATTTCAACATGTACACCCCAGAGGAGAGGAGTGACAGGGGGGATATGATAGAGACTTTCAGATACCCCACAGGTATGAATAAGGTACAAAAGGAAAGTATTTTTGAGAAGAAAGGATGTTCAAGAACGAGGTGTCATGACATGAAGCTGGTGGGGGTAGACTCTGGGGTAATGTGATGAAGTATGTCTTCACAGAAAGGGTAGTGGATGCATAGAACAGCCTCCCAGCGAGGTGGTGAGGGCAATAACAGTAACGGAATTCAAAAATGCATGGGACAGGCATAAGGGAGGTTAGGAAAGGCCGGGTAAAGCCGGAGATCAAATAGTGTCTGCGGTACTGCGGTAGGTAGGGAAAACGGGCAGACTAGGTGGGCCAACCGGTTCTCATCAGCCGTCAAAGTCTATGTTTCTGTGTTCCCAGATACTACCAAATGTTGGTGGCATGAACTACAGCAACATCCCTACAGCAAAGCAGGGGACGTGAGAGGTGCCAGGTAAGCCTGTGAAGCAGGCCAGTGCCACCAGATGAGAAACGATCAACTGCAGACTGAGGAACTGCACTGTCTTCATGTGGGAAGTCACCAGTCTCTAACTTGGAAGCACTGTACTGAAGTCCTCTGAAGGTAAATCCAAGCACAACAGTTTCCAAAAACTCAAGACAATATGCATACTCCCTTCAGAGGCAGATGGCTCTTATGTATCGAGTCCCTGCATTACGCAATCAATTATCTGTTGAGATGAGGACTGCAAGTCGGTTCCACATGTTTGAACAGTAATACTACCCACAACTGCTTGCTCTCACTACTTGTGATCACCAATTATTGTGTTGATGCACTGCAGGTCTGACTGTAGTCTACAAGGTGTCAATGGGTCTGTTGATCTCCCCCCCTCCCCAAGCCACCTTAGTGAGGCTCCATCAACTTGCCTAATTTTTACATTAGTGGATATTAATTTATTAACAAGTCATAACGCAAGTGAGCTTAAAAAAATGAAAGAACAGTGACCGACAGGGACCAATCATCATGAAATAACAAGGAAAAACAGAATCAGAAAAACAAATTATGTTTACAGTTTAACCAAGCAGCGGGTTGCTGGTCACCGCTACAAAATCAAATCAAAATCTGATTCAATAATGAAAATCCAGCTACTCTGACATTTTTGCTCCTGCAGTCAGTTCGAGTCCTAATAATATTCAGAAAGACTGGTGAGCTTCTATTGAGATGTGTTTATAAATTACATTTTTCCACACTTAATCAAATCTGTTCTTGCACTTTCAAACATTTTACCCTTATTAAGATGCTTACCAATCAAGTTCTGATGGGCTGCAAAGCATGCTGGGAGGCAAACAATACACAGAGTGATTCATAGCGAGATTAAATTAGAATATTAAGTATTTGATAAATGCACCTTTGTTACATAAACGAGGGTTTCGTTTGGCTGGGATGACAGAGAGATCTATACTCTAGTATGGTGATTCAGCACACTGTTGAGGCAGGCAGAGGAAAGTCATAAGGACAAAGCAGCTGTTAATGGGACACTGTCAACCCTCCTGGACCGAAGAGCTACTTTCTAACCTACACAGGACTTCACCAAACTTGAAACATAAAATTAATCTTTCCTGGTTGTAGGTTCTCAAAAAAAAGATTCCTTTCATGCACAGACTAAGAGAAAAGGTTTTCTTAAGCATCTACAGAAATTCAGTGCTCGGCACATAATATCTTCACCCGAAAACAAATTTTCTCACTGGAACAATCAAACTTTGCATTTGATGCCTGACGGATTCTGAAATCCTGGCCCTTTTATGCAAAGACAGAAGGGGACCCAAAAACTTTGTAACTCTTGCTGCTGTTACCGTGCCCCAGGAACACCTTGCAAAACAAGCTGCCATATCTCGAGTGGGTATATACACTGATGAGCACAACCTAATATATATGGACAGCGTTTGGATTCAGAATGCTAAGGACATGGAGACAGCTTGTAAAAAAGGTCATGCAATATGACTGCCAAAACCTTCTCTACGATGGGGCTCTGCAGCAAGGTTGTAGCTCAGTAAACTATGAAAGAGATCATAAACCCAGCACAGAAAACAAAAAGGCAAATCCCAAAAGGGTCCCATCAAAAGGAAATAAAACATGCTGGCCCAGTGGTGTGGCACCAGCGCAAATTGCTGCCATCTTGTAGTCTAGCATTTGTGTGCAAGCCTCAGAATCTCACACTGTGGTCAGCAGGGGAAAAACACATGATGATGGTGGTGAGACACACTCCGCTCCTGTGGAAGAGGGCACGAACCACCCAGAATGCATGCACCCTCTGCTCCCTACATATGGAACAGGCACTGGAATGCATGCACGCTCTGCTACTGACTGCTCATGGAAAGGCACTGGAAGTTGGAACGTTTGTACCCTCTGCTGGCCACTTAGTGAGTGGCACCTGAACTCGTGTACCCTCTGCTGTTTATGCAGTGGCACTGGAACTGAAAGTTACATACTTACGGTAACTGTTCTTCCTGAATATCGTCTCTACAGATTACCATTAATGGGTCTGTGCTGGAGGTGCTAGGACCCCGTGGGAGCCAGA
The DNA here is from genome assembly GCA_016271365.2 of Neoceratodus forsteri. Classification (NCBI taxonomy): domain Eukaryota; kingdom Metazoa; phylum Chordata; order Ceratodontiformes; family Ceratodontidae; genus Neoceratodus; species Neoceratodus forsteri. Next base: position 151,055,260 of record CM028131.1, on the reverse strand, counting down.
ACTTTTCTGGAGGTCTGGCAATGCGTGTAGGCCCTGTGTGCGTATCACTGCATGTGCCTGTTAGTTATACGGGGCATCAGCCCCCAACTGCCTCAGTACCTTCTTTACCGAGGAGGTGAGCAGCATGAACTTAACGAATAGCCTACGCACTTAACCTAATCGTATGAGACAGCCCTGGTGGCCCAAGTAAGAAGGGCCACCAAATCCAGTAACACTGTGTCTTCACTACCCAACCAAGTACAAAGGGTTAAAGACCAACACAATACTCAAATGAGTTTGTGGGATGGACAGCAGGTGTGGTAATCCACAGAGAAGATATTCATGATGATGAACGGTTATATAGTAAGTATGTAACTTTCATATCTTCCAAGAATCAATCTTCTCCATAGATTCCTACTAATGGGGAAGCTCACCAAGCTCAGAGACAGTCGCCTGGACCAGGGAGACTGGAGCATAGGGCTTGCTTAGGATAGTAATTCATTCAGAATTGTGCTGCCGAAGGTGCCCTGCTGCCTGGCATGGACATTCAGGGCACAGTGAGGTAAAGGTATGCACTGTGCTCCAAGCTGCAGCTCTGCAAATTTCTCCAGTAGGCACAGAGCGTATTTCTGCCAGGGAAGTGGCAACTGCTCTGGTAGAGTGAGCATGTACCTTGCCCTCCAGTTTTACCTGAGCTATAGCATAGCAGTGTGAAGATAGTTTACAATGCAGGCTGCAATGCAGTGGATTGTGGCAGACTGTCATTTTTAATTAGGATCAAAAGAGAAAAAGAGCTGTTTTGACTGTCTGAAGTCCTTAGTCCTGTCCAGGTAAAACCTATGGACTCCCTTAACATTCAGTTAGTGGAAAGTTCTTTCTCCCTCATTCTGGAACTCAGTAAAGTAGGTAGGCAGGCTGGGCCAGATTAAGAATGAAAGAGCTGCCAGCCCGGTGGCGTCGAGGGGTGAGGCGCTGGATGCCTTACCTTGCTATGCAGTGACCTGTTCGTAGCGATCACACTTGCGGGCCGCGAGTTCGGCAGGAGAGGAGAGGGATCGAGTGTCTGAGAGACTGCTCTCCATCTCCGGGAAGGGGGGGACTCCAGTGGTCGGCATACGTCTGGCCCCTAGCGGAGGCTGGAGGGCAGTGTGCCGATGCTGTGCACAAAAAAAAAAAAAAGGGGTCTGAGATGGGTTAGGCACCAGGAGGAGCATGTGCGGAAGCATGCACGCTCCTTCCACACCCCACTCATGTTAGGGGAGCACAAGGGAAAAGGTGTCCTAGGTTGCAGTGGCTTGATGGCTGTCCAACGGGCACCCTAGCTTCACGGACATCGCCAAATTGGATTCGGACCCGGTGGAAGAGTTGGGGGCACCCCGCGGCGTCAAAACAAGGAGAAGGCCCTAATAGGAGCTGAGGGCAGACCGGACAGTGGCTGGAAAAAAATAAGGAACCACAAACAGAATAGCTGACCAGGACCCAGAGGAGAAAAAAACACAGAAGGTAATGGCAGATAAGGACCGCAAGGCCCATCCAGCCTGCCCATTTTTTTCTACCTTATGAATGTGCCATAGGCCTGTACCCTGTCAATGGTCTATCTATTTGTACTCGTCTTTACTGCTCCCTTATGCCTGTTCTATGCCTGTCTGAAGTCCTGCACTGTATTCATATCTACCACTTCCTGAGGTAGGCTGGTCCATGCATCCACCACCCTTTCTGTGAAAAAGAACTTCCTCACATTACCCCTTAATCGGCTTCCCTCTAATCTCATGCTGGGTCCTCTTGTCCTGCTATTTTTCTTATATTGAAACATGTTAGACTCTTTCACCTTGTTAATGCCCTTAAGATGTTTGAATGTTTCGATCATATCACCTCTCTCCTTCCTTTGCTCTAGGGTATACATATTGAGCTCCGTTAATCTGTCCTCTTATGTTTTCTGATGCAGTCCCTGCACCATTTTGGTTGCCCTTCTCTGGACTGCCTCCATTTTGTTAATGTCCTTGTGCAGGTGCGGCCTCTAGTAATGCACGCAGTACTCCAGATGAGGCCTAACCAGTGTCTTGTAAAGAGGGATTATTACCTCCCTCTTATGACTTGCGATACCCCTACTAATACACCCAAACATCCCTCTAGCCTTACCTACTGCTTTAGTGGTCTGCTTGGATGATTTCACGTCATCGATGATGATGATGCCCAAGTCTCTTTCGTCTCTTGTGACTGCCAGCAACTCCCCACCCAACCTATAGGTGGCTTCAGAGTTTCTCTTCACTATGTGCATGATCTTGCACTTCTTTGCGTTAAACCCCAACTGCCACTCTTCAGACCATTTTGCCAGTTTATCCAGATCTCTTCTCATTCTGCCCACCCCATCTGGATCATCTATTCTGTTGCAGATCTTGGTGTCATCTGCAAACAGACAAACCTTACCCTCCAGTCCATCTGCAGTGTCACTGATGAAGATATTGGAATCCCTCTCTGGGATGGACAAAGGACTAATTACTGCCGCTATTTTCATCGACCTAGCCAAAGCATTCGATACGGTATCCCACTCCCTCCTACTATCCTGCCTATCAGGGGCTGGGCTATCAGCGTCCGCCACAAATTGGTTCAGTGCCTACCTACAAAATAGAACCCAATCCACAAAAATAGCTGACTACAACCCCCACACTCCCTATTACCACTGGCATTCCCCAGGGCTCAGTCCTTGGCCCCATCCTCTTCTCCATCCTACTAAATGATCTTCCAAACTCTTGCTCCACTACCGCAATACACATGTACGCTGATGACACGGTCCTCTTTACTTCTGGCCGTACCTACGAAGAAGTCACCTCTAATCTTCAGACCGACTTCAACAAAATACAACACTGGTTCAACTCCAACCAACTCTCCCGAAATCCCAAGAAAACTGTCTCTATGTCCTTCGGCACTAGACAGAGACTATCCAGACTTACATACCCCCGATCTTCAGTACCCTAAATAACACCGTCCTTGAAGCCGTGCCCTCCTTTAGGTACCTGGGGGTTTGGCTTGATCGCCACCTCTCCTTTTCCACACACGTGGACACCATCCTATCAAAACTGTGCCCAAAGCTTGGTGCCCTCTACAGAAACCGTGCTAGTCTCCCACTTCCTGTGAGACATGGAATAGTCCAGAAAATGATTCTACCCTCCTTTGACTACTGTGATGTTGTTTACAGCTCTGCCTCTAAGTCCACCTTAGCAAGACTGGACCCCCTCTTTAATGCTTTCTGCCACTTTGCCCTAGATGCCCCCTCCCCCCGTATCCATCACTGCAGGCTCTTGTTCACTATCCCTTCCATCCCTAAGTAACCGGCGCCTACTTCACAGTGCTAAATTTGTTTCTAACTTCGGGCTCGGTTCCCTTCCTCGTATCCTCCCTATCTTCCCCACCTACCCCCGCCCTCAAGTCTACTGACTCCAGGTTATTAGTAATCCCTCACCAAAGGACCTCCGCAGGCCAATCGGCTTTCTCTTACCTCTTCCCTAAGCTCTGGAAATCCGCTATTCTTCATCCAAACACTCTTTATCCTCTGCCCTCACTAACTTCCTTGCATCAAACTGTACCTGCCCCTGACCTCCCACCCAGATTGATTCTCTTCCCCCCTCCTCGATCCCCTCCTCATCACGTGCCTGGCCAGTGACTCGACCTTCGCCTAATTGTCTGGCTTATACATTGCCCTAAACAACCAATGCACTTACTGTCTCAATCACTTCTGCTATCTCTCTTCTCATTCTCCCACCATCTTCCCTAAGTCAACCCCCCTAAATACCCCAGTGTTTACTATACAGTCCTGCCACCACTCCCTTGCCCCAATCTCACACTTCCATTTCCCTCTGCCAACTTGGTGCATCATGCTTCAATTCAATCTCTGTTATTGGCACTTATGTAATCACGTATAGTCCTGGATGTGTATTCAATTATGTATGCCACTTTCCTTGAGGCTCATATATGTACTGTTCTCCTCATGTAACAAGTTCGTAATTAATCTCAATTATGTAACAATTTTTTGTATTGCTCTACTCCAAGTTCAACCTACTGACTGTTGTATGTATACCCTCCTCCCCTGTACCCCCACCAGGTCGCACCGTGAGACGAGCATGCTTTTTGCTCAGTGTGCCTTTCCTAGTGAAACATTTTCAATAAATAAATAAAGAGGACTGGCCCCAGGACTGATCCCTGAGGTACCCCACTTGTGACCTGCATCTCTTCTGACTGTATACCACTCACCACCACTCTGTTTTCTGCCCACCAACCAGTTTGCCACCCAGTTGACCAATTTCTGACCCAGCCCTAGCCTGCCCAGCTTATTAATCAATCTTCTATGTGGAACAGTATCGAAAGCTTTGCTGAAGTCAAGGTAGGCAACATCAACTGCTCCCCCTTGGTCCACCACTCTGGTTACCCAGTCAAAGAAATCTATGAGATTAGTTTGACAGGACCTTCCTTTTGTAAACCCATGCTGTCTTGGATCCTGTGCTCCTATGGATTCCAGGTGTTGCACTATCCTTTCCTTAAGGAGTGCCTCCATAATCATGCCCACTACTGAGGTAAGGCTGACTGGTCTGTAGTTCTCTGCCTCCTCCCTGCTACCACTCTTGTGGAGCAGGATCACATGAGCCCTTCTCCAGTCTTCTGGAACCTCTCCTGTGCTCAGAGACTCACTAAACAGTTCTGATAATGGCTCTGCTAGTTCCACCCTTAGCTCCTTCAGTACCCTGGGATGTTTGCCATCAGGTCCCATTGCCTTGTCCACCTTGAGCTTAGCGAGCTCTTGTAGGACCCTTTCTTCTGTGAAAGGACTAGTGCACACCTCCCTCCCCCCTGTGTCCATGGTGCTGAGCTGTGGGCCCTGCCCTACCTTTTCCTCAGTAGATACTGAGCAGAAGTATCTATTTAGGATAGATGCTTTTCCTTGGTCCTCCTCCTCCACACACTCACCCTTATCCCCTTTGATCTTAGCAATACCCCCTCTGGACTTTCTCCGTTCACTAATGCATCTATAGAAATTTCTGTCAGCTTCTTTTACTGTTCCTGCTAGTGTTTCCTCGGTTTGGGCCCTTGCCTGCCTTACTGCCTTCCCTTAGGAAGTTTGGTATGCCCCCCCATCTTTGTCCTGCTGCGTTTCCTTATATTTCCTGAAGGCCAGTCTTTTGGCTCTGACCTTTTCTGTTACTGTTCTTGAGAACCAAAGTGGTTTCCTTCTTGGTTTGCTCTTGCTTTTCTCTCTAACACAATGGGATGTTGCTTCAAGTATTGCATCCTGAATGCTTGCCCACTTTACCTGTACCCCCTCACCTGTATTTCTTCTTGCCAGGGCTAACTTAACTAAGCCAAAAAAAAAAAAAAAAAGGACTGAACAAGCCACTGAGCATTTTTCAGCTAAGGCCCCCTCCACCGAAAAAAAACCCCACAAAATAATTCCTTCCTTTCTCTCTCAAAAAAAATGTTACTGTTCAAAAATATAGTTAAGAGTTCCAGCTGGACAGGTGCCCCTCAAATAATAGGCCACCTCCACATGGGACTACCCCGAGACAGGTAGTAAACCTAACAGCTTCCTACTTCAGAGGGCAGCTCTAAAGACAGGCTGTACAGATACTTCTGAGAGGCGAATCATTCGGTGCACACGGCAGTACATCACTCCATTCCTCTCATAGGGATCTCTAAGGTTCTTCCTTCTTACTTAGCCATGACTCTCCCTCTCACCCTCCATGAAGCTCCAACACTACACTGCTAGCACCTAAAACTCCAACAAGCCGTCCTCACAGAGCCTCAGAGCTCTCATTACCACTCCATAAATTCACTGCTTAGTCCATCTGTCTGCCCAGTCCTCCCAGTTACTTCAAAGTCTCTGTGCTGTAGCCACTCTCACCATGAAAATGACTTGCACATTTTTCAGTTAACACCCCCCCCCCCATGGGATGTATTTATTAGTAGCTTAGATGAGGATAAAAATACCACCAGTGGACACAAACAATATGTTGAAATGTGGTTAGTGCTGTATGATTACACATACGCATCTTTTCCTTGCTGTCAGCGCATGTGTGAGGCAAGCAGGCAGCCAAGCGGTTTCATGGCACAGATCCTGCCATGAAGGTCAGGTCAGTCGGACACATTTTTTGGAGTGCTGAGGGAAGGATGAGGGCCCCCGAGCTCAGGGCCTTAGGACATTGTCCCGTATACCCTTCTGTTAATCCGTCCCTGTAAGCAGGATTGAGGCCTGATTAAGATGGAACTCTTGACACCACTTTAGATAGAAACTCGGGGTATGTATGGAGAACAATCTTATCATCATGGAAATTGTATATAGAGGATCTGCGTCCAAAGCATGGATTTCAGATACTCTGTATACAGAGGTGACAGCTACCAGAAATGCTGCTCTCCAAGTTTTTTCACTTCAGGTCACAAGTCGCAACAGGCTTGAAGGTCTTGCAAGTAAGCATATTCAGCATAAGGCTGATGTTCCTGGGAACCACCGCCTTCCTGATGGGGGGCCTTGTGTGTAGGATATCCCTGAGGAACCTTTTAAACTCTGGCAGCTGTGCCAACAGAGGGTATTTACAGGTTTGTGGTACACAAATAGCACACAGGTGGACATTAACCAAGGAATACTGCAGGCCAGCATCAGATAGGTCCAGCAAGTACTCCAAAACCTTTTTAGGTGGACATCTAAAAGGGTACATGGGGGAATTTTTTGAATCATCTTGCCCCCATGCGCCTCCAATTTGAACAACATTCTCTGGATGAGAAAGATTTGAGGGAGTGCATACAGAAAGAGATTTTGCCATGGTAGTCTGGATGCACCCTGACAGAAAACGCTATCTCCTGGATTTCTGTACAAGAACTGAGGCAGTCTGGCATTGCATGGGGACGCAATAAGGTCCACATCTAGGGTGCTACACTCATCGAACAGCAATCTCATGATACCTGGTGCTAGTGACCACTCATGAGGATCTGGTTCTGTCTGACTTCAATTCATCTGCCAGTATTTCCAACCCCTGGCAGACAGACTGCTTGGAGCAAGATCCCCTGTTCCAGGCACCTTTCACACACTCACTGACTACCTGTATAGAGGGTAAGAGTGTGCCCTTCCTTGCTTGTTGACATAGTACAGTACATGATAGACTTGTCCATCTGGAGGAGAACTGTCATTCGGCTGACCAAGTCCAATAGGGCTTTCAGAACTGCACACACATCTGGTACACTGATGTGGAGGATGTGTTTCTGATGGCTCCCAGACATCTTGTGTCTGGAGATTCTGCCAGTGGGTATCCCACACCCCAGCAAGAAGGCATCCATGGCAAGAGTCACCTCTGGCTCCAGTGTGCAGAACAGGAAGCTCTGGAGAAGGCGGTCATCCACTGACCACCACATCAGTTACCTCACCAGGGGTTTGGGAACATGAATGGGATAGTTTTGAGGGTACAATGCCTGTCACCATTAGGTACTGAGCATTCGCCGAGTTGTCCTCGTGTAGCCCTACCAAAGGCACTGTGAACAATGAGGAGGCTATTAGGCCAAGCATGCCCTGCATGGAGTGGGCTGGCACAATCTTGCATTCCATGATGAAGCATGCCATCTGCAAGACTGCCCTCATTCGGTCGTCTGGGAGAAAAGCTTGAGGCCCAGGTCGTGTCCAGAACAGTTCCTATGAACAGCAGTTCCTGGAAGGGCTCCAAATGAGACTTTGAGGCGTTCAGCAGGACTCCAATGGACACTACAAATTGAGAGGCAGTGCTCACTGCTGCTCTGTCTCTTGTCTGGATGGGCCTGAAATTAACAAGTTGTCCAGGCATTGCAAGACTTGGAATCTCAGCTGTCTGAGATACACCGAGTACAGCAAAGCACTCTGGGCTTTCCTCAGCACCGTGAGTCTTTGCAAAGGGTAGGACTCGGAACTGGAGGTACTTATAGCGGTTGGGGTTCAACAGTCTGTGCTGGTGTGTGTCTTGCATACCCAGTGATGCAAGCCAGTCCTGATGTTTCAGGTAAGATAGTAAAGCTCCCATAAAAATGATTTAGAATTTTTCGCAATCCATGAATTTGTTCAGATTTCTGAGGCTAAGAATGGAGCGCATATACCCTGACTGCTTTGGTACCAGAAAGCAGTGGGAGTAGAATGTTGCGTTCCATTCTGACTGACGCTATTTCCACTGCCCTGTTTCTCAGAAGGCCTGCAATCACTGTGCCAGAAGATTTCACATACAAGTGGGCAAGGGAGGTTTGCCTACTGGGAGGACTGTCCGGGAACGGGGGGTTGGAACCATTCCATGGAGTACCCTTCTCAGATGATCCTTAGAACCCACTTGTTCGTCAAGATGAACTTCCACTGACGGTAACAGTGTGCTAGGTGTCCCCCTACTGGGGTGTGGTGGGCTGCCTCAGGCAGCCGAAACAGATCTGAGGCCAGAGATTTAGATGGCGGCACTGAGCACGTCTGTCACCTGTGCCTTCTGCTGGGCTTCTGTTTGGGCTGGGGGGGGGCTGGGATTTATTGTTTCAGGCCCTCTGCCCCTACCACAAAAGGACTGCTTGTTGTGAAAAGAGCCATGTTCTCTGTCGCTCTGTGGTTTATAGGGAGCCTGGAATTCTTAAGAGTCCTTGTTTCATTAGACTTTTTAAGAGACTGATTCACCTGATTTCCAAACAGACAAGTACCATCGAAGGGCGCATTCATGATTTGTTGCTGGGGTGAAGCCAGCAGTCCACAGCCAGGAGTGCAGTCTGACGCAAATAACTGCCGTTGTGGCGTGAGCTGTTGCATCAAAGGCATCCACTGAGGCTTTAAACTGGTGACTGTTTGATTCAGTACCTTGTTTAATAGCTAGAAGTAATTTTTGCAACTGTGTCTGACGGGGCATCTGCTAGAGACGTAAGCTTGCGCCAGGGGGCGTATTTATACTTGGAGAAGTGGCCCATGTAGTTAGCGAGCCTCATGCCGAGGGTAGCCAAGACACAGACCCACTTGCCCAAGATGTCTACCTTGTGCAACTCCTTGTTAGTGGGGTGCGTGGTGACCTCCCTGGGCACTATGGCTTTGTCATTCTCAATCAGAAAAATGATGGCATCCACTACTGGCTGAGTGAAACACATGGGCTTAGAATTAGGCACTATGTATTCCTTGTCCGCCTGCTTAAAGACAGCTGCAACAGTAGTAGGCCTCCTCCATGCTGCCTCAGACAGTGTCTCCTGGGCTGGCTGGACTGGAAGAACTAGAGAAACTGGGATGTTAGGCACGTTTAGAAACTCCAGTTGGAGGCAGCTAGCCTGGTCTATGGCTGCTGGCTCGAAATTCAGCTATTTCTGACCAAAGCCTGGAAGGAGGGATCCTCCTGAGGTATAGTGACAGGAACCGGTTCCAGGTTCTCTGGATTATGAGTTATCATCCTCACCATTACAGATGATGAGGACAAGCGAGTCCACTTGTGTGGAGGGCTGAAGCGCCTAGCACCTTACCTGCCGTCACACCAGCGGCCCACGTCCAGAAACAGACACAGGTCGTTCAAGGGCTGGCCAGGGGAAGCAGGATCAAGTGTCCCAATGGACAGCTCTCCTCCCTTGGTAGAGGAGGTAGTGTGACTCGCTGCTCGTCTTCCACCCGGAGGTGTCAAGGTGGTAACACAACCTGGGCGCACATAGCAACGACCAATTATTGGCGTTTGAGGACATCTCCACAGAGTGGAGCTCGTTGTTACACCACTGCATGTTGTGTGGTTGCCAGGGGGAAAAAAAAAGCCTATGTTCTCCTCGTCGCCATGTGTGATGGCCCTCGTGGGACTCCCGGGTCCTGCTCCGTATGGATCCCTGCTGGTATGACAGTGGGAGAAGCAGCAGTCGGGTCTGGGGGACCCTCAATACAGGGCCCGATGGCAAGAGTAGGTGGCGGTGGGTGGGCAGAAAGTTCTATGGAAGAGATGATGAGGACAGGATCTGACTTGTCTCCCTCTACTCCCTCCTAACTTGGATAACAGTAAACAGAAGAGGACCGAAGGACAGACAACACAGGCCACAGCTTCAACAACACTGGACCAGGACCCTTGATCCATCTAGTCTGCCTGTAAACTCTTATCTACCCCTAGAACTAGGGTCTGCATGGGGCTTTGTCTCATGCTACACCCCCACTCCCATGTTTCCTGCTTTCCTGCTACCCCTGGGTCATTATTAACCAATTAACTCTTTCTCTTGCTTGTCTGAAGCTGTTGCTGGTTTTGGCACCCACCACATCAGCCAGCAGGCTATTCCCCAGATCCACCACTCTCTCTGTAAAACAGAATGTTCTCATGTGCCTCTTGACTCTCCCATTCACCAGCTTCCATTCATGTCCCCATGTTATGGATTCATTATTCCTGCTGAACATTTCCTTGAAGTTTATCCTGTTCATTCTCTTTCGTATCGACCCTCTCCCTGACCTCCAGCAAGTACATGTTCAATGCCCTAAGCTGATCCACATGGGCAAAAATATGGGACTTCAGAGGAGCTGACTTTGATAAGATGGCCAACAGAGTTAAGCTAGCCCTGGCAAAAAGAAACACAGGTGAGGAGGTACAGGCAAAGTGGGCAAGCATTAAGGATACAATACTTGAAGCAACATCCCATTGTGTTAGACAGAAAAGGAAGTGCAAAAGAAGAAGGAAACCACTTTGGTTCTCAAATACAGTAGCAGAAAAGGTCAGAGCCAAAAGGCTGGCCTTCAGGAAATATAAGGGAACACAGCGGGATGAAGATAGGGAGGCATACCACACTGCCCTAAGGGAAGCAGGTAAGGCAGTAAGGCAGGCAAAGTCCCAAACTGAGGAAACACTAGCACTGAACAGTAAAGAAGGTGACAAGACTTTCTATAGATACATTAGTGAAAGGAGAAAGTCCAGAGGGGTATTGCTAAGCAATGGAGAAAAGGAGCATGTGAGGAGGAGGACCCTGTAAAGGCATCTATCCTAAATAGATACTTGCTCAGTATTTACTGAAGAGAAGGTAGGGCAGGGCCCACAGCTCAGCATCATGGACACAGGGGGGAGGGAGGTGAGCACTACTCCCTTCACAAAAGAAAGGGTCCTACAAGAGCTTGCTAAGCTCAGGGTGGATAAGGCACGGGGACCTGATGGCATACATCCCAGGGTACTTAAGGAGCTAAAGGAGGAACTAGCAGAGCCATTAGCAGAATTGTTTAGTGAGTCTCTGAGCACAGGAGAGGTCCCAGAAGACTGGAGAAGGGCTCATGTGATCCCACCCACAAGAGTGGTAGCAGGGAGGAGGCGGGAACTACAGACCGGTCAGTCTTACCTCAGTAGTGGGCAAGATTATGGAGGCACTCTTAAGGAAAGGATACTGCAACACCTGGAATCCATAGGGCACAGGATCCAAGACAGCATGGGTTTACAAAAGGAAGGTCCTGTCAAACTAATCTCATAGATTTCTTTGACTGGGTAACCAGAGTGGTGGACCAGGGAGCAGTTGATGTCGCCTACCTTGACTTCAGCAAAGCTTTGACACTGTTCCCATAGAAGATTGATAAATAAGCTAGGTAGGCTCGGGTGGGCTGTAAGTTGGTCAACTGGGTGGCAAACTGGTTGACTGGCAGAAAACAGAGAGTGGTGGTAAATGGTATACAGTCAGAAGAGATGCACGTCACAAGTGGGGTACCTCAGGGATCAGTCCTGGGGCCAGTCCTATTCAACATCTTCATTAGTGACCTCGCAGATGGACTAGAGGGTAAGGCTTGTCTGTTTGCAGATGACACCAAGATCTGCAATAGAGTAGATGATCCAGATGGGGTGGGCAGAATGAGAAGAGATCTGGATAAACTAGCAGAATGGTCAGAAGAGTGGCAACTGGGATTTAATGCAAAGAAGTGCAAAATCATGCACATAGGGAAGAGAAACCCTGAAGCCACTTATAGGCTGGGAGGGGAGTTGCTAGCAGTCACAAAGGAAGAAAGAGACTTGGGCATCATCATCACTGATGACCTAAAATCATCCAAGCAGACCTCTAAAGCAGTAGGTAAGGCTAGGGGTGTTAGGGTGTATTAGTAGGGGTATCACAAGTCGTAAGAGGGAGGTAATAATCCCTCTGTACAAGACATTGGTTAGGCCCCATCTGGAGTACTGCGTGCAGTATTGGAGGCCACACCTTCACAAGGACATTAACCAAATTGAGGCAGTCCAGAGAAGGGCAACCAAAATGGTGCAGGGACTGCAACAGAAGACATATGAGGACAGATTAATGGAGCTCAATATGTATACCCTTGAGCAAAGGAGGGAGAGAGGCGATATGATCGAGACATTTAAACACCTTAAGGGCATAAACAAGGTGAAAGAGTCTAACATGTTTAAATATAAGAAAAATAGCAGGACAAGAGGACACAGCATGAGATTAGAGGGAGGCCGATTAAGGGGGAATGTGAGGAAATTCTTTTTCACAGAAAGGGTGGTAGATGCATGGAATGGCTTACCACAAGAAGTGGTGGCTATGAATACAGTGCAGGGCTTCAAACAGGCATGGGATAGGCATAAGGGAGCAATACAAATGACTATGAATAGATAGGTCACTGACAGAGCAAAGGCCGATGGCACATTTATAAGGTAGAAAAAGAAATGGGCAGACTGGATGGGCCTTGCGGTCCTTATCTGCCGTCAACTTCTATGTTTCTATGGATCTGTCCAGCAGGCCATAAATTATTCTGGTTACTCTATGCTGCACCGTCTCCAGCCTGTATTTGTCCTTCCTTAGGTGGGGATTCCAGAGCCCTGCACAGTATTCCAAATGTAGCTGAATCAATGATCTATACAGAGATTGTATTACCTCCTTCCTCCCGTCATCGAAACCATTCCCAATGCACCCCAACATTCTGGTCACCCTGCTTTAGGCCTTGCTGCATTGGCCGTATTGTTTTAGGGAGTGACTTATGATAACCCCCCAGGTCCCTTTCCTTAGAAGTAGTGCCCTGCTTAACCCCTCCCATCCATTATTCCATCCTGGGGTTCTTGTGCCCTATGTGCATCACTGCACTTTTTGGCACTTAATTTCAACTACCAAATGGACATTTCTCTGTGCATGTATGTTTAAGCTACATGCCTGTGCAGCACAGATATATACTGGTACTTCTTAAATTTTCTCTTTTTCTCCTCCCCTCATTTCTACTGTCTCCTGTGTCCTGTGTTATATTACATGACAGCAAATGTACTTCGAACACCTTCAAACAGCCTTCATGTCATTTAGCTTTACAACTTCTCTTTCTTGTGTGTATGTTAACTGCCTGAAGCAGGCTGCAAAATCAACTGTATAAAAGTAATGCTGTTTGTAGATACTGCTATCACCTCAAGAAGAGCTCCACGTAGCCTGGAAGCTTGTATGCTGAAAATGTCTTGTTGGTCCAATAGAAGGTATTACATCCCCTACTTTGTTCACCTGTTTGTACAAGGACTGATACCAATGCCATTACAAACAGTTCTGTTACCTTGATTGACAGCTGCAGATTACAGAGAAGAACTGAAGTTGACACTTTTTTATGAATCTACTAACACAGACATACATTTTGTTAACAGCCTGTGTGATGTTACTGTAACCCCACAAATGGGGGGTTTCCGAAAAAGTCTTCCTTGAGTTTACCTAAATGCTCACTGCCAGGCTGGAGTCCTGCGTTTTAGCAGTTTAAATGTGATTACCAGAGCCTGTATAGCCTCTGTGTACTGTCTCTTTAAGAGCTGCCTGATTGCAGCTTAAGTAAACCGAGAGGGAGCTCTGTTGAAAGATGCAACTATTTACAGAAAATCATTTAGAGTGATAATGATAATGTAGTTTGTCTAACCTACTTTCTTTGTAGCAAGGACGGTTTTGCTTGTCTCCACTATCTTAATCCTGGACTGCAAATTGGACCAATCAGTACTGGTGGGACCTAAAATGTATCTGGACTACAGGAGCTGTCTGAATTCAAAATCTGTAGGAACTGTAGTTTGAATTTTCTGCAACTGAAGGGGGAGTTCTTGCTTTGACTGACAGCCAAATCAGCCAACCAAATCTTCTGGATCTTGGGGAAGTCTCGGGCTACTTGCAGTTTTCAGTTAGATCCAAGCTGGAAGCTGAACAAGAAGGAGCTGAAGTGATTCTGAGCAGCAATCCTGAGTGGATTCGCATGGGAGAACTCTGAAAAGGCTAAGTTTTGGGCCTGCATGTCGGTGTGCTGCACCTGAGAGGGAGAGAAGAGAATTATTTTGGTCTAAATCCAAGTTTGTGTGACTAAAGTAAGCTACTGAAGTGGGCCAGGCTCCAGCTGAAGAAGACCAAAGAGTTTGCTGAACGCGATTGGCCTGTCAGGAGTTCTAGCTACCCCTAAGCTCCCGGTGTGTGTAGAGACTTTGCGATTGTGACCAAGGAGCGCTTTGCCTGGTACAGTATAATTCCCTTACATGTAAATGTACTATGAGCTGCTAGTGGGTTGTGAGTTAGTCCCCCACTGTGTGAACTGTGTTCTGCTTGCTGGAAGCTGTATCCAGCCCACAACGGACTGCATCCGAATTTGTCTCCATGCGGTCTGGGCCTTGCCGGACTAGCCCAGCCAGACTACCCACTGCACAGAGAAGCCATCGACGAGTGACCTGCCTGGGGATCAGCCCCCTGCTCCATGCTTGAACAGGAACGACGCCTCTGCGACTCATGTGGGCTCTGCTTCTCCTGGCATTCCAGATCAACCACCTGCAGCCTCGATTTTTGTCCAGACTGTGTCCAGTCTTGGGTATCGTAAGTAAATACCAGGGTAGCTCCATGCAACAACAGCTTAATCTGAGTGTGTCATCTGATTGTCCTGTTTCATTTCCTTTACAAACTGAACCCTCTGGCTCCGGATTAGAAATATTGTGTACTGTGCATGTTGTGTTTTCCATCACAGGGACCCAACCAGCTGCAACCCTGGGCAATGGTCCTGGCTAGCCCATCTCTTCTCCACATGGGTACCCAGAGGTGGACTGTGTGTGGGGACTCAAAGCACATGTATAACTGCTTTACTGATATAACCTTTAAGCTAATTAACCTGATTTTGCCCCTCCCTTGTTCAAGTCCCCTGAATAAATCAGATCTAACTTTTTCTGCATGTAATCTAATAGTGGTCCCAGTTTGTCCTCAAAGTACTGTACTGTTGCTATTTGCTGTGCATAACCTTGTTTTACAGTGGGTCCCAACGGACAAGTCAGAGGAACTAGCCCTGGTGGTAAGTGCAAACAGTGTGGGTACTTGTGTGGTGTACCAGGGGTATTGTGAAAGTGATTACTGTACAGTGTTCAGGCCACTAGAGAGGAAAGAGGGGGGTTACAGTGTCCCGGAGGGCTGTGCCCAGGTTAGCTTGACCACTACCAACCCTGATCTCCGGGTGGAGGCACCCGTTTCAGAACTCAGGCCCCCTTAACCTGCTACTAGCCAAGCAGGCAGGGGTAGTGGCCCTTGGGATAGCGCCACCTAAAGGTTACATTACCATCTGTATTTGTTGCACCTTACTACCATATGTATTTTGTATATTTAGCTTCCCCACTCCCTTCCCCATGGGGTCGTACCTGGAAACAAGCCTTGGCTCAGCGTGCCTTTCCTCCCAGGTCGCACCTGGGAAACAAGCACTGGCTTAGTGTGCCTTTCCTGGTTAAACAATTTCCCCTTTCCCTTTCCTGGTTACCAGTTTTCAATAAAGAAATAGCAGCAACAACAGTTGAAGACAAAAATGTGTGCATGGAGCGATGCTTGTTTAGCAGAGGGAAACAAAGATTTGAACAGCTGGTGAAATAGCACAAGGTAAGCAGGTGGCCGCTTGAAGCTGCATTTGCATATCTGAACATCAAGAGGATCCTGTGCGTGTGTTACCAAGTGGGGGTACACAGACCTGTAGAGGAGTCCCTGTTGTGCTAACAGTGCAAAGTGCATCCTAATTTGGACCAGCATGCCAGCTCCTCTCCAGTGTTGCTCTGCTTAGTGCCCAGAGTTATGATTTCTACTGTTACCAAGATCAAAGGTGCTGTCATTTCTCGTGTCAGAACCTGCTCCCTGCTCCAGCACTCTGTAGCCATCCATCACGATGCATGGCAGCTGCAAATTTATCAAGTACCCAGGCTGCCCACAAGGAATCAGTCTCTGTCAGCAGATGAGGGCAGTGCTCAGCCCAGTTGCTCACAATGAAGATCATGAGAGGCTACGTGTAGGATTCAGCAGGGGACATGGAAACTCAGCAGTGTGACGCCCAGAGGGGATACTGCACTTTTTTGTTACAGTAACTCAGAAGTATTTTTTTCTTTTGATAAAAACTGTATGATGCAACAGAACATTTATATTATGTCCTTCTTCACAGCATTTTAATTGACTATACCATGCATTTACATAATGTAAAAATTATGCATCATGTTTGTCAACCTCCAACCTTATTTTCACCCCATGCAGCAGCAGGGTGATATATAGCACACGTTTAAATATTAAGCACTTTGCCGGTTTTGGTCTGTGTTCCCAATTATGCAGACTGGCACTGGCATTCCCAATGCGTGTCTCGTTCAGGTGTTTCTAATCACTGCACTGGAATTGCAAAGGCCTTCTGTTCTCTTTTGATAAATGTGAAGGTATAAACTGTTAAAGATGCAGATTGCTGGGATGACTAATACTTGACAAGAATCTCAAGCACTCTCAACAACCTGGTTTGTTCCAAGGGGGATTAGGTTACCGAAATAAAACATTGCATATTGCGGGGGGTCTTGCATTAACAGTTAAAGGAAAACTCCAGGCAAACATTATAAAAACACATGTCGTGCACTGGGTAGTTGTTTCTCTGATGGTTCCTGGTGTTCTGTTCCCAGTGTCGGCGGCAAAATCCCCCCCGCCCCTCCACCACCAGTATAATGGCCCTTGGGGGGCAGCAATGCATGCTTCTTTTATTGCCTTTGATGGGTAGGAATCTTCCCAGAATGTCTCTGGGAACTACGTCAGTTAGACCTAGCACTAGAACCAAGAGCCCAGGATCCTAGTTATAACTGATGTAGTCACAACATCTAACTGCAACTGCTTGTGAAAGTCAACCGCTCTGAAGACATGTTTACCCTCCCTCCTTCCCCAGCTGAAGTCAGATTTCTCTAAGTGGCAACTTGATACTGTGGATGTGTCGTCATTTTCTTTGTAAAGTGTTGTCACTGGGTGATGATAAAGCCAGTACACCTCTGAAGGTCTTGGTTCTAACTGACGTCATTCCCACAGGTGTTCTGGGAAAATTCTCACAAAACAAAGGCAATGAAAGAAGCCTACATGGCCACCCCCAAGGGCCATGAAACTCGCAGGGGAAAGTAAGAAACAAATCTTGCCACAGACACATGGAACAGAATGCCAGGGACCATCAGAAAATGAAAAAACCAATACACAACTTGTTTTTATAATTTTTGCATGTAGTTTTCCTTTAATAATGTGGTATACCCTTTCTTTTTGGGGGGGGGGTAGTAAAAGATGAAAAGAAGGCCATGGTAGCCCCCCTTTTGAACTGCTAATAGACAACAATACAATGCTTCCTCCAATTTCCAGGAGTTGCCCATCCTTTGTGGACATAAGGTTAATGGGGAAGGGCTGTTACCAAAAGACAGCGCAAGTCTGTTAGGCTTAGGCAAGATCCTAAAAAGGAAAGCAAATTAGTTTTATTTAACATCTCTCATACAAAATGTTTCTCGAGCAGCTGTACAAACCAGAAGAGAATTTTGCTACCATACAAACATGATGAGCATACATTGTAATGGATGGCTACAGAGTGAGGGAGCAGGTTCAGACATGAGAAATGAAAGCGCCTTTGATCTTGGCAACAGCAGAAATCATAACTCTGGACACTAAGCAGAGAAAGAATGCAATACCTGCGACCCTACTGATGGGAAATGTAAAGAATCTATGGCCTCATATTAAATGTTGGCATAGGAATGATACACATAAGAAAAGACATTGCTGTGCAGCTACATAATAGCTACTCCCAGGTAGGTTATGCAGGGAACATAAGTAGGCTAACCTACTTTTCAGGAACATAAAGGGACTAAGATAGACTGAGGTATCTTAAGAATACATGCATTAATGCATTTTGATTCTTGGGATGTGTATGTATTGCATTTGTGCGTTTATATTTCTTATGTTTTTAATGTTATTTATTGTACATGTAACAGAACTACCTCGTATGTGATTGTTGATTTGTATACTGCATGGGACCTCGTTGAAAATGAGTTGTACTCAATCGAGTTTATCCCTTACTCATACGAATTTCAATGAAAAAAAACATTTTACTACTACATTTTCAGTGCACAGGTACAATGAAAGCTGTATAGAGACAGACTAAGATTATAAACAGCTGAAGCACAGGGAGTTTAATAACTTGCTCATGGTCATCCAGTGGGTAACAGGCAGTCAATGGATTCATACAGACTTTGGTCTCCAGATTCAGAGTCTGAGCTACAACCTGAAGGCCAAATTGATCGCACTCCCACCCACAAAAGGTGATGGGTAAGTGTGTTCTCTTTAACATGTCCAGTAAGAGTGGCAGCATCTTCAATGCAAAATCCCATCCATGTGACGGTCCCAAAGTGAGTCAATGTTTAATAAGTAAGCAATATAGACTGGCTGAAACTACAATTGACAGTTTCACATGCCGGCGACCCGGGTTCGGGAACAGACTCGGGACACTGGGGGCTGGCAGGGGAAGGAGAGGATTGAGCATCCATAGGACTGCTCTCCTCTCCTGGGGTGGTTAGTGGGGTTGATGTCGTGCTGTGCCAGCCCCTGGTGGAGACCAGGAGCACAACAGACGCACTAGAAAAGCGGAAATACCGCTCTGCTTTAAGCCAGATGGTGGCTGCCCGGCTCTCTGGTGCCGTTCAAGTCCCTGCAGAGTCCTCCATGCCAGCAGCACCCCGGGGCCAAGTGTAGCACTAGCTTGCCTCCCCTGGGCTGGCGCCTTACTCCTCAGAGGAGGGGGACCCATCCAGAGAAGGGTTACTCCGAGGCCGGAGGACTGGAGGGCAGACGTCCCAGAGCCAGCATTGGTAAGCCCGAAGGAGAGGCTGAAGCAGTGCACATAGGAGGATGTAAAAAGATAATACAAAAAAAAAAAATGCAAAAGGAACTGCTAGAACTCCTACAACAGCTGAACAGAGTTTAACTGAAACTGCTATACTATATAGTATATAGAGAGAAAAAAAGAAAGGGAAAGAACAGTTACGTAAGAACTTACTGTCACAGTAGAACTTTGAGGGAATCTCTGTCATCAGGTCACACCTATGGAACTCAGCCAGCCATCAGGCATCAGGATCCCATGGAAGCTTTTTCTGCAGCAGTCTATTAGGGGCTACCCATGCAGACATCATGCTCCAATGCCACATGCCATGTGTGTGTGAGTGGCCCCACTCTCTCCTCAGTTCTTTCCCTAGCTGGAGGCCATATGAGATAGGAGTCCCTCCAGGGAACCGAGGAAAGAGAGAGAAGGTGCCCAGCTAGCACAAAGGCTGTAGCAACAGGACATCAAGCTGTAGAGAGAGAGAGAGAAAGAAAAGGGGATGGAGGAAGGGACAGCATGACCTGATGACAGAGATTCCCTCAAAGATCTACTGTTACAGTAAGTTCCTGCATAACTGTTCTATCTTCTTCAGGGATATCTCTGTCATCAGGTCATACCTATGGAACGAGTTCCAAGCAGTGTTGAGAACAAGGACGGTCTGGGCGGCAGGAGACCAGAGGTCTAAGAAAGAAGGCCCTGAAGCACAGCTAGGCAAAAGTCTGCCCTTCTTCTAGAGGCAATGTCCAGACTGTAATGCTTGGTGAGTGTGCACACAGTACTTCAAGTAGCAGCAGCACAAATTTCGGCTGTAGACACGCCCCTGAAACAAGTAACTGAAGTAGCCCTACCCCTGGTTGAATGGCCCTTAACGTACTTCCTGTAACAGAAAGCAATACAGCTGGCCAGCCATTTGGATAAGCACTGTTTGGAAACTAGAGTGCCCTCTCTCTGCCAGGGGTGAAAGAAACAAACAACTGAGAGGACTTCCTACAGTCCCTTGTACGGTGTGTACAGTAATGCAGATTTCTATGGCAAATACCAAAGAAAAAAGGTAGGTAGTTTTGGTGGTCGAACTGAGCCACGAAGCTTCCACAGAGTCTGTGCACAAATGGTCAACAGTGGGAAGGAACTATAGAGGAAGCAGGGCCATCCGCGCTTATACAGGGCATGTGATATCAGAGCATGACGTCAGCATGGGCAGCAGGCAGCCCCAATAAACTGCTACAGAAAAAGCTTCTGTGGGATCCCGACACCTGAGTGTCATAGGTATGACCTGATGACAGCGATATCTCTGAAGAAGGTACTTAACTATAACTTCGGATCTCAAAGAATGTCTTCTCCTTAGAGCCACACTCATTGATCTTGGGACCAAATGCACTAGGACACTATGGGAGCAAACTTTTTTGTCAGTGCTGTCAACGATGGAGTCCTCCCAATGCCACCACCCGAGACTCTGTTACAATCCCAGCAAGGTGGTGCTGGGGGATCACAATCTTGAAAGAGAGGCACGGGAACAGAAGGTAATGGTCTGATGACCTACCCTGAGGTGGCCTGGACTGATTCTTGGAAGATCAGAAAGAAAGAAACTAGAAAAAGGGAAAAGAGGAAGAAGTGAAAGAAACAATGTTAAAAAAACAAGAAAACAAATCTTGGTTACACTTTAATACAAAATATGCTGAAGTTTAATAAGAGGGGGAAAAAAAGGAAATAAAGTATACAGTCCACGTAATCTGTCCCAATAAGACGATGAAAACACAAGACCGATAAAAAAATGAAAAATTTTTTCTTTTAAAATATCCTGTTAAATTACCCATTTTGTCAAATCTTTCTTACTTTACATTTTGTTTTAGTTGGACTTCCTTTTTTACATCAGTATTGGTACTATTCACCTTACCCCCCCCCCACCAGCGATCTGTTGGCATTTCAAGAGTAATCTACTCACCATTTCTGACCTTAGGTGAGTAACTGTATTTTTCTGTGCTGTATACTTGTCTGTATTTCAGAGGCACGGTTATTAGATCTCCACTAAAGTAACTTAAAATGCTTTCACCTGGCCCAGTGGCACCAAGGGTTGATGCTCTGGACGCCACACATTGCGCCATGCCGGCGACCCGAGTTTGGGAATGGACTCTGGTTGCTCGGGGGGTCAGCAGGAGAAGGGCTGAGCATCTGTAGACAGCTTTTCCTTCCTTGGGTTGGGGGGATAGCACTGCATGCTGTAGACTTGACACCCAGCAGTGGCTGGATGTCAGCACAAGTGAGCAGCCATGTATGGGGAGGGCCCACATCCACAGCGCAAGGCTGCCTCTGTGGAGGCAGAGACAGCCGCACCGCCAATAGCATGTTCATGGGCCTGGGAGAAAAAACAGGAGCAGGCAGGTTCCATGATGGCCTGATGCGTCCCTCTTCAGTGCTGCCCCAACTTCTGGATTGTGCTGGGGGGGGGGGGGAGAGTAAGCCTGCACTCCTTACCCTGACTCGTCGCTGGGAAGGGGGGTAATCCACAGAAGCAGGGGTCGATCGGGGTCAGAGGGAGGGCCAGAGCCACCTGTCAGTTCTGCGGAAGTGGAGCAAATTGTAATAAAAAAAAATGCTTAGCACACGTTAGTACCTCAGCACGACATAGAAGTTATTACATTGTATTTGGACAGTGGTATGCAGCAATTGCATTGCGCTACTCTGGGATGAAGGGGTTGACTGCAGAGTTAGATTCAATGGGTGGTGAACAGTGCTCCAAATAAGGTGAGTAGTGGCCTACTGTACTCTCCAAATTTTAAAAAATATTCTGATTTTTTTTTTTTTATGAGTACAAATACTTAGCCAAACCCTTGGAAATGCTCAGTAGATACTCCAGAAGGCACTTTTTTTTCTGAAGTTTAAAGCACTTTTACTCATCAAAATATTTTACTAAGCATGAGAAGTTCTGTGCCCCACCCATATGGCCTTATACTTCCTTGGAGATCACTAGGTCAGAAATGGACCATGCTTTAGAAGTCCTTCCCCATTACATTTAAAGCAAAATATGTATGGCAGAACATTTTCACAAAAGCACATACATTTCTTTTTTTTTTTTTTTGGTCTAGCCTATCATATGTTATCAGTTTAGAGCAAAATCACTAAGCCAAAAAGAAGAAAGAACTAAATTTTCAGTAAAGAGAAGCCAGGCAAAGCGAAGTTCAGCATGGCTAAGAGATCAAGGACCCGACTCTATTTAACATGTTTAATAATTAAAAAGATTCCTTAACAACTCTGCTATCTGTCTTGAGTTAGGTACCAAATCGTGGGTTAAAGCTATAGAGAAAGCGACAGAGAAGGAGAGAATACTAAATTATTCACAAATCACTTCTTGATGAACACGGATAACTGTTTGCTGAAAAATTAGCTTCATGACCTAAGAGATAAAAGGAAAAAGATAAAGACAGAAGAATCAAGTTTTTTTTTTTTATACACAATCCTGCCCCTCTGCACAGATTATTATTATCTGGTTATAACAAAGTGAAGTGCGATTTCAATCGCTACACCTACAATAAGATATCTACTCTTCTCTCTCAACTGTCCTAGGAAGGGCGTCTCTCATTTTACTACTCTGAAGTCCTCGGTCCCACATTCTACTCTGGGGAACTCCAAACACTCTGTTGCTCAGCAACCAGCAGAATAGTCCCCCGAGTTCATATAAAATGTTTAAAGTTATTATGATTTTATTTGAAAGTAATACAGTGAACCTTGATATACAGAATCTCTGAGTTTTTTTTCTAACTTGTTTACATTATGTCTTTTCCACTATGGGAGAGCACTAGTGAAAAAGCAACATACTGCGAGTAAACTATATTTTCCATTAGCAATATTGTATACATTTGATTTAGTTAACCATGGACTACTGTGGCTATCCTTCGAGCTCACCCAGCCTTTCACTGGGTAGATTCATCAATAGCCAGTTTTGGGACTAAAACCTTTCACCTCTGTGGCAGGTTTTTATTTATTTATTTAGTTTTTGTTAACCGGGTAGGTGCACTAGCCATGAAATGACTATTTTCAGGCACAACCCGGGAGAGTACAACATTCAAAGACAGGTCATAGCATGAATACAATGAAATTACAATAGTATAGGTCAAAACAGTTAGTAGTAATGAATACATGCAGCCGGAACAATAAGAATCAATACAGTTCACATAAAAGTTTTAGGCAGAGAAAACCTACACAGTCTAGGAAGAGATACCACAATATAGTAGCAAGAAATATTGTTAAAATTAGTTAAGCTGTGCATGCTAGAAACAGACAAGAGGCCAGTGCCCTCATGCTCCTCCTCCAAAGCAATCTCTAAAGTAAAGCTGTCTGGCCATTGGAGGAATGTAAAAGTGTAATTTAGTGCTCCCCTTTGATCAATTTTTTATTCTGTGCCCCCCCCCCCGAAATTCTCTTGGCACGATGTCCCTACAAGAGGCATTTCCTGCACTATGCGGAGGGTGAACAGGCATGGGAGGAAATGGCAAGAAAAAACACAGGGCTGGCTAAATGACAGCTAACGACACTTGGGTCTCAAGTCACACAGATCTCTGGGGGCTTCATCCCTTTGGAGCAGCGGCAGGTGGAGCTGGGCAGTCGCTAGGGTAACAGTCCAAGGACCCAGTGCACGGTCCCGGGACTGTAAAACACTGTATGGACAAAAACTGTTGGGTGTAGTCTCCTCTTTGCTGCGTGTTCAAGTAAATGTATCCAGTCACATAGTATCGGGATCCTAAAGTGTTTTGAGATGCAGTCTGTATAAAGATCGCTACATAAACCAAATTTCCTCTCTGCAGGACACTGCTGCAGAACTAACACTGATGACTTACAAATCAATACTTTGCCTTCTTTCAATCAATTATGGTAACAAACTCCCCCATCATTGTGATCCGTATCCCAGTCTTAGCTGGCTGTCTCCAGCAAACAACTGATTGCTCACTCTTGGTTGCTTCATTTCAAAGATCATCTGAACTAATATCCCACCCCCAGCTGACAACTTTTTCAGCCACTCTTTTCAGAGCTACTATACTCGTCGAGGCCTAATTATGAACCCTTATTTATGGTACCAAAAAGACTCGACCCGATAGGTGACCAGGCAATTTCTACCTTCGACCCTAGGGCCTGGAATTCCTTCCCTCTCAGAGCCTGCTGTGCCCCCTCTCAGTAACTTTTCAAAAGGGCACTGAGGAATCATGTGCTTCAAGGTGACCTGTAAAATCAAACCTTTCAATAGTGCTGCGGGAGTCCATGACTGCTACGATCATTTTCCAAATAAAATGAACATTTGAAAACAGTGCCAAAACTTTCTGGTGAACACAGAAGTGTCTGGCGGGTCCCGATCGAGAGGGCACAAGTTATTACGGGTATTCCACCCAGTTGTGACTAGATGGGCCGGTGTGGTCCTTTTCTGCCACTAGATTTCTGTGATTCTGGATTTTTCTTGCAAAATTGGAGATTTCTGGGAGAGGGAACTGCTGGAGAAGGGGGTCCTGTCAACTCTATGACAGAGAAGTGTCTCAGAGGCTGTGGTTCCTGATCGGATGAACCAGTGATATTTGATGTATCTTTTTTTGTGGAGGTCGGTTTAAAAAATTGGCAGCAGACATGAAAAAATAACTAGCCACTCAAAAACCAGCCAGGAGGCAGCCCTACCTGGACACTGGGATGTGCTCTGTTGTTGCCAAATACAATGATGAAGCACAAGCAGTGTAAACATCGCTTGAGGTTACTGCCTTTCATAGTGTTCACTGAAACAAAGAAAGCTCAACATGCGTTCCATTGTTTTATTTTATACTTTGTCTTTATTTAGTTAGCGCATCATACAACCACTCCGGGGAAGGGAGGGTGATCAGCGGGACACCTCAGGGCTCAGTACTGGGACCAGTCCTCTTTTTTTTTTTTTTTTAATACTTACTTTATTGTAAAGAGTCAAACATGACAAGTTACAGAACAAAAATTCATAAACACAAGTCACCAAGGACAATGCTAACATGCATCAAAAGGGCAAAAGTTGCATCCTTTCCAAAACTGATGCCTTTTTCTTTTGCCAGTGGGTCCAAATTGACACACTTATTCTATAACATTATCTAAAGGAAGGGAACGTGAACTGTTCAAAATCTGCCGCTGATTATGTCTTGACCCTGTAGGTTCCTTTTTAGACCAATATTTTTTACACCAGTGGGTCCAATTCGACCCATGTTTTAAACCCCCCAGCGCTGTCACTGCAAGTCACCCTAATAAGCTCAGTTTACATTATGTGCCACATGTCCTGGGTAAAATGAGATACATGAAGGAAAGTGTTAAAAAAAAATTTGTATAATATGAACAAAAAGAAATGTACTGCTGTTCACTCTAAAGACATTTTTGTTTCAAAATAAGAACCAGTAAGAAAAGAAATCAACAATAAAAAGAGTAAGAACAAGTCTGGCACCAAGTTGTTGTACCGGTACTGACAATACAGCAGTGCGAGACTAGATAATTGAGCTACACAGATGTAATAACAGTGGGGGGCAAGGTGTCATGTATAAGGTCCTCATTCCTATTGCAAAAGAATAAAATCAGTGTGTAAAGATTCACTCTGTTTTTTTTTTTAAAGGATTAAGAATCCGCTGCTAGAGACTGAAGTCCTTGATAAAGGTCCCATCTAGACCGTCTACTGGTATAAGCAGGTATTCAATGCTGTACTAAGAAGGTTAGTCTTGCTAACTTTTTAATCCGATGTATTACTTCAGTCCATTCCGGTATAGCGGGGGAATCCACCGGGAGCCATTTTGTTGTGATAGCCTTAGCCGCTGCTGTAAGAAGACAGACCACAGGTATATACTCTACCGATCTTGGCAGGATCCCTAATAGTAAAGACTTCAGGTCTTGAGGGATAGGAATATTCAAAATTTGGTTGATATGGTGACCAGTCTTTGCCCAGTACCCCTGAAGTTTTGGACAAGTCCAAAAGACATGGGCGTGGAAAGCCACAATGCCTCCAACACTGCAACAAGATGTTGGGGTCCCATTTAATTTGTGACCAGTCCTCTTTAATATCTTTATAAGTGACACTGCAAAATGAACTGGAACAGAAGGTATGCCTCTTGGTGGGGTACACCAAAATCTGCAGTAGGGTGGACACACCAGAGAGAGTGCAAAGAATGTGCCGAGACCTGAGAAAACTCAAAGAGCGGTCAAGGGCAAGGCAGCTGGGTTTTGATACAGAAAAGTGCCAAATCACGCACCCAGGGCACAGAAACCCAGAGGCGGAGTACAACATGGAAGAAGAGATAGTGACGGTCACCAAACAGGAAAGGCACTGGGGGTAATTATATTTGATGGCCTCAAGGTGGAGAGAGAGAGAGAGTGTGAAAAGGCAGCTGGTGGGGCCAGTGAGATGTTGGGGTGCCTAGGGAGGGGCATTACCAGCAGAAGGAGAGAGGTGGTGCTGCCATTGTATAGACCACTGGTGAGACCCCCATATGTAGTACTGGGTCCAGTTCTGGAGACCACATCAGACCGGAGGCTGTCCAGAGGAGGGCAACTAAAAGGATGCAGGGGCTGCATTAGAAGCTCTATGAGGAGGGACTGAAGGACCACAATATGTACACCTGGGAAGGGAGGGGGCATGATAAGAGACTTATAAATACCTCATGGGGTTAAATAAGGTAAAGAAGGGAATTACGTGTCCTGACCGGGTGCTGATTCTCGAGCAGACGCGACAGACCTTTAGGCCTACTCTGCTGGCACTGTAGCATGTTAGCATTTTTCAGAGAAAAGGACGCATGAGAACAAGGAGATATGCAATGAGGCTGGAAGGGGGTAAATTAAAAGAGATTTGAGGCGGTACTTCTTCACTGAGAAAATCATGGATGCCTGGAACAGTCTTCCAGCAGAGTGGTGGGGGTAAAAACTGTGGTGGGGTTCAAGAATGCATATGATAGGTACAGGATAATCTTAGTGGGAAGCGGGGGAAGGGGGGGCAAGATCAAGTAAAGTCTGTGGTGACAGTGTAGGCAGAAAAAAAACTGGGCAGACAGGGTGGGCCAAGCGGAACTTATCTGCTGTCAAATTCTATACTTCTGCGGTCGTTCTACATCTTTGCAGCCTTTTTGAATGAAAGATCTGCTGCTGTACTGCACGTTCTTACTGTATGGCCAGCTGGTGAGTCAGTCCTAGGACACCGTGGTTTCAATGCAGGCTCCACTGTGCTACAATTTAGATATGAAGACAGATGCTGCCCTCCTAGAGAATACAACTGCATCTGAACATTTGGAATAACATTCTCAATTAACCAAGCTGGATTCAAAAACAGATGAAGACTAAACCAGAATTGAGAATGTGTGAGCACTGCAGTTTCATTACCAATCTTGCACCAATCTACACCACCATCATGTAACCCTTTCTCTCCTTCACCCACACTCTGTGCCACATGGCAACCCCTGCCTTTGATGCATACAAGCCCCATCCTAGGAGACAATCAATTTCTGCTTGAGAGCTGCAGTGTGAGGGGCTGTCCTGATTCTATCCTGTGAAGTAAACACTGCCCCAGAATAAGGTACCTATTCATTTTTCCCCCGTGTTTTTTAAGGCATTCTTACTTTTAGCTATGCACAAGGACAGATTAAATCAAGGAGGTAGACAAATTTTAAATGTGCATCATTTGCAAAGCTTTATCCTCACAGGAATTTTAAGAACAGCATGCTGTGTCGTGTTGAGTTCCCAGATAACACAGAGCAATTACTAATAAGATATTTTGCTTCAACAGAACACATAAAGGGAACTCTTTTAAAAGCAGCTCCTATTGAGCTGTGAGAAAAAAAAAGTGGTGCTTAAGCAGAAATTGATGCCATTAACTAGAAATCTTCATTACTCAAAGAGTGGGTCGGAACTTTTAGCATAACGTCAATACCACATGCAGGGTGATCAAAAGAGGTTCTCCTGTCCGGAAAACTGATTACATTCCAAGCACTATCTTAATTCATCAATACTACCAAACATTCTATTTACAGGGTATCAGACTCCAGAAATTTAAAAATAACTAAAGTACCAACTTCAAAGAAAGTAAATCTCCGTGGAGGTCACACAATGAGTTACTGCACACACTCTGAGCCCAGGGAAAAAATCAAAGGAAAACACCCAACAGTGGCAGGATAAAGGCCTTGTCCTCTGCCGGCCACACACTGGCAATTCAGCTCTCCAGGGTCCTCTAGCAGAGGAAGGATGGTAGCAACAAGGTAAATCTCAGAGAAGCCAGGTGATGGGTCAGGGGAACTGGACAAGAATTGGGCTGGTATGCAGTAAAAAAAAAAAAAAAAAAAGATGAAATATTAATTGAAAAATATATGTATTTTTAAACAGTAATAATTTAATTTTTCCCCAAAATAAATAAATAAATAAATAAATAAAACATGGTCTGGCCCACCGGCACAGTGGTAGCAACTACTGCTCAGCGATGCTGATGACCTGGGTTAGGGAGCGAGCCTGGGCTGTTGAAGGGATGATTGGGGAGAAGGATTCAGCGTCCCATGGACTGCGCTCCCCTTCTCCGGGAGGGAGGGCTGCCGTTCCCATTGCAATACTGCCACCTGCGTGACCACAGGTGGCGGTGCAGCTGAGAACACCTCTCATGGCAGGGGATCATGGGGCACCAGGAACAACATGCTCAACTCTGGTGCTGGCGTCTGTTGGAACCCTGGAAAATCCTGGACAGTCCTCACTGCCACCACCAAGCCACCCGATGATGCGAGCGACTGGGGGTGTAGCCGGCCACCCCCTACCCTGTCAGGGAGGGTAAACCGAGGATCTGTGGGGACATGCTGCAGTGGATCAGGTGGGGGATCGAAGATGGCCCATTGGCTCCTAGCCAGAGGACCGGCACAGAAAATCGAAGGTATAAACAAAAAATTTAAAAAATAACACTTAAAGAATAAACCTGATACCCTACACTATTGCTATGTAAGGCCTTGTTCACACTGTGCTATTTAAAACGTTTTATCAGTGGTAAAACGTTTTAAATAGCTGCTAAGATGGTTTGCGTTCACATTTAGCTCGACTTGTGAACCGTTTTAGTGAACCATGCTCAAACCCTGCTTCGTGGTAGGCTTGAGCACGGTTTTCAAAATGGTTCCGATTGTAATTCGGATTTACCGTCAGTGAGAGCAGGACGACATGGTTTCCAGAGCACGATTCTGCAGCTTTCAATGTCACCGCAAAGCATGATGGTAAGCAGCTTTCGGGTGCTGAGAGTGCCAGAAAACGGGTGAATAGACACCAGTACCACTGCAGTGAGAACATACCGACACGGATTTGTTAAGGCACCAACACATTTTCAAACTCGCTTTACACAGGGTGGACGCTTTGAAACGGTAAGCTTTACTCTGTTTCTAAGAACGGTTTAAAGAACCATTTTCCAGCATCCCACAGTGTGAACAGGGCCTTAGTCTTACACTTAAAGAGAACCTTTCCTGCAATTTTTGAAAACTGAAAACAGATAAGAGGAAGCACCCTTATCTATATGGGAGCTCCTCTGTGGTATTTGCAGATTTGTTTTTCCCCATACCAGGAAGGAAGGAATCATAAACTGTCCCTGAGGGCCAACTGTGCAGTCCCTTTCCACTTCCTGGTTGCTGGCTGAGCCTCCATGCTCTGACGTTATATGATGTATGAAATATACAGAGTGTGTAGGGGTGTGCGCCATTCAAGTCTACGGGGCATGATTTGCCAACACAGTTTTCAACCATTTAAGTCGCCATTTGGTAAAACTGGAGCCAGGGCTCAGCTAACAAAGTTCTTATTAACTCAACCCTGGCTCTGATTTTACCAAATGGCCACTTAAATGGGAAAAAAACTGTGTTTGCAAATCACGCCTCATAGGTATGAATGAATGGAGCGCACTCCCGCTATATATCATAAAACCTCAAAGTATGCCAGCCCGGTGGCGCAGAAGGTTGAGATGCTGGATGCCTTACCTCGCACTACGTCGGTGGGCTGGGTTCGGGAACAACCTCGGGTCATCAGGGTGCTGCACGGGGGACAGAGCAGGATCCAGTATGACGATGGCAAGCTCTCCTCTCCTGAGGTGGGTTGGCACCCCTCAAATCTGCTCCAGTGGGTAGCATAGCCAGAGAAGGGTGGCAGACAGTTACAGGAGGTGGAAGGGCTAAGCTGGTGACATGGGTGAGTGTGTCGTGGCTCTGCACACACTCGCATGGCCGTGTGCCAGTGCCCGGGG
This sequence comes from Neoceratodus forsteri, assembly GCA_016271365.2. NCBI lineage: Eukaryota > Metazoa > Chordata > Ceratodontiformes > Ceratodontidae > Neoceratodus > Neoceratodus forsteri. The sequence continues at coordinate 151,025,012 of CM028131.1, read as the reverse complement.
GACCAGGGAGAAAATCTGTTAAAAAAACAAAACCCTCGTGTTCCGTTGCCTTGAGGAGGTGATAGGGACCAAATAGCTGTATAATTAAAAAACCAAAAAAACTCAAAGTGTGGGGGCATGACCCACAACCACAAAGTGGAAAGGGATCACACTTTGTTCCTCGGGGCAATTTACGATCCCCTCCCTGTCTTTGGGACTTCGAAAAAACAATCTGCTAATACCATAGAGGAGCTTCCATGAAGGTAAGGAAGCTTTCTCTGTTTTGTGTACAGCATTGAGAAAGATGCTCTTTACTTCCAACACACAGTCTTGTGTTTTTTGTTTTGTTTTATTTTGCATGAATGTCTCTCTTGTTTTTCCCATTCCTGTGACCACTATAGCATAGGATAGTATACATCTTAGCTGACGAATGTGGTGCCTACTCACAACAGTGACATATTTCAGTTTCACAAAAATCCAGTTATAAACAATTCATGAGAAGATTAACTACACATGCACGAAGACGGCATTTCATTTTCTTAATTTCAAATCTACACATCTTTCAGTAAAGCCATTTATCATTGAATGATCATTGGGCCAAGTCATAAGAAACCTAATGGCTCAGGTTTGGTATCCCATAATTTGGACGACAACATGAACGACTGTCAAACTACAGCGATTGCACCTACTGAGCTACAGGACGCATTCTGCGATCGGGGCTATCAAAGTGCAGCGTGATGTCAGAATAATAGCAATGGGGGGGTTGCGGGGGTCACAGCCTCCCTGCATTAACAAAACAGCTGTAATGTGCGTCGTTGAAATGTGGATTTGCTGTTATTGCATTCGCTGTAATTGAGTAGCTCAAACTGCACTTGCTGTAATTGTTTAGCTGAAATGATATGGAACCTTCAGGTTTCACCTCACATCTGTGCAATTGTGGACCAGAAAAAGGTCTTAGAAGCCATATATTTATGCATTTTCAACATTCTAGAACTTTTAAACCACAGACCCAAGCATTATAAAATTTACAGGAAATTTCCATAAGTCCAGGCAGACTATGGGTATGTAAAATGGCAGGTTATTCCGTCCAGAGATGCCTGCATTATTAACACGCAACAGTTGTGGTCACCCTAGAAGCGCATACTCACTAATAATTGTTGCGCTACCATCTCACTATAATATGAAAATCTAAATTCAAAAAATCCAGTTTTGTGTGTGCCACCATGAGTTTGTCACCCTGGAGATTACAGTCTCTCCCGTTGGCCCTGTTGTGTATACCACTGGAAGGTGCATCTCTTGACTCTGAAGGACAATGTCCACCCAACAGTCCCTGAAGTTTTTTTTGGGGAGAGAGGTGTTGACCTAATGGGTTCCCCCTACTAGCCTTGAGTTTGACGCTGGAAGATGTAGTTTCACTTACGTGTCCCTCCGAGGTTGGGTGTGTGGCCCAAGACATCAAATGTGGCAGGCATGTTGCATTTTGGTCAATCTACAGTGTAACCTAGTGGTTAGCGCAGATCTGTTATAACCAGGGGACTCCAGGTTCAAATCCCACCACAGCCATAATTTCACAGAGTTACCTTTAGAAAGTCCCCCACTTCTCAGGTGCTCCAGTTTACCCTGCTGTAAGCTGGGTAGAAGGTCAGGACCCCACTCAAAAGAAAATGATGCATTTTAGTTCCATCTCAACTATCACAGGTAATAAAACAACTACAAATCTGTTGGAATTTTAACACTTGTTATTGGCTTTTAACCACAGTGATTCATTTTACTGTGAAGATGCTTACCCAAAAGGTGCTGCACAAAATAAATATCTGGCAGAAATATAGTCAGGGCAAATGTTTTCCCCAAGTACACTGAAATATATCCGTAAACTATCGTGGCTAAAAAGAAAAGCTAGCCCTTTCAACCCTAGTGCCTTGGCTGGATGATGTTTCTCTTTTGTACAATAAAGCAGTACAACAGCATTAAGGATTTGATGGATGTATTTTGGTGACCTGTCCTGGACTCTTATCAAATATTTAGTAGCAAATGCTTGTACTACAGCACACAGAAAAAAAATGTTTATGTTGCTGGCTTCTAGAGAAACAGAGCCATAAATACAAGTCTTTCTTCTGCACTAAATTGTAAGTGGGGGAGGAAGAAAAAATTGGATGCAGCTCATACAGTGTCCAATTCCAAAGGAGTTACAAATCATAAGAATAGTTAAATGCAGCTTGCAGGCCGTCTCCTTGTATTAGAACAGGCAACCTTCTCCCTCACCCCAGGCAGTATGTCAAAGTGGAAATCACACTTATACAAGTTGAGTGGGATCTCAGTGGATGCACTGAGCACCAGAACTTGACAACCGTTAAGCAAAGGTGCCTGGTGTACAGGAACGCCAGTTCAGAAAGGAAAATGGAGCAGTCTACTGGAAACTTGGGAAGCTGAAGTGGACAGGATGCTAAAGTCCCATCTGAGGGCAGCGTTGGGAGCCTTTGCCGTCCATGCCTTTTGCTTCGGCTTTTACTTCTGTTGATGCTGGAAAGACAACCTTGGACTGTTGGTGGAAGCCTGGCTGGGTGGGCTTGCCATGAAGCAGCTGCTGTCTGTGGAAAATGCCATGTCATCTACCTTTCTGAAAAGGAATGTGGATGTTCTTCATATATTTAAGGGCCGTCTTTTTGTGACAGGACTCCTTAGGGGTCTCCTTCACATGTTGTCCAGAGAGATAAATTTCGTTAAATGGAATACTCACGATCTTCTGTTGGACATAAGAGGTAAACCCTACCATTTTTAAGTCAGGATTGCCTCCAGACACAAATCCCAACAGTGACCATACAGGCCACTGCATCTGAGGCATCCACAGCAGTTGTCACTGGGTGGCTATTAGATTAAAAAGCACGTTTTACAACTGGTAAACATCCCGATTCAAGGAAGAATCCTGAAGGCTCTCCATGAGACCTCTAATTCTGTTCCATAGAGAGTATTCGTACCTCAAAATATGGAACTGGTAGCTTGCAACTCTAAAACCTAGGGTAGCTAGCGAACAACCATTTTCCAGTGATGTCAGTCTTTCGAGATCCCTAGTCAGGAGGCCTCACAGTGAAGTCCTTCAGAGTGAATGACTTATCAGTAGCCATGCTAAGAATACCATCTGCTATAGGCGGTGTAAACTGGTTCGATCCTGGATGCTACCCACTTTTTATCTGGGAGGTGTGGGGGGGGGGTAATGCTGAAAGAGAGACTGGTTTGCTCCCAGCTAACTCTGTAAGGGTTTCTAGTGCAGGCTGGAGAGGTGGCACCAGAGACACAGGGAGAGAGAGGGTATGTTAGGATACTAACTCTATAGTGCTGGCCTGACGGCGCAGAGGTAGTGCTTCCGCTGGTGATGCCACAGACCTGGGTTTGGAAGCCAGCCTAAGTCTCTGGGAGCCGGCGGAGGTGAGGAGGATTCAGCTGAGTGTCCCAGAGGATGCTCTCCTCTTCCGGGGAGGGCGGCAGCTGCTAGGTGACCACAGCTCGTGATGCAGTCAGGAACAGAGGATTGCGAGGGGGATGCTATGCAATGAAAGACTCCATGGGACATCTGAGAGTCGGGGAGAAAAAGTGAAGGAAACACTGCCGACAGCAGCAGGATGATAGCCGTGGTTCTCCACAGACCCACCCCCCTCTAGTGGGCACAGGACCAAGATATCTGCAGGGGGCTTGGGGTACCCCCAATGGTCCCATCACAGGAGACAAGCTATGGAGCAATAGATACATAGATACATAGACAGTGTCGGCAGATAAGGGCCTATGGCCCACCCAGTCTGCCCATTTGAGCTTGTAAGTTCAGTTTATGTTTTCCTAGAAGTCTGTTGTGGGTAGGTAGAAGTAGGTGGGTCCCTACGTAAGTCCCAGAGATCATGGGTGATGGGGGACCACATGGCGGGGGTGGGTGGGGGCAGCCTGGTGAGGGGAGGAAAGATAATACATTTACATTTTCTTAGCTTCCTCTTAAGTCACTGTCTCAAAGTTCAGAGCCTTGTGAATATTCTTCAGTAGTGACTGGAAATGGAGATACTTCTGAGGAGTATGCACAGTCTAAGCATGTTCGGTTACCTCTTGGCCAGGATATTCATCTCAATCCTCTGTTTCATTACCAAGGAGATCCAGATTGTATTCCTGTCCATCCTCCAGTAAGGAGGATGATGAAATGGACTCCTGCACTGGCAAAAAGACTGGATGCGAGAAATACTCTCCACCTGGCACAGTACCGGCAGCTAGGAAAGAAATAGCATCAGCACTGAAGATGGCCCCTGCAATGAGGATGGCATCAGCACTGCAGACAGGCAGACTAGGTGTGCCAAGTGGTCTTTATCTGCCGACAAATTCTATGCTTCTATGGCACCAACACGAGGGAACCAAACCCAAAGACATCCCAACACAGTTACTGGCACCGTAGACAGAGATGATAAGGTGAAGAAGAGCCACTACTCCAAGAGGGCTGTCCATCAACCAAACTGCTCATCTGAAATACCTCCTATAGGCAGACAGGCTGTCAGATATAGAGGAGCTGGCCCTGAAGGAGCAAAGATATCCAGCATGGTATCATCCCTTGTCGATGGTGACGAAGGAGAGGACATGGGAATTCTTGTATCCTGTTGCCTTGGGGCAGAATGATGAGAACTTGATGTAGATACATGATGTTCCTTTTTCTTTTTGTGCGAGGACAAAACTGAGTGGTCCCTGGTACTCGAAACATAAGCGGGCCTAGGAACATTTATTTTTAAGACTACAGAAGGACTGACTGTCCCACCAGTTGAAAGACTTCCTAGTATCAAAACACACCCAGAGATGAGAGGTAGTCATTAACAACTTCTTTGCTGGAGCACTTGCATTAATAACTCTACCTGCTGTAATGGTTTTGGAACATCATCGAACGTGGTAGGGTGGGGAGAAAACTTGATGTGAGAACTAGTAAAATGGTTACACGAACAAAGAAACTGTAAATATAGAGATACCAAGAACTACTGAAACGGTTACAAAAACAAAAAAAAATGTAAATACAGAGATAGAGATGCCACAAACTAGATTACAACACCATCTGTACACAAACTAAAGTTCTGGTCCACAAGGAAAGCACCGCTCTTTGATAGCAGGAAAAAAGGAACTGAGGTATTTGGGTCTGGTGCCGCTTTATACTCTGTGGGCACACAGATAATGTGCACTTTGATGGGCACTGGCACCGCTGACCTCAAAAGTTCTGGTTCCCACTGGGTGCTGTCGCCTTAAGCTCCAAGACCAATGAGTGAGATTCCATGGAGAAGACAGATTCCTGGAAGATATCCATTAATGATGGTGAACGGGAGCATGGAATTCACAATGTCTTTTCAGCAAGACACCGACCAAGGTGTTCACTGCTATTCTTCCACACAGAACCAACATTAGTTCTCAAATGAGGCAAGAGATCTTTTAAAGGAAATCTATCTGCAACCAGTTTTTTTCATTTAGCTGCAATCTATGAAAGCATTAGCGCACAAAAAAAGCCTGACAGTATGGTGAGGAAATCAAAGAGGGTTCAGGTTGGAGGTTTACAACTTAACCTTTTAGAAACTGATACACATAAATGATCACAGTAAACAAAACATAGCAGGTGTACCAGTAAGCAAAGACAAACTGACTTCCTGGAGCAGGCCTGCTGGGTGTCAGTATTATAGTTTGAAGCCCACAAATCCGATGGTAAACCTTGTGCAATGCCAGTGAATGGCTTTGCTTCTGTTTATTCTGGTGGCTATTATCCACTGTAAGAAAACATATGTACTGTGGACCCCCCCCCCCAAAAACATGCACGCACACACACACACACTTAGCCAGCTGCAGTATGATACAGGGCCTCAGTCTGGCCTTGCGGTTAGAGCTGTGATTCTGGAGACACAGGTTTGAACCCCCGAAGCCTGCACTTTCTCACTGTGGGACCCTAAGCAAGCCACTTCACCTCATTGTGCTTAACTTCTCCTTAATATCTTTTTGTGCTCTTTGAATATTCCTGTGTGCCGAAAACAGCAGCAACATCTCTCTCTCCCTTCCCTCTCTCCTGGATTATTTATATGATTTTGGATACAGTTTGTATGAATAGCTGCGTATAAAAGCAAATTTCTTTCCTCAGTGGGTATGTGTAGTGTACATGTCAGATTTTCAACTGGCTGATTGTTTTTTTTTTTTTTTTTTTTTTGTTTGTGTAACCCCCAGGTGGCGCTATCTCAAGGGCTACTACCCCTGCCTGCTGGACTACCAACAGGTTGAGGGGCCTAGGTTCTATGGCGGGTGCTGCCACCCAGAGGTCAGGGTTTGTAATGGTTGGTCGAGTTTGGTCACAGCCCTGTGGGAAACTGAGACCCCCTTCTAATCCCTCTAAGGATCCACATAATATACAGGAATTACAGTACCAATACCCCACATGTACACCTAGTTCAATCATAAGGTACCACTTACCTTCAAGACTGATTCTGAAGTTTGTCTCGGAGGACCCCCTGTAAAATAAGGTTGATCAACATACACAAACCAATGCAATGCCTTATATATAGGTACCGACACTTCAGACAGTTTAAGGTCAAGGAACAGAGGAGAAGGAGATCAAGCTGATTGGCAGAATTAAATCACAGTGCTGTGCACTCATACAGGGTCTTAAAAGTCACACTCTGGGTACCCAGGTTGAAGGGGGCTAGCCAGGTCCATTGGCCGGCAGGTGCAGATGAATAGGGCCCTGAAGGAAAAAAGATATGCACAACACCCAATTGTAATCCGGGGGCGGCTGGCTCAGTCCTTGAGGAAATGAAATAAAGCAAATCAGAAGAAATACTGGTAATTGTTAACAGGTCGCAGGGGATGCTATGATTTGTACTCACACTACCCCACACTGAGAACCTCAGGCAGATGGCTGTTCTGGATCGCCAGACAAACAAGGCAGGGAGATTAGATTCTACTGGCCAAGCCCAACTGCTCGACTAGCAGATGGATTTAGTCCGATTACATTCAGTTCAGCTTTCAGCCTACACCACACGGTGACAAGATAACCAGAATAGCTATTCTTCACAAGCATTCAACACATTTATATGTAAAGGAAATTACTATACCAGGCAGCTGCTCCTAGGTCCCAGTCACATTTACTACAAATACATGGGAATTCACACAGCAGCTTCAGTTCCTGACAGATCGAGCGCGATTCAGCAATTTCGCCAGTCTTCTATAGGGTGAGCCTGGTTTCCACTTTTCAGCCTTCCTTCCTTTCAGTCACTGTAGATTCAGTCTGATTCGAGCTTGCAACGGCAACAGACCGACTTTAGGCCTATCTCGCACTTCCCGCGAGAAACTGTACAGCGCAGAAGCAGAGAGTTCCTTCTCTCCTCACCGTCACAACTGATCTGACCTCCCAGTCGCAGGGCAGAGTCTTCTCTATGGGCGCCACCCGGTCCAGTTGGTGGACTTAGCTGTCAATCACTCCAAAGCTCTCTCAGCTGATGCAAATAGGTGCCAAGGTCCAAAACTTCACTTCCTAGAATTACTAGCTATACCTTCCCATTGTAAACCGGCTCCCAGGAGAGTTCAAATTCTGGTTGGTCCAAACAGTCTCCATTTTACAGCTCCCCTAATCCCACTGGCCCCAGAACAACAGTTTAGGTCCAAAATGGAGGGTCAACACACACAGAGTCCTAGCTGTAACAAAAGCAGGTTAGACAAACTACAATATTACTAATGCCTTAAATGTTTACAGGGATACAGATATATCTGTCAGAGGGGCTACCTTTGCGCTTTCAGCGACTGCAAAATGAAGCGATTACCCCGCAGTTCAGGTGGGATTTGAGCAGGGAAACACCAGCACCTCTGGAAAAGCATCAATTATGTCTGCAAGCAGACAGCTCTTAAAGAGACAGTAAGTGGAGGTTCTACCAGCACTCACAGTGCCATTCTAGTGGCTTAAACGCCGAACGCCAGCAGGCACGGGTACACTTAGTCAAGCTCCTAGGAGGCTTTTTTAGGAACCCCCATTCGTAGGGGGGTTACAGTTGTTTTTCAAGTTTTTTTTTTCTCTCCTCTGGCATTCCTGGCCACTTATGAGGACATCCTCAGCTATCTGTCAGCACCTTCACCCACCCTCATAGCCACGCCTAACCCCACACAATCTAGGACACACCAAGGTGAGCCTCCCTGGGGTGCAGTCCGCACACTGCACAACAGTGGTTACCTCACCCAGGTCATCTGGTGATGGTTGTTCCATGTCACGTCAGGGAGTCAGCCAGGAGTTGGCCAAGTGTGGCTGTGGGAGGCAGATAGGAAACAGGGTGCCATCTGCCTGGTAGTGCCCTTAACCTCGCTGTTGTGCAATGATGCTCCTAGGCCCACTCTACGTGCTTCCATACACAGCGTGCTGACTTTTGCCACGCTTCCTGCCCTCTGCTGTTGGATCACCAGGCATACTCACACTCAGCCTCCGCTGTGTGTGTCAGTGATGTGCCAAAATCCACCCCCACCCCCAGTGAATAGCTGTCCTTGGGATGATCAATCCACCTCCTCTGACCCTACGATGGCGGAGGCTCATTCCTGAACCCGGGTTGCTGGCGTCACAAGTAGTAGCCAGGTTACCTAGCTAATCATGTGAGCGCATCATCCCAGCAGCAGCAATGATACACCAGTCAGGAAGGCAGGCGAGTGGGTGGTAGGACTGTGGGGGTAGACTGATCCTGGAAACAATCAAACTGAATTCAGCTACTTACTTCAGCGCTGGTGAACTGAACCTGGGCCTTTCGAGGGACAGCCAGAGATGGAGGATCAAACGTTCCAGAGAACATTCTCCTCCTCAGGGAGGGTGGGTCCCAGACGCCACTGTAAGATCGCCACCTTGGTGATCACGGGTGGTAGGTGCAGGATGGTGCTATGCGTTAGGAAGGGGGATGCCAAGTAGCTCTGACAGAGTTCTGTCATAGGGCACATGCGCATCTATCATTGTGCCCCACCTCTGGCATCCCAGAGAGACAAAGGAGAAATGCTGGAAATAGCCCACAGATGACCGGGATGAAGCCAAGGGCACTCTCAGTCCCCGATGGGCTGACTGCCCAGCACCTCCCAGAACTGTGTTATTTTGGGGGAAGAGGGTGAGTATGACAAGCTCCCACCACTGAGTGATATGTCTGGAGTTAGAGGTGACTACTGTAAGCGAAAGAGAAGGTGCAAGTACGGCATGGGAGGTCGGCAATGCAGCGGACAGAAGCAGCCATGGACAGAGGAGCATAATCAGAGTAATTACAAAAATACTTGGATGAAATCTAGCTGAGAAATACAGTAACAAGGCTAAGACAGAAGGAAGGGGTGGGAACTTGATGGACCACGAGTTTTTCTCCTTTCCATAAAAAAGTCTACATAAGCCGGCCAGGTGGCCCTGAGGGCTGAGTCGCTGGAAGCCTTACCTCGCATCACGCCGGTGACCCAGGTTCAAGAACAGGCCTGGGTCAGACAGCTGGCATGGGTGGGAGGGAACAGGATTGAGCAACTGAAAGGCAGCTCTCCTTTCCCAGGAAAGACTGTGTCACCCGCTGTAGTTACACTGCCCTTGGATGGAGGTCCTCGAGCAGGCGGCAAGCAGCGGGGAGGGCAACTTGGTACCATGGCGTGTGCATGCCTCCACACATGAGCTCAGCCAGGACAGGGCGAAAAACGGGGAAAAGCTGGGGAATACAATATAAATTTAAAAAAAGTCTACATACCTGTGCACTGGATACCAATGCCACCCCTTGACTAACCACTAGGCAACTGGCATCACCTCTGGAGCACAGCATTATCACCTCCAGTGTGCCAGTTAACCCTGAAGGTACACAACATGTGGCTGTTTTAAAACAAAGTTGGTTAACGAAAACTACCAGCAGTGCCAGTGCCGTCAGGTTTGGCCTCACTTCATGAGGTCATATTTTTGTGTTTCACCTTACTCCAGATAGAGGAGATAAGGTGGATGCAGAATTTCTTGTAATAGGGTAGGAACTGTGGGCCTAAGGATGCAGCAGGTGCTACTTTGCTGAATAGCGGGATCTGCTAGTGTAGAAGGGTTTCTCAGAGTCAATCATTAATGCTCAGCTTTCCAAGCTGAACATACAAGACGTGTTAGTGCCTCAAGTACCAAAGTCTTGCCTGTTATTCTTTGTTGCTGTACTGGATCTCTATGAAGGTGCCAACGTGTTCTCAGAGGTAAGCAATTTAATGGCTGGCAAGGAAAAACGGAGTTTAAAAAGAAAGTTTAAAAAAAAAAAAACCTGAAAAACCTGACACCTCTGGTATTGCAGGCTTCTAGATGAAACCAGCATGAATAATTGATACCTATATTCCCAGACATGGGGTCAGTTTCGCTATAACGCTGCAATCTCAGCGCCTCTTCTGCAGAAGCAGTGAGTCTTACATATTTTCTCCATTACTTCATGAAACATTTATCCATGTGGTTAATAAAAGAGGGCTGATGTTTATAACAACACATTATCCAATCCACACAAACCAACCAGAAAGCAGAATATCAATTCTCTCCCGTCATTTCCGCATTAAACTGTAAGCGGTTTCTTGTTGAATAATTAAACTGCTATTTCAGAGGATTAGTTCAACAAAGGTCAGCAGTCATTTTGAATAAACAATGTTCTCATCAGAGTATAAAGCTCATGAATGGCATTTTGATTACAGCCCCACTCTCTGCTGTTTTCATAATGCTTAAGTTGGACAAGATCGATATGCTTATTTAACAGGGGGAGGGCAGACGCTTTTTTTGTTGTTGTTGTTAAATACAACACAAAGTATTCTTTTCATTTCCCAATCTAATTTCAAAGCATTAAAGCACCCTGGAACTACAGTATAGCTCCCAGAATAGTTTTCAGTCACATTTTGTAAGACTTCCCATTTTAATGTTAGGCTTACCCTAATTGGTCTACCTCGCCTGTGAAATGTACTTGTATCTACTAAACACTTTCCTCTCCACAGTTGATAGTCCACCTCTTATCCCTCTATCCCTATACTGGCAAAGCCTGCCCTCCCAATCCTACTCAAACACCACCCCTGCATCTCCTCCCGCTCCCTCCCGCCACCTCCACCCCTCCTCTTCCCGCCGCCCCAACTCTCTCCCACCTCCCTCCTCTTCATACAACCTTCCTGCTTACTCTTATTTCTGCAACATAAGTGACAAAGTTATCTCATGGCTGCTCCGGATGCACTACAGTGACTCTGTAAACTCTTCTACTCTCTGTGGGATTACCTTGTAACCTTAAATGGTTTTACTGTTTAATGCCAACCTAATCTGACTTGTTTACCTGCACTCTGTACTTTGAATTAATTTTTTTGTTTCCTATGGCCATGTTGTGTTTGATGTGGAACCTTTGTAAATGAGCTTTCAGTTCAAAAGTACTTTCTGAATCATTAAATAAATAAATGAATTTAAAAAAAATATATACTGGCTGTACGTATATATACAAAGGGAATCATAAGGCTGCCTCTGTGATAACTTTATCCACATGTGAGAACAAGGATCATACTGATGTCTTCAACTGGGTGACCAGGGCGGCTGATGAAGGACAATGCAGTCGATATACTGTAGTATACTTAGATTTTAGTAAGGTCTTTGACCAGTCCCTCACAGGAGACTAGTCGAGAAGCAAAGGGACCTAGGGATGGAGGAATGCTTGGCAACTTGTGAAGAAAGCTGGCTAAGGGGAAGAAGGCAACGGGTTGCAGTAAATGGGACATTTTTGGGGGTTACTAGTGGAGTTCGGCAGGGATCAATGCTGGGCCCTGTCCTGATGCGCCTCACCAGAGTTGCAGCTTCACTTTTCTAACCGCTCGTTATCATGGTTAGAATGTTAATTTTTAAGGCAAAGTCATATTGCCTAACTTGGTTTAACGCCTTTTTTCAGAATATGGGCACAGTTCAATGCACTTCTAAAAATGCAGAACTCGTGCATTCATGAGTTTGCTAGTAGTCTGGCACCGGCTAAGATTCCTGAATGCACTGGATATTGGGCAGTGGAAAGGAAGCGTCTTAAAGGGTGGGTCGAATCAAATACATTTTTTCATAAAAACATGCAAAATGTATGTATGAGGCAGATCAGGGGCCATTTATACTATCAGTAAGCATGTGGATGACAACAGGCACTCTTGTGCCAAAGAATCAGAAATTCCCTTTTTAAGCTGACAGTGTCCCTTTAAATGGCCTTACAAATATTAAACTATAACCAGAAAGTGCTCTGAAAGTTTCAGTCTTTACATGAAATCAGGTGAAAAGAACACATCTTTTCGGTTCTTCCCAAGATCTATCTGGAGTGTAGGAAAATTTGCGCTTCTAAATCTTAACAAATACTGACTGATTATCCAGAATCATAAATGTCAAAGCCAGCTCCACGGCATCTAGCAGTGCAGGACCACACTTGCATGTCTGAGACCCAGGCAACACCTGAGCCCAGGATGGCAGGTACAAAAACTGACAAGAATGGTGCTGGAACTAGTAAGAGAGAAAAATGGGCTACAAAAAAATGGGAATAATTGATAATAAAAAGTCTTGCACTATTAAAGTTCAGTTCACAATCTGTGCAATAAAGATTTATTTTCGTATATAGCCTTGTATTGTATCAACACCATGGAGCCAACTACTAAATATACTGTAGAAGTTTTTTTTTTTTAATATATCGGCATACTTTTATTATGATGCAATCAATATTTTCTTCTGATCCTCATTTTAATTGTGATGAAAAAAATGGAAGATGATTATTTGTCTATTTATTTATTTATTTTTGTGAATTCTGTTTATTTCCTCAGTGACAGCTAGGGGTGTATTTACCCCAGATCTGCCATGCACGCAGATGTTTAGCATCCATTCTGGTCAGCCTCAGCCATGATCACAGAGCAGGGAGGACCATGGCTTACCCGCCATGGAGGGGCCCCTCCCGGCAGGGGGCGAACCAGGAGAGGAGACCGCATCACCCTCTGCCCCTCCCCACTTATGTTGAGCTTTGTTTGACCGGGAGGATGGTGCGTCTGTTGGTGGCATCATCCTGCTCGTCACGAGGGGTTTTGACGTCTTGAGTCCCTAGGGCGCAGACGTGCAATGATGTCCAGCATGCGACGAGCACGCTCCCGTGTTCACCTGCAGGACGTCCGCCACCCAATTCTCATTGCTAGGTGCCCACTTCTATCATTCCCCCAGTCTCCACTGGGGTTGCTAGTGTGGCAGGCATATAACCCAACTCTCCCCAGGAGAGGAGAGCAGTCCTCCGGACGCTCGATCCCCATCTCCCCTGCCGACCCCTGGTGACCTGAGTCTATTCCCAAACCTGGGTCGCCAGTGTGGAGCGAGGTGTGGCATCCAGCACCTCAATCCTCAGTGCTACTGGGCCGTCGGGATTATTTGTTTATGAACTGCAGAAGTACACAGATGAGCAGCAATTTTACAAACGTAAAAGGTGCATAAGTTGTTGAAGGAAAAGCATACTCCTTTTGAAAAACAAATATACAGTTTATCACTGAAATACTTTGGGATACTTAGTACTTATGATTCTCTAAAATCACAATTCTAAATTTTAAAAAAAGTTCTTTTTACTTACTGTTTTGACAGTTAGTTGCTTTTGGTGCAGCATTAGCTACTGTTGGGCAATTTAAACCACAAACTGTAGTGAGAAAGAAATAATGTGACCTACTAGGAATTGAACCCAGGCCCCCAGAGTACCATTCCAGTGCTCTAACCACCGAGTTACAGGGTCATATGGTTGAACCTGGAGTTCCCAGACAGACTTCCTTGCTCTGCAACTAGGAATAATCAACATGACAGTTTGATGTTTTTGATGCCGGGTGTTTGCCAGGTGTTCAATGGCAGAGGGGGTTGTCCCGGTGGCTTTGAAAGAAGCACTGGTGAGACCCCTCCGGGAGAAACAATCTCTAGACCCTGACATCCTGGCGAATTACCATTCTATCTCCAGCCTGCCATTTTTGAGCAAGGTTGTTGAGAAACTCATGGCACAACAGCTCAAGGATCACCTTGTGTTCTTTGAGATCTACAAGCCATTTCAGTTGAGTTTTCGGGCCAGACGTAGCACGGAAACAGTGTTAGGGTGCATAATGATCTACTCAGGGCTAGAGATAGAGGAGACAAGTCAATTCTTGTTCTCCTCAATCTCTCTTCAGCCTTTGACACTGTGGATCACGTGCTGCTTGATCGGCTCTGTGAGTACTGTGGACTCGCCAGTGTTGTCATCAAATGGCTTGAGTCATATCTCTCTGACAGGGTGCGGCGGGTGGTGATGGTGAATTTCTCCTCCTCCTCCTCCCCAATGCCCACATGAAGTGCTGCAGGGCTTGATCCTGTCGCTGATGTTGTTCGCAGTGTACGTGCTGCCCCTGGGTGAGATCATTTGCTAATTCAGTGTGCAGTTTCACTACTATACAGATGATATCCAGCTATATTTGTCATTTGCGCCTGGAACATCGGATGCTGTAGACGTGCTAAACATCTATCTGGCTAAAATCAGTGACTAGATGTCCTCCAGCTGGATGAGACTTGAACCCGCATAACAAGACATAAGTGCTGGTAGTCGAGCCAGGTCGCGGGCGTGATGGGTTGCTACCTGGTGCGGACGCAGGTCTTTTCCTGGGGTCTGCTCCACTGGTGGCCTCCCCAAAGGTGCGCAATCTTGGTGTAATCCTTGATAGCAGACTGACGCTTGAAGGCCAGGTATAGTCTGTGGTCAAAAGTGTTTTTTACCACTTAAGGAATATCACTAGGATGAAGCCCCTCATTCCCCCTGAAGACCTGCCGACTCTAGTACATGCCTTTGTTACCTCTAGGCTCAACTACTATAACACTCTATACTTCAGGGTCATGAGAGGGATCCTCCGCAGACTGCAACTGGTGCAGAACGCAGCAGTCTATTTACTGACAGGCCTGTCCAAGTCACCCAAGTGACGCCAGTTCTGGGTGCACTGCTCTGGCTGCCAGTCAGGTGGAGGGTCCTTTTCAAGGTGGACTTGCTCACCTTTAAGGCCCTATACAGACTGGATCCTAGCTATCTGACTGAGCTCCTGACACCTGCAGCTCCTGCCAGCTTCCTCCACTCCTCGTCAAGGGGCCTCCTGGACATTCCCAGGGTTTGGCTCAAAACATCAGGTGATTGCGCTTTTAGTGTGGCTGGGCTGACCCTGTGGAACTCGTTACCATCTGCAGTCCGGGAGGTCCCCTCAATTGAGGTGTTTAAGCAGAGGCTAAAAGCCTTTTCTGCCTGGCCTTTCAGGAATAATCTCCTCTGCTCAACCGTCAGGTCTTGCTAATATCATATTTTTAAGACTGTGACTATCTATATATTATTCCCTTTTGTGTGTGCTTCAGAATTTTAGCCCTTTTAACTTATGTTTTCATGACCTGTACTTTCTTGCTGTTAGGGGCCTAGAGCCTCCACGAATTGGAGCCATATAAATAAAAGTTGCCTTGCCATTAGCCACTGCTAGGCAATTTAAACCACAAACTGTAGTAAGAAAGAAATAATGTGAATTACTGGGAATTGAACCCAGGCCCCCGGGACACTATCTGGGTGCTCTACCAACTGAGCTACAGGGTCACACGGTTGGACCTGGGGTTCCTGAACACACTTCCTTGCTCTAGTATTGCATATCCTGCAACTAGAAATAATCAAGATGACACAAATGACATGGGGACTGGGCTCAGCTTCCAGTGAGTCAGACATTATTTCTTTCTCACTACAGTTTGTGGTTTAAATTGCTTAGCATTGGCTAATACTGCACCAAAAACATCAGACTGTCAACCTGATTATTCCTAGTTGCAGGATATGCACTACCAGAGAAAGGAATTACGTTTGGGAACCCCAGGTCCAACCATGGCAGCCTGTAGCTCAATGGTTAGAGTACCGGGATGGTATTCCAGGGGCCAGGGTTCAAGTCCCAATACGTCACATTATTTCTTTCTCACTACAATTTGTGATTTAAACTGCTTAGCTCCCCCTTCACTGTATATTTCCTTGTACATCACAGCTGCCTAGCGTTAATCATTCATTTAGATGAATACTGTTACTTTTGATCACAGTTGCATATTCAGGTCAATAACTGTTAACCACTTCTATGAGGAAAAAGTTCCATCTCTATCTATCTGTCTGTCTGTCTGTCTTAGAGAGGGCATCATATGAGCATGAAGAAAGGAGACGACCAAAAATGTATACACAGTTTCAATCCGTTTCCTCAGTTCCATCAGCTAACAATTACTGATAACTGGCACTGCACTATGCCAGCAAGCAACAATAAAACATCATTTAACTAACCTCCTACAAACAAAAAAACAGCTTAAAATATGTATTCAAAAATCCTCACCCTCATCGCTTCTTTCTTCAAGCGCTTGCATCCTGAATTACTGCCTGCCTTGTAAATCGTGGCCAGGGTTGACTTTGGCAGCATTTTCATAAGGCATGGTCCAATTACAGTCTAATAGGTTATTGCACTGTATAGGGCCCTCAGTGTGATAGAACCCCTAGACAGTGCTGTAATATTCATTACTTACATAATCAGCACTTTATAATGGGCAATAGAGTTCGAAATAACCTGCAACTGTAACAAGCTGTTCAAAGCAATGAAAGCGTCTCTTCCACACTATAGGGTGACGCTCAATTCTGTATGCTGGGTTTCACACAAGACCCCACGTACCGCCCTGATTGACCCTACTTTGCACATAAATGATCAGTTTAGGAAGATGGAAAATAAACCAATAGGCAGATCTATATATTATATGACTAACTATTGTATATAGATACATTCAGGAGGAAAAAAACATCAGTGTGCTGATCAAAACCTTCTATTCAAAAATTCTATTAGTGTTCGTTCAACGCAGTCCATTGAAAAATTCTAAACATTCTATTCAAGGCTTCTCTTCTGTGTGGGCTAATATAGTACATTCCATTCAAAAATTCTATTAGTCTTGGTTAAACATTGTAGAATCGATTTAGCAAAGTTGGTGTTAAAACCTTGTTATCTGACCAATAGAAGCTCATTGCTCAAGCTTGCAAAACCACACGGGTTTCATCCTCAGGTGCTTCTTCAGACATTCTGTTCATGCTAGCTTTGTGCACACTCAAAATAGGCGCACATGTGCAATTAACATAAGGGACGTTAATTCTGAAAACAAAACAGTGCCCCTTCCCCCCCAGCATACCAGACCATTTCAAGCAAGTCTAATTGGAAAAAGGAAAGCACCAGTTTCACACAACGACAAAAAAAAGAGAGAAAAAAAGACACCTCCCCCACCCCAAGATCCACAGCTCCGAGGGGAGTGCTCTGGAATACTAAGAAATCTGCATTTGAAAGTGAAACAGTGGAAAGGTTCATCAATATCCATTCACGAAAACTGATCTGAGGCTGATTGGTTTTGCCAAGTTGTTTGCAGACCAGCAGAATAAATCATACTTACTACAGTATGTAAATGAAGTATCAGCATTGGGCCAATTATTTCCAAGTGCACTTGTTTTATTGCATAACTTGGGACTCAAAAGAATGGGGAAAAAAAAAAAAGCTGATCAAGGCAAAAGGGAAAAATGGATTTAGTAACTTTTTTTCTTTAAATAAACTATGCTAAATTGTTTGATACTTGGAAACTGACAGGCTCAGATGTGTACAGAACCAGGCTCAGGACCTCCACAGAGAGTCGAATACAAGTACCACAATCAGAGGCACTGGTCAGATTGAGAGAATTAGACAGCATACTATAAAGATATTTAACAAGTAGCACTCCCACCTCATAGCTAGCGCTGTGAGTGGGGGTGCTACTTTTTGTTTAAATAAATATGCTTTTATAGTACGCTGTCCTGTGTGGCGTGGTGCAGTCTTTTGCAGTGTAGCCGAGAGTTGCTATTCTTTTGAATTCTCCGTGTCAGAACAGAACAAGAGGATATGACATCATATATTCCACTAAATGACATCACTAGTAAGTGACAATGAATGCACTCCATGCGATGCTCCTAGGATAAAAAGATTAGCCATCCATCCCCACATCCCGCTCTCTTTCAGTTACATGGCCAGATGTGTGAACCCTGGATACAGTTGGAGCGGTTCCCAATGACGGATCTCAGACTTCAAGGGAGACGAGTGGATTAATATCCATGCCTACACCTCGCTCTGTTCACCAGCAGTATCTGCATCAGTACCATATTAGAACAAGACAAGCTTTCTTCCATTGTGAACCTTCTCACCCTTTCTCCCCCTCCCGCCCATCACAGCATGCTAAACAACCTGCCAAAGACAAACCACTGCCAGGGAAAGGTGTTGGCAGTGGCCACTGTTCCTCTCTCTGCGTCAGCCCTCGCCGCCAAGCATTGCCAAATGGCTCTCATTAGAACTGCCAACCAAGGTTCACTCGGGCCGGGGAGAGATCAGTTTGATCAACTGGCAGCAGCAGTGTGGGAGCTGACCTACCTGCCAGTCTCATTCAACATAAAGAAAACAGAGAAACATAAAAACATAGACTTTGACGGCAGATAAGGACCACTTGGCCCACCCAGTCTGCCCATTTCCCTACCTACTGGATAAGCTGCAGATTCTAGTTAACCAACAGCCTGAGGAAGTTCAACTCAACACGTCCCCTTGAAGGATGGCTAATCCAGGTACAATATTTCAACAGGTCTAAACTAAGGGCTCCATTTTGCTGTAGATGAATGTTTGTTTTTCTAGATTACCAATGTATTTATTTTCTCAGCATTGCAGGATACAATAGTTAGCAAAACATGTGAGGGTTCTGGTATTCACAGAAATCACAGTTACGTAAGAACTTACCGTAACAGTAGATCTTCGAGAGAGGTTCCTGCAGTAGGTCTTCACATATAGGACTGCACCCCTGGCATCAGGACCATGGCAAACTTTTAGCTTAAGTAATCCATATGGGGAAATTTCCGGCGTCACATTATGAGATGTCAGCGTGACACTATATAGGGGCGGTCCCCACACCCACCCTCCAGTTCTCCCACCGGAAGATCCCGGAAAGGGGAATGGGAGAAAGGAGTATGCTCCTTGAGCCTGAAGCTGCTGAAAAAACAGGAACCTGGAACATGAAAGGAGAAACAGGAGACCCACTGCAGGAGCCTCTCTTGAAGATCTGCTGTTACAGTAAATTCTTACGTAACTGTAATATCTTACTTCGAGAGGGTTCCTGCAGTAGGTCTTCACATACAGGACCGAATATCAAGCAGTCAAGAGAACCGAGAGTTGGAGACCGAGGTCCAGGAGGTGGAAAAGTCTACACCCTGGATAGGACAAAAGGCCTTGAAGGATGGCAAGACCAAAGCTGGCCCTGCATCTAGAGGCAATGTCCAGGTTATAATACTTGAAAGTATGGACTGTACTCCAGGTGGCCGTAGCACAGATATGAGAAGCAGACATGTTCCGAAAAAAGGCAGCAGAAGCGGCCATGCCACATGTAGAGTGTCCTTTCACCTCCCCCGGAAGGGGTTTCTCCTACTTTAGGTAAACGTATGTGATTGGGTTAGCCAACCATTTGGATAGGCACTGCTTGGAAATCACTGTGCCCTGGCGCTTATGTGCGAAAGTGACAAACAACTGATCAAACTTGCACACCTCCTTTGTCTGTGAAACAGAATATCTCAGAATTATGTGCATGTCCAAAGTGTGCAACAGGTATTCCCCCATACTGGAATACTGAGGGTAGTAAACCAGCAGTTGAAAATCCTGGTTCAACGTAAATTCCGGAACCACTTTTTGAAGAAGAGGGATTAGTCCACAGAGCCACTCGGTCTCTGTGGAAAATTAAATAAAATTCCTTGCAAACGAGGGCCTGAAGCTCTGAAATCCTTCGAGCTAAAGTGATCGCAACTAAAAAAGAGCACTTTCCAAGACAAATAGTGCATGTCACAGCTTGCTGCTGGCTCAAAAGGGGTCAAAATGAAAGCTTCTCTTAAAAAAAAAAAAGTTTAGATCGGGGTGGGGCCTGACTATGGACTGGAGCTTTCAAGTAGAGGATCCCTTTAAGAAAGGTTTTTGAGACCTCCAACTGCGCAAGGTTTTTGCCATCCACCAGAAAAATATAAATGCAAGAGGTACTCTAGGACCCTGGGCAAGAGAATGGGTCCAGGCCCCTGGCTGTCGCCCATATGGAGAATCTCTTCCACTTCATAGCATATGCTGTTCTGGTGGAAGGCTTCCTGGCCTCCACCAAAACTTGGTCAACTTGTGAGGAGATCCCAAAATGCAAGACAGCTACGTAAAAGTGCCACGCATGCAAGTGAAGAGATTTGAGGCCCGGATGCACCAGGTTGCCCTGTTCCTGCGTCAAAAGGTTGTGAAGGAGAGGAAGAGGTACTGGAGGTTCCAATACCAGCTGTTGAAGCAGGGGGGAACCAAATCTGCTGAGGCCAGAGAGGAACGATGAGAATCATGCAAGCTCCCTCTGCAGGATTGGAAAGGGAGGAAAAGTGTACAGGAACCTCCCTGTCCAACAGAGAGACAGCGCATCTCAGCAAAAAACACCAGGCCCGGGAACGAGTGAGCAAAAGTTGGGTAGTTTTGCATTGGATGGGGAGGCAAAGAGATCTATTTCTGGCCTTCCCCACAGATCGAACCAATCTTCTACTACCTTCCGCTTTAGTTCCCACTCGTTAGCCTGCATGATGGTGTGGCTGATACTGTCCACCAGAACATTGTGAATGCCCGAGACATGGACTGCTTTCAGGAATAGGCCGTGCTGGACTGCCCAGTAGCACACCTGCATCGCCTCCCTGCAAAGGGGGTACGACCGGGTACCTCCCTGTTTGCTGATGTACCAGACCATGGCTGTGTTGTCGGTCTGGACCCTGAGTGTCCCTGGGCATAAGAGGATCAAGAATGCCTGCAGAGCATAGAGCACGACTCATCTCCAGAATATTTATGTACAGATGAACTTCTTGCAGAGACCATTTCCCCTGGGTTCAGTGGTCTCCTTGGTGGGCTCCCCAACCCTGACCCAAAGCATCCATCGTGAGGGTCATGGAAGGAAGAGGGGGTTAAAAGGCCCCCCACCCCAAGGAGAGGCTGGACAACTCCTGCCACCAGAGAAGATCAATCTTCATGCTGCTAGAGACCAGGGCCCTGTGATCCAGGTCATCCGAGCGTTGATCCCACTGGACCCAGATTGTCCACTGGATCACCCTCATGTGCAGTCTGGCCAAAGGAACTGCGGAAATAGCCGCCACTATTAGTCATAGCAGAAGGAGAACAGAGCAGGCTGTGGTCCGAGAGTTGGCTACAGCAAAAGCTTGTTGTATTAGGGTGTCTGCTGTGTCCAGAGTAAGAAAGGCCCTGCCCTGGACCGTATCCAGCACTGCCCCTGATAAATTGGAGGTGCTGGGAGGGTGAAAGATGGGATTTGGGGTAATTCATTGTGATGCCAAGGTGGGGGGAAAAAGGTTCAGGGTGATGGAGAGTGACTCCTGCAGACTGCCCTGAGACGGGGCTGACAAAAGTCAGTCATCCAGGTACAGGAAAACAGAACTTCCTCTATGGTGTAAGGCTGCTGCCACCACCACTAGGCACTTGGTGAAAACCCGAGGTGCTGAGGAAAGGACAAAGGGGAGAGCCTTGAACTGGAAATGGTTCCCCTGGAAAGTGAACTTGAGATAGTGGCAGTGGGTCGGGAGGATAGGGATATGAAGGTAGGCATCCTGCATGTCCAGCAAACAACGCCACTGATCCTTGAGGAGCAGACCTAAGAGTCCCTGGAAAATAAGCATATGGAACCTCTTGTATTCTATGAAGAGGTTCAGCAGGCTGAGATCCAAGATGGGTCTGAGATCGCCCATCTTTTTGGGCACCAGGAAGAAGTAGGAGTAATTCCCCCTTCCTTCCTGTGCAGGAGGAACCGGCTCTATGGCTGACTTGACAGGAGAGCCTGAATTTCATCTCTGACTAGAGGAAGATGACTTGACAGGTAGTGGGACCTGCCCGGAGAATTGTCCGGAGGTCTGTCCAAGCACTCTATTAAGTGACCTCTTGCAATTATCTGTAAGACCCAAGCATCTGCCATTATCACCTCCCACTCTTGGAGATAGAGGGAGAATCTTCCCTCCACCGGTTCCATTGGAAGACCTGGAGGAGGTAGAGGGGACCTCCTTGAGTTAGAAGGCAGAGGGGAGGGCCGCTTTAGTACCTCACGCAACCTTTGGGGATTTGGCTTGGGGAGTCTGGGCACCAGACCCTGTGGCCTGATGCTTGCCCTGGCATCTAGCTTGGAGTTGTCTGTTCCACCTTTGCTGTGGGCAGTAAAAAGGCTGCTTGGGTTTGGGACTGGAGCAGTATGGAGAACAAACATTCCAAATGGATCTGCCACTCTCCTGTAGCTTGGTGATATCTTTAGCATTGCCGCCAAACAGGACAGAGCCCCTAGAGGGTGAGTCCAGGAGGGTGGCTTGGACATCTTGTGCCAGACCTGCTATGCACAGCCTTGCCAGCCATCTCAGGCAGATGCACGAGGTAATGCAGCAGCCAGATCCACAGAGTCGTAGGTGGCTCACAATGCGTGGCGACAGGAGGACTTGGTGAGTCTCACCTTGTCGAGAAGTCTGTTCCTGAGCTCCTCATCTGTGACTGACTGGAGCTCCAATTCCAGATTGGCTAGAGAAGATTTCTGGAACAAAATCACGTGTATCATGTAATTGAGAGACCTAATGGTGCAGGTAGAGGAAGCATAAACCTTGCAGTTATATTGGTCCATTTGTTTGGACTCTTTGTCTGGAGGAGAGGCACTTAGATGCTTTGGCTGAGCTGACCTGTCATGGACTGCTGTGATAACTATGGAATCAGCTTTCTAGTGCACAGTGAGGTGGGGTGATATGTCCTGTTGGCCTTTTTGAGACCGCATGGATGGATGATGGTTGTTGCCAAATGGTGGACGTCGGGTCCTCATGCGGCCACATGCAAGGAGGTATGGGTAAGGGGTCTGCATTGGTCAGAAACACTTTCTTTCAGGATCCAGCTTCTGAGATGCCCATCCACAAGCCTAGCAGATTGAACGAAGAAGCTCCGCAAAAGAAGGATCTTCTGGCGGAGATTTGGCAGACTCCTTCAGCTGAGGCTTGATGGGGGTGCGGGTCCCCGAGCTGGCCTAAGATACTGAGTCTGTCTCAGAGTCAGACGACTCCAGTCTACTTTGGAAAGATGCCTTGTCCTCAATGGCCCTGTGTCCAGGAAGGGCCCTAGGTGGACGCCTGTTAAGAGTCTCTGTCTAACAACTGATGGTTGACCGGGAAGGGGCTCCCAGGAACCGCTATGGGGGTCAGGGTGGAAACTATGACTGGTTGCAGGTGACCTAGCTCCTGCAGGAGCTGGGATTTGATGTCCTTCCTCCATGCAAGGATAGGCCCTGGGGAATCGGCCTGCGACCTATCCAATGCCAGAGGCTGTGGATTAGGAGGCAGAGGCTGGAAGCCTGGGTACCTCGAGGGAGGATATGAGGGGTAATCAGGAGATTGGGAGCAGAAGTGTCCAGCAGCAGGCCCACGGGACCTGGAGTCCCAGCTGATGCCCCAGAAGGGCTGGGCGGAGGCTCCAGCATCAGAACAGGCGGGGCGGATGGGGCACCCCGTCCAGAGGCCATCACCGTGTCGGAAGGGATGTCGACAGGTGAGGAGTTAGTCGTCAGCGGAATAAAAGAACCCCTTGCCTGGTCCAAATGAGGTAAGGAGTCTAGGAAAGGAGACCCCCTCATTAACAGGCCCACCGAGGAAGCAAGGAGCTCGGAGAAGAGGCCTGAGGTTGGGGAGGATGCCCCCCCGAGCAGACATATTCGTGTCCCAGAGATCCAGGGAAAATGAAAGGTCGGACTGGGTCAGAGGAATGGAGGAGTTCTGGAAGGGAGAACCCTCTCAGGAAGAAAGGGTGCCTGGAAGCTGGCTCTGTTCGACATCGGGTGAGTCTGAAGGAGCCGACGTAAGGGTAAGCCTTGGCCAGGCAGTTGATGGGCAGGCTGACCGGCTGCGACCGAGTGGATGTCGGAGAAGCTGGCATCTGACTTATCAATAGAGGTTGAATGGACTACAGACGAGCTGGAGTCCAGCTTATCGATGAAGACTGGAAAGGGCACCACAAACCACACAGGGGTTGTGTACAGACCCCCATGTCAGGGGGAGGGAATGGACAAGGATATGATAGAAGGCATTCTTAGAATGGCAGAGAAAGGGGAGATACTGTTGATGGGAGACCTGAATATGCCAGATGTTAACTGGAGCACATTTGCTGCTGCCACATCCAAGAGCAGGGCCATTCTTAATGCCCTACAGGTGACAGGCCTCAGACAGCTAGTTTCAGAACCCACTCGTGAGGGAGCAATCTTAGACCTCGTACTCTCAAGCGGGGGCAGTGAGAGGATCTCAGATCTAGAAGTGGGTTGCCATCTGGGGACAAGTGACCATCAAACAGTGTGGTTCACATTAAACTCCGCTACAGAGTCAAGCCATACAAAAGTGAGGGTACTGGACTTCAGGAGGGCTGACTTTGGCAAGATGGGAGAGTGCCTCAGAAAAGCACTAGCAAACAGGCTAGAAGGAGGTGTGGAGCAACAATGGGGAATCATCAAAACTGCCATCACAGAGGCACCAAGCCTTTGTATGAAGCAAATAAACATATCAAAATGAAAGAAAAGCCACTATGGTTCTCAAAAGAGGTGGCTGTGAAAGTCAGGAAGAAAAAGATAGCATTCTGGAAGTATAAGGAAACACAGAAAGAGCAGGACAGAGAGCTGTACCAGTTAAGGCAGAAGGAAGCAGGGAGGGAAGTCAGAATAGCAAAGGCCCAAACTGAGGAAAAGATAGCCAACTCAGTTAAGAAGGGGGATAAAACCTTTTATAGGTACATCAGAAAGCGTAGGAAGACAAAGGGAGGGATAGTGAGGCTGAATAGAAAGAACAGTGGGTTGGCAGAGGGAGACAGTGAAAAAGCAGGGATACTGAACGAATATTTCTGTTTAGTATTCACAAAAGAGGAGGGGGAAGTGCCTAATCCAATTAACAGAAGCACTCTTGATAGGGGGGTCGATCCCAGTCCTTTCACAGAAGAAAGGGTTCTGCAAGAACTCCTAAAACTGAAGGTGGACAAAGCAATGGGGCTGATGGAATTCACCCCAGAATTCTAAAAGAATTAAGGGGGAACTAGGAAACCACTGGCAACTCTTTTTAATAAATCATGGGAGGATGGTGTGGTACCCGAGGACTGGAGGAAGGCGGATGTGATTCCCCCTCACAAAAGTGGGACCAAGACAGAGGCAGGAAACTACAGACCTGTCAGTCAGACCTCTGTGGTAGGGAAAGTGATGGAGTCACTTCTGAAGGAAAGAATAGTTGAGTACCTAGAGGCCAGTGGGGCACAGGACCCAAGGCAGCATGCTGTGTAACTCTGGTCCAGGAGTCCAACAGAACAGGATTAAGCTCTAAGAGGCTGCAACAGGCCCACAGTTGGTCCTGGTGCTAAAATAAAAACGGTGGAACCTCAATTAACATTTTGTTAGAAGTCTCAACAACAGTTCAAAAGTTTCTCACTCACCGATGTCTGTGCAGTCTTCCTCCTCAAGTCTGACATTCCCCCTTTGACAAAACTCATCTGCAATCTTGTTCACGTTTTTGGCCTCCACAAGGTTATTAAATTGATTAGTTTTTCATCATACATGATTTGGAGTCATACAGGAGCAAGCAGTACGTGTGCACCTGACAAGCAGCCCCTCTGCAATGCTTTGGCTGTGCTAAAACACTGTAATCCATGTTATCCTTGTCATTACAGTCACTTAATGTATCCAGTGTGTATCCTATACTGTGATGTAAAGTAATGCACTGCAATTTGTACGTAATGTTATCTCTGTATCACTCTATGTATGGCATGGAACCTTTGTAAATGAGTCTTTGACTCAAAGGTCTTTCTGAATATCCCAATAAATAAATAAAATAAAAATTCCAAGACTCCATAGCTGCTGGCAGTGGGGGTTGAAGAGCTTTCAACGGGTCTGAGTGGGATAGAACCAGGTCCATCTTGTAAATGAGCTTTGCTCAACGATGTTCGCCTGGATAAATAAAGATTTTGATTGATTGAGAACCAGTTGGGAAAAAGTTTAATACTCTCTGCAATTATGGGGGTAGTGTGATCTGGGTCAGGATAAAATAACGTCCTTTACCTCGGTCCAGTGAGGGTCCTGGGAGTGTGTGTGCCCCAGCGCCTAGCGTAAGTTAAGCTGGTACACCAGTTAATTGACTCTTGATTCTATTAGCAGCTCCTTGAGCAGACAGGATGATAGCAGTGTCCTAATGAAAGACATCACATCCCCCCACTCATAGAATTTGATGGCAGATAAGGACCGCATGGCCCACCTAGTCTGTCCATTTTCCTACCTAACAAATAAGCTGCAGATCCTAGTTAACCACCAGCTTACTTCCTCCTACCCCCCCCAACTAGGACTGCCTTATGTCTGTCCCATGCATTCTTGAATTTCCCCACTGTTCTTGACTCCACGACCTTCTCAGGGAGGCTGCTGCATGCATCCACAACCCTCTCTGTGAAAACATACTTCCTCACATTACCTCTAAGCCGTCCCCCTCTATCTTCAAATTGTGCCCCCTTGTTCTTGCAAATCTCTTTTTCTGAAAGATGCTACCCTCTTGGACTTTGTTGATTCCCTTGAGGTACTTGAAAGTTTCTATCACGTCCCCTCTCTCCCTTCTTTCCTCAAGGGTATATATATTAAGCTCCTTTAGTCTTTCTTCGTATGTTTTCTGGTGCAGACCCTGCATCATTTTGGTTGCCCTTCTCTGGACAGCCTCCACTCTGTCTATGTCTTTGTGGAGATGGGGTCTCCAGAACTGCACACAGTACTCCAGATGGGGTCTCATCAACTGTCTGTACAGAGGGATAACAACTTTCTGTTTTCTACTATTGATGCCTCTCCCTATGCATCCCAGTATCCCCCCAGCCTTCCTTACTGCCTTCTCACATTGCTTGCCCACCTTTAGGTCATCTGATATAATCACTCCTTCAAGAAGGCTTACTGCCCGAATGTTCATGGCCCATTGCACATTCTCAAGGGCTTCCAGTCGGGTGTGGAGGTGTGTTGTTTCAGTGACCATTTTACTGAAGGTAGCCTGGGTGCAGATAGAGCAGTCATCCACATTTGCCTGTTTCTGTCCTTGGCCATCTGTCATTCCCAAAGTCTCACCATACTGAAATTTGGTATTAACAGATTCTTCTGGGTGAGAAGTGTGAGTGGTGTTGGTTAAGCACTTCAGATTTTGTCTTTAAATTATTTAAAACAGCATCTGAATCGGAGTTCTGATGAAGTGGCTAAAAACACATCACGCCGCGTGCTCAGCTCTCTAGCATCCCCCATGGCAAACAATCTGAGTTGCCTGGGCACCAATTAACAAGTTGGCAACTTGAGTTCATTCTCTGTAACAGGACATCTGTCTGTAAGCGGAGGAGGTAGGAGCATTCCAATACTCTCCTCCTCCGGGGAGGGACGGCTGCAGCGCTTCACTGCCCTCATGTTGTCAGTGAGGTAAAGGAAATACTTAGGTAAAGAAGAAGGGATGGTAACAAGGCATGCGTGTTTGTCCATGGTGACCTCATGCATTTTGGTACCACTGGTGAGGAAGGAAACAGTGGCATTCCTCAGACAAATGATGGCACATCCGAACGTGGTTACCTTGTTGTTTGCCCTGACTCAACCCCCTCCTTTACACGCTGGATTCAGTCTCCTAATGTGCTAGGCTGCCATCTCAGGCCCTACCATGGGGATACTCAGAAGACATAATCAGGTGGTGGTATGGGAAGGTGATCACTGGCTCCTCAGGCAGGTGCGGGGATTGAGGTAGTCACGAGGATGACTGGAGGTAGGTAGCTACACAGCATGTCCCCAACTACTGTTTTAATCTTTATTGATTTTGGTATCTGTGTCTGTTGCAATGGTTGCTTGCTACTTCCACATAAAATACTGGCGTCCATGACAAATGAGAATAAGAATACTGGGGGACTCAAAGTGCCAGGCATGCCCCCAATCATGGTTTCAATCTGCACTGATTTGGCGGGGGTGGGGGTCAGTATTCCCACCTACGAATAAGAAATCTATGATAGATGAGAACACATGACCCGTCAGGTGTATCCATAACCACTGCTATAAGGTGTACTAACGTGTGTGTGTGTGTGTGTGTGTGTGGGGGTTACTTCTACATAAGAATACAGAAATCCATGTCAGACGAGGACACACACACAGAATATCTGACAGCGAAGTGTCATATACAAGGAAATATAACCACTGGGGGACCTAACATACTCATAAAGCCAAAAGGCCGAAGGACGAGTGGCCTCTGTGAAACTGTTGGCCTCAAGTTGGTAATATTTCACGAATGTTTGAGACTTTGCCATCAATCAGATATTTTATATATTACATATGGAAGGACACAAAATAGATTGTTTATACATTTTATTATAGTTGTATTGCAGTAAGGGGATTGTTACACATGTTAATATTGTTGCAATCAGGTGCATATTTTGCGTCTATGCTTGTAGTAGTTGGTGAATGCGTTGTTTATTTCTTTGTAATAAGCTGGTGTAGCTTTATCAGAAGTACATATATTAGTTAGCTAGTTATCAGCTATGAGGCAATATCTGATGTTTTTTCATATGGGAAAAAGTCCCACCCATGTAACTAACACTCTCTCTCTCTCTTTTTCATGGGTAATTCACTAACGCACAGGCAAGAGGTATTTTGAGGGGACTGTGTTAATGCCCTTGGGATGGGAAGTGTGTTGGGGCCTTGCTACCACCTATGGTGTAAATAAATCATAGCCAACTCAGCACCCAGCAAAACGTATCAAGACAGCCAAGAAAACGTAGGACCTCAGCAGAGTGCTACAATATGATACCATCGAGTCACAAAAAAATAATGAAGGAAAAAAGAAAGGAAATAAAGATTTCTAACTCAGTGTCTGCC
Source organism: Neoceratodus forsteri (assembly GCA_016271365.2). Taxonomy (NCBI): domain Eukaryota; kingdom Metazoa; phylum Chordata; order Ceratodontiformes; family Ceratodontidae; genus Neoceratodus; species Neoceratodus forsteri. The sequence goes on along the minus strand of CM028131.1, from coordinate 150,996,061 downwards.
AATTTGCTTGCACTAGTAAAAATTCTGTATCAGGGCTATAAAACAAAGAAATGCAGCTAAGAAAAGACCCTGGACACTGCAGTCAGGAAGAAAACAAATTTCATTTACAAATCATAGCAAGCAGCTGACCTAAATCTGCTCTAGTAATGAAGACTAAAATTTACAAATGATAAACTACAGGCCAAAATTACCCGATAAGGTTTATAAAGATGCCATAACAGCGCCGTGATTAATAAGCAGCTACTGTCCGTCTCCTGCAGCACCCCCATCTTCTCCTCCAATCCCCTTGCTAAAGGAAGAAATGCCTTCAGCACTGAAAGTGCGTCCTCCTCCGCAGGCATCATATGCCAGAGCCCCAGTGCAGCGATGATCTATGTGCCATTATTATGTTGTGTGGGATCAACACCAACATTTTTTGCTGCAGATTCCCAGGAGGATGACACAAGCAGCCCAGCTAAAAACTGCTTCGCTACTACACTGCTGTTTTAATTGGGCATTTTTTGTGTTGTTGAAAATACAGTAGAACAGAATACAATATACATTTACACAGTGCCTACCAAATAGCTCTCAAAGAGCTAAGACAATGCAATGAGTTAAATGCTGGTAGTACAGGGACTGTAGAACAGAACCGAATTTGGATTTATGGGGTCAGCATGTCGGCCCAGTGGTAGGGTTTTGGCTCATGACGCTAGAAGACTGGGTTCAGGAATATGGTTGGGTCGTCAGGCGCTAACTGGGGGAGGAGGATTTAGCATCCCAGAGGACACCTTCTTCCTCTGAGGAGGGAAACATTCTCCATGACAATACTGCCACATTGGTGACTACAGGTGACTGTGAGGTGGGAGGGAAGTCGCTGACGTCTGCATGCTACATAGCTTTGCGTACTCCCCCATGATCTCCTTCACGGTGATGACCCAATGTGGTTGGGGAGAAATGAAGGAAAACAACTCTATGCCAGCAGAATGAATGGCCTGGTACACTCGGGCCTCACGCAGCCTACTCGCTGCCTCTCCCTACCCACTTACACAGGAGGCTTCCTGCCACGTCCTAACCCCCCCTCCCCCCACACACACTTCCCTGGGGGGATAGCTGAAGGACTACTAGAGCTTGCTGGGACAAAGGTGCCACTATAGCAGTGGAGCGGTCAGGGGTGACAGGGTTGGGCAACTGCATGGGGCACGAGAGAGGTGGGATTGTGCCAAGGAGGAAAAACAGAAAGTTAAAAAAATTATTTGGATTTACACAGTGGCTTTCATACGCACACTCTTACAGTGCTTCACAAAACCACAAGTTAGATACTGGTAGTGCAAGGACTGTAAACCAAGCAAGCAATACGACATGACATGGCATTGGCTGTACTGGGATGACATCAAGTGGCAAAGTAAGGCACTTAGCCACAGGCCAAGTGCCTTCAGCCCCGGAAGTGCAGCTGTCCCAGTATCCAATGGTCTGGAATGTCTTTTTTTGCACTGATTAGAAAGGATTATACTTGTTGAAATGAAGAGAAATGACAAATTTGTATGCATGTAACTCAAGAACAGAGGAATTTAATGGAAAATCAATGTGTTTGGAAAAGTAGTCCCAAACTCAGGAGGGGTGGGTAAAATAAAATGTATTAAATCACATTAGGGCACTTTTAAAAGGGTAACCAAAATAATAAATTTGTTGCCATCAATGAAGTTTCCTGGTGCAATAAAACCCTAACAACCCCAGCACACAGTACACCCCAGGATAACAAATAGCAGGTAGCTCTCAGTCCCATCCCTGCCTCCCTCTACCTGCAACCACTTCTCCCAGGACTTACATGTCCCACAAGGTTCCCCACATATTACCCCCCAATGGCAGTGCCTGGAAAGAGAAGGCTGCCCCGAGACACTCATCCAGATTTGGGGCTGAGCATCCTCAGCAATGCTGTGGGCCAGGGCAGAAGGGCTTCATTTGTGCCTGCACTGCCATGTTTAATCTTTTCCTCCCCAGGCTTCCCCTGTTACTGCATGCTGTGTGGAGGCACACATATGCGGAATCAGCCCCGCAGTTCCCTGCCTTCTCACCGCTCATACTGCACTGCCAGCAGGCCTCCACCTGGTTGCAGTAGACAGCAGAGCGGCAAACCTCCCCTCCGCAAAGCAGTCCTTTGGACACTTACTCTTCTCCCCTCTTGGCCGATACCCGGCACCCTGAGTCTGCTCCCAAATCCAGGTCGCCGGCATGGTAGGAGGCAGCACTAACATGGAGGCACCAGGTCGGCAAAATATGCTGATTGGGAATTGAAGTTACATTGTTTAAAAAAAAAAAATCTTCAACAATATTTTGATTATGCGTATAATAGTTCATGTGTATCTTATGGTTAGGAGTTTCTTCTCAAGTACTTTGTGTGCCAGAAGTGTTCAGCTTCACCTCACAGTTCTCTCACCCACAGGACTCGAGAATGCAGTCTTATAACCACATGAGACAAAGAACTGTACATGTACTGTAAAACAGATAACAGAATGGAAAAGAACACACACAGGACTGTTCGTGCACACAATGTACTGCAAAGCCCCTTACACAGCAGTGAGTTTCAGCAGAGGCTGGTAGTTCAGGAACTGAACGTAGTACGCATGCAGCAGTCACTAATAATAGTAATGTAAGGGATAACGCATGATAGCGTGTGCGGTTATAAGGGAATAATACATGTCTATGCTGGTTATTAAGCACTAGGCACTGCTGAGTGCCACAAACACTGGAGAAGAGCATAATTCGCTTATGAGCACAAACCCAGTAGTGCGTTACCCCACTTATAAAAAATGAGCTTTTATTTGTTAAAAAATCAGTAGTTCAGGTGAGGTGTGCAAGTCTCAGACAATAATCAATGGTCATATGACATGTTTCTACTGTAACCCCCCTGCAAATGGGGGTTCCCAAAAGACTTCCAGGAGCTTGCTTGAATGCTCCAAGCCTGAATGGTGTTTGGCGTTTAAGCCATTTATCAGTGAGTGTTTTTAGAGCCTCTGGTACTATCTCTTTAAGAGCTGTCTGCTTGCAGACATAATTAGTTTGTATGGGGGGGACTGTGTGCTTCTCTGTTTGAGTACCACTCGAGCTGCTGCCAATTCACTCCATTTTTGCAGTCACTAGGAGTGCAAAGGGAACCTATCTGAAAGATGTAACTGTTTGCCAGAAATCATTTACAGTAATAATGAAATTACAGTTTGTCTAACCTGCTTTCTTTGCAGTCAGAACTGTGTCCGCCCTAGTTCCCCATTCTGGTTTGAACTGCTGAACTGGACCAATCAGTGTGGGGTAAGCTAGCTCTAAAATGGTGCCTTGGACGAATCAGAACTTGGACTCATAATCTGAGCCAGCCACAAGAGGATTGTATGGGCAGTGACTCTGGGAGATGTAGTTTAGACTTGCGCACCTTTTGGACCAACAGCAGCAGTCTATTGTGAGTGACAGCCAATCCAGTCAAGAACTGGGAGGAACTCAAAGGAAGTGCCCGATTTTGTCTGTTGGAGTTTCAGTTCAGCTCTGGGTGAAGGAAAGAAACCCTGTGCTCCTTCAGTTGCACAGTTTCAGTCAAAAAAAGCGTGTAAGGCCCAGAGTTCCGGTCTGCAGCTTGTGTAACTGCTTGTTAGGACTGAATCAGTCCTGTGAAAAGAATCAAAGGATCTCTGAAGAGTAGAAACCAGGCTCACCCTGTAGAAGACCGGAGAAATTGTTGAATTGCACTCGGTCTGTCAGGAACTGAATCTGCTGTGTGTTCTCCCGGTATTGTGCAGTAGTGCGATCGGGATAGAGAAGCAGCCTGCCTGGTATAGTACTTTCTTTTGCCATATAAATGTGTGAGGAGACTCGTGGAGCTCAAGAGTAGCCCTGCTGACATTGAAGGACCCTATCTTGTTTGGAGGTCGTGAGTACTAATTCAGGGTCGCTCCCTGTTGAATTGCCACAATAAATCCAAATGGAATCACTGTACTGCTGACTGTTTAAACTAATTTTTCTTTTCTCTGTGGGAAAGGGCCCCTACCAGCTGCCACGGTTTGGACTAGCCACTAGGGCTTGGGTACCCAGGGACAGTAACTGGTAGGGATAGGCCTGTGCACAGAGCCATAGGTAGATAGTAAAGTGATAAGCTAATTAACCTGATTTCCCCCTGTCCTTGTTATATCCCCCTAAATAAATCAGAGCTGCTTGTTTCAGCAAAGTTATACTGCCTGAGGTATTTGTCTATGTTAAAGTACTGTACTGTGATTGTTGCACTGTATCTTATTTCACAGGAGGTCCCAGTGCCGGAACTGGTCCTGGGGGTAAGTGTATACTGTGAAGGTAATTCTGATATATTGTGTGGGCCACTAGTGGGAAGAAAGGGGGGTTGCAGTGTCCCAGAGGGCTGTGACCAAGTAAGTTTAACTATTGCAAACCCTGACCTCTGGGTGGAGGCACCAGCCATTGGATCCAGGCCCCTCAACCTGTTAGTGGCAAATCAGGCAGGGGTAGTAGCCCCTGGGATAGCGCCATCTAGGGGTTACACTACCAATGAAGTTACAGGCTTTTCATGGCTTATTTTTTTATAATCAGTCCTAATGCATTAGAACCTGTGTTAACAAGAGAGGTAGTGTTGGCTGGGACAGTGCTGACCGACACTAGTAACTTGTCGTCCTTGCATCCAGTTCCCAGTGAAGTGACCACACTGCGTTCTCAAGAATGGCTACCAACTAGCCTAACACAGGATGACAATGCCCACCACTTTTGTTTGTTTATACTCCCCACCACCACCTTTTCTGGCTATCAACTTTACTCCTTCTCCAGGTTGCACGTGAAAAAGGGACATTCTGTCTCGTCGGGCTCACCCAGTTACCAAAATTCAAATAGAAAAATATGTCAACAATCAGCAGCCCTGAGTATCCTGAGCTCTCTGGCTCCAAGCTTTACTAAGCCCTAAAGGCTCCAAAGTTAACCCTTTCTAAAGATAACTGTTTAGGAAAGGCCCAACTTTAGAATGGTTAAAGCTAGAAATATTGCCAAACTTTTAAAAGTATTGATAATGTGTCTCAATAAAACTATTCTGGGGTTAAAAATCTAATTTTTTTGTTATGAAAACTTGGAGTCAGTGCAAAATAAACAGGTTACTCACCTGTAACAGTAGTTCTAGGAGTGGTATATGTTGTTCATCCACACTCTCTGGCATGTCCCTTTCCCCTTTAAATCTGGCCGGAAGTCTTCAAGCTGGCTCCTCCCACCCACCCGGGTGGTATATACCTCGGCTCCGCCTCATGATGCCAGATCTTAGCCCACTGGAAGCAAGATGATGCGCCTAAAGCTGGGTAGTTCGGGTGGGAGCATGTGGATGAACAACATATACCACTCCTAGAACTACTGTTACCGGTGAGTAACCTGTTCTTCTAGGAGCGTGGATATGTTGTTCATCCACACTCTCTGGCAGACTCCTAGCAGTTCTCCGGGAGGAGGGAGGCAAGGTGCACACCCCCTACTTAGAAAACAGAGATTGGAGAACCGAGGCCCCAAAACCAGCATCGCGACGTGACTCCAGGTCGATCTGGTAATGAAGGTGTTTGCTGTCTTCCAGGTAGCAGCCCGGCAGATTTCCTGGATAGGGATGTCCCTGGAAGCAGCCACCGATGCAGCAGTATGATGGGTAGAATGAGCTCTTATCCCTCTGGGAGGTTCCTTACCCGCCAACTCATAACACAGACCTATGCATGATGTAATCCATCTTGCAACAGTCCGTTTGGCTGCAGGTCTGCCAGAAGCGGCTTCAGCGTAGGTGACAAACAGCTGGCGAACCTCTCCCCAAATTTCCGCCATCCTCTCCTTGTAGTAGGAGAGAGCACGTCTAAGGTCCAGGGTATGGAGCCTGTACTCGGCGTCCGAGGTGTAGTTAGGGTAGAATACCGGCAGAGTCAACACCTGGTTAAAGTGAAACTCTGACACCACCTTCGGAAGGAATTTCGGCTGGGGTCGCAGGGCAACTTTGTTCCTGTGAAAGACCAGATAAGGGGAGTCCACCAAGAACACCTGTCCTTCTGGCTGACGTGATAGCCACCAGGAAGGCAGGCTTACACGACAAGTGTGAGAGCGCTCACTTGTGCATGGGTTCGAATGGCTTGCTCATGAGCTTAGCCAAAATCAGCAGAAGATCCCACAGAGGTGGAGGTTCACGCACCAGAGGGGATATGTGATCTAGGGCTTTGAAAAAGTGCCCGACCACTGTCTCCTGTGCCAATGTCGACTGACCGGCCTGCACCCGGTAAGCAGAGATGGCTGCTAGGTGCACCCTAAGGGTCGATGACCGAAGATTCTCTTTGGAGACAGACCAAAGGTAGTCTAAAATGTTAGCCACAGAGCAGGATAAGGGGTCCAGACTATTACCCTGACACAAAATGGAAAACCTTTTCCATTTGAAGGCATAACATTTCCTGGTCGATTCCTTACGAGATGCCTCCACCACAGTGTCGTCATCCTCGGAAAGACCCAAAGCCTGGAACTCTAGCCGCTCAGGAACATAGAAACATAGAAGTTGACGGCAGATAAGGACCGCAAGGCCCATCCAGTCTGCCCATTTCTTTTTCTACCTTATAAATGTGTTATCGCCCTTTGCTCTGTCAGTGGCCTATCTATTCATAGTCATTTGTATTGCTCCCTTATGCCTATCCCACGCCTGTTTGAAGCCCTGCACTGTATTCATAGCCACCACTTCTTGTGGTGCCATTCCATGCATCCACCACCCTTTCTGTGAAAAGAATTTCCTCACATTCCCCTTAATCGGCCTCCTCTAATCTCATGCTGTGTCCTCTTGTCCTGCTATTTTTCTTATATTTAAACATGTTAGACTCTTTCACCTTGTTTATGCCCTTAAGGTGTTTGAATGCCTCGATCATATCACCTCTCTCCCTCCTTTGCTCAAGGGTATACATATTGAGCTCCGTTAATCTGTCCTCATATGTCTTCTGATGCAGTCCCTGCACCATTTTGGTTGCCTTCTCTGGACTGCCTCAATTTGGTTAATGTCCTTGTGAAGGTGTGGCCTCCAACACTGCCGCAAGTACTCCAGATGGGGCCTAACCAGTGTCTTGTACAGAGGGATTAACACCTCCCTCTTACGACTTGTGATACCCCTACTAATACACCCTAACACCCCCCTAGCCTTACCTACTGCTTTAGAGGTCTGCTTGGATGATTTTAGGTCATCAGTGATGATGATGCCCAAGTCTCTTTCTTCCTTTGTGACTGCTAGCAACTCCCCTCCCAGCCTATAGGTGGCTTCAGGGTTTATCTTCCCTATGTGCATGATTTTGCACTTCTTTGCATTAAATCCCAGTTGCCACTCTTCTGACCATTCTGCTAGTTTATCCAGATCTCTTCTCATTCTGCCCACCCCATCTGGATCATCTACTCTGTTGCAGATCTTGGTGTCATCTGCAAACAGACAAACCTTACCCTCTAGTCCATCTGCAAGGTCACTAATGAAGATGTTGAAGAGGACTGGCCCCAGGACTGATCCCTGAGGTACCCACTTATGACTTGCATCTCTTCTGACTGTATACCATTTACCACCACTCTCTGTTTTCTGCCCGTCAACCAGTTTGCCACCCAGTTGACCAACTTCTGACCCACCCTGAGCCTACCCAGCTTATTTATCAATCTTCTATGTGGAACAGTGTCAAAAGCTTTGCTGAAGTCAAGGTAGGCGACATCAACTGCTCCCCTTGGTCCACCACTCTGGTTACCCAGTCAAAGAAATCTATGAGATTAGTTTGACAGGACCTTCCCTTTTGTAAACCCATGCTGTCTTGGATCGTGCCCCTATGGATTCCAGGTGTTGCACTATCCTTTCCTTAAGAGTGCCTCCATAATCTTGCCACTACTGAGGTAAGACTGACTGGTCTGTAGTTCCCGCCTCCTCCCTGCTACCACTCTTGTGGGCGGGATCACATAAACCCTTCTCCAGTCTTCTGGGACCTCTCCTGTGCTCAGAGACTCACTAAACAATTCTGCTAATGGCTCTGCTAGTTCCTCCTTTAGCTCCTTAAGTACCCTGGGATGTATGCCATCAGGTCCCATTGCCTTATCCACCTGAGCTTAGCAAGCTCTTGTAGGACCCTTTCTTTTGTGAAGGGAGTGGTGCTCACCTCCCTCCCCTGTGTCCATGATGCTGAGCTGTGGGCCCTGCCCTACCTTCTCTTCAGTAAATACTGAGCAAAAGTATCTATTTAGGATAGATGCCTTTACAGGGTCCTCCTCCTCACATGCTCCCTTTTCTCCATTAAGCAAGCAATACCCCCTCTGGACTTTCTCCTTTCACTAATGTATCTATAGAAAGTCTTGTCACCTTCTTTTACTGTTCGTGCTAGTGTTTCCTCAGTTTGGGACTTTGCCTGCCTTACTGCCTTACCTGCTTCCCTTAGGGCAGTTTGGTATGCCTCCTATCTTCATCCGCTGTGTTCCCTTATATTTCCTGAAGGCCAGCCTTTTGGCTCTGACCTTTCTGCTACTGTATTTGAGAACCAAAGTGGTTTCCTTCTTCTTTTGCACTTCCTTTCTGTCTAACACAATGGAATGTTGCTTCAAGTATTGCATTCTTAATGCTTGCCCACTTTGCCTGTACCCCTCACCTGTGTTTCTTTTTTGCCAGGGCTAGCTTAACTCTGTTGGCCATCTTATCAAAGTCAGCTCCTCTGAAGTCCCATATTTTTGCCTTGGAATGGGATGATTTAGATGTAGTAGCCAAATTGAACCATACCATGTGATGGTCACTGGCCCAGGTGACTTCTACCTGGAGATCTGTGATCCCTTCTTTGTTAGTCAGTACTAGATCTAGGATAGCCCTGTCTCTTGTGGGTTGCTGTACCAGTTGTTTGAGGCCCTCTCCCTGCAGGGAATCCACTATGAGTCTAGTTCTGGCAGATGTTCCTGCTGGTATTGACCAATCTGTATCTGGCATGTTGAAGTCTCCATTATCAGAACCTCCCTTTAGCTGTCATGTTTTGTATATCTTCTAACAGTAATGTGTCTATGTCCTCCCTCTGGTCTGGGGCCTGTAGACAACCCCAGTTCTTATGGCTGTCCCATTTCCTGTTTCCAGGGTGACCCACAGTTCTTCTGGCTCCTTATATGTATTCTGAAATTTCTCTGGCTTTGATATTTTCATTAACGTACAGGGCCCTCCTCCCCCTTTTTGCACTCGGTCTCTTCTGAACAATACATAGCCAGGTACTGAAGTCTCCCAAGTGTGGTTACTGGTAAACCACGCCTCACTAATTGCTACTATGTCCAGTTTAGCCTCTGACATTATTGCCTGCAGGTCTGGGATCTTATTTTGAGGCTGTGAGCATTTGTGTACATGATTTTCCATTGGCCAGATTTTGGTGTTGTTAGTTGTTGGGTGAAGTTTGGCATTACCTGTAAGTCGTATGGGGAGACAAACCTTTTTCTTACCTGGTGATGCAAATGAGCGGCAAACATGCTGAATTCCTGTTTGACCACTAGCTGGGGGTGTTCTTCCCATTGGACATGAGGTGCTTCACCCTCTCCCCATTGCTAGTTTAAATATTCTGCAAAGACGTCAAACTTCTGCCCCAATGCACTGACTCCCTCTTTAGTCAGATGCAGTCCATCAAATTTAAAGAACTTTCGCTCCCAGAACTGTTGCCAGTTCCCTACAAAACTGGGAACCAGGCTGTGAGGTGCAGGGATTGAAGGTCTGGATGGAATACCTTCCCCTGGTTCAATGATATCAGGTACGGGCATGTACAAAGCCGCTCCGGGGCCCTGCAGGTGAGGCTTAGGAGATCTGGATACCAGAACTGGCGGGGCCAATCTGGGGCTACCAGGATCACCTTCGCCTTGTCCCTCCTCACCTTGAGTAACACACTGTGGATCAAGGGAAATGGAGGGAAGGTGTAGAGGAGGCCTGGGGTCCACGGCCACGAAAAGACATCCCCCTGCAGCGAGGCCTGCTGAGGGGGTCGGGCATGGTACAGCCTCAGTTTGGTGTTCTCCCTGGAGGCAAACTGGTCCACCAACTGTTTGCCCCAACGGGAGAACAGACTGTAAGCTACCTCTGGATGGAGAGACCACTCGTGGAATGTCTGGCCTATGCGGCTGAGAGCATCCACCAGTTGGTTGGAGACTCCTGCCACATGGATAGCTAGGAGATCCGCCTCCAACCGGCTGACGAAGGTCGAGATCGGGAGCGCCTCCTTGCATAGCAGACAGGAGTGCGTGCCGCCCTGTTTGTTGAGATAGTACATGGTCATGGTATTATCCGTCTGGACTTGAACCACTTGACCCCGGAGCTGAGGAGCGAAAGCTGACAGTGCCAGTCTGACTGCTCTGAGCTCCAACAGGTTGATGTGGCAACGGGACTCCTCAGGGGTCCAGAACCCGTGGGCTCTGTGGTCCCCCATGTGGGCTCCCCAGCCCATGAGAGAGTCATCGGTTGTAAGAACGATCGTTGACTCAGGGCAGACAAACAGAATCCCTTCCTGCAGACGACTTGGGACGGTCCACCACTGGACAGCGTCCCACATCTTTTGGGTGACAGTGACCAGCTGGTCGAAAAGACCCTGACGCAGAGTCCACTGAGCGGCCAGCTCCCACTGAAGGGGACGCATGTGCAACCTGGCCCAATGGACCACTGAGGTGCACGCCGCCATGTAACCCAGAAGGCGCAGGAAGTCCCGGGCAGGGCATAAGCGCCCAACCAGAAATGATTGGGTAAAGGAGGAAAGAACCTCTGGCCTGTTCGCCGGAAGCCGGGCTCTGGCTTGACGAGAGTCAAGCTCTGCCCCGATAAAGCCCATCACCTGAGAGGGCACGAGTTCTGACTTGGCCTCGTTGATCAGGAGGCCTAAGCGGGAACAGGTTCGGAGGGCCAGGTCCCGGGACCTCTCCACCTCCTGCAGGGAGGAACCCGCCAGGAGCTAATCGTCGAGGTAGGGGTATATGCGAACCCCTTGACGGCGTAGATGGGCTGTCACCACTGCAATGCATTTGGTGAAGACCCAAAGGGCTGATGACAGGCCGAACGGCATGGCTCGGAACTCGTACAGGGTCCCTTCGACCCTGAAGGGGAGGAACCGCTGGTGGGACAGACGGATTGGGATGTGAAAGAATGCGTCCTGTAGATCCAGGGAACAGAACCACGTTTCGCTCCAGAGGTGGTATGATCTAGTTCAGAGTTACCATCCGGAAGGTGCGAGACCTGAGATACTGATTCAGGTCGTGGAGATCTAGGATGGGGCACCAGCCCCCCGTCCGCTTGGGCACCAGGAAGTACCTGGACACGAAGCCTGGGTCTGTAGGAGGATCCGGCACTGGAGCTACCACCTCCTTGCGGAGGAGCTGAGCAATGTCGTCCCGAAGGGCCGACTGTGTGCCAACTGAGATCCTTTCCTCCTGTGGGGCATGGGCTCGGCAAGGAGGGTACTGATCGAACTCTAGAGGCAGTCCCCGACAGACCACTTCCAGGACCCACCTGTCCAGTGATACGGACCAGGCGGAAAAGTGTGAGCCGAACCAGACCCCAGGAGGACCCAGAACTGGCGTGGCGGGGTAAGGTTGGCCACCCCCGACCCGTCACTGCGCAGGCTTAGAGGAGGAGGAGGCTCCTGGACCGGCACTTCGGCCTCCTTTGCGGGACTGTTGGGGACCCTGCTTGGGCCTAGGGCACCAAGCTTGAGTCTACTGTTGCTGCTGCTGACCTCCCTGGAAGTGGGGCTGCCTAACCGCAGGGGAAGAGTGCTGAAAGGGCTTCTTCTTGTGCTTCTGCTGGTTCTTGCCCGAAGAACCCTTAGCAGAAGTGGCATTAGACTACTCAATGTGCTGGAGGTGACCTGCCACTCCCAGACAGAAAAGGTCGGTGCCAAGGAAGGGCACGTCAGCTAGCTTGTGCTGAGTATCCACCGGAAAGGAGGATAATCTCAGCCAGGCCCTGCGGCGAGTGGCCACTGCGGCTGCTAGAGAACGGGCACAGAAATCTCCAATGTCCAGAGCCGTCTGGAGCTGCTGTTTTGCAACAGCACGGCCCTGGTCACAGACTTGCTTAACCGTGGTCTGCATGTCTGCTGGGAGATGAGGAGGACTTCATCTAGCGACCCCAAGGCGTGAGAGAAGTGTGCCATGATCACTGCTGAGCTTGGCCCGGCGAGGCCCAGGATGAGGCATATACCTTCGGGTCAGAATGGTCCATATTTTTTGGACTCCTTGTCCGGAGGGTGGTCAGTATCCGCTGAGCTACCCGTGCGCCGAAACACTGAGGCAGTCACAAGGTTCTCGGCCGAGGGATGCTCAGTGAAGCCCGCCAAGGACCCCATAGGTACAGTGTACTTGCGAGCCATGCAGGCAGACGGAGCCTGGCAAGAGGCAGGGCGCTGCATAACTCAAGGACCGGGCCAATAATGGCTTCAGCCACTGGAAAGACCTCCATCGGGGTATCCCCCCTCTTAAGGATATCAGTGAGAGGATATTCCGCCTTCTTTTGCATAGGCTGCAATGGCATACCAGTGGACTCAGAAATGAGTCGAAGGATGCCCTGGAAGGAAGAAGGACCTTCCTCCAGGCCTGTCACTGACAACTCATCATCAGGGTGTGAGTGAAGACCAGTGGTATCCGAGTACGAGGAGTCGGGATACTGGGGTCTCCCACCTATGTCCCCTTCAATGCGCCTAGGGCAATCAGGAGCAACAGTGATGGACAGACGAGGGGGCAAGCCCGTATCTGTCCGATCCTCCTTAGACAGAGCCCCTCCCTGAGGCTGCTTAGGCGGTGGTTCCACCAAAATTGGTGGGGAGACCGGAACAGGCCGAGCAGGAGTGCGTGCCGGAGGGAGAACCGGAGTCCTTGGTACCAGAGGAGTCAGTGTCAGCCGAAGAGACTGGGGCAAAGTAATGGCTGGTGTAGCTGGAGTAGCCAGCTTTTGACCGGTCAGAATTAGCTGTTGCCACATGAGGTCCTCATAATGTCGATGGAGCTTCCTTCTAAGTCTCTTCTCATCCAAAGAGGATGAGGAACGGCGGCGGCGCCTCTTCCAGAAGTGTTTGTGACCCTTTTTCGGTTTTTCAACCGACGGGGTCCTACTCCTCGATCGAGACCGACGGTGTCGGCTCTGTCAATCGGGAGAGGCCGGATTCAGTGAAAACCGAGGATCTGGCTCCTGCCCCTCGATCGGGATGCCCGCAGGACGGGTCTCTTCGTCGGGGAAAGAAAGGATGGGTGTCCTTTCCAGAGATCATCGGCCGAGTCAGCGACAATGGCTCCAATCGGGTCGAGAGAAATCTCGGCAGTTCTGCCATCCTCGGCCTCGGTGTCTTGGCCTGGCGGAAGGTCCGAAGCCGGCTGAGGAAGCGATCTCGCCAGGCTGGGACCGCCTGGTCAGTGAATCGGACCGCCTCGGTCCCAGGAACATCTTCTTCGCCAGAAGAAGATTTGAGGTCCTTGTCCCTTTTCTTGGGCGGAGGAGTGCGAGCCGAGGCATCTCACCCTTGGTAGGAGAGACTGGCACAGCTCCCAAAGGACCCAGTGAAATTGGAGCCCAGGTTAGCGGCATGAAAAAAACTTGGCTGGGCAAGTCAGCAGCTCACTCTAAAGTCAGCCATCTGTTGAGCTGCTCGGGCAGATCCCAGGCCACAGAACTGCCCACCTGGCCTCCTTCGATTTCACCAGTGGATTGCGAAGCTCCGGTCTCCCTAACTGTAGGCACACCTTGCGGTCATCCAGGACATTGGGATGGAAGGCCAGACAGATGGTGCAAGCAGTGGTATCATGCACGGCACCCTAGCAATAAACGCATGAGAGGTGGGGATCGGTGCGAGACATTTTTTGTCCGCAAGGACACCGGTGAAAACCGGGGGACGACTTGTCCTCCACGTCCAATGCGCTCAGATCAGATTCATAAACTCTTATGAGTTCTAAAGAAAGCAAATGCGGCGAAAACTGTCGATTAGACTCCAGGGCCTACGGTACTTGTAGAAGTAGCACGAGAGAACCTGAATCTTCCAGTGGAAAGGAAGATCTGGTGTCATGGGGCGGAGCCGAGGTATATACCACCCGGATGGGTGGGAGGAGCCAGCTTGAAGACTTCCGGCAAGATTTAAAGGGGAAAGGGACATGCCAGAGAGTGTTGATGGACAACATATCCACGCTCCTAGAAATAACAGTTACATTGGTCCCGTTTTAATTAAGTTTATCTAAAAATAGTTCTAACTGATATTTCCAAAGTTAGCCCTTCTCAAAAAAAAAAAAAAAGAATTCTTTAGCAAGGGCCGAGCATGGCAACCAGCAGTAAGAATTGCTCTGGCATGCTAGCAACCGGGATTCACAGCCTGAGCCCAAGATGTCATGAGCACAGAGACAGCAGGGAGGACTTTGAGCATCTCTTGGATGCTCCCCTCCTGGGGTATGAGCGCTGTGTGTACATCGCTACTGTAGTCAGCGAATCCTGGTGACAGGCTTGGCGGTGGTACCCCAGGACAGGTAGTAGGAGTGATCACGGCTACAAGCACATTGGGGCTGGAAGAAACAGCACCACATCGGGCTCATGCCCGACTTTATGGGAGTGGATGATGGACTTTGGAGACAGTCTGCCAGTGGTGGGTGTGTCACCTGGGCAACAGGATGCAACTTACTGGAAGCCTGATGGAATGGCATGCTCTGGGTAAGGGAGAACAATCAAAAAATTACACAATAATATAAGAAAACGCTAACCAAGGAACCATAGGGTGAGGAACTTCATTTTGTTTTAAACGAAAGTCTAGTCATGCCAGCACAGTTTGTCCTACTGCTACAGTTTCCACGTGTTGATATACTTCAATGCGTATATAGAACAGAATAAATACAACTGCCATAACTGATTGTGTTGACAGCTGGTAATTATATATATATATAGCTGCACAATTCTCCTCCTGAACTGCTCTTTACTCTTCTCAAGCCCTTTGTTACTGTTACGATTAGAATTCCCTTATGCTGCAGGCACGGCTCTCGTCTTGCTCTTGACAGTGCTCCTTGGTGTACCTCATTAGAAAATGATCCGATGGAGCTGCAGTCTCCTGGATCCTATTATTACATCCTCCTGGATCCTACTGTAGTTATCTCTGTATTTTCTTAGTGACAGTGTTCCGATGGATCTGCATTCCCTTGTATACTACCTGATGAAATCTCTGTAACTGTTCTGTCGTGGAACCTCTGTAAAAAGCACTTGTACTCAAAGGTGCATTTCTGAGTAAATAAACAAATAAATAAATAAATAATGACTGGTAGGTGTGGTACACAAGAACATAAACCAATCAAGGGAGCTAACCAGATCATTAAGCCACGAGCCTGAAGGGAGAGTGGTTTTATGATCTGATTAGCCCCCTCAATGGGTTTATGTGAAACTTTGAATAAATAAAAATGTCCTTTTACATTACATTTCAAGGGTAGTAATGTACTAGTATATTGCCACATGTAAACTGTATTGATGACTTAGCCTTATGAAGTTAATCATGTGTTCTTTGCCATCTGTAACTTTTCTTGATCTGTTGCTAATAAAAATCGGAAAAGGGATAATTCCATAAATTGCTAGGTTATAGTGAGTGGATGATACTAGTGGTATTTGGGGCAGACTAAGGGGGCCAGGAGGTCCATTTCTGCTGACAGCTTCTATGTTTCCATGTTGTTGTTTTTTTCATTATTTATTTATTTTTTTTTTACTTTATTTAAAAGACTACCATGGACAGTCAACACAAGTCTGAATAAACATCTTTTACAGAAGGGTCCTTGAGCAATAACAAGCAACAGACATTTGCCATAACTGGAATACAGCACCTGGGGGTACGTCTGTGATGCTACTGTGAGGTTGCACAGACCTAGGGGGATTGAGGGCCAAGGAGCCTGAGCCAAACCATAAGTGTGGTAAGGGTCCACATTATCTTTTTATTAACAGTAGCAGTTTACACAATGTGGGATGCAACTGCATACCCAAAAGCAATGACAAAGTAGAAGTCGAAGCAAACAAACAAATGAGGGTCAAAAGTTACAAAAACCCAGAACAGAATTAACTCATGGTAGCTCAGCCTGATAAACTATATATTACATAATTCACAACAAGATTTCAACCTGTCAACACTGGGAACTACAGAACCTCGAGTCCTGCGTACAATAGATAGCACATTGTGCGGCAGCTTGAAGGAGAACATTCCCCTTTAACAGAGCCGGAGAGCAGTGGCACATTTACGTTTTTTTTTGGTTTTTTTTTATTTAAAAAAATGGCAATTCAATCCTTTCTGTCCAATGCTCGAGTTTTGTCCTCTTTACATGGAGGAGAGCTGTCTGATTTAAACTCTATTAGAGCACTCTACATTATGATTACATTTTGACCTCAATGCCAATGAAGTAGAAGCTGACTGCTTAAAATGTGAATAATTACAGGCTATGAAAGGCCACACTTGGGAGCTGACCAATGACATTTCATGTTCCGGTCATTTTATAACCTAAACTAACTGCTTATTAATAAAGGAAAAAAGCACAGAAGGTCTTGTCTGTAAGTATCACACAAAACAAATCTGAATCTTCACCCTGGCCATTGTTAACATGGGAACTGGGAGAAGTTAATGAGTTCTGCTCATGACAAGGAGAGCAGTGTTTTTCCAGTCCACCCATCACTTTTTTCTTGGGGCTAGGTCCCACGCCCATTTAACAAGTTATGGGCTGTGGTACAGTACTAAACTGGATTGGTTAAGGAGCAGCTGACACAATAAATTCTTTGAGGCAGGCAGCTCCTGGCAAGAAGCTGATGCCACTTGATCTAAATCGGGCATAACTGACAATTTTCTGGGCAGGGTAGCTTTAGTTATTTAACTTACTACAAGTTACAGGGGTCAAAACTGGCACCAGCCCACTACCCAAAAGCTGGCAGATTTTTACACTGGGCTAGTACGATTTTCATTTAACTAACCCTGTGGGCGTGTAGTGCTTGTACCGGAGAAGGGCCAGTGGAAAAGCCTGTGAGGCTAGTGGATTCTCCCAGTCATTGGCCCTGCTGGCTAGTGTCAGTAGAACTCAATTTTGTCCCCTGAAGTACAACCCTACTTCCTGATTGAGCAGGAGCTGCCAAGTGGCTGCTGTAGCCCCGCGCAACAAAAAAAAAACCATGACAAAGTAGGTGTAACCCCCCTGCAAAAGGGGGTTCCCAAAAGTCTTTCAGGAGCTTGCCTGAATGCTCCAAGTCTGGGCGGTGTTCGGCATCTGAGCTGTTTAAATGTGGTTCCAAGTGAGTGCTATTTGAGCCTCCATGTACTGTCTCTTTAAGAGCTGTCTGCTTGCAGACTTAGTTTGTATGGGGGGACTGTGGGTTCTAATGCCCGAATCCCGCCCGGGCTGCTGTCAATTAGCTCCGTTTCTGCCGTTGCTACATGTGCAGAGGGAGTCTTATTGTGAGTGTCAGCTGAACCAGCCAACAGAATGGTGTGGAGCTAAAGGAAATGCCCTGCTCTGTGACTGGAAAGATGAGATCAGTTGTGACTGTGAAGAGAGAAAGAGCTCTGTGCTTCTGCGCTGCACAGTTTCGCACAGGAAGCACGTGTGAGGCCCAGAGTTTCGGTCTGCAGCCTTTGTGAGTGCCAGTTTGGACTGGGTTCTAGTTGTGAGGAGAAAGAAGCACTAGAAGTGTGGAAACCACGCTCACCCTATAGAAGACTGGAGAAATTGCTGAATTGTGCTTGGTCTGTCAGGAACTGAAGCTGCTGTGTGTGCTCCCGGGTATTCTGCAGTAATTGCGATCGGGATTGAGGAGCAGCCTGCCTGGTATAGTACTTTCCTTTTACATATGAATGTGCGTAGTGCTTGGGGGGAATCGCTATTTCCAATCCCCTGTGCTGTGTGTTGAAGCTGGAAGCAAACCCCAGCTTGTCTCGGACTAAATCCGTTTGCTATAAACTGTAGTGGGGTCCAGTCACAAGGACCCTGTCTCCATGCCCTGTTGTTTCTGACAATCCAGAGAACATCCACCATCCGATTCTCAGCTTGGGTACTGTGAGTACAAATCAGGGTATTCCCCTGCAGCCTATTTTCAATCACAGGTGTGTCATCCAATTCTTGTTGTTTCACTGCTTCATGGACTGACATCCGGCTCCGGATTACAATTGGGTGTTGTGCATATGTTTTCTTCTACAGGGCCCTATCCATCTGCACCTGCCGGCCAACGGACCTGGCTAGCACCCAAAACCTAGGTACCCAGAGTGCGACTTTTCAGACCCTGTATGTGTGCACATTACTGTGATTTAATGCCACCAATTAACTTGATTTCCCCTTCCCGTGTTACTGTTCCCTAAATAAATCAGATTTGTGGTTGTTATACTATATACTATCTGTGGTGTTGGTACTTATTGAAACAGTATTGTATTTCGCTGTGTATGTTGTTTAACCTTATTTTACAGGGGATCCTCAGAGACGTGCTGCAGAATCAGTCTCGAGGGTAAGTGGTGTTTTATGAGTGAACAGTGTGTATACGTGGGGTATTGGGGCTGTAACTCCTGTGTACTGTGTGAGCCACTAGAGGGAACCAAAGGGGATCACGGTGTCCCAGAGGGCTGTGATCAAGCTAGTCTAACCACTACAAACCCTGACCTCTGGGTGGAGGCACCCGCCATAGAACCTAGGCCCCTCAACCTGTTAGTAGTCAAGCAGGCAGGGGTAGTAGCCCTTGGGATACCGCCACCTGGGGGTTACATAGGGAAGGGGCTGCAGTGCTATGGATAAGCTTACAATGTGGTCAGGAGCAACAGTGGTCTTTAGGTACAATTTTTTTAAACTGTACAACTTAAAGGGAGGTATATACTGCACATGCTTTGAGCATAAAAACCCAATTTTGACAACCCTTCCACCACAGAGCTGTTATTTTCACTAATTTGCTATACACAGTTTATTTCTCCAGAATAGCCAAAGTATAATAATTAATGTATGTGGGGTGGGGGCTTAGGCTAATTTATTTATTTGCTTTTGTTAACCGGGTAAGCACACCAGACAGCCAAGTGCCTATTTTCAGGTGCGACCCAGGAGACTACAAGGTACATACATGAACATCAGGCAAAAACAAGTGAAGGATTACATTAAAGAGAATTAGCACACAGAGGCAATACAAGTAACAGTAACAACAGGGTTTTACAATGCAGGCAGTAGGTAGAAGAACAGTTTGGTTTCATCGTTCCAGGCAGCAATTATTAGTTTTTGCTGACTAGGTAAGCACACTAGACACAGAAATATCTATTTTCATGAACAACAGGTAGGTTTACAAAGAACTAAACAAAGTAACAGACATATATAGGGTGTAGCTGCCCCAATTCCTTGGAATGCCATTCTCGGGAAGTGAGAGGTGCTCCTTCACCGGCTGCTTTTAAAAGATCTTTAAAAAACACTTTTTTAACTTATGTTTTGGCCTGGATTCTTGATTTTAGATTATTTATAGCTCTGTTATTTATTGTTAGGCGCCTACAGCTTCAGGGATTGGGCACCATATAAATAAAATTGCCACTGCCAACATAACTTACAACAGGGCAAACAGGAATAGACTGCTTGCAGTCAGGAGGCACAGGCCAACAAATGTGTTGGAACAATATCTCAACACAAGTAAGAGGTGGTCAAGGACAGGTAGAAGTATAAGTGGTGGAAGGGTCTGAAAAGTGGTACGGCCGAGGATGAAAGGTAAATTACCCCCACATGGGTTCACCCGCACTCTTATTTTTTTCTCAATGAAATTTGTAATATGTGGAGTAACTCCCCACCACCAACTGACAGCTTCTCCCTGTGCCTAGTCCCTTGATGCCCCCCAAAAGCCTGGCCCTTCATATTCATTTTTTTTTTGTATTATATCTTTATTAAAGTTTTCAAATATATGATACCAATAGAGACATTAAAAAAACAGAACACAACATATGCAAGACACAGTTGAAGAAAACATACAATCATACATTCCAGACCATAGTGGGACATCTAATCTTAAAAAGGAACTATAAGTTAGTTCATCCACTAAACTAACTATCCAGCTAAATACATTACTTATTACATTTATAACACAATATTATGTATACTTAGAGTTCCTATAAGTAGCCTATAATACTAGTTAGCGTCATTCCCACATGGTAGATCATTTCTTTCTATGTAAGAGAAAGAAAAAGAAAAGTCCCTGAACAGTGGCTAGTAATACAAACAACGTAAAAAAACAGGCTATAAATGGTTCATTCTTCACACTGCATATCCAGTGGTGTACAAGCTAAGGTATGCATATCTCTTAAAGCCATGACATTTACATTTAAACCTATTCTTTTGCTCCTTTGCTGGGATTCCAAATAGTTTCCGTCCGCCTTTCCCAGATGATCAAGAGGTGGGTCAGGAGGTTCCATCTCCCAGAGAAGGTCCATCCATACTTAGAAACTGAAGTAGTATTTGGCCTCCCACCTTCTCTTAACAACATTGCCTCGCCCACCGTGAGGGTGCCCAGGAATTTACTCCAGTCATTTAAGAATCTTTCTTCCTTGTCCTTGGGACATACGCAAGTCTGTCTACTGCTAAAACCTGGATCACCATTTCTTTCCATTGATCTGGCATTGGAACAGTGCTAGCTATCCATAAATTTTGAATCCCTTGATGGGCTACTACCAGCAAAATTCTTATCCCTCTAGAGTATAGACACCATTCATCTTCTCCTGTCCCCTCCCACACCAAACAGAAGTGACAGCGGTGAAAGTTCTATAGGTCGGCCCCCCCCCTACTAACTCATGGGTAATTCCCTTCCAGAATTTTGCCTGACTCCTAAATGTACACTGATTTTTTGTCTGCCCTGATGTTTGTTGCTTGCACTGTTTGTCCTCTCTGTGACGAGGTACCTTTGTAAATGAGCCTCTGGCTCAAAGGTGGTTAAACTGATATTCTAATAAATAAAAGAATGGAGCTAAGCCAGGACGGCTCCAGCAGTAGTGAAAAAAGGCTCCCCTCGCTGCCCCACATCTTCCACAATTGGGAAGTATCCCTAGATAGACCTTATGAAGAAAACTCGGGGGGATAATACAAACAGTGCATAAATTTATATTGCATTTCCTTAAACTTATTGCATAAAAGAAGCCCCATGTGAGACCCCAGCAGTAAATCCCAGTTAGCATCAGAGATTTGAATGCCGAGATCCCTTTTCCACCATTGTCTGATCTTGACAGTATTGTTAGGGGGAAAAAAAACCTGTCCTGTTTAGCGGCTCTCCCAATTGAGCACTTCTCATTTTTCTTGGCGTTAAGGATCTCCCTCTCTCTCTCTCTCGCTCTCAAAACCAAATAAAGGTGAATCAACTAAAGACATTCTATCCAACTTCAGATAATAGTTCTGGAGCTGCAAGAATTTGAAGAGGTGGAAATGGGCAATCCCCATCTCATCTGAATTTCCTCAAAGCTGAACATTCCCGTACTAGTCACCAGGTCCACGCAGGCATTAAGCCATGATGGAGGTGTGCTCTAATGCTGGATTGATGCATTGGGGGGGGCGGAGGTGCGGTACCGAGGCCCATGGCCAAGGGCTACCACCCGACCCCCCATGCATCAATCGCATTAGAGCACACCGATGGAGTGGCTTAATGCGCTTGTAACATGGCACGCACGTCGTTGGAGGGATGTGGAAGGGGTCCACTGTGACAGGTAAACAACAAGAGGAGGAGCCGGTGAGAAGTTTTGAAAATTTTACTGCACTTTCACAGAATGCTGTAACACATTATATACATACTGATGTGGTGAACACCGACTGTCCATACAGTTGCGCGGAGGCGGCCAGCCAACAGTCCTGTGCCTCTTCTGGAGAGTTTTGTGTGGGTATTCTCCTCATACCCGCAGTGGGAGGTCTGCCGTGCAGGGTTCCGCCGCTCCGAGCAGCGCTGAAGTCGCGCTGTGCATCTCGATTCCTGTCACTTCCTGCTCCCTCTGGGATAGTCATCCGGCAGCGTCGTCCTCCAGGTGCTCTCTGGATGATGCTGCCCGGTCTGCCCTGCGGTGTGTTGCTGTGACCGGGCGCTTCTACCAAACAACAGTAAACCGGGCTGTGTTGCATCGCCTCTCACCGTTCGCAGGTCCACAGTGATCCGACTGTGCAGCGCGGGTTGTCGCCCCCGCTCTCTTTCCCATCTCGGAGTGCTAGCAGGGCTCCAGGACCGCCGCTCGTCTCGCTCCTGTTCTCGGTTCCCCAGAGCACCCAGTGCTGCTAGGCTGGGGGTCTGGCTACCGACGGTACTGCCGAGGCGGGCACGGCACATATGCTGGGTTAATACCCGCTTGCCATGCCGTCCCGTGACAGCCGCCAGCCTATCGACTTCATCCCTCACACCTAGGCAACATATGCCATGTTACAATAAGCATTGTATCCCTTGAGTTTGCCATAATGAGAACCTAGCATCAAGTCCGGGGAGAAAACCAGGATTTCCCACAATAGGGACCAAAAGATTATTTACCTGAGCAGCTCCCCTCATTTTTTTGATGGTCTCCCATGCCTCCAACACCAAAATAACCAGGGGACTCGGACCACCCAGCCGACGATAGGCTCTAGGCCCACCCTCTGTCAGATAAGCTGAAACCATCCCGGGGCAGCCCTCCTCTTCCAAATCCAGCCAAATGGCTGCTTTACCCCTGTTTACCCAGCTATGCAAGTAGCAGTAATGAACAGCTAAGTGATATCCTTTAATATCTGGGAAGTCCAGGCCTCCACTTTCTTTGGACGCCTTAAGCTTTTTAGACTTTTTAGCAGTGTCAGTGGCTCAGTAGGGCATACTCGCCTCTGAGGCCGGGAGATCAGAGAGCTGTGGGTTCAGTTCCCACATATGGCACTAGGTTAATATCCCGTGCGACACCGTAGTGCAGCATGAGAGGGTGCTACACTTGAGGTGCGTCTTTCAGACGATGTTAAACCGAGGTCCCATCTGCCTGGATTGGTGGTAGTTCAGGTGGATGTTAAAGATCCCATGGCAATTATCGAAGAGAGTAGGGAATTTCCCTGGTGTCCTGGCCAAATTTTCTCATTCACTAAAAATACCACCAACAGTTTCATCTGGTTCAAGGTCAGCTGGCATTCATCTGTGACCTCCTCCCCGGATCGTGCCTGAAAAAGGAAGGATTTGTCTAGTGCACTTACCCGTCAACAAATACTAAATAAATAAGACTAATCCTCTGCTTCTTGTCCTTCCAAATAAAGCTGGAGAAACATTCTCTAGTCTTCTAAGATCCTTATTCGAGGGACAGAGGGACCATTTGCATGGTGTACAGGATACACGGCAAAACATTCATTTTAAGTAGGTTAATCCCATCTAGCCATGATACTGGGAGGGCATGCCATCTGGCCAAATCTCTTAAAATGGAATCAAACAATGGTGAGTAATTCAGGGCATACAAATTACCAACCTCAGGGCCTATCCGAATTCCTAAACATGTAAAAAACGTGTCAACTAACTTTAGGCCCCATCATATTTATTTTTAAAGCATGACCACTATGCCTTAACTTAGCAGGGCATGAACCCAGCCCACCCCCATCAACACTACTTAGGCCTTCACTTGCCAAAGTTCTGCTGACACCCTGCAAGCCACAAAGGGTGTAATTAGTAGTAACACTGTTTACTGCTTATGCTACATTTTAAAGCACAGTCCTCCGTGGCAATAAATTGAAATGACTGCAGAAACTGATAGGGCCAGGCCCTTTCATTTATGAAAGTGAAGAGCCATGGCAAAGTGCCCCCTCCCAATTCCAGCACCTATGGGTAGAGGCAAGGAGGAAAAGGTGATGTCATCATGTACAAAAGCTATAGAGGACAACAGGTAACCCTCAGTGCCCTCTTAAAGGGGTACTGGCTGGCGGCGGAGTGTACTGATACAGAGAGCGAGTTTCAAGCCCAAGAAGCAAAAGTGAAAAAGGCCTGGTCGCCTATCAGGGTGGAGACCTTTGGCACAACGTGCTGCTGGCCAGCTGCCCACTAACATTCAAAATCTACTAGCCACACCAATTTTATTTATTTTTTTTTTTAAACATTTTGTTCAGCATTACTGCCAAGGTAGGAAAAATCACTTTGTGGGCAAGTGGTCAGTTGGCCACTAACTTTAAGAATCTGGTAGCCAACCCAATTTTTTCAATTTATTAGCTACCTTGGTACCTGATTTGTCCCACCCTGCTTCACACTGTGAGCCTTTGGCAGTGGTGGGACTGATCTGGTCATGTACAACCTGCTTTTAAACCTACAGTTCAGTAGTAGAGTTCCAGCATGGTGAGACAGACATACGGGGAGGGGGCAACAGGGAAGGAGGAGACTAATGAAAACTACGGGGTTCGGTTTCTTGCTAGGCAGGGGTAAGGGCAGATCTGATAGGCCAAATGGCCTTCTTCTGCCATCCACTTCTAAGTGCATGTTTAAAATCATGTCTAGTGTATTATCTGATCAAATGCATCATGTAACTGTGTCAGCGATTTGTACTTCATGTGTAAAAATGTATTACTTTTAGCTTCTGTGCAGTTACCTATACTTCCTACGTTGTAATAATAAAGTTACCTGTCAAGTTTAATTATTTCCGTAATCTTTAGTTTACATTGCCTGGTCCTGTCATTTAGAATTACATCAGCCCCTTGCGCGCCTAACATGAATTAATGATTGTGCCTTTATTTCCTATTCTCCAAAAGAAAGCAACTGGAGTTCCTCTAATATTAATGGACTTGCCTGATGCTGATTGTTATCAGGACAATTTCATAATAAATTAAAGAGACATTACATATGTACTGTAAATACAGGTTACTCACCTGTAACAGGAGTTCTAGGAATGGTATATGTTGTTCATCCACACTTACTGGCAGGTTCCTTGCGCGTTAAATCTTGCGGGAAGGTCTTCAAGCTGGCTCCTCCACCCCGGGTGGTAAAACTCTAGCTCCGCCCCATGGCGCCAGATCTAGCCGCTGGAAGCCAGGTTGGCTGCGTCAAGCCGGCCGGGAGGTCGGGGTTAGTGTGGATGAACAACATATACCATTCCTGAACTCCTGGTTACAGGTGAGTAACCTGTATTTTAGGGACATGGATATGTTGTTCAATCCACACTTACTGGCAGACTCCTAGCAGTTCTCCGGGAGGAGGGAGGCAAGGCGCGCACCCCCTTCTTGGGAAATAAGGACTAGAAGAAGCCCCATGTGAGACCCCAGCAGTAAATCCCAGTTAGCATCAGAGATTTGAATGCCGAGATCCCTTTTCCACCATTGTCTGATCTTGACAGTATTGTTAGGGGGACAAAAAACCTGTCCTGTTTAGCGGCTCTCCCAATTGAGCACTTCTCATTTTTCTTGCCGTTAAGGATCTCCCTCTCTCTCTCTCTCGCTCTCAAAACCAAATAAAGGTGAATCAACTAAAGACATTCTATCCAACTTCAGATAATAGTTCTGGAGCTGCAAGAATTTGAAGAGGTGGAAATGGGCAATCCCCATCTCATCTGAATTTCCTCAAAGCTGAACATTCCCGTACTAGTCACCAGGTCCACGCAGGCATTAAGCCATGATGGAGGTGTGCTCTAATGCTGGATTGATGCATTGGGGAGTGATGCGAGTGCCCGAGGCCCATGGCTAAGGGCTACCACTCCGACTTCTATGCATCAATCGTGACAGAGCACACCGATGGAGTGGCTTAATGCGCTTGTACATGGCACGACGCCGTTGGAGGGATGTGGAAGGGGTCCACTGTGACAGGTAAACAACAAGAGGAGGAGCCGGTGAGAAGTTTTGAAAATTTTACTGCACTTTCACAGAATGCTGTAACACATTATATACATACTGATGTGGTGAACACCGACTGTCCATACAGTTGTGCTGGAGGCGGCCAGCCAACAGTCCTGTGCCTCTTCTGAGAGTTTGTGTGGGTATTCTCCTCATACCCGCAGTGGGAGGTCTGCCGTGCAGGGTTCGCCCGCTCGAGCAGCGCTGAAGTCGCTTCAATGCATCTCGATTCCTGTCACTTCCTGCTCCCTCTGGGATAGTCATCCGCAGCGCTGTCCTCCAGGTGCTCTCTGGATGATGCTGCCAGTCTGCCCTGCGGTGTGTTGCTGTGACGGGCGCTTCTACCAAACAACAGTAAACGGGCTGTGTTGCATCGCCTCTCACCGTTCGCAGGTCCACAGTGATCCGACTGTGCAGCGGGTTGTCGCCCCCGGCTCTCTTTCCCATCTCGGAGTGCTAGCAGGGCTCCAGGACCGCCTCTCGTCTGGCTCTGTTCTGGTTCCCCAGAGCACCCAGTGCTGCTAGGCTGGGGTCTGGCTACCAGCCAGTACTGCGAGGCGGAGCACGGCACATATGCTGGGTTAATACCCGCTTGCCATGCCGTCCCGTGACAGCCGCCAGCCTATCGACTTCATCCCTCACACCTAGGCAACATATGCCATGTTACAATAAGCATTGTATCCCTTGAGTTTGCCATAATGAGAACCTAGCATCAAGTCCGGGGAGAAAACCAGGATTTCCCACAATAGGGACCAAAAGATTATTTACCTGAGCAGCTCCCCTCATTTTTTTGATGGTCTCCCATGCCTCCAACACCAAAATAACCAGGGGACTCGGACCACCCAGCCGACGATAGGCTCTAGGCCCACCCTCTGTCAGATAAGCTGAAACCATCCCGGGGCAGCCCTCCTCTTCCAAATCCAGCCAAATGGCTGCTTTACCCCTGTTTACCCAGCTATGCAAGTAGCAGTAATGAACAGCTAAGTGATATCCTTTAATATCTGGGAAGTCCAGGCCTCCACTTTCTTTGGACGCCTTAAGCTTTTTTAGACTTTTTTTTTAGCAGTGTCAGTGGCTCAGTAGGTAGCATACTCGCCTCTGAGGCCGGGAGATCAGAGAGCTGTGGGTTCAGTTCCCACATATGGCACTTGGGTTAATATCCCGTACTGACACCGTAGTGCAGCATGAGAGGGGTGCTACACTTCTGAGGTGCCGTCTTTCAGACGAGATGTTAAACCGAGGTCCCATCTGCCTGGATTGGTGGTAGTTCAGGTGGATGTTAAAGATCCCATGGCAATTATCAAGAGAGTAGGGAATTTCCTGGTGTCCTGGCCAAATTTTCCTCATTCACTAAAAATACCACCAACAGTTTCATCTGGTTCAAGGTCAGCTGGCATTCATCTGTGACCCTCCTCCGGATCGTGCCTGAAAAAGGAAGGATTTGTCTAGTGCACTTACCCGTCAACAAATACTAAATAAATAAGACTAATCCTCTGCTTTGTCCTTCCAAATAAAGCTGGAGAACATTTCTCTAGTCTTCTAAGATCCTTATTCGAGGGACAGAGGGGACCATTTGCATGGTGTACAGGATACGGCAAAACATTCATTTTAAGTAGGTTAATCCCATCTAGCCATGATACTGGGAGGGCATGCCATCTGGCCAAATCTCTTAAAATGGAATCAAACAATGGTGAGTAATTCAGGGCATACAAATTACCAACCTCAGGGCCTATCCGAATTCCTAAACATGTAAAAAACGTGTCAACTAACTTTAGGCCCCATCATATTTATTTTTAAAGCATGACCACTATGCCTTAACTTAGCAGGGCATGAACCCAGCCCACCCCCATCAACACTACTTAGGCCTTCACTTGCCAAAGTTCTGCTGACACCCTGCAAGCCACAAAGGGTGTAATTAGTAGTAACACTGTTTACTGCTTATGCTACATTTTAAAGCACAGTCCTCCGTGGCAATAAATTGAAATGACTGCAGAAACTGATAGGGCCAGGCCCTTTCATTTATGAAAGTGAAGAGCCATGGCCAAAGTGCCCCCCCCTCCCCAATTCCAGCACCTATGGGTAGAGGCAAGGAGGAAAAGGTGATGTCATCATGTACAAAAGCTATAGAGGACAACAGGTAACCCTCAGTGCCCTCTTAAAGGGGTACTGGCTGGCGGCGGAGTGTACTGATACAGAGAGCGAGTTTCAAGCCCAAGAAGCAAAAGTGAAAAAGGCCTGGTCGCCTATCAGGGTGGAGACCTTTGGCACAACGTGCTGCTGGCCAGCTGCCCACTAACATTCAAAATCTACTAGCCACACCAATTTTATTTTTTTTTTAAACATTTTGTTCAGCATTACTGCCAAGGTAGGAAAAATCACTTTGTGGGCAAGTGGTCAGTTGGCTACTAACTTTAAGAATCTGGTAGCCAACCCAATTTTTTCAATTAATATTAGCTACCTTGGTACTTGATTTGTCCCACCCTGCTTCACACTGTGAGCCTTTGGCAGTGGTGGGACTGATCTGGTCATGTACAACCTGCTTTTAAACCTACAGTTCAGTAGTAGAGTTCCAGCATGGTGAGACAGACATTGCGGAGGGGGCAACAGGAAGGGAGGAGACTAATGAAAACTACGGGTTGGTTTCTTGCTAGGCAGGGGTAAGGGCAGATCTGATAGGCCAAATGGCCTTCTTCTGCCATCCACTTCTAAGTGCATGTTTAAAATCATGTCTAGTGTATTATCTGATCAAATGCATCATGTAACTGTGTCAGCGATTTGTACTTCATGTGTAAAAATGTATTACTTTTAGCTTCTGTGCAGTTACCTATACTTCCTACGTTGTAATAATAAAGTTACCTGTCAAGTTTAATTATTTCCGTAATCTTTAGTTTACATTGCCTGGTCCTGTCATTTAGAATTACATCAGCCTCTTGCGCGCCTAACATGAATTAATGATTGCGTCTTTATTTCCTATTCTCCAAAAGAAAAGCAACTGGAGTTCCTCTAATATTAATGGGACTTGCCCGATGCTGATTGTTATCAGGACAATTTCATAATAAATTAAAGAGACATTACATATGTACTGTAAATACAGGTTACTCACCTGTAACAGGAGTTCTAGGAATGGTATATGTTGTTCATCCACACTTACTGGCAGGTTCCTTGCCGCGTTAAATCTTGCCGGAAGGTCTTCAAGCTGGCTCCTCCCACCCCCCCGGGTGGTAAAACTCTTGGCTCCGCCCCATGACGCCAGATCTAGCCCGCTGGAAGCCAGGTTGCGCGTCGAAGCCGGGGAGGTCGGGTGGGTTGTGTGGATGAACAACATATACCATTCCTAGAACTCCTGTTACAGGTGAGTAACCTGTATTTTTAGGGACATGGATATGTTGTTCAATCCACACTTACTGGCAGACTCCTAGCAGTTCTCCGGGAGGAGGGAGGCAAGGCGAGCACCCCCTTCTTGGGAAATAAGGACTAGAAGAAGCCCCATGTGAGACCCCAGCAGTAAATCCCAGTTAGCATCAGAGATTTGAATGCCGAGATCCCTTTTCCACCATTGTCTGATCTTGACAGTATTGTTAGGGGGACAAAAAACCTGTCCTGTTTAGCGGCTCTCCCAATTGAGCACTTCTCATTTTTCTTGGCGTTAAGGATCTCTCTCTCTCTCGCTTCTCAAAACCAAATAAAGGTGAATCAACTAAAGACATTCTATCCAACTTCAGATAATAGTTCTGGAGCTGCAAGAATTTGAAGAGGTGGAAATGGGCAATCCCCATCTCATCTGAATTTCCTCAAAGCTGAACATTCCCGTACTAGTCACCAGGTCACGCAGGCATTAAGCCATGATGGAGGTGTGCTCTAATGCTGGATTGATGCATTGGGGGGCGAAGTGATGCGATGCCCGAGGCCCATGGCTAAGGGCTACCACTCCGACTTCATGCATCAATCGTGACAGAGCACACCGATGGAGTGGCTTAATGCGCTTTGTACATGGCACGACGCCGTTGGAGGGATGTGGAAGGGTCCACTGTGACAGGTAAACAACAAGAGGAGGAGCCGGTGAGAAGTTTTGAAAATTTTACTGCACTTTCACAGAATGCTGTAACACATTATATACATACTGATGTGGTGAACACCGACTGTCCATACAGTTGCGCGGAGGCGGCCAGCCAACAGTCCTGTGCCTCTTCTGGAGAGTTTTGTGTGGGTATTCTCCTCATACCCGCAGTGGGAGGTCTGCCGTGCAGGGTTCCGCCGCTCCGAGCAGCGCTGAAGTCGCGCTGTGCATCTCGATTCCTGTCACTTCCTGCTCCCTCTGGGATAGTCATCCGGCAGCGTCGTCCTCCAGGTGCTCTCTGGATGATGCTGCCCGGTCTGCCCTGCGGTGTGTTGCTGTGACCGGGCGCTTCTACCAAACAACAGTAAACCGGGCTGTGTTGCATCGCCTCTCACCGTTCGCAGGTCCACAGTGATCCGACTGTGCAGCGCGGGTTGTCGCCCCGGCTCTCTTTCCCATCTCGGAGTGCTAGCAGGGCTCCAGGACCGCCGCTCGTCTCGCTCCTGTTCTCGGTTCCCCAGAGCACCCAGTGCTGCTAGGCTGGGGGTCTGGCTACCGACGGTACTGCCGAGGCGGGCACGGCACATATGCTGGGTTAATACCCGCTTGCCATGCCGTCCCGTGACAGCCGCCAGCCTATCGACTTCATCCTCACACCTAGGCAACATATGCCATGTTACAATAAGCATTGTATCCCTTGAGTTTGCCATAATGAGAACCTAGCATCAAGTCCGGGAGAAACCAGGATTTCCACAATAGGGACCAAAGATTATTTACCTGAGCAGCTCCCTCATTTTTTGATGGTCTCCCATGCCTCCAACACCAAAATAACCAGGGACTCGGACCACCCAGCCGACGATAGGCTCTAGGCCCACCCTCTGTCAGATAAGCTGAAACCATCCCGGGCAGCCCTCCTCTTCCAAATCCAGCCAAATGGCTGCTTTACCCCTGTTTACCCAGCTATGCAAGTAGCAGTAATGAACAGCTAAGTGATATCCTTTAATATCTGGGAAGTCCAGGCCTCCACTTTCTTTGGACGCCTTAAGCTTTTTTAGACTTTTTTTTTAGCAGTGTCAGTGGCTCAGTAGGTAGCATACTCGCCTCTGAGGCCGGGAGATCAGAGAGCTGTGGGTTCAGTTCCCACATATGGCACTTGGGTTAATATCCCGTACTGACACCGTAGTGCAGCATGAGAGGGGTGCTACACTTCTGAGGTGCCGTCTTTCAGACGAGATGTTAAACCGAGGTCCCATCTGCCTGGATTGGTGGTAGTTCAGGTGGATGTTAAAGATCCCATGGCAATTATCGAAGAGAGTAGGGGAATTTCCCTGGTGTCCTGGCCAAATTTTCCTCATTCACTAAAAATACCACCAACAGTTTCATCTGGTTCAAGGTCAGCTGGCATTCATCTGTGACCCTCCTCCCCCGGATCGTGCCTGAAAAAAGGAAGGATTTGTCTAGTGCACTTACCCGGTCAACAAATACTAAATAAATAAGACTAATCCTCTGCTTCTTGTCCTTCCAAATAAAGCTGGAGAAACATTTCTCTAGTCTTCTAAGATCCTTATTCGAGGGACAGAGTGGGACCATTTGCATGGTGTACAGGATACACGGCAAAACATTCATTTTAAGTAGGTTAATCCCATCTAGCCATGATACTGGGAGGGCATGCCATCTGGCCAAATCTCTTAAAATGGAATCAAACAATGGTGAGTAATTCAGGGCATACAAATTACCAACCTCAGGGCCTATCCGAATTCCTAAACATGTAAAAACCGTGTCAACTAACTTTAGGCCCCATCATATTTATTTTAAAGCATGACCACTATGCCTTAACTTAGCAGGGCATGAACCCAGCCCACCCCCATCAACACTACTTAGGCCTTCACTTGCCAAAGTTCTGCTGACACCCTGCAAGCCACAAAGGGTGTAATTAGTAGTAACACTGTTTACTGCTTATGCTACATTTTAAAGCACAGTCCTCCGTGGCAATAAATTGAAATGACTGCAGAAACTGATAGGGCCAGGCCCTTTCATTTATGAAAGTGAAGAGCCATGGCCAAAGTGCCCCCCCCCAATTCCAGCACCTATGGGTAGAGGCAAGGAGGAAAAGGGATGTCATCATGTACAAAAGCTATAGAGGACAACAGGTAACCCTCAGTGCCCTCTTAAAGGGGTACTGGCTGAGCGGAGTGTACTGATACAGAGAGCGAGTTTCAAGCCCAAGAAGCAAAAGTGAAAAAGGCCTGGTCGCCTATCAGGGTGGAGACCTTTGGCACAACGTGCTGCTGGCCAGCTGCCCACTAACATTCAAAATCTACTAGCCACACCAATTTTATTTATTTTTTTTTAAACATTTTGTTCAGCATTACTGCCAAGGTAGGAAAAATCACTTTGTGGGCAAGTGGTCAGTTGGCCACTAACTTTAAGAATCTGGTAGCCAACCCAATTTTTTTCAATTAATATTAGCTACCTTGGTACCTGATTTGTCCCACCCTGCTTCACACTGTGAGCCTTTGGCAGTGGTGGGACTGATCTGGTCATGTACAACCTGCTTTTAAACCTACAGTTCAGTAGTAGAGTTCCAGCATGGTGAGACAGACATACGGGGGGGAGGGGGGCAACAGGGAAGGGAGGAGACTAATGAAAACTACGGGGTTCGGTTTCTTGCTAGGCAGGGGTAAGGGCAGATCTGATAGGCCAAATGGCCTTCTTCTGCCATCCACTTCTAAGTGCATGTTTAAAATCATGTCTAGTGTATTATCTGATCAAATGCATCATGTAACTGTGTCAGCGATTTGTACTTCATGTGTAAAAATGTATTACTTTTAGCTTCTGTGCAGTTACCTATACTTCCTACGTTGTAATAATAAAGTTACCTGTCAAGTTTAATTATTTCCGTAATCTTTAGTTTACATTGCCTGGTCCTGTCATTTAGAATTACATCAGCCCTTATGCTACCAACATGAATTAATGATTATGTCTTTATTTCCTATTCTCCAAAAGAAAGCAACTGGAGTTCCTCTAATATTAATGGGACTTGCCCGATGCTGATTGTTATCAGGACAATTTCATAATAAATTAAAGAGACATTACATATGTACTGTAAATACAGGTTACTCACCTGTAACAGGAGTTCTAGGAATGGTATATGTTGTTCATCCACACTTACTGGCAGGTTCCTTGCCGCGTTAAATCTTGCCGGAAGGTCTTCAAGCTGGCTCCTCCCACCCCGGTGGTAAAACTCTTGGCTCCGCCCCATGACGCCAGATCTAGCCCGCTGGAAGCCAGGTTGCGCGTCGAAGCCGGGGAGGTCGGGTGGTTGTGTGGATGAACAACATATACCATTCTAGAACTCCTATTAACAGTGAGTAACCTGTTTTTAGGGACATGGATATGTTGTTCAATCCACACTTACTGGCAGACTCCTAGCAGTTCTCCGGGAGGAGGGAGGCAAGGCGCGCACCCCCTTCTTGGGAAATAAGGACTAGAGAACCGAGGTCCCAAAACCAGCACCTCGGCGTGACTCAAGGTCAGTGTGGTAGTGGGTAATGAAGGTGTGTGCTGACTTCCAGGTAGCAGCCCTGCAGATTTCATGGATAGGGACGTCCCTGGAAGCAGCCACCGAAGCAGTGGTTGGGCGGGTAGAATGAGCTCTTATCCCTCTGGGAGGCTCCATGCCCACCAACCTATAGCAGAGATCTATGCAGGAGGTGACCCACCTGCCTATCGTCTGCTTGGCTGCAGGTCTGCCAGGTGCGGCTTCAGCGTAGGTAAAAAACAGCTGGCAAACCTCTCCCCGAACTTCAGCCGTCCGCTCCTTATAATAAGAAAGCGCTCTTCTAGGGTCCAAAGTATGGAGCCTATATTCGGCCTCCGAGGTGTGACTGGGGTAGAACACCGGCAGAGTCAACATCTGGTTAAGGTGAAACTCCAACACCACCTTCGGAAGGAATTTCAGGTGGGGGCGCGCAGGACAACCTTGTCCCTGTGGAAGACCAGATAAGGAGACTCGATGGAAAGCGCCTGGAGCTCTCCCATCCTTCTGGCTGACGTTATAGCCACCAAGAAGGCAGTCTTCCACGACAGGTAGGAGATATCGGACCTGTGCATCGGTTCGAATGGCTTGCCCATGAGCTTAACCAATACCAGCAGTAGATCCCATGGAAGTGGAGGTTCTCGCACCGGGGGGATATGTGATCAAGACCTTTGAAAAAGTGCCTGACCACCTTTTCCTGCGCCACTGACTGCTTTCCGGCCCGCGCCCGGTAAGCAGAGATGGCTGCCAGGTGCACCTTAAGGGTCGTCCACCGAATCCCTAGCTGAGAAAGGGACCATAGGTAGTCCAGAATGTTGAAGGGTCCAACCCCTTATCCTGACACCAAATGGAGAATCTCTTCCATTTGAAGGCATAGCATTTTCTGGTCGACTCCTTAAGGGATGCCTCAACAACGCTGAGGACCTCGTCGCAAAGACCCAAGGCCTGGAACTCTAGCCACTCAGGAACCAGGCCATCAAGTGCAGGGACTGAAGGTCCGAGTAGAGTACCTTCCCCAGGCTGACTGAGATCAGGTCCAGGCGGGCTGGAAGCCGCCTCGGGAGCCTGGAGCTGAGGCTGAGGAGATCTGGATACCAGAACTGGCGGGTCCAGTCTGCGGCTACCAGAATCACCTGCACCTTGTCCCTCCTCGCCTTGAGAAGCACCTTGTGGATCAAGGGAAATGGGGGAAAGGCGTAGAAGAGGCCTGGGGTCCAAGGCCTCGAGAAGGCATCCCCCTGCAGTGAGCCCTGCTGAGGGGGGTGGGCATGAAACAGCCTCAGCTTCGCATTCTTCCTGGAGGCAAACAGGTCCACCTGAGGAGTGCCCCAGTGGGAAAATAGATCTTGCTCTACCTCCAGCAGGAGAGACCACTCGTGAGATGCAGCACCTATCCAGCTTAGGGCATTGGCCAGAGTGTTGGAGGCTCACGCCACATGGATGGCTAGGAGATCTGCCTCCAGTCTGCTCACGAGAGACCAAGTGCGGAAAGCTTCCTTGCACAGAGGCAAGGAGCACGTCCCGCCCTGGCGGTTTAGGTAGTACAAGGTCGTGGTGTTGTCCGTCTGGACCTGGACCACTTGACCTCGTACAAATGGAGCGAAGGCGGTGAGGGCTAGTCGGACTGCTCAAAGCTCCAGCAGGTTGATGTGACATCGAGACTTCTGAGGGGACCAGGGGCCGTGCACTCTGAGCTCCCCCAGATGGGCACCCCAACCCATCAGAGAGGCGTCGGTCGTTAGACTGACCGTCAGCTCTGGGTGGATGAACGGGATACCCTCCTGCAGATGAGCTGGAATGAGCCATCACTGGAGAGCGTTCCACATCTCCTGGGTCACTACCACTGGCTGGTCCAGAGGACTGGAGCGCTGTAACCACTGGAGGGCCAGCCTCCACTGAAGGGGATCCCAACGGACCACGCTGGTGCAGGCTGCCATGAGGCCCAGGAGGCGCAGGAAGTTCCGGGCAGGGCGCAGCTGCCCAACCAGAAATGATTGGGCAAAGGAGGAAAGAACCTCGGCCCTGTCTGCCGGGAGCCATGCTCTGGCTCGAAGAGAATCGAGCTCTGCCCCGATGAACTGAATCACCTGCATTGGCACGAGTTCCGATTTGGCCTCGTTGATGAGGAGGCCAATCTGAGAGCAGACCTGGAGGGCCAGATCCCTGGACCGTTCCACCTCCGGCTTGGAGGAGGCTGCAATCAGCCAGTCGTCCAGGTAAGGGAACACCCGGACCCTTCGGCACCACAGGAATACTCTCACCACTGCCATGCATTTGGTGAAGACCCTGGGAGCTGGAGAGAGGCCGAAGGGCATGGCCCAGAACTCGTAAAGGGATCCCTCCGCTCTGAAGCAGAGGAATTGCTGGTGGGACGGACGGATTGGGATGTGAAAGAATTATTTTATTTATTTATTTATTTAGCTTTTGTTGACCGGGTAAGTGCACTAGACAAATCCTGCCTATTTTCAGGCACGACCCGGGGGAAGGGGATACAGATGAATGCAACTGACCTTGAACCAGATTAAGCTGTTGGTGGTATTTTTTTTTTAGTGAATGGGGGAAATTTGGCCAGGACACCGGGAAATTCCCCTCTTTCGATAAGTGCCATGGGATCTTTAACATCCACCTGAACTACCACCAACCCAGGCAGATGGGACCTCGGTTTAACGTCTCATCCGAAGACGAGACCTCAGAAATGCAGCACCCTCTCATGCTGCATTACAGTGTCAGTACTGGGATATTAACCCAAGTGCCAGATGTGGGAACTGAACCCACAGCCCTCTGATCTCCCGGCCTCAGAGGCGAGTGTGCTACCTCCTGAGCCACTGACACTGCTAAATGCGGGAATGCGTCCTGAAGGTCCAGAGAACAGAACCACATGCCTCGTTCCAAGGATGGGATGATCTGAGCCAGAGTGACCATCCTGAAGGTTCAAGACCTTAGGAACTTGTTCAGGTCATGTAGGTCTAAAATGGGGCACCAGCCCCCCCCCCGTCGGTTTTGAGACCAGGAAGTACCTGGACACAAACCCTGGGTCTGATGGAGGATCCGCCACCTCCCGGATCACCTCCTTCTGGAGGAGTAGGGCAATGTTGACTGACGGGCCGACAGAGTAACAGGACCCCATGTACGCCCCGGTGGATGGCTCGATAGGGTGAGGACTGCTCGAATTCCAGAGGCAGACCCTTTCCTAACACTTCCAGCACCCAGCAGTACGTGGTGATATTGGACCAGGCGGAAAGGATGTGGCGGAGCCGCCCCCCCTCGGGGGAAACCCGGGGAGGAGTGACACCCCTCAACCCATCACTGGGCAGGCTTGGAGGAAGGACCGTCCGAGGAGCCTCCTGGACCTTTCCCTCCCAGCTTCCTGTTGGAGGAAGCAGCAGGCTTGGTTTTGGGGTGCCAAGTGCAAGCCTGCTGGCCCTGATGCTGGTGTGGCTGGGCCGGACGTGCCGCAGGGGCTGAAGGCGGAAAGGGCTTACACTGCTGCTGGCAGCCTTTGTCCTTCTGGGCAGATGTGACCGAGTCCAAGGTGGCGTTGGACTTCTCGATCCTTTGCAGATGACCCTCCACCCCCGGACCGAACAAGTCGGTACCCAAGAAGGGAACGTCTGCCAGCTTGTTCTGGGTATCTGCCGTAAAGGTAGAGATCCGCAGCCAAGCTCTGTGGCGCATGGCCACTGAAGCCGCCACTGACCAGGCACACGAGTCAGCGATGTCCAGGGAAGTCTGGAAATGCTGTTTGGCCACCGCCCTTCCCCGACCCTGCACCTGCTTGACCGTTGTCTGAAGGTCAGCCAGGAGATGAGGAATCACCTCATCCAGGG
Organism: Neoceratodus forsteri; assembly: GCA_016271365.2. Lineage (NCBI taxonomy): Eukaryota > Metazoa > Chordata > Ceratodontiformes > Ceratodontidae > Neoceratodus > Neoceratodus forsteri. The sequence goes on along the minus strand of CM028131.1, from coordinate 150,958,902 downwards.
AGCCCAAAAGGGCGTGTGAAAGATGTGCCATCAGAATGGCCGAGCTGGCCTGACGAGGCTAGCGAGGAAGCATAGACTTTCACCAGATAGTCAGATTTCTTGAACTTCTTATCAGGTGGCTTGTCCCATACTGAGCGTTCCGGAACACCGGGCTTTGTCAGTCCTAGCCCCTCCGCCAGAGGGTGCTCTGAAAACCAGAGAGTGAACCAGTGGGACAGCATGCTTCGTGCTATCCTGGCTGAAGGTGCTGGACAAGAAGTTGGCTGCTGCCATAGCTCCAGGGCCGGGCCAACAATGGCTTCGACCACCGGGAAGGCCTCCGTGGGGGAATCCCCTCGGTCCAGTATCTCCGTGAGGGGATGCTTGGCCCGTTTTGAAACGGGTTTGAGCTTCATCCCAGTGGAATCCGAGATGAGCTGAAGCATTCCAAGAAACGAGGATGGGCTCTCGTCCACCGACTGACCCTCAGTGGACTCCAAGTCAAGCAGCCTGGTGAACAAGGAGGAGTCGTCATCAGACTCAAAGGAGTCTGCGAACAGCTGCCGAGCACCTGAGCCACCCTCCACCTGCCGAGGTCGATCGGGAGTGAGGGTGACTGACAACCTATGGGACAAACCCTGACCCGACCGAGAATCCTTGGTCGGGGCCCCAGTCTTCGGTTGTGGAGGCGGAGGTTGCACCACAATGGGTGGCGCAGCCGGTTTCGTCCAAACAACCGGTGCCGGCTTTGGCTCCTCGACCACTACGAGGGACTGTTTCAGTCGCTCCGGTGACAGCCACTTAATGGCCAGGGAAGGAGACGGAGTCAGCTTATTCCCGGTCAAAAGAAGCTGCTGCCACATTAGATCCTCGTAGCGCCGACACAATTTGAGCCGGAGCCTGTCCTCCAAAGAGGATTAAGGCGAGGATGATAACGCCCGCTGCTTTCCACGGTGCCGAGACCGAGACCGCCGATGTCAGCGAGATTGGCTGGACCGGGAAGAGGTCTGAGACAGAGACCTTCGGTGTTTCCGAGGGTGAGTCTGAGAGGGGCCGGGGGAAACCTGCTCCTCCCTCGGTTCAGGGACCTTAACCAGGGACTCTGGCACAGGAGCACAGGCAAGTCCTCGGTTTCCACTAGGGGAACCGGTGAAGAAGGGTTGTCAGCTTCTCCAGTCGACAGCCCATCCAACGGGTCGAGAAAAATCTCGACTGCGTCAATGGGTAGCTCGGCCAGCTGACCTGATGGTGACACCGTGAAGCCAGCGGCCTTAACCGCAACCTCGACCAAAGTGGAGTGTCGACTATCCGGGGAAGGGGACCTCTCCCGCTCCCACAAACGTCGACAGTGGGACTTACATTTGGAGTCCTTCTTTTTGGACCGAGAGGAATGTCCCGAAGGCCCATCTCCCTTGATGGAGAGGGATTGGCAAAGCTCCTTAAAAGAAGCTGTGTAGGAGGAGCCCAAGGAGAGCGGGATAAATGCCGCGACCGAGGATGATGATGATGATGATGCGGCCTGGGCCACCTCCTCCTCCTGTTCAGCCGAGCCCACAGCTGCGGACACTGCCCAACGGGCCTCCTTCGACTTGACCGGAGGATAACGATTCTCGAGTCGCCCTAACAGAAATCGGGCAGCGTGGTCCTCCAAGACTGAAGCCGAAGAGGATTTGCACAACTCACAAGCCTGTGAGTCATGACAGAGTCCAAGGCAATAAACGCACATGGAGTGCGGATCGGTTCGGGATATCTTCTGCCCACAGGGGCACCGACGAAATCCGGGAGTCAATTTGTCCATCGCAGCCGTGAAGGAAGATAAAGACCGAAGTCTTGTAAATTTTAAAATTAGTTTCGGGTTAACCGAAGAGTTTGGATCCAGGCCTAAAATGCAGAGCGCAAAGGAGGGAACCTGAGCTTCCAAGCGGTAATGAAGATTTGGCGTCATGGGGTGGAGCCGAGAGTTTTACCACCCAGGTGGGTGGAAGGAGCCATCTTGAAGACTTTCCGGCAGATTTAAAGCGGCAAGGAACCCGCCAGTAAGTGTGGATTGAACATATCCATGTCCCTAGAATTGTAGATCTTCTTGAATATCTTCGCCACAGATTACCACTTATGAGTTTGAGACAGCCAGAACAGAACCTGGCCTGCTCCAGGCCATCTCCTTGTGGGTCTCCAGAGCAGGCTGGATTGGTGGAATAAGGAACACTGGCATAGTAGACACATTTGAAAATTCCAACTGTACTTGCCTCACTTGATCAGTACCTACTGTCTCAAACTTCAAAGAACTGTGAACGTTTTTAAGCAGTGCTTGAAATGAGAGATATTACTGGGTAGTCTTGACAAGAGCTGGCCCAGGCTCTACAGGCACCAGGGAATCCTCATCACCAGAGTCGCCAACCAGAATGAGATCTGGATAGTACTTGCCCTCATCTGAATCAGTGGACAAAGTACAAACAACATACCCAAAGGGACTGGCACCAAAGCAACACCAACATCAGTGCTGGGACCGGGACAAAGGGTGTAGGTATTGGCATGCAGCACTGAATGTCACCGATAGTCGGCTGGTTGCCACACAGGTGGCACAGATGACATCACCAAGGTCAGTCTCGACAGAGTTGGAGCTATCAGCAACACCATAAGCAGTGACACTGAAGGCCCTGGCACCACAGCCTATTACCCAGAGTTGACACTACCATGGATGATGGCACCAAAGGCAGTATTGGCAGAGGCTCAGGTAGCAAAGGAGCTATTAGGCTCAAAGCTGGCACCAACAACAACGTCGCTGCTCTTAGTGTGTGCTAAAACCACTGTTCAATAACAGCAGCCCAATGACCAAACTGCTCACTAGAAGACTCCCTAGCGGAAAGAGATGGGAAACACTGGGCTTAAAGGCCCCAGGAAGTTCGGTGATGAAACAGACAACTGTGGAGATTTTGGGTCCACAGGCATAGAAAGCAAGTGCAGAGTGGCACGAGCTTGACCGGAGCTTTTTCTTTTCCTTATCTTTTTCATTTACAAGAAGAGGTAGAAGAGGTCAAAGTCAAATGTTCCCTGAAACTCAACGCAGAGTGTGAGCCAGGCCAGCACCATTTCTTTCTGCGACTTCAGAAGAACCGCTCTTCCTCCAGAGCGCAAGATTGCCCAAGCCAAGACACTCATCCAAGAAGCAGTAACAGTTGGATACAACCTCACAGCTGGACCATCTTGCCTGTTCAGGTCTGCTTCCTGCCATATCGATCATAGTTGAAAGAAACTTTTTTTTTTTTTAAGTAAACTGATACAAAAATAACAAATTCTCGTAATACTTCTAGAAGTAGGAACACAACAAACTAGACAGAACACTATGTTTACACAAACTCAGGATGTTCTGGCCCTGATGAGGAGTGTAAGGAACACACCACACTTTGACAATGGGGGGAAAAAAAGAAACAGAGGTGGTTGGGGGATGGGCGCCACTGTATACTACGATGCCAGCCTTCAAAGTTTTAGTTCCCGCTGGGTCCAAGTGCCTTCCAACACAGACCCATTAAAGGGACTGTATGGAGAAGATCAATTCTTGGAAGATGCAGCTTTATACTCCATCCACCCCTTCCTTCAGCTGAGCGGCCTCCTTCGGTATGCAGCCCCCAGTAACATCACGTCTCCTCTCTAGGATGTACCTGTGGGGCCCGCTTATTACTCTGCTGCCTATGCCTGTGGGGCACTATCAGGGGTACCCTAAGCCCATAACTTGCTCAGTTTGGTGGGTCTAGCAGCCTACATTGCCATCTAGATGCCAATGTTGCAGCAGAGCTCAATGCCCTTCCTCCCTGGAGGAGCACATCCTCTGCGATGCTAAGCCCTCCTTCCCTGTTGGTCCTGACGACCTATGTATGCTCCTGAACCTGGACTGCGGCACTGCGAGCAGTGGTACTATCGCTGCATCAACAAGCCGGCTACTTTTAGTTTTTTTCCCCCTCTTTACAGCTGCGCTACAATTTATTCCACAGGGTATCAGCATGGACAGTGTCAATGTACTGAACTTTTCAATATACCATACAGAAAAATTTAAAAATAAAACATTTAGAAAAAAATTGACATCAGCCCTGATGACTCAGAACTGCGTTGCTATAATAGCATTTACTTCATTTGTGGTGCACAGTGGCTGCAGCTGCAGTACTGAACAGTGAAGTACTGAAGAGTCTTACCTCCCACCTGTTTAAAAAAAAATGATCCTAGATATGGAATGCCTTTTATAGCTTCACTGGCTCCCACTCACAAGACTCTTGGCTACCTTAGCCCGCCAGACAATTTTTAGCATCTGTGCGTCATCCAGGAAAAAGCGCTTAACTACAGAATGCCCACGACACTATTACCCAGCAGTGGCAGATTCAGCATTTGACTGTTCAGTCAGCAATTGTTTTGTTTTTTTAAACATCTTGGAATCAGTGAATTTAGTGCAAAGTAATGACAGTATTATAAAGGGGGCCCTTTATGGCAGAAGCCTTCATAGCTCAATCCCAAGAAAAGCCCTCCCGTGGAATCACAGTGCAGTTGGGTACAGCAGCTTCTCCCTCCAGGGCATCATAAGCTTCCACGTAATGGCGGCAATGTAGTAGCGATAAAGGGCTGACTTACTTTAGGATGTCTCTGGACTGCTGCCAGCTACAAGCCCAGTACCTTATTTAAATGAGCTTTTCATGGGCCTTCACTATCTATGAGGAACACTATTCATAAATGTCCCCTTTGAAGATCACTGGATATACATACAGTAGCAGGCCGAAATAGAAAGGGTCTGAAACGTGCCAGAAGCAAACCGCTGGCATCCAGTGGCAAGCTGCTGTTTCATGTCTTGGGAGGACTCAAGGTTATTAGCAACAGCTGAGTTACTTATTCTCAGACTGGACAATCTACGGACATCAGCACACTGTCCACCTACCTCCTCATGTGGTTCAAAGGTACCCACCTGAAATAAACTGCATGACCCGTAGTCTTATTAATGGCAATGGGATGAAACAAGGCAATTTTATTTTACACGGATAGCTCCACACCAACTAAAAAAAACAAAAACACTTTCAAGATCTTAGATAAAAACTGGTTGAGAATTTACTACACTGGGTCTGGAGTTCTAGCCCTATCTAACAGATGCATGCTATGTTTAAATTACAGGTGTTTTACCATGGGTAGTTCACTAGACTACTGGGAGGGAAGAGAGTCAGGGGAAATAACACATTTGCAGATCCAACAAAGTAGCAAAGTAGTACCGGTTACCACCTTGGGCCAACCAGCCAACAGCAGCTGTTGCAGCCTAATCAGAGCAATAAAACAGGCCTGTTTTATTTTTCTGAGGTAAAATGGTATCTCCTCCCCCATCCTTAATGTGCTGTCCCGCACACACCTTTATAAACCTCTGCAGTTTGATGTTCTGCCATAATAAACAGAAAGCATTACAAAAGGCCATCTTTTAATAAATCAGACACCACAAAATCTTGTTAGCCGAGTTAACAATAGGATTGGCAAGAGGCTCTAGCTAATTTTTTTTTAATAATTATATTTCTCTCGTTATTCTCACTATCTCTGCCTACTTTCTTCCTTCATAGCTCGTGTCAGCGTGGCTTAGTTGGCTGTATATTAGTCTCTGGGCCAGAAGATCATGGGTTCTAGTCCCATACCATAAAAGCTGGCACCAGAGTGCAGCAGTTGGGATGCTGTGCTGTCAGTGTGCTGTCCTTCAGATGAGATGTTACACAGAGGTCCCATCTGCCTGTACTGTTGCTGTGCTGATGGGTGTTTATGTGAAAGTAACAGAACCCAAGGAACTAATGCAAGAGCAGGGATTATCCCTGGCGTCCTAGTGTATAGTGTAAGGGTGCTCTGAGCTATGGAAGTGTGCCTTGAATAAATAAAGTTTACTTACTTACCGACATTTCCCTTCCCATATACCGGTTCATGCAATTCTCCAAGGCTGGGTGTGGGTGTTGATGTGCAAAATGGATGCCATTACATGTTTACAGTCGTCTCCCATTGCTTGAATTGCTTGCATTGCTTACGGAGGCAGTAAAGCACAGTGGGTTAAGGCTCTGAGCTGCACATCTGGAGACCTAGGTTTGAATCCCACAGCCGACTAGGTGCATACTGTGTGATCCTGAGCAAGTCACTTAACTTCCTTGTGCTCCCAGGTCGCATCTGGAAACAAGCTTCCGCTTAGTGTGCTACTCCTGGTTAAACAATGTTCCCTTGTAAAGTGCTTTGAGATACAATGTGCATGAAAAGCGCTATTTAAGTATTGCTCTTCCACCACCTTCCCCTCCTCCTCCTCATCTGCTGCCCTTGTACCTGCAGTGGAGTGTAACTGGAACAGGGCCATCCTTTTCTCCTACCTCAAGAAGCCTCACCCCCAATATTTCTTATGTAAGCAATAAGACACGACAGGGTGTGCATGGAAATACAGGTTACTCACCTGTAGCAGGAGTTCTAGGAATGGTATATGTTGTTCATCCACACTGTCTGGCAGGTTCCTTGCGCTTTAAATCTTGCCGGAAGGTCTTCAAGCTAGCTCCTCCCACCCACCCGGGTGGTAAAACTCTCGGCTCCGCCCCATGACGCTTAGATCTAGCTCTCATTGGAAGCCAGGTTGTGTGTGTCGGGCCGAGGTCGGGAATGTGGTGGATGAACAATACATACCATTCCTAGAACTCCTGTTACAGGTGAGTAGCCTGTATTTCTAGGGACATGGATATGTTGTTCATCCACACTGTCTGGCAGACTCCTAGCAGTTCTCCGGGAGGAGGGAGGCAAGGTACACACCCCCTACTTAGGGAAAAGAGACTGGACAACCGAGGCCCCAAAACCAGCATCCCGGCGTGACTCAAGGTCGATGTGGTAGTGGGTGATGAAGGTATGTGCTGACTTCCAGGTAGCAGCCCTGCAGATTTCCTGGATAGGGACGTCCCTGGAAGCAGCTACCGATGCAGCGGTATGGCGGGTAGAATTAGCTCTTATCCCTCTGGGAGTCTCCATGCCCGCCAACCTATAGCAGAGATCTATGCAGGAGGTGACCCACCTGCCTATCGTCCGCTTGGCTGCAGGTCTGCCAGGTGCGGCTTCAGCGCAGGTGACAAACAGCTGGCGAACCTCTCTCCGAACTTCAGCCGTCCACTCCTTATAATAAGCGAGCACTCTTCTAGGGTCCAAAGTATGGAGCCTATATTCGGCCTCCGAGGTGTGATTGGGGTAGAACACCGGCAGAGTCAACACCTGGTTAAGGTGAAACTCCAACACCACCTTCGGAAGGAATTTCAGGAGGGGGCGCAGGACAACCTTGTCCCTGTGGAAGACCAGATAAGGAGACTCTCCGGAAAGCGCCTGGAGCTCTCCCATCCTTCTGGCTGACGTTATAGCCACCAAGAAGGCAGTCTTCCACGACAGGTGGGAGATATCGGACCTGTGCATTGGTTCGAATGGCTTGCCCATGAGCTTGGCCAATACCATCAGTAGATCCCACGCAGGTGGAGGTTCTCGCACCAGAGGGGAAATGTGATCAAGGCCTTGGAAAAAGTGCCAGACCACCTTCTCCTGCGCCACCGACTGCTTCCCGGCCCGCGCCCAGTAAGCAGAGATGGCTGCCAGGTGCACCTTAAGGGTCGTCTACCTAAGCCCTAGCTGAGACAGGGACCATAGGTAGTCCAGAATGCTCGCCAGGGAACAGGAAGAAGGGTCCAGGCCCTTGCCCTGACACCAAATGGAGAATCTCTTCCATTTGAAGGCATAGCATTTTCTGGTCGACTCCTTACGGGATGCCTCAACGACGTTGAGGACCTCGTCGGAAAGACTCAAGGCCTGGAACTCTAGCCGCTCAGGAACCAGGCTGTCAGGTGCAGGGATTGAAGGTCCGGATGGAATACCTTCCCCTGATTGACAGAGATCAGGTCCGGTGGGCTGGAAGCCAACTCGGGAGCCTGGAGCTGAGACTGAGGAGATCTGGATACCAGAACTGACGGGGCCAGTCTGGGGCTACCAGAATCACCTGCGCCTTGTCCCTCCTTGCCTTGAGAGGCACTTTGTGGATCAAGGAAAATGGGGGAAAGGCACAGAAGAGGCCCGGGGTCCATGGCCTCGAGAAGGCATCCCCCTGCAGCGAGCCCTGCTGAGGGGGGCGGGCTGAGGGGGCGGGCATGAAACAGTCTCAGCCGCCTTCTCCTGGAGGCAAACAGGTCCCCTGAGGCGTGCCCCAGTGGGAGAAGAGATCTTGTACTACCTCCGGCAGGAGAGACCACCGTGGGACGCAGCCCCATCTGGCTTAGGCATCAGCCAGGGTGTTGGAGGCTCCTGCCACGTGAATGGCTCACGATCCGCCTCCAGGCCTAGCGACGAGACCATATGCGGAGAGCTTCCTTGCATAAAGGCATGGAGCGCATCCCGCCCTGGCGGTTTAGGTAGTACATGGTCGTGGTGTTGTCCGTCTGGACCTGAACCACTTGACCCCGTAGAAATGGAGCGAAGGTGGTGAGAGCTAGACGGACCGCTCGGAGCTCCAGCAGGTTGATATGGTATCGGGACTCCCGAGGGGACCAGAGGCCGTACGCTCTGTGCTCCCCCAGATGGGCACCCCAACCCATCAGAGATGCATCGGTCGATAGAGAGACCGTCAGCTCGGGCGGACAAATGGGATGCCCTCCTGCAGATGTGCCGGAACAGTCCACCACTGGACAGCGTTCCACATCTCATGGGTCACTGTCACCAACTGATCCAACGGATCACAGCGTTGTGACCACTGGCTGGCCAGTCCCCACTGAAGGGGACGCATGTACCAGTGAGCCCAACGGACCACGCTGGTGCAGGCCGCCATGAGGCCCAGGAGTCACAGGAAGTCCCGGGCAGGGTGCAATTGCCCAACCAGAAATGATTGGGCAAAGGAGGAAAGAACCTCAGCCCTGTCTGCCGGGAGCCAAGCTCTGGCTCGAAGAGAGTCGAGTTCTGCCCCGATGAAGTGTATCACCTGCTTCGGCACAAGTTCCGACTTGGCCTCGTTGATGAGGAGGCCAATCTGAGGAGCAAACCTGGAGGGCCAGATCTCTGGACCGCTCCACCTCCGCTCTGGAGGGGGCTGCAATCCACAGTGGGCCAGGTGAGGTACACCGGACCCTTGCGCGCCGCAGGAATGCTGTCACCACTGCCATGCATTTGGTGAAGACCCTGGGAGCTAGAGAGAGGCCGAAGGGCATGGCCCGGAACTCGTAAAGAGATCCCTCCGCTCTGAAGCAGAGGAATCTCTGGTGAGACTGACAGATCGGGACGTGAAAGAACGCGTCCTGGAGGTCCAGGGAACAGAACCACATGCCTCGTTCCAAGGATGGGATTATCTGTGCCAGAGTGACCATCCTGAAGGTCCGAGACCTTAGGAACCTGTTTAGGTCGTGCAGGTCGAGAATGGGGTGCCAGCCCCCCGTCCATTTTGGGACCAGGAAGTACCTGGACACAAACCCTGGGTCTGGAGGAGGATCCGCCACCTTCCTGATCACCTCTTTTTCGAGGAGCAGGGCAATATCGGCTCGGCGGGCCAACAGCGAGGCTTTGGACCCCGTGGCCTCCTGGGGGACGACGGCTCGAAAAGGAGGAGTCTGCTCGAATTCCAAAGGCATGCCCTTTCCCACCACCTCCAATACCCAATGGTCCGTGGTGATAACGGACCAGGCGGAAAGGAAATGGCGGAGCCGTCCCCCCATGGGGGGAACCCAGGGAAGGGTGACGAGGTTGGGGGCGACACCCTTCAACCCGTCACTGGGCAGGCTTGGAGGAGGGACTGGCCGAGGGACCTCCTGGGCCTTTACCTCCTTGCTTCCTATTAGAGGAAGCTGCGGGCTTGGGTTTGGGATCCCAAGCGCGAGCCTGCTACCCCTGGTGCTGGTGCTGTTGGGCCGGACGTGCCGCAGGCAGAGAAGGACGAAAGGGCTTGTGCTGCTGCTGACGGCGGCCTTTGTCCTTCTGGTCGGAGGTGACCGAGTCCAGAGTGGCACTGGACTTTTCGATCCGCTGGAGGTGTCCCTCCACTCCAGGGCCGAAGAGGTCGGTCCCCAAGAAGGGGACATCCGCCAACTTGTGCTGGGTATCCGCCGTGAAGGTGGATATCCTCAGCCACGCCCTGCGGTGCATGGCCACCGCGGCCGCTACTGACCTGGCACAGGAATCACCTATGTCCAGAGCAGTCTGAAGTTGCTGCTTCGCCACCGCCCTACCCTGGTCCCGCACCTGACGGACCGTGGTCTGCAGGTCGGCCAGGAGATGAGGATCACCTCATCCAGGAGCCCATGAGGGCATGGGAGAAGTGTGCCATCAGCACGGCTGAGCTGGCCTGTCGGAGGCCGAGGGAGGATGCAGCGTACACCTTTCGCCCAGCATAGTCCAACTTCTTGGACTCCTTGTCGGGGGGCTTGTCCATGTCCCGAGCATTTCCAGAACGCCGGAAAACGCTGTTAGTAACTAACCCCTCGACAGAAGGGTGCTCCGAAAAACCGGGCAAAGAGCCGGTAGGGACCGCATACTTCCTGGCCATCCTGGCAGAGGGGGCAGGAAGCAGGCCGCTGCCAAAGCTCCAAGGCTGGGCCGACAATGGCCTCAGCCACAGGGGAAGGCCTCTGTGGGTGAATCCTCTCGGTCCAGTATCTCAGTCAGGGGATACTTGGTCCGTTTGGACACGGGCTCGAGCTGCATCCCTGTGGACTCCGAGATGAGCCGAAGCAAACCCATGAAGGACGATGGCTATCGTCCAGTGACTGTCCCCCGGAGGATTCCATGTCGACCTGCCTGGAGAACAGGGAGGAGTCGTCGTTGGACTCCGAAGAGTCCGCAAAGAGCTGCCTAGGGCCTGAGCCACCCTCCACCTGCCAAGGACGGTCGGCAGTGAGGGTGACCGACAACCTGTGGGCAGGCCGTGACCCAACCGAGAATCTTTGGTCGGTGCCCCAGACTTCGGTTGTGGAGGTGGAGGTTCCACCACAATCGGTGGGGCAGCAAGTTTCGGCTGAACAACCGGCCCAGAAATGGTTATCTCGACTGCAGCGAGCGGTTGCTTCGGCCGTTCGGGTGATAGCCACTTGATGGCCAGGGGATGCGTTGACTTACTCCCGGACAACAGTAACTACTGCCACATAAGCTCCTCAAAGCGCCAACACAATTTGCGTCAAAGCCTCTCCTCTTCCGAGGAGGAAGACGAGGTGGAGTGGTGTCGTCATTTACTTCGGTGCAGAGACCGAGACCGCCGATGTCGGCGGGATCGGCTTGACCGAGATGAGGTCCGAAACCCTCGGTGCAACCGAGGGCAGGCCTGGGAAGGGGCGGGGGACACCTGCTCTTCCCTCGGCTCGGACACTTTAACCGGGGACTGCCGACCCGAAGGCGCAGGCAGATCCTTGGCCTCCACCGGGGGAACGGACGAAGAAGGGTTGTTGGCTTCACCAATTGACAAGCCGTCCGACGGGTCGTGGAATATCTCGACTGCATTGATGGGTGTCTCGGTAGGCTGGCCTGACGGGGACGCGGTGAAGCCAGCGGCCTGAGCCGCAACCTCGACCGAAGTCGATAGTCGGCTGTCCGGGGAAGGAGACCTCTCCCACTCCCAAGAACGGAGACGGTGGGACTTACCCTTCGAATCCCTCTTCTTGGACCGAGAGGAATGTCCCGATGGCCCCTCACCCTTCGTGGAAAGGGACTGACACAGCTCCTTGAACGAAGCTGAATAGGGAACTCAAAGAGGCAGGATAAATGCAGCGACCGAGGAGGAGGAAGATGCGGCCTGGGCCACCTCCTCCTCAAGGGCAATCATAATCTCGAGCTGCTCCAGCCGAGCCAGCCATGCGGACACCGTAGTGAGCCTCTTTGGATTTTCCGGCCGAGTGGCAACTTCTCGGGGTGTCCGAGCTTCAATCGGGCAGCGTGATCCTCCAGGACGTTGGTGAAAGGAACGACTAACTCGCTGGCTCGGTCGTGGTCTAGGCCGAGGCAGTAGACGCACGTGGAGTGCGGATCCGTCCTGGACATCTTCTGCCCGCAAGGGCACCTCCAAAAGCCGGGAATCGATTTGTCCATTGCAGCCGCAAAGGATAATGAAGACCGAAGTCTAGAAAACTTTAGAACGAGTTTCGGACGAACCGAAGAGTTAGGATCCAGTCTAAGCGCAGGCGCTAGGGAGGGAACCTGAGCTTCTAAGCGGTAAGGAAGATCTGGCGTCATGGGGCGGAGCCGAGAGTTTTACCACCTGGGTGGGTAGGAGGAGCCAGCTTGAAGACCTTCCGGCAAGATTTAAAGCGGCAAGGAACCTGCCAGACAGTGTGGATGAGCAACATATCCATGTCCCTAGAACATATTTTACTGCAAGGCGTGCGGTAAAATATGTTCCATGCATACACCTGGAGTGTCTTATTGCGCTTATAAAATGGGCTACATTTTTAAAAATATTTTTCTCACCATAAAAAACTATATTTAAATATCTAAAAACAGAACTCTTTGTGATAATTTGAGATAACATAGTCCTTCTGCCTACTACCTGATGATGCTATTGTACTTTACCAATAGGCATTTCTGTCCTTCTGTGGCATCCATACTTCTGAAAAAGTTCACCCCCCACACTTTTTTTTTTCTAGTGGGTCTGTTATTTACTAAGGAATTTTATCTTTTTTTATTTTCTACCTTAATTCCTTTGCCTGATTCACTTGATCAAGCATCTTGTTGTTTTTCCCCCAGTTCCTCTGTCGTGACTACATGCCGCTCTTCAATTAGCTGCACTGTACAGGTAAAATGAGGAACAGATGTAACAGATGGGCAGCTAGTGGAAAGTTTTTTTTTTTTTTTAACTCCTCAGCATTGCTCTGCTCACGTCTTTCCCTCCTGCTGCTGCCCACCCAGCCCTCTGCTCCTTTACCAGCTCTGCTTGCATGTTTCCTCCTATACCAGCCCAGCTGTACAATCGTACAGCCGTCTGCTCAGCTCTGTTAATTTACTCAGCTGCCTATCTGCACAACATAGAGTGAGAGAGAAGTATTTTCTTTTTTATTTTATTTATTATTTAATGCCCCACCGATTAGCAACACGTCTGCACGGCAGAGGCATGTTTTGGAAGTGGCAATGGGACCGTAACAAATAAGACCACAGGACAAGTCAGTATATTGTTTTTTAAACTGTCATCCGGGACTGTGAAATAGCCTGTGAAGCGGGAGAGCGAGTTGCAACAGAGGTTACCCAATCGGTTGGCGAGACCATGGGACAAATCTAAAAGTCAGTAGATTTTTTTTAAACTTTTATCGAGGACGTTCATTTTAGCCTGTGAAGCATGAGTGAGAGGCACCAGAGTTTCCCCAATTAGTTGGCGAGCGTTTGATGAGCTGCGTAACAGAGTGTAAAAAAAAAAAGGCAGCATTTGCATAAGGAACATTTAAATGGCTTATTGAATTTTTTTTTTTTTTTTTCACACTAAGTCTTGCTCTTTGTTACAATAATCTAAGTATGGTAGCTTTTTGTCCTGCTTGGCAAATGTGAAGATGGCAGACAGTAACAATGCCAGCGTTCCATGGCTTATGGATACTGGCCTTTTTACTGCCAGCCCTTTTTTTAACCCATGCATGGAACATATTTCATGCATAGGTAACTAGCCAATCACATTGTTGGATTTAGCCTACCCATTTTATAAATTCTCTGTAATTAGTTCCCTGTAACTGTAACGTAAGGCTCCCCTGAGGACTAGCTGAGATACAAACTACATAAATGCCAGCACCAAGGCAAATGAAGAGGTCCAATCAAATCAGTCCACCGCCAGCCATCACAGCAAGCCTATCTACCAAGTTCTGGAAGTTTATTACCCATTTCTAACCCAACCCCACCCCCACTGAGTCAACCATGCCTGTTCTCAAACCAGGTAACCCACTCTTCTGTGACTCACTCCCCTGAGGTTAATTACTTCCCTCTCTTCCACTTCAGCCTTCCTCCCCACTTCCTCTAACCTCCCCATCCCTTTCCTCTGCACCCCCTGTCACCTACCTCCCCGGTTTTTCCTTCTCCTTGTTCTCTTCTGGAGTCATCCTTGTTGCCTTGCTCTCTCTCAGCCTCTCCAAGGGGCACCTGCATGACGGCCTGGATACCAGTTGTCAGCTCCCTGTCTGCACTGGCCCAATTTCAAATCATTCTTTTCATCTTGGGACTGTCCGTAAACCTGAAAGCATGCTGAACTCCTTTCCCTCCACAAAAACGCTGATTCTTCCTCCCCAGGTGACAGCCATTCCATTTTGCTCCTCCATGCCCTGGAGAAGGAGTCTGAAAATTGTGTTATCTCTCCATTCTCCTTTCTCTCTCCCTTCCAGCTTGGCTTCTGTAAACCTCACCCCACTATCTCCTCCAGGTCAGACTCCATACTTGAAAGGCATAGACCAGGGCCAATTCTCCACAGCCATTTTTTTTAATTAGATACTGTCCCTTACTAGAACTCCCAGGACTGACCAGGAATCCTATCTTACCCAAGTTCCCCTTCCCACCCCGGAACCCTCCGGGGGTCTGACACTCCTTTCCAGCCTTCACTTATTCCAAACTCTGGTCCCTGAAAAATAAATAAACAAAACATACAGTACTGGACAGAATGGAATATCAGAGAGAGGAAGCAGTGAGGGGTAGGCAGAACAGGGAGGTGGTCAGGCTTGAACCAGGGGACTTCATCTGTACCAGGTCCGCCCTCCATTTATTTACCCCATAACCCCACTCCTTCTCCCTCCTACAGGGCCTGCTCCTGTGGAGTGACACTGAAAAGATGGGCGAGGCCAACCCATCATTCAAAACTCACAGCCAGCCTTGCTCTAAGCATGTGGTGCCTCCATGCCTCACACTAGCCAAACAGGTGCATGCCAATGTAAAGCCATTCTGTAGGAGACCACTCATTCCCTCCTGAATGACACTTCTTCCCTCCGTCATGGGATTGTGCAGCAGAAGGAAAAGGGAAGAAGGTGCCTTCCTTCCAGAAGGAATCCAGATGGACTCTGGAATCCCAATTCACTGGTCAGCAAGTGATGCCCCCACTCAGACAGCAAACCCAGGTGTGAATGGTAAGTAGCAGGGCCACTGCTGTGCTAGTCAGCTGATTGAAACCGCCATTCTCTTTGATCTGGTTCAAGCCTTTGATACTGTGACTCATCCCCTCCTTCTGGATAAGTTGGGGGGTGGTTTTGCTCCTACCTTTCAGACAGTCACCAGCTGATCTAGGGTGGTGGCACTCTATACACCTTTTTGCCCACCAGGTTTGTTCTGTCACCTGCTGTTGGCCCTATTATTTGCTCCATTTTCTGAAACAGCTTCAATTTTTTCTAACGTCTATTATTACATAGATACTTAACTATGCTGCGCTGGTTATCTCCTTATATCACCAGAGTCCTGTAGTTCAGCCCTGAAAAATGACAGTCACGTACTTACCTTAACTGTTAATCTTCCAGAATATCATCACCACTGATTACCACTTATGGGTCAGGGTCAAAAGCTTTAGAACCCCTCAGGAGAAAAGCTTTTGCCAGGGGGCCAGCCACAACTACTGGGCATGGCATCTGCTGCACATACCCAATGTGGTGCTGCATGCCAGCCAGTAACCACTGCCAGCTCCCTCACTTGCCTCAGTTCTGTTCGCCAGCAAAGAAAAAAAGTGGGGAACAATGAGCCAGGGTAGGAATTTTCCTAGCCGATAGGGAAAGGATATAGGAAATACATAAAGAAACAAAAACAAACGAAAAAAAACTCTATAAACCTTTAAATAAAGGAGAAAGGGGACACTAGGTGGCCTAAAGAGGTAGTTGGGTAAGGAACCTGAGCTTTACATGACTAGCCAGCCATGAGACAGACAGTGACGTTAAAAGGCAGCACCCCAGAAGCATGTGGCAATGGCAGAAAGCAAGAGGGGATGGTCAGAATTAGGAGACTCTTGCAACTGAGATGGCACAATGTACCATAAAGGGGACGAATCACATAGATTGCTGGAAAAATCAAACTTCGTGCTACCTGATGGACAACTGACTGAATGGCTAGTCAAAAAATGTCCCCTTTTCCCAACAGGAAAAGGGAAGGAATCTCAGGTATATGTTGTGTTATAAGACCGAACTGCCCACAGGAGTCGAGATGTGTTCATCTTCCCAGGCACCCCTTAGGGTAGTGGGCCAACAGCCCAGCCGGCATAAGAGAAGAAGGGCATACCAAACAAAAAGTAGTTTGGCATAGCCAGAAGGAGAAATTAACTGCTTATCCTACAACAACGGGGATGTACCCTGTGTAAGGGCTAATCTACTTGATCCAATCCAGTGCACAATACTGTTCCACAGACTGTGCAATTGACAAGTGGAGCTAGACTGGAGAGTGCCAAGAGGCACAGAGTACATTTAGCAACTAATAAAGCTATTTCCCAGGAAAGGGAGATATCCTGGGCAGGGAGAAGGAGGACAAACAAGAAAAAGGAGAAAGGGAGCTGCCATCTCTCACTTTTTGGTGGCGAGAGTGGGGTGTTATGAGGGCCCTAAAGAACCCTCCCAGTATTTGGTTGTTTTTTTTTGGGGTGGTGGAAATGGGAACCCAGCAATGGATCACAAACACTTTTTTTTTTTTAACCACTACTCCATAGGGAGTACAAGTGGGGAGATGACACTGCACTAGATGATGGTGTCCAGCATTATCAGCGTTAGCTGCCCAGAGGCTCTGGCTCTGCTAGAGCAGGGGGTGGTGAGCAAGTGGGGTAATGACTGGTAAAGATATTCTGCAAGAGAAACAGTTATGGTAAGTATGCAACTTTTATATATTCCAAGATTACGGATTCCCACTTACGGGTCCAAATACATAGCTTTTCCTTCATTCCGAGGGAGGAACTGGCAAACCCTGACTATAATAGATACCCTCAGCCCTTTCCTTGAGGAAGAACACATGTGGGCAGGGGCTCCTTACAGGTCAACCGAGACTTGACATTGGGTCAAGGACAGGCAGAAGCTCCGACGGCACAGGAGCAGGAGGATTCCCCAACAGTGCCTGCCTGACTGTAGGGGAGAAGAAATGAGCCACCTGGAAGTGTGAGTTAAGCACCTTATACCGGGCCAAATGTGCCAGCCGGGAGAGGCAAAGTCATGCTGTCCACCTGATGCAGACTGCAGTTTCTGCTAATCTGAAAGCCATCTCATTGGCATTGTACGATGCCCTCAACTGGTGCTAGGCTACCGCCAGGCCACAGGCAGAAGGGTCAATGGCCTGCCCGACTGTCTCACTCTGTGGCAGTTTAGCTAAGAGTGTGCTCAGCTGCAACCATGGTCAACTGTTATAGGTCACCAAATTTATTTATTTATTTAAAAGTTGGTAACCAGGAGAAGCATACTGAGCCGAGGCTCGTTTCCAGGTGCGACCAAGGGGAAGGGTTAAGAGGGGCAAAATACATACATGAAATGCTGACAGTTACATGGATGTCTCACGCAGGTTACAATTTAGCCTGGGTAAAAGGCAATTACAATATCTATTTATTTATTTAGCTTTTGTTGACCAGGTAGGTACACTAGACAAGCTGTATGCCTCTTTTCCGGTACAACCTGGGAGAGGGGGAGAGTACAGTGAAAATACAGGTTCAAACAGGGTACATGACAACAAGAGGGGCAATGTACAGAGTTACAGGACAGCAAGATGAACATAGATAGTCTACAGTGAGCAGTAATAGGTAAAATATACATACAGAATAAATAGAATACAACATTCAATGGCAATTACACAGTATGAGTGACCCTTTTACCAGGGCCACATAATTCATAAGCAGATAGCAAGCAATCACATGCTTCCCAGAGTTAAAGGACAGTGGGCAGTGGGTTGGATGAGACCAATTTGGAGACCTGGTTAAGGTGGCTTGGGACACCCACACACAGAGGACAGTTTCAAGTGCTCCCACAGGGAATTCTGGAGACTCAGGTGGGAGGGAGAGGCACGTACGTGGTCAGGAAGGGAGCTCCATAGCCTTGGAGTGCACGTACCAAAGTCCCTATCACACATCAGGGTTGAGCACCCCAGGACCCCGAGACCTGAGGGAGTAGGAGGAGGATTCAGCAGGCTTGAGAAGCTGCGCCAGCCCCGGAGGGGTTCCGGTTCTGAGCACCTTTCCTACGAAGCAACCCAACCCATATTTCAAGTGATTGGCCAGGGAAAGCCAGCCCAGTTCGTCATATAATTTACAATGATGGGTGAGACGTGTTGCTGCCAGGGCAAAGCGACAGATGTTGTTGGTCGTGTTCCACCGAGCAAGGTGGACCTTGGAAGTGCTAGCAAACAGGAGAAGGCCACAACTAAGTGAAGGGAGCAGCACACCTCTGGCCAACACCAAGCGAGCTGCAGACGTCAAATCTTTCTTTGCCCTGTAGGCAAGACCCAGTTTACAGCTCTGCAAACATTCAGGATGCGACTCTCCAGGTCAAGTTGGGGGTCAAGTGTCACTCCAAGGTATTTTACTGAAACCGTGGTTATGAGGGGAGAGCCATCCACACCACTGACACATAGAGGGACAGGGGAGGTCTTGATCTTGGCTGCTAACCCAAAAAGCATGGCCTGAGTTTTCTTTAGGTTGAGGACCAGCTTGTGAGACGTTACCCAGGACTGAATATTCTTAAAGGCCTCACTCAGCTGAAGGTTGAGAACCCCAATGTCCCGGGAGTGTGCAAGCATGACAAGATCATCAGCATAAAGGGTGGCACTACAGTTGGAAGCAGCAGCAGGGAGGTTGTTAACAAATGCAGAAAAGAGAAGGGGCCCCAAAACTGATCCTTGTGGGACACCAGAGGTCACCAGAGTGGGGTCAGAGAGGACCTTGTTGAATTTAGTTTGCTGTATTCTGCCTTGGAGGTAGTTTCTAAGCCAACTCAAGGCAGGAGGGGACAGGTCAAGGGACTGCATCTGTGAGCAAAGTAATGCGTGGTCCACAAGCTAAAAGGCCTTGGATAAGTCTATAAATATGGCCCCAGAGAGTTTGCCCTGGTCCATGGCCGCCCTGATGCTAGTAGAGACAGAGAAAAGGGCCGTGGATGTGCCATACTCTTTACGATGGCCATGCTGTGCAGGGGACAGCAACTTATGAGCCTGAATGTACTATGTGAGCTGTTCAGCCACAGCTTTCTCTAAAGAGTTTACTAATGGCCAACAGGATGGCAATCGGACGATAGTTGTCCAGGACTTTGGGGTTACCTTGCTTCGGAACAGGGACAATCCTCGCTACTTTCCAAATGCCAGGGATAACACCAGTGGCAAGGGACAGGTTGAAGATATGTGCCAGTGGGATGGCAATGTGGGGAGCACCCAGGTTCAGAAGCTTGGGCTCCATGTTATCATGGCCAGCACTGGAGTGTGGGGAGAGACCAGAGAGAAGTCTCTGCATCTCCATGACAGACACAGACCTGAGATAAAATAATGGGCGAGAGGAGTGAACCTCCTGAGGGACAGAGGCAGAGGGGCCACTGATATTCTCTACAGGAGGGAAAAGGGAGGTGAGCACAGA
Source organism: Neoceratodus forsteri (assembly GCA_016271365.2). Classification (NCBI taxonomy): domain Eukaryota; kingdom Metazoa; phylum Chordata; order Ceratodontiformes; family Ceratodontidae; genus Neoceratodus; species Neoceratodus forsteri. The sequence goes on along the minus strand of CM028131.1, from coordinate 150,939,422 downwards.
CAAGTCAGAAAAGTGGGAATTTAAAGCATTAGCAATCATAAGTGGATTATTACAACTTGACCCACCAATGGTCATATCAGATACCCCAGAGTTGGAGGAGCCGCTAAGTTTTTTATGTTCCTCCAAAACCTTCATGGGTCCTTAGCAGAGCTTAGCACGGCAGATTTACAGTATTCACTTTTTGCACTCATTTCTGAGCTTCCTATACTGTTGGAAGGTGGACTGATCCAACATACTTTTGAAGTGAGCCCAGCACTTGTCCCTTGCATACATGTGGGCTAAGAAGCTCCCACGCAGCCATTTTGTGGCAGACCCCTACTCTGGCCTAATGGGGGCATGCTCTGCCTGAGGGCACCAAAACAGTGAAAACTGGGAGACAGCTGTAGAGGGGTCATGGGCACTAAGCACTCCTGACCAGTTAGTGATCCTCAGATCTTCATGAAATGACCCCAGATCAAACCTAGAGAAATCTCTAACATGAATGATTTTGTGGGGAATTTTTGGTGAGGGGACTTTTCACACACAAAACACCGGGGTGTGTTCTGGGATGGAGTCAGGTAGGGTTCCAGCGGAATACGTATCTGGTGTGCAGAAATGCACATTAGGGTATGTACCTAGGAAAAAGCCTTCCTGCCAAGGGTAACCATCTGAGTGAAACCTGCACTTGGAGGTTGTCGTGCATGAGGCATCATGGCCCATGAGTCTGCAGAAATTCAAGCCCCAAGAAAGGGTGTGATGTATCACCCGCAGATCTTTTGAGTGCACAATACCGCATCAAGAGGTTTCTGAGGATAGCTGTACTGGAGAAGGGACACCTCCACACTGCACTGGATGCCTCTTTAAAGGCACTAGACCATGGAGAAATGACAGCATCAAACCCCTCCACCTTAAAGTTTGCTCCCATGGGATCCTAGTTCTTCTGGCTCAGATCCTAAGTGGAAATCAACGGTGAAGATCGATTCTTGGAAGATGTGATGTTATTATGTGGCCTCATGAATGAGGCAGTAGACTCAAATGCCAGGACATACTGGCCACACATATGGGACTGTGGCCTGAAGATTCTGATTATTCACCGGGGGATCGGGGCATCTCTCAGGAGTGCCCACTCAACCGCAGCCTCTACTTCCGGCCTGAAACGGGCAGACTAAAAGGGCCAGGCGGTCCTCATCTACCGATAATTTCTAAGTTTCTATGTCATTTCTATGAAACCACCTTCCTCTAGGGAGCACAGTTACTGAGCACTCTCTCCCCGAACCCAAGGAACCTTCCAGCCCCCTGGATCAGCTCTTGGGGAAGGGCTGCCTCACCTACCTGGCGGCCTTTCTGAAATTAGAGGGTTGGTTCAAAGAGCTCAAGAGAGCCTGTTGGAAGGATGGTCTGGCCTTGAGACGTGGGCTTTGGCTCCTGGGGTCTCCGTCGCCTCCCTGTATCCCCTGGGGTGTTTTCTTCTTGTGCCCCATTATCCCGAGACCCCAGAAATGGTAGCACATGCGTGTGGAGGCTCGCATGCGCATCGCAGCTCCAGTCAACAGCCTCGTCTGCCCTCGCCTGGCCTAGCGCCACAGCTCCTCAAATGTGAAGCTGCCACCCAGCCTCCATCAGGAGGCAGCCAAACACTGTGGAGCCCCTCAGATCCCTCCCAAGGATGACAGTTGCCAGCCGGCAGCACAATCAGGCCCCCCCCCCCCCGAATTTGAACCCTGGTCGCCGGCATGGAGCGAGGTGTGGCATCCAGCCCCTCAATGCCACTGAGCCGACACCAGGCCTGAAAATATTTAATATTGAATGTTTTCCAGCCCTCTTGCTTCCACTCTCACTAACATTCATACAAGACCCCACAGTCCCGTTCATGAGACTGTTTGCCTATCCTCCCAAACTGTCTTCCAGTCAATTACCGTGCCTTGTGGGGGCTCGCCCAGGCCAGTTTCCTAGCTCTGTTGCAGTATTTATAATGTTGGAATAAGACCCATCTTGGTACCTGTGGCCCATTGGAGGAGACTAAGCAGTGGTGGGTGACTGAGTTCATATGTTTCACAACTATGTGCTCTCCGCAGGCATTCTCTAATAAGCAAGGCCCCTAGAATTCTGCGCCCGCATAATTTTGCGAAGAACTTGCAATCTACCACAGAACTTCTGCGGTGCTGCAGAATTCACTCTTCTTGTTGATTTGTTATTAATATTTCTGTTTTTCCATAGAATCTGGTTCCCTTCCCCTCTTTTTATATCCTAATCCCCTATATGCTCAGAATGTGATGTTATCATTGCTATAACATCATACATTAGCTAATGAAATGTCTGCAATCTGCAACAGAAATGAACAGTCACTTATCTACCACAGCTCCCACTGCCAGAGACGGTGGCACAGCACATCAGGCATGGTGATATTTGCTCAACCTGCACTACAGCCTAATACAATTTTCAGTCTTACATTAGTACACTAGGGCCAACTTAAACAAAACTTTGTCAATAGCACAGACCTGTTAAGTCCATACCTCATTTTGTACAAACCTATTTGTGCCTTTACATTATAGAGATGCCATCTGAAATGAATAACTGGTAAAATGAATTTAACTGTCATTTTTAAGAAAAATAAAGTAATTATGCACAAAAAAGTAGAATATAATAATGTGTAGACCTGCTGAAAGAATAGACCTGTTAAATAAATAACTGCACTGCACACATTTTTGCCAGGGTTATTGATTATATATTGTCATTGGTTGATAGAATCACCTAAAAGTTATGGAGAAATGTTGTGTGCAGGGACAGCTGTTGGGCCAGAGGGTAGCATGCTGTGTTTCTGTGCGGGCAACTCAGGTTTAGAGATTAGCTCTGGGAGCTGGCTGGGCAGCACAAGGACTGGTAGAACACATCATTGCTCGGAGCCTGGGAAGGTATGGTGCAGTGTTCTGTCACATGGTGGACACATAGTGATGGTCTGGAGAGCTCTATCTCACAATCGGTTCACATGCATGTCATGGCCTGATGGTGTTATGCAGTGTGTCAGGGAAAGCAGGTTGACATCAAAAATGAGTTTTGCAATAACTCCTCTATTCCATTTCTAATGGGACCTGTATGAATGAGGATGCAAGTTCATGGAAATTAAAAAAAAAATATATATATATATAAATACACACACACACACACACACACACACAGAGTATCTGTCTCTCTCACCACACACACACACACACACACACACACATTTGTATGTATGTTCAGATTGCATATAAATATATAAGTGATACACAGTGGGAACCGCATGAGTGGCGTAGAAAGCACATACAAATATATAAGTGATAGACAGTGGAAACCTCATTAGTGGGATAGATAGCATGTGTAACCCCCCTGCAAATGGGGGTTCCCAAAAGACTTCAGGAGCTTGCTTGAATGCTCCAAGCCTGAATGGTGTTTGGCATTTAAGCCATTTATCAGTGAGTGTTTTTAGAACCTCTGGTACTGTCTCTTTAAGAGCTGTCTGCTTGCAGACATAATTAGTTTGTATGGGGGACTGTGTGTTTCTTTGATTGAGTACCACTCAAGCTGCTGCCAATTCACTTCATTTTGCAGTCACTAGGAGTGCAAAGGAACCTATCTGAAAGATGTAACTGTTTGCCAGAAATTATTTAGAGTAATAATGAAATTACAGTTTGTCTAACCTGCTTTCTTTGCAGTCAGAACTGTGTCTGCTAGTTCCCCATTCTAGTTTTGAACTGCTTAACTGGACCAATCAGTGTGGGTAAGAGCTAGCTCTAAAATGGTGCCTTGGACGAATCAGAACTTGGACTCATAATCTGAGCCAGCCACAAGAGGATTGTATAGGCAGTGACTCTGGGAGATGTAGTTTAGACTTCAGTGCCTTTTTGACCAACAGCAGCAGTCTATTGTGAGTGACAGCCAATCCAGTCAAGAACTGGGAGGAACTCAAAGAAGTGCCCAGTTTTGTCGGTTGGAGTTTGAGCTGAGCTTTGGCAGTGAAGAAGGAAGGAGCCCTGTGCTTTTTCAGTGTGCAGTTTTAGTCAAAACGTGTGTAAGGCCCAGAGTTCCGGTCTGCAGCTTGTGTAACAGCTTGTTAGGACTGAACCTGTCCTGTGAAAAGAATCAAAGGATCTCTGAAGAGTAGAAACCAGGCTCACCCTGTAGAAGACTGGAAGAATTGCTGAAAATTGCACTCGGGTCTGTCAGGAACTGAATCTGCTGTGTGTTCTCCGGGTATTGTGCAGTAATGCGATCGGGATACAGATGCAGCCTGCCTGGTATAGTGCTTTCTTTTATATGGATGTGTGAAGAGGTTTGTGTACCTCAAGTGAGCCCTGCTGACATTGAAGGACCCTATCTTATTTGGAGGTCGTGAGTACTACTAATTCAGGGTCGCTCCCTGTTGAATTGCCACATTAAATCCAAATGAAATTACTGTACTGCTGACTGTTTAATTCTCCTTTTCTCTGTGTGAAAGGGCCCCTACCAGCTGCCACGGTTTGGACTAGCCACTGAGGCTTGGGTACCTAGGGACAGTAACTGATAGGGATAGGCCTGTGCACAGAGCCATAGGTAATTATTAGAGTGATAGGCTAATTAACCTGATTTCCCCTGTCCTTGTTATATCCCCTAAATAAATCAGAGCTGCTTGTTTCAGCAAAGTTATACTGCCTGAGGTATTTGTCTATGTTAAAGTACTGTACTGTGATTGTTGCACTGTATCTCATTTCACAGGAGGTCCCAGTGCGGAACCAGACCTGGGGGTAAGTGTGTACTGTGAAGGTAATTCTGATATCGTGTGGGCCACTAGTGGGAAGAAAGGGGGTTGCAGTGTCCCAGAGGGCTGTGACCAAGTTAGTTTAACTATTGCAAACCCTGACCCTGGGTGGAGGCACCGCCATTGGATCCAGGCCCCCAACCTGTTGGTGGCAAATCAGGCAGGGGTAGTAGCCCCTGGGATAGCGCCATCTAGGGGTTACATCTGGAGGCTCACCGCTGGGATTGTGTGTCCTCTAGTGGCCATATTTACGAACCACTGTTAAGAAAAAAATGGGTACCCGACAGAAGTGGCTGTGCACCGGCTGGTGGAGTGGTGTACTGGGAGGAGATCGACCCCAAAATGCTATGCTTATCCTGGACATCCCCTGGGTATCAATACGACACTGTGCAGGGAGTACTTTCCAAGGTGGAAGGTTTACAAAACCCTGTGGTGGTGGGTCGCATGCTAATCTGCTCACCCACACTTTCCTGGCCCTAGTAGAGTTTAAGGATCCCATAGATAGCTCCAAAGTGCCACAGACCATTACCCAGAGGGAGCCCTCACTGCTTGGAGAGTGATAACTAGGACAGTAAAGACCGGGGGAATCAGCCCCACCACTATCTAGAAACTTTTGAGGAGAAATTTGCTGAATGGTTGTGGGAGAGGGAAAACTGTGGAGGACTTGAAGAAACTATTCTTGTCACCTGGGGTGTTCCTCCCCAACACCCTCTCCTGCTCCAGTGCCCGTAATGGTGGCTGAACCAATGCAGACTCCTATTTCTGCACCTGCCATTAGTCACGACTCGAAGGTTGAGGATCTTCTCTGGCACCCTCCCCACCCCCAAGGGGAGGATGACTGGGAGACCTGGATAGACTATGTTGCCCCCAAGTGCTAGAATGGCAATGCTCAGAAGGCGAAAGAGGGTTAGTGAGAGCCTCCGAGGTCCTGCCTGGCTACCATCCGTGCTAAGCGGGCCAGTAACCCTGAAGCGACTGCACGGGCCTATCTTGAGGCCTTGGAGAATGTGTATGGAGCCCAGATTCTGATGAGGACCTATGGTGGAGAGTAAGAAATGCACAACAGTACCAAGGGAGTTGTTGTCTGTGTATGTCTCTCGGCTGGAAAAATTGTTGCAAGAATGCTCAGAAAGGGTAGTTTGCCAGCGATTGAACTGGACCAACCAGACTGGACAGAATCCTTAAGTCTGCCCCCTTCTCAGAACTGCTGTTGCTTCAGTTCATGCCTGGCAAATCGACTGGAATCCCACCCTCCTATGATGAGTTAATGAGAGAAATTCGAGGAGTTGAGAAAAGGCGACCTCGAGGTACCTGCACCAACAGCTGTGGCTACGAACCGAGTGACTGAGGTGACCCATCAAGTGAAGTTCAGGGGCAGAGGTTGACAGTCAATGAGTGCTCTGACAAGGAAAAGATATGCCACAATGGGGGAACTGTTGAGAGAGATCCGAATTCAAAAACAGTCCCTTTATGAAGGCCACGCCTGCAAGTACGGGCCCGACCTATATCCGACTGCATCTGCTATGGGGTGGGGGTACCCACCCATGTATCTCCTGCTGATAACAGCTCCAAACTCAGTTCCTTGACCATGGAAGTGGAGAAACTGACGAGATGTCTCAAATGCTTATCACGCCATAGACAGAGATGGCACTAGGTTTCCAGTTAGTAATACCCCACCCTGGCTCCCAGTGTGGCTCTCGGTCAGCTCAAACTCCAGAAAGTATGTTTTGCTATAATTGTGGGAAAGATGGGCACATGAAGAGGATAGCCAGTCCCCAAAGACACTGACAAAGTTGCATATAGGCTACAAAGAGAGCTTCGGAGAAGAAATCAGTGGTTAAGGGTGCACGACATGATCCCAGTGAGGCACCAAAATGCTAATTCACGCCCTTGTGGCAAGGTCAGTTGCCCAGGCCCCACTACCGCCTCTCAGACTGGTCCAGAATAGTGGGTCCCTCCATGGAGACCACTGTAAGGTGAATGGAGTGTCTACAAGAGCTGTATTAGACAGTGGCTCCCAAGTGACAATTATGTTCCAGGATTGGATCAGAAGCATTTGTCAGAGCGTACCCTTACAACCATTAGAAGGACTGCATGTATGGGGTTAAGTGAGAAAGGCCTACCCTATTCGGGTATATCCGAATTTGGCTGTCTTTCCCCACCTCCGTGGCTGGAGTGGCGAACAAGTAGAGACCCTAGCCTTAGTGTGTCCCCCACTGGACTGTATGATGGTGTCCCTTTGTTGATTGGAACAAATGCTCATATGTTCGGAAGGCTGGCACAGTTGTGTTATAGAAAACAGGGGTCAAAGACTAGTAGAGCTTTAAGAGTTCCGGCTTTAATTAAGAAGGCTATGAGGCAGAGAGATGCTGAAAAAACAGAACCAGAGGAACGGTCGGAATTGTATGGAAGAAGGATCCTGAGTCTCTGATCCTGGGCCAAATGCCCAGTGTACCTTACAGGAGAGGTCCGTATCAGAAAGGATGTTAAGAATAAAATATTAATGTTGGATGCACCAGGCGATGGAAAATTGCCAGAGGGACTGCTGGTCAAGCCTAGTATTTTGCCCGCTAGAGCCCATGCTTATGCCAGAAGGGTAATGGTCCAAGTTCATAATGTGTCTGAAAGAGACATTAGCGTAAACAGAGGTTGCATCCTGGCTAATGTGCATTGTGCAGACACTGCAGTGCTACCCAGCAGCAAGAGTTCAAGGAAGAATGACAGAGTAACGCCTGACTTGTTTGATTTCGGCGACTCCGCTGCCAGCTGAATGGAAAGTGAGGATCAGTGAGAAGCTTGCCCAGAGAGACCAGGTGTTTTCTTTAAAGGAATGGGATGTAGGATGCTGCAAGGAGCTGAGCACAATATCCGCTGCATGACGTAAAGACCATTTCGTGAGAGGTCTCGACGCCTGGCACCTGCTGACATAGATGATGTGAGACGGCATCTGCAAGAGATGTTAGCTGCTGGTGTAATACAAGAATCAGAAGCCCTTATGCTTCCCCATTGTGGTAGTGAGGAAAAAGAATGGAACAGTAAGGATGTGTGGATTATCGCCTTTACAAACGTGACTATCCCTGATCAGTACACAATGCCCCGCATTCAGGATGCTTTGGACTGCCTAAGCGGGAGCAAGTGGTTCTCTGTGCTGGATCTCCGCGAGTGGGTACTACCAGATCCCGATGGCCCCAGAGGACCGTGAGAAGACGGCCTTTATCTGTCCGCTTGGCTTCTATGAATTCATGAGGATGCCTCAAGGATTTCAGGTGCCCCAGCCACTTTTCAACGATTGATGGGCGTGCAGTGGGGACATGAACTTACTAGAGTGCCTGGTATACCTAGATGATGTTATTGTGTTTGGCAGCTCACTGGAGGAACATGAGAGCAGATTATTTAAGGTATTGGACCGACTGGAGGACTTTGGCCTAAACTGTCCATTGATAAGTGTCAATTCTTTCAAACATCAGTAAAGTATGTGGGACACATAGTATCCACCGAGAATAGAGACCGACCCAAGTAAAGTTGAGGCCTTGACCACCTGGCCACAGCCCAAAAATCTAAAAGAACTGCAAAGATTCCTGGGATTCTGTGGTTATTATCGGCGCTTCATCAAGGACTATTCAAGAGTGATCCGCCCTTTACTTAACCTTACTCAAGGGTATCCCCCAACCCACAAAAAATACCAAAAGTCAGCGTCCCTCAAGACTGAAAGAGTGTATTTTCATCCGAGTGAAGTATTTGGGGCCGGCTGGACTCCTGATTGTGAGACTGCTTTTCATGAGATCATATATCAACTTACCCATGCTCCAGTGCTGGCCTATGCCGATCCAAGAAAACCTTACGTCCTGCACACTGATGCTAGCTTGCAAGGGTTGGGGGCTGTGTTGTACCAAGAGCACGAGAATGGCCTGAGACCAGTGGCCTTTGCCAGTAGAAGCCTGACCCCATCCGAAAAGAACTATCCTGTACATAAGTTAGAGTTCCTAGCTTTGAAGTGGGCTATTGTTGACCAATTCCATGAGTACTTGTATGGGGCTAAAATACTAGTAAAAACTGACAATAATCCTTTGACCTATGTGCAGACCTCAGCTAAGTTGGATGCCACTGGCCATAGGTGGCTTTCTGCATTATCTACATATGACTATGCTCCTCGAATACCGAGCAGGTCTGAACCACATAGATGCTGATGCTCTCTCCCGAGGCCTGTTCCCAGAATGATTGGGTCCGATTGGCAGAACCTGACATTCGGGCACTCTGCCGGAAGTTTGACAGGGAGGAACAATGTCCACTCTGGACGAGTGGACTGGCGGTGGATTGCTTGGGAGCCTCTGAGAATTGCATACCTGCTGCTTTATTGCCACTTTTCTGCAATAGACATTGGTGCACTGCCTCAGCTGGACAATGACAGTATTCGCGGGCTCAATCCCATGATCCCATGATCAAAGCAGCTTTAGAAGCCCTCTATGCAGGAAAAGATGTGTCCAAATTACGCTCCACTGATTTGAGAACTGCACTGTTATACAAAGAAGGTCCTAAGTTGAAACTGATCAATAAACTGTTATACAGAGAAACAGTAGACAGAGGGGACAAGTAGACAAACAACAACTAGTGCTGCCCACTGCCTTCGAGACTCCAGTACTGAGGTCCTTGCACAACCACATGGGGCACCTTGGTATAGACAGAACACTTGACTTGGTGAGATCCAGATTCTATTGGCCTAAGATGGGGGCTGATGGAGCAAACACATTCCAACTTGTGGTCGCTGCTTACAGAGGAAAGCTTTGCCCCAGAGGGCTGCCCCTTGTTAACATCACCACCAGTGCACCCATGGAGCTGGTCTGTATTGATTTTCTGAGTTTGGAGTCAGATCAAAGAAATATCAGTAATGCTGGTGGTCACTGACCATTTCACGAGATATGCCCAAGCTTTCCCCACCAAAGACCAGAAAGCATCCACTGTGGCCAAAGTACTTGTAGAAAACTTTTTGTTCACTATGGGCTCCACAAAGAATCCATTCTGATCAAGGAGAGACTTTGAGAGTCGTCTGATCAAAGAGATGCTTTCTCTGTGGGGAAAGCGAAAGTCCAGAACTACTCCTTACTACCCCAGGGACCCACAGCCTGAACGCTTCTAACCAAGACTTTGCTAGATATGCTAGGGCACCTGCACCCAAAGGACAAGCCTAGATGGAGCCAACAAATTAGCACCCTGGTACATGCTTATAACTGCACCAAAAGTGATGCCACTGGATTCTCCCCTACCGCCTGATGTTTGGAAGAGAAGCTCGACTACCAGTAGATGTGTGTTTTGGGTGTCTCCTGATGGGGTTCAAGCTGACAACTATTTACAGTATGTGCAAAAGTTAAAGGCCCAGCTAACTCATGCGTACTAACTGGCTCAAACCATGGCTGCCAAAGAAATCTGGCCAACAAAGAAAGGTATGATAAAAGGTGAAAGCACAGGAACTCCAGGAGGGAGATCGGTATTGCTAAGAAATCTGGGACTGCATGGCAAGCACAAGATTGCTGACAGATGGCACCATCTCCCTCACATTGTAGTGTGGGCAAACTAGATGATCTGCCAGTGTACAAAGTAAGGCCTGAGAATAATTCAAAGATGTAAAACAATGCATAGAAATCATTTACTGCCCATTGGACAAATCTTAATTGAGTCTGAGCCCTAGAAGATGCCCCTCTGGACCAGTGACTAGAGCTGCTGCTAAGAAAAGATCAAGAAAGTCTGCACCTACAGAAGCAAAGTTAAGTGTTCCTCCACAAGTCCCAGTTGAGCATGACTGTCAGTCCATATCGGAAGAAAGTGAGTGACTTTGAATACTATCCTTCTTACGAACTGAGTCAATTGTTTGGGCAATCCCTAGTCAATACTGGAGACAAAGCTGGCCTTCTGGACTGTCTAAGCCCCCAGCTTCATCCCTGGAGCCAATGCTCCCAGAAAGTGAAGTGCAAAGATCAGATCAGATGAAATGGAATCATTGTGCATGGTTGAACTGTTTGAGCTTTCAGGGAGGAAAATTATAGATTGGGGCAGACTGGTGATACACCAACAAGAAGAGTATTTTGAGTGCCCTGACAGTCCACTGCCAGTGTCCAAAGCTCTCCATGCGAGCCAAATGTTGTGGACTCAGAAACTGTAACTCCTGAGCTGAAAGTGCCCCAAGTTCTAGCCTCTCTACCCCATGGAGACTCCCTGACAAGTGAGGACAATGCTGAAAACGAGGCTCAGAGTGCAGAGACTATAACAGTTCCCCTAGAAAGACTGGTCGAGCTGTAAGCCTGTGGTGCACCTCAGTTATGATTCACTTGGGAGGCCTGTGGACTTGCCTCTCAATGTTGTCCATAGGAGTGTATGTGTCCCCGAGCTCATTGCCCAAACTGAGCATCAGTGCTAACTCCAAGTTACTTGTGTTGCCCTCTATATATGGTGCCCTTGCCCCATCCAGCCCCAAGGTAACTGATAGGAAGGGCCCCTCTCTTCAGGTTTCATGTACAAGAGGTAATAACTTGAGTTATGGTACAATGTGTATGTAATACTGTGTAAAGAGTGACGTACTGCAATGTTTCAGAAATGTGTTCTTGGTAAAATGATATATTGACTGATGATTACATGTGCGAGCCTAATGCAAATGTATATGGTTGCAGTTGAAACTTATGGGGGTACTTGCTTGACGCGGACGTGAAGCTTTCCCAGGCCAGGAAGGGTGTAACCCCCCTGCAAATGGGGGTTCCCAAAAGACTTCCAGGAGCTTGCTTGAATGCTCCAAGCCTGAATGGTGTTTGGCATTTAAGCCATTTATCAGTGAGTGTTTTTAGAACCTCTGGTACTGTCTCTTTAAGAGCTGTCTGCTTGCAGACATAATTAGTTTGTATGGGGGACTGTGTGTTTCTTTGATTGAGTACCATCAAGCTGCTGCCAATTCACTTCATTTTGCAGTCACTAGGAGTGCAAAGGAACCTATCTGAAAGATGTAACTGTTTGCCAGAAATTATTTAGAGTAATAATGAAATTACAGTTTGTCTAACCTGCTTTCTTTGCAGTCAGAACTGTGTCTGCTAGTTCCCATTCTAGTTTTGAACTGCTTAACTGGACCAATCAGTGTGGGGTAAGCTAGCTCTAAAATGGTGCCTTGGACCGAATCAGAACTTGGACTCATAATCTGAGCCAGCCACAAGAGGATTGTATAGGCAGTGACTTTGGGAGATGTAGTTTAGACTTCAGTGCCTTTTGGACCAACAGCAGCAGTCTATTGTGAGTGACAGCCAATCCAGTCAAGAACTGGGAGGAACTCAAAGGAAGTGCCCAGTTTGTCGGTTGGAGTTTGAGCTGAGCTTTGGCAGTGAAGAAGGAAGGAGCCCGTGCTTTTTCAGTGCAGTTTTAGCAAAACGTGTGTAAGGCCCAGAGTTCCGGTCTGCAGCTTGTGTAACAGCTTGTTAGGACTGAATCCGTCCTGTGAAAAGAATCAAAGGATCTCTGAAGAGTAGAAACCAGGCTCACCCTGTAGAAGACTGGAAGAATTGCTGAAATGCACTCGGTCTGTCAGGAACTGAATCTGCTGTGTGTTCTCCCGGTATTGTGCAGTAATTGCGATCGGGATACAGATGCAGCCTGCCTGGTATAGTGCTTTCTTTTATATGGATGTGTGAAGAGGTTTGTGTACCTCAAGTGAGCCCTGCTGACATTTAAGGACCTATCTTATTTGGAGGTCGTGAGTACTAATTCAGGGTCGCTCCCTGTTGAATTGCCACATTAAATCCAAATGAAATTACTGTACTGTTGACTGTTTAATTCTCCTTTTCTCTGTGTGAAAGGGCCCTACCAGCTGCCACGGTTTGGACTAGCCACTAGGGCTTGGGTACCCAGGGACAGTAACTGATAGGGATAGGCCTGTGCACAGAGCCATAGGTAGATTATTAGAGTGATAGGCTAATTAACCTGATTTCCCTGTCCTTGTTATATCCCCTAAATAAATCAGAGCTGCTTGTTTCAGCAAAGTTATACTGCCTGAGGTATTTGTCTATGTTAAAGTACTGTACTGTGATTGTTGCACTGTATCTCATTTCACAGGAGGTCCCAGTGCGGAACCAGACCTGGGGGTAAGTGTGTACTGTGAAGGTAATTCTGATATATCGTGTGGGCCACTAGTGGGAAGAAAGGGTTGCAGTGTCCCAGAGGGCTGTGACCAGAGTTAGTTTAACTATTGCAAACCCTGACCTCTGGGTGGAGGCACCCGCCATTGGATCCAGGCCCTCAACCTGTTAGTGGCAAATCAGGCAGGGGTAGTAGCCCCTGGGATAGCGCCATCTAGGGGTTACACATGCATATAGAAATAACTTATTTATCACATAAGATCCTCTCTGCATATGTCATTTATGCAACAGGCTAGGACCTTAAGGGAGAGACATTTGTTTTGCCTTTTTAGGCATAACATTATTTTTATAAGTCTGTTATTTTTTGAACTAGTGTTACTGTGCTTTCCACCATCCTGACTGATATTAAAACTGCCATGAAAGTGAAGTCAGAATGACAAGCTGTCACTGTGATGTGGTAGTTTGTTAGGGCTGCAGAACTTCCGCAGAAATTACATACCACCACAGTAGAAGTTCTTCGGCAAATGGTAGTCTTGCCGCAGAACTTGGTCCCACTGTGCCGCAGAAAAGTAGGGGCCCTGCTAATAAGCTGGATCCATTTTCATTCTATAATGCCTGGGAGATGAAATATCCTCTGAAGGTGACCAAAGGGAATGATGTTACCATCCTCCCGCACACAATGGATGAGAGTCTTATTCCCCCAGACACTGTAAATACCCTTGTCCACTCAGCCATGTCCCCACCTGTCCCTCCCCTCCTCCAGCACACAGCCCACAGGATCCTTGGGGATGGAGGCAGCTGTCTCTCACAGGTCTAGCAAATGTGCAGGAAAAGGGTGGCTAGTTAAGTCAGTGGGGCCTGAGGATCATGCTGCGCGCTCCAGGGCTTTTTCTCTTTACTTTCTCCCCCACTCCAGAAGCCAGCAGCTGTTATACCAAGGAGCATGCATGCATGCACATGTGGTGTTACTTGTGTTCCGGCATCTGCTGGTGTCTAACCACTCACTAGCACCTGTGGTCACCCTGTTATAGCTTACATAGCAGAGTCTGCTGATCACCCACCCTCTCCAAAGGGAAGCCACCTGTGGGGCACTCAATCCCTCTCCCAGGGTCGGCCCTTGATGACCCGGGCTTGTTCCTGAACACAGGTTGTCAGCATCATGAGTGGCAACATGGCCGTTGTGCAGACTGGCCGACTCCCCGCAGAGATGTTTTTCTCTCTCTTTCTGGCACCCTTTCAGCCTCATCATCAACCTTCTCACATATTTACAGGTTACCTACCACTTACCCAGAACCTATATATGTGGGTGATCAGCCGTATCCATCGAGCAGGAGCCTGCAGGGGCTGCCGGGAAAAAGAGCGGACCAGATTTTCCTCCTTCCTCTGATTTTTCTCTACAGGGTGCTGGCATGTGATGATGCATGAATGTATGCATGGATTGCAACACATGAGTGCTGGGCGTCTGCTGGTCACACCTCCCCCCTTTCTGGTGCTCTCCGCAGTGCTCCCACTTAGTCTTAACAAGGTGGCAGTCATGCAGCAGGAGCAGCACCCCCCCCAACCTCCTAAGAAAGGAGAGCAGTCCTTGAGATGCTCAATCCTTTCTCCCTTGGCCAGCCCTCGACGACCTGTGGTCATTGGGACTCAGCGTACAACAACATATGCCGTTTTGCACTCTCAGCCCCCCACCTCACTCACCGCTGTGAGCTTTACACCCGGCTTGAGTGGCTCCCACCGGAAACTCACCACTCTTATGTCGTGGGCAACTTCATTGACAATATTGTCAGAACTGCCACCCATCAAAACCTTGCTGAGACCCTTGTTCTTGCTACACCCTCCTACAACCTGCGATCCAGCGGCTCCCATGCCCTCCTGGTACCTAAAACCCACACACAAATGGGTGACCAAGCCTTCGCTGCGTATGCGCTCAAGGTTTGGAACTCTATTCCAACTAGCACTCACGCCTCTCCCTCGCACCAGTGCTTTAAAGCCTCCCTCTGGGGTTTTCTCAAAACGGTTGCCACCTGTCTCTGCACTAGACAAACCCTCTCAGCCTGAGATGCCCCAACTAACTGAGATGCTACCTAAACATTACGACTTGGGCAGAGCACAACTGTGCTCATACTCCTCCTGTTCTCACAGCATATATAAAAATGGACCATTTAGGCCCACGGCAAAACAGGGTGAGCACTATAACTCTGCACTCCTTTCTCTCTCTTACTGGGCCCTCTATCCCAACTGTGACTCCTCCTTATTCTAACTGCTAGCCTTACAACTTGCTGCTTGGGTGATGAATTCACACTGCACTTCTTC
Source organism: Neoceratodus forsteri (assembly GCA_016271365.2). Classification (NCBI taxonomy): domain Eukaryota; kingdom Metazoa; phylum Chordata; order Ceratodontiformes; family Ceratodontidae; genus Neoceratodus; species Neoceratodus forsteri. Next base: position 150,924,251 of record CM028131.1, on the reverse strand, counting down.
CTACTGACTGCAATGTTTAATACTGTATTGTAATACCTGTTTTTGGTATTGTTGTCTTACAATGTCCCTGTGTTCTGGTCACTTTATATTAACTCTTCACTGCTATTTGCCTGATGAAATCTGATGCTTGTAAAGTCCCTGTTGTGCTAATTCTATGTAATGTAATCCTCCACTTGTATTTGCCTGATGTTCATGTATGTACCTTGTAATGTACCTTGTAATCTCCCGGGTCGCACCGGAAAATAGGCACTTGGCTGTATATTGTGCTTACCCAGTTAACAAAAGCAAATAAATAAGTAAATAAATTCCCAAATGCAGGTCAGCTGTATCGTGAGCAGTAGCATTACTATTGCGCCAAAGGGCCAGCTTGACGGACTGGCTATTCATTTCTTTTTATTATTCTATTCATCCCAGTCACCAGTGCTGCTCACCTCAGCTCAGTCATTTCCCAGCCTTGTCTGGTCATTTCTTTTCTGGCTCTAACCCTGCCTTCAAGATATTCCCTCGCAGGTCCATCACATGTGGAAAGGACTGGCCAGTTGTGGTGGTGGGGCCTGGGAGTGCCAGCCTCTCACTACTGCACACTGGGGTTTTCTGCCTTCAGTTTCACCTCCTTCAGCTGCTGGTGACAAGGATACAATGGAACGTGCATGCATGCAAGGTGTGCCCACATCCTGGCACCAACTGGCATACAACTGTCTACAAGCAGAGCCAACTGCTACCCCCCCAGGATCACAGAGCTAGTGGTATAGCAGCAGCACCCATTATCTACCCTCTCCAGAGGGAACTCAGTTCTCCTGCACCTGGCTGATCCTCAACCTGAGTTACAGGTGTCGCAAGTGGCAGCAGTCCAGCCACTGAGCCCAAGGGCCTGCTTTTTTTTTTTTAAACTTATTTTTCTAAAACAAATTAATGTTTTAAAATGCCACACCAGTTTTCACAGCTGTAAGCAGTGCAACTGTGGGAGGTGGGTTAAGATCAGGATTCCCATCCCACAGCGAACCAGTCTTGTATGGGGTGGGATTTTATCTCATGATAACTCACCTGTCATCATGTCTTGCCAATTACTGGTTCCTGGACTTCAGCTGCTCTGTCTACTTTGTTCATAAGTAGAGCCGCTCACAAGGGACCTGGTTCACAGTGACAAAAAGTTCAGTTAGCTGAAAATAAGTCATGAAACTTGCCCTCCAATGAAAATAAACTGAGGTCCATTCATCAAACAGTGCAAAGCCTGCAACAGGTGAAACGACTGTTTTTTCTGATCCACTGCTGTGCTGTGCGTTCTGCTCCACAATAAACTGAAAGTTTGCACTATTTGATGAATGGAAATCAGTTTATTTTCATTGGAAGGTGAGTTCAGCGACTTATTTTCAAATTAACTGCTCTGGCTACTTGCCTGCATCTGACATCAAAATCCCTTATGTTTGACAATGCAACCTGCTGCCACGAAAGTGATTATGATGTCATAAACAGAGAAGACAGGAGTAGCAAGCAGCCAGAGCAGATCAGGTGTACTGGACACTGATCCTGGTTTCCTGTCCACAAAGATGAAGACAAGTGAAAAGCAAAAGGCAGAACCAATATGAAACCCAAGTTCAAAATGTTGTCTAAAAATTGTTTTAGTTCCCAATGTTTCCTGTCATGTCAGGAGCTCATTCATTTACAGCAACTGATTCCTGTGAAAAAGACAGTCTCAGAGAGTCTACATTGCACATGCCATGCGTGAGGAATGTGGCATTCTCCTGGTGCAAACTGACCTTTTCGAACAGACTGAAAGAGATGGAGTGATTGAGTGAGGCAGCCATAGCCTTTTCCCAGTAATGTAAAACAGAACAACCAAAGACTCTCTGGTAATGCACCTGCAAATATGGATGATTCTGTCACCTTCAGTGCCCTGGTTTGGGCATTCTCCCAACAGACCGGGGGCAGGGGGCAGCTTCTACCTGTAGAGAATTCTATAATTTGTTTTCCATTTCAGACCCCAGTATGCAGCCCGTACCCTATTTTGGGGAGGTGTTAATCGAAATGAAAACACAAAACTTGCTTGAGTTTTCTTTTCCTGGATTTAAACAGCTCAAATAAATAAATCTGCAAATTCACTTGATTCTATCTAGAAGGGCCAAAGATTTCCAATTTTCAATGAAAAAAAAAACAACAGAAAATCATGGAACTTTCATTTGTCATTTTTTAACCAGTACATGGAGTCAATTTTTTCATGAAAAAACACCATCATACTAACAACCCCACTTTGTACCAGCTACTTGGGCTAAAAAAACAAACAAGAAACATTTGTGAAAAACATGTTAATTTGCCTTCAACTTTGGGAAACACAGAATGTGCTAGAAACACAGAATTTGACAGCAGAAAAGGACCGCTTGGCCCACCTAGTCTCCCATTTTCCTACCTAACAGATAAGCTGCAGATCCTAGTTAACCAACAGCTTACTTCCTCCTACCCCCCACTAGGACTGCCTTATGTCTGTCCCATGCATTCTTGAATTCCCCCATTGTTCTTGACTCCACGACCTCCTCAGGGAGGCTGTTCCGTGCATCCACAACCTCTCTGTGAAAAAATACTTCCTCACATTACTTCTGGAGTCGTCCCTCTATCTTCAAATTGTGCCCCTTGTTCTTGCACATCTCTTTTCTGAAAGATGCTACCCTTTGGACTTTGTTGATCCCCTTGAGGTACTTGAAAGTTTCTTTCATGTCCCTCTCTCCCTTCTTTCCTCAAGGGTATACATATTAAGCTCCTTTAGTCTTTCTTAGTATGTCTTCTGGTGCAGACCCTGCACCATTTTAGTGCCCTCCTCTGGACAGCCTCCATTCTGTCTATGTCTTTGCGGAGATGGGGTCTCCAGAACTGCACACAGTACTCCAGATGGGGTCTCACCAACTGTCTGTACAGAGGGATAACAATTTCCTGTTTTCTACTGGTGATACCTCTTCCTATGCATCCCAGTATCCCCCAGCCTTCCTTACTGCCTTCTCACATTGCTTGCCCACCTTTGGGTCATCTGATATAATTACCCCCAGGTCTCTTTCCATTTTTACTGTTGTCAATATCTCACCCCCCATTGTGTACGCTTCCCCTGGGTTTTTGTTTCCCATGTGCATTATCTTGCACTTCTTTGCATTGAATCTGAGCTGCCAGACATTTGACCATTCCTCCAACCTTGCCAAGTCCCTTCTCATCCTTTCCACTCCATCTTGTGATTCAACCCTGTTGCAGATCTTTGTGTTGTCTGCAAAGAGACATACTTTTCCTTCCAGTTCCTCTGCAATGTCACTTATAAAGACATTAAAAAGGACTGGTCCCAGTACTGAACCCTGTGATACCCCGCTAGTAACCCTCCTTTCTTCACTGTGTACTCCATTTACTACTACCCTTTGCTTCCTGTTGTCTAGCCAATTTTTTATCCAGGCTACCACCTTGGGACCCACTCCAAGGCTGGCTAACTTGTATTAATCTTTGTGTGGGACTGTATCAAATGCCTTGCTAAAATCTAGGTAGGCCATGTCCACAGCCCCTCCCTGGTCTACTACTTTGGTCCCCCTGTCAAAGAAATCTATTAGATTCGTCTGACACGACCTTCCCATGGTGAATCCATGCTGCCTTGGGTCCTGTGCCCCACTGGACTCTAGGTACTCAACAAATCTTTCCTTCAGAAGTGATTCCATCATTTACCCTACCACTGAGGTCAAACTAACTGGTCTGTAGTTTCCTGCCTCTGTCCTGCTCCCACTTTTGTGAAGAGGAATCACATCTGCCCTCCTCCAGTCCTCGGGTACCACCCTATCCTCCCATGATTTGTTAAAGAAAGTAGTCAGTGGTGTCACTAGTTCTACCCTTAGTTCTTTTAGAATTCTTGGTGAATCCACATCAAGCCCATTGCTTTGTCCACATTCAATTTTATTAGTTCTTTCAGAAACCTTTCTTCTGTAAATGGACTGGTATCGACCCCGTCTTCAGTGTTTCTCTTGTTTGGTTTAGGTACCTTCCTTCCTCTTCCTTTGTGAATACTGAGCAGAAATATTCGTTCAGTATCCCTGCTTTTTCACTGTCACCCTCTACCCACATTCCCTCCCCTTTATTAAGCCTCAGTATCCCTCCTTTGGTCTTTCTTCGCTCCCTAATGTACCTATAAAAGGTCTTATCCCCCTTCTTAACAGAACTGGCTATCCTTTCCTCGGTTTGGGCCTTTGCTATTCTGACTGCCTTCCCAGCCTCTTTCTGCTTTAACTGATAAAGTTCTCTGTCCTTCTCCTGGCAGAAAAGGACCGCCAGGCCCACCCAATCTGCCCAGTGTGACTAGCTGACAGCTAGGTCTTTTTTGCTACTACCTAGCATCCCCTCTCCCCAGATCCAAGAGACCCTTTGTGTCTATCCTACGCTCCCTTGAATCCCTTCACAGTCCTTGCCCCCACCAAAACCGGAATCAAAAACACTTTTTAAGATTTTGCCAAACAGAATATGATTGTCCCTATATCTTCACAAGGGAACCACGCCAGCACCACTCACACCTACGTCCACTCCCTGGTCTGGTCTAGTGTTTAGAATACAGAGCTCTGAACATGGAGAGCCAGGTCTGAATCCCATAACCACTTACTTACTGTGTGATCCTGAGCAAGTCACTGAACCGTAATGTGTTTAACCACTCTCTGTAAATCGGTCTCTGTGCACCTAGCATCTCCCAGTGCACAGAGACCGATGGCAGCAGTGGGGGGCACTGTGGAGCATGCCTGCAGTGCAGATGCTCGTATTTTCTGCTCTTCAGACCAGAGGCAGTTATTCAATAATAAGTCATTTTGCGACTAAACTGGTTAGTGGGTACAGAATTTGGATTCTCCTCACTGAGTGGCACAGATGGCTACCTTTTTTGCACTATGGGTCGTACGCATAAGAGTGGTATGAGCGGCTCTAAAATCTCTCAGACAGAGCTGCAGGCCACAGGAACTGGGACATTTCCTACTGGAGGAGAACCCCCATGGAAAGCTGTGAAGATCTCCATGCAGGCTATCGACTTAAAAGTCGAAACTATCCTTAGCCGCATGGGAGAACAGGACATTAAGATCAAAGCAGCCACAAAGTCAGCTGCCGCAGCAGATTTGTAATCCTTGCAAGCCTTGACTGCCACCAACAAGATCGCTTCTGAAAACGTACAATTAAAATATTGGTTGGAGGCACTGGAAAATGTGCACAGCATCCCATGTTCGCACTGTTGGTCTCCCTGTAGGTGCTGAAGGAGATGACCGTGTTCTTTCTGCAGCAGTGGTTCCTGGGGGTCTTGCAATTACCTGCTGATTATGCCACATCCTTCTCCAGGGCTTACCAAATCTCCCCCCATTCTGCTAAGGCTCAATCAGACTTACCCAATACCATATTGTTGGTAACTGCAGGGGTGGGGATTCGGGATGAGAATTTGAAGGCCACTAGAGCAATGGAACGACTCAACTGCAACGGAGCCATGCTCTACGTGTTTCCAGACCTCTCTTATTCCACCAGGGCCAGGAGGAAAAAGTTTGATGAAGTCCAGACGAAACTATGCAGTTTGGTGTTGCTCATTCATTGCTCATGCCGTCTCGTCTCCATATTTTCCATGGAGGGCATACCTATACAAATCCTATGGAAGCCGGTAAGAGGGCAGACATCATAGCCCGAGAGCTTGAAGCAAGGTCATCAGCTCAGGTGGAATCGGAGGAGGAAGACACATGAATTATGGTTCTGGTACCCATGGAGTTTATCTTGTACTGTTCTGGCTGCTGATGTTTGGATTTTCCATCAGGCTAAGCTGCCTGTATTTTGGGACTTTAATGACTATGATTCTTTTCCACTTATGATGCAGCTTGGTTCTGTAATGCACCCATTTCCAGTCTCTTTAATGCTGTGATTTGTTTGTTCCCTGGTCTGGAGGGCTAAAAATGTTTGGATTTATTTAACCATGTTTGGTATGGGGTCACATGAGCACTGGTTTTTGAGTTAAGTTCATCTTTGGATAATATTATTAAGTTTTTCATCACCACATTCTTTGCAGGGTGCAGCTATCCTTAACTTTTATACATTTTACGAACCTCTGTGGAATACCCCCGCATCCGATTACTGAAATGTTTAGATTACCATCTTCTTTGTACTTGAAGGCATTATATAGGCATTTGCTGATGTCTGGCATTTGAATATTTGTATGTTATCTTTTCATGCATAACATAATAAAAACAAAGTTTAAAAAAAAAAAAAAAGAAATGGCAGCACCACCATACCTCTCCCTCTCTCCTGGAGCACTCTACCCCTCACTCTCTCCTGGAGCACTCCATCCCCTCCCTCGGTACTGGAGCACTCCATCCCTTCCCTCTCTCTCCTGGAGCACTCCGTCCCCTCCCTCTCTCCTGGAGCACTACATCCCCCTCTCTCTCCTGGAGCACTCTACCCCTCCTCTCTTCTGGAGCACTCTACCCCCTCCCTCTCTTCTGGAGCACTCTACGTCCTCCCTCTCTCCTCGAGCACTATATCCTCTCCCTCTGGACTGGAACACTCCATCCCCTCCCTCTGTACTGGAGTACTCCATCTCCTCCCTCTTTCCTGGAGCACTCTACCCCCTCCCTACCTCCTGGGGCACTCTATCCTCCCCATCTGTACTGCAGCACTCTACCCCTCTCTCTCTCCTCGAGCACTCTACCCCCTCTCTCTCTCTCCTCCAGTACTCTATCTCCTCCCTCTGTACTGGAGCACTCTATCCCCTCCCTCTGCCCTGGATCACTCTATCCCCTCCCTCCCTCCCTCTCCTGAAGCACTCTACATCTTCCCTCCCTCCCTCTCTCCTGAAGCACTCTATCCCCTCCCTGTCTCCCGGATCACTCTATCCCCTCACTCTGTTCCGGATCACTCTCTCCCAGATCACTCTACCCTCTCCTTGTCCCAGATCACTCTATCCCCTCCCTCTGTCCTGGAGGACTCTATCCCCTCCCTCTGCCCTTGAGCACTCTATCACCTCCCTCTCTCCTGGGCTGTTGTCCACTTTGGGATACAGTCTGCATGAAAGGCACAATATAAAACCAAATTCCTTTCCTTCCTCTTCCAAACAAAGCATTTCTTGCCTTAGCATTCAGCAAATATTCCAGTCTGTTGTAACCTACTGTACGAAGTTACCTGCATGTGTTATTTCAACGCTTACGCCAAATCTTAGGAATTCTTAAGCTGTCAAGCAGCCAACATTGCTCTTTTGTGGGAACCTTTTGCACAAACTGAAAACAAAAGATACTAGGTATATATTTGTGTGTTCAGAATCAATCATTTGTTTTGCAAGGAAACATGTGACTTGTGTTTGACATGAGAAGTATGAAGATGTTACGTAAGGTGTCAGTTTTTGACAGTTTAATAATACATTCCAGGAAGGGTACTAAGCACAGGCTTTTACGTTCATCAGCACTATTCCTTTTACAATGAACTGTCCATGGCAGCTGCAGCGTTGTGTCCTCCTAGTCTATTTTGTTGTGCTGATGGGGGTGAACAATAGGGCTAGGAGTATAAAGAGAAGCCACCAAGGTCAAATTAGCTGTATTCAAGTTCCAAACAGAGGCCAAGGTCACTCATTACGTACACTGAACCAGTGCTGATTTGCAGCCTTGAGCAAGCACGGAAGCAGTCGGCTGCGGCTGTACAGCTGAGCAGTGCTGGCAGGCATCTGCCCACTTCATGCTGGCATTCAGTGCTGGTAAACAGTATCAAGAATGAAACCCTGGACTTGGCGTAAAAGTGTACATCAATTCATTGAGAGAGCCCAGATACACTTCAGCATAGCAGGGAAAAAAGGACAGCACCAAACTGCAGGAATGCAGAAGATGATGTGCTGGAATTTGTTCTGCTCCTGCTCTGACTATTCACCCCACCTTAACTACCTGGCTGCTTAAAAAAAATGATTAAATAGCTCATGCAAAACAGGACTATGAATCAATCGATTTTAATTACAATGTATTAAAAATGAGATTACACAGAAAATCAGCCATCATTTTCAATACGGCAGCGATTATTCACTTTATTGAAAAAAAAATCAGAAAAATGCTTTTTCTCGCAGATTTATAGCTCATCTTTTGGGTGGAAATGAGGCTTACTGAAAGGTATCAAACAGCTCAGCGGGCTAGACATATGGCGTTGGAGCCCAAGGTTCTTGGCAAAACATGACTGCAAAATCTCCCACTTGTAGAGGGATTCAGATACCTGGATGCACATTTCAAAGGCCAGCATTGATCAGAGCAGTCACTAACCAGTTTAAAAACACAGAATATATATATATATCTATATATAGATATATATATATCTGGGTATGTTCATTTAGATGTTTCAGTATATTACGTTTCCAAAACCTGCTGCTCCATCCGTATGTGTATTTGCTTCTACAATACTGTATCATTTTATAATACAGTATAACGTTTTGTTGTAATTGTTTCTCAATATTGTGAACCTTTTTTGCCTCCTTGTGTAACCAGGTTCTCCTAGGGAAGTCGGGGTACATGAGCTATAACAGCACTGGCAATATCCTTCAACAACGCACTGTACTACTTCATAGTCGCCAAACTAATTACCTGTTTGTAAATATTTCTAAACATACAAAATCGCCAGCAGAAACAGGCCACGTGGTCTATCGAGTCTGCCCGAGTGTGCAGCTAGCACTTCACATTGCAGCTGCCACTCTTGCGTCCCCCCCCGGCACAGTATCCCTTTCCTTTACTCTGTCCCACCCCCTTTTGAAACTGCCCACCGTCTTACAGGACATCAGATCTTCCGGTATGGTATTCCACTTATCCACAACCCTTTCTGTGAAAAAGTGTTTCCTTATCTCCCTTCTGAACTTCCCCCTCGAACATCAGTCCATGCCCTCTTGTGTCCCTCCCTCTCCTCAGTTGAAAGATCCCTTCTGTGTTAGTCTTGATAATCCCTTTCAGATATTTAAAGGTCTCTATCACATCCCCCCCTGTCCTTCCTCTATTCCAGCGAGTACATTTTCAACTCTCTCAATCTGTCTGTCCCCCAAACCCTGTATCATCTTCGTGGCCCTGCGTTGCACCCCCTCCAATAACCTTATCTCCCTTTTCAGGAATGGGCACCAGAACTGCACGCAATACTTCAGGTGGGGCCTGACTAATCAAATCAAATCAGTTTTATTTATAAAAGGTGCCTTTCTGAAACCAAGGCGCCTGTAAAATAAAATACATAAAATAAATTATTATAAAAACAGCATATAATTTCTACAAAAAACAATATAGTAGCAGCATAATAAATAAAATAACCTCATCAATCAGCAAAAGCCAGGTTAAATAAATAGGTTTTTAAAGCAGTTTTAAAACTCTGGATGGTTAGGCAATCTCGTACCCGATGAGGTATAGAGTTCCACAGGGACGGAGCTACAAAGCTAAATGCCCTTGCTCCCGATGTCTCCAAGCGTACCCTGGGAACCTCTAGCAATCCCTCATCGGTGGATCAGAAAGGACAGAGGGGACAGTAGGGACAAAGGAGATCTTTCAGGTAACTCGGTCCCTGGTCATGTTGGGCCTTATAGGTTAACAAAGCTACCTTAAAGGTCGTCCGCCACCATATCGGCAGCCAGTGCAGACCACGGAGCACAGGTGTTATATGACTGGCTCTCGAAATACCAGTCAACAACCTGGCTGCCACGTTCTGCACCAGCTGCAGGCAGCGGATATCAACCCCCGACAGCCCTAGGTAAAGGGCACTGCAGTAGTATAGGCGGGAGGTAACAAAGGCATGAACCAACATTGGAAGATCATCGGGAAGAACCAGATGTTTCACCCGGGCAATATTTCTCAGATGGTAAAAAGAAATTTTATCAACTGCTGACATTTGTGATTGTAAGGTCAGACAGTCATCAAATATAATGCCCAGGTTCCGCACCCGGTCTGAGGTAGCTAGCTGGATACCTCCAAGCCACAAACCCGAAGGTGAACCTACCAACATACCCGCCTCACGACGACCCGGGTTCACGACCAACACCTCAGTTTTTTCAGGGTTCAACCTTAGCCAGCTCATGTTCATCCAGGCCTGAATTTCAGTTAGACAGCTGTTGAGTACTGAGACAGCATCATTTTGTTCAGGGACAAAAGACATGTATAGCCGAGTATCATCTGTATAGCAATGAAAACTCAAGCCATACCGTCTAATAATCGCTCCCAGTGGCACCATATATACTGCAAACAACATGGGCACTAAAATGGATCCCTGTGGAACACCACAAGGCAGGGAGAATGGAGCTGAGGTACAAACCCCAGACACCACTCTTTGAGTCCTGTTCATGAGGTTAGATTGAAACCATCTGAGGACAGTCCCTGAAAGTCCACAGATATGCTGCAGGTGATCCAACAGCACCCCATGGTCCACAGTATCAAATGCTGCAGAGAGATCAAGAAGGACCAAGATGGAACGAGTCTTTCGATCTCTTGCTATCAGGAGGTCATTTAGTACCCGAACAAGAGCCGTCTTAGTACCATGTCTCTTCCTGAAACCAGACTGGAGAGAATCATAGATATTGTGGCTGGTCAAATGGTCCTCCAGCTGTACAGCCACCACCTTTTCAAAAACCTTACCCAAAAAGGGAAGGTTAGAGACCGGCCTGTAGTTTGTAAGACAGTCGGGATCCAAGGAGGGCTTCTTAAGAAGAGGTCGAACCACGGCCTCCTCGAGGGAAGCTGGAAAAATTCCCCTCACCAAGGATAACCAGACTATCTCAGCAAGGACCGAGCCAATGACCTCAACGCAGCCAACAAGCCAGCACATAGGGCCCAGATCCAAACTACAGTTGGTAGGTCGTAAAGACTGGATAACCACCACAATATCACTGACTGTAGGCTGGCTAAAGTCACACCACTCCAACCGGGGGTCTGACACCTCCTGCCAACCACTGCTACTCCCTAGAGAAAGGGTCAGGCAGATATCAGACCTGATTGTGGCAACCTTATCTGCGAAGAAACGGGCAAACTCCTCACACTGCTCTTGTGAAAAAGCATTTCTGGGCTGAAGACAGAGTGGATTGCACAGTCTGTCCACAGTCCGGAAAAGTTGAGCTGGTCGATTCCGCGCAGCAGCAATCTTACTGGACAGGAATTCTGCCTTCTTATGAGAGATTGTTGATTGATAGACCAAATAATGGTCCATCAAACTAAGCCCGTCACCCACCAGGCCAGACCTTCGCCATCGCCTTTCTAGCCTTCGTCCAACTCTCCTCAAGTCCTCAGTCTGTTTGCTGATGATACCAAGGTAGGAGTGGTGGTGGATGACCTAGGGGGATGGCAGGGGTTGCAGGATGATCTGGCAAAGCTTGAAACCTGGTCAGACACCTGGCAACTGGGGGTTTGATGCCAAAAAGTGCAAGGTGCTGCATTTTGGGATGAAGAATCCGAAGAGCTACCAGCTGGGGAGTGCAGCTAGCCCAGACAGAGGAGGAGAAGGATCTGGGGGTGCTCATTACAGGGTCAATGAACAACTCGGCACAATGTAGGAAGGCAGCTGCAAAGGCCAACAAAATGCTGGGTTGTATTGCAAGGGGTATATCCTTGAGGAGGGAGGAGGTGATTCTGCCACTGTACAGGTCATTAGTTAGACCGCACCTGGAGTATTGCATGCAGTACTGGCGCCCGTATCTGAAGAGGGACATTAAGTTACTGGAGGGGGTGCAGGCAGGGCGACAAAGATGATCAAGGGGCTGGGGGACTTATCATACGAGAGGAGGCTGAGGGAGTTGAACATGTACTCACTGGAGGAGAGGAGGGACGGGGGGACATGACTGAAACCTTTAAGTACATGAAAGGAATAAACAAGACAGGTACAGAGGGGCTGTTCAAAGTAAGGGAGGGGAGGGAAACCAGGGGCCATGATATGAGACTGGAGGGAGGAAGGTTCAGGAGGGAGATGAGGAGACACTTTTTTACAGAGATTGTGGTGGCTGGGTGGAATTCATTACCTACAGAAGTGGTACCCAGTAGAACAGTGGACTTCTTCAAAAGGGGATGGAACAGGACAAGGGGGAGGGTCAATGAAGGAGAAGGGTGGAAGGGAGGGGCAGCTGCAGAATAAGGGGTGCTAGCTGCACATTCGAGCAGACTTGATAGACCTCTAGGCCTTTATCTGCTGGCAAATTTCGTATGTTCGTATCAAACCATGGAGACCTAGGGTGAAGGGAGAGTGGATGAACCCGAACAGGAACAATGGAATCCAGGGCCTCTGTCACCGCCTTATTATAGGCGAGTACAAGATCCCCTGGATCCATGCATTCCCTCAGCGTGCTCAACAGGTCCAGCACTGCCATCAGGTCATCTGGGGAAACACCCCTCAAAGTACGGTACTGGACCATCTCCATAGGGGCAGACCTCTTAGGGGGGGCCTCAAAACTGAAGCTGACGGTATGATGGTCAGACCACCCGACTGGTTCCACCACCAGATGGGATATCTCCATCCCCAGGAGAAACAGCAAGTCCAATGAATGACCCCCAATGTGGGTTGAGGAGGAAACAACCTGTGTGAGGCCCAGTGAACTCATTAACTGGATGAAGTCCTGTCCATACTGCGAGAGTTCATTGTCGACCCAAACATTGAAATCCCCAAGGATCAGCCATCTATGGAGTCCCAATGTTAGGTTGGTGATGAAGTCCGCGACATCCCACAGGAAAACATTCCCGTCTCCTGGTGGACAGTAGATGAGAAGAATCCTGCACCCCACACCCTCACCCACGATACAGTCAAAGGAGTTGGTGGTTCCCACTGGAATGTCCTCAGGTTCAGTTCTGATTTAAAACAAAGGGCCACACCCCCGCCCCTACGATCGATCCTCGGGCGGTGTATCACCGAGTACCCGGGTGGAACCGCTGAAGCTAAAACAGGGCCAGCATTTCCATCCAACCAGGTCTCGGTGATGCAAGACAGGTCAGTTGAATTAACTAGATTCCCAATTATGGTAGTCTTGTTTTTAATCAACCTGGCATTGCATAACACCGCCCGAGTTTGATGAGCAGCCGGGTTAGACCGAGTTTCCTGTCTGCAATAAGCAGGAACCCTTAGGTATGGGAACAAGACATGGAAAACCCCTCTCCTGGACTCATTTTGTCCTAGGACGTCTCCTTGTTCCCACAATCCCAATCCACGCACTCCTAAATGATCTGTACAGAAACAGCAAGAAGGGAGTGTTTTATAGTTTCCTCATATAAATCTAGGATCCTATGGTACTGTGTGGAAATTACATTTCAGGAGCTTTACGGTATTGCTGCCCCTTCATAATTCCAAAGACGCATGCTACACAACTACAGCATCTAGTCCACAACAGCTTCTTCCAGTTTTTTTCTGCAGTCAGCATTTGCCGTCCCCCCACAGCCCCAGTACATAGTCTAAATATTTCAAGTGAGGTCTTGGCACTAAATAATATAAACCACAAAGGGTCCTGGATCACTGGGAGCAGCAATCTTGACAAAACTAACACCAAGACATGTCTGGACTTTGCAAGGCAGCACACCGCCCTTCGGCACTGGTGCAGCATATACAGCCCCAGCATTAGCCATGGAAAGTTAACAAGGTAGCTGCAAGATGTGCTAAAAGGAACAGCAACCAGGCACTAGGGGTCTGTTCCCCTTTGCCTCAGCAGCCACCTCACCCTCATCTGATACAGGCAGATTGTGGCCGTAACAGTTGTAGGATCATTTTAGCAGTCAGTCTGATCTAGGAACAGTTTGCAAGCAAAGCCAAACTGATCAAGGATCACTTTGCCAACCGAGCCGACTTGATTCAGGATCACTTTATCAGCTAAGACTACTTGACCAATGTTTTAAACCTGTTCCCCCCACCCCCACACCTCGTGCTGTTTAATAACTGTAGCGGGGTACCTGGAGCAAAGTTGGAACTTCTGCAGCTGCTGCCTGGCTGCGGTTCTTACATCCGCAAAACACACATTCCCACTACATACTGCAGATCAGGTGCTGTCACCCCACACCACACCACATCCCCCAAGAAAACCAACAGCTCTCATGATAGGGTTTAAGAGGAACCAAACTCTGCTGCTAAAAACACAGTGTTTAAAAAAGCAAGCATTCTCTTTGACAGCTTGGGAGATTAATAACACAAAACTGGCAGTTACTGTGTCTGCTAGACTCTTTTTTAGATTTCAAATAATTTCATCACTTCAAATCACTTTTCCCGATTAGTAGTGACAACATATCTAGTAAGTAAATCTCCCAAGAACAATATTTCTAATTCTTTTATCAGTGAAGGAATATTTAAGTGTGTCAGCTACCAGATAGTCATTACAACTGGCAGGTTTTTTTTTCACCCTTGAAATTTTGATTCCAATTTATGTGCAAGTCGAGGGTTAGTTAAGTACACTGAAGTGACTTGGAGGGGCCCATACGCAATTAGGATTTATTCTCCACAATGTGATATAACATTCCTGTGAAGAAGGGAAGAGTGATTCTGATGGTGATGTGGAGAAAAAAAAAAACTCTTAGAACTTAAATAGTGAACTGGCAATGTCTAGGGTTAAGAACCAATGGAATATGATTTATTTATTTTAGAATCTGTTGACTGGGAAAAACAAGTTGTGCCAAGGCTTGCTTCCAGTGACACAGAAAGGGGAACAAATACAACAAAGTAAACAGTACATTAGCAAGTAAATTATATACACACACATTTACAAGTTACAAATACAGAGGGATTAATCCACGACAGGGTATGGGTTTACTGAGCATTAATCCACTTGTTGGGTGCGCACCACGAGGCACATTAAGTGATTGCAGCCACCTAGGCGTGGATTAATGCTCAGTAAACCCATACTCGAGTGGGTTAATCCTCTTATAACATGGGCAATGTTTTGTTTGAGTTTTACCTTAAAAAAACAGTGAAAAAGCACCATGTGACCATGCAACTGTGAGTATAGCAGACATTAATCCACGGTCAGGTGACCTGTTTGGACCAAAGGTCAGTATTTTAGGAACCCATGTTATAACAGACTACAAACTGTAGTGAGAAAGAAATAATGTGACCTTCTGGGAACTGAACCCAGGCCCCTAGAATACCATGCTGGTGATGCAATACTAAAGAAAGAAGTATGTCTGGGAACCCCGGGTCCAACAATGTGAGCCTGTAGCTCAGTGGTCAGAGCTCTGGCATGGTATTCCAGGGGCTTGGGTTCAATTCCTAGTAGGTCACGTTATTTCTGTCTCACTATAATTTGTAATTTTATTTTTGCTGATCTCCCCCACGGGTGGGCCTCCTGTCTGGCTGCCGTCCCCTGGCCTCTGTTCCTTCAGGCCCTCACCCTTGTAACCCCCATGGCTTACCCCCCCGTGGCAGGGCAACGGGGAGCCCCTACTCACCCGCCCACTGGGACCTAGTTCAGGATGTTACTTCTGGAGAAGGAGTGCCAGGGGATAGCCATAAAGCTGCAACGACCAACCACCAGGGTCTTTTTCCATTTTCTCCCTTTGCAAGAGCTCAGCATGCAATGACGCCGTCGGCGGGCACGCGTCCCCGCCAGGTGTCTGCCGTGCTCCTGCCCCCATGTTCTGGAGCCAATGCTTCGCCTCCAGGGATCAGACATGCGCCAACTGCAAGGAATCCCCTTCCCCTGAGATGCAGAGCAGTTCATTGGACGCTCCATCCATCTCCTGGCTGCCAAACCCCAGCATCCCGTGTTCATTCCCGAGCGTGGGTCACCGGCGTGGTGCGAAGTGTGCCATCCAGCGCCTAAGCCCTCAGCGCAACCGGGCCAGCACCTACAATCTGTGATTTAAACCACTTAGCAGCGGCTAATAATGCACCAAAACTTCTAAACACTAGAATATTTATCAAAAAGAAGCAGAGAGAAATTGGCAGGATACAGGGCTACCGACTATGGGGGAGGGGGTTAGTTAACTACCAGTAGTGGCAGAATGAAGAGAGAATCTTCTTCATACAGCTACACCTTTTCCATTGCTAGGGCCGTCCACGTTGACATATGTCTATGTGGCCTATATAAGGTATACTTCCTCAGGTTTCCCGCAGAAGACAAACTTGGGAGTTTTACCATACCGACAGGAAACTGCTGACCAGAATCCTGTCCAGGGTGACTGAAGGAGTGGAGGTTCTGAAAATAAAATCCTTTTATTTGAATCTCACAACTGCCATTTACTGTGGGACCCTGAGCAAGACACTTAACCTCCCTGTTTAACCTCCTGTATCTTGAGCTCATGCTTACATTTTCTGTACTTAACCCCTCTGTCAAACAAACTTTAACATCGCCCCACCTCATTTAACCTCTGTGCACACCTAATGGCCTCTGCTAACTGCTCATGGCATGGGATTCAGTGTGTGTGTATATAAAGGCATTGCATAAAACCAAATTCCGTTCCTAATGGCTTCTTCAAAACAGAGACAAGCTGACTAGTAACTTGTGTTATGGACCCGACCCTGACAAAACCAACTTGGCCCTTAAACAGCTACATTCAATAGGTTTGTTTTGTCTTCCAATATAAACTAAGCAGGAGCAGTAAAAATACCAATACAGAAAGTTACTCTCCCCCATTTAATTCTCATGGTTTCGTCACCGACAAGTGAGAAATTCTTCAATTAAACACAGACTAAAGGTCAAATGATTGTTTCGTTTTTCCCATAAAGCAACTATTATGCAAAGATGTTCATCAGTAATGCTAATGGACAAGCGGAGGACAGTGCAGGGAGGGTGGGGCTTCAATGTCACATGCAATCAGAGACTTGCAAAGTAGTGATAGGAAAGGGCATGCTGTGTAGCGACATGGCATTTATCAACCCAGCATTCAAAGAGGAGTTGAGTCATGCTCCGGTAAGCACTCAAGAAGACTGCCATGCAGGCTTTAAACCAAAAGCACAGACACTTTCATAAACATCAGGGTCTCAGCTATCAGCACTCACATCGGAGTCAGAAGGGCTGTGGTTCAAGTTGCACATAGGGGATCTGGGCTCACCCCAATGCTGGCACTGCAGTACAATACTAAGGGGTATCCCACACTGGGGTCCTGGGATCACGTTCAACGCTGCCACTGCAGTGTAGTACTAAGAAGTATGCCACACTGGGAACCTGGGTTCACATCCAAAGCTAGCACTGCAGTGCAATGCTAAGAAATATGTCACATTGTGAAAGTACAGTTACATAAGAACTTACTGTAACAGTAGATCTTCGAGAAGAGCTCCTGCCGAGGCTACACCATAAGGACTATGCCGCCAGGCACTAGGACGCCACAGAAAAATTTCTAGCCAGCAGTACCCAGCTGGGGCCCACCCCTTACGTCGGTCTGCCCACCGATGTCACCCTCTGTATAAAAGGGGCGGTCCCCAGCCCACCTCAGTTCACCCACCGGAGACCCGAAGGTTACTTAGCAGGAGAGATCTGAGGCGGGTGCCGAAAACAATTCCAAAAGGAGAAACATAATAGGGGGATGGAGGGAGGGAAAATAGTGCCCACTGCAGGAGCTCTTCTTAATGATCTACTGTTATGGTAAGTTCTTACGTAACTGTACTATCTTACTTAAAGTATGAGCTCCTGCAGCTGTTAACACCATAAGGACTGAGTCCTAAGCAGTATTCCCAAAGGGAAGAAGAAAAAAGGGAGGCAGGGATTTAAACTCCTGAGTTACTGATTTTAATTATGAAATTAGGCCTTGGAGCACAGCGAGGCCGAATCCTGCTCTCTTTCTGGAAGCAACATCCAGGGTGTAATGCTTAACAAAAGTATGCACAGAATTCCATGTTGCAGCAGCACATATATCTGCCGTCGAAACATTTTTCATGTCTGCAAAGGATGCAGCCATCCCCCTTGTTGAATGTCCCATAACCGGTCCCAGTAGGGGTTTTTCGTACTTGTAGATGAAGGTAATGCAATGTGTCAATCATTTTGACACAGTTTGCCTTGCAACTGGTTTCCCCAGAACCCTGGGGGCAAAGTACACAAATAACTGATCCGATTGCCGGATCGATTTTGTATGGCTTAAACAGTAAGAGAGGATCCTATATACATCTAGAGTGTGAAGAAGGGCCTCCCCCCAACTCGAATGTACGGGATAATACACTGGAAGGGATATGTCTTGATTCAAAGTTAACTCAGGCACCACCTTCGGAAGAAACTTAGGATTAGTGCACAGAGGCATCCTGTTTTTATGAAAAATTAAATAAGGTTTTTTACACATCAACACTTGCAACTCGGAAACCCTTCGGGCTGAAGTGATGGCAACTAAAAATAATGTTTTCCAAGAGAGAAAACGCAGGTCACAATCTGCAGCCAGTTCGAAGGGAGGTAATGTCAATCTCTCTAGAACAAAAAGGAGGTCCCATGGGGGGATAGGATCCCTGATGGGAGGCTTCATATGAAGCATGCCCCGAAGGAATGTATAGGCAAGGCCCAGTTGAGCAATATTCCTACTCTCCACAGCTGCATGATGAGCAGAAATGGCACTAAGATGCATCTTTATGGAAGAGTATCGCAAACCCGCATTGGAAAGCAATAGGAGGTATTCCGGGACTGATTTCACCGAGCAGGACAGTGGGTCCAGGGAACGTGCCGCTGCCCAGATGCAGAAACATTTCCATTTCATACCATACGTGACCCTTGTAGAAGGTTTTCTTGCTTCTACTAGGACATCTGCCATCCTTTGTGAAACTTCATGCCTGGAGATGGTTAAGTCTGCAGGAGCCATGCATGAAGGTGTAGGGACTGAAGGTCCGGGTGGACTAATATTCCCATGTTTTGAGATAGGAAGCTGGGTAAAATTGGTAGCTTAAACGGAGGTTCCACTGCTAATTGTTATAAAACAGGGAACCATATCTGACACGGCCAGAAGGGAGCTACCAGGATCATTGTGGCATGATCCGTCTGTAGTTTGAGTAATACCCTCTGTAGAAGGGGAAGGGAGCGAATGTGTACAGGAATCTCCCTGTCCAGCAGAGGGACAATGCATCTCACCAGAAAACACCATGCCCGAGATCTAGCAAACAAAAATTAGGCCATTTTGCATTGTACGGGGACACGAAGAGGTCCATCTCTGGACAGCCCCTATCTTTCAAAGAGGTTGTCCACCACTTCTTGAACCAGATCCCACTCATGGTTTCTGGATTGTGAGCAGCCGAGTTCATCTGCCAGGAAGTTTTGGACTCCTGAAACATGAACCGCTGTCAGTGTGAGTCCGTGTTCTAGGGTCCAGTACCACACTCTCATGGCTTCTCTGCACAAAGGGTAGGAGTGCATCCCTCCATGCTTGTTGATATAAAAGACCACCGACATATTGTTGGTGTGGAGAAGCAGGGGACCCTGGGATAGGGGAGTCTGAAAGGCCTGCATGGCATACAGAATCGCCCTCATCTCTAAGACGTTGATGTGCAGGGACATTTCTATGTCCGACCATGTGCCCAGAGTACGGTGATTCTGAAAATGAGCTCCCCATCCTAGACCTGATGCATCCGTGGTGAGGATCTGGCTCGTAGAGTCTGTTTGGAATGGAACTCCTAAATCCAATTTGGGTTAAGTCAGCCACCATGACAGCGTTTGCTGGACAGCCATTGATACCCTTATCGGTTGTTTGAGACTGTTGGACATCTGGTCCCATTGCACTCTTAGGTTCCATTGACGAACTCTCATATGCAAGTGTGCCAGTGATACTGTGGGTATGGCCGCAGCCATGTGTCCTAGAGCTGTAACATGGTTCTTACTGTGACTAGATTGGCTGAAGCTACTCTGGAGGCATGGTCCCTCAGTTAAGTGGTCCTGTTGGGTGGGAGAAAGGCTCTTCCCTGCTGAGTTTCCAGGATGGTGCCAAAGTATTGCAGACGATGGCAAGACGAAGGACAGGACTTCAGGAGACTGACTATTATTCCCAGCTGTTGGAACATTTGAAAAGTGTCTGAGAGGGTGTAGCAACAGACAGGTGCACGTAAGTGTATGGAATTGACAAACATTATCGGACTATTTGAAGAATCTCCCAGGTGAGGCTGGAAATTGAAACCCAGCTTCCTGGTAAAACATCTAAACAAAATGGAAAAAAAGTTTTATTGTTCATTAATGTCTTTTTTTGTTTGTTTAACCCCCTCCCCCCGCGGTGGTACAAAGCTCTTTTGATCCTGCTACTGGAATGTATATGGTCTGATAAGCTACACTACTATGGGAGAAGATTCCGCATGACTGGTGCCTTGTGACTGACTGATAAACAGGCTGGTGCTCCTGCCCTGGAGAGGTGTGACTCTCCGTTTTTCTCCAAGCCCCCCAACCTGTTGTGGGTAGTGTGGATCTGAGGCCGTGATCCTGCCATCCCATCCCAAGTCCAAGGAGAGGAGCTTTTCAGTTCGGGTATAGGTTCTCTCCCCCTTGGGTTGACTATTATCACTGAAGGATTTGATGATCGACATGCCCTAACTTCATTGTAGCAGCTGGGGAGCTAGAGGAAGGGGACTCTTTGAACTTGTTAAATTGATTTCTGCTGTTAGGAATATGTGATTGGTCGATAAGACAAGTGGATATTTGATTTCTATGCTCTATAAGATGCGCTATACAATCTATATCTCGTTACATGTAAGACCATGGTATAAATGTCCTTACCAGAGATGTTATGAAGTTTTACTTTGCAGACAAAGTTCCAAATTTACCTTCACGAAACACTTCGCAATGGTGACATAGCCCTTTTTCTGACAAAGTCACCAGCCAAAAAGCATGACTTCACTTAAAAACGCACCAGTTCACCTGCTGAAAATGTTGCGAAGTTAGAAATTAGTGAAGTTGGTAGATCAATTTGCACATCTGTGGTCCTTACTTCTAGCTGATGTTCTGCTGTAAGCCTGTACTTTGGCTGCCATCTTTAGGGTAAACTAATAAAAAGGAATAAAAAAAACAAAATCTGCTTCATTCTCCTTCTTATAGTTGGGGGGAGGCAATGCCTGCCTGCTGCGCAGGAGCCTCTCACTCTGGAGTGCCACTCACTCCCACTCCATACTCTGTTGCCCAGGTCCCCAAAGATGACCAGATCCCCAAAGCTCCATTTGGAACACTGTTCTTCACTTTGGCAGGCAGGACAGGAGTGGAGACAGTGCCAGGTTACTGAACTCTGGGCCACTTAGCAGTTTAGATGGGGTGTCACTTGCCAAGCCCTCTCATCCCTGTTCTCCCAATCCCTCACACTTCATCGGGGTGGTGTAAAAGCACATGCCAGACCTTTTTCCAACAGCCCTTCTTCTGATATCCAGAAAAAAATATAATTGCAGTTCTCGGACACCTGGGAGACCACAGCAGTAAAGAAATCCCACCTACCATACCCTGGTTCTATATAATTTTAACCCTTAGGCTGCCGACAGAAACAGAATGCATTAATTCTGGACAGATGTATCAGTCCGCAGTACAGCAAGGTTTAAATGTTAGCACCTGACTCCATATGGCAGTGTATAGTTGGTCAAGTTTTATAAACCAATTTACACTAATATAATCACTAATTTATTCATGATGACTTGAACTTTATGGTTCCGTATAGGTCAGCAAATTATAACTAGTACTGGCTGGCAGTATAGCCTAGAGGTTAGAGTAAGGAGCTGTGAATGAGCTTGGTACATCCAGCAAATAGACTACCACAACCTCCACTTGTATACTGTGCGACTCTGAGCAACAGTCAACTTAACTTCCCCAGAGCTCCTGGGTCACCCTGAAAACAGGCACTTGTATCTAGTGGCCCTACCCGGTTAACAAAAAATACCAACTACTGTGTCATAAATGCACTCCGCAGGTCAGGCCCTCTGCTCCTACAGTGCCAACCTCAGAGTGCAATAGTGTGAACAGGTAACAGACAGGGTAACCCTCCTGTCTGCTTTGGGTCCAAATCACCTTTAGCCTCAAGTTCTGGAGGGATTCAAACTGTAAACCTTATGCTAGCATACCCAAATGTACAGGCTCAGATAATATTCTCTTCGGGGGGGGGGGGTGCAATATATCTTTTGCATAAGAGCACCTAACCAGGTATCCAAAATGAACCCTTTTTTTAACCCTATGAGAGACCTAGATACTTCTTACTTTATTAAGCAAGCTCAGTAACACAACCAAGCTTTTCAACAGCTGTCAGACTTAAATACAGGCACTTCACATGCAAAAAGAAACCGAGAAGACACCAGGCAGTATTTCAAAGAAAAGGTTGTTTACTAAAATATGATAAAAACAGGAAAAATTAAATACAGAACAATATATCATATATCTTACAATCATGTAAAACAAGAAGAAAGTTACAGAACAAAATACTCCTACAACAAAGACTTAATTTCTTCTAAGTATTACCCTGTAAGTGCTGTTTAAGTTAGAGAGCGTCTGTCTCAGAGTCCAAAAAATCATGTGTCACCTTTTCCCAGATACAATGTTTCATTTTTAACTCTATCAGCCCCAACCCCTTTTGATGAGGTCAGCTAGATCCTCCCTTAGATTTTAATTTCTACCATAGTTATCCCTGAGGATGCGAGTCATCACTTTGAGAAATCTGTAACTAGCCATTTCCCAAATATGACAGTCTTTATTCAAACATTTCTCTTTGATGTCCCTTCTCCTTACTTCCTGCTGCTAGTGTGATCTGAGGGTTTTATGACTCTTCACACTCTTCTGGCTATGTGCTAAAATGAGAGGAACCACCCAATTACCTTTTTTCCTGTAACGTCATAAAACTCACATTTAGTTTAAACTTCAAAAGCCTGGGCAGGCAAAAAAGGTAATAAAAGGCCCTTCTGTAAGGAAGTCTTAATTAAATGTTTCCCCAAGTCAGTTTAATGACATCTTGTGGTTCCGAAATGGTGGCCTTGATGAAAGAAGGATGCCTGGATATTGTGGCAGTCACAGAAACATGGCACACAGAGAACCATGACTGGGACATCAACATACGCGGGTACACAATCTACAGGAGGGACAGGGAGGGAAGAAGAGGAGGAGGAGGAGGAGGAGTAGCTCTCTATGTAAAGGAAGGGATGAAAGCAACAGAACTAAAGGGTAAGCAGGGAGGAGAGGAGGCACTGTGGGTCACCCTGGAGACAGGAAATGGCTCCACAATCCGCTCAGGGGTGGTATACAGACCCCGTCTCAGGGGGAGGAAACAGACAAGGAAATGATAGAAGGCATCCTTGGGATGGCAGAGAAAGGGGAGATATTGCTGAAGGTGGACCTGAATATGCAAGATGTTAACTGGAGCACCTTTGCTGCAGCCACATCCAAGAGCAGGGCCATTCTTGATGCCCTACTGGGGGCATGCTTCAGACAGCTAGTTTTGGAACCCACTTGGGAGGGAGCAATCTTAGACCTGGTACTCTCAAATGGGGACGGAGAGAGGATCTCTGATCTTGAAGTGGGTAGCCATCTGGGAACTAGCGACCACCAAACAGTGTGGTTCACGATAGACTTAGCTGTAGAGTCAAGCCACACAAAAGTGAAGGTACTGGACTTCAGGAGGGCTGATTTTGTCAAAATGGGAGAGTGCCTCAGAAAAGCACTAGCAAACAGGCAAGAAGGTGGGGTGGAGTAACAATGGGGAAATATCAAAACCGCCATCACAGAGGCAATAAGCCTTTGTGTGAAGCAAATAAACAAATCAAAAAGAAAGAAAAAAACAGTATGGTTCTCAAATGAAGTGGTGAGGGAGGTAAGGGAGAAAAGGATAGCATTCAGGAAGTATAATGAAACACAGAAGGAGCAGGACAGAGAACTGTACCAGTTAAAGCAGAAGGAAGTGGGGAAGGCAGTCAGAATAGCAAAGGCCCAAACCGAGGAAAAAATAGCCAACTCGGTTAAGAAGGGGGATAAAACCTTTTATAGGTACATTAGGGAGCAAAGAAAGACTAAGCCAGGGATACTGAGGCTGAATAAAGAGGAAGGTGGTTGGGCACAGAGTGACAGTGAAAAAGCAGGGATACTGAACAAATACTTCTGCTCAGTATTCACAATGGAAAAGCAGGGGAAGATACCAAATCCAGTCAATAGAAGCACCCTGGATAGGGGGGTTGATATTAGTCCTTTCACAGAAGAAAGGGTTCTGAAAGAACTCTTTAAACTGAAGGTGGATAAAGCAATGGGGCCTGATGGAATTCACCCCAGAATTCTAAAAGAACTAAGGGAAGAACTAGTAACACCACTGACTACCCTTTTTAATAAATTATGGGAGGATGGGGTGGTACCTGAGGACTGGTGGAGGGCGCATGTGATTCCCCTTCACAAAAATGGGAGCAAGACAGAGGCAGGAAACTACAGACCTGTCAGTCTGACCTCAGTCGTAGGGAAAATGATGGAATCACTTCTGAAGGAAAGAACTGTTGAGTACCTAGAGGCCAGTGGGGCACAGGACCCAAGGCAGCATGGATTCAAAGCAGGAAGGTCACGTCAGACATATCTAATTGATTTCTTTGACTGGGTGACCAAAGTAGTAGACCAGGAAGGGGATATGGACATGGCCTACCTAGACTTTAGCAAGGCACTTGACACAGTCCCACACAAAAGATTAATAAACAAATTAGCCAGCCTGGGAGTGGGTCCCAGGGTGGTAGCCTGGGTAAAACACAGGCTGGACAACAGGACACAGCGGTTAATAGTAAATGGAGTCCACAGTGAAGAAAGGAGGGTTACTAGGGGGTACCCAGGAGTTCAGTACTGGGCCAGTGCTTTTAATGTCTTTATAAGTGACATTGCAAAAGGGACTGGAAGGAAAGTATGTCCTTTGCAGGCGACTCAAAGATCTGCAACAGGTTGATATGCAAGGTGGGTGGAAAGAATGAAAAAGGACTTGACAAGGTTGGAGGAATGGTCAAATGTATGGCAGCTTAGATTCAATGCAAAGAAGTGCAAAGTAATGCACCCGGGAAACAAAAACCCAGGGGAAGAGTACACAATGGGGGGTGAGATACTGACAATAACAAAAATGGAAAGGGACCTGAGAGTAGTCATATCAGATGACCTAAAGGTGGGCAAGCACTGTGAGATGGCAGTAAGGAGGGCTGGGGGATACTGGGATGCATAGGGAGAGGCATTACCAGTAGAAAACAGGAAGTTGCTGGCCCTCTGTACAGACAGTTGGCAAGACCACATCTGGAGTACTGTATACAGTTCTGGAGACCCCATCTCCACAAAGACATACACAGGGTGGAGGCTGTCCAGAGGAGGGCAACCAAAATGGTGCAGGGTCTGCACCATAAGACATATAAGAAAGACTAAAGGAGCTTAAGATGTATAGCCTCGAGGAAAGGAGGGAGAGGGGGGACATATTAGAAACTTTCAAATATCTCAAAGGAATCAACAAAGTCCAAGAGGGTAGCATCTTTCAGAAAAAGAGATGTGCAAGAAGAAAAAATTACTCACCTTAGTAATTATGTTTCTTCTAATGGAGTCTTGCTGTATTCTGACTATTGCAGTTAGCCCCAGCCTTTCAACTGCCCCGGAGAACAAAGGGTTAACTTTCTATGCAGAGCATAGAATGCTGAGCTCGAACTTGGTTGAGATCTCTGTCTGCAGCCCTTTGAAATCCAACCGTCAGATTCTTACGAGCAAAAACTCACTAACTATCCTATGTGGAAATTGTAAAATTATTACTAGCCAACTGGCAACAAAAAGTTTTGAATTCCTCAAGTAAGGAAACCCAAAATCAAAAACCAACCAAAATAAGAATAATAATAAAACAAACACCCAAACAAAAAGAAAAGGGTGTAAAAGGAGCACTCACTTCCCAAAAGCATGTTCTGAGAGGGGAGGCAGGGAGGGAGGTCACAATACAGCAAGACTCCATTAGAAGAAACATACTTACTAAGGTGAGTAATTTTTTCTTCAAACAGCATGAAGTCTTGCTGTATTCTGACTATTGCAGACTACCAAGCAGTACCTCCATGGAGGAGGGACAGAACCTACTTTGAGAATAGGCTCTGAAGTACTGCTGTGCCAAACTGAGCATCACTCCTAGCCTGGATATCCAGAGAGTAATGTTTGGTAAAGGTATGGACTGTTTTCCAGGTGGCTGCTTGACAAATTTCTGAGAGAGGAATATCCTTGGCAGCAGCCAGGGAAGCAGCTGTACCTCTGGTGGAGTGAGCCCTCAGGCCTGAGTGCGGAATTTTTCCTAGTTTCTCATAGCAGAACTGTATACAAGACACAATCCACCTGGCAATAGTTCTCTTGGTGGCAGGTTTGCCCTTTCCCACTTCTCCATAAGTGAGGAACAACTGGAGGGAATTAAACCTGTGACCCTTGGTACGCTCTATATAGTAGCGAACGGCCCTTTTAACATCTAAATTGTGTACCCTCCTCTCTCCTGAAGAAGAATGATTGGTGAAGAAAACAGGGAGAGACAGACTGATTCAAGTGTAAATCTGAAACCACTGGAAATCTGAAACCACTTTGGGCAAGAAGCTTCTATTGGTTCTAAGGACCACTTTATCCCTATGAAAGGAGATAAAATCAGGTTCCACTGACAGGGCTTGCAATTCACTGATACGTCTAGCAGAGGTAATGGCTACTAAAAACACAGTTTTCCAAGTCAAGTACTTAAACTCTGCTGAGGACATAGGTTCAAAGGGAGGTTGCATATGTTGAGCAATGCTAACATTTAAATCCCAGGCAGGGGCAGGGTCTCTAAAGGGAGGATTGGTATGAAGCAATCCTTTAAAAAATTTACAGAATACAGGATGAGATGATAGTGAGGAAGACTTTCCCACTGACAGAAAAGCAGAAACAGCTGACAAATGCACCTTGAGAGTAGCTGGTCTGAGGCCTAAGCCATTCAGATGGACCATATAATCCAGAACAGTAGGCAATTCAGCAGTGTCTGGAGAAACATGTTTCTTGGAACACCAAATGCTGAATCTCCTCCATTTGGAGTTATAGGTTTTTCTAGTGGCGGGCTTTCAAGAGGCTTTGAGAATATCCAGAACTCCCTGAGACAGATGCAAATCTGCAAACTCTAACTCTTCAAGAGCCATGCCTCGAGATTGAGAGACTGAAGATTTGGGTACCAAATCCTCCCCTGAGAGGAGGTTAACAGGTTGTAATTTCTGGGAAGAGACAGGGGAAGATGGACTGCTGGAGTAATCAGAATCACTTTGCAAGGTTGTGACCTTATCTTGACTAAAACTTTGAACAGTAGAGGAAAGAGAAGGAAGGCATACAGAAATTTCCCTTCCCAGTTCAGAATCAGAGCATCCAGAGGGACTGAGCCCAAGACTGGGGGTCTGCAACAAAAGACAGGAAGTTGGTGATTGTCTGGGGCTGCAAAGAGATCTATCTCTGGAGTGCCCCACCTTGGAAAAATCACCTTCAAGACCAGAGGGTCCAGGGACCATTCGTGATGGTCCTGTGAGATCCTGCTCAGTGCATCTGCTAACACACTGTCCTTCCCTGGAAGGTGGACTGTTATCAGAGAGGTTTGCAGGGAATAAGCCAGGGACCACAACATCATGGCTTCTGTGCACAAGGCTGTAGACCGAGTGCCTCCCTGCTCGTTGATGTTCCACATGGTGGTGGTGGTGTTGTTTGTTCTGACTTGAACCACCTTGTTCTGCACTGACAGAGAAAGCTTGCAGGGCCAGAAAAACTGCCCTGAGTTCTAGGAGATTGATATGGAGAAGGGATTCCTGAGGGGACTACAGTCCCTGGGCAGTGAGGGCCCCCAGATGGGCTCCCCAGCCCAGAAGGGAAGTATCCGTGGTAAGGACCACTGAATGAGACTGAGTGGCAAATGGGACCCCTTGCCTTAAATTGTCCTGATCCTGCCACCACTGAAAGGCTTGGATCAGGGTCCGAGTCACTGGAATCAGTTTGGTAAGGGAATCCTTCCTTTGGGACCAAAAGGCCCTCAGATGGAACTGAATGTCCCTCATCTGGAATCTTGCCCCTTGGACCACTGCTGCAGAAGCTGTCATGTGGCCCAAAAGCTGGAGGAAATGCCTTGCTGTTCGAGACACCTGACGGCTAAAGGAAGAAGCCAGTTCCATAAGAACTCTTGCCCTTTCCAGGGGAAGAAAGGCTCTTGCTCTGACAGTATTCAGCTCTGCCCCTATAAAGGTAAGAAGCTGCACTGGCATGAGAACTGACTTGGGAAGGTTGAGAAGAAACCCTAGAGAAATGAGCACTTGCAGGTCTGACCTGACTAGGTCTGGAGACTGGCCCACTATGAGCCAGTCATCCAGATATGGAAAAATGGAAATCTTTTGCCTTATTAGAAAGGCAACAACTACTGCCAGGCACTTTGTGAAAACCCTTGGGGCTGATGTTAGACCAAAGGGCATTGCTTTGAATTGATAGTGGCTTGAGGGCAACTCGAACCTGAGGTACTTTCTGTGGGAGCACCTGATGGGAATGTGAAAACAGGCATCTCTGAGGTCCAGGGAGGCTAGCTAGTCCCCTGGCCTTAGAGATGGAAGAATTATTCCCAGAGTTACCATCTTGAACTTTGATTTTAAAAGATGTTTGTTCAGGTATCTTAGGTCTAGGATGGGTCGCCACTCCTCTGTCTTTTTTGGGGTAAGGAAGTACCTGGAGTACAGACCTTTGCCCCGTGTAGGGTAGGAACCCTCTCTATGGCTCTTAAGGCCAGAAGAGATGAAACCTCTGCCTCCAGGGCAAGGGTTTCTGAGAGACCTGCAAGTGGAAAAGATCTGGCTCTCATCTTCGGAAATTTTTTTGAAGCTGAGAACCAGTCCCTGGCTTACTACTTCCAGGACCCCTTGTCCGAGGTAACAAACATCCAGTCCTGGGCAAAGTAAGCCAGCCTGCCCCCTACTGGAATAGGAGAGTCGACCCGGGCAGGCCCATCGGGGTGTCTGCTTGGCAGGGGCCTTAGGCTGAGGAGTGGATGCAGCCTTGCTCATCCCCCTTCTGCCTCTCCCTCTGAAGAACCCCCTCTGTGAAAAGGGAGAAGAGGCCTGTGCTTGGTGAAAAGGCCTATGAAAATTCCTGCCCCTAGACTGCTGCCTTTGAGAAGTTGCCTGCCTCTCCTTGGCCTGAGCACTCCTATAAGTGGTCCTGTACTCGTCCATTTTCTTCATGTAATTCTCTGCCTGCTCCCCAAACAGAAAATTACCCACTACAGGAAAATCCATGGCCTTAGCCTGGGTGTCCTGTGAGACACTAGTACATCTGAGCCAAGCCATTCTCTGAAGAGCCACAGATGTAGTCATGACTCTTGATGACACATCACTGGAGTCCACAGCAGCATGAAACTGTACTTTTGATGCCTCATTCCCAGCTGCAGGCACCTCCTCCAGCTCCTTGGCTAGCTGGGGGGGGAGCCCTGTTTAGCCAGTGCCAGTACAGTGTCCCACCTGGACTTCTGGTACCTGGCTGTATAGGCAATATAATTTGCCTGCCTGAGTTCCAGGGAAGATGCCATGTACTGTTTTTTTTTTTTGCCATGGCATCAATCTTCCTGGAGTCTTTGTCGAGGGGGGGTGAAGCCAAGGGAATGTTTGCCTTGTCACAGGCAGCAGCCTGCACTACCCCAACATGGCTGCACTGCTGATATAAAAACTCCATATCTGAGCCTGACAGCGTGTACCTCTTGTCCATCCTTCTGTCAACAGGAGGTACAGAATTGGGAGACTTCAGGATGTTTTTCTGTCTGCTTCCAAAGGATTTGTGAAGGGGAATAGAGAGTCTCCTGGACTCTGGGATATCCATCATTTCCACATAATCAGGCTCCTCTTGATCTTCCATTGCCTCCTCCATAGGGAGCTGGAGGGTTTCAGCCACTTTTCTGTAAAACAGAAAATGGGAAGGGGACTCAGAAAGCCTAGCAGGGGAAACACCAGAAGGTCTGTCTGGGGAGATGTCCGGTTCCACAGGCACATCCAGACTTTCGCCATCATCTTCAAACTCCCCCTCAAACTCCGGTTCATAAATATCTTCAGGGGTATAATCTTGAACTGGGGGGATCCGACCGAACCCCTGCCAAAAGGTGCTAGATTGGTCGGAACCGGCTAAGTGATTCCACAATCGAATCGCTCTGGCTATCTCCTTTAGCGATCGGAACATGAACCTCTGGATCTGAATACGATCCGATTTTTCTTTGCGTTTCCTTTGGCAAGACGAGCCCTCAGGATCGACTCTCCTCTTGCCGAGCAGTATCGCCTGGTCAGAGGGCACTCCTTCTGGTTACGACAGGAACGAACTGAGCTGGCCATCCCGCGTCCAGAGGACTTCGACTCCTTTTCCTTCAGTCTACTAATCTCTTTTCAAAGGGTAGATTTAAGAAAATGTTTACAAATTGTGAGTCTGTATCAAGGTGTTCAAACCCCAGACAAACACAGGTGGGTGAGGGATCGGCCTTATGAACCTCCCACCTACTGCTGCAGTGTTTGAAACCCAGTGGGCCCAGTTTTTTCTTGGGTTTCTCAGACATGGCCAACCTAACCAAACTTACCCTTTTATGGCAACCGCCAGGCAAGTCTCCCTGATCGGTTCCTAACCGTGTCACGGGTATTGTAAAAAAAACTTTCAAAACACGTTTTTTGTAGAACCGATAAGGACCGGTAACCACACTCTAAAGTAAAACACAAGGATTCACTACAAGTGATCGGTTTAGCTAACAGATCTAACACTTCTAATTTCACACAAAATTAGAACAAAACCTATCTACCTACTCACGGTACACCACAGACAGAGACGAAATGAATGTGCAGAAATAAATTTGGTTTAAAACCAACAATTTAACCAAGACTTTAACAGACTTTCGAGGCGAGCTGAAGGAGAAATCTCTGGAGCAACTGTTCAGTGAGGCAGAGTAAAGAATCAGATTTAGTTCTCAAAGAATCCCAGACAAAGACCCTCTAACCGAGCTCGGCTTAGTATTCTATCGCTGCATGAAAGTTAACCTTGTTCTCAGGGCAGTTTAAAGGCTGGGGCTAACTGCAGTAATCAGAATACAGCAAGACTTTACTTCAACAACATGAAGTCTTGCTATGTATTATGAACATTAGCAGTTTGATCCAGCTCTAGAACTGCCAGTCAGAAAATAGTTAAAACCATTCCAAAATAGAATTTTGGCACGAGAGCAACTCTATCATCATTTCAAACTCGAACTATCTAGATTCTTTACTCCGCCTCAGTGAACAGTCGCTCGGAGATTTCTCCTTCTACTTTCGGTTCATTTCTCGGTTTAAAAGTGTTTTCTCAGTTGGATTTAACCGAGAGATAGTTTTATTACAACACTAAAACCGTTCGGTTCAAGTTCTATCTGTAGCAACAGTAAAGTAAATAGAAGGTTTTGTCTGTTGTCGGAACAAGCAAGTTATCGAGTCAGTTTCAACGATCAGTGGGTTTAAAAACTCATTTAAAACTAAAGTTACTATTTTAGAGTGCGGTTACTATCAGTTCTAAAAAAAAGGCCTTAGGCTGAGGTAGATGCAGCCTTGCTCATCCCCTTCTGCCTCTCCCTCTGAAGAACCCCTCTGTGAAAGGGAAAGAGGCCTGTGCTTGGTGAAAAGGCCCATGAAAATTCCTGCCCCCTAGACTGCTGCCTTTGAGAAGTTGCCTGCCTCTCTTGGCCTGAGCACTCCTATAAGTGGTCCTGTACTCGTCATTTCTTCATGTAATTCTCTGCCCTGCTCCCCAAACAGAAAATTACCAACAGGAAATCCATGGCCTTAGCCTGGGTGTCCTGTGAGACACTAGTACATCTGAGCCAAGCCATTCTCTGAAGAGCCACAGATGTAGTCATGACTCTTGATGACACATCACTGGAGTCCACAGCAGCATGAAACTGTACTTTTGATGCCTCAATCCCAGCTGCAGGCACCTCCTCCAGCTCCTTGGCTAGCTGGGGGGCCCTGTTTAGCCAGTGCCAGTACAGTGTCCCAACTGGACTTCTGGTACCTAGCTGTATAGGCACGATAATTTGCCTGCACCTGAGTTCACAGGAAAATGCCATGTACTGTTTTTTTTTTGCCATGGCATCAATCTTCCTGGAGTCTTTGTCGAGGGTGAAGCCAAGGGAATGTTGCCTTGTCACAGGCAGCAACCTGCACTACTAACATGGCTGCACTGCTGATATAAAACTCCATATCTGAGCGAAGCAGCGTGTACCTCTGTGTCCATCCTTCTGTCAACAGGAGGTACAAAATGGGAGACTTCAGGATGTTTTCTGTCTGCTTCCCAAAGGATTTGAAGGGAATAGAGACTCCTGGACTCTGGGATATCCATCATTTCCACATAATCAGGCTCCTCTTGATCTTCCATTGCCTCCTCCATAGGGAGCTGGAGGGTTTCAGCCACTTTTCTGTAAAACAGAAAATGGGAAGGGGACTCAGAAAGCCTAGCAGGGGAAACACCAGAAGGTCTGTCTGGGGAGATGTCCGGTTCCACAGGCACATCCAGACTTTCGCCATCATCTTCAAACTCCCCCTCAAACTCCGGTTCATAAATATCTTCAGGGGTATAATCTTGAACTGGGGGGATCCGACCGAACCCCTGCCAAAAGGTGCTAGATTGGTCGGAACCGGGCGAAGTGATTCCACAATCCGAATCGCTCTGGCTATCTCCTTGGCGGTCGGAACATGAACCTCTGGATCTGAATCGGTCGATTTTTCTTTGCTTTTCCTTTTTGTAGGAACCGACCCCTCAGGATCGGCTCTCCTCTTGCCCGAAGCAGTATCGCCCTGGTCAGAGGGCACTCCTTCTGGTTCGGCTGGAACCGAACTGGGCTGGCCATCCGCGTCAGAGGACTTCTCGGCCTCCTTTTCCTTCAGTCTACCTAATCTCTTTTCAAGGGTAGATTTAGGAAAATGTTTACAAATTTGGCAGTCTGTATCAAGGTGTTCAAACCCCAGACAAACACAGGTGGTGTGGGGATCGGCCTTAGCAAAGACCTCCCCACACTCACTGCAGTGTTGAAACGCAGTGGGCCCAGTTTTTTTCTTGGGTTTCTCAGACATGGCCAGCCTAACCGACTTACCCTTTTTATGGCAACATGAGCAAGTCTCCCTGATGGGTTCTAACCGTGTCCACGGGTATTAAAAAACTTTCAAAACACGTTTTGTAGAACCGATAGGACGGTAACCACCTCTAAAGTAAAACACAAGGATTCACTACAGTGATCGGTTTAGCCTTAACCGATCTAACACTTTACAATTTCCACACAGAAAATTAGAACAAAACCTATCTACTACTCACGGTACCACAGACAGAGACTGAATCGAATGTGCAGAAATAAATTTGGTTTAAAACCAACAATTTAACCAAGACTTTAACAGACTTTCGAGCCGAGCTGAAGGAGAAATCTCTGGAGCAACTGTTCAGTGAGGCGGAGTAAAGAATCTGACGGTTGGATTTCAAAGGGCTCCAGACAAAGACCTCAACCGAGCTCGAGCTTAGTATTCTATGCGCTGCATAGAAAGTTAACCCTTTGTTCTCCAGGGCAGTTTAAAGGCTGGGGCTAACTGCAGTAATCAGAATACAGCAAGACTTCTTCAAACAACATGAAGTCTTGCTATATTATAGACATTAGCAGTTTGATCCAGCTCTAGAACTGCCCCGGAGTGAAATGGTTAAAACCATTCCAAAATAGAATTTTGGCACGAGAGCAGCTCTATCTGTGTCATTTCAAACTCGAACTGTCAGATTCTTTACTCCGCCTCAGTGAACAGTCGCTCCGGAGATTTCTCCTTCTGCTCGGTTCATTTCTCGGTTTAAAAGTGTTTTCTCAGTTGGATTTAACCGAGAATAGTTTTATTTTAACCAAAACCGTTCGGTTCAAGTTCTATCTGTGGCAACCGTAAGTAAATGAAGGTTTGTCTGTGGAACATAAGTTATCGGTTCAGTTTTGAACCGATCAGTGGGTTTAAAACTCATTTAAAACTAAAAGTTACTATTTTAAGTGCGGTTCTTATCAGTTCTAAAAAAAAAAAAACGGATTTATTACAGTTTCCAATACCTGTGTGCAGTTAGGAACCGATAAGATGTCTTGACTAGCACTGCCGTTAAAAGAGCAAGTTTTTAGTTAGGGCTGGCATTATGTCTGAGAAACCCAAAAGAAAAAAAGGCCCATTGGTTTCAACACTGTGATGTTTGTGGGGAAGTCTTTTGCCAAGGCTGACCCACACACCACATGTGTTTATTGTCTGGGGTTTGACCACCTCCAGTCAGACTGCCAGGTAATGAGAATTTCCCTGCAGCCACCCTGGAAAAAAGACTGGGCAGGCTCGAGGGACAGAGGCAAAAGTCTGCTGACCGGATGGCCAGCCCAGTTCGGGTGCCAATCGAACCAGAGGAGTGCCTGACCAGGGCCAGACTCCTCGGCAAAGAAAAGCTGGTTCTGAGGAACCAAGTCCAGTAAAGAAAACAAGAAAATCAGCAGGTCTGGAGCCCAAAATTCCTTCTCCAACTGCTGCAGAGATAGCAAAAGCCATACAAATTGTCCAGTCACTGTCTCAGGGTCCGTCCAAACCACCACTATCTGGTAAAAGGTCGGTTCGTCCGGTCCCAGTGGTTCAGGATTATGATATTGAGGAATTTTATGAGCCAGAGGAGGGGGAGGAGGATTATGAACAGTATGAATGTGGCTGGGAAGGTCTGGGTGTGCCCAAACCGGACATCTCCCCAGACAGACCTTTAGAATCTCCCCCTATGCTGTCTGAGTCCCCATCTTATTTTATGTTTTATAAAAAAGTTGCTGAAACCCTCCAGCTTCCTTTAGAAGAGGCTGTGGATGAGCAAGGGAGCCTGATTTTGTAGAAATGATGGATATTCCAGAGTCTAGGAGATTGTCTATTCCTTTACATAAGTCTTTTAGGAAACAAACAATTAAAATTTTAAAAGCTCCTAATTCTGTGCCTCCTGTAGATAAAAAGATGGACAGAAGGTATACATTGTCAGGCCCTGATACAGAATTCCTTTCTCAGCAATTCAGTCATGTTGGGGTAGTTCAGGCTGCTG
Source organism: Neoceratodus forsteri (assembly GCA_016271365.2). Lineage (NCBI taxonomy): Eukaryota > Metazoa > Chordata > Ceratodontiformes > Ceratodontidae > Neoceratodus > Neoceratodus forsteri. The sequence goes on along the minus strand of CM028131.1, from coordinate 150,889,354 downwards.
CCTGTGATAAAGCTAATATTCCCTTGGCTTCACATCCTCCTGACAAGGATTCCAGGAAGACTGATGCCATGGCAAAAAAACAGTATATGGCAGCCTCTCTGGGACTCAGGCAAGCAAGTTATATGGCTTATGTAGCTAGGTATCAGAAATCTAGATGGGATACTGTTATGCAATTGGCCAAGCAGGCCCATGGCCAGCTGGCTAGTGAACTAGAACAGGTGGCTGCTGATGGCATTGAAGCCTCTAAGGTTCAGTTTCATGCTGCTGTGGATGTTAATGATGTTTCCTCTAGGGTCATGGCCACATCTGTAGCTTTAGTAGGTTGGCCTGGCTCAGGTGTACTAGTTTGTCACAGGATACCCAGACTAAGGCTATGGATTTTCCTGTGGTGGGAAATTCTCTGTTTGGAGAGCAGACAGAGAATTACATGAGAAGATGGATGAATATAGGACTACTTACAAGACTGCCCAGGCTAAGGAGCGGCAAGCCACTCCTCAAAGGCATGCCCCCAGGGGTAGGGGTAGGCCTTTTCACAGGCCTTTCTACCAGACTCAGGCCTCCTCTGCCTATGCTCAGAGGGCTTCTTCAGAGGCAGGGGCAGGCGAGGGTGGGCAGACCTGTCACCCTCAGCCTAAAACTCCTGCAAAACAGGCACCCTGATGGGGTGCCCAGGCCCATTCTCCTGTACCAGTGGGGGCAGGCTGAGCTTACTTCAGTCAGAATTGGGCTTCTTTAACCTCACACAAGTGGGTTCTGGAAGTAGTAAGCCAGGTCTGGTTCTCAGCTTCAAAAAGTTTCCCAAGTTGAGAAGCAGACTTTTTCTTCCTGCAAGTGCTTCAGAGACCCTCGCTCTGGAAACAGAGGTCTCATCCCTGTTAGCTCTCAGAGCAGTAGAAAGGGTTCCTCCCCTGCATCAGAGCAGGGGTCTGTATTCCAGATACTTCCTTACCCCAAAAAAGACAGGAGAATGGCGGCCCATTTTAGATCTCAGATATCTGAACAAGCATCTTTTGAAACCAAAGTTCAAAATGGTAACTCTGGCAATGATTTTACCTTCCCTAAGGCCAGGGGACTGGCTAGCCTCCCTGGACCTCAAGGATGCCTATTTCCATGTCCTAATCAGAAGATCCCATCGAAAGTACCTCAGATTCGAACTGCCCTCAGGTCATTACCATTTCAGAGCAATGCCCTTCGGCCTTACCTCTGCTCCAAGGGTATTCACAAAGTGTCTAGCAGTGGCAGTGGCCCACTTAAGGAGGCTGAGGATTGCTGTTTTTCCCTATCTAGACGACTGGCTCATTGTAGGCCAGTCCCCAGAACAGGTAAAATCTCACCTGCAGGTCACCCAGCAGCTTCTCACCTCCCTGGGTTTTCTGCTAAACCTACCAAAGTCGGTTCTGGACCCAGTCCAGGTACTCACCTTTATAGGGGCAGAACTGGACACAAAGCTAGCCAGAGCCTTTCTTCCCCCAGAAAGGGTAAGGAATTTAGTGGCTCTGGCCTCTTCCTTCACTCTGCAGGTCTCTCGACCAGCAAGACACTTTCTGCAGCTCCTGGGGCACATGGCTGCATCCACAGCTGTTGTGCAGGGAGCCAGATTTCAGATGAGAGACATTCAGTTTCACTTGAGAACCTTTTGGTCTCAGAGAAGAGACCCCCTTTTCAAGTTGGTCCCAGTGACTCGAACCTTGATCCTAGCTCTCCAGTGGTGGCAGGATCAGAGCAATTTAAGAGCGGGGGTCCCCTTCATTTCCCCTTCTCACGACTTGATTCTCACTACAGATGCTTCCCTTCTGGGTTGGGGAGCCCACATGGGTGACCTTTCCACTCAGGGAGTTTGGTCCCCCCAGGAATCTCTGCTCCACATCAATTTGCTGGAACTCAGAGCTGTCTTTTTAGCTCTTCAAGCTTTTTCTGCATCTGTCCACGACAAGGTGATACAAGTCAGAACAGACAACACCACAACAATGTGGTACATCAACAAACAGGGGCACTCGGTCTTGACCTTGTGCACCGAGGCAATGAAGTTGTGGTCTCTGGCCTATTCCTGAACACTTCCCTCATAGCAGTTCATCTTCCAGGAAGGACAATGTCTAGCGGATGCCCTCAGCAGGATTTCCCAGGGCCATCACGAATGGTCCCTGGATCCTCAGTGCTGGGGATAGTTTTTGCCAGGTGGGGCATCCCTCAGATAGATCTTTTGCAGCCCAGACAATCACAAACTTCCTCTGTTCTGTTGCAGACCTCCAGTGCTGGGCTCAGTTCCTCTGGATGCCCTTCTTCTGGATTGGGAGGAAGTTCCTCTATGCTTTCCCCCTTTCCTCTCCTATTCAAAGTACTAGTCAAAATCAGATCTCAGCCTTGCAGGTGATTCTGATTGCCCCGGATTGAGCCAGGCAGCCCTGGTACCCACTGCTTCTGTCTCTGACAGTCCATCTTCCCTGTGCCTCCCCAGGAATCACAATCTGTTGACTTGTGCCCAGGGAAGGGTTTGGTATCCAGACCTCAAATCCCTCAACCTCAAGGCCTGGCTCTTGAGGAGTTAGAGTTTGCTGATTTACACTCTCTCAGGGTGTTCTTGAGATCCTAAAGGCTTCCAGAAAGCCTTCCACTAGAACTACTTATAGTTCTAAATGGAAAGGTTTTCCATTTGGTGTGCTGGGAAAATATTTCCCAGAATCTGCTGAATTGCCCATTTTGTTAGATTACATGGTACATCTTAATTCCTTGGGTCTCAGACCTGCTACCCTGAGAGTTCATCTGGCAGCTGTGTCTGCTTTTGTGTCAGCAGGAAAGTCATCCTCTCTTTCCTCTCATCCTGTGTTTTCCAAGTTTTTTAAGGGATTACTCCATACTAATCCTCCCTTTCGGGAACCAGCCCCTGCTTGGGACCTTAATGTTTGCATTGCCCAGTTAATGCAACCCCCTTTTGAACCTCTGTCTTCTGCAGAGCTTAAGTACCTAACTTGGAAAACTGTTTTTCTAGTGGCTATCACTTCTGCCAGGCAAGTGAATTGCAAACCTTGTCAGTGGAGACTGACTTTATTTCTTTCCACAGGGATAAGGTAGTCCTTAGGATTAATAGGAAGTTTTTGCCTAAGGTGGTTTCAGATTTCCATCTTAATCAATCTATCTCCCTTCCAGTATTTTTCACTGATCACTCCTCTTGGGTGAGAGGAGGTTGCACAGCCTGGATGTTAAGAGCTCTTAGTTATATAGGCGTACCAAAGGTCACGAGTTCGAATCCTCCAACTTTTCCTTACCTATGGTGAAGTTGGGAAAGCAAACCTGCCACTAAGAGATCAATAGCCAGGTGGATTGTCTCTTGTATCAATTTTGTTATCAGAAAGTGGGCGAGCCCCAGTTTGAGGGCTCATTCTACCAGGGGTACAGCTGCGTCTCTAGCTGCTGCCAGAGATATCCCTTTATTAGAGATTTGCTAGGCTGCTACTTGGAAATGGTACACACTTTTACCAAGCATTACTCCCTGGATGTCCAGGCCAGGAGAGATGCTCGGTTTGGCACAGCTGTTCTTCAGAGCCTATTCCCTAAATAGGTTCTGCCCCTCCTCCATGGAGGTACTGCTGTGTATTCTGCTAATGTCTATAATATAGCAAGACTTCATGTTGTTTGAAGAAAAAATTACTCACCTTAGTAATGTTGTTTCTTCTAATGGAGTCTTGCTATATTATAGACCTCCCAACCTGCCCTCTCAGAACCTCTACTTGGTGGAGTAGGGCAACTTAGTGTGGCACTACTTATGTCCTGTTAGCATTTTGTCCCTTTGGGACTTTGGGGTGTGTATGTGTACGCGTGTGTGTGTTTTATTATACTTATGTTCCATTTTCATATTATTAGAATGGTGTTAGTATTTCTGGTCCCTGACTTGAGTCTTGGGTGTTGGGACCATCAATGGTTGTTATTATTTAGGTAGCCATTTGGCTAGTGTAGGTTACAGCTTCACAGACCTTAGTGAGTTTGGCTCGTAAAGATCTGACAGTTCAAGTTTGAAATGACACAGATAGAGCTGCTCTCGTGCCAAAATTCCATTTTGGAATGGTTTTAACCATTTCACTCCGGGGCAGTTCTAGAGCTGGATCAAACTGCTAATGTCTATAATATAGCAAGACTCCATTAGAAGAAACAACATTACTAAGGTGAGTAATTTTTCCATGTTGTTTGAACAAGGGGGGACGGCTCAGAGGTAATGTGAGGAAGTATTTCTTCACAGAGAGGGTTGTAGATGCATGGAACAGCCTTCCTGAGGAGGTCGTAGTCAAAAACAGTGGGGAAATTCAAGAATGCATGGGACAGACATAAGGCAATTCTAGTGGTGGGTAGGAGGAAGTAGGCTGTTGATGAACTAGGATCTGCAACTTATCCGTTAGGTAGGGAAATGGGCAGACTAGGTGGGACAAGCGGTCCTTATCTGCCGTCAGATTCTATGTTTCAGCTACTGACCTTTAAAGTTAAAGGCCAAATTTCTCACATACTGACATTCCATATCTAGACCATTTATTTATAATATAACTATCATACAATAACCATAAGCAGAGGGCAGAGCGTCCCATACTGTACTTTTATGTGCTTTATATATTTTATTGTACATATCTTGTTTCACTTGACCATCCATTCTTTCTTGTCCACTATATGTAATAAATTCTTGGTCGCTCCTATAAAAGGGACTCTGTCTCAGGGCGCCTACCCGGTTATCAAAATCCAATCAATTAATCACTACAGCAAACCTTAAAGTACTGATTTTAGCAGTAAGATACTGAAATCAAAACTCGCTTTAACTGTAATAGTCTGAAATTAATTCATACACTAATAGCCTTTAGATTTAAGGCTGATTTCTGGGGAAAGGGGGGGAAAGACTTACAATGTAATAAATATACCAAAATATGCAATTTGTCAACTGGGAAGAAATAAATGTGCTATGAAAAGGGTTTATTAGCGCAGGTTTCAGAACTAGATGTCTGATTTACTTCGGTTTACAAAAATCTTGATGAGCCTGTGTCCTGCACAAGGCTCAGAAGAACTGGTCAGACAAGGATAAAGAGAGAGAGAGTTAGCTGCCAGTTTGTCTACTTGGACAGAATACTACAACAGTGCCATTGGGGGAGGCTTCTATTTGGAAATCCACAGAAGCTCTGGGAATCTGAGGCGAGGGAAAGAAATTGGCTTGTAGCAAGGTGCGTCACGAGTCATGACTCTGAATGGGCCTCCAACGCCAGCCATGGAGCCAGATGTAGGTCGAAGGGAAGACACTGAAGGGTGGGCACAGCAAAGCCAGGTCCCGGCACTTTGATTTGTCTCCTTGTGCAGAGCATGTTTTGCTAGGTGAAGCTGAATGCCAGCATTACATCCAAAGTGCATTAATTACCATTACTCACTAATTAAGGGTCAATTTATTAACACAGGTATAGACCGGGCTCCACATACCCTAGGCACATCACACCTGTTTGTTAAAACAGGGAAAATAAACTATGTGACTGATGAAGGAGGCACCCCACTTTATCAATGAAACCCTATTTACCAGCGTTGCTGTTTCTGGGGCCAATTATGCATCTGTTCCTTAAATCTAAGCAGCTCAACTATTCCATGTACTAACAAAAAAAAAGGAGAAAGAAAGAAATTTCCAGATATCAAAGTGTAAACAGTGACAGCGTAACAAATCAGTTCTGCGGCTAAAAGGTGTGGAGTACCCTACTGCAATGCCTTCCAGCAAACAGTAAATTACTAAATTTGTTCTGCTCAGGGTCATTTTCCACAGCAGGGCAGGTGAAATTCAAGTGTACAGTGGCTGCAGGCAGTTTATTAACAATGGGGAGAAATAGGACATTTATACACCCCTTTATTTCCCACAGCCTATTCTGTGTTCTTTTACAATCTCTTTTTTGGGGGGGAGGGGGGCCATTGATTTAAGTAGGCATTAATCCACGGCCAGGTGTGCTCTAATGCTGGACTGATGCATTAGGCGGCGGTGCGTCCCGAGGCCCAGGGCCGAGGGCTACCACCACCCAGCCATCAATCCAGCAGTAGAGCACACCGACGGTGGCTTAATGCGCTTGTAACAGGGCAAAATAGCGCTCGACAACTTGGAACCCATATACTCTGGAGGAAGACAAGGCAGCGGAGGCAGGAGCAACATTTGAAGCACTTTATTTCTACAACACAACGCGGTGTAAAACACCTTAGATACATACTAGTGTGCTGCAGTACGCCTCGTCCTGTACTGCAGCTAAAACAGGCACACAACAGTTCAGTGATATGGTCCACTGTTCGATGTGGCTGGTGAGCCGGTATCCGTGCTCGGAGGTCTCCAACGATCAGGTCCCGGAGGCTGCTCGCGCTGTCCAGCGCGCGGGGCATGTCGGTCGTCGCTACTTCCGGGTCCCGCAACCATTCCTGCCTGGGTCACTCCTCTCGCCACTGCTGTCTCTCGTACCGACACCACACTGATTTCCGCTTTGCTGATGTGCAGGACTACTCGGTGGAGGCGTTTCCGGGGGCGCAGCATAAAAAAAGTTGACTGTTCCGTGCACCGTGAACGTCTGGCATGTAATTCCAGGCCACTGCTGGGTCCGCTCCGGAAAGGTAAGTATGTCCCGCTGTGCAGGATTACAGGGGTGCTCCTCGGCTGCCCGATACTGGCTCCTGCTACTGGGGATCGGGTGGTGCGGTGTGCTCAGCAGGGAACGGTCCTCTGCCACCTCCAGGGCTGTATTTGAGGTGCTTGCCTCTGGGGCTGGCTGTCTTGGCTCCCTCTCGGTGGTCTGCCCACACCACGACCCCCGCCCCGGATGCCAGCGAGCTGTTGTCCGATACTGCACCTGGCAGGAGCCGCTCCTGCAGCGGTTCGTCTCAGTGCGAGATCGCACCAGTGCTGTTAGACAGGGGGTCTGGCTACCAACGGTACTGCCGAGGCGGGCACGGCACATATGCTGGGTTAATACCCGCTTCGGATGCCGTCCCGTGACAGCCGCCAGCCTATCCAGTTCCTCCCTCACAGCTAGGCAACATATGCCATGTTACAAAAAGTTATGATGCAGGCAAAACATAGCACCACCATAATTTGTCACAGGGAGCCATGAAACAGACGAATTACTAACTGTCCCTGGCAGATCGCGCCACTCGAGTTTATACCTGGAACGTCCAGCATTTCTTCAGTTTGCAATTACAATAAAAAAGTAACGACAGACCTTTTGAGTCTTGCTACATGCGCAAGAGTGAAACTAGATATTCAGTTTAGAGTATAAAAGCAAAAAACATAAATAAAATTCACAGCTCAGTTTGGTAGACATATTTTCCTGTACCTCTGTTTAAGATGTTTACAGCTTCCTTGAGATAGTAAATATGTTATACTTACTATCAGCTTTAAAATAATACCAGAGAAATATCAGCACTTTTTACAGTAAATTAGGTGTGGGGTCACAGTACAAAGAAGTAAAGGAAAGACAGGACTAGGGAACTCACTGTGTGTAACACCTCTGAGGACTGGTGTGCAATGCAAGAAATAAGGATCAAAACAAGTCACTCTCAACCCCTGTCCCCACCTACAGGCCAGTACAGGACTTGGGAAAATAAAATATATGGGTGACAAGGTTTTAATCAGAATACAAATCTTGGTTTTGACAAACAAGTTTAGCTTTTTTTTTTTTTTTAATTATTAGCACTTAGATTAAAAACAAGTGAGTATAATCCCCTCCTCCCGTGGCAGGGCGATCATGCGGGGGGTTTAAATGCTGTGGACCTGATCCTTTATTACAGTACTGAAGGAGTCACGGGTAGGTGGATGGCATTCAAGAAGAGAAAAGAATCCAGCTCCATTCGCCGCAGAACAGCCACCAGCCTCCACACCCACCCGTTTCCATCACCAGACCTCTGGGCCCAATGTTCAAAACTTGCCTGGTGGGCAAACAGATTGCACCCACCTTGTGCGCCATTTGCATGCTAGTGTTATATTCAAAAGCCCGATTAGCACGGGCAGAATGGAATAGCGCTGGTCAAATAGATAATATATGCTCTGGCGAAAGAGAGGGTGATGGACATGAATACAGGTGCTATGCTATATTAAATGCATTAGCACCGCGCAAAGTAAGTTTGCACGACATGTTTGCGTGGTCAAATACCGCCTATAAAAAGGTGGACTTACTCTGGGCAAACCCTAGAGGTGGGCAGTGACACTGTAGCAAGAGCAGAAATGGCTGTATTCAACACTCACATGCTGTTCCTAATGTAACAGGCCATGGGGGAAGAGGAGAGGGCAGAAGGTCACCCTTCTGAGGAACAGGTGGGATAGGGCTAAGGGTGGTGGGGATCCCAGTGAAAACAAAACCAGGACATGGGGAGAGGGCAAGGGATAAAGGCAAGGGTAACCTCCAACCCAAGCTCCCTGTCCACCGTGGGTGCACAGGGACTGGTGTTCGTGACCCCTGTCTTTAGGTGTCATAGGCCACAGGGAGGGGAAGGGTGATGTCCGTGGAGATGGGATCACCCTGGCCCGTGCATGCCTCTGGCTGGATGATGAAATATCCAGGTTGCACCCAGGGGTTCAGGGAGTGCACATGGATGACGGTGTTGCTAGTTTGCTGCCTGACCCCAACCTGCCGCTTTGCTGAGTCGTTGTACGCCGTGGGGTTACCACCACTCACATTATGTGGCTGACTGCAACTCTATGGCAGACTGCACCAGCTTCTGAGAGTCAGAAGGAGCCTACCTCAGGGTACACTGTCCTGTGGGACAGTACATGCTGTTTGGCATGGGTGCTGAGTGGGGAGTGCATGCACCACATCCAGGGTGGGTGGTGAAGGTGGCAGGGCAGCGGCAGATGTGGGATGGAGGGGTATCCTGACGGCTGCCCACATCTACCTGTTAAGCAGGGTGGGTGGTGTGGGAGGTGAAGGATGTGGAGGCCACCCCAGTGGTGGTGGTGGTTGTCCCCTGAGACATTGCTGTCCCCAGCAACACAATCCTGCTCCCAGAGGTGTGGTTGTCAGGGTTGGCAAGGCCCCCACCCCAGGGCAGCTATGGCTTCCAGGTATTGATGTGTTGGCACATACAGTATGTGTCCTCATCACTGTCCTCCATTTCCTCCACAAACAAGTTCAGTTGGTCCTCCTCCTTTGGCATTGTCTCTAGGTGGTGCACCTCGGTGGGTGGCCCAGCCTTCTCCTCCTCCCCAGATGATGTATACTGCAATGCAGAGATATGAGTGCACTATCAGTGTGTCATTCATTACACATTAGTCAAGTCTCAGTGATGTCTTATGCATACCCCAATGGTCCAGTCTCTGTCGCCCGTGGTCATCAGGCAACTAGTGACTAAAGTACAAATGACACAGCACCTATACTGGCCACACAGCTACCCATGGATGTTGGTTCTTGCATGCATAACAGTAGCCCCTAAGAATGTATCCCACACATGCAAACCGCCACTCACAGTGAATGCCAAAACCCCACACACAGTGGCATACACAGCACAAGTGGCAGCATGTACTAACACATGTGGCAATCAGCTTGGCAGACGTGACACACATCCTATGTACATGGGCGAATGCCAGGGTATCTATGTGTAGGCAAGCACCTGTCAGGTTGTCTGTAGCAGATGCTGCTGTGCTGGACACCCGGTAAAAACAGCAGTAGCCCATGTCACAGAGCACACTGGCTGAAAAAAGCACACAACATGAGTGCTATAGCTGAGGTGTGCCCTAATACCTGAAGGATATATACGTGTACCCATGCACACACTGATCTGCCCCAGCAGTATACTTACATGTCTTGGAAGGACACAACCTGGGACTCAAAACTACCCCCAGTAACCCCTGCCACCTCCACTGGCCACAGCATGGATGCCACCACCTCCTCTGCAGGGTAAAGTGGTCTTGTAACTGCCAACGGCCAGTGTCCACCACCGGTTGCATGTTATAAATGGCACCATGCAACTGGCTCATTGGCGCAGAGGTTGGATTTCCGCTTGAGATGTTGGCGACCCGGGTTTGGGAACGGATCCGGGTCGTCAGAAGGACGGCTGGGGGAGAAGGATTGAGCGTCCCTAGACAGCTCTCCTTCTCCAGGGGGAGAGGGGTATGCATGCTCGGTGCAATGGCGACACCTGGCGGAGGCTGGGTTCACCACTACGCATCGACGTCTAATCAATAACTCCAGGGGTGGGGCGGACGCTGCACGTCATTGCATGTCCTCGCCCCTGCTTACAGAGGGAAGTAAAAATGGGTGGGTCCTCCATCTCCATGAAGCCCTCCCCGGGCTTCAATTAGCCGTCGCTGGCTCTCCCAATGAGTTACTGGTTCTGCGGTGCTGGGAATAAGAGGGAAACCAGTGCTGCGGCCCCACCCTCTGGGGGGCAAGCCGGGGATGACAGGGAGAGTACCGGAAGTTGACAGTAGGTGGGAGTCAGGGGGACGTAACCAGGGCAGAGCCTGACGGAGGACCTGCCGGAAAAAGTACAGCAAATATAAAATAATAAACAAATAAATGGCATTGTGCAGCCATATTTTCTTTTATATGGTGCCAAAGGTCTCTGAAGTGCTTGCGCACCACATCCAATGGTCGACCCGGCCACCAATGGCACTGACTGCTGAAGTGATCTCTTCCCACTCTTGCATGACAGCGGCATCTGTTGCACAGCTTCATGTCAGCAGGGACTCCCTGGCTTTGGATGCCTCAGCTAGGGCTTTAAGCTTCTTGCAGGAGAAAGTGTGCCCGCTGTCTCTCTCCTTGGCCAGAGGCTTCTGTTGGAGAAGGTTATGAGACAGTGGTCAGTGCCTGGTGTGTGAGCAGGATGTGTGTGTGTGTTTCCCAAATCTAATGCTCACTGCCAGCCTGTCGTAGGCCACTATTGTTCCATGCATGGCCACTGTGGAGCACCACACAACTGTTGGTGTGTATGTGACACATACAATCCAACCAACGTCATGCAGTGGACAGATGGAAACATGCCAGGAACACAGAAGCTACCCTCACAGACATAGGGGCAACACGTGTCATACAGTCATGTGGTGCTGATGTTCTCTTGCAGCCCACTGCCACGAATGATGTCCTGCACTGCAGGTATAAGATGGACAAAAAGGCCAACGCAGGGATAGTACCTGACACCATGCCTGTGAGTGCCGGTTGTGCCATGCAAAAGTGTATGTGGCATTAATGCAGTTCCCCCCACCAAACAGTCAAATACATGTACAGGGACCTTGTCATCCATGCCCTGCAATGTGTGTGCCGTCAGTACATGGGTTTCTAGAAACACTTATTTTTATTTATTTAATTTCTCGGATTAAAACCTTTGAGAACAGCCTCATTACACAGGTTCCACATCAAGGTAAACAACATAAGACAAATTGCAGTGGTACAGTGTATACAAGAGTCTTCATGAGCAAAGAGTTGACAAAGGACATTAAGTGCAGGTAATAACAAGAAAGCAGTAATAAGGCAGTACATTAAATTAATTGCAAAAACACACTTGGAGTACTAAGATACAGACAAAATGCTAAGGGAAAAAGAGTAACAGTGGAGGGTTAGAACCAGGAGAAGATAAGTACAGACAGGGGAGACAGCAGGGGGAAGAGAGGTAGCTGGAGGGAGAATATGACTAGAATCAGCCCTGGGGTGGGCCACGTCAACTGAAAGAAAAATCAGGAGCCTGGCAAGGCGGAGGGTCCAAGCAAGTGCTAGGATGCTGGCTGCAGGCATGGGGGATTAACTAGTGGTGCAGGACAATTAGGGATAGGGAGGGAAAACTAAGGTAGGGGCAGGGAGGGAATTCAAGGGTGAGTGGGTGAAAGTTGGCAGTGGGTCAAGGAAGGAGGGGGAGTGGAAGAACGATTCAGGAGGGGGGAAGCAAGCAATAAAGGAGGGACAAAGAAAGGTTGGGGTGGGGGGAGAAAGGAGCAGGAGAGGGGAGGTAGGGCTGGTAAGAAAGAACTAGGGGCAGGTGGGTCAGGGCACTATTGGAAACATAGAAACTGACAGCAGATAAGGACCACTAGGCCCATCCAGTCTGCCTATTTTCCATGCCTACTGTAAAAAAAACGCAGACCCTACTTGATCTCTGGCTTTACCTCCTCATTCCTGTTGCTAGGGTTCCCCTATGCGTGTTTAAATTCCTCCACTATGTTCGACTCCACCACCTCCACTGGGAGTCTGTTCTATGCATTCATGTGGACAGAGTGTAAGAGTGATCCACACTGCTGGGACGGGCACTAGGTTAAAATGGCAAATTCAAGAACAGCGCCGTAAATAACAGCGCCCAGTGAAAACAACGTGGGACACAACAGCGTCAATGGTAGCAGTCCAAAAACACACCGAGGACCACTACCATGACTCACATGAAAAAACAGTAGTACACTGTGTTCTCTGTCCCCCGCACCCCCCTCAATATTTTTTTTAATCAATTCCACTGGGATTTGGATCTCAGGGACAGGGAGAAACTCGGGGGGGAGAAGATCTGTGAGGGGACTTGGAAAAAAATATAATTTCAGGGGGGAGGAGAAAATGTAACTATCAGGAGACCGACAACAGAACCCTGGTCTCCAAGTCTGTACTGGCCGAACTGTTCTATGCCTTAGACATCTCTACTACGGGAACAGCTTGGCCAGCCACCATGCTTTCTCTCTACTTGTACACTTCCTCCCCCTGACATGACAGCTACTGGAGAAGCGGTAACTACCTTTTGCAATGCTATCCCTGTCGCTCTCCTTGTTTTCGCTATTGCTGAAGTGCTGTTTTTACTAGCACTATTCTTGAAACAACATCTTCACCCACTAGGGCTGGGACACACCTGACGGCTGGGGTGGGATATTCTTTGACAGCAGCATCCCAGGTTAGGCAACACACACTGTTGCAATATATTTTCTGCTGCACTATTGGCAACCCATGTTCCTGCACCACGATGTACCCCCCATCTACAGGTGGTGTGTGTATGGCATGCAGAGCACCTATCTACACCTGTGGATGTTGTTTCCTGTGAAGGCATTTTTCTCCTGCAGTGTCCTGGTTGCAGTTCCAGTGTGCTGTGTAGGGGGAATTTGGTCCCCTTTAAATAGCCCGGGCAACTTCAACATGTAAATTTGCCCACTGTGCTAAATGGTATTGCACATCGTGCAATGTACCATGCAAATGCAATTCTGTCATGATGTAGCCAGGGGTTCAGTTAATTCATTTTTAGTGTGAATCAAATACTTCCGTGAGTCAAAATGTGGAAGTCATTCTAATTTTGTAGAAGTCAAAATACTTCCCAGACCCTAGTTTGAAAGTCAATATTCTAGGAAGGATATCAGTTTATGGAGGTTCATACAAACAGTGGTAAAATACAATTTATTTTAGGAAATTCCACTTCTTAGCTTCTGTGCATTCCGTTTTCAAAGCTGTCCAATTTTATTTTTACATTTCGAAGTCAATAACTTCCTCCCCCTTTATTTTGGAAGATTTTGCCTTATTTTTTGGGGTCGCAGACTCCAAAAATGGACTTAACTGAAGCCCTTGATGTTAGCTGTTTGCACTGCCCATTTGCTATATTCAGAGCTGTCTTCTATGCTGGGCAATCTTTGCACTGTACTCTGGATTATACTTTGCACACCTCTATTTGCATGCTATATTCAGCTGTGTTTGCCCATAGGCTAACCTTTCGAACACTGCGTGCACTGGGTTGTGGGCTAGTGCTACCTGCTGGGCAGTGCAAACTTTGCCTGCAGGCAAAGTTTTGAACATTGGGTATGTGTGCGTGTAGATATACATGTATATAAAAATAAATCAATAAAACCTCTGTGTCCTGATTGGATGAAAAACACCACCTGACCGTGCATTATTCCACAGCGACCACATGCCTGCACTTCTTTTTATTTTTCACCCCCCTCTGAAACAGTTTAGGCCATTTTTAAGACAGATAATCCACTACACGACATGTGGTAGTGCTCTGATATATGCATGCCCTGCATGGTTGTGCCTCACAAAACACACCAAGGCATGCGTATATCAGAGGAAGACTGTACACCCTGCAATGGATTATCTGTTACGATAATACACTACACGGCGTGCAGTCATACTTTGATACACGCACACCTTGGTGTGTGCTGTGACGCATAAGGCCGCAGGCCAAGTACATTCAACCACCCAAGGCATGCGTATATCAGAGAACGACCGCTCACCCTGTAGTGGATTGTCTGTTTTATAAAATGTCCAGAAGATTCTGAGGGATGAAAAGAAGTGTAGGCGTGCAGTTGTGGAATAATGCACGATCATGTGGTGTGTTTTCTCCAATCAGGAAACTGGATTTTCACAGATGTATTGTACCGATTTTAGAAATATATAGATACACACGCATGCACAAACACACTGGGAGCAAAAATAAAAATAAAAAACGTTACACTATAAGACCACCAGCACTGTTTATGGAGGTTCTCAGTACAGCTTATCAGGGTAAAGTATGTTGATGGAAACAGTTTGATAGGATGTACCCCCCCCACACCCTGTTTTTATTCTACTCTTTACAAATGTAGAACCTCAATTCCAAAACATAGCTACATTTTAGGATTAACAATGCTTTCATCCTGCATCATCAGTGTTGCTATTCAAGGGGGCCAACCTCAGCCCAGGAGAAGGGGTGTTCACAGCACCCTTTAAATCTCATCTGTGCAACATGCACTGTGGTACACATGTCGCCTGATAGTGCTCAGTTTCATTTTATGTTCTGCTATACTAGTACGAGCCTGACACAGGGTATAAGCAGTATTTCACTTTCCAGGGCAGCCTACTCCTTAGGTCTCCAAACGAAGTAAACTGTGAGCAGCAGTGCTTTTAAACACCCTCAAGAAATCAAACAAAATGGTTACTGCCGAAGATTAAAACTTTCAACAGCATACAGTACTGAATCATGAACTAGTGGACAAAATTCTGCTAGTAAAACATAGTTTAGTAACATATGAAATGCAGGGGTTTAAACTAGTACCAGCCTACCAGACAAATACTTTCTTTTTTATGTGGCCCAGGCGACGTGTGCCAATGGGCTACTACCCCTGCCTGTCAGCCCTCTCACAGGTTAAGGGGCCTGGGTCCTGCTACAGTGGTATTCAGGGGTTCTATCCCAAGATTATAATAAATAGCGCGGTGCCTCCACCCAGAATAAGTTAGAGGTGGGTCAGGTGACTGGCTGGCTCAGCCCCCTGGGATGCTGCAGCTACCCATCTCCCCTACCAACCACCCCACAAACTGGATACCCAACAGTTCTTTAACACCATAAAACATTAGCTAGTAGTAATCTGACAGACGTAGAAATACCCTGTACATAGCAATTTCAAATAGTAAATCACAGCTTTATTGGAGGTAAGGATTAGGATAGGGGTACCTGTATGAGGGATAGCTGTGGAAAAAGATTGGGTTAGCAGGATTTAACAGGCCATGTACAACTTGGGCCCGAAGGCCAAACCACCCTCTGCTGCTCAACCCCACTGGTACCAGTGTTTTACCCTAAAAGTCTGTGGGCCCCCACTAGTTGCAGGCCTGGACATTGCGATTTTTGGGGCCCTAGGAAGGTTGGAAGAAATAAAGTGAAAGTTAAATTCAAACTAAACACACCCCTTTTTATCCCAGGAGCAAGTCTTGGGTACTCACGGTTTGCAGTTCTACAGCACTGCCTCAAGGCAGGATCCTTCTCCAGGCTGGGAGCGAGGAGCTCCATCCACAAAACACAGCAATGGGCAACAAAATGGTGGTGATCTCTCTTAAAAGGCTCAATCTTAATTGAAGGTCTTGCAGCTTGTCTCATTGACTGAAGATCTGGCCGCTTGTCACCTTCAGCCTCTTCTGGCCCGTTGCAGAGCTCCAAATGCAGGTTCCAACCAGCCTCAGAAGGTCCAGACCCAGGAGTGGCTCCACAGCACGGCTCCCCACAAGGGTCGTAGGTGCCCTAGCACCCAAACAAGCACCAGTAACCTCCTAAGACCATAGGCCCCACTCAGAAGGAGTTAGCAGATTCCCTTCCTGGCTCTGTATAATGCCTCCAAACGTCGAGTTAACTGTTTCTGCATTAGCTCAGCAATTCCACAGGCAGCCAGACAACTTCTCAGTCTCACAATGTCAGGGCCAGTTGGCCACCGATTTGCAGTTTCTTAGAACAACTCTGATTCATACGGTAAGGTACAACAGCAGCAGGAATGATGAAACATGCAAGTACCTGCACACCGTTCCTCACACAGTCTCTGAATGTTCAAACAACTTCCAAGCGCAGCTTCAGCTGGGACACAGCTCTCAGCCAATTGGTTCAATTCACAAAGCAGGTTTCCACAGCCTAGCTAGTACCCCTTTCCTGAGACGTTTGGCCTTTCAAAGCAGTTCTCCAAACTTCCAGATTTCAGTGCAGGATTTCTGCAGCAGCTATTCTCTCCACACAAAACAGCATAGTCCAAAATACCTGGAGAGTTCCCAAAGACAACTCACTCTTTTCCTCTGGCAGAATCACTGTTTCCACAGCAAAATCCAGTGCAAGGCCTGTGAAAAGCCCTAGTCAATTATCAGCCAGTCCACAAGTTCCTCCTGACCTGATCAGAGCCCGAGAAAGACAGACTCAAACCCACAAAGCCCCATGGGTTTCACTCGGGATTGCTGCCTCCTGATTGGCTGCTCGATATTATCAAGCAGCAATATTTATAGTGATCATCCCTCTATTACCATCTATTGGTAGAGTCTCTTGGCGCCTTAAAGTAGTTTACACCTTCTCCCAGGAGTCCTCTGGGATCATTCTAGGTGCCTAGTCATTTGATTGGCTGCTGACAGGAGTCAAAGTATCAACAACATGGTGACTGCTATACGAAGTCCTATTCTTGTTCACACAGTTCCCACTTTTAAGGTCAGCGGCAGCCAGCAGCTGCAATGTTTAGTTACAAATTCTACACAACATACAGCTCCTTTAGTGCCCTCTCAAAGTAGCCCACTGGTAAATCTGTGCCCCTAATACTTTGGCTGCCGCTGGAATATTGTCCCCTTAGGTGGCAGGCAGCAACTTACTAATATTCATCAGGGCTCATGAATTAGTGAGCCCTCATTTATGCCCCGACTGAAACTTAATGTTTTTGACCCCTGCGAGGCTGTTCAGTTGCCTCCCACAGGTCTCTGGCCCCCTTCTAGCCAGGAAGAAGCACCAGGACCAAGAAATACCCCTCTATTTGACTGCAAACAGCAGTCAGAAAAAATCAAAATGCATCTTCACACATGCACGAGTGCTGGCAGCACTAAAAAGATGCCGGCACCTCGCAGTTTGGATTTGAAGCCCAACGGGGCTGAAATAAAACACAGGGCTGCTCAGGAAACCTGGGGCATGCACCAAACTCAGGCTGTAGAGTGGCACCCAAAAGGGATTCAGGGGACACCAGGAACAAACAAGAGATTGGGAAACCTGGGGCAATTAAGGTAAGCCCCCAGACGAGGGTTACATTTGCTTAGATTTTTATTATTTAAAAAAATACATATACACATTAGGCATTATTATACATAACATATAATCATCAAAGAGAAATTTAAATCTCCTAGATTAAACTAAACAACATAAGAATGTATAAATCCAAGTATCGTGTCCACATTGGAGGAAAAGAGGTATAAAAATAGTAATAAGAAAATCATGGAACCCCATGGTCTGTGACCCCTTACAATTAAACCTCACCTGATTAAGCAGCTGAGATATCATGAATGAGAAAAACCTTAAAATAAATGTAGCTGTATTGGCTCTAAATAACATAGTCTGAATATCATGCAGAAATGAATTATAATCACTGGTGCAACTTAATACCTTTCCAAATAAGTGCTATTAATTAGCAAATCAGATAAGCCAAAGGCTGTTGTTATTGTTAATGCTATTGTTTTAAAACTTGAAAACCGGCACCATGCTGTGTTTGCACTACCATATGATGTTGTAGGTCTTGTAGTTATCTGACTAGGAACGTTTTGGAAACGAGATCAGTTTCTCATAGAACTTACCTGTTTAAATAAACTTCTAAATAAAAAAATGCTTGCAGATTTTTCTATCGGGCTAGTAAAATATACCTTTCGCTGGTTGCAAAAGTTAACTATCCCCTTAAAATCTGAGCTGAAAAAAATACCAGATGTACATCAAGTCTGCCACCTACCATTCAGACAGCCATGGCAAAACTGCTGATAGCATGAAGCTTCTTGGTTTTATAAATGCAGTCAGTTACTGCAGGTGCCCCAGCCGCTACTCACTCCCATCATAATCATCATCATCAGTCAAGTCGACAACTGCATTCATTACATAATCTGGATGGCAAGAACGAACTAGAGATGCCCAGAGAAGGATTTGAATAACCTGTTGCAAGCTGCTTTTCTTCTGCAACTGCCAAGCTTCAGATCTTCTGTTTGATTAATCTAATTATTAATCCCCCCTGTATTAGACGCCTCAGTAAAAGAGCCCATGCAGGGCCTTGCAATCTCTCCTAATCCTATAATGCCAGTTAAACCTGATATACAAACAGACTGGGAAAATAAGGTTCCCTGCAAATCACTCTGCATTACCAAGCGTGAGTGAGGAATTGTATCTGGGCTAAGCAGTTTACTGAACACATCTGTAGCATACTCACAAAACAAAATAATAATGATACAAAAAGCTGCCTAGACTCAGAGAAATACCAGCAACATTAATGCAGACCGATTTACTGCCCCAAAATTGAACTACTAAAGAGGGAATCTATATGTGAGCAGGAAAAAATAATACTACAGCAGGCTCCGAAAACATTCACAAAAATAATTGGAATGTCACACCATTGTGCGCTTTATAACCAAGGATTTGTTTTGCTTTGGGGGGTGGGTAATTTTCATGACAGCAAGATCCTTGTTCCTTACAGTTCTCCTGACCCTGATCCTTACAAAGAAACACAGCACTATGGTGACAGGTCTTGGAGTCTAGCCTGTCTGTCCCTCCCAAAACAGGGCAATGATTATACACAGGACTCCTAGTTCTCCACAGAATTTCTGTGCTGATTTCAGCAGCAGGGCTCCTGGGCTTCCACGGCAGCACCTGTTGTTTCCTGTAGCATGATTTATTCACTTCTGTGGCAGAATACAGTCCTACAGTAATATGATGTGATGTCATCAATAATATCACATGCCGAGTATAAAGAAAGGGCTTCAGGATAAATAAGGAGGGGGAAGGCACTGTAAAAAACCTGTATAATTGAATGAAAATTCACCAACAGCAATGAATTCCATGGCACAACATAAAAACTGTTGGCAGAAAAGGGCTCACCTAGTCTGCCCAAAGATTTCCTATATACTGTACTGCTGCAAACCCCAACTTTGTTCCCAGGGTCCTTCCCTATTCTTGTTTTATAATTATGCCTATATAGCTGTCACATACATGCCTGAAGCCCCCCATCATTCTAGCCTGGCAACTGATGTCATGCTTCTACCACCCTCTCAGTGAAGAAGCATTACCTGCCCCCTTCCAACCTCATCGTGTGCCCGCTAGTCCTGATGCCCATCCTCACTTGGAAGAGGCTATCTCCTGCACCCTATTTACCCCGTGAGATACTTGAACATCTCAATCAAGTCACCCTTTGTTCTCCTGTCTTCCAGAGTATACATGTTAAGGTCCTTCAGTCCCTCCTCATAAGGATCCTCCTGCAACCGCTACACCATCTTGGTTGCCTTTCTCTGGACTGCTTCCACCCTGTCAATATCTTTCCAGGATCATGGCCTTCATAACTGTATACAGTAACTCAGGTGGGGCGTACCAGGGAGCAGTACAGTGGCACCCTCCCTATACAACCCAACATCCCACTAGCCCTGCCTGCAGCCTTATCACACTGCGATGCCACCTTGAGGTCCTCCGATAGAACACACACTTATACTTAGCTCTGCGGTCCCTGTGCCCTATGTGCGCAATTTGGTACTTTTTGGTATTGGCTAGAAGTACAGACTTGCTGACAGAGAGGAGCATAAGTACCTAGCTTTACCTTGAAGGTATATTTATTTATATTTCACTTTATACTGAAAGTAGAAGGGTAAGGAAGGAAAAAAAAAACAGAGGTTTGTAGGCAATGTATGGGGCATTTCGATAACTTGTCTTTAAAATTTTAACAGGTAATGTGGAGGGAACTAGTTTAGGAGATTAACCTCCAAACAGAGTACACTCAGGAAGCCCTGTGAATCAGACGTGTAATTTGGAGTGGAGCTGTCGGAGGCTTATTGCCTTCAAACAAAGGACAGAAGATTTAAATGTCAAGTTAGTTGGGGTCCTCTGCCAGAAGTACAGACTTGCTGACAGAAAGGAGTGTAACCACCTAGCTTTAACGGTATAGTTATTTATACTTCTTTTCATATTAAAAGTAGCAGGGTAAGTGGGGAGAATAAAAGATTTGTAAGTAGTGTCTGAGGCACTCTGAAACTTGACTTTAAAATTGTAACAGGCAGTGTGGGAGAATTAGCTCAGGAAACTAGCCCACCAATTGGAGGCACTGGCTGACTCGGGAGGTCCCACATGGGGGGAGGCTGCACCTGGTGCGTAAAAGCAGACACTCCTAACATGTCCCACATACGTTCATGTCCCAGCGCGCAAGTGGAACAGCACAGGTGTGAACAGGTGTAAGACTGGCAGCTTAGGTGTTGGCAGGTGTTAGCAGAAGGAAGCAGGGGACTCTGCCAGTTGACTAAGATAAGGTACCTCTTCACTACTGTTCTGACATTCACTGCTAGTAAGGATGGAGGGCCAAGGTAGGTCAAAACTGGGAACTGCTGCAACACCCAAACTAGGGTACTAATACAAAGGCATTAAGGGGACTGGAGGAAATCAAATGACTCCCTAGGGTCAGGGTGCAAAGGGAGTAAGCAAGCAAGCAGAAGTCTACTTAAAAGCTCAAGGAGAAGGAGACTGGTACCTACCTAGGGTATGGCAGCAGAGGGTAATCGGGACAAAAATGGAAATTAATAAACAACGTAACTAGGATAAGGGTATAAATTATTTTTAAGGTAATGGGAGAGTATATTTGGAAATGATGGGAGTGGTGCAGTGCAGTGACTGTGGAATGACAGTCTTCAGGGAGATCTTCTGGAGACTGAGGTGCTCCCCATTTGTGTGCACCTCTTCGAGCTGGGGGGGTCTCTAGACCCTAGGCTGAGTTGGCTAGGATTCAGGAGTGAGTCCTTTCCCCCACCCAGGGGCCACAAAGTTCACTGTGATTACTTCAAAGAGTGCCTGGAAGGAAGAAAGGCTGGCTGGACCATGGTGGGCTTTGGGAGGGTGGGGGTAAAGGAACACACTCCTCAGCTTGTGCCACTAAAGAACTTTTTGTCAATCTGACAGGACGGGACTGCCAAGACGAGGTACCCGTGGTAGTGGCAAGGGAGGGTATGGGGGTCTTTCAGAGTGGAGGCCTCATGGTGGTAGTAAGAGGACCCCCGTAGAAGAGAAAACAACCTCTGGTGGGAGACGCAATTGTCATGGGGATACTTTTGGGAATACCCGGGGGGAGGGTGGAAGAAGGGAGATGAGGTGCTTACCCAGTGCCTCTGCATGGAGGGATGGGGAGTGGATCCTTAGGATCGCCAGGGCGGTGGTGCAGCAGGGGGAGCTGGATGTCACTGTCCATCTGAGGACAAATGACATAGCAGAGGAGGCAACCAGAGTGGTGCAGGACAAGATTGGGGAGCAACGGAAGCAGGCAGCATGAATGGTGTGCAAGGCTGGAGGGAGGAGAGGGCATAACACACTGCATGCCTCAAAAACTGGGTGAAAGCATGGTGCAGGGAGGAGGGGTTTGGCTACATCAGGGACTGGGGTCCTTTGTGGAGGGATGGAGGCCTGTACAAATGGGATGGCCTCCATCCATCCAGGAGGGGAATGGCGGTCCTAGGTGGCAGATTTAAATGCTACTTCAATGGGCATTTAAACTAGGTGGGGGGGGGCATGGCAGAAGAAATGCTGGAGGCAATGAACGCCCCCCCCCCACCAGATGATAGAGCAGCAGTGATGGATAGCCCAGGGGAAATTATTTCCCAGGGGTAGTGAGGAGTAGGGGCAAGAGGGAGGCAGGGACAAGAGAGTTGAGAGGTTGAACTAGGGTGGAGAAAACTAGTAGGGAGGGTGGGGTGAGGAAGTATAAAAAGGGGAAGGACAGTATCAGTGAAAAAAAGGGTGAAAGATGGTCTTGGAAAGGGACAGCAAAGTAGGGACAGGGAGGAACAAAAGGAGTGGCGAGCCATGTGCACCAGCGTAAGGAGCCTAGAAAGCAAAATTCCTGACCTTCAGACCATTGCAGTGGTGCACCTGGATCTGATGGCCATAACCGAGTCATGGTGCACCAACAACCACAGCTGGGAAATGGCCATACCAGAGTACAATGGTTGTTTATCTTGACTTGGAGAGGGGGTCAGGGGCCTTTATACACGTAAGGGTGGTGTACAGGCCACCAGCACAGGGAGAGCATATGGACAGGGTTTGAGAGAAGCCATAAGCAAAATGGCAAACAAAGGGGAGGTATTAATTAGGGGTGACTTTAATTTACTGGATGTGGACTGGAACATCCATGCTACAGCCAGGAGCAGAGTCATTCTAGATTCCCTGCAAGTGGCATCTCTTTGGCAGCTGGCTGCAGATGCCACTAGAGATGGGATAGTGCTAGGTCTGGTATTTACAAACAGGGACAGCATAGCAGATGTCACAGTGGGCAGTCCCCTGGGTTCACGCGATTATCGTACAGTATGGTTTAACATACAGATTGGGCAGGAGAAAAAACACACTAGAGTGAGGGCCCTGGACTTCAGGAGAGCAGATTTTAAAGAAATGGGAGACTGCCTCAGGAAAGACCTTGACGACGGGGGGGAGACAGGGGGACAGCAGGAGTGGGTTGGAGGCACAATGGAATAGAACAACAGAGGGAATAACTAGGGCAACGGCAAGATGTTTAAAGATAATAAGCAAGGGTAAGAGGAGAAAGAGGTCAGTGTGGTTCTCAAAGAGGGTGGCTTACGCGCGGTAAAGGAGAACAAAACAGCTTTCAGAAAATACAAGGAGACCCAAATGGAGGCAGAATGGGAGGTATATCTAGTGAAACAAAGGGAGGCAGGAAGGAAGGTAGGACCCAGGAAGTCACAAAATGGGGAGAAGACATTCTTATGGTATGTGAGCAAAAACAGGAAGCCAAGGGGTGGTATAGTGAAGATCAGGAGACAAGGAGTGTGGGAGGGATGTGAAAAAGGAAGACCAAGAAAAAGTTAAAATTGTAAACAAATACTTCTGCTCAGTCTTCAAATTAGAGGAGGGGACGGGCCGTCATGCATTAACAGACACCGGGAGAGTGGACAGAAGTCCATTCATGGAAGAGAGTCTCCACAGGGGGTCGGAAGCCCTTAAGGAAAACAAGGCTATGGGGCCGGACGGGGTTCACCCAAGGGTACTTAAGGAACTGAGCATGGTGCTAGACACTCGTCTGGCAAAATTATTTAGCACTTCGCTGGAGACCTGGGTGATCCCAGAGGAATGGAGGAGGGCCAATGGGGTCCCTCTGTGTGAAAGCGGCAGCCGGGAGGAAGCCAGTAATTTCAATGGACGGGAAGTTAATGGAGTCCCTGCTGAAAGAAAGACCGACTATCTAGAGACACATGGGCTGAAGGACCTCCAGCAGCATGGCTTCAGAGGGGGAGATGTCAAACAAATCTCATAGATTTCTTTGACTGGGTAATAAGGGAGGTGGATCAGGAGAGGGCAGTGGATATGGCCTATATGAACTTCAGTAAGGTCTCTGACACTGTCCCACATAGAAGACTGATGATGAAACTTAGGAACCTGGGGTGGGGAAGAAGGTGGTGTGCTGGGTATCAAACTTGTTGAAAGATAGGAGGCAGAGGGCAGTGGTAAATAGTTACTCAGAGGACAGGACTGTCCTCTGCAGCAACACAGGGATCGGTAATAGGCCCTGTCCGTGTCAACGTCTTCATACGTGATACTGTGGAGGAACGAGGGGCGCCATACAATACAATTTTGATGACAATAAACTGCGATGAAATTAACGCAATAACCTTTGTTAGCGGATCATTTTGCCATTTGTACAACAATGTTAGTAAAACTGTTTCAATTCTATTTTTTTTTTACATAATTTACATATGACTTTTTCAAGCAATGCTATGCATTTATGCACATTAGTTTGAAGTCTGTTGTAAAATAATGCAAAGAGTAAAATATTTTAAACAATATATTTTATTTTTTCACAAAATCTCTGAATTTTATACGGAGAGATGGTAGACGCATGGAACGGCCTTCCTGAGGAGGTTGTGGGGTCAAAAAGTGGCAGAATTCAAGAATGCACAGGACAGACATAAGGCAATTCTGGTGGGGGGTAGGAGGAAGTAAGCTGTTGGTTAACTAATATCTGCAGCTTATCCATTAGGTAGGGAAATGGGCAGAATGGGTGGGCCAAGCAGTCCTTACCTGCCGTCAAATTTTGTGTTTCTATATCTGACAGACAGTGGTAGGATCCACAAAAGCACTATCTGAGCAACACTACCAGGCACCACATTTTAAATCAATCAATACAGAGAAGGATGGGAGCAGATAGGAGCTAAAAGGTCAGTCAACACGCAAATGGAAGCTAAAAAATGAAGAGACAGCCCCCAGAGAAGGGTAGGGAGCAGGAAAGCTGGAATAAAGTAAGAAAAGATTGGGAAAGATGGATTCTCTCTACAGAGAGAAGGGAACAAACTGGAAAGGACGAAAGAGCAGTCTACAGAGAAAAATGAGGGTACACAGCAGTTGAAAGAGATCACCCCCCCCCCCCGAGAAGGATGCTGCTGTAAACTTGTAAATAGACAGCCCATGGTGATGGATGATGTAACTGGAACAATGAATGGGAAGCCTACAGAGGTGGATGGAAGATAGGAAGGATTTAAGGGAGCTGCTTATATCGAAACAAATGGTTGGGGAAAATACAGAGGTATAGCCTATACTTGAGGATAGGGGAAGGAGTGTCAACCACCATGCACGGAAGGGGAGAAAGACAGCCAAGAACAATGCAAGTCTAGGCTGTCAGAAATAACAGAAGTGAAAAATTACAACCAACGGGTTACACATAATAAAGGTGCAAATGGAAGGGGGGTACAGGGTAGTTTGAAAATAAGAGAGTATGAAAGCAAGCAAAATTCAGAACAGAGAAGCTAAGAAGCAAAGAGACAAAGAAAAGGACAACGGATAAGCCATTATACTTTCTTTAGAGAGACATTTAAAGTATCAGATAGGGACAGTTTTAAAACCCTGAGCCCTGAAATTAATATAATCACTAAATCATAGCAGCCAGAATTGCTACGGTTAAGCAATTATATGAATTTCATTAACCGAAAATGTCTTAAAGGGATTCTAATACAATAAGATGCCAAGAAATGAAACTTGAACAAAAAGAGTAAGGAACTTGGGGGGAGGGTTGATTCACACCCTCAAATGCAGTAAAGTCAGTGAACTGACAACAGCCTGAACCATTCACCAGGACCATTTCAGGGTCAACAAAGAACTCCTGTTGTGG
The DNA here is from genome assembly GCA_016271365.2 of Neoceratodus forsteri. NCBI lineage: Eukaryota > Metazoa > Chordata > Ceratodontiformes > Ceratodontidae > Neoceratodus > Neoceratodus forsteri. The sequence continues at coordinate 150,863,832 of CM028131.1, read as the reverse complement.
TATTTCTTTTTTTTTTTTTTGATTATTTTTCCGCCTACCTCTGCCTCCTGCTCTCCGCTACTTTGGGAGCACCTGGCATCTGCCTCGGTTCCTTCCGTACCTGGAGCCCTATGGCGGTCCCCCCCATATAGCCTTGGATTTCCCCCCAGGCGGGGACCAGGTGGGGCTCCAAGCACCCCGAACTAACGTCACTTCGGGGCCGCCGCATGGGACAGGCAGGGGACCATTGAGGTCTGTGCTGGCGCTCAGTCTACCCGGAGCGAAGGAGGTGTTTTTCCCTGTTCATTCCTGGGCATGCCATGCGCCCTGACGTCAAGGCAGAGCTCCACAGACGTCTGGCACGCCCAACCCTCCTGGAATGGATAAGCACTTGCAGTACACCAGGCCTCTGCCTGGGGTCAGTCAAGTACCGAACCTTGTCCCCCCTCCCTCCCTGGAGAAGGCAAGCAGTCCACGGACATCAGCCTCTCCCCGGCGCCATCCAGCTCCCAGGCTTGTTCCCAAACCCGGGTCACCAGCGTCGCGATAGTGCTACCGCTGCGCCAACGGGCCGGCCCTGTTGTGGTATTTCTGTGTGCAGCACTATGGAGCTGACATCAGCAGCCAATCAGGTGTTTCTATACGAGGATATCCTCATTCATGCACCTACCTGGACAGAAGACGAATGTGACTCGGTCTCAGGCAGCTCCCTCTCACTAGACAGTACTGGATCAATTGTTTTGGGTGCTATATGGGGGTGGGAGCTAGTGGGTGTGTTGGTGGGGTGCCTAATTGAACTGGGTAGTCTAGAATGGTAGCTTGTGTTAGGATGGGGCCAGGAGGCTCCTGATTCAGTCTGCTTGGTTTAGAGGGCAGGTTTTTATTGTGAGGAGCTGCCTGCAGAGTCAGACACTATTAATAAATGGAAGAATGTTATTCATTACATTCAGTTACAGAATACAGTATGTGCTCTCAGGGGGTGGGGGAGGGAGGCTAGAGGCTGGGGCTTATGGGGTGATTTGGGCTGGGGTTTTACAGTTCAAGGTGGGTAGCAGGGTGGGACAAATCGATTTGAAACTGGTCAGTTGGGCAAGTAGCTTTTAAAATCTGGTAGCCAAATCAATATTTGTAGCGGTTATCATTTTTAAGAGCTCCAAAACTGATTTGTGGGCTCATAGCAAGTTGGCCATTAACCTTACCAATTCTTTAGTGGCCACTGGCCACCTGGCTACTCAGTTTCTCCCACCCTGGTGGGGTGACCCTCACAAGAAATGGTGGGAGTCTATCAGATGCCAAATTGGATTGGATTTCCATATCCAAATCTGATCTGGTACCCTAATATTTATGATTTTTGTCAAATCTGAATTTGAATTTGAAACCTGAATTTACCGCTTTCTTTGAAAATAAGAAATCCAAAATGTTTGCTGAAATCTGAGATATCTGTTTAGAAAAACTGATATCTTAGCAATCATACTTTTAACTGTAAGCTGCCTATTAACTTGTTCCACAGCTGGGGGAGTACAGCATCTGAAGGACTGTTAACCTAAATTAGTTCTGAATTTAGGTATTGAGAACATTATCCTAGAGGTGCTTCGGAGCGAATAACTATAGCTGCACTTGTTAATGTTGCTGAGCAGGCTACCTGCCAATACTTTGTTTATCCAAGAACAGAGGCGCTCAGTATTCAGGAGGAGTCCGCCTACTTGTGTTTGTCAATATCTGCACTCTAGACAAGTAACAGCCAACTAGTGGGGTACATTTGAGTGCTTCAGTAAGTGAGGTCTTCAGTAGATATCTGGAGGCAGGTAAAATATCGAGTGCTATATCATTATATGATGTTCATTATTTACTATCTAATTGGATGTTTTACAAAAGGTTTAAAGTACCCTTCTCCTTTCCATCCCATTGCTTTTTCTGAAAGCTCTGTTAATTTTATATAAAAGCAGTCATGCTGACATGTTCCATACACCACTTGCTGATGTAAGTATATTTAGTGCGAAGTCACACTACATCAACAGCAATTACCTCACACTAGACTGTGGCGGCAATAAATGAAAACAAACCTGGGAGGAAAGAGAGAGAGACTGATACTATGTTCTCAAGACTACATGGCAGGTCTTTGTACAATGAGACCCAGTGGTATTGAAGGATAAAAACAAACAGGTGCTGAGGAAACAATGTCACTGAAGTTGGAGCACTCTAATCAAAGACTTTAACAAGCCTCTTCCATTGTTCTTCTTGTTCACGCTGTTAACAACAGTGCATTACTAACGGCATGTAGAAAATGTGTTGAGGCTTGGCTCCTTTGAATCACTATGGGTTATGGGACAGAATATTTTTTTCTTTTAGCACAAACATGGTAACAGTAATTTAAGGTTGAAAGGGACTCCAGGTCCACTATGTCCACCCCCTTGGCCACATAAGCAGGTATGAATAAGTATGCTATGCCAGTGGTTCTCAAATGGTGAGGCCAGCCTCCCAAGGGAGGCCCATGCTTGTTCCAGGGGAGGCCCAGTCAAGTCTGAGAATGTACAGTATTTAAATTCTAAGTTTTGGCTGTTTTGTGGGAAAGGATAAAACAAATTAAACATGGATAATTGCAGGTGAGATTCTTTACTTATGCATAAATTTGTGACCAGGAAGTCCCCATTGAGCCAAAGCTTGTTTATAGGAATGTATTTATATGTAAATTAATGCCTGGGGAGGCATGCTGAGTCTAGGCTTGTTTCTACAATAGGTATGTGTATGCAAATTAGTGACTTGGAAAGCCACACTGAGTCAAGGCTCCTTTCTATAGTAGGTATTTATATGTAAATTAGTGACTGGGAAAGGCACAGTGATCCAATGCATGTTTTCAGGTGTGACCTGAGGTGAGGGTACAGGAAGTTACCTAACTGCAGGGTAAGAGGGGCGGATGAAGTAGCTAGGTTAGTTGTTCCAGACAGAGAGAAACAAAGTAACAAGGCCCAAGAGTCAGAAAAAGGAGTGACAAGTATAGCCTGGGTGCCTGGTCAGGGTGGGAACCTGGGGTGCCGGGTCAGGGGTTGGGAGCAATAAGTTGAATAAAAAGAGAATATACTCAGTCAGCTTTATTAGTTTCGCTTTATTCCTGGTGTACTGTGCAAAGTAGGAGTTATTTTTTCTGTTGGGAGGGCCAAGATTTGTTCCAAATCTGAGGGAGGCTCGAAATGTTTTTCATGGCTTGGGGGAGGCTCACTATCACAAAGTGTGAGAACTAATGTGCTATGCAAACAAGTACTGATTTAAAGGAGTTCCCGACCCACTCTAAAATTCAGGGTATCCAGTGATTCCCTTGGTAAACAGACATGTGTCCATACTTACCCTGAAGGCCTGAACTGTCTTCATATCCACGGTGTCCGGTGGTAAGCTGGTCCATAGGTTTACCGCCCTCCGAGGGAAGCAGTGCTTCATACCATTATCCCTGAATTTACCACTTTATTTAGTTCTAAGTTTTGAACAGAAAAGGCACACTAAGTTGTGACAGCTTGTTTCCAGGTTGATCTTGGGGAGTGGTTTACAATGATCTATTTTTATTGACTGGGGGAATTCTGGCAATGTCACTAGGGGAAATGTATTTATTTGATTTATTTCAAAAGTTTTATAGGGAAAGTCATACTGAGCCAGTATCAGCTCGTTCCCAGTGCATCCTGGCGGGAAGGGGAAGAGATGAGAAAAGAACAGATACAAAGTACAATATATCAAATAACATGGATACAAGTAAATCAAAAATACACTTTACAACTTCCCCTAGTCTTCCTCAATAACTGCCATAGGATCTTTACTTTCCCTCTAGATAGTGACTAGAGAGGAGCAGAAGGGACCTCAGTTTTAAAGCCTTATAAAAGGAAGAGTGTCATGCAGGACCAGGCCACGTCCTCTGCCATAAGGGACCCTGGCTGTGCAACTTTCCCAACCGAGAACGCTCAACCATGGAGGGGCAATCGAGGTGCTGCCCTTTTTATTTATTTTATTAATTTAAAGTTTGGTAACTGGGAGAGGCACAATAAACTGAGGCTCATTTCCAGGTGTGACCCGGGGGAAGGGAAACAGGAGACAAGGATACAAACAATTAATTGTCAGGCTGGTTACAGATAGCCTGGGAGACATTAAGGATACAACATTTTTCAGGCTCATTACAGATAGCCCGGGTAGCGTAAGAATGATGCATAGGATAAAGGAGTAAAACAACATTTAAGGTTTATGTGAGTCTTATACTTTTATACACGTGTGTTACAAAGTATTACAAACAGCAAGTCCCTTGATGGAGAGGTTGGAGCCATACAGGTCCCACAGGGCAGCCCCTTTCCCCACCTAATGCAGGCCCAGATGGTTCTGGAGGGAACAGAAGGCCCAAGTCGACAAGACGACTCCTGGTAGGGACCCCTGCCACTCTGGTCACAGTGCATGGTGCTGACCTAAACCTCCCAAACCCAGTCTCACCAGAGAGGGCTCTGCCCCTCAGAGAAGGCCCAATAGCAACAGTAGAGCTGGAAACAGGGGGAAAGGGAGGCCCCAGTGCCGTGAGCAGCCCCAGCACCCCTTTGGCAAAGGAATTGGCACAGAACCTCATCCCGGTGCCAGAATTGGCCCTGGAGGCATCCCCAGCACCGCAAGTGGCAGCTGCCGATGCTGGGAAGAGGATCCCCTGACCCCGCCGATGCCAAAGGCCTAGGACTAGACCCAAAGAGAGTCCCCATGCTTGCCAGAAGCAGTAGTCTAGTAAGGATCATCCCAATCATCAGCCTCCGAGTTGGAGGATGAGATCAGGGAGATTCTAATTGGCAGACCCCAGGGATTCCTCCTCTTCTGGTGCCGCGAACGGCAGCAGGAGGGGACCCGGCCACGCGGACAGCACCATCCCACTCACCGGCACCGGCCTTAGTGCCAGGAGCTGAAGCGGCACCAGACTGTACCACTAAGGCACCCACCAGTGCAGGTCTAGCATATAGCTGCAACACCACCACCAGGGGTGTCCGGATCCTGCCAGGAGGTACCGGACTGGGAGGGGTGCACAGCTGGCCCCTGGAGGAGGTCAGCTGTCCCACAGACCCCTACCCCAGCCCTCCCATCTCAGCGAGATGAGGACAAGCTGAGGCCTGGACTCCCTTGGTACATATAGTACTGGGGAGGAGCTCAGAGGAAGAGCCCAGGGACCTAACCCTGGAATCCCGGGTGCCACGCTGGCCTCCGAGGTGGGGTGGGGTTCCCATCCCCACCTCATTGCGTGCAGCTCAAGGGTGTGGAGGTCCATGCTGAAATAGGCATTGCAATGATCCACGTCGAGGTCCAACTCCAGGCAGGTCCAACAATGGTCATGGCGGTCTCGAATGGACATGTTTTTCCTGCAGGGACACCAATGCATGGGGGGAGGCTCCGTTCTTTACCAGTCTTCTTCATAGGCCCTGGACTGGATATAACTGTACTTTGCAACATAAAATAATAAAACCAGCGAAACAAACTTTCGGCAACATACTAGAAGGAAGAGGAATAGAGAAGCATTGCCGCTGAGTCAAATGAAGGTAGGGTGTCAAGTGGCAGCAATGGGCAAAACTGTGATGCACTTCTATGGCAGAAGACTGCTGTCATCTCCCGGGGAGGGACGGTTTCAGCGCTTAGTTCTTGCCTGTATCCTAGCGTCAGCAGGGGGTTAGACAGTCTGGGACTGATGGTATGGGGGAGAGAGCAACAGGTGCTGACGCAACATGGATGGAAGCATGCGTGGGATGTTTAGACAGCACTGCATGCCATCTCCGATGGATGAAAATGTGAAATATGATGGAGGTCTGAGCCAACGCTAACCCTGGCCACCAGGTAGCCATGCACCTCATCAAATACCTGGGCCATGCTGCAACTGTGAGGAGTGAAGTCCCAGAGGAAAAAAAAGGAGGGGAGGGTGGCAAGGCTGGGGTTGCCAGAGTCCAGAGGATGGCTTGGGCTCCAGAGGGCAAAAGCATTAACTGCAAAATGAGAAGGCAAATTGGGTCACAGTGTAGGACTGGGGTGCACAGTGACTGGAGCGAATCCTCAAAGAGGAAGCAGAGAACTGAGCCATCAGCCTATGAACACCATTAGACTCAAGCAGAACAGGTCAAGGACTCTGCCTGTGTATACCATGACTTATGGGAAACTATGGGGTACCTGAAAGGCATAAACAAAGTCAGGGATGGAGGATTGTTCCGCTTAAAGGGGAGACGGGTCATTAGGGGGCACAGTCTGAAGGGGGAAGGTTTAGGAGGGAGATGAGGAGGCACTACTTCACAAGAGAGTGGTGGCGGGTTGGAATGCACTGCCAGAGGAGTTAATCACTCAAAGAACAGCGGACAGCTTTAAGCGGGGTTGAGATAGAGTCAAGGGCAGGGTTAGTACAGACACGAACACAAAGGGGGAAGGACCGGGAAAGAGGAGGAAGGGAGGGGTTTGGGTGGGGCAGTTGTAGTGATATGAAACTAAGAGCTGCACAATCGAGCAGACTTGATAGACCTGTGGGCCTTTTTCTACCGGCAATTTCGTATGTTCGCATGCAAAAGAATAACCGTTAGCAACAATACTAAATAATCCATTCAGCAAGGGACCCCATAACATGGCCAGATTTAGGAGGAAATGATGTAGGAATACCCACATTGAATCAGTACCATGACAAAAGTGTACTGGCCACCTAGATGTGGTTGAGCTAGCCCGGCAGACGTTATGACAAGGTAATTTAAAAATAAAGGTTTACAGGCCACCTTGATAGGGCTTAGCTAGGCTTGCAGATTTTACCCAGTTACAACAAAAGGTGCAGACAAGCATGTGAGCCTGTGCTACTTCAGGGACCCAATAGCAGCTAACCTAACAATAACAGTATCAGGGATAAGTGGTGTATCAAACACCACAAGCAAGGCGGATACAGACAGCATTTATGTCAATCAACTGCATATAAAATTTTAGACTATAAGGAGATCAAAATATCTATGAAGTGTCCCAAATTCTGCAGAGTTAGAACAGTTATGTGTACCTGGCATCCAGACAAGATGCAAGGAGGAAGGATTGCTACTGCACGAAGTTCACATAGGGCAGAGTAAGTGGCTGCCTCCCAGGCAGACTCCTATGCTGCCTTTTGCACTCGGCCCTTTGCATGAGGTGCCACAGCATGGAAGGATTGCTTGGTGGGCCTTAGTTCTTCAGAGGAGTTGAGAAGGCAAATGGGTTTGAGGTGTTTCCTCCAGATTGGTCCCCAGGGAGACAGGAGGAGCAGCTAGAGTGCCAACCAGACAGCAGGCTGGTGCATTGTAAACCCCTTCAAGGGCCACACCCTGAGGAGCTTGCAGTAGCAGTGGGGTTTCAGGAGCAGCTGATTAGATCAGTAGTGCAGTGCAGGGGGGCTCCTTAACATAGCTGCATACTAGTGCATAGTGCCCTCGAGGCCCAGTGTCTCCTCCACGGTGGTGATTTCAGCAGTCGGACTAGGAGCAAGTGAAAAAATCTCTTAAAACCCTTGTTGTATTGGGAGGTAAATGGTCTTGAGATACTTCTTCCTGATTGGTCCCCAGGGAGAGAGGAGGCACAGCTACAGCACAGATTGGATGGCAGGCTGGTGGACTTTTAACCCTATCAAGCTCCACATCCTGAGGAGCTTGCTGCAGGAACAGGAATTAGGTGGCAGCTGATTAGATTGGTGGTGCAGTGCAGGAGGAGGGCTCCTTAATCTAGCTGCAGAGTGCCCTTGAGGCCCCGTGTCTCCTCCTCAGGAGTCAGCAGCGATTCCAGCGGTCAGACCAGGAGCAAGTGAAAACAGCTCTTTCAAAGTCCCTGATTTGTGTCTTCCTGTATGTAGCACCCTACCCCAAAGCACCATTCCAGGTGCTCCAGCCAGCATCATCATCATCATCAATAGTAATGAGTCAGAGGCGCCACATACCGGTACCCACTTAAGTTAGTACTTTAATGAAAACGGAGCACACAGAGGAACTGTTCCATCACCATCATTAATACTGCAGTCCTTGCTAGAAGTGGCACTGGCATCAGGAGCAACTGACGATGTCACTGGTTAGCGCACCTACAGTGGGTTACACACAGAGCTAGTTTAAAGCTCAGGGAGCCAGAAAACAAAACATGATCAACACAGGCCCACCTGAGGGCCCAGTGGTAGCGGGCTGCGCTACCATGCAGGAGTCTCAGTTTCGGGAACCGAGTCAGGGAGTCATGTTGGGGAAAGGTAATGGGCTGGTGCAGCTGTTGCATGGCACTGTGCCCTACCCAGAGAGGGCTAGAAGCAGGTTTTGGCACCACAAGGCCAGGGAGCTTGCTCCGCCCACAAATTATTAATTATTATTAATTTATGAGGCAGTATAGTGCAGCGGTTTAAGGCTGTGAGCTGCAAACCTGGAGACCTGGGTTTGAGTCCCACAGCCCCCTTCTGCATACTGTGTGACCCTGAGCAAGTCACTTAACTTCCTTGTGCTCTCAGGTCGCACCTATAAACAAGCTTCAGCTTAGTGCATCTCTCCTGGTTAAAAAAAAAAATAATAATTTGCTGCACTGCAGTGACAAAAATGGCAACTGCTCATGCCACAGGACGGAGGGAGGAACAGGGAGAAAACACAAGGGGGAATAAAAAAAACCAACCACCATCGCCATAACGGCTTCAGATAGATTCAGGGCACATTCGAAGTATACTCCGCAGGACAGGTGGTCACTCTGGGATAAAACTTTATGTGGGGAGAAACATGATAGACACATACAGAAAATGAACAGGCAGTAAACAAATATGAAAAGGGAACGCTGCACATTTCCCTTCCCCTTTAAGGCCTGCTAGCAGAGTCTGTTGCCACGGATCCCAGCATGCAACTGTAACTACCTTGTTCTGACCTTGTCTTCTCCCTCCCATGCTGACACAGCACTTATGATGTTTGATTTCTGCCAATTATGTACAGATACACTCCCTCTCAGTAAGAAAGAATAAAACACACTAATGAAAGGGAAAAAAAAACAGCCTCTTCCATGACTGGGTACAAAGAGCACACTTTCTTTTTAATTGTGCTTAATTAAAACAAACTAAAAAGAAAAAAAGGCACCTTAATTTCAAAAGTGCTTCAAGTCCCAGATGACCAAGAGAGTGAGAGAGACATAAAAAAACAAGAATCCACAAAAGGGATAATGAGTGATTTGTGACAAATCTACCGTGACTTTTTGGTTTTACCAGATAAGTCAATACATGGAGCTTAGCGCTCATTTCCAGTTTAATGACGGAACACTATTAGTACATCCAAGAACCAGATTCGCATTCCTGCTCGAAATCATTAAAATGGCACAATTAGCATTTCCAGTGTATTAAATGAGTAACATTAACCATCACTGATCTGAAGAAGGCAACAGCTGGACCAGCTTCTTTTATTAAAAAAAAAAAAAAAGACAGCATTTACTTATATTGCTGGTGTTTCAGGGATTTCCAGAAAACTTCACCTTTTTCTCACAAAACTAGGATAGTCTACATAAAAATACAGCTTCTGTTTTCAGACTGATGCCCCAACTTCAGATGACAAAAATACTGCTGGATGTTAAGAGGATTTATTCAGTAGTGTTTTCACTGCTGGGCTCCTGTCCTATATTCACAACCTAGCGTGAGGTATGGGTGAAATGCCTTCTGTGGTCTTCACTCAGTTTTTAGTGGACAGCATTCAGTCCTCAGTGGACAGTAGTTGACATGATTTGGGGGTTTCCATTCAGTCCTTGGCACACAGCAGCTCACATTGCTGGTAGTTTCTGTTCAGCCCTTGTCAGACAGCCACATAATCTGTCCATTTCTACTTGGTCCTTGATGGACAGCAGTCAACATGATATGGCGGTTTCTGCTCAGTCCTTGATGGACAACAGTCCACCTGATCTAGCAGTTTCTGTTTGGTCCTTGGTGGATAGCAGTCCACCACCTGACCTAGCAGTTTCTGTTTGGTCCTTGGTGGATAGCAGTCCACCACCTGACCTAGCAGTTTCTGTTTGGTTCTTGGTGGATAGCAGTCCACCACCTGACCTAGCAGTTTCTGTTTGGTCCTTGGTGGATAGCAGTCCACAACATCTAGTGGTCTCCATTCAGTTCTCAGTGGACAGCAGTCCAAATCATCTGGTTCTCTCCAGGTCTCAGTGGACACAGTAGTCCGTATGAGAGGAAGACACAGTACAAAGATATGATCCTGCAAAGGTGACAGTGCAAGTTTTGTATAACCTTGGAAACTAAACAATTAACTGCTAGGTAGTCCCCACTGTAAGATGCTGAAATAGTTTGCCGATATATACTTGAACTGATTTGTTTCCAGGTGCTGGATCGTTCGAGATCAACTGCTAACCTCAAGACTTGCAAAACGGGGTGACAAAGCTTTCTTAGTGAGCTTCAGGGGGTTACTATGCACATTCTCCTCTTTTCAATTTAAATTCATACTCTCATTTTTCCAGTTTTCATTGGGTAGAATACTTTTACCCCCTTATCAGAAAGGAAAAACAAAACCAATAACGATTTTTGCCTACTTAGTTTCAATACTTAAAATGCAAAATATACATCAAATATCTTTACAGCATCAGTTAAATCAGTTACGTTAAGTCATTTTCTTCTGCATACTGGTTACTTTGGTTATCTCCTCTATTAAGGAAGACACCAAGAAGTTTGTCTGAATCATAGTTGAGAAATGCTCTCGAACTTGAATCTAACCCTAAATTTTATTTTATTTATTTATTTATTGAAATGTTTCACCTGAAGGGCACACTGAACAACAAGTTGCTCGTCTCACGGTGTGACCTGGGGGGAAGGGTTACCAGGGGTGTAGCCAGGAATTTCAGATCTGCACACCAAGTGGACTCACTTCTACCCCTCGGTGTAGCCAGACAATATACAAATGTACACCAGGACCGTGTTTGTTGCCTCATTTGGTACAATAAATACAACTTTTGTATCTCATGACAATGGTTGTTGCCATGCATGGGTAAATACAAATGCCATGCATTGCTCCCTAAGACACCCACATACCAGCCCAGAGCCTGTAAAGTTGTATTGTCCTTGGGATACAAAGATAGTATTAGTGACCAGTCCTTCTAGTTTCAGTTCCTATGAATAAAATTACAGAAAGGTTCAGCATTTTCTTTGTTAGTTTTCATGGAAAAAGGAAGCAGTTCAGAGCCCATTTGCTACCCCCTTAAATAAAATTGCACACCATGGAGTGCTTGGAGTATGCCTGGCTACACCAATGGGGGTTACATAGGGTCTGTGAAGAATGATCAGTTACAATAGTATGTGGGTAGTACAAACAATACAACATTGTAAGATTGTGCAACAGTTAGAACACAAGGTACTGTAAAATAAACAGTAGTGGAACATTGGGTAAAGTACATGTCCAAAATCATACAAAAGAACATATAAACATACAAAACAGTAATAATGCGATAGAAACATTTCTCTAACCTAAACCTAAAGAATTGGTCTAGAATAGATCACTAATTAGGGGCAATACTTGAGGTGGTGGGGTGGAGGGGTTTCTTTTTCTTTGATTATTTGATGACTTTGTTCTGTGGAAACAGTTTTCCTACGTGTAGTGAAGTAATTATATACTTTGTTTCAATAACATAAAATGAACTTAAAAATATGTTTCTGCCCCACACTAACTGCGATGGGTTGTTGAAAATATTTTTTAATTCTTTTAGGAGCAGACAAAAAACAGCCAGTTCCAATAAATCCACTTCCCATTTACATTTTTATAATAAACTACAGTATAGACCACTTGCATTATTCAAAATACGGCTGATTATTGGTATTGTGATAAAAGGGGGTCTCAGAGGCTCTGCTGATTCGGACACAGATGGGGGCCAAGGGAGAAGCAGCTCCCTGAGCCAACAATCTGTCTTTTTTTTCTGAAAGGCCTTTGAAAATCATAACACACTGATAATACGATAACACGTTGAAAAGAATGAACACATAGATACATAGACAGTGTCGGCAGATAAGGGCCTATGCCCACCCAGTCTGCCCATTTGAGCTTGTAAGTTCAGTTTGTTTTCCTAGAAGTCTGTTGCCCCTTACCCCTGACCTCCAGAATTCCTTTATGTCTATCCCATGCATTCTTAAATCCCGTGATTGTTTTAGCCCCCACCACTTCCTCTGGCAGGGTGTTCTACTTGTCCACCACCCGTTCTGTGAAGAAATTCTTTCTCAGGTTTCCTCTGAATCATCCTCCCTCCAACTTCATCCCATGCCCTCTAGTCCCGGAACATTTTTTCGCTTGAAAATAGTGTTTTCCTGCACCCTGTTCCTCCCTGTAAGATACTTGTATGTCTCTATCATATCCCCTCTCTCCCTCCTCTCCTCCAGGAAGTACATGTTCAGTTCCTTCAACCTGTCTTCATAGGACTTGTGATGCAATCCATGCACCATCTTTGTTGCCCTCCTCTGAACCTTCTCTACCCTGTCTATGTCCTTACGTAGGTATGGTCTACAGAACTGTACACTGTACTCCAGGTGGGGCCTCACTAGTGTCTTGTATAGCGGAATTATGACCTCCCTTTTCCTGCTGGTAATGCCCCTGCCTATACATCCCAGCATCCTATTTGCTTTACCTGCTGCCTTGTCACACGTTCCCTATCGAGGTCATCAGAGATGATAATCTCAAGATCCCTTTCCTGCTTGGTGCATGCTATATCCTCACCCCCAACTGATATATTGTGCCAGGGTTTTGTGCCCCCATATGCATTATCTTGCACTTCTTTGCATTGAATTTCAACTGCCAAACCCCTGACCATTCTTCAAGTTTCTGCAGGTCGCTTCTCATTCTGTCTACACCCTCTGGTGTGTCTACTCTGTTACAGAGCTTTGTGTCATCAGCGAACAGTGAAATTCTGCCTTCTAGGTCCTGCGCCATGTCACTGATGAATAATAATAATAATTTTATTTGTATAGCACCTTTCAATATATCAAGGTGCTGAACAACATTGACAGTTCAAACACTACATAAACAAACATATACATAAAATCAGCATACAACAAGATAAAATATATAACAATAAAATCCAAAGCATTAATAAATAACTAATTATCTAAAAAAGCCATACTCCACAAGTAAGTTTTCAGATCCTTTTTAAAGAGTTCCACGGAGGTGCACTGCCGTAATGAAGATGAACACCCTCCTGGTTAATACACTGTGAATAATTCTGTGCTGTGACACCCCATCTCCAAGTCACCGAGGAGAAGCCAATATTAATTCAGTGGTGATCACGTGAAGGAAAACTAATTGATTCACACTACTGGGTCTTAGCTGGCAGTGCTAGGGCTCCGCAAGAGCCAGAACTTTTCAGGAGGGTTGGGGTCAAGGCAACCTGTGCGCATATGTGGCACTGCGAGATTGGCTTGCACCACCATAAGGCTTACCTCAGCACCAGCCCTCAACCACATCAGCACCAATTTTACCAAGGAGGTGCAGTATAACCTAACAAATACTTATGCACTTAATCAAAAGGCATAAGATAGCCATGGTGGCCTGTGTAAGGAGGTCAACAAATTAGTAACACAATATCTTCACAGCCCAAACCAAGAACAAGGGGTAAAGACCAATGAAAAAATACTGGAGTGAGCCCGAAGGATGGTGAGTGGGCATGCAAATCAATGGGGAAGATACTCCTAGAAGATCAAGAATTATGGTGAGGACATAATTTTCATATCTTCCAGGAATCAATATACACCACTGATTCACACTACTGGGTTACAGTACCAAGCTCAGATAAAACACCCTGGACCAAGGCGGTAGGAGCAAAGGGCTCACTCAGGGCAGAAGTCCATTCAGGACTGTCCTACCTAAGGTAGCATGCTGCCTGGCATGGACATCCAGAGCACAGTGCTTAACAAAGGTGTGCACTGTGTTATAGTTACAGTTCCGCAGGTATCGCTGATGGGTACAGAGCAGATATCTGCCAAGGATATTGCTACCGCTCTGGTGGAGTGGGCAAGTACCTGGCCCTCCATCTTGATCTGAGCCATGGCATAGCAGTGGCACAGACAGCTCACAATCCAGGCAGAAATGCACTTGATAGTAACAGGCTGTTCCTCCAGATTAGGATTTATTTATTTTTAATTTATTCTAAAGTTTGGAAATTTACCTCTGAGCAGAAATGCTCATTTACAAAGGTTCTTCATCAGCATAACAATTTGTTTACACCATTTCAAAGACAGTAATAAAAAACTGAGTAACAAAGGCTGGACAATATTGATTCAGTGACATAACAAAAATGAAGATTACATACCATCCATAATTCTAGTGGGGAACTACGCTGGAGGCGCTAGGACTGAGCGGGAGCCGAGGATCTTCTGGAGGGCTGATGTTGAGGTAGGACCGTGAATGCGCGGCCGGCTCGTGCCATATAGGCTACCTCAGCGTTGACCCTCCAACTGCCTCAGTACCTTTTTTACCGAGGAGGTGTAGCATTAACTAACCTAGTGAAACTAACCCATGTCGGACATAAGATAGTCCAAATTACCCATATAAGGAGGCTCAATACAACAGAGTCTTCATGATCCAGCCATCGAGGGCATGAAGGCCAAAAACAAGATAAGTGAGCTCGGGGGATGGAGGGTGGGTGTATGAATGAGTGGTGGAGACTTCGTCCAAGAAGATCAAGAATTACAGTAGGTACGTAATTTTCATATCTTCCTGTACATAAAGTCTCCACCACTCATTCACACTAGTGGGAGAGTACCAAGCCAAAATAATCCCCCAAGAAGGGCAGCAGGAGAGAAAGCAGCTTACTCAGAACAGAAGTCCATTGAGGATTGTTCTGCCAAAGGACAGATGCTGTCTGGCATGGACATTCAAGGCATAGTGCTTCACAAAAGGTGTGCACAGAGCTCCAAGTAGCTGCATTGCAGATGTCTGCAATAGGCACGTTCCATATTTCTGCCAGAGATGCTGCGACTGCTCTGGTAGAGTGGGTGAACACCATGCCTTCCAGCTTGACCTGCACCACTGAGTAGCAATGGCGAAGACATGCTATCAGCCATGCCGAAATACACCTGATGGCAACAGGCTGACTCAGCCAGGCCATGCTGACCAAAACAAACAGTTGCTTGGACTTGTGGATCTCTTTTGTTCTGTCAAAGAACCGTAAAACCCTCTTAACATCCAGAGAATGTAGGGTATGTTCCCCTTCATTCTGGAAGTTCATAAAGTAGGTCGGAAGGACCAAGGGCTGGTTCAGGTGGAATTCCGAAACTATTTTTGAAAGAAATTTAGAGTGAGTTCTGAGAACTACCTTGTCCTTGTGAAATACTGTATAAGGAGGGTCTGAGACCAGGGCATATATTTCAGACACTGCGAGCGGAAGTAATGGCTACAAGGAAGGCAGCCTTCCCGGTCAGGGACTTCAACTCACAGGCTGCTAGAGGCTTGAAAGGTTTACGAATGAGCATGTCTAGCAAAAGGTTGATATCCCAAGTGGCTACCGGTCTCCTGACTGGTGGCCTAGTGTGCAGGATACCCTTAAGGAACCTCTTAGTCAAGGGCAGCTGAGCCTCCGACATATTGTGGATAGGCTCGTGATAAGCCAAAATCACACAGAGATATACCTTCACCGTCGAGTATTGTAACTCTGTATTTGACAGGTCTAGCAGATAGACTTTGTTTGGTGGGCAAGAAAAGGGGTCCAGGGAAGACTATGCACACCAGGTGGAGAATCGTTTCCAATTCGCCATGTAAGTTTTCCTAGTCAATGGCTTACGCGCTGCTAGTAGAATGTCTGAGACTATGGGAGATGTCAAATCTACACGCTTCTATCTCCTCAGGAGCCAGGTGTGGAGATGAAGGGACCTCAGGTTGGGATGGACCACTGGGCCCTCGGTCAGAAGGTCTGTTTGAAGTGGTGGTTGTCTCGGTGGAACTTCTTATAATCTGTTCATTAACAAGAAACCAAATCTGATGAGGTCAGTATGGGACGATGAGGATCATTCTGCCCCGTGCCTCCAGCATGAGCAGCACCCTCTGAATTAAAGGAAGAGGAGGAAATGCATACAGAAAGCGTCTTGTCCACCACAGTCTGCATGCATCCTGACAGAAAACACCAGGTTCTGGATTTCTGGAGCAGAATAGAGGCAGTTCTGCGCTGAGTGGGGACGCAAAAAGGTCAAGGTCCGGTGTGCCCCACTCTTCGATGAGCGACTGCATGACATTTGAGCTGAGAGACCACTCGTGTGGATCCACCTCCATTCTGCTGAGGTGATCTCCTAGATCGTTCTGGACTCCAGGCAGGTAGACTGCCTGGCTCAGGGATCTGTGTTTCAGGCATCATTCCCACACTTTCATCGCTTCCCTGCACAGAGGGTAAGAGTGTGCGCCACCCTGTTTGTTGATGTAGTGCATCACTGCCTTGTTATCCATCTGAAGGAGAATTACTTTGTGGCAGAGGATGTCCTTCAGGGCTCGGACAGTGTACAGGACAGCTCTCATTTCCAGGACATTTATGTGTAGTTGGGACTCGTCCTGATTCCACAGACCCTGGGTGTGGTGATCCTGACAGTGAGCTCCTCAGTCGATTAGAGATTCATCTGTGGTGATGGTGATGGTGATCTGTGTCTCTAGTGGGACAAAGGGAAAGCCTTGAAGAAGGTTGTCCTCCTGTGTCCACCAGGTGAGCAACTGCATTAAAGGTTCTGTCACCTTGATGTGAAAGGACTGTGGATATGTGGTCAGGGACCACTGAGTACTGAGCATCCACTGAGTGGTTCTCATGTGAAGATGAGCCAGAGGCACTGTGAACACTGATGACACCATGAGACCCAGCATTCGCTACATCGAGAGAGCTCGAAAGGAGTTGTTCTCTTTGATGACGTGAGCCATCTGGTGGATATCATTTCTTCTGGTCTCCGGAAGGAAGGCCCTTGCCCTGGAAGTATCCAGGAGGGCTCCAATGAAGAGTTGTTGGAAGGGCTGCAGCTGCGATTTTTTCTGGATCCAACAGGACTCCCATGGATGTGAGGAACCTGGAAGCCGTGGCCACCACTTCCTGTGACCCTCGTCTGCAGGAGCTTGCTAGGAGCCAGTCATCCAGATATGGGAATACTTGAATTCCACGTTTTCTGAGATGCACTGTATGTACTGCAAAGCACTTTGTAAAAACTCGAGGTGCCGAGGACAGCTCAAAGGGCAGGACTCTGAACTGGTAGAGCTGACCCAGAGCCACAAATCGGAGATACTTGTGTTAGCTTGGGTGCATGGGAACATGTTAGCAGGCATCCTGCATGTTCAGGGAGGCCAGCCAATCTTTTTTTGATGAATCAGAGATAGAAGTGTACCGAGAGATGATATCTTGAATTTCTCTTTGAAGAGGAATTTGTTTAACTTCCTTAGGTCTAGAACAGGGTGCATACAGCCTGTTTTCTTTGGAACCAGGAAGTAATGGGAGTAGAATCCTGTGTCCTGTTCCTCCTGCAGAACTACTTCTACTGCCCTGTTGTGCAGAATGCCCTGAATCTGGGAAGCGAGGAGGTCTGACCGAGTTACTGACAACGTGGGCTGTCGTTTGGGTGGATGATCCGGAGGGGTATCTGAAAACTTCAGAGAATAATCCTTGCGAATTATCCTGAGGACGACATTTTTCTGATGTGACTGACTTCCACTGGCTGTAAAACTGAATCACATGCCCCCCCACTGCCAAAGAAGAGACCCCCTCTGACAGTTGAGGTGGGACCTGGGCCGGAATTTCAGAAGGTGGCACCAGGCAGCTGGGGGGCTTGGTTCATGTTGAAGCTCCCTCTGCCTTTACCACAAAAGGACTGACGCTTATGAAACTGCTGGCGGTTTCTGCCCCCTTGAGAGGCAGCAGGGGCAGGTCTGGCTGTCTTAATAACAGTCCTAGTTTTCTGAATGGCCTCCAGTGCCTGCTCCACCTGTGAGTCAAACAGATAAACTCCATCAAATGGAAAATTCATGACTCTCTGTTGAGCATCATTTGTGAACCCCCAAAGTCCGTTACCAAGAGTGGCATTGGGTGCATATCCCAGCTGCCGCTGCCCTTGAGGCAGTGTCAAAGGCATGCATAGCAGCCTTAGGTTGCTGATTATTGGACTCAATGCCTCTAGCAATAGTCTGGAGAAGCTCTGAACTAATGTCCGACTCCAGAAGAGCCTCCAAAGAGGCTTTTAGCGAATACCAGCGGGTATACTCATATTGAGAGAAACAGTCCTGGTAGCTAGCAATAGGCATGCCTAGGGTAGAAACGGCGAAGACTCACTTCCCAAAGGTGTCAGTTTTATGGGATTCTTTATTTAATGGACGAGCCATAGACTCCTGAGGGAGAATGGCTTTACCATTTTCTGCCAAGACCACTATGGCATCTGCAAAGGCTTTAGAGGCCACGATTGGTGGATCCTTATTGGAAGCATACTTCCTGTCTATGAACTTAGCTAGAGAAGGAATAAGCGCAGGACTGTCCCAAACCATCTGGGAAAGAGTCTCGAAAGAGGGCTGTACCAGAGGTGTCAATTCCATAGGGATTTCCGGGACATGCAGATACCGAAGGCGCAACAGTTTTCCAGGATCAACCTCCGAAGTCTGGAGAGAGAGGGTGGAGTTCATAGTCTTCAGGAGAGACTTAAAGGATAGGTCCTTGACCAAAGGCTCTGCTGAAGTAGAGGGCTTACTTTCCACTCCAAGGGATGAATCTTCATCAAAGTCGTCTCCTAACTACAGATCAGGATCAGGCTCAACATTATCTCCTACTAGCCCAGGAGGGATAGTATATAAAGGAAAGGGAGGAAAGAGAGCAGAAGGGGGTTCTCCTAGAATCGGAGTTGAAAATCCTGGCACTTGCGGTGGCGTGGGTTTAAAAAAGGGTGTTGGCGCTGGACATGGCACCATGCTAACACCTGGAGACCGCAACCCAAACCCCAGGATACCAAAGACTGAAGATCTGAAAACCCGAGTAGGAGAAGGTAGTACCTGTGCTGGCCCCTGCACCGCAGCCATGTTAGGGGGAAAGCACAAGAGCACGGCGATGACGGCACCGAAGAAGGTGCCGGTGGTGACCACGTTAGGATCCAACAGCCATGCCCGTAGCCCAAAGCCCCCAGGGTTGGCTCCGCAGGCCCAAAAGTGGGGCAAACTGTCAATCTACTGCTCCATAAGAGCGCCCAATGATGAAACTGCCACCGGGGACCCCCCCCACGAGGCAGAGAAGGACTTAAGTTGAGAATGCTGGCCACCGGGAACAGAGGCCACAGGCGACCCTGACAGAGTCAGGATTGGCTTCCTGTCCTCCGCTACCAACAATCTTCGTGCAGGTGGACCAGAGGGTGACCTTGAGTGGTACTGTTTCTTCTTCAACCAGTGGGACGAGGAAGAACTCGAGGCTGAGTGGTGCTGGGTCCCCGATGAAGATCGGGAACGGGACCGCTTCTTTTTGTGCTTTTAGGAGGATCGTCCTTCCTACCTAGCACCAGGCTGCTCATAGTCAGACCCCCCTCCCCCCATAGAGGGTGGTGGACCGGACCCAGCCCTGCTGCTGAAACAGCTTTCATGCAAAGTCTCCCTACCATCACCGGCCCCATTCATGGTCGCCTCCGTTGAAGGCGGGCTGAAGAATACCTCTCTGTTCTTCGTAGAGATGAAAAGAAAAAAAACGTAAATGAAGGGTATGCTAAAACTAATCAAATACTGAATGACCATGCTGCTGTCGTACAGACGTGAAGATCTGACTCCCAGCGGGCGAGTTACGTCATCACTGAAGTGCACTCAACGGCGGAAAAAAGGAACTGAAGCAGTTGGAGGGTCAACGCCAATGTAGCCTATACAGCGTGAGCTGGTCTCACAGCACCACCCATGCGTGGTCCTACCTCGGCGGTGGCCCTTCTGAAGATTTTTGGCCCCCGCTCGGTCCTACCTCCAGCATAGTTCCTCACTATTGTGAATGAGTGGTGGAGACTTTATGTCCAGGAAGATCAGAATGAGTAACATAAGTACCGTTTCG
This sequence comes from Neoceratodus forsteri, assembly GCA_016271365.2. NCBI lineage: Eukaryota > Metazoa > Chordata > Ceratodontiformes > Ceratodontidae > Neoceratodus > Neoceratodus forsteri. The sequence goes on along the minus strand of CM028131.1, from coordinate 150,843,870 downwards.
GCTATACAGAGCGAACAAAAGTTAACATTCAACAGGTCAAATAATACAAAGCATAACATGGGCACTAGGAGCTATACAAAGGTAGCAGCCCATCTGGGCATTGTCAGAGGTTAAGTCTGTGCACTTTTATGGCATACTGGAACAGAGGAGAGGCACATATGTGAGGAGACCGTGTGGTGGGTAACGTGCTGGCATCATGTGCACGTTTAAGAGGGGACCTTAGGGGGAAGAAGCACCACGATCAGATGGTGCAAGGTCTGGATTGAGTAGGGGTACATTTGGCAAGTGACAGCGTATGGGATGGGATTTCATTAGGAGAAACAGCTACAGTTGGAGCCAGGTAGGTGTAAATTTAGAAGTTCCCATTTAAAAGGGCCCAGCTTAGATGTTGTCTTTTGTATTACCTGAAGTTCATTAAATCAGCTTGGTGCCCTGGTTACAAAGGAGCATTTGGCTAGAGCTGTTCAGCTGACTGGAACAGCCAATGTACCAATAGTCATGCCTCTGGTTGGGTAAGGATTTTAGGCAGGTTGTAGATCATCTTGCAGCTCTTTGGGGGCGGGGGGGGTCAGGCCCATGAAGGCCTTCATGCCTAGCAGGCAGGTTTGATATTATATTCTGTCCTGCAGGGGAAGCCAGTTTGTGAAAGAGTAAAGAGTGCAGGTGTGCATGAGTTTGTCAGCCTCAGTTACAAAGCGGTAGGCTTTGTTCAGGACTAACTGGATACTGTTTAACAAAGTGTCTGTGGCACTCCCATATACTGTTAGGCCATAGTCAACTATGGGGAGGATGGAACTTCTAACTGCCACTTCTTTGACTTCCCGGGTTAAGAATGTGTCTAAGTCTATATAGTGCTCCTAGTCTCCTGTTAATGTTGTAGATGATTTGGTCGACATGTGGTGCAAATGTTGGTTGATGGTGACCTTGAGGTATTTTAAAGTTTCTACATGTTCTAGAGGGTCACCCTTACTGTTGAGCGCTTGTATCTTAGTTCTCTTCTGTGCACTTGAGAAGAGCATTGTTTTGGTCTTCTTGTTGTTCAGCACAAGCTTGTTCAGCTGGAACCAATTCTTGGGGGATGCAAAGTTGCACTGAAGATTTCGAGTAAGTCCTGGCAGGGGTTACTTGCACAGATGACTGCATCATCTGCATAAAGTACGACAGTGGAACAAGGGCAGATTTCGGGAATGTTACAGATGAAGAGGCTAAACAAAAGGGGCCCCAGGATGGAGCCTTGTGGCCCACCGAATGTGACAGGCCTGGCATCAGAGAGCTCCCCATTTATCTTAACCTACTGCGATCTGTCTGAAAGGCAGCTTTTAAACCAGAGCACAGTGTCCACAGAGAACCTAATGTGGGTAGCTTTGTTAGTAGTAGCGCATGGTTTACTAAATCAAAGGCCTTGGTGAGGTCTATGTAGAAAGAGCCCACCAGGTGTCCTTTGTCAAGAGCCTTGTGTAGTATGCTTGTGTATTCGATCGGTGCAGTGGAGGTAACTGGCAACAGTTTCGGGAGCGAAAGTTCTTTAAATTCGATGGACTGCATCTGACTAAGGAGGGAGTCAGTGCATTGGGGCAGAAGATTGATGTCTTTGTAGAAAAATTTAAACTAGCAAATGGGGAGAGGGGTGCAGCACCTGATATGTTGAATGGGAAATAACACCTCTCCCCCCTTAGCTAGTGATCAAACAGGAGTTCAGCACGTTTGTAATTCATCTGAATCACCAGGTAAGGAAAAACTTCCGGTTTCCATACGATGCACAGGAGAAACGCCAGACCTTGTCCAATAACTAACACACCAAAATCTGACCAATGAAAAATCATGTATACAAATGCTCGCAGTCTGGGAAACAAGATCCCAGACCTGCAGGCAATAATGACAGAGGCTAAACTGGACACAGCAGCCATTAGCGATACATGGTTCACCAGTAACCACACTTGGGAGACTTCAGTATCCAGCTATATATTGTTCAGAAGAGACCGAAGTGCAAAAAAGGAGGGGGGGGGTGGTGAGGCCCTTTATGTCAATGAAAATATCAAAGCTACAGACATTCAGAATACACATAAGGAGCCAGAAGAACTGTGGGTCACCCTGGAAACAGGAAATGGGACAGCCATACGAACTGGGGTTGTCTACAGGCCTCCGGACCAGGGGGAGGACACAGACACATTACTGTTGGAAGAGATACAAAACATGACAGCTAAAGGGGAGATTCTGATAATGGGAGACTTCAACATGCCAGATACAGACTGGTCAATACCAGCAGGAATATCTGCCAGAACTAGACATATAGTTGATTCCATGCAGGGGGAGGGCCTCAAACAACTGGTACAACAACCCACAAGAGACAGGGCTATCCTAGATCTAGTACTGACTAACGGGGAAAGGATCACAGATCTCCAGGTAAAAGATCACCTGGGGGCCAGTGACCATCACATGGTATGGTTCAATTTGGCCACTAGAACTAAATGATCCCATTCCAAGGCAAAAATATGTGGCTTCAGAGGAGCTGACTTTGATGAAATGTCCAACAGAGTTAAGCTAGCCCTGGCAAGAAGAAATACAGGTGAGGGGTACAGGCAAAGTGGGCAAGCATTAAGGATGCAATACTTGAAGCAACATCCCACTGTGTTAGAGAGAAAAGTATGAGCAAAAGAAGAAGGAAACCACTTGGGTTCTCAAATACAATAGCAGAAAAGGTCAGAGCCAAAAGGCTGGCTTTCAGGAAATTTAGCGGGATAAAAATAAGGAGGCATACCAAACTTCCCAAGGAAAGTAGGGAAGGCAGTAAGGCAGGCAAAGGCCCAAACTGAGGAAACACTAGCACGAACTGTAAAAAAAGGCGACAAAACTTTCTAAAGATAGATTAGTGAAAGGAGAAAGTCCAGAGGGGGTACTGCTAAGATCAAAGGGGATAAGGGGGAGTGTGAGGAGGACCAAGGAAAAACTTCTCTCCTAAATAGATTCTTCTGCTCAGTATTTACTGAGAAGGTAGGGCAAGGCCCACAGCTCAGCACCATGGACACTGGGCGAAGGGAGGTGTGCACTAGTCCTTTCACAAAAGAAAGGGTCCTACAAGAGCTCACTAAGCTCAAGGTGGACAAGGCAATGGGACCTGATGGCATACACCTCAGGGTACTTAAGGAGCTAAGGGTGGTACTAGCAGAGCCAATAGCAGAACTGTTTAGTGAGTCTATGAGCACAGCTGAGGTCCCAGAAGACTGGAGAAGGACTCATGTGATCCCGCTCCACAAGACTGGTAGCAGGGAGGAGGCAGGGAACTACAGACCACTCAGTCTTACCTCAATAGTGGGCAAGATTATGGAGGCACTGCTTAAGGAAAGGATAGTGCAACATCTGGAATCCATAGGAGTACAGGATCCAAGACAGCAACAGGAAGGCCCTGTCAAACTAATCTCATAGATTTCTTTGACTGGGTAACCAGAGTGGTGGACCAAGGGGGAGCAGTTGATGTCGCCTACCTTGACTTCAGCAAAGCTTTTGATACTGTTCCACATAGAAGATTAATAAGCTAGGCAGGCTCGGGCTGGATCAGAGGTTGGTAAACTGGTTGGCGGGCAGAAAACAGAAAGTGGTGGTAAATGGTATACTGTCAGAAGAGATGCAAGTCACAAGTGGGGTACCTCAGGGATCAGTCCTGAGGCCAGTCCTCTTCAATATCTTCATCAGTGACATTGCAGATGGGCTGGAGGGTAAGGTTTGTTTGTTTGCAGAGGACACCAAGATCTGCAACAGAGTAGATGATCCAGATGGAGTGGGCAAAATGAGAAGAGATCTGGATAAACTGGCAAAATGGTTGGAAGAGAGGCAAAAGGGGTTTAACACAAAGAAGTGCAAGATCATGCACATAGGGAAGAGAAACCCTGAAGTCGCCTATAGGTTGGGAGGGGAGTTGTTGGCAATCACAAGGGAAGAAAGAGACTTGGGCATCATCATCACCGATGACCTGAAATCATCCAAGCAGACCACTAAAGCAGTAGGTAAGGCTAGAGGGATGTTGGGGTGTATCAGTAGGGGTATTGCAAGTCGTAAGAGGGCAGTAATAATCCCTCTTTACAAGACACTGGTTAGGCCCCATCTGGAGTACTGCGTGCAATACTACAGGCCGCACCTGCACAAGGACATTAACAAAATGGAGGCAGTCCAGAGAAGGGCAACCAAAATGGTGCAGGGACTGCATCAGAAAACATGAAAGGATAGAGTAACAGAGCTCAATATGTATACCCTAGAGCAAAGGAGGGAGAGAGGTGATGTAATCGAAACATTCAAACATCTTAAGGGCATTAACAAGGTGAAAGAGTCTAACGTTTCAATATAAGAAAAATAGCAGGACAAGCATAAGATTAGACGGAGGCCGATTAAGGGGGAATGTGAGGAAGCTCTTTTTCACAGAAAGGGTGGTGGATGCATAGGACGGCCTACCTCAGGAAGTGGTGGATATGAATACAGTACAGGGCTTCAAACAGGCATGGGATAGGCATAAGGGAGCAATAAAGATGAGTATGAATAGATAGACCATTGACAAGAGTGCAGTCCTGTGGCACATTCATAAGGCAGAAAAAATGGGCAGACTGGATGGTCCTTGGGGGCCTTATCTGCCGTCAACTTCTATGTTTCTATGTAGGTGCTGTGCATTTAATGGAAACCATGTTGTTGTTCATACTGGACATTATACTGGCTGAGGTATGAGATGAGTTGATCAGATATAATTTTCTCGAGTGCTTTGGACAATGGGGAAGAGAATGGATATAGGCCTGTAATTTGCAACTAATTTGCGGTCTCCAGTTTTATGGATGGGGTGACCAGGGCACTTTTCCGTTCCTTGGGAAACTGTGAGAATCTGAGGGAGAGGTTAAAAAGTTTAGTCAGGGGGATGGCGAGTTCATCCAGGACCAGGGCAACTAATTTCTTGTCAAGTGAGTCATTTCCCATCCTTGTTTTCCCCAGTACTCGCTTAACATAGCGCACTGTGTCCTTTACCAAGACAGATTTGAAGTGGAATTGTATCCTACACTGGTCTTTTTGGGTGTTGTCATGGGATACAGTGGTGGCAGTGGGTTTGTCTGCAGGGCGGAGGACAGTGCTAAGGTCAGTAAAGGCTTTACTGAATGAACTGGCTATCTCAATAGGGTCGAGTGTAATGCTTCCACTTAAGCTGAGCACTGTTGGTGCAGGATCAAAGGAGACAAAGAGCTATTTGGATTGCCTGAAGTCCTAAGTTCTATCCAGGGGAATGGGCCCGCTTCTTGTTGTGCTCCCGGGAGGACTGTCCTTCCTCCAGAGCACTGGATCACCCATAGTCAGAATCCTTCCCCAATATGGAAAGTGGACCGGACATGGTCCCACTGCCTGAGGAGGCTCCCTACTGTCATCCTCCATGGTCCTCGACCACTGACTAGGCAGGGCTGAGAGAGACTGAAGCATCTTTGTTAAATCACTGTACCAACAAAAAAACAACAAACTCTAACTTTAAACACTAAAATTGAGAAGAATTGCATGTTGTTTTTGTACAGCTGCCAAATTTTTGCTCCCAACAAGCAAGTGACATTACTGATGCATACTTGACAATAGGAAAAATGGAACCGAGGCAGTTGAGGGCTGGGGCCGAGGTAAACCTTTTGCTGCAAGCCACTTTCGCACAGCTGTGCATGTGCAGAGCTTACCTCGGCATCAGCCCTCGTGAAAAGTTCTGGCTCCCATGGGGTCCTAGCGCCTCCGGCTAAGACTCTCTGCTATAAATCAGTGGTGAAGATTGATCCCTGCAAGATCAAAGGCCTTCACAACAGTTTGCATTTTTTTTTTTTTTTTTTTTAAGTAATTCACACATTATCCCTACCTCAGGTATCAGGTCACCACTCCTCTGTTCCTCAGGCCGTTTCTGTTCCTGCACTTCCTGTTGTAGCTCAATCTCAGTACTGACTTCAACCAAACCAGATCTTGTGGCAAAATCAGCAAAGCCCCAGAGCTTGCCCCCTCAAGATGGGGCCTAGGCCAGCTGGCCAGTAAGATCAGCAGAAACATCCACACTTGCCAAGCACCAAGGGTGAGGAAGAGGCATGGCCAGAATTGCCGAAGTGAGGCAGAGGAGGAGTCAGCTATCTCTCTGGCATTGCTGGATTCTCTTTTCTCCAGTTTGTAGCCTCCCACAACCTGTGGCATAGATGCAGCCATTCACCTGCTGCATGCATGGCCTCTGGCAGGGGGGATTATGTTGGGCGGTCATCTCAAAATTAGGCACACACCACTGCCCACAGCTGGCACTACTGTAATGAGCGAGATCTTCCTCTCTCCTGGAGCTTCAGAGTGCTGCCCCTGGAGCACGCCTACAGCTCCACTGATGCAAGGTAAGTTCAAGCTGCAAACCTGGGTCACCCACATGGGGGCAGCATGTGCTCCGCTGGTGCCACCAGGTGAGGCTGCACCCCCCGTTTGCTTTTTGTAACCAAATGCACCACACACAGAGAAAACACCAAGAGAAGCAGCAATAACTATGGATGGAGCAGGACTGTATAAAGTGCCACGTGACATGTGTGCTAAAGCAGCAATATCTGCTAGTCAGCAAACACTGTCAAATATATATTTTTTAAGCAACAATGTAGTACCAGAAAAAAAAATCAGTGTACTCAGTTTTCTTTTAATTAATTTTATTTCTGAATCAAGACTCTGATGCTTTTGATGTTTTGACGAGTTTCCTTTCTCTTGCCATTTTCATGATGATAAAAGTAAACACCTCAGTGTAATGCTGTGCTATCTACCATTGGAAACACGTGATAGCATCATGCCAATACACCCAGTTTGAATCTAGTGTGTATATTCAGCGAGTAACCTCGTGGGATCTTTTAAGAACTGCCAGTGGCTGCCATATTTATTGACTTGAGTTATTAACTATACAAGCAGTAATAAAGTTTTTTTTTTTAAAATGAGCCGAGACTAAAAAATAAATAAAACTAAGGACGAATCTAAGGATGTCAGAAATACATTATTGCTATAAACAGCCAACCATATGATAACTTTTTTTTGTGCTGCTCAGCAACTACTGCTGCTTTAAGAAAGGCTTTGCCTCTGTTGCTAACCAGATTTTTGATCCTAGTCTGCAGTATCCAAGTCTGTTGATTCTGCCCAGGGGCTGAAGCTCTTACCCTGCCTTGTAGCTGGCAATGCAGTACTGTACTTCCAGGCAACCTGACTCCGGTTTAAACACTGCACATGCATACATACCGAAGACATCTTCTAATGGTTCACACCTGAGCAGTATTACCTGACACAGAAGGAAGCTAGTACCGTCTGGCAACTAACAAGGATAGCAGTTAAAGCGCAAGTAGCTACTTATAAAAACAAATTAAGGTTTAAACCATTATGTTCATAGCAGGTGGATTTTAACTCGAATGTATTCAAGATTTTGTTATTTTCCAATCAACAGCATTTTAAATATCTCACGTTTATAAACAAGCAAGTACTCATTCCACAATCTTTCAAAAACATTTGAGTGTCTCCAACTGACCTCATAATTGCTTGGTTTGTGACAGCAGTCTGTTGCCAACACAGATATTGCATATACATATATACACATCTAAAAAAACAAACAAAAAAAACGGGTCAGGAGGACATGATAAAACAAGGGTTCTCATGCCACCATATGCAAGTAGTCTACATGATCACTATGGAGCTTAAGTATGCAAATGACTGGAGGGTGTCATAATGTAATGACCCCACTAGTTTTTAATATATACAATCTCTGTGGTTGTGGATGTAAGACATGATGCTGTAATAGGTGCACTGGGCGGTCAGAAAATATGCATAACATTTTTCATCCAGATTTCATGGAAAATACTTAGAATGCACTCCAAAAAGCTAAGAAAAGACAACTGAAATTAAAAAATGGTGTTTTCTAGTAACTATTAATAGATGAATTAGGCATGTTTTTGACATTATTTTCTGAAGTCAATGCCTGCCCTTTAAGCATCCTGAAATGATGGCCAGAGCATTTAGTGAACATCATTCTCAAGTATCCAAAGGCACAGTCCACTGCAGATGGTACTACTGATACTGCTCCACAACCTTTTTTTCTTAAGTTTGATTTTTTTTTGTAAGCGTTTGAGTATGTTTCATTGTTCTGCTGGAGTTGAACAGGCAGTGCATGGACGTGGAGCTGATGCCACCAAGTGGCTATTTGATCTAGTGGGGGTGTTGGGTTGGTATGATTGGCCAACAGTTCTTTTTCAACACGCCTTGTTATGTGGGTTACAGTGGACACTAGGAAGACGACAATTGTTGGAAATGAGCTTTGATGGTCTGGTGGCCTCATGGGAGTTTTACAATCTAAAGCAGTTTATAGAGCATTTGACAAGAGCAATTTAGCCACTCCAGGAACAGGGCCATCTAAAATGCTCATTTCGGTTGCTACAACTCAATCAATCCATCACAATCCATCTACTGGCAATGGGCCAGGAAGAAATTAAACTGCTTACTGTTGCAGAGCTGTCACAGTGGGGAAACATCTTAACCACATGAACAGGGCAAGTATACTAGTCAAACTGTGTGATCAACAGGCCCTGTATGCCAGTCCAAACATGTGAATAGGACATGCATGCCAATCCAGTCACATGAACAACAGGGCATGTACGTCATTCTTCTCACATATCGCAGGTCCTGCATCAAATTATATGTAGTGAAACGAGCACATTTCTCTGTATGCATCCAGCAAATATACAACTGGCTTATGAATAGGAAATTCCGGCTGCCCGAAGGCACTACACAGTACTACGAGGAAAACCCAGATTTAGAAATTAAACTGGTGATCCCGTAATCAGGCAGTCAAGATGCTGGGAGGGCTACAGGCAGCATTTCTTCCTGGCCCAGGTAGAGGAAAAATGACTTGCCAGCTTCCACGGTGATCTCCTGTGGTAGGTCAACAGATGCTTGCCCTTCATGCTCCTCCACAGTGTCCCTGAGGATGCAGCCTGTGCAAGTGGTACAATTCAGGTGGGGTAAACACAATTAGCAGATGTACCTCAATCCTTCAACATGCTGTGGCATAAGCGGAAACACCCTCGCTGCTGGGATGATGGCCTGGCATACTTGGGTCTTGCTAAGCTGATCCCACTCTGCACTAGATCCTGTCAGACAGAAGTGGAGCACGCCTCCAACCTGAGAACCCTGCTGTGGGGAGCAAATGATGTAATAACACAAACCAAAACAAACACCCCCAGTGCATGGCAGCAGGGCTTCAGATGTCAGGGGAATGGAAGTAGTGAGTCGACTGTTCATCTCAGCCAAAATATGATCCCATCCTTTCTGCACAAAAATAAAAGATTACTGCAGTAAAGCCAATTGTCTCCGACTGAGGTAATAACTCATGGGTTGTTTTTAGTTCAACACTACACACAACAATGTGTTCAGTTTTTGGCACATGCTCAATAGAGAAAATTAATGTTTTAAAGATAACTTGATTTTAGTTAAAGCCTTTTTTATGCTCTCTCATGAAAAGATGATTTTCATCCATGTCACAGACTGGTTCTTCTAGAACTCAATCTGCACTGTACTTTCAGTTTTCACGATCCTTCTGATGCCTGAATGGTAACACAGAAACATAGAAATTGGTGGCAGATAAGGATTGCTAGGCCTATCCAGTCTGCCCATTTTCCCTACCTACTGCAAAAGCTACATACCCTACTTGATCTCTGGCTTTACCTTCTCATTCCTATCTTTAGGGTTCCCCTATGCCTGTCCCATGCATTTTGGGATTCCCCCACTGTGTTTGCCCCACCATCTCTGCTGGGAATCTATTCCATGCATCCACTATCCTTTCCGTGAAGAAATACATTCTCACATTACCCCTTAGTCTACCCCATTTCCAACCTCATGTCATGCCCCTGTTCCTGAACATCTCCTTTTCTGAGAGGTTATATATTTGTAGGTTTCCATCACATCTCCCCAGTCTCTCCTTTCCTCCAGGGTATACATAATGAGGTCTCAGAGTCTCTCCTCATATGACTTCTGGTGCAGACCCTGCATCATTTTCGTTACTCTCCTTTGAACTGCCTCCACCCTATGTCCTTACGGAGATGCAGCCTCCAGAACTGGACACAGTACTCCAAATGAGGCCTCACCAATGATCTGTACAGTGGTGTCACCACCTCTTTTCTTCTGTTGGTGAGACCTCTCCCTATGCACCCCAGCATCCCACTTCCTTGGCACATAGTTTGGTCGCCTTTAGGTCATCAGATATGATTACCCCCAAATCCCTTCCCTGCTTGGTGACCGTCATTTTCTCCCCCCACCATGTAATCGTCCCCTGGGTTCTTGCACCCCAAATGCATGACTTTGCACTTTTTCGCACTGAATCTCAGCTGCCACCCTCTTGACCATTCCTTCAGTTTACCTGGGTCCCTCCTCATTTTTTCCACTCCTATCAGAGTGTCCACTCTGTTGCAGATCTTAGCGTCATCTGCAAAGAGGCAGACATTCCCTTACAGCCCCTCCGCACTGTTTCTTATGAAGACATTAAACAGGACTGGCCCCAGAACTGATCCCTGTGGCACCCCGCTGGTCACTCTGCTTTCCTCAGATTGAGCTCCCTTTACCACTACCTTCTGTCTTCTATCACTCAACCAGTTCCTAACCCAGTTTACCACCCTGTGACCCACTCCCTGGCTGCGCAGCTTGTTCACAAGTCTTCTATGTGGAACAGTGTGAAAGGCCTTACTGAAATCCAGGTAGGACACGTCCACCGCCCCCACCCCAATCCACTTCCCTAGGCACCCAGTCAAAGAAATCAATTAGATTTGTTTGATATGACCTTCCCGCTGAGAATCCATGCTGTCTTGGATCCTGTGCTCCGCTGGATTCAAGGTGTTCCACAATCCTTTCTTTAAGTAGTGATTCTATAATTTTCCCAACTACTGAGATGAGGCTAACTGACCAGTAGTTCTAACCTCCTCCCACTTTTATGAAGAGAGACTACATCTGCCATCCTCCAGTCCTCTGGAACCATTCCCGTATCGAGTGATTAGCTGAACAGGGCTTCCAGTGGTGCTGCCAGCACCTCCTGTAGTTCTCATAATATTCTAGGATGTTTTAGTTTTTTTTTTTTGTTTTTTTTTTTAGTTTTTGTTGATCGGGTAAGTGCACTAGACAAATCCTGCCTATTTTCAGGCATGACCCGGGGGAGGGGGATACAGATGAATGCCAACTGACCTTGAACCAGATTAAGCTGTTGGTGGTATTTTTAGTGAATGAGGGAAATTTGGCCAGGACACCGGGGAAATTCCCCTACTCTTTTCGATAAGTGCCATGGAATCTTTAACATCCACCTGAACTACCACCAATCCAGGCAGATGGGACCTCGGTTTAACGTCTCATCCTAGCCCATCCAATCCCATTGCCTTGTCCACTAAGTCCACTAAGTTTTGTGAGTTCTTTTAGGACTCTTTCTTCCATAACTGGACTGGTGTCCACCTCTCTCCCATATCTGCTCATGTTGCCCAACTGATTTCTCATGAAATGCCATGTGCAGGGGTAGTCTTGTGGAACCTTGGTTGGCTGTCATGAAGCAGGCGGACAGTGCTGGCTGTGGCAGCAGATGAAAGGGATAGCAAGGAGATGGGAGGACAATCAGGTAAGTGAGGAACAAAAATAGAATTAAAAACAAAATAAGAGTTTTTATTCAAACCTTAAGTAGGCCTCCGAAGTCCTCTCTGATGGCATAAAATGCTGGTGATCTAATGCAGCCACCATGGTCACATCTGGGAAACTAAGACTAGGAGTACATCTCAGAAAATTGAGGAAAATGTTTATGACTGTGGTTTCATATTCCCCTGTAAGAAATGTGATATATATTCTAGAAAAAAATGGGAATAAGACTTTGACCATGATTTCATATTGTCTTGGTTAGAATTCCAAAAGTAGACCAGATGCCCGGTTTGAAAAGAACTGGAAGTACAATATTCCAGAAAATGTAATAACTATACATTTTACTCTTGATCATGGCTTTATAATACTGTGGTAGAATTCCTAAAGGGAAACACAAACGTTTGTAAAACTGGGTTTTATAAACTTCCAGAACATTAAAGAAGTGTACATCTGACTTTGGATTTTCTCTTTCTACTGTTGTGTTTGGAACTGAACGAGTCTAAGAAGTTTAAATAAAAATCAGTGGAAAACTGATTATAACAGGGACCAATTTAATGCAACTTTTTTTTTTTTTTTAACAGTCTTTTTATGCTGCTCACATACAATAGACAACCTACTTTTAGTTCTCCATAGGTCTGAATCTCTGCCTGTGAAGGCTTGCAATTTGCCCCCAGGAACCACCATTGTTCCTCTCCAACCCTGTAGGAACCACTCAGTGTCAGGTCAGCCCAACAATATACCCAATCTGTTCTCAATTTTTTCATCCCTTTTTTCATCCCCCCCTTCCCCAATAACCCAAAAGCCCCACCCACCCCAATAATAATCCCATCTATCATTCCAGGAACACACAGGACAGTCAAAATGAAGGAAAGCTCCCACCATGCAGCAACGTGTACTGTGCAGTGCTCAACCCTCTTCCACCTGCTGCTAGCATGATGCAGCACTTTGGGCTCTGGATGCACACCCAAATCGCCACAGTCACACTATCAGGCTAGCACTACAGTTAACCTCTGACCTTGAAAGATTACAGTCGCTTGGTTTTATAATGTGCTCTGAATCGCTCATGCCATGTTTCTACAATCTCTCATGCCGTGTTCCTACAAAGATTCAAAATAAATGACATTTGCAAATTGTTCAAATTATTTTTTAACTTGCTGACTTTTTAGCTATGTAGATGTTATCTAGTGGATCCTGACATTCCTCCCGCTGGCATTCACAGCTAGGGCCCTATGCTATGCTATGTAATGACAGGACAACATATCACCTACAACAAGCCTCCGCAAACAGACTCAGATGTTACTTCCACTAGGAGAAGAATAAAAATCTCCAAAATATCACTCGTAGCCTTATGGAAATGTGTACTCCTTCTACTACTCTGTTCAGGTAAAGTAGAACTCAATCCTGGGCCCACAAAAGACATCGCCTCACCCTCAGACCTCCCTAGCATCAAGGGTATCAGTTTCATGCATGTTAATACATGTAGCCTAAAAAAATGTGCTCCATACAGGCTTGGATTGCCCACACCGAACCCGACGTGCTTGTCATAACAGAATCCTGGCTCTGTCCATCCACTCTTGATGAGGAGACTGACATACTGAATTACCTCCTATTCAGAGGTGACAGACAAACCAGGCGGTGGAGTTGCCATCTACACGAAGGATACATTTTCAGTCTTTATCCTTGATTCCTCCTCCCTTTCTAACGCTTATGAATGCCTGTCCCTAAAAACTGAAACATCCCCTGTGACAGCCATCAGAGTAATCGGCTGCTACAGACCTCCTTCCGCGGGGCTACAGTTACTAACTCACCTGTCATCCATGATGGACTCCATCAACCTTGAAACTATAATAATGGGAGACCTCAACTACGACTGGCTGTCAAACACCTCGCTACCACTCAAATCCTTTTGCGACTTCCATGGTCTCTCACAACTTATCAACGACCCTACACGCACCAACAAGAAAACCCCATCAAGTAGCACCCTTCTAGATGTTCTACTAGTAAATAAACCCCACCTTTTCACCCATGCAGGAATCTTCCACGCTGACGTTAGCGACCACTGTTTTATCACAGGTGTGAGATCTAGCCATATGTCCAAGCCAACCTCGTCATTTTTGACTAAGAGATCTAAAAGGAACTTCGACCCACTGGCCTGTATCAGTGACCTCAAGGCCTCTCCACTCTGACAGAACTTCTACATGGCAAAAACAGTAAACAACGCCTTTACCATCTTCCAAGAAATCTTAACCCATGCTCTTAATGCCCATGCTCCCATGGTCAAAACACGCATAAAGCAAAGAACATACCACTGGTTTACTGCAGGCCTCAAAGCTGCTTTACTAAATAGGGACAAGCTTTGGAAATGTGCTCGTAAATCACAGCTGGATAAGGATTGGTGTCTCTTCAGAACCGCTAGGAACATATGCACAAAGCTGATCAGGGAAACCAAATCCAAATTCTATCGCTCAGAGTTAGACACCGCCTCAAAATGGCCAATAAAATTCTGGACCACCATAAAAAATCTCGCTGGACACATGACAGGTAATACACTCCCCTCAAAAATATCCTCTAATAACGGCATCATTAGTGACAAAAATGAAATACTATAAGCATTTAATAATCATTTTGCCTCAGCTGGCCTGGCTTTCGACAACTCGCCTGCCTGTAAGCTGCACTCCCAGATGAACATACTGCCTCTGGACCCAATTCCAATGAAAGTTGCCTTCTCATTCTCACCAGTTACCTTAAAAGAAGTTGAAGAGCATTTACTTCGCTTGGATATCAAGAAAAGTGCCAGCGAGGACGACTTGGATCCCTACTTTGTTAAGGTTGCCTGGCATGCACTAGCAGTGCCCATCACCCACCTGTTTAATCTCTCACTCTCCCAGGGGTCTCTTCCTGATCTATGGAAAACTGCCCACATTATACTGCTCTTTAAATCTGGGGACCCTTGTGACCTAAATAACTATAGGCCAATTTCACTACTCCCCATACTATCAAAAATCCTAGAAAAAATAGTAAACGCTCAGCTGCGAGTCTACCTGGAAGAGACAAATTTTCTAAATCCTACGCAATTAGGCATCCGCACGAACAACAGTACACTCATAGTGCTGGCCAAGGTTACCAACGATTGGCTACACCATCTTGACAACAAACAGTTCGTCTGTGCTGTCTTCCTGGACCTCAGCAAAGTGTTCGATACTGTTGACCACTCCCTACTTCTTTCATCACTAAAAGCGCTAGGTCTAGATACCACCTCTATGGGCTGGTTCCAGAACTACCTAACGGATAGGCAACAGCAGGTAAAAGCAGAAGGGGAGCTGTCCCCCAAGAATCCATTCTGGGACCAATACTCTTCACCATACATTAACAGTATTGACCCTGGCATCAAGAACGCCAATATCCACCTGTCTGCAGACAATATGGTACTGTGCCTAAGCCAGTCTACACCTGAAGCTGCCTGCAAAGAACTACAATCTGACTTCGACATCATCCAACGCCAGCATCTCAATAAAAAACTGCTACTCAATGCCAAAAAAAAATATAAGGCGATGATTCTCTCTCCTGGCAACCTCTCATCCTACTCTGTTCCTGGCACCCCCGCCCCCCCCCAATCACTACCTTACTGGGGAAAACCTGGACTATGTCCCCAAGGTCAAATATCTGGGAATCTGGCTAGACCACAAGCTCTCGTTCGGGGAACACTTGGAGGCCATGGTAAAAAAGCTAAGACAGAGACTAGGGCTCTTCTATTGGATAACCCGCTTTCTAACTACAGAGCCAAAAAACAGCTTGTACAGGCTACCTTCGTCTCCCTGCTAGACTACGCTGATTTTATCTACTGCCATTGCAACGCCTTATACCTGGGTAAGATGGACGTCCTGTATCACAGAGCGCTGCGCTTCATTACCTGTCTCCCCTCCTCTACCCATCACTGTTCCCTGTATGCTGCTGTAGGCTGGACCTCCCTACAATTCAGACAAAAAAAGAAACATGGCCATATGGACACTGAAAGTGCTTGCTGGAAAACTACCATGCTATATCTCTGATCTACTGCCCTTAAGCAAAGTCAGAAAATACGCCCTGAAGAGCTGCTCCTTTATCACCCTGAATATCCCCAGGGTCCGCACATGTTATGGGAATGCGGCCATAAGCTACTCGCTTCCGTCGCTTTGGAATGAAATCCAGAAAATTTTGAAGCTAAGAACCACAGTAACTATAGCAGTGTTCAAGTCCCTATACGCAAAGCTAATCGAAGATAAATATCACTGCTTCCACGGACCCTGTTCTTCTATAGCTTCTGTATTCATCTACGTCTGTGCTGCACTGTCACCTTGCATACGCCCCTCCTTCCCGCACACTTTTGCCTCACCCTTCCTCTCATCATCTTTACTCTTGCTCTGATTCTCCTCTCCTAGGGCCACTAACCCCCTAAGCTCTCCAAGTATAGCTGCCGTATGATTGAAGCATATCTGTGGTGGCGCCTCTGAAACCGTTATCTGTAATTCACCAGAGTGGCTCACACTTCTCAAGCTCCAAATTCTACCAGGAGTCTTGCTAGGATGCCGCTTGTTGTCTCATGGCGACTGTTGCCTCCCTGTGCCATAACTTGTTCTTCGTTAATCACTCAGTCTATGCGAGCCATGAACCCCCTTGCTGCACAACAAAACCTAATGTCTATGAGCTGGGCTGCTGGTGCCTCCTGGTGCCATAGCTGGCCCCTCCTAATTCTTTCCATTTTGTAAGCTACGTATTCTTGCCTTAGTCCACAACAACTAAACTAAGTTTGGCGATCTAGGCTGTCGGCGCTTCCTGGTGCCATAGCCGGTCTCGTTAAATCTCCCCACTCAGCGATCCACACACCTCCTTGCTCTATATCAAGAACCTAAGGCTGAGAGCGTTTTTTATCATTTCCCCCTCGCCACTGCAGCCGCACCAACCTATGGTACCTACAATTATTACCCACAAAACCTCCTCTCTGCGCCGTTGTACTGAATATACCTCCAAACTGGGCTCCCTGTACTGATTACACCTCAAAGTTAGAATAGATATTTAAGTTGGCTGTTCCACTGTACACACTTATTACTGTTCTTACATTTCGTTCTTCATCAATGTATGTACAAGGTCTTAATGTCTGTATCCTTGCCAATTATGTTATCTGCTTTTCTTATTGACCATGTGTAATGCAGGTCCACCTTGTAAATGAGCTTGCTCAATGGTGTCTGCCTGGATAAATAAAGATTTGATTGACTGATTGATTTTAAAGAAGCACCCCTTTCAGCATGCCCACAACTTCCTGTGGCTGTTCCAAGTCTGATGTCAGAGCAAGGAAGCAGCTGCAAGAGCGTGAATATATGGCCGGCCTGCTAGCGCAGAGGCAGGGCTTCCACCTGAGACACTGATGCCCGGGGTTCGGAAACAGACCAGAGAAGTCAGAAGGCCAGCCAGGGGGAGGAGGACTGACCATCCCAGGGACTGCTCTCCTCCTCCGGTGGGGGGAGGGGTGCATTGGTGTTCAGCATGTAGTCGACCCCTGGTGGAATGGTGACCGATGCTGGGTAGTTTGGGAGGTGTGCTACCAATTGGGCAAAATGCCGGCCCTGCTGACACCGCCCCACTTCTTGGTCCCACTGCACCCACCGTGATCCCCGGCTGACAACTGAGTACTCAGTCTCTGTCAGGATGGGCCCAACCCTGCTGCCCCACCCTGAGGGTAAGTCGTGGAGCACTGCCAGTAACATCTACCAGTCTCCGTTGGGGCCGTGTCCACTCTGCCACCCCGCCCTGGGGGTAAGCCTGGAATGGATCATCAGCTAGCGCTAAGTCCCAGGAGTGAGGAGAGCCGGGACAATCAGGGGCTGAGCTGTAAAGAGGACCAGCACCAAAAGAGTAGGAAAAAAAGAAGAAGAAGAAAAAAAGAAATCTGCACAATTTGCAAAAAAGCTAATTGAGCCCTGCCTCAGACTAAGGTGTGGCCCATATACATGTGGATGTTTTCCCTCTAAGTTACTGAGTGAGTTGCTTTCTTTCTTGTGGCTGGTAGGCAGCCTATAGAGTTACCTGGGATGCCACATCCATGTAATTTTTCTTTAGTTTCTGATAAGCAGCTCAGGTTTTAATAATGCAGGTAACATTCCGATGCAGTGATCAATTACCTGTTTTGGGGGGGCTTCCTACCCTTACTCCTCTCCCTGGGTCTACGGAAGTGGTTAGGCTAGGCACAGATTTCTCTGTTTAGGCTACAGTTAGCCTTGGTTATTTTGTTGTCGACATTCATTTATTTTTGGCATGTAAATCAACTGCTGGGCAACTGTGACAGAAATGTTTCTAGTAATACAATAGGTATGGGCATTTAAAACAAATGCTCATGTGAAGATGATATCAGGTTCACATGAATGTACTGAAGATGGTATGCATTGTCAGAGTTGTATGGTGTTTTCTTGCACTTTTCCTGAATGAAGATAAGTTTAAAAAAAAAAAAAAAAAAGGCGAATGATTACAAACAGAGGAATCTGACAATCAATAACAGGCATACGGTTCAGAATTTACTGGTCCAGAACAGCATCACTGAGATTAGGGGTGTCAAGATAAGAACATTTTCATGGTACAAAAACACTAAAAATGGCTGCCAGGTGCACCATAAGGGTCGATGACCATAGACCCCTTTGAGAGAGACCAAAGGTAGTCTAAAATGTTAGCCACAGAGCAGGATAAGGGGTCCAGACTCTTACCCTGACACCAAATGAAAAACCTTTTCCATTTGAAGGCATAACATTTCCTGGTCGATTCCTTACGAGATGCCTCCACCACAGTGTAGACATCCTCAGAAAGACTCAGAGCCTGGAACTCTAGCCGCTCAGGTACCAGGCTGTGAGGTGCAGGGATTGAAGGTCTGGATAGAATACCTTCCCCTGATTCAATGATATCAGGTCCAGGCATGTACAAAGCCACTCCGGGGCCCTGCAGCTGAGGCTGAGGCTGAGGAGATCTGGAAACCAGAACTAGCGGAGCCAATCTGGGGCTACCAGAATCACCTTCGCCTTGTTGCTCATCACCTTGAGTAACACCTTGTGGATCAAGGGAAATGGAGGGAAGGCATAGAGGAGGCCTGTGGTCCATGGCCTCAAAAAGGCATCCCCCTGCAGTGAGCCCTGCTGAGGGAGGCGGGCATGGTACAGTCTTAGCTTGGTGTTCTCCCTTGAGGCAAACAGGTCCACCAACGGTTTGCCCCAATGGGAGAACAGATTGTAAGCTACCTCTGGATGGAGAGACCACTCGTGGGATGTCTGGCCTATGCAGCTGAGAGCATCTGCCAGTTGGTTCGAGACTCCTGTCACATGGATGGCTAGGAGATCCGCCTCCAACCGGCTGACGAGGGTCCAGATTCAGAGCGCCTCCTTGCATAGCAGACGGGAGTGCGTGCCACCCTGTCTGTTGAGGTAGTACATGGTCGTGGTATTGTCCGTCTGGACTTGAACCACTTGACTCCGGAGCTGAGGAGCAAAAGCTGACAGGGCCAGTCTAACTGCTCATAGCTCCGACAGGCTGAT
This sequence comes from Neoceratodus forsteri, assembly GCA_016271365.2. Classification (NCBI taxonomy): domain Eukaryota; kingdom Metazoa; phylum Chordata; order Ceratodontiformes; family Ceratodontidae; genus Neoceratodus; species Neoceratodus forsteri. The sequence goes on along the minus strand of CM028131.1, from coordinate 150,824,668 downwards.
GTGGCATCGGGACTCCTTGGGGGTCCAGAACTCGTGAGCCCTGTTGTCCCCATGTGGGCTCCCCAGCCCATGAGAGAGGCATCGGTCATCAGGATGACTGTCAGCTTGGGGCAGATCCCTTCCTGCAGTTGGTCTGGGACGGTCCACCACTGGAGAGCATCCCACATCTTCTGGGTTACAGTGATCAGCTAGTCGAAGTGACCATATCGTTGAGTCCACTGGGCGGCCAACTCCCACTGAAGGAAGCGCATGTGCCACCTGGCCCAACGGACCACCGAGGTGCATGCCGCCATGTAGCCCAGAAGGCGCAGAAAGTCCTGGGAAGGGCGCAAGTGCCCAACCAGAAATGATTGGGCAAAGGAGGAGAGAACCTCTGCCTTGTCCGCCGGGAGCCAAGTTCTGGCTTGGCGAGAGTCGAGCTCTGCCTGATAAAGCCCATCATCTGAGAGGGCATGAGTTCTGACTTGGCCTCGTTGATCAGGAGGCCTAGTTGGGAGCAGGTTTGGAGGGCCAGATCCCTGGATCTCTCCACCTCCTGAAGGGAGGAACTCGCCAGAAGCCAGTCATCAAGATAGGGGTATATCCAAACTCCTCGACGCCGAAGATGGGCTGCCACCACTGCAATGCACTTGGTGAAGACCCGAGGGGCTGATGACAGGCCGAACGGCATGGCTCGGAACTCATACAGGGTCCCTTCGAACCTGAAGCGGAGGAACTGCTGGTGGGACGGACGGATTGGGACGTGAAAGAACGCATCCTGTAGATCCAGTGAACAGAACCACATATTTCGCTCCGGAGATGGAATGATCTCATTCAGAGTTACCATCCAGAAGGTGCAAGACCTGAGATATTGATTCAGGTTGTGGAGATCTAGGATGGGGCGCCAACCCCCTGTCCACTTGGGCACCAGGAAGTACCTGGACACGAAGCATGGGTCTGTAGGAGGATCCGGCACTGGAGCTATCGCCTCCTAGCGGAGGAGCTGAGCAATGTCGTCCCGAAGGCCAACTGAGTGCGAACTGAGATCCTTTTCTCCCGAGGGGCGCTGGCTGGCTGGGAGGGGACTGCTTGAATTCCAGAGGCAGTCTCACGACCACTTCCAGAACCCACCTGTCCAAGTGATACTGGACCAGGCAGAAAGAAAGGGAGAAGCTGGCCCCCATGGAGGACCCAGAGCTGGCGTGATGGGTGTAGGGGTGGCAACCCCTAACCCGTCACTGAGCAGGCTTAGAGGAGGAGGAGGAGGAGAAGGCTCCTGGACCGGCACCTCGGCCTCCTTTACGGGGCTGTTGAGGACCCTGCTTGGGCCTGGGGCACCAAGCTTGAGCCTGCTGCAGCTGCTGACCTCCTTGATAGGAGGGCTGTCTAACCGCAGGGGAAGAGTGCTGAAAGTGCTTCTTCTTGCGCTTCTGCTGGTTCTTGCCCAAAGAACCCTTTGCAGAGGTAGCATCCAAGGTGGCACTGGACTGCTCTATATGCTGGAGGTGACCTGCCACTCCCGGACTGAAGAGGTCGGTACCGAGGAAGGGCACGTTAGCTAACTTGTGCCGAGTATCCGCCGGGAAGGAGGATAACTTCAGCCAGGTCCTGCGGTGAGTGGCCACCACGGCTGCTAAAGAGCAGGCACAGGAATCTCCAATATCCAGGGCCGTCTGGAGCTGCTGTTTGGCAACAGCAGGGCCCTGGTCATGGACCTGCTTAACAGTGGTCTGCATGTCCACTGGGAGATGAGGGAGGACTTCATCTAGTGACCCCAGAAGGGCATGACAGAAGTGTGCCATGATCATAGCCGAGCTGGCCTGACGAAGGCCCAAGGATGAGGCCGCATACATTTTTGTCCGGAGGAGAGGTGTCCATATGCTTTGGTGCTGCGGAGCGGTCATGAGCAGCGGAAATGACCACAGAGTCGGCCTTAGGATGTGTTTTCAAGAACGGGGCATCCTTTGGTGCCCGGCAGAGCCAGTCCACCCACTTGGGGACAGCCAGGAGGGAATGAGGCATCTGCCAGACGGTAGTGGTGAAGTCCTGATGAGGTCCAATCCACGGAGGAATGGGGACCGGAGACAGAGACTAAGTCCAGATGCTCTGCGAGCCTCTGCCTCATAGGGTCCTGATCCTCTGACTCCCAGTCAAAGAAATCCTTCATGGACCTCAGAAGGTCCGAAAAGGCAGGATCCTCTGGTGGTGATTTCGGTGAAATCTTGCCTGACGGGCCCTCAGGTTCCTCCGGAACCTCCTCTGTAGAGTCGTCAGCCCCCTCATTGTCATCATCGTCTGCCCCTTCAACAGGACAGTGATGGATATTCAGAAGTGAAACGTCCTGATGAGCCTTCCCCGAGATGTGTACAGCAGTCACGGAAGAGCTGCTCGGGGAAGGGGACCTAGGAGACCGTGGGTGTGGGAGCCTCGTCTCTAGGTCCGACACCAATTCTGACCGAGCCCCCTGTCACCAAGACTGAATAATGGTCTTGAAATCCAGTGCAACCGGAGGAGATGGAGGGAGTGGCGGAGGAGGTTGAGGCTGGGGAGGAGCTGTAATGATAGACCTGGAATCCCTGGTAGTGAGAGTAGGGACTGATCCCAGGGTAAAACTGTCCATAATGACTCAAAGCTGGAGGGGGGCCAGCCGGATAGTGGTCCCCAGGGAACCCAAGCGGTAGTGGTGAAGTCCTGATGAGGTCCAATCCACGGAGGAATGGGGACCGGAGACAGAGACCAAGTCCAGATGCTCTGCGAGCCTCTGCCTCATACGGTCCTCATCCTCTAACTCCCAGTCAAAGAAATCATTCATGGACCTCAGAAGGTCCGAAAAGGCAGGATCCTCTGGTGGTGATTTCGGTGAAATCTTGCTTGACGGGCCCTCAGGTTCCTCCGGAACCTCCTCCGTAGAGTCGTCAGCCCCCTCATCGTCATCGTCGTCTGCCCCTTCAACAGGACGGTGATGAATATTCAGAAGTGAAACGTCCTGATGAGTCTTCCCCAAGATGTGTACAGCAGTCATGGAAGAGCTACTCGGGGAAGGGGACCTAGGAGTCCTTGGGTGTGGGAGCCTCGTCTCCAGGTCCGACACCAACTCTGACCAAGCCCCCTGTCACCAAGACTGAATTACGGTCTTGAAATCCAGTGCAACCAGAGGAGATGGAGGGAGTGGCGGAGGAGGTTAAGGCTTGGGGGAGAGGAGGAGGAGGCATTACCGGTTGGGGGTGGGTAATGATAGACCTGGTATCCCTGGTAGTGAGAGTAGGGACTGATTCCAGGGTAAAACTGTACATAATGACTCAAGTCCGGAAGGGGGCCAGCCGGATAGTGGTCCCCAGGGAACCCAAGTGGGTAGTGAGGGACAGTTCGAGGACTGGAGTAAATCCCTGTTGTCAGGTCTGGCGGCGGGGTCATCCACATCAGACCCGCCATGGTATATATAGGTTGGGGGTCCGGTGTTGGGACAGCCCACATCAGGGGAACCAACGTCGGAACTGGCACCACCCAATCCTGTGCTGGAAAAGGATCCAGCGTCTAAGGGGCTGGCATCAGAACTGGACGAAGGGGCCGTGACGGCAGGACCGGATCTGGCATCAGGGCCAATGGCTGAGGCCGAGCGATAGGTCCAGGCAGAAGGACTGTCGTCGGGATGTCCGGCGTCGGAGCCAACGGCTGGGGCCAATTATTAGGTCCCAGGTACGCCACAGTTGTTGGGACAACTGGCGTCGCGGTAAGATTCGCCGGTCCTCTGGTGGGATGTTGGCTGGAGTCGGTGCTACAGGAATCCCACCTGAAGGTGGAGAAGGGGCCTCCGTAGTAAGGCCTGCTGGCTTAAAGGAGCCTCCTTCCCCTTGACCCCGAGAGGAGAGCATGGAGTTGACCCCACAGAATCGACTACATCGAGGGTTTCTCCGCTGTCTTCGCCAGAGGAACCTGCCGTTGAAGTGGAGGGCACGGGCGAAAGAAGAGGAGGGAGAGGGGCTTGCTCCCCCTGGTTCCACCGGGCGTCAGGTGAGGCATCGTTAGCCCCTGATGGGGGAACCACACCTGTACGGCCGTCAGGGACAGGCGTCTTAGCAGGTGGCGTCGGGCGGTTGGGGGAGGAACCCCCCGCCGACTTATCGATGGATGCTGGGCGGGTTCCCTCTAATTGGGGAGCTGGCTTACTGGCTGCTGCGTGGTCCCCGGAGGAGTCGGGGGTCAACTTATCAGCTGGCGCGGTGCGTTCGCAGGGGTCGACGATCGGCTGACCCGCTGCTGTGGTCTTACCAAACTTACCATCCCGATTTTCTGGGTGGCTGCTGGGCCTTGCTCATCAAGGGCCGCGTGTCGTCCATGGAGCGGTCCACTACCTAGACTTCTCCTTGTGCTTCTTAGATGGAGAAGATTTATCTGCCGAGGACTCTTTCAAACGGTCCATCTTCTTTTCTAGAGAAACCAAGCGGGCTTTCAAGAGATGGGCCTCCAGAGCCTGCTGCCTCCTTTTCTTCATGGCCTGGTTAAAGGTCTGGCATTCCGGGCAGGAGGAGACAGGATGGTCTGGGCCTAGACAGAGGATGCACTTGAGGTGACCGTCTTTGTGCGGGATCTGCGTGCCACAGGACGAGCACTTCTTTTTAGGTGAAGACATCAATGAAGAGTTGAAAAAAGGAAGAATTTTTGGCAAAGGAAATTCCGATGCAAGATGCTTTCACAACAATTGTTTCATGGAAGTCTGCAATGTGACTGTGGGAAAGAGTTGGAGGGCAGGCATGGGGACCGCCCACTATATACAACCATGCTGATGTCGGTCACATGACATCGGGTGGGTGGTCCCCCGTCAGGAATTGCTAGAAAAGTCTGCTGAGCGGCCCAATGCCAGGTGGTGCCAGTCCTATAAGTGATGACCTACTGAAGGAACCCTTGGTTTGATGGGACTTTAAGGGAGATGCGGTGACTAGGATGAAGGTTAGAGTATTGCTGGCGGACATCTGCCCTGGATGCCGACCACCTTAGATTGATGGACCATTATCAAGCCTATCAATCTGCAATCACCCATAAGAAGGCAGAGTTCCTGTCCGGGGAGATTGTGGTCACTCAGAATTGACCAGCTCAACTCTTTAGAACTGTAGCCAGACTATGCAACCCAGCCTGCCTGCAGGTTCGAAGAGCCTTTTTGCAAGTAGAGTGCAATGAGCTTGCTCAATTCTTTGAGACTAAGGTGGCTGACATCAGGGCAGAGCTCCAAACAGCAAACTCTAAGGGTGTTGCTTTGGATCGGCGCTCGGTCACTGCTCCTCAGTTTTCCTGGAGTACCGTCGACTGGCTGGAATTCATGGCTGTCATGCGGATTGTCCAGGGTATGCGCCCTACATGCTGTAGTTTGGACACAGGGCCAACTACCTTGCTTATAGGTTGTAGTGACATCATTGGTCCGGCCCTAGCACAGATATTCTGGTGCTCCTTGGAAACAGGTGAGTTTCCTAGCTCCCTGAAAGAGGTGGTGGTGATACCCCTCTTGAAGGCAATTCAGCTTTTATTTCTGCAAGTCTCTCTATTTGTAGTCCTCATTCTTTGTTGCTGATGACAATAGCACGGAATCAGGATCTTGAGCCTCCCACTGCACCGCATACGCTGTTTTTTCTCTGCCAAAGTCACAATCCTCAGTTTCTGTCATTATTATAATTTCGTCAGGAACAGGCTGTGATGTCATCAAAGAATTATGACTTCAGCAGAAGGAAAGGCAGAAGTAAATTAAGTCTGGGGGACAAAGATCATGTTTTCATGCAAATGTCCTCAATAATAAAGAATAAGGCGAGATGAGGCTGCCACTCGTGGTACCGGTGAGCCAGGCTTGGGAATGAGGGTTGGCCAAGGGGAGAAGGATTCAGTATCCCAGGGCACTCTGGCTTCCTCTGGGAACAGGTAAGTGGAGTAATGGAGTATTTTGGTACCATTTTTGCATGATTTACTTCCACTTTCTGATTTCAGAAAATTGTTTGCCACTCTGCCTGTTTACAGTATGTTGGTACACATGCACAATATGGGCCAATGCAATGACAGTATCACACATTAAAAGTGGAAGCAGCAGGGGCGGGGACAGAAAAGAATAATCAATATCAGCTGTGTACAGTGCAGAAGACAATGTCAGGAGTTGTTCACTGGCTGGCCAGAAGGGTTGTACCAACTTGGCAAAATGTTAAATAAAATAAGGACATAGAGCAAATGGCAAGTATCTTAAGACTCCATGGCAATATTGGGCAAAGCGAGACAGTAGCTGCAGGAGGCCAGTGGGTTTCAGACTTGGATTACAGGTGGGGGTTCAGGATGGGTCCATGGATGGCATTACTGCCATTTAGACTGAAAATACGATCAGGCTGAAGAAGACAGCAGTAAATACTTTCCAGTCCTAAAATAATCAGGACTCCCAAGGAAGGCTGCATGCTCCGCTGCAATGCTATCAGTGGTCTGACAATGGCTGGTGGTTTAGTTGGAGCTGCCTGGGTGTGAGAGCAGGAGGTTCCACTGTAATGCTATCAGCTGGTTGATCACGACTGGCAGTTCACGTGGAGCTGCTTAGGTGGGAGGGCTCTGCTGTGTGCTAACAGCTGGGTGACCACAGCTGGCAGTTCAGTTGGAACTGCCTGGGTGCGAGAGCAGGAGGTTCTGCTGCAATGCTATCATTGGGCTGACCATGGTTGGTGGTTCAGTTGGAGCTGCCTGGGTGTGAGAGCAGGAGGTTCCACTGCAATGCTATCAGCTGGTTGATCACGGCTGGCAGTTCAAGTGGAGCTGCTTAGGTGGGAGGGCTCTGCTGCAGTGCTTTCAGTGGGGTGACCACGGCTGGAGGTTCAGTTGGAGCTGCCTGGGTATGAGAGCAGCAGGTTGCGCTGTAATGCTATCAGCTAGGTGACCATGGCAGGCGATTCAGTTGGAGTTGCCTGGGTGCGAGAGCAGGAGACTCCACTGCAACGCTATCAGCTGGGTGACCATGGCTGCTGGTTCAGCTGGAGCTGCCTGGGTGTGAGAGCAGGAGGTTGCACTGCAATGCTATCAGCTGGGTGACCACAACTGACGGTTCAGTTGGAGCTGCCTGGGAGTGAGAGGAAGTGGTTCTGCTGCAACGCTATCAGCTGGGTGACCACAGCTGGTGGTTCAATTGGAGCTGCCTGGGTGTGAGAGGAAGTGGTTCCACTGCAATGCTATCAGCTGGGTGACCACAGCTGGTGGTTCAGCTGGAGCTGCCTGGGTGGGAGAGCAGCAGGCTCTGATGCAATGCTATCAGCTGGGTGACCACGGCTGGCGGTTCAGTTGGAGCTGCCCGGGTGTGAGAGAAGGAGGTTCCGCTGCAATGCTATCAGCTGGGTGACCGCGGCTGGCGGTTCAGCTGGAGCTGCCCGGGTGTGAGAGGAGGAGGTTCCGCTGCAATGCTATCAGCTGCGTGACCATAGGTGGCAGTTCAAGTTGGAGCTGCCTGGGTGAGACAGCAGCAGACACTTTTGCAATGGTATCAGCTGGGTGACCATAGGTGGCAGTTACGGTGGAGCTGCCTTGGTGCAAGAGCAGCAGGCTCCGCTGCAACGTTATCAGCTGGGTGACCATGGCTGGTGGTCAAGCTGGACCTGCCTGGGTGCAAAAGAAACAGGCTCCACTGCAATGCTATCAGCTGGGTGACCACGGCTGGGGGTTCAGTTGGAGTTGCCTAGGTGCGAGAGCAGCAGGCTCTGATGCAGTGCTATCACCTGGGTGACCACGGCTGGCAGCTCAGGCGAAGCTGTCTGGGAGGGAGGGCAGCAGGTTCCATTGCAATGCTATCAGCTGGGTGACCATGGCTGGCAGTTCAGGTGGAGCTGCTTGGATGGGAGGGCAGCAGGCTCCACTGCAATGCTGTCAGCTGGGTGACCACAGGGTGACTGTGCTGTCAGTGCAGCCTGGGTGGGAGGATGCTGGCTGGTGCTATGCACAACCATGCAATTCCGTGTGCATGCACACACAGGGCTTTTTTTTATTTTTTATTTAGTAAGCTTCATCTCCCTGCTATTGGCTGGCCCCATTGGTCCTGCCCACTCACCCAGCCTCAGAGCATTCCTTCACTGGGACTTACATCTCTTCTCCAGGAGTGTATGCTGGCTTGCCCCCCAAGGCGGGGCTATCAGTTTGGGGGGGGGGGGCTACCCCAGGTGGAGACTCGGTTAGTGATCCAGGAGAGAGATAGAGTACCACAGTTGGTGGTGTGAGGCCTGCAGTGACGTTAATGTCCTCCTGTAGCAGTTTTTCACTTTTCTCCTCTCCCCTGGGGCACTGAGGGAGCTTCCTGATGCATACATATGCTGTGTGTGTGTGCTGACGTCAGAATGTGGCAGTGCCCCCCCCCCCAGCTCGTCAGCTCCGCAGCACTGCCACCTGTGCTCACCCAGGTGGTGGAAGAGCAACAGAGGCCAAGCACCTTCCCTCCCTCCCTGAGCTGGAGAGCATCCAGTGGGATGCTCATCTCACTTTCCCCGGCCAGCCTTTGGATGCCTTGGGCTTGTTCTTGAACCTGGGTCACTGGCATTGTGAGCGGTAGTGCTATCGGTGTGCCAGCTCCATGATCTCTGGTAGAGGGCACTGCAGGATAAATCCCAGAAAACGAGCAGGATGACGCCCAGTGTTTTCAAACTTTGCCCTTATAACTGGCTGCTCCACCTCCGGTACTAGAGGGTTGAGGTGAGCAGCCGAGCAAAGACCGCCCAGGAACCACTACATGGCAGAAGTTACACTGTGTCGATGGAGGTTTTTTTTTTTTTGGGGGGGGGGTGTTAGTGCCAGAGAATGGATCAGACAGGGATGAAAGTCAGGGTTGAAGGGGGCTTAAAAAGAACAAGGAAAACAAGAATGTGGTGCGGCAACGATGATCAATGAAAATTAGGCTGAATAGTGCCAGAATAACTGATTTTCAAAAGTTTTTCTTGGATACTGAAAACTGTTGGAACCTACTGTTGCTCCTGCTGATAAAAAGTATTTGGGTAAAAGCTCAGTACTTCCAAGTTTCTTTTAAGCAGCATTACTTTTATTTTTACTTCCAATAACTTTGTATGAAGTCAGAACTACCCAGTGTTTACCTGACACAAAATGGCTGCCCAGGTAATAATGAGTTAACAACATGGGAACCCATGTGGGAGAGACTGGAATAGGAACTGCATGAGGTAAGCCAGGTCTGTCCCAGCTCAACTCTTGGACTTGTCCAGCCCAACTGCTTAAACTGGTCATTTCACAAGTCCTACTGGTATTACATATGGACCTGAATGGGACCTCTCTAGAGGTCGTCACCACATTTCGCTATCTTGGTATCCTACTTGACCAATCTCTGGACCCTAACCTACACATTCAAGCAACCTGTAAAGCTGTAAACTGTAAGCTGGGGGCTGCCTACAGAACCAGCTATATGCTTACACCATCAGACAAGTTGGCCATCGCCAGAGGGATCCTTTTACCAACGCTTACCTACTGCGCTCCCATCCTGACTATTGCCCATAAAACAGCCTTGCAAAAATGGGATGTCACCTACAACAACGTATGCTGGTATACTTCAAAGGCCCGCAGCTCAAACATCATTGTCAACTGTATAGTGACCTTGGCTGGCTCTCCCCCACTGCCACCAGGCTATACTATCTTGGCTGTCTATATGACTCTATTATCAGATTAAACAAGCCTGCATCACTAGCTGAGCTACTTCATCCCGCTTCCTCTATTCGTGAATTGAGATCATCTGACAAATCTCTTTTGAGAGTTCCCCATTGTTGCACCTCTAAAGGAACTGGTGCGTTCGGGCATGCTGCCCCCCAGATGTGGAGCACACTGCCACAGGATCTTAGGCATACCTCGTCGCACTACCTCTTCAAGCGAGGGCTACGGGACTACCTAGCTACCTCTGACCAATGTGCCTGTTTCGACCCTACCTGACAGTACCTCCGAAAGCCTGTTCCCTGCCTTACCGACCTCCCCCACTCTGGCTCACCCTCTTCCTAATGCTTTCTCTCCCCTGCCTGTTTTCATACCTTATCTACCTGCTGATCTCTTATATTTCCCTGTGTTCCCCTAATCATAACTGCTCAGTTTGTAGCCCACTACTGTATACAAGCTGCATTATTGATCTGTCCAGTACCGTCTCTTATGAAATAAGCCCTTACTGCTATGCCTTTATTTCATGCTGTACAATGTCTGAACTATCTTTTGCTCTACACATTGTTGTCTTAACATTGTTGTTTTTAACTTGTATTTGACCTCACTGTTTTCTACAGCCAGACAGAATATGAAAATTGGGTACTGGTACAACCAGGGTCTTCGCCTCTCTCCTGCCCTCCCAGCGAAATACTCCCCCTGGTTTGATCGGGTCTGCTCGCCACGCTCATGTCCAGCTACGGATCCATGAGCCAGGCTTCTTTTCCCTTTTTACAGCTGCTAAAACCATAAGACTGCCAATAATCCCTCAAAACCCTGACTGCGCGCAGCTCTCATGCCCGGCAACAGAACCATGAGCCCGGTTACTTATCCCTACTTTCGGCTGCCGAAGCCATAAGACTGCCATAAAACCCCTCTGAACCCCGACAATTCGCCACTCTCAAGCCCGGAATGGAACCATGAGCCCGGCTACTTATCCCTACTTTCAGCCGCTGAAGCCGTAAGATTTGCCGATAAACCCGCTAAGCCCTGACAGCATGCCGCTCCCATGCCCATCATCGGGACCTTGAGGCCGGCTGCTTGTCTCTGCTTCCAGCCGCGAAAGCCGTACAATTGCTGTTCACAGTCAAAATGCCGTAAGTCTTTGCCCGCATAGCCCTGACAGCACGCCGCTCTCATGCCCGGCAATGGAACCATGAGACCGGCTGCTTGTCCCTACTTCCAACAGCACGTAAATTACCCGATACAGCCCAGACATGGACTAACCGGGATAGTCTCAGGGCCCACCTCGAGCTTCGCCTACCTAGTAGTCACCTGAGTTGCCCCTCGGCACTCCTGACTGCAGTGGTCACCAGCCATAAGCGTGCCAATAAGCAAACCAGGTGACCCGGGTCACTCCTAAGGTAACCTGTGCACGCCGTGGCCCGTGATGGCCACGTATAGTTTCCCCTATCCTTTTTGGGCTTCGGACACCCCTCCTCCCTTTTCCTTAGTGCTGCCGAGGTACCACCGTAGCCAATCGGACCCATTTGTGAATGACAAACATCGATGGACCTCGCCCTACGCCCCCCGGTATGTCTGCTTTCAGGGACTGCCTGCCGTGTTTCACGTCCAGGTAGCAGTACCATGAGCCTGGCCACATGGTAGTACCCTGAGCCGCCTAAGCCGCAAGCAGTTTCTGTGCACTGAGCTGTTAATAGCAGTTTTCTCGGCGTGGTCCTAGCTTGCTCATTTTCGGATCCTCAGGCCTCCTCCTCCTCCTCCACTCCGTCCCCCCTCCCTCCCCCGCTTCTTTATACTACGTCTGCCTGGGACCAACGAATAGCTCTGTCCCTGCACCAGTACCCGTTTTTGCCTTTTGCCTACTATAAGCTATTTCAGAACAATGTTGTATTTCGTTGTACTTTGACTAGTGTCTACATTGTTATCCTAGCCTCCTAGCTTTGCTCCTCTGTCTTTACAATTGTACTGTTTATGTTATCACCCTCAGTTTTTTTTTTGTCTTGTACTCTCCTGGGTCGTGCCTGAAAATAGTCACCTATTGGCTAATGCACTTACCCGGTAAACAAAAACTAAATAAATAAATAAACAATACATGAACAGTCAAAATAGTTGAGGCAGGCAAACACGGGGGTAGCTCCACTATACTGCACAGCAGGAAATAAGGAAGTGGAAGAGAACAGGAAAACTGGCTAGAAAGTCAAAGAATCCTGCCTGTTCACTGTCTTCAGTCTCTCCCAATCAGATAATTCAGCACCTCCAAGGACCCAAAGGCTCCCATCACAATCCTGAGCCCAGATGCAATTAAAGCAGGGAGAGAGATTTGGAGCCTTTGGGGGTGGGAAAATCATCTACCCCCCCCCCCCTTTTAACCACCACACAAATACGCACAAGGGTTGTTTTATATTTTGTTCAGCGCAGCCTGTTGGCACAGCAGAGTGCCGATAATACCAGCATGAGCACTGAATGCAAATCACCTCATGTTAATCAGGCTGCAACACCACAGAGTCACAGCACTACTTACTGTAAAATAAGACAAAGGTAGCGGGTGGGGTAATCCTTTAACCACTGCTCCCCAAAGAATGCCTCAAGTTCTGAGTCTGAGGATGGTTGGGGGGGCCCTCTTGTAAACACCGCAGCTTGGAAGTCTGAAACCAGGCATGCCATCTCACAGCCTCCACAGCTCTGATTAATTCTCGCAGTGTGCCTTTTGATTCTGGGCATCTGGCTCACAGGAATCACGGGTCGAAGAAATCTAAACAAGTCATCTGTCGTATTAGAAATAATATTTCGTTCATATCAGAGCTACCCGGCAGGAATCTGCAGTCCTACTGCCTTGTAATTATGATGAACTGGCCACAGAGTGCAGAAAGAGTGAGAGAAAAATGATTTAATATGAAGCCAAAAGACAAGCAGCAACAGTAACTCTTCTTTTAAGGTTTTCGCCTAAAAGAGACTAACCAAGTGAACAAAATGAGGCTCAGAACCTCTCAAACAGCTTCTTTTTTTTTGTTAACAGAAACGCAGTTTCCATTTTTGTAAATGAACCATCAAGCAAGAGCAATTCTGCACAGCCCATCCTGCTTCAACATAAACATTTGTTTCAGCTGTGTTCCTTGCATGTGTACATGCATCCAATAGCACATGACGGCATAGATTTCAAATCTAATTTGTAAGTTCCAAGCAGTCACACACCCCAGATGAATTGTTGATTTATTATTTCAAAAGTTTCACCAGGAAAGACATAATGAGCTGTCGACAGCTCATTTCCAGATGCGTCCTAGGGGTGAGGGAAAGTGGAGATCACTCAAGGTGAAAAAAAATACTAACCTTATATTACAAAAACAGAAGTCCTATACAGCAATGCAGTATCCCATAGGAGCATAATTATACTGTATAACAGGAAATAGTCACTTTTTTTTATTTTAGCAATTTTCGATGGTTTCACAGTCTCGTTAAAATAAAAAGATAGTTAACTACAATAGCAGCACTGGTGTTCCACCAGTGGAAATAAGATGGCATAAACATGTCTGGTATGCTCCGAACGCTAAATATAATTGGTGTAAATTTAAGCTGTTAAACAGTATATACTGAAGGCAAACCAGTACAACAGACATATGTAGCAGATAAAATTAGGCAGACTGGATGGGCCAAGCGGTCCTTATCTGCAGACAATTTCTATGTTTCTATAAAATTAAGTCATGATAGGCGGGGGGTAACTACTCATACATGTATAGCATGGGGATGAGGGGGAAAAATGACCAGGGCAAAACTACTGGGGAGGAAAGGGGACATTGTTTAACCAGGAAAGGCACACTAAGCCGAAGCTTGTTTCCAGGTGCGACCTGGGAGCACAAGGAAGTTAAGTAATCTTGCTCAGGGTCATACAGTATGCAAGTGGGGGTCGTGGGATTCAAACCCAGGTTTGCAGCTCAGAGCCCTAAATATCTGCATTATACTGCCTCCTTTGGGAGGAGGAAGAAAAGAGGTAAAAGAATGAGGACAACCACAGGTGGGAGAGGAAAAGTCATGAAGAAGAGACTTTAGGGAGAAAGAAGAGGCAGCAGAGCAGACTGACCGCGCAAGGGAGGACCAGAGTTTAGGAAAGCGATATCAGAAAGCAGGCTGACCAACAGCAGATTTTCTAGAGGGAATGGGAACTATTACTACGAGGGGGATAGAAAGGATTTAAGGTAGTATGGAAGGAAACCTAACTAGAATTTGGATATAAGGGAGGCACAATGGGAACGACGGCTGGCATCGAAAGAGGGGAGTAAGAGGACAGAGTAGGGTGAGCAGTGGTGGGTACAGGGGGAACAGTCTGGCAAGGGAGGATTTGGGAGCTCCACTATAGACTACATCACCATAGGGAGAATCACCTTTAAGTAATCTCTTGGGCAGGAAGCGGGATACTCACTTTGACCCTGTACAGTGCACTAAGCTTAGTTTGGTTTTGGTCTGGTTTGGTAGTTTAAAATCTGTTGAATCCATGAGCAATAATGCCCATCTTCATTGCTTGCGGTGAAATTTATGGTGGATGGCATCAGTGTGCACCGAGAAATCAAGGTGCCTGTCTAGCCAGACCCCGGGGTACTTAAAAAGGTATACATCCTCAATCACAGCGCCATCAAGAGACACAACACCATGTAATAACAGGAAATTAGGCCTAAGGCCGAGTACCTTTCACGCACAAAGGGTGTGCATCAATTCTTCTGTGAAAAAGTACATGCCCTGGAGTGAATCAGTAAGTTTGTAAAATGGAAAAATGCTTTAAAGAAAAAGTATAAAAATATAGGCATAAATGTGTGGAAATGGGATGAATATGTTGAAATTTCCTCCCTCAGAAAAAACAACCCGAGTGACTGAATGGTGCAACCCTACTCCTCACTTTGCCTGCTGTACTTTTGACAGCATGTAAAATCCAGCCTCCCACCCATCTGAGCACCACCACCCTTCCCACCCAGCCCAATTCCACAGTCTTCCCCTCAGACAGCACTGCTTGCTCCCATTGCAAAAGCACCTAATACCCACGTCACCCACCTAAGCACACCCCCTCCTCTGCACCCAGCCTTCGACAGTCCCTTTGAGCCACCAGTCAGTATTATATTACTTTCTTTTTAAAGAGAAAAAAAAGGAAAAGGTTCAGCTTTCCCAGCTGCTGCAAAAACGGCCAATTAGTGCTTTCAGAAAGTAAGGGAATATTTTGAAATTACCTTCAAATGCTTTTTTAATGAGTTAAACAGCAAGCCACAACTTCCGGTTTCTATTGCTGGCAACCACCATCTCACCAGCAGCCGAACGCTTCCCTAGCTCACTTTATCCTGATATGCCTGCCAACCTGAGCCATTGGTCGGCAGGACATATTAGCATAATCCGAACTAAGGAAGCACGTGGCTATTCATGACATGGTGGTTGCCAGCAACAGAAACTGGAAGCTGCATCTCACTGTTTAACTCATTAAAAAAGCATTTAGAGGTAATTTAAAAAAAATTCTTCACTGTCTGAAAGCAAGAATCGGACGTTTTTGTAGCGGCTGGGGAAAGCTGGTCCTTTTCCTGCATTTTCCTTTTAGTCCAATGTTATGCGACGATCCTCACCTGCTTGAATAATACTGATGTGCTTCAATGCCAGTTTCTTGCCCCAGTTTTGCGAGACATACACAGCTTGGGCTGGTAACTACCTTGGGAGCAGGAAGAAGAAGGTTCTAGTGGATGGACACTAGTACTCAAGGACGTTCCTCAGGGATTAATGCTTGGGTCACTGCTACATAGAAACATAGACTTTGACGGCAGATAAGGACCGCTAGGCCCATCTAGTCTGCCCATTTCCCTAACTACAGGATAGGCCGCAGATCCTAGTTAACCAACAGCCTATATCTTCCTGCCCCCCCACAAGAATTGCCCTATGTCTGTCCCATGCATTCTCGAATTCTCCCACAGTTTTAGACCCCACAACTTCCTCAGGAAGGCTGTTCCATGCATCCACTACCCTCTCTGTGAAATGATACTTCCTCACATTGCCCCTGAACCGCCCTCCTTCTATCTTTAAATTGTGTCCCCTTGTTCTTGCAAGTCTCCTTTTCTGAAAGATGCTACCCTCCTGGACTTTGTCGACTCCCTTGAGGTACTTGAAAGTTTCCATCATGTCCCCCCTCTCCCCTCTCTCCTCAAGCGTATACACATAAAGCTCCCTTACTCTCTCCTCATACGGCTTCTCTTGCAGACCCTGCACCATTTTAGTTGCCCTCCTCTGGACTGCCTCTATCCTGTCTATGTCCTTGCGGAGATGGGGTCTCCAGAACTGAACACAGCACTCCAGATGGGGTCTCACCAACTGTCTGTACAGAGGGATAACAACTTCCTGTTTTCTGCTGCTGATGCCTCTCCCTATACATCCCAGCATACCCCCGGCCCTCCCCACTGCCCTCTCACATTGCTTGCTAACCTTAAGGTCATCTGATATGATTACCCCCAGGTCCCTCTCCTGTTTCGTTGTTGTTACCACCTCCCCACCCATTGTGTATTCTTCCCCCGGGTTCTCGTTTCCCAGGTGCATTATTTTGCACTTTTTTGCATTGAATCCTAGCTGCCATACGTCTGACCATTCCTCCAACCTTGCCAAGTCCCCCCTCATCCCTTCCACACCTCCTTGTGCACCAACCCTGCCGCAGATCTCTGCGCCATCTGCAAAAAGGCATACCCTTCCTTCCAGTCCCTCTGCAATGTCACTGATGAAGACATTAAAAAGGACTGGACCCAATACTGAACCCTGCGGTACCCCACCAGCAACCGCCCTTTCTTCTGAGTGGACTCCATTCACAATTACCTTCTGTGTCCTGTTGTCCAGCCAATGCTCCACCCAGGCTACCACCCTGGGACCCACTCCCAGGCTGGTTAATTTGACTAATAATCTTTTGTGTGGGACTGCATCAAATGCCTTGCTAAAGTCTAGGTAGGCCATGTCCACAGCCCCTCCCTGGTCTACCACCCCGGTCACCCAGTCAAAGAAATCCATCAGATTCGTCTGACATGACCTTCCCGCTGTGAACCCATGCTGCCCTGGATCCTGTGCTCCACTGACCCCCAAGCACTCAACTATTCTTTCCCTCAGAAGTGACTCCATCATCCTCCCCACCACAGAGGTCAGACTGACAGGTCTGCAGCCTCCTGCCTCCATCCCCGGTCCCACTCCCGTGAAGGGGAATCACATCCGCCCTCCTCCAGTCCTCGGGTGCCACACCATCCTCCCATTCTAGTGCTATGCTAGTTAAGATTTTCCTCAATGTTTCACAAGCTGGGGTCCTTCAGCACACGGCCTAAGTCTGCTGAAGACACTAAGCTGGCCAGGGTGCTGGACTCCCTTAAGGATGGGGAGAAACATCAGGAAGACCTGAACAAGTTAGGCGATTGGTCCAAGTCCTGGAGTCTCAGATTCAGTGTTGCCAATGCAAAGTGCTACATTTGAGGACAAAAAACAGACACTGTGTGAGGCTCCTCCTGCAGCAGAGGAGCAGGACAAGAACCAGGGGTTCATAACAGACAAACTGAAGCATGAGAAGCAGCATGCAGCCGTGGTGAAGAGAGCTAGAAATATGCTGGGGTGCATCAGCAGGGTGGTGAGCAGCAGAGCAGGGGACGTAATCCTACCACTCTACATGGCTCAAGTCAGGCCCCACCTGTAGTATTATTACATGCAGCTGTGGGCTCCACAAGACAGACACGGAGACAGTCAACAGGATGCAATGCAAGGCCATCAAAATGAGCAAGGGTAAGGGGACAACTGCTATGATGAGAATATGGTGAATCTGAACATCTTCACCTTGGAGAAAAGGGAGGCAGAGAGGGTACATGATCTCAGCCTTATGCATGCACCAGGAAACAGAGTACTGGAGATGTCTGAGCTGGTGTTCTCCAGCAGGACACGGGGACACACCCTGATGCTCAGCAGTGGTAAATTCAGGGGCAGTGTAAGGAGACCCTTCCCCCCCCCACCCCCGAGGGTAGTGAACCAAAGGTACAGCCTACCAGGACTGACAGTGGATATGAAGACAGTGAATGCCTTTCTGGGTAAGCCTATGCAAATCTTTGCTTACCAAAGGAACCACAGGGTACCCCAAGTTGTAGTGTGGGGGGGGGGTGTTAAGATCCCTACACATTAATATATCTATATTTTTTTTTAGGTTTCTTTACATCCAGACCCCGGGCATCCTTCAGAGTGCCACACGGATGCTACCCTCACTCCCGGCCTGAAACCCCCACTTCTCCCAAGCTCTCTCCCCCCGATCGACCTAGGTAGGCCCGACCCCCAGATCACCTCCGGGGCTGGTTCTGCCCTCCCCGGCAGTCAACTCCTAAGTGTGAAGGTGCCTTACTTTCAGTTGTTGGATCGGCCATGGAGAGAACTGGGTGCGCTAGGGCCGGCACTGGGATGTGGGCGCTCCACTGGGGCCACCGTCATCTACCGGCCGGTCTAGAGGATTTTCCTTTGTCCCCGAGTGCAGTCGAGCAATTGCGTCAGCACACGGCTACCCCATAGACGCCTGCTGCTCTCGTCCCCGATTTCTGTTCCCGTGCCAGTAGTACTCCCGGTCTCCACCTGGATCCCTCCCCAGGCAGAGGAGAGCTGTCCAACGGACGCTCAATCCAGCTCCCTCCCCTGCCGACCCCCAGCGCCTGGGCTCGCTCCCGAACCCGGGTCACTGACGTGGCGTCCAGTGCCTCAACCCTCAGCGCCACTGAGCCGGCTCTACACATTAATATTTGTTCACACAGCATGCTTATTCATCCATGCTAATGAAGCAAGGGAGGGGGGAAGATGTGAAACCTGATGGACTTAAGAGTCCCTTCGAACCTTAAACTACTATGTTGCTATACTACACCAGCCCTGAAGTCATTATTCTCTGATTAATTTGTCACACCATTATCTGTTGCTGCGGAAATTGTTTTAATGTCAAAACACGAGGAATATGATTACTTCAGTGTGGGAATATGCAGCAGCAACAGGTGAAGCCTAAGGGAAAAGATCAGGTTTCCATGTAAATATTTCTAGAAATAAGGAATATAATTTCCCAAAATTCTAATTTTATGGGGGAATGGAATGGGATTTGAATCCTGATGGCAACAACTGTTACAGTTTTACTGGAATCACTTTACGAACAACTCCCAAGTGTTGGTAATCAGCTGGGCTACTGCTGACATCTTAGAAAGACCAGGATAATATCTTGCTAGCCCAGCAAGAAAACAAAAATGGCTCAAGCACAGTAGCATTGGCCATAGAACTGGCAATGCATATGCTAAAATTTGTAGCCCTCTAAAGAAATAATGCCAGTGTCTCATGGGCTACATTTGTGTTCATCCGTGAAATGAAAAAGACAGTAAGCAGACGTGTAGTCACAGGGTAGTTTACTAGATATGCTCATTAGTTACCAAACTCCGTCACAGTGAAACTCCCCCAAGTTCTGACAAAATCTTGGGCTTCCCCACTGAAAAAATACCTACCATGTGATACTTGGCAGTACAACCCTAATTTTTTATTTCGTTTTTGTTAAGTGCACTAGACATGAAATGACTACACAAAATCATTACATATTAATAAAAATACAATAATATAGTTTGAACTGCCGTTAAATAAATTACTATTTATTCAACTAACAAGATTCACATTCTCTTCACCACATCTCTTTACAAAGGACATCTCAAACTCAGCATTTCAGAAAGTTGGTACAATAAACAGGCTTGCCTGAGCCTCTCCTGAAACAGGTTGGGACAGCCTCTGGGAAGCTGGTTTAAGAAGCACTGCTCTGTATCAATCCAGCAGGTTCCTGGAGAACAATCAGCAATGTTGTGCCACGCGTAATGTGTGTGTAGACGTTTGTTGTCCTTTGTGAAGTGATATATATAAAATCTCTATCATTCAATGACAGGTTTATAAACTGTGCTTTAGGGCATACCTCCATGTAGGCACAGAAAGATCTCAAGCTAATGACAACAATGATTTATAATGAATGACAAACACATTCTGTAGCTACATATTTATGGTGAAAGGGAGCTTCCTTGTGCACGGAGTGCTTTCTAGATTGTTTAACATTTTTGTTCCTTCAGGGCTCTGTGGTTCTCCTTGCCAATCAGAAGGAAGAGCGCACTGAAGACACCAGTGGCAGGACCACTTGTGAACTTGCCTAGCAGAGACCACCCACAATGATATGCATCACTGACGTCTGTACAGAACATGTGTGACCCCATGTCTCCTCAGTTTGTTCAGTCTGCCTGAGACACAGACAACGCTATATGCTGGACCAGCGAAAAGAACCAATGTCAACACCATCATTACCCCATAACCAGGGGCGACAACAATAAACACAGCACAGAGTAACAGGAGGACTCATTTATTAACAGAGATGCCTCACACCCAAATTATGCCACGCACAAACAAGGGGAAGATGGGAGGGCGAGCAGTAGCTCAATGGAGAGGATTCTATCCAAGAAATACTGTTATTGGTAAGTGAATGTTCTACCTTCTTCAAGGACATCTCCCTCCATCGAGCCACACCAATGGAATGAATCCCAAGCAGTACCACAGGAAAGTGGTACAAATGCTATAGAGAAGGGACAGAAAGGTCCCCAACCTATAGTATTCCATGAGAAAGGATGACAGAGGTCCACAGAAATATAGAAAGTGACAGCAGAAGGGGACCACAAGGTCCATCTAGTCTGCCCAAGAACCTATCTGGTGATATTCCCTCTCCCCTCCAAGTCCAGGAATACTTTTGATTCTTACTTAACACCTGGCAGAGACAATAACTGCAGTGCACTACTGAGTCCCACAAAGACGAAACACCTGTCTGTGTTTTGTCATTCTGAGTCTACAGTATACTGCATCATATGTGCAAGCCTGTTTAAAAGACGGTCTTTTCTAGCAAAGTTTCTGTCAGCCTGAATTGTACAAGGATTAGCATCATTTTACAACAGATAGGGGGACTGAGTTCTTGTGGGTTGCTGGCCAATTAAAGACCTGTACTTCTTACAGAACGTGTTGTTCTTATAGCCATTGTGCCCTAGTGTTGGCATGATTTGTCCTATGCCCCAAACCCAAGCTACGCCCCTTCCCCCGAATCAGAATCTTGTGATCCATAGGCAAGAATGACAAGAGAAAGAAAAAAGTAAATTAATTACCTAGTAACTAATGTGTAATTAACAAAACCCATTATATAAATCCTCCCCCCAATATGTGGCCTAGACACAGAGCATTAGAACAAAGAGTGGGTAATCTAGCTAATGGGCATCCATACCACTGAATCATTTCAATGCAAGTACGTACCTCTTACTTCACCCGATCTAAAAAGAAAGAACCATAGTTGACCTGTTCCTAAAGCCAGAGTCCCAGTTCCTATTTAATACAGTGGGATATACAGTCACACACACACGCATGCAACATGGTAGTAGCAGGCGACATCTACCACTCAAATCAAATTACATTCGATGTCAGCAGAGCTTGAATATGCAGCTCATTCTGTATTTTTATTTACGTTGGCCTTTTAGTGTGAGTAATAAATTGATTATAGTGATGAATATTACTAACACGGAAAAGTAACACTAGTCAATGAACACCTGACACTTCCACAGTATACCTCCTCAGTGGAGAAGCTGGCAGGCAGAGACCTTAACATGGATTGTGAGTGAGCCACCAGTATGTGTAAATCCAAAAGAAATAAGATGTGTGTTCAGTGATCGCTTTCTCCTCCATAGAGATTCTTATCCTACTGAATGGATGAGCTTACACTGAGCTCCTGTCAGTGACGTTCAGACTCTGACAATCCCCTTATCTACACTCCATAGTTTCCCTACACTGCACCCCCATGGTAGGGCTGCCAGGGAGGTACCCCCCCCCCAGAGGACGAGTGTGCGGAGTCAGCAGGAAGCTCAGGTTCCAAGAGAGAGGACACCACCATATTGGTGGCTGCCATTTTTCTTCTGTGTTGACCCTTAACCCATCTAGCTTCTATCATGCTATCTGGGCTTGTGCACAGCCCATTCTTATTACTTATTTAGAAACTGATGCCCAGGAAAGGCACACTGAGGCAAGGCTCATTTTCAGGTGCAATACAGGGGGAACAGTACATGGGAAAATACATCTTGAAGATAAAAACAGCAGCACAAATACTGTGCAAACTAAAGTGGAAAACAGTATGGAACCAAGATAATGGAATCGAGGTATGTAATGAAAATTTACATGATAAACAAGGCACACAATAACTAGGGTGTAGCGGGGTGGCCAGAGAGGGGTATGTTACCCAGCAACCCTTAAAAACAGGACTGGGCGGCCAGAGTGGAACTCGAAGAAGGAACAAGAGGGGGCAAAGTCAGCTGTTAAGAGCTGTTTGAGTGGAAAGAGGAGGAGTGGTGCAGCTGAGGGGGTAGATTATTCCAGAGGGAGGAAAGCAGAAGGCACTTCGCACCACAGAAGCTTTGCAGCAAGGGAGAGCAATGTCAGCAGACACTGGTAGGTGGACCCGGGAGACTGGGGAGGGGGGGGGAGAGAAGGGAGGGCAGATGCAAAGGGAGGAAAGAGAACCAACACTTGAGAGAAAAAGGAAGCAATGAGAGAGGCACCAGAACATAAGTTGAGGGCGAGAGAAAAGTTACCACTGGTGGGTGACGAGATAGGTTGATAGTAAAAAACAGCAGAAAGCATGGAAAAAGAGTGCTCAATCTAGAAAGGGAGGAATTCAGAGCAGCCCCACAGATCACATTCACATAGTCGATGTGACAGGGTTGAATAAAGCCCTGCCCCATTTGCTATGCAAAGAGAGTTAAATACAAGGATCTGTTCTCTCCTCTTCTTTTCTGTCTCTTGTCTGCCTGGGAGCGCAACCAAATTTTCTTGTGAGAGCTAGGAACTGATCACTCTGACGGTTTTGCAATTCTCTGCCTCTCGCTATCTCTCTGCCTTCCCTTAATATTTCTGTCTTTTCTTCCCCCTTGCATATTTGTGGACATAAAAATATATGTGACTCTTTATGTGGAAACGTCTCTGATACTGGGATCCCTTTGTTTAAAACTGCATATAGTTATATTGTTGAAATGATTGCAAAAAGCTATTTGGAACTCAAGGGGTTAACCTGAGATGCAGTTTTTAAGTCTTTTACAGAACTGTAAACAAGAGGTCAGTTCTGGGTCACTATGTTCTTTTACCTGCAAGGAATGAAAATTACAAGAACATTCTGTAAACTTACAGTAACATTCTGTGAGAAACAAGCTCTCTTAACGAGTTCCCAGACAGACTTATAAGAAGAGCAGTAATGCTTTTGCTATATAGACAAGGAGAGTGAGACAACCTTTGAATTAAGAGATATTCTCAGAAGAAGGACTTAGTTTTCTCTGTTTGTACTGCTTCTGTAAATAGTTATACTGAATAATTTTATTTTTTATTTTGCTGTTATTGAGAAAATAAAACACTATTTGTGAATTTTGAATTTGCTCCTGGTTTTCCTATGCTTCCTGACCTGTGCCTTGAACATAGTCAAACACTGGAAGAATCAGCTTAGGGAGGATTTCATTTTGGGGGGGGGGGGGAGAGAGAAGAGGTAGGCAGGGCTTGTTATGATATGGGCAGCAAGTTTGGAGCATACCTCTTTATGAATTGCGTCAATGTGGAAAGAGAAAACTAAGCATCAATGCAGCTACACACCCTGGTACTTGAGAAATCTCATCAAGTGGGATATTGTCCAGGGTTTTAGAAATGGGGGGAAGGGCTGAGCCTTGCAAGCTTTTGACTCGTACCACAGGACATGGCAACTGTCCTTTTCACATTAATCATTCGCTAGTGTGATTGGAGCCAGCACTGGACATTGTTAGACACTGTCATCAGCATACATTTTTATATCATTTTGACACAGTGAGCAGGTCATTTAGGAAGATGGAGAAAAGGGTGGAGCCCAAGGCACAGCCTTAGGGAACCCCAGAGAGGATGGAGGAAGGTATTGCCAACCCGGTCTGACTGTAGCCAGACCAAGAGGTAGGAGTGGAACTAATCTACTGATGAGGTAGAGAACCCCGCTTCCCCTCCGTTACTAAAGGAGAAGTGGGTGGGCTATTTTGGCCTTGAGCATCTTCAGCATGCTGCAGAGTCCCTGCGGAGGTGAACCATGACATCACCACTAGGCTGGGACATGCTGCTGCTGGCAGTGCTCTCCCAGTCCTGGCCACCTAAGTGCTAGTGTCCTGGGCTCACTTCTGAACCCAGGCTGCCTGATGATGGTGTCATGTGTTGTTATTGAGTCAATGGCTGCACCCCGGCCCACTTCTTTATGTTACCTATATGAGGGAAAATGTGATGGTACTGCAACAGCAATGAGACCATGCAGGAGGACAGGTGTCTGCACCCTTTCCTCTTATAATACTGTCAGACGCCAAGCAGCGCCTCTCAGGTGTACAGTCTGCCAAGCAATATTTTTATGGCATGTTCTGAAGTTCATTAAACAGAAGACACAGGTCACTCACCTGTAACAGTAGTTCTAGGAGTGGCATATGTTGTTCATCCACTCTTTTTGGCATGTTCCTTTCCCTTTAAATCTTGCCAGAAGGTCTAAAAGCCGTCTCCTCCCACCCACCCAGGTGGTATATGCCTCGGCTCCATCCCATGACGCCAGATCTTGCCCACTGCAAGCAGAGGTTGTGCGTCAAAGCCAGAGAGGTTGGGTGGGTCAGTGTGGATGAACAACATATACTTCTCCTAGAAAGTACAGTTACATAAAATCTTACCGTAACAGTAGATCTTCGAGGAATGTCTCTTGCAGTAGGTAATTACTTCTAGGAGTTTCCAGCAAAGGGCGCTGTGACACAGCAGCTCTTCTAGCAGTTTTGTATCAGGGACCGCTCACACATGACATCATCTTCCTGCTTCCTATACAAGTGTGGGTGGTCCCTGGTATCCTCAATTCCCCCGCTGGATTCAGCTTGCCAAGCGAGGACCAAGGGGAAGCAGAGGTAACAAGGAGTCCCAACCCTAAGTCACTGGACCAGAATTTGTTCAGTTAGAGAAGGAGGGAGACGGAGGGCGGGATCGTACCTACTGCAGGAGTCATTCCTCGAAGATCTACTGTTACGGTAAGATTTTTCGTAACTGTACTATCTTCCATGGAATGGTCTCTTGCAGTAGGTAATTACTTCTGGGAGAATCCCCAGCAGTTATGTCCATATGGGAAGACAATTATGATAGAATACCTTGTAGGACTGCATGGCTAAAGGCCGTCCTATGTCATGAGGTAATATCAAGACTGTAATGCCTTGTGAAAGTATGGATTGTGGACCAGGTTGCCGCACTGCAGATATCTGAAATGGAGGCTTCCTTTAAAGCAAGCCGCAGTAGTGGCCATAGCTCTAGTGGAGTGGGCTTGGACAGGTCCAGGTAAAGTCTTATTGCACTTTTTGTAACAAAAGGTAATACAATTTGCCAACCGTGAAGACAGGGTTCGTTTAGCAATGGGAAGCCCTTCTCTGCCAAAGGCAAAGGTGACGAATAATTGAGACGTTTTCCTAATCGACTGGGTAGGATTAGTGTAATAGCATAGTATATGATGGACATCTCAGGTATGTAATACATGTTCACTGTGATTGGAGAATACAGGGTAGTAGACTGGAAGCTCCAAGGACTGATTTAGAGAGTATGTTCGGAGACTGTTTTAGGAAGGAAGCATGGGTTGGTACGAAGGACCGCCCTGTCCTTGTGAAAAATCAAGTAAGGTTCCCTACATATGAGGGCATGAAGCTCGGAAATACGGCGAGCTGAAGTAATAGCCACTAGAAACAACGTTTTCCATGAAAGGAAACAGAGATCACAGGTGGCCGCTTGCTCGAAAGGTTTGAGAGTCAGTTTTTCTATAATGAAATTGAGATCCCACGGAGGAGTGGGTCTTCTGATAGGAGGCTTAATATGCATCATTCCTCTCAAAAACATCTTGGCTAAATGATGTTGGTACAGTAGTCTGCCATCTAAAGGTTCATGAAATGCTGAGATGGCAGCCAGGTGGATTTTGATGGAGGAGTAACTTAAGCCTGACTCTGATAATGAGGCCAGGTAATCTAAACCTTCATCAGTGGACAAGAGTAAGGGTCCAGTGAGCGAGAGGCAGACCATATGGAAAAGCATTTCCATCTGGAATTATATGTTTCTCTGGTTGCTGGTTTATGAGAAGCCAGGAGAATGTTGGCAACAGGAGAGGACACTTGGAGTCTATTTATGAATGTGTCTTCAGGAGCCAAATGTGAAGATGAAGGATCTTCAGGCTGGGATGCAGGAGAGATCCATGACACTGAGTCAGTAGGTCCGGTCTGACTGGCAACTGAATGGGTTCCCTTACTGAGAGTTGCTGGAGTAGAGGGTACCATGGCTGATGAGGTCACACTGATGCTATGAGAATCATGGTGGCCGGCTCCATTTGAAGTTTCAATAGAGTCCATTGCAAGAGAGGGATGGGGGGGGAGGGCATATAACTAGAGTCGTGTCCAAGGTCGGGACAGGGCATCTATAGCTCGTCCCTTGTTGCTCGGGATAATAGAGAAGTAACTGGGGAGCCGGTGATTGACTGTGCAGGCAAACAGATTGAGCTGTGGAGTTCCCCATGGGTCGACGATTTCTTGGAGTACTTCTTTGTGAAGTGTCCATTCGTGAGCAGATGACTGGCGACGTAGCTAGTGTGCTAACTGATTGCAATGTCCCGGTAGGTGGACGGCCGTTAGCGTTAGTTGTTGTCTGATGGATTCCTGCCAGACTGCAAGGGTCTCCATGCAAAGGGTGCGCAATTTCATGTTCCCTTGCTTGTTGAGGTAAGACACCACTGCAGTGTTATCTGATTGAATCAGCAACGGTCCTGGCTTGAGGTAGGGCTGGAATGCCTGAAGGGCTAGACGGACTGCTTTCATCTCGAAAAGACTGATATGAGAGTGATGGGAAGAGGCGTTCCACTAACCTTGGGTCTGATAAGGACCCAAGTGCTTGACCCATCCATCCAGGGAAGCATCTGTGGTTAACATCTGCATGGGAGGAAGCTGAAAGGCATTCCTTGACACAGATTGGTTTTGATTGTCCACCACGTCAGGGATGACTTCAGAGTAGGAGTGACCCTGATTTTGTCATCAAACTGTCCATTTCTTTGAGACTACTGATTCTGGAGGGTCCACCGGACAGGTCTCATGTGAAGGATGCCATCGTCAAGACAGTGACAGACATGTGACCCAGAAGGCTCAGCATTTGTCTGGCCATGACTATTTTCTGAGTCTATTCATGAAGCCAGAGATATAAGAGTGTCCTGACAAGCAGTAGGAAGGTAAGCTCTGGCTGTGACTGTATCTAGAATAGCTCCGATGTATTGGAGAGATTGAGTTGGGTTTGGACTAGACTTTGGCCAGTTGACTGTTATCCCTAGATCATTGAACATGATCAGAGTAGCAGCTAGGGAGGCAAGCAGAGCTTCTCTGGATTCTGCTTTGACTAGCCAATCATCTAGGTATGGGAAGATGAAGTGCCCTTTTTTTCCATAAGGCTGCTGCCACCACTAGACATTTGGTGAACACTCTTGGGGCTGATGAGAGGTCAAAAGGAAGTGCTCGAAACTGGTAGTTTTTACCCAGAAGGTGGACGCGCAGAAATTTGTGATGGGTAGGATGAATGGGGATATGCAAGTAGGTGTCCTTTATATCCAGGGCACACAGCCAGTTTCCTTGTTTTAGGATATGTATGCTGGCAGTTAGAGTTATCATGCGAAAAAGTTTGAACTGAATGTGTCGATTCAAGTGTCTCAGGTCTAGTATTGGTCTGAGATCTCCGGTTTGCTTGGGTAACAGAAAAAATTGGGAGTAAAATCCCATTTAATGGTCTGGAAGGGGTACTGGTAAGACAGCCTGTTTGGCTAGAAGTGCCTGCAATTCTTCTTGAAGGACAGGGACAGGATCTGGAGGATAATGGATTACCCAAGGGGGTAGTGGGGGTGGGGCGGAGAGAAATTCCAGAGTGTGCCCCTTTTGGATAATCTGAAGTATCCATTTGTCTGAAGTGATAGTTTTCCAGGCCTCCAGATGGAGGGCAAACCGACCCCCTACAGGCTCCGAGGACTGGTTGAGGAGGCGAGGAGAAAGCTCTGATAGGTCACTGGGTACTGGGCTGCCTGGCCCCTCCCAAGGGATGGGCACGGGAGCCATGGGTGGCAGAGGCGTTGCATCTTGCAGTTTGGGCACGACCTCGAAAGCCACTTCTGTTAGAGGCTTTATATTTTTCACCTCTTTTGGAATAGGAGGGGATACTGCGTACTATAGATTGGCTGCGGAGTATGGTACATGCCGTGTACCATACGAATAGTTCTGCCTGATGCCTACAGGTTGACTAACAACGTTTAAGTACCTGGCCCAACAGTTTGGACCCATTAAAGGGTACATTAAGTGACTTTATGTTGTATATCAGGAGTAAAACCTGAAATGCGAAACTGAGCATGGCGACGCAGGGAGACTCCAGTAGCTCAGAGTTGGGCTGGGGTATCAATGGCATCATATCCCGACCGGAGTAGATGGCAGGAGACAGAACTGCTAGTAGACACCGTTGCCAATAACTTGTCCTTTTCTTGGGAAGGAGGAAGTATATTGATAATGTTGATAGCCTAAGCCCCAAGGGTGTGTTGGTATTTAACCATATGTCCCATATAGTTCAAAATTCGAATATTCATGGTGCCTGAGGCAAAAAACTTTTTTTCCCCAGGTAGTCAATTTTTCGGTATTCTTTATCAGGTGGTAAGGAACTAATGTGTTTGGGTTTTTTAGTACGATCATGAGCAGCAGTAATGACCACTGAATCCACTTCTGGGATGGGGGACAGAAAAGGATGATCCAGGGGAGCCTAATATAAACAATCTGCTTTTCAGGGGACAACTGTAATAGCAGATGGCTGATGCCAGGCAGCAAGCATGGCATTCTGATAGGTCAGAATCAGTGGGGGCACCACTAAGGCCGGCTCCTCTGGTAGTTCAAGATATTCTTACATTGTTTGTCATGTTCTGTGGTGGAGAATCCTATGATCTTTTGTATTTGAACCATCATCTCACTAAAGGATGTGTCATCTGGAGGAGAAATACAGGTTACTCACCTGTAACAGGAGTTCTAGGAATGGTATATGTTGTTCATCCACACTCATTGGCAGGTATCCTTGCCGCTTTAAATCTTGCCGGAAGGTCTTCAAGCTTGCTCCTCCCACCCACCCGGGTGGTATAACTCTCGCCTCCATGGCGCCAGATCTGGCCGCTGGAAGCTCAGTTGTCACGTCCAAGCCGAGGGGAGGTCGGGTGGGTCGTGTGGATGAACAACATATACATTCCTAGAACTCCTGTTACAGGTGAGTAACCTGTATTTCTAGGGACATGGATATGTTGTTCATCCACTCATTAACAGACTCCTAGCGGTTCTCCGGGAGGGAGGCAAGGAGCACACACCCCCAATGCTTACTTGGGAAGAGAGACTGGAGACAAGGCCCAAAACCAGCATCCCGGCGTGACTCAAAGGTCGATGTGGTAATGGGTAATGAAGGTGTTTGCTGACTTCCAGGTAGCAGCCTGCATTTCCTGGATAAGGGGCGTCCTGGAAGCAGCCACCCGTTGCAGCAGTATGGCGGGTAGAATGAGCTCTTATCCTCTGGAGGCTCCATGCCGCCAACTTATAACAGAGATCTATGCAGGAGGTTACCCACCTGCTTATCGTCAGCTGGCTGCAGGTCTGCCAGATACGGCTTCAGCGTAGGTGACAAACAGCTGGCGAACCTCTCCCAATTTCAGCCGTGCGCTCCTTATAATAAGCGGCGCCCTCCCAGGGTCCAGAGTATGGAGAACTATATTGACCTCCGAGGTGTGATTAGGGTAGAACACCGGCAACACCTGGTTAAGGTGAAACTCCGACACCACCTTCAGGAAGGAATTTGGGTGGGGCGCAGGACAACCTTGTCCCTGTGGAAGACCAGGTAAGGAGACTCGATGGAGCGCCTGGAGCTCTCCCATCCTTCTGGCTGACGTGATAGCCACCAAGGCGGTCTTCCACGACAGGTGGAGAGCACACCTGTGCATAGGTTCAGATGGCTTGCCCCATGGCTTGCCAGTACCAGCAGTAGATCCACGGAGGTGGGGGTTCCCGCACTGGAGGAAATGTGATCAAGGCCTTTGAGAAAGCCAGACCACCTTCTCTCGCCACTGACTGCTTCCGGCCACGCCGGTAAGCAGAGATGGCTGGAGTGCACCCCTTAGGGTCGTCGACCTAAGCCCCTTGACTAGAAAGGGACCATAAATAGTCCAAGATGCTTGCCAAGGAACAGGAGGAAGGGTCCAAGCCCTTGCCCTGACACCAAATGAAAACCTTTTCCATTTGAAGCATAACATTTCTGGTGCGACTCATGGGACGCCTCAACTACATTGAGGACCTCGTCGGAAAGACCCAAGGCCTGGAACTCTGGCAGCTCCAGGAACCAGGCCGTCAGGTGCAGGGATTGAAGGTCGGATGGAACACCTTCCCCTGATTGACTGAGAGCAGGTCGAGGCGAGCTGGAAGCTCCGCGGAGTCCTGGAGCTGAGACTGGGAGATCTGGGTACCAGAACTGGCGAGGCCAGTCTGGGGCTATCAAGTCACCTCGCCTTGTCCCTCCTCGCCTTGAGAAGCACCTTGTGGATCCAAGGGAAATGGGGAAAAGGCGTAAAAGGCCGGGTCCATTGCCTCGGGAAGGCATCCCCTGCAGCGAGCCCTGCTGAGGCGGGCATGGGAACAGACTCAGCCGCGTTCTCCCTGGAGGCAAACAGGTCCACCTGAGGTGTGCCCCAAAGGAGAACAGATGCTGTACTACCTCCGGCAGGAGAGACCACTCGTGGGATGCAGCCCCTATCGGCTCAGGGCGTCGGCCGGCCAGGGTGTTGGAGGCTCCTGCCACGTGAATGGCTAGGAGATCCGCCTCAGGCTGCTGTACGAGTGACCAAATCTTGAGCTTCCTTGCATAGAAGCATGGGCAGCGTCCCGCCCTGGCGGTTTAGATAGTACATGTCGTGGTATTGTCCGTCTGGACTCGGACCACTTGACCCGGAGAGAGCGGAGCAAAAGGCGGTGAGAGCTAGGCGGACCGCTGAGAGCTCCAACAGGTTGATGTGGCATGCGGGACTCCCATGAGGGACGAGGCCATGAGCCGATGTTCCCCAGATGGGCACCCCAACCCATCAGAGAGGCACCGGTCGACAGAGAGACCGTCGGCTCGAGGCGGACGAGCAGGATGCCCTCCTGCAAATGATCTGGGCGGTCCACCACTGGAGGCGTTCCATCCCTCCTGTCACCGACACTAAGCTGGTCAAGGGATCGCAGCATTGTGACCACTGGCTGGCCAGTCCCCACTGAAGGGATGCATATTCCAGCGGGCCCAGCGGACCCACGCTGGTGCAGGCATCGCATGAGACCCAGGAGGCGCAGGAAGTCCCGGGCAGGCGCAATTGCCCAACCAGAAATGATCGGGCAGGAGGAAGAACCTCGGCCCTGTCCTGGGAGCAGCTCTGGCTCGAAAGAAAGTCGAGCCTGCGCCCGATGAATAGAATCACCTGCTTGACTCGAGTTCGACTTGGCGCCTACCGTTGATAAGGAGGCCGAGTTGAGAGAGACCTGGAGGGCCAGATCTCTGGACCACTCGCCTCCTTCCTGGAGGGAGCTGCTATCAGCCAGTCGTCCAGGTGAGGTACCCGGACCCCAGGCGCGCAGGAATACTGTCACCACAGCCATGCATTTGGTGAAGACCCTGGGAGCTGAGACAAACCGAGGGCATGGCTTGGAGACTCGAAGAGGATCCTTCAGCTCGAGGAGCGAGGATCTCTGGTGAGAGACGGACGGATAGGGACGTGAAAAAGCAGCGTCCTGCAAGTCCAGAGAGCAGGAACCAGCAGCGTTCCAAGGATGGTATTATCTGAGCAAGTGACCATCCTGAAGGTTTGAGACCTTAGGAACTTGTTTAGGTCGTGTGAAATTGAGAATGGGCGCCAGCCCCGTCCGTTCCGGGAACCAGGAAGTACCTGGACACAACCCTGGGTCTGAAGGAGGTTACCACCTCTCTTACCACCTCCTTCTGGAGGAGGAGGCGATAATAGGCTCAGCGAGCCGCCAGTGAGCTGGGGATCGAAGCCCTCGAGGCGGCTCTGAAGGGTGGTGCGCGGAATTCCAGAGGCAGGCCTCTTCCCACCCTCACAGACCCACCTGTCCGTGGTAACAGCGGACCAGGGAACGGAAGTGCGGGCCGTCCCCCAGGGGACCCAGGGAGTAGGTGACGGGGATGGGCGACACCCTCAGCCCGTCACTGGGCGAGGCTTGGAGGAGGGACCGGCGAGGGACCTCCCTGGGCCCTTTCCTCCTTGCCTCCTGTGGAGGAAGCCGGCGGCTTGGGTTTGGGATACCAGGCCGAGCCTGCAACCCTGGCGTTGCTGGGCGGGCGCGCCGAGGCACAGAAGGACGAAGGAGCTTAGGCTGTGGTTTCATGACCTTTGTCCTTCATGAGGAAGAGACCGAGTCAAGGTGGCATTGGACTTCTCGATCCTCTGCAGGTGACCTTCCACCCCAGGGCAGAGGTCAGTCCCAAAAAGGAACATCCGCCAACATTGCTGGGTATCACGTAAAGTGGATATCCTCAGCCAAACCCGCACGACCTTAGCCCTCTCGGCCGCCACCGATCTGGCATATGAGTCCCTATATCCAAAACAGTCTGGAGCTGCTGTTTGGCCTGCCCTGCCCTGGTCCGCACCTGTAACCGTAGTCTGCAGATCGGCGGGAAGATGAGGATGACCTCATCCAGGGGCCAACAGGGCATGGAAAAATGTGCCATGAGGGCGGCCGAACTGAGCCTGGCGAGAGAGGGGAGACTTAGCGTAGACTTTCGCCCGACATAGTCCAATTTCTTGGACTCCTTGTCAGGAGGTTTGTCCACATCCCTGGGTTGCGCGCGGCAGCGCTGTCGGTAACCAACCCCTCAGCAGAGGGTGTTCGAAAAAACGGACAAGAACGGTAGGGACCGCGCTACTTCTGTGCATCCTGGCCGAAGGCGCAGGGCAGGAAGCTTGAAACTCGCCAAAGCTCCAGTGCCAGACCCACTATGGCCTCGGCCACGGAAGGCCTCCGTCGGAGAATCCCTCGGTCCAGAATCTCCAGTGAGGGGATATAGCCCGTTTGGAAGCGGGTTCGGCTCATCGGTGAAACGAGATGAGCGAGAGCAGTCTAGGAAGGGCGGCGGGCTATCGTCCATTGACTGACCTCCTGAAGACTCCAAGTCCAGTCGCTTGGAGAAAAGGAGGAATCATCTTCGGACTCGGAAGAATCCTCGAAGAGCTGCCTCTGGCCTGAGCCACCCTTCACCTGCAGGTCGGTCGGGAGTGAGGGGTAACTGACAGCCGATGGGGTGGGCCCATGCCGACCGAGGGAATCCTTGGTGGAGCCCCAGTGGTGGCTGTGGAGGCGGAGGTTCCACGGAATCGGTGGAGCAGCTGGTTTTGGCCGAACAACCGGCCTGGGTATGAGCTCCTCGGATAAGTCGGGGGTTGTGTGGCCATTCGGTGACAGCCATAATGGCGGGGAAAATGGCAGGGTGGCTTATTCCGGCCAGGGCAAGCTGTTGCAACATAAGATCCTCGTACCGTCGGCGTAATTTCTGTGAAGCCTCCCCTCATCCGAGGAGGGAGGGGCAGACGGCGGCAACTGCCATACATGTCATGACGACGAGACCGCCTATAATGATGGGATCGGCTGGACTTGTGAGGTCAGACCGAGACCGAGAGTCCCAGAATTTCCGAGTCGGTGCGGGGAGGTGTCGGCGGAACCCACTCCCGCCGGCTCGGATGGTCCATCCGAGGGCTCCGGGACCGAGGCATGACGACCCAGGATCCTCAACTCCTCCGGGGAACGGGAGAAGAATCTCGGCTGCTAAAGGCGACAGCCGGTCCAATGGGTGAGAAAAATCTCGACTTCGCCGGTGGAGTCTCGGTCAACTGACCTGGCGGGGACACCGTGAGGCCAGTGGCGGCTTGAAGCGGTCGACGAAGCCGGCGGTCGGCGGCCGGGAGAGGGACCTTTCCCGCTCCCAGAGGCGTCGACGGAGGACTACCTGTCCCTCTTTTGGACGAGAATAAGGTCCAGCAGACACAGAGCCCTTCTCCTTTAGTGGAAGGGACAGACCAAAACTCCTTAAAAAGCTGTGTAGGAAGAACCCAGAGAGGCAGGATGAAATGCGCGAGGGAAGATACGGCCCCGCGCCGCCTCCTCTTGAGGCGACCATCCGCTCGAGCAGTCCACTTGAGCCGCCGCATGAGACACACGCCAACCGGACTCCTTGGACTTCACGGAGAAGCGCTTCTCGGGCGGCCCAGTTGCAGTAGGCAGCACGGTCTTCGAGGGCGTGGGCGAGAAAGGGAGCTTACAGGTCCATAAGCCTGCGGGTGGTGCTCAAGGCCTAAGCAGTAGACACACGTGGAGTGTGGATCCGTCCGAGACATCTTCTGCCGCATGGGCATCTCCAATCCGGGGAGTCGATTTGTCCCCGCGGCTAGAGGATAGAAGACTGAAGTCTTTTTTGCAAAATTTATATATAAATCCGCAAACGGAGAATAGGAACCAGTCACAAACGCAGAGCGTTAAGGAGGGAACCTGAGCTTCCAAGCGGTAAGGGAGATCTGGCGTCATGGGGCGGAGCCGAGAGTTATACCACCCGGGTGGGTGGGAGGAGCAAGCTTGAAGACCTTCCGGCAAGATTTAAAGCGGCAAGGATACCTGCCAATGAGTGTGGATGAACAACATATCCATGTCCCTAGAAGTGGCAATTACCATAGGCAGGTCCTCATCCAGGGAAGAGATTTCCAAGTAGGGGGACTCTGGGTTTGTGAAATCCAGATCCTGGAACTCTTCTTCATCAGTATCACCGGGAGATCCACCAGTAGTTCAGGTTCATCTGACAAATAGTCTTCCATATTAGGAGGAGGACACCAGGGTGGCAGTATATCCCTGTCACAGTTAAATCTTTTAGATGGAGGAGCTTTAGACTGGAAAGGATCCTCGGGCTGGGAATAGCACATGGCATGCAAGACATGCTTCACTACCTTGGTAATGTCCCGTTCTTGGGAAGCAGTGGGGGTTGAGAGACAATGGGGGTGATGGAGGGGATCGGATGGGCAGTGTGAGCAGGTCTCGCCTCTGGGAAGAATAAAGCAGGGTCCCGGGTCTCTGTCCACTTGCCCCCTGTAAGATGTCACCTGTGAAGGTGGAGGGGCATTCTGTAAGGCAAAAGCCACTGGTCTGTCTTGTGGAATACAGGAGCTCATCGACGAGCCTGTGAAATTATGCTCACTAAATATGTTAGATGCTTTCGATGGGAGAGGAGCCCCCATCGATGGAGCAGCCGTGTATCTGGCTGATTTTAGGACGCTAGATAGCGTCGTCGATGAGAGGGTATAAGCCCCTGTCGACGGAGCAGGCAAAGCCTGCACAGTGTTTAAAGCGCTGGAAAGTTCCATTGACAAGAGGGTATCAGCCCCCATCGACGAGGAAGACGGTGGGCGACGTGGCCGGGAGTGAGAGGGGTTTTTTTTTCCCCTTTCTTTACCCTGCCAAGAATGAGAACCAGAGCTGGGGGAGCCCTTGGTACGAGCCCCCTGGTTCTCCAACAGATACATTTTCTGCTCCGTAAGTAAATGCTGAATTTCAAGAAACCATCGTCGATGGGTTGCTCTATTAAACTCCCGACAGGAGTTGCAGGACTTGGTATCGTGTGTGGGTCCCAGACACCTTACACAAGCTGTGTGGTTATCAAAGCAGTATATCTTCCTACCACAATGGCAGGAACAAAATAGAGGTTGTTTGGCTGAAGAAGCTTTAGACATTCGTTTTTGTAATCCAGTTCTCAGCAATGACTGCTACACAGAAGTTGAACTAGCTACTGTGTGAGCTGGAGATGGTGGGAAAATGAACTAAGGATACCAGGGACCACCCACACTTATATAGGAAGCAGGAGCCAGGAAGATGATGTCATGTGTGGGTGGTCCCTTGTACAAAACTGCTTGAAGAGCTGCCGTGTCACAGCACCCTCTGCTGGAAACTCCCAGAAGTAATTACCTAGTGCAAGAGACCATTCCATGGAAGATCTACTGTTACAGGCGAGTAACCTGTGTTTCTAGGGATGTGGATATGTTGTTCTTATTCACACTTGTTGGCAGACTCCTAGCAGTTCTCTGGGAGGAGGAGGCAAGGCACACACCCACTTGGGGAACAGAGATTGGAGAACCGAGGCCCCAAAACCAGCATCCCGGTGTGACTCTAGGTCGATGTGGTAATGGGTAATGAAGGTGTTTGCTGACTTCCAGGTAGCAGCCCTGCAGATATCCTGGATAGGAACATCCCTAGAAGCAGCCACTGACGCAGCAGTATGGCGGGTAGAATGAGCTCTTATCCCTCTAGGAGGCTCCTTGCCCACCAATCTATAGCAGAGATCAATGCAGGATGTAATCCAACTACCAGTCGTCCGCTTTGCTGCAGGCCTGCCAGATGTGGCTTCAGCACTGGTGACAAACAGCTAGCGAACCTCTGCCCGAACTTCAGTTGTTCGCTCCTTATAATAAGAGAGCGCTTGTCTCAGGTCCAAAGTATGGAACCTGTACTCGGCCTCCGAGTGTAACTGGGGTAGTACACCGGCAGAGTCAACAACTGATTAAGGTGAAACTCTGACACCACCTTTGAAAGGAATTTCGGGTTGGGGCACAGGACAACCTTGTCCCTGTGGAAGACCAGATAGGGAGACTCGATGCAGAGCGCCTGTAGTTCCCCAGTACTTCTGGCTGACGTGATAGCCATCAAGAAGGCGGTCTTCCACGACAGATGTGACATCTCACACCTGTGCATCGGTTCGAATGGCTTGCCCATGAGCTTTGCCAAAACCAGCAGTAAATCCCAGAGAGGTGGAGGTTCATGCACCGGAGGGGATATGTGGTTGAGGCCTTTAAAGAAATGTCAGACCACCTTTTCCTGTGCCACCGTCTGCTGACCAGCCCGTGCCCAGTAAGCAGAGATGGCTGCCAGGTGCACCTTGAGGGTCACAGACTTAAGACCTCCTTTGAGAGAGAGAGAGAGAGAGAGAGAGAGAGAGACCAAAGGTAGTCGAGGATGCTATCCACCAGACAGGACAAAGGGTCCAGGCCCTTGCCCTGACACCAAACAGAGAATCTCTTCCATTTGAAGGCATAGCACCTCCTGGTCGACTCCTTCCTAGATGCCTCAAATACAGTGAGTACATCGTCAGAGAGACCCAAAGCCTGGAACTCTAGCCGCTCAGGAACCAGGCTGTGAGCTGCAGGGATTGAAGGTCTGGATGGAATACCTTCCCCTGACTGACGGAGATCAGGTCCGGGCATACTGGAAGATGCCTTGGGAACCTAGTGCTGAGGCTAAGGAGATCTGGATACCAGAACTGGCGGGACCAGTCTGGGGCTACCAGGATGATCCTTGCCTTGTCCCTCCTGACCTTGAGGAGCACCTTGTGGACCAAGGGAAGTGGAGGAATGGAACAGAAGACACCTGGGGTCCACGGCCTTGAGAAGGCATCCCCCTGCAGCGAGCCATGCTGAAGGGGGTGGGCATGAAACAGCCTCAGCTTGGTGTTCTCCCTGGAGGCAAACGGCTCCACCTGAGGGGTGCCCCAGTGGGAGAACAGGCTGTGAGCTACCTCTGGATGAGAGACCATGCGTGGCATGCCTCACCCACACATCTGAAGGCATCTGCCAGCTGATTCAAGGCTCCTGCCACATGGATGGCTAGGAGATCTGCCTCCAGTTGGCTCACGAGGGTCCAGATGCAGAGCGCTTCCCAGCACAGAGGCCAGGAGTGTGTGCTGCCCTGTTTTCTGAGGTAGTACATGGTCGTGGTATTGTCCATCTGGACTTGAACCACTTGACCCCGAAGGAACAGAGTGAATGCAACCAGTGCCAGCCGATCTGCTCGGAGCTCCAGCAGGTTGATATGGCATTGGGATTCCTCGGGGGTCCAGAACCCGTGGACTCTGCGATTCCCCATGTGGGCACACCAGTCCATGAGAGAGGCATCAGTCATGAGGACAACCGTTGGCTCAGGGGTCCCGGACAGTCCACCACTGGAGGGTGTCCAACATCTTCTGGGCCACAGTGACCAGCTAATCAAAATGACCTTGTTGCAGGGACCACTGGCTGGCCAGCTCCCACTGAAGGGGGCGCATATGCCACCGGACCCACTGGACCATGGTGGTCAAGGCCACCATGGAACCCAGAAGCCGCAGGTGGTCCCGGGCAGGGCACAATTGCCCAACCAGAAAGGAATGGGCAAAGGAGGAGAGAACCTCTGCCTTGTCTGCCGGGAGCCTGGCTCTGGCTCAGCAAGAGCCAAGCTCTGCCCCGATGAAGTAAATCACCTGTAAGGGCACAAATTCCGACTTGGCCTCGTTGACCAGGAAGCCAAGGCTGATGCAGGTTTGGAGGGTCAGATCACTGGACCTCTCCACCTCCAGTCTGGAGGGACCTGGTATAAGCCAACTGTCGAGACAGGGGTACACTCTGACCCCTCAACGCTGAAGATGGGCTGCCACCACTGCTATGCATTTGGTGAAGACATTGGGGGCAGATAACAGGCTGAACGGCATAACTTGGAACTCATAGAGGGTTCCCTCCACTCTGAAATGGTGGAATGGAAGGATCGGGACATGAAAGAACGTGTCCTGAAGATCCAGTGAGCAGGTCCACATGTCCTGCTCAAGAGATGGTATGCTCTGAGACAGAGTTACCATCTGAAAGGTGCGTGACTTGAGAAACTGATTCAGGTCATGCAGATCCAGAACGGGGCGCCAGCCTCCCCATCCATTTCAAGACCAGGAAGTACCTGGAAATGAACCCTGGGTTGACCGGTGGGTCCGCAACTCTGACCACTACACTACCCTCTTTGCAGAGGAGTTGGGCAGTGTCGTCTCCGAGAACCAACTGAGTATGGGCGGATACCTTTTCCTCCCATGGGGCACAGGCTTGGATTTGGGGGGGGCAGTACTGCTCGAATTGCAGAGTTAGACCCTGGCCAACCACCTCCAGAACCTATCTGTCCGATGCGACAGCGGACCAGGCGGAAAGGAAGTGGTGGAGCCGGCTCCCCATAGGAGGACCCAGAGTGGTCACGGCGGGTATGGGGTTGGCTGCCCCATTCCGTCACTGCACAGGCTTGGAGGATTAACAGCCGGCAGCGGGGCAGCCGGAACCTCTACCTCCCACGGTTTGTCAAGCCCCGGGCTTAACAGGCAGTTCAAGACTGGAGCCTGCCACTGTTGCTGCCCAGTCTGATACTGAGGCTGCTTGGCTGCAGGGGCAGAAGGTCAAAAGTGCTTCTTCTTCTGCGATGTTTTAGAACCCTGGAGTTCTTTTTGGGCGGAAGTAATGGAGTCCAAGGTGGTGTTGAACTTCTCGATATGTTGCACGTGACCATCGATCCCTGGACCGAACACGTCGGCACACAAGAAGGGAAAGTCCGCCAGTTTACGCTGGGTATCTGCCATAAAGGTCGATACCCGCAGCTGGGCCCTGCGGTGCATGGTGACTGCAGCTGCCACTGAGTGGGCACAAGAATCCCCGATATCCAAGACCGTCTGGAGCTGCTGTTTAGCAACAGCTTGGCCCTTATCACGGACCCGCTTGACCGTGGTCTGAAGGCCCACAGGGAGATGAGGAAGCACCTCATCCAGGGAGTCCAGAAGGGCATGGGAAAAATATGCCATGATAACAGCAGAACTCGCCTGTCGAAGACTGAGCGATGAAGCAGCATAGACTTTCCTGGCTGAATGGTCCAATTTTTTTGACTCTTTATTTGGAGGTCTATTTGTGTTTCCCGAATTGCCCAAGTGCCGGAATACAGATTCGGTCACCAAACCCTCAGCCAAGGGGTGCTGTGTAAACCCCGAAGGGGTGTCGATGGGGACCGCGTATTTGTAGGCCATACGAGTGGAAGGTGCAGGGCAAGAGGCAGGGTGCTGCAAAAGCTCTAGGGCCAGACCAACTGTGGACTTGGCCATTGGGAAGGCCTCAGACGGAGAATCCCCTTTCCTGAGGAGATCAGTCAAGGGGTATTCGGCCCGTTTTTCAACGGGCTCCAACATCATCTCTGTTGATTCGGAAATGAGACGGAGGATGCCCATGAAGGATATGGGACTTTCCTCCACTGATAGATTCATCGAGTTATCGTCACAGGGACACGACTGAAGGTCCGAATCCTCAGACCCTGAGTCCCAGTAAAGCGGCCAATCACCTGAGTTGCTCTCGATCCGCTGTGGATGGTTGGGAGTGAGGGTAACTGACAGCCTCTGCGGGAGACCCTGATCGGGTCAAGACTCCTTAGCAGGAGCCCCGTCCTTGAGAAAGGTTGCTTAGGTGGCGGCTCCACCAGAATAGGTGAAGAGGCCAACATCGGCCGAGCTGGGAGGGTCTTCACCGGCTCCGTGGGTGGAGGAACAGTGTCGACCGGCTCCGGAGGAGTCAGCATCGGCCTAGAGGACAACAGCCAGGTAATGGCCAGAGTTGAAGCTGGGGTCAACTTCGGACCAGCGATCATTGGTTATTGCCACATGAGATCCTCATAGCGATGATGCAACTTGCGTCGAAGCCTCTCCTCACCAGAGAAGGACGAGGATGAATGGTGGTGTCACCGCTTCTTGGAGTGACGTTTATGGGATTTCCTCAGCCTCTTGGTCGAGGGGGTCAGATATCTACAAGACAACTGTCAGGGGGACCGACGGGGCTTCTCGGAAGGAGCCATGGAGAACCACGGCTCCTCCACATCAGGGACTATGACCAAGGGTTGAGCACCAGCTAACTGGGTCTCCTCCTAGGTTGGTAGGACTGGAGTCCTATACAAGGAATTATTGGCCTCATCAATAAAGAACAGGTCGATGGGGTCGATAATTTCAACCTGGTCGTCCCCCCGCATCTGAGCCATCTGGCCTGATGGGGGTACCGTGAAGCCAGCGGCCGAAGCTGCAATTCTGACCAAAGTCTAAACAGGAGACTCCTGTGACCGAGATCTCTCTCTGTACCAAAAGCGTCAATGGGAAGATTCCAATCTTGGCTCTCCGTCCTTTTTATGAGACCAGGAGGTGTGCAAACCTGATGGGCCCTCCCCTTTAGTAGGGAGCAACTAGCACATCTCTTTGAAGGAACCGGAGAATGAGGCGCCCAGTTTGAGTAGAACAAAGACCAACAATGAGGAGGACTGTTCAGCGGCATGAGCTGCCTCCTCCTCCTCTTCCTCAAAGACTTTCATCCACTCCAACTGGTTGGCGGATCCCGCAGCCGCAGAGACCACACGATGGGCATCCTTAGATTTGACCAGTGGGTGCAGTTTTTCCAGTCATCCCAGCTGAAGATGTGTGAGGCGATCGTCGAGCACCTGAGGGTGGAGGGCGCGGCAGAGATCGCAGGGCTGAGGGTCATGCACATGGCTCAGACAGTAGACGCTCGTGGAATACAGATCAGTGCAGGACATTTTCTGTCCGCAGGGACACCGGCAGAACCCAGGGGAGGACTTATCCTCCATCGTGGTCGTAATAATGAACTGTTGAGGAGATACTCGAACGAGCTTTAATTTCGGTATTTTAGCAGAAGTTTTGAATGCCAGGGTCTACTTAACGCAGAGTGTAAGGAGGGAACCTGTATCTTCCAAGCGGAAAGGAAGATCTGGCGTCATGCGGAGGAGCTGAGGCATATACCACCCGGATGGGTGAGAGGAGCCAGCTTTTAGACCTTCCAGCAAGATTTAAAGGGAAAGGGACATGCCTACAAATGTGGATAAGAGCAACATAGCCACATCCCTAGAACTTATATATTAAAAAAAATACCACTGCACTACATTCTCAGACTTCTTGGAAACTAGTCTACAAGGGGGTAACCAGACCTTGACAAACTCTGGTCGCAGAGATTTCTCACTTATTTTTTTCCCTTCTTTCTTTAAAGAGGACTAATTTTGAATCTTGATGCTGGTATTAGTCACTTTCCCTGCTGAGCTGCTGATTGAAAAGGTAACAAAAAAGATAAGAAGCCTGGAGAATTGCTCCTGTTGCCACTATTTTTTTTCTTCCCCTCACCAAGGCTGGCAGAACAAGAGCCATCCGAATTCATCTGCCTGCGTTAGGCATGATGTGGCAGGGGAATCTCAGCATTCTGGGAAACTCTCAGAGGACCACAGAACAAATTAGCTGTGTTTCTATTCAGATTGTGCTGAAAGTGCCAGAGTGCTTTTCCTTGAAGAGCTCTCTCCCCAGTAGCACAGCAGACACACACACACACACACACCAGACAGCATTCTCAATCTAAGCCACAAATGAATGAGATTTCTATTCTGTGCTGAACTCGCTGCTATATGATTAGCTCATAAATAAAAATGCTTGCTATCCTTTATAGATAAAGTGAGGAGAAAAAAGAACTAGTACTCAAACACAAACACACAAAGGGCCTGCTTTGGGCATTCCGCATCAGTTTCTCATAAAAATGCAAGGAAAAGCCATCAGTATGAAAGACCATGCAATTCTGCAAAAACAGGAAAAGGTTCCTCATGGTGGCAAGTAAAGGAGCGTTTTTTTCAATCCATATGGGGCAGACACCCTCACATATAACCGTAGGAGCTGCCTCTCCACTATAAGCAAGACAGCAGACCATGCCACCTGTAGTACTATCTGCATGCTACGTACTGCATAAAGTAGAAAATTCAGAATTTCAATTCTGTAGTCATTTCACTTTTGTTTTTACTTTCAGTGTGAAGTGTTTTGAGATCATTTGCATGAAAAAGATTTTACAAAAAACAATTTGTATGACTTCTCCGTGAAGTCAGATCTTACTATTGATTCTCTGACTGCGTAGCCTTATTCGTGACGTCAAAACCCTATCCAGGACAGACTGTGATGTCATAAACATTTGTGAAGTCCCTTAATGATCCTCACTGGTTTTAAAACACACAGAAGGAACACGTCCCAAGTTATTATGAAAACACAAAGAAGACCAAGATAGGAACAAAGTCAAAAACTTACAACTTGTAGTAAACAACTGTTTTAATTGTGTTGTTTTAGCACATACATGTTCTTCAAACACTGATTGATAATGGATACATACTTTTCTTTGATGGAACTCTGTTGTCTCTGTATGGTCCTATGTTGATTTTTAAAAGCAGTTTAGGTCAATGGGATTTTTAACAACTTTTTATCTTGTTTATTTCATGTATGATCTGGAGTTTAAGAAAGTGTATTCTTCCAAACCAACTGTCACTGTTTTCTGATGAAGGATTCTATGTAATCCGAAAGCTCAATCACCTATTTTCTTTTGTAACATCTATGTTGGTCCAATAAAAGGTATCAAATCATCTTTTTTTTCTGGATTATTTGTCACAAGGAACAATATGGCAACAAAACTAATTTTCTGTGATAACTGATAAAAAACACAACATTTTAAGTCAGGCCTGAGCACGTGCCACAACTCTCCTGCTGTGCGTCAGTAGGTTCCGAACGGGATACAAAGGCAAAGCACACTGACCATGGTGGATGGAGTTGCTAATCATTCTAACACAGCAGCACCTCCTAAGGTAACCGGGGAGGCAGCGCAGACTTTGTGGGTGTCTTCATAATGTCAGCCACCAATTCCTACAAGACATCGTCACGGATGCTTATTAGCCTGGGCAGCGGTGGGCTGGAAAACTCAGCATAAACACAGAATGCCTACAGGACTGACGCCACCAGTGCTCGCCCACTGCAGACACCATCAGCAGTCTGGCATTCTCTGTGACTATAATAGTTCTTTGGCAACTGGCAGCATGTGGTCTGGTTGCTGGGACCCCACCATGGAGGGAAACTACAGAGAGACAAAAAGGGCGGAGCTGAATTTGAACTGGAGCGCCCAAATGAGCATGCATACATTTTTTTTTGGGGCGGTGGTGCCTGATGTTAATGCAAGGTTGTTTGGTTAACCATTTTTAAAAGAAAGAAATATATAATGGTTTATTTACTGCATGCTGCTGCCAAGATTCTGTTCTCGCTCAGAGGACTTTGTGATTACTCTTGTTTTCTGCAAAGCTGTAGTTTAAAGCAGCACTGCACATTAAAGTGAAAACAAATGACCTATAGCGTTTTCTTTATAGAGTTCCCTTCTCCTTCCTTGTAAGTTACCCTTCACTCCCCTTCGAGTCTCCTTTAGCATTTATTTACACTAGAAATAAGGATTGAACACTTCACCTAAACATATCAAATGTATTCATATGACTAAACAGATCTGAATACCTGGTCTAGCTATTCTGAGACCACTGCTCCTTTTATTGTCCTGCTCTTCTGTACTTATTACCCTTGTTATATTCTGCCTTCATGTAACCACGTTGCAGCCTATGTCTTACTATATTGCACCTATTGTTACTTTAATTGTATTGATTTCTTGTTATTGTTCATGATTGATCATGCCTTCAGGGATGCTGGACGTATAATTGATCCTGTTCACTGTCCACTGCATTCAATTGTAGTCTCCTGGGTCCTACCTGAAAATGGACATTGACTTGCCTGGTGTAGGAAGGAAGCTGCTAACACAAACTCACAATGTGTGTGTGTGTGTGTGCGTGTGTGTGTTGGGGGGTCACCACTGCAAACCGGAGAAAGGGCATGCTAAAACAGAACAAAAAGGTATAGGTCACATTTTTCACTGAAACATGCACTGCAGCTTTAAGAGAGGCAAAAAACTGGCTACACACTGCAGTGCCAACTAAACCAACCATGATCCATGGTTAGAAAAATGAGGGACCGTACTGTCGTTTGGGTGGGCTGGGGACATAAACATTACAGAGCAAGAAAAGAAATCAGACCACAACACACAGTATTAAATGTCTGATTTTATGAGTTAGCCATCAGGAAGTAGCTGCAGGTATCTGCCAAAACATTTAAAACAACTTTTTATCATCTGTTATACTTTTCTGATTTTGTTTCACCTGAAAAGGCCGTCAGTAAGCCGGACGTGGCTCCAGTAGCTCTGCTACCCCTTCCCCCAGTGAACACAGCTGTGATGCTAACGGAGAACCAGAAGCAGGAAAACTGCTACAGGATTTAATTACAGGTAGCAGAGCTCCAGCTTTCATTAGCATATTTGCTAGCTGTA
This sequence comes from Neoceratodus forsteri, assembly GCA_016271365.2. Classification (NCBI taxonomy): domain Eukaryota; kingdom Metazoa; phylum Chordata; order Ceratodontiformes; family Ceratodontidae; genus Neoceratodus; species Neoceratodus forsteri. Next base: position 150,779,853 of record CM028131.1, on the reverse strand, counting down.
CTGCATCAAATATCAATTCTTTTGCATCAGAATAGTGCCACCTGTAAGTCAAATGAAACACAGTGCACACATTTTTTCACTGACTTTTATATTGCAACATTATAGAAGAAGTTTCATTTTACAAGGTGAAAACTAACAGGTACGATACCCACTGCCTAACGATGCATGAAAAATAGCTTGGCAGGACTAAAACAAGGCATTCTGCCAAGTGATGGAACCAGTTACAAAACTACCAGAAATTAAGCATTTCTTTACAACACTGCATAAATATAGCAAATAAAAAGAAAAAACGGAGCAAAACAACATATTTACCGAGTTTACCCAGATGTGTCAAGAACGATGGTGCTTCTGTATGTACATTAACGGAATTTTCTCAACTGTTTCTTTTGGCTGATTGATGGTGTTGTTCAGTAAAATATTGATCCGTTTCTGTGTTTTCAGTTTGGTGACTGTTGTTCCTCTGAATTGCAGAAGGCTTTCACTAAAAATGTATTTGCGGGTGTGATTCTGACAGCCCAGTAGTGGCATGTTGCACTGACACCGAGGAGACCAGTTTTGAGAGCAACCATGCTTCTCTGTTCATCGGTGGCCCATGGGTTGGGGTACTTCTGTTGGCAGCTCTTCTTGGTCTGGGGAGGTGGATGCCACATTCCATTCATGCAGTGACCTGTAGTGGGCAAGGATGTCAAAATGCATTTTCTCTACAAGGGCGCACTGCAGAGTATGAGTGAACTGTGGCACCAGAGGGTGGAGGGAGGGGAGAAAACACAAACATCCAGTGTAGCAAGGTTGGTGCAGGGATGGGGGTCCATTACCCTTAAACCAACAGTGTTTTTTCATAACCAGTCTATGGGGTATGTGTGAGTGTCCTAACAAGCCTATAGATGTGTGTGTAATTATGCATCTCTCTCTCACATATACATAAAACACACACACACAATGACAATTAGATGTTTTTAGTGCACTTTCGGCCACTGCTTATTAAATCAGTCACAAATTATAGTGAGAAAGAAATAATGTGACCTAATTGGAAATTGAACCCAGGCCCCCGAATACCGTCCTGGTACTCTAACCATTGAGCTACAGGTTCCCATGTTTGGACCTGGAGTTCCCAAACACAATTCCTTTCCCTAGTACTACATATCCTGCAACAAGGAACAATCGAGATGACAACTAAATGTTTTTGGTGCAGTATTAGCCCCTGCTTAGCAAATAAATCGCAACCTTTGTGAGAAAGAAATAGTGACCTTCCAGGGCCCTGGGTTCAAGTCTCAGTAAGTCACATTACTTCTTTCTCACTACAATTTGTGATTCATTTGCTAAGCAGTGGCTAATACTACACCAAAAACATCTGTCATCTTGAATGTTCCTAGATGCAGGATATGCAGTACTAGGGAAAGGAAGTGGGTCTGGGAATCCCAGATCCAACCATGTGAGCTTGTAGCTCAGTGGTTAGAGCAGTGGGATGGTATTCTAGGGGTCTGGTACAGACACAATGTACCCTCTATTATCTGCCAACTTTTGTACAAGAAAAATCTGGCAGATAATCAAGTGTGGTGGATAATCCCGAGAAGGTGCACTGAAGTGTGACTCGCTTCCAGGCATGACCCAGGGGGAGGGCTACATGGGAGAAAAAACAATCACATACTCGGCAAAAAGAGAGTAAAACATGAAGTACATAGGAACAGGACCCCACAAGAGCAATATGAATATGAATATGACAGGCACCCCAGAAATCCAGCCAGGATATTGCAGGAGATATGCAGATGGAAGTAGAATAGATTGGTAAGTAGTGAGCACTACCAAAACACGGACAAGTGGAAGAAGAGAAAGAAACATTAACCGAAGTGCAAACTGCAGGCACAAGCAGGGGGTAAAGTGAGCCAAGAGGAGTGGTTTAAAGAGATTAAGAGATGGGGAAGGGACAAATGTGGGGAAAAATCAAATATTTAGATAGACAGATAGACAGATGAGGCAGTGTTATCTAGTGCTTAGAACTCCAGCTTGGGAACCAGGAGACAGCAGGTTCAAATCCCACTAGAGCCAGATGTTTACTCTGTGACCGTGGTTAAGGCTTTTAACCTCTCACTGTTCCACTCTGCCTATCTGCAGTAATGGGTAGAAGCAGGACCCCACTGGAAATGAGATGCTGCACTTCAGGTGGGAACTACCCGTATATTCCACCTGAGATGTTGCATCTTTTGTGGGATATACCAGGTTAATAAACTGTGGAACCAAGGAGAGAGAGAGAGAGAGGGAGAGGGGGAAAAGAGAGAGAGAAATAAAGAAAGAGATAGACAGGGGATCTATCAAAGGAACTTGTGCTTTAAAGAGCCGACACCTCAAGAAGAACTTTGAAAAATATAATATTTAGATACAAAGCAGCTTATATTTCTCATTAGCTCTGTATTTCATATCCTCACTGTTTATTACTGAGGTCATATGAATGAAAATAGGAGATTTGTTCCTTGAGGGTTCATCAGCTCTCTGTTGTTTCTTCCCAACCTGATGTCATAATACTTTGCTTGTGATGTCATAGTTATTCCCATGGCAATAGATTATGATGTCACAACAGAACATTATAATTTCAAGTAGGGAATAAGCTACCGAGGCAGATAAACTCTAAGGGATAAAAACTTGATTTTGTGGAAATTTCTTCAGTAATAAGTAATTAAAAATGTGAAATATATATATATATATACATATACACACATATACACACACACACGCGTATATGAAATACAAGCTGAACTGTGTCTAAATATTATGTTTTCCAAAATTTTTCCGGCCGCGTCAGCTGCTCTTTAAATGAACTTAACACCCAAGGTCCCAGATGTAAATCACAGCAGATCTTGTGATGTTTATCAATTATAATTTTAATAACATAACGGAACAAAGGCTCCAAATTCAGCATCACCTCCCGTGCTTCACGGGCTGTTCTATACAGAGCATTTGTTGAACTCTCACCAGAACTGCGCTATATACATTGAACATGCTGACATATGATCTGAGCCGTACAGCAGTGCTGACTATTTTGCAGCTTTACACACCTACTCCAGCGATCACCATATCAAACTAAAGAACTCCACTGATTTCTTTTCTGGTTTCTGTATATAGCATAGCACACTCCTACAACACTTCAGCAAGGGCTGAAAATAAGTTTTGCAGGCACTGGTTAGTAGGGCTAGAGAACGAGAAAAATCCACTGGCCAAAAGACTTCTGACAGGCCCAACTGGTGTACTTAATGGAAGGTTATGCCATACATAGATAATGAAAGAACAGCCACCAGCGCAAGCAAGGGAGATGGGAAATCAGTAAGATGGGATGCTGAGGGGCTTTTGCAACAAGAGTAGCTAGAGAGTAGAGTATATGCCAAAAAAAGGCAACAGAGATGCAAGCCAAGTAATAATCAGCAATATCAGATCTGCTGGTTAAGAGACCATGTCTGAGCCGGCCCGATGGCGCTGGAAGCCACACCTCGTGTCACGGGTTCAGGAACGAGCCCGGGTCATCGGGGGTCAGCAGTGGAGAGGGAGGATCGAGCATCCGGAGAACAGCTCTCCTCTCTCTGGGGAGGGATCCAGGCTTGCCCGGCACAGCAGCGGCCCCTGGTGGAGACCGGAGGCACTGCGCAAGCTGGGGCAGCAAAGTATTGGGGCAGAGCTGCGGAGGGTGTCACTAGACGCCATTGCATGTCTGAGCTCAGGGAGGGCGAAAAACAGCAAAATACCCCCGCCGATTTGGTGATGTGATGGTGATCTCCAGTGGCCGAGGCCCACATGCCCAATCCCCCTAACTCTACCCTCTGGGGACTCCTGGCCTCTCTAAGGCACCGAGAGAGACAGGAGTCCTGAACCCGATTCAGACGTCAGGGAGTTGCAGTTCAGTCAGGCGGTGAGAAGCCGTAGGTCCAACGAGGGAACCTGAGAGATGCCCCAGTAGGTGGGTAAAGAAACAGAGTTTAAAAAAAAAAAAAAAAACATGTCTGAGCCAAGGGTCCAAAATGGCATGGGCCCAGCAGCCAGATGGTAGCAGATTTTTGTATTGGGTCAGTAAAAATGTTCCTTTAACTGTCCCTGCTTCCTAGTATTGGAGGAGATAACCTGCCTATTCACCTTCACCAATTCAACTCTCCTCCATTCTTGAAATCTCATCACAAAACATACTTAAGTATCACTTGCCAATCCACCTCACCCGAGTCACTCTATTAAAGTGTATCATGCCAAAATGGGTTTGTGCTATCCACTAGTACTCCAATAACATTATGTATAAAAATCTACTTCTATATTCATTGCAGTCTTTTAATAGCACTTGTTAAACCACTTTAATTTGTATATCATCTGCTCCTTGTAGTTCTACACTTCATTTTAATTTACATATTTTCTTCCGATTACTATTAAAGTGTTTTGTAATTGACTTGTGTGGAAGATGCTAGACAAAAGAAAACCGGATTGTAAAGGTCAACAGCAACAATTGGTGCTGGGGGGTGGGGTGGGGGGCACATTTCTTATCCCCACTGGAGTACATCTCGGACTGTAAACAGACTGGCCATAGCTAATAGGATTGTTCTGTCTAGCCTAATCTTCCGTGTCCCAGTCTATTTCAAACCCTCCAAGAACACCTTAGCCAAGTGGAACATGGTCTGTAACAGCATGTGCCACTTTGTTCTGGTTGCTGCTTGCCTCACTCATCATTGCACCCTCTATTCTCTCCTGGGTAAGCTTCCCCTTCATCCAAGCACTGTTTGCTAGGGGCTGCTTTACTGATGCGCTTATTAGGCTTGATACTCCTCCCTACTTGTGCCTCAAGTTGCAGTCTCCCGACACACTCTACATTAGCCTTTGTTCTAGTGACGCCTTGCTGTTACTGGAATTTAAGTGTACTGAACCACTAAAACGGGTCTGGTTGCCATTTCCTACTCTGGTCCGAAATGCTGGAATTGTCTCCCTTCCTTGCTCAGGTGCTCCATTTCCCACTGTTATTCTAAATTGGCATTATGTAAGCACTGCCATAGCTCAGTTACCTGTGCTCATACTTGAGCTGCGTGTTGCCTGCACTTGCACTACATTACCTGACCTCCAACCATCTGTTACCTATACTTGAGCTGTATGTTACCTGACCTTGAGCTATTACCTATACTTGAACTGTGTTACCTGACCTTGAGCTGTGTTTTACCTATACTTGAGAGCTGTGTGTTACCTATACTTGAGCTGCGTGTTATCTGACCTTGAGCTGTCTATTACCTGACCTTGTGCTGTGTTACCTATACCTGAGCTGTGCATTACCTGACCTTCAGCTGTGCATTACCTGACCTTGAGCTGTGGGTTACCTGACCTTCAGCTGTCTATTACCTGACCTTGTGCTGTGGGTTACCTGACCTTGTGCTGTGTGTTACCTGACCTTGAGTTGTCTATTACTATACTTGAGCTGTGTGTTAGCTGACCTTGAGCTGTGGGTTATCTGACCTTGAGCTGTCTATTACCTATACTTGAGCTGTCTGTTACCTGACCTTGAGCTGTGGGTTACCTGACCTTGTGCTGTGTGTTGCCTGATCTTGAGCTGTCTATTACCTATACTTGAGTTATGTGTTACCTGACCTTGAGCTGTGGGTTACCAATATTTGAGCTGTGTGTTACCTCACCTTGAGCTATGTGTTACCTGTACTTGAGCTATGTGTTACCTGACCTTGAGCTGTGTTACCTATAGCTGAGCTAAGTGTTACCTGACCTTGAGCTGTGTGTTACCTATAGCTGAGCTGTGTGTTACATACTCTTAAGTTGCTTTCTGTGTGGAATGTTTACTGTGTGCTGACTTTTCTGGAATGTATTACTATACTGAAGAGGTTACTAGTTAATGTTCTGCAATTTACCTGTTGGTTTTCTCTGTGTAACTCCCGGGATGTTCCTGGAAACAGGCACTTATTTGCCTAGTTTATCTGCCTCGTTACCAAACCCGACATAACTACATCAATAAATACAATGTTCCATATGATATGACGAATAAGACAAAACTTGACCCTAAGTTCTAAACAAAACAAAACACAGAAGTTAAGCATGGGAAAATAAATCTTTGAAGTACAAATCAACTGGCCCTGTGGCGTGGAGGGCATAGGAGCTGGGCGCCTCACCTCCTATCACGTCGATATCTGAGTTTGGGAATGAGCTTGGGCTGCCGGGGATCGGCTAGGGGAAGGGGTGGGGAGAGGATGGAGCACTCAAACGACTGCCCTCCTCTCCCAGGGAGCGAGAACATGATGCTCTGCTTCTAGACTGCCATCATGTGGCGGAGTGGTAGCTGCTAGCTGGCGCATCTTAGAGAGGGATTCCTGCAGCCTGCACGCACGTGGCTCTACATGCATGTGCACCTGCATCACTGCATTCTGCCAGACATAGGGGGAAAAAGAGAGAGTCTGGCTCTAGTAAATGAAGCCAGGCCTGCCATTAAACCTGCGCTACCACCCAGGAGCACCTACTGGACTGTGGCCCAAGGGACAGGGAGGATGGACCTCCCTCCCTTCCCTTGGCCACACCACAGGGGTAACTAGATAGCTCCTAGGGAAGGAAGTTCCAGTGGGGTAGGGGTTGGGGCTGATGGTTTACTGGAGCGAGAGTCACAGAAAAGCTTAGCAAAAGAGGCCGGCCCACTGGCACTGCAGTTAGACTTCCGCTTGTGATGCTGATGACCTGAGACAGGAAGTGATCTTGGGTGTTGGGTCGGCCAGGGGGGAGGAGGATCGAGCATCCAAGGGACTGCTCTCCTCCGGGGAGGGGTGGGATCAGAGCCCGGCATTAGCCTGGCCCCTTGCGATGGCTGGGGGTCACATGCTGGGGTCTGTACACAGGGTGAGTGGAGGCACAGCAGACACCCAGCGTGCTGTGTATGGATGCGTTCGATGCTCGGCCACTGGTGCCACTGCATGCTACTGCATCCACGCTCGGGGAACTGGAAGGGGGATGCAACCAAGATCCAAAAACCCTCCACTGCCGCGCCCACTGAAGGATCCTCAGATGGGGAACCGGATCGGCACGTATGCCTGCCACCAAGCTGCCGGCAGTGGGGCGCAAAAATATATTTAACAAAAAAAGGATAACTCAAAACCCAGGACTGTTAAAAAAGAGTTATAAGTCTGGCTACTAGTCATGGGCTAGCAACAATTCCTCTCAACACCCTTGATTTTGCCTTAAAACATTACCCTAAATTTGCCATTTCTGTCACTAGAGAGTAAGGATTAGAAGCATAACATATAGCTTGACAAGTGTGTTACAGTCTAGTTCTCCTTCAGAAAACTAGTTTTACATCAAGCCACACAATGTAGGAGGCTTAACTGATAACTTCCATTTTGTAAGAAGTGTCCCTGATTTTGGGTCACTTGTCCCTGATTTTCTTAAACCATGTCCCTGATTTGCATGGCTGGTTGAGAGGTGTGCCAGCAACTCTAGCATGGCAGGAGGTTGAGAGGTATGCTAGCAACACCATCAAACCTTTAACTGCTGAGTCTGCCTGTTGGGTAAACAATGACATTCACAATATAGCATCTATAAGAATGTACCCCAAATGTATTGGGTGGTGCATTCAAGCACAGCAGTTTAAACAACAATTATGGGTGGTTGTAGTGTGTGGCCTTGTGGTTAAGGCAACAATCTTTTATCACTGGTAGTTGAGGAGTTACCAACTCCAGTTTTAGAGTACATATGAAATGCCTTTGGTGGCTTCCAATCAGTTCCTAGAGGACAGCAGTTTGAATCACGTCAACACCCCTACAGTCTGACCCAGTGTGCAGTCTTTGCTCCCAATGAGGCTGCAGAACAAATGAGCACAGAGGCTGCTCGTGGGCGGTACACTGGGAGACAGTGTAACCTGGTGGTCAGAGAGTAAACCTGGGGACTTAGGCTAGGTAGAAGAATTTACAGGTTTACTTAGCAGTGCTATTAACCTGTACCTCTCCTTCCTATATCTATCTGTCTCTGTCCATCATCTTCCTTTCGTTTCTGATATTACTCTGATATGTCGTACTGTCCTACCATGTTTGGGGACCAACCAGTGCATCACAAAACAGTTACAAGGGTCACTGAATGGATATAAAAGATAGCTGAAAGCCCCTGTCTGAAACCCAGAAAGATACCATAACTCAACTGAGGAGCAAAATAAAAATACATAGAAACAGCACAAAAGGGATAACAGCGTAGCCAGATTACTGTGGCTATGCAATGTAACAGCAGTTTACAAATAGCCAAATAAATGTAATGACCTTGTGGCCTAATAAATTTCTGGCTAGGACAAAGTACTGAATATAAAAATGCGGAGGCCAGAAACCTGCAAAGAGAGGTGCTCCCCTGGGAGGGTGCATGATACTTCATACACAATTGTGGTATAAATAATGGACTCTTTGGGGAAATGGAAGGTGGGTTGAGTGTGGCTCTATGGAGTAGATACCCTAGAAGATCAAGAGTTACTACCTGATAAGTAACTACCCATCTCCTCTATGCATAGTTCAGGGCCCAGCTACTTGAAAGATTGAGAAACACAGAATTTGTCTGCAGAGAGGGACTGCTTGGCCCACTCTGTCTGCCCAGATGGTCCCTGCCTAGTTGTCTATGCAGACCATTCACTTATTCGTGGATGACACAGTGCTGTAGCCAAGTCGTCCCACACCAAAAGAAGCTCGTACTGACCTACAAAAAGATTTCAACCTCCTGCAACTCCAACTAATCGATAAAAAACTGCTATTAAATGCTAAGAAAACTAAAGCCATGTTATTTTCCCCTGTGAACTACACAAGTGCTACTGACTCCTTCCCCCCCCCCCCCAATAACCACGATGCTGGGAGAGTGCTTAGAGTACGTTCCGAAATTCAGATATCTTGGGGACTGGATCGACTGTAAACTCTCCTTCACTGTCCACCTGGAAGACTTGCTGAAAAAAATTTAAGGCAAAGACTTGGCCTTTTTTTACAAGATAAGAAGACTTCTTACAGCAGATGCAAAGAAACGACTAGTCCAAGCCACGTTCCTGTCCTTAACTGACTACGCAGACTTCATATGCAGTAGCTGTGCGGCTTCCTATCTTGGAAAACTGGATACGCTCTACCACAGAGCTATACGCTTCATTACTGACCTCCCCTTCTCTACCCATCATTGCGCACTATATGCCGACACGGGTTGGACCTCACTTCACTATAGGCGCAACTTTAATTCAGCACTCTGGACACTTAGAGCCCTCAGTGGCAAACTCCCTCAATACATTGTCACCTGTCTCCAATTGTGCCCAGGAATTATTCCCTTAGAAGCTGCTCACAACTTCTGCTAAATATACCCAGGGCACTCACATGAGTCGGGAGAGCCGCCTTTGGAATCTCACTCCCATCAATATGGAATAAAACCCCAAAAATACTTAAGCTGAAAACCCCGGTAAGTACCCTTTTGTCCAAAAGGCTTTACCGAGATGGCATCACGGAAATTAATGGTCCCCCTTGAAAGCAAAACGTAGTATCTGCGGTGAGAAGGGCGGATAGGAATGTGCTGGTAAGCATCCTGCACATCCAGAGCGCACAGCCACTGTTCCGGCTGAACGAGGGGCAGGAGGCCCTGCAGGGAGAGCATCCTAAACCTCTTGTACTCCACGAACAAGTTCAGGGAATTGAGGTCGAGAATTGGCGTTACGTCTCCTGTCTTCTTCGGGACCAGGAAGAAGTGGGAATAATAACCCGTTCCCTGAAAAGGAAGGGGAACGGGCTCTACTGCCTCCTTCAGCAAAAGTGTTGAAATCTCTTCCTGGACCAGAAGATGTTCCTGACAGTACGACGACCTTGGGGGAGGGTGTCGAGGGGGTTTCTGAAGAAACTCTATTGAGTGTCCTTCTGCGATCAGCTGGAGCACCAAGGAATCTGAAGTTATCCTCTCCCAACCCGGGAGGTGGAAGGAAAACCTCCCTCCTACCAGTTCCTCTGGAAGGCCCAGAGGCTGTGGGAGAGGAAAGGAGTCAGGTGGTGCGGGGCAGCTTTGCGGCTGAAGCATCCGCTGCTTTTTTTGGGTGGAGGGGGCTTGGCAGCCGGAGGGGCCCGGCATTTATTGGCCCACTTACCCTGGGGTTTCACCTTTTGCCGATTCTGCCTGTGAAAGGGAAGGCGCTGCGTTTGATGGAGGTGGTACATGGAGTCCACAGACTTAAGTGCAGCCCCCTTTTCCTGCAGTCCAGTGATGATGTCCTTGACATCACCACTGAACAGCACCGAACCCCAAAAGGGTGCATCGTGGATAGCAGACTGCACTTCCGGGACCAATCCTGACACTCTGAGCCAGGCATGACGCCGTAAGCCTACGGTGAAAGCAGAGCTCCTACCAGCAGTGTCCACTGCCATGCGTATGTGTACAGAAACGCGTGCTGACTGGCAGAACGTGCAGAGCAGACGAGGTCAGCCACTTCCTGTTTGACTTGAGAGTCAGGAAGGGAGTCCAATTTGGATTCCACCTCACTAAGAATAGCCTTCTGGTAATCCCCCATGTGACAGACATAATTTAGGGCCCTAATTCCCAGAGTGGAAGAAGCAAAGATCTTCTTCCCATACTGGTCCAGAAGACGGGATTCTTTGTCCGGTAGAGACGAGCTCAGATGTTTCAGGTTAGCTGTCTGGCCATGAGCGGCGCTAATCACGACCTAATCAGCTCAAGGGTGAGAATCTAGAAAGTCAACACCCTCAGAAGCCTGATATAGCCTGTTCGACTTCCGAGGAAGCACGGCTAAAGCCGATGGTTGCTTCCAAATAATGGAAACAAGATCAGCGTGAGGCTCAATCCAGGGTGGCACCAAGGAGGAGCTGTCTCGGGCAGGTCCAGATGCTCAGCGAGTTTCTTACGCTGTGGATCCGGCTCCAAGGAATGCCACTTGTGAACCTCCTGGATTTTGAGCAGCAACTCCGTAAAGGAAGGATCCCCCAGAGTAGACTTCAGAGGAGTTCTAGGCCTGGGCTTAAACTGAGAGCATGGCTCGTCGTCCAGCTCGGAGCAACCGTCGGAGTCGTCCAAGGTGTCCGAGGAGGAAGAAGATGAAGAAGAAGACTCCCTCTCCTGGCGTGGGGGAGGAACAGACCCCTTGGAAGGTCCTTGGGGAAGCGTATCCTGCCCCGCCCTGGAACCAGAGGGCTCGCCCCTGGTGTCCGGAGGTGGGGAGGGAGTCTGTCGTTGCGGACATAAGGGAGCCGGAATAGACACCGTCATCGTGAGATGACTCTCCACCAGGGGGCCAGAGTCTCTTCAAGTCCACCGCGCTGAGGGGCGGTGGAGGAGAAGGAGGAGGGGATACAGGTATTGATTGAACCCATAGGAGCGTATCCATAACCCGACGGCTGGAAACCCGCATTGGGTATTGAGGCACTGGTACTGCGCGCCGGATAGGCCGGCCGGGTAGTTGGGCGTCAATATCATGGAGCCAGGTAAGACTGCTGCCAGATACCCAGGAACCGGGGTCTGCTGAGACGGCCTGCCGGAGGGGCCCATGGGCGGCCTGGAGCAGAAGGCCTGGTGGGCAGAAGGCCCACGCTGGAGCCGCATCCAGGAGTGGGATGTCGCCCGGCGCCGCAAGACCGCATCGGGCCGTGTCCGGGGAACCGACACGCCAGGTCAGTCGCCCAGCGGGGCGGACGCTCAATGGAGGTGCAGCAGGAACTGCACGCCTGGGGATGGAGGGGAAAAATTCCCGGGGTCAGGCTGAGGAGACCCAGGGTCCCCGGAGGGCAGCGAAGGCTGCGGGGAGCCAGGAACGGTGGACGCTAGAGGGTCCAGGGTCGGCTCAGCCGCCGTACGGGCATCGGGCAGGCCAATGTCCGACTTATCAGCAGAGTCCGGGTGGACACGGGAGGAGCCAATGTCCGACTTATCGGACCCATCGCCCAAGGCAGGTCATGAAGGAGGAACAGCCTGGTCGGGTGGAAGAGGGGCCATGCGCCGCCCCGAAGGGTCAGGCGACTTATTGACTGACTGTCTCCGTGCGGGAATCAGGGGAGCTGACGTCCGGCTTACTGGAGTCGCTCGAACCAGTAGGCCACACGGTGGGTGCTTTACTGGGAGCGGAGGCCTCCAATAGCCCGGGGGCGCCCGAAGTGCTCGAGCGTGAGCCAGACGGGCAGGCCGACGCCACCTTGGAAGCCTCCAAGGTGGCCGTCACGGGGCGGTCCCCCTGAGGGGACGTTACCTGTAGCACGGTGACTCCGGAAGAAGACTCTGTGGATGAGGAGCCCTTATCCTGGTGCTTCTCCTTGTCTTTCTTCTTACGATGGCCTTCGGAGGAAGTGGACACCTGCCGGAGCTTTTTTAACTCCTTCTCCATGGAGGACATTTTCTTCTTTAGTATGTGGGCCTCCAGGGACTGCTGCCTCCGTCTGCGGGTGGCGTCATTGAATTTAAGGCAGTGCTGGCACCTTTCCACCTGATGATTCAGGCCTAGACAGAAGAGGCACTGGGAATGGCTGTCCTTGTGCAGGAGTTGGGCGCCGAACGAGTCACAGTTCTTCTTTTGTGCTCGGACAGTGTAGGGGACGACATACACCGATGAATGCCTGATGACTTGGTCGAAGAAGCGAAAAAAAAAAAAAAGGGTAAAAACTACCGACAACAGAGCTGACTAGCGTTGAACTTTACCGCAAGGTGCTGACACGACTTAACGGCGGGAAAGAACTGGAAGGTGGGCATGGAGGACCGCCCCTTTATACTGACGTCGCATGATGTCGGTCACCTGACATGGGGGTGGTCCCCCGCCAGAGACTGCTGGCTAGAAATTTTTCCGTGGGGTCCTGCCGCCTGCCGGCATCAGTCCTATATGTAATTACCTACTGCAAGAGCCCTCTCGAAGTAAGATCACAAATTAGGCTCTTCCTAGTGTTGGAATATGCTCCTTGGGGGCCTGCCCCACCCTAAAGGTCCCTTCCTGGGTGTAGGCCATGGGAACACAGGAGGAGGTAAGCCCTAGAGAAGAGGTGAATTGGGCTGGGTGTGCAGATGGGAACATAGCTACCTAGGTAAAGTATAATCAGTAATTTTTCCAAAAGTGCAAGTAGGGTAAGCTAGAGATTATATGCTGCTGAATAACAATGAGGAAACACTTGGTAGTGCCCAAGAAGGGATACAATATGGCCTCTCAAGGACAAAACATAGCATGCCGAAGCGTATTAGCAAAGACAGAATTTAAGAGCCTCACAAAGTGTATTTGATCAAATCAGCCCTTAGCTCGGTCTTAAAAGTCTGATGCTGAAGTTGGGGCTGCCCAGACAGTGGTTCCACCCAAGTGATCCCACTACTAAATAAACAATCCGCTGGACAAAGAGATCAGGATTCTTACTGTAAGAGGGAGCCTAGTGATATAAGGTTTAAGTTACCTACACTAGGTGCCTGTACATAATTTCAATGTATTTTTATTGCACTATGTATGAAAGTATTACCTCTGCTGTCCTCTGTTCTTCCCAACCAAGGTGGCAACTGGAAACGAGCCTACCTGGGCTCCGTTTACCAACCTGGTAAAATAAGTTTTAAGTAAAATAAATTAATGAAGGAGTGTGGGGGTGTTGAATGGACAACTGCTTACATTTTATTTTGTCAATAGTGGACCCCATTTCAGTACTGAATCAATATCTTTATTTAGCCAGGCAAACACCATTGAACAAGCTCATTTGCAAGGTGGACATGTGTCAAACAAGGTCAAAGTACAATACATTTATATACAGACATTTATATACAACAAATAATACACTCAAAAACAATAGCATAGGATCAGGTTGAGGAGTTAACAAGATATAAACAACATGTACGCCACAATATTTGGTGGAAATGACAAAAGTAACTGGTTCGTGATAACAGGAGATAATTAAACATTATCACTGCCAACATTGCCTAGCACAAACCATGACGCTGCATTCAGGCTTAGAGGGGACATTGTGAGAAAGCTACAAGGGGAGTTAGAGGTTATGGGGTGAGGTAAGGGCCACGATAATTCAAGGGGTGCTAGGACAACAGGGCAAGGGGATAACACATGGTGAGAAGTCAGGCAGGGTAAGAAAGAGTAAGTGGAAGAGAAAAGAAATAAGGTGAAGGGAATATAGGATTGAGAAAACCAGAGGACCATGACATGGACAGAGCAATGCAGAGAGCAGGGTAGACGGCAGACACCACGTCAGGCTAGGAGTGGGGGAAACAGTTGCAGGGTTCCTTAACAGCACGGTATATAATGTCTTTAAGGTGGTGAGACTGACGGGATGCTCAATTTCAGTGATTTTTGCAATTTGTTCCATAGGGATGGCAGCACAAAAATTGTGGCGGCTCTCCCAAAGCGTGTATTAGCCCTAGGAACTTTCAAGGAAATAAAGGAATAACTTCTCAGTGCATAGTTTCCTAACAAACTTAGCAGAAGACAGTCAGATATTTTGGGGAAGTTTTCTGGTAACAGCTCTGAAGGTCCAGAGTGCAGCATTTCTGTTCCGCCTGTACTGAAGGGAAGGCCACCCCACGGCTGCATACAAAGAACAATGATGAGTGGAAAGGATAGGGTTGCCACCTGTCAGGTTTTTTACCTGGGGATCAGGTTTTCAGGGTCCCTATCAGGTTTTCTCTGTGCTGGTCAGGTTTTTGAGCAATTTTGAGTGCTCACATACTTTTGAAACAGATTTTGTCATATCATTCAGAGGTTTCAGCTACATGTCCAGGTTACAAACAAGTTATGTTGCCAATACAGCCTTTCGTTTGTGGAAGCAGTCAACCTGGGAGGTATAAAGTATGACCATTAGCACTTACTTAACCTAAGCTTTTCCACTGCATCTTAAATTGGCATAGCAGCAACGCTGCCCCCACCTTTTGTAACAGTAACACAGTCAGTTGTCTTCCACTTTCATTTGCTGGTAAACATTTTCATCTCTAACAGAATGTAGGCATTTTTAAATGTTATAAATTATTTTTTTCCTAAAGAAAAAATATGGTCACTTCTTTGGCTTTGAAACAGAACTGTGAACATAAAAAGGAAATGGAGCCAGAAAAAGATATAAAGTGTACATTATAGGAAACAATTTCTTTATGTATTATTATACAATGGTAAATAAGAATGCTGGGCTCTGACTGGTCAGTCTGGGACTGGACCCGTGATGTTATCTCAGCATAACATCACGGATCTAGTCCCAGCACGTACAAGACCGTATCAAATGTTATAAGAATCATGCCACAGCCCATGTCCAAGTTGCCCACACTTGGCATGGCTGCTGTGGCTTTTGCCAGTACTTGCTCATTTTTTTTTTTTTTTTTTTAAATAAATCACTCCTTCCAACAGCCACTAAAAAGTCCAACACACCCTCCATGAATTAAAACTATCCACATTAACAGTGCCACAGTACACCTTTCCTATCTAGCTTCGCATTTTAAGACCCATTTTAAACAAACTAACCTGCCATTACTGCGATCGCCCCAACAGTCCCCACTTGTTTCCCGACCCAAAGACAGTAAGTGCGTGACACAGTGCTTCGGTAAAATTCAAAATAGATACATCGTTTCTTCACTTTTTTCCTCTCAAACACAGCATGACTCTAGTGAAACAAGAAAACACTCCACGAACAGAACAGTGCGGCAGCGCAAAAGAAAGATTTTTTTCACTCCCTCACATATCCGATCCATTTCCAGCTTCTCACAGCTGTCCGGTGAAACCTCTGCCGGAACAAGCAGCCACTAAATAAAGCGGGAGCAGCAGGGGGTTCGGGGGATAGAGAATTAATCTGCAACACCGGACAGTGTGACAACGGCACCCGCGCTTGCAGTACACAAGTGAGATTTGCGGGTGGGGGGACAAAATTAAACTTACTGAAGAAGCCACTGTAAACAGCATTGGAACCAGAAACAAAACAAAAAATGAAAACATAGAAGGGAAAAACAAAGTGGCTTAACAACAATACAGCTGAATACCACAAAAAACGACAAGGCACAGGTTACTGCAAGGACTGAGTACTGCAAAGCTATAATTACAATGCTACAGCTCCACCTACTGGCCAAATCAATACATTTGCACTATTTTTTTTCTTTGAAGTAAACCTACACAATAAAAAAACTGCAAAAATCTAGTTTTAAATGTATCTTTTCCATCTTTTTATTTTTTTAAACACATGAGCCATTTGTATAATAGAATAATGCGCCCAGGTGTCAGGTTGATATCGCTACTTCTGAGGATATTTAGACCGCCCATGGCCCGTGTCTAATCACCCCAGGTGTGATAGTTTCAGCACGTCACACACCCTGTCGGCATTATTCTTATTATATACCACACATATACAGCTGTATGCTATTTACAGTATTTCCCTTGTCTCCCCTCAGATCATATCTGTAAATGAGATTTCTTTTATCTCTGTTTTTCCGGTAAACCAATGTCAATAAATAAATAAATACATAAGTATATAAATAACCAGGAAGAATCTATGAAAGTAACTTTAACAGGTACACTACAGTATCTTAACATTTTTGTTTAATTGCTGCTTTAAGGGTTATCTTTTATTGACATAACAAATGGCCTTCTAGGGGGAACAGTGCATGATGAGTCATGAAAAGGGGTGGGGCTAGGGGCGGAGCTTAGGATCCGGTTTTAGCCTCATACAAAGGTGGCAACCCTAGAATGGGGTAGGCCAGTTATAAATCTCAGGGCTCTGTGATACAGGGAATGGAGTTCAGAATTCTGCCCCTAGTTGCTGGTGGTACTGTAAGCCATCAGAGCGGAGCCATGTGTGACAGTGGACAGTGACTGCCCCTATCTCTGTATGCGACGCAGACTTGGGAGGCATCATAAGCAGCCTTTACGTGGAATTTATTAAATTCCTTTCCTTTGGCTGCCACAGACATTAAAACAGCACCTTTACAGCCCTTTCCCCCCAATAACACCATAGAAGCCTTCCCTGGCCCCTATTCATAAGCTGACTTAATTTTAATTTTTAAGTGCCCTATTTTGGAAGGGAAGAGATGAACAGGTTACTCACCTGTAACAGTAGTTCTAGGAGTGGTATATGTTGTTCATCCACACTCATTGGCATGTCCCCTTCCACTTTAAATCTTGCCGGAAGTCTTCAAGCTGGCTCCTTCCACCCACCCAGGTGGTATATACCTCAGCTCCGCCCCGTGACGCCAGATCTTAGCCTGCCAGAAGCCAGGTTTTGTGCGTCTGCAGCCAGGGAGGTTGGGTGGGTCCGTGTGGATGAACAACATATACCACTTCAAGAACTACTGTTACAGGTGAGTAACCTGTTCTTCTAGGAGTGTGGATATGTTGTTCATTCACATTCATTGGCAGACTCCTAGCAGTTCAGGAGGAAGGAGGCAAGGCGCACACCCCCTACTTAGGGGACAGAGATCGGAGAACTGAGGCCCCAAAACCAGCATCCCATTGTGACTCAAGGTCGATATGGTAGTGGGTGATGAAGGTGTTTTCTGACTTCCAGGTAGCAGCCCGACAGATTTCCAGGATAGGAATGTCCCTGGAAGCAGCCACCGATGCAGCAGTATAGTGAGTAGAATGAGCTCATATTCCTCTGGGAGGCTCCTTGCCCGCCAACTCATAGCACAGACCAATGCATGATGTGATCCACCTTGCAATGGTCCGCTTAGCTGCAGGTCTGCCAGAAGCGGCTTCAGTGTAGGTGACAAACAGCTGTGAACCTCTCCCTGAATTTCGGCCATCCTCTCCTTATAATAGGAGACAGCACATCTCAGGTCCAAGGTATGGAGCCTGTACTCGGCCTCCAAGGTGTAATTAGGGTAATACACCAGCAGAGTTAACACCTGGTTAAGGTGAAACTCTGACACCACCTTCGGAAGGAATTTGGGTGGGGGCACAGGACAACTTTGTCCCTGTGGAAGACCAGATAAGGGGAGTCCACTGAAAGTGCCTGGAGCTCCCCTGTCCTTCTGGCTGATGTTCAAGTTTCAAGTTTATTGCAGGAAACTCCGTTGAGCAAGCTCATTCACAAGGAGGTCCAAGATCATAATAATAGCCAAGTGGCTTGTTATAAAAAGACAACATATACAAAGTAACATAAAAAAACATATACACATAGGATTGCTATACATCAGTTTATAACGTGATAGCCACCGGGAGGGTCATCTTCCACGACGAGTGTGACAACTCACACTTGTGCATGGGTTCGAATGGCTTGCCCATGAGCTTTGCCAGTACCAGCAGCAAATCCCACGGAGGTGGAGGTTCACGCACTGGAGGGGATATATGATCCAGGCCTTTGAAAAAGCACCCGACCACTGTCTCCTGCGCCGTCGGCTGACCAGCCCACGCCTGGTAAGCAGAGATGGCTGCCAGGTGCACCCTAAGGGTAGATGACCGTATACCCCCTTTGGAGAGAGACCAAAGGTAATAAAGAATGTTAGCCACGGGACAGGACAGAGGGTCCAGGCCCTTGTCCTAACACCAAATGGAGAACCGCTTCCATTTGAAGGCATAACTCTTCCTGGTTGATTCCTTTCTAGATGCCTCCACCACAGTGTAGACATCTTCGGAAAGACCCAGAGCCTGGAACTGTAGCCGCTCAGGTACCAGGCTGTGAGGTGCAGGGACCGAAGGTCTGGATGGTATACATTCCCCTGACTGAGTGATATCAGGTCTGGGTGTGTACAAAGCTGTTCCGGGGGCCAGCAGCTGAGGCTGAGGCTGAGGAGATCTGGATACCAGAATTGGCGTGGCCAATCTGGGGCTACCAGGATCACCTTCGCCTTGTCCCTCCTCACCTTGAGGAGCACCTTGTGGATCAAGGGAAATAGAAGGAAGGCGCAGAGGAGGCCTGGGGTCCACGGCCCTGAGAAGGCATCCCCCTGCAGCGAGCCCTGCTGAGGGGGGCAGGCATGAAACAGCTTCAGCTTGGTGTTTTCCCTGGAGGCAAACAGGTCCACCATCGGTTTGCCTGAATGGGAGAACAGGCTGTAAGCTACCTCTGGATGAAGAGACCACTCGTGGAATGTCTGGCCTTGACGGCTGAGAGCATCCGCCAGATGGTTCGAGGCTCCTGCCACATGGATGGCTAGGAGAGCTGCCTCTAATCAGCCCACGAGGGTCCAGATGTGGAGCGCTTCCTTGCACAGCAGACGGGAGTGCATGCCACCCTGTTTGTTGCGGTAGTACATAGTTATCGTGTTGTCCGTCTGGACTTGAACCACTTGACCCTGGAGCTGAGGAGCAAAAGCTGACAGTGCCAGTCTGACTGCTCTGAGCTCCAACAGGTTGATGTGGCATCGGGACTCCTCGGGGGTCCAGAGCCCGTGGGCCCCGTTGTCCCCCATGTGGGCTCCCCAGCCCATGAGAGAGGCATCGGCCATGAGAACGACCATCGACTCGGGGCGGACAAATGGGATCTTTTCCCTGCAACTGGTCTGGGGCGGTCCACCATTGGAGAGTGTCCCACATCTTCTGGGTTACAGAGACCAATTGGTCGAATTGACCATGGAGCTGCGTCCACTGGGTGGCCAGCTCCCATCGAAGGGGGCGCATGTGCCACTGGGCCCAATGGACCACCGAAGTGAATGCCGCCATGTAACCCAGAAGGCGCAGAAAGTCCCGGGTAGGGCACTACTGCCCAACCAGAAATGACTGGGCAACGGAGGAAAGAACCTCCGCCCTGTCTGCCGGGAGCCGAGCTCTGGCTTGACAAGAGTCAAGCTCTGCCCCGATGAAGCCCATCACCTGAGAAGGCATGAGTTCCAACTTGGCCTCGTTGATTAGGAGGCCGAGTTGGGAGCAGGTCTGGAGGGCCAGATCCCTGGATCTCTCCACCTCCTGAAGGGAGTGACCTGCTAGAAGCCAGTCGTCAAGATTGGGGTAAATTCTGACCCCCCTCCCGATGCCATAGATGGGCCGCCACCACTGCAATGAATTTGGTGAAGACCAGTAGAGCCGATGATAGGCTGAACGGCATGGTTTGGAACTCATACAGGGTCCCCTCGACCATGAAGGGAAGGAACCGCTGGTGGGACAGACGGATTGGGACGTGAAAGAACGCGTCCTGCAGATCCAGTGAACAGAACCACATGTTTCGCTCCAAGGATGAAATGATCTGGGACACAGTGACCATCCGAAAGGTGCGAGACCCGAGATATTGACTCAGGTCGTGGAGATCTAGAATGGGGTGCCAGCCCCCGTCCACTTGGGCACCAGGAAGTACCTGGAGACAAAGTCTGGGTCTGCTGGAGGATCCACCACTGGAGCTATTGCCTCCTTGAGGAGGAGTTGAGCAACGTCGTCTCGAAGAGCCGACTGGGTGTGAGCGGATATCCGTTCCTCCCGAGGGACACGAGCTCAGCTGGGTGGGTACTGCTCAAACTCTAGAGGCAATCCCTGACTGAACACTTTGAGAACCCACCTGTCCAAAGGGACTGCGGACCAGGCAGAAAGGAAGTGGTGGAGCCGGCCCCCCACGGGAGGGCCCAGAGCTGACGTGATGGGAGAAGAGGTGGCATCCCCCACCCTGTCACTGAGCAGGCTTGGAGGAGGCTCCAGGACCTGAGCCTCGGCCTCCTTTGCGGGCCTGTTGGGGTCCAGGCTTGGGCCGACTGTGCCAAGCCTGAGCCTGCTGCTGATGCTGGTGCTGCTGCCCCCCTTGGAAGGAGGACTGCTGAACCGCAGGTGAAGAATGCCAAAAGGGCTTCTTCTTCTGGTTCTTGCATGAAGAACCCTTGGCAGAAGTAGCGTCCAAGGTGGCACTGAATTGTTCTATGCGCTGAAGGTTACCGGCAACTCCTGGGCCGAACTAGTTGGTCCCAAGGAAGGGCACATCACGGAAGGAGGAGAGCCTCAGCTAAGCCTTGCGGTGAGAGGCAACTGCGGCAGCCATCGAGCGGGCATAAGAATCCCCAATGTCCAGGGCTGTCTGGAGCTGCTGTTTGACAACAGCTCGGCTCTGGTCTCAGACCTGCCTGAAAATGGTCTGCATGTCCGCAGGGAGATGTGGGAGGACTTCATCTAATGACACGAGGAGGGCATGGGAGAAGTGTGCCATGATGATGGCCGAACTTGCCTGATGAAGGCCCAAGGAGGAAGTCGCATAGACCTTCCTCGCCGAATGGCCCAAGAGCTTGGAGTCTTTGTTGGGAAGTTGGTCAGTGTCAGCAGAACTGCCAGTACGCCTGAACACAGAGGCGGTCACCAGGCTCTTACCCGAAGGGTGCTCTGTAAACCCCGCAAGGGACCCATGGGAACCGCGTACATGCAGGCAGATGGCGCTGGACAAGAGGCAGGACCTTGCCAGAGTTAGAGTGCTGGACCAACAATGGCCTCGGCCACAGGAAAGGCCTCCATTGGGGTGTTCTCTCTTTAAGGATGTCCGTAAGAGGGTACTCTGCCTTTTTCTGGATGGGTTCCAGGGGCATCCCTGTGGACTCAGAGATTAGGCGAAGGGTCCCTTGGAAGGAGGAAGGACCTTTCTCCATCCCTAGGCCAACAGACGACTCATCATCCCCAGAATGAGAGTGAAGCCCAGTGACATCCAAATCCGAGGAATCGGGATACAGTGGCCTGCTGCCCAAATCACCCTCGATGCGCCGAGGGCAGTCAGGGTGACCAGTGACTGATAACTGGGAAGCCCAGTGTCCGTCTGTCTTCTTCAAGAAGCCCTCCCATGGGCTGCTGTAGGCGGTTCCTCCACACCGCAAGTGGAGAGCCAGCTTAGGGCCAAAGAGGTGGATTTGCCGCCGCGGGCAACAGAACCAAGATTTTGGCTCCAGAGGGTTGGCTTTGGCCTAGGAGGTGAAAGCCAGGTAATGGCCGGGGAACGAGCCGGAGTAGGCTTATGCCCAGACAAGATCGGCTGTTGCCACATGAGGTCCTCATAGCGCCGCCGGAGTTTCTGCCTGAGTCTCTCCTCATCCAAGGTGGACGAGGACAACTGATGGTGTCGCCGCCTCTTAGAGCACTTATGGCTCCTCCTCGGCCTGTCGGTTGAGGAGGTTCTAGACCTTGACCAAGATCGGGCGGGGCGACTCGGTTGCTTGGGAGACACCGGCAGGACCGGTGAAACCCGGGGGGTCCGGAACTGGGTCCTCGATGGGGACACCAGTGGGTTGGGTCTCCTCATCGGGAAAGACAAGGACCAGAGTCCTCTCCAAAGAGTAGTCAACTGGGATCGGCGAGAACGGGTCGAATGGGTCGAGAACAAACTCGACCTCATCGGCCATATCCTTGGTCGGCTGGCCCGACGGAAAGGGGCATTAAGCCTGCGGCCGAAGAAGCAATCTCGACCGAGGTAGAGACAGCATGCTACTGGGATTGAAACCTCTCTCGGTCCCAAGAGTGCCTTCACCGAGATGAAGACTTGATCAGTTCCTTCTCCCTCTTATTGGATCGGGAGGAGTACGAGCACGCGGGCGCCTCTCCCCAGGTGGGAAGAGACTGGCACAATTCCCTGAAGGAGCCAGAGAAGGTGCAGCCCTGGTTGAGCAGAACAAAGAAGCTTTGAGAGTCCACAGGACGTGTGGCTTCTTCCTCGAATGCCTGCATACGTTCCAATTGCTCGGCATAACCCGCAGCCACGGAAACCGCCCACCTAGCCTCTCTGGACTTCACCAGAGGGTTCCTCTTCTCCGATCTCCCCAGTTTCAAACGTGCAAGACGGCTGTCCAGGACGTTGGGATGGAAGACCAAGCAAAAGCTGCAGGACTAGGTGTCATGGCCGACACCGAGGCAGTAGACGCATGTGAGGTGGGGATCGGTGCGCAACATATTTTGGCCGCAAGGACACTGGCAAAATCCGGTGAAAGATTTCTCTTCCACGATCGATGATGCGAAAAGGTGATCGCTAACTTGGACGATTTTTAATTTCGGTAAAACCAAAATTTTGAAAGCCAGGGCCTACGAAATGCATGAGCATGAGGGAGGCATCCTGGATCTTCCAGAGGAAAGGAAGATCTGGCGTCACGGGGCGGAGCCGAGGTATATACCACCCGGGTGGGTGGGAGGAGCCAGTTTGAAGACTTCCGGCAAGATTTAAAGTGGAAGGGACATGCCAATGAGTGTGGATGAACAACATATCCATGCTCCTAGAACGTTATTTTGGCTCTGTGGAGCCACGCTGATCCATTCCACTTCCTGGTACCTTCAGAAAGTCTGATCCGGCCCTGCACTATCATGTTTGCTGATGTCACTACATACGGACAGCGGGGACTGCATAGAAATGAATGGGGCTGGTTTTCAAAGTTTGTTTACGGTATTTCAGAAGGTCATAGTGAACAATAAGGGCACTGCTCCACTAACAAGGTCCTTGTTAGTTGACCAGTGTCCTTGATTTGTCCACGATGGCCTTTGAAATACCAAAAACAGACTCACTGGCCCCATTTATTTGTATGTTGCACGCTCCCGCGCTGTCTGTATAGTGACATCAGTAAATGTGATAGCGCGGGGGTGGATCAGACTTTCCGAAGGTAACAGGAAGTGGAAGGGATTGGCGTGGCTCCAAGGAGCCAAAATACAATCCCTTCTCTTCCAAAATAGGGACACTTCAAAATGTAAATTCTGCCAGCATATGAACAGGAGCCATGTAAGGCTTCTATGGTGTTCTTGGTGGGAAAGTTTTAAATTACCAGGATAGCTGCTCTTTAACTCAGCCTTCAATACCGAGTCCAATATGTTTCAAGTGAGTGTACATGCTACGTTTCAAACACGATGATCACATTTAGACATAGATGGCCATTTGCTATGCAAAAACTAAGAACAGCTAAGGCACAGACTCCCCCAAATGCAAACACCTGTATATTCTACAGGGCTCCTCGAAAGTGTGGGAGATAGTGGTGCTGATAAATGAAAATTACGTACCTACCGTAGTTCTTGATCTTCTCTTGTATCTTCACCATTCATTACTGCTTGGGGTTAAGCCGGAGGTGCGCACCCGATACGGGAGGTTTGTTTTTTGAGTTGGCTCTAACGGCCTGCCCTCGAGGGCGCGATGCACTGCGCCATGCACGAGGGACGGCCGCTAGGAGTCATGGACTCCTCCTCCATCTCAGTTCTGTTAGCCGGAGAGGCAAAATAAAGTGTGAGAAAAAGAAAGCGAGGCAAGAGAGCCAAGGGATAGAAAAAGGAAAGGAAATAAACTGAAAAGGAATAAGCGAAGGAGAATAGACAGAGGGAGAGAATTCCTACCTAAGGGACGGAGGGCCTCCTTTCTGGGCGGCTCTAGGGAGGAACAGAGAGAGAGAGGGAAGGAGAAAGAGAGGAATGAAGGAAGAAGAAAGAAAGAGAGTGGCATGTTGAGAAGGAGAACAGTGCCCTCGTAGCAGTGTTGGTTGAGAGGCTTATAGGCTCGAAATTAATGAGGGAGCAAGAATCCCCATTGGTAGGACTGAGGAGAGGTTCCACCGAACCTGCTAAACAGACCAAGAGAGGCAGAGTCTCAGGACTCTCAACATGCCAAGTCTCTTCATCCCAGTTGAGGGCTCTTGGACTGACTGAGCAGAACCTGTTCCGGAAGAGCGCCCATCAAGGAAGAGGACTAAGTTCCTAGCACCTTGATAAGTGCTACCACAGAAGACAATGGGAAAAACTAAGCCTTCTCAGAAGGCAGTTTGTAAGAAAAAATAGAGAGGGACTCAATCAGACTTGCCATGACAAGACAGACAGAGGCTTGAAGCTGACAAGGTCAGCCAGCAGCTGTAAAGCTTTTGAAAACAATGCCTGCAAGGGATCCTAAGTTGAAGGTGCCCAGACAGGGCATGGCCACCAGGCTGTGGAACAACATCACCTGAGGAGGCAAGGAATTGCACCGTAGGGCAGTCAGAAAGAGTTCCCTCAGAATTAAAGAAATTTGTAACCGTACTCGTTCCTCTTTACCCTGAGGAAAAAAGGGTGTCCAGGGATTTAAATAATTGATTAGCAGTTTTTGTTTTTTTTCTTTCTTGGGACTATACTAACTGTACAGACAGTATTTACACAGAGTCCCTAGAAGTGCTGCGCCTGCCAAACACGGCGAGGCAAGAGCCATGCATCTCCCCAACGACTCAGCACTTTTAGGAGCAAAACGCCAATCAATCTTAGAGTGAAGTAAATCCCTGGGATCCATGCACCAAGAATGTGAAAAACAGAAAAGTTTTTTTTTTTTTTTTTTGCATAAAGGCCAAGGGAGTAAGAGGAACGAGGCGGGAGGGGGAGAAGCCACAGAAGGAGGCCACTGAGGGGAAGGTGGGGGTATAGTAATGAATGGTGAAGACAGAGAAGATCAAGAATTACGGTAGGTACGCAATTTTCATATCTTCCTTGTCAATCTTCACCATTCATTACTGCTGGGAGAGTACATAAGCCCTCCCCTTAAAAGGGGAGGGCAGAACCCTGAGGAACAAGACCCCCAGCCTCCTGTTGGTGAGAAACAGAAGGGAAGACCCTGGCTAGTACAGAGAGAAGCCTATGTGGGAAAGAGCTAGGAGGTGCCTCCGAGGGCGGGGAGGCGGAGGAAGCCCTGCAAAAGTCTCCTAGCTCTGGAGGAGAAAAGACGGGTCCCCCGGAAAGCGGAGCGCATCACCCTACGCCGGGCCAGAGGTGACAACCTTGATAGACGAAGCCATGCTGTCCGCCTAATGCAGATCGTTGTCCCCGCAAGCCTGGAAGCCACCTCACTGGCGTCGTAAGATGCCCTTGCTTGGTGTCTTGCCAGCTCCAGGCCTATAGCGGAGAGGGCAATAGCTTGTCTGGTTTGCTCCGTATCAGGAATTGATGCTAGGAGCTGGGAGAGCATCGACCACAGATGCCGATTGTAGGCAGCGTGGTGAGCCTGATGTGATGCAATACAAGCCACCGCACGAGAAGAAGAGAACACTCTTAGCCCCCACCGGTCGAACTGTAGAGAATCCGGATCTGCTGGGCGGTCGTGCGCCAGGCAGCGGCGCCCGGAAGGAGTCTCTAGGTACACCAAGCCCGAGGGCGGGTTGGGAAGAGTACCCAGGGATTCCGAGGGGGCACAATACCTATGATGGCAGTCAGCCGGGGCTGGAGAAAGGGCGGCTGGCAACTGCCAGGAACGGATAGACGCCTCCTGGAAGGGGATAGGCCAGGAAGGTACCACCAGGTGTTGGGCACTGAATTCTCCAAAGAATTCACGCGTCTCCCGTTCGGTATTGTCTCTCCTTACATAAGAGATTCGAAGGTCCCTCACCATCCTCGAGAGGAATCGCTGATATTCAGTGAAATCAGCATCGGAAGAAAGATGAGCAAGGGGTTCCTCTCCCTCAGAGGAGGAAGACGAGGATGATGGAGAGCTCGAATGTCCAGAGGATTCCTGCGGCGGTGGGGAGAGTCGAAAGACCCGCTCATGCATACACCTAACGTAAGAGGGGAAGGCCGCCGCAGAACCCCTGAACTGCTCCCAGGATAACGGACCCATAGGACCGACATGGCCTGGAAGCCGGGGGTGGAAGCAGAGGTACTGGAGAAGGGCACCTCACGAAGAGCAACTGATCTCTGCCAGGACTCTGAAATCCGGGAACGCGAGCCCGAGCTGGCGGGATCCCGGACAACAAACCAGGCCGCAAGACGGAACCCTGAGAAGTGATGCCTGGGGCCAGGCAGGGAGAACCTCCCTGTGCAGACCGGGACTGCATGGTTCTAGAAGGGCAGTCCACAGCAACGCCACTGGAGGCACCCTAGAGCCCAGGAGGGAAGAGGGGGGTTCGTGCCTCGGCTCCTAGCCACCCCACCAGAGGCGGCCGACAGAGACCGGGGCCCCCGTCCCCTGCCCCTCAACCCCTCGGACTCCGAAAGAGCCCTCCTCCTCGACTGCAGTGTCCCCGCACCCCCAGAGGAGGCAACAGCACCCGGGAGGGCAGCTGCCACAGGTCCCCTAGGAGGGGGAGCCTCCTCCTCAGTCCCCACCACATCACCCCCCTGGGACCCAGGGCCACCCCAAGCCCGAGAACCCTCAGGGAAGGACGGGAGAGGGGACAGTGGAAGAGGCCCGCTGCGCGCCTGGCACCCTGTGCCACCGGGGACCCTGACTCCGAGGTCAGGGTGCCAGGATGGAGTCCACATCAGAGTCATCGGCCTCCGAAGGCAGGACCAGCAGAACCTCAATGCTGGCAACTCCGGGGAATCCCAGCAGGGCAGCACCTTGAATGGCATGCAGTGCCAGGGCGGCGCCGACGACCCCCGCCCACCCAACAGCCAGGCCCGCCCTACCTCCCCGCGTACCAGCTAGGCCACGCGCGCCGCTCCCGCGTCGGAACCTGACTCCAGCGCCGCGAGAAGAAATGAGCCCACGGCACCTTGGCGGCACCGGGGCTAGCGTAGCCGCCACGGCGCCGTCTCGATCACCGCACCGCTGGGACCAAACGGCGCCCGGAGGGTGGCGCCGAGGTCCACCGTGCCCGCCCAGAAATCAAGGGCCTCGACACTGGAAGCTGCACCTCCGGGAGGTGACTGCCGAGGCGTGTCACTGCCACGCCCTGGGGACCACGACGCCGCTACCCCACGAAAAGCCTCTTCGCAAGAGAAGAGGAGGAAGTCCTCCTCCACGGATCAGATAGGCCCGGAGGGGACCCGGGAAGGGCCTAGAGACCTTACCTGGGAATCCCTGGAGCGACGCCGTCCCCAGAAGGTCGGCGGGGCCTTGCCGAGCTTGAACGCGTGGACTTCGAGGACACGACGGTCCATGGAGAAACAAGCGTCGCACGCGTCCATGTCGTGGTTGGGTCCCAGGCAACGGAGACAGACATCATGCCGGTCCGAGACGGAAAAATGCCGGCCACAGGAGCACCGACGCATAGGGGCGCGGCCCGCCTTCGACTTACGCCTTGCTCCAGAACCGGACATGATGCGAACTAACTGAGGAGAAAAAGTAGGAAAACACTCGGCGCCGTAGATAGAAATAAAAGGCGGTCTTACGGTATTGCGTCGAGTGGAAGTCTGAGAACACGAGATGAGGAGTCGGACGTAATCCGAACGAACACTATACACTACCGCTTAGCAGGTGCAGCCTCGACGGGCGGAGAAACAGAACTGAGATGGAGGAGGAGTCCGCGGCCCAACGGCTGCCCGCAATGACGCAGTGCGCCGCCTCGAGGACAGCGCCAAGTAGAGCCAACTCAAAAAACTCCTGTGAGTAGGCCGCCTCCGGCTTAACCCCAAGCAGTAATGAATGGTGAAGATTGACAAGGGAAGATCTGTGGTGCCATTATTGTTTTTTCTTTCCCTAGCACCCCTGCACCTCACCTGGAAACTTCTGTCTCCCAGAAAGCCCCTTTCTCACCCTTGGAACCTCTGGTGACCAGTGCTCCTTTCCAGCCTTCACCACCTCTTAACTCTGGCCACCGAACCAGTAACCTGCAGCTTATCCCACAAAGGTGGGACCCCAAGAGGCCACATGAGAAGTAGTTGAACGGAACTGCAAAAAAGATACAGCTGAAGAAGTCTTAAGTCTCCACGAGCTTGCTGTGTGATAGAATGGTGGGGAAAAATGGAACTGGGGCAGGTAATCTTATTTTTGTACCATGTATGGTGCCATAAGTTGGTGCTGTGTGCTTGGGCTGCGGGTCACAAGATGTTCTGGTTTCTGCTGGCTCCTCCTGCTTTTGGTATAGGATCAAAGAATGAGGTCCTATGAAGGAAATAATCTCTAAGCTGCTGAGCTTGCCTTAACCTGGCTTGATCTCACTTACCTTTCTTGTGTACACTTTATGGCTCCCGCAGCGATCCACGGTTTGGGAAACCCTTCTGAACACAGTGTGCATGAAAGGTGCTCACTGTACAAAACCAGGCTTCATACCTTCCTTTCCTTAGTTAGCCAATGTGGTAAGGCTGTCTGCACTGCACCTGCATAGTAGCTACCCACCTCTACCTGGCCTGGGAACACACGAAGGTGGATAGCAATCCTGCACCTTTTACAAGTAGTAGGTTTTAGTAGGAAAACGTCTGCATGGCACCGTATCTAACCCATGCATAAAGGATAAAGTTACCCCAATCCCTTACCTTTCATCAGCAATAGTTTCACCACTTAAATGTGAAATAACACAAAATAAAATAATCTAGCCATTTTACCTTCCCCATACAATTTCCTCACAATGCCCCACAGCAGTGACTGGAATTATTACGCTAACATGCCTTAAAAATAGATTGAAAAAGTAAAATTAAGAGAACCGTTATGGGTTGTCAAGACATTCTGCTGTGTTAGCAGCTGCCCAAGCTGGACCCACCGCTGCTCATTATATTATAAACTCCATACAGACTGCTGGGGAATGTGCTACACCTCTTTTACTTGTAATGCTAATAACTTGGTGATGAGGACAAAATAAACAAACAGCCGCCAGCTCTGTGGACTATACACTCCATGCAGAAGCAAGAAAATGGCGAGGAGGTGTGTTTCTTCACTTAATTATCTGCTAATGATTTGTAAATGATAATTTATACTCAGAGGATTTGGGATAATTTGTCCTCCAGTGGGTTTCGACAGTCTGACTCAACACATGCTGCTCTCAGTGCAGACAGCTAATACCTGCTCAAGCTGCCCTTGGGGAGGTAGGAGGCACCAAGCTGAGGGAAGCAGGAGTTGTCAAAAATATAACTTTTTTACACAGTTATCCCCCTCAATAAGGACTGAAAGGAATAAAAAAAAAATCTTCAATCCAGATGCAAGTGTAAACTGAATGTCTTTCCAGAATTTCCACGGGAGGGGGGGCATGAACTAAAGGAGCGAGATGTCTTTTGTGATGGCTTGCCCCCTTTCTTTCCATCAGCCCTTTCATTCTACTTCTCTTTCTGTGTATGCCTTTAGTTGACCCTCTCCCATCCCCACTGACAAAATGTTGCAAAGGTAACAGCACTGCCGACAACTAGGGCTGCTTTTAAAGAGAGGTGCTGGTCACCAGCAGACCTCAATTAGACAACATTCCAAAATAACATTTAATTTCAAGCTACTTTCTTTACTGATAACATTTGAAAAGCAATATAATCTAGAGGTTAAAGCAGTGCAGTGTCAGTGGCTCAGCTGGCTGCACACTCATTACCGAGTCTGGAAGATTAGGAGGTTGTGAGTTCTAGCCCTACACCAGGAACATGGGGGTCAAAACCCAATACTGACATACTGTAGTGCAGTATGAGGGGGTGCTGCACTCCTGAGGTGCCATCTTTCGGATGAGACACTGCATCGAGGTCCAGTCTGCCTGTTCTGGTGGTTGTTCAGGAGGATCTTAAAGATCTCATGGCACTTCTCAAAAACAGCAGGGAACTTTTATTGGAATAGTAAAAAATCAGATGTACAACATAAGAAAGTGAAGAAAAGCAATTCTTACTACGGATAAGCTTAACATAAACATCCTACCCCAGGAACCATAATGCTAACATTACATGAATGTAGTTAATACATACAGTACTGACTCAAGGCCGGCCCGCTAGCGCAGCGGTTGGATTTCCGCTTGCAACGCTGACAGCTCGGGGTTGGGAATGGACCTGAGAGTCAAGGGCCGGCTGTCATTGCCGTCCCTGCCCCAGGAAAAAACATGGAAAAAACTGTCCCCCCTGCGACAACCCACTCAACTCCGGCGTCCGCCAGAGGTCCTGCTCCGGCCCCTGACCCGATGCGCGGGCTTGCCAACAGTGTCCGTTGGGAGGAGCCTCTTCGGCCCGCCCAGGGGGCAAGCCTGCATGGGGTGGAAGGCAGAGACGGATCCGAGATAGGGGAATCGAAAAAACAATACAGTATTGACTCACATACGTAATAAACCCCTTCTTACAGTAAAAGAAAAAAGTTACTGAGCACCAGACCTGAACAGTGATAGTTATAAAGAACAGGGGCATTTCCTCAGGTGTCCTTGACAAACTTTCCTCACTCCCTAAAATACCACAGATCTGATTCAATGTGTGTATGTGTGACCCGACCATGGCGACGCCAACGCGGCACATCTGACGGTGGGGGAAAAAGGAACTGAGGTAGAGGGTTCAGGCACTGCTGTATACCAGTGGGTGTATGCAGTGACACGTGCGTGGGGCCTAGTCTAGGGCCAATGAATTTCCATTTACAAAAATGATACGGTGCCATTCTATTTGACAAAATCTTTAAATTCTTTTTCCCCCCTAAAATTGAGGGTAAATTGCCATATTTTGTACAAAAATTTAGCTCAAAATGGGTACAACTGCACGAAAAACTTGTGCAAAGTTGGGTTGTAAATAATGTAAACATAATTTTTCATGAAACAGTGACTCCCAAGTGCTGGTTTAAAAACATCAAATTCTGTCTTTTACCAGTATTTCCTGTCGCAAACGGAAAATCACTGACCATATTACTTGCACTTCCAGCCCTCCAAAAAGGTTCTGGCTACCATGGAGTCCTAGCACCTCTGGCTCAGACCCATTAGTGGGAATCTATGGAGAAGTGTGATTCTTGGAAGATTAACTTTTTTTTTTTTTTTACCTAAGGCCAGGGATAATGTGAAAAAGGCCTGCCGCCTCCTTAACGCTGCCAATTAAAAATTCATTCATTCATTATTCATCAAGTGAAGATACAATTCATTTTACCCGAGCTCTGCACCACTGATAAATGGATAAGAGATCTATAATAATTCCATGTGCTTAATTCTATTCTGAAATAACTTAATAAGCAGGATTCCCACCGACAACAAGAGAAAATAGCTACTAGTAAAAATACTGAAGTCTTTTATGCACATCAGAATAAATACTTGCAAAACTGAATCAACTATCAGACTGTACTTAATGTAAAAATGTAGTCTTCAACTGACCCTGAGTTTGTACCCAAAATTCTTCGTGCCCACCACCCAAAAACTGTTCCTCCCAACTAATCTGGACACAGAATACCAAGTTGCTTATATGGTTTTTACTGCATGTGATGACAGAATGTTGTTTCTACTTACTAGGACTTCTCCTATAGCCTTGATCAGGACATGGTTAAAAGCAAGCTGATTTCAGATAATTTATTTATTTATTTATAATATTCTGTTTATGCCACCGTCTGTCTTTGGCTTTGGTACCTCTCAGGAACACTCACAGTGTAGCAGTACCCTGTACTTGTGCACACATGCCTGGGCTCCACGAAGCCTTGGTTATACCCCTCCCTCCCCCCAAGTCAGGGTGGGGGACGCACCCCCGATCATCAGGTGGTATTTAGTCGGTAGCACACGGTCCAGCTACACCGTGGTCCATGGTCGTTAAAGCAAGAGCCATGTTTTCAGTTTCTTCCCATCTCCATCGGTTGTGCTGATGTCAGGGGTGGACATATGCACTAGGTACTTGCACACACTGACAACTGGGACGGCCCCATCCTCCCTCGTTCCTCCAGCTGCACCACCACTTGGGGTCATCAAGGTGGCAGTATCACGGCAGAGGATGTTAGCCAACCTCCCCAGAGGAGGACAGCATCCGGAGGGAATAGTCAATCTTCCAATCTGCCAATGACTTGGGCTAGTTTTCAGAACCAAGTGGCCAGTATCACAAGGGGTAGCCCCATCACGGTAACGACTGGCCAATCCTAACTCATTAAATTTTTCTTGGTAAAATAAAATGTTAAAACTTACAGTAACAAGGGGCATGGCTGAGCACTGTTGTTCAGCAGACAAACTTTTGCTCAGCTCTGCATGCCAAAGATATTACCTGACAAAAATAAATGATTAATTTACCAGCAAACGTACAATTTTACACGCATTTAAGAGAGGAAAAAGTTCTGATTCCATTCTGACCCATTGTTTCTACTGTTTGAATCCCACTGTCCCTTTCCCCCAGGACGTGCCATGAAACAAGCATTTAGTTGCTCAGTGTACCTTTCCTGTTGAAACACTTCAATAAATAAAATACACATTTACACCATGGTTTAAACGAGGCAGGCAGATGGGGGATGCTCCAAAAATCAACAAGCATCTGGGAGTCAGGCTGCAGCTGAACATGTGGGTGGGAGGAAAGGAGAAAGGGAGGGAGGGAGGAAAGGACTTATGTTTTATACAGTGCCTTTCATACAACCTGTATCCCAAAGTGTTTTAAAATCTAGGAGAGAGAGCAGAGAGAATATTTCTGCCATTTGATACACGGGGAGAGATAAATACAGGTTACTCACCTGTACCAGGAGTTCTAGGAGTGGTATATGTTGTTCATCCACACTGTCTGGCAGACTCCTAGCAGTTCTCCGGGAGGAGGGAGGCAAGGCGCACACCCCCTACTTAGGGAATAAAGATTGGAGAACCGAGGCCCCAAAACCAGCATCCCGGGCGTGACTCAGGGCCGATGTGGTAATGGGTAATGAAGGTGTGCTGACTCCAGGTAGCAGCCTGCAGATTTCCTGGATAGGGCGTCCTGGAAGCAGCCACCGATGCAGCAGTATGGCGGGGTAGAATGAGCTCTTATCCCTCTGGGAGGCTCCATGCCCGCCAACTTGTAGCAGAGATCTATGCGGAGGTGACCACCTGCTTATCGTCCGCTTGGCTGCAGGTCTGCCAGGTGCGGCTTCAGCGTAGGTGACAAACAGCTGGCGAACCTCTCCCCGAATTTCAGCCGTGCGCTCCTTATAATAAGCGAGCGCCCTTCTAGGGTCCAAAGCATGGAGCCTGTATTCGGCCTCCAAGGTGTGACTGGGGTAGAACACCGGCAGAGTCAACACCTGGTTAAGGTGAAACTCAAACACCACCTTCGGAAGGAATTTTGGGTGGGGGCGCAGGACAACCTTGTCCCTGTGGAAGACCAGGTAAGGAGACTTGATGCAAAGCGCCTGGAGTTCTCCCATCCTTCTGGCTGACGTGATAGCCACCAAGAAGGCGGTCTTCCACGACAGGTGAGAGAGTTCACACCTGTGCATTGGTTTGAATGGCTTGCCCATGAGCTTTGCCAGTACCAACAGTAAATCCACGGAGGTGGAGGTTCTCCATCGGAGGAAATGTGATCAAGGCCTAGCCTGGCATGAACCACCTTCTCCTGCGCCACCGACTGCTCCCCGGCCCCTCGGAAGCAGAGAGGTACTGCCAGGTACCTTAGTCGCTGACCTAAGCCCTTGACTGGGAAAAGGACTACAATAGTCCAAGATGCTTGCCAAAGGACAGGAGGAAGGGTCCAAGCCTTGTCCCGACACCAAATGGAAAATCTCTTCCATTTGAAGGCATAGCATTTCTGGTCGACTCCTACGGGATGCCTCAACAACATTGAGGACCTCGTCGGAAAGACCCAAGGCCTGGAACTCTACGCTCCAGGAACCAGCCGTCAGGGTGGGATTGAAGGTCCGGATGGAACACCTTCCCCTGATTGACTGAAAGCAGGTCCGGGCGAGCTGGAAGCTGCCTCGGGAGCCTGGAGCTGAGGCTGAGGAGATCTGGGTACCAGAACTGGCGAGGCCAGTCTGGGGCTATCAGAATCACCTGCGCCTTGTTCCTCCTTGCTTTGAGAAGCACCTTGTGAAGCAAGGGAAATGGGGGAAGGCGTGAGAGCGGCCGGGGTCCACAGCCTCGAGAAGGCATCCCCTGCAGCGAGCCCTGCTGAGGGGGCATGAAACAGCCTCAGCTTATGCTCTCCTGAGGCAAACAGGTCCACCTGAGGTGTGCCCCAATGGGAAAACAGATCTTGTACTACCTCCGGCAGGAGAGACCACTCGTGAGATGCAGCCCCTATCCGGCTCAGGGCATCGGCCAGGGTGTTGGAGGCTCCTGCCACATGAATGGCTAGGAGATCCGCCTCTAAGCTGCGCACGAGTGACCAAATGCGGAGAGCTTCCTTGCATAGAAGCATGGAGCACGTCCCGCCCTGGCAGTTCAGGTAGTACATGGTCGTGGTATTGTCCGTCTGGACTCGGACCACTTGACCCCGGAGAAACGGAGCAAAGGCGGACCGCTGGGAGCTCCAGCAGGTTTATGTGGCATCGGGACTCCCGCGGGGACCAGAGGCCGTACGCCCGGTGTTCCCCCAGATGGGCACCCCAACCCATCAGAGAGGCATCGGTCGATAGAGAGACCGTCGGCTCAGGGCGGACAAACGGGATGCCCTCCTGCAGATGAGATGGAACGGTCCACTACCGGAGAGCGTTCTACATCTCCTGGGTCACCATCACTAGCTGGTCCAATGGATCGCAGCGTTGTGACCACTGGCTGGCCAGTCCCCACTGAAGGGGGCGCATGTGCCAGCATGCCCAACGGACCACGCTGGTACAGGCCGCCATGAGACCCAGGAAGTCCCGGGCTGGGCGCGATTGCCCAACCAGAAATGATTGGGCAAAGGAGGTAAGAACCTCGACCCTGTCCGCCGGGAGCCGTGCTCTGGCTCGAAGAGAGTCGAGCTCTGCCCCGATAAACAGAATCACCTGCTTCGGCTCGAGTTCCGACTTGGCCTCATTGATGAGAAGGCCGATTTGAGAGCAAACCTGGAGGGCCAGATCTCTGGACCGCTCCACCTCCTGTCTGGAGGGGGCTGCTATCAGCCAATCGTCCAGGTAAGGGTACACCCAGACCCCTCGGCGCCACAGGAAAGCTGTCACCACTGCAATGAATTTGGTGAAGACCCTGGGAGCTGGAGACAGGCCGAAGGGCATGGCTCGGAACTCGAAAAGGGATCCCTCCGCCGAAGCGAAGGATCTCCGATGTGACGGACGGATAGGGACGTGAAAGAACGCGCCCTGCAGGTCCAGACAGCAGAACCACACGCCGTGTTCCAGGAATGGTATTATCTGAGCCAGAGTGACCATCCTGAAGGTTCGAGACCTTAGGAACTTGTTCAGGTCGTGTAGGTCGAGAATGGGGCGCCAGCCCCCCGTCCGTTTCGGAACCAGGAAGTACCTGGACACAAACCCCGGGTCTGAGGGAGGGTCCGCCACCTCCCTGATCACCTCCTTTTGGAGGAGGAGAGCGATGTCGGCCCGATGAGCCGACAGTGAGGCTGCGGACCCCGAGGCCCCGAGTGCGACGGCTCTGAAGGGCGGGGCCTGCTCGAATTCTAGAGGCAGGCCTTTTCCCACCACCTCCAGCACCCACCTGTCCGTGGTAATAACGGACCAGGCGGAAAGGAAGTGCCGGAGCCGTCCCCCCACGGGGGGAACCTGGGGTGAGGTGACGGGGTTGGGGGCGACACCCCTCAGCCCGTCACTGGGCAGGCTTGGAGGAGGGACCGGCCGAGGGACCTCCTGGGCCTTTACCTCCCTGCTTCCTGTTGGAGGAAGCCCTGGGCTTGGGTTTGGGATGCCAAGCCCGAGCCTGCTGGCCCTGACGTTGCTGGGCCGGACGCGCTCGCGGGGAAGGACGAAAGGGCTTAGGCTGTGGTTTGCGGCCTTTGTCCTTCTGAGCGGAAGAGACCGAGTCCAAGGTAGCATTGGACTTCTCGATCCTCTGCAGGTGACCTTCCACCCCAGGGCCGAAGAGGTCAGTCCCCAAAAAGGGAACATCCGCCAACTTGTGCTGGGTATTCGAAGTAAAGGTGGATATTCTCAGCCAAGCCCGATGACGCATAGCCACTGCGGCCGCCACAGACCTGGCACATGAGTCCCCACTGTCTAAAGCAGTCTGGAGCTGCTGTTTGGCCACTGCCCTGCCCTG
The DNA here is from genome assembly GCA_016271365.2 of Neoceratodus forsteri. Taxonomy (NCBI): domain Eukaryota; kingdom Metazoa; phylum Chordata; order Ceratodontiformes; family Ceratodontidae; genus Neoceratodus; species Neoceratodus forsteri. Next base: position 150,743,373 of record CM028131.1, on the reverse strand, counting down.
GTCCCGCACCTGCCTGACCGTGGTCTGCAGATCCGCGGGAAGATGAGGGACGACCTCATCCAGGGAGTCCAACAGGGCATGAGAGAAATGTGCCATGAGGACGGCCGAACTGGCCTGGCGAAGGCCGAGGGAGGACGCAGCATAGACTTTTCGCCCGGCATAGTCCAATTTCTTGGACTCCTTGTCGGGAGGTTTGTCCACATCCTAGCGCTCCCGAACGCCGGAAAACGCTGTCGGTAACTAACCCTTGGCCAAGAGGTGTTCCAAACCGGACAGGGAACCGTAGGGGACCGCACACTTCCTGGCCATCCTGGCCGGGCGCAGGGCAGGAAGCAGGGCTACCAGAGCTCCAAGGCCGGGCCCACTATGGCCTCGGCCACGGAAAGGCCTCGTGGGGAATCCCTCGGTCCAGAATCTCCGTGAGGGGATACCTGGCCCGGCTAGAACGGTTCAAGCTTCATCCCGTGGACTCCGAGATGAGTCGAAGCAATCCCAGGAAGGATGAAGGGCTATCGTCCACCGACTGTCCTCCTGAGGACTCCAAGTCCATTCGCTTGGAGAAAAGGGAGGAATCGTCTTCGGACTCGGAAGAGTCCTCAAAGAGCTGCCTCAGGCCTGAGCCACCCTCCACCTGCCGAGGTCGATCGGGAGTGAGGGTGACAGACAGCCTATGGGGCAGTCCCTGAGCCGACCGAGAATTTTGGTCGGAGCCCCAACTAATGGCTGTGGAGGCGGAGGTTCCACGGAATCGGTGGGGCAAGCTGGTTTTGGCCGAACAACCGCCTGGGAACAGGCCTCGGATAAAACGAGGGTTGTTTCGCCGCCCCTGTGACAGTTAATTAATGACCGGGAAGACGACGGCGCCGGCTTATTCCCGTCAGAAGGAGCTGTTGCCACATGAGTTCCTCATATCTTCGACGCAACTTGCGCCAAGCCTCCCTCGTCCGAGGAGGAGGAAGAGGACGAGCGGCGCGCTGCTGCTTGCCACGGTGCCGAGACCGCCATGACGGCGGATCGGCTGGACCGCCAAGAAGTCCGGAGATCGAGAACCCCGGCTTTGCCGAGGACGGTGCAGGAGGTGTCGGGAACCGGCACCCTCGGTTCGAAGATTCAACCGAAGGCTCCGGAACCGAGGCACAGATGAGCCGACGGGTCCTCAACTCCACCGGGGAACCGGGAGAGGGATCGGCTTCTCAGCCGGACAACCTCGTCCAACGGGTCGAGAAAAATCTCGACCGCGTCGACGGGAGTCACGGTCAACTGGCCTGACGGGGACACCGTGAGACCAGTGGCCGAAGCCGAGAAGTCGACCGAAGTCGACGGCCGACAACTCGGGGAGAGGGATCTTTCCCGCTCCCAAGAGCGTCGACGGTGAGACTTACCCTTGTCTCTCTTTTTGGACCGAGAAAACGGTCCAGAAGAAGTTGGACCCTCACCTTTAGTCGAGAGGGTCAGACAAAGCTCCTTAAAAGAAGCTGAATAAGAGGCACCGAGAGAGAGCGGGACAAATGCCGCAGCCGAGGTAGAAGCGGCCCGCGCCGCCTCCTCTTCGAGGGCGATCATCTGCTCGAGCTGATCCGCCGCGCGACACCGCCGACCGGGCCTCTTTTGACTTTACCGGAGGAAATCGCTTCTCGGGACGCCCCAGTTGTAAACGGGCAGCACGGTCTTCGAGGACGTAGGCCGAAAAGGAAGAGCACAGGTCGCAGGCCTGCGGGTCATGCTCAAGGCCTAAGCAGTAGACGCACGTGGAGTGCGGATCCGTCCGAGACATCATCTGCCCGCAGGGGCATCTCCGGAAACCGGGAGTCGATTTGTCCATCGCAGCCGCGAGGGAGAGAAGACCGAAGTCTTTTTAGCAAAAAACCTTTTAAGTTCGAAAATTCGAAGAATTAGGAACCAGTCTTAAACGCAGAGCGTTAAGGAGGGAACCTGAGCTTCCAAGCGGTAAGGAAGATCTGGCGTCATGGGGCGGAGCCGAGAGTTTTACCACCCAGGTGGGTGGGAGGAGCCAGCTTGAAGACTTTCCGGCAAGATTTAAAGCGGCAAGGAACCTGCCAGACAGTGTGGATGAACAACATATCCATGTCCCTAGAAACAGCAGAGACAGATTAGAGAAAAAGAACAAAAGACATTAAGTCACTGGACCTGGATGAGTGGTTTCCACAGGTACTGAAAGAAATGGTGCAAGTTCTAGCCGCACCACTGGCAGATCTCTAACTGCTCCTTGTAAACAGGGATGGTACCAGGGACCTGGAGGACAGCAGATGTGGTTCAGAACCGGGTAACTGTAGACCAGTCATTCTGACGTCTATAGTGGGGAAGTTAATGGAAGCCATAATAAAACAGAGGGTAGTGGAGGTCCTGGAGGCACAGGGACATCAGGACCATAGGAAGCATGGATTCACGTGTGGAAGCTCCTGTCAGATGAACCTGATCAGTTTATTTGATTCAGTAATAAAAGCAGCTGACACACAAGAGGCAATAGATGTCATATACAGTACCTGGATTTCAGCAAACCTTCTATTGTGTCCCACACAGATAGCTGGTTGAGCAGTTGGGTGACCTCATGGTATGAAATAAGATTACTCACTCTTGGGGAATCATTCCCAACCTGACTGCCTGGGGAGCTATCCAACAGCAGCACGGAGGCAGGTGACAGGCACAAGGGACAAAATACATCAGCAGGAGGAGAAGGGAAGAAACAGGTGGAACCACTGGATTATGTATGTCTCTGCTAAAGACCCTGACTTTGTCCCATAACTCCTCTACTCCAGATATTTAATATTGGATGTTTGCATGGTGTTGTAAACAGCTACTATTCCATGTGGGTAGTCCTTGGGCCTTCCCCTCTGCACCTTTTTAGTATTTGTCGTAGTTAATTTGACTGTGTTTAATTACTTGTTTATCTTTATGGGAAACTGTGTTCACGCATTACTTAGTATCAGATAATCGCACTGGAATTCTATGAATAGCAATTGGGCCCTGTTTTTGTTGGTATGTCCATCCTGGGTATTATTTATCTCTGTTTTTCGCTGTCTGTTTCATGTTTCACTTGGAAACAATCAAAATTTGATTATAAAAAAGAGAAGGAAACAAAGGATGAGAACTTGGAAGATTGCAGATTTGAAAAAAAGGAAATAAAATGCCTAGATGAGTAAGGATTTGGCTAAGTAGTGGATTGCAGATGGTATTATTAATAGAGAGTACTCAGTGGGTTGGAAGGATCACCAGTGGGGTACCACAGGGGTCAGTGTTGGTACCAGTCCTCCTTAAAGAGCTGTTGTGATGTACCACTTTGGGTTTCGTGGCCTGCTATCTTGAGGCAGCGACAGCCCCACTATGTAAACATTTTAATCTTTTACTCACTCAGTAAAGTGTGGGAAGGGATCATAATTCAGTCTAAACTGTGACCCAGTCAATAACTTCCCACTTCCTGGTATACGTGCTCCACCCCCGCGCTCCCTCATTTTGTGACGTTTAACCAGGGAGAGCGCAGGGACACGCCCCATACAAGTCTGTGGTGTTTAATTTCAAAACGTTTTTATAGCACTTCAGTGTACCTTTGGATAAAACTGAAAGCCACTGCTCAACTAATAGGGTCCCTACAGGTTCCTAGGGTGATACAAAATTAAACTAAACAAAAATCTAAAGTCTATAATCATTCTCTGGGTTCTGTTGTCATCCCCCCCTCAAACACACACACACAGACACACTTCCCCTGGGTAGGTAAATCATGCCCGCTTCCACGGAAGCAGACTTGGCTTACTGTAGATGTAATGCTGCCACACTCCTGCAATAAGGTGGGTCAACTGTAGTCTCTCCTGATTTGCTAAGTGTGCTTGGCTGCAGTACAGCCATCCCAGAACACCCAAAAACGTTTTTTTTTATGTTTTTTCATTTTGCATTCAACTTTTATTTAAAAATGTTTTTCCTTTTTTCTATACTTTACCCCTGGCAGGCTGGGTGCTGTATCAGTCTGTCCCGTTTCAGCTCTGTGCCGTCCTGATTCATACCTCCTCCAACCTCGGGCAGACCATTAGTGCTAGTGAGGGGGCTTCATCAAGCCCCAACCCCCAATTTTCCACCTAGTTTTCTCCCCGTTATCCCCCGGGGCACCAGATATTGGTCATGTGCGTGGAAATGCGCACGCATGCCTTGGCATGAAACAACTCCGCTCCTCCCACCCCTGGCTTAGCGCCTGGCCCCCCTCCAATGCCCACACCACAACCACACTTCCACACGGTGGCGGTCAAAGGCTGGGAGAGCCAACCTCCTCTATCCGGGAGAGGAGAGCTACCAAGTGGCTGCTCGATCCTCACCCAGCAATCCATGCTCAACACCGAACAAGGGTCGCTGGCATGGCAGGAGGCAAGGCGCACACTGCTTTAGCCTTCCATGCCACGGGGCCAGGCAAGAGCGGTTTTCAATGTCACTTGCATTGCCTGAAAGATACGTAGGCTTCCTACTCCTTGACAAATTTAGCTTGTGACTGAAAATATCATCAATTTAAAAAGGGGGGGAAACCCTGCTGATATATTGTTAAACACTGTCAGATGTGAGCTACTGAGCATAAGTTTTATTGTGTTCTAGCTTAGGCGCTGCAGGCTAGTCTGACATAATGCATTTAAAATGCACAGTTTACGCCGGCCTGGTGGCGCTGAGGGTTTAGACGCCACACCTCGTGCCACGCTGGCGACCCAGGTTTGGGAACGAGGCCAGGTCATTGGGGTCGGCAGGGGAGGGAAGACATTGATCATCCGATGGACTGCTCTCTCTTCCAGGGGAGGGTTTAGGGGAGCGCCCGCTCGTGAAGCAGCCTCTGGTGGTGGCCGGGGGTGCTGACATGGTGGCGTGGCATATGGTAGGGGTAGAGCTGTGACACGACGTTGCCTTGTAAAGTCATGCTCCGCAAGGGAGGGAGTAACTAAATAGAAAATCCCCACCGATGGGGATAGGCAAAGGCACCACGGACCCAGGGCAGCCTCACTCCAAGGCTGAGCACCTCTCCTGGAGCCCCCCTCCTGACCACCTGGCAAATTAGATTATAGATAGAGTGCCCCTACTTCGGAGGGTGCAGACCGAGCCGGGGGGGGGTCTGCCAGGGTGGTTTGGGCGAGGAGAAGGGTGCTTCAGGCAGGAGGTAGAGCTCCGGCGGTCAGTGGATGCCAGAGAGAGTTCCCCACCAGCAGAGCCACAGAGTTCGAAAGAAAGAAAAAATAACGCACAGTTTAAGCAAAGGAAATTAGTTTTATACAGCGCCAACTATACCCACTATATCCCAAAATGTTTTACAAGCCATGACCTGTTACATCAGCTATTAGTTGAGCACAGGGAGGTTAAGTGAAACTGAGGGAGGTGAAGGAAACGAGTTGGGTTAAAGTACAGAAAGAAAGAAAGCAGGAGGTTAATAGACTCAATCAAGGCCACACAGTAAAGATGTGATGGGGTCTGCTACTTCCTGATACAGTATGAATACAAGAATTACTTCCAATTATCCGCACGTTGGACTACTATAATACTAGAGATTTGACATCACTACTGAACTGCTATGGTAATATAAATCATCCGACTGCTGCTACACTACAGCTCTCGCATCCTCAGACTGCTCCAATACTACAGCTTACATCATCCGACTGCTGTTATACCACAGCTCTGACATCACCAGACCACTCTGATACTACAGTTCCGACATCATCAGACCAAAAACCTTTTCCAAGCAACTGAATAGAAAAACTTGTCTAAAGAGAATTATTAATCATTTTTCTCGAAAGAGATTGCGGCCTGCAACAACTAGATACTTTTTGTTTTTTGCAAATAAGGCTGGGAGAACTGAAGTTATGGGCCGGACAAATAAAGCAGCGCCATGTGGAGAAGTAGCCCATTCGAGAGACACTAAACCTGGGTACAGCAAGGAACTGAGCGTGGGAGCGGCAGAGGAGTTCTATCAACCCACAAATGCTGCGCTCCTCAAGGCAATACAGAAGCTAGACACTAAAATCGCTAAACTGGAGGAGGACACCAAGCGGCAGTTCAGTCAGCTTCTACGGCAATGACTACAACTTCGGCCCTGGTCAAAGAGAACGGAGTGCTGAGAAGGCGCTTGGATAATTTAGAAAATCTCTCCAGAGCGGCCAATATCAGGATCTTAGGTCTCCCAGAAACTGTCAAAGGGGAAGATCTCTCTGGATTATAGAAAACTGGCTTAAAGAGACTTTCTGCAGCGTGGAGAACTGTGCAGTAATTTTAAGGCCTACTGAATTACTCCCCGAGGATCCAGGCAACACATGGACACAGGTCAGATTCCTCCTCGCACCACCCTTGTAGTATTGGGGTCTGTAGTGGAAAAAGATCAAGTCATAGCCCAAGCAAAGAGAAGCGGAACAACGGAATGGGAAGGGAATAAAATTCACGTTTTCCCAGACCTGAGCTATGTGACAAGGCAAAGGAGACGAAGTTTTGATGCTGTACGAACCCATCTCAGACAACTGGGAATTCAACATGTTTTAGTGATGCCAGCAAGCCTGCGTATTTTCTACGGGGGAAAAAAAATACAGGTTACTCACCTGTAACAGGAGTTCTAGGAATGGTATATGTTGTTCATCCACACTCATTGGCAGGTATCCTTGCCGCTTTAAATCTTGCCGGAAGGTCTTCAAGCTTGCTCCTCCCACCCACCCGGGTGGTATAACTCGGCTCCGCCCCATGACGCCAGATCTGGCCCGCTGGAAGCTCAGGTTGTGCGTCGAGCCGGAGGTCGGGTGTAGTGTGTGGATGAACAACATATACCATTCCTAGAACTCCTGTTACAGGTGAGTAACCTGTATTTCTAGGGACATGGATATGTTGTTCATCCACACTCGATTGGCAGACTCCTAGCAGTTCTCCGGGAGGAGGGAGGCAAGACGCACACCCCAATACTTACTTGGAAAGAGAGACTGGAGAACCGAGGCCCCAAAACCAGCATCCCGGCGTGACTCAAGGTCGATGTGGTAATGGGTAATGAAGGTGTTTGCTGACTTCCAGGTAGCAGCCCTGCACATTTCCTGGATAGGGACGTCCCTGGAAGCAGCCACCGTTGCAGCAGTATGGTGGGTAGAATGAGCTCTTATCCCTCTAGGAGGCTCCATGTCCGCCAACTTATAGCAGAGATCTATGCAGGAGGTTACCCACCTGCTTATCGTCCGCTTGGCTGCAGGTCTGCCAGATGCGGCTTCAGCGTAGGTGACAAACAGCTGGCAACCTCTCCCGAATTTCAGCCGTGGCGCCTCCTTATAATAAGCGAGCGCCTCTTCTAGGGTCCAGAGTATGGAGCCTATATTCGGCCTCCGAGGTGTGATTGGGGTAGAACACCGCAGAGTCAACACCTGGTTAAGGTGAAACTCGACACCACCTTCGGAAGGAATTTCGGTGGGGAAGAGGACAACCTTGTCCCTGTGGAAGACCAGGTAAGGAGACTCGATGGAAAGCGCCTGGAGCTCTCCCATCCTTCTGGCTGACGTGATAGCCACCAAGAAGGCGGTCTTCCACGACAGGTGAGAGAGAGAGAGAGCACACCTGTGCATAGGTTCGAATGGCTTGCCCATGAGCTTTGCCAGTACCAGCAGTAGATCCCACGGAGGTGGGGGTTCCCGCACTGGAGGGGAAATGTGATCAAGGCCTTTGAAAAAGCGCCAGACCACCTTCTCCTGCGCCACCGACTGCTTCCGGGCCCGCGCCCGGTAAGCAGAGATGGCTGCCAGGTGCACCCTTAGGGTCGTCGACCTAAGCCCTTGACTAGAAAGGGACCATAAATAGTCCAAGATGCTTGCCAAGGAACAGGAGGAAGGGTCCAAGCCCTGCTTCTGACACCAAATGGAAAACCTTTTCCATTTGAAGGCATAGCATTTCTGGTCGATCTTACGGGACGCCTCAACTACATTGAGGACCTCGTCGGAAAGACCCAAGGCCTGGAACTCTAGCCGCTCAGGAACCATGCCGTCAGGTGCAGGGATTGAAGGTCCAGATGGAACACCTTCCCTGATTGACTGAGAGCAGGTCCGGCGAGCTGGAAGCTGCCGCGAGTCCTGGAGCTGAGACTGAGGAGATCTGGGTACCAGAACTGGCGAGGCCAGTCTGGGGCTATCAGATCACCTGCGCCTTGTCCCTCCTCGCTTGAGAAGCACCTTGTGGATCAAGGGAAATGGGGAAAGGCGTAAAGAGGCCCGGGTCCACTGCCTGGGAAGGCATCCCCTGCAGCGAGCCCTGCTGAGGGGGCGCATGGAACAGACTCAGCTTCGCTCTCCTGGAGGCAAACAGGTCCACCTGAGGTGTGGCCCCAATGGGAGAACAGATGCTGTACTACCTCCGCAGGAGAGACCACGTGGGATGCAGCCCTATCCGGCCCAGGGCATCGGCCAGGGTGTTGGAGGCTCCTGCCACGTGAATGGCTAGGAGATCCGCTCCAGGCTGCGACGAGTGACCAAATGCGGAGAGCCTTGCATAGAAGCATGGAGCGCGGCCCGCCCTGGCGGTTTAGATAGTACATGGTCGTGGTATTGTCCGCCTGACTGGACCACTGACCCGGAGGAACGGAGCAAAGGCGGTGAGAGCTAGGCGGACCGCCGGAGCTCCAGCAGGTTGATGTGGCATCGACCTCAGCGGGACCAGAGGCCATGAGCCCGTGTTCCCCAGATGGGCACCCCAACCCATCAGAGAGGCATCGGTCGATAGAGACCGTCGGCTCGGGCGGACGAACGGATGCCCTCCTGCAAATGATCTGGAACGGTCCACCACTGGAGAGCATTTCATCCCCTGTGTCACCGACTACAAGCTGGTCCAAAGGATCGCAGCGTTAGACCACTGGCTGGCCAGTCCCCACGAAGGGACGGATGTTCCAGCGGGCCCAACGGACCACGCTGGTGCAGGCCAGCCATGAGACCCAGGGAGGCGCAGGAAGTCTCGGCAGGCGAATTGCCCAACCAGAAATGATCGGGCAAAGGAGGAAAGAACCTCGGCCCTGTCCGCGGGAGCGCTCTGGCTCGAAGAGAGTCGAGCTGCGCCCGATGAATAGAATCACCTGCTCGGCTCGAGTCTCGACTTAACCTCGTTGATAAGGAGGCCCAGTTGAGAGCAGACCTGAGGGCCAGATCTCTGGACCACTCCGCCTCCTTCCTGGAGGGAGTTGCTATCAGCCAGTCGTCCAGGTAAGGGTACACCCGGACCCCTCGGCGCCGCAGGAATGCTGTCACACTGCCATGCATTTGGTGAAGACCCTGGGAGCTGGAGACAAACCGAAGGGCATGGCTTGGAACTCGAAGAGGGATCCTTCCGCTCGGAAGCGAAGGAATCTCTGGTGAGACGGACAGATAGGGACGTGAAAAAACGCGTCCTGCAAGTCCAGAGAGCAGAACCACACGCCGCGTTCCAAGGATGGTATTATCTGAGCCAGAGTGACCATCCTGAAGGTTCGAGACCTTAGGAACTTGTTTAGGTCGTGTAGGTCTAGAATGGGGCGCCAGCCCCCCGTCCGCTTCGGAACCAGGAAGTACCTGGACACAAACCCTGGGTCTGAAGGAGGGTCCACCACCTCTCTTATCACCTCCTTCTGGAGGAGGAGAGCGGCTGTCGGCTCACGAGCCGCCAGTGAGGCTGGGGATCCCGAAGCCCCAGGTGACGGCTCTGAAGGGTGGTGCCTGCTCAATTCCAGAGGCAGGCCTCTTCCCACCACCTCCAAGACCCACCTGTCCGTGAAACAGCGGACCAGGCGGAACAGAAGTGCGCCGGAGCCGCTCTTCACGGGGGACCCAGGGTAAGGTGACGGGAATGGGCGACACCTCAGCCCGGCACTGGGCAGGCTTGGAGGAGGGACCGCCGAGGGACCTCCTGGGCCTTTTTCCCTGCCTCCTGTTAGAGGAAGCCGGGGCTTGGGTTTGGGATGCCAAGGCCGAGCCTGCTGGCCCTGACGTTGCTGGGCAGGCGCTGGGGCACAGAAGGACGAAGGGCTTAGGCTGTGGTTTGCGGCCTTTGTCCTTCTGAGCGGAAGAGACCGAGTCCAAGGTAGCATTGGACTCTCTCGATCCTCTGCAGGTGACCTTCCACCCCAGGGTCAAGAGGTCAGTCCCCAAAAGGGAACATCCGCCAACTTGTGCTGGGTATCCGGCAAAGGTGGATATCCTCAGCCAAGCCCGCCGACGATAGCCACCGCGGCCGCCACTGATCTGGCACATGAGTCCCCTATATCCAAAGCAGTCTGAGCTGCTGTTTGGCCACGCTTCGTCCTGGTCCCGCACCTGCTTAACCGTAGTCTGCAGATCGGCGGAAGATGAGGGATGACCTATCCAGGGAGCCCAACAGGCAGAGAAAATGTGCCATGAGGACGGCCAACTGGCCTGACGAAGGCCGAGAGGACGCAGCGTAGACTTTTTCACCGGCATAGTCCAATTTCTGGACCCTTGTCAGGAGGTTTGTCCACATCCCCGGCGCTGCCGGGCGTGCCGGAAAACGCTGTCGGTAACCAACCCTCAGCAGAGGGTGTTCAAAACCGACAAGGAACCGTGGACCGCATACTTCCTGGCCATCCTGGCCGGGCGCAGGGCAGGAAGCAGGGCGCTGCCAAGCTCCAGTGCCGACCCACTATGGCCTCGCCACCGGAAAGGCCTCCGTCGGAGAATCCCCTCGGTCCAGAATCTCCGTGAGGGGATACCTGGCCCGCTTGGAAACGGGTTCGAGCTCCATCCCGGTGGACTCCGAGATGAGCCGAAGCAGTCCTAGGAAGGACGACGGGCTATCATCCATTGACTGACCTCCTGAAGACTCCAAGTCCAGTCGCTTGGAGAAAAAGGAGGAATCATCTTCGGACTCGGAAGAGTCCTCGAAGAGCTGCCTCTGGCCTGAGCCACCCTTCACCTGCCGAGGTCGGTCGGGAGTGAGGGTAACTGACAGCCGATGGGTAGACCCTCAGCCGACCGAGAATCCTGGTCGGAGCCCCAATTGGTGGCTGTGGAGGCGGAGGTTCCACCGAATCGGTGGAGAGCTGGTTTTGCCGAACAACCGCCTGGTATAGGCTCCTCGGATAAGTCGAGGAGCTGTGTCGGCCGCCCGGTGACAGCGATTTAATGGCCGGGAAGGCGACGGGCCGGGCTTACTTCCCGCCAGGAGGAGCTGTTGCAACACAAGGTCTCGTATCGCCGACGATTTACGCCGGCCTCCTCATCCGAGGAGGAGGACGAGACGAAGCGGCGACGCCTTACCGGCTGTGCCGAGACCGAGACCGCCTATGACGGTGGGATCGGGCTGGATCAGAAGAGGTCCGAGACCGAGTCCCGGAATTTCCGAGGTCGGTGCGGGAGGTGTCGGCCGGAACCGGCACTCCTTCGGCTCGGATGGTCCATCCGAGGCTCCGAACCGGAGGCACAGGCGAGCCCACGGATCCTCAACTCTCCGGGGAACCGGGAGAGGGGAATTCGGCTAAAGGCGACAGCCCGTTCAATGGGTCGAGAAAATCTCGACTTCATCGGTGGGAGTCTCGGTCAACTGACCTGACGGGACACCGTGAGGCCAGTGGTCGGGCCGAGCGGTCGATCAAGCCGACGGTCGACGGCCCGGGAGAGGGACCTTCCCGCCTCCCAAGAGCGCCGACGGAGGGACTTACCCTGTCCTCTTTTTGGACCGAGAATAAGGTCCCGCAGACGAGGCCCTTCCTTTAGTGGAGAGGGACAGACAAAGCTCCTTAAAGGAAGCCGTGGTAAGAAGAGCCCAGAGAGAGCGGATAAATGCTGCGGCCGAGGAAGATACGCCCGCCGCCGCCTCCTCTTCGAGGGCGTACTATCCGCCGAGAAGGATCCGCCGAGATACCGCCGCTGACACCGCCAACTGGGCCTCCTTTGACTTCACCGAGGGAACGCTCGGACGGCCCAGCGGTAACCGGCAGCACGTCCTCGAGGACGAGGGCCGAAAGATGAGCACAGGTCGCAAGCCTGCGGCGGTCGTGCTCAAGGCCTAAGCAGTAGACACACGTGGAGTGTGGATCCGTCCGAGACATCTTCTGCCCGCATGGGCATCTCCGAAATCCGGGAGTCGATTTGTCCATCGCAGCCGCGAGGGATAGAAGACTGAAGTCTTTTTCGCAAAATTTATTTTTAAATCCGCAAACGGAGAAATAGGAACCAGTCTCAAACGCAGAGCGTTAAGGAGGGAACCTGAGCTTCCAAGCGGTAAGGAAGATCTGGCGTCATGGGGCGGAGCCGAGAGTTATACCACCCGGGTGGGTGGGAGGAGCAAGCTTGAAGACCTTCCGGCCAGATTTAAAGCGGCAAGGATACCTGCCAATGAGTGTGGATGAACAACATATCCATGTCCCTAGAATCTACCAATTTGCAGAACCTGTGGAAGCGGGTTAATTTACAGACTGGGCGGAAAAAGAATTCCAAGATAAGAGTACTGATTTCAATAGTGAGGAAGCGGACAGCGATTGAGAGACTGGTAAAGCAGTTTACTGGGACTTAGCGCTCCTTTTCTTTTTCTCTAAAGGCAGTGAAGATCGAGAAAGAGATAAAAGCTTTTTTTTTTTTTTGTTGGATAAGTAACATAAGGACACTGCGTAATCAGGCGGGAAGTCTATGGTTTCTAGCTTGCTAGAATTGTTAAGGGGAAATACGATACCTGCTCCCAGTTTAGATTTAAAATCTGAAATGTATTTTTCTTTGCTTGGACTAAGCATGTGGCACAAGAGACCTTTGCAAGAAGCTATAACATATTATCGATGTAGAAGGGGAGAAGTTACTATCTTAGTGAGAGGGAAATAGATGTGTAGTATAAGAAATTATGTAGTATTTGTTTTTAAACAATCTAGCTAACCCCCCATTGCTGTAACTAGTTATAGGGGTCTATTAAGTGTGTTACTGCAAAACCGATGCGTCATTTTTTTTGTGTTGAGACTTGTATTATCTGCACACCTGCCTATATGAATATTATGCTGTATGTTATATACAGCAAAATCAATAAACAAAGTTAAAAAATAGACCGCTGTGATACTACAGCTCTGACATCATCAGACCGCTCTGATACTACAGCTCTGACATCATCAGACCGCTATAATACTACAGCTCTTGTATCAGTACAGCTCTAACATCATTGAATAGCTCTGAAATCATCCGACTGCTCTGATACTACAGCTCTGAAATCATCCAACTGCTCTGATACTACAGTTCTGAAATCATCAGACTGTTATAATACTACAGCTCTGACATCATCGAATGGCTTTATGCCCAGGATCATCTTAGTTGCCCCACGCTGGACCTCCCTAAGTAGCTTTATGTCCTTCTTAAAATAAGGGCACCAGAACTGCACACAGTACTCCAAGTGCGGTCTAACCAATGACCTGTACAAGGGAAGAATGACTTCCTCGCTCCTGGAGATGTAGCCCAGCATTTTATTTGCTTGGGGTACCGCTTTACAACACTGCGCAGAGTGTTTCATGTCACCCGACCATCATCCCTACCTCCTTTTACTCCTCCGAGCTGGACAGCTGTACCCCCCCCCCAAGCCAATAGCTGGCCCCTGGGTTCCCAGCTCCCAGGTGCATGACCTTGCACTTCTTGGCAATAAACCCCAACTCCCAGATTCCACACCATTTCTCAGGTCTGGCCAGATCCTCCCCGAGATCCTGTCTCCCTTCCTCTATGCCCATCCTCCCACAGATTTTAGTATCATCTGCAAAAAGACAGACCTTGCTTTTGACCCCTACTGCTACGTCGCCAATAAAGATGTTGAATAATACTGGACCAAGCAATGATCCCTGCAGTACCCAGCTGGTTACAGGTCTAGGCTTGGACAGTTCATCCCCTACTGTCATTCTCTGTCTCCTTTCCTACAGCCAGCTCCTGACCCACCCCAGCAGCTTAACCCCGACTCCCAAGCTACTTAGTTTGCTAAGCAACCTACCATGCCACACGGAGTCGAAGGCCTTACTGAAGTCCAGGTATAGTACATCCACTGCCTGGCCTTTGTCTAATGACCTTGTGACATCATACACCACTTCAGCTTTGCGACGAGGAAGTACGGCCTAGAGGGTTAAAGTACCAAGCTGTGAACCTGGAGACCCAGAAGACCCAAGTTTGAAACCAAGAGCCACCACTTGCATGCCGTGTGACCCTGAGCAAGTCACTTAAAATCAATGTGCTCTTAAGATGCACCTGGAAAAGAGCTTTGGCTCAAGGTGCCTGCACCTCATGGATTATTTAAGAGACAAAGATCCCCCTGATGGGAAAAATGACTTTCTGTAACTGCTTAATCCTCTATCATTCCATTTGTGTCGGTGACTGGAGTCCCTCTTCAAAACATCAACAGAAAAGACAGAACAATATATGAGCAACCATACACAATGAGGTTGTGCTTCCATCAATGGCTGAAATGGCATCAGAGACCAAGACTGAAGCTCAAATAATGTATAGATTAATATATGGGCAGCCATATGCAAGGCTCTGTCTCCATCGGGGGTGAGATGACATCACAGACCTCGAGAATGAAACTCAAATCATGTATAGCTGAATACATGGGCAGCCATACACAAGGCTCTGTTTCCATTGAGGGGTTAGATGACATAACAGACCTCGACAGTGAAGCTCAAGAGGTCTCCATGGTGTCATCTCACCCAGAGATGGAAACATCAACCTTGTTGTGTATGGTCGCCTGCACATTATTTCGTATAGCATGTTTAATTAATTTATCTTCTTTCTATTTCTGTCTTGAACTGTGATCAAATAAACAAACAAACAGCAAAACAGGATAGAAACATGTAAGCAATAAGGCACAACAGGGTGTGAGATCGTGAGCCAATAATCACACGCCTCTCAAGGGTGTTGTTAGGCATGAGGCACTTGCACCGAGTGCCTTTAAACACACGAGCGATGGTGGCTGGCCTGGTGGCGCTGAGGGCTGAGGTGCTGGATGCTTTACCTCGAGCTGCGCCGGTGACCCGGGTTCTGGAACGATCTCGGGTCATCGGGGTGCTGGCATGGGGAGGATGGGAAGTCAGGCTGCTCTCCTCTCCTGGGGTGGGTTGTCACCCTCCTGTGGTCCCTGTCCCACCGGGCGGAGGTCAGGTGGGGTACCGTGAGCGAGGGTGGTGGAAGGGGCTGAGCTGGCGTCTGCAGCGTGTGGCGCTTCCACATACGGCCATAGCCTGACCCTGGGGAGAAGAGAGATACGGGAGAAACCAGAAAAGCCTATAAAACCTATATATATATATAAAAAAACAACACAGTGACAAGTGTGATTACTGTCCATAATCACACACCCTGGAGTGCTTTACTGCACTTACAATATGTGTAGAAAAATTGCTAAATCAGTAAAATATGGAAAAAGGCATAATATTGCTTGTAGAAATATTAAACAATGTCATAACTGTGTTTGTACATGAAGTAGTCCATTTTTATAACAGTAAATCGGCTAACTCATAGTTCAGTAGTGTTAGTGTGGTTTAAAGAACACCAATTGTGCTCATTTGGAAAAAAATCCCCAAAGCCCCCATTAGTAGCTTACCTCAACAGGACTTAAAACAGTCCAATTTACTTAATTTTCTAATTGCTGTTTTATCAGGGAAAGCATCATAAACCCTTGCTCTGAGGGCCCGGCACGATCCCTTCCCCCTTCCTGGTGGTGGTTCTGCACCAGTTCCACCCCTCCTTGTATCGTCCCCGAGATCCGACATTTTGTGATGTATTAGGCACCTGGAGCGTGCTCAGCCATACTAATGGAAGTGGGGTTTCCAGGGGTGTTTTTTATAAATATATTTTAGAGGTTCGCTGGAGCCAAATCAAAGCTACTGCTGAACTAACAAGGCCCGTTAGTTGAGTGGTGGCTCTGATTTTTATTTATTTAGCTTTTGTTGACCGGGTAAGTGCAGTAGACAAATTCTGCCTATTTTCAGGCACGACCTGGTGGAGGGGATACAGAGAAATGCCAACCAACCTTGAACCAGATTAAGCTGTTGGTGGTATTGTTAGTGAATGGGGGAAATTTGTCCAGGACCCCAGCGGACCTCTAAATTGTATATTTAAGAAAACACCCTTGAAAGCCTGCTCCCATTGGAATCCATACAGCACCGCTCCTGTGTGCTACAAGCTAATGCGTGACAAAACACAGGGGCATTATTGGGGGTTTAAGAGGAGAAGTGAGGGTTTATGATCTCTTGCTATGATAAAAATAGGAATTAGAAATTACAGAATACTGGACATTTTAAGTCCTGTTGAGGTGAGCAAGTGGGATGGTGGGGGGGGTGATTAAAGCATTGAAACTGATGCTCTTAAAGTAAATTTCATGATCTGGCAGCATTTCTGGTAGTTCTTTTAACAAACGGTTCACTTGGGGTGTTTTCTGTCTTGCTGATATATCTTCGTTATGAGGGATCCGCAGTGTAGGTTAAGCACAAGGAATTTTAATAGACATGAGATTCTATGCTGCTGTGCCAAAGTAGTGTCACAGCCACTGTGGTACAGCAGCACCTGGAAGTGTATGGATTTCCACACAAAACACTGTGCCACCATTAACTGTCCTATAAAAAGAACTTTCTGAACTGCTAAGATTTTTCTCTCATAATTTGTCAGCCATATATATTACACAGAAAATAATTAGGACAGCCGTGTGTCAAGGCTATAATTCCATCTCGGGGTGATGGTAATATTTTAATAATCCCCATGAGCTTCATTCTTGCCATTTATGATGTCACACTAAGCCCTTGGCAAACTCACAGCCTTGTAATACATGGCTGCCCATCCAGCATTCGATTTGTCATCTTATTCTCACAGATGGAGAAATACCTTCTTGTTTCACATCTGCAACATGCAGAGGCTCCCCCTCCTCCTCCCACCCCTGCCATGGTCCCCTGAGCTACGTCGGTGTGTCATCAGGGAAATATCATTACTGTCTGCAGTCTGCTACAAACTACAATACAGAATAACTGATATCCATCAATTGATTACTCCCCCCCCCCAGCATCTCTCTCTCTAGCTTTGCCATGTGCATCAAAGGACACAGAAAGGTTACTACATCTTCAATATAACAAGAGATGCAGCATCTCCTTTCAGATACCCCTCTCCTGTATATTCCAGTTTTACAAGAAACCCCACAATCGGCTGCCTTAGTGCACTGATTAGAAATAACCACCACCTTCCAGATTAGTACCAATCCTATTGCCTGCAGCTTTCCCTACTCTTGTCCGAAGTCCCAGGTAAACCAGCTCACTATGACTGGCATGGATTCACACAGCTGACAAATATTTACACATGCAAGTATGCCAAGCTGACAGAGACGACGTAAAGTTTCCTGTCAATCAGCTCCAGGTTTACTGAGCGTATTCACTCAACAAGACTGTTTTTATTTACGTATTTTTTAATGAATCAATAGTTTATTTAAGGACAGCACTAGATGTATAGTGGATTGCTTTTTTAATCAAAATAGGGAAGCCACTGTCTGCAAACAGCATCCTAAGGGGAAAAAAGTGCTCTGCTGCCCACCAATGGGCTTATACAGAATGGTGCTGTTCTCCACATGGGTGACCTGGGATAGATTCCTGAGGTCGGGCAGTGGTGAGGGCAGCTACACAGTCCTTAGGATGTGCACCAGTTCCATGATAAATCACATGAAGCCTAAACATCAAAAAGCAAAAGCCACACTGCAACTATGGTCCAGAAGTGGCAATGCTTGCTGGGAGGTACAACAGCCAAAAAAGGAGAATTAGAAGGAGGGTACTTACAGCAGGGGATTCTACTGTTAGGGGTATAGAGACTGTGGTCTGTGTCTCACATTAGGAAGGGAGTGTGGCACACTGTCTTCCAGACGAGACAGCAGATAGGGTACTTTCCAGGGTAAATGGGTTGGTTAGTGAAGTAGGAGGATGCCAGACGTTGGGTGCCAGGTTTAAGACGTTGGCTGGTACTGGGACCTTCTCTGAGGTCCTCACAGTGCAAACAGGGGGGGAGGCAAGGAAGCTGAAAATCATTCACTTTAACAACTGGCTGAAGCAGAGGTGTGACGAGGAGAGGTTTTGCTTCCAGCAAAGACGGGTGCTTTGTGATGGGATAAAGGCTTATTTAAACCAGACAGCATTCATCCTAATAAGGAGGGGACAGTGATATTAATAGGTTTGAGGCATATATTTATATATCAGACTACGGGGGCACTGAGCAGTGAGGACTGCTCTGCATGCTAGTGACTTCAGTTCATACCCTGAAACTGGGACATCAGAAGCAGAGGCTAGCAGGGAGAGCATCTGAGATACAATCTTCTTGGGCAAGGAGAAATGTGCACCACTCAGAGAGTGGCACCTGGAGGTAGCATTCCACCATTGCTGGTGTGGGTGACCAAAGGCCAGAAGGTCCCAGCCCCAGAGAGTCGATGTAGTGCACACCACAAGCAGGAAGGCAAAGATGGACAGGGAAAACATGAAAAAGTCCCTTATCATGACAGCCTCCCTTTCTGCTCTCCAATTCCACCCATGCCACATTGGCATAATGTCTGCTATGTAGCCCCTAGTATCCAGGAATAGTCTTGGCAGCATGCTTTTTTCTCCTCCTTCATCTGTCTTTGGGGGGGGGGGGGCAGGAGGAACACAACTAACCCGGACACGTGACAGACACATTGGGATCTGGTGGTGGATGATGCAGAGAGCGTGTCTGGTGAGCAGACGAGTGGCACGATGTAGGGCATGAAAGACTGAGGCGCCTAGAGGCACAGAAGGTGGCAACCCCACTACCCCAAAACAAAAAAACAACCTGCAGGGAAGCTGGGGCTAGGGTCATGTGTGAGAAGAATTCAGGTCAGGGAGACCTAAGTTAGCACTCCCCCAACTAGATGGGTCAATCAGGGGAAAAGAAAAACATAGATAGTGAATGGGGATTACATCAGAGACCAGCGACCACATCAAAAGGGGGGAAGGGGGAGGGTAAGGATGATGAACTAGTGCAGAAAGTCAGCACACTAGGTCTGGCTCAGTGGAAGTGTAAGGGTAGGAGATAGGAGCCTTGAAGGTTGGTCTGCTTAAATGCTAACTTTAGAAACAAAATGAGTGAGTTCCTGTCAGTGGAAGTGGAGGCTAAGATGGATCTATAAGCCAGAATGGAAACATGGGCAACAGGAAACAATGACTGAGACCTGAAAGAACCAGACTACTCACTCTACAATTGGGACAGACAAAAGGGCAGGGGAGGGGAAGGGGAAGTGGCACTGTACGTTAGGGAAGTTACAGAGGCCACTCATCTGGGCTCGTGTGCCAAGAACAGCAACATTAATTCTTCATCTTGGATACCCACTGCCTCAGGGTGGGCAGATTGCGCCTTCTACTGCATGAGTTCCCCACAGGGACCCTTAGAGACATATCTGTATGGCAAGGAATCTGTGGCCTGTTTAAGGTATGACACAGAAGTGTCATATGTAGAGGTTCAGAGTCAGCTGGATATCAGTAAGAGAGTTGTGCTAGAGGTTCTTTCAATGATACCCAGTAGCCCTGAGATGTACCGCATGCAGACTGTGGAATTTAGGGAAGGAAATCACACTGGTGTTGTTAGGATCACATATGGACCCTTGATAACCAATGAGAGCCCCAGGGTACCCTGCAGCTCCTAGTTCTGCTCCACCCCTTAGCTGGCAGCAGATCCCCAGTCAGAAAACTCCTGGGGCAGAAAGCATTCTCCCACAGGGCCTCATAACAGGGTGCAAGCTGTTGATGGAACAAAGGCACAAGAGACAGCACCAGAGTGCAGTCCACTGGGGTGAGTAGGGTTGAGAAGCTGCCAGGGCAGGAAAAGCTTGAGGATGATAGAAGGATGTATCAACCTTTGCCCAGAGGAGAACATAGAATAGTGTGGGAAAAAATATTCATTGGTTATCAATAAACCGATCGACATCCATAATCAATTCCCTCCCCTCCCTTGATGCCAGGTTCACATCAGTCCATAATTCCTAATAATGGCCTCAGTATCAGGCATTTTGCTTAAATATCCTTCTAGCGAAAAGGATGAATGGGCAACAGTCAGATGTTTCATGAAGCCCCCTACTCCCCACCAACACGTCTGGAATGTTTTCCCATAACAGTAGGGCCCTATATATACTTATACCAGCGATCCTCAAGCCCATAAACTGGGCTGCAACAAAAAGGGGGTTACCAGAACTCAGAGGTAGCCACAATTTTGCAACTACAGCCCCCAACTCATCTTCCTAATATTTTGCTGCGTGCTTCTTGCTTGAAAATCCTTCCAATTTTCTTTAAAGTACAAATGCACTCTCTTCTTTAAATGTCTTATTCAAGTTCTAAATACACCTGTGCCAGGATAAGATTACACAGGCGACCACATTTGAGAGGCCCAGTGATTTATACCACCAGGCATTTTAATTAAACAGCAAAGTAATTTTTAATGCATTGTAAAACAAAAAGAAATCTCTTTGAGATCAGGTATAAGTGAAACAGCCCACAGTAATGTAGGACAACTGCTGTAATGTGAGTCAAGACAGCAGCAGAGTTAAAATTATATTATCCCACAGCTGTGGGAATATAAACATCAGCTCCACAGCTTAGTTAGTCACATAAGTGGGATAATAAATATAATTCACACGCCGTGCAGTTTGCTTAATCTATGATTGGATAGTGAAGGCCTCGTTCTTATTTAAAAAAAAAAAAAAAAAAAAAGGTTAACACATTTATTTTTATTTTATCCTAGACACGTGCAAATTTATAGGAACTCCTTAGCAAACCCTTCTTATAAGCAATTCCTAAGACACCTTCTCTTTGAAATGAATGTAAGAAACACCCTGTAAGTGGTGAATAAGTGGAAGAGACTGCCAGAGGAGGTAATGCGGGCTAAAACTCTGTGTGTGTGCGTGTTATTCTTTGGTAACTGGGTAAGACCCACTAGGCACAGGTGCCTGTTTTCAGGGACGATCTGTGAGCGCTGGAGAGGTTAAGTGACTTGCTCAGAGTCACACAGTATGCAAGTGGAAGTTGCTGGAATCAAACCCAGGTCTGTCTGGTGGCTGTACCAAGCTCATTCACAGCTCGTTCTGTGTGTGTGCGTGTGCATGTATGCACGGGTGGGGATCAAGATAGGGTAGGACAGGCACATGGCAGTAATAAAAGGAGGAGGGGGTCCAGAGGTAAGAGGGTGGGATGGCCACTAGAGCTAGCACAGTGCGGTTAGGTAGAGCTCTTTCACAAAGTTCTGCAGTTCAGCTGCAATCTCCACCCTTGTAATTTATACACTATAAGCTTCCAGTCCATTCACTGATCTAGATCATACAGGTGAACAAATGATGCTGAATCCTATTTTTTAACAGTAACTATGACTAGTACAGGTGCCTGACACTTGGGGACCTGCAAAGTAGCAATTTACTGGTGCAAGGTGATTGCAAAGTCCATTTTGCACCAGTTTCCTGTTTTGGCCCCACTGTGCTACATGCACACCAGGGTTACCAGTCTTACCCTACATAGCCACTCAGTACACTGCGACTGCGCAGGGCCGGAGGTGGGAAAACCATGGAGAGGCTAGGACCAGCATGCTAATGAACCACTATGCTCTGCTCAACTGCTCACCACCCCACAACCCCAGTAACAAGCCGCAACACCTCTCCTTCATTGTAAAACTACTAAAAGCAATTCCATGGTGATTTGGGGGGGGGGGGGAGAGAGGCTTGCGAACCACAATGAGAATTCTGGCAGAATGAGGGATTGGGAGGCTCATACCACTGATGGTTCAATCATTTACGGGGCAAAAAGATTTCTGCTGGAGCACTGGGTAAGTGGAGAGAGGTGCACTAGATCACCAGTGAAGATGATGAATGGAAATTATTTTGAAGTTAGCCTAGAAGTGGGCAACAAGGTGGTGGTGGTGGTGGGGGGGCAACAACAGCAGCAACGCCACTGACCTGGGGCATGGCACAGTGCTGAGAGACTGCTGCTTTGCCATGACCAGACTTCTGGGACTGTCACAATCCAGCAGGTTAGTAGGTACAAACCTCGTTTATGCCCACTAACATCTGGATCTGCAGACTTGCATTTAGTACAGAGAATGTTGCTCCCACAGTGACAGCACACTGGCTGAATGTATGATGTTAGTGGCATGGACAGCCTGTTGCCACAATGCTAGGGCTACCACATGTGATGCCAGGAAGTCAGACTTGGGAATGAATGCGGGTCAGAGGGCCGGATCCCATCCTGGAGGATGCTCTCCTTCTCCAGGGAAGGAGGTGCTATGCTTTTGCGGCAGTGCCGCCACCTGGGTGACCACTAGTGGTAGCGTAGCAGAAGACACTGTGAGAGAGAGAGAGAGAGAGAGAGAGAGGACGTCAGTCAGGTGCTGTGTCGTCATGCATGCCTCCACACTGCGTCACTACCCCGTCTGAGTAGACTGGGAGAACAGATGGAAATGGCCCCAGAACCCACAATGATGGACCCTGGTATACGTAGGCTCCGCACCACCACTGCAATGCCATCTGATGAGACATGGACTAAATCCCCTCCACGCTGTCCTTACCTGGGGGGAAAACCAAGGCTCCACAGAGGATGGCAACTCCACAATGATGGACCCTGGTATACATAGGCTCCATGCCACCTGATGAGACATAGGCTAAATCCTCAACACTCTGCCTACGGGGAGGAAACAAGGTTTTGCAGAGGATGGCAACCACATTTTGGGGGTACAGGGGGTCCAGTGTACCTTGAAAGCTCATAAGGGAGTCAGGTGCTGGAGGTAGGAAGGGGGCACAAAATGAAATAAAAAAAGTACTGGAGTGCCACCACAATTTGTGCAACTGTGTACTGGGCCCATTGTGTCTCTAATAATATAATGCACCAGAAATACACACATAATGAAGAGATTTGTCAGGTGTAGAAAGCTTAGATAATTTCACTATGCTCCCTTGGCCAGACAAAAGTATCATCTTCCTAAAAAATTGCCTTTTTGTGCTAGCTGACTTTGCAGTTTCGGAACAATAAAGCACACACTTGGGCCATTATTGTTTTCTTCATTGATACGCCCTGAAAACCACCTACGGTCAAAATGTCAAACTGAACACTTTTATACTTTCAGTCTGCATTTAATCTACCCAATTGTTTCATTTGCAAATCACGCACTAGCACAGTACTTTTTTTTATTACTCAGTTTTGCAAGGAGGGGGCAATCTATTTATGCCCAATTCTCCAACGGCCCCATCTACCCAACCTCAGCCCCAGTCCCAGCACCCTGGTGTCTCCTAGGACTTACCTGTGACTCTCCCCTTGTTCTCCCCCAAAGCTTCCCCCTCTGGCCGGGCCCCCTTACCTTGCTGCAGATGGAGCCATCATGGGAGAACATGCCTAGGTAGCCAGGTGCAGGGCCAATGAGCTGTTCAGTGTCATCCTGCCACTTGGGAGTGCTAGTCCATGTTCCTCCCGTCCACAGGAAGCCAGCATCAAGTGCACGCCAAGCGTGGACCCATGCTTAGCATGCATCATGAGACGTCTGCCGACGTCCTCCCTCACATGAGCCACTCCAGCTGCACTACTACTTGTGGTCACCCAGGTGGCAGCACAGCAGCAGAACACACTGTCCCTCACTCCCCCCGGCCGGACCCCTAGTGCCTGAGCTCAGTTCCAAACTCGAGTTGCCTGTGTGGGTGAGCTAAGGCGCAAGGCACCTCAGCCGGCAGTGCCACTGGACTGGCAGTTATTCTTGAATTCTGTAGCACATGCTACTTAAACTTTCATGGGCTAGCAAATTCTTAAAGACCGCAGCCCAGCTACATACCTTAATCCAGGGCCCCCTTTACATTGCTAATTAGAGACAAGTCTATCATTGAATCAGGGCTGCACCTTTCTAAGAAAAAAAATCAGCCAAGCTCCACTGTCATGATTTCTACGTTCACCACACAGTGTTTTATGTTTCACTTTATTTTGGATTCCTGCACTTGGACTGGACTAGTACACATTTTATGCTAGGGACTGCTAAACCACTGCAGTTGGTACCTTTGCTGGCTCACAAAATTCTGGATTTGACTTATTTTTTTCTGGACTCCAAATAACTTAAATGTGATGCTGACAGCTGCTCTGTGTGTATCTAACTAAATGAAATGTTTGAGTTTGGCTACAGAGTTGGTGATTTTACTACAAAATGTCAGTAGCAATTCACCAAAAAACGATGAGATTTAAATTTCCAGCTTACAGTGTATGAGTGTTGGGGTGGGATGGATATTCACATCAGTCAGCTTCACTAGCAACTATGCTTTGTCGGTAATCGTGCATAGTATAACACAGCTGAAGTTCACCGTATCTATTACCTGCAGAGTAATGACACCCGCCCCTAAGGATCTAGGAATTTAATTCAGAAGCATGAGAACACAGACTGTTTCTGACCATAAGTACAGCAGTAATACTTTTTTCTAGGACTGCTTACGGCACATTGGTACTGGAGAGGGAGACTAGTCTATGAAAAGAATCAGAAAATTGCAACACTCGGTCAAACTGAAGTCACAGCCTCGAGTGTCAAGTGATTAGACATTACAAGTGAAAGACTGCGAGAAACAGAACCATGAAAACTGCACAAGCAATTTTTTTTTCTAATTTCAAACACTGCTCGGTACTCTTGTTTCTGTTACAAGCACAGCACTGGTCTATGAAGATCAAGAACGTGATATATTTAGGTATCTTCATATGGTCCCAGAGTCAGTCACATCATTGTGTACGAATTCCTCTGTAGCAACCACAACCACCCAGTTTTCAGTTCCATTCTGTAATTTTTGGCAATAGTTCAATAAGCACTTTAATGCAAACCCCTGTATAACACAGCAACGCTTCTCTCAGTGAAGCAGGTGGTACAGTAGCAGGAGAAGCCATCTGAAAGAAGGTGGGGTCCAGTAAAGAGACAAGAAGATGGCTGATCTCTTAGTACAGCAGTAGCTCTACCACTCGTGGCGCTGGCGACCTGGGTTCAGGAACGAGTCTAATGTTGGCAGGGGCTGGCCATGAGGGGGGAGAAGGCGTGATCGTCCCTTCACAGGATGCTCTCCGGGGGAAGGGGTTGTCGGCTCCAGTGCCTACCATCTGGATGACCACAGGCGGCAGTGACAGTATGGGTGGGTGAGGGTGATGCAAGCTTCCATGCGTCTAGGTCTGTGCACAATAATGTCCGCGTCCCACAACTGAGAAGAACAACGTAAATCTCCCAGGCAGCAGTGGGATGATGGCCTGACAGGGCATTGCAGGCCCAGCACCATCAGCATGGCCCTCCTTCCGACTGGGGACGGTCTGTTCTGCAGTGCCTTGCCACCCACACCACAGGGCGGAAAGCTGTGGAAAAGGAGGAGGTTGATGGGAAGTCTGCGAGAAGCTGGGCGATGGGCAGGCCTGAAGGGGGCATGGTCAGAAGTTGAAGGGAGGAAAACATATCAATAAGGAGAAAAAAAATACAAGAGGAGGATACATGTCCAAATTGTCTAGTTTTTATATCCCTCTCTCCAAGGCAAACCCATATATTGTAAAGCCTCAAGCCCCAGTGCAAAGCACTATGGGTAACAGTGTGCAAACACTTGTATGGGCAGACTGACGAGGCTTCATTAAAACCAGTTTTTTCCTTTTTATAAACCATTACTGCATGAAACAATGATGGGCATGAATTACAGGGCATCATTCAGTAGAGGTTTTCTGGTGACATTATAAAACATTAAAGCAAAGCACAAGTGGTTTGATATTACAACCACCCCCCCAACCCTTGAGATTGATTTATAGCCTTAAAATGTAGGCAACTATTTTGTTTTAATTTAAATAATATATGGCTAACCTAAAAAATATTTGAAAAAAAGTGTTGAGATGTTTTTTCATTCTCTTTCATGCCCCTTTCCTGTGTCCCTTCCTCCAGTCCCAGCCCCCAACACCTAACTTCTCTGGTACTTACCTAGCTTCAATTTCACCGCCATGGCTTGCCACCCCAATGGGGGAACCTTTCATTAGGGTCCTTAAGGGGGCTCTCAGACCCCTTGAGGCAATTCGAGCCAGTGCCTGTGAAGCAATGCCGCAGTTGGTGGTTAGAGGCCTGCAAGCTGAAGGAGAAAGCCATCCCGCTCGGCTGGGGTCTTTCTTAGTTACTTTCAACCCTGGGACGCAGGCGTACTAGAGAAGTCTAGTGGCATGTGCACGCTGAGCTAGCATACTAGTTGCTCCAGCTTCCAGCCTGCGTCTCCCCTCTTTGGCGCCCTTAGCTAGACTGCCACCCATGGTCACCCAGGTGGCAGTAGAGCAGCGAGGTTAGCAACCCTCTCTCCCCCTGGTGGAGACTGTCTGTGTGGATGCTCAAACCTCCTTCCCTAAGCCAGCCCCTGACAACTCAGGCTTGTTCTTGAATCTGGGTCATCGGCATAGTGAGCAGTGGCGCGACTGCTTCACCGACAGGCTGGCAAGTGTCCCGATTCTGATACTATAAACTATATATAAACCCCCCCCTCCACAAAGATTCTCCCCCCAAAACAGCTGAAATCCAGAAAGAGGCCTCAAAAGTATATTATTTTAAACATACATTTTTATTTAGCATTTTAATTTCAAAATGCTTGCAATTATTCTGAACAGACGTCATTGGTAAGTCAGCTGATCAGCATTAACGGACTGAACTGTGCCATCTTTATACAGAAAAGTGCAAGACCTCCTTGGCCAAGAGTTGGTGTGGGACAAGGGCCAGAAAGGCTTTGCTAAACTCAAGGTACAGTATGTCCACCGCCTGACCTTTGTCCACAGCTTTTGTCACCCAAAGAAGTTGATCAGGTTCATCTGACATGACCTCTTTCCCAAGAATCCATACTGTCTAGTGTCCTGAAGTCCATTTGCTTCCAGAAAACTCACTAGCCTCTTTCTTATACTTAGTAGTAACCTCCCCTCTACAGACATCAAACTGACAGGTCTACAGTTTCCTGGTTCATCACTATTTCAGCTCTTGTGCAGCGCACTACATCTGCTGTCCTCCAATTCCTTGGAACCATCCCTGTCTCCAGTGAGCTATTAATGAGCTCTGCCAATGGTGCAGCCAGGATCTCTGCTATCCCTTTCAGCACTCGTGGATGTAGCCCAGCCATGTCCACTGACTGGTCCACCTTTAGTGTGTTTAAAATTCTTTCAGTACCCTTGCCTCTGAAATAGTTTCTTTTTAGCCCCGACGACAACACAGTCAGGCAAGCAGCCCTTTTCTCATCATTAAAACTGAACAGAATTACTGGCTCAGTACTGTGTTTCCACCTTTTCTTTATCCTTCTACTCCCACCCCTCCCCCTACATAGTGATCCCTCTGGACTGGCAGTTACGGCCATTGCCACTGTCACGTATTTCCTAAAATTTCTTAATGTTTTTGAACACTGGTGGATAACAATAAAACTGCAATGTTTCAGCACTGGATTTTAATAGCCTGGACACTGATTTCATTTCCTCCGTGAGAAGTTCTGAAACTGTGTGCTGTTGGCCTTCACCCAAGGGGCAAACTCGGCCAATGCCAGACAACAAGCCCACACAACTCCAACAGGTGGATGTGAAGATGAGATTCCTTTGAAGACCAAATGCCATGCAGTTTCTGTCCGGAAGGCAAGACGATCTGTGATCACTGGCAGAGCTGGGTCAGGCTGAAGAAAACTGATTGCCTCCTGCAGGTTCTGACAGCCACTGGTGAAGAGTTTCCATTATAGGTGATTACTCTAACTGGGGCAGCAGGGAATGAGCCCGAACCTGCGACAAGTGAAGCTGCCACTCCCACTATAGAGGTCATATCACCAGCAGGCCCACAGAAAAATGTATATCATGCATACTGTCAGCCCTAATACGTACCTTGGAAGTCCAGGGAGCAAAAATGAAAATTACATACTTACCGTAATTCCTGATCTTTCTCTGTATCTTTACCATTCATCACCTTTGAGTAATGTAGCTGGAGTCATGACCCATGAGAGTTTTGGGATGGGCAAGTTGGCGTCTCCATCCGGCGCCACCCTCTGAGGCGGACGACTGCGTGGTGCTTGTGGGCTGGCAGTTAGGTGTCATGATCCTGCCCTCCCGCAAGTTCTGAGTCAGCCAGAGAGTAAGAAACGCTGAGGAGGGACAAGGAGTCCAAGGGACAGATAAAGGAAAAGATATACAAACTAAAGGAGGAATAAACAACTGAGAGGACAGAAAGACAGCTGGAAATCTAAGGGGACCCAATATCTGGAAGTAGAAGAGGAGGGAGGTGGGGGAGGGAAGAATTAGAAGTAAGGATGTTGGGGAACATACCCTGAAGCCTTGACCTGTCTCCAGATTGTATAGGAACTGCAGATAAGTAGACAGAAGGCTATACTGCCAGAATTCAAGGCACAGAATCGCTGACAAACTCCAACATAAGCAGAAGCAGCTATTCTGGAAAAAAGACAGGATACAGGGTTGAAACCCCCCCAAAAACCAATTTGGTGGTAAGAAACAAGTTTCTTAAATTAATTTGAGGGTTGAGTCCCTAAGGACAAGAATGAGGGAGAATAGCGGGGGGGGGGGAGAGAAGAGATGGCAACCACCAACCCAGCACTGAGGAAAGAAGAGCCCTCTCTCCCAATCACTCTCCCCCTGACAGAATGTAAAAAATCCCGTGTGCCCAAGGTCACCCCACTCCTGACCAACGGAAAGGAAGGGGAGGGGGCACACAGAGGGAGGGGGACCCAGAGATTGAGGCCCCAGGGGGATGAAGGGTGGGATTGTGATTAATGGTGAAGATACACAAAAAGAACAGGAATTATGGTAGGCATGTAATTTTCATATCTTATCTGTGTCAATCTTCACCATTCATCACCTTTGGGTGAGTACCGAGCCTCCCGAAGGGGGCCCTGGACCCTAAAGGACTAAGTCCCTTAGCTCTCAATGGGTGGCACACTGGGAGAGAGAACCTTCGCGGGTCTGGAGAGGCCAGAGACTGGGGAGAGTGAGACAGGGACTCCCCTGGAAGGGGCAGGAGGTTGCCCCGACAGACGCCACCTCACCCTACATGAGAAAAGATGGGTTCTCTGGTATGTGGAAGAAATCACCCTACACCGGGCCAAGGGTGACAACCGGGAGAGACGTGGCCATGCCGACTGCCTAGTGCAGATCGCTGTCCCTACGACCCTGGGAGCTACCTCATTGGTGTCGTAAGATGCCCTCGCTTGGTGCCTTGCTAGCTCCAGGCCACGTGCAGGGAGTGCAATGGCTTGTCTAGTTACCTCAAAATAAGGCATAGAGGCTAGGAGTTGACCCAGCCTGGACCACAGGAACCTATCATAGGTAGCACAGTGGGCCTGATGTGCTGAAATTGACAGCAGCAACCGTGCCAAGTAGAAAGTCCTCCTCCCCCTGAAGTCAAAATCCATGGAATCTACATCTGGTGGCCGGTCACAGTGAAGGGCGTGAAGCCCATCGGGAGTGTCCAGCTGTGTCAGTCCTGGCTGAGGATGAGGCAAACTACCTGGAGACTCCGGGGGCAATACCTCTGGTGGAGATCCCTAGGGGCTGGGACACCGGAAAAGGGTCTCTGTCAGAAACGCAATGACGCCTCCTGAAAGGGAGCAGGCCCGGGGGGGGGCACCACAAGGATGTCAGCACTGGAATCGCCTAGGAAGGTGCGCGTCGAGTGCTCCGGATTGTGCTGAGTGGGTGGGGTGACATGCAGGTCCTCCAACATCCTCACGAGGAAACGCTGATACTCAGCGAGATCAGCAGCAGAGGAGATGTGGACAGAGGGCTCCTCTCCTCCCGAAGAGGAGGATGAGGATGCAGAGGACCTCATAGATTCAGTGGCTGGCTGCTCAGGGGGAGGTTAGAACACCTGCCTGTCCATGGCCCTGACATATGAAGGGAAATGAGCAGCCACAGCCCTGAATTGCTCCCAGGACAGTGGTCCGCTAGGGCCAAGAATGCCTGGGACAGCAGGAGAAGGTGACAGAGGAGTGAGAACGAGGCCAACGGCAGAAGACAACCATCCTCTGTCCAGGCAAAAAGGCGCACCAGGGGCCCCAAGAGTAGAAGGGGTTCCGGCAGACCCTACAGCCGACAGCTGATCAACCATACTGGAACTGCCTAGGATGTGTCCTGAAGATTTCCCCTTGTGAGGTGACAGGGACCGTGGAATTCCAAAAGGATGGTCCCTACCCTTCAAAGACCAGTGCCCTTTCGAGGAGACCAAGAGAGAAGGACGAGGGTCTGCGTTTCGACTCCTTCCACCCGGGTCCCAGAAAAGGGTCGTCTCATCAAACCCCGACCCCTTGATCCCTAGGAGTCCAAAAGAGCCCTCCTCCTCGCAGAGACCAGCCTAGGCAGCTGACACCCCTGGTCAGTCCCCGAAGGGACCACCCAGGGAGTAGCACCCTCCCCTCCTGTGGGTGCTCCGATCGGCCCTAAAGTTGGGCGATCCAGGCACACCACCTGAGGGGGTACCACAGCTGAGGGGGCAGAAAACCCTCTGAGCCCAGGCTGCAGAGCAATAGTGGCCTGCACCACTGCCTGCTGGTCAGCACCCCTGACCCTGGACACAGGGGCAACTGCCCACCCCTCAGAGGGGAGCTGGCCCCGGTCAGTCGAGGAAACTACCAGAGTGCCCACATGGGCTGCCAACTGCAAAGAGTTGGACAGACTGTCCGAATCAGACTCCGAGGAGATAGAGACCGAAGTCCGATGCCAGACAGTACGTGGGCGCACGCTGCCATCCTGACCAAAGGGAGTACCAGTCTGGGTGTCTGCACCACAGCTGGCGCCATCTCCAACCGCACCGCGAATGGTGCCCGAAGAAGAAACGGCACTGAGGGCGGTAGCAGAAGTGGTGTCAATGCCTGCCATGGCGTTGCAAAGCGGCACCAAGGTCAGGGATGGCTCCGACGATGGCTTCGACAGCTCCCTCGGCGCAGCTAGTGGCACCGTGGGACGCATTTACACTTTCACAGCACCGCAGTTGCTTCTGGTGCTGCAAGCGCACCAGAACTAGATACGGTACCGGCCCTTGGCGCCGCGGACGGTATTGAGGCGAGAAGCAAATCGAAGATGGTGCCGTAGATCCTCCCACAGCACCATCAGCACTGCGGACAGCATCGAAAGTAGAGACAGCGCCGAGCAATGGACCAGCGCCGACCATGGCACCATCAGAGCCCACAGAGCTGCGAATGGCGCTGAGGCCCAAGACGGCACTGACGGGCAGCATCGAGGATGGTGCTGACTCAGGCTTCCCACCCGGAGGAAATGACACCGGGGGAGCCTTCGCCCCGAAGGGGCGATTGCCAGTGTGGTGCCTCCCGTCCGCACCCCAGGGGGAACAGACTGGGCCTCCTGCATCATGGAAGGGGCTTCTGCAATGGCCAGGCTGCTAGGAGCAGAAGCGCCCTCCTCCACAGTCCGTATAGAACCAGGAGGAGACCCGGAGGAAAAGCCGAGAGACCGTGGCATGGCCCGACGAGTGCGCGCCCGTCCCCTGAAAGTTGGAGGGGCTCGTCCAACTTTCAACGCGCATTGCTCGATGACACGACAGTTCATAGAGAAGTAGGCATCGCATGAATCCATGTCATGAAGCGGGCCAAGACACGCGAGGCAACAGTCATGTTGGTCAGTGACGGAGTATTTACGGCCTCACGGGCACCGTCGCATAGGGGGCCGTCCTGTCTTTGAAGATTTCTTGCCCCCCTAACCGAGACATGACCTACGGTAAACTAGACTCGACGTCGATGAGAAAATAAAGAAAAGGAACAGTCTTACCAGCTGTGAACCGGCAGGAGACGAAAGGGTTTCGGCGTCGACTGCATTTCGGTGTCGATTGAAGGCTTAGAAGAAGTAGGCCTCTTGCGCAGTTTCAGCAGCTCCTCACAAGGTGCGACCTCTACGGTGGGAGACAAAGAACTGGCGGGAGGGCGGGGTCAACGACACCCAACGGCCAACCTGCGAAAGCACCACACAGTGCGCCGGGTTCGAGGGCGGCCCGATGGTGCATCGACCGCCCACCCCCCAAAAGCTCCCAGAGGGTCGTGACCTCCGGCCACATTACCCAAAGGTGATGAATGGTGAAGATTGTCACTGATCAGATCTGTGCTCCCTGCTCCAGAAACAGAATAATTTGGTTCAGCATAACAGTGCCAGTCTCAGAATGGAGTGCTTCCGAATCTCAAGGTCCAGCATGGGGCACAACCAGCTTATCTACAGGGAGGCATCTCATGGGAAACATGGCGTTGGCAAGGTATTAGAGTCTTGAATTCCAGCAAGAGACCATGAAGATCATCTCTAGGAGCCAACAATACAGGGAAACACTGAACCAGTGGGGAAGAAAAGTACTGCAGCTGGCTCCCACACAAGAGATGAAGCAGGAGCTGCAGTGGAGAGGGACTAAGACCCCAGTCGGTCACTTTTTGTACTTTCTGGTGCAGCCACAGCCCTGGCCTTTGGTGCCACCTCTGCTCTTCTTGAGGCTACCCTGATGGGTAGCTTTACTACAGTAACTAAGATTCAGACAAATGAAACTAGTACCTCTTCTATGGCTACTGTTGCAAGGGATGAAAAGAGCCATGTAAGAAGGAGACACCTGTCCCCCAGCATTGAAATGACACCTCCTGTGAGTCAGACACACAACAGACTTCAGAGTAGTGTGTTGTATTCTTTTGTTTCTGGTCAAGACATTCTCCACCTGGAGACAAAATGACTCCTGTCTGAGTATATCCATCACCTTCTGCTTAACTGCTATGTGGGAAGGGACATGCTCCTTGGCTGTCTTAAGCTTTCCTTCGCAGAGTCAGACTGGCCCACCTGGATACCTGGAAATTTCCAGATGGGCCCCCCCCGGTGGATACCTGGCTACCTTCAAAACTCAAATTCTTTGCAGTTATCTATTTCTAATTAAATAGGATATTTTGGGCACTGCATGTCACTGTAAGAGGCATACACAGAGCTAGTATATCAGATTTAAGTAGAATATTGATGAGTGTGTTACCCTGGGCCCTTCCTTATTGATTTTCCATGTGGGCCTCCAGTATCCCAGTTCGACCTTGTCCCTTTGTCTATAGGTGACTCGGGTCAGCTCATATTCTTCAAGGTCAATCACAGCAACATCTTCCCCTCCTCTCGACCCTTGTTGGCCTACTGGACCAACCAGGCCTCTGAAACCGCTGCTAGGGAAGTTTGAGGATGAAAGGAATCAGCTTCTCTGTTTAACCCCGTTCCAAGCACAGAGTGATTTAGGTTACATCTGCTAGCAGCAAGTCCAGAACTTAATGTCATGGCCAGGCCCAGGCAGTAGACACATATAATGCCCGGTGATGGACATCTTGAATCTGCAGACCACACATCTCTTGATACCGGTCCAGTGTTATTCAATCAATCTGATCAACAGCCAATGACAGGAAAACCAGGACAGATGTATCAGAAACAGGAGATGACAAAGTTGTAAAAAAATATAAATAAAATAAAAAATAACCCACAAGGCATAAAAAAAATCATTCACTTGCAGCAAAAAAGCTATGAGGGAGACTTCTGAAGCTTTAAGTGGAAAGAAAGATCTAGAGAGCAAGTGGGCAGTGATATAAGGACATGTGGTTGGGTATAAGCAGGAACCTACATAAAATCCTTCCAGAGGCTCTAAGCATATTCAGAGGAACTACCTAACTGTGACCAGTGAACTGAAGATAGGAAGTAAAAAACATAATCACGTGGATATGTGAGGGTAAGACCCATAACGCACCAAATAATTAAGTCTTATCTTCACCAGTGGGGATTAACATGGAATAGTGTGGGTTTGGCTAACATATGCACGCGCATGCACACACACACACACACACGCATGCATATGTACAAACATACGCGCACACATGCATGGGTGCTGGACTGGAGGCAAAGCCAAGGGCCTCAAGCCACCAAGGGATGTGTTTAAAATCACTTATAAAATTGGTTGGGAAAATGATGCAATGTGATTGGCTGCTGGTACCCAAAAGGAGTATGTTTATGTCACAACAACCCACACTATGTCAAATTTTTCAGCAGTCGACCGCATCACTTCATTAAACTGCTACACAAGACATTTGGACCAACTAAAACTAGCTTAATTTTCAAGTTTACAATTATTTGTATTTTTACTTCTAATACCCATTTAATAAGTGCAATAATACACTCCAGTGTGTGTGGGTTGTTCTGGTATAACTCGTGCCACTACCAGTGGTTTAAGACACGTGGCTACACTTCATGCCTTACAAGCAACTGGGGGCGTGGATTGTTACAGCACAACCCACATCCTGCGGTGTGTTACTACTTACTTAAACCACAAACTGCAGTGAGTCTCATTTCACTTATAAAATGGTTTTACTGTGTCTGAAAAACCCTTTTAAATGCAGTCCAGAGATACTGATGACTATGTCTGCTCCCGCCACTGATACTACATTGCCCCCAGTTTTAGAAACATGTGATGTTGCTGGCAATCAAGCTGTAGCTATTGGCTAACCATACTGTAGTCAAGCACAGCTGGATCATCCGTGACATCACACGGTTCTAAAAATGATGGCAATATATTATCAATATGGGGCAGACTTAAAGGGAAGCTGTCGTCTGCAGGGGCTCCTGCCCCTGCAAACTTTATCTTCCGGTTAAGCTTTTTAAAAAAAACTCCTTTTTCATCAGGCGCAAGATGTATTTTAATTCTCTAATAAATTAGCCCGGCGTATCGACGTTGAGCGGCACCATTGGTAATGAAAGATAGCGCCGCACCGCGCGCTTCTATACAAATGTGATGGAGCGGCGCCGCACCATTACACTTAATGGCACGCGCTTCCACCATCCGCTACACTTCCAGGTAGCTAACTTTAGAAATTAAAATACATTACTTTGCGCCGAATGAAAAAAAGGAGCTTTTTCCAAAAAGCTTAACCGGAGGGTAAAGTTGACAGCTTCCCTTTAATCATCAATATCTCTGGACTGCTGCCACTGGCACAGGAGCTTGGTACCTCATTTACATAGAAACATAGACTTTGACGGCAGATAAGGACTGCTTGGCCCACCTAGTCTGCCCATTTCCCTACCTACAGGATTTAGTAGATCTTTTCGTGGATTTTCAAACTATGACAGACACCATTTATAAATGTTACCCTTTGAGACATCATACTGGTGTTAAAGTGCCCCCAACATTTCAAAAGATACTGTGAAAAGACTTTCTGGGACACAATTCAGTTTGCATAGAGACACAGACAACAATGGAAAACGACTAACGGTCCATTTAGTCTGTCTTCATGCCATTTCTTCTTCATCTTTTATTCTCCTATTTCTGTGTAACTCTATGTACATTAATATAATAAGAGGATCTTCATTCCCCTGAGACTTTCTCTGTTCCAGCTGCTTAGCTACACTGGCCATCACAGTCCTCTGCTTGTGACATCACAGTCTGCTGATGTGGGAGCGGTTTTGATGTCCCCAAGCCAAGGGATTATAACATCAGCTGTACTGCAGACAAGGCCCTGAAATTCTGGGATTTAACATCCACGGAATTTTTCACAACATGCATTTTGTGCCATGGAATTCACTGCTGTTGGTGAATTTTTATTCATTTATACAGGTTTTCCATAGTGCCTTCCCCCCCCTCCTTGTTTATCCTGAAGCTGCTCCTCTAAACTCAGCATGTGATGTCACTGATTACATTGCATCATATTCCAGCCAATGTCAGGACTGCAGTCTGCAAAAGAAATGACTAAATTATGCCGTTGGAGTCAACTAGTGTCCCGAAGTTTGGGAGCCCTGCTGCAGAAATCAGGGATGTAGACAAGCAAGCAGTGCAGATGAAAGGCAATAGGGCAGTTATCCTGTTTTCATGTTAATGCTTGTAGTTGGAATGAAAATGAGGAAGCCAAACACAAACTATATGCAATAAAGGCTGATCTGTGGATCCCTGGCACACATCTTCACCCTATCTCTCTCCAATGGCATTGTCCCTGAAGTCTGGAAGGCAGCCAGAGTCACTCCTGTATTTAAGAAAGGCAGTAAAAATGACATATCAAATTACCGGCCTATTGCTATTTTGTCTGTTCTGAATAAAATCCTGGAAAAAGTAGTATCCATGCAAATCACTGAATACCTTGAGAAATTCAATTTACTAAGCTCAGCACAACATGGTTTTAGAAAGCATCACAGCACCATGACAGCACTTGCAAAATTCACTTCAGATATCGTTACCAATATGGATAGAGGAAAGTTAACAGGGGCAGTCTTCATTGACTTAACCAAAGCTTTCGATCTGGTGGACCATTCTCTGCTACTATCTGCCCTCAGTACCTTGGGCTTCTCCCCCACAGTCACTACCTGGTTCAAAAGCTACCTCTCCAACAGAACACAAGCTGTTAAGTTTAATTCATCCATGTCAGACAGTGCTGTTATCAACATTGGGGTCCCTCAGGGGTCTATACTTGGCCTCTTCTATTCTCATTATTCGTCAATAAACTTCCTGAGCTGGTCACCACAGGTCACTCACTTCTTTATCGGATGACCTGGTAATTTATTATCACTCTGATAAGGTCCTGGATCTAAATGCTGCCCTCACTGCAGATTTTCGTGCTGTACAACACTGGTTGAACTCTCAATGCCTGGTTTTAAATACAAATAAAACAAAAGTTATGATGTTTGGCTCCAATCACAAGCTTAGATCCTGTCCTCTGACCATCTCTGTCTCTGATGTCGATGGGACCCTATAGAAACTGTCACTTCCTTTCGTTACCTTGGCATCCACCTGGATCAAACCTTGGACCTGAATGCACATATACAGGAAACCTGCAAGTCAATTAACTGCAAATTGGGGCTGCCTATAGAACCAAATACCTGCTCACCCCTGCTGCTAAATTGGCGATAGCCAGAGGCATTTTGCCAACCTTACATATGGGTGTCCCATCCTGTCCTTGGCCACCAAATCTTCACTGCAACTATGGGATACTACCTTCAATAATGTGTGCAGGTATGCAACCAAAGCACCTCGGCTGCAGCATCATTGTCTCTTATATCAGGACCTTGGTTGGCTCTCCTTCCTCTACCAGGCAGTACTACTTGTACAATTTAGTTGATTCCATCCTAAGGACATCCAAGCCTGCTATCCTGTCTGATCTCCTCAGGCCGGCCATTCCCACAAGGAATCTTAGATCGGCTGATCAGACCTTACTATCCATCCCCTTTTGTCGGACTAAAAAGGGCATGGGCTCCTTCCATCATGCTGCCCCCCACCTATGGAACCTACTACCTCAGGATCTAAGAGATGTCTCCACTCATGTGACTTTTAAGAGCAAACTCAGGACTTTCCTCACTACTATGGACAAATGTGTTTGCTTTGACCCTACCTGATCCACTGCATTTGTACTGTTTCCTCATTGCTAGCACTTTTGCCTGTCCAAATGGGTGTTCTATACTGTGCCTTGTAATTAATGTTTATTTTGTGCCTTGTAATTAATGTTGCCTTAACCTGTTTCTTTATAAGCCTAATGTTAGCTGTTGACAATTGTAAGTCGCTATTCTACTCCATGACATTCTTATCTTCACTTCACAGCCTCTCCTCACTTAACCCCACTGCTGCTCTCTTCCCTTCTTGTGTTATATCCTCTTCCCCTTTTGCCACTCCCCACCAAACTCACCTTTACCTGTTCCTACCTCATCCATGCCCTCCTTAGTCCCCACCCTCCTGGCTGTGCTTAGTCACCTCTCTCCACCTACTACCGCCTACTCCCACAGTCTGACCCCCTTCCCCTGCCCTGCAGTCTCTTGGTTCCACTGGCTCGGCTTGACTTTGACACTTTGCCGCTATTGCGTAACTCCTCCGCCTCTATCCCCTCTCCCGGCATCCCTCACTCTCGCCCTGCCGTCTATCGGTTCCACCAGACCCGCTGTATTTTCCTACCTCCTACCGCTGTTGCCGTCTACTGCCGCCCCCACCAATCTCTTCGCCTTGCCGCCTTTCGCTCCATAGGCCCGGCCGCAGGTTGGTACCTCACCCCGCTGTTGCCGTATCTGACGGCACCTCCTTTCCACTTAATCTCTCCCTCCCGTCCTTTTGCCAGTTTTCCCTTCCTTGTGTCTTTTCTACCGATGCCTATCCTCTCTTATTTTCTGCCTTCTACTATTCACATTTTTGAGTATGTTCCATGATCAAGTGCTAAAGTATATTTTTGTTTACTAATGTATGTTACATTGCCATATGTATTTCTCTCTGCATTTTTTGTACTCGTTGTCTTAATAATCTGGCTGTACTCTTTGTGTATTGTAATTGTACCTCCCGGGTCGTGCCTGAAAAC
This sequence comes from Neoceratodus forsteri, assembly GCA_016271365.2. Taxonomy (NCBI): domain Eukaryota; kingdom Metazoa; phylum Chordata; order Ceratodontiformes; family Ceratodontidae; genus Neoceratodus; species Neoceratodus forsteri. Next base: position 150,705,129 of record CM028131.1, on the reverse strand, counting down.
AGTCACTTGCTGACTAGCGCACTTACCCGGTTAACAAAAACTAAATAAATAAATAAAATGATTTTTTTCCCCAAAGTGTCCCAGCGAAGGCTTATTAAAAGGGGGGAAAAATGGAGGAGGTGGGTAAAAGGGCTGTAGTTTCAAGGCAGGGTTCCAAACCACAGTAGATGGAATCCATGCCTTTCTCTGCTTGTACCTTTCTATGCTTCTAAACGTCAGGTACTCCCATGTAACGATGTTCTGACCACCAAGGAAGCAGGATTCTTTCATGCCTGTTTTATAAATAAATATGGTTACTACTCCTGCAATCCACTGAGTATGTCATTTTTTTATGACATAACTTTAAAAAGAGATTATTTTAATGTTTAATGAAAGCTAAGACTGAACGTTGATTCTTGTGTTCATCAGTTTGGTTTGAATGTAGCAGACAGCCTCTGTGATGCCATCAAGTACCTTTTAAGCTGCTAACCCATTGGTTAAAGTATATCATGACAAAGCTACTGTGGAAATAAATGATTAGGAGTGGTCTGCTGTGGAATAAATGTGCTGCTTCCGCAGTAGACCTTGCAATGCAACACGCAAAACATTATTTCAGTCCTAATTTGACCCAGTAGATGAAGTTTAATTAAAAATCAATTTTCCTCATTTTTGTAATTTGTCTATGCCAAATCCCAATTTGACAGTCAGAATTAGCATCAATGCTTTGGCACACTGCACCCAACTTTGTTTTGCCACCAAGCCTACGAACAAGAGCTACAGTTCAAACCCAATTCATGTTACATTCTCTCCCTTCTACTTAAAATCTCTGCTCTAGGGTATTACTACAACCACAGATTCCCCATTATTTACACATGGCATCTGTTCCCACGGAAGCGGCCTGAACAGAGAGCACTGCAGCTCCAACTACTGCAATATCAGTCAAACACAAAGATACACAGAGATAGAAGGGACAACAGCACATATCTGTGTTTCGATGCAGAGGGAAAGAGGGGTGCCCTGCCCTTCTACACTGAAACATCAGTCTCTTCCATCATATGGGCAACTATTTCACAGTCTCCCAATGTCCTGGTCAGATCTGTTACTTGAAAAAACAGACACTGAAAATGAACTACGAGCCATAAATGTTAACCTCCAGCTAAAAAAGGAAAGGTGAAAGGGCAATGGCTAAAAACACAAGGGAATGTGAGAATTTGCATTTTAATGATGTTTAATCTGTTGAAATGATGACTGCATTTTTTTTTTGCCTCCTTCCTTCTCTCCATTCTTCTGGAGTCATTGCTATGCAGGAGTGCTGGTTCCTAACTCCCAGAAGATTGCCCCTGCCGTCAAAGAGAAGCCAACTCAGCACTTGATGTTAATGACGTCACACTGGCAGCCAGCTGACCAATCGTATCTGTCCGGCCCCTGGCAGCTGAAACATCAATTTGTGTTTATCCCAACAGGAAGAAAGGGGGGACGAACCACTGAAAGAGAAAGAGAGAGAAAAAGAGACACTGTATACAGTGCCCTAAATCACTGCAACTCTCTTTGCCCATTTGGCCTATCAGCTGCCACTTTACATCTTCCTCAGCCAGGACCAAAATAGTTTTAAACGCTGCAAGCTTTCAAACCTGACAGTATTCCCCTCTTAAGCCCTCCTCCCACTTGTTTAAGAAAGAAAGGGGAGAAAAAAAGAGGGGAATAATCCTCTTCCGAGAAAATCAAGGCAACCTAGCTGGAAGCGATCAGCATTAACCCCTAGAGGGAAAGGAGAGGAGGGGGTGGATGTGTTAATAAGTAAGAGCACTGCATCACGTTAATGTTCTGCTCGGAACAGTATGCGTCAGCAGTACATTCACGTTCTGACTGAAGGACAAAAGGATGAGAGAGCAGCCTGCGTGGCTGCTGCCTGCAACACCGGGACAGAGAGAAAAAGAAGGTAGAGCGATAATAAAGGAAAACAATGTTACCAGGAACCAGGGCTTCTCATGCTGCTGCTGCTTGTACTACTGCTGCTACCACTGCTGCTGTTGCTGCTGCTGCTCCTCCTCCTCCTGCTTCTGCTGCAGTCAACGGGCAACAAAGACATTATTAAAGGCAACAAAAGGCTAACACTACAACTCGCTACCTCAAAACAAAAGGGGACACTGCTGGAGCTACTGGGGAAAAGAAAGACAAGCTGTGTGCGTGTCTGTGTCTTCTGCTGATCCTTTCCAAATCAAGAGCTCGTCATTAAGATTTTTTTTTTGTAAAGGAGAGAACATACTCTCTTCTAGCCCTCCTCCAAATTGCTGCCCCCCTTTGGAGAAACTGACGGATTATTGCTAACTGTGCAAGAGGCAGGCTGCAGCTGCTGCTGCTGCATCCACTGGTTGGAAAAGCTTCAGCTAGTTTAAGAAGGAGGAAAAAAAAACTAATGACTGCAACGTGCTGCTTATAGCCTTTACAAATGAGCCAATCTCAGCAAGAAGGAGAAGGGCAGAGACACTACAGAAAAGAGAACAGCAAAAGGAAGCGTTAAAGGAAAATAAAGGGACTGCATAATTTTGTACTTGAGAAATGGAGCATCCTCGGCAACATTCTACAGCATCCAGCATAGGACTCCAAGGGCAGCTAGCAGAACTGTTGATAGCGCTGCTGTCTGGGGCAGAGGGGAACCAAGCACCTGCGTAGCCAAATGGGCCCTACCTATATTCATTTTCTCTTTTAATGCTGCTGCTTCTTTGGATTTACTAGGAGCCATTTTGTCATTCTGTTCTCCCCCCCCCCTTATTTTTTTTCCCCTTTCCTCTGCTAATTAAAATTACAGAAGCAAAATCGGGGATGCTGCATTGGCTTCCTCTGGTGTTTGTTTGTGAAGAACTGCACACATGAATTCTCTTTTCTGAGGTAGGTGTGACAAAGCTCTTTTCTAAACTCATTTCTTTACCAACTACCACTACCACCACTGTCTCCTTTAGATGGAGAAAGGAACTAGCAGTTTGTTGAAGCCGGGGTAGGTCCAGTTCTCGATTCCGTGCCAAATCACAGACGATGGTGAATTATGAACATGCCACATCATGAATCTCTTGTGGCAGGTAACTGTGCACCGTACCTGGAATGCCGCCCTGCTGTCACTAGTCTACCTCATGGTGCAAACGTGGATCCTGTGTGCAGCCTCAGCTGGACCACAGAGCTGCCCTTCTGTCTGTTCCTGCAGTAACCAGTTCAATAAGGTGGTCTGCACACGGCGTGGTCTTTCTGAGGTACCAAAAGGTCTCCCCGTCAACATCAAGCACCTCAACCTCATGGAGAATAATATCCTGATGATCCAGGCAGACACTTTCAGGCAACTCCATGAACTGCAAGTGCTGCAACTAGGGAGAAACTCCATTCGCCAGATAGAGGTTGGTGCTTTTAATGGTCTGACTGATCTTTACAGACTGGAATTGTTTGATAACTGGTTAACTGTTATTCCAAGTGGAGCATTTGAGTACTTGTCCAAACTCCGGGAGCTGTGGCTCAGGAACAACCCCATTGAAAGCATTCCTTCCTACGCCTTTAATCGTGTCCCTTCCTTGATACGCCTGGATCTTGGGGAACTAAAAAAACTGGAGTACATTTCTGATGGTGCTTTCGAGGGATTATACAACTTAAAATACCTTAACCTGGGGATGTGTAACATTAAAGAAATGCCAAACCTCATGCCCCTGGTGGGGCTGGAGGAACTGGAAATATCTGGGAATAATTTCTCCCAAGTCAAGCCGGGATCTTTCCAGGGGTTAAAGTCTTTGAAAAAGCTTTGGATTATGAACTCCAAGATCAACCTAATTGAGAGGAATGCCTTTGATGACCTCACATCACTGGTGGAGTTAAACCTGGCCCACAATAATCTGACCTCCTTGCCATATGACCTTTTTGCACCCATGCGGTACCTTGTGGAGTTGCACCTACACCACAACCCATGGAATTGTGACTGTGACATCCTCTGGCTCTCATGGTGGCTGCGAGAGTACATACCCACAAACTCTACATGCTGCGGGCGCTGTCACTCTCCACCGCACATAAGGGGGAAATATCTTGTCGACGTAGACCCGACTTCCTTTCAGTGCTCTGCGCCATTTATTATGGATGCTCCCAGGGATCTAAATATTTCAGAAGGACGAGTAGCAGAACTTAAGTGCCGAACTTCCTCCATGTCCTCTGTTAGGTGGCTGTTACCTAATGGGACAGTACTGAGTCACAGTTCAAATCACCCGCGAATAACGGTACTTAATGATGGGACATTAAATTTCTCTTATGTTTTATTAACGGACACAGGAATCTACACGTGCATGGTCACCAATATTGCAGGAAATTCAAATGCTTCGGCCTATCTGAACGTGAGCACTGCAGAGCTGAATACTTCAGTCTACACTTTCTTTACCACAGTTACAGTAGAAACTACTGAGCTATCCCCTGCTGGCATTCCACCTAATTACAAGCCAGTGACAACCCCCTTCACAGAATATAAACCAGCATACACCACCTCCACCACAGTGCTTATCCAGAGCACCAAAACGCCAAAACAGGTGGCGGTGGTTACAACTTCTGACACAAATGACAAAACCCTCACTAGCCTGGATGAGGTCATGAAGACCACCAAAATTATCATTGGCTGTTTTGTTGCCGTGACGCTATTGGCAGCAGCCATGTTGATAGTGTTTTATAAACTCCGCAAACGGCATCAGCAACGGAGCACTGTGGCAGCGGCCAGGACTGTAGAGATTATCCAAGTGGATGAGGACATCCCCTCAGCGGCCCCAACAGGTGTACCAGGTGAGGGGGCAGCAGTGCTGCCCACTATCCATGACCACATGAACTACAACACTTACAAACCAGCACACGGGGCTCACTGGACAGAAAACAGCATTGGCAACTCTCTTCACCCCACGTTCACCACAACTATCCCAGAGCCCTTTATCATTCAAACCCACTCCAAGGAGAAGGTACAGGAGACCCAGATATGACTTTAACAAATTATAAATGCAAAAGAATGCACAAAAAGAGATGGTAACACTTTTGTAAAGAGTGCAAAATAAGAGACTTTTTTTTCTTGTATATGCTATATAATAAATCTATGGGCTGATAAGAGAAGCAGATTATATTAAAAAATAAACTATTTTCTAACTTGTAAGTTCTATTTAAAAAAAAAAAGACAGAGCTGTTAAGATGCCATAATGACTTTGAGATATGAGGCTGAACCTGTTTAAAAAGGGCATTCTGTAATTTTTAGAAACCCGATACATAGGATGCAGTAAATACCCATTTATACAGAAAAGTCTTTCTTAAAGCCCAAAATTCAGTCTTTACAGGTTTATCTTACAAAAGCACCAAGAATTTGTACTGTGCCAAATGTTAAAAAAAATGCAATAAAGGACATTGTTTTTGGAGACCAAGGGGTTATCTTTATACAAAAAAAAAAAAACATTTTTTTTTTTTAAATCAGTGTTCAAAGAAGTTTATTAACAAAACAAAACGCCTAGAGATTGGAATAATTCTCAGTCAAATGTTTTCAGACTGCACCAGAATTCTTCTGCACCTTGGCTTTAACCATTTCAGTACTGCCTATTTATGCAGGTCCATCACCCACGGATGGCATAAATGTTGCCTTTGTTGCACATTCATTATTCTTTTCTGGGTGCCTGACGAAAATCCTGCATGTTTCAGTTGCTTTTGCCCCCCAACCCCTCACAGTGCTCGATAATGTAAAATGCTGATATGTCTTCCATGATGCATATGTGAATGTTTCCTTGAAACACACATACAGACACACACTTGCGGTCTTCGCAATTCTAAAAGTGCATCTGTATTGGAAGTACTGCAACAGCACTCATTTTTATAACATATGCAGCAATCAAAATAGAAAACGTCTGCCATGTAATTGTGGTTTCAGATGTTGTAATGTGCTGACATTCGTTGAAAAGACTTAGGTTTCCAAACTGTCAGACCAAAATGGTCACAAGTGCAAGCCATGACTGAAAGATCAGAGATACAATTTGGTAAACTCCCTGAGGCATCTTACAGAAATTCTCATACATGAAAACGCAGGATGGCAAAGAATACAAAGAAACCTGGAATAATTAACTGACATTCCAGAGAAACTGAGATTGGGTGACAATTTACCCCCCAAAAAAAAAATGTGTTTGGGTTATGAGTAAGTCCTGTCATGCACCAGTAAATGAACTGCTGATCACGTAAGGGTAAATACTGATAGGTGTGTGTGTGTGTATATATGTGCGTGCGTGTTGGGTGCAAATTCCATGACTAAATGCTTAATAAGCTGAGCACATTTTTTTTTTGCTTGTTTAAGGCCAGTGAATGGACTGTTCAAATTTAAAGCTCAAAATAATATGCATGGTGCTCCGTTAACCAAGCACAAGGCTAAATGTAATTATCAGAACCCCGCCCCACACCACCCCCCAAAAGGAAAAGAATGAGAGGGATACGGCAGACACAAACTCCTATTAATTCACGATTTATAATGCTCTCCTCTTAGTGATCTGAATAAGTTAATAGAGCCTTACAAAAATCAAGTACTAACCTCTGGATTTATTCCCCATTTATTTTTTAATATGGTAATCTGGCAATTGCACTATTTAAATTAAAGACTTTCAGTGGTTTGCACATGCCCACACTATAAAATCCAGCAGAGTTAAAAACCAGATTAACACTCAAACCTCTCTTAAATTGGGCTGGCGTTGGTAGCAGTTAACATGCTGTGAAGTGGCTGCATCAAAAATTAGAGACGAAGTTAAAAATAAAATGGTGGGAGAATGTGTGTGTGTGTGTGTGTGTGTGTTGTATAGGGTGGAAGTAATTAAAGTTCATTCATGGTTTAAAAAAAGCAGCAGTTTACCTGTAGTAGACGGGTATTAGATTACTGGATAATCGGAGTGCTATTTACATTTGTACAGCAAACGAGTTAACATAACAGTGCCCAGAGGACTTGTTTGTTGACTGTATTCCTTTGGTTTTGTGAGAGAATGCCGTTGGTGGATTTGTTTGTGTCGAGGCATTTACAGTAAATAGACTCACACTGAGGTTTTACTGTACTGCTTCAACCTCAGTCTTGCAAAACTGACAGTGCAAGCCGTAGAAGGATCGTGGCAAGTATTCTCAGGCTAGCTGTACTTTCAGAAGTGTAATTAAAAAGGCTCACTGAATTCTGTGACTAGCAAGGACTATCACTCCTGACCAAGAGAAGGGATGGGCTTAGCCTGGTAAATGTATCCTCACCACACATCGTGCGGTTGTGTGTGTGTTTGTTTTGTTTTGCACTTTCACCTTGCTTGATGCCTGCATCAGATACCCAGCACCCACACGGTTAATTAATTACAGATTTCTAACTGGAATAAGGTTTCCAGCCTAGGTCTGTGTTTCTGATTTTTTGGGGAGAGGGGTTGCGTTGGATAATGTATGTCATAAAACTATCAGTCCCTTCGTTGTTGCATATTAAAATGCCATTTAAGAAACACTGACCCATTGGTAGAGGAGCTGAATGGTTAGACAAGCAGCCATTTGCAGAGTCCGCCAGTCAGTTAAGTGAAGCGTCTCCATGGTGCTACACAGTAAAATGAAACCAGTTACTTATTCTTCTTCGGCCCATGTTTATGAAGCAGGATGGAGGAGACATCATGGACCTAGAGTCCTTCCCAGCCTTAAATTACTACACTATGTTACGATGTTCCACTGCAAAACAAACTCATCTTTAGAGGTCACAGATGATTACAAAAAAAAAAAAATGCTTGGTTCTCTTCTACGCTTGCCTCTCAATTTGTCCCTCAGTACGAAGCCCAGTTCCTCATTTACTATTTTAAAAACTAGTTTTAAGGTTGCGTTTTTTATTGATTTAAAAGCTATATTCCAAGGAGGCCATGCCTGAGGTGTAGTTTTTTGTCCTTCAGCCGTTTGAATTTGCTAATAGAAAAATAATGTAGTCCAAATGCTTTCAAAAAATCAAAAAGTGTGGGGAGATAAGATCAGAAGTCCAACATAATTTTGTACCACACCTGACAGCCAAGATTTATTTGATAATTTTCAACTTTAACATTCTCACCAGTTAACGTTATAGAACTTAAATAAAAAAAGTACACCCCCAAGGCAGTCTTGTCAAGATCCAAGCTGTGCACAAGTTAATGACTTGTGACATCAGGAAGGTATACCCCCAAGACTTATTTGGGTCCATATTCTCTGAGGTCCTGCATCCGCTACACACCCTGAAGTCTGTGTTTGTGATTAAGAACATTTATTATTATTAAAAGGGGAAAAAAAAGCTGGATGCAAGAAGAAATGCTGTTGCTTTGAACATTCCTGTGTATCGAACTATAACGCATACTGCTAATCGGCATAGTGTTCAGGACATACCGTGTTATTTCAACAAGTTTTGCATTAAAATTTGTGACTGTTTCAACACCTAAACTGAATGAAAACACTGCGTCAGCTCTCCCCAACTAATTATGGATATGTGTACAAAATGCATTTCTTTGAGATAGCCTCTAGGTCGCTCTTGTCAACTGTCCCTCATTACAAGAGTCGGTCTGTCAGTTTATTTATTTATTTTATTCTTTGGTAACCGGGTAAGGCCCACTAGGCATAGGTGCCTGTTTTCAGGGGCAGTCGGGAGCACTGGGGAGGTTAAGTGACTTGCTCAGAGTCCACAGTATGCAACTGGAGGTTGTGGGAATCAACCCCATGTCTGTCTACACCAAGCTGATTTTCAGCTCATTACTCTAACCTCTAGGCTATACTGCCAGCCCCAATTACCCCAGTTCACCAATCAGAAACCCCAGTCCCACGTCAAGAGGGTGCTGTTACATGGAATGATTTTAACATTTCTTTTTTATGTTTATGTATGAAATATAATACAATGTCCAGGCAAGCAGTTAATCACAGAGGTAAAATTAAAACAGTCAGCAATGACATTAATACAGTAATCAAAAACACTGCTACATTTGTGATGAACTAGGAGAGGTGACAGGCTACACAACAATAATAAACAGTGAAAACGATGTCTTACTAAGGCTAAAAACACATTCACATTTTGCTACACCACTGTGCATCTTAACCAGAATACACAACTTGTACAAAACCACAAACTACGTTTCAATTACACATCACAGTACTTTTCTGGAAATCAGAGTCCTAAAAACAATCGTGGGCTTAGGAGAGCCAGGGGGATACTGGGATGCATAGGGAGGGGCATCACAAGTAGAAAAAGGGAAGTGGTTATCCCTCTATACAGACAGTTGGTGAGACCCCATCTGGAGTACTGCGTGCAGTTTTGGAGACCTCATCTACGCAAGGACATAGACAGGATGGAAGCAGTCCAGAGGAGGGCAACTAAAATGGTGCAGGGTCTACATCAGAAACCATATGAAGAGAGACTGAGAGAGCTTAATATGTATACCCTTGATGAAAGGAGGGACGGGGGGACATGATAGAAACTTTTAAGTACCTCAAGGGAATCAACAAAGTCCAGGAGGGTAGCATCTTTCAGAAAAAGAGATGTGTAAGAACAAGGGGGCACAATTTAAAGTTAGAGGAGAGACGGCTCAGGGGTAACGTGAGGAAATTATTTTTCACGGAGAGAGTGGTGGACGCATGGAACCGCCTTCCTGGAGAGGTTGTGGGGTATAAAACAGTGGGGGAATTCAAACATGCATGGGACAGACATAAGGCAATTATAGTGGGGGGTGGCAGGAAGTAGGCTGTTGGTTAACTAGAATCTGCAGCATATCCAATAGGTAGGGAAATGGGCAGACTGGGTGGGCCAAGTGGTCCTTATCTGCCGTCAAAGTCTATGTTTCTATGTTTAAAGCAAGGATTAAAATGAATGTATGTGAAATGGCACCTTGCTACCAGGATGCATGGAATCAAATGATTAGCTGCCTCATGACTTAAAAAAAGTCCCAAAGCAATGATAGCTTTCAAAGTATACTGAAAACTAGTGTAAAGAGTGCTCTTGTACAGCGACAGGCTACACAACAATAATAAACAGTGAAAACGATGTCTCACTAAGGCTAAAAACACATTCACATTTTGCTACACCACTGTGCATCTTAACCAGAATACACAACTTGTACAAAACCACAAACTACGTTTCAATTACACATCACAGCACTTTTCTGGAAATCAGAGTCCTAAAAACAATCGTGGGCTTAATTGGATTTATGCAAATTGGGTGGTGTATTTTTAGAGGAAGGAGAGACACTGAGGCGCCAAACTTTAGCACGCTATTTTACAGGCTACTAAACGGTGGTGGTGGTGGTGGTGGTGGGGGGGGGCGGCCATTTTAAAGGAAAAGTCAAAAAGTCCTGAAATCTGAAAAAAGTAGCACCGTTTCTGGCCAACATCTTCAAAGAATAAAGTTAAAGTTCAGTCTCCACAAAAAAGAAAAAAGTTCAGCCCTCAGAAAAACACAACTCGGATCAGAGTTTTCTCCACAACTCCCACTGCGATACATGTATCTCTCCAGACAAATGGTCAGAGGGCTGCCTCACTTGGTTTGCTTCCAAATAATTTCTCAGTCAGGTGTTCCACATCCAGAGGGTCCGTGAATAAGTAGATTTTACCTTCTCCTTCGTCAATACGGATGCCCGCTTACAGTAGTATCACAAAGGGGAGGTTAAAGTTTTGTAGCCATTGTTTATTTGATCCCATCAAAAGATTTTCTTATTGGCCTTGTAGCATATGAACAATCTGGGTACAGCTGAATCGTAGTAGCCCCCACCATTGTGTCTTTTAGCTATCTTACAGAACAGAGAACAGTCTCTCAGGGAAGTCAGGGTGAAGTGGACCAGGTCAGTGCAAGGTACAGAGGAATCCTGGCTGGCTTTCCTGGCAGTAATCTGATATACCCCATCAATAAAGTCCATTGGCAGTATGGCATTCCACTTTAACAGTGGTGGCAGACACTGAAAATGGCCAATAGGTCTTTTTGTCTCAAACCCTCTGGAGTTCGAACAGGCACATACATACATACGAAGAAGCCAGCAAAAGGAAGGCCATTTGGTCTATCAAATCTGCTCGTATTGCAGGGTCCACAGCTTGAGCTAATGTCCCTGCCCTCCCTCCCCATGATCCTTAACTTCCCCCACACCTATTCCAGCCTCTCTTAAAGCTGCTCACGGTCTTCAACGAGATGACCTCATTCCAAGTGTCCACCACCCTCTCTGTGAAGGAATGCTTCCTGACCTCACTCCTAAACCTCCCACCCTCCAGCTTAAGACTGTGCCCCCTCATGTTATGGTTGCCACTCAGCTTAAAGAGACTCTCCTTATCAACCTTATTTATTCCTTTCAAGTACTTGAAGGTCCCAAACATGTCCCCTCTCTCTTGCCTGTCTTCTAGGGAGTACACGTTCAGTGACCTCAACCTCTCCTTGTATGCCTTACCCTGCTGACCCGCTATCATCTTTGTAGCCCTCCTCTTGACCTTCTCCAGCAGGTTAATGTCTTTCCCCGATTACATTTTCTAGCTGTTCCAGTCTGGTCTTCTGGAACTTGTTTTCCACGGGTAGCCATGACCTTCTCTGCCCGGTCCTGTATTATTCCTGTTTTGTGTTGAAAGGCCAGTCATGGTCTGCTTCATTGTAATGAGTCACGAGGAAAAATTATTTAAATTTTTCTCCACATTTTGTATGCAGCGAGAAACAACCTGTAAAAAAATGTTAGTATCTGTGATTTCTGATTCATTAGGAGGGATATCCAGCTGTCACTTATCTTGCAGAGCCAAGCTGCCGAGCCCCTGGTTGGACCTGATGAAATCCATGGTCAGTGCCTGGGAGGTACCTTTTTTTGGTCTTCCCATGATCAAAGAACATAACTTGTATGTTGGAGTCAGGGCAACAAGGTCAGTCTACTGTAATGTATCACAGATTACTGATGAAACGCACTAGTCTGCAGTGAGAACTCTTACCATGTGTGTCTACTAGGATTAACTAGCTCCGCCCTCTCCCCCACCAAGACTTTAAAGCAGTAAATTATATTTAATGTGTATTCCTCAATGATCGCCAGATCTTAACATGGAAGTGCTAATGTCCAAAGTGTTTTGAAATGCTGTCTCTAAGATGTGGTAAGATGTCCCACATTTTGCCCCCTCCCTGACACGTTATCTTAATTTCACACACTTTTGACTAGTAGTGCCCACATCTGGTGATAGAAGGCTGAGAGGTACGCTTGTGCGGTTAAGAAAGGAATAATACACAGTCTGATGTGCGACAATATTGCACTAAATGAACGACCTGGGTGGGTTGGACTCGAGGTGCAGCCAAGGGACTTCAACTGCTCAGGAAGCGAGGTTAGTACAGCACTGACGCACACCCGAAGTGGATTATTACACGTACTTGAAAAAAACATAAAAAGTGTTATATAAGTACATTATTGATACATATTGTCCTGGACAGACAGTGAAAGGAGGCAAGGGAAGGTGGTAGACAGGAACACTGTTTCGCCAACAGTTCCTGTTAGGTTAAGGTCTCACGCTAGCCAGTGTCCAGCGGTTATCATTTTGGTACTAATAGCTGACAAAATGTTCTTCCTAGCAGTTACTATTCTTCAGAAGTCAACTCTGATTTCTTTGTTTAGATCCAGCATGTCCGCACCACTTGATTTTCAGACTGTTTCCCAGTAATCTTATTTCACGATCTCGCCAGCCAGCAGTGGCATGCAGTTGTGCTGGTGCTCCTTTTGGAGTGGCCAAGTATGAAATTAAGTTCATGTGGATGCACTATTTGGCAGCTACAGTTTTCTTTTTTTCTGTTCTTCAGAAAACTACAACCCCGGCAACTACAGTGTGCAGAAAAGACACTAAGATTAGACGCCATCTTTAATTACTTGATGCCAATGGGCCACTGTCAGGTGTACGAGTAACTACGAGGAGTACTAATGTGGTGTTTCATTAACTGCTAAACTAGCTAGGCCCGCTTCATGTGGGATAACTCCATAGGTTGTAGCACTGCAGGGCTAGTGAGGGGGTACCCTACTGAAACTCTGTCAATCACTGTTAAAGATCAAGGGAAATAATTTACTTTGTGTTATTTTTAACTGCAGACATGTAGTTATAGCAAATTATTCTGTATTTAAAAATAATGTTTAAGTGTGATACTAAATTCTGTTTTCATCATTATTACGGTCTCTTCCCACAGTCATCTGAGCCACAGCATGCCATGGGAAACAGCATGATGTACCTTTAGTGTCAAGCACAGTTTGTCCTCCATTAACAGTAGGTGAGCTGTACACCACGATACATAAAAATGAATTCTAGCACTAAAACGTTACATGTTAAGATTTTTTTTTTTTTTTTAGAAGAAGATCCTTTTACAAAGGGATGGAGTAGAAATATTTAAAGAACAAAGACTAAAATCAAAGTAATGGGAACCTGAGAGGTCAGGAGAAACAGCAATGAAAAGGCATGCTATGATGACCCCCATGTTAAGCCAGGTGACCCCCTCCCCTTTTTTTCCCTTTACCAGTTTCAACTGTCAGTTCATGCTATCAGCAAAAATATAATAACCTAACATTTAAATGTTCAGTGATATTTAAACAATCCCCCTCTCTATATTATGTACATGAACAAGCATTTTAGAAAAGATGGCTTTCAGTCTGTGATTTGTATAGCTGCTTTGGTAAAATCCCAGTCTACTATCAGTTAACTGAGCTTTCTTTCATAGCAAACTTAAGCTGCAGTTCTGAGTTTTATTCAAGGCAGACCTGGTTCAGAGGCACACTTTCAACTAGTCAGCTCCTGCAGTGAACCTGTTTGGGGGCTTTATCTTCACAATGCTGACAAATCTAATTCTGCACATGAGAAGGAAGAGGGTAAAATGAGCCTCATCAACACCAGAGTCAGGGCATTTGCTAACCTCACTGGATCAGAGAAGGAAAATCATAAATTATACCCCCAAAAAAAAAAAAACAAACATGTTTTCCAGCAACACTCAGGGGTTGAAATGAGGATGGGGACAAAGTGGTGGAATGCAGAAGAAAATTCAGTCTCAAAGAAATTAACTACTGTATGAAAACAAACTAAAAAGCTAAGATCTCAAACTTCCAAGTGGGTTTATCTGGCACCCAATGCAGGATAACACGTTCTCTTGCAAGGTTTTTGTTTTGTGTTGATTATTCTTTAGTAACGGAGTAAGGCCCATGTACCTGTTTTCAGAGGTGACCCAGGAGCACTGGGGAGGTTATGTAACTTGCTCAGAGTCATACAGTATGCAGCTGGAGGTTGTAGGGATCAAACCCAGGTCTGCTGAATGTACCAAGCTCATTCATAGCTCATTACTCTACCCTTTATGCTATACTGCCAGCCCCAGTTGGATACAGTATGTCACACTAACCATCTTGAAGGTTGGATGCATCACAGTGGACTACTGAACCAACCAGTGAGCAGCTTTCAGAATGACAACAGTACAGAGTTATGCATGGGTACCTCTGAAGAACAAGGTGGCAATTTCATTGAGTTAAGCTTTGGGCAGTATAAGCCATGTGACCCCAAAGAGCGAATGGCTTCTGCTGCCCCCAGTTTCCCGTGATGAAGTTACCACCGAGTTCACAGGAATTTATGTTGAATTTATTACATGATTAATAAGTGGGCTAGTATTTATGTTTCAACTAATAAACAGGTCTTGTATGAACCAAATATGCAATGGTCTGACACAAAATACACAGTTTATCTTTAAGAGTTATGGTGTTGCCCCTCACACGTATTTATTTATTTTTTTAGTTTTAACAGTGTTCTGAGCTTCTTAGGTAAAGACTTGATTAAGTGTTCCACATTTTGCTCATTTGTTCCACATTTTGAGAGGCAATGTTCCACATTTGGGGGGAAAAAGGTTGAGAGGTATGGTAACCAGGTAGATGTACTAGACAGAGACTGCCTATTTTCAGGCACGACCTGGGAGAGTTACAAAGCAACAAGATACAAGAATAGTGCAACAACAGAAAATGAAAGATTTAAACCATAATATAAAACTCACAAAGCAGAGAAATGTGAACACATATGAGGAACAGATATTCCAGCAGATCCCTAAGTACTTAGAGCTGCTAGAGATACGGGTCCACCACATGGACACCTAAGCCTCACATTCCGTTACTACCTACTGTGCGCAATCTGTCTCTGCATTTGCGGTTCACACCACCCTCTTTATTAGTATCAATACACATACACTGCTGTAATGCCAATCTCAGCACATGTAACCAGCTGACTATACACCTCTGTATAATTTGTATCATAATTGCATTTTCTACATTTACCGCATTGTGATGTATCCTATGTTATGTAATCCCGGGTCGCCCCTGAAAAAGGGACCTCCTGGGCCCAGTGGGCTCACCAAAATTTAATAAATAAATAAGTGCAGACCTTGAGTCAGGCCACTGTAACACACAGACACACACACTTGTAACCCCAATACTTGTGACAGAAACACTTAACTTTGAGCCTCTTTTCCGGTGTTTCCGAAAAGTTGTTTTCTGCATTACAGCATGGAGAACAACGTTTTCGGAGGTGCTGCTACTTAGCTTTTGAAGTTGTTCTTAAATTTGAATGCAAATCAACAGCACCTATGAACAGAAGCTGGTTGCGCTTGCTGAACTCCTAACTACTTGGAGCATTTTTTGAAGTCCGAACTTCCCACAGCTCAACCCCCGATACAAAATGGCTGTCAAGATGAAACTGAGTTAAAGTGAAACTAAAAACAGACAAATTATATCCCATCTAGATAAAATACTGACTAATCAGTTATGTTTGAGAACACCAGTCGGTCTTCATTTTAAAAAGATGCAAACATTGTATTATATACAAAAACGCAGCTGTCCCTGGATGGCATAACCTGAGGAAGTGCGCATGCAATAAACCAGTCGGGTGTTGTGGAGTTTGTAGCACCTACCTGGTACTTCGCTGCTGTTTTCATTTTGCTTTGTTTTACTTCGGCAATAAACGCAGTGTTTAGAAATTACATCGGTGGATGGTGCCCTCATTTTTTGTTGTAATAACCAGAAATTTGGCATGGGTGTAGCTAGCCCGGACTCTCTGGATTCTGCAAATTTGTCAGTGATCGGTTTGGTGGTTCTAAGAATGCAGATGTCTGAAAATACATATTTTAAGTTTTTTTTTCCCTATTGGATGGCAAAAAAAAAAAAAAGGATTAGCATTAAAACCTAAAGCTTTCAGGTTTGTTAGTGTGTGTCGCAAGGGAGTGTCTTTGATAGGTCAGATGAGCCAGAAATGTTTAGTTTTTAAATAATTACCAAAATAAAGTGGCAGTTTTCGTGAATGCATAATCCTGTTTTATCAGTTTTCTGGCTGATTTTTTATTTTAACAAAAGTGGGGGCTGTTTTCATGACTTGATTTTCTGTTTTTGAGATCTGTAAAAATGTTGCATGTTACAGAGACTAAGAAAAAGGCATTCAGTGTTTTTGGATTTGTAAAAAAATGTATCTTCACAGCTCAGTTTAGTTTTTTTTTTTTGTTTTTTTTTTTAACTCATAGGCTTTATTGAGACATACCGAATGAAAACAACTGCACAGTATTACAATGAAGCAGTAAATGAACATAACCTTCATACATCTAGTTATAGGTCATCTAGTACTACTGTTGCATCGTCTCTAGGACTACTGACAATTCTTATTCCCTCTACAGATCATCTCTTTCCCCCAATAATACATTCTCAACTATAGTGTGGTCCATTTAAAACTAGGAACAAACAGGAAGCAAGATTATGATATTATTAACTATTCAAGCAGTACTGTACTCATCTTAGTATCCCTATCAATAAGTTTTTGTTTTTCGTTTCGTTTTTATTTTACACCGAAAGGCCTGTGGGCAATATTGCCCACTTTCACAGGCATGAAGTCAATTGTTCCAAGGCTGTTATGCCCTAAATTTCTTCTATAATGTGGGCAAAAGGTAACCACCTGGTGTTGAACAGCATTTTAAGAAGCAGCCTAGCTGTGACTTCTTCCATTGTTTTAATTTTTTACACAGTTTGTTGGCCAATTCTCTCTAGTGGGAAAGGAGTTTGTCTTCCTTTTCTGGGTGATGGCTTTTAATGTTGCAAATGTTAAAATGTTAAACAGATATTTTTTAGCTCCACCCGACATTCTACGAGGATAAAGATGACAAATCAGGTGGAAAGCCATTCAAATCCTGGGTTAATTCTAAAGCTATTTTAATGCAGGCCTTAACCTCCATCCAGAATGCTTTGAAACCAGAGCACCCCCAGTATATATGCACAGAGGTCCCTCTCTCCCTGCACCCCACCTCAGCACACATCTGCATTACTTGTATCTATGTGTTTTTTTCTGTCCAGTGTTATGAAATACTTGCTAAGGAGTTTCTATCTGAATTCCCACCACCTCCCAGATGTGGTAGTTTTATGGGTGACCTGCCAGATCTGCAACCATTCTTTCTGTGTTAAGTTGGCACTCAACTTCTCTCCCCATTTACGCTGTATGTGTTCTACCTACTGTTGGCCTGTGTCCTTGTTTAGTTCAGAGCACAGTGTGGATATTATTTGTTTGGTGTCCCCCTGTAGCGAGTATGCCCTTATCCAGGTTACAAGTGGATGGGTTCTTCCATCAGGAGCTGTCTGACTTCAGGTTTATTGATACAAGACCTTATTTGTAGGAACCTGAAATGTTCCTCATTCAGTAAATTAAACTAATTTTGTAATTGATTGAAGGATTTAAGTACCCCATCAGCAAACACCTGAGAAATGTATTGTAATCCCTCAGTTTTGGTTTCTGCACTATATAAAATGTATGTGATGTGGTTGTTGGGTTTTTGGTGTTTAATTTATGAGAAAAAGTATATTTTCATGACTGAGGTTACAGGTTTTTGTGAACTTATCCGTGGTTTTGGTGACAGAATGGTGACAAGATGGTAAATGCTTGTTTTTGTTTTTTGGGGTTAGAGAAGGGCCTTGGAGCCCACTGGGCCCTGTGCAAAGCAAGCTACAGGTCAGTCACAGTGTGTGTTACCAAGCAAGCTATAGGTCAATCACAGTGTGTGTCACCAAGCAAGCTGCAGGTCAGTCACAGTGTTGTGTCACAAAGCATGTTACAGGTCTAGCCCCTGCTTGATGGCACTGCTGCTCAGCACAGGTCCAGACCCTGCCAGATAGCACTGCGGGTTAGAACAGGGTCCACAGGGCCCTGTGCAAAACAAGTTACACGTCTGGCACCATGAGCATCCCAAAGTTGTGTTCATTATGGGCTTTAAGAAAGGCAAAAGCAAAAGGTGTTAGTTGTTATATATCATTTTCCAAAAAGTAAGACAATAAATGGAAAAAAACAAAACAAAAACTATGTTAGGATTGTAGAACAAAGTATCAGAAATAGAAAAAAAAAAGTAATAAGGTTGAAAGTCCCAGAAACCTTGAAATAGGTAATGTGGTGTATATCGTCATTTGAACAATCATACGGTGCAGTGCTGACTTTACCCTAGTATTGGCATTGTCCTGCTACACAAAGTAAATGGCACAAGCAATGCTGGCAAAAACTGTTCCGATATCAGGGCAACGCCAGCACTGTGCTGCATGACTGTTCCAACCCAGAGGAACATCACACCAGACTTGTCAAGGTTCCAAGGATATATATATATATATATTACAATTTTTTGCCATGAAACACACACTAAGCTGAAGCTTGTTTTCCAGGTCTCTCTTGGAAATGCAGGGAAGCTAAGTGACTTGCTCAGGGTCGCACGGTACGCAAGTGGTGGGTGTGGGATTCAAACACAGTTCTCCAGGTTTGCAGCTCAGTGCTCTTAACCACTACATAATACTGCCTCCCAAGTATCTACACATTTATAATATATACAGTGCACCCTCGATTATCTGCCCACTTTCGTACAAGAACAACTAGGTGTATAACTGAGGGTGGCAGATACTCAAGGGTACCTAATGATGAGGGACAAAGAACTAACAAAATTTTGTACAAACAAAATCTGGTGGATATTCAAAGATGGCGGATTATCGAGGGAGCAGTGTATATAATAAACTGGTGACCCCTTTTATCAACTGATTTTCAGTTGTTGCCAAATGCCATAATAACTGGGTGTTACATCACGCCCAATTATTACAGCATCTGCATAGTTGCACGGTCAAATTCTCACTCTTGAACAGTGGGAAACAGAAAACATAAGCCCAGACCATGACCAAAACTGCCACAGAGAAAGACAAAACAAAAAAAACAAAAAACGAGTGTTTGTTTTCACATAAATTCTTGAACCAGTTATTATAAAAAAAACACACACACTCATAGGAAATCTGTGTTGTGTATATATATATACACACACACATATATATATATATATATATATATATACATACATACACACACACATATGGATACATACACACTCTCAGTGTGTGATGACCTCATAAAACCTCTTGAGCTTCGCTCCTGAGGTTTATGGGTCATCACGCACCTCATACGTGTAAAAAACTTCATGACACAGAGATGCCTATCCATCATTATATATACAGTAGTTTTCCAGGCTAGTCAAGCCTCTGGGTCAGAAGGTCATGGGTTTAATCCAGAACCACAGACTTCATTCCCAACAATGACATAACTGAAGGAGTGGGAGGTCATACTGTTGGGAGGTGCCATTCTTCCGATGAGAAGTTCAACTCAAGTACCTTCTGCCCATCTCTGGTAGGCAGACATGCAGGTAGCTGTTAAAGATTAGGCAGTATTTTATAAAAAGAGAAGGGATACCCTGGCCAGCACTCCCTCTCTTCAAATGAAAAGACAGGCACTGCAAATGTCTATGGGCATACCTTTCAGCAGTTCCACATTACGAGGGATGTCCTTCAGTTTAGCACTTGGAAACCTTGTGTCACTCTTAAAGAAAGTGATTCCCACTAAAATTTTAAACAAAAAAAATCATATCAGTATTTATGGTTGTATGAACTGCTAACTATTTCACAAGCAAAGCCCTAGCTTATATGGAGTTCTGAGCTTGAGTCTCCATGTTTGATAATATGTCTCCCATGTTAAGGGTCTATCTGTATCATTTTGGTGCTGAAGCATTAAGAGAAGAGTCTTTGGGTTGTGGGTGGAAGCTGCTGTGCACTTCATGGCTGTCATGTTTGTCTGCCTATAGTTTGTATCGAACCTTGTGGTCTGTAATGCTCTTACAGAGTCAGTGTGTAGGAAAATGACAGAAAATCTTTGCTGGAACACTCAAGTAAGGCAGTGTGGTCTAGTGGTTAAAGAGGAGAACTGCAAACCAAGAGGCTCCAGGTCAAGGTAGCACAGACGGCATGCAGTACCTGTAGCCCACAAGTTTCCACTGCCCGCTCACTGTTCCTCTGTGAAAACTGCTACTTTTGTTGCGGTCATTCATGAGCACTGTGAGCCATGGCTGTCCTAGACTGTGTGATGGATAATTCCTCGTGAGCCCCTGGGAGCCATGGGTGTCTTTGTATGGTGGCGTTTATCGCCTTTATTCTCATCGAGCTTTGAATTTGGCTGCATCCTTCTGCATGCTGTTGAGTACCGGCTGACATCCCATTAGATATACGTTATTGGCCAACAGTGTTTCCTGTAGCTCTGAGGTCTTGCAGCTCACGAACAGGGCTGTTTTAGCATTTTCATACTTGGCTGCAGCCCAGGGGCTTTGAGTACCTGGGTTGTTTTTGCTTCGCTCTTTTTGGCTCTTTGAAGGAACTAGTTGTGTGGCTCCTAGAAGGACAAAGAGCTCCCCAACCTTCACCAACTGGTAATCTGTTCCATTCTGCATGGCGTGAACACAGCTGGATTAATAAGCCCGATTTTGGATGCTCTGTTTCACTACCTGCCCTGGAATCTATCATTTGAACAGACTGACACTTGAACTGCTGATCTGGTAGGCCCTACGTGGGACAAACTGGTTTTCTTCTCTGCTATAAGACTTTCTTGCCTTGGTTCAATGCTGCTTGAAAGAACTGTATTTGTCTACCGGTTCCAGTATGAGAGGGTTTGACCTGAGGGCACATCACAGTGATAGAGCACTTTGAGGGGGCACTGTGTTGCAAGGGATTTTTGGGCCTAAGGATCCTTGTTAGGAAGCATATCCTACAAGCGCCTGCTATTTTCAAGAGGGGTTTTGTTTAGGTTACCTTTTCTCCTGCATCATTTGGAGTGTGGGCTGTGGCGGTGTGGGGCCAAAGAGGAGTTGGGCACTCTGCTATACCTTTTATCGAACTTGTCCAGGGACACTGGTTACTGGGACAGCTGGGGTGCTGTTTTGTGAATTTGGTATTTGTTATAGCTGAAGTGTGTCTGCGTGATTGGGTTGGTTTGGTGAGGGCCTGGTGTTACTGGGTTATGAGAGAATTGCGTGAGGGGGTGGCAGAGTCATTTTTTGCTGGTTGTGGGTTTTGGGCAATTGGTTGTGGTTTGGGGTTATTTTTGAGTTTAGATTTTTAGATGATTTTAGGTGTAAGGATGTGTTTTGAGGGAGGCAGTAGTATCCACATCTCCTGTTCTCCGATCAGCTTCATTGACTCCACCCATTTGGCTGCCCCCATCCCTGCGGAAAAGTGGGGCTAACAAGAAGGCAGAGACACTGACAATTTTGTTTGTGAAGTGGGAGGTGGGATGGGCAGGATAGGGAGTAGAGCAAGGAGACACCCTGGGTGAAACTGGAACCGGGAAAGGGGTGCTCCTCACCTGGTTCCTATCCCAGGGGCTCCTGAAGCACCACCAGAATCCTTAGTCGAGTCCACCGGCATGGTTCCTCCCCTTACAACAATTCTGTGCAATGCCAGGTCCATCAGGAATGAGATCATGAAAACAGCAGAATTTGTTGCAGATTCCTTGGTGGAGCTGGTGTGCATCACGATACTTGGCTGGGGGACAACTCTGGGCCTGTGCTGGATGCCACCATTCCAAGGGGTTAAATGGTGGTGCGCTGTCCTCCACGGGAGTGCAAGGGGAGGGGGTGGCCATGTGTTTTAGATCTGACCTAAGACTTGCAGCCTAGCCAGTGGGTCAAACAAGGTCATTTGAATATGTGGCTGTTGAGTGTGATGCGTATGTATATGTGGGGTGGGGGCAGGATTATTCTCGTTTACCATCCTCCTGGTTGCGAGAGTGGATTCATGCAGGAATTTGGGGAGTTCATCACTAGCCTGATGCTGGAGCACACCAGGTGGTTGGTGTTGGGTGACTTCAGTACTTGGGCTGACGACAAATCCTTTTTGTCTGGACAGCAGTTCCCAAGTAGATGGAACTGTCTGCATGTTTTTGGATTTCTGGAATTTAGTTTCAACAATTTGCCCTGTTTATGTGTCTTTTAATGTTGAAGTTGATCCGATCAATTGGTCAGACCATTATGCTGTGAGTTTTCAGATCAGCCCCCCCCCCCCCAAAATGTGTTAACCCCCCCCTGTGGAGTCAGTTCAGTCCCGACCTTTAAGAAATGTGGACTCCTGTAGGTTCCTGATGGTACTGAGCTGCTCGAGTCTGTTGGTCTGTTGCAGATGTGTGTTGATGAGGTTGAGATGCAGTAGATGCTTATAATACTACTATCATGGCAGGTCTCGAATCGTTCGCACTATTTCATGTATGCCTGAGAGTTTCCCAACAGGGTTCCCCCTGGTATAGTGAGAAGCTCAGATGGTTGAAGGTCAAAGGGTGGAAAAAGGAGTGTTCTTGGCATAGACTGGGTTCGCTGGAGAATAGACTAACCCTGAGAACTCATTATAAGGAGTACCACAGGGGTAAGTCACTCTGAAAAAGGCAGAGTTCATGTGAAGGGTGTTTGATGCAGGGGTAAACAGGCCAGCTCAGCTCTTCCAAACTGTGTACAGGCTGTTACATCTAGCCTGCCTACAGTCCAGAGGAGTATTGGACACAGGAGCGATGCGAAGAGTTTCACCAGTTTTTTTCTTGGTAGGGTATCCTCTATTCGTCCCTCAGTCTCTTCAAGTGGGCTGTTATGGCCCAGCATAGTACATCCTATGACTAACAAAGGCCCTCTATCTGTCTGGTAGGAATTTAGCCCTGTGTCAGCTGATGAGATCCTTAGGGTGATCATGAAGCTGCATCCCGCCTTATGTTCACTGGATCCTGGACCTACCTGGCTTTAGTTAGACTGTCAGGAGTCCACTGGTCTGGTGACTGCTGAGACTATCTGGTGCTCCCTTGGGGAAGGTGTGTTTCAAACAGCCTTGAAAACAGCTATTGTAAGACCCCTTCTCAAGAAACTTTCTTTGGGCCTGGATATCTTGGCACTTACTGGCCCATTTTTAACCTTCCCTTTTTGGGAAAGATTATTAAGAGAGTGGTGGCAACATAGCTGGAGATCCACCTGGAGGCTTCCTCTATATCAGAGCCATTTCAGTCTGGATTCAGAGGGCATCATAGCACAAAGACTGTGCTTGTTAGGGTGCAGCATGATCTTCCTCTGACTAGAGATAGAGGGGAATGTTCCATCCTGCTTCTCTTTGACCTCTCATCAGTATCTGACGCCATAAATTATGGGATTTTATCAGCTTGAATGAAGGACTTGATGGGGCTTGGCATGACTGTGTTGAGGTGGTTCGAGTCCTTCCTCTCCAGTAGGGTGCAGCACATTGCATGGGGAAATTTTCTCTCGGCCAGTTGCCCTGACCTGTGGAGTCCCTCAGGGTTCAATTCTGTCTTCCATGTTGCATGTGGTTTATATTCTGCCGCTGGGAGAAGTGATACGTAGGTACAGTTTGCAGTTTCAGTGTTATGCAGGTAATACTTAGCTGTACCTTACATTTGCTCCTGGGGAGAAAACTGCAGTGGGTGTGCTAAATGACTTCCTATCTGTGATCAATAACTGGATGGCCTCCAGCTAGCTTAGGATGAACCCGGACAAGACTGACGTGCTACTGGTAGATTCAGGTATCCAAAGGGTGGCTGGACTAAGTGGTGGGGTGGCTGGATTACATCTGAGGCCCACTCAGCTTGCAGCCACAGTAGAGTGAAGAATCTGAGTGTCATTATGAAACACAAGTTCACTTTAGAATATCAGGTGTCTGCTGTGGTCCACAGTGGTTTCTTTCATCTTAAGAACATCGCCCAGATCAAGCCCTTTCTTAGCCTTCAGGACCTGAAGTCCCTGATGCATGCATTCGTGACATCTAGGCTAGACTATTGTAATGTATGTTCTTTATCTTGAGCTAGCTAGAGGTTTGATACGCCACTTGCAGTTAGTGCAGAATGCCACAGCCTGACTGTCTGCCTGTTGCACTGCCTGCCTTTGAGGCGGCGCATCGCCTTCAAGATAGGTCTGTTAACATATAAAGCCCTACATGATCTGGATCCTGACTAACTAAAAGAGCTTTTATGTCCATATGTT
The DNA here is from genome assembly GCA_016271365.2 of Neoceratodus forsteri. Classification (NCBI taxonomy): domain Eukaryota; kingdom Metazoa; phylum Chordata; order Ceratodontiformes; family Ceratodontidae; genus Neoceratodus; species Neoceratodus forsteri. The sequence continues at coordinate 150,680,810 of CM028131.1, read as the reverse complement.
CCTGACCACCCTCTCTGCTCTCTGGAGGTGGGCCTCTTGAAGGTCACCCAATCTCATTTAAAGTCGTCTGGGGACTGTACCTTTCAAGTGGATGCTCCAGTTTTCTGCAGCCAGTTGCCACAAGAGCTTGGGAGGCCCCCTCAGTTGATAATTAAGTTGGGGTTAAAGCACTGTCCTTTTTATAAGGGCTTACCCAACTGATTGCTAACCTGTTATGTAAATGGCAGTATTTACTGGAAGTTATTTACTGTGCTGCTGTTACTGTATGTATGCTGTTATGTAAGGTGCCCAGAGCCTGCGGGATAGGGTGCCTAAGAAATAAAAATACTACTACTATTACAAGTTCGAATCCCACAGCAGTCATAGTCTCACAGTGTAACTCTGAGCAAGTTGTCTGGCCTTTCTATGCTTCTGTTACATTTAAATCAGCGATGGACTCCCTTATCCAGTGCGGTCCATATGTCTGCCCATGAAGCAACCACAATTCCCACAAATCTTACCGTGATGTTTCTCTTGACATGCCATCAAATCCTCCATGACCTACAAGTGGAAGTCCCCCCTCCCCCCCCCCATACTCACTCCCGCTTGCTCTCCGTCACCATCAACCCTTTTTGGCATGAAGTAGTCAACTGTCCTTTTACAATAATCATACTGGCCAACCCGAGGCAGAAAACTTGAAAATCTGCTGGCCATGCATATAAAAGCACCGGCTTTGGGCTTCAGTTCAATTTAAACCCCTGTGCAATGTTTGGGCAACACGCCACAGAACAAAACTAGAACAGGAATTGACTCTGGAAGACGGGCAGTGAATTGCTGTACACTCTGGCTGCGTACTGTGAACAAACAAACAGTCCTATCTAATCACTTCGATTCACTTTTCTGCGCAACTGCGATACAGGCACGTCTAGGTTGACACAAATACGTTAATGTTGATGTGGGACGCTCTATTGCCCAAGACTAACTTTCCCATAACTGGTATTAATGCTTTTCACAGTTGATGCACCCATAGAGCTACAGGGGCCAGCCTTTACCTGCTATTTTTTATTTATGACTTTGATAACCAGGTGAGTGCACTGATCCCAGGGACCGTTTTCAGTCACAACCCGGGCCATAACACATGGCGCAGGGTGACAGTGGAGTACAAGGTAACAGTAATACACATGAAACAGATTTGATACAAGCAACAATAGTAGACACAATATACAGGTTTGATGCATAGGTCCATCTGAGAACAGTGAATACAAGGTTTCAATATCAGATATGAGAAGACTTGGTACAAACAAGCAAATCATAGGCACAGTGTACAGTGTGTGACTGCATCGTCCAGTGAGCAAGTAATACACAGAATACTCAGTAAAAAAATGTATATACAATACGTACAGGCAAGGAAGTCAAATATTACTGTGAAAAATGCAATATAACAGTTGTACGCAAGAGAGTTGACTAGTGTGGGTAGCCCCTGGGCTGGGGAGTTGACTAGTGTGGGTTGGTGTGAGACCCCTGGGAGCATCGGCAGGATGAGTTTTCCAGGAACCAGACTTTAAGGTGGGACTTGAAACTGGAGTGTGTGTCAATGAAACGGAGTTCAGCCGGTAGTTTGTTCCACTGCAAGGGGGCAGCTGCAGACCAAGCTCTGCTACCCATGTTGGTGGATACCCTAGGAACAGCTGGAGGGGGAGTACCATTTGAGTGGAGGTTGCGGAGGAATGTTCGGGTTTTCAGAAGGGCAGTTAGGGGGGATTCTGGAGCCGTGCGGATTACATTGTCCATCATGCAGCAGAGGGCTAGGCCAAAGCGACCTTGCAGCGGTATCCATCCAAGGGTATTACAGAGGGTACAGTGGTGGGTGGAGAACCGGGCCAATAAAGCAAAGCGGCAGGTGCTGTTGTAGGCAGCGGAGAGTTTAGCCATAGCAGTAGTTGAGATCCTGGCATAAATAGGGGAGCAGTAGTCAAGAATAGGGAGAAGATTACCCTGGACAATGGCTAGTCTAGCTTCAGGGGTAAGGTATTGCCTGAATCTATAGGTGGCACCTAACTTTTGATAGAACCTTCTGACAAGGGAATTTGCATGCTCAGTGAAGGTGAGGGAGGGGTCGAGCAGTACTCCTAAGTATTTGTAGGTGTTGACGTCCTACAGGGCTGTACCATCTGGGGTGAGAATGCGTAAGGGGGCGTGGCTTTTAGTTTTGGCCAGGAAGTGCTTAGATCCAAATAGCATGGATTTAGTTTTTTTGGCATTTACTAAGAAGAGTTTTTTTGAGAACCAGCTGTGGGCTGCAGCATAGTTGTGTGAGAGAACTGAGGAAATTGCGGCTGTGGATTTGTCACTGTGGAAGAGGACAAGGTCATCGGCATACAGGAGAGAGAGAGAGTTACAGTTGAGGGAGTCGAAGGGAAGTGCATTAACGAATAAGGAGAAAAGGAGGGGACCCAGGATTGAGCTTTGAGGGACCCCCACAGACACAGGCAGGGTGGGGGAGCAGGTTTGACCAATACACACGAATTGTCAGCGATCAGTAAGGTAGCTAATGAACCAGCTTGTGACTTTCTGAGAACAACCAAGGAGACTAAGCTTGGAGGTAAGGAGAGCATGGTTAACCATGTCAAAAGCCTTTGAGAGGTTGATGAAGACAGCCCCGGTGACTTTACCATTATCCACGTTAGAGAGGATGTGGTCGGTCAGTAGAGTGAGGGCAGTGGCGGTGGAATGATTCTTGCGAAAGCCATGCTGTTGGTTGCATAAGAGGGTGTATTTGCTTATGTACTCAGTGAGCTGATTGTGGACTGCTCTCTCGGGTAGTTTACTGAGATGAGGGAGGATGGATATTGGACGGTAATTGTCTGAGGATTTGGGGTCATCGGATTTAAGAATGGGGATAACCTTAGCTATCTTCCATGGGTCAGGCATGGAGGAGATGGAAAGAGCAAGGATAAAGATGAAGGTGAGTGGCTTGGCAATCGCCAAGAGATCAGCTTAAGAAAGATTGGAGATAGGCCACCAGATCCGGAGGAGCCGTGGTTAGGTAGATGCTTGAGTAGCTTCACTGTATCATGTATGGAGAGGGCTTTAAAATAGAATGGGGGTATTTGCAGGTGAGTGGCAGAGCTGGAGGAGGAGGATGGCAGTGTGTCAGATATTAGGGCCGGGCTTTGGGGTTGGGCAGTTGGCAGCTTATTTAGGTACATGGATAAGTTGGTGAACTTACAGTTGAAGACACTGGCCACATCGTGAGGGTCAGTCAGAAGCCCACCCTGGGAGTTGAGATGTGGTGCAGCGTAGCTGGAGTGGGGGTTTAGGAGGGAGATGATTGAGTCCCAGAATTTTCTAGGGTCTCCAAGGTTGGCCTTTGCAGGTTGCAGAAGTGGGTCTGTTTCAAAAATTTGGCCTGTTGTTTACATTTGTTCCTCATGTGCCTGTAAGCATCCCAGAGGGCAGGAGAGGGGTTTGCTTTGAAAGTGGACCAGGCATGGTCTCTGGCCTTCATAAGGGTTAGGAGGTCTTTAGAGACCCAGCGCGAGCACCCGCCTCTGACCCGTCTGGTACTGACAGGGAAAAAGCGGTCCTGGAGTGTTAGTAGAGGCCGGGTAAATGTGGAAATACCATTTCACAGTGAAGCATCCCTCCCAAGTGCTATATGCATTACACATATAGCAAAAGAAGCAACAGAGAAGGGGTTACCCCCGGTACATAATGCATAAGGCTAAAAATCAATACAAGGCGAACAAAAAATCCTCGCCAAACCCCCCACACTGACAAAGAACAGCTTACAAACATGAACCCAAAGTCAAAGGCATGTAGTAACGTGTATTTTTTTTTTTAATTACTCACATGCGGTGCAACATTACATAAAGTGCTGCTATCGAAAAAAAGTGCTGCTCCCACAGCCCCAGAATTCAACCGTAGGCATTTCTGTAACACTACTAAACATATGATAGCAACTATTTTATTTTTAATCTTTAAATTCAGAAATGTGCTATGCATTCTGGCAATTTGATCTGCATTCTAAAGACTAGTACCATACATTTTACTGCAGAGAGGTTGTGAAATATTCTGTGAAGTGCTTCACTTAGTATTGGTATTAATTCAGGTGAGAAGTGAATCAAAAAATGAAATCCAGCAGATTGGGACTGGGAGGGGGGTGCTAGACAAAGCAACTTATAATTGATTGCAAGTCTCACCGACTCAGGGAATGTGCGCTTCCCCTGTGCAGCCTGTAATCAGTCCTAACCTGGGGGAGAACGGACAGGTTTTGCGCTGATAGCAACAGAGGAACAGTATCTGTTTTTCATACAGACAGATAGCAGCTTGTTAAACACAAGAGGATATGGGGTTTATAATGTACCGCAGCAATGTTAGGATTTGTTTTGGTCATAATCGCTGATATGTACTGACTGATTTGATCCAAGCTGCTTATTAAACATCAAGTTTAATTTGAACCTTGAAAAGCAACAAAAGCCGGAATGGATAATTACCGAGCATTTGAAGCAGCAGCGCAAGGAAGGGGGTGCATGGAGGGAAGGGGCCGGGTTAATGTCCCTACACACCACCATTTCCCAGTCTGAACAGGTTATGTGCTATTTGTAGCTTGATATGTGGAAGCTACACAGAAATGAAAACTGTTAAAGCTTGTTCACATGAGCAACAAACTCATCAGCAGTGGTTTCCTCTCATGTCAAATTCCACAGTTTTAGACATGAGCATGCACTAGGAGAACCACACAATCAGTATGGGAAAGGGATGGGGTGGGGTGGAGTGCACAGAGTTCATTGTCCACTGCGAGAACTGCCATTTGTGAAACAGCTCTCTTTAAAAGACCTGCTGACGCCTCACAGAAAGCTTAGAAAAACATAATATTTAGGTACAATTCAACTTGCATTCCATATATATTCTATAGATTTCTCACCCCGATTGTTTATTACTGAGGAAATTTGCATGAATATATGATCTTTATCCCTTAGAATTCATCAGCCTCTCTAGCTTGCTCCCTACTTCAAGTCATAATATTCTGTTGTGACATCACAACCTGTTGCCATGGGAATAACTGATGTCACAAGCAGAGCATTATGACCTCGAGTAGGCAAAAAAAACAACAACAGGAAGACAAACTGGGAGAAAAGACTGTTTTCATGAAAATGACCTCAGAAATAATAAAAATGGGGAGGAGAAGTACTGACCTAGTATGCTGAATACTACTTGTTAAAGGAGAACTGTACTTATGTAAAGCTCCCCACCCCCCTGAAACCTGGCTGCCCAATTCAGCTTTTGGCAATAAAAATAAAAAATTAAGTGTTTGCATTTACTCGGTCCAACACTCGTAAACTCTGCTGGCAGGCAACATGGTGGGCGCTGCACGGTACCATCTCATGTTAGTGTGCGGCGCCGCACTGCTCACTCAGCTTACAAGTGAGCAGTGTGGCACTGCCACACACTAAGATGAGATGGCACCATGCAGCGCCTGCCATGCTGCCTGTCGCCAGAGTTTACGAGTGTTGGAGCGAGTAAGTGCAAACACTTAATTTTTTAATTTTATTGCCAAAAGCTAAATCGGGCAGTCAGGTTTTGGGGGGGTTGGGAGCTTTACATAAGTACTGTTCTCCTTTAAAGTTCTCTTAAAGTTGTTGGCTGCTCTTCAAATTCCTTTCTATATTTTCTTTATCCCCAGAGTGCTCTGCCTGCCGTTAGCCCGATGCCATCTTCTGCCCAGACAGATGTCCCACAACAGCTTACTTCTCTAACATCATCTCCACCCCCCCGCCCTCCTTCCTTCCCAAGAGTGTACAGCCTCCATGAGTTGTTGGACTCCAGTGTACAGAGTAACTGCCAAGTACACACCGCAGGTTTACTGAGCACTTGTGGTAGCAGTGGTGGTGGTGGGGTGATGCTGGAGGCATCATCCGGCATACACCCTCTGCATTTTTTACAGTTAGACCCACCAAACATTAAGCTCCCCAAGCCATATCTGACCCCAGATGGAGCAGCAGGACACTATGTGACCTCCCATGATATGCAAGCAACCTCCAAATCCAGCAGGGCAGATTGAACCCCGAGTTAGGAGAGTGCAAAGTTTCCTTTTGCATTTTAATGTACTGTATCCTATTCCTGCTATGCAAAAATCCTAAATGGAAAAGGAAGGGGGTATGTAAGCACTGGGACTGATAAGACCCCTGCTTTGCACTGCTGGATTAGGTCTACAAATCACTGTTTAGTACAATGATAACAGTTTCTGTCAAGGCAGGGTAAAATACATTGAGTAATTTTCATAATTATTTTTAATATAAAATTAGATTTTAATGTAATCTTTAAGACATTACATATTTAATGAACGGACTCACACAATCAGAGAGGAAAGTAGAACTTGTTATATATAAATTGCTCAAGCGTGACCTTTTTCGCAAATGCGTTTGTTGCTGCTTTTGGAGCTGCAAAGATTACTCACAACCTGAAGTCCCCCAAAACAGTCACCAAATCACTTGTTTTCATAAAGAGGAAGGATGAATTAAGCTAGTGAAAGTCTTCTCCATGCAAGTGGGGAAATATCACAAAATCAACCAAAGTGAACCTCTGGTACTAAAAACATTTTATTTTTGTGCTCAACTGTCATTGTACCCCACCGACACACCTTTGGGTTTAGCAATGCTCAGTCACCTGTCGGGAACACTGCTTTGTTGCTGACGCCATTTCTCTGGCTCCACAAGAGTCTCTTTGCTCCATTCTCTGCTCATGTCTTGGTACCTAGTATGAAGGCTGGGGGAGCAACTGTGGTGTGAAAGTGTGTTGAGATTGTGGGGACACAGAAAACTGAAGGAGGTGCAGTCCACTGGAGGTGGATCGTGGTGTGTGGGCACTAGCAGATCCGGTTATGTAGCAAAACAGCACCCTGCTATGCCTTCATGTGTCAGAAAACAGTAGCTGTTGTGGCCTAATCTAAGTTACGGAGGGAAACATTTTACATTCCTCTGGGAAGTGCGCGACCCTTTTTCACCGCAGCCTTCACTGCTTTCACAACCCGGTTTTGTACCCAATCATGTCACTGCATGCCTCTTAGTCTAGATTCTGCTCACTCTGTGTTTTGAATTGCTGCTGTCTACAACACTTTTATTTGACGTTATTTGCTTTTTGTTTTGTACTTGCCTGTTTAGTCTTATCCCACTCCTCTTTCCCCCTTGGTCGCACCTGGAAATGAGCCACAGCTCAGTGTGCCTTTCCTGGTTATCAAACTTTTAAATCAATCAACAGAATAAAATAAATTTGGCAAAACTGCTACCCTGCCCTTAAAAACAATCAAGGATCCACCCGTGGACATAAGAGCTCTCATTTGGCAGAAAGGATGGTATTTTCACTCTTATCCCCTCCACCCATAGGGACACTGAATGTGCACTTGTGAGCAGCTTAGGACTGTAAATGGCAACCCAAGATTATGACAAAGTGGTTCTGTGCTAACTGACAGTGATGTGGCATCACCAGGTACTGTATGGCAAACTGCTACCACGTTAAGTCCCCACTGTAATTAATGGAACACACACAAAAAAGAATGCTGTCGTAATCCTTGACGTGTTGTCACAGTGCCCTTCAGATGAGGGGGGAGTGGTCAGCATTGCTCACCTGAAGTTTTGTGATAGGTAAGGGAGATTCTCATGGAGCAGAAGTATCCATTAAAGAAGTGACCGCAGTAAAATGCGGGGGGGGGGTGGGTGGAGGCTTAGGGGAATGCTAGGAAGTATTTCTTCACAGAGAGGGTGGAGGATCTGTATAACAGCCCACCAGAGGAGGTGGTGGAAGCGAAAACAGTACAGGGATCCAAAAGTGCATGGGATAAGCATAAAGGCACCCTGCTGTGCAGCAGAGCAGTGAAACGGCAGTCCAGATAAGGGTAGGGATTGCCAAACCAAGTAGGGAAATGGGCAGACTAGGTGGACCAGTTGGTCCTTACCTGCCATCATATTCTATGTTTCTATGAAAATTCAACAGATCCAGAAGCAAATGATTTGATACCCTTTATTGGACCAACATAGATGTAACAAAAAGAACAAAGTGCTTTAGCTTTTGGACCAACCCAGTCTTTCCTTGGAAGCTTAATGGCAGTTATGTAGAAAATCTTATACTTTTAACACCCATATCATGCAGAAAAAAACCCCAGAAAAAATCCCATTGGTTTAAAATACTCATTTAAAAAAATAACAGAAGAAATATCATAGAAGCTGAATAGTACCAGTACAGCTTCAGCTGAAAGGGCCTAAAGGTCAGATGTGCTTAGAGCATAACAACAAGCTGGGAGTACACTGCACATGAATTAAAATGACTTAGAGACACCTTCAGAGTAAGATAAGAACATCCCTAGCAGAGAGCTGTATAACTCAACTATGAGTGTCCCAGTGTGTTTAAGAATGCAGTTCATTAAAAGCAAAACCCACTTGGATTAAAGACATGCTAAAATGTGACATAATTGTCAGTTAAAAACAAGTCCCACAAAATAGAACTACAAAAAGTAAATATACATGGTATACAAAGAGTTTAAAGTAAAGTTTACCTAAAGTGAGCAATAGTTTCACACTATATGGAATGTAAAACTAAGCTGGAAACATTACCCAACTATACTCTCAAACTGGTTATTATGCTCCATAAACCGTAAGGCCTTAAGATTTGTAACAGAAGTTTATACATGATAATATATATTGGCAGTATAAGAGCCACACAAAAAGCTGCTTGTCGAGGACCACCAAGAAACTAAGACCATGCAACCTGATATGTACAGATTTCAATAAATTCTCAGTGTAAAATAAAACTACTTAATGTACTGAAAATGTCTAAGGAATCTGAATAAGAAATCATAGGAATTAAATCCCCCCCCAGAGGAAAGATAACTAATTGTAAGGAGACACACACACACACCCTAATGCACCATCATTCACATCAATCACTTCACTAGTTACCCAAGGAATTAAACTTGTCCTGAACCTCCAAGTAAAAGAGATCATACATCCTAATGTGTACAGAGTTCAGAAATGTGACACTATATAATCATACTGCTATATGTACAGTAACAGTCCAAGGATTCTGAATAGAACCACAATGAAATAAAACTTCCACCCTCCCCAGGGTAGGATAACTAGTTAGAAGTGAAAGTACACTATGTATGTGAGACAAGAGTCCTTACATACCTTCTTTTCCACAAATCACTACAATATTAGCCCAATGTAATTTAATCCATCAAGGACCCCTGTGCAAATGAGATCCTGAACCCCAATATGTTCAGAGTTCAAAAATGTGACCGTATATAATAAAACTGCTGTGTGTACAGTAACAAGCTAGGGAATCTGAATAAGACTTATCTGCCGACACTGTCTATGTATCTATGTATGTATCTATGTAAGACCCAATGGAATTAACCCCACCCCACCCCGGGGAAGATATGTAGTAAAAGGAAATAATATTCACTTTGAGTGTGAACTTAAGAGTCATAACACACTGTAATACCGTTATGTCATGTACCTGAATATAAGCCCAGCTGAATGTAACAGCAACCCCCACACCCACCGCACTCACATAACCCCCCCCCACCACCACACATATACACAGACATGGAAGTTCTATAATATGTCTATCCTTTGATGAAAAGGTTAGAGGATGGTTAAGTCTTATAATGTGTCATAAACCCCAAATCTGTGTTCATGCCATCTTCTACCATATTGAGAAGTAAAATAAGTTTGATCTCAAAAGCCCGTCTCTGCTGTGTACTTTTTTTTTTGTTAGAGATGTTCTTTATCTTACTCTGAAGGTATCTCTAAGTCATTTTAATTCATGTGCAGTGTACTCCCTGCTTGTTGTTATGCTCTGTCTAAGCATATCTGACCTTTAGACCCTTTCAGCTGAAGCTGAACTGGTACTATTCAGTTTCTATGATATTTCTTCTGTTATTTTTTTAAATGAGTATTTTAGACCAATGGGATTTTTTCTGTTTTTTTTTCTGCACGATATAGGTCTTAAAAGTACGGGATTTTCTAAATAACTGTCATTAAGCTTCCGAGGAAGGACTGGGTTGGTCCGAAAGCTAAAGCACTTTGTTCTTTTTGCTACATCTATGTTGGTCCAATAAAAGGTATCAAATCATTTGCTTCTGGATCTGTTCTTACAAGGACCAATACGGCAAAGACTAAATCTGTATGGCAGTATGACATTTCAAGTCAGAATCCGCTGCTTATGGTTTCCTAAATGTAGCAGAGATGCGCAATGTTCTGTGCCACAGTGATTACAAAGCGTTATTGCAAAGGTAGGAGTCAAGAGACCAAGATGACTCACTAGAAATCCAATAGAAATTCTAAATGCATAAAACAGGATCAATACATTTTGTTGTTGCTTTTTTAAACATAAAATGCCCCAGGATTCATTTATAAAAACTACAGAACCTTTCCAAAGGGACTGCAATTTATAGGCAGTTCAGACAGAGAACACTGCACAAGAACAGACTGCAAGCCATATTCAAAGCAGCAGTAGGTTACATAGCCTTGGTGCGGGTTGGGAGGGGGAGAGTGGAGAGTCTTAAACAGGAAAAGAATCCACTGGGTTTGTTGGCTATGCTCAGTGCAGAAGATTTTTATCAGTTAATGAAGTTTTTGGAGTGCTTGCTCAGTTACGTTGTCTCCCCCAGCTGATAACAGTCACTCACTTCCACTTATAAAGAATGGCCCTGAGGAGCTACATGCAGCCATGGCGAACCCAAAGCTCTTATTCACAACTCTTTCCCGCAGACACCAAAATGAGCCAGGATCACAAGGCAATGTCCCAGCAACCTGCCATTAAGGTCTGGGGCACTCCATTTCACAGGATGGTTAAGATCTTTACACAACTGGGGGTGGGAGGGCTAACCTGTAACAAATATCAGATTTCAACAAATAAGTGCTGTTTCTGGTTATTCGTCCATAAACCAGTGCACTTGCCAGGTACTGGGGCATTTTGTTAATCACTTACCTGTCGCCATCTCACATCTGCTTAAGTCTATATAAGAGGGGCAATGAAGCAAAGGGAGGTCCAGTTTCCCATAAAGGTACTCTGGTTTATGAGCTGTGTTTGGAGTGGCCACATGCAGATTCTGTTAAAGCGTTCTTCGTGTTTACCTGTATACAGTGTTATCAGGACTGCCCAAAAGCATGATGTCATACTGACGTTTACCTGTAAAAGCAGCTTATCTGAGGTGACTGCACAGATTGCCATTTCTCCTTTCCAACAACGAAAGGGACACTGTCAACCTTTTTTTTTGCATCAAATTATTTCTAGTTAGAAAACCCACATTTTATGATTGCTTACCTTCTCTAAAATCCACTGATGTTGCCCGCTGTTGTATCTGCCTTCATTTCTAGTAGAACTGAAATGCATGCAAATGATATGGTTTACCCAACCTTGTTTTGTTTCGAATCCTTGCTCTACTCTTCTTGCATACTTCCTACACATTAGGAATGCCCCCAAAACAGTGTAGACACTCACGATGGACTGTATCCTCTACTTCTACTGTATATAATGAGTGATTAGAATTTGGGGGCATTCCCAACTCCAGGAAAGATGCAGTTGGAGTTGATCAAAGAATGTAAACAAACATGTTTTTGTGTGGTGACACCAGTATGGCAGGCAGTCTGGTTTTCACTTTTCAGAAGAAAAAAGGAATCGGAAACAAACTCCTGGCTATATAATAGCCTTTACAGAATGTAAACAATCACAACATGTGTTTTTTTAAACTAGGGATGCTTTGAGGCCAAAGGGGGTTGACAGTGTCCCTTTAACATAAAACAGTTACAATATACAAAATCCTTTTAAAATATGAATGCCAGGCTATTCCTGTTTTCATCACCAAGGGCGTCTACGTCAAGTATCTTTGCCTCTTGAAATTGAATCACAGCAGAGGCTTATTCAAGAAATTACATCCCAGTCCCCTGCTTGTGCGACGCCACAGTGCGGTGCTGTGAAAACTACTGATGTTATATAAACAGGGAATTCTGACGTCCGCTCTTGAAAGCAGCAGTGCATGTTGTGGTGAAACTTTTGTCCCATTATTTTTTGTTCTATTTTAGATTGCCCCTGATCTCCTGTCTTGTAAGATACCCTTTATTACGTTTTTTTTTTTTTTTTTAAACTTGCACTTTTTTGCCCTGTGCATCTCAGCTAGCCTCAGGCCTTCTTTGAACCACAAAGAGCTCAAACCCCGTCAACTCACCTTTTCCTAGGGCTTGCCTTCTCCCTGCTGTGCACACTCACAGTATCCCCTCCCCGTGATGGAGGTCCTCGGACTGGCCCAGCCTGGGTTGGTGGGTGCAAGGTCTGTGAGCTCCGTGTGGCTGTCATTCTGCTTTGACGGTTTTCATTTTCTGGCCCCACCATGCCTACCCCCCCCGGGACGCGCACAATGAGTCAGCAGAGTGCAAGGCATCGCACTGGCTCAACAACTGGCACCCCTCCCTGTCCCTACTCCCACTCAAGCCTGCACTGCCAACTGTGGTCACCAGGTGGCAGTTGCATAGCTGTAGTGGGTCCCCCTCATCACTCAGGGAGGAGAATGTCCTGTGGAACACTCAAACCTTCCTCCCCGGCCAGCCCACTGATGACTTCGACTTGTTCCAAAACCCAGATCACAGGCATCATGAACAGTGGCACTATAGCTGTGCTGACAGGCTCACTTTTATAACATAGTTTGAGTTTGCTTTTTTTTTTTTTCAATTTAAAAACAAAACATTTAAAATAATACAAAGAGTGCTCCTTTTAATATGGCCACCCCACAGTTCATTATGGTGTAGTTCCAGGTTAAGACAAAAATGGGAACTAAGCTCTCAAAAACCAAAGTCACGGATTTAGATGGGCAGATTTCGCTAAAATGAAAGAAGGTCTCAAAAAACAACCTTCAATCAATCAACCAAACTTTAACCTTGCAAATACTGAAAGAGGAAGGGATGCTGAAGAATACTGGACACATCTCAAAAAGACAATATTACAAACGCCAACTCACTGCACAAAAAGGGTGAGCAAACCAAAGAAGAAAAGAAAACCCCTTTAGTTTTTCTAAGGAAGTAGTCACCAAGGTCAGGGGAAAACGGGTTGCATTCAGAAAATACAAAGAAACTGGATCCAAAAAGAAAAAGGAGGACTACAAGGAGAAACTAAGGGAAGCAACCAAAGAAATCAGAGCAGTGAATGCGTCAATGGTGGAGAAGATAGCCAGGGAGGTCAAAAAGGGGGACCAAACATTCTATAGATACATCAGTGAGAAGAGGAAGGCAAGAGGGGGTATTATCAGAATCACTACAGAGCAGGGGGAGAGGGTGCCACAGAGGACAAGAACAAAGCAGAAATCCTCAACAGATATTTCTGCTCCGTTTTTACAAAAGAGGAGGAAGGTTGAGGAACCTCCCTCACAGGGAGCAGCTCAGACAGAGCAGAATTGATACAGGACCTTGTAAAAGAGGAAAGAGTACTAAAGAAGCTGGAAAATCTCAAGGTAAACAAGGCCATAGGACCTGATGAATTACACCCCAGGTTACTGAGAGAACTAAGAGAGGAACTAGCAGCTTCCCTGGGTGACCTTTTTAACCTATCATTTGAATTTGGAGAGATCCCACAGGATTGGGAAAAGGCCACGGTCATCCCTCTCCACAAAAGCGGGAGCAAGGAGAGTACAGGTAACTATCGCCCGGTAAGCCTAACCTCAGCTGTAGGCAAAACAATGGAAACCCTTCTCAAGGAGCGGATTATATCCTTTCTCGAGGAAAGCAGCAAATTAGACCCCAAATAGCATGTCTTTACCACAGGTAGATCATGCCAAACTAATCTAATATACTTTTTAAACTGGGTAACCAAAATAGTGGACCAGGGCGGCGCTGTAGATGTAGTATATCTGGACTTCAGCAAGGCCTTTGACTCGGTCCGACACAGAAGGCTAATAAACAAGTTAGACAGCATGGGAGTAGGGCAACAAGCAGTAAACTGGATACAGGACTGGCTTAGTAGAAGGACACAGAGGGTACTAGTAAACAGTTCCCTAGCAGAAGTGAGAAATAACTAGCGACATACCACAGGGGTCGATACAAGGGCCAATCCTCTTTAATAATTTTATTAGCGACATATCTGATGGACTGGAAGGAAAGGAGAGTCTGTTCGCAGACAAAACAAAGTTATGCAACAGGGTGGACACTCCAGGAGGGGTGGAAAAGATGAAAACTAACATGACTTTGGAACTATGGTCAAAAACATGGCAACTAAATTTTAATGCAAAATAAAATGCAAGCACATGCACCTTGGAGGAGGTAACCCAGGAGAGGAACACTACACCTAGGAGGAGTAAAACTGGAATCCACCAAGCAGGAAAGAGATCTGGGAATAATTAAAACGGATGATCTGAAGGTGGTCCAGGCAAAGTATGAAAGCAGCACTAAGGGCAAATAGTATGCTGGGCAGCATAAAGAAGAGGACTGCCAGCAGAAAAAAAAAAAAGAGTGGTCATCCTGCCACTCTACAGATCGCTGGTAAGGCTGCAACTGGAGTACAGCATCCAGTTCTAGAGGCTGCACCTTAAAAAAAAAAAGATATAGACAGATTGGAAACAGTGCAAAGGAGAGCTACAAAAATGATACAGGGACTGCACAACAAAACATATGACAAAACGTCTGAGTGACCTGAACACGTATTCCCTGGAACAGCGAAGAGAGGTTCAAGAGCCAAACAAGAACAAGGGGGACATGATATGAGGCTGGAGGGGGGCTGATTTAAGGGAAACAAACGCAAATTCTTCTTTACCGAAGAGGGTGGTCGATGCGTGGAACAGCCTTCCACAGGGAGTGGTGGAATCAAAGATGGTGGGAACCTTCAAATATGTGTGGGATAGGTACGAGGGCATCATAACACTGAACAGCAGTTGGGGGGAGGGGTAGGCTTAAAGGCAGACTAGATGGGCTATGTGGTCCCCTTCTGCTGTCACTTTCTATGTTTCTATTATTTTTCAGGGGTTTCTGAACACTCATTTGTCCTATAAATTTAGGGGTCAGTGTCTGCTGCATGCTAGTTCATTTTAGTCACAAAAAAAGTGACGGTAAACAATGGGTGTTCAAAAACAGCTGAAATTGCTGCTGAAAACATAGGAAAGACATATTAAGAAATTTTTTTTTATCGTTTCAAATGTAAACAAAGAGGCGTAAAGCAGACTCATGAAGAGAAAGATAAGGGTACTTAACAAGACCGAGGATAGTGGGCAATCTAAATAAAGAATGAAAACGTATAAGTCAAAACTGTCACTGTTCACATGCACTACTGCTTTAAATAAACCCAAGCCAGAGATGAACTGTAAGGAACACAGCTCCAGTGGTGATGAACGTGACCCTTAGTAATGAAATTTAAAGTCACTTATGGGATTTCAGCCAGTTTGCAAACACTGTATCTCTTTATCCTTGTACAGTGCTCTCTTGTGCAGGGATGTTAGGAGTGGAGAGTTCCACTTCACAGCCAGTGAGAGGGTAGCTTCATTTAAAGGAGCGCGGTCAGCTTTTGGTCTGATTTTCTTAATCCCTTTTAAAATGGTGCCCATAGACATCTATGACCTCCATATGCCGTCCATAATTCTCTTCCAACCCCCCCCACTAGTCCTGCCCTTGCAATGTTATGTCCTTCATTACCTGTACATATGATATTTTGATTCGTCTTCAGTTTTGATTATGCTCCTTGCTATACTCTACTTACTGTATATAATTTTTTTGTTCCACATCCTCTACCGGTCTACCCTCATCCTGGAAATGAGATGTTAGCAGCTCAGTATCTTTTTCCTGGTGAACCGCTGGAAATAAATCAGTATGTGGAGTCAAAATCAGTGGTGGAATTCAAGCATGCATGGGATAGTCATAAGGCAATTCTGGGGGGTTGGGGTAGAAAGAAGTAGGCTGCTGGTTAACTAGGATCTGCAGCTTATCCAGTAGGTAGGGAAATGGGCAGACTGGGTGGGCCAAGCGGTCCTTATCTGCCGTCAAATTCTATGTTTCTATGTCTATCCTGGTGAAACTCTGGAAAAAAATAACTAACTATGCCCTTTTTTTTTTTAAACTATACTTTTTGGCGGTTCCCGTCGTCAGTACTATCCGCCTGATCACAGACCCCATGGACCTCCGCCCTCGATGATAGCCTGCGCTCCCCCCAGTTACCCCTGGCTTACCCCCAGAGGGCGGGGATGTGGCGCCAACCCTCTTAATGCCGAAAGTCCAATATCTAGTCGGAAGGGAGCTGGCATCGAAGGCAATGAGAGGTCTGGGGGCAGGGCATCACAGAGACAATTGGGCACCAGTATTTTTTTTAGACCCTGTAAGCAGGGGCGGGGACGTGCAGTAGTACTGCGTCCATCCGCCCCTGAGAGATCAAGCGTCCCGGTGTGCCTTAAGCAGCCCAGCCTCCGCCAAACACACATTCCCCCTCCCCCAGAAGGAGAGCAGTCTGGGGCGCTCGATCCTTCTCCCGGCTGGCCCTCCGATGACCCGGTTCCGTTCCCGAACCCGGGTCACCAGCATCGCAAGCGGAAATCCAACCGCTGCGCTAGCGGGCCAGCTTTACTAACTATGCCTTTTAATGGCACATTTCATCCCAGATTGACACTCGATATTTGTTTTAGTTTTTTTTTACACTTTTGAGTTTAGTAGTCCACCCTCTCTCATCCCCAACTGTCGAAGCTCAAGCATGATCACAATATCGAACATAACCCCAGAGGGCAAGTAAACTCGTGCATAGATGCGTTTAGCAATTTTGTACGCTGTGCAGTCTTAAAGTAGCAGTGCAATGGAAAGCAGGCAAAAAACTAACCCAACCTTTTTTCACTATACAAGATTCCAGGCACTCCCAGGTTTATCTGGAGTTACAATTTTGTAGTTCCACCAAAATTTGAGTATTTTATTAACATTTTAATTTAATTTTTTTCTTAAGAAAAAAAGAAGATGGCTGCCACATTTGACGTAGACATACCATTGAAGATCTAGTAAGGGTAATGCTCATGAAAATAACAAAAAAACTCATGGTGGGCAGCATAGGAAGTACCTAGAAAAGTACATCTCACAGATGTGCTAATATTTTTATTAACTGCAGCTGAAACTAGCTTTTTGGAAAAACATGTTTCATTAAACTGCTGCTTTAAGTCACTAGACAGTGCCCTTCTCTTAGGAGAAAGTACTCCCCCTTGCAAAATTAGGGGTATAACAACAGCTTAAATACAATATAAAAAGTAAAGCTGTGATTCTGAGCATGCATGTCAGTGCCACACTAATGCGCACGCTCACAATCACGGCTTTACTTTTCATATTGTATTTAAGCTGTGTTATACGACACAATGGAAAACAAAATTCTGCTTTATCCTTTTTGTTCTCAATAGCATTTTTCTAAGCTGTCTCTGCTGAATTCATTGTACTTGTATGAATGTGTAACCTTTTTCGGTTCAGCTGCTGCTACTTCTCTCATAACCAGGACGTATTTGTACAGATGACTTTAAACGTTTCCAGGTACCTTTCTGGGGTATAAATAATTTAATAACTAAAGTGAGAGAATTCAGTTTCAAAATCCTGATCTATCAAAGGTCAAAAATATAAGATTCAACACAAGCTTCCATTTTTTTTTGGGGGAATTCAGGTGTAACTGTTAAAAACTCAATGAGTTTGAATAAAGGGCTGTCTTACCTTTGCTGGTTACAATGATGGTAGGAGGTTCTTTAGAGTATGCAATAACACACAAATAAATAGTTTGGGGAAGGCAAGTAGGGTGGGGTGAGAATCCCACGTTCATTTCCGATCATGGATATTAACAGACTGCGAGACTGTCAGTAGATTCTGTGACCTCCTTTGTTCTTCAGTCCCTGACAGCTGTAAGATTTACAAGAGGCCTGGCCTACACTGTACACAAGATGCTGTTTCTCAACTGGGCTACCCTTTGTAAAGACAAATAACTAAGAAATGTAATCCCAGGTTTGAGAGCAGACTTGTTCGTTCTGGTTGAGCAGATCATGAAAATGATTTTATCTGTATCCATAGAGCCAGGGTTCGTCCGCGAACTGAACCCGAACACAAACTTTTCGATTTTCACCCGATCCGAACTGAGCTTGAAACTAAAAGACAAAAAAAAAAACAGACAAACCTGAACGTGAACCCAGACCATGTGAGATGAGAAGAATCCACATGGCGGCAGTAGGATGAATTCATAAGAACGCGAACTGATAAATTACACACACAAAAAAAACTCAAACCGAAGTGAACTCAAACCCAAACTTCTACTTATCAAATCAAACTCAACTCAAACTGTACCCTGCCGAACCAAGCTAGAACCCTAAAAAAAAAAAAATCAAACCCTCCCTCTATGTATCTACGCGGGAAATGACCCCATCTCCCCTTTACAGCTGAGCAAAAAGTAGCCAGATAGAGCCCCACAACCTAGTCAAGGCATGTCCACATTCTCTCTTTGTGGGACCAGAGGTTCATGCCTCGTTTCCACTGATCAAAGTTGGTCCAACAGAAGGCAGTGGACTTCAGTCCACTGGGGACCTGTAATGTGACCCGACCTACTGGGATTCGAACCCTGGTCCCTGGAATGCCAGCATAGTGCTCTTAGCCATTAAGCTATAAGCTTACATGCTGGGACTACTGGTTTTAACTTGTCTTCCATGTGGGTGAGCAGAATCTGCTGTTGTGTCACTTGTTCCAAGCCAATAATGTGCTGCCTTTATACAGTTATGCTTTTCCTTCCCGCATAGCCACAGGCTAGATGAGGTACCACAGAGTGGGAAACCATGGGATGTGTGTGGTGGAAAGAGGAGAATACCAGCAAAGCTGCAGCAGGATAGCAGGCAAGAAGGGCAGGGGAGGCCATAGAAGGAAAGGCACACTGAGCCAAAGCCCAAATCTCATTTCCAGGGAGGTCAAGTGACTTGCTCAGGGACATAACAGTATGCAAATGGAGGTTGTGGGAATCAAACCCAGGTCTACTTACTAAATGTAACAAACTCGTTCGCAACTTGTTGCTCTAACCTCTAGTGCATACTGCCAGCCCCTAAGCCCCCCTGCTGGTGGCTAGAATGGCACTGGCCAATGGCCACTTTGGTGGTGGAGAACACAGGCTATAAAAGAAGTAGAACCAATTATTGCTAAGTTATATATCACTTTGATGGTGAAATTACTGGAGCAATGCCCCTTGTAATATTCTTGACTTGTGCTTTAAAAGGAAAGCTGAAATTTATAGAGCTCTTGCTTTAGGCTTTGTACTAGTCCAGAATTTCTGCAGCTAAACCCTGCGATATATCAACATACATAAGGAAGGAATTTGTTTTAAGCTAAGTATTGATTTTTTTGAAAGCATTTAACAGTCCTTTTAATTTTAGCTCTAAATTAAAAGCTAATAACGTTACAGAATGTTCACAAAGCCTACGGGCACGGACTCGAAATAACCTGACCGAAATTTACAAACATTCCCTTTTAATCTACAACTTACAATAAGCTACAGATGAGAAACTCAAACTCATGAATAGTTTATAACCTCCTTTCCCTCGAATTTGTTCAGACATTGATAGTTTTATATATTGACAACAAGGGAGGAAATAATGCCAGCTTTGGCTGTTCTCCTATAGCACAGGAACACAAACCCAAAACCTGGTACTGCGGGGGTGTTTTTTTTGTTTCTCCTGTTTGGGTGGGCTGATGGGGCAGGTACACAAAAGAAGTGTTTATGCTTCACGGTCAAGTGATACAATACAGATTAGCCTTGCAGTAGCCTTGAATTTCTGAAATCTTGTTCTAGAAATTCATTACAGGAAGCTGTGTGTTGAGGGGGCAATAGTGATTGTGTGAGTACAGTATGCACTATATAATAGATAAAGGCAAGTATTACACTCTGTCAAAGGGAGAAGGATCACAATGGGTGCAGCATCAAGTAGAAGCCAAAGCGGGGCTGCCTCAGCAGAGGAATGCTTTCACTAGGGACATGTAGGAGGAAGAACTTGAAGCACCTGAAAGCAGCAACATCTGGCCATGCTCTTATGGAACAGCTTCTGGGACACTGAATGGACCATCAAAGTCTGAAACAAAAAAATGGTACACAGCTAAGGCAAAGTGAACAAAACCAGAGCGTTATTAAACAAAATGGTCAGCAGCAGCACTAAACCCTAGCACTTTGCGCCTTAAATATGACACTTCCTCAGGGCACCCCCTTATGAACAGCCATGATTAGGACATGACAGTGCCTGGTATAGTGCTACTGACCTTTATTTGTTAAGCAAATTTTTTTAAGACAAGACCAAACTGACATATGGCGTCAATATGCTAATGGCATTCCTGCGCAGTACACACTCTATACAGATAGTCACATTATCTTGACTACAAGTACGCCAACTGCAACCTATATAGAGGGACAAGTACTCAGCTTGATGTAGTGTACAATAAACTTCATAGCACATGGCACAACAAGAACTAAATAAACAACAGTAAAACAGACACTGGTCCGCAAGCTCACTCTGCTGTAATGTGCAGTTTTGATAGTACTTGCTATGCTTTGACGACTGGCTTGTTTCCAGTCCAAGCGTGTTATAATCAGGGCGGTGTGAGAACACTAACCTAAGGCTATCCTCCCAAACCAATGGAGAAACACTACATCTATCGGGAGTTGAAACAGTGGATCCTCAATGGTTATTAGCACAGGCCCCAAATCATTGGGGGCTGAAGTCAAGGATCTCAGTTGGCACACGACTGTCAACATATGCTTATTTCAGAGGTGGGCTATTTCTGCCAAATGTTTAGGAGCCATCCCTGAGAAAGGAAGTGCAACCAAGGGTGCCAGAAGAGGGTGCTTATTTTCCAGATCATGCCAGCCTGAATGCTGGTGTTGCCTGATCAATGTGACCAGCTATGTCTTTGGGGCGGAGAGATAACAGAGGTGAAAGTCTGGGAGGGCTAACCTTCCCTCTTCCTTGTGGAGTGTCAGGGTGTCTCACTTTATCCGTACTGCTTTACTAACCCAAATGAAACTCAGGGCTTATTTAGATACTTCCAAAAAGAACAGGGCAGGGATAGGCAGAGTTTAAAATAAAAACAAAAGGCAGGGTAAAATGTTCATTTTTATAATCTCTACACACCCCATTTGTCAGGGGCAATAATTTCCAGTGGCAAGGTCCTTTGTGAACTCCTGAAAGGGTCCAAAATTAAGCAGGAAAAGTTTAGACCCCACCAGAGCAACCCTGACCCCCAGGACTGATGTTTTGGTTTATAAACACTCTGGTTTTGGGTTCAAAAATGTCTGGGACGGGGGCGCTGTGGAGCACACCTACCAACCAAACGTGCCTTAGATCTGCTCTCCATACCTACAGTGTATTCAACTTAAAATAATAACTCCAGGAAATCTTTCTAAATAGTGACTGTACTTGAATCTACAAAAGGTGCTGAATCTTCCGATCTAATTTTTATTAAGATAGGATGTACTAATAAGGGTCCTGCTAGCGCTGCAAAGTTGAGACCTGTTGAGCCAGAGCAATATGAGGTAACTTCTCAACCTGGGATTGAAACACTCCTCCATGGATGGCGCTTCAACGCTCGATGCAAGCAATTGGTAATAAGAGTCCATTCTAACTCGATTTACAGAGCAAGTGAATAAAATTGTGGAAGCTAACAAAACGGCCTCCTCTGCACAATCGACGGCAAACCAGGTGCTGAATGCAACAACCAAGCTGGTCCAGGAAAACACACAGCTGAGGTATCGGCTAGAAGCCCTCAAGAATACGCAGAGGGCTTCTAACGTTAGGATTGTAGGCCTATCTGAGAACTGTGAAGGAGATAGCCTTCTGTTCTTCCTCCAAGAATGGCTCCCGAAGGCGTTGAAACTTGGATCGGAGATTGGGGCGGAACATTTACTACGAGCTTATCGGATGTCTCCTAGATCAGCTGTGGATTGAGAGTTCGAGACAAGGCGCCCAGAACGGTACTAACAATCACTGCCAGCTCGGGGATCCAGGATCTGATCTTAACAGCAGCCAGAGAATCAGGGAAGCTTAATTTTCAAGGGACTACCATACACATGTTCCCCAATCTTTCGTTTGCCACAAGGATACGGCTAAGAAATTTGATGGTGTTCGGGCTAGACTCCGAAGTCTAGGGGTGGCCCACTCCTTACTCATGCCTGCTCGCCTCAGAGTGTTCTATGGGGGAAAGACATTTCAGTATATGGACCCAATTGAAGCAGGGAAAAAGACAGAGGCCATAGCGATGGAATTCGGCCATACTGCAGCTCTAGAACTACCCGAATCCAAAGAAGAGGAGGAAGAGACCTGAAGTGCCATGTTACTGGACCTCTCTCTCTGTGTATCAGAGTGTTAATCTCAGGTTTAACATGCTTGTGTAAAAATTTAAATAATCGCTGTACTAGTGAATGCTGTATAAATATAAACAGTCTTGTGATGCAGTTTCTATTAGAAAGGAAACTAAGTTGGAGCATGTTGAACTGTTAGACCTCTTGCTACGTGTTGCACTGGGGTTATTTTTTGGTAAAATGATGCAGTTGATATACCAGTTTACATCTATATTAGCTTAATGTAAAAAGTTTTGCAAAGTTAGATCTCTGGGTCTGGAGGGTATTTCTATTATGCACAATGAATACATATTGAGTCGTATGTTTGGGAAGGGGACCACATCAGCACTGGTGGCTCAATCTAATTTGCTCGGATTTTCATTTTTAATGTGAGGTCACCCAAAGTCTTGTGGGGTGCAGCATATCTTGGACTTAATATTCTTCTTGGACATTTAATTTTATAAGATATACCCCCACACCCGTAAATCAGAATGTATAGACTGACTCTCCTATGTACATTGGATGTATTATTGTGCAAATCTGTGATCTCTTACATGAGATACTTGTATGCTATTGTTTTTCTATGTAAAATAATAAAATACAAATTACAAAAAAAAAATGTCTGGGACAGGCACAAGGGAACCTGTACGGGAAAGGAAGGGGGGTTTGGCAATGTAGATCAAGTAAAGTTCTGCGGCATAAAAATAAAGGCTGAAAAAATATGGGCAGACTAGGTGGGCCCAGCGACCCTTATCTGTCATCACATTCCATGTTACTATGTTTACTTGAACAATGCAACAGTTAATTTTGCTCTTTAGCACCTCAGTCCAACTTCACCTATTTATAAAGCCCCTGACATCAAGGGAAACTTTAAAAAACATAATTTTTCAACCCATTTCAACCTAAATCGCTGCAATCTCTGTCGCCCTAAATAAGGTTTTCAACAACACAGAATCTCTCACCCACTCCTCCTTGACAAACTCATAGATGCAGACCCTATCTCACCTGTCTGTCACTTTGTTCCACTCCTTGACAGATACTAACTGGTCCAAGAGGGATGGGGAGATGCTACCTCACTTCAGCAACACCCTAGAGTTCAAACCTGAGCTCCATTATGTTTTCAGTTTTCAATGATTTCCCTTCAATCTGTCTGTCCATCCACATGCATGCAGATAACACAGTTCTAATTGCCTCTGCTGCCTCAGTCCCCAAACCGGAACTGACCTTTGACAATGTCCAGTGCTGGTTCCACACTAACCAGTGCTCCCTCAGCAACAGAAGAACCACCTCCATGACAGTCTGAAGAATATGCTAAGACTTTAATCAGCCCCAGTCTTCATGACTCTGGATAACTCTCCCATTGACTAAGTTTCCCACTTTAAATACTGTGAAATCTGACTGCATCCAAGCCTCAACTGCTTATTCTTACACAGATGCCATCTACAAAAATCTCTTCCCTAAGCTTGGAGTACTGTACTGCAGCTAGTCCTGCCTCCTACTCCTCCGTGACATCACTCCCATAATGATCTTATCAGCGTTGTGATTATGCAGATGTGGTATAGTGCCATTTCCAAAACTACCTACCTTGTCCAGATTGGACTCCATCTTCTATAGCTTTTAATACCCTGCACTTAAGTGTCCTACCCATACCCACCACTGCAACTGAGTGCGGTATTAGGGGATGCTGTCAGGATATGCCAGCCTTTCAATGTGATATTAAACCAAGGTTCCTTCTGCTCATCATTGATATTGTACTGGTGGGTGTACAGATGGAAGTAAAAAAAAAAACAAGGCACTTTTCACAAGAGTAGGGGAATTTTAATAACAACCCCCCCACCCAAAAAAAAAAACAACAACCAAATAACCAAAATACAATACAAAACTGCAAACATCATCCCCCAGAGAAAAAAAACAAGATCGCACCCCTTAGAAAAGCTTTCCAGATCTGTTTTACTTCTTTCTCTAAGCAACATGTTAAATCTTTAGTATAAATCTCTTTAAAAGCTGCCTCACAAATCGAAGTAGAAGACAGCCTAAGTTGTTGCAGCACCAAACGACATCTGGCCTGCCACAGATATAACTTCCGGCACACAAAAAACATTATTAATGTCATCTTTTTGTACTTCTGTAACCCCTAGTGAAAGTCACCTAGAACCAAACACTCACAGGTAAGTCTTTCCACCCAAGGAAGTAGCCATCTGTTTATTTAGCTTCTGTTGACTGGGTAGGTGCACTAGGCAAATGAATGCCTATTTTCAGGGATGATCCAGGACAGCACAGTATACATAACCTTAGAGAGAGTGAATACAAGGCAATGACAGTTCCGACAAAATCAAGTCAGCATTACAATACATCAATAAATGGAGAACGAAAAACAGTACAACAATAACAAAAGACAGAAGTTTAAGCAAATAAGGAGGGAAGACAGGGAGACGCACATAAAGATACACAGCCAGATCTAAATCATACAGAAACATTAGTTTTGGTTAAAACTGCCATAACCCTTTCAACATTACATTCAATAACAGTGTAACTTACTGTACGTTCAGAATACAAACATGACCTCTCGTCCACTGACTTATCAATTAATCAATCAATTGTTATTTTATACTGGAGAGTATGTGAGCTATGTTTGAATATATACAGTGACAAACCATTATATACAGAGGCGCACTAACCTGACAACCAAACTAGAGATCAAATACCTAACAAAGGCAAACTTATGTTTATTATTGCACCTGACATTTAGCGTTCCATAAAAGTACAACCTGCGGATGTCCCACATTCTGTGTGGGACCCTGTTATCTTTCAATTGGTTGATTACACAATGGTTTTAGTGGACCATGAAACTTAAATTCAGGCTTCTGTGGACCAGTCCTAGAAATAACATAATCATACATCTGTTTCCCGGAAGAGGACACTATTTGTTCTTTAGTCCATTACCACCACCATATCATCCCTCTTTCGCATCACCGGACACATCCAGTCTTCCACTGACCAAGGCTAACTAACTGCTGCAATTTTTGTTGATCTGGCAAAGGCCTTCGATTCTGTTTCCCACCCACTGCTCTCTGGCAAACTCAAGGTAGCCGGACTTGCCAGTAATTCAGTGGTTCAGATCATACCTTGAAAACAGGCTCCAGTCAGTCAGGATTGCAGACTCCACCCCCCCCCCCCATACTAGCTGGTGTCCCCCAGGGATCGATTCTAGGCCCCATTCTATTTTTCCTATTTATTAACGACCTCCCATCTGTCTGCACAAGATCCCTTATCCACATGTACGTAGACGACACCACCCTTTTCACATCTGGCCCAGTTCTAATCTACATCCAATCATGACTACATGATTACCACAACATGCAGTCTTGGTTTCATGCAAACCATCTGAAAATAAATTCATCCAAAAGTGTTTCTATGACCTTCAGGTCTGCTTAAAAACTCATGAGAATAGCCTGTCCTATTGCTATTGCCTCCGTAGACAGTACCCTACTAAACACTGTCTCTACGTACAAATAGCTAGGAGTGCAGCTCGACCGACCCCCCCCCCCGTTAAACTTCTCGATTCACATCAATGCCATCACATCAAAGCTCTGCCCTAAGCAAGGCCTATTATACAGAAATCGAGATAGCCTCCCATTACCTGTTAGACGCACATTATTAACAAAAATGATCACCCTCATCTTCGACTATGCTGACGTAGTGTATGGCACTGCCCCCTCCTCCTCGTTATCCAGGCTCGACTCTATCCTTTACGTGTTCTGCTGCTTTGCCACAAACTCCCCTCTCAGAACCCACCACTGCATTCTCCCTTCTTTCCTTGGGATACCACCCCTATTCCATCATCGTTTCAGCCACTCCATCTCCTTCATATCCAAATTTTGGTTCAACCTGCTCCCCTCCTACCTGGCAGAGACACTAACACCAGCTGCCATTTCTCTATACTCACTGCACTCAAGGGACTCCCGTTCTTTCTCCCTTCCCATACCCTCCTCGTCCACTGGCAAATCTGCCTTCACCTACTGACTCCCCTCTTTATGGAACCAACTTCCACCTCTCCCAAGAAACTCACCCTCTCACAACTGCTTCAAATACCAAATTCGTCAACTTCCACTCCCCACCTTCACCTGCTCCTAGTCACTCACAGGCCCAGCTGTTTGCCAAAGTAATTGCTGCTTGTAATGCAATCCTCAGAACTGTATAATATGTATATAGTTCATCTGAATGTACAATACTACTCTGTATAACCTATGTAACTATATATCTAGCTCATGTATCTATTATGTATTTCTGCTTTTTATTCCCTTCCCCCACTCCCCGGGTCGCACCTGGAAACGAGCCTCGGCTCAGTGTGCCGTTCCCGGTTATCAAATGTTTAAATAAAATAAATAAAACTGATAAAGTTTCTAAAAGGATTGGAGTAACAGATCTGGAAGTTTTAACCATTTGTGCGATTCTCAAAGGCCTATTCTGCTACAAGGGCATGAAAGTACTCAAATTCCCACATATCCAAATTTTAGCTTTGGAAAAACCCTGGAAATAATGTAATCTTCAAATATCCAGTCCAAAATAAGGCGTGTACAAGTAGCACTGGATTTAACAAACCAACACCTCCCTTAGGGGATTTTCCCCAGTGTCCTGACCAGTATTCCCTTTTCCATGAAATGGGTTAAGGCAACTGTCCAAAGCTGTTAGTGTTGCTGTATGAAATGGTGGCAGCTGCACATTATAGTCCCTTCACCACCCGTCCCTCATTGCTTGCAATGCACTTTGGGATACAAAGTGGTTGAAGAGCAGTATATAAATTCTTCTTTATTCAAACGTCTCCCTTCTTGTCCTTGAGGGCAGGCATTTTTCCCACTGTGTCTCATTTCTCTCCAAATGCTGTCTTTCTTCCTTTCTCTCCTTTCCTCCTCTTTTTCGGCTCCTCAGATTCTTGCTGTCTCTCCTCCCCAGTTTAAAACCCCCCACTGTGCAAGCAGCCTTCTCTTACCGCCTCCCACACCTCTGCAATAATCTACCCCTTGCCATCAGCTCCTCCGCCCTCCCCTCCTTCAAATCTCTCATCTTTAAATTCTTTCACACCTGCTCTTGTACCAAACCACCCCCTCACCTCTCGTCTACCTTTCTGCTTAGTTAGTTTTTTTTTTAACTAGGGAGGTAATTCAGGGAAATAAATGGCCTTTTTCAGGTACCATCTGGCAAGTTGCAATGCAAAACATTACAATGCAATAAATGTCAAACGGCAAAATACAATACAGCTGATCACTACAGCAGCAAATTACGTCCCGTTCCTCGTTTCCCTACGTTCCCATTTCCCTATTAATTGCTGGTGCTAATGCCCTTTTCCTCCCTGCACATGTTCCGCTTACAACATTATAATTAGTGGGCAGTTAATTTGTTTCAATAGGTTTACCAGCTAAGGCCCTGTCCACACTACACCACTAAAAGCTGTAATGGTTTGAAACCGTTACAGCCCTGTAACGTTAGAGTGCGTCCACACTATAAAATGAAGTGTGTCGAAACCGTAATGATAATGTTACAGCCTGTCCACACTATGAATAATTCTGGGAGTGGTGTAACCCCTTGGAAGCAGTGCCTATCCCAAGATGCAGCAGGTGCTGATTACCGAAATCCCAGAATGCCAAGGGTTGCCATGCACACAGAACACAGTAGGGTGTGTGAAACATGGCAGCGTTTTCCAAAGCATTGTGTTCGTTGGCCTGTATAATGCACTATTATGCAGTGAACCTGCAGACTGCCAGGTGTAGGAGACAGAGGAGGGCTGCTGGCGTCGTGCCTCGCAGGCTTGCCAGCATTTGCCAAGGTGTGCTTGACACAGTGTGCATATTACAGGACATACTGATGTGTGTCCTTGAAAGTGGCACAGTACCCAGAGCATTGGCATCCCCACGCCTGCCAGCACAGGTTCACTACACTCGCGATCAGCACTGTGTAGCTTCCTGGTTCTGCCCCTTGTTTACCTCCCAGACTGCACCAGTGCACTGCTGCAATGCATTGAGGTATAGTAGGGGACTGGAGGGTACACAGTCACACGTCCACACTGCAGGTTGTAACGTTACAGACCTGGAACTGTTACCAAAACCGTTGTAGAAACCACATACAAACAGGTTTCTATAACAGTTTTGAAAACACCTTCTGTAACGTTACAGGTGTAAACGCAAACCGTTACAGTAACGGTTTGACCACTCTGTAACGTTACAGAGGCATAGTGTGGACAGGGCCTAAGACACACCCAGCTGATAACAGCTCATTTCCAGAAGCGTCCTGGGGGTGAGGGGTATTGAAGAAAGAACAAGAGGAGAAAAAAGAAACAGTAATTAACAGCATTACAGAAATACTGATCATATACAGCAATACAGTACATCAAAGGAGCATAATCATAAACATTGCACGGCAAAACAGTACAACAGGTACTTGCAGTATTTAACATTTAAATTAAGCTTTGATAGGCAAGGGAACAAATTACCCACACAGGTACCGTGGGGGAAGGGGAAGAGCAAAGTGGCCAGGGCAAAAGGGTTAAGTTTCTGTGCCTTACTTTACTGCCCCTTCCCACTGCATCTACCCTATTAATATAAAAGTAAACAAATAAGAAATGTAAAGTGGAATATTTCCAAGTTTACCCTGCGCTGATGGGGCTCTGAAATCTGCAGAGAACAACAAAACAAAGTGTCTGAAATGTTTCAGCTAGGAAAAAGTGACCCTGCAACTTTAAACAAGTTTAGCAAAAAAGTCCTACTGCACACTAAGCTGTGCTGTGTTGCTTGCCAGCTGTTAATACAAAATCGGATAGCGATGAGTCAGCAGTACCACTGTAGGAATATACTTCAAAAGCATATCATTTTTTCTCTCTGGGTTTGTCAAACTTAAGTTGTTTGCATCTCACGATGGGAAGTTATCGTATTTTTTCATATAAAACAAACTTCTGAAAAACGCCTCCTACACATTTTCCAGACAGTGCTGCGTAATGCATCCATTTCCCTTCCATAGCAGTTTAAATAAAGCTGCGGGAGCTCTGAAAAGCATGTGTTTACTCAGTGACAAATGCATCAGCTAAGTATTAGCAGGGTTAGTGCAGGAACACTATCAGGATAAAACTTACATAAAAGCATTTGTTTGGGCTTTAACCCCCTGAGGAATTGTAATGCCCAGATGATGTCAAGATCAGCCTTAATTTATGGATTTAAAGGAGCTGAGTCATACTTTAGCCTTATTAATGTCAGGGCATATGATTCTTACAACGGACTACAATGCTTATGACACTGCTTGTGCGGCCTCTCATGTCCATTCATCGTCGCGTGCTGGAAAAATACATACGGTGAAGCCTGCCTGGGCTTGTGGCAAACTGAGAGGTAGAAAGGCTAAATAAGAACCAAATGTAATCTCAACCAAAGTTCATGGCTGAAACAAGGCAGCGGAGTGAGGATGGAGGCAGACTGCAAGTATGGCACTACAAGACTTCAAATCTTAACCTGATCTCCTTACCCAACAAGAGCAGCAAAAATAGACACAAAACACAAAGAACACAATTTTGAGGCTCAGAGTGGGAAAGCTGTATCTGTTTATTACATTTTAGTCTCTTATGAAACTGCACCAGTTTTTTTCATAGGAGAAACTTACCCGTTACGTTAGGCTTTCATTCCTTTGTCATTCCAAAATTGAAACTAAATAAATACTTGTTAAAGGCTCTCAACAATGCAACTATCCATCTCGCTACAGCATCTCATAGGATGAACAAGATTCAAGTACAGTTAGTACAATTAATGAAAAGCAATGGTGACGTTGAACAATCCGATGGCTTACCAGTGTAAAAATCTGCTCTGTAAACAGCTAGGAAAAAGAAACCACTGCACCCTGAAAATAAAAGTATCAGTTGTAGCATGTAGAAATTGAAAAAAGTAATTACCAATAAAAAAAAAAAAGTCTTCCTGGCAGTGAGTGATGGGGGTTTGGGCTATGAGCCAGGCACGTCTGGTGCAGAGTCTGGCAGGGAGGCCTCAGAGTGGCTCTTGGATGCTCTCCTCCCGGGGTGGGGTAGGGGAGGTGGGGGCTATTGCAGCATCTCCTGGTGGTGACTACTGGAGGTGCCTTACATGGCATGGGTGAGAATGTGCCATCAGGCCTCTCTGGGGGGATGGGGCTATTGAAGCATCACTATGCAGTGGCTCCTGGTAGTGACTAGTGAAGGTGCCTTAGATGGCATGGGTGATAACGTACTGTCAGGCACTCGGGGACAACTGTACTACAGCAGCTCATGTTGGCGGCTAGTGGAGTTGTCTGAGATGGCGTGGGCAACAATGTGCCGTCAGCCACCCAGTGCAGGGAAGAGGGGGCACCACTGCAGCATCGCTCTGCAGTGGCTCCTGCTGGGGGCTAGAGGAGGTGCTTTAGATGGCAAGGGTGACAACACAAAGTGAGACACCCGGGGGGGGGTGGCTATTGCAGCATCACTCTGCAGCGGCTCCCGCTGGTGGCCAGTGGCAATGTCTTACACGGCGTGGGTGATGAAACAAGCTGCAAGGCACTCCCCCAGGCAGCTGCAGCTTGCACAGGAATTGAGGGAGGGAAGGATTAGAAAAGAAGAAATGCCTCAGTGTGCCAAATGATCACCTCTTTGCCCCTCCCAATGCCACGGGCCATCCAGCATGCCTTGCACTGGACCCCTCTAGCCTCCATCCACAATGTGCAGCTCCTCCTCTAGGCTGAAGAGCACCCCCCCAGCAGGAAAAAGTCAGCAACAAGGGAATGGCAGTCACGGAGGCAACAATCCGCTCCGAGAGATTCCCCGAGCATGGATAATCCGGCTCTGGGATCGAAAACTGAAAGTCTGCAGCAGCAAAAAACATAGAAACATAGACTTTGACGGCAGATAAGGACCGCTTGGCCCACCTAGTCTGCCCATTTCCCTACCTGCAGGATAAGCCGCAGATCCTAGGTAACCAACAGCCTATTTCTTCCTACTCCCCACAAGAATTGCCTTATGTCTGTCCCATGTTTTGTTGAATTCTCCCACAGTTTTAGACCACACAACCTCCTCAGGAAGGCTGTTTCATGCATCCACTACCCTCTCTGTGAAAAAATACTTCCTCACACTGCCCCTGAACCGCCTCCCCCCCCCATCTTTAAATTGTGTCCCCTTGTTCTTGCACGTCTCTTTTTCTGAAAGATGCTACCCTCTTGGACTTTGTTGATTCCACTGAGGTACTTAAACGTTTCTATCATGTCCCCCCTCTCCCTCCTTTCCTCAAGGGTATACATATTAAGCTCCTTTAGTCTCTCCTCGTATGGCTTCTCTTGCAGACCTGCACCATTCTAGTTGCCCTCCTCTGGACTGCCTCTATCCTGTCTATGTCCTTGGGGAGATGGGGTCTCCAGAACTGGACGCAGTACTCCAGATGGGGTCTCACCAACTGTCTGTACAGAGGGATAACAACTTCCTGTTTTCTGCTGGTGATGCCTCTCCCTATGCGTCCCAGTATACCCCCCAGCTCTCCCTACTGCCTTCTCACATTGCTGGTTAACCTTAAGGTCATCTGATATGATTACCTCCAGGTCCCCTTCCTTTTTTGGTTTTGTTACTACCTCCCTTCCCAATGTGTAATCTTCCCCTGGGTTTTTGTTTCCCAGGTGCATTATTTTGCACTTCTTTGCATTGAATCCTAGCTGCCATACTCCCGATCATTCCTCCAACCTTGCCAAGTCCCTTCTCATCCTTCCACGCCTCCTTGTGTATCAACCCTGTTGCAGATCTTTGTGTCATCTGCAAAGAGGTATACTTTTCCTTCCAGTCCCTCTGCAATGTCACTTATAAAGACATTAAAAAGGACTGGACCCAGTACTGAACCCTGCAGTACCCCACTAGTAACCCCTCTTTTTTCAGAGTGGACTCCATTTACAATTACCTTCTGTGTCCTGTTGTCCAGCCAATGTTTTACCCAGGCTACCACACTGGGACCCACTCCCAGGCTGGTTAATTTGACTATTAATCTTTTGTGTGGGACTGTGTCAGATGCCTTGCTAAAGTCTAGGTAGGCCATATCCACAGCCCCTCCCTGGTCTACTACTTTGGTCACCCAGTCAAAGAAATCAATTAGATTAGCCTGACATGACCTTCCCGCTGTGAACCCATGCTGCCTTGGGTCCTGTGCCCTATTGGCCTCTAGGTACTCAACAATTATTTCCTTCAGAAGTGATTCCATCACTTTCCCTACCACAGAGGTTAAACTGACAGGTCTGTAGTTTCCTGCCTCTGTCTTGGTCCCACTTTTGTGAAGGGGAATCACATCCGCCTTCCTCCAGTCCTTGGGTACCACACCATCCTCCCATGATTTGTTCAAAGGGTAGTCAGTGGTTTCACTAGTTCTCCCCTTAATTCTACAATGAAGGTTAAAATAAAAAAAATAAAAAAATGGGCAGACTGGGTAGGCCCAGTGGCCCTGATCTGCCATTCTATGTTTCAGGATTGGATCCTGGATCGTGGAAACAAGGGATGAGTCTGGCGGGTAAAAAGGATTGTCACCCATCAGATTTTTTATTTATTTATTGAGAAATCGGAATTACAACCTTTGAGTTAAGAGTTTGTTTACAAAGGATCCTCATCAACAGTTTAAAAGATACATTTTGTTGCAGCAGCAGAATTGCAGCACACAGTTTAAAGAAAGTAGTCACATGAACTAACAGAGTTTACGCAGAAAAGGAAAGGGCACAAATACAGGTTACAAATTTTACATGACAAAATTTAAATGAGCTGCTGGAGGCATTGTCAATTTCCCAGTAGTAGGGCACAATGAGTGACAAACGGAGAAGTTAAGTGCAGAGGCCCATGTTGAAGTTTGGGCAAGTGCAGGTGGATGGGAAGGAAAGAGGGGAGTTCAGCTTGGGCAGGGGCAACAGGGGGTGTGCGGGGGGGGGGAGTGGGAGTGGTACCCAAGCAGGAGGTAGTGTGGGGTGTATTGGACAGGGGAAGGACAGGTGGTAGGTGGAGTAGGGGAAAGGAGGAAGGGAGCGGGAGGTGTAGGGAGGACAACGGTGCTCCTGGTCAAAGCAGGGGGAGGCAGTTAAGTGGCATGCTGGGTAATCCATTTTTTAGGGCCCTTATCCAGTCATCCAATAAACTGAGTCAGGTTTTTTAGGTACTTTGAGTGCTCACATTCTAGTAAAACTGATTGTATCAAATCATTCTCTGTTTCGGCTGCATGTCTAGGTTGCAAATAAGTTCTGATGTCACAGCCCTTTGTTAACCTGTCTGTGTGGGAGGTGTAAAGTATGGCCATTAAGACCATTAGCAGTAAATCAACCAGATCTTTGCCACTCTGAATTTTAAGTATGGTCTTTTACCGCTGTGGAAGTAAACAGTTTTATACCTTTTAATGCTTTCATGTGTTCCTTTTTGTTTGTCCTATATTCTGATATGTTTTAGACCAATTTCTGTAAAATAATCATATGTTTTTATTGCCTTTATCACTACATGGATTGCCTCAGTCGTCAGCAGCTACCGCTCTAGTTTTTTTTTTATACTGCCTTAAAGTTCCATGATATTTGCTACACCACTACAAACCATTCAGATGAATAGCATGAAATGGTGTGTCTGAAATTGTGGAACGTCTCAGAAATAGGAAAAGAAACAACAGTAGCTGCTGTGGTAAAGAGAATACAACGCAGCACTGAGAGTACCACGAACATCAATAATTTATCAAAACCTGGTCAAAGCATATCAGAATACAGGACTGAAATGGAAAGGAAAAGGGGGGAGTGTTAAACAGAGGTTGGAGCAACAAGCTGCAAATGAACCTGGTACATCTAGCAGACCTGAGTTTGATTCCCACAGCCTCTACTTGCATACTGTAGGGCCCTGAGCAAGTCACAACCTCCTTGGTCTCCCCTTAAATGGCTCTTGTGCCCAATGGGAGTTAACTGGTCACCAAATAATAAAAATAAACAAACAGTAACAATCTAAAAACGATTTCCTATCACATTTAAAGTCTAGTCTGACATTACAAATGGCTTTGGAGAAGGATCGATATACAGTATTCAGTCATAAAAAGGGGAGGAGCCAGACGTGGAATTTGTGGTGTGGTTTAGCATCCAGTTTTCACCTCAACCAAAGGTGGCAGCTATGTGGGGTGGGGTGGGGGGTGTGTGCGAGACTTGATGGAGTGGGGTGCCAGTGGGTATACCAGGAGAATAAACAGAATGGGAAGAATAAGAACAGTAACAATGCAACATCTCTAACCTCCTACCACCTCCCCCACCCCCAAAAATGAATCAAAAAGTAGACTGAATTTTAAGAAGATGACTTTGGTATCAACTGTTCCGAAGCCTAATGGATGGTTTGCCCCCTCTGACTTGGAAGATGACAGCATTCCTGTCTGTGTGATTTGCAGAATATCTGATGGGAATAAATAATCAACAGGACAAAAGCACTGTTCATCATGGAAGGGGAGGGCTTCACATCAAATGGCGGCTTGTGCCAACAGAAACACCAATTAGACTACAGGCAGCAGCATCTTTTAGGTAGAGTACTCAAATAATATAGATATTTATGTAAGGAACCCCTTCCTATGAAACAAAAGATGACACCTGACACCACACTCGTCATTTGGCAACAGACAGTCCACTCACTCCACTGGTAAAGCATTTCCCCGGCTCGATCTTGGGAGGAAGGGAGCACACAAAAAACATTCGTACTTTTACCAGGTTCTGAGCGGGCCGTGGCACTGGGAGGGCTCCAATAAATCACACAGTCGCTCACAGAAAACTGTCCGTAAGCAAAACAGAGCAGAGTAGTAGGTTTTATTCCGACAAGCTGAACTGACAGAAACATATGCCTGCAGGGGCTGCAGGAGCAGAAAACACAGGTACAACAAAGTCCAGAAATTCAGAGTAGTGCTTTACTACAGTACGCATGTTCAAATACCACCCCTGCCATAGGGAGTACAAAGAGTGACATTCCCATCCATCCCTTGTCTGGGCTATGGACACAAGACAACTTGTCCAAAACTAAACAAGACAACTTCGGGTTTACATAACCCAGGGGTGAACAACTCTGGGCTCCCCCATTACCAAAGTCCCAAACTACAGAATCTCTTTCAATGCAGTACATGTACTCCAAACTGTGTTGAACAATTTCAGTAAAATTCAACCCAAGACAACGTTCTCCTCCTATGCCAGACAGAAGCGTGTCAGTTCCACCTCTGGATAGAGGGGAGATATCTCTTTTCCAAGCAGATTCATCACCACGAAGGTACCATTTGAGTGACAAACAGCCATGCGACAGTCCATGAAGTAAAACTTCCCAAAACTGGCAGGAATTCCCTGAGCATTTTAGGGCAAAACATGGCCATTCCCAAACACCGGGCAGCATTTTCCCACTTGGCTTCTCCTCAGAAGTGGGGGATTTCCCCCAAATTACCCACAGTTACAGGAACCACATCTGTTCAGGATTCTTTGCCCCCACAAGGGCACAGTACAGGAGATGGCCGTCAACACTGCTCTTACTGTGGAACGACTAAGGGCCGAGAAGGTCAGGGAGTGGAGACAGCTCCCTTGCTCTGCCCTAAGGCAGAAAACTGACCACTGCAGCAACATTCCAAAGTGGCTCATGCTGCTGCGAGAGTTCCATTCACTTGGAACCTCTGCCATGATGATTGACAGGACCTGACAAGGAAGTCCCAATAGGTTAAAAGAGAACTACTCTGAACCTGTATGTCCTTTTCCTCTGTAAAATCCAATTTTTAAATACCAGGTTCAACTGTGTTATTGTTCCAGCTCTACAGGCTTTTTAGATATCCTAGCGGGTGTTTCTGACATACATACAAGTAGTAAGGACCATTTTAGAACTATATGATGTAGTTTATGTCCCCTGTTCAGTTCTTCCATTGCTGGCACAGTGCATTCATGTTGTGTTATAGAACTTTGGAACTGAGAGGGTTGTTCCAAAATGGTACTTTACACCAGTGTGTAAATCAGAAACACCCAATGTGTTTACTAAACAGCCTGGATGAGGGAATAATAACAGAACTGGAACCAAACAGATGCAACTTGGGAAAATGGCTTACAAGTTCAGCACATGTCTCCTTTAAACCTGGGCTACCCAGCACTCCTACCTAGCAAACTCACAGAATTACCAGGTACGTAGGTAGGTGGGTAGGTAATATTTATTTATATGGCACCAAATCCCAGAGGTTCTGGGCACCTTACATAGAAACAGGCAGGGTAATACAGATAAAATACATTTAAAATATAAATACATTAAATATAAATTTCTTAAATACAGATTAAAACAATAAATACAGTCTTTATAACATAAAATAGCTCTGGTTAGTCCAGGTAGACCAACTTAAAAAAAATGAGTCTTTAGACCCATTTTGAAAGCCTTCACCGTCGAGGCTTCCCTAACAAAGCTGGGCAACGAATTCCAAAGGGCCGGTGTGGCAACTTCAAATGCTCAGTTGCCGGATGTTTTTAACCTGGCCCTTGGATCCACAAGGTGGCCCCAGGTGAAGTAGCGGAGGGCGCGGACTGAGGTGGCAGAAGATCCGACACATAGCCAGGACCCAGTCCGTATAAATACCACCAGGGTTCTAGTAACCCTAGGGGAATCCGTGGGTTACCTTTATTCGAGAACAAAAGATGCTGGAAGGTTGGATACCTTTTATTGGGCCAACAAGAGTCTTGTACAAAGATGGAATTCTACACAAGCTTCCGAAGCCTCACAGATCCCTTCTTCAGGTTTAAGAACAAACAAACAGGAGAGACACGTTGATTGCAGCACCTTCTGGATAATTTCCAACCAGTTATCAGCCTACCTATATGCGAAGGTTAAATAATCTATATAAAACATGACAAAATGCGATTCTGAGAGTCTGAAACAAGCACATTAACATAGGCCTTAGCATTCTGTTTTTACCCCATTTAGCATTCTCTTCATCACTGCCGGTCCTCGTGCCTTCGTATCCCTTTTACTGCCAGCAACGCAAGCAAGAGTTTGCAGTGGCGGCAGAGAAGAAGGTTGTGGGTTCTAGCCCCACACCAGGAACTTGGGTTAAAACTCAAGACTGACACCATAGTGCAGCACAAGGGGGTTACTGCACGACTAAGGTACCGTCTTTCAGATCAGACGTTAAACCAAAGATCCATCTGCCTGTTCTGGTGGTCGTTCAGGTAGGTGTTAAAGATCCCATGATAGTGTTTGAAGAGAGTTGGGGAATTTTCACGCTGTCCTGGCCAGACTTTACCCATTCACTAAAATACTACCAGCAGCATAACCTGGCTCAATTTCATAACTGAAAAAAGTTCCTGGCTGGGACACAGAAACAGGGAGCTCTAAACACATACCGAGTGCACCTACCTCAGGAGCATGAGTAGTTAACAGAGAAAACCAATACACGGGCAGAAAACTGCTAGTTTATCGATATGTAAGTGCACACCAGAATGATGGCACACTCAATGGGATAACCGAGCTACCAGGAACTCGTTGGTAATGGCAGTCTGTGACGAACTTAAAAACAAAGGTCTAGTTTGAAAATTTAGACTCTAGTTTAAGTCTGTTTTTGCCACATCCGAAGTTGCTTTAGCAAACGGAACTGTTTACCATTCACGAGTATTTGAAGTGGCCAGACTTGTCTTCGGTATGCCCCATAGTGTGGACTGACACTTGTTCTTTTGTGGGTGAGATTTTTTCTGTTCACATTCTTATGCTTTCTTCAATAAATAAACTTTGGGATTATTTTTTGTCTGTTTTGCCATCGAGTTAAAATATTTTACAGATGCTGACCTCACTGCTACACTAGCAGTTTTCTGCCCATGTACTGGTTTTCTCTAGTTCAATTTCAGTAGGTTTCCATCTGTGTCTTCCCCAGGACAAGACTGAAAACAGGCGGAACTTCCTAGTTCACTTTTCCCAGTCAACAAAAACTGAAACCTACCATTCCTGTCAGCCGCCACCCTGAATTGCTGTGCACCTGTACGGTCGATGTGTTGGCAAGGCAATGTGTTCCCTTCCTTCATCTCTGCTGTGAGCTTACCAGTGTCGCAAGCTCGCTTCCAAACCAAGGTCAATGGCATTATACCGCAATGCACTACTGCTGGGCCACTGAGCAGCCAAGGAGTGTTCTGTTCTCTGTCCCACCCCACCAACCTCTTGCTTCCAGTATTCTCACCAACCACCCACATGTCCCACAAAGGAAGGTGTGTGTGTGTGTGTATATAAAACAACTCTATCTGTTAGCAATACCCTGCTGCTCTAATTTGCCTCCAGGACCCACTTGAAAACTAGGCCTGACTCCTAAGTAAGGACTTCCAGTAATATAAAAGTATGAACAAATAAATCCTCCCTTTCCACACTGCATGCCAGCTATCCAACCTGAGGCTCGTGAGCGGAGCGAATGGTCGTAAAAAGCATTCTGGGGCATGCATTCTGTCCTGAGGCTACGATGGGCTTTACTGAGCCCCCTTTTTGCTTGTGAATAGAATCAGGCAGCCAATGGGCTGGGGTAGGGATTGTCATGGGATAGGATGACTAAGAAAGCAACAAGATGGCGGGTGTGCATTGTGCCGATCTAATCACACGGCCAGAGGCGTAGTAAGCCACGAGGCCAGCCAGCCTGTGGAAGTGCAATTAGATCAGCACAATGCACACCCAAAAGTATCTTAACTAAACAGAATGGTCGTAAATATCTGGGACGATAATCTCTCTGCCAAGTCATTCCACAGACACAGTAGTGGAGTGGTAAAATAGTCTGCCAAGTTGCTGCATGGACACAATAGTGGAGTGGTAAAACAGTCTCTCTCTGCCACGTTGCTGCACAGACACAGTAATGGAGTGGTAAAATAGTCTCTCGGCCAAGTTGCTGCACGGACACAATAGCAGAGCGGTAAAATACTCTCTGCCAAGTCACTGCACGGACAATAGCAGAGCGGTAAAATAGTCTCTCTGCCAAGTCGCTGCACGGACACAATAGCAGAGCGGTAAAATAGTCTCTGCCAAGTCACTGCACGGACACAATAGCAGAGCGGTAAAATAGTCTCTGCCAAGTCACTGCACGGACACAATAGCAGAGCGGTAAAATAGTCTCTGCCAAGTCACTGTACAGAGACAACAGCAGAGCACACCACTGACAGAACAGTGTACATGATAAAGTGCTATTATCAACACCTCTATATGGTGGTAGTCATTTACAAGTTAAAATAAATTTATTCTGTCATTTTAGGACCAACGTGGCACTGAACATTTTAACACACAAAAAAAAAGTGTCTATCAGTTATCTTTTTATTGTTTTGTTTTGTTAAATACAATTAAATTACCCAGGATATCCCAGATGAAATGTGAGAGACTAAAGGATGGGAATCCATGCACAAATAAGGCTGTATTATTTCCCACCCGAGGGGTTCTGATGACGTCACAGACCTCAAGAGCAAAGCCTGAAAGGTCTCTGGTGGCATCAGCACCTTGAAACGGAAATACATGTCTTGCTGTGCATGGTTTTCAATCCACTATTTTGTTATACACAAATTTCAACGAGCACCTCCTCCTATCAAAGGTACATCTTTATAAATTACAGAAAAATGGAAGAATGTATGTTTCAGGCAGGCAACAGTGCTGAATATTAAAGAGCACGAGGTTGAAATGTTGCTGTACCACAGAAGTAGTGATGTCATTATTGTAGCACAACCACTTGTGACCTCTGAATTAAGGTACAAAAACTTTGTTAACTTTTGAACTGTGGTACATCATCACTTTGGAGTTCACTGATTTTCATATAGAGCACAGAGGATAATGTATGTTGCATGTCTGCATCGAGAGGTTTCTATGGCAACCAGAAACCTCGAGAGTGAAGCTTAAGAGGTTCCCTGATTGAAATAGAAACTTGTGATGAAGACACCTGCTTGACCGTGTATGGATGCCCATACATTATCTTTTATAATATTATGGGCATCCATGTCCATTTCAGACATGCCACTTCGTTTCAGTGAACTGCGCTTAATAAATAAAGCATATTATTAGTAACTGGTGTATGGGGAAGGGAGGCACTTGAAGGGTAGTGGCGGGCTCAGATTACTGATTCAGTGTGTGGCTAGTGACTACAGCCGTTTAATTCCATAAGTTCAATTTAAGAAAAAAGCTTTCAGCTCAACTATCTAGAGGAAAGCAGCTGAGTGGCAGAATTCTAAGCTGATGTGCTGCAGAAGTGACATCACTACTGCAGCACCAACAACATACTGATGTCACTACTGCAACACAATAACCCTATTCTAAGCATGAATTTCCATGCAGAACAATATTCTACCATATGCTATGACCTCAAACCATATGCTATATATTATTTTAAGTGTGGGGGGGGGGGGTTCTGCTTTTTATCCACTTTTTCAGCTGGGAGGCACTGAAGCACACAGAAGTAAGACGACTTGCTCAGGGTTACACAGCGAGTACAATGTTCTGGTGTACTTAGAACCTGGACCCCAAGCCTGCACTCTAGCTACTAGAACCTGCTGCCTTCCTTCTCAGATCTGGGAACCAACCTCCCGCTCCAGATCTATAGGCACTACTGGTTCTTTGTGCCAAACAGCAAACTGTGCAGACACTGGAATGAAAAGCTGTTGCCATTCTATGATTATATGCAGTGATGAAAGTGAACAGGAATGTGCAGGAACTCAGTTCCTGTACCTTTTTTTTGTAGCAGGAACAGAGTTCCTGTACTTCTTCCCACTGACAGCAGAACTGAAATTCCTAAAATAGTAATATAATGATCATTTCTGGGCCTGTGATTTGAAATCAGGGGTTTCCATGACAAAATTTGACTTGTACAATAATGTAAGTGTCCTAGATACATTAGATCTACGTGTACCATACACATAGATGTGTCTGGATTGAAAGGGCTATCCTTCAGATGAAGGATCTTCATTCTGCCATTCACATTTTCTAATGTCTGAGTTCCTGTACTTCTTGTCTACCACTTTCACCACTGCCTATATGGAGGGTAATTATTCAGCAGAAACACAGACGTTGGCGGCAGCAAAAGGCCAACTGGCCCATGGTGTCTGCCCAGTCCTACCCAACTAATGCGTAACTGGACAAAAATCAATTTTGCTCTTTTGGAGCAACTGCAGTAATGAGTTTTAACCAATTGTTTGATCACGTGCACAGCAAAATAATAAGAAACCTTTAACTGGATGATAATTATTCAGGCGAGCCATTCTGTAGTACTGTGGTAGTGAGAGATTAAAAGAATGAACAAGAATCTGCCATCTTTGAACTGAGACACATGAGGCTAATAACCATGATTCTCCATGACAGTCAATGGTGGAAACAGGCAGGAACAAACAGAAATCTCATTCTAGAAATGAAATGAAAAGTAATACTCCAAGCCAGTGAAAAAAAGTGGGAAGGAATTGCTGTTTAGTACATGGGGAGGGTAAAATTAATAAGAGAAACAGAATCGATATGTCTCCTGCAAATAATGTAAAATACACAAACTAGGCTAGACTGCA
This sequence comes from Neoceratodus forsteri, assembly GCA_016271365.2. Lineage (NCBI taxonomy): Eukaryota > Metazoa > Chordata > Ceratodontiformes > Ceratodontidae > Neoceratodus > Neoceratodus forsteri. The sequence continues at coordinate 150,638,981 of CM028131.1, read as the reverse complement.
TAGGCAGCATGGTACTCAACACAATTTAAAATGAACCCATATTCAGTCAAGGTGGATCTGAAGGGAGACTGCAGAGAAACTGACGTTCTGAGAATAGCACTTACGAGGCAGAGATAATGGCTAATATTTTTTTATTACTTTGCAGTCTCCCTACAAATATACCTTTTGCAACTATGGGTGGTTCTGAGTTGTGACTCAGTAGTGAAAAAGTCAATCTAGAAACCTTGTGGCAATGGCTGACCTTGTATCTTGATGCACAACATAATGTAATTATAAAATAGGTAAGATAAACCAAGAAATGTGAGTGATCAAATGTGATCATATCACCATGTGTTATACAAGCTTATACATTGACTTGGATAAAAACACACACACACTGTGAATGGTAGCCATTCGTTCCCCCCTTGCTTGTGAAAGCTGCTTCCCTCAAAATTTTCACTTTACCCCCTCACAAACACTTTCACCCTCACCTCACCCAAAATGTGCTCCTCTTGATCCTCACAAAAAATTTGCACCCCTTACCACTTCTGAAATTTGCATCACTTATCCCTCCTAAAATCTGACCCGGTCTGTACACCTCCCAAAAGCTGTACTCCTTGCCCATCAGAAATCTGTACCATTCACCCCTTTGTAAAATTTCACCCTTCATCTCTGCCAAAATCTGCACCCTCACCCCTCTGAAAATATGAACTCTCTGCCCCTTCCAAAATTTGCACTCCTCACACTTTCTGAAATCTGTAACTTACTACTTCCAAAGTCTGCATCTGTCGCCTATCCAAAAATGTGTACACCTTGTACAATCTCCACCCTACATCCCTCTGAAATTTGAGCACTCTACCCTTCCCAACATTTGTACCCCTCCCAAAATCTGCACCCCTCACCCTTCCTAAAATGTTTTACATAGAAGTTGACGGCAGAAGGAGACCACTAGGTCCATCTAGTCTGCCCATTTGTTTTAGATCTCTTTTGACACTCTAGTTGCCCATTGCAGTCAGGGCTCCCTTGTGTCTATCCCATGCATTCTTGAATTCCCCCATGTTGACCCCCAAAAAAATCTCTTGGGACAGGCTGTTCCAGGCGTCCACCACTCTTTCTGTGAAGAAAAACTTCCTGGTGTTGGTAGAGAACCTTCCTCCTTGCAGCCTGAGGTCATGTCCCCTGTTCCTGGAGCCCTTCAGGAAGCGAAAAAGTTCCTGTGCCTGTACCTTGTTAATGCCTTTTATGTACTCTCTTCTCTGTTCCAGGGAGTACATATTTGGTTCCCTAGGTCTGTCCTCGTAGGACATGTACTGCAGACCCTGAATCATTTTTGTCGCCTTTCTCTGTACTGTTTCCACCCAGTCAATGTCCTTCCTGAGGTGAGGCCTCCAGAACTGGACTCCATATTCCAGGTGAGGCCTGACCAGCAATCTATACAGTGGTAGTATCACCTCCCTCCTCCTGCTCGTGATTACCCTCCCAATGCAGCCCAGTATTCTGTTGGCTTTCAATGTTGCCTTCTCACACTGCTTACTAACCTTCAAGTCATCTGAGATTATGATTCCCAGATCTCGCTCACGGTTTGAGACTGCCAGCATTTCGCCTATGAAATACTCCTTTCTTGGATTTTTCTTTCCTATGAGCATGACCTTGCACTTTTTGGCACTAGAGCCCACATCCAAAGCTTGCCCCACAAGCACTCCAAATCTGCAAATTTAAATTCCCCCAAAACCTGTATCCATCACCCCACCCAAACTTTTCATCCCTCACTTCTCCCAAAATGTGCGTCTTCATACCTCTCCTAAAATATGCTTCCTTCACCTCTCCTGAAATTTGCATCTTTTAAAGGGAAAGTCCCCTAAATCTATTTTCTGTATACTTGTGTAGTTTATAGACATGGCCAGCGATTCCCTCTCTTGCATCCCCTAATTTAAAAATAAATTAGGTTGCTTAACTCTGTTTTGCCCCAGTGTGAAAACCTGTTTGTCTCCATTGCACAGGTCATGACCCCACTCATACAAGGCATCATAGGAGTGGATGATGAATTTCTGCACAAGCCAGCAAAAGTTATACTCTCATTCAGTCCTGTTACATGTCTTGTTAAGTCCCTGTATTCTCCAAAAGTATTTTTTTTCTAACTCAGATATACTTCAAACCACAGAAAACAGCAGGGCACTTACTAGGCCTTGAAAAGTTTCATGGCCAGCATAAGACAAAAACATAGGGACTGCAGAGGACAGCAACAGCACTGACTAGTACAGTATAACTGCTGCAGGCTTTAGCACTAAAACGTCATAAAATTCCTCAATGCTTTACATGAGTTGAGTCACAAGCTTTGCAATGGAGTCAAGCAGGTTTTTACAGCAAACTTAAGTACCTTAATTTACATTTAAATCCTGATGAAATTAGGAGGCTGCAGTACAGGCAATCATTGTCCATGCTTACAAACTATACAGGTAAACAGAATGAAATGCTGAGGGGACCTTCCTTTTAACCACCCCAGCATTTGTACCCCTCATCAGTCCCAAGATTTGCACCTTGTACCTCTCCCACAATTTGCACCCTTTGCCCCTTCTAAAATGTGTACCCCTTAACCCTCCTGAAAGTTGGATATATTATCCCTACCAAAATTTATACCATCTCTCCTGAAATTTGCCCACCATTCCTGCCCAAAATATGCCCTCTTTCCTTCAAATGCCTCAACATTCAGCGCCCCTCATTCTTTTTCTAATTTCTGCTCCTCACTCCCAAAATTTGTACTCTCTACCTCTCCCAAATTTCCACCAGTGGCACCTCCAAAATTGCACCCTTCTCCCTTCCTAAACTTTGTACTCCTCATCTCTCCTGCGATTTGTGCCTCTTATCTCTCCTAAGATTTGTGCACATCACTTCTCCTAAAATTTGTACCTCTCACCTCTCCTGAAATGTGCCTGTAACTCTCCTTAAAATCTGCACCCACAACCCTTCCAAAATATGGGTCCCTTTCCTACATCAGTATCTGTACCCCTCAATCCTCGTAAAATCTGTATCCCTCACCTTTCTAAAAATATAACCTCCTTACCCCTCCTAAACTGTACACTTCTTACCACTTTTGAAATGTGTTCCTCTCAACATTCTCAGAATTCTGCCCCACCCCTCCTAAAGTTTGTTTTCCTTATCCACCAAAATGTGTGCCCCTCATCCTTCCAAAATTAGCACCCTTCACCATTCCCAAAAGTTGCATCCTTGCACCAGTCAAAATGTTTACTCCTCACCCCTCTCACAAGTTGTATCCTCCAAAAATGCACTGCCTCAATCCCTTCCAAAATCTGCATTCTTGGCCCCGCTAATAATTTGTTCTACAACCCCTTCCAAAGTTCGCGACCACATTTTTCTAATTTGATACTGGTCACTACTCCTGATACTGACAAAGCACACCTTCAAGAATCGGAAAACTCTGCACCACAACCCTTCTAAAACTTACACTAACACCTACTTTAAAACTTTATCCCACCTGCACAGTTGCACCTTCACAAAATCTTCACCCCACACTGTATACACTGTACCCCTAGACTCAAAGTTTAACACACCTCTTATCCCACAATGTATACTCTCTAATCCGTTCCATAAACTTGCAACCACTTACACTTTGTGAGTTTCCATTTTAAAATATAAATGTAGTGGAACAAATAAATTGAAAGGAAGGACTTTAGATGCAGAAACATAGATTTTGCCAGCAGAAAAGGACCACAAGGCCCATCTGGTCTGTCCTAACCCCACTCATCATATGTGGAGGCAAGGGGCCCTCTGTAGCACCCAGCAGCACCATGTGCCTGTCCCCTGCAAGCTGGAATTCAGTCACTGCCTCTGCCCCCATCACCACCCTACGTAACATGTTCCATCTATCCATCACCCTTTCCCTGGAAAAATGCTTCCTCACCTTCCTATGGAATCTTCACCCCACTGACTTCATTGTGTTCCCTCTTGTAAGCACTTCTGTTCCCAACTTAAAAAGCTCCCCACACTCCTCCCTGTTTATCCCTTAATGGGTAAAGCTCTCAGTTATGTCCCCCTGCTCTCCTGTTATCCAAGGAGTACAAACTGAGGCCCTGCAGCCTTTCCTCGTAGGGCTTTCCCTGCTGCCCTGTATGATCTTGGTTGCCCTCCATGCACAGCCTCCACCCTGTCAATGTCCTTTCTAAGGTGAGGACCCAGAAGTGCAACAATACTGAAAGGTGCGGAGAATCAAATAACCTGTACAAGGAAAGTATAACTTCCCTTCTTCTGCTTGCTATCTCCGTCCCTATGCAGTTCATCATCCTATTCGCTTTCCCCATCACCCTTTAACACTGAGACACTACTTTTGGATAGGAATCATCACAAATTTAAAACGTAACATATTTGGGAAGAGGAGTTGGCAACATTGAGGGTTTATTTTATAAGTGTAATAACACAAACCAGGGTGTGCACCCATACTAAAATATATGCACTTCCCGGCACTAAAGCAGAGCTCTGCCACCACAGCAACCCCTGCAGTGAGCTGGGAAGCTTGCTCCTGCCCATGGAGTTCACTGTGTGCGTGCGAAAGGCCAAATATGCACTCCTTTGTGCAGCGTGGCTGGTAGGAGGGTCAACAGCATGGGGAGAAACTGAGAAGAAAAACACTAGGCCATCTATAGGCCAATGAATACCACTCTCAGGCCCCCAGCAGGCTCAATGCCTCCGATACAGCAGCAGTCAGGGCTGAGATGTCACTGGGAAATGGCCATAGAAATAAGTGGGTGGTCTGGAAGAGGAAAAAAGCTGCCAAAAAAAGTTACTATTTATATAACAAAGAGATGCAAACGGCTAAGAAAAGACATTGATGATGTACACGGAGCAGCTGGGGTCAGATCCAATAATGTACAGCCTTCCTTGGGGAGGGAGGTAATGTTTAATTACAGTTTATTTGACAAAATTCACAAGTTAGCCCCAAAACAGCAGTGAAGCGTCGGCCTTCTGTTCAAAGGAAAGAGACACTTTTTTGAGACGCTTTCTTTCTATTTCTATGGTCAAACCTTGCAAATTAAATTAATGTGTTTTTTTTTCTTTTTCCTTCTACTCCTTTTGCATACCAGTATCACAATAAATTCTCTCCTGAGGATGTCGTCAAGGCTTGCTGTAATTTTAGCATGCACATTTAATTAAAAGGCTGTACCCTCTAAAGGTTTTCAGCAAAGCCCCAAAAGGTACCTTCCTATATAATGAGTATTTTGCGAGTGCAGTTTCAGGTAAGGAAGTTAATTTAGCAGACATCTGCAGTCCTAAATGGCAGAACATTTTTATTTCGAACAAAAATTCAAAGAGGTAGGGGAGGAAGGAAAAAAAGTAAATGAGTTTCCATCTATTAAAATAAAAGCAGTAATTTCTGAAAGTGCCTGGAGAGATTGGTCTACATAATAATGGCCAGAATATAATGCTTTTACATGCCTGAATCGACTCAATTGTGGTGGTGTGAAGATTAAATGCACATTAGAAACTCCTTAAACACTGTATGGGCGGGTATTAGTGATGGGATATAAGCAGTTACAAAATACAGTACAGTAACAGCATTTATGAGGAAAGAGAAATTTGCACTAGAGACTTACGCTCATATGTAACTAAGGGACAGGCAACAGGCTGACTCAAAATATGCAGTTTAACTTCATGTGTAGGGGGGGCAGAACCATAATAAGTAGTGGAGCCACATGTGAGATATGAAAGTCCTGCCCCCACACAAGTAATGACAAACTGCATTTTGAGTCAGACCACTGTATATTCGATATATGCCACCTTAATTTAGTAGTTACACTTTTTAAATGTGCTATTTCTATAAAGATATAACTGTTTCTGCTAGATTTCAAATGCTGGCTTCAGTGCTGACTATTGGATAAGAACATAAGAAAAAGGTTGGCAGATGGGGACTATGTGATCCATCTAGTCTGCCCATAAAGACTTCCCACTTCCCCACGTTGCCTGCAACTTAATCTGTCTGCATTGCCTATCTCTTGCAAGTTTGAAATCTCTAATTGTCTTTGATGCTACCAGCTCCTGGGGCAGGCTGTTCCACAGTTCCTCCACACTCTCTGTGAAGAAGTACTTTTTGAGGTTGCTTTTGAACCTACCTCCCACCAACCCTCAAATTATGGCCCTTGTGTGTGCTGTTGTGTTGTGCTAAAATAGATTACCTGCCTGAGCTGTGTTTAGCCCTTTCACATACTTAAATGTTTCGATCACGTCACCTCTGCTTCTTCTTTGCTTGAGGGAGTAGACATTTAACTCCCCGAGTCGCACCTCGTACGTTTTGTGGTGTAGACTCTGCACCATTTTTGTAGCTCTTCTTTGCACCGTCTCCAAACAGTCAATATCCTTCTTGAGGTGAGGTCTCCTGAACTTACTGCAGTATCCCAAGTGTGGCCTTACCAAGGACCTGTAGAGAGGCATAATAACCTTCTGCTTCCTACTAGTAATGCCCCTACTAATACAGCCGAAGATGCCATTTGCTTTCTGTGCTGCCTTCTGACACCGTTTTCCTACTTTTAAGTTGTCAGTGATCACTATGCCCGAGATCTCGCTCTACCTGTGTTTCTTCAAGTTGATGTCCTCTCAGCGTGTACTTATTTCTTGGGTTCCTCCTACCCAGGTGCATTACCTTACATTTATTGGCATTAAATTTTAACTGCCAAGTCCTGGACCATTCCTCCAACTTTCTAAGGTCAGCTTTCATGTTCTCTGCCCCTTTCTGACAGTCCACTCTGTTGCAGAGCTTAGTATCGTCTGCGAACAGGCAAACCTTCCCTTTCATATAATTTGTGAGCTCTCCTATAAGGATGTTGAAGAGGATAGATCCCAGTGCTGACTCCTGTGAGATGCCACTGGTTACACTATCTTTCCTTAACAGAGATCCATTTACTAGCACTCTCTGTGTCCTGTTGTTTAGTCAGTTGCTGATCCAAATAACTACTTTTTGTCCAACTCCTGTATGTTCCAGCTTGTTTGTTAGCCTTCTGTGAGGGACGGTGTTGACAGCCTTACTGAAATCCAGGTATACAATGCCAACTGCCCCTTCCTGATCCACTTTTCTGGTGACCCAGTTGAAGAAGTCTTTTCATGTCAGTTTGACAAGATCATCCCACTGTGAGGCCATGTTGCCTTGGGTCCATTTTTCCGGTATCTTTCAAGTATACAACTATCCTCTCCTTTAGTAATGACTCCATAATTTTCCCTACGACTGAGGTCAAACTGAAAGGGCAGTAATTTCCTGCCTCTTCTTTGTTCCAGCTCTTGTGCAAGGACACCACTGTTGCCCTTTTCCAATCTTGAGGTATTTCCTCACTGTCTAGCAACTTGCAGAAGATTTCAGCCAGTGGTGTGGCTAGTTCCTCTCAAAGTTCTTTTAAAACCCTAGGGTGTATGCCATCAGGTCCCATGGTCTTGTCCATCTTGAGTCTACTCAGCTCTTCTAGGACCCTTTCCTTTGTGAAGGGGCTAGTGTAAACTCCGTGACCATTGTGCTCTGTCTGACCTAGTGGGGAACCTTTGCCACTGTCTTCTATAGTGAAGACAGAGCAAAATAACTTGTTTTAGGCTTTGGCCTTTACCTCGTCCCTCACTGCCTTCTTTGGTTGCTATTCAGACTATTCCTCCATTAGTTTTTCTTTTCTCCATTACGTATCTGTAGAAGGTTTTGTCTCCCTTCTTAGCATCCGGTGTTGCTGTCTCTTTGGTCTGCGCTTTTGCCCTTCTGACTGTCTTCCATGCCTTTTTCAGTTTTTTCCTGTATTCTTCATCGCCTGCTTCTTGCTTTGTTCGTTTAAATTGTGTAAAAGCAATTCGTTTCTCTTTAAAAAAAAAAAAAAAAAAACTCTTTCTTCACCCCCTACCTCTGGCTTTTCTCCAGCGTGGTCGCTCAGTCTCCGGCTCTGGCCGTCCTGCCTGAAGTGTGGTCCACATATTTCTCCAGTGGGGCCCACCACTCATCCCCGTGCAGCCTGCCCGAACCCCCGGGTTTAAGTCCTCCGGGGAAAGACCATCATCTCCTACCAGCGCCCTATCTATAGTATTGGACGGGCAGCTGACACAGGGGGAGGGATCCAGATTTGAGAATCCTGATGCCCAGCGGTGGACATGGGGCCGTTGCCACGGGGCCCGCCTTTGCCTACCAGAGGAGGGAGGGATTTTGTCCTTTATTTCCCCCAGGCATTGGTCATGCAGTGCTGCCCAGCCTGCTACGTGCGCATTCCCACACACATCCAGAGGGCGACTGCCCAATGTCTTCCCCAACGAAGTCCCTGCGTCTTGTAGTGCACCCAGTCTCCACTGGGTGCCGTTACTTGTGCGGAACATTCTCTGTACCCTCCCCAGGAGAGAAGAGAAGTCTTACAAATGCTTAATCTTCTCCTCCCCCACTGACCCCCAACGTCCCGAGCTCGCTCCCTTACCCGGGTTGCCAGCATGGCACGAGGTGTGGTGTCCAGTGCCTCAACCCAGAGCGCCACCAGGCTGGCCCTTCGTTTCTTTTTTTTATTTTGGTCGCTACTTCATTTAAGAACCAGAGGTGTCTCTTCCTTCTTCTGGACTTGCTGGTCAGCTTCATGCATTTAGTTGCTACTGTGTGCAGAGCAGTCTTTAAGGTAGTGCAGCAGTCCTCTACATCCCCCGAGTTTCTGCCTTCCATTATGGATGCGAACATAGTTCGCATTTTGGTGAAATCAGCTTGTCTGAAATTCATTACCAATCTTCCTCCTGGTTTACAGTTAACCAGATTGACCTGTGGTCACTGGTCCTCAGATTGGCTCCTACTTTAGTTTCTGAGACCCTAGAGCTGTTTGTGAGCACTAGGTCCATATGCTCTGTTCTTGGTGGGTGAGTTCACCAGTTGACACAGACCTGATCCCCTCAGTGCAAAGAGGAAATCTTTGCTCTGAACTGAGGATGCCGAGTATGATGACCAATCCACAGCTGGTAGACCGAAGTCCCCTACTAGCAGTAATTCTCCCGTCTGCCATCATTATGATGGTTTTCTAAGAGCTCTTTGTCCATATCAGCTTCCTAGGATGGGGGTTTGTAGATGACTCCCACCCAGATGGGGGTTTTACCTCCAGCTCCAAGTGTAACCCAAAGTGCTTCCGCCTTACCGTGAGTGCCCTGGAATTCTGTTGCACAGATATCTTCTTTTACATACAATGCCACCAGCCTTGTTAAAGCTGCAGTCTTATTGGGTCAGTATGCACTGAGACATACGTTACTTTGCAAAATAATAGAAACAGAATTTGACAGCAGATAGGGACCACTTGGCCCAACCAGTCTTCCCAATTTTTCCCTGCATGTCCTATCCTGTCTTGCTATGTTGGCTCACTGAGACATACCCTACTTTGCAAAATAATATCTTGCTATGTTGGGTCAAGATAACACTTTTTATCACATATATTTTATGTATGTATATATGTATGTGATGCTATATCGGTGAGGATAAATAGTGGCAAATATTACTGATATGTTTGCCACTATGGGGATGTAGAATTAGAATATCATGATGTAAGTCACTCTAGGTCCATAATAGAAAAAATATCCTCAGTGTAGATCCTGATTGGCTGTAGCTGGCAGTTCAAGCAGCATGGCTCTGTTTTATAGAACTCCACTGATCACCCATTTACTGGCACTGCTGAGCACTTTCACCTTCTCAGCCATCAGAATGACACTGTATTTAAAAGTTAAAATGAAAACTAACAGTCCTGCCATATACACACCAACAATAAATTCTGATTCAGAGATGCAGTACATCTGCCACCGCCCTTACTGTCACATTTCTCAGGTTCCCCAACCAGCATCCTCCATCCTTCTTGACCAGCACTTGTGTTCTTTTCACCTGGTAACATGACACTTTCTGCCCCAATTTAGTAAGCGTCTCCTTGGCACCTTAGCAGGCCACTCCTGGCTGCACTCAATTTCCTAGTAAACCAGGATGCATAATGCGCTGATGAGGAGACACACTGGCGCACGCAATGCGTGAATTGCGTCAATTTCAAAAACTGGCTCGGCCATCCTAACCCACCACTCAGTCATACAAAAACGGCATAAAACTCAAATAAAACAGAATTTAAAATTAATAAAACAAGTGAATCACGGCAGGTATGACAAAAAAACTAACATGCCATAGCCCTAGCAGAAATATCCATGATCATTTTTTGCTCGTGCGCTTTGACCTTTGACTTCATTCATAGCTGTCATAAGTTCAAACTGCACTCAAGAAACAATATCACAGCTATTTCTGCTAGGGCTATGGCACATATATGTAGGTACATGTACATTTCAGAATTAATTTACTAACAGTGAACAGTCAAACTCGGGCCACCACAGGGAATGGCCTAAACGGTAATCAAGCTTACTTAAAAAATAAATAAAATAAACCCTGGCTTTGCAGCAAAATCTGACAGCAGCAGCATTTGTTAGTGGTCAACAAAATGTTGTCATACATTCTTTTTTTTTTTTTTTTTAACAATAATACATTCCTGACATCCTGAGATTTGTCATACGTAGAATTTTATTTCCTTTAGACATTTTCAAACTAAGTTATTACTAACATAGAAACACAGAATTTGACAGCAGATGAGGACCACTTGGGCCACCGAGTCTGCTAATTTTCCCCCTACCTACATTATTACCGAAGTCCGTACTTGATCTACAGCTCTACTAGTTTTGTAATTAATAACTCAATCCAATGAATATGGCAGACACCACCAGCAGTTTAAAAACAAAATCCCTTCCCCCGAGGTTACTCATTTATGTGCACACTAGATTCATACAGTGGATGTGTAGAGGTGACTAACAAAGCCCACCCTCCTCCATGGCCAGTCTTCTAATGAATGAAACCAGGCGCGTGCTTGCTCATACAGTAAAACCAGCTGATCAGCAAGTGCTCGAGTGCTTTAGTTCAGAGGAAGGGGATGGTCGTGGAGGAAGGAGGGCTGTGTTGCTTGCCTTCTTCCATCTCACCCAGTCAGAACTGGGTGCAGGTAGGGCTATGTCTGTCAACTTCTTTCATCTCACCAGTCAGAACTGGGTGGGTGCAGGCAGGGCTGTGTCGGTCCCCTTCTTCTATCTCATCCAGTCAGAACTGGGTGCAGGTAGGGCTGTCTTGGTCACCTTCCTCCATCTCAGCCAGTCAGAAATGGATGCAGGCAGGGCTGCGTCGGTCCTTCTCCCATCTTAGCCAGTCAGAATTGCTTGCAGGTACATGGAAGGAGGTGAGGCAGAAGACAGTACTACTGCCATGGTGGGGCTGGGGTAGGATTTCATACTTCTAGTGCACTGTAAAGTGCTGAATGTCAGTGCCTGGCCATGGACACAGGAAGGTTGTGCTGGTCACCCATGGTTGGAGTCTTAATCGTTATGATACATTTTATTATTAAAACATAGGTGCTTGGGGGGGGGAGGAGGAGGGTGGGACTGGGGCACTGACGGTGGTCAGGTGGGGGCTTATATACTTTAAAGGATCTGGGCTAGGGAGGAGGGTGGGGTGGTTTCTTTTTCTTTCTTAAATATACTCCAAGTAACTACCCGAATAGTTAGGGGCCCAAATAGATGATTCGGCCTAATAGTCAGGATAAGGTACTTATACACCCCTTGCTCTTACCACAGAACTACACTATCCCCCAAGTCAGCTCTGTAATCTTGTACCCTCCTCCCAAGGGTCTCAGAAATGGAACCCGAGATGTGACTATCTCTTTAAATCTAGCTAACAGGAAGGATGCTATAAATACTGTATTCTTCAAAAAGAACACTGGTTTTGTTTGTCAATAATAAATCGACTACAAAGCAGAGCTTAACACCTTCCCATGTTTAATACAAACTACAGTAATAAAGTATAAAATGCTAACTGTATATCTCTATGGCAAGAGAAAAAGTGAGTGGCTAGAAAATACTTGTTGTTTATTTTTTCTTGCTATATATGTTACAGCCATTTCCTGTAATATATATTCAGGCAAAGTGAAGGGAAAACAGTCCTTTTCCAAAACAATGTTTGGGAAAATTACACCCAGAAAATGGATTTACACAAGGAATCTTTGTAAAAGAGCTTGAGCTCAAAGGTCTTTTCCGAATCACTAAATAAATAAATTAACCAACACAGAGGGCTAAGACAGAAGAAATCAGCATCATTCTCTGCATTACTCTGACCAGTAGCTTACTATAAAAGCTGTTCTAGATAGAACCCACTGCTTGCAAGATTTCAGAATTCTGGCATCTGTAGTTAGATTTCTGAGTAACTGATTGTCCCTCCTTTGATGCTTGGCCTTAGCTTTCATACATACCAATTACGAAATTCAACAAAAAAAGCAGTTACTTCAACCCACTGGCTCCTGGATTTCAACAGCAGCCAATATTTTTTTTCCTTCAATTGTTTAACCAGGAGTGGCACACTAAGCTGAAAGCTTGTTTACAGGTGCAACCTGGGAGCACAGGGAAGTTAAGTGACTTGCTCAGGGTCACACAGTATGCAAGTGGGGGCTGTGGGAATCAAACCCAGGTCTCTAGATTTGCAGCTCAGAGCCTTAAACCACTGAACTATATTGCCTCCTGCAATATTCTGGTCATAATTTACTGTAATAAAAATATATTGGGGGGGGGGGTAGGGGAGGCCTTTCTGCCCCATACTGCTCATTTCTCTACCCCCATTTAATGTGACAGTGTCCCACTTTCTACAGAGAGAATTCTGGACTTATGTAACCTGTGTTATTTCTCTTGTGTAAATTTAGGTGAACTAGTATCCGTTTTGAGGGATTTGTTTGGGTGGCAAAGGGGGACAAAAAGCCAATTAAAAGGGAAAACGCTAACACATTTCAATTAAAACACTATAAAAGGTCTATACAAAATAGAAATGTCAGCATATATCAATGAATTCTGTTTAGGAAAGTTGCTTCCTAGGGAAAACAATTATGTATTAACTGCCGAACTACACTTGTACGGTTCTTATTTTATGGTGCATTCATTGCTGTGAACACACGCTCACCAAAGTGTCGAAGGGTCTGGGGGGGAGAGAGTTCATCGGCAGGACCCAAGGTATTAGGGTAGTGGTGATGCAGTCTTGTGGGCATCACACTCAACTGGCTTGATCAATGCTAGGTAGTCTGCTGCCAGGATAAGTCCCTAGGGATGGACAGGATAACCCCCAGATCATAGTGGTGCTAAAAGAAAAAGTGGTGGGCCGCTTGCAGTAATCTTTCATTTGGACACTTGTGGTGACAGAGGACCGGAACGTTGCTAATGTAGTACCTACCCATCCTCAAAGGGGCAAGTTTGAACAAGGGCAACTAAAGGCTCGTTACCCTGGCATCAGTGTTGGAAAAGGTCCATTATCAAACATAGTACAACGGAGCACTCTGGAATAATATTGTGCATCACACGCATTGTATCCCAAAAAAAAACAAGAAAAAGAGAGGTAGTGAAAGGACAGTACAGCATGCGGAAGAAGAATCAGCATTTATATAGTGCTTTTCATACACACTGCATCCCAAAGCATTTTACAAGCATTGCTAGACTGGCAGTGAAGTGACAATGTGTAGTGGCAGCCATTTCACACATCAACACCCACGTACAGCCTTGACAATGTCGTGAACCAGTTTTACGAGGAGGGGAATGCTGGTCAGGACACCGCGGAAGATCCCCTACTCTTGCAAAAAGTGCCTTGGGTTCTTTTACTTCCACCTGGACCCCCACTAGGACAGCACCAGAGAAGGGAAGCTGGGACCCCTCGATTTAACAGCTTATTCGACGGAGGGTGCCAGCATTTTTAATGTAAGAGCCCAATCCCAGCGTGGCAGCCATTCTGCTCATCAACACTGATACACAGAAGTGGACAATTGCCTGAACCTGTTTTATGGGAAGGAGAGTGTTGGTCAGGACACCAGAAGAAATACCTTACTCTAATGCTCCAGATAATATTGGCAGGTAAGAGTTATTTACTCACCGATTCTGAGACTGAGAGTAAAACAAAACCTGGATGCTTTAAATTGGGGGGGGATGTACCTTTTTGTATGAACTATTCTATGGAACTTGAAGCATGTTCAAGTGCTGGGATGAGTATCGGTACTCCTACCTCCCACCTCTTCACTCTGGTTGTGGCCACACACAACAGTCACAGCCCATCAGGGCTAGAGGGGACCACAACTGTGAGAGCTGGTGCTGTGGGACATGCTCCATGGAGTCCCACAGGGTGATGGTGTTATGCTCTCCCCTAGATGAATGCTTGACATCAACATCAAAACTAATCCAACAGAGTCCATCTGTGAAACAAACACAACAAGAGACATCCCTGCCTGTACAAATGCTTCTTACGGTTTAGTTACTTATCAGTAACAGTAGTACTAGTTGTAGTATTTGTTTATTTGTGGCTCCCTTCTCCAGAGGCTCAGGACACCATTACATAACATAGGACCAAAAAAACTATAATCAACACATACAAATCCCCACCAGCCCGGGTGGCGCTGAGGGTTAAGGCAGTGGACACCACACCTTGCACCCCATGCCAGTGACCTGGGTTCGGGAATGAGCCCTGATCGTCGTTTGGGGTGGGGGGAGAGGATGTCAGCGACTGTCGGCTCGCAGCACTCCGCCTTGGGAGGGAGAATTAGGTCTCCTCAGAGCTTGGCCGCCCTCTGGTGGAAGCCAGAGTGGCTGAGTCACTTCCAAGGAGTGCCAGCATTAAGCCAAGCGAGAGCGAAAGGGGCTGGTACTGGAGCTGCGGCGTGCATGTGCGCTTTCACACATATCTCTGCCGCTTCCGCCTTGGGTAGGACTGCATACAGGGTGAAATGGAGGAAAAATTAGGGGCCACCTAGGATGAAGTCTCCAGACCGGCTCAGAGGATTCGTCAGGGCGCACATGGCGCCGTAAGATCCCGAAAGACCCCGAGGTTGGCAGATGAAGTTGGTGACCTGCTGAAGGAGGATAAATAGAATTGTTAAAATAAAAAAAAAAATACAAATCAGTCATACTTTAAAGGAATAAATAAACTTAGACAGTTAAATAACTGAAAAGGGTTACAAGATGTTACTAATCCACTCCAAATGCCTTCTGAAATAAATAGGTTTTAAGGCCACTTTCAAAGGTCTTCACCTGGGGGGGCCCTCAAAGCACCAGGCAGGGAGTTCCAAAGGACCGGGCCCACCATCTGGAATGCCTGGTCCCCTGCCATCTTGAACCTCAACTTTAGCACTACCAGGAAGGCCTCCTCAGCAGAATGGAGAAGGTGAGCGGGCCTATAAGGATGCAGAAGCTCAGGCAGGTAGGCTGGGCCCACTCTGTGTAGGGTCTTATAGGTCAGAAGACCCAATTTTCAAGAGATACACCACTTGACCGGCAGCCAGAGCAGATCATGCAGCGCCGGTGAAATATGGACCTTTAAGAGGATCTCCATCTATCCATTAATACAATGGTCTATAACTCACCATCATCAGAACCTCGGGGAAATTTCTTGAAAGATGAAGTCACCCATGTCAATGTGCCTATATGTATGGCGAAACATATATAACATGGCCACTCCCCAACTACTACAGTTTCCTGCCATAGGTAAAAGGAGTTCTAAACATCCACTAACAGCAGGACTGGGACTGCCCTCACCAATCATACAGAGAGAGGCAGGGTGCAGTGAAGTAAACACTGCCCAGCACACAGTAAATGCAGCAGAAAAGTGGCCGACTCGCTATGCAGTACCTTGCCAAGAAGCTGAAGGGAAGGGTCTGCCATGCCAGGGGAAGGCTGCGTGGGAAAGTTATGGCTCTATGGAGATCCACTCTAAGATCAACTGTTACTGGTAAATAACTAACCTATCTTCTTTGAGGACATCTCCACAGAGCCACAACACATCAGATGATTATCAAGTAGTACCAGTCCTCAAGTGGTTGGTTAGACAGCGGAGTGACCCTTCTGGAGAGCAGACTTTGCGAGACAGTAAGGCCAAAACCCACTCTCCAGTGGGAGATGAGCTCTAGAGTGTAATGTTTAGTAAAAGTTTGGATCATGTGCCAGGTAGCAACCCTGTAAATATCTGCGGCTGAAACGGACCACCGAAGGCCGCCATGCTCAGTGTGGCATGCCGTGTAATGGCACCTAGCAGATCCTGCCCCCACCTGCTTTTAGCAGAATACAGTGCAGGAGGAGATCCATTTGGAGAGATGCTGTTTGGAGGCTGGCTTACCCCGGAGCCTGGGCCAAAGGAAATAAAACAGTGGGGAGGACTGGGCACAGTGTTCGGTACAGCCCATGTAGTACTGAAGGGTTCTGGCCATCCAGGGAGTGCAACGGCACCTCACCTCAGTTTTGAGGGAAGAACACAGGTAAATCAATGGTCTGACTTAACATGAAACCAGACACTACTCTATATAACAATCTGGGGTGAGTACGCAGTGCACCCAACCCTTGTGAAACACCATAAAAAGTGGTTAATGAACAAAGGTCTGTAGTTTGGACACCCATTTTGCCAAAGAAATAAGGTCTTCCAAGACAGATATTTCAAGTCACAGGAAGACAATAGCTCAAAGTGGGCTCTTGTCAGAGAATAAGATGCTCTGTTCAGGTCCAAAAAGAAGGAGCCACATGCTACAGGCCTTTCAGAAACCTGCGGAACCATGTGCAACAGGGCACTGTCTTGTCTATGGTAGAGGGCATGGAAAACTGAAATGGTAGACAGGTGAACCTCAACTGAGGAGTACTTCGTCCAAGACTGTGACAGACTCAGGAAGTAGTCCAGCGCCTTCTGCACTGGGTAAGAGAAGGGGTCCAGGGATGCAGTCTGGCATCATGTGGTGAAACTCTTTTACTTCAGAGCGTATGTGTACCTGGTGGAAGGTTTCCTAGAAGCAAGCAGAACAGTTGAAACCTCATCTAAGACTTGAGACGTCTCAGTCCCACCTGTATAGGACAAGTGATTGGGGGAGGGGGACGTCATCTAACCCAACAGGGTGAAATGTTTCCACTTCAGGAAGTAATCTTTGAAAGGTTTCCCAGCAGGAATTAGGATCAGCTGAGACCACTTATAAGATCCGAACTGAGGGACCTCAACATCGGTAGGAGCCAGGTATGGATTATTTATGCAAGTGTGTGTAGGAGGAAGGCCCAAAACTGAATGAAACCCAAGAATAGGGTTTTCCGCATCAGCTCCAAACTGTAGAAATCAGTCCACCGAGGACACAAGCATCAGAAACCTCAGCTGTGAAAAAGTCTGATGCCAGAATTCTGAAGCTTGAGAGGTTCCAGATCCCTCAAGCAAGAAAAATAGGGTTTTTGCAGCGACAGTGCATGCAATAATACCTTACAGGGTGGACAGTATTAAGCGTAATAAAGCCCAACGCGGCAGGCAGGGGGCCTTATAGACCCTGAAGGTTAAGTATAGCCCAATATCACCCACCGTGGAGGGTATTATTGTGCTTAGAAAATGGATCATTTGTTGAAATGTAAAAATAAATTATGAATAAAAAAAACTTAAAATGACTAAAAATAAAGAACAAAAGATTACTTATTTGTAAAGTAGTCCCTCTACTGGTACATCTGCCAGTAGAGGGTGCTACTGTTTTGAGATGCTGTGATTTGCTCTGTACTTTCATTTATGCCCCCCCATGATTCACTGATAATAAAAAACTTTCATGCCCCTCCCCCATATCCCTGATGTGGTACATTTTTTGCCCCCAACGCCAACCTACACAAAAACTTTTGCTTCCGGGTTTGAGCAGGATAACTAGCAGGCTGTTGAGGAATGACTGCAACTTAAGATTGAGGGGAGGTTGATCGAGGCGCCAGCAAAAATAAAACTAATAATACAAAAACAGGTACATTTCTGTCCTTTTCCATAGTTTCACTGTTCTTTTTTTTTTTTTGAGTTGGGGTGCTGAGCAGGGCTAAAATTTGAATACTACATGGACTGGGGGGAAACTGGGTCGAGGAACGGTCATGGCACTTTTCCAACATCCACTCACCATAGATGGAGACGTTGTGGTGGAAACAGGCTGCACCCTCAGAATCTGACTTTTGGACAACTTTCCTATCTCCTTCATATCCAGATAAATTAAAACTGCCATTGTGCAACAGTAAATCATTTTCTTTATACTTTAGTCTTATTCTGCCCTGCACTAGGTTGGCCACCTAGTAGAGCTCTTTTCTATCCCTTCTTTCCTCTTTACGTACATATAGTCCCTAGTATAAGTTAATAACACCAAGAGAGGTGTGGGATGAAAATGTGTTGATGCGCTTGAAAACATGTATGCCAGCAGGCATGAAATAGATGAGGCTATAAGATAGCATATAAAATAAAGAGCCTTTCAGAGAATGAGGCCATCATTAGCATTACAATTGTACTGAATCATGTAAACTGATTAAACTTAAGGTACAGACTGTTGAAATGTATAGCCCTGATATGAGATGACGGGGACTTGTATAAAAAAGGCTGTCTCATAATCAACGTTTTCCCTGCAGAGAAACATTTAAATAAAGAGGAAAATGTTCTCCTGAATTGCTTTGCGTAAAAATAGAAAAAAGGAAAAGGAAAAACAAAGCAATAGGGTTGATTTGACGTGAACGGCTAGCTTGCTTGATTAAGTATTTTGTTAGACCACACTGTAAAAATCCCTGGCTGAAATAAGGGAGAGGGATGGCTTTCCTTTCTGCTGAAAGCCGCCCGAGGTAATTTTTTTTTATTGCGGTCCCTTTTCTGGAGGCTCAAAAGAAAAGAAGGGTACTATTGAGAATATATTTTATGTGCTCTTATTGACAGAGAGAAAGAATCATACTAGAAAATAGAAGAGGCCTCGAGCTCCCTCTCTCCTGATTTTGCCCCTGCGCTTAAATGAAGAAATCACACGGAGCTTTGCGGCTGTTATTGTTTTAACCAGCCGCAGCTCCGAATTCTCCCCAGTCTTCTCTTTTCACTCAAGGAGTGAACAAATAAAATAGCTTTTCCGCCTGTAAGAGAGAAAGAACATAAGAATTAAAGAACGAGCATGCCACCTCCACGTTCTCTCTCTCTCTCTCGCTGCTCTGACGCAGCACACTGAACGGAGCATGTGGCAACAGTTTTTTGTTAATTTTCGCTGTCGCTCTGATGAAAAATCCACAGGGCAGGGCTGTAGAAAATAAAGGACAGTCGCTTTGTCCGAGGAACATCTCCTAGGCACTAAGTTAGGGCAGACAGCCCTAAAGAAACTGAAAAAGGGGCTCAATAACAAGTAAAGAAACACAAAAAGGGCTAAAACAAGAAAAAAAATAAAAGCCCTAGTACGAAAGAAAAAAAAAAAAAAAAAACAGGTTACTCACCTGTAACGGCAGTTCTAGGAGTGTTATATGTTATTCATCCACACTTTTTGGCATGTCCTTTCTCTTTAAGAATCTTGCCGGAATGTCTAAAAGCTGGCTCCTCCCACCCACCCAAGTGGTATATCCCTTGGCTTCGCCCCATGACACCAGATCTTTGCCCGCTGGAAGCAGAGGGTTGTGCATTGAAGCCGGGGAGGTCGGGTGGGTTCGTGTGTATGAACAACATATAGCATTCCTAGAAAGTACAGTTACGTAAAAACTTACCATAACAGTAGATCTTTGAGTAGTGTCACTTGCAGTAGGTAATACTTTTGGGTATCCAGCAGAGGTCGCTGTGGTACACGGCAGCTCTTCACCAAGGACCGCCCACACAACATCAGCTTCCTGTTTCCTATATAAGTGTGAGCGGTACCGGATATCCTCAGTTCCCCCGCCGGATTCAGCTCACAAAGCGAGGACTATGGGGAAGTCGAGGTACCAAAGGAGTCCCAACCCTAGTCACTGGACCAGAACTTGCTCTCTTAGAGAAGGAGGGGGATGGAGGGTGGGAACAAGCCTACTGCAAGAGACACTCCTCAAAGATCTACTGTTATGGTAAGTTTTTACGTAACTGTACTATCTTCCACAGAGTGGTCTCTCGCAGTAGATAATACTTTTGGGATGAATCCCAAGCAGTAATGCCCATGTGGGAGGACAGTTATGATTGGAGACACTGTAGGACTGCACGGCCGAAGGCCATCCTATGTTGTGAGGCAATATCCAGATTGTAGTGCCTTGTAAATGTATGGACCATGGACCAGGTAGCTGCATTGCAGACATCTGAAATGGAGGCTCCTTTAAAGCAAGCCTCAGTGGTTGCCATAACACTGGTGGAGTGGGCTCGGACAGGTCCAGGTAAAGACTTCTTGTATTTTTTGTAACAAAATGAAATACAATGTGCCAACCAGGATGAAAGAGTACGTGTTGCAACTGGGAAGCCGTCACGACTCGGAGCAAAAGAGACGAACAGTTGAGACATCTTTCTAATCGACTGTCTGATGAGGATAGCAGTGTAATATACGATAGACATCTAAAGTATGTAGATGTTCACCCTGATTGGAGTAGTCAGGATCAATCAAATCAATCAAAGCTTTATTTTTAAAAAAGCGCCTTTCCAAAACCAAAGCGCTTTTACAATAAGTAAATTAAATACATAAATTAAAACAACATCCTAAAATTAATTAAAATATATTTAAAAAGTCCAGATATGCCAAACTAAATAAATGTGTTTTTAAAGCTAATTTAAAACGTTGGACGGTCAGGCAATCTCACACCCGATGAGGTAGAGAATTCCACAGGGTTGGGGCCATAAGACTAAATGATCTGGCCCCGGATGTCTTTAAACGAACCCTGGGAATCTCAAGCAATCCCTCATCGGTGGATTGGAGCGGACGAGAGGGACAGCAGGGACGAAGAAGATCTTGCAGGTACCTAGGTCCCTGATCATGTAGGGCCTTATAGGTCAGCAAACCGACCTTGAAGGTAATCCACCACTGCACTGGCAGCCAGTGC
Organism: Neoceratodus forsteri; assembly: GCA_016271365.2. NCBI lineage: Eukaryota > Metazoa > Chordata > Ceratodontiformes > Ceratodontidae > Neoceratodus > Neoceratodus forsteri. The sequence goes on along the minus strand of CM028131.1, from coordinate 150,618,152 downwards.
AGACCGAGGAGGACAGGCTTTATATGACTGGTCCTAGACGTACCAGTCAAAAGCCTGGCCGACGCATTCTGCACTAACTGCAAGCGGCAGATATCCACCCCCGGTAGCCGTAGATACAGGACGTTGCAGTAGTCCAGGCGGGAGGTAACGAAGATGTGGACCAACGTTGAAAGGTCGTCAGCAGGAACCAGATGCTTCACCCAGGCTATATTCCTCAGATGATAAAAAAAGGTTTTGACAACAGCCGAAACCTGGTGTTTAAGAGTCAGGCAATCACCAAATATAACGCCCAGGTTCCGCACCCTGTCTGAGGTAGCTAACTGGGTCTCCCCAAGCCAAAGATCCGAAGGTGACCCCATCGCAAACCCCCGGCCCACCTGGGTCCACAACCAATACCTCTGTTTTTTAGGGTTTAACCGCAACCAGCTCCCAGTCATCCAGTCCTGAATCTCAAGTGAGACAGTTGTTAAAGACCAATACAGCATCACCCTGGTCGGGCACAAAGGACATGTACAGCTGAGTATCATCTGCACAGCAGTGAAAACTCAAGCCGTACCGCCTAATAATCACTCCCAACAGCAGCATATATATCATAAACAACATGGACACCAAAATGGAGCCCTGCGGCACCCCAGAAGATAGGGAGAGTGATGACGAATTAAAAATCCCAGACACCACCCTCTGAGTCCTACCCTCAAGGAATGATCGAAACCAACTGAGGACTGGGCCCGATAGTCCACAGATAAACCGCAGGCACTCCAAAAGAACTCCTTGGATAGTAGACCTGAAGCTCCAAGGACTAATTTAAAGTGTGTTCGGAGACTACTATAGGAAGGAAGGAAGGGCTGGTACGAAGAACCACCTGGTCTTTGTGGAAAATCAAGCAAGGTTCTTACACGAGGGCATGAAGCTCAGAAATGCATACAGCGGAAGTGACAGCCACCAGAAATAGGGTTTTCCACGAAAGAAAATGGAGGTCACAAGTGGCTGCTGGCTCAAATGGCTCCAGGGTCAATTTTTCTATCATAAAATTGAGATCCCATGGAGGAGTGGGTCTTCTAACAGGAGGTTTAATATGTAACATTCCTTTCAGAAACATCTTAGCTAGATGATGTTGGTACAGTAATCTGCCATCCAGAGGCTCATGGAAAGCGGAGATGGCGGCCAAGTGGACTTTGATGGAAGAATAACTTAAATTGGATTCAAGATAGTGAGGCCAGGCAGTCCAGAACCTTCGTCAGTGGACAAGAGTAAGGGTCCAAAGATTGAGAGGCTAACCATATGGAAAAGCGTTTCCATTTGGAATTGTATGTTGCTCTTTTTGCTGGCTTACGGAAGGCCAAGAGAATATTGGCAACAGGAGAGGACACTTGTAATAGAGTTATGAAAGCGTCAAGGTGTAGAGCCTTCAGGCTGGCGTGTAGGAGAGACCCGTGACACTGAGTCAAGAAGTCTGGTTGACTGGCAATGGGACTGGGTCCCGTAGCGATAGTTGTAGAAGAAGTGGAAACTACGTCTGGAGAGGCTACACTGGGGCTATGAGAATCATCGTGGCCGGTTCTAACTGTAGTTTCAGTAGAGTCCATTGCAAGGGGGTGGGGAGCATATAAGGAGAGACCTGTCCAGGGCTGGGACAGGGCATTTATACACCATCCCTTTCTGTGCGGGATAACGGAAAAATACCTGGGAAGATGGTATTTCTCTAGGGAGACAAACGGATCCATTTGTGGAGTGCCCCATAAGTTGAAGATTTCTTGGAGCACTTGCTTGTGGAGTGTCCATTCGTGAGTTGTGGACTGGCAAATGAGCTGGTCGGCTAACTGGTTACAATGTTCCGGTAGGTGGACAGCTGTTAGCGTCAGTTGTTGCTGTATGGCTTCTTGCCAAACTGCAAGGGTCTCTCTCTCTGCATAGGGTGCGAGACTTCGTAACCCCTTGGTGAGGTAGAACACTACTGCAGTATTGCCCGATTGGATCAGTAACAATCCTGGCTCGAGGTAGGGCTGGAACGCCTGGAGAGCTAGATGGAACACTTTCCTCTCTAACAGATTGATATGAGACAGATGGGGAGAAGCGGGCCATTGGCCTTGGGTCTGATAAGGACCGAAGTGTGCTCCCCATTCCTGTAGGGAAGCACCTGTGCTCAATGTTTGCATGGGGGGGGGGGGACCAGAAAGGCATTCCTTGATTCAGATTGATTCTGATTGTCCACCATGTCAGAGTAGACTTCAGAGACAGATGGGAAGTGACCTTGATTTTGTCTTCGAAATGTCCTGTTTATTGGGACCATTGATTCTGGAGGGTCCATTGGACAGGTCTCATGTGGAGACAGGCAAATGCCACCATAGGGATGGCAGTGGACATGTGACCCAGAAGGCGCATTTGTCTGGCTGTGACTATTTTCTGAGTCTGTATATGTAACGCCAGAGCTATAAGCGTGTCTTGCCGGGCAGGCAGGAAGTAAGCCCTGGCTGTAACTGTATCTAGAACAGCTCCAATGTATTGGAAAGAGTGTGTCGGATTTGGACTGGACTTTGGCCAACTGATAGTGATTCCCAGATCTACGAACAGTTTCAAAGCAGCATCCAAGGAGGCAAGCAGAGCTACTTTGGAGTCTGCTTTTATTAGCCAATCGTCTAGATACGGAAAGATGGAGTGCCCTTCTCTTCGTAAGGCTGCTGCTACCACCGCTAGGCATTTGGTGAACACTCTGGGGGCTGACAAGAGGCCGAAAGGGAGTGTTCGAAACTGGTAATTTTGACCCAGTAGGTGGTAAAATTTTGTGATGGGCAAGATAGATGGGAATATGAAGGTATGCATCCTTCATGTCTAGGGCGCAAAGCCAATCACCCTGTCTCAGGATCGGCATGATGGCAGATAGGGTGATCATGCAGAAACATTTGCACTGAATGTAAAGATTTAGTTGTCTGAGATCCAGTATTGGTCTGAGGTCTCCCATTTATTTGGGCACCAGACCGAAGTGGGAGTAAAATCCTGTTTGATGTTCCAGAAGGGGCACTGGTACAATGGCCTGTTTGGTCAAAAGAGCAGTCAATTCCTCCTATAAGATGAGTATATGATCTGGAGGATAATAAATCTTCCATGGAAGGCAAGGGCGTGGGGTGGAGAGAAACTCCAGAGTATGACCCTTCTGTATAATCTGAAGTACCCAACTGTCAGAAGTGATAGTCTGCCAGGCCTCCAGACGGAGGGCAAAGCGACCCTCCACAGCCTCCGAGGCCTGGTCGAGGAGGCAGGGGGGAAAGCTCTAGTAGGTCACTGGGCGGTGGGCTGCGCAGCTCCGCCTGAAGGGTCGGAGCGGGCCCCCAGGTGGCAGAGGTGTTGCCTCTGGTGCACTGAGCACAACCTCTGAAGCCACCTTTATTATTACCTCTATATCGTCCACCCCTTTTGGAATAAGAGGAGTGTTGAGTACGGTTACGGTAGGTGGTAGCTGGAGTATGATACATGCCATGGACCAATGCGGAGGGTTCTGCCTCATGCCTGTAAGTCATCCAGTAAGGTTTGAGTACCTGGCCCGAACAGCTTGGACCCGTTAAAGGGGGCATTAGCTACTTTATGTTGTATATCAGGTGCAAAGCTTGAAACAGGAAGCCAGGCATGGCGACACAGAGTGATACCAGTGGCTGATAGTCAGACTGAGGTATCTACGGCATCATATCCCGACCTGAGAAGGTGACGGGAGATAGCATTACTAGTTGTCACTGTAGCCAATAATTTACCCCTGTCCTGTGAAGGAGAGAGTTTATTGATAAGCTCAGTGGCAGAGGACCCCAAGGTAGGCTGATATTTGATCACATGACCCATATAGTTCAAGATTCAGATATTCATAGCACTTGAGGAAAATACCTTTTTCCCATCAGACAGTCAGTTCTTCGGGATTCCTTATCAAGGGGTAAGGAGCTTATGTGCTTGGGTTTTTTGGTATAGTCATGAGCAGCAGTAATGACCACAGAATCCGCCTCTGGAATACTGGACAGAAAGGGGTGGTCCAGAGGAGCCTGATACAGACAATTCGCTTTGTGGGGAACAGCTGTAATAGCTGAAGGCTGATGCCAAGCAGACAGCATGGCATTTTGGTAGGTTGGTATTAGTGGGGAAACACTAAAACAGGCTCCTCGGGTAATTCAAGGTATTCTGTCATATCCTTACATTGTTTATCATGTTCAGTAGTGGAGAATCCCATGACCTTTTGGATTTGAGCCATCATTTCACTAAAGGTAGGGTCATCTGGGGGAGAGGCTGCCAAAGGCAGAGGCAGATCTTCATCCAGAGAAGAGATTTCTGAATAGGAGGATTCAGAATTAGGAAAATCCAAATCTTGAAACTCTTCATCCTCAAGATCACCAGCGAAATCAGGTGGCAAATCTTGGTCATCTGACGAATAATCCTCTATGAATGGAGGAGACCAGGGCAGCATGGTATCCTTGTCACTATGAAATCTTTTAGACAGAGGAGGAGAGCAGATCGGGTAGGATCACCTAGCTCTTCAGAGGGCTGAGAATGCCACATGGCATGAAAGACCTGTCGGACTATGTCGGTGAGGTCCCTTTCCCGGGGGTGAGAAGGGGGGCATGTTGGGAAACAAGGGGGGTTGATAGAAGCAATGGGACATGTAGTATGAGCAGGTCTCCCCCCTCGGTAGTAAAGACCAGGGTCCTGATCTCTGTCCACCTAACCCCTATAAGAAGCCACCTCTGTAGGCGGAGGGGCAGTCAATAAGGCATAAGCCATAGGTTTCCCCTGAGGAATGAGAGGTCTCATCGACAGGCCTGCAGGGGAAAAAAAAGAGTTATTTTCACTTAAATTGTCAGATGCCGTCGACGGGAAAGGAGCCCCCGTCGATGGAGCAGCAGTATATTTAACTGCATGTAAAGCTCTGGAAAGCATCGTTGACAAGAGGGTATAAGCCTCCGATGATGGAGCAGTCACTAATTGAACTGCATTTAAAGTGCTGGAAAGCGCCGTCAACCAAAAAGTGTTTAAAGGATGCCTCACAGATGGAGAGACACCAGAAACGGTGTCCATCGACGGGCGACAAGGCAGGGAGTGTGAAGAGGGTTTCTCCTTCTCCTTTTTCTGCCTGGAACGAGAACCAGTAGAGGGGGAACCCTTGGTACAAGCCCCCTAGTTCTCCAAGAGAGACATTTTCTGCTCCACCAAAAGGTGCTGAATTTCAAGCAACCATCATTAACGACTCACCTGATTAAATTCCTGCCATAAACTACAGGAATTGGTGTTGTGTGTGGGTCCCAGACACCTTACACAAAGTGTGTGATTGTCAAAACGGTATATCTTCCAACCACAATGGCAGGAATTAAATAAAGCTTGTTTCTTTGAAGAATCTGTAGACATTCGTCTTAGTTCCAAATTTCTCGACAATGACTGCTACACAGAAGTTGCCCTAACTGCTGCACGAGCTGAAGATAGTGGGAAAACGAATGGAAGATACCAAGGACCATCCACACTTACACAGGAAACAGGAAGCTGATGTCATTTGTGGGCAGTTCCTGATGAAAAACTGTTAGAAGAGCTGTTGTGCACCACAGCGACCCCTGCTGGACACCTAAAAGTATTACCTACTGCAAGAGACCACTTCGTGGAAGATCTACTGTTACAGGTGAGTAACCTATTTTTCAAGGATCGTGGATATGTTGTTCTAGTCACACTTGTTGGCAGACTCCTAGCAGTTCTCCGGGAGGAGGGAGGCAAGGCGCACACCCCCTACTTAGGGGACAGAGACTGGAGAACTGAGGCCCCAAAACCAGCATCCCGGTGTGACTCTAGGTCGATGTGGTAGTGGGAAATGAAGGTGTTTGCTGACTTCCAGGTAGCAGCCCTGAAGATTTCCTAGATGGGGATGTCCCTGGAAGCAGAGACCGACGCAGCAGTATGGCGGGTGGAGTGAGCTCTTACCCCTATGGGAGGCTCCTTGCCCACCAACCTATAGCAGAGATCAATGCATGATGCAATCCATCTGCCAATCATTTGCTTGGCTTCAGGTCTGCCAGGTGTGGCTTCAGCGTAGGTGACAAACAGCTGGTGAACCTCTCCCCAAACTTCTGCCATCCACTCCTTATAATAAGAGAGCGATTGTCTCAGGTCCAAGGTACAGAGCCTGTACTCGGCCTCTGAAGTGTAATTGGGGTAGTACACTGGCAGAGTCAACACCTGGCTAAGGTGAAACTCTGACACCATCTTCAGGAGGAATTTCAGGTGGGGGTGCAGCACAACCTTGCCCCTGTGGAAGACCAGCTAAGGAGACTCGACAGAGCACCTATAGCTCCCCAGTCCTTCTGGCTGACATGATAGCCACCAAGATGGCGGTCTTCCATGGCAGATGTGACATCTCACACCTGTGCATCAGTTTGAATGGCTTGCCCATGAGCTTTGCCAGTACCAGCAGTAGATGCCACAGTTGTGGTGGTTCACACACTGGAGGGGAAATATGGTCAAGGCCTTTAAAGAAGCGCCAGACCACCTTCTCCCGTGTCACCGTTTGTTGACTGTCCCACACCCGGTACGCAGAGATAGCTGCCAGGTGCACCTAAAGGGTTAATCAAGGATGCTAGCTACTGGACAGGACAAAAGGTCCAGGCCCTTGCCCTGGTGCCAAATGGGAAATCTTTTTCATTTGAAGGCATAGCACCTCCTGGTAGACTCCTTCCTAGATGCCGCAACAACGGTGAGTACATCTTCAGAGAGACCCAAAGCCTGGAACTCTAGCCGCTCAGGAATCAGGCTGTCAGGTGCAGGGATTGAAGGTCTGGATGGAATACCTTTCCCTAACTGACTGATATCAGGTCCGGGCGTACAGGAAGACGCCTTGGAGGCCTGGAGCTGAGGCTGAGGAGATCTGGATATCAGAACTGGCGAGGCCAGTCTGGGGCTACCAGGATCACCTATGCCCTGTCCCTCCTGACCTTGAGGATCACCTTGTGAACTAAGAGAAGTGGAGGAAAGGCACAGAAGAGGCCTGGGGTCCACATCCTCGAGAAGGCATCCCCCTGCAGCAAGTCCTGCTTGGGGCATGAAACAGCGTCAGCTTTGCGTTCTCCCTGGAGGCGAACAGATCCACCTGAGGTTTGCCCCAGTGGGATAACAAGCTCTGAACTACCGCTGGATGGAGAGACCACTCATGGGACGCCTTACCCACACAACTGAGAGCATCCGCCAGCTGATTTGAGACTCCTGCCACATGGATGGCTAGGAGATCTGCCTCCAGTTGGCTCATGAAAGTCCAGATGTGGAGTGCTTCCCTGCAGAGAGGCCGGGAGTGCATGCCACTCTGCTTGTTGAGACAGTACACAGTCATGGTATTGTCCATCTGGACTTGCACTACCTGACAGTGCCAGCCAGACTGCTCTGAGCTCTAGCAGGTTGATATGAAATCGGGATTCCTCAGGGGTCCAGAGCCCGTGGACTCTGTGATTCCCCATGTGGGCACCCCAGCCTGTGAGAGAGGCATTGGTCATAACAACAACCGTCCTCTTGGGACGGACAAACGGGATCCCTTCCTGCAAGTGTACTACGACGGACCACCACTGGAGAGCGTCCCACATCTTCTGAGTCACAGTGACCTGCTGGTTGAAGTGACAACTGTCGCTGAGTCCACTGGCTGGCCAGCTCCCACTGAAGGGGGCGCATATGCCACCGGGCTCACTGGACCACGGCGGTGCAGGCTGCCATGTACCCCAGAAGGCACAGGAAGTCCCGGGCAGGGCACAAGTGCCTAACCAGAAATGACTGGGCAAAGGAGGAGAGAACCTCTGCCCTGTCCATCAGGAGCCTGGCTCTGGCTCAGCAAGAGTCGAGCTCTACCCCGATGAAGCAGATCACCTGCGAAGGTACGAGTTCCGACTTGGTCTTGTTGACCAGGAAAACAAAGATCAATGCAGGTCTGGAGGGATAGATCCCCTGGACTTCACCTCCTGTCTAGAAGAACCCATTATAAGCCAATTGTCGAGATAGTGGTACACTCTGACCCCTCAACGCCGAAGATGGGTCGCCACCACTGCAATCCATTTGGTGAAGACCTGGGAGGCCGATAACAGGCCGAACGGCATGGCTCAGAACTCGAAGAGGGCTCCCTCCACTAGAAAACGGAGGAAACTGCGGTGAGATGGGATGGATCATGACATGAAAGAATGCGTTCTGGAGATCCAGAGAACACATGTTCTGCTCGAGAGATGGTATGATCCGAGACAGAGTTACCATCCTGAATGTGCGAGACCTGAGAAATTGGTTCAGGTCATGCAGATCTAGAATGGGACACCAGCCCCCATCCATTTCAGGACCAGGAAATATCTGGAAACGAACCCTGGGTTGACAAGGGGAACCGCAACTCTGGCCGCTATCTCCTTGCAGAGGAGTTGGGCAATGTCATCTCAGAGAGCTGACTGAGTGTGCACGGACACCATATTCCCCCCATGGGGCATGGCCTTTGCTTGGTGGGTACTGCTCGAATTCCAGAGGCAGACCCTGGCAGACCACTTCCAGAACTCACCTGTCCATTTTAACAGCCGACCAGGTGGAAAGGAAGTGGCAGAGCCTGTCCTCCACAGGAGAACTCACAGCTGGTGTGATGGGTATGCGGTTGGCAACCTCTATCCCGTCATTGTGCAGGCTTGAAGGAGGAGGATGTGGTGTGGGGACCACCAGGACCCTTTCCTCCGGGCTTATGGGCTGCCGGCGCCAAAGTTGAGCATGCTGCTGCTTGGCCACAGGGGCAGAAAGCTGAAAAGACTTTCTTTTGTACTTTTTGGAACCCTGGGATTCCTTCTGAGCAGAAGTCACAGAGTCCAAGGTGGCACTGGACTTCTCTATGCGCTGGAGGTGACCTCCACTCCTGGACCGAAGAGGTTGATACCCAGGAAGGGGACGTCCGTCAGCTTGTGCTGAGTGTCTGCCATGAAGGTGGAGACCCTCAGCCAGGCCCTGTGGCGCATGGCAACCACGACCGCCACTGAGCGAGCACAAGAGTCCCCAAGGTCCACAGCTGTCTGGAGTTGCTGCTTTGCAAATGCCCAGCCCTGGTTGTGGAACTGCTTTACCATGGTCTGGAGGTCTGCGGGGAGGTGAGGAAGAACCTCACCAAGAGAGCCCAGAAGGGCATGAGAAAATGCACCATGATGATGACCGAGCTTGCCTGACGAAGGCCCAGTGAAGAGGTAGCACAGACTTTCCAGGCCAAATGGTCCAATTTTTTGGACTCTGTGTCCAGGAGTCTATCGGTGTCTCCTGAATTACCCGAGTGTCTGAACACAGATTCAGTCATCAATCCCTCGGCTGAGGGGTGCTCTGTGAATCCCGAAAGGGAACCAATGGGTACCACATACTTGTGGGCCATTTGGGCTGAGGATGTGGGGCAGAAGGCAGGGTGCTGCCACCGCTCCAAAGCTGGACCAACAATGGCCTCAGCTACTGGGAAGGTCTCAGTCGGTGAATCCCCTCGTTTGAGGATATCAGTGAGGGGGGTATTTGGCCCGTTTCTGAATGGGTTCTAAGGACATCCCTGTGGAATCGGAGATGGGACAGAGGATGCCCATGAAGGAAGTAGGGCCTTCCTCCGTTGAAAGACTCCCGACGGATTCCTTGTCCAGGGGTGAGAATGTAGATCAGAGTCCTCGGACTCCGGATAGATTGGCCAGCCACCAGAGTCGCCCTCCACCCGCCTAGAACGGTTGGGAGTTAGGGTGACGGACAGCCTACGCGGGAGGCCCCGAATGGGCCGAGACTCCTTAGGAGGAGCCACCAAAGGAGGCTGCTTAGGTGGCAGTTCCACCACAATTGGTGGAGACGCCGGTTTCGGCTGAGCCGAAATGGTCTTGATCAGCTCCACAGGCGGAGGAATGATACGGACCAGCTCCTAAGGAGTCTACGTCGGCCTAGAAGTCAACAACCAAGTAATGGTCGAGGTAGAAGCTGAAGCCGACTTCTGGCCAGACATGATCAGCTGCTGCCACATCAAATCCTCGTAGCATCGACGCAGTTTTCGTCGAAGCCTCTCCTCATCTGAGGAAGAGTGGCGGCGGCACTGCTTTTTTGAGCGCTCATAGGCCTTCTTCAGCCTGTTGGTCGAAGGGGTCCAAGATCTCAATTTGGACCATCAGGGGGACTGACGTGGTCGTTTGGAAGGAGCCAGGGAGAACCACGGCTCTTCCTGGTCAGGAACCGGGACCATGAGGGGGTTCCCAGCTGGCTGAGTCTCCTCCTCCTCCTCCTCTGTGGGAGCAGGCAGCACCGGGGTCTTGAATAAGGAGTTGTTGGCCTCATTAAGCGATGATGGGTCGACGGGGTCGAGAATACTCTCGACCGGGTCACTGTCCCATGTCTTAGCCAGCTGGCCTGACAGGGGTACTGAGAAGCCAGCAGCCAAGGCTGCAACCTCAACTGAAGTAGAGACAGAAGATTCCTAGGACCGAGATCTTTCACGGTCCCAAGAACGTCGTCAGCGAGACAATCCTTCCTTGTGCTCCTTACGGGACTGAGAGATGTGTGCGCCTGAGGGGCCCTCTCTCTTGGTAGGGAGGGACTGACATCTCCGGAAAGGAGCCTGAGAAGTTGGAGCCCTGACTGAGCGGGATGAAGATCAACATAGAAGAGGACCAATCCGCAGCCCGAGCTGCCTCCTCTTCGAAGGCCTTCATCTGTTCCAGCTACTCGGAGCACCCCGCAGCCATGGAGACCGCCCAATGGGCTTCCTTGGATCGAACCAACGGGTTCTGTTTCTCCGGTCTGCCCAACTGCAGTCGTGCGAGACGATCGTCCAAAACATTTGGATGAAATGCGCGACACACTTCGCACGCCTGTGTGTCATGATCGTGACCCAGACAATAAACGCATGGGGCATGCGGGTCAGTCCGAGACATCTTTTGCCTGCATGGGCAGCAGCAGAAACTGGGCGAGGACTTGTCCTCCATCACAGTCAAGACCGCAAAGCGATTAGGAGAAACTCTTAAGTCTTAAGTTTGGGTAAATCCATAGATTTGTGTGTCAGGGCCTACAGTAATGTGTGTGCGATAAGGAGGGAACCTGAATCTCCCAGCAGAAAGGAAGTCTGGCATCATGGGGCGGAGATGAGGGATATACCACCCAGGTGGGTGGGAGGAGCCAGCTTTTAGACCTTCCGGCAAGATTCTTAAAGGGAAAGGACATGCCAACAAGTGTGGATAGAACAACATATTCACGATCCTAGAACACACACTTACTACAATGTAGTTAAGAGTCCCTTATTTCTGGCAAAAACAGCATTAATGTGGTTGGTTTAAACAGCTACAATAAATAAAGCTAAGTTAGGAGAATAAATGCTGAGAGTGGTTTACTTGGCTCCTAGTCTGAATGTAATTGTTTTGTCTAGGAGAGCAGCGCCATCTCCAGTCCCCTTTTATACTCACCAACCTGTCACTCACAGTAACTAAGGAGGGACCATAAACTTAATTATCATGCGATTAAGCATGTTTAAGGGCATTTTAGCCTATAGTACAGCATTTGAGATGGTTGTTTGATTCCAAACTATGCAGAGTCTTGTTATAAAATGTATGGTGGGTCACCAGGTATTTATGTACCTAGCTAGAGACAGTTGTTTGTCTATAATAGTTAAGGGCCAAGTGAGGTGACCCCACCAAAAAGGTATATGTATATAAAACCTCTCCAGAGTTGCAAGTATAGCAGGCCAGCCTTGCATGTGAAGGCGAGAGGTTCTACTGTTGGAGCAGAGGTCTAGAAATACAGAAGAGGTGGACCTTAGGAGAACTAAGATCCAGCACTGTGTTAAAAAAGGAAGCTACTGGTGTTAAAAGGGAAACGTCTATGAAGAATCGGGCCATGCCTGGGTATGAGGCATGGCCCGATTAGCTGTTTCGGAAAAGTAATAATATGTTTTACCTTAGAAATCATTTAATAGCTCCCTCATGTCTGGTTGATCCTGCCTCCCTCCTGCGGCGTGGTGCGCCCACAACCACCGATGGCTGTCTCACTATGACGTTTCATATGGGGAGCAGCTGGGGGGTGCCATATACTGTCAATGCAAGTCCTGCTATTCAAAGCTCCGGTTTTAAAACGACATGCTCCAGCAGTATAGCGAAACCAGGTATAGACTCGCAGCCGAGTGCCAGTCTATACCTGATCTCGGTATACCGCCGCAGAATGTAGTTTTAAAACTGGAGCTTTGAACAGCAGCACTTGCACTGACAGTATATGGTGCGTCCCCCCAGCTGCTCCCCATATGAAATGTCATACTGAGACAGCCGTAGGTGGTTGTGGGCGTGCCGTGCCATTTGCGAAATGCTGGCGGGAGGGAGGCAGGATCAATCAGATACGGGGGAGCTATTAAATGATTTACTAAAATGCCAGCAGAATAGGCCTAACGGTCTTTCGTGTCTGCTCATTTGGTCAGCCCACACCCTGGGTGCTGACCTGCTGCCCCCCCTCTGGCTTCCCTTCCCAGTTCCGGATATTCTTGCTGTATTGGATTTTGCTTCCAGAACCCTTTCCCTGTACCTGTCCCACCCCTCTTGAACTTCTCCACCGCCTCTGCCTCCACCAGCCCCCTAGGCAGCGCATTCCATGGCTCCACCACCCTCTCAGTGAAGTAGCACCTCCTCCTTTCACCCCTGAATCTTCCCCTCCAGCTTCCACCATGCCCTCTAGTGGCCCCTCATCCTTACTTAAGCAACCTGACTGTTCCTCCCCTATTTACCCTCTTCATGTACCTGAAGACCTCTATCATGTCCCCGGTCCCTCTCTCTTCCAATGTGTACATATTTAGCTCTTGAGCCTCTCCTCATAGGTCCTGTCCCCAAGCCCCAAATCATTTTGGTTGCCCTCCTCTGGACCCTCTCCAGGAGTTCAATGTCCCTCTTTAAGTGTGGCCTCCAAAACTGCACGCAGTACTCAAGGTGCGGCCTCACCAAGGTGTTATACAGAGGGAGTATCACTTCCCTCCTTCTGGAGGTGATCCCCCTAGCGATGCATCCCAGCATCCTGTTGGCCTTGGCTGCTGCCCTCCTACAAGTCTCAGAGTTGTTCATCTTGACATCCACCACCACCCACTGGTCCCTCTCAGCCATCGAGACTTGTAGCATTTCCCCAGGGTGTACACTTGGCCCGGGTTTCTGGCCCCCAGGTGGAGTACCTTGCATTTCCCTGCATTGAACCTCAGCTTCCACTTTCTAGACCATCTTTCCAGAGCCTCCAGGTCCCCCTGTAGGGCCACCCTTCCCTCCTCCCCATCCACCACCGCCCCCAGTTTTGAGTCATCTGCAAAGAGACTCATCTCACTTCTGATTCCTGTCCTTATGTCAGAGACGTAGGCGTTGAACAGGAGGGGCCCAAGGACTGATCCCTGTGGGACCCCACTAATGACCCTCCTTGGGGATGAGACTATCCGCAACTCGACCCTCTGGGTCCAGTCCTGGAGCCAATTGCCTATCCATCTGATCATCTGGTTCCCCACCCCATTTCTCCCAGCTTATCCAACAAGCCCATGTGAGGAACAGAGTCAAATGCCTTGCTGAAGTCTAGAAAGAGGACGTCCACTGGTCTACCCAGGTCCAAGGCACTCGTCACCCAGTCATGGAACTCCACAAGGTTTGTCTGACATGATTTCCCTGGGACGAATCCATGCTGTCTATCATCCAGGCACCCTGACTTTTCCAGGTCCCCCCCCAGCCTCTCCTTGACTATGCCCTCCATCACCTTGCCCACCACCGATGTCAAGCTGACAGGCCTGTAGTTCCCTGATTTATAAGGTAAAAAAATATTATTACTTTTGCGAAACAGCTAATCAGGCCATGCCTTACCCCCAGGCATGGCCCGATACTTCTTGGACGTTTCCTTTTAAGTAGCATTTTTCTTTTGAATTTATTTCTTTATTTTGATTTTATGAGAAAATAAAAATTAAAAATGCACATCTGCATTTTTTTTATGTATTGGAATCTTTGTCTGCCTTGTTTTGTTATCCTGTATACCCACACCCGGTGACAGACGCACTGCCGGCTTGGAGCAGCTAATAGATTGGCCGGCCTTCGGGGGAATGTGGGATGCAAGAACATCTCTGACATTTCAGCAGTTTGCTGTGACTAAAAAGATTTGTTATGAAATATATGTTTTGCTTGAGAAGGGAGAATTTAACTATAAGTGGCAGAGTGTGTTTACACTATACTCTGCTTGCAAGGGGGCTGCCTTGCTTGGTGGTCTGCTTACAGAGTGGGAAAAAAATGGCAGCTGGCCACTTTGAAAATTCAGTGTGGCCCAAGGATATCCTAAGTAATGGGCACCTCAAAGTGGCACTCGTTTTTCAGCAGGCATTGTTAAAAAATAAATGCATGCCTGGACAGGGCTTTCAGCCAATCAGCATGCTTTACTTTTCAAGCTCATTTTCTGAGGTGAAAAAGAGCCTTACTTGGTGACAAGTTACATTTGTGATCGACAACTCTAAAAAGAGCATCAACAAGAGAAAAATAAATTACTTTGCCAAAAATGAAGACAGAAAAACAGCTTCCACTGGTCTGATATTCATTCTCTTGATGGTGGGTGAAAAAGTGGTGAAATGGTTGGAGTCCCCCACGTTATACAGGCGACACTGTGCACTGAAAACGTGCACATAGGCACACTAACATTTCCTCTTTATTCTCTGGTAACCAGGTAAGGCCCACAAGGCACAAGTGCCTGTTCCCATGGGTGACCCAGGAAGTGTTGGGTGGTTAACTGACTGGCTCAGAGTCACAAAGTATGCAAGTGGAGGCCGTGGGAATCAAACTTAGGTTTGCTGGATGTACCAAGCTCATTCACAGCTCGTTACTCTAACCTCTAGGCTATACTGCCAGCCCCATGGGTAGACCTGTTGTGCAAAAGCTTCCTGTGAGGTCCTGAAGCTAATGGCTTACAGTCCAATGTATTATGGCTCTATAGAAATATACCCTCAAAGAAGATTTTGGTTTTATATAATACCTTTCACAAAGCTGCGTCCCTACATGCCTAATCCAGGAGACTGTGGGGAGAGTACACTGCTGCCATTTTCCGTGCATAAGGAGCTTCAAAGAGCACAGACACAGATTAAAGAGGTAAAGCACAAGAAGGTTCTGTGACCAACTTAAGGTCACAGAGTAACTGGCACTTGAGGAATTCAAACCTGTGTCTCCAGGTTCACAGTTCCAAGTTCTCACCACCAGGCCAACCTGCTTCCCAAGACACTACTGTAACTACGTACACAGCCGAACAGTTTCATTTCCATGGCTAAAATCAAGGGGACTGATCAAGTAATGGATGTGCATTCCTGAGCATTTCCCCAAAGGCAAAACTCACCCTTTAAAAAACGAAATCTGACAAAACACAACTGAGAACGAACCGAATTATACAATGGCAAGAAAGAATCTTGGACTGTGATTGGTCAGTTTGGGGCTGGACCCATGGCGTTATCCCAGCACGACGCCACAGGAATAGTCCCAGCCTCGCTGTGAACCTGTAGATCAGCATTTGATTGAGTGTTTCATCTTCTCTTAAAAAACAAAAATATTTTTCCACATAAAAACATCTTTAAAATAATTTTTTTATTTTATATATAACAACGAACCACTGTATAATAGGAATAATGCACTCCAGGTTGTGTGTCGTTTGGGATAACACCATACCTGGGGCATTGGACGCACTCGGCAGCAACCCCCCCAGGCGTGGCATTATCCCAGCATGACACACACCCTGTCATGCATTATTCCTTTATTAACTACATGTATATCAGTGCGCACTAGGGGGAAGGCTCCAAAACTTAATGAAATCCAAGAACAGGATTCTCAGCATCGACTACAAACTGTGGCTATCAGGCCACAGGGGACACAAGCATCGGACCCTTCAGTTGTGAAAAGGTATGATGTAGAAATTTGGAAGCTTGAGAGATTCAGCCCCAAATCAAGCGTGTCTACACATATGGATCATGGGTGACAGCACAAAGCTTGCATCTGTACTGAAAGGGATGGGATCAGCAGTCATAGGGATTGGGGGGGAAGGGGACAGTAAAAATGTATCTTTATGTGAAGAGGAGGTATGACAGAAATCAAGTCAACTGTGCAGGGGAACGCCAGTCATCTATGTATAAATGATTATATAACCCATTTTAAATCAAAGACAGGTAGTTATAAAAAAGGACAATATTTACTGCTACAAAAAAAATAGAAAGGGAACAGCATTGAGAGCTAATAATAATAATACAATAAATTATACACACTCCTAGATGTCTGTTGCTAGAATCAGCTTTGCAAACAAAACAAAACAGGCAGCCATAAACTCTGAAAGCAATATCACAGCAAAACTAAAAACCCCAGGGCCCTGTCCCAGAATGCCTTGTGGCTGCTGGCGCTGTGTCTCACAGACTTCTACAAACCCTGTTAGGTCATCTACACTGCTGTATGCAATTAAAAACTGGAAAACTCCTGGGGATGCTGTAAAGATAAGAGTAAGGTTTTTTGAAACAGGGAGCAAGTGACACAAATTTAATGGTAGATGGAATGCTGCAGGCAAATGGAACGCGATAGGAGATCTGGCTGCACACAACCGTGGAGGGGTAACAGGGTGATTTTGTTTCCTCTTTATTCTTTTTCCTATCCAGATGTTCCTTGACAAAGTCATGTTGCATGTCTACTTACATTATAGGACTGATTTAGCCATCTCAACCCAATTATTTATTAAGATCCCACACTTTGGGCTGAAGCAGTTGCTTATCTTCCCACTGGGTCCCAAGAGACAGCAGGCAGAGTTGAATCGCTCATAAAAACAGTTTGTAACGCAATACCTTAAAGGTAGCCGTAATCCATTCTCGAAAGGTTTACATCATTAACCAGGTTACAAGTTTTATTTCAAATGGCAAAGCTGAATTCCCAGGTTCTAGTATACCATGACAGGTGCCTGCCAGCGTCTTGGTGCTCTGTGTATTGGCCCATATTTTATTAGCATATGAGAAATGTGCTATGCAGTTCTGAAACCTTAAAAAGACATGAGGAGGAACGCTTAAGGCGTGTTTACACGGCCGTGTAAAGATGCTGGACCCCAGGCCACAAGCTCATTGTGCGCTGCTACACCAATGCCGAGGCACATCCAAACAGCCCTCTAACCTGCACTTGAAGGTAGCTGGTAGCTTGGGGGCGGGGGGTTTATTGCTGTGGTCGGCATGAACAACGGCTGACATCACTTCCTACAGTTGCCATGTCTTTTGTCCAACTAGGAAAGGCAGAAAACAGGCCATCATTGTGATCAGACTTCTCCTGGTATCCCTCAATAGAGGGGACACCCTGTGCACCACAGGCAGTGAAGTCAGACTCCTCCCATGCCCCTCGCATTGCCACCAGTAATAGCTTTCTATTAACTAATAGGGCACCATGGGATCTGAGCGAGTTTCTTTGATGCAAGTGGCACAGTCAGTCCACACAGCAGCTTGCAACACTTGAGCTGCTCCGTGTCCCCAACTCCGCTAAGGGTCCAGGAGCAGATTCAGCATCAATGTAATGTGATCTGGTGAGTGTTTACCCTGCCACATTTATACTGTATAAAACATCACAATAGCCCTGTTTACACGGTCACATTTGCACTGGAATAACCCGAGTGCTCAGGTTGCTCCAGTGCAAATGTGACCGCGTGCAGACACATACTTGCTCACCCTAGATCACCCACTAACATGCTCTCGGATTCCCTTGGAAGCCGGGAACGCCGAGCGTAACAAGTGGCTTACAGTGGCTTCTACTGCTGTGTGGACACTGTGTGCTGCTGCGCCACTCATGATACAAGGGTACTGCTAATGACGTCGACTTGTGCATGAATGAGTCTACTTTGTTCCAAAGAGCTGTGAGCAGAACGGATGTCTCGGAAGAAGACAGTCCCCCAAATGCAGCAAAGAAGCTGCTAAGAAAAACCCAGTGCTGTAATACTGCCAAATGTTGAGCAGGATTAATGGTTCTCTGATTTCAGGCATGTGCAATTATGTCACCGCCTGTGTCTCTAAACTGCTGTCTGCCCCCGCACATTGGAGTGGTGCAGAGAAGGGCCATGTAGATGCACAGACCACCACTAGTAAACAAGTGGTCAGGACTGCATTGTTGCGGTTGGAATTTGAAGTGCTACTGCCATGTAAACATGGCTAATATAATCCAGTCACTGCGATGCAAATGGGGCAGAGTAAACACACCTCCTTTATGCTTGCCTAGATAGTTCTGAAACTCTGAAGATGTAATGAGACACCTTTTTTTGTTTAAGATAATCTGACAGCTCTCCTTCACCCAGTTTAGGTCCCCTATCCTGGTCTGACCCTCTACAGCCCTGTCACCTGGTTTCTTCAGAGACTTACCTCAATCCTGCATCTTCCCCCATGGTGGGGCCCAACAGGTCCCCCCTGCAGCTAAGCAACAGACCCGCCCCAGTTCACGAGAGAGGGACCTGTCACTGGTGTGGAGCCTGCAAGGGGTGGGACCGTCAATGTTGCACTGCCCAGCATTTTCCACCCCGTAGGATGCCAGCCATGGGTTGAGTGCAAGAAGAATGCACACAAGCATGTGGAGTGTGTCACCGTCGACAGCCACCCAACACTGAAAGCTGCTCTGTGTGCACTGCACCTGTGGTCACCCAGGTGGAAGTACTGCGCCACAGCCAACTGACCTTCCTCTCTACAAGGGAGCATCTTCTAGGATATTTGATTCTTCCTCCTTCCTGCCGGCCTCCACTGAGCCAGGCTCGCTTGCAAACCTGGGTCGTCAGCGTCGTGAATAGTAGCACTACCGTTGTGTCTGATGAGACACTCTTATGTATTTGATTGGATAGTCTAAGCATTACTTGCTCTTCTGGATTAGTAAAACATTTTTCTTTTTTTTCCCCCGGGAGGTCCTTCTGTCATGTTTCTACCCTAGTCACGGCCCCCTGAGTTTCTACCAACTGCCTATGCCACAATCTCCCGGTTACCCCCGGCTTAGCCCCCGGCGGGCGGGGCCGTGGCTCCGGTTCTCCCAATTCCGGGCCGCGGGCTTATATCTGGTTGGGAGTGTGGCGGCAGTGGCAAATTGAAGCCCAGGGAGGGCTTCATAGAGACGGAGGGTCTCCCCTCCATTTTCTTTGTTTTTCCTCCTGGGAGGTGGGGACATGCATGACGTCCAGTGTCCGCCCCACCTCCATTGCTTTGCGAGCGCCGTCAGCTGCGCCACTCCCAGCTTCCGCCAGGGGTCTTTCTTGTGCCGGGCACTACCCCTCCCTCACCCCGGAGAAGGAGAGCAGTCTGGTAGGATGCTCTGTCCTTCTCCCCCCAGCCGGCTTTCTAGAGACCAGAGTCCGTTCCCGAACCCGGGTCACCAGCGTCGCAAGTGGAAATCCAACCGCTGCGCTGACGGGCCAGCCAAACATTTTTCTGACTATCCTTTATTATAATATGGCTGATCCCTGCTACCCACCAATTTCAATTAAGTAAGACATTATTCACAGTTCAGACTGTTGATCAGTTCACACTGCTATTCACCAGTGTGAGATAACACCTGTGAATCAATGAGCGCTAACTTTGAATAACCATGACTCACACCTGCACACTTGTGATGTCATTATGGGAGGGGTTTAGTTGTGCAATCCTGTGACTGCTCTCTCCCATCTCGAAATGATCACAGGAGGAATTCACTTGTGTAACCCTGAGACAGCCCTCTCCCACTGTGGTAAGAGCTTAGCTGTGTACTAGTGTCACTGCTCTCTTCCACTCTGATGTCAGTACGGGAGGAGCTCAGTACTGTAAGCCAGTCACCACTCTCTCCCACAGTTATGTCATCATGGGAGGGGCTCAGCTGTAGTGGTTCAACTGGAAAGCGTTATGTGGATGAACTTTCACATCTATATCTAAGTGGTGGAATTGTCACTCCAAGGTGGCGGAACTCTCCTATAGTAGTCAATGGATACAGATGACAGAGGTGATGGAACTGTCATACAACTTTTTTAAGAGGTGGCAGAACCGAGTTCCTGTGGGCTCCTGTCCAATGTAACCCCTGCTCAGCAGTGTACTCCTGTCGTGATGTCATCATGGCAAGGTGCTCAGCTGTATACGTCTGTGAGTGCTCTCTCAAACTCGGATGTCATCCTGAGAGGGACACAACTCTGTAATCTCGTCACTGCTCTCTCTCACTGTGATGTCACCTGAAAAGGGATTCAGTTGTGTCCTCCTGGCACAGCTTTCTCATGGTGATGTTATCCTGGGAGGGGCTCAGCTGAGTAATTTTGTCACTGCTCTCCACCACTGTGATGTCATCATGGAAGGGAACTGCTATGTAATCATGTCACTATTCTCTTTATTTCAAATATTTTTACCAGGAGAGACATCAATTAATCAATCACTTTATTTAACCAGGCATAAACACCACTAAGCAACCTCATTTTCAAGGTGGTCCTGGGCATTAATACAATATAGTACACTTCATAAGATTACAATTATGGTGGACAGTGGTGCAAAAAAAAGAAACATACAGACATACTGAACTGATATTCCTGATCACAACTCATTTTGAGATGTGCCCTGGGGGATGGAAGACAGTACAAGAGGAGAAAAACTAAAGAGCAGTTAACACCATTACAAAAATACTACTCGTATACAGCAATACGGTACATCAACGGTGCAGAACCATAAACATTGCAAGGCAAAACAGTGGACTACGTACTTGTAGTAGATAAAACTGAGTTTGGATAGGCAAGGGAAAATTACCATTACAGGCATGGTTGGGGGGGGGGGCCAAATGAGTAGGGGATGGAGGGGCACAGCTGTGTAATCCTGTCACTCTCCTAGTATGATGTCATTATAGGAGGGACTCAACTGTGTAATCCTATTACAGCTCTCTCTCGCTGTGATGTCATCCTGAAAGGGTAGCTGCTGCTTAATGTTGGCTGCAGGACGATTCTTCCCGTGATGACTGGTCTGGGACCAGTTTCTGTCCTGTACTTATTTTTTGTCCAACACTTTACCCTTAAAGGGAACAGGAAATCCATGCTTACTGGCAGCAGTTAGTAATGTTCCTAGTAAGAGAAATACTAAACTTGCCTCCAAGTGAACCATATTAAACTGCACCTTTATAAATATTGATTTGAAAAACTGCTTTTTTTTTCAACTGTTTTCTTTTTATGAACAACATTCTAAACAGTTATTTTCCTGGAACCAGTAATGTGGAGTATTTACTATGTCATAGTTTGAGTACAGAATGCTAAACATGAGCTATTGTCCTATCAGAACCATGCTTCGAATTCTTTGTTCAAACTGTGACATAGTTAAAACTCCAGATCACTGGTTCTATGAAGAGAACTGCAACAGAATGCTGCCCATAAAAACAAAACAGTGCAAAATACAGTTTTTCTCATCACTTTTTATTCAGGTACAATTACATATGGATCATTTAGGCTTTTGGATATCATTCCTGTAAATGGGAATATTATAAACAGCTACCAATTAGAAATCATTTCCTGTCCTCTTTAAGTGTAGATTTACTATTACAGCACTAGGCACCGCTCTTTCCCACTGTGATGTCATCATGGAGGGTCACAGTTGTGTACTTGTGGCAGAGAGCTCGCACTCCGATGACATCATGGGAGGGACCCATTTTAGTAATCCAGTCACTGTTCTCTCTCACTGTGATATCACCATGGGAGAGGCTCAGCTATGTACTCCTGTCACTGCTTTCTCCAACTGTGATGTCATCAGGGAAGCGGCTCAGTTGTATGATTATGTCACCACTCACTCGCCCTGTGATGTCATCTTATGGGAGCACAGCTGTGTAATCCTGGCAGAGCTCCCTCACTCTGATGCCATCAAAGGAGGGATCACGCAGTCTCTTCACCTTGAAGTGGGGTCTCTCAACAAAACACAGCAATTATTTTTGGATTCTATTAATGTGTTAAAACATACCTTATATCAAGCAATTATTGCAACTCTATGATGCGCATCTTCACAATAGAAGAAGTAAATTAAAAGAAATGCAAATACTGGCCTGGTGGCGCTGGAGGTTGAGGCGCTAGTCGCTACACCTCACGCCACGCTGGCAACCCGGGTTCGGTGATGGTCACTGTAGGCCAGCTCCTGCCTACCACCTCCCCCGGGTCAGGGGCCATGAGAGAGGGACACCCCCCAGCGGACATCTAAGGCAGTGAGGACGGCAGTAGGGCAGGGGGCATCATACCAGAGGCTGGCAATTTTTGCATATGTGCTGACGCCCTGGGGGTGGGGACGTGCAATGACGACCAGCATCAGCCCCGCCCCTATGTCCTGGCACTGGCCGCGCAGCACCCCCAGTCTCCGCCAGGGGTCAAAAAAGTGCCAGACACACTTCCCCCTCCTCCTGGACACTCGAGTCTTCTTCCCCCCCAGCCGGCCATCTGACTCCCGGATCCATTCCCGAACCTGGGTAGTCGGCGTCACAAGCGGAATTTCAACTGCTGCGCCGGCTGGTCGGCCTGAGAGGTTGTCTTGATTATATATGCTCTTACATATCTAAATCATTCAGCTGCAAATTCCTAATTTAAGTCCAAAGACTTAAGAAATTTAAATAGACTCACTTCACCCCTCTAGGGAAGCCCCTTAATATTTAGAAACATAGAAATGTGATGGCAGAAAAGGATGGCCTGACACACCCAGTTTGCCCAAGGTGCCTAGCTGATGGCTAGGACTTCATCTGGTGTCCCCCCCCTCCCCCCGATACCAGGCCCATGTGGCAGTCCCATGCTCTCCTAAAGCTCTTTACGGTGGTCTCCCCTATCACCTCCTCTGGGAGCCCATTCCATTTCTCCACCACCCTTTCTGTGAAAAAGTGCTTCCTGCTGTTCCCTCGGAACCTGCCTTCCTCTACCTATAATGCATGCCCACTGGTTCTCTTCTGCCCCCGTAGTTTAAAAAGTTTCTCTACCAGGTCTCTGTTGATCCATTTAACATCTTTAAAGGTCTCAATCATATCCCCCCCAGCCCTCCTCTGCTCAAGGGAATACATGCCCAGTTCCTTCAATCTATCCTCATATGGCAAGTGACTGAGCCCTGCCACCATCTTGGTTGCTCTCTGTACACGCTCCAGTCTGTCCACTTCCCTTTTCAGGAACGGCCTCCAGAATTGCACCCCATACTCCAAATGTGGTCTAACCAGCTGTTGATATAGAGGGATGATGACCTCTCTCCTCCTACGAGTGAATCCCCTCCTGATGCAGCCCAACATCCTGCTGGCCTTGGCTACTGCCCTCTCGCACTGTTTAGCTACCTTGAGGTCCCTGGATATAATAATTCCCAGGTGCCTCTCCTCCTCCGTCACTTCCAGGGCCCGACCACCCAGATAGTAAGTCTTTCTCTGGTTTTTCCTTCCTAGGTGCATGATTTTGCATTCCCCCAAGGCCACTTTCCATTTCTTAGACCAAGCCTCTAACAGTCTCAGGTCCCTGTGCATATGTTCCATCCCCTCTTAGTTATCCACCCTATTACAGACCTTCACGTCATCCGTGAAGAGGCACACCCTTCCCCTTAGTCCCTCCGTTATATCCACCACGACTATATATATATTTTGTGGCTATGATTATAACTTTAGTACGTTGATAATAGAGTTCTTACCTTTTTCTTTGCACTGAGATTCCTTAAAGGATTTTATAAATTCTGTTCAGGGGACTAACTTTTAAGAGAAATATGTATGCTTTACAAATAAAGGGGTTTCTAGTACTTTGTTGCCTGGCTGGTTTTGTAACAGAAAGGCTGGAACTTTCCAATAGAATTGGATTCTTTTTGCCCACACAAAATGTGGCTACAAACTGGGGGGGTCATAATAATTCAAGGCCATGAAGAAATATATTTTCTAGAAACTGGAGTAAGTTTTGTTTAGCAAGACAGGTCAAGATACTGGATCCTCATAGCCTGCATAAAAATGTGTGCGAGAACGGTAATCTATATTTAGCATTATTGATGTTCGAGGGCAATACTGAACTAAATCCAGCAGGGCCCAAAGGGGAGGAAAAAGAAACAAATTTAAAAATTATACATGATAATGTGGAGAAGTTTAGCCCCAAAAATGGATATAGTAGAGGCTGTGTTTCAAAAGCACAATCCAGGTATAGCTGGCATGTCAGAAACATGGCTTACAGAAAAAGTTGAAAATAGTGAAATAGGGATCACAGGTTACCAACTATTTCGATCTGATAGGCTAAATAAAAGAGGTGTTGGTGGGGGAGGGTACATTTTATACATAAAACATTCCCTAGGCCCAGGGACAATCTTAATTAAAGGTAGTCAAAATGGTATAGAATACTTGGTGATTTACTTACAACAATTGAAACTGACTGTAGGGATTATTTATTCCCCACCAAACATACGGATGATTAAGATTGAACAGGTGAGTAATATTATCCATGAAAGTAGAAGGGACAAAATGCTCATTTTATTGAGAGATTTTAACTCGGATTGGTACAAATCTAGAGGAAGAAAATTAAAAGAATTGATAGCACCCCTTGGAGTAGAGCAACACACACAAAAAATCCCACTAGGTTTACAAATGCTTCATCAGAAGGAACTGTATTGGATCTTATCTTTGCTTCCCCTCAGCTTAATGTACAGTCCTACAGAGGGATCTTGCCACCTCATCTTGGGGATCATAATTTAATACGGGCCGCAATTAATTGTTTTCAAGAGGCACAGAATGAAACTAGTAGGGGATGGGTTTGAGGTATGAGATTATTTTCTATTGATAGATTCAATATAGATATGTTGAAAGAAAATTGGAAGAGATGTACTTTAATCCCCGAATTGGATTTTGCAAACCAGTATTTTGTCAATAGATTTCTGGAAATTTGCAATAAACAAGCACCTAAACGTAAAACAAAAAAGGAATACCAAAATACCATGGATTAATGACAAACTGCTAAAGGTTATAAGAATCAAAACTAGGTTGTGGAAATTATCTAGTAAAACAAAACAAAGTAGTGACTGGGAAAATTTTAAGATAAAAAGAAATTGGGGCGGGGGGGTGGCGATATGGACGTGGGTCTTTAGAGCTCCAAAATCCAGCTTCAAAAATATAATTTATTGAACATTATCGACGGCCAAATTTTGATTAAAATAGAGAAATATTGTTTCGGAAGTTTTGGATAATTAAAATACCGCATCCTCGGAGAGACAAAGGACAAGGGGAAGGAGCAATTACCAAAAAATGTAGCAAGAGCTCCCACCACGTAGGCGGCACAGGCCCAAGACCAAGAACAAGCTGAGGAGACTAACAGAAACGCTGCAAACCTTGGGGGCTAAACTGAATGTAGTAATTAAATCAGTTACCAGTATGTCAAACAAGTTTGATGCCCTTACTCACAGGGTTACAGCTGTGGAGACCCAGACTGATATGATTGCTACCACATCTTTAGAAGCTAAAAAGACAGCAAAATCTACAATGGGTATAGCAGTCAAGACAATAAATGAAAATTCTCATCTACGGTCTCTATTAGAAACTTTGGAAAACCAAGCAAGATCCCACAATTTGCGCCTCATCGGATTGCTGGAAGGCTGCGAAGGAGATCATCTTCTGATGTTATTAAGAGACTGGTTTACTCAGCAATTAGGAGAGGAAGTGCTTCTTGAAGTACAGCGCTTCCAAAAAGCTTATTGCATCACTCCGAGGGGTTGACCTGAAAACCCTGAAGCCTCGAGTACAGTAGTGGTGGTCACGGATGGAGTGGGCTCGAGAGATCGTTTGTTAGCCCTGGCCAGAGTCAAGAGATCCTTACTGCAGGACGGCCTACAGATCAAGATGTTCCCCGATTTAAGTTATGCCATGTGGCAGAGGCGTAAGGGCTTTGATGGGGTCCGAGCCATACTGAGAGAGGCCGGAATCTCACACAGCCTAATCTTTCCAGTGAGGCTGCGTATTGCCCATCAGGGGAAGGTTTTTGTCTTCACAGATGTTATGGATGCCATGAAATGGGCCCAGAGGAACACCCAAGATCGTATTTGTAGGCATCAGGATGATGAATCGGGATCTGAAGAGGACGATCAAACATGAAGTGCCTCTACAAATGTGCTGAGATGAGTCAGGTACTTTTAAGGACAGAGTTTTCCCCGATTGAACTTTTTTGTTAAAATTCCCTTGTTTCTACCGAACAATCTAAAACAAACTGTCTGAAATTCTCGGAGTGTTGGATGTTCGTATTAAATTTAAAATTAATACTAACTGTAGCCTGTTGCTGCACTTAGGAGGTAAGAAGGTGCTTTTACTGCTCGATAGTTAAAATTTTGTTATGTTTAAAGATTTCTCTGCTTATGCTACTTCGGCTAATATTTTGTCTGGGGATGAGACTGGTTAGCCTGGAGCCTGTAAGACCTACGGAGATCAAGTAAGAGCAACAGCTCTAAGGTGAACACCATTCTGGTGTACTAATTAGGAACTTACATGGTGAATACAAGTATTCATAGCCTCTGGTAGGGTTAGGAACTGGAGACTTTGCGAACAATATAACTTTAAAGTATCCCCATGCAGCTCATGGGTTCTGTAACAGCTTTTTGCTATAAAATGTTTTCTTTCTAGTTTAGAATTATTCCCCATTATACAATGGCAAGAAAATTTCCTGGATTCTGATTGGTCAGTCTGGGGCTGGACCCGTGATGTTATCCAGCACAACATCACAGCTCTAGTCTCAGCCTCACTGTGAACCAGTGTAGATGGCATTATGTACCTTGCATCTCTCTTTTTGCATCTCCTCTTAAGAAACAAAAATATTTGTTCACACTAATAAAAACATTCTTTAAAATATTTTTTTTTTATATATAACAATGAGCCATTGTATAATAGGAATAATGCACTCCAGGGTGTATTGTCGTGCTGGGGATAGCATCACTTCTGGGGTGATTAGTCGCACTCGACTGCGGCCTGCGCTAATCACCCCAGGCGTGGCGATATCTAACACACCCTGTCATGCATTATTCCTTTATTGATGCATCTTATAACTTTCAATGCACACATCGATTGTATTAAGATAAGTGGTGCTCTCATGCTTATTAATTTGAATGCTAGATAGATCGTTAGGAAAATAACTATGTTCTTGTGAAAACAATAAACAGAAAGTTTTAAGAAAAAGATTAAAAAAAAATTACTGTAGAAATCCGATCAAAAAAGCAAAGTGTAATTATTTTAGGCGTAGAATAGAAGGAAACAAAGATCACAAAATTTTTTGGCAGACTGTAAATGGCTATTAATCCAGGAAAAAGGAAAAAGCAACACTTAAATATCTAATGAGGGGATTATGGAAGAGGAACCAAAAGAAATTGCAAATATATTAAATAATTACTTTGTCAACTTACCGAGAATATAAATTAAAACTCCACCGAGTACTGAAACGCAGGAGGAATAAACATATAAAGGAAAAAGTCCACCTTTTCGATTTAAAAAACGAACTGTATTTGAGGTAAAAAAAAAAAAAAAAAGTGTAAAACAAATATAAGCGCACAAGTCACCAGGAATAGATTAATTAGAGGGAACATTTCTGAAAATGGCAGCTAAATACATTGCACCAATAGTAACTTATATATTTAATTGGAGTTTAAGTTCATGGACCTTTCCAAATATATGGACGCAAAGTAAAGTTATACCAATTCACAATGCAGGTGAACATCATGAGCCTGGTAACTATCGTCCAATTGCCCTACTTTCAAAATGTTTGGAGAAACACATCTACAGACAGATAATAAAATATTTAGAAAAAATATAATTTCCTACACCGTTTCAAGCTGGTTTTAGGAGTGGATATTCTACTGATTCAGCACTAATTGAGCTGAACAGCTTGGTGACGTCTTCTCTAGATGCAGGTTTAGATACAGCAGTTCTCTTTGTGGACTTGTCGAAGGCCTTCGACCTGGTGGACCACTCCCCATTACTACAGAAAATTAGGTTGATGGGTATTACCGATGGCCCCTGGGATTGTATCAGATCTTACTTGACTAGACGATCGCAGAAGGTGTCAGTATCCCAGACTCTATCTGGTAATAAACAGATTATTCGAGGGGTCCCTCAGGGGGTCCATACTGGGGCCCCTGTTGTTTCTGATGTTCAATAATGATCTACCCCATGTGGTTAAATTTTCAAACATAAGACTTTATGTCAATGATATGGCACTGGTCACTACTGGTGTGGACACTTTGGACCCAGAAAGTAGATTACAGAGGGACTTTACTAGCACTGGAGGGTGGTTCACCAGGTTGAGGCTTGTCATGAACACTGGGAAAACTAAAGTACTCTACTTTGGATCAAAGCACAAACCTATACTAAACATATTATCTTCAAATAATACTGCTACTGATCAAGTGACAATATCGTTAGGCCTGGTATTTGACACAGAATTACATTTTGTTAAACACACTACTGAGATTCTTAGAGGTGTGGGCAAAAAAATAGGTGCACTGGGACGTACCATGAGGTGCTTGGACAGAACTAGGAAAGCTATAGTTGAACAGCTGGTTTTACCATCCACAGAGTATGGAAGTATTGTTTATAGGGCTGCAACAAAACATATGCTGGACAAGACAGATAAAAGTCCAGTTTAGACTTGCTCGCTTTATATTAGGTTGTAACTTTAATACACATCATTGTATCTTGCTGAAAGAATTAGGTTGGCAAACCAAGGAATCTAGAAACAATGTGAAGCAGTTGAAATTACTGCACAAGTATTTTACAAAATACCCTGCACATTATATCACAGTTACTAGCAAGATTAGGAAGGTAGGGTCAATCCGAACATCAGCAAGATCCATCCATGAAAACAAGATAAAAATGAATACTTGTAGAATTAAGCAAGGGGAAAAACCTTAAACTATCAAGCTGATAAACACTGGAATATGCTTTCACAATTGAGAATGACAATATCACCTGCAAAGTTTCATAAAGAATTGAAGTCTATGTTCCCTACAGCATGTAATTGCTGATGTTTTGATATATATTCCTTGTATGTGTAGTAAATCAAGTTGTTTTTACGTTTTGTCAGTTATTACAATTTGTAATGTAACGTACAAAAATATATTTTTATATTTGAAACATATGATACAGGGCTGTCTTGTAAACATGGTTTATCCCCAATGGCATGTACTCATCCTATATAAAAAATAAACATTGTATCTATCTATTAAAGAGCAGTGGTCCCAGCACCGACCCCTGGGAAACCATGCTGGTGACCACTCCCTCCTCTAAAGCAACCTCTTTTATTATTGCCCTTTGATTTCTACCTTTTAGCCAGTTTCGCACCTATCCTACCCCCCCCCATGCCCACACCATCCAATTTATAAGTAGTCCCTCATGCGATACGGAATCAAACACCTTCCTAAAATCAAGATATGCAATATCCACCTCCCCAGTGACCCAGTCAAACAATTCTATTAAGTTTGTTTGACAGGACATCCCTTTGGTGAATCCATGCTGATGCTTGTCCAGAAGGTAATTTTCTTCCAAATAGTGCAGAATCCTGCCCTTCAGTAGCCTCTCCATAATTTTACCTACTATGGCAGCTAAGTTCACAGGCCTATAGTTACCCACCTCCTCCTTACCCCCCCTTTGTGGATAGGGACCACGTCTGCCCTCTTCCAATACTCTGGGGCCTCCCCTGTCTCCAGGGACCTACTAAATAGAACTTCCAGAATATCCCCAAGTTCCCTGAACATCCTAGGGTGCACCCCACCTGGCCCCATGGCTTTATCCACCCTAAATTGCTCCAGCTCTCTCAAAACTACAGTCTCTGCAAATGGGCTCGTATCAACTCCCATCTCTTCCTCAGTACTGATGTCCCCAAACTCAACCCCCACCATAAATACTGAGCAAAAAAAGTCATTTAGTATCTGTGCTTTATCTCTGTCCTCCTCCATCGAAACTCCCTCATTGTTTTTAAGTCTGTTTATCCCCCCTTCCAGTTTTCCTCCTCTCACTGACATACTGAAAAAAGCTCTGTCTCTGGTCTTGACTGATTTGGCAATTTCCTCTTCTGCTCTGGCCTTCGCCTTCCGCAACTCTCTTCCCGCCTCCTTTTGCTTCCTCTGGTATGTTGCCTAGTCCCCCCCCCGCATTGTCTTGAACCTCCTGAATTTCATTCCTGAATTTACCGCATTTATGAAGTAATTAGCTTTTTTTGTGTACTTTGTTTATTGTAGTTCATCAAAACCCCCCAAAACAGTACATTCATATGTCAGACACCAGATCTTACATAGGAGCCATCTAACGGAACAGAAAAGTGTAGTGTAACACACAGGTTACAGATGAGGGGGAAAAAACCTAATACGAACTATCCAAATATATATTCATGCCACATAGCTGCACCTTACAAGAATATAGAGGTTATTCCAATTATAATTAGATCAATTAGCAAGGTAAAATTCAGCTGATGTAACCTCTTTCCAAGCATATTTAAAGTTCCCAAACATGAAGAGTAGTCCAGAGGAGGTGCAGTAATTATGTTAACAGTAGGAGTATTTTACTATCATTATTATTATAGCCATATCTGCAGCAAAAACTGAGCCACCGACTATATTATAACACCAAAGAATATTAACTGGGACACAGGGGAGGGTAAACACCACCAGTAAATTTTTAAACTGCATAGCAATTGATAGAAAAGTCCTCCCTTATGAAAAGTTCAAAGATTGTGGCTAATCAGTTCTATGATAGAGGCAGCTCGTGCCAAACAGTCAACTTAGGTCCACAAGAATTATTGCAGGAACTCGAACCACTTCAGATCTCATCTTCTCCTGAATCGGGCTCAGATGCTTCCCCCCTGCAAACTGTGGCAAACTCTTGTTGGATTTGCTGAACTCTTCTCCTGGTCTCCTCTGGATCAGTGAACTGGTATGTATGGCCCCCATAATATATTCAGAGACTGGCTTGCATTAAAAATGAATGGGTCACCCCCAAACTTCAAAGCTTGGCCCTGACACCATCAAATTTTTCCCAGTGAGCCCGTGTAGCAAAAGAGAGGTCGGGGAATAAATGAATGGTATGCCTCTGATAATTCAGGTGATCCGCTGATAGAGCCGCTTGCAGTGGCACGTCCTGAGTAGCAACACCGTCCATAACTAGCAACAAAGTCCGGGGGATTATCATGTTGGGCCGCTGCCGATCTAGGAGAAATCCTGTACGCCATACAAAAGCGTGCAGCTAGCTACTTAGTCAAATGAAGGGCTTCAGGCAACCAGTCTTTTAGAAATTTAAGTGGTTCTAATTCCTCAGTTCTCTCCGGAATACCCACCAGATGCACGCTGGAAGCTCGGTTGGCATTCTCGAGAGCTTCCAAACTGTAGCACAGTTGCGTCTTCTCCTGGACAAGCTTGGCAGTTGTCGAAAGCACTTGGATCACTTGAGATTCCGCTGCAGCTGCAGTCTTGGTGGCAGATTCAATCTTTAGATCTTGCTCACAGATTCTTTGTAAAATAGTCTCTATTCTGGAATTGGTGGCCTACATCAAAAGCTGCAAGGCCTTCCATGGTGGTTCCTGCACAATGTGGTCGGGCGGAGAGGCAGAGGCTTGCGTCTCCAACGGTGGCTGTGTCTTCAAGCCTCCAGGATCTCCCTTATTTGTCCTCCCCATCGCAGTATTTGGCACCAAACTGCTCCACTTCATATGCTCTGCTGATTGAATGCTGCAAATATTACAAATAATTCCTCACTCCACAAGCAATTTTTGGGCAAAAAAGGTCTCCTAACCGCAGAGCTACTCCGAACCACATACAATCCGTAAGGTGCTCAACAGCGACCCCCCCCAAAAAAGAAGCATTTAACAAAACTAAAGAACATGCACACTTTTCATTAATTAATCCAAAGAGAAACTCAAGTTCCATCCTATCCATTGTTTCTAGCATCTCATTTTCTGAAACTGTGGGTGAGCCTGAGGTTTCTTGTGCTGAGTAACAGGCACGAAGAAAGGTCAATAGTTGATCAACTTCAAAAAAAGATGTTAGCTTTCTGATCTTTTAACATCTTCACTTTTACTGGAGGTAGCAGTAAGAACTGTGCACAGATTTCTAGTACCTCTTGATGATAACGCCAGGAACTTCTGCTGTCTCTGCTGGGTCTGATACGAGTAGTCCAGAAAAACAGAATCACAGAAATATGATGGCACAAAAGGACCTCACCAGCCCATCGAGTCTGCACCCTTTCCCCTTCCCTACTCATCTCCTATTTTATGGGCCCTCCCCTTACCAACCCCATATGTCTGTCCCATGCCCTCTTGAATCCCTCTACCATTTCAGCCCTCTCCCCCTTCTCTGGTAGTTTATTCCAGGCTTGCACCATCCGTGCCTGAAGAGTCTCCCCCTCACATTGCCTCTCTATAGTCCTCCTTCCAATCTTAGGCTATGCCATCTAGTTTTAGCTCACTCTTTCCTTTTAAATAAGCTCCCCTCCTTCAACTTATTGATCCCCTTCACATACTTAAAAGTTTCAATCATGTCCCCCCCTCTCCCTTGTAGTCTCCAGTGTGTACAAATCCAATTCTCTACATCTCTGCTCATATGTTTTCCCCTGCATGTCATGTACCATCCTTCTCTGAACTCTCTCCATCCCATCTATGTCCTTGTATAGGTGCGATCTCCAGAACGGAACCCCATACTCCAGGTGCGGCCTCACCATGGCCTTGTAAAGAGGCATAAGCACCTCCCTCCTCCTGCTAGTTATTCCTCTCCCAGTGCATGCCAACATTCCATTTGCCTTCCCCACTGCTTTGTTGCATTGGCTATCTACCTTAAGGCTATTTGAAATAATATTCCTCAGATCCCTCTCCTGCTCTTTTTTTTTTTTGATAACCTCCCCCCTTAGAGTGTAAGCTGCTCATGGGTTTTTATGCCCCAAGTGCATCACTGCATACTTTTTGGCACTGAATTTCAGTTGCCAAGTTTCTGACCACCCTCCAGAATCTTCAGGTCCTGCTTCATGGCCTCCACTCCCCCTGGGGTGTCCACCCTATTACAGATTTTCTATCATCTGCAAATAGGCACACCCTTCCCTCCATACTGTCCGCTATATCACTGATGTAGATATTAAAAAGGAGGGGTCCCAGTACTGACCCTGGGACACCCCACTTGTCACTCCCCTCACCTTGGAGTGAGCCCCATTCATCACCACTCTCTTCTGCCCGCCAACCAGTTTTCTACCCACCTAGTTATTTTTCATCCCACCCCTAAGCTTTCCAGCTTATTTACTAGCCTTCTGTGGGGCCGAATGCCTTGCTGAAGTCCAGATAGGCTACAACCACTGCCCCTCCCTGGTCAACCACCTGTGTCACCCAACTGAACAATTCTATCAGGTTTGTCTGGCATGACCTGCCATTTGTGAAGCCATGCTGCCTATCATCCTGCAGGCTGCTGTCTACCAAGTAGTCCACTACCTACCTTTCCCTTATTAGTGCCTCTATCACCTTACCTCTCCATTGCCTCTTTACTGCCCCCCTTGTGCAGTGGCAACACATCTGCCCTCCTCCAGTCCTCTGGCGCACACCCTGTATCCAGGGACAAGTTAAACAGTCTCATCAGTGGGGCTGCCAGCTCTTCCCTCAGCTCCTGGAGTACCCTCAGGTGCAAGCCGTCCAGCCCCACTGCCTTGTCCACTTTTAACCAGCCCAGTTCCTCCCTTATCCTGTCTATGCTGAACTGGCTAGGATTCACCTTTTTGCCTTCCCTACCCCTCCCACTCAGCTCGGGTCCCCTATCCCCCGCCCCGTCAAGACCGAGCAGAAGTAGCTATTCAACAGCTCTGCTTTCTCAAAGTCCCCCTCCAGTTGTAGTCCTCCCTCCCCCCGCAACCGTACTATCCCCCTGCCTCGCCATATTTTTATACTCCAAAATTCCATGTAATTTGACCAATTTAAAAATAAAATCTCTGTCAGAGTCAAAAACCAAAGTGGCTAATATAGTTGGTTTAATGCTCATTCCTACTTCCTGGATCTTCTTTGGGACTCAGAAAGTACGCACCAATAGGGGAGGATTATCCACAGGTAGTTCAAAGGTTTTCGTAAGGATGCATTTTACCAAATCCCTTGTATTAGGAAATTCAGAATAAAAATTTGATGAAATGCCAACCAGTCAGATACTCTTGTGCCGAAGCCGATTCTCACTGTTTTCCAACTTTCTGGCCATATTGTATAGTTCCCTTTCATTACTCCACTTAATGTAGCTTCCAGTGCTTGTAGTTTGCTATCATTTTTCTCAGTTTGCTGTATATGAGCTGCAACAACTTTCTCCACTGCAGCCTCTTTTTCCTTTAGTGTCTTATCTTCATCCTGCAAGAAGTCTGCCTTTTGCACTAAGGCATCAAAGTGTCGTCCATAGCGCTCAATCCACGCTAAGATTTTTTCCACCGTTCTACCAACGGACTGTAATGTGTATTCACTTTCTCCATCTTGCATCACAAAGGGGGAGGACTGGGCTTATGGGTAGTATGATGTACGTAAGTCTATTTTTACCTGCTGCTGTGCTTGTGAGAAGTTTAATACTGATGGCGTGTTGGGTCTTGCTGAGTGGAAGAGAGTCTTTTGCTCTTTAGCCTGAGGGGTGACTGGCATGAACAGGCCGGATGCCATGCTGCCACTCTCCGGACTGGGTTTGCAGGGATGAAATCATTGATCTAGCAGTCCCAACTTGAGAGACACAAATTCATCTATGCTATATATTGTCTTTCTTTGCAGAGTTTTTGCTGAGGGTTTTGTATGTGAATTTCTGCTCAAACAGAAAATAACTAGTTTCAATCCAAGTAGAGTATGGAGACACAGGAGCGAGCCTGCTGCAAGATGCACCATCTTGACTTCCCTTCGCTCCTCCTCTTCTCAAATTCTAGACCACACAACAAAGAGAATATTGGGGGGGGGGGGGTGCAAAGAAAGGTTATTTAGAAGTTCATCCTGGGTGGTGTCAGTTGTAGCAGGTAAATTAACGCCCAGCATGGACATCCCAACTGATATGCTAGAAGCTTCAACATCAGCTTTAAAGCCAGTCCCATTGTTCCATCTGTCCTTTATTTTTATTTGTTTTACCAGGAAAAGCTCAGTTGAGCAAAATCCCATTTGCAAGGAGGTCCTGAGTAGGACAGTGGAAACAATACATACAATCTGGAATTACAGTACAGCAATACAGAGAACTGATGGTACATAATGTGACAGTAAAACTGATAACACATGGATGTTTCAAGGACAAGCTGTGTTCTAATTACAAGCCCAAATCCAAAGGGGGGGCAAGCGTAACAGGCTGGTGAGGAGGCAGATGTGTTTGAACTTCTAGAGGGCATGTACCTCCACACTGGCAGACTAGATGAACCATGCGGCCTTCCTTCTGCCAGAACATGTCTATGTTTTTGTTTCTAATTTCTACCCTGTGGACAAAAAGTAAACAAAAGGCATCTGAAACTTGCCTCATGGCTAATGTCATTCTCTTGTTCAGTGGTTGGTGACACCCGTGCATTGAGACAAAATATTAGGATACCTGACATGTAACCAGCAATGTGATGCAGCCCATACCTATCCTGAATAGGAAAAAAAGGAAGGTGTTTTTTATCATCACATATCCTTATGCAACTGAAATAATTCAGCCAGAAGGTCAGCAGCAAATTTTATTTATTTATTTATTTAAAAGTTGCATAAGATACAGGATACGTTCTATGAGAAACAAGTCTCATTTACAGAACATCCCATGTCATTATGGTAACAAGACAACATAAACTAAAATACACATCAGCTAATAACACATGCAGTTGGATTGTTCCTACAACAATAACCTTTTCAAAGAGCAAATATCAGTCACTAATGCTAACCCCAGCGTTACACAGAGCTGACTCCGGAGTCCACTATTACACTTTTGGTTTTTTTCCATAGGCACATTTTGTGGTATTTACGTTTTTTTTCTCCCCAGTCCCATCCCGCGCACTCCCAACCTGGCGCACACGTGTGGAGGCACGTGCACGTCAAGACCCACAGGACACCCCACACTACCAGTTGCTCAGTCACCACCTACGCTTGCCATCGGACCTCCATCCGGTGACAGCGGGACTACGGATGGGCGACCCCCCTCCCGGGAGAGGAGAGCAGATGCTCAATCCTGCTCCCACCCCCCCCCCGGTGCCGGCACTCCGAGGTAATTCCCGAAACCGGGTCGCCGGCGTAGCATGAGGTAAGGTGTCCAATGCCTCAGCCCTACCAGGCTGATGTACACTTTTGGTTTTTTAATCACTGTCTCATAATGCCCACTTCTCTCTGCAGCACTTGCATCCCTCAGGGACATCCAAGGCCCAACAACCCATACACCCCTATCTGCAATGCTGACTTACTTCAATTTGGGGGGCAGGTCGTGGGAGTGGTTTCATCCCGAGTTTTCCTGCGTTGTCAGGAGGCACTGCTGTTGCTGGTGCAAGGCCCTCATATACCAGAGTCCACTGTCTACTGTGCTGGGGCCTGACGTCCAGCCTCCCACTGTGCCTTCCACTATGCTGTCACCTGTGGTCACCAAGAAGGCAGCACTGCAGTGGAGTAAACTGGCCTCCCTCTCGGGAGGAGTGTGTCCTCTAGGATGCTCAGTCCATTTGCCCCCACTGTCCCAGGTGCGTTCCCGAACACATATCAATGGTATTACAAGCTGAAGCTCTACCGCTGCACAGATGGGTTGACCCGCTCTTCTACTTTCAGTACAAATCTATCAGGTAAGAGGTAAGCACTGCACTGCTAAACCCGGTGCTGCCACATGTAACACCACCACACATACAGACTACTTGAGAAACCCCATTATTGATCTACAGTGGCAAGCTGAGCACATACTCTATTATATGACTTAGCTGGTGGCACTTTCTGCCTTACGTACCATATGTCTATTTCTTTTGTATAATGTAGTTTACATTTTCCTGTAAGCTAATTGTTGTTAGCATATTTTTGTTTCAAGTGTTGTACCGCACACTGTATTCCTGTCAATTTCATTTTCATTTCCTTATTTTGTATTGTTTTTGTTGACATCGTTCCCATGTTACACTCTCCTGGGTCGTGCCTGAAAACAGGCAACTGTTAATGCTCAGTGTAGTCACCTGGTAAATAATAAAAACAAACTAAATAAATACATGCCCACAGTGAGGGGGAGGGGAGGATGAGCACAGAGACTGATGGAAGATAAAAGGTTTTTCTTTAAGGATTACGTTCAGAAGGACACTGTTAGAAGCATCCAGTTAATGTTGCAACTCTAGGCAAGTATTAACCGCATTTAGAGCTAAGGGAGATCTCGCAGGAAAATAAACTACGCTCACAACAATGTGCATGGAGCACTACAAATTTTTATTCCATTATAAAGCTACTCTAAAATACTTCAGTCAGTTGATAACTATATAGGGGGGACAAAAGAGAAATTATAGCAGTTATGCACTGGAATAGGTAACTACTCTGATTAATAGCCGGGACCAGTGTCACTTAGCAGGAAGATGAAATATAAGTTAATTTTTCTCCTCCTAGTATCTGCATTCCCAATGAAACTCAACTGAAGTTCTCGCTTTCAGAACAGAGGCATCTGCATTCTATGCTGGGTGTCCAAACCTCAGAAATAGTACCTTTCACTACAGATCACCAACCCTGTCAATCAGACATGCTGGAATGAGCTGCTATGTTTCTAATTCTGAGGATACCTGCACTGGGCTTTCTCCATCTGTAACCCCCCCTCCCTTCCACACACTCCCACCTCCACCCCAATACTCGCACCACCACCACCCTGTGACGGTAACAAAGAATTAACCTGCCCGCAGAGAGACAGCTTTCCTGTGTGCTCTGCAGTGCAGCTGCTTCAGCCTAGTTATTCTTGCTGCTGTCAGCAGCACTGAGATCCTAGCTGGCAACCCAGGTAGCGTTTGTATTTTTTTTTTTTTTACATTCTTCATCAGCCATTTTCCATAAGATACCATCAGGAAAACATGGAAAATTAAGAAGGATTAAAGAAGCTGATCAGCTGTTGAAGGGAGGTAGCAGACACTAAACCCATTCAACAGATTGTGTGGCTAAAAGGAACACCATTAGTCAGCCCTCCCCATTTCTGCCTTCCATGGGACTCGTACCGTACCTTGGGTAGGGTAGGGAATGCCTAAAGCCTTGAAACTCCAACCCACGAAGTGTGTGTGTGTGTGTCTGTGTGGTGGTGGGGGGGATTACTCAATAACTGCAGGTCCGGTCATATAAAATGGTACCAAAATGATAATTAAAAAAACACACACACACGACTAAATAAATCTTTAAATTAAGACTTAATAAATCTTCATCACTGATAAATCGGTTCACACATGAAACAGCTAGGTTTACTCCATTCAAGAGGTTTAACTGTCTGGGAGGTAATTCCTTCCTGCTGTTAGTTGAACCTTTTATTTGTTTTTCTCAGCTGCCACCTTTACTGAGAATCTGAGGAAGACTCGCGAGGAGTCGAAGTGCTAGGTGGTCAGGAGGGAGTCCTTGTTGTTGCTGGTCCCCCTACTGCAATAAATTTTCCAATTTGGAACATACAGCCTACTTGCATTCTTCGCAGGAAACCTGAGTGACACCGCTCTCCTTTTGGAACTGTAGCTCTAATTTCAATAAGCTGGCTGCTCGTGGCAGTGAGCACCGATCCAGTTAGCGGCGGGTTCTCAAATGGTGAGGCCAGCCTCCTGGGGAGGCCCCAGCCTGTTACAGGGGAGGCTCAAGCAAGTCTGAAAAAGTACTGTATTTAAATTTTGAGTTTTATATATTGTGTGTGAAGAGATGAAGCAAACTGAGAGGATAATAGTGAGTGAATTTAATGTATTTATTTACTAATAGGTGACAAGGAAAGGTGAATGAGCCAAGGCTCATCTCAGGTGTACTCGGGGAAGGGTAGGGAGTGAATACATTTCAAAAGGTAACTGCAAAACAATGAAGAAATACACAACGAACAATAGTGCAAACAGATAAGAACAACAAACTAACAATGAGTAGTGGTAATCGATCAATTTGTAGCGTGATGGCAGAACAGCCCAAATACAAGGGTTGAGCATAGAAGTGCAAAGAGCAATAGCAGGAAGGAGTAAAGTACTCCCAGAGAAGTTGCTTAGGAGCAGGGAAGGAGGAGGAGAGGCAAAGTATGTAGGAAGGTTATTTTATATAGAGAGGAAACAGAAAGTAGTTTGACCCCATGAAGGTACTGCAACAAGGGGTAACAATGGTTCAAGAATGAAAATAGTGGAGCAAGTAGGCTGGCATGTCGGGGGGAGGTTACAATAAGCTGAATAACAGTTATTTGTTTGTTTTATTTACTTGTTAATCAGATAACACCTTTGAGCACAGGAGGTCTTTTTCAAAGGTTCCGCGTCAATACAAGACAAAGAACTGAATGTGAGCCAAGTACTCAAAGGGGTTTCAATATATTCATGATGTACTGCGCAAAGTACAGTGTGTTATTTTCCTTTGGGGAGGCCCAAGATTATTTCAGTTTTTAAGGGAGGCTCAAAATATTTTCCATGGATCTGGGGAGGCTCACTGTGACAAAGTCTAAGAACTATTGCTCGTTGCAGCGTTACCTTGTTTTGTAGTTTCAAGACTTGCAAGGCACTTTTCAGACCCGAGCAGTTGCTTGTCAATTACTACACAGGTTTGGACAGCTGCTGACCAATCAGGTCACTGGATTTTTCTTGCCTATTTTATAATACATGTTTCCACAGCATACTTACTTATCCCCATTTATGAGGCAGGGATGTGAACAAGATGGACCTAGAGACCCTACCGACCTGAAATTACTTGGTTAACCTGCAAAACAGGCTAGTTTTTAAAATGGGGGTTGGTGTACCACTGGGATGAGCTAAGAACTTAAATATTAGATTTTTTTAAGCTAGTTATAGTTTTCAGTTTTGAAATTAAAACAAACCTTAGTAATTCTGATATTGTTAATATGCCAGGGGTGCACTCAATATGAACTGAGCAGGGGCTTCACTGATACGACACTCAGTGTCTTATTTTAAGTATATTTCTGTCATAGGCACAGAGTAGGAAAAAAGTGAACTGTGTG
This sequence comes from Neoceratodus forsteri, assembly GCA_016271365.2. Classification (NCBI taxonomy): domain Eukaryota; kingdom Metazoa; phylum Chordata; order Ceratodontiformes; family Ceratodontidae; genus Neoceratodus; species Neoceratodus forsteri. Next base: position 150,578,140 of record CM028131.1, on the reverse strand, counting down.
AACAATACGGTCTAGTGGTGAACAGAACCCACCACAGCCACTCCTGGCTCGCTCTTGGACTCTGGAGCCGTGTTTACACGGCGGCAGTGCTCCAACATCTGTGCCACTCCCTTCATGCTGTGCTCCCTGCTGCGACAGTGATTCCCCATTTACACAGCCCGCCCTCGCAGCGCTGCTGGTCGCTCCGCGGAGGGGCCGTGACTTCACTGAGGATGAAAGGATAAGATAGCCCTTACAGCAGAGCACGTGCAGCAAAGCATTCACACCACCGCGTAAAGTGCCCGCTCTGCTGCTGATACCCACAACTGAGTCTGATCAAAAAAAGGATCTGAATGGGTCTTAAGACGCTCCGAAGATTGTTTACACTGCTGATTTTGCAGCACATCAACCCATTTGCATGGGTTGATGCGCTGCAAAGTCGGCAGTATAAACAGGGCTTGAGTAAACCACTGCCCCCACCCCAGGATTGATTTGTTTAGTTAATCTGGTAAGACCATGGGCCAAAGACCCATTTTATGGGTAACCAGAGTACAAAAAAAATGCAAAACAGACAATTTACAAATCATTAATATAAATGACACATTACGTACAAATAATACTTAGGGTACAGGATAAGCATACACTCAAAGAATTATTCAAGTCATTCAAGGACATGGGCAATACCACTTGCAGTCAAAAAGGTTCAATCACACATAACATCTACACTCGCCATCTAAAAGCAAGTAGTTTTTCAACTTTTTTCTAAAACTGCCTAGTGTGGTTCCAACCAAGGCAATCAAAGTTAGTCATTATTGAGTTAAAGAACCATGGTAGTTTAAACAACAATATATTTTGTCCATTCAGAATCTCTAGGCTATATAACTAAGTAAAAGCAATACCCTACCCTCCACCCTCAAAAAAAAAATATATATATAGATATATAATTTCTACATTTGAATGAAGTTGGGTGGTTGCCTTGGCCGTAAGTGGGAGTCGTACCTCAGGAGTGTATAAAACCTATACCAGAGGGGAGGAGGAGGATCCCACATTGTTTAGCACCTGGATTGCTCCAATTAGCCAGTGCTGACAAGAAGACTGCCCATTTCTTAGAAGCAACACTCTGGCACATATCAATCAAATATTTATGACCCTAAATCTAAATTATATCAATATATCACATATCCAAAGCAATCACCATTTCCTTACCAATACTATAAGCGTGTTTCCTAAATGAAAACTGCATTTACAGCCTCACTTCCACTGTCAGCCAAGGAAAGCCACTGAGATTTCGACACATTTCAGACAACTCTTTTCACTAATTAAGACAACTGCATATTTCAGTGAAATATCACTCTATTACCACCTGCCTCAATTACCGTCTAATTGCAGTCCTGCTGCATTCCATGTTGATTGCAAAAAAGTTTCACACATTTAAAAAGTGTATATATGGGCTCCATCTAATCCAAGGTGATTTTGTACTTTAAGTAACAACATAAAAGTGTCAAATTAGAAAGCTCAATTAGTTAATTTACTGTCGTCAGTCTTTTTTTTTTTTTCCCCTCCACGAAAAGCAAACAGAAAACATATATGTGTTGTTCTTGATGGTAGAGAATTCAATAAAGTCAGACTGAGGAAGTTTCCAAATAAGAAAGTAGAAAGTTACTCAATGTTACTCTTGGGATTTCTTGAAGATCTCCTCCATAGAGAGCCACATTTTGGTGTTAAATCTGGGGATACTAGGACTCCACAAGAATTATAAGTTTTTGGTTATGAAAATGCTGGGGCACAGTACTGACACATGGCACCATGTGAGTTCCCAGACAAAAAATACAAGTTCCACCTTTGAAATGAATAAGGCAGCGAGTTCAATTAAAAGGCAAGCAGCCTGTTGAATTTGTATAATACTATGAACCTATATAAAGGGGCACCGTCCCCAATTGCCTCAGTATTTTCTTTTGCTTTAAACAGAAAACAGTCAATAAATACTGTGCAAAGAATGTTTTACATTGTGAACACGAAAAACCACAGAAGGGCACATATTAGTCTACACCACCACCTACAGACCCTCTGAGGTCGCAGCTCCCCGCTGACTACATGGGTCCAGGAGGTAGGTGGTGGCAGCATAGCTCAGTGGGTAGCACATCTGCCTCTGGGCCAGAAGGTCATGGGTTCTGGTCCCACACTGGGATTAGGTTCATACCTAACCACTGGTATCGGAGTGTAATATTGGGGGGTTGCTGTACTGTTGAAGTGTGCTGTCCTTCGGATGAACATTAAACTGAGGTCTCTTCTACCCATCTCTGCTGCTGTCCTAGTGGGTGTGCAGGTGGAACTAAAAAAAACCATGGCACTTTTCACAAGTGTAGGGGACTTTGCCCAGTGTCCTGGTCAACATTACCCTTCCCATAAAACCTGTCATGTAACTGTCCAATGATTTGTGTGGGTGCTGATGTACGAAATGGCTGCCACTACACATACAGTCACGTCACTGCCAGTCTAGCATTGCCTGTAAAGCACTCTGGGATACAATGTGTATGAAACATGCTGTATATCTACATATATCTACTTCACATATCCCTGTAAGAAGGGATGAAAACAACTAATCTTCGCAGCCCAAATATCTGTTGTGTAACAAACACAAGTGCAACAAATACTCTTGAATCCGTGGGATGGTGGGTGCAGAGTGTGGCTCTACGGAGGGGATGCTGTAGCATGCATGGAAACATAGGAGAATCAAAACAACAGCTGGGACCAAAATTTTCCTGCCTATACTCTTTAGCAGGGAAATGGAGGGTGCCAGGATCTGTGTAGCAAAGTATGTAAAAGAAAAAGGGTCTCCGAGCACAAATCAGTTTTTTTTGCAAGGGGGAGTTGCATCACTACTGCCCCAATAGAATACCGATGTGGAGGGGTTAAATCCCCGATCAACGCCATGTTGTGGGGTTCTGTGGAGGACCATGGGAAGACTGGATAGACCATTACTCTTTCTGCCGCCACTTTCAAAATGTCATTTTTTTTGTTTATCCCCCTCTCCACAGTTGCCCCCAATTCATGCACTGTCCGAGCTCCCAGGCCCAGCCCTGCCATCCCTGTCTCTTACTCCACCTTCTCCTACCTATGGACTTACCCTCACAGGTGGGGCAGTGGGGAGTTGCCTGGGCTCCCCACTCACTATACAGGTCTTTGAGGCAGCTGGGCAGTCTGCAGGTTGGGGGTCGAGAGGCTGGCAGTGCATCGTACCGCAATGCTTGTGGGCTCAGTTTTCACCTTTCTTGACCCTGCCCACTGGGAGACACCAGGCAGGGCTAAGTTCAGGTGTGAAGCATGGCCATGCACTCACTAGCCAATCATTGTCTCCCCCCACTCAGCGTAGTGCCTCTCCCTGAACCACCAACACCTGAGAACACCCAGGTGGTGGTCGCACAGAGGCAGCAGGGTTTCTCCCTCCCATAGGATGATCTCCTCTGGGATGCTCAATTCCCCGATAAATACAGGTTACTCACCTGTAACAGGAGTTCTAGGAATAGTATATGTTGTTCATCCACACCTATTGGCAGGTATCCTTGCCGCTTTAAATCTTGCCGGAAGGTCTTCAAGCTGGCTCCTCCCACCCACCCGGGTGGTATAACTCTCGGCTCCGCTCCATGATGCCAGATCTGGCCCGCTGGAAGCTCAGGTTGTGCGTCGAAGCGGGGGAGGTCGGGTGGGTCGTGTGGATGAACAACATATACCATTCCTAGAACTCCTGTTACAGGTGAGTAACCTGTATTTCTAGGGACATGGATATGTTGTTCATCCACACTTATTGGCAGACTCCTAGCAGTTCTCCGGGAGGAGGGAGGCAAGGCGCACACCCCAATACTTACTTGGGAAAGAGAGACTGGAGAACCGAGGCCCCAAAACCAGCATCCCGGCGTGACTCAAGGTCGATGTGGTAATGGGTAATGAAGGTGTTTGCAGACTTCCAGGTAGCAGCCCTGCAGATTTCCTGGATAGGGACGTCCCTGGAAGCAGCCACCGATGCAGCAGTATGGCGGGTAGAATGAGCTCTTATCCCTCTGGGAGGCTCCATGCCCGTCAACTTATAGCAGAGATCTATGCAGGAGGTGACCCACCTGCTTATCGATCGCTTGGCTGAGGTCTGCCAGATCGACTTCAGCGTAGGTGACAAACAGCTGGCGAACCTCTCCCCAATTTCAGCCGTGCGCTCTTTGTAATAAGGCGGCCTTCTAGGGTCCAAATTATGAGCCTATACTCGGCCTCCGAAGTGTGATTGGGGTAGAACACGGCAGAGTCAACACCTGGTTGAGTGAACCCCGACACCACCTTCGGAAGGAATTTCGGTGGGAAGCAGGACAACCTTGTCCCTGTGGAAGACCAGATAAGGAGACTCGATGGAAAGCGCCTGGGCTTTCCCATCATCTGGCTGACGTGATAGCCACCAAGAGGCGTCTTCCACGACAGGTGAGAGAGCACACCTGTGCATAGGTTGAATAGCTTGCCCATGAGCTTTGCCAATACCAGCAGTAGATCCCACGGAGGTGGGGGTTCTCGCACTGGAGGGGAAATGTGATCAAGGCCTTTGAAAAAGCGCCAGACCACCTTCTCCTGCGCCACCGACTGCTTCCCGGCCCGCGCCCGGTAAGCAGAGATGGCTGCCAGGTGCACCCTTAGGGTCGTCGACCTAAGCCCTTGATTAGAAAGGGACCATAAATAGTCCAAGATGCTTGCCAAGGAACAGGAGGAAGGGTCCAAGCCCTTGCCCTGACACCAAATGGAAAACCTTTTCCATTTGAAGGCATAACATTTTCTGGTCGACTCTTCACAGGACGCCTCAACTACATTGAGGACCTCGTCGGAAAAGACCCAAGGCCTGGAACTCTAGCCGCTCAGGAACCAGGCCGTCAGGTGCAGGATTGAAGGTCCGGATGGAACACCTTCCCTGATTGACTGAGAAACAGGTCCGGGCAAGCTGGAAGCTGTCGCGGAGTCCTGGGCGGAGACTGAGGAGATCTGGGTACCAGAACTGGCGAGGCCAGTCTGGGGCTATCAGAATCACCTGCCTTGTCCCTCCTGGCAGAGAAGCACCTTGTGGATCAAGGGAAATGGGGAAAGGCGTAGAAGGCCCGGGGTCCACTGCCTCGAGAAGGCATCCCCTGCAGCGAGCCCTGCTGAGGGCGGGCATGGAACAGTCTCAACCGCATTCTCCTGGAGGCAAACAGGTCCACCTGAGGTGTGCCCCAATGGGAGAACAGATGCTGTACTACCTCCGGCAGGAGAGACCACTCGTGGGATGCAGCCCCTATCCGGCTCAGGGCATCGGCCAGGGTGTTGGAGGCTCCTGCCACATGAATAGCTAGGGAGATCCGCCTCCAGGCTGCGCTCGAGTGACCAAATCTGGAGCTTCCTTGCATAGAAGCATGGGCGCGTCCGCCCTGGCGGTTTAGATAATACATAGTGGTGGTGTTGTCCGTCTGGACTGGACCACTTCACCCGGAGGAGCAGGCAAAAGGCGGTGAGAGCTAGGCGGACGCTCGGAGCTCCAGCAGGTTGATGTGGCATCGGGACTCCGCGGGGACCAGAGGCCGTGGGCCAGTGTTCCCCAGATGGGCACCCCAACCCATCAGAGAGGCATCGGTCGATAGAGAGCCGTCGGCTCGGGCGGACGAGCAGGATGCCCTCCTGCAAATGACCTGGAATGATCCACCACTGGAGGCGTTCCACATCCCCTGTGTCACCGACTACAAGCTGGTCAAGGATGCATGGCGTTGTGACCACTGGCTGGCCAGTCCCCATTGAAGGGGACGCATGTTCCAGCGGACCCAACGGACCACGCTGGTGCAGGCCGCCATGAGACCAGGAAGTCCGGGCAGGCGCAGTGCCCAACCAGAAATGATTGGGCAAGGAGGAAGAACCTCGGCCCTGTCCGCCGGGGAGCCGCTCTGGCTCGAAGAGAGTCGAGCTGCGCCCGATGAACAGAATCACCTGCTTGGCTCGAGTTCCGACTTGGCCGTTGATAAGGAGGCCTAGTTGAGAGCAGACCTGGAGGCCAGATCTCTGGACCACTCCACCTCCTGCCTGGAGGGCTGCTATCAACCAGTCGTCCAGGTAAAGGTACCCGGACCCTCGGTGCCGCAGAATGCTGTCACCACTGCCATGCATTTGGTGAAGACCCTGGGAGCTGGAGACAAGCCGAAGGGCATGGCTTGGAACTCGAAAAGGAATCCTTCCGCTCGGAGCGAAGGAATCTCTGGTGAAGCCGGACGGATAGGGACGTGAGCAGCGTCCTGCAAATCCAGAGAGCAGAACCACCGCTGCGTTCAAGGATGGTATTATCTGAGCCAGAGTGACCATCCTGAAGGTTCGAGACCTTAGGAACTTGTTTAGAGTCGTGAAGGTCGAGAATGAGGCGCCAGCCCCGTCCGTTCCGGAACCAGGAAGTACCTGGACACAAACCCTGGGTCTGAAGGAGGGTCCTCCACCTCTCTTATCACCTCCTTCTGGAGGAGGAGGCGATGTCGGCAGCGAGCCGCCAGCGAGCTGGGGACGAAGCCCCGGGCGCGGCTCTGAAGGGCGGTGCCTGCTCGAATTCTAGAGGCAGGCCTCTTCCCATCACCTCCAAAACCCACCTGTCCCGTGGTAACAGCGGACCAGGCGGAGCGGAAGTGCGGGCCGTCCCCAGGGGCCAGGGAAATGAGTGGCCGGGGATGAGGCGACACCTCAGCCCGTCACTGGGCAGGCTTGGAGGAGGACCAGCCGAGGACCTCCTGGGCCTTTTCCTCCTGCCTCCTGTTAGAGAAGCCGGCTTGGGTTTGGGATGCCAAGGCCGAGCCTGCTGGCCCTAGCGTTGCTGGGCAGGCGCGCGGCGGGAACGAAGAAAGAGCTTAGGCTGTGGTTTGCGGCCTTTGTCCTTCTGAGCGGAAGAGACGAGTCCAAGGTAGCATTGGACTTCTCAGATCCTCTGCAGGTGACCTTCCACCCCAGGGCGAAGAGGTCAGTCCCCAAAAAGGAACATCCGCCAACTTGTGCTGGGTATCCGAGTAAAGGTGGATATCCTCAGCCAAACCATGACGCATAGCCACTGCGGCCGCCACCGACCTGGCACATGAGTCCCCAATATCCAAAGCAGTCTGGAGCTGCTGTTTGGCCACTGCCCTGCCCTGGTCCGCACCTGCTTGACCGTAGTCTGCAGATCGCGAGGGAGATGAGAATGACCTCATCAGGGAGCCCAACAGGGCATGAGAAAAATGTGCCATGAGGCGGCCGAACTGGCCTGGCGAAGGCCGAGAGACGCAGCATAGACTTTTCACCGACATAATCAATTTCTTGGATTCCTTGTCGGGAGGTTTATCCACATCCTGGGCGTTGCCGTACCGGAAAATGCTGTGGCGGTAACCAACCCCTCAGCAGAGGTGCTCGAAAAACCGTACAGGGAACGGTAGGGCACCGCATACTTCCTGGCCATCCTGGCAGGCGCAGGACAGGAAGCAGGCCTGCCAAAGCTCCAGGGCTGGACCCACTATGGCCTCGGCTACCGGAAAGACCTCCGTTGGAGAATCCCTCGGTCCAGAATCTCCGTGAGGATACCTGGCCCGTTTGGAAGCGGGTTCGAGCTTCATCGGTGGACTCGAGATGAGCCGAAGCAGTCTAGGAAGAACGACGAGGCTATCGTCCATTGACTGTCCTCCTGAGGACTCAAGTCCAGTCGCTTGGAGAAAAGGAGGAATATCTCGGACTCGGACAAGTCCTCGAAGAGCTGCCTCTGGCCTGAGCCACCCTCTACCTGCGAGGTCGGTCGGGTAGGGGTAACCGACAGCCGATGGGTAGACCCTGAGCCGACCGAGAATCCTGGTCGGAGCCCCAAATAGTGGCTGTGGGCGGAGGTTCCACGAATCGGTGGAGCAGCTGGTTTTGGCCGAACAACCGGCCTGGGTACAGGCTCCTCGGTTAAGTCGAGGGGTTGTGTCGGCCGCTCCGGTGACAGCCACTTAATGGCCGGGGAAGGCGACTGCGTCGGCTTACTCCCGGTCAGGAGGAAACTGTTGCCACAACAGGGGTCCCTCGTACCGTCGGCGTAACTTATGCGAATCCTCCCTCGTCCGAGGAGGCGAGGGAGCAGCCAGCATGGCACCCGTGGTGCGGGGCCGGGGCCGCCTATGACCTTGGCGGATCGGCTGGACCGCTGAAGAAGTCCGAGACCGAGCCTCGGCTCTTCGGAGGTCGGTCTGCGGGGAAGTGTCGGCAGGAACCGGCACTCCCTTCGGCTCGGAGGGTTCATCCGAGGGCTCCGGAACCGGAGGCACAGGCAAGCCCACGGGATCCTCAACTCCCCGGGGAACTGGGGAGAGGAGTCTCGGCTTCTATAGGCGACAGCCCGACCACGGTGAGAAAATCTCGACTAGGCGCAGGAGTCTCAGTCAACTGACCTGGCGGGGCACCGTGAGGCCAGTGGCCGAAGCCGAGCGGTCGACCGAAGTCGACGGTCGACGACTCGGGGAGAGGGACCTTTCCCGCTCCCAAGAGCGTCGACGGAGGGATTTACCTTTGTCCCTCTTTTTGGACCGAGAAAAAGGTCCAGCAGACGTTGGCCCTTCTCCCTTAGTGGAGAGGGACAGACAAAAGCTCCTTAAATGAAGCTGTGTAGGAAGAACCCAGAGGCGGGATAAATGCAGCTGACGAGAAGATCTGACCAGCGCCACCTCCTCTTGAGGCGATCATCTGCTCGAGCTGATCCGCCGAGCCAGCCTCGCGGACACCGCCGACCGGGCCTCCTTGGAGCTTCACCGGAGAAGCGCTTCGGGGCGGCCCAGTTGCAATCGGGCATGCGATCTTAGGGCGTGGGCCGAGAAGGAAGACCTGAGTCATGATCCTGCGGGTCGTGCTCAAGGCCTAAACAGTAGACACCACGTGGAGTGTGGATCCGTCGAGACATCTTCTGCCCATGAGGGCATCTCCGAAAACCGAGTCGGTTGTCCGCCGGCCGCGAGGGATTGAAGACCAAGTCTTTTAGGCAAAACTTTCAAATTCGCAAAGACGGAAGAAATAGGAACCAGTCGAAGCGCGAGGCGTTAAGGAGGAACCTGAGCTTCAAAGCGGTAAGGAAGATCTGGAGTCATGGGGCGGAGCCGAGAGTTATACCACCCGGGTGGGTGGGAGGAGCCAGCTTGAAGACCTTCCGGCAAGATTTAAAGCGGCAAGGATACCTGCCAATAAGTGTGGATGAACAACATATCCATGTCCCTAGAACCCAAGACTTCTCCAGATCTGGGGTTGCTAGTGGCACCACTACCACTGCACCAATGGGTCGGCTTTCTAGTAATGTAATTTACTCACCCCAGCTTGTGCATGTGTGTTGGGTGGGGGAGGGGCATAGTCTGTAAACCGAATTACAAGCTTGCACATAAAAGAGCTGGACCCTGGGATTGTTCCTTGCCACTCTGGTCTCAGAGGCCTCAGTTCTAAAAATGTATCTGAAAGGCAACTTCCTGTTAGACAAGGTGTTAAACTGCCTCTTATTTCATGAATGCTGTATTCTGGATTTGTAACTGGAGCCACTGCAAATTACTTTTGATTCTGTAAAATACACTAGCCAAGGTTAGAACAGTAGCCATGGGGGATTTTAACCTCCAAGACAAACTGGCACAGCCTCAATAAGCCAGAAAAGTCAACAATTTCTAGAAATAGGCAACTTCCTGACATGGGTGCGACAATTAACCAGAGGGAAGGCAATTTCAGATCGGGAAATCTCTAACCAGGCCTTTGTAAGTGACCATTTTGCTCAATGGCTTAGAACTCCTGATACAAACAATTGAAAGCATTAAAAAAAAAACACCACAGGTACAGTATTATTAGAAATGCCATGATAAGGGACCTAATTGCACAGAGCAACCACAACGCCATAAGGTTTGACATTGCACTGGGATGTGTGCAAGTGAAATCCAGCACTGTGGTCCCAGAAATGAGGAAAGTTGACTAGGGCAAAATAAAGTGAGCAATACACAGCTGGAGAACTTACACAAACCAGAGTGGGAGAGCTCAGCGATAAAACAGCTATAAGGTGGGCCGCCCAAGCTTGCCTAAAAATTTGTAAGACCAAGAAAGGAAAGTTACTTGCCCTAACTACAGATCTTCCAAGAATATATTTTCCATAGAGTTATACTCTTTGGTCTTAGAAATGGAGGCACTAGGACCCCACAGGAGTTAGAACTTTTGAGGCTGGCATGCACCATACGCATGGCACAGAGAACAGTGCCACGTGCAGCAGCAGCATAAATAGAACTGCCAGCCCCAACCACCTCAACCCCCCCCCAGGAGAAAGAAACAAAAAAGATCAAAAGAAAATAAATACTTGAAAAGGTTTGTTCTCGATTTAATATAAAAAAAACTTACAAAGGTAAAAAAAAAAAAAAAAAAAGCCCCAGAAGCACAGAACCTCTCCACAGGAGTATCCTAGGACATAAAAAAGCAAAAGAATCTTAATCAAGATTCTACTGCAACAACTTACTTTGGAGGGACTACTCAAAGTTGTGAAATGGTCGCAATTTGGTAGATATAAGTATTTCATACAAGTTTTACATCCTGCAACTGTTTCAAACTGCGGTACTTTTCTGAACAGCTCTGAGCAAGGTTTGAACAGAGGTTCTCTTGTGTCTGGTACCAGTGAAACCTGAGCAGAGGCAGTCTCTTCATAGAGGACTCAGTGTTCATCATCCTCCGCCTGGTTATCAATGGCTCCAGGGTTAAAGCCAAATTTGTCTTGCAGCTATACAGTTGAGGTGGATGAACAGGCACCAAAACTCATGAAACAGACAACAATATTAATGGAACTGAGGCTGCACAAATGGCGCCAAATGCACTAGCGCAGTGCACAAAACCACCGGGGCGTGATGGCTGTCCGCCAGCCAAACTGTTCATCTGAGCGCTCACTGCCCAGGAGCAGGTTAACAGGAGACGACCGCATCGGAGACTATCACGTAGTTGGTACTATCTCTGTCAGAGGCTGCCGGGGGTGGTGTCTGGGGTGACAACAGTACCTAAACCCGAGCCACAATCTTCAGTGACCTGAAAAGAGTGGCAGTGCCTTGATTACTTAGACGAATAATTGCATAGCTCTTTCATTTTCTTATGCAATTAAAAGGTTGAAAGGTCTCTCCAGGAAGTCGATGCAGTGTGAGACCAGGACGAAGACAACTTACTTTTCTTGTTGCTCAGACTGGAAGGCCTCATCCTAGAGAGTCTGTCATTTCAGACTCATTTGGTTATTATCTGACAGTCAGTGCAATGACTGGCATCATGGGAGTTGATGATGCATACCTGCCCAAGCCAGCAGAAGTTACACATTCATTCAGTTCCATTACATGTCTTGTGAAGTCCCTGGATTCTCTAAAAGCATGATTTTTCTAACTCAGATACAGGGACAGCGCTAGACAGGGCAAAAAGTTGCAGCTTGCCCAGAAATGACCCACTTTCCACATGACAGTGCGTCCAAAGTGGTGCACCTGTCTGTTAACAATAGCAGACAGATGTAAACATAAACAGTAAAAAACTATTTTTACTTGACAGATTTAAAGCGATTCTCCAAGGTTACTGAAGTAAGATATGCACCTCACTTAGGAGGTGCCTTACCTCTGTGAAAAGGTTTTTATCCATAGTTCACCTCAAATGACCTGTTAGTTTAGATGCATGATTACTTGTAAAATTGCCAGCATCTGGTCCCGAGGACCTCCTGGAGCGAAAAGCCAACCGCGCATAGCAAACTTGTGACGAGATCCTAGGGAGAGCGCGGGGGCATGCTCCATTATAGTGAACAGATGGCAGCTTTCTGATCATTTTTTTATACTGTAATGGTCACTTGGTGATGAAATGTGGGCACTGGTCGACTAACAAGGCCCTTGTTAGTTGACCAGTGCCCAGGTTTCATCACCAAGTGATCATTAAAGTATAAAAAAATGACTGGAAAACTGCCGTCCATTCACTATAATGGAGCACACCCCCGGACTCTCCCTAGAATCTCATCATAAGTTTGCTGTACGTGAGGGCGGAGCACAGATGGCTCTTCACTCCAGGAAGTCCTCGGGACCAGATGCTGGCAATTTTACAAGTAATCATGCATCTAAACTAATAGAACATTTGAAGTGAACTATGGATAAAAACCTTTTGCAGAGGTAAGGCATCTCCTAAGTGAGGTGCATATCCTCAACCTGGTAAATCTCATTAAACATCTGTACTGCTGAAATCTGTAATTGTGATTAGGTTTTGACCCAGTTGTTTCTCATTTCGGCCCACATGTTTTACACCAGTGGGTCTAATCTGACCCATGTTTTAAAACCCCTAGCGCTGTCACGTCAGATACACTTCAAATTACAGAAAACAGCAGGGCATGTACAGTACTATGCCTTGAAAAATTTCATGGCCAGCATAAGATAAGTTCATAGGGACTGCAGACGACTGTAACAATACTGCAGGCTTTAGCAGTAAAACATCATACAATTCCAGAATGCCTTTTAAGACTCGGGTCGTGACCTCTGCAGTGAAGTCAAACAGGTTTTCACACCATAGTAGAACACAGAGAAGCAATCTCATTTGTATTTAAATTAGGATGAAACTGGGGGATGCAAGAAAGGGAATAATTGTTCATGGCTACAAACGATACAAGTATATAGAAAATAGGTTGAGGGGACTTTCCCTTTAAGTCTTTTACATCTGTAAACAAAATGGGTAGAAGCACAATTCCACTCAAAAAGATACTGCATCTCATCTGTGCTGTCCTGAGTAAATATATCGTAAAAAGTCAAAATAAAAAATAATAAATATAAAAAACTTAAATGCCCATGTCCATTCTGGGCTGAATGTAGAAACACACTGAGTAGCTAAGACCACCTTTCCAAATACAGCCCCCGTGTCTGATCAATGAAAATGTAGGCCTTTTTTGCACTACTGGAATTCTAAAGAACGCTTGCAGTGTACTCTGACAATGATGATGGATTCTGATTTGTGCACAAGCTGAATTTTGATGTACATACAAGATGGATTTTGATGTATGGATGGTGTGTGTGTGTATGTACACATAGTATGTGTCTCCCAACACTGTCTTTAAGGAATTCCATGAATAAAAAGGGTTGCAAATGACACAACAGGTTCTCTCCTGGCAACAAAGAACTGTCTTGAATATTATAATTAAAAAACACAAAGCAAAATGAAACCAACCAGCCTCTTCATATGATGATTCATTAAAACTGGTCCACTTTATCTGTGAAGCACTCCTGCTTCCAACACACATTACCTCACAGGATGCCCAAGATTTGTTTTCGTGAAAAGCTGCCTGTCATATAGCCTAGGCTTATTTTTCCGTGTTACTATCAGCTTCTTCACAGAAGTAAAACTGCATCTGCTGTGCCAACAGCCGGACATAAAACAGCTGCTCAATTTACTATCTATTCACGAACTGGCCAGTCCTTTTTTATCAATCCAATCAATTTTATCTGTAACGCACCGCTCCAAGAAGGTCCCATAGCCCTGCTTTTCATTTGGGGGCAATGTTATAATCGGATTTACTCTGCTCTTCATTTAGCAGTGGCAGGTTTAACAATTGTTTAAAAATAAATCTATAATGCTGCCCATTTGGAACAAGCCCCGTATACTGAGAACCAGCCAGGGAGCGGAGGACCAAACATCCCACAGGATGTTACCCTACGCCAGGGAGGGCAGCGTTCTCCCTCGCTGCAACACTACTTCCTGGGTGACCACAGGTAACAATGCACTCTAATCGGCAGATGGAAGGGTGTGAGTAGCAGCTGCATGGAAGCTTCTGCACACACACTGAATGTGAGTATGCAATCCATGATGCCTTGTGTGTGGACAGCCAAGAAGCAACAAAGGAGGAAAAGCCCCTGGTAACTGTGTAGCATGACGCTGCTGCCCATCAGGCACTGTTGCCCTGACTGCCTGTTCTGCATCCCATACATAAAGGACTAGATAGGTATGCTGTACAATTCCCTGATGGCACCCCCTATGAATGTAGCAGCTGCAATGTGGACGCCCTGGAGGTAAGAGCCTGAGAAGGCAGGGCTTGGGGGGGATACAGATGAATAATATTATGAAAAGAAAAAGAAAAAAGAAAATCTGTAGCTACCTTCTAAGCACTAAGCAGCAGGGAACTGCTAGGGCCCGCTGGTGGCTTGGGTTTGCACCCAAGCCCAGAATGTCAGGAGAGGAGGCCAGCAGTGAGAGCTCCGAGCCTCTGCGTGGACACTTGTCCTCCTAGGCAGGATGGTAGACGTGACACTGCCCTAGTCGTGGCTCCTGGAGGTAGTGCCGTGGCGGTGTCGTTGGTGAAGCAGGGGACCATGCGTTGCCAGGCAGCTATCACGCCAGCAGTCAACATGCAAGCCAGTGGGCGTGGGAGAAGAAAAACAGAGAAAAAGGAAAATGGCCCTTCTAGGCAGCTTTAGATGACAACCTTTGCATGTTTGTTCCCCGTGCACTTCGACAGTGCCCAAGGAGCTTCTCAGTTGGTTTCTCTAGAATGCTGGCGTTTTATTTCCAAAATAAAGTGAATTTTTCTAAATAACTTGCCCTGGTGCATGATGCACTTCAAGGGTGTGCTACTTTTTCTTTACATCTCTTTGGCGGCGTTCATACTTCCCAGCCCTGGCTCCAGAACTACAGTCAACTCCTGCTGCTCCAGTGGCCAGGGAGGGACAGACCCAGATCCAGGCACTGGGGAGACATCTCGCAGTCAGCTGATGCACAACATCAGAGGGAGCGAGTCTAGGAGGCAGAGTAGTAGAGCTGATACGAGGACCAGAAGGAGAGGCGCACCTGGAGGGTCCAGGGCAGCAGGTAAAAAGCAATATGAAATAAACAAACAAGCAAATGCAAACACACATATAAATCTGCTTTTGCTCTAGTGTCATATGGCACAGTTTGCCTCAACACGTTCAGCAACCCCCCCCGGCTCTGGGGAAGGGAATCCTGCAGGACTGGGGAGATCAATTAAATGCCCTGAATAATGAAAGTGTCTGAATCGTTTGTGAATCTGCTGTAAGCTAAGCTTCTGCCCAATTTCTACAAAGCAGTCCATGCATCTTGCACATACTTCTGGGTAACAGTGTGGACTAAAACCAAACCAGCTGCAGATTCTCACAAATGACTCCCAGCAAAAGAAAGCCCACCGCAAGTAATTGTCCAGAGTCAGTACAGGCAGAAACGTAGCTAGAAAATTAGGATTTTCTATACTTTATCATTGCTTGTCGCCCCCCACTGTAGTAGTAGATAATTACCACATACAGCTCCCCCATACACACCAGCCTGTCTCTTAAGTATTTGGTTCCCAAAGCCCACCAGTAGCAGTGCATCATCCCCACCCCTAAGCCCCTCTCCTGGCCACCTTTAAAACAATAGCACACTAGAATGTCCATATATCTTTCTTCACCCATGCTGGGGGAAATCCTAGGCATTCTCAGTTGCTTTCTCTAGAATGCTGGTTCTAGAGTGGAAAGGGTTGAGGGAAAGACCAGCCTAGCTAGACTGGGGAAGCCAAACAGATCAGCAAATGCAGTAAATTGTATGAAATCCCTTTTATGTCCTTCAGTCAAAAGTAGACGGTTGCTAACACGTGTGCTCCCCAAAACAATATAATTCGATAATGATACTAACTCAAATGGGATGGGTATCGCTGTTTCACAGATGTTGATTCTGCAGTATGGGGCCAGACTCAGAATTGGTTCCTTGCTGACAAGAGGACATCTTATTTTTGCATTGCCTGTGGCCAGCTTCCTGCACAGTCTCAAAGTGGCTATAATCTCACTTCTCCAATCCAAGCCCTCCAGCTTTGCTTAATAAACACGTCTGTGTAATTTCCAACAGCCCATACGAGTACCCAAACGCTAAGCAATTTGAACTCAGCAGGCAACACAAAAGTCTTTGTCAAAAGTGCACCGCAGCAAATCTCCTCGAATGACTTTATTTTGTCATCATATTAAAAAATAAAACATAATCTGGTCACGGTTTGGTGCTCTCCGTTAAAGCCCTGTCATCCATGCCTCCATTTTCAATTCTGTTCAAACACGAACATCTCTTTCATATTTTGTCGCCTCTGGTTAACCTCACTAATCCCTGTAAGAGAAAAACAAAACAATCCTCTCACCCCCACCATGAGAAATTTTTTTTCCAGATGTGACGCAGTTCTCAAACTTGTAACCATTTTAGTTATTCTGATTTCTGTGGAGCAGAAACACAGTTGTTTAGAATACAATCCCCTTTCATACATACTGTGTCTCAAAGTGCTTTACAAACAATCAAAGCCCAGTGGTATGGAGGGCTGACATGCTGGATGCCTCACCTGTTGCCACGCCTGCGACCAAGGTTTGGGCATGGATTAGGGTTGCTCGGGGGGCTGCCCAGGGAAAGGAGGACTATGCATCCATTGATGACTCTCATCAGGCAGGGGGACAGTGCGAGTTGCTGCTCTACCACCCAGTGAAGGCTGGGTGGCGTGGCAGCGACAGCCTCCAGATTGGATGGGGGCAGGCGCTGAGTGGGTGTGGTATCTGAATGGCACACTCCTGTGACATGGCACGTCTGCTAGCTTGGAATTTGAGGAAAGAAAATGGGGGGAAAAGAAATGTGCCCCGGTTGCTGTACATGACAGCAACCTGAAGCCCTCAGATCTCCCTCTTCCCACATAGATCCCTGTTAGTGCGACAGCAGGGGAAGTGGTGGCTCGGGACATCAGGGATGCCAACAGCTGTAGCTAGCAACCAGGTGGACAAAGAGCTCTACGAAAACAAAACAATGAGTTAAGATATTGGTAGTACTGGGACTGCATACAGCGCATGTGTAGCAACCATTAAACACTAATCTAGTACCACACAGGCATACTGCATGAGAACCTGTGTTACTGAGAGAGGCAATGTAGGGCAGGACACTAGGGAGTACTCCCTATCTTTCTCAAACATGCCATGTGATCTAAAACTTCCTCCTGGTCAGCCACCACAAAAGGGCAGAATGGCTTTAATGCCACCAGGGTTACCACATGGGCACATGGTTCAGCAAGGGGCCCACACACTCATGTGCCGCTCTACCTCCTCTTACACCACGATCACAGCAGAGCCAGTCAGGCCTTTCAACTGCTATGAATTTCGCATAGCGCTATGATTTTCACACTCAGATCTACCCTTGTTCCACACAGGGTTACTGATGTTCCTCATAATGTTAGAGCTATTTCTGGACACACAAACTATTAAATCACTGAACTAAGTTGATAGAAACATTCTTTATCACTAACTATATGAGGCCCTCTGTCTGTAGACTTATTGTTTAAAATAAGAAAATGCTACACATTCTGGCCCTTGTTGAGAGGTACGAGTCAGGCTCAAACCATGAGAGGAAGCAACAGAGGCTTTTACAGGAGGTAGGTGGTTGGCACCTGGGAAATCTGGGCTTGGGTTACCCTGGATGGGGGAAAACAGAGACCAGATTGTGGCTGAAGGAGGCTACCGAACACTCCCAGTAGTACGGGACAGACAAAAGGAGTTAAAAAAAAATAATAAAAAAAAGGGTTAAAACTTGAATCCAAGAGTCCTATAGATGGGGGGAGCTCAAGTCAGAGAAAAAATAAAAATAATAGGCCAGGGGTCTGGTGGACCGCCTAGGTCCCCAAAAATTTTTTAAAATTTTGGTGCATTCTGGTGGGTATTTCTAATGCAATTTATACTCATTTCCTCCCTCCCCATGCTTTGTCAGTTGCAACCTAGCACCATCCCCAGAGTCCCCACAGTACACATGACAGTATGTTGCCCAAAATACCCTCCAAAAGCACAAAATACCAAAAGACTGAAGCTGGGCAACAGCACATCCGAAACACATAAAAATGAGAAAAGTTGAAAGACTTGGTGATAAAGACAAATTGCAGACAACTTAAATGAGAATCCAAGAAAACAAGTTCACAAATATCACTCACTCAAGCACATTATGACATTACCATAAAGCCAACCCATCTCAGTTTGTCCTGCAGTACAGATTAACGTATCCCCCAACCTTATCTCAGTGAAAAAAAATACAATAACTATAGAAATATGGAAACAAAGTCACTTTGCTATCTAGTTTCTGAAAATATCATTTCAAGTCTGCTTGCTATTTTTGCAAAATATATTGTATTCTACAGAACAATTTATTCCAAAGAAAACATATTTTTAAATAAATAAAATATTTTTTATTGTTTTAAACTGTCCTTTACTGGGATAACCCCATGGTATGAGGCATCTCATTTTTTATGATAGGCCCAAGAAGTCAGTAAGTAGACAGAAAAACAGTTTTTAAACACATATAAAAATGCATTTTTTAACTGCCTGTGTCAATGAGCCAACAAACAAAGTCTTATTACTTCTGTTGCCAATTTTGCTCTCCAAGCATGCAGAAACTCCTGCACATGCCATAACATACAGCAGAACACCTTCAAAGTCCCCATGTCTTAATTCTCTCTGTGCTCATTCACACTGTACAACCACGACTGAAAAGACCACCTAGATTAGACATACAGTACATGCTGAAGTTTCTACCTCAGTTCAAAGGTCTCATGTACCAGTTTCTGCCTCTCCTGGTTCATGCTGTCGCTGCGACCAGACCTGCCCCAGCATTAGTTTTGTACCATTCCTAGCATGGTACAGGAGGGCACTACTCTCCAACTCCCTCTCCTGCAAATCTGCACCAAAATCAATTTGCCATATAGGACAAAACTAGCAGTGACCTTAAACGATTTTAATGTCATGAATTTAAGCTCCCCATACTAGAAATTAATAACACTAGTACTACATTTATTACACACCCAGTTTGATGGAACACTAATGTCCTGTCTCATCCCAGCAGCTGCCCCCACCCACCACAGTTTGTGCCTGTGAAAGTCTCTTGTTTTTAAAGCAAGAAGTACCTGATTAAATGAAGACTTGATCAGTTTTCAGCAGGCTGAAGTCTATGTGCCCCTAGTTGAGTACTGTCTCCAGTCACCTGGCCACCAAACTCTCTCTCTCTCTCTCTCTAGACAGCACACACTGACCCCATGACTCCTAATGAGCAGAGCTCTCAGCTACAGCTTGCTTCAGCTACCAGAAGATGACCTGAACCTCACTCTAACTCCGTGTGCTGATTTACCAAGGCCACACCGACCCTGTGTTACTGGACCGCTGCCACCTGAAACATCGGGTTTTGCTCTTCACTTGTGGGCTCCACTCTCTCTCTGTCTCCTCCTCAGTAGTACGCTTGCTCCTCTCTTGCGCCAACATTAATCTTCTGAGTTAATGAATTACAGGTCACTCTTGTTTCAGCAGCCCAGACATTTAAAGAAGGCGCCTTTTGCTAGTCACATCCACTACTTGATGCAACAGCAAATCAGGAGCAGTGAGCACCAGTCGACCTGGTTGAGATCTGTATTGTTAAGGTCCACTCCGCTTTGCTGCAGCTGTACCCCCCACGCACCCCCCCCCTCTGCGCATGAACAAAGGAGCTGCACCAAGCCTGCAAAAGTAGAGAGTGAATGCTCAGGCTCACCAAGACAAGACCAACTGCTGCCACAGTGCTGGGACCAGACCACATGGTGCAGGATGAACGTTAGTAAGAAATTCATGCTGGAGACTGGCTTTTCAGAGGGGGAAGGGTATCAACTATGTAATGCGGGTGGGAGTGGTTGTTTACTGCACTACCAGGACACTGGAGGACAGGGCCGGCCTTAACCATTCTGGGCCCCTGTGCAGCCCCCTGCCGGGCCCCACCACTCCATTCCCTGTGGGCCCCTACATTTATTTATTTATTTGCTTTTGTTAACCAGGTAAGCACTCTAGACAACAAAGTGCCTATTTTTAGGTGTGACCCGGGAGGGTTACAGAGTACATAGGAAACATAAAACAGAGTCAAGGTAACATACAGGAGCCACAAGCTCCGACAAGTGGGTGGTACAGCATATGGTACAACAGACTTTAAATGGTCATGAAGGTGGTATAACAGCTAGTTACAACATCCAGCATTTACACCTCACTACCCCTCCTGCCCAGAATTACTAAAGCAGTCCCAGGTCTACTAGTTTAACCAGCATCTTTTAATTAGTGCCATTGACTGCACTGAATTATTTGACTTCACCACTGGAAATGAATCTGACTGAGCCTGGAGCAAGAACGTAAGTAAGTATGGTACTACTACCGTATTCATTTCTGTAAGGACAGGGACATCATCGCTGGACACTCACACCTCAGATACTCTGATTTGCAAACAAGTTAAACAACTTAACTTTTCCGGAGGTGTGAGAGAGAGAGAGAATAGAGAGGATTATCATGGGACACCAGTAAGGTTGCCACCTGTCAGTTTTTTTACCTGGTGATCAGGTTTTCAGGGTCCCTATCAGGAAATTCGGTTTTGCTCTGTGCTGGTCAGGTTTTTGAGCCATTTTGAGTGCTCACATACTTTTGAAACACATGTTGTCATATTAATCATTGTTTCAGCTGCATGTCCAGCTTACAAACAAGTTCTCTTGTCAATATAGCCCTTTGTTTGTGAAAGTAGTCAACCTGGGAGGTGTTAAAGTATGGCCATTAACACCATTAGCACTTACTTAACCTAATCTTTTCCACTGCAGCAAAGCTGCCCCCACCTTTTGTAACAGTAATAGAGCCAGTTGTCTTCCACGTTTGTTTGCTGGTAAACATTTTCATCTCTAACAACATTTAGGCATTTTTTAAATGTTTTAAATTATTTTTTTTCCTCAAGAAAAAATGCATGGGCCCCCCCAACGTGCAGGGGCGCAGTTTGCACCTAGCTAAGGCCAGCTCTGCTGGAGGACAGAGGAGACCTGTGGGGCTCAGGCAGCTTTCATGGTTAAGAATGCAGCACAGTGTGCTACTAATAGAGGAGCTCCATGATGGGGGAGCTATAGCACCCTTAGCCCCCCCCCCCCAAATCGCCTATGGGTGGGGTACCTATTTTTTGTCTTGGGGAAATTTTAGATCCATTCTGTGGCAGAGAAAAGGCTTTTTATGTTGGATCCAAATCTCAGAAAACATGGCTGTAGGCTGCACTCACTCACCCACCCCTATCCACCCCCCAATAAGTCTCAGTTGAGGCCTCACTCCAACATTAGAAGATCTGCACTTCTGCACTAAAGAGATAAACAAGGACTGTTCTCCTGAAGATCACTCCACTCCAGCGGCACGGCTGGCATATCTGCCCTTGAAAAGCTTTTGCTTGCTAATTTCGGTTACATTTACTCACTTCATTTCAGAACTGGGAGAGGGAGACGGCGTCTTTCACAGCACTTAAAGGTTACTATGATTGATCTAATTAAGGGTGAAGAGTAAACAGGACTAAGAGAAACACTTTCACCAGGGCACAACAAATACCATGCTTTTCTTTATTTAAAAAAATGCAAAAGCAAAAAGCCCTCTGTTGCAGTATCTCCCCTAAAGCATTTACGCTGCGGGAGGTGAACCCATGACTTTAAGACTCCATGCTTTTGCCGCTGTCTCCCCCACCCCACCCTCATATATGTTTCAGGTAGAACTCTGGTCCTCAATACTGAAACAGTTATTAGAGAATCCGGATGTGGGGGCTGCAGAGAGAACAATAATGATAGAACAAAGGGAGAAACAGAAAGAAAAACGGAAGGGGAAGAGAGAAAAAAAGAAAATAAGGAGTTATTATGTAGCATGCCTGTGTTACTCAACACATGTTTCTGTCCTTTCAGTAGTTTCTGGAGGAAACACTGCTTTGCTAGTTTGTGAAACACAGCCAAGATTAGGACTTTCTACTGAACCTATCCGGGGTTGTAAATTCTTCTGAACCTGGGTGCAGGAACTCCAATTTTTTTGTTCTGGACCACAAATAATTAACTCTTATGATGAAGATGGGGAAACCATTGCAATTGGCATCAGACACTGATCAACAAGATATAACGTTAATAGCAACAGTGCTGTGACTGATATTTTCACATAATAAACTGCAAGTTTTATTTAATTTTTTTTTTATAATTTATATAATGCCAAAAAACGTACTTTTTTATTGGGCCAGTGAAAGCATTTCTAGGGCTAATGACTATTCCTAGATCTTGGTCCTGGGCTTGGTGGTAGTTCTTTGTATGTTCAAACTGCACAGGCTTGGTTGCTGGGGGCCATTAGGGGGAATCTCT
Organism: Neoceratodus forsteri; assembly: GCA_016271365.2. Lineage (NCBI taxonomy): Eukaryota > Metazoa > Chordata > Ceratodontiformes > Ceratodontidae > Neoceratodus > Neoceratodus forsteri. Next base: position 150,555,993 of record CM028131.1, on the reverse strand, counting down.
GTCCGCTGACTCAAATCCCTTTCTGTGACTGCTGTTTCATAATCTGCCTCAATAAAAACTCAGGGGACAGCTAAAGTGTTCTGAACTGCGCTAGTGACTATCCCTGTAGAATGCAGAAAAGACAAGGGTAAGAACTCTGTCTAAATGCATGAGCCCCTGCTGGAGACTGACAACCTCCGAGGCTGGAGCAGGCCGACAGAAATGTGCAGCTTCTCTTTTCATGTGTCTCTTACCCCTGCCATCTTTAATCATTTGGCTCCCCCCAAATCTTTAACTAGACTACTCCCTGCAACGCTTTGAGAGTCCTGTAACCCTTCCTTAGAAATCTCTAGAAAGAGAAGAGCCACACACACCCCAAATCCACTTGGAATCAGCACAAAGCCTTGCCACCTAACACCTATTCACCAAGACTACGTCACTCCCCCCCCAAATACTTCAAAGCTATTAGCTGCTCATCTCCCTGCTCTGACATTTAGGCCGAAATCTCTAATTAAAACCTTAACGATTAAAAATCTGCACCACATCACGCTGGCTACAATGACAGATCAATAATTTAACAAAATATAATCCTACAACAGTTTATTTTGTTGGACTGCAGTCCCAACGGGCTCCCCAAAGTCATTATCTAAATGTGAGCAGAAGATGTTTGGCAGGCCTGGGACTGAATTTATCAATTACCTTGTAATCAGAGAAGCAGAGGGCTCTGGCCAGCATATCAGCCATATTAGAAGGTGGTTACAATAGACTGTACAATACCACCAAATATTTTATGATAAATGGCTTTGCACTGCCTGTCATTTTTCTCCCAGTCACTTTAATCAATAAGGGAAAAGGTGAATTGCTATTGATCTTTCTAACACCTCTCAACAACACTATACAAATTACCCAACAAAAAGAAGGTGGGAACAATGACTGGGGCTCCACGGTCGAGGCTACTTACTGACAGACCGGCAATTTTTGGGAACCAGCAGCTACCTTACAGATTTAATTCCATATAAACAGTTCTCACAGTGGGAGGCAGAGCTACAGAGAATGGTGTGTGTGTGTGTTTACTTTAATGTTACATTGAACTGTCTGAGTCACACTCCACAAGGTTGCAAAGGGTTGGAAAGTAGATCTGTGGGTTTTTATAAAACAAAATGCAGTGCTTGACCCAGTTGTGGGTTATAAAGCCACCTCGGAGACTGGGGTTCAGGTGCTGGCTCCGAAATCGTACTCTAGGACTTGCTGTGGGGTGGTGGGGAAGAGTGTCTGGATTTATTTATTTTAGAATTTTTGGCTGGGGACGGTACACTGAGCCAAATCTCATTTCCAGGTGCGACCCAGCTGCACAGGGAGGTTACGCGACTTGCTCAGAAGCCAGCCCAATGGGCCAGCGGTGGCGCATCATGCTGCCCTGCACATAACCCAGGTTCATACACAAACTTGAGTTGCCAGGCCAGGAGGCTGATCATGCTGGGGAAATTGCCATGCAGCAGCTGGGGAGGGTCAGCAGCAAGCTCCGGCGCCACAGCGACCCCTGCAGCTGGGCCAGGGAGCTAGCTCCCGCCACTGAGTCTACTGTGTGTATGCGAGGCTACCAAGCCAGCAGCACTCATGTCAGGGGAGTCAGGAGGGACCTACACAAGGGGCCAGAAAACCTCAAATTTGTATATATGACTGTCTTGATTCTGGTACTCCCTGGTGTTCTAGTACTTGCTGGTACTGGATCATAGTTCGTCCAGTGAACTGACTTGGTGGAGGGGGTGTCTCCTTAGAGACCCTGCTGTGAAGGGTAAGCTGTGGGGATAGCCAGTGGGTTAATGGGGTCCAGGGTGTCTGGGGAGGATGCAGGCCTGGAAAAGGTACATCCCTAGGATCAGGGTATATTTGTAGGAAGACATAAGAAGCCAGGGAGAATAAAACCATTTTTGCTCAGGGTCATACAGTACGCAAACGACAGTTGTGGGTTTCAAACCCACGTTTGCTAGGTCTCCATTTCATAGCTTGGTGCTAAAACCTCTAGGTTATATAGTGCCTGTTTTCTTTTTTATTCCTATTTATTGAAAGAACATTCAGGAATAGGTGCAGGAACACAAACAACTGTCCAGCACTACACTGTATAAAACACACAAGAAAGAGAACAGTAAGGTAACATTCAATGAAATTATGATATATGAATCCCCTGTAAGTTGTTAAATTACTCAGCAAGAATTACTGGGAGTGCTGTTCTGGCATCAGCCCCAGTACATGGTTACTCTACTGTTGCCCTTCTGTTAAACGTCATTTAATTCCATTTCTCTACCCCTGTTGTGGACTGGTTCTGTAGCTACCTGTCAAACAGGTCGTAAGCTGTCAAATTTAACTCCTCCCTGTCCAACATGTCTACTATCAACCTTGGGGTCCCCCAGGGCTCTATCCTTGGGCCCCTTCTATTCTCAATTTTTATCAACAATGCAGCTGAGGTCCTGGAATCCTGCTCAGCTATTCTCTACGCTGATGACCTGATCATCTACACTAGTTCTTCTAGTATTGCCTGCATAAACACATCACTTACTTCAGACTTCAGTAAGGTCTTAGACTGGCTACTAGACCGTAAGCTTGTACTAAATGAAAAGAAAACTAAAGCCATGCTCCTAGGTTCTGCACCGAGGATTAAGACCTGTTCTAGTTTGCTGGAGGTTCTTCACCCAGGAGGATTTCCACTTGAAAATGTTACTTCCTTCAAGTACCTTGGGATCCTCCTGGACCAGTCCCTAGTTTTAATCTTCACATTCAGTCCTCGTGCAAAGCTATAAACTCGAAACTAGGGTAGCTTACAAAGCGAGCTACATGCTTACCCCTCGGCCAAATTAGCAATTGCCGGGAAATATTCTCTCAACACTTACCTACTGGTGCCCTCCTATTCTTACCTCTGCCCACAAAACCTCCTACTAAAATGGGACGTAACTTATAACAATATATGCCGATTTGTCTCTTCGTCACCTCGACTCAAACATCACTGCCTTCTTTATAAGGATCTGAATTGGCTCTCACCCTCTGCCAGTAGACAATACTACCTTGGATCACTAATGGACTCGATCATCTGGGAAAAAAAACCGTCCCAGCTGGCGGCGTTGCTGGTCCCTCAACCATCCTCCCGTGGCCTGCGATCAGCTGACAAATCCTTGCTCTATGTTCCGAGATGTCGGACGACTAAAGGCACAGGGGCCTTCCAGTTCTCTGCTCCCAGGCTATGGAATGCTCTTCCACTCAACCTCCGGCTGTCTCAGTCTCACTTTAGATTTAAAAGTGAATGTCGTCGTTATCTATCCTTAGCTGATGCTTGTACATGCTTTGACCCAACCTGAAGCTCCCGAGACTTACCAGTAATGTCACCCCTGCTCTAATCCAGCTCCAAGACTGTCTCCTCTTCCCCTCCCCATATTTTTCCTTCTCTTTGTAAATAACTTCTTGACTACTAGTTCTCTTCCTTCTTGAATCTTGTTGCTGACCATCCACTGCTGTTTTGCCAATTACCACCCCTTACCTTCCTTCTGTCAGTCTTTCTTGTTATATTTGAACATTCCTCACATTTCTCTCTATATAACCTTACTATCTTATTAACCCTTTCACGCCACAGGTCGGGTCCATGGTTTCTGCACTTATTATATATCTTACTGCCATTATCTGTACAATGCTTGCCATTATTTTTTGTTGTTTCTACCCATTGTATTTTGTAGCACTGCTGTACTGTTCCTCTATTTGTACTATTGTACCCATGTTGCTGTTGTTCAACTGTTCTCCTTTTGTTGTACTCTCCCAGGTCGTGCCTGAAAATAGTCATTTTATGGCTAGTGCACCTACCCGGTTAACAAAAACTAAATAAATAAATAAATAAATAAATTTATGGGATGAAGTTCAGGTCCCATTCATATATGTACACAATCCCCCTTAGTCATTTGGTAACAAAATAATGGGAGACATATACCCGATGTGTTAGTTGCTCCATTTTGTCAATTTCCTGGAGAGGGCATCTATTGACAACCATCGGTGAGTTGCGCTGCAACCATCAAGACTTGCCAAAGATATGTAGAGTCCCTGCCTCTGACAGTATCCGGGAATACTCCAAGTATTGCATGTTCTACTGACAAGGACACAGCGAGGTGAAACATCTCCCGATGCCACAAACTGTACAAGGTGTTAGCTGTTCTGAACACTTGAGAGTAATGTATTTAATATAACACAGGGGTTACCACTTTTGAAAAAAAATGCTCATTCAGTGATTACATGAACGTGTTTTCCCATTACAACAGATGCTGAACTGTGGAGTAAACAAAAGCTGTGTTTACACAGGCGAAGAATGGCTGCTGTAGTCTGGTTGTCCCTGCTCCTGCCATACCTATGCAATTTACGCATCTACAAGATCCTTATCAGCGCTCATACAAGTCATGCTGGAGAGGGGCTATGAACTGGGGATGGGGGTGTGTGTTGGGTGATGGTGGAAGATGGCATTCCAACATGAGATCTCACCCCCTCAAACAATCCATGCTGCGGTGATGGCGCGTCAACCTCCTTATGGCCCCTGACCCAAAAACAAACGGAGCAGACCTGGTCGCTGTCCCTCAAACTAAATGGCAAGGGACCTCAGTTGATGTTGGTGCTCTGCTCCCCTGCATTTCCTGTTTATAGTGCAGGAATCATGGCAGCCACAGCGGAGAATCATGGGATGTGCTCGTGTTGGAGCGATGAGAACGGTGCTGCCAGTCCACATGGCAGCTTACACCGTTCACACAGCTGTGCATCACCATCTCTGCTGAGGCTTCAGGAGCGGAATAAAGAGGGACTTACCATGAATGGGTAAGGGCCCCCACTGCCACATCTGCACTGCAGCAACCCAAGTGCTCGGGCTGTGGCATTGCAAATGTGTCAGTGTAACGGCAGTGTAAACGTGGCAAAAGATACTGGGTCCGGTTCACAAACGTGTTGGGAATGCCGCAAGCCCGAGGTGCGCCAAACATGTGGTGCAAGGGGCTTGTAGCATTCCCCAGTCAATGATCGGGATTCTCGATCCCGTGAGCAACAACTGCTGCAAGTTAGACCAGCTTTTGCTAGTCTAACTTGCAGCAATCTTGGGACTCTTTTTTTATGGTGCTTGCACCAAGTATTTGGCGCAAGCTGCCATAAAGTGGGAAGAGTCATAAATGCGACCGATCTTCTTGAATTGGGTGCAAGTTGCAGCAATGTGTTTGATGCAAAAATGGGTTTGACGCGGGGCTTAATGCAAGCAAGCTCTGCGTCAACCTTCATAAATCAGACCCGCTGTTTCAACTGTGGGACAAAACTGTGGTGAAAGGCACTGAGATTAAAAAAGAAAACTACCAGTTTTAAAACAGCAGCTGTGTGTGCTCATGCCATAATGAAAGTTGTTTGGTTGACAGATTTAGGGGGAAAATTTCATTATTTGTGACTTTGTTGAATTAATCAACAGATTTGAGTTCTAAAAGTCATTCTTAAAGGGCAAATCCCCTCAAACTGTGTAGTCTGTAGATATGAACAATGATTCCGTCTTGCATCTCCCTAATTCCATCCTAATTTAAGTATAAATGAGGTTGCTTCACTTTATTCTGCCCTGGTGTGAAAACCTGCTTGACTCCATTGCAAAGGTCATGACCCAACTCTTGTAAGTCATCCTGGAATTTGATGATGTTTTAGTGCTAAAGCCTGCAGTAGTTATACTGTATTAGTCAGTGCTACTGCTGTGCTCTGGAGTCCCTATGTCCTTCTCTTATGCTGGCCATGAAACTTTTTAAGGTATTTATTCAATCAATCTTGGATTACAATACCTATGAGCAGGAAACTGCTCTTTTACAAAGGTTCCACGTTGTAAGGGTGTGAACACATACAATGGGGGCTAAAGAATAGCTAGCTAACTGATTATACACAGAAGATGTGATTAGGTAACTGAGAGGATTTTAACACAGGAATTAAACAAGTCACAGGAGCAGCCTAGCTAGCATTGTCAGGTCAAAGATGGGATACTAGCATACCAGAAGGAGAGCAGGTAAGGAAGTGGGGGGTGATGGGGGAGTTGAGGCGTGTTGCCTAGGTGAGGGAGAAAGGGGACAGGAAAAGTGCTCATTCATGAGGGTCAGAGGAACTCCGGGGGGGGGGGGGGAGTAGGACCCTAGTGGGAGGTAGGAGAAGGGTGGCATTATACTGGTGGAGAACAGACCATATTCAGGGGTCAGAGGGACAAGGAGCATTTAACTGGTGCAGTCACAGCAACTTTTCTTCAGCAGGTGTCATCTTAATTGGATTTTGAAAGGACCCAGTCTTGGTGTGGTGGCAAGATCAGTTCCGAGGTTGCTGAGCCAGAGTGGAGCATGACCGCTGCCCTTGCGAAGTTTTGCATCTTGGTACAGTGAGAAGCTAATGGTCAGAGTTTCTAGTACGACGTGAACCTGAGAATAAGCTTAACAGGTTTGTGATTCCAGGAGGTTCCAGGCCAAGAAGTGTTTTTTGGCTAATAGGCAAGTTTGATAGTGTATTCTATTATTAAGTTGTAGCCACCCAGCTTGCTCATAAAGATCATAGGTGTGCCTTAGTCGGGGAGAACTGGTGAGCAGCTGTAAATAACCAGTCCATAGTCAAGAACAGAAACAACTGAGCTATGGATTGCGGTTCTTAGGGCTTCAGGTGTCAGGCATCGCTTGAGTCTGTGTAGGAGCCCAATTCTCAAGTTGACAGTTTTGGCCACACCCTCAATGTGCTCTGCGTAGGAGAGGGAACAGTCCAGCGTTACCCCCAGGTATTTAAAGTGTTCAACTTGTTCAAGTGGCACTCCTGCACAGTTACTAATATTTAGAGATTGTGATTTGTGCTTGCCTCTAGCACCACTAAAAAGCATCACCTTTGTCTTTTTGTAGTTCAGCACCAGTTTGTGTGCTCCGAACCAGTCCTCGACTTGTTCGAAAGCAAGTTGTAGCTGATTTTTCAGGCTGGGAGGGTCCTGATGGGTAGCATAGATTACAGCGTCATCTGCGTAGAGTAGCATCTGTTGATTACAGGATCGGGGTAGGTCATTTAAGACGATGCGAAAGAGAAGGGGCCCTAGTATTGATCCCTGGGGTACCCTGCAGTGAACTGGTAGGAGCCCAGATGTGGTGTTTCCAAACCTTACCTGCTGAGAATGATTAGCCAAGTAGCTTTTGAACCACTTTTTGGCACACTTAGAGAGGCCTACAGAGGTGAATTGTTATAGCAGTAGAGAGTGACTGACCGTGTCAAAAGCCTTAGTTAGATCAATAAAGGCTGTACCTACGAGGCTGCCATGGTCCAGTGAGTTCTGTATGCAACTGGTGAATTCCAGCCGAGCAGTGGTGGTACTGTGCTCTTTTCGAAATCCATGATGCTCCAGGCACTGGATACTGTATTGATCAAGGTATTCCCCCAGCTGATCTGCAACTATGCGCTCCAGAGCTTTTGACAGGGGAAGAAGGATAGAAATAGGCCTGTAGTTGGCATGCAATGCCCGGTCACCACTCTTATGCACAGGAGTTACCAGGGCTGACTTCCAAACATGGGGGAATTGAGCCAGTTGTAGGGATAGGTTCAGCAGTTTAGTAAGGGGCACTAAAATCTCTTCAAGTGTAAGGGAGACAAATTTTAGATCAAGGGTGTCACCGCTTTTCCTAGATTTTCCAAGCACCTTGCGAATGTACTTTCTAGCTTGATTGTGGGTGACTGATCTGAAACAGAATGGGGGTGTGACTGACTAGGTTCCGGGCTTCAGCCGCTGATGGGACTGGATTCCTCGAAAAAACTGTGTGGGAGAACACTACTCAAGTCAGTAAATGCTTTGCTAAACGTATTGGCAATAGTCAGCAAGAGTAGGAGCACAGTTAATGTTGAGCATGCACGGTGCCTCTTTTATGTCTTTCCCAGGAACATCCTTTAAGTTGTTCCAAAAGTTCTTGCTACTGCCCCATTAGTTTTTTAATGCTTCCCTAAAGTGGTTGTTTTTTGTGCAGCAGATAGCACGGGTGCAGTCATTCCATAATCTTCTGTACTCCTGGAGGTCAGATTAATTGCCACAGTTCTTTGTCATGAGCTGGCCCTGTTTTTTATGTGGCCAATTAATTCAGGTGTAATCCAAGGGCTGTTTCTTCCTCTGATCTTTGTCTTCTGTACTGGAGCATGGCAGTCACAGGCAGCATTGAATTGTTTGATGAACCGCCGGTGCTCAAGTGCTATTTCTATATCTTCCATCGTATAAAGAAAGCTATAGTAAGTGCCTGCTGTTTTCTGCAGTTTAAAGTGCATCTGAGTTAGAAAAAAATACTTTTAGAGAATACAAGGCACAAGACATGTAACAGAGCTGAGAGTATAACTTCTGCTGGTTTGTGCAGATACGCATCCTCAACTCCCATGATGCCATGCAAGAGTGGAGTCATGACCTTTGCAATGGAGTCAAACAGGTTTCCACAGAAGGGCAGAACAGAGTGAAGCAGCCTCATTATATTCAAATTAGGATGAATTTGGGGGGATGTGAGAGAGGGAATCATTGTTCATGACTACAAACTACACAGGCACACAGAGAACAAGTTGAGGGGACTTTCCCTTAAAGAGCAACTTTCATGGTCCTTTTGACTTTCATAGCCCCCCCCAAAGAAAATCACAGTAGTAAGTGCGGTAAACACCAGTATAGAGGTGGCGATAGGGAGAAGGGCAGGGGTAAATGGGGAAAGTGACAAAGGCAAGAAGGACAGGGATGGGGCAAAAAGGAGTAAGGCCATCAGTAAATGGAGGGTAATGAGTACCAATGCCCGTAGTCTGGGCAACAAGCTCCCTTGAGCTGGTGGCCTTGATGGAAGAGGGATACCTGGATATCGTAGCAGTCACAGAAACATGGTACACAGAGAACCATGACTGGGATGTTAACATACCAGGGTACATAACCTACAGAAGAGACAGGCAGGGGAGAAGAGGGGGAGGAGTAGCTCTCTATGTAAAGGAAGGGATAAAAGCAACTGAACAAAAGAGTAAACAGGGAGGAGAGGAGGCACTTTGGGTCACCTTGGAGACTGGAAAGGCACTGCAATCAGCACAGGGTTGTGTACAGACCCCCATGTCAGGGAGGGAATGGACAAGGATATGATAGAAGGCATTCTTAGGATGGCAGAGAAAGGGGAGATACCGTTGGTGGGAGACCTGAATATGCCAGATGTTAACTGGAGCACATTTGCTGCAGCCACATCCAAGAGCAGGGCCATTCTCGATGCCCTACAGGTGGCAGGCCTCAGACAGCTAGTTTCAGAACCCACTCAAGAGGGAGCAATCTTAGACCTCGTACTCTCAAATGGAGGCAGTGAGAGGATCTCAGATCTAGAAGTGGGTTGCCAACTGGGAACAAGTGACCATCAAACAGTGTGGTTCACGTTAAACTCAGCTACAGAGTCAAGCCATACAAAAGTGAGGGTACTGAACTTCAGGAGGGCTGACTTTGGCAAGATGGGAGAGTGCCTCAGAAAAGCACTAGCAAACAGGCTAGAAGGAGGGGTGGAGCAACAATGGGGAATCATCAAAACTGTCATCACAGAGGCAACAAGCCTTTGTGTGAAGCAAATAAACAAATCAAAATGAAAGAAAAAGCCACTATGGTTCTCAAAAGAGGTGGCTAGGAAAGTCAGGAGAAAAGATAGCATTCAGGAGTATAAGGAAACACAGAAGGAGCAGGACAGAGAGCTGTACCAGTTAAGGCAGAAGGAAGCAGGAGGAAGTCAGAATAGCAAAAGCCCAAACTGAGGAAAAGATAGCCAACTCTGTTAAGAAGGGGATAAAACATTTTATAGGTACATCAGAGAGGCGAGAAAGACAAAGGGAGGGATAGTGAGGCTGAATAGAATGAATGGTGGGTGGGCAGAGGGGACAATGAAAAGCAGGGATACTGAACGAATATTTCTGCTCAGTATTCACAAAGAGGAGGCGAAGTGCCTAATCCAATTAAAAGAAGCACTCTTGATAGGAAAGTCGATCCCAGCCCTTTCAGAGAAGGGAGCGTTCTGCAGGAACTCCTAAAACTGAAGGTGGACAAAGCAATGGGGCCTGATGGAATGCACCCAGAATTCTAAAGGAATTAAGGGGGAACTAGTGAAACCACTGACTACTCTTTTTAATAAATCATGGGAGGATGGTGAGGTACCCGAGGAACTGGAGGAAGGCAGATATGATTCCCCTTTACAAAAGTGGGGCCAAGACAGAGGCAGGAAACTATAGACCTGTCAGTTTGACCTCTGCGGTAGGGCAGGAAGAAATAGGCTGTTGGTTAACTAGGATCTGCGGCCTATCCTGTAGGTAGGGAAATGGGCAGACTGGGTGGGCCAAGTGGTCCTCATCTGCCATCAAAGTCTGTTTCTATGCATAAATTACCCCTTCCTGCATTGATTCTGGAATTATATTTCATTACTGTGTGCTGCAGTTAGTTTTTTGCATTCTGAGGTGCTAAAAACTGCAGGGTGTACCAGAGCTTCTATAGCGAGCCTGGTTTTGCTCTCGATCCAGGGTTGTCCTGCTGACATCACTACAGGGCAGAGTCAATTTAACAAAAAAGAAACAAACTAACAAGGCATTTAGATTTTGGCATAAAACATTGCTTGGGTAAGGAGAAACACAGTGGCCTGGATATTCAAAGGGGTTGCGTCTGGCGCAACCCTGCATTGCGCCCCAGCTGGATATTGAAAGGCTGCCTGGCACAGCGCAGCTCCCACGATGCTGCGGCGCCTTGTGTAATGATATGCAGGCGCAGAAGCAGGCGTGCCCACGCATATGCTGCACATCCCGATATTCAGCCCGGGATGTGTGGCGCGATATGCTGGTGCAACCCCTGCATTGCGCTGCACAGGAGGGCTCAAAGTTGAGCCCTTGCACAGTAGGAACAACTCTAGGTCACCCAAAGGCAGGCTGCAGTATTGCACGGTGCAACACAACAGCCCAGCCGTGGGTTGCCACCTACCCACCCGGAACACCATCCACAAGCACACACTGACCCTGGACCCCCCGCATGTAGCCGCAATCACGCGTAAATGTTTAAACAGAAATCCCTGGTAGTCTAGTAGCCCCCCAGTTCCGGATTCCCCGATAAATATAATACATGACCATCCCTGGTGGTCTAGTGGAACCCGCCCGCCCATTGCCGCGATCGATGATAGCACAAATTAAAACATTCCCTGGTAGTCTAGTGGACCCCCCTCCTATGTCCTCGATCGCGGTCAAAGTTTTAGAAACCAATCCCTGGTAGTCCAGTGGTACCCCCCACCTCCTGATGCCCCAATGGATGTAGAAAAATACAGTCCCTGGTGGTCTAGTGGACCCCCCTCCCTCCCGGGTCCCCGATCGCGGAAAATTGACCACATGTAATTCCCTGGTGATCCAGTGGCACCCCCACCCACAAGACCCCTCACCCCCCCATCCCTGTCATCGGCGGGCAGCTGCATCCCGCCTGCATACTGCCTGCCGAATGACAGGTACAGTATGGGCTGTAAGTCCATTGGTCCCCTGTGGACCAATGGGCTTGCAGGGCATACTGTACTAGACAGTCCTAAATATGTGAATGAAGCCCATATTGTACCTGTCATTCAGCGGGTGGCTGGGCAGTACAGCTGCCCACCCATGATTTGGGGACAGGGTGGGCGAGGGGTCTTGTAGGTGGAGGTGCCACTGGATCACCAGGGAATTACGTGAGCGTGATTTACCGCAATCAGGGACCCGGGAGGAAGGGGGGGGGTCCAGTAGACCACCAGAGACGGTCATATTTACTAATGTCGGAGAATCAGGGACTTGGCTGGGAAGGGGGCCCGCCAGACCACCAGGGATGGTCATGTATTCTATTTATCAGGGAACTGGGGACTGGGGGGGGCACTAGACTACCAGGGATTTCTTTTTACACATATGCCGCGTGATCGTTTCTACCGGGCAGGAGATGCCCTGGGATCCCCACAGCACACGTCATGCTGTGCAGGGTGCCAGGCAGAAGTCGCCGGGCTGCCCTGCGCAAGGCATGCAAATGGGGCCATAATGACATGCAAATGGCCCCATTTGCGACTTGAATATATTATGGCCTCATCCCTGTTCATAGTTCTATACGACTGCATTTTTACTTAAAGAAACATCATTCCAATATTTTGGGGATTGATCTTGACCCCACAGTGATTCTTCTCTGCGTGTATCAAATGTTACTGAATCAGGCCTATTAACACAGACTTAGAAACAATTAATGACAAAATCACACCAAGCAACTGCCCAGGGAATACTGATCCCAAAATTGGAGTATGGCTCTGTGTTTCTCCTGTAGTTTCCTCTGGCGTTCATTCCAGCTTCAATGTCATTTACATTAACATGTCGATTTACCCACTCAACTGACTGCTCGGCACACCACCGTATCCTATATAATGACCTGGGATGGATGTCTCCTAATGGTGCGCAGAGAATATCACGGAGGTCAGATACTGGCAGATACCACCAGTTTTGCAGAATGTCAGATGCCGTCAGATACTGATGGCATCTGACCATGGATCCGACCACATCCAAAGGATCCAAAGTTCTGACACCTGGACACAAACATCTGACCAAGTCCAACTTTGGATCCCCCAAGCCTACTGGGGATCTGAAATACAGGCTTGGTGGGATGGGGGTTGAATCTGGGGGATGAATAGCGGGGATATTCATCGGAGGGTGCTCAGATCCCTCAGAGCACTATCCGACTACCACAAACATTTCCTGCTTCCAAAAAAATGATGATCTTTCTACCTGGGCTGTTTCACAAAGAAAATCTTAAGAAATTAAACTCCTATTTCTCGCTTCCAAATGTTTCATAAGCATTCAGATTTCATAACTTAAGATTTAATGAAAAAATTAAGCTGACCGAGCTGAAGCATCAACGAATATGGGACACAGTGCATTTTTTCTTTTATGCTCTCAAATTCCAGAATAAATTACATGAGAACATTAATTCTGCCATTAACTGGGATCAATTCTAAGTCAATCTCAGGAATCCTCTTTTTATCTCAGTGTCTTGTATCTGCTTTATCTGAAAATTGATGTTCACTGTTTTATTTAATAATCCTACATCTGTTCTACATTTATCATCTGTGAACCATTGTTAATTGTCAGGTCATGCCTGGAAATATGCATTCTTTTGTCTCGTAAATAAATATATAACACTACGGAAAGATCCCTGGCTTCTCACCAGCATCAGAACAAAGCATAACTCAGAAGCACTCCCAAGGACAATATCGAACAATAAGAGGTTTTCATTCAAAATATGGTTCATTTCAACAACTACAACAAAACTCCCTGAAGTCAAGAGTCCCCAGACTTGTTCCTTTTATGTACCCATTAAGTATGCTGCTGGGTCACTAAATTATACACTCTATCCTCCCGCCAATCTGACTCAAACTAGCAGAGTACAATTTCCACCTGCACAGCCACATCACAGTTTGTTGTGATGACCCTTCTTATGACACTGCAGCAATCACAGTCCATTACTCACTGCACTACAAAGCAGGTTCAGGGAATGCTTATGTCCAAGAGGCAAATAAGGATTGCAAGGACAGGCCTGGATGTTAGCAGGATGCAATATTTAGACGGAAACAAAAATAAATAGTTGGATGAAGCTACTTGCAAAGACTGGGTTTGTAGTACGGTGGCATGCTTTGGTGCATCGGTGTTACTGGATTGAGGCATACAGAGGAAGGAGACAATCTAAACAACTTTCACATGCAAACACAAGGGGCTCCACATACATTCGCAAGGCACTTTTGCAAAGCGACTGCAATGACCACTTAGTGGCAAGTCCCTTGTTCTGCACCCCATTCTGCTATGGGCACAAGCCTTTTTACACCCCATTCTGCTATGGGTCACAAGCCTTTTTACACCCCATTCTGCTATGGGGCACAAGCCTTTTTACACCCCATTCTGCTATGGGCACAAGCCTTTTTACACCCCATTCTGCTATGGGTCACAAGCCTTTTTACACCCCATTCTGCTATGGGGCACAACAGCTTTTTTACTGTGCACTTGCTCTTGACATTTTGACCATGCAGGGAAAGGGACATGGGGCTCTATACAAATAGCCCAGTGGGCCACCTCGTGAGGGAGGTCGCAGAGTATAGCAACACCCCTGCCTGTACAACTGCTAGAGCCAGACGGTAAGGGACTTGGAAAGTATTGACCATGTGAGGAGGAGACCGAGAAGGGCAGAGATAGTTGTGGGACTGGTTTGTAAAAGGCAGCCACAGTGGAACGGAGCTTGGGGAGGGGGGGTCCACTGGACCATCAGGAACTACTAAACGGATACACAGCAACATTTTATTTATTTTATTTTAGTCTTTGGTAACCGGGTAAGGCCCAGTAGGCACAAGTGCCTGTTTTCAGGGGTGACCTGGGAGCACTGGGCGGTTAAGTGATGTGCTCAGAGTCACACAGTATGCAAGTGGAGGTTGTGAGAATCAAACCAAGGTCTGGTCTGCTGGATGTACCAAGCTCATCACAGCCACTGAGTCAGCAACAGAAAGGAAATAAGAAAATTCATAATGCCAGCAGCCCACAAGCTAGCCACAAGGCACAGGTGGAGCAGGTGAGGAGACATGAGGCAGTAGTGCCTCTGCCCACAGCCTCGAGCCATGACTTACTGCAGCCATACAATGCTCAGACCCTAGTGGGTGGTACATGCCAGTATGTGAGGTGGCAAATGGAATTTCATAAGGGACCGTTTAATATCTCAAAGCACTGTACAATATATTATAACGTGGGTTTGAGCAGCGTGCCACACGATCTGTCTCCCCGCAGCGCGCAGCCATGGATTCAGCAGCCTTGTTAATCCACGGTTCCATGGAGGGAGTCGAGTGCTGTGCCGCTGGCTCTCGTTAGCTGTAGGCATCAGTGACAGCAAGAGGTAGCCATCGGCAATTCCAAATGAGTGAGTAGGACACAGTGTACAGTGAGTGGATACAACTGTACTAGAGTCCTGTAATCAGTTCTGCATAGTTTAGTCGTTCACATACATACCAGGAGCTGGATGTCCATAAGCTAAACCGCACAGCTCTGTATCCACCAGTGGAGTGCTCTGTGCCACGAAGGTAATTTTCCCACAGCGAGATGTACCCTTCCCCCTCCACAGCAAGGAGCTAACGTCCGTAGTGAGATCAGCACACATCCTGAAACCGTTGCTTAAACTGTAAAATAATCAATGAAGACATGCTTCCACTGTGCCCAACATCAGATGTGGAAGCCCACAGACATGCACATATCAAATCGGGTGCCCCGCCATCCCCATGCCAATGTACATCCTCCTCTCACGTCATGGTCTTTATCTCCTGATGCATGCCCCCCCAAAAGTGATCAGTGCAAGTTTCCTGGCAGTTACTGACACAATTGTCCTCTCCCAATGGCAACCATGCCCCTTCTACCAGCCATCTCCAGCTCTATGCTGTCACTGAGTTGACGGTGCCCCCAGCCCAGAACAGCAGCAGCGACGCAGGGAGCGGAGAGAGAGAGTCCGAGACCGAGCAGCGAGGGCGAAGATATGAAATGCAAAAACTGCTCCTGCTGGCCCTGAGCTCACTATGTTGCGGCATGGATTGACTGTACACGCAGAAACAGGTAACGTTACAGTGAGTCTGTATTGGTCATTCCGATACAGACCACTTGGTGTAAAATGGCCTAAAGAGAGAGAGAGACCAGTGAGAGTGAGATTGCCCTTGCGGTCTGGTCAATACATCCTGCAAGTGAGATTGCCGAGGCTCCGTTTACAGGAGAGTCAGGCAGTGACAGCGAGCGGGGCACCTACTTGTCATCTCTGAGTTACATATGCAAGTGTGGGTGTATGTGTGTGTGTGTGGGGGGGGGCACATACAATTAACATCGTGAGACAGGAACCAGACATTATTATGCACAAGAAATGTCACAGATCGTGTCAGTGCTGTATGTGTGACATTTCTATGCGCATAACAACAATGACATATGCATTATTTCTTAGGGACTATTTTGCAAGGTGGCAGGATACAGTACCTTTCTTGGCATTTGAACAGGGGGAAACCCCTTTTGGTGTGTTTTTCCTTCTTCGTCACATAACCCATGTTATAAGTCAATAACCCACTCCAGGGTATGGGGTTATTGGGGATTAATCAACACCCCAGGTGCTGTGAGGACACCCGGCCTACAGCCTCGTGCCTCACAGTGCACCCGGGATGTTAATTAATCCACAATAACCGCATACCCTGGAGTGGGTTATTGCTTACATAACTAATATATACATCAGCAATTAACAAAAAAGAAGAAACAGCAGCAACTACACACTAAACAAAAGGAAACAGTACTGATGAAGTTATATTGCCAGGGAAGGCCATGTTTACAAGCCACATCTTTACCTCCCCTCTGAAGTGACACTCTGAGATTATTACTTGGATATGAGGAGGGAAGGCATTCCAGAGAATGGGGTCACACAGAAAATGATCTGCCTCCCCCGCTGATTTTAATCTAGAATGGGGGACACTTAGCCCCAGATCTCTAGAACAAAGGGCCCTATCAGAGCCGGTGGGGAGGGAGGGCGCACCCAGAAAATAGCAAAGGTAGGTGATACACTAACATCTGGTGGGATCACTATGCCTTAAGTCACTAGAGTGATACCACCCCCAACCCCCAGCAACTAAGGCAATTTTCTGCATATGGCACTTTTTGGCTGTAGTGCAATGGGATGCTAGTTGGCATCTTGAATCTGTACCAATAGAACTTGCTTGACCCAGAACAGAAAGAAAAAACCCTGGTACAGTTTAAATGAGACTTGGGACCACAAATCTGATTGCAAGTAGAGTGTGCACTGCACTACTAATGCATGGAAGATGAGGACCCTCCAGAGGCAGCTCAGTGGTGCAAAGCAGTGGGTAACCTTCCTGGCTGGCTGCTGGCCCAGATTTGCACCCTGAATCTGACAAGCTAAAAGTAAAGACTGGCAGGGAGCATCTGCACAGCCACTCTCCTCCCAAACTGTGCAGATATCAGCGCCATCCTGCAGAGGCACCTTGATGAACCGGCACCGGCCATGCTTAACCAGTATACTGTTACCAGTTCCCTTACCCCTTATCCAGCACACCAAGCCCTTGATGGGATACACTGTCCTATCCTACTAGGCCCTAGCTACGCCGAGGGGAGCCCAACAAGTCCAAGTCGGGAGGCGGACGGGAGCAAGGTGGTGGCTCAGTCAAGTAGGCAGTGGCCAAGATAGGGAAGGAAATGAAGGAAAATCCAGTACAGGAGTCACAGCAAGGATTACAACAACAAAAAAGAAACATCTCAAGGTACACAAAGCAGTTCTCAAGGAAGAAATCCAGCCCTGTCACTCACAAGACTGCTAAGACATTAGTGTCCTATTGATACCGCTCAACCTTTCATCTCTGAAATGTGCAAGTGCCACACACTCAAAATGTAACAGAAAATGGGATACTTGCCCTTGAAATATGACATATTAAACATGAGCAGGACCAAAAACGAAGGAAAACCATCCAGCCCTAATGAGTAACACCCAGCACTGGGTAGTGTGGAGGGCATAATTTATAGTCAAACGTTAAAAATAGCATGGTTGCAATAGCCATTGTGGGAAGGAATGAACTGGACAGACCACTCGTTTCTGATGTAACTGGGAATATTTGATTAGCACCTTTCCTGCTGCTCATTAACAGCAGACAGTGTTTGTAAAGGTTGACTGAATGCCACACCAATACATTGATTTGTACGGGGGAGGCTGTGTACAGAACACAAAGGGCTAGGAAATGATTTTTTCCCACTTGGTAACAAAAGCTTAGTGTTGTGGGTAGTGATAGGATATGGGGAAGTAAACAGGAAACCAAACTGACATACCAGCAGACCTCCGACTAGCTCAGCTAGAGAAGCTGCTCCTTTTTCTGGGACGTAGAGTCCTGGGTTTTGGAGCCATAGGACTGGAAGTTTAAATCCAGAGTCCTTGGGCTTTGGAAAAAAAAGAAGTGTTACTTACTAGTAGTTCATTATCTTAATGAGTATTTGCACCATAGAGCCACAGGCAACAAGACCCCACAGAAACCTAGAATGTTTGTCTTTAGTTGTTCAGTATGGAACTGACACTTTCATACTAAGTACACTACCTACATAATTTTGTCTTTGTATACCTTCTGTTATCGGTGTAAGTTCTTGGCTACAGTTACTGTCATTTACTTCCAATGTTATATGGGTTTACTTCTTCGTAGCACTTACCTGCTTTGTAACTCTTTAATGGTTAATGCCTGAAGACACTTGCAATGTAACCTGACACTTGTAATTGTTTCCTGACTATGTGACCTTTTTTTTTTTTACCTCCTTCCCTGGCTCCTGGTTGTCCACTCCTTCAGGCCACCTAGGCCCCCGATGGCACCCCATACCAGCCACCACCACCCCACATCACAGCCACCCCGGGAATCCAGTGTAACCCTTTGCGGATGGGTCCCCTCTTCTGAGGTGAAAAGGCTGGTGGGGGTCAGCCATCACTCCGGTCCGGGTGCGGAGCCCTGCGAAGGGTCAGGTCGTCATCCTGCAGCCCGGAGGGTTTCTTCCACCGTTTTTTCTCCCATTCCCTGCTGGGGGGCACACACAGCCAGACGGCATGCATGGAGGCGCACAATCATCTGCGGAAGTCCCGCAGCGCCCTCCCTTCCACTGGCGTCCCAGATCTGCACTACCCTCTGGCCTCCACCTGGGGGCAGTCATTCGGCAGGAGTGCCAGTCCTCCCTCCCTGGGACAGGAGAGCTGTTCTCCGGACACTTGGTCCTCTCCCTCCCCTGCCGACCCCCGGGGGACCATGCTCATTACCGAACATGGGTCACCGATGTGGCGCTAGTGTCACAGTATGACAACTGACAGTTTTCCTGTTTTTTCCCTACTGGTACACAGCCCACAAAACCAGGACTGGAGGCAATCCTTAATACCAGCACTGTGGTGCTGTAGAGGTGTGTATCAGAGTCTACAGGAAAAGTGGGATCATCAAGCAAGTATATGATGGACAATAAATAAAAAAATGAAAAAAAAGATGGTCTCATTTAGGCCTTACAAGAGTAGACAGTGTTCCTGTTTCACAAAGTCACACAAAGAACTCTAAATAACTAATCAGATTTAGTGCGATTGACCTGACCCTTCTGAAGCACTTGACACCTTTAAGATAAAAATGTTCTCTGACTTCACCACCTCAGAATGAAATCTGAGTGAATGTAATTCACTGGGATATCATGTTTAAACAAAAAGTATGAATTTTAATCAGACAGTAATTGCTGTTTTAAACCGTTTGATCGTAAAATGAGAATTTGGTTTAGAAATCTACAACTTGTGTTGTTCTATTCTGTAACATTCTCTCCGCTTCTACAGGACCAAAAATGCTTAGCAAAAATAAAGCTGAAAAGCTGCTGACCTGGTGTGTGAGCTATGCTGCTTAGATTATTACAAGCTTTGGGTTTAAATGCACCCTGGGTATTTGAAAAGGCCAGCATCTGTAGTGGTGTACACTGCTGAAGGATACAAACACTGACAAGCTTATATTGCATGCTGACCCTAATGGAACTGCAAGTACCGAGGCTGCAGTTTTTTTCTTTAAATTAAAAAAGAAAATCTTTTTAATTGCATGTGCTGCAGTTTCGAATTCAAAATCTAGATTTTGTTTTTTAATGGCAAAGAAGCAAAGTTGCTTTGCATTATGTCCTTTTCTAACATTTATTTTCAGTCTTCCTGTGCGAGACACTTTTTACTACTTTGGGTTTAAAATTCAGTTTTATGAACTGGGGGTCATTCAGACTTGGGGGGGGTGCAGTCCTTTATGGGGAGTCCTACATTAGTTTACAACTACTAAATTCAATAAATTAGTGCCACATGAGAAGCTACTACTACCCTTCCACTTTTCTTGAATTTAGTAATGATATATAATGACCTTGGCGGTTTCCATTTCCCCCCCTTTTTCAGTCCAGAGGAGGGGAACAGTAGTGAAGTTCTCTCACAACTGGGCATTTTTTAACTCATTTGCTCCCGGTAGCCATTTTGGGTTGGATCTAGCAATGAATGGTTCTGACATCATATGGCGTCTATGGGAACAAATGTTAACACAGTTACAGGACTGGCACACCTAGAGGCATTGGAATATCAAGAGTGCTACGAAAGCAGTGTAAAACCGGCAATCACCTTAATTTTAAGACACGTTCGTAGCTCTTTTGACAATCTACATCCTAACCTGTTTCCTTCTGGAATAACATATGAATGTAAATTAAGCTATGATAACAAACCCCTAGTGGGTTGGGCCCAAGGTGCAGCCATAAATCTTTAACCATTCGAGGGAGTGTAATCATCTCTGCTCCTGTCCTTCCTCAACTCTGAAACCCACACATGAGGAAAGACAGGGAAAGGGTGGAGGTGGTGCAGTGGAGGGTACGCAAAATGATTCGGGGCCAGCAAGAGAACAGTGTGGAGGACCTCTTCATGTAGACACTGGAGGCAAGAAGGGAGATGGGGATATACAATAGAAATGTACAGTTATCTGGCATCGCTATGCCTAATACCCAATTCTTTACTCTCTTTTTCCTCTACCACAGTTCCTGAAACCAGGAAGCAGGCTACTGTCTTCTTGCTCCCTAAAATAGTGATCCTTCTAGTAACTTCTGTCCTCTCTCTCTCCTTTCCATTATGGCTTAGATACAGGAACATCTTGTTCTCTCACAGCTATCTTCCTTGTGTAACCCCTAGATGGCGCTATCCCAGGGGCTACTACCCCTGCCTGATTTGCCACTAACAGGTTGAGGGGCCTGGATCCAATGGCGGGTGCCTCCACCCAGAGGTCAGGGTTTGCAATAGTTAAACTAACTTGGTCACAGCCCTCTGGGACACTGCAACCCCCTTTCTTCCCACTAGTGGCCCACACAATATATCAGAATTACCTTCACAGTATACACTTACCCCCAGGTCTGGTTCCGGCACTGGGACCTCCTGTGAAATGAGATACAGTGCAACAATCACAGTACAGTACTTTAACATAGACAAATACCTCAGGCAGTATAACTTTGCTGAAACAAGCAGCTCTGATTTATTTAGGGGATATAACAAGGACAGGGAAATCAGGTTAATTAGCTTATCACTCTAATAATCTACCTATGGCTCTGTGCACAGGCCTATCCCTATCAGTTACTGTCCCTGGGTACCCAAGCCCTAGTGGCTAGTCCAAACCGTGGCAGCTGGTAGGGCCCTTTCACAGAGAAAGGAGAATTAAACAGTCAGCAGTACAGTAATTCCATTTAGATTTAATGTGGCAATTCAACAGGAGCGACCCTGAATTAGTACTCCACGACCTCCAAATAAGATAGGGTCCTTCAATGTCAGCAGGGCTCACTTGAGGTACACAAACCTCTTCACACATCCATATAAAGAAACACTATACCAGGCAGGCTGCATCTGTATCCGATCGCAATTACTGCACAATGCCAGGAGAACACACAGCAGATTCAGTTCCTGACAGACCGAGTGTAATTTTCAGCAATTCCTCCAGTCTTCTACAGGGTGAGCCTGGTTTCTACTCTTCAGAGATCCTTTGATTCTTTTCACAGGACAGTTCAGTCCTAACAAGCTGCAGACGGAACTCTGGGCCTTACACACGTTTTTGACTAAAACTGCACACTGAAAAAGCACAGGGCTCCTTCCTTCTTCACTGCCAAAGCTCAACTGAACTCCAACTGACTGAAACGGCACTTCCTTTGAGTTCCTCCCAGTTCTTGACTGGATTGGCTGTCACTCACACAGACTGCTGCTGTTGGTCCAAAAAGGCACTGAAGTCTAAACTACATCTCCCAGAGTCACTGCCCATACAATCCTCTTGTGGCTGGCTCAGATTATGAGTCCAAGTTCTGATTCGTCAAGGCACCATTTAGAGCTAGCTTACCCCACACTGATTGGTCCAGTTCAGCAGTTCAAAACTAGAATGGGAACTAGCAGACACAGTTCTGACTGCAAGAAAGCAGGTTAGACAAACTGTAATTTCATTATTACCTAAATAATTTCTGGTAAACAGTTACATCTTTCAGATAGGTTCCTTTGCACTCCTAGTGACTGCAAAAATTAAGTGAATTGGCAGCAGCTCGGTGGTACTCAGAGAAGCACACAGTCCCCCATACAAACTAATTATGTCTGCAAGCAGACAGCTCTTAAAGACAGTACCAGAGGCTCTAAAAACACTCACTGATAAATGGCTTAAATGCCAAACACCATTCAGGCTTGGAGCATTCAAGCAAGCTCCTGGAAGTCTTTTGGGAACCCCCATTTGCAGGGGGGTTACACTTGACTCCTCCTCCTTTTCACACCTTTCCAGCTCGATTTCAGGAAATCCATCCCACTCCACTTCCACCTCCGGCTTACTGACTTCATTCTTCCAAGGGTGCCGGAAGATGGTAAAAGCTGAGGGGGCTGAGAATCAAAAAGGCACTTATGAGGGAACAAAGGGCACTTTTTCTACTAGTTTTTGCCATACAGAAATAAAAAGTGGAGGGGCTCCCGCCCCTTCCGCCCCCCCGGTTCCGGCACCTATGCATTCTTCCATATATGGACCAGGGTCTGATCACCTTCACCACCTTTGTCAATCTGGCTCAAGCTTCTGACACTGTGGCACACCCCCTCCTTCTGGACATGCTTAGAACAGTGGGCTTCTCTGCTTCCTCAGTAAGTTGGTTCCACTCCTACTTTGTAGGCAGGTCTCAAGATGTCCGGATCAGAAGCTCCCTATCCCCCACCACCCCCCATCTGTCAAGCATCCATCCAGAGTCTGTCTGTCTGTCCTGGGCTCCATTCTCTATTCTTGAATTACCTCCACTCTGTCCGTCCTGCTCTGTGTCCATTCATATGTTCATTGATGATACAGAGCTCTTTTGAATCTGACTCCTCATCCCATGATCCACTACCCGGCTACGGCATGATTTTGACATTTGGCACTCAAAAGAGTCATACTAGCCTGACCTCCCTCCCTCCCATTATTTCTTGGTACACAATGATGCTGTATACCATAAGCTCCACTCCAAGCTTGCCAACCGGAATATGCATACCAGACTGACCTCCCTCCTGTTATTTCTTGGAACACAATGATGCTGTACACCATAAGCTCCACGCCAAGCTTGGTGCACTTTACAGGAACAACACGAGTATCCCGCTTCTGCCTGCTTTGAGATCATTTTAAAGATGGTTCTCCCTGTTTTTGACTATAGTGACAATTTACAGTGGAGCTTCCAAATCCTTCCTTGCCAGACTGGACCCCCCTTTCACTCCTTTTGTCATTTTGCCTTAGATTGTCCCCCTTGTACCCATCACTGCTCGCTCTGCTCTGTCCTCTCTCTTTCCTCTGTTGATGCCAGGTGCCTTTCCCACTGTGTCTCCTTTATATCCAAATTCTGGTTTGGTTCCCTCCTCTCCAATCATAACTCCCCACTATCCTATCTGCAGCAATGTTTCCCATTCCCTTCTATTCCTGTACTTGGTCAAGATTGCTTTCCTGAACTCTGGTGCTCCCTTATTTCCTGTCAATCTGTTCTGCCTCCTCTCTCAAGTCTCTTCTTCATGACTGTTCTACTCCCATCTGCAAGTGCTCATGACCTCTTACCTTATTTGAGCTCTTTCACCTTTACTTATATTGCCTGGCCTTACTGTTCACCCTCCTCCTCCCCGCTATGCCTGTCGGGGCACCTGCCCCTTGCCTATCCTAACTCATTTTTTATCTACTGCATGTACCTTACACTGTTTTGGCTTGCAAGGTTTACTATTGTGTGCCTTTTGATGTACCGTATTGCTTGTATAAGACCATTATTTTTGTAATGCTGTTTTTTTTTTTTTTTTTAAACTTTATTTCTCTCCACCGACCGGCCCCCTTCCACCGCCCCACCCCATCACCCCGTCATCCATTGGAACTTACCTCTGGTGTTGAGGTGCCAGCTGGCGGGTATGGTGCTTGCGGGGGGCCGGCATCATCCCGCCAGTCGGTGGTGTTTTCAGCCTCCATTTCTTCTGTCCTCTAGTGCAGAGCCGTGGTGTGCAATGACGCTAATGGTTGAGTCATGCACACTTCCACATGTGGCATGACAGGTGTCTGCTTGGTCTCCACCCCGTCTCTGGAGCCGGTGTGCCAGCCACCGCTAGGGGCCAGGCATGCACCGATCTCTGGTCCCATCCCTCCCCATAAGAGGAGAGCTGTCCTCCGGATGCTTGATCCTCTCCTTCCCCGGCCAACTCCTGGCGACTCACTTGCACCGCTAACACAGGTAGCCGGCATGGCAGGAGGTAAGGCAGTGATGCCTCAGCCCTCCATGCCACTGGGCCAGCCTTTTTTGTAATGCTGTTAATTACTATTTATCTTTTCTCTTCTTGTACAATCTTCCATACCCTTCCCCCAAGACACAACTGGAAACAAGTTATCAGCAGCTTAGTATGTCTTTCCTGGTAAAATGTTTTGTAATAATTCATGGTATACACAAGGCAGATCTAGCACTGTTCGCAATATGTGAAACCACAGCCACCAGGGGGAGATCTATGAAGCTGTGGATGGGGGGGGATTATGAAAGAAGTCAGGATTTTGTATTTTATTTTTGCGGTTAATTTGTACCTCCCCAGTCCCCAGAGCAGCCGAACGCCAACGGCCACCCCAGCATAATCATGACCGGAACGATCGTGCGATGGCTGCGTGGCCCGGGTGCTCACCAGCTGAGGGGCCTGAGAGTGGCTGGAGACAGCCAACTGAACTGGGCACTGCCCATTTTTCTATCTGTTTTCTCCCCAAGGGAGTGGATATGCAATGCTGCCCAAGACGCCCTGCACATGCTTCCATGCACAGGATGTCTGTGGCCACCATTCCCCCCATTCCTAACACAATGGTCCCTGACTGCCTTTCCCTTAGCCATCGCTGGAGGCGAGGCTTACACCAGGCACCATGTCCCATCCTCCCTAGGAGAGGAGAGCTGTCCTCTGGACGCTTGATCCTATTCCTCCCCGGCCAGCCTCCAAGCTACCCTGATCCATTCCCAAACCAGGGTCGCCACTGTGGTGGCAGGTGTGGCATCCCACACCCCATCCCTCCATGTCAGTGGGCTGGAAAGGTCAGGAGACGTTTAATCATATAAAGAGTGGCAGATAGGTGAAAAAAAATCATCGGTGCTTAATCAATGGAGGGACTCAAACAAGGAGGGAACAAACACATGGGCTTGGTAAAGAAATTAGGAAAAGGAGAGGCAGAAAAGAGGAGTGAATGGCCACTAGAGCCCTAACATCCAAAAACAGGGCTGGGCAGACTGGATGGTCCGCACGGTCTGTCACTGCCATCAATGGCTACATTTCTGTGTTGGCACTGCACATTTAAAATGGATTTTGCTATACTGGGGAAAAAAAAAAAAAAGACAGTATTGTAACTCTGCGTTAACATTTATTTATTTATTTATTTAAAATTCTTGGCCAGAAAAGGAACAGTGAGCTGAAGCTCATTTCCAAGTGTGACCTAGGAGACAATAAAGCATAGCAAGGTTAAGTGAATTGCGCAGGGTCACAGAGTGCTCAAGTAATGGTTGTGGGATTCAAACCTGTGGTTGCCAAGCCTCTAGGTACACATTTACGTGCTCTAATCTACTGCCTAGTGGTTAGAGTACATGGTTGGAGCTATGTGCTCTAATAAATATAACATGCTATGACATCCCATGCCCATCTTACCCTGACCATGTTCTGACCACTCAGGAAGGAGGGCTGGGTCATGGCAACCCTTCCCCCAAAAATAATTAACTTATTTATACTAACATACCACTCAACCAACTGGCCCACAAATGAGGGACAAACAAGGCTTACAAAAATCAGGGGCAAATGACAAACATCAGGGGCATGTTTTATAAAATGATCGTGTCAGCCCACCAACACAGCAGCAGCGCTACTGCTTGTGACACCGATGACCTGAGTGGGGGAACGAGCTTGGGTCATCAGAGGGCCAGCCAGGGGAGAATGGCAGAGCATCCCGTGGATGCGTGCCTCCTCAGGGGTGGGAGCCCATTTGGACTGCTGCAGTATCGCCAACCTGGGTAATCACAGGTGGTGTTGCAAGATACAGCTAAGGACTCAGGGAAGGGGGGGCACTGGACAGGTCTTCCTGACATCCATGGATGGAGACAAGAACACTGGAGAAAAACTCCTGACTGAGTAGGATTCCATCTGCCGCAGACCCCACACCCCCGCCTAGGCTCTCTGTTTCAAGTCCAACAGTGCAACTCTGTTTTTTTTTGGGGGAGCTTGACTACCAGCAGACCTTTCCAGGGGGGGGCTGTCGCCCATGGGGGACCGTGGAAATGGAGGCAAGTCCTGGAGAAGGCGAGTGGTGGGGCCAGGTTGCGCGGCAGGAATAATGGGAGTGCAGGTAAGGATGAAAGGGGTAAAAAGTACAATAGATTAAAAAATAAAAATGGCCATATCAGCCCAAGAAGCCACAATAGCATTTGACTGACTGAGCAATCTATAGGAGAAATAAACTGTAACACTTGTTTCTGACTGTCCTTGGAGCACAGGTCAGGAAGCATCGGAAAACCAGGAGCAGTTTCAAAATTCACAAGTAGTGTTTTATTATTAATAACAGCAAAATAAAAAAAATAAAAATTGTTTAGTATAACTATTTACAATGGCAGTACAAACACAGAAAGCAGAGTCTTTCTTCACAGTTTTTTCCTCAATTTCCAATCTCAGTCTCTGTCTGTGTCTCCCTCTTGCACAAGCACTGCTGCTCTTTTTATAAGTCTGTGCCTGGGAAACTCATTAAGAAAACAGCAGACTTCTCACACAATGTTCTTTTAAGTTTCCAATGTTCTTGCAGATGCAGCAAACAGAACATAATGACCCAGAATTAGCCTCTTGTTTACAGCATCTCAGAGTTTGCAAACCAGCTTCTCAGGTTAACTCGAGTTCCAAATAGCTTTTTGCAATCATTTCAACAGTATAACTATATACTGTTTTAAACAAAGGGATCCCAGTATCAGTGACGTTTCCACATAAAGATATACATATATTTTTATACCTGCAGATGTGCAAGGGAGAAGGAAAAGACAGAACAGCAAGAGAAGGCAAAGAGATATAGTGAGAGGTGGAGAATTGTGAAACCACCAGAGTGATCAGTTCCTAGGTCTCACAAGAAAAGTTGGTTGCGCAACCAGACAGAAAAGGAAAGGCTAGAACAGACCCTTGCATTTCAACTCGTTCTGCATAACAAATGGGGCAGGGCCTTATTCAACCCTGTCACACTGACGTTATCTTATTACTGTAATTCCTACTCTTCAATGACAGAAATGCCACATTTAGCAGGGACTGAGGAAATCTGCTGAAAAAAAAAAAAAAAATCAGGGGTGTCCCTGAAAGTGAATAATCATTTTTGTTTCCTTTCATTTTGTCCTTCTCAACAGTTGCCAAAATGAAGGACTTGCCAGCAGCAATATAAATACTACCAGGCTTCACTGGATTCCAGTGCATGAAATGGAAACGAATTTGAAAGAAAGGTTCCAATAATAATGGGTTATAATTAGGCACAAACAACACTGCCCTCCTACCCAATTACATCCCTTAATAACCATCCCATGTGAAACCTGACATTTTGAAAGGGTATCCAGTGGCACTACCTACTTGGGTTTATTCACTAACATCATACAAATTAAGTAATGCATGTTGTTCTGCTGAGATTTTAAAGAGGTGCTCATCATCTTCCTCCCCTCGCATGCCAAGACCATCACAATTGCTGTCTTTTGATCCTCCTTCATGTTGCGTAATCCTGTGGCGACTGCAGAACCCCCCAAATGCACTGCAGTGCCCATCTAATTAAATACCATCAGGTCAAATGACACAGATCCTGCTGCAGAAAGGCAAAGTGTGGTGAAGCAGTAAAGTGTAGATAAGGGACATCTGAACCTACATTAACCCCCTCAGGACACAGCTGATAACACAGCAACCACATCCCTTTTAAATATTTATTACCAAAAGCAATCTTTAATTCACCATTCTATCACTAAATGCAAACTTCTAACCCATAGTACAGTGGTACAAGTGATTTCCACTGTGCAGCTGGCTTCTACTATCTGGGGTGAGATTTCACCTGCTTTTCATAATTATTTTAATACAATCAAATTCTTTACCCTCCTGACACTGCAAAGGTCAGTACTGTTGCTACCTGCTGTATTGTGCTTAATTAGAAAAACTGTACATCAGTAATGGGAATCGGTAAATTCTGCCACCAAAAATCTGTTAAGAAAAAAAAGACACCAAGCTAATTAATGTCGCCTCCCCATAGGAGTAGGGGGAAAAATCTCTGTGTTGATTCTCTGGAACCTCTCAGGAATCGTAAGAAGATGAGTTTAAGACTTCTGTGCTATTCCTGCAAGTTAAAGTTTCAACAGTCACACAGTTCAACTTGCTGCAGATTAGTTTAGGTAGGAGGAAGGGTTGGTTTTTCATACCGACGTAAACACTTGGAAGGCAGAGGAGAGATGCACAGCCTAGCCTGAAGCTGGTCATAATAAAAATGCTCCACTGCAACCCCAGGAAATGTGAAAAGCAGTGTGTGAATACAGCCATCTAGAGGTGAGTTGCTGCAATAACAGAGTCCTATAGTGCTAAAGAAGTGTGACAGCAGCGCCCTCTCCTTGTAAGAGTTCAACGTTACAACCTCTCTCCGCTAATGTGCAGTTTCCCTGTAGCCGACTTGTTAGAGCTGCTGCTGCTGCCTTCAGGCCTCCATGGTTTGACATTGCTGCTACAGTTCTTGGGGAGTCTGTCCAACAGAACAAGTAGACATGACTCTACCCCCCCCCCCAAAAAAAGCTCCTCAAAGAATGAACCACTGTAAAATTCTGCTAGGAATCAAGTTTCCTCCAGACATTACACTTTATTTCTGTCCTGGCCAAATAGGAACAAAGCAGTTGCTAGACGGAAAAGGACAAACTTGATAGTCCTTTTTTTTTTTTTCCTCTTCTAGTGATTCCTATGTTCCTAATTGTGCAAAATAGCCCAGTGAAGAAGCAGCACCTTGTTTCGAGTGAGTGAGACAGGCAGACTGTGTGTGTGTGTGCGCACGCACTTGCACACATGCGGGTTAATTATACCCAGTTTAACTCCTGGAAGGAAATGAAGCACAGGGTAGTCAAATGGCTTGATTAAAAGTTACAAGGAGAGCCAAAGACGGTGGCAGGACACAAAGCTGTGATCCTCAGTTTCACAGTTTAAAGGATCTAAGCACTAGACAGAATAGTTACCATAACATGAAATCTTCAAGAGAATCTCTTCCATTGAGCACCACCATGGAACTGTACGCTGTCAGTGTCAGGATCACCCAGAACTATAATAGCTGGATACCCCACGTCGACGTGTATCATTATCACCTATATAACGTGGGCAGGTGGTTATCCTGCCTGACCTTCGCTTACGCCCAATTGCGTTATATTACTCAGGTTTCCATATCTTCTCCTGTGTACCTGGTTTGGTCCTAGTTGATTTGGTGACTTCCAGTCCGATGATCCTGAGCTCGTCTCCAGGGGGAAACTGAGGTATGATGGGTCCACCCACATCATATATATCAAGACGATGCATGTCGACATATGTGGCCCCAGCTAGCAAAGCTTCTGGGTGGTCCCAAGGCCGACAACTTACAGTTCTGAGAAGTGGTTCAATGGAGGGAGATATCCTTGAAGAAGATCATGCTGTGCTCAGTTTTGTTTCACAACTTCTTTCCAAATGGGTGGGTGGGTGGGGGGTAGATACACAGTTTTGAAGGTAAAGCAATTTATTAGATAAAACCTGAAACAATTCATGAGCCACGATTTAGTGGCAATCAAAAACAACTGTATGCGTGTGTGTTTGGGGGTGGCAATGACTAGGACACCAGGGTAAGGGATGCAGACTATTCTGAAGAGTCAGGCCTAACAGGAAAGGAGGTGGCTGTCTTTGAGGAAGGAACTCACTGCGGAAGACAAGGAGGACATGGTGGGGGGGGGGGCGACGGACTGTGCCACAGATTCTGTTTTGCCCGAGGACTGGAAATTGGCCAGTCTGGTCCCATCTTCATGAAGGAGCAAGGTGTAAGACAGGTAACTGCAGGCTGGCACCAATACTGAGAAGGCACGGGAAGCCACTATCAAGGACAGAATTACAGTGCACTTCGATGAGGCCAAGATTCTTTTTTTTTTTTTAAGTTATTTATCTCTTTGTGGTGCTAGCCCCCTTCAGTCCCCCCCCCACACACACCACTGGCATCCGTCTCCCCCAGGACTTAACACCCCCCCCCCAATGACCCAATCCAGGTGCTACCATGCTTGATTGATGCTGCAGTCTGGAGCGGGGTGGGCATCATGCTTCTGCTTCACATTTTTAGCCTCCATTTTTGTCCCCAATGATGGCTGGCAGCATGCAAGGGCGCAGATGCACATGCGTGTAGAGGAATGCTTACTCCACATATCCAAAATCAGCTGCCCCCCATTCTGGCCACAACTATTGTCCCACCACCATGTCTCCACGTAGTGGCAGCACAGAAGAGGTGTGGCAGAATACTTCACCCCAGGAGAGGAAAGCTGTCAGGAGGACACTCGATCCTCTGTCTGTCTCTCTCTCTCTCTCTCGGCCAACCACCAGCAAGTCTTAGTCCGCTTCTGAACGCGGGTCACCAGCACAGTGCGAGCTATGGCATCCAGTGTCTCAACCCTCAATGCCACCAGGCCAGCTGAGGTCAAGATTCTTGCCTTCATTCACCATGGCTTTATATGGGGCAGATCTTGCCAGACCAAACAAATAAGCTTCTTTGACTGGGTGACCAGGGAAATGACATGGGGCAGGACGCAGTATCTGCACTTCAGCAAGGCCTCTGACACTGTGGCACCCAGCAAGCTTCGGTGCAAAAATACTAGAGACAGTATAGATGAGACATACACAAGGGTGATTTGGTAACTGACTTGGGGTGGGAAGCAGAGGGTTGTGATGGAAAGGCACTACTCCCTGTGGAAAGGGGTACTCAGCAGTATATGTCAGGGACCAGTGCTGGGGAACTGCTGTGCAACATTTTCATCAACAGTCTGGAATCTGAGGTCTGCAGTAAGCTGCTGAAGTCTTCTCTGAACAATAAGCCGGCCACGATGGTAGACTACCTTGAAGATGGAGATAAACTTCAGGATGACATGAACAAACTTGAAGACTGGTCTAACTCCCACGGCTGGATTTTCAAACACCTATTCTTGCTGTAAGCCTCAGTTAGGTCAAATACATGGCGTACTGGACTTGCAGCAAAAAAAAAAAAGATTTTTCCATCCTGTGCATTAACTTGACGACCGCTAGTCCACTTTATCTGTGGTCTAGCATGTGTCAATGCTGGGGCCTCATGCAAGCAGCTTGCATCCACACTTTGCTGCAATCTGCCACAAGGAAGGTCTAGATGTTGCAGTTGTGTCAGAAATTATAAAATCAGGCGCAGCTGCAGCTGTGGTGATGCAAGGGTTTGACCTAGGCCCTGTGTCAACAAGCGGTAGGAGCTACTGTGTCACCTCTTGCTGCAGTGGAAGAGGGAAAGGACCCGAAGGTCATAATAGGTATGGGACTGAAACATGACAAGCAATGCACCGCTGTTAAGACGGCTGTCAGAATATATCTAAACGGGAAGACAAGCAGGGCACAAGATGTAATCGTGCCACTTTACAAGGCCATGGTCTGGCCGCACCTGGAGTACTCCATACAGTTCTGGTCTCAGCAACAGAAAAAGGACAGTGAGGCAGCTGAAAGGGTGCAGTGCAGGGGCACCAAAAATGACCAGGGGTATGAGGTAACAAAAGCCCAGAGGAGAGCCTGGTAGTCCTTAACATGTTCACCTCGGAGAAAAGGAGGGCAAGATGGGGACATGACCTCAGTCTTCCGCACAGTCATGGGTACCGGCAGGCTCTAACAGAGCTATTTAGGGTGGTGGTTACATTCTGGCTGGGTGGTGAACCTGCAGAACAGCTTCCAGCAGAGACAATGCACAAGAAGACAGTGCAGGCCTTTAAGGGAAATTTGAACAGAGTTTTGCTTATCAAGGGAAGGACAGTGTACTCCAAGTGGTAGGGTGGGCAGAGAACACTATACTTGAGTATATGATACCACAGCATGATTCATCGCTGCTTGTAAAGGTGGGGTGGACATGATGGACCTAGAGACCCCTTCCAACATTAAATTACTATGTTAGCATGTTTTTTTGTACTTTTGTGCAGGCTTTCAGGGCCTAAAAAGTAAATTTATTTGGTGGCCATGAAGGTCTCAAGCTTGTGTATAATAAAAAATGTGTTTAGTCATACAACACACACACACACACACACACATATGTACAATGGGCCCAAGTTTGAACCCTGAGCCCCAGCATCTTGCTTCAGAGAGGTAATCCATCCCTCTGATTCAACAGGCCTAAGATCAAGCTGTCTCTGACTGACCCTCCCTCTGTCTCCCTGTTTATAAGCTATTTCCTGTCAATGTCTGGTGTCGTATCACAATGTACAACTTAACTGGGAAGGTCTAAGCTCGCAATCTTGTGATGTTTCCCCAAACTGGTCAGCGCTAGACATCTGCTGCTTTCTCTTTTCTACTTCAAAATCTTGGTCTCTGAGTTTTCTACTAACACTTTACTGTCTGTGACAGAGGACAGAGACCCTTATCTGCATTTGCATGAAGACAGTAATGGGGACATTAGAAAGCATTACTTAAAACAGAGGGTGGTTAACATATGGCATAGCCCAATCAGTGAGGGTCTGTAAACTAGAACTGTTCAGCCTTGCAAAACAGGGACAGACAGATTCCCAAAGGAGAAGGTTTAACAGCATTAGAAGGAGTAGCATTCCAACTGAGGTTCGATGCTTGTCCGTAGTCATTGCCATGCAGTAGGTGGAGTAGACAACATGAAACTTAGATCTCTTCCAGTGCCATAATACAGTGTTTTTACCCAACATACAAGTAGTACATTGTTATATGTACTACATGTAATTCCCTTCCTACTGAAGGTGTGAAGCAACCTGTTTTAAGTTTAGCCTTGGAAGCTGAATTAGGCATAAATAGAATTGTGCTTCTCCATGCCTCTCTACTAATTAGCCTGCTTAAAAATCAAAAAGGGATGCTTCCTCTATAAATATTCTTAAGACAGTTTCTTTCTAGGAACTGACATTTAAGAACACGAGAGAGAGAGAGAGAGAGATGCAGAGGGTTGTGATGTGGGTGAATAGGAGCAGCACAGCCAGCCATTATGTAATTTATGACTGGTTTTTATGTAAGTGTGAAAGGGAGCAATAATTCAGCTGCCCTAGGTTTAATTTATGATATGGAGGAGTAAATTATTAGAAAGGAAAGAATGAAATCAGGTTACAAACTAAAAATAAAACACCCGTAAGCTCCTACTGTAGCTCCTTCTCAGCTTTTAAGGAAGGATTAGAAACAGTGGGGAGTTGGTGGGGGGTGGCATTAGAAATTCCACAAGAGAAAGCTACTGCTGCAAATTGAAAGACCGCAGTGTGAGATTTTTTTTTTTATGGGGGGGAGATGGGGAAATCCCCCTCCATTCCCCTCCTAAAATAAAATGCATTCAGTGCTAGAAATGGAAAACCTTTGAGGTAGGATATAATATACCCAGGCACGGTTCTGGGGGACACATTTTTTCATTATATGTTGCATTTTTTACAATGTATTCAGTTTTATGCCTTTTAGGAGATATGTTTTACACAGGAGCAGCTCTTCCCCATTTTGTTCCTGGAACTGAATCAGACTTGGAATTTCACTCCTGGAACTAAGCACCTCCCCCAATTTCACCACTAAATCCATCAGCAGCAGTGTTAACCGCACTGCTTAACATCAGTATTTTTGTGACAAAGCTGAACTGGAATGCAACAGGCAATGCTCCCTGACCTTGTGGTGCAGTGGGGACATCGGCTCAAGCTCCAGGCCATTATCGACTATAGCTTTGCCTGTCATGGTGTATAAAAAGCCAGATGCGACCCCTCATCAGCGGAACTGAAATAAAAATTGAACAGCATGAAGTAACTTTTGGAGTTGAAAAGAAGTGCATGTGGTATCATTTTTTAACATATTCCTGCTGTAAGACAGGTATGCAAGTCAATAAGAACTCTTTCTGTTCAGCCACTGCATTTCAATTCCATATTTAACCAGGGACTCTCTGTAACGAAACCCTCAGTGTACTGTGGGGCACAGAAAATGACAAAGTCTTATTTCCAAATCTGAGTAGGTAGTATAACGTGTGTCACTGCAAAATTCTTCACGATTTACTGCTACTTCCAGTGGGATTTTGTCCTTTTGGTGACAGAGTAATAACTTCATGTTTCCAAAGTTTATCTGAAACCCCGTTACGTCAGCACCTGATGCATGCTGGCTGGTTAAGTATGCCAGCAAGCGATATCAAGCTTTATTGGTGAGTCATAACTGTTTCAAAGATAATTCTTCCACCTTCTCAAGCTGATCTTTCTGTATCAGGTGTCAGAGAAAAGTACATTTCTAATATCGTTCATAATCCTATTTCATGCACCATCACATTTCCCAACAAACTATCGGTCACTTTCATTTATCAAAACCAATTCGCGCTCAGCCAACCAGCAATCTCTTTCCGTGGGGCGCAATTAGCAGCAGGTTAGTCTCCAACTCAGCCAGTAGCGGGCCCCACTGGAAATCCAACATCATTACACTAACAGGGTTAATCAAGAAACCAAGGGCAAGTCACCCAGAAGTCCGGACAGGTTAATTCTAGTGTCAGAGATAAACCCACACTGTAAGCCAGTACTTCAGTAGATACAGGCTACCCAAAGATCATCTCCCCCTGGAGGGATGGGAACCTCTAACAACTGGACGGGTACAGATAGCCTTGGCTAGCTCCAAGGCAAAAAAACATAATGGGCATCCAACAGCACAAAACGCTTTGCAATACACAAACTATATATACATTTCAATCAAGCGAGTGGTTTAAATAAATGTCATCCTCTGCAGGAATTAAAAGTTCATGCTTCT
The DNA here is from genome assembly GCA_016271365.2 of Neoceratodus forsteri. Classification (NCBI taxonomy): domain Eukaryota; kingdom Metazoa; phylum Chordata; order Ceratodontiformes; family Ceratodontidae; genus Neoceratodus; species Neoceratodus forsteri. The sequence continues at coordinate 150,520,946 of CM028131.1, read as the reverse complement.
ACTGCATAGCATCTCTCAGACTGCACTAACACTTTCTATTTAGTGGGAAAAAAATATTTTATTATTATTCAGCATGAGCACAAATATTGTTGCAGCTTTTTTTTTTTTCCAGTCTGGAAGACCAAACCATTCTACGTGGCCCTTCAACAGATTATATGAGATACCATATTTGTTTAGGGGGAAAAAAACAAACTTTTTTTCTACATGCCAGCAGACACGAACTTCACGTCCTTCACCAGCCATCACCATCAGAAATGTCTAAATCAAGTTGTGCAAAGTACTTTAGGGATTTCTCAGATCAGATCACACTGTAAATGAGACTGCCTCAGTGGACTATGACCCAGATCCTGTACTGCATACATAAATAAAATAAAAATCCTGGAGAGTTTTGTAAGCTTTCTTACTTTATTATTCCCCATTTCACACGGATGCTGACCTGGGCTTAAGGTGACATGGTTGTTTTTTTTTATTTGGGGGGTTGACAATCCACACTCAGTATTTGTCCTTTATGGGCTGAATTCATAGATGGGACAGTACAGACTACTGACAGAAGCTGCCCCCTCTCCCCAATACATTCACACTCCCTAGTGGATGCAAGCAACAGCAAATCATTATTTGTCTCTGAATTTCCTGAGACGGTCACTTTATAAATGCAAAGTGAAAGCTGTGCTAGCTCGCTGCCCCAGAGGAAAACAGGACTCCAGCTTTCAAACCTGAAGCTCTAAAGCAGATGGAGTGCAGTAAAAAAAAAAAAAAAAGCTCCCACCCCTTTTTCTGACTGCACAGTTTTTCAATTTTAGGGTTAGTCACCTAGCAGAAGTCACTCAATCACCATGGAACAGAACAAGGTACAAGATGTACTGAATCAATGGGAGAGAAGACAGAGGCTTCCTGAATAAAAGAAGTCATTTATTCTGGCCCATACTGTGCTTCTGTTCAGGGCTCCACATATTCCAGGTAAGACAAAACCCCTAATGCTACTGCTGATGTTAGATACAGGGAACCCCAGATAAACACACACTTACTCCGTCTGCTTTTCTAATGATATAAATTACAATAATATATGTATTCTGCAACATAGCAGTGTAGTGAAGAAGGAACTGGACCTCCATTTTGTGGGATCCTCTTCCACACAGCACAGACTATACCAAATTTCTTTTTTTTTGTTTAAATGTATTCTTTATGCTGTAGTGTCTCTGGCCAGCTCCCACCCGATTCTCCCTGGTACATCCATCTGGTCAGTCCCACAGCCTTACCTGCTTCCTGCTCTGCCCCCATGCAGCTCCGGTTAGCCCCCTGGGCAGCGAAAGGGTGGGGTGGGAGCATGCACCCTCGATTGTCTTTCACATCGAGCGGCAGCAGATGCCGGCGAGACCAGCCCGATTATACCTGGGTCTTGGGAGGTACTGTGCGGGGCCGAATGATTTTTCCTAGTTTCTCCCCCATGAGGTCGAAGGCATGCTAGAGAAACCAATATGACTGTGCAAGCAAGGCGTTCACAGCATGGGTCCCCGATCTGTGTCCTCCTCTCCCATACTATGCCCTTGCTGCACTGCCACCTGTGGTCACCCAGTGGCAGTACTACAGCGGGGATGGCGACACTCCCTCCTTGGAGGAGGAGGCACCCGCTGGGATGCTAAATCCCGCCCCCCCAGCTAGTTCCCAAACCTGGGTCACCTGCGTCGCAAGTGGCAGCAGTACTTCTACATCGACAGGCTGGCATATACTACACGAAATCTCAGTCTGTAGACCTCCAAGCATATCCGAGCTGGGAGGCAGTACAGACTAGAAGTCAAAGCATGGATCTCTGCACCCAGAGACCCATGTCTGAATCCAAGAACTGTCTGGAGGCAGTGTGATCTAGTAGTTGGAACGACATCTTGGGAAATCGGAGACCACAGGTTCAAACCGAACCAGAGCCAAATGCTCACTGTGCAACCTTGGGCAAGTCACTTAACCTCCCAGCGCTCCAATCCACCCAGCTGTTCTTTCCTGGGTATAAACAATATGTGAAAATACACACACACACACACACACACACACACACACACACACACACACACACACACACACACCACTCACTTAGTGTGACCATAAGCAAGTTACAGAACTGCCCTGCACGTCATTCTTTCTCAGTACCTAGCCCCACTCTTTCTTAACCTATCTACACCCACTAAATGGCAGCTGCCACCATTCACAGACTGTAAAGCACGTTGGGACAGAGTGCGTACGAAAAGCACTATATCAACAACTAATTCCTCTCATCAGATAGAATGCCACCTTCATGCAGAGTAAATAGTAACAGTGCAGTATTAATACCCTCTAGACAGCACAGTCGGTGAAAGAGGAGAATACGGTGACGTGGGAGCTAAGCAGCAGTTAAGAAACGTGCCTGCAAGAGCACCACAGCTCTCAGAATGCCAAGTCAGTACCCGGATGTGACAACTGGTCTTCAGTGAATGGTGGTAAGTAACTGGGCAAGAGGAAGATGTAGTCTATAAGATATAACCGCCACTGCAACCGACCAAGAGTACTCCAAATCCCACAATGCAAAATCAACTACTGCCTCTCGCACAGAGCCCTGAACTAAAAAGACCACATGAAAAGAGGATATGTAATGTGCTCCAGTGTTAGCCAGTAACAGGAATTTGCACTTTTTTTTTTTTTTTTTTTACTTGCATGGTGTCCTTATTGCTTTTGGATCTGCAGGTTGCCCATGAGCCACGCCTAATACTATTTTGCACACTAGTATCCCTTTCGGTTTCCCCGCAGCTTTTGTTTTTTTTAACATCTGTTGGCTGCATTCATGGGGGCAGGGGGGGAACTAGTTACACAACACCACTGGGGAATATGAGAGGGGGAGGAAGGGATGCCGTGACTTGCTGGCTAGTAGTTCCACAGTGTCAGTTGCATGCTGATCGGTAGCTGCGATGGCCAGGAGGTGTGCCCAAGGATGTGTGATCATTGCTATTGGTCATTAAAGCGGGGGACGAGCAACAGCAGGCTTTCCAAATGCGCAGACACAAACAACCTCCTTGAGTGTGATCTCGCCTGTGTTGGACTCACAGTGTTTGTTGGCAAATCTGTGGTTTTGGATTTTCAGAGCAGTGGGACAGCACATGTAGGTGATGTGTTGGTTGACCACAGGGGAGAGAGAGATAGAGACCGGAGGACTAGTTAGAGCGAAACAAGAGAGTGGTCACAGCCGGACCCCCAGAGTGAACATCTGGATACAGCTCTTTATGAGTGAGCGGTCGGAGCTGGCTTCCAAAGGGCTCTTCTTATAGTTTAGCTACAATAAATCTGGAGTTGCAAAGGGCAAACGTGCATCTCTGTACAGAGCAGGCTTTTCTGAAGGTAAGAACCATTTCTGAATAAATTTACTTCCTCTGCTAGGCTGGCCTTGGCTACTAGTCTCACCGGGTATCCCGTGAGAAAGGCGATGGCTACTGAATAATTACCAAAAGGGTGACTCAATAGCGGCGCCTGTTCTCACGGTGAGTGGATGGGGGGAAGGGCGAATGCAGAGCAAGCACACTGTGCACGGAAGGGGACCGAGGGTTTGTGAGGGGTAGCGTGACGGTGGGTTTCCGAGCTGGCTGTGTGGCATGGCGGATTCGTAGCAGGAAGAGTGCTGGGTTCGGTGCTGGGCACGTCGGGATTTTCGTGCAAGGTAAATAATTTTTTTTTTTACTTTTCACCCCCTTCCCCCACCAACATGCACCCAACTGGAGTTGAGAATCTTTAGTGGTGGTGGTGGAGGGCGCCCACATAAACAAAAAAATTATGTTCCCGGCGCCATTTTGCCGTGCGCTGGGATTATACATCAGCGAAATGCATTATAGATCCGTCTCACTGGGGGTAATCTTTATGTTCTTTGTATACAGTTACGTTATATAATGTAAATGCCTTTAGTACCAAAAATGGAAATTACATACTTACCGTAATTATTGATCTTCTTGGACAGTCTCCATCACTCATTCACACTAGTGGGATAGTGCCGGAGGCACTAGGACCAGCGAGCCAAAAATTTTCTGAAGGGTCAGCACCGGTAGGACCCATGCATCTCAACTACGAGACGACTTGCGCCTGTGCAGGCTATCTGTCGACCCTCCAACCGCCTCAGTACCTTTTCGACGAGGAGGTGCCGCGTAACTAATGAGAATAACTCATTCTGAGTTTCTGGGCCTGAGAGGTCCCAGATGGCCTTTGTAAAAAAGGTCAAAGAACGATGTCTTCACAGTCCGAACCATAGGGCCATGAAGACCAGGAAAGAAAAACGAGTGAACCCAGGGGATGGTGGGTGGGTGTGTGAAGGAGTGATGGAGACTACTAGTGGGAGAGTACCGAGCTAAAACCAACAACCCTGAGTAGGGTGGTAGGAGATGGGGTTCACCCAGAAAGGACGGCAAAGGACCGTCCTGCTAATAAAAAGAGCTGTCTTGTAAGAGCATCCAGAACATGATGCTTGCAAGGCAAGCGCTCGAGTTGTAACACACCACTTCGCAGACGACTGCAATAGGCACAAAATGAAACTCTGCCAGGAAGCTGCAACCACTCTGAGAGAGCAGTGAGAACCCAGACTCACAGTTTGGTATAGGACCAAAATTAATAGTGTCAAAAACATGTACTAAGCTAATGTAAAAGGACCTCAGGAACTGCAAGAGCCAGAGGTAAAGTGTACTGGTTCAGGGTAGACCGAAAAGCGCATACGGAACCCCTACTACCAAGTATGGCTGACCTGCAAAAAAACAGGTCTAGGAGCACTTGAACCCCTTACTTGGTGAGCAAAAGAAGGTCCAGGTGGGGTGAGCCCATCACGGAGAATGGTTTTCACTTAAGTCACTGAAACCTTCCTGATGGAAGGCGAAGCACAACTTAGAAGCCTCTTGTGGTGGTCTAGTAGAATCAGATCCTAGTCACTGCATATTCCAAAAGAAAAAATTACTCACCTTAGTAATGTTGTTTCTTCTAATGGAGTCTTGCTATATTATGACTATTGCAGTTTGCCCCAGCCTTAGAACTGCTCCGGAGGTGAAAGAGTTAACTTCCATGCAGAGCATGGAGCTTAGAGCGCGAGCTCGGTTCAGAAGCTCTGTTAGGCTGGTTTCAAGCCGAAACCGTCAGATCTTTACGAGCAAAAACTCACTAAGGTTCTGTGTGGAAGCTGTAACCTACACTAGCCAACTGGCCACTTACATATTAACACATTTTTCCTGGTCCCAACACAAAGACTCAAGTCAGTGGACCAGAAAAATAAGATAAAATAACTAAATAAACACAACACCCAAACATGAAAGAGGGCATCAATAAATGCCAACAGAGGACTACCCACCCCATACCCAAAGTAGGAGTTCTGAGAGGGGCAGGCTAGGGGGGAGGTCATAATATAGCAAGACTCCATTAGAAGAAACAACATTACTAAGGTGAGTAATTTTTCTTCAAACAACATGAAGTCTTGCTATATTATGACTACTACAGAACTACACAGCAGTACCTCCATGGAGGAGGGACAGCACCTACTTAGGGAATAGGCTCTAACACGACTGTGCCAAACGAGCATCCCTCCTGGCCTGAATATCCAGGAGTAATGCTTGGTGAAAGTGTACTGTCTTCCAAGTAGCTGCCTGACATATCTCCAAGATAGGGATGTCTCTAGCAGCAGCTAGAGATGCAGCTGTACCTCTGGTAGAGTGAGCCCTCAGGCCTGAGGGGGGAATCTTACCCAGCTTTTGATAGCAAAATTGGATACAAGAAACTATCCACCTGGCAATGGATCTCTTAGTGGCAGGTCTCCCTTTCCCAACCTCACCATAAGTGAGAAACAGTTGGAGGGAGTCAAACCTGCGACCCTTGGTACGCTCTATGTAGTAACTTAGGGCCCTCTTAACATCTAAGCTGTACAGCCTCCTCTCACCAGAGGAGGAATGGTCAGTGAAAAACACTGGAAGTGAAATAGACTGGTTAAGGTGGAAATCTGAAACCACCTTAGGCAAAAACTTCCTGTTAGTCCTGAGGACTACTTTATCCCGGTGAAAGGAATAAAGTCAGTTTCTACTGATAAAGCCTGTAACTCACTTATCGCCTGGCAGAAGTGATGGCTACCAAATACAGTTTTCCAAGTCAAATACTTAAGCTCTGCGAAGACAGAGGCTCAAAGGGTTGCATTAGCTAAGCAATGCATACATTAAATCCCAAGCCAGGGCAGGGTCCCTGAATGGAGGATTGGTGTGAAGCAATCCTTTAAAAACTTGGAAAATACAGGATGAGCAGAAAGAGAAGAGGGCTTCCTGCTGAAATGAAGGCAGAGACAGCAGCCAAGTGCACTTTCAGGGTGGCTGGTCTCAGTCCCAAAGAATTAAGATGGACCATGTAGTCCAATACAGTGGGTAGATCAGCAGATTCTGAAACATACTTCCAGAACACCATATGGAAAACCTTTTCCACTTGGAGTTATAGGTAGCCCTGGTGGAAGGCTTCCTAGCAGCCTTCAGGATTTCGAGAACACTTTGAGAAAGTTGCAAATCAGCAAACTCTAACTGCTCAAGAGCCAAGCCTTGAGGTTGAGGATTTGAGATTCGGATATCAAACTCTCCCTGAGCACAGGTTAACAGATTGTGGTTCCTGGGAGACACAGGGAAGATGGACTGCTAAGGACAGAAGGAGTGGGTACCAGGGCTGCCTGGCCCAGTCTGGAGCAATCAGGATCATTTTGCAGGGCTGAGACCTGATTTTGACTAGTACTTTGAACAGGAGAGGGAAGGGGGGAAAGGCATAAAGAAACTTCCCTTCCCAATCGAGGAGAAAGGCATCCAGGGGAACTGAGCCCAACACTGGGGGCCTGCAACAAAACAGTGGAAGTTGATTGTCTGGGGCTGCGAAAAGATCTATCTGAGGAGTGCCCCATCTGGCAAACACTATCCCCAGTACTAGGGGATCCAGTGACCATTCGTGATGGCCCTGGGAAATCCTGCTGAGGGCATCTGCCAGGACATTGTCCTTGCCTGGGAGGTGAACTGCTATGAGTGAAGTATTCAGGGAGTAAGCCAGAGACCACAACTTCATCGCCTAGGTGCACAAGGCCGAAGACCGAGTGCCCCCTTGTTTGTTGATGTACCACATTGTAGTGGTGTTGTCTGTTCTGACCTGTACCACCTTGTTCTGAACAGATGCAGAGAAAACCTGAGGTGCTAGAAAAACAGCTCTGAGTTCCAACAGATTGATGTGGAGCAGAGATTCCTGGGGGACCATAATCACTGGGTGGAGGTCGCCCATGTGAGCTCCCCATCCCAAGAGGGATGCATCTGTAGTAAGGGTCAAGGAATGGGACACAGGGATGAAAGGCACCCCCTGTCTCAGATTGCTCTGATCCTGCCACCACTGAAGGGCCTGGATCAGGGTTCGAGTCACTGGGATTAACTTGGATAGAGGATCTCTTCTTGAGACCAGAAGGCTCTCAAATGGAACTGAATGTCCTCATCTGAAATCTTGCTCCTTGCACCACAGCTGTGGAGGCAGCCATGTGCCCTAGGAGCTGCAGGAAATGCTTGCTGGTCGAGAGACCTGCAGAGTGAAGGAGGCGGCCAGGGCCACTAAGGCCCTTACCCTTTCCAAGGGAAGGAAGGCTCTGGCCTGCTTTGTATCCAGTTCTGCACCTATAAAGGTGAGTACCTGGACAGGTTCCAAAACTGACTTTGAAAGATTGAGAAGAAATCCCAGAGAGGTAAGCAGCTGCTGGGTAACTAGCAGGTGTGATTTGACCTGGTCTGGAGACTGACCCACAATGAGCCAGTCGTCCAGGTAGGGAAAAATGGCAATCTTTTGCCCTTCTTAGGTGGCGACTGCTACTGCCAGACACTTTGTGAACACCCTTGGGGCAGGAAGTGAGGCGAAGGGCATTGCTCTGAACTGATAATGGCCTGAGGGCAGTTCGAATCTGAGGTACTTGATGGGAGCTTCTGATAAGAACATGGAAGTAGGCATCTTTGAGGTCCAGGGAGGCTAGCCAGTCCCTGGCCTAGGGAGGTAAAATCATTCCCAGTGTCACCATTTTGAACTTTGGCTTTAAAAGGTGCTTGTTTAGATATCTTAGATCCAGGATAGGCCGCCACTCTCCTGTCTTTTGGGAGTAAGGAAGTACCTGGAGTACAGACCCTTGCCCTGGTGAAGGGAGAAACCTTTTCTACAGCTCTGAGAGCCAGGAGGTTGAGACTTCTGTTTCCAAAGCAAGAGTCTCTAAAGGGTTTGTAGGTGGAAATGATCTGGCTCTCATCTTTGGAAATTTCTTGAAGCTGAGAACCAGACCCTGGCTCACTACTTCCAGGACCCACCTGTCTGAAGTTAAAGACTGCCAGTCCTGGACGAAGTGAGCCAACCTGCCCCCTACAGGTAGTGGAGAGCCGACCCTGGGCATCCCATCAGGGTGCCTGTTTGGCAGGGGCTTTAGGCTGAGGGGTGGGAGCAGGCCTGCTCGAGCCCCATCTGCCTCTCCCTCTGAACCCCCTCTGTACATAGGCTGAAGAGGAGGGGGCCTGAGTCTGGTAAAAAGGCCTGTGAAAAGGCCTACCCCTACCCCGGGGGGCTGCCTCTGAGGAGGGCTTGCCGTTCCTTGGCTTGTGCACTCCTGTAAGTGGTTCTATATTCATCCATTTTCTTCATATAATTCTCTGTCTGCTCCCCAAACAGAGAATTTCCCACCACAGGAAAATCCATAGCCTTAGACTGGGTATCCTGTGACAAAGTAGTACACCTGAGCCAGGCCAATCTCTGAAAAGCCACAGATGTAGCCATGACTCTAGAGGATACATGTTAGAATCCACTGCAGCATGGAATTGCACCTTAGATGCCTCGATACCATCAAGAGCCACCTGCTCCAGCTCCTCTTGAGCTGGCCAGGGACCTGTTTGGCTAAGGCCATGACAGTATCCCATCTAGATTTCTGGTATCTTGCAACATAAGCCATATAGTTAGCTTGTCTGAGTCCCAAGGATGCTGCCATGTATTGTTTTTGGCCATGGCATCAATCTTCCTGGAATCCTTGTTAGGAGGATGTGAAGCCAGTGGAATATTAGCTTTATCACAGGCTGCAGCCTGAACTACTAACATGACTGCATTGCTGTGAAAGAAAATCTGTATCAGGACCTGACAAGTGTACCTCCTGTCCATCTTTTTATCCACAGGAGGCACAGAATTAGGAGCTTTTAAAATTTTTATTGTTTGTTTTCTAAAAGATTTATGTAAAGGGATGGACAACCTCCTGGACTCTGGGATATCCATCATCTCCACATAGTCAGGCTCCTCTTGCTCATCCAAAGCCTCCTCTAAGGGAAGCTGGAGGGTCTCAGCAACTTTTATAAAACAAAAATGAGAGGGACTCAAGAAAGCCTGGGGAGACTCACCTGAAGGTCTGTCTGGGGAGATGTCGGTTCAATGGGCACATCCAGACTTTCAAAGTCACATTCACACTGATCATAATCCTCATCCCCTCCTCTGGTTCATAGAACTCTTCTATATCATAATCCTGAACCACTGGAACTGACCGAACTGACCTTTTGCCAGACAGTGGCGGTTCGGAGGGAACCGGGGACAGGGACTGGACAATCTGTATTGCCCTGGCTATCTCAGCAGCAGTTGAAGAAGGAATTTTGGACTCCAAACCTGCTGATTTTTTAGATTTCATTGCTGGAACTGGCTCCTCACAGCCAGCTTTTCGTTTGCCAGAGGAAGTCTTGCCCTGGTCAGAGGGCACTCCCTCCGGTTCGGTTGGCACCGAACCGGGCTGGCCATCCGGGTCAGTGGACTTTTTGGCCTTTCGTTCCCTGAGCCTGCCCACTCTCTTGTCCAGGGTGGCTGCAGGAAATTTTTACAAATCTGGCAGTCTGGATTGAGGTGGTCAAACCCCAGACAATAGACACATGTAGTGTGTGGGTCAGCCTTGGCAAAGGCTTCCCCACAGACACTACCGTGTTGAAACCCAGTGGGCCCGGTTTTTCTTTTGGGTTTCTCAGACATGATGCCAGCCTAACCAACAAACTTGCCCTTTTAATGGCAGTGCCAGGCAAGACACCCTTATCGTTTCCAAACCGTGTCACGGGTCGTAGAAAAAACCGTAATGAAATCTGTTTTTTTTTTTAGAACCGATAAGAACCGGGAACCGCACTCTAAGAAGCCTTAAAAGGCTTTAAACTTATATTTTAATACAACTCGATCGGTTCAACCGAACCGATAATACTACAAGTTCCACACAAAAAAACCCTATCTATTACCTTACGATTACCATAGACAGAGCCTGAACCAATCGGTTTTGCGGTTAAAATAATGAAATCAGTGTGTTAAATTAAACCGAGAAATAGCGCTTAAACCGAAAAATGAACCGAGCAACAGGAGGAATCTCCGGGCGACTGTTCAGTAGTAGATAAAGAATCTGTGGGTTTCGGTTTGAAACCAGCCTAACAGAGCTTCTGAACCGAGCTTGCGCTCTAAGCTCCATGCTCTGCATGGAAGTTAACTCTTTCACCTCCGGAGCAGTTCTAAGGCTGGGGCAAACTGCAATAGTCATAATATAGCAAGACTTCATGTTGTTTGAAAGGAATCATCCTGCCCCTGTGTGTAGAACTGTAGTAGCAGTCTCTGAACTCAGGGAAGAAAGAAAAAAGTGTAGAGGAGGATGTGTCCTCTGCGGAAAAAAACATTACGACAGAAAAAAACGGGCTGGATTTGTAAGGCAAATAGAGGCAGATGTGCGTCGAGGAGGGACACAGCAGGACCAAGCTAGGGCTAACCCATTTGTTGAAGTGACCGAACAGCGGCAGAAGTGGTTCAATGCGGTGAGGCACTACTTACTCCGGCCTCCCTGAAGGGAGTATGAGGACTCCAGTTTGCCTTGTTGAAAAAAACAAAACAAACATCACAGCTCTGTCACGCAGTCAGAGAGGATAACTTCGTGTGCGACTGGCTCGGAACCAGTGCGAAGGAACTGAAGGTGTGAATATTTGAGAAGCTATCTCGGAAAGATCTACTTGACCTATGATCAAGAAAGGAGCATGTCGTCTGTTAAGTTGAAGCAAGCATGGAAGCAGGAATCTAAGTTCCGACTCGCTGAAGAGTCACTTCTGTTGCTGCGAGGCTCTGATCAAGAGAAGAAAGCCTGATTAAAAAGAGGGACTAACAGACTGGTTAGACGCCTAGGTTTTGGAAATATCTCAGAATAAGAGAAATCTCTCTAGAGAAAAGAGGTGAGCCATACCACCGCTGGATCGGACTGCCCTTAGGGGTAGAAGAAATCAGGTACTCTTTACCGAAGTTTAGAGATGACCGCCTCAGGGCTGAGGGGGAACCTGACCAGATCCAAAGTGTGGTATCGGGAAATTCCGACTGGCCCTGTGCTGTGAAAATTCTAACCCCCTTTTTTTTTTATCATTAGTCCGAGCTTGACAAGGATGCAGGCTGCTATTTCGCAAGGATTGCCCGATACAGAAATGACAAGAATGTCATCCCTCTGAGGAGCAGGAGGAGCCTGAGGATCCATAACTGAACTCTTGACTGGACTAATAATAACAGCTAGACAGATGTTAACCACCTGTGCCGAAGCAGCCACCAGAGGGGCAGCATCAGAAGGGGGCTGTATACCCCTATCAAAGGAGTGGAAGAGTCTGTGCATCTCCCGACCATTTAATTAGAATGTTCCACAGAGTGTAATTGCCTTGACACAGAGGTGTATGGTCCACGGATGCAGTCTGAACACTATGGTGGACCCCATTACTGAGGAACTGCTGAAAAGAGCTTCCATCACAGACTCGGATGATAGAGAGGGCGTGTCCTTCAGTATATAAAATGAGTCATCCGCTGTATCACTGACCAGAAGGACAGGGAGAGACTAATCTAGATGCCCTTCTACTGTAGAAGGACCCCAAAGAGAGGTCTAGGTCAGAGCCACTAGAGACTCCGCCACCAGGAAGGGTGTCAAGGAGCTTGGCACCACGTAGGGAGCTGAGAAAGTGCTGAGCAGAATGAGAAATTCTGCTGGCAGAACAGAAGAGTCCCATCAGCAGAAAACCGCTGGATGACACAAGACCTGATGCAGACCGCCACCCACTAAGATGTGTGGAAAAAATAATCTGCAGAAACATCCCACCACAAGTCCTGCGGAAGAAGAGGTCCACAAACGGAGATCTGTCCCTAGTTCTTTCGGACAGCGCCAACTGGCACCCCTGCGGCACCAGCGTCACTCGTAGCACAGGAGGGCACCAAGCAGTACCTATGCCAACCTGGGAGACACCCTAGGGCACCCACGGCGGAACCCGAAGGTATCCTCAGCACCCATGGCAGAAATGGCATGCAAGGGCGCCTCCGGTACCCATGGTATCATGGCACCCAAGAAACCCATGGCAGCATGGCACCCAAGGTACCACGGTACCCATGACACCCATGGAACCAAAGATACCCATGGCACCCATGCCACCCATGGGTGCCAGGCACCAACCGCAGGTGCTCGGTGCTGCCTGCGGGTGCCCGGCACCGCCCATGGCACCCGCACCATCCACGAGCAGCCACGGGCATCCGCGGCACCGTGAGACCCCCACGGCACCGCTAATGGAGCCAGCAACGAAGGCAATCCATCTTTCGGATGAGACAAACCGAGGTCCCATCTGCCTGGATTGGTGGTAGTTCAGGTGGATGTTAAAGATCCCATGGCACTTATCGAAAAGAGTAGGGGAATTTCCCCGGTGTCCTAGCCAAATTTCCCTCATTCACTAAAAATACCACCAACAGCTTAATCTGGTTCAAGGTCAGTTGGCATTCATCTGTATCCCCTCCCTGGGTCGTGCCTGAAAATAGGCAGGATTTGTCTAGTGCTGCCAGTCAACAAAAACTAAATAATAATAAAAAAAAAAAAAAAGCGACCTGCAGGCGCTGCACTAGGCACCAGGTGCTGAGCACAGTGCCGAGCCATGGTGCCGATCCACGGCGCCAACTCCCAACACTGACCCAAACACCAGCGGCGCCACCTACGGCACTGATGCCAAACCAGTGGTCATGGTGCCGAACCTGCGATGCCATCAAGGCGTCGGACACAGCACCAGGAAAAACACCTTGGAAAAGCCAATGGAGAAGATGGGGAGAAGGAAAAAGGTGATGCCCGTGCCGGCCCCAGCATGGAAAAGGAAGAGAGGGGTAGACACGAGGGGTCGACACAATGGCGAAAGCACCCAGAGGGCACTGCACTCATCCTGATCCAACTGACCCGGATCCGGTCCAACGGCTTGGAGGCCCCGAAAACAGGAACACAGCCAGGAAAAAAGGGAAATCAACCCCTCTGCTTCACAGGAGCGGCCCAGAGGTGAAACTGCTCACCAGAACTCCAACGAGGACAGAGATGGAGTCCGGAGTTGAGAATGCGGCCGTTAGGAGTGAGGTCAAGGGAACCCACAAAAGTCGGTTCGGGCCTGTTGCCCCTTCCGACGAACAATCCTCATTCAGACATACCAAAGGGCAACCTCGAGCGGCACAGATTCTTCTTCCCCAAACGAGGAAGAAGAGCGAGGCTAAGCGGAGCCGGATCCCCTAGATTCATGCTTCGGTGGACTGTCCTCCCCAACCCCCAGAGCACAAGACTGTCCGTAGTCAGACCCTCCCCCATTACTTAAGGGCGGTGGACCGGGCACAGACCCTCTTCCATAACAAATTTTCAAACAAAGCCTTTCTACCGTCACTGCTACCGTCTAAGGACGACTCCGTTGATGTCAGGAAAGAATTTATTTTTCTTCATAATCTTCTTTTCTTGTTCGTAAAATAAGAAATTACTACTAAATAGTTAAATGAAACACTAAAAGCTGCTGTCGTATAGACGAAAACTGACTCCGGCAGACAAGCGACGTCGACATCCAAGCGCATTCGACAGTGGGAGAAAAGGAACTGAGGGGGTTGGAGGGTTGACGCCGAGATAGCCTACACAGGCACGAGTCAGTCTCATGGTGCCGCGCGTGCATGGTCCTACCTCGGCGCTGACCTTTCAGAAAATTTTGGGCTCCCGCTTGGTCCTAGCGCCTCCGGTGCTATCCCACTAGTGTGAATGAGTGATGGAGACTTAGTCCCGGAAGATCAACTGACATCACATGCGCGTGGCTATCCTTTAGCTGCATCCCTAGTGCTTTGCTCTTCTCACTTTTATCCTTCCCATTCACAACAGTGCTAACCTCTTTCATCTATGTCTTCCAACCCCAGGCTTTGAATCAGGCAAAAAAGCATATGAATACTATAGCGGAGTACTCGCTCTCCTTCAACATATTGGGCTGTGTCAGTCTCAGGTACTCTGTTACAGATATTGGGGAACAAACATAATGGCACTGGCCTTGCTGGGTTGGGTCCAAAGATTACCTCCAAGGACCATACTAAAACTGAGGCAGTTACAGAGACATCTTCCTTTTTCTGGTTCCTCTTCCTGAATGCTGTCATTCTTCCACCCAGTCACTAATGTGTGTGTATTAAGTAGGGCTGTGCAAATACCATTTTGCGAACAGTCAACCACATATTCTATATTCAGACCCTTAATATTCAGATATTCAGTATGTGGCCCAGGGTTGGAAAAAAAGCAAATGTAGGCTTCCGCCTGACATCATGCCTGAAGCAGACAGCTGCTGCAGTGTTTGCATTTCTTACTGAGGCAAAACAACAGGTCGGTCGGCCTCTGTACCCACTCCCCCGGTACCCAACAACGATGTAGCCACCCCTTATCCCAACAAAGTATACGTTAATTAAAAAAAAAATTATTCTCATTTATGTTTCCCCGATTTCTCCTAAAAGCCAGCCAATTCTTTAGAAATTAAAAAAAATCCTCCATTCCCCGACCCATTGTAGGCACTCATATCCTCCTCCCCCAACAGGAGTAACACCCCAGAATATCTAATTGATCCCACAGTGAGTAGGTGGGTGGGTGGCACAACCCCCCCATCCCAATGACCAGCCACCATTTGCTTAAGAGAACATCAGCTGCGGCTCACCTCATGCTACAATACTGCATCACCTGATCAGTACGATCATTCATGAGAATGGATCAGATTATACAGTAGCGTCAGGTGAGCCACAAGTGCGGTTCTCTTCAGAAAATGGTGACTAGAAGTAACAGTAGTAAAATGTTTTATTTTTACAGTCATAATCTGACAACAATTTCACCATAAGGGCTATACATACCATTTACAAGGTTCCAGTAGATGATCAGAGTTAAACAAACGATAAACCTTACCGAGCACTAAAAGGACTATGAGACACACAGTATCTATTCACGATTTATACACACGTCATTAAAAGATATTTTTAGTTTTAGCAGATAGAGATCATCCATGACAAGGGCAAATGTGGTTTTGATCCCGTTTCAGGTTTGACTTAAATGCAGCAACAATCATGCCCAGCGTCCAGGATTCGATTGGCAAGTTGTTCCATGTATTTGCTGATTTATATTTGAAAGTCATTTTTCCAAAATTGTTTTTTTTAGCCTAGGAGTCACCAATTCCATGGAGTTGTTTCTCAAATGAAAACTGATTTGTTCAATCAAGAGAATCTATAAGTCTGGATGGTTTTCCAGTTTTTAAGATTAAGTGTGAGGACAATGTCGGTCAGCTACCATGGGACCAGTTCAGTCAGAATGGAGTGTCGCGGCCATACGAGGGTAGAGATGGACATGGGTGCCCGTTGCCCGTATTCTTCATGGACAGCATAATATAGCCAGAATTGCCATGACTGACCATGGACTTTCATGTGACTGATAGTAGAGAGTAGAGTAAACTAGCGCAAAGTGAGTGGGTTGTGCTGTTTGGCTGGGAATAAAAGTCCATTTAGTCATAGCTGACTGAGTTAAGTGCTAGATTTGTGGAGAAAAGAGCTCTGCTAAAATCTTTTCTCCTAGGGCTGAAAGCAATGCAATAAGTAAGGAAAGGGGGAGGACAGTAAAGGTTTTTTCTTCCAAAAATAAAATATTAGAAATAAAGTAACAAATAAGATTGGTCCGGATTCCGAAAGGGCTGTACTTTCTTTATTCCAGACTTGTAAAATTCATATCAAACTTCGGATTCCAAAACATTTACATACCAAATCCTGCCCCCAAGACCCACCCACTGCACCCCCATTCTAAAATCCTAGATCTGCTACTGCATATTAGAGCTTGTATAAGCTCTGATCAGATGTTTTCCAGTTCTTCTTTTCTTCAGGGGCGAAGTACCGTCCCTGTGACTGCACTTACTGGAGGACAGAGGGACCAGCAAACAAAGATCATAGCTTATAAAAACTTTTAACATCACTGCTGGCTACTGAATCTCCCACTGGTGCAGCTCTGCTCTTATGCCAGCTGCAAGGGATTCTAGGATTTGTAGTTACAGAAGATGTCAGCCTAAAAGTGAGCAAAATTTGTCTGACAAGTCTATTATACTACAGTAAACAGTAAGTAAAAACATTTGTTCCCCCTCACAAAGTGCACACTGGGATCAGCCCCACACTTGGGTGGGGGGCCCTGTGTGCTGAGTGTACCCCTTTAAGTCATAGAGGAAAGCCCACTGGGCCCTGGGTCGCCATCTGTTGAAGCATTGCTTACCAGATCTGCTTAGGCCAGTGCAGGATAGGGTTTGTACCATTTGGCCCCATTGATTTTCCAGCATGTGAAGGACCTTCAGACCAAAGAGACTGCCAGAAAGGTGTGTACAAAGCAACATATCTACTGACACAGGGACACACCATACCACATAAAAAAAAAAAAACATGTCCGATTCCTGAGGCAAAAGAGTGGCAGTTTTGCACTGTAGCAAGACATGAAGAGATCCATTTCCAATATGGACACTGTTGAGTAGAGACAGTACGACTTTGTTCGCTAGAGAGCACTCATGGGAATCATCATCTGTGTGGTCGAATCTGTTGACTAGTGAGTTGTCTGGGCCTAAACACTGTTGTGCAGCTGTAGTACTGTTAGCTAGTTACATAAGTAATACAAGCAAACATCTATTAAGAAAATGACATGCACTATTTTGCCAGCCCCCAAACTCCTGGTTCCACGAGATCTCTAGTACCCCACTCGCGAACCAAACAGAGTCAGGCTCTATGGAGGAGACGGACTCTAGAATGTTTAGACAGCCCACCCCAACACAATTCTCCAGTGATTTTTTTATTTTTATACAAAAATATATGTTGATATAACTTTGCACTGCCTTTTTTCTAGCACTCCCTTAAAAAAGTACTGTAAAACACTAAACAGATGAATCAATAAATATTATGACTGAATCGAATCAGTCTCTCTTCTGAGCACCATACTGTGGTATGTTTATCCAAATCCTTCTAGGAGTCGTGTATAAAGGAAGGAGTTAAACCACCGTGCTCTTCCAAAGAGCATGTCTTACATCTTTCTTTGGCTAGTCTGCAACAGACTGCATGAAAGAAGTTCCACATCGTAAGCATCTGGTACCCCTAAAGCTCATTTCTAAGTAACAGGTGTCAGTCCATCCAACCACATATGACAGAACTTCCTCTCCATTTGTTGCTCTGACACTAACTTCTTTCTTCTACAGGGACTAGAAGAGACACATGCAGAAACATAAAAGCGTGTGTGTGTGTATGTGTATACACATGGGTTTATGTGTGTGTGTGTGTGTGTCGTGTGTGTGTACACACATGGGTTTATGTGTGTGTGCCTGTGTGTACACAAGGGTTTGTGTGTGTGTACACATGGGTTTATGTGTGTGCCTGTGTGTACACATGGGTTTGTGTGTGTGTGTGTGTGTGTGTGTGTGTGTGTACACATGGGTTTATTGTGTGTGTGTGTGTGTATATATATACTCATGGGTTTATGTGAGTGTGCCTGTGTGTACACATGGGTTTATGTGTGTGTGTGCACATGTGTTTATGTGTGTGTGCCTGTGTGTACATGGGTAAATGGCACCTGAAATCAGCAAGCCAAAAACCATCCAGTTTTACTTTCCAGTAGCACAATGAAAACTCAAAACACAACAAAACTGACCGGGAATCTACACAGATTGAGCGATGGATGGATGCACGGATGGACAGACAGATGACTAGACATATTATGGGAGCAGCCATCATATTTTTTGTAAGCTGAAACTAATATTTTATCATTTAATGTTTATAAATAAAAATGCATAAACTGACTAACAATGCAAGCAGAGGGCCAGTCCAGTGGTGCTCTGGGCTGAGGCAGTGAGTGTCACGTCACCCATCACAGCAGCGACCTGGGTATGGGAATGGACCAGGGTCGCGGGGGAGGGTGGCCAGAAAACAAGCATCCGTAGACAGTTCTTGTCCTTTGGGAGGGAGGACAACATGAGCCACTGCTTGCCTGCAACCCAGCAGAGGCTGGATAGCATAGCATCAGCGGACACTTCTCACAGGGCTGGTGAGCAAGGGCTCGAGCACATATGGCGTATTCATGCAGTATGCCCACACCATGACACGTAAGTGCAACCTTGGAGATGGAAGAAACAAGAAAGATACCCCCTCCCGAGTATCAGGATGATAGGCAGTGGTATCCATACCTCTCAACTGTAGCACATTACGAGGAATGTTCCTCATTTTACTGCACAAAAGCTCCCTGTTCCACATTGTGAGGACTCGTTCCACATTCAAAGTCAACATTTTAAAGCAAAAATCCATAGTAAATGATACAAAAAATATATTATTCAATTAATAACAGACTTTCTGAACATAAATGCAACATTTTAACAGTGTTTTGAGCTTCTTAGGTAAAGATTTGATTAAGTGTTCCACATTTTGCCCATTTGTTCCACATTTTGACAGGCAATGTTCCACATTTGGGGGACAAAAGGTTGAGAGGTATGATGGCATCCACTTACCTGCAGAGGTAAGCAAGCAGCTGGGGTAAGGCTCAAGACGGTGGGTGATAGAGCTGGCAATTGCTGTCAGAAGGGCGTGTTCAGGGTGATAAACGACAACAAAAGCAGTGTGTGTCTGTGTGTGTGGGGGGAGGGTTGATCATAATGAAGAAGGCTGAGGACCTCCCCCCCCAGCACTGTTAATTTAAGATTTCTCTTCACCAACTCTTTCATGCTTGCACTTCTCACCACCTCCACCCCCATGATGATGATGAATAAAATGAAGTTTTAACCAGAATCGTACTAAAGATTAGGGTCTAGCTCTATTTTCAACCACTGTCCTGTACTTAGAACACCTATAAATGAATTAAATTAAATGAATTACAACATTTGGACACATGTACATACAAAAAAGGTTATTTTAGTAAAATGTTTAAATATCATAGTTTAGACATACAGAGTTTAGTTACAACAAATAGTTTCAGGTTACATATAACTCTACATTATTTGCAGTATAACTGATTCAGCCCAAGCAGGTACACAGGTAAACTAACAACTTTTTCAAAAATGGCCCTGCTTATTGTTGACGGGATTTCAAAGTTAGGTGAACAGTGTTCCCATAATGAGTTATTTACATATCTCGGACTGGGGAAAAGGAAAGAAGACCACAAACAAAGTCTTTACAAAGCCATGGCGAGGCTGCACCTGGAGTACGGGTCCAGTTCTTGAGACCGCACCTACACAAGGACATAGATGGGATACAGAGGATTCAGAGAAGGGCAGCCAAGATGGTGCACGTTATGCAGGGCAAGCCATACGAGTAGAGGTGTAGGGAACTGGATCTGTACCCATTGGAGACCAGAAAAGGGAGGGGGCATGACTGAAACTTTTAGGTACGTGAAGGGGATCAATAAGGTGAAGGAGGGGAGCTTATTTAAAAGGAAGGAGGGGGCTAAAACTAGGGTACATAGCCTAAGATTGGAGGGAGGAAGATAGACAATGTGAGGGGGGCGATTCTTCACGGAGAGGGTGGTGGAGGCCTGGAACAAGCTACCAGAGGAGGTGGTCGGGTCTGAAATTGTGACAGGATATGAGAGGGCATGGGATAGACATATGGGGTTGGTAAGTGGGGGAAATGGGAGACCCTGTGGAAAAGTAGATGAGTAGGTGGGAGGAAGGGGCAGACTTGATGAGCCGTTGGGGTCCTGTTCTGCCATCGGATTTCTACGCTTCTATGATTGAAACGGGAAACAGAGTTGCTCACTCACCAAAGGGACTGGGACAATGGTCATGACAGAGACATATGCCTCCTATATATATAGTGTATTATACAAACAGTTTTCGGGCTCTGAAGCAGTTCTTATCTTGTTCAAGGGTATTTGTATTTGTACTTTTGTGTTAGTTTAATTCTGGGCCTCTGATGCACAGCTGTTGTAATTATTTCCCTTGTAACCCTAGGTTCGGGTTTTTCACAGTGACACAAAGTCACAGCCTAGAAGCAGATGGGTGCTGCACTGTGAGAAGGTGGTGAAGGGAGGGAAAACGTACAATGGAAAATAAACACCCCTTTCAGTGTGAGATGACAGTGGCACTCTCAGACTCAATGCCAGGTAATGACAGCACACCAGATGCAGATTTTGGAGGGAGTGGGGCCCAGTTGACCCCACCATGGGGGAGAAGCCATGGAGAACTATGAACGAGAGTTGTGGTGTTGGAAGTTGGAAAGTGGCCAGTTTGAGCAAAGGTGGGTGACAGCACCGAAAGGGTGGGGATAAAAAAACAAGTGGGTGCAGTGGTAGTACTACCCCTCACAATGCTGGCCAGCGACTAAAATTTTGGAAGAAGCTTGGGGGTTGGGATGAGTATTGAGTGCCTCAGAGTATGCTTTCTTCCACCAGGAAGGGAGGGTCCCTGCCTCCACTGCAATGCTGCCAGCTGGGTAAGCATGAGTGACACCGTGGTGTAGACACAGTGCGAGACAGGGCATCATCCACGCTTCCAGATGGTGTAGCGGCACACATGCACCGACACCGAGCCTCCTGCGTGCGAATATCCCAGGGTCTGGGTGACACAAGTAAAATGGCCCCACTTCAGCATATAACAGACCCTGGCAAATCCGGGTCCTGCACGCCTCCCGTCATCCCCCCTGGCCCAGCAGGGAGGGGAGATGCAGACTAAGGCTCTATGGAGACAGCTGTGGTCAGGGGTTATGGGAATCCGGTGCCATTGGGCAATCAGTGGGAAGTCTGTACTGGAGGATAGAAGGGAGCATAAACGTAAGTAAACAAGGGAAGCAATGTCCACAGTTTCAGGAATATGCAGTTGGGGTACCTGGAAGAAGTCACTGGGAATCGCAGTTTCCAGACAGGAGTGGGGCTTCACGTATATAGTCAAGTGGGTGAGGTGCCGGGGTACGGGTAGAGAAAAAAGTGACAATCGTCAAACAAGTTTTCACTTTGTAGTGCTGGTCTGCATCTGAAGTACTGTACAACTATGACAGTTTTCTGCAGCCTCTTCCTTAAACTGTCAAGATGTTGTCATTTCACAGAGTAAATCTCCATGTCACACCTACAGCAAACTGAATGTGAAAGTGTTAATGGACGGTCATAGGTGTCACCGCAGTCATGGGAAAGAGACTTTCACCGGTGAAATAACCATTAATACAGGGTGCTGGGTGTGAAGAGTTCTATTAAGCCATGTATTTATGACGACGATGACCTTGTGGACAGGAGAGCATGAGAAGTCGTAAGTGGTGACATTCATTCCTACTACAGTACTGCTGACAGCTCAACACAAGACGGAGCTCTTATCTGAACTGACAGTACAGAGTTACTCCCATCTGATCAAAATTGCAGCTTACACATGCACACACAGAGGAACTGCATCAGAACCACTGATACATTAAATACATTTGTCCCTGCGTCATCAGTATGGCTAAAGGGTGCACTGGCAGACTGGTCCTTTTTATTTATTTTTTTTAATAAAAACTACTCCCCACCACCAGCACCACTGAAATGCACCTCGAATGCAAACTGCAGTGTTAGACAGCTCTCACAAATGTTGCTATGCAATTGGTTCTTCCTCCATTTCTTAGACAACGAATTGCATACTATCTATGCCTGTGTGAAAATACAAACCTCTTCAGCAGCTCTGGAACACTTTGATTCAGACATGCAAAATGCAGTCAGGACAAGGCAGCAGCAACACACTGGCCCAGCGTGCGTGTGCATGCATGTGTGGCTCCAAAACTTGGCAAAGGGCCACAGAATACACATACGGTTTAGGAAATGTGACAAACGCATATGTCTGTGGCCAGCCAATCAGACTACAGAAGCAGTGGAATGTGGTGGCAGCCAACAAAGTGTGCTGGTTTTAAACAACAGAACCTTCACTCATTTCAAAATTGCTCCAGTGAATAGACTCCCTTCCGTTATATTAAGCACAGCAGTACCTAATTTATCTCTACCCCCTTAATTTTGTTAATCAGCAAACAATAATCGCAACAATTCTCTTCCTAGCCTGCTTTGTTGTCTTTATTGTAAAGTCAATCCTTATTACAGCATTAGGCTTTCACCACAGCCCAAAAAATGTCCAAACATTTGACATAATTAACCAATTTCAAACGCCACAGATTTCAAAACAATACAACAGAAGGATGCAGAGCAATCTCATCCAATTAACAGTGTGGGTGAAACATTTTACAGATGAAATTAGAACACGTCGAGGAGAGCAGGATGTGCAGTTGTTAAAAGATATACGGTTTGGATGGCTAAGAATGGTCACATGGTGGCCAGCATAACCAGAGCTCTAGCCGCTAGTGATTATTCATTTTATTTCACTTGCTATTTATTTCCTTCCTGACAGTCAGCTCCCATCTAGATGGCCCTACCCCGCCCAGTCAGCCACCATCTCTGGGACGTACACAGTTCTCCCACGACTTGTCCTGGTAGCGAGGTCATAGGTGACTTGTCCCAGCCCCCCCAGGCATGATCCAGGGTGGTGTAAAGCCTGCAGAAGGGTGGCAGTCATCCCACTCCAGTGTTTTCCTCTATTCATGTTGCCCCAAGGATGTTGACATGCAATAAAAAACACCCGTCAACACCACTAACCCTTCTAGGCCTGTCTGCACTGACACCCAACCTACTGCGAGTGGTGCAATACTACACCCCAGGACAGCAGAGAAGTCCTCCAGATGTACAGTCCTCTCTCTGACAACTCAAGTACGCTCCCTAATTCAGGTCACCAGCATGACAGATGGCAGCATAACCACCATGCCACTGGACTGACTGACTGGGAGCCTCTTGGGTCCTGTGATCATAACACTGTATGGGTGGAACTGATGGGAGGGAATATTGGCCCTCCCTCTAAAACACTGGTTACTGATTTCAAGAGAGTGGATTCGGGGAAAAAGAGGGAATTGGCTAATGAAATTTTTTTTCCCTTCCCCAGGCTGGCTCTCTAGTGGTCCACCACCACCACCTCACCCTATCCCCAGGACTTACCTGCTGCCCGCCCGTGTTCACCCTGGATTGCCCCACATGGCAGGGCCATCGGGGGAGCCACCCTGCAACTCCCTGAACAATGCCATGTGGTTAGTCTGGTGGCAGGGTTCCTCGGCTTGCTGTGTGGGGCTTGGTTGGGGTGGATGTCATATGGCCTCGGCTGGAGTTGTTTTCCCAGTTACTGTTGGGAGGTGTGGTGTGCAATGACGTAAGGGCACAAGCACCCACATCTGGCACACCTCCCAAGATCCTGCAAGCATCGGCTGTGACATCCCCGGCCTCCGTCAGGGGTCAGTCATTCACTGAGTGCTACCCCATCCTCCCCCCGGAGGAGAGCAATTGGGATGCTCGATCCTCCTACCCCTGGCCAGCCCTCCAACTCCTCGGGCTTGCATCAGAATACGGGTCATCAGCATCCCAAGCAGAAATCCAACTGTTGCACAGACGGGCCGGCTTGGCTAACAAAAAGTTCACAGATGTGAAGCAGATTGACGAGGTCAAGAAACAATGGAGCAGATTCAATGGTGCAATCCTTGAAGCACTAGAAGAGTGTGCAAAAATGTCAAGGACCTGTATGGTTTTCAAAGAGGGGAAGGAAGCAGTGAGGGAGAAGAGAATGGCATTCCTTGAGTACCAAAGGCAAAAGGAGAGGAGATCTTGCAGAATTATCAGGCTAAACTCAAAGTGGACAGGCTGGAGGATAAGAAGGCAAAGGGAAAATACTGAACTGAGGACTGCTGAGAAAGTAAAAATAGAGAGAAACTTTTTTTTAGATACATTAGTGATTAACTCATTACAGTCAAGAGTGGTGCCAGCATATTGGAGATCTGCGACACAGTGGCACTTTAGGGGGCGGGACCAGGCAACTATAGGTCTGTCAGTCTTACCTACTCAGTAGGTAAGCTGACGGAAACCATAACTGAAGGAAAGTTTAGTAGCCTACCTGGAGGAATCCGGACTCCAGGATGAAGAACAGCATGGCTTTGTGTCTGGGAGGTCTCATGTCAGACTAACCTGATAATGTTTTTCGATTTGGTCACCAGGGCAATGAACAAGGGGCAGGCAGTAGATCCGCTTTATTTTTTCAGTAAAGCCGTCGATTCAGTACCTCACAGGAGGCTGCTGAAAAAGATGGAGAATTTTTTAACTAATGAGGGTTTAGTTAAGTAGACTGGAAACCGGCTAAAAGAAAGGCAGCAGAGAGGAGTCATAAATGGGGATAAATCAGGGGGTAGAGTGATCATAAGCAGAGTACCACAGGGATCAGTCCTGGGACCTGTCCTGGTTAATAAGTACTTTAGTGACTCTGGAGTGGGTATTCAAAGAAAACTGTATCTATTCGCAGAGAGCCCAAAGCTGTATGGAAGGGCAAATAATGAGGGGGTGCAGAAAGATAAAAAAAATACTGAAGAAATTAACAATGGTATGATAGTTGAGGTTTAACACTACTAAGTGCAAAGTAAAGCACTTAAGCAGACATAATCTAAGCACTGAATAATGGTTGGGAGGAGTTAGACTGCAAATACATCAGAGGAGAGAGGTTATAATAAGCGACTTCCTTATGCAAACAAGCCAATGTAACAAAGCATACAGCAAGGCATGAAGGATGCTGGGTTGCAGAGGGAAGGGTTTGGATAGCAGGAGAGGTGAGGTAATTCTGCCACTTTACAGGTCCCTTGTGAGCCGCATCTGGAATACTGTGCACAGTTCTGGAGCCCTCATAGAGGAAGGATGCAGACAGACTTGAGCCATGACTGTAATGTATAAATTAAGGATATTGCATTACCTGTACGTTTTTCTCTCCCCTAGCTAGGCTATTTGACGTGTGATCCGCTTATTTATGCTGTAATTGTCTTTTTACTCTAACTTGTTTTTTACTGTTATCTGTGTCTTGTATAATTTCTGTGATCTATAATGCTGACTTATTGTTGTCCTGACAGTTATCCTCATTATGTTCCAATTGATTGTCACTGTGATACCTTACTGTTGTCACTGCAGTATTTTGCAGTTTGTACTCTCCCGGGTCGTAGGCAGTTTTTTTTGCCTAGTGTACTTACCCGGTTACCAAAAGCTAATAAATCTGTGGCTACCAAGATGATACAGGGGCAACAGAGAAAATCCTGTGAGGAGTGGCGGAGGACCTAAATATGTATTCACTGGAGACCAGATGAGAGAGATGGATATTTATTTATTTAGTTTTTGTTGACCGGGTAGGTACACTAGACATTGGGAATGCCTATTTTCAGGTACGACCCAGGAGGATTACAAAACAAGATTACAAGACAAGCAACAAGTGGATACAAAGTGCAGTAAATACAGTAGTGACAAAATATAGTTGTACCAATAAGAGAGCTAAATACAGCAGTTCAGGTAGTACAGAGTAAGGCAGGTAAAAGTAGCTCCAGGGAGCCTTCAAGTACATAACTAGAATAGGCATGATCAGGCAATGAGGGAAGTACACAGGTGAGGCGAGTTGCATTTCCAATCACACAAGTGAGGCAGTGGGGAAGTTAGCAGCAGAGTGACACTCATTCCAGGAGATACAGACGGTACAAATACAGGAACCAGGGCAGAATGGTGGCAGAGGGCAAGCAAATTGTGAGCAGAGATTGTAAAAGAAGGGGAAGGATGAAGAAGCAGTGGGGTGGGGGGGGCAAGGGAGAAAGGAGGAGAGGCAAGAGGCAAGTAGAAACAAGGGAGAGTAGGCTAAGGGGAAGGGACCGAAAGTGTGACAACTGGGTAGAAACAAAGGAATAGGCATAAAGCGTGTAGATAGGCTAAGGTGAATATTATGCAGTGGCACATGTTGGGAGTGTTGTAAGTTCATTTTGAAGGAGGGCATGTCTAAGAAACAAAGGAAGGGAGTGCCAGAAGTTTTATTTATTTAATCTATTTAGTATTCGTTTACCAGGTATTACATAGGATGGGAGTATTGCCTATATATGGTAGGTTTTTTTTTGGGGGTACAAAAAATGACTGAAACATACAAGTTTCTTAGGGGTATAAATAAGGTAAATAGTGGGTATACATTTGCAAGAAATAGGGATGCAGTCACTAGAGGCCATGACTGGAGGCTTGTGGGAGGTACATTTAAGAAAACTTTACAGAGACAGTGGTGGACACTTGGAACAGTCTACCAGTGGGCACGGGGGCAGCAACCATTAATGGGTTTAAACATGGCTGACACAGGGCAAAGGGACAAGTATACCAAAAGATGGGCAACGGGATGGTAGACAGGAAGGGAACCCCCCACTAGGAAAATAGGTCAGTGACGAGAGGTAGTTTTAGTAAGGGCAGACTAGATGGACTGTTGGTCTCCTCCTGCTGTCAGCTTCTATGTATATATGCATATGAACATACGAAACTGCCAGCAGATATAGGCCAAATGGTCTATCAAGTCTGCTCCAGTGTGTAGCTAGTCATCCACTTACACTGCAGCCGCCCCTACCTCCCCGCAAAACGGTGACCCTCCCTTCATTTTGTCCCATCCCCTCTTAAAACTGCCCACTGATTTAAAGTAAACCACCTCTTCGGGCAGCACGTTCCACATGGACACCACCCTTTCTGTGAAAAAGTGCCTCCTCATCTGTCTCTTGAAATTTCCACCATCCAACCTCAGCCCATGCCCCCTCGTGTCCCTCCCTTTAACTTAAAAATTCCCTCTGTATCAGTCTTATTTATTTGTTTGATTACTGGGTAGATGCACTGATTCAAAGGACCGTTTTCAGTCATGACCTGGGCCAAAACAGGATGGCACAGTAATACAGCAATACAATATACAGTAAAATGGTACGATTTCGTATAATTCTGATGCAATAGATAGGGTAAGACAAACCACTGACAGACAATAAATGGGGAAAGTACAGTGCAATTACAAAAGCCGCTGTCAACAAACACAGTTAAGCAAATGGTGCAATGAGACAAAGTGCTGGACAAATAATATTTGAGATATATAATACAATTTTAATGCAATAAATAGGGTCAGACCCTTCATATATTTAAAGGTCTCTATCATATCCCTCCTCTCTTCCAGGGAATACATGTTCAGCTCCTTTAGCCTCTCCTCATAGTGTTCATCTTCCATTCCCTGGATCATCCTTGTTGCTCTGTGCTGTACCCCCTCCAGTAACTTAACATCCCTCTAAGTATGGGCGCCACTGCTGTACGCAGTACTCCAGGTACGGAATCACCAACAACCTATACAGTGGCAAGATCATCTCCCCTCTCCTAGAGGTGATACCTCCAGCTATACACCCCAGCATCTTATTGGCCTTGGCAGCTGCTTTCCTGCACTGTGCCGAGTGGTTCATTTGCCTGTTATTATCACCCCAAGATCTTTCTCCTCCTCCTCAGTGACTATCTGTACCACTTCCAGTGGATAACACCTCCTTGGGTTCCTTGCTCCCAAGTGCATGACTTTGCACTTCTTCACATTGAACCCCAGCTGCCATGTGCCCAACCAGTCCTCAGGTTTAGCCAGATCATCCTGCAGCCCCTGCCACCCTACTGTGTCATCCATCTAACATATGATGGGAAGCGGGCCTGTAGGGAAAGAATTATATATATGTACAAGAGTTTCTCAGAAGGGGATGTAGTGGCCTGGCTGGAACAAACACAGCCATCTTCTCAACAAAGCAAACTATAATGGGAGCCACCAGTCACACAGCTGGAGAAAGGAAGTTTAGCTTTGGTACTCTGCGACTGTTATTAGCCCTGCTAACTGATGAAGATTGTGTAATACCATTGAAATGGAAGGAATTTCAAAGGCAGACAAACTGCTAAGTGAAGCAACTCATTTTACCTCCTCTCGTGTCTTTTCTGCTTATGTAACTCAAGATCATTTTATCAAATTACCATACACTTAGCCCCCTTCCCCTGAACTAAAATTAATGGTTGGCCTATATACTATACATATTCCTTGCAAAAACATTGTTAATGCACCAGTTAGGGTTCAAGTTAACATCACAAAAATAGGGAAATGTATGCGAGTATTCAACCCTAACCCCCACCCCCCAAAAGCAGAAAAAGGAAAACACATTAGGTTTATGGGTCTCTGGAGTCTGAGTGAATCAAAGGTTGGATCACATCTGATGTTTTTCAGGGAACAGGGTGGGCATTAGGGCTGACAATCCCAAGAAAGACCCAACCACTGATTCGCCAAGACTCCGGAGACCAAAACCCTAATGTTTTTTCCTTTTGCTGCTTGAGGGGTTGGGGTGAGGAGTTAGAGTTGGATACCTGCACACTACATTTCCCTACTTTTGTGGTGTTAACTTGAACGATTGATAGATTAAAGATGTGTGCTATGGGAGCAGTGAAAAAGTGGTACCCTAGTTTTAGAAAGGAGGAATCTAGTCCGTCAGCGCCTGCACCTTTTTTCGTGTCCAATTTTAGAAGTAGGTCCTCAACTTGCTTGAAGGACACTGGTAAGAAATGGAAGGAGTTCTGGGTTCAAGGGTCTGAGGGGTCGTCAAGGGGTGAGGGGTGGATGCTTAGCCTGGCAGCTGGGGAGGAATCGAATGCTAGGCCTGACATTGTGAAGTGCTCATTTAGTTTTTCTAGAATGATGTCCTGGTTGGAGATCATGACTGTTTGCGTTGTAATTTGGGTGGGGATTGCAGGCAGGGTTCTCTGACCTTCAACAACTTTGATGGTTTTCCAAATTCTGGCTGAGTTGCGCTTGGCACACTCAAAAGCTTCCAAATAGAAGAATGGTTTGGCTGCTCTGACTAGTTTGGTACAAGCATTTATCGCGGTTCTGAAGGCCAGCCAGTCCACCTGGGCCATAGACTACCTCGCTTTAGCCCACAACTTATCCCTTTTGGTCAGGGCTGTTTTCAAATCAGGTGTGGACCAAGGATACAAGACCTTTTTCACTCTACACTTGACAAATGGGGCATGCTTGTTTGCTGTATTTGCTAATTTAGTGTTAAGAATATCGGCAGCCTCATCTACTGAAGTAGCCAGGTAGAAATGTTGCCAATTTGTATCTTGTAGGTCTGTTAGGTAACTTTCCGTTTGAATTTGTGGAAGCTTTGCTTTGTGATGAACGTGGAGTGGGACGGCTGTATTTCTAGCCTTCTCGTACAGACAACAATGTTGTGGTCACTAAGATCGTTGTGGAAAACGGCTGTATGCGCAACTTTATGCTGTTAGTGAGTATTAGATATAAAATGGAGCTTTTAGCACTATTTTTGGCATTGAGTCGTGTTGGTTCGGAGATTAGCTGCACGATACCCAACTCATCACACACGTCCTGTAGTGTATTTGCTTTGGGGGACAGCCAGTCCAAATTTAGATCACCAAGAATGATGGATTCATTGGTGTTAGCGTCAATAATGTTTCTGAAGTGTTGTCAGTAGTTCTGTACCCCCTGATGGTGGTCTGTAGCAGCCAATGATGTTGACTGCTTCGGATGGGTGAAGGGAGAGTCTGATGGCCAAGCATTCTGTTAATAGCAATGAGTTTGGAGTTTACATAGATAATTACTCCAACACCCCTTGTCTATCTAGCCTAAAGGTGCTGCAGGATGGCAATGCTATTTGTTGGTCAGAAATGCTGCCCTTGAGCCAGGTTTCTGTTACTGTACTACTAAGATGTCAGGGTTTGAGTGTGTAACCAAACCTTTACCAAGTCTGTTTTGTTCAGGAGACTACAGATGTTGATCAGCATCATTTTTAGGCCTGGTGCTGATGCAAATACTGTAGGGAAAGTGAAAGGGGAGACAGGACCTGGATTTAATTCTACATTCTCTGAACATAGGAGTAGCAAAGTTATTAATTTTTTGTTAACCAATATCACAGAATTATAAGCTCTTTCTTGTTAGGATTTCTGAATAGGGGCGCTACTTGGGCAGGGTGCCTGAGTACTGGGTGTACACAAAACTGGGCTATTGCAGAGCAGATTGAGAAGGCCCTGACAGTAGAATTTGGGTCATTAGCAGGGTGTATGCTAATGAAATAGATGACGCATCCCAAGTGGCGTGGGGGTTGGGTACTGGTAGGTATTAGACTCGTCCCAAGAGGGATATGGGCAGATATTAGGTTGTATCGGAGGGTGTACTGCTTTGGACAGGGGGTCTGGGTATGACACCATATAGGGCTGCAGCATGAACACAGCTATTAGTAGGACAAGCATGTTGGTGGCTCTGTGATTTGGTGGAAGATGCAGTGGACCATGGAAAGTGGGCCAAAACAGACAGCTCTTTAGACCTTGCCTACTAGACAATACATGCCAAATTTCAGCTAATTTCATCAAATGCTACCAAAGCTATTAGGGTGCAAAGTTAAGGGTTTAGCATAGAACCTATCGGTCAACCCGAACTATACTAGTGTTACTGCCAGTATAATGTATATATATATATATATATATATATATACACACACACACACACACACACACACACACACACACACACACACACACACACACACACTACCAGTCAAAAGTTTTAGAACACACCCATTTTTCCAGCTTTTATTGAAATTTAAGCAATTCCAGTCCAATGAATAATCTGAAATGGTACAAAGGTAAGCGGT
This sequence comes from Neoceratodus forsteri, assembly GCA_016271365.2. Taxonomy (NCBI): domain Eukaryota; kingdom Metazoa; phylum Chordata; order Ceratodontiformes; family Ceratodontidae; genus Neoceratodus; species Neoceratodus forsteri. The sequence goes on along the minus strand of CM028131.1, from coordinate 150,490,082 downwards.
AAACTGCTAGAGGTTAAAAAAAAGTTTACGTTAGCAAAAACTGCTTTAGAGAAATTGCAAAGAAAGCCAAGGTGTCAGTGAGTACAGTTTCCTACACCATCAAAAGGCACTTGGAAACTGGAGGAAACTCTGACAGGAAGAGGTCTGGCAGACCCAAAGCCACAACAGAATCAGAAGACAAGTTTCTGAGAGTCAACAGCTTGCGTGATAGGCGGCTCATAGGACAACAGTACATAGTGACTGGCACCCTGAACCAAAAGGGCTACCACAGCATTTTGCAGCGCAATGCAATACCCTCTGGTCTACGCCTAGTTGGTCAGGGGTTCATCCTACAACAAGATAATGACCCAAAACATACCTCCAGGCTATGTCAGAACTACCTTCGAGGAAAAGAACAAGGCGGTAGGCTTTAAATCATGGAATGCCAGACAGTCTCCAGACTTAAACCCCATCAAGCTGGTTTGGGATGAACTGGACAGGAGGGGTGAAAGCAAAGCAACCTACAAGTGCAACACATTTGTGGGAACTTCTGCAACAGTGTTGGGAAGAACTTCCTGAACAATATTTGATGTCCATTGTAGGAAGAATGCCACGAGTAGTTAAGTAGGTTATAGATATATCTGCAAAGGTGGCTACTTTGATGAGTCAAAAATTTAGATTAAATTTTGTTAAAATGATTCTATGATTTCTTTTTTATCTCGAATTGTTTATTTGTTCTATGCTTTAATTTCAGAGTACATTGAGACATTAACCTGTGTAAATTTCAATAAAAACTGGAAAAATGGGGGTGTTCTAAAACTTTTGACCGGTAGTATATATATATATATACACACACACACACACACACACACATATATACGTGCATACAGACATGCACATACGTATATATTTTACTATGTTTGTGAACCAGGATTTGTTTCAACTCTCAGGTCAAATCAGCCCTTTTTGCCAGCTGAAATATGCTCAAACAGCTGTTGCGGTACATGGCATACTCCATGTCAAAGGGACTTGTGAGATAAAGGATCACAAAGACACTGCCGTTACAATGTCTGTCATTAACTGAAAAAACAAACAGCTGGTTTTAAAAAGGTTTCTGTGGTTTCCCTATAAGGAGTGTTTCTAGCTTCATTAGCATTTTTTTTAACTCTGCATTTGCAATTCACTACTAAAATGCTGACATTCGAAGAACCCTGAAAAACAATGAGTCAAACGCAATATAACAAACAATTTATTGGCAGCACTGACAGTGGTGATTGGGGGGCCCATGAATACCTTCTCCACTGGTCAAACCTACCAGGACACCCAGGCCTTTCAGTTTATCTGCACAGCACTAGTGATGAGAAGCTGATTTCCATGCCCCGTTGCTAAAGCAGCGCTATTACAAGAAACAGAAGGTTTGCTAATGCCCCTAGTGGCAGATCTCCAGAGTCTAATTACTGAAAACCAGACAAGAGGAAACTATTAATGTAACCTTTGATGACGCCATGTACCAAACTTTGAAGGGGATATCAGATTAAGAATACTGAAGATGAACTGCACTCAATCATCATCAGCAGAACTTCTGAAGAGCCAGTGATGGCATATGACCCCATTCACATGGGTGGCATAAGGGTGTAACAAAGTCAGTTGTGCTTTTGCCCTGCTCTACTGCTCAAACTTTCACTGAAAACTATCATGCGTTTCATTTAAAGTAGCTGAAAAAACTTCTGTTTGTACCTTTCTAAAAGAGTTTAACTTAAAACACCATCAAATGCTCTAAGAGGGCCAAAGCAAGGACAGCCCTGTGGTGAAGTGACAGCCCACTGTTTAACCTACTGTGAGACACGGAGCCACATCTTCACAGCTCCGTGCCACTGATCCCCCGGCTGATTTTCCAAAGAGCTGCTCTAGCCCTTATGTGCCCAGGCAGGAATTCCAAAGGGTGGATGCAGGGCATTCTAACCAAAATCTCGCCCGACCATCAGAAGACAGAGAGAGAGAGAGAGAGAGAGCAGAATCCATTGTTGATCCTCCCACCCCCAGTCCGCCAGCCGGCACTCAATTCTTCATGCTGTGTTAGAAAAATGTTCACTCTAGGCTTGCTGACTTCCTCTACTCATCCAGATTCTTCTCCCCTTTCAAGTCAGGTTTTAAGAAACACGACTACACTGTCTCTTCCCTGCTAAGTGTCACTGACTTCATTACTGGGATGGATCAGGGGCATGTCATGGTGGCCATTTTCATTGATCTGGCCAAAGCCTTCGACTGAGTGGCCTATCCACTTTTTCTGGACAAGCAGAGCTCTGCCGGCCTCTCAGCTCACACTATTGAATGTTTCCGCTCCTAACTTATGGGTCATCAACAGTTGGTACAGGTAGACAGTATCCTGTCACCTACCCATCCAGGCTGGGGTCCCACAGGGCTACATCCTAGGTCCAATCCTCTTCTCTGTTTTCCTGAATGACCTTCCCTCTGCCTGTGCTAATGTGCATATTCACACCTATGCAAATGAGACCATTATTTACATCTCTGATCCTTTGACCATAGCAGTGGAAGGCTTGCTCCAGCGAGACTTCCCCACAACATCCTGCACTTGTTCCATTCCAACCTGCTCCGGGTCAACACTAAAAAAACACAGTGTCCATGATCTTTGGCACCAGCCAGAAATTAGCCAGGCTCTCCCCCCTCCTTTTTTCTCCGCCCTGGATGGTTCTCCCCGCGACAGGGTTTCTTCCTTCAAGTATCTTGGTGTGCGGCTAGATAATAAGCTTGACTTCTCTGTCCACATTGATGTCATCCAATCCAAGTTCTGCCCTAAACTCTCTGCCTTGTACTGCAATAAAAAACGTTTGTCTACTAAGTCCACTGGGGACTTGTTACCAAAATGGTGCTCCCAGTTTTCAACTACGCTGATGTGACCTATGGACTACTCTCTACTTTTCTCTTGCAAGACAGGATACCCTCTGTAATGTCTTTTGTCACTTTGCTACCAACTCTCCCTTACGTACTCAACACTACTCCCTATACTCATCCCTATCCATCTTCCCCCTACACTCACATTGCCAGTCCCACTGCAATTCTTTAATCTCTAAATTCTGGTTTGGGTCTCTGCGGTCCCACTTTGAGGGACTTGTTACTACCCAAGCATGAAACAGATTTCATACATGGTAAGCTAGCATTCTGACTGGCTGATATAGCCTACCCATTTTATAAATGATGATGTACTACAATGGTGATGCCAGAATGCTGCTTTTGTGCCACAGTAGCTGTATCACTACTGCAGTACAGCATCACAGAATCTCAGGTCTATTCAGCTTCCTCGTGCTTACCTACACTGCAGATCCCTCATAATTAAGATATCAGCAAGACTGAAAACACCCCCAAGTGAACAGTTTGTTAAAAGATGAACCACTTAAGAAATGTTGCCAGCTTACGTAGATGTTACCAAAATCAAATTAAATGTTTTTGATCTCATCCTGTTTTCTGTGTATTTAACCACAGTCTAATACAGAGTTAGAAAGAAGGTAAAGGAATTAAAACAAATGTGAACTATACAAAAGAATGTACAAGCAACAATACACATTGAGGCTGACATTTCCATCTCGGGTTGAGTTAACATCATAGAGACTGCATCTCAAGCTTCACTCTCTAGGTCTATAATGTCAACTCACCCCTTGACGGAAATACAGCTTTGCTGCATAAGGTTGCCCATACTGTATGTTGCTCTATGCATTACTCAAGCTGCGCTCTCGAGGGTTATCGCGTCATATGAAACACAGCTTTGCTGTGTACGGCTGCTCATACATTATTCTATGCATTACTTGTGCTTTGCTCTTGAGGTCTGTGATGTAATCTCTCACTCCTCAATGGAAACACAGCCTTGTTATGTATGGATGTCCATATACTCATTTATATATTAGTTGAGCTTCACTCTAGAGGTCTACAATGTCATCTCACTCCTCGATGGAAACACAGCCTTGTTGTGTATCGTTGACTGGGAGGGCAGTCATTCAGCCATCCTCCTGACCAGGGGAACGGTGTGACCGCATTAGCTAGGACTGTCGGGGAGGCAGATGGAGGGGGAAACTAGATGAACCCAGTGACAGTAGAGGACTCCAGACCCACAATGCTAATTTTGTTAAGAATGCTAGCTCAACACTATGCCCTTATGCTCCCCCTACATGCATTCTTAACCCCGCTTCGATTGCTCCACTCTAATAATCTTCTACCGACTAGCTTATGCTACTCAGGGTTAGTTGGTATGGTTGTGTATTTTTTTTTTTTTTTTTTTATCTGTTCAAGTTGGGGGCTCCGCTGCTGCACTCCCATGCTTTTCAGCTTAACATGGGGGCACAGGGGCGGCCCCTGCTCAGACAAAAAAACCTTGCAGCTTCAGCACCAACTAAGCAATAGAGTAAGTTGCCTGTAGTGAGGGCTCCACTAATTTTGAGATCAACAGAGCGGCAAGTAGCATAGTGGTATATAACTTATGTACACTAATTCCATAATGTACCACTACGCTACTTGCATGGGTCTGAAGTCCTCCACTATTGCTGATAGACCCTTGGTCTTTTCCTGCGGACAATGTCTATGTTTCCATGAAAGGTGTGAGAAAGCAAAATAGTGCCAAAGACAACACATGAAGAGCCAAATATTTTCCAACTGCATGAGAGTTAGCATAGAAATACTATCCTAGTGGGAGACTCCCAAATTGTACACTAATGTGGCAACATGATACTTCATAAAATATTAAAGATGTGTTTTTCAGAACAGGCTGGCCTAAATAGTTAACATCTCATTTTCAACTGGGTCCAGTATTTACTCAATGTTTGCAGCTGAGGACTGCAGCAAAAAGATGTCAAGTAATTACTTTTAGATCACATTACAAAACTAGAGGCTTTGGTGGGATCTGAAATTGCGATCTCCTGTTTCACAGTTCTGTTCTCTTGTTACTAGATGACAAACTTCAATTGTGTTGATGATCAACCTCTGATCAGAGCTCACCAGCAACACCAACACATTGCCAGCACTGGGCAGCACAATGTCTGGTTCAACAGAAAGTGACTTAACTATCAAGCCACTATGTAGTCTCCCAACTACACAGCCTTTCTTCAGGGCCTAGTAGTCCAAATGGAGGGGCATTCAGCTTTTCTATTTCTTAGATCTCTTGGCTTAAGAAAAAAAAGCATGACAGAGTGAGTTGACCTGTAGGATGTTTGAAAGGGGCTATGCTTCCCTTCATTAGTTTTATAGTTTATGGAGTACCTACAAATACATTGCTGCTCTTCTGCCATATCTCCCCCCCCCCGCCTTGACAAAGTCAATCAGTTCCTAGCCATGGTCCAACAACTCTGGCAGTGTGCAGTGATGAACCTACGACACTGAATATTTCATTTCTTTCAAATTATCTGCTTGTTTGCACCAGCAGGTTGCCGTCTTAAGGGACAGACTGTATGAAAAGGAAAGAGGGAGCACAGTAGAAGAACTTCTCATAAGGATTTGCTGATAAAAAATCTAGACACTTATCCACCCCCCCCCCCAAGGCCAGGAATGAGGGGACCTAGTTGACAGTGTCTTGGCATCACCCCCATCATAGCCCTGAGCACACCACAACCATCCTCGGATGTACTGGAACAGTATCGTACCAAACCCTTCAGTTTGCTCAACCAGGCCCATATACTCAAAATGGCATTTCCCACTTGAAATGATAGTCTTCAAGGTGGTGGCGGTGGGGAGATACTCTGAAGAATAAATTAAGCATTTTTTTAGCTCTTCCCCACCTGTTTTTCTCCTATATATGCACCACAATCCCTTTTCCTCACCTGCTGCAGCATCTACCTTCTATTCATAGCTGCTTGCATTTACTGCCTTGCACTAGTCAAACATGAAAAATAGTATCCTCCTTCTCAGTCAGGTCTTGTCCATGTGAGGCCTGAGCTGCCTGTATCAGTAGTAGTTCTCGGCCCCCCACCCACCCCTGCTTATGTCAATCTCTGCCTAGGAGCTGTTTGTCAGTAAAGCCTCTTTTTTGGCATAAAGCCCACGCCGGACCTCCTTCATCCTGCCTTTGTCATTGCAACCCAACATGCCTTGCAGATGGGGGGCCACAGCAGAGAGGTTTACTCCGCCAGTATTAGGCTATATAGTGTTTCAGAAGGCTGATGGGAAGCAGAGTCTGGCTTAGTGACCAGAACCCGTGCATTCTGCAGTGAAGCAGATGTGCACTCCAGCCCAAAAGCGATGTGCTTGTCATCAGAGTGACCGAGGGGCTCCACCCAGACAAAAGGGTGCCATCCAAAAGGGTCATGGGAACAGATGTCCAGCATCAACTGGGTCACCTCGACCAACTGGTTCAGGACTGCACACAATTGGGACCACTGGCACCCCCCTTCCCACTAAATGGACCACATGTGCCAGTGGGCCAAACATACCACAGCTGTGGTAGAGGAAATGAAGCCCAGAAGTCAGGGGAAATCTCGGGCCGGTGTGACTGCCTAACTTGAAATGATCAAGCAAATGAGGACAGGTCCTACACCCTTGTCCAGGGTCAGACAAGCTCTGGCTTGGAGAGTGTTCAATTCCACTCCAATGAACTGGATCACCTGCATCATGCTGAACTTTGACCTGGTGAGGCTGATTATCAGGCTAAGGTCCCAGAATGTCTGGATGGCCAAGTCCCTGGACTGCTCCACATACTACAAGTTCCATGTGATGAGCCAGTTGTCGAGGTACAGAAGTGCCTTGACATCTCTGCAATAAGAAAGGCTACCATGACTGACAGGAACTTGGCGAACACTCTGGGTGCCAATGACAGGCCAAACAGCAATGCTCTGAACTGAAACAGGATTCTGTACACCCGAAAGCAGAGGAATTGTCTGTGTGATGGATAGATGGAGATGTGAAAGTGCACATCCTGAAGGTCCAGAGAAAAAAAAAAAAACAGGACCTTGGCTCTAGGGATGGAATGATCTGGTGCAAAGTCACCATGCAAAACTTCCGACTACAAATAAACTTGTTCAGTATTCGCAGATACAGAATGGGGTGCCAGCCCCATGTCTGGTTGGGTAACAGACAGTATTGTGACACGAACCCCTGCGGAGTTTGGTTCTCTAGGACAGGTTCAATCACACGCCACTTAAGGAGCTTGAGCCTTACTCCATAGTGAAGGGAGACACTCCAGCGTAAGCGTGTCCTCCATTGGAACTCGAGAGCCAACTAGGGGATATGGTCTTGAATTCCAGAGACAACTCCAATCCAAACATTTTCAGGACCCACTTGACTAAAGTAATAGCAGACCACTATGGAAAGAAGTGGGAGACTAGGTCCCCCGACTGTGAGCTGCAGCAGGGTCATGAAGGAGAGTGGATGGAGCCACTCATACTGTCATTTTATGCCCTTGGTGGTGGCTCACACTGGCCTCTGGAAAAACTTTTCCATTTGACATTGCACTGGTTTTGACCTCTCGATTTAGTAAAGGGCTTGGATGGGCAGTGCTGCAGGAACTGATGCCTCTGTTGCTGCTGCTGCCCTTGCATGCCCAGACAGGAACCCCGAGAAAAAGGAACCTGAGCCTAGCAGGATGGACTTGGGCTCCTGCTTGGGACTGGTGACCAACATCACAGATCTAGGGTCTTACTGGATTTTGATACATGGGAGATGGCCCTTGACCCTATTCCCAAAGAGATTTGTCCCAGTGAAGGGCAGACCTGCCACTTGTTGCTGGATTTCCTAAGTGAAAGGCAAAGTTCACAACCAGGACGTCAGCGTATGGACACCACTGTGGCCATGAGTCTTGCTCACCATCAGCCCAGATCTTGCAGACGCTAGTCAGTGAATAAGCCAGTGAAGCCTCTCGCAGAGCTCATAGCTATGTCAAGCCAAAGTCCCATAGCTGGCCTGAGAGATGCCCAGTGATGCAGATGTTTACACCTTCTGGCCAAGGTGGTCTTGCTTCTAGGGCTCCTTGTTTGGTGGCTTATCTGGCTCATCCTGCACTGCTGCCTTGTCAAATGCCACACCTGCTGTTAGCCACTTTAGGGACAGATGCTCGAACAATCAAGACAGTCAAACCAGGGGGTCAGCAAACCTGCAGGAGGCTGGGTGCTGCCAGATGCTAAGCCCCAGGCCTAGGATGGGCACAGTATGTCTCCTCTTGCTGCTTACTCCTGACCAGAGGTCACAATCCTCCGTCCATTAGATCATAATAATTTCCTAAGCAACAGACACTGATGGCACAAGCAAAGGGTTCATTATGGCTTGAGGAGGGAATAAACAGCAGGTGCCGATGAACACTTGGGCCAAAGACGTGCTCCTTATTACTAAAGACATTTGTATGAAATGAGTCTCTTTGCCCTGGAGACTCCATCTGTTCATGTTGATCCTTCCTGCTTTGAAATCCTAATCCTCTGCTTGTGACATCAGCATCATTTCCATGGGGCCACCCCCGATGGCCCAGCGGCAGCATTGCCTCTTTTGGGAAGGGATAACGGCAAGTTCTTGTGCAACAGTGACCCCCTATGGCTGAGAAAGGAAGCTTGCTTCTCACCGTGGGGACGCTGTACAAACAAAGCCGATGGTGGCCCCGCTCAAATCATAAGGGCAGAGTGAGGAAATAAAAATTGGGAGGAAAACAACAAAACTCTCTGCCGACTCGATGATCCACAGAATCTGAACAGCGTATGTCCCTCATTAGAAGGTTTATCCCGGAATTCAGGGCGTATCCCTGGTAATACATTTGGGAGGAGGAAAAACACTAGATTACAAAAAAATATGTAATTTCCATAGTAACAGCTGTGATGTAACAAGCAGAGAATTCTGACTTAATACCAGGAATAAGCAATGTGAACAGAAAGTCCCCGGGGAAAAAGATCCTGTTTTAGTGAAGTTAGTTTCAGCAATAAAAAAAGGAAATTCAGATTTCTGGGGAATTTTGTATTTATGAATTCTGCTGTTGCCAACTGTGAATTATGGTGGAAAACAGAAAATCTCAGCGTTTCATAGTTTAACAATTCACTTTAACACAGCCCCACGTGCACTCACAGTGGGCTACAATAAAAACCAAAACAAAGACTCCCACACTTGGTAGATACGGAAGCACAAATAGAAGCCACAGCCCTTGTTTGTATCAGTGCTTATACTAATCACCAGCAAGGCCTCCTGCAGGAAGATGATTCTTTAAAATTACAGCAAATTTGAAAATAAAGGTCATTTGTAGTTTATAATCTTGCAGTAGCACAGCATCCGTAATCAAGGAAGCAACTGATTCATGACTTTGCAGATCACGCTGTATGCATCACAACAAACATTCCCGGATACTGTTTTACGCTTCTCCCATATCAACTTCCATCTACTACTGATATTTAATGGGAAAGAAAGGCTTGGAAGCCAAGTCCATTCGACCTTTTGAGGTTTCAAAAAACGACAGTAATTGGTAACAGAGCAGGCCCGCCGGTGCAACAGTTGGATTTCCACATGCGGAGTCGACGACCCGGGTTCGGGAACGGACCTGGATGTCAAGGCGTCGGCCGGGAGAAGGATCGAACGCTCAGTGCTTTACGGACCCCTGACAGAGGCTGGGGTACCCAACCGGCACTGTCTTGTTGGGGGCTGACGGGCATTGCACGCCCCGCCTCGAGGGAGCAACCATCCAACAAAGGCATCCCCTGGCAGAACAACCCGCTCTCCCCACCATCACTGCCTCCTGACGTCCGCCAGGGTCCTGCTCCTGTGGCCCGATCCGGGGGTAAGCCTGGGCATGGGGACGGGCGTGGATAACCGGTGAAGGGACTGGAACAAAAACCTAATTGGTAACAAAAAAAAGAAAACTGCCATGGAGTACTGTGTATAAAAAGATTTAATGTTTGCCAGTCAACACACATTTGCAGTGTTCAGAACTGACTTTTCTAAACAGAAAACTCCCAGATTTACAGGGATTCCTGTATTTGTTCCATATAGAGGTTATACTTTCCCCAGCCCCTTTGGGCCTCTGCCGGCAACTTCAAGTAAACTGAACTAAATTACCTAACAATAGCACCATCTAACTACAGCTATCTACAAAACGTAAACAATGAAAAGTACAATGAACAGAACAGGAAAGGTGTTAGGAGAAATTAAAAGTCCTGTTTCCCGATGAGATTGTAGCTTTATGATGGCAGGGTTAAAAAGATACCTAGATGACTGGGGCTGGTGCTGTTTTATATGCTGACAGTGTGGGCATAGAGCCGAGTGCCAGTACCATACACAGACATTACCAGCCCAAAATGTTCTGGTTCCCATGAAGTCCTAGTGCCTCTATATCCAATACCAAAGAGTGGTGCTCTATAGAATAGGCTGATGCACTGTTCACGCTTTTTAAAGCAAAACAACCTTTTTAGGACTTTTTAGACTGCAGTAAGCAAACACTATTCCCACGTCAGCTCTGCAGCAGCTCAAGGTACTGAATATTAAACTTTTAAAATGATTTTATATCCATGCTTAAAATATCTTATGTTACGTTTCACTTAAAATTAGTTGTTCATTAAAAAAAGCCTGAAGCGTTCTAATCATACTGCACCCTCCCCCCACCATGCAGTACTGATCCTGATGTGGGTCATCATTGTCTCCAAATTAGTTCATATTTTACGGCGCCACATTTCATTTGCTTTTTTTCTTACAACATAATGCCGCCAGTGTTCCATAAGGTCAGGAATCAGAGTCTGTTGCTGGCAGGTCCTGCTGCAGTCACTGGAGCGGTGACATCAAACAGCCAGCATTACAAAACAATGGAGGGCGCTGCTGAAAACCTGAGATCAGCCATATTTGATAAGAACCCCTTTCAATTATTTAAAACACAGAAAAGAGCAAACACTAGAGCAGAAATGGAGGAAAGTGCACCTTCCGGAGTGGGGGAGGATAGACTTTTGTTTAGATTCCTTTTGCCCACAATAGCACAAATTAGATGTCACATCTCGTTTCCGGGGCCTGCTTCTATCAATTATATACCTTGAGGACTGAGGCACAGGAGTTTAAGTGACTTGCTCATGGTCACACAGACAGTGGCTGCAGTGGGAGCTGAACTTGTGTACCTTGGCTCCAAGCCCGTGCTCCAACCACCTATCTGCATTGCCTTGCAAAATGAACAAAAAGGTACTGGCATAAAATAGCAGGCAGATCATGAACTACAAAGCTCCTACTGCTTCCAGTGCACTTTTGTAGACATGTGCAGCCTATCCAAAATACACAAGTTAGGCTGGAGGTACGAGGAGAGGAACACCTGTGTTCTACAGTGACCTTAGCTGCTTAACCTTGTAACACCCAAAGAAATTACATGTGAGAATACTGATTTATGGCTGAGCTGCCAGCGCTGCAGTAGTGCCACCACTTGTGACGCTGACAACCCAGGTTCAGGAGTGAACCTGGAGCACTGGGGGTCAGCTGGGGGGACTGAACATCCATTGGACAACGCTCTTCCTCCAGGTGGGGTGGGAGCAGGCACTCAGCAATACTCCGCCTGTGCACCCAAGTGCCTCAGCAGTGCTGGGGTTTCACAGATGTGGCAGACATTGTCATGCAGTGTGAGGGAGCATGCTAAAGATGTCACTGCATGTCCCCATTGCCAGGGTTACAGTACCTAAGAAAACTCCCCCTTAGCTGCAGCACAGTGACGCCTGGCCTCTGGTCCCTCTCCTACCTCACTGGAGCCCCAGATTAACATATCCTTACTCTCTCCACTCTAGACACCGGAGGAGCGGGAGCCTACCATGCAGGTCAAAGCGTTCTCCCAGTGAGTTATGGGGGTAAGGGAGACCGCAAGGGCAGATAAGGGGCATGTCCTCGCAGGCTCAAGAGAGCCAAAAATAAAATTGTAAGGGAAAAAAAAAAAGATATTGATTTATTTAGATTTCTATTACGAGGAATAACCCATGAGACAATGCCCTGCTTACATCAGTGACCCAGGAGAAAGAAGGCAGCAGCACACAAACATACCGCCAAGTATACATCAAGTACAATTTCTTAAAGACATAGGACAAGGGCCAGCACCACGACAGTGGCAGCACTGCCCCTTGCGAGACTGGGGATCCGGGTTCGGGAATGAGGCTGGGAAGCCAGAGGGCCAACAGGAGGAGCAGGAGGCGGTTTTAGCATCCCAGATAACATAGGCTTTCTCCAGGGTGGGAGGAAGTTCGCAGCCCACCACACTAGCATTACCTGGGTTACTCAGAATGCTGTGGGTAATGTGGGCTTGGCTGAGGGTGACGGACACACACAGCATGTTCTCTGCAGTGCGTTCACGCTGTCATCCCAGGGGAATGACAGAACCTCAAGTGGGGAAAACACAGCAGTCAAGCAGGTTAAAGCACAACTCTTCAGCAATCACACCATTGACTAGGCACTCAGACATCATCCCTGGATTCGGTGGCGCTCGCCATGGAGGGAGATGATGGGGAGCAACAAGGAGATACCAGTCGGAGAAGGCAGATGATGGGACTGAGCAGTCACGATTCAGGGGGCAGGACTGTTGAGATGGAGGAAAAAAAAACAGTCATTTGAAACAAACGTGCAAGGCAGTAAAGTACTACAAATCTCATTTACAAACAGGCACATTTATTCAAGTGAAAGACTCATTTTGACTAAAACGTTCCCATGTAAGAGCGAGATTAAAGGTTACGAAGTGCAATTCCCCGATTAGGAAGCAAACCAGGAACATTATTTCTGGCCCTTATTAGCTTCAGCCCTCAGTGCTACCAGAATGGGGATTCATACTGTGCATACAGAGGAGGAACTGCCGACAGTGCATAAACATTGATCAACGTTCCTGAAAACTTCGGAATCTGCACTCCATTAACAGCTACTCAGTGATCAGCCTTTCTATGGCGCTGAAAGGGTGTCGGGCTCTCACATAATAAAATGAAGCACTGTAGAATATGTGAAACAGAAATAATTAACTGGAGGGTTATTCTCTAAAAGATCATACTCCTTTCAATCCTGCAGTACAGCAAATGCACCTGTTTCCAAGGCAAAGAAAGATGTTGGCAACTTTATGAGCAAAAGAAATCTGCAGACTCAGCATTCCAAACCAGAAGGTGGAGTGAAGGAGTAAACTGAAACATATTATATTACATTATAAAACGGGCATTAATGCTTGGTCAAATGACGACTTGTCATTGGCCAAAAAGTGTCACCTGACCATGCATTAATGCCCCGGTAGACACACAGTTGGCATGCTGACTGTAAAAAGCTTTTGTTTTTTTTGCTTTTTAAAGTTAGCAAGCCATTTTATAAGTGCAATAACCCATCGGGAATTAATGCACTTCTCGCCTGGTTGAAGTCACTCGGGCAAGCCCTCGTACTTCACAATGCGGCTGGGGCGTGCATTAATGCCCCGATACACCCACGGTCTGTTGTGGGTTATAGCATACATAGAAGTGACTCTGTTAGTGACAGCTACATTATAATCAGCCACATATATGGACAGAAAGATGCCATATTAAGCCTCCCAGCCATGCTGTATGTCCTCGCATTCTCCGCCCCCCACCACCACCACACCCCCAAAATAAAAACACCAAAGGCATGAAACAGTGCCTTAAGTGCCAGGGTAATAATTGTAGCCAGCTGCAGATCCTTGCTGTCCCTGCCCTTTATAATGAAAATGATGTTTAATTACATACAGGCCATCTACATCTGCTAACCACATTCCCTACTGGGAGATTCATCTCTAAGTGGCGTGTTCCCAGTACAACATTTACCTGCCTAGAGGAATTTGGAGACAAGTGTCTTTTCAAACGCCTAACAGCAGACCCTTGCTGATGCACTGCAAACCAACATTTATTCAATGCAGGTATATGAAGTTGCTGGCTGTCCAACATTGGGTATGACTCACTAAATAAGGTTGGACGATACTTCACTATATTTACTGCCAATTCAGCAGAAGCTTTAGAAATTACACTTTTGTTTTGAGAATTTGATCAGACAGTATGAGCTGTGGCACAAGCATGGGTTTCAGTGTCTCTCCCTACGACCGCTCTCCAAAATTCATGTTTTATGCAGCTATGACTTAGTTCAATCCAGTCTCAACCTTTCCAATTAATTCTAGTTGGAATAAACAGTAACCTTTCAAGTGTTTTAATAACTGCAAAAAAGGCAGGGCAGAGAGAAAAACACGGAATTTGTTAGGAAAAAAGGACCTCTGGGTCACCCACATCATCCCTGCCTAATCTGTCTCCGTGGACCCTAACTGGTCTCCAGTGACACTCCCTCCTTCCTGCCCATTTTCCTTTTTTTAATTTAATAAATTTTATGGAGAAAATGTTCCTTTTTACACAAAGACACATGAGCAGACAAGACATGCATTTTCTAGTACAGCCACAAACCCCCCTCCCCCCCGACTCCTCCACTACAATCATGGTGCTTAGTACATTTCTAGACATACTGCAGGCCTATACTGTAAATGCAGTATATAGATAGTAAGAGATCACATACTCCACTAGCCCCCACTAGGGCGTAACAGGAGTTACTGAGGCAATAACAACAACACATGCAAGTTTCCCATCTGTTGTGACAAACTTTCTTTCTACGAGACATGCTGGGGATATCCCTAACCACACAGTGCCTTAAAATCTGCTTAATTGTGTGCAATGTCAGTTGGCATCCATCTGTATCCCCCTCCCTCGGGACGAGGCTGGAAAATAGGCAGAATTGTCTAGTCCTCCTTTCCCGGTCAACTAACAATAAATAAATAAATGATTTTCTTAGCACAGGCAGATACGAATGTTACATGGGACTTTTGCTTTACCTATGAGGCTGTTTTTGTAATCCCCAATGACACTTATTACAGGGACAAAAGCATTCTCCACATCTGAGAGAGGGTCAAGCTCGTCCTTCATAGATTGTCAGAAGGGCCGCACAGTATTACATTCCCACATTATGTGACACTGAGCACCTGACTGCTCTTGGCATTTCGAACCAACATCTGAATTTAGTCTACCCATTTTAAATAATTTCTGGGGCATGTAGTACATATCATTCAGCAACTTCACTTGGATTAGACAGTACCTATTGAACTTTATACATCTTTCCAGATCCTGTGTCAGTTAAAGGGACTGTTTCTGTTTCTGTTAAGAGAATACATTGTTCCAGTAGGGAGCGGCTCCATCTACAGTATTTGATCCAGAGTACGTTATACTGTTGTACTGATCTGTATCCTCATGCTTTGTAACTCCTTGCTGTAGTATGCCTTGTTATATTATATTTTCTTTCTATGCATGTCCAAATCATAATGTATTCCTCAAATGTCTGTATCTTTGCAGCTGTACTCTCCCAGGTCACACCTGGAAATAGGCAACTGATTGCCTAGTGTGAAAAAGCTAAACAAAATAAATGTTAAAAAGTAACATCATTCGAGATGGAGGAGTTAACCTTCAAACTTAACCACAAAACACATCTATACACAAGAAAATGGACAAGGTGGTACCTATGGAGAGACACGCATCTAGAAACATCTTTCTGAGTTGGGGCGGGGGAGAGGTGAGGTCTGGCTGAGGGGCGAGGGCAGTGGGCTGGGTGGGTTTTTGCCTGAGGTGGACCACGAAGCTTGTGGTGACAAGTTTATTTGCTGCATTGAATCTTGTATTAAATGAACACTGTGATAAAACTGCACTAGGTAAATCTAAGAAACAATATACCTAAGAGGAATAATTAATTAATGCACTGTGTACTAGCTGTAATCTGAATTGGTAGCTTACTGGGTCTGATGAATATAAATGTATTTGTACCCACTTGTTGTCAATAAACTTGAGTGTATATAAAAAAAAAAAGTAAGATCATTCCTGCCTGTTTTCTAATACATCCCTATGTCAATCCCACACATGCTTGAAGCCCCTCACTGTACCTCCACCACTTTTGCTCGCAGTCTGTTCCAGGTGGCCACCATTCTGTTAGCAAATATTTCTCCACGTCTTTCTTAACCCCCCTCCCCCACACACCACCAGCTTCATCACGACTCCTGATTCTGGTGGTGCTTTGCATTTGAAAGAGACTCCCCTCCTGTACCCTATTCACCTCTGTGAGGTAGTTGTAGGTCCCTCATGTCACCTTTCACTCTCCTCTCTTCCAGGGTGTGAGACGGGAGTTGGGAAAATCCTGTACTATGATTGGTGAGATCTGATCATGTGACCGTGATATATAAACATTTCCCAACTCATTTTCATTTCTCACATTTTCACTTTCTCTCAAAGAAAAATATTATAAGAGAAAGGCTGCGTGTAAAAATATTCTCGGAACACGCTTTTTTTTTTTTTTTAAATCAGAGTATATATAACTAAGCCACACCTTGATGTGTGTGATCTCTCGCAGAGACACACACACCATATATACATATGGGTTACTCAACCTGTAACCATAGTTCTATTAGTGGTATACAGTTCACATCTATACACTTGCAGTTCTGCTAGAGACATCCGAGTCACTGGAGGTCTTCAAGCTCAGCTCCTCCAATCACCAGGGAGGTATATCCTCCAGCTCCACCCTGTGATGTCAGAGCTTTTGCAGGCTGGAAGCGGGGATCTGGGTACCACTTGCCAGGAGAGGTTGGGGGGTTGTGTGGATGTGAACTGTATAACACTAGTACAACTAAGATTACAGGTGAGAAACCCACGTTTCTAAAAATGTGGATATAGTTTACTACCCACACTCTGACAGACTCTCAGCAGTCCTCCATGAGGAAGGAGCAAGACATGCACCCCTATTTGGTGAACAGAGACCAGAAGACCAAGGACCAAAAAGCAGCATCCTGATGACTCATCATGTCAGCGCTGTAATGAGAGATGAAGGTGTGCGCTTTACTCCAAGTTGCAGCTCTGAATATTTCCGCAATGAGGATATCCCTGGAAGCAGCCACGTAGCCAGTGGTATGTCTGGTGGAATGAGCTTTAAGCCCCTTAGGTGACTCCCTACCAGCCAACTTATAGCAGAGGTCGATGCAGGATGTAATCCACCTGGCAATTGTGTGTTTAGCTGCCGGTCTGCCAGGAGCGGCTTCAGCATATATTAGAAACAGTTGGCAAGTCTCGCACTGAACTCTAGCCATGCCCTCCTTGTAATCAGGGAGCACTCTCTGTAGGTCCAGAATATATGGGGTCTGTGATCGACATCTGAAGTTGGGATGGTGAAATATACTGGTAAGTTCATCATGCAGCCTTCTCCCTATTTCCTAGCCCTCCTGACCCCTATCTGCTGTATTACTGCACTGGACTGCTTTAGCCCTCAACTTATCGTTCCCTTTGGCCCTGTAACCAACCTGACAGACTTTTCATTCTCCAACTTGCCGCCTCTTTCGCAGTGTCTCCCTGTCACCACCGCGTATCCATACCCTAAACTGTACTTCTACCTCTACAGGTACCTTGTCCGATCTAAACGTACCACTCGAGCCAGGACCACCTTTGCCTTCCTGGTTGTGGCTACATGGATTATGACCCTCTCTATCACTTTCAAGTGATATTGAGACCAACCCGGGCCCAGCGCCATATAGGCTCCCACCCCTTCAGGCTAGTTTTTCTGTGGGGCCCCAACCCAGCAGCCTCAAGACTGCCTAACTAAACATAAGAAGCCTTGTGGCAAATCATGCTGACCTGGTGGCTTGGGCTGCTACCCACCATAAGCCTGACCTCCTAGGAATAACAGAATCCTGGCTTAGGCCTTCTCTCCCTGACTCTCTGTGTGCCCTTCCAGCTACAATATGGTTCGGGTTGATTAGGCCTCATCCAAAAGGGGTGGTGGCCTGGCACTTTTTTGTAAGTCCCACCTAAACCTGATCCTTCAATCTTGCCCTCCCACTTGCGTCCTGTGAGGTGCTTCATGCCCTGGTTCTATTAGGTAATACTAAGAAGCTGCACACTGTATGTGCCTACATTCCTCCTGCATCCAGTAAATGGGGACTTGAGGAATTTCTACCCAATGCCACCAAACACAATGAAGTACTTCGCTTAGGTGACTTCAATCAGGATTGGCTTGGCCCAAGCTCCCCTATCCTCAACACTAACATGGCCAAAGCCAATCTAACTCAGCTTGTCACTGAACCTACCAGGCACTCCAGAAGTGGCACTAGTCACACCCTGCTCAACTGGGTCCTCACCAATAGGCCAGACAGGATCTCCTCAGTTACTGTGTTGCCTGACTCCATTACTGACCATTCTCCTGTAACCCGTGTCTGGGATGCCTGCCCCCCTTCATACCCGCCTAAAATTATCTCCATGGCCGACTTCTCTGCCTTCGATCCCTTGGCTCTTCTATCTGATCTCTAGCAGGCTGACTGGTCTCCCCTATTCACCACAGACAACACTGACCTGACGGTGGAGTATTTCTCAAACACACTGTGCTCACTGCAGTCCAAGGACATCCCTCACATTAGGTGCAGGGTTAGGGGCCTTCTCACCAAATGGTTGACAAGCCCCCTTCTCCACTTGCTTAAATCTCATGACAAGCTCTGGGCCAGGTGGAAAGCCTCCTCCCTTCTTTCCGACTTTGTTGTCTATCGATCCCTTAGGAACACACGCAAGAAAGCAATCTGCGCTGCCAAAAGCAATTACTATAGAGGTCTTCTCCATGCCTCTGCCCATTACCCGAAAAGGTACTGGGCACACATCAACCACATTCTGGGTTACAATGCTTCTCAAGCCTCTCATGACATGCTAATTGACAATATCTCTTGTAACAACCCCAACACCATAACTAACGCCTTTAACTCACTCTTTACCTCCTCTCCTTCCTCAACCTCCAACACAGCCATTCCTTCCTTCCCTCCCTCCCTCCCTCTCCTCCCTCCACAGGCTTCCCTCTGCCCCATCCTCCCCTTATTCTCAGCCCTGTCTCTAGAACTGATGTCCTATGGATCCTCAACACTATGTCTCCTCATGGCAGCGCTAGTCCTGACTGTCTGGAACTTAGAATTCTCAAACTTGGCGCCTCCATTCTTGCCACCCCTACCTTGTGCCTCTTCAACCTCTCCATTAGCTCTGGCACCATGCCCTGCTCCTGGAAACAAGTCAGGGTTATACCTGTCTTTAAAAAGGGTGACCCTAAAAACCCAACAAACTACCGCCCTATAGCACTCCTGTTTACCCTTAGTAAACTTCTGGAGAAACTTATTCATCGTCAGCTGTCAGACTTTGTAACCAACTATGACCCGTTATCTCCTGCTCAGCACAGCTTCAGACCAGGCCACAGCACCTTGACTGCCAATTCACTAACGACACCTCAACCACAATGGATAGAGGCCAGCTTACAGGGGCTGTTTTTATTGACTTAATGAAAGCTTTCGACTCTGTCAGCCATTCACTGCTCTTGCGTCAGCTAGGTTCACTTCCTGCACAATCATACACAGTCTATTTCCTACCGTAGAGTCCTCTCCTACCCTGACCCTCTATCCACTGGTGTTCCACAAAGTTCCATCCTTGGGCCCCTGCTCTTTTCTATATTTATAAACAATCTACCTACCATTCCTGTCCACTGTCACATCTTACTCTACGCTGATGACTTGGTCCTCTATACCTCATCTAGCTCCATCTCTGACATTAATTCCCACCTCTCTTCCAACCGGCAACAAATCCAAACATGGCTCACATCTCACCACCTCGTATTAAATGTTGCCAAGACCCAGGCCATGCTGTTCGGGTCCCGCAGGAAGCTCAGTGCCCTAAACCTCTCATTTCTGGTCTCTTGTCTCGATGGCTCCCCGGTACAAGTTACCGACTCCTTCAGATACTTAGGGGTCACTGGATCCGTGTCTCAGTTTCTCTCTCCATGTCAATGTGGTATGCAAGTCTATCAATGCCAAAATTGGGTTCGCTTGTTGTGTCCGCCACACCCTGACCCCTGCCACTAGGATCTCCATCGTTCAAGGACTTCTGCTCCCTGGTCTGTGCTATGCACTGCTGGTCTTTGCTCAAGTGCAGGCAAACATCCTTCAAGCGTGGGATGTTGCCTATAACGTTTGCAGATTTGCCTTGTCTGCCCATCGGCTTAAACACCGCTGCACACTTTACTCTGACCTCCACAGGTTATCCCCCTCCTCCTGGCGTTTATACTCCACAGGCTGCCAGACCGACAATATAATTTGTTCTTCTCGCCCCTCCTCTCTTGCCGCCATGTTCACCCCAGTTGACTGTCCCCGACTCCTACGGTCTTCGACTTCAGCTCTGGTCACTGTCCCCAATTGCTTCACCAAAATGGGTGAACTTGCCATCTCCGTCTATGCTCCCAAATTCTGGAACTCCCTTCCATTTTCCCTTAGAAGCTCCAGTTCTCACCCTGTCTTCAAGCATGCACTTTTTAATTACCTCACCTCCCTAGATGCATGTAAATGTCTTTAGTTCATGTATTACACCTCTGTACTTGTTCTAGTTCATGGAACATACCTCTTTACTTGCCGTTGCAGTACTATCCCTTTCCCTGTCCCATACCCTCGTCCTATGCCACCAGCACTGCTGTTATGCACTTATGTTACTGATCTCTGCAAGCTGTTTTTATCTTTTTATACTGTAATGGTTATGCTATGTATGCCATCACTTTCGTGCTAAGTAATTCTACTGTCATGTAAGGTTGTTGATCTCTTTATGTACTGCATTGTATCAGCTCCTCCCTGTACTATTGTTTGTAACTTGTTTGAGCTGTAATCTCCTGGGTCGTGCCTGAAAATAGGCAATCCTGACTAATGCACTTACCCGATTACCAAAAGCGAATAAATAAGTAAATCACCTAGTTTAGGTGAAACTCCAATATGACTTGCAGGAGGAACTTTGAGTGGGGGTGAAGGATGACCTTTGTCTTATGAAAGAAAAGATAGCGAGACTCCACCAACAGTGCCTGTAGCTCACTGATCCTTCTGACTGACATGATGGCTACCAACAAGGCAGTCTTCCACAAACAAATGTGACATCTCACATCTGTACATAGGTTCAAACAGCTTGCCATGGGCACCGCCAACACCAGCAGTATGTCCCATGGAGGATATACCACCTGGGTGGTGAGATGAGCTTAGCTTGAAGACTTCCGATGACTCAACTGTCTCCAGCAGAACTGCCAGAGTGTGGATATTGAACTGTACCCACATTGTTAGAAATACACACACACACACTAATATATATATACACACACACACACACACACACATACACATATACACACACACACACACACATTTATAAAATCGGTAGGGAAAATAGTCTCTGCTGGTTGACTGAAACACATTACATGACCATGCGTATATCAGAGCGCGACCGCACACCTGCACTTTCACCCCCCTTCAAAACCATTTACCATATATATGCTTTGCAAAATACTACACTAATGCACCAGTTAGGGTTCAACTTAATGCAACAGAAGTAGGAAAATGTTATCATATCTCGGCACAATTTATACAGGGGATAAAAGTTCTTTATTCCCATCCATCAGACCGCATTTTCTGTAATGGAGTTCTTTCCTCTCCCTTTACATTACAACAGGGCACCCAAAAAGGATGCCCCCTTTCCCCTAACCTATTTTTAGAATCCCTAATTAGGAAAATAAATACATCGACCTTAGTCACTGGTATCCCAATCAATCACCTCCAATACAAGTTATCAGTGTACGCAGATTATATTTTACTTCATATTACCCACCCGTCTAAATCTATACCGGCCACATTGGATATTATCCAGGAATTTAGGTGTTTATCTAACTACAAATTGAATTTGTCCAAGACAGAGGTCATGCCACTAAATAGTCTGACTTTAAAAGCTGACATTCAATATCTTGGACTCTCCTGGGTAAAGGATAAAATGAGGTATCTGGGCATATATCTATCTCAATCTAATTCCAAAATGAAGCAATATCATTTAGATCAGCTAACGGCACAAATTAAGACTGGCCTAAATCGTTGGGCATTACTCCCTATTTCCCTGTGGGGACGAATTAATATTATTAAAATGAATGTTTTGCCCCGTTTGTTGTATCCCCTTCAGTTGTGTCATCAATACCTCCCTAAGGCCTGGTTCAGTCACGTTCATGGTATTATATCAAAATTTATATGTAAGTATAAAACCCCTCGTAGGGCACTGTTTTAACTACAGAGATCAAAAGAACTAGGAGGCCTACAAGTCCCCAACATTTATCTTTATTATCTTTCCATTAATTGTTCAGTTGTCTCACAATGGTTGAATCCTGCCCCGAACTCCTGCTCGGAACCTTATGCTCCACTGTGTTTACAAATAGTGAAGTCACTCTGTGTCTCATCTGGTATAGATATCAGGACATTACCATATGTCCCTCTTAACAAGGTTCCGGGACAGCTTAAAACCACTCTCATTATAAGAACCCTTCGTACTCACAAGCAACTAAACAATACTCTAAGATGTTCCATGGAAAAGGATTCCTCGCAACTCATTTTGGGTAACCCCAATTTTAAAATTGGAGGAAGAGTTACTAATCACTTGTTTTGGCCGGGTGGAACAGGGAAAAAAAGTTATTTATAGACATAACAGAGAACCATAGGTTAACATTCCCAGACATAATGGCAAAATACAACTTGTCTATTTCCTTCTGTTTTAAATATGTTCAAATTTCCCAGGTCCTAATACGGCATTTTGGTAATGGCCCATGGGACCATCACATGGTTGGCCCCATCCTTAGTACACTATAAACGCGGCCTACCTCTCACCTAATTTCATTTTATTATAAAAAGCTGCATAAAATAGTCACGGAACTAGATGGTACCCCTCACTACGTATGGGATAGGATACTCCCTCCAACATCCATGGTCCCCAGACAATGGTCACAAATCTGGAATAGGCTATATAAGGATGTTAAGCCGCTACAGACTGCTTCAATTTCAGATACTAAAGGATCTATATTATACCCCTGTAAAACTTTGTAAAATGGGAAAGCTTCAGTCAGATTTGTGTACCAGATGTGGGACCCAGAGAGGCACGCTATTTCACATTCTGTGTGAATGTGATAAGGCGTCCCCCCCCCTCCCAGGAAAGTATCCGCTTTAGACTTGACCCTTTATTAGGACTGCAAAATGCTTTTCAACCAGAGATTTGCATCCTGGGGGACTCGGGGGACATTCTTATTCGAAATCAAAGGAAACACATGACTTTAATTTCCCTATGTGCTAAGAAAGTGATATTACGCAACTGGCTGGATCAACAAACCCCCACGTATATAGAATGGCACCAAGAAATCCTCTTTGCTCTACAAGCAGAACACCTCCTAGCGAGCATTTCTAAAAGTAGTATGAAATATCAGAAGATCTGGGCTCCTCTGCACACCCTACTATCCATTTAACATTCCCCATACCCACAAATAAGGTCGATCTGGCTCCACTGAGCTGAATCCAGTGGGCATTAATTGTCTCAATAACAATAACTCATATTGTAGATTCACGGAAATTATCCCTAAATACAAGTAACATCATCTGAAGTATGCTGAGTTTTCCTTTTTCTCTCTCCTTCTCTTACCTGTTTTCTCCAGTGGTGAATGAAATTGGGGAGGGTGGGAGGGCATTGGGAGGGAAGATATGCCTGGGTTTTTTTTTTTTTTCACCATTAATTTTCTAATAGCAGCATAATTTACTTTTTTCTAATATGTCAGATGTAGGATATCGATCTGCAATAATGGTATAATGGATCTAAATTGCTGGATTACTGTCTCTAAACATTTCTATGTAATGGTGTTTTGTGTATAATTTGTTAAATGGTAAACATAATAAAGTTTATTAAATCCAAAAAGAATTGGGAAATGTGGCATTAGGGTTTCCAACCCTAACTCCCAACCCCCACCCCCCAAGCGGCAAAAGGAAAAAACATTAGGGTTTTGAGTCTCCGGAATCTTGAATCAGTGGTGGTGGTCTAACCTAATACCCCTACTATCTTGCATAACCAATGACTGCTGACACTCGGAAGGCTGACAGAAAATTTGTGACAATCTCTAAAACTGACACAAAAAAAAACTCTAGCTTTAAACACAAACTGAGAAGAGCTGAATGTTTTTGTCATATAGACGTGAAGTTATGACTCCTGGAAGATGAGCGACAAAGCACTGATGGGCACTCGATGACAGGAAGAAAAGGAACAGAGGAGGTTGGGGGCTGGCGCTAACATAAGCAGGCGCTGTGTGCACTCACTCATGGAACCATGCATGTGTGCTGCTTGCCTCGGTATCAGTCCTCTGAATAGTTCTGGCTCCCACTGGGTCCTAGTGCCTCTGGCTCAGACCCATTAGTGGGAATCAATGGCAAAGACTGATTCTTGAAAGATCAGTCATTTCCCTGAAGGTTCAGAATGTTCAGTCTCAGTAGCGGTATTAACATATTCAAATGTGAATAACTTTAAAACCAAAAATGATAGCATGGTATTGTAAGCACGAAGGTTGGTCAGCACAAACATATAACAAAATAAGTGGTGTTTCATTTAAAGATACCTTTTGGATTTTGTTTTATAATCAGCAAAAAGATGACAGAAACTTCAATTTTTTTTTTCACTTTCTGGATGAACAAACGCCCCCCAAACAAGCAAAGATTAAAAAACTGTATATTAAACTTTTTCATAATATACTAGCGACAGTGTAAAGCTATGCGACTCAGTGAGTTAAACAAAACATAGAAACATAGAAATCTGTCAGCAAAAAAGGCCCACTTGGCCCATCTAGTCTGCCCTTTTTCCTACCCATGGCTCTTTTGCAATCTTGACCTTATTCCCTTCCTTTCTTCCTTCTTTCGCACCCTTGCCTCTCATGTTCAGTCCCTTATTGGTTTCCCATGCCCTCTGAAATTCCTCCACCAATTCCGCTCCCACCACCCACTCCAGTAGCCTATTCCAGGGACCCACCACCCTCTCAGTGAAGTACTGTCCCCTCACATTTCCTCTGAAACTGCCTCTCTCCCTCCAGTTTTAAGCTGTACCCCCTTGTTGCCGTGTTATCACTCATTTTGAAAATGCTTCCTTCCCTCACCCTGTTTATTCCCTTCAAATATTTAAAAGTTTATATCATGTCTACCCTCTCCCTTCTCGTTTCCAGTACGTACAGGCCAAGCTCCCCCAGCTGTTCCTCATATGATCTCTTGTGTAGACCCTGCACCATTTTGGTAGCCCTTCTCTGTACCCGCTCCACTCTATCTTTGTCCCCTTGTAGGTGTGATCTCCAGAACTCCCCGTACTCCAGGTATGGCCTAATCATGGACCTGTACAGCGGCATGATCACCTCCCTCCTCCTGCTCGAGATACCCCTCCCTATGCATGCTAGCATTCCCTTTGCCTTCCCCACTGCCTTGTTGCACTGATTTGCTACCTTTAAGTTATCTGAAATGATGATCCCCACATCTCCTCCTTCCTGCTTTGTAGTTTCCACTTCCTCTCCTCCCAGCCTGTAGCTTGCCTCTGGATTTGTGCACCCCATGTGCATTATTTTGCATTTCTTTGCAATAAATTTCAATTGCCACCTCACTGACCACTCTTCCAGCCTGCCCAGATCCTCCCTCATTTTTTCTACCCCCCTCGCTGTATCCACCCTATTACAGATCTTTGTGTCGTCTGCAAATACACACACCTTCCCATGCAGACCCTCCGTAATATCCCCAATAAAGATGTTAAACAGTACTGGGCCCAATACTGACCCCTGGGGCACCCTGCTTGTCACATATTCCTCCCTGGAGTGAGCACCATTGATAACCACCCTTTGAGTTCTGCCCTCCAGCCAGTTTTCCACCTAATTTGTCAATTTCCTCCCTACCCCTAGGCTGCAGTTTGTTTATCAGCCTCCTGTGAGGGACAATGTCAAAGGCCATACTGAAGTCCAGATAGGCCACGTCCACCGCCCCTCCCTGATCACAGACCTCGGTCACCTCGTTAAAGAACTCAATCAGGTTCACTGGGCATGATCTTCCCCCTGTAAACCCATGCTGGCTGTCGACTAAGAGCCATCCCACCTCCAGATATTGCACCAGTCTTTCCTTTATGAGTGCCTCCATTAGCTTACCCACCACGGAGGTAAGATTGACCGGGCGATAGTTTCCTGGATTCTCTCTCCCTCCGCTTTTGTGCAATAGCACCACGTCTGCCTTTTTCCGGTCTCCTGGGACTTTCTCCTTTTCTAGTGACATACTGAACAGCCTTGTGAGTGGTGCCGCCAGTTCCTCATTCATCTCCCTGAGCAACCTGGGATGTACTGTATCAGGACTCACTGCTTTGTCTACCCTTAATTTGCCTAGTTCTTCCAATACCCTACCACCGTAAACAGACTTGTGTCTACCTCTCTGCCCTCCTTCCCCCTATCCTTCAGTACTGGTCCTCTTCCCTCCTCCTCAATCGTGAAAACTGAGCTAAAGTAACTGTTTAACATATCTGCCTTACCTTCATCCTTCTCGATCAAAGCCCCCCCTTTTAGTCTCATTACTCCTTGTTTGTATTTTCTTTTCTCACTAATGTGCCTAAAAAAACCTTTTTGTCCCCCCTTCCGACCTCCCTTGCTATTTTCTCTTCTGTCTCTGATTTTGCTCTCCTGACTGTTTGCCTTGCCACCTGAAGCTTTTCCCTGTATACTTCCCATTCCTCTCTTCCTTGAGATCCTTTGAATGCCATGAAGGCTTTCTTTTTTTTCCTTATTGCTCCAGCTACCGTTTTAGTGAACCAAAGCAGCCTTCTTCCATGTTTTTTCTTGCTCAACCTCCTTATGCATTGCTCTGTTACCCTCAAGATTCCCCCTTTTATTGCCTCCCACAGTTCTGCAATGTCCTCTAGGGTCTCCTTCCCTGCCATCTCCCTCTTGAAAATTCCCTTCACTGTCTTAAAATCTCCCCTCCGGAAGTCCATCACCCTGGCTGTGGTTCGACTTGTTTCTACTCCCATCCTAACAGCAAACCTGACCAGTCTGTGGTCACTATCCCTTAGATTTTCCCCCATCTCTACCTCATCTATTCTGTCCTCATTAGTCATTATTTAGTTCAGTGTGGCTTCTTCTTCTCCTCTAGTTGGTTCCCTGACAAGTTGTTGAAGGAATGCCTCCTGCATGGACTCCAGCAACACCCTGCTCCTTTCTGATGCTGCTGTTGGGATCTCCCATTTTACGTCCGGGAGATTTAAATCCCTCACCAACAGAGTTTATCCTTTCCTTGTCATCTTTTTTATTGTTCTGAGCATTTCCTGTCAACCTCCTCCTTCTGATTAGGTGGTCTATACATCACCCCATACATATTGCCCCCCGTCCTCTTGATTAATATGACCCATAGTGTCTCTACTGGACCCTGATCCTCCTGACCAACTGTTGCTCTTATCCCCTCTTTCACATGTAATGCCACCCCCCACCCTTTTTCCCTTTCCTATAGAGACTGTAACCCAGCATAACCACCTCCCAGTTGTGGTTTTCTGTCCACCATGTCTCCGTGACAGCTATCAGGTCTAGTCCCTCCTTCACCACTATGGCCTCTAAATCCTCCATTTTATTCCCCAGGCTCCTAGCATTTGCCAGCAAGCCCTTCCAACATTCTTACCCCTCTCCTTTTCCTTCTTTATGACATTTCCTGTCCCCTTCTGAGTGGGAGTGCTAGCTAGGCAAGACTCACTATTTTCTATTTCCAGTTCTCCCCTACGTTTGTACTCCCCTTCCCTTAGTTAAAAAAAGTTGTAGTAAATCTCAGAAACCACTCCCAAACAAGTACTTTATCTGTAAAAAAATAAAAATAAAAATTAAAAAAGCCAAAAGTCACACAATTCAAAGTCAAATGAACTTTCTCTTCTGAATGTAACCCCTAGATGGCGCTATCCCAGGGGCTACTACCCCTGCCTGATTTGCCACTAACAGGTTGAGGGGCATGGATCCAATGGCGGGTGCCTCCACCCAGAGGTCAGGGTTTGCAATAGTTAAACTAACTTGGTCACAGTCCTCTGGGACACTGCAACCCCCCTTTCTTCCCACTAGAGGCCCACACAATATATTAGAATTACCTTCACAGTATACACTTACCCCCAGGGCTGGTTCAGGCACTGTGACCTCCTGTAAAATAAGATACAGTGCAACAATCACAGTACAGTACTTTAAAATAGACAAATACCTCAGGCAGTATAACTTTGCTGAAACAAGCAGCTCTGATTTATTTAGGGGAATACAACAAGGACAGGGAAATCAGGTTAATTAGCTTATCACTTTACTATCTACCTATGGCTCTGTGCAGGGCCTATCCTACCAGTTACTGTCCCTGGGTACCCAAGCCCTAGTGGCTAGTCCAAACACGTGGCAGCTGGTAGGGGCCCTTTCACACAGTGAAAATAAAAATGTTTAAACAGTCCAGCAGTACAGTGATTCCATTTGGATTTAATGTGGCAATTCAACAGGGAAGCGACCCTGAATTAGTACTCACGATCTCCAAACAAGATAGGGTCCTTCAACGTCAGCAGGGCTACTCTTGAGCTCCACGAGACTCTTCACACATTTATATGGTAAACAGTCACAGGCAAAAGTCCTTTAATGGCAGCAGGATTCACTTGAGCTGCACAAGCCTCCTCACACATTTATATGGTAAAAAAGAAAGTACTATACCAGGCAGGCTGCTTCTCTATCCCGATCACAATTACTGCACAATACCCGGGAGAACACACAGCAGATTCAGTTCCTGACAGACCGAGTGCAATTCAACAATTTCTCCAGTCTTCCACAGGGTGAGCCTGGTTTCTACTACTCAGAGATCCTTTGATTCTCTTCACAGGATGGATTCAGTCCTAACAAGCAGTTACACAAGCTGCAGACCGGAACTCTGGGCCTTACACACGTTTTTTGACTGAAACTGTGCACTGAAGGAGCACAGGGTTTCTTTCCCCTTCACTGCCAGAGCTAAACTGAAACTCCAACAGACAAAACCGGGCACTTCCTTTGAGTTCTTCCCAGTTCTTGAATGGATTGGCTGTCACTCACAATAGGCTGCTGCTGTTGGTCCAAAAAGGCGCCGAAGCCTAAACTACATCTCCCAAGTCACTGCCCATACAATCCTCTTGTGGCTGGCTCAGATTATGAGTCAAGTTCTGATTCGTCCAAGGCACCATTTTGAGCTAACTTACCCACACTGATTGGTCCAGTTCAGCAGTTCAAAACTAGAATGGGGAACTAGGCAAACACAGTTCTGACTGCAAAAGCAGGTTAGACAAACTGTATTTTCATTATTACTCTAAATTATTTCTGGCAAACAGTTACATCTTTCAGATAGGTTCCCTTTGTACTCTAGTGACTGCAAAATGGAGTGAATTGGCAGCAGTTCAGTGGTACTCAAACAGAGAAACACACAGTCCCCCATACAAACTAATTATGTGCAAGCAGGCGGCTCTTAAAGAGACAGTACCAGAGGCTAAAACACTCACTGATAAATGGCTAAGCATCAAACACCATTCAGGCTTGGAGCATTCAAGCAAGCTCCTGGAAGTCTTTTGGGAACCCCCATTTGCAGGGGGTTACACCCTTCCTAACCTGGAAAGCTGGCGTCCGCGTCAAGCAAGTACCCATAAGTTTTAACTGCAGCCATACACATTTGCATTAGGCTCACACCGTAATCATCAGTCAATATATCATTTTACCAAGAACACATTTCTGAAACATTGCAGTATCGTCACTCTTTACACAGTATTACATATACATTGTACCATAACTCAAGTTATTACCTCTTGTACATGAAACCTGAAGAGAGGGGCCCTTCCTATCAGTTACCTTGGGGCTGGATGGGGCAAGGGCACCATATGAGAGGAACACAAGTAACTTGGAGTTAGCACTGACGCTCAGTTTGGGCAATGACTCGAGGACACATACACTCCTTTATGGACAACACTGAGAGGCAAATCCACAGGCCTCCCAAAGGGAATCATAACTGAGGTGCACCACAGGCTTCACAGCTTCGAACCAGTCTTTCTAGGGGAACTGTTACAGTCTCTCGCACTCTGAGCCTCATTTTCAGCATTGTCCTCACTTGTCAGAGTCTCCATGGGGGTAGAGAGGTTAGAACTTGGGGCACTTTCAGCTCCAGGAGTTACAGTTTCTGAGTCCACAACATTTGGCTCGCATGGAGAGCTTTCGGACATGGCAGTGGACTGTCAGGGCACTCAAAATACTCTTCTTGTTCTGGTGTATCACCAGTCTGCCCAATCACATCATTTTCCTCCCTTGAAAGCTCAAACAGTTCAACCATGCACAATGATTCCATTTCATCTGATCTGATGCTTTGCACCTCACTTTCTGGGAGCATTGGCTCCAGGGACGAAGCTGGGGGCTAGACAGTCAGAAGGCCCAGCTTAGTCTCCAGTGATGACTAGGGGATTGCCCTGAGAACAATTGACTCAGTTCGTAAGAAGGATAGTATTCAAAGTCCTCTCACTTTCTTCTGATATGGACTGACAGTCATGCTCAACTGGGACTTGTGGAGGAACACTTTACTTTTGCTTCTGTAGGTTGCAGGCTTTCTTGATCTTTTCTTAGCAGCAGCTCTAGTCACTGGTCCAGAGGGGCATCTTCTGAGGGCTCAGACTCAATTAAGATTTGTCCAATGGGCGATAAATGATTTCTATGCATTGTTTTACATCTTTTGGATTATTCTCAGGCCGCACTTTGTACACTGGCCGAATCATCTAGTTTGCCCACTACAATGTGAGGAGATGGTGCCATCTCTGTCAGCAATCTTGTGTTTGCCATGCAGTCCCAGATTTCTTAGCATGCCGATCTCCCTCCTGGAGTTCCTGTGCTTTCACCTTTTATCATACCTTTCTTTGTTGGCAGATTTCTTTTGGCAGCCATGGTTTGAGCCAGTTGGTAGCATGAGTTAAGCTGGGCCTTTAACTTTTGCACATACTGTAAATAGTTGTCAGCTTGAACCCCATCAGGAGAGACCAAAAACACACATCTACCGGTGATCGAGCTTCTCTTCCAAACATCAGGCGGTGGGGAGAACCCAGTGGCATCACTTTTGGTGCAGTTATAAGCATGCACCAGGGTGCTAATTTGTTAGCTCCATCTAGGCTTGTCCTTTGGGTGCAGGGTGCCTAGCATATCTAGCAAAGTCGCGGTTGAAGCGTTCAGGCTGTGGGTCCCCCAGGTGGTAAGGAGTGGTTCTGGACTTCGCCACCCCACAGAGAAAGCATCTCTTTGATCAGGCGACTCTAAAGTCTCTCCCTTGATCAGAATGGATTCTTTGTGGAGCCCCATAGTGAACAAAAAGTTTTCTACAAGTACTTTGGCCTGGTGGATGCTTTCTGGTCTTTGGTGGGAAAGCTTGGGCATATCTCGTGAAACAGTCAGTGACCACCAGCACATTTACTGATAGTTCTTTGATCTGACTCAAACTCAGAAAATCAATACAGACCAGCTCCATGGGTGCACTGGTGGTGATGTTAACAAAGGGGAGCAACCCTCTGGGGCAAAACTTTCCTCTGTAGCTTAGCGACTACAAGTTGAATGTGTTGCTCCACATCAGCCCCATCTTAGGCCAACAGATCTGGATCTCCTGAAGTCAAGTGTTCTGTCTATACCAAAGGTGCCCCATGTGGTTGTGCAAGGACATCAGTACTGAGTCTCGAAGGCAGTAAGCAGCACTAGTTGTTGTTTGTCTACTTGCTCCCCCTCTGTCTGCTTTTCTCTGTATAACAGTTTATTGATCAGTTTCAACTTAGGACCATCTTTGTATAACAGTGCAGTTCTCAAATCAGTGGGCGTAATTTGGACACATCTTTTCCTGCATAGAGGGCTTCAAGCTGCTTTGATCATGGGATGCGGAGATTGACCCGCCGAGATACTGTCATTGTCCAGCTGAGGGCAGTGCGCAATGTCTATTGCAGAAAAGTGCAATAAGCAGCAGGTATGCAATTCTCAGAGGTCCCAAGCAATCCACCATGCATCCATAGATCCGTGGACATTGTTCCTCCCTGTCAAACTTCCGGCAGAGTGCCGAATGTCAGGTTCTGCCAATCGGACCCAATCATTCTGGGAACAGGCCTCGAGACAGCATCAGCATCTATGGTTCAGACCTGCTCGTTCATCGAAACATAGTCATATGTAGATAATGCAGAAAGCCACCTATGGCCAGTGGCATCCAACTTAGCTGAGGTCTGCACATGGGTCAAAGGATTATTGTCAGTTTTACTAGTATTTTAGCCCCATACAAGTACTCGGAATTGGTCAACAATAGCCCACTACAAAGCTAGGAACTCTAACTTATGTACAGGATAGTTCTTTTGGGATGGGGTCAGAGCTACTGGCAAAGGCCACTGGTCTCAGGCCATTCTCGTGCTCTTGGTAGCAACACAGCCCCAACCCCTTGCAAACTAGCATCAGTGTGCAGGGCAGTAAGGTTTTCTTGGATCGGCATAGGCCAGCACTGGAGCATGGGTAAGTTGATATGATCTCATGAAAAGCAGTCTCACAATCAGGAGTCCAGCAGACCCCAAATACTTCACTCGGATGAAAATACACTCTTTCAGTCTTGAGGGCCTTTGTTTTAGTATTTTGTGGGTTGGGGATACCATTGAGTAAGGTTAAGTAAAGGGTGGATCACTCTTGAATAGTCCTTGATGAACGCCGATAATAACCACAGAATCCAGGAATCTTTTGCAGTTCTTTTAGATTTTGGGCTGTGGCAGGTGATCAAGGCCTCAACTTTACTTGGGTGGGTCTCTATTCCTCAGTGGATACTATGTGTCCCACATACTTTACTAATGTTTGAAAATTGACACTTATCAATGGACAGTTTAAGGCCAAAGTCCTCCAGTCGGTCCAATACCTTAATAATCTGCTCTCATGTTCCTCCAGTGAGCTGCCAAACACAATAACATCATCTGGTATACCAGGCACTCTAGTAAGTTCATATGTCACACTGCCGCTCCATCAATCGTTGAAAAGTGGCTGGGGTACCTGAAATCCCTGAGGCATCCTCATGAATTCATAGAAGCCAAGCGGACAGATAAAGGCTGTCTTCTCCACGGTCCTCTGGGGCCACTCGGGATCTGGTAGTACCCACTGAGGAGATCCAGCACAGAACCACTTGCTCCGTTTAGGCAGTCAAAGCATCCTGGATCACGGGGGCATTGTGTACTGATCGAGGGATAGTCCGCCCGGTTTAAGATCGATAATCACGCACATCCTTACTGTCCCATTCTTTTCTCACTACCACAATGAGGGAAGCATAAGGGCTTCTAGTTCTTGTGACACACCAACCAGCTAACATCTCTTGCAGATGCCGTCTCACATCATCTATATCAGCAGGTGCCAGGCGTCGAGACCTCTCACGAAATGGTCTTTCATCATGCAGCGGATAGTTGCTCCAGCTCCTTGCCGCATCCTCGTCCCATTCCTTTAAAGAAAACACCTGATCTCTCTGGGCAGCTTCTCACTGATCCTCACTTTCCATTCAGCTGGCAGCGAGTCTGCGAAATCAAACAAGTCAGGCGTTACTCTGTCATTCTTCCTTGAACTCTTGCTGCTGGGTAGCACTGCAGTGTCTACTGGACAATGCACATTAGGATTGCAACCTCTATTTACTCGAAAATGTCTCTTTCAGACATTATGAACTTGGACCATTACCCTTCTGGCATAAGCATGGGCTCTAGCGGGCAAATACTGAAGCTTGACCAGCAGTCCCTCTGGCAATTTCCATCGCCTGGTGCATCCAACATTAATATTTTATTCTTAACATCCTTTCAATCACGGACCTCTCCTGTAAGGTACACTGGGCATCTGGCGCCAGGATCAAGAGACTCAGGATCCTTCTTCCGCCACAATTCCGACCGGTTCCTCTGGTTCTATTTTTTCCAGCATCTCTCTGTGCCTCATAGGCCTTCTTAATTAAAGCCAGAACTGTTAAAACTCTACTAGTCTTTGACCCATGTTTTCATAACACAACTGTGCCAGCCTTCCGAACATATGAGCATTTGTTCCAATCAACAAGGACACCATCAGTACAGTCAGTGGGGGACACACACTAGGCTAGGGTCTCTACTTGTTCGAGCCACTCCAGCCCACGGAGGTGGGAAAGACAGCCTAGGTCGGATATACCGGAATAGAGGGTAGGCCTTCTCACTTAACCCCCATACATGCAGTCCTTCTAATAGTTGTAAGAATACGATCTGACAAATGCTCCTGATACCAATCCTGGAACATAATTGTTGCCAGGACCACTGTCTAATACAGCTCTTGTAGACACTCCATTCACCTTTACAGTGGTCTCCATGGAGGACCACTATTCTGGACCAGTCTGGAAGCGGTGAGTGGGGGCCTGGGCAACTGACCTTGCCACAAGGGCGTGAATTAGCATTTTGGTGCCCTCACTGGGATCATTTCGTGCACCTCTTAACCACTGATTTGTTCTCGAGCTCTCCTTGTAGCCTTATGCAACTTTCTCCAGTGTCTTTTGGGGACCGGCATTCTCTTTCATGTGCCCATCCTTCCCACAATTATAGCAAAACATATTTTCTGGAGTTTGAGCTGGCTGAGCGCCACACTGGGAGCCAGAGGCGGAGGTACTAACTGGAAACCTTGGTGCCATCTCTGTCCTGCGGCGTGATAAGCATTTGGAGACATCTCGTCAGTTTCTCCACTTCCATGGTCAAGGAATCGAGTTCGAGACTGTTATCAGCAGGAGAGATACATGGGTGGGTATCCATCCCATAGCAGATGCAATCGGATGCAGGTCGGGGCCGTGCCTGGCAGTGGCCTTCATAAAGGACTGTTTTGAATTCCCAGATCTCTCTCAACAGTTACCCCCACTGTGGCATATCTTTCATATCAAACCACTCATTGAGCTGCCAACCTCTGCCCTGAACTTCACTTGATGAGCCACCCTCAGTCACTTCGGGTCATATGCAGCTATTGGTGCAGGTCCCTCCAGTCGCCTTTTCTCAACTCCTCAATTTCTCTCATTAACTCATCATTGGGAGGTGGGGATTCCAGTCGAGTTACTAGGCGTAACTGAAGCAACAGCAGTTCTGAGAAGGGGCAGACTTAAGGATCCTGTCCAGCCTGGTTGGGTCCAGTTCAATCGCTGGCAAACTACCTTTCTGAGGCATTCTTACAACAATTTTTCCAGCGAGATACACTACACAGAACAACTCCCCTTGGTACTGTTGTGCATTTCTTACTCTCCACCATAGATCCTCATCAGAATCTGGGCTCCCATACACATTCTCAAGGCCTCAAGATGAGCCTGTGCAGTCACTTCAGGGTTACTGGCCCGTTTAGCACGGATGGTAGCCAGGGCGGGACCTCGGGGCTCTCACTAACCCTCTTTAGCTTTTCAGACTTCAGAGCATTGCCATTCTAGCGCCGTGGGGCAACATAGTCTATCAGAACTCTCAGTCATCCTCCCCTTGGGGGTGGGGAGGTGCCAGAGAAGATCCTCAACCTTGATGAAGTCGTGACTAATGGCAGGTGCAGAAATAGGAGTCTGCATTGGTTCAGCCACCATTACGGGTACTGGGCGGGAGAGGGTGTTGGGGAGAACACCCCAGGTGGAAAGAATAGTTTCTTCAAGTCCTCCACAGTTTCCCTTCCCCAGCAACCATTTAGCAATTTCTCCTCAAAGTTTCAGACAGTGGTGGGGCTCATTCCCCAGAGTCTTTAATGTACTAGTTATCACTCTCCAGGCAGTGAGGGCTCCCTCTGGGGTAATGGTCTGTGGCACTTTGGAGCTATCTATGGGATCCTTAAACTCTACTAGGGCCAGGAAAGTGCGGGTGAGCAGATTAGCATGCCGACCCACCACCACAGGGTTTTGTAAACCTTCCACCTTGGAAAGTACTCCTGTACAGTGTCATTATTGATACCGGGGATGTCAGGATAAGCATAGCACATTTGGGGGTCAATCTCCTCCCAGTACACCACTCCACCAGCGGTGCACAGCCACTTGCCGAGGGGGTACCCATTTTTTTCTTAATAGCGGTTAGTAAATATGGACCACTAGAACACACAATCCCAGCGGTGAGCCTCAAGATGTAACCCCTAGATGGCGCTATTCCAGGGTACTACCCTGCCTGATTTGCCACCTAACAGGTTGGGGGCCTGGATCCAATGATGCGGTGCCTCCACCCAGGGTCAGGGTTTGCAATAGTTAAACTAACGGTCACAGCCCTCTGGGACACTGCAACCCCTTTCTTCCCACTAGTGGCCCACACAATGGTAAGAACTACAGTATACACTTACCCCCAGGGCTGGTTCAGGCACTGGGACCTCCTGTAAAATAAGATACAGTGCAACAATCACAGTACAATACTTTAACATGAACAAATACCTCAGGCAGTATAACTTTGCTGAAACAAGCAGCTCTGATTTATTTGGGGGAATACAATAAGGACAGGGAAATCAGGTTAATTAGCTTATCACCTTACTATCTACCTATGGCTCTGTGCAGGCCTATCCCTACAGTTACATCCTGGGTACCCAAGCCCTAGTGGCTAGTCCAAACCCAGTGGCAGCTGGTGAGGGCCCCTTTCACACAGTGAAAATAAAAATTAGTTTAAACAGTCAACAGTACAGTGATTTCATTTGGATTTAATGTGGCAATTCAACAGGAGCGACCTGAATTAGTACTCCGACCTCCAACAAGATAGGGTCCTTCAACGTCAGCAGGGCTACTCTTGA
Organism: Neoceratodus forsteri; assembly: GCA_016271365.2. Lineage (NCBI taxonomy): Eukaryota > Metazoa > Chordata > Ceratodontiformes > Ceratodontidae > Neoceratodus > Neoceratodus forsteri. The sequence goes on along the minus strand of CM028131.1, from coordinate 150,453,503 downwards.
GCTCACGAGACTCTTCACATTTATATGGTAAGCAGTCCAGAGCAAAAGTCCTTTAATGGCAGCAGGGATTCACTTGAGCTGCACAAGCCTCCTCACACATTTATATGGTAAAAGAAAGTACTATACCAGGCAGAATGCTTCTCTATCGATCGCAATTACTGCTGTGCCGGAGAACACAGCAGATTCAGTTCCTGACAGACAGTGCAATTCAACAATTTCTCCAGTCTTCTACAGGGTGAGCCTGGTTTACTCTTCAGAGATCCTTTGATTCTCTTCACAGGGGCAGTTCAGTCCTAACAAGCAGTTACACAAGCTGCAGACCGGAACTCTGGGCCTTACACACGTTTTTTGACTGAAACTGTGCACTGAAGGAGCACGGGTTTCTTTCCTTCACTGCCAGGCTAAACTGAAACTCCAACAGACAAACCGGGCACTTCCTTTGAGTTCTTCCCAGTTCTTGAATGGATTGGCTGTCACTCAAATAGACTGCTGCTGTTGGTCCAAAAAGGCGCGAAGCCTAAACTACATCTCCAGAGTCACTGCCCTACAATCCTCTTGTGGCTGGCTCAGATTATGAGTCAAGTTCTGATTAGTCAAGGCACCATTTTAGAGCTAGCTTACCCCACACTGATTGGTCCAGTTCAGCAGTTCAAAACTAGAATGGGGAACTAGGCAAACACAGTTCTGACTGCAAAGAAAGCAGGTTAGACAAATACAGGTTACTCACCTGTAACAGGAGTTCTAGGAATGGTATATGTTGTTCATCCACACTTATTGGCAGGTTCCTTGCCGCTTTAAATCTTGCGGAAGGTCTTCAAGCTAGCTCCTCCCACCCACCCGGGTGGTAAAACTCGCTCGCCCCGCTGGCGCTAGATCTGGCCCGCTGGAAGCTCAGGTTGTCTGCCGAGCGGGAAGGTCGGGTGGGTTCGTGTGGATGAACAACACATACCATTCCTAAACTCCTGTACAGGTGAGTAACCTGTATTTCTAGGGACATGGATATGTTGTTCATCCACACTTATTAACGAACTCTAGCAGTTCTCCGGGAGGAGGAGGCAAAGCGCACACCTAATACCTACTGGGAACAAAGATTGGAGAACCGAGGCCCCAAAACCAGCATCCGGCGTGACTCAAGGTCGATGTGGTAGTGGGAAATAAAGGTGTGTGCTGACTTCCAGGTAGCAGCCCTGCAGATCTCCTGGATAGGGACATCAATGGAAGCAGCCACCGATGCAGCAATATGGCGGGTAGAATGAGCTCTTATCCCTCTGGGAGGGTGGAGCTCCATGCCCGCTAACTCATAACAGAGATTTATGGAGGTGACCCATCTGCCTGCTCGTCCACTGGCTGCAGGTCTGCCGGTGCGGCTTCAGCGTGGGTGACAAACAGCTGGCGACCTCTCCCGAATTTCAGCCGTCGCTCCTTATAATAAGCGGCGCCCTTCTAGGAGTCCAGTATGGAACCTTGCCGACCTCCGAGGTTGTGATTGGGGTAGAACACCGGCAGAGTCAATACCTGATTAAGGTGAAACTCCGACACCACCTTCAGAAGGAATTTCGGGTGGGGGCGTAGGACAACCTTGTCCCTGTGGAAGACCAGGTAAGGAGACTCGATGCTCAGCGCCTGAGTTCTCCCATCCTTCTGGCTGATGTGATAGCCACCAAGAAGGCGGTTTTCCACGACAGGTGGGGAGACCACACCTGTGCATTAGTTAGAATAGCTTGCCCAGAGCTTTGCCAGTACCAGCAGTAAATCCCGCAGGTGGGGTTCCCGCACTGGAGGAAATATGATCAAGGCCTTTGAAAAAGCGCCCGACCACTTTTTCCTGCGCCACTGACTGCTGACCGGTCCGCCCGGTGAAGCAGAAATGGCTGCCAGGTGCACCTGCAGAATTGATCGACCTAAGCCCTTGACTAGATAGGGACCATAGATAGTCAAAATGCCACCACAGGACGAGAAAGGTCAACCCTTTTCCCGACACCAAATGGAGAACCTCTTCCATTTGAAGGCATAGCATTCTGAGTCGACTCCTCCTGCGGGGCGCCTCGCGGCGTTGAGAACCTCGTCGGAAGACCCAGGCCTGGAACTCTAGCAGCTCCAGGGAACCAGGCCGCGTCAGGTGCAGGATTGAAGGTCTGGATGGAACACCTTCCCTGATTGACTGAGACAGGTCAGGCGAGCTGGAAGCTGCCGCGAGTCCTGGAGCTGAGACTGAGGAGATCTGGGTACCAGAACTGGCGAGGCCAGTCTGGGGCTATCAGAATCACCTGCGCCTTGTCCCTCCTCGCTTTCAGCAGGACCCTGTGAATCGGGGATGGGGGAAAAGCGTAAAACCGGGTCCACGGCCTCAAAAGGCATCCCCGCAGCGAGCCCCTGCTGAGGCGGGCATGAAACAGCCTCAGCCCGGCGTTCTCCCTGGGTAAACAGATCCACCAGAGGTGTGCCCCAGCGGAGAACAGTCTTGTACTATCTCCGGCAGGAAGACCACCTCGTGCGATGCAGCCCCTATCCGGCTCAGGGCATCGGCCAGGGGTGTTGGGCTCCTGCCACATGAATGGCCAGGAGATCCGCCTCCAGGCTGCGTGCCAGTGACAGATTTGGAGAGCTTCCTTGCATAGAGGTAAGGAGGCGCGTCCCGCCCTGGCGGTTTAGATAGTACATAGTGCGTGGTATTGTCCGTCTGGACTGACCCCACTTGACCCGGAGAAAGCAGACAAAGGCGGTGAGAGCTAGGCGGACCGCCGCGGACTCCAGCAGGTTGATATAGCATAGGGACTCCCGCGCCAGGGACCAGAGGCCGTGTGCTGATGTTCCCAGATGGGCACCAACCCCATCAAGGCGTCGGTCGATAGAGACCCGTCGGCTCGCGGTCAACAGGATACCCTCCTGCAGATGGGGCGGGCACGTCCACCACTGGAGGCGTTCCACATCTCCTGGAGTCATCCCTGCAGCGCTGGTCCAGAGGATCGCAGCGCTGTGACCACTGGCCAGCCAGACCCCACTGGAGGGCGCATGTGCCAGCGTGCCCAAGCGGACTCAGCTGGTACAGGACGCCATAAGACCCAGGAGTCGCAGGAAGTCCGGGCAGGCGCGGTTGCCCAACCAGAAATGATTGGGCAAAGGAAGTAGAACCTCGGCCTGTCCGGGAGCCGTGCTCTGGCTCGAAGAGAGTCGAGCTCTGCCCGATGAAGGATATCACCTGCTTGACTCGAGTTCCGACTTGGCCTCGTTGACCAGGAGGCCCAGTTGAAACAAACCGGAGGCCAGATTTCTGGACCGCTCACCTCCAACCTGGAGGGGCTGCTATCAACCAATCGTCCAGGTAAGGGTACACCGGACTCCTCGGCGCCCGAAAGCTGTCACCGCTGCAATGCATTTGGTGAAGACCCTGGGAGCTGAAGAAGGCAGGGCATGGCCTGGAACTCGAGAGGATCCCTCCGCTCTGAAGCGGAGGATCCTCTGATGAGGCGGACGGATGGGGCGGAAAGAACCGTCCTGGAGTCAGAGAACAGAACCACCGCCGTGTTCCAGAGATGGTATTATCTGAGCCAGGTGACCATTCTGAAGGTTCGAGACCTTAGGAACTTGTTCAGGTCATGTAGGTCTAAGATGGGGCGCCAGCCCCCCGTCCGTTTCGGGACCAGGAAGTACCTGGACACGAACCCTGGTTCTGGTGAAGGGTCCTCTATCTCTTTTATCACCCTTTTCTGAAGGAGGAGGGCGATGTCGGCTCGACGAGCCTGTAGAGATTCTGGGGACCCCAAAGCCCCCCGAGGGGCGACGGCTCTGAAGGGTGGAGCCTGCTCGAATTCCAGAGGCAGGCCTCTTCCCACCACCTCCAAAACCCACCTGTCCGTGGGAACAGCGGACCAGGTGGAAAGGAAATGTCGGGCCGTCCCCCATGGGGAACCAGGCGGTGGCGGGGATGGGGTGACACCCCTCAGCCCGTCCTTAGCAGCTTGGAGGAAGGACCAGCCTGGGGACCACCAGGGCCTTTTCCTCCTTGCTTCCTAATAGGGAAGCGATGGCTTGGGCTTGGAATACCAGGTCTAGCCTGCTGGCCCTGGCAGCTGTTGTTGGGCGGGCGTGCGGCGAGATGAGAAGACGAAAGGGCTTAGGCTGGGCTTATGACCCTTGTCCCCTCTCTTGGACGAGACCCGAATCCAAGGTGGCATTGGATTTTTCGATCCTCTGGAGGTGGCCTTCCACTCCAGGGCCGAACAAGTCTGTTCCAGAAAGGAGCGTCCATAAGCTTGTGCTGGGTATCGCGGTAAGGTGGATATTCGCCTTACGCCCGCTGACGCGCCCAGCCACAGCGGCCGCCACTGACCGGGCACATGAGTCTCCCTATATCCAGAGCAGTCTGGAGCTGTTGTTTGGCTGCCCTGCCTGATCCGCACCTGCTTGACCGTGAGTCTGCAGGTCAGCAGGAAAGATGAGGACCGCCTCATGGGAACCCAACAGGGCATGGGAGAAATGTGCCGTGAGGGGCGGCGGTGTGGCCTGAAACCCGAGAGAAGAGGCAGCATACACTTTCCGCCCGAGTAGTCCAATTTCTTGGACTCTTTGTCGAGGCGGTTTGTCACGTCCCTGGCATTACCGGCACGCGGAAAACACTGTCCGTGACCAGCACTTCAGCGAGGGGTGTTCAGAAAACCCGGACAGAGAGCCAGTAGGGACCGCATACTTCTAGCCATCCTGGCGAGCGCAGGACGGGAAGCTGGGCGCTGCCAAAGTTCCAGGGCCGGCCCGACAATGGCTTCGGCCACTGGAAAGGCCTCCGTGGGAGAATCCCCTCGGTCCAGAATCTCGGTGAGGGATATCTGGCCCGTTTGGATACGGGTTCAAGCTTCATCCCAGTGGATTCTGAGATGAGCCTAAGAAGTCCTAGGAAGGACGAAGGGCTATCGTCCACTGACTGCCCCCCAGAGGACTCCAAGTCAAGGCGCTTGGAGAACAGGGAGGAGTCATCCGACTCCGACGAGTTGTCGAATAGCTGCCTGGAACCTGAGCCACCCTCCACTTGCCGAGGCTTGTCAGGCGTGAGGTGACCGACAGCCTACGGGAAGGCCTTGGGCCAACCAGCGAATCTTCGTCGGAGCCCAGCTGTCGGCTGAGGTGGGGCGGTTCCACCACAATTGGTGGGGCAGCGGAATAGGTCGGGACAACTGGCCTGAAACAGGCTCTCGACCACTACCTGGTCGGTGGCAACCACTTAATGGCTGGAGAAGGCCTGAGGCACTTGTTGGCCAGAAAATTTGTTGCCACATGAGGTCCTAAAGTATTTTTGGCGTAGCTTACGCTGAAGCCTTCCTCCTCGGCGAAGAGGAAGGCGGCGGCGCCGCTTGCCGCGGTGCCGGACCGTCTGTGTCGGCGAGAACGGCTGGACTGCGAAGATGTCGAGACCGAGATCGAGAAACTCGCTAGGCCGAGGTCGGTGAGGCGGGTGGCGGGATCGGCGATCCCCTCGGTTCGTCGGCAAAACCGACGCTCCTGATTCACCGTGCACGGAGAGCCGATGATATCCTCAACCCTCACCGGGAACCGGGAGGAGGAATCTCGGCTTCTCCAGCCGACAACCCGTCTAGCGGTGAGAAAAATCTCGACCTCGTCGGCGGAGTCTCAGTCACCTGGCCTGGCCAGGGGCACCGTGAAGCCAGTGGCGAAGCCGAGTCGACCGAGTCGATTGTTGGCGAGGGGAGAGGGATCTTTCCCGCTCCCAAGAGCGTCGACGATGAGACTTGCTCTTAGACTTCTTCGACAGATGAAACGGACTCGAAGAAGTAGGACCCTCGCCTTTAGTTGAGAGGGTCAAGCAAAGCTCCTTAAAGGAAGCTGAATATGAGGACCCGGCGATGGGGGACAAAGGCCACAGAAGAGGAAGCGGCCTGGGCATGCTCTTCAGGCCACGAACCTCTCTGGTTGTTCCGGGCGGATCTCACAGAGTCGCCGAAACCGCCAGTCGGGCCTCTTTGGATTTGACCGGAGGAAATCTTCTTTCGGGACGCCCCAGAAGTAAGCGGGCAGCGCGGTCCTCGAGGACGTAGACCGAGAAGGAGGAACACAGGTCGCAAGCCTGCGGGTCGTGCTCCTGGCCAAGGCAATAAACAGCACGTGGAGTGCGGGTCCGTCCGAGACATCTTCTGCCCACAGGGACATCTCCGAAATCCGGGAGTCGAGTTGTCCATCGCAGGCGCGAAGGAAGAAGACCGAGAAAGTTATAAAGGTTTTTTTTTGGAAACCGAAGGATTTTAGGCCCAAAACTTAATCGCAGAGCGTTAAGGAGGGAACCTGAGCTTCCAAGCGGTAAGGAAGATCTGGCGTCATGGGGCGGAGCCGAGAGTTTTACCACCCGGGTGGGTGGGAGGAGCTAGCTTGAAGACCTTCCGGCAAGATTTAAAGCGGCAAGGAACCTGCCAATAAGTGTGGATGAACAACATATCCATGTCCCTAGAAACTGTATTTTCATTATTACTCTAAATTATTTCTGGCAAACAGTTACATCTTTCAGATAGGTTCCCTTTGTACTCCTAGTGACTGCAAAAATGGAGTGAATTGGCAGCAGTTCAAGTGGTACTCGAACAGAGAAACACACAGTCCCCCCATACAAACTAATTATGTCTGCAAGCAGACGGCTCTTAAAGAGACAGTACCAGAGGCTCTAAAAACACTCACTGATAAATGGCTTAAACGCCAAACACCATTCAGACTTGGAGCATTCAAGCAAGCTCCTGGAAGTCTTTTGGGAACCCCCATTTGCAGGGGGGTTACATGTATAAACAGAACATAACATGACTTGACTGCAGTAACATATTTATCTTCATTCGAGGTCAGTGATATTAAGATAGCTAATTTGTGGTTTTGCCACCATAATATCATTAGCTTCTCATGAAGATAAATATGACATTCAGTCAGGCTATGTCACATCATATATATATATATATATATATATAGTATGGATGGAGAATTTTCCCCATCCAAAAAGCCACTGTTTATTCCCCAGTATACCTGTAGGTAAATTATCAATTAAAACTATATACCTACACTAATTAAAAAAAAGTATAGACCTACACTACATTAAAACCTATGGAATGATACTGATAACATCATTGACCCATCATTAGGAAGCTAGTCAAACCAGTTAAGCTGCAAAAGAACCTGGAAAAAAAAAAAGACACTTACACAAAACCCTCCCAAACCCAGACCCCGCCCCCCCAAAAAAAAACTCCTACCTGCACTTACTATATACACCTTCCTCCTTGCTGTAAGAGGCCTACAGGTGCCATACTATGATTGCAAATATGATCGCCATAAAAAACAAAAAACATCCTAATGTATTCAATTCAACTAATAACGGGGTGGTGCACATTTGGAGTACACCCCATCTCCGAGAAGTGCAACAATAAAGCTACTTGCCCTTCAGGCTCGTGGCCTTATATCCTAATTAGCCCCCTCGATGGGTAGACATCCTTGTATAACCACCCTTATCCATTATTTATTCTATATCCACACACACATATTACAATAAACAGTGTGCATACGGGGGTACTGTTGAGCACCCAACATGGCGGACGCTTAATTCTAATCTCCCAACTCGATGGTAATTAAAAGTCTAAATTCTGCATCTTAAGAGAAGATTAGCAACCTGCAGTAGCAGTATCCTGGGTCAGAAGTGCTGGGGATTTGAATATGGGTCCTAAAAAAGACAACAGACATGCTGCACGGAACCTGGACGCCTCCCTCTCCTCGCCGCAAACATAGAGGGGTACTGGATCGATGCCATCTTCTTCAACTGAACTAACGACATGTGAAGCCCCGAAACCTCACAGCATGGCTCTTCTCAAAAAAATACAGGCGACTGGTGATGACACGAACCGCAGACTAGCCGCAGTTTAGGCTCGTTTTACAGAACTCGATGATAAGGTCCATGCTACTGAGACAGATATCCAGGAGCTCAAGTCTGAAAAAGAAACTCAGTCTGCTAGGAATGCCACGTTTGTGAGAGACCTTACCTTCCAGTGGGCTAAAATTGAAGTGCTTGAAAATGCCCAATGACAATCGAATGTCCATATTGTGGATTTCCCCCCGAGATTTGCGTCCACCACGGAACTCTTACCAGCTGTGAATCGATTGATCTTTTCTGATTTAGCGCTATTACGTGCTGATTCTGGGACCACTGTACTCGAGGCCTTTGCCATTCCTATGCAATCCAAACGAGGCCCAGGAACTGAGCGACGTTTAACAGCTATCACTACTCTGTCTAACCCAGAGAGTCGTATTCATTTACTGCATGCTGCAAGACATAAGAGGGATACGATCTGGAAGGGCAGCAGGATTGCTTTTTTCCCTGATATTTCGTCGCAGTCCCAGACTAGAAAAAAGGCATTACAGCTTACAAAGAAACATCTGCTGGAGAATGGTATTGAGGTCCTGATGTTGTTTCCTGTGAAGATCCTGGTTAAGTATGCCAGAAAAAGCCATCTCTTAACTGATCCTGAAGTTGCTGCTGCCTTGGCAGACAAACTGACAGAAGCCAAAAAGACACTCTCCAAGCTGACAATAGGCTCAGATACAGGTTCTGAATCGGACACAATGGCTGATTGTATAATTCTTAAATCTGAACTCCTTTTCTTGGCTAACCCACAGAGGTCCAAGTGTGTTTCTGATTGTGATTTACTATCTGGACTGTTTAATTTAGTTGGACACGCCATGTTGGTTGCTTTAAAATTTAAGCCTGTTTTGCCTGCCTATTGAGGGAAACCTCATTTTGGGGGGAATTTTTGCTCCACTCAATTTGTGAACTACTGTATTTTCCTTCTAACAGCCTTTCTCCCTGTCAGTTAGCAGGTCTGACAATATTGTCAGGGGTGCAATGCAACTTAATTGAGCCAAGGCAATCTGTTATTAAATCCTTGTTTAATTTTCTCACTGTAGGTTTGCTCAGCCCTCCACCACTACTTTGCTCTCCTGTGTGGGGCAGAAATAATGGCAAATTGCCTTTTTTTTATTATATAATGGGTGAGAGTGTTATACCCTACATTACTATCTAGCCAGAGAGTTATTCCCTTTGATAGATACTTCTTGTGGCTCACGCTATAAGGCTGAATATTTCATATTGTATTCTTCTGAGATTTTTAACCTGTACTTGGGTGTGATGTACAATAAATGTTTCCTTTTGTGATATATGCTATATGGTATATGCTGTAGTACATATAATCCAAAAACAAAAAAAAGTGTGCATACTTACATACTACAGCAATATACTATACTGTACACACACACAATGAGCACTACACTTTGCTTTCACACCGAAAATGTATTGTGCTCTCACATACAGTGCAATATACTGCAAAAGTGCGTGCACACGCACATATATTTTATATGCAAGCACACATACTCACAAAGTAACATACTGTCTGATACATATATATATATATACACACACACACACACGTGTGGGAAGGTTCTTCAGTCCCCAAGCTATAACTTCTTCCACTTTAGATTCTCTAACATCATACTTTTCTCTCCTTGGTATTCACTTTATGAAAGAAGAGAGAAGCTCTCCTGTTTACAGATAGCCACTGAAAGCTAACTCCACATTTAATTTAAATGACATTACAAGAGTAATAGGTTTTCAGTTTAGCTAGTACAAGGAGATGTGATTATCCAAAAAGCCCAATTTTATATCTGTTTCTCTACTATCCCAGCATGTCATCCCCTCGAGAGCATGTCTGCACAATACCCCAACCCGGTGGAGGGACAGCGGGGGCTCCAGATTTCATTCCTTATGTGTAATTGTGTGTACTTGATCAAAAATGGCAGGAGAATCACCAGCTCCACAGGGCCAGGGTAATTGAGTTTTATAAGTGAAAAGGTTTATGGCAATAAAATCACTACCAAGTAATTGTCTTGATTTGAAACTTTGATTCTGTCTGGAAAAGAAAAAAAACTCTAACTAGCATAAGATTAGACAGATCTATATAGAAGTGATTTAAAAATGGGTCTAAAAAATCCTATCATCTGATTGGCTCCAACACGATGCGTAATTATTTCTGTACAACCGCATGCTTTCAGTTTTTTTTATTTCTTTATTGTCTCCTTTGTTCTGAAAAGGACTGGCACCCATTACATAAGCACAACAACATATGTGGTTGTTTAGAAACATATTTGTTTGGGGTTTGCAGGCACACTGTGATGCACTTCAGGGCATGAAGTCACAAGGAAATATGCATGTTTCTCAGGGGCTTGTAGGCACTCATGCCCCCCTCCCCAATTACGTACAGACTGTTTCATATCCGCATACACTGCTGTGTGTACACACATCACTCAAGTGATGAATAAATTGGGTAAATAAAAACAGGTTACTCACCTGTAACAGTAGTTCTAGGAGTGGTATATGTTGTTCATCCACACTCTTTGGCATGTCCCCTTCCACTTTAAATCTTGCCGGAAGTCTCAAGCTGGCTCTTCCCACCCACCCAGGTGGTATAACCCTTGGCTCCGCCCCATGACGCCAGATCTTAGCCCACTGGAAGCCAGGTGTTGTGCGTCCACAGCCAGGGAGGTCGGGTGGGTCCGTGTGGATGAACAACATATACCACTCCTAGAACTACTGTTACAGGTGAGTAACCTGTTTTTCTAGGGTCGTGGATATGTTGTTCATCCACACTCTTTGGCAGACTCCTTGCAGTTCTCTGGGAGGAGGGAGGCAAGGCGCACACCCCCTACTTAGGGAATAGAGACTGGAGAACTGAGGCCCCAAAACCAGCATCCCGGCGTGACTCAAGGTTGATGTGGTAGTGGGTGATGAAGGTGTTTGCTGACTTCCAGGTAGCAGCCCGGCAGATTTCCTGGATAGGGATGTCCCTGAAACCAGCCACCAATGCAGCAGTACGGTGGGTATCATGAGCTCTTATCCCTCTGGGAGGCTCCTTGCCCGCCAACTCATAACACAGACAAATGCATAATGTAATCCATCTTGCAATCACGGCTTTGCTGCAGGTCTGCCAGAAGCAGCTTCAGCATAGGTGACAAACAGCTGGTGAACCTCACCTCGAATTTCTGCCATCCTCTCCTTATAATAGGAGAGAGCACGTCTCAGGTCTAAAGTATGGAGCCTGTAGTCGGCCTCCGAGGTGTATTTGGGGTAGTAAACCAGCAGAGTTAACACCAGATTAAGGTGAAATTCTGACACCACCTTCAGAAGGAATTTCAGGTGGGGGCATAGGACAACCTTGTCCCTGTGAAAGACCAGATAAGGGGAGTCCACTGAAAGCGCCTGGAACTCCCCTGTCCTTCTGGCAGATGTGATAGCCACCAGGATGGCCGTCTTCCGCAACCAGTGTAACAATGCACACTTGTGCATTGGTTTGAATTGCTTGCCCATGAGCTTTGCCAGTACCAGTAGTAGATCCCATGGAAGAGGAGGTTCATGCACCAGAGGGGATATGTGATCCAGGCCTTTGAAAAAGCGCCCGACAACTGTCTCATGCACCAACGTTGGTTGACCAGCCCGCGCACGGTGAGCAGAGATGGCTGCCAGGTGCACCCTGAGGGTCGATGACCGCAGACCCCTTTTGGAGAGAGAGACCAAAGATAGTCAAGAATGTAGCCACTGGACAGGACAAAGGGTCCAGGCCCTTGCCCCGACACCAAATGGAAAACCTTTTCCATTTGAAGGCGTAACATTTCCTGGTCAGTTCCTTCCTGGATGCCTCCACCACAGTGAAGACATCCTCGGAAAGACCCAAAGCCTGGAACTCTAGCCGCTCAGGTACCAGGCTGTGAGGTGCAGGTATTGAAGGTCCAGATGGAATACCTTCCCCTGACTGAGAAATATCAGGTCCGGGCCTGCTGGAAGCCACTCCGGGTACCTGAGCTGAGGAGTTCTGGGTACCAGAACTGGCGCGGCCAGTCTGGGGCTACCAGGATCACCTTCGCCTTATCCCTCCTCACTTTGAGAAGCACATTGTGGATCAAGGGAAATGGAGGGGAGGCATAAAGGAGGCCTGGGATCCACGGCCTTGAGAAGGCATCCCCCTGCAGTGAACCCTGCTGAGGGGGGCAGGCATGGAACAGACGCAGCTTGGTGTTGTCCCTGGAAGCAAACAGGTCCACCATCGATTGCTCCCAGTGGGAGAACAGGCTGTAAGCTACCTCTGGATGGAGAGACCACTCGTGGGATGTCCCGCCTAAGTAGCTGAGAGCATCCGCCAGATGGTCTGAGGCTCCTGCCACAAGGATGGCTAGGAGATCTGCCTCCAGAAGTAGAGCGCCTCCCTGCACAGCAGACGGGCGTGCATTCCGCCCTGTTTATTGAGGTAGTATATGGTCGTGGTATTGCCTGTCTGGACTTGAACCACTTGACCCCGGAGCTGAGGAATGAAAGCTGACAGTGCCAGTCTGACTGCTTTGAGTTCCAACAGGTTGATGTGGCATTGGGACTCCTCGGGGGTCCAGAGCCCATGGGCCCTTTTGTCCTCCATGTGGGCTCCCCAGCCCATGAGAGAGGCATCGGTCATGAGAACAACCGTTGGCTCGGGACGGACAAACGGGGTCCCTTCATGGAACCGGTCTGGGCGGTCCACCAGTGAAGAGTGTCCCATATCCTCTGGGTTACAGTGATCAGCTGGTCAGAATGAGCATCGCGCTGAGTCCACTGGGTGGCTAGCTCCCACTGAAGGGGACGCATGTGCAACCGGGCCCAGTGGACCACTGAGGTGCACGCCGCCATGTTACCCAGAAGGCGCAAAGTCCCGGGCAGGGCGCAATTGCCCAACCAGAAATGATTGGGCAAAGGAGGAAAGAACCTCCGCCCTGTCCTCTGGGAGCCGAGCTCTGGCTTGACGAGAGTCGAGCTCTGCCCCGATGAAGCCCATCACCTGGGAAGGCACGAGTTCCAACTTGGCCTCGCTGATCAGGAGGCCGAGTTGGGAGCAGGTCTGGATAGCCAGGTCCCTGGACCTCTCCACCTCTTGTTGGGTGGAACCTGCTAGGAGCCAATCGTCAAGGTAGGGATAAATCCTGACCCTCCCCGGCGCCTGAGATGGGCCGCCACCACTGCAATGCATTTGGTGAAGACCCGTGGGGCCGATGACAGGCCGAATGGCATGGCTTGGAACTTATACATGGTCCCTTCGACCCTGAAGTGGAGGAACTACTGATGGGACGGACGGATTGGGATGTGAAAGAACACGTCCTGCAGATCCAGTGAACAGAACATGTTTTGCTCCACAGATGGTATGATTTGGGACAAGGCGACCATCCGAAAAGTGCGTGACCTCAGATATTAATTCAGGTCGTGCAGATCTACAATGGGGCGCCAGCCCCCCATACGCTTGGACACCAGGAAGTACCTGGAGACAAAACCTTGGTCTGCAGCAGGATCCGCTACTGGAGCTTCTGCCTTCCTTGAGGAGGAGCTGAGCGATGTAGTCTCGGACAGCCGACTGAGTCTGGGAGGACACTCTTTTCTCCCGAGGGGCACGGGCTCGGCTTGAAGGGTACTGCTCGAATTCCAGAGGCAGACCCTGACCGACCACTTCTAGAACCCTCCTGTCCGAAGTAACAACAGACCTAACAGAAAGGAAGTGGCGGAGCCGGCCGCCCATGGGAGGACCCAGAGCTGGCATGACAGGAGAGGGGGAGGCAGCCCCCAACCCATCACTGAGCAGGCTTGGAGGAGGAGGATCCAGGACCCGAACCTCGGCCTCCTTTAAGGGCTGGGAGGGGCCGGGCTTGGGCCGGGGGTGCCAAGCTTGAGCCTGCTGCTGCTGTCCTCTTTGAAATGAGGGCTGCTGTGCCACAGGGGAAGAATGCTGAAAAGGCTTCTTCTTCTGCTGGTTCTTGCCTGAAGAACCCTTGGCAAAAGTAGCGTCCAAGGTGGCACTGGACTGCTCAATACGCTGAAGGTGACCAGCCACATGTGGTCCGAAAAGGTTGATACCCAGGAAAGGCACATCAGCAAGGTTGTGCTGACTATATGCCAGGAAGAAGAAGGAGAGTCTCAGCCAAGCCCTACGACGAGAGGCAACTGCAGCTGCCATCGAATGGCACAAGAATCCCCAATATCCAGGGCTGTCTGAAGCTGCTGTTTGGCAACAGCCCGGCCCTGATCCCGGACCTGCTTAACCATGGTCTGCATGTCCACGGGGAGATGTGGGAGGTCTTCATTCAAAGACCCCAAGAGGGCGTGGGAGAGGTGTGCCATGATGACGGCTGAACTTGCCTGATGAAGGCCCAGGGAAGAAGCCGAACAGACCTTCCTGGCTGAATGGTCTAAGTGTTTGGACTCTTTCTCGGGAGGTCGGTCAGTGTCAGCTGAACTGCCAGTACGCCTGAACACAGAGGTGGTCACCAGGCTCTCGGCCGAAGGGTGTTCTGTGAACCCTGCAAGGGACCCCATGGGCACCGCATACTTGTGGGCCATGAGGGCAGAGGGTGCTGGACAACAGGCAGGACCCTGCCAAAATTCTAAGGCCGGCCCAACAATGGCCTCGGCCACAGAAAAGGCCTCCATTGGGGTATCCCCTCTCTTGAGGATGTCCGTGAGAGGGTACTCTGCCTTTTTCTGGATTGGCTCCAAGGGCATCCCTGTGGACTCAGAGCTGAGGTGAAGAATGCCCTGAAAAGACAAAGGACCTTCCTCCATCTCTAGCCAACCGGCCAATTCATCATCCCCAGGATGAGAATGCAGGTCAGTCACATCCGAATCCGAGGAATCTGGGTACAATGGTTGACTGTCCAGGTCATCTTCGACCCGCCGAAGGCGGTCCGAGGTGACAGTGACTGAAAGACACTGGGGAAGCCCAGTGTCTAGCCTGTCTTCTTTAGAAGGAGCCCTCCCACAGGCTGCTTGGGTGGTGGTTCCACCACTATCAGTGGAGAGACCAGTTTAGGCCGAACCGGAGGTTTCGCCAGCTCCGCGAGAGGGGGGAAACAGACTTGATCGGCTCTGAAGGAGTCTGCTTTGGCCTAGTAGGTGAAAGCCAAGTAATGGCCGGGTGGAAGCTGGGGTCGGCTTGTGCCTGGCCAAAATCAGCTGCTGCCACATGAGGTCCTCGTAGTGCCGATGGAGTTTCTGATGGAGCCTCTCCTCATCCGAGGCGGATGAAGATGAACGATGGCGTCGCCTCTTTTTAGAGCGTTTATGGCTCTTCCTCGGCCTTTTGGTCGAGGAGGTCCGGGGCCTCGATTGAGATTGGACAGGCCAATTCGGTCACTCGGGAGACACCGGCGAGATCGGTGATTTTTCAGAGTCGGGGACCACTTCCTTGATGGGAGTCCCAGCAGGCTAGGTCTAGTGAGAACTGGAGTTCGATTGAGAGAGTTGTCAACCGGAGTCAGCGATAATGGGTCGATCAGGTAGAAGACGATTTCCACACCACTGATCGACAGTTCGGTAGAATGGCCCGGCGGCAAAGCCGAGAAGCCTGTGACCGAAGAAGCAATCTCGACCGTTCCTGGGACCGAGATCTCTCCCGCTCCCAAGAGAGTCTCCGTCGGGACGAAGGCGATCCCGGGTCCTTCTCCCACGTAGGGGACCGAGAGGAGTGTGTGCCCACAGGACCCTCTCCCTCGGTCGGGAGAGACTGGCACAACTCTCAGAAGGAACCCGAGAAGGTGGAGCCAAGGTTGAGCAGAACGAAGAAGCTCCGAGTAGTTTCTGCAGCCCAAGCCACTTCCTCTTTGAATGCTTGCATGCATTCCAGTTGTTCAGTGGATCCCGCAGCCATGGATACTGCCCATGAGCCTCCTTAGATTTCACCAGAGGATTCCGTTTCTCTGGCCTCCCCAACTTCAGGCGTGTGAGACGGTTGTCGAGGACGTTAGGATGGAAAGCGAGACAAAGACTGCATTTCGAGGTGTCACGGTCGACACCGAGACAGTAAACACACGCTGTGTGGGGATCGGTGCGTGACATCTTATGGCCGCAGGGACACCAGTGAAATCCGTGGGAAGACTTGTCTTCCATAATCGAAGCTATAGAGTTGCAATTGCTAATGCAAACTAGACGGATTTTCGGAATAACCAAAGGTTTTGAAGCTAGGGCCTACAAAATGCGTGAGCACGAGGGAGGCAACCTGAATCTTCCAGCGGAAAGGACGATCTGGCATCATGGGGTGGAGCCGAGGGTTATACTGCCCAGGTGGGTGGGAGGAGCCAGCTTGAAGACTTCCGGCAAGATTTAAAGTGGAAGGGGACATGCCAAAGAGTGTGGATGAACAGCATATCCATGATCCTAGAAATTCTGTTATTCCAGGATAAAATATTTATTTTCACATAGAGCACGGTATTTCACTTACAACATGCTACTTCCACTTGGTATCTGGAAACAGAACACAGAGAACATAGGTGGACATCAGTGAACAAGATAGGAGTTTACAACAGAAAGAAAGGCACTCGTACATTATGGGTCTATTCGATTCACCAGTGGAGATAAATAATTTACTGCACTGCAATCCATAATGTATTTCCTAGATAGGAGTTACTTATCAGTAACTTTTGATCTTGAGTAGCTCCTCCATGTAGGTACACACTTTGGTCCTAGCCCCACAAGCATTAGGACCCTGCAGGAGTTGGAACTTTTGGGTCTGACTGCGCAGACATATAACGCAGGCACATGACGCAGCACGTGCCAGTGTCCTATAAGTGGTACATTCAGCCCCAACTGACTCACTTTCATTTTGTACGAAGTAGAGGAGATAGAAGAGAGAGCAAAGACAAAAAGCATAACATAACTCATTAAAAACCTTCAACAAGGTCCTGACACAACAAGGTCCTGACAATAAAACTTCAAAAGAAACTACGTACCCATACACATGTGCCTATAACTATTGTTTGCTTGTTCTTACCCATGATGTATATGCTCATCTGTTCACCCTGTACCTGTTTATTTGTATCACCCTGCTCATTGCTTGTATTTCACACTGTTAATTCCCTTGTATTGTTCTGTAAACCATACTCTTGTAATCTCCCGGGTCGTACCTGAAAATAGGCATTCATTGTCTAGTGTGCTTACCCGGTAAACAAAAGCTAATAAATAAATAAGTTAATCTCACACGTAAGTCAACCTCCTCCCTTTACCTTGTCAATTTTAGCAAAATTACAGACATTATATTGCTGCCCAGTTTGGAAGGAAAAATGTTTTTGGACCAACATCAGGCACAGAATCTGTATTTATAACCAGTAATGGACACAAAATTAGGTTACACAGTTGCAGAAATAGTTTACCGTTGTCAACCCCACAAATAGGTTTACCTCATGCAGAGTCCCCTTTCTTGTGGGCCTATTTTTAGCATCAAAAACTAGACTTGCATGTGAGAATATACAGTAATGTTCAATTAAGAGCTTATTTACCAAAATACCTTAAATAAATTATGATGTCCGTTCAGTTCAGCTTTATTTCGAACCAGGAAAAAAATTCAATTGAACAAGCTCATTTACAAGGAGGTCCTGGGAAGGACTTAAACAATACAATACAAAAAGGGACATCAATAACTGTACATGAATATATATATATACATACACACACACACACACACACACACACAACGTTTTAACTTAAGTAAGAGACAACAACTGCAAGGAAGAAACGGAAAAATACACACTAGGAAATAGTTGCTGTGGAAAACAATTTTGTCCAGCCCTAAACAGCACATGAAATACAGTACTTTACACTTCAGTAAACACATTCATCTCCACATATGAAGAGTAGGTCCATAACTCAAAAGTCGCAAAGGTCTCAAAAGTGCTTTTATTAATGTATTGTTATTAAGTGAAGCATATGGTGTAACACACATATACACACACACCCCTATATCTACACCTGTCTTACACACACACACACACATACACACCCTACACCTGAGAGCCCCATGGAACCCTCCTGCATAAACATCCTCCATGGGCAAATTACCCATCACAAACGTCTTGACAATTAGTCCTTTAATCACCAAAAATGTTTAATATGGTGCCAAGTGGAAATTCTAAATCTCACAACAGCCTGAAGCTGTGAATTAATGAGACCGAGCATACACTACTTCATATAGCTTCACGTGCAGAAGCGGAGGTATCTGATGGTGTAAGCCAAACATCTGTTGTTGATTTAGAGGGCCACAAGACACCAACTACTGCACTGTACTCCACCCCGGCAGCTACTGGCGAATGGCGCATTCTGCACCTTGTCTCAAGGTCATCCAGCAGCTTGTGAAGGTTTTTGTTTTATTCCAACATTCTGTGGAGCCACACTAGGTGGCTTCCTTCTCAAATTGTAAAAAAAATACTACTAATAAAAAAGGTAGTCTTATTACTGAGAGCTCAGCACTGCTTACTTACTTGTCCCAGCACCATGGCTTCTAGCACTGTAACAAAGATGATTTAAGATATGACCCACTAAACGCTACATTTGAAATACTGGAAAACTAAACATTTTCAAGTCACAAATGAAAAGAACTTCTTCTGCAACTGGTGTCGTGCTGGCAGGGTAAGCCTAAGTACCTTTATGTTAGATCTGCAATAATAAATTATAGCTAAAATAACTCCCCTTTTTTTTTTTTTGAAACAGAGGGCTTGAACAAAATTCTCAGTTACAATTTCAGGGGTCACACAAGGGGAAGCAAAGAGGCACCCCATAGTGTGCTGACCCATGAAATTGCTAATCTTTCTTTATTATTTTTCACTCCTCCAGAGCCTGGCTATCCCTCAGCCTTGGCCACCACCCAGCCCCGTCACACTTCCTAAACTCCAGAGAGTCCCACTTACCTGCCCCGAGGGGGAGACCCACCCAACAGTGCCTAGGAGGGGGGCTGGTCTGAACCCCACACCCTGAGTTCCACAAATTCGGTGGCAGTGGGGCTCCTGGTGCTGAGCAGGCAGTGCGGGGCCTCAGCGGGCTGCCAGCGTCATCCTATTGTACTGGGAGGATTTTTCTCCCTGTGCTGTCCCTCACCCAGATGCTGGCCCATGAACGCGAGGAGAAGCGCACAACAAACAAGGGTGCTGCAAGGCCCCTGTATCTCCCCTCCCACTGCTGTCCCTGACAGGTTTGTGTCTTTTGGGCCCACCCATGTAGCGCTCAAGCAGGGGAGAATAGTCTGCCACCAACCTGGAGAGTGTCCTCTGGGACACCCAATCCTCATCCCCCAAGCTGGCCTGACAACCTATGCCAGGTCCCCACCCTGGGTCCCGAGTGGCTGCCATATCCCACCAAGAAGTCAGCACATGAACACGCTGTTCTGAGAACATCAGCTGTGTGCTGGGGGGGGGGGTGGCGGTGTGCAAAGACCCCCTGCGCAAATGATGGCATGCAAGCCAGGCATTCCAGTTGTTACAGTGCACACAATGGATCTGCAAACAGAAATTGCATACTTTACAAGTCCATGCATGTCTGCACACAGCACCGCAGTCCAATACACAGATATAGATAAGCGCATTCCCTTTCCCGACCTATACCTTATGCCCACCATTGGGCCAAATGCAAGTCCTACAAGCCCTTCTTAGATGTTCACAGCCCCCAAACCCACGTAGTCCCAGGTAGTCTAGTGGACCCCCATTTCCCTTGCCCCGATACTCCTAGCATATACTTTTCCTCATCCAGTCTCACGCCAATCTCAAATAAGCGAAAAGACCATTCACTACCAGGAAGGAGGTGCAGCTGTGTTATGGTGAATGGTACGAGAAGAGGGAGTAGCTTGTCTTAACCGTAGATTTACAGTATAATAAGCATGATCTGAAACAGCTATCCGTTTGTGTGAGCTGTGCAATTTGTGTTTTTTCATGCAATCACAGTCCTTGAGTGTCTCCGCACAGCGCCCCCCTAGGGTCAGAAATAATTCTACAGCAGGAGGTGCCACAAAACTGTTGTGTCTAATGCCCCAGGCTGCAACAGGCAATGTGAATGGCACTGTGTATCATTTACATGCAGACCCCAAACCCCTCTGAGCATGGGGGGGTTGAGGTCTTAGGCAAGAGACTGGTGGTAAATCACATTGCAAGAATTTGCAGCCAGTTTCTATCGAGTGTGAATTTAGCCTTCCTTCTTTTAAGGAAAGCAAGGAGGCTGCCAGCTTTATTTCAAGTGCAGAATGCCATGCAGGTTTTCTTTTGTTTTAATTTTCCTGTTACCTGAACTGCTGCTTTCAATACATATTTTAGTTTTCAAATTGGAAAACTACTGTAGGTTGACAGCTGCTGCTATACACCATAGAGTACACCAGCTCCAGACTGCTGGAAACATACATTATGTGATGTTTTAACTGGCAGTATCTATCAGAACTAAAAACTGTGCTTGAGTAAAGGAATGTTATTCAGACTTATCACAGGGTTTCAAGCAGCAGCACTGAAAAACTCCTGCTGCATTCAACGTTGCTGTTGTTTCTGTTCCACACTCACACCACCAGGCACACAGCTGTTATGACAGGTTATGTGTTGCATAGGTTTTGTGTGCCACAAGGTCAAGTCTACATAATAGCTTCCAGTTTCCACTTCCCTCCTCTTCCAGTTCCCCACTGACACAGTAGTTTTATCGATTCCCTTCCCCTTCCCTGTCATTCTTGGAACTATACATCAGCTGTAAATCCTAGCATCCGCTCTCTTTCCAAATCCAACCCTGCCAACAATATTAAGGAATTTCATTACGCAGCAGCAGAGGGGCAGATAAAAGCTGCCTCCACTGGTGAAACTAGAGCAAATACAATACGATATAATTCAGAGTCTTTCTCCCTGAAAACTATTAGTAGCAGTTATTTTTTGCTGTGATTTTTACTTAGTAAAATAATTATGTTACACAGACATGATTCTCTGCCTCTCTCTCATTTACCACTTTCGTTGTCTTTCCACGCCCAAAACAATGATCAGCCTGGACATAGCCTCCTTCTGTCCACCAATACCCTTTTCTCCACTGGTGAACTGGCCCCTGTGCCAGCAACAAACCTATCCCCAGCAGCAGGGCCTGCCAGGGAGGGCACACTTTGGAATGGCTCATCAGATGTGGGGAGATGGTAGATTTCTGTCTGGGACTCATCAATTTTCCACTTTATCACATCTGCAGTGCCACTGAAAAGGTTCATCCAAGGATGTCACTCCTGAAATTTGGACATCTTGGCAACAGCCTCGCTCAAGCTTAATAACAGTTTAACAACTGCATCATATAATTTGTTTTGTGATTAAAAGATAGATTTTTTTTACAGCAGCAGTTTTCGTCAGTCAGCAAAAAATTTCATCATATAGTTTTAATTTCATCATATAGTTTTTTTAAGCAAAAATGTTTTTGACATCCTTAGTGTATTTTTAATTTTCTCAGATATTTTTAAAACACCTTCTACAGCTATTTTTCATAATTAATGACCCACGTAATTAAAGATGGCTGCCATTCACAATTTTAAAAAATCTTTTCCGTTGAGGTTAGCCGTTGAATGTTCTTGCTAGATTCATAATGTAGATGTATTAAGATGTTGTTACTACATGATTCTGACGATAAACAGCACTGTGCCAAGATATTTATTTTTACTGTGGAGACCATGGCACAGGAGTGGGAACTTTAAAGAACTTCAGATTCTCATATTTTAGTTCAGGTATGAAAGAAAACAAGAAGAACAAGCATTTGTCAATGCCGAATGTTGGCTTGCTGGCACTGGCTTTGGTAGTGCGGGAGTTAGAGAGATGAACAATAGGATTGGCAGTGAAGTAATGAACTGACACCAACCCCAGCCCCACCATGCAGAGGGATCCGGTTAAAATAGCGCAACCGAATTCGTGCTTGCAATTATAGCACGATCAAAATAGCACTTGAAAAAATAGCTTCTCTTGATATTCGCGCTTACCTTAATAGCACCATAATTGATGATGATTTTGATGAGGCCCTCACACAATGACACACACAATGGTGTAGGTAACAGTCCTCGAACATGCAATACTTAAAATGCAATCACTATTATGATCAAGACAGGGACCGGATGGAAACCCTACATGGTCTCTCTGCACAGCCAGCACAGTTATCCAGAATCAGCCAGTATTGATACCCGCAGCCCCAGCTGCAGTCAAAGACTGCATTGAAGTTTATACAGGGCCTCCCTGCACAGCCACCAAGGGTATCCAGTATCAGAGTATTTCCTTTAGGGTGAGTAAAGAACAAGTTCATACCATCCATTTCACATTGCCTTGAGCCGCAAGACATATTTCCCTTAGGATAGACCACTAGAGGCACTTACAGCATTACCCAGGGACACACATGAAATCCATTAGTATCTGTTGGGATACCGAACAAGTGTCACCCTACCTTACTCTGTTCTGTGATCACACAGGTCAGGAACTGTAATTGTAAAGGATGACACAGTAGTCCAAGCTGGTTACAGGGTGCTGACAGAAACCCTTCATTTATTACAGTCTTTTCTGAGCCGTAACTAAAGAGGTTGTCTCGGCCATGTATGACCCATCACTCCCCTGTCACCACGTGAGCTCATATATCAGCATGGAATTATCTGTGGGGTCTAATATGATTAAAAATATATAGTGCTCTGCACTTGAACTGGCGCTATTGTTTACGCAGTATATAATTACGCGCTATAATGATCTTGCGCTATGTGTGTATGCGTGATTGTGGATGCGCGATTTTAACATTAAACCCCATGCAGAGAGTGACAGGCACTGGGGTGTGCCTTTTGCCATAACGCTCATGCCATTTCACCTCACCCTACCCCGCAGAAACCAACAAGTGCCGCATTGTGCCTTGGGGTCTTGAACCTTCAGCTACCCCAGTCCATAAAGGAATATACTGACATGGGTGCAGTGTAGGAGAGTGGGGTGAACGCTGGGGCCGAAGAGTCTATGGCACATCTCGACACCTGTCACTGGCTGCAGGGTGAATGGGTGGGTGGGGGGTGTGGAATGGTGTGAGCATTTCAGCCGACAATGCTAACTCACACCCCTTGCGCCTATCAGTCTGTACAGGGTGGGACATGAGGGCATTTGTTGGTATTTTCACTCCAAATTTTCAACATGGGCCGTTTGTGACCCCACCTTATTAACAGTGGAACTATGAGTTTGTTTGCCGAAAGGTGATTTTGTACAGCGACTGTGGATTTTGGTGGCACTGGTGCGAAAACACAGTTCAGGCAGGATGTGAAAAATGACAGCTGCACTGTTCATGAGGAGGTGTAAAAAAATGGCATTGTTGAAAATCTGGAGTGAAAATCTGGAAAACTGGTGACATCATGAGCATGTGTAGCAACTGCGCAATGCACTGCCATTACGCAATTATTTGGGGGATTTAACAAAATTTTCAACATAGGCATTTCTGGAACTCCAGTTGTAAACAGTGTCACTGTGATTTTGTTAATCTGGCCCGGTATTGATTTTCCACGACAACCCGTGCCATTGTGTGACCGTCTGCAGCTGATTCAAGGCAGGATGTGAAAATGACAGCTGTACTGTTCATAAGGTGGTGTACAAAAATGACAGTGGTGAAAACCTGGTGTGAAAATATGAAAAATTGGTGACACCATGAGCGTGCATAGAAACTGTGCAATGCACACCTGTAATGCAATTATCTGGGGTATTTGTTTTACCAAATTTTCAACACAGGCGTTTTAGCACCTCCACTTATGAACAGTCTCACTGTGATTTTGTTAATGTGTCCAGAACACTGATTTCGCCCAGTGACTGTGCCATTGATCCCGGTGACCCCGGTGATCTATATCTGTTTCTCAAACTCTTAGCAGTGGCCTTGCCTCCCAGCAGTCCTCTGCCCTCCTGGCTATTGGTTTACTATCTTGCCAGGCAGATAATACACTATAACTGACCAATACTTCTAGCTAATAGAAATGCTATTGTATTTCATTTTAACCAATCTGTATATATCCTAACCAATCTATATAAATAACCAATCGAGCTGCCTGCTGTAGGCGGTGGATTTCTCGCTCAGGACGCCAAGCATCGGTTCGGGAACGGACCCGGTCTCTCGGAGGGGCTGTGGCCGGGGAGAAGGATGGAGCCGCCTTATGGACTGCCTCCTTCCTCTGGGGAGGGCGAGGGCAGCGCCGGAGCACTGGAGGACTTCCTGGCGGAGGCCGGAGATCTCACGCTGCGACGCCAACATCCGAGAGGTGGGGCTGACACTGGCGTCACTGCACGCCCTCACCTCCGTAAAGGAAAATAGAAAATCAGGGTGGGCAGGGGCCAAAGTTTCTATGAAGCCCTCCCGGGGAAAGACCTCGGCGGCTACCATCAGCTGCGGGTCCCCGACTAGATACAGTTCGTGACCATGGGAAGACCGTGGCCCGCGGCCCCACCTCGGGTGGCACCAGGGTGACTGGGGGAACCCGGCAGCCATAGATGGTGGCTGAGGCTTCCCGGGGCCGTGACTAGGGCCGAAAAATGACTGGTGGCCCGGACACATAAAAAAAAAAAAAATTAAAAATAACCAATCGTTATGTTGTGTCTGTTTGGAATATCTACTATATTAGGATGTGCTGATGTGTACTCCAATGTCATTCTGTCACATATGTAATTATTACCAGGTCCATCTTGTAATTGAGTTCTCCTCAACGATGTTTCGCCTGGCTAAATAAAGGCTGACTGATCGCATAGGGAGAGGCATCACCAGTAGAAAACAGGAAGTTGTTATCCCTCTGTACAGACAGCTGGTGAGACCACATCTGGAGTACCGTGTGCAGTCCTGGAGACCCAATCTCCGCAAGGACATAGACAAGATGGAAGCTGTCCAGAGGAGGGCAACTAAAATGGTGCAGGGTCTGCACCAGAAGATACATGAAGAGAGACTAAAGGAGCTTAATATGTATAGCCTCGAGGAAAGGAGGGAAAGGGGGGACATGATAGAAACTTTCAAGTACCTCAAGGGAATCAACAAAGTCCAAGAGGGTAGCATCTTTCAAAAAAAGAGGTGTGCAAGAACAAGGGGCACAATTTGAAGATAGAGGAGGCTCAGAGGTAATATAAGGAGGTATTTTTCACAAAGAGGGTTGTGGATGCATGGAACGCTTCGGAGGAGGTTGAGGAGTCAAAACAGTGGTGGAATTCAAGCATGCATGGGCCAGTCATAAGGCAATTCTAGGGGGTTGGGGTAGAAAGAAGTAGGTTGCTGGTTAACTAGGATCTGCAGCTTATCCATTAGGTAGGGAAATGGGCAGACTGGGTGGGCCAAGCGGTCCTCATCTGCTATCAAATTCTATGTTTCTTATGATTGTGCGCCACATGCGCAGAAACACATTTCAGACAGGATGTGAAAAATGACAGCTGTACTGTTCATAAGGGGTGTGGGAAAATGCCAATGTTGAAAATCTGGAGTGAAAATATTACAAATTCACAAAGTTATGAGCGCTGTGGAAACTGCGAACACACGCCAGAACAGTAATTTTTTGGATTTTTTCACCAAATTTGCAACATAGGCTTTTTGGGAGCCCACCTCATGAACAGAGGCACTGTCATTTCATTAATTGATCCCGAAAGGTGATTCCATGCAGTGACTGCAAAATCACCTTTTGGGACTGAATAATGCCATGACAGTGACTGAATTCATGAGGAGGGGTCCCAATAACCCCATACTGAAAATGTGGTGCCAAAATTCCCAAAAATGCCTGAGATATGCACCAAAGTTGGAAAAACCCTATTTATGCCATTATACAGCTTACCAGCATTTCCTCAGTTCGTGGTCGGCTTTGAAGAGTGCAGATGTGTTCCCGGTCCACCGAAGATTGTCCCGCCGGGCTCCAGAGGTAAGTATGGGGTGAGGGGTGTGTGTAGGGAGGCAGGGTACGCAGAGAGTGGGCGTGGGTTTGGGGTGGGGGCAAGAGAGACCGAGAGGGACCGTTTTCTTGTTTAACAGGGTAAAAAAAAAAAAAAAAAAAAGACGAGGGCAATTTTTCTTTTTTCGCAGGTGTTTGGTATACTGGGGTGGGCTCCCAGTGTACCACCTGCATTTGTGGGGAAGGGGCCTGAAGCCGATTGGGATTGGGCCCCCTATCGGCACAGAAATGTGGGGAGGGGCACATGATGCCGAGGGGGACTGGGCACCCCTTTGGCGCACAACTGAAATGGGAGGAGGGGCCATTATGCCGACGGGGAGTGGGCTCCCCTGTCAGCAAATGAACTGGGGCAGGGCATGCTGACAGGGGGATTGGGCACCCCTGAAGTTGGCATTGTGCACGGCGGCAGTCAGTGCTGCCATGTTTATTGTAATACTTCCCCAGTAAAGGCACATTGGGAGGCATGTTATTGAGCCGCTGCATGACGAGCTTACCTCTCATTGCAGTGGCACTTTTGTTAGATGTGGTGACCACTTCAAATATTGGTGGTGTCAGCACCTGCATGCTGGCTTATTGGGGAATGAGGGACACACCTCCTGATGCGTGCCCTGCATTTGCCCACAGTGATCGCACCTGCAAATCTGCTTCTACCGCAAGATGTTGGTTGGCGTGCAAGTGTGAGCCAACATAAAAATGGGTATCTTGCTGTTTTGCTCGAAGGACATGATTGCTAAATAAAATTATATGGGGACTAACAAATACTGCTGTTTTACATGCTTCACCATTTATGTTGACTGTCAACCAATGGGAAGCACACAGTTGCCTGTTCTAAGCACACAGACTACTGGCATGTGAAGAAAAAAACCACTTAACTAAAACCACATAAAATAGGTCTCCAATCCATACATAAGGGGGAGGAAGGTCATGCAATTAACTGGACTGCATCCCTTCACTGTGACATGCAACCATCACATCTACAAGACACTAACCTCGGCCACCAGACACTCGTTCCTTGGGGGAAATCTGACCAAGGAGTGAGTATGTAGCTAGTCTCATACCTTGGCTTAAATCCAAAGCACACAGCCCTGTTCACACTCAGCAACTCCCTAATCCCTTGTGACGGGCTGTGCTGGAAAAGGAGGAAATCCCAGGGAAGGTGGGTGGTATTTTGTATTTCTTTCAAGCTTCAGCCATCTCCCACTAGGCATTTTGCCAACTTTTCCTTTGTTTTCCCCACAGGTTTTTTTTTTGTGCGTGTGCATGTGGGGGAGACATGAGGTTTAATGCAAAAAGACACACTAAGCAGTCTGATAATGAGAAATATTTTTAATCACACCAAACATTCAACTTTAAAGCAAAAATCTATATTAATCACTGGTTGCTCAATAAACACCCAATCTTATTAAACATGAAAGCAACTAGTTCTTATCGGAGTTTCTAACTTCATGATGTAAGAACATGTGCCCCTATTTTGTCTAATTTTTCCCCCACTGCTTCATAAATTGTGGTTCAGAAGGGTTGAGAAGAATGCTTAACTCTCCCAACACACATGCATGCAGACAAAATCAGGCTAAAGTAAAAATGGATATTTCAAATGAACAGTGCAGCAGAATTTGCAAACCGTCCTAGCATTACCAAAAATAAAATTACTCCTGCCATAGATAGATACACTGAACTGTAAAATCAATCTTGAGCTTTCAAACTGCACACATCCTGGTGTTGCTAGCCCTTACATAGAGAGAAAATGATGTGTCATTCTAAATAGCAACGTGCTAAACACATTAGAGAATGCATGCAGGGGAGATGTTTCTTTATGGGGATAGCGAGCGATGAGGGAACAAGGGGATAAGTAAGCAAAGGCAGTGCCCGAGTGCATATGGTAAATAA
Source organism: Neoceratodus forsteri (assembly GCA_016271365.2). NCBI lineage: Eukaryota > Metazoa > Chordata > Ceratodontiformes > Ceratodontidae > Neoceratodus > Neoceratodus forsteri. The sequence continues at coordinate 150,425,856 of CM028131.1, read as the reverse complement.
ACCATTACTTTAAGCTGTATTATTCCCTTTCCAGGGCACAGTGTTTCCAATGATCTGTTCAGTTTTCAACTTTTGGACAACCTGATTTAATTGATGTATATATTTTTTATACATCAAGATAAAGACTCTGAGATGGCCAGGCCCAGCTACCACTCTTCCATCCCTACACTGACCAGGCCACGGACCCCTCAATTTCTGGAACCTAAACAGTTTTTCAGAAATCCTCTGTACTGCAAGGGATCCAGCGTGCCTTGACCAGGTCACTGACCCCTCAATTTCTGGAACCTAAACAGTTTTTCAGAAATCCTCTGTACTGCAAGACTTTTCCATTAGCAGATTATATCCTCTCACCACTAGAGGGCTATATCTCTATCTAATACGTAAGCCATGTGGGTTCTCTCTGCCTTTCTCTCGCCTCTCCTCCTCCTCCTTGCCCTGCCCCCCCTCTTCTTTCTCCCTGGTCCTAGCCACCCCCACCCCACCCCCGCCACCCTCTAATCTGGTTTCTACTGCTACTCCAAGGAACACTCCACTTCCACTCGAGACTTGTGCTTGGTGCACCGTTTGGATATTCCTGGTTACGTAACCCGACCACTACTCTCAACAAGTGTGGCCACCTCTCTACACTGTACCACCTTGAAGTCCACATGGGATACCGCCTGGATCCTTGCAACCTCTACTCCTGGAAACAACAATCAAAACTATCTCTCAAAGAGCTGCGACTCTGCTCCTTAAAACTCCTACTCCTCCTCCTTCTCATCTCAGGCAGCGTCCATCCCAATCCTGGCCCCAGAAGCTCAGGCCACACACAAACTCTAGGTGCCCTTATCCTTGCAACCATTAATATCTGCAGCCTACTACCAAAGCTGGATGCACTCCAAGCCTTCATATGCCAACACAACCCTGACATCCTTGCAGTGGTGGAAACTTGGCTGACACCTAAAGTTCCGGACTCAGCAGTAACAATACAGGGCTACAATGTCCACAGGCTGGACCGGATATCCAAAAAAGGCGGTGGTTTATCTATATCAAAGACTCCCTGTCTTGGCACCCTGTAGCAACCCCATCACTTTCTGCCTCGGCCCAGATTCTGCCAATAAAAATCGTCCTAGGTCCCAACCATAAAGCCCTGACTATTGTCTCCGTATACATTCCGCCCAGGGACCCTAAACATGGCTTCAACGACATCCTAAACTTTATCAACTCTCATCCTCCTGAAGCTGAACTTATTCTACTAGGGGATTTCAACATAAACTGGTTAGCATCAAGCGCCAGTGCCTATAAAGACTCCATCTCAGCTGCTAACCTCACGCAAATGGTAAACTCCCCTACTAGGATTAGCTACAAGACTGGCACCAGTACCCTCTTGGATTGGGTCCTCACCACTCACCCCACAAGGATTTCTCATACGACCGTTCTCCCAGACTCTCTCAGTGACCACTCCCCAGTCATGTGTGCATGGTCTAACAAATTCCTTAAGCCCCCTCCCAAAATTATCGCTAGCAGAGTCCGTCCTCGTGGAAAACTTCCACATCTCAAACAATACCTGCTTCTACAAGACCAGCTACCCATCTATGAAGCAACAGATGTTAACTTGGCTCTTGATCACTTCATCTCAATTTTCAACAAAGCCTGCCACCTCTTTGCCCCTGCTAAAACGCGCAAAACAAAATCTCTCTCTAACCCATGGGTCACCGTGGCTCTTCTCTCACAGCTGAAACTAAGGGATCACCTCTGGGCAATTGCCAGGGCCACTGGCAAACAACTGGACATCCAAAATTACAAACAAGCACGAAATGCTCTGCACAAAAAGCCATACGGCTAATGAAATCCACCTATTACAAAGACGCCTCACCAATACATGGGGAAATGGTCGTGCTTTCTGGGACAATATCAAGGATGTCACAGGGAAGCAGCCAAACACCTCTCCGGCCATGTTAATGGTTGATGGATCCTCAACCCTCGACCCCAAGGTGATCGCAAACATCTTTAACACAGCTTTTTCAGACCTTAGTGCTGTTCTACCCCATGACTTTTTCGAAAACAGGGCCTACTCCCCAAATACCTCAGCCCCTCAGTCTAACCATGCCCTCTTCTACTTCAGGGAGGTAAGGCTGAATGAAGCTCGCCACTATATTACTGCAGCTGTCTCTAAATCTAGATCTAGTAGCAACACCCTGGACCTTAAGCTTCTTTTGCTCACCCTCGTTGAGGTAATTCATCCATTAACAAAAATCCTAAACACCTCTCTCAGCTGTGGAAAATACCTGGACCTATGGAAAACAGCCACCGTGACACCCGTCCATAAAAGTGGGGATAAGACGAATCACTCAAATTATAGTCCTATCTCCATACTGCCCCCCACTCTCTAAGGCACTCGAGCACATCGTGGCTGATCAACTTACCGATCACTTGGATAAATACAATATACCTTGTCCACAACAACACGGCTTCCGGAAAGGTCACAGCACCACCACAGCCCTTCTTGAGTTCACTGGACCTTTGCACAAATCCCTTGACAATGGCCTTCTCACAGGGGCTGTTTTCGACGACCTCTCCAAGGCCTTCGATACAGTACACCATGGACTACTAATTCACCAACTACTGAATGCCGGGCTGTCACCTGACTCTTCTCTCTGGTTTAAAAGCTACTTAGAAAACCGGTCGCAGAGAGTAAAAATTGTGGACGCTGTTTCTGACACCCTGCCTGTTCGCTCGAGTGTCCCACAGGGATCCATACTGGGCCCCCTCCTTTTTAGCCTTTTCTTAAACTCCCTCCCTTACCACTGCTCTGAGCAAATCATACTATATGCCGATGATGCTGCTGTATTCTCCACTCACAAAGATCCTGCAACTCTTTAACACAACCTTCAACTTGGTTTCAGTTCTGTAGAGACATGGTTTCTTAATCATAAACTACTCCTCAATGTAAAAAAAAAACAAATCTATGCTCTTCTGCAGCCCTCATAACCCACACAAGCTACACCACTTGGCTATCTCTACCACCCAGGGGAACACTCTAGATCAGGTGGGGTCCTTCAAATACTTAGGGATACAGCTTGACCCTAATCTCTCCTATGGACTTCATGTAGATAATGTAGCTAGAGCTGCTAATACACGGCTTGGTCTCCTCACAAACACAGACCACACCTCATGCCAGAAGCTTTGATGGTTGCAGTCCTGAGCTCTATGATCTCTGTAATAGACTATGGTCTCATCATTTTATGGCTCACACAACCACAACCCTTGAGCCTCTCAGCTGCGTAAATAAGGCATGTCGGCTTATCACTGGTGCTCACCGCCTCACCCACACATGTGACCTGTACACTCAGACCGCTCCAACTATCAAACCGCATAAAGTTTCTCACGTGCTCCATGGCGAAAAAAATCTACCTTGGCCTTGCACCTTCTGGGGTCTCAACTCTGTTACAACACCGAATTAACAAATGGTGCCTTAGGAGATCCACGCTACAGCTACTGAAAGTCCCCCACTGTCACACTTCACAGGGACAACGTTCTTTTGCTTATTGAGCGCCACTCTGGTTCAATGGCCTCAGCCCCAACAATTGGTATGTTTAAAATTAGGCTCCGGGACTATCTCACTACCAACAGCTCCTGTGACTGCCCAACTTAACTTTGTTTCTCTACTTCCCTTCCTGCTCTAGTGGTCCCCCCCTCCCATCCTCACTGGATTCTACCCTCATATCTTGGTATACCCAATGCTGCACTTTTCATCCTCTCCCCACCCTTCCTACATTCCTTCTCCCCTCTTCCCTCTCCCTATGACTCTGGTACTTCTTATCTGTTGTCTATTTTCTCTGACAAATGCCACTGGCTGCCTTGTTACAATGCTACCCTTGAATTGTATTAATCTGTACTCTGTTTGCAATGTCCACATTGTTGTAATGTCTGTCTTGATGGGCCCCATAATTTGTATTTCTCTGACGTGGAACCTTTGTAAAAGAGCCAAGGCTCAAAGGTATTTGTAATCCTAGACTTGATAAATAAATAAAAAAAAATAAACAAATACTCCTGAATGGCTTAACAGCCAGGAAGCAGGACCAAGGACTTGTGCTTCAGCTGACTACTATCAAGCGGTCCCAGTGTGAATGGCCCTGCAGGAGTGGCAGTCAAACTCAGGAGTCTTACAATGGTATGAGAAAGTCTTTTATAAAACTCAGGTGTTTACAAGCTTCTCCCTTCCCCTGGACTCGCTGTTATCTGCCTAAACTGTTGAACAAATGACAGCTCTACACCATTTATGTTCTGCTCAGTCATCACTTACAGTGGTTGACTACTGCTATGCTGGTAACCCTGCATCTCTGCCTCATTTTGTAACCTAGCCAATCTACAGCAGTGCTGCTATTACTTACCTTGGCCTCTTATTACCCTGTTTACTTAATTTACTGCTGCTGTAAACTGTCATTGTGTTGAGCCTTACCTCAACATTAAACCATGTAAAAACAGATTACTCACCTGTAACAGGAGTTCTAGGAGTGGTATATGATGTTCATCCACACTAACTGGCAGTGTCCTTTCCCTTTAAGATGATGCCGGAAAGTCTTCAAGCTGGCTCCTCCCATCCACCCGGGTGATACCTCCCTCGGCTCCACCCCATGATGCCAAATATTGCCCGCTGAAGGCAATCTTGTGCGCCAAAGCCAGGGGATGTCCGATGGGTCCGTGTGGATGAACATCATATACCACTCCTAGAAAATACAGTTGTGTACTTACTGTAATGGTAGGTCTTCGAAGGGTATCTCTTGCAGCAGGTAATACACTTGGATCATTGCCAGAGGGGGCTGTGGTGCACGGCAGCTCTCTTCCAGCAGTCTTTTTCCAGGGGCCACCCACACATGACATCATCATCCTGCTCTTATATAACAGTGGGCGGTTCCTGGTATCCTCAGTTCCCCACCGGATTCAGCTCGCTAAGCGAGGACCGAGGGAGATTCGAAGTACCATAGGTATCCCTTCCTACATATATCTGGATCAGAAGTTATTCTCTTAGAGAAGGAGGGATCGTACCGGCTGCAAGAGATATCCCTCAAAAATCTACCGTTACAGTAAGAACGCAACTGTACTATCTTCCACGGTGATAATCTCTTGCAGCAGGTAATACACTTGGGATGACTCCAAAGCAGTAAACCCAGGAAAGGTGGAAAGTTATGACAGAAGGCCATGTAGGACAGTGCAGCCAAAGGCTGTCCTATGGCAAGAAGCAATGTCTAAGTTGTAGTGCTTCATGAAAGTATATATTGTGGACCATGTGGCTGCATTGCAGATATCTATGACAGAAGCCCCTTTGAAGCAGGCCGCTGCAGTGGCTATGGCTCGCGTAGAATGGGCTTGGACAGGGCCTGGTAATGGTTTGTTATATTTCTTATAACAAAAGGTTATACAATGTGCCAGCCAGTTGGAAAGGATCTGTTTAGCGACCGGAAAACCTTCCTTCGCTGAGGCGAAGGTAACAAAAAATACAGGTTACTCACCTGTAACAAGAGTTCTAGGAATGGTATATGTTGTTCATCCACACTGTCTGGCAGGTATCCTTGCCGCTTTAAATCCTGCCGGAAGGTCTTCAAGCTGGCTCCTCCCACCCACCCGGGTGGTAAAACTCGCTCCGCCCCATGGCGTCAGATCTGGCCCGCTGGAAGCTCAGGTGCGTGGCCGGGAGGTCAGGGTAGTGTAGGATGATCAACATATACCATTCCTAGAACTCCTGTTACAGGTGAGTAACCTGTATTTCTAGGGACATGGATATGTTGTTCATCCACACTGTCTGGCAGACTCTAGCAGTTCTCGGGAGGAGGAGGCAAGGCACACCCCTACTTAGGAAATAGAGGCGGAGAACCGAGGCCCCAAAACCAGCATCCCGGCTGACTCAAAGTCGATGTGGTAATGGGTAATAAGGTGTGTGCTGACTTCCAGGTAGCAGCCCTGCAGATTTCCTGGATAGGGACGTCCCTGGAAGCAGCCACCGATGCAGCAGTATGACGGGTAGAATGAGCTCTTATCCCTCTGGGAGGCTCCATGCCCGCCAACTTATAGCAGAGATCTATGCAGGAGGTGACCCACCTGCCTGTCGTCCGCTTGGCTGCAGGTCTGCCAGGTGCGGCTTCAGCGTAGGTGACAAACAGCTGGCGAACCTCTCCCTGAATTTCAGCCGTGCGCTCCTTATAATAAGCGAGCGCCCTTCTAGGGTCCAAAGTATGGAGCCTGTATTCAGCCTCCGAGGTGTGATTGGGGTAGAACACCGGCAGAGTCAACACCTGGTTAAGGTGAAACTCCGACACCACCTTCGGAAGGAATTTCGGGTTGGGGTGCAGGACAACCTTGTCCCTGTGGAAGACCAGGTAAGGAGACTCAATGCAGAGCGCCTGGAGTTCTCCCATCCTTCTGACTGACGTGATAGCCACCAAGAAGGCGGTCTTCCACGACAGGTGAGAGAGTTCACACCTGTGCATTGGTTTGAATGGCTTGCCCATGAGCTTTGCCAGTACCAGCAGTAAATCCCATGAGGTGGGAGGTTCTTCGCACCGGAGGGAAATGTGATCAAGGCCTTTAGAGCGCCAGACCCACCTCTCTCTGTGCCACCGACTGCTCCCGGCCGCGCCTGTGCAGAGATGGCTGCCAGGTGCACCTTAGGGTCGCCGACCTAAGCCGTTGACTACAAATGGACCATAAATAGTCCAAAATGCTTGCCAAAGAACAGGAGGAAGGGTCCAAGCCCTTGCCCTGACACCAAATGGAAAATCTCTCCATTTGAAGGCATAGCATTTCCTGGTCGACTCTACGGACGCCTCAACAACATTGAGGACCTCGCCGGAAAGACCCAAGGCCTGGAACTCTGCAGCTCAGGAACCAGGCCCAGGCGCAGGGATTGAAGGTCCAGATGGAACACCTTCCCTGATTGACTGAGAGCAGGTCGGGTGAGCTGGAAGCTGCCTCGGGAGCCTGGAGCTGAGGCTGAGGAGATCTGGGTACCGAACTGGCGGGGCCAGTCTGGGGCTATCAGAATCACCTCGCCTTGTCCTCCTTGCCTTGAGAAGCACCTTGTGAATCAAGGGAAATGGGAAAGGCGAAAGAGGCCGGGGTCCACAGCCTCGGAGAAGGCATCCCCTGCAGCGAGCCCTGCTGAGGGGGCGGCATGAAACAGCCTCAGCTTGCATTCTACCTGAGGCAAACAGGTCCACCTGAGGTGCCCCAGTGGGAGAACAGATCTTGTACTACCTCCGGAGAGAGACCAATCGTGAGATGCAGCCCCTATCGGCTCCAGGGCATCGGCCAGGGTGTTGGAGGCTCCTGCCACATGAATAGGCTAGGAGATCCGCCTCCAGGCTGCACACGAGTGACCAAATGCGGAGAGCTTCCTTGCATAGAAGCATGGAGCACGTCCACGCCCTGGCGGTTCAGGTAATGCAGGTCGTGGTATTGTCCATCTGGACTCGGACCACTTGACCCCAGAGAAACGGAGCAAAGGCGGTGAGAACTAGGCGGACCGCTCGGAGCTCCAGCAGGTTGATGTGGCATCGGGACTCCCGCGGGGACCAGAGGCCGTGCATTCGGTGTTCCCCCAGATGGGCACCCCAACCCATCAGAGAGGCATCGGTCGATAGAGAGACCGTCGGCTCGGGGCAGACAAACGGGATGCCCTCCTGCAGATGAGATGGATCGGTCCACCACTGGAGAGCGTTCCACATCTCCTGGGTCACCATCACTAGCTGGTCCAATGGATCGCAGCGTTGTGACCACTGGCTGGCCAGTCCCCACTGAAGGGGACGCATGTGCCAGCGTGCCCAACGGACCACCCTGGTACAGGCTGCCATGAGACCCAGGAGGCGCAGGAAGTCCCGGGCAGGGCGCGATTGCCCAACCAGAAATGATTGGGCAAAGGAGGTAAGAACCTCGGCCCTGTCCGCCGGGAGCCGTGCTCTGGCTCGAAGAGAGTCGAGCTCTGCCCCGATAAACAGAATCACCTGCTTCGGTTCGAGTTCCGACTTGGCTTCGTTGATGAGAAGGCCGACCTGAGCAAACCTGGAGGCCAGATCTCTGGACCGCTCCACCTCCTGTCTGGAGGGGGCTGCTATCATGACACGTCCAGGTAAGGACACCGGACCCTCGGCGCCGCAGGAAAGCTGTCACCACTGCAATGCATTTGGTGAAGACCCTGGAGCTGGAGACAGGCCAGGGCATGGCTCGAACTGAAGAAGGATCCCTCCGCTCGAAGCGAAGGAATCTCCGATGTGACGGACGGATAGGTTGTGAAGGCGGCCCTGCAGGTCCAGAAAGCAGAACCACACGCCGTGTTCCAGAGATGGTATTATCTGGCGCCAGAGTGACCATCCTGAAGGTTCGAGACCTTAGGAACTTGTTCAGGTCGTGTAGGTCGAGAATGGGCGCCAGCCCCGTCCGTTCGGAACCAGGAAGTACCTGGACATGAACCCGGGTCTGAAGGGGGTCCTCTCATCGTGATCACCTCCTTTTGGAGGAGGAGAGTTATGTTGGCTCGACGAGCCGACAGTGAGGCTTGACTGACGCCCCAGTGCGGACGGCTCTGAAGGCGCGGGCCTGCTCAATTCTAGAGGCAGGCCTTTTCCCACCACCTCCAGTACCCACCTGTCCGTGGTAATAGCGGACCAGGCGGAAAGGAAGTGTCGGAGCCGTCCCCCCACGGGGAACCAGGGGTGAGGTGACGGGGATGGGGGCGACACCCCTCAGCCCGTCACTGGGCAGGCTTGGAGGAGGGACCGGCCGAGGGACCTCCTGGGCCTTTAACTCCCTGCTTCCTGTTGGAGGAAGCCGCCGGCTTGGGTTTGGGATGCCAAGCCCAAGCCTGCTGGCCCTGGCGTTGCTGGGCGGGCGCGCTGAGCAAGAAGCACCAAAGGGCTTAGGCTGTGGCTTGCAGCCTTTGTCCTTCTGAGCGGAAGAGACAGAGTCCAAGGTAGCATTGGACTCCTCGATCCTCTGCAGGTGACCTTCCACCCCAGGGTCAAGAGGTCAGTCCCCAAAGGGAACATCCGCCAACTTGTGCTGGGTATCCGAGGTAAGGTGGATATCCTCAGCCAAGCCCGACGACGTATGGCCACTGCGGCCGCCACAGACCTGGCACAGGTCCCAATGTCTAAAGCAGTCTGGAGCTGCTGTTTGGCCACTGCCCTGCCTGGTCCTGCACCCGCCTGACCGTAGTCTGCAGATCCGCTGGAAGATGAGGGACACCTCATCCAGGAGCCCAACAGGGCATGAGAAAAATGTGCCATGAGGACGGCCGAACTGGCCTGACGAAGGCCGAGAGAGGACTCAGCATAGACTTTTCGCCCGGCATAATCCAATTTCTTGGATTCCTTGTTGGGAGGTTTGTCCACATCCCTGGCGTTCCCAGCGCGCCGGAAAACGCTGTCGGTAACCAACCCCTCAGCAGAGGGGTGTTCCGAAAAACCGGACAGGGAACCGGTAGGGACCGTGATACTTCCTGGCTATCCTGGCTGAAGGCACAGGGAGGAAGCTGCCAAAGCTCAAGGCGGACCACTATGGCTTCGCCACGGGAAAGGCCTCCGTGGGAATCCTCGGTCCAGAATCTCCGTGAGGATACCTGGCCCGTTTAGAAATGGAGTTCGAGCTTCATCCCGGTGGACTCCGAGATGAGCGAAGCAACCTAGGAAGGGCGAGGGCTATCGTCCACTGACTGTCCTCTGAGGACTCCAAGTCTATTCGCTTGGAGAAAGGAGGAATCATCCTCGGACTGGAAGAGTCCTCAAAGACTGCCTGGGCTGAGCCACCCTCCACCTGCCGGGTCTATCGGGAGTGAGGGTGACAGACAGCCTATGGGGCAAACCCCGAGCCGACCGAGAACTTTTGGTCGGAGCCCCAACTAACGGCTGTGGAGGCGGAGGTTCCACCAAAATCGGTGGGGCAGCTGGAATTGGCCGAACAGCCGGCCTGGGAACAGGCTCCTCGGCTACAACGAGGGGTTGTTTCGGCCGCTCCGGTGACAGCCACTTAATGGCGGGAAGGCGACTGCGTCGGCTTGTTCCCGGTCCGAAGAAGTAGTTGCCACATGAGTTCCTCATACCTCCGACGCGACTTGCACCGCCTCCTCGTCCGAGGAGGGGAGGAAGAGCGGCGGCGCCGCTTGCCGCGTGCCGAGACCGCCTATGATGGCGGGACCGGCTGGACCGCGAAGATATCCGAGACCGAGAATCTCGTTGGGCCGAGGCCGGCGAGGAGGTGTCAGGAATCGGCACTCCCTCGGTTCGGACGATTCCACCGAAGGCTCCGGAACCGGAGGCACAGACGAGCCGACGGGATCCTCAACTCCCACCGGGGGAACCTGGGAGAGGGGATTCTCAGCTTCTCCAGCCGACAACCCGTCCAACGGGTCGAGAAAAATCTCGACCGCGTCGACGGGAGTCTCGATCAACTGGCCTGGCCCAGGGACACCGTGAAGCCAGTGGCTGAAGCTGATGGGTGGGCAGTCGACTGTCCGACCAGGGAGGGGATCTTTCCCGCTCCCAAGGCGTCGGCGCAAGAGACTTACTTTGCTCTTTTGGACCGAGAAAAAGGTCCAGAATAGTTGGACCTCACCTTTCGTCGAGAGGGTCCGGACAGAGCTCCTAGAAGAAGCCAATCACGAGGCACTCGAGAGAGGCGACAAATGCCGCAGCCGGGTAGAAGCGGCCGCTGCCGCCCCCTTCGAGGGCGATCATCTGCTCGAGCTGATCCCGCCGAGCTCGCTGCCGCAGACACCGCCAACCGGGCCTCTTTAGATTTAACCGAGGAAATCTTTCTCGACGCCCAGCTGTAAACGGGCAGCACGGTCTTCGAGGACGTAGGCCGAAAAAGAAGAGCACAGGTCGCAAGCCTGCGGGTCGTGCTCAAGGCCCAAGCAGTCAACGCACGTGGAGTGCGGATCCGTCCGAGACATCTTCTGCCCGCAAGGGCATCTCCGGAAACCGGGAGTCGATTTGTCCATCGCTGCTCGAGGGAGAGAAGACCTAAGTCTTTTTAACAAAAGAACTTTGATTTCGAAAATTCGAAGAATTAGAACCAGTCTTATCACGCAGAACGTTAAGGAGGAACCTGAGCCTGGCGGTAAGGAAGATCTGGCGTCATGGGGCGAGCCGAGAGTTTTACCACCCGGGTGGGTGGGAGGAGCCAGCTAGAAGACCTTCCGGCAAGATTTAAAGCGGCAAGGATACCTGCCAGACAGTGTGGATGAACAACATATCCATGTCCCTAGAAGCTGAAGTTTTTTTCTGAAAGATTTGGTACAATTTATATAGTATCTCAAAATACGATGAACATCTAGAGTGTGTAGGAGGTATTCTCCTGGATTAGAGTGCTCAGGGTAGTAGACTGACAATTCTATGGACTGATTTAAGGTGTGTTGCGAGATCACCTTGGGTAAAAAGGAGTGATTGGTACGAAGAGCCACTCTGTAAAAGATTAAGTACGGCTCTCTACACTTTAGGGCATGAACCTCAGAAATACGGCGAGCTGAAGTGACAGCAACTAAGAATACTGCCTTCCAGGAAAAGAAGCGGAGTTTGCAACTAGCCGTCAGTTCAGAAGGTTTGAGGGTCAGCTTTTCCAATAGGAAATTCAAGTCCCAGGGAAGGGGTGGGCTTTCTAATGGGAGGTTTGAGGTGTAATATTCCCCTTAAGAACATCTTGGAAAGATAGTATAGATAGAGTAGTCTCCCTTCTAAAGGCCGAGATGGAGGCCAGATGAACCTTAAAAAGAGGAGTAGCTCAAGCCTGGCTTGGCAAGCGAAGCTAAGTAGTCCAATACCTTAGTCAATGGACATGAATAAGGGTTCAAAGATCGGGAAGTGGCCCATATAGAGAAGCGTTTCCATTTAGCATTATATATTTCCCTCGTAGATGGTTTGCTTGAAGCCAACAGAATATTGGCCACTGGTGAGGAGACTTGAAGGCAGGCTATGAAAGCGTCCTCAGGAGCCAAGCATGAAGATGTAGTGACTTCAGGTTAGGGTGAAGAAGAGTTCCCTGATATTGAGTCAACAGATCTGGCCTGACTGGCAACGGGACAGGGTCTGCTACTGAGAACTGTTGAACCTGCCAAGGCCCTGGAGGGGCTATGAGGATCATGGTGGCAGGTCTGAGCTGTAGTTTCAGTAGAGTCCATTGCAGGAGTGGGATGGGGGGAAGCATATAAGAAGAGTCCTTTCCACGGTTGGGACAAGGCATCTAGAGACAGTCCCTTTCTTTCGGGATAATGGAATAGTATCTGGGAAGTCAGTGATTGATGGGGGAGGCAAAAAGGTCAAGGTGCGGGGTCCCCCACAATCGAAAGATCATCTGAAGAACTTTGTGATAAAGTGTCCACTCGTGTGGTGGTCTGGCAACTGAGAATGTTTCTCAGTGTATTGTGGCATCCTAGTAGATGGACGGCAATCAACGACAGATGTTGAAGTATGGCTTCCTGCCAAAGTGTCATTGTTTCCCTGCAGAGAGGGCGGGACTTGGTACCTCCTTGTTTGTTCAAGTAGTACACCACTGAGGTGTTGTCTGATTGGATCAGTAGAGGCCCCCAGTAAGGTGGGGTGAAAAACCTGAAGGGCAAGGTGGACTGCTTTCATTTCCAGTAGATTTATATGAGGAGGGATGGAGAATCGGGGCTACCTGCCTTGTGTCCTGTAGGGGCCCAGGTGCGCCCCCAGCTGTTGAGGGAAGCATCAGTGATCAACGTCTGCTGGGGAGGAGGGGAGTGGAAAGGCATGCCTTAAGACAGGGTGGCATGACAGGTCTACCAGTCTAGGGCCGAGCGTAGAATGGGAGCGACTCTGATTCTGTCTTCGAAATCCCCTGTTTTTTGCCGCCACTGATTCTGAAGAGTCCATTAGACTTGTCTCATGTGCAGAATGGCAAAGGCCACTGTGGGGATGGCTGCGGCCATATGTTCTAAAAGGCGCAAGAGACGTCTGGCTGTGATAAACCGAGTTCGTATATGGGAAGCCAGAGACAGAAGTCTGTCTCGTCTGTCGGCAGGGAGGAACGCCCTGGAGGAGGTGGTGTCTAGAACAGCTCCTACACATTGGAGCGACTGACTGGGAGTTGTACAGGATTTAGCCAGTTGACTATAACTCCTAGGGACTAGAACAGAGTGAGGGTCAACTGGAAGGATAAAAGCAGAGAGGTTTTGGAGTCCGCTTTTATGAGCGAATTGTCCAGGTACGGGCATTTCGTCTTCCCGTCCCGTCTTAGGGCCACCGCCACTACCACTAGGCACTTGATAAAGACTCTTGGGGCAAATGAGAGACCGAACGGGAGTGCCCTAAATTGGTAATGTTGTCCTAGCAGGTAAAAGCGAAGGAACCGGTGGTGGGCGGGGTGGATGGGAGTATGTAGGTAGGCATCTTTCATGTCTAATGTGCACAGCCAATCCTCTTGTTTTAACATCGGCATAATGGATGTTAAAGTGACCATCTGGAACCTTTTGTACTGAATGTATAGGTTCAGTTGTCTGAGGTCTAGTAGATCCCCAGTGCGTTTGGGTACCAGAAAAAAAGGAGTAAAATCCCTGATGGTACTTCAAAGGAGTAACCGGATAGATGGCATTCTTGTGAAGAAGTGCCTGAAGTTCCTATTAAAGCAAGGGGATATGTTCAGGTGGATAACTGACAGAGTGGGGAGGCACTTAATTGAGTTCCAATGTATGTCCCTTCCTTATGATCTGAAGCACCCACTCGTCTGATGTTATTAGTTGCCAGGCCTCTACATGGAGGGCAAAGCAACCGCCCACGTCTTCCAAGGCCTGGTCGAAGAAGCCCGGGCAATGCCCCAGTTGGTCACTGGGAAGTGGGCTGATCAGCTCCACCCAGGGGGTGGGAGTAGGAGCCTTCAGAGGTAGAAGTGGCGGTCCTGAAAGATGGCTGGGAATGACAACAGAATCCACCTCTGTAGCTGCCTCTATGTTTGCCGCTGCTCTTTGATTGAAGAGAGGACTGGGAGCAATACTGGTAAGATGGCTGTGAGACAGGATACATGCCATGCACCATAAGTAAGGTCTGACCCGAAGCCTGGAGAGCGTCCAGAAGTGTTGGGTAGCTCAACCGAAAAGTTTAGAGCCATTAAAAGGGGCATCTACCACTTTATGATGTACATCTGGTGTAAATCCCGAGACACGTAACCAAGCGTGTTGTCTGAGGGTAACACCTGTGGCCGACATAAGAGCAGAAGTATCCACCGCATCATACCCAGAGCAGAGCAGGTGTCGAGAGATAGAACTGCCAGTGGAAATTGTTGCCAATAATTGATCCTTCTCCTGGAGGACCAGAGGGTACATTGGTATTTAACCATGTGTCCGATATAGTTTAGAATTCTGAGATTCATGGTGCCCGCCTGGAAGATGACCTTCCCGAGGTAATCGAGATGGCGGGATTCTTTATCAGTAGGTAATGAGCTCATGTGTTTTGGTCGTTTGATATGATCATGGGCTACCGTGATCACTACCGAATCTGCCTCAGGAGTAGTGGAAAGAAAAGGATGGTCAAGAGGAGCCTGGTAAAGGTGATCCACCTTTCTAGGAATGGCAGGAACCGCTGAGGGTTGGTTCCAAGCCACCAGTACAGCATTTTGATAAGTTTGTATAAGTGGGGGTACCACTACTACAGGCTCTTCAGGCAGTTCGAGATAATCTTTCTTTGTTTATCATGTTCCGTAGTTGAGAATCCCATGATTTTCTGAATTTAGACCATCATCTCATGAAAGGATGGTTCATCAGGAGGAGAGGCAGCTGTGTTTCGGGAAGCATCCTTGTGCAAGGAGAAAATAGTGGGAGAGAGGACGGAAGTCCAAGTCCCGAAGCTCAACGTCTTCCAGATCTCCTGGAAAACCTTCCAGGAACTCTGCTTCTTCTGAAAAATAAATATTCTTCTTCATAGGAAGGTGGGAACCAGGGTGGAGAGGGTTCCCTGTTGCATTGGAAGCGTTTAGATGGAGGGGTGAGAGAACGGGAAGGGCGACCCGCCTCACCAGGAATGGGAAGTTGAGAATGCCTCATCACTTCCAAAACCTGTTGTACCACTGCAGCTATGTGCAATGAGGTAGTAGTAGAGGGTGGGGTAGGTGGCTTCTAAGAAACCAGAGGAATCGTGGAGCAAACTGGATATGAGGTATAAACAGGTCTGCCCCTGGATGGTAAAGACCAGGGTCTCGGTCCCTATCTGGTTGGCCCCTGTGAGAGAATGGTTGTGAAGGAGGAGGAGCAGTGGAAATGGCAAAACCAGTAGTTCTCCCCAAGAAACTCTGTCCCGTCGTCGATGGGGCATTAAAGTGTGAGGCAGTAGAATGTTTAAAAGGAGGCATCATCAACGGGAAACGTACCACCATTGACAGGGAGTCATGAGAACTCACTAAAGGTTCTATAAAAACTGCTGAAAGGGCGTAGAAGGCCAGCCGCTGGTGCAGCAGTTAGTTTCGCTGTGGCGTTGGCAACCTGGGTTCGGGGCGGACTTGGGTGCCAGAGGGCCGACGGGGGGTAGTCTGAGCATCCACGGACTGCTCAGCTCCTCCGGGGGGGGTTCCTTGGCCCGGGTGGCCTGACTTCTGGATTGGGCAAAGGTATCGCAGCCTCGTGCCTCACCAATGGGGAGTTGATGGATGCTGGCATAAGCCATGGCACGTCACGTCTGGGGGTGTATATATATATATATATATATATATATATATACATACATATATATATACACACACACACACATATATATATATACATATATATATATACACACACACACAGTGTGTATATAAGGAATTATGCGCATTCAGTGTGGATAATGCATTTATCTTGTACGAAGCCCAGTGACTTCTCACGAGTGCAAGGCACGAGTGAGAGTTACGAGGTCATTGGAAACTGTACAAAATAAATGCATTATCACACACTGAACCACTGCATATTCCATTTATGCAACAGGTTTAGATGTTGTGTGAACATTTTGATTTTGGTAGGTGTAAATAATTTGTCAAAAAAGGGAAAAGAAAATTGAATTTTATGCTGTTTTTTGCTAATTATAAAAAAAACAAAATGGTATCTATAAATGAAACACCACTCATTTGTAGATATTTTTGAGCTGAACATTTTTCGTGCTCACAGTACCATGTTATCATTTTTTGTTTTAAAGTTATTTATATTTGTTTGTCAAAAAAGTGAACAAAAAATTACATTTTCGTCTGTTTTCTTGCTAACCATATACAATATACAGGGTTTATATAAATGAAACATTATTCATTTTGTAGATAATTTTGTGCTGAACAATTTTCGTGCTCACAGTACCATGTTATCTTTTTTCGTTTTTAAGTTATTGACATTTAAATATGGTTAGTACTGCTTCTGAGGCGAACATTCTAAATGAATTCTGAAGAGAACTGTGTAGATAAATGAGCTAGTGATGTAGTTACTGTGTGAATAAATGGGTGATGATGTAGTTACTATGTGGATAAATAAATTTATTACCATAGTAGCGAAGATAAATGTTTTTATTCTACAGTTTTTATCCTGACCCCTGTTGCATAAATAAATATATATATATATACACACACACACACACACACACACACACACACACACACCGCCTAGAGAAACACAGATGTGAGGGCCCAATAGTAAGTCCTCCTCCAGCCAGCTGCATCACCACACAGGTCCCCGACGAACACATGATTCCTTGGGGCGGGGGGTACAGGGCTGCACCCCCCCACCTCGCCTGGGAGATAAGCCAGCACTCCATGGGGGAGGGGGAAAACCAGAAAGTAAAAATGAAAAAAGGGTGCCAGAAAGTGCCGTCGACAAGTGGGTATAAACCCCCGCTGATGAGGGAAAAAGTTCTGGAGTGCATCGTCAACAGTGGAGCACCAGTAACGGTGGCCGTCCACGAGTGTCTGCCTGAGGATGATTTTTCCTTGTCACATTTATGCTTCTTGTGTGAAGCTGCAGCAGGGGGCTCCTTGGGATAGGCCCCCTTCTCTAAAAGAGACAATTTCTGCTCCATTGAGTGAGCTTCAATCTCCTGCAGCCGCCATCGACAGGATACCTGGTTGAACTCCTGACAGTGTTTGCAGGAGATGGTGTCGTGTGTGGGACCCAGACACCTAACAGTAGATCTTCCTACTGCAACAACATGACCGGAATAATGCCGATTTGCTTGTAGATTCTTTGGATATTCATCAATGAAGATCGGAAACAGAGGGAAATTCCATTCCCCGCTCAAGTTCTCTTCAATGACCGCTTTCACAAGTGCTAGCTGCTGTGTGCGAGCTGAAGATGGCGGAAAAATGAACTGAGGATACCAGGGAATGCCCACTCTTATATAAGAGCAGGATGATGATGTCATGTGTGGGCGGCCCCTGGAAAAAGACTGCTAGAAGAGAGCTGCCATAACCCAAAGTGCCCTCTGGCGACCACCCAAGTGTATTACCTGCTGCAAAAGATTATCCCCGTGGAAGATGTACTGTTACAGGTGAGGTGAGTAACCTGTTTTTCTAGGGACGTGGATATGAGGTTCTATCCACACTAAGTGGCACATTCCTAGCACTTCTCCGGGAGGAGGGAGGAAAGGTACACCCCCCCATTTAGGAAACAGAGATTGGAGAACTGAGGCCCCAAAACCAGCATCCTGGTGTGACTCTAGGTCAATGTGGTAATGGGAAATGAAGGTGTGTGCTGACCTCCAGGTAGCAGCCCTGAAGTTTTCCTGGATAAGTATGTCCCAGGAAGCAGCCACCGACACAGCGGTATGGCAAGTGGAATGAGCCCTTAGCACTCCGGAAGGCTCCCTACCCACCAAACTATAGCAGAGATCAATGCAGGATGTGATCCACCTGTCTACTGTCTGCTTGGCTGCCGGTCTGCCGGGTGCGGCTTTGGCGTAGGTGACAAACAGCTGGCGAACCTCTCCCTGAACTCCAGCCGTGCACTCTTTGTAATAAGCAAGCACTCGCCTCAGGTCCAGAGTATGGAGCCTGTTCTCGGCCTCCAAGTTGTGATTGGTGAAGTACACTGGGAGATTAATCACCTGGTTAAGGTGAAACTCCGACACAATCTTTGGGAGGAACTTCGGGTTGGGGCACAGGACAACCTTGTCCTTGTGGTAGACCAGGTAAGGAGACTCCACCAAAAGTGCCTGGAGCTCACTAAGCCTTCTGGCTGATGTGACAGCCACCAAGGTGTTCTTCCACGACAGATGAGATATCACATCTGTGCATTGGTTCGAATGGCTTGCCCATGAGCTTTGCAAAACCAGCAGCAAGTCCCATGGTGGTGGTGGTTCACGCACCGGAGGGAAAATGTGGTCAAGGCCCTTGAAGAAGCGCCAGATCACCTTCTCCTGTGCCACAGACTGTTGACCAGCCCACACCCGGTAAGCAGAAACAGCTGCCAGGTGCACCTTAAAGGTCGTCGACCGAAGGTCAGACAGAGAGGGACCAAAGATAATCAAGAATGCTAGCCACTGGACAGGACAAAGGATCCAACCCCTTGCCATGACACCAAATGAAGACTCTCTTCCGCTGGAAGGCATAGCATTTCCTAGTCGACTCCTTCCGCGATACCTCCACAATGGTGAAGACAGCTTCGGAGAGACCCAAAGTCTGGAACTCTAGCCACTCCGGAGCCAGGCTGTCAGGTGCAGGGATTGTAGGTCCAAGCGGAGTACCTTCTTCTGAATAATGGAAAGCAGGTCCAGGCATAGGGGAAGACGCCTCAGGAGCCTGCTGCAGAGGCTTAGGAGATTGGGGTACCAGAACTGGCATGGCCAGTCCAGAGCCACCAGAATCACCTGTGCCTTGTCCCTCCTGGCCTTGAGGAGCACCTTGTGGATCAAGGGAATCGGAGGGAAGACATAGAAGAGGCCTGGAGTCCAGGGCCTCAAGAAGGCATCCCCCTGCAGCGTTCCCTACTGAGGGGGACAGGCGCAAAACAGCCTCAGCTTTGTGTTCTCCCTGGAGGCGAACAGGTCTACCTGAGGGGTGCCCCACTGGGAGAACAGACTGTGAACAACCCCTGGGTGGAGAAACCACTTGTGAGATGCCTCGCCCACCTGGCCGAGGGTGTTCACCCGCTGATTGGAGGCTCCTGCCACACGAATGACTAGCCTCCAGGCTGTACACCAGGGTCCAGACACAGAGAGCTTCCCTGCACAAGGGCAGGGAGTACGTCCTACCCTGTTTGTTGAGGTAATGCATGGTTGTGGTGTTGTCCATCTGGATTTAGACCACCTGACCCCAAATGTGCATAGCGAATGCAGTCAGCGCTAGCCAAACTGCCCAGAGCTCCAGCAGGTTGATGTGGCATCAGGACTCCTCGGGGGGTCCATAGCCCGTGGACTCTGTGTTTCCCCCAGGTGGGCACACCAGCCTACGAGAGAGGCATCAATCGTCAGGAATGGGATCCCTTCCTGCAGATGCGCTGGGACTAACCAGCGCTGGATGGTGTCCCACATCTGCTGGGTCACTGTGACCAGGTCAAAGTGGCCCTTGTGCCGAGACCACTGGCTGGCCACCTCCCACTGCAGGGAGCACATTCTCCAGTAGGCCCATCAGATCACACTGGTACAGGCTGGCATGTAGTCCAGTAAGCACAGGAAGTCCCAGGCAGGGCACAATTGCCCAACCTGAAATAACTGGGCATAGGAGGAGACAGCCTCCACCCTGTCCGTCGGGAGCCGGGCTCTGGCTCTGCAACAGTCGAGCTCCGCCCAAATGAAGCCGATCACCTGCAAAGGTACAAGTTTGGACTTGGCCTCGCTGACCAGGAGACCAAGGTAGACACAGGTCTGGAGGGCCATGTCTCTGGACCTCTCCACCTCCTGCCTGGAGGGATCTGCGATCAGCTAGTCGTCCAGGTAGGGGTAAACCCGGACCCCTCAGTGCCTCAGGTAAGCTGCCACCACTGCAATGCACTTGGTAAAGATCCTGGGGGCCGAGGACAGGCTGAATGGTATGGCCTGGAACTCGTAGAAGATTTCCTCTGCTCAAAAGTGGAGGAATCTTCGATGAGACGGACAGATCAGAACATGGAAGAACACGTCCTGAAGATCCAGAGAGCAAAACCACATGTTTCAATCTAGAAATGGTACGATCTGAGACAGAGTTACCATCCTGAAAGTGCGCGACTGGAGAAATGTGTTCAGGTTGTGCAGATCTAGAATGGGGTGCCAGCCCCCCATCCACTTTGGCATGAGTAAGTACCTGGAGTCAAACCCTGGGTGTTCCGGAGAATCCGCAACAGGAACCATGACCTGCTTGCAGAGGAGCTGGGCTAAGTCGTCTCTGAGAGCTGAGAGCATGTCTGCGGAAACCAAGTCCTCCCGTGGGGTGTGGGCTTGGCAAGGAGGGTACTGCTCGAGTTCCAGAGGCAGACTCTGACCCACCACTTCTAGAACCCCCTGTCCGTTGTGACAGCAGACCAGGTGGAAAGGAAGTGGTGGAGCCGCCCACCATGGGAGGACCCAGTGGAGGTGTGACAGGCATGAGGGAGGCACCCCTCATCCCGCCACTGGGTAGGCTTAGAGGAGGAGGAGGGACAGGCTGAAGTGCCACCGGAGCCTCTCCCTCCAGGTTTACGGACAACTGAGGCCACCAACTTGGGACGTGGTCACCAGGCCTGAGCCTGCTGTCCAGCCTGGGACTGGGCTGGTTTCGCTGCAAGCATGAAGGTGTATCGAAAGGGCTTCCTCTTCTGCTGCTGCTTGGAGCCCTTGGGATCCTTCTCGGCAGATGTCATGGAGTCCAAGGTGGCACTGGACTTCGATACAGGTGAGGTGGCCCTTGACCCCAGGCCCAAACAGGTTGGTGCCCAGGAAAGGGACATCTGCCCGCTTGTGCTGAGTGTCTGCCATGTTGGTCGAGATCATCAGCCAGTCCCTGCCGTGCATGGCCACTGAGACTGCCACGGAGCGGGCACAGGAGTCCCCAGTGTTAATGGCTGTCTGGAGCCATTTAGCTACAGCCTGGCCCTGGTCCCGGCCCTGTATGACCGTAATCATGAAGAAGCACCTCATCAAGAGAGCACAGCAGGGCATGAGAGAAGTGGGCCATGAGGAGGGCCAAGCTCGCCTGGTGGAGAACAAGCGAGGAGGCAGTGTAGACTTTCTTAGCTGCATGGTCCAACTTCTTGGACTCATTGTCAGGCGGCTTATCAACATCCCTGGTGTTGCCAGATCACCGAAACACAGAGTCTGCCACCAATCCTTCAGCCGAGGGGTGCTCTGTTAATCCCGAGATGGAACTGGTGGCCATCCGGGCAGAAGGTGTAGGGCAGGAAGCGAGGTGCTGCCAAAGCTCCAGGGCAGGACCAAGAATGGCCTCTGCCACTGGGAAAGCCTCCATCGGAGTGTCTCCCCAGTCAAGGATCTCGGTCAACAGGTAACAAGCCTGCTTCTGGACGGGCTCCATTTTCATACTCATCGACTCAGAGATCAAGTGAAGAAGCCCCATGTAGGAAAATGGGCCTTCATCTGTGGAGAGGTCCCCCACAGACTATGTTGACTGGACGGGAGTGCAGGGATAACCCCTCAGACTCCTAAAAGAGTGGTCGACCGCCTGAGTCCCCATTGACCCTCTGTGGAAGGTCAGGGGTGACGGTGACCAACAGCTGATAGGGAAGCCTCTCAGACAGCCGAGACTCCTTAGACAGAGTGCCGGTCGGTGGCTGTTTAAGCGGTGGTTCCACCACCATCGGCGGAGATGCTGGGGTCGGCCAAGCTGGCACTGTTTTGGTCGGCTTCGTCGATGGAGACGGCATCAGCCTTTTGGGCGACAGCCAGTGTAGGAGTTGGCTTGACGCCGGCCAGCACCAACTACTGTCACATCAAGTACTCATAGTATCGACACAATGTTCGCCGAAACCTTTCCTCACCTGTGGATGACGAGTAGGGGTGGTGCCACTTCCTGTGGTGCCGAGAGTGGGAGCGCCGGTGGGACCGGTTCGACCCACGGGAGAAAGAGACCTCGCCTGCGGTTGGGGAGACAGGCGCTGGGGCTCGTAGGGAGTTAGCGAGCAAAAAGGTTCCTCCTGGTCTTGATCTTCGACCAGAGGCAGCAGGTCAGTGGACTAATCTGTCCCTCCAACGGTCTGAGTCAGGACCAGAGTCCTGGACAAGGAATTGTTGACCTCTTCAGCCAACAGCAGGTCAGTCAGTTCGAGAAAAATCTCGACCAGAACCTCAACCAGCATCCTAGCCAACTAGCCCGATGGGGTTACCATGGAGCCAGTGGCCTGGGCCAAGGATTCGACCAAAGTCAAATATGGAGAAGTGTGGGAATCAGAGGCTCTCACCCGAGAGCACTCCCAATCAGACGAACGACGGCGAGCCCTTCCTTTTTCGGACTCTTTTTTTTGGATTTAGATTTGTGCCCAGAGGGTCACTGACCAAGAATCGGCAGGGACTGACAGAATTCCTTGAAGGACCCCATGAAAGTCGAGCCCAGGTGGAGCGGCATGAAGGCAGATGCTGAAGAGGAATGAGCTGCAGCGTGGGCTGCCTCCTCGAACACTGCAAACTGTTCGGCGGATCCCACAGCCATGACCACCCAATGTGCATCCTAGGATTTGACCGGCGAGTTCAGAAGCGTCGGGCAGCCCAGTTTAAGTCAAGCGAGACAGGCCTCCAGGACGTTCGGGAGCAAAGAATGACAAAGGTCACAGGCCTGGGAATCGTGGCTGTGCCCCAGGCAGCAGATGCATGTGGGTCGGTCCTGGACACCTTCTGCCCGCAAGGGCACAAGCGGAACCCAGGAATGGACTTATCGTCCACGACAGTCGCGATCAAAGATTGAGCTGAAGACGAAACTTGTGAGAGTTTTAAGTTTTAGGAAGTAAATCCACAGATTTAAGCACGAGGGCCTACTCAACGCAGATGTGGTAAAGAGGGAAGCTGCTTCTTCCAGCGGAAAGGAAGATCTGGCATCATAGGAAGGAGTAGAGGGAGATACCACCAGAGTGGGTGGGAGGAGTGAGCTTGAAGACTTTCCGGCATCATCTTAAAGGGAACAGACACTGCCAGTTAGTGTGGATAGAACAGGATATCCACGTCCCTAGAATCATGTTTTTGCCCTAGTGGATGACCAAGTTGCAATTATGATTATTATTTTTATTTTGTACTACACCTCTGTCACCAACCCTTCAAAGTTTTATCATAGGAGCCAAGCCCTAGGTTGCTCCTGTTGGCCTATTTTTGTAATTGTCAATCCACAGTATTCCCCCCACCCCTTTTTTTAATCTGGCGCACACAGTTTTTGCCTAGTGACTTAGTTACTAAGTAGCAGCCATCAGCTTCCCCTGGTGGTGCTCTTGGTCTAATTTGGACAGTATGCACCTGGATTGCCAATATTTTACCAGAAGGTCAGTGTTCTGCTACCACCGACACACTTACTCCCCTTTAATCTCGGGGGCACTTTTAGCTTTTTATTGTATGCCTGTATTACTTTGTAAAAAAAAAAAAAAGAGCCCAGCCAGGTTTCTTTCACCATCTCCTGCTTCCTCCACTCCTATACATGTAAACTAGCTACTGTTCTTCCCTTACAGAAGGGAAGCGAGTCCTCCTCTTCCCAACTACTGCCTTATCTCCCTTCTTCCAACTCTGGCTAAATTCCAGAAGATACTGGTGCTGTCCCTGATCTCCTCCTATCTGGCCTAATCCTCTCTCCTTTCCACATTCCAGTCTGTTTTTTTTGGAAGGTCCAGTCCACTGCTTCCTCCCTGTTCCATGTCACTGACAACATTCTGATATGGGGGGGGGGGGGAGAGAGAGACAGGGACAGGTCACCACCACCATTTTTATTGATATAGCCAAAGCCTTTGATATGGGGACTCACTCCACATTCCTGGGGGAGTTGATTGTGGCAGGACTGTCCAACCTTGTGGTAGTGTGGTTTCACTCCTACCTCACTGGCTAGCACCAACTGACCAAAGTTGGCGATGCCTCATCCCCACCCCTGCCCATCACCTCTGGTATGCCCTGAGGCTCCATACCATCTTCTTTTTTCTGCTACTCAACAATCTCTCCACTATCTGTGGCTCAGTTAACCTTCATATGTACACCGACAACACTGTCCTCTCTGCCTCTGGTGCCTTGGTCCTCTAGTTAGAAATGATGTGACAGTGTGACTTCAGTTGTATCCAACACTGGTTCTGCTCAAACCATTTCACCCTAAACCCAAAAAGACAGTTTCCATGTCTTCTGTCTCCAGGCAACACCTACCAAACTTGGTCACTCCCTTGATTTTGGAACCACAGATGGTGTTCCACTTGAAGAGATCACCACTTTAAATACCTCAGTGTGTGGATGGATCGTAACCTGAATTATTCGGCCCACATTGACATCATACATAAAAAATGCAGGATGATCTTACCAACATCTGACTACGCCATGTGGTTTATGATGCTGCCCCTAAACCCACCTTGGCCAAACTGGAGCCTCTCTTTCACTCCTTCTGTCACTTTGTTATTTACTCCTATGTACGCATCACTGCACCCTCTACCAGCACCTCTCTACTCCCTATCTTGCTTCTCAGTGCTCCACTCACTGTGCTGCATTTCTCTCAGAATACTGACTTGGTTCATCCCCCTCCTGCCTCACCGTACTACTCTCTCCGTGTATCTTCACTCTGCTATCTGGATTCACACAGAAACATAGAAGTTGTCGGCAGATAAGGACCTCTTGGCCCACCTAGTCTGCCCAATGTTCCCAGCCTATACTGTCACCGCAGATCCTACTTGGTCTCTGGTTTGCACCCCCTGCCTTACTTCTAAGATCACCCTGTGTCTATCCCATGGTTTCTTGAATCCTTTAACTGTTTTAGCCACCACGACCTGTGCTGGGCAGCTGTTCCAAGCATTCACCACCCTTTCTGTGAAGAAGTACTACCACTTATTTCCTCTCAGCCTCCCCCCCCCCCAGCTTCAGAGTGTGACCCCTTGTCCTCGAGCATCTCTTTCTCTGATAAATGTTTCCTTTCTGTGCCTCGTTTATACCTGTGTGAGGTATTTAAATGTTTCTACCATATCTCCCCTTTTCCCCCCTTCTTCTAGGGAGTACATATTTAATTTCTTAAGCCTTTCTTCATAGGGCTTCTGATATAGACCCTGCACCATTTTGGTTGCCCTCCTTTGTACCGCCTCTACCCTGTCAATGTCCTTTTGCAGGTGGGGTTTCTAGAACTGGACACAGTACTTGAGGTGGGGTTTCATATTCCATTAATGTTCCTTGTTGCAACACTTCTGCAGGCCAAAACACCTTTCTAAAAGCATGACACAGAGCATGTTGCATTGCTGGGCAGTCTATGTCACATCTAAAAGCATGACACAGAGCATGTTGCATTGCTGGGCAGTCTATGTCACACTGTGTTTGGAACCCTGCACAGTCCCTGCACTGCTGCACTGCTGAGCAGTCTATGTCACACTGTGTTTGGAACCCTGCACAGTCCCTGCGCTGTCGCATTGCTGAGCAGTCTATGTCACACTGTGTTTGGAACCCTGACACAGCCCCAGCGCTGTCGCATTGCTGAGCAGTCTATGTCACACTGTGTTTGGAACCCTGCACAGTCCCTGCGCTGTCGCACTGCTGAGCAGTCTATGTCACACTGTGCTTGGAACCCTGCACAGTCCCTGCACTGTCGCATTGCTGAGCAGTCTATGTCACACTGTGTTTGGAACCCTGACACAGCCCCAGCGCTGTCGCACTGCTGAGCAGTCTATGTCACACTGTGTTTGGAACCCTGACAGTCCCTGCGCTGTCGCACTGCTGAGCAGTTTATGTCACACTGTGTTTGGAACCCTGCACAGTCCCTGCACTGTCGCACTGCTGAGCAGTCTATGTCACACTGTGTTTGGAACCCTGACACAGTCCCTGCGCTGCCGCATTGCTGAGCAGTCTATGTCACACTGTGTTTGGAACCCTGCACAGTCCCTGCACTGCCGCATTGCTGAGCAGTCTATGTCACACTGTGTTTGGAACCCTGCACAGTCCCTGCACTGTCGCACTGCTGAGCAGTCTATGTCACACTGTGTTTGGAACCCTGCACAGTCCCTGCGCTGTCGCATTGCTGAGCAGTCTATGTCACACTGTGTTTGGAACCCTGACACAGCCCCAGCGCTGTCGCATTGCTGAGCAGTCTATGTCACACTGTGTTTGGAACCCTGCACAGTCCCTGCACTGTCGCATTGCTGAGCAGTCTATGTCACACTGTGTTTGGAACCCTGCACAGTCCCTGCACTGTCGCATTGCTGAGCAGTCTATGTCACACTGTGTTTGGAACCCTGACACAGCCCCAGCGCTGTCGCATTGCTGAGCAGTCTATGTCACACTGTGTTTGGAACCCTGCACAGTCCCTGCGCTGTCGCACTGCTGAGCAGTCTATGTCACACTGTGTTTGGAACCCTGCACAGTCCCTGTGCTGTTGCATTGCTGAGCAGTCTATGTCACACTGTGTTTGGAACCCTGACACAGTCCCTGTGCTGTTGCACTGCTGAGCAGTTTATGTCACACTGTGTTTGGAACCCTGCACAGTCCCTGCACTGTCACACTGCTGAGCAGTCTATGTCACACTGTGTTTGGAACCCTGCACAGTCCCTGCACTGTTGCACTGCTGAGCAGTCTATGTCACACTGTGTTTGGAACCCTGCACAGTCCCTGCACTGTCGCACTGCTGAGCAGTCTATGTCACACTGTGTTTGGAACCCTGCACAGTCCCTGCGCTGTCGCATTGCTGAGCAGTTTATGTCACACTGTGTTTGGAACCCTACACAGTCCCTGCGCTGTCGCATTGCTGAGCAGTCTATGTCACACTGTGTTTGGAACCCTGCACAGTCCCTGCGCTGTCGCATTGCTGAGCAGTCTATGTCACACTGTGTTTGGAACCCTGCACAGTCCCTGCGCTGTTGCACTGCTGAGCAGTCTATGTCACACTGTGTTTGGAACCCTGACACAGTCCCTGCGCTGTCGCATTACTGAGCAGTCTATGTCACACTGTGTTTGGAACCCTGCACAGTCCCTGCACTGTCGCACTGCTGAGCAGTTTATGTCACACTGTGTTTGGAACCCTGCACAGTCCCTGCACTGTCGCATTACTGAGCAGTCTATGTCACACTGTGTTTGGAACCCTGACACAGTCCCTGCACTGTCGCACTGCTGAGCAGTCTATGTCACACTGTGTTTGGAACCCTGACACAGTCCCTGCACTGTCGCATTACTCAGCAGTCTATGTCGCACTGTGTTTGGAACCCTGACACAGTCCCTGCACTGCCATGTTGCTGGGCAGTTTATTCCACCTGTCCGTCACTTGCTCAGTGGAAAAAACTATTTCCTGATGGCTTTTCTAACCCCTCCCCCTTTACAACTTGATGTTCTGTCCCCTGGTGGAGGTACTGTTCCTCAGTATTAGCTTCAATACATTCCTCACAGTTGTTAATTAAAAAGTAAATAAAAAGGAAGCACTGCCTAGGACCCTCGCCATGTCACAGCCCAATCCCCGAGGAGGGGCTGCTGTAGCTCATTTCAAGAGGTAGTGAATGCTCTGGGGTGGTTGTAAATCAGGAGTGTGTTATGAAGGGATTGTTATTCACATAACGGATGAAGGTGCGACAGACAAGACACACATTCATGTGTGGTATACAGTCGGACTCACATGTGGCATAAATATCTTCAAGCAGACACAGAGGCTGCCCAGTCTCTCTTGAACTTCTTCCAATTAATTCTCAAAAACGTTTTAAGCCCATCATCTGCAAACAGTCTTCCCTGCAGCACATGATGTGGTACTCTGCTTGAGCGAGTGATCTTCAAATGCCATATTTGTCCTTTTATTGTAGACCAGTCTGTCTCCCCCAATCAAATATGTTGTTTACTACCAGAACATTTCACTTCTGTGTTTCATTTTCACACTGGCTAGCGGCCTGACTATGTACACCCGTTTGTAGATAAGCATCTTTTCAATTGCTTAAAGATCCCATAGAACTGAACATCTTACACTGCATTTACCATATCTTGTTCTGGTTTCTGAACAATTCTTGTTTACTTGATCAGCAATGGAGCGGATATATACTATTCTGTTTGCATTTTACTTCTACTTCATGTACTGGGCATTCTGTAAAATGTGGGTCATGCCTGACCATAGGCACTTAATGCCCAGTGTACTTACCCAGTCACTGAACACTAAATAAATAAATACAATCGATGTCATTATACTTTCACAGCAATGTACAGTAGTCCGCTGTAATGTAGTTGGGTTGTACCTAGGTAGGATTTTTTCGTTGCCGCAACTTTTCGTGATCTCTCCGGCTCAGAAAATCCTGATTCTGACAGTTTAGTCAATAGACTCTTAATTATTTATATCCAAGCCCTAAAGTTACACTTTTAATAAGTGATGAGATTTTATTCATTTACTGCACATTTACATGGCATAGTAGAGCACTGTTCTGTACAGAACTCCATCCATTTCAAAATGCTATTCTGCCACAGTTCAAAGGTCATGGAATGCGAATGCACCCTTCACTGGTACAACAGCATTCTGAAACCTCTGGAGACTGCAAGAGTCAGTTTTGTTCGAAAAACGAAAGAACTACCATATGCACATTTCACACAATACTATACATTATAAAAAATACAGGATGAGCAACTTTATGCACAACCAGTGTGTTCTGCGACCTTGGGGTTCCAATTCCCAGAGAAATCTCGAGGTTCGCTCCTGAAGTTGGAAGGAATCAGAGCCCTGAGGTGGCAGAACATACTGGTTGTGCATAGCTGCCCATCCAGTGTTCTCTATATAGTGTATCTAACTTTGCATTTTTCTATTTTAGACAATTCCTGAGGAAGACCTATGGATGAAACACCGATTCTAACTTTATTTTCAGCGTACATTTAATATTTTCAAGTTGTTTTCAGGCCACATGCTGAAGCAGCACCTTGTTGTTTTGTTCTTTATAGTATATGGTTATTCATTTGGTCTGTATAAAAATTAGCCTGCTCAAAATCCTTGCTGTGTGCATTCCAAACTGTTGTGCGCATTCCAGACAGTTGTTCTGCGCAGTTCAAGTCACAAACTTGTAAATTCTTTTTTCAACCTACAC
Source organism: Neoceratodus forsteri (assembly GCA_016271365.2). NCBI lineage: Eukaryota > Metazoa > Chordata > Ceratodontiformes > Ceratodontidae > Neoceratodus > Neoceratodus forsteri. The sequence continues at coordinate 150,396,776 of CM028131.1, read as the reverse complement.
CCAGCAGCTTACTTACCAGCCAGTGCCAAAGGGTGCACCTTTCAACTTGTAAAGGTTCTGTAAATGTAATTCTGATCATAAAACAATTCCTGCAGGATGACGATCCCACCATATTAAGCACTTCAGTTTCGATCAAAATGACTAAAAGGGAAACACCTGATATCTCACAGGACTGTCACCTGATACTGACGTTTTCTACGGTAGAAGTTAAATATCCAAATTTCTACAAGTTTAAAGGTACAACTCTGGGCACTGGGTGGACAGTAAGCAGTTGGGTGTGGGTAAGGGTTTCCCCCATAAACAAAGAAATTCAAGTTTGTTTGTTTTTTTTTACTTGGGGAGGGAGGAGGCCTCTGCTGTATAACAAACCCATCACCTAGATACAACTCGACATATGTTGACATCTCAGGGCTGAAATGACACCATGACCATCTTGAGCTTCACTGCTTGGCTCTACGATGGTATCTCAGCCCCTCAATGGAAACGCAGCCTTGTTGCATAAGATGCCCATACAATGTTCAATATGCTCAAGATACTGTAGCCCAAGCCAGATGCACTGTCTCATTTACAGTGGGGTCCTGACTACCCAATTTGATAGCTGGGTGGGAGTGAAGTACAATGAGTTCAAGTGATGCTCACCCAAGTCTGTTTGTTTTTTTTAATTCTCAATTAAGTTGTCAGGTCTACGAAAGGTAAAAGGAATTCGTATGATTCACCATATGATTATTTCAACAGTTACTATATTTACTCAGAAATGTGACTGCTAGGTTATATTTAGCGAAGGACAGTACAAAATCTGTTGCTATGTTTTACTAAACAGGGCTGTGCAGGCATCTATTTCCTGAAAAGAAAGGTTACTGTGAAGATGTCACTGGAGTGCTTTACTAGTCTTAGCATGTAGTGAAACAGGTGCAAAACCTTGGGCTTGGTTAACAGGAATCCTTGTCAATTGTGAAGAAAACTATGGATTTTAGGTTTGGCAGTGTGTTACCAGAGAAACCAATGTTTTTCCTCATTATTTGACAGGCTTAGATTCACTACATAATATTAGGTCTGGTGAGACAGTGAGATCATGAGAACATCATTGCGGGTTCCAAAACAGGCACTCCACATAACGTTTCATTTTTAAATGTTACGTTTTACTGACGACATTTGCTAAAGCTAACCCAGAAGTTCACATACTGTATCCTTATACTGTGGTGACCTTTGCAATAATCACATGGGGAATGGTACACATTTCCTTTAAAAGTTGACTTGCCCAGGGACACAGTTAGCATGTTATTCCAGTGGGATCTGAACATGCTGCCCCTACACCTCCAAAATGTTAACTTGTAACCAAACCTGGGCTTTCAATTTCCTTCTTTATAACAGGAGGAAAACTGTGCCATGATTAAAACGGCATCACACTGCGTCCCACAGAATGTGGCTACTCTGGAAACTTGGTGAAAAGACAACAGTATTAAAGATAAACCCCAAATGGTACAATTACCAAACAATTTCCAGCCAAACAAAGTCATAATTATTGGCTTACTATCAAAGTGTTACAGCACAGCATGTGGGTGTTAACTGCAGTGACCCATTTGGGCTAGTAAAAAATTGTCATGGGTTAATAAACCAGTTAATTCAGTAGCCTGGCAACATGGCAGAAGGGAAAAGGACTAAAGTTCTAACTTGTAACTGCAATTCTAATGTCGGGCCTAGCTTACAGCTACCCACAATGCTTGGCACAGTGTTTGGGGCTTCAGAGTGCATTTCTGTTGTTAGGAGACATGCAGGAACCAAGCAATCAGATCCCCCTCTCCATATCCTTTTTATACAATATGGTGGCATTAAGAACTTAGTGCCCATTCCACAAATGTTCCATGGCCCTTCTGCACATGTGAAGGACCAGGAAAAGTCCCAGAGTGCACCATTCGCATGCACAGGGTATTCCATGGCATTCAGAGAGAAACAAGCGCCAGGTTAGTGTGCCTTTCCTGGTTAAACAAGTTCCCCTTTCCCTTCTCTCTGGAATTTAGCTAAATTCATTAAAAAATAACACTTTTAGGCTGGCTTCATGACGCCGAGCGATGGGTGTTCGATCGGCACACTGGCAACTGGGGGGCGGGGGGGGTAGGTCCTGGACTGCTGTTTGTTGGCTCCCGGTGGTGGCTAGTGGTTGGCATTCTTGGCGGAGTGTGGCCTTGATGCACCGCTGAATGTCCCTGCCCGCAGGATGCTGCCACAGCTGGACCACTTCGAAGATGGTGGGTGGGTTGGGAGAAAACTAGAAAATCAGCCGCTTGGCCAACCAGATGATGGTGACCGGTCCCCATTCACCACAAAGCCTGGAGGTGTCCATGCTGACTCCTGCTATGTCCGAGCTACGCAGAATGCCAACAGGCGACTCTCCTCTCCTGGTTGTCACCATGGGGAAGGGGGCCCTCCCGATGAAGGGATACATCAGGTTACCGGGTCACAGCACTTACAGGGGTGGTGGGTGGCGAAGGAACATGGTGGCGGTAGGCCTAAGCGGCCTGAAGGAGTGGCCAGCCAAGGGCTCGAGGGAAGCATAAATAAATATGACAAAAAAATAAATAAATACTCTAGCCCTTCCCAGGTAGCCAGGACTAATTCTATGGCCACCCCCTCAGTCACTTTACACCCTCCTCCAAGACAATTATATGTATTTCAAAGGTTCTCCCAGGAAAGTCATACTGAGCTGGTATCAGCTCATTTCCAGATGCGACCTGGGGGGAACAGAGGGAGAAGAGAACAAAGTACAATGTATAAAACAGTACAACAATATGGACATAATAACAATATACATTTCATGAACACTTGAAGAATAAATGATCAAACAAATGACCATACAGCATATTGTATAACAGGCAAAAGAACGTGAAACAGTAAGCAACACAACAAAATAAGGAACAGGGAGAAATGACTGTTACTAGGAGAGTGGGGCAGTGCTAGTGTCAGTGACTGGGTGGAAGGCAGGAGAAGAAGCAGTCCAATCTAATATCAGAAGAACTGAATAGAGAAGTCACAGAGGAGAGATTTCAGAGCAAAGGGAAAAGGAAAGAGAGCCCCATGGTTTAGAGAAGCAGAATGAGAAGGCAGCGTGCCCAGCACTAGATTTCACTTGTAGGAAGCAAGATGTCAAGAGCAAACATTACAAAGGGAGTAAGAGGAAGGAGGGGAGAGGTTAGAAGCAAGATAAGAAGGTAAAGAGCGAAGCCAATATCTGGAGATAAAGGAAGCACAGTGAATAAGGAACCTGCAATCAAAAGGGGGTCAGGAAAGGGAAGCGTACAGAGTGCAACGCTGCATACTTAGGGGGTTATCTGTCAAGGGTAGAGCACCAGAAGGAGTGAAAGAGAGGGTCCAGTCTAGTTAAAGTGGACTTTGAAGCAGCACTAAAAACAATGCCCCCGTAGTCGAAAATGGGGAGAATCATCTTAGTGAGTATTTCTCGGCATGCAGGAAGCAGAATGCTTATTTCTGTATAGCGCTCCAAGCTTGGGGTGGACCTTCTTGTGAACAGTATCCACATGAACAGAATATCTAGAAACATATGCTGGCTCCAGGCATTGTTGTGCCAGGTGCTGACAGAGATTAAAAAAATAATAACTGGGGGAAGAGACAAGGATGGAAGAGGTTAGGATTGACAGCAGTGGGTGAAGGGTCGAGGAAGGGCATCTCTTACCCCTATTTTCAGCTTAATATACACCTATCCAAACCACCTGAAGGGTCTTTGGTCGAACTGTTAAAGCACAAAAGAAACCAGAGAATGCAAATCAAAGTTGAAATGAAGTTGCCAGTTTTCATATTCACTGACGCTTAGCGTGCACACACATATATAAATATGTCAAACTCATAACTCAAAGAAATGGGCGTTCAGGGAGATATTACTACATTACAAAATACTTGCCAAAATCAGCCCTTGTCGGATATGTTATCATTTACCCGTGGAAGAGCTCAACATTCGGTATTACAGAATCCTACATTACAGTATGACCTCCACTTTATTAGGAAGAAAGAGCTAATAAGCATGCATGACCTCATTCTTGTCTGAATGCAATAGCCCAGGGTTGCTCTCTATAGAGAAAGGAGCAGATTCAGCTGGCACACACAAGACTCTGAAACCCAACTCTTTGCTGGCCCTCACAATGCCACATGGCTCGCTGCATTAAAAAGGACATTTCCCCTTGCCCTAGAGCAGCATACCAGCAATGTACTCATCTAGTTCAGTGATAATGAATATACTTTCTTTTATCAGGCTGACCTGCACAGCCCAGGGATTTAGAAAAGCCAGTGCATCATATCCAAGCCACAATAAATGCATAACCACATGCTCCTTTATTAAATCTAGAGTGGAAACCATGTTTAGAGTTATCGATGTTTGTCCTTAAACAGACGTGCACTATGTACATACATAGCAGTTTCAGTCCACAGCCCAATGCCCTTTGTGGCAACCTGCATTACTATTACGGTTTCTTGAGAGGCAGAGGTGCAGTGAGGTAATCAGATTAATAGAAGAGAACAGATCAGGCAAACCTTTCCAAGAAAAAAAAATGAACATTATCTGTGAGCTCTAACCATAATGCATGGCTTTGTCAGCAAAGACTTGAGCTAACCTTCCAAATCCTACAACTCCTGTCTAAAAAACACAAAGAATGAACAAGCAAACCCCTCCACAAAAAAAAAAAGAATTGTCACACATCCAGCTGCCTCCTATGAAATATAAGGGACCAAAACAAGCCATAGTACTAATGCACACATGATGGGCTTGGCACTGGACCTATACACGCATAAGCTGGCAACTGAAGTGCACTCCTTTCTTTTCTTTGGGGAGGGGCATTTCTAAAGAAACATGAGTGTAAGCAAATGAATCTGCACACCAGCTAAAGGAAAAAAAATTAAAAGGCCAACAAGTGATGAAACTGCACTGCCCTGTTGAAAAGTGTCCTTCGTGAAGTGCCAACTGACGTTTCTATTTCATGCCAAGCCTCGCTGACAAGCTGTCCCACAGACACATGCTCATGGTACAGAACTGGCAGCTGCCAAGCGTGCTGCCCATTTCAGCCCTGCTTTATCAGATCTTGACTATCTTGGGACTCTCTTTACTCATGTTCTCAGGGATAACCCACCACCATCAAAACGTTATGGAGTTCGAGAACTTCAGGGTGGCATGGTTAGCTCTATAACACAAATATTCTGTAATTGGATTTGCTGTCTGGCTGCTGGCCCAGTGATAAGGCAGCAGTGTATCACAGTGCCACCTTGGAGACTGGGCTCATGTGTGATCCCTTGAATCCAACACACAGTCTGGGGATGGGGAGCACATCATGAAGGTGAGGTGATTGTCTCCACGCCTCCCTGCTGGCTGACCAAGACACAGCACTGGCATTGACAGGGAAGGCAGCTGCTCCCTCCATCCTTGATGGCACTCAGCGGAGGCTACCCAATCGTCAAAGTAACCCTGGGAACATTAGGGTGCGGAACAGGGTAAACATGAGGGTGTCAGGGTGGAGGGTGGGGGACAGGGCAAACATAGAAAATGTTAGGGTAGAAGGTGGGGGATGGGAGTAGCGTTGTCAACTCGGGTTCAGGAGTGAACTCAGGCTGTCGAAGGGTCAGCCGGGGGGCGGGGGGGAGAGACGAGGATCGAGCATCCAATGGACTGCTGTCCTTCTCCGGGGTTGGGGGTGATGCAGAGCCTGGCGTTAGCCTGGCTCTTGGTTGTGGCCAGGGGCAGGGCATCAGAACTGCTCAGAAGAGAACTGAGTGGCAGGAAGTCCGATGTACCATGCATGCACAGGAGTGTGCATGGTACCATCACTGATTACACTGCATGCCGCTCCTTGGGGCGTGAACAAGAAACACTAGGGAAAACCCCAGTTGGCAGGATGACTCTTACAACCCACAAGCCCCCCCCCCCCACACCCAGAGACTAGGCTCTGCCGTGGAACTAGATCTGTCTTGCGGTGGGGAAGGGGGAGCCCTGCTGCCCTAACCAAGCAGGTAAGCCCTGGAGGAACACGCTTGTACTGGTAAGTCCTAGAGAAATCAGAGTGACAGGGCTACAGAGCTTCAGTGGTAGGCACTGAGGGGGCCACTCAGCAATCAAAGGATAAAAAGCATTAACCACAAAAAAGAAGGCGTAGGACAGAGTAACCATGGAAACATCAGGGTGGAGGGTGGGGGACAGGGTAACCATGGGAACATCATGATGGGGGCTGGGAGATAGGGTAACCATGGGAATGTCTGGGTAGAGGATCGGGTAACCATGGGAAGCTCAGAGTTGAGGATTAGGAATGGGGTAACAGTAGGAACATCAGAGTGAAGGGTGGGGATGGGGTAACTATGGGAATGTCAGGGTGGAGGGTGGCAGACAGGGTAACCATGGGATAAAATGCAGACAGAAGGGTGCAGAAATAAAAACAAAGAGATGGACCTCTGAACAAATAGATAACTATTACACAAAATGTTCTAAAAGTTGTGGACTGGTAGTGCCTAAAGTTTTTAGTTTTTTTTTTCTCAAAGGTATCTACGTCACGTTGCATGATGATAGGGCATACTCTGGCCCTGGCTTGACTGACTCGGCACCCTAACCTGGAGGTCCTCAGGCAGGAGGGCCAACACCATGCCTGGTGTGGCCTGACAGGGTCTTGGGAGTTAAGCTTGGGGGGAGGGAGGTTTGAAAAGGGGTAACCACTGGAGAAGGCAGGTACAGGCCGGGTTGTAGAAGAGGACAGCACCAGAGTGAGGGGCATACACTATATATATATATATATATACATACATACATACATACATACAGACACACACATATAAATGTGTATACATATACACGCACACACACACATACATATACATATATATATATATATATATATATATATATATATGTAAACACGAAATTTCTCTTTACCCTACAAAAGCTGCACTTCTTCCTCTTCCCAAAACCCAAACAAAACAGTTTAAGGAATTAACACTGATCACTGCTACACAAAATTATTTGAAACTGGTAGGTTGATAGATCAACGTTTTTTTTTTTTAATAAACAAGGTGAAAATGTGATTTCTTCCACTACAAGTTATAAGTCTCAACCCTTCCTTCACCTCAAAACCATAACTGAATAGGTTGGTGTGTGGGTGAGGAGGGGCACCATAATGGACAAATACTGCATATACTACAAGGGACCAATACTGCATATACCATAAAGGACCAATACTGCATATACCATTTGGGATCAATACTGCATGTATCACAAGGGACCAATACTGCATGTATCACAAGGGACCAATACTGCATATACTACAAGGGGCCAATACTGCATATACCATAACGGATCAATACTGCATGTACCACAAGGGATCCATACTGCCAATACCATAAGTGACCAATATTGCCTATACCACAAGGGATCCATACTGCCTGTACTGTATGGGATCCATACTGCATATACTGTAAGAGAACCATACTGTATATACTGTAACTGATCAATACCGCCATATACCATATGCATATACCATAAGGGATCAATATTGCATATACCAGAAGGGATCAATATTGCCTATACCATGAGGGACCAATACTGCATATACCACAAGGGATCAATACTGCATATACCATAAGGGATCCATATTGCCTGTACCATAATGGATCAATACAGCCTATACAAAGTTGACATGATGTAAAGTGGGGAACACACTCTACATTTTATGTTTCACAGCACAAGAAGAAATAATAAAGGAAACATTTTTTTGGCTAATACAACCTAAAAAAATCTTGCTGTGTGTCAGAATTACCAAACATGGTTTGAGGAGTACCACCTGGCTCACTGTATGGTGTTGAGTGAGCTCCTTTAAATGCATTTTGGTTAAGACACTTTATCTGTCCTACCTCACGTTGCAGGACCAGTTCCTTGGTGAATAAGGTGGCCTCATCACTAAAGGGTTCACCCTCCTGAAGCCCACTTGGGAGATTTCTGGCACCACGAGGACATTCAATACCTGAAAGAAAGAAAAAAAACAAAAGACTAGGTTACTGGCAGGGGACATGGGCATTTCAGGTACCAGCAGTCAGGCTACTCTTACACAAAGTAAGACTTGCTACTTGGTAAGATCAGGAGGCTGTGACACAGTAGCGGCAAGGCAACACTAAAGCAGACACACAACAAGGGAGCGAGGGAAAGGGCTTCCCCACTGTGCCTTAATCAGGGTGATAAAAGTGCAAATTAGTGAACCCCCGTCTCCAGAAAACTAGCATTCAGACCAGCAATCACAGCAAGCTGTGAACCACAAATATTGGGAAAAAAATATTTTCAGATCACTGCTTACAACAGAAAAGTACAAAATCATATGGCTGTCAAAAAAGAAAGGTTGTTGAGTTGGACGAGTGCCTAAATGAAATTTGTGGAGAATAGAAATGTCTCACCAGTGTCTAGGGTACCCTTATCGGATCAGGAGATCAGGAGTCCATAGAGTATTACTTTTACATACCTACACTGGCATTTGTCACCACTGCTGCCATTTCTGTAAGCAGCACTATTCCATACAAATGTCAAAACTAAAGTGATTTTGCTATTATAATGCAAAATGGCCCATCGCAAACCATGGCTCAGAAAGCCCAGTTATTTATTTTTTTGTCAAACTGAATAACAATGGTTTGAATCCTAGCTCTCCAATTAATATTCTTTTCTTGACAGCTGAATGAAGCGACATGAATTCAGTCCAAGCGTGGCATAAAAAAACCTGTAAAACAGACACTTCCCTCCGCTGTGCCACATACAGTAGCTACTGGAAAGAAGGGGGGGGGGGGGGAGGCTGCAGCAAACTTGAATGAAAATAAGAAGCCTGGCCGTACAATAAAACATTCTTACACTAGCACGTTCCCGAGCATTTCATGTGCAGCTGAGGTATTCATGAGGTGCGGGTCTGGAGGCTCCACAAATAAAATGGCTCATTCATTACAGGTTGCAGATAAAGCCTTTCTTAAACAAATGAGGTCCCCTAATGAATGGCACCATGAGCCAGCAACTATTTATTTTGATCACGTCCACAGAGGACTCAAACCAGGACAAGGAGCAGAAGTACAATGCCGCTTGTCCAAGTTGTCTATCTGTGTACAGCAGGGGTTGGGGTATTCTGCCTAAAACCATGTACACTATCAGTGCTGAATGAACCAAAATAACATTTGTTTTTCTGAATGAACCCTTAGAGACCAGCCCCCCCACCAAATGCTAGCACCATACAGAGGTGTTACTGTTTCTTAAGCCAAGTTTACATTCACCAGTCATGACCTGCTTCAGCTGAGTGAGTATTAAAATGCGTTTTATGGTGCGTTTAATCATTCTGAGGTGCACCGCTGCAGGATGCAGTGCTGCCCAGTTGGCTGCAGAAGGTGGTGTGCAATTTTTTTTTTTTTTTTTTTTTACACCAAATCCATTCACCAAGAAAAAAATACTGACAGGAGTAGAAAACGCCTACAGTGTTTTTGCTCCCTAAGTCTCTTTGTATGTAATCGCAGCTGAAACGCTCAATGCGATCGACACACTGGTACATCAGAAACAGCATGGAATAAAAACAAACCTTTAGAAACCACTACCTTCCTAAGTGCCGATATTTGCATCTGTGTGGAGTCCCACAAAATAATCTCTGCCCCACCCTCACCAGTAGCCCCCCACCCTGAAACTGAGGGTTCCAAAGCTGGTCACCCTGTAAAGTGGTTACTGCCCAGGTCACCTAATTTAACTTTGCCCTGCTTGTACCCGTTTCTACCCTCCCCATGTTCCTTGTCCCATCCTGTTCCCACCACCTGAACTCACCATACTGTAAGCACCTTGCCCCTGGTGAGTGCAGGCAGGACTAGAGAACATGTCCACAAAATTGAGGGGGAGGGGCAGAATAACGGGAAACATTAGAAAGCAATACTTCACACATAGGGTGGTCAACAGGTGAAGAATCCCCTTCCCTAAGAAAGGGCCAGCAAATTTTGTAGCAGAGTTCTGGTGCGTGTGCTTTCCAAGGCATTTTTTTGCACCGTTGATTTATTTATGAAAGTACTTTAATAACTTTTCCATAGCATAATGTGTGCACATGAATGTTTTGGCCAAGGGGCCAGCAATGACTATTGGCTCCATGGCACCTGCACGACACCACATGGTGACACGCACCTACCAATAACTGTTGGCTGCCTTGCCTAGGTCAGTTCTGTTCACCAAGACAGTGAGAAAAAATGGAGGCAATCTAAGCCTGTAGAACAGAGAAAATCTGAGAAAGAAAAAGGATATACATATGAAGAACCCCTCTATTACAAACTTTTTCGTCTAGTGAACACCTTTGATGGTCCCCATTGTTCCCTAAGTAATAGGCAAATTAACTCTTCACTGTAGTCAACACCTAGCTATAGTGAACACCTCAGCTGGCTGCAGAAGTGTTCCCTATACAGAGGATAGGGACAGCTGTACATATCCACAGGTGCTCCCCGGTGGGGTGGGGGGTGAGGGGGGCTAGTGGTAGTCAGATAAATTAAATGAGCCAGAGCCACTAAAAGCTCAGTAACCCGCTTATCAAGAGGAACTCTAACTCTGCTGACTTAGAACAGAACCTATAGGTTGCCCGACTAGGGAAAGCAAACTCAAGCAATTGTTCGGAAGAGTGTTCAAACTAGAGGATCATCAGTGTAAGAGATATATGGCAACTGACACCAAAGAAGAGACAATACTCTCTCTCTCTCTCTCTTCCTGTACTGTCCCCTAAAAGAAAGCCCAGACATCAGAAAAATGCAGGTAGGACAAAGGATAGCACAAATATGGTGAAACCTGTTGCAAGCTACTACCATAGTGTGAGTTGGTGAAACGCAGTACTTTTGTCCTTCCCCTTCAACAGAAAATATGACTTACTATTAACCCCATTAGGAAAACTAAATATCCAGTGACCAGACACAACCTCACTGTTCAAGAACAGAGCAGGACAACATACGGGACCACTGATAGGGCTACCATCACGTAGAACTAGACTGAAAGTCTGGTAGCCATCAGGGTGCAGGGTTGCATATAACAACTACTAGGGATATGCCCAAGGTAAGGGAATGTATTCTGGGCAGGGCAGGGGGAAGAAGGAGCAACAGGTGGCAAGAGAGAACCACGGAAAACGTCAAGGTCAGTGCCGGGGAAGAACTGAGCATCATGGCTGCCGTTGCCATAAGAGTAAACACAGTGATCGGTGTAGACTTTGGGGACTCAGACAGGCTCTATGCTGACCTGCTCCCTGACATAGTTTCATAGTTACCACACAGGTCTATTGACCAAAGGCCATGATGACCCGCCACGTATCAGTGGATATATGCTGTCCTTCTTTCTCCCATGTGATTGCTTTTTAAATTGTGTTCGTGTTCTGCAAGTTACCAGTTTCAGGAAGTGACCTACATCTCTCTGGTTAAACCACTCACTCCTTTTCTTTGTCTTAGTTATTTCAACTCTCAGTCTTATTTATTTATTTTATTTATTAGATCATCGCTTTACAGACCTTTGAGTCAAAGACTCATTTACAAAGGCACCTCGTCAAGAGAGCAACATATCACAGTAAACAAAACAGTACAAAGATACAGTATGTAGAACTTAGATTAAAGAGCAACCAGTGTTACAGAAATTCACTGGTGGTACAAGCTTGGTAATAGGTAGGTCATGGCAAACATAGTATAGGTATATTAGAGAATGTGACGTTGTGCTCTCTGAGCTACAGAGACCTGAAGTTAGCCAAAGCTGTTCACTATGGAATGCACTGTATGTGTAACACAAATCACCTCTTCATTTCCTATACCAAAGTGAGTACATACCAGATAATCCAGCCTCTCTTTATAATGCTTTCCTTTCATACCATGGAGCCTTTTGGTCACCCTTCTCTGGACCCTTTCCATTTGTTTCATATTGTTTTTATTTTGTACAGATATGAAAGGGGCACAGTACTCCCAAGTGTGGACTGACCAAGGCCGTATAAAGTGGCACCATAACCTCCCTCATTTTACATTTGATGTTCCTCATAATACACCCCACTATTTTGTTACACCTTTTAACTGTTTCTTGGACATGGAAGTCAAAGGTTAATTAGTTTGTAATACATATTCCCAGATCTTTTTCAGTTTCAATTTTTTTGAGCACAGTGCCATAGAAAGTATAATCCGTCAATAAGTTATGCCCAAACTGCATCACACCGCATTTGGTAACATTAAACTCAAGCCCATGATTAAGTGCCCATATTCCTAGTTCGTTTATATTATTCTGTAATGAATCTGCCGAAGTTCTATTGTTTATAATTGCTCCTCTCTTTGAATCATCAGCATATTTAGAGATCCAAGTATTCATAGATGTTCTCATGGATGAAATAAGTAGATTAAACAAAACTGGTCCCAAGGCGTACACCTGCTGCACACCGCTCGTCACTGGCACCCACTCAGATGTTATATCCCCTTATACAAACTCACTGTTGCCTGTTCCCCAACCACGATTTAATCGAAGATACCACAGTATGGTGTATTCCTGCCATATGTAATTGTCTGATCAATATATCATGAGAGACAATCGACTGAGGCACTATCCCGATACCACGCTCAACACTGCTCTTTTCCTCGGTGCCACTAGTGACACCCATGTTGGGAACAGCCTTCGGACCAGCATCGACACCTGCACCAGTCCCAATGTCAACACTGCAGACGGTGTCAACACCAGCACTGGCACTGGTGTCTGTGTCACCCTCAGAGTCACCATAATGAATGCTGACAACAGCCTGAGCATCACCGATGGTCAGGGCAACAGATCCATATTAGTGGACAAGGCCAGAAGCCTTGACCTCAAAGCCAGGGATGTCTGTTGCACAGGGCTAACTGATTGTGGTAGGTTCTCTGCCAGCCACCCAGAAGAAGCCAGTGGTTCACAGACACTACCACGGAAGTCTCAAGCACAACCCTAAGCATTGGGGGGGGGGGGTGGAATCACACCTCATCCGACTCCAGAGAGTGTCAAGGGGACCCAGGGAATGCTCCAAATCCTCTCCTGGGAGGAACTAGACTGACATGCATATGTATATGGACTAGGATGACCATGGCTTCACATAGCCCAACTAGTCAGAATAAGTCTGGTGAAATGGTGCCAACAATGAAGGTTCAGCTCCTATGTACTTAAAAATATTTCTTTACCTTCCGCCACATGACAACATTTCATGGCAATCACACTTCCTCAGGATAGGTGGCTGCTGATACTTTATCATGAGAGCTCACTGGAATATATCTGGCTGATCTGTAACCAGGAAGTTGTCCGGTCCTGGGAGAAAGCATAGCAGAACCGAATGAGCATATGGTGCAAAATATAGGAATTACAGCTGCCTGGGAGGTCAAGAAGGCTGTTTTTCTGTACAAGTGTGAGCCGGACATATTCCAGTGAGCTCTTATGATAAAAGTATCAGAAAACGACTGGACTGACATCTTCCACCGAAAGTTGTAAAGTGCCGTCCCAACTCCAGGTAGTAAATTTGAAGGGTATAGAATTCTGCAGAGATGCAGGTGATACAGGTGTCCATGTTCTGGCCTGGTCCAAGACAAGAAAAGCATAACAAATGACTGTTACTGGTGCTGCTCTTGACAAAACAGAGAGCCCCGTCTGTCCCTCTTTTTCTTCGGCTTAGGCATGCAATAAATAAATAAAACTAAAGTTAGATGATGAAGTGTGAACACGAGCAAACTGAGAAGATGTGACTCATTCCCATGATGTGCACTCGCTGATGAGAAAAAACAGAACTGAGGTAGGCAACGGGGCCAGCAACCATTATTGGTAAGTGCCCGTCACCATGCTGTGTAATGCAGGGGACATGGAGCCACAGCTGGCCCCCCGGCCATAAGATTAGCTCCCGTGGGGTTCTAGCATCTCCTGCTTAGACCCAAAAGTGGAACTCCACAGAGAAGACTGATTCTGGGAAGATCAGGGCCATGTGTAGCTCACCTCCTAGTCTAACATTAAATATATATATATATATAAAAAAAATAGTTTGGCTGGTGACCCGGGTTCAATGACTGACTCAGGGAGGTGGGGTCAGCAGGGGAGGGAGAGGATGGAGTGTCCAGAGGACAGCTCTCCTCTCACTGGGGAGGGATCCAGGGTTGCTCAGTGTCCTAGAAGCCCCCGATGGTGATCGGGGGCATTGCATGTACACCAGCTGACATGAGGGGCGGAGTGCGGCAGATGCCAGCAAGGAAGCCATGCACAGGTGTCATTGTACGCCACACTCCTAGAAGAGAAAACAAGGTAAAACCGCTGCCATCCAGGTGAGGCGATAGTGGGTCTCCCGGGGTTAACCCTCACATGCTCAGTGCTGGCACACGAACCCGACCTTACCCCTGGTAATCCTCGACCTCCTCCTCCTCCTCCTGTATGGGGCTGCGGGACAGGAGGGGATCCTGATACCAATGTCTCGGTCGGGATAAGTGGTTCAGGCGAGCGGCTAGAGGCGACACTGAGTGAGCTCGCCTGAGAGAAGTCCCGGTTTGCCAGGTGAAGAAATAAGAGTCAACATAAAAAAAAAAAAAAGAGAACAAAAAAGTGGGGGAGCTGGGGGATAATTCCCGGGGCCCTGACCACTTAGCATGCTATTGTATGCAGCTACATAAGTGCCCCAGAGCCCGGACTTTTTTCCCGGGGCCCGGAATTCCTCTCATGGGACCTGAGAATAGCCTACCCAGTGAGGCTGTGCAAAACAAGCACGTTCAGGCTTTTAAAGCAGGATGAAACAGACTCCTAAGACAGAATGGCATTGAGGGTTACACAGCATGAGTAGAGGTAACACCGGATGTGTACATACTGAAATTAGGTATAGCCTCTGCAATGTGGTAAGAGGTCAAGTGCAAACAAGATAGAGCCCAAGTCCCTTCTGCTATCACAATAAACTGTTACCAAGTGTTATTCACTGTATATTTATCTTCTTGGGGCCCCATATTCAAAAGTTCCAGGCTGCATCACACAAGTGCCTGCACCACGCGACTGAGATGTGCCGGCACAAAATAATGATGTATTCAGAAGATGCACCTTAAGATGTGATCGCGCATGTCCGTCTGAATATCCCAAACATGCGCGATCACACAGTGGGAGATGCACAGCGCGGCCGGTGACCTCAGCCCTATGTGAAGCATGGGTAAATGCGCAATAGGCAGCCACATGTGTTGTGTGCAAAACTGCAGTATTCAGCCAGGATATGTAAATCGCCTCATTGCACATTCCAAGCCCATTCCCCTCATGCGCAGCTCATTACTGGAATGTATACAGGCAATCTGCATACCCCTGGGCATGCTCAGTTCCAGCTTTGCAGGACTGCCCCACCACCCCACAAAGGTAAACAGGAAGTACTGCAGCCTAGCAGGCAAGTGTGATGGAATGTTTGTGTGTGGGTGAGTGAGTGGACTGCACTGGCCTGGGTACAGTGCTATTATCAATAGCCAATGACAGGTTCGGACTGCAGTACACGGGGCCCACATGGACAGTGGTCACAGGGGCCCACCCAGACAAACAGGGGAGGGCAGAGG
The DNA here is from genome assembly GCA_016271365.2 of Neoceratodus forsteri. Taxonomy (NCBI): domain Eukaryota; kingdom Metazoa; phylum Chordata; order Ceratodontiformes; family Ceratodontidae; genus Neoceratodus; species Neoceratodus forsteri. The sequence continues at coordinate 150,381,221 of CM028131.1, read as the reverse complement.
GTGACACAGTCTGATCGGTGTATCACACTCATGTGATACACACACCAATATGAGAGGAACATGGTGATAACTGCAAGAAATGGCAGTGTGCAGAGGGTGACCAGGTACCCGAGTGGGTGGGTCCCACCTGTGTGCACCTATAGTGTACCACCGTGGGTGTGTGCCACAGGTCAGTCCCTGGCCTGTGCCAGGCTGACACATGTATCACCAAGCTACCTGGGCACCGTTGCCCCAGACGTCACCCTGGGTGAATGCCACCATCAGGTGGTGCCCTGCAGGCCATGGCCCCTGGTACATGTGCTGCAGTGTGGCCATTTGCTCCGCTGGTGTGCTAGGGGGGCACCTGACAGCACTGGCATGTGGCAGCTGGGTGTCTACGTCCCAGGTACAGTGTAGGGGATGGCTCTCTGGGTGGTGCCAGTGGTGTGCCGGCACCTGTGGCTTTGGGTACTTCCGTCCTGGCATGACTGCTGTGTATGGCTGCCTGAAGCATGTCCTGGTCCACCTCCAAGGGCTGTCTCAGGATGGCCTGTCTGCAGTTCCGCGGCCTTCCTGTGGGTGGCTGGCCGATTTAGGCCATCCTTTTGTCTTCCTATCTTTGCATGGCACATTTCTGGGATGCACAGCAGATGCACCACACATTTTGGCTGAATATGCGGATGCGTGGCATATTCACGTACCCACCCCCCTTTTTTTGCACTGCATACATTATTTCTGCATGATCTCGCATTCGGAAATGCGCAACGCATCTCTCCCTTTAGAATATCGCACTTGCTGCAACTTCTGGGATGTGCCACACATCTCCATTTTGGGACTTGTATCTCCTTTGAAAATGTGGGCCTCGGTCTTAGATTTTGCTCCATGCAGTTATTTTACACAACTGTTGAAATGTTTTTTCATTCTACCTGTTTTACCGCTATGTAATCTCTCCACCTCCAGGCTGCACCGCGAAGCAAGCCATGGGCTCAGACGGCCTTTCCTAGACAAACCATTTCAAATAAAATTACTTTTTTATTGGTTAGTGTGACTGCTAAAAGAAGAACACAAACTACCAACAGCCCTGCAATTTCACTTTCACACAGTTTTTTTATACATGCTGCAACAACCCTCACATTGGAAGCCTTTACAGCGTACACTACCTAGGCAACTTTTCACCTTTCCAAGCTGGCCTTAACAATACACTGCACTAGCTTACACAGTTAAGTAGTAACTAATACTGAGGCAGGATACTCTTGTTGACTCATCAGGTCTGTCCGCTCCGCTGCTTTAGCAGTTACAGTATGTAAGTCATTTATACCGTATGCTGCCTTGTTACTATTATTTTTATCTTTTATTAGCCCTGTACTTTTCCTTCCCTCTCCTTTTCTCCCATCCCCTTCCTCCAGGTCGCATCTGTCAACGAGACTGCTGTTCTTTGTATGGCCTACCAGGTAAAACATTTTCAAATAAAGAAATAATAATCATGTGTTGTCTATCCTCCCTGATGTACTCTTCTAATATTAATTTGAATCCAGCTGCCTCCCTTACATTCGTCTCACCCTTTTTGTGAACTAATACTCCCCATCATCCAAGCGTACCTCTTCCTCCTCTCAGTCGGGAGCCCACAGCCCCTTGTTCTTGTTTCTTGAGAAACCACGACTAATCTGCAGCTTGCATCTATCTAAAGCCACATTTTAAATGCAGGCAACTCACACAGATCACACGACAGACAGGGCAGCCCGTAGGCTGCCAATGGTTTCTGCATGCAATAGCTGTCTAGGTGGTGGTCACTGGGATGAAGTACTTTTGTTTCTGTAACTAATGATTGCACAATGGGCCTAGAGGGCAGATCCACAATGCCACTACACTGTCAACTCCTATTCAGTAAAACAGAACTGTCTCCATACTAAATCTCGGTCATATTGGTGGGGAGGAGGGGATTGGACACCTGTACTCACCCCAACAGTGGTCAGCAGCTGGAATTTCCATTGAATTGTTCAGATCGTTTCGGCACAGTTTCTCCGTTGACCCAATCTACCCCTTGAGCAGAGGCGTGCACTATGGGGAATCCGACACAGGAAAAAGGTCAGGATACAAAAACCCTCAGTGGGTCTGGGTCTGCGTCTCTTCAGAGTTTACACATGTGCCAGCGTGTAGAAATTTTTTTTTTTTTTTTTTTTTTGTGTGTCAGTGATCCTGACCCAGAGGATAAACCCAGGGAAAAACATTGTTAAATACCCACATTCACTCACTGTCTTTCAAGTTAGTCAAGTTAGTACCAAAACATGCTGACTGATGTCTCAGACTCTTAACCCATTAATCTAAATGTACATCCTGATTAATCTCGGTTGCTGGTTAACTTACTCTCTCGTAGTCCCAGGAGCCCACTTGGTATAATTTGACTTTTATGGATGCATATATGAGCCCACTGATTTATTTCTATCGCCCTAATGCTGTGTTTTGTGGTGAAGATGCTTCTTAAATCTAATGCTGATGGATTTGAGGAGGATGTCACGTGTTTTTCCTTGGGAGGTTCCTCTTACCTCTTTCCCACCCCCTCCTTACCAACACCACAACCACTTGCTACCAATAAAAAGAGACAGCAGAACACTGCACATTTAAATAAGATGCTAAATCATGTTGACATGTTGCTTTTTATAGCCGTGAAAAAGCTTCATTTGTTATTCACCAAAAATAATACTTCCATCTTCAACAGTAGAGAATGAAGATGTTCGACCTGTTTAGTTTTTTTCTTCTGCTACAAATCTTACTAACCCCCACACACACACACAGGGATGTGAATACACAGCTAATGGAAAATGTAGGCGCTTTGTATCTAAATATTTAGTTTTTCAAAAGTTCTTCTTGAGGTATGGGTGGTTCTTTAAGGACTGTTTTCATCGAGTTAGTTTACTGTTTTATACCTCTGTTTATCTCTAAGTAGCTCTAACATTGTGAGGTACATCAGTAAATCTTCATATAGCAAGGGTTTATTTGGATGCAAAATTCACAGCGGTATGCAAAATGCACATCAGTTGAGAGAGATGCTTTTTATTACTCGCACACCCCAACTAAGTTGGCTAGCATGCTTTCGCTGCAGTGGCCACAGTGTTTTGAAACTCACTTCCTGCAGAGAACAGCTTAGCACATTCTTTCCCTTACAGAAATACAAGTGTGCAGTATGCATGCTGCATGCTTAATAAGCATGCATATTGTGCACCTGTAATTCTGTAAGGGTTGACCATACTCGAAACAAAACTGTTTTTGTTACAATTTATTTACCCAGGATAACCCAGCTGAGATACTGCATCTCAGCGGGATTACCCTGAGTAGATACATTTTAAAGTAAAACAAGATATAAACAAAGTAAACTCATGTTTTGTTTGGTGCGTGTTATAAGTGTGTTTATACAACATATGTTTTGGGATATCAACAGAGATAAAATGTACTACAGTATCTGAGGCAGACAGTGGAGATATCAAATATATCTCCACATTCCTATACGTCATAGCGATACCTCCATGCTCCTCTATGTCACGCTATCTTCACGTTCCTATGTCATACTGAAACTGATCTGGTTGATCCTGCCATTTTCAGGCTGTCTTACGAACAAGCACTTTCACTTTCCTTGCTCTAATGTAGCATGACCAAGCGCTGTCAATATTGGTAAACGACATGCTGGCAGAGATTTAAAATGAGGCATTCTGCTGAAAAAGTTAGAAAACTGTGTTGTTTATCATAACTTCACTCGGCATTGTTTAAAAGAAGCTGCCAACTGTAGAGCGATGAGAGTAAGCAAGTCAGCGGCCGCCCGGCCAGGTGGTGCTGGCGCTGGGCGCCACCTCATGTGCAAGCAACCGGGTTTGGGAATCGCCTGTGTCATCGGCAAGGAGGAGAGGATTGGCGTCCGGAGAACAGTTCTCTTCTCCGGGAGGGGCACAGGCTCGGTGCTTGACTGGCCTCTGGAGCAAGCCGGAGGCACAACAAGCGCACACAGCAGATAGAGAGGGTTGAGAAGTGGTGGACATCAGCGGAAACGACTTGAAGTCGGATGCACACCACTCCCTAGGACAGCAGGAAAACACCCGCAGCAATGCCTGGAGATGGGCCCGCCATCACAAGACCAGGACCAGAGAGGAGCCGCACGGGTCCAGCCAACACTTGGATGAAGGATGGGAGATTTGGGGTAGGCCTCCCACCCCACTCGGAGGGGGGGGAGATAATCCAAGGGCTGATGGCAGGGCGGACTCGTGAGGGGCTCACAATTCCCAGGAGACCTGGCAGGCACGATGCCTTGGGAGTCCCTGAGGGAAAGTAGGCACTGCGGTGGAGGGAAGCATGAATAGAAAGTATAAAAAAAGAAAAAAAAGTCAGCAGCTTCAGAAAAGTAGACGCAAGCCCGAGCGACCATTGCTATAGCAACACATGCTCATGCTTGCGCCTATAGTTCTGAAGCCGCTGACTCGCTCACTCTAATCTCTCTACAGTTGGCAGCTTTTTTTTTTTTATAAACAAAGTCAAGTAAACTTACAATAAAAAAAAGTTTTCTAACTTTTTCAACAGAGTGTGCCTTATTTTAAATCTCTGCCAGCACATCATGTATCGCTATTGACAGCGCTCAGTCACGCTACATTAGAGGAAGGAAAGTGAAACTGCTTATTTGTAGGACAGTCTGAAAATAGCACGATCAACCAGATACGTTTTTTAAACTACATATGTTGTACGTTGTGTGGGGTGGGCCAAAACATATCTTGTATAAAAGTATTGCAACATGTGTAAGTCACCTCTATGTGAGGGACTGTGTTTGGGGGTGTTGTGTTGGGGGATGACAAACATACGTTGTATAAACAGAGCATGACATGGCCGAATTGTGAAATATGATATATCATCACTGGCCTCTCATGAAGATAAATATGCTATCTTCAGTCAGGCCATGTCATATCCCCTATATAATAACTGGTCAGCAATTTCTCTCAATGTACTGATCAGGTTGATATTTTCCATAACAACCGGCTGGTTGTTATAACATTCATGAGCCATGCCAATCAAACTATGCTGCTGCCTCATTGGCCAACATTCTGTATGTGGGCGGGGCCAAACAGTCTCACAAACTGCTGAAGAAAAATTGCTGGTCTGTTATTATAAGAAATAAAAGATAGGGAGGGTGTTTCATGTGAGAATTTAATGCACACACTCATTGTGGGATGCTTTGATAAACCCCTCGGGCTTCGCCCTCGAGGTTTATGTAGCATCCCACAACTCGGGTGTGCATTAAATTCTCATATCAAACCCTTCCCCATCCATTATTCTCTATTTACTGCTGCAGTTATAAGCATGAAAACAGCATAGTTGTTCTTCGAGAGTTTATCAGTTCCTATTGCTTATTCCCAACCTGATTTCATAGTACTCTGCTTGTGACATCACATGTATTCCCCTGGCAACAGAATGTGATGTCACAATTATTATAATTTCAAGTAGGGACTAAGTTACAGTCAGATGAACTGTAAAGGATAAAGATCTTGTTTTTGTGGGAACTTGTTCAGTAATAAATACTGGAAAGGAGAAATCTATAGCCCATATATGACATACAATATAAATTGTGTTTAACTATTATGTTTTCCAAAGTTATTTCAAAGATGTCAGATGCTCCAACACTAAACATAAGGTGTCCATAATTCGAAAACACGTTATTCTTATAACTAAAAACGTGTTCTGCATTCTGGCTAGTGCGTCACACCTTTTGATGCTAGTAGGTTGAGGGATATGAGACACAGGGCAGACCCAGGCCTAAGGAATGCGCAGCTCACCTAGGGAGACGGGTGCAAGAGCTTGTGAAGGCAGTTGGAGGCCAAGTCCATTTAGGGCATAAACATATTAATAAAAGGAACCTGCAGTTGATTCTCGGTGCAGATTGTGTAGTGCCAGTGTAAAATGATTCAACTTCCAAACTTGAAATCAGAAACCCTGCTGCTTTGTTACGTGACAGCCACAGGCATCTGATCTGACAACCAGGCATGCTCTTACAGCTGTAGCCTTGGTTTAATGGAATGTGATACCTGTAAACATTATGAATTTGATGCAGCACTTGCAATGGTAGAAAGCTCTGGGAACTGGAGACCAAAGGATCTGCATTTTTCTCCAAAGCAACCTAATTCTTATTTTTTATTCAACTTTTCACCCACTACGGGGCTGCTGGTGACCTCCCAGCCCCTGGTGCTGCTACTTGGCAATTCCTTCTCTATTGCAGTACCAAAACGTCTCGGTGGTTGTCCTTGTGGATGGAGTTTCCCCCCATTCTTTTCCCCCACCTGGTTCTGCCACCTCCCTGCACCTCATGCAGCCTTGTGGTTGGCTTCATCATGCCGCTAGTCCTGTGGCATATACAAGCTCCTTGGCCAATCATAGGAGTTGCGGAAACAGCAGGGGAAGGCAACACCCTTTGTAGTCAAGAAAATGCTGCCAGGGCTGCCCCACTGGCCCAGCGGTAGCGTGTTACGCTGCTGTGCAGGTGACTGGTGTTCAGGAACAGAATCCAGTCACTACATCAGCAGGTAAGCCAGGCTCCAGGCAGCTGCCGGAGGGCAGCATACTTCAGCTGGAAAGGGCTGGTGGGTTCCAGCATGCAGCAACCCCAGAAGACAGGTAAGGGAGCTTGCTCCTTTCACGTGGTTATGTTGCATTGCTAAGCCTGTAGGCCACATCCCACACCAACAGGAGGAGGATGGATCAAGGAAGAAAATCAAGGGAAAAAAAAAATTCCGTCATCTGTATGACAACATAAATCACCTGTGTAGGGTATATCCCTAATATACAGGGAACACCCCTGGAGCGACAGCAGGGAAGGGATAATCTATACGAAAAAACAAACAAAGGAAGCCCTGCCACCGACAGAAGTCCCCGAAGATGCCCTCAAGAAAAATACTTTTTTTAATTTTTTACTTTATTTGTTCATTTTATCATATACAAGACATGAATATAGCATATAGTAGACAGTCCATTGTGTGATTAACATTATTCAATGAAAAGTAAGAAAAAATCTCTCCTTAATCAAAGTATGCCCATGCACCTATCATATAGAGATACCACATTGGGAGGAACCTTTATTAGTTACAAACATGTATAAACTCAACATTATGTGCTGATTAGACAGCTCATGAGCTACATGGCTAATCAGATGTGATTAAATTGTCCAGCAATTCCAGTCCTTATAGAAAGCTGTGCCCCTAAAAGGAGCATTAGGTGCCATGCATTTTACCATGATGCAAAATATTTCTAAACTCTTAAGAATTAGCAGCACAAATATTAAATCACAGTTAAGGGAAATAAAACTGCCCACCGCCCTTTTTTTCAAACCCCCTCTGAACTTTAACGAGCTATCCCACTGAAACAAGAAATGAGAATCAACTGACTCAACCCCTAGACGGTAGTAAAGTACAGCATTGTACAGTAAGGTCATATAAACTCAAAGCCTCAAATCTGGTCTAAACATTCCAAAGTTACATTTCTTGGAATTTCTCTCACCAACATTTAGTGAACTACCATTTTAGTGTTAGACCTACTGTTTCCCCCATAAGAAAGTGTTCTGAGTCTGTTACTCAAGTTGTTGCCTCGTCTTCCTCCTCATCAGAATCTGTGTTGCGTCTCCTAGTTTCAGCAACTCTGCGGTCCACCCATTTGCCAGCCTCAATAGGATTCGAGAAGATGCAAGTCTTGCTATCGAAAACGATCCGAAGCCGAGCTGGGAAAATGATGGTATGTGGAATTCGCATCTCTCGTAGGGCCCGCTTCACCCCCTCGAACTTTTTGTGACACTGTCTCATCGTGTAGCTAATATCTGGAAAGATATGGACTTGTTGGTCTCCTTGAAAGTAGGGTGAAGCCCTACGGGCATATTTCAAAATTTTATTTTTTGCTGCGACCCCGGTGGTAACCAGCATCAAGGTGTGGGGTAAGTCTTGATTCTGCATTCGTCCTCGTGGGCTTACTCTGTAGCTTTTCTGGATCTCCCAGTCTATTTCTGGAGTCTCTGGGGAGAGTTTTTCAGTGAGCCACTCCTTTTTGTTAAAAACTGGATGGTCCCCTTCCGACCCTTCGGGGAGCCCAACTATCCGAAAGTTAGCTGCTCTGACCTGATTTTCGAGGGCTTCCAGTCTTCCCTTCAGGTGCTGGCTTTCTTTCACCACCAACAACATTGTTGCGCCGGAGGAGGTTTCAGCCTGCCTGTGCACCTCCTGAAGATCGCCCTTTAGGCAGTCTACTGCTTTCTCCATAATAAGGACTCGCCCATTAAAATCGTCCACCTTTTGATTAAGAGTGGACACAGATGTTATCAGTGTCTAATTTATGTCCCAGTGTGGCGATGGTCTCACTTGACTCAGGCCTAGGTTCGACCGACGTGGCGGCATCCAGGCTCCCTGCTCCTCCAGACCATTTAGTTTTTCCGACTCCTCCGGGCCCCTTTTCTTTCTTTGGGTTACCCATCTTTAATAATTTTGGGAGGCTCATTCCAATGGTGGGGTCAAAAAATTATTTTAGAGGCAGCAACAGGGTGGATTCAGGCAGATTCGCCCCTCACTGCCAAGAGCTGGTAAGAATGGCTGCTCGCTACTGGGGCTCCACAGCGCCCCCAAGAAAAATACTTTATATCAAATTAATACATAGGGATTTAGCGGAGATGGAAGAGGAGCAAAATAATGGTGCATCATTAGACTGCCTCCTGCTACTCCAATCAAGAGTTCATGCAAATAAAACAGGGGTTTGAGACCCTTACTATGCGGCTAGCAGAAACTCGGAAACATCTCTGAGGCACAGACTGACATCTCTCCCCCCCCCACGACTATTTTTCCCTCCTGTCTCGGTCCAAGGAGCCTCTCTGGGGCATCAGCGGATCCTGCCCTGCCAAGTCCACCTGTCTGAGCCTCCTCTCCCCCCCACCGCAGTTGGCACCCTGGCTCAACCCCTCCAGGGTGGGGCTGCTCCTCCACTATGGGCGCACTTGCATACATAGACTCCAGCTGTGGGCAAGGGCCCTGGCGGAGGAACTGAAAGGCCAGACAGGTCGGGCCCGGCTGCGGGCATGGAGGCTGGTGCCGTTGCCTACCCCATGGACCAGGTTTTCCCTTTGTTCTTGAGGTTCCCCCCATGCGTGGTGCACGCCCTGATGCACTGCAACCCTGCCAGCGTCAACCACACTGATCATGTGCTGCCCGGCAAGCTGCAGTGCCCCCTGGTCTCCGCTGGCACGCCGGGCTGTCCCATCCCTCCCTCCAGGGTAGGAGAGTACCACAAGGGCACTCGATCCTCAACCCTCCCCCGCCGCCCGAGCTCGCTCCCGAACCCAGGTCACCAGCATAGTGCAAAGTGTGGCATCCAGCGCCTCAAACCTCAGCGCCACCGAGCCGGCTCACAGACTGACATCTTGACAGTGCTAATGACAGGGCTGAAATGGAGCTCCTGTCCTCTTTCAAGAACTGCTTCCTAAAACAGCATGTTCAACAAGGGACGTTTTAAGCAGTCCCCGATCTTGTCCTCAGCAGTGATCACAATCGGTTAACCTTCTCCCTGGTGATAGGGACGACCTGTCAGGCCTTGGACATCGGCATCAGAACTTCAGAAAAGCAGGCTGTGCCAAGATGAAGAAGCATCTAAAAGCCAAGGGTCTTGAGAAGCTGCATGAGGCTAGCAATACAAATCACATGCAGAGTTTGTTGAAAAAGGTGCTCTAAGCAGCCATGGATGTCTGCATTCTTGTATAATGGGAAAAGGACCAGGCAGTGGCCCCTTCAGCTCAACAGGACCTACAGAAACTGATCCTTCACAGAAAAGAGGGTCTATAACTACTGGAAAGTGACAGGTTACTTCTAGACAAGACATGATTACAGGGCAGCACTGAGGGGCTGCAAAAACAGAAGTAAAGCGAAACAGTCAGTCCAAAGGACCCCACATCTAAATGTGGGGCTGGTCTCAATGTGCACTTTGTGGGCAAAAACATCTTGGTTTACTTATTGTTTACTGTAATATAGTAGATTGTATCATACTAATTTTGCTTAGTTCTAGGCTGGCTAACATTTTCTTTTACTATAAAAATCCCAGAATCTCCTGTAGCTGACATTGGAGCAATAGGCAGCAGTGTGAGACTCAACAGCCTGCAGTGCATGTTAGATCAGATGTTTTCCGGGACTGCTTTTCTCCAGGGGCTAAGTAAGCACAGTCCTTAGCAACTGTACACAGCCCATGAAGGACACTGGGACCAGCAAGCAAAAGATCAGAGCTAGCTTATATAAACTCTTAACTGGCACTGCGGGCTATTGACTCTTCTCACTGCTGCCAGCTGCTCTAATGTCACCTGCAGGGGATTCTGGGATTTGTAGCAATAGAAAATGTCAGCCTACAACTGCGTAAAATCTGTCAGATACAATCTACTAAACTAAGTAAAGCAAAATGTTTTTACGCACAAAGTGCACATTGGGGACCAGCCCCACACTTGACTGTTTGGGGGGTCCTTGGTAGTGACTGTTCCCCTTTAAGGAAGTCAAAAATGGTCTGGAAGCCAGGAGAACAGTATGAACTGCAGATAACACCAAGCTTTCTTCCAGTACATAAATGGAAACAAAAAGACGAGGGAAGGGATTGGGCCCTGAAAACAAGGAAACTGGAGAGAACCATATATGATCGAGGGGTGATGGCAGACGGTTCCACCATACCACGATGACAGAGAATTCACCGACCATCAGCACAGCGACGGCACAACACCAACTGATGGTGTGCCGTCACTGGGGGAACTTGTGTTTTCTGTGGGGGCAAACCCCCACACCCCCTGCACTTAAATTAACCAACTCTGAGTTGGAGTTGGTTCGGGAAGGGGGTGAACACCTCAGAGGCAACAATCTCGGGAACCCAGCGGACCATCACAGTGAGCTGCCGAAAATGTCGCTGTGATGGTCTTCGCTGTATTCCCATCATTGCTGCGATGTGATACCATGGCAGACATGCTGAATGAGTACTTCACTTAGGTGCTCACCAAAGGGTCTGTGGGAGTGAGGGTGCTCCTCTGGCGGCAACACTGCAGCAAGGGCAACATGCAAACATCACACCCTTGAGGACAGGGAAAAACTTCTAGAGGACCAGAACAAGCTGAGCAACTGGTCGGAATTCCAGTGTCTTAATGGATTCAATTATAGCCATATGCAAGGTGCTAGACTTGGGGAGGAGAAACAGAGGTGGGACCTACAGTGTGTGGGGCTCCTCTGTCTGCAGTGATGGAGAAAAAAGACCTGGGAGTCTATAACAGACAAGGGGCTAAAAGCATGACAGGCACTGCCCAGCTGCTGCCAAGAAGGCTGGTAGAATGCTGTGCGGAAGTAAAAGGGGAGTGGCCAGCAGCGCAGGGTGAGTAATATTACAGCTTCACAAGGCCTTGGCCCAAACCCACCTAGAGTACTGTGCACAGTTCTGGGCTCCCCATTCCAACAAAGGACACTGAGGAAGCAGAGAGGATGCACAGCAGAACCACTAACATAAGCAGGGGTATGGGTGATAGAAGTTAGGAGTAGAGACTAAACCCCGCCTAAACAAGTTCCTGTTTGAGAAAAGGGGGCTGAAGGGGGACATGATCTCAGCCTAATGCATACTGATGGGTATCTACAAGGTGGTATGGATGGAAATGTCTGATCTGGTGTGGTCCCAGCAGGACTAAAGGACATACCCTGAAGCTCAAAGGTGGTAAATTCAGGGGTAACATTAGGAGGCACTACTCCCAGAGGTAACCAGTTAGAATAGCGCTACAAATATAGCGCAAGAAAAAAACAGCGAGGTCCGAATGCTGTATCACAGACAGCGACAGGGATTAAACAGCGCTGTGCAGTAAGTGCTACCAAGGTTGTGGTACTAGGAAGAAGACAAAGGGTGGGGAATCATCCTTAAATCCCTGCAGTCGAGAGGCACTGGAAGCCCTGACGGGATCCAGCCAAGAATCCTTAAGGAGGGTGCCCCAGCACTAGCAAAGCCACTAGCCTGGCTGATAAACCGGTCCTTATTGGAGGGGTCGGTCCCTGAGCCATGGAAGCAGGCCCTAGTGATTCCCATTCACAAGGGAGGGCCTACCGAGCCTATAAGGGAACTTCTGAGCCTATCTCCTTGCTGTGCGCAATAGCGAAAATACAAGAAACTAGTCTACTCTAACTCTCGCAAATACCTGGAAACACACCAGGTAATCTCCCCGTCTCAGCCCGGCTTCAGAGCCAAGCATGGGACAGATACTGCACTAACCAAATTCTCGGCAGAAATACTGCGTAACAATGATTCAGGGGTCAGCACAGGCACGGTCTTCATTGACCTCTCTATAACTTTTGACTTGGTAAACCACAGCCTCCTCTTGCATAAAATGTGCTCTCTTGGCCTGGACACCCATGCACTAGGATGGGTTGCGAGTTACCTCACTGGCCGTACCCAGAGGGTCAGGTGGAAGGACAATGTCTCCCAGATTGCACCGCTCAAAGAAGGGGTACCACAGGGGTCTATACTCGGCCCCCTTCTCTTCACTCTGTTCATAAATGATCTGCACTTACACTGTGGGAGCAGCAGCGTCATCCAATCCGCGGACGATGCTGTCATTTACCGAGCCTCCCCTAACGTAAAAGAACTGGAGAATGCCCTTCAAGAGGACATCCTTCAGATGGAGGATTGGCTCACTTTGAACAAAATGGTATTAAACACCAGCAAAACCAAGGCGATGCTGTTTGGGCCCAGATCCTGGGATCTAGCGATCGATACTCCTTCAACTGCAGTCCAGAGGACGACAAACTCGAGGTGGTTACCTCTACAAAGTACCTCGGTCTAACCCTTGACCAAAGCTTCACTCTAAAAAATCATGTTGACCAACTCACCAAAGCCATCCATGTGAAACTCGGTATCCTCTATAGAATAAAGGACCAGATTATCCCTGAAGCCAGGGTAGCCATCGCAACCAGCGTCCTACTCCCTAAGCTCACCTACGCAGCCCCAGTTCTCCAAGGTGTGGTCTTTACGGAACTTGGCAGGCTCCAGACCTTACACAACAAGACTGCCCGGTTTGCCACAATGTCCCACCCTAGAACTCACCACTGCGAGGCCCAAGCAAGGCTCAGGTGGCCGTCACTGGAAGCCCGCCTCATCTACCCGACTCTTTGCCTGACATTTAAGCTACTGGGCCCCTCTCCTCCCCCTAGCCTCAAAGGGCTAGTCAGGGTTAAATCCAATCAGAGGAGTCTCCGCACCTCAGGACAAACTCTCCTCGAGGTTCCGAAAACAAGGACCAAAGCTGGGTCCAGGTCCTTTGCGTTCACAGCCCCTTCCAACTGGAACAACCTCCCACTGGAGGCAGGGTCTGGCCCCTGCTTCCGGTCCAAACTCAAAGCACACTTGCTCGACAGGAGTACTTGCCAATGCCTTAGGACCTGACCACAAGTCTCTGCCCCTCCCTCTTAGGAAGGTGAGCTTTATCGTAACCCATATCTCCATCCATCTAAGCCCTTAGGGAAGGTATCTTGACTCTTGGCAACTTAGCCCTTATCTCGTGCACTCCCTAGATCTACATGATTTGTGCATGTAAAATGTTTTTATATATCCATCTCTAGAGGTCCCACTGACTGTTTGTTCCCACACCATCTATCTGATTGTAACCCTATGAAATCTTTCACTGTCAAACATTATGTCATTTATCAATTTGTACTGTTCTGCATACCTGTATGTTATTTTTTACACCCGGGTCGCCCCTGAAAAAGGGACCTCCGGGGCCCAGTGGGCCTACCCGGTCAACAAAATTCAATAAATAAATAAATCAAAAAGGATGGCTGAGCTGCTCTGCATCTCAGTCCTCTCTGCCATGGGAGTAGCTCGGCCAGCCAGAATGGTGGTGGAGACCTGGGTTCTAATCCTTTTCTCTGAAATTTTGTTTTCTCCGTAATCCAACTCTGACTTGGAGTTGATTATTTTAGTTATGGGGAGCGTGGGGGTGCAGGGCATAGCCCCCACTAAAATAAGTGTTTGGACTGGCAGCGATCGTCAGTGTGCTTTGCGACCGCTACCGGTGGCGCTGCCTTTACTTGCGGCATTTGTTCCTGTCGCTGTTCTGAATAGCGCTCTTATCAACAGTGTTGTTCAGACCTAGTCCCCTTCCAGAGGATGGTGAACCTACTATGGGACAGCCTTCCAGCAGAAACAGTGGACATGAAGACAGTGAAGGCTTTCAAGCTAAGCCTGGAAAAATGTTTGCTTACCAGGGAATAACAAGATACCCTAGGTAACAGGGAAGATAGCAAAGCTCTATAAATTAGTACAAGTCAACACAGCATACTGGATGGTCACTTCTTATGAAGGAGTGGACTTAATGGAGTGGAGAGTCCCTTCTAACCCTAGGTAAGTATGTTACTCAGTGTTTACTTCAAAAGTCCGAGTACAAAGAGAAAGTACCTGTGTCATGTGAGGTAGTATACTTCTGAGGGGTTACAATGAGGTGATGCCCCTCTAACGAGGGACAGTTGAGTGGTGAGCTGCCCTTCCCCCCTACTCTAAAATCCAATCAATGCTGTGTGTGCTGCTTTGCTCCTCCCCAATCCCTTCACAGTTTCTGTAGTAGAGAATCCCCTGGAGTGAATGGCAAGGACAAAAGCAGGGAATGAAGGAACATAAGAATAAGCCTCTTGTCACACTGCTTGCACACCGGTACTGCCTCAGTGACCTTCGGCTACCACAGTCACTCAATTTGCATTTCTGAGCAACATTCCAGCAGACTCTAGTACAGAGGGCTCCTAACAGCTTCCCACCGACTGCCACCCCTCCCCCCAACCTGAGTACAGTACCAGTACAGTAAATCACGCTATCAAATTATAGGTTTTATAGCTGATCTGTTTATGTACTTCGATTTATATAAGGCACCCCAAGCAGCGGGTACCAGAAGGAGGCCATACAAATGAAGATTTGATTTAATAGTAATTGAATTTCAGCCAGTTTTACCATATGCAAATGGTTTTTACATATATAAATGTCATACATGCTTTGGTTTCCCTGACTATGCTTTATGTGCATGCTGCTCTTTGGAGGACAGGGAAATCATAAAGCATTTTTCTGCTTCCAGAAAAACTTGAAACATACTACAGGGCGTGAAATGACAAATTTCTTGAACTACAGAAATATTTCTTTTCTATTCTGTTATCTGCAGAACAAAATGCATTGTTAGAAAGATACTCTCTAAACAAGGAGGAATGGTGGGGTAAAATGAGCACGATGTACCAGAAGGTAAAGTGGAAAAAAAAATACTAATGTCACTTTGAGTATCACAGTAATTTTTATGTTTGCTTGCACGCATGTGCAAGAAACATAGTACCACCATACGATTTTCATAGGTGTCCCCCCACCCACCCACTTATAATGCCCTGCTGCCTTTTGCAGGCGCAGCAACACCATGCCAATGAATGTTGGAGCTGTCTATGACAGCCGTTCAGATGCAGTGGCATACAGCTGAAAGTGAAAAAACGCTGCAATCAGCAGTGGTAACGTGTAGGCAATTTGCAGTATGCAAAGTGCCTACACGTTGGCACTGCACGGAAACAGCTGTCATAGACAGCTCCCCCCCCACCTCCGTAAAAGTAGCACGCTGGGAGCCCACCCCACACACACTGTATGGCTGACGGGGTGCCCAATCCCCCGTTGGCTCTGATGCGCCCCAACAGACTTTCAGGTGCCACACTGGCAGCCCACCCCAGCATGGCAACAGTCTGTAAGGCCGACGGGGTTGCCCAGTCTCCGTCGGTTCCACTGTCCCCCCCCCCCCAAAACACACTTCCAGGTGCCACGTTGGGAGCCCACCCCAGGGAGGCAACAGTCCGTATGGACGACGGGTGCCTCATCCCTGTTGGCTCCACTGCCCCCCAAACAACCTTCCAGATGCCATACTGGGAGTCCACCCCAGCGTGGCAAAAGCCCTCAGACGACTTAAAAAAAAAAAAAAAAAAGTCTCTTAAGAAAAATGGTCCTCGCTGTCTTGACCCCTCCCCAACCCACACGCACCTCTGAATGCCCCCACTCTCACACCCTCACCCCATACTTTGCCTCCGGAGGCCGGCGCGACGATCTTTAGTGGAGCGGGAACATGTCTGTACTTTTCAAAGCCAACAGCGAACTGAAGAAATGCCGGTAAGCTGAATAGTGGCATAAATAGGGTTTTTCAACTTTGGTGCATACCTTGGGCATTTTTGGGAATTTGTTCACCAAATTTTCAACATGGGGTTCTTGGGACCCCGCCTCATGAAATCAGTCACTGTCATTTTGTTATTTGGTCCCGAAAGGTGATTTCCCAGTCACCGAGCGGAACCACCTTTCGGGACCAATTTATGAAACAACAGTGTCATAGTTTATGAGGTAGGCCCCCAAAAACCCTATGTTGAAAATTTGGTGAAAATATTCCCATAAATGACTGTTTTACGAGCGTGCGTTGCGCAGTTCCTACGCACGCTTGTAACTTTGAGAATTTGTAATATTTTCACTCCAGATTTTCAACATTGCCATTTTACCACACCTCCTTACGAACAGTATAGCTGTCATTTTCACATCTCACTCAAAATGCGTTTAGACATGTAGCACACATTGGGAAGGGTCGGTTAAGTAAATCAATGTTTGGGACATATTAGGAAAATCACAGTGACACTGTTCATGAGCAGAGGTGTTAAAATGGCTATGTTGAAAATGTGGTGACAAAAGTCCATAACATAACTGTGTTACGTGCGTGCATTGCGCAATTTCCACACACCCTTGTAAGTTCACAAATTTGTAATATTTTCAGTCCAGATTTTCAACATGGACATTTTTCCTCACCTCCTTATAAACAGTACAGCTGTCATTTTTCACACTCTGGCCGAAATGTGTTTTCGCACTTCCAGCACAGAATAGTGCGGTCACTGTGGGAAATTAGTGTTCGGGATAGATTAAGAAAATTACAGTGACACTGTTCATGAGCAAAAGTACCAAAATGCCTATGTTGAAAATCTGCTGTAAAAAATCCTCAAACTAATTTAATTACGGGTGTACATTGCGCAGTTTCTACGCATGCTCATGACTTCACCAGTTTTTTTATATTTTCACTCCAGATTTTCAACAATGCCATTTTTTACACCTCCTCCTGAACAGTATACCTGTCACTTTTCACATCCTGTTCGAACTGTGTTTTTGAACTTGTGGTACCAAATGGCGCAGTCCCTGTGCAAAATCACCTTTCGCCTAATGAAGTGATAGTGTCACTGTTCATGCAGTGGGGTCACAAAAAGTCCATGTGGAAAACTTGGAGTAAAAATACCAGGAAACGCCCAGGGCGTTAGGGTTTTCGACCATAACGCCCTACTCTGTAGGGAATGACAGGTGTCAGGAGTGTTACTTGGGATTGTTGACAGTAATGCTCATGCCATTGCACCCCCCCACCGCCACCCCCCAGCCAGTGACAAGCATCGAGGTGCGCTTTGGACCCTTTGGCCCCAGAGTTCACCCCATTCTCCTATACTGCGCCGATTTCAGCGTAATTCCTTATGGAATGAGGTGAAGGTAAAACCCAAACACCTCAAGGCACACCTCCACACTTGGCAGTGTCTGAAGGGTAGGGTGAGGTAAAATGTTGTGACCGTCATGGGTGGCAACCCAAAGGCACACCTCAATGCCTGTCCATCTCTGCAGGGTGAGGGTCGAGTTGGTGTCAGTTCAATACTTCAATGCAATTCCTTTACTGCATCTGTCTAATTCCTGCACTTCCACTGCTAATGCCAGCAAACAAACATTCGGCATTGACAAATGCTTGTTTTAAAGTGGAAAACCACTGATGCCACAAAGAAGCACAATATTTTTTTTAAACAAAGAAACAGAATTTGTCAGCCAAAAAGGGCCACTTGGTTCACCCAATCTGCCTAGATCTTCTCTGAATAGTCCTCCTCCGCAAACTCCAACTTATCTCCAGCAACCCTCCCTCCTCCCTGCCAATTTAGTAATATTCCCTTATGCCTATGCCATGCATGCTTAAAGCCCCCTACTGTTTTCAACTCCGCCACTTCCACTGACAGTCCATTCCAGGCATCTACCACCCTTTTAGTGTAGCAGTACTTCACTACATCTCTCAAACTCTCTCTCCCCCCAGCTTCACTGCATGCCCTCAGTCCTCAGGCTCTTTCTCATTTGAAAGAGACTCCCCCTTCTGCACCCTGTTCACCTCCATGAGGTACCTGTAGGTCTCTCTATCATGCCCCCTCTCGCTCTCCTCTCTTCCAGAGAGTACATGTTGAGGTCCCTCAGTCTCTCCTTGTAGGTCTTTTGGAGCAATCCCTGTACCATTTTAACTGCCCTCTTCTGGACTGCCTCTATCCTGTCTATGTCCTTTCTGAGGTGCGGCCTCCAGAACTGGACACAATACTCCAGGTAGGGTCTCATCAGCGAGTGATACAGTGGCAACACTACCTCCCTCCTTATGTAGCCCTGCATCCCACCAGCACTGCACCGGACTTCGTCACACTGCCCTTTTTTTTTTGCTCCTTCCTTGCTCCCTGGCCTGTCTCTACTTCTGGCTGCCCAAGGACCCCCGACCCTCTCACCCTGACCCCCTTCCATTCACCTCACATTGCAGCCATCCCAGGAATGGCCCGGCATATCCCTTCGCTGGATGGGTCCCTCTCCTTCGAGGGGGAAGGCGCCAGGAGGGGAAACCAGCGAACTCTCAGTCAGTCCCCGGGCGCTGCTGAGGTGGATTCTGGAGCGTCAGGGAACTCGAGCTGGTGGGAGCCGGCAGCCATCATCCGGCCAACCAGGAAGCTGAGTTTCCGCTTTTCCCCTGGGGGGGCGTGGTGTGCCACGGACATCTAGGCTAATGCCGACGTTCACCACGCCCTTGTGCAATGGGGCTCGCTTGTACTGCTGTTCCCCCGGCCTCCGCCAGGAGGTGGCAGACAGCGCACCGCGTCCCCTCCCTCCCCCCGGAGAAGGCAAGCAGTCGCAGGACACTCAAGCCTTCTCCTCCCGGCTGGCTCTCCAGCGACCAGAGTCCATTCCTGAACCCGGGTCACAAATGGAAATCCAACCACTGCATCGACGAGCCGGCTGCCCTGCCTTTTTGAGGTCATCATTTATGATAACCACAACTCCCTTTCCTGCTTAGTGCCTGTCAGTACCCACACACCCCCATACTCAGCCTCTGGGTTTCTATGCCCTAGGTGCATGAATTTGCACTTTCTGGCACTTAACCCCAACTGCCATGCTCTTAACCACTCCTTGAGTTTCCCATAATCCCTGCCCCCCTCCCCTCCAGTGTCAACCCTATTAAAGATTCTGTATAATCTGCAGTAAGGCATACCTTCCCTTCCAGTTCTGCAATGTCACTTACGAAGACACTGAAAAGGACAGGCCCCAGCACTAAGCCCTGCAGTACCGGGGCACCCCACTGGTCAATTTACCATCATTAGAGTGAGTGCCATTAACCACCACCCTGTGACACCTATCTGTTAATCAGTTTCTAACCCAGTTCACCACCTCAGATCCCACCCCAGGCTGCTCAATTTCTTAATCAGTCTCCAGAGCGGCACAGTGTCAAAGGCCTTGCTAAAGTCCAGATAGGCCATGTTCACTACCCTCCACAATCTATTTCCCTAGTCACCCAGTTGAAGAAATCAATCGGATTCTTCTGAAATGACCCCCTCCCCCCCCAAATCTATACTGCCTTTGGTCTTGCAGCCGACTAGATTTAATATACTCTACCAGCCTTTCCTGTAGCAGGGTTTCCATTAATTTCCTCACCACTAAAGTGAGACTGACAGTTACGAACATACGAAAACTGCCAGCAGAAAAAGGCCAACTGGTCTACTAAGTCTGCTCGAGTTTGCAGCTAGCACCCTTATTTTGCAGCTGCCCCCCCCACTGTCCTGTCCCACCCTCTTGAATCCATCCACTGATTTACATGCCACTACCTCTGCTGGCAGCACATTCCACTCTGCCACCACCCTTTCCATAAAGAAATGCCTCCTCATTTCCCTCCCGAATCTCCTGCCCTCCAACCTTATGTCATGGCCTCTAGTGTCCCTTCCCACCCTCACTCTGAACAGCCCCTCTGTGCTTGCTTGGATTATCTCCTTCATGCACTTGAAGGTCTCTATCATGTCCCCCCTGCTTCTCCTCTCCTCCAGTGAATACATGTCTGACAGTCTGGCCTCATAAGGCAACTCCCCCAGACCCTGGATCATTTTTGTTGCCCGCACTGCACCACCTCCAGCAGTCTAATGTCTTTCTGCAGGTATGGTTGCCAGTACTGCACGCAGTAATCCATGTGTGGTCTGACCAATGATCCGTCCAACAGCAGAATCACCTCCCTACTCCTTGAAGTTATACCCCTGGTGATGCAGCTCAGCATCTTGTTGACCCTGGTTACTGCCCTCCTGCATTATGTAGAGTTGTTCACTGCTTCCGTTATGAGCTCCCCCAGATCTTTCCCTTCCTCTGTTATGGCTAGCTGCACCCCTCCCACCCCAGATAGAAACTTCTCCTCGGGTTCTTTGATCTGAAGTGCAGCATCTTACACTTTTTGCTGTTGAACCCAAATTGCCAGGTGTCAGACCATGCCTCAAGTCCTGTCAAGTCTTCCTGCAGCCCCTTCCAACCCCCCCGGTCATCCACCACAGCCCCCATTTTGGTATCATCTGCAAACAGACTGATCTTGCTGCTGATGCCCTCCGAGATGTCTGCAATGAAAATTCCAAACAGCACTGGCCCCAACACCGACCTCTATGGAACCCCACTCATCACTGGCTATGGGGAGGAGAATTTCCCCTCCACCACTACCTTCTGCTGCCTATCCCGTAGCCAGTTCTCCACCCACCTCATCATTTTTGGCCCGTGCCCTTTAGTTTACATCCTAGTCTCTGATGTGGTACCGAGTCGAAGGTCTTGCTGAACTCCAGGTACAGGACATCAACCGCATGGCCACCGTCAACTTACCTAGTTACCCAGTCATAGTATTCAACTAGGTTGGTCTGGCATGATCTACTCTTGACAAAGCCATGCCGCTTCATGTCCTGCACCCCATTAACCTCCAGCAGTGCCTCTAACCTCTCCTTTAGGATGGTCTCCATTATCTTACCCACTATGGACGTCAGGCTCACTGGCCTGTAGTTCGCTGGTTCGTCCCTGAGACCACTCTTATAGAGGGGAACCTCATGAGCCAGTTTCCAATCCCACGGCATGCATCCTGTGCCCAGAGATGCATTAAACAAGTCTGCCAAGGAGCCTGCCAGGACTTCTGCCAACTCCTTCAGCACCCTTGGATGCACCCCATCCGGCCCCGGCACCTTGTCCACTCTCAGTGCCCCCTTCTAGCACCCTTTCACTCATGATTTCACCATCCATCATCCCCCCCCCCCATCTCCATCCTCCCTCCCACTGTAGGTAACTCTCCTCCCTTCTCCTTAGTAAAGGCTGAACATAAGTAGCTGTTCAGCTCCTCTGCCTTATCACCTCCCCTTCCCCTTTATCCTCACAATTTGACCCTTGCAGGTTCTTTTCTCCCTGATGTACCTAAAGAAGTCTTTCTTCCCCTTTTTTATGCCTTACGCCAGCCTGAGTTTCCCTTGATGCCTTGGCTGCTCTTACCTCTCGTCACCTCCTTCGCTTCTTTCAGACACACTCCTGTCTTCCTCCCTCCCTGTTCTTCTGAATCTCCTATATGCACCCCTTTTCCTTCTTACCTTGTCTAAAACCTTACTGCTTATCCAGCTTGTTTTTTTCTCCCTAGCCTTTTTGCTCTGGGCCTTTCTGCAGGTATTGGTTGCCTCCAGTAACCCCTGTTTTATCAATTCCCATCTCTGGTCTGTATCCACAGTTGGCTGGATTTTGTCCAGGTATCCCTGCACCACTTCCCCCAGCCTGTTAAAGTTGACTTTCCTAAAGTCCAGCACCCTTGTGTCTGTTGCCCCCCTCTCCCTGGCCATCAGTATTGGAACCCATCAAAGTATTGCTTTCAGAACCAAAATTTGTTGCCCTCAGGTTGATAAATATGATCCATAAAATCCATTTATGAATAAAAGTATTCTTCTGTAGTCTCGAGATGTTGGCATCATTCGATAGAATGATGTATGATGATAGTATCATTGTAAAAAAAAAAAACACTACCACGATTATTACCCAGCACAGTTATAACATGATAAACAGTCTTGGCTTTCTCACATCTGCTGCTCTGGTAGTGTGTCCTTCCCTCTGAGTAAGACCAACATTTCCAAATTTCCCCCCTTCCCCCAATCAAACTGTCACTCTTTTTCTTTAAAGTCGAGATGCCACAAATTATCGTGATGACATATTAGGACAGGAGGGCGGCAGGGGGAGACTTTGCAGAAGAGGACTAAGAACATAGAAACATAGAAACATAGTCCTCTTCAATGTCTTTATAAGCGACATTGCAGAAGGACTGGAAGGAAAAGTATGTCTCTTTGCAGATGACACTAAGATCTGCAACAGAGTTGATGCACAGGGTGGGGTGGAAAGGATGAGAAGGGACTTGGCAAGGTTAGAGGAATGGTCAAATGTATGGCAGCTTAGATTCAATGCTAAGAAGTGCAAGGTAATGCACCTGGGAAACAAAACCAGGGAAGAGTACACAATGGGAGGTGAGATACTAACAACAACAAAAATGGAAAGGGACCTGGGGGTAGTCATATCAGATGACCAAAGGTGGGCAAGCAATGTGAGAAGGCAGCAAGGAGGGCTGGGGGATACTGGATGCATGGGAGAGGCATCACCAGTAGAAAACAGGAAGTTATTATCCCTCTGTACAGACAGCTGGTGAGACCCCATCTGAGTACTGTGTGCAGTTCTGGAGACCCAATCTCCATAAAGACATAGACAGGATGGAAGCTGTCCAGAGGAGGGCAACTAAAATGGTGCAGGGTCTGCACACGGAGGACATATGAAGAGAGACTTAAGGAGCTTAATATGTATAGCCTCGAGGAAAGGAGGAGAGGGGGACATGATAGAAACTTTCAAGTACCTCAAGGAATCAACAAAGTCCAAGAGGGTAGCATCTTTCAAAAAGGGTGTGCAAGAACAAGAGGGCACAATTTGAAGATAGAGGGGGCGGCTCAGAGGTAATTTAAGAAGTATTTTTTCAAGAGAGGGTTGTGGATGCATGGAATGGCCTTCCGGAGGAGGTTGTGATCAAAATCAGTGGTGGAATTCAAGCATGCATGGGATAGTCATAAGGCAATTCTGGGGGGTGGGGGTAGGAAGAAGTAGGCTGCTGGTTAACTAGGATCTGCAGCTTATCCAGTAGGTAGGGAAATGGGCAGACTGGGTGGGCCAAGCGGTCCTTATCTGCTGTCACATTCTATGTTTCTATGTTTCTATGAACCATACCATCTGGTGGTCACTCCCAGCCAGTGGTTCCTCGACCCTAACTTCCCCTCATCCATTCACCATTTGTCAATATGAGGTCTAGGGTGTTTCTTTTCCTAGTTGGTTTCCTGACCAACTGCTCCAGAAAGTGTTCCTGGAAGGTGTCCAGTAATTCCTGCTCTCATCTGCAACTGGTGGTAGGTGTTTCCCATTCCACCCCTGGCAGACTGCAATCCCCTACTATCACTACTCCCCCTTTCCCACAGTTCCTCCTGATTTGCTCTGCCAGCATTCTTGTTCCTCAGATTGGGAGAGTGGCCTGTACACCACCCCTAACCTTAGTGACCTGTTTTTAGGATCCTGGATTTGCATCCAAAGAGCCTCTGTACCAGTCTCCTCCCATTCTTCCCTTACACATTTAAGGCCCTCTCTGACATATAGTGCCATCCCTCCTCCCCTCCACTTCTCCCTATCCTTACAATAGAGTCTATACCCTAGCACTGCCAGGTCCCACTCATGGTTATCGGTGGCCCGTCTTGGTTATCACAGCCAAATCCACTTCCCCCTCTACCATTAGAGCTGGCCTCTTCCCTGCAGCCGCCCTTATGTAGAGGGACGTCTGCTCTCCTCCAGTCCTTCAGAATCACACCTGTTTCCAGTGCACTGCTTAATAAGGCCATCAGTGGGGCAGCCAGCACCGCCCTGTGTTACATTAGTGCCCCTGAATGTATCCCGTCCAATCCCATAGCCTTGTACACCTTCAGTGCTGCAAGGCTCTTCAGGACTCATTACTCTGAAAATGTACTTTTGTGCACCCCCCACCTGCTGCTCCCTGGTGGTCTGTCACCCCTCCCCTCCACTGCGAAGACTGAGCAGAAGTACTTATCAGGATGACAGCTTTTTCTTAGTCCTCTTCTGCAAAGTCTCCCCCTGCCGCCCTCCTGTCCTAATATGTCATCACGATAATTTGTGGCATCTCGACTTTAAAGAAAAAGAGTGACAGTTTGATTGGGGGGAGGGGGGAAATTTGGAAATGTTGGTCTTACTCAGAGGGAAGGACACATTACCAGAGCAGCAGATGTGAGAAAGTCAGGACTGTTTATCACGTTATAACTGTGCTGGGTAATAATCGTGGTAGTGTTTTTTTTTTTTACAATGATACTATCATCATACATCATTCTATCGAATGATGCCAACATCTCGAGACTACAGAAGAATACTTTTATTCATAAATGGATTTTATGGATCATATTTATCAACCTGAGGGCAACAAATTTTGGTTCTGAAAGCAATACTTTGAAATACATAAGAAATACATATGAATTTGGAGAAGATCTGTACAGCTGAAAGTGACAGGTACAGACATAGAGCCTAGTATACTGGGTGGAGGCAGAGATTTGCTTTTCCTTCTGAAATGGTCATGAAAAAAATGTGACCTGAATAAAAACCAGTACACAGAAGTTTAGACTCCACCAGTGCCCTATCTGAGGGTAACCAGTCCGCTTTGCTAGGACAGAACTGATCAAGGCAGGGCCCTATGGGAGGGTATCTGGTCCATTTTCCTAGACTAACTGATTCAGGCAGGGCTCTGTCGGAGGGCATCTGGTCTGTTTTGCTAGGATAACTGATTTAGGCAGGGCCTTATCTAAGGGTATCTGGTCTGTTTGGCTAGGACAATCAATTCAGGCAGTGCCCTGTCTGAGGGTGCATGATCGGTTTAGCCAGGATAATTGAGGCAGGCAGAGCCCTATCTGAGAGTATGCAGACTGGTAAGTTAGAATAATGATTCTAGCAGTGCCCGGCTCGACAGTATCTGGTCCGTTATCTAGTATAATTGAATCAGTTAGTGCCCTATCTAAGGGGATCAGAGTCATTGGGCCAGGATAAAGGAATCAAGCACTAAGTGCCCTATCTGAGGGTATTCAAACTGTTCAGCCAGCATACTATCCAATGGCATCCATTTTTTTTTTAAACCAGGAGACAGACACCAAGCTGAAAGCTTGTTTACAGGAGCTACCTGGGAGCACAAGGAAGTTAAGTGACTTGCTCAGAGGGTCACACAGTGAGGGCTGTGTGATTCAAAGCCAGGTCTCCATCCTATCCAATCAGAGAGGCAGATCAGTTTTGGCAGTGCACTATCCAAATTATTCAAAACAGTATGGATATTTGCGTAACCGTACACATGATATAAAGGCAGTCTTGATGGAGCGTCCTCCAACAGGATGTCGCACCGTGCACTCCACACCTTTGACCACGACACGGCAGTAAGGAGGCAGGATCAGGTCAGTTGCTTTGGCTTCTCAGAAGGAACTAGAAGGGAAAGGATCAGATTTGTTACAGTACAGTAGCTTCTTGTGGATTTTACTTGGTAGAAGGTTACTTCTTTTCTTTCTTACTACTTCTAAGGGGCTAGCAGGGTATTGTTTTGGGGCTGTTGGAATTTTGAAACCTGTTTTGGTGGCTATAAGTGAGCTCATTTGTTTGATGTTTCACTGTGTAGCAGGCTGCATTTGTAGAGGCCTATTTCTTCTGATTTAAAACCTATTTGGTGTGATTTAACCGGGGCTGTTTCTTTGAATCAGAGACCTATATCTTCTAATTTCAAGCCTATTTTCATGTGTTGTTGGTGAAGCTGTTTGAATTGGAGACCTGTTTCTTTTGGTAGCAAACCTATTTTGGGGGCTTTGAGCAGAATTGTGATTCATTTTTAGCTGGCTTCACTAGCTGCAAAGGTTAGTGCATAGTGGGGGAAGGGTGCTAATGGTCTGACCGGGGCCTCAGCTACCTGGTTATTTGTGGAAGACTTGGGTTGGAAGGGTGGGGGGGTCGCTGGTGGGCAATGACAGCAATGGGTAGGATGGTAGGCTGCAACAACTGCGGTGCACCAATCTTTCTAAAAATTGCCTGGAGTGTGGGAGGATGTTTAATGTGCAACCACACAGAGAAACTTAGAAAGGAGATTGAGGGTCTGCAGGAGGAACTAAGACAGGCAAGGCAGACTGGGGGTATGTTTAGTCCAATACTGGAGGGAGGAAGAATGGGAG
The DNA here is from genome assembly GCA_016271365.2 of Neoceratodus forsteri. NCBI lineage: Eukaryota > Metazoa > Chordata > Ceratodontiformes > Ceratodontidae > Neoceratodus > Neoceratodus forsteri. Next base: position 150,354,822 of record CM028131.1, on the reverse strand, counting down.
ATGAGGGAGGGCGATTTAAGCCAACAGTGGTGAGGAGAGGGTCAGAAGAAGGGAAGCAGGGACAAGGGGGCCCAGGCCAGAAAGAACAATTGCCGGGGAAACCAGGTCAGGAGACATAAGACAAATGGAAGGAGAAGATAGGGACTTGTGAGGGGAGGTGAAGAAGTGGCAAAAGTCATGGAGTGGAAAGGAGAAAACAGGTTACTATGAAGAAAGAGGGAGCGAGCATTTGTGAAGGGTCTTCAGAAAATAGTTTTGCACTGCTAGAGAGGAAGAAGGTGGAGGAGGGAGATGATGAAATTAGAGGAGTAACTGATAAATGCCTGGACCAAACCGGAGCGGGGTGGGGGGAGTTCTGCTGGGAGAATTGCAAAAGGGGGAAATAATGTGCAAGAGGAAGAAGAGGAGCCAGAAATTAGAGAGGGAGATGAATGGAAGCAAGCAGGGAGTAAGAGTGGTGGAATCTTAGTGCTGGGGGACTCAATACTAAGAGGAGTCAGGTGAGGTAGCAAGGGGGAGAGGCATAGTCACATTTGGTGGAGGCCATGCCAGGAATGACAGCGGAAAGGGTGGGACGATCTGTTCTGAAATATGCTAGAAGGGGTAGGGACAAGCCTCATTTAATTATACATCTTGGGACGAACTACCTGGCTGACAAGACAGTAGATATAGTACAGAGGAGGTTTGAGGAACTAGGACAATTATGGGAGGGGGAAGTAAGATAAGTAACTTTTCGGAGATACTTCCAGTGCCCAAGGCAAGCACAACAAGAAAGTTGAGAATAGAGGAATTTAACGGATGGCTAAGAACCTGGTGTTGTGCTAAAGGGTATGGGCTGTTGGGGAGGGAGCTGGGAGGACAGTAGTCTCTATGCCAAGGACAGACTACACTTGAGTGAGGAGGGGAAAGAAAGTGTTGAAACAGAGGATGGAGGAGTACATTGAGGAAGTAGGGAATTTAAACTAGGAGCGGGGGCTGGCAATTGGACAAGAGACATGCACAAACCACAGGTTGGGAAACCATATGAGCTTACCCCCCATAACAGTGACAAAGGACAAATGGCAAGTACTAGTGGTGGATGACCTAGGGGGATAGCAGAGGTTGCAGGACAATCTGGCAAAGCTTGAAATCTGGTCAGATACCTGGCAACTGGGGTTTAATGCCAAAAAGTGCAAGGTGCTGCATTTTGGGATGAAGAACCCAAGGAGGAGTTACCAGCTGGGGGGAGTGCAGCTAGCCCAGACAGAGGAGGAGAAGGATCTGGGGGGTGCTCGTTACAGGGTCAATTAACAACTCGGCACAATGTAGGAAGGCAGCTGCAAAGGCCAACAAAATGCTGGGCTGTATTGCAAGGGGTATATCCTCAAGGAGGGAGGAGGTGATTCTGCCACTGTATAGGTCATTAGTTAGACCGCACCTGGAGTACTGCATGCAGTACTGGTGCCCGTATCTGAAGAGGGACATTAAGTTACTGGAGGGGGTGCAGCACAGGGTGACAAAGATGATCAAGGGGCTGGGGGACTTATACGGGAGGAGGCTGAGGAGTTGAACATGCCTCACTGGAGGAGAGGAGGGACAGGGGACATAGATTGAAACCTTTAAGTGCGTGAAAGGAGTAACAAGACAGGTACAGAGGGGCTGTTCAAAGTAAGGGAGGGAGGGACACCAGGGGCCATGATATGAGACTGGAGGAGGAAGGTTCAGGAGGAGATGAGGAGACACTTTTTACAGAGAGGGTGGTGGCTGGGTGGAATGAGTTACCTGCAGAAGTGGTATCCAGTAGAACAGTGGACTGCTTCAAAATGGGATGGGACAGGACAAGGGGGAGGGTCTATGAAGGGGAAGGGTGGAAGGGAGGGGCAGCTGCAGAATAAGGGGTGCTAGCTGCACATTTGAGCAGACTTGATAGACCTCTAGGACTTTATCTGCTGGCAAATTTCGTATGTTCGTAGGAGCAAGAGACATCCCTCCACAGAGTTGTTGCGAGTTTACTAATTCCTCTTTCTGCTGGTTCACTTCAGCTGTTTTGGACTCAGTGTGCGATATGATCCCAAGGTCACAAGCAACACAGAGGCAGCCTAGGTAGGATATTTACTTTACTAAAATACTCATGCAGAATAAAAGTTTAAAAGACAGAAAAACAGGACAAACTGCGTTCAGGAAAAGAGCACTAAATCATAAACTATTTTAAGACGCAAAACAGTTCCTAACAATATCTCATGTTAATTACCCAGAGTAAACTATTGGAGGTAGAATGGTATATTTTAAGGAAATGCGCTTGAAAATGAATCAGCCTGTCCTGATTTGTAGGGAACTGCCCTGGGCAAACCAACCATCTGCAGACCAACTTAAAAAAATAACACAAAATAAACAAATGAAGAGATGAAAAAATAAAATCCCAAGTGTGAGTGGAGGACGGAATGAGCCACAAAAAGAATCACTTGGCAGAGTGAAATAAGCAGAGCAACTGACTGTGCAGCGGCTGAAGGTGATAGGACCTGGGACAGTGTTGGGTAACCATGTGTACAATTGAATACCGCTACCCTCCAGTGTATGATGAATGCCATGCTGTCTGGAATCACAGAACCGGATACAAATGAAGATAAATGTTGGGGATTCTAACCCTCCTCTGCCTGGGTCATTTACAAATATCACGCCAGGTGTCTGACCCATTTAAAAACATTTTTCATAATTTGTTATGCCAGTTATTCAGCCGGGACATTCCAGTCGAATCCCACTAATCCCTCGGGAGTTATGGGATACAGGTGCTCTCTCACTAAACCCTGGAGTACTAGCTGTTTAAGGCTGAATGGAGAGCTACGAAGCCTCAGCTATCTGCTGTGGAATTGGGATGCAGTAACCCTGTCAACCAAGTCAGCCTATTACATTCAGTGCATCTGTCAGCCTAGTCAGAGATATCAAGATTCCATATACATGGGACAGGACTGTGCAATCAGTCTTTTACTGCAGCCAAAACATGTTCAGAAAGGCAAAAGAACAAACTCACGCCATAGGCGATTAAAAAACAATTAGAGGCTAGATGGCCTAGAACACTGCCACTTGCTATGTTGGCAACCCCAGTTGAGGAACAGAATAAGGTCACTTGGGGGCTAGCTGCAGGAAGGAAGATTGAGCGTTCTCCAAGGACAGCTCTCCTCCTGGGGGGGTTGGGGTTGTTGCTACCTGTTGCTTTACTGACACCTGGTGGAGGCCAGATAGCAGCACAGTGGGTGCACATGGGAGGGGCAGCCACCAGGAGCCAGGCACGCCAGCACCGGGGGAGAGGTACCAAGAGCTGAAGGGAAAAGCCCAGGTCTGCTGTTGCCCTGGCAACCCCCTGCAGGCATATGCATGACTGACAAGGCAGATCACCTATCATTACCATGGTTCTGGGCCAGCAGTGAATAATCACTAAGTTCATGAGACGGTCAATGATGGCTCTGGGAGGGTGACCTCAGGTGAGCTAGGGACGAGAAAAACCTTGATTAAAAAAAAAATTAGAGGCTATTTTTCAAGATTTACAAGGCACGTTTACACTACCTTGCGTTGCATAGTGTTTTATTCTCTGTCGCTCCACCTGCTGCGGTGTTAACTCACATTTACACTACTGGCTCCCATATTGGTGTCAGTGTGCTTCTGGAGTTTTGCACTGCATTTCTGGCAGCACCAAGACCAACAAATTGCTAGGTAACCAAGAGCCGTTCAGAGGCAAGGGTGCCAGTGACAAAAATCAGTACAATCCTTTGAAAAAGCCTAACTGGTAAAAAAAAAAATCACAATTTGCTGGTAGCCACTGTGTTGGTTGTTACTCTTGAAGGACTTGGAATAAAACTAAACACTTGTAAGATATCCTTACTTGCCTTTTTCTTGCATCTTTACAAAAGTCAAAGTGTCCTTAAAATACATAAGGAAGGGGGTAGGTGTGCCATGACTTTATCCATAACCAACAAATTGCTGCCCCCCCCCCAAAAAAAAATATTTAACAACACTGCGGAAGAGATGGCTTTAGACCAGCTTAAAAATGAATGAGCAACTAATAACCTAAGACTCTTCAGACTGTGCCTCACCTTACATCCACCCACCCTGCCAGTCCTGTTAGTCTGAAAACCTGGAGGTGCCCATCTAATTGATGCATCATCTTGTTTTCAGCTGAGTTCCGCTTCTACCCATACCACAGCTGAGTGGAGTGAAACACTGCAAGTTTAAAGTATTTTTTAAACTTACACTAAGTATTTGGCTCCTATGGGGGACTGAATATGTGATCACTGGGTTTCCAAACCACTGCTGTACCCAAGGGTCATGAAATCACTCCCCACACCAGTGGATTAGGCTCATTTGTGATGTTGGCTCTGTTGTACACAGGATGGGTGGTCTGCCCTATAAGCAGGGGTAATGTACTTCTGATGAGACATTATACCAAGGTTCCTTCCACCCAAGGCTGGTAGAAGATAAAAATTCCATGGCACTTTACAAAAGAATTGCCTGTCTCACTAAAACAGCATCTACTCAGCAACTCCAGTGATGTAGCAGCAGTGCACTGTGTCATGTTTGGCTGCTCAGCTAATCCTGGATCAGCAGCCCGGTTGGCTGCTCAGCTGATCCTAGATCGGTTCGGTTGGCTGCTCAGCTGATCCTGGATCAGCCCAGTTGGCTGTTCAGCTGATCCTGCATCAGTCCAGTTGACTGCTCAGCTGATCCTAGATCGGTTCGGTTGGCTGCTCAGCTGATCCTGGATCAGCCCAGTTGGCTGTTCAGCTGATCCTGGATCAGCCCAGTTGGCTGTTCAGCTGATCCTGGATCAGTCCAGTTGGCTGCTCAGCTGATCCTGGATCTGCCCGGTTGAGTGCTCAGCTGATCCTGGATCTGCCCAGTTGGCTGCTCAGCTGATCCTGGATCTGCCCAGTTGGCTGCTCAGCTGATCCTGGATCAGCCTGTTTGGCTGTTCGGCTGATCCTGGATCAGTCCGGTTGGCTGCTCACCTGACCTTTGATCATTTCCACCAATAAACTGATCCTGGGGCAGTTATGGCCCACTACTTATGGGCACAATCTACCAGCATCATTACAACATGTAGCATCCCCCACTGCTGCAATGACACGGCACAGGCCTTCTCAGGTACAAATGAGGGAAAACAATTACCTGTCACTCAAGTGTCAGACATAACTGGAATGTTATTATCTTACGCCAATTAAAAAAAAAAAAAAGAAATTTACATCCAAGTTATCAAAAACTGCAAAAGGAGCTAAGAAAATAAGGTGGTGATTTCACCAGTGTTCAGGAATGGAAGTATACATTAATAGGTAAGGTGAAAACTAAACTCCCCATCACACACCACTGCAGAGATTGGCGAATTTCTCAGAAGATGCAAGAGATATGAAGGAGGGGGAAGGGGAATCTGTACCACTGGTTACGCAATGTAAATTTTGTATAGGTGTACTTGCCAGTTCAGTGAAGCAGCAAATGCTAGGCTCTTCATTTAAATGACACAGACTGGAGTAAAAATAGTTACCTCCACTTCTCCCCAATAAGGTTTTCAGCATCCCTTGACAGCACTGTGGCTTGGAGATGGCAGCTGAATTTTCATCACCGCTGATCCGCCTAGTCTGCTTTCCTGCTGTCGTGGTAACTATACCCCAGAATGTGTTCAAGGTACTTATCCAGCTTTACCATAATCATCATCTATGCTGCATGCTTCCTGTGGTAAACTATTCCAAGAATGAACTACTCTCATAAAAAAAATGTTTTTCTTTACATCCTTTCTCGATCTCCCTCTTCTTCTGTCCCTGCTGTCCTGTGCTAATAAAAACTGACCTGACCCTTTTCCTGTCTGAACCTCACCATTTTGAATATCTCGACTGTATACCCATGTTACAGTCTTCTATTCTGCAACCAGAAGAGTAGCAGATTCTTAGGTCTATCCTCACATTTTATTATCCACCTACACATACCCCCCAAAAATCATCTTTGTACTGTAGAGCTCACCGCTGTACTTTTCCAATTCTCCTATACCTTTTTTGTATCGTGGGTTCACTATCTGCAACAAAGATTCCGTCGGGGGACCTTGCCCTATATAAGGGCACATCTGCAGGATAGGGACTTTGGCAGTACAATTCTCTCACATTAAACTTAGTCTTTTATTTTTCCTACTGCCACCACTCATTATCGTTTATGGCATCAATAGGCACTAGTTTCAACTGTCATCACGCAGCACTTCTAAGCCCAACAGATATACAGACATACAAGAGAAAGAACGAAGACCTTTGGGCCATAATCATTAATTTCCTTTTTACCTAGTAATATACAGTATCATTGTGGTGATGGAAGAGACTTGGGGTCCATTTCGTTTGCCAGCACTGCCGCATGGTAATGACTACACCAAATCTGACTACTTAACACAGGCATCCAAATGCTTCAGCCAGACTTCCATGCCTGCTCATGATGTCTAACCTGTGATGCCATTAGTTTTTTTCCTTTAGGTGCTTACTCAGCTTTTATTTAAAATCATACACTGTTTACGTCTCTATTACATTAGAAGAGACATTTTGAAGAACTTTCATGCCTGCTGTGTCTTCACTCCAACACGCCCTCCTACACACTCTACATTTCTCAGACCTGCATGCACATGCACAAAAGAAGGAAAGACCATCTTTGATCTATCTAGTTCTTTCCACAAGGAATTCAGTAGGCATAACCACAATGTTCTTTTTATTTATAACTTTTGACCAGGAAAGGCAACGTTTCCAGGTGAATGTTAGCGATGATACCAGGAAAACGTACTCTTCTTTGATAAGCACCATCTTGAGATCTTTTATTTTTCACCTGGACAGTGGACAGACATGTCTCATCCAAAGGACTGTTAGCTTTAGGCCAATACTACATTAGCATCAACTGGGTCTCTGCACTTGGAAATCTCGCATACCAGTTGCATCAGGCTGCAGATAATCTGATCTCATGCTCACCTGCAGCATTTTTGCCTGTTTTGAAGCACCGGAAATTGTGGTTAACAGCTGCGCTCATCAGATTTAAGATGAAGGCTAATCAAGTATTGCGTAAGCAAACTGGAGTATTAAAGATGCTACTTCTGCCTGCTCTGTGATGCTGAGCAGTTAGATGCCCATATAGCACGCTGGGGACAAGGGTACACATCAAGAGCCTGTGTTGTTTAACTTACTTTAGTAAAAAGATAGCTATCACAGTCCTGTTTGACAAGCGTAACAATTCTTTTTATTGCTCTCTTGCAGACTTCTCAATTGCTCTGTTGTTGCTTGTCCCCTTTTCCTGTATGACCATTTACATCAGACTGTGGAGTGCAATAGGGAACATAACAGTTAACTCAAACATTACAGTGCCAGGGACAAACGGTGTTAAGGTCATCATGGAGGGTGACGCAGTACCCGGGCAGAGGGTGATGCAGTGCTCGGGCAGAGGCTCTGCTCAGTCGGCCTGGTACACATCCAACAGAGGTCCCCTGCCTCCCCCAAAGGACCACCCTTTTGGGAGGTAAGTGGAAGGAGGTGAAAACAAGAAAACAGTCGACCTGGGCATGCTGAATGCTGATGCTCATGGCCCCCCCCCCCAATTCCATCTGCCTCCTTAGCTCAGTGACTTCACTACCCAGGCAGTCATCACTTTGTCCCAGAGGTGCTTCCTCCATGGCAGCAGGAAGGTGGGCCCCAGCAGAGATCAGCCAGAAACTAAGGGAAGGACAGAACACCTGGGAGCCAGCAGGTGAAAGGTTAAAAGTCATGAGGCGAGAGTGGTAGGCAGCAGGTGTGCTGAGGGGTGTGAAGGAGTGGGATACTGGAGGAACATGGGAGGGTCAGAAAAAAGACTGTTCCTTCAGCATTTAATTTGCTTAAGGTTCGTTTTGCATGCTTATGTTCACTGGTATGAAAACCGCACGAGTCTCTGCATAGCTTACCATCCAGTGAATGAGAAACTGGGTCACCATGGTTTCAGCCTTTAAACAGGAAGTCCGAATGCCAGAATTACAGTACTCAAAGGCCTTTCCTTCAATACTCTGAGTACTCGGACTTCCGGTGACGTCAGCAGCCTGAATGGCAGCCTAGAGCCATAGCTCCAGCCGGCCATAAACAAATCGATAGGCATCCGAAAGTATTTTAGATGCAATCGCCAGCAAAGCACACCAGATCGAAAGGGGGAAGCGCCAGGAACCCGCAGACGCCGGTCCAGAAGTTGCAATTAATGTTAAGTGCAGAAAAGGGACCGCGTCTTACGGGGCCTGGTGACGAAGAGGAGGCCATGAGGATGGAAGCGGACTCAGATGCGAGCAGCACACAGTTGGTGGAGTCCATTCTCCAAACAGCAAAAACGGTCCAGAAGATAGACGCCAACTTAACAGAACTGAAAGCCGACCTCCGAAAAACTGAACACAGAACGGATAAGGTCGAACTGGGTCTGACTGCAGCTCTGGAGCAGTCGGACCGTCACGATCGTCTCCTGCTGTTTCTTTTGGCGAGGGAAAGGGAACTCCGGGCCAAGATTGATGATCTGGAGGGGAGAAGTAGGAGACAAAATGTAAGAATTTACGGAGTACCAGAGGGAGCTGAGAATGGGGCCACTGATGTCACTACATTTGTTCAGAAAATGCTCATAGATCTGTTAAAATTACCTCCTGAAATTGATATCTCCATGGATCGGGCGCATCGCTCTCTCGTACAGCCCATGGGTCCTAATGCCCGCCCAAGATCATTCGTGGTAAAGCTCACCAGATACGCGGCAAAAGAAGAAATTTTAAAGAGAGCCTGGCAACAAAAAAAGATCATGTTTGGGAAGCACCGTATAACATTGGATAATGACTACATGGCGGAGGTACAAGAGGCTCGTCGCACCATGTGGTCCATTATCAAACAGCTTAGGGCCAGAAATTTAAAGGCGCAGATGCTGTTTCCCGCGCGCCTACGAGTGGAAACCAGGCAAGGCACCAGGACTTATGAAGACCTATTGGGAGCCAAGGGAATTCTGGAGGAGGTTGGAATCAACGTCCCTGGGATTGAAAAAGAAAAATTAGAGCAGGAGCTGAAACGCGCGGCCTGGTCGTTGGCACGGAAGGGTCTGGCACGCCAGGCGAACTCGCAGAGCACCAATTTAAGAGCAGATGTCACAGCTATGCTCAAGCCTTACCTGGCAGCGGTACAGCTGGCTGGACTGGCTTTGGGTGAGGCCCCCGGAACAGACGCAAGCATTCAAACAACGACTCCTTCAACGGACACTGCACATATGGACTGAAGGGTAAAAGGGATAAGCAGAGAGGCAAATAGCTGGGACTAATAGCTGATGGGGATCCTACCATACAAATGGCAGGTGGAGACTTCTATTAACAAATGAAATTTCGGAGAGACTTGGTGCCTGAGCTGGGGATAAGGGAGAGTGCGTATTGCTGGGTGAAAGGGGGGGTTAAGGCGAGGATAGGGATATTCCTCTCGCTTGGTCTTTCCTCCGCTGTGTCTTGATGGAGTGCTTCCTTGGTACTCTTGGGGCAGGCTGGGGATGGGGGAAGCGGGGGTACTTGGGTTGACTTAAAGGGCCGGCCTGAAAGAACATAGGGGTCAGCACTCTATGACTACGCAAGAATCCTTACTGCAAAAATCAGACCCATGAGGAGGAATGACAGTGCTGCTTACTCCATATGTCAAAATGGTTAAACTGTCAACACTGTTCTTTTGAGCCTCCGTGGCCTTGGGGATTACTTCATGGGCCTGGCACTTCATGGAAGGAAATGGTGTATTTGGACACCTTTTACACGGGAGCCACTCAAGTTTCAGACCCCATTGGGGTTGGTTGGGGGGGAGGCTTCTTTTCTGGTAGAGGACATGAAGGGAGGGGGAGAGAAAAACTAACTGAACCGGGTTAATAGTGGTAGGCTCCAGCATCTTACTGACTGAAGATAGGATTCCTTACTGGTTGTTTTTTCTTGTGTGACCCGGTGGGACGGGGTAGCATTGGGAAGGCAACAATGGCGGTCCTTCGGGAAGTGCAGGAGGAAACTAAAAGGGCCACACTTGGGGGGACTTGACCCATATTTTTAGAAGGGGAGGGAGGGATGGGGATGGGTGGTAACTAGCTCAGGGGATAGGGTCTCCTCAGACTGCCGTTTAATTAAGGATGGCTGGAGGGTTGGTAGCTCTCACATGTTGATAGTTTGGGATGATATGGGCCATTCTTTTGGTAGTGCTGATGTCTGTCTTACCTCTGGGCACTGGGCTTAGACCCGAGAATGGTGCCACTAAGAGGGTTTGCCCGGAACAGCATACAGGGCAAAGTGTCTCAGAAGAGTCACAAACCAGTCTTGCCGAGTGGTGGCGGACTGACCTTGGAAGGTGGGGTATTTTAAGGAGGGTTAATGTCTTCCCTCGAGGGTACACAGCCTTAATACAAAAGGTTTTAGAAGAAAAGATAATGGGGAAGAGGATTGTTTGTTCCTACTCATTGAAAGATGCAATTTTACTGTTGGAAGTTGTGAAGTTTGATTTATTGGTTTCAATGTTTCAAGAGGTTGAGAATTACACACCTCTGTTTGGGAGGGAGGGTAGTACACAGGTTTTTAAGTACACCCAATTAGTCTGGCAGTTTAGTGCCAGCAGTTTTCTATTATTGGATAGTTATCAGGTATGGCACAAAGTTGTTTTAAAGATAATGTACAACACTAAGGGGGGGGGTGTGTGGAGCAGTCCCGGGGCAGGAAGAAAATAAACTGATAAAAGAGATGTGGGGTGGGTTCCTTGGATGCATTAGGATTTATAAAAAATGGAAGGTCTGGAAGAACCTGAAATATGGATAGAGCCACTCCCAAAATCAGTTCTTTTAATGTAAATGGCATAAATCATCCTGCCAAGAGAAAACGACTTCAGCAATTCTTGAAGAGGCAGAAATGTCAAATTCATTTTTTGCAGGAGACTCATTTATCCCTGGAAGAGGCCTTAAAATTAAAGAGTAGGGCATTTCCGGTTGTGTATCATGCGTCACTTGCAAAGGGAAGGAAGAGAGGAGTTGCGATATTACTGTCGTCCTCTCTCCCATTTGAGGAGGAGGAGGTAGTGGTGGATGCGGGGCGCGACGGTACGTAATGGTGGTGGGAACTGTTCAAGACCTGAAGATAACTCTGCTAAGCGCTCACGCCTCCCGGGTTCAGATGTGGGCTTTTTTGCGGAGTTATTCAAATTAGTTGCAGAAAAGGCCAAGGGAGTGGTGATTGCAGGTGGGGACTGGAATGTAATTATGAATAGAACATTTGATACAACATCAGGTATTCCGGCACCCAGGGACAGACTCTCCAAAGTTTTGAGGAAGCTCATGAGGGATACTGGCTTGGTGGATGTTTGGAGGGAGAAATACCCTCTGGCACGGGACTATACATATTATTCCCCAAGATATAAAATTTACTCCAGACTGGACATGTTCTTCACATATAATAAAGACTTGGCGGTTTTTGAGTCGGTCTGGGTAGGCTCTGAGAGCCTATCAGATCATAAAGCTATATACGCACAAATCGACCTTCGGTTGCCTAGGAAACCGACACATTGGAGACTGAATGTTAGTTTGCTTAGAGATGAAGAAATTAAGGGGGAAGTGTGGGATATAATAAAGCAAACCATGGAAACAAATGACAATACAGAGGTCACACCTCAGATCTTATGGGACACTGTGAAAACTATGATCAGGGGTAGACTTATTGCAATAGCTACATACAAAAAGAGAGAGAGAGGTAAGCAGAGAGAGCAGCTAAGCCAGGCACTTAATAACCTAGAGGGGCAACAGAAAATAAAATTCTGCAGGAGGAGAGAAATAGAAATAAAAGAAATCAAGCAGAGACTCCAGAGATTACAGCTCTTGGAGACTGAGAAAGCACTTATTTATACAAAACAGGCCTACTATGAGGGAGGAGCGAGAGCTACCCGCTTCTTGGCATATAGGCTGAGACAGCAGGCTGCCAGGGCAAATATCACGGGTCTCCGTAATTTGCATACTGGTTCTGTCTCACATAAATGGGAACAAACAGCAGAAACACTAGTCACATTTTACAGCTGCCTGTACCGACCTCAGTCCACCTCACATACAGAGGGGGCCTCAGGATTCCTGAACTCCCTGAACTTGCCAAGTCTCACAGAAGATGAAAGGAAGAACTTGGAGCGCCCAATTACTCAGCAGGAGATTTCTGACACAGTAAAAGACCTTAAAACAGGTAAATGTCCAGGGCCGGATGGGTTTGGGGGGGGGAGTTATATAAAACATTCAAGGCGGAATTAACCCCTATACTTCATACAGTTTATAACCAGATATGGTCGGAGGGAGAAGTAATTCCCCCTTCGTGGAACTATACTACTATAACGGTCATCCCGAAAGAGGGTAAAGACCCAAAGGAATGTGGATCATATAGGCCAATCTCCCTACTTAATGTAGATTATAAGATTTTCACAGCCATAATAGCCAAGAGAATACAGCCGCTTATTACAAGATTGATCAATCCTGATCAAACAGGCTTCGTAGAAGGCAGACAGGCACCGGAAGGAGTGAGAAGAACCATAAACATAATTGATATTATTAATAAAACATATCCGCCTGTCTTATGAGTTTAAGACGCTGAAAAGCGTTCGATCAAAGTCAGTTGGAGCTTCTTATTTTGGTCCTTAAAAATGGGCTTCCGTCACTGTTTCTGGAAGTGATTAAGGCCATTTACGCCTCACCACAAGCCTATGTAAGGGTGAATGGGGGCATCTCAGGAGGTTTTGCCTGGGAAGGGGTACCAGGCAGGGTTGCCCGTTATCCCCCCTCCTTTTCGATTTATACATTGAGCCGCTGGCTCAGGCCATCAGGGAGACAAAAGGGGTGGAAGGGGTAAGGGTAGACGGGCAGGAACACAAAATTTCATTGTATGCAGACGATGTCCTTTTATATATTACTAATCCAGAGGACTCACTCCCCAAAATTTGGGCTATTATAGACAAATTTAGCCAATATTCAGGGTATACTCTAAATAAAAACAAAACGGAAGTTCTAAAATTCTATTACAACCCCTCTCCTCAAGTTAAGCAACTCTTAGATGTGAATTGGAACAGAGGGAAAATGAAATATCTGGGGGATTCAAATTCCAAAAAACCTGGCAATGTTGTTCTCGGCTAATTATGACCCAACTGTATCCCAAATTAGACAGGACATTGTGAGGTGGAGGACCTTACGGTTCCCTCTGTACTCAAGAATACACTCGGTCTCAATGAATGTTCTCCCTAGATTCCTGTACCTCTTTCAGTGTCTACCAATAAAAATTCATAAGAATCAGTTCCAGATATGGCAAAGGATGTTGACAAACTTTATCTGGGACAATAGGAAGCCAAGAATCAAGAATACTATAATACAGTCAAATAAGAGGGAAGGGGGCAGAAATGTTCCCAATCTGGAGGATTACTTCCTGGCTACACAGCTAAGATGGGCCCTCCTGTGGTCAGCCAAAGCCTATAGTGCACGATGGAAAGCACTAGAGGAGGCTCTGACGGATGGGGTTCCCTTGGGGGGGGGAGGCCCTGGATATCAGGGACTCGCATAATAGACAAGAACATCCCACTTATGACAGTACAAAACATGCTAGGATCTTTAAAATGGCTGTGGGCTAAACATGCTTTAGAAGAGGAGCTATGGCCCCTGAAATGGATCGCCTGGGACCCGGATTTTTCCCCATCTAAACATGACCTTACCTTTAAAAGATGGGGAAGAATGGGGCTCAATTCCTTCAGTCATTTCCTGAAGGGGGATGATGTGGTGGAATTCAATCAACTTAGGAAGGATTTCTCTGAGACAGGCGGATTACTTTAGATATCTACAAGTCAGGTCTTACATAAACCAGAAACAACATTCACACATTCGAAATAAAGACGCTCCAAAGCTTCTGCAAATCATAGAGAAAACCCTCAACTCTGGGAGAAATAAGGGTCTGATCTCAGGAATTTATGGAGCCTTGAGAGATAGAGGGGGGAACAAGACTCTACAGATTAAGCTTAGATGGGAACAAGCGATAGGGGAACCCCTTGAGGACAAGGAATGGGAATCTGCTCTGGCTTTACCATGCAGGACCACATCGTCCCCATTGTGGAAAGAGTTCGAATGGAAGGTCAGACTGAGATTTTTCATTTCACCAAAGATACAGATCAAATGGGATAAGAAGGGTTCAGGTCAATGTTGGCGGGTTGTGGGGCTTTGAATGCAAACCATCTGCATATTTTCTGGTTGTGTCCGATCCTGGGGAATTTTTGGTCGGCGACTGAACAGAAGATGAGACAAATATTTGACATTCAATTTAGGTTGGGCCCCAAGCACCTCGTACTGGGAGTCAAACCAGAGGAACTTAGGGGGGCAGATAAAGGCTATCTGTGGAACATATTAATTACTGCAGCGCACAAAGTCATAACTAAGAGATGGCTGGCACCTTGCTCTCCGACAGTCCAAGAATGGGAGACAATTATTAAAGAAATTACGGATATGGAGGAAATTACATATAAAATAAATGGGAGGATACAGGTCTTTACAAGGCGGTGGTCTCCCTGGCTACTGGATGGAACCTGAGGAACGACAGATGGGATGGGGGAAGGGGAGTAGGAGGGGAATGGAGAAATACCTTGTTCGGATAGCAAGGGTGTGGTGTTCCCCCGGGGCTGCTCCTCACAAAACAAAAGGATATCGGTGATGGTATAATATGGTCTCTGAAATTGATGAGAGATAGACTAAGACATTATTGTAAATTACTAAGTGGTAAAACAGAAACAACCATATTGTTAGCTGAAACTGATGTCACTGATGTAAAACATTTCGGTTACTTGTGCCATGATATGCAATAAACGTGAATTTAAAAAAAAAAAAAAAAATACTCCGAGTACTCTTCAGGCACCTACTCTCTAAGCGTTCTCTAAGAATACTGATGTTGAAAACTTACAAAGTTGGAAAATGAGGAACTTTTTTTTTCAGCTCACTCTTGGATGACAAAGTTCTCTCTCCTGAATAGATAAAAAAAAAAAATAATCTAGAAACAAGAAAACTGTGCAGTGTAACAGATAGCTTTGCCACCAATCAGTCTGTCAACACTTGGCAAGTTGGAAGCCTAGGGAAAAGAAGATGACAGATTTACACTATTTGTTTCACTTGAATGCAGTGTCTTACAAGGCTCTGAAAATGCACTTGAACCCCTCGCAACTGACAATCCGAACTTCTATCAATGTTGACTGGTGGAGGCTGACGTGCTTGCAACCATTTGTGTCTTCATTAGGCCCTTTTAGATGAGAGGAAGAGAGGCGGACCATGCTCAAGTGAATCCCCTTAGCTTGCATCAATTTTACCCACCATTGAAGCTGGTGTAACCCTGATGCGATCTAACTCCATCTGAGCAGTTCAGACAGATTGCTTAATGAGGCTGGGCAAAACAAAAGCTAAATTAGCTCTGTCAGGAGGAGGAGGAGGATATGGGGGGGCTTGCTTACACAAACAGATTTAATTGACTCTACCAAGTATCCAGCATACAGTAGTTTGCCAATAAATGGAAGGACAGAACACCAGCATTTGCATATGATCCTCAACAACCCCTGCCTCGTGCACTAACCCCATAATTTCCATCTTAAATAGCGCAGTATGCATCCCAATACTGCCCTTTTTCTAATGCAAATTATCTGTGGCGGTGGTGAGGATACAAGATGAAGAAGAAATGTACAATTTTGTAGCAGTTGGTATCAGAACCGTCTCATTTCTGTTAACAATCCTGCGGTTTTCATTAATGTTTTTAATACGCTAATTTGACAGCTGCAATTAAAGCTGCACTGCCTCCTCATTAAGGCATAATGAAGGGATGGGTGGGAGGAAATTGATAAACAGTGCATGCCAGCATTAACTCCGATAAGGAGGCAGGGCTCCCTGTCACAGCTAATATGCATGTGCATTATTTAAACTAGGTGGCAAACACATGGTTTGCCCTAACCTGTGGAATCTCCATAGGTTCCCTGTGTGGCATGGAGATAACCTTAGCACAAGTCTTTGAAGATGCATTCTAACATACAGTAGTAACATAATAATGTCAGGTTTGAAGGGACTCTAGATCCATCATGTCTGTCCCTCGACTCATAAGCAGAAATTTATAAGCACACTGTGTAAACCATATACTAATTTATAGGGCTTCACTACTTACTCTCCAGGTTTCCCTGTAGTTCTCCAAGCAAAAATCTGTCCAGGCTTACTATGAAGACCAGTAATGTCTTCAAAACAATTCTTAAGGCACAATGAACCAGGTAGTCATCATAAATGAGCTGCAGACCCCCCCCCCCGAAAAAAACAAACAAACATCGAGGACTTAAGCAGGGAAGGGTATCAGTGCCATCTGTGTGCAGGCAGCAACTTAGGATGTGATGTCTGACTTGAAGTTGCATCCCCCCTTCCCTGAGATGCACTGCGCACTACCAATGGATGCTGCTGTTTTGGCGATACCTCTCCAACACCCACTTTTCCCTTAATTGCCCCCGACCATCACAACTCAGTGATCAGCACAGCCTTCACAGCAGACACCAATGCCTCAGCCACTCCTTAGTCATTCCACGGTAGGTGCAAAAATGTTGAACAGCAGTACCCTCATTCCGTGACGCACCCAGTCACCAGCCAGTCTCAGCATTAGATTCTGGGGCTCATAGGTGAAGCCAGATCTCTCAGGTGGCCTCGGTGCTGCCATGCAACTAGACTAGTCAACAACGGTGATTCTTAAGGCATGTTTGCATGACCTACTGTCCCACTGCACTGTCTGCATCATTCCCACCTCTGTGATGCAGCTGCACGCCTGCACTACTGCCTCCTGCATCACTGCAGATTTAAGCAGTTGTGTCCAACTGTATTTCCAGCATTCTGTACATCTGCAAAATGCACCGGAAACACAGTTGTGGACCCTTGGCCCCACATCTCCCAAAACTCACAAAAAGGATAACTCTAGTACGTCTAGTTTCAGTGCACAAATTATTAGTCAATTTGCCTTCCACTACAAGGATCTTTAACAGATTCTTTATTTGGGATGTAGATTTGAGCGCACTTTAGGACACAGAAGTGAACTCTCCATCAGCTGAGAGTTGTGGAAATAATCAAAATGAAATCCAGATGCTGCAGCCATGCAGATGGCGTATGACTCAACTTTCTGAGGAACACGATTGCGGTTGTGACTGTCAGTAAGGCTCTAAACTCTTGTGCAATGATAATCTTCTGAATGCAGGTGGGGGAAGGGGCAGAGTGCCATGGGGCTGAGCAGCATGTTTCCATGCTAGCAAAAACCACATGCACCAGCACACAATACCACCAAAAAAAATAAATAAATCACTCCGCACCACAATGGAGCAACTTAGAACGCTCCGGTAGCTGCTTAAGCAACCGGATTTGCACTGCTGCAACGCACAGTTCAGGTAGTGTAAAAGCAACTTCACTTGGTGCTAAGATCAATGGGTCACACCAGTGACTTTTTAATCAAGAGGAGAAGAAAACACAGATCCAGCATTCAAACTGGGTTAGGAGCTGGGGCCGCAACTGAGGACATTGTGCTAATGGAGTCAGAAAGTCATGTTACACTCATGTGTACATATGGGGAGGGGAGACATCATCACATTTCATCCTACGTCAGTGCTTTTTCTCAAACTAGGAGCTCCAGCCTGTTCCAGGGAAAGCTTAAGCAAGCGCCATAAGAAAAATTTACTCACTGTAATAATTCTATTTCTTCCAAGGGGTCCTTTAGCATCGGTAACAATAGCAGTAAGCCTACCAGGTTGAACTGCCTTGTAGGTGGAGCCATGAATATTCATTAAAATACAGTGGCCAATCAGAATCAAGCAGGAAGCTGTGCTGCGTGCAAAAAGCTCAGAGGGCTTCAGAATTTTTTCGAAGACGAAAGGAGAACAATGACTAAAAGAACTGTGCCAACAGGCTTTAAAACCATGCAACAGCATAAACTATAGAAAGATTATGATTAACCATTAACATGCTCTAAAAACAATCTAAAAAACTGAACAAATTTGGCAAAAAGATAAAGAAGCGGAGCCCTCTTAATGTAGGTGCCTGGGAGGCAGGGTGGGAGGTTACTGATGGTAAAGGACCTCTTGAAAGAAACAGAATTACTATGGTGAGCAATTTTTAATTCTCACCCCAAGAGTCCTTTAGCATCAGTAACTATAGCAGACTACAAAACAGAACAGTTGGGAGGCAGGTACAGAATCTACTTAGGGAAGAGGCTATGTAGGACCGCCCTGCCAAATTTGGCATCAGACCTTGACTGTACATCCAGGTAGTAATGCTTTATGAATGTGTGTAGTCTCTTCCAGGTAGCTACTTTGCAGACCTCTAGCAAGGAGATGTCCCTTGCAACTGCCACAGAGGCAGCAGTGCCCCTAGTAGAGTGGGCCTTGAGGGGGCTATTTGCCAGCTTTGGCATAACATAAGTGAATACAGAAAACTATCCAGAGACAGACAGTTCTCTTGGTGGCTGGTTTCCCCTTGCCCACCTCACCACAGGTGAGGAAAAACGGAGTAGAGGAGATCTGACCTTTTGGATCCTCCATGTAATAGGACAAAGCTCTCCTGACATCTACGCTGTGAAGCCTTCTTTCCCCTGGAGTTGAACTGTCATTGAAAAAGACAGGGAGAGTAATGGACTGGGTTAAGGTGGAACTCAGGGACCACCTTGGGAAGGAATTTCCTATTTGTTCTGAGCTCTACTTTGTCCTTATGGAGGACCATGTAGTTAGGCTCAGGGCAGAGTACTTGCAGTTCTGAAATCCTTCTTGCAGAAGTGATAGCCACTAGGAATACTGTTTTCTAGGTAATGTACTTAATGTGGGGCTCCATGAACTTAGCAATGCAGAGGTTAAGGTCCGAAGGGGGAACAGGTTCCCTAACTGGGGGCTGAAAATGAAGGAGGCCCTCGAAGAACCTTTTGAAAATGGGCCTAGAAATGATAGACTTTTCTTTCCCAGTGGAAAGGTAGGCTGAAATTGCAGCTACGTGAAGCCTCAAGGATGAGGCCTGATGATTGCAGATTAACTAAATAGTCCAAAAGGGAAGAGAGAGAGAGGCCTTCGGAGGGTCTATTCTTTTTCCTTTGCACCACACAAAATCTTTTCAATTAACTGCATAGGTTTTCTTTGTGCTTAGCTTTTGAGCCATGCAAAGAATTTTCAGAACTTGTTCTGAATACTGTGTATCTGGGAATTCTAGCTCAAGAACCAGGCTTTGAGGTGAAGGGATTCCAGGTCTGGATAATTCACCCTTACATGTGGTAGGGTGAGGAGACAACGAGTCTGAGGAAGTTGAATCGGCGTCTTGTGGGACATGGCCAGCAGGCGAGGATACCAGGCTTGCCCTGGTCAGTCTGGCACTATGAGGATTATGGCTGCAGGGCAGGCTGATCCCAGAGCTTCAGTAGCACTCTGTGTAACAGGGGAAATGGAGGGGAAAGCATACAGAAAATTCCTCGTCCCATTCAAACTAGTGCATCTGCTGGGAGAGTGCCCATTGCTGGGGGTCTACAGCAGTACAGAGGAAGCTGGTAGTTGAAGTGGGATGCAAACAAGTCCACCTCTGGTGTGCCCCACCTCCTGAAGACTGTGGCAAGGACTTTTCTGTTCAGAGTCCATTCATTGTGACCGTGGCTGATGCGGCTCACAGCATCTGCCAGGGTACTGTTCTTGCCTGGGAGGTGAATGGCAGAGAGACTCGCGTCCAGGGAATAGGCCAGGGAACAGATTTTCATGGCCTCTGTGCACAGGTCAGTAGACCTCGTGCCACCCTGTTTGTCTATGTAAAACATAGCAGTGGTGGTGTCTGTTCTGATCTGAACAGTGTGTCTCTTGACCTGAGGGGCGATAGCTTTTAGTGCCACGTACACAGCTCTGAGTTCCAGAAGATTTACGAGGCTTTTGGACTCCTTTGGCGTTCAAGTGCCACTGACTGAAGAGCTGAAAGGGGATGCCCACTGAGAGGTTTTCCTCTTCCTTCCACCAGTCGAGAGCTTGAAGCAGTGTTTTTTGTCATTGATACTGGCTTGGACAGAGAATTTTTCCTTTGTGACCAGTGGGCTCACAAATGATACTGAATGCCCCTCATTTGAAACCTTACCCCTGGGACCACAGCTGTCATGAAACCTTGTGGCCCAGGAGTTGTAGAAAATGCCTCGCAGGCCTTGGCTGGCCTAGTAAAAAAGAATTTGCTGCAGTCAGAAAGTTCTGATTTCTGTCCTGGGGAAGAAATGCTTTTGCCTGCTAAATATCCAAGTCTGCTCCTATGACATTGAGGAGCTGAGAGGGTTCCAGATGGCATCTTTTTTCATTGATTAGAAGCCCCAAAGAGGACAGAGTTTGTCTTGTGCAGTTTAGAGCCTCTCTGACTTGCCGAGGGGTCTTGCCCACTATAAGCCAGTCGTCCAGTTATGGAAAGACTGAGATACCCTGCTTTCTCAAGTGGGCTGCCACTACAGACGGGCACTTCGTGAATACTCTGGGAGCAGAGGTGAGGCCAAAGCAGGAGGCAGTATAGTGCAGAGGTTTGGGGCTCTGAGCTGCAAACCTGGAGACCTGGGTTTGAATCCCACAGCCCCCACTTGCATACTGTGTGACCCTGAGCAAGTCAATTAACTTCCTTGTGCTCCCAGGTCACACCTGGAAACAAGCATCAACTTAGTGTGCCTTTCCTGGTTAAACAATTTCCCCTTTCTTTTCCAAAGGGCATGGTTGCAAACTGGTAATGGCCTGAATGCAGCCTGAACCTCAGAAACATTCTGTGGGACTGCCTTATTGGTGTGTGAAAATAGGTGTCCTTGAGATCCAGGGAGGCTAGACAGTCTTCCTGCTGCAGAGAGTGTATTACCATCTAAAGGGTAATCATTTTGAATTTTGGTTTGAGTAGGTGCCTGTTTAGATATCTGAGGTCTAAAATAGGTCACCATTCCCCATTTTTCTTTAATGTCAGGAAGTATCTGGAGTAGATACCTTTTCCATGCTGTGAAAGAAGAACCCTCCCCACCACTTTGGCTGATAACAGAGTCTTTACCTCCAGTTCCAACAGGTATCTTTCTGCTGGGGAAAGTTTTTTTTTTTTTGTAGATTCTATTTTTGTGCCCGCTGACAGGGGCATCTCTCGGGGCTAGCTCACACAACCTGTACCTTAACTGCCCGTCTGAACCACCTTCCCCGAAAGAAGTATTGGGTTCAGGACCCCCGACTCTCCGGCTCCCTGTGGAGAGGCCAAGGGTTCCCAGGGTAGCATCGGGGACCATGGCCGACACTGGATGTGTAGGGCCTCGGTTACCAGAGGGTCACTGTCGCCTCATCCGGATGACAGGGGTTTTTCTAACTTAAGCTCCTCCCTCCCCACTGGAGCTTGGACATGCAGTGACGTCTCTGGACATCCGCTGCAGCTCCAACCCCTCTACTTGCAGTCCTGCCTCGTGTAGTACCTCTGGTTACCACCAGGAGCTGCTGACAGTGCGGGCAGATCCTGGATCCCCCCCCCCCCCGAGAGAGGAGAGCTGTCCACAGACGATCGATCCTCTCTCTCCCCTGTCAACCCCCGATGGCCCCGGCTTGCTTCCGAACCCAGGTCACCGGTGTGGTGTGAGGTGTGCCGTCCAGCGCCTCAACCCTCAGCGCCACTGGGCTGGCTGGGGAAAAGGGGTTTTGACAGAGCCGGACCCTGAAGGGCAGGAAACTGCTTGAACTGTATGGGTAGACCTTCTTCCACTACCTCCAAGACCTACTTGTCTGTAGTGATGTGGGTCCAAGCTTGGAGGTAGTGGGAAAGCCTGCCCTCTACTGGAGGGGGGGGGGGGTGACCTGATTGCAGAAGTTAGGACTTAGACTGTGTGGCAGGGGCAGGAGTGGTGGCAGCTCTCCTCTGACCCGTCCTGCCTCTTCCCCTGAAACAACCTCTCATTTGAGAGAAATCCAAAGGCATGTGCACAGGACAGAATGCCCTGGAGAAGTAACCCTTGCCTCTGTTACCCATAGGTTTAGACTTCTGGGATGTAGAGACTTTCTGCTTGGCTGCTTTACTTTCACAGGTGGACTTGTACTCCTCCACCTTTTTCATGTATGCTTCAGTTTTGTCCCCAAAAAGGGAATTCTTTAAACAGGGAAGTCCATACTTTTCGACTGGGTGTCCTGTGTTACATTAGTTGTTCGCAGCCAGGCAAAATGTCAGAGAGAGTCTGAGCCATGACCCTTGCTGCTGTATCATTAGTGTCTGCAGCCATGTGAAACTGGTATTTGGTGGCTTCCAGACCAGATTTCACAGTTTTTTTATTTTTTTTTTATTTTATTTGTTACAGGAGAGAACATACATTCCACTTTTCATAGTAGAGTTTGCGTTACAGATTGATATACATAGCTCAAGAAAGAAAATACAATTTTATATAGCAACTGTTCATTTTAAGTTTAACCAATAATTCTGTGCTGCAGAGTTGCTAATGAGTTGTTGTCACTACTAAATATGGAGTGGGAGAAGGTCTCTATGTTGTTCTGCATTCTGTAGAGGTAGTGGGGTGGGGGGAGTATTCTGCTTCTGTTATTCAGGAATAAAAAAGGGAAAAAAGAAGTTCATTCCAATTTGGTACCCCAATGAAAGATAATAAAGACAACATTTTTCAAGAATGGGCTGAATGGAATATCAGGATACCCGGGAGCCCTTATGGGACAATATCGTTGCAGTCGTCCAAGATGTGGAGAAGCCAAGGAGTCCACTTATTCATTAATGTCTCTAACTTGTTCTGGAGTTTAGCTGTCATCTGCTCCATTTTGTAAACATCATATATTGTATTTTCCCAGTCCACCACTCTCGGAGCCTCCCCCTTCAGCCAGAATCTGGTTATTACCTTCTTCGCTGCTCCTAGTAATACACAAAGTAAGTATATCTGGTGAGGGTTTTTGAAGTGTTGCGGAAAATGTAATAGAAGCACCATGTCTGGGTTTAGGGCTCCAAGTTATAGGAATAAGGAGCGGAGCTGGTCATTCACCTCCTGCCAGTAAGGAGCTAAAACTGTACATGACCAGAAGATATGGGTGTGGGTCGCCATCCCTTCTCCACATCTCCTCCAGATTTCACTGTTTCAGCAACATCCTGCCAGATTTGTGTGACAGAATGGCCTAGACAGAACTCCAAAGAGCTTTCTGGTACTTAGCAGAGTATACTACGTAAGAGGCTGTGGTATAAGATTTTTTAGCCATACCATCTAATTTTCATGACTCCTTTTCAGGAGGGGATCCAGGACGCCGGCGCGACATACTGCACAGCGAAGACCCAGACACTGACAAAAACCCATTGACACCGACACGTCCCTGCAACGACCGGCAACACTATGACACCGACAGCCACACTCGATCATGGCAATGTGGAGGGGCTGTGCCACCGCACCAACCTACTTTAGATATCTAACTCCACGGCGCATGGACAGTGGAGCTAGGTATATGCCTCCCATCACTGCAGAGTCCACTGCAGTGAAATCCCCGTTGCTGCAAATACAGCCGATGTGGGGGGTTTGCTGTTGTGGCGACATACCTTCAGGAGGCATAGAGGTGAGAGGGACCTTAGCCTTATTATAGGCTGTGGCCTGAACCACCCCTTCATGGCTGGGATGAGTATAAAGAAAATCAGTCTGATTTTAGCCAGAGGACAATTTCTTTCCACTTTCTTGTCCACTCCTGACAGGGAAGTAGGGGCCCGCAGGAGTTTTATAGTGGATTTCTTTAAGGATTTGCATATAGGAAGTGCAGTCTTTTTTTGTAGGAGGAAGACCCATCATATTTTTATAGTCTTCATCCTCTTCATCATCCTCGGTGGACTCCTGAGTAGGGAGGTCCAGGGTGTCCACCATGTGCTGTAAAAATGTCAGGAGGGAGGCAAGGTCCTCCTGGCCATCTGGAGAGGTACCGAAGCGTGGGTCAGGCAAAATGTCTGGCACCAGCGGCTGGTCCCCATTGTTATCTTAATCGTTATCATCATCCCCCTGAACGTAGTAGCAGGATGTCTCAAAGGTTGGGACAGAGCTGCAAGGGTTAACAGAAGTAGAGGGAGCAGAGAAAAAGGCCCCCATACCCTGTAAAGTTTGATACAGGTGCCATGCCTTTGCCATTTCTTTTACAGGGGGTTAATCTTTATTAGGGTCAGATACCTCAGTGGGTGACTGACCCTCTTTATTCTTTTTTATTGTCTTTATGCTTTTTTGCCATTGGCGTCTCCCCTTACCTTTTTTTTTTTCGCTGGAACACACTCAATGATCCGTTCACCATTTTTTTTTCTCTCATGTCACCATTTTTATTGATTTATTGATCAGACTCATTTTCTGAGGGGTCCTTATCTTTAGGCTTAGGCAGGGCAGTGGACCCCATATTAGAGGCCATCTCTCCTAGTCTTTTGGCCCTCTTTTGAATAGTTTCTGAGCAGAATTTAGAGCAAAAGTGTTCTGGACCCAAACACCGTAAACACACCACACTTAATACAATTTTTAAAACCTGTGGGTCCAGTCATCTTTTTTAGCTTTTCTGACAGTGTGTCAGAAAGCTGCAAAACATTGGTTCTCAAGATGGAAAACTGTAAATGCAGTCGGTTCCCTACCAGTAAAGAACCACGATTAAAAAAAAAAAAAAAAAAAAAATCAATAGAAATACAGAAAAAATAGCGGTTCTTGGCAAAATAAGGGAGCCTCTATTAAAAAGACCTTGAAAACCATCATAATACTCAAAACGAGGTATGTCTTTACCTCAGAAAAGTTAAAAGGAACCGAGGAAAAAAGGGGAAAGTGTAGTTCCTGGGAACCGGAAAGGAACCACTAAAAAAACCTTAAAATGATAATAAAATGTAAAATACTTACAAACTCAGCACAAAAGTAAAGATTTAGGCATGAAAAGTTTCTCAAGAATGAGAAAGAGCACCTCAGAGGCAGTGTTTCTCAGTCAGTCAGAGAAGAAATTCTGAAGCCCTCTGGGCTCTCTGCACTCAGCACAACTTCCTGCTCAATTCTTATTGGGCACTCTATTTTAATGAATATTCATAACTCCACCTCCGAGGCAGTTCAACCCGGTCAGTTTACTGCTATTGATACTGATGCTAAAGGACTCCTGGCGTGAGAATGTGCCATTTACTGCCAAATTAATGTATTAAGAGATATCAGGAACTTTCGCCCGGATGCTGTTGCCCACAGAAGTCCACTGGCTGGCCAAGAAAAGTGCCGCTATGATTCTATGAACTGCATGCGGGAAGTTGTACGCATCTTGTAATAAGTGACATCAACAGAATCAATTATTTGAAGGCATTTCATTTTATTCCTGGTATATTGTGTATTATACTGAGTAAACCACCAAAGGGGATTTGCATTTTTTACAAGGGGAGGCCTGACATGTTTTTCTGTACTTTGGGTGAGGCTCACAATGACAAAGTTTGAGAAGTAAGGACTACTACATTACCTGTAGCTAATACCACATTTTCCTCCACTTTACCTCTCCCCCACAAATTGGCTCTAACCATTTACTCCACTACGAGAGAGAGAGAGAGACTCTTGGAAAAGGCTACATTACAAAACCAAGATCAGTTGGATTTAAAAAGGTAACCATGGTGCAAATCATCTGGTTGCAAAAAGGCAGGATTAAGCAATACTGACAACTGAATTAAATTATTATTACTACTAATATACAGGATCAGTGAGAATGAGAGTGACCCCCCACCTGACAACTGAGAGAAGTGGTGTCAAATTATTTCACATTAATTCAGCTACTTTTTTTTTTTTTTTTTTACATTATTTTCTTGGGCTCAGATGGATATTTTATGACACAAAGAAATTAATATTGAGTTCTAATTTGACTACCAATCGTGTAAAAAAAAAAAGAGCGAGAGAAAGGAGATTACTTTTTTCTCACAATTCAATTTCTTTTTTAAATCAACCTGCTACATTTCAGGGCAATGAGCTTCCTTCAGTCACTAACTAGCCCAACTCCCAGATTCTGCCTTGTAGTGGCACTCAACCGTGTGCCAGTCTTAATACCCTCCCTCCTCACCTGCATCAGTCTGTGGTCTGGTATTTTTAATCTTGTAGGTCATGTGGGTCAGTAGATATACTAGGCAGGACCACATGTTGGCCACTTAATTGCAGGTGGCATTAGGACACCATCTGACATCTCTCCGACAATTTTTTCCAGTTTCTCCCAAGATCCACCAATCACCCTAGTGAAACTATAATCCTCCTAGCCTAAAGGAAGGCAGCTCTAGCACCGTGTCCACAACCCCACCTCCTCAGAAAGAAAGAGTCTTGTGGGAGGTTGTCCCCTTCCCCAGCCAGCCCTGAACTTCTGGCTTGGGGAGAAACCTGGGTTACCAACAGGATCAGTTTTAAACCAGAAGGAGCCCCAAGCAGAAACATTTGTGGTGCCCTGGCCCCTTCAACACTCAAACCACCCCTTCTCCTCCTTTCTGCTCCAATGCACCCCCAAAAAAAGGTAACAGTGAGAGGATCTCAGATCTAGAAGTGTGAAGCCATCTGGGAACAAGTGACCACCAAACAGTGTAGTTCACGATAAACTCAGCTGCAGAGTCAAGCCATAAAAAAGTGAGGGTACTGGACTTCAGGAAGGCTGACTTTGGCAAAATGGGAGAGTGCCTTAGAAAAGCACTAGCAAACAGGCAAGGAGGAGGGGTGGAGCAACAATGGGGAAACATCAAAACTGCCATCACAGAGGCAACAAGTTTTTGTGTGAAGCAAATAAATCAAAACAAAAAAAAGCCACTATGGTTCTCAAAAGAGGTGGGGGGGAAGGTTAGTGAGAAGAAGACAGCATTTAGGAAGTATAACGAAACACTGAAGGAGCAGGACAGAGAACTGTACCAGTTAAGGCAGAAGGAAGCAGGAAAGGCAGTCGGAATAGCAAAGGCCCAAACTGAGGAAAAGATGGCCAATTTGGATAAGAAAGGGGATAAAAACTTTTACAGGTACATTATGGAGCACAGAAAGACAAAGGGAGGGATAGTGAGGCTGACTAGAATGGACAGTGGATGGGCAGAGAGGGACAGTGAAAAAGCAGGGATGCTGAATGAATACTTCTGCTGAATATTCACAAAAGAGGAGGAGGGGAAGGTACCAAATCAAATTAACAGAAGAACTCTGGATAGGGGTGTCAATCATAGTCCTTTCACAGAAGAAAGGGTTCTGTAAGGGCTCCTAAAACTCAAGGTAGACAAAGCAATGCGACCTGATGGGATTCACCCCATAATTTTAAAAGAATTAAGGGGAGAACTAGTGACACCACTGACTACCCTTTTTAACAAATCATGTGAGGATTGTGTGGTACCTGAGGACTAGAGGAGGGCGGATGTGATTCCCCCTCACAAATGTGGGAGTAAGACAGAGGCAGAAAACTACAGACCTGTCAGTTCGACCTCTGTGGTAGGGAAAATGATGGAATCACTTCAGAAGAAAAGAACTGTTGAGTACCTAGAGGCAGCACAGATTCACAGAGGGAAGGTCATGTCAGACGAATCTAATACATTTCTTTGACTGGGTGACCAAAGTAGTAGACCAGGGAGGGGCTGTGGACATGGCCTACCTAGACTTTAGCAAGGCATTTGACACAGTCCTACACAAAAGATTAATACACAAATTAGCCAGCCTGGAGTGGGTCCCAGGGTGGTAGCCTGAGTAAACACTGGCTGGACAACAGGACACAGAAGGTAATGGTAAACGGAGTCCACTTTGAAGAAAGGGGGGTTACTAGTGGGGTACCGCAGGGATCAGTACTGGGTCCAGTCCTTTCTAATGTCTTTATAAGTGACATTGCAGGTGGACTGGGAGGAAAAGTATGCCTCTTTGCAGATGACACAAAGACCTGCAACAGGGTTGAAACACAAGGGGCTGTGGAAAGGATGAGAAGGGACTTGGCAAGGTTGGAGGACTGGTCAAAAGTATGGCAGCTTGGATTCAATGCAAAGAAGTGCAAAATAATGCACCTGGGAAATAAAAACCCCAGGGAAGAGTACACAATTGTGGTGGTGGTGGGGGCGGGGGGGGGGAGATAGTAACAACAAAAATGGAAAGCGACCTGGGGGTAATCATATCAGATGACTTTAAGGTTGGCAAGCAACATGAGAAGGCAGTAGGAAGGGCTGGGGAGATACTGGGATGTATAGGGAGAGGCATCACCAGTAGAAAACAGGACGTTGTTATCCCTCTGCACAGACAGTTGGTGAGACCGCATCTGGAGTACTGCATCCACGCAAGGACATAGGATGGAGGCAGTCCAGAGGAGGGCAGGGTCTGCAAGAGAAGCCATATGAGGAGAGACTAAAGGAGCTTAATATGTATACCCTTGAGGAAAGGGGGGACATGATAGAAACTTTAAATACCTCAGTGGAATCAACAAAGTCCAAGAGGGTAGCATCTTTCAGAAAAGATGTGCAAAACAAGGGACACAATTTGAAGATGGGGGGACAGCTCAGGGTCAATGTGGAGGAAGTATTTTTCACAGACAGGGTGGTGGATGCACAGAACCACCTTCCTGAGAAGGTTGTGGGGTCTAAAACTGTGGGAGAATTCAAGAATGCAAGGGACAGACATAAGGCAATTCTTGTGGGGAGTAGAAAGAAATAGGCTGTTGGTTAATTAGGATCTGCAGCTTATCCAG
Organism: Neoceratodus forsteri; assembly: GCA_016271365.2. Taxonomy (NCBI): domain Eukaryota; kingdom Metazoa; phylum Chordata; order Ceratodontiformes; family Ceratodontidae; genus Neoceratodus; species Neoceratodus forsteri. The sequence goes on along the minus strand of CM028131.1, from coordinate 150,326,152 downwards.
TAGGTAGGGAAATGGGCAGACTAGGTGGGCCAAGTGGTCCTTATCTGCCGTCAAAGTCTATGATAGTGGCGACGAGACTAAAAAATTATATTAGTTTTGTAGAGTGAAATGTACTTTTTGCTTTGTGGGTAATTAAAAAACTTAAATATTGTTTTTTAAACCCATATAGACTAAACTTTGTTGTGTGGCTGTCCACATACTATAAAGCACAGTGTATGAGCAGCTATACCCAACAAGCCTGTGTAGCCATCAAGAGGTTGCCATGGCAACCTAGTAAACCTCTCAAGCTTCACTCTTGAGGTCTAACAGGTTGCCATGGCAAACTCTCAAATGCTATACAAATTTGTTTTGTATTGTAGCCCATACATTATTCTCTATATAACAGCGACATTTTACCCTAATTTTAAAATTATTCACACTCCCTGTTCCTACAGCCTCCTCTGACAGCCTATTCTGCAGGTTTACTGTCCCTTCAGTCAAGAAAAAATGTCATCTTCTCCTATAAAATGGGCTTCAGAAGCCTTCAGAGTCCTAGCACCTACAATGGTTTAGATACATCACCTGATCACTGATTAGTCTCTGGTTATGCACAGTTCCCATAAGCTACCCTGAACTACCTAGCAACAGCCTAACTAAATGACAATAGAACTTTTTTCCTTAAAAATAAGAACTAAGCCGGCCCAGTGGAGGAGCGGTTGTGCTTCCGCTCCCCACGCTGGCAACCCAAGTTCGGGAACTGACATAGGTCGCTCGGTGGGCTGACTGGGTGAGGAAGGATGGCGTGCCCAATGGCAGCTCTCCTTCTTCAGGGAAGGGTGACACCAGGTCCTGCTACAGAGACAGTTGCCTGGCAGAGACCGGGCAGCAGTGCAGCGGGAGTGCAGGAGGGGCAGGGCTGTAGCATGACATGCTTGGTGCACAAGTTCTGATGCTATAGGCCAGAAGGAGAAAATGGAGGAAAAAGATGTGGGCCTGCCAAAGGCTGGCACCCATTGCAGGCTCTCACATGAACAACACGGCGGGTCACCCACCCATCAAGGTTCTGAGCAAGTGGTGGATAAACAGTACTTCCATGAGAACGTCGATGATGGGGTGGGGGTGGGTGCTGTTGGGCAGACCAGAGGGGAGAGAAAAAGTACTGTTTAACGAAAAAAGAACCTATGACAAGACATAGGCATCATGAAAATAAATGTCCTTCCAGGGTTCATTTAAAGTCACTTGGCCTTTTATTGTCAAACTCACACAGTCTACCTAGCAACAACCTGACTACAGGAAAATTAAACCTTTTTTCCATATTGTAAGCACAATAACCCACTTAGAGTATGTGTTTCTTGAGGACTAAAGCACTTCCCAGGTGTGTTGAAAGTCACCTGGTCATTGGCATTGTGCCTTCCAACTCATCCGGGGGCGTGCACTGATTCTCTAGACTGACCTGCTGTGGGTTACTGCTCACTTATCTTACCCCTCTCACAACCTTAAGTTTGTCCCCCCAGGTCCACTATCCCAAATCAGTCAGAAAAGTTCCCTAGGTCCACTCCATCGATCCCATTCAAAATCACAAGCTTTTGCAGCCCAGAATGTGGTTAACCTTACTTACAACAGGCAAACATGTTTCCATGTTTCCCATCTATTGTCAATGAATCTTGCCAGACCAGACTTTTATTAACCTACACCAAATTTTAGCACCGGATGGGAAAATCTAATTTGAATTTAATAATTCCAAACAAGTAAAAGCATGTTACAGACTAGGGAAGGACTGACTGCTAATGTTGTAAGCCACAAGAGACGCTGCATGGTGATGTTATTTGTTTTGTTATTTTGCTGATGGTATCTGCTTCCTGAGATAGTCTCACAAGAAGCAGCATCTCTACCAGTATGCCAAATACTAGCATTTGGTCCCTATCAGGCATCGCTATGCTTGTGTTTGCTAAGCAATCTATTTTTCTGTGAGCTGAGGGCTTTAATTTCAGGAATGAGAATGCATTAATAAATTTAAGTAGTGGGCAGACTGCAAGGACACAAACCAGGGTGCTGTATCAGTGTTTGGACTGCAAAACAAAACAAAAAAAGGTGCAATTCCCAATTAAAATAGAAAATTAAGTCAGAACTGATGTTTCAATCAGTGGGTCTTCTGCAGCAATAATCTACAAATAAAACTATAAGCATGGCTATTGAAGTGGGTAGGAAGACAGCACAAATATGCTTGGCAAAGAAAAAATAGGTGGGTGGATTTTTAATGGGAAGGGCCTCAGGCACTCAGATCATCAACAGCAAATCTACTGTCAATTCCCAGGTTCAGAACCTCAGAGGGTCAGCGTTCCTTTGATTATGTTACTTCTAAACTCAGAAACATCTTACCTATGTAACCCCCAGGTGGCGCTATCCCAAGGGCTACTACCCCTGCCTGCTTGACTACTGACAGGTTGAAGGGCCTCCACCCAGAGGGCAGGGTTTGTAGTGGTTAGACTAGCTTGATCACAGCCCTCTGGGACACCGTGATCCCCTTTGGTTCCCTCTAGTGGCTCACACAGGAGTTACAGCTCTAATACCCCACATATACACACTGTTCACTCATAAAGTACCACTTACCCTAGAGACTGATTCTGCAGCACGTCTCTGAGGACCCCCTGTAAAATAAGGTTAAACAACATACACAGCAAAATACAATACTGTTTCCGTAAGTACCAACACCAGAGACAGTATACAGTACAGCAACAAAAAATCTGATTTATTTAGGGGACAGTAACACGGGAGGGGGAAATCAGGTTAATTGGTGGCATTAAATCACAGTACTGTGCACACATACAGGGTCTGAAAAGTCACACTCTGGGTACCCAGGTTGGGGGGGGTGCTAGCCAGGTCCGTTGCTCGGGGTTGGCCAGTAGGTGCAGATGGATAGGGCCCTGTAGAAGAAAATATATGCACAACACCCAATTGTAATCCGGAGCCGGATGGCTCAGTCCATGAAGCAGTGAAACAACAAGAATTAGATGACACTTGTGATTGAAAACAGGCTGCAGGGGAATACCCTGATTTGTACTCACAATACCCAAGCTGAGAACCGGATGGTGGATGTTCTTCTGGATTGTCAGAAACAACAGGGCATGGAGACAAGGTCCTTGTGACTGGACCCCACTGCAGTTGACAGCAAACGGATTTAGTCCGAGACAAGCTGGGGTTTGCTTCCAGCTTCAACACACAGCACAGGGGATTGGAAATAGCGATTCCCCACAAGCACTACGCATATTCATATGTAAAAGGAAAGTACTATACCAGGCAGGCTGCTTCTCGATCCCGATCGCGATTACTGCAAAATATCCAGGAGCACACACAGCAGCTTCAGTTCCTGACAGACCAAGCGTGATTCAGCAATTTCTCCAGTCTTCTACAGGGTGAGCCTGGTTTCCACACTTCTGGTGCTTCATTCTCCTCACAACTCGGATTCAGTCCAAACTGGCACTCACAAAGGCTGCAGACCGAAACTTAGGGCCTCACACGCGCTTCCCGCGCAAAACTATACACCGCAGAAGCACAGAGCTCTTCTTTCACTGTCACAACTGATCTGAGCTTTCCAGTAACATAGCAGGGCATTTCTTTTAGCTCAACACCATTCTGTTGTCTGGTTCGGCTGTCACTCACAATAAGACTCCCTCTGTTGGTGAAAAAAGGTGCCAAGGTCAAAACTACATAGAAACCTAGACTTTGACGGCAGATAAGGACCACTTGGCCCACCCAGTCTGCCCATTTCCCAGAGTCACTGCCCATACAATCCCCTTGTGGCTGGCTCAAAATTGAGAGTCCAAGTTCCGATTCGTCCACAGGCTCCATTTTAGGGTCTCCCTATCATCCTGATCGGTTCAAGTCAGCAATTCAGGACCAAAATGAAAGAGCGACACTGAAACAGTTCGTGCTGAAATGAAGACAGGTTAGACAAACTACATTTTCTCAGTCACTCTTAACAGATTTCTGGCAAACAGTTGTATCTTTCAACAAGGCTCCCTCCGCACATGTAGCAATGGCAGAGACGGAGCGAATAGACAGCAGCTAGGGCGGGATTCAAGCATTAAATACACAGTCCCCCCCATACAAACTAATTAAGTCTGCAAGCAGACAGCTCTTAAAGAGAAAGTACGTGGAGGCTCAAATAGCACTCACTTGGAACCACATTTAAACAGCTCAGATACCGAACACAGCCCAGACTTGGAGCATTTAGGCAAGCTCCTGGAAGACTTTTGGGAACCCCCATTTGCAGGGGGGGTTACACCTACCTGAAAAAAAGGCAAAATCGCTTTTTTCCTATAAACACTTGTATAAATATTTCCTTCTTGACCTTCGCAAATGTAACTGTTTTACCTGATCTGGAATAGACAGTTTACTCACCTGTAACCTATGTTCTAGAAGTAGTATACATTTCACATCCACACACTGGCAGTTCCACTGGAAGTGCTGATTCATCGGATGTCTTTAAGTTAAGCTCTTCCCGCCACCCAGGGAAAGTGTATCCTCCAGCTCCGCCCTGTGATGTCAAATCTTTGTATGCTGGAATCAGGGATCTGGGTGCCATGCTGCCAGAGTAGGCCGGGTGGGTTGTGTGGCTCTGAACTGTATACCACTCTTTGAACAACAGTCACAGGTGAGTGATTTGTCTTTCTAGAGGCATGGATACACTTCACTATCCATACTCTGGCAGACTCCTAGCAGTTCAGTGGGAGAAGGGGGCAATGCAAGCATCTCTATTTAGAAAACAGAGACTGGAGAACCAAGGTCCCAAAAGCAGTATCCCAAAGTGACTCAAGGTCGATGCTGTAATGGGAAATGAAGGTGTGAGCTGACTTCCAGGTAGCAGCCCTAAAGATCTTCTGTATGGGGAGGTCTCTGGAAGCAGTCACTGAGGCAGCAGTATGTCTGGTGGAATGAGCCTTAAGCACTATGGGAGGCTCCCTATTAGCCAGACTATAGCAGAGGTTGATGCAAGATGTTATCCACCTGCTAGTCATCCACTTTGCTGCCGGTATGTAATGTATGTAACGAACAGCCGGTTGAGTCTCACCACGAACTTCAGCCGTGCACTCCTTATAATAAGAGAGCACCCTCTGTAGGTCCAGAAAGTGGAGCCCATGGTCAGCCTTCAAAGATGGGTTGGTAAAATATACCAGAAGGTTAATCACCTGATTAAGACGAAACTCCGATATTACCTTCAGGAGGACTGCAGGTGGGGGTGAAGGATGACCTTCTCCTTGTGGAAGACCAGATAAGTATGCTCTTCCGAGAGTGTCTGGAGCTCACTAATCCTCCTGGCCGACATAACCACCAAGAATGCCATCTTCCACAGCTGGTGTGACATCTCATACATGTGCACAGGTTCAAATGGCTTGATCATGAGCATAACCAGCACCAGCAGTAGGTTCCATGGTGGTAGTTCACGCACTAGAGGCGACAGGTGGTCAACGCCCTTGAAAAAGCACCTGACCACCTTCTCCTGGGCCACCGCTGGCATACCAGTCTGCACAGATGGCTGCCAGGTGCACCTTAAAGATCATCACTCACAGCTCCAACTGAGAGAGGGGACCAGAGGTAGTCCAGGATGCTTGCCTCAGGGCAAGTCTGTGGATCAAGCTCCTTGCTCCCTGTCCTGACACCAAATAGAAAACCTTTTCCATTTAAAGGTGTAGCACCGACAAGCTGACTCCTTTTGGGAGGCCTCCACAACACCTGTATACATACTGAGGAACTGCACATACTGCAAACTTATAAGATAAAAAGAGCAACAAAAAAAAAAGGGGGGAGGGGGCCACACCCAGAAGCACTATGGTGAAAATTACAAAAATAATGCACTCACAAAAAGAGTAATGCACCTGTTAGCTGAAGGAGACAAAAATGGCAGGAAGATAGACTTGATCTTATTTCTTTTCATTACAGTGCAAATCAGCGTGGAAAAACCCATACAGGCAAACTGCAATATATGCAACAGCAGCAAGAAGAAGACATCATATGGTATATCGACACCAACACCTAATGTTTCACTCAGAACCACTTCTTTCCATCCGTGGTACAGAGATGGAGTCAAGACAGGAACTTGCATAGGGATGCCACGATAACACGATATGATGATATATCATGATAACTGCCACTGACGATAATTTATCGTTGAAAAAAAAAAACATCATCGCGGTTATCATGCAGCATGATATACAGTGGTAAAGCACCTCAGCTTGCTTTACCAGCAGCACATCCCTTTCCAGTTGCAACTGCGATTCCTGATTCCCCGCCATCCTCCTATCAGATTTTTAGTATTTTTTCTTAAAATAAGAAATGCAGTGCTGGCCATGTAGTTACCACCTGTCCTGATTTTCGCAGGACAGCCCTGATTTGGGCAGCTGTGTCCTGCGAAAAAAAAAAAAAAAACATGTAAAATACTACATGTCCTGATTTTATAGTAGAAAAAAAATGTTCCGACTTTCTACTAAATGTTGAAAAGAACTACAAAACCTTAACTAAAACACCTTAAAATGATAAGAAACAATAGAAGCAACTAAGAAACTACAATACTTAGCCTTAATTCTGATTATATAGAGAAAAAAGTCTGTTGCATTGGTCAAAGTTACGTACTGTCCTGGGAAAAATCATGTTTCAGTAACAAATGTCCCACTTTGGGCTTCTTAAAAGGTGGTAACCCTAGCTATGTGGCATGGAGTTTTGGGGGCCTGAGCTCCTCACCTGTCACTATGCTGGTAAACCAGGTTCAGTAATAGACCTGGGTCGCTCGAGGGCTGACTGCATGAAGGAGGACTGAGCATCCACTGGCGGCTCTCCTTTTTCATTCAGATTTTTCTATCCCTCTGGGGGGGCTCCTGGCTAGAGCTGCAATCTCCCCTCATGAGGAGATTCACCCCTCCGCTCCCGATGTCCCTGTATCGCCGGCCCCGTCCAGTCCCCCACAGATTACCCCCACCTGTGGGTCAGGACAGAGGGGACAGGTACTCCCTCCCCATTAGAGACACAATCCAGATCACCAGGGCCGACCGCCACGGAGACTGGGAGCCATCATTGAGCCGGCCAGGGGTCCATTTTTCTTGATTTCTCCCGTACCTCCTCCTCCAGATATCATGACATAGGTGTGTGCCTCCTGACCCATACTGCCCTCCAGCCATTGCCAGACTTCAGTCAACGAGCTGGACAACATGTCCTCTCTCCCCTGAGGGAGGAGAGCAGTCCTCTGGACGCTCGATCTTCTCTTGCGCCTGCCGACCCCCAGTGACCCAAGCTCATTCCTGAATCTGGGTCACTGGTGTGACGTTCAGCGCCTCAACCCTCAGCTCCACCAGGCCGGCAATGGCTCTCCTTTGAGGAGAGGGGACAGAGTAAGCCACTGCTTGATCACAGTCTAGGGAAGGCTGGATGATGCAGCACTAACAGCCTTTTGACTGGGTTTAGGGGCAGAGTACATGCGTCACATATTCGCACCATCACACATGTGCCAGCCCGAGGGATGGGAAAAAGAAATGTGGTGGGGGAGAGAGATGTGCACCACTCAACTTAGAAACATAGACTTTGACAGTAGATAAGGACCACTTGGCCCACCCAGTCTGCCCATTTCCCTACCTATTGGATAAGCTGCAGATTCTAGTTAACCAACAGCCTACTTCCTGCAACCCCCCACTATAATTGCCTTATGTCTGTCCCATGCATGTTTGAATTCCCCCACTGTTTTAGAGCCCGCAACCTCTCCAGGAAGGCGGTTCCATGCATCCACCACTCTCTCCGAGAAAAAAAATTTCCTCACATTACCCCTGAGCCGTCCCCCTCTATCTTTAAATTGTGCCCCCTTGTTCTTACACATCTCTTTTTCTGAAAGATGCTACCCTCCTAGACTTTGTTGATTCCCTTGAGGTACTTAAAAGTTTCTATCATGTCCCCCTGTCCCTCCTTTCATCAAGGGTATACATATTAAGCTCTCTCAGTCTCTCTTCATATGGTTTCTGATGCAGACCCTGCACCATTTTAGTTGCCCTCCTCTGGACTGCTTCCATCCTGTCTATGTCTTTGCGTAGATGAGGTCTCCAAAACTGCACGCAGTACTCCAGATGGGGTCTCACCAACTGTCTGTATAGAGGGATAACCACTTCCCTTTTTCTACTTGTGATGCCCCTCCCTATGCATCCCAGTATCCCCCTGGCTCTCCTTACTGACTTCTCACATTGCTTACCTACCTTTAGGTCATCTGATATGACTACGCCCAGATCCCTTTCCATTATTGTTGCCGCTAGTACCTCCCTGCTATGGTACTCTTCTCCTGGATTTTTATTTCCCAGGTGCATTACTTTGCACTTCTTTGCATTGAATCTAAGTTGCCATATGTCTGACCATTCCTCCAACCTTTCCAAGTCCCTTCTCATCTTTTCTACCCCACCTTGTGTATCAACTCTGTTACAGATCTTTGTGTCATCCGCAAAGATGCACACCTTTCCTTCCAGACCCTCTGCAATGTCACCTATAAAGATGTTAAAGAGGACTGGACCCAGTACTGAGCCCTGAGGTACTCCACTAGTAACCCCCCCTTTCTTCAAAATGTATTCCATTCACTATTACCTTCTGTGTCCTGTTGTGCAGCCAGTTTGCTACCCAGACTACCACCCTGGGACCCACTCCCAGGCTGGCTAACTTGATTATTAATCTTTTGTGCAGGACTGTGTCAAATGCCTTGCTAATGTCTAGGTAGGCCATATCCACAGCCCCTCCCTGGTCTATTACTTTGGTCACCCAGTCAAAGAAATCTATTAGATTCGTCTGACATGACCTTCCTGCTGTGAATCTATGCTGCTTTGGCCTTAGTACGTAAGGACTGCTTGGCCCAACTAGTCTGCCCATTTTCCCTACCTAATATGATATTGCAGACCCTACTTGATCTCCGTCTTTACCCTCCCTTTCCAACCAATAAGGTTCCCTTATGCCTGTCCCATGGGTTCTTTAATCCTGTAACAGTTTTTGCCCCAGCCACCTACACTGGGAGGCTTTTCCAGGTATTCAACACTCTTTCTGTGAAGAAGCACTTCTTCACATTTCCCCTGAATCTACCCCCCACCCCCAGCCGCCTCGGAGCATGACCCCTTTTTCTGGAGCACCTTTTTTTCTGAAAAATGCATCCCTCATGTACCCTATTTATATCCGTGAGGCATTTGAAAGTATCTGCCACCCCCCCTCCCCTTTTCTCCAGGGTGTACATATTGAGGTCCTTTAACCTCCCCTCATAGGGCTTTTTTTTTTTTTTGCTTCCCCACCCACACTGGTCGGTCTCTCCTTTGGGCCCTGTCATGCACCAGATTCCTGTCCCGGTAGTCCCCCAACCGCCCCATATCACAGTCAGCCCCAGAGTACCCCGATGTATCCCTTCATCGGGCAGGTCCCCCGCCTTCACAGGAATGAGCCTTCATTCTGGCCCTGGGTGCTGCTGAGGAGGGCTCGGGTACTCCGGCAGCGAGGATCCAGAGGGGTCGCCACTCGATGGACCAGCACACGTTTTTCTTTTTTTCTCCCGCAGGTGCGTGACGTCCATGATGCAAGGCCAATGCCAGCGTTCAGTCATGCTCCTTGGCTAGTGGCACCAGGTGCGCTGCTGTACCCCTGACCTCCACCTGGGGTCAGTAGGCACTGGTCCTCTACCCCTCCCAAGAGAAGACAAGCCGTCAGTGGACGCTCCAGTCTTCTCTCTCTAGCCAGCCCTCTGATGCCCAAGTCCATTCCCGAACCCGAGTCGCTGGCGTAGCAGCGGTAAATCTTTCCACTGTGCCGGCAGGCCGTGATAGGGCTTTGGATGCAGGCCCTGCATCATTTTAGTTCCCCTCCTCTTGACTGCCTCTACTGTATGTCCTTCTGGAGATGTGGTCTCCAGAACTGGACACAATATTCTAGGTGAGGTCTCACCAATGATTTATACTGCAGTATCACCACCTCCCTCTTTCTGCTGGTGATTCCTATCTGCATGCACTCTAGCATCCCACTAGCTCTCCCCACTGCCTTGTCACACTGTTTGGCCACCTTTAGGTTGTCATATACTGTATGATTAGCCCAGGTCTCTCATTCTTGGTGGTCATCAGTACCACTACCCCGCCCCCTCATCTTGTATTCTGCCTTGGGTTTCTGTGCCCCAAGTGCATGATTTTGCACTTCTTAGTGCAGAATCCAGCTGCCACACTTCTGACCACTCCTCAAGCTTTCTTCAATCTCTATTAATTTTTTTTTTTTTTTTTTTTTTACACACACAGCTGCACCAGATTGTCTACCCTACTGCAGATCTTTGTGTTATCTGCAAAAAGTCATACCTTCCCTTCTAGCCCTTCTGAAATGTTGCCAATTAAAAACAGAAGACCAGTCCTAGTATTGATCCTTGTTGCACCCTGCTGGTCTCCCTCGAAGTGAGCTCCGTTTATCTGTCGTCTATCTCCCAACCAATTTCTTATCCCCTTTACAACCTTTGGACCTACTCCCAGGCTACCCAGCTTGTTTGAGTCTCCTATGTGGAATGGTGTTGGAGGCCTTACTGAAATCTAGGCAGGCTACATCTAAGGCTCCACCCTGATCTAACAAAAATAACAAGGCTCATGCTACTTGAACACTGACTCTGATTTGTACTACAAGTTGGGTTAAAATAAGTTTTTAAAATGCCACACCATAGACTTGCATTGAGCATGCGCACCCCCGCGCTAGGCAAAAAATAACCTCACAAAACAAGAAAGCACAGGATGGTACTGGTGATCAGGAAGAGAGGGATCGAGAAGTGTTAAGCCATTGCCTCAGGGCAAATACAATCCCTTACCTTCCTTAGGGGCTAAGGAGAAACATTTTCAACTAATATGGAGGAACTCCCAGCCAGGTAAAGGAGTCTCCTGATGATTTTGCAGGCAAGGAGAAAAATCTGGGAAAGGCACTCTTTAAATAATCAAATAAAAATAATTGCTCATTCAAATTTTAAAATGCATTGTACTCTGTATAACACATGTATTAACTGTGTATTTGAATTTTAATGTAAAAAAATGCAAACAATTTTATAGAAACAGACTGACGGCAGATAAGGGCCGCTTGGCCCACCCAGTCAGCCCATTTCCCTACCTATTGGATAAGCTGCAGATCCATCCTAGTTAACCAACAACTTACTTCTTCCTACCATCCAACAGAATTGCCTTATGTCTGTCTTATGCATTCTTGAATTCCACCACTGTTTTTGACCCCACAACCTCCTCAGGAAGGCTGCTACATGCTTCCATCACTCTCTTTGTATAAAGTTCAAAGATTTTATTGTGAAAAAATGAAATTCTGTTTTTTAAATATTTTACTCTTTGCATTATTTTACAACAGACTTCAAAATAATGTGCATAAATGCATAACATTGCTTGAAAAAGAGTCAAATACGTGAATTATGCAAAAAAATAGAATTTAAATAGTTTTGCTAACATTGTTGCACAAGTGGCAAAATTATTGCGATAACAAAGGTTATCGCGATAATTTCATCACGGTTATCGTATCGTCAACATTTTATTATCGTGGCACCCCGAGACTTGCGCATGTGAATTCAAACATCAGTTTTCTGAAAACATCGCTATTAAAAAAAAAAAAAAAAAAAGAATGCAAACAGGGGTAGGGGTACTTTAATGAAGTGGTATATAAGGAAACAAAACATTTTAAAATCACTTTATCAAGAAGATTGTATTTAACTAAAGTTTCCTAGGATTATGGAAGTGCCCCATCTGCAATTTTCCACATATTTCACTTTATCAAGTACCAGTTCCACCACCTATTTCAGAAACCTCTGACTATCTCCAACTGACCTCTCACTTAACTGTTTGTGACATTACAGTCTTATCATGGGTAAGCATTACAATATCATACCTAGTACCAAGCGTGTACCACCAGTGAATGCCTGTAACATTGGTTACTTTTTTAATCTAAGCGTTATGTGCTATACTGTTTGTTTGTTGTGATGTATTGCTCTCTTGACGAGGTGCCTTTGTAAATGAGTCTATGACTCAAAGGTCTGTAAACCGATGATCTAATAATAAAATAAAATAAATAAATTAGGAGAGCGCTACAACATCAGAAAATCCCAATGGCAGCTTTCTAGACAGACTTCATGGCTATGCTGGCAAGCGTGGAGTGCAAAACCTGGGAAGGACACATGTACTTTAGAAAAAAAGATGCTCTCCAGTATGAAATAATAGCTGAATGGAAGTTATTTATAACACAGTAGGGGATAACTGCATCATTTCTTTACTGCATCAGCAGTTGTGTTTTGGAGGAGAAAAGATGATGTGCTGGGGGAGAAAAGAAGAAAGGTATCTCATACAGGTTTCTTTCACACTCTTCAGGAAAACCCATAATACTGTGCGTTCCTTCTAGGAAAAACTATAAAGGATTTGAACAGTTGGTGGCCTAACTACTCCACACTGTTCTGCAGTCTCTCCTTCATGCGCTCTTTTAGCTAAACCTTCTCAACAGAAGATGAAGAAAAAAAAAAAGGGACCAAGAGTGTAATTTTCTCCTCCTAAATGCATTCCTGAAGAGCAGGTCTATAAAGGCTGCCAGCCACAGGATGAGCTTAAAAGACTTTGCAGCTAGCCATCCCAGCTCTCAGCAGAGGGAATGACCAACGATAAATGGAGTGGACAACCGCTGTGCCGTTCTCTACTGCTGTTTAAAACCACTGCACAACGGAGAGGGAAAACATCAATAATACAACACAATATGATCTTACCTTCCTTACCAGCAAGCTATCTTAAAACACAAACCAAACACTTTCAAAGAAAAGTTACAATGGGGAAAACCGCACCCCCAACAACAAATAAAGGGTTTTCCATATAAATGCAGCATAATGTCCAATACGGAAAATACAACTGCAAGCAAAACTAGGGTTGAGCGTGGGAGGTGTGTTTTTGTTAAATAACTTTACCCTTACTCTACACTTTTTTTTTTTCCCTTCAACTCTTTATTCACCCTGTAGTACAGGGCATCCTTCCCGTGTGCTTACTGGGCAAGGGCCTCTCACTCCCAGCCTGAACCCCCACGTCCGAGTCTCCCCACCCACACTGCCCAGACCAGACCCCAGCCTACTGGCATGACTGGGATCCGAGCAGCCTACGGGTTGGCGCCCAGGGAAATCTCAGCGAGCTGAGCCAGCGGGGGGATGTGAGCCATGCCATGGAAGCCGCCATCATCTCCACTGTCCTCCGGAGGGGTTTCTCATTCCGTTTGTCCCCCCCCCCCAGCACGACGTGCAGTGACGTCATGGTGCATGGCTACCCTGCCGACGTCGTCGCGCTCACCCCCTCTTGCGAGCCAGTCATCCTGCAGTACCCCCGATCTCCATCAGAGGCCACTGGGCAACCCTATGCCCTCCCCCCGGGAGAACAGCCCATCGGACGCCCCAACCTCTCCCTCCCCTGCCGACCCACAGCAACCTGAGTCCACCACCAAACCCAGGTGGCCGCCATGGCACGAGGTGTGGCATCCAGCGCCTCAACCCTCAGCGCCACCAGGCCGGCTGCTCCATACTTATTTCATAAAGTAATTCTACCAACCCTTTTACCCCATATTAAAGCTCCAGCACAAACGCTGTGGTAATTACAACTGCAACAACCCTCTCCTGCCACAGGGGGAGAAGACTTGTTTATTACAGTGTTAGACAATGGAGACTACTGATTGGTGGAAACCCTGACAGCCAGTGGGTGGCGCTAAAGTGCCAACTGTTGGGTACTGGCATATGTTTGTAAACATACAAGGAGTGAAGATATAGTGAGATACTCCATTTCTAGCTTCATTCACAGCTACAGTCTCCAGTTTTTTAGCTTAATCCATGTTCTTCAGCTCTGAACAAAAAATAAAATCCTCTAAGGGAGTTTGTACTGTCCGAGTGGGCAGCATCTCCACTAGATCTGGGGGATACTTTTTAAAATCCCTTTCATCATCAGTGAGATCAAGACTGTACTCTTGCTCATTGTCCAGCAAGGGGAAGGAGCCAGCAAATCTGAGTAGCATTTACTACCAGGCACAGAGGCTGGCCCAGGCAACAAGACTGGCACCAACAGCAACACCTAAGAAGGTGGCACTGACCATGAGGAAGTCCTTGGCACTGCAAATCAATCCAAAATGGTGTGGAGGATCCACAGCTACATGACAGTGGTCAAACGTCCCAAAAGGCTCATCCAAAACATCCACAGAAGGCATACAGGGTGTTGGAGACAGAGGAGTCTGTCCTGAGGGCATGCAGAAGTCAAGTGTAATATTATCACTCATCTGTGGCAACAAAGGAGGGTTCACCGAAACTTCTGCACCCAAGAAAGGCAGCTGTCTCAGTACAGCATCACACAAACTTGACCTACACCGGTGTTGTTAGTTCTCTTTTCTATATATGGATGAGGTAACCAGAGTTCGGGAACCAAGTGGGTCACCCAGGGGCTGGCAGGGGGAGGAAGGATAGAGTGTTGGTAGACAGCTCTTCTTCCTCAGGGAGGGGGAACAGTGCAGCATGCTGCTTGACTGGCACCCAACGGCAGCTGGGTGTCAGTGCATGCGCGCCGCCAGAACAGGGAGGGCCCCAAGTCCAGTCCAGGGCATAAGGCTGCCTCCAAGGAGGCTGAGTCCAGCCACTCTGCTCACTGCACGTTTGTGGGGCCCGGGGAGAAAATGGTGAAAATGGAGCTGGCAGGCTCCATGATGGCCCAGGACTGGAGAATGAGCCCTTCACAGAAGGGCCAGAGCCGCCTGCCAGCTCCGCATTGGCAGAAAAAAAATTAAATTATATATATTTATACCATGGGGGTGAGACCAACTCCAGTGAGATAAATCATGTTATTTTCACTGCAGTGGAATAAATTCTCCTGACGTCAGCAGAGTTAGAATAAATACCGTTTATAGCTACTCTGCTGACGTCAGCCACCTGCATGTGAAAACATTAAGAATGACCCCTGTAATTTGCCGACTTCTAAGACCCTGTCCACACTACGCTTCTGTAACGTTAGAGTGCCCAAATCATTACCGCAACAGTTTGCGTTTACACCTGTAACGTTATAGAAGGCGTTCTTGTAACCGTTGTTGAAACCAGGCGAAGTGTGGACGCGTGGTAACGGTCCCCTGCAGGGCCCGTAGCGCCAGCTGCATCCTTGGAATGGGTGCTACCGTAACGGTCGCCCGGCACCCCTAGTGTGGACCGGCGGTACTAGTCCCATAACGGACACCGCAAGAGCGTGGATATTACACTGCAATCAGACCCCGGATGTAACGGTTTCTAATCGATACGGGGTCTGAGCGGTGCAGTGTGGACGGGGCCTAAAACACTCCCTACACTCAAATGAACACACTTAACATACATCACAGTCACCTGCAGCAGTGCTTGTAAATGTACCAACCTACACATCTCTCGTGCTGCATTTCAAAACCCGCGTTCACTATATGACTGAATCCTACATTCCTAGATAGCGATGTATAAAATGAACACAGAATGAGCAGCATATTGCAAACATGAAGCTTTCACTTTATCAGAAGAGTGCTACAATCACACCACGGAGCAAGAAACTGACCATCAAAAAGCAAACCAAACAGTAACATGATCGCATTCTACCTCACATTTAGGCATATGATGGTGGTTAACACCAACAATCATGTAACTAGTTTACCTAACACTTGAACTCCAGAATATGCAGTTGCTTAAATTTCATACACTTCTTCCAGCAATTAAAAAATAAACGTGAAAGTGTCACGGAGTGCTGAAACTACTATACTAAATCCTCCTGTGAAAATAAAAGAGCGAGCAGCACAACAAATCTAAAATCTGCACCAAGCATACAAACACATCTAACCTAAAATCCGGAAATAAATCTTAAACATCCAAAATAGAAAGACACAAACCTGCCAAAGTAAATTACCACCATCTTTCTCACCAGCACACAAAATAACCACCTCCCTTAACCAACCAATCATGAAAACACAGCACTCCCAATCAACACACACACACACACCAACCAATAACACCTGACTACAAGAACCCATTCATAAAACCTCACACACACACACTACCACAGCACCAGCAAGATTTAAAGTGACATGAACCTCAAAACAGCAAACATACTTCTCTCACTGGAATTGGTCTCACCCCCATGGTATAAATAGGGGATACATGATGGGCAGGAGTGGAATATGGAAAATATTTTCACTCCTGCATCGTGAGCACTGTATATTTCACTTGTGCCAATACCCAGGCTCACTCTGCAGGAGTGAAAATATTTTCCATATTCCACTCCTGCTCATCATGTATTCCCTATTTACATTATATATATACATATATATATATATATATATATATATATATATATATATATATACATACACACACACACATATATATATACATATATATATATATATATATATATATATATACACACATATATATATATATATATGTAAGAGAGAGAGAGAGAGAGAGAGAGAGGCTGGGACAGTTCTTTCTGCAACTTCTCGAGGACTGCCTATCCTCTCAGCTGCAAGACTGCCTGGTAATGTAACACTTGCTCTTACAGGAGTGGTGTCTCGCTGGCAGAGCATCTTGCCTTTTCAGGTGCTCTACCTGCCATACCGGTTTTTCAGTGCTGTCAAATATGGTACAGCTTTGATGAAACTTGATGGTATAAACTACTAGAACTGATAAAAAAATGTGCTTAAATAAGCTGACAGAATTGCAAGAAACTACACTGGAACAATATCTGTACACAAACTGCTGGTGTAGTCCTTGATGAGGCCACTGTGAGTCAATGGTAGGAACAAAGGAACACATTGCTGGGGGCAGCAACACTATATATTCTGCAGGTGTGCAGATTATCTGCAAGGTCTCCAGCTCTTAGACCAAAGAATGGAACTCTGTGGAGAAGCATTATTCTTGGAAGATCAAGGAAAGTCACTTAACATAACTCCCGATCTTCCAGAGCATCTCTCCATGGAGCCAAACTCTTTGCTCACAGACTGAAGGCACTAGAGCCCTGCAAGAACAAGAACGTTTGGGGCTGGATGCACACCGCTGCGTGGCACTAATGTGCAGCGCCATGTGTGCACCCACAGCGTATAAAACAGTTTCGGACCCAAACTCATGAGTACCTTTTATTTTTCTAAACTGAGGAGGACAGTGAAAAAGCTACTGATAAGAACTTTTTTTTTTTTTGAATAAATTTAGTAAAACAGAAAAGGACATAGGATAACCCAGATGTCCAAAAACACAGAACTTATCTACGCAGCAGATATACCTGTGAAGGTGGGGATGGGGGAGGCAAACATACACCCAGTGAGTAGCGACAGTAGCAAGTCCAGGGGATAATGGTAGGTGAACATGGCTGCACCCTGACTGGGACTGGAGTACAGTCAAGCCCATCCTGCCCTTGGGCTGAGTCCCAGTCAGCACCGGCATCCAAGTGAGAAACAAATTTTCATCCTTAACCAACTACACCCCCAGACAGTGCTGATGGCCTCTTCCACACTGGCTTGTTTACCCATGTCTGGTCTGTCAGCTGCTCCAGCAGCAATTCCACTGGCATGCTGGTGGGTTCCACCAGCAGAACGACCCTCACTGGAGGTGACTGCACTAGAGAAACTCTCTACTGCAGTAATTGCAAGCAGTCACTCGACTGACTACACTCCCACAACTGACAATGGCTTTTCTTATAGTGCTTAGGGCAGTAAGAGGAACTGTCATCCCCAAAGGAATGGAGGAACAGGAGGAAATACCAAAATCCTTCATCCTTCCACACAGTCAACAGATGAAAGGCGTACTCCTCAGGTGAAAATAGTCTGTGGACAGTTACATCCCTGGAGGCCACCTCCTCCTCTTTTGTGCCCTTAACTTCACTTCCAATCCAGGAGCTACCAACCTTACAGGCATCACACCTACCTTTTTTTTTTAGGGATGAAGGGTGTATGGCATGGCATCACGTGCAAGTCAAACATGGACAATGGACTACTAACTGGTGTGGTTTTAATCAACCTTACCAAGGCATTTGATTTGGTAAATCACCCTCTGCTTCTACACAAGCTTAATGCACTAGGTGCCTCCCAGGCTACCTTATCCTGGTTCACCAGGTATCTACTCAGTCGGTTTCAATCTGTCACCTTCTATAAAGTCCTCTCCTGCCACAATTACCCATGGTGTCCCCCAAGGTTCCATACTCGGCCCTCTGCTCTTTTCCTTATTTATAAATGACCTTCTTGTCCATCCTTCACACTTCCAGACTCTACTTATGCAGATGATCTGGTACTCTATGCTGCCTCCAGGTCCAATGATGTCATTAACAACCAACTCTCCCTTGCTCTTCAACAAATCCAATCTTGGCTCTCCTCTAATCACCTAGTCCTGAACGTCTCCAAAACCCAGGCAATGCTCTCTGGATCCACTGGAAAATCCCACACTGAGACCCTAAACCTTCAGGTCCTCTGCAGAGATGGTTCTGCTGTCGCTGTAACAAACTCTCTTAAATACCTTGGGGTCACATCTGACCATGCCCTGGACTTCTCCCTCCACATAAGTGAAATTTGTAGGTCTGTTAATTCAAGATTGAGGTGGCCTACCACGTTCGGCACTCCCTCACCCCCACAGCTGGGATCTCTGTCACTCAGGGTGTTTTGCTCCTCATCTCCAGTCTTCTCCCAGGCCAATGCAGGTGTACTCTAGAAGTGTTTCACTTCCTATAACAATATATGCAGGTTTACGTCGTCTGCTCCTCGCCTCACCCATCACTGTAAGCTTTATTCTGCCCTTCAATGGCTATCCCCCTCCACCATGAGCTCTTATACCTTTGGGGGCTTCATAGATTCCATCATACGATACTCCCGACCTGCCTCCTTAGCCACTATGCTCACCCCGCAGTCTACTCTTGACATACGAGGTCTGCTATCTCTGCCCTGCCCTCTGTCCCACATTGCTCTACCAAGATGGATGAACAAGCTTTCTCTCACATTGCCCCTAAATTTTGGAATTCCATACCTTATCAAATCCAGAACTCCAAAACACACTCCCATGTTCAAAAAAGTCCTGTTCTCTTGCCTAAATGCACTTGATTCTTGCAACTGCACTTGATACCTTAACCAGTATGCCCTAATGTATTCTGCCTTGAATTTTCTTGCTCCAATGTTTTCTAGTGTAGTACCCTACAACTCTGCTCTGTATAACTGAATATACCTGTGTGGATGTTACTACTCTGATCTGTACAGTTGCCTATTCCTGCATGGATAGTTGTATTTTATGTCCTGCTGTTATTGTTACGGTTGTTATCCTTCATGTTGTACTTCTGTACTCTTCCGGATTGTGCCTGAAAATAGGCAGGTCTTTGCCTAGTGCGCTTCCCCAGTTACCAAAAGCAAATAAATAAATAAAATAAAGACTGAAATAAAATAAATTAATAAATGCAAAATTACTTGAAAACTGTGCAGAATCCTCTAACACTAGCAGGAGCTGTGAGGCAGGAAATCTCTTCCTTCCAGCTGCAGAAAAGATCTGAGTACAAAGAGGTGGCACCGGAGTCGTTGTTGAGTGGTGGGAGTTAAGCTTGAAGACTGTTCTTTGATGTCCGTAAGTGTGGACAATGAACTGAATCTAGGTAGTCAGAAATAAAATGCTGTAAACTAGTGGGAGACCTCCGCCAAAAATCCTCACATTTCAGGGAGTAGGATTGCTACTATGATCTGCAATAAGCTGCATTACAAGACTGATGCTGACTTTTCACATTCTAACATAGCTGTCCACTGCCAGACACAGGGCTTGAACCAGCTGATAGACAACCAGTCAGCCAAACGTGAGATCAATGTAGGAATTATGAGCGGGGGTGAGTTTTAATGTACTCAGGACAGGAGGAAAGGAAACATTCTAGGTTTCAATATCTTACATCCAGGTTTGCACATGAATTGGTGAAATAAAGGGAAAGAAATATGACTTCAAGGTCATTCGATATTTTTACTAAAGGAAAGGGAGCTCTGGGGATAAGTTCAAACAATGTACTTGCTTGGAAAGTCAACATCAAGAGGAAAAAAAGGCTTGACTGCCATGTACAAACATGACTGCTGTGTACAAACAAGTCCCTGTTTCAAAGATGTCAGGGTTTAATTATCTACCATGCACTGAAGGGAGGGGGGGTTAATGGAGGGAAATGTTAAAAAATGAACTACTGAAATTTAAAAAAAAAAAAATAATAATAAAACAAAAACATTATTTAAAAGTCAAAGCAGTTCTCCTGGGTCTCTTTGATGTCGAAAGTGAATACATGAAACCCTTCGCTGCTTGTAGTTTACCAGCTTAATCAGCAAACCATGCTAACTCCTGCTTTGCTGTAGCCCTTTGTTACCAAATCTACAAAGAAAAAACAAAGGACTTAAGAGTTTCTACCTATGGGAGTAATAAAGTTAAAATCAGAACTTTTTAAAAAAGTGATTTGTTAGTTTCCACACACACACAAAAAAAATACTGCAGTTTGCATTAATCTGGTAACAAATCTCACAACATAATAAAATTGAACGAGCTGTGGACGCCAGGAGGGGAAGCCTGCAGGGAGGGACAGGGGTAAGCTCTGGGGGACAAGCCACATGTTACTAGTTGGGAACCAGAGATAGAAAAGTTCAAGTGAAAGCAGGTTGAGAGTGTTGGACCTCCAGCAGCAGAAGAGGACCAAGATCTACATAAGAAGGTTTCTGGCCTGGTCCAGAGGAAGTAAAAAAAGACGAGATTATATTTCAGGACGTTCTAGTTTTTATTACTGAAGATAATTTCGCTTTTATTTGTTGTTGATAATTTATCTGCCCAGAGGTCATAATCCTCTCTCTGCTTGTTGCATCATTACCATTTCCATGACGGTAGCTTGTGATGTCACTGGCAGAGGATTATGCTGGATCTACGCACTCTGCACGGACTCCCAATACAGTGGTACACCACCTTCAAGATCTGCTAGTCAACATTAGGGGCCCTACATGGCTTGGGCTGTGATTACTTTAAAGATCTCCTGTTGTCCTACACCCCTACCCATTGTCTCTGCTCCACGGAAGTGGACCTGCTACTGGTTCCCCGCTCATGGCCCAAGCAGTCGGAGGACAGGACAGTTGGTCCAAAATGCCAAGAGAGTAAACACACTACTTTGGGATCTGGAGTGCAGCTGCCCAGAGGTAAAACACCCAAAACTGCTGCAGAACAAAAGTGTCAATGGACACGAGGCTGACATGAAGTACATTTTATTACAGTCCAAACAGATTATTGCAGAGTGATAAATGCACAGGTACAAAAACAGGAGGTGCACCTGGAACACCACTGTCCAAACTCCCCGACATTTCATGTTGTTCTAACACTTCAACAGGAGCATTTGGGATTGCTGCCTCAGTGTTGTGGGGGTACACTTCCTTCGCGCATCCATTCTGTGAGCACCATGGAGGCTTTCAAGGCCTCCAAAAATATTTTTATTTAGCCTGGCCAACTCCATTTAAAATGTTATTTAGCAGTCATTTATTAATTCTTTCTGAAACAGTTTTAATTTGTGTGCTTTATAATATCGGATGACCTAAAGGTGGCCCAGCAGAGTACAACAGCTGTAGGGAGGGCCAGTGGAAACACAAAGTGACGGCAGAAAGGGACTGCAAGGTCCATCTAGTCTGCCCAAGAACTTACTCTGCGCCATTCCCCCTCCCCCCCTTTGCCTTTATGTATGCTACCTTTATGTCTATCCCATGTATTCCTGAACTCGCTTATCATTTTGGCACTTCTGGGGTGCATAGGAAGGGGTATTACTAGCAGAAGGAGGGAGGTGGTGATACCACTGTACAAAACACTAGTGAGGCCTCACATGGAATACTATATACAATTCTGGAGGCTGCAGCTTTGTAAGGACACAGACAGGGTGGAAGCAGTTCAGAGAAGGGCGACTAAGATGGTGCAGGGCTTACACAAGAAGACATATGAGGAGAGATTAAAAGACCTCAATATGTATACACTGGAAGAGTGGAGGGAACAGGGGGATATGATGGAAACCTTCAAGTATCTTAATGGCACAAACAACGTGCAAGTGGAAGACATCTTTCAGTATAGGAGCATGAGGGGGCACAATGGATGCATGGAATAGCCTACCCCAGGAGGTGGTGGGAGTGAGCACAGTGGGGGGGGGGGATTTAAACATGCATGGGACAGGCATAACGGTATCTTAGCGGTCGGAAGGAGAGGCTAAAGTCAATAACCAGGTAAGGCTGCTAATAAAGGTAGGGTATACAGGCAGACTGGATGGGCCTGGCGGTAGCGGCTGCTAATAAAGGTAGGGTATACAGGCAGACTGGATGGGTCTAGCAGTCCTTCTCTGCCGTCAATTTCTATGTTTCTATGTAAGTCGCCCTGAGCCTTTTGACATGGCACCAGGTAAAATTGCCTTGCTTTCATGACAGGCATAAGCAATGCGAACAGAAGCCATCTATAGAGAAAATGCCCCCTGATGAAGGGTCAGTTTGGACCTGAAGCGCTGGGGCTTCAGTGGCCAGAGGGTCTTTGTCTCACACTGGGAGCACAATATTGCTATCTAAAAAATAAAATCTGTTGGATTCATCTTTACCAGTTTGGACAGCCAAGCTTTGAGTGCTACTCCCTTTGGAACTGTATCGCTTCAGGTTTGGCAACCTCACTGTGTCCACCACACTTAATATTTGGTTCGCAGTATTTACTCTGGAACTGTGTAGAGGGGAAAAGATCCTGTTTTAATGAAAATATCTTCAGTATTGTGATAAGTTCTGGTCAGAAGCAAAATGGATGCTAATGCAATAAGATATACAGAATTTTGAGTTAGACAATAGGTGCTGTTTGAGGTCTACTTTGAATTGAGACAGACTGTTTGTTTGTAATTTCATTGGGAGTTCATTTATCCAGAGTGGGGGCCCCGACAGGAGAAAGCACGCTGCCCTAGTGAGGTTCGATGGAATGGTATAGACAGTGCTCCATTCTTCCTCTGTCTGGTGATGTGTGTTGAGAGAGAAGCCTCGAGCAGGTTTTCTATACAGGGTGGGTTTTATTCCGAGGAGTGCCTTCTTTCCCAGGAGGTAAGTTTGGTATTTGATCCTGTCTTTTAGGTTAAGCCAGTTTGTACGCTCATACAAGGTGCAAGTATGAATGTAGTGATCTGCACACAGGGTGAGGCATGCCTTCTTGAGTGCAATTTGGACCCTTTTGAGCACTGTATCAGTAGCAGCTCCATAGACCACCAGTCCATAGTCTATCGTGGAGAGTATGGAGCTGGAGACTGAGATTCGCAGTGCTTCCAGGGTGAGGGATTTCTTATGCCTATAGAGGACCCCGATCTTTGTGTTTACCACTTTGACAAGGGAGTCTACGTGGTGCGTATAAGTGAGAGAGTCATCAATGGTGACTCCAAGGTACTTGAACAAGTTCACCTGCTCAATCTGCTCACCAGCCTTGTTGGTGATTACAAGAGGAGCATGCTTGTGCTTGTTGTAGGGGCTGGATTGTAGCATGGCCTTGGTTTTCTTGTAATTTAGTAGCAGCTTTTGCCTACTGAACCAGTCCTCGCGTTTACTGAAAGAGTTCTGTAGTTCTGTTTGTAGGGCAACCTGAGAGGTGCTGCTGCTCAGCAGCACGGCATCATCCGCATACAGAATAAGTTTGGTGTCACAGACTGTAGGTAGGTCATTTACAAAGAGGCTGAAAAGCAGGGGCCCTAGAATTGATCCTTGAGGGACTCCTAGGAGTACATCTCTGGAGCTGGAAAACGTCTGCCCGATTTTGACTCGCTGGCTCCTGCGTGTTAGGTAGTCATTGAACCAATTTACAGTGTTTGGTGCCACACCCAATCTTTGGAGCTGGAGTACTAGTAGAGAGTGGTTGACGGTGTCGAAGGCTTTGGTGAGGTCAATGAAGATGGACCCCACCAATCTGCCTTCATCCAGCGCCTTGTGCGCACAGTCAGTGTATTCCACAGTAGAGGTGCGGTACTGTGTTTTTGCCTGAAGCCATGTTGGTTTGGGCAGAGCAGATTGTACTTATTGAGGTATACTGTGAGTTGACTTGCCGCGATTTTTTCGAAAGCTTTGGATAGTGGGGAGAGGATAGATATTGCCCTGTAGTTTGACACCAGCACCATGTCACCATTCTTATGCACTGGAGTTACCAGGGCTTGCTTCCATACCTCTGGAAATTGAGCTAGGGGCAAGGATTTATTAAATAGCATTGTTATGGGCATAATAAGAATATCAAGGTGAGAGAGAGATAGTAACTATGTCGCCCGTCACTCCCCATTCTAGTTTGCCTAGGACTTTCTGACCATCGAGTTGGGCCTCCTTCACCGTCACCTTCTTAAAGTGGAAGGCTGGGTGGTTAGTTATGAGCAGGTTGGCGCAACCTTGGTCCTCCACAGGCAGAAGGTAGTCTGGAGGCAGCACTGAGGACAGGTCTGTAAAGGCCTGGTTAAAGGCATCAGCAATGGCTAGCATATCTGAAGAGGATGAGTTATTAATGTTGAGCATCTTAGGGTGCTGCTTTTGATCTTTACCAATAATGTTCTTGATGTTGTCCCAAAACCTCTTTCCATCTCCCCATGCATTGTTAAGCTGGGTCTTATGGAAATTGGCTTTTGCGAGCCTGATAAGTTTGGTGCACCAATTTCTAGCTGTTTTGTAGCACTGTAGGTCATACTTGCTGCCTGAGTTTAAGGCTTTTTCCCAGAGGCAGTCCCTCTCCTTTAGGAGGGAGAGGAGCTTGCCATCAATCTAGCCGTTAACCTCTCCCCGAATTTTCTGTTTTGTGCGTGGTGCATAGATATCACACAGATGGAATTGAAGCCCTCAGTGAAAAAACTAAGGGCCTGGTCCAGCATAGGTGCCTTGCTGATGGGGGACCAGTTGTAGGCAGACAGGGCCAATTTGAGGAATCCAAGTTTACCTTTCGGCAAGTTTAGTGGTCCACATACAGGAGATTGGGGAGTGGTCACTTAGCACGTCCGGGAGAACCCTGAGTTCGGAGAATCCAGTCGGTGAGCTAGCTAAGACCTAGTCAATGAGGGTGCTGGTACCAGCCTTGTAGTTCTGCCTGGTGGGGTGAGTTACGATTGCGTGAGATTGTGGGAGGTGATTAGGTCTCTGGAGGGTGTTGACTCCTTACATAACCAGTTAATATTAAAGTCACCGGTCAAGATGAGTTCTGAGCCCTTTCTGAGTGCGCTAATTTCTTCCATAACAAGAGGAAGGTCTTCCTTGGTTTTCCTGGGTGACAGGTAGGTTGTGGCGATGGTAAGGGTCTTGCCTTTTAGACCGACTTGTATTTTTACCACTAGTAGCTCATAATCCTCCACAACTTTGGAGATGGGGAGGATGGAGCAACTCAGTGAGTTTCTGGCATATAGGAGGCAGCCGCCACCTTTCCTGCCTATTCTATCAAGTCGTACATGATATGTACATGACGTGTTTCAAATCTTAAGCTTGCATTTTGTTATTGTAACATCTTTTCTGACCTTTCAGAACACTCAAGTGGAAATTTCCAGGCTCACTGGTGCACACCTCTCAACCTTTTATAACTGAAATGTGGGACACAGACAGTCATACTGTGGGGCACTGTCAAACTTAGATATACAAGCCTGAAACACTGTAAACTAGTGCTTTTATTTGTGCAAAGTTGACTTTTGATTAAGCATTATGGATTATTATGAATTTCTGCCTTAATATTTGAATTTATAGCACGTTCTCTATGTGAGCAGCACTTTTCTGGTATGACAAACTTGATGCAGAACAATTCTGAGGAGTAAAATAAGGTACGCCCGCCCCTCATGCAGTGGAAGGCAGTTAACTCGTTCACACGGTGAGACTTTATACCAGTGCCTTGTAGATCATTGCTGCAATTTTTCCTGAAATGCTGTGAAGCAACGTTCCGACTGCATTGCTCTGGAGCGCTGTAGATGTTCGCAGAGGTGGTCTGGCATTTCGGGGTGGGGGCAGTGGAGTTGGGATAATGCCATGGAAATGGTGCTGCAATGCCAGAAGGCTTGTGAATGGGTCTTCAGACTTGAGTTCAGATACAGGACGATTCTAGTAGTTTAAACGCACTGAACGTGGACAAGTGGCTCTTTTTGCAAACCGAGGGCTAAAATTGACAGAAAACACTCTCAGAGTCGAGCCGTGACACTGGGCACGCGGACATGCATATGCATATGTGCATGATGTCACGGCTCAACTCTGAGACCATGTTTTCTGTCATTTTCAACCCTCGGTTTACAGAAAGAGCCACCTGCCTTGGCCAAGTTCAGATGTATTTAAACTGCTAGAATCAACCATTAGCTGAACTCAGGTCTGAAGCCCCATCTACGAGCCTTTTAAGTGCAGGCTGGGAAAAGCCTGTCACAATATTGTGGGTGGTGCCGGCTGTTCATACAGCTGAGAAGAATGGTGCAAAATGCTGGCACCACCATGTAATCCCAAGAAAAGAGGGATTGCGGTCACAATGCCATGCAACCAGTAATGTGGAAAATGGTGGTGCTCAGACGTGCACAGCAGCACCGATCTGGCCGCTGTACACCACCAACAACGAAGAGTTGGCCGTGTGAACGGGGCTATAGTTTATGCCCTTATTCAGCTATTCCACTGCTGTCAAAATGCGTATTTTCTACTACAGAATTCTGTGGTTACACAGGACATAAACAACATCACACAGCTCTAAAACCGCCCTCACTACCACGTCTGCCAGCCTATGAATTAGAAACAGCCACTGAGTTTTGTAAAAGGCCAGTACAGATGCAACAATTAACAGAACTGAAAACAGTACTTAAACAACAGCTGTGAGGACAAAATTACTTGAAGTTCAGCGCAGTTCTCCCTTAAAGCACTTTTGAACTTTGCATTTGGTTTGCCCTTGGGACTAAGATTCAACAAGACGTAATATTGCCTAGTAATAGAAGGATTAATCAAAGGTTACCAATCGTCTCGGGGCCTACGGCTACTATTTTGGGAAGGAAAACACAGTGCATGTCACTGCACCCTGCTGGATGCACATTTTTCCAAACGCCTTCCTTGTACGTTGCTTTCACTGCTATTGCGGTGATGTCTACAGCTCCTTTTGTCTGCCTCTCAATTAGGGACACAGCGTGGGGGAGGCCTGAAAGAAAACACAGGGGGAACTACGAAAACAAAACCTGAAGAAAATACAGAACGTGATGAGAATACTACACCAAGCTGTCAAAAATATCCAATGTGTAGTAGCAGGAAGGGGGAGAGCCCCCTCCCCTTTTAAAACTGGCCTACTTTATAGGGAGGGAGAGACCACATTTCCTCAAGATTACCAAGCATTCTGAAAACATTTTACCTTTTGAAGCAGAAGTCTAATCGACTTTATCGGACCTATTTATAAATGTATAATGTGTTTTATCAAAATCAGAGTTAAGAGTCCTAATCCTTATTTATTGTTTTTATTGACTATGCTTTTGTATCATTCTAACAAAGACTTAACCTGGCTCCCAGTCCAATCAAAATCACCTTCATTTTCACACAGACACACACACACACACACACTCACACTTACTTCCAAGGATCCTCATATTTGACTCCAGACAGTTTCATAATGAGGGTAGAGTTACCACAGTTAATACACGCAGTTCTACCTGCTCTAACTCCAAGGAAATAGGTATTTGAATTCAGCACAGAGTGTGTGTGTGCGAGTGTATATGCACGTGTGCATATATATTTTTATGTATATATCTATATATATATATATATGTATATATATATATCTATATATATATATATATATATATATATACACACACACACAAAAACACATACCTATTTATTTATGCAATGCATGTAAGGATAAATTTCGGCAAATATTTTTGACATTTTGAGGGTGGTCAGACCTGGAGTGAGAATATCGCGTTTATCCTTACTCCAAGCCAGTTTATCCCATTGTGGCATTGAAGGATTTAGTAATTTATCCACACAGTAGGTCCACGGTGGCAATGCAGGATTAGGTTGAAGTTCTTCTTCATCAAGTGATATTCTGCTGTGATAACATCACTGTTGGAGGTGGTCACTGAAATGAAGGTTACATACCTACCGTAAAGTATGGCTGCTTAAGACCTTTCTGTAACAGTAGCTCTTCAAGAGTATCTCTTGCAGCAGGTCATTAACATATGGGATTACAGCTGCAGGCGTCAATTTCTCCAGATGACTTCTCAGCAGTCAACCCTGGGACCTCACCCCAGCACTACGTAGTGTTTTACCTGCAGGTAAAAAAGGGAGAGGCCCCAGCTACTCCTCAGTTCTTTTCCATCCTGAAGAACGAATGTGAAAATATAGCATAGGCCTCCAATGGGAACAGAGGAGGGAAATTAAGGCAGCAGCTCGTGGAGTCATAAAAGACAGGAGCAAGGAACCCTTCTGAAGCAACAGCAAGAGAGAAGGAATACGGGGCTGTATAACTTGCTGCAAGAGATACTCTCCAAGATCTACTGTTATGGCAAGTCCTTACACAACCATACTATCTTCCTTGAGGCAATCTTTTTCAGCAGATCATTAACACATGGGAAGATTCCCAAGCAGTTATTGTACCCAATGGGAGGAGGAGGCGAATCAGTAGGATTTAGGACAAGAGGCTATTGTACGGCTCACTGACTCCATCCTAACTAGGATGGACAATGGCCAACTCATCTCTGCCATTTTTGTCGACCTGGCCAAAGGCTTCGACATGGTCTCCCACCCCCTTCTCCTTGACTCCCTACTGACAGCTGGCCTGTCTCTCTCAGCCACAAACTGGTTCAAGGCCTAATTTCCTGGCAGAACCCAATCAGTAATGGTCTCGGACGCCACTTCCCCTTCCCTCCAGATTAGCACTGGAGTCCCCCAGGGCTCTGTGCTAGGGCCCCTCCTATTCTCCATCTTTTTAAATGACCTTCCTTCTGTTTGCTCCCCCCCCCTCCGCTATACACATGTGTGCCGATGATATGGTCCTGTTTATATCTGGCTCCTATCTTACTGAAGTTACATCCAGCTTGCAGCAAGACTTCGATAAGGTTCAGCTCTGGTTTGCTAACCATCAACTTTTCCTTAAACACCAATAAGACTGTCTCCATGACCTTTGGCACAAGGCAGACACTCTCTAGGCTTCCCTCCCTACCCACTTTCCACATCCTTGACGGGACTGTTCTTGAGGACACATCCTCCTTCAGGTACTTAGGCATTTGCCAGCATCTAAACTTCTCTGGACATACTGACGCCATCCAGAAAAAACTGCTCCCCAAGATTGGTGCCCTGTACAGAAACCGTAGTTGCATCCCTCCTACGGCTAGGCATGAACTTGTTCAGAAGATGACACTGCCCATTTTTTTGACTACTGCGACGTAGTCTATGGTGCTGCCCCCAAGTCCTCCCTGACCAGATTGGACACCATCTTCAATTCCTTCTGCCGCTTTGCCCTGGACACCCCCCCCCACCACCACCACCACTCACCACTGTGATCTCTACTGTGCCCTTTCCTTCCCCTCTCTTACAAATAGGCGGCTCTCCCACTCTGCCAGGTTCATCTCCAAACACTGGTAAGGTGAGATCCCTTCCTACCTTGCCACCTCTTTCTTAACTCCCCCTCCACTCTCCCACTCACTCAGATCAACCGATTCCCGCACCCTGGTTGTTCCCCACCAATCCACCCTAATCAGTCAATCTGGGTCCTCTCACCAACTCCCAAAAAATCTGGAACTCCCACCTTCCTCAAACTCATCATTCATTCTCCTCCTCCATCTGCACAGCCCTAAATAACTACCTTGCTCCCAACTGTACCTGCCATGACCCTCCCTAATTCCCTCCTCCAAGTCCTATCCTTCTGCTATTAGTTCCAGTCGGACTCCATCTATGACTTTGCCCCTTTCCCCTCTCATCAAATACCTCTCCTCTGGCCTTCGCAAACCCTATCGTTGCCTCAGCATCCCATAACTCTCCCTTGCTGCTTTCAACCTGCTCCCTTCTATCGTACTCCATCTCTGCCCTGTGCAGGCAGGGTGCTCTGCATCTGGGAGTGTTCAGGCCCTGGCAGTCCCCCTCTCCTCTCCTCCCCCGCAGTTCTGTCGGGACTACCCTACCCAAGGTTTTTTGCTCTTGATAAACCCTTACCTTCCTCCCCCTTTCTCTACCTATCCCACCTCCCTCACCGCTTCCCACATATTTCACCAAAGGCTTGCCTTGGACCATCCTGCTAGGGTTCTCAACAGCTTGTTCTGGCCTGAATGGGTTAAGCTTCTGTCTCACTCTCACTGCCTGACAGCCTACTCCCTCCCTTTGTGCTCCACCTCTGCCTTGTGTAGGCAGGGTTCTCTGCACCTCAGTAGATTCAGGCTCCGGCAGACCTTTCCCCCCTCATCCCTAATGGGCTCCTAGCTCCCTTAGGGTCACTGCTTCTTCACCCTCTTAAATCCCTCCCTCTCTTCTCTATTCCCTGTCTCCTGTATGGGCTCTTAGCTCCCCTAGGATCCTTGCTCCCCTACCGTCCTTCACTTGACCTCTGATTGGGTCCTTCTTTCTTATGTAACGTATCTCAAGTGCCTCCTTCCCTTTTCACCTCCCTCTCCCCCCTTCAGTTATTTAGCCACAACTATGGCTAACCCTTCTCTGTTTTTTTTTCTCTTTTTGCACTTCTGTCTCAACTTGACAACTTGTACTGTTGTTTTTACCATGCCACTCTGTACTACCCGAACTTCCTTGCTACCTTGTTCTGTCTGTATTATCCCCTATTAGACCCCCTAGTTTAAATTATTAGAATCCCTCTCAACCGTATTTAAGCTTCCCATTTACGGGACACATAGAGTATACCACAAATGTCATGTTATGCTATTGTATCTTCTAAGTTCTACGCTGTTATCACTGTACCCACCTGTCCCAAACTGTTGTACTTTGTCTCACTGCTGCATTACTGTTTTACTTACTGTTCTTATTATATATAACCTACATGTAATCTCTGTAGTGTTCAAATCCATGTAATTTCCCTCATGTTCCCCTTCCCCCCAGGTCACACCGGGAGACGAGCAACTTGTTGCTCAGTGTGCCTTCCTGATGAAAAATTGCAATAAATAAAAATAAAAATGATGGCCCATCCAAAAACGACCCGCTTCTTAGAAGCGATGTCTAGACTGTAATGCTTGGTGAAGGTATGTACAGTAGACCACGTGGCGGTTTCACAAATATCCAAGGCAGAAACGCCCCGGAAGCATGCCGTACAGGCAGCCACGCCTCTAGTAGAAGGCGGTTTCATAACTCCTGTGAGAGTGTTTTTGTATTTTGTATAGATAAATGTCATGCAGCTGGCCAACCATGTGGACAAGCACTGCTTTGAAACACGAATTACCTGGTTTCCAGGAGTGAAAGAAACAAAAAGTTGCTCAGTTTTTCACACCTATGAGGTGCGGAGAAGGTAAATGCTCAATGTTCTATGCACATCGAGAGTATGAAGCAGGGCTTCCCCTGGATTTGTAGGCTACGCAAAGAACACTGGTAACTAAATGGGCTGATTCAAAGTAAATTCAGAAATAACCTTTGACAAAAACGACGGGTTCATGTGTAAAGACACCTGGTTGTTATGAAACTGCAGGTATGGAAGTTTGCACATTAGTGCGTGCAACTCTGAGACACATCTGCCAGACATAATGGCAACTAAAAACAGTTTTCCAAGAAAGATAACAGAGGTTGCTGGATTCAGCAGGCTCAAATGTACTTGTAGTCAATTTTTCAAGCACAAAATTCAAATCCTACACAAAGACTGGATCCTGGATAGGGGAATGCAGGTGCAGAATACTTTTTAAAAAGTTTTGAATCAAAGGTAACTAGGACAAAGGGATGTCATCCACAGGTAAATGAAATGCGGCAATGGCTGAAAGGTGGACTTTTACAGAGGAATATTTCAGCCCACCCTCCAACAAGGAGAGCAAATAATCTAAGATGCGCTAAGGGGAACACTCAAAAGGATCCAAATCCAGTGTGGACGTCCAATTAGAGAAGCGTTCCCACTTCATGGAATTGGAAGACAGAGTAGACCATTTCCTAGCAGCCCGGAGAACCTCCGCCAGCTTTGGGGATACCCGGAAGCGCAAGAGGACTATGTCCTCAGGAGCGAGGTACGCAGGTGGAGGGAGCGAAGGTCCGGCAGTAGCAGGGAGCCTTGTGCCTAGCACAGTAAGGCTCTGCAATTGGTAAAGGTATGGGATCCGGTACCGAGAGCTGCAGAAGCAGAGGGAACCAAATCTGTCATGGCCAGAATGGTGCTATCAGAATCATAGATGCCCACGTCCTGGACCAGTTTGAGTAGTACTCTGAATGAGCAGAAAGGGTGAAAAGGCATACAGAAATCTTCCTGTGCAGGAAAGAGATAATGCGTCCCACCACACAGTTCCAAGACCTCGCACGAGAGAGCAGTAAAGTGGCAGTTTTGCGGAGCAGCAGACAGGTCTAACTCCAGTCGGCCCCACAGGTGGAAGACATCATTTAGAACATTGGGTAAGATTTCCCACTTGTGGGCCTAGGCAATGGATCTGCTCAGGGCATCTGCCAAGGTGATGGGACACCCCGGGGATGTGTACTGCTAGAAGATGAATATTTCTCTGGATCACCCAATAGCACACCCTCACTGATTCTCTGCAGAGAGGGTAGGAATGGGTGCCGCCTTATTTGTTTAGGTAGTGAACTACCGTAGAACTGTCTGATTGCACTGGAAGGCAACCTGGAGGGAGGTGAGTCTCGAATGCCTGTAAGGCACAGAGAAAATCCCTCAGCTCCAAGACACTGATGTGGAGGCGGGCCTCCACTGGCGTCCAAGATTCTTGGGACCTGACGTGTAGGAGATAAGCACCACACCCCATCAAGGGGGCGTCTCCCGTCAGAATGAGACTTGGGACAGGAGAACGGAACTGCATGCTTCGCATCAAGTTGTCTCTGGACTTCCACCATTGTAGAGCTCGAAGAGCCGGGGAAGACATCAGAACCACGCATCAAAATCATCCTCCTTCTTATCCCACTGGACTCTGAGGGACCATTGATGGACTCTCATATGTAACCTGGCATTCGGGACTGTCGGTATTGTGGCCGCCAAATGTCCGAAGTGGAAGTCTTGTGCTGAGACCAACCTGCTGGACTCCAATCTGTGTGCCAAAGCACTTAGGGTGCCCGCTCAAGCTATGGGCAGATACGCCATTCCCACGGAGGTGTCTAACACTGCCCCAATATATTGGAGGCATTGCGTAGGGTCCATTTTGGATTTTGGATAGTTTACCGCTATCCCCACTTGGGTGAACAACTGCAAGGTTCAAGAAAGCATGTGTAACAGCTGTTGGCTGGAGGACGCTTTCAGGAGCCAGTCATCCAGGTAGGGAAAGACACAGAGGCTGTCCCTG
The DNA here is from genome assembly GCA_016271365.2 of Neoceratodus forsteri. Classification (NCBI taxonomy): domain Eukaryota; kingdom Metazoa; phylum Chordata; order Ceratodontiformes; family Ceratodontidae; genus Neoceratodus; species Neoceratodus forsteri. Next base: position 150,292,745 of record CM028131.1, on the reverse strand, counting down.
CGGAGGGCCGCCGCAAGGAGCCTCTGAAGGCCATTTTAGCTTTTGGACAGTACAGGGTTCGTACCGACTGAAGGGTATGACTGGAGTCTTGTAAGATTTTTAATATGTCTTGGGTCTGTGGACCGAACAGCTGAACCCCTTTAAAAGGAGCATTCAGGATAGATTACTGTACGTCCTGTGAAAATCTTGACACCCTGAACCAGACGTGTCATCTGAGATACACTCCTGCAGAGGACATATGAGCCGTAGTGTCAACGGCATCATAAGTAGCTCTTAGCGGGTGGCGGCATACAGCTGCCGCAGTAGACATTTTGACTGTCAGTTCTTCCTGGACAGAACCCCCGCCGGGAGGGACTGGACTGTCACCTGGGAGGCTTTTAGGATTTCCTCCTGATATTTAAGGAGGTGTCCCATGTAATTAAGTATATGTAAAGACAAGGTGGCAGAGGGAAAAAATCTGTTTTCCTATAACATCCAATTTCTTGGATTCCGTATCCGGGGCTGAGCACTCATGTGCGGCATTGATCTCCACAGAGTCCGCCTGAGGCGGAGACATGAAACTGGTGTGATCTACCGGAGCTTGATAAATCCTATCAGCCTCACGCGGATTGGAGGGAATCTTGAAAGGCTGCTTCCGTGCAACCATGACAGCCTCTTCAAAGACGTCCACTTGGGGGGGTGACCACAGTGGAGCATTCCGGCACACCCAGGTACTGAGCCAGTTTCTTCTTAGAAGCATCCTGCTCAGTACCTTGGAATCCAGACATTTTCTGGAGGTGAATCATAATGTCCGAAAATGTTGAGTCATCTGGCGGAGAACAAGGGAGTTCAAGGACAGGTTCCCCCTGAATAGAGAAGGCAGCAGATGAGGATGGAGGGAAATCCCCCCTGGTCCATTCCGTCCTCGTTCTCCAGGTCAGCCAGACCCCATTCCTGCAGGAAAGGGACCTCCATGTCTATGTCCTGAGTGTATACACCGGGGAGATGAGGAAGAGCCGGCTGCCTGTTGGGGTCAAGGAGTCCAAGAGGGAGCTGAGACCTCAACTGGGCCCTCTTTTTTGGGGTTGGGGTCTGAGTCAGGTCTAGGATAATATTCACTAGAGCCTGGACATCAATCATTTATTTATTTATTTAAACATCAGTTTAGAAACCTTTGAGCCAGAGGCTCATTTACAAAGGTACCTCGTCACAAAGAGGACATCAGAACAGTAGTACAAGGGACACAGTACTTACAAACAAAAAAGTTACAGTTCAATTACAATTTTGTTACAATAGAATACAATCTCCAACGAGCAAAAGATAACAAAAGGTGCAAAACTTATGGTCGGGGAGAGCTGGTGGGGTAGAAGGGAGGAAAGGGAAGAGGAATTAGTAGGAAAGGAAGGGGGAGCCGCTCAGTGAGCATTGTCAAACAGAGAATATATATATTTTTTTTACACTAGGCTAGCGGCAGTTGCATTTGCGAGAGCTAAGCAGGAAGTTTCTGAGCCTGGGCTTAAAGCAAGCTAAGGTTAGTGAGTTTGAGACACTGGCAGGGACTGAGACAATCATGGCCATCTGGCCAGTGGAAGTAGCCAGGGCAGACTGGACAGAGCGAATTGGGCCCACTGACAGCATAGGATTAGGCAGTGGAAGCAAATGTGGATCCGTTGATGAGGGATGTGTATATGACTACAGGATCCTTGACGAGGGCACCAGCATTAAGCACTGTGAGGCAAGGCCGGTAATCATCGATGGGCCTGAAGCCACTGTCAACAGATGATGGCCAGACAATACTGAAGGGGGAAGCAGTTTAGGAAGCTGCAGAATAACCCCAGAACCCACTGTCGATGGAGGAGCAGTCAATGGGGAAGAGAGAAGCTCACAATCATTGACGGTGTAGAGGACGATGTGACAGGGGCAACCTTCTCCATACTTACTTTCTGTGAAGTCTTTATCGACAACAAAAAAGTGGTAGAAACATGCTTAGTCTTTGATGAATGTTTCTTACCAGAACCCTGGCTGTTGACGTGGAAGGGGTCCCACATAGAATGGTGGGACCCTGAAGAGGATGTCGAGGATTCTCTGGTTGTTAAGCATTGCTGCTGCTCCAGGAGAGCAACCTATTGCTCCACGAACAACTCACAGAGCTGCTGAAGCCTTTGACGTTTTGTGGCCTTATTGAACCTACTGCAGAAGATACACTCCCTGGAATCGTGTTCTGGACCAAGGCAGCAAACACAGACTTCGTGGAGGTCTTCCTTAGGGATTCTGTGGCCACAAGAACACTTTTGGAATAAGGGATCCGAAGACATTAGTATATGAACTTTTAAGTAAATTTTGGTTGGTAGAACTCTTCGATGACAGGAAAGCAGGAGCTCGGAAGAAGGACTTGTGGCACGCAGGTTGCGGTTGAAAAGTACTGAGGAGTAGCTGGGACCTCCCCCCTTTTATACCTGCCAGGTACTACACCACGTAGTGCTGGGGAGAACCCGGGTTCCAATGCAGAGAAGTCATCCGGACGAAATGACGCCTGCGGCTGTTATCCCATGTGTTAATGACTTCCTGTGAGAGACTGCCTCAAGGAATATCTGCTGATCTTCCAGAATACTTTCACCAATGATTACCATGTAGGCTAAGAGGCACTATAACCACATGGGAACAACGAATTTGCCAGGAGGCTGACCAGGGTACCTGCATGTGGTGTTGTGCACAACCGAATAACCATTGCTGGCTCCCTCACAAACCTCAGTTCTGTTCATCAGGCAAGAAACAAGGGGGAGGGGGAGATAAGAGAGGGTTAAGAATTTTCTTAGCTCAAAGGGATAGGGAAAGGATATAAAATATAAAACAGAAAGGATCAAGGAATATAACGCAACAACAAAATAAAATCAAACTGCCAACTTTAGCATAATGGAAAAGGGGCACACACTAGGTGACACCAGGGGTAGTTGGGTATGGAACCAGAGCTTCCACACCACTCACCAGAGAGCAGATTGGTAGTGATCTCTAAGGCAGCAGCCCTAGAGCATGTGGCTCAGACAGAAGGGATGCCCAGGATTGGGACCCCATTGCTATTAAGATGGAACAGTGTACCAAACAATGAATAAATAACAGACTCCTAGAAAAACCCAACCTGATGCTACCTGATGAAGGACTGACTGAATAGCTAGTCAAAATATATCCCTCTATTTCTTATCAAGAAAAAAATAGAAGGACTATCAGGCGCATGTGGAGTTGTAAAGCCAAACAGCCAAAAGGAGTCAAAATTCGTTCCTCTCCACAAGCACCTCCTTAAGGGTAGTGGGCCAACAGTCCAGTTGATATGAGGAAAGAAAAAAGGAGTATACCAACCAATAAGATAGTCTGACATAATCAGAAGAAAAAAAGGAAACGTCAGAGGAATGGCCTGCTTCTCCTGCAACAACAGGTATGTACCCTGCGTAAGAGCTAGTGCATTTGCTCCAATGCAGTTCACAGCACCCTAACACAGACAGCACAACTGCCAAGCAAAGTTAGAATGCATACTGTCCAGAGGCACAGACTGCATGCAGCAGCTAACAGGGCTGTACCACAAGAAGGGGATATACCCATGTAAAAACAGAAAGAGGGTGAAAAAGAAAGGAAGGGAGCTGCATCTCCCTCCCTTTTTTTTTGGTATGGGAGCCTGTAAAAAGGTCCCTCATCCCATTTTTTTTTAAACTACTCCTGAGGGAGTCCACTTGGGAGATACCCTGACACTAAGTGGTGCTAGCAAGGGGTAGGGCTGAGCTGTCCAGAGGTCCTGGCTCCACTAGAGCCAGGGATGGTGGGTGGGTGTGGTAATCGTGGAGAAGATATTCTGGAAGATCAACAGTTAAGTTTGTAACTTTAATATCTTCCAAGAATCGATCTTCACCACAGATTCCCACTTATGAGTCAGAGCACCAAGGTTTCCCCTCTTATGAAGGAGAAGTTGGCTCACCATAAGGGTAAAAGATACCCTCAGGCCTCTGTGTGCTGGAGAACTCCTGAGGGCATGGGCTCCTTACAGTCTGACAAGATGTGTGAAAGGTCAGAGCCAAGCGTAGGTTACTGTGGCACCAGAGCAGGAGGGTTCCCCAACAATTCCTGCCACTGACACTACAACAGAAAAAATGAGCCCTTTGGAAATGTGAATTAAGCACCTTATGCCGAGCAAAAGGTGCCAGTCTGGAGAAGAGAAGCCATACCATCCATAAGTGGGAATCAATGGTGAAGACAGATAATTTTTTTTTTATTTCTTTTGTTTCTCTCCCTCCATCCCCTCCCCCCTGGGCCCCTCCTTCCCACCAGACCTCCCAGGTCTGTCACCCCGGCATGCCCCAGGACTTACCATCTCCCGGTATCCCCCATGGCTTGCCTCCATGGCAGAGGGTAGGGAGTCCCCTCGACCCACCAGACCGGATCCAGATTCAGGAGGCACCTGAATTGTCAGGGTGCTGAGCCTGTGGTCACTGTGCACGACTGGGATGATTTTCTCCCTGGCACAGAGGAAGGGCATGCAGTGATGCCAATGGTGGTGTCATGCACGCTCCCGTATGCAGCATGCCAGGCATCTGTCCATCCCCACCCCCACCCCCCAATTATGCAGTGTCGTGTGCCAACCCCAGCCTCCACTAGGGCCAGGCTTACACCGGCCCCTGATACCCTTCCCTCCCCGGAGAGCAGTCCTTGGGATGCTCGATCTTCCTCTCCCCGGCCAACCCCCAACACTCTGAGGTTGCTCCTGACCCCGGGTAGTGGGTGTGGCGGCAGGTGAGGCTTGGTGTCTCAGCCCTCTGCGCCACGGGCCAACTGGTTAAGATTGATTCTTGGAAGATTTACAGTTATAGTTGAGTAACCTATATTTCTAACAATGTGGATACAGTTCATACAATTCACCATCCACACACTGACAGACTCCTAGCAGTCCTCTGGGAGGAGGGGGCAAGGCACGCACCCCTATTTGATGAATAGAAACTGTGGACCGAGGACCCAAAAGCAACATCTCAATTACTCATGATGTCAATGTAATGGGAGATCAAAGTGTGCGCTTTACTCCAGGATACAGCCCTGAGTATCTCTGCATTGGGGATATCCCTGGAAGCAGCCATTGAGGCAGGAGTATGTTTTAGGGAACGAGCCTAAGGCTCTTGAGTGACTAACAGCCAACTTACAACAGAGGTTGGTGCAGGCTGTAATCCACCTGGTAATCATCCACTTTATTGTCAGTCTGCCTGGCACAGCTTCCACGCATGCTACAAAGAGCTGGAGAGCCTCACTCCGAACTCCAGTCATGTGCTCTCTGTAATAAGACAGCACCCTCCACAGGTCCAGAGTATGAAGCCTGTGTTCAGCTTTCAAGGCTAGTAGTAGTAAAAAGCTTTATTTTTTGACAGGATTTGGATGACAAAATGTCATGGAGGCAGTATAGCGCAGTGGTTTAAGGCTCTGAGCTGCAAATCTGGTGACATCCAGCAGACCAGACCTGGGTTTGAATCCCATAGCTTCCACTTGCATACTGTGTGACCCTGAGCAAGTCACTTAATTTCCCTGTGCTCCCAGGTCGCTCCTGCAAAAAAGCTTTCAGCTTAGTGTGCTACTCCTGGTTAAACAACTAAGAAAGAAAGAAAAAAAATAAACACCATTAGGACAAAGTCCTATTTACAAGGTGTTCCTGTATAAAAAGTTGCAAAAAAAAAATATACAGTAAAACACACATACATTAAATCACAAGAAATGTCTAACTTCTATAGCAACTCTTCATATCACAACTAGCATAAACAGTACTAGTATATCAATCAAAACATGCAACGAACTGCCAATTCCTGTTTCAAAGCAGTATTTTTTTTTTTTTTTAGTTCATTTCTTTCTTTCCTCGACTGAGGGGACATTGTACCTTTGTTTTCTCCCCCTGTCCAGCCATCCCGGCTGCTGCCCCGTCGTGACAGAGCTTTAACCTCCCTAGACTACTCCCACCTCTCTGGTTGCATCACAGCGGTACTTACCCCACCGTCGGGAGTCCAGTAGGGTGGACCTGGAGGAGCTTGATTTGCCACACACCATGGCGGCGCTTGGCGGCAGCCTCCCATGCTGCCGAGAATTTGTGTTTTCCCTGTGGGGAGGAGCATGCAATAGCACCAATGGGAGGAGTGCGCACGCTTCTGCATGCTCGCCTTCCGGCATCTACCCCCCTCTCGCCTCTCTTCTGGCAACGGCGGCGCACTGCCCCCCAGTCTCCACTAGGGGCCAGCCATGTACCACCTACTAAAGTCCCCCCTCCCCGGAAAAGGACAGCAGTCTTCCGGATGCTCAATCCTTCTCCCACCCTATCAACCCACAATGACCTGTGCTCGTTCCCAAACACGGGTCGCCGGCGTGGCGCGAGGTAAGGCAACCAGCACCTCAGCCCTCAGCGCCACTGGGTCAGCCAATTTCAAAGCAGTATTAAACATTCCTGGACTTTCATTTCTACTTTCTGTCTGTACACTTATTTAATTCCATATTTTTAAAGCTGAAAATGAGCAAGTCATCTCACCATATATATTTTTAGGCACTAAAATGTCATATTCCCTGGATTTTTTTTTTTTTTTTTTTTAGTTTTCCTCAAATTACAATTGTGCCAAGTCTTTATCAATTCATCACGTATGTAGGAAGATTTCATTGAAATTAATGTTTTATTTACTTGATTTGCTCAGACTAGTTTCTGTTTGTTTTCTAATGTTAACCAGCCCAGATTTTCCTATAACTTACAATGGTCAGTCCATCTATTGGTCCTAAGTGCAAATCTTGCTAAAAAGTTATAATTTACTTCAACTTTGTTTAAAAACAGTAAGATTTGCAAATCCATATATGTGAATTCCATAATCAATCACTGGTTTCAATAACTGATTTACAGCTGACATTGTCATGTTTCCATTTATATAATGTCCAGTGCCCCTTAAGGCTCCCAATCTGCTGTTTATTTTTTTAACCATTTCTTCACTATGATAGTTGCATTTTAACTTTTGGCCCACCCAAAATCCTAAATATTTGTATTCCGAGACCTGGGACAAGCATTTGTTATTGTTTCTATTTCTACTGATGGAATTTCTTCCCTTGTTCTAGTACTGTTCACACTGAATACCATGGTTTTTGATTTTTTGCTATTTATCACGAAGTTAGATTTTTCAAACCAGGTTTGTATTTGGGCAAAATCCCATTGTAAAACTTGCTGCACTTGTGTGACATTCATTCCTGTTGTTAGTATTACTGTATCGTCAGCGTATTATTCATTAGGTTGTCTGACTGACAACATTATTCGTTCTTCTATCCCCTCCACACTCATTGCTATGCTCACACCCATGGACTGCCCTCGTTCCCTCCGTTCCATATCTTTAGCTCTGTTATCTGTCCCAAAATGCTCTACCAGGATGGGTGAACTTGCCTTCTCCTTCTATGCCCCCAGATTTTGGAACTCTCTCTTAGGCACTCCAAATCCCACCCCACTTTCAAGAAAGGCCTCTCCAATTACCTTGCCCCCCCTTGACATTTGCAAATGTCCCTAGCTTCACGAGTCACGCAAATCTACCATTGTCCTGCACTTAAATTTCCCTGTGACCTCTTGATTCCTCCCGTCCCCACTCTTCCTCAGCTGCAGCGACGCACTTTGTTCCCTGTCTCTGCCTGGGAATTTGCTCCTTGCTGACTTACCAACAACACTGTCATGTTTTGTACATTATTAACAATAAATTGCGCCTTTTTGTCTGTTTTGTTCCTATTATACTGTGTAACATGCACCTCCTCTATGTACTATGAAACTTGCACCTCTGTATAACTGTTTGGAATCTCCTATTGTACAACACTGTATATGTATTTGTTTTTTACCTGTTCCTTGATTTGTACTCTCCTGAGTCGTGCCTGAAAATAGGCAGTTCTGTCTAGTGCACTTACCCGGTAACCAAAAGCAAATAAATAAATAATCTGATTTCTGATTCTTTTTTTACAAGATCTGTCACTTGGTTTATATAAATTAAGAACAACAAGGGACCAAAAATTGGTCCTTGGGGATGCCTCTTTGTACCAATGCTTTCCTTGAGTGGTCATTACGCACTGTAACCTGTTGTGTTCTTGCCACTAAATATGATTTAAATCAATGGCAGGTATCATCTGGTATACTGATTTGTAATAGTCTGTTTAATAAGATCTGGTGATCTACTGTCTCGAAAGCTTTTGATAGATCCACGAACATTGTGTCCACCAACATACCCTTATCTAGGGAGGCTGGGTTAGTAAAGTACACAGGTAAGCTAATCACTTACTCAGGACCACTAGAATCATGCTGCTCCCTTGTGCCTCCAACTTGAGCAACACTCTGAATGAGAGGGACTGGAAGGAATGCATAAAGAAACTGGTTTCGCCATGGCAGTCTAAATGCATCCTGACAGAAAGCGCCAGGTCTCGGATTTCTGGAGCAAAATCGAGGCAGTTGGGCACTGCATGAGTATGCAAAAGGAGCCACACCTGATGTACCCCACTCGCTGAATCGCGCTCTCACAACGGCTAGAGCTAGTGACCACTCCTAAGAATCAACTTCCATTTGACTGCACTTGTCTGCTAGAGTGTTCGGGTCTCCTGGCAGACAGATTGCTTGGAGTTAGAACCCTGCTCCAAGCACCATTCCCACACTCACGCCTCCCTGCAGAGTGGTTAACAGTATGCTCCTCCTTGTTTGTTCACATAATACATGACAGATTTGTTGTCTGTCTGAAAGAGAACTATTTTGTATCTGACTCACTCCACTAGTGCTTTCAGACCACACAAAACTGTTCGCATCTCCAAAACACTAATGTGGAAAAGAGTTTCTGAAGGGGTCCCAGACACCTTGTCACCTTGTGTCCAAGGGCCCTGGCAGTCGGCTCCCCACCCCAGTAGGAAGACATCTCTGAAGCACTTCAAGCTCCGGTGGGGAGATGGGGAAGCCCTGGAGGAGATTTTTTCTCCACTGACCATCATGTCAGGGATCTTACCAGAGATTTGGTCACCTGAATGGGGTGATTTTGAGGGTCTGACCCTTGTGACCACCGAGCATCCACTGAGTATCCCTAATGTGCAGATGCACCAAGGACACTGAACACTGAGGAGGCGATAAGACCCAGCATGTATTGCATGGAGTAGGGCTTGCGCTATCTTGCATTTCATGATGTAGGATGCCATCTGCAGGACTGCTCGTAGTCTGCTTTCTGGAAGAAAAGCCCAGACCTAGCTTGTAGCCAGAAAAATAAAGAGCAGTTGCTGGGAGGGTTCCAGCTGAGACTTAGGACTCAGAACTGGTAGTGCTGTCCCAGCACAACGAAACAAAGGAATCCGTGGTGGCTGGGTTGCATCAGAATGTGCTGGTATTCATCTTGCACATCCAGGGATGCGAGCCAGTTTTAAGGCTTCAAAGTAGGGTAGCAGAGAGTCCAGAGAAATAATTTTGAATTTTTCTTGATCCATGAACTTGTTCAGGTTTACGAGGTCAAGAATGGGGCGCATGCCCCCTCATTTCTTTGGAACTAGGAAGAAGTGGGAGTAGAACTCTGTGGTCCGTTTTGACTCTGGCACTAGTTCTACTGTCCTGTTGCTCAGAAGGCCCATAATCCCCTCGCCAGCAGCTCTGACATGTGAGCTGACAAAGGAGGCTGCCTTTCGGGTGGATAACCGGGGGTTCCTTGAGTGGTCATTACGCACTGTAACCTGTTGTGGTGGTCACAAGGGTCAGACCCTCAAAATCACCCCTGCGCTAGAAGATCTGACATGTGAACTGACGAAGGGGGTTGCCTTTTGGGTAGATAATTGGGGGAGGGAGTGTTCTATGAAACCCAGGGAGTACCCATTTGTCCACTGTGATAGACTCCCACTGACAGTAAAACTGAGTCAGCCCCCCCCCCAGGGAGAAGAGGTCTGCCTTGGGCAGCTGAGGCAGGACAAGGGCTGGGTGCTTCAGATATTGGCACCAAGTGCTTTTGGTGCCTTTGCCTTCAGCTGCACTTTTTAGGATGGGAGGTTGATTTTTGTAATTCTGGGCTCCCCTGCCCTCTACCACAAAAAGACTACTTGTTGAGAAAAGACTGGTGCTCTTTGCCTCTCTGGGAGTCGAAGGGAGCTGGTCTGGAAGTCTTAAAAGTCATTCTGGTCTCGGATGTCTTAAGAGATTGCTCCACTTCCAGTCCAAACAAGTGCCACTGAAGGGGGACATTCATTACCTGTTGCCGGAGATCCTGGATGAAGCCATTAATCCGCAGACAGGAATGCTGCCTGATGCAGATACCTACAGTTGCAGCACAAGATGCTGCATTAAAAGGTATCAGAGACTTTGATCTGCTGACTGCTGGATTCGGTACCCTGCTTAACAGCCAGCAGTATATCTTGTTTAGACTCTGAATCTGGCAGAGTCTCTGCCAAAGACTTTAGCCTGCTCCAGAGGGTATACTCCCATTTGGAGAAATTTCCCTGGTAACCAGCTATCCTCATGTCCACAATAGCTGAAGCATAAGCTTGTTTGCCCACAGTGTCAAGCTTGTATGACTCCCTATCAGCAGGGTGTGCAGTGACCATCTTGGGCACAATGATCTTATCATGCCCAGCAATAACAGCAGCTGTGGATTGAGTGTAATACACTGGTTTATTTTTAGGAGCAGCATATTTCCTATCTGCCTGCTTGCGGACAGCTGCCACAGTAGCAGGCCTCAGCCAAACTACATCAGACAAGGACCTAGAGCTGGTTGCACAGGAGGCATTAAACTGATCAGCATACTAGGCACAACTCTAGCTGGAGGCGCCTAGCCTGGTCAATAGCTGCTGGCTCGAAATCCAGTATAGACTGCACATTTCTGAGCAGAGCCTGAAGTGATAGGTCTTCCTGAGGAACAGACATGTGAACTGGATCTGAAACATCCAGACCATAGTAAGAGTCATTAGAAAAAATGAGGTCAAGACCTGATTTGTCTCCCTCTACACTCTCCTCGCAAGGAGGATAGAAGAAAGAGTGGGGCTGCAGGGTGGACAAGGCAGTGTGCTGCTGCAGAGACACCAGTGACACCGCCCCAGGTGGGAAAGGACCAGTGCAGGGGTGGTGCTGGAACCAACGCTGTGGACAGCACTGAGAGGGTTCATGGCACCATGGGCCTCTGTAACACTAGACCCGACACCACGCTCAGCACTGGGCCAGGCCCTGAGGGGCTCAAACCTGGCACTGGACGCGATACCAGGACCAGCACAGATGACCCAGTTAACACCAGAGTGACCAGCGGTGGCACTGTGGCTGTCCTTGTTCCCCTGACAGGATGGACGTGACACCACAAGCAGGGCAGATGTTGGTGACGCTGCCCTCAGCAAGGACCCTGAGGCTGTTGCTGCAAGTGAACACTACCAGGCCCAGCAATACTGCTGGCAGGACCAGCACAGCCGACCACAAGGGGTCAGGGACCTTTACCACTACTGGTGCCGCATAGGCCAGACGCTACACCCACTGCTCCATAAGAGCTGTCCAGTGGAGGAACTGCCCACAGGAGCCCTCACTAAGATGCAAAGGAGGCTTCAGGCTCAAGACACCGACCTCCATGGCTTAGAAGTCCCTGCTGTCAGTGATGATGGCAGAGGACCCCCCCAACCCTCAGGGGACCCCCCCGACCCTGAGAAGTCTAATACCTCATGCAGACCTCACAGGCTCCGACCTCAACAGGTGCCGTTTCTTCCCCCTTCTTACAAGAAGAGGAGGAGGAGGCAAAGGTCGAGCGGTATCTGGACCCTGATGCAGAGCACATTCGGGATTGGTACTACTTCTTTTTGTATTGATGGGAAGACTGCCTTTCCTCCAGAGTACCCCTCTCCTGAGGAAAGTAGGGCTGCCAAAGCATCCCGTCTCTTCAGGCTCCCTACCATCCTCCATGGTCGATCATTTACACATGCTAGGGCTGATAGAAACTGGACTTATTTTGTAATTCTGTAAAGTTCTGGTTCCTGCTGGAACCTAGTGCCTCAGGCACAGACCCACTAGTGGGAATCAATGGTGAAAATGGATTCTTGGAAGATCTTGGATTTGGGATACCAGCACTGAAAGTGCACCTGCTGGGGCTGCTGCTGAGGTTGTTGTGACTGAAAGAACCAAAATTGTAAGGCCTTCTTTTTAGGCAGCTAAACAAGGACAGCATTTGACTCATTTGATTCAAGCACTGTCCTTAATTACAATTACTGGACCCACACCTCCCTACGCGTATGTCAGAGGGTATCCCAGCATGGGGGCGGGGTGAGCACCAGGAAGGATAGGTTCAGCAGCCCCATTGGGCAAAAAATACGATCCCTTCTCTCCAGACCAGAGGGGCAGACAAAATTGATCAAACCTACTTAGGTACGGGGTTGCTGCTGTGGAACCCGAGCTGAGTGGACTTGTTAAACTTCAGCTCCTCGACTATGGCATTTTGTAACTTAAAAATATAATACTTTAGACATCCAAAGTGAGAAAAAGTCTATCAGCTTTACTGGAGGAAGGATCGGAGATCAAAATGGAGAAAACTCATAGAAATCCGACTACAGGAGACACCCAAAAAGATGGAGTGAAAGGCCAGCCGGCAATCCCCAGTACTTGAACGATGCAGAGTGGTACAGCTGACGGAGAAGAGGCAGAGGAAACGCTGCAGTCACTCTGACGGAAAATGCTGCAGCTTCTAGCTTCATCAACTAACACTAATAACAAACTAGATATTATGGCAAGGAGAATCGCAATCATCGAAAAGCAGTGGATGTTTTGCAAGGAGATGTGGAGGACATGAAACGCACTCCACAATATGCCAAAGCACAATACTACAATGTGCTAAAGAACAACACATTGGAAGTGTTGGAAAACCAAATCCGTAGCCAACATTTGCATCTGGCTGGACTCCTGGAGGGGTCGGAAGGAGATTCAGCGCATCTTTTTTTGTGAAGGACTGTCTCTCTGAACAATTCAGAGCTCATCTACCGGAGGAGGATTTTTCCATTGTTAAAGCCTATCGTTTGCCACACTGCATTAAACCACTGGCTGAACTCCCGAGGGTGCTCATGGTGGTACTCGATAGTATAGGTACCAGGGACAGACTTCTGAATCTTGCAAAGCACCATGGACCTCTTAGTATGGAAAGTGCCATGATCCATACATTTCCTGACATTACCTATGCGACTCATCTTCGCCGCAAGAAGTCTGATGGTTTGCGAGCAACACTCAGGGATTTAAATACTCTGCACACAATACAATTCCCCGCGAAGCTGAGAATAATTTTGGACAATAAAGTGTATGTGTTTACGGACCCAGTAGATGCGAGGAAATGGGCAGGTAAAATGGCAACTGCCAGAAAAGACATGAGGAGTGATGCAACTTTGGAAGGGGACATTAACATGGATACTTGAACCTTCTCCTGACTAAGGGCTTCTCCTTTCAATGTGAATCTTAATCAAGGATTCCTTTCTCCTACAGGATTAAAGGCATTATAGCCTTACAATATTTGCTTGTAAAAAGTTACATGTTAAGGGATTACGTTTGGAAATTATTAATGTGTCTGAGGGGTAAGTAAACCTTCTTATAGGCTTAAAGAGAAACAGGCTGGATGGTTGCAATGTTGGGGAACTTTTTTGACAGCTAGGTGCACTGTAGCCAACTAGTTTGAAATATCTTGCTTAAGATCAGAAAGTTTGTTTCTCTAGCTTATCCCTACCCTTATATCAGATGCACAGTTCCAGTTTTAGATAAAAACTTTGTTCAAATGACCTAATAGTAAGGTTAGTCTCACACCTTTATGAAGTAAACGTTCAGTGTATTATCTAACTGAACAGATGAGAAGAGCTGGAATGTTTAATGCGACTGTAATAACCATTTGAGTTTGCATAACATGTAGTGCAGTACATGGCACCAATAGCCCTGTTGGGCACTGGACTAGTTCGTTACACAGTATAGGAGAATTTATTTTTATTGATGTATTGGCCATAAGCTCTTGGAAAGCAAATCCACAACATTTAAGAAAGTATTCTGAAATAAGATGAGACATATTGTTAGCCTCACCAATGTAGAATGTAGCAAGGGATACTATTTCCTGAATCATATGAAGGTTTCCTTCTACTTGTTTATATTAAGACTGGTTGTTCCTTACATGGGATTTTTGTATTGTATGCAATTTATTTTTTAAAATGAATAAAATACAATTAAAAAAACTACCTAGGTACGTTTTCACTACAGTAAGCTTCCTCACAGAGGAAGCCGAGTACAGACTTGTTAAATCACATTATTATAAATAGCAGTGAAGTGTCTGTACATATTTGTCTAGAACTGCATAACCTGTCTGTGTATATATATCATATACAAAAACTGACCAGAGTTGAGGTCTATAGTGTGTAAACCTTGACCATAAGGAGTTAACTACTGCCTGACAGGCCGGCCCGGTGGTGCTGAGGTTTGAGGCATCCACCTTATCTTGCACCACGCCGGCAACCCGGGTTCAGGAGCGAGCCTGGGGAGCCGGAGGTTGGCCGGGGAGGAGAGGATCGAGAGTCCGATGGACTGCTCTCCTCTCTTGGGAAGGAGGGGGGTCCAAGTCCCGTGACGCGAGTGAATACTGCGCCCGAGGGACGTGCAGAAAAGGGGGACAGCATCAGGCGGCCTTCCTGCACACGTGTGTAGGAGTGCGCACATCATGCGCTGGTCGGCATTGCATGCCCTGCGCCATGGGTGGGAGAACAAGGAAACTCCAACAGCTGTCAGGTGAGGCGATGGTGGTGCTTCAGTGGCCAAGCTCACATGCCCAATGCTGGCCCAGACCTTGACTTGACTCTCCTAGGTCCCCACCTCCTCCTGTGAGGGCCGGCAGGAGAAGGGGGACCGCACCCGATTCCTCGGTCTGGGGACTGGTTCAGACAGGCAGTGGAGGCAAGGCCGAGAAAGCCCACCTGAGAGATGCCCTTTTCAGCTGGAGAGGAAAAAAAAAAAAAAAAAAAGAGTTTTTGGGGACGACGACAACTGCCTGATAATTTCTATATGAGGGCAACCTGGCTATTGTAGAGCAACAGTTCAACTGAAGGGGTGTAAAGGTTTTCACACTATAGTCTGAAATATTCTGGTCAATATCTGTTTTATAAAACCTTGCAACTTGATTAGCAATGAAACATCATAATAGAGAAATACATGAATGAGAGAATACCAAAGTTTGTTTGACAGCTAAAGGTGGTCAATAGTTTGTAGTACTATTGACCAGTTTTGTGAACTACTGACCCGTTTTGAATACTTTTGACCAATTCTGACAACTATTGCCCAGTTGGTACCAGACTGGACCACAGTTTAAAAACTTTCAATGTCACGTGACTGACTTTGGGCCAATTGCAGACCAGGATTTTTTCCCCAAGGTTTTATAAAATGTATTATATTTGATGTTAATACTCTCTCCCTCAATTACCCCAGGTCATATTTGCTAACAAGATTATCCTTGCATCTCTGATTACCTGGTGAAATAATGCCTATATTACAGAGGAGATTGCTAAGGCTGAAGCCTGCGAGCGGTGCAGCAGAAATAAGCCCCCAAAAGCCCTCTCACACAGTTAGAGAGATGTCTGCTCATGCTGTTGGCAAGCACACATCTACACAAATAATGAGCTGGCTGTTCCAGTACCCAGCAATGTCAGTTCAGCTGAAGCCCTGCATGAAAAGCTGCACTGTACGCTTCACCTCCGCTGATGTCACCAGGTTCAGGACCTCAGAAGTGATTAAATAATGCATATTGGGTAGGGGAAAAAGGCAGCATTAACAAGGGATCCGACATAATGAAACAAAAAAATAGGGCTATTTCACAACAAACACACTTAACTATACACTGGGGTCATCAACAAGACTAAACGCATGCTCAATGTAATGTTTTATTAAACAATGTGAACTGGGTTTAAGTCTTTCAACAACTTGAGGACTAAGGACATCATCCTTCTGGAGGTCCCCAGATATGTATCCAAATATGATAAGGTGGCCTTCAGCGGGCTTGCCCCTATGTTTTGGAACAAGTTACAAGCCTCTCTCAAGCGGAACTCCTTTATCACCCTCTTTTCATTCAAACTGTTATTAGAAACTCCTCATACAGACAAATGCACTTGTCAACAGAACTCCATTTTTACTGTGCCCGGCTGCTGTATTCCTTGGTTTGTTTTTATTAATTGCTTACTTCAGCCTCTGTATTTTTATTCCTCGTTTCTTGCTGCATACCATCCTTATATATTTTTTTTTTTTTTTAGTTTTGCTCATGAACTATGTAATCAACTACTTAATGATCTAATGTGTAATACTGTTGATTTCCGTATTGTTACTTGATCAAACCAGGACCTCCTTGTAAGTGAGCACTGCTCGGTGGGATCAAACCAGGACCTCCTTTCAAGTAAGCACTGCTCGGTGGAGCTTTTCCTGATAAAAGCAATTAGTCTTGCCCCGGCCAAATTCCCCTAGTCACTATGTCATCATCATCAACAGCTTCATCTGACTCCAGTTAGTCTACAACTGCATCCACCCCACCACCCCACCCCACCCCACCCCTGTCGAGGCTGCCAATAGGCAGTATTGTCTTTCCCCCCTTTCCTGGTTTCCTGGTGGTAAAACAATACAAAAACTAAACACAGCAACTAAAATTAATAAATTCCCTTGAAAGTATAAATAATCAGCCTTGTTTTCCTTCATGAAATGTTTCTGTTTTGTTTCACACTACAATACATCAGCTATTTTAACAGCTTACTGAGTTGACAATACTGCTCATCACTTGCTTTCCCACATTCTGATTATTTGCCCCTGATTTATGGACTAAATTATCCCACTCTTTTTCTCTGCCAGCTGGTTAACCTCTCCGTCCCTCCATATCTCACCCACAGTCGGTCCGTAAATTATAGCTCTGTCACCTTTCTCGTCCTGCATTACCTATCCTCACACCTACTGCACAGGATAACTTTTTTCTCTATAGCAAAATGATGTCATTACTCCTTATCCTCTCCATTACCCCTCCCCTCAGTGTCCCACCTCCCGTTCCATGCCTGTAAAACACCACACCACCCCCTCAGCCCCAAATATACCTCCCCCTGTGTCCACTCCTCCCTCTATAACCATGTCTTTCCCACCCCACCACCCCCACTCGCTCCTAGCCATTCACTCCCTGAAACCGTGGCTACCTCTATGCTCCATAGTCAAGAAATTCTGCATTTTATCTGCTCCCATCCTGACAACAAACTACCCCATCGTACTGGCCATATACTGCATAATTATAAGCTGACCCTCAAAAGTGCCCTATCCAGGACCTTCATCCTCTCACTGCTATTGATGGGCAACATACACCCCAATCCTGGCCCTTGTCTTTCAACACAACCAAAAGGGCTACGACTGGCTGCCATAAATATATGCAGCCTCCAAAAAAAATCTCACCCCACTTCAAGCATGTGTCTGCCTCCACTATCCTGACGCACTTGCTGTCTCAGAAACATGGCTCTCCCCTAACATCCCTGACTTGGCTGTTTTCATATCGGGCTACACACCATTCAGATCGGACAGACTGAATAGACGGGGAGGTGTTTGTGCGCTGTACCTACGGGATCACCTACAAGGTATCAAAATTCCTGCTTTAATCCCTGTTGCAGGTGCCCAGTCCCTCACCCTTAGGGTACTAGTTGGAAAATCAGGTAAAGCTCTCTACCTGATGTCAGTCTACTTACCCCCCCGCAACCAAAAGGAGGCTTTCTCTTCCATTCTGAACCTCATTGCACAACTTCCAAAAAGTCAGAGGTCATTGCCCTAGGTGACTTCAACACAAACTGGCTCGCCCCCAACACATCCCACATCAGGGATGCAGACGCAACCCTAAATCTCACACAAATGACCCTTAGCCCCACTCGACTAGACCACCGCAGGGGCACTAGTTCCCTTATTGCTCTCATCCTTACAAACCACCCTGAGCACCTCCAGGACATCCAGGTCCTCTCTGATGCACTCAGCAATCACTCCCCTGTTACCTGCCGTTGGTCTAATAGTTAGAAGCCCCCACCCCACATATCTGCCTGCATCGCCAGCTAAAGAAGGGGTCCCTGACACATCTCCAAAACCATCTTCTCAACCTTGACTGGTCCCCTCTTGACCACCAGATGTCAGTGGACGCCGCCCTGTCCTTCTTCATCAGCTCCTAACAAGCTGCCTGTGACATCTTTGCCCCCTTTGTTAAGCAACTAGAAAAAAAAATCCTCCCCTTGGGTAAACCGTTCCTTACTCGACCAAATGAAGGCTCGAGATAACCTATGGTACCGTGTCGCTCAACTCATGCACCTGGGCTATCTGCAAGGCTAAGACAGCTTTCTATAAATCCAACCTCACTGCCACCTGGGGTGATGGGAAGCGGTTCTGGGACAATATGAAGGAACTAAGTGGAAAGTCTCCCTCCCCTTCCCCTTCCATGATTACCGTTGACGGTGTCACCACCCAAGACCCTGACAAGATAGCTAATGCCTTAAATGTCTCTTTCTCAGACCTCAGCTCTATCCTCCCACCTGACTTCTTAAACGCTCCCACTGGACACCCTCCACTGCCCCCCAGTGCTCCACCTTTTTACTTCAAAACAATCTCCTCGAGTGTTGCTCGCTCATATCTCGCCAAGTGCCTTGGAAAGTCAAGACACAGTGGTGACTCACTGGATGCCAAGCTGCTCTCCTTAACCCTTGATGCAGTCTTTACCCCCCTAACAAAAATACTGAACATGTCCCTATGCCTTGGACAGTTCCCTACCTTATGGAAAAAAGTGATCACCACTCCGGTTCACAAAAATGGTGACCACACCTCCCCCAGTAACTACAGGCCCATCTCTATACTTCCTCCTCTCTCAAAAGCCCTGGAAAAAATAGCTGCAGATCAACTTATAGAATATTTGGACACACACTGCCTACTGTGCAATCAACAGCATGGTTTCCGAAAAGGGCACAATACCACCACTGCCCTGCTCAAATTTACCTCCTTCCTCCATGAAGCACTTGACCAGGGAGACCTGGTCCAAGGCCTTCGATACCGTAAACCACAGCCTGTTAATAAACACCATCCTCTCTGCTGGTGTCTCCCCAGAAACTGCAGTCTGGTTCTCCAGCTATCTCTATGGCCGTACCCAGCAAGTAAAAATAAATAGCACCTTCTCTGCCAGCCTCCCAGTCCGTTCGGGTGTCCCACAAAGGTCCATCCTTGGCCCTCTTCTTTTCTCCCTATACTTAAACTCCCTCCCTTTAGCCACCACTGAGCGCCTGCTCCTTTACGTTGATGATGCTGTAATTTATCAGCCGGCACCCAGTCCCTACCCAGCTTCAATACTCCTTACAGGGCTCCTTCACAGCGATAGACTCATGGTTCACCTCCCACAAACTTGTCCTCAACTACAAAAAACAATGGTCATGCTATTTGCGCACCCTTAACATAAAAATAGCATGACCAAATTATCCATACTTAACTCACAGGGTGCCATGTTGGACGCAGTCGCCACTTTTAAATACCTAGGGGTCACTCTTGACTCTGCCCTTACCTTCCGTGAGCATACTGCATCGACCTGCTCTGCCATTAACACTAGAATCGGCCTCCTCTACAAATATAGGCCCCATCTCCCTCCTGATGCCCTACGCTTAGCCATCTCTAGCTCCATCCTTCCCCTAGTAAACTATGGCATAATCATCTATGGCACCGCCTCAGACACTGCCCTGTCCAGCATAAAACACACTCTCAAAATAGCCTGCCGACTGGCCACAGGCTGTGATCGCCTCACACATACCTGTGACCTCTACCAACAGTCATCCTGGCTAAATTTTCAGGGGTGACTTCTCTATCAGTCCTAGCTAATGGCCAAAAAAATAAAACTAGGGTTGCCCCGGCTGTCATTCGCTCCTTTAAGAGTGCTTGTGGGCCACTAGAAGCTCTAGTACTACTACTTTCCGCATCCCCTTCTCAAGGACCACTGCCAGCCAAAGATCCTTTTCCTACAGGGCCCCACACTGGATGAACTCCCTCCCTTCTGCTGCCCTCGAAATCCCAAGGCTAGGGCCATTTAAGCCAGTGCTGCGTGCCCATATCTTGCTAAACAGTTACTGTGACTGCTAATTAAACTACTCTATATAGTTTAGGTTTCTCTGTTGTAATCGAAACTCTGTAAATAATAGTATCATAGATCGTTTTTGCACCCTTGGTGCTGCCCTGTAATGTTTAGCCCATGGTTGTCTCTGTACAGTATTCTTACTCTGTTTATGTCCTCACTAATGTAATTGACGCAGAGCCTTTATAAATGAGTCCCTGACTCAAAGGGTTGTAAATCCTAGACAGTATACAAATAAAAAAAAAAAAAAAGGGGGTTGGGAAGGCATATGGTTTAGTATAATTCTCTGAACCTAGTGTGTGTTCTTCTCCATCCCTTCCTTCAATAAATTTGCAAAACAAAACTGAATATCCCCAGAAAGCACAACCTACTTACCAAACGTACCTGTAAAATACTACACCTCAGTTTCTGATTTTTTTTTTTTTTTTGTTAAACGTCCCATAACTAACAAATTGGAATACGTAGCCCAGGGCCACAACACAATTATCAAAGTAAAGTACTAAGATACAAGCCCTGAGAAAGCTCACAAGGGCAGCAAACAGTACCAACCCAATAAAGCTTTACACCTCCTTCCCCTTGAAGGAACAACAAGCAGGTTTAGAAATTCACAGCGGAAAGGGATTTTATTTTAATCGGCTTAGTAATTCTACATGCTGTTCAAAAAGATGTAATGTAAGGCATCAAAGACGTAGGTGGTTTAGTTTATCCAAATGAAAGGAAATATCTTTATCTCGGTTGTGAATTAATAGATTTTTTTTTTCTATTTAGCAGAATGCTACTGCCATCTTTGATACCTTGCTGAGCACCCCCTCCATCCTTCCAATGACATGAAACTCACTAGGCCTAGTGCTAGAAGTTTCGCAGTCAGGTCTAGCTTGCTGCTTTCTGAATATTTCTTCTCTCCTGGTATTTTATTTTTGCTCCTCCTACTCCCATCTGGCCCCTGGGACTCATCCTCTGGTCCTCAAACCCCCCTCACCCCAGCTCCATCACCCCACCTTATCCTAGGGATTACCTCCAACAGATGGATTACCATGGCTTGACCAAGTCCTTCTGGATAATTTCACACTCCAACTGATGTTAGGAAGGCTGCCAGGGACCAGGGGTGTGGAGCCTACCGGTGGGTGTAAGTACCCTCATTCTGCTTCAGGTGGAGAATTCTCCCATTCCAACTTCTCCAGCTCCTGAGGGTCAACACCGCTCGAGGACATCCTAACATGAACGTGCAAAATGTAGACAGGGTGAAGTTGGGAGCATCCCCCACCCTCAACTAGAAGTAGCAGTGGGGAGGGATAGAGTACACCAGGGCAGTAGGTTGGTGGGGGTAAGGTAGCATGGAAAGGGCAGACTCAGTGGATCTTCGGTCTCCTTCTGCTGTCAAATCCTATGAATCTATGTACAGCACAACTAAGAAGCACAAGAAGACGGTTACAGAAAAGAGTAACAGATGGAGCAATTATCTTACCTCTCAGGTGGGCTGTCTTGGGTAAATATAACTGTACATATAGAACAGTTATGTAAAACTTACCATAACAGTAGATCTTAGAAAGAATCTCTTGCAGCAGGTCACACCAATGTAAAACAACCAAAAGGATCAAAAAATAACCTTAGGGATTTGACATATGATGAAAGATTAAGAGAATTGGCTCTGTACTCACTTGAATACAGACGTACTAGGGGGGACCTCGGTCTAGTGTATAGGGCCCTAAGGAATGAAGACTTAATGGAATGTATAGGATTACCGTGTAAAGATACTAACAAAGATTTAATAGGATAAGGGAATACCCTTGACCTTGTGCTAGCAAATGGGGAGTTAGTGAGAGAACTTACAGTGGAAGAACCGCTGCCAAGGAGTGACCACCACTTAGTATGGCTCACATTGGATATGGACAAGGAAGGAGTGGAATCTGGCACAAGAGTGCTGGACTTCAGGAGGACAGACTTTGGGAGGATGGGGGAAGTGGTAAAAGGGTACCTGGCCAGAATATAACCTAGTATGGGCACTAATCTGAGGTGGGAGCTCATAAAGCTGGGGATAGTGGAGGCAACCGAAACCTGCTGCAAGGCCCAGAGCAAGAAGCTTAGGGCTAAGAAACCGAGCTGGTTGAGCTAGGAGGTCATGGAAAAGTAAGGAGGAAAAGTGTTGCCTTTAGGAGGTACAAAAAAACAGGGAGGGGGGGAGGACAGGGAGGAGTACCAGATGGATTTGCAGAAGGTGACACGGGCAGTTAGGAGAGCCAAGGCACCTATGGAGCTCATGCTGCCACAAGGCATTAAGAAGAGGGAGAAGGACTTCTTTAGGTACATCAGGGAGAAAAGGAGCTCTAAGGACCACATATTAAGGATTAGGAAGGAGGGGGGTTGGGTGGAAGCAGGGTGCGATAAGGCAGAAGTGCTAAATGATTACTTCTGCTTGGTATTTACTAAGGAGAAGAGGGGGGTGATACCCAAGGAGGGAGGAACGCAGAAACGGGGGTGGAAAGATGGGGAAATCATGGAAGGCAGGGTTTGAAGGCACTGAGGGTGGATAAGGCACCAGGCCCAGATGGCATCCACCCCAGGGTACTGAGGGAGCTGGCAGAGGTCCTTGCAGGACCTTTGGCAGACCTATTTAATGCCTCACTACACTCAGGGTGTGTACCTCAGGACTGGAGGATGGCTCATGTGGTGCCCCTCCACAAAGGTGTCCCCAAGGATGAACCAGGGAATTACAGACCGGTGAGCCTCACATCCATCGTGCGTAAGCTGAAGGAGACTATCCTGAAGGAGAGGCTGGTGGCCCTCCTAGAGGCCAAAGGACTACAGGACAGCACACAGCATGGCTTTATATGAGGCAGATCCTGCCAAACCAACCTGGTGGAGTTCTATGACTGGGTAACTAGGCAACTGGACGGGGGCCATGCAGTGGATGTCCTGTATCTGGACTTCAGTAAGGCATTCGACTCTGTGCCGCATGGGAGGCTGGGAATTAAGTTTGAAGGCACAGGGGCGGGTGCAAAGCTGGTGAGATGGGTAGGGAACTGGCTTCAGGGACGGCAACAGAAGGTGGTGGTGGATGGGGAGCACTCACACCCAAGGGTAGTGACGAGTGGTGTTCCACGGGGCTCGGTGTTGGGACCAGTGTTTGGGATATTCATTGCAGACATATCATTGGACATCAAGAGCAAGATCAGTCTGTTTGCTGATGATATCAAGATGGGAGCGGTGGTGGATGACCTAGGGGGATGGCAGGGGTTGCAGGATGGTCTGGCAAAGTTTGAAACCCGGTCAGACACCTGGCAACTGGGGTTTAATGCCAAAAAGTGCAAGGTGCTGCATTTTGGGGTGCAGAACCCAAGGAGGAGTTACCAGCTGGGGGGAGTGCAGCTAGCCCAGACAGAAGAGGAGGAGAAGGATCTGGGGGTGCTCATTACAGGGTCAGTGAACAACTTGGCACAATGTAGGAAGGCAGCTGCAAAGGCCAACAAAATGCTGGGTTGCATTGCAAGGGGTATATCCTCCAGGAGGGAGGAGGTGATTCTGCCACTGTATTGGTCATTAGTTAGACCGCACCTGGAGTACTGCGTGCAGTACTGGTGCCCATGTCTGAAGAGGGACATTAAGTTACTGGAGGGGGTGCAGCACAGGGCGACAAAGATGATTAAGGGGCTGGGGGACTTATTATACAAGAGGAGACTGAGGGAGTTGAACGTGTACTCGCTGGAGGAGAGGAAGGAATGGGGGTGGGAACATGACTGAAACCTTAAAGTACATGAAAGGAACAAACAAGACAGGTACAGAGGGGCTGTTGAATGTAAGGGAGGGGAGGGACACCAGGGACCATGATATGAGACTTGAGGGAGGAAGGTTCAGGAGGGAGATGAGAAGACACTTTTTTTACAGAGAGGGTAGTAGCTGGGTGGAATGCATTACCTGCAGAAGTAGTATGTAGTGGAACAGTGGACTGCTTCAAAAGGGGATAGGATAGGACAGGACAGGACAAGGGGAACCGACAATGGAGGGGAAGGTGGAAGGGAAGGGCAGTTGCAGAATAAGGGGTGCTAGCTGCACATTCAAGCAGACTTGATAGACCTCTAGGCCTTTATCTGCTGGCAAATTTCATATGTTCGTAGGATACGAGTTCCAGCTGAAGGGAGAAAAATATAAAACCCTCATGAGAGGTCAAACCAACGAGTGGTAACGGTATGGAACTTCTTACCTGTGCACATAGTTAGCAGTCCAACATCTGCCATTTGTTGGTAGTCCTCATTAGCATAACCTTTGCAGTGGATGTCACCCGAGGTGCGCGAGATATCCGCCTGCAGGTCTGTCACCACATGGAGTGAGTGGATCTTTTCTATTAAAATTCCAGGGCACCAGGTACTAAAAAAAAAATTTTTTTATGTTGAAAGCCCTAATCGGGCGTTTCTGCAGCCACTGCTGCACTGAGGGACTCAATGGGAGTTTCCCTTTAACTCAGAATTCAATGCACATCTAAAGTGTGGAGCAATGCTTCCCCTGGGTTGGCACGCTCTGAGTAATAAACAGGCAGGTGGATGAACTGATTTAAAGTAAACTCAGATACCACCTTAGGAAGGAACTTGAGATTTGTCTGCAAAGGCACCCTGTTTTTGTGGAAAACCAAATAAGGAGGCTCACACATGAGAGCCTGAAGCTTGGAAATCCTTTGAGCAGAAGTAACGACAACTAAAAATAATGCTTTCCACAACAGAAAACGTAGCTCGTATGTTGTGATCGGATCAAAAAGAGCCAAAGTAATTTTATCTAACACAAAATTCAAGTCCCAAGGTGGGACTGGATTGTGGATAGGAGGCTTTCAAGTGAAGAATACCTCTCAGAAATGTAAGGGACACCTCCAGTTGTGCTACAGTATGACTGTCAACAGGCACATGGGAGGCTGAAATGGCAGACGGGTGTACTTTACTAGAGGAGTACTTCAGACCAGTGTTCTGAGAGGGATGGCAAATACACCAGAATCTGATAAACTGAACAAGTGAAAGGGTCCAATTGATGGAAGCAGCCCACAATGTAAAACGTTTCCACTTCGTGGAATAAGTGGTCCTGGTGGAGGGCTTCCTAGTTGCCACCAGGACATCTGCCACCTTGGAGGACACTCCAAATCGAGCCATGGCTATGTTTTTCAGGAGCCAGGCTTGAAGATGCAGGGATCTGAGGTCCAGATGGACCAGGGTGCCCCGCTGCTGGGACAGCAAGCCAGTGCACAGAGGCAGAGGAACTGGAGGTTTCACTGTCAACTATTGCAGTAGACAGAACCAGATCTGATGAGGCCAGAAAGGGCGATAGGGATCATAGTGGCCCCTTCCATCTGGAGCTTGATCAGGACCCTGTGAAGCAGGGGGAATGGAGAGAAGGCATAAAGAAACCTCCCTTTCCAAGAGAGGGACATGGCTCACCAGAAAACCCCAGGCCCTGGAGTGAGCGAGCAGAAAAGCAGCACTTTTGTGTTGAATGTGGATGCAAAAATGTCTAGTTCTGGATGATCCCACCTATCGAACAGGTCTTCTATGAGTGAGGTCAGCAGTTCCCACTTGTACATATTGGACTGCAACCGACTGAGCCTGTCTGCCAGGATGTTTTGGACGCTTGGGACATGGATGGTCAATAGTTCTAGACCATGATCTCGAGCCCAGTACCATACTCTCATCGCTTCCCAGCAGAGAGGGTACGAGTGAGTGCCACCCTGTTTGTTGATGCAGTGGACTACACTGATGTTGTCCGTCTGGACTAGCAGAAGGCCTGGGGACAGCAGAGTCTGGAAGGCCTGTAGGGCACACAGAACTGCCGCATCTCCAGGATGTTGATGTGGAGAACAGTCTCTGTTCTGGACCACTTCCCTTGTGTTTGGTGGGGCCCCAGATGAGCCCCCCCCAGCCCAACTCCGAAGCATCTGTGGTGAGAATGTGCTGAGGGGAAGGGAAGGGATGAGGAAAAGAACCCCTTTCAATAGGTTGCTGGATTCCATCCATAAAAGCAATACCTTTTCAACCAGAGAGGAGACTAAGGCCTGCTGTTCTAGGTCATCAGTGCGTTGATCCAACTGGACCCTCAATGTCCACTGAGGAATCCTCATGTGCAGTCTGGCTAGAGGCACTGTGACAACAGCCGCAGCCATCAGGCCTAAGAGACGGAGAAAGGTTTTGGCTGAAACATATCTGCTGTTGTAGAGCAGATGGACTTGAGCCATTAGGCGGTTTGCCCTGTCCTGGGGCAAGAAGGCCAAACCCTGAGCTGTATCCAGAACTGCCGCTATGTACGGGAGGCACAGACAGGGGTTCAAGACTGACTTGGGCAGGTTGATCATGATTCCCAGGTCCTGGAACAGTTGGGGGGGTACTCTCCAGAGTCTGCAGATGCTCCCTGAACTGAACTTTGAGGAGCCAGTCATCCAGGTAGGGAAAAGATGCAGTCTCGTCCCCCCAAAGGGCTGCCGCCACTACTGCCAAGCATTTGATGAACACATGAGGGGCCAAAATAAGCCAAAACGCAGGGCCCGAAACTGGAAGGGTGCTCCCCAGAATTGGAATCCGAGATACTGCTTGTGGGAAGCACACATCTTGATATGCAGGTATGCATCCTGCACATCAAGGGAACATATCCAATCCCCTTGATGCAGAAGGAACAGCAGTCCCTGAAGGGCTCAAAGGTCCAGGATGGGCCTGAGATCCCCAGTGCATTTGGGGACCAGAAAGAAGTGGGAGTAGAACACCTCTGCCCTGCTGAGTCTTGGGGATGGGGTCTATGGCCCTTTTGTGCAACAACATGTGAATCTCCTCCCAGAGCATGAGAATGTGTCTGGGAGGATAAAAGAACTGAACCAGAGACTTGCCGCCACACCAGAAGCTCCAGAGTGTGGCCATATTTTATAAGTTGCAAGACCCAGGTATCTCTGGTTATCTCCCTCGCCTGTCCAGGTGCAGGGAGAAATGACCCCCTACAGCCACCCCCTGCCCTTCCGGGAGGGAGGGGAGGATCAAGCAAGGAGTCATGCTGAAGAAAAGCTGCGGATGGGGCAGCAATGCCTCCC
Organism: Neoceratodus forsteri; assembly: GCA_016271365.2. NCBI lineage: Eukaryota > Metazoa > Chordata > Ceratodontiformes > Ceratodontidae > Neoceratodus > Neoceratodus forsteri. The sequence continues at coordinate 150,265,607 of CM028131.1, read as the reverse complement.
CTGGGAGCTTTTCCAGTGGTGGAGGTAGGGGTAGGCAGGGCTGTGGCTGCTCTGCGCTTACCCTGAGGCTTGGTGCTGGGCTTGGTCCTATAGGCAGCCCAATGAAAGGCACCTGCTGACCACTTCTAGGCTGGGTGTGGTACACAGAGTGGACGACCGCAACATGTGGTGGAAGGCCTGCAGGTTAGAAAGTGTATTTTACTCATCTGCCCAGAACAGTTTATACCCTCTAAAGGGGGCATTCAGGATGGGCTGTTGCATCCTGGGCAAAGCCTGACACCCGCGGCTAAGAAAGTCTTCACAGATAAATGCCTGCAGCGGCCACCCGGTCCAAGGCATCAACAGTGTCGTACGCAGAACGTAAAAGGTGCTTGCCAACATCAGCCTGCGATTAAATGTTCTGAAGCAACTGCTGTCTCAAAGGGTCCTCTGGGAGGGATATGGCTGCTTCTCTGGCCTCAGCCCAGAGTAGGCTCTGATACTGGACCATATGGGCAATATAGTTAAGGACCCTGATGGTCAAAGTGGAAGAGACAAAGGTCCTCTTGCCAATTAGGTTCAATCTTCAGGATTCTTTGTCCAGGGAAAGGGAACTGAGGTGTTTGGGCTTCTTGGTACGGTTATGGATAGCATTAATGACCACAGAATCCACCTGGGGTTGTTCTGCGATGAAAGGCTTCCCCACGGGAGCCTGGTATAACTTGTCTGCCTTCTTAGGCATGGCAGGAACCAAGCTGGGCAGATGCCAGACAGCCATGGTGGCATCCTCAAAAGAGGAATGACGAGAGGAGGGGCGTCTGGCAGGCCTAGGTAAGTAGACAGACTTTGTGTCAAACCCCATGGCAGCATGCAATTGTCTCAGAACAGAGACAAAAGAAGGTTCATAGGGTGTGTGTGACCTTGGGATATACTTTGTGGTCTCCTTGCCATCGGACAACACTGTGGAAGTGGAGTGAGAATGGATAATGCTTCCTTCATCTCCAGTATCCTCTTCAACCTCATCATTAGGGAGAAAGAGGCCCGGGTGATACTTATCTTCTTCCCCTGGGTCCTAAGGGGATTAGAGAGCAGTTGATCCCTCGAGGTGCATGCTGCAGCTTCACAGGGAAAGGGGACACTAAGGCAAGCACAGTAGGACCCTGTGGCGTCAGATCTTGTGGGGGACCAAGCCTAGCTTGCATGAAATCCCACAGTAAATTAAGCATGGCCTGAAAATCTACCGTGACCAGCGCTGAAACACCTATCGACATCAAATGAGGAAGAATCAGGGCCGGAGTCAATGGTGGTGCCAGAGAGGGAGGTCGAGCAGGTCGAGGCCTTTGGGGTGTCTCCGCAGCCTGGTCTGTTATCAGAGAAAGTAAGGATGACCGAGTAACAGCCGAGGGCAACGCCAGAGAAGGCAGGGGACCTGAGGCCAAAATAGTGGCCGAAGTCGGGGGAGTGGCTTGAACCCAGAGAACACAGAGCCTCTGCCGGTCGAAGTTGAACCGGCAGAGCTTCCTAATGGCTCAAGGAGAATAAGGGACAGAACAGGGGCGGAGATGTCAGTGGGGCACCCAAGCCCAAGGAACTGATGCCCACCAAGGTGAGGTTGGCGGGGGGAGCTGCCAATGCTAGCCCTGTGAGGGAGAGGGTGTGCGAGGTAGAGGAGGCTGCCACCGAAGAGGAAGATGGCACCACTGTGGCCGAAGTGGTGAGTACAAGTGAGTCAGGGAGGACCGGTCCCTGGTGTGGTTCTTGTCCCAGTATTTGGGCTTCCAGTCCGATTTGTCCCGGGCCTTGGAGGACTGCGAACCCGAGGATGGTTTATCATGGCCTGAGCCTAGGCGGAACACACAAGCTTCGTGGTCATCCTTCTCAGGGATCTTCTTCCCAAAGGCATAAATCCTGAAGAGTTTATCGGAGACGGAGCTTGGCATACAAAACAAGAAATCACTTAAAACTAAAGTGATGCTACACTAGTGAGAGAAATTGAAAATAGAAACTAAGAAATGGCGGTTGACTGAAGCTGGCGGGATCTCTGTGAAGTCTGATGTGCGATGATCGACGGTGGGAAAAGAACTGAGGAGGGTGTGGGGCCACCCACTTTCATAGGATAGAGTGATGTCAGCATGTGACAACGAAGTGGGTGGCCCCCTGGGTAGACTGCTAGCTAGAAAGGTTTCCATGTGGCCATGGTGCCTGGTGGCTATTGTTCCCAAGTATGACCTGCTGCAAGCGATATCCTCAAAGAAGATATAATATTTATCTATTGAGCTGTACCAGGAAAGGCCTACTTAGCTGTAACAGCTCATTTCCAGAGACATCCTGGGGGAAGGGTACATAGGGTAACACAAAGATACAGAGGCAGCTTAACAGCAAGGCAAAAAATAGTCTTGTATATCGGAACTATATAACTTGCCACTGAAGTAAACCCACAAAAAATGAGCTGCTATCAGACCTTATGGGGTTATCCAGCAATCCTAATGCCAGCAGACTTTAAGTAACTAAAGATCATCCAAAATCTAGCAATAGCTGTTAAGAGCCAGCGTACTGCTGAGCAAACCTTTATCATTCTGTGAAAAGCAGCTGAGCTGTAATCATGTGATCATGCTTTCTCCAGAGCTTTATTTTGGGTCCGCAACTGTCCCATCAAGGTTAATCCCCACGAAGTTTGAAAGTTCATTTTCAGTCAATAACAGTAAAAGTATATTAAAGTCACACAGCATATTAAACAGTTACAGTGTGACAATGTTTGAAACTCCCAGGAGCACACATCTGGCCTAATTTTTTAGGACTAATCTATTCTATTGATTAAATGATAAATTCATCATCTAAATGAGTTTTTAATTAGTCCTGCCAAGATGGCAGCCGATGACTCCAGTGATGCAGAACCGATAAACAAGGACATGAAACAGTATTGCTGTGTTGCGGAGCTACAGAACTGTACAGAGTGCTGAACCCATTGATCAGCTCGTACTGTATGTATCAGGATTAACGACAGTGATGCAAACGGCAAAGATTTATCATTCAAATTTACACCTTATTAAACTGGTCTCTCACAGACGGATGATATGAACTTCTTCCCTTAATTTTTTTGCTTTTGTTTTTCTTTTCAGTTTACGGTATTTAATATGCACTGCGTAACACAGCTTGAAATCAACTGTTTAAAGCAGTAAAGCAACATAAATCATTTATCATTACTTTATATAATACGTATTTTACATAAATCATTACTTTTATATGCATTTTAAATTCCAATTAGTACTCTGAATATGGAGTGATTCTATAAATATACATATATATATATATATATATATATATATATATATATATATATGGAATATGAAAGCACAAGAAAAAACAGTATTCTATATATGTATAGTTCGAATTTAGAAAATGGGTAGAATAAATCCTCAGGAAAACAGTTCTGGTGCCAGCCTGACTGCTTATCCAGTAAATCAATGTGCCAACAACCACATTTTCACAACTGAATTATAGCCGCTTTCCTCCCTCGTTTCCCTGCTCTTCGCTCGCTTCCACGCTCCCAAATACAATAAAAAGAAATATACATCCAATGTATTAGTAACAAGGTAGAAAAAGAAATGGGCAGACTGGATGGGCCTTGCGGTCCTTATCTGCCGTCAACTTCTATGTTTCTAGTGCTACTACAGTGTTCTCACTGCAGCACCACCACTTCCGCTCTTCCTCAACCATTCTGTCATCTGGCTCAACCGCGCTCACTCTGCCCCCTCAACCGACTGTGTACAAACTCAGTGCCAAATGCCATGCTCCAAAGCGATCATGACTGTCGTCAGTTCTGTATACAAAAATACCATTTTCTGCCACCCGCACTGCTGAGGGGGACAGGGATGGGACAACAAGGTATTAAACAAACGTGCAGGTGTAGCTCCCAAAGAAAAAGCAAAGTCACTCTCAAACAGCAGCCCCTTCTACTGGTATTTATTTTATTTATTGAATCTTATTGGAAATTACCTTTGAGTCAAGGACTCATGTACAAAGGTTCCACGTCAGTAACAGAGACAGTCATACAGCAGAACAGAATTGCATATAGAAGACAACATGGTACAGTGTACAGTGGCAAAAACAGTGGTCAACATAGTACAGAATACAGTGGCATAACAGACGGGACAGGTGACAATGGTCTAACGACAGTTGTGGCACATGCCAGTTAAGTTTCATTGAAGTACAGAGATATTATAATAAATACAAAATATGACAGTTTCAATAAAGGTACAAAACATCAAATAATCAGAGTACATCACATAATCAGAGTGAGCTAGAAACCATATACAAATCACCATCAGATGACCTGGAAAGGGGGGGGGGTCAAGGTTGCGGAGCTGTAGGCAGGAGGAGGTCCCCTGTCAAATAGTATGGGGGCGGGGTTAGTAACATTCGCAGGGACCGTCAGCACTGAGGTGGTCCTTTGAAGCCGTCTTGAACGCTCCAAGTTTTGTACTAGCGACAAGTGAGCTGAGAAGCGAGTTTGTCCAAGCTGGGGCACAGTACATGAAGGAGCACTGGAATAGGGAGGTACAGCCTCTGGGAACTTGAAGGAGGGATCTGGAAGCGCTGCGGGTGTTTCTGATGGAAGGGGCGGGTCTGACTATTGCCTCCAGGACCGGGGGCCATGCCGAGGGGCAATTGTTCTGGCCATAAGGCAGTTGTGGAATTTTAGTCAATTGTCCAAGTTGAGCTGTACAGGGTACACATGTGTGTGGAACGGCCACAACCAAGGGCAAGACGACAGACTTTATTTAGGGACACTCTCAGCCAGTTAAGGAGGTGGTGTCAGCTGCCCCGTAGATTTGGTAACTGTACTAGTGAAAGGACTACTTCACATTACATTTTTTTAATTGACATTTACTATTTTTTTTGCATTTTTTTAAACTTTTGTTTACTATGGAAACAATTACCCACTTTCTAAGTGCAATAATACACTCCACGGTGGGCAGTATTCTCTATGCCTGCCTTTCCAGGGGTTATAAGGCCCTCCCCCCATGGTATCTGGCCTCACTACATCCCTAGTCGGGCGGGTATAGCCCAATACCACCCACCTCGTCACGTATTTATTGCCTGCATGACTATCCTGAATATGCTAAGTGGAGTATTCTTATTGTGGTCAGAATGTGAAGCTTCCTTTCTGTAAAACTATTCTGAATACTGTACTGATGGACTACTCCTACAATTCAGTGCCCTTGTCATACAGTGTTCAGCTGTTTACTGCATGGGACAATGCATACTTTAAATCACAGCTCAGAGTTCAAACCACATGTAGACAGAGACTATTAGATCTGTCTCTCAAACAGCATATTACTGTTCATGCAGATACAGTATCTGGATTACATATTCTGGATACTAACATCAAGATATTGGAGTACTCCAAAAATAAAGTGCATAAAAATGCACTGAATATTTCTTAGCTGGTCAAACAGCTTTAAATCACAACAATCCGGTTTAACCATTCTTGCACTTAATTCTATGTGCACGATAGCAGTTTTTCTTCCAGCCGCCACGTTTTGCAATGCAGCCCACAAGAGAAGTCAGAAACAAATGCAAGAGAAATCATCCTTCCTTGGCTGCAAAGGACAGCTGCCTATTCTGCAGGCCACTAGATAGTATATTTAAAGAGCCCCTGACTCTGTTGTGACAACTTAGAAATAATTTAATATTTAGACTCATTTCAGCTTTATTTAATATTATTTTTGTAATTCTTACCCTGCCTTTTTTTTTTTTTTTTTTAACTAAGGACATTTGCATGTAAACAGGATCACTGCCCTCTCTGTTCTGGCTGATTGCCTACATCTGACATCACAGTTCTGTTTATGAAATCACAATCTGTTGCTGTGGAGATAATTATGATACCATAAACGGGGGATTATGATGTCAGGAGTAGGTAGGCAGAAAGAGCAGATAAAGTCTAAGGGACAGTAGCCCTCTTTCATGCAACTGTTCTCAGTAATAAAGGGAAAGAATTATAGAAAAATATAAAATATAAACTGAATTCTGTCTCAGTCTCACATTTTTTCAGGATTTCTTATGGCGTCAGGAGCTCTTTCATCTTCTTTTAAATGGAAACTGTGATCCAGGCTTTTCAGGATACAACTAACAAACGGGGGTATTACCAAGTTCTGCACAATTGTTTTTTGGAGCCACGTCAGTTATGGAACTCTGCATCATAGCACACCAAGTCGGTTTTCGCAGAGTTCTCACAGAAACAACCCCCTCCCCAAAACAGGGAATTATGGACTGGCATAGTGTACATGGTCACCTACAAGTAAAAGCAAACTTAAAGCACAAAGGGATTGAGGTGGGGGGCTGCCTCAATGGCCCACCAGCAGCATGTCCTGCTGCTGTGCAGGTGACCTAGATTCGAGAGCAAATTCGAGTCACTGCATCAGGAAGCAGACCGAGCCACAGCAGCTTCCACTTGGCAGTGAGCTGTGTCTGGGAGAGAAGATGTCAGGCACCCACTGCCGCAGCAAATCCCATGATGGACCAGGGGAGTTTGCTCCTCCCACAGGCGCCGCTATGTGCATCTGAGGTCAAGAGGTTCTGGCCATGCCAGGTGAGGAGGCAGGATCAGTGAGAAAACAAGGGATAAAATCCCATTACCGTCTACATGACGGCCCACATCCTGCCTCCTCTGGGTCCTAGTATCCAGAAACTTGATCCTGTCTAGTTGGTGTACTGCTGGAGGGGATAGTTGCCCTCACCATGGAACCCCCGCCATGGGGGAAAGCTATGGGAGCCTTTGGAGGCAGCGGAACCTGGGTGACAGGACGATGCAAGGTCTTAACAGGGGATATGTATCCCTGGGATCAGGGTATTTATTTTAATTTACAATTTTTGACCAGGGAAGGCCCATTAAGCTGAGGCTCATTTCCAGGTGCGTCCTGGGAGTACAGGAAAGTAAAGTAACTTGCTCATGCTCACACAGTCTACAAGTGGCAGCTGTACGATTCAAAGTCAGTTCTCCAGGTTTGTAGCCCTGTGCTCTTAACTACTATGCTGTACTGCATTCCCAGGGTATATCCACATGGCTGAACAAGCTGCCGTCTGCTCCCAGGTCCACGTAGCCCTCCCTCCCCAAACAGAGCAACTGAAGGCAACAAGAAGCAAGCCTGAACGAGCTGCAATCTGCTCCCAAATCCACTCAGCCCTCCCTCCCTGAACGGAGCAACTGAAGGCAGCAAGAAGCGAGGTATACACCACCAGTCAGCAAAGCTGCTTTGTTGCACTGGGTTAGCCCGTTGACACGTTCCGTCGACTGCCCCATCCACCCACTCACTTACTCACTCACTCACCAAGTAAGTCCCTAATTTCCCACCTGCAGGTTATACACCTACACCACTAGGAGTCACTAGTGAGCCACCCAACTGCCTATCCCACTCCCTTGTCTCTCAAACAGCTCCTCCTGAGTTTGCCTCATGCCCCCTAGTGTATCCTCCAGAAATTCCACTGTTCTAATTGTATTACCTCTCTATACCCATGTATGATTCAAACCATCAACCCTTGTCACCGAAGGCGGTCATCCTACCTCTGAGCTATTCCATCTCCCTTCCTCATCTGTGGCCTACCTATCCTCCTATTCTTCCTGCTTTTCTGCACTGACTACGCTGTTGTAGGTGACTCACCTTCCTGTCCCCTTCCAGGGCTACAACTGGGTCACCTCAGGCAATTGGACCCTAGGCCCACTTTTTCTCAGTACCATGCGTACACTGAACACCTGGGTCCTGTGGGTTTTATCAGTGGTACTCCCCATCTCATATACCGGGTCGACACAGAGCAAGAATATCCGACTAGGCACCCTAACTGCTCACAATGTCCACCAAATAATTACATCCACCATGTCGACTCCAGTCTCTGGTCATGCACTGGCCTGGAACACAGGGTATTTAGTACAGGACAGCACACTACCTGCCCACTTTCCATCAACCCTGTATAAAAACACAATCTTCAATGCCAACAGCACAGTACAGAACTCTCATAGGTACCAGAAGCAGAACCTAAAGAACCTGAAATGGCAAGCCATCAGAATGACCTGGTTACTTCTGCTTTTGTTAGGCAATATTCATCCTAACCCTGGCTCCTCACCCCTACCTGCACCGGACTCAAAATATGCACACCATGGACTGTCTATAGCGTCCGTTAATATATGCAGTCTCCAGACCAAATTCGACTCCCTCCAAGCATGAGTTGAACAACACAACCCCGATGTGCTCTCTGTTGTGGAGACTTGGCTCACTCCAAAAGTCCTGGACATGGTGATCCAGTTGGAAGGCTACACCACTTTTAGGCTTGATAGAATAGGAAAGCGAGGCAGTGAATGCCTCATTTACATCAAGGACACGATCCAAGGGCACATCCTTCCCCACTCTACCACTAGTGGAACTGTCCGAATGTTGGCAATCAAACTGGGATAATCTCTGGCAGAAAGCTAGAAGTACTGGATCCCCCAATGACTATCAAAACTACAGTGCTAATCGCAATAAATGCACAGCGGCCATTCGCTCTGCAAAATGTAACTATGTCAAAGAAGAATTAAACTCATGGAAGGACAGTCGTACATTTTGGGAAAACCTAAAGACCCTAACTGGTAAACCCAACAAATCACCACCAACCCTGCTTAATATAGATGGCATAACCACCCAGGACCCCATAACCAAAGCCAACACCTTTAACAAAGCGTTTGCAGACCTGAGCAGCGTACTCCCCCCAAACTTCTTCATGCCACCAAGAAACTCAAATCCTAACTTCCCCTTGGCACCATCTAATACCACCACCCCTTCCATTTTAAAGCCATTTTCCAACCCAAAGCCAAAAAAGTACCTTTTGCGAGTCTCTGGCAAAATTCGAGTAGGTAGTGACTCACTTGATCTCAAACTCATTGCCTTAACCCTTGACGAAATTCTGGCATTGCTCACCAGGATTCTGAACCTTTCTCTCTTCCACAGTAAATTCCCCCAGGCTTGGAAGGCAGCGCTGCTCACACCCATTTTTAAGAGTGGAGATAGAGCTAACCACGCTTACTACCAACCAATCTATATTCTTTCCCCACTCTCTAAAGCACTAGAGAGAATAGTTTATGACCAGCTCATGGACCACCTTGCCAATTACCAGTTGCTATGCTCTGAGCAGCATGGCATCCGGAAACGGCACAGTACATCCAGTGCTTTAGCAGAGTTCACAGACTATATCCATGATGCCCTTGACAGTGGCCAGCTGGTGGGGGCGACGGACGTTGACCTTACCAAAGCATCTGACACGGTCAACCATGACATGCTACTGTGTTAGTTAGCCAGCATTGGACTATCAACTGAAACAGTTTCATGGTTCAGGAGTTACCTCTCCAGGAGGACACAGTGGGTAAAAATTGCTGGCATCCTCTCTGAAAACAGGGACGTTATAACTGGGGTACCCAAGGATCCATCCTGGGGTCGCTGCTCTATAGCCTGTTCCTGAACTGCCTCCCGCTTGCATGTCAGGACAAAATCCTACTTTATGTTGACAACGCGGTGCTCTTCTCTAGCCACACAGACCCAGTTATGCTGCTGAAGCAGATGCAGCATAACTTCTCAGGTGCAGAGGCATGGTTCAGCAAGTCCAAGTTACTATAACCAGTTCAGTCCTCTCTACAATTGACTATGGTCTAGTAATCTATGCTGCCGCACCAGATACTGCCCTCAAGAGAGTAAAGGTTACATAGAAGTTGATGGCAGGTAAGGACCGCAAGGCCCTTCCAGTCTGCCCATTTTTTCTACCTTATGAATGTGCCATAGGCCTTTACTCTGTCAATGGCCTATTTATTCATATTCATCTGTATTGCTCCCTTATGCCTGTCCCATGCCTGTTTGAAGCCCTGCACTGTATTCATATCCACCATTTCCCGAGGCAGGCTGTTCCATGCATCCACCACCCTTTCTGTGAAAAAGAACTTCCTCACATTACCCCTTAATCAGCCTCCCTCTAATCTCATGCTGGGTCCTCTTGTCCTGCTATTTTTCTTATACTGAAACACGTTAGACTCTTTCACCTTGTTAATGCCCTTAAGGTATTTGAATGTTTCGATCTATCACCTCTCTTCCTCCTTTGCTCTAAGGTATACATATTGAGCTCCGTTAATCTGTCCTCATATATTTTCTGATGCAGTCCCTGCACCATTTTAGTTGCCCTTCTCTGGAGTGCCTCCATTTTGTTAATGTCTTTGTGCAGGTGTGGCCTCCAGTACTGCACGCAGTACTCCAGATGGGGCCTAACCAGTGTCTTGTAAAGAGGGATTATTACTCCCCTCTTACAACTTGTGATACCCCAACTAATACACCCCAACGTCCCTCTGGCCTTATCTACTGCTTTAGTGGACTGCTTGGATGCTTTCAGGTCATCTGTGATGATGATGCCCAAGTCTCTTTCCTGTATAATATTATTGCCTGCACTTTATTATTTCTGTCTGAAAATTGTTCTGTACTGCTCTGCCTGTTAATTACTTAGCCCACTGCTTGTCTCGACTTATCTCTGTAATGTATATGTCCAATCACATAACATGGAACCTTTGTAAATGAGCTCCAAGCTCTAAGGTATTCAGAGAAAGGAAGGGAAAAGATCAGATCGGTTACAGTACAGTAGCTTCTTCTTGTTTTTACATTGTTTCTTGTGGATTTTACTTGGTAGAAGGTTATTTCTTTTCTTTCTTACTACTTCTAAGGGGCTAGCAGGGTGTTGTTTTGGGGCTGTTGGAATTCTGAAACCTGTTTTAGTAGCTATAAGTGGGCTCATTTGTTTGATGTTTCACTGTGTAGCAGGCTGCATTTGTAGAGGCCTATTTCTTCTGATTTAAAACCTATTTGGTGTGATTTAACTGGGGCTGTTTCTTTGAATTGAAGACCTATATCTTCTAATTTCAAGCCTATTTTGATGTGGTGTTGGTGAAGCTGTTTGAATTGGAGACCTGTCTTTTGGTAGCAAACCTATTTTGGGGGCTTTGAGTAGAATTGTCATTCATTTTTGCTGACTTCACTAGCTGAAAAGGTTAGTGCATAGTGGGGGAAGGGTGCTAATGGTCTGACCAGGGGCCTCAGCTACCTGATTGTTTCTGGAAGACTTGGGTTGGTCCCACCCCCACAAACCCCTCACCCCACCCACCCCTGGTCCGTGATTTCCTTTATACCAGGGGTTCTGACATCACTTCCTCAAACGGGCAAAGGATATGCACCTGTCATAGCAGAAGCAGACATCCAGGAAAGGAACAGCAGCGAGTGAAGAGGTGACTGCTATCTCAGTGGAAGGGAAGTAACGGCAAATCTAGGAGCTTTCATTGTTACTTCTTTGCATTGCTATTGCATTGTGGAAAGGAGGAGTAGGAGTTTGAAGAAGGTTGTGCAATAGCTACTTAAAGTCTCTTTTTTGAGTGTGGATAGGAAGGTTGGGAATATAAAAAGCAGTTGCTCAATCTATCTAAACGTGTACAACAAAGGGCGTAAGGGAAATTAAGAAAAGAATGTTTTGCACTGATAGAGGGGATACTTGGGGGAGTGTTTGGTATCCGGCATCTGGAAGGGTGGGGGGTCGCTGGTGGGCAATGACAGCAATGGGTAGCGTGGTAGGCTGCAACAACTGCTGTGCACCAATCTTTTCTAAAAGTTGCCTGGAGTGTGGGAGGATGTTTAGTGTGCAACCACATAGAGAAACTTAGAAAGGAGATTGAGGGTCTGCAGGAGGAACTAAGACAGGCAAGGCAGACTGGGGGTGGGTTTAGTCCAATAATGAAGGAGGAAGAATGGGAGATGAGGGAGGGCGATTTAAGCCAACAGTGGTGAGGAGAGGGTCAGAAGAAGGGAAGCAGGGACGAGGGGGCCCAGGCTAGGAAGAACGATTGCTGGGGAAACCAGGTCAGGAGACAAAAGACAAATGTAAGGAGGAGATAGGGACTTGTGAGGGGAGGCGAAGAAGTGGCAAAAGTCATGGAGTGGAAAGGAGAGAACAGGTTACTGTGAAGAGAGAGGAAGCAGCTATTTGTGAAGGGTCTTCAGAAATTAGTTTTGCACTGCTAGAGAGGAAGAAGGTGGAGGAGGGAAATGATGAAATTAGAGGAGTAACTGATAACTGCCTGGACCAAACCGGAGCGGGGAAGTTCTGCTGGGAGAATTGCAACAGGGGCAAAAGGGGGAAATAATGTGCAGGAGGAAGAAGAGGATCCAGAAATGAGAGAGGGAGATAAATGAAAGCAAGCAGGGAGTAAGAGTGGTGGAATCTTGGTGCTGGGGGACTCAATACTAAGAGGAGTCAGGTGGGGTAACAAGGGGGAGAGGCATAGTCGCATTTGGGTGGAGGCCATGCCAGGAATGACAGTGGAAAGGGTGGGACAATCTGTTCTGAAATATGCTAGAAGGGGTAGGGACAAGCATCATTTAAGTATACATCTTGGGATGAACGACCTGGCTGACAAGACAGTAGATACAGTCCAGAGGAGGTTTGAGGAACTAGGACAATTATGTAAGGGGGCAGGAAGATCAGTAACTTTTTTGGAGATACTTCCAGTGCCCAAGGCAAGCACAACAAGAAAGCTGAGAACAGAGGAATTTAATGCATGGCTAAGAACCTGGTGTTGTGCTAAAGGGTATGGGCTGTTGGGGGTGGGATTGGGACCTGGGAGGACAGTAGTCTCTATGCCAAGGACAGACTACACTTGAGTGAGGAGGAAAGAAAGTGTTGAAACAGAGGACTGAGGAGTACATAGAGGAAGTAGGGAATTTAAACTAGAAGCAGGGGTGGCAATTGGGCAAGAGACATGCAGAGACCACAGGTTGGGAAACCATATGAGCTTAACCCCCATAACAGTGACAAAGGACAAATGGCAAGTACTATTGATGAAGCTAGTAAAGGAGGGCAGGATGGGGGGGGAGGGTGGAAGGTGGTTACCCTTAATGCTAAGAGCCTTGGGAGGAAAACAGCAGAGTTACAGGTGCTCATGGCAGAGGGAGAGGTGGACATTGCAGCCATCACAGAAACAAGGGCAACCCAATACAATGACTGGGACCTGTCTGTACCAGGGTACAGGTTATTTCGTAAGGACAGAGTGATGGGAAAGGAGGGGGTGTGGCACTATATGTGAAGGAAGGACTGAAATGTATACGGGAGGAAGGGGAGGAGGGTAGTACGGAGTCACTTTGGATGCAAATCCAGGATTCCAAGAATAGGATTCTTAGAATGGGAGTGGTGTACAGGCCGCCATCTCAGGTGGAGGAGTTAAGACAGGGAATTAGAGGGACAGATCAGGAGGACCTGCGAGAAGGGTAGTGTGGTGATTGTGGGGGACTTCAACATGCCAGGAGTGGACTGGAGTACCCCCAACAACTGGAACAGAAGGGAGCAGGTACTGCTGGATGCCTTCCAGGGCAGCTTCCTGCTGCAAATGGTCAGAGAACCAACCAGGTTAAGGAATACCCTTGACCATGTGCTGGCAAATGGGGACTTTGTGAGAGAACTTACAGTGGAGGAACTGCTGTCAGAGAGTGACCACCACTCAGTATGGCTCACACTGGATATGGGCAAGGAAGGAGTGGAATCTGGCACAAGAGTGCTGGACTTCAGGAGGGCCGACTTTGGGAGAATGGGGGAAGTGGTAAAAGGGTACCTGGCAGAATTCAATCTAGTATGGACACTAACCAGAGGTGGGAGCTCATAAAGCTGGGGATAGTGGAGGCAACCAAAACTTGCTGCAAGGCCCAGAGCAAGAAGGCTAGGGCTAAGAAACCGAGCTGGTTGAGCAAGGAGGTCATGGAAAAGGTAAGGAGGAAAAGAGCTGCCTTTAGGAAGTACAAGAAAACAGGGAGAGAGGAGGACAGGGAGGAGTACTTGATGGATCGAAGGAGGTGACAAGGGCAGTAAGGGGAGCCAAGGCATCTACGGAGCTCAGGCTGGCACAAGGCATTAAGAAGGGGGAGAAGGACTTCTTTAGGTACATCAGGGAGAAAAGGAGCTGTAAGGACCACATAGTAAGGATCAGGAAGGAGGGGGTTGGGTGGAAGCAGGGTGCGATAAGGCAGAAGCACTAAACGAGTACTTCTGCTCAGTATTTACTAAAGAGAAGAGGGGGGTGACACCCAAGGGGGGAGAAATGGCAGAAACAGAGGGGAGGGGGTGACAGATGGGAAAATCATGGAGGGCAGAGTTCAGGAGGGTTTGAAGGCACTGAGGGTGGATAAGGCACCAGGCCCAGATGGCATTCACCCCAGGGTACTGAAGGAGCTGGCAGAGGTCCTTGCAGGACCTTTGGCAGACCTATTTAATGCCTCACTACATTGGGGTGTGTACCTCAGGACTGGAGGATGGCTCATGTGGTGCCTCTCACAAGAGTGGCCCCAAGGATGAACCGGGAAACTACAGACCAGTGAGCCTCACATCCATCATGGGTAAGCTAATGGAGACTATCCTGAAGGAGAGGCTGGTGGCCCTCCTAGAGGCCAAAGGATTACAGGACAGCAGACAGCATGGCTTCATACGGGGCAGATCCTGCCAAACCAACCTGGTGGAGTTCTATGACTGGGTAACTAGGCAACTGGACAGGGGCCATGCAGTGGATGTCCTGTATCTGGACTTCAGTAAGGCATTCGACTCGTGCCACATGGAAGGCTGGGAAGTAAGTTAGTAGGCACAGGGGCAGGCGCAAAGCTGGTGAGATGGGTAGGGAACTGACTTCAGGGAAGGCAACAGAGGGTGGTTGTGGGTGGGGAGCTCTCACACCCAAGGGTAGTGACGAGCGGTATTCTACAGGGCTCGTGTTGGGACCAGTGTTGTTTGGGATAGTCATTGCAGACATATCATTGGACATCAAGAGCAAGATCAGTCTGTTTGCTGATGATACCAAGGTAGGGAGTGGTGGGATGACCTAGGGGATGGCAGGGGTTGCAGGATGATCTGGCAAAGCTTGAAACCTGGTCAGACACCTGGCAACTGGGGTTTAATGCCAAAAGTGCAAGGTGCTGCATTTTGGAATGAAGAACCCAAGGAGGAGTTACCAGCTGGGGGGAGTGCGGCTAGCCCAGACAGAGGAGGAGAAGGATCTGGGGGTGCTCATTACAGGGTCAATGAACAACTCGGCACAATGTAGGAAGGCAGCTGCAAAGGCTAACAAAATGCTGGGTTGTACTGCAAGGGGTATATCCTCGAGGAGGTGATTCTGCCACTGTATAGGTCATTAATTAGACTGCACCTCGAGTACTGCGTGCAGTACTGGCGCCCATATCTGAAAAGGGACATTAAGTTACTGGAGGGGGTGCAGCGCAGTGCGACAAAGATGATCAAGGGGCTGGGGGACATCATACGAGAGGAGGCTGAGGAAGTTGAACATGTACTCACTGGAGGAGAGGAGGGACAGGGGACATGATTGAAACCTTTAAGTACATGAAAGGAATAAACAAGATAGGTACAGAGGGGCTGTTCAAAATAAGGGAGGGGAGGGACACCAGGGGCCATGATATGAGACTGGAGGGAGGAAGGTTCAGGAGGGAGATGAGGAGACACTTTTTAACAGAGAGGGTGGTGGCTACGTGGAATGCGTTGCCTGCAGAAGTGGTATCCAGTACAACAGTGGACTGCTTCAGAAGGGATGGGACAGGACGGGGGTTAATGAAGGGGAAGGGTGGAAGGGAGGGGCAGGTGCAGAATAAGGGGTGCTAGCTGCACATTCGAGCAGACTTGATAGACCTCTAGGCCTTTATCTGATGGCAAATTTCATATGTTCATATGAGAATCAAATAAATTAATGAAAATGTACATAGAAGAAAAGTGAGCACACCAGAGTACTGCAGCTCATTGAAAGCATCACTCAAAGGCTGCACATTAATTCAAACATCAGTTGTTCGTGAAAAAGTGCTAGAGTGCTATATTCCTGGAAAACAAGTGGCCGAGGGAGAAAAAGGTCTATGGGGAAAAAAAACAAGAGCTGTGGAGACCTTCTGCCCTCGTTCACCTTGCATTAGGCAGAAAGAAATGCAAGGGCATCTATACATAGAATCTCGCTTTGCCCAATCATTCTGGATGCCTGCTGCTCATAACTGTTGCAAGATCCTGGCCTTTGGAGTCCTTCAGACGCAAGTGGGATTTATGGTTTGTCTCCTCCTGTATTCAGATGATATGAAAAAAGAAGACCCTACTGGCAGGACTAGAAATAATGTGGAGACCATGGCTGTCCAAGGGACACATGGAATTTAAATTCTTCCTGTCCCGTAGAATTCCTACCTGCCCTACTGATTTTTTTTAATTTTACATTTCTGACTAGGGATTTGAATCCATTCCCCTCCTCTGTAGGCTAGACCTGCCATGATAAGGACATTTAATTACTCAAGTCTCCCTCTCTTGCTGCCTATCCTGAAAATCTTTTACATGCACCCCCATTTTTCTTTTCCTTAAAAGGACTTTTAATTAGTTGGCCTAATCCCCTCCACAACTGCCTCTCAGTCAGACAGTACTTTCAATCTCTCCCCCCCCTCCACCCCAACAAAGAAAGGAAGAAAGGACCTTGCTATGAAGCAGCACTCTCCTCACACTTCGCTGAAGTCCAGCACAGGTCAAAATGAGGTATACAGCAGGAGAAAAAGCAGCAGGCCCACAGCTGTACATGCATGATAAGGTATGCCTGGAGACTGCTGTCATCACTTGACTGTCTGCCACCCGCTCATAGATACCACTGACAGTTAGGACATCATATGATGCTGGTTAGAGGGATGTCCCTCATCACATGACATGGATGTAATTATGTCCGTCAGCATAATCACACAGGTAGCGGAAAACCCATGGGTCCTAATGCCCATGGTTTGCATTTGATGTGGTACCTGCCCCACAGACAGGCAGGGAAACAAAAGCAGATGGCCCTGGGAAAACATTGGGGCCCCCATATTCAAAAGTCCCCTGCCAAATCTCACAAGTGCCTGCACTGCACATCTGAGATGCACTGGCCCTAAATAATGAGATATTCAAAAGATGCAATCGCGCATGTCTGGCTGAATATCCCGAACATGCGCGATAGCACAGTGGGAGATGCGTGGCGCAGCAGGTTACCCGAGCCCTATGTAAGGCATGGTGAAATGTGTGATGCAGAGCCACTTGAGGGTGTGTGCAAAAGTGCAACATTCAGCCGGCATATGCAAATAACCTCACTGCACATTCCAAGCACATTTCGCACGTATGGGTGCTCATTACTGGAATATATTCAGGCGATTTGCATATCCCAGGCATGTTCAGTTCCAGCTTTGCAGGGCTGCCCCACCACTCCACAAAGGTGAACAGGAGGGGTTGCAGCCTAGCAGGCAGGTGTATTGCAATGTTTGTGTGTGGAAGGGTAGACTGCATTGGTTTGGGTACAGTGCTACACCCCATAGCCATGTACAGGGTCAGAAAGGGGTACGGAGGCCCACCTGGACATGCAACAGGGGTGGGCACAGGGTAACACCGGCTGCTCAGGCTACCACATGCATGTGATACACCAGCTCCATATGCTGCACATACAATCACCTGCAGTGCCCCATACACCCCAGTATGGGAGGTACCTGGTGGGCACTGCAAGGGATGGCAGTGTGCAGACAGTGACCGGTTACCTGAGTGGGTGGGTCACACCTGTGTGTGCCCTTGGGGTACCACTGCGGGTGTGTGCCACTGGACGGTCCCTGGCTCATGCCATGCGACCACTAGTACCACTGGACAACATGGGCAGCGGTGCCGCAGATGCCACCCTGGGTGCATGCCACCACCAGGTGACACTCTGTAGGCCGCATGAGTGCTGGCCAAGGACCCTGGTACTTGTGCTGCAGTGTGGCTGTCCACCCTACTGGTGCACCTGGGGTCATGCAACAGCACTGGCATGTGGCTGTTGGGTCTCTACGTCCAGGATGCAGTGTGGGGTGTTGCTCCCTGGACGGTGCCAGTGGTGACAGGGCACTTGTGACTCTGGGTTCATCCATCCTGGCATGACTGCTGTGTGTGGTTGCCTGGAGCATGTCCTGGGTGCACCTCCAAGGGCTGTCTTTGGACTGCTTGCCTGCAGTTCAGCAGCCTGCCTGTGGGTGGCTGGTCATTTAGGCATGCTTTTTCCATGCCTAACTTTGGACAGCTCATCTCTAAGATGCGCAGCAGATGCACCGCACATTCAAGGGAACGCCCTCTCTCCATGCGCTGCATACATCATAGATGCATGCTGGTGCATACGGAGATGCACAGTGCATCTCTCCCTTTTGAATATTGTGGTTCTGCTCATTTCCTGGGATGCGTGGCGCATCTCCACTTTGCGCTGCACATCTCCTTTGAAAATGTGAGCCCTAGTGTCCAGAACAGGCACAGGTGGTTTATTTCGACCGGTCTACTCTTAATATTTGCAATTTTGAAGCTTTTACTTTAGCAAGCAAGACGTCAGACATAATATATAAACAAGCACATTAATGGAATGAAAGCTCTAGCTGTATTACTGGACCAGTATGGGCAAGAAAGATCTTAGCTGGTGTAACCGTACTTCAACTACGAGTTTTCTGTTCCTATCGACAATCATGCTGTGTTCACTGAGCACGCTGAGGGTCTGTGGAAACTGCATAAGTGTGGAAAGGGGACTGAATCTAGAGAGCTATACAATTACGACAGCCTATTGCCCTGTTCTGTGAAATTAGGCAGAAAAAGTAACGTCTAAAAAGCTTGTGCATGTGAATGTAACCTAAAGAAGAAATTCTGTCAGACTTAATTACTTTTTCTGTTAGTTCCAACATTTTCACCGGGCTTGTCATTAACTGATGAGTAATACATGCTCACCTACCAGAGGGCAGCACACTCCAAGCTGTGACATCATCACACAATTCACATTCTACCGAACGCACTCACAGGTAGTAAACTGAATCCAAAGAGGTTCATTCCCAGTTGTGATGGGGGTGGGGGGTGAGGATCAGGGAACACAGTGTAAACAATTCCAGTACTAAGTGTCACAAGTCAACAGAAGTATATGACAAAATATATAAAATTCACCAAATTAGAGCGTTTATACAGAGTTTAAACATTCAAACATGCGTCCATCCAGGAGGGCAACAACAGTTCTCAGTGGACGGTTTAAATGTTACTTCGATGAGCGTTTAAACTAGCCAAGGAGGTCTGGTGGAAGAAAAAGGGGAGGCAGAAAATGCTCCTCAAACCCCCGGCTGAGATAGTGTGTTTAAAGAGATCCTGAGGGGCCCACCACAGAGCAAATAAATCAAGTAAGGGGTTAGCAAGGATTGGGGCAGTCAGAAAGAAAAGGGATGAAGGGCACAAAAGGAAAAAGGAGGAGACCTAACAAAATCTGGAAAGCCATGTATACAAATGAGAGCAGTCTGGGAAATAAGATCCCAAACATAGAGGTTCTCATTGCGGAAGCCGACCTAGATATTGTGGCCATTACAGAGTCTTGGTGCACAGACAACCATGACTGAGACAAGGTCATACGAGGCTACATGATGTTCAGGATGGACTGGGGAGGAAGGAAAGGAGGGGGCAGTGGTGCTTTATGTGAAGGATAGCACAAAACAACAGAATTACAAGGAATTGGGAGGGGGTGAGGCTACTGTGGGTCACCCCCAGTTGAGAAACGGGGCCACTATTCGTACAGGGGTGATCCATAGGCCTCAAGCACAGGGGGAGGATTTAGGTAAGAAATTGTTAGAAGCAACTGGAAGCATGGCAGAAAAGGTTGAGGTGTTGCTGGTGGGGCACTTCAATCTGCTGGATGTAGACTGGAGACCCCCTGCAGCAGCATCAGCCAGAAGCAGGGACAATTCCTCAGGCAACTAGTCAGATGTACTAATGTATGTATTTCTTGACTGTTGCTATGTTGTAATGCCTAAACTGTTAAAGAGCAACTGACGTCCTCAGAGCAGGCAGGTCATGGCAAGAAGCTGCCTGCTCAAGGACCTAAAAGAGGCAGTGTTAATATTTTTTTTTATTACACTCACTCAGTTGTTGGCAGTACTTTCGATTTCTGCCGAGCCGATCACATGCTGCAGCCACGCCTCTATAATCCACATTATGATGACACGAAGTAGGGAAGGGGCTGCAATATTAACACAGGCCTAATGGGATTAAGGGTGGAGAAAGCCTTTATACAGGTTTATTTACATTTAGAGCCAATCGTACATGTTTAGGGGGAGTACACTATAGTACAACACTCCCTTAATATATACAATTAGCTATAAATGTAAATAAACTTATATAAAAGCAACTGCCATTCCAAATTCCATTAGACACCTTAACATTAAAACTCGTTCCCTATTTCATGTCATGATGATGTGGATTTTAGGGGCAGGGCTGCAACATGTGGTCAGCAGCTTGCCCAAAATCGGAAGCATCACCGACGATTTAGCAAGTTTAATAACTAAGTAATGCATTGACAAAAAAATTTAAAACTGCCTCTATTAGGTTCTTGGGCAGCCAGCGTCTTGCCAAAAGCAGTCTGCCCCGAAGAAATACTGGTGTCAGCAGCTCTTTAAACAACTGTGGACCATCTCACATTTTGCAATCAATCGACCACAGTGTGCTTTAAATTTCTTTGTAACATGGCAATAATCAGACAGATGTAATGGGGACCCGCGATTGGTCAAATGGCATCACGGGTGCCAAATCGGAGCGGGTATTAATCCACGATAGATGCTGTGCCTGCAATGGTAGTACCACGGCGAGCCAGACCCCCAGCTTAGCAGCACTGGGCACAGCTTGGAAGCGAGTATAAGAGCCGCAAGAGTGGCACAGCGAGAGGGAGAGCAGCTATGCACGGACGGAAACGGAGGGAAGAAATACCTGGGCGCACGAAGAGACCACACTGGACAGGCAGCACCAGCACACGCAGCATAGGACGCAGACCATGGTGTCGGACCAGTCAGTGGGAGGCAGGATGAAGTGACCGGCGCCTGTATGCAAATTTCGAGCCGAGCGCAGATCGCGGCGACTGAGCACTCCACCGGAGACCTCCAGCGGCGGGTATGAAGGTAATACCCCTGTAGAACTGCAGAATTTTGGGACAGTGATGTCAGCTGCACTCTGTTGTTTAGTTAGAGCTAGTCATAATATTGACCGCATCAGTATGTAAATGTTGTTTTCGGCGATGATTTGAAAGTGCAGTAAAACTCTTTTGTCACAGCAACGACTCCCTGTCTTATGTTCTTGAACGCACAGCAGCCACCCTCCTGGCGACGCCACCGTCGCGCAGCCCATGTTACAAGCGCATTAAGCCACTCCGGCGGTGGCATCTAATGCGACTGATGTATGGTTGGGTGGTTGTTCGCCCTCGGCCTTGGGCCACAACCCCCCCAACCATGCATCAATCCAGCATTAGATGCCACCTTCGTCGTGGCTTAATGCTTACGTGTTGTTCTTGCTATACAGCTGCCTGAGTTATGCCAGTAAAAGGAGCTCTGGCCCAGTGAACTTACCTACTGTAGTCACTAAATAAATACAAAATAGCAAAACACCCAGCCTCCGACAGGAATTTGGGGTTAAATGCAGAAACCAATTAAGCAAATAAATACAGGTTACTCACCTGTAACAGGAGTTCTAGGAATGGTATATGTTGTTCATCCACACTTATTGGCAGGTTCCTTGCCGCTTTAAATCTTGCCGGAAGGTCTTCAAGCTGGCTCCTCCCACCCACCCGGGTTGTAAAACTCTCGGCTCTGCCCCCATGATGCCAGATCTAGCCCGCTGGAAGCCAGGTTGTGCGTAGAAGCCGGGGAGGTCAGGTGGGTCATGTGGATGAACAACATATACCATTCCTGGAACTCCTGTTACAGGTGAGTAACCTCTATTTCTAGGGACATGGATATGTTGTTCAATCCACACTTATTGGCAGACTAGCAGTTCTCCGGGAGGAGGGAGGCAAGGCGCACACCCCCTACTTAGGGAATAGAGACTGGAGAACCGAGGCCCCAAAACCAGCATCCCGGCGTGACTCAAGGTCGATGTGGTAGTGGGTAATAAAGGTATGTGCCGACTTCCAGGTAGCAGCCCTGCAGATATCCTGGATAGGGACATCCCTGGAAGCAGCTACCGATGCAGCGGTATGGCGGTTAGAATGAGCTCTTATCCCTCTGGGAGGCTCCATGCCCGCCAACCTACAGCAGAGCTCTATGCAGGAGGTGACCCACCTGCTTATCGTCCGCTTGGCTGCAGGTCTGCCAGGTGCGGCTTCAGCGTAGGTGACAAACAGCTGGCGAACCTCTCCCCGAACTTCAGCCGTCCGCTCCTTATAATAAGCGAGTGCTCTTCTAGGGTCCAAAGTATGGAGCCTATATTCGGCCTCCGAGGTGTGATTGGGGTAGTACACCGGCAGAGTCAACACCTGGTTAAGGTGAAACTCCAACACCACCTTCAGAAGGAATTTCGGGTGGGGGCGCAGGACAACCTTGTCCCTGTGGAAGACCAGATAAGGAGACTCGATGGAAAGCACCTGGAGCTTTCCCATCCTTCTGGCTGACGTGATAGCCACCAAGAAGGCGGTCTTCCATGACAGGTGGGAAATATCACACCTGTGCATTGGTTCGAATGGCTTGCCCATGAGCTTGGCCAATACCAGCAGTAGATCCCATGGAGGTGGAGGTTCTCGCACTGCAGGGGAAATGTGGTCAAGGCCTTTGGAAAAGCGCCCGACTACCTCTCCCTGCGCCACCGACTGCTTCCGCCCGCCCGCACGCAGAGATGGCTGCCAGGTGCACCTTAAGGGTCGCCGATCAAGCCCTTGCTGAGAAAGGGACCACAGGTAGTCCAGAATGCTTGCCAAGGAACAGGAGGAAGGGTCCAGGCCCTTGCCCTGACACCAAATGGAGAATCTCTTCCATTTGAAGGCATAGCATTTTCTGGTTGACTCCCTACCGGACGCCACAACGCTTTGACGACCTAGTCGGAAAGACCCAAGGCCTGGAACTCTAGACCCTCAGGAACCAGGCCGTCAGGTGCAGGGATTGAAGGTCCGGAAAGAATACCTTCACCTGGTTGACTGAGATCAGGTCCGAGCGGGCTGGAAGCCGCCTTGGGAGCCTGGAGCTGAGGCTGAGGAGATCTGGATACCAGAACTGGCGGGGCCAGTCTGGGGCTACCAGAATCACCTGCACCTTGTCCCTCCTCGCCTTGAGAAGCACCTTGTGGATCAAGGGAAATGGGGGAAAGGCGTAGAAGAGGCCCGGGGTCCACGGCCTCGAGAAGGCATCCCCCTGCAGCGAGCCCTGCTGAGGGGGGCGGGCATGGAACAGTCTCAGCTTCGCATTCTCCCTGGAGGCAAACAGGTCCACCTGAGGTGTGCCCCAGTGGGAGAACAGATCTTGTACTACCTCCGGCAGGAGAGACCACTCGTGAGACGCAGCCCCTATCCGGCTTAGGGCATCGGCCAGGGTGTTGGAGGCTCCTGCCACGTGAATGGCTAGGAGATCCGCCTCCAGGCTGCGCACGAGGGACCATATGCGGAGAGCTTCCTTGCATAACAGCATGGAGCGTGTCCCGCCCTGGCGGTTCAGACAGTACATGGTCGTGGTATTGTCCGTCTGGACCTGAACCACTTGACCCCGCAGAAACGGAGCGAAGGCGGTGAGAGCTAGGTGGACCGCTCGGAGCTCCAGCAGGTTGATATGGCATCGGGACTCCCGAGGGGACCAGAGGCCATGCGCTCTGTGCTCCCCCAGATGGGCACCCCAACCCATCAGAGATGCATCGGTCGATAGAGAGACCGTCTGCTCGGGCGGATTTAACGGGATGCCCTCCTGCAGATGTGCCGGAACGGTCCACCACTGGAGAGCATTCCACATCTCCTGGGTCACTGTCACAGGCTGGTCCAACGGATCGCAGCGTTGTGACCACTGGCTGGTCAGTCCCCACTGAAGGGGACGCATGTACCAACGGGCCCAGCGGACCACGCTACTGCAGGCTGCCATGAGGCCCAGGAGGCGCAGGAAGTCCCGGGCAGGGCGCGATTGCCCAACCAGAAATGATCGGGCAAAGGAGGAAAGAACCTCGGCCCTGTCCGCCAGGAGCCGAGCTTTGGCTCGAAGTGAGTCGAGCTCTGCCCCGATGAAGAGTATCACCTGGTTCGGCACGAGTTCCGACTTGGCCTCGTTGATGAGGAGGCCAATCTGAGAGCAAACCTGGAGGGCCAGATCTCTGGACCGCTCCACCTCCGCTCTGGAGGGGGCTGCAATCAGCCAATCGTCCAGGCAGGGGTACACCTGGACCCTTCAGCGCCGCAGGAATGCTGTCACCACTGCCATGCATTTGGTGAAGACCCTGGGAGCTAGAGAGAGGCCGAAGGGCATGGCCTGGAACTCATAAAGGGATCCCTCCGCTCTGAAGTGGAGGAATCTCTGATGAGACGGACAGATCAGGACGTGAAAGAACGCGCTCTGGAGGTCCAGGGAACAGAACCACACACCTCGTTCCAAGGATGGTATTATCTGAGCCAGAGTGACCATCCTGAAGGTCCGAGACCTTAGGAACTTGTTCAGGTCGTGCAGGTCGAGAATGGGGCACCAGCCCCCCGTCCGTTTTGGGACCAGGAAATACCTGGACACAAACCCTGGGTCTGGAGGAGGATCCGCCACCTTCCTGATCACCTCTTTTTCAAGGAGCAGGGCAATATCGGCCTGGCGGGCGACAGCAAGGCTGCGGACCCCGTGGCCCCCCGAGGGGCGACGGCTCGAAAGGGTGGCGCCTGCTCGAACTCTAGAGGCAGGCCTTTTCCTACCACCTCCAACACTCAGCGGTCCATGGTGATAGCGGACTAGGCGGAAAGGAAGTGGCGGAGCCGTCCCCCCATGGGGGGAACCCAGGGGGGAGTGACGAGGCTGGGGGCGGCACCCTTCAACCCGTCACTGGGCAGGCTTGGAGGAGGAAGCGGCCGAGGGACCTCCTGGGCCTTTACCTCCTTGCTTCCTGTTGAGGAAGCCGCCGGCTTGGGTTTGGGATGCCAAGCGCGAGCCTGCTGGCCCTGTTGCTGGTGCTGTTGGGCTGGTCGAGCTGCAGGGGCCGAAGGACGAAAGGACTTATGCTGCTGTTGACAGCGGCCTTTGTCGCTCTGGGCGGAGGTGACAGAGTCCAGAGTGGCACTGGACTTTTCGATCCGCTGGAGGTGTCCCTCCACTCCAGGGCCGAAGAGGTCAGTCCCCAAGAAGGGGACGTCCGCCAACTTGTGCTGGGTATCCGCCATGAAGGTGGATATCCTCAGCCACGCCCTGTGGCGCATGGGCACCGTGGCTGCTACTGACCTGGCACAGGAATCACCTATGTCCAGAGCAGTCTGAAGCTGCTGCTTTGCCACCGCCCTACCCTGTTCCCACACCCTGAAGGACCATGGTCTGCAGGTCGGTTGGGAGATGAGGGACAACCTCATCCAGGGAGCCCAAGAGGGCATGGGAGAAGTGTGCCATCAGCACGGCCGAGCTGGCCTGTCGGAGGCCGAGGGAGGACGCAGCGTACACCTTGTGCCCAGCAAAGTCCAGCTTTTTGGACTCTTTGTCGGGGGGCTTATCCACGTCCCGAGCGTTACCAGAACGCCGGAAGACGCTGTCGGTGACTAACCCCTTGGCAGAGGGGTGCTCCAAGAAACCGGGCAAAGAGCCGGTAGGGACCGCATACTTCCTGGCCATCCTGGCCATCCTGGCCGAGGGCGCAGGTCAAGAAGCAGGCCGCTGCCAGAGCTCCAAGGCTGGGCCGACAATGGCCTCAGCCACCGGAAAGGCCTCCGTGGGGGAATCTCCTCGGTCCAGAATCTCCGTCAGTGGATACTTGGCCCGTTTGGACACGGGCTCGAGCTGCATGCCAGTGGACTCGGAGATGAGTCGAAGCAGACCCAAGAAGGATGATGGGCTATCGTCCAATGACTGGCCCCCAGAGGACTCCAGGTCGACCTGCCTGGAGAACAGGGAGGAGTCGTCGTCGGATTCCGAAGAGTCTGCGAAGAGCTGCCTCAGCCCTGAGCCACCCTCTACCTGCCGAGGACAGTCGGGAGTGAGGGTGACCGACAACCTGTGGGGCAGGCCATGACCCGACCGAGAATCCTGGACGTTGTCTCAGACTTCGTTGTGGAGGCGGAGGTTTCACCACAATCGGTGGAGCAGCCAGTTTTGGCAGAAGCAACCGGCCTGGACGGGCAACTCATGCGGCGCAGCGGTTGCTTGATCGTCGGCGACAGCCACTTGATGGCCAGGGTCTGAAACAGAGTCGGTTTAGACCTGGACAACAGTAACTGCTGCCACATAAGCTCCTCGTAGCACGACGTAATTTACGCCAAAGCCTCCCCTCATCCGAGGAAGAAGACGAGGAGGAATGGTGTCGCCACTTACTTCGGTACCGAGACCGCCGATGTCGGCGGGAACGACTTGACCGAGATGAAGTCCGAGACCGAGACCCTCGGGGGGACCGAGGGTGGGTCTGGGAAAGGGCGGGGGACACCCGCTCTTCCCTCGGCTCGGGCACTTTAACCGGGGACAGCGGCCCCGAAGGCGCAGGCAGATCCTCGGTCTCCACCGGGGGAACCGGTAAAGGTGGGTTGTCGGCTTCACCAGTCGACAGCCCGTCCGACGGACAGAGAAAAATCTCGACTGCGTTGATGGGAGTCTCGGCAGGCTGGCCTGACGGGGACACCGTGAAGCCAGCGGCCTGAACTCCGACCGACGTCGACGGTCGGCTGTCCGGGGAAGGAGACCTCTCCCGCTCCCACGAACGCCGACGGTGGGACTTACCCTTCGACTCCTTCTTCTTGGGCCGAGAAGAGTGTCCCGATGGCCCCTCTCCCTTCGTGGAAAGGGACTGACAATGCCCTTGAACGAAGCCGTGTACAAGGAACTCAGAGAGAGTGGGATAAATGCCACGGCCGAGGAGGAGGAAGATGCGGCCTGGGCCGCCTCCTCCTCGAGGGCGATCATCTGCTCGAGCTGCTCAGCCAAGCCAGCCGCCGCGGACATTGCCCAACGAGCCTCTTTTGATTTTACCGGTGGAAAATGCTTCTCGGGGTGCCCGAGCTGCAATCGGGCAGCGTGATCATCCAGGACGTTGGCCGAGAAAGAACGGCACAACTCGCAGGCCTGCGGGTTGTGATCTAGGCCTAGGCAGTAGACGCACGTGGAGTGCGGATCCGTCCTGGACATTTTCTGACCGCAAGGGCACCTCCAAAAGCCGGGAATAGATTTGTCCATCGCAGTTGCGAGGGAAGATGAAGACCGAAGTTTAGAAAACTTCAAAACCAGTTTCGGACGAACCGAAGAGTTAGGATCCAGTCTAAAACGCAGAGCGCTAAGGAGGGAACCTGAGCTTCCAAGCGGTAAGGAAGATCTGGTGTCATGGGGCGGAGCCGAGAGTTTTACCAACCGGGTGGGTGGGAGGAGCCAGCCTGAAGACCTTCCGGCAAGATTTAAAGCGGCAAGGAATCTGCCAATAAGTGTGGATTGAACAACATATCCATGTCCCTAGAAACAGGCACTGTTTAAATCTGGAAATTCTGTTTGTAAAAACACACAGGACTCTCTGTTGAGGATTATTATAGTCTAAGAATAAAAAAAAAAGATTTATAAGAAATTCTTCAGGTAAGAGAGCTCTAGCAGTTCTAGCAAACCAAAAGCCAGTGCACTTGAGGCTGATGTTTCAAAGCGAACCGTAACAGAACGGGGTGGAGCTCAGGGTTCACTGATGTCACAGTTTTGGAGTATGTTAGACACTAGTAGGCGAGCATGTACTATCCAGCTGTGAGTGAGCAGTGCAGTGACAATGTGGGTAACGCCAAATAGAAGGTTATGAACTAATATGCAGACCCCCCCCCCAAAAAAAAAATACAGGGGCTGCTGTCTTTTTAATATTTGTTTGACTTTTAATCTTTCTGTGAAGGAGGCATAAAGACTACAGGAGTTTTTACAAAAAATGTTAGCATATCAAAAATGATATACATGTTCTTTGCATATTGTTTTTTTCCTTATGTGATTCACCTGGTGCTCACTGAATTTAAATAAAAATATTTCCCATCTTTTTTTCAAAGAGTGCCACTGAAATGTCCATACGAGTAGCCATCAGAGGTGGGCAGAAGGGACCTAGATTAAACAAAACATCTACAGTACATCGGTCCCCTCGCACTGCAGTGCAAAGTGTGTATGAGGGTGAGTGTGTACGTGTGTGTGTGCATAAGCATTTAGATTTCTAAGTGGTGCTGAGCAGTAAGCTGTTTTTATCTTGTATGTGTGTCTTTAGTGATGCGTTAAAAATCTGTATGGTGTAGCAAGACACAGGATACATCGTAGTACAAATGGAATGAATAGAATAATAAAGGTCAGGCCATAGATGCATTTTCTCTTGGGTGGCTTGTCAGCGTGTGAAAGTGGTCACTGCCATTCCTCTTTTAATTATTGCCACAAGTCGTCTCCAACACCAAATGGCAGCACTATGTGTTTGTGTATGTACGCGTGCTTGTGCTCTTAAGTGCAAGCAGAATTAATGTCTGCAAAGGAAATTCGCTCTTCATGAAGAATCCGTTCAGCTTTGCTCAATAATGGAACCATCGAATAAGTGACACAATCGTTGATTTAAAATAAAAGCATAGAAGAACCCTCACAATTCCTTATTACAGGTACAGCTATTCATCAATGGACAAGTGTCGATCGATTCTGTGCATCCTCAGAGATCTCCATTTTTTCATTCATTTTATTTTGTTTTCCAATATAATTTTCAAGTCCAAACACTCCTGGATACTCGAGCAGAAAGGTTCATTTTTTTTTTTAATATAAGGGTTTCCATTATGATGGCACAACACATGAAGCCAGACAAAAACTGATAAAAGGCAAGGATGTGATGTGTGACAATTTATGTCAGTATTTTTTTAATGCTAAGGCCAAAACTTGCATTGCAACCTAACCCTCAGTTCAAATCGAATCACAGTTCTGCAATTTACATTAAAAACTGCCATAAATGCTTAACGGAGGCAATATGCTCTAGTGGTTAAAGCAATGGGTTTGGAATCACTAGATCACAAGTTCAAGCCCCTCTAGGGCCAAATTCCCATAAGCATCTTCGGACCTCCCTGTGGGAACATCTCAAGCTGGCCTCACGCTGCGTATGCCTAAAGCCACCCTAGCACATAGTCCTGGATGTCACAAGCCAGGTGGTTCACTACTCCCCGAACCACAACCTGAACTTATGCACTATTTACTGTCTGATGTCTTGTTGACCCCACGCACCTTATCTTCTGTTTGCTCTGTTGTCTGTATACCTAATTCACAAAATGTCATCTTGCCCCCAGTCTTGTGACTCCTTGTACCTCACCACAAATGTATAATTGTTTGCTCACCTGCTTTGCTGTATTGATGTACCTGTTATACCTGTGGTACTCTCCCGGGTCGTTCCTGAAAATAGGCATATAACTTGTCTAGTGTAGCTACCCGGTAAACAAAAGCTAACTAAATAAATAAATACTCACTCTGAGACCCTGGGGAAGTCATTAAACCCCCCAGCAGGTCACAACTCGCTTATCCCCCCGGCCTCCCCGGCAGGTCACTTAGCTGTGGAAATGGGGAAAAGCAGGACTTCACTGAAAATGAGATGCTACATCTCTCAGGAGAGTTACACTGTGACACTAAATTATAATACAATTAACACAATACACAAAGCAGACATGCAGAGCAGAAGGTACTTGTTTCATTCTTGTTGTAGGATGCATATCGATTCCATCCCTGTAAAACCTCTTAGCAATCCACTGTGTTTTGGATTCTAATCTTAAAACAGCAGTTTGAGGAGCAGCAAAAGTATAAAGGCTAACGCTGCATAAAGCACACCGCTGTTTTATTGGGGGTTGCAACTTTCATTCAGTTTGAACGTGCAACTTGAAAAGGGTACTTTGAGGACAGTGCCTTGACAGCACCTCAGGCTATTCCATATTCCTCTAAAATCCGAGTAATTGTGACAGATTACGAAAGGCTGACGACGCTGTTCGCTGAGGACCTTGACAATATGAACAGAACCTTCACAGTGCTCTGGAATACAGCAGGGTCTGCGAGGAAATAGGAGTCTCATCTCTCATCCTGTGATGTCACAGGTGGATTGAAAATACTTCCATCTTAATTAAACAAAAAAACTGAGAGAGCAGTTTTTCAATGATTAATATTTCAAAATAAGACATGCAACATACAGCTTCCTCGTGGCTTTCAAAAAATAAATGGTACGAGATGTGCACTTTACATGCTGTTCCAAATGGTGCAGCCTTTATAAGGAAGGAGTTTTACTAATCTCTTTGGTCTCATTTAATTGGGGCATATCTTTAGCATGGCAAGATGTTAGAATAAAAATAGACTGGGGCTTGAAAACACGGTGACTGGTACAGCAACTATGACAAAATGATGGCTACAGACCGACAACCTTCCGTAGGGTCCTCATCCACAGAGACAGCTGGTGGAAGCGCTTCCATCTGATTACTGCCCCCTAACGCTGCTTCTGGGTCAGTTTATACACAGCACTGATCAGGAATCTGGGCACAATGATAATATTCTCCTTCAAAACATACTTATTTTCTTGCACTTAACTGCCTTTAGTGTAGGTAACCTTACTGTTCCAACTACACGTCGCAATGGATTACCACTGTGGTGAAATCGGGAGGCTAAGCAACGTTTCTATATGTTAGGAGAATGGGGGTTCAAACTCCAATACCCAGTTTCACAGACAGGTGCCCTAACCACTAGACTACACCTGCTGCCGCTATGTGTGTTTGTGGGGACAGAAACATAGAAAACCATTGTCAGAAAGGGCTGCAAGGCCCAGCCAGTCTGCCCAAGGGTTCCTTGCCTACTATACCTCCGCAGACACCAACTTTTCTCCAGAGACCTTCCCCACTTTCTGTTTCTGTAACATGCCACTGTGAGGCCTTCCACCATCCTAGCCTCCACAACTTCAGCTGGCGATCAGTTCCAAGCTCCTACCACCCTTTCTGTGAAGAAGTATTTTGTCACACCCACCTTTCTTGAGTTTCTCCCTTCCAAGTTCACTGCATGACCCCTTGCCCAGGAGCTCGTCCTCAATTGGAAGAGGCTCCTTCCCTGCACTCTGTTCGCCCCTGTGAGGTACTTGAAAGTCTGGATCATGTTGTCCCTTGCTCTCCTGTCCTCCAGGGTGTAAATATTGAGATCTCAGTCTCTCCTCAGAAGGCTTCCCTTGCAACCCTTGCATCATCTTTGCTGCCCCTCGTTGAACTGCCTTCACCCTGTCTAGGTCTTTCCTGAGGTGCTGTCTCCAGAACTGGAAACAGTATACCAGGTAGGTACAGGTCTTAGACATGTTAAAATACAAGTACTAATCCTGGACCAGTGCTCAGAGTAAACTCACCCTGACTCAGTGGTCAAGAGAGTAATCGGTTATAAACTGACACTTCACAAAAAATAATACTAGCTTGCATCAGCTACCCCGGTGTTGTGCCTCTACTTAGGATCAGTGTCCCATGGGAGAGAACCTCTGTCGAACTGTGCAACATGGGAAGAAACACTACAGCACTGGACAACCCTTAAACATTCTCACATTCAAACCAACTATTTTGCAACGCTCTCTCTCTCTCTCTCTCTCTCTCTCTGGCTTAATGAAACAAGGTGCTACATTTTGGCGCAAAAAACCCAAGCAGGAGTTACCAGCTGGGGGGGATTCAACTAGCCAAGATGGAAGAGAAGAAAAATCTGGGGGTGATCATAATGGCAGCAATGAACAACTCAGCACCATGTAGAAAGGCAGCTGCAAAGGCCAGCAGGAT
The DNA here is from genome assembly GCA_016271365.2 of Neoceratodus forsteri. Lineage (NCBI taxonomy): Eukaryota > Metazoa > Chordata > Ceratodontiformes > Ceratodontidae > Neoceratodus > Neoceratodus forsteri. The sequence goes on along the minus strand of CM028131.1, from coordinate 150,233,854 downwards.
GTTGGGTTGCATTGCCAGAGGCATATCCTCCAGGAGGGGGGAGGTGAAAATGCCGCTATACAGGTCACTGGTCAGACCACACCTGGAGTACTGCATGCAGTTCTAGCGACTGTACCTGAAGGACATTAGGTCACTGGAGGGGTTGCAGTGCAGGGTGACAAAAATGATCCAGGAGCTAGGGGACTTTCCCCAATGAGAGCAGGTTGAGGGAGCTGAACGTGTACTCCCTAGGGGAGAGGTGGGATGAGGGGATATGACTGAAACCTTCAAGTACATGAAGGGAATAAATAAGACAGGAACAGAGGGGCTTTTCAAATTAAGGAGGGGAAGGGACACTCGAGGGCACGACCTGAGACTGGAAGGAGACGGCTCAGGAGGGAAATGAGGAGATACTTTTTTATGGAGAGGGTGGTGTCTGGGTAGAACGCATTGCCAAAGAAAGTGGTATCCAGCAGAACAGTGGTCTGCTTCAAAAGGGGATGATCACTGGAGGGGGAAGGGCAACTTCAGTATAAGGGCTGCTAGCTGCACACTCAAGCAGACTTGACAGACCATAAGGCCTTTATCTACTGGCAATTTCGTATGTTCATATGTAAGCAGCAGTATACGTGTCTGATATTCTACCACACACTTACGAAAGCTAATGTTTTCCTAATCCACAGCATGATGAGAGTTGTTTACAAGGCAACAGATAACTCCTGAATTCTGTACTACTAAATTCACGACCTGCTAAACACTTACCTTCCTTTAGGGGCACCTCAGTATGGACTGCAAAGTCTATTATATCTATCTGAGTCAGAGTTGTATGGAAATGTTCTTTTCTGAGAGTGAATTCTTTTGGCAGACAGCAGCTTTCCATTTGGGAGGTTCCTTAACCAACTGTTCATGTTTATGCTCTCTGCAGTCCTGTTCAACCTATATTTGTTGACAGCTTCCGGCCCAGGTCCTCAGTTTCTTGTTCAGTTGGTTTTGAGTTACTGAGCTCCTGTTTTTAAGTTCTGTCTCCGAATTCAACTTCATTATTATTCTGGTATACATACACAGAATATTTATTCACCATAACCATGCCAATACAATTTCAAGTGCACATTTTTAAAAACGTTTTATTGGCGCAATGAGACGCTTCAGGGATGTATAATTCTAGCGAATAGAGGTTACTTACTTTTAACCACAGCTCTACTACCAGTAGAATTCAGTTTCCATCCATGCTTAAGCAGTCCTCCACTGAGCATGCACTGTTCCGGTAATAGTCTTCAACCTTCACTGCTCCTACCACTCAACCAAGTGGTCCTCTGTGTGACAGGGTTGAATAAAGCCCTGTCCCATTTGTTACACAGAAAGAGTTGAACACAAGGGTCCGTTCTATCCTCTCCTTTCCTGTCTCTTCTCTGTCTGGTTGCGCAAACAAATTTTCTTGTGAGACCTAGGAACTGATCACTCCCAAGGCGCAATTCTCCACCTCTCGCTCTCTGCCCTCCCTTGCTGTTATGTCTTTTCTTTCCCCTCGCACATCTGTAGTTACAAAAAAAATATATGTGAATCTCTGTGTAAAACTGTATGTGAAACTAGGATCCCTTTGTTTAAAACTGTGTATAGTTACACTGTTGAAATGGTTATTTGGGGCGCTGTGGAGCACTCTGCTGAGAAGACACATTCCTCTACAGCTCTATAAATGGAAAGTAAATTTCCTAGTTTCTTGGCAGTTTTGGGGCATTTTGGACCTTGAAATACAGCAGCAGTGAATTCATAATCTTATTCTGATCTGATTGGTACTGAACATTGCTATGGGGAAAACACAACAAAGTGCTCCTGGCGGCTCTAAATCACAGCCGTTGGTTGCTCACCAGGCCTCAGTCCCCACGCTTTCTGAAAGAAATGTGGAGCCACCATGGAAGGCATTACAAACATCAATGATGGCCATCGATTTAGAAGTGGAGGCTCTGCTTCTGAGATTTGATGAGCAGGATGCTGAAATTGAAAATGCCATCATGACAGCTTTGTTGGCAGAAAGCAGCACAACACAGGCAATGAATACCTCGGTGAAGCTGGTCCAAGAGAACAACCAGCTTCGCTATCAACTTGAGGTGCTTGAAAATGCCAATCGAGCCCCAAATGTTTGATTAGTTGGTCTCCCTGAAGGAGCTGAGGTACCAGATTTATTTTCTTTTCTAAAGAAGTGGTTACTGGCAGCATTACAACTGGATCCTGAGCTGGGAGAATGGTCTGTCAGGGCCTACAGAATTTCCCCGAGATCAGCTGATGCGCAAGGGGACTTATCTCGCACTGTGCTGTTCGTTACAGACAGTGTGGTCACCAAAGAAGTAATTATGAGAGCTGCACGATCTGATCACTTGCATTTCAAGGGACAAACATTGCACATCTTTCTGGATCTAGCCTATGCTATCCGGGCTCACCGTAAGAAATGTGACAGCGTTACGGCCTGGCTAAGGTCACTAGGTGTGGCACACTCTCTGTTAATGCCTGCTCACCTAAGAACCACAACTTTCCAATTCACTGACCCGATGGAGGCCAGCAAGTGTGTCGAGAAGATTCAAGCAGAGTTTGAGGCTTCTCAGATCAGAACACAGCGTGAGGCCTATTCAGAGGAGGAGATGGACACTTGAAAAGAACTTTTGCTCCTAGAGGTTTCTTTTTTCAATTGAACTGAACCAGGAGAATTTCTAATAATCTGGGGGTTGAAACGATTAATGTTATTACTGATGTTCTTTGCAAGGATTTTAACCCTGGTTTTATTATTCCCATGGTTTACTATAATTTTGGGGAAATAAATAAACATGGTGACCGTTTAATTTCACTGCTGCAAAAAATTTTGGGTTAAATTTATTTAACAAAGCCTAACTCAAATATAAATACAAAGTTCACAGTTTTTTGGGGGGATGCTACAATTATAGGTTTCAAAATGTTTGGAGATGAGGGTCTAATCAACGTTGGATGTTGAGTTTAAAATGTTTGGACTGACCACATACTCTTGCGGAGTGTAGCTTTCCTGCAGAATTTATGCTGGGATATTTTATTAACATGAAATACCCCCTTATCCATTATCATAATATCTAGGCTATATCTCCTTATACCATTTGATGGACTCTGTATTAAATATTAATGAGAAGTCTGACATGTGGATCTGTAACTATGTTTATTTGAAATACTAATAAACAGAAAGCACAACAAAAAAAAAGAAAGAAATGATTGGTGTTTGGAACTCAAGGGGTTAACCTGAAGCTGGTTTGCAAACTCTCTGAGATGCTTACAAGAGGTCAGTTCTGGGTCACAATGTTCTTTTTGATGCATCTGCTGAAACTGACAAGAACACTGTGTGAGAAGCAGAATCTCTTAACAAGGTCCCTGCAAAGACGTGTTATAAAAAGAGCTGCAGAGTTTTGCAAGAGGGAGAGACAGAGACTGAAATTGGAAATTGAGAAGAAAAACTCAGAAGAAGAACAACTCTGCTTTTTATGTTTGGACTGCCACTGTAAATAGTTATATTGAACAATTTTTTTTTATTTTGCTGTTACTAATGAAACGCTACTTGCACATTTTTAAACTGCTCCTGGTTTTTCTACGCTTCCCGACCTGTGCCTCGACAACACTCTGGCTCCACCCTCTATACACTCGGATCTGCTTGCTTGAACAGGAATCCGAGGCAAGCTTTGCCAGGGGAGGTCAGGTGGGTCATTTGGATACTCTAACCGTCCTGTACCCTCACCGCTCTTTCTGTTTCAGTTATAGATGTTGCAGCACATCATTTGTTTCCTGGAGCCGGCAGCTTGGCACTGCTCCTGTGACCGACACGGAGGTAAGGTCTTAAATTCCATGGAAAACCCCAATCCCATCACTTTCAGGACCCATTTATGAAACATAATAGCAGACCCCTGTAGTACAAAGTGAGAGTGTTGGTCCCTGACTGAGAGCTGCAGCAGAGGACATGACTGTGAAGGAATGGAGCCACTCATCCCACCACTTTTTACACTTGGTGCCCCTCTCCCAAAGAGCGACATCCATAGGAACCCTCCACCTCCATTCTTGTGCTGGACTTGACTTTTCAACTTACGGAAGGGCTGGACTGGCCAGTGCTTCTGGAACTGCTGCCTGTGTTGCTGCTGCAAATCTTGCATGCCCCAGGCTATGCAAGGTTAGCAGCAGTAACACTGGCAGCAAGGGGCCACAAATGGAACCTGAACCATGTGATCTGGGTTGCTGCTTGGGACTGGTGATCAAAGTCACTGAATCAAGGGTCACACTGGACTTCCTGATACGCATGAGATATCCTTGATCCCACCCCCAAGACATTCATCCCTCTTAATGTGCCCAGGGAAGCAGTTAACCAAGGTGGAGCCATTACAAGTCTAAAAAGATAGGTGGCAACAGAAATTTAAACAGGCACCTCATCATAGTAGTGTCAAAGGCTCATTAGGTAGCACGCTTGCCTCTGGAGTTGGAAGATCAGCAGGCTGTGGGTTCTAGTAGGCAGTCTAATAGTGCTGTGTTTAAGGGCACTGAGCTGCAAACCTAAAGACCTTGGTTTGAATCCCACAGTCCCCACTTGCATACTGTGTGACGCTGAGCATCATTTAACTTCCTTGTGTTCCAAGGTTGCACCTGGAAACAAGCTTTGGTTTATTTTCCCTTTTAACCCCACACCTGCTACTTGGGGTAATGCCAGAACTGACACTGTAGTGCAGTACGAGGGGAGTGCTGCACTGCTGAGGTGCCGTCCTTCAGATGAGACATGAAACAGATGTCCTTTCTGCCCATCTCTGGTCACTGTCCAGATGGAAGTTAAAAATCCCATGGCATTTATCGAAGATGAGCAGGGGCGTTTTTTTTGGCCCGCTGTCATGGCCAACACTCCCCCTGTCAATAAAACAGGTCCATGCAACCCACTCCCAGGACGCACCTGGAAACAAGCTACGATAGCTTTGTGTGCCTTTCCTGGCCAAAGATTCTAATGAAAATAAAATTTATTTCCAGACTGCCTCTTTACTTTTAATCTAATGTTCTACATTTATTTTAGTTTTTGAAGAAGAGCTAGACAATACTGCATGTTTTTAGCCTCGTTAGGGGGGAGGGGGCGGGATACAGATGCAAACCAACTGAAATGAAACCAAATTTACATGAAATTACTGCTCTGTGAAGACGTGAGAGCAGATTCTGACAAGTGTCGATGTTGATGCGTTCCCCCTAGAGGTAACCTATCAGAATGCAGTTTAAATGGTCTGTTTCTTGGTGTCGTTCCATTATTTTATTTACTTTTTGTTAACCAGAGAGATGCACTAGACAACTGAATGCCTATTTTCAGGAACAACCCAGGAGATCACAAGGGGTCAGAGTTAATAACAACAGGCACAATACAAAACAAGGCATTTACATGGATAAACAAAATATGTAAAATATTTCATGACACTGGAGATGTTGGTCAAATACTTGACCTGGAAGCCTTTCAAAAATGACTTGACTATCAAAACACTGACCACTGTAGTGTAAAGAGCAAATGAAAACCTTAGGAACTTATAGTAATACTCTACAAAAACACAACCAAATCAAATTAGTAAGCTAAGCACAAGAGCATACAGAAGACTTGAGGAGATGGCTATGATATCACTTTTTGAAGGAGGTCACAGTCTAACACAAACGCAAATCAGTTGGTATGGTATTCTATAGCCTGGGGGCAACGACAGAGAATGAAATGTCCCCCAGACACGTCCTAGTTCTGGGGATGGTCAGCAGGTGTAGAATAGTAGATAAGCACCAATGGGGGACTGGAGAAGATGTGAGAGTGGGGGGACTGAAATGTTAGAGATTACCCATCCTAGTGTTAGATTATGCAGGGCCGCAGGAGGAAGTCATCCCAGTTTAGAGTATAAAGGACAGTGATGAGTATGGCAGTTCTGTGACATGATGAAGTGACAGATGTTCCTGTATGTAACATCCTACTTTTGCAAATTAGTTTTGTCTGATGCATGGATTACACACATGCCATAGGTTAGTTTAAGAAGTGGGAACCCCAGGCTATGGCTCTGCAGGCACTAGACGTAAGATTATGCATGTCCTTATACAAAGGCCCCAATTTGGTGTTGACCAATTTACAGTTAGCAAATATATGTAGCAAAAAATATCAAGGGACGTGTCGTGTCACCCCCTAGTAACTGAAAGTGGGCACCGATACAAGAGGGGTTCCATCACTACACAAAACGATTAGGGGGGCTGAACAGCTTTTAATTTTGGGAGCTGAGGCAAACAGCATAGCCTGTGACCTTGATGTGTTTCAAACAAGTTTGTTAGCTTAAGCCAGTACGGCACTCCCTGGAGGTCAGATGACAGCTACATGTAGAACATACACAGAAGTGCTTGAAAACTGCAGGATCCACAAAATAGGAGACAGGATAAATCCTGCTTTCCAGCTACCGTTCCCCTCCCCCACTTTTGCCTCCTGGGTTCCCTCCTTCCCAGCCACAACACATTTACAGGCAGAGATAGACCGTCCCACTTCCCTGAACAGTAAAGTAAAACTCCCCTCAACATGAAGCCTCGCTCCATAGGGCACTGCCCCCTAATTCTACAAACCAGGGAGGAGCGTGGTCTCCTCTCATTCAGAATATGATAACTTAACATACCTTGTATAACCACATTAAAAGTTTAGGCCACCCACAGTTACAGTATGGACAGATTATTTCTCCTAGTTTCCATTGCAAGTGAAGGCTAACATACTGTGTGGAACAGAGATTTACATTTAAAATAGGTCAACAACAGTTAGAAAAAAGAAAACAACATAAAAAGGGGGAGAGGTGGGAATACGTTAAAAAAATTAAGACATTAAATGATGAAACTTTTCATTATCTATCCAGAGTATCCGCAATCAACAGTGCACAGAACGGATAAGCAAACTGTCATCTCTTCATCTCCCAAAAGTGTAACATTTTGTTTTGTGATTTCTTGTTTTTACAATTTACCACCCTAATTTCTCATTTACAGAGGGATCTGGCGTTTATTAAACTTTGTATCAGGAAGGACTGAAGTACAGGGAAGGGGATGGGCAGTATGGCCTCTTGTTATACAGCATAGAGCTGTAACCTGGAAAACCTGGCTTTGAATCCCACAACCACCACTTACCACTTACTGTCTGATCCCAAGCAAGTCACGTACCTCCCTATGATTTATGTCTTTTTTTTTTTGCTCTCCTCCTTCGGCCCCATCTTGCCACTCCTTCAGGCTCGCATAGTTTCCCTTGTGCCTGTCAGTCTAACCCCCGCTGCCTGCCAACCACCAGTCACATCCGCGATCTGCATCCAGGGGAACCAGCACTAACCCTACTGTAAGGGCCCCTCCCCAGGAGGGCTCAAGGGGGAGGAGATCACTGGAGCAGTGCCCCGGGACAGACATGGGGATGGAGGAAGTGCGCTCTGGGGACTGCAACGTGGAGGGGAAGAGTGGCCATCATCCGCCGTGCTGAGAGCTTGTTTTCCGTTTTTCTGGCCCCGCCCACCCATTGTAGGTGCACTGCAGTGTGCATCCTGGGTGAGAATCTCCGGCAGTGCATAGTCTCCCACATTGCCTAGGATGTCCCTCTGGAGCCACCACCAGGAGCTGCTAGACAAGCGGCAAAGCACCTTCACCCCCGGGGGCTGAAGCATCAAGAATACTCTAGAACTCCTCCCTACCCGTAGCCACTCCCCGCGTCCTGCAGACACACAGGGCAATTCGCCAGCTGCTGAGTGATCATCCACTGCTTGGCACCGGCTGCGATTTATCTTGTGATACTAATTTTTTTTTTTGGTTCTGTTTAAATGAATTGTATCCAACCCCCAAAGGTTTCTTCTGGAAACAAGCCATTCGCTCAGTGTGAATTCCGGTCAAATTTTAAATAAACTCTCTCTCTCTCTCATCTGCCCATGCATTAAAACCAGCAGCAAAACTCTCCCATCCTGGAATGTTAAGCACTTTGGTTTGCCGTTTGTGTGAAAGGTATAGCCAGCTCCACTAATTCTGATCATTATTTTTTCTTTATGGATGATTCCTGAAGAAAATCTATAGCCAAAACGTCATTTCTAACTCCACTTTCTATTTTCAGCATGCAGTGAATCTAACCCCTTTGTTTTACCTGTAGCCCAGACACAAATGTAGCATTCTGCTTGTTTTGTATGAAAGGCGTTTCATTAAAACCTAATTCCTTTCCTGATTCAAAGTCACATTACTGAGCCAGTGGCAATGGAACAATTTCGAACCAGCAGTCTCGGGAGGAGCCACATTTTAGTGTTCTAACCACTAGAAGACACTACTGACCTGCCCCCTTTGCTAAGTCACAGTTAGCAGCTGGCTGTCTGCCAAGGCAGCACAGCTACAATAACAGTGTTACCATTGCTAGCCCAAACATATCATGGATCTACATACCGTAATAAGACAGCTTTTTATTTTACAATTTTCAACTCAGAACTAATGAATTTGTTCTTTAGAAAAAACACAGAGGAGAAAGCACTGCTAGTGCACAGGAACTACTGAACAACAGTACGGCAAATGCATGGCTGTAAGACTATCCGACACCTGAGCCTCCAGGGTAAGCCCTCCGTCCAGAATGAAGCCTACATTCTTCACCTGACTGACAGTATCAAGACGAGAGACACCAAGATAAAGGTTCAGTAAACCCCTCAGACACTGTCTGTCCTCACTTCCGACCTGGCTCCAACACCAGTACTTTAGTTTATTTGGGACTGAGCCTCAGTCTGCTTGACGACATCCAGCCTTGGATTTCAGCCAAACATTTATTCAGCACATCCACCGCCGCCCTGGTCCTGAGGCACAAAAAACAGGTAGAGTCAAGTATCGTCTGCATAGCAGTGCAACCCAATTCCATACTGCCTAATGAACTTGTCCAGGCGTAGCATATACACTGAAAACAGCACGGGCGAGAGGGCCGATCCCTGGGGAATCCCACAGTACAAGTCCCTTGGGCGCGAAGAGAAATCCCCATCCTTTGAGATTTGCCCTGAAGGAAGGACACAAACTAGCACAAAACGCTGCATGTGCGTCCCACATATTCCCTGAGATGGTTCAAAAGCAGCCTATGGTCAACGGTGTCAAATGTAGAGGAGAAATCCAGGAGTACGAGAATTAATCTCTCTCCTCTATCTCTCACCACGATCAGATCATTTTGCACCTGGACCAGGGAGTTTCAATGCTGAATCTCAGCCGAAATCCCAACTGGAGAGGCAGAAATACTATCTTCTTGTCACTCCAAAAAGAGGGAAGAAAGGAGATGAACACGAAAAGCGTAAAAACGTGAATTCCAACAGCTAAGTGTGGAATAAGCACCCAGCCCAACAGGTCGAGAAGCACAGCACTGAAAATCTTATTGCACCTGTCTCTCTCTGCAGTACAGGAAGGTTAAAGTTGCACTTTATCCCCAAGTGCCAGGTGCTCCAACAGAGCAGAAGCTTAACCGTCTGGACAAGGTGTTGCCAGTTGCAACTCCCACAACAGGGATATACCCTAAGAGATATCCCTAAAGAGCAAGGAAACGTTCTTAAGTGGAGAATACCCTAAGAATTCCCCTCCCCTTTTTGGGGGGTAAGAAGGCATGGGGTCTAGATCCCAATTTTGATTTATAAAATGGAAATGAAGATTCACCACCAAGAGGGGAAAGAACAGCTCCCGAAAGTGAGCAGCAAGAAGCATACCAGTGTGCAGTGGGACAATAGGGTGAGATGCTGTGTGAATGAATGATGAAGATATCTGGAAGATCAACAATTATGACTGTAATTTTCGTATCTTCCAGGAATCAGTCTTCATCATTCACTCACACTAATGGGCCAGAGTACCAAGTCTCCCCTCGAAACAAGAGAGGAGTTAGCTCATCCTGAAGGGAAAAAATCCCTCAACCCTCTGTGGGGGATAACCACCTGAAGGCAGGAACTCCTTATGGGTCTGGCAGATTCCTAAACTGGTCAGGGGCAGGTGGAAGATCCAGTGGTCTGGGAGCAGGACAGTGCCCCAACATCTCACATCTGACCCTGTGGGAGAACAAATGATTCCCCTGGAATATGAGTTAAGGACCCTACACCAGGCCGGAGTGCCAACTGGGAAAGGCAAAGCCACGATCTGCCAAATGCAGACTGCTGTTCCTACCAGCCTGGAAGCTACCTCACTGGTGTTGTACGATGCCCTTGACATGTGCCTCACCAGCTCCAGGCCCTGGAAAGAAAGGTGAATGGCTTACCTGGTTATCTCGTGGTTGGACACTGAAGCTAGAACCTGGCCTCGCTTCGACCACAGGCACTTCTTGTAAGCTGCCTGATGTGCAGCAGTGCACATCACAGTGCGTGCTGCTGTAAAAACTCTCCTCCCCAGGCATCCTTCTCTGCAAAGTCAGCCTCAGGACACTGGTCAAGCGCAGGGCATTTAGGCCTTGTGGGGTCTACAATACAAAAATCCACAAAGTGGGGTGAAGTACAGCTCTTGCAGGAGTGCAGTACTTGCTCTAGGTGCTCTTAGGGGCAGGCTAAGAGGTGAAAGGACATTTCGGGATGCCTTCTCAAAGGCTTGAGGCCAAGAAGAGATGATGAAAAAGTCACTGCTGAGATCTCCAAGGAGTCTCAGAGGCAGAGTAGTAGGACTGCAACCAACAAAGAACCCCATGTTCAGCTCCTTCAATATCTCCGTGAGTAACTGCTGCTACACAGAGTATTCAGCATCCATGGACATGTGAATGGAAAAGTCCTCTTCCTCAGAGGAGACAGCAAAAGAGGAAAAGATGGATTCTGAGAATGGTGGTACTAGGGCAATGGGCCTGAACTGGGCCCAGTATGACTGAAAATGGTACTGGTAGAAGACATTGGCCATTCTACCATACTACAGCCTGTTCATGGGCCCCAGAGGACCTACAATACCAAGCAGTTCAGGGAGGGGAGGCAGAGGACTAGGAGGGATATAGAAGTCAGTGGCTCTAGGTTATCTGCCAGGACTGCAAGACTGCTCAGAGGACATCTCTCAAAAGGAGGGCCTGGTAATCTCACCCAAGTGGGGCCAGCCAATTTCAGTGGTCCAACCCAGACAATATCGTTGGAGGGAAAAAACCTCAGGTAGGGAAGATGGAGCCATACAGGTCCCACAGGGTGGTCATGACTTCACCAGTGACAGTGTTAGCCAGTTTCAGGAAGAAACGAACCACCGGGCTAGTGCTGCCCCCAACACTTGTCACAGGGTCAGCTGCAGGCCTAGCGTCAAGTCCTTTCTCCTCACCAGGACTGGCACTACCCCTCAAGACAAGCCCTGAAGCAGAGTCAGCTCAAAACTGCCCCATACACGGCACTGCGAGCGAGCGCCACTGGGACCTGACCTGGCACCATGCGTAGCACAGAAGATTGCTCTGGGACTCGAAACTTGCTGCAGGTGGCACCAGAATTGGTTCTAGCACTAAGCCTAGGGAAGACACTAAGGGCGACACCATCACTGGTGTTGGGCTCAGAACCAGGCAATTCCATCATTGTTATCCTGGTCCTCAAGTCCAAGGTTAGCATCTTCATCCTCCCTCAGGGGAAGAGACAACCACCACCTCAGACTCTGATTCAGGGTAGACTTCAGAACTGAATCCTTTTCCAGGACCATGAACGGTACCAGAAGGGGATCCGGTCTTGTGGTCAGCACCGCACCACTCACTGGTACTGGGCTGGTACCAGGAGTTGGGGCAGCACCAGGTAGCAACACCAAAGTACCCACTGGTGTAGACCGAGCATATAGCTTCTGTCTGACTGCCCACCAGACCTCCAACATCTTGGTGAGGCAAGCACATGGAGGATCATGGTCTTCCTCAGTACCAGAGGTACTGGAAGGGGCCTAGGGAAAAGGCCTAGTGACCTTACCTTGGCATCGCAGGAGCAATGCCTTCCTCCAGTGGTGGGGGAAGAGGATGATCCACTTCATTGCGCAGAACTCAAAGACATGCCTGTCCATGGAGAAGCAGGCATCACACGAATCCATATTATGGTCAGGGCCAAGGCAAGTGTGACACTTTGGATGTCGGTCCACTGCTGCCACTGGACCCCCACATAAACACTGATGCATTAGGGGCTGCAGCCTTTCTTCTGCTGCCCCTTCAGACTTGGCATTTTGGTGACCGAAATAAATAAAATGAGAAGAAAAAAGATGCATTGTTGAACTAGAGTGAAAAGGCAGTACCAGAGGAAAAGACGGTACTGTTAACAGTGTCAAACGGTGTTCGGTGTCAAAAAACAGAAAGTGGCATCGAATTTAAGAGATTACTGCTGATGGTGCAATTGGAAATTGACTAATTGTTCCTACAGTGCAAACTCAGAGGGAAAAATCTGTTACTGACTGATTTATGTGGCGGACAATACTACGGTGTTTCATGAGTGGCACCATCACCAACATCTGTCCCCTCTGCAAAAGACTTTGCTCCTGTGGGGGTCCTAGCACATCCGGCTAAGATCCATTAGTGTGAATGAATGGTGAAAATTGATTCCTGGAAAATATGGACAACAGCCACAGGTGAGGAGGACTGCCCTTTTATCCACACAGGTACTACAGAGAGCTGAGTGGAATGTCGGGGCTATTAATGCAAACAAAATAGTAAATATTAGTGGGGTGGCTTGGAGGTTAGTGGGGAGGACATCTATATGGATCCTTCAGCTCCTGAAGCAGCAGCATTTGGGAATGCTAGGGACTTTTAGAAGGAGGGCCGGTAGACTGTTGCTAGTCTATGGGCTTGAGAAGTCTATTTCACGGCTGTCTTTTTGGACTCTGGACACTACCTCGCTCACGGCCTCGGTCAGTCTTAGGAAACTGGAATTAGAGGAGTGGATACATTTATGAAGATCTTCAGTGAAAATGTTAGGTAGCTTTAGTCACAGTTCTAATCAGGTCACCATTGAAGGAAGACAAAAAGCAATTTTTCATGTCCCCATCCCGATTAAAGAAAAAATATACATCTTTTTTCCCCAAAGTGCCTCTCATGCTATGCACATAAGTCAGTAAGGCACTGTGTCAGCATGTATATCACATTCACCAGTCACCCCAGCAATGTTTCACGGATTTCAGTCCTGGCAAGGCTGAAACTGGGATTACAGGTGGGACTTGAATCTGAACACCGCTATCTGACTACGAATGGACCCTTTAAAAGTTAATGCAGACTTTATACAGCAGCCTGGGAGATTGCTGGAAGAGGAAGGGGTTGATCCCTTACATGTGCTGATTACTGAGCTAGTACTCAGTTGATCAGTCCTTATTTAAAGCAGCAGTGTTTGTTAATAACCATATAGTTTTTTTTCTCAGCAATACTTCATGACTGGCAAAAATATCAAGATATATATTTGTCTTTTCACTTTCTTTTATTCTTGAAACAAGATATGGGATACTGAAGTTTTTAAAAGTTCCCACTCCCATGCCATGCCCACCATGAAAAAAAATTAAATAGCTTGGTACAGTGTTATGCTGCTTACCATCAGAAACATGTGGTAGCACCATTCTAATACATCTACAGTATGAATCTAGCACGCACATTCAAGTAACCTCAGTGGAAGAGATTTCTAAAAATTGAGTGTGGCAATCATGTTTAATGGCGCAAGTCATTTATTACAAAATTATTAAGGCCCCTATGCATGAATGGGTGAGAAATAAACGCCAGAGGTGCGTATCCCACCAGCGTAGGTACATACGTACATGCCGGTCACCTGTCCATGGCTCTGCCCCCACTCCCCACCATGCAGAATTCTGCAAGACAGCCAGGGGCGGAGTTGCAGACCCAGGCAGGCATCCAATGGCATGCCCGGATTGGATCATCTGCGCTCGATGGCGCACGTCTAGGTGCGTGAATAGCACCCACGTGCCCCAAACCCATGCAGCCATGTCCCAATGTCCCTAGGCCCCCCGCTGCTCAGTCCAAGGCACTCTCGGTGCACAGATGGACACCCTGCAGTGGGTCCCTGCCCCCCAACAAGAGCCCCATCGCGATCATCCAGCCAGGTGTTGAGAACCCCAGACCCCACATACCCGCCAATCATTGGTAGGATATAGCCCACACCCGTGGCACTGGCCCCCCCAATACCTGCTAAGCAGTGCCGGCGCTGGACGACCAGCAGCACAACCTCCACACACCTCCTCAGCTGCCGGCCATCCAAGTGCTGCTAGGACCACGCTATCAATACAGAGGGGTGCAAATCAGCAGCACTTTGATGGCCGGTGACCAAGGAGGTATGTGGAGGGTTGTGCCACTGGCCGTCCTGCACCCGGCACCAGCTAGGAGGTACAGGGGTGGAAGGGGGGTGCTGGGGCTGCGGGGGTGGGCTTACACTGCCACCAATGATGGGTGGGGGTTCTTGAGTCGGGGATCTGCCCAGTGTGGACCAGGGCACCCACGTGTGTGGCGGGGGGTCACTGCAGACAGGGACAGAGAGGTGCAGGTTGGGGAGGTATTGTACTGCACAAGGGCCGGGGAAGACAAGTGTTAGTGGAGGTGGGGAGGTGTGTTATGTGTGATGGCAACAGTGCCACAATGTTTGGGGGGTGGGTGTTGCCATCACCACAGGGTCACGGTGGACATGTGTGGGGGGGGTGGGCTGGCACTATGGGGTCTGGGCTGCCATGTTGGGGGCTTCCCACTACCGGGACATGGTGCCTCAGTGGCGGGACACTCGCCCCTTCAGCAGCCCCTGCCCTCATCAATGGCCTCGTGGGCTGGGGCAGCACGGCGGTTGGACTCTCGGGTCCGCCATGACCAGTGGGACATGTCTGTGGGGGCATGCACTGGGTTACAGCTGGGTCCCATGTGCTGTAACCTTCGCCCTCCTCCGCACCCCTGTGGCCAGCACTTCCCACAACTGTGCATGCCGCGTACAGCTGGCATGCCCCCAGCCCACCCCCAGCGCATTGCTGTCCACGCAGCCAGGCGGGCGTGTACCTGCTACATGCCCCGGGTGTGAATGTCGCATGACCAATGCTCCGCAGCATTCACATGTAATGATGCCAACACACCCGGTTTATGCGACGCGCTGGCATCGTGCATAGGGCTCTAAATTAGCACAATCTGTTTTAATATTTGAGAAACTGAAAATACACTACGCATGACTCTTTGGATGTAAGAAATACATTTCTCTAGGGAAAAAAAACTATTATGAAACCTTTTGCCGACTAACAAATACAGCTGCTTTAAGGGGCCACTCCCTGGAACACTAGGCAGAGGGAAATGGAGCTAAATGTCTATTATTTCTTTGTTTGCCTTTAAAAAATGTGTAAAACGTACACAGCCCGGTGGCACCGAGGGTTGAGGTGCTGGATGCCACACCTCGTGCCACACCAGCGACCCAGGTTTGGGAACTTGGGTCGTATGGGGGTTGGCCCCCTTGGGGAGGTAAGGATTGAGCATCTGGAAGACTGCACTCCTTCATCGCGGATGGGGTGTGTGTTGCATGCGTCAGCACGACAAGAGGGATTCAGCCCACGCCTAGGGTGCTTGGCTGCCTCCCCAGAGGTGGAGACAGCTGCTGCACCCTTTGCATGGGTGTGGGAGAGACAAAACAAGAGGAAAAATACCGGAACCTGGCAGGACCCATGATAGCCCCAATGGGCTGGAGGATGCACCGCTCGGGGGAGGGGTCATAGCCCTTGCTGGGTCTGCGGAGGTGGCGATAAACAATATTGTAATTAAAAAAAAAATGCACAAAATAACACTGTCTGCACCTAAACAATACTATCAGAACCTTTCCTGATATTCATGTTATGATCCATGATATGTTGTATATTGTTGGTGTATTTTACTGTTTGTATTTCTTGGGTCTCATGAATTTTGGCATTTAATGCCCTACGGTTTTACTCAGTTAACAAATTTTAAATAAAATAATTAAAAAAAAAAAAATGTACAGTCTAGGGCTAAGAACTGAGAACCCAGGAAAAGCAGACTGCTATATACCAGTTGGTTTATTTAAGCTTTCTTGTAGTGAGGAGTTCTTTTTTTGTTGTTAATTCATGAAGTTGCATACCTGAAGAAACATTTAAAGGAAAACTGCCGCCTTCTCAAATGCACACCCAAGCCTTATCGCAAATAAAAAGAAAACTGCATTACTCCTTACTTTATTTAAAAGTTGTGAACTGTGATCATGGAACATGGCGGGTACTATGTGTTGCCATCTCAGGCTACAGTGCAGCTCCACACCACTTACCTGTATGCTTCTCTTTTTTTTTTTTCATATTCATTTTTTTCCTCCTTTGGCTCTGCAGGCAGGCAGGCATCAGTCCCTCTCTCCAGTCACCGCCCCCCATGTAACCCGTGCCCTCATTACCCCACGGATTACCCCCTCTCCCCGTGGCGGGGCTGTCCTCCTCTACACCCCCATGACCACATCTGGAGCAGGCTATTATGGGTGGTCCCGAGGCGGCGGTGCTAGCTTGCAGGGAAGGACTTCGCGGAGCCTGCAGCAAAGTTTTTCCTCCTGATTTCTGGTCCCTCCCCCGCCGTCAACGTGTACACGTCATGGGTCGCCGGCATGGCACAAGGTGTGGTATCCAGCGCCTCAATCCTCAGTGCCACTGGGCCGGCTACCTGTATACTTTTCAATACAAGTTGAGTGGTGTGGAGCGTCATTTTAACCCGAGATGGCATGCACCATGTTCCCCGATCGCAGAGTTTACAAACTTTAAATCAAGTAAGAAGTAATGCGTAAAAATGAAAATTACATACTTACCGTAATTCTTGATAATCTTCTGTATCTTCTCCATTCATTACTGCTAGGTGTAAGCCAGGGGACATGCATCCGTCACTGGAGTTTTTTTTTTGTTGGAGGGAGAGTGACGCACTGCGTGGTGCACGAGGGGCAGTCTTTAGGCACCGCAGACTCCTCCTCCATCCCAGTTCTGTAAGCCGGAGAGGTGAAATAAAAGAATTAGAAGGATAAGAGCGAGGCAAGAGAGCTAAGGGATAGGTAAAGGAAAGGAAAGGAAACAAACTGAAAAAGGAATAATCCGAAAAGAGGAGAACCCTACCCTAAGGGGCCACATGACCTCATTCCTTGGGCGGCTCTGAGGAAGGAACAGATAAGGGAAAGGAAGGAAGAGGAAGAAGAGAAGGGATAGAGGAAGGAAGGGAAATGCTGCCACAAATTCTGAGTGAGATTGGCTTGAAGCTTATCAGCTTGGAGCTAAAAAGCAAGGGAGCAAGGTTCCCTTCTGACAACACTGGATTAGATGGTTCAAGCAAACCTTCTGCTCAGCCTGGTACGAGAGGCGCAGATTTCCCTACACATTCCGATATCCTATAGTCCATCACTCAAGCTGAGAGCTCACAAATTGCCAGAGGCAAATAATCTGTTCCGGAGAGGAAGAGCCTCCAACTAGGTGTATGAGAAGGGACCCCACTAGTACACAGCCATACAAGCACTGGGGAGGGGGAGCCCTAAGATAGGGCAAAGCATTTTGGAAAGATGAACAGAGACAGAGAAGGAAACTCCTTCTGACTCCCTGGTAGAAAGCAGGGGCCAATTGATAGCAGGCCAGTTCAAAGACGGTACTTTTTGAATCGGGCTACAATCGACATTGACTAGCCATGGCCTGGCACTCACAAGGCAAGATTCAGGAACACCAGCTAGGTCCAAAGACCAAAGTTAGAGGACTGTCTCAGAACTAATCCTGCTGGCTGGTGATGAGCTAATCTGTCCTGAAGGTAAAGTCCCCAAGGGAACACCTTCCAGGAAAATCAGAAAGAGTTCCCTCAGATGGAAAAGACCAAACTGTACCCCGCACTCCTCCTTCTTCTTCAATCCCTCGCTGTTTTTTTAGAGAAGAACAGAAGCCCCGAGGACCAGGGAATGTAACTCCCAATGACCTCAAGGAAGGAGGGAGGGAGGGAAGGGAGCGAGCAGGGCGGGGGAGATACACAAGAAATGATACCCATGAGGGGAAGGTGGGAGGGATTCAGTAATGAATGGTGAAGATACAAGAGAAGATCAAGAATTACAGTAGGTACATCATTTTCATATCTTCACCATTCAATACTGCTGGGTGAGTACCAAGCCTTCCCGGAGTGGGCCTGATGTCCAGCCTTGAGGGAACAGATCCCTCAGCCTCCCACTGGTGGAAAGCAGGAGCGGGAGACCCTAACCAATAGACTGAGACAGTCTAAGTTTGCTGAGGACGAGGGGGTGTCCCCCGTGGTCGAGGTGACGAAGGATGCCCCAGAAGAATCCTCCTTGCCCTGTGGGAAAACAGACGGGTCCCCCAGAAAGGGGAGGAAGTCACCCTACACCGGGCAATGGGTGACAGTCTGGATAGACGAAGCCATGCCGTCCGCCTTATGCAGATTGCTGTCCCTGCCAGTCTGGAAACCAACTCACTGCCGTCGTAAGACGCCCTTGCCTGGTGCCTTGCAAGCCCCAGACCCTGTGCAGAGAGGGTAATGGTTTGTCTAGACTGCTCCATATCAGGCATAGATGCCAGAACCTGTGCCAGCATCGACCACAGATGCCTGTTGTAGGCAGTGTGGTGTGCCTGATGTGAACCTATACACATTCACACAAGAGCGAAAGAGAAGTCTTCATCCCCACCGGTCAAATTCAGCGGAATCCAGATCTGGGGGTCAATCGTGTGCCAGGCGCCGAGGCCCAGAAGGAGTATCTAGGGACGTTAAGCATGAGGGCAGGTGAGGAAGGGAACCTAGAGACTCGAGGGGGGCACAATACCGTCTCCTACAGTCTGCCGGGGCTGGAGACTGCCAGGTGCGGATAGACGCCTCCTGGAAAGGGATTGGCCAGGAAGGCACCACGAGGTGGCAAGCACTGAATTCACCAAGGAATGCATGCGTCTGCAGCTCGATATTGTCCCTGCGAACAAAGGAGATAAGAAGCTCAGAGACCAGCCTTGAAAGGAACCGCTGATATTTTGTGACATCAGCATCAGAGGATAGGTGGACAGAGGGTTCCTCTTCCTCAGAAGAGGAAGACGAGGAGGAAGTGGAGCTCAAATGGTCAGAAGACTCCTGCAGCTGGGGGGGGACACAGACGAAAGACCTGTTCGTCCATGGCCCTGACATATGAAGGGAAGGCCGCCGCAGTAGCTCTGAATGCCTCCCAAGTTAAGGGCCCCATAGGACCCACATGGCCTGGAAGAGAGGGGGATGGCTGCAGAGGGATGGCCGAAGGGCACTTGAGAGTACATGCCCGGCCTCTGCCAGGGCTGTGAGATCCAGGGAGTGATGCCTCCTTGGCTGGGGACCCTGAGACCATACCGGGTTCCGAGAAGGTAACTTAAGACGGCAAACTCCGTAAGAGCCCAGATGGGGAATCTCCCCTGTGACGTGACTGAGGTTGCATGTGTCCAGAAGGGTAACCCTCAGTACTGCCACTAGAGGGCGCTCTGGAGACTTCAAAGGAAAGGCGGGTTCAGCACTGTGACTCCTCCCCACACCCCATAGGGTACTGGGAATACGCCGCCACTCCTCACCCCGACCTCTCAACCCCTCCGACTCCAAGGCAGCCCTCTTTCTTGACACCAGCTTAAGAGTTCCCCACTCTGCGGGCCTCCGGAGGCGGGGGGCCACAGTAGCAGGGCTCTCTGCCCCTTCCCAAGGACCCCAGCAGCACTAGAAATGGCAGTTGCCTGGGCCCTCTCAGAAGAGGGTATCCTCCTCCAATCCCGAAACTATCGCCCCAAGGGATCCCAGGCCACCCCCAGCCATGGGACCCCCATGGTGAACCTGCTCCAGGGACTCAGGAAGAGGAACACTGGGCTGCCTGACACCCTGGCCTATAGAGAGTTCCGATTCTGAAGAATCAGGCTGCCAGTCCGGGTCCTCCTCTGAGTCATCCTCCTCCGAAGAGGAGTCGAGCAGAGTGACCTCCAGAGAAGCAACCCCCGAAATATCTCCAACGACGGCACCGGGATCGGCACCGGCATAAGCCCCGGGAGGAATCGCACCACTCCTCTGGCGCCGAAGAAGAGACCTCCTCCTTGGCAAGGCTGGAAGTGGAGGTCTCCTCCTCGCCGGGCCATATAGACCGGGAGGGGACCCGGAGGAAGGGTCGAGAGATCTGGCCTGGGAGGCCCACAGGCAACGTTGTCCTCCAAAAGTCGACAGAGCCCTGCTGATGTTGAACGCGTGGATTTTCAGTACACAGCGGTCCGTGGAAACACAGGCGTCGCAGTGATCTATATTATGGTTGGGTACCAGGCACTGAAGGCAAACATCATGTTGATCCATGACAGAAAACTGCCGGTCACAGTGGCACAGATGCATAGGGGCACGACCCACCTTGGATTTACGCTTAGCCCCCGAATTGGACATGATGAGAAAATATTTTACAAAACAGCAAAGATCCCGGCGCCATCGAAATATAAATAAATGAAATGGTCTTACCGGCTTCAATGGCGTTGGGATGGAGAACCAGGAGTAGGAGTCAACGAAACGGCATCGAAAACGAAAAGGCCTAATGGCGCACTATAAAACTTTTCTCACTCGCACAGCAGGTGCAGCCTCGATGGTGGGAGAAACGGAACTGGGATGGAGGAGGAGTCTGTGGTGCCTAATGGCCACCCCTCGCGCACCATGCAGTGCGTCACTCTCATGGGCGGCGCCGTTGGTGCTGACTCCTCCCTCAAAAAAAAAAAAAAAATCCAGTGGCAGTTGCACGCCTCTGGCTTACACCCAGCAGTAATGAATGGTGAAGACTGACAAGGGAAGGTCAATTTTATTTGCAAAAAGACTAATCAAAGGGTAAGGCGGTAAATAAGATGGGACTGAATAAAGACTGTTGTAGCGGTAAACTGGATCTAACTTAGCATTCCCTCAACTTCCTAGCCACTAGTTCATTCTGCTCTGTCACAGGCAGAATGAACTGTTTGTTGACCATGAAAGTAGAAACTCAGAATTCTACTGGCTGACACCTCTTCCCACTCTCAATAGAAGGCCTCAGTAAAGTCAGGGTTCCAGTTTTCTCTATAGCAAGGCAAGCAACAAAGAGTTCTGTAGGTAAGGGGGGGCGCTTTGGTCAAAAAAGAACCCCCCAAAAATAAAAGTAATACTTCATTTTTTATGTTTGCTTGCGTGCACGTGCAAGAAACATTATGTGGCAGCATAGAAGAGAAGCAGGTTGTGGCGGCCAATGCCGGCATTGCATATGTGGGCTTGGCAGTGTTCACCCAGTGCAGGCCCAGTGTCCTGATGACACTGGTTCTGCAGAAGTGCCACCAACTTGAAACGATTTCACGGCCGCAATCACGGGCTGCCTCATCATTGCAGCATCAGCCATTCCGCTGCAATGAGGGAGCAACCAGTCTTTGCAGGGTGGTACCTTGCCTGGTGTAATATTCCCGTCAACATGGCGGTGGCATAGCCACCATCTCAGAGCCCCATGAAAGCTGAAAGGGGTGCCAATCCCCCTGTCGGCATGCCCCCAACCCAGTTAATTTGCAGATGGGGGAGCCCACTCCCCAACGGCATAATGTCCCCCCCCATTTGTTGTGTGCTGAGGGGGTGCCCAATCCCCCTCAGCACCATCTCCCCTAAACAGTCTTTTCTTTGCCGATTGGGGCCCAGACCCTGTTGGCTTTGGGCCCCCCAAAAACGCAGGTGGCACACTGGGGAGCCCACCCCAGTGTGCAAAACAAACCTGGGAAAAAAAAAAAAAACCTTCCCGCGATGTCCTTAGTTTAATTTGTGTCCCTGAAACAAGAAGATGGCCCCTTGTGCCCTTTCTAACCCTTGCCCACCCTCTCACCCCACCTCCTCACACACCCCCACCCCATACTTACCTCTGGAGCCTGGCGTGACGATCTTCAGTAGACCGAGAGTACGTCTGCACTCTTCAAAGCTGACCACGAAATGAGGAAATGCCGGTAAGCTGTATACTGTAATGGCTTAAATAGGGCTTTTTAAACTTATGTGGACATCTCTGCCATTTTTTTGACTTCTGACACCAAATTTTCAACATGGGGTTATTGGGACCCCTCCTCATGAATTCAGTCACTGTCATGACATTATTCGGTCCCGAAAGGTGATTTCACAGTCACTGTGCGGAATCACCTTTCGGGACTGATTGAAAGTGCCACTGTTCATGAGGTGGGTGCTCAAAAAGCCTGTTTTAAATTTGGTGAAAAAAATCCAAAAAAATTACTGTTTTATGAGCATGCGTTGCGCAGTTTCCACGCACACTTGCAACTTCACGAATTTATAATATTTTCACTCCAGATTTCCAACATTAATATTTTTCCACACCTCCTCATGAACAATACAACTGTCATTTTTCACATCCTGGCCAAAATGTGTTTTCACACTTCCGGCGCATAGTAGTGCGGTCGATGTGGGAAATCAAGTGTTCAGGACAGATTAAGAAAATCACAGTGACACTGTTCATGAGCAGAGGTCCTAAAATGCCTATGTTGAAAATTTGGCGACAGATGTCCATAAAATGACTGTGTTACGTGTGTGCGTTGTGCAGTTCCAACACACCCTCGTAACTTCACAAATTTGTAATATTTTCACTCCAGATTTTCAACACTGCCAATTTTTCACACCTCCTTATGAACAGTATAGCTGTTATTTTTCATATCCTGCCCGAAATGTGCATTTACACATCTGGCGCTGAACAGCACGGTCGCTGTGGGAAATCAATGCTTGGCAGTGTTCATCAGCAGAGGTCACCAAATGCTCATGTTTAAAATTTGGTGAAGCAATTCTACTAAATGACTGTGTTACACGCATGCGTTGCGCAGTTTCCACGTACGTTAGGAAGTTCGCGCATTTAACCTGGCAGTATAGCCTAGAGGTTAGAGGAATGAGGTGTGAACGAGCTTGATACATCCAGCAGACCAGACCTGAGTTTGATTCTCACAACTTCCACTTGCATACTGTGTGACTCTGAGCAAGTCACTTAACCGCCCAGTGCTCCCAGGTCGCCCCTGAAAACAGGCACTTGTGCCTAGTGGGCCTTACCTGGTTACCAAAGACCAAAATAAAAAATTAAAAAATATTTTCACTACAGATTTTCAACATAGCCATCTCGTCACACCTCCCTATGAATGGTACAGCTGTCATTCTTCACATTCTGCTCGATCCGTGTTTTTGTACATCTGGCGCAGAATGGCATGGTCGCTATGGGAACTCAAAGTTCGGGACACATTAACAAAATCACAGTGCCACTGTTCATGAGAAGAGGTCCCAAATGCTTTCATGAGGTGGGGGTCACAAAAAGGCCATGTTGAAAATTTGTAGCTCAAATACCAACACACACCTGGAGCGTTAGGGTTTCTAACCATAACGTCCCACCCTGTACTGACCGACAGGCATCAGGGGTGTGCCTTTGGATTGCCGACTGTAATGTTCATGCCATTCCACCCCCACCTTGCAGCCAGTGACAGGCACTGAGGTGTGCCTTGGACTCTTTGGCCCCAGAGTTCACCCCATTCTCCTATACGGCACTCATTTCAGCATATGTCCTTATGGAATGTGACTGTAAAGCTGAACACCCCAGGCACACCTCATCACTTGGTGTCTGCAGAATAGGGTGAGGTGAAATGGTATGAACGTTATGGGCGATGACCCAAATGCATACCTCAATACCTGTCCGTCTCTGCAGGGTGGAGCTGGGGTTGGCATGAAGTTCAATACTTCACTGCCATCCCTACTCTGCATCTGTCTAACTCCTGCATTCCCAATGCTAATACCAGCAGGCAAACATTCGGCATTGATAAATGTTTTAATATGTGTATATGTGTAAGGAGGTAGACACAGTATAAAGGAAAAGGACAGTTATATTTTTCTTTCCCTTTTGAGGGAGTTTTAATTTTAGGGTCATGAGGATTTCATCAGTGAGTAAAGATGGCAGCCGTGTTTGTAATGGCAATCAGGAATTTTTGGAAAAGTTATTCATGTTAGTGTGCTGTGTCCTGATTGCTAGCAATTTTACCAGTGCATTAGCCAGATCTAAGACATAGGTGCCAACCAATCAAGATACAGAATTTTCCAACCCATTTTATAAAGTAGGGTTGACTGAAGAGTTCCCATGATGTCCCGCTGTTTTGGGGTGCTCTGTACTCTCCATGGCTGTTTCAGAGGGTACAGACTGTAACTGCCGATACCTCTCCTGTGACAGACATGGTGGGGCAAATGATTTCATTTCACAACTGCACTCCTAGAGGCTTGGAGATGTACTTGAATGGGAAATTTCTTGCATGATTCACGTGCATTATTACATAAAAGGAAACACTTCCTACATGATTTAATGACAATAGCCCCCTGTATAGTAAGGTTGCCAAGGGATTTTATAACAGTAAGCATACACAGTAGTAAGGTTGGCTGATGACTTCTTAATGGCAGCCAAGCCCCCCACCCCTTGTACTGAAGGGCTGGCTGCTTATTTTAGGATTGTAACCCCATGTACAGCAAAGTTGGCTGATACTCTCAATATAACTAGAACTGCAAAGCCTGGAATCTCCTGCGCCACAGTCAGTCCAGCCATTTTTATAGCATGTGGTAAAACACTACTTTTATGAGTTGGTGTAGGGTGGGCTCATTGTGAATGTGACATACTTGCGTTCTGGGGAAGGTGGGCTAGACTGCTTCACTGAAGCACCTGTCGCCTAGCAGTGAGCGGAACCTGGCAGGGTCTCAGAGAAGACTTTACTTTTCTCAGCCAATGGTGGATTCATGTTCTTTATTAGTGCTGGGGTGGGGGCCAGGGTATCTGTACTGGGTGGATTGAGACAGGCGTCACTGCTTTGGGATCCTCCTTCAGACTTGCTAGATCCAACTCCATACCCATCAGTAATCACAACACTGCCCTTCTTGAGCATTGGACAGTACTGTGATGCTGACTACCATATTCTTTGAAGCCTGGCTCAGCTTCACCGCTTTATTCATAACTCAAACAACCTTTGAGCTAAGCATTTGCAAAGGTTCCACGTCAAACACTGTAACAAACATATCTGAATATAGGCAGCTTATATAATCATTTGTTAATTCAATCAGTACATTGGATACATTCAGCTCCAGTGAGCATTGTCGAAGCTACAATGACCAAATGTACAATGCAGATTATGTTTTCATAAACAATCAGTTGATAACTGTTGATGTAGACACTTCCTAGATTAGTTCAGAAGGGAGAGTGGGAGACAAGGTCGCAGGAGGCAATGGTGGATAGGGGGTTGGGGTAAACTGGTGCGTCAAAGAACACAGGGCGCTGGAATACAACAAAAGAAAAAATATATAAATGTGGGGTTGGAAAGGATGTTTTGACTGTTGTGTTTTGTCGTATGTGAAATATAAACTTTCAATAAAGTACATTTATTTTTAAAAAGCAGCAAAGATGAGACGTGCAAAAGGAAAGAAAAGTTGTGAGTCGAGAAAAATGGGAAGGAGGAAAAAGGCAACATAAGCTGAAAATGCAATTCTTCTAGGTATACAGTTCTGCTTTCGCTAACGTAAGCTAACAACTAATATTTTCTCCCCCTTTGAAAAAAATCCTGATCCCTTCACAAGGCAAACTACTGTCTGCGCTGAACTGAGTTTAACACTTCCAGCGTTTATGGCTGGTGCAGGGAATATTGCTCTGGCTGTAGCAAGATGAATATCCGTGATTTAGTTCTTTTTATTTACTCTCCAAACAAAGTTTATTCATTTTTTTTTGTTTCTGAAAGGTGGAGGGACAGGTGACACGTGACAGACTCGCACCACCCCACAATGCCCTGCTGAACATTTTAGCTATGTGACATTGCAGTAATCTGTATTTGTTGGGGAAAACAGAAAAGCAAACATAGCAAGCGGGTGGTTAACGTCAGACTCCCTGAATTCACTGCTAAACCTTACCTTTTGATTTCTTTGCTTTTTGGAGAGCTTTTCTTGCTTTATAAAGATGTATTTTAAATAAATAAGTTAAAACAACCTGCATCTCATTATCTCTACAAAGTTATTGCAGAAGATCTCAAATCATGTTTTATTCTGGTGGATCCCCTGCAGCTAGAGGTGTTCAACTGATTTTTTTAATACTTGCATTGTGTGTTTAATAAAGCCCCTATTGGCCTTTCAGAGGCAATATCGTTTATGTCTACTAACTTATCCTTTGCATTTTTCATAAGAAGAAACCTCTCGCCTGTTGTCAAAATAGATATGAATAAACCTGTCCAGAATCAGAGTGCCTTGACAACGTGAAATTAAAGAAATGTCTTAAATCCAGGTAAAGAACAGCTTTAGGATAATAACCCCCCCCCCCCAACATAATCGCTATTTAAACCGTGCTGCTAAAGAAACAAGAGCTCTTCAGCACCAGTACAGTTCTTAGCCCTGTACCAGTTTACCTCCATCCTGACCTCCACAGTTTGTCCTGAGGTGGGGTTTTCAGTTGGGGGTCTCCCCCTCATAGTCACACTTCAGGTAGGAGGTGAGCAGAGCAGGGCCTCATTGCCAAAAGAAGCCCCTACTCATGATGCCCAACAGGGAGGCGCTTTATCCCCTGTACTGCCATTGTGTCAGATCACAATGACCTTGTGAATCCTTACAGGTCCCCGTCTACTATCCCAGGAGCGGTGCACAGCTCTCTAGCGAGTCTCCAGCATCGCAATGGATACATCATGATGCCCCTCTTAAGGAAGCAAGCTGCCCAGACACAGCGTGACCCACCTGGAACATTTCTAAAACATGACAATCCAAATTCCTGATCTAAAATGACAACTCTCTCTTTTGAACTCTATACTACTGTGAAAGCAGAATGCTCATAAACCACTTTGCATAAATTACTGCAATGTCTGCATTCATGTGAACTGAGCACTAAGCTCATTCTGATGACAGATCTCCGAAGGACAAAAATCAAAAAAAGTAATGGCCCTAAGGGGGACACTTGAGGCATGCTCAGTGAGATTTTCCTCACGTCTGAGCTAGCATTATTGATGCTGACCAGCTAAGTGTGGCCACGGATATGGTTGGCAAACAGACTGCCAGGTCATTTTTTTACAATTTCACTACATTTTTGTAGAAAGAGCTGAGGACTACCAGGGTTGAAACAAGTATTGGATTGGTGTAGAAGCCCTAATCCAGTATACTGGCAACTATCATGGTGGCTGGGATACCACTGGTCTCTTCACCAGTGTAGTGAGTAAGGCAGTGTAGTATAGTGGCTACAGCATAGAAGTGAAAACGTACAACTTACTGTAACTCCTAATCTTCCTGAATATCTCCTCCTTAGCTTACCACTAACTGGTCTGAGGCACTAGGACCCAGCGGGTACCAGAACATTTCTGGAGGGCTGATGGCATGAGCAGACCCTGAGCGCAAGTGACCACATGCACCCAATGGTATGCAGTGGCACCAGCTCCCCAAGCGCCTCAGTACATTTTTTAACGAGGACATAAGAAGCATGAACCTAACAAGTAACCAATGCACTTAACCTTAGGGCATAAGATCGCCCTGGCGGCCCATGTAAAAATGGCCACCAACCCAGTAATGCACCATCTTCCCAGCCTAAACCAAGTACAAAGGGGTGAAAACCAACAGAACAATACTGGAGTGAGTCCTGGGGATGGTGGACAGGCACGGTAATCTATGGAGAAGATATTCAAGAAGATCGACAGTTACGTAATTATGTAATTTACGTATCTTCCACAAATCAATCTTCTCCATATACAGTATTTGCACTAATGGGTCAGAGTACCAAGCTCAGAGAAAGTTCCCCGGACAAGAGAGGCTGGAGCTCAGGACAGCAATCCATTCAGAACTGTTCTGCCAAAGGTGGCGTGCTGTCAGGCACAGACATCAAAGGCACAATGCTTGGTAAACATATGCACTGTGCTCCAAGTTGCAGCTCTGCAAATTTCTCCAACTGGCACAGCGAGTATTTCTGCCAGGGAAGTGGTAACCACTCTGGTGGAGTGGGCATATATCCTGCCCTCCAGTTTAATCTAAGCCATGGCAAAGCAGTGGCGAAGGCAGTTTGCAATCCAGGATGAAATGTACTGGACAGTGCAGGCCATCATTCCTTTTGATTCAAGTCGAAAGAGACTAAAAAGTGGCTTTGACTGTCTGTAGTCCTTAGTCCTGTCCAGTAAAAAAAAAAAAACAAGGACCCTCTCAACATCCAGTGAGTGGAGAGTCCTCCCTTCCTCATTCTGGAAGTTAGCAAAGTACTGTAGATAGGCAGGATTATAGCCTCATTAAGATGGAACTCCAATACTGTTTTAGGCAGAAACTTGGGGTGTACAGAGAACTCCTTCATTTTTACTGAAAACAGCATAAAGAGGATCTGTGACCAAAGAATGGATTTCACTTACTCTGCTGTAGAGGAGATGGCTATTAGAAATGCTGTTTTCAAGTTAGAAGCGTCATATTGCAAGTCATAATGGGCTTGAAAGGCTTGCAAGTGAGCATGTCCGGCACAAATTTGAGACTGCAGGGAGCAAACGGCTTCCTGATGGGGGCCTTGTATGCAGGATGCCCCTGAGGAACCTCTTAAAAAACAGTGGCAGCTGTGCCAAAGAGAGGGTACCTACAGATTTGTGATATTCTGATATAGCACACAGGTAGACCTAAACTGTGGAATACTGAAGGCCAGCATCAAAAAGGTTCAGCAAGGGGGCTAATAGTGGCCAACAGAACAGGATGCAGTTTTGGGACCTCCTGCCCTCACTTCACTTTATCTATGCTTTTAAGTTAAAAAGTGAACGGTTTCATTCATTTAAGCTACTCACAGAAGCAGACAGAAGGCTTGGCTTCACTGTCCCTGTCCAAGTTAAATAATTCAGCTCGATGCAAAGCGATAAAAATCCATGAACTTTATTTTCATGGCAAACCAGCAGCAGGTTGAAAGTGCCCTTCCCCATGAGACAGACAAACGTTTTCGTGTGGGAACAGCGCTTTCTCAAGGCACTTGAGAAGACGCTGTTCACACACAATATGTTCGGCGTATCATGGGAGGGGCAACCTACAACTGTTGCTGGTTTGCATGAAAATAAAGTTTATAGATTTTTATCACTTTGCATCGAGCTGAATTATTTAACCTGGACAGTGACGGTTAAGCCGAGCTCCCTGTTTGCTTCTGAGAGTACCACAAACTGTTTTGGCTCTGTTCTTTTGTGCTTAGAAGCCGCCTTGTTGTGAAATTACATTTTTATTTAAACTACTTCGCCCAGCAGAGGAAGACCTATTCTACAGACAATACTAGTTTTGAGAGTAACTACGATGGGGAAGACCTGCCACACAGCAGTTGTAGAGGCCAGGAAAGGAAAGCAGAACAGGCCGTCTGATGGAGCAGAATGGAGTGACCTTGGCCGCTGGTGCAAGCGGCAGAATGGAATCTTCAATTGGCAAAGTTCTGCAGGCGGTCAAAGATCTGGCAAAATGTGTGTAAGACTTGTACCGGAATATGGACTCTTTCAACAACAGGGTCACTATGCTGGAATCAAAACTATAGCTAGTGTCCATGGAATCCCATTTGGCAAAGGATACTGCAGATAAAATGACAGCTGTAAAGCCGGCCCATTGGAGCAGTGGTTGGATTTCTGCTTGCGACACTGGCGACCCGCGTTCAAGAGCAGACTCGGGTTGCTGGAGGGCCGGCAGGGGGAGAAGGCTCGAGCGTCCCATGACTGCTTTCCTTCTCTGGGGGGAGGGAGGAGGCCAAGGCCCGCAGCTTGCCTGACCCTGAGTGGAGGCTCAGGATACAGCAAGTCCTGCTTGCAGGAGGGGCCAGCCGAGACGCGTGGTGGACGTCAGTGCATAGCGTCTTGACGTCAGGGTGCACACCACACGTAGGGAAGGAAAAAGGAAAATGCCTCCATCTCCGTGAAGATGGAGAGCCAGAGTGTGCCCTCAATGTGCCACCACCTGCCTGGCCGCCATGACAGATGCAACCAGAAATACAAGGTGTTCGGGACCCACCTCGTCCCTGACCGGGTGGGGGCAATCCATGGCTCCATGGGGATCAAGGATAGACCAAGGTAGGGTGGCTGGCAGAGGGATGACTCCTAGGCGCTCCCGAAGGGTCGGAGATGTAGGAGGGGATAAAATAGAAACTTAAAAAAAAAAAAAAAGCAGCTGTAGCCTCAGAAATTATTAATGAAAATAGAATTCTCCGACTTCGTTTGGAGCAACTGGAAAATGAGGCTCGTCTCGCTCACATTTGTCTGCTTGGAGTCCCAGAGGGTTTAGAGGGACCGAATCTGATCCAGTTTGTCAGGGATTTACTTAAAACTCTTCTGGACCTCGATCTGCAGGGACTTATTTTCAAAGCCTATCGCATTAACCCCAGGTGGCAATTCACTGACCCTGAGCATCCCAGAACAATCTTAACTGTTACAGTGGGACCATATGTGAAGGATAATATTCTACATTTGGCCAAAATAAAAGGACAACTCAAGCTTACAGATGGTACATGTTTATTGTTTTCTGGATCTCAGTTTCTCTATGCGGCAACGAAGGAAGACGTTTGATGCTGTCTGAGTCGGACTCAAAGAACTTGGCATTTCTCACTCCCTTCAGATGCCTGCAAAACTAAAGACTGTGTATGCTGGGAAAACCTATTTGTTCAATGAGCCAGTTGAAGCCAGGAAATGATTAACAAAAATGTGGGAAGACTTCACTGTGCAGCGAGCAGAGCACGATGCAGACCACAAGGTTTGAGTAGGGACAGATCTTCTGAATCACTGTCCACCGTGTATAAGGACTTGAATACCTGTGTTAATTTTATAGTTTACTGTGCAATATGTTTGTGCTGAATACAGTATATTACTTGTTAAGGACTAACATCTCCGCAGCTTTTTCTGGGAGGTGGATGCCATGAACTGGTAAGTAATAAACATTGCCTCTCTTTTAAAAATGGCCGTGACATGGCAATCTGAATGCATCCTGACAGAAAACACCAGGTCCTGGATTTCTGAAACAAAATCAAGGAAGTTTGGGACTGAGTGGGGACACAAAATTGTCCACATCTGGGGAGTCCTACTTGTCTAACAGCAATCTTATGACATCTGGTGCTAGTGACCGCTCATAAGGCACTGCCTCTGTTCCACTTAATTCATCTGCCAGAGTGTTCTGGACTCCTGGAAGACAGACTGTCTGGAGCAAAATTCCCTGCTCCAGGCACCATTCCCACACACTCATGACTCCGCACAGAGAGGGTAAGAGTGTGCTCCTCCTTGCTTGTTGACTTAGTAGATGACAGACTCGTTATCTGTCCGAATGACTGTCTTTCAGCTGACCAAGTCCACTAGGGTTGTCATACCATACAGAACTGCATGCATCTCTAACACATTTATGTAGAGATGTATTTCTGACAGGTTCTACACACCCCAAGTGAGGACACCATGGCTGTTGGCTTCCCATCCCAGCAATGAGGCATCCTTGGTGAGAGTCATCTCTGACTCCCGTGAGGAGAAAGTGAAGCCCCGGAGGTTTTCTTCCACTGACCACCACATCAGGACCTAACCAGGGGTTTGGTCACCTGAATGGGAAAGTTTCAAGAGTGCCATACCTGTGACCAGTGGGTACTAAGCATCCACTGAGTTGTCCTCATGTGTAGCCTTGCTAGAGGCACTGTGAATACTGAGAAGGTATTAGTTCCCACATGCATTACATGAAGTGGGCTGGTACAGTCTTGTGTTCCATGATGTAGCATGCCTTCTGCAAGACTGCCTGTAGTCTGCTGTCTGAAAGGAAGGCCCGAGCCTGGGTCATGTCCACAACAGTTCCATTGAACAGCAGTTCCTGGGAGGGCTCCAGCTGAGACTTTGCACAGTTCAGTAGGCCTCCCACGGGCGCTAGGAATTGAGAGGCAGTGGCCATTGCCAGCTTCCTCCCCTGTCTGGATGGGCTTAAAATTAGCCAATCATCCAGATATGGACAGAGTTAGGGAGTCCTAGCTTTCTGAGGTGCAATGTAAAGACTTGCAGCACAGAGGAAGGCCCAAAGGGTATGAATCTTAACTGGTAATGTTGCCCTTCCATGCACAAAGTACAGTTCTGTAAGAACTTACCGTAACAGCAGATCTTAGAGAGAGGCTCTTGCAGCAGGTAATTACATATATGACTGATGCCGGCAGGCATCAGGACCCCACGGAAACATTTTTAGCTAGCAGCCTCTGGCAGGGGACCGCCCCCACGTCAGGTGACCGACGTCAGTATAAGGCGGTCCCCACGCCCACCTTCCAGTTCTTTCCCCCGGCCAAAGGCCCAAAAGGGCGAGACGAGAGAGAAGCAGTTATTTCCCAACCTGGAAAAGGAGCTTAGGGGATGGAGGGCGGGAA
Source organism: Neoceratodus forsteri (assembly GCA_016271365.2). Classification (NCBI taxonomy): domain Eukaryota; kingdom Metazoa; phylum Chordata; order Ceratodontiformes; family Ceratodontidae; genus Neoceratodus; species Neoceratodus forsteri. The sequence goes on along the minus strand of CM028131.1, from coordinate 150,201,623 downwards.
GGTATTACCTACTGCAAGAGCCTCCCTCGAAGATCTACTATTACGGTAAGTTCTTACGTAACTGTACCATCTTACTTCGAGAGGGCTCTTGCAGTAGGTAGTTACATACAGGACTGAGTCCCAAGCAGTCTGGAACAAGAAGAAGCAAATGGGAGGAGGAAAGCTACTTAAAGTAGATCCTCTAGCTGTGAAGGCCTTAAGAAAGGAGGCCTTGCAGAACAGCAAGCCCGAAGCCTGCTCTATGGCGAGAGGCAATATCCAAACTGTAATGTTCTGTAAAGGTATGGACGGAAGTCCAAGTGGCGGCAGCACAGATGTCCGCCGCTGACACATTCTTGAAACAAGCCGCCAAGGCAGCGACTCCTCTGGTGGAGTGGCCTCTCATTTGATCTGGAAGGGTCTTGTTGTACTTGTCATAACAGAAAGTGATGCAATGAGCCAACCATTTGGACAGGCATTGCTTAGAAACAGCATTGCCTTCAATTTTGTGGGCAAAAGAGACAAACAGTTGATCAGTCTTCTGAGATCTTTTGTTCTGTTAGTGTACTATCTCGGAATTCGGTGAACGTCCAGAGTGTGCAAGAGATACGCCCCTTGATTGGAGTGTTGCGTAAAGAAAAGCGGGTAACTCTATGCACTAGTTCAATGTAGATTCCGCTAGCACCGTGGGGAGAAACTTAGGATTGGTGCGCAGAGCCACATGTTCCTTGTGAAAAATCAAATACGGGATTTCACACATCAGGGCCTGGAGCTCGGAAATCCTCCGAGCAGAAGCAATGGCCACTAGGAAGAGAGTCTTCCATGAGAGGAACTTCATGTCTGCTGAGTCTGCCGGTTCGAAAGGAGGCAGAGTAAGCTTTTCGAGGATAAAATTCAAATCCCAAGGAGGGGCAGGAACCCGGATAGGGGGTCTCAAGTGGAGAACCCCTCTAAGGAAAGTCTTAGAGACTTCCACCTGAGCAAACGTCCTGTCTGCAAAAGGGACATAGTAGGCCGAAATGGCCGCCAAGTGTACCTTCAAGGATGAGCGACTGAGACCCAGTTCAAAGAAGTGGCACAGGTAATCCAGCAGCCGTCCAACAGAGCACGAGAAAGGCTCGAAATCTTTTGAAATAGCCCAGAGTGTGAATCGTTTCCATTTCATGGCATAGGTAGACCTAGTGGAGGGTTTTCTAGCCTCCACCAGAATCTCAGCCACTCAGGGTGAAACCCCAAATAGGGCTTGAGCTACGCCTGCAGGAGCCATGCGTGCAGTTGAAGGGACTTGAGACCTGGATGGATCAGGGTCCCCTGATCCTGGGTCTGTAAAAGTCGCGACAGAGGAAAAGGAAGAGGGGGTTCCTCTGAGTATTGTTGCAGAAGAGAGAACCAAACTTGCCTGGGCCAGAAAGGAGTGATCAGAATCATTCGTGCTCCTTCTGAACTGAGTTTCTGTAAGACTCTCTGAATTAAAGGGATCGGGGGAAAGCATAGACGAATTTGTCCTTCCAATCTAGAGACAGAGCGTCTCTCCAAAAAAATGCTGCGCTCTGGAGCAAGCGAGCAGAAGTCGGGAAACTTTGCGTTTAGAGGTGAGGCGAGGTCCACCTGTGGTGTTCCCCAACGTAGGAAGAGATTGTCTAAGACCCCTTGATCCAGTTCCCACTTGTGAGCTTGAGCAGACGAGCGACTGAGTTTGTCTGCTAAGTTGTTCTTGACCCCCAGGACGTGAACTTCCGTGAGGTGGAGGTTGTGCTGTACTGTCCAGTCCAAAACTCGCATCGCTTCCCTGCAAAAAGGGTAGGAACGAGTCCCTCCCTGTTTGCTGATGTACCAAACCACACACATATTGTCCATCTGTATGGCTAAGTGGCCGGGAAGGAGATGCAGATGCAGAGCTTGAAGAGCATAAAGCACTGCCCGAAGCTTGAGCACATTGATGTGAAGCGTTTTCTCGAGTTTGGACCAGGAGCCCTGGGTCCTGTGAGGTCCGAGATGGGCTCCCCAACCTACGCCCAAGGCGTCTGTGGTCAGAGTCTGGGAAGGGGGGGAAAAAGGCAGAAGGGAACTCCCTGACAGGGTTCTCTTGAACCATCCACCACTGCAAGTCCCGAACCATGGGGGAGGAGACTAGGACAAGCTGGTCCAGGTCGTCCACCAACTGTACCCACTGAGACCGAAGCATCCACTGAGAGATTCTCATGTGGAGCCGAGTGAGAGGGACTGTTGGGACTGCAGCCGCCATAAGTCCAAGGAGGCAAAGGACCGACCTGGCACTGACCCAACTGCAGCCGGACAACAGGCTGACCTGAGCCTGGAGTGTGGCCGCCCTGTCCGGTGGCAGGAAGGCCCTGCCAGAGGTCGTATCCAGGATCGCCCCGATAAACTGGAGCCTCTAGGATGGGATCAAGTGGGACTTGGAGTGGTTGATGGTGATGCCCAGGGAGAAAAACACCCCCTGGGTAAGGGAAAGGAAGAGCAGAAGATCCTCCCTGGACGGTGCCGCCAGGAGCCAATCGTCCAGGTACGGAAAAACCTGCACCCCCTGGGTATGCAGGTAGGCCGCTATCACCGAAAGGCATTTGGTGAACACCCAGGGTGCCGAGGAAAGACCAAATGGAAGGGCCTTGAACTGGCAGTGGTCCCCCTGGAAAGCAAAACGGAGGTATTTGCGGTGAGAAGGGTGGATAGGGATGTGCAGGTAAGCATCCTGCATATCCAGAGTGCACAGCCACTGTCCCGGCCGAAGGAGGGGAAGGAGCCCTGCAGGGAGAGCATCCTGAACCTCTTGTACTCCATGAATAAGTTCAGGGAACTAAGGTCGAGAATCGGCCTTACATCTCCTGTCTTCTTCGGGACCAGGAAGAAGTGGGAATAGTAACCCGTTCCCTGAAGAGAAAGGGGGACGGGCTCTATCGCCTCTTTCAGCAAAAGTGCTGAAATCTCTTCCTGGACCAGAAGAAGGTGTTCCCGAGAGTACAATGACCTTGGGGGAGGGTGACGAGGTGATTTCTGGAGAAACTCTATTGAGTGTCATTCTGCGATCAGCTGGAGCACCCAGGAATCTGAAGTTATCCTCTCCCGGCCTGGGAGGTGGAGGGAAAACCTCCCTCCTACCGGTTCCTCCGGGAGGCCCATAGGCTGTGGGAGAGGAAAGGAGTCAGGTGGTGTGGGGCAGCATCGCAGCTGAAGCACCCGCTGCTTTTTTTGGCGGAGGGGGCTTGGCAGCTGGAGGGGCCCGGCGTTTAGCAACCTGCTTTCCCCTGGGTTTCGCACGGCCGACTCCGCCTGGAAAGGGACGGTGCTGTTTGTTGAGTGATGATACATGAGTCCACAGACTTCAGTGCAGTCCCTTTCTCCTGCGGATCGGTGATAATGTCCTTGACATCACCACCAAATAGCACCGAACCCCAGAAGGGCACTTCCTGAATAGCGGACTGCACTTCCGGGACCAACCCTGACGCTGTAAGCCTACAGCGAAAGCGGGGCTCCTACCAGCAGTGTCCACTGCATCGTAAGTCGCACAAAGCATGTGTCGACTGGCTGAATGTGCAGAGCGGACAAGGTCAGCCACTTCCTGCTTGACTTGAGAGTCCGGAAGGGAGTCCAATTTGGATTCCACCTGACTAAGAATCGCCTTCTGGTAATCCCCCATGTGATAGACATAATTTAGGGCCCTAATACGCAGAGTGGAAGAAGCATAGATCTTCTTGACGTACTGGTCTAGAAAACGGGATTCTTTGTCAGGTGGAGACGAGCTCAGATGTTTCGGGTTAGCTGTCTGGCCATGAGCGGCGCTAATCACGACTGAATCAGCTCGAGGGTGACAATCTAAAGATTCAACACCCTCGGGAGCCTGACATAGCCTGTTTGACTTCCAAGGAAGTGGGGCTAAAGCCGACGGCTGCTTCCAAATAGTGGAAACAAGATCGGCATGAGGCTCAATCCAGGGTGGCACCAAAGTGAGAGCTGTCACGGGCAGATCCAGATGCTCAGCGAGTTTCTTGCGCTGGGGATCCGGCTCCAAGGAATGCCACTTATGAACCTCCTGGATTTTGTGCAGCAACTCCATAAAAGAAGGATCCTCCGGAAGGGACTTTGGAGGAGTCCTTGGCTTGGGCTTAGACAGAGAGTGTGGCTCATTGTCTAGCTCGAAACAACCATCTGAGGTGTCCGAGGAGGAAGAAGATGGTGATGAGGAAGATTCCCTCTCCCAGTGTGGGGGAGGAACGGACCCCTTGGGAAGCCCTCGGGGAAGCATGTCCTGCCCCTCCCTGGAAACAGAGGGTTTGGCCATGGTGTCCGGAGGTGGGAAGGGAGTCTGTCGTCGCGGACGTATGGAAACCGGAACCGACACCGTCGTTGGGAGATGACTCTCCACCTCTCTGGCGAGCTGAGCCTTGGCCTCGGCCCACCAGAGGCCAGAGTCTCCTGCAAGTCCACCGGCGGCTGAGGGGGCGATGGAGGTGGAGGAGGAGGGGGATACGGGTATGGATTATACCCGTAAGGCGCGTCTCCATAACCTGATGGTGGGAACCCCGGCGTTGGGTATTGAGGCACCGGGTACTGCAGCACCAGATACTGCGGAGCCGAGTAAGACGGCATCAGATACGATGGGGTCAGATACCCAGGAACCGGGGGGTCTGCCGGAGCAGACGGCCCGGCCGGAGGGCACATGGGCGGGTCTGGAGCAGAAGGCCCGGTGGGCGGAGGGCCCAGCATTGGAGCGGCATCCAGGAGCGGGATGTCACCCGGGGTCGGCAAGACCGGCGTCAGGGCTGGCGGCCGGGGAGCCAACATCAGGTCGGTCGGCCCAGCGGGTGGACGGTCTGATGGGGGCGCAGCAGGAACCTCGGCATCGTCCGGGGATGGAGGGGAAAAAGTCCTGGGGTCAGGCTGAGGAGACCCAGGGTCCCTGGAGGGCAGCGAAGGCTGGAGGGAGCCGGGAACGGCGGATGTGGGAGGGTCCGGCGTCGGCTCATCTACTGTGCAGACGTCGAGCAAGCCAACGTTCGAATTATCAGCGGGATCCTGGCGGGCGCGGGAGGAGCCGACGTCTGACTTGGCGGACCTGTCGCCCAAGGCAGGTCGCGCAGGAGGGGCGGCCTGGTTGGGCAGAAGAGGGGCCGAGCGGCGCCCTGAGGGATTGAGCGACTTACCAACTGTCTCTGTGCGGGCGTCGGAGGAGCCAACCTCCGGCTTACCAAAGCCACTCGAAACAGTAGGCTGCACAATGGTGGCTTTACCGGGAGCGGAGGCCTCCAATAGCCCAGAGGCGCCCGAAGGCGAGCCAGACAGGCGGAGCCACCCACCTGGAAGCCTCCAAGGCAGCCATCACAGAGCAGTCCCGGTGGGGGACGCACCTGAAGCACCCACTCTGTAGAAGACGCTGTGGATGAGGAGCCCTTGTCCGTGCTTTCCCTCTTTTTTGCTTCGATGGCCTTGGAAGTGGACACCTGCTGGAGCTTTTTTAACTCCTTTTCCACGGAGGTGATTTTCTTCTTTAAAATATGGGCCTCCAAGGACTGCTGCCGCCATCTGCGGGTGGCCGCATTGAATTTAAGGCAGTGCTGGCACGTCTCCACCTGATGATCTGGGCCTAGGCAGAAGAGGCACTGGGAATGGCCGTTCTTGTGCGGGAGCTGGGAGCCGCACAAGTCGCACTTCTTGTGCTCGGAGGGTGTAGGGGACAATATACACCAACGAATACCTGACAAAAATTCGAAAAATCAAAAATAACTCGGTCAAAACTACCAACGACTGAGGCTGACGAGTGTTGAACTTTACCGCAAGGTGCTGACATGAGCTAACAGCGGGAAAGAACTGGAAGGCGGACGTGGGGGACCACCCCTTTATACTGACGTCGCATGACGTCGGTCACCTGACGTGGGCACGGTCCTCCACCAGAGACTGCAAGCTAGAAATTTTTCCGTGGGGGTCCTGACGCCTGCCGGCATCGGTCCTATATGTAATTACCTACTGCAAGAGCTCTCTCGAAGTAAGATCTGGAGGTACTTGTGGTGCCATCAGCACATGCTGCTATGCAATCTGCAAATCCAGTGATACTAACCAATCCTGATGTTTCAGATTAGAAAGTAAAGATCCCAGAGAAATAATTTTGAATTTTTCTTTTACCATATATTTCTTTAATTTCCTGAGCCTGAGAATGGGCACATTCCCTTGATTTCTTTGGTACCAGGATGTAAATGGAGTAGAACCCTGTGTTCGGTTCTGACTCTGCATTATTTCCACTGCCCTATTTCTCAGAAGGCCCACAATCTCCTGTGCCAGAAGCTCTGACATGTGAACTGACAAGGGGAGTTACCTTCTAGGAGTATTTATTTATTTAAAAGTTTTAATAAGTGGACTACCACTCGATTCCAGATGCGTCCTTGGGGAAGGGAACATGGGAGGATACATGAAACTTTGTGAGACAATCAACCAACATACACATTCATTAAACCAGGCAGTGGGTAGGCTTTAGAGCGACCCAAGACAATACAGACAGAAGCAATGAGCAACTCTGGGCGTGGCAAGAGCTGCACAGTTGAAGCCTAGATAAAATTGCTGATGATGCCGGCCAGGCTAGTTTAAGTGTGGATAGTGCGGGAGGAGAAAGGAGAGGGTGAGGGGTTATTCACAGGAGCAAGGGGTTGAGAAGTGTGCTTTGAAGAGGGAGTTGAGGTGCTGGGTGGAGTAGGCATGCCGAATATAAGAGGGGAGGGAGTTCCACAGGTTTGGCATGCAGTATTTAAATGCTGCCTGACCTACTGCAGTGGACATGTGAGGAACAGATAGGGTTCGAGAGTCGTGGTTTCTGAGTGAGTACGCTGGGCATGGGGCAGAATTAAGGGATGATGCGAGGTAAGGAGGCAGGAACTTGTGCCAGAATTTGGCTGCGAGTCTGGAGCAGTGAGACAATCTCCGGTCTTGGAGTCATGGGAGATTCAATCATTGATAACGGGAGCAGTGGTGAGTAGATGGTGGGCAGTCAAGGGCAAAACGGCAGAAGGAGTGGAAAAGGCGGTCCAGTCTGGCCAGGGTAGTCTTGGGGGCTGCACTATAAAGAACATCACCATAATCGAGAATGGGGAGGATTATTTTCTGCATAACTGCTTGTCGAGCCAGCAGGGTGATGTTGCCATGACTGCGATAAAGCCCCCAGCTTGGGATGCAGTTTTCTGTGTAGGGCATCTATATGAACTGAAAAGTTGAGGTTCTGGTCAAGCCAGACCCCAAGGTATCTGAAGGAAGTGGAAATCTTGAGTGTTGCCCCTTCGAGAATATGGAAGGAGGGGGTTGAGGGGCGCTGACTTAACCTTTCTCTTGTACCAAAGGTCATGGAGACCATTTTTTTGTGTTTAGGAATAGCTGGTTAGATTGGTACCAGAGCTGGATGGCATTGAAGACCTTCTGGAGCAGGGATGTCACAGTAGAGGGAGAGGGGCCAGATGCATACAGCACGGTGTAGTTTGCGTACATGCGGACAGAGGTGTTGGGGCATGCAGTGGACAAATCATTGAGAAAAATGGAAAACAGGAGTGGGCCAAGGACCGAACCTTGGGGGACACCAGAAGTGACAGGCAGGGGGGCCCGAGGTAGAGTTCCCCATTCTGACAGCTTGGGACCTACCTACTAGGTAGGAATGGAACCAGCTGATGATCTTGCGGGAAAGGCCTGAATGGGAAAGCTTGGACAGTAGAAGGGAGTGTGAGACCATGTTGAATGTCTTTGCAAGGTCCATAAAGATTGCAGAGGTAATATAACCATTGTCCATTCCCGTGAGAACAGAGTCTGTGAGCCTTAAGAGGGAGGTGGTACTGGAATGGAGTTTTCAAAAGCCAGACTGGAAGGGTGTGAAGAAGCGGGAGGAGTTGAGAAAGGAGGAGAGTTGCTGGAGGACTAACTTTTCTTGAATTTTGGCCAAGATGTGGAGGAGGGAGATTGGGCGATAGTTACCAGGGGAGGAAGGGTCACCACCTTTTAGGAGGGGGGAGGACTGTGGCATGCCTCCATTCAGAAGGGTTAGTAGCAAGTGAGAAGGAGAGGTTATAGAGTGATGCCAGGGGGAAGGCGATGACAGGAATAGAATTTTGGAGTCCAGCCCAGAAGGGCATTTCCCCTTGATTGGGTTGAGAGACAGCAGGGCATTGTACACTCAGTGGTAGTAACTGGCCGAATGGAGAAGGAAGGGGCAGGTGAGACCTTAGTACAGATAGGGGCCTTTGTAGGGCTAGGTGAAGGCTGAGCTAGCGGGGAAGGTGGAAGGGTGGAGAGGAGAGATGCGGTACTGTTTGTGAAGAAAGAGTTAAGTTCGGTGGCCACTGTGAGGGGTTCCACTACATTGAGGCCACCAATTTTTAAGGCAGGGTGGGGATTTGTGGTGAGGGGGAGAACAGGGATTTGACAACCTTCCAGAAATTTGCTGGATGATTAAGACTGTTATGGAAGGAGACTTTGAAGAAGTTTGCTTTGGCACTACGGATTAGACTTGTGCAGGTGTTTTGTACAGTGTGATACCTCTGGTGGTCTGCTTGGGAGCCGGAGGCTTTGTGGGCCTTCCAAGTCATGTCCCTGAGCTTGAGGTGGGCCATGATGTCAGCTGTGATAAAAGGCAGGTGTGCGTCTCTCACCAGTGACAGTCTGGGGTGGGCGTAGTAGTCACAAGCCGCGAGGAACGAGGACTTGAAATAAGCTAGTGCAGAGTCAATAGAGGAGGCCTGGGATAATGGGGACCACTCACTGCAAGCGAGGTCATAAAGGAGTGAATCTAGGTCCAGGGACTTGCAGGACTGTGACAATAAGGTTCTTGGTGGGGGTGGCTTTGGGTGTGTATTTTTCGGACCAAGTAGATCTTATGATGATCGCTTAGGGAGTCCGGCAGAAGGCCAGAAGTAAGTATTTGGTGCGGATGTGTGGTAAGAGCCCAGTTAAACAAGAAATAGTTCTGGGAGTTGGGATTTAGGCGGGTAGGCTCAGAGATCAGCTGGGACAGGTTCAGGGCAGCCACCTGATTACGGAGTTTGGCACTTTGTCTGGAAAGCCAATTTAAGTTGAAATCCCCAAGGATGTGTAGTTACCCCCTGGGAGTGTGGGAAATGATGGTGCCCAGGTGGTCCAGGAAAGCAGACAAAGGGGAGTCAGGGGAGCAGTAAGAGACCCCTGTATACATTGAGGTCGTAAAGGGGCCGGAGATTTTTATCAGCAAAGCTTCGATGGGCTGCGATGGTGGCAAAGGTAATGCTATCGGGGTAAATTGAAGGGAGGATGAGATGTACATCGCTATGCAGCCGCCACGCTTGTTGCCCGGCCTATCATATTGTTTGGGGGGGGGGGTCCAACAATTTTAGGGAGTACCCCTCTTGGCTGATCCTTAGAATCCACTTGTCCATCGAGATGGAGTTCACTGACAGTAAAACTGGGTGAGGCGTCCCCCTACTAGGGAGGAGTGGTCTACCTCAGCAGCTGAAGTGGACCTGGGGATAAAGTTTCAGATGGTGGCATTAAGCACTTCTGGCACCTGTGCCTTCAGCTATGTCTTCTTCTGGGTCTGAGGAGGCTGGGACTTGTTTCGGGGCTCCCCTGCCTCTATTACGAAAGGACTACTTGTTGTGAAAAGAGCCACGTCCTTTACCCCTTTGCGGTCTATAAGGAGCCAGCCTGGATGTCTTAAGAGTCGTTCTTGTTTCATCAGACTCTAAGAGACTGCTCGACCTGCTGTACAAATAGGCACGTGCATGATCTGTTGTTGGAAGCCCAGAGTGGTGTCAGCAGTTCACAGCTAGGAGTGCCATCTTAGACAAATACCTGCAGCCACAGAACCAGCTGCTGCATCAAAGGCATCCACACAGGTTTTAAGCTGGTGGATGTTGGAATCAATACCTTGTTTGACAGCAACCATCATTTCTTATTTTGCCCCATGTCTGGCAGGGCCTCTACCAGAGACTTAAGCTTGCACCAGAGGGCATACTCATACTTAGACAAGTGGCCCTGGTAGCTACAGATCCTCATGCCAAGGGTAGCCGAGGCATAGACCCGCTTGCCAATGGTGTCTACCTTGTGTGACTCCTTGTTAGTGGGGAGGGCAGTACCCTCCTTGGGCACTATGGCTTTTATCCTTCCCAGCAAGAGTAACAACAGTATCCCCCATTGGCTCAGTGAATACATGGCCTTAGACTTATGCACCACATTATTTCTTGTCCACCTGCTTGGGGACAGCTGCCACAGTAGTAGGCCTCCTCCAAGCTGCCTCAGAGAGTCTCTCTCTAGGGCCAGCTGGATGGGAAGAACTAGAAAAACAAGGAAATTAGGCATGTTTAGAAACTCCAGTTGGAGGTGTCTATCCTGCCCTATAGCTGGTGGCAAGAAATTCAGTGCAGTATGCGTATTTCTGAGCAGAGCCTGAAATGAGAAATACTACTGAGGTACGGTGACAGGAACCAGTTCCGGGTACTCTGAACTACAGTACGAGTCATCGTCGTCACCACAGAAGATAATGAGGTCAGGATCTGATTCATCTCCTTCTATTCTCTCAACACCCAGGGGGTAGTAAAGCGGAGGTTGAAAGGGCAACAGTGTAGGCTACATATCGGCAATACTGGCCCAGGAGGGGAGCCTAGGGAATGGCGCCATCAGTGGTACCAAGGAGAGTCCTGGGACCAGCCCTGAAGGGAATGGTCCCAGCACCGAAGGCCTGTGCGGCACTGTCAGCGGCACCGGCGTCAGCACTGAGATAGGCCCTGAAGGGCCAAACTCCAGGGCTGGACATGGCATCAACAGTGTCAATGATCCCACTGGCCCCCGAAGGAGCCGATGGTGGCACAGTGGTTACCCCCATCTCAGCAGGGGTCAGAGGCTACACCACTGGTGGAGCAGGCATCAGTGGTGGTACAGTGAGCTGCCCCAGTCCAGAGCCTGGAGTTGGAGTCAGTCGTACACCGAAGTCAAATGGCACTAAACACGGTGCCAGCTCTACTGATCCCAAAAGGTCAGGAGCCAACACCAACAGCAGCACCCCTTCACTTATTCACTGCACCCACCACTCCATAAGAGCTGCCCATTGGTTAAACTTCCACCCAAGTCCCCTCTATTGGACAGAGAGGGGCTCCAGGACAAAGACCTCGACCTCACAGGCCCAGGTGTCACTTGTGCCTTTGGGGATGATGTTGGGGTACCCAGGTCCATAGAAGCAGAGCATCTCCCAGCAAAGTGACAAAAGGACAACCTTGACTGGTCCCATTTCTTCCCCATATGCTTTCTGCGGGAAGTGGTCAAGGCTGAATGAAGCAAAGACCCTGACAGAGAGCATGTGCGGGATCTGGATCGTTTCTTTCTGTGACTCAGAGGACTGTCCATTCTCCTGGGTGCAGGACTGCCCATTCCCAGAGCCCCCTCCCAGGGAGAGGTGGTGGTCAGACACAGCTCTGCTGCCAGAGCAAACTTGCCTTGTCAAGTTCCCCATCTTCTTCCATGGTTGTCAACTGTTAACATGAATTAAGATTGAAAGAAAACTGTAGAATTATGTGTGTTTAAACTGACACAAAAACTTAGTGAATTTTAAATTAAAACTGAAGAACTGAATGGTGTCATCATACAGACGGTAAGTTCTGGCAGCAACGTGGACAGAAGCAATGCTACTGCTGCACACTCAATGGAAGGAAATAAGGGAACTGAGGTGGTTGGGGCTGGTGCTGTTATATACCAGTAATCATGTGTGGCGATGCGCATGTGGTTCTACTCACGCCGCCAGGTTGGATACCATCATGTTTGGCCAGATTTCTGATGGCCCTGACATCAGAGCAAGGATCCAACTGCCTAGAATCCACAGTAAGCATCCAAGGTATCTGTGGATCTGACTAGGATCTGATGACTCCAACCACCAGAGCGAGGTATCCAATTATCAGATCCAACTACCAGTACCTTTTGTTTGCTGTTGCTGCTGCTATTGAGCTTTTTTCCTCCAGGGAAAGCAGGTTGGCTTTCCCTGCCCTGTCCCTGCCACCCTCCATGACCAGTGTACTCTTCTCTCGACCCGGGTGACAAATCCCCCATGGAGTTGCCCCCTGTGAAGGGGCCCTGAGGGGCATACCTCTCTACTGCTAATGAATTCTGCATAGCGCTATGATTTTCACACTCAAATTTACCCTTGCTCCTCACAAGTTTACCAATGTTCCTCATAATGTTAGAGCTATTTCTGGACACACAAAGTATTAAATCACTGAACTAAGTTAATAGAAATATTCCTTATCACTTACTATATGGGGTCCACTATCTGTAGACATAATATTGTTTAAAATAAGAAAGTGCTCCACGTTCTGACCTGTTGCTATGATTTTTGAAGGCCAGTGCTATGATTTTTAATGCTGAAAGGTTGATAGGTATGATGAGAGGGAGGGTTGTCCTGGCAACCTGCATTACCATTGGGCTTCAATGCTTCAACCCTCTACGCCACCAGGCCAGCCTCGGATGAATCCAGCTATTTGAGGTTGGATCTGATATCGGATACCTGGGTCGGACCATGGATCCACAAGTAGCTGACTCTAGATTTGTAATCCGACTTTGATTGGATCATAGTTTGATTCATAGAACATAGAAACATAGAAGTTGACGGCAGATAAGGACCGCAAGGCCCATCCAGTCTGCCCATTTCTTTTTCTACCTTATAAATGTGCCATCGGCCTTTGCTCTGTCAGTGGCCTATCTATTCATACTCATTTGTATTGCTCCCTTATGCCTATCCCATGCCTGTTTGAAGCCCTGCACTGTATTCATAGCCACCACTTCTTGAGGTAGGCCATTCCATGCATCCACCACCCTTTTTGTGAAAAAGAATTTCCTCACATTCCCCCTTAATCGGCCCCCCTCTAATCTCATGCTGTGTCCTCTTGTCCTGCTATTTTTCTTATATTTAAACATGTTAGACTCTTTCACCTTGTTAATGCCCTTAAGGTGTTTGAATGCCTCGAACATATCACCTCTCTCCCTCCTTTGCTCAAGGGTATACATATTGAGCTCTGTTAATGTAAGTAAGTAAGTAAGTAAAAGTTTATTTTTAAGCGCTTTTCGAAATCAAAGCGCTGTACAATAATTAAATACATATAAAACATACATATAGCGTAACAAGCAACAATAAAATATAATTTCAATTTCAATTCAGTGTAGTAGCTACTCCCCATAAGCCTTTTGAAATAAATAGGTTTTCAGCTCTGATTTAAAGCTTTCAACGTCAGGCAGCTTCGTATCCGACGAGGTGAGAGAATTCCACAGGGTAGGGCAGCATAAGAAAACGCTCGTGCCCCAGATGTTTTAAAGCGAACCCTGGAACCTCTAGCAATCCTCGTCGGTGGATTGGAGTGTGCGGAGGGATGGTAAGGAACAAGCAGATCTTGCAGATATCGCGGTCCCTGTTAGTGTAGGGCTTTATGGGTCAGTAAACCGACCTTAAAGGTGATCCGCCACTGAACCGGCAGCCAGTGCAGCTGGCGCCTTTGCATCAATATGATCCCTCATTGATGTCCCCATCCAAAGCCTGGCTGCAGCGTTCTGCACCAGCTGCAAGCGGCGGATATCAACCCCCGGCATCCCTAGGTACAGGGCATTGCAGTAGTCAAGGCGAGAAGTAACAAAGGCATGGACTAATGTCGGGAGGTCAGCCGGAGGAACAAGGTGTTTCACCCGAGCGATATTCCTCAGATGGTAAAAAGAGGATTTGACGGCAGATGACACCTGGAATTTCAGCGTCAAACTGTCGTCAATAATAACGCCCAGGTTACGCACCCGGTCTGAGGTCAAGAGCTGTGCCCCATCGATCCATATGCCCGAGGGAAGACCAGCCCTACAACCCGCCTCACGACGACCTGGGTCCACCACCAACACCTTAGTCTTATCCGGGTTTAACCTTAGCCAGCTGGCACTCATCCAATCACTGATCTCAGATAGACAGTTGTTAAGTTTAGAGACTGCATCTTCTTGCCTGGGGCTAAAGGACAAATATAGCTGGGTGTCATCTGCATAGCAGTGAAAACCCAGGCCATATTGCCTAATAATGTCTCCCAATGGCAGCATGTAGACAGCGAACAACATGGGTGCCAAAATGGAACCCTGCGGAACCCCACAAGGCAAGGAGACGGCATCAGAGGAATAAATTCCAGTGATAACCCTATGTCTCCGCCCTGTGAGAAAAGATTGAAACCATTGTAGGACCGTACCAGACAGTCCACAATGGAACCGCAGGCATTCCAGAAGCACACCATGGTCCACAGTGTGAAAGCTGCAGAGATCAAGAAGGACTAGAATAGTACAGCCTTTTGATCCTCGCTATCAGATCATCATTTAGAACCGGACAAGAGCAGTCTCAGTACTATGTCTTTTCCTAAATCCTGATTGAAGAGTATCATAGACATCATGATTTGTAAGATGGTCGTCCAGTTGCAGTGCAACCACCTTTTCAATAACCTTACCCAAGAAGGGAGGTTAGAGATAGGTCTGTAGTTAGCTGGACAGTCCGGATTCAGTGAATGTGTTTTAGGAGGGGTCGAACGACCGCCTCCTTTAGGGGTTCAGGAAAGACCCTGCTTCAAGGATTTCAGGCGATTTCAGCAATGATGGACAGATAATATCTACGCAACCTAATAAAAGTGGCGTAGGGTCCGGATCCAAACTACAACTGGTTGGACGTACAGTCTGGACAATCCTCATAATGTCCATGAATTCCAGCCTACCAAAGTCAGACCAGGTAACACAGGTGTTTGCTTCCCCTCACCGACCACTGCAAGCCCTTGTAGAGTGAACCTGGCTGAAATCCGCCCTAATGCCGGCAATCTTATCAGCGAAAAATCGAGCAAGCTCATCACACTTTATTTGTGAAAAATCTCTTCCAGACTGTAGACAGAGTGGATTGCACAATCTGTCAACAGTCCGAAAGAGTTGAGCCGGTCGATTTCTTGCAGCAGCAATCTCCCTGGACAGGAATTCTGACTTCTTACGGGATATTGCCGATTGATAGATAACATAATGATCCATCAATCTAAGTTTGTCGGCATCCAGGCAAGATTTCCGCCATGCTCTCTCTAGCCTTCGCCCCACTCTCCTCAGCTCCTTCAAAGACTCATCAAACCAGGGAGTCTTTGGGGCGCTGGAGTGGGCACGAACAGGGAGATCTCGATCCAGGGCCCCGTCACCGCCTTGTTATAGGCAATAACCATGTCCCCTGGATCCATGCTCTCATCCGAAATACCCGATAGGTCCAGTACCGCCATTAGGCCCTCTGGATTTACTCCCCTTAAAGGGCGATACTGGACCATCTCCGTAGGGATAGGCCTATTAGGGGGTGCCCCAAAACTGAATCTTATGGTGTGATGGTCTGTCCACGCATTTGGTTCCACCTCCAAATGCGAGACATCCAAATCCAGTAGGAACACCAGGTCCAATGAGTGTCCACCTATATGGGTAGCAGAGGTAACTACCTGCGACAGGCCCAACATAGACATAAGTTGGAGGAAGTTCTTTCCAAAGTGCGAGAGTTCATCGTCGACCCAGGCATTGAAGTCACCCAGAATTAACCATCTAGGCGACTCCAGTGCCATGTCAACGATGAAGTCCGTGAACTCCTTCAGGAATTCACCACCATCACCGGGTGGACAGTAAATGAGGAGAATCCTGAGCTCTGCACCTGCTGCCAGGATACACTCAAAGGATCTGGTGTTACCCACTGGCACCTCCACAAGATTCAGCTCTGATCTAAAAAAGATGGCCACTCCCCCGCCCCTCGATCCAATCTCGGACGGTGCATCACCGAGAACCCAGCTGGAGCAGCAGAGTCTAAGATAGGACCTGCATTTTCATCCAGCCAAGTCTCGTAATACATGCCAGGTCAGATGTTGCAACAAGATCTGCAATAATAGCAGTCTTGTTCCTAATCGACCTGGCATTACATATTTACCGTTCGAGTTGGATGAGTTTTCAGAAGGATCGAGTACCTGCCCACGATCTGTGGAGCCCTTGGGTATGGAAATCAGGCAAGGAGGACCCTCTCCTGACTCCATTTACGCCCCAGGCGTCTCCTATCCCAACTATCCTATCCGCCCCACTCGTCTCCATTCTCCCACTCTGCCCAGTCCATCGATTCCCTAAATGCCTTCTCAATATCCCAGCTCTCCGGCAGTTGTTGAAGGCAATATCGGGTAATCGAGGACAATAGAAGGGACGGAGGTCCCGGAGCAGAGCGGGAGAATAGCGCCTGACCGTCTTAAGCCCCAAACACATTATTGATGGCAAAACAACCTATCTTAAATGAGAATAGAATAAAATAAAATCATAAAATCAAATCAAGACCCATACAAGATCAAATGCTTATAAATAAAAAATAAAATAATAAAAGTAAAATAAAAATAAACAAAACAAAGGAAATAAAAAACTCCTCTACCCAAAAATATTAGCACTTTCACTATATAAATATAAAATCCACATATAAACACAATTTAAACCCTGCCTAAAAAGTCCGTAAGCTTAATAAAGTCTGATCATAAGCCCATATAGCAAAGTTCGTCCTGTTACGGAGTCAATATCTTCATATGCCTGGCGTGAACTGCCAGGGAGGAAGCACTCTTCAACTAGTGAAAAACCTAGTTAGACCGCAGGAGGGTGGAGAAAATGCTGTCTCCCTATATGGGATGCCAGACAGCCCTGCCTCTGCCAGGTTATTCCAGCATCCCCGGAGCCCCAAGAAACATCAACCCTCCGCAGATGCTCCCAGCTCCCCAGGTACAAACAGCAACACCGCACCCACCCTAGGAATACCTAGGCTAGTTCCTTAAGTCCTGCAACTCGACACTTCCAAGGAACAGCCAACAAACAGAGTGCTTGTCAGTTTCTAGCTGCACAACCTTATTCAGCAGCAAAGCAATAGATCCTCCTTTTGTCGTCACGCCACAACCAGACTCCCAAAAGAATCAAATAGATAGAATCACTGGGGCAACACCATATCGGTGCATCAACATCCAAAATAGAGCTCCATTCAGAATATCGCAGTATAACTTTCCCACGACGCAAATTCAGGCATCACTGCCCCCAGAGCCGCAGTTCACCACCGCAGGAACCTGTGGCAGGTTCCTGCAATCCTGACTTCCAAGCTCTTCCCAGCGATCCTTGACTTCCACGACCTCTCACCACACAGCCGGAGAGCAAAGTGGAGAATAACAAAATCAAAGCTGACAACGGCCAACACGAAAATAGTTCAAGTAGCTGCAAGACTCAAAATGCGTGTGCAGGATTCCGATACCAAGAGCAAAGCACAGATAAAGAGGCACCAATAATGAAGACCACTCTTAGCCACTTCGGAACACTCAAAGAACGCTAAACGAACGACCGGACAGGAAAAACTTAATTTAACTTTGCGCGGCTGTAATCCGCGGTAACGGACCATACAAAACACAAAAAGGGGCTAAAATACTTTAAAATAAGTCGAAATTAGGCAAATAAAACGAGAAGGACGAAAAGTAGTAAAATCAATGTTCTGGCCGGCTCAGCTCAGCCGCCATTCTTGCGCATGCCCAACAGTATGTAGTATCCTGTGGCATAGGGGGTGTGGATCTGTCCTCATATGTCTTCTGATGCAGTCCCTGTACCATTTTGGTTGCCCTTCTCTGGACTGCCTCAATTTGGTTAATGTCCTTGTGAAGGTGTGGCCTCCAATACTGCATGCAGTACTCCAGATGGGGCCTAACCAGTGTCTTGTAAAGAGGGATTATTACCTCCCCTCTTACGACTTGTGATACCCCTACTAATACACCCTAACACCCCCCTAGCCTTACCTACTGCTTTAGAGGTCTGCTTGGATGATTTCAGGTCATCAGTGATGATGATGCCCAAGTCTCTTTCTTCCTTTGTGACTGCTAGCAACTCCCCTCCCAGCCTATAGGTGGCTTCAGGGTTTCTCTTCCCTATGTGCATGATCTTGCACTTCTTTGCATTAAATCCCAGTTGTCACTCTTCTGACCATTTTGCTAGTTTATCCAGATCTCTTCTCATTCTGCCCACCCCATCTGGATCATCTACTCTGTTGCAGATCTTGGTGTCATCTGCAAACAGACAAGCCTTACCCTCTAGTCCATCTGCAAGGTCACTAATGAAGATGTTGAAGATGACTGGCCCCAGGACTGATCCCTGAGGTACCCCACTTGTGACTTGCATCTCTTCTGACTGTATACCATTTACCACCACACTCTGTTTTCTGCCCGTCAACCAGTTTGCCACCCAGTTGACCAACTTCTGACCCACCCCAAGCCTACCCAGCTTATTTATCAATCTTCTATTTATCAATCTTCTATGTGGAACAGTGTCAAAAGCTTTACTGAAGTTAAGGTAGGCGACATCAACTGCTCCCCCTTGGTCCACCACTTCAGAAGTGGATACCAGCACTATCCAACGGAGGGTAGTCAGATCCACAAAAACAATCTTTTTTAATTCTCAGCTTTCCACTGTCTATCCAAAACATTAGTATAAAAAGCGAGGTTTAGCATCTCTTCAACCTCACAGTGCTTTTGTTATAACATGACAGTGCTTACCATGACAGCATGTCACAAACACAGCAATTATGAGGTCAGTTGGGGACAGACTGAAGTTTTTTCAAAAGACAAAGTGAAATAAATACTCAATTACATAAAACAACTGGTAGACCAAGAACAGCATAAAGTATAAAAAAACTAGAAAAAAATCACAAAGATAACTGTTATAAATACTGTAAATTATAGTAGTTTTAGGCTTTTTAACTTAGTGGCTCCCTGCTGTTAAAAAAGAAAGTCAGGAGCAAGATTTAATGAAGGGCCTCTCATACATACTGCCCCACCCCCCAAGAATCAAACCATTAGCATGGTGCTAACAGGCTTAGAATCATGCTAATGGGACAAAGTGGGACCAACAGCCTGTTAACATGGCTGCTGCCTTATTCAAAACTTTACTTAGCACATCATTACATGATTAGGGCAGTCTCGATAAATACACCACTATACTGATGCAAATAAGGCGAATCTCGTGCATACAGGGTGCAACTCTATACTGAAAGGTTTTGGAAATGCGGAAAGGCTCCCTTGGCATAGCTATTTAACATCTCCAAAACCCTACTTATTACAGCATGCAGTGGTGCGTAATGCCCCCGGCAACACTGGTGTCTGTATACAGAAAAGTTCCTCCTCCTTTCCTGATCTCTACTGCAATAGTGAAAGTATCTACAGTAGTCAAATACCCCCAGGAGCCTCCGACCATCTCACATACCAACACCTCCCCCCACCAAGCAACACTGGTGCCTGTATGCAAGCGTTCCTCCTCCCCCTTTCCAGATCTCTATTGTAATAGTGAAAGTATAGCAGTCAAATGGCCTCCCCTCCCCATAGCCTCCGACCCTCTCACATACCACCCCCCCACACACACTCACAGCAGCTTGCACACACCCACCACTCTACTCCTTGTCCAGTGGCCAACTGCCCAGCACAAGTCCTATAATGATGTATGAAGCAGTATATAGCTACAGGACTTGCCTGAAAAGATCTAAGTCTGTAAATGCGCTACCATGCATAAGCGCAGTTACTTCATTTTCTACACAATATATCATTGGCAAACCTGAACAAACGTAAGCTTGGGTTACAGCTCTCAGACACCCCCACCCCATGACCACTTTGAGGAGGCAGTATAGCGCAGTGGGTTAAGGCTCTGAGCAGCAGATCTGGAGACCTGGGTTGGAATCCCACAGCCACCTAGGTACATACTGTGTGATCCTAAGCAAGTAACTTAACTTCCTTGTGCTCCCAGGTCGCATCTGGAAACAAGCTTTGGCTTAAGTGTGCTACTCCTGGTTAAACAATGTTCCCTTTCCTTTCCCTCTCTCCCAAAATGGGTGTTAAGACACTTGCCCATGTATGTATACTGCAGGGCATAAGGTTGATCAGAACTAAAAATCTGGTGTGCCAGACCAGGCCCCCAAGAGGACACCGGCTGGTCCTGGGTGGACAGTTTGCCTGGCTTATTGACTGTGTAACATCCAATAACTGTCTGCCTGTTGCAACGCTGACCATCGGATTATACCACAGGCTGGCTTTTGGGTCTAACAGTTGTGCCTGCCAATCAGCAGTGACACTATATTATGGCAAGTACACTGCTGGTGCCCATTATGATGATTTTGTTAAATTTCAGACTTCTGAAATCCTTTGAAGACTAGAAAGAGATCAGTATTTATTTCATTACTCTTTCTTTGGATGCTTTGTTCTTTGAAAGTCAGACGTGTGATAAGAAATGAGCACGCAGAATCCAGACACACTTAGGGGTATAAATCTGGATGAGGATCACACTTGTGATGTTTTGAATGATATTTTAATGGTTTTCTAGCTGGTGACACACTGTGCTTTTGCATCTCCCTGCTTTGCAGTCTGCCCACTGCACAACAACAGGAAGGTCATTTTGGGTCACAACTATATTTGTATGCTCTGCAAGCTAATGCTCCCTCAAATGCAATATCTATCGTCTCTCCAATGTAGCATCTCTTTTCAGTTCATTTTCTGAACTGAAGAACAGTAAGACAGACGTTTTAGTAATGGGTTGAACTATCAAATAGCACAGTGCCTTGCATGCGGAGAGAGGATTATTCCTTTATTATACAACCCCCACAGCCACCCCACGGCAGTTTAGGGGCGCTGTACTACCAGACCTTCACTTTAGTTAACCAAGCTTCACTTTATTCTTTTTTCCTGGGACCACTTTCTCATCACTAGCCTTCTGTTCCCCTGCTGTCTTCTACAGTCATACTGCTAATGGCTTTAGTAGGCATTTTTTCTCCAGTAATTGCATACCTGTCGACTGCTCTGATGACAAGGAACAACTGATCTTGTTCCGCTCCTTTTCAGCACAACTGCAGAGCAAACACGAAAAGTAGTAGTACCTTCCCCATGTTTTGTCATATGTTTCAGGTAAAAAAAAAAGTTAGATGTTTTGCACAGAACTTTCCATGACACTGTCACTTTATTATGACAGAGTTAACAGCCTTGCCACTATGGAAAAACACTTGCTCACAGGAATAGAATGGGTGCTAACTGAAACAAGCACATAGGAATGGAGAACAAAACAGTAGCACTCAGAAATAAATTATAAAGTACAACTCACAAAGCGTGAAGCTTAGCCATAAGGACAAATTTATTCTGACCAAGAATGCACAGTGACAAACCTCTGTGCTTCACGTCATACCCATGATGCCTTGCCACCATGGAGCCTGGTGCTATCAGATCTCAAAAGCTAAGCAGGGTTGGGCCTGGTCTGTCGTTGAACTGGAGTCATCCAACGAACAGCAGGTGCTGCAGGAAATGGTGTCGGTAGCTCTGCACTGGGTGCCCTCCAATTGGTTTTAAGTAACCATACCGTTTCCTCAGTATGGTGTTAGGGGAACACCGTGCTGTTGTGAGTTGCTGTCTTTCAGATGCAACATTAAACCAAGGTATTATCTGCCTGTTCCTGTGGTTGTTCAGCTGGATGTTAAAAATCCCATGGCATGTCTCATGAAGAGTAGGACAATTTCCAGAATGTCATGGTCAGATTTTCCTCATTCACTAATCCACCAATAGCTTAACCTGGTTTAATATTGGTCAGTGTTTCCTGTATCATTTTGCCCCCCCCAAGAGAGGGACAACGCATTTCTTCAATAAACTCCAGGTCCTAGAGCGAATGAGCATAAAAGCAGCAATTTTGCCTTGTATGGAGATGCAAAGAGGTTGATGCCTGAGCAACACTTTACGAAGGGAAGGTGTACAGGATAGGGCATGTCCTTTCTGAACCACTTCCAGCACAGTAGCATCTGTCATGATCACCCTCATCTCTGGAAGGAAGAGGGAAATGCAGCCGCCCACAAGGATGCCCTGATCTACAGGGGCTGTGGGAGGCGGTGGAAAGTCAGAAGGCTCCTGGGGTGGCAGGTACACTGCCAACACCCACACCCTTTGCTGACTCTGGCAAGGGCACTGGGAAGCAAAGGGTCTTGAGGGGCGGCCTTTGTTTGTTGGGAGTCATGACCAGGTTCCCCAGGAATAGCATCTACCAGGGCGGGCACAGAACCTACGAAAGAAACTCCTGTTTTAACCCGAGGCTTTGGAGTAGGGGCATGAAGGGACCTCCAAATCACTGTAGACGTCTGCAGGTCCTTCAAAGCAGACTCAAAACCGGAACTGAAAAGTTGCTACCTCTAAAGGGAGCATTAAGACTCGATTGCTGGACATCAGTGGCAAAGCTAGCCACTTGTAACCATGAATCATGGCATAGGCAAATTCCAGAAGCAGCTGCATGAGCAGCAGCATCAAAGGCATCATACGCGGCGGACCTTAAAGGAGAACTGTGTTGAAACTGTAGTTCATTTTTTCCTAAAGAAGCTGTATTTTAAGTACTAGGCCCCATTTTATTATTGTTCGGGCTTTAGGAGCCCATCAGTAAAATCAGCGGATGTTTAGGATTCACATGATTCACATGGGGCTATCGGGGGTTGAACTTCGCCGTCTGCAGCTGGTGCAGAATGCGGCAGCCAGGCTGTTGACTGGAGTTTCTAGATCCAGTCACACAATGCCTGTGCTCCGCGGACTGCACTGGCTGCCAGTGTTTTGGCGAATTACCTTCAAGGTCGGTTTGCTGACCTATAAAGCCCTACATGATCTGGGACCTGCCTACCTGAAAGAGCTCCTGTGCCCCTATAGTCCCTCTCGCCCCCTCCGATCCACTGACGAGGGATTGCTAGAGATTCCCAGGGTATGTTTGAAAACATCTGGTGCTAGATCGTTTAGTTTTATGGCACCTACCCTGTGGAACTCTCTACCTCGTCAGGTGCGAGATTGCCCGACCGTCCTTAGTTTTAAAGGAGCGCTGAAAACCCACCTTTTTAATATAGCTTTTAAGGATTTTTATTAATCTGATTTATTGTATTTATTTGTACAGGCGCTTTGATTTTAAGAAAAGCGCCTTTTAAAAATAAAGTTGAATTGAATTGAATTGAATTTAGGAAATACACTTTTTAGCCAAGATAGGTTAGGCAGACGGGGCAGAGGGTGCGCCTTCTACCTGAGGAACTCCCTGAAGGATCAGGTACTTCCCCTAGTTCCCCCAGCTACTCTGTCCCAAATTCTTGGAATTAAGATCCTCCTCAGACAGTGTGGCAAAGCCCTCTATGTATTCTCAGTTTACATTCCCCCTCAGGAAAACAAATCTGGCATAAATCTGGTGCTTGAACTCACTGAAAGCCTATCAAATCAGTCTGAGAGTATTGTCTTTGGTGACTAACATTAATTGGTTGGCCCCTGAAGCCACTCAATTCAAAGATGCCACTGCCACCCATAACTCTCACAATTGGGAACAACCCCCACAATAGCCAACCCAAGAACAGGGGGCAGTACCCTTCTGGATCTAATTTTAACCACGCACCACAAAGACATATAAGTACCCTGGTTCTGCCTGATGTAATGAGTGACCATTCCCCTGTCAGTAGTCTCTGGTCAAACAAAACCACCAAACCCCCACCTAAAATCACCTATCCAGTCTGCCAGTTTCTTTTCCTACCTTATAAATGTGCCATCGGCCTTTGCTCTGTCAGTGGCCTATATATTCATACTCATCTGTATTGCATGGGATAGGCATAAGGGAGCAATACAGATGAGTATGAATATATAGGCCACTGACAGAGCAAAGGCCAATGGCACATTTGTAAGGTAGAAAAAAAATGGGCAGACTGGATGGGCCTTGTGGTCCTTATCTGCCGTCAACTTCTATGTTTCTATCGGCAGATATTGAAAAAAGGAAAACTTGACCAATTTTAGACTTTTCTTGCTCAGTGCGACTGGTCTCTTACCAATATCGACCTTGCTCTAAGCTACCTTACCACTCAATTTAACGAAGTATGTGGTATCTTTGCCCCAGCCCATAAATCTAAGCTCAGGGGAGGATCCAACCCCTGGATCACGGCCGACTTGTTGCATAAAATGAAAGCCAGAGATAATCTTTGGCACAAAGCCCAGGTCTCAGGTAATCAGACTGACAAGCAGCACTATAGAGCTGCAAGAAATGCCTGCACCCAAGAAATCTGAAGGGCCAAAACGTCATACTATCAAAACAAGCTTACAAACTCGTGGGGCAACAGCCGGAATTTCTGGCAAAAAATCAAAGATCTCACCGGTAAACCAAATAAGGCAGCACCCTCTATGGTAGTTGTTAATGCCACCCCCTAGCAGGACGCTAACTCCATTGCTGAAGCTTTCAACACGACCTTCACAGATCTTAGCCACGTCCTCCCTTCCAACTTCTTTGACACAGGCATCACTAATACCACTTCGACTGCAGCCACCCCCCTGCCCACATTACCCCTTTCTATTTCCGAAGAATCACACTCACTGAGGCCAGAAAGTTGTATACCGTTGCCGCAGCGACTCCATGATCGCGAAGACCACCACAGCGACAGGAATCAGGCAAAATTAAGCCTGGCAATCGCTGCTTGAGGTGAATCTATGTGATCGGACTGCTGTCTAGGTGCCCCGGTCCAACTCCGACTTAGAATCCTAGAGACCAGGGGTTGTGGGGGAGCCCCCGATGGATACGGAGGCATCCCGACACACTTAATGCCGACCAGTGGCACTGTGGCTGTCGGGGATGTCTCCGTGATGACTGTAGCTGCGGCATGGGTAAACCCCAGAAAGTACCTACTCAAGGTACTAGGTAAAACGAGGTACAGTAGTGACTCCCTGGATATGAAATTACTCCACCTATCACTGGATGTCATGCTGAAACTCCTCACCTCCATTCTAAATCTCTCCCTATCATTCAGGCAATTCCCCAAACTGTGGAAAGCAGCGATTGTCACACCTGTACACAAAAGTGGTGACAAATCCCTAGTCTCCAACTATCACCCCATCTTGATCCTTCCACCTCTATCCAAAGTTCTAGAGAGAGTGGTGGCTGACTAACTCACTGAATATCTCTCCAAATAACAGTATTCAATGCCCCCAGCAGCATGGTTTCCATCCAGTACATAGTACCACCACAGCCTTGCTGGAATATACAGACTATAGTCACAAAGCCTTGGACCAGGGTCACACTGTCGGGCCAATTTACATTGATCTGACCAAGGCTTTTGATACTGTGAATCACTCCCTCTTCCTAACCCCCCCCCTTGCTGTTGCAGACTGGTTCAGAAGCTACCTTGGTTCCAGATCACAACTGGTTCAAATTAATGACACCCTACCGAGCTGTCTGCCAGTCCACTCGGGTGTCCCACAAGGATCCATCCTTAGGCCCCTACTCTTTAGCCTGTACCTTAATACCCTGCCCAAAGCCTGTGACTGCAACCTTGTCCTCCACGCGGACAATGCAGTTCTTTTCTCCAGCCACTCAAATCTACTCCCTCTCACTAGCACACTGCATCTTAACTTCTCTAAAGTTGAATCTTGGTTCACCAGCCACAAACTGTTAATGAACTATAAAAAGACAAAAACAATGCTCTTTGCAAGCACACATAACAATTACAAATCCACACACCTTACCATTCATAATTACGTAAATCAACCCATGGATATGGTCCATGACTTCAAATATCTTGGTATCACGCTGGACAGCTCTCTGTCTTACGCCCTTCACGTTAACCTGATTTCTAAGATTAACAGTAGGATTGGTGTCCTCTACAGGCACAGACACTGTCTCACTCCTGAGGCCCTATGACTAGCTGTCACTAGCTCCATCCTGTCTGTTATAGATTACAGCTTGATAATATACAGTGCTGCATCTGATACCACACTCACACGATTTATGGTCTCACTTAACAAGGCCTGTAGATTAATTACTGGTGCCAACAAGCAGACTCACACTTGTGATCTCTATCGTAGAACCGAATGGCTTCCCCTTCTTGGTAGTGTAAGATACAAACATGTCTCCTCACGAAGACAATATCCCTTGACTTAACTCCCCCAGTCAGCAAGTCACTGCTTCCCCTCTCAACAATCCAGCATAACACCTGTAATTCAGCTCGGGTTGCCTTCCACATCCCTCGCTGCCAGACCTCTCAAGCTCAGAGAACCTTTAGCAGTAGCGCTCATACTTGGATGAACAACATGCCCCCTGAAGTTCTCTCAGAGCCCAAACTCTGCACCTTCAAAGCCGAACTACATGGTCACCTTGCAACCCTAAGTGCATGTGACTGCGCCCTATAAATCCAGCCCTGCCCCCTTGCCCTCCTACCACCTTAATCCCCCCTTCTTCACCCCGCCCCTTTCTATTGCTCTTTCACATCTCCCTCTGCCTACTCCTGCCACCTTACTCCCCCCAACCCCTTCCTATTGTTCTCTCTCACTTTCACCCTCCCCTTTGTTACTATTTGACGTCTACTCTTTTGTTTGACTGCATACTTGCTTGACAAAGTCTATATTATATATGACTGCATAATGTTGTAGATACTACTGTCTTTACTATTAATCATTGTATTGCCCACTGTTTCTACAGTGTATCACCTCTGTTATTTATCCCGCATATTCTGTATGTACAGTCCTTGCTCCATTTCTTGATTATGTCTTTGTACTTATCTTATTCATTTGATTTGGAACCTTTGTAAAAGAACCCCTGGTTTAAAGGTACTTGTAATCCTAATTATGAAAAAATCAATAAAAAAATAAACACATTCTGGTTGTATGAGCCATTTTAGAACTGTATAATGTAGGTTATGTTCCCTTTAGCCAATGAGTTCTATAGCAGAACATGAATGCGTTGTTGGAACAATGTAAGAGCTTACAGAGGACAAAAAGTGCCGCCTACTGTTCTACCTCCTACAGTTCTGGCTAGCAGTATAGCCTAGAGGTTAGAGTAACAAGCTGCAAATGAGCTTGTTACATCCAGCAGACCTGGGTCTGAGTCCCACAACCTCCACTTGCATACTGTGCAACTCTGAGCAAGTCACGTAACCTCCCCAGTGCTCCCAGGTCACCCCTGAAAACAGACACTTGTGCCTAGTGGGCCTTACCTGGTTAACAAAGAATTAAACAAAAAAGGTACTTATCAGTGTATGCATCAAAACCAATCAGTGAATTAAATAAAAGGCCAGTAAAGACGGAATAAAAGTGGAATGTGAACCAAGGTTTGAAAAACTGCTTCTTCAGAAAATACAGACTTTCTGTGAATGTGGGTGGGCCAGGCCTTTGAAGCAGGAGAAGACACAAACAAAAAAGGAACCTAGATAAAACAAAACTTAGATAAACTGGTAGGGGTGATCAGCTTGAACCTGGAGAGGTGGACAAAGCTGCCCCTATCCCTAACTGGAAAAATCAGCATGATTAAAATAAATGTGATGCCACACGTCTTCTACCCCCTTTCCATTACCAACATATTACTGCCATTAAAGTGCTTTGCCAGAGTACACTAGGATAGTCCCATTTACTTGGGCAGGGAAAGCTATCAGGAGAGCATAACGAAAACTCTCAGGTGTGAACAATATAGGAGGACGTAAGCTACAGAACTTCTACTATTATTATCTAGCAGCCCATGGAGGTAAAGATTTTCAATGGTATAAACCAGATCATAACCCAAAATCTCATACTTGTCCCTTGTAGCTGGATTCTGAAAGAGATATATGTGAAACGGAAAACAGACATTAAGGCCTCGATCCCCTGCTCCTGGCAGAAGGGTACCAAGATAATCAGGGATACCCCAATAGGAACTTCAATCAAGGTGCATCTCCAGATGCGTAGATCACTACAAATTCTGTCCCAAATGCTCTGTTTACACCTCCGCAGAGGCTCAATATTATGTTCACACACCCGGTTGCTCTAGCGCCCCCGACCTAGCATGACAAGTTGGTGACGTACACGCGGCACAAAGAGCCAGAAGGCTCGTTCCTTGTTTAGCACACCAGAGTTCAGCAACCCTAATTCCTAATACTTGTAAGCCCTCGGTTTACATTGTTATGCACTTTCCCAGGTTCAACTTTCTTTCTGCTGTTGAAAAATTACTTTTGCTGAACTCAGGTGTGCTACAACTCGCCTTCCAAATAGGACGGGCTGGCAGGAAGCCACTGGAGGATGCAGGGAGAGGAGACATTCACTCTGAGCAAGCGCTGTGGACTATCTACATGACAGGCAAATTCACTGTTAAGTGGCTCGCTCAGATACACGTCCCCTCTTCTGAGTCGCTTCAGAAACTGGATGAGAAGTGCTCGTAGGATGCTCCCGAAAGTGTCTACACTGCCGACTTTGAAGCACATCAACCCATTTGCATGGGTTGATGCGGTTTAAATTTGGCAGTGTAAACAGGGATAAAGAGATACAGGTCACCCTATCTTCAGGAATCCTATATTTTAAAATGGGGAGTGTCTTATTTTTGCTCGTGTAGCTCACACACTCCATAGCACACCACATGGGACCCACCCCATGGAATAAGGAACATAGCATAGCTATAGCTCCCCTTACAGGGCTTACTAACAGCCCTAATGCTATCTTGAAGCTCCATGCCAGAATTAAAAAAAAATGTTACCCCACAGGGGCAGAGACTGGGAGATACTGGATACAAGCTTTCCCAGAAGAAAGCACTCACTGGAAATGGGAGGAAATTTGGACCAGTCTATATAAATTTATTACAATTGAAAGTATTTTCGACACACAAGTTGCATAAAATGGGGAAACCTGAACAAGACACCTGCACGAGGTGCGGAAAGCAAAATGGTAGCTTGTATACCATATACAGTATTGTGGGAATGTTCTAAAGTCAAGCATCTCTGGGACACAATATAGGACAAATTAGAACTCCCACCCTTCTAAGTCTTGAAACTGTACTTACACCTGAAATAGGTCTGATTGGACACTATGGTACGCAACGCCTGATGTCCCAAAAATATCACATAAACTTAATAGCAGCAGTTACTAATAAAATTATTTTAAAACACTAGCTAGATGACAAGGTTCCTATTTAGAATAGCACAATGAAATCCTAGCCGCTCTGAGAATAGAAAAAAAAAATCAACGCCAGCACGAACAGACTGGTAGCTATAGGAGAAGATGGGAAAACTTCACACCTTACTGTCCCTTGACACTGTGCCACAGTAAATACTGTAGTTATATAGTTAAAAGGGTTCAGATGAACAATAACTTGCAAAGCAACACAACACATTAAAGTGATAAGACTGCAGGTATGATTAGTGATGAACAACAAATCTTTCCTTTATGCTACACCAGTAAATAAATTTGCCACGATTTATATGTGCATTACGATCAATTCTGTTATTCACTATCAGTCTGTGGCGGAATACTGTCTTGGGGGTGTATTGCTTGCTATGTACAGTTATGTATGTATAAATGTTTGTTGTATGTAATAAAAATACTCAAAATATAGTGAATTAAAAGAAAAACGAAAATATTGACTTGTAGGTTAAAAGTAGTTCTCCTTTATGAGGTGCTTAGCAGCCTCCCGACTACAAGCAACAGTCTGTTGGACGTCAGTTTTGTCTGGTCCATCAGGCAGCTTGTTGGGCATGGCAGCCATAGACTTTCACAGGTTATTCTGATATTTATTTAATAAAAGCCTGGTAGTTGGCAATCCTGAGGCCAAGGAATGCAGAAGCATATGTCCTCTTGCCTATGACACCCGAAGTCCTCAATTCTTTATCATGAGGAAGAGGACTAGAGTGTTTCAGCGCTTCAGAACTGTCATGTGCAGCCACAATAACAAAGTCTCCATCTCATGCTGTGAGGAATAACAGGACTCGTCAGGAGAGGTAGGATGTTGTTTATCCACCTTACGAGGCATGGTAGACAAAGCACTGGGCCTGTGCCAAGCAGCCATATTGGCATCCGTCAAAGTCAAATGGATAAGAGAACAATTACTGTAGACACTACTGAAACCTCTAAAAACCCACAGAGGGACTTCTTGGAGGACTCCTCTTCCTCAGCAGAAAAGCCCAGCTTGGCCTGTACCTGTTGTAGGAAATCCTGAAAAGGAGGGGATGTTGGTGTATAATATACACTGTCTTAACTACAAGGAGATAAAGTTGAGCCGCAGCCCACCACATAAAGGGGGGGGGCCTTCCTCCTCTTCTTCATAGTCCTACATCAAGCCTGGATTATATTTCAGCTCTTCCTCTTGTTGATGGCAATAGGTAGCAGTTCAACGACAGGAGAAGGCCACACTGGAGGTACTGACGATGGACCAGGTATTGACAAAACATGCTACTAGCAAAGGTCAGTAACCTCCAGAGAGTGTGTCAGTGGTGTCGACAAAGTTGACAGCGGTGGATCTGGTGGTAGCAATGGGATTAGGGTCATCGGTGAAGCCAGGGGTTGAAGATTTTGAAACAAGTCACACAAATGCATAGTCTGAAACCGTATCTGTGAATTGATGTGCCCAAACAGGGTAGTCAGCAACTGGTCAGTTAAGGGAACAGTTCCAGACGGTGGAATCGGCTGGGAATCCCCAGTGGGGGATTTCAGCCAGTCTGAGACCTTGACCTTGGTATCAGAGATAGTCGGGGCAGAGCCCAAGAACTTAGTCTTGACTATGCCTGTTTCACTGGACTTACCTCTTTAAAAAGGGGCACGAGACCTGGCAGGAGTGGCATTTTTTCACGGTGCTGATGCTTATCTCTATCAGCATGGCACGGTTTTTCCACATTTTTAGCTGTCTTCTTTTTTTAAACCTATTTTTTATTATAAATCAGGACAAGCAGTTACAAGGAGTAAAGTGATACATACATGGTAACATTACTGTATTAAGTACACCAGGAGGGGAAAACCATTACATGGAAAGAATGCACCTCAAAGGCTATTCAGTATTCTGAAGAAGACTAAAATAAATGGGCCAAAACTATATAAACCTCTCTCTCTCTCTCCATTACAGAACATGGAGAACTGTCCATCCTGCAATGCAGGAAACAAAGATATCATCATGTCTCATTGTATACTGAAGCCAAAGTTGCCAATGAGAATGAAACTGTATTAAGTGGTTATGTTGATAAGCAGTCAGATGTTCCATTGCATCTTTCCCCTCTATAACTGCTCTCCACATGTCCACTGCTGGCATTCTGTGTTGCATTCATAACCTGGTTACTGTCTTTTAACCTGCCAAAATATAAGGATAAGCCAGGGATCTGGGACTTAGTTTGGTATCAGACAAAGGATCAGATAGTAATACCATAGTGGGAGAAATCAACAAGATATGCTGAGATAATTGTTCTAAATGAAGCATTAAGGATTGCCAAAAGTAGAGTAACAATGGGAACCTCCAGAACACGTGCACAGGTTGCCATTCATTTCCTTGCCACCCCTCCAACAATGGTCATAACTAGCGGCTAAGTAGTTTGTTAAGAGAGCTATTGTTCTAAGAAAATCTTTATTGGCATTTCCAACAGCCTTCTCTTTCTTGTCTTTATTCGACAAATTAACAGGCAGCACCATCAACTGAGGGGAGTGGCATGTTGATGGTGAGCTTTGGGGAGAAAAAGCGGGTGACAATGGCGAAGCAGACTTTGATGCATGCTGTTTGTCCTCCATTGCCTGAAGTTTTAAATAAACTAGCTGACCCAGTGGCGCGGAGGGTTGAGGCGCTGGACACCACACCGGCGACCCGGGTTTTGGAACGAGCCCGGGCCATCGGGGATTGGCAGGGGAGAGAAAAGATCCAGCATCCGGAGGACAGCTCTCCTCTCTCGGGGGGGGGGGGGGATCCAGGGTTCTACCTGGCACCACAGTGGCCCTCAGTGGAGACCGGAGGTATTGCACTGCTCAGGGCTCTAGAAGTGGGGACGCAAAGTCGCGGCAGACGTCCCTGGCATCACTGCACATCTGGGCTCTGCCTGGGATGGGAGGGGGAGTGGGCGTAACCTACCAAAGGATAAAAACCCAGCCTCCTGATAGATGGAGGGTCCAGGGGTGTCAGGTCCACCACGCCCAGTGTCGGGCTCCGCCTCTTGCTTCCTCTGCTCTCTGCCTCCTCGTGACCCGACTGAATTCTAGACAGAGCACCAGGAGGAGTGATCTGGTGGTCCCGCCTCGGGGGACTCACAGCCAGGGGGCCGAGTGGCCATCGGGGAGTTGGCAGAGGGACCCTATCCGGAGGAGAGCGAGAGGAGGGGCTTTAGGCGGGCAGGAACAAGGACAGACACCGACTGACCACTCTGGAAGAAGTTCAGACAGGTAGGGTACTAAACAAAAGTGTAAAAAAAAAAGTTTTAAATAAACGTCTTTGGCTTTTTTTGTTACCTTTACGGAGAGCTTGGTTACAAACCTGGCAAATGCTGCAGGCCTTCAGGTCGTCTGAGAGGCCAAGGCAGCAGATGCACACGTTGTGTCATCTTTATGAATCTTAATTTGACCGTAACAACAATACTGGAACAGTGGCTCATATATCGGCGGCATAAAGATGAATTAAAACAAAAAAATAAATAAGTAGAAGTGTTAGTGATAACTTGCAAAGTTCTGCAGTGATGGACTGACGAGCAGTTGACGGCAGCAGAAAGAACTGTGGCATGATGGGGTCACCCACGTTATTCAGGCAGCAATGAAGCATCAGTCAACATGGGGCGGCACTAGTTAGAAAAACATTCCTAGTGGTTCTGATGCTGACACCTTACAGTTACGTGATTTGGCTCAATGGAGGGAGAGATTCTCTAAAATAATCCCCTTTTCCATTATCTTATTTCTAACTGAAAACCCACATTTTACGATGGGTTACCGTCTCTAAAATTCATTGATGTTGCTGGCTGTTTTATGTGCTTCCTTTCTTACAAGAAATGAAATGCATACTAATGTTGTAGTTATACCTAATCATGTACTGCTTCAAATCTTTGATCTATTCTTACTGCATACTTCCTGAACATTAGGAACACCCCTAAACAGGGCTGCCACTCATGACACATGGCCACTTTTCCTCCCACTGCATCATGAATGGACAGACTGTGGTGGGTGTGCTCCCAAGTCCAGAAAAGTGAGAGCCGAGTAAGGAGTGTACACACATTTTTGTGCCGTAACACCAGTATGGTGGGAAGGCTGGGTCTAACTTTTAAAAAGGAATCAGAATCAAACTACCAGCTACGTCAGCAAATTTTACAAACAGTGAGCAGTCATAGAATGTGTTTTTAAACTAGTGACAACTTGAGGTCTAGGGGTTGACAGTGTCCTCTTTTACATCTGAGTATGTGGCTTCTTGGGTGATCCAATTTAGACTGGGGAAAAATGGTGTCAGAGGTGGGTGCATTACTCAGTCATTAATTCTAATCTGGCAATTGTGTTATGTAGTAAGCTCTTCATTTTGAAAGAAGTGACAAGGGCAAGGTAAAACACTAAACGACTGAGAGAGCAAGAGGTTCTGCTGAGCTACAGTGAACCTAACCTCAGGAGACAACCATTTGTTTGTGCTATAAAGTATTCCACAGGACCTGTGGACCTTTACAGTAATGACATTAATGCGTTCATCTAAAAAGAGAGGAGTTCACATAAATTCCCAGGTTTTTAAAATGTTTAACCCTCTCCAGTAAAGTCGTATCTAAGGTGGACACATTGAGACATTTCTGTGCCTGTTGACTGTAGGTGTGGTTCCAAATAACAGGATTTTTTTTTTTTTTTTTAACAGAGGCCTGTTTGTATTTAACTAGTGTTGAATTTTGTTCAACTCAGTGCCTAGGATGTTAAGTTCATGAACACTCTGGTTTATAGTAAATAACAGCAGCATATGCATACAGGAGAACCTGAGAACTTTTGAGTGCTTGCATGTTGAAGGTAGGGAATTTATAAGCAGAAGAAATGAACAGGGCCCAGGAGTGAACTGCGTGGAAATCCGCAACTGATGCTTTTGGCAGAGGAACGAGTCCTGGAATTGGACAGTCTTGATCTGTTGTCAAAAAAAAGACACAGATCCAGTTAAGGGAGAAGTTACTACCACACCTCTCAGTTTATCCGATAGCAGTTAGTGTCCCACAAGATCAAATGCCTTTGTTAGATCTAGGAATACAGATGCAGTGAACATATCCTCTTCCATGCCTTGGTGTGTTTTATTGGCCAGAGTGACCAAAGCAATTGAAGTCCCATGGTATTTCCTAAAGCCATGTTGTCTTGGTACAAGGATATGATATTTGTTTAAATAAGCACTAAGATGATGCTATACTAGTTATTCCTGCAGTTCAGCCAGCACTAACATTAGTGATATTGGAAGGTAGTTCTCTCTTTCAGTGGCTGAGCCTCCCTCCCCGTATGAGCTGAAGTCACTATAGTCTTCTGTCATACTGTAGGTACACGTTTTGTGGTACATGACAGGTTACAGATGGAGGTGAGGGTCTTAGCTAGTTAAAGCAGCTAACGTAAAGGATTTGGTGAAACCTCATCACTAACTACTGATTTATCCACCTCAGTTTTATTCAGCCAAGTTTAACACTTTCCTTAAGGATACCTTCACATATATATATATATATATATATATATATATATATGTGTGTGTGTGTATATATATATATATATACACACATATACACACACACACACACACACAGGGTTTTAAATAATTGATTAGCATTTTTTCTTGGGACTATACTAACTGTGCAGAAAGTATTTATGTAGATTTTCTAGAAGTGCTGTGTTTGTTAAATACAGTGAGGCAAGAGCTGGGCATTTTCACAAAGATTTAGCACTTTTATGAACAAAAGCAGCTGATCAATTTTAGAGTTAAATAAATCCCTGATATACAGATATATATATATATATATATATATATATATATACACACACTCTCTATAGTACCTTGTATTCGAGGATCCTTTATTTCGCAATATCAGCTGACTGTCTGCATTTGTGCCGTTTTGAATTAGCGGACTAATGATCAGCTGATCTATTCATCAAGACATCTTTAAAATGCCAACTGCATTCATGTAATCCCTTCTGTCCAACTAGTGCGCTGCTACAATCGGAGCACAAGTGAGTAAGAAACTGCTGTACTCTTTACTCTTTGACAATACCAATATGTCTATACCTACATGGCTTTCTGGCAAGAGAGGGCAGAAATGGCAATCCCCTCTCGATGATTCAAACGTTAATGCTGATGATCCTGCAGCCAGCTCAGGGGCTGAAAATCATGTGGCTGCCTCTGTAGCTCGGGAGTTGTTGAGCACACCACCCGCTAGAAGGAAACGGGCAGTTGAATATAGAGCATTCTAAGAGTACTAACAGTAGTTATGAGTGCCTTTGCACTGCCTAGACAAGGCTGGTAATTCTTTTTATAGAGCTAGCAGAACCAAAAGAGACAGACAGGAAAATGATACAAATTTTCAGAAGCAGCCAGTTTTAACTTTTTATTTCTGAAGCAGTTTTCTTTTTGCTCATTAGAAAGTATTCTGTGTGATAATGTGTCGGCTGTGGAACAGCTCTCAGCCTGGCAGCTGACATATAAATCTCTATCCCCCTACTACATCATCAGCATTGTGATCTCACCGACAGTGACACCACAAGTGACTGACCTGCCAGCTACTAAGTGGCAGATCCTAAGCAGCAGTGATGCCACAGTCAGTGAGGTCACAATGCTGAATATGTAATGGGGGAACAGAGCTAGATACTTTACGACAGCTGCCAGGCAGAGAGTGCTGTTTCACACATCACACTTATTAACATCAGGTAAACAATTTTCTAATTAACCAAAAGAGAAAAGAAAAAGTACCTCAGATATAAAACATAATGGTGGACTTATTTTACAAACTATTAGTTTTAGGCAGTACACTAGCTCTTTAATTATTATTTATTTCCTTTTTTCACTCAGTTCCCCCTGTTCCCAACCTGATTAATGGCCATGGCTGTACCCTTCTACTAACAGTGAGGGAGACTGGATGAGTTGCTGCCTTCACAACAGACATTGGTCCCACTCCTTGGCTGCTTGGCAGGAGGGTGAATGTCAAGTGGCTAACACCCTCCACCCCCCAGAAGAAGAAAGAAAACATAACCTGGGCTATGAGCCTGAAGAACAGGTAGCCGCCAGTGTGAGGGGTCTCCCAGCTGGTTCCCAGAGTGAAAAGTCTCCCGGCCGCCCACAAAGTGAGGGATCTTCCATCTGGCCTGCTGGCAACCAGCATGAGGGGGTCTCCCTAGTTGGTCCCAGTGTGAGGGGTCTCCTAGCTGGCTTCCAGGGAGTGGAGTTTCCCAGCCAGCCCCCAGTGTGAGGAAACTCCCAGTTAGCCCCAAAAGTGAGTTATCTCTCAGCCAGCCTCCAAGTGTGAGGGGCCTTCCAGCCAGCCCCCAGTGTAAGGGGTCTACCAGAAGGCCACCTAAGTGAGAGGTCTCCCAGAAGACCCACAGTGTGAGTGGTCTCCAAGTCAGCCCCAGAATAAGAGATCTTCCAGACAGCCCCCAGTGTGAGTGGTCTCCCAGAAGGCCTCTAGAGTGGGAGGTCTCCCAGAAGGCCTCCAGAGTGAGAGGTCTCCCAGATGGCTCCAGTGTGAGGGATCTGTCACATGACCACCAGAGTGAGAGGTCTCCTACAAAGCCCCCAGCATGAGGGACCTTCCGGACGACCCACAGTGTGAGTGGTCTCCCATGCAGCCCCCAGAGTGAGAGGTCTCCCAGATGGCCCCCAGTGTGAGGAATCTGCCAGAAGGCTTCCAGTGTAACAGGTCTCCCAGAAGGCCTCCAGAGTGAGGGGTCTCCCAGATGGTCCCAGGTCTTCTTGTTGGCAAAGCAATCATTGCCTCAATTCCCCGGGATGAGAACCAAGGCAGGTAATATTCTGCTAGTTTTTTGGAGCTTGCAAGTGTTCTTTTTCTAGCTTGTTCTTTTATTCAATTTGTTCTCTCATTTCTGCTGTGTATGAAAACTGGGAAGTTCAATCAAAACGTAATATAAAAATAAAAACTCAATTTTACATTGATCTTCTTTGACCAGTGGATTTCGTCTGGATTCACAGGTTGCTTGATTTCCCTATGTGGCGGCTTTGTATTTTTAAAACATTTTTTAAGTTTCTTTTTTCCCCCAGATGGGATTCCTGGTTAAAGATCTGTCCAAATTGATGGATGATAGTAGTTATGTTGTGTTTTTTCTGATGATGCATATTCAGCCTCTGCCTTCACAGCTTCTTAAAGTCACTGCAAACTAAGTTTAAAAACTAATTCTGAAGTTACTGTGATTGCTATAGATCTAGGTGTGAAAAAAAGAGCAGATGTAAACACACATTTTCTGGCAATAACTAGGTTTCAGGAAACAATATCTTTTAAAACAAAATATTATACCATGTAACTGTACATATAACCATAAATCACAGAAAACACTTATTTAGGGGTAAAATGAAGCTTTATTTTAAAGGGGAGCTGCCCTGAGCACTCCATGCCTGCTTCATGGGTGGGTAGGAGTGCGTGAAGGGATATTTTAGGGCTAAAATGGAGCATTTTGTGGCGCTGCAATGAGCACTCCATGCCTGCTTCATGGGGGAATAAAGCATGCAGTGGTGATAGACATGTCCAGGCTGCCAAGGGCTCCAGTAGGAGATGGAGCTAGTGATATGGAGCAACGGGGGAAGAGAGGGGAGGCTGACTAACATTTCTTTTTATTTAGTTTTTGTTGACCGGGTAAGTGCACTAGACAAATCCTGCCTATTTTCAGGCACGACCCGGGGAAGGGTGATACAGATGAATGCCAACTGACCTTGAACCAGATTAAGCTGTTGGTGGTATATTTAGTGAATGAGGGAAATTCCCCTACTCTTTTCAATAAGTGCCATGGGATCTTTAACATCCACCTGAACTACCACCAATCCAGGCAGGTGGGACCTCAGTTTAACATCTTATCCAAAAGACGACACCTCAGAAGTGCAGCACCCCTCTCATGCTGCACTACAGTGTCAGTACTGGGATATTAACCCAAGTGCCAGATGTGGGAAATTGAACCCACAGCCCTCTGATCTCCCGGCCTCAGAGGCGAGTGTGCTACCTACTGAGCCACTGACACAATGTAATAAAATATCTCTGGTTGCTACCTGACGTGGTACTCATCTACCTATATTATGACTACTGTGATCTACCTATTACCAAGCGTGTACCACCAGTAAATGTCTGTCACACTGGTTGCTTTTTTAATCTAAGTGCTATGTACTGTACTGTTTTGTTTGCTGTGATGTACTGCTCTCTTGACGAGGTGCTTTTGTAAATGAGTCTTTGACTCAAAGGTCTGCAAACTGATGATCTAATAAATAAAAATAAATAAATAAAAGTTGCACCGCTGGCCATAATGGTAGTGACTGAATAAGACAGAGGAGGCCTCACCACACACGCACTGCAGGAAAAGGCAAGGACACGCATGCACTGGCGCTGCATGGGACATCAGTAACATGCACCAAAAGGGCAAACATTGCAGCCTGCAAAAAATGTCTCTCTTTCCCTTGTCAGTGGGACCACAGTGATGCACCTACTATATAATATTATTTGGGGGAAAGGAGAAATGAAGTGTAAAAAATATATATGTTTTTCTGTCCATTTTTAGCTACTTTGATGTGCAAACATTTGCTTTTCATGCCTTAATGGCCCAGTAGATTCTTGCCTTGACCCACACTGTTTTACATCAATGAAATGTTCCCAGCAGTGTCACTGGTACTGGCATCCTGTCATCATGGAAGCCACCAGAATAGGCACACAATTGGAAGAAACATAGAGGAGAAAACAGACCAATGTCAGGTCGGCCTCACCCAAGGAAGGCACCCTGTACTGCCATTAGTAGCAGACTGACGAGGTGGATCTGCCTTGGAAGGTGACAAAGAAAACTTGAAAAAGTAATGATGCTCTTCGTAACTCTTGATTTCCTTGCGTATCTCCTCTATAGAGCCACACTTCTTGATCTGAAGACCAAAGGTGCTAGAACCCTTCAGGAACCAAAAGCTTTGTAGCCAGTGGTACTCAGGCATGACACCACGTGTGCATGCACACACATCATAATATAGTGGCATCAGCCCCAACTGCCTCAGTACCTATTTTACAAAGAAGAGGAGTGAGAAAGCTAAAGAGGGAAAGAAATCATTGTAACAAAAAAGGTATGAGATAGGAAGCACACATGCAGCCAATGCTCTTCAGTCTGGGAGGCAAGTGTGGCTCTACAGAGGGGATGATCAAGAAGGTTTACTTTCCCTCCACACAGTCCACTCCTTGGCGGGGTGAAGAGCAGGAAAATCTCCTGGAAAAGGGAGGCTGGAGGTAAGCAAAGCTCAAAAGGATAGCAAACCTTACTGCTACAGTACTATCAACCCAAAACCTGCTCGTACCTAGAATTGCAACTTCAGAGTGCTGTTTTTCATTTAAGTATGAACGCTACTCCAGCCTATGGCACTGCAGATCTCTACAATGAGGCACATTCTTGGGAAAGTAATGAGCTTTTACAGAGCCCACTGTTTCTTTGTGAGAGGAAAGCAATGCTGAATGAAGTTTTGACAGTCCGGTTGGACAGGTTGATTGCTCAGAAACATCTCCCTCCCTCTTGGTTAACCGATTGCTCAGTAGAAGCGCTTTGTGCTTCAGTGCCGGCAACTTGGGTTCGGAGAGGACTCAAGGAGCCAGAATTGTGGCGGCCAGGGCTGGAGAATGCCGTTTACAGCAGTGGAGGGATACAATGGAGTGGTCCCTTGTTGTGAGTCAGGGAGCCTGCTCCCGTGTAACGTGTGATGATGCATGAACACAGAGGGCACAGCGTCATGCAAGGCCACAGGACCCATGTCACAGGGTAGAGGAATGCAAGGAAGAAAAACAAGAGAAAAAACAAAACTGCAGCTGTAGTCTGAATGATGATGAGGCCTGAATACGGTACATCTCTGAGTGCAGGTCATGTCCCTGATTATGAATGCAGCTGACCGAGGACAAAAATGTGCGATAGTGCGTGGGGGAGACATTTTTCAAAAATGGGCAATACTGTTTTACAAAATCTTGAAATCCTTTTTATATCGCTTTCGTCCCCAAAAGCGAGTGAAAAATCAGCAAGTTTTGCAATATTAATGTGGGACAAAATGGGAGATTTACACAAATGTATGCCAAATGTG
This sequence comes from Neoceratodus forsteri, assembly GCA_016271365.2. Classification (NCBI taxonomy): domain Eukaryota; kingdom Metazoa; phylum Chordata; order Ceratodontiformes; family Ceratodontidae; genus Neoceratodus; species Neoceratodus forsteri. Next base: position 150,161,627 of record CM028131.1, on the reverse strand, counting down.
ATTATAAATGTGGTGCCAACAGTTTTTTTTTTTTTAATGACAAACTGACTAACTGGTGTTTAAAAATGGAAAATTCCATTTTAATCAAATGTTTCCCCAATTTTGCAGAAAAAGGTGTCCTTACCCTATTCCTCTAACCCTCTCCTCAGTGTCTACTGTGCACCGGATTTTTGCAGACACACACCTTATTCTCGATTCCCTCTGGGTAGCGTTATTTAGCTCTTGTTGTTGTTATAAATTGGCTTTATGATACATTAACTGAAGAGCACTGGCCCCAGAACCAATCCCTATGGTACTCAGCTCATGACTATCCTGTGATCTGACTGCGCCCAATGACAACCACTTACTGCATCTTGCCCCCCAGTCAGTTCCCTATGAAGTTGGTCAGTTCGTCCCCTACAGCAGGTCACCAAGCTTTTTATTAGCCTTCTGTGTGGAACAAAATCAAAGGCCTTGCTAAAGTCAAGGTACAACACATTCACTGCTTGGCGCCATCCACTCAATAAAAAAAAGTCAATCATGTCAGTTTGTCAACATCTCGCTGCTGCAACCCAGTGCTGCCTCCTGTCCTGCAACATGGGACATATGCTTGCTAGCAGTTTGCTATGGGCCAACTGACAGACCTGAGCATGTACCGACAACATAGCCTCAGACTTGCCCTTAAATGGTGGCAATGGCAACCTAGACCATGATGAAGAGGAATTCAATGGCACTCAGCCAAGGACAACTTCCCCTTAGATGAATAGTGCTTCTCTTCAGAAGGCAACTGCACAGCAAAACGGCTAAGGAATTAAAAATGCGTAATTCCAGCACCTTATTTGCAGCAGCATGATCCATCTCCATTTTCTAAAGGAAGGAGCCTAAAAATTTCCTCTGGCATCTCCTCGTGGCTGTAACAGTCTGTGACATCATGCAAAAAGGCCTGACAATGCACACAGCTATTGTAATCGATGGCACAAACTATCTTAGTGTTGACCAGGAAGAGGCAAAAAAGTAGCAGCCTCTTAGAAGACCCTAGGGACAGCATATAATGTTGTTGGTAGGTAAGGAAAATGAACTGGGAAAACATAATCTATTGACAAACATGTTTCTTTGGATCCAACGTATAGTTGATGGTAGAAAAGAAACTAAGATACAGGGAGCCGGCTCCGTGGCACTGAGAGAAGGAGTTCACTCGGCATGCTGGTGATTTGCGTTCATGCCCAGGTCCCAGGAGTGGAGGCCGGCAGGGAGAGGTACCATAAGTGTCCACTGGGCGCTTCCCTCTTAGGGGGGTTTCGCCTGGGCCTGTGGGTGGATTGGTGGCGTGCCTGGGGGGTGATGCCTCTGCACTCCCCCTGCACGTCCTCCCTCGCCTCAGCTGCCCTGTGCTCATGCAAGGCCAAGAAATAGAAATTACATTACGTACTTACTGTAATTCTTGATCTTCTTGGACGAAGTCTCCACCACTCATTCACACTAATGGGACTATGCCAGAGGTGTTAGGACACTGCGGGGGCCAAAAATCTTCAGGAGGGCCAGCACTAGGATAGGACCATGCATGGGCAGCGCCGCAAGACTAGCTCATGCTGTATAAGCTATCTCAGCGTCGACCCTCCAACCGCCTCAGTACCTTTACGACCGAGGAGGAGCATTGTAAACTAACGAAAGAAAATCTAAAACTAACTTCCAGGCATATGAAGGGCCGGATGACCCATGTAAGAAGGGTTAATTCAACAATGTCTTCACAGCCCGAACAACAAGGAAATGAAGACCAAAACAGAATGAGTGAGCTCAGTGGGTGGTGGGTGGGCATGTGAATGAGTGGTGGAGACTTCATTCAAGAACATCAAGAACTACGGTAAGTACTTAATTTCCATATCTTCCTGGGCTAAAGTCTCCACCACTCATTCACACTAATGGGAGAGTACTAAGCTGAAAATCAAACCCCCAAGTAGGGCAGTAGGAGACAGAGTTCACTCAGGACAGAAGTCCATAAGGACTGTCCTGCCGAAGAAAGTGAACTGTCCGGCATGGACATCCAGAACATAGTGCTTTTACAAAGTTATGCACTGAGCTCCAACTAGCTGCCTTGCAAAAGTCTGCAATGAGTACATAACGAATCCCCACTAGGAAAGCTGCAACCACTCCAGTACAGTGGTGTGAACCCGGCTTTCCAATTTGACCTGTGCCATAGATTAGTAGTGTCGAAGACATGCAACTAACCAAGCCAAAATAAATAGTTGCTCGGATGCGTATCTCTTTAGTCTGTTGATGTAGAATCGCAGAACCCTCTTAGCTTCCAGAGAAATGAAGGGAGCACTCTCCTTCATTCTGGAGCCAATGAAGTAAGTAGGAAGAAGTAAAAGTTACTAACGGTAACTGAGCCAGTGACATGCTGTCTATTGGCTCAAGACAGACCGAAAACGCGCAGAGAAGTACCTTCACTGCTGAGCAATGCAGACCTGCGTTCGACAGGTTCAAGAGGCACTCTAACACTTTACTTTGAGGGCAACCAGAGGGTCCAGATGGGACTTGCACCCCAGAAGGAGAAGGGTTTCCACTTAGCCACCCAAGCCCTCCTAGTGGAAGACCTATGCGTGGCTTAGAAGATGTATGCGATTGTTTGGGAAACCTAAAACTTACCCACTTTCATGGAGATGAAGGAACGCAGGATAGGATGGATTGAAGTCCCTGTCTCAGAGGTCTGCTCGTAGAGCCTCAGGGGAACTTCTGACAAGTTGATGATCAATGCAAATGATCAATGCAATCATATCTGCTGAGGCCAGTCTAGGACAATGAGAATCATCCTGCCCCCGAACCTATAACTTGTGCATCACCCGCTGAATTAGGAGCAGAGGAGGAAAACGTACAGAGTGTGTCTTGTCTACTGCAGTGACTATATTCTGAGAGGAGACACCTGGGTCTGGATTTCTGAAGCAGGACAGAAGCAGTTTCACGTTGAAACAGGACGCAAAAAAGGAGCAGATCCAAACTGCCCCACTCGCCGAAAGTGACTGCACGAAATCTGAACTATGCAGAGAGGGTGCTCTACCCTGCTTGCTGATGTAATACATCACAGCTCTGTCGTCCGTCCAAAGCAGGATCACTTCGTGGCAGACGGCATCCTTCAAAACTTCATTTATAAGATAGCTCTCATCTCTAAGAAATTTATGAAAAGATGAGGTTCTTCCTGGCTCTACACCTGAGTGTGGAGGTCTTGACAGTGAGCTCCCCACGAGAGATTTTTGTTTGAGGTTCCATCATTTTGAACGGAGGATTGCGGATGCATGGTCGGAGACCACTGCTTGCTGCGGGGGACGCCCTGAGTCCCGGCATTTGCTCCACTGAAAGGGGCAAGAAAGAGTAATTTTCCATGATGTAATGAAGATGCTTTTTCTCCCGTCCTCTGGAACGAAAAACGGGGCCCTGGAGATGTCCAGGAGGGCTCCTAAGAAGAGGAGCTGCTGGGAAGATGACACTGGCACCTTCTTCGAATCGGAAACCTCCTGAAGAGAACTGAAAAGCTGTGGCAGCTGCCTTCTGTGTCTCTTGCCCGGATGGGCTAGCTAGAAGCCAAATATCCAGGAAGTGAATACTTGAACGCAGAGGTTTTAGTGAACTCCTCCCCGAACAGGTATTTGTTTAACCTTCCTGGCTGACAAATGACGCATGCCACCTGTTAGCTTGGAACCAGAAGCAATGGAAATAGGAAGTTGTGTTCCATTCTGTAGTGGAACTTCTACTGCCCAGTTCCTGCAGAGGCCCCATATCTCAGAAGCAAGAGAGTGTGACTGAGAGGAGGACAGGCTGGGCTGCCGTCTGGGTAGAAAGTCTGGGGAAATCTGCGAAATTGGAAGAGTAACCCTCTCGGACAATCCTGATGACCCATATGTAAACTGTTACAGCCTTCCACTGGCTGTAAAACCAAATTAGATGCACTTCTACCGACGAGAGGCATTCCTCTCAGACAGCGGAGGTGGGACCTGGGTTGGATCCACAGAGGTTGGTACAGGGCACTTTGGGACCCTGTGTCCTCTACTGGGTTGGTTCCTGATAAAGACACTTAGGCCGTTACCTAGAAAGGACTGTCTGTATGAAAATGTCGAAGGTTCTGTCGATCTCAGAGGAGGCAGCTGTTCAAATTGTCTAAGCCATATTGTTCTGAGTGGTCCCCAGAACTCAACCTGAGGGCCGAACAGATAAGCACTGTCAATGAGACGTTAATCACCTGCTGCCAGCATCAGCTGCCCTAGAGGCAGAGTTGTAGGCATCCATAAAAGCTTTCAGCTGATTACTGGGCTATAAGCCCCCAGCAATGGAACATTAGATTCCGGGAGGCTCTCGACCATTGCACTGAGTGTGCTCCACAGGGTGTACTTGTACTGAGGAGTGTAGGAACTCAAGACAGAGAAGTCTGCTTCGTGCCACAAATGAAGACTGAAATGTTATGGTGGGCCCCATATCCCTGAGGAGAAGAACTAGAAAGAAGATCTTCCATCATACTGATACAGAAGGCTTGCATTCCAGCCCTTAAAATGAGTCACCGCTGCGTCTGACAAAGTAGACTAGGGAGAGACTCCTCCAGAGCTACTTCTACCCCAGAAAAACCTCCAAAAGGCAGGTCTAGACCAGGAACACTGGGGACGCCACAACCTCGATTGGCGAAGAGCTAAGCGCCATCTGCGGTGCCAAACGCGGCACCAGACCCGACACCAGACCCCGCACCAGACCCAGCAACGGCACCACACCCGGCACCCGATGCCGGCACTGCACACAGCGCCGCTGCTCGACCTGAAGAAGGGGAGAAGGAAAGCAGTACCCATGCCGGCCCCTGCAGGGAAAAAGGAGAGGGAGGACAGGCACAAGGAGTTGGCATTGATGGCATTGGCACCGGGGAGGGCACCGCGCAAATCTTGGCCCGACCAAACCGGCCGTGGCCCAGCAGCTCTGAGGCCCGAAGGCCAAGATACTGGGCACTGGCCAGGACAACCAGGCAGATGCCATACCCCTTGCTCTAAAAGAGTGGCCCAGAGGTGAAACTGCTCACCGGAATCCCATCGAGGATAGAGGTGGGATCCGGTGTCGACGACTGCGGCCGTTAAGAGCGGAGCCACAGAGGAACCCACCGGAGTCGGTTCAGGGCTACCGCTCTCCACCACCGACAATCCTTGTGCAGACGTACCAGAGGGCGATCTCGAGCGGTATTGATTCTTCTTCCCCCAACAGAAGGAAGATAAGATCGAGGTTAAGCGGAGCCAGGTCTCGGAACCACTACTTTTGTGCCTGGCAGACTGTCTCCGCCCCTGAGCACCGGGCTGCCCGGTGGTCGACCCCCGCAGAGGCGTGGACCGACACAGCCTTACTGCATCACAGCTTTCAAACGAAGTCTCCCTATGGTCATGGCTACCATCTAAGGTCAACTCCGTTGATGGTAGGCTGAAAATCTCTTCTTCATCTTCTTTTTTGTTTTTAAAATAAGAAAAGAACACTAAAAATGGTAAGTTAAGCGAATACTGAACGGCTATAGCTGCTGTCGTATAGACGAAGACTTGACTCCCGGCAGGCGAGAGATGCTGTCGAAGTGCACTTGACAGCAGAAGAAAATGAACTGAGGCAGTTAGAGGGTTGATGCCAAGATAGCCTATACCGTGCGAGCTAGTCTCGAGGCACCACGCATGCTTGGTCCTATCCCAGCGCCGGCCCTCCTGAAGATTTTTCGCTCCGCCATAGTCCCATTAGTGTGAATCAGTGGTGGAGACTTTTAGTCCAGGAAGATCTGTGTGGGTGTGGCACAGAACACGAAAAAGTGCACCTCGACCAACTGGATGACGAGCGCGTGGATCCCCGACGCCCGAAGCCCCGAAGTCAGCCCAGAACCAGCCCTGCAGCTCCTGGAGAACGTGCCATTGGCTGCTAGGCCATTCCCCCTTGGAAGAGAGGGACCCTACTGGTAAAGGGTTTCCAGGTAAGCTGCAATTGGGGCTGGTAGTAGTAGTGGCGGGGGTCAGAGGGTGGTAGGGAAGGCGATGGCGCTCTGAAGGAGTGGCCGGTCAGGGCGTAGAGGGAGCAGCATAAATAGAATCAACAAAAACAAACAAATAAAAAAAAAAAGATAATGATACAGGGACACCTACATTATAAAGGCAGTGTTGTCGACATGCATGTAGGAACATCAATGTGGAAAACCCCAACTAGCAAACATTTCCAGATGGTCCTTATGATGATGGCTAACAGTTCCATAAGCACAGCTCCATGGAGTGAGAGTTACCTACCGTAATTCTTGATCTTCCTATATATCTATACCATTCATCACTGGTGGGTTATATGCAGGAGGTGCTATGACCCATGGGAGCTTACTTAGCTTAGAAATTTTTTTCTAGGGGAGGAGCCGGAGGCTGACGCACAGCGTGCTGCTCAAAGGCTGGCCAGTAACAGACGCCGACTCCTCCCTCACCTCAGTTCTATCTGTTAGAGAGAGTGGAAAACAGATATAGAGAAGAATGAGGGCGAGGCAAGGTAGGCTGAGTGATAGTAAAAGGAAAAGATATAAAACAGAAAAAGGGAATAAAGCCAACACAAGAGGGAGGGAAGCTACCTGACAGTGTGGTATAGGGGGCCCCCAACCACTGGGCAGACCCAAGGGGGACAGCGAAGTGGAGCGTGGAGAAAGAAAGGAAGATAGAGAAAAAGGAAAGAGAGACAATTCATTTTTTTTTTTTTTTTTTATTTCAGTCTAGGATTACAAATACCTTTGAGCCAGGGCTCTTTTACAAAGGTTCCACGTCATATGGTACAACAATACAACAAGGATGACATTACGACAATCACTTATCTACACATAAACAAAGCTAGAACTAGGGTTGACAAAGGTAGAGAGGAAGGGCAGGAGATGAGAGAGTGAGGGAGGGTGAGGCGGGGCACAGAGGTGTAGTTAGGGGACAGAACTGTAGTTAGAGGAGGGCTGAGGCAGGGGGGAGGGGGAGGGGGAGGAGGGTGCCACCCGGAAGGCACGGTCAAAGAAACAGAGATTAGCAGAGGGTGCCCAGACATCAGCAAGAGTTAAGGATAGTGACCATCACCCAGTCGGTAGGGGTTTGTATACGGTCAGGCTGGCAGAGGCGATAGGTGATTCAGTTATGATCAATGGCAGTCACAGGCACTCGAGGCAGTGAGAGACTTGCGGAGGCTGGATTTGAAAGAGCCAAGCATGGTGGCGGTGGTAATATCACTAGAGAGTCCATTAATCCAGCTCAAAGTTCTAAAGGCAAAGGATCTTTGACCTTGTGTAGTATGGCAGCGGGGAATTTGGAGTAGCTGTGGCTTGGTCCCCCTGGTGTTGCGGCTGCAGTTTCTGGGTTGTAGGAGGGAACAGACTCCAGGAGGTGCAAGGCCCATCAGAATTTTCTTTGCCATCATGCAGGTTGGATATTTTTTTTTATTTTCTAAGTGCAGCCAGTCGGTTTGGGTATAAAGGTCACAGGTGTGAGTAAGGCGCTGAGCGCCTGTGATGAGCCGACAAGCTTTGTTGAGAGAGGTAGTTACACGTTTGAGTGCTGTAGCAGTGGCACAGCCATAGATTATAAGGCCGTAGTCAATGGTGGTAATGATGGCGCTGGATGGCAGCACCCAGTGCTTCGGGGGTAAGGTGTCGCCTCTGTCGGAAAAGCATGCCTAGTCTGGAGTTTGCAGCTTTGGTAACATTATTTATGTGATCAACAGAGGAGAGGTGTGAGTCAAGGGTGATCCCAAGGTATTTAAATGATTGGACCTGTTCCAGAGGGTCACCATGTGTGGTGTTTATCCTTATACTTACTGCGGGTGCTGAGACCATATGGCACCCTGTCCCCTCAGAGATGCTAAGGAACAACCTGGGACCAGAAGGACCTACACTCACTTCTATTCTCACCAATCAACCTGGGGGGTGGAGTTCACAGTGGTCTGCCATCTGGACAATAAGGTGAGATTCAATGTGCATGCTGGAACACACAGCACAGCAGCTTGAAGGTGGAGCTTAACTTAGAGGTCATACTCTTCCAATCCATACAGGATGGGTGCCAAGGTCTCACAAGTCTGTCCCAAAAGGACACGGAGGTGGGGACAGGACCCGCCTTAGGGCAGGAATCCCCTTTCCTCAACCCAAGCCTTTCCACAGAAGGGGCCTAGTTTTATTTTTTTTTTTTTAAACCACCTACTCAGAGCCAGCAGGCATAAAGAGAATGGGTTATCCAAAATGGAGGGGGACCTGACCCAGGTTATCCCAGCCAAGTTAACCAGAATGCGGCAGTCAAGGCTCCAGTAGGAGAAGGGGGAGGAGGTCCCCGGAGCCCAACTCTTCCATGACCCAAATAAAGATCCCAAGTCCAAGGAACCTAGGCCTGAACCTCGACCTCCTCCGAAAAGGAGGGCGGGAGGCCCGAAGGGGGTCCCCATCCGGATTATGAAGAAGGGGCCCTGAGGAGCCCATATCAGAAGAGGATAAGTGCTCCCGCTTGCTCTCGCACTAAGGAGGGTCACTGACGTCTAGCCGAAGGACCAGTGGACTTGGAGGTGCCAGTAAGAATCTGCCCACAACTGACCTCAACTGGAGGGAAAGCAAGCAGGGAGGAGGCACTGCTCAGAGGTTGAGACCCAAGAGGGGACAGTGGGTGGTAAGCAGTGATGAACGGCAAAGCTATACAGGAAGATCAAGAATTATGGTAGGTACATAATTTTCATATCTTCCCTGTATGTATCTTCACCATTCATCACTGGTGGATGAGTACCAAGCTACCCGAAGGGAGTCTGGCACCTTCCTGAGGGATGATTTTCCCTCAGCCTCCTGTGGGGAAGAACACAAGGAGAAGCCCCTATGGGCCTGGCAAGGTCAGCGGCTGGTATGGGCCAGAAGGTGACTCTCGTTGCCTGGGAGAAGGAAGGTGCCCTGCTAATTTCCATCTCACCCTGTGGGAGAAAAAAATGGGCTCCTTGGAAAGGGGAGGCAATCATCCTACGCCGGACCAAGGGTGATAACCTGTATACGCAAAGCCATGCCGTCCGCCTTATGCAGACTGCAGTTCCTGCCACCCTAGAAGCTACCTCGTTAGCGTAGTACAACGCCCTTAACTGGTGCCTTGCTAGTGCTTGGCCACTCGCAGAAAGGCAGATGGCTTGCCTGGTTGCCTCCGAGTCAGGCAGGGTGGCTAGGAGCTGTCCTAGCACCATCCATAAGTGTCTAGCATAGACGGTCATTTGGGCCTGATGGGCTGAAACAGAGGAGGAGACGCATTGTGGAGAAAACCCTCCTCCCCAGTGGTCAAACTCGGCTAAGTCAGACTTGGGGGCATCTCTCAGCCGACAATGCCCAGAGGGGGTATGCAGGAGCTCTATCCCGGAAGTGGGATGAGGCATGGAACCTGGAGACCACTGGGGTGCGCGATACCTGCGCTGACAGTCCCTCGGGGCTGGTGAATGGGAAGAGGGGTTCTACCAGACCTCATGTGACGCCTCCAAAAATGGAACATGCCACAGAGGAATAATGATATTCTCAGAGAACTCCCCAAGGAGACTACGCATCACATGAGCAGGATCGTGACTTGCAAAGTGAGATATATGGAGTTCTTTCAACAACCTCGACAAGAATCTCTGATAGCTGGTGATATTAGTGTCTGAGGACAGATGGACCGACGACTCTACTTCCTCTAGGAAGGAAAACAAGTAAGCATAAGAACTCGATTTAGACTTCGGCGCTGTAGGGGCTTCTGGTCTGAAGATGACCTGGTCCAGAGTCCTTAAGTAGAGAGGAAAAACAGCAGCAGCCGAAGCTCTGCATTGGTCCCAGGTCAAATTGCCCTGCAGGGCCTGAAATGCCCAGGAGCACAGGGGGGACAAGGCAGTGGATCCAAGGGAGGAGGAGAAGTCTGGCGAGCCAGAGGAGGATCCCTACTAGGGCTTGAGAAAGCACAGGCGACCCCTCCCGGGGGGGAGCTGCGCAAAGTGCCAACTGTAGGTCACCCAACAACAGAGGAGCGGCCCAGTGGTTCCCTCAGGAAAAGGCCTCACAGTGAGGCAATCGGGGCCAGTGTGGCCCTTGAGGAAGGCCTCTAGTTCCACCTGATGCAGATCCCCCCACTTAGGAGAGCGAAGGGGTCGGTAGTGCGACTCCTCCTGAGCCACCAGCAGCCCTGGAATATGCCCCCGAGCCACCCCCAGGCCTTCTCAAACCCCCCTCCTTCAAAAAGGGACCTGCCCCATAGCCATCCCTGTGGTACCGACAGAGGGAGTTCTGGGACAGTCCTAATCCCTGGTGAACCGGGCAGGACCCTGAACCCACTCCTGTAGCAGAGTCTGCACCAGTACTACTCCCAGTGCCAACGCCAGACCCAGTACCAAACAAGGCTCTGGGTGTGGTGCCGTTCTCAGACCATGCGCTGTTCTCCTCCTCGGCGCTGGCATCACGAGAGTTCCCTGCACTGCCAACAGCGTCGGAAGACTCTGAGGAGATGGCCCCAAGGGCAGGCCCAGCCAGGGAGGCAGTTAAAGAAGATACTCTGGAACCCGCACTGAGGCCTAGGTGGCGGCGTGACTCTTGAGGCAGGACTCTCAGAGTCGGGTTGCCATTCTGGGTCGTCCTCGTCAGCCCCCTCCAAAGAGGATGAGATGAGGACGACCAGAAGCGAAGTTACTCCCATTACTCTACCAGCTCCGGTGCCGCTGGTGGCATCGGAGGCAGGCCCAGTGTGAACTGAGACCCCGCCCTGCTCACCAACCCCAGAGACAGGGCTGGGAGCCCTGGCGGAATCTGCAGGCACTGCCGAGGGGCCCCACTGGTTTGGATTCACCATATAGCTGCGAAGGCAACACTGGGGGTGGTCACGCCTCCGAGGAGGCGGACGACCGAGAAGGGTGCTCAACCAACCCCCCCGAGGAAGCAGATTGTCCACCTGACCCCTCTGGCAAGCCAGAGGTTCCAGTGGGGCCGGAACCATCCGCAGCCTGCTCCCCACTGATATGTGTAGTATCGGGGGGTGAACCAGGGGAAGGGTCCAACGTTCTTGCCTTGGCATCCCTGGACTGACACCAGCCTCCGAAGGTGGGAAGTTTCTGACCCACCCTCAAAGGTACGTGTTTCGAGGACCTGGCTGTCCATGGAGAAGCACACATCACAGTTGTTCATATCATGTTGAGGGCCCAGGGGAGAGAGGCATTGATCATGGCGATCCGTTATGGAGGTGGACTTGCCACAGGGGCACCGATGCATGGGGGCACGTCTCACCTCTGACTTCAACTTAGGCCCTGGATCGGACATGATCGATCACAAACAAAATTACAGTAAAAGACTCGGCGCCTTAGAAAACAATAAATACAATAAGAAAGGAATGGTCTAACCCATCTGAAGACCTACGGTGTCTAGTAACGATGAACAGAACTTTGGCGACAACTCAAAACTGCAAATTTTACAGTAATGGCTCTTCAGCTCCCATGAGGTACACACTCAATGGCAGACAGAACTGAGGTGAGGGAAAAGTCGCGGCGTTGGTTACTGGCCAGCCCTTCAGTTGCATGCTGTGCGTCGGCATCGAGGGCAGTACTGACCTGGCACCAGCTCTTCCCCTAGAAAAAATTTCTAGGCTAAGTAAGCTCCCGCGAGGTCATAGCACCTCCGGCATATAATCCACCAGTGATGGATGGTGAAGATGCATACAGGGAAGATCTAAGCAATCCCACTGCTGGATGCTGGCTGGCAGAATTTCTCACCCATGTCCATATGTCACAATGAGCTATGTATTAGACACAAGGGGGAATGGGACAAATGACTAAAATATGTGTGTGTGCGTGTGTTGTGTAGCTAGCTGTCTGTCTGTCTGTCCATCCATATGCAGACAAAGACAGGAGGGGGCTTACCCTTACAGCCAGCCTGAATAAAGGTAAACACAAATTGCAACTTTAGACCCTCTAAGATTTACATTACATTGCCATTCAAATAAAATATAAAAAAAGAAATGGTAAAGGATTTGTAAAGTATTAGCAAGTGCTATAATTGCCTAATTATGGATGGAAACACAGCAAGCACAATTACAGTAACATCGGGGCAGATTCATTAATACCACAGTGATGGCAGTACAAGATTCTCACTTTAATTTCATTTTGAAGGCAGTCAGTAGGGACTGGCTGTTTGAAAAAAAGTGATGATTAAGGTGAAGTCCCCCCTCCCCCCAGCAACTGATTTAACAAGTACACACTCTCCCCTGAAGGGATGTTATTGAGCAGGCAGAAAACACCACCAGCACAGCAGAATCCATCTGGCAGCCAGGTCACGAGAACAGCATACATTCCTGTGTAAAAAAAGGGGAGAGAACATATACAGCAGCTGAGCACAAAAGTCATCTAAAAACCAAAAGGGAACGTAACCAAAATGTCAGTGTGAAAAACAGCTTCCGAGTGCGACATACTGAATTAATACGTGATAAACCCAATTTATGACAACAACAATAACGAAAACAACTCTACCCAAATCCAAGTTTCAGGCACGGTGAACAACCACACTAGTATGTGATTAGCAGCAGAAAGACTTCCATCTCCATTACATAGCAGTTATGCAGAGTATGCGACATACAATCAACCAAAAAAAAAAAAAACGTCGACAAGAAGATCAGGAGGCCGTTTATCGACAAGGCCAAGGTTGGCCCAAGGGGCCTTTGTCCTTGGATACAGTATCAGAATACGACGGGCCACCAGAAGCTTATAGACGCCAACGGACAAGACGCCTTACCTTCAAAGAAGAAGATTTGCTTTTCTCTCTGTGCTTGTGTTTGAAGTATGCTTACGCAAGGACTGGGAAGCCTGAGAAGTCGTTGACGGAGGACGAGAATGAACCTCCTGCTCGAGGAGAGCAATTTTCTGTTCCATTAGGTATGACTCGAGTTCTTGCAGTCGTCGACGACGTGTGGCTTGATTTAAGTCCTGGAAGTGAGCACAGGAAGAAATGGTATGAGCAGCCCCCAGACAACGAACACAAAGAGAATGAGTATTGTATCTGTAGATTTTCCAGCCACAAGTGCACTTTCGAAATGACGATTCCGAATTAGACATCTGCAAAGATTGGTGGGGGGGAGAAATGAACAGAGATCCATTTCGCCTTCGATTTCCAAGTTGATGGCAGTGTTGATACACTTGAAGCCAAAGCATCTCGTGCAGCGAGCTGAGAGACGGCAGGAAAAAGAATTGAGGCCACTAGGGGCCACCCATGTATTTACAGAAGTAAACGTGATGACATCATTGGGGGCAGCCCTCAGTCAGCACTGCTAGTGAAAGCTACCGTCGACTAGAGTGCCCTCTGGTGGATACCCAAGTGTATTACCTGCTACAAGAGACGCCCTCGAAGAAGAGTCTACCTTCCTAATAGTCAGGGTAGGGATGGGGGAGAAGTCAGCTTATAAAGTGACATGATGCAGATTTCAGTCGACAACAGACCTCTTTGGTGTCTGTGTGCATCTATATATAAATAATATGTATTCATTGCAAAAACCAATGTTAATGCACCAGTTAGGGTTCAGTTAGAAACATAGAAACATAGAAGTTGACGGCAGATAAGGACCGCAAGGTCCATCCAGTCTGCCCATTTCCTTTTCTACCTTATAAATGTGCCATCGGCCTTTGCTCTGTCAGTGACCTATCTATTCATACTCATTTGTATTGCTCCCTTATGCCTATCCCATGCCTGTTTGAAGCCCTGCACTGTATTCATAGCCACCACTTCTTGTGGTAAGCCATTCCATGCATCCACCACCCTTTCTGTGAAAAGAATTTCCTCACATTCCCCTTAATCGGCCTCCCTCTAATCTCATGCTGTGTCCTCTTGTCCTGCTATTTTTCTTATATTTAAACATGTTAGACTCTTTTCACCTTGTTTATGCCCTTAAGGTGTTTGAATGCCTCGATCATATCACCTCTCTCCTCCTTTGCTCAAGGGTATACATATTGAGCTCCGTTAATCTGTCCTCATATGTCTTCTGATGCAGTCCCTGCACCATTTGGTTGCCCTTCTCTGGACTGCCTCAATTTGGTTAATGTCCTTGTGAGGTGTGGCCTCCAATACTGCCATGTACTCCAGATGGGGCCTAACCAGTGTCTTGTAAAGAGGATTATTACCTCCCTCTTACGACTTGTGATATTTCCTACTAATACACCCCAACACCCCTAGCCTTACCTACTGCTTTAGAGGTCTGCTTGATGATTTTAGGTCATCAGTGATGATGATGCCCAAGTCTCTTTCTTCCTTTGTGACTGCTAGCAACTCCCTCCCAGCCTATAAGTAGCTTCAGGGTTTCTCTTCCCTATGTGCATGATTTTGCACTTCTTTGCATTAAATCCCAGTTGCCACTCTTCTGACCATTCTGCTAGTTTATCCAGATCTCTTCTCATTCTGCCCACCCCATCTGGATCATCTACTCTGTTGCAGATCTTGGTGTCATCTGCAAACAGACAAGCCTACCCTCTAGTCCATCTGCTAGGTCACTAATGAAGATGTTGAATAGGACTGGCCCCAGGACTGATCCTGAGGTACCCCACTTGTGACTTGCATCTCTTCTGACTGTATACCATTTACCACCACTCTCTGTTTTCTGCCAGTCAACCAGTTTGCCACCCAGTTGACCAACTTCTGACCCACCCTGAGCCTACCTAGCTTATTTATCAATCTTCTATGTGGAACAGTGTCAAAAGCTTTGCTGAAGTCAAGGTAGGCGACATCAACTGCCCCCCTTGGTCCACCACTCTGGTTACCCAGTCAAAGAAATCTATGAGATTAGTTTGACAGGACCTTCCTTTTGTAAACCCATGCTGTCTTGGATCCTGTGCTCCTATGGATTCCAGGTGTTGCACTATCCTTTCCTTAAGGAGTGCTTCCATAATCTTGCCCACTACTGAGGTAAGACTGACCGGTCTGTAGTTCCCTTCCTCCTCCCTGCTACCACTCTTGTGGAGTGGGATCACATGAGCCCTTCTCCAGTCTTCTGGGACCTCTCCTGTGCTCAGAGACTCACTAAACAATTCTGCTAATGGCTCTGCTAGTTCCTCCTTTAGCTCCTTAAGTACCCTGGGATGTATGCCATCAGGTCCCATTGCCTTTATCTGAACCCAACTCCCCCCCGCTGCAAAAGTTAAAAACATTAGGATTTTGGGTCTCCTGAGTCTTGGCAAATCAAAGGGTGGGGGGTCTTACATGGGGTTGTCAGTCCTAATGCTCACCCCTCCCCTGAGCAAACAACTTCAGATGTGATTGGTTATCTTCAGGCAGGGCCCACAGGGTCCTGTGTAAAGAAAGCTACAACAGATATTGTTTGCAACATGTGGCAAGGCATACTTATGTACCTTTGAAGAGTGGATCAGTATTAGGCAGTGGCTTAGAGCTGTACCTTGTGTTTCGGACATGAAGCTATGGGCTGGGGGAGCATTAGGGTTCACAACCCCAAGGAAGACCCCGCCATTGACTCACCATTACTTAGGAGATCCAAAGCCTAATGTTTTTTCCTTTTATTGCTTGGGGTGGTGTTGAAAACCCTAATGCCACATTTCCTTACATTTGTTGCTTTAAGCTGACCCCTAACTGATGCATTAACACAGTTTTTGCAAGGAATTTCCTTTCTTTTTGAGTTAGCAGAATCGTATCCTCATTCATGCGGGTCCGGGACACTGTTTCCATGCATGTGTATACATGGAGACATGTCCAAAAATGGAGATCATCAGGCTGCAGAAACACAGGACCCTCTGGGCACTGCAGCTACAGATGCAGACAGGCAAAGCCCTCCAGGCCATGCACCAACTGAGGAGTCCGTGTCGGCGCAGAAGCAGAGGGCCTTCCCGGCCTTGCACTTCTGATCATGTCTCAAGTATGTTTCTACAACAGTTCATGAGGTAGGGTCATAAAAAGCACATGTTAAAAATGTGGCCTTGAAATCTTCAAAAGTGGCAGTTATTAGCAAAAGTCTTGATTCTTTCATGAGCAGATATTTCTGTTTCATGAGCCAGCAGTATTGTTTTGTAAGGATCACGAAAGAAAACTGTTGGCTCATGAAGCAAGATTCTGAGAAAAACTAAGTCCAAAACCTTGTTTCGTGAGCCCCCTTATTGTTTTGTGCGATTTTCATGAGCTCATGAAACAAGAATCTGACAAAACCGAAGTCCAAAACCTTTGTTTCATGAGCCAAAAATCTTGTTTCGGGAAACCCAGTTTTTGTTCCATGAGCCTCACGAGACAAGAAAATCCATGCACGAAATAAACCTAGCTAAGGATTTTGAGGATGTCCCAAAAAGACATTTCAGGGTAGTTTTTCCAAAAACTAAGTCCAGAATAGAGCTAAATGGATCCCATTTAGCTAGATTTGTGTGTCTGCATCTCTCCACGGCATCATTTTTATGTTTTTTCCAAGAATAATTTTTGGGGGGGTGCATGGAAACGGATGGCCACCATATGAAAAAAGAATTTCACATCACAAAATATGAATCTTTTTTTGTAAGCAGGAATTTTCATTTCGTACGAAACAATCCTCTGAAAGAACCTGAGCAGGCTCACAACTTAAATTTCACATCCTTATAACTCGGGAATGGATTACTATTTTTTCACCAAACTAATGAAAGGCACCATTCTAGGGCAAGCTCTTTGTACTCTGAAAATTTTAGAACAAAATTCCAACCATCTGGGCTGTAGATGCGAGTAATAAAACAGCAACCCCCATTTTTCATCTTTTTGCACTATCTGGATCTCAAAATCCAGACGGACATCTCTGACCAGTACGAAACTTGCCAGATGAAGAGATCTTGCCTCCCAGACCACGCATGCCACATTTTGTGCAATTCTGCTGAACAGGGGTGAAGCTATTAAGGTGTAAACTTAGGGGTTTAATATGAAACAGCCTACTCAACCCTAACTACAGGGGTGCTACTGCCCTGGTGCCAGAATCTGTGTATAAAGTCTTACACCTGTGGCTGAAGAAGTGCAGGTCCCTTAGAGGCCTGTGCTTTTGCAGACAGAAGTTTTGTTACAATTTTGGATCATGGATTTTGTGGCTCCAACGCTTCTGCAACCAGAGGTCAATGTGTATGTCTTAGTGCATTCGAGTACCTGAGACAACAGGAGCACTGGCCCCTTACAGGCCTGTACTTCTCAGACAAAAGAACTCTTGTAATTTGGGTATCATGGATTTGTATCTATGGCTGCAGGGGCCTGCGCTTCTGCACACAGAAGCACTGTTGTTATTCAAGTATCCAGGATTTCCATCTGCAGCAACAAATGAGTGTGTATGTCTTGTGGTGCGCATGCCGCAGATATAAATTAATTTATTTATTTCAAAAGTTTCATCAGGAAAGACATTGAGCTGAATAGCAGCTCGATTTCAGATGCTCCGGGGTGGGGGGAGAGAGAGAAGGGTCATGAGTAACAATAAGAGCATAATTAACATAGCAGGAAGGAACAGAACTAAACATCAAAAACAAGCTGCAATAGATGGGCATTTAGACAAAGTATAATTGGCTAAGCATCACAGTCAAGCTACAACAGACAAAGTAGTATGTACAATGGCATGGGATACAGCAGAAATGTATCGAGGAAGGTACCATAAAGGTGATACTGAAAGCACAGAGTGCAATAAATGTAGACAGTCGTAGCAAAGATATCATGAGGAAAACAGGAAAACAATGAAGAGTGCAGCTGGAGAAGAAGAAACTGGGAGATTGTAGCAGGGGTTAGGACAGGGAGTTGGGGGGAGACAAGGTGGGGGTGGAGGTGAAGAAGTGGAAGGCTGGGAAGAGAGAACGGAGGCAAGGATCAAGTGCAGCTGCAAAAATGATAAATGAATTTGAGGAAAAGAGAGAACATAGGGAGGAGGCAGAGTGGACAGAAAGGGGAAGACCGTTTCAGAGTTTGGGGAACAGGTAGGAAAAGGTAGCCAGACCAGCTGAGGATGCAATAGAAGGGAGTGCCTAGGATCAAAACCAAGCGTTTCGAAGGGTGTAGTGAGAAGGGGGGGGGGGAGAAGCGATGTAGGAGGGGGAAGAGAACCTAGCCAGTATTTCGCTACAGAGGAGGAACAATGAGCGAGGCACCCGGCTTGAGGGAAGGGAGAGGGAGAGGGAGGTATAAAGGCAGGGGGATGCAACCATGGTTCCTGTACAGGCCCCCCTAGTGTATGATGTAGGTTTTTATGGATGGCATTCACATGTCCAGAAAAGCTGTGGTGTTGGTCGAGCCAGACACCAAAGTACTTAAAATTTTGCCTGAAGGTAACACATCAGTGCTACTGCATTTGTGTAATCTAAAAACAGTTTTATGTTGTTTGTCTTTCCTGATGATGGCTGTCTTTGATTGTGTGGGCTTGCCCTTTTGCTGCATGGTGGAGTGGGGAATTAGGGTGAAAACCCTAATGCCACAGTTCCCTACTTTTGTTGCTTTAAGCTGAACCCTAACTGATGCATTAATGCAGCTTTCTTCAATGAATGAAGACAGACAGATATATAAAGACAGACAGACAAGGTACCCTCAACCATCCTAATGTGTTATATAAAACAAACTCTAGTAACGTGTTCTGTACTCAGAAAATAATGCTTTCAAGGGCAGCTAATAAGGTAAGCAGTGTTCACAGAGGGTTGTGCTGGAAAATTTCTCTTCATGCCCAATGTCGCTGCCCTATGGTGTTCCCCAGGGCTCGGTCCTCTCGCCCATGTTGTTTGCAGTGTATATGCTGCCACTGGGTGGGATCATTAAATGGTATGGGCTGGGATTTCATGGGTATGCAGGTAACACCCAGCTGTACCTGTCTTTTGAAACATAGAATTTGATGGCAGATAAGGACCGCTTGGCCCACCCAGTCTGCCCATTTCCCTACCTAATGGATAAGCTGCAGATCCTAGTTAACCTGCAGCCTACTTCTTTCTACCCCTACCACCTAGAATTGCCTTATGACTGTCCCATGCATGCTTGAATTCAACCACTGTTTTTGACTCCACAACCTCCTCCAGAAGGCCGTTCCATGCATCCACAACCCCTCTTGCATCCAGGACATTGGGTGCCGTCGATGTGCTTAAGTGCTTGGCCGACCAGGCCGAGATCCAGGAATGGATGTCATCCAGTTGGTTGAGGCTTAACCTAGACATGACCGAGATATTGGTGACTGAACTAGGTTGAAGGAGAAGAGTGGCAGCTGCCAGGACTGAGATTGGGCTCTGTCTTGGTTCGTCTAGGTTTAGCACTGCCACTAAAGGTGCAAAATTTATTTATTTGGAAATTGGTAACTGGGAAAGGCACACTGAGCTAATGTCCATTTCCAGGTGCGACCTGGGAGAGAGGGAAGAAAGGGGAGAACAATTATTCAGTGTTACAGTAGGTCAAGCAGTGCAGTTACAATGACAGTGACAAACTGCAAACATTGAGAATAGAACAAAAGATCACTGAGTGCAGAACAAACAAAAGATCAAAGTCTTAAATTGTAGAGGGCAATAAAATTAGCTTATGGTAAAGCTGTCCATGTGGACAAGATCAATGTAAAGTGGATAGTGCCTGCAGGAAAGGCAGCTTGGCTTACGCTATGAGCATGGGTCAAATAGGCAGCTAACATTACCCACAGAAGTGCCAAAATCATGCAATGGTTCGGGGAGGGAAGGGAAGTTGGTGGAGTTATGTAGGGGAACATGCAGCATGCTGGCAGGTGCAGGGAGAAGTTTAAGTTGGTGCCTAATGGAGGGAAGTGACGGGGAAGAGAGAGAGAGACAGAGGAGGGTAGCAGGTTCTGGAAGGGAGAGGAGGTGACAGGAGATGAAAGTGCGAATCAAGGTATATTTCAAGGCTTCAACCAATGAAAGTCCAAACTCCCCTTGACCAGTGAGGGCACACAAACTATAAACATACCAGTTTATTACAGAAGGAAGATTACTGGCCCATGGACCCCCAAACAATCAGCTCAGTGGAAATCTGGTCACACCTTTTTCTATATTCCTCTCCCAAGTTTTCTGGGTTCAATAACAATCTGAAACTTACATCAGTATAGTACCGTATATGGATTCCTCCACACTCAACCCCTCTTATCTGTACTCTTCTTAATCTCCCACCTCATTTTCCTATTTATGGGCTTCACTAAAATACCAACAGCTTAAAATCTGGTTCTCTTTCAGTTGGCATCCATCTATATCCCCCGAGGCTGAAAATAGGCAAAAATTGTCTAGTCCTCCTTCCCGGTCAACAAAAACTAAATTAAATAAAAAAAAATAATAAATAAATATATCTTGGGTGCAGTTTATTTCCCAGGAATAGCTCACAATTCAGCAGCATTACATCATTCCAAGTTGTGCCCTGCTTTTAGCCACATTTACAGTTGCTTGAGGGCAGGGAGGTAGAATGATTTCCTGAAGGTCATTCATTTGAGCCAGGGCCTGCAATGGGAGTCAAACCCTGGGATCTTCCGTTTTTGACAAGTATCTTTCCCCACTGGACTACTACTGCAGTTTGTGTACAGGCTTTGTAAACCAGAGAACATGCATGCAACAGCTGCGGCCACTAGACACCACAAAACAAAAACGCATCAGCTTAAGGAAGGGGCCCATTTTTTGTTAAGGGCGATCACTACAGCAATGTTTCTTCTGGTGGCCACTATGACTACCAAATGAAAATCTACCTGGCCAAAACGAAATTTCAGGTGTGGTGGTCATCCTGGACAAAGGGTTGACACTTGAGTCTTAGGTATCAGCAGTCGTCCAGAGTGGCTTTTTCCATCTGCGGAACATCAGCTGGATTATCCCTCCTGAAGACCTAGTGACACTGATATGTGCCTTTGTGACGTCCTGGCTTGACTACTGTAATGCTCTTTACCTCAGTGTCGGTGGAGGTATGCTGTAGCACCTGCAGCTGGTGCACAACGCAGCTGCTAAGTTGCTGACCAGCCTTTCCAGGTTGAGTCACGTCTCCCCGGCACTGCATGAACTGCACTGTGTGCTGGTAAAGTCATGCATCTCCTTTAATGTTGGTCTTCTAACTTACAAGATCCTATATGAGTCAAGTCCTGGCTATCTGTTAGAGCTCCTCCAGCCTTACATGCTCTCGTCCTATCTTCGCTCCAATGAGGAGGTCCTCTTAGCTGTAACCGAGGGCCAGTCCAGGCTTAATACCTTAGATAACCAGGCTTTTGAGGTAGCTGGCCCAGTTTTATGGAAATCCCCCCCAAGGGCCCTCGGAGAGGTAGGAAAACATTTCCGTTCCAGAAAGCCTCTGGGGATTGACTTAACCTCATTAGTTGCCATCCCTGATTAGTTTTATGTTTTTTTTTTTTTTTTATCATTTAATGCATACGTTATCCATTGTTTTTATATTTATACTGTTATGATTATGCACTGTTCTGGAAGGTGCCCTGAGCCTCCAGGGAAGGGTGTCTATATAAATAAAATCTAGTATTAATAATAACAACGACAACAATCATCAGACTCTCACCAAGCTTTCATCACTGTGGCTTATTACTCCATTAACTCCTTTTGAAGGCATTATTTCCATGTGCACCACACTTTCCTAACATTTTATATAAAATATATATATATATATATATATATATATATATATATATATATACAAAAATGAGGTAAAAAAAAGCTTACCAAATCAAACAACTTCATTGATTAAAACAGTCCTTTGTGACTACACACTAACCCTGGGAGGATAGTGGAATCAGCAAATAAAAGACCAGAGCTTATAAAAACTAACATATACTGGGAATCTCCCACTGCGTCAGCCCTGCTCTGATATCAGCTGCAAGGGATTCTGGAATTTCTGGTTATAGCAAATGTTGCTTGGAAGTCAACAGAATTAGCCTATAGAGAATAATGGATACAGACTCATCAGTAACAAGCTGGTTAGTATATCGAGAGGTTGAAATGGCGACATTAAGAACCTCGAGAGCGAGGCTCGAGAAGTTCTGTTGACACTGGCTACATCGATATGTACTGGCCAGCTTGTTACCGATGAGTCGGTATCCATTGTTTTTTATAGTGAATGATGCTGAAAACAAACAAAAAAATAATTAACTCCACTGTGCCGCTTTCCTTTACACCGCTACTGCCGCTTCCAGGCTGTCACGCGCATGCGCTAGCGCATTCAATATTGTTATGATGTATTAGCAACTTAGCTATTGCAGCATAACAGCTACGATGACGTAGCTACTACAGCAGAACAATCTTTTCAAAGTGATGGATTTTAGTTAATAACATTCCATCATTCACTATGATATATCTACTGAACTGCAGTAAACAGTAAGTAAAAAACATGCTTCTATACACAAAGTGCAAATTGAGACCAGGCCTACACTTGGGTATGTGACTCTTACTGCTGTCTGTCATCGAGGCATAGGTCAGGAAGCATAGGAAAACCAGGAAGAGCAGTTATAGAATTTCCAAGCAGCATTTTATTATTTTCAATAACAATAAAAAATTGTACAGAATGTTTTTTAAACATAGGCAATTCAAACAAAACAAAGTCCTTCCTCGGAGAGTATTTCTAATTCTAAGTTTCAGTCTCTCTCGCTCTCCCAACAATATTGCTTTCTTTTTATAAGAAGTCTTAGCCTGGCAATTAATTTCTACATCCTGCGTTCCTTAAGAGACATTCTGTTTTCACACACAAAATGTAACAGCATTTTTTTTTTTCCAAATAGGTTTTTACCTCCTTCACCCTTAGATGCCCCTTCTGACTAACCCCCCCCCCAGCCCTGTCACCTTGGTACTGCTGGGACTTACCTTCCAGAGTTCTGCCCGGTTGCCGGGTGTGGAGCCTGTGGACGGTCAGTGGTCATTCAAAGCTGGGGGATTTTTCCTCCATTTCTCCCTTCCCTGTTGCTGGGGCGCACACATCAGACGTGTGTACATGAAGGCGTATGCACGTCCACGGACGTTCTGCAACACCCTCCCTTCCTTGTTTGCCCAGAAGACCCGCATTACCCTCGGGCCTCCACCCAGGGGTAATCATTCGGCGCGAGCACCAATCCTCCCTCCCTGGAAGAGAAAAACAGTCCTTCAGATGCTCGATACTCTCCCTCCCCCACTGACCCCTAGCATCCCACCCGCACGGCAACACCGGTCACCAGCATGGCAGGAGATAAGGCACAGATGCCTCAGCCCTCCACGCCACTGGGCCAGCTCACACACAAAATTTATCAGCGTTCTTGACAGTTTCTTTCCTGCAGGTGAACAAAATAGAACATGGTGTCCCAGAACTAATCTCCCGTTGACAACTCTGCAAAAGAGTTTGTGGAGGTCAAACTGCATCTCAGAGTTAACCCTCTGAGTTCCAAATAGCTTTTTGCAGTCACTTCAACAATACACATATACAGTACATTAGCAAACAAAGAGATCAGAGTTTCATATACAGATTCACGTAAAGATTCACATATATTTTTATAACCGCAGATACGCAAGAGGGGAAAAAAGAAACAGCAAGTGAAGGTAGAGAGATAGCAGGAAGCGGAGAATTGTGAGACCATCAAAGCGATCAGTTCCTAGGTCTCACAAGAAAACTGACTGCACAGTCAGACACACAAGAGATAGAAAAGGAGAGGATAGAACAGATCCTTGTGTTTAACTCTTTCTGCATAACAAATGGGATAGGGTCTTATTCAACCTTGTCACATTGTCCCATTTAAGGAAAGTTTCTTTAATTTGGATACAGCTGGGAAGCAGTGTATTCTGCTAATTAGAGCTACTGGAGAGTGGATGTTTTCCTTCAGGCTGCTTTTAACCAGATAAAAATGGTTACTTTTACTTCATTTTAGAGCACCACATGTACACTTTTGGTGAAATTAATCTTACTGTGCCTTTGTATGTGTTTTCTGTTGTGTGAAATTGCATTTTCAAATGATTTATTTATTTTAATTAGGCCTATTCTGTGAGCAGGGGAATCACTGATGCATTTTGAGGTTTGAGTTTACTGTAAGATGTGTCTGGATGGATTTCAGGCCTCTTTAGCCAGATACTGCCCTTGTCACCTGTATCTTCTGAAGCTTTGCAATATATATTTTTTGAGACTTTTGTTTGTGGTGGGAGGGGGGTGGAATGCATGTTATGACTGACTTATTTGTAGTCATATTCCTAGATGTTTTGCTTGCCATGTATGTTTTAAAGCAATTTTGTGCCGGGGAGGGGGCTGTGATTCTTTCAATGGCATGTTGACTTTGTAAGCATTAAGACATGCCAGGATGTCTGATTATGGGGAATAATTCCATGGATAAACTGTGCTATTTTGAACAAGGCACTTGCGCGAATGCCTTTCAATATATGACAGTAAAGGGCAATCATACCTCAAGGGCAATTATTCCTTATAACCACACCCCTCTGAGTATCTTTATGCACTTACAACATGTTGAGAAAAATTTCATGTTGAAAAACTGACCAGAACACAGGTTTTTTATTCTTCCAAATAAGAGAACTTTCTTTTTAACACTTGGGAACTAAAGTAGTCCCGGATGAGAACATTTTTTTTTTTTTTTTTTTTAAATAAGAATCACAAAACCTTTTTTCCACAAAACTATTGCTTTATTTCATACATCATTTCCTTGTAAGTTCAGTTGTCAGTGATTTCCACTGAGAAGTGAAAGGAGCTTTGTTTCCCTGTGAAGGCCTTGGTGGCTGGGGTAAGTTACTCCTTCTGTTGGCAAATCGGACTGAGTGGGAGATAGGGGTTTTGTTTCCTTGTTATGGACAGGGTATGCTGTTTTTGGCATAGTCTGCAGGCTGGTGTGCTGATTTTTTTAATGTGGTGTTCATGATGCGGTCAACACAGGGAAAACTAGTACAGGAATGTAATTACAGGCTAGTAACTGCATGCCATTTTTTGGTGTTTTAGCCTATCAGACTGCTCGGATTCTTGTAAATTTTTCTCAGAATGTTTTAAGCTGATACAATCGATAATGCCCCAAAATGCTAACTATCCAAACTAGATGCCCTGTTAAATGCCCCCTGCCGAGTCATCCTTTGATGCCCTATCCGGACTATCACTGCACGCTATATTACTGTATGAACTGGCCCTCTTTGAAGGATAGGCGTGTGCAGCATCTAACACTCTATGGGTTCAAATACTGGCTCAATAAACTCCTCAATGATCTGTGTACCCTGCTCACTCCCGCTGCCCCTTCTAGCCACAACCTTCACTACCATACTGTAACAGTTTCCTTACTCCCAGGTGCAAGCAGAAATCTGGCCAACCTGCCCTCTGTCACAGACTCTCAGGTTTTGGATAACCCTGCCTCGCATAGCAGTCTGCTCAACAGTAAAACCTCTGCCGAACAGTTCATCAAGCTTCTAATTGCATCCTACTGTGAATGCACCCGACTGCTTCCTGTTCATTTTGACCATGGTTGCGCTTGCTCTGGATTTCCCTCTCACTGATGTTTAGGCCTTTTCTTGTAAATATGTAAATCCTTGTACAGTTGTTTTTTATATTATTTTTCATATTATTCATTACTTCTTTTTTCTTTGGACGATCCCCTACATCTTCCACACAAGTCACATCTGTAAATAAGATTTTATGTTGTACATCTGTCTTTTTACCTGCAGAAACTATTCTAATAAATAATAAACTGTGATCCTGACACGCTGTAGTCTCAATTATTGAACCCCTGGTCGTGAAGTCCCACGTGACAGGTTTCCTAAACTTTCTTTATTGCATTTTAATAGTATTCCATCAAACACATTTAAATGTAGAGGTGAAATGTATTATGTTACCCTATAGGATCAACGTTACAACCAAGAAGTCCTATAGCACCTCTCCCACTCTTTCACATCACTGGAGGTGCAATACTGAAAAGTTTAAGTCCATAAAGTGCCCAAGAAACCCTATGATCCCACATGGCACCAGTCAAATATCTGCCAAAACGTTCCTTTAATAACAAAGATTACCAACAAATTAATACTAGTGTAGTGCCCAACTCCATAAGTTTGATTTCATATATTACTGCAAGAAACTTTAGGAACTCTTCGAGTTTAAACATGCAAGAGAATATACTTTATAACGCCCTGGAACTCCAGGCTACATTTCATGAACAGTAAACGCCAACAGTAAAATCAGTATTGCATTACTAGACTGTACTTAGCTTAAGTGTCATTCTTACGAGCACCTGACTCAGTTAACTGAGCTTAGCTGTTAAATATATTCTCCTGACGCACAGAGGCTATATTGCTACATGAAGCCACACAAGGGTAAAGGAGCATGGAGGTGGGAAATCAGAAGCACATGTAGTACCATCTTCACCATGCAGTCAGACACCCAAAATAGTATCACAGAAAAGCAACATATGCCCGCATCGACCCTGCCAACTCCAAAACCCCAGCTGTCCTCCACCCCAAGTTCAGCCCCGGGACTGAACCAATTAATACCAGAACTGCATTATTCACAAGGGTATGAATACTGTGCAGTTCAGTTACATATACAGACACAGTGAAATAGCTTTCAATTACTTAACCCTTAGGCTGCCAACAGAATTAGGACATATAGGAATTCTGGACTGATACATCACTCCGTAGCACAGCAAGAGTGCCATGTTCGACTTGGCTTCTTACATTCGGGCTGTACACTCCCTCCTTATTTTGTCAGTTAATAGTGGATTTTGAGTCTGGCAGGCAAAAGATGATAGTGATTTATGCCCCATTTCCTTAGTGAAGTCCTGACTCCATCAAAGCCCTTCCGTCTAGCTCTTGTGCTGTAACTTAGGTCTGGAAACATAGAATTTGACGGCAGATAAGGACCACTTGGCCCACCTAGTCTGCCCATTTTCCTACCTAACAGATAAGCTGCAGATCCTAGTTAACCAACAGCTTACTTCCTCCTACCCCCCACTAGGACTGCCTTATGCCTGCCCCATGCATTCTTGAAGTCCCCCACTGTTCTTGACTCCACGACCTCCTCAGGGAGGCTGTTCCATGCATCCACAACCCTCTCAGTGAAAAAATAGTGCCTCACATTACCTCTGAGCCTTCCCCCCTCTATCTACAAATTGTGCCCCCTTGTTCTTGCACATCTCTTTTTCTGGAAGATGCTACCCTCTTGGACTTTGTTAATTCCCTTGAAGTACTTGAAAGTTTCTATCATGTCCCCTCTCTCCCTTCTTTCCTCAAGGGTATACATATTAAGCTCCTTTAGTCTTTCTTCGTATGTCTTCTGGTGCAGATCCTGCACCATTTTGGTTGCCCTCCTCTGGACAGCCTCCACTCTGTCTATGTCTTTGTGGAGATGGGGTCTCAGAACTGCACACAGTACTCAGATGGGGTCTCACCAACTGTCTGTACAGAGGGATAACAACTTCCTGTTTTCTACTATTGATGCCTCTTCCTATGCATCCCAGTATCCCCCAGCCTTCCTTACCTTCTCCACACTGCTTGCCCACCTTTGGGTCATCTGATATAATTACCCCAGGTCCCTTTCTATTTTTACTGTTGTCAGTATCTCACCCCCACTGTGTCGCTTCCCCTGGGTTTTTGTTTCCATGTGCATTACCTTGCACTTCTTTACGTTGAATCTGAGCTGCCATACATTTGACCATTCCTCCAACCTTGCCAAGTCCCTTCTCATCCTTTCCACTCCATCTTGTGTATCAACCCTGTTGCAGATCTTTGTGTCATCTTCAAAGAGACATACTTTCCTTCCAGTTCCTCTGCAATGTCACTTATAAAGACATTAAAAGGACCGGTCCAGTACTGAACCTCAAGGGTACCCCGCTAGTAACCCTCCTTTCTTCACTGTGTACTCCATTTACTACTACCCTTTGCGCCCTGTTGTCTAGCCAATTTTTATCTAGGCTACCACCTTGGGACCCACCAAGGCTGGCTATCTTGTGTATTAATCTTCTGTGGACTGTATCAAATGCCTTGCTAAAAATCTAGGTAGGCCATGTCCACAGCTCCTCCCTGGTCTACTACTTTGGTCACCCAGTCAAAGAAATCTATTAGATTCGTCTGACATGACCTTCCCATCGTGAATCCATGCTGCCTTGGGTCCTGTGCCCCACTAGCCTCTAGGTACTCAACAATTCTTTCCTTCAGAAGTGATTCCATCATTTTCCCTACCACTGAGGTCAAACTAACTGGTCTGTAGTTTCCTGCCTCTGTCCTGCTCCCACTTTTGTGAAGAGGAATCACATCTGCCCTCCTCCAGTCCTCGGGTACCACCCCATCCTCCCATGATTTGTTAAAGAGAGTAGTCAGCGGTGTCACTAGTTCTACCTCTAGTTCTTTTAGAATTCTTGGGTGAATCCATCAGGCCCCATTGCTTTGTCCACCTTCAATTTTATTAGTTCTTTCAGAACCCTTTCTTCTGTAAATGGACTGGTATCAACCCCGTCTTCAGAGTGTTTCTCTTGTTTGGTTTAGGTAACTCCCCTTCTCTTCCTTTGTGAATACTGAGCAGAAATATTCGTTCGGTATTCCCTGCTTTTCACTGTCACCCCTCTACCCACATTCCCTCCCTTTATTAAGCTTCAGTATCCCTCCTTTGGTCTTTCTTAAGCTCCTAATGTACCTATAAAGGTCTTATTCCCTTCTTAACAGAATTGGCTATCCTTTCCTCGGTTTGGGCCTTTGCTATTCTGACTGCCTTCCCAGCCTCTTTCTGCTTTAACTGATAAAGTTCTCTGTCCTGCTCCTTCTGTGTTTCCTTATATTTCCTGAATGCTGTCCTTTTCTCCTTAACCTTCCCTGCCACCTCTTTTGAGAACCATAGCGGTTTTTTCCTTCGTTGTGTTTTATTGATTTGCTTTACACAAATGCTTGTTGCCTCTGTGATGGCTGTTTTGATCACTCCCCATTGTTCCTCCACCCCTCCTTCTTGCCTGTTTGCTAGTGCTTAATGCACTTAGTGCTTGGAAAAAGTTTGGATTGTATGCAGCATCTCCCATTTAATGTTTCCTGCTCTCTTCACTGCCTAAAGGATTTTACCTCTCTCCTACTGGCCCAAAGTTATCATTAGAATTGTTTGGGGAAAAGGATTTTTCTTGTGGGGGTTCTCATTGGGGAGATGCGATATGTCCACTTGATGGAAAAAGTGGGTTACAGGTACAAAGCTTCATGAATCCAGCTCAAAAGAAATGTCTAAGTTTTCTCCCTCCATAGCTTCTGGAAAGCAGATGATGCATACATTTCCATCCCTGATATGGTTTTCTTTCTGTTCATGCAGGGCACCCAGTGGGTAGAATTTTCTTTGACGAGCCCCGTGTAGGTGATTAAGGCTTTCTCCACTGTTTCACCTACTTTGGCGGTATCAGCTTGAGCTGCCAATACCCTTTTCTCCATTAGTGCTATTTCTGCTGCTGAATTCCTCCATATTTCTATCCAGCCCATGGATAGCAGTTAGGAGAGATGCAAGGGAAGGTTCCCTGCTGGAGGCAGTTGGCACCGTGACTACCGCTGTAGACCATGTGTTTAGGGCCTTGGATTTAGCCGGCTTGGTTGGAGGCAGATTTTTTTGGCTTCATTACCTTGTAGTGTGCTGTACTCTCTCAGATGCTGTATGGGGGTTACTGCAAGCATTCAATCTCATTGTAGATTAAAAAAAAAAATCAAAGATTAAATACTTATTTTACTAAATGAAATTCTCTAGCAGTATCTTGAGTCTGCTCACACTGGCAGTCAGGCTCCCCCCCATGTGACAGGGTTTTGACCAATGAGGAGCCAGAACTGGTCTGACCTCACTTTTAATTGATCATTACAATACAACACACCCTAGTTAAGCTTTCAGAGTCTGCAGTTGTGTTTTAGAGAAGAGACCTTGACTGGCAAACATCTTGCTAAAAGGTATTTACTGTGCTTCCCATTCACAGCTACTCCTGCTCAACCTCCATGTTGTCTCAGATACTATTGGGCCACAGCATTCTGCATGATTATGTGAACACTGAGTCACTGTGGCAAACCTCTGGTCCTGCTATGACTGGTCTGCCATGCATGCATATTACACTCTGCTACTACAATTGTCTCAAGGACCCACTAGAAAAGTAAGTATGCTACACCAAAGTAGATTTCTGCTGTGCAAAATTCTAAATAGAAAAATAAATAAAAAAAAAAAAAAAAAAGGATGAGTTAGAGGTTAGGGGGCTAATTGCAGTCTACTGGAGTGTATGTTGAATAAAAAGAAAATGGGCAGATGTGGACTTGGATATCTGATATCACTGTAAGATGATTCAGTAATTGGGCTATCCATTATCAAATACCATGCCTACATCGGCCTCAACATCACATGTCCCTATGGCGAAAGGCAGGCTCCCTGGCCCAGCTGTAGGGGGTCCCTGTGACTCCAGAACCCGACGAGACTCTCCCGGGCTGAAGCGCACTGCCAAGCAGCAGCTACCCTCAGCCAGGCCTCTCCCCTGACGCGGTGAACCAACTTCACTCCTAAACACAGGTCGCCTGTGCGGCAGCACAACACACTGCAGATGGGTCATCAGGACAGTCCCAGACAGGCTTCTTTAAGGCACAGTAGCAACTGTGTTTTGAAGGAGTATCGAGTAAGCGTCTGTTTCAGAGGTTCAGATAATCTCTTCCCACAATTGAGATGCAAAATCAAAGGCACGACTACCAAAGATTTTCTTCACTCTTGGTACTTTGAAGCAGAGAGACTCAAACAGTAGTAAGGCATGGTTGTCCTCTGCACTTGTCCACCCTTTTTTCATTTATTTGAAATTATGTGAACTGGGATGACCCGATGAGATGCACTGTCTTGTTTCCATGGGGGTTCCAGGGAGGACAGAAGCTGTTAACAGGTCAATATAGTTAAGAAGGAATTGTTATATACAGGCACATATACAAAGTAGAAAACAAACAGTAAAGGTAAATTACTTACCCACTGTGCTTCCTTTATCTCCAAATACTGGTTTGACTCCCTCCCCCCTTATATTTTGCTTCTCTCCTCTGTTCAACCATTTTTCCTCTTACCACAGCACAATTCTTGCTCTTGCTCTCCCTTAAATTAAATCTACTGCTGGTCAAGCTGCCTTCTTGGTCCACTTCCCTGAACTATGGGGTTCGCTTCCCCCTTCCATTCGATCTGCTCCTTCTTTTTCTGCTCTGAAATTTCTACTCTGAAGCCGGCTCGGTGGTGCTGAGGGCTGAGGCATCCATGCCATACCTTGTGCTACGCCGATGACCCAGGTTCGGAAACACCCTCAGGTTGTCCGGGTGCCAGCATGGGAGGGAGGGAGGAGCAGGATTGAACGCTGGTTCTCCTCCCCCTGGGAGGAAGGGTCGTCCCTCCACAGTCCTGCTGTCACCCAATGGAGGTCCGGTGGCAGGCACAGGTGGTAATGGAGTGACTGGTAGGGTGGGGCATCCCTTAGTCCATGACGTACGCGTGCCTCCACATGCGGGCACTACGCAGGGGACGTGAAGGATCAGGAAGAAAACAAGAAAACTACCTAAACACCTAAGGGGGAAAAAAGGAAGAAGAAATTTCTCCTCTGTGAGTTTTCTATTCACTCCTGTAGTTGACAGCGATATTGACGTGGACTCCCTTTCACCTACAGCACACTCAACTTTGACATCAGTACCAACTCGCTCTCCTAGTACGAGTCATTTCTCCCCATTTCTTATTTTGCTGTATTGTTTACTGTTTAATGTTCATCTGTCCATGCCACATTTTTACTGTATGGACATTTAAAATGTGACAATTTATTGTTCAACATTCTTGAATTGTATATATATTTTTGATGTACTTATTGAATTATTTGTATTTTGCACTTTACGAACATACGAAAAATGCCAGCAGATACAGGCCCTAAGGTCTACCAAGCCTGCTCGATTATGCAGCTATCAGCTCTTACTCTGCAGCTGTCCCCCTTCCTGTCCAGTAGTGACCTTCCCCTTGACCCTGTTCCATCCCCTCTTAAAACTGCCCACTGACCTCAACGTTACCACCTCCTCTGGCAGTGCATTCCACCCAGCCACCAACCTTTCTGTGATGTAATGCCTTCTCATTTCCCTTTTGAACCTTCCTCCTTCCAGTTTCAGACTGTGCCCCCAGTGTTTCTCCCTCCAACCTAGAAATCCCCTCCGTGCAGACCTTGTTTATGCCTCTCATGTATTTGAAGGTTTAATCATATCTCCTCTACCCCTCCTTTCCTCCAGGGAGTACATGTTGAGCTCCCTCAGTCTGTCATTGTAGGGGATTCCCCCTCCATGCCTGTGGTCATCCGGGTCGCTCTGCGCTGGACTCCCTCCAGCAGCTTGCCATCCCTCTTAAGGTACGGACGTCAGAACTGTACACAGTACTCCATACTCAGTCTGTGCAGTGGCAAGATAGAGGCAGTATAGCGCAGTGGTCTAAGGCTCTGAGCTGCAAATCTGCTGACATCCAGCAGACCAGACCTGGGTTTGAATCCCACAGCTTCCACTTGCATACTGTGTGACCCTGAGCAAGTCACTTAGCCTCCTTGTGCTCCCAGGTCGCTCCTGTAAAAAAGCTTTCAGCTTAGTGTGCTATACCTGGTTAAACAACTAAATAAAAAAAAACAAAAAAAAACTCCCTCCCTCCTTGAGGCGAGTCCCCTGGCTATACACCCCCAACACCTTGTTGGCCTTTGCTACTGCCTTCCTGCACTGTGCCAAATGGTTCATTTGCCCTGTGATTAGTATTCCAAGATCCTTTTCCTCCTCTGTAGTGGCTAATTGTATCCCACCCAGTCTATAGCAAAACCCAGTCTATAGCAAAACTTGTGGTTCTTTACTCCCAAGTGCATAACTTTGCACTTTTTCGTGCTGAAACCTAGTTGCCATGTGTCAGACCAGTGTTCAAGCTTAACCAGGTCTTCTTGCAGTCCCTGCCACCCCTCTGTGTCATCCACGACTGCACCTATCTTCGTGTCATCTGTGAACAGCCTGATCTTATTGCTAACGCCATCTGCTATATTGGCAATAAATATGCCAAACAGCACTGGACCCAGCACTGAGCCCTGTGGGACCCTGCTTGTCACAGCCTTTGAAAAAACAGGTTACTCACCTGTAACTGTAGTTCCAGGAGTGGTATATGTTGTTCATCCACACTAGTTGGCATGTCCTTTCCCTTTAAGAATCTTGCCGGAAGGTCTCAAAGTTGACTCCTCCCACCCACCCGGGTGGTATTTCCCTCAGCTGTGTCCCTGGACGCCAGATCTTGCCCGCTGGAAGCAGAGGGCTGTGCGTCGAAGCCGGGGAGGTTGGGCGAGTTCGTGTGGATAAACAACATATACCACTCCTAGAAAGTACAGTTACGTAAAAACTTACCATAACAGTAGATCTGAGGGGCATCTCTTGTAGCAGGTAATACACCTGGGTCATCGCCAGAGGGCACTGTGGTACACGGCAGCTCTTCTAGCAGTCTTTTTCCAGAGGCTGCCCACACATGACATCATCTTCCCGTTTCCTATATAAAAGAGTGGGCAGTCCCTGGCATCCTCAGCTCCCCTGCCGGATTCAGCTCGCTAAGCGAGGACCGAGGGAGATCTGAGGTACCATACGTATCTCCATCCCATAAATAACTGGATCAGAAGTTGTTCTCCTAGAGAAGGAGGGGAATGGAGGGAGGGATCGTACCTGCTGCAAGAGATACCCCTCAAAGATCTACTGTTACAGTAAGTGTTTACATAACTGTACTATCTTCCACGGGGTGATCTCTTGCAGCAGGTAATTCACTTGGGATGAGTACCAAGCAGTGAACCCAAGAAGGGTGGAATTATGACTGAAGGCCTTGTAGGACAGCTCGGCCAAAGGCTGTCCTATGGCGTGAAGCAACGTCTAAGTTGTAGTGCTTCGTGAAGGTATGTATTGTGGACCATGCAGATCTCTGCGATAGAAGCTCCTCTGAAGCACGCCGCTGTGGTGGCCATAGCTCTGGTCAAATGGGCTTGGACAGGTCCAGGTAATAGTTTGTCATATTTATTACAACAAAACATGATACAATGTGCTAGCCAATTGGAGAGGGTCTGTTTAGCGAACAGGAGACCTTTCCTGGTGGAGGCAAAAGTGACAAAAAGTTGAGAGGTCTTTCTAATCGATTTGGTACAATTAGTATAATATCATAATATACGATAGACATCTAAGGTATGTAGGAGGTATTCTCCTTGACTGAAGTGTTCAGGGTAATATACTGGCATCTCTAGGGACTGATTTAAGGTGTGTTCTGAGACCAACTTAGGTAAAAAAAGAGGGATTTGTCAGGAGTGCCACTCTGTCTTTGTGAAAGATTAGGTAAGGCTCTTTATACATGAGTGCATAAAGCTTGGAGATGCACAGAGCTGAAGTGACGGCTACTAGAAATAATGTCTTCCAAGAAGAAAGCGGACGTCACTAGTGGCCGCCGGTTCAAAAGGTTCAAGGGTCAGTTTTTCTAAAAAGAAAATTCAGATCCCACAGAGGAGTGGGTCGTCTAATGGGAGGTTTGATATGCAACATTCCTCTTAGAAACATTTTGGCTAGATGTTGATATAGTACTCTTCCATCCAGAGGTTTGTGGAAGGCCGAAATAGAGGCCAGATGGACCTTAATAGAGGAATTGCTCAACTCTGCCGCAGAAAGGGAGGCCAGGTAATCCAGGACAGTGGTCAGTGGACATGAGTAGGAGTCCAACGACCAGGAAGCGGCCCAAGTGGGAAAGCATTTCCATATCGCATTATAAGTTTCCCTGGTTGCTGGTTTAGTGAGGCTAATAGAATATTGGCCACAGGAGCGGAGACCTGAAGACGGTGCTATGAAGGTGTCCTCATGTGTCAAGCATGAAGGTGTAGTGATCTCAGATTGGGATGAAGGATGGTTCCCCGATCCTGAGTCAACAGATCTGAACTGATTGGTAATGGAATGTGTTCTGCCACTGATAATTGTTGAAGTAGGGGAAACCACACCTGCCAAGGCCACAGAGGGGCTATGAGGATCATGGTGGCAGGTTTGAGTTGTAGTTTCAACAGAATCTGTTGTAGGAGTGGGATAGGAGAGGAAGCATATAAGAAGAGTCCTGTCCATGGTTGGGACAGGGCATCGGTAGACCGTGCCATATTGCCCGGGATAATGGAATAGTTTTTGGGGAGACAGTGATTGATGGGGGAGGCAAATAGGTCCAGATGAGGAGTCCTGCACAAGTGAAAGATTCTCTGAAGAACTTCATGATGAAGTGTCCACTTGTGTGTGAAGGACTGGCGACTGAGAATGTCGGCCAGGGTATTGTGGTGTCCCAGTAGATGGACAGCTGTTAACAACAGATGTTGCTGTATTGCTTCCTGCCAAACCGTCATCACCTCTCTGCAGAGAGTGTGGGACTTCATACCTCCTTGTTTGTTGAGGTAAAATACCACTGAGGTGCTATCTGATTGGATCAGCAGAGGTCCCGGGCAAAGGTGGGGCTGAAAACCCTGAAGGGCTATGCGGACCACCCTCATTTCCAGAAGATTTGTGCGAGGGAAATGGAGGTTCGGGACCACCGGCTTTGTGTCCCGTAAGAACCCAGGTGCGCACCCCAATCTTCGAGGGAAGCATTCATGGTCAACGTCTGCCGGGGTTGGGGAGATTGCAATGGCATGCCTTGAGAGAGGCTGGCACATTGGGTCCACCAAGACAGGGAAGACTGCAGAGCAGGAGTGACTCTGACTGTCTTTGAAGTCTCCAGTTCTTTGACACAATTGGTTTTGAAGAGTCCACTGGACTGGTCACATATGTAGATGGTCAAACGCTACCGTAGGGATGGCAGCGACCATGTGCCCTAGAAGGCATAAAAGTCATCTGGCTGTGATAACTTTTTGAGTTTGTATCTGGGAAGCCAGAGATAGAGGCTTGTCTTGCTGGGCAGCCGGGAGGTAAGCCCTGGCGGAGGCAGTATCTAGGACTGCTCCTATATACTGTAGCGACTGGGTAGGGGTCGAGTTGGATTTTGGCCAGTTGACCGCAATTCCTAGGGAGTGAAACAGAGTAAGGGTTGAAGGGAGGAAAGCAGAGAAGTTCTGGACTCCACTTTTATGAACCAGTCATCCAGATATTTTATTTATTTATTTAAAAGTTTTATCAGGAAGGCATACTGGGCCGTATGACACTCGATTCCAGATGCGTCCTATGGGTATGGGAAGACTAAGTGCCCTTCCTGTAGTACAGCTGCCGCCACTACCGCTAGGTACTTGGTAAACACTCTTGGGGCAGATGAAAGACTGAACGGGAGTGCCTGGAATTGGTAATGTTGTTCTAGCAGGTAAAAACAAAGGAACTGGTGGTGGGCCGGGTGAATGGGGAATATGTAGGTAGGCATCTTTCATGTCTAATGAACACAGCCAATCCCCTTGTTTTAACATCAGCATTATCGATGTTAAGGTGACCATCCAGAACCTTTTGTACTGAATGTGTAGATTAAGTTGTCTGAGGTCTGGTATAGGTCTGAGATTTCCAGTTTGTTTGGGCACCAGGACGAAGTGAGAATAAAATCCCTGTTGGTGCTCTGATGGAGGGACTGGAGAGATGGCCTTCTTCAGCAGAAGAGCCTGGAGTTCCTTCTGGAGAATAGGAATGTGTTCGGGCGGGTAACAGACAGAGCGGGGGGAGGCATGGAGGTGAGTTCGCCAGGCCTCTAAATGGAGGGCAAAACAACCACCCGCGGCTTCCAAGGCCTGGTCGAGGAAGCCTGGGCAATGCCCTAGTTGGTCACTGGGAGGCGGACTGACTGGCCCCACTTGGAAGATGACAGCGTGAGCCCTCAGTGGCAGAAGTGGTGGTCCTGAAAGAGGGCTGGTAACGACCATGGGATCTGCCTCTGTATGAGCCTCTGTATTTACCACCTCGCTTTGTATGAAAAGAGGATTGGGGACGGTATGATGGCTGTGAGGTATGGTACATGCCATGTACGGTATGTAGGGTCCGTCCTGAAGACTGGAGATTGTCTAAAAGTGTTTGGGTACCTGAACCAAAAAGCTTGGACCCATTAAAGGGGGCATTAACAACTTTATGTTGCACATCTGTAGTAAACCCAGAGACACAAAGTCAAGCATGGCATCGGAGGGTAATCCCCGTAGCAGACATATGTGCCGAAATATTGATTGCCTCATAACCCGAACGAAATAGATGTCAGGATTGAGGCAGTACAGTGCAGTGGTTTAAGGCTCTGAGCTGCAAATCTAATGACATCCAGCAGACCAGACCTGGGTTTGAATCCCACAGCTTCCACTTACATACTGTGTGATCCTCAACAAGTCACTTAACTTCCCTGTGTTCCACAGGTTGCTCCTGTAAAAAAGCTTTCAGCTACTCCTGATTAAACAACTTAAAAAAAAAAAAAAGGATGTGGAATTGCCAGTAGATATAGTAGCCAACAACTGGTTCTTATCCTGAGAAGGAGGGAGTTTGCTGACTAGTTCTAAAGCAGAGGACCAGAGGATACGTTGGTACTTGACCATGTGTCCCATATAGTTTAGAATCCTAAGATTCATGGTACCTCCTTGGAACACCTTTTTCCCTAGGTAATCAATCCTATGGGAGTCCTTATCGGGGTAAGGAGCTCATGTACTTTGGTCATTTAGTATGATCATGAGCCACAGTGATCACTACCAAATCTGCTTCAGGGTTAGTTGAAAGAAAAGGATGATCAAGAGGAGCCTGATAAAGGTGATCCACTTTCCTAGGAATGGCCGGGACAGCAAATGGCTGATTCCAGGCTGCTAGCATAGCATTTTGGTACGTTTGTATAAGTGGGGGTACCACTATTACGGGCTCCTCTGGCACTTCTAGATAGTCTGCCATGTCCTTTCTTTGTTTATCATGTTTGGTAGTTGAAAACCCCATGACCTTTTGGATTTGGATCATCATCTCATGAAAAGACAGGTCATCAGGAGGAAAGGCAGCCACCAGGCGGGAGAGGTCCTCATTTAAGGAGGAAATAGTGGAAAGAGGGGACTGAGGATAGGAATCTAGGTCCGGGAAGTCCACATCTTCAAGATCTCAGGTGAAATCAGCCAGAAATTCAACCTCATCTGAAAGTAATCATCTACGCTGGGCGGGTGGGGATCAGGCAGGGGAAGGGATCCCTGTCCCCCTGGAGGCGTTTAGGCAGAAGGGAAGGAGAGCGGGAAAGACAACTCAGCTCCCCTGAGGCAGGGGGCTGAGATTGCCTAATGGCTTGCAGAACCTGCTGTACCACTGTGGCCATGTCCACAGTGGGGAGGTAGGGAGAGGAGGTTTGTGAGAAACCAGGGAAATCATGGAGGAGATAGGACATGTGAATATGCAGGTCTAGCACCCGGGTGGTAAAGCCCAGTGTCCCGATCTCTATCCGCCTGGCCCTTGTGAGAGAAAGACAGTGAAGGAGATGGGGCAGTATGTACTTCAAAGGCAGTAGGCTTCCCCATGGGAGCGTGACCCATCATCGACGGAGCAGCAAGGGAAGCAGCCTTAGAATGATTAAATGCATAGATCTTCCATGGGAAATGATTCCCCGTCAATGGAGCTTCGATGGAACCCTCATGGGGTCATCAGGAACTGCTGAAAGAGTGCTAGAAAGAGCCATCGATGAGGGTGTGAAAACCCCCATCAACAAAAAGGCAGTTTTGGAGGGCATCATCGACGGTGGAGCACCACTGGCGGTGGCCGTTGACGAACATTTGACCAAAGAGGACAAGGAGGGCTTCTCCTTCTCTTTTTTATGCTTTTTATGAGAATCAGTGGATGGGGAGCCCTTGGGACGGGCCCCCTGATTCTCTAGTAGAGACAATTTCTGCTCCATAAGGTAGGATTCTGTCTCCTCAAGCAGTCGTCGACAGGTTACCTGGTTGAATTCCTGGCAATGAAAGCAAGCAGGAGATGGTGTTGTGTGTGGGTCTCAGACACCAAACACAAACAATGTGGTTGTCAAAGTGGTAGATCTTTCTATCCCAACGACAGGAGCGAAATAGCGCTGACTTGTTTGTAGATTCTTTGGACATTCGTTGAGTAGGTAGTGACATGGAAAAGGTTCTGCTTCTAACTCAAGTTCTCGTCGACGACTGCTGCTCTCTGCACTAGCTGCTGCGTGCGAGCTGAAGACGGCGGGAAAATGAACTGAGGATACCAGGGGCCGCCCACTCATACAGGAAACAGGAAGATGATGTCATGTGGGCAGTCCCTGAAAAAAGACTGCTAGAAGAGCTGCCGTGCACCACAGTGCCCTCTGGTGATGACCCAAGTGCATTACTTGCTG
The DNA here is from genome assembly GCA_016271365.2 of Neoceratodus forsteri. Taxonomy (NCBI): domain Eukaryota; kingdom Metazoa; phylum Chordata; order Ceratodontiformes; family Ceratodontidae; genus Neoceratodus; species Neoceratodus forsteri. Next base: position 150,122,494 of record CM028131.1, on the reverse strand, counting down.
CAAGAGATCACCCCGTGGAAGATCAACTGCTACAGGTGAGTAATCTGTTTTTCTAGGATCGTGGATATGTTGTTCTATCCACACTAATTGGCAGACTCCTATCAGGTCTCTGCGAGGAGAGAGGCAAGGCGCACACCCCCTACTTAGGGAACAGAAATTGGAGAACTGAGGCCCCCAAACCAGCATCCCGACGTGACTCTAGGTCGATGTGGTAGTGGGAAATGAAGGTGTTTGCTGACTTCCAGGTAGCAGCCCTGCAGATATCCTGGATAGGGATGTCCCTAGAAGCAGCCACCGACGCAGCAGTATGGCAGGTGGAATGAGCTCTTGTCCCTACGGGAGGCTCCATGCCCACCAACCGGCAGCAGAGATCAATGCAGGATGTTATCCATCTGCCAGCTGTCCACTTTGCTGCAGGTCTGCCAGGTGCGGTTCAGCATAGGTGACAAACAGCTGGCGATCCTCTCCCCAAACTTCCGCAGTACGCTCCTTGTAATAAGAAAGCGCCTATCTGAGGTCCGAAGTATGGAGCCTGTACTCGGCCTCTGAGGTGTAACTCAGGTAGTACACTGGCAGAATCATCACCTGGTTAAGATGAAACTCCAACACCATCTTCGGAAGGAACTTCGGGTTGGGGTACAAGACAACCTCATCCCTGTGGAAGACCAGATAGGAAGACTCGACAGAGGGCACCGGGAGCTCCTCAATCCTTCTGGCTGATGTGATAACCACCAAGAAGGTGGTCTTCCAGGACAGATGTGACATCTCACAACTGTGCATCTGTTTGATTGGCTTGCCCATGAGCTTTGCCAGTACTAGCAGTAGATCCCATGGTGGTGGTGGTTCACGCACCAAAGGGGAAATGTGGTTGAAGCCTTTAAAGAAATGCCAGACCCCAGTCTCCTGTGCCACCGTCTGATGACTGGCCCACGCCCGGTAAGCAGAGATAGCTGCCAGGTGCACCTTAAGGGCTGTAGACCGAAGACCTCCTTTGGAGAGGGACCAAAGGTAATAGACGATGCCAGCCACCGGACAGGATGAAGGGTCCAGGCCCTTGCCCTGACACCAAATGGAAAATCTCTTCCATTTGAAGGCATAGCATCTCCTGGTTGACTCCTTCCTAGATGCCTCAACAACACTGCTGACATCATCGGAGAGACCCAATGCCTGGAACTCTAGCCACTCAGGAACCAGGCTGTAAGGCACAGGGATTGAAAGTCCAGATGGAATACCTTCCCCTGACTGATCGAGAGCAGGTCCGGGCATGCTAGAAGACACCTCAGGAGCCTGGTGCTGAGGCAGAGGAGATCTGGATACCAGAACTGGCGGGGCAAGTTTGGGGCGACCAGGATTACCTGTGCCCTGTCCTGCCTGACCTTGAGAACCAAGGGAAGTGGAGGGAAGGCATAGAAGAGGCCTGGGGTCCACGGCCTCAAGAAGGCACCCCCCCCCCCGCAGCAAGCCCTGCTGAGGGGGGCGGGCATGAAACAGTCTCAGCTTTGTGTTCTTCTTGGAGGTGAACAGACCCACCTGAGGTTTGCTCCAGTGGGAGAACAGGCTGTTTACTACCTCTGGAAGGAGAAACCACTCATGGGATGCCTCGCCCACGCCGCTGAGGGCATCCGCCAGCTGATTTGCGGCTCCTGCCACATGAATGGCTAGGAGATCCACCTCCTATCGGCTTACGAGGGTCCAAATGTAGAGCGCTTCTCTGCACAGAGGCCGGGAGTGCGTGCCGCCCTGCTTGTTGAGATAGTACATGGTCATGTTATTGTCCATCTGGACCTGCACCACTTGACCCCGAAGGAACAGAGCAAATGCAGTCAGTGCCAGCTGAACTGCTCGGAGCTCCAGCAGGTTGATACAACATCGGGATTCCTGTGGGGTCCAGAGCCCGTGGACTCTGTGATTCCCCCATGTGGGCACCCCAGCCCATGAGAGCGGAGTCGGTCGTTAGAACGACTGTCGGTTAGGGGCGGACAAATGGGATCCCCCTCCTGCAGATGTTCTAGGACAGTCCACCACTGAAGAGCATCCCACATGTTCTGGATCAAAGTGACCAGCTAGTCGAAATGACCGTGTCGCTGAGTCCATTGGCTAGCAGCTCCTACTGAAGGGGGCGCATATGCCACCAGGCCCATCAGACCACGGAGGAGCAGGTTGCCATGTAACCCATAAGTGCAGAAGTTCCGGGCAGGGCACTAGTGCCCAACCAGAAATGATTGAGCAAAGGAGGAGAGAACCTCCTCCCTGTCCACTGGGAGCCTGGCTCTGGCTCGGTAAGAGGTGAGCTCTGCCCCGATGAAGCAGATCACCTGCGAAGGCACAAGTTCCATCTTGGTCTCGTTGATAAGGAGACCAGGTTCGATGCAGGTCTGAAGGGACAGATTCCTGGATCTCTCCACTTCCTGTTTGGAGGGACCTGCTATGAGCCAATCATTGAGATAGAGGTACATTCTGACCCCCTCCCCTTGACGCCGAAGATGGGCTGCCACTACTGCAATGCATTTGGTGAAGACCGGGGGGGGGTGATGACAGGCCGAATGGCATGGCTTGGAACTCAAAGAGGGCTCACTCTGCTTGAAAGTGGAGGAAACTTCGGTGTGATGGACGGATCGGGATGTGAAAGAACGCGTCCTGCAGATCCAGTGAGCAAAACCACATGTTCTGCTCGAGAGATGGTATGATCTGAGACAAGAGTTACCATCCTGAAGGTGTGGGACCAGAGAAATTGGTTCAGCTAGTGCAGATCTAGAATGGGGCACCAGCCCCCCAACTGTTTTGGGAGCAGGAAGTACCTGGAAACAAACCCTGGGATGACAGGGGATCTGCGACTCTGAGCACTACCACCTTGCAGAGGAGTTGGGTGATGTCATCTCGGAGAGCCGACTGAGTGTGCATGGAAACCATTTCCTCCCATGGGGCGCAGGCTCGGTTTGTGGGTACTGCCCGAACTCCAGAGGCAAACCCTGGCCTACCACTTCCAAGACCCACCTATCCGTTGAGACAGCAGACCAGGCAGAAAGGAAGTGGTGTACTGACCCCCCCCCCCATGGGAGGACCCAGTGTGTGTGTGTGACGGGTTTGGGGTTGGCAACCCCCATCCCGTCACTGTGCAGGCCTGGAGGAGGAGGATCCAGCTTGGAGAAGACCGGGACCTTTCCTTCCAGGCTTACAGACTGCTGAGGACCCTGGCTTGGGCCAAGGGTGCCAAAGTTGAGCCTGCTGCTGTTGCTGCCCCGACTGAAAATGGGGCTGCTTGGCTACAGGGGCAGAAGGCCGAAAGAGCTTTCTCTTCTGCTTTTTGGAACCCTGGGATTCCTTCTGGGCAGAAGTCATAGAGTCCAAGGTAGCACTGGACTTCTCTATGCGCTTGAGGTGACCGTCCTCTCCTGGACCGAAAAGATCAGTGCCCAGGAAGGGAACATATGTCAGTTTGTGCTGAGTGTCTGCTGTGAAGGTCAAGACCCTCAGCCAGGCCCTGCGGTGCATGGCAACCACAGCCACCACCGAGCGGGCATAAGAATCCCTGATGTCCAGAGCCATCTAGAGTTGCTGTCTGGCAACTGCCTGACCCTGGTCACAGACCTACTTGACCATGGTCTGGAGGTCTGTGGGGAGATGAGGAAGAATTTCATCCAGAGAGCCCAAGAGGACATGAGAAAAAAGCGCCATGATAACGGTCGAGCTCACCTGATGAAGGCCAAGCGAAGAAGCAGCATAGACTTTCCTGACCGAATGGTCCAGCTTCCTGGACTCTTTGTCTGGGGGTCTAGCGGTGTCTCCTGAATTACCCAAGTGCCAAAACACAGATTCGGTCATCAACCCCTTGGCCAAGGGGTGTTCTGTGAATCTCAAAAGGGAGTCAATGGGAACCGCGTACTTGTGGGCCATCTGAGCTGAGAGCACAGGGCAGGAGGCTGGGTGCTACCACAGCTTCAAGACCAGGCCAACAATGGCCTCATCCACAGGGAAGGCCTCTGTCAGAGAATCCCCTCTTTTGAGGATATCAGTGAGGGGATATTTGACCCATTTTTGAACAGGTTCCAAGGGCATCCCCGTAGATTCGGAGATAAGATGGAAGATGCCCATGAAGGAAGTGGGACCTTCCTCCGTTGAGAGATTCCCGATGGATTCCTTGTCCAAGGGATGGGGATGCAAGTCTTGAGTCCTCGGACTCCGGATAGATCAGCCGACCACCCATGTCACCTTCAACCCGCCAGGGACGGTTGGGAGTGAGGGTAATAGACAGCCTATGCAGAAGGCCCTTGACGAGCCGAGACTCCTTGGTAGGGGCCCTCTTCCTCAGAGGCGGACTAGGATGAATGGCGGTGGCCCTGCTTCTTGTAACACTCATGCGATTTCTTCAGCCTGGTCAAAGGAGTCTGAGACCTCGACTTTGACCGTCGGGGGACAGACAGGGGTGCTCAGAAGGAGCCAGGGAGAACCGTGGCTCTTCCAGGTCAAGGACCGGGACCATAAAGAAGTTCCCAGTGGGCTGGGTCTCCTCTTCAGTGGGTCCAGTCAGCACCGGAGTCCTGAATAAAGAATTGTTGGCCTCATCAAGCAACAATGGGATCGAGCATGATCTCGACTGGGCCATCGTCCCGCATCTGAGCCAGTTGGCCTGACGGGGGTACCGTGAAGCAATCTCGACCAAAGTCGAAACAGCAGATTCCTGGGACCGAGATCTCTCTCGATTCCAAGAACATTGTCGATGAGATGAACCTTCTTTTGACTCCTTGTCCTTTTTACGGGAGCGAGAGACATGCGTGCCTGAAGGACCCTCCCCTTTGGTGGGGAGAGACTGGCACATCTCCTTGAAGGAGCCTGAAAAGTTGGAGCCCAAACTGAGCGGGACAAAGACCGACATGGAAGAGGATCGATCAGCGGCCCGCACCACCTCCTCTTCGAAGGCCTTCATCTGCTCTAGTTGCTCAGTGGACCCCGCAGCCATGGAGACCACCCAATGGGCCTGTTTCGATTTGACTGGCAATTTCCATTTCTCCAGTCTGCCCAGCTGAAGTTGTGCGAGACGATCGTCCAAAACTTTGAGTTGGAACACGTGACAAAATCGCAGGCCTTGGTGTCATGGGCAGGGTCTGGGCAGTAGACGCACAAGGCATGTGGGTCGGTGCGAGACATCTTCTGCCCGCACGGGCATTGGCGGAACCTGGGTGAGGACTTATCCTCCATCACGGTCATGATCACGAAGCAATGCAGAGAAACACGAATGAGTTTAATTGTAGGTAAGATTTGTACGCCAGGGCCAACTATAGTGATAAGGAGGGAACCTGAATCTTCGAGTGGAAAGAAAGATTTGGTGTCAAGGGGTGGAGCTGAGGGATATACCATCCGGTGGGTGGGAGGAACTGGCTTTGAGACCTTCCAGCAAGATTCTTAAAGGGAAAGGACATGCCAACCAGTGTGGCTAGAACAACATATCCACAATCCTAGAAATGAGAGTTCCTCCCTTACAACAACCCTCTACTGCCTATCTGTCAACCAGTTTTTCACCCTCCCCACCATCCTCTCCCCCACTCCCTGGTACCTCTGCTGACTTTCCGGCCTCCCACGTGGCACCGAATCAAAGACCTTGCTGAAGTCCAAATACAGGACATCCATTGCCTGGCCCTTATCGATGGCCCTTGTTACCCAGTCGTAGAAGTCAATAATTTTTGTCTAGCAAGATCTACCAGCGACAAACCCATGTTGCCTGCTGTCCTGGAGACCACTTTCCTCCAGGAAGGCTACCAGTCTCTCCTTGAGGATAGACTCCATGAGCTTCCCCACGATTGAGGTGAGGCTGACTGGTCTCCAAGGGAGATTATGAATGGGGTGCCCCAGGGATCGGTACTGGGACTGGTGCTGTTTGGGATATTCATAGCCGGGATCTCAAACAGGATCCAGAGAAGGATCAGTCTGTCCACAGACAATACTAAGATCAGAGCTGTGGATGATGACATAGAAGGGTGGAGGGGGCTCCAGGAGGACCTGACCAAAGTACAGGAGTGGTTGGAGACATGGCAGTTGGAGTTCAATGCCAAGAAGTGAAAAGTCCTGCACTTCGGAGCGAGGAACATGGGGAGGAAATATCAGTTGGGAGGGGTACAACTGGAAAGCACTGTGGAAGAAAAGGATCTAGGGGTACTAATAACAGGGAGTATGAACCACTCAGCTCAGTGCAAGAAGGCGGCTGCAAAGGCAAACAAGATGCTGGGGTGCATAGCGAGGGGGATCGCCTCCAGGCACAAAGAGGTGATCCTTCCCCTGTACAGGTCACTGGTCAGGCTGCACCTGGAATACCATGCAGTACTGACGTCCATTCCTGAAGAAGGACATTAGACTGCTGGAAGGGGTGCAGCATAGGGCAACGAAGATGATCCAGGATTGGAGGGAAAATCCAATGAGGAGAGGCTGGGAGAGCTGAACATGTATTCTCTGGAGGCGAGGAGGGATAGGGGTATATGATCGAAACCTTTACATACTTACAGGGAATAAAAAAAGACTATTACAGAAGGGATTCTTCATATCAGAAGGGGAGGGACACGAGAGGGCATCGACTGAGATTGGGGGGGAGGAGATTCAGGAGGGAAATCAGGAGACACTTTTTCACAGAAACTGTAGTAAACAAGTGGAACACTCTGCCCGAGAAAGTGATATTGTGTAAAATAGTGGGATGATATAAGAGGGTGGGACAGGGTGGGGGGTTGTTATGAAAGAGGAGGGGTGGGTGGGGCAGTTGCAAGTTGAGGGGCTAGCTGCACAATCGAGCAGACTCAATAGACCATGAGGCCTGTTTCTGCTGGCATTTCATATGTTCGTATGTCTATAGTTCCCCTTGCTTATCCTTGCGTCCACTTTTATGGATGGGCACCATGTATGCCACCCTCCAGTCCTGCGGCATGCAAGCAGACTCCATGGAGGTGCTGAATGAGTCTGTCAGCAGTCCCGCCAGTATCTCCGCCATCACCTTCAGAACCCTGGGCTGTATTCCATCTGGACCTGATGCCTTGTCTACCCTGAGGGCTCTAAGACCTTCTTAGTACTCTGCTCTCCGAGATTACCCCCTCTGTAAGCTCTGCCCCACCTGTACCCACTGCTCCCTTCCTCTGAGGCATTTGCCCCAACTTCTCTCTGGTAAACACAGAGCAGAAGTACTCATCGAGTTCTTCTGCCTACTCCTCCCCCTTCTCCACCCACCCTCCGTCCACCTTAATCCTTTTTTTTTTTGTTAATATTTTCTTTTTATTTAAGGATGTGACATATACATGAAATACAGTCATTATCTTTCAATCAGCTTTCAGTGGTTGCTCAAATTAATACAGTGTATCTGAGATAAAATATTTGTGATTTAACCTGTGTCTTTGTGTTTCATTTTATGAGGACTGAAGCTATTAACATGATAGGAGATTCACCTCACTGTGTAATCAATAAAATAAATATTTTTTGGTTCCTTCCAAGAATTCAGAAAGTTTAAGAATCAACCAGATGTGGTGGCAACACTCTAGAAACCTCTGCAGAATCTCAATCTCTTTTGATAAAATATGAACAACTGTGGTGTGGAGAGGCTCAAGGGACAAAGCCTGGGTCTTGTCTGGACAAATTCAACACCCAAGGTTTCCAAAAAGTTTCAAATGCCTGGTATTTATTATGGAGCTTGGCTGCAAGAGATTCCATACAATCAATATCCAAAACCACCCCCCTCCAATCCCTTAAAGATGGAATAGTAGCTCTCCATCGTCTGGTAATTGCTTTTTTTGCTGCTAAAATATATATAGGTAACAGGGTACGCTGCCATGGGGTCTGTGAGGGAAATATAGATAAAAAAGTCAGATTGACCGTAGGTCAGCCGACTAAGCCAAACAGTCTGAAACCTCTGTTAGGTAGCACACCAAATGGAGTCAATTAAGGACATGTCCAGAATATATGACTCTGGTCAGCATATGTACATGCACAATTCCTCCAACATCTGCCATAACTGGACGGTAGATATTTTGCTAGGATAGCCGGCAAGCGAAAAAAACCACTACAGCATTTCCAGGCAAACTCCCACCATTTCGTGGAGTGTGTTACTTTACATGCTAAAGGAGATGCCCATAACCCGTCCACCTTAATCCCGACAATCTGATCCTTACAGCTCCTTCTCTCTCTTATGTACTGGAAGAAATCCTTCTCCCCTACTCCTATCCCCTGTGCCAGCCTAAGCTCTCTTGCTGCCTTGACCGATCTGCCCATTCTCTCTCGATTTCTTCCTGTACTCCTCCCTGTTCTCCTTTGTTTGGCTCCCTTGTATTTTCTGAAGGCGGACCTTTTTTTCCTTAATCCTTCCTAGCACCTCTTTGCTTAACCAGTTTGGCCTCTTGCACTGGGCTTTCTTGCTTTGGAGTTTTGCACATGAGTTTGTGGCCTCCATTAACCCTGGCTTTATACTCCCCCATTTCTGGGAGCATGACAATACGCTCCCTGATATCTCGTTCCCGACAATACATCCCAGAGTCATTTCGCTCCTTTAATTACCCTCTCCCGACAATACGCTCCCTGTGTGAATTTCAGCAGTGAACAAATTCTGCAGCACAAACGCAAGCATTATTATTAATAATTCTGCAGCTTTAAGCAAAATTAAACGCCCCCTGTGTGTTAAATCGAACAAATTCTGCAGCACAACTCGGTTTAAATGGTAGGCAGCCAATCAGTAAGCAGCAGCCTGGTGCAGAATTTGAAAAGCCGTGCTGCTTCAGACTGTACCTTGCTGGGAGAGACTTCAGCTGTGGGAGGGTGAGGTGGGCAGCGGCAATTGAGGAATGCCGCACTGCAGTCAAAGCGCACCCGAACAGGGGCTCCAGTCTCGGGACACATCTGTTAGGCAATGTTTTGACTGATTTTATTAGTACCTACACTGGCAATTCTTAAAGTCATTTCAAAAGTCTTTGTCTCGTAATTGCTTTCGATGAATTATATTAATGCCCCTGTATGGTCCTGGCAAAGGCACTGGCTACTGAGCTAGAACATCTGCTCCCTACCCTTATACACCCTTCCTAGACTGGTTATGTTACAGCAAGGTTGAGGTGGGGCATATTTAATCCCTCGTTAATCTCATTTGGAAAGCTGGTAAATCCTTCTCTCCATCACCAGCGATCACTATCAACTTCAAATTATATTTGCCAGAAGGACCAAAAACAACAACCTTATAGAACTTTTGCATGTTATAGTGGTTTCACTATAGGCTTAATTGGAAACTGCTGGGGGATGGCAGGTCTAAGAAAACTGAATCTATTTTACATGCTGTTTGAGAGGGAGAGTGCTCACTATGTGTCATGCCATTTTCTCTCATGAATGCAATGTGGGAGCGTATTGACGGGAGCGGGTTTGCAAGGGAACGAATTGTCGGGAGCGTATTTAGAGGGAGCGAGTTGTCATGTACCCCCCATTTCCGGTTGCATCCATGTGTGGTTGGATTCTGGCAAGGTGCCCCTCCAATATGACCCTCATCCTCCCACAGTCTGCCCTCCTGAAGTCAATCACCCTAGTCCTAGTTCTGGCTGTCCCCTTACTCATAATTAGCAAAAACCACACTGAGCGGACCCTCAACTCCTGGATGCTTTCACCATTTGTCAACACTAGGTCCAGTATGTTTTTTTCTCTGGTTGGCTCCTTTGCCAGTTGCACCAGGAAGCTGTCCTGGAAAGCTTCCAGGATGACCTGCTCCCGGATGCTTGTGGTAGCAGGGGTACTCCACTCCACCCCCAACAGGTTGAAGTCCCCCATTATCACAGTGTGACCCTTTGCATAGACTCTCCTATCTGCTCTCCTAGCTCTCTATTGCCTTCCTCGCTTTGTGCCAGTGGCCTGTACACCACCCCAAGTCTCACCTTCTTACCTTTTGGGTCCTGCATCTGGACCCATAAGGACTCTGCCCTGCAGTCCTCCCCCTCTTCCCTGCTACAGGGCATCCCCCTTCCCTTACATAAATAGCCACCCCTTCCCCATTCCTCCTGTCCTTCTGGTACAACTTGTACCCTGGGACCACCAGGTCACAGTCCTAGTATTGGGTGGCCCATGTTTCGGTAATGGCAGCTATGTCCACCTCCTCTTCTGCCATCAGTGCCTGCAACTCGGCGGACTTGTTCCCCAGGCTTCTTGAATTCAAGAAGACCACCTTCCAGTTTGTCCCCCCCCCCCTTCAATGCCCACCTCTAGACCACTCTTGCTGCTCCCCTACTTGAGACTGAATTCTCCTTTCTTCGCATACTGGCCTCCCAGCCTGGAGACTCACCATGTCTTCCAGCCCTCTGCCCCCCACCCCCGACACTTAGCTTAATGGTATCTTCGTAGCTATATATTCCCCCAGCCTCCGCTTCAATACAACTGTGCCTTCCTTACTCAAGTGTAGCCTGTCTGGGGCATAGAGGTTCTTATTTTTCCATACCCCCCCACCAGCCCGTATCCCCTGGACTGAAACCATTGCTCTAACCATATGTTGAACTTATCCATCCGCTGTTCCCTAGCTGTGCTGGCACTGGGAGAACTTCTGATAAAGCAATGGGACACCATGTCTTCTCGCATAATCTACCCACCTCCCTAAACCTCACTTGTACCTCCCCGACTGTGCATCCTGCCAGGTCATTTGTGCCCAGGTGCACCACCAAGTGAATGTTCCCTTCAGACCTCGTTAAGATATTGCCCCACCTTCTCCACTGTCATGCCTGGCATGCATTCCACCCATATGTAGCCCTCCTGGTTCTCTTGCCTCCCCATCTTACTCCTTTTTAGAACTGAGTCCCACAAAACTATGACCTGGTCTTCTTCATGCTCACCTCCTGTATATTTCCCCCTATCCTAGATGCAGTTTCGCTCAATGTACTTGTTTCCCCTCCCCTTTTCCTCCTGTCATGCCCATTCCTTTCTTTGCTCCTTCCCTACCTCATTCCCCCTTCCCTCATCCCTACCAGTTGGTCCACCTTTATCTCGCCCCAGCTCGTCATTCTCCTGTTACCGCACACCCCGCTGCCAGAATCTACCTCCTCACCCCCATCTCCTGCTCACACTCACCTTCTTTGGCCCCTCCTGCCCCTCCACCCATCCTTTCTTCTGCCCTCCTGTATATACCCCCACTACTTCCCCTGACTCTTTCTGCCTAACAGCTAGTACCATTGTTCCCCCTAACCTCCCTTCCTTCACCTATCTTCCTCCTGAGCTGCCCCTGTACCTGATGCAGCAGGCTCGCCAGCAATAACTATTGCACTTCTCTGCAACCTTGTCCTTCACCCCCCCCAAGACCCAGTGTCTTTCACCTTTCTTTCCTGCATTGCCCTCGGCACGGTTATCCCCTTATTTTTGACCTTCATCCACCCCCATAACTCTGGTTCCTGCTGATCTGGTAATTCTGGCTTCTTTAGCACCCCCATCCTTCCCTGGGCCTGCTTGTCAAGCTGGTCAAGTAGTCTCTTTGGATCCCCGTCCCTGGATGACCGCCCCAGCCCCTCCCCACAATTCTCTCAGCCTTACAATCTTATCCCTCAACTGCTCAAGCTGTTTGCACACTAAGCATCCCCCAGCCCTCCATGCAACCCTTAAAAAGATGGCTGCCCCAAAGCCACTGCAACCTATGCTTTCCTCATCCCCCCTGCTCTTCCCATATTCTCCCCCTTCCCCCATGATCCTGTCTGATCCATCTCCAAGCCCTCCAATTCCCTTATCATCCTCATCCTTGACCCCCCCCCTTCCAGTCTCCACTCACCACCTCACTGGTGCCTTGTCCTGAATGTATAAACATTCATATGTAAAATGTATAAAAATTCATATTTCCTGCTTCACACAAAAACGCACTGTCCACAGCTCTGCACTGCACTAGTACCAGCTGCAACACTGATCCCATCGCTGAAATACAGAGCCTTGCAGCTAGAAGCCTGGTAAGAAAGACAGCTTTTGGAAAATTATTTTCTTCTGATAGCAGCAGGTAAAGCCATATGATTTAGGTGAGAATAGCTCAGAATTCTGCTGTACACAATCTGTCTGTTCAATCTGGCTTTATTTTCTTCTTCTTAGTAAATGTGCAACTCTTTTGTTTTCCTGTAAATACATCCTTGATTGAACTTGAAGTCCCTGGTGTGGGATTTTTTTTGGTGTCACATTGGTGTGACACAAATGTGACACGTGACACAAATCACTCACTAGGGTCTTCAAGTTCACTGCCACTACTGTGGGTTTTTTTACCAACAGGACCCAGGGAACCTGTTTTTTACCTCCTCCTTTGCACAAGGTCAAGAAGGTCAACACAATAATTGTGGGTGGAGTGCCCCTTCACAAACAGACTACAGAGTCCAGCAGAAATAGCTGAATTACCCTTTTAAATAAAACCAGCAGTCACTGATTCTACAAAAATATGATTATACAGTGGCCATAGAATCTGATTGGCTGGCTGGCACCTTTTCAAAGTGGTAAAATTCAGCATCAGCAACGCAAAAGGTGCCAGCCAGCCGCATCTCACTAACTGCAAAAATTTTTTTTTAAATCATTCCGAGCCGCCATCTTGTTTTCTTCGGTAAACGTTGCCTGCTGTGCCACTCCGTTACCCCATAATTCGTAATAAAAACAAAAGAACGCCAATTTTGCCAGAAATAAAAAACCTTTACAATATTATTTCCCTCTACATCTTTCTAGCCGCAATCCCAGAAGCTAAACAGAAAACCACGATCTCGGATGCTCCACTCACAGCGCTGAAGACACCCCGCTTCTGCCTGTTTGAGCCGGACACCTGTTCACAACACGTTAGCAAAGCTGACAGACACAAACTTTAAAAAAAAAAAAAAAAAACTTAAGCCTGAAACCTTGCCTTCTGTCTTTAACTGAGCAGCAACGGACATTTAATTTCCACACTGCACTCTCTCCCTTCCTTCGGGGAAAAGAAACAAAGCTTCACAGCCTCTCTCGCTTTCTGAGCGCCACCCCGCTGACCTCTTATTTGGTGTCCATTACAGCCCTCTCTAACTCTCGTGTACAAATTACTGTCTCTCCATCGGAGAACACAACTATTTTTAAAAACAAACCTTCACGGTCTCTTCTCTCTATATATATATATATATATATATATATATATATCTTGCCCTGCAGCATGCATGATCTTATAAGCCAGCACAAATCAAATGGCCCCTAGCTTACACTTTTTAACCCAAATACACTGGACTAATTTTTGTAGTGTAACAACAAATTAAATACAGACTTATAAAAAAATGAAAAATAATTATTTTTCTCTTAATTTTTGAACAAAAATTAAGTGGGACGTATATAATGCAATAAACCACTCCAGGGTGTGGGTGATGCTGGAATTTGCCCATGCCTGGATGAGTTTGGTCACCGCCCGCGGCCCTTGCGGGATCGAACCACGCCAGGCGTGGGTAAACCCAGCATCATCCACACCCTGTCATGGTTTATTGCTTAATTCTTTACTAAAATACTACAAATTATTTACAACAGGATGTATTTACAGGAAAACAAGAGGATTACAGTATACTAGAAATAAAAAAATAAATGGAAGTCATAGAAGACAGGTTGAAAATTGAAGAATCTGAGCTATTCTGACTTCTCTGGCATTTTCAGATGTTCCAGGACCAAGAGGAAGAGCCTTCTTACAGCACCACAATATATTTCTTACTCTTGTGGGGAGGGGTCTCACTCTTTTTGAGTGACAGTTTCATGTTGTCCCAGCCCTCTTTGAGTGTGTGTGTATATGTGTGTGTGTGCATAAACAAAGCATACTTTGTATCTGTTCCCTTCTTCTCTCTTCCCCTCTCCCAGGACATATCTGAACGAGCCGATACCAGCTCAGTATGACTTTCCTGGTAAAACCTCTGAAATGAATAAGTACTGTACATCCAAACAACAATCATGACAAGCTAACTAAAAGGGGAGCAAACAAGGAGCATGAACATTGCAATGCAACATGATCACGGTTAGTGAGATGGGGATACTGGAGCAAAACACATATAGGGAGTTCTAAGGTGGTTGGAAAGACTAGGCATTAGACATGAACACTTGCAAGCTAAAAGCTTTCCTTAGGTTGACAGGGATTTTCTTCCAGGTGTCAAGTGCTACATATGCAAAGGCCATTCAACCAAATCCACTGACTTGACCTCGGTATTACACCCCCCCCCCTCTTCGGGACTACCTGCTCCCTGCTGCTGATCAACCCAACTGCAAGCCACTCAAGAACACAAATCCAGACTTCTGCTTCAAGAGGGTGATGGTATTGGCCTCGATCAGGGACACAACTAGAGCCGTCCATAGAATATGGCAGAAACATAATATTAAAAACTCCACCTGGCCAATGAGGAGACTGGCCTGGGACCCGGATTTTCACCCAGGACGTCTGGACAACAGATTTCACACATGGGAAGGGAAGGGCCTAACATATATCTCGTAATTCTGGCAGGCAGAGACCATTCTGGACGTTGGAACTCTCAAAACTAATTATGATCTCCAAAATTCAGACCATTTCAGGTACTTACAGGCTAGGAGTTGCATCTTCCAGCTAAGGAAGAGGGATACTGAAATAGTCAGGGCCCAACAGTTCCTACGAGCTTTTCAGAAAAATAAGAGTGCTAACACCCAAAAAGGGATGATTTCCTCCCTCTACAAAGCGTTAATGACATTAAGAGGGGATTCACTTGCTAAAATAAAAAGAAAATAGGGAGAGGGTGCTTCTCAAGAAATAGAGGAATTGGACTGGGACCGCATTTTTCTCCTTACTAAAAAACGACCCAGTCGCCACATTGGCAGGAATTTTCCTGGCGAATTAAAGTCCGATATTTCTTAACTCTGCAGTTAATCAGTAGAGGGAACCCGGAGACCCCGGCACACTGTTGGAAGGGATGTGGCGCATTAAACGCAGATCACGTGCATATTTTCTGGGCCTGTGGGGACCTCCAGACTTTCTGGAATGATATTATTAAGGCAATTAGGAGATCCTTTCGGTCCGGGCGCATTAGATTGGCCCGATGATTCTGGGGTTCCTCCAAAGGAAGTGGAGGGGGGACTCCATATACCTTTGGGCAATTCTGGTAATGTAGCATATAAAGCCATCACAAAGCGATGGCTTTCCTCTAACCCTCCCACCATTTCTGACTGGATAAAATAATTATTTCTATTGCAGAACTCAAGAGCTTACTTATAAAATTAACAATAAAATCTATACTTATCTGAGAAGGTGGACAAGATGGGAAAGCTGGCGCACTACCAGAAAAATAAGCATAAGATGACCACTACTCAGTTAAAGAATGGGAACAGTATGAACCATTAATAAAAAAGGATAACATCTGGAGGATGGGGAAATTGTAACTGAGTTTTGACAGATGGGCTGTGATCTGACATATAATAGAAGGAAAGAGTAACTGAAGTTATTGGTGACCACAGGGACGAGGGAGGTTTGCTGATCAGGGCAAACTTCTATTAATGCTTAAAGAACTATTGTAATTAAGTTAATTAATACAGAGCAATGAATGAAATATTCTGTTTTATCAAGAGTCAGTTGTGAAAGTCAAGTTATGATGTGAAAATGATGTACCTGAAAGATATCAATAAACTTGAATTTAAAAAAAAAAAAAAGAGGGTGATGGTGAAGGAGGCTCTAAAACATGTAAACAAAAGTGCCAGGCAAGACCAGAATGGGCAGTGATGGGGTAGACATGAAACTTCTATCCCTCACACTTGATGTTCTCATCGTGCCGATAAAGTCATTTAATAAGTCACTGGCTCTTGCTAAATTCCCGGAGATCTGGAAGCAGGCCCTTGTGACACCTGTGCATAAAAACGGAGACAAGACCTGTATAGCCAATTATAGACCAATCTCCATTCTCTCCCCCCTACCCAAGGCATTGGAAAAGATAGTGGTAGCACAACTCACCGAATACCTCAACAAGTACCAACTATTAAGCCCTAACCAGCACGGCTTCAGACAGAACCATAGTACCACCACTGCCCTGTTGGAGTGTATGGACTACATGCACAAGGCACTGGATGAAGGTAAATTGGTGGGGTCAGTGTTCACTGACCTCACCAAAGCCTTCGGCACTGTTAACATTCCCTTCTCCTGGCACAGCTGCAGAATCTGGGTATGGCGGCCAATACTGCATGCTGGTTCCAGGACTACCTGACTCAAAGAAGCCAACGTGTCAAAGTTGGGCAAACAGTGTCTAGCTCCAGAGAAGTACCATTAGGGGTCCCCCAAGGGTCAATACTGGGGCCCCTACTTTTCAGCCTTTTTTAAACAATCTTCCTAAAGCATGTGATACTAAACTTATTCCATACGCCGATGATGCAGTACTTCTCAACAGCAGTACATCCCATGACACCTTCCAATCCGAACTACAGAACTCTTTCAACAAACTAGAGGACTGGTTCTGCAGGCATAAGAAGAAGAATCAGCATTTATATAGCGCTTTTCATACATCCAAAGCGCTTTACAAGCAATGCTAGACTGGTAGTGAAGTGACTGAATGTGTAACAAACTTCTACTAAATTATAAAAAGACCAAGGCCATGCTTATATCCAGTCACCAGCACAAGGAGAGGCTCCCCTCCCTCTTCATCTCCAACACAGTCAGCGAACTGTTGGAACAAGTGCACTCGTTCAAGTATCTGGGGGTCACCCAAGATGACAACCTCACCTTCACCCAACACATCGACTCAGTGGTTAAAGTGGTAAACACCAAGTTGGGTGTCCTCTATAGACACAGGAAATCTCTCACCCCTGAGGCCCTCCGCCTCTCAGTCTCCAGCTCCATCCTATCAACCGTTGATTATGGCCTGGTGGTCTACAGAGTGGCAACGGATACAGCACTAAAGAGGGTTCATATTGCTCTCAATAAAGTCTGCAGGCTCACCCTGGCTGCGGATCGTCATATGCACACTTGCCCTCTGTATGAACGGACCAACTGGCTGCCTCTAAAGAACAGAATCAAGTTGCAAACCTGCCTCCTGGGCAAGAAGGCATTACTGGGCAACCCCCGTGTATTCAACATCCTCTCATCGACTGCTACCCTCTGTGACACCAGAGGTAGGATGGGGGGCCCTATCAACACCCTTCCTTCGTACTGTGCTTGGGCAATGCGCCTCCATCTACAGGGCTCCCCCAGTGGCTTAACGAAATCCCTGTGCCCATTCAAACCTCCAAATGCCTATCACACTTCAAAACTGGACTGAGGTAACACCTTAAATCAATCACAGAGTGTGACCGCCTCTGAAGGCTAGTCCCTCCCCCTCCTTAGCCTCCCTAGTTGCTCATATGGCAGCCCTGCTACACCCCGCTCCTCTGTATAGCTAGTGTTCACTCTCCATAGAGGCCACTCTTCCCCTTCTTTGGTACTCTCCCCCTCCATTAACCTACATCTTGCCCCTTAAACTGACACTAGGCATCCACTCTGTTGTCCCCCACTGACACTAGGCATCCACTCTGTTGTCCCCCACCTCTTCTGACATGTCTAGGGCTAACCCCACCCCCATGTGGCTTTCAGCATGCCACCCCTGCTGTCCCCGCCCAGAGTACCTCCTTCATCATAATTCCAACCCCACACCGCTTCCTCCCCATTTCTGTATGACCATTCAGTCAAGCACTTTCCCTCTGGTGCCACTCTTCACCTTCCCCTCCCTAGCACCCCCCAGCCATTATTTCACCCTCCTATTTTTGACCAAGCCCAAACACAAGGCTGCTTATCCTTCCTAAGTCTCCAGTAAACTTGAAAGGGGGTCCTCCCCTGCTTTCCCCACGTAGTTCACCACTGCTTTTCTATATCCTTTACTGACACTGTACTAATTCCATGGTACTAGTGATAACACTCTTAATATTGTAACCTATGTATGCTCTATACCTGCTTGATGTAATATGTCTATTGCCTGTCAACCTGATGTGGAAGCTTTGTAAAAGAGCTTGTGCTCAAAAGTCTTCTCCGAATCCTTAAATAAAATCCTGGGAACTGAGAAGGTAAATGCTGTTGGACACAGTGAGTAGGTACTGCCTGTGTGAGGTGGGCTTAGAAATAATTGGGCTTTCCCTTGTGTACAGTTCTACAACAAGAAAGCCAGTGGTGGTCATGCCTGCTTGAGGGATTTGGCCAGTTAAGTTTTCACTACCTCAAATCCATTCTCACTACTGGTGAGGCAGTGTGTGTGTGTGTGTATGTGGGAGGCATCCATTGGACTGAATGGAGATGTTCAAAACTGAAACAGCAGAAGATTGAGACAGCTCCTATAGTTTCAGAAATATTACAAAGCAATGTTCTGTTCTAAGACCTGGCAGAAAAAACACAACCTCCACAAACAAAATATTAAGTACTGAATGAATGAAATCACTAATTTTACCATGATGCTGGACAAAGCTGTGGCACTGATATACAACAGTACTATCACTGTCCAGTATTCGGTTTACGTAAAATGAAAAAACAAACCCCATCCCCCTAGATTCATAAACAAAAGGTGTATACATAAATAAATAAATAAAAGTTAGATTAAGAGGCTTATAAAAAGGAATTGGAGTAAACAGACTGGGGGAAGGTAATGAATTCTGATGATTTGAACTTAAAGGTGGAACAGTTTAACAGTAACCCAAGGAAGTTATTTGGTAAGCATACTCCAGTTACAAAATGGAGGGTGAAAGGCTAAATAAGAATGTAAGGGATCAAATAAAACATCAGGAGATAACAAGGAGACAGTATCTAAAGAGTAGAAATGGGGAGACTTTACAACAGTATAAAATAGCTGATCATTTTAATAACATTTTTATTTCAAAAACAATAAGTGACAGCAACCTGGAGATGGAGCAGTCAGAAGAAGGCCCAGTTAAACAGAATATGGTATCAGATATAAAAGAGGTGCCGCCTTTTGTTTTTGAAAGAACAGATGAAAATGAGGTACTAAAATTATTACAGAGTTTGGAAGTGGGGAAAAGTGGGGGATTGGATGAAGTACCCACTCAGTTACTAAGGATATCAGCACTCAGCAGACTACATTAAGGGTCCAATGACAATGTTGTTTAACCATTCACTGGAAAATGGAACTGTCCCAAAAACCTGGAAGGAGGTTGGTGTAATTCCAGTTTTTAAGGGAGGGGATAAATTAGTAATTTCAAATTACAGGCCAATATCACTGCTGGCAACAGCTAGTAAGATCTTGGAGAAGTGTGTCCTCCGTCAATTGCTTGCCCATTTGGAAGGGTATAACCTGCTGGGGACCAGCAACATGGTTGGTCCACGTCGACGGTGTTGTCTGGGTTTGCAGATTCTGTCCTTGTGGCCTCTAAAAAAGGGAAGATCACAAAGGCAGTCTTCGTGGACCTGGCCAGCGCCTTCGACACAGTGGACTATGGACTCCTGTTGGAAAAGCTGGGGAATATGGGAGTCAAGGGGACCCAGTTAGAGTGGTTCAGGAGTTATCTGATCGCAAACAAAGGGTTAAAATTAATGGTTATTTGTCACAAGTGGAAGATGTTCAAGCAGGGGTCCCTCAAGGATCAGTGTTAGGCCCACTTTTATTTTCAATCTTTATGAATAATATGCCTTTGCTATTTTCTATAGAAAACAGCATTCTTTATGTTGATGATATTGTTATTTGGGTCTCTGGACCAAACAGCAATGACATACAATTATCCCTACAAAACAAGTACAGTATTTTGTCAACTTGGATAAAGGAAAATCGAATGCTTATAAATGAAAGTAAAACAAATGTGATGTTATTCGAACCCGAACAAAGGCTGCTGAAACAGGGCCTACTACAAATCAAGGGTCAGAATGGCTCTTTTTTGCCATCAGTAACTACATTCAAATATTTGGGCATACACCTGGACCCCTGCTTGAGCATGATACCCCCCCATTGACAGACCGGGAAAGAAAATACATCAAAACTGGGCTTTCTGTATAGGAATGTGAACTCCTTGACTGACCAGGCCCGAGTTACTATAGCTAAGCAAGTTTTCATGCCCATCCTTGAGTACAGGAATGTTATTTTTTACCATTGTAATGGAATTTTTTTGAGTCTAAATACAAAACATTATATAATAACATATGCTGATTTGCACTAAGGGCCCTACTAAGAACTCATCACTGTTACTTGTAAACTAAACTGGGAGTGCCATCTCCGGATAGGCGGCTAAAGGGTCTTGTAACTACCTTTGCATACCGTGTTGCTAGTTCAGCAGATCCACAGGTTTTATCTAACTCCCTGATACAGAAGATTAGTGTGAAGTGTACCAGGACTAGTGGCTTAACACACTACCAAATCCCTGCCTTTAAACTCCACATGAGCAGGAAGGCTTTTACATGGTATGTACCTACTTTGTTAAACGAATATGGAAAATTGATATTAAATGCTAGTAGCGTTTCACATTTTAAACATATGTTGCACAAACTTTTGTATACTGAAAACTTGTGTAAATTCCCTTAATTGTATTAACTATATTGTTTGTAATGTTCCTTGTATGTGATGTTTTATGTCAGGCGTGGCTGAAAAAGGGCAGTGCCCAGATCACCTCCTGGTAAAAAATTAAAAATGAAACTATCTACATTTCAGTGTTATGTGAGAGATGGATTTAAAATTATGTTTCTTGAAGGGGGGGGGAAGAGAGAGACTGCATTTTCAGGCAACTCAGATATCAAAGGATTATGCAGTAGACCTTTTGAGAATAGACGCACTCCCCTGCATACTGAGACATCCACAAGTGCAGCACAGCCTGTAGCGCTGTGCCAAAAATAGTGCACGACCAGCTCTGCATAGTGTTTAGCAATTTGCGCGCACTAACAGAAGCGCACTAATTGACTATCGGGCCATGTCAGCGCACAGCAAAGTTGATCTGCGCTGTGCTGACATGGCCTAAGGCTGCATATGGCCCACAGCAGATGGTGCTGCCCAAAATGGAATAGCACTAGGGCCCCTTTGGCCATATTCAGCCCCAACATGCTAATGAGCTCATTAAGCATGCAAGCTGCTAAAAAGCCATCTGCATGCAAATTATGACCTAATGTGCATGGGCGCAGCAGACCTCTAGTGCCGATGCAGGATGTCAACAGTGGAAAATACCTGGCAGTCTAGTGGACCCACTCCCATCTGCCCCTGTAGTATATGAATACCATATTTTCTGGTATCTAGTGACCCCCCCCCCTTCATGCATCTGTAAATCCCTGGTGGACTAGTGCCCCCACCACCACCACCAAGCATGACACATTCCACCCCCGATACCCAACCCTTTGCTCACTTTCTCGGTTAGCCACCATCTGACTGTCACAGAGCATGATTGCAAGTATACTACTTATAGTACTAACTGTGCAGCCACATTGGGATTTGAGAGCTGAGCCCCTCATTTCCCTTGGGGCTTCAGCAGTCTAGCTGACCTAACTTTCTAATGATTTTCTGCCTCTGTACGAGTTTGTGTTTATTTTTTTCTCCAACCTTTTTTTTTCTGCCTCTTTTTTTCTTACTTGAGCCTGGTACTAGGGACATTCTTCTGTAGGACCACCTCAGCTGACAATTGCAAGATAACTGTGCCATCAAGCTGTTGCTGCTATTCCTAGGCCATGACTTATTACAGCACCTCTGTGCAAGTCGGAAGCACTCTGCTGGTATCAGCCAATTCACATTTACTTGCGTTCTCATACAGATATTTATACACAGTGCTTCAAATTTAGAGAACTTTAGAAGGCTACAGTAATTTATTCATCATTTTTTAATTTATATGAGTTAAACGTATTTCTGGTTAGTATAAGTGCTTCAAATCCAGAAGAAACCAGCACCCTTGAAAGAAACAGCAATGTTACAACAGCACGTTCTATCATGTTTGGAGCACTTCCATGTGATAGGGTAAGCATTACTCAGGAATAATTTCTTTCATAGAATAGTTCCTTTAAAAAAAAAAAATAAAAAAAAAACAATGACAAATTAGGCAGTTACTCATTATATCTGCAGCACTGGCTATATCTCAGCCACATCCGCAACCCTCAAACCCCTAGATTCCTCAGATGAAAGTGCCAGCTCAGTAAGGTTCAACACTAAAGCCAGGATGGCCTGAGGTACGGCAAGGCCTAACTCCTGATTAGGCCACAGCACTTCAGTTATTTTATCTGTGAGGCAGGCCAATTCGAGTAGCGGCCATTATCTTCACATGCAATAACAGACAGCCCCACTGCAGTCTGACAGGGACAGAGAGGCTATGATGTTCAATTCCATTGACAGCATACTCATCCCGGTAATTCAATATCCTAGTTATTAACTTAAAGAGAAGCGAACTAGAAGACTTTCAGTACTGTAACCCTAGTGTCACTCGGCTAGCTGAAAGGATAATAAATTGAGTGGTTTTCCAAGTACGGAGTTTCCATTGGGAGATAAACGCAAACCCAAAGCATTGCTGAGTTTGCTTATTTTTTTCCCTTTTAAACCAGACCTCAATTATCCTCAAAACTACAGAGCTATTAACAATAAAACATTTTCTTTTATTATCCAAAATGCTCCTTCTATGAGTACGGATGATGCATACAGAACAAAACAGGATTCGATTATCAGCCAGCAGGGACAGAATGGTGTGCCCGTTTTCTTCTGCACATGAAAGGAGCCATTTACAAAAGGAAACAAAAGCCACTCCGTGGTCAGCCCGGCTGGTGAGCTACCACAGGCGAGGAACTAAAGACTCCCCCCAATCAGCACAAAGGTGATGAAACAGAAAAGCTTATTATACGGAAAGGGCATGCAGCGCTTCATTAACAAAGGCTTTTCGGGACAGAAAGGTGCAGAGAGAGAACAGCAGTCACTCAATACCAGCCAGCAGGAAGGTGATAAGGCAGGTCTCCTTTGGCATGTAGAGCTTGAGACGGGACCCACTGAATACATACTCTACCACTGCCTCTGAGCGGCCAGCTCGCTGAAGGAAGGGAAGGAACTGCTTGGCCTTCTGGGTATCCTGTAAAACAAAATAAAATGAGCGAATTATTTCTTTTATTTGATAGTTATAAATACATCTATCTAAATCCTAGCCCCATCCACTGCCCTTCTATGTCACTTACTGACCCCAGCTGGAACAAAGAGGGCTTTTTCCTCTGTGGTGGCCTCCCTTAGACCAACTAGACAGTCAGGAGTGATAGGACCAGACTGTCAGAATCATTCACCTGCTGCACACTAAGGTTTTCCTCCTCCCCTGCGACGCAGCCAACACGGGTTCCTAGCTATGCATGTATGTTACCATGCATGGGAGTCAGGCTGCCAGGGAGCCCCTCTCCATGTCACCCTCCAGTTGCTGCACTCCCTGTAGTAATCCATATGGCAGTGCGGTACCAGAAAGGGCAACTCTCGCTCTCCAGAGGAGGAAAGTGTCTGCAGGGATGCTCGATCCTATGACTCCACCAGCCCCCGACGACCTAGACCTGTGCAACTTTCTCTCTCCACAAGAGGAGAGCGTCTGCAGAACACTCAGTCCTACACCCTCCGCCAGCCCCCGATGACCTAGGCTTGTGCAACCTTCCCTCTCCAGAGGAGGATAGCGTCCACAGGAATACTTAATCCTACAACCCCCTGCCAGCCCGATGAACTAGGCTTGTGAAACCTTCCCTCTCCAGAGGAGGACAGCATCCACAGGAACATGCAAATCTTACAACCCCCTGCCAGCCTTTTATGACCCACGCTTGTGAAACCTTCCCTCTCCGGAGGAGGACAGCATCCACAGGAATACTCGATCCTACACCCCCCTCCAGTCCCAGATGACTTAGGTTTGTGCAACCTTCCCTCTCCAGAGGAGGACAGGGTCCACAGGAACACTCGATCCTGCAAACCCCTGATGACGTAGGCCTGTGAAACCTTTCCTCTCCAGAGGAGGACAGCGTCTGAAGGAACACTTGATCCTACACCCCCCACCAGCCCCTGATGACCTAGGCTTGTGAAACCTTCTCTCTTCAGAGAAGGTCAGCATCCACAGGAACACTTGATCCTACAACCCCCAGCCAGCCCGATGACTCAAGCTTGTGAAACCTTCATTCTCAGGAGGAGGACAGTGTCCACAGGAACACACAATCCTACAAACCCCTCCAGCCCCAGATGACCTAGGCTTGAGCAACCTTCCCTCTCCAGAGGAGGACAGTATCTGCAGGAAAATTCGATCCTACAACCCCCTGCCAGCCCCCGATGACCTAGGCTTGTGCAACCTTCCCTCTCCAGAGGAGGACAATACCCGAAGGAAAACTCGATCCTACACCCCCCCCCCAGCCCCTTATGATGTAGGCTTGTGAAACCTTCCCTCTCCAGAGGAAAACAGCATCTGAAAGAACACTCGATCCTACACCCCTGCCAGTCCCTGATGACCTAGGCTGGTTCCCAAACCAGAATCACTAACGTTGCAAATGCTAGCACTACTGTCGTTGATGGGGCAGTGGTTATACACTCATTTTTACGTCCTCTCATCATTTCTAGCCCTCAGACTGTCACCAGGTACCTCCCAGTTCTGAGCCAGGTCACCTTGCCTCTGCTCCCCAGGTTGGGAGCAGCCCATCCTAGGCTAATAACTCTTCTTGCAGGTGGTTTACTAAATGTGGCGCAAAACTGCTAACAGCTGCCATCACCCTGACAGAAGGGAAGGGTTTTCTCACCTGTAAACTAGTCTTGCAAGATGCAGTGTGTGTGCAGATTCCCTTCCTTATCCCAACCACCTCCCCAGGCACCACACATAGTTCTGAAGAACACGGCATGTGCCAGAGGGAGTATGACAGGCATTACGACGCCATGATGTCCCCACACAAGGGAAGAGAGAGAGACTCCCTGGCCCGCCATGAGGGGCTCCTACAGCACCAACTCACTTTGGGCAGCAGATGCTGCCATAGGCAGCATTCTTCCCAGATTGGTTGCACAGCAACAGACCCCCAGATCCCGCTCCCAAACCCGGTTTCTTCATATAGAGGTGCGATACAATTCCTATGGGCCACCAAGCATCACATCACTTGTATTTTTGAAAAAGACAAATGTGAAGGCTGTTAGAAACATCTGCCCAAGTCATCTGCAATCCTTTCATAACCAACTAAATACAACTACACTATTTATTTTTCCATAGCATCTTTGGTACACAGTGTACATCAAAATGCTTTACAGTGGGGGGTAAAACACTCCCGAAACAGTTAATACAGTATACAATATCATGGCATTCACAATTTAAAATGTGGCAGTGGTGGCGATGACGACATGCTAAAGCAGAAGCAAGCTCAGGCAGTGCCCGCTGGAACAGCTGGCTCTCAGGAAGTCAAAAAGAGCAAATAAGAAAAACAATGACCATAGAAGGAGAAAAACTAGGAATTATTTGCAAAGAAGGCATGAAAGGTTTTTGGGTGAGAAATGAAGAAGTCGTCTCTGGGCAAAATAAGCCGAGCCCAGACGGCAGATATAGGAGAGAAGTTTGCTGGGCGATAGAACAGACAGAAGGTCAATATCAATGGGGTGAAGGTGTGGGGGGTTATGGGGGAATGAATTGGTGAGCTAGATGGGAGCAAGCCCATTAAGGATTTTGAAAACAAGTAAAACAGAAAGAGAACAGGGAGTAGGCAAATATGAGCTGTGGATGCTGCCACGCTGCCCTTTCCTTCTAAACTGAACCCAGAAGGGAACAGGGAGCCAGTATAGGTCATGCAGAATTGGGGGGGGGGGATGTGGGGGAAGAATTAAGCAATACAACATGATAAGGGGTTAACATAGCCCCTGGGAAAGCTGTATTGCTATTATAATTATAGCCTAGAGGGCTGGCAGTATAGCCTAGGGGTTAGAGTAAAAAGCTGTGAATGAGCTTGGTATATCCAACAGACCTGGTTTTAATACCCACAACCTCCACTTGCATATTGTGTGACTCTGAGCAAGTCACTTAACCACCCCAGTGCTCTCAGGTCACCCCTGAAAACAGGCACTTGTACCTAGTGGGTCTTACCCAGTTACTAAAGAATAAAATAAAAGTGTGGTATCTTGTTCAGCATGCCATTAGGCTCCACATGTATGTTAACAAAAGACTAACATAAAACTGATAGAATGCTTACAGCCAGTCAGAAAGCTCCATTCTCAGACCCTTTTTATAATAGTTCTTATAAAATGGGCAGAAAATGTCCTCATTCCTGATTGACTGGAACAGTTTTCCAGCCCTGTCCTTATCAGGACATAACCTTGCAACTGGCACTACTTGTGCCAGGCTGACCCCACAACACAAACATATCAGTGTGCTACCCTCACTAGCCCTCAGAAACCTACCCAGTCAGTAGTGTCAAACTAGGAACTGGACCACGCTGTGAAGAACTGCGACCCCCACCCCAACACATACACAAACAACTGCACAACATTAGGTGATGAAAATCACCTTGGGGCAACACCTTACAAGATAAAATTAAACTGTTGTTGTAAAAAAAAAAAGGCTGAGCCAGCGAAGCCACCAGACACGTGCAGCACAAGGATCCCTAGTCCAAGAAAGAGCAAAGACCCGCTCCTCCATGTGCTGTTTAAAATGGCAATTTTCAAAACAGAATAAAAATGTATTTGAGAGATACAGTTTTTACATACTCCAGGTCCACACTACAGCAGAGAGAGCGGCTCCATATGAGAAACTGTGAAAAGAACTACGGTGGCTGTCAAGGGGCACACTCGTTCTAAAATGAAACCAGCTGCTCGGTGTGAAAGAAGGGACCGCTCTGCACGTTCACTCTTCGTGACAATGGGTGTCTCATAGTGCACAATGTAAAATAATACTGTGTGTTGGCACAGGGAGCACAACCTTAGCAGTCTCACTGGTTGTGTGTGCGTGTGTGTAAGGGGGTGGGACTCGCGTGCACAGACCATCATAAAAACAGTTCTCGGTCACATACAAAACAGCCGCCTCCACGTTCCTCCCAACAGAGATCCTTTTAATCAGTGTGTGGCAGTTGAGAATGTATGGGGACAGAGACAACCTGAGGTGCGTGCGTGTGTGTGCAGTTGGGGAGTGTGCCCCATACTGCCATCAAACAGTTCAGAAATTACCTCATAGGGGACTATTTTTATTACTTCAGGATTAAAACCTCAGGTTTAAATTTTTAGGCATGTTTTTATTACTTTTTATTTTCTTAAATAGTTACTTGGGGGGTCCATTTTATAAGCACAATCAGACACTCCAAGATGTGGATTATGGCCTGATAATAGCACTTCCCAGGTGCTAAAGGCACTCGGCGCTAGTGCCTCGTGCCTCATAACACACCTGGGGCATGCTGTTATCAGGCCATAACCCATACCTCGTCGTATCTTATTGCTGACATAACCCACCCCAGCAAGGTTTCATTCACTTCGCTACCCTGCTGCTATGTCTAAGTTACATTCTGAATACCAAAGGATAATGAAATGCATATGCAACAGATCTCAAATGAAGTTCTCTAAACTGCATACACTACTCCAACTATCAAAAGTTTTGGTTACCTACAAAGAAATCTGAAAAAGGCCCTAGTTTCTGATCTTTAGCCGAGGCTCTAAAAGTCGTAACAGTTGAGGGTTCTTCATTTCCCAGATCAAAGGCCTGACACTTTCCAGCTTGTCATGTTCCACACAGGCACAGTAGTGTGGTCTATGAGTAATGACTAGTGAAACAAATGAGTGCAGTGAGCGGACAAGTTTACATCCCACCTCAGTCCGACCTTGAGCAAGTCACTTGACCGTCCCGTGTTTCATTCCTTCCAGGCACAACACTGGAAGAAGCAAGACCACACGGGAATGACTTGCTGCATCTCATCTGGGAGGCAGTGGGGCTTAGTGGTTAAGAGTGCCAACTTCAGAACTGGGAGACTGCAGGGTTAAATCCCACTAGAGCCGAATACTCACTGTGCGACCCCGGGCAAGACAAACTCCCACTGCTCCAGTCCCCCCAACTGCAGAAAAGGGTAGAAGCAGGACCCCACTGGAAATGAGATGCTGTATCTCAGCTGGGCTATCCTGGGGAAGTAAACTGCAACTAAATAAAATATTTTCCGTTATATAAATTCATTTATTTTACATTTTGAACATAAACCATTAGGACATACACAACTTGTGCAAAATATTCTCTATTTACATAAGCAAGGCTCAACAGATTAAAGAGTGAGTAAGGGAGGGTAGGGTAGTGCTAGCAGTTAAGAGTGAGAGGGAGGTATAGAAAGTGATTACCAATCTCACAGTTGGTAGTGGTGGTGGTTAAACAGGGCTCCTTTGAAGACCATCAAGGGGCAGCATTTTCACTTTGGAGCAAGTACTGTGTGGCCGCAGGAGCAACCATGGACCTCAGCATAGCCACTGCACCCAAAGCATTTGACATACTTGCACTGTACACTCAAACACTGGCTAATTTTACAGCTCATTAATATGCTTAATGGCAGCTTGTGTCAAACTGCAGGTACAAGGTAGCTGGAAGATGCATGCAAGAGGCCCCAAATGTGACATACAGTACAGTAGACCATAGAAATGTGGAGTAGCAGGATATCAATAAGCTGCACTGATGGAAAATCCCAACTGTTGGATGCAAGTCTCTTGCACCAAAACTCTGACGCAATGGGGACTTGGACCAAATGAACTCAGGACCCAACATGGGCTGAGCCCTGGATACTTGTCTGACCTTCTGACACAGGCTACCTGAGTCCGATATCTCCGTTATTCCTCTAGGGGCCTCCTTGCGATTCCCAGGACGAGGCTAAAAACTGCCGGTGACAGAGCATTTAGTACTGCCAGCCCCGTCCTGTGGAATTTGCTGCCTCCATCTGTAAGGGAGGCCCCTTCAGTTGAAGTGTTCAAGGCCTGCCTCAAGACCCTCCTGTTCAGTCAGGCCTTCCCAGACACTGTCTACTAGCATAACTCAGCTGGCTCCCCCCTGCAGAATTCCTGATCCTTGGTGTAGGAAACTTCACCAGGAAAGTGCTTGCCACAGGCATACCGTCGGGACTGGCGCATCTCCTTCCAAAACTGGACGCCATCCCCTACCAGCTCAGGTCACAGACCGCCGAGTTGCTTAAAGTTCCCCCTACTGGACCCTTATGGGGATCGTGACTTTGCTGCTTTTGTGCCTAGGCTCTGGAACTCCATTCCGGACTCTGTTCGCTCTGCCCTTCCCATGGGACCTTTCGCCCTCCCTGTGGTCCCACTCTAAACAAACGACAAGATGTGACTGCTCTAGTCTCTGTAATGTAATACTCTGCAGTCCACTATTGTCCACTCTGAGTCCATGATGGTCTATGAAATATGTATTCAGTGATTCTAATGTCTATCTTTGTCCTGTAACAATTTGTACTATGTGTGGCAGTATCTCTGCCCTTATACAAGCGTTGTTATAGCTGTTTTTTTACTGTATCATGCTGTTTCTCCAATGTTGCCATGTATGTATACTGTATGTTTTGTGCTCTCCCGGGTCGTTCCTGAAAATAGGCATACTACTTGTCTAGTGTACTTATCCGGTAAACAAAAGCTAAATAAATATATCTCTGAGATAGCCCTTGTTAAAGACTACTGCTATTTTTAATTGTGTTTTATATGGTCTGGTTAATTTATTTGTGTTTTATTTATGCATATGTTTTATTTTTATGAATAGTTTATAAGTATGGTGCCCAGAGCCTCTGGGATTGGGTGCCTCGAAAAATAAAACTTGCCTTGCCTTTTTGAAAATCCTGGCCAAGCTGTTGCTGCACTTGACGTTATCAGAGAGGGAGTTCCAGCTCGTAAGGATGGCGATAGAGAATGCTTTCATACTCAGTAACTGCAGGATATTTCATGATTGTTACCTTAGGGTAGGTGTGGAGAGGTCTGCATCTTTTTTTTTTGTTAAGATTTCGATTTATGAGGCCCGGTGGCGCTGAGGGTTAAGGCACTAGACGCCTCATCTCGCACCACACCGGCGACCCAGGTTGAGGAACGAACCCAGGCCGTCGGGGGTTGGGAGGGATTGAAAACATGAGTTAAAAAAAAGAAGATTTCTATTTATGCCTCCTGCTCTTTGAGCGGCTCCTATCCACTTGACCCAGCCCTTCACCCTGGTATCCCCCAGGCCTTAACTGCATCTCCCCATAGTCTTCCTGAGCATTCCCCCTCTGGCAGGGGTGGCAGGTCCCACCTCTAACTCCGCCACTACAGGATATGGTATGGGAGACCATGCTTAGGTAGCCAGGTTGAGGGGCCTGCGAACCGGTCAGCTTCATCCTGCCACTTGTGGTCTTTTCCCCGCTTTTTCTCCCAAGTTCCCCAGGATGTCAGCGTCAAGGGTGTGCCAAGCATGACCACGCAGAAGCGTGCATCCTGCGGCACCTGATGATGTTCTCCCCCTTCCCCAGCTACAGTGTCACCTGTGGTCACCCAGGTGGCAGTATAGCAGCAGAGCTGGCTGCCCTTACTCCTCTGAGATGCTTGATCCTGCCAGGCCCCCTCCCCACCGACACCCTGCAGCACAAGCTCGTTCCCAAACTCAGATCACTGGAGTAGGAGAGGTAAAGCGCAATGCGTCTCAGCCCTCTGCGTCACCAGGCTGGCTGGAGGTCTGGCTTCTTTTTTTTTTTTTTTAATCACGATGCTCTTTATCTCCTCCTCTGTGGAGCGAGCATGCAGGTAATCTGGCCGCTGGCACTCGCACCCCCGGACCCGGGTCTGGTCTGTGAATTGCTCTCCTCCACACAGGCTGGCCAATGCCTGGGGCACCTCTAGTCACGGGGGTGCAGCGCATGGCCATCACTCACCACAACCGTCTCGCAATTTTCTGCCTGGTTTTTGCCCTCTGGAGCCAGATGTGCAATAATGTCAGCGCACTGACTTGCTGACATCCGCCAAGTTCCAGCCCTCTGCTGCGTGACACTCCTGCAGTGTCCCTGACTTCCGTCAGGTGCCACTGTAGAGTGATGTGAACCCATGCACCCACCCCAGAGAGAGGAGAGCAGTCATGGGACATTCCGTCCTCTCCCTCCCCTGCTGACCCCCAGCAGCCCAGGCCTGTTCCCGAACCCAGGTCGCTGGCGTAGCGGGAGGTGTGGCGTCCAGCGCCTCAACCCTCAGTGCCACCGGGTCGGCTGCAGGTCTGGATTCTTAATTACAAAGAGTGGCAGCCTAGTAGTAAGATGGTGGTAGGCAGCACTGCTTTGATACCCAAGGAGACTGGGGCTAGCGTGTGAGCTCCCAGAATCCCACACTGGGCCCCAGCTCATCATGGAGGTAAGCTACTCAGCAGCTCCCAGGAGAGGGAGGGCATAGGCTGCCTGACATTGAGGACACTTGGCCATCTGACACAGGAAAAGCATCAGCTACAAGGACAGCCGATGGGCCACCTTTCCCACGGAAATAGTTGCAGAACTCAAGAGAGGTGGTAAAGGAAACTACTGGGGTTGGATTGACAAAGAAAGGAATGCATGCACACACATACACACACACGGATGGCACCACATTTGAAATCCTGCTTTGTGCCAGGGTAAGAGGGTCTTTAATCATAAAGTTATTCTGAGACAAAACTGATATTAACAATATCTGCTAGGCTGATTACCACTGGTTTTCAGATCGATCTTACAGTCTGCCCCATATTCCGGGCAACAGAAGAACTTGCACATAGCGTCGGCACCTCCTAGTCATCCCACCCAATGGGCCCTTGTGCCTGCCACAGCTGGATGATGCAGGCGGAACTCAGAGGTTCCTTGCAGAAAAACTCCCCACTCCTTGGCTCACCAGGGAGCAGCCACTCCACAAGGAGTGCAGGACTCCTCAACCCTGGAAGAAGAACATCATCATTGGGACTGCCTCTCCTCCTCCTGCCACAGCTGGCTGGAAATGGTGGTTGAAGACGCAATCCTGTGGTCTCCTGAGAGTAAGGTGAGCGTCTTAACCACTAGGCATCTTAACACATCCTAAGATGATCACCACTGCCATTGGACAGAAAAAAAGAAGTGATTTCATAATGAGATACTGAAAAGGAAAAAAGGTCAAACAAAACTTCAACAATTTGGAATGGCATTTCATGTACTTTTCCGTAATGAATTTCCAAATTACCCCCCACCCCTTCCCAGGTAGGACAAATTCCGCTCCGTTCCCAAGTCTGATTCCAATATCATCACTCAGCTTCAATCCTACAACGTGGCAATCTCATGTTGTAGCAGCACCCACTGTTAACGGAGAGGATAATCAACATGTCACTGTGATTGCTCCAAGAAAGAGGACACAAAATGCCTTAGCACTACTACACTAGACTAGATTTTGCAAAAAAACGTTTTTGTTCCAGGTCACAGCAAAACATGCCCCTTGGTTGAAGGCAAACATTTACAATGTAGCAGACTTTGATGCCTGTGGATGCTGGCAGCAAAACACAGTACAGTTAAATAGTTTTTTTCTGCTGAAGTGTTTCTGCTAATTATGCATCCAGAATTGCAAGTGCAGGGTTGAAGACTCTGTCATAGGCTGGCCTACTGAAGCAGCAGCAGTGATGAAATGGGCCGGCCCTGTGGAACAGTGGCAGTGTTGAAGACCTAGTTGTGGGCCAGCTCAATGGAACTGCAGCAGTGTTGAAGACCTGGTCATGGACTGACCCAGTGGAGCAGTAGCAGTGCTTAAAACCCAGCTCTGGGCAGGCCCAGTGGAACAGCAACAGTTTTGAAGACCTGGCCATGGGCAGACCAAGCAGAGCAGCGGCAGTGTTGAAGGCTTGGCCACGGACTGACGCAGTAGAATAGAGGCAGAGCTGAAGACCCAGTCGTAGGCTGACCCAGTGGAGAAATGGCAGTGTTGAGGACATGGCCGTGGGCTGACCCACAGGGGCAGCAGCAGTGTTGAAGGCTTGGCCATGGACTGACGCAGTAGAACAGAGGCAGAGCTGAAGACCCAGTCATAGGCTGACCCAGTGGAGAAATGGCAGTGTTGAGGACATGGCCGTGGGCTGACCCACAGGGGCAGCAGCAGTGTTGAAGGCCCAACCTTGGGCTGACCTAATAGAGAAGTGGCAATGTTGAAGACACAGCAGTGAGCTGACCCCAGTGCAGAGGCAGCAGTGTTGAAGACCCAGCCAGGGCAGACCCAGTGGAGCAGCAGCAGCATTCAATTACCTGGCTGTGGGCTGGCCCAGTAGAGCAGTGTCTACGTTGAAGACCTAGCCATGTACTGGTCCTATGGAGCACCAATGTTGAAGACCTGGCCATGGGGAGCAGTGGCAGTGTTGAAAACCCAGTCATGAGCTGACCCAATAAAACAGAAGCCATGTTGAAGACCCGGCCGTGGGCTGACCCAATGGAGCAACGGCAGTGTTGAAGACCTGGCCATGGACTGTCCCACTGGAGCAGTGGCAGTATTGAATACCTTGCCATGGGATTGTCCAGTGGAGCAGCGGCAGTACAGAAGACTCTGCCGTGGGCAGGCCCAATAAAGAAGTGGCACTACTGAAGACCCCACTGTGGACGGGCCCAGTGCATTAATGGTAGTACATCATCACTGTAGGCTGCGCAAAATCAGTAAACACATCTAGAATATATGGTTGCACCTTGTTGTGTATGGAAATCCAAACACAGCATATTCTTGTTGCAGGACAGTTCAAAAGCCACGAAAAGTTGTTGTAGTATCATTCTAACAACAGCAACAACTTTTCGTGACCTCTGAACCATCTGCGTTACTCACAAGTGGTTTGAAAAGCAGAGAGATGGGGCCAGTAGGAGCAGACCACAAGAGGGATCATTTTTAGGTGCACAAGGCAAGAATAAGAGCACCATCCTCCGTCCGCTCCTGCCTGTAAATGTACCACAGAGTAGTTCCTTTAGATATTACGCACGTCTCAGTGGAGCAGGTCGGCAGGCATCGGTTCGCAGTCACAGCATTTCTTACCTACCGAGGAAAGCCACACCACAGCTAATGGAACAGAATCACAGAATTTAAAACAAGTAAGTGAAAAGAAAAACAAATGATACCTAACATAACATGGCCACATAACAATAAATAATCAACCAGAATCAGGTGATTGGGCAGGTGGTTAGGGATGGAGAAGTGCATGACTTTCTATTTCATTTTTTAAACCATATACTATATAAAACAGTGTATGGGGAACCATACACAACAAGGCATGCATTTCCAACCTGGGGTGGACATGAGTGACATCAGGGACCTCTTGAGCTTCACTCTCGAGGTTCCTATGATGTCATCTCAACTCTCTGATGGAAACACAGCCTTGTTGTGTATAGTTGCCCATACACTAGTCTATATATAGTATTACAAATAAGCAAACTAAAACAAAACCACAAACAAAACACATTTCTAGTACAAAAGTAACTTGAGTAAAAAAGTACACTAAGTCTTATATTGGGAAAGCCAAAGATCATGCCTGCGTCAAGCATCACTGCATACTCAGTACTTCCCTTGGACAGAGCTGTAACCAAAATTCTGCTACTGGTGGGTCCTAAGGAATGTTAGGCCAGGCCCAATACAGCTGAAAATAAAAGTGACTACACTAAAAAAAGTCTAGGTGGCACGCCCCTCTAGATCTGTGGATGAGATAGGGGTTTCAGACAAGACAGGTGGCACGCCCCTCTAGATGTGCGGATGAGATAGGGGTTTCAGACAAGACAGGTGGCACGCCCCTCTAGCTTGCCTGCCGCTTTTTTATTTTTAACCAGGAGAGACACACTAAGCTGAACGATTGTTTACAGGTGCGACTTGGGAGCACAAGGAAGTTAAGTGACTTGCTCAGGGTCACACAGTATGCAAGTGGGGCTGTGGGATTCAAACCCAGGTCTCCAAGTTTGCAGCTCAGAGCCTCCAACAGCAGTTTCAATGGTAATAACCATTAATCCCTCTCTCCCTCTAGGAGATATTTTTGCACCTTATTAGAACTCATCCGTCACCCTGATGGATCTTGTTATACTGCAAAACCAGACTTGGGCCATAAAGTTAGCAGGCTGAAGTTTGTGAAGACCACATCAAATCCTGGTCACAGCGTGGCCATGTGGGATGACGTGTTGGAGCGCTAGTGTGGATAGAGGGCCTACTGACAACTAGGCAAATCAGCATTATGAACACAGTATGAAGTACCCACCCTCTACAATAACTTCAGCCACGGAGTTTCCATTGCTCTAGAAAAGTAGTACAAAAACTGTCATGGATGCTGCCCGAACATACACCATGGATCAGTGTTTTTTTAGGAGGGTGCTCACCACAGAATCTAGAAGATTCAAGTTAAGCAAACTGGAAAGAAAAGAACATTGGTTCTGTATAGTGCTCTTCAAATACAACAGAATATAATTGCGAGGTTAGCTCACATCCCTGTAGGGTCTTCAGAACCCGTCTTTGTAAGTTCCCTGAGCCCAACAATGCCCATGGGGCCCAAACCTGCTCCGTATACCGTAAACCCTTATCTGAGGCATTAACTGCAGGAAAAGAAGAGTCCATACTGCATAAAGAATGTCTCCTGAAACGTAAATCTCACAAAAAAAAAAAGCTGAGGCAAGAAGCTAATCCTCTCCCTCACCCTGTTTTCAAAGAGCATATCAAAACTTTCTCCAGCTAACACTGTATCTGGGCTATCATGGGGCTACCTGACCGGACTGTAAATAAGACTGCTGATGAAAATTCACGGTTATCGGGGTAATAAAATCAATAGGATGTTCCAGACTGCTTCCCAAGAAGTGTGGCACAAATTACTAGTCTCCATTTCAAAAAGGACAACTTGGAAAAAAGTGCAGAGAATTAAAAGTGCTGCCTTCTTCCGAATGCGGAGACATTAAATGTCAGCTAGCAATGCAAAGTGAATGCAAGTTACAACAAGCTGTGCAGGCAGAAAGTTCACCTGGACGAATAATGTGTTCTAAGCACATCGTACGAGTGCAGAGGGGCTAGCAGGGAGGGTATGCCACCGCAGATGGCACTAAAATCTGTAAAGGGGAAGACACTCGGTGGGGGAGATGATGAATAGTGATCTAGGAAAGGTAGAGGAGTGATCAAGGGTGTGGCAGCTAGGTTTCAACACAAAGAAGTGCAAAATCATGCACTTGGGGTACAGAACCCCAGGGGAAGAGTACAACATTGGGGGGGGGGGATAGTATTAACCACTACCAAACAGGAAAGGGCCCTGGAAGTAATTATATCTGATGACCTAAAGGTGAGCCAGGCAATGTGACAAGGCAGTGGGGAGGGCTAGTGAGATGCTAGGGTGCACAGAGAGGGTGTCACCAGCAGAAAGAAAGAGGTGGTGTTACTGCTGTATAGATCACTGGTGAGACCTCACCTGGGGTACTGTGTCCAGTTCTGGAGACCACATCTCCAAAAAGACAGACAGGGCAGAGGTGGTCCAGAGGAGGGCAGCCAAAATGGCACAGGGTCTGCATCACAAGCCCTATGAGGAGAGAACGAAGGACCTTAATATGTACACCCTGGAGGAAAGGAGGGAGAGAGGGATAGGACAGAAACATTCAAATACCTCACAGGTATAAATAAAGTTCAAGAGGGAAGCATTTTTCAGAAAAAAAGATGCTCAAGAACAGGGGGACATGCTATGAAGTTGGGAGGGGGGACTCAGGGGAGATGTGGGGAAGTACTTCTTCACAGAAAGAGTGGTGGATGCCTGGAACAATATCCCAGCAGAGAGGGTGAGGGCCAAAACTGTAATGGGCTTCAAGAATACATGAGATAGTCATAAGGGAACCTTAGAGGTAGAGAAAGGGGGAGGAGGGGGTAGAGCTGGAGATCAAGTAGGGTCTGCGGTGTTATAGTAGGTAGGGAAACTAGGCAGACTAGGTGGGCCAAGCTGTCCTCATCTGCCATCAATATCTATGTTTCTCTTTCTCTATTTACTTTGTTAAAAGCAATTTCAAGGCAGGGTATTAATATAATTTAGTTTTTATTTATCAGGTAAGTGTATTATGTAATCAAATGCCTATTTTCAGGCATGACCTGGAAGATTACTGCAAAGTTAGTCAATGCAAGACAGTGTATGCAATTATACAGACAGTAGCTGATTATAAGCAGATACAGACAACTGACAGGCACAATATACAAAGTTAATTCATAGAAGTTTTAACAGTTACAAACATTTGATGGCACAGGCAAACAATCGCATTAACATAATGCAAAGCATTTGAAATAGAGAATCCAGTGCAAAGGAATTTTAATACAGCGTGTCACACGCCAGAAAAAGTATGGACATTACAAATGATGGTTCATATTAGGGAGGAAGAACAGCATAGATCTTAGATCACCAAGCTGTGAACCTGGCAACTCAGCAGACCTGGGTTTGAATCCGGCAACCACCACTTGCAGACTTTGTGGTCTTGAGCAAGTCATTTAACCTTCCTGTGTTCCCAGGCTGCACCTGAAAATGAACTTTGGCTCAGTGTGCCTTTCCCGGCAAAAACAAAATAAAAAATCATTAAAATGAAGTACATAAATAAAATATTGAAGACTGAAGAGCTCAAGTTAACAAATGTAATGCCATATCATTTTAATTTACCTGGAATTAAGTTAACTGGAATCTCTGGTCTTACTCTCGGTGACCCTCCATTCCACTCTCATGGGTTCTAGTTACACCCGGAACTTGGGATGACACCAGACACTAAAAGTGCAGTGCAGCACTTGAGGCGATGTACTGTTAAGTTGCTGCCCTTACACCAAGGTTATCCTCCCCAGGCAGCAGCTGTCCAGGTGAAATTTATTTTCTGGTTAGAGAGGAGTGAAGACATTTTATTAAATAAAAAGGTTCCTCAGGGTTTGTGTGTTGTGCTGTATTAATTAAATGGTAATGTGCCAGTTGGCTCATTACCCTCGGTAAACTGTGACTGGCGTGTGAAGATAAAGTACTCAGTTTGGGCTTCATATAGTGAGCCAACTGTCACATTATCATGTAAGTAAAACTGTGTGCCTTTACTTACTTACCATAGTAATACTGTTTCTTCCAGGAGACCCCACACTATGCTGGTTTACTGCAGCAAGCCTGCCAGCTTTGGCTGCCTCAGAGAGTGGAATTTATATAAATTATGGAAATCAGACTGGACTTAGAATGCAGTTCAAATCTCTGCCTCTAGGTGGTGCTGTGTTCTACTGCCTAATGCCAGATTAATTTCAAAGCAAATTGGGCAATAGCCTCGAGCTATATTAACCTATCCTATACAACACTAAAAGATAAAAATACTAAAAACAAGAAAAAGGGTTGGCCACTCAGGCCAAACTATGGCAGACAACAAGAGAAGATGGAAAAAGGATGATTGTGAATGAACAACAAGCCATGCCCAAATAGAAGTACTGGACCAGTTCTGATTCTTCTAGAACCTTTTCAGGTTCAGGAAGAGGAGGTAGGGTGTAGGTTCAAGCACAGTGGGGGATCCCCTGGAAGAAAGAACAGTTATGAAAGAACTTACCATAACAGTAGATTCTAGTAGTAGTTCAGCAGTAGTTGCTCCTGCAATTGCTTATCCTATCTCCTTAATCCTTAACCTGTCCTTTACTTCTGCCCAAGGACCCTCATCCTGGAAACATGCTGTAGTCCTTCCCCTCTCCAAGGGTGGTGACACATCCACTCCTGGCAACTATCGCCCCATTTCCCTCCTTCCTACCTTTGCCAAACTTCAAGAACATTTAGTTCTCTCTGAGCTATCACCATTCCTTCCTGATTCCTCCTCCTTCACCACCTTCCACTCTGGTTTTCGGAAGAACCACCCAACAGCCACCTCCCTCCTCAGGCTTACTGACTCCATCCTTTCAGGGATGGATGATGGCTTGACTACCTCGGCCATCTTTGTCGACCTAGCCAAAGCTTTCGACACTGCTTCTCATCCCCTGCTTCTTGATTCACTCTTCTCAGCTAGCCTTGCTCCATCAGCCACCAACTGGTTTAAATCCTACCTCACTGGCAGGACCCAGTCGGTAAGAATCCTTGATTCCATCTCCCCTCCACTCCCCATCAACACTGGTGTCCCTCAGGGCTCAGTGCTTGGTCCCCTACTCTTTTCCATTTTCCTTAATGATCTTCCCACAGCCTGCTCATTCTCTTCTATCCACATGCACGCTGATGATACTGTTTTGTACAGTTCCGACAAAAACCTTGCTGCCGGGCAAACCAACTTACAGCATGACTTCAACAAAGTTCAGCTCTGGTTTGCTTCTCACCAGCTTTTTCAAAATGCCAAGAAGGCAGTCTCAATGACCTTTGGCACCAGGCAGAGACTCTCTAGGCTCCTGGCCCTATCTACCTTCCACACCCTTGGTGGGACCATCTTGGAGGACACCTCCTCATTTCGATATCTGGGAGTTTGGCTAGATCAGCACCTCAAGTTATCTGTGCATATCGATGCTATCCTGAAGAAACTGCGCCCCAAGCTTGGTGCTCTGTACAGGAATCATAGTTGCATCCCGATGACTACGAGGCGTAAAATTGTCCAGAAGATGATACTTCCCATCTTTGACTACTGCAACATAGTCTATGCTGCTGCTCCCAAATCTTCCCTGACCAAGTTGGACACTCTCCTTAACTCCTTCTGCCGCTTTGCTATCGACTCCCCTTCCCGCTCCCACCACTGTGAACTCTATCGCTCTCTAATCTTCCTTCCACTACCTCACAGACGCATCTCTCACTGTGCCAAACTAACCTCCAAATTCTGGTTCAGGGGGCTCCCCTCCCATCTCTCATCCTCTCCAGCTCCCCCACCCACTCTCTCAGATCAAATGACTCCCACACCTTGACGGTCCCTCGCCGCTCCACTCTCATCGGTCAGACTGGTTTCACCCATCGTTTCGCTAAAATCTGGAATTCCCTTCCCACTGAAATATGATACTCCTCCTCCAACTACTCCCTTACCTCTGCCCTACACAATTACCTTTCCCTCAGCTGTTCCTGCTTTAACCCACCTTAATACCTGTCCCCAGTTTCTGCCTTCCTACCATGACTCCCCCCCCCCCAGCAGGGTTCTCAACATCCTGAAGGGGGAATCAGGAAATGGCTACCCCCTCTCCTCATATTCAGCCTTGCTTCTCCCCCCCACCTGCCCTTCTGGGTCACCAGTGTGCACAACCTAACCCCATCCTTTTTACTCCAACAGCACTTGCGTACTACCTCGAGTCTGCTCCTGGAACGCTTGTGCACTATAAATGATTATATAGGTTTTGTATGTTCATATGTTCTTTTGTATGATTTTGGACATGTATAGTAATTTACCCAATGTTCCTCTACTGTTTATTGTACAATACCTTGTGTTTTAACTGTTGCACAATCTTACAATGTTGTATTGTTTGTACTACCCACATACTATTGTAACTGATCATCCTTCACAACCCTATGTAACCCCGTCCCCCCAGGTCACACCGTGAGACGAGCAACTTGCTGTTCAGTGTGCCCTCCTGGTGAAACATTTCAATAAATAAATAAATAAATTTCCAAGGGAATCTTTGTCATCAATTCACACATAAGAAACTTCACCATCAGGCGTCAGGATCCCAGGGAAGCTTTTTCTGCAGTAGTCTATTAGGGGCTGCCCATACTGACTTCAGGCTCCGACATCACATACCCTATAAAAGTGTGGGTGGCCCCGCTCCCTCCTCAGTTCTTTCCCTAGCTGGAAGCCATGAGAGACAGGCGTCCCACCAGGGAACTGAGAAGAGAGAGAGAAGGTGCCCAGCTAGCAGAATGGCTGGAGCAACACAGGAGAGTCGAGCTGGAGAGAAAGGGGGAAGAAGGGAGGGACGGCATGACCTGATGACAGACAGTCCCTCAAAGATCTATTATTACAGTAAGTTCTTATGTAACTGTTCTATTTTCTTCAGGGATATCTCTGTCATGTGGTCAAACCTAAGAACAAGTCCCAAGCAGTGCTAAGAGCAAGGACAGTCCGGGTGAAATGAGTCAGACCCCCCCACACCAGGGAGGAGAGGATCGCCTCGGGCAGCTGAGGCACAGTCAGGCCTGGAGACTCAGAAGGTGGCACTAGGTACTTTCGAAGCCTGTGCCTTTTGTTGCTTTTTTTTTTTTTTGGCGGCTGAGGAGACTGGTGCTTAGCTGCGGCTCCATGTCCTCTCCCACGAAAGGACTGCCTGTCACGAAAGAACTAACGGCCTTTTCCTCTTTGTTGATGCGAAGAGGCCAGTCTTGTGGATTTGATGGCTGTCCTAGTCTTCAGAGAGGCCTCAAGAGACTGTTCCACCTGTTGGCAGACCAGGCAAGTGCCATCAAAGGGGACATTCATAACCTGCTGCTTAGCATCATTGGAAAAAGCTGAAGTCCGTTGCCAGGAATGTCTCCTTATGCACATTCTGGTAGCGGCAGCACAAGAAGCAGTGTGATATGCATCCATGGCTGCCTTTAACTGATGACTGTTAGACTCTGTACCATGAGTGACAGCCTGAAACATTTTTTGTTTAGTATCAGACTTTGATAAGGACACCGCAAGAGGTCCAAAGGACATACTCGTAGTGAGAGAAATGTCCTTGATAACTGGCTATTTGCATGCACAAGGTGGCCGCTCTGCAAAAACCCTCTTTCCCATAGTATCAGTCTTCTATAACTCCTTATTAATGGGGTGTGCCGTAACCGCTTGAGGAAGCATGGCTTTATCATTTTCTGCAAGGATAACAATTTTATCTGCAATAGGCTGGGAAGCCAAAATTGGTCTGTCTGTAGAAGGAATATACTTACGGTCTATCGTTTTACAGATGGAAGGAATGGAGGCAGGTCTAGCCCAGCCTGAAAAGACAGGTCGTCCTGAGGGACAGAAGTAGGAGCTGGAGGTTGGTTCTCCGGGGTATAACAGGGTCATCATCGCCACCCTCAGAGAGAATGAGGGACAGATATAGCTGCAGCCAGCAGGAAGAGCACAACTCTAGAGGAGAGAAGTTGGAGAGTCACCTGGGCCTTCAAGAGAAGGCTGAAGAAGAACCTCACGAAGAAATCAAGATGCCACCCCGGTGTCCTGGCCAAATTTCCCTCATTCACTAAAAATACAAGCAACAGCTTAATCTGGTTCAATTTCAGTTGCTTACCTTCTGTACCCCCGGTCACCCTCTGAAAAAGGGACTTCTAGGCCCCGTGGGCTTACCGGGTCAACAAAACAAACATAAGTACTAGAGCTCGCATCAGCCAGAGAAGGGATAGCAGGGATGAAAAGAAGGCCCAGTGAGTCCCCACTCAAGGAATAAGTATCCCTGCCTGTTCTAAGGGAGCCTGGTACCGCCCTGAGGGAGGAATGTCCCTCAGCCTCCTGTGAGGGGCGGGAGAGGAGACAGGAGGGGGGGAGACCCTTACAGGCCTAACTAGGCCTGGGACTGGTCAGGATGAGGCGGGGTCTCCCTCTGGCTGGAAGAAGGAAGTCGCCCCTGAAGTTCCTGCCTCACCCTGCGGGGAAAAAATACAGGTTACTCACCTGTAACAGGAGTTCTAGGAATGGTATATGTTGTTCATCCACACTGTCTGGCAGGTATCCTTGCCGCTTTAAATCTTTCCGAAGGTCTTCAAGCTGGCTCCTCCCACCCACCCGGTGGTAAACTCTCAGCCCGCCCCATGACGCCAGATCTGGCCCGCTGGAAGCTCAGGTTGTGCATCGGCCAGGAGGTCGGGAATGTGGGATGAACAACATATACCATTCCAGAACTCCTGTTACAGGTGA
The DNA here is from genome assembly GCA_016271365.2 of Neoceratodus forsteri. Classification (NCBI taxonomy): domain Eukaryota; kingdom Metazoa; phylum Chordata; order Ceratodontiformes; family Ceratodontidae; genus Neoceratodus; species Neoceratodus forsteri. The sequence continues at coordinate 150,079,938 of CM028131.1, read as the reverse complement.
GTAACCTGTATTCTAGGACATGGATATGTTGTTCATCCACACTGTCTGGCAGACTCCTAGCAGTTCTCCGGGAAGAGGAAGGCAAGGCGCACACCCCCTACTTAGGGAATACAGACTGGAGAACCAAGGCCCCAAAACCAGCATCCCGGCATGACTCAAGGTCGATGTGGTAATGGGTGATGAAGGTGTGTGCTGACTTTCAGGTAGCAGCCCTGCAGATTTCCTGGATAGGGACGTCCCTGGAAGCAGCCACCGATGCAGCAGTATGGCGGGTAGAATGAGCTCTTATCCCTCTGGGAGGCCCCATGCCCACCAACTTATAGCGGAGATCTATGCAGGAGGTGACCCACCTGCTTATCGTCCGCTTGGCTGCAGGTCTGCCAGGTGCGGCTTCAGCGTAGGTGACAAACAGCTGGCGAACCTCTCCCCGAATTTCAGCCGTGCGCTACTTATAGTAAGCGAGCGCCCTTCTAGGGTCCAGAGTATGGAGCCTATATTCGGCCTCCAAGGTGTGACTGGGGTAGAACACCGCAGAGTCAACACCTGGTTAAGGTGAAACTCCACACCACCTTCAGAAGGAATTTCGGTGGGGCGAGGACAACCTTGTCCCTGTGGAAGACCAGGTAAGAGACTCCATGGAAAGCGCCTGGAGCCTCCCATCCTTCTGGCTGACGTGATAGCCACCAAGAAGGTTGTCTTCCACGACAGGTGAGAGATATCACACCTGTGCATTGGTTCGAATGGCTTGCCCATGAGCTTTGCCAGTACCAGCAGTAGATCCCATGGAGGTGGAGGTTCTCGCACCGGAGGGGAAATGTGGTCAAGGCCTTTGAAAAAGCGCCAGACCACCTTCTCCTGCGCCACCGACTGCCTCCCGGCCCGCACCCGGTAAGCAGAGATGGCTGCCAGGTGCACCTTAAGGGTCGCCGACCTAAGCCCTTGCTGAGAAAGGGACCGAAGTAGTCCAATATGCTCGCCAGGAACAGGAGGAAGGGTCAAGGCCTCACTCCTGACACCAAATGGAAAATCTCTCCATTTGAAGGCGTAGCATTTCCTGGTTGACTCTCTACCGGACGCTAACAACATTGAGGACCTCGTCGGAAAGACCCAAGGCCTGGAATCCTAGTCAGCCAGGAACCAGGCCATGGTGCAGGGATTGAAGATCCGGATGGAACACCTTCCCTTACTGACTGAGAGCAGGTCCGGGCAGCTGGAAGCTGCCTCGGGAGCCTGGAGCTGAGGCTGAGGAGATCTGGTACCAGAACTGGCGGGCCAGTCTGGGGCTATCAGAATCACCTGCGCCTTGTCCCTCCTTGCTTTGAGAAGCACCTTGTGTAGCAACGGGAATGGGGGAAAGGCGTAGAAGAGGCCCAGGGTCCACTGCCTCGAGAAGGCATCCCCTGCAGCGAGCCCCTGCTGAGGGGGCGGCATGAAAAGCCTTCAGCCTGCGTTCTCCCTGGAGGCAAACAGGTCCACCTGAGGTGTGCCCCAATGGGAGAACAGATCTTGTACTACCTCCGGCAGGAGAGACAACTCGTGGGACGCAGCCCCTATCCAGCTTATGGCATCGGCCAGGGTGTTGGAGGCTCCTGCCACGTGAATGGCTAGGAGATCCGCCTCCAGGCTGTGCATGAGTGACCAAATGAGGAGAGCTTCCTTGCATAGAAGCATGGAGCGCGTCCCGCCCTGGCGGTTTAGATAGTACATGGTTGTGGTATTGTCCGTCTGGACTCGGACCACTTGACCCCGGAGAAACGGAGCAAAGGCGGTGAGAGCTAAGCAGACTGCTTGGATCTCCAGCAGGTTGATGTGACATCGGGACTCCCGCGGGGACCAGAGGCTGTGCGCTCGGTGTTCCCCCAGATGGGCACCCCAACCCATCAGAGAGGCATCGGTCGATAGAGAGACCGTCGGCTCGGGGCGGACAAACAGGATGCCCTCCTGCAGATGAACTGGAACGGTCCACCACTGGAGAGCGCTCCACATCCCCTGGGTCACTGTCACTAGCTGGTCCAATGGATCGCAGCATTGAGACCACTGGCTGGCCAGCCCCCATTGAAGGGGGCGCATGTTCCAGCGGGCCCAGCGGACCTCGCTGGTACAGGCCACCATGAGACCCAGGAGGCGCAGGAAGTCCCGGGCAGGGCGCGACTGCCCAACCAGAAATGATTGGGCAAAGGAGGAAAGAACCTCGGCCCTGTCCACCGGGAGCCATGCTCTGGCTCGAAGAGAGTCGATCTCTGCCCCGATGAAAAGAATCACCTGCTTCGGCTCGAGTTCCGACTTGGCCTCGTTGATGAGAAGGCCGACTTGAGAGCAAACCTGGAGGGCCAGATCTCTGGACCGCTCCACCTCCTGCCTGTAGGGGGCTGCTATCAGCCAGTTGTCCAGGTAAGGGTACACCCGGAACCCTCGGCGCCGCAGGAATGCTGTCACCACTGCCATGCATTTGGTGAAGACCCTGGGAGCTGGAGATGTCAAGGGCATGGCTCGAACTCGAAGGGATCACTCCGCCAGAAGCGTAAGGAATCTCTGATGTGACGGACTTGATAGGACGGAAAGAATGCGCCCTGCAGGTCCAGAGAGCAGAACCACACGCGCATTCCAAGGATGGTACTATCTGAGCCAGAGTGACCATCCTGAAGGTCCAAGACCTTAGGAACTTGTTTAGGTCATGCAGGTTGAGAATGGGGCGTCAGCCCCCCGTCCGTTTCGGAACCAGGAAGTACCCGGACACAAACCCCGGGTCTGAGGGAGGGTCCGCTACCTCTCTGATCATCTCCTTCTCGAGGAGGAGAGCGATGTCGGCTCGGCTAGCCGACAGTGAAGCTGCGGACCCTGAGGCCCCCCGAGGTGCGACGGCTCTGAAGGGCGGGGCCTGCTCGAACTCCAGAGGCAGGCCCTTTCCATCCACTTCCAGCACCCACTGGTCTGTGGTAATAACGGACCAGGCGGAAAGAAAGTGGCGGAGCCGCCCCCCCACGGGGGGAACCTGGGGTGAGGTGACGGGGTTGGGTGACACCCTCAACCCGCCACTGGGCAGGCTTGAGGGGGGACCGTCGAGGGACCTCCAGGGCCTTTACCTCCCTGCTTCCTGAGGAGGAAGCTAAGGCTTGGGTTTGGGATGCCAAGCTCAGGCCTGCTGGCCCCTGACATTGCTGGGCCGGACGTGCCGCGGGCGCAGAGGGACGAAAGGGCTTAGGCTGTGGTCTGCGGCCTTTGTCCTTCTGTGCGGATGAGACCGAGTCCAAGGTAGCATTGGACTTTTCGATCCTCTGCAGGTGACCTTCCACCCCAGGGCCGAAAAGGTCGGTCCCCAGGAAGAGGACATCCGCCAACTTGTGCTGGGTATCTAAAGTGAAGGTGGATATCCTCAGCCATGCCCGATGGCGCATAGCCACTACGGCCGCTACTGACCTGGCACATGAGTCTCCAATGTCCAGAGCAGTCTGAAGTTGCTGTTTGGCCACTGCCCTGCCCTGGTCCCGCACCTGCCTAACCGTGGTCTGCAGGTCCGCCGGAAGATGAGGAACTACCTCGTCCAGGGAGCCCAACAGGGCATGAGAGAAATGTGCCATGAGTACGGCCGAACTGGCCTGACGAAGGCCGAGGGAGGACGCAGCGTAGACTTTGCGCCCGGCATAGTCCAATTTCTTGGACTCCTTGTCGGAGGTTTGTCCATCGCCCCAGCGTCCGGCGCTACCGAAAACACTGTCGGTAACTAGCCCTCGGCTGAGGGGTGTTCCAAAACCAGACAAGGAACCGGTAGGGACCGCATACTTCCTGGCCATCCTGGCCGAGGGCGCAGGACAGGAAGCAGGGCGCTGCCGGAGCTCTAAGGCCGAGCCCACTATGGCCTCGGCCACCGGAAAGGCCTCCGTAGGGGAATCCCCTCGGTCCAGTATCTCCATGAGGGGATACCTGGCTCGATTAGACACAGGTTCGAGCTTCATCCCAGTGGACTCCGAGATGAGCCGAAGCAATCCCAGATAGGAAGAAGGGCTATCATCCATCGACTGGCCTCCAGAGGACTCCAAGTCTACTCGCCTGGAGAAAAGGGAGGAATCGTCGTCGGACTCGGAAGAGTCCGCAAAGAGCTGCCTCGGGCCTGAGCCACCCTCCACCTGCCGAGGTCGATCAGGAGGAGCGACAGACAGCCTATGGGCAGGCCCCTGGAGCCACTGAGAATTCTTGGTCGGAGTCCCAAATAACGGCTGTGGAGGCGGAGGTTCCACCGGAATCGTGGAGCAGCTGGTTTTGGCCAACAACCAGCCTGGGAACAGGCCTCGGTAATTCGAGGTTGTTTCAGCCGCCCCGGTGAAAGCCACTTAATGGTCGGGAAGGCGACAGCCGGCTTGTTCCCAGTCAGGAAGGAGCTGCTGCCACATGAGGTCCCTCGTATCGCCGGGCGAACTTACGCCGAAGCTTCCCCGCCCGAGGACGCAGCGGTGGCGCGCCATCGCGGTGCCGAGATCGAGACCGCCTATGACGGCGGATCGGTGACCACGAAGAAGTCCGAGACCGAGAACCTCGGCTTTTCCGAGGACGCAGCGGGAGGGACGGGTGGAACCGCCTCCCTCGGCTCAGAGGGTTAACCCGAGGGCCCGAACCGAGGCACTGGCAAGCCCACGGATCCTCACAACTCCACCGGGGAACCGGGAGAGAGGATTCTCGGCTTGCTTGCGACAACCCGTCCAACGGGTTGAGAAAATCTCGACTGCATTGACGGGAGTCTCGGTCACTGACCTGACGGGACACCGTGAGACCAGTGGTCGTTTAACGATCGATCAAGTCGATGGCCGCTAACTCAGGGAGAGGGACCTTCCAGCTCCCAAGAGTGTCGACAGAGGACTTACCTTGTCTTTCTTTTGAACCGAGAAGAAGGTCCAGCAGATGCTGGTCCCTCTCCTTAGTGGAGAGGACAGACAAAGCCCTTAAAGGAAACTGTATAAGAGGAACCCAGAGAGAGGGATAAATGCTGCGCCGAGGAAGATGCGTCCGCGCGCCTCTCTCTCGAGGGCGATATCTGCTCTAGTGATCCGCGAAGCCGCTGTCATGAAACCGCCGACCGGGCCTCATTTGACTTCACCGGAGGAAAACGCCGGACGCCCCAGTTGTAAACGGGCAGCACGGGTCTTCGAGGACGAGGTCGGAAGAAGAGCACAGGTCGCAAGCTCCGCGGTCGTGCTCAAGGCCTAAACAGCAGACACACGTGAGTGCGGAGCCGTCCGAGACATCATCTGCCCGCAAGAGCATCTCCGAAACCGGAGTCGATGGTCCATCGCAGCCATGCGAGGGATAGAAGACCGAGTCTAGAAATGCAAAACTTTAATTTTGCAAAACCAAGAATTAGGAACCAGTCTTAAACGCAAGAGCGCATGAGGGAACCTGAGCTTCCAAGCCGTAAGGAAGATCTGGCGTCATGGGGCGGAGCCGAGAGTTTTACCACCTGGGTGGGTTGGAGGAGCCAGTTTGAAGACCTTCCGGCAAGATTTAAAGCGGCAAGGATACGTGCCAGACAGTGTGGATGAACAACATATCCATGTCCCTAGAAATGTGGGTTACTCAGAAAGAGGAGGCAATCACCCTTCACCAGGCCATGGGTGATAACCGGGATACACAAAGCCATTCCGTCCACCTTATGCAGATCGCTGTCCACTCTAGCCTGGACGCCACCTCACTGGCATCATACGATGCCCTTGCTTGGTGCCTTGCAAGCTCCAGGCCATGTGCGGAGAGGGCAACGGCTTGTCTGGTTGCCTCCGAATCAGGGACAGATGCTAGGATTTGCCCTAGCAAGGACCATAAGTGCCTGTTGTAGGCAGCATGATGGGCCTGATGCACTAAAAAGGAGAGAGACGTGCCAAGGAAAACACTCTTCTTCCCCAGAAGTCAAACTCCACGGAGTCTGCATCCAGGGACCGGTTATGTCTTGGGTGTCTATGCCCAGAAGGAGTGCCCAGGATCATCATGCCCAAAGGGGGGCAAGATAAACCTCCTGGAAACCCTAGGGATACGCAATACCTGCACCGGCAGTCCATCAGGGCTGCAGAGGGGACTGAAAAACACTTCAAAGCACAGTACGATGCCTCCCTAAAGGGGTAGGGCCAGGTGGGTACCACCAGGTTGCCCACACTGAATTCACTTAAAAAAGCATGCACCATCTGCTCAGGATTGCGACTTGCAAGTCTGGTGATGTGGAGCTCATCGACTAACCCCGAAAAGAAATGCTGATAACTGGTCTGGTCAGCATCTGAGGAGAGGTGGACAGGGAGGATCCTCTCCCTCAAGTGAAGAAGATGAGGAAGCAGATGAGTCTGGAGAGTCAGGCACTGTCCACCCAGGAGAATGCTGAAACACCTGTTTATCCATGGATCTCATATAGGCAGGGAATAAGGCAGCCATGGCTCTGAACCACTCCCAGATCAAGGGCCCCGTAGGAACAGAGTGGCTTGAGAGAGGTGGAGGGGTTAGCAGAGGTAGAGGGGTCAGACACCTCTGAGGAATAGGGAGACCTTGCCAGGGCTGGAGGACCGAACAGGCGACCAAACATCTCAGGAGGATCCGTTGGTCGAGGCAAGCGGCTGTTCAACCAGACTGGAATGGTCAGGACTGAGCCCTAAAAGGGGCTCCCCCTGTGAAGCGACTGGGGCCGCGTGGGTCCAGAAGGGCAGTCTCGAGCCTCGAGAGATGAGATCCCTCCCAGGGAGACCTCAGGGGAGAAGACAGGGCCAGTGTTGTGACTCCTACCCGAACCCTTGCGGGCTACTAGGGAAGGATGCTGCTCCTGACCCTACCCTCTCAGACTCAGAGGGACCTCTTCCTCAGGACGAACCGAGGTAGCTCAACCTCACCCGCCGATTCCTGAGAAGCGGCAGATGAGGGAGCACTCTTCCTTGCTCCAGGCGCCCTAGCAGGTCCAGAAGTGCCCAGCCTGGGCACCCAAAGTAGGGGATTCACCTCCTCCGAGATCAGAGGCTCCACCGGCCCCAGAGGACCCCCCAGTGCCGACCCCGAAGATCGGGTCAACGCCGCAGCAGCTCAAGCTCCAGTAGAAACCACTGGACCCAAGGAGGGGTTGGACAGGGCCGACGTTAGCCGGGGGTCGGAGGATCTGTGAAGCACCAAGAAAGTCTGCCCTGGTCTCGAATCATCATCCTACCCCTCAGAGGCTTAGATCCAGAACACTCATGGATGCTCCTGGCATCACAAGAGGCACCGTGAGCCAGGCCTGCACTGCCCATGGCACCACCACGATCACTGGCACCGTGATCTGAGGCAATGCTGCGAGCGGGCCCCCGCACTGCCCACAGCGCAGCACCAGGATCCGAGGCAGCACTTACGGATGGGGGGGCGTGGAGGAAACCACTGGGCTGGGCCTGGTAGACACAGGCCACAACGCTGGGGGAGCTTTCACCTCGGAAGAGGCGATTGCCAGGACAGTGCCTCCAGCCCAGCTCCCGGAGAAATTGGACCAGTCCTCCTGCACCATAAGAGAAGCTTCCGCCGAAGTAAGGCGAGGCTTGAAAGAGCGGAAGCCCCCTCCTCCGGGTCCATATAGAACTGAGAGGAAACCCAGAGGAAGTGTCAAGGACCCGCGCTCATGCCCTGGTATGCTGTCCTCCAAAAGTTGACGGCGTACCTCCGACTTTGAACGCACGGACTTCCAGGACTCGACAATCCATCGAAAAACAGGTGTTGCAACGTCCATATCGTGGTTTGGGCCCCGGCAGGTCAAGCACCAGTCATGCTGGTACGAGACAGAGTAAAGCCGGCCACAGGGACACCACCGCATCGGGGGCCAGCCCGCAATGGAAGACTTGTTCTTGTCTCCTGAACGAGACATGATTAGACGGGAAAAACAACAACTGATGAATGGTGAAGATCTATACAGATAAGATCTGCGACTTGCTTAGCCTGACTGTGAAGAAATCATCTACCATGAAGGTCAGCAGCTCCCATTTGTGAAACTTGAACTGCGACTTGCTTAGCCAGTCTGCGAAAACATTCTGGAGATCCGGAAGATGTATGGCTGACAACTGTAGGCCATGAAACAGAGACCAGTACCATGCTCTCATTGCTTCCTTACATAGGGGATGGGAATGAGTGCCCCCTTGTTTGTTAAACAAAGGAAAAGGAATGAAAATTACAACCCTACCATAATTCTTTATCTTTTTGTGCATCTTCATCATACATCGCTGGTGGGTTCTGGCCAGAGGAGAAAGACCCTGTGGGATTTTTTTTTTCTAAAGGGGAGGAGCCGTGTGGTGGCATACCGAGGCCGGCCACTCTGTGTGGCACTCGCGGGTTGGTCAGTAGTAATAGCGACTCCTCCTCCGTCCCAGTTTTGCACGCCGGAGAATGAAGTCAGGAAAAAGAGAAAAGAAAGAAGGCGGGACAATGGAGCCTGGGAGACAGGAAAAGTAAAGGATATAAACAGAAGAATAGATATTGCCGGCTAAGAGGACAGAAGGGTGAACCTTGGGGTCTGGGACAGTGGGCCCCTAACCTCTAGGCAGGCAAGGGAGGGACAGAGTAAGGGAGGGAGAGTAAAAGTATAAGAAAGAATGAAAAAAAAAAAAAAAAGATAGATGAAGAGGAGAAGAAAAAGGAGACACAATCCTTCCCCTGCAGAGGTCCAGAGGACACTCTGGGGCCCCAGGGAGCAGGGCACTACTGTCTTGAGCCACACATGAGTTTTATTTTTATCTCCGCATAAGGAGAGGGAGACAATACCCCAGGTCTGAAGAAAACTGGGGTTAACTGGGCAATGGTCCAGAAGACAGTAGGCAAGCCAGGGCACCAGACTTGAAGGCGCCCTCTCCGCCAGCCCAAAAGAGGTGGAGTGGGTGGCAAGCATCTCCCACACCTGTCCTTAAAAACATCCTGGGATGGGGAGAGGACCCATGCCACTGCAGGGTCCCCCTGGAGAAAGATTCCTTCCACAGAGGGTCTAGAGATGAGGCACACCCCTGAGCCAGACAGAAGGGGGGTTGGGGGATAGAGAAGAGGATGCCGGGAGGATGAACTTCCTTTACAGACATATATCATACAATCCAGAGGGGGACCCTGCCTAGGAAGAAGTCACTGGAACCAGCAGGGGAAAAAAAGGGAGTCACAGCTCCTGAAAGGAAGGGTTCCAGGGGTCAACAGGGACCTCTTAGTTGCTTTAGCCCCAAGGAAGATCCCATGGGTCGAGAGCTGGCGATTCGTAACCTCAGAGGGGTCCAGACCATAGCTGGAGGAAGCAGTCCTCATCAGGAATGCAAGAAAAGGGCCCAGGTGAGCCCAAATCATGAAGGCCATCTGCTGGCTTCCCAAGCTGCTGCTGTGGCTCTGGCACTCTCCGAGCCGGCCGCAGCTAACAGACCGCCCGACTGACCCCGGGACAGATTCAGACAGCCCATCTGTGGGCTTCCCAAGCTGCTGCTGTGGCCCCGGCACTCTCCGAGCCGGCCTCAGCTAACAAACCACCCGACTGACCCCTGGACAGATTCAGATAGCCCATCTGCAGGCTTCCCTAGCTGCTACCTACTGTGCCCTGGCACTCTCCGAGCCAGCCGCTACTAACAGACCGACCAACCGACCCCCAGACAGATTCTGGTATGCACCGGACCTCTGAAACTCGTGGTTTTGAATGTCACTGTTTTGACTGGATGCCTAGTGGAGCAGCCAGGCACTGACTGGCAGTTTCTGCTCCTTGGCTGATTTTCCAACTCCTGGCGCTTCCTGATCTCGGGGAAATCTCTTTCTGTGCTGTGTTCTGGACTGAATTTTTGTAAATGTAATTACTTATGTTATGCATCAATTGGTCTTACTTTATCTGCCAGTTTAGCTAGTCTATTAGAAGCCTCTAGCCTAGCCTCTCGGTGCTACTTGCTGCTGTGAGACTAGTGCTGGACAAACTGTATTGTTTAGTAGCTGATGTTTGACTGCTTAGACCTAGCTACTGAGTAAGACTGCTGCATTTTTCCATTTCTGCCTCTACTGCCAAACCCTGTCTCCTGTCCTACACTGGCCACTCTGCTAATTATTAATTTATCCTCCCCACCTGTAACGCAGTCTCTCTAAACAGCTTAATTTCTTCTCTGCCTTCCTACAAACCTTCCTTTTACACCCCCTCCTGCTGCTGTTGTCCTCCTTAGATGTCTCGGCGCCAAAGCACAGAACCCCCCTCCCTGATAACTCCTCTTCTGTCTCTAAATAATTGCCCTGCATTTGCCATTTCTTTACCTCGTGCCTTGTCTTTCCCATTGCCTGCCCCCACTGGGCTTGCTATTGTACTCTAGCTGTATTTAATCCTCTGTCTTTCCCTTCTTGTTCCACAGACAGCCCATTTGTGGGCTTCCCAAGCTGCTGCTGCTGTGGCCCCGGAACTCTCCGAGCCAGCCGCAGCTAACAGACTGCCGGACAGATTCAGGTATGCACCAGACCTCCGAAACTCGTAGTTTTGAATACCGCTGTTTTGACTGGATGCCCAGTGGAGGAGCCAGGCACTGTTTGGCAGTTTCTGCTCCTCGGCTGATTTTCCAACTCCTGGCACTTCCTGATCACGGGGAAATCTCTTTCAGTGCTATGTTCTGGACTGATTTTTTCAGCTCACCCCCCCACTCACAGTATTAAATAGACCCTTGCTCCGCCCCTTTCCTCAGCCTAGCAGCTGACCGGTCACTCCACTGCTGCACATTCTTATGGCTATTGGCCTCCCGGTCTTCACTATCTAACTTGACCCACTTTCTTACCGCCCCTTTTTAAAGCAATCTCACCCACAGGGTTGTACATTTGCTCTCAAGTTTTTCTCCAGCCACGCCAGTTAACTCCTCTCAATTACTTCTGTAACCTGCCCTATTGTTGGGGATCTCAACCTAATTTGACTACAGATTTTCGATTTTTACACTTCCACTGCCTATGGCGACATACCCAGTCACAGCCAAACCATCCCAGCAGCTGGCACCTTTGCCTTAGCTGAATTTTCAACGATATCACTAAATTTGAACTGGTGTCATTGCCACCCCCACACAGTAAAGCAATATCACAGTGACTCTTGCCAGGTGTTTTACCAAAATTGCCCTGTTCTTCGGCTAATTTCACAGCTGGCACACCATTGCTGACTCAGATTTACCTCCAGCTACTGACTACATAACAATGGACACCATCACTCTTCTACTAAGCCTGCTCACGTTTACCCTTCTGACCCCCCCCGTCCTGTGCCCCTGCCCTTCACCCCAAGCATTTCTCCCCTAAGCCACCCTCAAACAGCTTGACCCTCCCACCTTGCACCCCCAACCTCTGCATCCACCACCTACCAACACCCCTGCTCCTCTGCCCTCCCGGCCCATTCTGGATCCACCTCTTCCTGCCATACCTACCTCCATGCCTTACCCATCCCTGCTCCCCTACTATCAAGACCTCACATCGGCACCACACTAAGGGTCCTTGTTGCCACCGTCCCTAATTAGATTAATCACTCTGCTCTTACTGCTCTCTGGGAATATACACCCAAACCCTGGACCTATGCCAACTAGCCCTCCCATACCCCACTCTGGAGCCAGTCTCGCGTGCATCACTGAACATATGCGGCCTCTAAAGAAACTCTCTGCACTCCTGTGCTGGGTTGTACAGCACCAACCCGATATTACTGCGTTAGCAGAGACCTGGCTCTCCAAAACAACCCTTGACTCCATTATTTCCCTCCCTGGATACACCCTGCTCAGGGAAGACCGAGTTGGTAAACGCAGTGGTGGGTGTGCAATCTACATGCGGGACACCCTTATAAGCCATGCGCTCCCTGCCCCCAAGCTTGACTATGGCGCCCAAGCCCTCACTCTAAAAATGACCCCAACCCAGCCAGGGGCCCACTCTTCCTCACGGTCTCCTACATACCCCCGAGGAAGAGAACCCAGCGGTCCAGTCTCTTATCGACTACCACACCTCCCTACCACACAAAGCCAAGCAACTCATCCTAGGTGATCTTAACGTCAATTGGCTTGGTACCACTGCCTCCCATACCAGGGACTCCTTCTCTGCCCTGGACATGTCCCAGTTACTCACACAGCCCACTAGCTTCAACCAGTCAAGTGGCTCCAGCACCCTCCTAGATGTAATACTATCGAACCGCCCTCATAAAATCCATATCAACGTCCTCCCCAGCTCGCTTAGTGATGACTCACCTGTCCTCTGTCACTGGTCATCCTCCATACCGAAACCTGTGTCCCAGGCCACCTTGCGCCGGCGCCTACACCTCCCAGGGTCTCAAAAAGCTAAAACTGCATCTAGCATGGCTGGACTGGTCCCCCATCCGTCACGCCCCTGATATTGACTGTGCCCTAGACCTCTTCACCAATGCCTTCAGCAAGGCCTGTGACCTTTTCGCCCTCACACCAGAATCCGTACGAAAAAATAAAATGCTGTATGGATCTCCCCATCCCTTATCTAAAAACATAAGCATAGGGATAATCTCTGGCACATCACTATTGAATCAGGTAAGTTGGCTTATAGGCAAATCTACAACGCGGCACGTAATCAGTGCACCTGGGACATTAGACGGGCCAAGGCAGAGCACTATCAAACCACCCTCGCATCCACCTGGGGTTCCGCCCGGATTTTCTGGTACAGCATGAAAGAGCTTAATGGGAAGACTAGCTCCCCCTCACCGTCCCAGCTCTCCAACGATGGCACCGTCACTACAGACCCAACTCGCACAGCTGATTGCCTCATTACTACCTTCTCTGACCTAAGCACTGTGCTCCCAAACAACTTTTTTGACTGAATCCCCACCTCTATCCCCCCCTGCCTTGGATCAGCCTCCTTTCTACCTGCACACTAAATCCCCCCACACAGCCAGGGCGCACCTGCTAAAAGCCCTTGGTAGCTATAACCCCAGCTGTAACCCCCTAGACTCCAGGATCCCCGCCTGGTCTTGGATGTCATCCCAGTCCCCCTTACAGACCTACTAAACCAATCTCTATGTCGCGGTCAGTTTCCCAGTGCTTGGAAATCAGCCAAAATCACCCCTATACATAAGAATGGAGATCGGTCCGCACCTAACAACTACTGGCCGAGCTCTATCCTCCCCCCACTCTCTAAAGCCCTAGAAAAAATAGTGTCTATTCAACTCTCCGAGTACCTGGCCAAATATGACATAATGTGAACAGAACAACATGGTTTCTGCCCAGGACAGAGTACTACTACTACTGCTCTCCTGGAGTTCTCTCAATACCTGCATTCTGCTCTTGACTCCAGCAACCTTGCCGGCGCAGTGTTCATAGACCTCTCAAAGGCTTTTGACACTGTTAGTCACCCCCTCCTGCTCAACGCCCTCCATTGGTCCCCTTGCCTGGTTCTCCAGCTACCTCGCTGCTAGATCCCAGCATGTGAAGATAAACGGCTCCCTGTCCAATACCTGGCCCATTCGTTCTGGGGTACCCCAGGGCTCCATTCTGGGCCCTGTACTTTTCAGCCACTACCTCAACACTCTTCCCAACTCTTGCACAGGAAAAATTCTCCTCTATCCCGACGATGCGGTTATCTTTGCCTCCCACCCCGATCCCTCTTCACTCCAGGTATCCCTCCAGCACACCTACAACCAAGCTGAAAAGTGGTTCCTTGACCACCGACTTGTCATTAACCTAAAGAAGACTAAGTCAATGCTCTTCTCCCATCACCAATACACAGCCAAGAATGCCCCCCTCTTCATTCTCCCCAGCACTCTGCACCTGCTGGAGCAAGTGACCTCTTACAAATATCTAGGCATCACTTTTAACTCGGCTCTCACCTTCCACACCCGCATCAATGCCCTATTCTCTGCCATAAATTCTTAGATAGGCCTACTATACCGTCATAGAGATTGCCTCCCCAAGTTGTCCTCAGGCTGGCCATCACCTCTTCCATCCTGTCGCTAATGGACTATGGCTTGCCCATTTATGCTGTGGCGGACAATACCACCTTGACTAAAATCCAGCTCTCGCTAACAGGCCTGCAGGCCCTGGACCGGAGCCCCCAGCCAGCCTCACACTTGCCTCAAGTTTTACTCCACCGCCAACCTGCTCACCTTTGAGGAGCGTCTGTGCTACCAGACCTGCCTAGTCACCAGAAAATCTCTTCTAGGGCTCTCCCCCCAGGGTCTCTGCTTCCCTATGGCGTGTGTCCTCGTCTGTTGCCACCCATAGCTCTGTCAAGGCCACCTTTCTGGTGCACAGAACCAAGACCTCTCTAGCCCAGAGGTCCTTCCATTACCTAGCCCCTGCTTGGTTCAACTCCCTCCCACCCTGCATCACAGACATTGCCAAAATTGGTCCTTTCAAAGTCGCCCTCCGGAACCATCTCTTCGATGCTCGCTGCTGTAGATGCACCTAATTAATCCCACTATGGGATCCTCTTGTCAGGCCTCCTGACTTGACAACGCCATCCAGACAGCCTGTCCTCTCCTCCCTCCCACCCCACTCCCCATCCCTACCTCCACCCTCCCAGGTATTATCTAGGTATGTCCAGGGCTGTGCCCCCAATGTAACCCTTGGGTACCTTGTATATGACTGTAACCTATTATAAGTAACATTATTATGTAACCTATATGTGCTCAATGTTTAATGTTCTGCACCTGTACGTTCTCACTGTTGTAACCACACTATGTAACTTTGGCTACCCCCCCCCCCAAATGACGAGGTGCCTTTGTAAATGAGTCCATGACTCAAAGGTTGTAAATCTGACTTTCCTAATAAATAAAATAAATGAAGGGACAAGTGCCCCTGCTTGCCCTCCCCCAACAGTGAACCTCTGTCACTTTCACCAGAAGGAACAGAGAGCTTAGAGGTACCAGCAGGACTATGCCCACAACTGGCCTCAACTGGGTAAAGGCAAGCAGGGAGTAGGCACTGCCCAGAGTCTAAGGCCAAAGAGAGCGGGAAGCAATGATGAATGGTGAAGATACACAGAAAGATCAAGAATTACAGTAGGTACGTAATTTTCATATCTCATCTGCATCAGTCTTCACCATTCATCACTGGTGGGTTCTGGCCGGAGGAGCAGTACCCCATGGGAGAATTATTTTATTTATTTTTTTTCCAAATGTGGAGAAGCCGGTGCCGTGGCCAGCACTGCCCTTGAGACCGCTGCACTGCATGGCACTAGACTGACACAGATCAGATCAAACGGCAACAGCTAGTTGATGGCATTTCCTTCAGCAGGTCTGACGAGGATGATCAACAGTGGGAAAAGAACTGAGGAGTGATGGAGTCGACTATGTTTATATAGACACAGATGTGGGACATCATAATGGGTGGCCCCTGGCTAGCAAATGTTTTGGTATGGTCCTAGTGCCTGACAGCTATATTTCCAAAGATGTGGCCTAATGGAGGAGATGTCCTCGAAGTAGATCTAAGGTGACCAACTCCCACTGTGCAGGCTCGATGACAGGAAAAACAGAACTGAGGTAGGTGAGTGAGCTGGCAACAGTTACTGGCAGATGTGCACGACACCCAATGGTGTCACACAGGCATCGCAGCCAGTAGCCATTGCAGCCGCCTGGCCAAAAAGATTTTCTCAAGCCTCTTGCTTACACATATAAGTGGGACTCCATGGAGAAGACAGATTCTAGGGAAGATCAGTTGTGACTAGAGGAGAGGTTATGGTGGATGGTTGCGCAGCTGGGAGGATTGAGCATGTTTTTTTGTTTTCTTTAGGATGATTTACTGTGGAAGATGTAAATATCCCAAAGACCAGATTACCGATTTCAACCTTAAGTGGTTCACATAACGCCAGCAAGGTCCCACGGTAAATGGCACAAACAAAATTCATTCACAACCGAGGACAATTTTTTCACCCCAACATGAGACAATTAAATCTGCTCACCCTCTCGTTCCATCAGTTATCAAGGATACAAAGGTGGGCTGAATGCAGAAGCAACACTAAGCTGCTTTTTAATGAAAAGCTTATAATGTTTACAGTCTACTTCTGAACACACCTACACTATGGAAACTAATGGTATACAGGGTAGAGAGAGACAGAGAGATGGAATCAAAAGGTATGTATGCAACAGATATTCTAATAAAATATTCTGAATTCCCGTTTGCTTTTCTTTTAAGTAACACTTTCAAGGTTCAGACCTGCTTCGTGGTCAGCTCAGAATGCCCCATCAGCTTATCACCCTGCTGTGCAGTATCTAGATAAGCATACTTCTAAAGATGCATTTTCTGATGAGTCAAAAATCCGATATCCTAATCTTAAAGTAAGCCAGCTACCAGCCCTAACAGTAAGAGTATTTTAGAACTGCATGCCACCACCTGAAACAGCTGATTGCACAAGAATGTGGATAAACTTTCTGCAATCTACTCTGAAACATCAGTAGTGGCAATGAAGTGCTGTTACACAATTGCCTGATTAGCATTCCTCCCCTCCACAGAGAGAGACACTCACACACAAAAGGGTTGCCTTTTACAGAGTACAGATTAACTCTGCTGGAGGAAAAAATGTCTCAATTTTGAAGTAAAGTCACTACAACACTGGTGCAATCATGGGGGGGCAAGACTAGAGGAGAGGACAATACACTCAAAACGATCACACACCCAACTTTCTAAGCCTGCAATTGCCCGTTACTCTAACCTTTTTGCACCGTTTTCCCTCTGCTCTACCCACGGGCAGTATGAGCTAGTGGTTACCTGTGAAACGCAGAATGCTGCAGATTCTAATCCAACTAATACAATGTTACATCTCACTTGGGCTAAGATGGATCATGACTGAGGCAGTAGAGAACAGATGTTATAGCACCAGCTGTAGACCTAGAGACTCGGCAAACATGAGTTTGAAACCCACAACCGTCATGTGCATACTGTGTGACCCTATGCAAGTCACTTAACCTCCATGTGCCTAGGGGACGCATCTAGATAGATGCTTCAGCTTACAGTGCCTTTCCTGAATAAAAGAAAAAAATTACAACATACAGTTTAATAAATAAAATACTCAAGATGCTCTGTGAGCCAGCAGCGAGTGATCAGGAGCCTAATGGTGTGTACTGAGTGGGAGTGGGCTAGTGGGCAACAGTGTAGGTTACTGAGGCCTAATGTACTTCAAAGGCAAGGACTCGGCAGAACTTACAGAGATATGGTATGGGAAGAAAATGACTGGGACAACAGGATACACAGACACTGACTATTCTGATGAGATAGGCCTGACAAGAAAGGGGATGGGGTGTATCTCTTCATAAAGGAAAGAGTCACCGTGGAAGGCAGTATACACATTATGGGGCACGTAGTGCCAACATAAACCATCTACATCATGCTAGGAGAAAAGGGCTATAAAGCATGGGTTTAGGCAGGCATACTCCACGTAGTCCATAGTGTACAATTTTATTATAATGGGGGCAGCAAATAGGCTCTGAACTGCTTCCTTTGTCCATGAAAACAAAACACAGAACCTTTCTGCAATTTTATTCATATTAGTCAAAACTAGAAGGATTGGTCACTGATACTATATTTGCATCCTAAGGACTATACAGCCTTACAGGTTCTGGGCTGGTATGTTGGTGTCTTAAGGAGCAATGTATGGCATCTGTATTTAACCACACATTTTCTTTTGGGGGGGGGAGGCGCAGCAACCAGTATCTTGAGGTACACAAGTTGTATTTATTGTGCAAAATGGGGTAACAAACACGGTCCTGGTTTACATGTTTATATTGCCTGACTACATCCCGGCTGTAGAGAGTCACCCAGGGGGATGCGGCATAGATGCTAAATGCACCCAAACAGCAGGGCTAAGAGAGTGTTTGTGTTCCCCTTTGAGGACTGCTTCACAGAGCAGCATGTCCAACAGGGGACAAGATTTGAAGCCACCCTTGAGATCTTGTTTTCAGAAGTGGGGATGGGGTCACCTCCAATGTGAATCACTAGGAACCAGTGTAAGTCACTGACCACAACCAGGCAACCTTCTCCTTGGTGACACAGAAGACTAGCCAGGCATCAGTCACCAGGACACGGAACTTCAGAAAGGTGGACTTCACCAAGATGAAGGACCTAGTGTCCAAGGCTCTGGAGCAACTGTTTGACAGCCAGGGCAATGGTGGGGATGCAGGGCTAGGGGCCACCCGCACCTGTGACCTCATCACCTGAGCAATTATAAAGGTGTGGGCCGTGCCAGGCATCCTCAGTTCTCTGCCGGCTTCGGCTCGCAGAGCAAGACTGAGGGAAAACAAGATGCAAAGAGGTACCACCTCACTCCTTCATTCCTCCTTTTTTTTTTTTTTGCAAGGAAGTTCGCTCTTACAGAGAAGGTGGGGGAAGGAGGGTGAGAACGCACCTGCTGCAAGAGATCCTCTTGAAGATCTACTGTTACTATAAGTACGAAACTGTACTATCTTCTTTGAGGGTATCTATTGCAGCAGGTAATACTCTTGGGATGATTCCCAAACAGTCAGCAATAGGCAGGGTGGAGAAGTTTAGGACAGAAGTCCTTGCAAGACAGCCCAACCAAAAGCGGTGCGGTGTCTGGAAGCAACATCTAGACTGTAGTGTTTAGTGAAAGTGTATATTGTGGACCACATTGCAGCATTGCCAATGTCTACTATAGAGACACCCTTAAAGCAGGAAGCTGTTGTAGCCATCGCTCTGGTGGAGTGTGCGTGGACAGTTCCCAGTAGTGGTTTGTTGTATTTGTTGTAACAATAGATTATGCAATAGGCCAACCAGTTAGAGAGGGTTTGCTTTGAAATTGGGAAACCCTCTCGAGAGTGTGCGAAGGACACAAATAGTTGTGACGATTTTCGGATAGCCTTAGTCCTTGAGGTTTAGTACTGCAGTATGCGGTGGACATCCAGAGTGTGCAGATGCGAGTCACCTGGATTGTCGCAGGCTGGAAAATAGACAGGTAGGTTAACTGATTAATTAAGAATATGTTCAGATCAGCCGGCTCAGTGGCGCTGAAGGTTGAGGTGCTGGACGCCACACCTCGCGCCACAGGAACAGACTCAGGTCGGCAGGGGAGGAGCAGGATCGAGTGTCTAGAGGATGGCTCTTCTCTCCTGAGGAGAGTGGGCAGTGCGTGACACAGTTCTAGTGGCTCTCGGTGGAGACTGAGAGCATCGCAACTAGCGGCAGCATGTATAAGGGGAATGGGGTGTCGGCGGACGTCCTGCGCACGGCAACAGGAGTGCACCTATCATGTGCCAGATGCCATTGCATATCCATGGCCCATGGGAACACCAGAACAAGAAAAAAGGCCCTGGCACCCGGGTAGGCGATGGTGGGTCCAGTGGATGGTCCCCATGCTCGATGCCAGGTTACTCATAGCCGGTCTCCAGCTCTCCGCACTCCAACCACCCTGTCCAGATTCTAGATAAGGGCGCCAGACGAGTAGGTGGTCCCACCTTGGGGAGACTCTGAGCCGAGGGGTTTGGGGGGGGGAAGAAATCGGTGGCTGTGCAGGAGGGGTCCCAGAGACAGAGACTTGGCCTGGAGAGAGCCTCAGGCAGAGTGGGAACTGGCCGGTCCTAATGACCACACCCAAGAGAGACCTAAGGGACCAGAGAAGAAGGAGCATAAAGAGAACTGGGGGAAAAAAAAAAGTATGTTCAGATACGACTTTGGGTAAGAACATCGGACTGATCCTTAGACAGACCCTGTCCTTATGAAAAATAAGGTATGACACATTGTATAT
The DNA here is from genome assembly GCA_016271365.2 of Neoceratodus forsteri. Lineage (NCBI taxonomy): Eukaryota > Metazoa > Chordata > Ceratodontiformes > Ceratodontidae > Neoceratodus > Neoceratodus forsteri. Next base: position 150,060,297 of record CM028131.1, on the reverse strand, counting down.
CAGTGCTTGTAGCTCAGAAACGCATCTGGTTGATGTGATAGCAACTAAAAAGAGAGTCTTCCATGTCAGAAAGCAGATGTCAGCAGAGGCTGCTGGCTCGAAAGATGGGAGGAGGGTTAGCTTCTCAAGTATGAAATTCAGCTCCCATGGGGGGTTGGTCGCCGTATGGGAGGTTTGATATGTAACATGTCCCTTAGAAACATCTTTATGAGGTGACGCTGAGAAATCAGTTTGCCATCCAACGGTTTGTGGAAGGCCAAAATTGAGTGAAGGTGTACCTTTATAGAGGAATATCTCAGGTCAGTTGAGGCAAAATAGAGAGGTATTCAAGCATGTCCGTTAACGGACATGAGAATGGGCCCAAGGCCTTGGAGGCTGCCCAAGTGGCAAACCATTTCCATTTACAGTTATATGTTTGCCTGGTGGAAGGTTTCCTAGATGCTTTGAGGATGTCAGCTACAGAGGAAGAAACATTGAGACGGTTTATAAGGACATCTTCAGGAGCCAAGCATATAGATGTAGGAATTTGAGGTTGGGGTGGAGAAGTGTCCCCTTGTGTTGGGTTAATTGACAAGGTCAGGTGAACTGGGAGCGGCAGTGGGTCCTCCACCGCAAGTTGTTGTAGGAGAGGAAACCAGGTTAGGTGAGTCCAAAATGGGGCAGTAAGAATCATTGTGGCTGGCTCTGTCTGAAGTTTCAGCAAGACCCATAGTATCAGTGGAACAGGTGGGAAGGCATACAAGAAGAGACCGGTACACGGATGGGACAGCGCATCTAAAGATAGTCCCTTTCTATTCGGGATGATAGAATAATACATAGGCAGACGATGATTCTCTGGGGAGGCAAACAGGTCGATTTGCGGAGGGAGTGCCTCATGTGTGGAAAATGGTCTGCAGGACTCCCTGATCTAGAGTCCATTTGTGGCATTGTAAGTGGTGACTGAGGCTGTCCTCAAAAGTGCTGTTCTTCCCCAGGAGATGGACAGCTGTTAGTGTCAGATTTTGTTGCAGGGTCATGTCCCAGACGGGGAGGGCTGCCTTGCAGAGGCACTGGGATTTTCGTGCCACCCTGTTTGTTGAGGTAGTATACTACGCACATGTTGTCAGTCTGGACCAACACAGCACCTGGGTGTCAGGTATGGACGGAATGTTTGAAGAGCGAGTTGGACAGCCCACATCTCTAACATAGTGATGTGAAGGGAGGCCGTGACAGGGTCCCATTCTCCCTGTGTCTGGTAGGGACCGAGATGACCCCCGCCCCCACCAAGAGGAGGAGGAGACTGAAAAGGCACGCCTTGATTGAGATTGTGTTGGTAGGTCCACCACTGTAGGGCATCTCGGAGGGTGAGTGACTTGTACAAGGGCATCGAAATTGCCCGAGCGTAATCTCCATTGATTGCGCAGTGTCCACTGGATGGGTTGCATATGAAGCCATGCGTGATGCACAGTCAGGATAGCGATTGTCCTCCCCCGAAGTGGGGGTGGAGCTGGAGCCTATTGCCATAGGGGTGGAGGTCTGGGATGTCTGAGGCTGTTGTCTATAGTTGCTTCTCTGTCTACCAGTCCTTCTAAATTGGAAGGACTGTAGGTAACGGGACTGGCCCGGGCACTGGGAGGAGTGGTACATGCCATGTACTGTCCTCCAAGTCCTGCCCGAGGCCTGAAGATCAAGAAGTATGGTCTGGGCTTCCAACCTGAATAGTTCCGTGCCATTAAAGGGCGCATTCAATATTTTATGTTGCACATCAGGTGCAAAGCCCGAAACCCTATGCCAAGCATGGCGTCACATGGTCACACCATGGCAGATGTTCTGGCTGCGGTGTCCACTGCATCATATCCAGACCGCAAGAGGTGTCTGGACATAGACTTGCCTCTGGATATAGTGGTCAGCAACTGTTCTTTCTCAAGGGATGAAGGCAGCCTATTGACAGAGTCTAAGGCTGAGGGCCATAGAGTCCTTTGGTATTTCACAATGTGCCCAATATAGTTTAGGATATGGAGATTCATAGCACCTGCCAGGTACACTTTCTTACCCATGTAGTTAATACACCTTGAGTCCTTGTCAGGAGGCAGGAGCGAAGATGTTTGGGATGTTTTGTGCGATCATGAGCGGCATTAATTACCATGAATCTGCCTCCGATGCCACTGAAAAGAAAGGATGGTCAATCGGAGACTGGTAGAGACAGTCTGCCTTCTGGGGAACCATAGGAACAGTGGAAGGCTGATGCCAGGCAGATAGCACTGCGTTTTGTAAAGTCTGGATTAGAGGTGGGATTACCACGACAGGTTCGCTGGGAGATCCAGATAGTCAGCCATGTCCCGTCTCTGTTTGTGAAGTTCCGTCGTGGCGAAACCCAGAGACTTTTGGATTTGTGCCATCAATTTGAGTAAAGAAGAATCATCTGGAGGAGATGCTGCAGTCTGCCGAGTAGCATCTTCATCCACAGATGAACTGGTAGATGCCGAAGAAGGTGGACGAAGACCATCATCTGGATCAATGAATTCCGCCTCATAGTCTGGGTAATAGTCCTCCTTAAAGGATCAGAAGGAGGAACCAGGAAAGGGTTCTCTATCCTGGTGGAGTCGCTTAGTAGGGGGAGGGGAACGAGAGTCCTGAGACCTGCCCCTAGGAGGGGAGTGCATACCTTGCATTACTTGCAGCACTGTTTGCACAACTGTCACAACATCGATGGAGGAAGAGGCCGATGTGCGAGGAGGGGATTTCTCTTGGGAAGTCAGCGGTATAAGTGAGGGTGTAGGCCTAGGGTGAGCAAATGGCCAATATCCGGGGGTGTAGTGATCATGGCCCTTTTTCAGGTCAGCCATACCCCTGTACAAAGCTACCTGGGAAGGAAGTGGAACCTTCGGTGGCACTGTTAAGGAAAAGCACCGTTCCTTAATGACGTATCCCGCAGTAGTCGTTGATGGTGACTGAAAAGGGGAGGAAAGTGCGTGTCTAAAACCAGTGGTCGTCAATGAAATAATATTACCCGATGAGGACAGGTTACTGTCGACATGGAGCCAGAGGGTACAGTGGAAGACACCATGGAAACCACAATGACAATGCATTGGAGAGCACCATCGATAACATGGTAGGCAGTGTCGTCGATGGAGAAAAAGATTTGGAATTCCTCATCGGCAACGGGGCACTGCTAACAGTGGCTGTCGATGAGCACTTACCTTCGGAGGAAGATGAGGACTTCTGTTTGCCCCTGTGCTTGCTAGAGTGCTTATAGGGGTTTGTTGACTGTTCCTTAGGGCGGGCACCCTGTTCTTGGAGAGTGAGCTTCTGCTCCATCAGCTGTTTTTCAATTTCTTACAAATGTCGACGCCTGGTAGCTTGGTTAAACTCCTGGCAAAGTTCACAGGTGATGAGGTCGTGAGAGGCCCCTAAGCACCAAACGCCGGCGACGTGGTTGTCATAGTGATCGATTTTCCTACTGCAATGACACTTTCAGAATAGAGCTGTAGATTCTTCTGACATTCGTTGAAGATCGGGTGGGTGCGGTTAATGAAAACTGGTCCCGGTTCGATTTCTCGTCAATGACGGCCCGTCGAAAACTACACGAAGATGCGGAGCTACTGCGAACAGTGAGCTGAAGGCTGAAGGAAAAAGAACTGAGGATGCCTGGCCACACCTTTAGAGTCGCTCAGGTGATAAGGTCACAGATGTGGGCAGCCCCTGGGCAAAAGACTGCTGGGAAAAGCTACCGTGCACAAGAGCACCCTCTGGCGAAAACCCAAGAGTATTACCTGCTGCAAGAGATACTCTTGAAGAAGATCTTGGTATACGGTGGCAGCAATTTTGCAAATAAGGTGCAAAATGTTCCCCTTTAAAACTCAGACTTGGCTAAAGTAGCTACTGTACTGTAATCTAGCCTAAGGTGGCAACTTGTGCAACTGTGATACATAACTTGATTTGCAGAGGCAAAAGAACCAGCACTTGAACAAATAAATAGGCTGGATCAACTGTACACAATTTTACAATAAGGCAGGTAGACAGAATCAGTATAGAACAAGCATAATAATAGTACATGGCATCAGAGCCAGAGTTAGACACAGCTCAAAGAGTATACCAGAAGAGATTTCAGTTGAGATGATTAGCAGTTACAGCTGCATTACATGTGCCATAAAACACAATACGAATGCTGCTTATGGTGCAGAGTAACCAAGAGACTACCCCTTCGGCTCCTGAAACAGGTAATAGTTGGTCTGCTCTGAATGCAAAAAAAATGCAAAAAAAAAAAACTGTTTCGGAAAACAATAGATCAAGGATTAAGGGGTCAAAGGCAAGCATACTAAATTAGTATTTTGCTCAGTATTTATGGTAGAGGATTAAAGGACCACTAGCGGACGTCAGAAGGGATGGGGGTAGGGAGAGTTAAATCAACATGGAGCCAATGACTGAGAAGATGGTGTTGAAGGGTCATGCATCTCTGAAAGTGGATAAATAAATACGCCCAGATCGGCTGCACCCAGAAGTGCAACTGCAACAGAAAGAGTTAGCTGCACCCTTGGCAGATCTAACAGCTCTCTGGAATTAGGGGCTGTGTCTGGGGGCTGGAAGATCACAAATGTCTGACACCTTCGCAAGAGTGGAAAAAGGGATGGGCCAGGGAACTACAGGCCAGTAACCCAAGCAATCATAAAGGAAAGAGTAGTGGATTTCCTGGAGACAAGTGGAATCCAGGATGAAAGGCAGAATTCGTTCACCGGGAGAAGGTCCTGTCAGATGAACATGATAAAACGTCTTCAACTGGATCATGAAGGTAGCTGATAAAGGCCATGCAGTAGAGGTTGATATACCTGGACTTCAGCAAAGCATATTACTCAGTATGCATGATCGGCTCGTGAAAAAATGAAGAGATCTGGGGCTAGGAGAAAAAATTACGAGGTGGGTCAAGAACTGGCTGAACAGAAACACACAGAGGGTCATCTTAAATGGGGATTTCTCAGAGATTTTAAAGGAGACAAATACTGCTTACATTTTTTAATATAACTGTTAAATTGGACACGTGTGAAGTCTGCTCAATATCCCCAGTGGCCACTATGTTAAGAATATAAAAGTCTGCTTAATAGAAAATCTATACTGTAAAAAATAAATTTCCTAATTTAACTAATGGTAAATAATGCAATTATCTCGATTTTATTTATATGGAATGTTTGGTCGGGAAAAGCCCACTGAACCAATAAAACACAGGGGTGGGGTTACAGAAGGAGGCTGAATACAGCAACAACAGTACAAGTGACGATTTTATTTTATTTTGCTTTTATTGACCAGATAAGCGCACTAGACAAACACAGGGTCTATTTTCAAGAGCGACCCAGGAGAGCTGCAAGGCATTACAAAACCATACAACAACAATATGGTGAATATATATATACAAGCAGCGGGATGGCAGATTGGCAATTAAATAGGCAGTAAGTATAAAATTACAAATAAGAGTAAATAAAGCCACTCCTATACAAAAATGAAAATTAAGGACTCGCCGTAATTCTTGATCTTCTTGGACAAATCTTCACCATTAATTCATACTGCTGGGTTCAAGCCGGAGGCGCTAGGACCCTGCGGGAGTAAAAAAACCTTTAGGAGGGTCAGTGCTGAGAAAGGACTGCACATGCATACGCGGCACCACAAGGCGGCTCGTGCCTTATAGGTTATCTTGGTGTTGACCTTCCAACTGCAACCTAACAAATTCATAAAATTGCCCTTCTAACTCATACAAGAAGGATCAACTGAGAAACACTGACTTCAGAGCCCAAACCCAAAACAAAGGAGATGAAGATCAGGAACAGATCGAGTAAGCTTGGGGGATGGTAGGTGGGCATATGAATAAATGGTAAAGGCTTGTCCAAGAAAATCAAGAATTATGGTAAGTACATAATTTTTATATCTTCCTGGACTTAAGTCTTCACCATTTATTCATACTGCTTTGTTAAGAGTATGACGCAGAAACAAAAATCCCCCGAACAGGGAGGTAGGAGATTGAGCTCACTCAGGACAGAAGTCCATTAAGGACTGTCCTGCCGAAAGAGGCGTGTTGTTTGGCACGGACATCAAGGCATATGCTTGGCAAATGTATGCACTGTGCTCCAAGTGACCACTCTGCAAATTTCAACAATGGAGACAGAGAGAATTTCTGTCAAGGATGCAGCCACCACTCTGGTAAGAGTAGGGCATGAACTTGACCTTCCGATTTGAACTGCGCCATAGAGTAGCAGTGGCAAAGGCAAGCCACTATACAAGCCGGAAATACACTTAATGGTTACTCGCTGACCCAGTCGGGCAGCAGTAACGGAGACAAAATTGCTTGCATTGACAGGTGTCCTTAGTTCTATCAGTGTAGAACCGAAGGGCTCTTTTAACATCCAGGGAGTGAAGGGTGCAATCCCCTTCATTCTGGAAGTTAGTAAAGTAAGTGGGCAATACCAAAGATTGGTTCAAATGGAACTCAGAAACCACTTTGGATAGAAACTTGGGGAGTGTGCGGAGAACCACCTTGTCTTTGTGGAAGACGGAATACGGAGCGTTTGGGTTTCTTTCTTTTTTTTCTTTTAAATTTTATTCTTTGATAAACGGGTAAGGCCCACTAGGCACAGGTGCCTGTTTTCAGGGGTGACCACTGGGTGCACTGGGGAGTGTGACAGGGTTGAATAAGGCCCTGCCCCAGTTGTTCTGGAGAAAGAGTTTAAATGCAAGGATCTGTTCTGTGCTCCCCTTTTCTGTCTCTTCTCTGTCTGGTTGCGCAACCAGATTTTCTCGTGAGACCTAGGACTTGATCACCCTGACAGTCTTGCAATTATCTGCCTCTCGCTATCTCTCTACCTTCTCTTGCTGTTCTGTCTTTTCTCCCCCCTTGCATATCTGATGGTATAAAAATATATGTGAAGCATTATGTGGAAATGTAACTGATACTGGGGTCCCTTTGTTTAGAAATGTTTATAGTTTTACTGTTGAAATGTATATAGTTATACTGTAGAAATGATTGCAAAAAGCTGTTTGGAACTCAAGGGGTTAACCTGTTTGCAAACTCTCTGAGAAGCTGTAAGCAAGAGGTCAGTTCTGGGTCACAGTGTTCTTTTTGCTGCACTTGTTGAAACTTACAAGAACACTGTGTGAGAAACATGCTGTTTTCTTTACAAGCGGGGGTTGAAAAGACTTATAAAAACAGATCTGCAATTTCTTGCAAGAGTCACAGAACCACAGAGACAGATTGGAAATTGAGAAGAAACCCAGATGGACTTTCTCTGTTTATACTGCCTTTGTAAATAGTTACACTAAATATTTTTTTTATTTTACTGTTAATAGTAAATCACTTGTTTGAATTTTACAACTGCTCCTGGTTTTCCTATGCTTCCTGACCTGTGCCTTGATGACAGGGAGGTTAAGTGACTTGCTCAGAGTCACACAGTATGCAAGTGGAGGTTGTGGGAATCAAACCCAGGTCTGTCTGCTGGCTGTACCAAGCTCATCCACAGCTTGTAACTCTAATCTCTAGGCTATACTACCAGACTTGCAATGCATGTATTTTGGAGACCCTGCATGCAGAGGTGATGGTCATCACAGTCAAGCTCCGCAGGTCAGGCCTTCTGCTCCCACAGTGCCAACCTCAAAGTGCAATAGTGTGAACAGGAGACAGACAGGGAACCCTCATGTCTGTTTTGGGTCCGAATCACCTACTAGCCTCTAGTCCTGGGGGTCAAATGTGAACCTTATGCTAGCGCACCCAGTTAACAAGCTCAGATATATACAGTGCAACCCCGAATATCCGAATGCCTCGGGAGACATGAAATTTTATCGGATAATCGGGAGTTTGGTTAAACGGAAGAAAAACTTCTTTTTTTTTTTTAAATTGGAGCGTGCTGTTTTGTGTAAGTTCAATTTTAATACAGTGAAAGTACATACAATTTTAAAAACAGTAAATACTGTAGCAATAAATAACATGCTGAACAGTGCTGAAATTAAAGTGCACTGCAGTATCGCGGTACAGAGAACAAACAGTGAATGTCAGTTATAATGATAGTGCACTCAGTAAGTTGTCAGTCTATATCACTGTAAAAAATTGTGTTATGGCACTCTGCTTCTTTGCTTTAACTTTTCTGCAGCTTGTAATTTAAGTTTTCCAAGTAGCAGAGTGTGTAGGTAGTCAGAGTTATCTTGGTTTTCAAGCCACAAAATACATTTTGTAAATGCATCGACAGCTTCTGATGTGGTTGGTATCTGAACAGCTGAGTTTCCCTGCTCCCCGGTGTCCTCTTCCTCCTCCCCCACTGTGGCACCCATGACATCTGGGTTGTTCTGGGCAATTGCAATGATATCTGTCGCTCAGTTCTCCATAGCCATCATCTTCAGCATCACATTTCAGCCACTCATGCACTGCCTCTACTGTACAATTTGTCTGCTGTGCGATCTGGAGAAGAGCTTCATTGGCTTCTTGTTCTTGCGGTACAACAAGTTGTTCGGCAGGTTGCACTCTTGGCTCTGTTAATATTTCCGATTTCTCCCAACAGTGCTTTAGTGTCTCTTGTCTGATCTCTGACCAAGCTTCACCTAAAACGTAACAGGTGTCCTTGATTGTTAATTTTTTATAGTGTCTGTGAGAGTAAGCTGGTCATTTTCGTTACCCAGAACTGTAGCCAGTAGTTTGCCTCGGTATAACTTCTTTAATGTGGCCAATATGCCCTGGTCCATGGGCTGCAGTTTTGATGTTGTGTTTGCAGGGAGAAAAATGCAACGCACTGCTCCATCTGCAAAGGTCAGTTGGTCCAGATCGGGGTGTGCGCCAGCGTTATCAATGAGTAAAATAGCCCTTTGCTGAAGGGTAACTGACCGTAAGTGTGAGCGAACTGTGGGAAGAAAATCTGTGTGAAACCACTGTTTAAATATGGTATCATTCATCCATGTATTCAATTGAGCTGTATAAGTCACAGGCAGACTCAGCATGTTGGTGTGCTTGAAACATCTAGGACGTATAGATTTATCAATCACTAGCAACTTTAAACAGTGTGTTCCTGTGGCATTACAGCAGCCCAGTACAGTTAGTCTTTCTGTTTTTTAAATCCCAGTGCACATTTCTCAGACCATACAGCTAAAGTTTTCTTGGGCAACATCTTCCAATATGCTCCTGTCTCATCTGCATTATAAATCTGAGTTGGAGTAAGTTGTTCAACTACCATGAGATCAGACAGTTTCTGTCTGAAAGGGGCAATGCTATCATTTGCAGCAGATAACAGTTCACCAGCCACAGAAATCTGGTGTATTCCGTGGTGCTTTTTTAAGCGATTTAACCAGCCTTCACTGGCACTAAACATATAATTTTGTCCATTAATGTCATTATGGAAAGCGATTGCCTTTTGTTTCATAATTGGCCCTGATATCGGGATTCCTTTCACCCTGTTCTGTACGAACCATAGATAAAGTGCCTTGTCCAACACCTCGTCCTTACTACCCTTCATGCTTTTTCTTTTGCTGGTTGACTCAGGACAGTCCACAGTAGCAGCGTACTCCTGTATTTTATCTTGTGCAGTCCTGATATCGCACACAGTAGAATTTTCCAATGTTAAATTTTCGGGCAACAGAAACTATCTTTTCGCCACTGTCCAGGCATTCAAGTACATGGAGCTTCTGTTTGATATGGAGCACACAGCGTTTGCGCTTGCCAGCCATCGCATGAATGAGAAACACATTTGCCACTCATTAAGAGACCCAGATCATTACAGAACCAGGTTAGTTCAATTATCTTCAACTGAACGAGATACAAAAGTGCAACTAAGTGTGGAGAATGCGGCTAACGTTAAACACTGATTATGATTAAACACTGATTATGATTAAACACTGATTATGATTAAACTAAGCTAAACGAGCTACAATCTTGCAATTCAGTGTACAGAACAAGTATGCTGCTTAGGTAAACGAGCAACAATCTTTTGATTGAGTGTGGAGACAGAGTATGCTGCTTAGGTAAATGAGCTACAATATCGCAATTACAGTACTAAAATCGATTACGGGGGACATAACTTAATTTCGGATAATCAGGAGATTCGGATAATCGGGTTTCGGATAATCGGGGTTACACTGTATTCTCTTCGGGGAAATGCAATATAATCTTTCACCCAGTGGCACCCAGCCAGGTTTCCAAAATGTACCCTTATGACTCAATTTGAGACCTGGGTATATTCTTACCTTTAGCAAGATTAGTAACACATTCAAGCCTTAACACTGTCAGACTTAAACACTGGTTCAGCATTCACATGCAAAAGAAAACTGAGAAGACAGGCAGTATTTCAAGGAAAATATTGTTTACTAAAAATTGCAAAATAGGTAAAATATCAAACACCGAACAAATATATCAATAACTTACAGTCACATAAAATAAATGGGAAGTTACAGAACACAAATACGCCCACCACAAATACATAAAAGTTCTTGCCTAGCTAGATGTTACCATAAAGTGCCTTCTTAAGTCCAGAGAACTAAGTGTCTCTCGAGTCCAGAATAAAAAGCTGTTTCCATCAGATGCCTGACCCTTTCAAAATCCTCTCCCCACCCCCTTTAGTGAGGTCACAGTTAGATCCTCCCACAGATTTAATCTCTACTGTGGAAATCAACAGTCAGCAATTTTTTTAAATATGAGTCTTTCATCAAAACATCCCCTTTGATGTCTCCCTGCTGATTTCCTGTTTCGCTAAAGTGATCTCTGGTTTACGTCTAATAACAAGGTTCTGTGACCAAATGGTCTCTTACTGCAGGAATCATAACATTTTATGAGGTCCTATCTCCTGGCAGATGGCCAGAGCCCTCTGTTAGGAGAACAGGAAACCTCTGATCAGTTTCCCCTTAGTCAGATTTTATAACAGCCAGCTGCTTCAACACTGTCACTGCTGGGGTCAAAGGTCAAGCTTACTTGCTGACTGGTATCTCTTAGGCATACCATTTATTTATAATACAAATATTATACAATATGACAATATGCAGGTGGCAGAGCATCATAATAGTCACCAGAAAAGTGGTTTTCCAGGTCAGGGACTTGAGATCACATGTAGCCACAGGCTCAAAGGGTTTGCGAGTGAGCATGTCCATCACTAGGTTAATATCCCAGGGGTAACTGATTTTCTGACAAGGGGTCTAATAGGTACTCCACAACCTTGTCCGGTGGATACTGGAATGGGAACATATGGATCTTGGAACACCATTCTGAGAAGCTCTTCCATTTGGCGGTGTATGTTTCCTTGAAGGTTTACGTGCAGCCAGGAGAATTTCAAAGACCCTATGAGAAACTTTGAACTTGCTCATCTCTATCTCTTTAAGAAGCAGGCTTGGAGATGAAGGGAGCACATATTAGGATGGACAAGGGATCCCTGGTCAGAAGGTCCATTTGCAGAGGGAGGAGCCTCGGAGGGGCCACTGATACGTTGTTGATTAATGGAAATCAAATCCAACATCATCAAACTAGAGTAATCAGAATCATTCTGCTGCTGTGGGCCTCTAACATGAGCAGCATCCTCTGAAGTAGAGAAAGAGGAGGAAATGCATACAGAAAGTGATTTGTCTACCACAGCTGAATGAATCCTGACAGAAAACACCAGGTTCTGGATTTCTGGAGCAGAATTGAGGCAGTTTTATGTTGAGTGGAGATGCAAAAAGGTCCAGCCCTGAAGTTCCACACTCGTAAAAAACAGACAATGACATCTGGAGCTAATGTCCACTCATGCGGATCCACTTCTTTGTGACTCAGTAGACCTGCCAGATTGTTGGCAGGTAGACTGCTTGAATTAGAGCATTCTGTTCCAGACACCATTCCCACACTCTTATAGATTCCCTGCAAACTGGACAGAAGTGTGCCGTGCCCTGCCCTGTTTGTTGATGTAGTACATCACTGACTTGTCTGTCTGCAGAAGGACTACTTTGTGACTGAGAAAGTCTACTAGGGCTTGAAGGGCGTAAAGTACCACCCTCATTTCCAGAACACTGATATGGAGATGAGATTCTGCATGAGCCCAAACTCCCTGGGTGCAATGGCCCTGGCATTGGGCTTCCCACCCCAGTAGAGATGCATCCGTGGTAAGAGTTATCTGAGATTCTGGTGGACTGAAAGGGAGACCTTGAAGAAGGTTATCTTCCTGTGTCCACTAGAGAAGTGACCGTCGCAAAGGTTCTGTCACTTTGATTGAGTAAGACTCAGGATGCGTTGACGGAGACCACAGAGTACTGAGCATCCAGTGAGTTGTCCTCATGGGTAGGTGAGCTAGAGGGACTGTGAAGACAGAAAAAGCCTTCAGGCCCAGCATCCACTGCATGGAGTAAGTTATCACAGGATTGTTGCCCCTGATGAGCTGTGCCATCTGCAGGATGGTATTGTTTCTGTCCTCTGGAAGGAAGGCCCTGGCCTTGGTGGTATCCAGAAGAGCTCCCATAAGAGAAGCTGTTGAGAAGGTTGAAGCTGTATTTTCTCCAGATTTAGCAGAACCCCTATGGAAGTCAGAAACTGAGCTAAAGTGTTTACAGCTTGTTCTTTGCCCAACCTTGACTGATTTACAACGATCCAGTCATCTAGGTAGGGGAATACCTGTAGTCCTAGCTCACAAAGATGCACTGTAAGAACTGCAAAGCACTCTGTAAAGACTCAAGGCACTGAGGATAGCCCAACGGGCAGGACTCTGAACTGACAATGCTGACCCAGGGCCACAAATTGTAGGAACTTGTGATGGCTTGGGTGAACTAGGATGTGCTGGTAGGCTTCCTGCATGTCTGGGGATGCCAACCAGTCCTGTGGCTTGAGAAGTGGTAGGAGGGTTCCTAGAGAGATCATCTTGAACTTCTCATGGTTCTCTTGTTCAATTTTCTGAAGTTGAGAATGGAATGCATGCCCCTGTCTTCTTCGGGACCACAAAAAAAAAATGGAAGTAGAAACCCGTGTTGTGTTCTGCCAAGGGAACTACGTCCACTGCCCTGTTTTTCAGAAGGCCCGCTATTCCTGAAGTGAGAAAGTCAGACTCAGCAGCTGACAGTGCGTGCTACCACTTGGGCGGACCGTCTGGAGGAACCTCTGAAAAGCTGAGAGAGTAACCCTCTCAAATGATCCTTAGAACCCACTTGTCCGTGGTGATAGACTTCCACTAACTGAAGAACAGAGTCAGATGTCCTCCCACCACTGAGGAGAGGTCCACCTCGGGCAGCTGAGATGGCGCCGAGGTCGGGGTCTCAGAAGGTAGCACTGGGCGCTTTCAGGGCCTGTCCCTTCTGCTGATTTTTCTTTTATGGCTGAGGAGACTGGTGATTGTTTGGGGCTCCTCTGGCTCTTCCACGAAAGGACCGTCTGTTATGACAAAACTGACGTCTTGTCCCTCTGTGGATGCAAAGGAGCTGGTCTGGCTGATTTGACGGCTGTTCTGTTTTTTAGAGAGGCCTCCAGGGATTGCTCAACCTGTTAGGTGAACAGCTAAGTGCCATCAAAAGAAATATTCATCACCTGCTGCTGGGCATCCAAGGAAAATCCTGAGGTCCATAGTTAGGAATATCTTCTGATACAGACTCCAGCAATGGCAGCTTGAGAAGCAGAATCATATGTGTCCATGGCCACCTTCAACTGGTGTCTGTTGGACTGCATTCCATGCGTAGCAGTCTGAAGTATGTTGTGTTTGGAATCAGACTCTGGCAAAGACTCAGGCAGAGACCAAAGTAAAGTCCAAAGGGCATACTCATACTGAGAGAAATGTCCTTGGTAACTGGCTATTCACATGTTAACAGTAACTGCTGTGAAAGCTCTCTTACCCATAGTGTCAATCTTGTGAAATTCTTTACTGATAGCACATGCTGTGACCTCATGAGGCAGGACAGCTTTGTTGTTCTCGGAGAGAATAACTAGCGCATCTGCAATAGGTTGGAAAGCTAGAATAAGCCTTTAGGAAGAACATACTTCCGATCTACGGACTTACATGCTGAAGGAATAAATCTAGGTCTAGCCTACACTGCCTCGGAAAGGGTTTCAGAGGACGGAGGAACAGGGGGCGTGAGCTTAACTGGAATGTTAGGAAGATGGAGCCACTTGCGAAGCATCCACTTACGCAGGTCAAGGGCAGAAGTCTCAAGAGCCAGAGCTGCCTGCATGTTTCTGAGTAATGTTTAAAAGGAGAGGTCCTCCAGAAGGACAGAAGTAGGAACTGGAGGTTGATTCTCCAGGCTATAAAAAGTGTCGTCCTTGCTGCCCTCAGAAATAATGAGGTCGGGGTTGGACTCGTCCCCTTCCAAATCCTCCTTGGAAGGGGGAAGAGGTGTGGACGGTCGACCCATCAAGCCCAAGTCCAGGCTTACAGACTGGACAGACAGGTGACACTAGAATGGGAGCAGGAATCGGCACTAACTCAAAAGGAGTCAGCACCAGACCCAGCGCCAGTCCTGGAAGCAGCACTGAGTCCCGGTGGCATCGGCGCTGGCCCCAAGAGAAGTGGCACCAGCTCTAACTAAGAAACCAAACCAGACCTAGAAGGAGCAACTGGGAAAATAGATACCTGTGCCAGTTCCTACGAACCGACAAAATGAGGGAGAAAGGCACATAGAACCGGCAGCATGGTCACCACCAAGGGATCAGGATCCATTGGCAGAGAAACGTGCTACCTGGTCCAAAGACCCTAACCGCGGCCCCGAGGCACCTAGGCCCAAAGACTGCAGTACTGGACCACCAGAAGGGGGCAACCAGGCCAGACGCTGTACCCACTGCTCCATATGAGCTGCTCAATGGTGAAACTGCCCCCGGAGGCCCCACAAGAGGACAGGCAAGGGCTCCGGGCCCAAGATCTAGAACAATTGCAAGCAGAAGCTGTTGGAGAAACCAACAGTGTCAGTGAAGGCCTCCTGCTCACGGATGTAGAAGACCTCTTGGCAGATGTATTAGAGGGTGACCTCGAGTGGTACCGTGTCTTTCCCTTCGGACGAGAAAAAGAACCCGAGGCCGAGCAGCACTGGATCTCCAACCTGGATCAGGAACAGGCCCACTTCTTATTGTGTTTACAACAGGGAGGACTACCACTGTTCGGTAGGGCTGAACATCTAATCAAACATGAAAGTTCGAGAAATACCAAATATGTTTTTTTTTTGGTTAAGTTTTACTGAGGGGAAAAAAAACTAGGTAAACTGAATGAAACTAAACGCTGTTGCCATATAGATGTGAAGATCCAACTCCTGGCAGCTGAGTGAAGTCATCACTGAAGCACACTCAATGGAGGGAAAAAAGGAACCGAGGCAGTTGGAGGGTTGACGCCGAGACAGCCTATATGGTGCAAGCCAATCTCGCAGTGCCATGCACGCGTGGACCTACCTCAGCTCCTGCCCTCCTACAGATTTTTGGCTCCTGCAGGGTTCCAGCGCCTCCAGCTTGAACCCAGCGGTATGAATAAAGGGTGAAGACTTAAATCCAGGAAGATCAACCATTAAAAATACAGGGTTTCTACACCAGGAATCAAATCAAACATGCCAAAACAAATGTGAAGAGTATCAAGCAAAACGAGGATAGCAGTAAACAGCCCGAGACTCAAGAGGAGCAGTAAAAGCAAGGGGGAACAGGACAGAAGTGGGGTGGGGGAAGAAAAGAAGTAATAAAAAAACAAGGAGTGCAGACAGGAAAAGTAGGGGAGGCTAGATGCAGGAGCAAGTATGTGTGGAAAGTTCAAGGATGACAGAAAGAAAAATTACTTACCATATCAATCAATCAAACTTTATTTAACCAGGCAGTTACATCATTGAGCAAGCTAATTTTCAACATGGTCCTGGACACAGAGGACACTTCTGCTTATAGCAGACAACACTTCATTCAAACGTAGACATCGGCACAGGCAGTTATAATATACAAAGTCAATACTTGGAAGAATGAGACATGCAAAGCAAGTGCAAATATAGGCATTTAAAGTGTAATGTATACAGGCTGTGGCTTATATAGTACAAGTGAGGAGAGGAAGGAGGGACATAAAGAAGGGCAGTGGGAAGAAAGGGTAGTAATAGTAATATTGTTTCTTTTAATGGAGTCTTGCTGTATTCTGACAATATGCAGTATGACTGACCGGCTCAGCTACCCCAGAGAGTTAAGAGTTAAACCCTATGCAATGCACAGAACGTGGAGCTCGGGCTCGGTTTTCAAACCACTGTCCTCTGTACATTCTATGTAACTGACCAGATTCTTACGTAGCTACTAATAAGAAATGCCAAATAAAAATAAACCATAACTATAACTAACACCCCAAAGGTAAATACACACAATAGAGCATAAAGAAGACTGAAGTCACTGATGCCCAGAAAAGACACTACCCACTGGTGGGTATAGGAATTAACAACTGGAGTGCAGAGACCCCGCTTCCCTAGGTTCCAGTGGAGAGGCAGGGTGGGTGGTCAGAATACAGCAAAACTCCATTAGAAGAAACAATATTACTATGGTAAGTAATTTTTTCTTCAAACAACATGAAGTCTTGCTGTATTCTGACAATATGCAGACTACCAAGCAGAGCCCCATGGAGGTGGGCACAGAACCTACTTGGGGAATAGGCTCTGCAATACTGCTGTGCCAAACCTGGCATCACTCCTGGCCTGGGTGTCCAGGCAGTAGTGCTTGATGAATGTGTGAACAGTTTCTAGGTAGCTGCTCTACAGGTGCCAACCCGGGGGATATCTCTGGCAGCTGCTATAGAAGCAGCTGTCCCCTTAGAAGAGTGAGCCCTTAGGCCCACTGGTGGCTCCTTACCTAGTTTGCAATAGCAGAACTGGATGCAGGCCACAATTCATCTGGCAATGGTCCTCTTTGTGGCTGACCTGCCTTTTTTTGGTTCTGTTCATAAAATAACTGATGGACCTTTTTACATCTAGGCTATGCAGCCTGTGTTTGCCTGAACTGGAATGATCAGTGAAGAAGACAGGCAATGTTATGGACTGATTCAAGTGGAAGTCCGAGACTACTTTGGGGAGGAACTTCCTATTAGTTCATAGAACAATCTTGTCCCTGTCAGAGGCAATGTAGTTGGGTTCTACTGACAGGGCCTGAAGCTCACTGATTCTCCTAGCAGAGGTGATGGCCACCAAAAACACAGTCTTCCATGTCAGGAATTTGAGTTCTGCTGAGGGCATGGACTCAAAAGGGGGCTGTATAAACTGAGCTATGCAGATGTTAAGGTCCCAAGAAGGCGACGGCTCCCAGTGAGGAGGGTAAAGATGGAGCAACCCCTTGAAGAACTTCTTAAAGACAGGATGGGTAGCCAGGGAAGGGCCCTTCCCAGCTGACAGATAGGCAGAAACAGCTGCCAAGTGCACCTTCAGGATGGAGGGCTGCAGGCTCAGGGACTGAAGGTGGACCACGTAATCCAGCAGGATTGCCAGGCCGGCCTCCTGTGGATCCATGTCCTTCTGGGAACACCAGATGGAGAATCTCTTCCATTTGGAAGAGTAAGTTCTCTTGGTGGAAGGTTTTCCGGAAACCCTAAGGATGTCCAGGACTCCTTCTGAACGATGCAGGCATGCATACTGTAAGTCTTCAAGAACCAAGCCTTGAGCTGGAGGGACTCGAGGCTGGGGTACAGAATCGGATGTCAGCAGGTTGTGCCTCCTGGGGAGGCAAACTGGATTGGCCACTGACAGGAACAGCAGCATTGAGTACCACGGCTGTCTGGTCCAATCCAGAACAATCAGAATCATGGAGGCTGACCCAACCCTGAGCTTGACTAGGACTCTGGGCAGGGCTCGAAATAATTTTTTGAGGATGGCTGTCCAAGGGACAGGTGGTATGCAAATTTTACCTGTCCCACAGAAAAAGTACCTGTCCTATAAATTTTTAAGTAATTTTAAATATCCGTTTCTGAATAGGGCTTTCAAACTGGTGCCTGCTGGAATGGAAACATGTGCCTTAAACAGGGCTAAGTACTGTAACTGGCATCTGATGACTGGACAGATTTGTGCCCTAAACCACTGATTGTAACTAGCACCCTCAGAGTACACAGACCAGTGCCCTCAGTTTTTTAACTGATCCCCCCCCCACACCCATTCTGCCTAGCAGACTGCTAACTTAAGTGTTGTCTGTATCCCCACCCGTTTCCTCAGTCAGCTCAGAAATGGTCTTAATTCCTTCCCCTCCATTTTAGCCTTGACAAAGGCTTTTATATTGACCCTTTGTTTAGATTAAATTTCTGTACATCTTGTCTGCTGCTAGTTGTTGTGTTGACAACCCTAAATTTTGTTTTTAATTTGCTTTTCCTTTTCTTCGATTCTCTCAAGGGACACTGTCAGTTTCTGACGCTAATGGTATGGTGTCAGCACTCAATAAATACATCTAGAGGAAGCACTGTCAGTATTTAAAGCAGTGGTGGCATATTTTAAAATTACATCGAGAATATGCGTTATTCTTCCTAATCTGAGTGGTCCGATTAAAATCCATGCAGCGTGTGCCCATGAGCAGGAATGGCGCCAAGCTGCGGGTACACTCGTTCGTGAACGAGTTTGTCATTTAGTGTCATGTATCAGTAAAATATTGCAGTGCCTACCTGGTATGTTAGTGCCTACCATGTTAGAGCTGACACTAACGCGCATGCCCGGAATCCCGACTTCAAGCGTTCATAAATAAAATTAAATGTGTTAGGGTGTTCGTTTTACTATGAGAATTACTTCCACTCGATCAGTGTTATACAAGGTAGGCACTGCAATATTTTACGATACTGATGACACTAAATGACAAACTTGTTCATGGACGAGTGTACCTGCGGCTTGGCACCATTCCTGCTCGTGGGTGCATACTCCTTAGCCCAGATGGGGACTTTCTTGATTTTCTTCTGTGTTTTCATGCTGCTTTTGGTTAGCCCCGAAAATGTTTTTAAATAACTGCTCCCCAAACCCGTTAGTGGAAAAAAAAAGTGTGTTCTCTTCATGCTCACCTCCTGTTGTTGCCTTTCCTCAGACTGGACGGTTTCAACTAGAAACGCAGTGGATGCAAGGCGACTGGCTACGCAGTATGCGCCGATGGTGAGATCTACATATGCAGCTGCAGATTTGTCCACCAAAATGCAAACTAAGTGCAGAACTGGAGCAGATCAGGTGGGGTTGTGTTGGACTGGGATGGTATGCACAATGTGACACTTGTGTGGTGCTTCTGTTACCGCGTATTTTTATGGATGGTGAGAGGCAGGCTGACTGCTAATGTGCTTCAGGGTCCTAGTGCCCATAACATACAGTAACGCTTGCTGCCTGTCCCAGGGACAGGCAATTGGAACAAAATACCTGTCCTGTGTGAAAACTGGCTGTCTGGGACAGGCGGACAGCCAGTTATTTCGAGCCCTGACTCTGGGTATCAGAGGGAATGGAGGAAAGGCATACAGAAATCTGCCTGACCAATCCAGGAGCAGAGCCATCCAGAGGCACTGAGCCCAGTGCTGGGGGCCTGCAACAGAACTGGGGAAAACTGATGATAGTCTGGGACTGCAAAGAGATCTATCTCTGGAGTGCCCCACCTTCTGAGGACTGTCAACAGAATTTGTCTGTTCAGGGTCCATTCGTGAAGGCCCTGATTGATCCCGCTGAGAGCATCTGCCAGGACATTGTCCTTCCCTGGCAGGTGGACTGCTGACAGGGAAATATTTAGGAAGTAAGCCAGACTCCAGATATTCATGGCCTCTGTGCACAGAACTGAAGATCTTGTTCCCCCGTTTGACAACGTAGTACATGGTGGTGGTGTCTGTCCTGACCTGCACCGCCTTGCCCTGTAGCATCTTGGCAAATGACTGAAGTGCTAGAAACACTGCTGTGAGCTCCAGCAGATTTATTTGCAGGAGCGATTCCTGCTGGAGCCATTTTCCATGAGCAGTGTGTTCCCCTAGGTGAGCTCCCCACCCAGTAGTGAGGCATCTGTGGTCAGTACCACTGAGGGAGCTTGTTGCGGAAAGGGAACTCCTGCCCTGAGATTGTCCCTGTCTTGGGGAGGCGGCCCGGACATAGAAACATAGAATTTGATGGCAGATAAGGACCACTTGGCCCACCTAGTCTGCCCATTTTCCTACCTAACAGATAAGCTGCAGATCCCAGTTAGCCAACAGCTCACTTCCTCTTACCCGCCCCTAGGACTGCCTTATGCCTGTCCCATGCATTCTTGAAGTCCCCCACTGTTCTCGACTCCACGACCTCCTCAGAGAGGCTGTTCCATGCATCCACAACCCTCTCAGTGAAAAAATACTTCCTCACATTACCCCTGAGCTGTCCCCCCTCTATCTTCAAATTGTGCCCCCTTGTTCTTGCACATCTCTTTTTCTGGAAGATGCTACCCTCTTGGACTTAGTTAATTCCCTTGAGGTACTTGAAAGTTTCTATCATGTCCTCTCTCTCCCTTCTTTCCTCAAGAGTATACATATTAAGCTCCTTTAGCCTTTCTTCATATGTCTTCTGGTACAGACCCTGCACCATTTTGGTTGCCCTCCTCTGGACAGCCTCCACTCTATGTCTTTGCGTAGATGGGGTCTCCAGAACTGCACACAGTACTCTAGATGGGGTCTCACCAACTGTCTGTACAGAGGGATAACAACTTCCTGTTTTCTACTATTGATGCCTCTTCCTATGCATCCCAGTATCCTCCCAGCCTTCCTTACTGCCTTCTCACATTGCTTGCCCACCTTTAGGTCATCTGATATAATTACCCCCAGGTCCCTTTCTATTTTTACCGTTGTCAGTATCTCACCCCCCACTGTGTACGCTTCCCCTGGGTTTTTGTTTCCCAGGTGCATTACCTTGCACTTCTTTGCACTGAATCTGAGCTGCCATACATTTGACCATTCCTCCAACCTTGCCAAGTCCCTTCTCATCCTTTCCACTCCATCTTGTGTATCAACCATGTTGCAGATCTTTGTGTCATCTGCAAAGAGACATACTTTTCATTCCAGTTCCTCTGCAATGTCACTTATAAAGACATTAAAAAGGACCGGTCCCAGTACTGAACCCTGTGGTACCCCGCTAGTAACCCTCCTTTCTTCACTGTGTACTCCATTTACTACTACCCTTGTCACCCTGTTGTCTAGCCAATTTTTTATCCAGGCTACCACCTTGGGACCCATTCTAAGGCTGGCTATCTTGTGTATTAATCTTTTGTGTGGGACTGTATCAAATGCCTTGCTAAAATCTAGGTAGGCCATGTCCACAGCCCCTCCCTGGTCTACTACTTTGGTCACCCAGTCAAAGAAATCTATTAGATTCGCCTGACACGACCTTCCCATCGTGAATCCATGCTGCCTTGGGTCCTGTGCCCCACTGGCCTCTAGGTACTCAACAATTCTTTCCTTCAGAAGTGATTCCATCATTTTCCCTACCACTGAGGTCAAACTAACTGGTCTGTAGTTTCCTGCCTCTGTCCTGCTCCCACTTTTGTGAAGAGGAATCACATCTGCCCTCCTCCAGTCCTCGGGTACCACCCCATCCTCCCATGATTTGTTAAAGAGAGTAGTCAGCGATGTCACTAGTTCTACCTTAGTTCTTTAGAATTCTTGGGTGAACTATCAGGCCCCATTGCTTTGTCCACCTTCAATTTTATTAGTTCTTTCAGAACCCTTTCTTCTGTAAATGGACTGGTATCGACTTCGCCTTCAGAGTGTTTCTCTTGTTTGGTTTAGGTAACTCCTCCTCTTCCTTTGTGAATACTGAGCAGAAATATTTGTTCAGTATCCCTGCTTTTTCACTGTCACCCTCGACCCACATTCCTCCCCTTTATTAAGCTTCAGTATCCCTCCTTGGTCTTTTTCGCCTCCCTAATGTACCTATAAAGGTCTTATCCTTCTTAACAGAATTGGCTATCCTTTCCTCGGTTTGGGCCTTTGCTATTCTGACTGCCTTCCCAGCCTCTTTCTGCTTTAACTGATAAAGTTCTCTGTCCTGCTCCTTCTGTGTTTCCTTATATTTCCTGAATGCTGTCCTTTTCTCCTTAACTCATTGCCTCCACAGGCTCACTCTGAGATTATACCACTTGCCTCCTGAAGCTCCTATATACCTTTAACAGTGAATCCTGGGCCTTTCTAAGCAAAATCAAGCCATAGTCAGCATGTCACAAACAAATGCTAACAGCTCAATAACTGTACATGCTAGACACAAAGTATGAGTGGCAGAGTTATTCAGTACAAAATTGCCTTTCCAATGGTGGCATGCATGTAATAATAAGTAATTTTGTTTTTTTTCTATGCTGGTCGAAAGAGCAAACTAAATATTTTTTTCGCTAAAAAAGGGCAACATAAGCCATTTTTTGTTGGAAAATATGTAAAATATCAACACCAAATTAAGCATACAGACATTAGATGGTGTTTTAATATTATGTTTGTTAAAAATATCTTTTTACTATAAAATGTAATTTTTCCCCATTTTAGTCAAGGTGCTTTGACGAGATTTGAGGGCTAAATCTCAACCACACACACCATATCATAAACAAATGCATATAACTCCAAAAGTATACATGATACACACAAAGTATCAGCATGAAAGTTGATGAGCACAAACATGCCTTTCCAATGGTGCTATGCAACCAGTTGTAATCAATATGGTTTTTATTTTATACCTGCTGAAGTGCCAAAAAAGTGAATTTTATTCAAGCTGCTTAGGTGATTCTTGATGGAAAACATGTCAGCCATACACACCATACCATAAACAAATGCAAATAACTCCTAAAGTATACATGATACACACAAAATATCAGTGACAAAGTTGTTCAGCATAATATTATCTTTCCAACGGTACTATGCAGTCAAATATATATTATATTTTGTTACACTATATATTAAAATATATATGTGACTTCTCCAGATGTTGCAAGGGCACACTGGGAGTCAGTAGCCGACTTCTGCAGACGTCCTCAGGACACACCAGTGTTTTCTTATTGATGATTACAGGCGTCTGCTAGGAGACAATGAGTTAACCTTCCCTGCCACCTCTTTTGTGAACCATAGTGTTTTTTTCCTTCGTTGTGTTTTATTGATTTTTTTTTTTTTTTTACACAAAGGCTTGTTGCCTCTGTGATGGCTGTTTTGATCACTCCCCATTGTTCCTCCACCCCTCCTTCTTGCCTGTTTGCTAGTGCTTTTCTGAGGCACTCTTTCATTTTCCCAAAGTCAGCCCTCCTAAAGTCTAGTACTCTTGCCTTTGTATGGCTCGACTGTATGGCTGTGTTTATCGTGAACCACACTGTTTGGTGGTCGCTTGTTCCCAGATGGCTACCCACTTCTAAATCTGAGACCGCAGGGTGTCTGTTTAGAGGGTGTAGTGGACTGAGAGGTGGAACCAGCATGGCCAGTGCCTATTCTGCCTCTGCCTCTAAAGTAACCCCTAGGCTGTTGATAGGAGGGGAAGCCTGATGGAAAGGCCTAGGGTAAGGTCTACCTCTTCCTCCTCTAGTCTGCTGTCTTTGAGAGGGGGCAGCCTTTTCTTTGGCAGCCGCATTCTTGTAGGCTACCCTGTACTCATTCATCTTTTTCATATATGCCTCTGTTTGTTCCTCAAACAGAGAATTTTGTGTCAGAGGAAAATCAATGGCATTGTTCTGCGTGTCTTGGGAGAGATTTGTACATCTCAGCCATGAAAACCTCCTGAGGGAAATGGCCAAAGCCACTGGACGGGAGGCTGCATCACTGGCATCCACTGCCATGTGAAACTGACATTTGGATGACTGGACCCCTTTACTGCTGAGCTCCTGTAAGTCTGCTGCCAGTTCAGGAGGAGCCTTCTTGGTTAACTGTCTCACTGACTCCCAGAGGGACTTCTCGTATCTAGACACATAGGCCATACAGGATGCCTGCCTAATACCCAGGGAGGCAGCTAGATGCCCCTTTTTTTTTGCTAAGGAGTAAATTTTCCTCGAATCCTTATCAGGAGGATGAGAAGCAAGAAGGGTGCCAGCTTTCTCGCCAGCTGCAGCATGTACTACCCCCACACGACTGCAGTGGCTACTCAGAAATTCAGTGCCACTGCCAGCCAACAAATATTTCCTGTCTATTTTCTTGTCCACTGGTGGGACAGAACTTAGGGTCTCGAGGATTCTAGAGGTCTGTTTTTTGAGAGACTTATGAATGGGAATAAGCCCCTGGGAGACAGGGAGATCCATCATCTCCTTACAGTCATCATCCTCCTCCTCCTCCTGTCTAGTCTCTTGGACAGACAATTGTAATGTCTCTGCTACCTGCCTCATGAAAGCAAAATGGGAGGTAGATTCTCTAGTAGGATGAGGAGGAGACATACTGAGAATGTTCAGGGCAAACCTCAGGTTCATCCAGATCATCTTCCTCATAATCCTCATACTCTGACTTATAAAATTCTCTGGATCCAGGGAGCCTGAAGGATCTGAACCAACAGACGTCTGAACCGAGGTATGGGTTACCGGTCGTTGAGCTGGTTCACCCCAACCGGGCTACAACGACTGAACAATGTGGATAGCTTTTGGATCTCCTCAGCAGTTGGAGCCATAGCTGCTTGTTTATGTGGTTTCGAACTGCTTTTCTTCGTCTTTTTTGCAGGGCCCATATCAGAGTCTGAATCTGCTTGTCTTTTCCCCGACAAAGTTTCACTCTGGTCCGAGGGTTCGGTCGCCAGTTCAACCGGTTTGTCTTTTGAACTGGACCTCACTCGAATGTTTCTCTGCCATTCTGTCTCTCAGTTTACCCAAACGTCTATTTAGGGTGGATTGAGGAAAGTTTTTGCAAATTTCACAGTCTGATTGCAAGTGGTCAAACTCTAAGCATAACAGACACACTAAGTGAGGATCAGCCTTAGTAAATTGCTCCCCGTGCTTGGTACAGTGTTGAAACCCAATGGAACCATTTTTTCTCTTGGGTTTCAATGACATAACCCCTCACAAAATTTAGTGCTTAACCCAGAGGCTTAGTTAGGCCGCTTAAGCAAAGCCAATTAATACCCTTTATCCTAAGTGCCTTAGTCAGGCCTGGATAAGAGAAAATTCAAATAAATGTATTTACCCTTGGTGGTTTTAGTTAGGCGAGAGAGGGAAAGAGGAGGGGAGAGAGAGTGACAAAATTTTACGCAACAAGCGGTTCAGCGCCTGCGTTAAAAACCGAGAAAAGGTCTCAGGTTTTTAGTCCAAAACTTTGAACCGGATCCCCAAATACAATACTATAAATGTTAAATTACACTTTACCACAAGAAAAAGAAAAAAGACTTTTAGTTTCCTCCCGGTCGCAAAGAACCATTCGGAAACCGAAAACTTACCGAAAATTAAGTAAACCCAGACTAGTCTAATCCGTAACCGCAGGGGAGAGGTTTGAAAAACAAAAGAAATAAACACTAATTTGAAAACCCATCGAAATTCAACCGAAGAAGTTGAGGAGCAGTCTCCGAGGCGTCTTCACAGGTGATCGGAGTAAAGAATCTGGTCAGTTACATAGCATGTACTGAGGACAGTGGTTTGAAAACTGAGCTCAAGCTCAACGTTCTCCTTTGCATAGGGTTTAACTCTTAGCTCTTCTGGGCAGCTGAACCGGTCAGTCATACTGCATAATGTCAGAATACAGCAAGACTTCATGTTGTTAGAAAGAGGTGCGGTGGGTGGGTGGGGATAAGAGGAAAAAGCAGCTTGTCCAGAAGAGGTTTTACATTAAGGAGTTGGAAATCAGCAGATCAGAGGGAGTAGGAGAGGAGGGAGGGAGACAAAGGAGAAGAAATAGCAGTGAAGGAGCTGAACCACCCTTTGGACAGGAAGGAGAAATGTCTGCCTTCCAGTGAGGAGAGGGAGAGGGTTGAGTACAGGGAGCAGTGCAGTGCATGGGAGGGCAGCCTGGGGCAAAGCAACAGAATGAATCAGGGTGGGGGGATCGAACCTGAGTAGATCAGTTTTGGGAGCAGCACTGTAATGCCCTATCCACAAAGTAAAACACGAGATCATATCAAGGATGATCTCTTGGTGGACCAGGAGGGGAGACAGTATTTGTTGTTGTACAGTGCATGGACTTGGAGAGAAGCTTGCGTTGTACTGCTTACCTTTTTTTTTTTTTTTTTTCACAAAGCTTTTGCTTACCCAGGACCATCCACCCAGTTAGGAGGCAGTACTGTACTGCGGTTTAGGGTACTGAGCTGCAAACCTGAAGACCTGGGATTGAATCCCACAGCCCTCCACTTGCATACTGTGCGACCCTTGGCAAGTCACTTAACTTCCTTGTGCTCCCAGGTTGCACCTGTAAACAAGCTTCGGCCTGGTAATATATTTCCTAGTTAAACAACCCCCCACCCCAGTTATTCTGGCCACCTTCCAGTCATGCATTGATTATTTTTCTTAAAAGAAACCTGATTTCAGTCTTAACTTTGCTTGGCACTGAGGATAGTGTCGCACTACTATTAAAGAAGAGCCTGGTTTACACTGTGAGATGAATTCCCAGCCTCAAGCTGCAGACAGCGTTGTAAGACCAAGGAGGGGGACTGCCTCATTCTGTTACAACTCCTGCTGAGGCAGGCAGATGAAATGAGAGGCAAGAAGTGGATGAAAGAGACATCTCCCCACCTCCCCGAGAAGCTCACCAAAGTATGGGGGGGAAGTAGAAATATCCTAGGCATACCATAGGATGATGTCCCCCCCTTTCAGGGCCAACTCAGTCTTTCACACTGTCTGATACATCGGGGCTGGGAAGAAGACAGGTCTGAAGGACATGGCCAGCAATAGAAACAGGAACAGGAAGAACAT
Organism: Neoceratodus forsteri; assembly: GCA_016271365.2. NCBI lineage: Eukaryota > Metazoa > Chordata > Ceratodontiformes > Ceratodontidae > Neoceratodus > Neoceratodus forsteri. The sequence goes on along the minus strand of CM028131.1, from coordinate 150,033,629 downwards.
AGGACTGACAAAAAGAAAGATATGGGTGACCACCATCCTACCTTCGTCCCATGACACCTTCACTTACTACGTGAATTCACCTAAACACAGAATGCCAGCTCTACTCTACTACATTTTTTCCCTGTTCCCCCTTTCAGGGTAAAATATACAGGTTGAATTGGGCAGTCAATATGATATATAGCAGTGTATTCTCATACAATGGAATTCATCTTGTGGCTAATAATGGCCCACTGTTGGATCTCAGTTTCTAAAATGTTTGTTGTTTATGCATGAGATGTTAATGCTTTAATATTTAATTCCTGTCTTGTATTACAAAATGAAGATGTTGGAAGCCAATGCCCCCCTTCACCCTGTAGAAATCTGCCATGTGACAGCCTCCGAACATCATTTCTGTAACGTGTCTGTCCTAAGAAAAACAAAGAATAAGTATAAAAAAAAAAAAAAAGAGAAGAGAGAGGAAACACATTTCCTACTCGTGACAAGAGCTACATGTACAATCCCCTTGTGCAAAATCCAACCCACCACATGCACCGTCCGTAATCATTAAGTATGCATTGTTTACATGGACAAAGAGGATTCAGAAGGCAAACAAGATTAGTCCCAGAGCACCAGTCGCCAAAGAACACGAATCAAGGGCATATAGATTTTCTACACCAGATGAGCTGGCATGTGTGTGTCAACCAGCACAATTAACAACTGAAACACATGCTACACAATACAGCTCTAAACACTGCTTCTTCCTTCTGCAGCCCAATTAAGGTCACACCATAACAATGCAATCCTTTGTCATTACCTACTGCTCCACTGCTGGTGGTGGTGGTGGGGGGGAAGGTTAAACTATTAAATAATAACTGCTATTATTCCAATGATCACTGAATTTAACAAAAAAAATTCCCTATGGCCAGAAATAAAAATGGTATTCAGCAGTTATAAGACATCAAAGTTTCAGATTCCTAGTCTTTGCTATTATAGAAAATGGCCACTAAACATTGAGGATGATTGGTTTTCTGGCACCTTGCTGACCACATACAACCTAGTTAAGTTGGGTTGTTAACATTTCCCATACTGAGTCAGTTTTTGAACTTGGAAGGGAGGCTTAAGGTTTCTGCTATTACAGCAGAAACCTCTTACCGGAAACAGCAGAAACCTCTTATGGGAAACACCATCTCTAGCAGGTCAGCAAAAATATTGCCTTCATGCTGTCATTCCAATCAGCAAGCTGCCACGGTATGGATCTGGGCTTGCCTTAACTCCATAAAGACAATTTAGCTCTGCCCCTCTGCAACCCCAAGGGGAAAAAAAAGGGGGGGACTTTAAGGATTCTAAAGCACAAAAAACAATAAAAGCTGTGCTCCAGAACTGACCCTGCAAATAGAAAAGGTCACTGACTTGAATCATTAGAAATTAAGGTGTCCCTTCACACAAGAACAATGACAGATTCCAGCAGGCAACCAGGATGAAGAATTGGGACTACAGCTCATAGATTTTCAAGGGTACCACACAAAATGTTAGAGTGTTCCATATGGAAAAATATCTTTCTTGTACAAAAATAATGGAGATGAAACAACATTTCAAAAAGGGTGAAATAAGTGCACCACTGGATCTAATATTTTTATTATCCAAGCTATGCTTACACTCTACCTTGTCTGCGCCACTAAGAGGGGCAAAGTTGTTAATCAACTTCCAGTGGATAGGCATGGAATGGACAAAAGCAGCACCAGGCCTATCAATTGTGGGCACTTTCCACTTGCTGCGGTCGTGGGGAGCAGAAATGCTGCAGGCATTTCAAATACTTGTATAGACCCTCACCACCAGCTACAGAGATACAGCTGCCTGTAGGGTTGTGGGTCAGGGGTCGAGGGAAGAAAAGCATAGAAGGAGTAAGTGGGAGGGACAGTCATTTAATTAATAAAAAATAGTCTAAAACTAGGTTTGGGATGGAGCAAGCACACAGAAAAGAGTAAATGAGAAGGAGGGTTATTAAACTCTCTCTCCCTTTAGATCCCTGGCTGGTACGCACTCCACCTGCTCAGGGCCTCCAGATCTTCGGTTGCATTTCTTCTGTCCTTCCTCCCTCTGCCTAGTGTCCCTGAAGCTTCAGACCCCTGGCTGGTAGGCGCTCCTGACCGGGTGCTGTGTACCTCGGCGGCAATTGAGACTGACAGCGCCGCCCGCCTCAGGACCTCCAGATCTTCGGCTGCATTTCTTCTGTCCTCCCTCCCCCTGGCTAGTGTCCCTGCAGCTTCAGGTACAGCTCAGCTCAGCTGCCTCTCATTCCAAGCCACACTGGGCCTCGGAACAGATCTTCATTTGAACTGAAGTGGTGCTTCCACAGGCTAACACCTGATTGCCCAATTATCCTGCTGCACTGTGTCCCGATTGGCCTTTCCATCTCCTCAACCTGGACACTGTGGCTTGCTGCACCTTTCATTTTTTCCAGCTCTACTCAGCTCTAGGTTTATATATTTTCCTATATACTCAGCTCTGGCTTTTACTGTGGGTCCGATTTTCCAGCATCTTACAATGTCTTTAGTGCCAACTTTATGTACTAAATATTTATACTGTTTTATGAATGGGCTAGCTATTGGGGATGTTTTAGTAATATAATCTGGGGGCTCAGTAATGTATTGTGACAAATTCTATTGCAGCCAAACATTTCTTTTCCGTGCTGTTTACCAACTTTCTAAACCTCTCCCTCCCATCAGGCGGTGACCCCCCATTCTTTCTCTACCCTCCTGCTTCCTCCTCTGTTTCAACCCGCACTCTAATCTCACTCTGAATTACCTCCTGCGCTGGTCCCCTGCTGCTCCCCTGACTCTCATACAGGTTGCTCCCAGCCCACTGAACTGCTCACAGCTTTCTACCATATTAAATGTTTCTTTTTCTCCTCTTTCTCTCTCTCTCTCTCTTTCTCTTTCTAGACCCCTGGCTGGTAGGCGCTCCTGATCGGGCGCCGTGTACCTCGACAGCAGTTGAGATCTGACAGCTGCCACCCGCCTCAGGACCACCAGATCTTTGGCTGCATTTCTTCTGTCCTCCCTCCCCCTGGCTAGTGTCCCTGCAGCTTCAGACCCCTGGCTGGTAGGTGCTCCTGACCGGGTGCTGTGTACCTCGGCAGCAATTGAGATTGACAGCCGCCACCCACCTCAGGACCGCCAGATCTTCGGCTGCATTTCTTCTGTCCTCCCTCCCTATGGCTAGTATCCCTGCAGCTTCAGGTACGGCTCAGCTTGGCTGGCTCTCATTTCAAGCTACATCGGGCCTCACAGCAGATTTTCCTTTTGAACTGAAGTGGCGCTTCCACAGGCTAACACCTGATTGGCCAATTACCCTGTTGCACTGTGTCCCGATTGGCCTTTCCTTCTCCTCAACCTGGACACTGTGGCTTGCTATATCCTTCATTTTTTCCAGCTGTACTCAGCTCTGGGTTTATATATTTTCCTATATGTTTTTTTCCCCCGACCAGGCCTCTATGAAATCCACTTTTGCTCCTCCCCTCTGTTCGCCTTTCTTCCTCATTGGGTAAATCTTGAAGCCTCCCACTACTCTTCGGTCTTACTTCATACTTTCTCATTTACTAGGCACTCTGCCCCTTCTACTGACTCTTTTTTTGGTTAGCTGTTCCTAGTCAGTTTTAATCTATACTTGATAACCGACACCTCTAATCCAGTTCTCTACCCCATCTGTTAAGTAATGGCTCTTTTTTCTTTTTTTCATTGCCTGCTCATTCTTCTCACATTACCTGCCTTCACAAGGGTGTCTGAGGAAAGCTTTCCTCTCCCTTCCATCTCACTCTTTGATACTCACCCCCTCAATATCTATGTTTCTGCAACATTGAGCTTAGATGTGAATATCACTTATATTAACTTTCATGGAGCACTGTACCCCTGGATTCGCGACGAGCCTCCTTTGAGTATCCCCTCTATTTTCTGCACACTACTTATTATCCCTGGCTTCCCCTTCAATCAATATTTAGTTAATTGTGAGCCCTCTCTACTAAAGGGACACCTGTTTAGTGGCAAATACCATAAGGTACTTTTGAAATGTACAACACTATTACTATTGCTAATTTCTGGCAACACCCATCCTAACCCTGGCTCCCTCAGCCAAATTCTATTCATGAAAGTAGATCTGGACTACTCACCCAGGCTAGCATCAACAACTGCAGTCTACTCTCTAAAGTTGATGCCCTTACCGCCTGTGTCACGCAGCACAACCTGGACATCCTATCTGTGGTGGAAACGTGGATATCACCCAAAATCCCTGATACCACTGTTGCAATACCAGGGTACTCTATCTTCAGACAGGATCGATTATCGAAAAACGGTGGTGGCTGTATTCTATACCTGAAAGATTCTTATATGGGCCATGCCCTGTCTCTGCCACTCACTGAGATTGACATGCAGGCCCTCGCTGTTAAGATAATACTTGGCACCAACAACAAGGCTCTAACCATCGCATTTGTCTATATACCTTCCAAGTTGACAACTCATGCTCTTAGCCCTCTCCTCGAGTTCATCCGCACCGTAGGACACAGCTCCGAAATCCTAATACTAGGGGACTTCAGTGTTAACTGGCTCTCTCATGATGCAAGTTACTATAAAGATGCCTTGGCTGCTGTAAATTTTACGTGACTAATTAGCGAACAAGCACTAGTACGCTCTTGGACTGAGTGCTTACTAACCGTCCTGATCATATTACAGACACTAAAGTACTTGTAGACGCCCTTAGTGATCATTCTCCCATTCTGTGCTTCTGGTCAAACAAATTCATCAAACCTCCAGCCAAAACAGTTATTAGCAGAGTACTGATCCATGGGTGCCTTGAACTACTCAAAGCGCTCCTTCCGAATCATGACTAGTCTCAAATAGATACAGCTCCTGATGTAGATATGGCTCTTGATTATTTCATCTCCTGCTTCAATGCAGCTTGTGATGTTCATGCCCCTTACAAGAAGCGGAAAATAAGACGTACCAGTAATCCATGGATTACTCCTAATCTTCTAGACTAACTGAAATACTGAGACCACCTTTAGTATTGGGCAATGACTACTGGCAAACAAGTTGACATCCAGGCCTACAAAAAGTCTAGGAATGCCTGTACCAAAGCAATCCGCTCTACAAAAGGCCAGTACTACAGTGAAGCCCTAACCAACTCTTGGAAAGATGGAAAGAGATTCTGGGATAACCTTACAGAAGTTACTGGGAAGGATCCCAAAACGGCGCCTTCCATGCTCAACATCGATGGTACAGTTACCCTTGACCCCATAACAATAGCTAATACCTTCAACTCTGCTATCAAAGATCTTAGTCATGTTCTCCCCTTGAATTTCTTTGATACCTCCCCAGTTGCTGAACACAATCCACACCTAGATAAGAAACAGGAACATCCTCCGTTTTATTTTAAAAGGGTTACTGAAAACGAAGCTAAAGAATACATTCTTAAGATGCTCGGCAAGTCTAGATTAAGTGGGGATTTAATGGACCTTAAACTCATTGCCCTTACTCTGGATTAAGTCCTGTCCCCCTGGACCTGACAACAATTTTTAACCGTTCTCTCATGCTATCACAATTGCCTTTACAGTGGAAGTCAGCATTGGTGACCCCAGTCTTTAAAAGTGGAGACAGAGCATTACATGGCAACTACAGGTCTATTTCCATTCCCCACCCCCTTCAAAGGCTCTTGAAAGAACTGTGGCTGACTAGCTGGTGGACTACATTGAGAAATACAATCTGCAATGCCCTCAGCAGCACGGCTTTAGAAAGGGGCATAGTACCACCACTGACCTCCTTGAATTTATGAGCTTTATCCACAAGGCACTGGATAATGGTCAACTTGTTGGTGCCACATATATTGATTTAACCAAGGCTTTTGATACTGTGAACCATTCCTTGCTGATCAAACAAACTTTATTACACAAACTGGGGAATATGGGTGTGGGCAGGACAGTAGTGTGGTGGGTAGGTAACTGGCTGGGTGGCAGGACACAGAGGGTGGTGGTAAATGGCTGTCACTCCACAGAGGGAAGAGTGACCAGTGGGGTACCACAGGGATCAGTGCTGGGACCGGTCCTATTCAACATCTTCATCAGTGACATTGCACAGGATCTAGAAGGCAGAATTTCACTGTTCGCTGATGACACAAAGCTCTGTAATAGAGTAGACACACCAGAGGGTGTAGACAGAATGAGAAGGACCTGCAGAAACTTGAAGAATGGTCAAGGGTTTGGCAGTTGAAATTCAATGCAAAGAAGTGCAAGATAATGCATATGAGACACAAAAACCCTGGCACAATATATCAGCTGGGGGTGAGGATATAGCATGCACCAAGCAGGAAAGGGATCTTAGGGTTGTCATCTCTGATGACCTCAAAGGTAAGGAAACAGTGTGACAAGGCATCAGGTAAAGCAAATGGGATGCTGGGAGGTATAGGCAGGGCATCACCAGCAGGAAAAGGGAGGTCATAATTCGCTATACAAGACACTAGTGAGGCCCACCTGGAGTACAGTGTACAGTTCTGGAGACCATACCTACGTAAGGACATAGACAGGGTAGAGAAGGTTCAGAGGAGGGCAACAAAGATGGTGCATGGGTTGCATCACAAGTCCTATGAAGACAGGTTGAAGGAACTGAACATGTACTCCCTGGAGGAGAGGAGGAGAGAGGGATATGATAGAGACATACAAGTATCTTACAGGGAGGAACAGGGTGCAGGAAAACACTATTTTTAGTGAAAAGATGTTTCAGGACTAGAGGGCATGGGATGAAGTTGGAGGAGGAGCGGATTCAGAGGAAACATGAGAAAGAATTTCTTCACAGGACAGGTGGTGGACAAGTGGAACACCCTGCCAGAGGAAGTGGTGGGGGCTGAAACAATCACGGGATTTAAGAATGCATGGGATAGACATAAAGGAATTCTAGAGGTCAGGGGTAAGGGGAAATAGACTTCTAGGAAAACAAACTGAACTTACTAGCTCAAATGGGCAGACTAGGTGGGCCATAGGCCCTTATCTGCCGACACTGTCTATGTATCTATGTATCTATGTAACAACTTAGTGAATCAGGACTATCTGAAGACACCACAAATCGGTTTAGTAACTACCTCAGTGACTGCACGCAATCAGTGAGAGTTGGAGATGCCCTCACCACCAAACTACCAGTTCGATAAGGTGTCCCACAAGGTTCAATCCTGGGTTCGCTCCTCTTCAGTATTTTCATTAACAAACTCTCAGTCACTTGCCGGGACCAGATTCTCTTATATGCTGATGATGGTGTAATCTTTACTTGCAACCCTGATCTTTCATTGTTGGAGAACCAGCTACAGAGGAGCTTTACAAATGTTGAGGCCTGGTTCAAAGCCTAGAAACTCATCCTAAACTACAAAAAAACAAAGGTTATGTTATTCCACAGTTCGCACAGTAAGAATACAACCCAGCAATTAACTATCAAGTACTGCTTGGGTGTTGCCCTTGAACAGACCTAACTTTTCAAATACTTAGGTGTCACCCTTGACAGCACTCTATTTTACACCTATCTCATACACAGTATTGCAAAAGCTGTTAACATCTGTATTGGGTTGTTCAAACATAAGCACTGTTTGACCTCCAAGGCCCTCAAACTGGCAATCCAAAGCTCAGTTGTCTTTATTATGGACAATGGATTTGTGATCTTTTGATCTGCTATAGACACTGCCCTACGACACCTAGCTCTTAACAAGGCTTGCCAACTACTAACTGGGGCTGCTCAATTCTCACACACTTGTGACATCTATGAGCAAGCCAACTGGCTCCAGCTTAAGGGGTGAATCCACTATCAAACATGCCTGTTAGCTAATAAAGTCTCACTAGGATTTTTGCCCCTAGAGGTTCAGAGGATCCTTAGCCCCCTGTTGTAGTTCACGGTTAACTAGAAACTCTGAAATCCAAACTTTACAAGTGCCACGTTGTTTTACATTCCAAGGTCAGCGATCGTTCGCAACCTGAGCCCCTAAGTGGTTCAACTCCTTACCCCTTGACATCGCTAACACCTCCACCCTGGGCCCTTACAAACGCAAACTGCAGAAGCACCTTGTGGCACGCGCCTCCTGTGATTGCTACAGCTAACTCTTAGTAGGTCTGCCTTGGTTAACAGTGTTTTTCACACAACCGTTTTCCTACCACCCCACCCATATTATGTTTCTCCCACTCTCTTCACGTATCGTTCCTTTGTCCCACCATTTTTCTCCCCTTTTCCCAGCTGTCCACCCTATCCCTTCCCACATCCCTCCTCCTTCCCTGCTCCCATCCTACATATCAATTTTTAATTCTGTATTTCCCTCTCATCCTTACTCTTCTGCCCCAACCTGTCCCTCATCTTAATCTCCCCACCCTATTTCCTCTCTCCCCCCCCCACTACTTGACAATACCTCCAGGATGGGTTTTTTTTCTCCATTGTTACTGTATGATTGTGTTTTTATTTGACTGTAATATTTATATATGTTCTTGGATCATCAATGCTTGACCTGGCATACAATTGTTCAATGACGGTACATTCTGAATATGTTGCTCCTTTGTAACTTTCTGTTTGATTATCTTGTGTATGTCCTCTTCTCTTGTTCTTTAATTAATTTTAGTTGTATACTGCTTGTGTATCTTGATTTGGACCTGTGTAAAAGAGCGCTTACCTCAAAAGTGTCAATCCGAGATTCGAATAAATAAATAAAACTTGGTCAATCAGCACGCGCTGAGCAGCTATCAAGTGTGTGGACATGTAGCACTGCACTCCAAACACTGGAGCTGTAGCACTGCGAAAGCATAGCTGAGAGCAAAATTTAGGGTTCCAAGACCCTTGCTATGGGTTTAATGGAAGCTCTACTGACAGAAGATTTCTGACACCCACATTTTTCTGGACTGATCCATCAAACTTAGAAGCAGAGGGTCAACCAACCCTCAGTACTTTCAAGTGCTAAAGGAAGCCCTGAGGGGACAGAGGTGTGGTTTGGGACAAGTGTCTGATTAAGTGTTCTCTTCCACTAGATCAGGGTTAAAAGAGTGAGGCATGCCGGCTAGGGCATCTGCGCAGCAGCAGAGCTAGTGCATGCAACTCAGATTTGGGAATGAACCTCAGGAGTTCGAGGTTGGCCCAGAAGGGGAGAAGTATGACTTAGTGTCTCAGAGGATGCTCTCCTCCTACGGTGAGGAAGGGAAGTGGGTTCTTCACTACTGTCATCTGGGTGACCACAAGTGGTGGTGCAAGCAGGAGCTGCTCAGGAGAGGGAGGGACACCATCTGAAAGGGAAAGTCCCCTCAGCCTTGTTTTCCGTTTCCCTGTGTAGTCTGTTGGCATGAACAATGACTGCCTCTACTGTACCGTCCTAACTTCATCAGGGTTAAAATATAAATAAAGGTACTTGGGTCTGCTGTGAAAACCTGCTCGACTTCATTGCAAAGGTCATGACCCAACTTATGAAAGCCATCCTGGAATTTTATGACGTTTTAGTGCTAAAGCCTGCAGTAGTTAAACTGTATCTGTATTGCTGCTGTCCTCTGCAGTCCTTATGTTCTTGTCTTATGCTGAGAATTAAACTTTTCAAGGTTTAGTAAGTGCTCTGCTGTCTTCTGTAGTTTAAAGTGTGTCCAAGTTAGAAAAAAATGCTTTTAGAGAATACAGGGATTTCACTAGACATGTACCAGAATTGACTTGAGAGTGTGTAACTTCTGCTGGCTTGTGCAGAAAGGCATCATCCACTCCCATGATGCTTTGCATGAGTGGTGTCATGACCTTTGCAATGGAGTCAAAAATGTTTTCATACCAAGGCAGAATACAGTGAAACAACCTTATTTATATTTAAATTAGGGAGATGCAAGAGAGGGAATCATTGTTCATGCCTACAAACTATACATACAGGGAAAAAAAAAAGGTTGAGGGGACTTTGCCCCCCCCCCCCAAAGCACTCTGTTTTTGGAAATTTGATACTTATTACAAACTGGAGCTGCAATGTTTTGCGGATTACAGGGACAGCAGACGGCACCACAGACGCTGTACTTCCTAGTATGGATTCCAGCATACTGTTTGCGATCGCCAAAGGAAAGGCAAAATACAATAAGATGACAAAACATAATGGCTGAGAGATTAACATTTGTCAACGCAAAAATCAACTTGTATACAGAAAAGAGCTGCCTTAGGGAAACAGTGGGTTGAAAAGGGCAGCATAAGCAGTTCCTGATCTTGGGTAACAGGCATCAAAGCTAGAAGCTTATGTGCAACAACTCAGCTTGAGGACTGGTTCATAAAAAAGCATTTGAAGCCTCAGGAAAACTCCAACAAAATCAAATAAGTCAACTTCAGTTTCACATTTTCTTTCTTTGTTACAAACATGCTCTTTTACATCAAGGCATTTTGCATGAAAACAGGATCTCTGCTCAGTTCATGCAGGTCTGTTCAGTGGAGTGATGGTAGTGTCCTGTGTTGTTATCTGGGAAAGCCGGCAGGCCAACTGATCTATGGACTTGAGTAGCTCAGCTCCAAGAATCTGTACAGAGATGGCAAGGGACAGGAAGGACTAGAAGCCCATCAGGTCAGCATTGCTCTTATCTAGATTCACTCAGCCCTTTCAGAGCTCTTGGAGCACCCGAATGGCTTTCTCTTTTTCATTACCCTCTTGAAAATGCAGGTGCCCTGGCACTCAGGCACAGCCTGTTGCCCAGCAACAGAGTTACACTGGTGATGAATACAAAGCCAGCTCCCCACACTCCATTCTAAGAGTGAGGAAAGGAACAGCCACACCTGCCCTCCCAAAAAGATGTGGATAACAAAACAGGTCTCATTCATATACACAGGCCTTCCCTATAGTCCCTTTCTCAGGGCTACTGTCCTGTAGGGAATAAAAACACGTTCCTTATTTCAAAGACGCAGAGAGGAAGAGAAACTCTTGAAAACTGGGCCTAAGGTATAGAGATAACCATTTATCAAGACTAAGGGAGGGATAGTGCGGCTTAATAAAGGGGAGGCTTAATAAAGGGGACAGGCAGTGGTCAGAGGGTGACTGTGAAAAGGCAGAGATACTAAACACATTTTTTTGCTCAGTATTCCCAAATGAAGAGGGAGAGGTACCTAAACCAAACAATAGAAACACTCTGGATATGGGGGTTGATACCAGCCCATTCACAGAAGAAAGAGTTCTGAAAGAACTCTTAAAACTGAAGATGGACAAAGCAATGGGGCCTTATGGGATTCATCCCAGAATTCTAAAAGAACTAAGGGTAGAACTAGTGACACCAATGCCTATCCTCTTTAACAAATCATGGGAGGATGGGGTGGTACCTGAGGACTGGAGGAGGTCAGATGTTATTCCACTTCACAAAAGTGGGAGCAAGGCAGAAGCAGGAAACTACAGACCTATTAGTTTAACCTCAGTGATAGGGAAAATGATGGAATCACTTCTAAAGGAAAGAACTGTTGAGTACCTAGAGGCCAGAGGGGCACAGGACCCAAGGCAGCATGGCTTCAAAGCGGGAAGGTCATGTCAGACGAATTGAATTGATTTCTTTGACTGGGTGACCAAAGTAGTAGACCAGGGAGGGGCTGTGGACATGGCCTACCTAGACTTTAGCAAGGCATTTGACACAGTCCCACACAAAAGATTAATATACAAAAGTTAGCCAGCCTTGGAGTGGGTCCCAAGATGGTAGCCTAGGTAAAGCATTGGCTGGAGAACAGGACACAGATGGTAATAGTAAACGGAGTCCACTCTGAAAAAAGAGGAGTTACTAGTGGGGTACTGCAGGGTTCAGTACTAGGACCGGTCCTCTTCAATGTCTTTATAAGTGACACTGCAGAGGAACTGGAAGGAAAAGTATGTCTCTTTGCAGACGACACAAAGATATGCAACAGAGTTGATACACAAGATGGGGTGGAAAGGATGAGAAGGGACTTGGCCAGGCTGGAGAAATGGTCAAATGTATGGCAGCTTAGATTCAATGCTAAGAAGTGCAAAGTAATGCACCTGGGAAACAAAAACCCAGGGGAAGAGTACACAATAAGGGGTGAGATACTAACAACAAAAATGGAACAGGATCTGCAGGTAGTCATATCAAATGACCTAAAGGTGGGAAAGCAATGTGAGAGGGCAGTAAGGAGGGCTGTGGGGATACTGGGATGCATAGGGAGAAGCATCACCAGCAGAAAACAGGAAGTTGTTATCCCTCTGTACAGACAGCTGGTGAGACCCCATCTGGAGTACTGCGTGCAGTTTTGCAGACCCAATCTCCGCAAAGACATAGACAGGATGGAGGCAGTCCAGAAGAGGGCAACTAAAATGGTGCAGGGTCTGCACTAGAAGACATATGAAGACAGACTTAAGGAGCTTAACATGCATAGCCTCAAGGAAAGGAGGGAGAGGGGGGACATGATAGAAACTTTCAAGTACCTCAAGAGAATCAACAAAGTCCAAGAGGGTAGCATCTTTCAGAAAAAGAGGTGTGCAAGAACAAGGGGGCACAATTTGAAGATAGAGGGGGGATGGCTCAGAGGTAATATGAGGAAGTATTTTTTCATGGAGAGGGTTGTGGATGCATGGAATGACCTTCCTGAGGAGGCTGTGGAGTCAAAAACAGTGGTGGAATTCAAGAATGCATGGGACAGTCATAAGGCAATTTTAGGGGGTGGGGGGTAGAAGGAAGTAGGCTGTTGGTTAACTAGGATCTGTAGCTTATCCATTAGGTAGGGAAATGGGCAGACTGGGTGGGCCAAGTGATCCTTATCTGCCGTCAAATTCTATGTATGTTTCTATGTTACCATAAAAACATTTCCTTAAAAGAGATAACCCCAATGTCCCAGAGGCAGAACGCCACACTATCATGCAGGGACTCTGGTTGGGTAACGAGGCTGGGATCCCTGCTGTCTTGTGGTCTGTGGCTGGTGCTGCTGCTGATGGCAGTGCTTTCTGACCTTAGGGTGGGGGAGATGCCACAGAAACACAGAATTTGTTAGCATAAAAGGACTGTTTGGCCCACCCATTCTGCCCAGATGTTCCCTATAGTCCTTCCGCAGACCCTAACTGGTCTTCGGTGACCCTCTCGTCCAGTTTACTAATATTCCCCTATGTCTGTCCCATGCACGCTTGAAGCCCCCCACTGTTTTGGCCTCACCACTTCCACTGGCACGCCCATCTACCACTTTCAGTGAAGTAGTACTTCCTCGCATCCCTCTTAAACCACCACCCCCCCCCCAGCTGCACTGTAAGCCCTCTGGTCCTAGTGCTCTTTCTCATTTGAAAGAGACTACCCTGCTGCACCCTGTTCACCCCTGTGAGGTATTTGTAGGTCTCTATCCTGTCCCCTCTCACTTTCCTTTCTTCCAAGGTGTACATGTTGCAATCCCTCGTCTCTCCTGGTAGGACATTTGGTGCAACCCCTGCACCACTGTAGCTGCCCTCCTCTGGACTGCCTCCACCTGTCTATGTTCTTTACGAGGTGTGGCCTCCAGAACTGGACACCATACACTAGGTGGCGTCTCCCCAGCGGGCAATACAGTGGGAATCCCACCTCACTTCTCCTGCTGGAGATACCCCTCCCTATGCAGCCCAGCATCCCACTATCCCTACCCACTGCTTTGTCACACTGCCCTGCCACTCTGATGTCATCAGTTATAACTCCAAGGTCCGATTCCTTCTTGGTGACTGTCAGTAGCTTCCCCCTCTATCATGTGCTCAGCTCCTGGGTTCCTATGCCCTAGATGCAAGATTTTGCACTTTTGGGAAGTGAACCCCAACTGCAATGATCATGACCACTCCTCAAGTTTCCCAAGATCTGTGCACGTTCTCTGCACTCTCTCCTAGGTGTCCATCCTATTACAAATTTTGGGATCATCTGCAAAAAGGCATACTTTTCCTTTCAATGCTTCTGCAATGTCACTTATGAGGACACCGAAGAGAAATGGTCCAAGAACGGAGTCCTGCAGCACCCCGCTGGTCACTCTCCCCTCGTTAGAGCGAGTGCAATTCCCCACCATCCTCTGATGCCTATCCAGTTTCTAACCCAATTCATCACTCTAGTCTGGATTCTTTGCTACCCCCAGACTCCTGTGGTGGGCGACGGAGGGTTGTGGCCTATGCATCCCTGTGGATGCAGGTGTGGGCTGCGGTGCTTACAGGAAGGAGGGAACATAAAAATGAGGGAGTGGGAGAATCAACATTCTTGACTCTCAAATTATGCAGTTGAGTTGCAATGTGGTTCTTAGGGTTGGGAGATTGACCTTTTGACTGAAGCTAGACAGTGGTGGTGCTGAAAACTATACAAACAAATAAAAATGTATTTTTGCTCAGGACTCTTTTGGGGGGGTACATCAGGTGGTACCATTCACCTCACTACGAGAATGCTGTGAGGGCAGCATTGATCAGGCCTCCCAACAGCCCAGCGGCAGTGCACTGCGTTGGCGTTCAAGCGATCGGCATTCAAGAACATGCTTGGACTTCCACGTCGGAAGGCAGGCCGAGCTGAGGCAGCTGCTGCCATTGGGGAGGGTTGGCATGGAGTTCTGGCACCACAGTGACCTCTGCAGCTGAGCCAGGGAGCCTGATCTCACCGCAGAGACACTGTGTGGGTAACAAGGTCACAGAGGCACAGCTCACTTCATGGGGAGGAGGGAGGAAGGGCCAAGGGAAGGAGAAAAAAACTGGGAACAAGAAAAAGCTGTCCGAATAACAGCAGACTACCTGAGCAGGGTGTAACCCTAATTACAGGGTACATCCCTCGGGCAAAGGCTGGTGGAACAGGGGACAAAAAGTTATACAAAAAGGAAAACAAGCAGAACTGATTCCCTGGCTGATCATCTCAGGATCACTCCCCCCATGGTAGCATGCAAAAACACAAGTTGACAATAGGAACAACTGAAGCGGGCAGTGAGGAGCAGGCAGGCGAAGCGTGTAAAAGGGGGGATAAAAGGGGGGCAGGAGCAAATGAACAAGAAAACTGGGGTGGAGGAAATAGGCAAGGGAGATACAGAACAAGAATAGAGACAGGGCAGGGTATAAAACACGGAAGGTCATGCTCACAAATGCCCGCAGTCTGGGAAATAAGGTTCCAGACCTGGAAGTCTTGATGACGGATGCAGACCTTGACACAGCAGCAATAACAGATACATGGTACTCTGATAATCACAGCTGGGACGTCAATGTACTGGGCTATACATTGTTCAGAAGGGACAGGGAAGGTAAAAAGGAGGGTTGGCCCTATTGCACAGAGAGCATAAAGGCTACAGAGTATAAGAGACAGGGGAATGTGGGTCACCCTTGAACCAGGGAATATTACATCAATACGAAAAGGGGTGATCTACAGACCTCCAGCACAGAGGGAAGAAGTGGACAGGGTACTAATGGAGGAAATTCACAACATGGCAGCTAAAGGTGAAATCCTGCAGATGGGGGATTTCATTATGCCGGATGTAGACTGGACGACCCAGACAGCTGCTTCAGCCAGAAGCATGGCCATCCTGGAATCCCTGCAGGGGGTTGGACTCAAACAGCTGGTGCACGAGCCAATCAGAGACAAATCTATTCTGGACCTAGTATGGACCAATGGAAACAGAGTCGAAGGAGTCCAGGTGGAAGGGCAGCAGGGATCCCGTTACCACCACATGGTGTGGTCTGGCATGGAGACAGGGACCCAATTAAGCCACACAAGGGCAAAAATATTAGATTTCAGTGAAATGGGTAGATGTTTAAGAGCAGCCCTGGAGGAGGGAGAGGTAATGGAGGGAGTGGAGGAACAGTGGGGGAAACTAAAAGGAGCCATAGTGGAGGTAACTAACCAATGCCTTAGGATAGTGGCCAGAGAGAAAAGAAGAAGGAAACCACTACGGTTCTCTAAAGAGGTAGTAGACAAAGTAAGGGCTAAAAGAGCAAGTTTCAGGAAGTACAAGAGAACCCAAAGGGAGGAGCACAGAGAGGTGTACGCTGAATATCTAAGGGAAGCAGGGAAAGCTGTCAGGAGAGCCAAGGCACAGACAGGGGAGGGTTTAGCATGGACTATGAAAAAAGGGGACAAGACATTCTATAGGTACATCAGTGATGGAAGAAAAACTAGGAGGGGGGCTTGTGAGCCTCAAAGGGGAGGAGGGAGAGTGTAAGGAGGGGATCTACACAAAGTAGAAATACTGAACACTTCTGTTCAGTATTCACTAAGGAAGGAAGAGGGTCAAGGACCACAGCTGGGGAGAAGAGGCAATGGGGGAAGGGGGGGAGTGGACACCAGTTCATTCACAGTGGAGAATATTCTGGAGGAACTCACAAAGCTGAAGGTGGATAAAGCCATGGGGCCAGACCACATACACCTAACGATATTAAGGGAGCTGAGAAGGGAACTAGCAGCACCTCTGGCCACCCTGTTCAGAGTCACTCAACACAGGCGTGGTTCCAGAGGACGCATGTAGTCGCACTGCACAAAAGTGGCAGTAGGGAGGAAGTGGTGAACAACAAGCTAGTCAGCCTCACCTCAGTGGTAGGGAAGATCATGGAGACACTGCTGAAAGAAAGGATAGTGGCACAGCTGGAATCCAGTGGTGTCCAAGATCTGAGGCAACATGGACTCACAGCAGGAAGGTCTTGTCAAACAAATCTGACAGATTATTTTTGATTGGGTGACTAAGGAAGTAAATCAGAGAGGGGCAGTAGACCTCATCTACCTAGATTTCAGCAAAGCTTTTGATACCATCCCACACAGAAGTCTGGTTAACAAGATGAGTAGTCTGGGCATGGGGCATGAGGTGATACATTAGGTTAGAAACTGTTTGACAGAAGACAGAGGATAGTGGTAAATGGGATCCAATCTAGGGAGAGAGAGGTGACCAGCAGAGTACCACAGGGATCAGTACTGGGACCAGACCTGTTCAATGTCTTCATTAGTAACATTGCAGAGGGGCTGGAAGGAAATGTCTGCCTATTTGCAGATGACACCAAGATCTGCAACAGAGTGGATACTCCAGAAGGGATGCAGAAAATGAAGAGGGACCTGGAGAAGCTTCAAAGATGGTCAGAGGTGTGGCAACTCGGGTTTAATTCAGAAAAGTGCAAGATAATTCACCTGGGTTGGGGGAACCTGGGGAGAGCTACAAAATGGGGGGGGGTGCTGCCTGTCACCAAAGAGGAAAGGGACCTAGGGGTTATCATATCTGATGACCTTAAGGTATCAAAGCAGTGTGCAAAGGCTGCAGGGAGGGACAGTGGCATGCTGGGGTGCACAGGCAGAGGCATTATTAGCAGGAGACAGGAGGTGTTGATGCCATTGTATAAAACACTGGTAAGGCCCCACCTGGAGTATTGCATGCAGTACTGGAGACCACACATGTGTAAGGACATAGACAGGGTGGAGGCTATCCAGAGAAGGGCAACAAAGATGGTGCATGGCTTGCATCACAAAAACATATGAGGAGAGACTAAGAGTCCTCAATATGTAATCACTGGAGAAGAGGAGAGAAAGGGGGGACATGACAGAAACGTTCAAGTACCTCAAGGGCATAAACAATGTGCAGGTGGGGGATCTTTGCCAATGTAGAAAAGATATCAAAACGAGGGGACACAATATGAAACTGGAGGAGGGTAGATTAAGAGGTAACGTGAGCAAGTTTTTCTACACAGAGAGGGTGGTGGACGCTTGCAACAGTCTGCTACAAGAGGTGGAGGGGGGCAAGCACAGTGGAGGGGTTTAAACATGCCTGGGACAGGCACAAGGGAACACTGGGTTGGGAGGGAATGATGAAAAGTCATTGTTCACTTGGGGTCAGTGACTGCATACAAGTTTAGGGCTTACGGGCAGACTAGATGGGCCTAGCAGTCCTTATCTGCCGATAATTTCTATGTAGCTATGTATCTGATATTAGTCCTCCCCAACCACTCATCGAGAAGGGATGAAAAAAATGGGGCAAGGTGGTGTAAAATCGGCTGGGACCTAGGAGTGGGTGCACAAGATACCTCAATCATTTACATCCCAATGGCCCACCCTGCCCCCATTTTCCCATGCTGGATCATTGTGGGCAAAAGGGAGAGATGAAGGCGTGGTAGCTGAAGGGTGTCTGGAGTTGGTGAGGTAGTGCACAGGTATTACTCCCAAGTGGAAAACTGGGGATAAAAAATTGCTCTTGCTCTACAAACAAAATAATCATGCCCCACTCTATGGTAAAGAAAAACTCTGGATAACAACTATATTGATGCCTAACGTCACGGTAAACTGGGCATGCAATATGCAAATGAAGTTTAACATGCGCCTTAAGATAGCACTAATTCTGTGAAAGAAGCCTCATAGAAAAATGCTACCTTGTGAAACATTTCATGTCTCACTTGCACAGTGCGAATGCAGTTTACTTCTAAGCCTGCACCGGAAGAGGGTGCAAAAAGGAGTCACAACTCGTGCACATTTAAAGATATTGCACTTAGTACTAAGCAAAGTTTTCCTTCATGAGTTTTTTTTTTTTTGCCATGCAAGCTATTACAACATTATACTAACTTCATAGAAACATTCCTTAACCCTGAATATATACAGTGCCAAGGAATGTATATCCTTTTATTCTTTACATGGGAATATGCTAAATATTGCTGTAATTTTAGTGCAGAAAGCCTGAGAGGTATGAATCTCAATCTTTTCATATATGTCATTTCTGGCAGTGTAGTCAAAACACCACAGTGATGAGAGACATCATAATACTAATAGTATTTTTTTACTTTATGTTTATTAATTTTCATAGTAAACATACAGTCACTTTTCCTGATGTAGTACTTGAGGATACAAATAACCTCCACACGAGGGCACCACCCCTCTTACTACATACAGATAAATCCGTCATACATCTATGAGATATATCATAGGGGGAAATTCAAATATATAAAATTATTCTTGACGTTTAATAAAATGATAAAAGCTGTGTTCTACGAGACCCTGAGCTGCATGCTTAATGACACAGTTAAATCATTTAAGTCCGTGATTCCACTTCCTGTAAAGGAAAATAGTAAAGCAGCATGCTAAACCATGGAATATGTACCGTAAAGGTGCTATACAATAGGAATTACATAAAACTCTCTTTAGAAAATCTCAACGAAGGCAATTTCTTTGAACAGCAGTATAGCGCTAAGCATACAAACCCTACATAACATAAACTATTAAAGAGAACTTACTTACTGAGAGCCAGAGAGGCGGAAGAAGTCCCTTCCCTCCCCTCAAAAGGCCTATATTGCATCCCACTATATACTAATAATATAATTTCAGTTTTGTAATCATTTACTGGCAACAAAGAATTTGTAGTCACTTGTAAAGGGCTGCTCACAGGGAAGGCCTGGGCAAGCAGCTGAAAAGGGATGACAACAGAACCTTTCCCTGCCAAAAAGTGCTTTGGAGTTTGTGGGCCCAGCACCAAGATAGCAAACACATAGTTCTGTCACACATGCAGTGCCAAGGAGGATATTTACAGCACTTACAGATAATTACAAAATGGTACCACAAACGCTCATTATTGTCTTTTACATTCGTTCCTTACTCAGGTCATCATGTGGCATTATCACAAATGGAAGTCTGAGATAAGGTTTGGCAAATGTTATTTTACATTTTTAAGTACAACAAAGTCATAAAATAATCTCATGCACATCATCACATGTGTAAGAATATCCAATGTAACATGCTATACAAATCTGTGCAATCTGAAGTTCGAATATGGATGTAATTTTAACAGTTCACTGAAAGCCCAACATTAAGTGCAAGATATGGACTACACCCCGCATGCCTTTTGGTGGTCATATAAAAATTAAAGCCTGATCATAGAAGGAATAAACAACCTGTGTTGCTGTGACCCCAATATCAAACATATGTAATCCTTCGCATGTTTAAAACTCAAGAAAAAAAGCTGGCCCAGTGGCGTGGAGGGTAGATGCATCCATGCCTTACACCTCCTGCCACGCCGGCGACACGTGTTCGCGGTGCGAGCGGGTCACTGGGGTCCGGCTGGGGAGAGAGAGGTTTAAGCATCTAAAAGACTGCTCTCCTCTCCTGGGGATGGAGGGTTGGCGCTCCCACCAAATGACTGCCCCCGGGTGGAGGCCCGAGGGTAGTGTGGGTCTGTTGGGCGCCATGGAAGAGAGAGTGCTGCGGGACCTCTGTGAATGTGTGTGCACCTGCATGTACACACGTCTGGCATGTGTGCCCCAGCAACAGGGAGGGAGGGACAAAATAGAGGAAAAATCCCTGGCTGCGGGTGATGACTGACCCTCGGCACCCGGTGACTGGGCAAAACTCTGGAAGGCAAGTCCTGGTGATACCAGGGTGACGGGGCTCGGAGTGGTCTGAAGGGGGCAGATAGGGGCAACAGGAGATAAATACATGTGTAAGAAAAAAAAAAAAAAAAGGTCATATCTGAGCACTATTGACATTTACAGCCCATGTGGTACTTCATGTGAGAAGGTCAATGCAGAGAAAGAGAGAAATACCCCCACATGCTAGCAAATATTGACTTGTGGCAGAAAAAATCTCTTTTATGATGTTTTAATATATGTATATAGGACTCTTACATACAAAATAATGGGAAAAACGTAATATTCTAATATATCATTTACAGAGTGTACTGCATCAGAGACCTATAATTAAGCTAAACAGAAAATCTGTTCAGCGTGAGTTAATTTTACCTTCCAGTACCACAAGACAAACTGACTTCCTGTCCTCTCCCACCACAAGGCAGTCACCATTAGTAGGGAGTACCTGCCCGATCGTAATGGTTTACAAGCCCAGTCTTTTACACACTGAATTGGCAAAGCGTAAAATACACAACATTATAGCAGCTACATGTCCCATCAGCGAAGCGACAGATATGCAATACTGAAACTACAGAAAAGTATTAGTAGAAAAGCAGGAAATCGCTCACATGAAAGCACAAAATAATGAGTAGTGTCTAACAGTGAACTTTTTGTACTTGCAATACGAGGTCATAGCTCAGGTTTTGTCATCTAATGTTTGTGGTTCTTCCTGGGTCACCTCAAATTCCTAGACAACTGCTTCTACCTTCTTTACCTGCTTCAACCAGCTCTGAGAATTTGTAAGTATGCCTGCTGTAGTGGATTCTTAGGCAGGCAGGCATCAGTAAGGAAGGAACAACTCCTAGACTCCTCAACTTGGCACGGACAGCAACACATTTTTCCTTCTCGTTCTCGTGGCATATGAGATTAGGGAAAATGTGGATGGCCATTCTGCTGTAAAATGGGCCCTCTAAATCCCTCGATGCCTTCAGGACGGAGTCCCTCAGATACACTAGCAGTCACAAGATGCACCATCCTACCAAGCTCATTTTGACTCAGGCGGTTCTACTGAAAATCCTGTATTTTATTTATTTATTGAAAAGTTTCTCCAGGAGGGCACACTGAACAACAAGTTGCTCGTCTCACAGTGCGACCTTGGGGGAGGGGTTACATAGGGTTGTGAAGGATGATCAGTTACAATAGTTTGTGAGTAGTACAAACAATACAACATTGTAAGATTGTGCAACAGCTAGAACACAAGGTATTGTACAATAAACAGTAGTGGAACATTGGGTAAATTACAATACATTTCCAAAATCATACAAAAGAACATATGAACGTACAAAACAGTAATAATGCAAGAGAACCATTTATAGTGCGTGAGTGTACCAGGAGCAGGCTTGAGCTAGCACACAAGTACTGTTGGAGTAACAAGGATGGGGTTAGGTTGTGCACACTGGTGACCCAGAAGGGCAGGTTGGGGGGGGGGGAGGCAAGAACTGAATACGAGAAGGGGTAGCCATTTCCCGATTTCCCCCTTCAGAATGTTGAGAACCCTGCCAGCGGGGGTTCATGGTAGGAAGGCAGAAACTGGGGACAGGTATTAAGGTGGGTTAAAGCAGGAACAACTGAGGGAAAGGTAATCGTGTAGGGCAGAGGTAAGGATAGTAGTTGGAGGAGGAGTGTTGTATTTCAGGAGGGAGGGAATTCCAGATTTTAGGGAAATGATGGGTAAAACCAGTCTGACCGATGAGGGTGGAGCGTCGAGGGACCGTCAAGGTGCGGGAGTCATTTGATCTGAGAGAGTGGGTGGGTGGAGGTGGAGTGAACAGAGAGGATGAGAGATAGGAGGGGAGCCCCACCCCCCGAACCAGAATTTGGAGGTTAGTCTGGCACAGTGAGAGAAAGCTCTGAATAAGGATTTCTGGAGTTATATTAAGGGTTCCCTCCTGGGAGCCAACCCTGTAGAAAGGTAAGCAGGTCATCCCCCTTACAAGTCTCCAGCAAACTCACTACCTGAATACTGGAGGGCTGGTTGGCATTTTCTAGGGCCTGCAATCTATACATAAGCTGTGTGTTGGCCTGTTGTTCCTTTTGCCAACAATGCCTCGGTTACCTGACTCTGAAGAGGCTGCAGTTTCATTTACAACCTCAGTTTTCACATCTTGCTCAGTAAGCCTTTTTAAAATCGATTCCACTCTAACTTTGATGGCTCACATAGATAACTGTAGAGCCTTCCATTGGGGGGGTGGCATCCCTGAGGCAGCACATGCAGCATTTCTGGTGGTAGCTGAATTTTACTGGCCTTTTCTCCTCCTGTTTTAGAGGTACCATCCTGAGAAAGGTACGTAGCTGTGCAGCATGAAAAGTTTCACTCCCTGCTGTCAATGGAATCTGACATTTGTAAGGCAGATTTTATGTTTTTTTCGTGTGTGTCCTGCCGACAAGCATGTTCAAACCCCCCCCCCCCAGCAGATGTTGTAAATTCCATTTTAGATAGTGTGAACTCATCCACTGATCCAAAGTAGATAGAGCAATATCTAAATCCATCACACAGAAAACACCAACTGTTCTGCAGGTCCCTAACTTTTACATGTATTATTTAGCCGAACATCTTAATAGGCTTTCTTATTGGTTACAATTAACAAGATCCCAAAGATATACCCCCCAATGGGTTGATATTGAGCACTCTATCTGTGCACACCATGGTATTAATCCCAGGGCTCTCCCCTTTATCTAGGAAGAAGTTACCTTTTTCAATGTGGGATACTCCATTAGGAACATCCCTCCAGAGCCACTCACAATTATGTGCTCTTTTGCATATTTGCCCAGATAAGGATACTGTCCAGCCTCTCATTGGCAATCCTAACTTCCGTATTGCTTGGCAAATGCTTTCTAGACAGTTCTGGCCCGGCAAAGGGATAGATACATAACAGGATATCACATTGAACGGCAAATTACTTTCCTATCAGGAAGCCAGAGCCAGATTCAATTAGCCGGTGTCAACCTGTTTTAAATATTTTCAGATAGCCCATATGCCTATACAGTTTTTTGGTATGGGCTCATGGGAGAGCCCCTTTGGCTCCATAGTGGTGCCTTTGTTTTCATCTGCCCCTTCCTCCCATTTGGTGTCATACTTCTGGCTGGCAATGAGGGTATCAGGGTGTATGTTTGGGATCGGACTCTTCCTTCCATCGCAGCCACTAGGAATTGGCCTCTTATTTGGAAACGCTTGTATCAATACATAAAATGGAACTGGTATCACCTTATGCAGTTCCAAATTATTCATAATCTTTACTACACCCCGGTAAGATTGTATAGGATGGGCCGCCTTCCTAGTGATCTCTGCTCCAGATGCGGCAGAGAGTCTAGTTCCTTACATCACATTCTCTGGACTTGCCAAAAAGTCACTCCCTTCTGGGACTCAATTCGAGCCCAGCTGGATCCCCTTTTAGGACTCTCTTCCTGAGGTATGTATATTGGGGGAATTTTCAGATTCCCTTGTTGGTAACCAGAAGGCTCACATGGCCCTGATTTCAGTATGTGCAAAGAAGGTCATCCTTCGCCATTGGTTGGATGAGGATATGCCTCATGTCTTATAAAGAAATTTTGTTTGCTCTACATACTGAATGTATGGTGGCGAGCATGCTAGGCAAATTGACCAGATATCAGAAGATCTGGGAGCCTTTACATACTTTGTTGACGTTATGAACATACAGAACATATTTGCCATCTCCCCTACCTTTTTTCTTCAGACTTGTCATCTGGGTAATTTTCTGCACCATTTATGACTCACAGCTGTGACCTTTCAGGAGATCATATGGAACCTGTTGAGATCAGGTACTTTCTCCTGTGGTTAAGGGGTTTGGATGGGATGGGGAGGGGGAAGATAGATGTGGATATAATTTTAGTTGGTGTAGTATTGTGGTTTACTATAAAAGATAGATATTTACTCACTTCATTTGCAGACTGTTTTCCTGTATAACATGCATGGAACCTGTAGCTTGATTATGAACAGGGTACTTTGTGTCCTTTTTTCTTTTACACTGTGATGTTTTATTGTCTATTTTATCTGTACTGATGACAATACCTGTACTGTCTGCACTATCAGGTTGTTTAAATAAAGTATATTAAATATGAAAACAAAGAAAACACCAACTGTTGCTGCCATTCTGGACATTACTGCCTGCAGTAAAAGTCTGATCAAAGTTCTGCAACCCTGGATCCCTGTCCTGACCTTACAGTAATTTTCACAGCCAGACTCACTGCTGGCTTAAAGCAGCAAGATCAGTTTGTCACCATATAGTTGTCCCCCCCCAATCAATAATGTTTTTTCCCACCAAAACATCAATATACCCATTTACTTTTTTGTTTTCTTTCATTCCTGAACAAAGATAAAAGCAATTTAGAACTTTCTAAAAATTTCTGCTCCCATGCCATGGCCATCATGACAAAAATAAACACCCTGGTACAGTGCTGTGCCTTTTGCCATTTGGAACACCATCCAAATACATCCAAAGTAAGACTCTACTATGTGAGTTCACCAGGAAACCTCAAGGGAAGAAAACAACCTGCAGGTGGTGGCCAGCTTTAATGATGCAAGTTATTAATTACAGAATTAGCCGTAAAAGCGGTTTCAAAAATATACACAAGAACATTTCAGAAACACATTTTTGCTTAAAAAAAAACTACAGTGTATGATTTTTTTTAACCAACTAACAAATACTGCTTTTTAAACTTCTTGTAAAGTTCTACTAAACATGACTCCCGACTTTACTACTGTAATGTTGACAAAACCAGATTCACTGTTGGCTCGAGTTGTGGGCAAGTTCTGCAACCCCGGACTCTGACCTTGTAATTTAGAGCTAAAGCCTCTGTCAATCCACTTTCTGATACAGATTTGTTACTGCTGACCTTTCTGTAAATTGTGATACAGCCAGAGCCACTGCTGGCTAGGTTTTATACTAGGGAATCTGCAGTCAGCAACAGAACTTGGGATACAACTGACAGGAGAAGAGATTCTGCCTCAGCAAAATCTCATGGATACAGTGGGGGTTGCCCATCTACTGAGAGGGAAAGAAAACTGTCTAAATTGGTATAAGCAGCTAAATAAGTGAATAGCTACAACAGGAAATGCTGTGAAACACAAACAACAGGATAAAGCTGAGATAGCCTGGGCCACCGTGCCGAATGCCCCACTTTCCACCACACCAGCAAAGAGGATTCGCTAACAGACCAGGGTCGCTCAGGGGAGGGGGGGGGACTGAGCATCCATCGATGGCTCTTTTCTTTCAGAGTGGAGGGATCCTGTGCACCACTGCATGACAGTCACCTAATAGAGGTTAGGTGGTGTGATAGTCACCAGAATCAAATGCCAGAGGCGTGCATTGGGAGTGTGCACCGTCTTCACAGTCCATGTGCACGCCATTGCACATCCCCCAGTTCCAACTCATGGGGAGTAACAGGGCGGACAAGAAACCCAGTCAATACCAGGACCAACCAGGCACTGCACCAGTGCTATTCATGGCACCCACTCACCCAACGAGGTAAGAAGTAGATCAAGTAAGTCCTGAAGGTGGGGTGAAGGGGCTGGGGGTCAACAGCAGAAGAGGGCCGAGTGGGCAGGGCAGGAGGATAAAATGTCATGCAAAAAAACAAAACGAAAAGAGAGAGACAGCCTTCCAGAGCTGATTATAAGGTGGTGCCCTTCATGCCTAGAGGAAGTACCCACCGAACAGTGCTAGAATAGCTGCTGTTCCCCAGATTAACCAATTGCTGTTTGCATGCAGAACGTGATCAGATTAAAACTCCAGTTTCTGAAGATCCATTTCCAAAATCCCCCGGAAGGACCTGGACTTCTTGGTGTTTCAATCAGATTCAAGTGAAGAGGTTCAAAATAAAAGCACAAGAGTAAGACAGGCGAAGGTAGCCCACTGGGGCGGGTAGCCATCTGTTTTAGATCTGAGCTCGGCTTCACTGTGCACCCAGCACCCAGTGAGAGCACCACATTCATTTGAATGTGTGGACATTCGTGTGGGGTCTGGGCGGAGGCTGCTTGATTCTCCTGATCTACCGCCCTTCTGGGGTGGCGGGAGATTTCTTGCAGGAAGTGGCCGATTTCATGGTCGGGGAAACATTAGAGGCCCCCAGATGTTTAGTGCTGGGGGACTTCAATGCTTGGGCTGAGGATGAATCCTCTCGGCTTGGTTACAACTTCCTCCAGATGATGTAATCTCTGGGCTTTGCGCAGGGAGTTTCTTCAGTGACCCATCAGGGTGGCCACATGTTGGATTTGGTGTTCTCACTGGGGCTTGAGATAAATAGTCTCAGCATTGATAGGGTCGTTTGATCCGATCATTGCACGGTGAAGTTCCGGTTCGGGGTCCCCCTTGGTAGCCCTCCCCTGCAGAGATGGTCAGCTATCGCCCTTTGAGGGGTTGACCCCTGAGGGTTTTTTGGCAATGGCTGACCAATCTAGCGTGACAGTGCATGCGCTTGGGGGTGTGAGCAGTGGACGCCTATAATAAGGCGCTTGGTGCGCCGACTCTTCAAGAACCAGAGTTATAGACGACCCAGGTCTTCTCACTTGAGGTCCCCATGGTATGATGGGGAGGTCAAGGTGATGAAGACTTTGGGTCGGAGATTAGAGCGCTGCTGGTGGAAGTCCGGCCTAGAGGTAGACAAACTGGCCCTACGGTGCATATCAGGGGGCAATCAACCGTAAGAAGGCAGAATTCCTGTCCAGGGAGATTGCTGCCGGGAGGAACCAACCAACTGTGCTCTTTCGGACTGTGGACAGGCTTCTTCATCCTTCCTGTCTACAGCCGAAGGAAGCCTTTTCGAATGCATTGTGCAAGCAGTTTGCTCGGTTCTTCTCGGACAGGGTGTCGGCAATCAGGCAGGGGGTTCCGCCAGTGGACCAGAATCTGTCCGACAGTGGTAGCCATGGGTGACTGGAGAGCACTCCGCCTGGTTGGGGTGAGTTTAGACTGGTTGAGGTGGCTGAGGTCAGTGAGATTGCCTCCAAGCTTCCGCACACCTTTTGTGAACTGGACCTGGTGCCAACTCGTTTCTTAATGAGATGTGTTGACTCCGTCGGCCTGGTATTTGCCCCGATTGTCCGGTGTTCCTCGTCAGAGGGGGTCTTTCCTGATGTCTTGAATGAGGCATTGGTGAGACCCCTTCTGAAAAAAAAAACATCGCTGGACCCTGACGTCAAGGTCAATTACCGTCCTATCTCCAATCTCCCATTTTTGGGTAAGATTGTTGAGAAGGTGGTGGCGCTTCAGCTTGAGGAGCATCTCATGGTCTATGATCTGTATGAGCTGCTCCAGTCTGGGCTTTGTGCCAGGCATAGCACAGAAACTGCACTAGTTCGGGTGCATAATGACCTCCTTAGGGCTAGAGATCGAGGGGAAGGGGACAATTCTTGTTCTCCTCGATCTCTCTTTTCAGCATTTGACAAGGTGGACCATCGAGTGTTACTTGACTGCCTAAGGCAATTCTGCAGACTCGCCGGCACTGTCATCTGCTGATTTGAGTCTTTTTTATCTAACAGGAGGCAGAGGGCAGTGATGGGGAATTTCTCCTCCTCCCCTGACCACCTGTCGTGCGGAGTTCCCCAGGGTTCAGTCTTGTCACCAATGTTTGCCGTGTACATGCTACCCCGGGAGAGGTCATTAGGAAGTACAGTCTGGGTTTTCACTGCTATGTTGATGATACCCAGCTGTACTTTTCCTTTGCCCCTGGAACATCCTGTGCAACAGAAGTGCTTAACAGCTGCCTTGCTGAAATCAATGACTGGATGGCCTCCAGCTGGTTGCGACTGAACCCCAGTAAGACGGAGGTACTGGTGGTGGAGTCGAACAGAGGGCGTGATAGGTTGGCCTCTGGTGCAGAGACAGGACTTTGTCTTGGCTCTGTACCATTGAAGGCCTCTAGGATGCGTGATCTGGGTGTTATTCTCAACAGCGTCTGACACTTGAGTTTCAGGGTATGCCTGTTGTCCGTATCAGCTTTTATCATCTGAGGAATATTGCCAGATAAAGCCCCTAGTTCCACCACTGGACCTCCCCACTTTGGTGCATGCCTTCGTGACGTCCAGGCTTGACTACTGTAATGCACTCTATCTCGGGGTCTCTGGGGGTACCCTGCGTCGACTGCAGCTGGTGCAGAATGCGGCAGCGAGGCTGTTGACAGGACAGTCTAAATATTGTCATATTACTCCAGTGCTGTGTGAACTGCACTGGCTGCCAGTCAGGTGGAGGGTCCGCTTTAAGGTGGGTTTGCTCACCTTTAAGGCCCTACACGGCCTGGACTCTGGCTACCTGAAGGACCTTCTTGCACCTGCTGTCTCGGTCCGCTCCCTCCGCTCCTCCTCTAGGGGTCTCCTCGCCTTGCGATTCCCAGGACGAGGTTAAGAACTGGTGGTGACAGAGCATTTAGTGTTGCCGCTCCCGTCCTGTGGAATTCGCTCCCTTTAGTCGTTAGGGAGGCCCCGTCTGTTGAGGTATTTAAGGCCCTCCTCAAGGCCTTCTTGTACAATCAGGCCTTCCTGGACTATGTTTTATAGTCCTTACCTGTCTTTTTATTAAAAATGTTGATATATAATTCAGTTTTAGAGATTCTAAATGTAGCTGAAGTTGACGGTAGCAAATTGTGTAGCAAAGTTTGTCAACTTATTTGGAGTAGTGTATATAATTGATTATTACTGTGCTGTGTTGCATTTATTTGATTGATGTACGGCGCCCAGAGCCTCCGGGATGGGCATCTATTTAAATAAAACTTGCCTTGCCTGCGTCTCAGTGGTTGTAACTGTGAATCCTTTGCACTCTCATGTGCCTGACCAATTAAACAGCATACAAAGGCGCACCATACCATTTTCAGGCAGACTGTTCCAAATGTCCACCGCCCTAAGTGCCTTCTCCTTTCAGTCCCAAATAATTCCCCTTAGCATGGGACAGTATCTTCTAGTTTCTATTCTGGTGGTTTTTCTGTTTCAGTTCATAAAGTTGAAGTGCAGTAGTTCTCTGGAATGGCACTATGTTTGGCATAGCAGTTACAGAGCAGTGAATCAGGAGACCCAGATTTGAATCCAACAACAACCAGCACTAACACACAGCGTGACACTGAGCAAGTCATTTAACCTTGCTGCATTTAACCTCTCTGTAATTGCTCTCTAATTTGTTTCTTCCGCATTGTACGAATCTCCCTGTGCAACTAACTGCAACAACATTCTCTCCCCTGGATTAAAAAGCACCTTGGGAAACAGTTTGCATGAAAAGCACTTTATAAAGCTAAAGTTTTTCATTACAAACGTGATTCTTCTATTGATCTTTACAAACAGTACATGCCCAGACACCATTCACACCCATCAGACTCAAATGAATCCCTTCCACAACATGGGTGTCATATAAGCTACATTCCAGCTAGACACTAAGTGTATAATTACTGGAACAAGTAAATCAAATGCCAGTGCATCACAGAAACATACAAACTGAAGGAAGAACAACTGGTCTATCCAGTCTGAACTTATCCCTATCTAATCTAAGAGACTGAGCCCCTCTGTGGTAACTCGTCTTCTCCCTCCTCTTTTATCCCCTTCCCTTCTTATCCACTACTACACTCATGTTGTCTGTTTGACCTATGTTTGAATCCTACCACAGATTTTGCAAAGACCAACTCACCGGGCAATCTGTTCCATCTGTCCACCACCTGCTCCAAAAAAAGTACTTGCTGGTGTCCTTCTTAAACCAGCCCCCTATTAGATTCTCTGCGCTACCTCTAGTGTTTGTTCTTACTCTAAAGGTGAATGGTGCACTGCTGCTCACTTTGTGTATCCCCTGTAGAAACATTAATGTTCCCTATCATGACCCCTCTCTCCCTGCCTCCTAGTTTCTAGCAAGTATATCTTAAGGTCCATCGGCCTTTCCTCAAAGGACCTACTCTGCTGCTGCTCCTCTGGACCAGCTCCACCTTATCCTTCTTCAGATAACGATTCCAGAACTGTATACAGTACTTTGTGGGGTTGCACCAGGGGTCTGTACAGGGACATTATGACCTCCCTGCACCTACTATTGATCCTCCTGCCTACGCATCCCAACATTCTACTGGCTTTGCCTACTGCCTTACTACACTGAGGAGACAGTTTCAGGCTATCAGATACAATAACCCTCAGATCCTTCTCTTCCTGTGTTTGCTCCACCCCTAACCCCACCCCTAAATTCCATTCTTGAGTTCACTGCTCCTATGTGCATGCATTTGCACATCTACGCATTGAACCTCAGTTGCCAGGACCACATCTTCAACCTCTCCAAATCCTCCTTCATTACTCTTATTACTTCCTCACTATCCACCCTTCTGTATATGTTTTTGTCATTCAGAGAGAGGTAACGTTTGCCCTGGATATCTTCAGTGATATCACAAATGAAGATATTGAAAAGCACTGGCCCAAGGACTGACCCCTGCTGTTCTGTACCTCACTACTGACCATCTTCACCACTGAAAATTCCCCACCGAGCACCACACTCTCTGTTCTCCTCCCAGCCAGTTTCCAAAGCAGATAGCTAGTCTCTCCCTTACACTAAAGTCAGTCAGTTTCATGCCTTTTATGCAGGATAGAGCTGAATGCCTTACTGAAGTCCAGGTATAGTACATCCACAGCCTGGCCTCTGTTTGCAGGCTTTCTTTGTTTTGGTAACCAGGCAGAAGACAGGCTGAGGCACGGACATGGGAACTGTAGCAGAGGATAGGTCAAGTAAGGGGTTAGGGTCACTGAAGTTGTACAGATCCCCAGGTCTGGGCATTCTGCACCCAGATGTGCTAAAAGAGATGGACCAAGTGCTCTCGGCACAACTGAAGACCTCATCAGCTGTTTTCTGGAGACAGGAGTGCTACCGCCCAATTGGAGGGTAGCTGATGTGGTGCTACTACAGAAAAGCAGCTGTAGGGATGACCCAGAAAACTACAGGCTGGTCACCTTGATCTCAGTAGTGAGTAAGATGCTAGAATTCCATTATTAAGAAAAGGCTGGTGGAGTAACTGGAGATGAATGAGTTAGAGGACTGTAGGCAGAATGGGTTTATAGCAATAAAATCTTGTCAGATGAACCAGATTGATTTGATTAGGTAATAAAGCCTTACCTGGGCCTGATCCCACACTAGGGGAGTAGCCCATTCTCCTCCACAGTAGAGACAGAACAAAAGTAATCAGTAGGTCTGCTTTACCTTCATCACTGTCCTCCCACCCTTCCCCACTTTTCAGCCTGACAGTGCTTTCCTTGTTTTTTGTTTCTCCCTTTTATAGCAGGAGAAAACCTTGTACCACCCCAGCTGCTCCCTTAGCTATGTTTATCTTGGCTTCTTATTTCATGTTCCTCACTATCCTGCTTGCCTCCTTCAAGTTGTTTTAAGTACACTTGCTTGTTTTGATCTGTATGGTCAGCTTTGTAACCTTTAAAGAGCAACTTTCCCGTTGTTTTGTAAATCTCCCCCCAGAAACACTGCAGGAGCTTTACCAGCCCCGCAGTCTGCGGGTGTAAAAATTGCAATATTTCTGTGACCCTATTTCAGGAGGCAAGGGATCGTAATTTGGCTCCATGGAGCCAACAGTCCGATCACTTCCACTTCCTGAATACGGTACGTGATTCAAAACAGTGATTCTACACAACAGAAACATGTATACATACATCACTAAACCATCAGCAAAACTTCTACAAACACTTCTCTAAATTCTAATAAAATATACACTTACCTATCTGGCATGCAGAAAGAAACACAGGATTAATCACACTCCCTTCTTGAAGCTTATCTACAGAAATGTAGTGCAACTGGGTGAGGTCACATGACAGCCAATCAACAGCCCAGGCTTTCAGGTGTGATTCAGATCACATGAAAAGTACAGTCTAGACTTCCAGCACGGCCTCACAGATCACACAGGAAGTGCGGAAAGTTATAAGTCTGGAATACCTATTTAAAGCAACAGGACCAACTATAATGCAAAAATAACCCACTCCTTGCTGTGCGACCAGGCCTAACTAGGGCATTTTACCAGAAGCAACCTAATCCCTGCCACACATCTAATTTATGCTAATATCCTGAGGCCAACAATTTAAAGATACAGCACCAAATTCTAGCACTACTACACTGCTAAAAAAAAAAGTTACGAAAGAATTTACAGTAACAGTAGATCTTCAAGGGAATCTCTGTCATCAGGTCACACCTATGGAACTTAGCTATCAGGTGCTAGGATCACATGGAAGCTTTTCTGCAGCAATCTAGTAGGGGCTGCCCATGCCGATGTCAGGCTGATGATAGAGATTCCCTCGAAGATTTACTGTTACAGTAAGTTCTTACGTAACTGTTCTATCTTCGGTGATATCTCTGTCATCAGGTCACACCTACAGAACAAGTCCCAAGCAGTACTGAGAGCAAAAAAACAGTCTGGGTGGCAGAAGGCCAAATGCCTAAGTAGGCCCTGAAGCGCAGCTAGGCCAAAGCCTTCTTCTGGAGGCAATATCCAGACTGCAGTGCTTGGTGAAAGTGTGGACAGAACTCCAACTGGCAGCAGCTCGAATTTCCACAGCTGACACATTCCTAAAACAAGCAACAGAAGTGGCCATACCTCTGGCTGAATGGCCTTGAACTACACAGGAAGTTCCATACTATAACAAAAAGTGCCGGCCTGCCGGCACAGCGGCAGGGCATCCATTTGTAGTGCCGACATGCCGGGGTTGGTGATGGACTCGGAGGGCCAGCCAGGGGAAGAAGGAAGAATATCCGGTGCTTTATGGACCCCTAGCAGAGGACGGGGGTACCGCAGCAGACAGCACCGTTATCTGGAGGGGGGGGGGCAGATGCTGGACATCATTGCACCTCCCCCAGGGATCCAGCCTTCACAAAAAGCCAGCCACCGGGCATGATGCACTTCTCTTCCGCCTGCGGGGGTGTTCTGCTCCTCTGAGTGGGGGGAAGCTGGGCTTGCCTACAGTGTCCATAGGGTGGGAGCCTGCCCAGCGGCCCACCCAGGGGTTAAGCCTGGGCATGGGGATGGCATGCAGGGTTGACCTCTGAATGGAGGATCGGGGGGGACTGGACAAAAAATTAAAAATAATACTGTTGGCCAACCATTTGGACAAGCACTGTTTAGGTACTGGAGCACCCTCTTTGCCTGGGGCAAAAGAAACAAATAACAGGACTTTCTGCATTCCTTAGTATGTTGTGTCTAGTACCGAAGAATTCTCTGCACATTCAAAATATGGAGCAATGCTTCCCCTGGACTGGAAAGCTCTGGGTAATAAACAGGCAGGTGGATAGATTCAGAGTTTCACAGAGACCCTGTCTTTGTGAAAAATCAAAGAAGGCTGCTCACACATGAGAGCCTGTAGCTCTGAAATTCTTCGAGCAGAAGTAATATCAACCACAAAAAACACTTTCTGCGGCAGAAAGCGTAGCTCACAGATGCAGCTGGCTCAAAAGTAGGCAAGGTCTGCTTCTCAAGCACAAAACTGAGGTCCCTAGCCAGGAGTACATCCCACAACAGACACATGAAAGGCTAAAACAGCAGACACATGCACCTTAAAAAATGAATATTGTAGTCCTGCATCTGAGAAGGACAGTAGATAATTGTAGAACTTGGTTGACCGGACAAGTGAAAGCTTTCAGGTGATGAGAAGCAGCCCATATAGCAAAGCGCTTCCACTGCATCGAGTAAGTGGCCCTGATACAGGGTTTCCTGGCAGCCACCATACATCTGCCACCTTTTGGGGGACCCCAAAGCACACAATGGTTATGTCTTCAGGAGCCAGGCATGCAGCCAGAGGGACTTGAGATCTGGATGGACCAGGGTCCCCTGAGCCCGTGTCAACAGGTCCCTGCAAAAGGGTAAGCCTACCAGAAGTTCCATGGCTAATTTCTCAACATACAAAAATAAAAGAAAGGTTGTAACAAAATAAAAGGTAAATAATATTTTGGTGGTTGACTGAGCGACGAAGCTTCTGCAGAGTCCGTGTGCAATGGTTGATGATGGGAAAGAACTGAGGAGGTAGCAGGGCTGCCTACGCTTATATAGGGCTGTGAAATTGGAGCCTGACATCGGCATCAGTGGCCCCTACTAGACTGCTGCAGGCAGCTTCCGTGAGATCGTAGCACCTAACGGCTAAGTTCCACAGGTGTGACCTGATAACAGAGATATCCCCGAAGAAGATCTAACATTACTAAACATTTTATAAATGGAATTAGGTAAGTCCATCCAGGGGATTATGCTATGCCAATGTACATCATGCTGGTTGAGTCCCAAAGTAGGGCAGTCCACCACTAGGTACATTAACACAGCATTACCGCCCCCCCCACAAAACCCACCAAACTTTATCCTTTACTTGAACAACCTTGAAAAGGCTCACTGAGATTAATTAGTCATTAAGTGATTTGAAATCCACATCAATTCATTTCCAGTTGTGTTATGGGGCCAGGTTACATGTCATTCCAGGATAACAATGAACACTAGTCTGTAGTAACAAAACTACATATTTCAATCGGCACATTTTATAACATATTACAGTCAGAACTCGGGGATCAGGAATGGCAACAAGACTATGCTCGGTCTTTGTAAGGCAAACAACTGAAAAGTGGACAGCAATAATTAACTACTTCGCTAGGCCAAAACAATTCTTCAAAACTTTTTAAAATCCCCTTTCAAAAGGTCCTTGCAAAGACCTTTAGCATGAGTTTACTTACGGCACTTCTGTTTCCATCTTGTAGGTGTTTTGAAACAAATTTAGAAGCAGTTGTCTACATCATTTGTCTTAACTCTGCAAAAGAAATCTAAACGGCAAGGAGAGACTTAACTGCTGACTTGGCTTAAAAACAAAAGTCTGAGCCCCATAGTAATAAAAATGCTGGTTCAGAACCTCACAACATGACCGTGAGATGAAAAATCATCTCCAGAATGAAAGCCGATGAGGATCCTTTTCATGTATACAATGTGTCAACTTTCAAGTATATAGCAGCGATTCTGTAACACTATCATATAAATAACATCCTAAGAAACTTATTAAAACAGTTCTAATTCAGTCTTGCAATAATGTTAAAGGTGACTATAAAATCTATCCATTAACCCTGATTTTCAGCCAAACATTTCCTAAAATACTGCAATAAATATATTGGCTTCTGGGCTGTTGTTTTTTCAATCAATATCAAGATTTATTATTGTCCATTGAGGTAAATATTGACCCCTGCTTCCCCCTCCGGCAATATGCTCTGCTCAGGTCAACAAATCTTCATATTCAGCTCAACAGAAGTCTGTATCCACTTATTATGATAAATATGGGCATTTTCCTACTTCCTCGTCTGAAATCAGCCCATGAGTCTTTATCTTTGGTAGAAACCCTGAGTGATATTTTTTTTTTTTTGGGTGTCAGCATCAGCCCAGATACTGAGCTTAACTGTCACCAACTCTCAGGTTTGCCTGGTGTTTTGCACTCTGTAAGGCACTTGTTCTGGTACTGGTTAATGAAATTAGTATCTTCTTTGATGCACCTTACTGCCCTTCTTATATTCTGTACACTGTTATTAAGTTTGCTGTTAATAATACAGTCATACCCCTCAACTGTACCACACTACAAGGGACATCCTTCATTTTACCCTTAGGTAAGTTACTTTTCAGTAAGAACAGGTTACTCATCTGTAACAGTAGTTCTAGGAGTGGTATATATTGTTCATCCACACTCATTGACATGTCCCTTTCCTCTTTAAATCTGCCGGAAGTCTGCAAGCTGGCTTCTCCCACCAACCCGGGTGGTATATACCTTTGCTCCGCCCCATGATGCCAGATCTTAGCCCGCTGGAAGCCAGGTGTTGTGCGTCTTCAGCCAGGGAGGTTGGGTGGGTCAGTGTGGATGAACAACATATACCACTCCTAGAACTACTGTTACAGGTGAGTAACCTGTTCTTCTAGGATCATGGATATGTTGTTCATCCACACTTAATGGCAGAATCCTAGCAGTTCTCTGGGAGAAGGGCGGCAAGGCGCACAACCCCTACTTAGGGAACAGAGACTGGAGAAGTGAGGCCCCAAAACCAGCATCCCGGCGTGACTCACGGTCGATGTGGTAGTAGGTGATGAAGGCATTTATTGACTTCCAGGTAGCAGCCAGACAGATTTCCTGGATAGGGAGGTCCCTGGAAGCAGCCACCGATACAGCAGTATGGTGGGTAGAATGAGCTCTTATCCCTCTGGGAGGCTCCATGCCCACCAACTCATAGCACAGACCTATGCATGATGTAATCCATCTTGCCATAGTCCATTTCGCTGCAGGTCTGCCAGAAGTGGCTTCAGCGTAGGTGACAAAGAGCTGGCAAACCTCTCCACGAATTTCAGCCGTCCTCTCCTTATAATAGGAGAGAGCAAGTCTCAGGTCCAAAGTATGGAGCCTGTACTCAGCCTCTGAGGTGTACTTAGGGTAGTATACCAGCAGAGTCAACACCTGGTCAAGGTGAAACTGACACTACCTTCAGAAGGAATTTCGGGTTGGGGCACAGGACAACTTTGTCCCTGTGGAAGACCAGATAAGGGGAGTCCACCGAAAGCACCAGAAGCTCCCCGTCCTTCTGGCTGACGTGATAGCCACCAAGAAGGTCATCTTCCATGACAAGTGTGACAACTCACACCTGTGCATGGGTTCAAATGGCTTGCCCATGAGCTTTGCCAGTACTAGCAGTAGATCAGACGGAGGTGAAGGTTCACGCACTGGAGGGCATATGTGATCCAGGCCTTTGAAAAAGCGCCCGACCACTGTCTCCTGCGCCAATGTCGGCTGACCAGCTCGAGCCCGGTAAGCAGAGATGGCTGCCAGGTGCACCTTGAGGGTCGATGACCGTAGACCCCCTTTGCAGAGAGACCAAAAGGTAGTCGAGAATGTTAGTCATGGGACAGGACAAAGGGTCCAGGCCCTTGTCCTGACACCAAATGGAGAACCGCTTCCATTTGAAGGCATAACATTTCCTAGTCTATTCCTTTCTAGATGCCTCCACCACAGTGTAGACATCGTCGGAAAGACCCAAAGCCTAGAACTCTAGCCGCTCAGGTACCAGGATGTAGGGTGCAGGGATTGGAGGTCCGGATAGAATATCTTCCCCTGACTGTGTGATATCAGGTCTGGGCATGTACAAAGCCGCTCTGAGGGCCTGCAGCTGAGGTTGAGGAGATCTGGATTCCAGAACTGGTGCGGCCAAGCTGGGGATACCAGGATCACCTTCACCTTGTCCCTCCTCACCTTGAGAAGCACCTTGTGGATCAAGGGAAATGGAGAGAAAGCATAGAGGAGGCCTGGGATCCACTGCCTCGAGAAGGCATCCCCCTGCAGCGAGCCCTGCTGATGGGGGCGGGCATGAAACAGCCTCAGTTTAGTGTTTTCCCTTGAGGCAAACAGTTCCACCATCACTTTGCCCCAATGGGAGAACAGACTGTAAGCTACCTCTGGATGAAGAGACCATTCGTGGGATGTCTGGCCTAAGCAGCTGAGAGCATCCGCCAGATGGTTCAAGGCTCCTGCCATATGGATGGCAAGGAGATCCGCCTCCAATCGGCTTACGAGGGTCCAGATGCGGAACACCTCCTTGCACAGCAAATGGGAGTGCATGCCGCCCTGTTAGTTGAGATAGTACATGATTGTGGTATTGTCCGTCTGGACTTGAACCACTTGACCCAGGCGCTGAGGAGCGAAAGCTGACAGTGCCAGTCTGACTGTTCTGAGCTCCAACAGGTTGATGTGGCATCGGGACTCCTTGGGGGTCTAGAGCCCATGGGCCCTTCTGTCCCCCATATGGGCTCCCCAGCCCATGAGAGGCGCATCGGTCGTGAGAACAACCGTCGGCTCGAGGCGGACAAACGGGATCCCTTCCTGCAGTCGATCTGGGGCGGTCCACCATTGGAGAGTGTCCCACATCTTCTGAGTTACAGTGATCAGCTGGTCGAATTGACCGTGGCACTGAGTCCACTGGGCGGCCAGCTCCAACTGGAGGGGTGCATGTGCCACCGGGCCCAATGGACCACCAAGGTGCACGCAGTCATGTAGCCCAGAAGGCGCAGAAAGTCCCGGGCAGGGCACATCTGCCCTTCCAGAAATGACTTGGCAAAGGAAGAAAGAACCTCCAACCTGTCCACCAGTAGCCGAGCTCTGGCCTGACAAGAGTCGAGCTCTGCCCCGATAATGCCCGTCACCTGAGAAGGCACGGGTTCCAACCTGGCCTTGTTGATTAGGAGGCCGAGTTAGAAGCAGGTCTGGAGGGCCAGATCCCTGGCTCTCTCCACCTCCTGTAGGGAATGACCTACCAGAAACCAGTCGTCGAGATACGGATAGATTCTGATACCCCCCCCCGACGCCGTAGATGGGCCGCCACCACTGCAGTGCATTTGGTGAAGACCCATGGGGCCGATGACAGGCCGAATGTCATGGCTTGGAACTCGTATAGGGTCCCTTTGACCCTACAGCAGAGGAACCACTGATGGGATGGATGGATTGGGACGTGAAAGAACGCGTTCTGCAGATCCAGTGAACAAAACCACATGTTTCACTCCAAGGAAGGAATGATCTGGGAAACAGTGACCATCCGAAAGGTGCAAGACCGGAGATATTGATTCAGGTCGTGGAGATCTAGAATGGGGTGCCAGCCCCACATCCGCTTGGGCACCAGAAGTACCTGGAGACAAAGCCTGGGTCTGCTGAAGGATCCGCCATGGGAGCTATTGCCTCCTTGAGGAGGAGCTGAGCAACATCGTCTTGAAGAGCTGACTGTGTGTGAGTGGAAATCCCTTCCTCCCGAGGGCCGTGGGCTCGGCTGGGAGGGTACTGCTCAAACTCTAGAGGCAGTCCCTGACCAACCACTTCGAGAACCCACCTGTCCAAAGTGACTGTGGACCAGGCGGAAAGGAAGTGGCAGAGCCGGCCCCCCACGGGAGGATCCAGAGCTGTCGTGATAGGAGTAGGGGTGTCAGCCCCCACCCCATCACTAAGCAGGCTTGGAGGAGGAGTAGGCTTCAAGACCTGAGCCTCAGCATCCTTTACGGGCCTGTTGGGGTCCAGGCTTAAAGGACAACCAAGGAAGGGGCTGGAGTAGAACAGTGAAACAGTCTAGGGAGGTCAAATCATGGAAAGCCATGTGTGCAAATGCCAGGAGCCTTAGCAACAAGATGGAAGATCTGGAGGCTGTCATGGTGCAGTCAGACCTGGACATTGTGGCCATCACTGAAACCTGGTGTAATGATAACCATGACTGGGAGATGGACATACCTGGCACAACATATTCAGAAGAGACAGAGCAGGCAGGAAGGGAGGAGGAGTGGCACTGTATGTGAAAATGACATAAGGGCCACAGAGATCCAAGAGGAACAAAATGGGGAGAGATACTGTGGGTTAGCTGGAAAGGAAAATGGAACAGCCATCCGCAAGGTGTTGTCTATAGACCACCAGCCCAGGGGAAGAAACAGATAGAGTAATGCTAGCCATCCAAAGGATGGCAGACAAGGGTGAGGTAGTACTGGTTGGAGACTTTAATATTCCAGACGTGGACTGGAGCATCCCAGCAGCAGCATCAACTAGAGCAGATTTATCCTGGACTCTTCAGGGTGCCTTCTCAAGCAACTGGTCATGGAACCAACTCGGCAGAAGGCAATACTGGACCTCGTGCTCACAAACAGGGACAGTGTGATGGGGGTAACAGTGGGGAGCACCTGGGAACAGTGACCACCAGTCATTGTGGTTTGAAATCACAGAAAGAGCAGAACCAAACCACACAAAACACGTATCCTGATTTTAGGGGGCAGACTTTGGGAAAATGGGGAGATACTTGAAAGAGGCATTAAGGGAATGGGACAGGAATCAGGGGTCGAGGAACAGTGGGCAGTATTTAAAATGGGGATTACAAGAACAACAGAATTATGCATTAAGCAGGTTAGCAAAAGGAAAAGGAAGAGGAGACAGTTATGGTTTTCCAAAGAGGTAGCAAAGAAAGTGAAAGACAAAAAGATTGCATTCAGGTAATACAAAAAGACACAGGCAGAAGGGGATAGGGAGAAGTACCAGGAGAAGCAAAGGGAGGCAGGGAGGTCAGTAAGGGAAGCCAAAGCTCAGACAGAAGAACACATTGCAAAATCAGTGGGTAGAGGGAACAAAACCTTTACAGGTACATAAGTGAAAAAGGAAAGACAAAGGAGGGTAGTGAGACTGAAGGGGAGGATGGGGACCGTGGAGGATAACAACAGTAAAGCTGACATATTGAACAGGTATTTCTGCTCAGTCTTTACTGAGGAAGAGGAGGGTAATGGGTCTGAAGGGAGTACAAGGGTGAGAATGGTGCAGAAATGGACACAAGTCCCTTTACACGAGAAAGGGTCCTGAAGGAACTGGAAGTAATAAGAGTTGATAAAGCAATGGGGCCAGATGGGGTGCACCTTGGGTCCTTAAAGAACTAAGAGGTGGTGGCTGAACCTCTGGCTATCCTGTTTAGCGATCACTGGAAATAGGGAGGTACCCAAAGACTGGAGGACAGCAGACGTAGTCCTTATACAAAAGTGGGAACAAAGAGGAAGCAGGGAACTACAGACCAGTCAGCCTCACCTTGGTAGTGGGGAAGATCATGGAAGCACTACTGAAGGAGAGATTGGTGAAACATCTGGTTGTCAATGGACTAGGACCCAAGGCAGCATGGTTTCACCAGGGGAGGTCATGTCCCACCAACCTCATTGAATTTTTTACTGGGTGACTAGGAGGTGGATCAGGGAGGCAGTGGACATGGCCTATCTGGACTTCAGCAAGGCCTTTGACACTGTGCCACATAGAAGGCTATTACACAAACTGGGGAATATTGGTGTGGGCAGGACAGTAGTGTGGTGGGTAGGTAACTGGCTGGTGGCAGGACACAGAGGGTGGTGGTAAATGGCTGTCACTCCACAGAGGGAAGAGGACCAGTGGGGTACCACAGGATCAGTGCTGGGACCGTCCTATTCAACATCTTCATCAGTGACATTGCACAAGACCTAGAAGGCACAATTTCACTGTTCGCTGATGACACAAAGCTCTGTAACAGAGTAGACACACCAGAGGTGTAGACAGAATGAGAAGGACCTGCAGAAACTTGAAGAATGGTCAGGGTTTGGCAGTTGAAATTCAATGCAAAGAAGTGCAAGATAATGCATATGAGCACAAAAACCCTGGCACAATATATCAGTTGGGGGTGAGGATATAGCATGCACCAAGCAGGAAAGGGATCTTGGGGTTATCATCTCTAATGACCTCAAGGTAGGGAAACAGTGACAAGGCAGCAGGTAAAGCAAATAGGATGCTGGGATGTATAGGCAGGGGCATCACCAGCAGGAAAAGGGAGGTCATAATTCTGCTATACAAGACACTAGTGAGGGCCCCTGGAGTACGGTGTACAGTTCTGGAGACCATACCTATGTAAGGACATAGACAGGGTAGAGAAGGTTCAGAGGAGGCAACAAAGATGGTGCATGGATTGCATCACAAGTCCTATGAAGACAGGTTGAAGGAACTGAACATGTACTCCCTGGAGGAGAGGAGGGAGAGAGGGGATATGATAGAGACATACAAGTATCTTACAGGGAGGAACAAGGTGCAGGAATACACTATTTTTAAGCGAACAAGATGTTCCAGGACTAGAGGGCAGAGGATGAAGTTGGAGGGAGGACAATTCAGAGGAAACATGAGGAAGAATTTCTTCACAGAACGGGTGGTAGACAAGTGGAACACCCTGCCAGAGGAAGTGGTGGAATGGCTGAAACAATCACGGGATTTAAGAATGCATGGGATAGACATAAAGGAATTCTGGAGGTCAGGGGTAAGGGGCAACAGACTTCTAGGAAAACAAACTGAACTTACAAGCTCAAATGGGCAGACTGGGTGGGCCATAGGCCCTTATCTGCCAACACTGTCTATGTACCTATGTAGGCTTGAGCCTGCTGTTGATGCTGGTGCTACTATCCCCCTTGGAAGGAGGACTGCTGAGCCGCAGGGAAAGAGTGCGGAAAGGTCTTCTTCATCTGCTGGTTCTTGCCCGAAAAACCCTTGGCAGAAGTGGCGTCCAAGGTGGCACTGGACTGTTCTATGCGCTGAAAGTGATCAGCCACTCCTGGGCCGAACAAGTCGGTCCTGAGGAAGGGCATGTCAGCTAATTTGTGCCGAGTATCTGCCAGGAAGGAGAAGAGCCTCAGCCAAGCCCTGCGGTGAGAGGCAACTGCGGCAGCCATCGAGTGGGCACAAGAGTTCCCAATGTCCAGGGCCATCTGGAGCTGCTGTTTGGCAACGGCTCGGCCCTGGTCTCAGACCTGCTTGACCTTGGTTTGCATATCCATGGGGAGATGTGGGAGAACTTTGTCTAACGACCCGAGAAGGGCGCAAAAGAAGTGTGCCGTGATAATGGCCGAACTTGCCAGACGAAGGCCCAAGGAGGAAGCCGCATAGACCTTTCTGGCTGAATGGTCCAATAGCTTGAGCTCTTTATCATGAGGTCGGTCAGTATTGGCAGAACTGCCAGTACACCTGAACACAGAGATGGTCACCAGGCTCTAGGCCGAAGGGTACTCTGTGAACCCCGCTAGGGACCCCATGGGCACCGTGTACTTGCGGGCCATGCGGGCAGATAGAGCTGGACAAGAGGCAGGGTGCTGCCATAGTTCAAGGGCCGGGACAACAATGGCCTCAGCCACTGGAAAGGCTTCTGTTGGGGTGTCCCCTCTTTTCAGGATATCCGTGACAGGGTACTCAGCCTTTTTCTGGATGGATTCCAGGAGCATCCCTGTGGACTCAGAGATGAGGCGAAGGATCCCTTGGAAGGAGAAAGGACCTTCCTCCATCCCTAGGACAACAGATGACTCAGCATCCCCAGGATGAGAGTGAAGCCCGGTGATGTCCGAATCAGAGGAGTCGGGGTACAGTGGCCTGCTGCCCAAATCACTCTCGACCCGCGGAGGGCGGTCCGGGGTGACCGTGACCGACAAATGCCGGGGAAGCCTGGTGTCTGGCCAGTCTTCTTTGGAAGGAGCCCCTTCCACAGGCTGCTTAGGTGGCAGTTCCACCATGATTGGTGGAGACACCGGCTTAGGCCAAACAGGTAGTCACCCCACCCTGTGGGCGGGGGAACCGAAGTTTCAGCTCCGAGGGGGCTGGCTTTGGCCAAGGAGACAAAAGCCAAGTAATGGCTTTGGGAGTCAAAGTCGGCTTATGCCCGAACAAGATCAGCTGTTGCCATGAGGTCCTTGTAGCGCTGGAGCCTCTCCTCATCCAAGAAGGATGAGGATGACTGATGGTGTCGCCTCTTTTTGGAGCACTTATGGCTCTTCTTCGGCCTTCCGGACGAGGGGGTTCTAGACCTTGA
Organism: Neoceratodus forsteri; assembly: GCA_016271365.2. Taxonomy (NCBI): domain Eukaryota; kingdom Metazoa; phylum Chordata; order Ceratodontiformes; family Ceratodontidae; genus Neoceratodus; species Neoceratodus forsteri. Next base: position 149,989,998 of record CM028131.1, on the reverse strand, counting down.
CCAAGATTGGGAGGGCCGACTTGTTCGCTCGGGAGACACCGGCGGGACCGGTGAAACCCTGGGGTCCGGAACTGGGTCCTCGATGGGGACACCAGCGGGCTGGGTCTCCTCATCGGGGAAGACAAGGATCGGAGTCTTCTCTAAAGAGTCGTCGACTGGAGTCGGTGACAGCGGGTCGACTGGGTCGAGAACAATCTTGTCCTCATCGGCCATATCTTCGGTCGGCTGGCCCAATGGAAAGTCCGTGAAGCCTGCGGCCGAAGAAGCGATCTTGACCAAGGTCAAGACCGCATGCTGCTGGGACTGAGACCTCTCTCGGGCCCAAGAGTGCCTTCGCCGAGATGAAAACTTGCTCGGTTCCTTCTCCCGCTTATGGGATCAGCAAGAGTGCGAGCCCACAGGGACCTCCCCTAGGTGTAAAGAGACTGGAATAACTCCCTGAAGGAGCTCGAGAAGCTGGAGCCCAGGTTGAGTGGAACAAAGAAGCTTTGAGAGTCTGCAGCACGAGCAGCTTCTTCCTCGAACGTTTGCATGCGTTCCAATTGCTCAGCGGAACTCGCAGCCGTGGAATCCGCCAACCTAGCCTCCTTGGACTTCACTGGAGGGTTTCTCTTCTCCGGTCTCCCCAGTTTCAAACATGCAAGGTGGTCTTCCAGAACGTTGGGATGGAAGGCCAAGCAGAAGCTGCAGGACAAGGTGTCATGGCCGATTCTGAGGCAGTAGACGCACGTGAGGTGGGGATTGGTGTGCAACATTTTTTGGCCGCAAGGACACCGGCAAAATCCCGGGGAAGATTTCTCTTCCATAATCAATGATGAGAAAAGGTGATCGCTAACTCGAACGATTTTTAACTTCAGTAAAACTGAAGTTTTGAAAGCCAGGGCCTACAAAATGCGTGAGCACGAGGGAGGCAACCTGGATCTTCCAGCAGAAAGGAAGATCTGGTGTCACGGGGTGGAGCTGAGTTATATACCACACAGGTGGGTGGGAGGAACCAGCTTGAAGACTTCCGGCAATTCTTAAAGGGAAAGGAACATGCCAATATGAGTGGATGAACAACATAGCCACGATCCTAGAACTAATCTTTTTCTTCCAGAACATCCCCCTCCACAGAGCCATACCTTTCGAATAATTCCCAAGCAGTACAAGACTGCAGAGGGAGAGTAAGGCCATACAGAAGGGATGTAAAGACCTTTAAGTCAGTAGACCTTGGAGGATGGCAAGGTAGAAGGCAGCCAGTCTATGGGATGCCAAATCCAGACTGTAGAGTTTAGTGAAAGCACAGAATGAACTCCATGTGATGGCAGAGCACATTTCAGCTGCTGATATGAATGAAAACAAGCCAGAGAAGTGGCCACGTCATGGATGGGACTAGAGGAAAAAATTACTCTCTGTAGCAGTGTTTCTTCTTAAGGGACCACTCACTATGTTTACACTTTATGCAGTCCTCTCAGCTCAGAGGGATGCCCCAGAGATAGAACCTATGCAAATGTTTAGAATTTGGACTGTAGGTTCAAATTCCGCATCCATGCTCCAGTGTTCAGATCCATTTACAAGCCAGAAGGGAGAAGCATCTAGTGAAACTTGCTAAAACAGGCTACCAAACATTTTTAGATTCTGTATATTTTTTTTTGGTTAGAATTTTTAAAAACACCAAACAAACTGAAAAGCAGACTTGTGAGATTTTACCATATAAACAATAAGAACAAGGAAAAGGAATTGATTGTTGTGTGAACATATTTCAGGTTATGAAAGAGAGGCACTAGGGAGTGTACACAGTGAGTAATCCCTTAAGAAGAAATAATATTACTACAGCGAGGAATTTTTTCTTCCAACCCTAGGAATCACTCACTTAATGTTTACACTTTATGCAGACTCAGTAGTAGTACCTAGGAAGGCCAGCTCCAGAACAGTAGTAGTAATATGAAACTAAAAGCTGCACAATCAGGCAGACTTGATAGACCTGCGAGCCTTTTTTTGCCAGCAATTTCGTATGTTCGTATAACCTAATTAGGAAAAAGGCCTTGGAAGACAGCAGTTCCAAAGCTGGCATCCCTTCTGGACTGTATGTCCAAACAGCAATGCTTTGTGAAGGTGCGTACTGTTTTTTCAGGTAGCTGCTTTGCAAATGTCTGACAATGAGATGCCTCGAGGATGCCACAGAGGCAGAGATACCTCTTGTGGAGTGTGCTCTTAAGCCTCTTGGTAGCATTTGCATCTTCCCAGCTTTTTCATAACAGAACTGAATGCAAGAAACTATCCGGCTAGAGACAGATCTCTTTTAGTTGTTTTGACTTTGCCAACCTCTCCTTAGGTAACAAAAATCTGGGTACTCTGGGACCTGCCCTCTTTTGTCCATTCCATGTAGATTGTTAGAACTTGCTTTAGCACCACGCTATGCAATTTTCTTCACCTGGACTTGAATGCTCTGGCAGGAGTACGGGGAGGATCACTGACCGATTCAAGTATAATTCATGTACTACCTTAGGGTACGAATTTTCTGCTGGTTCTAGGAACTACCTTATCCCTATGAGGGATTATATAATCTGGCCCTGTGCAGAGGGTTTGCAGTTTACTTACCCTCCTAGAAGAGGTCACTGCAATGAGGAATATGGTTTCATATGAGATATACTTCAGGTCAGCAGTTTCCATAGGCTCGAAGGGAGCTTTCATAAGCTGAGCAAGGCATATACTAAGGTCCCACGGTGGGACAGGGTCTCTCACTGGTGGGCACAAATGGTTCGGGGCTTTAAAATACATTCTAAAAATAAGTTGTGAGGCCAAAGACTTTTCCTTGCTAGCGGATATGTATGCTGATACAGCCGCTAAGTGCACCTTTAAAGTTGAAGGCCACAGAGGTGTAGTGATTGTAGACATACTAGGTATTCCAAAATTATAGGCAACCCTGCCTTTATTGGTTTTATTTTTCTGGGGACTCACCGATTAGAAAACATTTTTTTCTGTATTTTTCCCCATACCCTGATGCTCCATTCGAAGTCAGCCCTGCCCGCCACCCCCCAAGGCAAGGCAGACAGGTGAATTCCTCACGAGGATACTGTAGGGAAGCCCTATCTTATCCCTCCCCGGGCCATAGCAGCGGGACGTTGCAGGGCAGAGACAGTGGCAGAGCAGGCATCATGCCCGGGGCAGGCTTTATGCGGCTGGATCCTCGGCTGGGGTGGATGCAATGACGCCCAGCATCTGCCCCCCAGATAATGGCTGCTCCACTAGGGTCCATAAAGCACAGGACATTCTTTCCCTCCTCCTAGTGGACAGCAGTTCTTAGGACACTTGATCCTTCTCCCCCTTGCCGGCCCTCTGACTCCCAAGTCCATCACTGAACCCAATATGTCGGCACCGCAAGCGGATGCCCTGCCGCTGCGCCAGCCCAAGAAAACATTTTTCTCTTAGGAGCAGCAGCATTGCGTACTAGGCCTGTCTGGCTCAGTCTGGAGCTATCAGGATCACTGTTGCAGTTTCCCTCCCGAGTTTCAGGAGTACTTTCTGAATGTATACAGAAACTTTCCTATCCAGTTCAGTAGCAGGGCGTCCTCTGGGACTGTCCCTCCTCTAGCTGGCAGTCTGCAACAAAACTGAGGGAGCCGATAGTTCTCCTAAGCTGCAAGCAGGACTATATTGGGAGTGCCCCACCTTCCGAACACTGTGGTCAGAACCTGCTGGTTTAAGGCCCATCTGTGATTTCCCTGGCTGATTCGGCTTAAGGAAAGTGCCAGGACATTGTCTTTGCCTGGAAGATGCACTGCAAATATGTTGGCTTCCAAGAAATCTGCCAGGTCCCTTTGACCATCCTCTGCTTCTAGTGGAGGGATGTTGAGGGTATCGACCATTTTTCTGACAAATGAGGAAAAGGACGAGTAGAAGGTTTGAAATCTTGTTCAGGTGTGCCCTACAATTCCATGGGGTCACCTTCCTCCATTTGCTCATAGTATTCTTCATCCTCCTCCTCAGCAGGCAGATAGACTGAAGCCTGAGCCAGGGGTAGGGTGAGGATGGCAGGTATTTTGTTCAAATTTCCCATGGCCTGGACTGCCTGGAAAAACTGACACATTTTTGATACATCCTCTGATGAGGGCATCTGTGCCATCTGCCTGCTCCTTTCTCCACTCAGGAAGAGTGGCAGTGACATACTTTTCTTTACATTTTTTTGGGGCAGACACAATCTTCAGCGTCTGCTCTAAGGCTCTGTTACTTTTACTTTTGTAAAAACAGGAGTCAGTGTTCCCCCCTTTTGGACACCCCAATACCTGAACGTAGCTTTATCTTTCTTCTTGTCACCTTTAACATTATTTGCTGCTGTATATGAGAAAATGGACCCTTCAGATGTGTGCGTTCCACCATCTTTGGAAGTCCCTCAGAGCCTTTTCTATTATTTTTTGGTGACAGAAGCAAACTGAGATGGCATGTTTCTGTACTGCCCCGGGATGAACACTACGGTCTAAGAGCCGGGGCGCATCTTGTGGTCACTGACCTGCTCACTTGCCATGTAGTTTTGAGTGCACAATAAAAGATCGTAAGTATCCTAAATAGGAGTACGAGTCCACAGCTTGCGCCAAAATAGACTCGGCATTTGAACAATGGTTTATTTATCCTCTATGCAGTCATCTAACTACTTACCTACTTTTGTATAGATTTTTGCCCTCTGTGGCTAGTCGTGCCATAATAAACTCACACTGACTGACTGAAGTTGCATGGGCTTTTAGCTGCAACGTTCTCACTGCTACTGTAGCTAGAATACACTTTCCATTCCATATGGGACACTTTCCAGTTCAGTAATGGGTGCCCCTACCCTAAATCCCAACTAAATACTAAGCATTACTTTCTCAAACTATAATGCTACTTAGCCAGCTCGCTGGTGGGGCTGCCATTCACGATGCCGGCAACTTGGGTTTTGGAATCACCCGTCTCGGCAGAAGGAAGATAATAAATGAAAAACCCATCCCCTGGCATGGCTGGGTGAAGCCATGGCATGCATGGGCTCTGCATCATATGCTCACCCAGCACAAGGGTATCTCCCATCACAAAATTCAGAACTCGGAGGAGGAAGGAAGTGCCCCACCAAGAAAGGGCAGTGAGTCAAGTAAAGGAACCCCTCCATGGGGTTTAGGAGCTGACAATGGAGATGATGATAGCCAGTGACCAAGGCGTGGGAGTAAGTACATTTTTTTTAATGTGCTCTGTGGTACCAATCTCACTTTTTCTTGAGTTATGCAAAGTATTTTGAAATTTTTATTTTCACGTTCAAGGCACTCAACTAATGGAATGTTGTTTCTGTTAAGAAATACCTCTGTAAATAAGTAATCCCCTGCAACCATAGTCCCATTTACATTATAGCACTGTAATTTAAAGTCTGAATGGGACTCCAGATCCACCACTCAGCACCACCCAGTTTAGAGGTTTGTCCCCATGACAGGAACCCAGTGTTCAGAGATGACTAACACCCTGAGATTTCAGTTCTTTTTGATAAAAGATAACCAGCTGTACATCCCAATTTAATGCACCTATTCATAATATACCATAGTTATTAAAACCTCTGGACAACAGACTGTGGCTAACCCCTAAAAGGCAGCCTAGTTGTCCAGCTTCCCTCTCTGACAGAGGCCTGACAACCAAACTTTTTTTTTCTCATGGTTTGAAATTCCAGCCAAGTTCATCAATTAGGTCATCAGACCTTTTTACAATCCTCAACAAAAGCAGCTACTGCTTACCAACAAATTAGGGGCTGATTGAATGCAAAAGCAATACCAACTACTTTTATTGAAATGCCTACAATTTGGGCAATTAACTGCCAAATCTATTTCTGTACTGCATCCTTTTAAAAAGAGTGCCGTTCCGAAGAAAATGAATAAACAAAAGGGGGTGTCATCAGTTATTCCTAACAAATATTAAAGAACATTAATTCATTCCTGTGTCATGGTAAATAACTGGAGGGCACACAACTGGCAGCTGTCCAGTATTCGGAGACTAACAATTTTAGCTTTGTACCGTCTCTGGCCACCAGCAATTCCAATGAAGTGAATAGCAGAGGCTGCTTTGGAAAAGTGAAATAACTGTAACAGCAGTAAACTCTTTAGCACCCGAATGTGTCCGCAGGGTTAAAACAATTAGGTAGTAAGAAATATTCCATGTCCCAATCTTTTAGGCCCTCTTACAATCTGAAAGTCAGTAAAAGAAAATATTGGAGATGGATGGTATTACCTGCACATTTCTGTAAAGCTGGAGTCCAGTGGCATGGAGTGCACGTTTATCTCTGCCCGTGCACCACATTTATATCCTATGAGATGTGCCATGCCCTCAGTGAAACTATCAGCAATATTTTTCCTGAGTGAAGCATGACCTTATGACATCTCGAGTGGGAGGGCCACGAGTGATGTCAAAGGTCAAGTTCCACGATGGGAAAATATCCCTGATATTTTCAATGAAGGGCCATGGCATATTCAATGTATGCCAGGTGGCTTTTTTGAGTGTTTTTGTTTTTTTTTTTTTTATCGTGTAAAATTTATACTTTTGGTTTCTGGATGGCCAGGCATTGTTGAGGATGACCGAGTGGGGTTTCTTTGTTGTGATGAATAGGATGCTTTTCATGCATTGTTGCGTCACATCACTGTGCATTTGGATCATGAGTGAGCTGGGAGGCGCTGCCCACTGACTGGGTGTTCACTTGCTGGAGTGAGCCAGTGCAGCCCAAAAAGAGGCCAAGGAAAGGACGCTGGTTGGCAGCATGTGTGAAAAGAAAGTGCTGGTCGGAGAGAGCTGCAGTACATGTCAGTGTTATGGAGGGAGATAACAGGGTGGGAACTGTCTTCACGATGCTAGTTTCAGAATGAGAAGAAAACAAATAATGTTAAGAAATGTTTTTAGGGCAGACTTTATTAAATGAGTGAGTACTTTTTAAAATGGTGGATAAACAAAGAGTTTGGTGTGCAGCAGCAGGGTAATGGAACTGCTGAGTGGAAGCAGGCATGCAACTAAGCAGCTGAATTCTAATTGTGCTGCTCGTGCCGACGGCTCTAGTCAATCCCTACCTACAGTGTGGATAATTCTGGCATGGGGACCGAGAGTGAGGATAAACGCGATATCCTCAGTTTAGGTCTGACTAACCTCTAGATATCATACATATTTATAAAATATTTATATCTATATAAATATATCACTTCCAGGTGAGGTTTACCAGAGGTGTAGGGCATTGGGGATAGTTTGGAGGAGGAGGTCCTGGGGGAAGTGTCCCAGAGTGGCTGCCGGAGTGTCTGGGATTCGGGTGGAGAGGCCAAGGAGATGCCCTGGGGTGAAATGGGAATTACAGAAGGGATTGCCTTGGTTGGTTCCCATACCAAAGGGCTTCACAGTAAGTTGTGGGCAGATGGCCGGCCTGGCTGTCTCACCTCATCCTGTCCGGGTTGTGTTATGTAATACCAGATCAATGAGGAACAAGACTGCCATAATGACGTACCTGATATCCTCAGTTGATCTGGCATGTATCATGGAGACCTGGCTGGACGAAAATGTCGCTCCCATTTTGGAGGCGGCAGTCCCGGCCAGGTACTCTGTGACACACAATCCGAGGCAGGGTCGCTGGGCAGGGGGTGGCTATTTGTTTTAAATCTACCTTGAACTTCACGGTGCTACCTGTTGGTCCTGTACAGTCCTTTGAGTTTCATAGTTTAGAATCAAGTTCAGAAGACCAAAGTCCATAAATTAACTCGCCACCATTTACTCCAAGTGGTGGATCATAAGAACTTATTTTCGTCCATAAAAGTGTCCAAACTATTTTTGAATACTGACATACTTCCACTCTCTACTACATGTCTAGGTAGTGTATTCCAAGTATTAACAATTTTCTGGGTAAACCACTGACTCCTTTTAGCAGTGTTATTCCTTTCTCCAATGAGTCTTGATTTGTGTGACCTTGTGTTCTTATAATAATGTGTATTTTTATTTAGACCAATGAGCTCAAATAGTTCTGGGTTATTATTAGCCTTAAAGGTCAAGCATAACTCTCCCCTTAGACGTCTGTAGTTCATTGGATATAATTGTAAATACTGTAATCTATCATGATATTGCATGCCATTAACCTCCAAAAATTGTTTAGTGGCTTTCCTTTGTACTCTTTCTATTCTGTTTTTTTCCCTGAGTAGAATAAGGTGCACTGAAAGGTAGACAGTATTCCAAATGTGGACGTACAAGAGCTGTATAGAGTGGGAGGATAACTGCAGAGTCTCTATTTTTTATCGATCTCAAGATGCAATGTATAATTCGGTTGCATTTCCTGACCGTTTTATCCATATGAAAGTCAAATTTTTAATTATCGGAGCTCCAGACACCTAAGTCCTTTTCTTCTGTATAGATCTCAAGCAGGATATTGTTAATACTATATTGATATTTTAAGTTCTGGGTTCCAAGATGCATGACCTTACATTTTTGTTCATTAAAGACTAATTTATGTTCATGTGTGGCTGCTCGTGGTGGCGTCTGTGCAGGCTTCAGGGTACTCCTGCTCTACTGTCCTCTGGGAGTTGATGGGAATTTTTTGCGGGAGATCAAGGAGCTCATCACTGGCCTGGTGCTGGAGTCCCCGAGATGGTTGATCTTGGGGGACTTAAGTGCCTGGGTCGGCAGTGGGCTTTCGTGCTTTGGAGAAGATCTCCTTAGGAGCATGGAGGCCCTGGGCCTGTCGCAACATGTTACAACAGCGACGCACTTGGGTGGCCACACACTGACACTGGATCTTATTTTTTCATCAAGTTTAGATATTTTTGACCCAAGAGTCGATCCAGTAGTTTGGTCGGATTCCAGAACCGTGGGGTTCACGTTTGGGGCCCCCCAGTTGGTCCCGCCCCTGTGGAGATGGTCCGTTACTGCCCTTTAAGAGGAATATCCTCAGAGGGACTGGTGGCAGTACTGGACCTATCGAGTGTTGAGGCAGCATGTGCAATTGGGATGGAGGAGGCTGTGGTAGCTTATAATGGTGCTGTCAGTGCCATCTTCTACTTGATTGCACCCATTCGTGTCTGACCCTTATCTACTCACTGGAGACCTCCATGGTTCCATGAGGATCTCCGGGGTTTAAAGATTAAGGGTTGGAGGTTAGAAAGACACTGGAGGAGATCTGGCCTGATGGAGGACAGATTGGCCCTGAAGTTGCATTATGCGGACTATCAGGGGGCAATCTCTCGGAAAAAGGCTGAGTTTTTGGCTAGGGAGATTGCTGCGGCAAGGAACAGACCAGCTCAACTCTTCCGCACTGTAGACGGGGCCTTTACATCCTGCCTGTCTCCGTGTTGGGGGATCAGGATTTAGCACTAGCTGCGAGGAACTCGCTCTGTTCTTTGCCGACAAGGTGTCCTCTTATCAGTGCGGAGGTCTCGTCCAGCGTCTTTTGAAGGGGCTGCAGTGCTCATCCTGAGTTGTGTCAAAACACTCCTCCTGTCCGGGATGAGTCTGAACTAGTCGGGGTGGAGGAGGTGGCTGAGACAATCTTGGAGCTGCGACCAACACATTGCGATCTAGACCCAGGCCTGACCCACATTTTGGTTGGTTATCTGGACCTGTGGTTGGTGGTATCGTCCGTAGTTCATTGAGTAGCAGGGTCTTTCCATCAGTCTTGAAAGAGGCCATGGTTAGACCCCTCTTTGGACCCAGACTTTCTCAGCAACTACAGGCCAGTCTCAAACCTCCCATTTTTAGGGAAGGTTATTGAAAAGGTGGTGGCAGTTCAGTTAGAGAGATGTCTCACCTCCTCATTCACCTATGTGCCATTCCAGTCTGGGTTCTGTGCCGGGCACAGTAAGGAGACTGCCCTAGCGAGGGTGCTTAATGATCTCTTCATGGTGAGGGACAGGAAAGAGCATACCATTTTAGTCCTCCTGGACCTCTCCACAGTGTTCGACACTGTGGATCACGAAGTCCTGCTTGACCACCTGCAGTTCTGGTGTGGCCTGTCCGGTACTATTATTAAGTGGTTCAGGTCATACCTGACAGACAGAGTCAAAGGGTGACGATGGGACTTGTCTCATCTAACCCTAGGCCTCTGAGCTGTGGAGTTCCACAGGGTTCGGTCCTGTCGCCCTTGTTGTTCACTGTGTACATGCTGCCATTGAGAGACATTATCAGACGGTACGGGCTGGGTTTTCACTGCTATGAAGATGATACTCAGCTGTACTTGTCCTGCGCACCTGATACCCAGGTAGCGGCCTCCGTATTTAACAGCTGCCTCGAGGAAATCCAGACGTGAATGACTCAGAACTGGCTTAGACTCAACCCGGACAAGACTGGGGTACTAGTTGTGGATCCAGGTCGTCGGGGGGTGGGGGTTCCCCTTGCCCCATCTAGATGAGTGAAGGATCTGGGTGTGATCTTAGATGACGGCTTGACCTTGGAGGCCCAGGTATCAGCCATGGTCAAAAGTGGATTCTATCATCTTAGGAACACTGCCCAGATCCTAACCCTGTTCCCACCTAAAGACCTAGCCACAGTGATACATGCTTTACGTCATGACCAGATTGGACTACTGTAATGCCCTGTACCTAGGGCTACCTGGAGGCAACCTCCGCAGGCTGCAGAATGAGGTGGCGAGACTTGTGTCGGGAGTTAGAAAATATGATATCACCTCGGTCCTCAGCGAACTGCACTGGCTGCCAGTCAGGTGACGGCCTGTCTTCAAGACAGGGCTCCTGACCTAGAAAGCCCTGCACGGAAGGGGACCTGTCTATCTGCAAGATCTCCTTGTCCCCTCCCATCTGCCCCGGGCACTTTGTTCTGCTCGGGGAGACCTCCTTCAAGTTCCCAGGGTTAGGCTGTGGCATTCAGGGGATGGGGCATTCTCTGCAGCCGCACCTACCCTGTGGAACTCACTGCCGGTTACTTAAGGGATGCTCCCGTGGTGGACACCTTTAAGAAAGGGTTGAAAACATTATTGTTCCAGCATGTTTTTATTGATTGATCAATAAAGTATTCTTTTAAATTTGATAGATTATTGCTCTCAGCTATAGTGTTTTTATGTTTGTATTTTAGTATGATTTATTGTATTGTTTTATTGTACAGCGCCCAGAGTCTAAGGAAATGGGTACTTTAAAAATAAAGTATATATCTATCTAGCTAAAAAAACACATACACAAAAAAAAACAGTGGCTCCATTCTCGCTTATCAAGAAGCCGCAGTAGTTTTAGGTACCCCGATTGTATTTTTTTTTAAAATATGTCTTTGTAGCTATCTGTCTGACCCTGCCATTTGATTTATGTGGTAAATCCCATATTCGCCCAAGTTGCTGGTGTCGCCGAAGTTGTGGAGAGTGAGAGAGATGCGGGTCGGGTAAACGAGTACTTCTGTTTATTTTCTTTTGCCATTTAAAATATTTTATTTATGAACTGGGCCCTGTAGATGTGCCAGTTGGAGTCACTAGATCCTTCAAATGTATCGTGGGTCCAGGTGTGGGTTGCAGGATACCTCTCATATACTGTCCACCCAGGGGCGAGAAGGATTTCCTACAGGAAGTCACAGACTTCATTGTCAAGATGGTGTTGGAGTCACCCAGGTGGTCGGTGCTGGGGGATTTCAATGCCTGGGTCGAAGATGAACTCTCGCATTTTGGACAGGACTTCCTCCAATTGATGATTTTGTTGGGCTTTACACAGGTGATTACCTCTGCGACCCACTCACAAGGTCATTCGTTGGATCTGGTGTTTCTGCTGGGGATGGAGATCTCCGACATGGTGGTGTAACCTGTCAGATGGCCAGATCACTGCACTATAGAGTTCAGTTTCGCAGCCCCCTTCCCCAAACATAAACCTGTCCTAACGGAGATAGTCAGATACCGCCCTTTGCGGGGCTTGACCCCTGATGGTGTTATGGTGGCTTTCGACCTACTGGGGAGTCTGAGTGTTAGCATGGATCCAGAGTGGCTACTGCTAACCTATAATAAGGCTGTGGTGACTGCTCTGGATTCCATAGCTACTGTCCTGGTTCGCCCCCTTGGTCTGACGGTACCTTGAAGGAGTTGAGAAGAGTGGGTAGAAGGTTGGAGAGACGCTGACGGAAATCCGGCCTGTTTGATGACTAGCTTAGATTGATGTCCCATTATAAGGACCATCAATCCACGGTCTCCCATTAAGAAGGCAGAGTTCCTGTCCAGGGAGATTGTGGCTGTGTGAAATTGAGCAGCTTAGCTCTTCAGTACTGTGGACAGGCTGTGCAATCCAGCCCACTCCAAAATCAGGGAGCTTTTTCTCAGAAGAAGTGTGATGAGTTTGCTTGATTTTCGCAGATAAGATTGCCAGCATCTGGTCAGAGATTGGCACAGCTCACTCAAATGGACCCAGTCTGTCTGGTCTGACTCTGACCAGTTGGCGATCGAGGATGTTGTGAAGATTATGCAGGGCTTGAAACTGACTTACTGTAGTTTGGACACAGGTCCAACGTGCCTCCTGGTGGGATGCGTAGAGGTTATGGACCAGTCCTGGCTGAGACTGTTCAGTGTTCACTAGAAATCGGGGCGTTTAAGGACACCCTGAGGGAGGCAGTGGTACGCCCTTTTGAAAAAACCTTCTCTTGACCCCGACTGTCTTGCCAACTACAGGCCTGTCTCTAATCTGCCTTTTGTGGGCAAGGTTATTGAAAAGGCAGTCGTGTTGCAGCTCAATGAGCATCTTACCACCCATGATATCTGCGATCCTCTCCAGTCTGGTTTCAGAAAAAGGCATAATACTGAAACGGTGTTGGTTTGGGTACTTAATGATCTCCTGATACTGAGAGATCGGAGAAGTCATTCCATCTAAGTCCTCCTTGGTCTCTCTGCAGCATTCGACACTGTGGACCATGAGGTGTTGCTCAGGAAAGTACAGTTACGTAAGAACTTACTGTAACAGCAGATCTTTGAGAGAGGTTCCTGCAGTAGTTCATAACATATAGGACTGCATGGCAAACTTTTGCTAGCAGTGTCTGGTGGGGGACCGCCCACCCAACGTCATGTGATGGATGTCAGTGTGACCCTATATAGTGGGTGGTCCCCACACCCACCTTTCAGTTCTCCCTCCCGGAGACCCCTAGTGGTTTCGACTAGCGGAGCAGATAGCCTTCCTAGAACCCAATCCAGAATGGCCTCTAAGAGCATGCAGAAAAACCTGGGGGAAGGAGGGAGGGGAAAAAGGTGACCTACTGCAGGAACCCCTCTCAAAGATCTAATGTTACGGCAAGTTCTTATGTAACTGTACTATCTTAATTCAAGAGGGTTCCTGTGGTAGGTAATAACATGTAGGACTGAATGCCAAGCAGTCAATTTCAGTTGGATAAAACTGGAGCCTGGGAGGAAGAAAAGTCTGACGAGAGAGAACCTCGAGCCGACCTAATCCAGAAAAGATACTACAGGACTGCCAAGTAGGAACTCACTCCAAGCCAAGATGGCTCAGTCCAGATGGACACATTTGGAGAAACAAAAAAGGATGAACTCCAAGGTGCAGCAGCACAAAAATCGGCTGCAGGAAACCTGATTTGGAAAAAGTCCCCGAAAGTGGTCGTAACCCTCATGGGAAGACCTCTGACTTCCCACGTAAGAGGTTTGGTACATTCCCTAAATGAAAGAATAATAAAGTGCAGTCGTCCCACCATTCGGACAGGCACTGTGGGATGTGTACTGCCCCATAACCCTTAGGGGCGAAGGAAATAGAAATACTGACTGTAGGTATGAACTTCCCTTTGTCCTGTTAGTGTAAAAACACTGAAAACTGTGCAGTTCCCTAGTGCACAGGAGAACCCCACCCTACAAGAAAATGTTTTGTGAAACAACCCCGGCAATGAACAACCTTCAGGCCAGGGCCATGCTGTCATTCCAAAAAAGTGTGGTTGCTTCCTCCTTCACAGGACAGGCAGCATCAACCCCAGCTAGCTGTCTGTTCAAAGGAGGTAGTGAAGTATAAACTCACAGAGGGAGGGAGTGTGGAAGAAAGGGAGAGTCAGTGGAGGGCTCCTGTCAAGAAAGTTGACAGGGGAGAATCCCCCAATAGGCCAGTGTGCCTCCGCCTATCAAGATAACATAGTAGATAAAGCAGACAATAGGATAGTGTTTAAAAAATGGGGACCACACGGGTATGACTCCTACGGGTGTGAGATGAATCTTAGTACCAAGAGTAGCGGGTTAAAGTCCTAGACTTTTAGGATTGCCCAAGTGAAGAAAAACTGTTGCTCTTTCTTGCATAAATAGACCTAGGGAAAAATTCCTGGTCTCCCCCAGAGTTCTGGTTAACTCGTCAGAGATCTCCATAACCTAGTGGGCCTTACCCGGTTTTCAAAGACTAAATAAATAAATAAAAAAGATGTAGAGTTCTGAGCCCCGGATGGACAAGGTGACCTTGATCCTGAGTCAAGAGGTCGTGAGTCATTGGAAGTGGAACTGGTGGTTCCCTTGTTAGCTGTTGTAGCAGTGGGAACCAAATTTGTCTCGCCAGAGAGGGCGGAGGATAATTTTGCTTTCTGCTTGAAGCTGAGAACCAATCCTCTGGAGAATGGGAAACGGAGGGTAGGCATACAAAATGTCCCTGTCCAGGACAGAGACAAAGGCATGCCAGAAAGCACCATGCTCTGAACGAGCGAGCAAAAATACAGGTTACTGACCTGTAACAGGAGTTCTAGGAATGGTATATGTTGTTCATCCACACTTATTGGCAGGTCCCTTGCCGCTTTAAATCTTGCCAGAAGGTCTTCAAGCTGGCTCCTCCCACCCACCCGGGTGGTAAAACGCTTGGCTCCACCCCACGACGCCAGATCTAGCCCGCTGGAAGCCAGGTTGTGTGTCGAAGCCGGGAGGTGGGTCGTGTGGATGAACAACATATACCATTCCTAGAACTCCTGTTACAGGTGAGTAACTTGTATTTCTAGGGACATGGATATGTTGTTCATCCACACTTATTGGCAGACACCTAGCAGTTCTTCGGGAGGAGGGAGGCAAGGCGCATGCCCCTACTTAGGTAGAAAGACTGGAGACCCGAGGCCCCGACCAGCACCCCGGCGTGACCCAAGGTCGATGTGGAAGGGGAATGGTAAAGCCTGCTTCCAGGCAGAAGCCTTGCAGATATCCTGGACCGGAGTATCCTCGAAAGCAGCCACCGATGCAGCGGAAGGATGGGTAAAAATGAGCGCTTATCCCTCTGGGAGGCTCCGTGCCGCCTTATAGTGAGACCTATGCAGGGGTGACCCGCCTGCTCAGTGATCTACTGGGCTGCACATCTGCCAGATGCGGCTTCAGCGAAGATGATGAACAGCTGACGGAACCTCTCCCCGAACTTTTAGCTTTACGCTCCCTTGTAGGTGAGCTGCTAAACCGTTCCTATGGAACCTGTATAATGGCCTCCGAGGTGTGAATTGGGATGAACCCCAGCAGAGGCAATACTTTCAAGGAAGACTCCGCCACCACCTTCGGAAGGACTGGTGGGGCGTGAGGACAACCTAGTCCCTGTGGAAGACCGGATAGGAGGTTAAAGGAGCTTGAACTCTCCCCACCTTCTGATGGCGGAGTGGCCTCAAGAAGGTGTTCTTCCACAACAGGTGGGGGAAACTTGCACCTGTGCAAAGGTTCGGATGGCTTGCTCATGAGCTAAGCCCATACCAGCAAGGATCCCACAGAACGGGATACTCTCCCAAAAGGGAGGCGGATCGAGGCCTAGAAGTGTCAGACCACCTTCTCCGACCACCAACTGCCTCCTGCCAGCGCCTGGAAGACAGGGGTGACCCAGAGAAGCACCTAGAGGGTCGTCGGCCAGGCCCTGCTTTAAGGATGGACCGCAGATGGTCCGGAATGTCGCCTAGGACGGGGAGGGCACGCCCTATCCCATCATCAAAAGAGAGAACTTCTCCCAGAGGACGCAGCATCTTGGCCGATTTTTAGCAGGACGCTCAAGGTCGAGGACCTGTCGAAAGACCCTAGGCTCTGGCCCCTAGCCGCACAGGGTCGGCTACAGGTGTAGGGATTGAAGGTCCAGGTGGATAACCTTCCCTGCAAGGAAAGACAGGACCGGGCGGACTAGAGGCCCGGAGCCTGGCTGAGACTGAGGAGAGCTGGATACCAGAACTGGCAATCCAGTCTGGGGCTACCAGCATCACCTGCGCCTAAGTCCTCCTCGCCTCTGCCCGTAGGTCAAGGGAAATGGGGAGAGGCATGGAGGGGCCTGGGTCCGAGGTCTCGATGGCATCCCCTGCAGACCTTGCTGAGGGGTGGCAAAAACAGTCCTGCCCTCATATTCTCCCGGAGGGAAGAGGAGAAGATCCTGTGCTACCCTGCAGGGAGAGACCACCATGAGGCGCAGTCTATGCCCGGCTTAGGGCAGCAGCTAGGAATTGGGGCTCCTGCCATAAAATGGCTGGGAACCCTTGATTGCGCAACAACCCAATGCGGGGAACCTCCTTGCACCGAGACAAGGGGATCGACCGAACCTGGCGGGGTAGGTAGCACATGGTCATGGTGTTGTCCTACTTGGACTTAGACCACTAGACCTCGTACAAGCGGAGCGAGCTGTGCAAGCTAAGTGGACCGCCTGTGCTCCAGCGAGCAGGAAGGACATCGGGACTCGCGAGAGGACCAGAGGCGAAGCACTCTGTATTCCCCTAGATGGGCACCCCACCCATCCAAGAAGCATATCGGTCGGAGAAGACCGCCGGACTCAAGGCAAACGAACAGGATGTTCTCCTGCCGAAGTTGGAACGGTCCAAAGGGAGCAGTCTCAACTCCTGGGCTGTTAGTCACAAACTGGTCCACAGGACGCAGTGCTGTGACCTCTGGCTGGCCCCTCCCACTAAGGGAAGGCCACCCTGAGGCCCAGGAGGAGTAGGAGGTCCTGGCAGGACATAATTACCCGGCCAACCCGACCAGGTAAAGGAGGAAGAACCTCAGCCCTGTCTGACCGGAGCTGAGCTCGGACTCAAGAGTCGAGCTTAGTCCCGAAGAAGCTTCACCGCTAAGGTACGAGTTCCCCTTGGCTCCTGAAATGGGAGACCAGTCTGCCTTCCGGTGGGTTACATCCGACCTCCAGTGCCGCAGAGACTGCTGAGCAAGAAGGGCCTGGCTAGAACTCTGTAAGGAGATCCCTGCCAGAAGGGGTGAGTCTCCCAAGAAACGGACGGAACGAGGAGTAGGTACATCCTGGAGACCCAGGACAGCCATACGCCACGCTCTGAGGATGGGATATCTGAGTAGAGAGACCATCCAGGCATGCGGGAGAATGGGCGCGAGCCCTCGTCCATTTGAGGCCAGGAATACCTGGACACGAACCCAGGGTTGGGGGTCCGCAGCCTGATCACCCCACCAGGGCTGTGCGTGTCTTGCACGACCGACACAGAGGCAGTGACTCAAGATCCCCATGGGGCAACGGCTCAAAAGGGAAACCGCTGCAACCTGTGACAGATCTACCCTTAAATACCTCCAGAACGAGGTGCGGAGCTATCCCCCATGGGGAAACTCGGTGGGACGACGGGCCAGGGCAGTGCCCTTGGCCCGGCCACTAAGCAGGCTTGAGGGGCGGTTTAGGGGCTCTCGGTTTCTGCTTCCTTTGAAGAAGACGCTGGACTGGCAACAGGCCGCCCAGCCAGATGCCTGCTGGCCCTTATGTTGGGCCGGTTGAGCCCAGGCTCAGGGGGCAAAGGGCCACGGTTGCCCTTGACCCTCCGGGGAGAGTGACCGAGTCCGGAGTGGCATCGGACTTCGGCCCTTGGATATGTCCTCACACTCAGGGCCCGAAAAGGTCAGTCCCAGAAGGGGATGTCCTCCAACTCGTGCTGGGTTTCCAAGGAAAAGAGGATAACCTCAGCCATGCCCCTGCGCGCATGCACCACTGCCGCCACCGATCTGGCACAGGAGTCACCCAGATCCAGAGCCATCTGGAGCTGTTGTATTACCACCGCCTACCCTGGTCCTGCACTCGCCGGACCGTGGGTCCGCAGTTCGGCCCGGAGATGAGGCAGAACCTCGTCCAGGGAGCCCAGAAGGGCGTGGGAACAGTGTGCCATAAGAGCCGCCGAGCTGGCCTGACGGAGGCCTAGGGAGGACGCAGCGTAAACCTTGCGCCCGACGTAGTCCATCCTTTTGGACTTTGTCAGGGGGTCTATCCACATCCCCAGCGTTTCCAAGACATTGGAAAACGTCGTCGGTGACTACCCCTTCAGCCGAGGGGTGCTCCGAGAAACCGGGCAGAGAACCGACAGGGACAGGGTACCTCTGAGCCACCCAGGCCGAAGGCGCAGGGCAGGAAGTAGGCCGCCGCCATAGCTCCAAGGCTGGGCCCACGATAGCCTCAGCCACTGGGAAGGCCTCCGAGGGAGAACCCCCTCATTCCAGAATCTCCGTGAGGGGGTAAGGTGCCTGTTTGGAGATGGGCTCGAGCTGCATCCCAGTGAATTCTGAAATGAGCTGAAGCAGACCCCTCAAAGACGATGGGCTGTCGTCTACAGAATGTTCCTGGGAAGACCCCGCATCCTCCCTGCTAGGAAACATAGCAGAGCCGGCTTCAGGCTCTGGAAGGGTCTGCAAAACTGCCGCCGCCCAAGGCACTTCGCGCCCGCCGGGGCAGGCAGGAGTGAGGGGACCGAGTGACCTGAAGAACAGGTCATGGCTCTGGTTTGAACTCATCAAGGCTGAGGGGCAGCGAGGGGCGGACCAGCAACCGCCCGGAGAGGGCTCTCACTGATCAACGGTCGGATCGAGCGGCGGCTGTTTGCTCTCCGGAGAATGAATCGGGTCGATTGATACCGGACAACAACTGCTGTCGCCACATAAGTTCCCTCGAACACCGACGCCAACGGGATTGAAACCGCCTCATCCGAGGAGGGGACGAGGAAGAACGTGAAACATTTAACTCGGTGCCTCGACCGAGAACGCTGAGATCGGCATGAGCGGCTAGACCGAGACCCAAATCCTCAGGGGGACCGAGGGCCGGCCTGGGAAGGAGCGGGACGCACCCGCTCCTCCCTCAGCTCGGAAGAAAGGACCAAGGGCTGTCGGCCCAAAGGGACGGACAGAGCCTCAGCCTCCGCCGGAGGGATGGCGGCACCAGAAGACCCCCCAAAAGACGGGTCGAGAGACTCGACAATGTCGACGGGGGACCTGGCCGGCTGACCTGACGGGGACACCATGAGGCCAGTGGCCGAAGCCGCATCCTCGACCGAAGTCGGCGTCGGCCCGATGAGGAGGAGGTTCGCTCCCACAGGACGAGACCCCGCCGCGTGCCCATTAGCCTTAGGCCGAGCGGCAGGGCTTCCAGGGTCCCTCTCTCTTTGGAGAAGGAATGCCAAAGCTCTTGCATGAGTTGAATCCAGGAGGCGGGATAAGCTGCTGAGAAACAGTCGAAGCGGACACCCGCCGGTCCAAGGAATCTCCGGAGCGGAAAAAACTACCGGATGTCCGAGCCCCGAATGGGCCGCGCGGTCCTCCAGAGAGCTGACCGAAAGGGCAGAACAGAAATTGCAAGCCTGAGGATCGTGATCCAAGTCCAGGCAATAAACGCACGTGGAATGCGAGTCTCTCCTGGAGGAACTAACCGTGCGCCTCGGGCCAGAAAAGGACTGAGCCATCGCCATAGCGAAGAAGAAAGATCGAAGTTTCAGAAAAGACACTTCCAATGATTTCAAAGACCGAAATTTTCAGGAACCAGTCGAAAATGCAGAGCGCTAAGGAGGGAACCTGAGCTTCCAAGCGGTAAGGAAGATCTGGCGTCATGGGGCGGAGCCGAGAGTTTTACCACCTGGGTGGGTAGGAGGAGCCAGCTTGAAGACCTTCCAGCAAGATTTAAAGCGGAAAGGGACCTGCCAATAAGTGTGGATGAACAACATATCCATGTCCCTAGAACTGGGAAGTTTTGCATTGTACTGGGAGGCGAAAAGGTCGATTTCCGGATGCCCCCATCTTAGGAAGAGAGATTCTGCAACTTCCCCGATTGAATTCCCATTTGTCAGTTAGGGTCTGAGACCTGCCGAGACTGTTCGCCAGGACATTTTGAACGCCTGGAACATGCACGGCCACTAGGGCCAGATCGTGCTGGACTGCCCAGTTCCACACCCGCATCACCTCCCTGCACAGGGGGTACGAGCAAGTTCCTTCTTGTTTGTTGAAGTACCAAACTACCGACATATTGTTCATTTGGACCAGCAGTGATCCCTTGGGAAGGAAGGCCTGGAAGGCGTACAAGACCTCCCTCATCTCCAGAACGTTGATGTGTAATGATGCTTCCAAACTGGACCACAGTCCTTGAGCTTGGTGCTCCCCTATATGTGCTGCTCCCTATCCCATGTTCGATGCACCCGTAGTTAGGGATGTCAAGGGAGCTGGGCTCCTGAAAGGGAGACTCACGGAAAGGTTGCAGGGGTCTCTCCATCAAAGCAATTCATTCTGAACTGCTGAGGACACCAGTACCGGATGGTCCGAGTCATCCAGGAGTTGATCCCACTGCACCCGCAAGGGCCACTGAGTGACTCATGTGGAGCCTAGCTAGGGGAACAGTAGTGATGGAGGCTGCCATCAGGCCAAGAAAGTGGAGGATCTCCCTGGCCTGGATGGTCCTGGACAAAGCCACCAACGAAGCCTGATGGATCAGGGTCTCCACCCTGTCTGGAGGAAGGAAGGCTCTACATTGGACCATATCCAAAACCACCCCAATGAAAAGTAGACTCCGGGACGGGGTCATGGATGACTTGGGAATATTGACTGTAATCCCCAGTTTGCCAAAGAGGTAAAGGAGAGAGCCTCCAGTAAAGAGTCCCTGGACAGGGCTGAAATCAGCCAATCGTCCAGGTAAGGGAAAACCGCAATATCCTGGTGGAGTAAAGAGGCCACCACCACCACTGCCAGGCACTTGGTAAACACCGGAGGTGCCGAGGACAGACCAAAAGGGAGTACCGAAACTGGAAGTGCTCCCCTTGGAATTGGAACTGCAGGAAACGGCGATGGCTGGGGAAGATGTGTGGGTAAGCATCCTGCATGTCCAGAGCACACAACCAATGATTCTCCAGAAGGAGTGGAAGAAGACTCTGGAGGGTCAGCATCTGAAACTTTTTGTACTCGACAAACTGATTGAGGCTGCTCAAGTCGAGAATGGGTCTGAAATCTCCTGTCTTTTTTGGAACCAGGAAAAAATGGGAGTAAAACCCCTGTCCCTTTGCCGGAGGGGAACGTGCTCTATTGCTTCTTTGAGCAAGAGGCTTTAAACTTCTTCTCGAATGAGAAGAGCCTGATCCCTTGAGTAGGAAGACCTTTTTGGCGGAGATTCTGGAGGTATTTCCAGAAACTCTATAGTGTGTTCAACGGACACCAGTTGCAGGACCCATGCGTCAGAGGTTACTGCCTGCCATTCCTGCATATGGCGGGCAAACCTCCACCCCCCCACCTGCTTCTCGTCGTGAGACTGAAGAGTTTGTGGGGGATAGGGAGTCAGGAAGTGGCAGGACATTCAAGGGAGGACCTCCTGAACATCTCTGGTTTTTGGAGGTAGGAGTAGTGGCAGAACCGGCTTTATGCTTGTTCTAAGGCTGTTGGGTCTGCTTCCTCTGCCTCCAGGTCCTTTTCCAAAAGGGCTGCTGCTGTTGATTGCCAGGTCGGTACATGGACCTTACTGACCATAGGGTGAGACCTCTGTCCTGGAGATCAGTAATAATGTCTTTGGTGTCGCCACCAAAAAGCACCGAGCCCCGGAAGTCCTGAATCGCAGACTGTACCTCGTTGGCAAAGCCAGAGAAGCAGAGCCAGGAATGCCGTCTTAAGGTGACAGCAGTTGCCAAGGCGCGAGCTACAGAATCGACAGAGTCAATCATATGTAGCCCACAAAGCATGCCTACAGGAGAAGTGAGAGAGGCGAAGATACTTGGCAAGCTCCTCCATGAGGCTCGAAGGGTCCATAGTCTGGACTCGGGCCTCTAGCCTGGCCAGGGTAGCCTTTTGGTATGACACCATATTTATTTATTTATTTATTATTTTAGTCTTTGGTAACCAGGTAAGGCCCACTAGGCACAACTGCCTGTTTTCAAGGGCAACCTGGGAGCACTGGGCGGTTAAGAGTCACACAGTATGCAAGTGGAGGTTGTGAGACTCAAACTCAGGTCTGCTATGCTGGATGTATCAAGCTCGTTCACACCTCGTTCCTCTAACCTCTAGGCTATACCGCCAGCCCATATGGGCCACATAGTAAAGGGACCGGAGTGCACATGTGGCTGAAGCATAAACCTTCCTGCCGAACTGTTCCATTTGCCTCGACTCTGTCAGGAGGAGAGGTGCTCATGTGCTTGGGTGCAGACGAGCGATCATGAGCAGCTGAAATAATAACAGAGTCCGCTTTGGGATGCGTCTTAAGAAAAGGAGCTTCCTTCGGTGCCCGGTAGACCCTGTCCGCCCTCTTGGGGACAGCTGGGAGAGAATGAGGCATCTGCCAGACCATAGAGGTGAGGTCCGATCCATGGAGGAATCAGGACCGGAGACAGAGACTCTAAGTTCAGGTGTTTGGCTAGTCTCTGTCTCATGGGGTCCTGATCCTCCGACTCCCAGCTGAAAAAAATCCTTCACGGACCTCAACAGATCCGAGAAAGCAGGGTCCTCCGGGGATTTGTGGGAAAACCTTGCCTTCGGAACCTCAGGTTCTCCAAAACATCCTCCACCAACTCTGCCAAGGCCCCCGTCACCATCATTATCATCATCATCTGCCCCCTCGTCCAGAAGACCATGAATGTCCGGGAAAACACGGTTTGACGTGCTGTCCCCGAGACATGAACCTTGGAAGGCGGGGAGCTCCTTGGGGACAGAGATCTGGGAGAGCATGGATGCAGGAGTCTACTCTCCAGATCTGACACTAAATCCGAGTGCACCCTCTGCCACCAAGACTGGATCAAAGACTTGAAATCCGGCATAGCCGGAGGTGGTGGAGGGGCAGGTGGAGGAGGGTAATGATACCCCTGGTAACCCAGGAAGTGGTAACCTGGGTAGGGACTGTAGCCAGGGTAATACTGTCCCAGGGAACTCTGGTCAGGATTAGGACCAGCCGGGTAATGATCCCCAGGGTACCCCAGTGGGTAATGTGGAACAGTACGGGGTCTGGAATAAATCCTCGTCGTCAGGGGGTCTGACGGAGGGGGGACCCACGTTGGACCCGCCGTTGTGTAAATCGGTGTGGGGGAAGGGTCCGGCATCGGGATAGCCAACATCAGGGGCCACCCGATCCGGAGCCGGAAGGTGATCTAGTGCCGGGGCCAGATGAAGAGAACCAGACAGAGGGACTGTGTCTGACACCGAGGCCAGCGGCTGGGGCAGACCATGGGGCCCAGACTGAGGAAGTCGTCGTCGGAGGTTACGGCATCGAGTTGAGAGTCACTGGATCTGACGGTGGGATCGGGACTGGAATAGTCATCGGATATGAAGGGAGCCCACCCGATGGAGGAGGAGGAGGAGGAGGGGCCTCCACCGTAAGGCCAGATGGCTGAGAAGGAGGCTCCTGCTCAGTGCCCCCATCAGGGGAGCGAGGGACTGACCCCGAGGAAGGGTCTTTGACGTCAAGGGGTCCTGCGCTATTCCTGCTGGAGGTACCTGCCTGAGAAGGGGAGGGTACTGGCGGGGGAGAAGAGGTGAGAGGGGCAGTCTTCCCCCGGTTCTACCAGACATCACGTTGGGTGTGGTGCAGTTAGGCCCCGATGGGAGAACCATGCTTGAGCGGCCAGAGATGAGCATCTTACCAGATGGAGCCAGGCGGGCAGGGGAGGAGCCCCCGGCCGACTTCTCGGCTGTAACCGGGCGGGTTCCCGAAGGCTGGGGAGCTGACTTACCGGTGACCGGGCAGGCCTCGGAGGAGCCAGGACCGACTTAGCGGCTGTGGTGGTGCGGCCGTCGGAGCTGACGGACGACTGACCTGCGGTTGACTTATCAGACTTACCGTCCAAAGGCTTCTTAGGAGGCGGCTGTAAGGCGGCCTTGTTCGAAGGCCGTGAGGCCTTAGGCTGGGCCTCCGTGGAGCAGTCCCGCTCCCTGGATTTCTCCTTGTGGTGTTTCTTGGCGGGAGAAGATTTTTCTGAGGAGGACTGGCAGAGCTTGTCCATTTGCTTCTCTAGTGAAGCCAGGCAAACTTTTGAAAGATGGGCCTCCAAAGCCTGCTGTCTCCGCTTTTTGGTGGCCTGGTTGAAAGTTTGGCACTACGGGCAGGATGAGATAGGATGGTCTGGGCGCAAACAGATCACGCTCTTCAGATGTTCGTCCTTATGAGGAATTTGCGTGCTGCAGGATGAGCATATCTTCTTAGGAGAAGACATAAGCGAAAGAATTCGAAAAAGAATAGCGAAGGAAAAAATCTGACGCGAGGCACTAACACGACGATCACTACTGGAAGTCTGCTATGCGACTGACACGAGGCAACGGTTGGAAAGAACTGGAGAACGGCATGGGGACAGCCCACTATATCCGGCCAAGCTGACGTCAGGTGGGCGGTCCCCCATCAGAGATTGCTAGAAAAGTCTGTTGTGCAGCCCGATGCCAGATGGCACCAGGCCCATATGTAATGACCTACTGAAGGAACCCTCTCGAAGTAAGATCTGCTTGTTCTCAGTGGACTCAAGAGGCAATCCCGTGAAAGTTCAGTGTGTGTTTCAGCTGCCTTGGAAAGGAACTTTGAGAGACTGTTTGATCTGCTACCCAGAAGAATGTCTCTTCTTTTGTTGTTCCATGCCCAGCGGACGGGACAACCAGTTGTGAGTACTGTTCTAGGAGACTAGATCTCCACATATTTTAGGGGAATCATAGTCTGGGGTGTATGTGCCCATAGATACGGCTGGATCACACCTGTCAGTGCTCCTAGTTCACTTAGAAGAGTGAATGTTCTGTTAAACTGTTCACACAGTGGAGGACAGTTTATTCTTTGGTCACTCCAGTGAGTGACAAGAGTTAAAGTGTGAGACCTCTAGCATTTCAGTGGGAAATGGGGATTCAATGGTATAACCCTGAAGAAAGGCAGAGACTGTCAGTAGCAGCCAAGGGTGGAAGGAAAGCCATCAAAGCACTTACAAGGCAGGGCTTCCTGGTTCATAAATGGCACCAGTTCTACCTGAGCAAGGGCCAGTCTGCAGGTTTTGGTGTGTGGCTGAGTTTCACCTAACTGCACCTATGTTCGCAGAAGAGTTCTGAGAATGTGGCTCAGTTTCACCAAATAGCACTCATGGGAGGAAAATGTTTGGGTGTGTGGCCAGGTGTCCACTAATTGCACCATTGGGAAACTGGGAAGAAGATGTTCTTTTGTGTGTTCATGAACTGTACTGCATGCAAGGAGAGTTCATGAAATGTACCTGTTCTGCCTAGACCGACCCTTAAGGGTCCACTTCTGCTTTAAATTTGCATCTGTTGAACAAAGCCATACTGCACAATCCCAGTTACTGTTCTGGACATTCCGATTGTGGTTTCTGGTTCTGTGGATTTACTGGGGCCCCCTCAGCAGGTTAGAGCTAGCATATGCCTAGCTGGCTCCACCCAGGACGTGGGTTGTAATGTTTACACAAGGTTCATGTTGTTTTGTTCTTGTACCCCCACCCCTCTCTTCCTTAGAAAATGAGCCAGGTCTACACCCTAACGCCAAGGGTGGTACCAAAGTCTTTAGTAAAGTAAATGGTATGCCAGTATGTGGGTACCAAAGTTCCAGATTTTAATGGGGGTGTACTCACTAGTTTAAAAAGTGGCTTGGGGGTTACATAAGGACCACTTGGTCCACCTAGTCTGCCCATTTTCCCCTTCCTATTGTAATACTGTAGATCCTACTTGATCTCTGGCTTAGCCCTCCCTTCCATAACAATGAAGGTTCCCTTATGCCTATCCCATGCATTCTTGAATCCCGTACAGTTTTTGCCACCACCACTCTTTCTGTGAAGAAGTACTTCCTTACATTTCCCCTGAGTCTACCCCCCTCTCCAGCTTCAAACCATGTCCCCTTGTTCCTGAGCATCTTTTTTTCTGAAAAATGCTTCCTTCTTCTACCCTGTTTATACCTTGAAAATCTCTATTATATCCACCCCCTTTCCTTTCTTTCCTCCAGGTTGTACATACTGAGGTCCTTAAGTCACTCCTCATAGAGTCTCATAGGGACCCTGCACCATTTTATTTGCCCTCCTCCGGACTGTCTTTACTCTGTTTATGTCCTTCCGAAGATGTGGCCTCCAGAAATAGACACAGTACTCTAATCAAACTTTATTTAATCAGGTAGTTACATCATTGAGCAAGCTCATTTTCAAGATGGTCCTGGACATAGAGGACACTTTTGCTTACAGTAGACAACACTTCATACAAAAGTAGACATCGGTACAGGCAGTTACAATATACAAAGTCAGTACTTGGATGAATCAGACATATAAAGCAAGTGCAAATACAGGCATTTAAAGTGCAGCGTATATAGGTAGTAACTTATATAGTACAAGTGAGGAGAGGAGAGGAGGGAGGGACATGAAGGGCAGTGGGAAGAAAGGGTATCAGACACATAGAGATGGAAAATAGGGCAGACTAATAGAATGAGGCCCCCTGCGAAGCTAACTGATGAGATGGGGGAGGTAGAGGGGGGGAAGGTGGTTGTCCTAAAGGGATGCTGGCCGACATGGGAAATAGGCATCCCAGGATTACAGAGGTTAAGGGACTCAGTTGAGTGGGGTAAGGTTTTACCTGAAACAATTACATGCCGTTTCCAGGCCTCTGTAGAACAGCCCCCTAAATATAAAATGGCTGGGCAGCAGGGAGATTTTAAGTAATTTTTGCACGCTATTCCAAAGTGCTGGTAAAAAGGAGCTAATGGCAGTTGAGCCAAGGCATGTCCTTGTTCGTAGTAGCTTAAGGAGGACAAAGGAGGAGTTCCTTAGTCCGTAGACACCCTTTGAACGTTCAAACAGGTCACAGATATAGGGTGGTAGTTTGCTGGACAAAGCTCAGCATAGCCACATAAGGGCGTTTATTTGCCTCCTTGTGGAGAGGGATGGCCAATCTAATGCTTGGTACAATGAGCAGTCATGAGTCTGCAAGGGCAAGTCAAGAACAAATCTCAATGCGTGACGACAGAGTGCATCCAGCTTTAGGAGCGCATACTGGGGGCAATGGCTGTATAGGATGTCGGTGTAGTCAATCAGGGGAAGAAAGGTTGTTTGAACCAACTGATTTCTAGCTTCCAGGATGAGCAGGCGTCTTATGTGGTAGAAACTACCGAAGCAATGCCTTAGCTTTTTTGTTAACTCACTTAGATGTACACCGAAGGTGAATTTGTTATCCAACCAGACTCCCAGATATTTAAATGTATCCACTGGCTCTAGTGCAGGGTTTCTCAAATGGTGAGGCCAGCCTCCCTTGGGAGGCCCCAACCTGTTCCAGGGGAGGCTCAACCAAGTCTGAAAATGAACTATATTTAAATTCTGAGTTTTAGGTATTTTGTGTGAAGGGATGAGGCAATCTGAAAAAGGATAATAGTAGGTGGATTTATGTATTTATTTACAAATTGGTGACCAGGAAAGACACTCTGAGCCAAGGATCATTTCAAGTGTACCTTGGGAAGTGTAGGGAGTGAATAAAATTCAAAAGGCAACTACAAAACAAAGCAATACAAAATGAATAATAGTGCAAACAAATAGGAACAATGAACAAATAATGAGGGGTAACAATTGACCAATTAGACTGGTGGCAGAACAATCCAAATACAAAGCTTAAGCAGAGCCGTAGTGGGAGCAAGAGCAGGTGGAAGCCAAAGGATCTCTGATAGGATGCTTAAGAGCAGGGGAAGAGGGAGACAGCTGGGTAAGAATGTTATTCTAGATAGAGGGGAAACGGGCAGAGAAAGCAGTCTGACCAATGAAGGCACTGCAGCAAGGGGTAACAATGGTTTGAGAGTCAAAAGAGTGGAGCAAGTAGGCTGGCCTGGGAGGGGTTAGGGGGGTACAATAAGTAGTATAAAATGAGAGATAACTACTCAAATAAGTTTCATTTTATTCCTGAGGTACTGTGCTAAGATATTACTTTTTTTATGGGGAAGCCCAAGACTATTTCAATGTTTGGGGGAGGCTCAAGAACTTTTCCATGGCTTCGGGAAGGCTCGCCATGACAAAGTTTGAGAACTAGTGCTCTAGTGGTTCATTAAGGAGGGTAATAATCTATGGGGTCCCAGGTATCCCCGTATTGCAGGATGTAGAAATAATCATAGCTTTTTTTTTTTGCATTTAGCAAAAGCTTTAAATTCAGCAAGTTGTGCTGGAGGATGATAAAATCCTGCTGTTGCTCCTTGTACGCAATGTCCAAGGAGGGGTTGGTCGTGTAGAGGACTGTGTCATCTGCAAAGAGATGAACGTTTCCAGCAACCAGGCCAGAGTCAATGTGATTGATGTAAAGGGCGAAGAGGAAAGGTCCCAAAATGGAACCTTGTGGAATGCCTCGGGGCAGTAATTTTAGTGGGGATAATTCCTTGGGCTTTAATTTGCTGTTTATGATTTGTGAGGTAGCAGCGGAACCACTTTACTAAAGCACAGGTTAGACCGATGCCACTCAGGGAATCAATAAGTATGGAATGATCAACAGTATCAAATGCTTTGCTGAGGTCAAGGAAGAGTGCACAGATGTGCTGTTTACTGTCCATGGCTTTTAGCCAGTCATTTGACACTTTGGCAAGAGAAGACACGGTACTGTGCTTAGGTCTGAAACCTGATTGGACTGGATTGAGGATTTTCTCATGATCCAAGTACTCTAGGTGAGGTCTCACCAATGATTTATACAGCAGTATCACCACCTCCCTCTTTCTGCTGGCGATACCCCTCCCTATGCACCCAAGCACCCCACAGGCTCTCCTCACAGCCCTGTCACACTGGTTGGCCACCTTTAGGCCATCAGATATCATTACCCCAGGTCTCTTTCCTGTTTGGTGGTCGTCAGTACCACTCTCCCCCCGCCCCATCTTGTATTCCACCCCAGGTTTTTATGCCCTAAGTGCATGATTTTACACTTCTTTGCACTGAAACTTTGAAACTTAGTTGCCACACTCTAGTCCACTCCTCAGGCTTTCTTAGATCCCTATACATCCCCCCCAGGAGTGTTTACCCTATTGCAGATTTTAGTGTTGTCCGCTAAAAGGCATATCTTTCCTTCTAGCCCCTCTGCAATGTCACTAATAAAGACATTAAACAGGACCAGCCCCAGTACTGATCCTTGTGGCACCCCGCTGGTCACACTCCCTTCCTCGGAGTGAACTCTCTTTACCACCACCCACTGACGCCTATCTTCCAACCAAATTCCTTACCCAGTTTACCACTTTTGGGCCCACTCCCAGGCTGCACAGCTTGTTTACTAGTCTCCTATGTGGAATGGTGTTTAAGGCTTTACTGAAATCTAGGTAGGTCACATCCACCACTCCACCCTGATCTACTTCCATGGTCACCCAGTCAAAGAAATCTATCAGATCTGTTTAACATGACCTCCCCCAAGTGAATCCATGCAGCCTCAGATCCTGTAAGCTATTGGTTTCAAGATATTCCATTATCCTTTCCTTCAGCAGTGATTCCATTAATTTCCCCACCACTGAAGTCAAGCTGACTGGCTTGTGATTGCCAGCTTTCTCCCTGCTAGACATTTTATTTATTTATTTTTTAGCTTCTGGTGAAGTGGGACTGCATCTGCTTTTCCTCCAGTCCTCCAGGACCACTCCCATCTCCTGTGAGTGGTTGAACAGGACTGGCAGAGATACAGCCCGCACCCCTCTGAGCTCCTTCAATATCCTTGGACGTATCCCATCTGACCCCATTGCCTTGTCCACTTTCAGATTTGAGAGTTCCTTCAGGACTCACTCCTCTGTAAATGGACTAGTGGCCACCTCCCTTCCTTCAATGCTCCTGTCACTTAACTGTAGTCCCTCACCTTCCCCTTCCTCTGTGAACACTGAACAAAAATATTTGTTCAGGATATCTTTTTCCTGGTCCTCCTCTACGCACGCACTCCTTCCCTTCCCTCCTTAGCTATACAATTCCTCCCCTGGTTTTTCACCTTTCGCTTACACACCCAAAAAATGTCTTATCCCCTTTCCTTACTGCCTGGGTTGTTTTCTCCTCCGTTTGCACCTTTGTGATCCTGACTGCTTTCCCTGCCACCTTCTGCTTCTCATGATACACCTCCCTATCCACCTCCCTCTATATCTCCTTTAACCTCCTGAATGCTAACTTTTTTTACCCTTACCTTCCCAACCACCTTTTCTGAGAACCATAGCAGTCTCTTTTTTCTCTTTCTTTTGCTCATTTGTCTGATGTAGAGCTTTGTTGCCTTCATTATGGCCCCTTTTAGTTTCGCCCACTGTATCGCCACTCCACCCATGTTCTCCCCCACGCCAGGGCATCCCTGAGGCATTCCCCCATCTTTGTAAAGTTGGCCCTCCTGAATTCCAGGACCCTCACCTTTGTGTGATTCGAATCTGGCACAGTACTTACACTGAACAACACCGTATGGTGACTGCTGGTCCCCAGGTGGTCATCCAACATGACCTCTGCAATACTGTCCTCGTTGGCGAGTACAAGGTCCAATGCTGTTCCCTCACGAGTGGGCTCTCTTACTAGCTGTCTGAGGAATTGCCCTTGCAGGGTGTCCAGGATGTCCCTGCTCCTAGCTGAAGTTGCAGCTGGGATGCTGCATTCTACATCTGGCAGAAAGAGAAGTCCCCCACCAGCAGCACCTCCCCTCTGGTTGCCATCTTTTGGACAACTTCCACCGGTACCTTATCCATCTGCCTGCTGTGCTAGAGGTCTGTAAATTATGCCAGTGTAAACAGTGGTTCCATTCCCTGTCTCTAGGGTAACCCACAGTGCCTCCGCCACTCCCTGTGTCTCTGTAGCTTTCTTATTATCCCTTACGTAACTCTCCACTCTTCCCCTTTTCTTACCGTCCCTGTCCTTCCTGAACAGAGTACAGCCTGGTATGTCTATATTCCAGTCATGGTTTTCATTGCACCATGAATCGGTGATGGCTACAATGTCCAGATCAGCCTCTGCCACAATGGCCACAAGGTCCGGGATTTTGTTCCCCAGAATTTGAGCACTTGTGCACATGGCCTTCCAAATTCTTCTACCACCCTACTTTGTCAGTCCCCCTTTTGCCTATGCTCCTTATCCCCTCTGCCTTCATTCCCATCCCACCTCATTTCTACCATTCTGTTTTTCCTGCTATTAGAAATCCTTGGGGGGATTTCCCTACTGACTACTTCAGCTTGAGGAGATGGACAGTTTATGTCTCCCTGCTTGCCTCTGTCAGCCCCCTCGGCTAGTTTAAATGACTGTTAATGTAGCACAACATTTAATGTATAACAATGATTAGAATCTGAACTATAAAAATATTAAGTGAGCTTTACTTTCCCCATGCAATATTACAGTGTGGTCCCCACCCAAACCAACGTGCACTTGATTTGGAAGCCCAGCAGTTAACTAATTTTCACCTGGGGAACATTTTATATCAGGTTATATAATGGATGGTTTGGACTTCAACAAGGAGCTATAGCAGTTAATCAGGGAAGCGGACGAGGCACTGTGGATCAGTTGGGGATAAATAGTGGAATGAGTTCCTGCTAATATGAAATTAACGTGAACGACACAGCGGTCTACACTGCTGGCTCTAATGGTACTGTACTCCCTCCCCATGCCATGTTACTGTCTGGTTAGCAGTGTTGTCAGCTGCAGTAGTCCCCAACAGTCATAGATTAATATTATCGAAGTCCCCCGCATCTCCTTCAGTTATTGATATCAGCCATGGGCGTCTGTGAAAAGGAGTTTGCATGAGGATAGTGGGTGGGGGTTGGGGGAGTCACCAATACACATCTGAGTTTCTAAAATATGAGTAACTGAGGGAAAATATATCATCCTCCACTTGTGTAGACTGGCAACAGCTGGTCCTACTATAGTTCCTGGCTACTCCACTTCTGTGCGACTTTAAAAGACTGATAATGGGATAACGTTCAAAAACAGAAAACAAGGGGCACCCAGCAGCCCAATGGTAGTGCATGACGCTACTACTGCAGGAGTTATGGGTTCATGAGTAGACATGGGAGGTTTGCAGCTGTATTGCAATGAATGGGGAAGTGCTGCTGATGGAAACGTACCTAAGCACAGGAACGGTGGTGCTGCACTCCAACAGTGCAGGAACCTCTGTGGTGGGTCAGGAATCATGCTGCGTGTACAAGAGACCACACTGCACTGTGACTGGTGTCAGCAGCAGGACCAGTGAGAAAGGATAAACTGGAGTCAAATTTTGACAGTATGGTAACGGTAACACGTAATACCACAGTATTACAAAAGTAGTCCTTTTTGTACAAAAATGTCTCCTTGAATTCTCTGTGTCTGGGTGAGTTAGCGCAGAAGGGACAGCTGTTAAGAATAAAAAGAAAAACACCACTAAAAAGTAGCTGAAAAGCCTGAAAACCATGGTATACTGTTAACTATAGTTATCACTGCATCAGAAATCTTCCCTTCAGATGAGAAACTGGGCACAGACACAGCACAGGCTAAGTCCCGGGGAATCTCCCTTGCACAGTTTAGAACAAACTATCCTACAGGCTAGAATGAACACCATGGGAATCTTGATAAAGGCTTACCAATAAGTTAAAGTTGTTGCCCCAGATCTCTCACTCAAATATCGGAAAGGGATCTCCAGTGCAGAATTCCAGATGCAGCCTGGAGAACACTCTGCAGCTCGCACAATGGATTTTTAATCTACAACCTTTTTTTTTTTTTTTTAAACACCTATTGCACATGCCCCAGAAATAGTCAGCAAATTCAATCTGTGGAGTTCGCCAATATGTGGAAGGTGTCTGGTGGCTAAATTACTGGGAACGTTGCCAGTTTAGGCCTTTCTGATAGAAGACTTCACAGATTAGAAAAATCTGGGTCACAGAGGATCCAATCTCCAGGCTAATGGGGGTGGAAGACTAGGCCGGGAATGATGGGGATTTGTACCCGAGAACAGTGAGAATTACGTTGCTCCTGGCAAGGAAATGCGTGCAAAACACTTGGGTGTCTCATACACCACTGTCAACAAACATGTGTCAGGAACTGATGTTGAAGGTCCTCCTTCTCAAGCACACGATGAGCTCAGTGAGTTGGGGACAAATCTGAACGACAATGGGGGCCTTACACCGAGACACTTTAGCCACAGGAGGCTGCCATGACAGGACTTTAGGAGGGAGATGTGGCTGCAAAGCTTTGTGTACAAAGGGATGAGTGTGAGCAGGCTGTCATGTGTCTAGGCACATCACATTCAAACAGACCAATGATATGAATGTGGATTTTTCAGCAGGGGATTAAAGTGTGTCAAAGTTAACTGTATTTAATGTTAAATACAAGTTCTTTTGTCCCGAGTCTGCTGACCATACCTCTCAACCTCTTGCCTCATGAATCAGGGACAAGGCTTAAAAAAATCATGGACAAAGACCCCAAATCAGGGACACATCATAAGAATTGGTACTATTCAGTCAGAAAGCTGATATAATAAAAGGATTTGTGGTAAGATGCATTTTCTGAAGAAGCACAAGTCTGTAACTTTAAGGTTTGACATTATTTTGTGCTTTTAATCTTCACTGTTATGTCACAAAAACACAAATTTTATGAGGGATGGAGGAAAATTCTGAAGCAAAATCAGGGACAGATGAGAGGTATGCTGCTGACACACAACATATGTGATCTGTGCAACAGAGGCAGGGTGCAGAGAAAGCACAAGTTGTAATCAGTTGCTACTCTGATATATATTTGTGCAACTTAAGATATTTGACATATGATGTAATGTGAGCTCTGTTTATGTTATGTTCTTATGAAAGATTTTCAATAAAAAGAATTAGGAAAAAAGATCTTCCATGGTATCAATACCACAACATCCCTACAAGGGAGCAAACACTGCCATGAGCATGCAAGACCCTGATGAAACGAACATTTGATATCAGGATGATGGCCTGGAAATCTTGGGCCCTCCCCTGCTATAGACATCTGTCTCAGCAGCTGTGAGAACCATCCCATCAGTAGGAGTCTCTGCTTGGGTGGGGGGATTATAGAGGAGGCATGCTGAAGGTAAACAGTATCAAAATATGAAAAGTAGTGCAGGAAGGTAAATAGTGTAAAACACATGAAAAAATAACACATGAAGTTAAACAGCTTTAGGGATGACAGCTGGACTGGAGAGGGTACCAAAACAGGAGAAAAATTAAACAAAGTTAAATTAACTTCTTAAAAGCCAAGAGGGCTGAGGTGCTGGCACCTATGCAGCGACCCATGTTCGGGAATGTGCATGGGTCACGGGGGAGGAGGGGTGAGGAGCTGGACTGAGGTGCTGCCAGGCAGTTTCTCCTCTCCCCATGGGGGATGTGGTGTTTCTTCGGAGGCAGCGCCAAGTGGGGGGAAGACCTACCTGATGCTAGGCCAGGTGGGAGGAAGAGACCTTCACTGGAGCCTTGCAATGCATGCGCACCTCTACGTGCATGCATGTCCATGTACCAGGTCTCGGGATAACAGGGGGGAAAAAACGGAAAAGGAGCACTGGGGCGGGCAGGATGATGCCCCTGAGAAGTGAAAAAAAACCTGTGTGGAAAAAAATGCACTTCTTAAAAACATACTTGTCTTAAACTTTGTTGTTGCTAATAAGTAGCTGCTCTGTGACAGGCTAACAGAGTCCTGTTGGTAAGAGTGTACCTATACAAAGAAACCTGACTGAGTCAAATGAGGCTACTGTTTTTTTGCGGCATATGGACAATTCGTAGCGATCTATTTTGCCGTGGACATTTTGCAGTCAATTCGCTGACATCGTTTTCGTCGCTGTACTAGCTGGTCGTGGTCATAATGTTGTCACCACTGCCTGCAGTACTGGCGACATTTCAGCTGCTGCGTCTACAACAAAACAGTACCACTCTGCAACTAAACACTTCTTAAAATTTACATGCAAACTCTTGAGTTTTCTACTGGTAAATGCTACTAACTTCCAAACCATGGCATCCGTATGAAAGAGTCTCAGTCACTACATGCCGACTTCCGTGTGCAACGTCATCTGAGTTCGGGTAATGTGTACCTCTTCAAGGGCACTGGAGTCAATTAGCTAAACTAGTTTCTGCAAGTGGGCAACAGCATGGTTATAAAGCCAGTGCATGTATGTGAATATAGGATGGCATTCAAGTTTTGCGAGTGCAACCCCCCCTGCAAATGAGGGTTCCCAAAAGTCTTCCAGGAGCTTGCCTAAATGCTCCAAGTCTGGGCAATGTTCAGCGTCTGAGCTGTTTAAATGTGGTTCCAAGTGAGTGCTATTTGAGCCTCCGTGTACTGTCTCTTTAAGAGCTGTCTGCTTGCAGACTTAATTAGTTTGTATGGGGGGACTGTGTATTTAATGCTCGAATCCTGCCCAAGCTGCAGAGAAATTGCTCCATTTCTGCAGTCGCTAAGAGCGCAGAGAGAGCCTAAATGAAAGATGTAACTGTTTGCCTGAAACCAGTTAGAGTGTTAAGTAAAATGCAGTTTGTCTAACCTGCCTTTCTTGCAGCTGGGACTCTGTGTGTGTTACCCCTCCATTTTGGACCTAGACAGCTGTGCTGGGCCAATTGGGTTAAGGGTTCCCTAAAATGGAGCCTGTGGACGAATCAGAACTTGGACTCTTAATTTAAGCCAGCCACAAGGGGATTGTATGGGCAGTGACTCTGGGAAATGTAGTTTTGACCTTGGCGCCTTTTTCTACCAACAGAGGGAGTTTTATTGTGAGTGACAGCTGAATCAGCCAACAGAATAGTGAGGAGCTAAAGGAAATGCCCTGCTCTGTGACTGGAAAGATCATATCAGTTGTCGCAGTGAAGAGAGAAGGAGCCGTGTGCTTCTGCGGTGTATAGTTTTGCACGGGAAGCACGTGAGGCCCTGCGTTTCGGTCTGCAGCCTTTGTGAGTGACAGTTTGGACTGAATCCGAGTTGTGAGGAGAAAGAAGCACTAGAAGTGTGGAAACCAG
Source organism: Neoceratodus forsteri (assembly GCA_016271365.2). Lineage (NCBI taxonomy): Eukaryota > Metazoa > Chordata > Ceratodontiformes > Ceratodontidae > Neoceratodus > Neoceratodus forsteri. The sequence continues at coordinate 149,954,038 of CM028131.1, read as the reverse complement.
GCTCACCCTGTAGAAGACTGGAGAAGTTGCTGAATCGCTTCGGTCTGTCAGGAACTGAAGCTGCTGTGTGTGCTCCCGGGTATTTTGCAGTAATTGCGATCGGGATCGAGGAGCAGCCTGCCTGGTATAGTACTTTCCTTTTTATAAATGTGTGTAGTGCTTGTGGGGAATTGCTATTTCAAATCCCCTGTACAGTGAATTGTGTGCTGAAGCTGGAAGTAAACCCCCAGCTTAATTCAGACTACATCCGTTTGCTATCAACTGCAGTGGGGTCCAGTCACAAGAACCTTATCCTCATGCCCTGCTCTTCAGGCAATCCAGAGGGACATTCTCCATCCGATCTTCAGCTTGGGTGTTATGAGTACAAATCAGGGTATTCCCCTGCAGCTTGTTTTCAATCACAAGTGTGTCACCTAATTCTTGTTGTTTCACTGTTTCAAGGACTGAGCCCTCCGGCTCCAGATTACAATTGGGTGTTGTGCATATATTTTCTTCTGTAGGGTCCTATCCATCTGCACCTGCCGGCCAACCCCGGGCAACGGACCTGGCTAGCCCCCACCCCCAACCTGGGTACCCAGGGTGTGACTTTTCAGACCCTGTATGTGTGCACAGTACTGTGATTTGAATATTTCCAAACCAAATCAACCCGATTGCCCCCCTCCTTGTTACTGTCCCCTAAATAAATCAGATTTGTTGTTGTTATACTATATACTGTCTGTGGTGTTGATACTTATGGAAACAGTATTGTGTCTTGCTGTGTATGTTGTTTAACCTTACTTTATAGGGGGTCCTCAGAGCCGTGCTGCAGAATCAGTCTCGAGGGTAAGTGGTATCTATATGAGTGAACAGTGTGTATATGTGGGGTATTGGGGCTGTGACTCCAGTGTACTGTGTGAGCCACTAGAGGGAATAAAAGGGTGTCTCAGTGTCCCAGAGGGCTGAGACCAAGCTAGTCTAACCACTACAAACCCTGACCTCTGGGTGGAGGCACCTGCCATAGGACCTAGGCCCCTCAACCTGTCCGTAGTCAAACAGGCAGGGGTAGTAGCCCTTGAGATAGCGCCACCTCGGGGTTACATGAGTAATGGAGTACGCACTATCTCAGAAGGGGAAACCCAATCTGCCTCTAGATAACTATCTATATACACACAGGAGAAGGAAGGTGCTGGTGGAAAAATTATTTGACTCTTTGAGCTGCGAACATGCACAGCAAGATTACACACACTTGGTGAGACCATAACATGGCTTCCAAGTGAACACAACCATGCTCCAATTCATGGCAGAGCTGAGGTAATACGAGCAAGGGCATCCATGAAGAAGAAAGCCTGTGAATCAGAAGAGTCCACTCACAATGTTATCCACCAAGCATTGCAAGAGGTGTGTGTGCAACATGTACACTTGGTGCCCACTCACGAAACACTGCGTCGGGATGTAAGGACTCATAGGCAGAACGGTGGTCATAATGACACTGACGTTTTACAATACTCTAAGAATTTCTGCGAGTACACGAGGATGACAAGCTCATTTTGGCTAGTGACATTGATCTAACAGTCCTAAATGATAGCTCTCATTGGTTCTGTGATGGGACATTCAATGTCGCCCCAAATGAGGATGATCAGCTGTAGACCATGCAGGGGGTTAACAGACCCTGTGTGTACTCACTGTTGCCAGAATGTAGTGAGGATGTCTATAGAAAGTTGTTTACTCACCTCCAAGTGCTTCTTGGTGGCAAGATGAATCCTGCAACAATAATGACTGACTCTGAAACTGCTGCAGTAAAGGTACTTCGTCAGATGGTGCCAAATGCAGAACTTTCTGGGTGCAACTTCCACCTTGGGCAGGCCATGTGGCAATGTGTCCAACAAGCGGCACTTCCGCAGTGATATGTACAAGATGAGTTTGCTCACAGAGTGCGATGTATACTGAGGTTGGCATGTGTGAAACCACAGAGGCTGGAAGAATATTTTGAAATCCTGCAGGAAGGCTAGCAGTTTGCAGATCTGGAGTGCCTGCCTGACTCTTTTGAGGACTGTTGTATAGGAAGCTTAACAAGAAACAGGAAAATTAGGAGGCAACCACGTTTTACCATTGCTTTTTGGAATCAGTATGATAGAGTGCAGAAGGACCTCCCTCGAAGCAACAATGCCATACAGGCATGGCATCGTGCCTTTGCAAGAACAGTCAGCATCAGCCACCCAACCCGTGCTAAGCTGGCACATAAACAGGCAAGAATGGCATGCAGTAGCCATTCAGAGGAGACAGATGCAGCTGGGCCAGCAACCACCACAACAAAATAGTAAATACTGCTGCGTCAACAAAGTGTTCAACTCCATTTGTGAGGATTTCAACAACAAGCAGCCTAAACAATTTTTACAAAACATTGCCGCTGTCATTGAAATCAATGTAGCATAATTGCCCATTAATGAATTTGCACATCAAAATAAATACGTCCTTGCGTTTAACAGTATTTACAGTATGCATTCCAAGCATAAGCATTTTAAATTGATTCTCCATTTTATTATACACATTATGCCATTTCAATAATAAATACTGCCCTGCTTTTAACAGTATTCACGGGTATGCACTCCAAGCATAAGCATTTTAAACTGATTGAATAAATTGCCCTGCTTTTAATAGTATTTACATTATGCCTGAATAAATAAATTTTCTTGCTTCGACGTTTTGTCCAAAGCTCCGACTTGTCCACGTTTTGTATGTCTACAAAAGCTCTATGCAACATTTTGCATTGCAACCTTTGGTCCGCTTGATGTTTTGCCCGTGACAAAATGACCACGACATTTTGTCCAGGGACGAATAGTCCATACACGAATTTTTGCACTTGTAGATGCAAACTGTGTGTATCATGTGATAAATTAAGGATGTTCTCTTGTGTTTCAGATTTGCATTTTTCTGATGCACCTGATAAATGTTTTCAAGGCTGTTTACTGGCACAAGTACACTAATACATGTATGGACCCATTATTAGATAAAAAGTTTACTGTGCTATGCCCCACTATGGATCGAAATAGAATGACTGTGGGAAAGCAAGTTTCCACAACTGTAGCAGCTGGCATCTTTCAATATGCACTTTGTACAGGTCACTGTCTTGAGTTATTTTGTTTCTTTTGTATTAAAGCCTTTCTCACTTGTTATGTATTTTTGAATTGTCTGAAAGGCCTTCTGGCAAGTTTTATTTTTTTATTGGGTCCTTTAGTTACATCTGTCTTGAGCCGACCAGCTGCTTTGAAAGCAAATACAGTCAAAAGAAGCATGGCAACCCCTTTATTTCTTCATTTAACAATATTCACAACCACATTCTACATCCAACAAAAAAGTTTTATGACAAAGGCATGGGATTTATTTGTTTTTATGCATAACAATGTACACAATTTCCAACATTTTCTGGAACGTCAGTTCAAGCTAGCATCCTAGTATTGGTAATTGAAACTTTATTTTTACAGGCCAGCCCAGTGTTGTGGAGGGCTGAGGCGCTGATGCCTTACCTCCTGCCACACTGTCGACCTGTGTTTGGTGATCAGCATGGGTTGCTGGGGGTCGGGAGAAGGGAGGACTGGGAGACGACTGAGCGGCCGCCAGGCTGCTCTCCTGCCTTGGATCGGGGAGGTTGATCGTATCACTCCTGGCTGCCACCAGGTGGGGGCCTGGGGGGGCGGCACAGAGGTAATGTAAGGAAGTATTTTTTCACAGAGAGGGTTGTGGATGCATGGAACGACCTTCCGGAGAAGGTTGTGGAGTCAAAAACAGTGGTGGAATTCAAGCATGCATGGGACAGTCATAAGGCAATTCTAGGGGATGGGGTAGAAAGAAGTAGGCTGCTGGTTAACTAGGATCTGCAGCTTATCCATCAGGTAGGGAAATGGGCAGACTGGGTGGGCCAAGCGGTCCTTATCTGCCTTCAACTTCTATGTTTCTATGTTTAAGACATTAGTCAGTGGGAGGGGGAAGGAGTCCTGGTCTCCGGATGTATGTGCGCTTCCACGCACATACATTCCTGGAGCATGCCATGGCTGAGGACGGCAGGGAGAAAATAAAGCAGGGAAATTGTCAGCACAACTGGGGCATACACCACACCCCCACCCACCGAGTCACCGGGGGCACACTGTGGCCACAGACTGAATTTCAGGTATGGGGGGACCCTCCCAACTCTGCCATGGGGGGCAATCCATGGGGGCCCTAGCCACAGGGTAACCTCAGGGGAGACCACAGACAGTGGAGGGGAGTGGTGAAGCCGGCAGAAGGAGCCTCTCCAACTGTGGCCAAAGGAGGATAAACACCTTGATAAAATAAAAACAAACAAAAAAAAATAAAACCTTTATTTTTACATTGGTGAAAAAAATAAGGCAACCATCATGGCAAATTCTACACCCTTGTTTTATTTTTCTTTCCAGCTCATTTGTTGACACCCAATTCGACTAAGTTGTAACTAATAAAAATATGTAGTTACAGAGCTCTCTCAGCAGGACATTCAGAAGTCCTGCACTGTCCTGTGAAGTTGTCATTGGTTTGGCGCCCAGCAATGTTTCCCAAGCAATGCTTGTGCACGCACCGAGTGAGAGAGAGAGTCAGACAGTGACCCAGACATTCAAGACAGCATTCTTTTTGTCGGTGTCTCTGTCTGTGTTCAGCAGCTGCAGTGTGTGCGTGTGACAGTGATCAACAGGTATGATTCTCACAGCTCCAAGCTGCATATGTGTCTCTGTAGGTGAGGGGGGGGCAAAGTAAATGTTATAGGAAGTGCAGGACACAATGTTATGCACAAGAAATTTCACAGATCATGTCAGTACTGTATATGGCTGACATTTCTATGTGCATAACAGCAATGACATATGCATTATTTGTTGGGGGCTATTTTGCAAGGTGGCAGGATACAGTACCTTTCTTGGTATTTAAATGGAGACAAAACCCTTTCTGTGGGTTTTTCCATTGTTTTGCACATAACCCATGTTATAAGCGCAATAACCCACTCCAGGGTATGGGATTATATGCATTTAATCCACACCTCGGGTGCTGTGAGGACATTCTGCCTGCGGCCTCGTGCTTCACAATGCACCCGAGTCGTGGATTAAATGCTTATAACCCCATACCCCACTGTGGGTTATTGTTAATCAGCGTAATTCAAGAACAAGCATAAAGATCCTTAGTTTATTTTGTAGATATTGCATGTTTAGACGATCATCGTGTACTGGGCACAAAATTATAAATTTGGCATGAGGTGCAGATACATCTGGGAACACCCTTAACTTTCAACCTGTGTATATCTGCTCCTCTCCAAGATCAGTAAAGTACAGTTACGTAAGAACTTACCGTAACAGTAGATCTTCGAGAGAGGCTCTTGCAGTAGGTAATTAAATATAGGACTGACGCCGGCCGGCGGCAGGACCCCACGGAAAAATTTCTAGCTAGCAGTCCCTGGCGGGGACCGCCCCCACGTCAGGTGACCGGCGCCAAATGACGCCGGTATAAAGGGGTGGTCCCAGACGCCCGCCTTCCAGTTCTTTCCGCCACAGGCCGAGAAGACCGGACGAGAGAAGCAGATATTTCCTAAATGGAAAAGGAGCTGAAAAAGCCTAGGGGGATGGAGGGCGGGAAGGTATTACCTACTGCAAGAGCCTCTCTCGAAGATCTACTGTTACGGTAAGTTCTTACGTAACTGTACTATCTTACTTCGAGAGGGCTCTTGCAGTAGGTAATTACATATAGGACAGAATCCCAAGCAGTCTGGAACAAACGAAAGGCACCGGGAGGAGGAACTACTCCAAAAAGTAGAAAATAATCCAGCAGGACTCAAGAAAGGAGGCCTTGCAAGACAGCTAACCTGAAGCCTGCTCTACGGCGAGAGGCAATGTCCAAACTGTAATGTTTAGTAAAGGAATGGACTGAAGTCCAAGTGGCAGCAGCACAGATGTGTGCCGCAGACACGTTCTTGAAACAAGCCGCGGAGGCGGCAACTCCACGAGTGGAGTGACCTCTGACTTGACCCGGGAGGGTCTTGTTGTACTTGTCATAACAGAAAGTGATACAATGGGCCAACCATTTTGATAGGCATTGCTTAGAGACAGCATTGCCTTCTCTTTTGTGAGCGAAAGAGACGAACAACTGATCAGTCTTTCTGAGATCCTTTGTCCTATCGGTGTAGTATCTCAGAATCCTATGGACATCCATGGTATGCAGCAAGTATTCTCCTTGGTTGGAGTACTGCGAGAAAAAGGCAGGTAATTCAATAGACTGATTTAAGGTAGACTCTGCTACCACTTTTGGGAGAAACTTAGGATTCGTGCGAAGAGCTACTCTGCTCTTTGTGGAAAATCAAGAGGATTTTGCACATCAGGCCTGAGCTCGGAAATTCTGCGAGCAGAAGTAACGGCCACCAAGAAGAGTGTCTTCCATTTACAAAACTTCCAGGTCGCGGAACCGAGGCTCAAAGGGAGGAAGGTGTTTCTGAGGACAAAGTTTAAGTCCCAAGGTGAGCTGAGTCCGGATAGGGGGCCTAAGATGAAGGGCCCCTCTGAGGAAAGTTTTGGATACCTCCAGCTGAGCAAATGCCTTATCAGCAAAGGATATGGTAGCTGAAAAGCCGCCATATGGACCTTCAAAGAGGAGTGATTGAGACCCAGGTCAAAAGATGACGATGTACTCAAGCAGAAAAGTCACAGGGCAGGAAAAGGGCTCCACTGCTCCTGGATGCAGCCCAGATAGAAAATCTTTCCATTTCATGGCGAGGTGGACCTCGTGGGGGTTTTCTAGCCTCCACCAGAATCTCGCCACCTTAGAAGAAACGCTAAACCAGATTGGACTAGGTCTGAAGGAGCCATGCATGAAGTTGAAGGGACTTGAGTCCCGGATGGACCAGGGTCCCCTGATCCTGGGTCAGCAATCCTGGAGATAAAGGAAGAGGAAGAGGAGGAACTCTGGAGTATTGTTGTAGAAGAGAGAACCAGATTTGGTTGGGCCAGAAAGAAGCAATCAGAATCATTCTTGCTCCTTCTAGAGCAAGCTTGCAATACACATGAGGGACCAGAGGAATTGGGGAAAAGCATAGACTTAATCTGTCCTTCCAGCTTAGGAAGATAGAAGCTCCAGAAAGCGCCACTTGAGCGAGCGAAAGCAAAAACTGGAAGCTTTATGCTTTGGGAGGAAGCGAACAGGTCCATCTGAGGAGTCCCCCAAACCTGGAAGATGCTTTTTAGGACTTTTTCATCCAATTCCCACTTGTGTGGAAGAGCCAACAAGTGACAGTCTGTCTGCCAGGACATTGTCGACTCCTGGAACATGGATCGCCGTGAGGTGAAGGTTGTGGAGAGTTGCCCAATCCCAGACCCTCATTGCTTCCCTGCACAGCGGGTAGGACAGAGTTCCTCCCTGCTTGTTGATGTACCACACCACGCACATGTTGTCCGTTTGGACAGCTAGGTGACCGGGAAGGATGTATTGGTGAAGGGTCTGAAGCGTAAAAAGCACTGCTCAAAGCTCGAGCACGTTGATGTGGAGAACTATCTCCAGCTTTGACCAAAGGCCTTGGGTTCGGTGAGGACCCAGATGGGCTCCCCAACCTTCGCCTGAAGCGTCCATGGTCAGAGTCTGATCGGGGAGGATGAAAAAGGGAGCCCCGGAAGAGGTTCTTCGAACCATCCACCATTGCAAGTCTCTTTACCATCGGCGAGGAGATCAGAACCTGATGATCTAGGTCGCCACTCGCTGATCCCACTGAGATCGAAGAGTCCACTGAGATTCTCATGTGGAGGCGGCAAGGCCAAGGAACCATCGGGATGCCGCCATAAGCCCCAGAAGATGGAGCACTGACTGCTGGACCCTCCTGTGTTCCAACAGGAGGGAATTCTGACTGAGGGAGGCCCCTGTCTGGAGGCAGAGGTTTGCACAAAGTTGTGTCGAGAATTGCCCCGATGAACTGGAGCCTCTGTGAAGGATCCAGGTGAGACTTGGAATGATTGATGGTAATACCCAGGCCAGTGAAAACCTGCCAGGTGAGGGAGAGGAAATACAGGTTACTCACCTGTAACAGGAGTTCTAGGAATGGTATATGTTGTTCATCCACACTTATTGGCAGGTTCCATGCCGCTTTAAATCTTGCCGGAAGGTCTTCAAGCTGGCTCCTCCCACCCACCCGGGTGGTAAAACTCTCGGCTCCGCCCCATGACGCCGGATCTGGCCTGCTGGAAGCTCAGGTTGTGCGTCGAAACCGGGGAGGTCGGGTTGGTCGTGTGGATGAACATATACACCATTCCTAGAACTCCTGTTACAGGTGAGTAACCTGTATTTCTACGGACATGGATATGTTGTTCATCCACACTTATTGGCAGACTCCTAGCAGTTCTCCGGGAGGAGGGAGGCAAGGCGCACACCCCCTACTTAGGGAATAAAGACTGGAGAACCGAGGCCCCAAAACCAGCATCCCGGGCGTGACTCAAGGTCGATGTGGTAATGGGTAATAAAGAGTGTGTGCTGACTTCCAGGTAGCAGCCCTGCAGATTTCTGGATAGGGACGCCCCTGGAAGCAGCCACCGATGCAGTAGTATGACGGCAGAATGAGCTCTTATCCCTCTGGGAGGCTCCATGCTCAACAAATTATAGCAGCGATCTATGCAGGAGGTGACCCACCTGCCTATCGTCCGGCTTGGCTGCAGGTCTGCCAGGTGCGGCTTCAGCGTAGGTGATAAACAGCTGGCTAACCTCTCCTCGACTTTCAGCCGCAGGGCCCTTATAATAAGCGAGCTCTCTAGGGTCCAGAGTGGAGCCTATATTCGGCCTCCGAGGTGTGATTGGGTTAGAACACCGCAGAGTCAGCACCTGGTTAAGGTGAAACCACACCACCTTCGAAGGAATTTTCGGTGGGGCGAGACAACCTTGTCCCTGTGGAAGACCAGGTAAGGAGACTTCGATGCAAAGAGCCTGAGCTCTCCCATCCTTCTGGCTGGACGGATAGCCACCAAGAAGGCGGTCTTCCACGACAGGTGAGAGAGATCACACCTGTGCATTGGTTCGAATGGCTTGCCCATGAGCTTTGCCAGTACCAGCAGTAAATCCTACGGAGGTGGAGGTTCTCGCACCGGAGGGGAAATGTGATCAAGGCCTTTGAAAAAGCGCCCGACCACCTTTTCCTGCGCCACCGACTGCCCCGGCCCGCGCCCGGTAAGCAGAGATGGCTGCCAGGTGCACCTTTAGGGTCGTCGACCTAAGCCCTTGACTAGAAAGGGACCATAAATAGTCCAAAATGCTTGCCACAGAACAGGAGGAAGGGTCCAAGCCCTTGCCCTGACACCAAATGGAGAATCTCTTCCATTTGAAGGCGTAGCATTTTCTGGTTGACTCCTTACGGGACGCCTCAACAACATTGAGGACCTCGTCGGAAAGACCCAAGGCCTGGAACTCTAGCCGCTCAGGAACCAGGCCGTCAGGTGCAGGGATTGAAGGTCCGGATGGAACACCTTCCCCTGATTGACTGAGAGCAGGTCCGGCGAGCTGGAAGCTGCCTCGGGAGCCTGGAGCTGAGGCTGAGGAGATCTGGTACCAGAACTGGCGGGGCCAGTCTGGGGCTATAAGAATCACCTGCGCCTTGTCCCTCCTCACCTTGAGAAGCACCTTGTGAATCAAGGGAATTGGGGGAAAGGCATAAAAGAGGCCCGGGGTCCACAGCCTCGAGAAGACATCCCCCTGCAGCGAGCCCTGCTGAGGGGGGGCGGCATGAAACAGCCTCAGCTTCGCAGATCTCCCTGGAGGCAAACAGGTCCACCTGAGGTGTGCCCCAGTGGGAACAGATCTTGTACTACTCCGCAGGAGAGACCACTGTGAGATGCAGGCCCTATCCGCTCAGGGCAGGCCAGGGTGTTGGAGGCTCCTGCCACATGAATGGCTAGGAGATCCGCCTCCAGGCTGCGCACGAGTGACCAAATGCGGAGAGCTCTTGCATAGAAGCATGGAGCGCTGCCCCGCCCTGGCGGTTCAGGTAGTACATGGTCGAGGTATTGTCCGCCTGGACTCGTACTCACTTGACCCCGGAGAAACGGAGCAAAGGCGGTGAGAGCTAGGCAGACCGCCGGCGCCCAGCAGGTTGATGTGGCATCGGACTCCCTGCGGGACCAGAGGCCATGCACTCGGTGTTCCCCAGATGGGCACCCCAACCCATCAGAGAGGCATCGGTCGATAGAGAGACCGCTGCTGGGCGGACAAACGGGATGCCCTCTGCCAGATGGAATGGAACGGTCCACCACTGGAGAGCTGCTCCCCATCTCCTGGTCACTATCACTAGCTGGTCCAAAGGATCGAGCGCCAGACCACCGCTGGCCAGTCCCCACTGAAGGGGGGGCGAATGTGCCAACGCGCCCAAAGGACCACGCTGGTACAGGCCGCCATGAGACCCAGGAGGCGAGAAGTCCCAGGTAGGAGTGCGATTGCCCAACCAGAAATGATTGGGCAAAGGAGCTAAGAACCTCGCCTTGTCCGCCGGAGCCGTGCTCTGGCTCAAGAGAGTCGAGTTCTGCCCCGATGAACAGGATCACTTGCTTCAGTCAGTTCCACTTGGCCTTGATGAGAAGGCCAACTTGAGAGCAAACCTGGAGGGCCAGATCTCTGGACCGCTCCACCTCCCATCTGCAGGGGGCTGTCAGCCAATCGCCCAGGTAAGGGTACACCGGACCTCGGGCGCCGCAGGAATGCTGTCACCACTGCCATGCATTTGGTGAAGACCCTGGGAGCTGGAGATAAGCCGAAGGGCAAGGGCTCGAACTCGAAGAGGGATCCTCCGCCGAAAGCGGAGGAATCTCCTGGCGACGGACGGATAGGGATGTGGAAAGAACGCGGCCCTGTAGGTCCAGAGAGCAGAACCACACGTGTTCCAGAGATGGTATTATCTGCACCAGAGTGACCATCCTGAAGGTTCGAGACCATAGGAACTTGTTCAGGTCGTGTAGGTCTGAGAATGGGGCGCCAGCCCCCGTCCATTTGGAACCAGGAAATACCTGGACACGAACCCTGGGTCTGCAAGGGGGTCCTCTACCTCCGTGATCACCTCCTTTGGAGGAGGAGCGATGTCGGCTCGGGCGAGCCAGTGAGGCTGCGGACCCCGAGGCCCCCGAGGTGCGATGGCTCGAAGGGCGGGGCCTGCCTCGAATTCCAGAGGTAGGCCTTTTCCCACCACCTCCAGTACCCACCTGTCCGTGGTAACAGCGGACCAGGCGGAAAGGAAGTGTCTGAGCCGTCCCCCCACGGGGGGAACCAGGGGTGAGGTGACAGGGATGGGGGGGACACCCCAGCCCGGCCACTGGGCAGGCTTGAGGTGGGACCGCCGAGGGACCCTGCCTTTACCCCCTGCTTCCTGTTGGAGGAAGCCGACGGCTTGGGTTTGGGATACTAAGCTCGAGCCTGCTGGCCCTGACGTTGTTGGGTCGGTGCGCCGGGCTTAGAAGGACTTAAAGGGCTTAGGCTGTGGCTTGCGTCTTTGTCCTCTGAGCAGAAGAGACCGGGTCCAAGGTAGCATTGGACTTCTCGATCCTCTGCAGGTGACCTTCCACCCCAGGGTCAAGAGGTCAGTCCTCAAAGGGACATCCGCCAACTTGTGCTGGGTATCCGAGGTAAAGGTGGATATCCTCAGCTAAGCCCGACGACGCATGGCCACTGCGGCGCCACAGACCTGGCACATGAGTCCCTGATGTCTAACGCAGTCTGAGCTGCTTTGGCCACTGCCCTGTTCCTGGTCCCACGCCTGCCTGACCGTAGTCTGCAGATTCATGGAAGATGACGGACAACCTCATCCAGGAGCCCAACAGGGCGTGAGAAAATGTGCCATGAGGATGGGCCAACTGGCCTGATGAAGGTCGAGAGAGGACGCAAGCAGACTTTTCGCCCGGCATAATCCAATTTCTTGGATTCCTTGTCGGAGGTTTGTCCATTCCTGGCGCTCCGCACGCCGAAAACGCTGTCGGTAACCAACCCCTCAGTCAGGGTGTTCAAAACCGGACAGGGAACTGTGACCGGATACTTCCTGGCCAACCTGGCCAGGCGAGGCAGGAAGCAGGACGCTGCCAAAGTTCCAAGGCGGACCCACTTCATGGCTTTCACCGAAAGGCCTCGGGGAATCCTCGGTCCAGAATCTCCGAGGGGATACCTGGCCCATTTTAGAAACGGGTTTGAGCTTCATCCCGTGGACTCCGAGATGAGTCGAAGCAATCCTAAGAAGGACTAAGGGCTATCGTCCATTGACTGTCCTTCCGACCCAAGTCTATGCGCTTGAGAAGAGGAGGAACTATCATCGACTCAGAAGAGTCCTCGGGCTGCCTCGGCCTGGAGCCACCTCCACCTGCCGAGGTTTGTCGGGAGTGAGACAGACAGCCTATGGGAAACCCTGGGCTGACCGAGAATTTTGGTCGGAGCCCCAACCAATGGCTGTGGAGGCGAGATTCCACCAGAATCGGTGGGGCAGCTTGAATTGGTCGAACAACCGCCTGAGAACAGGCCTCCTGACTACAACGAGGGGTTGTTTCGCTGCTCCAGTGACAGCCACTTAATGGCCGGAAGACGACTGGGCGGGCTTATTCCGGTCAAAATGAGCTGTTGCCACAAGAGTTCCTCAGATTTCGGGACGCATCCTGGCGCCAAGCCTCCCTTGTCCGGAGGAAGAGCGGTGGCGCCGACTCATGAAGCCGAGACCCAGACCGCCTATGGTGTGTGGATCGGTTGGACCATGAGGATGTCCGAGACCGAGTCTCGACTAGGCCGAGGAAGGCAAGCGAGAAGTGTCAGAAATCGGCACTTCGCCCGGACGATCCACCAAAGGCTCCGGAACCGGAGGTACAGACGAGCCGACGGATCCTCAACTCCCACCGGGGAACCGGGAGAGGGGATTCTCAGCTTCTCCAGTCTGTCAACCCGCCTAACGGTCGAGAAAATCTCGACCGGCCGACGGAGTCTCGGGTCAACTGGCCTGACGGGGACACCGTGAAGCCAGTGGCTGAAGCTGAGGGGTCTGATCAGGGTCGACTGTCGACAAGGAGGGGGATCTTTCCCGGCCCCAAGAGCGTCGACGGAGAGACTTACTTTTGCTCTTTTTGGACCTAGAAAGGTCCCGAAGAAGTTGGACCCTCACCTTTGGTCGAGAGGGTCAGACAAAGCTCCTTCAAAGAAGCCGAGTACGAGGCACCGAGAGAGAGCGGGACAAATGCCGCAGCCGAGGTAGAAGCGGCCCGCGCCGCCTCCTCTTCGAGGGCGATCATCTGCTCGAGCTGATCCGCCGAGCCCGCCGCCGCAGACACCGCCAATCGGGCCTCTTTAGATTTCACCGGTGGAATTCTTTTCTCAGGGCGCCCCAGTTGTAATCGGGCAGCACGGTCTTCAAGGACGAGGTCGTAAAAGGAAGAGCACAAGTCGCAGGCCGGGCGGGTCGTGCTCTGGGCCCAGGCAGTAGACGCACGTGGAGTGCGGATCCGCTCCAGACATCTTCATTCGGCAAGGGCACCTCTGAAAACCGGGAGTCGATTTGTCCATCGTAGCCGCTGAGGAGAAGAAGATCAAGTCTTTTAGCAAAAAATCTTTTGATTTTAGAACTTTGAAGAATTAGGAACCAGTCTTAAACGCAGCGCGCTATGAGGGAACCTGAGCTTCCAAGCGTAAGGAAGATCTACGCCATGGGGCGAGCCTGAGTTTTACCACCCGGTGGTGGGAGGAGCCAGCTTGAAGACCTTCCGCAAGATTTAAAGCGGCAAGGAACCTGCCAATAAGTGTGGATGAACAACATATCCATGTCCCTAGAATGTAGGAGTTCCTCCTGGACGGGCTGCCAGGAGCCATCGCCCAGGTAGGGGAAAACCTGAGTCTCTAAAGAACCAGGTGGGCCGCTACCACCCCAGGCATTTGATAAAGACTCGGGAGCCGAGGAAAGACCAAAAGAGAGTGCCCGAATTGGTAGTGGACCCCTGAACGCTTAACCTGAGGTACTTTCGTGCCGAAGGGCTTAATGGGGATGCAGGCACGCGATCCTGCATATCTAGTGCACAAAGCCATTGGCTCGGCCGAAGCAGGGGCAAAAGGGATTGAAGGGAGAGCATCCTGAACCTCTTGTACTCCACATACAGGTTCAGGGAGCTGAGATCGAGAATAGGTCTGAGAGCTCCAGTCTTCTTTGGTACAAGGAAAAAGTGGGAATAGTACCCCGTCCCATAGAGGTGGGGAGGGATGGGTTCTATAGCCTGTTTCGCAAGAAGCGCTGAGATCTCTTCCCTGACCAAATGAAGGTGGTCCCTTGAGTAAGTGGAGTTCAGAGGGGGTGACGTGGAGGTTTCTGTAGAAACTCTATGGAGTGCCCCTCTGCTATGATCTGAAGCACCCATGAATCCGAAGTTATCCTCTCCCAGCCCGGAAGGTGGAGGGAGAACCTCCCTCCTACCGGTTCCTCCGGGGCGTCTGGAGGCGGTGGGAGAGGAAAGGAGTCAGATGGTGTGAGGCAGCGCCGCAGCTGGGGCACCCGTTGCTTTTTTGGGCGGCGGGGGCCTGGCAGCTGTGGGGGCCCGACGTTTAGTGGCCCACCTTCCCTGAGGTTTCGCTTGAGGCCAGCTGCGTCTGCGAAACGGACGGCGCTGTGGGGGATGGGGACGGTACACAGAATCAACGGATTTAAGGGCCGTCCCCTTCTCCTGCAAATCAGTGATGATGTCCTTGACATCACCACCAAAAAGCACAGAACCTCTGAAAGGTGCTTCTTGGATGGCTGACTGCACCTCCGGGACCAAACCTGACACACGGAGCTATGCGTGACGCCGAAGACTTACGGTGAACACAGAGCTCCGTCCTGCGGTGTCCACTGCATCGTAGGTCGTCCTCAGAATGTGACGACTGGCCAAACGAGCAGAACGGACCAGGTCGGCCAACTCCTGCTTGAGTTGAGAGTCAGGCAGAGAGTCAATCTTGGATTCCGCCTGGGTAAGGACGGCCTTCTGGTAATCCCCCATATGTGCAACACAGTTCAGGGCCCAAATCCCCAGTGTGGAAGAAGCATAGATCTTCCTTCCATACTGATCCAGAAGGCGAAATTCCTTATCCGGGGGAGATGAGCTCAAGTGCTTCGGATGAGCTGACCGGCCGTGAGCGAC
The DNA here is from genome assembly GCA_016271365.2 of Neoceratodus forsteri. Taxonomy (NCBI): domain Eukaryota; kingdom Metazoa; phylum Chordata; order Ceratodontiformes; family Ceratodontidae; genus Neoceratodus; species Neoceratodus forsteri. Next base: position 149,938,922 of record CM028131.1, on the reverse strand, counting down.
GCTAATCACAACCAAGTCTGCGCGGGGGTGAGAGTCTAAAAAGTCTACACCCTCCAGAGCCTGGTATAGCCTGTTCGACTTCCTGGGAAGTGGGGCTAAAGCCGGCGGTTGTTCCAAATGGTGGAAACAAGGTGGGCGTGAGGCTCAACCAGGGTGGCACTAAGGTAGGGAGCTGCAGGGGCAAGTCCAGATGCTCGGGCGAGTTTTACCTGCTGAGGATCTGGTTCTAAGGAATGCCACTGATGAATTTCCTGGATCTTTCTGAGCAACTCCATGAAGGAAGGATCCTCTGGAGGAGATTTCGAGGAGTCCTCGCCGGGTTTGGATGGAGAGCGTGGCTCGTCGTCTTTCTCGAACCTCCATCGAGGCCTCTGAGGAGTCCGAGAGAAGCGGAGAAGAGTCTGGAAGAGAGACAAGACTCCCTAACTCGCCTAGGGGAGGAACGGGCCCTTGGGAGGGATTCCAACCGCAGGTCCTGCTCTCTCTGATCCCGAGGGAAAGCCCGGGAACTGAGGTGGTGAGGGAGTGTGCCGCCTGGGGCGACGTGGAGCTAGGGGTGGCATCATCGCCAGAAGATGGTTTTATTTCTTGGTGAGCTGAGCCTGGCCTCAGCCCACCAAGAAGCAAGAGTCTTCTGCAGATCCACCGCCACCTAGGGGCGGTGGAGGAGGAGGAGGAGGGGGATATTGTACGGAGGAAACTGTAGGGGAGTATCCGTAATCTCGCCGCGGTATCCCGAGTCGGGTACTGTGGCGTCAAGGAGTCGGCACCGGATATGGCAGCGCAGGATACTGCGGACCTGGGAAAACCAGCGTCGGATACGACAGCGGATACCCAGGCGCTGGAGGAGCTGCCGGAGCAGACGGCCCAGCCGGGTACTCCACGGGCGGATGAGCCGGGATAGGCCCATGGGGTGGAGGGCCCAAAGGAAGAGGAAAATCCCCCGCCGGCGGAGGGGCCGGGTGTTGGAACCGTGTCGGAGGAGCCGGCGCTGGGGCCGCGCATATCCGCTCTGGGAAGAGGATCGGACGTAGCCCATGGTCCTGAGCCTCGCCCGGGACGGGGAGGGGAATCCTGGGTCAAGCAGGGGGACTGGGGCTCCTGACGGGCAGCGAAGGCTGCAGAGAGCCTGGAACGACAGAAGTAAAGTTCCGGTCAGAGGCTCAGAGGCTCGGCGCACGCCGGAAGATCCGACGGTGGCTTATGGGCTTAGTCCCGTGGACGCCAGAGAGCCGCGCGTGGCTTCGAGGTCCTCATCGGAGGCGGCCGAGAATGAGAGGAGGCCCGGTCCGAGGGAGACGCTGCCGAGTGCCGCCACCAAGGGTCGAAAGGTTCAGAGGTCTTCTTCTAGCGCACGCCAGAGGGGCCGACGCCTGATTAAGGGAGGTGCCCGCGACTGTAGGGCCGTGAGTCTGCGGCAGTACTGGGGGCTGGAGTCTCCTTTTCGCCCAGAGATGCCCAGCGGCTCAAAACTCGAACTCAGAGGGTCGATCTCTCCAAAGCCTTGGAGGCTGCCGCCGGGCTTATCCCCGAGGGGATATTACTTGCCCGCGACCGCAGGAGTCGCGGAAGAGGAGGCCTTCTCCCGTGCCTTCTTCTTATCCCGCTTTTTGTGCTCTTCAGGGGAGTCGACGCCCGTCAAGTTTTCAGCTCTTTCTCCATCGCAGACATCTTCTTTGAGGAGATGGGCTTCGAGGACTGTTACGCCGCCTGCCGCGGCCGGGCCTAGGCAGCAGCTGAGGAGTGGCAGTCTTGTGAGCAGCTACGCCGCACAGTTGCACTTATTCTTTGGGACGACATATACTGACGCTTCACCTGACGTAAAGAGTAAAATTCTGAAACTAATCGGAAAAAACGGGCAACAGGACTGAGCGATAAGAAATCAATCGCCGCACGAGCTGGACGGCGAAAGAACTGGAAGGCGGCCCGGGACCGCCTTTATACCAATTCGCTTGATGCCGGTCACCTGATCGGGGCGGTCCGCCAGGACCGCTAGCTAGAAATTTTTCCGGGGTCCAGTCGCCGTCCGCGCCAGACCTATATGTAATTACCGACTGCAAGAGCCCTCTCGAAGTAAGATCTTCCTTGCCCTTTTTCAAACCAGTATTTAAAGGAAACCTGTGCCTGATACAGAAACTAAGTGCTACCAACTCTGCTTTTAGTTAATAGCACTCGTTCGCATAACCTGCATGCACAAAGTCGACTGGTGTGCATGAGATGATCACAGGCAAGCCTGTGGCCAGGACAGTAGGCACTGTTATTACACAAAATAATACTACGTATAAAAGGTAATTAAGAATTTTATTCATTTCTAAAAGCCCTAATCGGGCATTTCTGCAGCACCAGCTGCAGTTTCTGCATTACACGCAGTTTTTCTTTAACACTGCTCCCTGCTCCATTTTTATGACCTGCTTACATCTGTATCTGCAAAGCTCTCATTTAAGCTTAGTATGCCTTTCCTGGTCCAAAAATTACAAATAAATAAAATGTAATACCTAGCACTAAAGGGAAATGGAAAAAACGGGAGATCAACAGCCCACTCAGCAAAATACAGAGAGCTGCCAGGCGCTACAAAAATCAAATCAAACTTTATTTGTAACTGGCAAGATGATCAGGCAGAGATCTATAAAGCAAACAGAGTACTCGCCAGGCTGCCAGAACTGATGGACTCAGGACCCCGGTTCATTATTTTTAAGGTTCCCGTAGCTAAACAAGTAAAACTCAGCTGCTGGTGCTAATCTCCACAGGAACAAAAAAAAAAAACAACTGTCTCACTCTAAACAAGGAACTATTAAACTACAGCTACAATCAGCTCCCACTGATGTACATAAAGAGGGAAAGAACTGAACCATTGCTGTGGTATTAGACTTCGCAATAATCATTCCAAGCCACAGCAGCATCGCACCATTCCAAACAGGAACCTCAGCTGCCCTGCTCTGAAGGCTCCAACCTCATTAGTAATTTGTTTTCCACAGTCACTTATTAATCAAGTTAAGTGATGACAGTGATAGAGATTTAAAAACACACACACACATCTTTTCCCAAGCAAACACAAACACTTCCTGCAGTTAAGTATAGGGAAGCTCGGGGGGGGGGGGAATCAATCACATCCTAGTCACCCCCCACCCCATGCGCTGTCAGCACACACTTGCCTTCAGTAGCAGCATCCTCCCCTGCTGACACGGGGAGATGATGCCACTCTCTGCTAATCTCCAGCTCACTAACCTTGCAGCTCAGCAGTGCTGATAATGACAATTCAGGGACACTCTGGGGGCTAAAGGGGAGTCCTTCTCCAAGGGGCAAGCAACCTCCAAGTCATCGGAGTAATATTCTCCACAGTCCTAAAATAACTGTGCCATTAACAAGTCATTGCAGGCTCATCTAGGATAAACCCAGAATTAAGATTTTGAGAAACAAAGCCAGCATACTGTTCAAAGAGGTCTGGGGCACTAATGTACCACACAGGCTGTTTCTTTAATATGAGCAGTCAACACAATGATGTGCAAAGCCTCGAAAGCAAAGTACCAGGGGGAGGGAGGCAAGCTTCAGTAAATATTAAACCCAGCTACAGTGCTGCACTGCCACACTTCAGCTACACACAATAATTCATCTTCAACATCACAATTAGGAGTGCATGGATAAATGCTCATGTTGCATCAAATTAGATATAATTAGATTCCTAGAGTACAGGGATTAGAAAACGGTGACAGTGAGAGATGAGATAGTTAAAAAGTGGGACAATACCCCCCCCCCCCAAAAAAACTAGCCCCCTCAACTAAAGGTCCTCACAGTACAACTATGACCAGTGTATCAGCTCAGATCTTGTTAATTTCCTCACATTTCTTCTGCAGACAATTATAATCTTATTTCATCTGTTCCAACAGGTAACATTTAAGAGCTGATAAGCAGAACTTCACTACTAACCCTAGCCCCACAACACCTAACAACCCATGCATTTTTTTTCCCTTATATATTTTATGGTATTTTTCGTTTTCTCCCCGAAACCCGTCCCCCTTTCCTTGGATGTAAGCGCGCATGTGGAGGCATGCGCATGCCGCATCTTGAGGCATCTGCCTGCTACATGTTGCCCCCTCCGCCTATGCTGACCACCCTGCCTCCACCTGGTGGCAATGGGACTACGGCGGGGGAGGGGTGGCAACCACTCCAGGAGAGGACAGCTGCCTTCCAGCTGCTCAATCCTGCTCGATCCAACCCCCTGCCAGCTCCCCGGCGACCTGAGTCTGTTCCGCACCCAGTGCCCGCCGTGTGGTCGGGCAAGGTGCCCAGCGCCTCAGACCTCAGCACCACCGGGCCAGCCACAACCCACCCATTGTAAGGAAGCCTGGAGTGTGTATACTAAATGCAATTTGTGATAACATGATAATGAATAACTACAACTAAGTGACACTTCTGTATAGTAAAGTGAGATTCTGCCCCCCCACCACATAATAAGATAATCATCAGACTTGGCCAAATATGAAAGGTGAGCATCAAGTAACAATGCGTGAAAGATGGCACGGCACTCTAACTCTCCTAAAGGAAATGTGATAAATTTTAACCGATTAGTGCACCTTACAAGCAAGTAAAGTATGTGCCACTTATACCGTACACATTTAGTACAGACAGACGGTTTTACCGGACAAAATCTTAAATCCCAACCCACTGCCGTAGGGGGATCATTATAAAGCCTACTGGCAGGCCGGATTAAGCCCAGCTGCTGTACTGGATGCCAGAGCAGGTTAAAAGTGTATAATTAATCTTCCAACAGGTCTGCTGCTGTGGAGGTGCTAATGGGCCTCCGTGGGAATGCCTGACTGCTAACAAGGGGCTAGGTGGTGGTTCATTAGCTGGCTAATCAGCTGTCCCTCTCCCCTTTCCTCCCCGACACCCAAGCAAAAAGCAAAGACAGAAGCACACCAGACTCCCTCCCCTCCCCCCCAAAAGCAAATGGGAAAAAGATACAGTAAGATAAAAATAGGCTACTTGTCTGTAACCTTCCTTCCAGGAGTGCTATATAGTTCACATCCACATACTGGCAGTTACACCAGAAGTGCTAATTCGTTGGAATGTCTTTAAGCTAGGCTCCTCATATCAGCCAAGCAGTATATCCTCCAGTTCCACCCCACAAAGTCAGATCTTGCACACTGGAAGCAGAGATCTATGTACCCCTGCCAGGGGAGGTCGGATGAGGATGTGAACCATACAACACTCCTACAGCTACAGTTACAGGTGAGTAACATATATTTCTAGGAGCATGGATATGGTTCACTCATCCAAACAACGGCAGACTTCCAGCTGTTCTCGGGAAGGATGGGGCAAGGCACGAATCCCTAGTTGGCAAACAGGGATTGGAGAAGTAGCATACCGTCGAGACTCCAGGTCGATGCTGTAATGGGAGTTGAAGGTGTGTGCTGACTTCCAGATGGCCAGCCCTGCAAATCTCCTGGATAGGGATGTCATTGGAAGCAGCCACTGAGGCAGTGGTATGTCTGGTGAAATGAGCCATACGCCATAGAGGAGGCTCCCTACCAGCCAACCTATAGCAGAGGTTAATGCAGGATGTAATTTACCTGCCAATTGTCTGCTTTGCTGCAGGTCTGGCAGGCACTGCTTCAGCATATGTGACGAACAGCTGGCAAGCCTCACCCCAAAGTCTGCCGTGCACTCTACATAATAGAACACCCACTGCAGTTCCAGAGTATGGAGTCTGCAGTCAGCCTCCAAAGACGGGTTTGTAAAACATACAGGAATGTTCATCACCTAGTTAAGGCAGAACTCAGAGGAGCAGACTCTGATAAGATGGCCAGCAGAGTTATGCTAACCCCGGCAAGAAGAAATACAGGTGAGGGGGTACAGGCAAAGTGGGCAAGCATTAAGGATGCAACACTTGAAGCGACATCCCATTGTGTTAGAAAGCAAGAGCAAAAGAAGAAGGAAACCACTTTGGTTCTCAAGAACAGTAGCAGAAAAAGGTCAGAGCCAAAAGGCTGGCCTTCAGGAAATATAAGGAAACGCAGCAGGACGAAGATAGGGAGGCATCCCAAACTTTCCTAAGGGAAGCAGGGAAGGCAGTAAGGCAGGCAAAGGCCCAAACCGAGGAAACACTAGCACGGACAGTAAAAGAAGGTGACAAGACTTTCTATAGATATATTAGTTAAAGGAGAAAGTCCAGCAGGGGTATTGCTAAGATCAAAGAGGGAGTGTGAGGAGGAGGAGGACCAAGTAAAGGCATGTATCCTAAATAGATACTTCTGCTCAGTATTTACTGAGGAAAAGGTAGGGCAGGGCCCACAGCTCAGCACCATGGACACAGGGGGGAGGGAGGTGTGTGCACTAGTCCCTTCACAAAAGAAAGGGTCCTACAAGAGCTCGCTAAGCTCAGGGTGGACAAGGCAATGGGACCTGATGGCATACATACCAGGGTACTAAAGGAGCTAAGGGCAGAGCCACTATCAGAACTGTTTAGTGAGTCTCTGAGCATAGCAGCAGTCCTAGAAGACTGGAGAAGGGCTCATGTGATCCCGCTCCACAAGAGTGGTAGCAGGGAGAAAGCAGAGAACTACAGACCAGTCAGTCTTACCTCAGTAGTGGGCAAAATTATGGAGGCACTCCTTAAGGAAAGGATAGTGCAACAACTGGAATCCATAGGAGCACAGGCTCTAAAACAGCATGGGTTTACAACAGGAAGGTCCTGTCAAACTAATCTCATAGATTCATTTGACTGAGTAACCAGAATGGTGGACCAAGGGACAGCAGTGGATGTCGCCTACCTTGACTTCAGCAAAGCTTTCGATACTGTTCCACATAGAAGACTGATTAATAAGCTGGGTAGGCTCGGGCTGGGTCAGAAGTTGGTCAACTGGGTGGCAAACTGGTTGGCGGGCAGAAAACAGAGTGGTGGTAAACAGTATACAGTCAGAAGAGATGCAAGTCACAAGTGGGTTAACTTCAGGGATCAGTCCTGGGGCCAGTCCTCTTCAATATCTTCATCAGTGACATTGCAGATGGACTGGAGGGTAAGGTTTGTCTGTTTGCAGATGACACCAAGATCTGCAACAGAGGAGATGATCCAGATGGGGTGGTCAGAATGAGAAGAGATCTGGATAAACTGGCAAAATGTTCGGAAGAGTGGCAATTGGCATTTAACGCAAAGAAGTGCAAAATCATGCACATAGGGAAGAGAAACCCTGAAGTCACCTATAGGTCGGGAGGGGAGTTGCTGGCAATCACAAGGGAAGAAAGAGACTTAGGCATCATCATCACAGATGACCTGAAATCATCCAAGCAGACCACTAAAGCAGTAGGTAAAGATAGAGGGATGTTGGGGTGTATTAGTAGGGGTATCACAAGTCATAAGAGGGAGGTAATAATCCTTCTTTACAAGACACTGGTTAGGCACTATCTGGAGTACTGCGTGCAGTACTGGAGGCCGCACCTGCACAAGGACATTAACAAAATGGAGGCAGTCCAGAGACGGGCAACCAAAATGGTGCAGGGACTGCATCAGAAAACATATGAGGACAGATTAATGGAGCTCAATATGTATTACCCTAGTACAAAGGAGGAGAGAGGTGATATGATCGAAACATTCAAACATCTTAAGGGCATTAATAAGGTGAAAGAGTCTAACATGTTTCAATATAAGAAAAATAGCAGGACAAGAGGACACAGCATGAGATTAGAGGGAGGTCGATTAAGGGGGAATGTGAGGAAGTTCTTTTTCACAGAAAGGGTGGTGGATGCATGGAATGGCCTACCTCAGGAAGTGGTGGATATAAATACAGTGCAGGGCTTCAAACAGGCATGAGACAGGCATAAGGGAGCAATAAAGATGAGTATGAATAGATAGGCCATTGACAGAGTACAGGCCTATGGCACATTCATAAGGTAGAAAAAATGGGCAGACTGGATGGGCCTTGTGGTCCTTATCTGCCGCCATCTTCTATGTAACTCTGAGGCAACCTTCGGAAGGAAATTCAGATGGGGGCGAAGGGCTACCTTGTCCCTGTGGAAGAACAGATATGGAAATTCCACCAAGAGTGCCTGGAGATTACTGATCCTTCTGACCAATGTGATAGCCACCAAGAAGGACTTCTTCCACAACAAGTGTGACATCTCACACCTGTACATAGGCTCAAAAGGCTGGCCCATAAGCATAGCCAATACCAGCAATAAATTCCAAGGTGGAGGAGGTTCACGCACCAGAGGGGACAGGTGGTCCAAACCTTTAAAAAAGGGCCTGACCACCTTTTATTGGGCCACTGTTGGCATACCAGCCCACATCTGGCATGCAGAGATGGCAGCGAGGTGCATCTTTAGGGTCCTCACTCACAGCCCCAGCTGGGAGAGGGACCAGAGGTACTTAAGGATACTAGCCCTCAGGCAGGCAAAAGGATCAAGCTCCTTGCCCTGACATCAAACAGAAAAGCTTTTCCATTTTAATGGAGTAGTGCTAGTGAGTCAAGACCCAAAGCCTGGAACTCTAGCCATTCAGGAACCAGGCTGTTAGGTGCAGGGACTGAAGGTCCAAATGCAGGACCTTCCCCTGTTCTCTGATCAGCAGATCCGGGTGAAGAGGCAGGCGCTACGGAGGTCTGTTTCTGAGACTGATGAGATCCGGGTACCAGAACTAGTACGACCAGCCCAGAGTTATCAGGATCATCCACACCTTCCGGGCCTTGACCAACACCTTGTGGAGCAAGGGAATGGAGGAAAGGTGTACAAGGAGCCTAGGGTCCAGGGTCTCATAAAGGCATCCCCACCGATGTGTCACACTGTGGGGGGCAGGCACAAAACAGTCTCAGTTTGGCATTCTCCAAGGAGGCAAATAAGTCCACCAGAGGTGCGCCCACCTGGGAAAACAGGTGATTTACCACCTCCTGACACAGAAACCACTCATGCGACATCTCATCCACCCGGCTGAAAGCATCTGCCAGCTGAATGTCCACTCCCGTGACACGGACTGTCAGGAGATCTGCATCCAGGCTGCGAATAAGGGGTCCAGGTGTGGATGGCCTCCTGACAGAAGGGAAAGGAGTGCATGTTGTTCAGGTTGAACATGGCCAGGGTGTTCTCCATCTGCACTTGCATGACCTGACCCCTCAATAGGGAAGCACATTTCATCAGAGCTAGCTGCATTGCACGGAGCTCCAGCACGCTGATGTGGCAACGAGACTCCCCGGGCACCCAGAAACGTGAGCCCTGTGGTCTCCCAAGGGCGCTCCCCACCCCTCCAGAAGTACATCCGTCATGCGAGAGACGTTCGATTCTGGGAAGACAAATGGAACTCCTTCCTCCAGATGTTTTGGTATCAGCCACCAATGGATGGCGTCCCACATCGGCTGGGTCACTGTGACTGGCTGGTCCAAATGTCCTAGGTGCTGGGATCACTGACGGCCCAACTCCCACTGCAGGTGCCCCATCCGCCAGCAGGTTCAACCAGACCACGCTGGTGCAGAATACCATGTACCCCAGCAGTTGCAGAAAGTCCCGGGCAGGGCAGGAGCACCCAATCTGAAATGATCGGGCAAAGGAGGTAAGGTCTAGTGTCTAGTCTGTAGGGAGGCGGGCCTCTGCACGTAGGGAGTTTATCTCGACGCCAATTAATTTAATCACCTGCAAGGGGATCAGTCTGGACTTGGCTGGGTTGACCAAGAGCCCCAAGTCTCTGCAGGTCTGGAGGGCCAGATCCCTGGACTGCTTCATGGCCTCCTTGGATGGCCCGGCTATCAGCCAGTCATCCAGGTAAGGGTAAACCCTGTATCCCTTGTGCCACAGGAAGGCTGCGACCACTGCCATGCACTTGGTAAAGACCCTGAGTGCGGAAGAGAGGCCAATTGGTATGACCTGGAATAGATAAGAGCACCCCTTCTGCATAGAACCAGAGGTATCACCAGTGGGACAAATGGACTGGGATGTGAAAGAATGTGTCCTGGAGCTCCTGGGAGCAGAATCACATGCCTTGCTGTAGGGATGGTGTTGTTTTGTTCAGAGTGACCATCCGAAACTTGTGCTTCCACATGAACTGGTTTAAATTGTGCATATCCAGTATGGGGTTCCAGCCCCATCCATTTTGGGACCAGGAAGTACCTGGACACATACCCCTGACTTGCCAGGGCATATGGGACATAGGCTATGGATCCTTCTGCAAGCAGCTGAGCAATGTCCTCTCTGAGGCCGGATATTATGTCCTACGACATCAAGGGCTCCCTTGGAGCATGGGATCAGTAAGGTGAAAGATCCTCGAAATTAAGAGGCAACCTTCTGCCTACCACCTCAAGAACCCACTTGCATGTAACAATGACGAACCAGTGTGGCCAGAAGTGGCAAAGCTGACCCTCCACAGGGAGCATGGTCAGGGACTGGACAGGCAGGAGGCAGACACCCCCAACCCATCACTGGGTAGCTCTGGAGGGGGCACCGGCCACTGGGGCCGGAGGGGCACCATTTCCCCTACCCCTGCCTCTTTTTGGCCACTAGCCAGAGAACTTGGCCTTGGGGCGCCAGGCTTTGTATTGCTCCTGCTGGGGCTGCTGATAAAGCTGCTGAGGCTGAAAGAATTGAAACTGAAAGGCCTTATTTTTCAGTTTCTGGGCCTTCAAGTCCTTTCAGGATGAAACCACAGAGTCCAGGTTGACACTAGACTTCTCAATCCAAGTGAGATGACCATCCAACCTCTGGGCCAAAAGGATCAGTGCCCAACAAAGGGGCATTGGCTAGCTTATGTGGCGTGTCCACCATAAAGGTGGAGAACCTTAGCCAGGTCCTACAATCCATCATGATGGCTGCTACCATGCCACGGGCACAGAATTCACCCATGTCCAAGGCCATCTGATGTTTAGCCAGCACTTGACCCTGATCTTTGACCACTCTCCCAAGCAACTGCTTCGGCATAGTTTGCCAGATGGAGACATAGTCCCAAAATAGCCTCTGCTTTGGGAAAGGCAACCCCTGGGGATTCATCCCCATCTGGATGCTAATAAAAGGGTACTCACCTGTTATTTGAATAGGCACCAGAGGGTCATTCTCGGACTCAGACACAAGTTGAAGAAGAGCCCCAAAACACCGGCCCATGGTCGGTGGTCAGGTCCACGACTGAGTCCCCGTCAAAGGTACGTGTCCTCTATGACTACATGGAGGAACCATAAGAGTCATCCAAACATTCATTAAAAATGGCCCTTGGCCACTTACTACCGTGAATTACCCTAAAGTCATCAGACTGGGTGATTTCCACAACCAGCCAGCCTGGCAAGCCAGTTGCAGCCTGGGAGTCCTTGGCTGGGGCTCCCCGCACAGGCTGTGGTGGAGGCAGTTCTACCAACAGGGATGGAGAGACTGGTGTCAGTTACAACAGTCTTGGAAGGACTGTCATGGGCTTGATTGGCACTGGCCAGGCAACCCCAGGAGTTGGGGGTAGAGCCCTGCCCTGCCAAGACCAACTGCTGCCATAGGAGTTCCTTATAGTGCCACTGCACACATCGGTGGAGTGACTCATCATCTGAAGATGAGGAGGATGAGTAATGTCAACGGCAGTGCCTCCCAGTCACGCAGCGCTAAAAGTACCTTGACCATCGACCAGGAGGCTGATGCTGAGGAGAAGCCACCATTGACGCCGTATAAATATCGTGCACCAGCTTTGGTGGAACGACTGCTGGTGGAGGTTGTTCCCAGGTGGCAGCAGCTGGGGACTCTGACTGCTCCACATCCTCCTGGGTGAGGATCAGGAACACCAGTGTCTTGGGAGACCGACTCCTCGTTGACATCCTCCAACAAAAGGTCGACCGGGTTGAGGAAAATCTTGACCGACTGGTTGACAGTTGTCGAAGCTAGTGACCCTTCCACAAAAAATACCCAACTAATTTTGGCTCAGCCGAAGTCAGGTGCTTGACAGGCTTCGGGAGCAGGAGGAGTGTGATTTCTCTCCTGGTTCTATGACTGATGGAGGTCCTTTTTGTGCTTTTTACAGTGGCAGGCGGGGCTCTCCCCAAAGGTCGGACATGCCCGACACATCTCTCTTAACTCTCCAGTGAGGGACGCTCATCCCGGCCAGAAGCAGCGCCGAGTCAGATGAGGTGTCCACTGCGGCCTTTTCCACCGTTTCTTCCATGGCACGAGTTGAGCTGTGCATTTGCCAGCGCAGAAGCCACCTTTCGACCCTGAGATCACAGGTTAGGACTTCGGCCGGCCAATGAGAATATGAGCCTTGTGATTCTCCCGAGAGGATATGAGCATCATCTGGCACAAGTCACAACCCTTGAGATTGTGTGCCATCCCAAAGCAATAGAGCCACGACACACGTAGGTCCGTCTGCAACATCTTCTGTTGGCACCCGACACACTGCTTGGTGCCGGGAGCTGGCTTTGCTTCTTCACGTTCCATCTTCCATTGCCTGAGGCTTGAGGAGAACTAAGGAATATCGCGCATTATACAATGGCAAGAAAATTTCCTGGACTCTGATTGGCCAGTGTGTGCCTGAGACAGTGATGTTATTATACAACAACATCAATGTATGGATTTGGCAGATGATGCCCACTTATATTTTTCAGAAACAAAGATATCTTGCCACACTAAAAATCTACTAAAACGTTTTTACATTTTTTTTTTATTTTGTATAGCATCGAGCTATTGTATAATTGCAATAAGGCACTCCAAGGTGTGTATTGTGTAATGCGTCCTCCTGGGGTGGTAGGAAGCACATTCGGCTTCACGTCGTGCTTCAACCCACCTAGGAGTAGCTGACTCTGCGATAACACACACCTATCGTCTGCTATTATTAAATATCAATTTACTAAGACAAAAACCAAGTCTGCAATGGCGCATTTTAGGCTCTACAACACCCAGAGCTGCAAAGGTGGAGACTGAACTCTTCCAGCGGGAGATATGTCACCACGGGATGAAGCCAGAGGATATACCACCCGGATGGTGTGAGGAGCTTAGCTTAAACAAATTCTGACGAATCAGCACTTCTGGCGGAACTGCCATTGTGTGGCCCATATCCATGCTCCTAGAAAATTGAATTTTGCAACTCATAGCTAGATTTTTCAGGATTGTAAGCTAACAGGACAGACTTGAGCACACCAGACTACAGGGAGAAGGCAGAAGATGGGCGGCTTGCACTTCACGCAGGTTTTTCGTGGTGAGAACAGATTTGATCAGTCAGTTTCAGAACCCTGGGGCCCGATGTTCAAACATTTGCGCAGGCGCTAACAAGTCTTTGCCTGCGCAAACCCGTTTGCGCTGGATCCCATATTCAAAAGGGGCTTTTGCACAGGCAAAGAGGTCAATGCACACACAAAACAATGTATACATGTGGAGCATGGGAGAACATGGACATGAATAGCTGAGCAGCCCCATATTCAGCCGCTTTGTGCTGTGCAAAAGGGGTTAGTGCAGTCCTTTTGTGTAGCACAAATACCACCAAATAAGACCCTAACTTATTCCGGGCAACCCTAGCAGCTGCTGGAGGTAATGTAGCCAACTAGCTGTTTGGACACTGGGAGAGCACCCCCTCTCCCCCCCGATCGTCAGCCTGTAGTAACAATTAAAACCCTCCCTGATGCTAGTGGTTGCCCCCTGCCTCCGGTAGCCAGCCCTATATTAAAAACAAAACCTCCCTGATGCCTAGTGGTCCCCCGATCACCAACCCGTAGTAAACATCAAAACCCTTGCTGGTGATAGTGGTCCCCCCTCCCTCTGGTTGCCAGCCTGGCGTAAACATGAAAACCCTCACATCACCCTGTCCCATACACAAGACATCGCCCCCTGCCTGGACATATGGAGATGGCCAGGGAGGTGAGAAAACAGCCATTTCACATTATAATGCCCACCCGCACACTGAGGATACTGGTAAGGTGACTGGGAGGGGGATGTTCAGTGCTGCAGTGGGTGGAGGGTGCTAGATGCCAGGGAGTACTGAACTGCAACAGGAAGTACCATGGATCAGTACCTAGGGGATCAGTAGAAGCCAGGGTGAGTTTTAACTTCTACCATGGGCTGGTGATCGGGGGAGGTGTCCACTAGGCACCAGGGAGGGTTTTCATGTTTACTATGGGCTGGTGATTGGAGGGAGGAGACCACTAGCACCAGGGAGGGTTTCAATGTTTCAATGGGCTGGCGATTGGGGGCGGGGAGAGAGACACTAGGCACCAGAGATATCTATACATCTGTGACCGGGATACGGGGGGGGGCAGCGGCACTCGCCTCGCTACTTGTGCAAATGAGCCCATAATGGGCATGCAAATGGCCTCTTAGCACTTTGCATTCCCAATGGGCTCATCTGCATGGGTCCTTTGAATACTGCAGATAATGCTCCAGCACTACCCACTCTGGCAGCATACTTCGGGATCCATGAAGAGGCAGTGTTACTTGACTTAGCACTATGACGACATGGCCCGAGCTATTCGACTGAATATAGCATCCTTTGGCTCCCGGGCAATCGCAAGACACAGAGCAAAGTTCTGCGCTATTTTGAATATCGGGTCCCTGGAGCTTACGGAGACACAGTGTACACTTTGGAGTGCTGTATCACAGTGGGAGGCAATATGAATACAAATGCTGTGGTTGAGCAGAGTGTCTGCAAAGCAGACGCCTTTCAGCAGTTTTAGTTGCTGTGCCCTCTAACCATGTGTCAGCATGCAGCATCGAAAGTAAGTGTATTTTTATTTATTGTATCTGAAAGTGCTACATCAGGTAGGCAGGAGGGCATCAAAATACCGTAACATGCTGTAAGTGAAGCGGGTAGGTGGGCAGTTAGCAAAAATAAGTTTCTAAGACACAGCAAGGTATACAGAAGTGGCTGCAACAAAAAAAGACCCCTTTCAATATCTCTGACAGCCACTATAATGAACTAAGGTGCTCAACATAGACTAACCCATTACAAGTGACTTGTATAATCTATTTATTAAATGTGATGGGAAACACTTTACTACACCTCTGAACTTACCTTGTCCTTTTAGTGTAATATTTTAATGTTTGACTTTTTGTTAAATTAATAATCTAATTTTTGTTGTTTTGTAATTACCTTATATCCCTCTCTCCTCAGGAGTTGCAACTCTCTTTTCCTACTGCCTGACGCCATTCAGATGAATGGCACAGAATAGTGTTCCTGATGTCACAGAATGTCTTAGACATACGTAAAGAAACCACAGTTGCTGGTGAGGGAAGTGGGATTCTAAGCTCTAAGGGCACCCCAAACCTAGATTATTTATATATCAAAAATTGGTCAAAGCATACCAGAATATATGACTGACATGAAAAGGAAGATGGAAGGGCTGTTAACTATGAAAAATCATTTCCTATCTCCTTTAAAAAAAATATTTCGTTCATAACTCCAGAATCTTTCTGAATTTATGGAGGGAATATACTGAACAAGACAATTAGGAGCACTGATTAACTGCTATTTACATTTAAACAGCTGTACATGACAATGGTGAAAAGTCGGAGCTATACTTTATTTTATTTTAGATTGCCCCTTGGTATCTCCCAACTTGCATGATATCTTTTCCCCCACACGTTGAGTCTTCTTTATGGGGCAAAAAGTATACAGAAACAGAGGGCAACATCGATGAAAATACGGTTTGTGCCATATTAAAAGCAGTGCTCTTTTTATTATTTCAAATGTGAAATATAGTGCTACCGCACACTCAAAATGGGGAAAGAAGGGTATCATAGAAGTAAGACGACAAGGGGCACTCTAAAACGGAATGAAATAATGTAGGGCAATATTTTCACTGCTATCATGCCCTGCTGCTTTAATTTTCATAAGCAAAAGAAATAAAAAGGAAAATGCAGGTTCTGTAACTTTAAAGAAAAACAACACTACCTGAACAAATCAGCCCAAAAAGATACAGGTGGCAGAACGACCCACACCTAAAAGCATGTATAAAGTAACTGAAATTGTTTTTTTTTTTTTTTTTTTAATTTTTTTATTAATTGAAATGGGGGGAAGTCACACATTACCTCAGGGAGTATCTTGTGCATGAAATTTAATATGAATTCCTAATATCTACTGATTAATTAACTGAGGTAAAGTAACTGTGCAACGTGGGGGAATCCTCACCATTCCATTGTGAGTCCCTATATAATCTGACTATACTTAAGCTAGTCGTCAACCAGATTCGTCATTATTTAGTTGCTTAAATGTTTCACCAAGTGGAGCAGATTCAGCTGTGAAACCATACATTTCCTGATGTGTCGGTGGGGGGGTTGGGGAGTTATGCAGTGCGGAAAAACAAATGTAGTTAAAGGTACAGAAACATACAATGAAATTAATGGTGAGGAGAAATAAAAGAAAAAATTACTCACCTTAGTAATTGCTTTTCTTCTCATGGAGTCTTGCTATATTATAACAATAGCAGTCAGCCACTGCAGCTGAACTGCCCCGGAGAGGAAAGAGTTAACTCCAGAGGATCTGAGTTCTATACAGCGAGGCGCCGTGCTCAAAGTTCATCCGGCAAAGCCTAAAATGAAACTGTCAGATCTTTACTAAGCTAACATCAAAGGACGGAAAGTCTGTGTGGAAAAAACTACACTAGCCCATGGCTACCTACTAGTAGTAATAACAACAATATAAACAACAAAGAAACACCAGAGCCATAATAACAAAAATTGATGGTATTATGGGTCTGCGTTTACCACCCTTGACAAGCACATATGAACTCCTTTCCCCCAAGACTCAAGTCCAGGAAGGGGCAATATAAATAACCTAAATGAAAATCTAGATCCTCTCACCCAAAGGAAAAGAGGGTAGGGATAACTACAATGGCATGACACAGTGCTTGCACCAATTAGCCACCTACCCAAGTAGAAGTTCTAGAGAGGGGCAGGAGGGAGGGTGGTTATAATATAGCAAGACTCCATGAGAGAAGAAAAGCAATTACTAAGGTGAGTAATTTTTCTTCAAACACCATGAAGTCTTGCTATATATAACATAGCAGATTACAGCAGTACCCTCCATGGAGGAGGGTCAGAACCTACTTAGGAAATAGGCTCTGAAGCACAGCTGTGCCAAACCGAGCATCTCTCCTGGACTGGACATCCAGGGAATAATGCTTGTAAAGGTGTGAACTGTCTTCCAGGTAGCAGCTTGACAAATCTCCAGAATGGGAATGTCTCTAGCAGCCGCTGAGAGACGCAGCTGTACCCCTGGTGGAGTGGGCCCTCAATCCTGAGGGGTACTCTACCCAGTTTCTGATAACAGAATTGGATACAAGAAACAATCCACCTTGCAATTGTTCTCTTAGTGGCAGGTTTCCTTTGCCAACCTCGCCATAGGTAAGAAAGAGTTGGAGGGATTCGAACCTATGACCTCTGGTGCGCTCTAAATAGTAGCTTAAGGCTCTTTTGACATCCAAGCTGTGCAGTCTCCTCTCACCTGAGGAAGAATGCTCAGTGAAAAATACTGGGAGAGAGAGATAGATTGATTCAGGTGGAAATCAGAAATCACCTTAGGCAAAAACTTTCTATTAGTCCTAAGGACTACCTTATCTCTGTGGAAAGAGAGAAAATCTTCTTCCACTGACAGGGCCTGTAACTCACTTGTCGTCTGGCAGAGGTGATAGCTACTAGGAAAACGGTTTTCAAGTTAAATACTTGAGCTCTGCTGAAGACAGAGGCTCAAAGGGGTTGCATTAACTGAGCAATGCAAATATTCAGGTCCCAGGGCAGGAGCTGGTTCCCAAAAGGAGGGTTAGTATGAAGTAACCCTTTAAAAACTTGGAGAACACAGGGTGAGAAGAAAGGGAGGCAGGTTTCCTGCTGACACAAAAAGCAGAGACAGCTGCCAGATGAACCTTCAGGGTAGCTGGTCTAAGGCCTAGGGAATTCAGGTGGACCAAATAGTCCAGTAGAATGGGAAGATCAGCAGATTCTGGGATAATCTGCCTCTCAGAGCACCAGAAGGAAAACCTCTTCCACTTAGAATTATAAGTGGCCTAGTGGAAGGCTTCCTTGAAGCCTTTAAAATATCCATGACACCCTGAGAAAGGTGTGCCAGCAATTCTAGCTCCTCAAGAGCCAAGCCTTGAGGTGGAGGGATCTGAGGTCCGGATACCACACTCTTCCCTGTGCACAGGCCAGTAAGTCGTGGACTCTGGGCAGGCTCAGGGCAGGGTTGACTGCCAAGGACAGGAGCAGAGGGTACCAGGGCTGTCTGGCCCAATCTGGGGCAATCAGAATCACTCTGCAAGGTTGAGATCTGATTTTTACTAGTACCCTGAAAAGGAAAGGAAAGGGAGGAAAGGCATACAGGAACTTCCCTTTCCAGTCCAACAGAAAGGCGTCCAGAGGGACTGAGCCCAGTACTGGAGGCCTGCAACAGAAAAGAGGAAGTTGGTGGTTGTCTGGGGCTGCAAAAGATCTATCTGAGGTGCCCCATCTGGCAAAGACAGACCCCAGCACTTGTGGATTCAGAGCCCATTCGTGATGGCCCTGAGAAATCCTGCTGAGGGCGTCCGCCAGGACATTGTCCTTCCCTGGGAGATGAACCGCTATCAGGGAGGTGTTCAGGGAGTAAGCCAGAGACCACAACTTCATTGCTTCGGTGCACAAGGCTGAAGACCGAGTGCCCCCTTGCTTGTTGATGTACCACATTGTGGTGGTATTGTCTGTCCTGACTTGAACCACTTTGTTCTGGACAGAATCTGAAAACACCCAAAGAGCTAAAAAGACAGCTCTGAGTTCCAAAAGATTGATGGAGCAAGAGATTCCTGAGGAGACCACACCCTGGTGGCAAGGTCGCCCAGGTGAGCCCCCACCCTAACAGGGAGGCATCCGTGGTGAGGGGTGAGGAGTGAGAAATGGAATGAAGGGAACCCCTGTCTAAATTGCTCTGGACCTGCCACCAGTGGAGGCTAGGATCAGAGTTTGAGTAACTGGGACCAACTTGGTAAGGGGTCCTTCCTTTGAGACCAATAGGCCCTCAAATGGAACTGAATGTCCCTCATCTGGAATCTTGCTCCCTGCACGACAGCTGTGGAAGCAGCCATGTGCCCGAGGAGTTGCAGAAAATGCCTTGCTGGTCGAGAGACCAGAGGGTAAAGGAGGATGCCAGGGCGATGAGTCTGTCCACCTTTCCGAGGGAAGAAAGCCCTGGCTAACCTTGTGTTCAATTCTGCACCTATGAAAGTTAGGACCTGAACTGGTTCCAGAACTGACTTTGGTAAGTTTAGCAGGAATCCCAGGGAAGTGAGAAGCTGCTGGGTGACTTGCAAGTGATTTCACCTGACCTGGAGACTGACCACAATGAGCCAGTCATCCAGGTAGAAACACAGCAACCCTTGCCTTCTTAAGTGAGCCACTACTACAGCGAGACATTTTGTGAATACCCTTGCGCAGAGGTAAGGCCATCAAGGGCACTGCCCTGAACTGGTAGTGGCCTGAGGGCAGTCTCGAACCTGAGGTACTTCTCGGTGAGAAGGCCTGATCAGAACATGAAAATAGGCATCCTTGAGGTCCAGGGAAGCTAGCCAGTCCCTGGCCTTAGGAAGGCAATATCATTGCCAGAGTCAACATTTTGAACTTTGGTTTCAACAGATGCTTGTTCAAGAATCTTAAATCTAGAATGGGCGCCATTCTCCTGTCTTTGGGGTAAGAAAGTATTTTGAATAAAGCCCTTGCCCTGATGGCAAGGAGGAACCCTTTCCACTGCCTTGCAGTCCAGAAGAGAAGAAACCTCTGCTTCCAACAAAGCAAGGGCTTCTGAAGGATTTGCAGGTGGAAAATGCCTGGCTCTCATCTTTGGAAAGTGTTTGAAGCTGAGAACCAGACCCTGGCCTATTACCTCCAGAACCCATCTGTCCGTAGTTAGGGACAGCCAGTTCCGCTGAAATAGGCCAACCTGCCCCACTGGTACAGGAGAATCCGCCCTGGGCACCCATCAGGGTGCCTGCTTAGCAGCAGCCTTAGGCTGAGGGAGGGGACGGTCTACTTGTGCCCCTCGCCTACCCCTGCCTCTGAAGAAACCCCTCTGCGAGACAGCAGAGGAGGCTTGAAATTGGTAAAGGCCTGGAAAAGGGCCTGCCCTACCTCTGGGAGCATGCCTTGTGGCATGGCATGCTTCTCCTTAGCCTGGGCACTTTTGTAGGTAGTTCTGTATTCATCCATCTTTTCATAGTTTTCTGTTTGCTCCCAAACAGAGAATTTCCCACTACAGGAAAATCCATAGCCTTTGACTGGGTATCTAGGGACAGATTAGTGCATCTGAGCCATGCCAACCTACGGAAAGCTACAGAAGTAGGCCATGACCCTAGAGGAAACATCATTAACATCAACAGCAGTATGAAATTGAACTTTAGAGGCTTCAATGCCATCAGCAGCCACCTGTTCCAACTCACTAGCCAGCTGGCCATGGGCCTGCTTGGCTAACTGCAATACTGTGTCCCACCTAGATTTCTGATATCTAGCCACAAGCCATATAATTTGCCTGCCTGAGTCCCAAAGAAGCTGCCATATACTGTTTCTTGCCATGGCATCAATCTTCCTGGAATCCTTATCAGGAGGATGTGAGGCCAGAGGAATATTAGCCTTGTCACAGGCTGCAGCTTGTACCACACCTACATGACTACACTGCTCAGTAAGGAAGTCTGTATCCGAGCCTGACAAAGTATACCTTCTGTCTATTTTTTATCTACAGGAGGGACAGAATGAGGATTTTTAAAATCTTTGTTGTTTGCTTCCTAAATGACTTATGCAAAGGAATAGACAACCTCCTAGACTCTGGAATATCCATCATTTCCACATAATCTGGCTCCTCTTGCTCATCCACAGCCTCCTCTAAAGGAAGCTGGAGGGTTTCTGCAACCTTTTTGTAAAAATAAAGAAAGAAGGGGACTCAGACAGAATAGGAGGAGATTCTAAAGGTCTGTCTGGAGAAATGTCGAGTTCAATGGGCACGTCCAGACCCTCCCAGCCACACATATATTGATCAAATTCCTCCTCCCTCCTGTGGTTCATAAAAATCCTCAACTTCAAAATCCTGAACCACTGGGACTGAACGAACCAACCTTTACCAACTGTTGGTGGTTCTACAGATCCCGAGACAGTGACTGGACAATCTGAATGGCTTTAGCTATCTCTGCAGCAGTTGGAGACACAATTTTGGACTCCAGACCTACTGATTTCCTTGTCTTTTTACTTGGGACTGGTTCCCCTGAACCAGCCTTCCTTTTGCCCGAGGAAGTCTCGCCCTGGTCAGAGGGCACTCCCTCTGGTCCAGTGGGTACTGGACCGGGCTGGCCATCCGGGTCAGCGGACTTTTTGGCCTCTCGTTCCCTGAGCTGGCCCAATCTCTTCTCCAGGGTGGCTGCAGGGAAATCTTTACACACCTGGCAGTCTGACAGGAGGTGGTCAGCTCAGACAATAAACACAAGTGGTGTGTGGGTCAGCCTTGGCAAAGGCGCCCCAGACATCATACAGTGTTGAAACCCAGTGGGCCCGGTTTTCTTTTGGTTTCTCAGACATAATGCCAGCCTAACCAAAACTTGCCCTTTGATGGCAATGCTAGGCAAGACACCCTTATCGGTTCCTAACCGTGTCATGGTATTTGAAAAACGTTATAATTCCGCTTTTTAGAACCGATAAGAACCGGAACCGCACTTAAAACCCACTGTACACTTTTAAAATGCAGAAAATAACCGATCGGTTCAAAACCGAACGATAATTAATTTTCCACACAGACTTAAATTTTAGTACTTACGGTTACCAGATAGAGCTTTAAAACGAAATGCGGTAAAATAATGACTTTTGCCGGTTCAAATGAACCGAAAAATACCGCTTGAACCAAGAATGAACCGAGCTGAAGGAGCTGATCTCTGGGCGACTGTTCAGTGAAGCGGAGTAAAGAATCTGACAGTTTCATTTGAAACTGCCAGATAGAGCTTTGGGCACAGCGCCCTCGCGCTGTAGAACTCCAGATCCTCTGGAGTTAACTCCTTCCTCTCCGGGGCAGTTCAGCTGCAGTGGCTGACTGCTATTGTTATAATATAGCAAGACTTCATGGTGTTTCAAAAACAGGTTACTCACCTGTAACAGTAGTTCAAGGAGTAGTATATGGTTCACATCCACATGATGGCAGTTCTTCCTTAAGAGCCGATTCACCAGAGTGTCTTTAAGGAAAGCTCTTTCCACCTCCCAGATAGTATATCCTGGGCTCTGGCCAGTGCCATACAGGGAGGAGGCAGTATAGTGCAGTGGTTAAGGACACCGAGCTGCAAACCTGAAGACCTGAGTTTGAATCTCCATCAACCCCACCACTTGCATACTGTGTGACCCTGATCAAGTCACTTAACTTCCTTGTGCTCCCAGATCGCACCTGGAAACTACCTCTGGCTTAGTGTGCCTTTACTGGTTAAACAATTTTCCCTTTCCCTCCATGCATTAGATCTTGCATGCTGGAGGCAGAGATCCATGTGCCTCTTGCCAGGGGAGGCTGGGTGGGTGGTGTGGATGTGAACCATATACCACTCCTTTAACTATGGTTGCAGATGAGTAACCTGTTTTTCTAGGGGTGTGGATATGGTTCACTTATTCACATGATGGAAGACTTCCAGCAGTTCTCCAGGAAGAGGGGGAAAGATGCACACCCTTACTTGGTAAACACAATCTGGAGAACCAAGGCCCCAAATGCAGCATCCCAGTGAGACTCAAGATCAATGCTGTAATGGGAGATGAAGGTGTGTGCTGACTTCCAGGTGGCAGTCCTGCAGATTTCCTGAATAGGGATGTGCCTGAAAGCAGCCACTGAGGCAGCGTTACATCTGGTGAACTAAGCATTGAGCCCTACGAGAGGCTTCCTATCAGCCAACCTACAAGAAGTCGACACAGGAAGTGATGCATCTGCCAATCGTCCTCTTAGATGCCAGTCTGCCAGGCACTGCTTCAGCATATGTTACAATGAGCTGGTAAGCCTTAACCCGAATTCCAGCTGTGCGCTCCATATAACAGCAGAGTGCCTGTTGCAGGTCCATATTCATCCTCCAAAGATGGGTTGGTTAAGTATATCAGGATGTTCATCACCTTGTTAAGGTGAAACTCCGAGACAACCTTCAGTAGGAACTTCAGGTTGGGCCAAAAGGACCACCTTGTCCCTGAGGAAGACCAGATAAGATGGCTACACTGAGAGCACCTGGAGCTCACTAATAATCCTGGCCAACATGATAGCCACCAAGAAGGCCATCTTCCACGACAGGTGTGATATCTCACATGGGCATAGGCTCAAAAGGCTTGCCCATGAGCGCAGCCAGTACCAGCAATAAGTCTCAAGGTAGTGGTGGCTCATGCACCTGAGGCAACAAGTGGTCAAAGCCTTTAAAGGAGTGCCTGACTATCTTCTCCTACCAGCATACAAGCCCGCATATGGTATACAGAGATAAATGTCAAGTGCACTTTAAGGGTTGTCAATCGCAGTCCCAGCTGGGACAAGTGCCAGAGGTATTCCAAGATGCTAGCCACAGGGTAGGCCAGGGGATCAAGCTCCTGGCCCTGACACCAAATGGAAAACGTTTCCATTTGAAGGCATAACACTGGTGATTCGACTCTTTCTGAGAAGCCTCCACAACATGTAGAACATTCTCTGACAGACCCAGAGCCTGGAAATCTATCCACTCAGGAACCAGGCTATGAGGTGCAGGGATTGAAGATCCAGGTGCAGGACTGCCCCTTGTTGTCGGGCCAGGAGATCAGGGTGAAGAGGAAACCACCATTGGGGTCTGCTGCTGAGGCTGAGGAGATCAAGGTACCAGAATTGGCAAGGCCAGTCCACAGCTATGAGGATCATCAGTGCTTTGTCCCTCTGTACCTTGACCACCACCTTATGGATCAGGGGAAAGGGAGGAAAGGCATACAGGAGGCCTGGGGCCTATGGCTTCAAGAAGGCATCCCCTACCAGTGTCCCAGACTGTGAAGGGCAAGCATAGAACAGACAGTTTTGTGTTCCCCCAGGAGGCAAACAGGTCAATCCAGAGGGGGTGCCCCACAGCAAGAACAGGTGGTTCACCACTTCATGATGCAGGGACCACTCGGGCGATGTCTCACCCACCCAGCAGAGAGCACCTGCCAGCTGTCTGCTCCTGTGATATGAACTGCCAAGAGATCTGCACCCAGGCTGTGCATGAGGGTCTAGATGTGGATGGTCTCCCAACACAACGGAAGGGAGTGCATTCCGGCCTGCCTGTTTAGGTAGAATATGGTCATGGTTTTGTCCGTCTGGACTTGCACAACCTGACCCCTGTCTAGAGGAACAAATTCCATCAGAGCTAGCTAGCTGCACTGCATGGAGCTTCAGCTTTTGAAATGGCTCCAAAGAAATGTTCATGGACTCCTACATAAGTTGAAAGAGTGCTCCGAAAGACACCGACCCGTGGTCAGTGGTCAGCTCCTTGACTGTACCAATAAAACACATGCGTCCTCGAAGACCTCATGGAGGACCCATCAGAGTCATCCGAGGACTTGTCTAAGAGGGCCCTGGACTGTTTACCGCAATGGATCACCCTGGAGTCATCAGAGTGGGTAATTTCCACTGATAACCAGCCTGGCAAGTTGGTCCCCGGACAGGAGTCACCTCACACAGGCTGCTGTGGAGGTGGTTCAACGAACAAGGGTGGAGAGACACATGTCGGAGACAGCTGTCTCAGGCGGACCCGTATACGTTTGACAAACTGGCCAGTTGACCGTAGAGGTTGGGGGGTAGAACCCTACTTGGCCCTACCAAGGCCCATTGCTGCTACAGGTGCTCCTTGCAGCGCCAGTGCATCCACCAGTAGAGACTCTCTTCATCCAAAGATGAGGAGGATGAAGAAGTGGGATTCAGAACTCAAGGATCTCCTCGACTTGAACCTTGACCGTCAACCTGGGGGCCGATGTTAAGGAGATGCACCTGGATGTATAGTGTACATCACTTGCAGAAGTTTCAACTGCATGACCTCTGGGGAGGCCGATCCCGAGCAGGGACAGCAAGGGATACCGACTGCTCTGCTTCCTCCTCAATGAGGTGGAATAATCAGGTCTTGAAGATCAACTCATCATCTACCTCCTCTGACAACGGGTCAATGGGCTTGAGAAAAATCTCGACTGCTTGATCGACCAGTGGCAAGGTCGGCAAGCCCGATGGAAGTACCATGGACTTAGTGACCCACCCACTGACCAACTGTGGCTCATCCGAAGCAAAGCACTCGACAACCACCGAGCAGTCAGGGGAGATGAGAGAGCAGGAGGAGTGTGATCTCTCTTGATCCCATGACCAGTGGCAGTGTTTTTTGCTTTTGTGCTTCCTACTGTGGTGGGCAGGGGTCTCCCCAAAGGGCTAGAGGGCCGGACACATTTCACAGAACTTCCCTGTGAAGGACACTCCAACGATGGGCCCAGTCAGAAGCAGCACTGAGGCCGAAGAGGTACCTGTTGTGGCCTTTGGCACCGGCTCTTTCACAACTGCTAGTCGGACACGGAGGCCACCTCACAACTACCATTGGCCTGCAATTTAAGGTATTAATCATCTGGCCAAGGAGAAGATGAGCCTTTCTGTTTTCAAGCAAGGACAGGAGCATCGTCTGGCAGAGACCACAGCCAGCAACATCATGTGTCATCCGGAGGCAGTACAGGCACGATACGCATGGGTCCATCCATGACATCTTCTGCTGGCACATGATGCATTGTTTGAAGCCAGGAGTGGCTTTGCTTCCTCGTGTTCTATATTTTCTATCAAGTGTTGACAGCGGGACTGGGGAATATACTTAATACTGAAAAGTAGAGAAAAAACACTAAGTTTGTCAATGACGCACTTAGAATATATACTTCACTTTCATTTTATTTTTGCTATATTTGCTGACCGTCCCGAAACTGCAGAAATAATATAAAAGTGAAATAAGTTTTCAGTGAAAAAAACTGAACACTTATACGCTCATCTAAATGACTGCTTTTTGTTGCCTGCCTCTTAAAATGAAACTCAGTCTTAAATACTGTTCCTTTTCTAATGTGGTGTGATATAACTTCCACGAAAAGCTACTGTATTCTGTTATAGTTTAAAAACATTTGCCTAACACATTTGTATTTCTTTGAAACTTGGTTTCCCAGGCAGTGCCTTTTGGGTAACCACTGCATCAGTGCTTGTGTACTGAGGTTCCTTTTTTTTTTTTTTTTTTTAAACACATACCATATTTCTTAACCTAATACTGTCAGCAATAATGCATTTCAATCACTGTCTGGCTGCCTCTCACATGACTTAGTGACTAACAGAATCATTTGTTAACTAATAAAATTAAGTGACATCCCCCTTTTTTTCTTAGTTCTGAATAAAGTAACAACTTTCATAAAAAAACAAAAAAAAAACCCTGAGTATAACTACAGCCGCTCGTACCTGACTGCACACCAGCAGTTATCTCTGTAAGTCACAGTTATATTACTGTAAGTGCTTAATGCATTACGGGTTCTGCTGCTGTCCAGAGTCGAGAGTTCTCGGCCTGACATATTAATGCTCTCAGGACGCTGTAAATGTTAGAAAATTTGAATTTGTATCTGCTTTATTCTGTATAATGTATACCTGGCATCCACAAAAATTATGTGCAGCGAATATGATGCCACCACTCAGACCGCTAAATATTTCCAATGCAAAATATATTAGTTCTACAGTAGGCCTTACAACACGCAGAGCCACGAAAGAGGAGACCAAACTCTTCCAGCAGAAGGGAAGATCTGATATCACAGGCGGAGCCCAGGGATATACCAACCAGGTGGTGAAAGGAGCTTTGCTTAAAAATGATCCGGTGAACTGCCATCCTGTGGATAAGTGAGTCATATGCACAGCCCTAGAAATACCTGCTTAACAGTGTAGCAAAACCATTACAAACAGCAAATAAAACAGAATCACATCGGTGTGCAGCATGCTAATGGAACAAATCTGCAATTCTGAAATAAGATGGGAAACACTTTATACTGCAGAAGCATTAAATACAGCAGCATGTAGGTTTGGTGAGGTTCTGAAGATGAGCCTGAAGGGACATGCAAAAGGGAGAACTGCGCACTGAATCAGACAGATGGTTCCATGGATTAGAAATTCTGAAAGATAAGCCAGCTTGGCCTACTGCCTGTCAGCACCTAGGGGTTACAAAAGAGCAACTTGCGGATACAAAACTAATTAGAAAGGGTTACTCGGATGGCCCAGTGGATACTGTGTCTGCTTTCCACTCAGTTTAGGGGTCAGGATTTGACTCGGGAGCCCCGATTCCTATTGGCAATGGCAGAGAGACTGTCTCAAGAGGTGTGCTCCCCTCAGGAGAGGGTTTCCTGCTCTTGGCTTGGAATACAGTCACCTGATGCCCTGGGGAGGGGGGGGCCTTTCTCGTTGAACTGCCCTTGGTCCTCCCCACATCCTCTTGATGACTTTACAGAGGTACCAACTGGAGGGCGGGCTTGGCTACACCTACAGCAGGTCCCTGCTCCATTAGCAGGAGGTGTCACACCATTGACTAGTATATGCCGCTGGTGGCACTGCACCCATCATTACTGCTCAGTGATCGCATGCTGCTCAGCTGTTATATCCCCCCCACACAATTATTGCGTTACTGCACCATGATCATGTTTCTCAGCAGCTGTACCCTCACAAATGTTGCATTACTGCTCACTGATCACATGTTGCTCAGCTGTTGTACCCTCCATAATCTGTTGCTGATTGCTCACTGATCACGTTGCTCAGCTGTTGCCGACTGCTCACTGATCAAGTTGTTCGGCTGTTGTACCCTCCACAATCTGTTGCCGACTGCTCACTGATCACGTTGTTCAGCTGTTGTACCCTCCACAATCTGTTGCTGACTGCTTACTAATCACGTTGCTCAGCTGTTGTACCCTCCACAATCCGTTGCTGACTGATCACATGTTGTTCAGCTGTTGCTATCCCACCCCCAACACAACTGTTGTATTACTGTTCAATGATCAATGTTTCGCTGCTGCACCCACCCCCACCCCCACAACTGCTGCATTACAGCTCAGTGATCACGTGTTGATTAGCTCTGGACCGCATTAATTTTTGCTCTGCTGCTCAGTGATCACATACTGTTGTAATTCCATCACTACTGTGATCACATGCTGCTTAGCTGTAGTAGCCTAATCACATATAAAGGCCACTGCTGCCCCCAACAGTATTACAAACGTATCTATAGCACTGCAGCCCCTTTCCTACTTCATGTCATTAAAACGCAGTTTTGTGGTCGGTGCTGCAGCTGGTGCTGGGCAGCACAAACAGTATCGGGATGTTAGATGGAGTTGGCTTAAATATCAAAATAACATCTATTCAAAACAATTTCAATTGTGGCTAATTCCATTCCTGGGGCAGGCAGCTCCTTGCCATGAGTGGCCAGCCCCAAGGGTGTCAGTTGCTCTTTATGACACTAGCAACCCCTTATATCACTTTATAAGGGCTGAAATTGACCTATGGAAGGTGACAGTGTCCATTAAAGTACAAACTCTCTGGTTCGTTTACCTTTTCTTAAATGAGGACCAAGTGGCTGCACACAAAACTGTGCCAATGGCCATATACTGTATGTTTATGAGAACCACCTTAGGGAAACGTGCTAGAGCCAGCAGCTCGTCTGTTTTTTCGCTTTCTGAATCCGCCAAATATGGCCATCATCTCAGTCTATATATCAATCTGGAGAGGCTGATTTAGAAGCAGCCCTTCCTGCTCATCAGAGTGCTAATTTACAATGGGTTATGCTGTCAAAATGATCCAATGACGAAACCCACATGTTGTTACTTTCTCTACTCGCTGACTGCAAGCATCTCAATTAACAATTCAGTTTTCATTAGTGAAACCTGTACAAAATTTGAAAGGCAGGCTTGCCGCTCTGCGATAAAGGAATTAAGCCACCAATTTTAATATGCACATGCAAGCGAAGTTCGAAATCAGATCTTACCTATAACATCAAGGAATTATCAGACTCTAACTAAGCTTTGTGAGCAGAAAACTTCACAAAGGAGTTAAAAAGGAAGCTCAGTTAAGTCTGAGTGTGCAGGCTGTTTATAGATCGCTCAGCCTAAGAAAAGCTTTTTTGAAATCCATCACATAAAAATAGAGTGCTAGCATACTGCATAAATTCACAACATGACCAAAGTCTTTCACTTCGTGGAAACTTACAGAAATATTTTTGCAAAGAAAATGCATTTTATTTTTAATTACACACACAGTTCAAGTCACTTATGTCTTTGACTCAACAATTTTTTATATTATCTTTAACGCCACTCACCATACCACTCCTGTGTTCTTTTTCGCCAGTCTGATGTCTTTTCATAATTTTTTTTTTTTACTGCCTGTTTCTATCCAACCTTAATCCAATTTAACCAGGTTCTTTTTACCTCAACCAGACTCCTCAATTTATCCAAGTTTGCTCTCTCGAAGTTTGGAGTTTTCATGTGTGTTTTAGCTGCCACTCTAGCCTTCATTATTTAGAATGTCACCATACTGGGGCTGTCCAGTTCAAGTGTCCCATTACTCAGAACTAAATCCCGTACATTTCCTCATCTACTGCCTTCTTTTACATATTATGATTGAAACTAATCCCCTAGCATGTTTCAGAATTCCTGTCCTCTGTCTTCCCAATTCACATCCAGAAATTAAAGTCTCCCATAACTTCCAGACCCTTAGAGGCAGTCATCGCAATTTATTTAAACTCTGGTAAGACCTTGGGCACAGACCCATTTTCAAGGGCAACCAGAACATAAAATAGGCATACAGAACATAAATGAGACAACTTATATAAATTTGCAACTGCACGACAGATAAAACTATCCTGAAAAACATCTCATCCCATCGTTTGTGACTGCAGTGCTCTGCATGCAGGAGGTCTATGGCATACTCCCCGTAATGTTTGGTTCCTAGTCCCCTCAGTTAACTCCACCCACAAGAATTCAGCTTCCCCTTCTACTCTCTTAAAAACATCCATCCCTTACTTGAACCTCTAGTTCCTGTTTACTGTGCAACCCTACTCCTCTGTCTCTTCTACCTAATGGATACTCCTCCAGTTTTGTATCCCACTGCTTGGAATTCTCCACCAAGTCTCAGGGATATCAATGCTGTCAAACCTAGCCACCCCCCAACCCCAAAGCTTCTTAGACACACCTTCTACTGTTGAGAATTCCTTCA
The DNA here is from genome assembly GCA_016271365.2 of Neoceratodus forsteri. Classification (NCBI taxonomy): domain Eukaryota; kingdom Metazoa; phylum Chordata; order Ceratodontiformes; family Ceratodontidae; genus Neoceratodus; species Neoceratodus forsteri. Next base: position 149,908,801 of record CM028131.1, on the reverse strand, counting down.
TTCATACAAACACAGTTCCCATTTAATCAACAGAACCCTTTTGATCATGTGGCTTTACTAACCAATTTATCACCTTGCAATGGAATGCTATGTATTACATTTTCTTGATTTTTTTTCTCCCCTTTTTCAGCATCAATTTTTTGATTGTGTGGGCATGGCTGCATTCCCTCATCTGCTCCCCAGTGGTGTAGGAATGCGTATGCCCAGTAAGTCACTGCTTACATGTTCGCTTGAGTGTGTGTGAGTGTGTTTGGGGGGGGGCGCACAGTGGTCTCTGATCACTGGTTTTAGTTACTCTTACTGTCTTATCTCCATCTCTACTGGTGTTATAGTATGAATGTTTAGTTAAGAATGTTTAGTTTTATTTATTTCACTAGGAAAAGGCTCTGTTGAGCAAGCACATTTTCCAGAAGGTCCTGGGTAGGACAGCATACAACAAGGAACAGTTAACAGAAACATACAATAGCAAGGAAACACTGATCGTAGCACACAAACTAATTGACAAGGTATACACAGCAGTACTGGCCAGAGAGTACAATTTAACATGAAGAATATTTAATGCCTATATTACAAATTATACAGTCTGTGCAGAAAAATTGTCACTAACTGGGCTTGCACGCTGGCGCAGCAGCTGGATAACTGCTTGCGGCGCCTGGGGTTCGGAAACAAGCCCGGGTTGCTGGAGGGTTGGATTTGGGGGTGGGGGAGAGGACTGAGTGCCCGAGAGGCACTCTCCTCCTCCGGGAAGGAGGGATGCCACTCCCGCTGCAACACCGTTATCTGGGTGCACACAGGTGGGAGGTGCAGCGGAGGGTGCCACGTCTCACAGCGCGCATGACTCCTTGGACCTCCTTTACCGCCAACGTCCTCAGGGGAAATGAGGAGAAAACAGAAAATGGCCCCACAGCTGTGCCTGGCTACTGGCCCCAGTGGGGGTGCAGTACAGTCCCAGAGCATTGGTTGGAGGCCTGACACATATGGAGTAAGTGGGGAGGCTGCTGGACCTCCTGCTTCCCCGCACAGGGGGTGATCTGCAGCAGGATGGGGGCAGAGAAGACAGAGCTCCAGGGCTTAGGCTGGCCCCCACCACGGGAGTCCCAGAGAAAAGGCAAGCTACTGAGAGAAGGGGGCATGAGCATAAAAAAAAAAACCTGTCACTAATATAGGACCATGACACACATGCGTTTCAGGGGGAATATAGATTATTCCCAGAGAACTGAATAAAGGTTGAATGCATTGGTAGTCATACATTTAGGCTTTACACGGTTCATTGCATACGTTTTCTGTGAGCGATCTGAAAACTCTTAGGCTGACTATGCTGGTGAGTTTAAGAGAATTTAGCAGATTATTCCAGACTATGGGAATAACACTGCTGACTGCTGTTTTACCATACTGGGTGGCATTTCTTGGAGTGTCTAAGAGGATAAGATTACTTTTTGTTAATGAGTAGCCACTGTGAACCCCTGTTAAAAAGATCAGAAATGTACTGTGGTAGGCTTTTAGTTATCACTATTGTTGTTGAGCTCTGACTGAATTAAACAAAATGCAAAATGCATGAAACCAAGTACCGCTGTATTTTTTGTTATTATTATGCAATTCCTGAAGTACAATATAGCATTTACAAAGGTCTGGGTAACAAATACAGGCATGTCTACAATGGGGAAGTGGAGAACAAAGAGGTATCAAAGGGTTTTGGCTGACAAATTTTATTTCTCTAGCTACACCACTGCTCCCAGCCTCCCCCTCACCATGTCGAAACACTCCCTCACCATTCTGTCCTTATTTCTTTTTCAGGATAAACACGTACTTTTGTTTAAGTGAAGTCCATCCCTCCTGTACAGGCTTCCCCTAGTACAAAAGGCTCCCAACAAGTGGCTTAAGAACATACACACCGACTCCCTTCACCATACCCTTAGCCACACATTTGTCTGTCTAATCATTCTCAGCCTTTGCTGATTTTCTTTCTTTTATAATCAGGGGTTAAACTGGGCAGGAGGCCGCAGGAACTCAGTTCTACCACCTCTTAAAGTGTATGACAGTTCCATCACCTCTGTCACCTTTATTCATTGACTACTATAGGAGAGTTCCACCACTTAAGAGATCTAGATGTGAGAGTTCACCCACATAATCATTTCCAGTTGAACCACTACAGCTGAGCCCCTCCCATGATGACATCATGCAATTCATGTAAGGCCTCAAACTGCAAGTTGGGACACGCTTACAGAGCAAAAAGTTGTCTCACTCCAGCTGCCCCGTCTCGCCTTAGCCAGGGGGGGAGTCCTACCTACGCTCTGCTATGGACTAGTCACCTTTGCTCACGCTGGAAAAACTAGTCTAGTAAAGTGGGACTCAGCATACAACAACATATGCCGTTTTGCGCTCTCAGCCCCCCGCCTCACTCACCGCTGTAAGCTCTACACCCGGCTTGAACGGCTCCCACCGGAAACTCACTGCTCCTATGTCGTGGGCAACTTCACAGACAGTATTGTTAGAACTGCCACCCCCCTTAAACTTGCAGAGCCCCTCGTTCTAGCTACTTCCTCCTACAACCTGCGATACAGTGACTCTCATGCCCTCCTGGTACCAAAAACTCACACACAAATGGGTGACAGAGCCTTCGCTGCATATGGCGCCCAGGATTTGGAACTCTCTTCAACCAAGCACTCGCTCCTCTCCCTCCCACCAGAGCTTTAAAGCCTCCCTCTGGGGCTTTCTCAAAATGGCCTCCACCTGTCTCTGCACTAGACAAACTCTCTCAGCCTGTGACGCCCCAACAAACTGAGATGCTACCTAGACAATATGACTTGGGTAGAGTACATCTGCGCTTATGCACCTCCTGTACTCACAGTTTACTAGGAAAAATAGACCACTTAGGCCCACCTGCCCAACAGGGTGAGCATTATTACTGTGCACTCCCTTATCTTGCTCTGGGCCCACTCTATCCCAATGTGACTCCTCTTTGCCTACCTGCAAGCCTTACAACATTGCTGCCTGGAACGATGAAACCACACTGTACTTCTTCCTACTGCTTGCAATGTAAATCCCTGCTGGTACTGTTGCTTGTATTGTCCCTGTGTGCTAATTCTCTAATGTAATCCTTCACTTGTTTTTGCCTGATGTTCATGTATGTACCTTGTAATCTCCCGAGTCGCACCTGAAAATTGTTCATGTATGTACCTTGTAATCTCCCGGGTCGCACCTGAAAATAGGCACTTGGCTGTCTAGTGTGCTTACCCGGTTAACAAAAGCAAATAAATAAATAAATAAAATGGTGGGAGAGAGTGGTGACAGGAGTACACAGGTGTGGTAGGGTCGGTGACCCACCCCCCAACCCCCGAACTTGGATATGCTCTCATGGATACAGAGCATATGTAATTACCTGCCTATGTTTTGGAGGTAATTTGAGAACATTGTGGGCTAAAATATTTAAAAAAATCTGTTGCAACAGTCTCCTGCTCTTCTAATCTCGTCCTTTTACTATCGCTCCTTCTCTGTCATTCCCCTACTCAAGCTTGGCCAGCTTTGAGCAGTCTTTCTGTCCCTTTCCTTATTTCCAGCTCGTTTTCTCTAAATAATAAAGGCCCCAATGTTCAGAACATTCTGTGCTTGCAGTACAAGCTGTTTGATTAATTTTCCTGCACGAATGTGTGCACGTTCGACTGTGCGATTGTGCGACTGTGCGATCGTGCGAAGACGCCGAAAAAAGAGTTTGTTATGGCGTTTTCATTATCTGGTGAAGCTCTGAACAACTTAACAGCCTTTTTGCTTGTTTTCAGTGTGAGAAGCTCAGAGTTATGTTATACCACAGAATTATAACTGAGAAATCATTTGAAAAGTGGTGTTTGTTTATTCCTTCAATAAAAAGGTTAAACTAGTACTTTTAAAAGGGAGAAGGCAATGCATGCCACTGTTAAAAGGAGAGAGATAAAATTGTTTAACTTAAAAGGACTAAAGTCTCCTAATGTGATGCAGAAATGCCTTAGACTTACAACTCTCTTGTAAAGTGCTTCCAGCTCCTCTCAGTCCAATCTCCTTATAGGACTGAGCAGCCTGAATTGACCCACTTTTATGATGCAAGTTGGGGAGGAGCTAACTAAGTCATGTGCTCCTCCACTGGTATAAAAGGAGGTGAATGTGGAGTGTTGAGTCAGTGTGTGGTAGGAAGGCAAACCTACCAGATGCCTAGCCAGATTCTAGGTGCCTTTTTGGCAGGAATTTTCTTTCTTGTTAAAGATATGATTTCCTGTGCCTTATGTTTTTTTTTGAAAGTTATGTACAAGTTCTGCTTTAAGTCCATTTTATTTTTTTCTGCTTCTAATAAATTTTGAAATATCGGATCCTGACTGCTCTCTGGACTTTATTGGACACAACAGGTATAACTGATTTTTATTAAAGCTTCATATTTTGTTAGTACAACACAGAAACAATCATACTAGAACAGAAGCAGAGTCAAAGATCAGCAGGCCATATGACAGTGCAGTACATTCCTATGAAACATTAGGAGGGTCCAGTTAATGTCCTTTCCTATTTAGGCCTTTGCTGATTTTCATGCGGTCGGAGGTGATGCGAGTTCTGCTGATGCCAGCACTTATAGTGAGACCCCCTGAGTAAGCCACTTAACCTCCCAGCGCTCAATCTCTCTTAATCGGTCTTTGTGCTCTTTGAACCTTCCAGTGCACCTAAAATGGCTGCCAGATTCTCTCCTCTCACTCTCCTGGAATGTAAAGCTCTTTGGGATACAGTCCAGTTTCATCACTTCATTATTTATCATTAGTTAACTGTCACTGGCTGTTGCCTGTATTATGTATTTGTTTTGCGATGCTGTTCCCTGCTGTACTCTCCCACATCATACCTGAAAATAGGCATTTGCTTGTCTAGTGCACCTTACCCGGTAAACAAAAATGAAATAAATGAAATTAGTAAATAAACGTAATGATGGTAGGAAAAAAGGCCCTCGGCCCATTCAATCTGCTCACCCACCCACACACCTATTCTAAATACTCTGTACCGGTCCCAGAGGCCATTCCTCCTCTGTTTCTGTCACCCCCTTTCTAACTAATCCCATATGCCGGTGCCACCCCTGCTTGAAGCTGTTCGTTGATTTGGCCTGTACCACTTCCTCCAGCAGCTGGCTCCACTTGTCCACTACTCTTTCTGTGGGAAAAAAAAAAGCTCACTGACCTCCCTTTTGCATCCCCCCCCCCAAAAAAAAAGACTAAGTGAGTTCCTTCTTGTCCCTCTACACTTGTCCACTACTCTTTCTGTGGAAAAAAAAGCTACTGACCTCTCTTTGCATCCCCCAAAAAAGACTAAGTGAGTTCCTTCTTGTCCCTCTATTTGAGCTCAAGGAGGAAAGTTCTCTGACTTCAATCCTATTTATCCCAAGCAGGCACTTCTATGTCTCAATCATGTCGCCCTTTCCCACTGTTTCTGAGGGTATACCTCTCAAATGCCCTGATTTTTTCTTCTTTTGGAAATTCCAAATTCAGCCCCCCCTGCCCTGAAGTCCCGACTGCCCTGCATGAATTCACAAGTTTGAACACTGCCAGTGTGCTGTATGTTCTCTCTCTGGTGGCCACAGACTCGTTTTCTTGCTGAAGATGCAATTTGGCGTCTGGCATCATGCGAGAGCACCCACAACTAGTAGGGTGCGCTCACCCTTTAGTATGTGCTAATGTGCTAATTTCAAAAAAAACATGGGTTGCTTAGGCCTTTCCTTCCACAAGTTCTGGCCAAATAATTACCAGCCCCTCTCAGGCCCATCTCCACAGTTTAAAAGGAGACTCCTGGCTTAGCCATCCTCACAGCCAACCAACACTTCCATAATGTCAGTATCATTTGAGAGCCTGACTTCAAAGCCACAGACGACCCCAATTATGTACCTGATACTAGGGGAGAGAGCACCTCGACAAACAGAAGAGAAGATTCTGATAGCAGCTGAGCAGCAAGCAGAACGACAACTCAGATCACAACGACAGCAACACAGAGTCTGAGTTGACAAAATCACAAAAAGAGCTTAATTACAACTTTTAAGATGTGTAGTAATTCACTTTTTTGTAGCAAGTGAGCAAGATTCAGAAGACAGCCCGGAGACTCCTGTTGAATTGGAGAGAGGACCCCCCCAAGCGCATGCACACACACACCTGTGATAAGCCATGAGCATATTCATGATGTGATCCGATTAATTTCTGAGCAAAATATTTTTTAGCTACTGGCCTTATGGTTATGCAACTTCAGAGTTTCAGCATATATTTCCTACTAGTATATTAGCAGATCTGATAAATTTATGAACAACATGTTTATATGGCTATGTTAATGTAGCCAGCTAGCTACTGGTCTTATGGTTATGCAGTCTCAGAGTTTCAATATATACCTACTGCTAGCACAAAATAAGTGTCAGACCCATGCAGAGGTACAGGGAACTACTTGGGAGGGCTGGCTGCCCTGGCACTAACAAAAAGGTATGCACAGCACTAGTAAACACAGTGATCAATCAAAACATTCTTTTAAGTTTAATACTATGCCAAGGTGTCTTTGGATTTGATATGAGTTATCTAGTTACTGTTTGCAGCTTAAGCTAGAAACTATTTCTTATAAATGCAGTTAGCAGCCATGCAAATGTATTATTTATTATAGGTAATATCATAAGTTAGCAATACACAGTTTTTATAAATGCATGGTATACCTATAGAAGATGTTCTGGTTTAATATCAATGCAAGTCACTTGTGGTATGACCCTTTTAACTGGCCATCTACGCACACTTGGGCCTTAACAATAGAAGACCAGCCAGGGAGGCTTATATTGCATATCCAAATCAAGTTCAAGTTTATTGACAGGAAAACTCCATTGAGCAAGCTGATTTACAAGGAGGTCCTGGGAGGACAAAATATACTTATATAATTTTAGTACAGAGCAAAAAATGGTAGTATAATAAGGATGTAGGTAGCTACAGCATAATTATATACAGTATTATTTACACAGGAAAGTATATACAGTGTTATCCACGAGGATAACTGTAAGACTATATACAGGCACCTAAACGCACTCTTTTATACACATTTACAGGTCCGCAATCATCTGAATACAAACACATATACACTTGCAAGTTTTAGTCCTTCATATACATAAGAACACTGTCAGGGGCACATACATGGGATCAGGACTCTGGCCCTAGAGGACAATATCTCAACATAGGATAGGCAGCCAAAACAGTCGCATTCCTGGTGTACCATGGAATACTGGCAGGGATATAACAGAGGTGGAAGATAGTGTGGTAAGGGGAAAAGTTGATAGGCAGGGTGGAGGGGGTGGAGAGAGTGTGCTAGGTAGGTATGCCGGGAAGCTGGGTGGGTGAGGATAATGGGGGGCACTGTAGTGAAATAGGACGTGGGTAAGGTAGCCAAAAAGGGGGAGTGGGGTACTCAGAATAGAGGCATGTGCAGCACTCTCCGGTTGGCTGAGAACAGCTGTGATAATTCTGTGAGCATGGAGCAGAAGCGAGGGGATGGGGGCACTGTGGAAAAGGTGAGAGGTGGAATGGGTTAGCCGAGGTACACTGGTTAGTGGTATGTACAACAATCACTCATTTTGTCTGCAATCAGCTTCCTGAAGCTAAGCAAGGGTATTACTTTTTGCAGCCTGAGGTAAAGTTGGGATTTGCTCCAGGCTAGGGGAAGGGCATGCCTCATCATCCACTGGACTATGCACTAGATGGTTTGATGGATCTTTTCTGTAGTTCTGTGCCTTACAGTATTTATGAATATGTTGTAACTATATTACAGGTGTACTGATTTTGCCCTTTTACACTTTTGGGTGCACATAATTATTTACTTAAAACTTTGGAAAATTACCTCTGAGCATAAGTGCTCGTTTACAAAGGTTCCCCATGAAATACATAGTAAAAAAATATTATAATAAGCAGTTCAAGAGGAAATGCAGTTGAGTCATGCTCAAAGCACTTAAGGCAAAACAATTACATTCAGTTTTGAACAAAAAAAAAAATCCACACAGATCATTTAAATCAATTGTGATATTGATGGGGGTTTTGCGGCTTGCTTAGCACAAACTAGCATTATATGTCAATTTAGTTAATGCGTTGGCTTATTATGCTTTATTTTATGTTGCAAATAAGAGACTGATGCTGAACAAACATTCTCAGTGTTTTTTTAATTTTATTATTGTGCTGTTTGGCATCACACAACTGAATTTGACCTCTAAAGCATAAAATAAAGCAACTATGTACTATACTACACCACGATGTGATGCACAAGTCACACAATGGCACGCCGCCGCCACCATGCTGAATAAAATATGGTGTCCCTGATTGTGGTCATTTTTCCTGGATTTTTTTTTGGGGGGGAGGGTGTCCCTGATTTTGGTCCTAGTAGGCTGACAGCTATGCTCAAAGTTTTACATGTTCAAGTTCTACCCACTCTCCTCATAGGTCCTGTCCCCTAATCCATGGACTATCTAAGTTGTCCTATGCTGTACTGCTCCCACCATGTCACAGTCTCTCCTCAGCTGTGGACTCCAGTACCTTGGGCAATATTCCAGGTGTGGTCACACCAGTGACCTGTACAACTGGAGGATCACCTCCCACTTCTGCTGCTTATTCTCCTCCCCATGCAACCCAACACCCTGTTTGCCTACTACAATGTGCTGCTGTTTTCAAGCTCTCCAATATCATGACCACTAGGTCTTTTCTTCCATGGTAGTTTCCAGCACAACTCCCCCACTTTAGATTCCACTCTTGGGTTCCTCTTCCCAATGTGCAAGGCATTTAGTAAGGAAGTTCAGAAAAAGCTTTCCTTAAAAAGAGTTCAAGTGTGACACAGGCTGAAGCATCCCCATCCATGTAATTTATTTAATAAAAACTCAGTGGAGAGCAGAATCAGACTACTAAAACAAACAGGAAGACAAGCAGAGACCAAATCAAGTTTTCATTAGCAGAACACCTGTCAAAAATGCTGGCATAGAAGAAATCCACAATTTAACCCAGATTCCATTTGAATGGCATACAAAACAAAAGGATGTTAATTTCTTTAACTTTTGTCCCCTACCTTCTTGCAAAGGTTCTTCTGTAAGAGAGGATACTAATTTACATTGAATTATTTTGGCAGCCCTATAGCACACAGACTGTCAGCTCGGCATATGCTAACATTTATCATAGTCTGCAACCACCGACAGCCATCTCACTCAGAGGTAGATCAATTCTTATCCTCAAAAAGCCTATTAAATTCTGGAGAAGGAAAAAAAATTCCCCCAAAACTCTAATATATAATTCAGTAATCCTTATTTGATTTTAAATCTATATTTCTAAATTGCAGCCTCCTTACATTTTATTCATTCCTTTAGTGGGAGGCTTTAATACTTTTTTCTTTTCATTTTTTTCCTTTTGTGAATACCTGGCAGGGGTCTAGCCTGAGCTTCTTAAAGGGCACACAAAGTCCTACACACAAAAAATACATTTCCAAAGTGCATGTGCCAAGTGTTGAAGAAATATGATGTTCTTCTGCAAAGACTGTCTACTTACACCACATCACCAGGAGGCTGCCATCATCCTTTTGTCACATTCCGTGGTAACACCACAGTGAATCTACTTCTCACCATGACAACGATAATCCATTAAAACCACCCAAGATTCCCATGCCTTTATACTAGAGGAAACCTACACAGGAGGGATGGACTTCACTTTAACAAAAGCAGGTGTTCATCTTGACAAGTACAGGGTATTGAATAAGCCGAAAAACTTGGATTAGCAATTCTTTGCGTGAAAGTGCTAATCAGCTATGAAAATGCATAGAATTTAGCACAGGATGATTAGCAAAATGAAAAAAATATGTATAGTTTTTATTCGTTTTGTCTATTGTGCCATGAACTTACTCAAAAAATGGTTAACAGTCTATTGCTGTGGATTTCTGTAAATGGTTAGCATTACCTCCTATTTTGTGTAGCATTTTGCTATGCTGTATCAGCAATTTAAAACCCTGAAGTAGGATGGACTGAATGGTAAGGGAGTGTTTGAACTAAGTGAGGGAGAGGTTGGGGGCAAAGGAGGGAATGCACCCATGCCCCCTCACTCACACACACACACACACACACACACACACACACACACACACACACACAGTATAAGAAGACAATATCTGCAACAGTACAGCACATTTTCAGACAATGTGGGTACCATACTCTTACGGGGCACAGTCACATCTGTGCAGGAGGGGCAGACAAGATGGATCTCACGTCCATTTTGTCACCAGTAATACTAAATACATACGAACATATGAAGAAGCCAGCAGAAGAAGGATATTTGGTCTATCTAGTCTGCTCGTATTGCAGGGTCCACAGCTTGAGCTACTGTCCCTGCCTCCCAGTCCTCCCTACCCATGATCCTTACCTTCCCCCCATGCCTATCCCAGCCTCTCTTGAAGCTGCCCACTGTCTTCAATTAGACCACCTCTTCTGGTAGCACATTTCAAGTGTCCACCACACTCTCTGTGAAGAAGTGCTTTCTGACCTCCCTCCTAAACCTCCCCCTTCAGATTAAGACTGTGCCCCCTCACATTATGGTTGCCGCTCAGCTTAAAGAGACCCTTCTTATCCAACTTTATTTATTTAAAAGTTGGTAACCAGGAAAGGCACATTGAGCCAAGGTTCGATTCCAGGTGCGACCTGGGGAAGGGCAAGGGGACAGAATATAACAGATACAGCATAGTCATATATAATGTTACAGAGCATTAAAATATTAAAGCAGTACAGTGACAGCAGTAATACATAGCAATACAGTGTAGAACAACATCAAGATTGATACAATGATGCGAGATAGAGTAAGCACTGTAATACATAACAATGAGGTGACCACAATCAGCAGTTCATCCAACACACAGGCAATAAGAGCTGATGTTAGGATAGGAAAGGGATGGAGGTGGAGGAGTATGGTAGGGAGAGGGGAGGGGAGGGGATGGGGAACTGGTGTTTAGTTGGGGGGGGGAGTAGTAGCGACAACGTGGAAGGAGCAGATGCCTGAACTAGTTTTTGATAGCAGCCGCAGTTGGCAAGCCTCAAACCATAAAGGGCAGTGTATTCCACAAGGCGGGGAAACGATAGGTGAAGGCTTGTTTCCCCGCTAGCAAGTGCGGGGTAACCAGCGAGAAGGAATGTGGGTCACAAGAGCACAGGGCATAGCCAGATCAGGGGCAGGGGTTAGTTGGGAGGATAGATAGGAGGGGAGCATGTTGAACCAGAATTTTGCAATGAAGGGCACAATGTGCGAGCCGGCAATTCGCTAGGGAGGGGAGAGATATAGTCTGATAAAGGCGGCAGTGATGCGTGTGGTAGGGAAGATTTGTAGTGAATCGACAGAAGGCATAGTATAGAGGGTCGAGCTTGGCCAGAGAGGATTGGGGACAGCACTATAGAACACATAAGCATAGTTGAAGGAAGGGAGGATGAGCTTGGTTATGATTTCTTTCCTGAGTGGGAGGGAGAGGCAGAACTTTTGCCTGTGCAACATGCCTAATTTGGGGCAAAGCTTGTTATGAATTGAGTCGAGTTTGAGTCTAGCCAAACTCCCAGGTGCATCACTGTAGCTGTCCACCGCTGAGAATTTGGACCCATCTAGAGCATGGGGGGGCAGCTTGGCCAGTTTCTGAGCTGAACCAAAGCCATAGCGACAGTTTTTTTTTTTTTTTACTGTTACACCTAAAAGATTTAGCGTCTGGTCATCGCAGCATATTCTCGAAGTCAGATTGGAGGACGGATTCAACTAGGTCTGGGGATGGGCCTGAGGTGACAATTACAGAGTCGTCCGCGTGCATTTTAACTTGCGAGAAGGGGCAGACTGACGGTAGGTTATTTATGAAGACTGAGAAGAGGGTGGGACCAAGACTTGACCCTTGTGGAACTCCAGCCAGGATGGGAAGGGGAGGAGATTTTATTTCGGCCAGCTGCACGAACTGGAACCTCTCCGAGAGGTAGGCCTTGAACCAATCAATGACCGGGAAGGGGTCCATTGAGACTAGGTCATCTATTAGGAGTTTGTGGGCAACAAAGTCACATGCTTTAGCTAGGTCCACAAAGATGGCCAAAGTAAGGTGACTTTTGTCCATAGCATGCTGAATATGGTTGATGTGACGGAGAAGGGATGAGGAGGTGGAATGGTGCCGACGAAAGCTGGGTTGGTAGGGGGTCAGGACATCACTGGTTGACAGGTATGAGTTTAATCTTTTGGATATGAGGGATTCCAGTATTTTGGAGAGGGCAGGGAGAAGTGAGATAGGCTTACAGTTGCCCGGATTTAAGGGAGTCACCCCCTTTGTGAAGAAGGAATGACCTTGGCATACTTCGAGTTTTGGGCAGGGTGCTCTGAAGGCGAGTGAGAGAGATATTAAAGAGGTGGGTGATAGGAGGGACAATGGCTGGTGCTGAGATTTTTAAAAGTATGGGATTGATTCCATCAGAGTTTTGCTTGGAGGGTTTAGGGATTTCAGGGCCTGGGTACCTCTAGGGGGTAAAAGGGGAAGGGATGAGCCTGGTGGTGGGTGATTGCGGGAAGCATAGCTAGGTGCTGTGGGAAAGAGGATGGGGTGGTGGGAATGGGGGTTCCCTGGGGTAGGGCACAGGTGGTGAAGTAGAGATTTATAGAGGAGGTGGCTTCACTAGCACTGTCAGGGGACTGGAGGCCAGGGGGAGAGAGAGAGAATGGGAGGGGGAGGCTAACAGGGAATGTAGGGTCTTTCAGAAGGCGGCTGGGGTGGGGCAGCAACTGTCAAGCTGGGTTTTTAAGAAATCAGCTTTGGCAGAGCGCATTGCCTTAGTACAGGCATTCCTTAGGGTCCTGTACTTTTGGAGGTCGCAGAGGTAGACTTGTACACTTTCCAGGTTCAATCTCAATTCTTGAGTAGCTTTATCCCTTTCAAGTATTTGAAGGTCCCAATCATGCCCCCACTTCTCCTGTCCTCCAGGGAGTACATGTTCAGTGCCCTCAACCTTTTCTCGTAAGCTTTACACACTGCTGACCTGCTATCATCTTTGTAGCCCTCCTCTAGATCTTCTCCAGCAGGTTAATGTCCTTTTTGAGGTGTGGGCACTAGAACTGAACTCCTTACTCTAGATGTGGCCTCACCAGTGACCTGTAAAAGGGCAGTATAACTGCCTCTCTCCTACTACTGATCCCCCTAGCTATGCATCCTAGCATCTTGTTTGCTCTTGCTGCTGCTTTTTTGCACTGTGTGGAGTGCTTCAGGTCACTAGTGATCATCACATCCAGGTCCTTCTCCTCCTCTGATGCAGATACCTGGACTCCACCAAGGTAGTACTCTGTCCTGTGATTCTTGGCTCCAATGTACATAACTTTGCATTTCTTGGCATTGAAGCCAAGTTACCAGATCCTGGACCACCTCCCCAGCTTTTCAGATCATCCTGTAGGTCCTGTATCCCTTCAGCTGTGTATACTCTCCGTCTAGTTCACTCTAGTAAATTAGTAACTCACTCTGTTAGAGTTACAAGTAAGTAACTCTACCATCTTGGAGGTTATCTCCTCTGCAACTACCATCTTGGAGATTATCTCCTCTACAACTCCCCAGTCACTAGTCAATCAATCTTTCTTAATTGTACCATTATTTGCCTTTACAACATAAAGCAAGCAGTAAGGCCTCAAGCATCCCTAAACATTCTAGGAGGATGTGTGCCCTTGAAGCCCCACCAGTCCCAACCTGGACTGTTATTTAGAGGCTACATTAAAGCAGTACTTTTCTTTTTATTAAACCTTTCTTTCTCCCACTTCCCAGTCTGCCTTCATCACCCGTCTTTTTCTGGACTTACCCCTGCCTTACCCTCCAGGACAGCGACAATGGGGCGGGAAATGCCCATTGTAAGTGCATGCTCGGTCCAGAGGCAGGTGCCAATGTCAGCGGTGGGGCCTGCAGAGGAGGAGCTGGCATCATTCTTCTGCAACTAGAGTGTTTTTCTTGGTACCATGGATCTCGCGACACCAACTGACCAGGTTTTTTTTTTTTTTAACTTTCTGTTTATTGTGATTACAACAGACATACAGTCAGTTTTCTGGAGGCAGTACAAGAGGAGATAAGACATATTCCACATGAGGGTGCCACCCCTCTTAATACAGGCAGATTTAAAAGTGAACACATTGCATCAATTAGATACGACATTCGGGGGATATAATTAAAACATTTCAAATCGTGATACATTTAAGGCCGTTTGTAAAAAGCCCATGAGCTGCATGATAATATAATCTATATACAAAGTCCACTGAGAATTCGAAATCTGTATCCTATATAAAGGAAAAGCAGATGATATAATACCCCTTATTAGGAACCTTACTGGTATCCTTTTAAGCTATGATTACAGCTCTCAATTATAAACTTTTATAGAATGCAAACTGTTACAGAAAAAAACACAACTGTAACATATTTTAGAAATATTAAAGATAAAGGAAATGTATACTAATACTCCCCAAAAAGAGGGGATATTCTTTTCTAGGAGCCTAGTCAGCTCAGCACTATCATATTAAACTGTTAGTCCCAAACTGAAACTATGGGGTCTGTCCAGATTAAAGCCAACCTGAGATCAGACGCAGCAGCAAAGGATTCATGTCTCTCCCTCTTCTGATTCGTCTTCTTGGTCTATCTGGTCCGTGGAATCCTTCTAGCTATGAGACAGTACCTGGCGTTGGGCCCACTTTAGGGCCTTGCTTGAGTCAGAAAAGATAGACCTTGCCCAAGTAAAGGATCCAGAGATGTGCTGGAAACAGCATGTTATGAGGTAAGTCCGCTTCCCTCAAAATAGCTAGAACTCCATCAAAGCGTTTCTTTATTTGCCTCGTTGCATAGCTTAGGTCAGGGTAGATTCGTATCTGGTTTCCTTCGTGCAACAACATTCTTTTCTGGCGTGCTAACGCTAAAACGAAGTCTCTTGATCAGACACCATCCAGAACCAGAACTACTGCCCTGGGTGCATCAGAACTCTCAGAAAGACCTCTGAATGCCACCCGATAAGCTTTTTGCATGCTTATTTTCCGATCGGTGAAAGTTTGGCCCAATTGCTGCTGCATCCATTCTTCCATAAGCAGACCAAGGTGATCTCCTTCAGTACGCTCAGGCATACCCACAATTCTGAGATTAGCCACCCGGGCTTGGTTTTCCAAAACCTCAATCCAGGAGCGGAGATGCTTATTTTCTTTTACAAGCGTGGTGGCTGTGCCCATTGCTGCTTCTGAACTTCTACGAGTCTCCGTGGCTTCCATTTTGATTAAAATCACCTCCAATTCTAAATGACTATTTGTCATTGATTCAAACTTCTCAGCTAGCCCTGACACTGTAAATATAGGGCAGTTAATTTTGACGCCTAGAGTCTGTAGAGTTTCTTCTCCTGTTCCCACATCTTCCGAAACTGTGAGGCCTTGGGCAGACCTCGTGGCTGGGAGTCCCGACACATTTTTACTTTTTGCTCCTTCTTGTTGTAATTTATCTTTCTTTGGATTACCCATGTTTAATCCTGTAGTATTCTGGTTTGCCTTTCTGGTAGCAGAATTTCTTATTTCATACAATAAAGCAGTCTTAATTAACTTAGTTTACAAATTTTGTAGAGAGCTTTAAATCTTAACCTCCAACTAGCTCGGGCTCAACAGCGCCCCCACCAGAGTTTTTTGATCTGTGAACACGAGTTTGCATCGCTGCACCAAGTTTCTATCAGTGTCTCCCCTCTCTAGCTCTGCTTGAACCACCAGCTATGGTTACCCTGGTGACGGTCACATTAACAGCTGCTCTTCCCTCACAGCTCACTCCACCTTCACCGGGATGGCGACCGATGAGTCAAGCTCATTCCCGAACTCAGGTCACTGACACCGCGAGTGAAGCCACAACTGCTGTGCTGATAGGCCAGCCAGGGTTACTGACACCATGAGTGAAGCCGCAACTATTGTGCTGACAGGCCGGCCAAGCAGCATTGCTTTCTAAAGGTACGCACACTGCTCCAGCTAGCTGCCCAACCTATTTCTGCAGCACCACCCAAACGCAGACAGGCAGCATGGATAGTCACAGCTCATGAGAAATGGGTGCTACACACAACTGACCTGTCTAAATCTTTCCAGCAAATGAGCAGCAGTACTGGATGCCAATTATCAGTAAATGTATAATAAGAATAAAAAATGCAATTAATTAGTGCAACACCAGCTTGTGCATTTGAAGAAAAAGCAATGTGTTGCTGGGAGTCCGAGGTTTCCCAGCTGCTTTGGTGGTGCAGCTGGTAAAGCAACAGAATGGTATTCTGAGCTGTCTGGGTTTAAATCTCAGCTTAGACATTTTTTTTCTCTTTCCTTCATCTATCTGCCTATACCCCACATATCAGCATACAGCACCGCTATGAACAAAAATGTTATTAATTTGTGCAGCACCAGGCTGTGCATTTGAGAAAGATCCAGTGCTTCTGGCAGCCCCATGTTTACAGTTGCCTTGCCAGTGCAAATCCAGACTTAGCTGCTCAACCCATGCACTGTCACAAACTTTGAACTGCTTCTCTCATTGGGGTACTACTGGTTATGGCACACATAATTTAAAACAAAAGACCCAGTGCACACCCCTCCCCAAAAAAAAAACACTGGCAAATCATTAAATAACTACAATGCACTTTCTGTCTCAAATGGCTACTCACTTATTTCATCCCAAAGGGAAGAGGGGGGTCAAGATGCAGATGGGATAATCTATTAGGGTATACAAATCAAGAAAATAAATTCTTAGAATAATAGTACAAAATGGGCTAGAATAATATATAACATCTAAAACAAGGGGATCAGATGGAATAAGTCCTAAATTCATCAAGGAATACAGCAGTGAACTAGTGGGGCCTCTTACCATGTTGTTTAATGCATCCCCGTCTAAAGGTAACACACGCAAGGAATGGAGAGAATCCATTATTACACCAATACACAAAATAGGTGATAAAAAATGGCAGAGACCTACAGGCCCATCAGCCTTACGTCTATCTTGAGCAAAATGCTTGAGAGTTTAATCCAAGAGTACATAATTAAGCACATAAAAAATATGGATATATCTCAACATGGCTTTAGCGCCGCACGATCTTGTCTCACTAATTTACTAAATGTTCTTGAACCAATAAGTGCAGCAATGGACAAGGGAATGCCTGTGGACATTATATTCTTGGACTGTGCTAAAGCTTTTGATTCTATTTCCCACTTGGTTCTTTTAGAACAGTTAACTCCTCTGCATCTTCCACGTAATATAATTGATTGGGTAGAATCATGGCTGACTAACAGATGCCAAAGGGTCAGTACATGAGGTTTCTGCTCAGACTGAGGAAAGGTGACTAGTGGTGTGCCCTAGGGCTCTGTCCTGGGGCCAACATTTTTCAACACAGTAGTTTCATTAATGGCGGTTTCAGAAGGGGCTTGGCTTGGAAAATATGTGGATGACAGTAAAGTGGGAGCCATTGTCGACAACCAGGAGGCAGCAAACAAGCTGCAGAAAGATCTCTGCCCGCTCGGGCAATGGGCAGAAAAGAACAAACTAAAGTTCAACCTGGATAAATCTAAAGTTATGCATTTATGCCCAAGAAATCAGAAATTCAAGTATGAACTAAACGGTACCTTGTTAGGGGAAACAACATATGAAAATAATCTTGGGAGGGATCATCACAAAGGATTTGTCCTTCAACTCCCATATTAGAACTAAAGTTAAATTAGGAAACAACATACTAGGATGCATATTTAGAAACATCAAGAGCTGTGATTGCAATCCTGTGCACATCTCTTGTGAGACTGTGTCTCGAGTACTGTTCGCCGCTTTGTGCACTGCAATATAAGAAGGACGAAGTATATAAGAAGGGTGATTGAGTAAGCATAGAGAAAGGTAACCAAAGGAATTAGGACAGTGCATTGGAAGAGTTATGGTGACAGACTGAGGGATCTGAACATGTACTCAATGAACTAGAGAAGGCTGAGGGGTGATCTATGCTTGGTATTTCGCGCATCTAGAAAGAATTATTTATGGGAAACCATTGGCTTAACATCTCAAGTCTGTACTAAGAGTACACGTACACACAGTTTAAAAATTAAAGGCAAAATAAGTAGAACAAACAAAAGGAAAAAATGGTTTTCCCAAAGACTGGCTGCAGAATGAAACACCCTTCCAGAATCAATAGTCATGTGTAAAACTATGGTGTCCTTTAAGGCATCCCTAGACCAATACATGGGTAACAGAAAATATGAGTATCACCACTGAATAAGTGGCGAGCAACAGTGGGTTCTCAGACCTACCTGCTTGTATTATCCTATGAATATGGGTGCAACAGCTGCCACTGATGTTGGGACAGAAGGCTGATATCTAGATAGGTAACTGGAGTCCCCCCCAAGAGAACTGCAGACTAATAAAAGTGTTAGCCACCTATAGGCTGGGAGGGGAGTTGCTAGCAGTCACAAGGGAAGAGAGAGACTTGGGCGTCGTCATCATCACCGATTACCTGAAATCATCCAAGCAGACCACTAAAGCAGTAGGCAAGGCTAGAGGGATGTTGGGGTGTATTAGTAGGGGTATCACAAGTCGGAAGAGGGAGGTAATAATCCCTCTTTACAAGACACTGGTTAGGCCCTATCTGGAGTACTGTGTGCAGTACTGGAGGCCACACCTTCACAAGGACATTAACCAAATTGAGGCAGTCCGGAGAAAGGCAACCAAAATGGTGCAGGGACTGCATCAGAAAACATATGAGGACAGATTAACTGAGCTCAATATGTATACCCTAGAGCAAAGGAGGGAGAGAGGTGATATGACTGAAACATTCAAACACCTTAAGGGCATTAACAAGATGAAAGAGACTAACATGTTTCAATATAAGAAAATTAGCAGGACAAGAGGACACAGCATGAGATTAGAGGGAGGCCGGTTAAGGGGGAATATGAGGAAGTTCTTTTTTACAGAAAGGGTGGTGGATGCATGGAACGGCCTACCTCAGGAAGTGGTGGACATGAATACAGTGCAGGGCTTCAAACAGGCATGGGATAGGCATAAGGGAGCAATACAGATGAGTATGAACAGATAGGCCACTGACAGAGCAAAGGCCAATGGCACATTCATAAGGTAGAAAAAGAAATGGGCAGACTGGATGGGCCTTGCAGTCCTTATCTGCTGTCAACTTCTATGTTCTATGTGTTGATTTTCGAGAAACTGGAAAATTGGCTTTACCAGGGTTTCAGCCTGTGATCTCCCAGTTTCAAGCTGGTACTCAGACCATTATTTTATTTATTTATTTATTCATTACAAATCGGGTTTACAACCTTTGAGTCAGAGACTCATTTACAAAGGCACCTCATCACAATGGGGCAGACATCAAGACAGTTATTACAGTGCAGATTAAAACAGAGGATAACATTACAGGTGCAGTAAAAGAAACATTTAACACAGATACACTTAGGTTACATAATATAGTAGTTTGTATGTTACTTAGGTTACATAATGTTACAAAATTGTGAGTTACACTCATGGATATAGTAGGTCCTCAGAGAAGACAGCGGGTTACATCCCTGTTTAGACCTAGTAGGGAAGGAGTGGGTCTAGGGGAAGGAGAGGCTGTCCAGTGGACGTTGTCGAGCCAGGGGGCAAGGCGGACCACACAGCCTCCACAGCTATACATCAGTTTCAAACAGACTTAGTTATTTGGTCTCCCAGAGCAACTTTCCTCATGAGTGCCTGAAAAAAACAAACAAACAAACAAACAAAAAAAACTTGAAATAAAGCCCCTGGCTATCCTTATTCATTTGCTGTCCAGGGATCCTAACCTGGTCAGCACAGGCACTTACAGAAACAGACTAATACATTTTTAGCTGACATGCTGCACTTGCAGAACTAATTTATGTGCCTAACTGAGGCTAAGATGATAGAAATGCTGCACTAGACGCATTCAAAGACTGGATTTAAAGTTTGCTCTTTGATTCCGATGATTTGGGGAAATTAGAATGATACCACAAGAGAGGAAACAAACAAAACAAAAAAAAGGCCAAAAACCTCCACTTGCATATTGTGTGACCTTAAGCAAGTCACTTAACCTCCTTGTGCTACTGGGACACACCAGCAAACGAGCTTCAGTTCAAGGTGCATTACCTGACCAAACCATGCAAAAAATGAAAAAGGAAAAAACAAAAAAAACAACATACAAGATGATCTGGCCAAACACAGCATTTTTTTTTTTTTTAAATCATGTAACACTTTTTTGCTCCTCCGTTGCAGAGTGGGCCACAACAACCCCTGGCACCTGAGCCCCCGGACCAGGTCTGGCATATGCTGCATGTGCCTGACTCTGAGCCCGATGAAATTAACAGGGCCCCAGGGTCCGTGACGGGAACCAGGTAGCCATGCCTCTCATGTCGGGGCTCAGCCATGAACTGCCGCGGTCGCCCACAATTTTCCGCCGTTACTGCCACAGGGAGCCGGATGTGCAATGATGTCTGATGCACTTACATGCAGATGTCCACCGCGCTCCCTCCCCCTTAGAATGCACGCCACGGACAGTGCGCCCAGCCTCCACTAGGCGCCACATACCCGTTACCCACCCCAGAGGAAGGCGAGCAGTCGTGGGACGCTCAATCCTTCCTTACCCCTGCCAGCCCCCGGTGCCCCGAGTCCATTCCTGAACTCGGATCACTGGTGTGGTGCGAGGTGTGGCGTCCAGCGCCTCAACCCTCAGTGACATCAGGGCGACAAGCTAAATACAGCTATAAACCAGCAGGACAACATCAAGGCCTGTGGCACATCGATGATTGATGAATGATGGTTAAAGGCACTTCTGGCCATCAATTATTTTCTTCTTCTAGGTTTTACAAA
Organism: Neoceratodus forsteri; assembly: GCA_016271365.2. Taxonomy (NCBI): domain Eukaryota; kingdom Metazoa; phylum Chordata; order Ceratodontiformes; family Ceratodontidae; genus Neoceratodus; species Neoceratodus forsteri. Next base: position 149,887,951 of record CM028131.1, on the reverse strand, counting down.
TTCTCATTTCTCTTTTTTGTTCGGCAGTCAGAAAATGGACAATTAGTACCAGTATACTCTCCCATATCCAGTAAATACTTTTTGGTTGCCAGATAATACCCATGGGGTGGGTTAAGCCCTCTTGGCAGCAGCCCTGGCCTTCAACGTTCCACGTGGGCATATGCAAATGATTAAGCCCATAGAAACACACTACTGTATTCAGAATCACCCCCTCCCAGCACCACCACCCAAAGAAGAGAAGGAGATAAACCAAGGTAACGATCAAAATCGAAGGACAAGTTATGACACGGGGAGCATAACTCAAATTCAGGTGTCGCTGTGTGTGTTTTAACTTTACTCAAATCTAGTTTTCTTACTCTAGTTTGGTTTGCCACTACAGGATTCTCACCAACAGACAGTGATAAGCCTTACCCCTGAGATGTCTGCCACTCTGTGGATGAGAACTTCTTTTTTACTGTGCAGTCCTTTGCCATTTTTGATTGCCCTGTTAAAGAAAAAAAAAAAAAAATCAACATGTGTTGCATCCTGTCACATGCTCGTGAAACGGCAGTGAGCGGCACTTTAATCCTACTGCCTGTGAAGGTCTTCATCATTGAATCATTCTGCTTCTGGTGCCGACTACCGCAATCAAAAACAGATCACTTAACCCACACATATGAACTCGCAGCCTGAAAGGGTACTTATCCTTACTTCCAAATTGAATGGCGTGCTTCCAGATAATAGGAAAAGAAACATTAGTTAAAGCAAAAGGCCCTAAAGCCTTAAAAGCAATAACTCCATTTCACTGCTAAATAACATGGGGCGTCTGAAAGGCAAAACATACAGCTAATGTTCCAGTTGTAATGAGAATGGGCTCCTTTCCCTGTTCAAGAGTTATGCATTCGGAATGCAGTTATTATTACCAAGGTTAGCAACTCCATTTAGGATGATAGCCAGGCTTGCAAATGCAAAGTGATTTAACATTAAAAACTATTCTGACTTCAGTTTGATGCCACAATGATCTATGGGGCAGTGTGCAACGACTTGCCTTAGAAATAAGATTGCCTGTGTTTGTTTATTTATTTTATTTATTTATGTCTAGGATTACAAAGTACCTTTGAGCCAAGGCTCTTTTACAAAGGTTCCACGTCAGGCTGGTTACAGGGTAACAGACACTCAAACATAAGACAGTTACAGGTACAAGGTTTCAGACAGTAACTTTGCTTGACATAATCAGACTAAGCGATGTTAATACAAGAAACAGATTGGAGGAAGAGGGCAAGCAAGGAGAGGGTTGAGGGTCGGGAAGGCATAGGTGTAGTGGGGTGAGGCCGAGGCAGCAGAGGGCCTTGTCAGGACAGACACAGGGCAAGTGCATTAGAAGTTGCATTGGACAGGTAAGTGCAAGCGGATGGGACAGAAACTGACACCTATGGGGTCCAGAAACAGCATGAGGGATAACGATGTTATGGGGTGCAAGCACAGGTAGTGGAGCCAGTTATGGAGTGGCGGAGTTTTTGAATACTAAGCGTCTCTGTCGATGAGGTGTCACTAGAAGGCTCGTTCAGCCAACCAGGGGCCCTGTGTGCAAGGACCTTTGGCCTTGGGATGTGCGTGCAGGGAATTTGAAGGATTTGAGGCTTGTGAGCCCTGGTGTTGCAGTTGTGATTTTAGGTTTAAGGAGGTGCTGATTCCTGGAGGTGCCTTTCCCATCATGATTTTCTTAGTAGTGATGCAGGTTTGGTATTTGATACAGTTGTTCAGCTGCAGCCAGCCCGTTTTGGAGTAGAGATCACAGGTGTGGGTGAGACGTTGGAAACCAGTAGCAAGTTGGCAGGCTTGATTGAGAGAAGTCGAAAGACGCCTAAGAGAGGAGGTTGTGGCAGATCCATAGATAATGAGACTGTAGTCAATGATGCTGATGATGGAGCTCTGAACAGCGATGGACAGAACTTCTGGGGTTAGATGTTTCCTATTTCGGAATAGAACGCCCATCCTGGTGTTGACTACTTTTTCCACGTTATTGATGTGTGGGACATAGGAGAGATTACAGTCGAGGGTGAGGCCAAGGTATTTGAAGGAATAAACTTGTTCAAGGGTGAGACCTTGCTTGGTTTTAATGGAGAGCTAATATTGTTTGTATTTGTTCTGGGGGCTGCAGAAGATCATGGTCTTTGGTTTTTCTGATTAACGATAAGTCTGTGTTCTGTGAACCAGTTTTCGACTGCAGAGAAGGCCTGTTGGAGGTTACCTCGTAGATATACTGGATCATGGTGGGATGCCAGGATGACAGCATCATCCGCATAGAGAAGGATCTGTTTCAGGCAGGATTCTGGCAGTGTGTTCAGAAAAAGGCTGAAAAGGAGAGGGCCCAAGATTGAGTCCTGTGGGACACCGGACTGGACTGGTCTTTGGTCTGAGTGTGTGCCAGCAATTCTCACTCTTTGGGAGCGGTTGTCTAAGTAACTTTTGAACCAGTTCACAGAGTTGGGTGAGAGCCCTGCTAGTCGAAGCTGGGCAAGTAGGAGATTGTGGTTGATGGTATCAAAGGCTTTAGTTTAGTCAGTGTTTGCAGTGACACGGTGGCAACAAAAACAGCCAATGCAAAATAGTACACTTTAATGTTTGTAGTTAATGCTTACTTGCAGGGCATGCAATTTTACTGAGATGCTGGCAAAACACACATCAGCCTTATCTACAGAGATTCGTAAATACGAATAAAGGGCTACAGTTTATGAAGAACATGTGTCAATGGCCAAACTTGGTATAGTCACTGTACTGCAGCAGAAGGGTGGACAATCTTACATCAAACTCCTTCTCCTTGGGGACTTTAATATAAATTGGCTTGCCCCTGATGCAGGGTCAAACAAAGATGCTATCCTAGCAGCAAATTTAACACAAGTGGTAAACTCCCCTACCAGGAAAAACTACAAATCAGGGACCAGCACCCTCATTGACTGGATCCTTACCAGCCACCCTACCCGTATAACCAATGTAAGTGTTCTCCCTGACTCGCTCAGTGATCACTCTCCAATAATATGTACCTGGACAAATAAGTTTCGTAAGCCGCCTCCAAAAACCATCTATAGCAGAGTCTTACCTTATGGCAAACTTACTCATCTCAAGACCTGTCTTAGGCAGATAGACTGGTCCTTGATTTACAAAACTCAAGATGTTGACCTAGCCCTTGATTACTTTATTACTACTTTCAACACCCTGTGACACCTATGCACCAGTAAAAAGCGTAAAATCAAAGCACTCACAAATCCCTGGCTCCGCCCGAGCTATTGGCACAACTCAAAGTAGGGATCACCTCTGGGCCACTGCAAAAGCTACTGGCACTCTGTCGGACATCCAAAAATATAAACAGGTTCGCAACCACTGTACTAAACAGATCCGCTTGATGAAGAGCTCCTACTTCAAGAATGCCCTCTCCAGCTCCTAGGGTAAAGGGAAATCCTTCTGGGACAACATAAGAAATATCATGGGTCAACAGTCAAATCCTCTCCTACAATAATGAATGGATGGAACCACTACATTAGACCCAGAGATCATTGCAAACACCCTAAATGATACCTTCACGGACCTTAGTGGTGTCCTCTCATCTGATTTCTTCACTGATGCTGACCCTCCAATTTCTATTTCTACTACTGCCTCTCCAACCAAACCACCCTTCCATTTCAAACTAGTAAAGGCACATGAAGTCTATAAATATGTAAAGAAGGCCATATCTAAGTCCTGAGCAAGCAGCGACACTACTGACCTTAAACTTCTGTCCCTCACTCTGGAGGAAGTACTGCTCCCCCTCACAAAAATGTTCAATCTCTCCCTCTGCTACAGCCAATTCCTAGAAATGGAAGGCTGCAGTTGTCACTCTGGTGCACAAAAGTGGTGATAAGTCACTGCCTGGTAACTATCGCCAATATCAATACTACCACCTCTCTCTAAGGCCCTTGAGCGCTTGGTGGCGGACCAACTTTCAGACTACCTGGAAAAGCACAACATCCTATGCACTCGCAGCATGGATTTAGGAAAGGGCACAGCACATCGACTGCCCTACTTGAATTCTCAGGAGCAATCCACAATGCCATGAACAAAACCTAACTGGAGCAGTCTACATTGACTTAACAAGGCATTTGATACAGTACACCATGGCCTACTTATCAAACAACTACTATCCCTAGGGCTCTCGCAGGGTCCTGGTGACTGGGTAAAAAATTACCTTGCTCAGCGCTCTCAATCTGTAAAATTAGCTGGAGTTCTCTCAGACTCAAAACCGGTTCGCTCAGGAGTTCCCCAGGGATCCATCCTGGGCCCCCTCCTTTTCAGCCTTTTCCTAAACTCCCTCCCCAAATCCTGCCCTGAACAAATAATCCTCTATGCCGACGATGCCGTGATTCTTGCCACTCAAAGATCCGAACCTCTTACGCCTCAACCTTCAGCATGCTTTTTCCAAAGTTGAGATGTGGTTCCTTGAACATAAGCTGGTTCTAAACCACAAAAAAACTAAATCCATGCTCTTCTCTAACCCAAAAACAAGAAGCAGCAAGTCCCACTCACCATTAACCATACCTGGGAATTACCCTTGAACAAGTGCCAATTTTCAAATATCTTGGAATCAACTTTGATCAAGACCTAACCTTTGCAACTCACATTGACAGTACAGCAAAAACTATTAATCAGCGAATTGGGATTCTGTATCGGAACCAACAGCTCCTTACCCATTCTGCACTGAGGATTGCCATCCAATTCTCTATCATCTCAGTCATTGACTATGGCTTAGTTATATACGGATCTGCCACTACTACAGCACTTAGTCGCATTACAACATCCCTAAATAAGGCCTGTCAGCTGCTCACTGTGCTATGTCGATGTACCCATACGTGTGAACTCTATGCTGACTCAGGTTGGTTGCAACTCTCAAACTGGATAAGTACCATACCTGCCTGATGGCGAAAAATCCACTCTGGGCCTCACTCCACCTTGTATCCAAGACCTGTTATGCCCGGCCGTTAGCACCCGTTTTACCAGAAGATCAGAACACCAGCCTCTCCAAGTCCCCAATGCCGGACTCTCAGGGACAAAGATCATTTGCCTATCGTGCCCCAGCTGGCTAAATGCCCTCAGCACTCATATTACTGCCTCCACCTCTCTAGGTATTTTCAAATCAAGGCTGTTCTCTCACCTTGCCACCTCCAGCTCCTGTGACGGCCCTGATTAAACCTCCCTATTTTCTCACTACCCACCCTGTTCTGTTATTTGACAAAGACATGTTTGGGAAACCTTTTCTCCTGCTATTGTCTGCTCCCCACACCTTTCACTTACCCTCTCTGTTCTGGACTTTTTCCCTATTTGTTTCTCCTAATTTGGCATGACCTCTTTCTTGTAATAATAATGTGATTATTGATATCTCACGTCCTTTTGCACAAATGATTTGATATGTATTTGTATATGTTTTCTCGCTCTTGACGCAGCACAAATTGTTGTGTTATCTATGTAACCTTTTTTTGTACTGTACCTAATTGACGTGGAACCTTTGTAAAAGAGCCTCTGGCTCAAAGGTATTTCCTAGAACAATAAACTAAACAAGAAGGACCCTAATTCCCTTCTTTTCATCACCACAGTACTATGTACAGGGGAGGAAGGGTATGGGGGAAGGGAGCAACAGTGGTGACAGTAACTGTGAGGTACAGCCTCAGAGTGGACTCAATGAACTAAGAGCCTTCTCTTCCTTTTACTTTCCATGTTGCTGTGTAAAATACCTATAAAGAAAAAAAGGCAAAATAGGTGCCTTTCAGATATCAAGGTGCATTACAAAACTTAAAACAGTGAATAAAACAGCAGTAATAAATACACAGTAAAATCCAAAAATTAACCTTACTAGTCACAGTATGCCCTGCTTCATAAATAGGTCTTCAGTGCCTGTTTAAACCCCCCCACGGTCACGCACTCCCGAAGCCGACGTGGTAGAGAATTCCAAAGGGCTGGGGCCGCGTACATGAATGCATGGGCCCCTGAAGATTTTAAAACAACCCTTGGAATCTCTAGCAACCCCATGTCTGCCGAACGGAGCAATCGCTCGGGGCAGTAAGGGGACAGGAGCTTTTTCAGGTAGTCAGGACCAAGTCCACATAGGGCTTTATAAGTCAATAATCCGACTCTGAAGGTGATCCAGCACTGAACTGGCAGCCAGTGCAGTTCGCGCAGCACCGGTGTAATATGGGAAGTCCGAGGAGTCCCAGTCAACAACCGGGCCGCAGCGTTCTGCACCGGCTGAAAGCAGCAGATAACAACCCCCGGAAGCCCAAAGTAAAGGGAGTTGCAAGGCGCGAGGTCACAAAGACGTGGATCAATGTGGGAAGATCATCGGACGGAACAAGGTGCTTGATCCTAGCGATGTTCCTCAGATGGTAAAAGGATAACTTAATGACAGCCGACACCTGACATCGTAATGTCAGCCCGTCATCAAGTATCACCCCTATGTCCCGCACCCGTTCAGAGGCAAGGAGCTGGGAATCCACCAGGAAAAGCCCCATGGGTTGACCAGCCCCTGACCCCCCCATCCGGCAACCTGGATCCACAACCATCACCTCAATCTTCCCTGGGTTCAACCTCAGCCAGCTGGAATTCATCCAATCCTGGATTTCAGCGAGGCAATTATTAAATACCGAGAGTGCTCCATCCTGGTCAGGTGCAAAAGACAGGTAGAGCTGGGTATCATCAGCATAGCAGTGAAACCTCAGTCCATACCATCTTACAATGTCTCAAAGGGGCAGCATATACACCACGAACAACATGGGGGACATCACAGAGCCCTGAGGAACCCCACATGACAGAGAGAGAGGGTCGGAGGAATAAAGCCCCGACACCACCCTCTGAGTTCTGCCAGTGAGGAAAGACCTAAACCATCTGAGGACTGAACCAGTCAGGCCACAGATGAACCTCAGGCGCTCAAGCAGCACCCCATGATCCACGGTGTCAAAAGCTGATGAGAGAGCAAGAAGTACCAAGATGGACCGTTTTTTTTTTGATCTCTCGCCATCAGGAGGTCAATGAGCACCCGGACCAGTGCAGTCTTGGTACTGTGCCTCTTTTGAAAACTGGATTGGAGAGGTTCGTAGATGCTATGGATGCAGTGTGATCTATTTGGTGACCATTTTGCTCCACAGTCTGTTTTACAATGTGGCTACCAGAAATTTACTATAGTTGCCAGTCTGGCAATTAGTGCTGCCATTAAGAACTGCCTGTGAGACAACCTCTGCCCTCTAATGTGACACCAGCTGTTAGCTTGTCAGTATTTTGGCAACATGCTCCTGTGCCAAGCTACTGCCAATCTTTTTTTTTTGGAAGCAGGACTCATGAGAGACACAGGAGCCAACATTACATCCATGGTAAAAGAAACAACTGTGTCTTGCTCAGGAAGTGCTTGTGGATGCACTTGCCACTCAAGTTTCGATCCTGCAGGGGAGGGGAATTAGAATGCTGAATACTGTACATGGCATTCTGGAACTGGGCAGCCATTTTTCACTGAAATGTGGGGCATCAGTTTTAAACATTGTGAAAAGCAGTGTGGTTAGGTGAACTAAGTTTTATTCAGATGTAGTATTGTAACACCATTATGAATTCCTGCTGCAATGTGAGACAGCTCCTTCCGACCTTGCGAGTATATGGGCAAAACTATTCCCATGTGGGACAGATCAGTTCCGAGTTGTAGAATGAAAGGGGCATCCATGTGGGATACTTGAGAATTACAGGGCTGAGGCTGATGGATGCAGCGCCATGAACAATTGAGGGTAGGCTCGGAGTCAAAGAAAGTACAACAAAAGTTTAGCTACTTAGAATTTACTTTCGGCTAGTGGCATTTCTGACTGGTAGCCAAAGTGGCTATCAGATAAAAAAACAAAACACCACAGAGCGCTGCTTATCTATCTATAGTGTCAGTGGCTGAATTGGTAGCATTCTCTCCTGAGGATGACTGAATGATCGTGGATTCAAGTCGTGTACAAGGCACTTGGGTTAACACTGAACACTTACACTGCAGTGGGGATGGGTGGGGTGGTGCTGCACTGTTGAAGATGGCATCCTTCGGATGAGACATTCATCTAAGGTTTGTTCTGTCCATCACTGGTGACTGCCCAGCTAAAAGAATAAATGTCAGTTTTAGAAAGAGCTGGGGATTTATCACTGATGTCCTGGCCAACAAGAGTAGACTAATTCGCATTCTTAGGGTGTTAGAACCATGCACAAAAGTGAGCGGTTGCAAATAAAAAAGGCACAATTGGTGCCCTTATCTGCAGTCCTCTACATGGTGAGCATTTTGATCCACAAACACTTTTTTTTTTAATTCTCTGTTTACGCCCCTTCTATGCCACAGCTAGACCTGTCCCTCAGGGCACTCCAAGATGCCATGGCTAGGTCTAGTACCAGCCCCCTACAGGTGCCCTGCTCCCATGTGGCCTCAGATTCAGTCCCCCCCCCCCCAAGATGGGGAAGGAGGGAGAACTCCCTCCCTATCTGCACACAAGTCTTCCTCACACTGGTTCCTGAGGGTTTTGGATTCAGTCCTCTTCGATTCACCAGAGGTCATCGTCAGTTTGGCTGCAGGGTCCATTTCCTGTTTTCACTTTTCCCGTTGACAGAGGCACCCACAGAGGCCTAAGGAGTATGTGCACACCTAGGCGTGCTGTGCTCCATATCTTGGCTTGCATCCTCCCCTCCCCACAGCGCCCCCGACTGCACTGCTACCTGTAGTCACGCAGGTGGCAGTACAGCAGTGGGGGACAGTGACCCTCCCGCACTGTATGAAGAAAGCGTCCCCTGGGACACTCAATCCTCCTCCCTCCGGCTGGCACCCCAAAGGATTCAAGCTCATTCCTGAATTCAGGTCGCTGGTGTTACGAGTGGTATTGCTACTGCTGTGCTGACGGGCTGGCTATGCCCTGTTTTTCAATCTGGCACCAGAAATTTACTACAGTCAAGGCCCCTGGAATTCTGTGATTCTGCAGTTGTGAATTTTCACAGAATTTGCATCATCGCCGCCAGAATACACAGGTGAGTCAAAATGCCGAAGCGCAGCGGTGGGATTTCCGTCTTGACGACGGCGACCTGGTTCGGAGGCGGATCCGAGTTGTCGGAGGGCCGGCCGGGGAAGTAGGATCGAGTGTCCGTTGGGCAGCCTCGTCTCCGGGGAGGGTGTGGGTTGCATCACAGCGTTAGAGACTTCCTGGCGGAATCGAGTTCTCACGAGCTGAGGCTTGACGGAGGGGGGAGGCGGGCAGACACTGGCGTCATTGCACGCCCCCGCCTCCTCTGGGGAGAAAAGGAGGAAAAAGATGGCAGGGCAGGACCACCGATAGATGAAGCCCTCCCTGGAGAGCCTCGCAGCGCCACCGCGCTGGGACCCACCCGCCTCCTCTGGGAGAAAAAGGAGGAAAAAGATGGCGGGGCAGGACCACCGATAGATGAAGCCTCCTGGAGTCTTCAGACGCCACCGGGCCGCTGCAGGACTCCTAACCAGTTATAGTTCTCGGGTCACTTAAGGTGGCTCATGCCCCATCCTCCGGGGACAAGCCGGGGGTGACCGAGGGTCCTCTGCAGCAATAGGCGGTGGTAGAGATCTCCGGGGGCCGAGACCAGGGCCGAGAATGTACCCGGTGGTCCTGCCAGGGAATAAAGAAAAAAAAAAAGAATATACAGAGTGCCGCAGAATTCATTGTTTTGGGTGACTTTCCATTCAAATATACTGTTTTTCCATAGTGACAGGCTTTCTTTCCCATCTCGTTTATCCTGAAGCCTCTCCTCTATGCTCAGCATATGATGTCGTTGATGACATCACAACATGTTTAGCCAATGACAGGACTGCATTGTGCCAGAGAACTGAATAAATCATGCCGCAAAAATCAAAAAATGCTGCCAAGAGTTAAGGGAGCCTCACAGAAATTTCAGAAAATTGCCGCAGAGCACTAGTAGTCCTGACTATAGTTGCCAGTTAATTCACAAATAATGCTAAAAACCAATCATGGCCTTTGACTTGAGCAGTTTTGGCATCGCCAAAATGTGAGCCACTGCCCTGAACAGCTAAAAACTGTGCAGCCACCCGACACCCAAGGCTGCGTTGCTCATTTTACAACTCCAGCTGCTACATATGCCATTTGACTTTCAATTTGAGGTGGGGGGGGGCACCCGATGGCCCAGCAATACAGCATCATACTACTGTGCTGGTGACCTAGGTTCAGCAGTGTGGAATTTGGATATAAAAGTCGGCGGCCAGAGCTGGCAAGGCAACACTTCAAACAGTGAAGCCCAGTCTGTGGAAGGATGGCAATGACTTTCGCCATCACAACAACCTCTGCAGTTGGCCATGATTCTTGCTTACTCTGCAGGAGTACTCTCTGAGGGCAGGAGGCTGTCATGGCATGGCATCATAGGGTAGAGGGGGGACTAGGGCAAGCTTGGAATGAAATGCATGTGGGGAAAATGGCAGCTGACAGGACAATGGTGCCAACACTCTTGCCCCTACTCCCCGTGGCACTGGGCAAAGGTAAATGGGGTGTTAGGACAGGGAAGAGACTGGACTTGAAAGAAGGCGAAAGATCAGTTGATAAATTCTTTTATACAATGGGTCAAGATGCCTGCCGCAAATCCAGTTTTCTGATTTGCTGAAAGTACTCACTTACACACAGTGCAGCATTTTTTTTAATAAATCAATGCTTTCTTTCTTTGCAGTTAGTGCTATTTATGCCACCCCAGGATGGCCCCATCATCAGGGACCAACCCCCAAATCAGCCTGGCCCTATATGAACTTACAGTTCAACTCCAATCACCCCCCCCCCCTTCCAAGGGTGACCCACAACCACAAAATGGATTCTTGGACAGGAGGCATGCCATAGAGTCGGATGCGAAGCCTGCCAGGGGTTGGTCCAGTCATGCTGGCCAGACACATTTTCCTCCTCCTGTTATGTTCCCCAGCCAGGAAGGGCAGACACGTAATGCCATCTTGACATGCCTGTGAGCACTCCCGCACACAGGATGTTGGCAGCTGCAGCCCGCCCCCCTCTCCAGGTTGCTGTCCCCGGGTGCCCGACTCCCCAGCCATCATTAGGGGATAGTAACACACTGGACACAGCAGCCCTGCCTTCCAGTAGTCTAAGCAGTCCTACGGACACTCAATCCTCCTACCACCTGAGTTTTCTCTTGAGCCTAAGTTGTTGGCGCTGCAAAAGGTAGCTCTACCGCTGTGCCAGCAGGCCAGCAATTCAATGCTTGATTGAAAGGTTTTTCAGTTTAAACAGGGAGAGTAGAAAGAAGACAATATATACACAGAGTAATGGCTACGACTAGAGCTGTAAGTTTTTCATGGTAAGAACTGGCCAGTTTCATGGCACATGCACAGAGGAAAACAGTAATTTCACGGCACTTCATGGTCCCAAAAATATTTATTAAAACAAGAAAAAATGCATCATGAAGTGCTCTTCCAGACACTGCCCCCAACGGCTTATGTAAGCTCATTCATTTATCTATTTATGATTTCAATTTGAAGATGAACATTTAGTAGCGCACAAATTCTTTTTGCTCAGTGATAACTGACAAAAGTGAAAGCGATCACCGCAATTTCCTCTAGTCAGATACAGATCACCAAAATTGTTTCCCGATTCTGGCAAGTGAGTCATGCTTGCTTCTCCCTGCCCTCTCAATGACGTGCTGACTGCCAGCTGAAGCCTTCGCTCCTCCTCGTTGCGCTGTTCCCCGCCATTTGCTCTCTCTTCACACCCACCCAGTGCTACTCTCACAGTTTACCCCTTCCACATACTTTGATGGATTGACCACTGACTTTTTGAATGTCATGTGACTTTTTCCCACCCTCAGCGCTCTCTCTCTCTGCACCCACTCATCACTAGTCTTCGTACTCTGTCCAGCTCTTTATTTGACAGTCTGCCCAGCTTTTCCGCACATTTCCCTACCCTCTGCTCACTTTCCCCACCCAACTGCTCTAGCAAAGGAAAAGGTGCTGGAGTGACAGGACTGTTTCTTATTTGTAGCAAGAAGCAGGTGTGATCACCGTCAGTCGGTGTTTTCGACAGCTGTCATCAAAGTGGTAGAGATATTAAGAACATAAAAAAAATTGGTGATTTTCACAGGGGACTACCGATTTCACGGTAATCATGAAATCCGTTACCCCCGTGAAATAATTACAGCCATAGCTATGACAGTACATTATTACAATGACATAGCTGCCATGTGGTGAAGTATATTCCAAGATTATTGAGCAGTCCAGTTCATACAGTCCCGTTAAGATTTTCCTAAACCTATTCATGGGACAAACGTTGGGTGGATTTCCAATTTACACCTGATCCCTCTGCCCTATGTCTCCTCATATACAGTAGATTTGCCCAGAAGGTGATAGGTCAATTTCTCCAGTTTATGAATATGGTCTACCACTGCACTCCACGTTTGTTTGTTAGGCCACTTTGGTGTCAGCTGTAGCGTGGTCATCACTTTTGTTTTGCACAAGTAAAATTAACAATAATCTGAACAGTTGTCCTTTTACTCTGCATTCATGTAGGTGTATATATACAGTTAAAAAACAGAGATGGTGTCATTAGTGCTGGGCAGTCAAACATATCCTCCAACACTATTCCCCCATAAACCAATGTTCCCCAACGGATGGAAAATCCCAAAGTACAGTGGCGTGAAAAAGTATTTGCCCCCTTCCTGATTTTCTCTATTATTGCATATTTGTCACACTGGATGTTTTCAGGTCTTTAGACAAAATATAATATTAGATAAAGGGAACCTGAGTGGACAAATAACACTTTTTTTTTTTACTTATTTCATTTATTTAATAAAAAAAGTTAACCAACACCAACTGGCACTGTGTGAAAAAGTAATTGCCCCCTAGTTAAATCAACCCAATTAAAGGGATAATTAGAATCAGCTGATTGAACACAGCCAGGCTTGATTACAGCCAGCCCTGCTCAATATAAACCTCACTTGTTTTGGCCCTTACCATCAGAGTCACATTGCCAGCACAAAGATTCAACAAGCACATTATGCCATGATTAAAGGAAGTTACTGAAAAGATCAGAAAAACATTTTGTTGCCCTCTATCAGTCTGGAAAGGGTTACAAAGCTATTTCTAAGGCTCTGGGATTCCATCGAACCACAGTGAGAGCCATAATCTCCAAATGGAGACATTTGGAACAGTAGTGACCCTTCCCAGGAGGGGCTCCTGCCAAAATTACTCCAAGGGCGCAGTGTAAAATCATCCAAGAAGTCTCAAAGGATCCTAAAACAACATCCAAAGAACTGCAGGCTTCTCTTGCCTCAGCTAAGGTCAGTGTTCATGACTCCACAATCAGAAAGAGACTGGGCAAAAATGGGCTTCCATGTGAGTAGCAAGCGGAAACCACTGCTAACCAAGAAGAACATAAATGCTCGCCCTCATTTGCCAAGAAGCACCTGGATGATCCACAAGCCTTTTGGGAAAATGTTCTATGGACAGATGAGTCCAAAGTGGAACTTTTGGACAACATGGATCCCATAATGTCTCGCTGAAAGCAAACACAGCATTCCACAGTAAGAACACCATACCAACAGTCAAACATGGTGGTGGTAGTGTGATGGTGTGGGGATGCTTCTGCCTAAGGACCTGGATGACTTGCCATAATTAAAGGAACCATGAATTCTCCTCTGTACCAGAAAATTCTTAAGGAGAATGTCCAGTCATCCATCCATCAGCTGAAGCTGAAGCGTAGTTGGGTCATGCAGCAAGACAATGATCCAAAACACAAAAGCAAGTCCACATCAGAATGGCTAAAAAGAAGTAAAATTAAAGTTTTAGAGTGGCCTAGTCAAAGTCCAGACTTAAACCCAACAAGAGATGCTGTGGCAGGACCTGAAACGAGCAGTTCATGCTCGGATGCCTACCAGATGTTACTGAATTAAAGCAGTTCTGCGAGGAAGAGTGGGTTAAAATTCCTCCACAGCGATGTGAAAGACTGATATTAGAATTATAGGAAGTGTTTGGTTGCAGTCATTGCAGCTAAATGTAGTAACCAGTTATTAAGTGTAAGAGGCAATTACTTTTCACACAGTGCCAATTGGTGTTGGTTAACTTTTTTTCATTAAATAAGTGAAATAAAAAAAAAAAACAAGTGTTATTTGTTCACTCAGGTTCCCTTTATCTAATATTACATTTTGTCTAAAGACCTGAAAACAACCAGTGTGACAAATATGCAATAATAGAGAAAATCAGGAAGGGGGCAAATACTTTTTCACGCCACTGTATATAGTACAGGTCTACTTTCCCCTTCCCAAATTTTCTCCAACAGCAGCCAGTACCTGGACCCATGTAATGCACTTGTGCTTAAGTACCTCGTCCTCCACTTCCATGAGAACTCCCTCAAATAAAGGGTCATGGTAACCTTACATTACTGATGCTGAATATTGCACCCAAAGTTCCTCTGTATAAGAGGTATGGAGTTCTTCGTTCCATTTACTTAGTCAAATTAGTGGAATTTGGTACTAGCTCTAATAGCCCCCTACAGAGAGCTCTTACCATGTGGTTGTGAAGCTCTCCTCTTTGGTGTCCAATAAGCAGTTGGACCCAAGGGTCCAATAAAGGAGCAAACCTGTAAATATCTGTAGAAGTCTGTTTCAGGTATTTGATATTGTTGATGCAAGGCCTGAAAAGGTACAGCTCCCAAATGTATCCAAAAATTTGCGTAGGTATGTGAGCCTAGCCTTCGCCAGATTTACAAAAAGGGGTTGATTCTATTCAGGGGGCAGCTAGGATCAAAGGAAAGGGCCCTGGACTAGAGTAGTAGGCACTGAGTACTTTGCAGTTGAGCAAACCAACACCACACTGAAAGGGGCATCGCAGTGTATGCAGAGAATCATGAGATGGGAAGATAGCCTTTGGGAGTAGCATAAAGGGATTTTATCTACTTCGAACAGGTCATTTAGTTCAAATGCTACGGATTTCCAGCGCGTGGAGAATGTGCCAGGTGTCCAGAGGCAAATAAGTCAGAGATGAGCAGTTTCTATGTATAACTGGAGGTGTGGTTAATTAACCCTTCCCCTTCTTGTGGCAGGTGTAACAAGAAAAAAAAATGCACCCTAGGGTGATGCTCTCTCCAGATAAATCTGGAGAGAAGGTTGTTCCAGGAGTGGAAATACATTTTATCTGGGAAAAACAGTAACATCTGTAGAAAGTAGAGGATTCAACATAATATATCTTGGCAGATAACTTCAACCTGCTGCAGAAAGCGAAGATTGAGAAGACACCACCTGTGCAAGTCCTCTATGACTTTCTCTATGACTTTCTGTATGGGAGTTGGCCATACCTGGCTACAACATATTCAGAAGAGACAGGGCAGGCAGGAAGGGAGGAGGAGTGGCACTTTATGTGAAAAATGACATAAGGGCCACAGAGATCCAGGAGGAACAAAATGGGGGAGAGATACTGTGGGTTAAGCTGGAAAGGAAAATGGGAATAGCCATCCGCACAGGTGTGGTCTATAGACCACCAGCCCTGGAGGAAGAAACAGATAGGGAGCTGATGCTAGCCATCCAGAGGATGGCAGACAAGGGTGAGGTAGTACTGGTTGGAGACTTCAATATTCCAGACATGGACTGGAGCATCCCAGCAGCAGCATCAACTAGGAGCAGATTTATCCTGGACTCCCTTCAAGGTACCTTCCTCAAGCAACTGGTCATGGAACCAACTCGGCAGAAGGCAATACTGGACCTTGTGCTCACAAACAGGGACAGTGTGATGGGGGTAAGAGTGGGGGAGCACCTGGGGAACAGTGACCACCACTCACTGTGGTTTGAAATCACAGAAAGAGCAGAACCAAACCACACAAAAACATGTATCTTGGATTTTAGGGGGGCAAACTTTGAGAAAATGGGGAGATACTTGAAAGAGGCATTAAGGGGAATGGGGCAGGAATCAGGGGTTGAGGAACAGTGGGAAGTATTTAAAATGGGGATTACAAGAGCGACAGAATTATGTATTAAGCAGGTTAGCAAGAGGAAAAGGAAGAGGAGACCATTATGGTTTCCAAAGAGGTAGCAAAAAGTGAAAGCCAAAAAGATTGCATTCAGGAAATACAAAAAGACACAGGCAGAAGGGATAGGGAGAAGTACCAGGAGAAGCAAGGGAGGCAGGGAGGTCAGTAAGGAAGCCAAAGCTCAGACAGAAGAACACATTGCAAAATCAGTGGGTAGAGGGACAAAACCTTTTACAGGTACATAAGTGAAAAGAAAAGGCAAAGGGAGGGATAGGTGAGACTGAAGGGGAGGATGGGGGTTGTGGAGGATGACAACAGTAAAGCTGACATATTGAACAGGTATTTCTGCTCAGTCTTTACTGAGGAAGAGGAGGGTAATGGGTCTGAACGGAGTACAAGGGGTGAGATGGTGCGAAATGGACACAGTCCCTTTACACGAGAAAGGGTCCTGAAGGAACTGGAAGTAATAAGAGTTGATAAAGCAATGGGGCCAGATGGGGTGCACCCAAGGTCCTAAAGAACTAAGAGAGGTGGTGGCTGAAACTCTTGCTATCCTGTTTAGCCGATCACTAGAAACAGGGAGGTACCCAAAGACTGGAGGATAGCAGATGTAGTCCCCTATACAAAAATGGGAACAAAGAGGCGAGGGAACTACAGACCAGTCAGCCTCACCTCGATAGTGGGAAAATCATGGAAGCACTACTGAAGGAGAGATTGGTGGAACATCTGGTTGTCAATGGACTACAGGACCCAAGCAGCATGGTTTCACCAGGGAAGGTCAATCAGACCAACCTCATTGAATTTTTGACAGGGTGACTAGGAGGTGGATCAGGGGAGGGCAGTGGACATGGCCTATCTGGACTTCAGCAAGGCCTTTGACACTGTGCCACATAGAAGACTATTGCACAAACTGGGGATATGGTGTGGGCAGGACAGCAGTGCGGTGGGTAGGTAACTGGCTGGGCAGCAGGACACAGAGGGTGGTGGCAAATGGCTGTCACTCCACAGAGGGAAGAGTGACCAGTGGGTACCACAGGGATCAGTGCTGGGACCGGTACTATTCAATATCTTCATCAGTGACATTGTGCAGGACCTAGAAGGCAGAATTTCACTGTTAGCTGATGACACAAAGCTCTGTAACAGAGTATAGACACACCAGAGGGTGTAGACAGAATGAGAAGGACCTGCAGAAACTTGAAGAATGGTCAGGGTTTGGCAGTTGAAATTCAATGCAAGGAAGTGCAAGATAATGCATATGGGGCACAAAAACCCTGGCACAATATATCAGTTGGGGGGTGAGGATATAGCAAGCACCAAGCAGGAAAGGGATCTTGGGGTTATCATCTCTGATGACCTCAAGGCAGGGAAACAGTGTGACAAGGCAGCAGGTAAAGCAAATAGGATGCTGGGATGCATAGGTAGGGGCATCACCAGCAGGAAAAGGGAGGTCATAATTCCACTATACAAGACACTAGTGAAGCCGTACCTGGAGTACACTATGCAGTTCTGGAGACCTTACCTACGTAAGGACATAGACAGGGTAGAGAAGGTTCAGAGGAGGCAACAATGATGGTGCATGGATTGCATCACAAGTCCTATGAGGACAGGTTGAAGGCACTGAACATGTACTCCCTGGAGGAGAGGAGGAGAGGGATATGATAGAGACATACAAGTATCTTACAGGGAGGAACAGGTGCAGGAATGCACTATTTTTAAGCGAAAAAGATGTTCCAGGACTAGAGGGCATGGGATGAAGTTGGAGGAGGGGCGTTCAGAGGAAGCGTGAGGAAGAATTTCTTCACAGAGCGGGTGGTGGACAAGTGGAACACCCTGCAGAGGAAGTGGTGGGGCTGAAACAATCACGGGATTTAAGAATGCATGGGATAGACATAAAGGAATTCTGGAGGTCAGGGGTAAGGGGCAACAGACTTCTTGGAAAACATAAACTGAACTTACAGACTTAAATGGGCAGACTGGGTGGGCCATAGGCCCTTATCTGCCGACACTGTCTATGTATCTATGTATGTGTAAGTGGTTGACAATTTAGTAGTTGTAAACAGGACGGGTTACTGGTTATTGTAACCCCTGAGTATTTTAACAAGCCTCTGTTACAGCAAAAAGGAAATTTAGTTTTAAGTATGGGGGGGGGGGGCTAAAATTAAAAGCTAGAACTTCTGTTTTTGTTTGGTTTTGCTTAAAACCTGCTAAGTTTTCATATTTCTCCAACTACTGCCAAACATCAAGTACGGAATCCTCAATCAATCAATATCTTTATTTAGCCAGGCAGAACATCATTGAGCAGGGCCCACTTACAAGATGGACCGAGGATAAATACACAACAATAAGTAACAAAACAATAGTTTCGAATAGACATAGGCACATTGGCAGACAGTATAAGGTATTTACAAATAACGTGGCATGGCAGTATCATGGTAGACATTAAAGGAGCACAAAAGCGGCATAAGTTATAGGCATGGTGCACAGGCAGGCAGTAAGAACAGGTTACTCACCTGTAACAGTAGTTCTAGGAGTGGTATATGTTGTTCATCCACACTTATTGGCATGTCCCTTTCCCCTTTAAGAATCACCGGAAGTCTTCAAGCTGGCTCCTCCCACCCACCTGGGTGGTAAATTCCTCGGCTCCGCCCCGTGACGCCAGATCTTAGCCCACTGGAAGCCAGGTGTTGTGCGTCCGCAGCTGGGGAGGTCAGTTGGGTCCATGTGGATGAACAACATCTACCACTCCTATAACTACTGTTACAGGTGAGTAACCCGTTCTTCTAGGATCATGGATATGTTGTTCATCCAGACTTACTGGCAGACTCCTAGCAGTTCTCCGGGAGAAGAGAGGCAAGACGCACACCCCCTACTTAGGGAACAGAAATTGGAGAACTGAGGCCCCAAAACCAGCATCCTGGCGTTACTCAAGGTCGATGTGGTAGTGGCTGATGAAGGTGTTTGCTGACTTCCAGGTAGCAGCCTGACAGATTTCCTGGATAGGGATGTCCCTGGAAGCAGCCACCGATGCAGCAGTATGGCGGGTAGAATGAGCTCTTATCCATCTGGGAGGCTCCTTGCTCACCAACTCATAGCACAGACCTATGCATGATGTGATCCATCTTGCAATAGTCCGCTTCGCTGCAGGCCTGCCAGAAGCGGCTTCAGCGTACGTGACAAACAGCTGGCAAACCTCTCCCCGAACTTCCGCCATCCTCTCCTTATAACAGGACAGAGCACGTCTCAGGTCCAAAGTATGGAGCCTATATTCGGCCTCCGAGGTGTAATTAGGGTAGTATACTGGCAGAGTCAACACCTGATTAAGGTGAAACTCTGACACCACCTTCAGAAGGAAATTCGGGTGGGGGCACAGGACAACTTTGTCCCTGTGGAAGACAAGATAAGGGGAGTCCACTGAAAGCGCCTGGAGCTCCCCTGTCCTTCTGACTGATGTGATAACCACCAGGAAGGCAGTCTTCCACGACAACTCACACTTGTGCATGGGTTCGAATGGCTTGCCCATAAGCTTTGCCAGTACCAGCAGTAAATCCCACAGAAGTGGAGGTTCACGCACTGGAGGGGATCTGTGATCCAGGCCTTTGAAAAAGCACCCAACCACTGTCTCCTGCGCCAATGTCGGCTGACCATCCCATGCCCGGTAAGCAGAGATGGCTGCCAGGTGCACCCTAAGGGTCGATGACCGTAGACCCCCCTTTGAAGAGAGACCAAAGGTAGTCAAGAATGTTAGCCACAGGGCAGAACAGAGGGTCCAGGCCCTTGCTCTGAGACCAAACGGAAAACTGCTTCCATTTGAAGGCATAACACTTCCTGGTCGATTCCTTTCTAGATGCCTCCACCACTGTGTAGACATCGTCGGAAAGACCCAAAGCCTGGAACTCTAGCCGGTCAGGTACCAGGCTGTGAGACACAGGGATTGAAGGTCTGAGGGAATACCTTCCCTGACTGAGTGATATCAGGTCTGGGCATGTACAAAGTCGCTCCAGGGGCCTGCAGCTGAGGAGATCTGGATACCAGAACTGGTGTGGACAATCTCGGGCTACCAGGATCACCTTCGCCTTGTCCCTCCTCACCTTAAGAAGCACCTTGTGGATCAAAGGAAATGGAGGGGAAGGCGTAGAGGAGGCATCCCCCTGCAGCGAGCCCTGCTGAGGGGGGTGGACATGAAACAACCTCAGCTTAGTGTTTTTCCTGGAGATAAACAGGTCCACCATCGGTTTGCCCCAATGGGAGAACAGGCTGTAAGCTACCTCTGGATGGAGAGACCACTCGTGGGATGTCTGGGCTGAGACCATCCGCCAGATGGTTCGAGGCTCCTGCTACATGGATGGCTAGGAGATCCGCCTCCAACCAGCTCACGAGGGTCCAGATGTGGAGCGCCTCCTTGCACAGCAAACAGGAGTGTGTGCCGCCCTGTTTGTTGAGATAGTACATGGTTGTGGTATTGTCCATCTGGACTTGAACCACTTGATGCCGGAGCTGAGGAGCGACAGTGCCAGTCTGACTGCTCTAAGCTCCAACAGGTTGATGTGGCATCAGGACTCCTCAGTGGTCCAGAACCTATGGGCCCTTTTGTCCCCCATATGGGCTCCCTAGCCCATGATAGAGGCGTCGGTTGTGAGGACGACCATCAGCTTGAGGCAGACAGACGGGATCCCTTCCTGCAAGTGGTCTGAGGAGGTCCACAATTGGAGAGCGTCCCACATCTTCTGGGTCACAGTGATCAGCTGGTCGAATTGACCGTGGCGCAGAGTCCACTGGGCGGCCAGCTCCCACTAGAGGGGGCGCATGTGCCACCGGGCCCAACAGACCACCGAGATACACACCGACATGTAACCCAGAAGGCGCAGAAACTCCCGGGCAGGGCACAACTACCCAACCAGAAATGAAAGAGGAAAGAACCTCCACCCTGTCCGCCGGGAGCTGAGCTCTGCCCCGATAAAGCCCATCACCTAAGAAGGCACGAGTTCCGACTTGGCCTTGTTGATTAGGAGGGCGAGTTGGGAGCAGGTCTGGAGAGCCAGATCCTTGGACCTCTCCACCTCCCCTAGGGAGTGATTTGCCAGAAGCCAGTCATCAAGGTAGGAGCAAATTCTGATCCCCCGACGCCGCAGATGGGCCGCCACCACTGCAATGTATTTGGTGAAGACCCGTGGGGCCGATGACAGGCTGAACAGCATGGCTCGGAATTCGTACAGGGTCCCCTCGACCCTGAAGCGGGGGAACCGCTGATGGGACGGATGTATTGGGACGTGAAAGAACGCGTCCTGCAGATCCAGTGAACAGAACCACATGTTTCGCTCAAAGGATGGAATGATCTGGGACAGAGTGACCATCCAAAAGGTGAGAGACCTGAGATATTGATTCAGGTTATGGAGATCTAGAATGGGGCGCCAGTCCCCCGTCCGCTTGGGCACCAGGAAGTACCTGGAGACAAAGCCTGGGTCTGCTGGAGGATCCGCCACGGGAGCTATTGCCTCCTTGAGGAGGAGCTGAGTAAAGTCATCTCGAAGAGCCGACTGGGTGTGGCGGATATCCGTTCCTCCCGAAGGGAGACGCAGACTCGGCTGGGAGGATACTGCTCGAACTCTGAGGCGGTCTGACTGACCACTTGAGAACCCCTGTCCAGTGACTGCGGACCAGGCAAAGGAAGTGCGCAGGCCGCCCCATAGGAGGACCCAGAGCTGACGTGACGGGAGATGGGATGGCAGCCCCCACCCCGTCACTGAGCAGGCTTGGAGGAGGAGGAGGAGACTCCAGGACCTGAGCCTTGGCCTCCTTTACAGGCCTGTTGGGGTCCAGGCTTGGTCCAAGGGTGCTAAGCTTGAGTCTGCTGCTGCTGCTGGTGCTGCTGTCCCCCCCTTGGAAGGAGGACTGCTGAGCTGCAGGGGAAGAATGCCGAAAGGGCTTCTTCTGCTGGTTCTTGACCGAAGAACCCTTGGCAGAAGTGTTGTCCAAGGTGGCATTGGAATGCTCTATGTGCTAAAGGTGACCGGCCACTCCTGGGCCAAACAAGTCGGTCCCAAGGAAGGGCACGTCAGCTAATTTGTGCTGAGTAACGGCCGGGAAGGAGGAGAGCCTCAGCCAAGCCCTGCGGCGAGAGGCAACTGCTGCAGACATCGAGTAGGCACAAGAATCCCCAATGTCCAGGGCTGTCTGGAGTTGCTGTTTGGCAACAGCTTGGCCCTGGTCTCGGACCTGCTTGACCATGGTCTGCATGTCCATGGGGAGATGTGGGAGGACTTCGTCTAATGACCCGAGGAGGGCATGACAGAAGTGTGCCATGACGATGGCCAAACTTGCCTGACGAAGGCCGAAGGAGGAAGCCGCATAGACCTTCCTCACCGAATGGTCCAAGAGCTTGAACTCTTTGTCGGGAAGTCGGTCAGTGTCAGCAGAACTGCCAGTATGCCTGAACACAGAGGCGGTCAACCAGGCTCTCGGCCGAAGGGTGCACTGTGAACCCCGCAAGGGACCACATGGGAAACTTGTACTTGCGGGCCATGTGGGCACACGGTGCTGGACAAGAGGCAGGGCGCTGCCAGAGTTTGAGAGTCAGACTAACAATGGCCTCGGCCACAGGAAAGGCCTCCGTTGGGGTATCCCCTCTTTTAAGGATGTCTGTAAGAGGGTATTCTGCCTTTTTCTGGATGGGTTCTAGGGGCATCCCTGTGGACTCAGAGATCAGGCGAAGGATCCCTTGGAAGGAGGCAGTACCTTCCTCCATCCCTAAGCCAATGGAGAACTCATCAACCCCACGATGAGAGTGAAGCCTGGTGACATCAGAGTCTGAGGAGTCAGGATACAGCAGCTTGCCGCCCAAATCACCCTCGACAAACAGAGGACGGTCAGGGGTGACCATGACCGATAAATGCCGGGGAAGCCCAGTGTCCGGTCTGTCTTCTTTCGAAGGAGCCCCTCCCACGGGTGCTTAGGCAGTAGTTTCACCACGATGGGTGGAGAGGCCAGTTTAGGTCAAAGAGGAGGATTTGCTGGCCCCAGCAGCGGGGGAACTGAAGATTTCAGCTCCAGAAGGGTTGGCTTCGGCCTAGGAGGTGAAAGACAAGTAATGGCCAGGGAAGGAGGCGGAGTCTGCTTGTGACCGGACAGGATCAGCTGTTGCCACATGAGGTCCTCGCAGCGCCGGAGTTTCCGCTGAAGCCTCTCCTCATCCGTGGAGGATGAAGACTACCAATGGCATCACTTCTTCTTAGAGCGCTCATGGCTCTTCTTCGGTCTGTCAGTTGAGGAGGTTCTAGATCTTGACTGAGATTGGGCGGGCTGACTCGGTCGCTCCAGAGACACCGGCGGGATTGGTGACTTCCGGGGGTCCGGAACTGGGTCCTCGATGGGAACACCAGCGGGCTGGGTCTCCTCATCGGGAAGACAAGGACTGGAGTCCTTTCCAAGGAGTCATCGGCCGAAGCCAGCGACAGTGGGTCAATGGGGTCGATGACAATCTCGACCTCGTCGACCGGATCTTCGGTCGTCTGACCCGATGGAAGGTCTGAAAAACCAGCGGCCGAAGAAGCAATCTTGACCAAGGCCGAAACCACATGCTCCTGGGACTGGGACCTCTCTCAGTCCCAAGAGCGTCTTCGCCAAGATGAAGACTTACTCGGTTCCTTCTCCCGCTTACAGGAGTGAGAGGAGTGTGAGCCTGCAGGCGCCTCTCCCCGGGTGGGGAGAGACTGGCACAACTCCCGGAAGGAGCCGAGAAGGTAGAGCCTAGGTTGGGCAGAGCAGAAGAGCTCCAAGAGTCGGCAGCAGCCTCTTCTTCCTTGAGCGCCTGCATGCGTTCCAATTGCTCAGTAGAGCCGCAGGGCGTGAAACCACCCACCTAGCCTCCTTGGACTTCACCAGAAGGTTCCTTTTCTCGGTCTCCCCAATTTCAAATTGCCAGGTGGTCGTCAGAGCGTTGGGATGGAAGGCCAAAGCAAAAGCTGCGGGGCGGTGTCATGGCAGACACCTGGGCAGTGAGCGCTGCGTGAGGTGGGGATCGGTGCGCGACATCTTCTGGCCTCAAGGACACCGGCAAAATCTGGGGGAAGATTTTTCTTCTATAATCGGAAGACGCAAAAGTGCAATTGCTAACTCGAACGAGTTTTAATTTTGGTAAAACCAAGGTTTTGAAAGCCAGGGCATACAAATTACGAGAGCACAAGGGAGGCAACCTGAGTCTTCCAGCGGAAAGTAAGAGCTGGTGTCACGGGGTGGAGCCGAGGAATATACCACCTGGGTGGGTCAGAGGGAGGAGCCAGCTTGAAGACTTCTGGCGATTCTTAAAGGGGAAAGGGACATATTAATAAGTGTGGATGAACAACATATCCACGATCCTAGAAACAGCTATATGCAAATTCTATGCAAGACAAGTACACGTAGGACAATAGAGTACAATTTTCATAATGTACAAAAGGTTTAATTTAGTAAAGCATTACATAACCTTTTGTAATGTCTGTGTAGTAGGACACTGTAAGCACAGGGTGTGTGATAGGGAAGGTAGGCAAAGGTTATAAAGGGAAGTGGTACACAAGACAGGGCGGGGGAGAGGTGTGGTACCAGCAAGAAGGCATGTTTTTTTAACTGGACAGGCACGTAAGTCTAAGGGGTGTGGAGGAAGGGTATAGAAACAAATTAGGCAGGTGGAGGCAGGAGGGAAAAAACAAGAGTCAGAGATAGGTGGTGTCAATGCCTGAAGCAGATGCAGGTCTCCAGAAAGGATCACTGAATAAGGTTTTTGAAAGCAGTCAATGGCAATGGTATGAGTTGTGGTATTTTTTGAGCATTATTCCAGAGGACAGGAAGAGCATGTCTCATCACTGCGCAACCAAAGCGCGTCCTGACTTTGGGGATGTAACGGGAGATCCGAGACTGGCTTCTTAGCAGGTAGCTGCCAGGGTTGCAGATGAGTAGTCAATCCTTGATATATTGAGGCAGCTTATTAGAGATGGCCCTGTAGGTCCAGAGCACAGCATTCTTATGCCGCCTGAGGCTAAGTGAACCCCAACCTATGCTCTTGTATAGGCTACAGTGGTGTGCTGAGTAGCGGGCGCCAGTGATGAACCTAAGCACCCGAAGATACAGGGTATCAAGTTTGGCGAGGGCCGTGCTTGAGCTATGCCCGTACAGAAAGTCTGTATAGTCAAGGAGGGGCAGGAATGTTGTTTGTACCAACCTTAATTTCCCCTCCAGTGTCAACAGATGCCCGATTCTGAAGAAAATCCCAAGCCTCTGTTTAAGCTTTTTGGAGATTTCTTCTATGTGGACTTTGAAGGAAAGTTTGGGATCTATCCACACCCCCACATATTTGAAGGACTTGACGTAGTCCAGTGGTTCGCCGAGCAATGTATGGATTTGTGGGACTGCCCCCGTAGTGTTGGGGGAGTTCAGTGTTGGAAGGAAGATCATGGCCTTCGTTTTCCTAGCATCTAACAGAAGCTTAGAGTAAAGAAGATTGTTCTGCAGTTGGCTGAATTTTGATTGGAGGTTACTACATGCAAGTTCCAGGGTAGGTCTGGCTACATACAACATGGTATCGTCAGCGAAAAGGTGGATATCTGCTGCCTTGATTCCATCATTTAAATCAGTTATGTAAATGGCAAATAAGAGTGACCCCAGGATAGAGGTACCCTCTTGAAAGAGTTTTGAGGGGGGAGAAATCCTCCCTGCCTTGCTCTGTTGATGTCGATCAGAAAGGTAGTTAGAGAACCACTCGAAAGCCAAGTTACAAACGCCAATATATCTTTCGCCTAAGGGCACCTAACTAGGTATCCAAAATGAACCCTTAAAACTCTATGAGACCTTAGGTATATTCTTACCTTTTACCAAGCTTAGTAACACCATCAAGCTGTTTAACAGTTATCAGACTTAACCAGCTATATGTTACATGCAAAAAGAACTGATAGACACCCAGGCAGTCTTTCAAAGAAAAGGTTCTTTACTAAAAGATGATAAAAATATGAAAAAAAAAAGTAAACACAGAACAATATATCAGAGAGCTCACAATCACATAAAAGAACAAGGGAAAATTATAAAGCAAAACTTCTACCACAATACATTTCGATTTTTGCTATCTAAGGTATTACCTCTGGAAGTGCTGTTAGTTAGATCAGAGAACTGTTTTTCTCTCGGAGTCCCAAAATAATATGACCTACATTTCAGACACAAGTATCAGTTTAAACTCTGTGTCTCTCCACACCCCTTCTGTGAGTCATCTATCTCCTCCTTTTCGAATAAAAAATTACACACATGATTTCCTACCAGGAGGTATTAAATAAGGGGACATGAGAAGAAAAAACATTTTCTAAATTATGACAGTCTTTAATCAAGCATTTCCTTTGAACTGGTGGCTGGTTCCTGTTTTCCCAAGGAACACCAAAGGGTTTACAACTTTTCACACCATGTTGGTATCAAATGGCTTGTTTCTCTTAAGATGTCATAAAAGTTTATAGAAACATAGAAACAGACTTTGACTGCAGATAAGGACCGCTTGGCCCACCTAGTCTGCCCATTTCCCTACCTAGAGGATAAGCTGCAGATCCTATTTAACCAACAACCTATTTCTTCCTACCCCACACAAAAACTGCCTTACTTCTTTGGCTCGAGGGCTGACTTTCAATAGATCGGAGCTTGCTGCTGCTCAACTACATACGAAACCCTGACCCAGAATCAGGTCGTCTACAGGGTATGAAATTCGTGAAAAAAAGTACATGCCCACATGGGCATGTAATAAGCAATCATACATGCCCAAGAAACTATTTACATGCCACCCATTAGTTTACATAATTTTAAATGTCCTCCTCACTGGTTCACAGTTCAGTAGCTCCAAAATATTAATTTTATTTAGATTTCAAATAGCTTCCCCAGCTCCCAGTAGCTCTTTACTTAGATTTTGATAGTTTAACTCCAGTTGAGTAAAAGAGCTTTTCATTTCATAGCTACCTCCACTCCCAGTAGCTCTTTTTAGATTTTTGATAGTTTAAATCCACTTAGTGATAGCGCTTTTTATTTATGTGAGGCAGGACAGGAGGGTTTAATAAAATGCATTTTTTCTTCCTGATTTTAGCTTGATCAGCTGAGCTCCCAGTCACTGAGTCTATGACTGCAAATATAAGCAGACTGCAGGAATGGGTCCCTGCTTTTACTTTCTCCTGATGGCTGAGTCCCCCTCCCCTCTCTTTGCTTCAGTCTACGTTTTTCTTTTGATACCATCTCTGTCCTTTAATCTTTATTCATATAAATACAGTGAGAAAGCAGCAATTTCTAATATGAACTTAGCTGTTAAGTTTTTCCCCCCATAACTGTCCATCTCTGATCTCTCGAGTCCCACTCATGTACTACAATCGGCAGAACACTACCCTCCTCTGTCTAACTTTCGATATTTTTCAAAGGCAGACAGTGCTTTGCCTATTTTTCTAAAGTGGTGCCTATGTTTTCTTTTCTTCCTCGAGTGAGACCTTCTCCCACCATGCTGCAAGTGGTAAGGACATAGGGTTGAGCCTGGGAAGAGTTAAATAAAGGCGAGATCCTAAAGAGCTTTAGTATTTGTTTTGTTATAGCACAGCAGTAATTGAATTAAGGACAGGACTTACTCTTTCTATAGCGATCGCCGACTGCAGTGAGTGCAGCAACTAACGTCTGCTTTCCCCATCTGGCGCCACTAGCAACACGATCCGACTCAGCAACTGAACAGGCTGAAGTGGCGCCATTACAAACACAGCACATATGATCGCTGTGTGAATGGGGCGGCAAATTAACACTCTGGATTGGTGTCCGCCACGACCAACTCCTCCCCGATGACTTGATACCTTGCGCTTCATTTATCGATCATTCTGTCCATCAATGGAGGGACTGTCAGCCAGCTCATCCTGGTCTGCCATTCCTGGCTCTAACTCCCTGTCAGCTGATCACACTGTAGCAGCTAGCAAAACTACGCTGGCTTCCTGCCCCCCAGTCAATGCGTTAAAGAAAAAAAAAAAGAGGGTGGCTTAGAAAAAAGACGTGGGGAAAAACGGAGATGCAGGGAAAACAAACTCACGGCACAGTTACCTTAGGTGCCCAACGGGGCAGGCACTAACTAGCACTAGGTGTCCTGAGACAAAAGTGCCTGCCCTGGGGCACCTAAGGTATAGGAATTTCGCACTCAGGTCGTCTATGAATGATTTAGCACCCGGTTCCCCATGAACATGCGGTGCACTGCTGGAGAGAGGCGGCCCCCTTCTGTCCGCGCTCCGACCCAGTAACGAACGGCTCTCCACACCGACCTTATAAGGCTCATCCTCTGGTAGACTGAAAGTCACATTTGGTTTTCAACTTCAAAAAGCCTAGGCATGTCATAAAAGGTAATAAAATGCCCACTGGAAGGAAGGTAGTAAATTAACTGGTTCCCTTATCAGTTTTAATTACATCCTGTGGTTCCAGCTGCTGACACCTTGTAATTTAAAGGGCCAAATCTCACAGACTGACATTTCATACACTGACCATTTATTTATAACACCAATATCATACAATAATCATAACCAGCTGGCCAAGCATCACAATCCCAGTACCAGAGGCCCTTAGCAGCGCAGACAGCACCAATGAGAGCACAGGGCCCCAGGAGACCAAGGGTCTCATGGCAGACCTCCCAGAGGCGGCCTTAAGTGGTACCGTTTCTTCCCCTTCTGAAGGAAAGAGGAAGAACTCAAGGTCGAGCAGCACCAAGAGCCTGACCAGAATCAGGAACAGGCCCGCCCATTTGCGGTTTGGAGGACTGTCCTTCCTGCTGAGCACAGGACTGCCCATAGTCAGAACCCTTCCCCGACAAGAAAGTGGACTGGGCATGGCCCCACTGTCAAAGCAGCCTACCTGAAAGGCTGCCTAATGTTATGCTGCACAGCCGCTGAATGAAGACTCGGTAGGGCTGAGAGAAAACTGACAGAAACATTTTCATAAAATTACTGCACTGACACAAAAATAGCAAACTCTACTTTTAAAAACTAAAACTGACAAGAACTGAATGCGGCTTTTGTACAGACGTGAAGTTCGGATTCCAGGTGGGTGAGTGACGTCGTCACTGAAATTACACTAAATGACAGGAAAAAGGACCTGAGGCAGTTGGGGTCCCACAGGGATCAGTCCTTGGGCCCCTCCTGTTCAATGCCTACGTCTCTGACATAAGGACAGGAATCAGGAGTGAGATGAGTCTCTTTGCGGATGACTCAAAACTGGGGGCGGTGGTGGATGGGGAGGAGGGGAGGGTGGCCCTACAGGGGGACCTGGAGGCTCTGGAAAGAAGGTCTAGAAAGTGGAAGCTGAGGTTCAATGCAGGGAAATGCAAGGTACTCCACCTGGGGGCAGAAACCCGGGCCAATGTACACCCTGGGGAAAATGCTACAAGTCTCGATGGCTGAGAGAGACCTGGGGTGGTGGTGGTGGATGTCAAGATGAACAACTCAGAGACTTGTAGGAGGTCAGCAGCCAAGGCCAACAGGATGCTGGGATGCATCGCTAGGGGATCACCTCCAGAAGGAGGAAATGATACTCCCTCTGTATAACTGCTTGGTGAGGCCACACTTGAGTACTGCGTGCAGTTTGGAAGCCACACTTAAGAGGGACATTAAACTCCTGGAGAGGGTCAGAGGAGGCAACCAAAATGATTTGGGGCTTGGGGACAGGACCTACGGTAGAGCTCGAAGAGCTAAATATGTACACATTGGAAGAGAAAGGACGGGGGACATGATAGAGGTCTTCAAGTACATGAAGAGGGTAAATAGGGAGGAACAGTCAGGGTGCTTGAAGGGGAGGAGGAGGCCAC
Organism: Neoceratodus forsteri; assembly: GCA_016271365.2. NCBI lineage: Eukaryota > Metazoa > Chordata > Ceratodontiformes > Ceratodontidae > Neoceratodus > Neoceratodus forsteri. The sequence continues at coordinate 149,858,149 of CM028131.1, read as the reverse complement.
TAGAGGGCATGGGTGGAAGCTGGAGGGAAGATTCAGGGGAGAAGGAGGAGGTGCTACTTCACTGAGAGGGTGGGTGAAGCCATGGAATGACACTGCCTAGGGGGCTGGTGGAGGCAGAGACGGTGGAGGGGTTCAAGAGGGGCTGGGACACGTACAGGGGAAGGGTTCTGGAAGCAAAATCCAATGCAGCAAGAATATCTGGAACTGGGAAGGGAGAAGCCAGAGAAGGCGAGGGGGGCAGCAAGGTCAGCACCCAGGGTGGGGGCTGACCAATCGAGCAGACTCGAAAGACCGTTAGGCCTATTCTGCTGGCATTTTAGTATGTTAGTTGAGAGCTGGTACCAAGCTAGGCCTGGTGCCGTTAGCCACTAACATGGGGCTATGCATCCACACAGCTGGCCTTGGCGCCAGCCCTCCTGAAAAGTTCTGGCTCCCGTGGAGTCCTAGTAGCTCCGGCACAGACCCATCAGTGTGAATCAATGGTGAAGATTCATTCCTAGTAGATCTAAGGAATTCGCTCTTCGAGTCATTCTAGAAGCTCTTCATCTCCCAGGTGCAGCCTCCATTGTGTATCCTCCAGTGTATAGTTTTACATGGGTGCCTAGATCAAAATGGGCAGACTGGGTGGGCCAAGCGGTCCTTATCTGCCATCAAATTCTATGTTCTATGTTTCTATGTAACAGCTTGCAACAAGGCATGATCCAAAAGGTGAAATGTTCCATGAAGGACAGTCTGGACTGAGTACAGGTGTTCTGCCACAACCAGGAGGTAATCTAGGTGGGAACAGCTGTTACGGTGTGGAGAATAATACGTGTATTCTCTGGCAAGGGGGGATGGGTTTTCTGCCAAATGTCAGAGATGCCTAGTGAGGACAGTGAGTACTTCACATGCTTTGGGGCTGTGGAAAGGTGGTGCTTACGTGGCACTGACTAGAGGTCAGGGTTCAGTACCAATTTAAGATCCCCTCCTACCACCAGCTGACCCCAGAGGACTCAAAAGGGGACTGAAAAACAGACTCCCTAGAACCTTGGGGAAAGTAGCAGTTTGCAAGAGTATACCAACTGCCATATAACATCCCCGACTAGGATAACATATCTATCCTCCCCTATCTATTACCTTCTCTGTTAACTGAAAAGGTATCCATCTAGCGATCAAGGCCAGAACATCCCATCATCTTCCCGAGCTGTTTGAGGAGGCCTGCACCTGGTCAAAACCATAACAGTTAAATTTATCATGCACAACCTGAGATAAGAGCATTTCAAGTCATACGATCTCGTACTTCTCCCGCAGGAGCCTTTCAAGATCCTGAATCGTTTAATAGGACTAAGTACACCATTTACATTAAATGACATACATTTTATTGTTCCTGTTGTTTCAACAAGTGAATAGTGATGGTGGAGATTGCTAAATCAAATCTATCTAGACACAAAGGTGAGGGCCAAAGTGCCCCCATTCTCCTCCCATAGCCTGTCCCCTCTGAAAGAGGGTAGTGAACAGTGGAAAACCCCCTAAGGAAAGGTTGGATGTAAGACTGGTGCCAAAGTACCACTGAGTAGAAACCTGAAAAAGCCAGATGAGAGTAAGAACATTTAGGAACAGTAAGCATGGGATGCCAACAGGGCCAACCCAAGGCAGAACATCATTAACCAGTAAAAGTTGTTAACTTCCATTAGAGGAAGCAATAAATCAAATACCACTTCTGTGTGACACCTACAGATGGCTGGTGTCACAGGAGGAAAATCCAGGGCATGCCTGGGCCTTCAGGACCAGCACTGCCACACAGAGAAAAGAGAACCAGTAATACTACAACACTCCCAAAGCATAGCAGTATTGAATTCCCTGTCCAGTCACCAGGTATTGTTAATAAGGGAGGCAGTAAACATGACCGCCACCATAGCGCACCAGGTGAGGTCTGACTCAATGACTACAGAAGGAGGAGGCCAAATTCCACAGACCATGACCCCCACATGCAGGCCTGCTTTTAAACTGGTATGGATCAGAATGATTAAAATATTAAGTCAAGTTAGAGAGTGATAAGTGAGCGGTCTGGGGAGACTCCAAGCCCTTCCCATCCTCTGGATCACCATTCTCCAGCCCCCTCAACCTACGTCAACCACTGTAAGGAGCCACAGATGGCACATCAGGAAAAAAGCTATGTCCAGCAGTGCTGCTGGATCAATCCATGTACAAACGTCTGTTATTGCCCAAAGTTCCATGTCTGGCAGCATCCCCAGAAGTCCCATAAGGGACTCCATGGAAGTGGCCTTGTCTGGAGTATACCAGTGCTTCAATCAAGGAGAGCGCAGGATGAAGTGGGGCAACTGGTGGAGAGCAGGGCCATACACTATATCGGACCCCCTAGTCCTGGCCCTCAAATCCTCCCCCCCCACCACCACTCCCCCGGCTATACCCAGCTGAGAGTAAAAACATATATTATCCCCTTCACAAAAAGCAGGGTAGACCACTACATGGCAGCCAGATTCTGCTGGGGAAATTCCTACTAACAGAGCTCCAGTAATGTACAGCATAACAAGAGGGGGTAGCACAGAGGGAGCCACCAGAGGACCAGCTGGATCCCTCATCAAGATATAGCTAAGACTCCACATTAGCAAAGTGTAAGGGGAGGGGGTTAGTGACCACCACAAGGATTGCAAGCCACTCAAACTTATGGGGTGCCCGGACAGAAAAGTGCTCATCCCAGATCCCCCCACACACACACCTGATACTGTAAATTACAGGCAGCGGTTTCAACATGATCACAAAAGTCAGTAAAGCACAAAGCTACACTGATAGTCTGGCAAGTACCTCAACCTGCTGTGTAGGTCGGGAGAACTGCTGCAATAGATTCCTGACTGCTTGCAAGTCTTTGGGCTGAAAGTCACTTGCCACTTCAGCTGCTGTTCTCAGGATAGACAGAGCCAGGTCCTGTTCTCCTGGGGTAATGATCATCCTCCAGCATTGTTGTTGCCGACATGAGTCAGCTTGTGATACCCGAAGAGGGATGGGGATAGCCAGTTGTTCAAGGTCCACCTGAGCCTCTTCTGCTGTATGAAAAAGTGCTGTTCCATCTGAAACGTGAACATGCAGCTTCGCCTGCAAAGGCGTCTGAAGCTTAATTCCTGCCTGCTTCAATGCAGGTAGATAAGATCTAAAGTTAATGCAGTCCTTTTTGTTCTACAGGGGCTGCGTAACTGTGGTCAAGAAACAGTCTGGACTGGATACACATCATGGCCCTTTTTTGCCATGCTACCTTCAGTACTGCCTCCTTGGTCCAAAAACTTACAAACTGAAGCACAATAGAATGGGGACATTGGGTGGGAGATGGTTTAGGGCTGAGAGCCCTATGGATCTTTTCTATCTGCTGAGGCATATAAGAGGCAGAATCCAATGCCTGGTGTAGGAGCTTATCTACATAATCAGTAATGTGAATGTCCTCACCCTCTGGCAAATCATGAATATGCAGATTTTTCCTGTACAGACAGCCCTCCAAATCACTGTTTTTTTTATACCCAAGTTGCAGTGTTTTTTCTATAGAGTGCCAGGGCCATCTCCATTATCTGATCAGCTTGTTTGGTTACATTTTTAAAGTCCCCTGAATCCAGCAATCGACAAATCCCATAGCCCGATGTCCTGGGCTGCTATTTTTGGAGGTCAGACAAGTGGTTTTGCTGCCCCAGGTTGTCCAGACAATCAACTTTTTTTTTTTTTGTTCCTGGTTGCTGTAATGACAGGTCTTACTTGACCTGTCGATGCCTCCCCAATTCATCCCTAGAGTCAGCCAGAACTCGGCAGTCACATGATGCCCTCAGTGCAAGCGCCACATGCACTGAAGCAGCAGAAGCGAGTGTGCCGTGGCCGGAGGGAGAGACAAAGTTGGCAACCTCAGACTCCCCTCCCACCAGACACCGCAGCAGCACTGCCATCACTGATTGCAGGATTCAGCAGGATAGACAGGTTAGTCAGTATGTGAGAAGGACACTGACTGCCTGTCAGTCCTAGCAAGTGGCTGCGCCGGTGGGGGTGGGGGGGGGCAGGAAGCAACACTAGTGGTTGGTACGATGGTTCTAGGTGCCATTTCGATGTTCTAGGAGGCAGTATAGCGCAGTGGGTTAAGGCTCTGAGCTGCAGATCTGGAGACCTGGGTTTGAATACCACAGCCGCCTAGGTGCATACTGTGTGATCTTGAGCAAGTCACTTAACTTCCTTGTGCTACCAGGACACATCTGAAAACAAGCTTCAGCTTAGTGTGCTACTCCTGGTTAAACAATATTCCCTTTCCCCATTTTGATCCTGCCATTTGCAGCAGATGCCTTGGATGGAGCTCAGCTTGCCTCTTGCTTCTTAGCACTGGGTGCTTACCTTTGTGCAGGATGCTCTCAGGCTTTTCGGTTGGCCACAGTCACAGCAAACAAACAAAAGAACCATTTCATTAAAATTAATAAAACAAAAAGGGGGGTTTGCTGGGGAACAGAAGTCCTGGGAGTGAGATCATGGGGAAGAGGAAGAACTTAAAGGCGGGTGGGTGTACGGGATGCAGGGTTGGTGTGACTGACGCTGGACAAAGTAGAAAGATAAACCACATTAAAAAAAAAAAAATGTTACTTTAGAAAAATAAAAGAAAGAAAAATGTTTTAGGGAAGAGAAGAAACTAAAGAACTAAAGTCAGTGCAGGGGAGCAACTGTGGGGATTGGGACAACAGAAACAAAAGTAAAGCAATCAAAACACACAAAAAAGCATATAACAGTGACAAAAAATCAAAACATTATTACTGAACGGAAGTCAATTGGGAGGGCTGATCGTGGGTATTGGGGACAACTGACAGCTTAGACTAAAGCAAACAAAACACAAAAAATAAGGAAAAGCATATAAAAAAGTAAGAGAAAAGGGAGAATCAAAACATTAGTATTGACTGAAGTCAGTGTGGGGGGATTGGCTGTGGGGATTGGGGACAACTGACAGCTTAAACTAAAGTGCGCACGCGCGCGCGCACACACACACACACACACACACACACACACACGGTTGTGCGCTCACTGTGCCCAAGATCTCCTCTCTTCTGTCTCCTCCTGAATTAAGGACTGGTTGGTTCTAGACCTCCTGAACAACAAAAGTAATATCAATATGCTACTTTTACCACCCTAAATGACATACAAAATGTGTTTTTCTTTAGTTTTATTATGTTTTCTTTAAAATATGCCTATTTGTAACTGGACTACCAACTCAAGCACCAGGACTACTACTTTCACTCAAGCCACTCGTCAGTAGACAATTAATTTTAAGATTTGTCGATCCCTGCCTGAATCTCTTTTTGCTCATTTTTAACTATCACCTTTGGTACAGAACGTTTTAATTTGGTCAATAATCTCAGCCCAAAACGCTTTAAGTTCATGAAGAATGTGGGCATTAGAGGGATCGGCATGACAGGATTCTGCAATGCTGGGTGAAGAGGATGCCATGCTGTGACTCTGGGATGGCAGACAACCGGACTAATCAAGTTGTTGGCTTGCAGCTAAAAATGCAACTCATCTTTTAGCCTTCTTTTTTGAGCCTTCCATTGTTTACTGCTGCCTATGGAATCTATGCCAACATTTATAAGGCAAGTTATATTAGTCACTGGATAGGAGCTCTGTTGCACAAATGTCTTCACATCATGTCCAGATCCTTAAATTCTACAGTGCTGCATTTTCAATCCAGAAATGTATAAGGCCATTTTGTAAGTACAACAGCACACTACATGGTGCTGTGGTTGTTGGGGAAAGTACAGTTACGTAAGAAATTAACACAAGAGTAGATCTTTGACAGGGGCTCTTGCAGCAGGTAACACCTTTAGGACTAAAGCCGGCAGGCACCAGGATCCCACAGAAAACTTCTAGCTAGCAGTATACAACGGGGGACCGCCTCCAATGTCAGGCCCCCCCCCCGATATCACATATGGTATAAAAGGGTCAGTCCCCCAGTTCTCCTGCCGGAGACCCCGGCAACTGAACAGAAATGGAGAACCGAGGATGTTCCTCTAATGGAGGAAACAAAGGTATCCGTGATGGAGAAGCAGCTACCAGGGGGAAGGTGGGAGGTAAACACAGTACCTGCTACAAGAGCTCCTCTCGAAGATCTACTGTTACAGTAAGTTCTTACATATCTGTACTGTCTTACTTCGAGGGGGTTCTTGCAGCAGATAACATCTTTAGGATCGAGTCCCAAGCAATAAGGAGAGAACCCAGTCAAAAGGGTGGAGGTAGAAGTCTCCCCTAAAGAATCCTGACAGGAGACCCTGGAGGACTGCTAGTCCAAAGCCTGCGCTGCGGCAAGAAGCAATGGCCAAGCTGTAGTGTTTGACAAGGGTGTGGACAGAACTCCAAGTGGCAGCCGCACAAATTTCTACGGCTAACACATTTCTCATGGGGGCAAGGGAAGCAGCCATGCCCCTGGTAGAATGACACTTTACTGAGGGTTTTTCGCATTTGTAGCAGAAGGCAATTTTTTTTTTTTTTTTAAAGAGTTTCACCAAGAAGGGCTCACTGAACAACAAGTTGCTCATCTCACAGTGCATCTTGTGGGATGGGGGAGTTGGAAGGCATACAATAAAACATAATCAACACAACAGCATACATTGCCAATATATGGGAATTGGAAGACATACAAATAAGTCATAGGCAAACAAAAAAACAGTATATAGTGCCAATTATGGATAGGGTATGTTACCAAGTAGAGAACAATTAACAAGCAGTAACAGGCATCAAGAAATTACAGTTGGTATGTATATTCCATTAAATCATAGTGAACAGAAGGTCCGCAAGTGTGGTAATAGGATAACTATTACAGCCCATTTAGATGTAACATGGTCTGCTCAGTTGCAGTTCACAGATAGGTAATTGTTTAAGGCTGAGGAGATAGGGGAAGAAGAAAGGTGAGCTGGGGGGGGATTCCACAGTTTAGGGAAGTGGTATGAGAAGGCTGCCTGGCCGACAGTAGCCATACGGCACTTGACACCTAAAGTACAGGAAACGGAAGACCTAGGTGAATGGATGGATGGTGGGGGATTGTTTAAGGGTGAGGAGATAGGGGAAGAAGAAAGGTGGGGGGTGGGGGGAGGAAAATTCCACAGTTTAAGGAAATGGAACGAGAAGGCTGCCTGGCCGACAGTAGCCACACGGCATGCGACACCTAAAGTATGGGACACTGAGGACCTAAGTGAATGGATGGATGGTGGGGGGATTGTTAGGGAAGAGTTGGGATAAGTACGGAGGAAGCCAAATCAGAATTTGGAGACAAATTTAGCACAGTGGAGGAGACGTCTGTTATCAACAGATGGTAAAGCCAAAGTGTGGCAAAGTTGACAGTGATGAGTGCGGGTAGGAGCGTCGAGTGCAAAGCAGCAGAAGGAGTTAAAAAGGGTGTCCAATGCAATTAACCAACCATTTGGAAAAACAACATTTAGAAACAGGAGCCCCTGCCATTCTGGGGCTGAAAGACACAAACAACTGGTCGGACTTTCGAATGGTCCGGGTGCTCTACAAGTAATAACGAAGTACCCTGTGAATGTCCACAGTAGAGTATGTAGAAATGTCTCCCCTTGGTTTGATTACTCTAGGTAATCGACAGGAAGGTGGATGTTGGGGGTATGTAAAATGGAGAGGCTTACTGCTTTGGTAAATAAGCATCAGGACCAGTTCGAATTGTTAGTGACGCTGGGTCCTTTACATTATGCGGCTTAGACCTGAATTTGTTCATAGGTCGTGGGGGTAGCAGTCCAGTGCTAATTTAATTTTCCTGAGCAGGAAAAATGTATCAGCTGTATCTGCTCCTATCTAGTAGGATGAAATGTTAAGACTTTCTTTAGTGATTGCTTGTTTAGATTTTAATGTGTAGATCTTTTATTTTCTTACTTTTTCTATAATTAATTCATCATACTGGCCTGGATATTAATGTATTGTTGTTACTGTGAATGCATATGAAACCTGTTGCTTTTAAAAATTCCCTGAATAAACAGTTTAAAAAAAAAAGGAAGGTGGATGTTCTGATTCAAAGTAAACTCTGACACCACCTTGGGAAGAAACTTAGGATTAGTCCGCAAGGACATCCTGTCCTTTTGGAAAACCAAATAAGGCTCCTTACACATCAGGGCCTAAAGCTCGGAAATCCTTCAAGCAGAAGTAACGGCAACTAAAAATAACGCTTTCCATGACAGAAAATGTAGCTCGCAACTTGCAGCGGGTTCAAAGGGATGCAAATTGAGCTTTTCTAAAACAAACAAAAAATTCCATGGCGAGTCGGGTCCCAGATGGGAGGCTTCAAATGCAGAATGCCCTATAAGAATGTATGAGGAAGATCCAGCTGGACAAGAGCTTTGCCCTCAATAGGTGCAAGGTAGGCTGAAATGGCAGACAGGTGCACCTTGAGCGAAGAGTAGCCAAGTCCTGGCCAGATAAAAAAAGGAGGCACTCCAGAACCGAATTCACCATGCAGGTGAAGGGGTCTGAATGCCAAGCGGTGGCCCAGTTGCAGAACCTCTTCCATTTCATAGTGTAGGTTGTCCTAATGGAAGGTTTCCTAGTGGCCCACTAGGACATCTGCTACTCTGGGTGATACCCCGAATCTGGATATAGCTGGGTCTGCACGAGCCACGCACTAAGGTGCAGAGATTTGAGATCTGGATGGACCAGGGTTCCCTGCTCCTGGGAGAGCAAGTCTGAGCATAGGGGCAGGGAAATTGGAGGTTCCACTGCAAGTTGCTTAAAAAGCGGAACTCAAATCTGGCATGGCCAGAAAGGTGCCACCAGGATCATCTTTGCTCCCTGCGACTGCAGCTTGAGAAGAACTCGCTGCAGAAGAGGAAAGGGAGGGAACATGTAAAGGAACCTCCCCGTCCAGGAGAGGGACAACGCATCTTGCCAGAAAACACCAAGAACAAGACCTGGATCTAGCGAGCAGTTTTGCATTGGATGGGAAGGCAAATACATCCAGTTCTGGATGACCCCATCTGTTGAAGAGTTCTTCGGCCACTGAGGGATGAAGTTCCCACTCATGGACCTTGGACCAAGACTGGCTTAGATTGTCGGCCAGGGTGCTTTGCACGCCCAGAACATGGACTGCTGTCAAGTCCAGGTGATGTTCCACTGCCCATGCCCACACTCACATGGCCTCCCTGCAAAGGGGATAGGAATGAGTGCCCCCTACTTGTTTATGTAAAAGATCACCGACATGTTGTCAATCTGGATTAACAGGGGTCAGATAGCAAGACTGTCTGGAAGGCCTGAAGGACATACAGAATGGCCCTCATCTCCAGGACATTGATGTGGAGATGGAGCTCGTGCTACGCCCAGGACCCTTGTGTCTGGAGGCCACCCAAGTGGGCTCCCCACCCTTGACCCGATGCGCCTGTGGTCAGGATCTGACTGGGGGATTCCTTCCACAGGCAAACCCCTCTGGAAAGGTTGGATGAATTCAACCACCACGTTAAGGCTTGTCTTACAGGGTTCGACACCAAGACCAGTTGCTCTAGGTCATGCGAACGTTGATCCCATTGAACTCTCAGGTTCCACTGAATTATCCTCATGTACAGCCTGGACAGGGAGACCATGGCGATGGTGCCTGCCATGCGTTCCAGAAGTCTTAGGACAGACCTGGCGAGTGGAGATCATCTGCCGAGCGTGTGTCTGAAGGTGCTCTGCTCTGTCCTGAGGGAGGAAGGCTTTGTCCTGAGCCATGTACAGAACTGTCACTATGTATTGCAGCCTTTGGCTTGTCCAAGGAGAGGACCTGGGGAGGTTTAAGGTGACCCCTAAGTCCTGAAACAGGGAGATGTTGGTTTGCATAGTGTGGAGTAGCCAGTCCCTGGTGGGTGCAGTTAGCAGCCAGTCATTCAGGTAGGGGAGGACAAAATGACCCTGTCTCCTAAGAGCTGCGACCACTACTGCAGGGCATTTGATGAAAACTCTGGGGTCTGAGGGCAAGACGAAAGGCAGAGCCCGAAACTGGTAGTGACTTCTCTGGAAGCGAAGGAACCTCTGGTGTGGTTGGAAAATCAGCATGTGGAGGTATGCGTCCTGCATGTCCAAAGAGCATAACCAATCCCCCTGATGAAGAAGAGGGAGTAGGCTTAATAGAGTGACCATCTGTAATCCTTTGTACTCGATGTACTGATTCAGGTGGTTGAGGTTGAGGATAGGACCCAGATCTCCTGTTTTCTTTGGCACCAGGAAGAAATGGGAATAAAACCCTTTCCCCTGTTGTGCTGGAAGGATGGGCTCTATGGCCCGCTTTTGCAGGAGGGCCTGGATCTCTTCAGTGATGAGAGCGCTGTGAACCTGAGAGTAATGGCATCCCACATGGAGGCCAGTTGGGGGCCTGGCATGCTGCTGAGGGGAGGTGCCTGGCTCCTGGGGAGGGGAGAGCCGCTGGGTATTTGCTCAACCTCTGCCAGCTGATCCAGGAGCCAGATTGACATTGGCAGTAAAAGCAGGTGTTCCCTCTCTCTTTGGAATGCAGGAAAGTACAGTAATTGCAACTAGACTGTCATGGTGGGGCAATGGGAGGAAAATGGATGAAAACAGGTTTGGAGAAAAATGAATAAAAACAGGTTTTAAAAAAATACATATATATATATATATATATTTTTTTTTTGTTAAATTACAATTCAAAGGAAACCTTGTTGGAAAAACCTTACTACAATACCCGTGATATAGCAGTTATCAGTTCCACATCACAGAACTGTTTTCTTCTCCTTTTTCTTCTTCCTCCCCCACTCACTTTTTAGTAACACTCATTTAAAGTTTATCCAGAAGATTCCTAATGAAACCAGCAGTGGCATTCAAGACAAAATAGAGACAAACCTCGTAATTGCAATCCACTTGGATCCAAGGGGGAACAATAAAAACAGGAAAAGAAAAACGAGAGAAAAAGAGAAAAAAAGGGCTCCAGGGGAAAAGGCCGCTGAGAAAAGGGTAGTATTTCAAAAAGTGCAAGGTGGACACATATAAACACCGGCTTCAGCAATAGAAATGTCAACTGCTGCCTTGCAAGAGCAGGCTGCCATATATCTCAATGTTATTAGAAAGCAATGCTGAGTGGGGACTTGAAACTGCTGGCTGGGGGGCAAGTCGAGAGATGCATAAAGGCTTCAAAGGTACAATATTCCTTTGTCATGGCCTCATTTAAACAGCGCAGGAAAAAGCCAAATGACTTGCCTTGATAATACATCTGAGAATTGCAGCTTTCGTGTGTGAAAGCAGAATTTCAGCTTCTGCCCGAAGTTTGGAAGCTTAGATCAGCAGTTCATATTAGCAGTAGCACAGTTACAACATCACTGCAATTTCATTTAAAGATATATTTATGTGTTCATGGACCTTAATAGTGATCAACAAATCTGTTAAACCCCGGTCAAGTTACTTTCATTTGTCTTTTTTAATCATTCAAATCTCTCCTCAGTTAGGAAATGATCCTGTAATTTGTCTTTGTTCCTTCTCCAGGAAAGTAAATATAGCAAAGTTGTTAAGTACATGTACAGAGCCCAAACATAAAAAGGAGAACAGAATTAGAACGTATTACTAATCTCATGCTGTGTCTTCTTGTCTTGCTGTTTTTCCTATACTGAAACATGTTAGACTCTTTCACCTTGTTAATGCCCTTAAGGTGTTTGAATGTTTCGATCATATCACCTCTCTCCCTCCTTTGCTCTAGGGCAGGGGTTCTCAAATGGTGAGGCCAGCCTCCCTTGGGAGGCCCCAGCCTGTTCCAGGGGAGGCTCAAGCAAGTCTGAAAAAGTACCGTATTTAAATTTTGAGTTTTATATATTTTCTGTGATGAGATGAAGCAAACTGAAAGAGGATAGTAGTAGGTGAATGTTATGTATTTATTTACTAATAGGTGACAAAGGAAGGTGAATGAGCCAAGGCTCATTTCAGGTGTACCCCGGGGAAGGGTAGGTAGTGAATACATTTCAAAAGGTAACTGCAAAACAATCAAGAAATATGCAGTGAACAATAGTGCAAACAAATGTGAACAATAAACTAATAATGAGCGGTGGTAATTGATCAATTTGTAGACTGATGGCAGGACAGCCCAAACATAAGGAATGAGCATAGAAGTGCTAAGAGCAACGGCAGGAAGGAGCAAAGTAATCCCCGGGAAGTTGCTTAGGAGCTGGGAAGGATGGGGAGAGGCAGAGTATGTAGGAAGGTGATTTCATACAGCGAGAAAATAGAGAAAGTAGTCTGACCCATGAAGTCACTGCAACAAGGGGTGACAATGGTTCAAGAATGAAAACAGCAGAGCAAGTAGGCTGGCCTATTGAAGGGGGGGTTACAATAAGCTGAATAATAATATTTATTTTATTTATTTGTTATTCAGATAACACCTTTGAGCACATGAGCTCTTTTTCAAAGGTTCCATGTCAGTATGAGACAAATAACTGAATGTGAGCAAAGTACTCAAAGGGGTTTCAATTTATTCATGGTATAGTGCGCAAAGTTCAGTATGCTATTTTTCTTTGGGGAGGCTGAAGTTTATTCAGTTTTTGGGGGAGGCTCAAAATATTTTCCATGAATTTGGGGAGGCTCACTGTGTCAAAGTCTGAGAACTATTGCTCTAGGGTATACATATTGAGCTCCGTTAATCTGTCCTCATATGTTTTCTGATGCAGTCCCTGCACCATTTTGGTTGCCGTTCTCTGGACTGCCTCAATTTGGTTAATGTCCTTGTGAAGGTGTGGCCTCCAGTACTCCACGCAGTACTCTAGAAGGGGCCTAACTACTGTCTTGTAAAGAGGGATTATTACCTCCCTCTTCCGGCTTGTGATACCCCCCCTTCTAATACACCCCAACATCCCTCTAGCCTTACCTACTGCTTTAGTGGTCTGCTTGGATGATTTCAGCTCATTGGTGATGATGATGCCAAAGTTTCTTTCTTCCCTTGTGACTACCATAGCAACTCCCCTCCCAGCCTATAGGTGGCTACAGGGTTTCTCTTCCCTATGTGCATGATCTTGCACTTCTTTGCATTAAACCCCAGTTGCCACTACTCCAACCATTTTGTCAGTTTATCCAGCTCTCTTCTCATTCTGCCCACCCCATTTGGATCATCTACTCTGTTGCAGATCTTGGTGTCATCTGCAAACAGACAAACCTTACCCTCCAGTCTATCTGCAATATCACTGATGAAGATATTGAAGAGGACTGGCCCCAGGACTGATCCCTGAGGTACCCCACTTGTTACTTGCATCTCTTCTGACTGTATACCGTTTAACTCCACTCTCTGTGTTCTACCCATCAACCAGTTTGCCACCCAGTTGACCAACTTCTGACCCACCCAGAGTCTACCCAGCTTATTAATCAATCTTCTATGTGGAACAGTATCGAAAGCTTTGCTGAAGTCAAGGTAGGTGACATCAACTGCTCGCCCTTGGTCCACCACTCTGGTTACCCAGTCAAAGAAATCTATGAGACTAGTTTGACAGGACCTTCCTTTTGTAAACCCATGCTGTCTTGGATCCTGTGATCCTATGGTTTCCAGGTGTTGCACTATCCTTCCCTTAGGGACTGTCTCCATAATCTTGCCCACTACTGAGGTAAGACTGACTGGTCTGTAGTTCCCTGCCTCCTCCCTGCTACCACTCTTGTGGAGTGGGATCACATGAGCCCTTCTCCAGTCTTCTAGGACATTTCCTGTGCTCAGAGACTCACTAAATAGTTCTGATAATGGCTCCGCTAGTTCCACCCTTAGCTCCTTTAGTACCCTAGGATGTATGCCATCAGGTCCCACTGCCTCGTCCACCCTGCGCTTATGTAGGACCCTTTCTTTTGTGAATGGACTAGTGAACACCTCCCTCCCCCCTGTGTCCATGGTGCTGAGTTGCGGGCCCTGCCCTACCTTTTCTTCAATAAATACTGAGCAGAAGTATCTATTTAGGATAGATGCTTTTACATGGTCCTCCTCCTCACATGCCCCCTTATCTCCTTTGATCTCAGCAATACCCCTTCTGAACTTTCTCCTTTCACTAATGTATCTATAGAAAGTCTTGTCACCTTCTTTTACTGTTTGTGCTAGTGTTTCCTCAGTTTGGACCCTTGCCCGCCTTACTACCTTCCCTGCTTCCCTTAGGGAAGTTTGGTATGCCTCCCTATCTTCATCCTGCTGCGTTCCCTTATATTTCCTGAAGGCCAGCCTTTTGGCTCCTACTTTTTCTGCTACTGTTTTTGAGAACCAAAGTGGTTTCCTTCTTCTTTTGCACTTCCTTTTCTCTCTAACACAATGTTTACTTGCTGGTATTAGCATTGGAAATGCAGGAGTTAGGGAGATACAGACTAGGAATGGCAGTGAAGTATTGAACTTCACGCCAACCCCAACTCCACCCTACAGAGACAGACAGGCATTGGGGTATGCGTTTGGGTCATCACCCATAACGTTCATGCCATTTCAGTTCACCCTATCCTGCAGACACATGTTGAGGTATGCCTTGGGGTGTTCGGCTGTACCATCACCCCATTCCATAAGGACATACACTGAAAGGGGTGCAGTATAGAACGGGGTGAACTCTGGGGCCAAAGAGTTTAAGGCACACCTTGATGCCTGTCACTGGCTGCAGGGTGGTGGAGTAGGGGTGGAATGGCATGAGCATCACAGTCAGCAATCCAAAGGCACACCCCCTGATCCCTGTCAGTCTGTACAGGGTGGGACGTTATGATTAGACACCCTAACGCCCCGGGCGTTTGTTGGTATTTGCACTACAAATTTTCAACATGGCGTTTTTGTGATCCCCAACTCATGAAAGCATTTGGGACTTCTTCTCATGAACAGTGGTACTGTGATTTTGTTAATGTGTCCTGAACTTTGAGTTCCCACAGCAATCATGCCATTCTGTGCCAAATGTACGAAAACACAGATTGGGCAGGATGTGAAGAATGATGGCTGTACCATTCATAGGGAGGTGTGAAGAGATGGCAATGTTGAAAATCTGTAGTGAATATATTAAAAATATTCAAACTTCCGGGCTTATGTGGAAACTGCGCAACGCATGCGCGTAACAGTCATTTAGAGGAATTTTTTTATCAAATTTTCAACATAGGCATTTTGTGACATCTGCTCATTAACAGTGTTACTATGATTTTCCTAATCTGTCCCGAACATTTATTTCCCACAGCGACCGCGCTATTCTGCGCCAGATGTGTAAATGCATATTTCGGGCAGGATATGAAAAATGACAGCTATACTGTTCATAAGGAGGTGTGAAAAAATGCCAATGCTGAAAATCTGGAGTGAAAATATTACAAATTTGCGAAGTTACGAAAGTCATGGAAATCATGCTAACTATAAAACAGTCATTTTTGGATGTTTAATCAAATTTGCAAACATAGGCTTTTGAGAGCCCACTTCATGAACATTGGCACTGTCATTTCATTATCGGTCCCGAAGGTGATTCCGGCAGTGACCGGTATCACCTTTCGGGACCGAATAACACCATGACAGTGGCTGAATTCATGAGGAGGGGTTCCAATAACCCCATGTTGAAAATTTGGTGCCAGAATTCACCAAAATGCCTGAGATATTCACCAAAGTTGAAAAAACTATTTATGCCATTATACAGCTTACGGCATTTCTTCAGTTCGATCCAGCTTTAGGGGTGAGCGTGTTTCCAGTCCACGAAGAGCATCGCGCAGGCTCCGGAGGCAAGTATGGGGTGTGGGATGGTGGGGTGCGAGTGGGTGGTGCGGGACGGCGACGCGTGGGACCGCTTCCTTTGTTTCGGGGAGAAAAGATGTCAGGGGAAGGTCCCCCAAGGCTTTCTTTCAGCACACTGGGGTGGACTCCCAGGGTGTCACCTGCCTTTGTTGGGGTGGGGGTACTTAAGTCGCCAGGGATTGGGCCCCCTGTCGGCAAAGAACGACTGTTGGGGGGGCATGCTGCTAAGGGGGATTGGGCACCCACTCAGCACACAACAAATGGGGGAAGGGATTACATCATGTCGACGGGGAGTGGGCTCCCCTGTCGGCAAATGAACTGGGTTGGGGGCTGCTGATAGGGAGATTGGCCACCCCCTTTCGGAAGCAAAACAGGAGGTAAGACAGATAGAGACTGACTGGGGATGCATGAGATTAGAAGGGAGAGGGAGGATGGGGAGAGAATGACTGATAGAGGAGGAGCTGAACGGGTCTGAATCCTGCAGAATGCAAGAGATGGGGGGGGCAAGGGTGGTCTGACAAGGAGGAGGGAGGAGGGGAACTAGGAGGAGGGGAACTAGGACTAGGGGACGAAGGGAAGAAGTGGGTTAAGAAGGGGTAGTGCGGCAGGGAATGCAAAGGCAAAAAGGGGGGGTATAAGTGCTTTTGTGATCTCATAGAGGGAGGGATTAAGAGTAGCACTAGCAGCTGCTCCTTTAACAGGGGTTTTAAAAGCGATTTGAATGTGGATAGTTTTACAGAGTGGGTCAACTTTAAGGTTTTTTAAAGGAAGTTCCACAGAGTGGGGAGGGACTGACTGATAAGAGGAGGAGCTGAACCAGGATCTAATCCTGGGTATATTACGTTGTACAAAGGCATATTTTCTGAGTTGGTGTGAACTTGAAAATATCAGAGATGTACTGGGGGAATTTTTTTTAGTAAGGGCTTTGAAGGTCCAGATAGCGGCATTGTGCCACATTCTGGCTGCTAACGAGGTCCAGCCTATTTTGTCAGAGAACAAGCAGTGGTGGGTTTTATATGGGAAGTCGGTCACGAATTTTAAGGCCCTATGGTATAGTACATCCAGTTTAACAAGAACAATTGCTGGGACAGTTACTTATAGGAAAACAGCTTAATCTAAGAGAAGTAGGAATGTAGACTGTACTATCCTTGATTTTGTGTGGGCAGTGAGTAACCGCTTGATCCGGAAAAATAATCCCAGTCTTTTAGTTTTCTGGACAGCTCATCCACATGAGGGATAAAGGAGAGACTGCAGTCCAGCCAAAAACCGAAGTATTTAAATTTGACCACTTTTTCCAGTAGTTCCATAGTTGTAATTCCAATGTGGGCAGCAGGGTCCTGAACTGGCATAGCCTTAGACGGCGGCAAGATAACCATTATTTTGGTTTTCTTAGCATTGAGGAACAATTTCATCTGGATCAGGTTTTGCTGTAGTGTATCGAATTATTTTTGGAGCACTGCACATGCAGATTCAGAAGATAAACGAGCAACGTAAAGGACAGTGTCATCTGCAAATAAATGAATACTGGCAGAGCTGATGTTATGGTCAATGTTCTTGATGTGTATTGCGAATAGTAAGGGGCCCAAGACCGAGCCTTGGGGGACCCCTCGGAGGAGGTTTTACTGGTAGAGAGGTCACCTTGTGATTTCACCAGCTGTAGTCTGCCGACAAGATAGCAGGAAAACCAATGTAGAGCAGTGTTGTCTAGTCCAATGTTTTGCAACAGGGACAGTAAAAGATCATGATCCGCTGTATCAAACGCTTTACTTAAGTCAAGAAATAGTGCAGCTATGTGATTTTTGGCATCGCGTGAGGTTAGCCAGTCGTTAGTGACTTTAGTGCCATGACTGTACTGTGATTCAGTCTAAAACCAGACTGAAGGGGATTTAGGAGATTATGGCATTCTAAGAAGTCTCTTAGCTGGGAATTTACCAGTTTCTCGAGAAGCTTTGACAGGGTGGGTCTATAGTTATTTAAATCGCATGAATTGCCTGATTTGAACAAAGGGATAACATGGGCTGTTTTCCACACAGTGGGGCATGCGCCCTCACTAAGGGACAAATTGAAAAGGTGGGTAATTGGTAGTGCTAGGTGGTAATAGCCTAGCTTCAGTAGGACAGGATCTATTAGATCAGCCCCCACACTTTTGCAAGTGTCTAAGGAGGTTAGTAAATCTTCTATCTGTTTTAGAGTGACAGGAGAAAAGCTAAATTTAGCAGGTCTGAAGGGGATACTAGTGGGGGGGCCATGGAGAACTATTACCTGAATGCTGCTTTAGTAGACTGTTTAAGGGGGAGGAATCAAAAACAAGGCCTGCTGTGATGAAGTGGTTATTGAAGGCTTCTAAGATATCCCGTTTAGCTGCTAATGTGGTGTCTCTAAGGGAGATTTTGGAAGGTAAAGAGGACGAGAAAGTATGCTGTTCTACTACTTTCAGGATTTGCCAGAATTTGACGCTGTTATTCCTGGACGACTCATGGGCATTTTGAAAGAATTCGGCCTTTTCCAATCTGATCAGTTTAGTGGAGTGACTCCTAGCCTTTCTGAGTGCTGCCCAGTTGGAATCTAACTTAGTTTTCCTAGCCTTTTTCCATTGGGCATCCCTATGACGCAAGGCTATTTTTAGCGTGTTGTACCATAGGCAGGATTTTTTACTGGCTCTGCTCTTAACAAAGCGTGCATGGGAGTTGATTAATTCAGAGCTAGCTCTTGGAAGATTGCAAAGGCTTCGGGAACAGATGGGGCAAGGTAGAAATCCTGCCACTTAATCTTTCTAAGATCAGCCAGAAATGCAGTGGGGTTAAATTTGCGGAAGCTTCTTTTATAGTTGTACCTGGGCGCAGAGGTGTTTTTTGTCATGAACCTTATATAGTCAGTCGCCCTATGGTCACTGATGTCCTTGTCAAATACTCCTACGTGTGAGATTCTATGGGGTTTGTTAGTAAGAATTAAGTAATGTGCGGTGTGCAGGGCTTTTGAAGTTTGGATGGGTCACTTCCGAGATCAGTTGGTGTAGACCATATGCGTCGCAGAGGTCCCTCAAGGGCGAGGAAGAGGCAGTGTTCCAATCTAGGTTAAGGTCACCCATGATGATTATTTCGGTGTCAGAGCGGTATAGCAGGTTATGCAGGTGATGTAGCAGTTTGAGGCCACCAGATGGAGGTCTGTAGCAGCCTACAATACAAATGGATTCACTTGCCAATATGGAGATTTTAAAGGACAAGACATTCAAACTCCTTGGTCATAGAGAAGGAGTCGATCAGTGAGGCCGGAAATTTGTCTGAGACATATACTGCACCCCCCCCCCCGTGGGTCTGTCAGCTCTGAAAATGTTATAAGAGGGGATGCTGATACAATGATCTGGGGTGGAACATTTCAGCCATGATTCAGAGATGACCAGTGCGTCTGGCTTTGCATGCAAAATCTAAGCCTGTACCAGATCGATCTTTTTCAAGAGGATACATGCAGTGATGTGCGTGAAGCTGATGCCTTTTAACTGGGTTAGGTCAGCTGGGGCAGCGACAGGGGTGAAGGGCCCTGGATTTAGCTCCACATTGCCCCGAGCAGAGTAGTAACAAGAGGAGCAAAACTCTGCACTCACTTCAAGTGCTTAATAATCACAGACAAACAAAGTAACTTTTCAAGGTTTAATAAACCAATATGCCAATACAGCATTTTCTACTAGTGTCTCCACAAGAGATACTCCCTAGCGCTTCGACCACTCAGCTGGTCTTCGTCCTGAGGCACAGAAAATGGCTAGGCAGAGGAAAAGATTGAGTGGCATATTTAATCGGTACGTTTTTGAAATGTAGTGCCCCATATTTAAGGAAAAGAAATATATAAAATATATATATATATATATATATATATATATACACATATTCACACACACACACACACAATATATGTGTCTATTATTGTTTTCGCTATATTCAGGTGCCTGCCTCTTTAAGGACTTGTGGAGTGAACAGGAAAAAAGGGGCAGAGCCAAGATGTATTTAATAGAGGTCGGGGAGGATGGGTGGGATGAAAACTGGACTGAGATAGCGGTGCACTGTGGCAGTAGAGCTCCGTTTTGAGCCTGAAATTCCATTGTAAAAGCCGGCCACTTCAGCGCCACGCTGCTAGTTTCTGGAGAGACTGGTGCCAAAATGTAAACAAAGGTCTCTCTCTCTCATACCCATCTGCTTTGGACTGTGGCGATTTGAACCATGTAATCGCGGTTCGAAGGGGGGGACTTGTGTGCCATAGAAGGCTGTCGATCCCCTGAGGAGAAAAGGGAGAGAAAAATAATTTAATTAGTGGCTAAAGGGGAGGGAAAGCAGAGAGCGCAAAAGAGACAAAGGATAGGGGAGTGGATGTGGCAAGCAAGGGGGAGGGGGATGTGAGGCGGGGGTAGTAGACGGCTACGGGGTGGGGAATGAAATCTGCTATGGGGCAGTGGACTAGAGACAGGGAGGTCAGCAAGGGTTACGGGGCAGAGGGCAGGTGTCTGAAAAAACAAACAGTTGCTACGGGCTCTGGAACAGGGAGTAGAGAGAAGGCAGTGATAGTGGAGAGTAGCGATAGCGAGGAAAAAAAGAATAAACAGGCTTACAGTACTAACGACTATGGTAAACAACTTTTCTGTGAACAGAAATTAGCTAGCAGTATTTAGTTGGACTTAATTAGAAGTTAATTTTACAGTAGTATGGATTAAGTAATTCAAGCTCCATAACGTTCCTATCAGAACATGCAGAAATACACTACAATGGTAACAAGGCTTAGCAGTAAGGCAAAGGCAAAAATAAAACATTTTCCCAATGAAAATTGGACCAGGATAGCGGTGCACTGTGGCAGAAGAGCTCTGTTTTGAGGCTGCAATTCCACTGTAAAAGCCGGCCACTTCAGCGCCACGCTGCTAGTTTCTGAAGAGACTGGCACCAAAATTTAAACAAAGAAGGTCTTTATCTCTCTCTCTTGTACCTGTCGGCTTTGGGCTGTGGCGATTCGAACCACTGGGGGGGGGAAGGGGACTTGTGTGCCCTAGAGGGCTGTGGATCCCCTGTCAGCTTTGGGCGGTGGCGATTCGAACCACGGAGTCGCGGTTCGATGGGGGGACTTGTGTGCCCCAGAGGGCTGTCGATCCCCCGGGGAGAAATTCTGGAGTGATGTATCTGTCCGCACCACAGCAAAGGTTAAAACCAGGTTCGAATTGTCCATAATATGTATGATGCTAGTTGCTGTTGCCATAGTTACAGACTGCTGTTTATCTCTCTCCCCCCCCCGTTATTTAAGGTGCTGCAGTTGCCTGCAACACCAGTATTTCTAAAGCTGGTCTGTCCTTCACACTAACCAGCTGAGGGCTATATATATATATATATATATATATATATACACACATACACACACACACACACACAAACACATATATAGGTTCACTCATCAGTTTCGAACTTCAGGCTTGCAAGATTCTGAAATATTTCTGATGAGGCAGTTTAGGGCCTGGGTTAACCACTCATAATCATGGCTAGCCCTGCAGGCAGTGCATCTATTTGACTGCACTCCTACAGGTGTGAATATGCAAGGAAACTCATCTCAATGTGCAGCAAACATTCTCAATATCTACTCACTGGTCTGTGTGGATTCTCATTTAGGTCTAGATTTCCCCCTTTATTCACCCTGTCCATACCCCTCCCTGATAATCTGAGATAGCCTTGGTTGCAACCTTTCTCAAAGGCTGGGAGGGCTAGCAAATGGCTAGATTCATGGCTGATGCCAATACTGTTCCCTAATCAGTGGGGTAGAGGGTGACAGACTGCCAAGCAGTCCACACACTCCTTTTATGGGAGCACCATAGGGTTACACTTGGCCCCCATCTGGTTGCAATGTGGGACCCTGGGTCTGGTACACAAACATGGGTCTTCCAGTGTCACACCATCCAGGTAGCCCAGGGATTTAGTTTTTATTTAAATCAGCGATTGGCCAATACCAAAGTATAATCCAAGTCCGAGACCAAGTGTTGAGTAGTAGTAGAGCTCCACGATACCACCTGCGACCCCTACCACATAGCCATGGAGGGTTGGGCCTCCACTGCAAGGAAGCTGTCTGTGAAGCCAGAGCATCCAGGCACAGTGCCACTTCGGAGGTGGGTGGTGGCAGGAAAAGGGAGAACACACCGCATAGACAAATACCCCAGCAGTCAATCTGACAGCCAAGACTGCACCCCCTTCCCGCAAGTGTTGTGCTATGTTCATGACCGGCCACATCAGCATCCAGTGCCTACCTGTGAACTAGGAGAACCTCCTTGGTCTGCTACAGAGTCCATGCAACTGCGAATAAAATACAGCAACCACCACCCTTGGGTTAGGGGAACACTGGCCATTGGCAGCTCTCCCCCGACCATGGCAACCCACTTGCAAATGTCCTGGGCCCATCCCCAAAACCAAGTTGCCTGCATCACTAACACTGGGTCATCTGCACCCTCCCCAGTTTGATTCTCGCACCTCAGAATGTATCGTCTTAACCTCCTTTGTTACTTATCTAATTATTTGTCAGCTTGTAATGTTTTATATTGTACTCTTCCTGACCCTGGAACTGTCAGCTCTCAAAGTTTGTATCTTGTTAACTTGCTGTACTTTTGCGGCGTCTGCCCTCATTATGCCCCTGGGTGGTCCGGTGTTGCCCAATACCGCCCACCCTGTCTGGTATTATTGCTTGCTTGCATCCTCCTGGGTCGTATCTGCAAACAGGCATTCAGTTGTCTAGTGTACCTATCCAGTTACCAAATCCCTGTGTCAATACTTAGGCTTCCCAACATCAAGAAGTATTAAGAGTGGAAACGGATTTCTTTTTCCAGCAAAATAACCCTAATCTTATTATGCTCTATCACTCTTCAGCTTCTTTCCTTGATCTGATACAGACAATTACCTGCTGCTAACACAAAAATAATTACAATCACAAGAAGAAGAAAAATCCAACAAAGCATAATGTGGATGTCCAGTCAATTTCTTTGAGTTTTCTCCAGTCAAGCCACCCAAAAAAAAAAATTAAAAAGTCCTTTAGATCCAAGGACTAGTGTTTAATCTCGCATGCCATCTTTAAAGCAATAATTAATATGTTCCCTACACCCTGCCCATATTTAATGAAAGAGATTAAGTATTTAAAACAAAGATCTTTTACAGCAACGGCTGTTTGTTGCTGAAAGCAGTCTACTTATTTTGAGAAACCCTCCCCCAGGGATAATCGTATGCCATTATGACACTGCGATCAGACAGGATGAAAACTGAGAAGGCTGCAGATATTGTGGAAAGGGAGCAAGAACATGTCCGCTGTGGCAGGAAGCATAAGTTAAATATTCAAAGCTGTCTGGCAGTAGCACTGAGTAGCTCACTGGGAGACACAGTTTATGATACAAATTCTGGCACCCAGGCCAGGTCACGGAGGTGGTCATTGATTTCTGTGGTAGCCCCCAAAAACATGGTGAACAATGACTTCCCTAGTCTTGCAGGTAGGAAGCTGTCACTTACAGGAACACATGATTTGAGAAGTTGTAAGAGACCAGGTGGTCCATTTACTTTGTTCCACTACATCTCAACAAATTACTGGGAGGTACGTGTTTGACTTTCAGCAACCTACCATACTCTTTTGCTTTTGTGTCTCAGGGACCACACGGAAAATGAGTAACATCTTCAAATTTGGCCAGACAAGTGGATGAGAGGGTGCCTCTCCCCTAAACATTGGTGACACGGGTTCTGGAAGAGGCAGAGTTTCTCGGTGGGCCTTCAAAGTGCCTGCCCTAGCTCCACAGTCATACTCTGCCAGTTGCTGAAAGCAAAGTAAGGTGGTGCTAGCTGCGCACTCGAGCAGACTCGCTAGACAGTGAGGCCTGTTTCTGCTGGCATTTTCGTATGTTCGTATATTTACGCATATGATTCAGTCATCTGCGCAGGTAACCCTTGCCAGGACACACTCATCCGTAACCTTCAAAACAACTTTGCATCCCTTGAGAAATGGTTCCAACATAGTAAGCTTGTGATTAACTATAAGAAAACCAAAACAATGCTCTTCTCTAGTGCACAGAAGAGGGCTAAGGTACAACGGCTCAACATTAGCAATAAAACTGGAGAATATCTATAACAGGTTGAGTCTTTCAAATACCTAGGGGTGACCATGGATCAGACACTAACATTTGCACCACACGTGGATCAAATCATATGCAACAAACAGGAGAGTAGGGGCACTCTATAGACAGAGGCACAACCTCACCCCAGAAGCCAAAAGAGTGGCAATCACAAGTTCCATCCTCCCCATAACTGACTATGGCTTAACGGTTTACTGTGTTAAACAGGGTTCAGTTAGCCCTGAACAAAGCATGTCGCTTTGTGACTGGGGTTGACAAACACATGCACACTTTAATCCCTCACAAAATCGCTTCCCCTGCACAACAGAATTAAGTACCAGACCTCCCTGCTAGGTATGAAAGCCCTCATGGGACTGACCCTCCCAGGGTTGCAAGCTCTCCTAAGTTGTGCCCAAAATCCTTAGACTACCAGAGGCATGGCGAATGGTACCCTGGCTGTGCCTTTCAACAGAACAACTCTAGCCAAATGCTCCTTTACAGCCAGAGCCCCAAACTGTCTTAAAATGAAAATTACATTACCTACCGTAATTCTTGATCTTCTCTTATATCTTCACCATTCACTACTGCTTGGGTTAAGCCGAATGGCGCACCCGCTTCTGGAGTTTTTTTTTTTTTTTTGAGAGTCGGCTCAATGGCGCGCCCTCGAGGATGACGATACCCGCGTCATGCGCAAAGGCGGCTGTTAGATCCACAGAATCCTCCTCCATCTCAGTTCTGTTGGCGAGAGGCGAAAATAAAGTGTAAGAAAAAAAGTGAGGCAAGAGAGCAGGGATAGAAAAAGGAAGGAAATAAACTGAAAAAGGAATAAGCCGATGGAGAATACACAGAGGAGAATTCCTACCCTAAGGGACATGAGGGCCTCCTTTCAGGGCGGCTCTAGGGAGGAACAGAGAGAGGGAGAGGAAGTAGAAGAAGAAGAAGGAAGAAAGAAAGAAAGAGGCATGTTGAGAAGGAGAACAGTGCCCATCGAGCATTGTTGGTTAAGAGGCTTATAGGCTCGAAACTAATAAGGGAACAAGAATCCTAGTTGTTAGGACTGAGGAGAGGTTCCACCGAACCTCCTGAACAGACCCAAGAGAGGGCAAACTCTCTGAACTCTCAACTGCCAAGTCCCTTCATCCTAGTTGAGGGCTCTAGACTGTTCGAACAGAACCTGTTCCGAAGGCGAGCCCATCCAGGAAGAGGACTAAGTTCCTTAGCACCCTGTTAAGTGCTACCACAGAAGAGTATGGAAAAAACATGCCTTCTGGAGGCAGTTGGTAAGAAAAATAGAGAGACTCAATCCGACTTGCTATGACAAGGTAGACAGAGGCTTGAAGCTGACAAGTTCAGTCAGCAGCTGGAAAAGCTTTGAAAATAATGCCGCCAGGGGATTCCAAACTTTGAGGAGGCCAAGACAGGGCATGGCCACCAGGCTGTGAAACTACATGACCTGTAGAAGGTAAGGAATCGCCCATAGGGCAGTCAGAAAGAGTCTCTCAGATTAAAGAAATTGCAACCATAGTCGCTCCTCCTACCCCGCGGAAAAGCTTAATCCATTCACAAGAATGGGGAAAAAACAGATTTTTTTTTTTTTTGGCATAAAGGCCAAGGGAGGAGAGAGAGCGAGATGAAGGGAGGCATACAGAAGGAGGCCACTGAGGGAAGGTGGTGGGTATCAGTAATGAATGGTGAAGATACAAGAAAAGATCCAGAAATTACGGTAGAGTGCGAAATTTTCATATCTTCCCTTGTCAATCTTCACCATTCATTACTGCTTGGTGAGTACAAAGCCCTCCCTCCCTTGACAAAAAGGGGGTAGAACCCTGAGGGAACAAGACCCCAGCCTCCTGTTGGTGAGGAACAGAAGGAAGACCTGGCTAACACAAGGAAGCCTAAGTGGAAGAAGAGCTAGGAGGTGCCTCCCGAGGACGGAGGCGGAGAAAGCCTCCTGAAAAGCCTCCTAGCTCTGGAGGAGAAAAGACTGGTTCCCCGGAAAGCGGAGCGGATCACCCTACGCCGGGCCAGGGGTGACAACCTTGATAGACGGAGCCATGCCGTCCGCCTAATGCAGATCGCTGTCCCCGCAAGCCTGGAAGCCACCTTGCTTGGTGTCTTGCCAGCTCCAGGCCTATAACAGAGAGGGCAATAGCCTGTCTGGTTTGCTCCATATCAGGCATCGATGCTAGGAGTTGGGAGAGCATCGACCACAGATGCCGATTGTAGGCAGCATGGTGAGCCTAATGTGATGCAATGCAAGCCACCGCACGAGAAGAAGAGAACACTCTTCGCCCCCACCGGTCGAAGTGTAGAGAATCCGAATCTGGTGGGCGGTCGTGCGCCAGGTGGTGGCGCCCGGAAGGAGTCTCTAGGTACACCAAACCCGAGGACGGGTTGGGAAGGGTACCCAGGGATTCCGAGGGGGCACAATACCTACGACGACAGTCTGCCGGGGCTGGAGAAAGGGCGACTGCCAGGAACGGACAGACGCCTCCTGGAAGGGGATAAGCCAGGAAGGTACCACCAGGTGCTGGGCACTGAATTCTCCAAGGAATTCTCGCGTCTCCCGTTCGGTATTGTCTCGCCTAACATAAGAGATTCGAAGATCCCTCATCATCCTCAAGAGGAATCGCTGATATTCAGTGAAATCAGCGTCGGAAGAAAGATGAGCAAGTGGTTCCTCTCCCTCAGAGGAGGAAGATGAGGATGAAGGAAAGCTCGACTGTCCAGACGATTCTTGCGGCAGTGGGGAGAGTCGAAAGACCCGCTCATGCATGTATCTAATGTATAAGGGGAAGGCCGCCACAGAACCTCTGAACTGCTCCCAGGATAACGCCCGTGGGACCGACATGGCCTGGAAGAGGGGGGGGTGGAAGCAGAAGTACTGGAGAAGGGCACCTACGAAGAGGCAACTGACCTCTGCCAGGGCTCTGAAATCCGGGGAACGGAGCCCGAGCTGGCGGGATCCCGGACAACAAACCAGGCCGCAAGACGAGACCCTGAGGATGCGATGCCTGGAAGAGCCCGGGGGGGAACCTCCCCTGTGACGAACCCGGGACTGCATGGGTCCAGAAGGGCAGTCCACAGCAACGCCACCGGAGGTAACCCTGGGGCCCAAGAGGAAGGGGCGGGGTTGGCGCTACTCTAGCCACCCACGAGGGTGGCGGCGGAGACCGGGCACCTGTCCCTGCCCTCGACCCCTCGGACTCCGAGAGCCCTCCTCCTCGACTGCAGTTCCCCACCCGAGGGCAACAGCACCGGAGGGCAGCTGTCACAGGTCCCCAGGAGGGCTCCTCCTCAGTCCCCAGCACATCACCCCTGGGACCCAGGGCCACCTAGCCTGAGGACCCTCAGGGAGGGCGGAAGAGGGACAGTGGAAGGGCCGCTGCGCCGCCCTAGCACCCTGTGCCACGGGGACCCTGACCCGAAGAGTCAGGGTGCCAGGATGGAGTCCACATCCGTGTCATCGGCATCTGAAGAGGGCAGACCAGCAGGACCTCAATGCTGGCAGCCCCAGGGATCCCGAACGCAGGCGCCGTTCGCCGGGGGCAGGCGCAGGCGACCGCCCACTCACAACAGCCAGGCCGGTCCCGGCTCCCCTGCCGCACCAGTTAGGCCCGCGCGCCGCTCCAGCGTTGGAACCCAACCAGCACCGCCGAGACGCGACGGGACCGCGGCCTGCAGCGGCACGAGGCCAAGCGGCGCCATCTCGATCAGCGGCGCCATAGCGGTGCCGGGATCCAAACGGCGCGAGGAGCGGCATCAAGGGTCACGGTGCCAGGCCAGGAATCGTGGGCCTCGACACTGGGAGCCTGCACCTCGAGGGTGACTGCGCGGGTGTCACGTCGCGGCCCCGGAGGGACCACAATGTTCCCCAACACTGCGAGAGAAGCTTCCTCTTCGCAAGAGAAGAGGAGAGCTCTCCTCCGCGATCGCAGGTAGGGCCCGGGAGGGGACCCGGGAAGGGCCTAGAGACCTTACCTGGGAATCCCTGGAGCGACGCCGTCCCCCGAAGGTCGGCGGGGCCTTGCCGAGCTTGAACACGCGGACTTCGAGGACACAACGGTCCATGGAGAAACAAGCGTCGCACGTGTCCATGTCGTGGTTGGGTCCCAGGCAACGGAGACAGACATTATGCCGGTCCGAGACAGAGAAATGCCGGCCACAGGAGCACCGACGCATAGGGGCGCGGCCTGCCTTCGATTTACGCCTTGCCCCCGAACTGGACATGATGTGAACTAAACAAGTAAAAAAAGAGGTAAAGCACTCGGCGCCGCAGAATAGAAATAAAAAGAACGGTCTTACCGGAATGCGGCGTCGAGTGGATGTCTGAGAAAAAACCAGGAGTCTTCTAGCTGAGGAGAAAACTGATTACTGAACGCTACCGCGCAGCAGGTGCAGCCTCGACAGCGGGAGAAACAGAAATGAGATGGAGGAGGTCTGCGGCTGCGGCCGCCCTCGCGCCTTAATGGCAGTCGTCGTCCTCGAGGCGGTGCCTTTGGAGCAGACTCTAAAAAAAAAAAAAAACTCCCGTTCAGGGTGCGCGCCTCCGGCTTAACCCAAGCAGTAATGAATGGTGAAGATTGACAAGGGAAGATCTTCCGGTATCCCTAAAGACACCAGATAAGCTGGGCCATTTCAAACAGATGCTACTAAAAGTGCTCCTACCTGGCACCAACTGTGGCTGCATTTTCCAATACAAACCCCCCCATACACTGGTACCTGCTGCCTGCACCGCAACCTATCCCTACCAATGCACCAGCAGCTCGTGGTGCCCACTAAAAAGACCCCTCCATACACTGGCACAAGATGCCAACACCGTAACCAACCACTATCATTGCCCATCTCTGATCTCTCACTTCTGTGCTATTCTTCTAATTCCCTGTGCTGTAAAAGCACACAGATCTATCTGCAGACAATGCCCCACAGGGCTGCTACCTATGTTTCAGCACTTTTATATGATAGAAGGCATACTTAGGATGGCAGAGAAAGGGGAAATACTGTTGATGGGGGACCTTAATATGCCGGATGTCAACTGAAGCACCTTTGCTGCAGCCACATCCAAAAGCAGGGCCATTCTCGATGCCCTTCAGGTGGCATGCCTTAAACAGCTAGTTTTGGAACCTACTCGTGAGGGAGCAATCTTAGACCTCATACTCTCAAATGGGGACAGTGAGAGGATCTCAGATCTAGAAGTGGTTAGCCATTCGGGAACAAGTGACCACCAAACAGTGTGGTTCACGATAAACTCAGCTACAGAGTCAAGCCATACAAAATTGAGGGTTCTGGACTTCAGGAGGGCTGACTTTGGCAAGATAGGAGAGTGCCTTAGAAAAGCACTAGCACACAGGCTAGAAGGAGGGGTGGAGCAACAATGGGGAAAATATCAAAACTGCCATCATAGAGGCAACAAGCCTTTGTGTGAAGCAAATAAACAAATCAAAATGAAAGAAAAAGCCACTATGGTTCTCAAAAGAGGTGGTGGTGAAGGTTAGTGAAAAAAAGATAGCATTTAGGAAGTACAAGGAAACACAGAAGGAGCAGGACAGAGAATTGTACCAGTTAAGGCAGAAGGAAACAGGGAGGGTAGTCAGAATAGCAAAGGCCCAAACTGAGGAAAAGATAGCCAACTCGATTCAGAAGGGGGATAAAACCTTTTATAGGTATATCAGGGAGCGTTGAAAGACAAAGGGAGGGATAGTGAGGCTGAATACAATGGACGGTGGGTGGGCAGAGAGGGACAGTGAAAAAGCAGGGATACTGAATGAATACTTCTTTTCAGTATTCACAAAAGAGGATGTGGGGGAGGTGTCTAATCTAAGTAACAGAAGCACTCTGGATAGGGGGGGGTCGATCCCAGTTCTTTCACAGAAGAAAGGGTTCTGAAAGAACTCCTAAAACTGAAGGTGGACAAAGCAATGGGGCCAGATGGAATTCACCCAGAATTCTAAAAGAATTAAGCAGAGAACTAGTGACACCACTGACTACCCTTATAACAAATCATGGGAGGATGATGTGGTACCTGAGGACTGGAAGAAGGCAGATGTGATTCCCCTTCACAAAAGTGGGACCAAGACAGAGGCAGGAAACTATAGACCTATCAGTTTGACCTCTGTGGTAGGGAAAGTGATGGAATCACTTCTGAAGGAATGAATTGTTGAGTACCTAGAGGCCAGTGGGGCACAGGACCCAAGGCAGCATGGGTTCACAGTGGGAAGGTCGTGTCAGACAAATATAATTGATTTCTTTGACTGGGTGACCAAAGTAGTAGACCAGGGAGGGGCTGAGAGCATAGCCTACCTAGACTTTAGCAAGGCATTTGACACAGTCCCGCACAAAAGATTAATAGTCAAATTAACCAGCCTGGGAGTGGGTCCCAGGTTGGTAGCCTGGGTAAAACATTGGCTGAACAGGACACAGAAAGTAATTGCAAATGGAGTCCACTCTGAAGAAAGAGGGGTTACTAGTGGGGTACCGCAGGGTTCAGTACTGGGTCCAGTCCTTTTTAATGTTTTTTTAAGTGACATTGCAGAGGGACTGGAAGGAAAAGTATGCCTCTTTGAGTTAGGAATTACAAACCATAGGTGCACGCGATCACAGGCAACCATTGGTTTCCGAACCCGGGTTAGCTGCATGTTAGCTGAATATTCTTCCTCTGGGCTATTAGATAACCCTTAATTTGAGATATTTTGTTTGTATCAGTATTTTATTCTCCTGTCCCCGGGTCTGCCTGACAGCAACCCCCAGCCCCATCACAGACGTTCTTATGGACTTACTGGTTATCCACCGCTTGCACAGGACACCTATTTGTTGGATGGCGAGCCGCATCACTCATGCAAGAGCCTGCCGGGGGGGGGTGACGGTATTTAGTAGCCTGGCTCTTTTCTTCCTGTTCTTTTTTCCCCTGAACTGGAATGCAAGGACACGTGTACATACGTGTCATGCCCTAACTTTTCCTCTCTGCGTACTGTCGTGCTGTGCCGCTGCTGGCTTCCACCAGGTGGCAGTCTCTGCAGCAGGAACTGATGTACCCCAACCCCAAGGGAGGAGCGCTTTTGTTGGATGCACAATCCTCCCTCACTCTTTATTTTTATTTATTTTATTACTCGGATGCACACCTTTGAGTAAAAGCTCATTTGCAAAGGTTCCTTGTCAAAACAACAGTACAGTTTACAACAATTCTCAACTCTTCACAAGTAACAGGTTAGCAAATGCACTGACAACAGAAATTTGGTAATATAATATTATAGGGTGTTACGTAGATCAAAGTTACATTTCAATAGGTCTAGTAATTCACAGAATAAACATAGAAACATAGACTTTGACGGCAGATGAGGACCGCTTGGCCCACCTAGTCTGCCCATTTCCCTACCTAGAGGATAAGCTGCAGATCCTATTTAACCAACAGCCTATTTCTTCCTACCCCCCCCCACAAAAATTGCCTTATGTCTGTCCCATGCATTCTTGAATTCTCACCAGTTTGACCCCACAACCTCTTCAGGAAGGCTGTTCCATGCATCCACCACCCTCTCTGTGAAAAAATACTTCCTCACATAGTCCCTGAGCCGTCCCCCCTCTATCTTCAAATTGTGTCCCCTTGTTCTTGCACATCTCTTTTTGTGAAAGATGCTACCTTCTTGGACTTTGTTGATTCCACTGAGGTACTTAAACGTTTCTATCATGTCCCCTCCTCTCCCTCCTTTCCTCAAAGATATACATACTAAGCTCCTTTAGTCTCTCCTCATATGGCTTCTCTTGCAGACCCTGCACCATTTTAGTTGCCCTCCTCTGAACTGCCTCCATCCTGTCTGTGTCCTTGTGGAGATGGGGTCTCCAGAACTGGATGCAGTACTCCAGATGGGGTCTCACCAACTGTCTGTACAGGGGATAACAACTTCCTGTTTTCTGCTGGTGATGCCTCTCCCTATACATCCCAGTATCCCCCCAGCCCTCCCTACCGCCTTCTCACATTGTTTGCCAACCTTAAGGTCATCTGATATGATTACCCCCAGGTCCCTTTCCATTTTTGTTGTTGTTACTACCTCCACCCCATTGTGTAATCTTCCCCTGGGATTTTGTTTCCCAGGTGCATTATTTTGCACTTCTTTGCACTGAATACAAGCTGCAATACTTCTGACCATTCCTCCAACCTTGCCAAGTCCCTTCTCATCCTTTCCACGCCTCCTTGTGTATCAAACCTGTTGCAGATCTTTGTGTCATCTGCAAAGAGGCATACTTTTCCATCCAGTCCCTCCGCAATGTCACTTATAAAGACATTAAAGAGGACCGGTCCCAGTACTGTACCATGCGGTACCTCGCTAGTAACAACCCTTTCTTCAGAGTGGACTCAGTTTACTATTACCCTCTGCGTCCTGTTGTCCAGCCAATATTTTACCCAGGCTACTACCTTGGGACCCACTCCAGGGCTGGCTAACTTGTTTATTAATCTTTTGTGTGGGACTGTGTCAAATGCCTTGCTAAAGTCTAGGTAGGCCATGTCCACAGCCCCTCCCTGGTCTGCTACTTTGGTCACCCAGTCAAAGAAATCTATTCGATTCGTTTGACATGACCTTCGCCGCTGTGAATCCATGTTGCCTTGGGTCCTGTACTGTCCTCTAGGTACTCAACAATTCTTTCCTTCAAAAGTGATTCCTTCAAAAAGCTATTCTCTCATTCCTTTATAGAATCCTGTAACTGCCTCCCCCCCCCCCCGAGGCCAGTGAAATAAGTGTCAGACATCCATCCCCAGGCCTTGTGATTCCCTGAATATCACTCCTTCTCCCTATCACCCCCCTACCCCTTTTCCTAAGCTGTTCATGTACATACTGTATAATAATGTACATTAATATATTTTTTCTTAGCCTCTTGCATATTTGCCTGTATAGATCTTGCCTAATACTGTACTATGTTTTATGTCCTCTTCTACACTGTACTCCTTGACTGTAAACCCATCTTTTTCCTTTGTATATTGTTTACTTTTATGTGCATTTGTCCAGGTCCACCTTGCAAATGACCTCACTCAATGATGCTTCGCCTGGTAGAATAAAGATTGACTGACTGATTTGACCTACCACTGAGGTCAAACCAACAGGTCTGTAGTTTTCTGCCTCTGCCTTGCTCCCACTTTTGTGAAGTAGAATCACATCTGCCCTCCTCCAGTCCCCAGGTACCTCCCCATCCTCCCATAATTTGTTAAAGAGGGTAGTCATTGGTGTCACTAGTTCTCCCCTTAGTTTTTTTCAGAATTCTGGGGTGAATCCGGTCAGACCCCATTGCTTTGTCCACCTTACATATTAAGCGTTCTTTCAGAACCCTTTCTTCTGTGAATGGACTGGTATCAATCCCCCAATCCAGAGTGTTTCTACTGTTTGGTTTAGGTACCTCCCACTCCTCTTCTTTTGTGCATGTTGAACAGAAGTATTCATTCAGTATCCCTGCTTTTTCACTGTCCACCTCTGCCCACATTCCCTCCCCTTTATTAAGCCTTAGTATCCCTCCCGTGGTCTTTCTTCGCTCCATAATGTACCTATAAGAGATTTTACCCCCCCGTTAACAGAGTTGGTTATCTTTTTCTCAGTTTGGGCCTTTGTTATTCTGACTGCCTTCCCCACCTCCTTCTGCTTTAACTAATATAGTTATCTGTCCTGCTCCTTCTCTGTTTCCTTATATTTCCTGAATGCTGTCCTTTTCTCCTTAACCTTCCCTGCCACCTCTTTTGAGAACTATAGTGGCTTTTTCCTTCATTTTGTTGTCTTGTTTACACAAAGACTTGTTGCCTCTGTGATGGCAGTTTTGGTTTTTCCCCATTGTTCTTCCATCCCTCCTTCTTGCCTGTTTGCTAGTGCTTTTCTGAGACTCGGACCCATTTTGCCAAAGTCAGCCCTCCTAAAGTCCAACATCCTTGCTTTTGTATGGCTCGACTCTATAGCTGTGTTTATTGTGAACCACACTGTTTGGTGGTCGCTTGTTCCCAGATGGCAACCCACTTCTAAATCGGATATCCTCTCTTCTTCATCCCCATTTGAGAGTACCAGGTCTAAGATTGCTCTCTTCCGAGATGACAGTCAATACTCTTGGGCTCCACGACATTATCCCCACCCTTGCCACTGCCCCTCTAATATATTTCGTTCAGGCAATTTCACTGTCATTAATTTTGTTTTTAAACTTAGCTTTCAGTATCAATTTTTTTGATGTTTTGTATACATTACTTATGTCGTCGTCATCAAAGTTTCAGTTTTTCCATACATTAAGCAAATGTACAATATATATCCGTGTATGTTTTTTGTTTACCAGGAGAGTTGGGACTTTGAACTCTTTCGGTATGTGTGCTAAAGACAAGTAAATAATTAGGTTTTAATCGATCTGTCCAGTCCGATCTTTTGCCTCCTACTGAATTCTTCTGGGGTAGTATGTTATAAATGTTTATGGCACTATATCTGGCCTCTTAGGCCATAATATGGAGCAGCCAGGTGTTACTGCAAAATAGATGGAATGTGAGTCTATTCTGCAGCTGTGCTGTCATTTTCATTGACAACTGCTGTCCTTTTCTGAGATATATATATATATATATATCAGGGATCGACAAATTTCAAATATATGTGGTAGTCCAGGACAAGTGGCCCATCCAAAAATGGTAGTCCCACTGTCACAAGTGGTATTCCGATGGTCGGATTGCGATATTTTAAGGAAAACATATAAAAAATTATGTAGCAGCAAAGTAAATGGCTGTGTGTCATTCTATTATTAATGCTGCATAGATATAAGCTATAGAAAACAGTAAAAACAAATATGTAACTATCTTTAAATGTTTCTTGATACAGATTGTGTGATTTGAAGTCTGAGTCAAGTCACATGGTGCCCCAGAGACTCCATTCACTGCATTCAGTCCCACATAAACCAGAATGAAGCAGAAAATAATTAGGGCAAACATAATCAGAACTCCTCAGATTCAAATTGTCACCAACATCAAGTGTACTAGTGGTGCTAGGACAGGATGATGATGGAGCAGCAACAACAGTGCTAACAGTATGAGATACAGAAGCATCAGATTCAGTTGAACCAGCAGTAGTAGCATGCCCATAAACATGTCGAGTGCCTGGACCAGTCAGCAGCCAGTGGTTTATTGCTGGATCTGGATTGAAGTCACATAGTTCGGGACCCTCTACTGCTATTTGAAGAAGTGACTGTAGTGTGTCATCTGCCAGACGTGTCCTTATTTTTGTCTATCAGGTTTTGAATGGAGAACACTCGTTCGCACTTTGCAGTCGACACACTCATTGCCAGTAATATTTCCACTAACTCTAGAATATGAGCAATCTGGGGCGGTTTTTCTTTCAGCAATCTTGTATACACCTGCAGATAGGGTTTGTCAACTGCAGATTTCAGCAGAGCCTTAAATGCAGCATATTCTGATCTAATAGTTTCCTGCTGCTCTTCTGTAAAAAAATTTAAGTATGCTGCTAAATTAGCCACTTCATTGGTCCCAAACTCCATAAGTTGTTCTCTTGGTAGATCAAATTGCTTGAAATCAGAGCAGCTGAACCATTTCAGAGGCACCTCCGAGAAATTTTGAAATCTTACATCGATGTAAGATATTGCTGCATCTACTAAAGTATGCAGCTGTGTATCTGTCCTGAAATTTATTTCAGGACAGTTGACTCTAAATGTGAAGGGAACTGTCTTCTCAACTCTCTTCTTTGGAATTACAAAGTCCATGCATCTGTCCTGAGGTTTGTAATTAGCTAGGAAAGCTGTCATGTATTTCCCTGGCTTTGATTTCAGTTCCATCAGCCGGAGGAGGCAGGTCTCGATGAGGTGTAATACTTCAAGAATTATTAAGTCATCTCTCTGAAACTGCAGCGACAGATTTTTAAGAATGAGCAAAAAATCTTGCAGGACATAAAGAGATTTGACAAAGTGCACAGACTGTATCTCTCTTAATAGCACCTTTGCTTTTGAACCATCAGCACCAGCTGCAGTTTGTTGCAAGTGCTGAGCAACCATAGGTAGGTTCACCTGAACTGCATGTACTGAACGAGATCTGCTGGCAAGCCATCTCACCTGTTTAATTGTACTAAAGTGTGCCAGATCACTATCTATCACTTGTGCAATTTCTTGAAGCTCCCTAATTTTTTTGGGACTACAGTGGTAGAATTTAAAGATGCCCTTTAGAGTATTTTCAAGGTTTGATATGAAAGGGTTTGTTTTCATCATATCAGAACTGCCAGCTCAGCTTATGGGCAACACAGTGTATGGCAATGATGTGAGGGACAGTGCTCCCGTAACTGCGATGGTTCCACCCTTTCACCCAGCATTACACTTGCCCCATCAAAATTGGCAGAAATCAGAAGTGGCCCCGGATTGCTCACATTCGATAGGTCAGTGATAGGAAGATGTAAAGAATCTAATGCAGTACTTATTGCATTAAAGACACCTTCAGCATTTAAGGATTCCAAAGGTATGGCCTGGATCAGATATGTACATATATCTTTTGTGTTAGGATTTACAAAACGGAGGAAGATATGTTCCCATTCAATTATAGCCGCATCAGTGCTGCCGTCAGCAAGAACTGTAACATATTTTGCATTTCTAATAGTCTGCATCTGTGTGTTGCATAGAACAGCAGATGTAGCTCTGCAAAAGTCCTGGCTTCGCTTATCATTGGTGTAATTTATTGCCACACTTAATTCCATTTTCTTTGCAATTCACATACCCAATCCATGTGGAAAAAGGGCACAGATTTTTTGAATGATGCGCTGTGTTAAACAGGCGCTCATCTTCACCTTTGTGGCCTCTTCCAACTGTGCAAAGGCTTGATAGAGTGGTGACTCACTGATATCACAATAAACTGCACGCTGGCCACTTTCAGAATATGTTGGTTCTGGCATAGCACATGTGGACTGGACTTTTAGTGTGCCGTACTGACTCAATTCAAATTGTTAGAGCCTGTGGCAAACACATTTGTTTTTTGAAAAGGCTGGTGTTGCAATAGTGGGATACTTTTACTTTACTTGCAATACATCAATCCCTTTTTCATTGTATCTCAACCATTTATAAGTTGTCAGCCAATGAGGCTGAAACAGCCTGGCCCTTTTTTCTTGGTCATAGTTCTTGTCTTTACTACGCTTCTCTTGCAAGTCATCAACAACAGGTACAAAACTGCGTTTCTTTGGAAGTGACACAGGGGCTTCAGCTAGGGCCTCACTAAGCAGCTCACCGCTTAAATCAAATGCCTGATCACCTGTTCTATCTAGTGCCACAGATGCAGACTCCTTATTACTTTCATCTGCGAAGGTAGTAGTTGGTGTATTTATATTAGAAGAACTTGAGGATGCTGTTGGTGCTGCTG
This sequence comes from Neoceratodus forsteri, assembly GCA_016271365.2. Taxonomy (NCBI): domain Eukaryota; kingdom Metazoa; phylum Chordata; order Ceratodontiformes; family Ceratodontidae; genus Neoceratodus; species Neoceratodus forsteri. Next base: position 149,821,024 of record CM028131.1, on the reverse strand, counting down.
AGTCAGCTGACCAGAGGGATAATAGACTTTGCTGTTTACTATGCTTAGTACTAGTCTTCTGCATTTTGAATGCCTCAATGTCTGGCTCTCTGCTTACACAGTGCTTACTTATTGTTTTGTGATGCTAATAAAATTTATTCTGTTAAAGTGTAGTACGTTTTTTCCACTGGTGTTTGTTAGATTAGAATGGGGGACGGGGAGGTGGAGCTGGCAGCCAGCAGCAGACAGTCACTTATATATTTCTTAACCTTTACAGGTTAAGGCTGCGTAAACTTCACAGAATCAAGGCAGTCAGGCAGTGGACGCCAAGAATGGGAAGAAATAGCAACAGCAATACTAAGGGGAGGAATGGAATGATGTTATTGCTGTTGCTTACTTTTGATGCTTACTTTTTTGTTTATATTTTTTACCTTTTTCTAACTGCTGCACACACTTGCCAAGCAACCACATAGACAACACACAATGTCCGTCCCAGTCCCAGTGACTGTCCCTGCGCCTCGTCCAACACACAGCACAGACAGACACTATTATTTTTATGTCCTCCCTCCTCCGTCCTCTCTCAGTCAGTTCGTTCTGTTTTTTTCGTTCACTTCACTTTTCCTTTACTTTTCTCAGGGCAACAACACAGAGCCCAGCAAGCAAACCCTTCCTCCTTTAGACAGACGTTACTGCCCTCCCGAGTCCCTACCTAGTGCCCTTGCCCTTTACTTTCTGTTCTGGCTGGCTGGTGGAATCGGGATGCAAAACAAACACACACAAAGCACAACACACACAAAGCACAACCCACAGTCCCCTTAGCTCTCTGTGCAAAAACACTTGCTCTCTCCTCTCTTTCTCCTTAAGTTTTAAATGGGAAGGGATGGTCTCTCATTTGGTTCAGATCATTCAATCAGTGCCCTTTTTGGATATTTTTAATGTCTACTTCACTAGCAGACTCAGTCTATCTATGTCCAGCCTGTTTTTGGCCAACTAAGTTTTATCACCACTTCTTCTGGTGCTAAATTCCAGTCCAACCAAACCTCTCTTGTTAGAGCCTAGGTTCCTTTAATGACAGACTTGACGGTGTAGTTTGTACTAGTTGTTGGAATCAGCTAGTATGCTGCACCTCTAAAGCTCAGCTGTACTGCAAACTAAGTGCAAGCACATTTTTTCCCCTTTTCTTAGGGCAAGGAAGTGAAGCAAAACAGTCCAAGCCCTGCTCTGTTTGGTTTCTCTTGACTGACTTCTCCTAGGATGTTTTAATTATCGAAAAGAGTAGGGGAATTTCCCCGGTGTCCTGGCCAAATTTCCCTCATTGACTAAAAATACCACCAGCAGCTTAATCTGGTTCAAGATCAGTTGGCATTCATCTGTATCCCCCTCCCCCGGGTCGTGCCTGAAAATAGGCAGGATTTGTCTAGTGCACTTACCCGGTCAACAAAAACTAAATAAAAAAATAAATAAATAAATTGTTCACTCTCTGCTGTCTTCTCCCTTGTAAGAAGAAGAGTTACTTGCTACTCTAGTCTCTGGGAACACAAAGCCCAACCCCCTTCTTCTCACTTCTACAGATCTGTTCTGGTGGTAATAAATTCACCTATATGCTGTTAGTCTTCTCCCCCTTACTGCAGCAGTTAGTTTTTTCTCTCCTTCTGGCTATTACAGGTCTCTCACCACCCTTAGTAGTGGTAGAACTCAGAAAGGAAAGAGCCAGGAAATCCCTTCTGATTTATTTAGTCCCACGCCTCACACACAAGCAGCAGCACCAACTCGACTTGTGGTCGTTGGTCTTGCTTTCCGCCCTTCCCTTCCCCCGGCTGACAAACTCCCATCCAGTCAGTCCCTAAAACTCCCTCCGATCTGATCCTGCTTTTTGCAACAGTCGGGCACAACAGCAGCGGGAAACGGAGTCCCGAGTTAAACTCCTCGCCACACAACAAATTACAAACTCAACTCAGTAGCTCAGCACATGCCACATCCTTTCTCCCAAATGAGCTGAGAAAAGTGAGTGAGCGGGGCGCGACTCCGACGATACTGGCGCCAAGTCATTGACCAATGCAATGGTGTTCTTACCACAGCAGCCCAGATCTGTCAATGCCTGAATGGATGGCACACCTGCCAGTCTGATGAGTGGCTCCTCCTTGGTCCCCCCCCCCCCGTCCGTAGCTGTGGCTCGCTCCCGACACACAGCGCTCACTCCTGGCACTGAAGATCATGTGGCTGAGCTCCCTGTCGATCACATGATGGCTGGCTGGATGAGTGCCGTTGCCAGCAAGCTCCCTAGTGGAGGAACATGGCAGTGCAGCAAAAAAAATGTTTCTAAAGCACTACTTGTCCGCAGACAAGTACCCCTGTGCCATCTGCTTGTCCCCGACTGTGATCTGGTAGCCCGTCGGGCTATAGGATTTGTTGAACCCTGATTATATATATATATATATATATATATATATATTATAGTGGCACGGTAGTGCCACTATAGTTGGGGTTGAGGAGCCATTTTAAGGTTGAAGGGTCAAACTTTGCACCTTAATAACTTTGCCATCATTCAATGGATTTGCCTGAAATTTGGTATGTACGATTGGGCATGGTAGATCTTGGGATCTGCCATTTAATTACCGTTGGATATACAGCTGCGAGTTAAGCACCAACTAAATAGGCGTTATGCTTTTTTTGTAAATTCCTTTTGCTCGCCACACATTGCATCACGGTTTTGGCGCGATCGTCTGAACACTTCAGGAACGCATGGCTAGGTACCCGATGTGCCTTTTGAAGATTTCGTGAAAAAATATTAAATGGTTCAAAAGTTATTCAAAAAACAAGTTCCCATTATAAGTCAATGGGAAAAGTTAACAAAAAGTTGAAAGTGTCGCAAATGCAGTCTTTACTTTCGCAAATGGCCCTTTTACTGTCGCAAATCTGCCATTTTGTTTTCAGCTGGTCATCAGAAAAATGCTTGGCATTTAAATTTGGGACCCTCTAGCAACCTAATTCTTTTTGTATTCACCTAGTCGGACCCTGAGGATGCTAGGCATGCCTTATTTTGGGGGAAAAACACCTCAGAAATATGTTTTTCACATTTCTGGAAAAAGTACTTTCGCATTTACGACACTGTTGCATGAATTTGCGAAAGCTTTCGCACAGTTCGACAGTACTTTTCCAGGCTGTGGCAAAATGACAGCAATTCTTTGCCACCCTACTGCAAAAGAACGGTTTGGTCTTTTGGGCTGAAATTTGGCAGGACCGCAACCAACATCTCACAGATGTGCCTTTCAGTGTTTTGGTGAAAAAAATATTACAGGGCAGCATAGTTATGGCACTCCAAAGATTACGTTTTTTCCCACAGGATAACATTATGGCGTCTGCTGCATTACAGGAATCCTTTGCTGCCCTGCTGCAAAATAACAGTTTGGTCCTTTGGGCTGAAATTTGGAGGGAAAAAAGCCAACATCCCACAGATGTGCCTTTTGGTGGTTTGGTGAAACAATATTACAGGGAGGCAAATTTATGGCACTCCGAACTTCTCTTTTTTCTACTAGGATAACATTACGGCGTTTGCGCGCGCCTTTCGGGCCGTATCTCGGAAGCGGTGCGAGATACGGACTTTTGCCAGAAAATGCTTTGGCTCCCTATTGGGGGCTAAGTGCAAAACTAGCCAGGAAAGTCGTAAACCATATGACTTAAAAATCTTTTCTCGTCATACGGTTCCTGAGATATAAGCAATTTAGTATTCCAACTCCTCATTTTCTGCTCCGAGACCCATTATTTTGCATACATTCTTTGTACTCACTGTCTTTCTCTATGCAGCTTTTGGGGAAAACCAGCCTGTGCGCTTACATTACTGTTACCCTTACCGTTTCTGCTTGCAGTTCTGTACCGGGCGCTTACTGTTCCCGTCTGCTACGTTCATACGATGCCTACCCTTTGCATTTTCATTTGCACTTGCATTTGCGTTAATTTAACCATTTGTGTCTACAGTACTGTTTATCTTTGTGTTTGCTTTGCGTCACCATGTGCATTACCATTTGCGTTTGCGGGCACCGTGTTACTATGTGACAACCCCGCGCTACCGCCGCCGCATTACATTCACTATTTTTCAGACTAATTCTCAAAGAGAAGGGAAATTAGAGGCAAAAAACTCTGTTTAATGCATTAGTTAGGGTTGTTCCACAGTGACAAAAGCGAGGAAATTCGGTGTTAGGGTTGAAAGCCCCCAGGACCCCCACACCCCCAACCGGCATCGGGGTGCGCATTGGGGTTGTCAGTCCTAACTCTTACTCCATTCTTCTATACCTCTGCTTCTTCACACATCCTGAATGGGGTGAGAGTTAGGGCCGTCAACTCCAATGCGCACCGATGCCAGTTAGGGGTGTAGGTGGTGGGGGTGTCCTAGGGGCTTTCAACCTAACACCGAATTTCCTCGCTTTTGTCACTGTGGAACAACCTAACTAATGCATTAAATTGAGTTTTTGCCATATATATATATATATACACACATATATACACACACACACACATATACATACATACACATACCCACGTATGTGTGTGTAGGGGCGCAGTCGTGCCTCTATAGTTAGGGTTGTACAGGCACTTCAGTGTTGAACCCCAATGTTTGCACTTTAATAACTTCACTGCTGTTCAATGGATTTGCACAAAAATCTGCATGCATAGTCTTACAAGGTAGATCTCTGGATGCACCTAGTTTCGTTCTGGTCAGATGTGTGGATTCCAAGATACAGATAGTGCAAAAAGTTCATTTTTCGGGACTTTTTCTCATTGATTTGAATTGGATTTCTATCAACTTGGCTAATGCCCAGACAGTTTGGAATTCTTGGTCTGAAATTTTCTGGGTAGAAAGGGGCACGCCCACATATGTACCTTTTCCTTGTTTGGTGAAAAAATATTAATCCATTCCAAAGTTATTTAATTTAGAAATGTTGAATAACTGGTTATGAACATGCTCGGTAAGCACCAAAGAAATGGCTATATGAAACAAAAAGATAATTATTTTTCATATTGACATAATCCTTTTTCATGAGGGGAAAATCCTTTTTCATTTGGCCATCTTGTTTTGTGGTTTTCCCTTGGGAAAATTTAAATTTCAAACGACACAAAAATGATACTCTGGAGACTAACCAACACATGCATCTTGCTTACTGGGACACCCTTGACTGGATTCAGCACTTAACTGTTGGAGACATCCCCCTTAAAATGTTATTTTTTTAACATTGGAAATCCCTCTTCATGAGTTGTGATATGAAAAAAGAATCTTTGTTCATATGATATCCTTTTTTCTAATGGGAAAATCCTTTTTCGTATGAGGCTTCAATGTATTTCAATGGGGTTTTCAACTTTGTGACATACCTTTGCTATCTTTGCATACTTTGAGCTCAAATATTCATCATGGCCTTTTTGGGATCCTACCTCAGGTACAATGTCAATGAGATCACTCATATTTGTCCAGAAAGATGATTTGTGGTCGCTTGGCTAAAATCACCTTTCGGCTGGGATTTGAACATTTTCACCACCCTTGTTTCTTATGGGTGTGTCATGAGAAGACTACGTTGAAATTCTGAGATCAAAATATGCAAAAATGCCTAAGTTATATGCATACTTTGAAATTTTGCTATACTCCCTTGTAACTTTGGCAATTTTAAATACTTTGACTTGAAATTTTCAACATAAACATCTTTTTACACCACCTCATGAACATGACACCTGTTACTTTTCAAACCCTGGCCAAACTGTGTTTTCGCACCAATGGTGTTGCGATAGTACAGAAAAACAGGTTACTCACCTGTAAAGTACAGTTACGAAAGAACTTACTGCAACAGTAGATCTTCGAGAGAGACTCTTGCAGTAGGTAATTACATATAGGACTAAAGCCGGCAGGTCCTGGCGCCTGCCGGCTTCAGTCCTATGTGTAACTACCTACTGCAAGAGCCCTCTTGAAGTAAGATCAGTAGTTCTAGGAGTGGTATATGCTGTTTATCCACACTTCATGGCAGGTACCTTGTCGCGTTAAGATGTCTCAGAAAGTCTTCAAGCTGGCTCCTCCCACCCACCCGGGTGGTACAGCCCTCGGCTCTGCCCCATGACGCCAGATCTTAGCCCACTGGAAGCCAGGTTTGTGAGTCAAAGTCAGGGAGGTCGGGCGGGTCAGTGTGGATGAACAAAATATACCACTCCTACAACTACTGTTACAGGTGAGTAACCTGTTTTTCTAGGATCATGGATATGTTGTTCTATCCACACTTCATGGCAGACTCCTAGCAGTTCTCCGGGAGAAGCGAAGCAAGATGCACACCCCCTACTTAGGGAAGAGGGACTGGAGAACTGAGATTCCAAAACCAGCATCCCGATGTGACTCATGGTCAATGTGGTAATGGGAAATGAAGGTGTGTGCAGACTTCCAGGTAGCAGCCCTGTACATTTCCTGGATAGAGACGTCCCTAGAAGCAGCCACTGACGCAGCAGCATGGTGGGTGGAATGAGCCTTAAGCCCTATGGGAGGCTCCCTACCGCCAACCTATAGCAGAGGTCAATGCAAGATGTAATCCATCGAGCTATTGTCCGCTTGGCTGCAGGTCTGCCAGGTGCAACTTTAGCGTAGGTGACAAACAGCTGGTGAACCTCTCCCCAAACGTCCGCTGTTCGCTCTTTGTAGTAGGCGAGCATTTGTCTCAGGTCCAGAGTATGGAGCCTGTACTCGGCCTCCAAGGTGTGACTGGGGTAAAATACCGGCAGAGTAATCACCTGGTTAAGGTGAAACTCCGACACCACTTTCAGAAGGAATTTCAGGTGGGGGCGCAGGACAACCGTGTCCCTGTGGAAGACCAGGTAAGGAGACTCAATGGAGAGCACTTGTAACTCCCCAGTCCTTCTGGCTGACGTGATAGCCACCAAGAAGGCGGTCTTCCATGACAAATGTGACATGTCACACTTGTGCATAGGTTCGAATGGCTTGCCCATGAGCTTTGCCAAGACCAGCAGTAGATCCCACGGAGTTGGAGGTTCAGACACCAGAGGGGATATGTGATCTAGTCCTTTGAAGAACGTCAGACCACCTTCTCCTGCGCCAGCGATTGCTGACCAGCCCGCGCCCCGTAAGCAGAGATGGCTGCCAGGTGCACCTTTAGGGTCGTGTACCGTAGCCCCTGCTGGGAGAGGGACCAAAGATAATCCAAAATGCTAGCCACTGGGCAGGATGAGGGGGCCAATCCTTTGCCCTGACACCAGATGGAGAATCTTTTCCATTTAAAGGCATAGCATTTTCTGGTCGATTCCTACCGGGACGCCACAACAACGTTGAGGACCTCGTCGGAGAGACCCAAGGCCTGGAACTCTAGCTGCTCAGGAACCAGGCCATCAAGTGCAAGGATTGAAGGTCTGGGTGGAGTACCTTCCCCTGGTTGACTGAGAGCAGGTCCAGGCATGCTGGAAGCTGCCTCGGGAGCCTCAAGCTGAGGCTGAGGAGCTCTGGATACCAGAACTGGAATGGCCAGTCTGGGGCCACCAGGATCACCTGCGCCATGTCCCTCCTGACCTTGGTGAGCAATTTGTGAATCAAGGGAAGTGGGGGGAAGGCACAGTAGAGGCCTGGGGTCCACAGCCTCAAGAAGGCATCCCCTGCAGCGAACCCTGCTGAAGGGGGTCAGCATGGAACAGCCTCAGCTTCGCGATCTCCCTGGAGGCGAACAGATCCACCTAAGGGATGCCCCAATGGAAGAACAGATATTGTACTACCTCCTGGTGGAGAGACCACTCATGAGATGCCCCGTCCATCCGGCTGAGGGCATCAGCGAGCTGATTCAAGGCTCCTGCCACATGAATGGCCAGGAGATCTGCCTCCAGGCTGAGCACAAGTGACCAAATGTGGAGAGCTTCCTTACAGAGGGGAAAGGAGCATGTCCCGCCCTATTTGTTGAGACAGGATAGGGTCGTGGTGCTGTCCATTGGATTTGAACTACCTGACCCTGAACAAGCAGAGCGAATGCAGTTAGGGCTAGGTGAACTGCTCGAAGCTCCAGCAGGCTGATGTGACATCGGGACTCCCGAGGGACCAGAGTCTGTGGGCTCTGTGCTCCCCCAGATGGGCACCCCAACCCATCAGAGAGGCGTCGGTCATCAGGATGATCGTCGGCTTGGGGCGGACAAATGGGAGCCCTTCCTGCAGGTGGGACGGGACGAGCCACCACTGGAGGCCGTTCCACATCCTCTGGGTCACAAAGACCAGCTGGTCGAGATGACCTGAGCACTGAGACCACTGGCTGGCCAGTTCCCACTGAAGGGAACGCATATGCCAGTGGGCCCATCAGACCATGCTGGTGAAGGCCACTTTGTAGCCCAGAAGACTAAGGAAGTCCCGAGCAGGGCGCAATTGCTCAACCAAAAATGATCGACCAAAGGAGGAGAGAACCTCCGCCCTGTCTGCCAGGAACCGAGCTCTGGTTCAGCAGGAGTCGAGATCTGTCCCAATGAACTGGATCACCTGCGCAGGCACAAGTTCCGACTTGGCCTCGCTGATCAGGAGGTCAAGTTCTAGGTAAGTCTGAAGGGCCAGATCCCTGGACCGCTCCACCTCCAGCTTGAAGGAAACTGCTATCAGCCAGTCATCCAGGTAAGGGTGCACCCGGACCCCTCGGCGCTTCAGGTACGCCACCACCACTGCCATGCATTTGATGAAGACCCTGGGGGCTGAGGACAGACTGAAGGGCATGGCTTGAAACTCATAAAGGGTTCTCTCAGCTCTGAAGCAGAGGAAACATCGATGGGACAGACAGATCGGGACGTGAAAGAATGCGTCCTCAAAATCTAGGAAGCAGAACCACATTCCTTGCTCCAGAAATAGTATGATCTGAGCTAGAGTTACCATCCGAAAGGTGTGGGACCTGAGAAACTTGTTCAGGTCATGCAGATCTAGAATGAAGCGCCAGTCCTCCATCCGCTTTGGCACCAGGAAGTACCTGGAGATGAACCTTGGGTCTGAAAGCGTGTCCACTACTGGGCGCACTGCCTCCTTGAGGAGGATCTGAGCTAAGTTGTCTCTGACAACCAACTGAAAAGCTGCGGACACCAGATCCCCCCGTGAGGCACTGGCTAGATAAGGAGGGGCCTGCTCGAATTCCAGAGGCAGGGCTTCAACCTACCACCGACATAATTCAGGGCCCTAATACCCAGAGTGGAAGAAGCGAAAATCTTCTTGCCATACTGGTCCAGAAGACGGGATTCTTTGCCAGGTGGAGACGAGCTCAAATGCCTCGGGTTAGCTGACCGACCATGAGCTGTGCTAATCACGATCGAATCAGCTCGAGGGTGAGAGTCTAAAAAGTCGACACCCTCGGGAGCCTGATATAGCCTGTTCCACTCCGGGGAAGTGGGGCTAGAGCTGACGGCTGTTTCCAAATAGTGGTAATAAGATCGGCATGAGGCTCAATCCAGGGTGGCAGCAAGGTGGGAGCTGTCACGGGCAGATCCAGATGCTCAGCGAGTTTCTTACGCTGGGGATCCGGCTCCAAGGACTGCCACTTATGAACCTCCTGGATTTTACATAGCAACTCCGTAAAAGAAGGATCCTCCAGAGGAGACTTTGGAGGAGTCCTTGGCCTGGGCTTAGACGGAGAGTGTGGCTCATTGTCCTGCTGTGAACAACCAGAGGCGTCCGAGGTGTCCAAGGAAGAAGATGATGGTGATGAAGAAGACTCTCTCTCTCCCGGCGAGGGGGAGGAACGGACCCCTTGGGAAGCCCTCGGGGAAGCGTGTCCTGCCCCTCTCTGGACCCAGAGGGGTTAGCCCTGGTGTCCGGAGGTGGAGAAGGAATTTGTCATCGTGGACGTACGGGACCCGGGACCGGCATCGTCGTCAGAAGACGACTCTCCACCTCTCTGGTGAGCTGAGCCTTGGCCTCAGCCCACCAGGAGGCCAGAGTCTCCTGCAAGTCCACCGGTGGCTGGGGGGGTGGTGGAGGAGGAGGATACGGGTATGGATTATACCCATAAGGCACGTATCTGTAACGAGACGGCAGGAAGCCTGGCATTGGGTATTGAGGCGCTGGATAGACCAGCACCGGGTAAGACGGCGTCGGATACGATGGGGTCGGATACCCGGGAACCGGCGGGGCTGTCGGAGCAGACGGTCGGGCTGGAGGCCCCACGGGCAGGTCTGGAGCAGAAGGCCCGGTGGGCAGGGGTCTGGCATTGGAGCAGAATCCGGGAGCGGGATGTCACTCGGAATCGGCAATACCGGCGTCAGAGCTGGCGGCCGAGGAGCCGGCGTAGGGGCCAGTGTCCAAGGAGCCGGCAGCAGATCGGTCAGACACGCAGGTGGAAGTCCTGACAGGGGCAGAACAGGAACCTCACCGTCGCCCAGGGATGGGGGAGAAAAATCCTCGGGGTCAGGCTGAGGAGACCCAGGGTCACCGGAGGGCAGCGAAGGCTGCGGAGAGCCGGGGACGACGGACGTGGGAGGGTCCGGCGTCGGTTCTTCCGCTGTGCAGACATCGGGGGAACAGACATCCGACTTATCAGCGGGATCAGGTCGGGCAAAGGAGGAGTCTGCGTCCGACTTAATGGACCCATCGCCGGGGGCAGGCCGCGACTGAGGGGCGATCTGGTCGGGTGGAATAGGGGCCGTGCGCTGCCCTGAAGGGTCAGGCGACTTACCGACCTTCTCCGTGTGGGCGAAGGAGCTGACGTTCGACTTACCAGAGCCGCTCACACCAGTAGGCCGCACCAGGATGGCTTTACCGGGAGCCTCCAAAAGCCCGGAGGTGCCCAAAGGGCCCCAGCGCGAGCCAGACGGGCGGGCCGATGCCGCCTTAGAAGCCTCTAAGGCGGACGTCGAGGAGCGGTCAACATGGCAACTCCCGAAGAAGACGCGGTGGATGAGGAGCCCTTGTCCCGGTGCTTCTCCTTGTCTTTTTTCTTTCGATAGCCTTCAGGGGAAGTGGACGCCTGCCGGAGCTTTTTCAACTTTTTTTCCATGGAGCTCATTTTCTTTTTCAAAATATGGGCCTCTAGGGACTGCTGCCACCATCTTCGGGTGGCCGCATTGAACTTGAGGCAGTGCTGGCACTTCTCCACCGGATGGTCGGGGCCTAGGCAAAAGAGGCACAGGGAATGGCCATCCTTGTGCGGGAGCTGGGCGCTGCACGAGTTGCACTTGTTCTTGTGCTCGGAGGGTGTAGGGATGCATACACGCTGATCTAATACCTGACAATCGATCAAAAAATCAAAAATACCGGTCAAAACTACTAAACGTAAAGAGGCTGACGAGCGATGAACTTTACTGCGAGGCGCTGGCATGAGCCAACGGCGGAAAGAATTGAAGGTAGGCGGAGGAACCGCCTTTACACCGACACGCCTCCTGATGCTGGTCACCCATGAGGGGCGTCCTCGCCAGGGACCGCTAGCTAGAAATTTCTGTAGGTCCTGACGCCCGCCGGCTTCGGTCCTAGTTGTAATTACCTACTGCAAGAGCCCTCTCAAAGTAAGATCTTTCTCTTCACGTGCGAGACGCGGCAGGAAAAGAACTGAGGTGGAGCTCGGTCCACCCCCTTTTGTACCAGGGCCGACGGCGGGGCCAGCATCGGGGCGGTCCCTGCTGTATACTGCTGGCTGAAAATGTTTCCGGAGGGTCCTAGTGCCTGTGGCATAGTCCTGAGTGTTACAGCCTGCTGAAAGAGCTCCCACTCGAAGTAAGAACTATATTTTGGGAGGGGGGACCTACCCCATCTCTGGTTTATTAGAATTGCCACCCATCTACGCCAGCCATTTTTTATATGTGATTCTATTACAGTAGAGTCCCGTTTATCCGAACTGCCTGGGGGACATCGGATTTGTTTGGATAAATGGGAGTCCGGATAAATGAGACCAGTATCAGATACAGACAGACGACATCATAATCCCCAGTGTAAAGCACTAATTGCTTCTTTTAAAGAAAAAAAAGAGTGTCTGACGACTCATTCTCTAATGCATTCTTTCAAATAAATTGCTGACAGGGCACTTGCTCTCTCTCGTCTGTCACAGTAACAGGAAAATAGCCTCGGTGAGTAGAGAGAGTGGTGAATGTGCTTGGCATGGCTTGAGGAGGGAACAATGCCTGGAGTTCTCTAACTAGCAGATGACTCAGTCTCAGTCGGGGAAAGAGCCGCTCTGCTTGATCTTGCTGCTGCCGCCTACATGAGGAAGTCAGGTCAGGAAAACTCTGATGTAAACTGTAAGCTCACACCAATACAAAAAAAAAAATCAAACAAGCAAGCACTAAACATGGCTTTACTCGCTGTCACTCACCCTCTTGCTATAATCCATTTAATGCATCATTTAAAAAAAATTGCAGACAGGGAACTTGCTCTCTCCAGCGTTTCTCTTGCATGTCACAGTTATAGGAAAACAGCGTCAGTGAGTAGAGAGATAGAATAAGCAATTTTTTTAAAGTAATGCTGTCAGAGGTGGGTTGAAAAGTTGGGCCATTATCAGGCTATTTATATGATGAGAGGAGGCTAGGTTGTAATTCGTGCCTCATTCAAATGTATGGCTCTGTTAAATACGGTTCAATTACAGGATAACACTTCTGTGAAACTGCTGGGGGACAAGCCGGAAGTCCATTAGACAGGGAGTTCTGGTTAATGGGGGTCTGGATAATCAGGATTGTACTGTACTTGTTTGACTCCTAATTTAAGTATTTTCTGGTGTTTTACACTGTTGAGATGTATTTTCTGCAAAAGGAAGAGATTAGGGTGAAATTGTTTCTGGGTCTGGATGGTCCTGGCTCGTTTAACCGGACTGGACAGTCCATTAACATTAAGAGAAATGTTTCTGAAATGCAATGTCATGGGGGGTATCTGATGTAGAAAAAAAAGGGGTAGCCATCTGGCTTAAGTAAACTCCCTTGAAGATGGTGCATCTCCACCTCTCCTGGTAGGACCTGTCTAAACAAGATGTGCTGCTTCTGTCCATCTAATATCTCCATTAGCGCACCCTTGGGGAACTGTGACCTTAATATAGACAATTTCCAAATTCTAGGCAACCAAAGGAAAAGGGCCTCCAGCTTAACAGAAATATTATATGTCAAGAAAGCCAAGTTTGACGTCATAAAATCTAGCCTGGCTAGCTGGGATAGGGCTAAAGAATTTACCAATCTCTCACTTGAACTAAAATGAAGCTTACTGCTCAATAAACTCAAATATCTGATTAAGGCATATACTCCAACCATAAAGAAGTATGAGGCAAACAAAAGATTAGCACCTGTTTGGATGAGCCCCTCAATTAAGAGATTAATTAACAGGAAAAGTAAAATGTTCAAGTGCATAAAGCATGGTAAAACCCAGCTTCTCACCAAGTATAGGGATTTGTTAAAAAAAAGTAAAGGCCAAAATTAAAAAAGCCAAATCACAGTATGAATTTAAATTAGCTAGTCAGGTTAAGAGTAATAAAAAGCCTTCTTCTCCCATATTAATCAATTACAGGGAAGAACAAATAGCATAGGACCCTTTTTAAATAAATCAGGACATATTGCTAATAACAAAGAAGCTGCGGACATACGGAACAGTTACTACTGTACTGAATTTAATAAAGATAACACTGGCCTACCAGAAACAGCCCCATCTTCATCTCCCAGCCAGGTAGCCATCAAACCCAAAGAGAACTCACAGACTAAGGAAATTGATATGAACAAATCACCAGGGCCCGATGAAATTCACCCCAGGATTCTAAAAGACGCAGCTGAGTTCATTTTCCTACCCCTAACCAATATATTTCAACATTCTATAGACACTGGGGTAATCCCTCATAAGTGGAAAGTTGCCAGAGTAGTACCCATACTAAAAAAGGGACCCAAATCGAATCTTGCGAACTTTAGACCTATCAGTTTAACTTCACTCTTAGGCAAGATCCTAGAAAGCATAATCAAAGATCACATCCTAAAATTCATCGAACAATCTGTGCTAACAGACCCTTCACAACATGGGTTCACCAAATCCAGGTCCTGTCAAACTAATTTACTAACTTTCTATGATTCTGTCAGCTGGGAAATAGACCAGGGGAACTCTGTTGACGTTGTGTTTTTGGACTTTGCCAAGGCTTTTGACAAGCTCCCACACAGAGCGCTTGTCAATGTCCTTGCATCCTACAAACTAAATACTAACATCCTAAATTGGATTACTGGTTGGCTTAGGGGAAGGAAACAGAGGGTATCCATCAAAGGAGTATTATCCGATTGGGCCTGGGTCACAAGTGGGGTCCCTCAGGGGTCTGTCTTGGGCCCGTCTTTTTAATATCTATATTGCTTCACTCAAAATTGACGTACCCAATATATGGATTCTGAAATTTGCAGACAACTGTCAGGTACTGTGGTTAATGGCCCAGAAAATTATGCTGCTCTCCAACTAGCCCTTGATAAGAGTTCTTAACTGGACCCATTATAGCAAATTACTTCTAAATACCAACAAATGCAAAGTCATGCACCTGGGTACACATCATAATCATCATGTATACAAGCTAGGGAACAATAATCTCTCAGTTACTTGCCAAGAAAAAGATTTGGGAATAACAATTACCCCTGATTTGAAATTTAGATCTCACTGCAGTACCCAAATTAAAAAAGCCAACCAAATATTAAACTGTATCCTCAGGAACATTTCAAGCAGGAAAAGGGAAGTAATTCTCCCCCTTGTACACTGCCTTGGTCAGACCCCACCTGGAGTATTGTGTCCAGGTTTGGTCACCTTATATTCAAGAGGATATCTCAAGGCTCAAGGAGGTCCAACGTAGGACCACTAAGGCTATAGTTGGGATGAGTAATAAGCCCTACAATGATAGACTTCAATCACTAAACATGTACACGCTCCGCTACAGGAGACTTAGAGGGGACATGTGCCTCCTTTTCAAAGCTGTAACTGATCCAACCCTCCGGGATGATTTGGGGATTATACCTAGTGAAAATAGAACACGTACTAGTAAACAACTAGTCCTAGCTAAATGGAACACACTGCGAAGAAAAAATTGGTTTAGTACCAGAGTAGTTTCTACATGGAATAATCTCCCAACAGCTGTAGTAAATTGCCCTGATATGGATTCTTTCAAATCAAGCTTAGACCAAGCCCTTGGAGATGAAGTGAAATTTGGTTTTGGGTAACACACTTGGCAAGCACCACGGACTTACTGTCCATATTTGGTTGAACCTACCTATGAAGAAATCTGTATAATAGTTTTTCCAGGCAGCAAGGTGTCCCATGTTAA
Organism: Neoceratodus forsteri; assembly: GCA_016271365.2. NCBI lineage: Eukaryota > Metazoa > Chordata > Ceratodontiformes > Ceratodontidae > Neoceratodus > Neoceratodus forsteri. The sequence continues at coordinate 149,805,809 of CM028131.1, read as the reverse complement.
TTGGGGGAAGGGGGTACCCAAGTGAGGGATATCTAGTTGCGTTAACCAAGCAAAAAAAAAATTTGAACTCTTTACCAAGTGGGTTGTGGTCCAACAGTGGTCCCACTTAACTGAGGCCAACTAGGCCGGGGTCAGTGAGGTGCAGGGAAAGCCTCTCCACTGCCCCACAATGTCTGGAGGATACCAAGTTGTTCTTCCAAGGTAGGGTGTGGTGCTATCTCCACTCCTGGTGGCAGTGCCCTTGGGTGATGACTCAGTATTAGGCTAACTGCCAACTAGAATTGGGGTCCAGTGAGTGCACCACGGCCTTGAAAATACTGGAAAGAGATGACAAACATCAAATGAAAAAAAGAGGTGAATTTGGGTAGGTGAAGGAGTGAAAAAAATGGTCATCTCGGGGTAATGACAAACCACTGCGGTGTATCTGGCCCCCAGCCAGAGTATGGTAGTTTCTAAGGGACCGCCCTTAATACTGGCCAGACATCACTGGTGATGGCTTTACAACTAACTATAAACAGACATTTTGAAGGATTCCTTTCCCTTATCTCTGAAAATATCTATAAGCTGAATCTGCACTGTAAAACAAAAAATAATGGTTGGTTACGAAGCCTTGCAGATCAGATAACAAAACACACAAACAAACAAACAAAAAACAAGGGATAAGCATTTAGTCTGCCCTTCCTAGTGCATGGGCTTTGTTCACGCAGCCTATGGGAGGTTGCATACTTCGGGCAAGAGTCTGCCGTCAATGTTGCGGTCAGGTCTATAGCTTTAAGTTCAATGTTCTTATTTAGTCCAGAAAAGTACAGTCTGCGGTAAAGTCTAGCAGTTCTTTCAGCACCAATAAGTAATTGAAAGCATGTGCCTGGTACAGTATGTGCACTTTTTTTACTTTTTGATACTTTCAATTCTCACAGTTGCACCTTTGGAAGTCAGGTATGCTTCTTACGTTTTCTCTTGCCTTTCTTTTAATCAAGAACCTGCCAGTCTTGAGTGAGAAAGTACAATATCTGTGCTTGAGCTGGAGAAGGGGTCCCAGGCCACTCCGGGGAATCATCTTTCAGCACTAGGGAAACTGGCCCCAACCTTGGCTGTGCCTGACATATGTCTAATGGAAGAATCCACCAGGGCTCTTCTGGAGAGGTCAGGGTGTATGAAAGAGCCAATCAGTAAGGGTGTGCTTTCGCCAATTATTCCTGAACTTCTCTGCACTGCAAGGCTAACCAGAGCAAGGCCTGGGGGCTGTGTGTCACCAATACTGCTTCAGTTAAATGAAATATTACTCTGTGGCTAGGCCATATTTGTTAAGCAGTGCCTGCCTCCTGCTGGCTAAGAGCTATTAAAAAGTGAAACCGCACAATCGAGCTTGGCCCGCTAACAGCCATCCCAGCCACAGGGCCTCCCTGTTCTTTTCTAGGCTCAGTGCTGCAGGGTTAGCAGGGAAGAAAAACTGAGAGGTTACACAGGTCAGCCTGTCTCTGTGTGCTATTCATTCTGAATGGGCCATGCAGTGGAGGGACTCCTGGCAGAGTAAATGTTGTTTTGTGGCACTAGCCTGGCTGCAGGTACTGTCTGTCCTCCCCCCCAAGAAAGCAAACCCACTTCCCTGGTATTCATTCAGATCTCTCAAAAACATCATGTTGGGTCCTCAAAGTACGCAATAATGAGCTTTTCATGGAGTGCAGGTACTCAATGATCTTAAGTATAGTGTCCTGGTGTTTCTCCCCATGTCGACTGGAAATGAGACCCAAGGGTTTGCTCTGAGAGAGGGGGGTGGCTGGGTTCACCTCGCTGAATCTGGATGCCGCTGTCTGCTAAGTCCTTGGCTGCTTCTGCAGTGGCAGAGTAAGTCTTCTGCCCCTCTGGGTACTGGATTACAAGTTTTGCCAGGTAAGAGGTTTTAAACTTCAATTTATGCTGTCTGAGGGCCGGGAACAGAAGAACGTATTCCCAACTTTTCTTCATTGTCAGGGGTGCAAAGTTATTGTGCAAAAATATTTCTGTAGTTCCAAAGAACAATCATTTTTGTTGCCATGCTTTCCTTAAGAACATTTCTAGTTAAGGAAGCATACTAATACAGAGCGTGGTTGAGCATCAGAGGAACGAGGTTTAGGGCCCAATGCCCTACATGTCAATTCAATATTTAATTACAGCTCTGTGTCCAGATTGAGTGCAGTATGCAGGAAAGCATCCAAGAAAGCATGTATATTGGCACCTTCTGAGTCCTCAGGAAGCCCACAGACTGATACTTTTGTGGTGTGCCCTGTTATCATCTTTCTGGTGTTCCAAGAACTCCACCTGTGTTTCTGCCAATTTATGAAGGGCTGATTCTAAGTTGGCGATGCTGTCTGCTGTTCGATCACTGTAACTCTAGCATCTAGGCCGTCGAGTTCTGAGTACAGGGAGGAGAGTGAAGAACACAATTCTATGAATTTGGCTCTGAATTACTTTAATTTACTAAGGATGGCATCTCACTTCTGTCCTTCTGTTTTATAGTGTTCTTTGGTGCTGCTTTAGTGAGAACCTGGACCACGGTTGAGATTTCGGACTGTGCCGAGTCTGACATGTCGGCTGCGGATCCATTGGCATGTGGCTGTAACATTTCATATTTGTTTCAGACCACCTTCACAGTTCATCTGTAGCGCCTCCTTTCCCTGGGTCTGTACGAAGTTTACATTGTTAGAGAGGCTTTTTTCTGTAGCCGAGGACTGGAGCCCCTGGGCAGAGCAGCCATTAAATGGATGACATCACTGGATTCTCTTTGCAGTCATTCAGACAGCAGAATCCTCCCCCACCAAGTTTTCACTCTCGTTGCTTCCTTCCCTTCTCCTTCTGGCATGAGCAGTGTCCTTCAGCCCCGAGACGCACAGCATGCCACTGCAGAAGGAGCAATCCCCCAGCTCACCCACAAGGGACATTGTACATCCAAACCCACCGCTAGCCCTCCCAGGTCAAGGCACACTGCCCTTCAGCAGCTACCTGCAGCCTGACCTGTCGTCCAACACAGCAACTGGAGTTTATTCCCGAACTCCGGTCACCTGCCCAGCAGTGCAACATGCTGCTGCTGGGTCATCGGGGCAGCCACCCTATGCCACTTTCAGAGGTCACCGAAGTGACCTGAGTAGCTGAGACTGGAAGGTGGATGGTCTCTAGAAGGAAACCGACAGCCTGGAGGTCAGGGGTGAAAAACTCTGAAGAAAAACAATTCTAAAATAAATAAACTCTGTGTTTCTTTAAAAAAGTCACTCATTGAGCACGTCCCTCTTGTATTTCCAAGCATCATCTGCCACATGAGCAGAGCAGGCCGATAAACCTGCCAGCAGGGGGGTTCTTTACATCCCTCAAAGTAATTTAAGCACTGTGGGTGACCGTACATTTTCTGTCTACACCTCACAGTGCTGCAATTCCCTAGCAAGTGAAGCTTGATTGGCACCCACTTGTACAATACTTTAAAAGTGGTAAAAATGTTCCCATTTGTAACTGCTACTGGCTCTAATCTTCTCTGATGCTCCGCATTGTAGAGCGCCCTGACTGGCCCATCAAAAGGGTGATTTATAAATGTGGTAATACATTAAAACAGGACCGTGAGGGCAAAAAGATCACCATGTTATGTAGATTTTTTTTTTTTTTTTATCATGGAACAAACTAGCATCCAACAATTTGAATAAACATATTTTCCTGCCAACCACAAGGAAGAGAACGAGACCAGTGCTGCATACCCTTCCCAAGGTATATCCCTGAAAGACAGTGATTGGTTTATAGCACATGTAATTACATTTGAGCCATACAAAATATGCAGTCACCAAATCAAATGAGTAGTAAGGACTCATGTACTCGTCATTTGTATCTGATGTCACAATATATTTAATATACTATGTGGAATTCCTGAAGAAGTGGGCAAGGCAAGCAAAAGGAAGGAAACGGACATACAGAGTTCCAGAGCATTCTGTATATGCACATTTGTCCTCTAACCTTGGTTTCTTAGTACTGTATACTAAATCAAACATGAATGAGTTGACTGCCTAAGCTGTGGGACAAATCAGTTTGCAGACGTGCAGTTAGTCTGGCCACTGGCTTTCAAAAGCTGGCAGCCAAATCAATATTTTTAGTGGCCATCATGTTTAAGGACTCAACACAGAAACACTGAATTTGATGGCATATAAGGACCGCTTGCCCACCCAGTCTGCCATTTTTCCTTACATGGAGTATCACAGCAGACCCTACTTGATCTCCGACTCTTTCACCCTCTCTTCCCCCTCCTCCACAAAGACTCCTCATACCTATCCCTTGCATTCTTGAAATCACTCAAAAATCACTTTATGGGCAAGTGACCAGCTTGCAGGTAACTTTCAAAATGTGGTGGCCAGATCATTTTTTTTAGTGGCCACTGGCCACCTTGCTACCCGATTTGTCCTATCAGCATTGCTAGTAGACATGGGTTTGCAAACACAAAGCACACAGATGTATACAACCTCTGTCACTTAAGGGGATGCTAAAAAACGCAAAATACTTACACATTTCTATCTACAGTTCTTCTAGTTTCTGCTCTAAAGCAGCAGTATGTCGAAGCTGAAATAAATTCATCATATAGTTTTTTTTAAGCAATTTCAATACAGGGTGGGAAAAATTAGGTAGCCAGGTGGCCAATGACCACTAAATAAATTTGTTTGGCTACCAGATTTTAAAAGTTACCAGTCAACTGGCTACTTGCCCACTAATCAATTGTTGTGCCCTTAAAAACGATGGCAAATATATAGATTGGGCTACCAGATTTTGAAAGATGTTGCCAGATTGACCACTAGCTCACAAACTGATTTGTACCATCAAATTTCAATATATCCATTTGTTCTTTTGTTTCTGTTTACTTCCTAAACTGAGTTAGGGAGTTTAGAATACTATTTCTTAACCTGAACAGCTTTGATGAATTCACCTTACTGCACTGCACCCCTGTATGTTTTCATCGTATCTAGCTATTTTTCCTCCAGTGTACATATCTTGACTCTCTAATGTCTCCTTCTGGAAAAAAAAAATGGGGTGAAATAATCCTGAAACCTGATTGGCTGACAGCAGTCACATGACAGTCATAAGCTGGCAGCAGAGCATAGAGATTAAAGTAAAGAACTGTGAATGAGCTCGGTACATCTAGCAGAGCTGGATGCGATTCCCACAACCTCCACTTGTATACTGTGTGACTGAGCAAGTCACTTAAGTGCCCCAGTGCTCCCGGGTCACCCCTGAAAACCGGCACAGTGCCTAACAGGTCTTACCTAGTTACCAAAGACCCAGCTGACAAAGAATAATAGTATGAAAAAAAAAAAAAAGACAGCACTGTTCCAGCACAAGGACTATAAGGATCTGGCATTAAATTGTTTGTCACCCCAACTCCACAACTTTGGAACAATTTGCCAGTTTATGTGAAACAGTCAATGTGGGTCCACAAAGAGAAACTACGAAAACGTTTAAATAGTCATATTAATTATGCCTTATGTATGTATATTATGTTTTGTTCCAGTGTTACAATAGGTCTGCTGCCTCTAGTCATAGGGAACCCTCTCACAATGAGGCAACTGTCTGCAAGATCTGACAAAGGATAACCAAAATGAAATAAAGAGATGATTTTTTTGTGTGACCTGCTTACCTAGCCTCAGCAGCAAGCAACTCATCATAATGGGACGATCTCTGGTCATCGTCTTGGCGGTATCTGATCACTGTAGCCAGGCCTTTGCTGATCAGGGCTTCGGCAATGTTTCTACAACATAAGCAAAACAAAGTATGAATACATAAGGCTACTGCTAATCAGAACAATAAAACCACAAGTCGTAGAGCAGTCTTTTCCTGCAGTACAGAGATGGCTATAACAAGGTACAGAGAAAGCCACCAGCAAGTTTTATGCTGTTTACCACGATTCAGGCAAACGGATACAATCACAGTATGGCATGTTGCAATGGTTTCCAGTGTATGCTGCACAAACCTTCCTTTCACATGTACTCTAAGGATGTTTTTTTAGTACAATTGGGCCATATGTGGACATACTTGCGTCCGCCTTTACCCCGCAACACTGCCCCCTTCCGTCTACCCTACAATGAAAACTTGTACGAATACTCTGAACACAAATGTGACAACAATTTTATTTTTTAAATTAAAATGTTCTATTCATTTCAAGCAGAGTTCTGCTGCTTCTATTTTAAAGTGCCTGTGCTGTGCTGGCATCCAAGTGGCTGCTCGATCAGCTTGTACTGACCACCACCTATGTGTACTACGCTTCATCAGAAAGGGGTGATGCATGACTCTTCCTCTGTAGACACTGAGCATTCAAATGTGCTAAACGGTTTTTACTGGCCCTCTAAAATGTTCCCTTACAGCAAACCTAGCCACAAAAACAAACTGGTTCCTGCTTGGAGTCTGAATGCAGACATGCCACTAGGAGACTACAACACCCAGAGGCACACACCTGCACTACAATGCAAGGGTAAGCATGCATGGACCTCTGGGAACTCTACTCACCGAGCGGTGTTTCTTCATTTCTGCACACAGGCAAGATACAGTTTGTTACTGCTATATTTTATAATTAAGAACATTTCTGTTGCCATTAAAAACATTTGTCTAGATTTTTTTTTAGCAGAACAGAAGAAGTTGAACAGCAGAAAGGAAGGGCATGTCTTTCCCAATGAGGTACAATATTCCCTGGAGATTTTGCTGGAGCAGTCAACATGGCCACCAGGAATCTGATATCTGAGTCAGATACAGTGCACCACTATGCAATGAGGAATTTGTCCCGGGCCATCACTGTATCAAGTACAAACGGGATAACCTTTCCAAAAGGGAAGAGGACATCACAACTCAAGCTGCAAAGTAGACCTGTGTGCTGAAATAAATCTGGGGTGGCTATGAAGGTTTGCCTCCCAGATGACCCACTACAGTACAAGGCACCAAACATACAGTAGCTCACAGCTGCATAAATCCACGCAGGAATGTCGAGCCACAGTAAACAGAGATGAACAAACCACAATACTGCAGTTAAAATGCTTACTTAGCCGGCTCAGTGGCTCTGAAGGTTGAGGCGCTGGGCGCTGCATACCGCCATGCCGGTGACCCGTGGTAACGGCAACGAATGCGCTGGGGGTGGAAGGATTGAGCATCCAAGGACTGCTCTCCTTCCTCGGGGAGTGGGGACCTGCCCATGCCGGTACATTAGCACCCCCTGGTGGCTACCAGGTGATTGCTCTGCCCGGCCAGCCGATACAGGGGATCAGGGCCTACGGCAGACGCCTTTCGATTGCGCACGGGAGCCTGCACACTTCGAGCAGGGCGTCATTGCACGTCTGAGCCCAGGGGAACAACTGTACACGGAAAATGGACCCAGCCTTGATAGGCGACGATGGAGTCCAGGAGCTACCCTCCATGCCCAGCAGTTGTGTACGCTGGCTGACCTCGGAGCTCCCCCAATCCATGGACTGTCCGCACATAGGGTGGTGTTCGGTGAGGTGTGGAAGCCTGGAATATGGAGGAGTTAGCCCTTCCGAGTGTTAGGACTGAGTCTCAGACGTGGCAGGAAGGAGGTAAGCTGGGTGCTCCCATCTGAGAAAGTTCAGGGCTGCGTGCAAGGTGCATACAGAAAATAAAAAAAAAAAAATGCTTTCTTGCTTAAGTCAAAATATAAACAAAATTGTGTCGTTTCTCAAAACTTTTGACTTCTATGCTCTAGCCACTACACCACTTAGCTTTCCCAAGTTTTAGAAATTATATTATTTATTGAATACTAGGATTACAATAACCCTTGAACCAGAGGTTCTTTTACAAAGGTTTCACGTTAGGCATGGAGGGTACAACAAATATGGGTACAAACAAGGTGGTTACAATCACATGATCGCAAAGTTACAAGCACGAAACAAAACTGCAGATACAGTAAAGTAGTCAGAGCATAGCCTAGTCGATGAAAGTGCAGGCAAGGAGAGGTGAGGTGAGAGAGGGGGAGAACGGGAGGAACAGCAGAAGGGAGGGTATGTGGCTTCCAGTTGACTAGAGAGAGACACACGGAAGAAAGACACCGAGAAGAATGGGGGCGCAAGGTCAAGGGAGGGAGGAGAGGCCAGGAGGGGAGGAGAGGAGGGTGGCAGGGAGCATACATGAGATGGGATGTGCAATAGGCATGAATTCGTAGAGTGGTGGTGGGATGGAAGGGAGAGGAAAGGGTATGGCAATGTAGTGAGGGAGGGTGGAGGGGAAAGGGTGGAAAGGCAGGACAAGGAAGCCAAAACTAGGCAAAGGAATCACAGTGACTTAGAGCGAGGAGGTGTTGACTAAGCTTGAGTTTGAAAATGCTTAGTTAGGTTCAGCAGTGACATCTGAGGGGAGACAGTTAAGAAAAGTGGGCGCTCTAAAGGCAAAGGTCCGCTGAGCCAGAGAGGTCCTAAAGAAGGGGACGAGGTAAGATAGCTTAGAGGTGCTCCGTGTACACCCAGTTTTAGGCGCCGGCAAGATTACAGTTTCAGTGAAAGGGGGAGTGAATCCAAGACTAATCTTTTTTGCGAGTAGGCACATATGGTAGGAGACCCTAGCCTTGAGAGGAAGTCAGTTGGTTCTTTCGTAGAGTTCACAGGTATGGGTCCTCTTATCAGAACAAGAGACCAGTCTGTAGGACTTGTTCAACACAAGTGTAATTCTCTTTAGGGAGGTGTCAGAGGCAGTACCAGAGATAACTAAAAAATAGTAGACAAGTGAAAGGACTGAGCTGGTTACCGCCAGTCTCAGAGCCTCAGTGGTCTTATAGTGGCGATAATGATGTAGGATCCCAATCCTAAAGTGAATAACTTCAGCAATTTGGTCATATGCTCAGAAGAACAAAAAGAATTATCCAAATTCAATGTATTCCCTGAAAGTTACATTTAAAGCATCCTCAATATTTATTCAGCTCATCGGGACACAACATGGCACTCTGCATATGTTCCTCAAGCAACAGAGCAGGACCATAAAGTCTTTGAATCTCTCTGCATGTAAACCAAATGCTAACAGTAGAGGGATAGATTACAGAGAGCTTAATGAGAGGGAGTCTAAATGCCTCTCAGGATAACTCAGTACGTGGCTGTGGTGGGATTCCAACCTGGGTCAACAAACACTAGGCCGCACTGTGCTCCATTAATTATCTCTCTCTCTCTCTCAAAACAAGAACTTAACAGGAGTTAAACAGGACTTTTAAACTCTCATTAAAGCTCACAGGTTTATTCAACCAAGTAACAGCAGCAGCAGTGGTACCACCAACACCAACTGCTGCTTGAAGTAAGGAGTTCATGAACTAGTTCCTAAAAAAAACAAAAAAACAATTAGCATGCTCTAATAATTCCGGCGATGTTAATTTCGGCATTAGCTTTTGTCATTCTACAGAGTTGGCAGCAATAATGTCAACACAGACTAGATCCTTCCAGGGAAATTAGTGGTTGCTTCCAAAAAAAGCTGGAGAAGGGAAGAAAAAAAAACCTTCAACTTAGTTGAAACGTTACATAAATAAAGTACCAAGCGCTGAAGCATTTGTTCTGACTTTGCTTATCCAAATCTGAAACCTGCAGCATGAGCCAGGCCTCTCAGAGTCCCGCTGCAGACAAGTCTAGCCTCAAACGTGACAGAAAACCATTTAAATTATTTGTATATTCAAATAAGGAGCTTTCTTTTCTTTTTCTCCTGACATCATATTCAGCCTCTTAATATACTCTGGCAGTCACTTTTTCCTTACAAAAAAGGACTTCAAGCTGACCCAGTGGTGTGGAAAGCTGAGGCGCTGACACAGCAGCCGCAGACTGCCAACCCGGGTTCAGCAATGGACCAGGGTTGCTTGGGGGACAGCCAAGTGAAAGAGGACTGAGCACCCCCTTTGGGATGGGTGGTTAGCAGCGGTAGCATTAAGGGTGTGCTCTGTACTCTGAGCACAGGCAGTGATTACTGGAGCACATTTTCTTTGCAGAAAATTCAGTTATCTGTGCTCCTCTTATCTTTCAGGCACACGGTTTAGTTTAGTTTAGTTTATTAGTCTAGGAATTAATACCTTTGAGCCAGGGCTCTTTTACAAAGGTTCCACGTCACAAAGAACATTTAACAAAGCACGATACACATTACAGGTAAAACCAGACAGGAAAGTTACATCATAAATTTGCTATTAACAGTTTAAGGCAGTAATGTTTTTAAGTTTCATAGAAAAACAAGCTATAACAGGTTCAGCGGTAGACAATTTCGAGGTTAAGAGAAACTTCCAGGAGAGGGTGATCATTAGGCGCCTAAAAGGAGGCTAGAGAGGAGGGAAAGGTGGTGAGCGGGAGAGTAAGTGAGGGGACAGGAAAAAGGGAAGGGGGAGTGAGTTTGGGTGGGAGACAGGAAGTAATAGAGGTACCAGAGGGTTCATTAGTCAGGAGAGAAGAGGCCTCAGATGTGAGGATGGACATGAGGAGTAGTTGTCTTTATCTAGCGCAATCACAGTTGCTAGTGGTGGAGGTGGGCATAGAGCATGGATTTGAAAGCCTTCAACGAGTTGAGGATAGAGTAGGTGGACTAGTGCATTGAACCATGTCGGGCCCTGTATGCGAAAGATCTTTGTCCCTCTGCAGTCCGGCATCTCGAACCAGGAAAGGTTGGCGTTCAGATCTGGTGGAGGGTCGTGAGCCAGGATTCAGTCGTGAGTAGGTTTTGAATACATAATGGAGTTAGTCCCAAGATAGATTTTTTTGCCATTGTGCAGGTGAGATAAATAAGACGATCTGATAGGTTCAACCAGCCTGATTCATAGTACAGATCTGCGTGTGAGTCAGTCTTTGAGCCCCCGTGAGGAGCCGGGTAGGCCTTATTTAGAGTGATTGAGACACGCCTTAGAGCAGTGGAGGTAGCTGAGCCAAATAATAAGGCCATAGTCAATGATTGAGATTATGGAACTCTGTAAAGCTATTCTCAATGCCGCTTGATTTAGAAATTGGAGTTACGGAATAGTATTCCAAGGCATTGGTTCACTGTTTTCGCAGTGTTGTCAATGTGGGTTGCAAAGGTGAGCCCTTGGTCAAAAGTGATGCCAAGGTATTTGAAAGTATTTACTTGGTCCAGTGTAATTCCCGCAGAGGTTTGTATGGTGAGTGGAGTATGCCTATTTTTGTTTTGGTGATTGGAGAAGAGCATGGCTTTTGTTTTATTGTGGTTTAGCACAAGTTTACTATCCAGGAACAACCTTTCAACTTTTTTTCAGTCAGAAGCAGGAGTTCCAGGCAGTGGGAGGGTGGTGGGGGAGTTCAGAAGGGACACAGGATGCAGATCAGACTTATGCATACCTCTCAAGTGTCCCTGATTTTGCCTCAAAATTTTACTCTGTCCCTCCTAAAATTTGTGTTTTTGTGGCTAAACAGTGGGGACTGTAAGCACAAAACAAAATCAAGCATTAAAGTTACAGACTTCTTGTTCTTTAGAAAATGCATTTTGCACTAAGCCCCATATTCTACCAGCTTTCTGGCTGGATATCTCTAATTTTGAAGATATGTCCCTGATTTTGGTCCTTTGTCCCTGATTTTTTCAAGCCTTGTCCCTGATTTATGAGGCAGGAGGTTGAGAGGTATGGACTTATGTTATTAATTTGGCAGAGTTCAAAGATAGATCGGCAAGCTACTGGTTGAGCGGGAAGCCATCAAGTTAGTAGGTGAGACAGTAAGTTATTGTGCGCTGTGGCATGCTGCAAGGAACAAGTGTGCTGGCAACCAGCACAGGCTAGCATGTAGTAGCAGTAAAATCTTTATTTTTAGTCAGGATCAGTTGTCGTACTTACACCATTAGGACAAGTCCTATTTACAAGGCACTCCCGAGTCTAAACATCGAAATACAAAGTTTCATGTACAAATACAGTTTACAAACTCACATTACATTTAAAACAGCAAACAAGTTAATCTACACCAAATACATTAGGCTAAGGCCTTATGTTGTGGTAGTTCCTAAGGCTAGTCAGAGCAAGCACATCTTGTAGTCAGTTCTCGACTTAAGGATGAACTGAATTTTCTACAACTTTCATGGATATTTTTAGTCTGTATTTTTTGTTCATTCCATATTTCTGCAGCAGAACATGACAGGGTGACCCATCATAGTGGACACCCCTGGTATAAATTGAAATGCCTTTCCTAAGCAGTTCATGTTTTGTATAATGCCCAGCAAGCTAGTGGGATGGTTATACATGAAGTGCTTATAATGCTTTCTGTGCATATTAACCTAAAAACAAAACTAAGAGGACTGTTTTAATAGTGGAATAACAAAAGTTTGTGTCTGCTTTTTCTAGATGTTAGCAGCCCCCTTCCAAGATATATTTTGCAGCAGACAGCATGAGGTAATAGGACCCTGCAGGAGAGCACAGAATGTTCTGACCTCAGCTCTGACCTTTAACAGTGCTGTAAACAAGTTATGTAATGTGCTCCGGGTGTCAAATAACTGTTCTCTGTGGTGCAACAGTGGCCCTTAGTGGCTAGTTTTATGTTTTGTTTACTGTTAATCAAAAGGCAGTGGAAAAATTTTCCAACTTCTAGCGAGCTTATAAAAAGCCCTACCTCAGTTCAGAGGATGGATAGATGGGGTGGTCAGCTGAATATTGACTGAGGAAGGTGAATGACCTCCTGGTAGTGTGTGCTTGCACACTGTTAGGCTGAAGAAAAAGCCTTGGAAACTGTTGAAGCTAAGCAGTAGTCAGATTTACCCTTTTGCTTTCAGTATAATTTACTTGATAAAAATAAAATGATAAATACACTTGTGTTTTTTATGCACTTGACTTGTGGTCTGCCTGAAACTGTGTTATCCTAAACCCACGCCCGGTGACACAGAATATAGAAAAGTAATTTCTCCATATCTAGTTCTTGGAGTCCGAATCTGGTAATCCCCAAGTAGTCTGCTTTTTCTTAGGTTATGTGAATGGTTCACCTAGTTCATTTTTCCAAATAAATAGGTGGGTTTTTCCGTGATCATAGTTTTCGTAACTTGGTTTATCCAAAACTTTGTTTCTTATTATCAGCCAATTTAACTCAATAAACAATTTACAATCGTGTGTCCATCTATTTGATTGCAGCACAAACCTTGCCAGTCAGTTGTACTAACTTCTACTTTTTTTTTATATCTACAATGCTAGCAAAACCGTATGCGACTACCATAATCTATGATAGGAACCAGCATCTGATTGATAAGGGAATGTCATAGAAACATAGACTATGACGGCAGATGAAGGACCACTTGGCCCACCTAGTCTGCCCATTTCCCTACCTATTGCATAAGCTGCAGATCCTAGTTCACCAACAGCCTACTTCCTCCTACGCCCCACTAGAACTGCTTTATGTCTGTCCCATGCATTCTTGAATTCCCCCACTGTTTTTGCCCCACGACCTCCTCAGGAAGGCCACTCCATGCATCCACCACCCTCTCCATGAAAAAATACTTCCTCATGTTGCCACTGAGCCACCCCCCCTAATATCTTCAAATTGTGCTCCCTTGTTCTTGCACATCTCTTTCTGAAAGATGCTACCCTCTTGGACTTTGTTGATTCCCTTGAGGTACTTAAATGTGTCTATCATGTCACCCCCTCCCTCCTTTCCTCGAAAGTATACATATTAAGCTCTTTTAGTCTCTCTTCGTATGGCTTCTGGTGCAGACCCTGCACCATTTTAGTTGCCTTCCTCTGGACTGCCTCCATCCTGTCTATGGCCTTGCAGAGATGGGGTCTCCAGAACTGCACACAGTATTCCAGATGGGGTCTCACCAACTGTCTGTACAGAGGGATAACAACTTGCTGTTTTCTACTGGTGATGCCTCTCCCTATGCATCCTGGTATCCCTCCAGCCCTCCTTACTGCCTTCTCACATTGCTTTCCTACCTCTAGGTCATCTGATATGACTACCCCAGGTCCCTTTCCCATTTCTGTTGTTAGTACCATCCCCCAAACTGTGTACTCTTCCCCTGTGTATTTGTTTCCTAGGTGCCTGTCTCATTTGTTTGTCCAACGGCAGGCAGAGAATGAGTATGAGGGCAACTGGTAGACAAATGCCCATGCAGGCAGGCAGGTAGGAGATGAGCATGTGTGGTTTCAAGGGCATTTATTGGCAAGTTGGAAACAAGTGTGTGGACAAGTGGCACCGCAGCAGGCAGGGAATGAGCGTATGTGCACTCTGGCTATGACGGCATGCGGACAGGTGGGAAACAGGTATTTCTGTGTGGAAGGACAGCAAGTATGGAGTGGCAGTATCGACTATCGGCAAATAGATAAATGAAAATGAGGTCACTGAGCAAAAAAAGAAATTAAACATTTTAAATCAAAATGAGGTGACTGAGCAAAAAAAGGAAAGTATACATTTTATTGTCAGTAGACTGGAGAAACGTGCATGCATCAAGGGAATTCCTGTTACGTAATACATATTATAATACAAAAAGTAGGTAGGAGCACGGCCAAGTTCTGAAGGAGCATAGATTTTAGGGTGCAATTTTGATTTATCATGCTCCTCCAATCTGGAGAAGCACACTAAGATAAATCCTTAATACCACCCCTGGGAGTTAGGGGGCATCCCTGCACTGTCGCCACCTAGTGGAGGCAAGATGGTGCAACAAGCGAGCGCCACGGGAAATGGACCTGATGCAGATGCACAAGCCACTGCATGTGACTCAGCCCTGGAGGAACTGGAGGGGGGAAAAAGTTAAAACTGTATGAGCCTTGGCTGCCAAGGATGATGGCACTGGTGCCCTCGGGTTGTACCCCACTGTATGACTGGTACGACGGCAGGGAAGTGGTGAATGTGACTGGGCACATGGGCACTGGGAGACAGCCTGAGGCAGGCAAAGGAGGCGGCCAGGGCCAAATAACTATATAAACAAAACTAAAAGAAGATTTCTGTTACATTCTCAACAACTATGGAATAAGGTTTCCATTTTGCCTAAACAATTCTTAGTCACTCTGTTTGTAGCCTACCTGGACATTCTATCATGTGTGCACGCACGCATGTGTGTCTATCATACATGACAGTGGCACAATGCACTGACAGCCCTAGTGTCAATGTCAGAGGCAAACATTTAGCCCTGCAAAGATCCGAAAGACCACTACTTCAGAGGCAGCAACCCTTGGCTACAGACTACTAATCTGCTGAATCTGGTTTCAACCTTGATCTGGAACTCGACATTATATCAAAACTGCCCCTGTTGGCATTATTTCTGATATTCTGGCAAGTCAGTTGGAGTATGAAGAGGACTTCTAGCTAAAGGACCTAATTTTGAATGATTTTTGCTACAGACACTCATGGGAGAAAAAAAGACACATACTTATGAGAAGAGGGCTCTGCGGTAACAGACGTCTCATGTGGGTGCTTCTCCTTAAAGTCCATTCAAAAGCAGCACCTACAGTATCTGAACCAGGAACAGGTGGCAGCACAGCCATACTAATCACATGACTAGTAGCCACAAATCCCAGTTGCAAATCAGCATTTTTATTGCAGTCTCTATCCACGAGAACAGATTTGCCATTAAGTGCTACAAACAAACCAAAAGAGTGCCTCATCATGGTACCATGGACCCTACAAACCTCTTGTGTCTGGAACAACCGCTCCAGTCACTGTCTGACCTTGTGTTTAAAGTGAAGCGTCCATCTGTAAATGCCTTACAGTTCAGTGCGGGGCAGGGCCTGATTAGCACCAATTTTTATACTTACTGGCTGTTTAGACATATAGATTTTATTTTCTTGATCCTATAGTCCCTCCAGTCAGCATTTTGATATTAACGCCCATAGCACTGCATTCCACAACCTCCTGAGGCTCTCCCGAGGCTCACATCAGAGTTGGGGAGCAGCCACGGGAGCGTGTACAGTATTTCCCGATGGATGAGCTATTAATAACTCTAGTTTATGAAGTACAGGTCTCGGTGCTATACCAAGACCAAGTATACACTGTCGACTGAGGATTATGATGTCAACCTGTAGACAAGCAGAAAGGCCAGCTGAAGAAAGTGACTAAGCAGATTTTTATGCAAATCCTTGAGCCTTACGGCTGTTACTCTACTTTCATGAAATCCTGGGCCGTGCTGATTACTCAGTATTATTTCATAATCCCCTAGTGTGGTTAGCCTTGGAGGAGCACTACTCATTTGAAGTCTAAAGAGCTGAGTGTTCTGGCCTAAAGTTGTATATCATTTTGCAGATTGGTGCTTTCACATATCCCTCGAGGCTCTAGTTCGGGTCCTTTTAAAACCTACACTTACTGCCCATTTACTCTCATTTGAACTTGGTTTTCTCAGACCTAATTTTCCCTAGGAGCTTAATCATAGTGGCACTTGGAAGTGAAGATTATGATCCTTAAAATGAAATCAGAAATAGTCTCCATGGTAATGAGCAGTTAGGCGCCCGCTCGGCATGCTGGCCACCCGGCTCTGTGCCCTAAGCCCGGGAGAACTAAAGCACAGACCAGCAGGAGTGTTAGGAGCATCTGTGCAAATGCTCTTCTCCCAGGATAGTGGACTGAACTAGCATCATCCTACAGCGGCTCAGCTGACCATGCCCACCTCCACATGCCATGACCTGCTTAGTCTTCTAAGTAGAAGGAGAGAGGATGGAAAGAGATGTAAAACAGAAATACAACTCCAATCTAGCATGCCAGAAAATACTCTGTTCTCCCCAGAGCAGTGCCACTGCTACCTCCAGTCAACTGTGTATCCATGGGGAGGGCTCACAACAGACCACTGAGGACTTAGGGAGCCTAGAGGCAACAGGACAGTACCAGGGGAACCAGAAAGAGTGGGGTGCTGGGGGCTGCTGAAGAGGACTGAAAAATAAATATGATATCAACATGGAATTCCTAGAACATATGATGTCAGAGCGATGGCTTTAAAGGTGCATCCAAAATTGAGTTTCTGAAGATTAAAGGGAATATTTACCATGCAGTAGCACTTCAGAAATATCAGACTCTTACCTCCCATCTAGCCCTAGAACAGCAAAGACTGGTGCAACCAATACTCCTAAATACTTGAGAAGGAACATATAACCACCACCTCCCATGGGTTTTGGCAAACAACATGCACATACTAAAGATTTGCACCCCAATAACAATAAAACACATACCAAAGTAAATGCTCCTACGTGACTGGTTCCCAGGTAGCTTTGTTCATGGCACTGTGCCATATTTTAACTCCCAGTGATAAATGCTGTCTTACAATCAGGCACTGCCCTGCACAAACCATCGCTTTGGGTGCGCTCTAGAGTGAGTGTGCATGCCTGTTCCAAGAGATGGCAGTTCAACCAGATTGGAAGCATTCAGAATGGAACTCACGGGACACAAATATCAGGTTACCTGCATTTATTGTGGAAATACAAAAATTCAAGCCCACACACACACGCACACGCACTTCACCCAAAAGGGCTTTGTCAGGAAGTGGAGACTGTTACATATCAGTATACTTTTAAAAGCAGTCTGTTACATCATGAATTACACCAGCCAATCAGTGAGTCAAAATCCTGAAGCTGAACTTCTGTGGATCCTCAGGGAATTTTTTGTCTGGACTTGAAAGGGTGATCACATATCTATTTTGGCATTAGACATATTGTAGTCTACTCTTTCGAATGAGCTTACATCCTAATACCATTTCCGAATTTCATATGGATTTGTTTTACATATAATTGTGTTTTTTCTTTCTTATTATCCTAAATGTATATTCTTTCTGTCTACAATCACACATGAAGGTATCTAGGACCATGTGTAATTAGGAGAAGCATTGCCTCCTCAAATTAACTTCTTGTGATGTGGAGGATTTTGACTCGCTGACTGGGTGGTGTGATTCATGATGCAACATAGACTGCATTTAAAAGTATACAGATATGTAACAGTCTCCACTTCCTGACAAAGCCATTTTGTGAAGTGCATGTGTGTGGGTCCATTGGTGCCTACATAAATCGTGGATGTCCCCACTGCTCTTCAGTTCCCCGCCACAGGTAAGCTCTGAGGGCCACCTACCATGAGGAACCAGGAGACCAAACCAGTACCAGGCACACAGGGAGAGGTACAGGAACTGGAAAACAGTACCCTAGTCACTGATGGATACCCCCAGACCAAGCAGTGGATGAAAACAGCTGGTCTGTGTCACAGTAAGGGGAAAGACAGGCAGGTGTGTTGTGGCCCAATGGAGTAGATTCTCTCGAAGATCTTCTGTTATGGTGTGTAACTGCTATATCTTCACCAAGATCTCCTCCATTGGGCCACATCTTTGGAAAAATTTCCAAGCAGCAAATCAGGTGCCAAGGGAGGATGGTGAGGCCTGATATGTAATCAGGACAAAATACTTGTAGGTCTGCCATACAGGAAAGAATCCATACATCAACATGAGATGGTGTCTGGAACGTAGCATAACAACAAAAGCTATACACAGGTGCCCGCAGGTAGTAGTACAACCATTAGGTGCAGAAAGGCTATGGATTGTAGTAGATAGGCCACAAGCTGCAGTTAGGAAGTGTCACCCAACACTTTCAACAGCTTAAAGGATTTCCGTGAACCAGTGCCTAAGACAGGCATGGAACTGGGATAGACAGGCTGTCCTAATCCCCATGTGCACATTAAAGAGGCTGAGAAGAATTTCTACAGTCTGGAATGTATTATGTATAACAAGGGCATGGGACAAAACTTCCCTTGGGTAGTACTGTATGGATAAAATGCCAGGCATTGAATCAATTAGGTCATGTGGGCATATGTACTATCATGGGTAACATAACAAGGGATAGTCTTCACAGAAACCCTGAACCATTAGAAATAACGTTTAAAGCATCGGTTTGCACAGCATAACCGTAAACTCTGAAATCCAACAGATCAAGAAGTCACAGAGCCCAAGGAAACCAATGACACCAGCCACATAAGGCTGAAACAGAGTTATAAACTATGGATACGTTATCAGTAAAAAGATCTCTGTTCTCTCTCTCGTTTTGTTTGTAAAGTGTTAGTAGAAACACAGAAGATATGGATTAGTAATCAGGATGCTTGTCGCAACAGCAGTCGTAAGCGTAGTACATGCCCAAAGAAGGGTATTATAAAAAAAAAAACCAGAAAGATGGAGAGAAAGAGACCCATGAATCAGCAGATCCAGTATTATGGCAAAGGAGTATCCAGCTTAGTGTACTCTGGCCAAAAACCAGACAGTAGGCACCAAGGGTTGTTTTATGACTGTAGGAGCCATGCATGCAGCTGCAAGGATCATAGAATCAGATGGACAAGGGACCCACTAACTTGCGACAGTAAATGTTTACTAAGGGGTAGCTGAATTGTAGGATCCATTGCAAGGTGCAGTAGAAGTGGGAACCAGATCTGGGGAGGTCAGAAAGAGGCCACTAGCATAAGGGTGGCATGTTCTACTTTTAGTTTGACCAGACCCTTCTGAATTGATATTGAAGGAAATGCATAAAGGAGCCTCGCTGGCCAAGATGTGGACAACTGCGTTTTACAGAAAAACACCCAGGCCTGCAGCAAGTGAGCAGAAGTGAGGCAATTTTGTGTTGTGTGGAGGTGCAAACAGGTCCAACTCTCAACGACCCGTTTTCTTAACAGGTCTTTCACTATGGAGGTCAGTAGCTCCCACTCATGTTTCTGCTGAAAGGACTGACTCGGTCTGCCTGTGAGGTCATGTGGGATACTGGGGAGAAACACGATCGACAGCTGAAGGCCATAAGACACTGCCCATTCCCACATTGTTATAGCTTCCCTGCAAAGGAGCCAAGACTGAGTGCTCCCTTGCCTGTTGAAGTAGGGCATTACACTGACATTATCCCTTTTTATCAACAGAGTACCCAGGTTGAGTTGATTTTCAAAGGCCTGGAGACCAAGGACAGCTCTCATTTCCATAATATTAATGTGTAGAGTCGAGCTCTCATATCATGACCCAGGTGGGCACCAAAGCCTGACTCAGAGGTAGCTGTAGCTAGAACTTGTGTCGTGGTCAGGGAGAAGAAAGGAATGCCTTGTAACAGGCACAGGTGGTCCATCACACACGTCAAGGTATGTCGGAAAGGTGATGTGACAAGAATATTCCATTCTAGGTAATCTTTCTGTAGATCCCACTGTACACAAAATGTCCAGTCGGTGATTTGCATATATAGCCAGGGCAGCGGAACCATTGAGATGGCAGCAGCCAGGAGACATCATTGTTTGGGCTGGCAGAGACAGAGACTCATCTGCTAACTGAGCTTGAGCAACCAAGTCCCTTGCTCTGGCTTGAGGCAGGAACACCCTACCTACTGATGTGTCCAAGTCCACACCCATGAACTGGAGCCATTGATATGGAGTCAGTACTGATTTTTATACACTGACCTTAATCCCGAAGTCCTCGAACAAATGTAAAGTATGGGGCAATGTGTGTGGAGCCACTTCCCTGGACTGGGCTTTCAGAACCAGTCATCCAAGTAAGGGAAGACACAGTGCTCTTTTCTCCTAAGGGTAAAAGTTACAGCTCCAAAGCATCTAATAAATAATCCTGGTGTTGAGTGGAGAACTAAAGGCAAACCTCGAAACTGGTCATTTTCACCCACTAGTGTAAAGCGGAGGTACTGCGTTATGGCACTTTCATCTTCTGAGATGAAGGGAAGCATCTTTCACTTCTCCAGCACAGAGCCAAACCCCTTTCTGTAGCATGGGGATGAGAGCCTGGAATGACATCATGTGAAACTTTTGGTTGTTGATGAACATGTTCAGCTCTCTCCGGTACAGTATGGGCCTTAGGTCACCGGTCCATTTGGGAAACAGGAAGTACCTAGAATGGAAACCCTGTTCTTGTTCTGTTCCTCTAATGTAACTGGTTCAATAGCCTTTTGTTCAAGAAGTGAACATACTGTACTTCTTTTAGAAAGGACAAGTGGTGTGCAGGAAAAGAAAAAGGGGTGGGGCGGACAACAACTAAAGAGCATATGTCTTCTCCACTATGTCCAGGACCCATTCATCTGTGAACTCCTTCCGTTTGGAGTGATGTAGGGAGATCCTGCCCCCCACTTGTATCTATGGGGGCAACAGCGGAATGGGGAAAGAGGGTATGAGAACCCTCTCCAAGGAGGATACCGTTTCGGACATAAAATTGCAAAAGCTAATAGATGACCCAGGGTCAGGAAGACTATTAGCCTGGCAAGTAGAAAACATGGGTTATCCAGTTATTTCTTCAGCTCACACACCTGGGAAGTTTCCAGGTCCAGGTCCAAAGACTTAGAGGTGGTGAGTTTACTGCCTACAACATCTAGCCAATCTGACGCCACATCAGGAGGCCAGTTACCCAAGATACCAAAGGCCTGAATAGCTGGGTGTTCAGGAGCAGTGGTCAGGTGAGCAACATAAGGCTAGGCAGATGTGGCATGGTGCAGCTTATCAGTCCTGCTAGGGACTAGGGATAAAGCTCGAGTACACCGCCAGGTATTAAATGCATCTTCTTGCCAAGTATGGTATTTATTTATTTCGGTACTAGGAATACACTTGTGAGACAAGGCTCTTTCTTTTTTATATATTACTTTAAGCGCCTACCTCCTTGGCAGGGGTAGTCCTAAGGTCCCCCATTCAGATCTACTGGTGGCTCCTGCACCAGGTGCCATGCCCGAGTCTCAACCTCCTCCCACCTCCCTCTCTTTAGGCCACATCGTGGACCCATCGCAGAAGACCAAGGGGTCAGGGCCAGAGGGAGCACCTGGAGTGTTCAGTGCAGTGCCGCATCGCGGATCTCCGAGGCCAGAGGATTCGGCTAAGATCCGAGTTTCTCCCCATGGTGTAGGCATACATGGATGCCAGAGGCGCGCGGCGAGTTCACTTGTCAGACATCCGCCTGCTGTCCCCTCCATTGCTCATGACACTACCCCCCCAGCCACCACCAGGAGCCAGCACCTTCACGGAGTCCTCCACACCCTTCCCGGAGGACAGCAGTCCCAGGGATGCTCAATCCTTCTCCCCTGGCCAACCAGACAACCCAAATCCACTCCCAAACCTGGGTCACCGGCGCAGCACGAGGTGTGGCGTCCAGCGCCTCAACCCTCAGCACCACTGGAACAGCTAGAGAAGGCTCTTTTTCAAATGCTCCATGTCAGAGGAAGTAAACAAAACATTTAGCAAAACATACAGAGAAAAACGTTGAGCAAGTGCTAACAATACAAAATGTTGCAGCCAGTCATTGCTTGTGTGTTCAGAATCAAGTGCCATAAGTACTGGTAGTAGTAAATTCACACAAAGCGGGTGGTACAATTAAGGAACAGTTAGGCATGGAATTTAGCATTTTCCCTTAACAGTAAATAAGAAGAAAAAAAACGAAGGGGGTAACGGGGGAGAGTAGCGATAGGGAGAGGGAAGTCAGTAAAGGGGAGGAGAGGGAAGGGGAGTAAAAGGGAGTTGAGAAAGCAAGAAATGGAGTGAGGGAGAGGGAAGGGGAGTAAGATGGGGGAAGGGTAGTTCAGGAGGAGAGAGGGGGGAGGCAGGGGCTTCCTGAAATGAATGGAGAGGCCAAAGGAGGGGAGGAAGTAGAAGCTGGAGACGGATGGCAAAGGGGGGGGGGAGAGACATGCTCTTAGATCTTAGTGTCATCTCTGTGGCGCAATCGGGTAGTGCATTGGATTCTTAATCAGAAGGTTGGTGGTTCAAGTCCACCTAAGAATAGTTTTAAGAGGCAGTATAGCGCAGTGGTTTAAGGCTCTGAGCTGCAAACCTGGAGACCTGGGTTTGAATCTCACAGTCCCTACGTGTATACTGTGTGACCCTGAGCAAGTCACTTAACTTCCTTGTGCTCCCAGGTCACATCTGTAAACAGGTTTTCAGCTTTGTGCGTCTCATCTGGTTAAAAAAAAAAAGAACACAGTAAGACAGATCATACATTTTTTGCAGATGACACCAAGATCTGCAACAGAGTTGATGATCCAGATGGGGTGGGCAGAATGAGAAGAGATCTGGATAAACTAGCAAAATGGTCGGAAGAGTGGCAACTGGGGTTTAATGCAAAGAAGTTCAAAATCATGCACATAGGGAAGAGAAACCCTGAAGCCATCTACAGGCTGGGAGGGGAGTTGCTGGCAGTCACAAGGGAAGAAAGATACTTTGGCATCATCATCATCACCGATGACCTGAAATCATCCAAGCAGAGCACTAACGCAGTAGGTAAGGCTAGGGGGATGTTAGAGTATATTAGTAGCGGTATCACAAGTCAGAAGAGGGAGGTAATAATCCCTCTTTACAAGACACTGGTTAGGCCCCATTGGGAGTACTGCATGCAGTACTGGAGGCCACACCTTCACAAGGACATTAACCAAATTGAGGCAGTCCAGAGAAGGGCAACCAAAATGGTGCAGGGACTGCATCAGAAAGCATATGAGGACAGATTAATGGAGCTCAATATGTATACCGTAGAGCAAAGGAGGGAGAGAGGTTATATGATCGAAACATTAAAACACCTTAAGAGCATTAACAAGGTGAAAGAGTCCAACATGTTTCAATATAAGAAAAATAGCAGAACAAGAGGACACAGCATGAGATTAGAGGGAGGATGATTAAGGGGTAATGTGAGGAAGTAATTTTTCACAGAAAGGGTGGTGGATGCATGGAACGGCCTACCTCAGGAAGTGGTGGATATGAACACAGTGCAGGGCTTCAAACAGGCATGGGATAAGCATAAGGGAGTAATACAGATGAGTATGAATAGACAGGCCATTGACAGAGCAAAGGCTGATGGCACATTTATAAGGTAGAAAAAGAAATGGACAGACTGGATGGGCCTTGCGGTCCTTATCTGCCGTCAACTTCTATGTTTCTAAGTTAGATCCAATTTTCAAGACAGGTGTTGAGGGATTAAGGAAGCAGAGGTGGAGGGAGAGGGGCGTTGGATGAGAGGGGAACAGAGCCAGAGAAAGAGGATTGGGGGGGCCCGCAAATTGAGGAAAGGGGAAAGGTAAGAAAGCAGGTAAGAACAGAGATATAGGGCACTGCTGTGTGTAGCTTAGTTTGGGCAATCGCAGACCTCACATGTGAAAAGATGCTCCTGCAGGAGCTGTTTGATATGCAGGAGGCATCACCAAAGGAAGGGGAAGTTCCGCCTACAAAAAGTGTTATTAATTCCTGGAGGCCTCTCCTTTACCATATGCACTCAGGGGCTCAAGGATGCGTCTTCATAACTTCTGAGAAGAGGGATTATTAGAAGAAAACCTGGGGTCCATGATCACAGTATCTAGTGCCCTGCTGTCAGAGAGGGTAGGGCCACAGGGTAGATCTGTGTCACAGACATCACCTTCTCCATATGAATCCTCCAATACCTTCTCCACAGTCAGGAGGCTAGGACAAAAATAAACCTTGTCAACGTCTTGAGTGATGACAGAGGACACCGACAGAGCTGATGATGGAAGCGCTGGCTGCAAACATCAGCTCATGAGGCATGTCCAATCGACAACGAGAGTATTAACCGGGAAAGTCCAGTAATTACTGTCAGTGGTGTATGCCGCAACGGCAATTGGTGAAGTTCTCTGAAGACAACACCAGCACATTCTGGGAGTCTAGGACACTCATGGAGGGGCCCACGGCTGTGTCACTAGGCTGTAATCTGTCAACAGCGGCAGTATACAGTCCATAGTAGGTACGGCTGCGTCTGAGCCAAGCCCTGAATTTAGTGTCACAAAGATGGTTGGGGGTGGGTTTATAGTCAACACCACTGGAGTGGTTAATGACAAGGACTTACCATCACTAAGGGGAGTTCTCGATGGTCCTGCAGACCATATCAGTGAAAGTGCGGCGAACCGCCTGGGAGTGCGTTTACTGACAGTGGGGTGGATCAGATTGAGAAGCTGGTTCGTGATCTGCGGCATGGACCAGTGATGCCATCTCTTAGTTTGTGAAGAAGGATTTGTCGATAATCTTCGTGTGTCATCACCTTGTAGCCTATGAAGTATACCAGTAGGTCTTACAGGCCCTGACTTTAATAAACGTTCTTTATAAATATCAAAGAGTGGATTTTTTCAGAATGATATGGTGAACTGGGATTGGATGATCCAGTTCCTCTACTTCACATAAAGGACGCGTGGGAGAAAGAGGTGGGCAGGCTAATCCCTGAGGATAGATGGATATGTCAAGTGATACTGGGTTGGAGGGTTTCCTCCTCGCCAAGTTGGATGGAATATTATTGGAAAATTTTGGTGACATACTTTCGCACACCTACAATCAACAAATACTTCCATACCTCCAATACTGACCAGTGCTGGTGAAATTGTGGGGGCAAGAGGTTCCCACTCCCATATTTTCTGAGAATGCCCAGGAATCAGAAACTTTTGGACCTCGGTACAACATTCAGTGAGGGACATTTTTTTTTAGTGACCTTCCCAGACGAACTTAAAGACTGGGTCCTAGGTTTTTCCACAGTTTTGCAACATCCCATCGCCCAATGGAAGCTACTGCAAATATTTATGGTTACAGTCCTTAAGTGTCTCGCATCACATTGGTTAAAAGTAGATCCCCTAACCCATAATGATGGCAAAACAGAGTCAATAACATCAGCGAGATGGAGCGCTTAACAGAGCGGCTACATCTCAAGGAGGAAAAGTAGAGGGAGTTGTGGAACCCATGGTTTAGATGGTACAATGGGGAGGGTCAGGGAGGCCTTTCATAGGAGGTTCCTGTACCCACTACATGAACAAATTACACTAATTAAGTTTCCTCCACAGCTCCCAGTATACTTGTCACTATCCTCATTGCCACCCGTATGATTGATGGAGTCAGTAGCTAGAAAATGCACCAGCAAACAGGCAAGAAGGAGGGGTGAAGCAACAATGGGGAAACTTTAAAACTGCCATCACAGAGGCAACAAGCATTTGTGTGAAGCAAATAAATCAAAACGAAAGAAAAAGCCACTATGGTTCTCAAAAGAGGTGATAGGGAAGGTTAGGGAGAAAACGATAGCATTTAGGAAGTATAAGGAAACACAGAAGGAGCAAAACAAAGAACTGTACCAGTTAAGGCCGAAGGAAGCAGGAAGGGAAGTCAGAATAGCAAAGGCCCAAACTGAGGAAAAGATAGCCAATTCGGTTAAGAAGGGGGATAAAACCTTTTGTAGGTACATCAGGGAGCATAGAAAGACAAAGGGAAGGATAGTGAGGCTGAACAGAATGGACGGTGGGTGGGCAGAGAGGACAGTGAAAAGGCAGGGATACTGAACAAATACTTCTGCTCGGTATTCACAAAAGAGGAGGAGGGGGAGGTACCTAATCCAATTAACAGGAGCACTCTGGATTGGGGGGGGGGGGTGTCGATCCCACTCCTTTCACAGAAGAAAGCGTTCTGAAAGAACTCCTAAAACTAAAGGTAGACAAAGCAGTGGGGCCTGTCGGGATTCACCCCAGAATTCTAAAAGAATTAATGGGAGAACTAGTGACACCACTGACTACCCTTTTTAACAAATCATGGGAGGATGGTGAGGTACCTGAGGACTAGAGGAAGGTGGATGTCATTTCTCTTCACAAAAGTAGGAGCAAGACAGAGGCAGGAAACTACAGACCTGTCAGTTTAACCTCTGTGGTAGGGAAAGTGACGGAATAGCTTCTGAAGGAAAGAATTGTCAAGTACCTAGAGACCAGTGGGGCACAAAAGGCAGCATGGGTTCACAGCCAGAAGGTCATGTCAGACGAATCCAATTGATTTCTTTGACTGGGTGACCAAAGAGGGGCGTGGACATGGCTTACCTAGACTTTAGCAAGGCATTTGACACATTCTCACACAAAAGATTTATAAACAAATTAACCTGCGACCGGCCAGGTGGTGTAGAGGGCTAAGGTGCTGGTGTCTTACCTCTACCCATGCCAGCGACCCAGGTTTGGGAACGAGCCTGGGGCGTCGGAGGTTGGCACAGGGTGGAGGGCGAAGCTGGATGGAGCTGCCGACAGGCAAGCTCTCCTCTCCGGGGAGGGAGGGAGAACGCCATCCCTTGGCTGATGGGTGACCCCAGTGGAGGCTGGAGGAAGCTCGGGCCGAGGTGGCCTAGGCACTAGGCCTGGGGTGGGGAAAGGAGGCCATGACCAGGGCTGTTCGGCGCGTGCGCGCCTCCACGCGCATGCACACTGACTCCTGGGGCCTCCGGGAGAAAACAGTAGGAGGAAAAAATGCTGCTCGGCAGGCTGAAGACTGACCCCCTGCAGGTGCCGCTCCCGGGCCGGGCAGGTAAGAGCCGGTGATTCCGAGGGACGGGACAGTCAGATGGGGGCCGACCGGCAGGGAGGAGCATAACGAAATATAAAAAAAAAAATAAACAAATAAATTAACCAGCCTGGGAGTGGGTCCCAGGGTGGTAGCCTGGGTAAAACATTGGCTGGACAACAGGACACAGAAGGCAATTGTAAATGAAGCCCACTCCAAAGAAAGTGGGGTTACTAGTGGGGTACCGCAGGGTTCAGTACTGGGTCCAGTCCTTTTTAATGTCTTTACAAGTGACATTGCAGAGGGACGGGAAGGAAACATATGCCTCTTTGCAGAGGACACAAAGATCTACAACAGGGTTCATACACAAGGAGGTGGGGAAAGGATGAGAAGGGACTTGGCAAGGTTGGAGGAATGGTCAGAAGTATGGCAGCTTGGATTCAATGCAAAGAAGTGCAAAATAATGCACCTGGGAAACAAAAACCCAGGGGAAGAGTACACAATGGGGGAGGGAGGCAGTAACAACAACAAAAATGGAAAGGGACCTGGGGCTAATCATATCAGATGACCTTAAGGTTGGCAAGCAATGTGAGATGGCAGTAGGGAGGGCTGGGGGGATACTGGGATGTATAGGGAGAGGCATCACCAGCAGAAAACAGGAAGTTGTTATCCCTCTGTACAGACAGTTGGTGAGACCCCATCTGGAGTACTGCGTCCAGTTCTGGAGACCCCATCTCCTCAAGGACATAGACAGGATGGAGGCAGTCCAGAGAAGGGCAACTAAAATGGTGTAGGGTCTGCAAAAGAAGCCATACAAGGAGAGACTACAGGAGCTTAATATGTATACCCTCGAGGAAAGGAGGGAGAGGGGGTACATGATAGAAACTTTTAAGTACCTCAGTGGAATCAACAAAGTCCAAGAGGGTAGCATCTTTCAGAAAAAGATGTGCAAGAACAAGGGGACACAATTTAAAGATAGAGGGGGGGCGGCTCGGGGGCAATGTGAGGAAGTATTTTTTCACAGAGTGGGTGGCGGATGCATGGAACAGCCTTCCTGAGGAGTTTGTGGGGTCTAAAACTATTGAAGAATTCAAAAATGCATGGGACAGACATAAGGCAATTCTTGTGGGGGGTAGGAAGAAATAGGCTGTTGGTTAACTAGAATCTGCAGCTTATCCTGTAGGTAGGGAAATGGCCAGACTAGGTGGGCCAAGCGGTCCTTATCTGCCGTCAGAGTCTATATTTCTATGTTTCTAGCAGAGGTAAGATGATGACCCTCCACAGTCCACTGTTCGTTGAAAGAAAGAGTTTAACCACAATACCGCCTCCTTTTTCCTTTTATTTTTTGTTTATTTCTTTCTTTTTTCCCCAGGCAATACAAAAATGTTATGGATTTAAAAATGAGATTTTATGGTAAATATTAGAATGTTATAAGAGTTTATTGACTGTTGTCATTGTGATACTGACCTTGTGAGAATGACAAAGGGATTTTTATAGATGGGCAACTCCACATAAGGGATACATTATTATTATTATTAGGTTTTGTTGACCGGGTAAGTACACTAGACAAATCCTGCCTATTTTCAGACATGACCCGGGGGAAGGGGATACAGATGAATGCCAACTGACCTTGAACCAGATTAAGCTGTTGGTGGTATTTTTAGTGAATGAGGGAAATTTGGCCAGGACACCGGGAAATTCCCCTACTCTTTCGATAAGTGCCATGGGATCTTTAACATCCACCTGAACTACCACCAATCCAGGCAGATGGGACCTTGGTTTAACGTCTCATCTGACGGCACCTCAGAAGTGCAGCACCCATTCATGCTGCACTACAGTGTCAGTACTAGGATATTAACCCAAGTGCCAGATGTGGGAACTGAACCCACAGCCCTCTGATCTCCTGGCCTCAGAGGCGAGTGTGCTACCTTACATAATTAGATTTAACAAAAGTTGATTAGAATGGAACATATACTAACAGTGTGGATAAATATTTAATACTGAGAGCTGTATGGTAATTCTTTTATAAGGTTCTGCCATAATCTGTATACCTATTCCATTAGAATGTGTGTCTTATTCCTGATTTTTTGAATACAGATGATTTGGCGGGGGGGGGGATGTTCTTAAAAAAAAAAAAATCTGAAAAACAAAGGCAGTCAACAGAGTAAGGCACAACATCGATAAAGCGTTATAGCAAGTTCAGAAAAACAGCAAATTGTAGAAACAATGTCATTGTTTCTCTGCAGGTCCAATGAGTGGTCGACTGCAGAAGAAAGAACTGAGGATCAATGGGGCCACCCGTGATTATACAGGCGCCGATGTTGCACGTTATATCATGGGTGTCCCTGGCTAGCACATGTTTCTGCGTGGTCCTGATGCCGACAGCTTTCAGTTCCAAAGGTGTGACCCAATGGAGGAGATATCCTAAATAAAGATCACTCATTACCACTTATGAGTCAGGGCACCACACACACCTGAGATTCCTCCCCATTGGAAAAAGGGGAATATATTTGACTAGCTATTCAGTCAATCCTCCCTCAGGTAGCATGGGGGTTGTTTTTTCTCTTTTCCCCCACTTTGTTTCTCTCCTGGTGAACAGAACTGAGGTTAGTGAGGAAGCTGGCAAAGGTCATTGGCTGGCACACAGCAACACACTCGGGGTGTGCAGACACCATGCCCAGTAACCATGGCCAGCCTCCTGACTAAAGCTTTGCTTCCACAGGGTCCCAGTGCTTCTGGCCCACACTCGTAAATGGGAATCAATGGTGAAGACTGATTCTTGGAAGAAAATGCATAAATTAGGGTCAGAGAGTTGATTAGTGGTCTTTGCTAGTCAAAATGAAAAATGATTAACAATCAGCCAATTTTGATTAGCAGTTTTCTAAAATGGGTATTTTTACTTTAAACCATATAAGTATTACTTATTATTGTATATATTGATAAAACAGACATTGTTGACATAGTTTTGAGGCGGAATTTGCCATTTTGACCAAACTGTCAGAATAGTCATCTTATTACCCCACCTCATACACCCAGTATAGAAAATGTTCCAATCCCCACCAAAACGCAACTGCAACGCCATTCCACACCACAGGTGCAAAAAGACATTTTGGGCAGGATTTGAAAAATGACAGCTGTGACATACATGAGGTGGGGTAATAAGAAGGCTATGTTGAAAATCTGGGGTCAAAATATTTAAAATTTCCAAAGTTATGAGCGTGCGTAGTCAAATTGCAACGATTGGTCATAACTTTGCCATTTTTTCATATTTTGACCCCACATTTTCAACATGGCCTTTTGGGGACTCTACCTCATGAACAATATGACTGTCATTATGCCAATCCTGCCCAAAAGTTGAATTCGCCAGGTGACTGTGAAATCACCTTTCGGGCGGGAGTTGCATAATGACAGTTATATTATTCATGAAGTGGCGTCCCCAAACAGCCATGTTGAAAATTTGGGGTCAATGTGTCAAAATATTACTGAGTTATCCACCAAACTTGAAACCCCCACTGAAATACATTGAACCGCATTTACCTTAGTTCTCATATAGCAGTCACCGGTTCCTGCAGCAAGACGCGTCTTCGATCGGAGAGTGGCTCTTGAAGCTGGGACCTCCGCAGGTGAGTGACAGTCTTTTGGGGGTGTCCAGGGGGGTGTGGGGAAGTGGATGCACAGTGGGTGGTTGGTGGGTAGTACAGGAGTGATCGGCGATGGACCATTTTATTTTTTGGTGCAGGTTTAAAAAAAAAAAAAAAAAACACCATTGAGGAGAAAAACCGGGACAGTGATCAGATGGTGGGGGGATACCACCAGACACCAGGGAACGAACGAATAACAGGGACAGCGATCAGATGGTGGGGGGTGCCACTAGACACCAGGAATGACAAAGTAAAGAGGACAGCAATCAGATGGGGTGTTCCACAAAACACCAAGGATATAAAAAGCATTACGGAGATGGCGATCAATGGTGGAAGGGGGGCACTAGACACCAGAGAAACAAATAAAGGGCTGGCAATTGGAGAGTGGGGGCTACTAGACACCAGGAAAATAAAAAAATATGGGGGACAGCTAGCTTATATCATTAGCATCCACTGCTAATCAAGCTGGCAACTGACTCGCATTTCCAGATTCTTGGGTCACAAACTGCAATGCAAACCCACTTAATTTATCCCTTGGAAGATTAGGACTATTTAAAAACATGAACAAAATAATACATTGGCATCATTAAACAGGCTTCAAACATGCCCAAATTAAAAATTATATTAACAAAATATAAACAACAGGGTTTGTGTTCCCGTTTAACAATCACGACTGATCGATTGTAACCAATGGCTGGAGCAATAAAAACGGTGCAGTTGGGGGGGGAGAGACATATACAGAGCCGGTTTTAAACACCAGAAAGACAGAAACCAGAAACAGAAAAGTATCTACCAAGCTGGTGAACGCGAGTCAGTCAGGGGTCAGAAAGGTGACAAGAATGGTGCCTCAGGGATCAGTCCTCGGACCATTACTCTTCAAAGTATTCTTCTGCGACACAGAAGTGGGAATACAGGGCAAGACTAGCCCATTCAAAGATGATACGTAGTTATGTTGTAGAGTCGACACAGAGCAAGGAATCAAGGTGCTGAGGAACAATCTGGCAAAACTGGAGAAGTGGCCTGCATCTGGCAACTCAAATTCAATGCAAAGAAATATAAGGTCACGCAAACTGGTAACAAGAACCCCAAAACTGAATACTGGATGGGGGTACCAGATTTAACCGGATGACTGAAGAGAAAGACATGGGGTCATCATTAGCAATGGTCTCAAGCAGGCAGCCCAGTACAGCAAGATGTACATGAAGGTTAACCACGTGCTGAGCTGTATCGGTGGAGATATCGCATGTAGGATGCAGGAGGTGAGCCTGCTACTGTACAGGTCCCTGGTGAGGCTGCATCTGGAGTACTACAAACGGTTCTGTAGCTTCGAACCATGAGTCAGGAAAGTCCAAGATTGTTCAGAAAGCGTCTAGAGAGGGGGCATTAAAATGTTGTGGGGCATACAGGGGAAGATGTATGAGGAGAGATTACCTAGCCTCGATCTGTACATGGTCGAGGCAAGATTGGAGAGGGGTGATATGACAGACCTAGAAATAAATCTACAGGGTGAACAGAGGTGATTAGTCAACACTGCTCAGATGTAGCGAGGAGTCAGACACCAGCAGCCATGAGCACAGCCTGGTAGGGGATACATTTAAAAGGGACGTAAGGAAATACTACTTCAAGGAGAAGGTGGTGGACAACTGGAGCAGACTGCCAAGCATAATGGTTAGATTCAAGATTGTCCAGAGGTTTAAGGTGGGATGGGACAGGTACAGGGGCAGAGAGACTGTTGGCTCGGGGAGAGAAGGGCAACGTCACACATGGGTCAGATTTCATATCTGGGAGGTCAGAATAAGGCATTCTGCAACAGGCTGCAGTGGGTATAGGTAGAAAATTGCAGACCTGATGAAGTGCAGATTCTAAGGACTAAGTATTCTGCCTGAAAAACTTCTCTGTTTCTATGAGATCACAGGATAAGTCAACATGAATTAGGAAGAGCGCAATATTGCCCTTCCCTGTTAAGGCTTAAGAGTAGTAAGTGACTATAGACTCTGTTTTCTATTCTCAAACAGGAGACAGGTATGCTCAGGCTAGGGGTGACCTGGTGCTAGGCAGGAGTGGCCAACCCTCGTAGCTCAGACACACTGAAACAAAACTGCCCGGCACTCGCAGGGAGAAGGATGCCCAAAACAAATTCTCTTAACTCAGAGCTGCAGTTCAGTGCTTTTATTCACAAACTGGCAGGGCAATTACAAAAACAAAGATAAACTGGTTCAGTAACCAACGGAGTGTCTAAGCGTCCTTCTCTATGTGAGTGCCCGGCAATTTTGTTTTAGTGTGTCTGAGCTACGAGGGTTGGCCACTCCCGCCTAGCACCGGGTCACCCCCAGCCTGAGCACACCCGCCTCCTGTTTGAGAATAGAAAACAGAGTCTATAGTCTATCTGTTTTCTAACCTAACTAAATGCAAAAGAGTTCCAAACACTCGCTAAAAGTACTGATTACATGGCTGGATCTAAGCTAACAAGTATAATGACTAGAATGACAGAACCCTTTGGTTTCTTCTCCTATTCCAGCACCTTGATTCTTCACAACTGTTTTTCTACTGTTAAAAGTGCCAGGAGAGGGCAGGGAAATCGTCCCTCTGTTTAAATTTATAAAATGTGGAAGACTTTAAAACTCTTGCCAATCACAAATTCAGCACTGAAAGCTTACATAAACTAAATGCTATTACACTCCGCTGCTTCAGACAAATTCATAAATTCCACTTCACTGAGTGCATCTGTAATTTTGCCCCCATTACAAATGCAGGGCATGAATGGATAATTTGCAGCTTAAAAAAAAAGAACACATAATAACTTGTCAGTTTAACAAGCTTTCACAATAGGCAGCCAGGCAGTTTTGGATGGACAAGAGAAAACGGCATACAAGAGCAACAACAAAACAAAACAAAATAAAAAAACAAGACCAGCATAGCAGAATGATCTCAAATCATACTCAGCATCATAGCACAACAAAGAAAAGCATCACAACAGAAATATTGCTATTCATGAAACCTATGGTATGAGTACAGTTTTTTGGGGGTCTGTCTTGTTCATGTTTAATCTGTATGTAACAGTATGTTGTTCTGCAAAATGCAGCCCCCCACCTCCCCAAGTAGGTTTTCTACAATGGCACCAAATGAAATTAACTTTACACTGCATTTTTATTTCATTATATTTACAATGAAATAACTAATTCTAATTCACGTTCTCTTTATTTTAACAGCTGGTGCCGAGGAAGTTGAATACATTAAACTGTATTGATTACAGTACGCAAGACTGTCAGCAGTTTAAAACCAAACATACAGAGAAATCATTAAATGCTTACACGTCACATTTTTACCGTTAAATTGCTCAGGATCACTCTTACTATTACTTTCCTATCTACCACTTTTTTTTTTATAAACAGTAGAAGCCACTTAATCGGGACGGCCTGGTGGCAGCCCTTTCGTCCCAAATAAGCGGCCATCTCAATTATCAGAAGTTCAGTTTTTCACTATGTTTTTAGGGCTAACTGTTTTTCTGTGATCAACAATCCATTCACCTTTAGACTCATGCGCCCTTTTCTTTGTTAATCTAATTATTTTAGTGCAGTATGGTCCTGTAATGAAGTGTAGTGTCAGAGTACAGAAGAGCAAGAGCTGCATGTAACCACATGCAAATCCAGAGTCAGGAGCAGATGACACAACATTCCCAGGACTGTACGTAGTAAAGTTCTTCACTTTTTGCTGTTTTCTGAAAGTGGGTTCAGAGTGTTTGGCGTTGAGGTGGGGGAACATAGAAGAACAGCGCAAACAGTGTTTTAGCTTTAACGGTGTGTCAGCGAGAACAGCATGTGAGCTCTAACAGTCTGTACCCTCTGTGTCTATTCACTACACTGTGCTCGCCGCCTCTGTCTCCAGGGTCATTCACAAAATCTGGACTGACTAGTGATACAGAGATTTTAGTTTTATGTGTTGAAAACATGTAAAAATCATTGGGGACAGAGACAAGCACAGCATGAACACCATGTGAGCTTGAACTAGAAAACAGCAAAGCTGGAAAAGAAGTGATAGGAACAGCAGAGCCAGTCAGGATAGGAGTAACAGCTTCTTTCAGTTAGGGAAGTCGCCAGTGCCAGTGAAGTGACAAACAGGTGTTAAAGAGGATTAGTTGGAACAGCAGCAGCAGCAGCAGTGCCGATGAGATTAACAATGACTTGTGGGGCTAAATTGTTCCATTAAAAATGGCATTTAAAGCTGGCCCGGTGGCACAGAGGGCTGAGGCACTGGACGCCACATCTCGTGTCACACCAGCGACCCGGGTTCGTGAATGGACCCGGGTGGCTGGTCGGGGAGCAATTGAGCATCTGGAGGACAGCTCTCTCTTCCCAGGGTGGGTTAGGGAACCGATTGCTCAATGAGCACCCTCTGGCAGAGGCTGGGGGGTAGCTGAATGTAGCATCGCGGCGTAAAGCCAGGGGGTGAAGCCATGGCACGCGCTGCCTTGGTAGCCGGGCTCCACAGGGGATGTAGCACACAAAAGAACAAAAAAAACCCTCACCACTGATAGGCGATGGCGCCTCCCTCCATGGACCACACTCCCAGTTATGGGCTCGGCTCTCAGGCTATCTCCTTCCTTTCCAGCCTGATGTCTCAACACTTGGAGAAAGAGCGCCCTGGCTGGGGGCAGCCCTTCCCCAGAGGGTTGACCCGGGGGATGCCCGGTGCCAGAGAGAAGCCAGTGACCCCCGAGCCACGTTGGGAGGTAGAGACTGTGGAACAAGGAGGTTGCCGGAGAGAATTCGGTGGTGAGTGGTGCAAAAATAGAGTTCGGGAAAAAAAAATGCATTTAAATGGTGCCCCATCCCTATTAAGCAGCAACACTGCCCACAGGAATACATGGCCACTTAATCAGTTCCCAGCAGGATATCTCAATAAAGTGGCTTGTAGTGTATTCCCAGCAGTTTGACTTTCTTTTACAGTTCATCTTTCTGAGAAGGAGATCTCCAAAAGGACCCTGATCATTTCTTAGGAGTGATGTTGGGGTGAGGTGGGGGCTGTTAATAAATGCTAATGAAGGGACTCTCTTTCATCTACAAAAAAATTTTAAACAGCCCAGGACAGAAAATTATTTATATAATATATGGTAAAACAAATCTGCCAAATAAAACATACTTCTTGGCCGACTCCTATTACCCATTCGTTTTTAATGGTGGAGATATGTGATTATTCACAGCTAGCAGCAAACACCAGTATGAATATTTTAGTGTGAATAGCATCTCAAAATATAAATAAAGTCTCCATTACCCACTGCTAAGAGCAGAGAACACTTATCTGCAAAACAATCACAACACTACAGACACTTACTACTAGGGAACACGTCATTCACACTCAGTTGACACACCCAAAAACATTCTCACGTGGAAAAGATACATACACAGAAGCCTGATCTTTAACCATGTAATACTGTCAATTCCACTTGCATGCCACTCGGATGTGCGTAAATTTCAGATGTATGCGCAGAAATCGTTTTCCAAATCCATCTCCTATACCTGTAATGTTAAATCTTCCTGCTGTAGGACACCGTTTTTTCAGCTGTATGCACATTTGTTCTGACCCTTAGAGCTCCTAGGTAGATCTTCACACCTGCTCAGTAGGTGTTAATTAGTATTTAATGGCTTAAATAACACTCTGGCTGAGCTATTAGTCACTGTTTACCTAATGCCAGTTGAAACTATGGATAACATCACCCACAAAGCATTGTCTTTGGAAATCGGAGACGTTTCTAACATTAGCCAGATAATAAAAGAAATTGCCGCTGGAGGACTGGAGCCATTGACGTAACCGTTTTCTGTCTGCAGAAAACAGGAATGGATCACGACGAACACCTAACCTACACCGCGACAGATGCAGTTAAGCCAACATGTGGAGCACTATCAGACGGGGACAGTTACTTAGCAGTTTTGGGGGCTGGCAATGCCACATAAGAGGAGGAGGAGGATAACTGGGAGGTAACACCACCATTGACCACAGAGATTTGGACATGATACGGTGAATGTAACATGACACTGAGAATAAGGAAAGAACTGCCATTGCGTGGTTTAATAGCTTTGAAAAGAGACAGGAAATATTAGCTGCTAAAACCATGAAACAAACATTCATTACTGAAGATAACATCATTAACAGTATATGTTAATTAAATAAAGCATATTTAACATTTTTCCATACAGCTGACCTTGGCTTCATTATTTTAAATTGTGATTTGGATGTATGCCATTGCAGATTTAGGCAAAAATGTCGGAGGTTGCGAGCACGTGCATACACCCAGAATCCACAGTAGCTTCACTTGATGAAACTACCACCTTATTCTTCACAGGCACCTATACATAATTTTATATTTATTCAGGTACATGAGGTCACAACTGTGACAGCAAGTTATTTTCACAGTTGTGACATCACAGTTGTATCACTGGCAGTACTTTTGGTCAAGACATCATAGGTCACTTTGCTAAACTAGCATATTCTAGAAAACTGTACAAATAGAATATTCCACGTGCTGCCTGTAAATATTTGATTAACTTACTGTGGATAGGGGCCCTCCTATTAAGGGATACCTAAACTGGCATTTTAGCCCTGACACCTTTTTTTTTTTTACATTTTTTCTCCACCACTGCGGACCCGGCAGGGGCTATGATCCCTTCCCTCGGAGGAGTACATCCTCTGGCCTTAGGCCATCATGGGTCCTGCTGGGTCCCGGAATTTTGTTTTCTCCAGCGCTCACGTCAGTGCAATGGGCGGGCAGGCCATCTCCACCTCTCTGAAGGCAGCCGATCACCCTAGATGTGGGCCAGCCCCTTGCGTGGCTGTCCGCATGTGCCAACCCCCAGCCACTGCTAGGTGTCAGCCAACAGCAAGCAGAGCAAGTCCCCCCCCAACCCCGAGGAAGGAGAGCAGTCCTCCAGACACTGGGTCCTTCCTCCCCCCCATGACCCCCGAGCAATCCAAATTCGTTCCCAAACCCGGCTTGCTAGCATGGCACGAGGTAAGGCATCCAGTGCCTTAACCCTCAGCGCCACCGGGCCGGCCAACCCTGGCACCTTTTTGCAAACCCTTCCTTACACTTGTAGCCAAAGATTAGCTGCTTTGAAAGTTGGAAAAGTGTAACTCAATTTGTTTAGTAGCATTGTGTTGTTTCTAAAAAAAAAAAAAAAACTATGTGGAAGTACAGATTTTTTGAAAAGTACCGTGCTGATCCAACTGTAAAAAGGCAGCGGTCATGAAACCTAACAACATCACTGGATTAACATTGTTATATGTCTAATACTTAATTCCTATAAAACACTATATATAATGCCTGCTATTGTTCCACTCTAATGCACAAGTTAAGTATTGATAAATATGACAGATATACAAATACAAACAGCAGACATTATAAATAGGGCCCCACAGGCATTTACCAATACACAGAGGGAGTGGTGTCACTCTGAGGTCATTATATCTCACGTCCACCTCCATTTTACAGCCGGATTGGCACAGCACTTTTTGAAATGTTCTGTACTTTCGACCAGCTTATTAAAAGCTATGAAACACTACCAAATGAATACATTTGTGGTACAGGTTTGCATCTTTCAAAATTGCCAATTTTTTGCTACAACTATATGGGAGGGCTTAATAAAAGGCGCAAGGTCAACAATGTAAGTGTCATGACGCCAATGCACACAGTCGCTTATTGCTAGGGATCAATGAAATCAACATTCCACAGCAAATATTCCATTAGTTTATCGCTGTATTTATTTTGGTTCCCCCCCTTCATCCCACCCACCTCCTGCCCTCATCCACCAGGGCTCCAGACCCTGCTACTGTTGTGGGACCATGACTGACTGCCACATATTCCTAGCTGAGCCAGGAGTTAACACCTCTGTGCTCTCCCACCAAATGACAATCACACTTGCTATTATTGGGAGATGTAGGCTGTAGGAGACCAGGAGGCAGCCGTTCTGCAGGTATAACCCCCTACAAATGGGGGTTCCCGAAAAGTCTTCCTTGAGCTTGCCTAAATGCTCATTGCCAGGCTGGTGTTCTGCATGTTAACAGTTTAAATCTATTGCCAGAGAGTGCCTCTACAGCCTCTGTGTACTGTCTCTTTAAGAGCTGCATGGATTGCAGTCATAATTAATGTGAGAGGGAGTTCTGTTAGAAGATGTATTTGTTTACTGATCATTTGTTATAATAATACTGCAGTTTGTTCTAATCTGCCTTCTTTGCAGCATGGACAGTTCTGTTTGTTTCCATCATCTTGGTCCTGGTCTGCAGAATGGGCTAATCGGTACATTTGGGACTCTAAAATGGAGCCTGTCTACAGGGGCTTGGTGGGGCCAAAACTTGTAGGAATTGTAGTTTTGGGCTTTTGGCACCTAAAATAACCTGGAGGGGAAGCTCTTGTTGTGACTGGTAGACAGATCAGCCAACTGAATCATTTGGATCTTGGGGAAAGTCCCACACTGCTTGCAGTGTCAGTGGGATCTGAGTTGGAAAGTGAAGAAGTAACAGCTCGAGATAGTTCGAGCAGCAATCCATAGTGGATTTGCGCGGGAGGACTGTGGAAAGGCCCGAGTTTGGCCTGCATGCCTGCCTGCTGTTCCTGAGAGGGAACTTGTGCTTTTTTTTATTTTCAGACTGAATCCGAATTTGGAGAGTGAATTAAGCCACTGAATTGTGACCAGGCTTTAACTTGAAGAAGATTTGCTGAATGCAATTAGCCTGTCAGGACTTCCAGCTACCTCTGAATTCCCAGATCCTGCAGAGACTCCGTAATTGCCACTGGAGAGCCATTTGCCTGGTACAGTGGAATTTCCTTATATGTGAATGTGCTGTGTGCCTATAGTGGGTTGTGATTTGGTTCCCCACTGGGTGTCTGAACTGTGTTTTGCTTGCTGGAGGCTGTATCCAGCTCCACGGACTGTATCCGTATCCATTTCTGTTTGACTGGGCCCTGCTACACTGGCCCAGCCAGAATACCTGCTACGCAGAGAAAGTCATAGATGAGAGACCGGCCTAGGGATCAGCCCCCTGCTCAATGCCTTTAACAGGAATGACGCCTAGGTGATTCGTGTGGGCCCTGCTTCTCCAGGCACTCCAGTTTAACAGCCTGCAGTCTCGACTTCGTCCTGCCTGTGTCCTGCATTGGGAATCGTGCGTGAACATCAGGGTAGCTCCCTGCAACAACAGCTAAATCTAAAAGTGTTGTCACCTGATTGTCTTTTTGCCTTTTCTTTCATGAACTGAGCCCTCCGGCTCTGGATTACAAATAGTGTGTGTTGTGCATGTTGCTTTCTTCCATCACAGGGCCCCAACCAGCTGCAACATTCCTGGCTAGCCCACCATTTTCCTACCTGGATACCCAGAGTGTGTGACTGTGTAGGGACTCTGAACTGCATGCATAACTGTCTGATTAATATAGTGTTTAAGCAAATCAACCTGATTACGTCCCTCCCTTGTTCAAGTCCCCTGAATAAATCAGATTTAACTTTGTTTGCATTTAACCTGACTGTGGTTCCAGTTTGTGCCAAAAGTATTGTACTGTTGCTATCTATTGTGCTTAACCTCGTTTTACAGGGGGTCCCCAGGGTCAAGCTAGAGGAACCAGCCCTGGTGGTAAGTGCAAACAGTGTGGGTAATTGCCTGGTGAATAAGGGTCATTGTGAAAGTAATTATTGTATATTGTTCAGGTCACTAGAAGGAAAGAGGGGGGATTACAGTGTCCCGAAGGGCTGTGCCCAGGATAGCTTGACCACTAACAACCCTGACCTTTGGGTGGAGGCACCCGTTTCATTTCACAGGCCCCATAACCTGCTACTAGCCAAGCAGGCAGGGTAGTAGCCCTTGGGATAGCGCCACCTAGGGGTTAAACAAGAATCACAAGAAACCCTTCACACAGAGGAGACAGCATCCATGGGACTGCCTCTCCCTATCCTACCACTGACAGCTGGTATCACGGGTTCGGTACAGTAACACCATCTGCCCCTGACCAGCCAATAATCCCATATTTTACAGGCAGGCCATGGAATAGCCCCCATTTATAAAATGCAGACCTTCTCTCCTCAGACACAAGCACAGGATGAAGCACAAAGTCCTCAGCTGTAGACCACATTCAGCAGGATGATGTCATCCACCAAAAACATACCCTCAGAAAGTGCTTCAGCACTTGGATGCACTCTTACAAGGGTAATTCTAAAGTTCTATTAAGGAAACACTCTGGTTCATTCATCCTCAAATAGTTATTTATGAACAGAATAAGACAAGAGAGAGCATGGGTTATATCCCCATTAACATTGCTAAGTGGTGGTTTTAACTTAGGCTGAGGGAGTCCCCACCACATGTGACAGTGTTGGGTAAGTTACTTTTCCTATTATTTTTCTATTACGTTTGGAAACTTGTTCCAGGAAGCTCTGTGCAGTCACTAGCAAGGATGGAGAAGTATTAGAAAAAGTAATACACCTTACAATTATAATTACTTATTTCTTTTTATACAAAAACAATATAAAAATAACAAATAACTATAACAGATTACATTTTTTGAAAGTAATAGGTTAGTTACTAGTTACTTTCAAATAAATGTAATCGGTTACAGTTACATATTTCTTTTGTGTAAAAAAACATAAGTAACTGTAATTGTAAGGTGTATTACTTTTCTAGTACTTCTCCATCCTTGCTAGTAACTGCACAGAGCTTCCTGGAACAAGTTTCCAAAAGTAATAGAAAAAGTAACTTACCCAACACTGACATGTGACGTCGATAGGGTTTAGAACACTTCTGACCTTTTTCTGAATGTCATAAGTGGAATAATCCACTCCAGGTGTCTGTCAGTGCTGCAATAACTGCATTTCCTGGGTGGCTGAAGGTCCTTGGCTGTTCCTCATGCCTCACAACCCACATCCATGACAATAAGTTACTGCAATATTTCCAACCACCTAACCATGGATTATTCCATACATAACCAATTCTCAAATGTTTTATTCCACTTACAGCTTTCTTTTATTTTTTATTTTTAAAGTTTTTGTCAGTCAGGTGACTAGAAGTGCTAGCGTGTCTTTAAGAGATTTGACTACAGCAATGAAAATGTAGCTAAAGTCAGCCCATCGGCACAGCGGTTGGATTTCCGCTTGCGATGCCAGCGACCCGGGTTCGGGAATGAGCTCGGGTCGCTGGAGGGCCGGCCAGGGGGAGGCAGCTTGAGCATCGCACGACTGCTCGCTGCCTTCAGGGAGGGAAGGGGCTGCGACCCGGTGTTGAAGAGACCACTGGTGGAGGCCAGGGGTAGAGCAACACGTCAGGATCACTGAGGTGGTGCATGACGGATGTCGGCTCTTGCCTCGACGTCCGGACGTCACGCACCTTAAGAAAGCCAGGAAAATCGCTCGCTGGCTGCTGATGACGGCTCTCTGTTCCCCGAGGGTCTCCAGTGCCTTCCCAGGGCCTCCTGTTCCTCGGCAGCATCCCTGGGCCCTAGAGAGTATGTGCTGGGGTCATGCCTCTCCCCCCGCTGCCCTTCCCCTCGGAGGAGGGGACCCGCCCGGCGAAAGAATACGCCGGGATATCCCGGGGGTCGGCTGCAATACGAGGATCAGAGGAGGGCTGGGAAAAAGACAGTAGAGGCTGGGGGGGAACATGGTAGAGCCCGAAGGAGTGGTGGACCAGCGAGCACGGGGGCAGAAAAATAGATCACACAAAAAAAAAAAAAAAAAAATGTAGCTAATGTATTTGCATATGGTATACCTACATAGGCAACATCGCATCCTGCATTTCAAAAAGGTCCGTTTAGAGCAGCAACAGTAGTAAGACTGCATTGTGTAAACAGAGATCACATTTCGCAATGTACAGCATTTCAATTATTGTCACCGCAATTTGTGTTACTGGCAGGTGTAGGTTCTGTATGCTTATATAGTAGCAGTATGTTTATGTCAACTGTAACGTTTGCTTATGAAGTAGTAGTATATCTACTTCTTAGTTGCCCAATCCCACAAGTGCTGGGTGCCTTACAAAATAACAAATACACAACAGCACTACAGATTAGTAAATTACAGCAGAATCTAAAATGTAATGTTGGTGTATTATCTCAACTATAAGAGGGATATGCCATGAAAAACAGATGTTTTCAATTTACAAATACATTGGTATTTGTCCTACATCAAATGTGGATTATCTATCAGAAGTTTTGTGCTATATGGCATGCTTATTGAAACTGAGAACAATGCATGGGCAGCCACTCATCAACGACGATGCGCATGCCTAGAGTCACGGCTTTCAATTTCAATCGTTCATTTAACCTTTTCATAGCACTCAATTTAAAAGGGACTTGCTCTGTATCCGCTCACTACATAGTTTCATAGAGTATACTCTGTTAATAGTGTATAATATTTTCCCAACTCGTCCATGCATGTGTTTTAAGGCGCTCCATCCTCATGTTGTTAAGTGAATGTGCTGGAGGATAAGGTCGGGACAACAGCAGTTGTAAATGTTTTGAAAACTTGAAAAAACTGACAATGTGTTGTGACTGGGGACTAGAAATTGCCATCTCAGTCAGATAGATGGCTGCAAGCACCTTTTTGTGATGTGCAAAAGAATACAGAAAAAAGCTGACCGTGTCCCTTTAAGTAACAGTTAAATGAGCTGGCAACATTTCCAGTAGTTCGTCTTTTACCAAGCAGTTCACTTGGGGTGTTTCAGTCTTGCTGACATCCCCATTATGTGGAATCTGCAGTGCAGGTAAGCACAGAAACTTGGAAACAGACGGCAGATAAGGGCTGCCTATTGTTATGATCTTAATTTTTTGCTGCAGATCCTACTTAATCTAAGGTGCTGTCTCCTCCCCACCCACCCAAACAATTCCCTTGTGCCTATTCCAGGCATTTTTAACCCTACCACTGTTTTCATCCCAACTACTGCCACTGGAAGGCAGTTCCAGGAATCCACCACCCTTTCTGTGAAGATGTACTTCCTCATATCTCTCCTAAATCTACCTTCCTCCCGCTTCATAGCATGTCCCCTTGTTCTAGAGCACCGTTTTCTCTGAAAAATACCCCCAATCTATACCTTATTAACCCCATGAGGTATTTAAAGGTCTCTGTCATATCCCCCTCTCCCTTCTCTCATCCAGGGTGTACATATTGACTCCTTTAGCCTCTCCTCATAGGACTTTTGATGCAGACCCTGCACCATTTCAGTAGCCCTCTTCTGGACTGTCTCCACTCCATGTGTTTCCTGAGATGTGGTCTCCAGAACTGGACACAGTACTCATGGTGGGGTTTTACCTGTGATCTATACAGGCACAGCATCACCTCCCTCTTGAAGAATCTTACAAGACATGGAATTCTATGCTGTATCACAGTAGGGGCATAGCGCCTGTGCTAGAACTTCATTCTGACATCACTACTGTGGTACAACAGCATCTGAAAATGTATGGGAGTACCACACATAACACTAAACCATATACTACAAATTCAACAAAGTATAATTAAATTTGTTTACGTGCGTGTGAAGTTTTAATAAACTTTCTTTACTGTGCAGGGCAGGTGTGGGTGGGGTGCCATGTGGTTTTGTTCAATTTGCAAATCGACCTTTTGGGTGTGTGTGTTGGGGGGTCATCAATTTTTGTGAATTGTGGGTTATTGTTTGTCGATAACATGACCCTGAGCTGAAGTTCATGTAAGCAATAACATACAACAGTGTGTTGCTGTAGTAATACATGGTCATGTGACTGAATTCCTCCAATCACTCTACAGGATTTCTCTCACCCATTTTATAAGCTATGCTAACATGGTGGTTGAAGGTATGTACCAGTATTCACACATTCACAACCACACTGCTGAACCTTATTCATTACAAGAACCTATTGGTTCTGCCCAGAAGAGGTTCCACCTGGATTTAATTCAGAGGCTACACAAAACTTTATTTTGCACTGGGAACATAAGCTATAGTATTTGTGTGCGATTTGGATCTGCAGGCAAAGGTCTCTA
The DNA here is from genome assembly GCA_016271365.2 of Neoceratodus forsteri. NCBI lineage: Eukaryota > Metazoa > Chordata > Ceratodontiformes > Ceratodontidae > Neoceratodus > Neoceratodus forsteri. The sequence continues at coordinate 149,761,064 of CM028131.1, read as the reverse complement.
CATGATAATGGTACAGAAACTCAAAATGGGACTGACCAAGTGGTAGAGCATGCCACAAATTCCAGTGCTACCTGGCTGATGGGGAATCAGAATCGGAGACTGGGTAGAGGATAAAGCTCTCAGTGAGCATACACATCCCCCTACTAGCTGACCAAGAAGTAGCGATGCCATCAGCCCGACATTAACCACCAACCCACCCTCCCACCTACACAAAGGGCTCAGTTGGTGTGGCCCAGACTGTTGTGGTAGGGAGCACCTGAGGGGAAAAAATGAGGAAAAAACAATTAGAAAAGGAAGCATAAGGGGTTAGGGCTTTGGGTTTCACTGTATCCAATTCCTCATGATAGAAAAGCATACACTGAGGCTTCAGATAAACTACTGTAGCATTCTTGTAACAGGTCAGGTGACTTCTAGTTGTAAATAATATCTGTACATACCATTCGTATTCCTCACCATTGGTTACTCTTTTTCTTCACTGTACACTCTGTACCCGGGGTCACACCTGGAAACGAGCCTCGGCTCAGTGTGCATTTCCTGGTCATCAATTTTAAATAAATAAGCAACAACTGATCACAGAATCAGTATGGAAGGGATACCAAGTTGCCCTCTCATATTGCTCCCCTGGGCTCTGGTCCTCTCTTTGCCAGTCCAATCACTCTGCCTCTTCCCCACCCTCTCTCTCCCTTAAAGCTCTTCTTTATGATTTCACCACTTCCTCCTGCAACTGGCCATGAATCCTGTTCCCAGCAGCTGTCCTCCAGCCCCCTGCCTGTGATATGAAGCCCTAGCACTGTTCTGGATGTAGGCGCCAGCTGCAGCTATTCTATACCCAGTTCGGGTACATTTGTTTATCTACTTTTAGGCTTCATCCTTGGGCACCCTGTTGTTCCGTGCCCTTCCCATACAGAATATTACCTTGCACGTCTGTACTGATCTGTACATTTGCACTGTACTGCTTTGCACAGATTCTTCTGCTGCTACTATACATGGATTTTTACTGTGCACTTTGCTTTTGTCCTCCTCACCCGTTCCCCAGGACCCAATCTGGAAACCAGTTCTTATCAGCTCGGAAATTCTCTCCTGGTAAAACTTTTTAAATAAATAAATAAATAATAAATGTATTTAACGCCTTTCATACACACTCATTCCAAAGCGGCTTTATAAGCCGCACAAGGCTGCATCTGTAATTATCAAATTAAAGTGGGCTCATCGGCAACCATCCCAAGGGAGTCTGAAGTTGCTGCAGACAAACAAGATCATCTGTACAGCGACAGTCTTAAGTACAGAGAGCTAGCAGAAGGAGAAAGGACGATAAGCAGACAACGATCAAGTGTTCTGATCAAGGTCCTAGCGAATAAGTGACACTGGTGGGATTCAAACCAGAGCCTCCAAGATCATAGTTCTACAGTACCAACTGCTAAGCTACACTGCTTTTTGAGGGACAGGTTAGGTTAAACCAGTAATTCAGTATTAGCAACTCCATAGGCTTCATTTCCCCAAACCTTTAGCGCCGTTGCTACAAGTGCTTACACTAGGGGGTGTGGGACAGAATATATAGTTATATTTCAGTCACCTTCTACAGGCTTTAAAAATGTGCAAAACACTTAACTGAAATGTAGTTATAAACAATTCCTTTTTAAATAAGATTTTTATTGAATTTTCTCAAGTGGTACAAACTTTTTTTTACAGTAATTAATAAAACAGTACCTGCTATTGAAAAAGCAATTATTTTGTGCCAATTCTTCAATATTTTAGTAAATACCTGATCTTCAAAGACTGAAGAATCTGGAGTAAAGCAGAGAAACAAGAGAGCCACACATCCATTTATGAATGGGTAGATAAAACAGTGGTGCAAGCGGAAGAGAAGAGAAGGACCACAGTGTCTGAAGGCTTCAAAAACATGGGCCGTCAGAACTTACTGGCAGACCTGGGACTGTCCCTGTGGACGAAAGAAGACTGTCACATCAGAGCAAGTGCCCAGGGCCTTAGACAGGCTTTCCCATGGGGTAGTGTCTGCAGGGTCAGCTGGTGTGGAAACCACAGGGATGACAATGGTGTGACCACCGAGTAGCGTCTTGAGTAAGTGACCAGCCATAGGGTTGGAGGATAACCAGGCAATGGGAATAAAAGACAGCAGAATGTATGCATATATACTACACCAGTGGTGAATAAATTGGGTCAATAAATAAAGTGATTTCTGGATAAATATTGTACAGTTTAACCCAGAACATGATTTATTTCACTTAGAACACGTTAGTTCCACTCAGAATCTGAAAACAGAACATACAGAAACATAGACGTTATTGGCAAATAAGGGCCACTTGGCACACCTAGTCTGCCCTAAATTCCCTACCTACAGTACCACTGGAGACCCTACTTGGGACTCCAGCTTACACCACCCTCTTGTTTTTAAGATTCCATTGCATCTGTCCCATGCATTCTTAGATCCTGTGACCGGGTATAACATTAAGCACAATGGGCCAGATAAAGAACTTAAAATGGAAAGAAAGGAAGTTTTAAGCTAAAATAAGGTAAAGCACTAGGAAAAGTACAAATGGTATGCTATATCTCAAATACATAATGGGTTGCAGTGGAATTACACATTTATCACCACACAAGTGGTAAGACCTTCACAACGAACTCGTTGCTTTGCCACTCGTGAGTTCTGGGTCTTAATACTCACTAATGGAGATAAACATGTTATTCTACGGCAACCCACTATATATTCCCTATATATGGGATGTACAATGACTCAGAATAGAACATTTATTTTCATGAGTGAGGGAGTAGGACAATTACTCACAAGTGGTAGAGCATGAGTAATGTCCTCCGCACTTGTAAACGATGGTAAGTGACATACTCTGAGTCAGGCCATTGTGTGTCCAATTAACGCAATGTATTTTAAATCTTAAAGATTTGGATTAAACAGTTTCTGTTTGATATTGCTGCTCTGTTTTGAGTGAGGCAGAGGCGGGTCATTATGATGTCATCAGGCATTCTGCACACTGCTCACCCAATGGCAAAGGGTTCCCTTGTGAACCCTCCAAAGTGAGAAAAAATGTGCACCCAACTCCGAAATGAATGATTCATCTTCATTTAGAATTTGTCTCAGGCTAAAATATATCATTTATCTGTAAAGGTAGGACTCTTCAATCTGTGTTGTATCAGTACAGAGAGTTGCTGTAGTAGCACAAGACAAATTCACAGAAGTAAAAGTCCATAATGTTGGAGCCTCTACAGCTAGCAAGCAAAAATATGTATTATAGTATATGACATTTATTTTGTTGACAACGTATTACAGTATTATGATGGAAATCTCGGTCTACAGGCCATAGCAGGAATCGAAGTCCAGTGCAGAGGTAGCTTGTCCACTTAAGCTTAATACTGCTTATAGCTACTAGTCACATATGGCTTTTGGCAGATTTCTTATTTATTTAGAAGGCGAGTTCGTTTATCATTTAGACAGTGTCAATGGCTCAGTAGGTAGCACACTCGCCTCTGAGGCCGGGAGATCAGAGGGCTGTGGGTTCAGTTCCCACATCTGGCACTTGGGTTAATATCCCAGTACTGACACTGTAGTGCAGCATGAGAGGGGTGCTACACTTCTGAGGTGCCGTCTTTCAGATGAGACGTTAAACCGGTATCCCATATGCCTGGATTGGTGGTAGTTCGGGTGGATGTTAAAGATCCCATGGCACTTATCGAAAAGAGTAGGGGAATTTCCCCAGTGTCCTGGCCAAATTCCCCATATTCACTAAAAACACCACCAACAGCTTAATCTGGTTCATGGTCTGTATCCCCCCCCCACCCCCAGTCGTGCCTGAAAATAGGCAGGATTTGTCTAGTGCACTTACCTGGTCAACAAAAACTAAATAAATAAATCATGTTAATTTGCACAGATTCGCCTAGATATAAGGTAAAGCCACAGATAACACTATGCAATTTAAAAATATGCTGGGAACATGAGGGTTTCTGCACCATATTGTGGTCACAGCCTCAGCTCAGTACCTTGCAGAGATAATCACATCATTCATAAAAGCACTGCTGCCGCCTTCGCTCTGTGGTTTGTGTTGTGCCGAAAACACCTTGATTAATTTTCCATGCAAGTTCCTGCCCCCTTCCACACTCCGCAAGACAGGTCTCAAATTATGCATCTGAAGTCTGACAAGCCAACATAATAAGGAAGCATTACTCCTGCCAGGGCTTCCATTTAATTTTGTACGAGGGCAGCAAATCTTATTGCTAATGCTATATTCATCTATATCTCTAGATCTAAATCTATCTTTATCTAGATATCTATATATAATTCCCAGTAAGGTCACATTATTGGTTTGTCATTACAATTTTTGTTCGAACTGTTTAGCAGTGGTTAATACTGCGCCACTAATTATCATATAAATTATTCCTAGTTGCAGGATATGCAGTCAGCGAAAGAAATGCGACTGTGGGATCATCAGGCTGCTGCCATGTGTGTACTGTAGCACCTGGATGGTATTCCGGGGACCTGTGTTCAATCCCCAGTTAATTCAAATTAATTCTTTCTCATTACAAATTGAGTTCCAGCTGCTTAGTAGTGGCTAATACTGTGGAGCTGTACCACTAAACTGTTTTTTGTCATTGCTGTCTCTGCCCCGAGTTCCCAGAGCCACAACATACTGTGGAAAAATAGGAACTCTAGCACATCGTCGACTGAATTTACAGGTTCCCTCCTTGACTTTGCAACCATTGTCAAGATAGTAAAGTTACCATAACTTTTGATTTCTAAGGTACCTTTCTCCATAGAACCATATTCTTCGGTCTTACAATCAGAAGCGGTAGGACCTTACGGGAACCAGAATTTTTTTGGGTCGGCAGTGCCTGTGCCTAGCACAGAAACATGGCGTTATGTGCACAATCACAGGGTACATAGCGACACCAGACCCAACTGTCTTAGTACTTTTGTTTTTACCAAGGAGAAGAGAGAAAAGCTACCAATACAAGTTCCTGAAGAGTAAAAACTGGAAAAGGACATAAGACAGCCCGCCAATTACTGTAAGAAGGGATAACAACACGTCTCATCACAGTCCTTACCTGTCAGGAGGTGGGGGGGAACTATTTATATGATAAAAATATTAGTGAGTCTGGGGATGAAGGGTGGGTGGATGTGGCTCTATGCAGAAGATACTGTAATCAAGATTTACATTAAGTAACTTTCCTTTCTTTCTGGAAGTTTAAGACCCTATAGCACTCCGAAGAAGAGTAGTGGAGTTTCCTTCGTGTCATAGCCAACATTCCCCGTCAATAAAACATGTCTGTACTACCTACCCACCTACAGGATACACCTAGAAATGAGCTATCACAGCCCAGTGTGCCTTTCCTGGGCAAAAATGACAGAGTCAACCATCTCTTTTTTGGTTGTGTGACCAGCAATGTAAAATCCCCCAGTTTGGAAGGGTAGACAATACAGGACTTGCAAGAAGAGCAGGCTCTGCAACACAGCAAACCCAGAACCTGCATGCCTTCTGGTATGTATATCCAGGGCGTGTTTTGTGACAGTATGAACACTACTCAAGTAGCAGCCCTACATACTTCCAAGACAGGGACTGAGTGAGGCAAAGGCACTGAGGCAGTGGCCAGTGCCTTTGAAGAACAGGCCCCAACTGCCCCTTCAAGTGCTGTCCTGCCAGACTGCAGCAGTTCTGAATGCAACTGAATCCACTCTGACAATGTGTGGGGATGTGAACTCAATGATTGGGACTGAAACAAACAGCTGGGATGAAACAAACAGCTGAGAAGCTTGCCTGTACTCCTTGGTTCTCTGGAGGCAGAAGCTGAGAATCATTCTACCGAAAACAGAATGGCACAACTTCCCCTCCGGATTCTCTTACTTGGGTAAGAAAGTTGAAAGCACCACAGACTGGTTGAGACAGAACTCCGACACTACCTTGGACAGAAAATTAGGATGTGTATGGAGAACCACTATCTTTACAGGAGCAGAGCTATTAGGAGGCAGTGGTTCCATGTTAAAATCGCGACTGCAAAATAGCGCCAGAAACAATGGCGAATTTAAAACCGCGAATGGCAAGTTAGCTAGCGATAATAATAGCGTTGCGATTTTAGCTAAACCGTCAAAATAGCGCCATGCTTTCCTGTGCTATTCCTAAAGCTGTCTGTTTCCCCTTTACTACCTAGCTAATTATACAGTCACGGAAGGCCTGTTTGAAATAGCACTGTTGCATTTCAAGCTAATTAGGCAGTCAATATTCCTAAAGCTATCTGTTGTCACAGCAGATCGGGGACAAACCAGGGGGAGTCTCGGCAAAACAGAGTATCACATCCCCGTGAAGTTGGCCGACTTAGAGACAAGAGTAGATGTGAACCAGACCTGTAGAGTTGCAGGGGAAGTGGGGAACAGATAGAATTATGCCCATCAAACCCCTGATCAGCAGGCTGAAAGGATCCAATGCTCCATACGATGGCATGACAGGGGGAGTATCGGGCACCACAGAGACTCTCTACCCCTGTGCTGTCAGTCAGTCGCTGCAGGGACTGGGAGAGCTGGGATATCATGTAAGCTGCGATGAGGCACTGGCACCCAGCTGATAGGCAATGCCCTGGGACAGCAGATGTTAGGGAGGACTTTCAAACTGACTGCTGAGAAAAGCAGCAGCATGATAAGATGCATTTTTGGCTGTGTCTAGGGACGTAGCAGGGCTCGTTTTAATGCGCTCAGTGACCCGGAAGTAAGTCAGAGGTCAAACAAAACACTCTCAACTAAGTGCAACTGCAAACAAAATAAAATACCCCAATTAATTTGTGTATTAGCTAGTGAGTATAAGTGCACAGGCACAGGCTGGAAATAGTGCCCAGAATGAAATAAAGAACTTAGAATCTGAGTTGTAGTCCAGTTTATGATTGGGACTTTCAAACAGACTGCTGAGAGAAGCAGCAGCATGATGAGATGCATTTTTCGCTTATTAGACAGTCGCGATTGTTGTTGTGCAAATGGCAGTAGTAGTCGCTGTAACGTGCTATGCGCTGTTGTGTCCAGTCACCATTCAATGGATCGCTATTTTTTAGTCGCCTTTTTAACAATTGAGATTATATAGTCGCTATTATCATGAGATACCGGAGTCAGTATAGCATAGTGGTTAAGGGAAATAAGTTGCAAACATGGAGACCCAAGTTTGAATCCCATCAGCCCCCACTTGCATACTGTGTGATCCTGAGCCATTTAACTTCCTTGTGCTCCCAGGCTGTAAGTGGAAACAAGCTCTGGCTTAAGTGTGCCTTTCCTGGTTAAACAATTTCCTCTTTCCCTTTATGGAAAGCAGTGTCTGCAGAATGACAATCACCCACTCCCTCCACCCACAATGCATGTCTCCCCTCCAGCACCAGTGGACTTTTGTTCCCCCAGGTGATCCCGAACTGGGGAAGGGGGCAGAAGGGGTAAGCTCTGGAGCTTTTAGCAAGAGGTCTTTCAAGGTAGGTGGATCTAGCTAGGTTGGTTTGAGGACCAGTGGGGCTATAGGGGGCAAGGATGGCCAGGTGAAGGTCAGAAACTGTACTGTAGTTTACTGTAGTTGCCTAATATTGCGATGCTGGATAACTGAATTGATTCTACCTGAACCATTTGTTATATATGATACTTTGACTATATTGTATGCGTTGTCTTGATGGCCTGGGTCATTCCTGAAAATGGTCCCTTGAACCAGTGTACCCGCCCGGTTACCAAAGAAATACATTAAAAATAAATGAGAACAGTTGAGAGGTATGCCAGCAACTTGAAAAATTGAGAGAGCCAAAACAAAGGGGAGGCTCTATCCCCTAACATGATTACCAATGGGTGATCAGCAAGAAGAGATGGGCACAGAGAAGTCTTATTAAAACAAATTTGCTTAAAATAAAAGTGGAAGACAATTAGATAGGGAGGGGGTAGCTATAACTCTAAGTGAATGATTTGAACAAATACAACTCTAGCAAGCAGGATTAGTCAAACGGTACTAGAAATGTCCAGAAGGGCAGTGGCTAAGACATTGGCCCTTCTTGGTCACTCAGAGGTGACCGTCTCTTGATCTTGTGGCTTGGGACGTCTGCGATGTGGTGAGCTGCTATGGCACTGGCCCACTTCCGACCATCCCAGCTGCAGAAGCGGAGAGGGATAGCAGCTACCAGCTACCCTACAGCAAGAGGTGATTTACGGAGTACATTGAATTACATTCTTAATTCAGAGGCCTGTAATAGTATAGCGGAGCCTAAACTTGGACCATTCAAATCAAAGCTGCACCAATACCTCACCATCAGGAACCGATGCGACTGTGCTTTCTGAGCTCTTATCCCTCCCCCCCCATCCCTCTTGATGCCATTCCTTATCTATTCTTCCCTCTTGGCCTGACTCTCCAGCCCTGCTTTCCCACATCCTAACCTCCTTTCAGTTACTTCTCGATCCACCTTCCTCCATCCCCCCTTCCTTTCACCCCTGCCCTCTTAGATCTACTGCCCTTCCCCTCCTGCATCCCACAGCCCCCCTTCCCTACTCCCCTCATCACCCCCATCCTCTTGTACCTTCTTTCTCGCCTCACATATTTTCTTATTGACAATGCTGCTCTCTGGCAGCTAATGTATATAACTCACCCCATTAGCTCTGTTAGACCTTCCAAGTTTGTATCTTTGTATGCTTATTGCCAAGCTCCAGTTCAATTTTTTTATTATGTGTTCTAATCTTTGCCTGTAACTGAGTTTTACTTTCTTGTTTTTTATATATTAGTGTGACGTGGAACCTTTGCAAATGAGCCCATGGCTCAAAGGTATTGTAATCCGAGAATGTAATAAATTAAAATAAATAAATTAAATACATTAAACTGTGAATGCAAAAAAAAAAAGAAAAAAAAAAACATGGGGTAGAAATCAGACCCTACTAAAAGACTGTGTAGCTCACTAGGGCTATCCTGTGTAAATACATGTTCAAACAACAACAAAAATTCCTTTATTCACTCGCAGCTTAAAAGACTCTAAGAGGTGGCCATCCTGATGGCTTAATGACTTAGCAGCAGCACAAAGAAGGCGACTCAGGTTCGGGAGTGGACTGGCCGCTCACACCAGGAAGCAGGCCAGCTTGAGACAGCCGCCAATGGCAGTGCACCTCAGTAAGTAAAGGAAGGCACAGAGTTCTCGCACCACGGCAACCCTACAGCAGACCACGGAATAAGCTCCCACACAGGGACAGGCACTTTGCGTGCTGGAAACTACAACATGCATCAAGTCCATGTCTGAGGGGGGACGGTTCTGAGGGGACACAGAAACATAGAATTTGACAGCAGATAATTGCAGTATCAATGCAGAACCTACTTGATCTCCAGCTTTCTCCCTTCCCCACTTCTTTTCCATTAAGATTCTCTTATGCCTACCCATGCATTCTTGAACCCTACCACTGTTTTCACCCCCACCACCTCTGCTAGAAGGCTGTTCCAAGAATCCACTACTCTTTCTGAGAAGTACTTCCTCACATATCTCCTGAATCTACCCCCACCCCTTTGTTCTTAAGCACCTTTTCTTCTGAAAAATACTTCACTCCTGTAGCTTATTCACCCCAGTAAGGTATTTAATGGTCTCTATCACATCCCTCTTCTCTTCCAGGGTGTACATACTGAGGTAATTTAGTCTCTCCTCATACGGCTTTTGATGCAGACCCTGCACGATTTCAGTTGCCCAACTCTGGATCGCCTCCACTCTATGTCCTTCCGGAGAAGTGGTCTCCAGAAGTGGACACAGTACTTGAGGTGGGGTCTTTCCAGAGATCTATACAGAAGCAACACCACTTCCTCTTTCCACTGGTGATATCCCTCTTTATGCACCCCAACATCTCTCTAGCCCTCCCAACTGCCTTGTTGCACTGCCAGGCCACCTTTAGGTCATCAAATATGATAACCCCAGGTTTCTTTCCTGCTTGGTGGTCGTTATTACCACTCCACCCATTCTGTACTTTGCCCTTGGGTTTCTCTGCTGTAAGTGCATTATTTTGCACTTTTTCACACTGAAACCCAGGTGCATTAACCTTGATCACTCATTCATTTTTCTCAGGTCTCTGCTCATCCTTTCCACCCCCCCCCCCCCCAATTTTCACCCTATTGCAGATTTTTGCGTCATCCACCCTTCCATCTCCTCTGTAATGTCACTTATAAAGGACCTGTCCCAGCAATGATCCCTAAGGCACCCCACTGGTTACCCACCCTTCCTTGGAGTGAACTCTATTTACCACCACCCTTTGTTGCCTATCCCATAACCAATTTCTTACTCAGTTTACCACCTTTGGACCCACTCCTAAGCTACCCAGCTTACTTACTCATCTCCCACATTGAATGCTCTTGAAACCCTTGCTGAAATCTTGGTAGACCATGTCCACAGCTCCATCCTGATGTCTTTTCTTGATCGCCCTGTCAAATAACTCCATCAGATTCAACTGCTATGAACCTCGCCCCCATCCCTGTGAATCCATGCTGCTTCGATCCTGTAACCCACTTGATTCAAGATAGTCCAAACTGCTTTCCTTCAGCGGTGATTCCATTAACTTTCGCACCCCCAACATCAAGCTGACTGGCCTATAAGTCAGTGGCTCAGCAGGTTGCACACTCGTCTCTGAGGCTGGTAGATCAAAAGGCTGAGGGTTCTAGTCCCACTTCAGGCACTTGGGTTAAATCCCAATACTGACACTGTGGTGCAGCATGAGGGAGGAGTTGCACTCCTGAGGTGTTGTCTTTCGGATGACACGTTAAACCGAGGTCCCATCAGCTTGTTTTGGTGGTAGATCAGATAGATGCTAAAGATCCCATGGTACTTCTCGAAAAGAGCAGGGGAATTTTTATTTTATAACTTCAATGACAAAATAAATACAAAACAGTGTCAACGTCACACAAAATTAACAGATGAATCATAAAAACATAATAAATATTTATTTATTTATTTATTGGAGAAATCAGTTTTACAACCTTTGAGTCATGGACGTTTGCAAAAGGTACCTGTCATATATGGGGGCGGGGGAGACAACAATTAAGTGAGTTTGAGACAGGGGTGAACATACGGGTGAAGATACATAAACACACGTGGAAATTACAGGCAGCAGCTATACTGGTACAAACATGTGTAGAGTTACATGCATTGTAACAAAGCAATAGATACATCACACAACTAACAGCTAGTCTTAGACAAATTATGTAGTAGGGCGGGACCGGTTTAGGTAGCTACAGGCATTTACAGCATCGGCTGTCAATAATATGCTTACGGAGGGTGGTTTTGAAGCGGCCAATCCCCGGGATCTTGGAGATAGATTCAGGAAGGGAGTTGAACCAATGCAGGGCCAAGTGATGGAAGGACCTTTGGCAGCGAGAGGTCCTGGCCCTGGGAACAATGAAGGTGGCAGTGGAGGACTTGCGGGTGGGCAGGGACCTGGTAGCCAACTGCAAGGGTCCAGAGATCCCAGGAGGGCAAAGGCCTGACATGGACTTTTTGGCCAGCAGGCAGGTTTGATATTTCAGTCTTTCCTCAAGAGTGAGTATATTTGTGGTGGAGTATAGCAGACAGGTGTGGGTTCTGCTGTGGGCACCTGTAAGGAGCCTACAGGCTTTGTTAATAGCGGTCTGGACTTTAGATAAGGCAGTGGTGTCAGCAGCAGCGTAGATTGGGAGCCCGTAGTCAGCCAGCGATAACACCGATGAGGCGATGGCTAGTTTTAAGGCGGGTTCAGGGAGGCAGTCTTTGTGGCGGTAGAGAAGCCCGATCCTGGAGTTCATGGCAGATGACAAGGCTTTGAGGTGGGCATGGAAAGTAAGGCCGGAGTCAAAGGTGATGCCCAGGTACTTATAGGATGTTACTAGTTCAATTGGGAGGGGCGTGCTGGTGGTGATGTGGAGGGGAAAGTCCTTGGCGCTGTTTTGCCGATGTGAGAATAGCATGGACTTTGTTTTCTTTAGATTAAGGACTAGACGATGGTTATTGAACCATTTTTCGGTTTGAAGGAAGGCGCTTTGTAATATGACTTGGAGAGGGAGAGGGTCCGGGTGAGTAGCTAGAATTACAGCGTCGTCTGCATAGAGTAGTATTTTGCTGGAACAGGAACTAGGGAGGGTGTTCAGGAATAGGCTGAAAAGGGTCGGTCCAAGGATGGAGCCTTGAGGGACCCCAGAGAGTACGGGTAGGTTGGAGGAGAAGGTTCCATTTAGCTTGACTCTTTGGGTCCTGTTGTGAAGGTAGCTTGTGAACCACTTAAGGGGGTTGGATGAGAGGCCCAGTTTGCTCAGGGAGTGTAATAGCAGGGGGTGGCACACCGTGTCAAAGGCCTTGGAAAGGTCTATGAAAACCGCCCCTGCAAGCTGACCATTGTCAAGTGCGGAGTGTATGTGATGGGAGAATTCCAGGAGGGCAGTGGATGTGCTATGGCCAGGACGAAACCCATGTTGCTCCGGACATAGAAGGTTGTATTTAGAAAGGTATTCCGTGAGCTGTGTGTTTATGATTTTTTCTAAAGCTTTGGATAAGGGGGGGAGGATGGAGATGGGCCTGTAGTTGTTAGGCAGAGTACGGTCCCCAGACTTGTGGATGGGGGTTATTTCAGCATGCTTCCAGGCCTCCGGGAATTGGCCTAGGCATAAGGATTTATTTATGATAAGTGTGAGGGGGATAAGCATGACATCTAGCGTGAGGCGGAGTATTTTGGAGTCAAGAGGGTCACTACTTGGGTTCTGAGAGGCAAGGACCTTAATAAGAAAGATTTGGCATCATGTGGTGAGATCATTTGGAAGTGGAATTGTGGCCTGGAAGTGGAGTATGAGTGGGTGTGGCAACCGGGTCAAAAAAGTGGGCAGGGAGGACAGCACTTAAATCTGTGAAAGTCTTATTAAGGCAGTCAGCGATACGCGTTAGGTCAGTCGAGACAGCCCCATTTATGACAATCTGGGATGGAGGGGGGGAGCGGGCTTTACCATTCAGTTCTTTAATGTTGTCCCAGAAAGCTCTGGACGAGCCCCAGGAGGATGTCATGGCAGCCTGGTAGTATTTAGCTTTTGCCTGCTTGATGGTCCAGGTGCATTTCAATTATACAAATCTCTAGATTACAATCAAAAAATATATATAAAAAACTGAATCAATATGTAATATGCTAACAGAAGATCCCTTCCTCCCAAGCAAAATAAACAAAAAAAATAACAGAAAAGAAAAGGAAAAAATCTATTATTACTTCATACAGTAGTGCAACAAAAACACTGTAAACAAAAAAACACCTTCCAACAAAGGAAAATGAGCTATTTCCCATAAGTTTAAAAAAGGAACAGTATACCATAAAAGGCTTAAAAAAGGGGGAGAGCAATTAAAAACAGGGATAAGTATTTTATTTATTTATTTAGTTGTTTAACCAGGTATAGCACATTAGGCTGAAAGCTTTTTTTACAGGAGCAACCTGGGAGCACAAGGAGGTTAATTGACTTGCTCAGGGTCACACAGTATGCAAGTGTAAGTTGTGGGATTCAAACCCAGGTCTGGTCTGCTGGATGTCACCAGATTTGCTGCTCAGAGCCATAGACCACTGCACTATACTGTCTCCTATTTCATCATACAAACAGCAAAGTTCCCAGAACAAAATTAAGGAACCCTTCTCACCTCTATCAAAAACTGAGGAAATAATTGGTGATCAAAAATTAAAACAGAAAAACAGTATTATCTTCTACGGTTGCTGAAAAATAAAATAAAATCAACACTCAAAAACAATACAAAAAAAAATTAACAAAACTAAAATATGTCGGAAAAAAAGGCAGACAATATCTATGCCTCTGTCAGAACTGCCATCTTGTGTCATGTGCATGTGAAGGTGCACAGAATGACACGAGGGGCTCACCCTGATATTTCCATGGGGTGATCCTGCAAGCACTCAATTATTATAGACTCTCGAGTCTTAAGATGCAGGATTGTTGATATCCATGTTGCTAGGAAAGTGCATCTATATCCTCACCCTGCCTCTGCCTTCCAGGATCCCCAAGCTGCATATGTTTTGAGCCTGGAACTGGTTCTCCATATACTCCATTCTGTGTTTCACCCTTGTGGTGTCTCGAACAACCTCCACAGTGAAGGCCAGGGCCTTATCTGGTGAGAAAATCTTTTTTTCCCCGGATGAGACCGGGCCTTCCCTGCTGTTACTTTCACAGTCTCAAGGGACTGTTCATATACAACCAGGCATTCAGACATCAAGTCTACCTTTTTATCAATTTGTTGTACTGACCTGGTTACAGCCATGACTGAGGTCTGCAAAGACTGCAGAGAAACCTCTAAGTATGGACTCTGCGTAGAAGAGGACCCACGTGCTTTCTCCTTCTCATCCACATGCTGACCCTGGTTTGAAAAAGTCTTGCTGCACGGGCATAGCATTTCTGGGTATCCCCATTTTCAGATATTCTCAAGGATGACAAATACACTGGGCTGGATTCACAAACCATTTGGGGGACAAAGTCCCACACTGCAACTCCAACTGTGGAACGAAATCATTGCAGTTGCAGAGATTGCTATGCACAGCCGCAGCAGTTGTGGAAGATGTTACAGCTGATGCCAACGGCCATAACAGTCTTCCGCAGGCGCGAGGATTTCCCTAGCAACACGCAAGCAGCCGTAAATCATGGAGCCAGTCATAATCCAGCTCCACCTTTGTGAATACCAGCAGCTGTGGGAAACCTGTGGATCTGCAAGTGGCAACCCAGTTGCGCCGGGTTTTTCCCCGCAGTTGGGGGAATCGCAAGGGTTTTGTGAATCTAGCCAACGTCCTTCTGCACTTTCCCCAGTGCAATAATAGATTCTTTTTTTTTTTTAAATGCATGTTTATTAACAACAAATAGGTACATACATAAGTTGATTATCTAGATACTGTTAGGAGAAGTTCGCACAGATCCATGCAACTGTGAGTTCATCATTACAAGAAGAGGGAGCAATAAAGAGGGAAAGGGATAGATATTTATATTCATTACATACATTCTGTTAGGGGGATACTCCCTCAACAAGGTTGGTCCTCTTGTTACAAACTAGCCTGGGTTATGAGACATCGAGTCCATGTTATACTCTGAGCTTATATGTGTGTCCAGCCAAATTTGCCACCTTGCCCATCTAAGGGTGTAGATATGGGTTTGCTGGTTAATTTTGTATGCGAGCTCCTCTGAATTGGAGATCTCCTGCACCGTCCGAATCCAGGATTCAAAAGTAGGTGGCTCCGGTTTCAGCCAAGTTCGGGTAATGGATTTGTGGGCTGCGGCCAGTAGTATGGCCCAGAGGTACAGGGAATCCCCACCTTTAACAGATTGGGGTGGGATGCCCAACACAGTCTCCAGCCACTCCAATGGTCGGTCCAGTGTAAATAGGTCAGACAGAACCTCCGCTACCTAATCCCAAAAAGGCCTTATCCTATGGCATGTCCTGAATATGTGTAGGTGGTGTGCACCCTCCTCCCCACAGAGCCTCCAACAAAGGTGTGAACGGGTAGGGTCTCTCCTGTGCAGAACGGCCGGCGTGAGGAAGTAGCGCACTTTTATTTTCCAACTAAACTCTTGCCAAAGTGGAGACCTGGTTGTTTTGACAGTAGTATGAAATGCTTTATCCCAGTCCACCTCCCTCTGTTCCACATCCGACTCCCTTTGCCAATTTGTTTTGATTTTACTCAAGGGGTCCTTTTTAAGGTCTGCCAACAGTTTATATATTGCTGATATGTGACCCTTCTGCACCTGTCCCCCCATCGCCGCCTTCATATATTCCAGGAGAGGCCGCACCCGTGTGGGGTCTGGGTCTGCTTCCTGACACTTATAAATATATGTTCTAGTTTGTAGAAATCTAAAATGATCCACTTGTTGTTGGCCAAATGTATTTTTGAGTGTTTCAAAGTCCATGATCAAGTCTCCCATTAAAAACTGTCCGAGATATATTAAGCCTCGCTTAGCCCAGGTCTTGAAGGTGTGATCAAGTCGGGCTGGTGTGAAGTCTGGAGACCACGCCAGTCCAGACAGGGGCCATATGGATTTCCCCATCCCAAATTTCTGTCATAGTCTGCGGACAGCAGTCAGTGTAGTGTTTACTACCTTGAGTGAGGGGTTGGGGTCTAACCTTGCGCCCCGGGGAACCAATGTTCTGGCCTCCAGTGGGGGACCATGTCCATCCTCCTCCCCTTGTTCCATTAGTTTCCAATTTGAAACATAAGTTGGAGTGGACCAGCACAGAGCCATCTTCAAATGTGCTGCTAGATAGTAGTCTTCCAGGTCTGGGATAGAACAGCCCCCTTTTTTCCGGTGCATCTGTAAGATGCGTAAATTAATTCTTGGCCTTTTATTGTTCCAAATGAATCTCGCAATCTTCCCATGCCAGACCTGAAATTGTGTTCTGGGTATGATGAGAGGAAGACACTGAAACAAATACAGGAATCTAGGAAGGATGTTCATGGTAATTGACTGTATCCTGGCATGCATTGGGAGGTTTATTAGAGTCCATCTTTCGAAATCTTTTGTCATTTGATTTATTAGGGGGCTATAGTTTGCTTTGAATAGCTGGGAAAAATGTTTAGTAATGTAAGTGCCTAAATACTTCATTTTATTTGCTTCCCAGTTTAAGGGAAGCATTTTCTTAATCTTGTCTGTGGGGGTATAGTAAAAGCTGAGGACCTCTGTCGTTGTTTTATTACGTGTATAACCCGCATGTCTACCAAATTCCTCCGGAGCCATCCACACCTTCGGGATTGATTCATCAGGGTTCGACAGGGAAAGCAAAATGTCATCTGCGTATAGGAGTATCTTTCTGGTCAGTCCCCCCACCTCTACCCCCCCGATCTCTTCTGACTGGCGAATAGCCACTGCCAGAGGCTCTATGTATAGGGCGAACAGGAGTGGGGAGAGGGGGCAGCCCTGCCTGGTACCACGACCCAGCCTAAACCGAGAGGAGATGCCTCCGTTTACTTTAACATATGCTTCAGGGCCAGTATATAATACCTTAATACTATCTATAAAGGGCTGCGGGAATGCCATAGTCTCAAGGATTAAAAGTAAAAAGCTCCAAGATACCTTATCAAAGGCCTTTTCGGGGTCTAAACTCATCAGACACGAGGGTATACGTCTATGATGTATGATATCTATAATATTCAGGGCTGTTCAAACGCTGTCTGGAGCTTGTCTGCCATGGAGGAAGCCAGTTTGATCAAGGCTCACTAAGTCTGGTAGGAGTGTGTTTAGTCTGGAGGCTATAATGGAGGTGAAGATTTTGTAGTCCGAGTTATGTAAGGAGATTGGCCTATACGACTCGCATTTGGTTGGGTCTTTGTTCTCCTTAGGAATTAATGTAATGGTCGCGTATTGCCATGAGGGGGGCATCGGATTCCCGTCTCGCCAGATCTCCGTAAAGACCTCCGACAGGAGGGGGGCCACCTCCTTCCCAAAGGTGTTATAGAACTCAGCCCCGAACCCATCAGGTCCAGTGCACTTCCTTCCCTTAAGGGTCTTAATAACCTGTAGAATTTCTGGTTTTGTAATTGGTTGGGTTAGTAGTTGACCCTGCTCAGGGGTAAGAGTTGGAATGGGAAGGGAGCCCAAAAATTTCATTTTTTCCTCCCTTGTTGTCTCTTCATGGGCACTATATAGGTTGGTGTAATAATAGACAAAGGCCTCTGCAATCTGAGTTTGCCTGTTAACAGGGCGCCTTAGGGTAGGGGATATCACTTTTGTGATCGTAGCTTTTGCCACATTTTGCCTTAGTCGGAAGGCTAGCAGACGAGAACCCTTCGAACCCCCCTCATAGTACTTCTGCTTTAAATAAGAGTGCCCTCTCTATTTCCATTTGTTGTATGTTCTGCAGATCCTTCCTAAGTTCCTTTAAATTCAGGTCCCTCTCCCGATCCCATCTAACCTTTTGGGCCTCTTCTAAGTTTTTAATTTGTGTAGTAAGTTCCTGGTGTCTTTGTATTGCCTGCCTTTTCTTTGCTGAGGCTATAGCAATGATTTTACCCCTAACCGTGGCCTTTAGGGTATCCCACAGGATCTGAGGGGTTTACTTCCCCCGTATTATTTTCTCTTATGGTTGTGGCTATATGTTGCTTAAGATCCTCGACCAGTGTATGTTCCCGAAAGAGGGAGCAGTTCAGTCTCCACTGCGTAATCTGCCGTGGGAGACTAAGGTCTATTTCTAAAAGAAGGGGGGTTATGGTCCGATAGGGTGGAGGTCTCTATCGACATAGTTAAAAAACGCGGGAGGTCTCTAGAAAAAGTGTAGAAAGCATCTAGCCTGGAATATATTTTGAAGCGGGGGGAATAATATGTGTAATCCCTAGCTGTGGGGTACCTTTCCCGCCATACATCCACCAGAGCCACTTGTTCAAAGATCTTTTTAACTGACTTCGCCCTTCTGTAATCTGGGTTTAGGATCTTGGAGGTAGTGTCTAGGTTTCTGTTGAAAACCAAATTCCAGTTTCCTCCCATAATCAATGTCCTTCTCGTTTTTTCTGCCACTAGTTGTGTGAGGGAGGAGTAGAAAGATGTGGGGGCATATACATTAACTAGGGTAATTAGCATTTCTTGTACTCGCCCTATCGCCAGGACGTACCTCGCCCCTGGGTCTTCTACCACCTCCTCCACCTCAAAGGGAAAGGAAGATGCCACAAGAATGGCAACCCCTCTCTTCCTACCTGTTGGCAGTGATGAGTGAAAAACCTGTGGAAAATTCTTAGATTTCAGTTTAAGGGCCTCCTGTGGTGACAAGTGGGTTTCCTGTAAAAACCCGACGTCACATCTCCGCAGTGTTAGATATCTTAATATCCGCTTCCTTTTTATTGGACTCGAGCTCCCATTCACATTATAAGAAAGTATTTTAGAATTATGACAAGCCATTTTTAGTCCCTAAGTTTATATCATTTAGTCCTTTGCATTGATGGATCCAGTTGTGCAACCTTACAAGTATAAACTGCTTATGTTTATCTATGTACCTATATATAACCTCGTTTAATAACAAACAAAAAGTCTATAACTTGTGAAGCCCAACAGTGGGCATAACTATAACTTAGCGCCCCATTCCATAGTGGTGGGACTATAAGGTAACCTGCAGGCGGTCTTCTGGCTTGAGGACCAGTCGTCCTGCCCTGCGTTGGTGTGAGTAGTCGACTTCCATGGTAAAGCTGGAAGGTCTCCAGCTTATGGGCCATCGCAAGAGCAACGAAAAAACAGGAAGCTCAGCATTAGCCTTAGTTTCCTGAGAGGCCCATAGGTAATTTCCCTATAAGGGGCAAGCCCTTGTACGTCAGCAGGGATCATCTATAGATGAGCGTGAGGCCTCATCCCCCCGCAGCCTTGTGTAATCAAACTTGACCAACATCACTAAGTTTGTCTCCTTTTCGCTGGGCTTACAGGGTTCCCTGCAGTCTTTGACATAGTTATTGTCCTTGTGCACTGTAGTTCACGCTGCCCTTTAAAGTAGTTCTGTTCGGTGCAATTCAACAGGCAGCTGCTTAACTTTTTAACTCCCCAGCGGCCCGCCCGCATGTTTTAGTGCTCAGTGGTCTCAGCCAGCAGGGGTATGTGACCTAGTTACCAGTATTGAACTATCAGTCCATATATCAAAAGAAAAAATCTTTACTCACTTAGTTCCCATTTTCCAATCCTCCCCCTTAAGGGACATGTCCCGCGCAGCCGCCCCCCGCCCTCACCCCCGGTCATATCTGCTCTTCTTCCCTCCCCAATCAGTTTAGGTACAGGGAAGGAAAAGAGAAAGTCCCCCTTGCTTTTACCATCAAACCTGTTATTAATTGAACGGAATGAGAGGTATAAAACCTCTTCATTGTAACCTTCATTCACATGTCCAATCCAGGAAATTAAACGGGGATTTACAGTCTGCAATGTTCGCCTAGGTGGTTAAATTATACTTCTTTTTCCGGTATCGGGGGGAAGAAGGCAGCCGAGCAGGTGCAGTTCCAGGGGTCAGGCGGCACGCGGGTGATCAAACCTAGTCATAGTCCTGGATGTTAAGTCCTTCAGGTCTCCGAGGTGTTTATCTGGCTGGGGCTCTCTTCATCCTCCCTCAAATGAGCCGCTTTCCTGTTTACTGCTGTAGGTTCTCCATATCTTCGGATCAAGGTTGCTATGTCAGCCCTTAGATTTGTCTGAGGTAGCCTCTGTGACGAGCCATGGCGCGTAGCCCCCTTCTGAGTTTCTGACCAGGCCGAAGTTAGCAGGTCCCATTCTAGCTTCTCCTTGTTCAGTGGCGGTGAGGGAATGCCATGCTCCGCTAAAAACTGTGAGGCCGCCAGAAGGTCTGGGAACATCTTTATTCCCTTCTCAGTTTCCACCTTCAACCTGGCCGGGTGGAGAATCTGAGCCTTTATACCTCTGGACTTTAATTGCTTTATTATTGGCCAAAGTATGCGTCTTGTCTCTTGAACTGTAGAGGTGTGATTATTGTCTATCATGATCCTTTGTATTGTACGGATCTCAGCTGCCACGCGCGGCGTAATAGCTCCTCCTTCGAGCGGTACGAGGTCAGGCGGGCAATCAGAGATCTAGGCCTGGTGTCCGGATTGCGGGGCTTAGGGCCTAATGACCTGTGGGCCCTGTCCATTGTAATATCCAGATTTTTCGGGAGAGAGAGTATCTCGTGGAGCATTTCTTGCAGGAAGGTCATTGTGTCTTTGTGCTTTGCTTCTGCGCCCTCCGGGACTCCGTATATGCAAATATTCTGACGCCTACTTCTGCCTTCTAGGTCGTCAATTCGTTTAGTTAGTTCCCTGTCTCTGGCCAGTAAGTATAATATTAAACGATCATGCCTGTCAGTCTGTTCAGTTGTCTGTGTTAGGCTGAGCTCCGTCTGGTCCTTTTTATGATCTATTCGACTAATATCCGATCTGAGTTCTGAGAGATCACGGTCGATCTTTTGGACCATTTGAGCCATCTGTAGTATCGTTGAGGCCAGGTCCGCCTGGGTTTCTGCCGCACGAGTTGTCCCTGCTTGCGGGCCCTCTGCTGAGTCGTGTGTCTCCAAGTTATCATGCTGGTCTTGTTGCAGCATTTCCCTCAGTTTTTGGACTGGCGTATTCTGGAGCTTGCCAGCTTTCATCCTCATAGCCTTAGCCGGAGAAGTCACGGCTTTTCAGAGTGATGTTAATGGATTTAGGTAGCCGTGGGTACGGAGCTGTGGAATTAAGCGGACATTCGTCAGCTGACGTCACCAGAAGTCCGCAATAATAGATTCTGACACTTTTTTTTATTAAGTAGTTGTTGCAGCTGTAGGAGCACCATCGAGGCACCTCTACTCTGCTGGGCTCAGTCCCAACTTTTTGTTTATTATACTATGTACCTGTACTATATACTATGTACTGTATAATCTCATCTCATTTTATGTATGTATTCTCCCGGGTCGTGCCTGAAAATAGTCAACTTTGGCTAGCGCACCTAACCCGGTTAACAAAAACTAAATAAATAAAAGTTGTGTTACTGTTTTACAGCCTTCAGAGAGAGTTTTTTTTCCTTCTTTTTTTGCAATAATTTTCAGCCCTAGATATAACAAAATCGAAATTAAATCACCAAAAACTAAATACAGATTCAATTAATTATGTGCTTTAGCTTACGAATCACAGAGCCCCACATTTTAGTTGAACAAAAAAGGAGAAAAATCATCCAGACAGCGGTTGACAGCATCCCTTGTGAGTTTTAGTTTCTCTTTCAAAGACTGAATAAGACAAAACACACATGGAATAGAAAATAAAGGCAGCGAGTAGCTGCTGAACAAACCAGCCTGTTCCACAGCACCATGTGAAAATGTTCTGCTTATGAAACATGAGCATTCACATGCAAATGTCAGCGTTCCCTGCACAGCACTTGAAGAAGTCATTCCACATCAACAGGAGACAGCATAAATTAACCCCCACACCCAAGATTGATGGTCATTTTAATCAGGTTTGGCAACTTTTAGCAACAGTACCTCTAATAGGATGATCTTCTTTCTTCTCAGAACAGTTTTTGCTGAATGATGGAAACTGCACATTCAGCTGTCAGAATAATAGGATATTAAACACTAAATCCACAAGTACATTTTACAGAAAAAAAAAAATAAACCTCCATGCCCAGAGGGAAGAGGAAACACCAGAATATGAAATTTAAATTAAACGCAGAATAGGAATAATCCCCTTGCAATCGCACTAATATTTCCATAGTAAAAAGGGAGTGGGTGGAAAAGATTAAAGAATCATAAAAAAGTATACAAAAAACCCAAAGTCATCTAACACAGTTATATCTCTGCTTACTAAACAGACAGTTTTATCCTGCCCCCAGGATTGTAAAGTAATCTTATTGCCACCTCTCTATCTGATGGTTTCATTCATTCAGCAATATCACGGTTATGGCTTTTATAAGACAAATGAAATTGATGGTATTATATTCCATGCCACTCGGTACTTCCCCCAAGGTTTTATTGTATTTTAAATGGATACATTTGCCAAGCAGTAACACATCGTGGGGAGTCTTGGCAACCTGCCACTCCCTGCAGCCAGCAACACAACTCCATATCAGACTCTACAATCTCAGCCATGAGCTTGGTCTATCACATTCAGGGTGAGATGTTTCCATGTGTGTACTTATTATTTGTTTGACTACTTTTTCCTCCTTAAGGCTTCCCTGCTCTCCCCACCACCCCGATGTTCAAGGTTACCACAACAGCACCCTTTGTCTTCCTGTTTTGGGGGGGCTAGCTGGCACCTTCACAGCCAACAGCAATTCTAGGCTGTATATGGGATCCGTAAATGTGATGCTAGGCGAGAAGAAATATCCCAATTGTTTGTTTTTTGTGCATCTCCCCAAACCATACATATACTCCAGCCTCATTCCCAGAGCAAGGCATCATGGGTATGCAAATCTTTATGCAAATCAGGCTAATAAATCTTCGCCAAAACAGAAATCACCTTTTCAACAGCTGGCACCAATGTCACTCGATGGCCAGGCAATGGTGCACGCTACACCTTCTCTCCATGAGAGCCTGGCACCTCACCTTCTACAATGTGCCCAGCCCCACTGGATCCAGTGTGAGATTCTAGGGTTACAGTATAGGAGGCAGTATAGCGTAGTGGTTAAGGGCTGAGCTGCAAACCTGGAGACCTGGGTTTCAATCCCATCAGCCCCCACTTGCACACTGTGTGATCCTGAGCAAGTCACTTACCTTCCTTGTGCTCCTAGGTCATACCTGAAAACAAGTTCCGACTTAGTGTGCCTTTACTGGTTAAACAATTTCCCCTTCCCCCCTCCCCTTACAGACAGACCCTTGCCTCCCTGTTGGTAGCTCAACACTCACAAAAACAGACAATGATAGCAGAAAAAGACCAATGGTCCATACGGTTTGCCCATAACACCCTATCAGTGTCAGTGGCTCAGTAGGTAGCACACTCACCTCTGAGGCCAGGAGATCAGAGGACTGTGGGTTCAGTTCCCACATCTGGCACTTGGGTTACTATCCCAGTACTAACACTGTAGTGCAGCATGAGAGGGGTGCTGCACTTCTGAGTTGCCGTCCTTCGGATGAGACGTTAAACAGAGGTCCCATCTGCCTGGATTGGTGGTAGTTCAGGTGGATGTTAAAGATCCCATGGCACTTATCGAAAAGAGTAGGGTAATTTCCCTGGTGTCCTGGCCAAATTTCCCTTATTCACTAAAAAAAAAAAATACCACCAACAGCTTAATCTAGTTCAAGGTCAGTTGGAATTCATCTGTATCCCCCTCCCCCGGGTCGTGCCTGAAAATAGGCAGGATTCATCTGGTGCACTTACCCGGTCAACAAAAACTAAATAAAAATAAATAAATAAATAAATAAAATACCCCAAGACCATTTGTCAATATGTTTTTTTTCTCTACACTATCCACCCCCTTGCTCCCTTTTTCACTATTACCTCCAGAGTAACTACTAAGTCCTGAACTCTGTGCTTGGAACCATTAATAGTTTTGGCACCCACCACCTCCACTGGCAGACCATTCCATGGATAAACCACACTCTCTGTAAAATAAAAACTTTCTAGCATCCCTCCTCAACCTCCTCCCACCCCCGTCAGCTTCCACTCGTGTCCTTGTGTTCTAGACTCGCTACTCCTGTTGGATAGTTACTTCCAGTTCACCGTCTTCATTTTTTTCAGGAACTTGAAGGTCTCCATCACATCACCCCCTCTCATCTGATCTCGAGTGAGTACATGTTCAGTGCCATTAACTGATCCTCATCGGATCTGCTTTGCTGGCCCTGAGCCATTTTGATTACCCTACACGGCACCACTGTCTCCAGTCTGTCTTTGTCCTTCCTTAGGTATGAATTCCAGAACTGGGCACAGCACCCCAGGTGTGGCCTTATCAGTGATCTATAGAGAAGCAGCAACACTGCTTTCCTCCTGCTGTCAAAACCCCTCCCGATGCATTCCTGCATATTGTTTGCATTACTGTAGGCCTTGTTACAATGGCTAGATAACAGCCACTGACGCCTTCAGAAGAACCTTGAAAAATATAGTATCTGGACAAAATTCAGCTTATAAGTCCCATTAGCTCAGCATGTCTTCTCCCCATTACTTAGTACTGAGGCCATCTGCATGAAGACAGGATCTTTGTTCCCTTAGCGTTCATTAGTTCCTATTGCTTATTCCCAATCTGATGTCATAATACTCTGCTGACGACATCATAATTATCCCCATGGCAACTGACTGATGTCATAAGGGAGCTTTATGATTTTAAGTAGGGAATAAGTTGTAAGGACAGAAGAACTCTAAGGGATAAAGACTTGTTTTTTGTGGGAACATCTTCATTAACAAATAAGGAGAAAGAAAAATGTATAGAAGGTGAATGAAATGTTTGCTTACTTTTTAAAATCGCAAACATAGCAAAAATAAAACTCATGCGAACATTTTCTAGACTACAGTATAAACTGGATTGTGTCTAATTATGTTTTGCAAAGTTTTCCCGGAGGCGTCAGTAGCTCAGTATGATGACTCATACAATACTCCGTTTGGGGGTTCTTGTTCCCTATGTGCATCACCCTGCACGTTCTGGCACTGAAATACTGTTGCCAAACCTTGGACCACCTCTCCAATTTTTGCAAGTCCGTCGCATTTCCCTTACCCCCACCTCACCATCTACCCTAACACAGAGCTTAGTGTAATCGGTGAAGAGACCCATCTTGCCCTGAATTCTCTCTATGTTGCTGATGAACATACTGAAAAGATCTAGACCCAGGCTAGATCCAGGTGACATCCCACTGGTGACCTCCCTCTCCTCAGATCTTACTTCACCTACCACTACCCTCTGATGTCTCCCTTCCAACCAGCTTCCCACTCATCTATGTCCTTCACTGCACTAAGATCCTCTGGCTTCTTCAGTACCTTCTGTGAGGTACCAAGTCAAAAGACTTGTCAAAGTCAAGGACATAGACAGGATAGAGGCAGTCCAGAGGAGGGCAACTAAAATGGTGCAGGGTCTGCAAGAGAAGCCATATGCGGAAAGACTAAAGGAGCTCAATATGTATACCCTTGAGGAAAGGAGGGAGAGGGGGGACATGATAAAAACTTTTAAGTACCTCAGTGGAATCAACAAAGTCCAAGAGGGTAGCATCTTTCAGAAAAAGAGATGTGCAAGAACAAGGGGACACAATTTAAAGATGGGGGTGGCAGTTCAGGGGCAATGTGAGGAAGTATTTTTTCACAGAGAGGGTGGTGGATGCATGGAACAGCCTTCCTGAGGAGGTTGTGGTGTCTAAAACTGTGGGAGGATTCAAGAATACATGGGACAGACATAAGGCAATTCTTGTGGGGGGTAGGAAGAAATAGGCTGTTGGTTAACTAGGATCTACAGCTTATCCAGTAGCTAGGGAAATAGGCAGACTAGGTGGGCCAAGCGGTCCTTATCTGCCATCAAAGTCTATGTTTCTATGTTTCACAGGCACAGGACCTGACGGATGCCACCAACGGGTGTCAGAATCTGTGACTCCATCAGACTGTAATCATCTATTTGTGCACTACATTTTTAATTGTGTCTGCTTTCATACTGTATACTTGTTCTTTACTAATGTTCTCCGAACAGGTCCCCCCCACCAAAGTCGCACCTGGAAATGAGCTTTGGCTCAGCATATCTTTCCTTGTAAACAAATTCTAACAGATAAGTATTCCTGCCCACATACTTCCTTCCCTCAGGCCACCAGGAGACGGCAGAGTCACAGTAAGAGAAAACCCATCCTCTCAGAGGACAAAGGCATCTGAAACAGATGGTCTCTATGACCTGAACTGAGACAGCCCAAGCTTGGGACGTGAACCCAGGCTTTCAGCACAGCAAGCTGCAAGGTTCGCCAACTAGCCATTGGACGGACTCTAGTTGTATCCTTTTACAATAAACCTTTTGTCAAAACCAGCTTCTAAAAGCAGTGTGCTGACAGGTCAGGCAAACATGTTTTATGTTAGCAGTAACACCCAACATGGTGTGGGGGTACTGGTGGATACCTGCATGTCAGGGGATGTGATGAGGCATGACGCCGCAGGTGGAGGAGGGCCTTACAGCTTTCAACCCATTTTACCCACTAGCACCATATGGTGTCAGAGCCATCCATTGCTTAACCTGACCCAAAATGGCGGCATCAGATAGAATTAGTTAATTCAAAAAAGATGATACACACGGCTCTCTCCAGTAAATATTATTTTATATAATAATCATTAAAAAGCACATATTATGTGCGGTTTGAAAAGTCAAATACAGCATTTTAGTCACAAAGTACTAACAGATTCTCTATGTGCTCACAGAGTAAAGTGCTCAGTGTGAAATACAATCTCATTCAACAGACAAGGAAAAGTGGCACGTAACCTGCAGTGATACCTAAACAGCCTGAAAAAAAAAAACAAACCCACTGTGAGTCCAACACAAACTCCCCTACACACCAAGGTATTTACAGTCCCTGGAAGCATGGGTATTCACAATATATCACACACAAAGGGTCTTATTGTGCTTAGATAATGAGATGGGCAAATTAAAAATAAAATTGCTAGAAGATAAAAAATATACAAAAATATAACAAAATACTGCTTAGAAAATGTCAAATAGTCCCTCCACAGAGGATTTCTACCCAGTCATCTGCAATTTTACACATTCAATATAAGGTGTGTGTGTTTGTTTACCATGAATATAAGAAGTCAATACACTGCAATATTCCTTTAGCAGTACAGCACCTCTCCCACACCCCCAAAGAACACACAAACGTGACATGTTAACATGCAGTGCATGAATTCAAACATCTGCAGTATCTAGTGGTATACATTTACACAGACACACAATGGGCTTCCGATGGAGCCAGAGCCTCAATTCTATCTGTGGCAGGGTTATGAGAGATTTTTCTGTCAAGTTGGCTAAGATATTAATGAGGAGGGTTTTCATGGGCAAAGAAACACCAGAAATGAAAACTCTGAATAGTGCTCAGTTTTGTTACATTTGTTTGTGTGTATAAGGAGGGGATCATGAGTGGAAAACTAAAATAGGTTACTCACCTGTAACAGTAGTTCTAGGAGTGGTATATGTTGTTCATCCACACTCTTTGGCATGTCCCCTTCCACATTAAGATGAACAGTAAGTCTTCAAGCTGGCTCCTCCCACCCACGCGGGTGGTATATACCTCAGCTCAGCCCCATGACGCCAGATCTTAGCCCGCTGGAAGCCAGGGAGGTTGGGTCCGTGTGGATGGACAACATATACCACTCCTAGAACTACTGTTACAGGTGAGTAACCTGTTTTTCTAGGATCATGGATACGTTATTTATTCACACTCTTTGGCAGACTCCTAGCAGTTCTCCAGGAGGAGGGAGGGAGGAAAGGTGCACACCCCCTACTCAGGGGACAGAGATTGGAGAACTGAGGCCCCAGAATCAGCATCCCGGCGTGACTCAAGGTCGATGTGGTAGTGCATGAAGAAGATGTTTCCTGACTTCCAGGCAGCAGCCTGGCAGATTTCCTGGATAGGGATGTCCCTGGAAGCAGCCACCGATGCAGCAGTATAGCAAGTAGAATGAGCTCTTATCCCTCTGAGAGGCTCCTTACCCGCCAAATCGTAGCACAGACCTATGCATGATGTGATCCATCTTGCAATAGTCTCTTTTGCTTCAGGTCTGCCAGAAGCGGCTTCAGCGTAGATGACAAACAGCTGGCGAACCTCTCCCTGAATTTTCGCCATTCTTTCCTTGTAATAGGAGAGGGCTCGTCTCAGGTCCAAGGTATGGAGCCTATACTCGGCCTGCGAGGTGTAATTAGGGTAGTATACCGGCAGAGTCAACACCTGGTTAAGGTGAAACTCTGACACCACCTTCGGAAGGAATTTCGGGTTGGGGCGTAAGACAACCTTGTCCCTGTGGAAGACCAGATAAGGGGAGTCCACCGAAAGCTGTGTGGTCAGGAAGGAGCCCTTACAGTTGCTGGTACTCCCTGCCTAAATAAATTTCACTTTGTATGCACTTGGAATTATCTTGGATTTTATTTGGACCTGCAGTAGGGGACCCAAGTGACACCACTTTCTGGATCCGAGTCCACCAAAAGCACCTGGAGCTCCCCTGTCCTTCTGGCAGACATGTTGGCCACCAGGAAGGCCATCTTCCATGACAAGTATGACAAGGCACACTTGTGTATTGGTTCGAATGGCTTGCCCATGAGCTTTGCCAGTACCAGCAGTAGATCCTACAGAGGTGGGAGTTCATGCACTGGGAGGATATGTGATCCAGGCCTTTGAAAAGCGCCTGACCACCGTCTCCTGCACCACCGTTGACTGACCAGCCCACGCACGGTAAGCAGAGATGGCTGCCAGGTGCACCCTAAGGGTTGATGACCGAAGACCCCCTTTGGAGAGAGACCAAAGGTAGTCGAGAATGTTAGCCACTGGGCAGGACAGAGGGTCCAGGACCTTGGCCTGACACCAAATGGAAAACCATTTCCATTTGAAAGCATAACATTTCCTGGTCGATTCCTTTCTGGATGCCTCCACCATGGTGTAGACATCTTCGGAAAGAACCAAAGTCTGGAACTCTAGCCGCGCAGGTACCAGGCTGTGAGGTGCAGGGATTGAAGGTCCGGATGGAATACCTTCCCCTGATTGAGAGATACCAGGTCCGGGCATGCTGGAAGCCGTTCCGGGGGCCTGCAGCTGAAGCTGAGGAGATCTGGATACCAGAAGTGGCGCGGCCAGTCTGGGGCTACCAGGATCACCTTCGCCTTTTTCCTCCTCACCTTGAGGAACACCTTGTGGATCAAGGGAAATGGAGGTAAGGCACAGAGGAGGCCTGGGGTCCACGGCCTCGAGAAGGCATCCCTCTGCAGTGAGTCCTGCTGAGCAGGGTGGGCATGAAACAGCCTCAGCTTGGTGTTTTCCCTGGAGGCAAACAGGTCCACCATCAGTTTGCCCCAATGGGAGATCAGGCTGCAAGCTACCTCTGGATGGAGAGACCACTCGTAGGATGTCTGGCCTAAGTGGCTGAGAGCATCCACAAGATGGTTTGAGGCTCCTGCCACATGGATGGCTAGGAGATCTGCCTCCATTCGGCTCACGAGGGTCCAGATGAAGAGTGCCTCCCTGCACAGCATACGGGAGTACGTGCTGCCCTGTTTGTTGAGGTAGTACATGGTCATGGTATTGTCCATCTGGACTTGAACCACTTGACCCTGGAGCTGAGGAGCGAAAGCTGGCAATGCCAGTCTGACTGCTCTGAGCACCAACAGGTTTATGTGGCATCGGGACTCCTCAGGGGTCCAGAGTCTGTGGGCCCTTCTGTCCCCCATGTGGTCTCCCCAGCCCATAAGAAAGTCATCGGTCATTGGTGAATGTCCCATATCTTCTGGGTTACAGTGATCAGCTGGTTGAACTGAGTATGGCGCTGAGTCCACTGGGCGGCCAACTCCCATTGGAGGGCGTGCATGTGCAACCAGGCCCAATGGACCACTGAGGTGCACGCTGCCATGTAACCCAGAAGGTGCATAAAGTCCTGGGCAGGGTGCAATTGCCCAACCAGAAATGATTGAGCAAAGAAGGAAAGAACCTCCGCCCTGTCCACCGGAAGCCAAGCTCTGGCTTGACAAGAGTCGAGCTCTGCCCCAGTGAAGCCCAACACCTAAGAAGGCACAAGTTCCAACTTGGCCTCGTTGATCAGGAGGCCGGGTTGGGAGCAGGTCTGGAGGGCCAGGTCCCTGAACCTCTCCATCTCCTGTTGGATGGAACCTGCTAGGAGCCAATCGTAGAGGTAAGGATAAATCCTGATGCACCCCCCCCCCCGAGATGGGCCGCCACCACTGCAATGCATTTGATGAAGACCCATGGGGCCTATGTCAGGCCGAAAGGCATGGCTCGGAACTCGTACAGGGTCCCTTCAACCCTGAAGCGGAGGAACCGCTGATAGGATGGATGGATTGGGATGTGAAAGAATGCGTCCTGCAGATCCAGTGAACAGAACCACATGTTTTGCTTCAACGGTGGTATGATCTGGGACAGAGTATCCATCCGAAAGGTGTGTGACCTGAGATATTGATTCAGGTCGTGCATATCTAGAATGGGCTGCCAGCCCCCCTGTCCGCTTGGGCACCAGGAAGTACCTGGAGATAAAGCCTGGGTCTGCAGGAGGATCCGCAACTGGAGCTACTGCCTCCTTGAGAAGGAGCTGAATGATGTCATCTCGGACAGCTGACTGGGTCTGAGCACATACTCTTTCCTCCAGAGGGGTGCGGGCTCGGCTTGGAGGGTACTGCTTGAATTCCAAAGGCAGTCCCTGATAGACCACTTCAAGAACCCACCTGTTCGAAGTGACAACGGACCAGGCGGAAAGGAAGTAGTAGAGCCGGCCCCCCACTGGAGGACCCAGAGCTGAGGTGACGGGAGAGGGGTTGACAGCCCCCCACCCCATCACTGAGCAGGCTTGGATCAGGGTGGCTCCAAGACCTGAACCTCAGCCTCCTTTATGGGCCTGTTGGGGGCCGGGCTTGGGCTGGGGACGCCATGCTTTAGCCTGCTGCTGTTGCTGGTGTCCACCTTGAAAGGAGGACTGCTGAGCCGCAGGGGAAGAATGCCGAAAAGGCTTCTTTTTCTTCTGCTGGTTCTTGCCTGATGAGCTCTTGGCAGAAGTAGCGTCCAAGGTGGCACTGGACTGCTCAATGCGCTGAAGGTGACCAGCCACTCCTGGGACGAACTGGTCTGTCCCAAGGAAGGGCACATCAGCTAGTTTGTGCTGGGTATCTTCCGGGAAGGAGGAGAGCCTCAGCTAAGCCCTGCGACGAGAGGCAACTGCGGCTGCCATCGAACGGGCACTAGAATCCCCAATGTCTAGGGCTATCTGAAGCTGCTGTTTGGCGACAGCTCGGCCCAGATCCCAGACCTGCTTGACCATGGTCTGCATGTCCGCGGGGAGATGTGGGAGGACTTCATCCAGCGACACTAGGAAGGCATGAGAGAAGCGTGCCATGATGATGGCCGAACTTGCCTGACGAAGGCCCAAGAAGGAAGCCGCATAGATCTTCCTGGCTGAATGGTCCAAGAGCTTGGACTCTTTTTCAGGAGGTCGGTCAGTGTCTGCAGAACTGCCAGTACACCTGAACACAGAGGTGGTCACCAGGCTCTCGACCGAAGGGTGCTCTGTGAACCCCGCAAGGGACCCCATGGGCACCGCATACTTGCGGGCCATGCAGGAAGACAGAGCTGGACAAGAGGCGGGGTGCTGCCAAAGTTCTAGGGCTGGACCAATAATAGCCTCAGTCACAGGAAAGACCTCCATCGGGGTATCACCTCTCTTAAGGATATCCATGAGAGGGTACTCTGCCTTTTTCTGGATTGCCTCCAGGGTCCTCCCTGTAGACTCAGAGATGAGGCGGAGAATGCCCTGAAAAGAAGAAGGACCTTCCTCCGTCTCTAAGCCAATGGTTGATTCATCATCACCTGGATGAGGATGCAAGCTGGTGATGTCCGAATCTGAGGAATCAGGGTATAATGGCCAACCACCCAGGTCACCTTTGACTTACCGAGGGCGGTCCGGGGCGACTGTGACCGACAAACGCTGAGGAAGCCCAGTGTCTGGTCTGTATTCCCTGGAAGGAGCCCCTCCCACAGGCTGTTTGGGCGGTGGTTCCACCACAATTGGTGGAGAGACCGTTTTAGGCCGAACTGGTGGTTTAACTGGCTCCGAGGGCTGGGGAACAGACTTAATCACCTTCAAAGAAGTCTGCTTCGGCCTAGAAGGCGAAAGCCAGGTAACTGCTAGTGTGGAAGCCGGAGTTGGCTTGTGCCCGGTCAAAATCAGCTGTTGTCACATGAGGTCCCTCAGTGCGGGCGAGTTCCTACCGAGCCTCTCCTCATCTGAGCATGACGAGGACGACCAATGGCGTCGCCTCCTTTTAGAGCCTTTATGGCTCCTCCTCGGCCTGTCGGTCAAGGAGGTCCGAGCCCTTGATCAAGATCAGACGGGCCAACTCGGTCACTCGAGAGACACCGGGGAGACCATTGATTTCCTGGGATCAGGGACCACTTCTTCAATGG
Organism: Neoceratodus forsteri; assembly: GCA_016271365.2. NCBI lineage: Eukaryota > Metazoa > Chordata > Ceratodontiformes > Ceratodontidae > Neoceratodus > Neoceratodus forsteri. The sequence goes on along the minus strand of CM028131.1, from coordinate 149,728,547 downwards.
GAGTCCCAGCAGGCTGGGTCTCGTCATCTGGGAAGACCAAGTTAGGGGTTCGATCGAGGGAATCATCGACCAGAGTCAGTGATATCGGATTGATCACGATTTCAACAGAGTCGATCAACAATTTGGTCGACTGACCATATGGCACAGCCAAAAAGCCAGCACCCGAAGAAGTGATCGACAGAGGTCGAGACCGCATGCTAATAGAATCGAGATCTCTCCCGCTCCAAAGAATGTCTCCATCAAGACAAAGACTATCCCGGATCCTTCTCCCACTTACAGGATCGAGAGGAGTGCAAGCCCACAGGCGCCTCTCCCTTGGCCGGGAGAGACTGGCACAACTCTCGGAAGGAACCCGAGAAGGTGAAGCCCAGGTTGAGTGGAATGAAGAAGCTCTGAGAGGTCTCTGCAGCACGAGCCGCTTCCTCCTCGAATGCTTGCATGTGTTCCAACTGCTTGGCGGATCCCGCAGCCGCGGAAACTGCCCACCGAGCTTCCTGGATATCACCGAGGGTTTCATTATCTCGGTCTCCCAGCTTCAGGCGCTGAGATGGTCACCGAGAACATTGGGATGAAAGCGAGACATCGCATTCCGAGTGTCCTGATCGACACAGAGGCAATAGATGCACACAGTGTGGGGAGCGATGCGCGACATTTTCTGGCTGCAAGGACACAGGCGAAATCAGGGGAAGACTCATCTTCCGTAGTCGAAGCGGTAAACTTGCAATAATGCGTGAACAATGCAAATTTTGAATAACCAAAGGTTTGAAAGCCAGGGCCTACAAAATGCATGAGCACGAGGGAGGCAACCTGAATCTACCAGTGGAAAGGAAGATCTGGCATCATGGGCGGAGCTGAAGTATATACCACCTGGGTGGGTGGGTGGGAGGAGCCAGCTTGAAGACTTCCTGTCCATCTTAAAGTGGAAGGGGACATGCCAAAGAGTATGGATGTACAACATATCCACACTCCTAGAACATTCAATTATATATATTTTCTTTGCAAAACACTCCATTAATGCACCATTTAGGATTAACACTATAGCCACAAAAGTAGGAAAATGTGGCTTTATGGGTGCAGTTTTCATTGGGGTTGTCAGCCCTAAAGCTCATCCCATTCTATATACTCCAGAAACATACATAACTAATGTGGTGAGTTTTAAGGATGACAACACCAAGGAAGACTGCATTCCTAAAGCCACAATTCCCTACTTTTGTGGCTGTAGTCTTAACCATAAATCGTGCATTAAGAGTTTTTGGCAAAAAAAGTCCTTACTTTTTGAGATAGTATAATCATATCCTCATTTGCCTCCATAGATGTTGTAGCAAAACAACAACCAAACTGTCAGCACAGCCTTCTTATTACCCCCAACTCATGAACCCAGTACTGAAAATTTTAAAATTCCCACCATCGGAACATGATTACGTGCCACAGGTGCGAAAACACAGTTTCGGCAGGATTTGAAAAATGACAGCTGTCACTTTCATGAGGTGGTGTAAAAGATGGTTATGTTGTCAATTTGAGTCATATATATATATATATATATATATATATATATATACACACACACACACACACACACACACACACACCTTTTTTATTATTATTAACTTGAGGGAGTTTTATTTTAGGGCCTAGTTGAATGTTTTTAAGTATGAGTAAAGGTAGAAGCCATGTTTATGATGAAAATCAGGAATGAGTAAAGTGACTCAATTCTGTATGTGATTTGTCCAAAGTACAGCTCATATGGTTGGACTTTTTTTTTTTTTTTTAAACATGGCAGTATTAGTACATAAACATATGCCAATGGAATGGAAACAGTAAATCAGAATAGAATACTTCACTTACACCCGTTTTCTAGTAAGCATTAATCCCTGACAGAGGAGGGCTCTACTAGGAATTAATGCCTGTTTGGGGGCAACAACCAGGCATTAATCCGTAGTAGAGCCAGACTCTGGAGGATTAATGCTCTTGTAACATGGGCACTGTGGTAGTAGATAGTGTTGCATTATTAACTGTCATATGTTATACAGAAAGATATACAGACTGTTGAAGAAATTATTTTCAATAAAAATACTGAGCACTTCTGATTTTGTGGCAGCCATATTTATTTATATGGTGGTGTTTTTGTTCATAAATATTTAGAGGTTTGTCACTGAAAGGCAACACATTGATTAGTCGAATGGTGTGTTTTGATTTAATAACTATGCGTGTAAAATCTTTTTATTTCACTCGTTATATTGTGTTATCGCTGTCCATTGCTAATAGTTGTATGCAATAGGATCTACTTTGCATATTTCTACAATGTCGGCGGTCCGCACATTGCTTTGGTCCACATGCGGTGCTCGCTCTACAATGTCGCCTACTAGCCGTATTTTATGGATTGAGGCAAGGAGTGATGCGAATTATTCGTGATACCTCATATTTGCAGCCACAGTTCTCTATCTGATGTGTCTGCTTCGGTTTTTGTATCCACGTGCAAGCAACAGTGTTCATCAGGTGGCTGGGCGGGACATGTTAATCTGTCACTTGTGAAAGCCCATTCTGGTTAGTGGTTTACAGTTGCTACTGCAGTGCCAGGCATTATTGTATGCGAATTTGTGCTTCACTGGATGTCTGAGGGATAGCAGCAGTGGGCATTACTGCGGGATTAATACTCGCTTGGTTTTGATCAGCTGATGCGTTTCATCGAATCAGAATGCTCTCTTTCCATTCTTATTAGTTACCATGTTACAATGGCTAGTAAATGCTTACAGAATGTTCCAGTAAATGACATTCCATCAATTGCCATGGTCACCACACAGCAACAAGCAACATTTAAAAAATTATAAAAGTTTTACACAATTTAAAAAGGAAACAAAGTTTAAAACAGTAACAAAAAGACTCAGGCCCCAACTCCTGCCCGACACTGTAATCCAAAGAAAGGTACCAGTCTTCAAATTAAGTGAATCCTGAGCAATGAGACCTAGAGTTATCTGATCTATTGTTTGGTGGTTGTGTGGGGACTAAGTTTTGTAGCACTAGCTCTGACACAGAGATAAGTGAACTCCTGGCGGGGGAAAAGATTACAGACTGGAAACAGCAAAACCTGTGCTCCTAAACAGAAACTTGTGGCTTCGACAGATCCCAGGAATGATCGCTAATAAGAAATGGAAGTGCTTGAATGAACTGTAATGGTTGTCAGACAAGAAACCTAAGCACTCAGGAGCTGAGCTGAATGGGAACCACTGAAATTCTCTAGCAGACTTCATAGTACATGTGCGCTTGGCTGCCTGTCCAGGTGCAGCATAATTTAACCCCCGGCGAATGTTAGTGCTGAACCACAGAACTTGCCACCATCTGTTAAATAAAATTAGCATAATGACAGATTATCTGACGCATTACATTTAACTGGTATAATATTAACTCCTCAAGACTTGTACGTGGGGAGGGGGAGAGAATCTCCGTCTAGTGATAATTCTCTAGTTTGTGACATCACAATCAATTTCTTCAGCAAGAGAGGATTGTTTGTGTAGCCAGGTGTAGACAACACGCCCGAGCAAATTAAGTCTAGGGGCAGTTTTTATGATAATGTGCACTTGAGGGAGGCGTCACATATAGTGAATACGTCAAAATGTAGCTGAAAAACAAAGTCAACAAAAATGTTGAGTTGTACTGGGAGGGGTTTCGACAGCAGGAGAAAGGAATTATGTCCCATGTATAGGTCACTGGTAAGGCCCCATCTGGAGTACTGTGCCAAGTTCTGGTGTCAACAACAGAGAAAGGACATTGACAGACTGGAGTCAGTAAAGCCAAGGGTCACCAAGATGATTCAGGGGCAATAGTGCAGATCCTATGAGGAGTGCTAGGGCGCTGAACATGTACTTGCCGGAGGCTGGAAGACAGGGTGACATGCTAGAGACCTACAAGTTCCTAAGAGGAAAGGAGTGGACAGGGAGGGCCTATTCAACAGTAATGGGGGAGGCAGTAATAAAGGGGCATGAATGGAAGCTGGTTGGGGGAGGTTCAGCAGGGATATGAGGAAGTTTTACTTCATGGAGATGGTGGTGAAACTGTTGAACAGCCTACCTGCAGAGGTGGTGAATGCAGGGACCATAAATGGGTTCAGGTACAGCTGGGGCAGGGTATGGGGTGACTCTTCCACCAAGGGGAACTAGGGAGGTGGGGGATCCACGGGGAAGGGTGGGGGTAGAAACCCCATCAGGACAATAAGTCACAAGGGTGAGGTAGGGACACCTATTCCGGCAGATCAGATGGACCATTGGTCACTTTCTGCCGGCAGCATCTATGTTTCTATATGCCTCTACAAACTGCTTTTGCAAAGTCAGGAGCTCATTAAGAAGCTAATGATTTTATACAATTCGCACAAAAGTATTTCAGAAGTGGTAGCCTGTCAGCACAGTGGAAGGGCAACCACTCATGATGCAGGTGACCCGGGGTTGGGAAAAAGCCAGATCCATCGGGGGCTGGCTGGGGGTGGGTACTGAACATCCCAGAGGACTCCTCTGGGGAGGGAGGGTAGAAGGCGTCACTGCCACACAGCCACCCAAGTGACTAGCAGTGCAGTCAGAGCAGCTTGTGAAGAGGGTGGATGCCATGTGCAGCCATGCATATGCATGAGAATGTGCACATGATGCCCTAGCTGCTGGTGTCCAAGTGTAAGGGCGCAATGGTGTAAACACCCCAAAGTGTGCAGGATGACACCCAGCGCTCTCAGGCCTTGCCTCCTAACTAGCCACTCCACCCCACTGCACTAGAGGACTGGAGGGAGGCTGCTGAACAACCCCCTCGAAGAAACCACCACAGGGCAGGAGCCTCACGGCGCACTGTGAGACATAAAAACATAGAAGGTGACAGCAGATAAGGACCGTGAGGTCCACCTAGTCTGATCCTTTTCCCTACCTAATGTACTACCGCAGACTCTAGCTGATCTGTAGTTTACCCTCTCTTCCCTATTGATAGAGTACTCTTATGTCTATCCCATGAATTCCCCTACCTTTTTTGCCCCCACCACCTCCACGGGGAGGCTGTTCCAAGCATCCACTACTCTTTCTGTGAAAAAGTCCTTCCTCAGGTTGTCCCTGAGCCTACCCCTTCTAGTCTCATATCATGCCCCCTTGTTCTTGTACACCTTTTTTTCTGAAAGATGCTACCCTCCTGTGTCTTGTCTATACCCCGAGATACTTGACTATCTCTATCATAACCCCTCTCCTCCAGAGAATACATATTGAGGTCCTCTAGTCTTTCCTCATATGAATTTTGGTGTAGTGCACCATTTTTGTTGTCCTTCTCCGGACTGCCTCTATTCTGTTTATGTCCTTCCGGAGATACGGCCTCCAGAACTGGACACAGTACTCCAGATGAAGTCTCACTAGTGATCTGCACAGTGGCATAACCACCTCCTTTTTTCTGCTGGTGATACTTCCCCCTATGCACCCTAGCATCCCACTGGCTCTCCCCACAGCCTTCTCACATTGTTTGGTTACCTTTAGGTAATCAGATATGATTACCCCCAGGTTCCTTTCTTGATTGGTGGCTGTCAGTACCTCCCCCAACGGACTTTTGTGCCCCAAATGCATGATGTTTCACTTCTTTGCACTGAAACTTAGCTGCCAGACTCTTGACCACTCCTCAAGCATGTTTAGGTGCTTTCTCACCTCCCAGTGTCGACCCTGTTGCAGATCTTAGTGTCATCTGTAAAGAGGCATACCTTCCCGTCCAGCCCCTTTGCAATGTTGCTTATAAAGCCACTAAAGAGGACTGGCCCCAGCACGGATCCCGGTAGCACCCGCTGGTCACCCCCCTCTCCTCGGATTGAACACCATTTACCACCACTTTTTGTGTCCTGTCACTCAACCAGTTTCTGACCTAGTTTACCACCTTGAGGCCCACTCCCAGGATGCCCAACTTTATTTACCAACCTCCTATGTGGGACAGTGTTGAAGGCCTTGCTGAAATCTAGGTAGGCCACATCCACCGCCCCTCCCTGATCTACCTCCCTGGTCACCCAGTCAAAGAAATCTACCAGATGTGTTTGACAAGATCTTCTTGCTGTGAATCCTGCTACCTCTGATCCTGTGCTCCACTGGATTCAAGAAATATAGTCCTTTGCTTTAGCAGTGACACCATTAATTTCCCCACCACTGATGTCAGGCTGACTGGCCTGTAGTTGGCAGACCCCTCCCTGTTCCTGATTTTGTGGAGAGGGACTACATTCACCCTCCTCCAGTCCCCTGGAACCACCCCTGCCTCTACTGATTTGCTGAACAGGGCAGTTAGTGGTGCTTTGGCGAAAAAAATTTCTAGAAATGGCAAAGTTATGAAATACATTATACGGCACTTACATTGATTCCTCAGTTCACAATTCGGCTTTGAAGACTACAGATGTGTCTTGGTCCACAAAAGATGACAGCCTATGGTAGTAAGTATAGGATAAGGGTGTGGGTGGTGGATGTTCAGTGGGAGGGTTGGGATGGAGGAGGGGAACGGCAAGGGACGGTTTTCCTTTTTTCAGGTAAAAAAAAAAAAAGATGTTGGAGGACGGTTTTCTTTTTACAGGATAAAATTAAATAAATATTTCAGGACACTGGGGGGTGGGCTTCCCAGTGTCCCACACTGCTGGGCGGGGGCTCTAAATGCCGACACGGGGATTAGGCACCCCAATGTCAGCTTTTTAATAAAAATAAAAAAAAAAGTTGTGGGATCATCCAACACCGGGGGGTGGGCATCCCAGTGTTGGATTATATAAATATCAATAAATAAATAAACCAGGGACTAGGGGATGGTAGTCAGAGGGTGGGGGCGTGCCACTAGACATCAGGGAATATATAATTAATATGGGGGACAGTGATGGGGGGGGGTGAGGGGTGCCACTATACAGCAGGGAAGTGGCCGCTCCACAACTCACAGTGCAGCCAGCAGCAGTAGTTCAGCTGTGGCTGCAGAGCTAAAGAAAATCTGCTGTTCTCATACTCAGAACATGGCGGTAGGCTCCTCTTGCTAACCTGGGCACCTGGGATTTTGGGTGCCCAGAAAAAGTATTTCTGGCACTAATTGTGAAAAACAAGCTCCAGAATCTAGCTAAACTGAACCCATTTAGCTAAGTTCTGGTGTTTGATTTGTAAAATGATATTTGTATGTGTTTTCCACACATTTTAGTTTCTGGGGGAAAAAAAAAAGATGGTGGCTGACGAAAAAGGATTTTTCTCTCACAGAAAAGGAACAGATCTCTTGAGACAGAATCCTTTTTCACGAGATCAAATCCTTTGTCGAACTTTCTCCCTCTATCCTGAAAAGTGATCTTCCCATTGAAAACAATGGGAAATGAAAAACCGAATAACTTTGCAACAGACTAATATTTTTCCACAAAACAATCGCACGTCTGTTCTGTTAACCAAGCCATTTCCACCATAAAAATTAAAATCACACCAAAACTTCACATCATCTGGACGCAATGCGATGAGGAAAAAACTGCAAAAAAAAAAATGGCAACTTTGAGACGTTTTTACCATCTGGATCTCAGAATCTGCACATCCAACTGGAACAAAACTTGCCACACCAGGCGATCTACCCCAAGGGACAGCGCATACCAAATTCTGAGTAAATCTAGTTATCGGTTGCAAAGTTATTAAAGTTCAAAATTTGAGGTTTAACATTAAACATGCTACTCAAGCCAAACTATAGGGGCGTGACCGCGCCCATTATATACACACATATATATACACACACACACACACACACACACATACACATACACATTTATATATATAGATATACACACACATACATACATACACACACACATATAAATCCTCTGCAAAAAACTACATTAATGCACCATTAGGGTTAAAGTGATAAAAGTAGGGAAATAATACTTTCTCAAAAAGTAAGGAAATTCTCTGCAAAAAACTATGTTAATGCACCATTAGGGTTAAAGTATCAAACGTAGGGAAATGCAGCCTTAGGGTTCATAAGTCTAAGACTCCACCCTGTTTACAGGAACCGATCTGAGGGTGTGCCTTGGGGTTGTGAACCCTAATGCTCACCCCATTCCATGAGTAAGTAAGGTAAGACAGGTACAGTATAGGAGAATAGAGTGAGCATTAGGGCTCACAACCCCAAGGCACACCCCTCAGGCCTGTTCCTACATACAGGGTGAGGGTGGGGTCTTAGACTTGTTTTGCAGTAATAGAGAATCCTTTTTCGCAAACTGCAGAAAAGGATCCTGTTTCGTGGTAAAAGATTTCCGTGATTTGTGGTAAAACACTTTTCTGGACATTTTTTTTTAAACTGACCCTGGAATCCAATTCCTTGAGCGCCGATTAGGTAAATACAACTATTGGTGTTTACCAAATCCCTCTATTTTTAAAATGTAAATTTGTTTGCCTTGCTAAGCAAAAACAAAATGTTGGCAGTACGAACTAGGATTCCACATTTACGAACTAGGATTCTGCATTTGCTATCAAGAATCCTAGTTTCAGCCTGACATTTAACTTTTCACATAGGAAATAATGGGAAACTAAAATGTAATAACTTCTGAATGGATTAATATTTTTTCACCAAACCTTCAAAGGGCACCACAATGACACAAAACCTATATCCTAAAAATTTCAGACAAAAATTCCACACAGTTTTTGTGCAATGCAGTGACAAAGAATTTGACAAAAAGTGGTAATTTACACATTTTTGGACACTCCGTATCTCCGTACCAGCACTCCGACCACAACAAAACTTGCCACGTCAAGAGATCTTTGGCCCCTGATGGCACATGAGAATCATTTGAACAGCTGCAAAGTTATTAATGTCCCACATTTTCAGTTTAACATAGAAGCGAAGATTTAACACTAATATAGGGTGCGACCGCATCCTACAATTTATATATATATATATATATATATATATATATATATACATACATACACACACACACACACACACACACACACACACACACACACACATGAAAGAAGGTTGAGAGGTACACTGGGAAGAGTCATTCTTTGTGTTCCAGCTACAGCACTTCTGAAACCCCTTTGCAAACAGAGCACAGTGCAGCGGGCACTCCAATAAGAGGAGGTTTTGCTCTACTACAAAAATGAAATGTGACAGGATTTCTCTAACTCCTTCTGAAGTGCACAAAACTCTATAGAAATAAATCCTATTTTTTCCAACACTTTAATCAGCTTTCATCCGCAAGCTGTTTCAATCACTCAGTAAAGAGACTGAGAAATGCCCATTAGTGAACTATTCCGTTCCGAGAGCCAGCATTTCACAGTTGATACCATCAAGGGTCAGGTTCATTTTAGTAGCACTCAAATACTTTCAAAGAACAAACGTCTCTCACACTGTCCATAAAATTCCCCAGCTTGTTAACTAAGTGTTCCTGATTTATGTTTGGTCCTATAGGATGTTATAGGTGAACAGTACACAGCAGAGGTTAGAGTAATGAGCCATAAAAGCTGAGCTCAGTTTATCCAGCACACCTGAGTCCGATTTCCCCCAATCTCCACTTGCATACCGTGTAATCTTGAGCAAGTCACTTAACCTTCCATTGCTCCTGGGTAGCCCTTGAAAAGAGACATTGTGCCTAGTGGGCCTTTCCCAGTTACCAAAGAATGAAAAAAAGGAAAATTCGGCTTTTGGTCAAGTTTTACTCCCCCCCATGCAGATTATTTCTGCTGCACAAACTCTAAAAATCATCCTTTGTTGGATAGGTTAGAACTTTTGTGGCTGGGTAGAAGAGGAGTAAAGGCCAATTTCAAGCCAGCATACCAGAATGAAAATTAAACAAAAGGCAAAGACACACTACTGCTGTTGATATTATTCCTTTCTTCCTTTACTCCACTTTTTTCATGGCCCACCAAGATTCCAAGACAGAACTCTATCCACCAACCAATGAATGCACAAGACAGCAACTTTGGAATAAATGCTCCTATCACCCAGCCAATACATGCATGAGGCGCTCACAGAACAACACTGATTAGTGTGAAAAAGCACTTGTGTGTCTTACAACTTTATAGAGCACACGCGTTTTTCACACTTTTCTTCAGAAGACAAGTGCCATGTTTGGTCAAACCAGTGCATCAGGAAAATGCTAAAGAACAAACACTAAAGACAACTAAAAACACACATGCTCTATGATCTAAAGTCCCAAATGTTCCTGCACTTGAGAACAAACCCCGTCTTTTCTCTTCCCCTATGGAGACATCCAGGCATCTGGTAGCTAAATGTCTTATCTGCATGTTATTAGGCTTTTACTCACAGTTCTCACTCTCAGAACTTTATGCCCCCTCCCCTGCTTGGTCTGGTTTAAACTCTGCATCGGTTTTAGTGACCCAGTGAGCCACCTCTCTTGGGCCTGAAAATGTAAACTGTCTAACTCTGCATGTGATGCAGCACCACACCAATGCTAGGAGGGAGTGCATTACACTAGGCCTGCTGAGCTGGCTCCTCATGGCATCAAACTGCTTCCTATTGATTCTGGAAGCAAATGACCAATCCAGATAAACCACACCTGTAGTTCAAGGACTGTGATGTGGTTCTGGTTCTGAGTGGCCTGGAGTAGCATATCCCTGGTTTCTACACCCAGTTTGACTAACAGCACAGTCCTGACCATATTCTGCAGTTGATTCCTATGTTTGGGGTTAACATGGTAGGCCCTCCTGATATATCTCTCATTCCAATTGTTCCCAAGTTCCAGGACCGTGGTCAGCCAGCATCTAAAAAAGATGAACACGTTGCAATCCCCCTCAGAATGCTCGGCAAGCCTAATTAGCCTGATATTTAGGGCTCTCATTTTGTTCGGGGATTCTCTTGGGCAAATCTGGTTACAACAGATATCGTTGAGCATTATCATCCCCTCGCCTTAGGTGCTGACTCAGCTAGATCACTTTTTGCATCTTGCATGCCCAATGCTAAAGTTTCCTATCCATTTGGCTGACTGCTTTTAACAGTGTCCCACCATGATGGGGCTCTGTGGCCTTGGGTATGCTGGCTTTGATGCTCCCCGTGGTGGTCTGCTACTTCTTGGTGACCTGAGCAGCATTTCTGTTACAGGAAACCTGTATCTGTAGAGTTTACTACAAAGCAAGCCAAGGATGGCAGCCAAACATCAAAGATCCATCTGGTCTGCCTGTGGTTGACTATCCTACCCAGAGACCTATGGTATATCCAGGGACTTGTCCCTCCCCAACAGCTCCCCCTTCCCTCACTCGATGTAGAGCTTTCTACACGTGTGGGATTGGACAGTTACTTTTGCATACCAGAATCTGTTGATTAAGTTTAGGAAAAGCTACTACTGTACATAGGAAACAAAAGTTAGTGCTTTCTGGTACGGTTGGACCACGGTGGGCTCAGGGAGGGTGAGGGTGGTGGAACAGAGGGGCATCCCTCCAGCTGTACCTCTCCACAATTCATCGCCTTTCTGGCAGAGCATGGTTCCTCTATGGAGGCACCCGCAGTGGAGACCGGCACAGGACCCCACATGGGAAGGAAACAACTCCTGGTGGGGGACTCAATCATTAGGGGGTGGAACTGGGGGGGAGGGAGGGGAGAGGGCGGCAAGGTACCTGCCCGGCACCATGGCTTGGAAGGACAGGAAGCAAATCCTCAGCATTGCGGGAGCAGCTGCACACGACAGGGAGCTGGACGTCACTGTCCACCTAGGGACAAATGACCTGGCTGGGAATGGGATTACGGCAGTGCAGGAGGAGTTTGTGGAGTTGGGGAGGGGCCTTAGACAAGTAGCACACATGGTAACCTTCTCTGAGGTGCTGCCTGTCTATGGCATGGGTGAGGCTAGGGCACTCCACACCATGGAATTCAATGAATAGTTGAAAAACTGGCGCAGAGCTCAGTGTTTCGACTTCACTGGGGACTGAGGGTCCACCTGGAGGGATACAGGCCTATACTGGCGCGACTGTCTGCATCTGTCCAGGAGGGGCACTAGGATCCTAGGTGATAGGTTTAAATGCTTCATTGGCAAGCATTTAAAATAGCCAAGAGGGGAGGCACTGAAAAGGAGCAGGAAAATCTCCCCCCCACACACACAAAACAGGGTAGTTAGCGAGGTAAACACCAAGGTAGAGAAGTCGATAGGGATCAGGACAGGGGTCAATGGAGAAAAAGGCAGTAAGGACAGGGATGGAGCTAAAAGGGGTAAGGCCATTCAAAAATGGAGGGCGATGAATACCAGTGCCGGTAGTCTGGGTAACAAGCTCCCCTAACTAGTGGCCTTGATGGAAGAGGGACACTGGATATCGTGGCAGTCACAGAAACATGGTACACAGAGAACCATGACTGCGATGTCAACATACCAAGGTAAAAGAGGAGGAGGAGTATCTCTCTACGTAAGGGAAGGAATCAAAGCAACGGAACCAAAGGGAAAACAGTGAGGAGAGGAGGCACTGTGAGTCACCCTGGAGACAGATAATGGCACCCCGTCTCAGGGGGAGGAAATGGACAAGGAAATGATAGAAGGCATCCTTAGAATGTCAGAAAAAGGGGAGACATTGTTGATGGGGACCTGAATATCCCAGATGTTAACTGGAGCAGCTTTGCTGCAGCCACATCCAAGAGCAAGGTCATTCTCGATGCCCTACACGGGACATGCCTCAGACCGCTAGTGTTGGAACCCACTTGGGAGGCAGCAATCTTAGACCTGGTACTCTCAAACAGGTACGGAAAGAGGATCTCAGATTTAGAACTGAGTAGCCATCTGGGAACAAGTGACCACCAAACAATGTGGTTCACGATACATACAGCCATAGAGTCAAGCCGTACAAAAACAAGGGTATCAAGACTTTAGGAGCGCTGACTTTGTCAAAATGATGGAGTACCACAGAAAAGCACTAGCAAACAGGCAAGAAGGAGGGGTGGAGGAACAATGGGGTAAAATCAAAACTGCCATTACAGAGGCAACAAGCCTTCATGTGAAGCAAATAAAACAAAACAAAAGAAAAAACCTCTATGTTTTTCAAAGGAGGTGTCGGGGAAGATTAGGGAGACAAAGATAGCATTCAGGAAGTATAAGGAAACACAGAAGGAGCAGCACAGAGAACTGTACCAGTTAAAAGCACAAGGAAGTAGGGAAGGCAATCAGGATAGCAAAGGCCCAAACAGACGAAAAGATAGCCAACTCAGTTAAGAAGGGGGATAGAACCTTTTATAGGTACATCAGGGAGCGAAGAAATAACAATGGAGGGATAGTGAGGCTTAATAAAGGGGAAGAGGGTGGGCAGAGGGTGACAGTGGAAAAGCAGGGATACTAAATGAATACTTTGGCTCAGTATTCACCAAGGGGGGGGGGAGTGGCCTAAACCAAACAACAGAAGCACCCTGGATAGGGAGGTCAATACCAGTTCATTCACAGAAGAAACTGTCCTGAAAGAACTCCTACAACTGAAGGTGGACAAAGCGATGGGGCCTGATGGGATTCACCCCAGGATTCTAAAAGAACTAATGGGAGAGCTAGTGACATCACTGACTACCCTTTTTAACAAATCATGGGAGGGTGGTGTGGTACCTGAGGACTGGGGGAGGGCAGATGCGATTCCCCTTCACAAATGTGAGAGCAAGACAGAGGCAGGAAACTACAGACCTGTTAGTTTGACCTCAGTGGTAGGGAAAATTATAGAATCACTTCTGAAAGAAAGAATTGTTGAGTACCTAGAGGCCAGCATGGCACAGGACCCAAGGCAGCATGGGTTCACGGCAGGAAGGTCAAGTTAGACGAAATCTAAGATTTCTTTGACTGGGTGACCAAAGTAGTGAACCAGGAAAGGTCTGTGGACATGGCCTACCTAGACTTCAGCAGGGCATGTGACACAGTTCCACACAAAAATTACTAAACAAGTTAGCCAACCTGGGAGTGGGTCCCAGGATGGTAACCTGGGTAAAAAACTTGGCTGGACAACGGGATGCCGAGGGTAATAGTAAACGGAGTCTGCTCCAAAGAAAGGGGAGGTTACTAGCGGGGTACTGCAGGGTTCAGTACTGGGACCGATCCTCTTTAATGTTTTATAGGTGACATTGGAGAGGGACTGGAAGGAAAAGTATGCCCCTTTGCAAATGGCACAAAGATATGCAACAGGGTTGATACACAAGGTGGGGGGGTGGAAAGATGAGAAGGGACTGGGTAAGGTTGGAGGAATGGTCAAAAGTATGGCAGCTTAGATTCAATGCAAAGAAGAGTAAAGTAATGCACCTGGGAAACTAAAACCCTGGGGAAGAGAACACAATGGGGGGGAAGGGACTAAGAATAAGAAAAATGGAAAGGCACCTGGAGTAGTCATATCGGATGACCTAAAGGTAGACAAGCAATGTGAGAAGGCAGTAAGGAGGACTGGGAGGATACTGGGATGCATAGGGAGAGGCATCACCAGTAGAAAACAGAAAGTTGTTATCCCTCTGTACAGATAGCTCGTGAGACCCCATCTGGAGTACTGCGTGCAGTTCTGGAGACCCCATCAGCCAGCATGTCAGCACTAGCTACTGGTATGGCCGCATACGTGACACTACGCGGTGCTACACGCTTACCAATAACCACCGTGAACAGTCTAGCTTACCTCAGTTCTATTTAGAGTGTCAAAAACGTTGCTATAAGGTGTTGTTTGCAGTATAAACAATACAAAAAGACAAGAAAAAGGATATATGAAGAGAAAAGAAATAAGGTTATAGAGACTATACCCCCTAGTGGGGGTTTGTGGTAGTCTAAAATAAGGATCTGAGCCACAGCTACTGTAAGTCCTATTTCCCTACTGCAAGAAAACATCTTCCTGGCAACCGGTTTAGGGGGACAAAGGAAAGTAAGAAAAGCAGTCTCAAAACTGGCATCTGCCTAGGCTCTGTGTCAGATCCAGCATTAAAGTCAACCCAGAACCACCAGGATTGTCTGAAGGCATGACCCTGTCACCCAGGAGACGCAAGTGAGAGCAACATGAAAACTGTGATGTTCAGTGTTGGCAGAGATATATCCCTTACCACCATCTCTTACTAGGGAGATACAGGAAACAGGGAGACCACTTGAGAATACCTGTGCAACTCAATGGAACACACTCCTCACCCACAAGGATAGAGGAGGTGTGGCAGAGCAAGAAAAAGACAGTCATTCTTACCCCATCTCAGATAATGAAAAACAAAGGCAAATTTCAGGGATCCCTTCCAGAAACAGTGTGGCCAGCAGACTAACATTTAAGCTGAATGACCCGTTTCCGGCAACATCTACGGTGCCAGGACCCTGGGACAAAGCCTCATGCTGAGTTCTCTCCTTAGCCAGAAGACAGCTCTGCACCAGAACAGTCACCTCCCCTGGACTTAGCACTACTAGCAATGACAACATTAGGGGCTGCAATGACACATATGCTGGGATACCCCCACATACACGTGTATATATATATTTATATATATCTCAAGCCTATCATGGATCTCCTTCTCAGTGCCCCTAGCAGCACCAAGGTCAAGTTAAACGCCAAGGATAACACCGACCCTGGTGCTAATGACAGTGTTACTCTTGGGAGTCGTCACTGAGAATGGTGGCAACAGCTGTGGTGACACCGAAGGTCGGTGTCAGCAACACTAGGGAAGTGGTCAAAGTCAAAGGCCTTGACCCCGACTCTAGCATTGCCTGTAGACGAGAGTGAGCAGACCATGGCGGGTACTCCACCAGGCAACCATAAGGAGCTAAATGTCCATCCCGCACCCTAGTTAAAAATATTTGCTACTGTAGGGTCCCTGCGCCTGAGACCCCAGAGTGGCACACTATGGAGAAGACTGAATCAGGGAAGATTATTTATTAGAAATAAAAGTTGCCAGCTCTGTGGTGGTAAGTGATGGGAAATCACCCTGGAACCCAGACAGCCCACCTTTACATTCAAAACCCAAGGCATCGGGAGCACAGGCCGACAGAAAGGACACAAAGTGACACACAGCTCTCATAGCAACTCCTGGTGGTGGTGCTGTGGAGACGCATTTGACAGTGTGGATAAGCAGCCAGCTGCAAGCGAGTGAGAGGGTGGGGACAAATGTGGAGGTAATGCCCCTCCCCCCCACACACCACTTAAGTCCCTCCAGTCAGGCATCCGAGCAAGTCCATATTTTTTGTTCCTCTGAGCCAAGAGAGGGCCCCCATGCGGGGTCAAGCTGGCAAGCATGACAAGGAAGGAGACAGGAAGCACTCCTCAGCCCCCAGGCTGAAACATGCTGGTCCTCAGGATGTCTGTGAGGTCCCTCTGTGGCAGGGAGGGGGGGGTGAGTCTGGTGGGCAGAAGAGGCCATTCTGCAGGCTGAGGGAGAGGGATGCCCTACGGTGAACAAGGAAAGGAGAACATATATAAGGGCCAAAAGAAAAAAAAAAGTCCATTGAGATGGAGGTGACATGACAAATGTCTGCCAGGCACCTTGATTCTTTAACAGCCCCCCTAAATTCTGAGAGGGAATTATGAGACTTAAGTTTTGCTGATGACAAATTTATCTGGAGGAAACAGGAAAATAAATAAATCTGAACACCTACAGCAGTTGTTCTGCAGGGTAACAGTGTGAGGTGATGAGGGTGCCCTTAATCAAAAACTCACAAATTGTGAACAAGAAATTGTTCTCGTACACATCTCTACAGCTGCAGCTCAAGTCCCTCCAAATGAACCACAGAAAACACAGTGCAAGTACTGCTAGGCATTTCAGCTCAGCCCAATTAACATTTCACTTCAAGTTGTGTCCACAAACTTCAAAACAACTCCTCTCACTGTGGTGTTCCTTTCAAAGCCTGCAGGAAACTTTTTCTGCAAGAAGCCCTAAATTTAATAAGGATCAACAACCACCCCCTTCCCCTGAACTGACAGTGGAGTGATTAAAGAGTTCCTTTACATTCGCAGCTCTGTAAGGCATTAAAAAAACAGAAGTAGTATTAAGATAAATAGCTGTTCCCTCCCCAAGAAATAATCACAGCTAAAACAGGAAACTGCTAGGTACCATTTACTGCTGTCCCTCTAGTGTTCTGTGCTGATGCTGAAGAAGCAGGCAGCAATAAAGGAAGAACATTAAACGAAAATGCAGACGGCACTGCTATATTTAACCTCCACTGAACACTACACAGATCCAAATTTCTGGTGACATTCAGTGCCCCGTGTCATTACCCGGCTTTAGTCATCAGTAATAAGCACTTTGCTACATATCTTTTTCACAAGCTGTTCCTTTCCCAGTTACCCTTTCTGGCCCGTAATCACTGCTGTACATGCACATTTTCTAAGGTGCTCATGTGACAGACCGCCTCGCATTGCAGTACTTTTCTAGAATTATTATCAGGAGTTCCATTTAACCTCCGGAATCCCAAGAGCGTTTCTTCTCTATGCACTCTGGCCTCAGTTGTGTGACTGGGCCAGTTGGGGTGAGGGGAGACAGAGATATACAGAACTATCATATATTTCCATATACAAAAAGATACCTAGATGTGGATGTTTCTGACTTCACAGTTTAAACTGCCCGTGACATCTCTCGGAAACTCTGAAAAAAGTTAAAAGTTGCACATAATTCTGCTGAATCAATAGTTTCCATTGTTTGCATTTAATGCCCCCCCATTACTAAACTTAGTTGCCTGAAAAGAGGATCCTCGTCCCTCAGTCTTCATCCACTCCTGCTGCCTCGTCTGCGCATGATATCATAATCTTCTGTTTATGAATCACTACTGGTTGCCATGAAAATGATCATACTGCCGGAAGCAGGAGATTATGACCTCACATGAAGACAAGCAGCAGAGGCAGTCCAGAGAGCAAGGATTCTGTTTCCATGCAAACTTCCCTATTAATACGAAAATATGAAGCTGCCAGCACGAGGACATAGGGTCTATTGCATGTGCCCGATACAGGCCTAATGTGTAAATTGAGTCCCCATTACCTTCAACCTTCCTCTATTAATAATTAATTTCTCTTACTAGAGAATAAGATGAAGATCAACAGGAAATACATAAAATACAACCAAGATTTACGTAGAATTTCAAATGTTTTACCAATTGCATCGCATGCTTTTTAAAACCCGAGATAGCTCTTCTGAGGTGGCACTGCTGCTAGAATGCAACTTTCTGAGGGGTTATATGTAAACAGGAACTGGACAGACCTAGATATATAGAGGATAATGGATGGGAAAGAGACAATAACCATGCTGTAACCGCATCGAGTGGTATCCATAACAAGAAGGTAAACCTGAAGTGCACAGCTCGAGAGGTTTATACTTGTCATGGAAACTATGAGATGCGATTTCAGCGCGGCTATTGTCTCTTCCCCATCCATTAGCTTTCATAGTGTATAGGGCAAAATATACTATAAAAGCTTCTAGTCTGCAATAAGAAAAATCTGTCTGTAATCTTGAGTTGAAGTTAGGTTACCTGGCCGTGGTGACCTTACTGCACCGGCTTTATGATACGGCATTTGTTTTGTGCACAATCAAGAGTTAGTCCACGGCGATCAGGACTGCTCAAAGGTAACTAAACCTTTTTTTTTTATTCCCCCATAGCACCACTATCACTTAGTGAGATCTCTCACCACCACAGCCAGTCATCAAGCGCCAAAGCCACGCATGCGCAGATGATCTCCTGTTACGGTATCAATGTGATGTAGTCACGAGGGGTTAACAACCTCTTGACGTCACAGTGTGGTTCTTTGACAAACCTAACCTGCCAGACCGCCACCCGCAGTCCAGGTCTGAAGCCACCAGCCCCTCACAGAAACACAGGTAGTCTGAGAGCCACAGACGTTTTTCTCTGATGAACCCAACCTGCCAGACTGCCACCCGCAGTCCAGGTCTGAAGCCACCAGCCCCTCACAGAAACGCAGGTATGGACTTGCCCTCAGGGACTGATTACCTCCAGAATGGGTGCCCTAGCTGCAAATTTTTTCGTCCACCCACCCACCACCCCAACCAGTCCTGATTAAATACACATAAACCCCGCCCCGGCTTTCTAGCTCACTCCTCTCTAGCTCCCCCAACAATCCTTATTCCACTATAGTGTGTCGAATCGTGGATCCTGTTCTGGTCCTTCTATCTCATATTGCATGCCCAATATATGCCCCCTCAAGCCTTCATTACTGTGGATACTAATCTGATCTACTCTGTAACTAGTTGCTGTCCCTACGTGGATATATGCCTTTTCAACTCCCCAATTCTTCAACACTATTTTCATATTACTTTTAACGCTGGTACACGAAATGAATTACCACCTCAGCTTATGACTTCCGCCAACATCATAGAGGCGTCACCTCTACAGATAGCAATCAGAATACTCGTCTCTGCCGCCCTTAGTGGGGAGGGCAAAAAATGTTGGGGCGCCCCCCCCAAGACGATGGCCCACAATGACGTAAAGGGGTTACCAGTACGAAGCTTACTATTGCCACTCTAAGAAAACTTTTACTCTTTCTTCTCCTGTGCTCAGGAAATGTGGAGCTCAATACGGGGCCACCAGCTGCAATCACATCGCCCACTGACCTTGCCACACTGAAAGGCATGAGTTTCCTCCACATTAATGTATGCAGTCTGTTAAAAAAGTTCTCCATGATCCAGGCCTGGGTCCTCCATACTCGACCAGACATCCTAGTGTTTTCAAAAACCTGGCTTAGACCGGCCACCTCTGGCAGGGAAGTCAATATCCCTATTTACTATTTAGAGCAGACAGACACTCCAGGGGTGGAGGGGTTGCCATCTATGTCAAGGATAGGTATACAGCATCCTGTCTGAGTGCTTTATCTGCTGCAATTGCTTATGAACGTCTGTCTCATCAAGTCACCATCTCACACACTTCAACATTATGTATCATAGGGTGCTATAGACCTCCTTCTGCCGATCTACAATTGTTACCTCATCTGAGTAATATTGAACAACAATCCTCAGAAATAATTATTCTTGGGGATCTTAATTTAGATTGGCTATCTAAAACCACCACTCCTCTCGTAGCTTTCTGTGACACCCATGGATTATCGCAACTCACTGTCAAACCAACACGAGTAAATAAAAAGAACGTGGATAGCAGCTCCTTGCTAGATATTATCCTAGTGAATAAACCACACCTCTTCTCCTTTGCCGGCACCTTCTTCAATGATATCAGTGATCACTCATTTATTGCTTGCATAAGATCAAGCAACAAACCTACTGCTTCGCCGAAGTTTGCTGCCAAGAGATCTAGACGGAACTTTGATGTCACTGCCTACATAAACTAATTGAAATACTCCTTGTATTGGCAAGAGTTCTATTTGGCAAAAAACACGCAACCAGCATTCGACATATTCAGCAAAATTATCCTAGATGCCCTAAATAAATATGCCCCTATAGTTAAGGTGCGAATAGCAAAAAATGCATGTAGATGGTTCACACCATTATTACAATCTGCTTTGACTGAAAGAGATAACCTATGGAAAAAAGTACACAAAACCCAGTCTGCTGCGACTGGTGCAAGTTCAAAAGGTCACAAAACTCATGTACTAGAATGGTTAGAGATACAAAGGCTGTATACTATCATTCTGAATTTCTCTCTGCCTCCAAAAATCCTACAAAAGTTTGGAAAACCGTCAAGGACTTGTCTGGTCACATGTCCGGTGGCTCATTACCTGATGAAATCTCCTTAAACAATAACACCATTAGTGACAGACTGGAAGTTCTGGATGCCTTCAATAATCACTTTGCGACTGCAAGCTTAGCCTTCGACAATTCCCCTGCGAATTTGATACGCTCTCTGTGGATAATCAAGGTGCAGATCCTAGCGCCACCGATTCAGTCTTCTCCTTGCATCCTACTACTCTGAAAGAAGTTGAAGACCTATTGCTAAAACTGGATGTAAAAAAAAAAGTGCTGGTGCGGATACCCTCGACCCATATTTTTTGAAGGTGGCCATCCATGTGTTAGCCGTGCACATAACCTATTTATTTAACCTATCATTAACTCAAGGATCCATTCCATTAATATGGAAAACAGCGCACATTATACCCCTGTTCAAGTCCGGAAATCCCTGTGATCTAAATAATTAGACAAATTTCGATTCTCCCGGTCTTGTCAAAATTACTGAAAAAAGTCATAAGTAACCAGCTGAGGCAGTATCTAGAAGCTAATAACCTGCTTAATCCAGTCCAATTAGGGTTTAGAGCTAAACATAGCACCATCACAGCACTTGCCAAAGTGACTAATGACTGGCAAAAAGAGCTAGACAACAGGAATTACACCTGCGCGGTATTCTTGGACCTGAGCAAGGCCTTCGACACTTTTGACCATTCTCTGCTACTCTCTTCCCTGACCTCACTAGGTGCCGACCCATTATCTTTACAGTGGTTTTCAACAACTACCTCTCTGATCGTTTCCAGCAGGTGAAAGCAGAAGGAGATCTCTCAACTCTCAAACCTTTCCTAAGAGGTGTTCCCCAGGGTTCTATCTTAGGACCGATCTTATTTGCAATATACATCAACAATATTGATGAAAGCATAACTAAAGCCAACATTCATCTGTTTGCAGATGACACAGTTCTTTAGCTCTGTCCTGAAGCAGAGGAATCGCTGGTGAGACGGACGGATTGGGACATGAAAGAACGCGTCCTGGAGGTCCAGAGAACAGAACCACACGCCTCGTTCCAAGGATGGAATGATCTGAGCCAGAGTGACCATCCTGAAGGTCCGAGACCTTATAAACTTGTTCAGGTCGTGTAGGTCTAGAATAGGGCGCCAGCCCCCCTGTCCATTTTGGGACCAGGAAGTACCTGGACACAAACCCTGGGTCTGGTGGTGGATCTGCCACCTTCCTGATCACCTCCTTCTGGAGGAGCAGGGCAATGTCGGCTCGATGAGCCGACAGGGAGGCTGCAGAACCCATAGCCCCCTGTAGGGCGACAGCTCGATAGGGTGGGGACTGCTCGAATTCCAGAGGCAGACCCTTTCCTACCACTTCCAACACTCAGCGGTCCGTGGTGTTATCGGACCAGGCGGAAAGGAAGTGGCGGGGCCGTCCCCCCAAGGGGGGAACCCGGGGGGGAGCGACGAGGTTGGGGGCGACACCCCTCAACCCGTCACTGGGCAGGCTTGGAGGATGGGCGGCGAGCCACCTGGACCTTTTCCTCCTGGCTTCCTGCTGGAGGAAGCAGTAGGCTTGGCTTTGGGGTGCCAAGTACGAGCCTGCTGGCCCTGATGCTAGTATTGCTGAGCCGGACATGCCGCAGGGGCTGAAGGCCAAAAGGGCTTACACTGCTGCTGGCGGCCTTTGTCCTTCTGGGCAGACGTGACCGAGTCCAAGGTGGCGTTGGACTTCTCGACCTGTTGCAGATGACCCTCCACCCCAGGACCGAACAAGTCGGTGCCCAAGAAGGGAACGTTTGCAAGCTTGTGCTGGGTATCCGCCGTAAAAGTGGAGATCGCAGCCAAGCTCTGCAGCGCATGGCCACTGTGGCCGCCACTCACTGGGCACACGAGCAGCGATGTCCAGGAAGTTTGAGCTGCTGTTTGGCCACCGCCCTTCCCTGATCCCGCACCTGCTTGACCGTCGTTTGAAGGTCAGCTGGGAGATGAGGAATCACCTCATCCAAGGAGCCCAAAAGGGCATGTAAAAAGTGTGCCATCAGGACGGCCGAGCTGGCCTGATGAAGGCCTAAGGAGGAAGCAGCACAGACTTTCCACCCAGACTTGTCCACATCCCGAGCGTTCTGGAGTGCCGGAAAATGCTGTCGGTCACTAGCCCCTCCGCAGAGGAGTGCTCTGAGGACCCAGAGAGTGAACCAGTGGGAACTGCATACTTCCGAGCCATCCAGACCGAAGGTGCTGGACAAGAAGCTGGCCGCTGCCACAGCTTCAGGGCCGGGCCAACAATGGCTTCGGCCACCGGGAAGGCCTCCGTAGGGGAATCCCCTTGGTCCAGTATTTCTGTGTGGGGATACTTGGCCCATTTTGAAACGGGTTTGAGCTTCATCCCAGTGGACTCTGAGATGAGTTGAAGCATTCCAAGGAACAAGGATGGGCTCTCGTCCACCGACTGACCCCCAGTGGACTCCAAGTCAAGCGGCCTGGAGAACAAGGAGTCGTAGTCATCAGACTCCGAGGAGTCTGCTAACAGCTGCCGAGCACCTGAGCCACCCTACACCTGCCGAGGTCGATCGGAAGTGAGGGTGACAGACAACCAGTGGGGCAATCCTTGACCCGACTGAGAATCCTTGGTCGGGGACCCAGTTTTAGGTTATGGAGGCGGGGGATCCGCCACAATGGGTGGTGCAGCCAGTTTCGGCTGAACAACCAGTGCCGACTTCGGCTCCTCGACTACAATGATGGGGCTGTTTCGGCTGCTCCGGTGACAGCCACTTAATGGCCGGTGAAGGCGATGGAGTCTGCTTGTTCCTGGACAATAAGACCTGCTGCCACATTAGATCCTAAATGGCGCGAGGCGGGTGCACAGAGCCTATCCTCCGAAGAGACGGCGAGGATGGCAATGGCGCTAACTTTCCATGGTGCCAAGACCGAGACCGCCGATGTTGGCGGGACCGGCTGGACCTGGAAGAGGTCTGAGACCGAGACCTTCAGGGATTCCGAGGGTGGGTCTGAGAGGGGGTTGGGGAAACCCGCTCCTCCCTAGGTTCAGGGACCTTAACCAGGGACTCCAGCACAGGAGGCACAGGCAAGTCCTCGGTTTCCACCAGGGGAACCAATGAATAAGGGCTGTCGGCTTCTCCAGTCGACAGACTGTCCGACGGGTTGAGAAAAATGTCGACCACGTTGACAGGTGTCTCAGATGGCTGACCTGACGGGGACACGTGAAGCCAGCGGCCTTAGCCACAACCTGGACTGAAGTCGAGTGTCTACTCTCCGGGGAAGGGGAGCTCTCCCGCTCCCACGACCGTCGACGGTGGGACTTACACCTTTAGAGTCCTTCTTTTTGGACCGAGAGGAATGTCCCGAAGGCTCTTCTCCCTTGGTGGAGAGGGACTGGCAAAGCTCCTTGAAAGAAGCTGTGTAGGAGGAGCCCAAGGAGAGCAGGATAAATGCCGCAACCAAGGATGATAATGATGCGGCCTGGGCCGCCTCCTCTTCGAGGGCAATCATCTGTTCGAGCTGTTCAGCCGATCCAGCAGCCGTGGACACCGCCCAACGGCCTCCTTCGACTTGACCAGAGGATAATGTTTCTCAGGTCACTCCAACAGCAGACGGGCAGCACGGTCCTCCAAGACCGAAGACCAAAAGGATTTGCACAACTCACAAGCCTGTGAGTCATGGCCAAGTCCAAGGCAATAAACGCACATGGAGTGCAGATCGGTCCGGGACATCATCTGCCCACAGGGGCACCGACGAAATCCGGGAGTCAATTTGTCCATCGCAGCCGCGAGAGAAAGAGAAGACTGAAGTCTTTTGAATTTAAGAATAAGTTTTGGATTGACCGAAGAGTGTGGATACAGGCCTAAAACGCAGAGCGCTAAGGAGGGAACCTGAGCTTCCAAGCGGTAAGGAAGATCTGGCATCATGGGGCGCAGCCGAGAGTTATACCACCTGGGTGGATGGGAGGAGCCAGCTTGCAGACCTTCCGGCAAGATTTAAAGCGGCAAGGAACCTGCCATTAGGTGTAGACTGAACAACATATCCACGTCCCTAGAACTGCAAGCGTCTCCCTGTGCTGTGTTCCCCCTCCCACTGCCTGTCAGAGTGCGAGAGAAACACTGTGACCGCAAGCAGTCCCCCAGCCTGTCCCGATGCTTTCCAGTCCATGTCCTGCAGTCACCACCAGCTTGAAAACATGGAGCCAGAACTGCACCCAACGAAGAGAAAGAGAGAGAGTGGGGGGAAACACAGAGTTGGTAGAGAGAGAAAGAATCCCCCCTGGAGCCTGTCCTCCATTCCCAGCCCTGCACTCCCGTCGGCTCGCAGATATCCACAGACACATGGGAAGTGTGCAGAGAGTAGCTGTCTGTGTGCTGTCCTTGGGTTATGTTGAGACAGCCAGCGTGAGAGGGAGAGACATGGGAATCAGGAGCACCTCAGACTTCTTCCCTTGTGACTGTCTGTAGTCCTGCTACTGTGGCACGGAGTAAAGGAGGGTGAGATCGACCGCAGCAGTTACCCTTGCCGTACTGTATATAGTAGTAGAAACATAGAGGTTGACGGCAGATAAGGACCGCAAGGCCCATCCAGTCTGCCCATTTCTTTTTCTACCTTATAAATGTGCCATCGGCCTTTGCTCTGTCAGTGGCCTATCTATTCATACTCATTTGTATTGCTCCCTTATGCCTATCCCAAGCCTGTTTGAAGCCCTGCATTGTATTCATAGCCACCACTTCTTGAGGTAGGCCATTCCATACATCCACCACCCTTTCTGTGAAAAATAATTTCCTCACATTCCCCCTTAATCGGCCCCCCTCTAATCTCATGCTGTGTCCTCTTGTCCTGCTATTTTTCTTATATTTAAACATGTTAGACTCTTTCACCTTGTTAATGCCCTTAAGGTGTTTGAATGCCTCAATCATATCACCTCACTCCCTCCTTTGAAACATAGAAACATAGAAACATAGAAGTTGATGGCAGATAAGGACCGCAAGGCCCATCCAGTCTGCCCATTTCTTTTTCTACCTTATAAATGTGCCATCGGCCTTTGCTCTGTCAGTGGCCTATCTATTCATACTCATTTGTATTGCTCCCTTATGCATATCCCATGCCTGTTTGAAGCCCTGCACTGTATTCATAGCCACCACTTCTTGTGGTAAGCCATTCCATGCATCCACCACCCTTTCTGTGAGAAAGAATTTCCTCACATTCCCCCTTAATCGGCCTCCATCTAATCTCATGTTGTGTCCTCTTGTCCTGCTATTTTTCTTATATTTAAACATGTTAGACTCTTTCACCTTGTTTATGCCCTTAAGGTGTTTGAATGCCTCGATCATATCACCTCTCTCCCTCCTTTGCTCAAGGGTATACATATTGAGCTCCGTTAATCTGTCCTCATATGTCTTCTGATGCAGTCCCTGCACCATTTTGGTTGCCCTTCTCTGGACTGCCTCAATTTGGTTAATGTCCTTGTGAAGGTGTGGCCTCCAATACTGCATGCAGTACTCCAGATGGGGCCTAACCAGTGTCTTGTACAGAGGGTTATTACCTCCTTCTACGACTTGTGATACTCCTACTAATACACCCTAACACCCCCTAGCCTTACCTACTGCTTTAGAGGTCTGCTTGATGATTTTAGGTCATCAGTGATGATGATGCCCAAGTCTCTTTCTTCCTTTGTGACTGCTAGCAACCCTCCCAGCCTATAGGTGGCTTCAGGGTTTCTCTTCCCTATATGCATGATTTTGCACTTCTTGCATTAAATCCCAGTTGCCACTCTTCTGACCATTCTGCTAGTTTATCCAGATCTCTTCTCATTCTGCCCACCCCATCTGGATCATCTACTCTGTTGCAGATCTTGGTGTCATCTGCAAACAGACAAGCCTTACCCTCTAGTCCATCTGCAAGGTCACTAATGAAGATGTTGAAGAGGACTGGCCCCAGGACTGATCCCTGAGGTACCCCACTTGTGACTTGCATCTCTTCTGACTGTATACCATTTACCACCACTCTCTGTTTTCTGCCCGTCAACCAGTTTGCCACCAGTTGACCAACTTCTGACCCACCCCGAGCCTACCCAGCTTATTTATCAATCTTCTATGTGGAACAGTGTCAAAAGCTTTGCTGAAGTCAAGGTAGGCGACATCAACTGCTCCCCCTTGGTCCACCACTCTGGTTACCCAGTCAAAGAAATCTATGAGATTAATTTGACAGGACCTTCCTTTGTAAACCCATGCTGTCTTGGATCCTGTGCCCCTATGGATTCCAGGTGTTGCACTATCCTTTCCTTAAGGAGTGCCTCCATAATCTTGCCCACTACTGAGGTAAGACTGACCGGTCTGTAGTTCCGCCTCCTCCTGCTACCACTCTTGTGGGCGGCATCACATGAGCCCTTCTCCAGTCTTCTGGGACCTCTCCTGTGCTCAGAGACTCACTAAACAATTCTGCTAATGGCTCTGCTAGTTCCTCCTTTAGCTCCTTAAGTACCCTGGGATGTATGCCATCAGGTCCCATTGCCTTATCCACCTGAGCTTGAAGCTCTTGTAGGACCCTTTCTTTTGTGAAGGGAGTAGTGCTCACCTCCCTCCCCTGTGTCCATGATGCTGAGCTGTGGGCCCTGCCCACCTTCTCTTCAGTAAATACTGATCAAAGTACCTATTTAGGATAGATGCCTTTACAGGGTCCTCCTCCTCACATGCTCCCTTCTCCATTAAGCTTAGCAATACCCGGATTTTCTCCTTTCACTAATGTATCTATAGAAAGTCTTGTCACCTTCTTTTACTGTTCGTGCTAGTGTTTCCTCAGTTTGGGACTTTGCCTGCCTTACTGCCTTACCTGCTTCCCTTAGGGCAGTTTGGTATGCCTCCCTATCTTCATCCCGCTGTGTTCCCATATATTTCCTGAAGGCCAGCCTTTTGGCTCTGACCTTTTCTGCTACTGTATTTGAGAACCAAAGTGGTTTCCTTCTTCTTTTGCACTTCCTTTTCTGTCTAACACAATGGGATGTTGCTTCAAGTATTGCATCCTTAATGCTTGCCCACTTTGCCTGTACCCCCTCACCTGTGTTTCTTTTTGCCAGGGCTAGCTTAACTCTGTTGGCCATCTTATCAAAGTCAGCTCCTCTGAAGTCCCATATTTTGCCTTGGAATGGGATGATTTAGATGTAGTAGCCAAATTGAACCATACCATGTGATGGTCACTGGCCCCCAGGTGACCTTCTACCTGGAGATCTGTGATCCCTTCTTTGTTAGTCAGTACTAGATCTAGGATAGCCCTGTCTCTTGTGGGTTGCTGTACCAGTTGTTTGAGGCCCTCCCCCTGCAGGGAATCCACTATGAGTCTAGTTCTGGCAGATGTTCCTGCTGGTATTGACCAATCTGCATCTGGCATGTTGAAGTCTCCCATTATCAGAACCTCCCCTTTAGCTGTCATGTTTTGTATATCTTCTAACAGTAATGTGTCTATGTCCTCCCTCTGGTCTGGGGGCCTGTGGGACAACCCCAGTTCTTATGGCTGTCCCATTTCCTGTTTCAGGGTGACCCACAGTTCTTCTGGCTCCTTATGTGTATTCTGAATTTCTGTAGCTTTGATATTTTCATTAACATACAGGGCCACTCCTCCCCCCTTTTGCACCTCGGTCTCTTCTGAACAATACATAGCCAGGTACTGAAGTCTCCCAAGTGTGGTTACTGGTAAACCCACGCCTCACTAATTGCTACTATGTCCAGTTTAGCCTCTGACATTATTGCCTGCAGGTCTGGGATCTTATTTCCCAGGCTGTGAGCATTTGTGTACATGATTTTCCATTGGCCAGATTTTGGTGTGTTAGTTGTTGGGTGAAGTTTGGCATTACTCCTATAGGCCGCATGGGGAGACAAACCTTTTTCTTACCTGGTGATGCAAATGAGCGGCAAACATGCTGAATTCCTGTTTGACCACTAGCTGAGGGGAGGGGTGTTCTTCCATTCGACGTATGGGTGCTGCACCCTCTCCCCATTTGCTAGTTTAAATATTCTGCAAAGACGCCAAACTTCTGCCCCAATGCACTGACTCCCTCTTTAGTCAGATGCAGTCCATCAAATTTAAAGAACTTTCGCTCCCAGAACTGTTGCCAGTTCCCTACAAATCTGCTCAAGGGTATACATATTGAGCTCTGTTAATCTGTCATCATATGTCTTCTGATGCAGTCCATGCACCATTTTGGTTGCCCATCTCTGGACTGCCTCAGTTTGGTTAATGTCCTTGTGAAGGTGTGGCCTCCAATACTGCACACAGTACTCCAGATGGGGCCTAGCCAGTGTCTTGTAAGAAAAAATTATTCACCTTAGTAATTGCTTTTCTTCTCATGGAGTCTTGCTATATTATGACTAATGCAGTTAGCCACTGCACTTGAACTGCCCCGGAGAGGAAAGAGTTAACTCCAGGGAGTCTGGAGTTCTACAGCGCGTGAGCGCTTATGCCAAAGCTCTATCTAGGCAGTTTCAAATGAATCTGTCAGATCTTTACGAAGCTAATACTAAGCAACAAGTCTGTGTGGAAAGCTCTACACTAGCCAAATGGCTACCTACTAGTAGAAAAAACAACAATAACAATAATAACAATGAATAATAGTATTATTAGTTACCCCCCTGACAAGCACCATTAGGACCCCCCCTTCCCCCAAAGACTCAAGTCCAGGAAGGGGCCAATATATACCTAAATAAATAACCTAGTTCCCTAACCTAAATAAAAGAAGGTAAGGAAAAAACTACAATGGCATGACACAGTGCTTGCACTAATTTGCCACCCTACCCAAGTAGAAGTTCTGAGAGGGGCAGGAGGAGGGTGGTCATATATAGCAAAGACTCCATGAGAAGAAAAGCAATTACTAAGGTGAGTAATTTTTCTTCAAACACCATGAAGTCTTGCTATATTATGACTAATGCAGATTACACAGCAGTACCTCCATGGAGGAGGGTCAGAACCTACTTAGGAAATAGGTCTGAAGCACAGCTGTGCCAAACGAGCATCTCTCCTGGACTGAATATCCAGGAATAATGCTTCGTAAGTGTGAACTGTTTTCCAAGTAGCAGCTTGACAGATTTCCAGAATGGGAATATCTCTAGCAGCCACTAGAGATGCAGCTGTACCCCTGGGAGTGAGCCCTCAGTCCTGAGGGGGTTCTCTACCTAGTTTTGATAACAAAATTGGATACAAGAGACAATCCACCTTGCAACTGTCCTCTTAGTGGCAGGTTTCCCTTTGCCAACCTCGCCATAGGTAAGGAAGAGTTGGAGGGATTCGAACCTGTGACCCTTGGTGCGTTCCAAATAGTAGCTTAAGGCTCTTTTGACATCCAAGCTGTGCAGTCTCCTCTCACCTGAGGAAGAATGCTCAGTGAAAAATATTGGAAGAGATATGGATTGGTTCAGGTGGAAATCTGAAACCACTTTAGGCAAAAACTTTCTGTTAGTCCTGAGGACTACCTTATCTCTGTGGAAAGAGATAAAATCTTCTTCCACTGACAGGGCCTGTAGTTCACTTATGCGTCTGGCAGAAGTGATAGCCACTAGGAAAACAGTTTTCCAAGTTAGAAACTTGAGCTCTGCTGAGGACAGAGGCTCAAAGGGAGGTTGCATTAACTGAGCAATGCAAACATTCAGGTCCCAGGCGGGAGCTGGTTCTCGAAAAGGAGGGTTAGTGTGAAGTAACCCCTTAAAAAACTTGGAAAACACAGGGTGAGAAGAAAGGGAAGCAGGCTTCCCTGCTGACACAAAAACAGAGACAGCTGCCAGATGAACCTTTAAGGTAGCTGGCCTAAGGCCTAAGGAATTTAAATGGACCAAATAGTCCAGTAAAATGGGCAGATCAGCAGATTCTGGGATAATCTGCTTCTCAGAGCACCAGATAGAAAACCTTTTCCACTTAGAATTGTAAGTGGTTCTAGTGGAAGGTTTCCTTGAAGCCTTTAAAATATCCAGAACACCTTGAGAAAGGTGTAAGTCAGCAAATTCTAACTCCTCAAGAGCCATGCCTTGAGATGGAGGATTGAGGTCCGGATACCACACTCTCCCCTGTGCACAGGCCAGCAAGTCGTGGACTCTGGGCAAGCTCAGGGCAGGTGGACTGTCAGGACAGAAGCAGTGGGTACCAGGGCTGTCTGGCCCAATCTGGGACAATCAGAATCACTTTGCAGGGCTGAGATCTGATTTTTACTAGTACCCTGAAAGAAGAGAAAGGGGAAAAGGCATACAGGAACTTCCCTTTCCAATCCAACTGAAAGCGTCTAGGGGACTGAGCCAGCACTGGAGGCCTGCAACAAAACAGAGGAAGTTGGTGGTTGTCTGGGGCTGCGAAAAGACCTATCTGAGGGTGCCCCATCTGGCAAGGACCGACCCCAGCACCTGAGGATTCAGAACCCATTCGTGATGGCCCTGAGAAATCCTGCTGAGGGCATCCATGGACATTGTCCTTCCCTGGAAGGTGAACTGCTATCAGGAGGTGTTCAGGGAGTAAGCCAGAGACCACAACTTCATTGCTTGCGTGCACAAGGCTGAAGACAGGTGCCCCTTGTGTTGATGTACCACATTGTTGTGGTGTCGTCTGTCCTGACTTGAACTACTTTGTTCTGGACAGAAGCTGAAAATGCCTGAAGAGCTAGAAAGACAGCTCTGAGTTCCAAAAGGTTGATGTGGAGCAGAGATTCCTGAGGAGACCACACTCCTGGTGGACAGGTCGCCAAGTGAGCTCCCACCCTAACAGGGAGGCATCCGTGGTGAGGGTGAGGGAGTGGGAGGCAGGGAATGAAAGGAACCCCTTGTTTTAGATTGCTTGATCCTGCCACCAGTGTAGAGCCAGGATCAGAGTTTGGGTCACTGGAACCAATTTGGAAGGGGTCCTCCTTTGAGACCAATAGGCCCTCAAATGGAACTGAATGTCCCTCATCTGGAATCTTGCTCCTTGCACTACCGCTGTGGAAGCAGCCATGTGCCCTAGGAGTTGCAGAAAATGCCTTGCTGGTCGAGAAACCCGCGGGTAAGGAGGATGCCAGGGCAATGAGACTGTCTACCCTTTCCGAGGGAAGAAATGCCCTGGCTAACTTTGTGTTCAGTTCTGCACCTATGAAAGTTAGTACCTGAACTGGTTCCAGAACTGACTTTGGTAAATTCATCAGGAATCCCAGGGAAGTGAGAAGCTGCTGGGTGACTTGCAAGTGGGATTTTACCTGATCTGGGGACTGACCCACTATGAGCCAGTCGTCCAGGTAGGGAAACACAGCAATCCCTTGCCTTCTTAAATGAGCCACTACCACAGCTAGACATTTTGTGAATACCCTTGGCGCAGAGGTAAGGCCGAAGGGCATTGCCCTGAACTGGTAGTGGCCTGAGGGCAGTTCGAACCTGAGGTACTTTCGGTGAGAAGGCCTGATCAGAACATGAAAATAGCATCCTTGAGGTCCAGGAAGCCAGCCAGTCCCCTGGCCTCAGGAAGGCAAAAATCATTGCCAGAGTTAACATTTTGAACTTTGGTTTCAAAAGATGCTTGTTCAGGTACCTTAAATCTAAGATGGGCCGCCATTCTCCTGTTTTTGGGGGTAAGAAAGTATCTTGAGTACAGCCCTTGCCCTGATGGCAGAGGGACCCTTTCTACTGCTTTGCAGTCCAGAAGAAGAGAACCTCTGCTTCCAAAGCAAGGGCTTCTGCAGGATTTGCAGGTGGAAAATGTCTGGCTCTCATCTTTGGAAACTGTTTGAACCTGAGAACCAGACCTGGCTTATTACCTCCAGAACCCATCTGTCCGAGTTGGGACACCCAGTTCTGGCTGAAATAAACCAACCTGCCCCCCACTGGTACGGAGAATCGCCCTGGGCACCCCATCAGGGTGCCTGCTTGGCAGTAGCCTTAGGCTGAGGGGAGGGGGACGGTTTACTTGTGCCCCGTCTACCTCTGCCTCTGAAGAAACCCCTCTGTGCAAATGCAGAGGAGGCCTGAGATTGGTAAAAAGGCCTGTGGAAAGGCCTGCCCCTACCTCTGGGAGCGTGCCTCTGTGGAGTGGCATGCCTCTCCTTAGCCTGGGCACTTTTGTAGGTAGTTCTGTATTCATCCATCTTTTCATATAGTTTTCTGTTTGTTCCCCAAACAGAGAATTACCCACTACAGGAAAATCCATAGCCTTTGACTGAGTATCTTGGGACAGATTAGTGCATCTGAGCCATGCCAACTCTGACGGCTACAGAAGTGGCCATGACCTAGAGGAAACATCATTAACATCAACAGCAGTATGAAATTGAACTTTAGAGGCTTCAATGCCATCGCATCCACCTGTTCCAACTCACTAGCCAGCTGGCCATGTGCCTGCTTGGCTAACTACTAACTCTGTGTCCATCTAGATTTCTGATATCTAGCTACATAAGCCATATAATTTGCCTGCCTGAGTCCCAAAGAAGCTGCCATATACTGTTTTTCGCCATGGCATCAATCTTCCTGGAATCCTTATCAGGAGGATGTGAGGCCAGGGAATATTACTTGTCACAGGCTGCAGCTTGAACCACACCTACATGACTACACTGCTCAGTGAGGAAGTCTGTATCAGAGCCTGACAAAGTATACCTTCTGTCCATTTTTTATCTACAGGAGGGACAGAATGAGGATTTTTTAAAATCTTTGTTGTTTGCTTCCTAAATGACTTATGCAAAGGAATAGACAGCCTCCTAGACTCTGGTATATCCATCATTTCTACATAATCAGGCTCCTCTTGCTCATCCACAGCCTCCTCTAAAGGAAGCTGGAGGGTTTCTACAACCTTTTTGTAAAACATAAAATGAGAAGGGACTCAGACAGAATAGGAGGAGATTCTAAAGGTCTGTCTGGAGAAATGTCGGTTCAATGGGCACATCCAGACCTCCCAGCCACATATATATTGATCAAATTCCTCCTCCCCTCCTCCTGTGGTTCATAAAATTCCTCAACATCATACTCCTGAACCACTGGAACTGAACTGAACCAACCCTTTACCAACTGTTGGTGGTTCGAGCAGGACCCTGAGACAGTGACTGGACAATCTGTATGGCTTTTAGCTATTTCTGCAGCAGTTGGAGAGACAATTTTGGACTCCAAACCTACTGATTTCTTTGTCTTTTTCACTGGGACTGGTTCCTCTGAACCAGCCTTCCTTTTGGCCGAGGAAGTCTCGCCCTGGTCAGAGGGCACTCCCTCTGGTCCAGTGGGTGCTGGACCAGGCTGGCCATCCGGGTCAGCGGACTTTTTGGCCTCTCGTTCCCTGAGCCGGCCCAATCTCTTTTCCAGGGTGGCTGCAGGGAAATTTTTACACACCTGGCAGTCTGACAGGAGGTGGTCAGCCCCCAGACAATAAACACAAGTGGTGTGTGGGTCAGCCTTGGCAAAGGCTTCCCCACAGACATCACAGTGTTGAAACCCAGTGGGCCGGTTTTCTTTGGGTTTCTCAGACATAATGCCAGCCTAACCAAAAACTTGCCCTTTTGATGGCAGTGCCAGGCAAGACACCCTTATCGGTTCCTAACCGTGTCACGGGTATTTGAAAAAA
Source organism: Neoceratodus forsteri (assembly GCA_016271365.2). Taxonomy (NCBI): domain Eukaryota; kingdom Metazoa; phylum Chordata; order Ceratodontiformes; family Ceratodontidae; genus Neoceratodus; species Neoceratodus forsteri. Next base: position 149,694,477 of record CM028131.1, on the reverse strand, counting down.
CCTAATTTCAAAGCAAGGTTTTTTTAGAACCGATAAGAACTGGGAACCGCACTCTAAAAGCCCAACCAACACTTTAAAACGTTAATTTCAGCAAACCGATCGGTTCAAAACCGAACCGATAATTGAATTTCCACACAGACTTTAATTTTTGTACTTACGGTTTACCAGATAGAGCTTTTAACCGAAATGCGGTAAAATAAATACTTTTTGGCGGTTCAAATGAACCGAAAATACCGCTGAACCGAGAAATGAACCGAGCTGAAGGAGCTGATCTCCGAGCGATTGTTCAGTGAAGCGGAGTAAAGAATCTGACAGTTTCATTTGAAACTGCCCAGATAGAAATTTTGCATAAGCGCTCAGGCCTGTAGAACTCCAGACCCCTGGAGTTAACTCTTTCCTCTCCGGGGCAGTTCAAGTGCAGTGGCTAACTGCATTAGTCATAATATAGTAAGACTTCATGGTGTTTGAAAGAGGGATTATTACCTCCCTCTTATGACTTGTGATACCCCTACTAATACACCCTAACACCCCCCTAGCCTTACCTACTGCTTTAGAGGTCTGCTTTGATGATTTCAGGTCATCAGTGATGATGATGCCCAAGTCTCTTTCTTCCTTTGTGACTGCTAGCAACTCCCCTCCCAGCCTATAGGTGGCTTCAGGGTTTCTCTTCCCTATGTGCATGATCTTGCACTTCTTTGCATTAAATCCCAGTTGTCACTCTTCTGACCATTTTGCTAGTTTATCCAGATCTCTTCTCATTCTGCCCACCCCATCTGGATCATGTACTCTGTTGCAGATCTTGGTGTCATCTGCAAACAGACAAGCCTTACCCTCTAGTCCATCTGCAAGGTCACTAATGAAGATGTTGAAGAGGACTGGCCCCAGGACTGATCCCTGAGGTACCCCACTTGTGACTTGCATCTCTTCTGACTGTATACCATTTACCACCACTCTCTGTTTTCTGCCCACAACCAGTTTGCCACCCAGTTGACCAACTTCTCCACCCGAGCCTACCCAGCTTATTTATCAATCTTCTATGTGGAACAGTGTCAAAAGCTTTGCTGAAGTCAAGGTAGGTGACATCAACTGCTCCCCTTGGTCCACCACTCTGGTTACCCAGTCAAAGAAATCTATGAGATTAGTTTGACAGGACCTTCTTATAAACCCATGCTGTCTTGGATCCTGTGCCCTATAGTTCCAGGTGTTGCACTATCCTTTCCTTAAGGAGTGCCTCCATAATCTTGCCCACTACTGAGGTAAGACTGACTGGTCTGTAGTTCCCTGCCTCCTCCCTGCTACCACTCTTGTGGAGAGGGATCACATGAGCCCTTCTCCAGTCTTCTGAGACCTCTCCTGTGCTCAAAGACTCACTAAACAGTTCTGCTAATGGCTCTGCTAGTTCTACATTTAGCTCCTTAAGTACCTTGGGATGTATGCCATCAAGTCCCATTGCCTTATCCACCCTGAGCTTAGCAAGCTCTTGTAGGACCCTTTCTTTTGTGACGGGAGTAGTGCTCACCTCCCTCCCCCCCTGTGTCCATGGTGCTGAGCTGTGGGCCCTGCCCTACCTTCTCTTCAGTAAATACTGAGCAAAAGTACCTATTTAGGATAGATGCTTTTACATGGACCTCCTCCTCACATGCTCCTTTTTCTCCATTAAGCTTAGCAATACCCCCTCTGGACTTTCTCCTTTCACTAATGTATCTATAGAAAGTCTTGTCACCTTCTTTTACTGTTCGTGCTAGTGTTTCCCTCAGTTTGGGCCTTTGCCTGCCTTATTGCCTTCCTGCTTCCCTTAAGGCAGTTTGGTATGCCTTCCTATCTTCATCCCGCTGTGTTCCCTTATATTTCCTGAAGGCCAGCCTTTTGGCTCTGACCTTTTCTGCTACTGTATTTGAGAACCAAAGTGGTTTCCTTCTTCTTTTGCACTTCCTTTTCTGTCTAACACAATGGGATGTTGCTTCAAGTATTGCATCCTTAATGCTTGCTCACTTTGCCTGTACCCCCTCACCTGTGTTTCTTTTTGCCAGGGCTAGCTTAACTCTGTTGGCCATCTTATCAAAGTCAGCTCCTCTGAAGAGTGTTGCTCTTCGTGGCTGCACTATTTGTGGGAGTGGGGACATGGACTGGCAAGCAGGAGCAGTGCAGGGTGTCATGCAAAGAAGGGGGGAATGAGAGGGAAACAGCATTTCACTGAAACTTGCTGCACTGTTGTCTATCTGTGTGTGTGTGTCTCTCTCTCTCTCACCCTCTCTCGAGATAGCGTGGTATAGCACCCCCGACTCTGTTGAGACACATCACTGTTTTCCCGGGTCCAGACTCTTGCTGCAGTGCCCCCCCCCCCCAAACACACACACACAGAGCAGCAGCTTACTGCAGGGATAGGGATCGTGGCACAGTCACCATTCACCATGCTGACTTTTCTGTCCGATGACCATGACATTTATTTATTTGTGTCTAGGATTACAAAGTACCTTTGAGCCAAGGCTCTTTTACAAAGGTTCCACGTCATGCTGGTTATAGGGCAACAGACACTAAAACATAAAACAGTTAGAGGTACATGGTTTTAGACTGTAACTTTGCTTGATAAAATCAGACTGAGTGATGAGTAACTCAAGAAACAATAGGAGGAAGAGGGCAAGAAGGGTAGGGGAAAGCACAGGCGTAGAGGGTCAGGGTGAGGCAGCCAAGGGGCCTTGTCAGGACAGACACTGGGCAAGTGCATTAAAAGTTGCACTGGACATGTAAGTGCAAGAAGAGAGGGCAGAAACTGACACCTATAAGGTCAGAAGCAGCGTAGGGAATGAAGATGTTATGGGGTGCAAGCACAAGTGGAGGTGCCAGTTATGGAGTGGCAGAGCTTTTTTGAATGCTCCAAGCATTGCTGTGGATGAGGTGTCACTAGAGAGCTCATTCAGCCAACTCGGAGCCCTGTATGCAAATGACCTTTGGCCTTGAGATGTGAGGCAGCAGGGGGATTTGAAGGATTTGGGGCTTAGAGCTCCTGGTGTTGTGGTTGGTAATTCTGGGTTTGAGGAGGGTGCTGACTCCTGGTGGTGCCCTTCCCATCATGATTTTCTTAGCAGTGATGCAGGTTTTGTATTTGATTCGGTTGTTCAGTTGCAGCCAGCCTGTTTTGGAGTAGAGGTCGCAGGTGTGGGTGAGACGGTGGGAACCAGTAACGAGTTGGCAGGCTTGATTAAGAGAAGTCGAAACACCTGAGAGATGAGGTTGTGGCAGATCCATAGATAATGAGAGTATTCAATGATGCCGATGATGGAGCTCTGGACAGAGCTTCTGGTGTTAGATGTTTCCTACTACATCAGAATAGTAGGCCCATCCTGGTGTTGGCTACTTTTGCCACGTTATTGATGTGTGGGACATATGAGAGACTACAGTCGAGGATGAGGCCGAGGTATTTGAAGGTATGAACTTGTTCAAGGGCAATTCCTTGATTTGATTTAATGGAGAGCTGATATTGTTTGTATTTGTTTGGGAGCTGCAGAAGACCATGGTCTTTGTTTTTTTCCTGGTTAAGGATAAGTCTGTGTTTTGTGAACCAGTTGGAAGTTACCTTGTAGATGGACTGGATCATGGTGGGATGGCAGGATGACAGCATCATCTGTGTAGAGTAGGATCTGTTCAGGGCAGGATTCTAGCAGTGAGTTCAGAAAAAGGCTGAAAAGGAGGGGGCCAAGACTGAGCCCTGTGGGACACTGAACAGGACTGGTCTTAGGTCTGAGAGTGTGCCAGCAATTTTCACTCTTTGGGAGTGGTTGTCTAAGTAGCTTTTGAAGCAGTTCACCGAGTTAGGCGAGAGCCCTGCTAGTTGAAGCTGGGCAAGTAGGAGACTGTGGTTGATGGTAACAAAGGCTTTAGTTAAGTCGATGAAGGTGGACCCAGTAAGATGACTGTTATCGAGTGAGTGATGGATTGCACCAGCGAATTCAAGTAGCGCCATGGAGCTGCAATGACCTTTTCTAAAGCTATGCTGCTCCTTGCATAGGATGTTGCAATTGTCTAGGAAGTCGGTGAACTGGTCTGACGCAATCCGTTCTAGGGCCTTGGAGAGTGGAGATAGGATGGAAATTGGACGGTAATTCTCAGTAGCTGTTTTGTCACCACTTTTATGAATTGGGGTTACCGTGGCAGATTTCCATAAGTCAGGGAACTGATAGAGGCTGAGGGAGAGGTTGAAAATCTGGGTCAGTGGTCGGAGTACTTCTTCAAGTGTGAGTGATAGTTTGAGGTCGAGGGAGTCGCTGCTGGCTCTGGAGTTGCAAATGGCTTTGGTAATGACTTGATGCATTTTTACTGCTTTAAAGTAGAAGGGAGGGTGGCTGGAGGTGGCTGTGGGGGCAAGGGGAACCACCGCATAGAAAAAAATCCTGTGGGAGTACAGCACTGAGGTCCGTGAAGGTGTTATTGAATGCATCAGCAATGAGTTTCTGTTCAAGTGTAGTTTCACCATATATGCGGAGTACTGATGGGGGTGATTTAGATTGCTTCCCTGTGACTTCTTTAATGTTATTCCAGAAGTCCTTACCATTGCCCCATGAGTTAGTGGGAGCATTATGGACATAGGTGGTCTTCGTGTCGCGGATATATTTGGTGTAGTCATTTCGTGCACCTTTACAGTTAGCAATATCAACTTGTCTCCCGGTGTTTCTGGCAATCTCCCAAAGGTGGTCTCGCGGTTTTAGTCATCTAAGTAGGTCTCCGGTGAGCCAGAGGTTACACAGTGCTTTGGCCTTGCGCTTCTTGAGGGGTGCAAGTACAGTATGTTGCAAGCTTGGCTGAAGATCCTGATGAGAAGGTGCTGCAATGCACGCTCTCTCTCTCTCTCCATCGCTCCGTGCAGGCTCAGCGTCCAGTCTTCCGTGGCCATGCGAGGCGCAGTTGCTTTACACACAGAAACAGCCTTGCTCAGCCGTGTGTTCGTGTCCCCTGCAGCATTTCCCCTCCACATAGTAGCACTTTCCCTCTGTAGCAATTGTCCTCCGCATAGCAGCACTTTGAGGTACCATGCCCCTTCCTGGCTCCTTCTGTGTGTGTACTGTTCAAAACTGCATGTTTCCTGTGGTCACTGCTGAGAAGTGACTACTGAGCTCAGTTCAGCATGGTCAGCAGTACATATGCAACTACGTTCAGCACTGTCAGCAGCATAGCACTTGTGCTAGTGGAAGAACACAAAATAAAGTTCCTATGTTTTTCATCAGTTCTTCATGCTTCGCTCTTATTTTTTCAACCTCTGGTGACGCCCCATGTTATAAGCGCAATGTCATGAGTTGTTGCTTAAAGAGCAGGATCATAGTTCTATAATTCCCGCTCCCCCAAACAAAATATATAGCTCACCTGTCCCAGAAGTGGTGGCTGTACACAATTCCCTTTTTGTCTGCAGTGTTTAAAAGTAATTTCACTCGTAAAATTCTCCTGGCACCATAGCCAAAAAGCAAAGGCACTTCCTTAAGGTGTGACGCTTGCTTTACGTGAAACCGCACCCCTTTTGTGATGTAATGAAAGCAAATGCGGCGTGTGGAAGTGCCCATTGATTTCAATGGGGCGATATTTTATACATAACATAGAGTCGAGATTTTAATAAATCAATGCGACTGCTTCGACTAAAAGGGACTTTATTAGTTGAGGGCGCTGATTTGATTATTAAAATCCTCGACCAAAGTTATTAAAATATATGAAAATATCACCCCCATTTAAATCAGTGGGGTACAAGACACTGCATTTGTTCTGTGACATCACAAAACAGGGCTGCACGTGTCTACGTGGGGCATGTCGGCACCTTCAGGAAGTGCCTTAATTTTTAGCTGTGGTGGCCGGGGGAATTTTACAAGTGAAATTACTTTTAAATACTGCAGAAAAAAAGGAAATTATGTATAGCCACCACTCCTGGGACTAGTGAGCTATAAATTTTGTTTGGGGGGGGACAGGAACTAGAAACCTGCTTTTTAATAGTTAGATTGCAGAGCTGTGAACCAAGAGACTCCGGTTTGAATTCCATCACTACCACTTTTGCAATGCAACCTGGAACAAGTCACTTAATCTCCCTGTGCGTAACGTCCTCTTCCCTCTCACTCCCTTTTCATCACTCTGACATTTTTTTTCTTTAACCATTTTTCTGTTATCCAGAAAAAACCTTTTGCAACAACATTAACACACAGTTCAGCTGTCCTTCTCTGTACACTTGGAAGAACTATCCAAAAAGCCCAGACACAGACTACGCATCTTTGGTCTTCACTGAAAACCAGGCGATTAAAAAATGCTGTCCTGTGGACCTTAGGAGCCCTCACTGATAAAACTTCCCAAATATATGTCAGACCTCTTCACCTTTTCCGAGGGATCCTACTTGCTTAGAAAATATTTGCATCTCCTGCTCGATATTCCCAGCCCCAGAACTCAGCATGGAGAATCTGCTATATGTCACACCCTTCCTATCATCTGGAACAGCATCCACTGCACCCTAAAATTAGCTGGGCTATCAGCCTTCAAATCATTACCGAGTGTCTCTCTGAAGGAAACCTGCATCTGCTTCTCCTAATGGATATTTCCCATCCTCTCTACCTCAGTTTATCTAACCTTAACCCGGGTTGTGCCTACTGGCAACCTCCCGCTAAATAGTTGGGCACAACACAACCTTCTTGCTTTCCGCCTAAACCTCCTGCCCACCACACCTTCCCTTATCCTCACCTGTGCCAGCTGTGGTCTGCTTCTGCCATGCCCCACCCCACCACTACTTGTCTCGTACTGCTCTTAACTTCATCTGCCTGCTGTCTCTTTTTTTTTTCTTTTTGTACTTTGTATTTATTAATTTCTTTATAAACACACAGTTGTGTTCTGATGCAGTACATTAGGATATTTGAAACAGCCACATGAGGGCGTCACCCCCTCTTAATACATGCATATAAATTCGACGGACATCCATAAAATACAGCACTGGGGGTAATTCGTATAACAATCAATATCTGCAGTTAGAAAATCCAGTATATACTGTGTAGTTAAATCCCATGAGCTGCATGCATTAATAAGTCACAGTTAACGAACTACTGTATTCCCAGTTTCCACTTCCTATTAAGGAAACATTTCAAATTACATGCTTAACCATTAGAAAAGGTACCATAAAAGGAACCATATAAATGGGATTGTGTCTAGAACCTAAAGATAAGGTCCATTTAACAAACGTTGGTCCATAACTTTGTCACAAGGCACTATACATTGCCACCAACAATAAAAGTAACTAGTGCTAACATTTAGCCACTCTAAATCTAAAGGGTTATTACAACATTGCCCCAATCTTATCCCTCATTTGTTACCAACTACCCCTTAAGATTTCACAAAGCCTGCCATGCTTCCCTAATAGCAATAAGAACAAAACTGGCATCTAAACAAAGAAGGGTAATAAATAAACGTTTTTTTATTACTTTTAATATTTTAAAGTTCAGTAACTCATAGTCTCTCACTATGTCTCTGTTCCCTCCTCATCCTCCGAAGTGGATTATGATGGTTCACGTCTTCTTGGTGGTTGGGTATGTTTTTGGGTCCATTTGAGGGCCTCCGCAGCATCAGAGAAGAATGAAGACCTTCTGTTCGTGCACCAGTTGGAGTCAGGCTGGGAATAACATGTTGTGCACAATACCAGCTTTGAGGAGCATTGCACGGATGCAGTCAAAACGCTTCTTTTTCTGTCGGGTCGCGTAGCTCAAATCAGGAAAAGGGGAGACCCTCTGACCGTCCTGCAACAATGTTCGCTTTTGCCTGGCAACTGTTAGAATCAAATCTCTAGTCCCCATATTGTCCAGCATGGCTACTATTGCCATCGGTGCTTCGGTGTTGTCAGGCCTAATCCGAAAGGCCACCCTGTAGGCCTTCAAAATTGCCCAATTCCTATCTATTAGGGACTGTCCAAGACGGTGTTCAAGCCATTCCCTTAAAAGGAGAACAAGGTGATCCCCTTCAGCTCCTTTCAGCATCCCAACAATCCTGAGGTTAGCAGCTCTTACTTGGTTTTCGAGATTCTCGAGCTGGGACCGCAAATACAGGTTACTCACCTGTAACAGGAGTTCTAGGAATGGTATATGTTGTTCATCCACACTCATTGGCAGGTATCCTTGCCGCTTTAAATCTTGCCGGAAGGTCTTCAAGCTTGCTCCTCCCACCCACCCGGGTGGTATAACTCTCGGCTCCGCCCCATGACGCCAGATCTGGCCCGCTGGAAGCTCTGGTTGTGCGTTTCAAGCCGGGAGGTCGTAGGAGTCAGATGAACAACATATACCATTCCTAGAACTCCTGTTACAGGTGAGTAACCTGTATTTCTAGGGACATGGATATGTTGTTCATCCACACTCATTGGCAGACTCCTAGCAGTTCTCCGGGAGGAGGGAGGCAAGACGACACCCCCAATACTACTTGGGAAAGAGAACTGGAGAACCGAGGCCCCAAAACCAGCATCCCGGCGTGACTCAAGGTCGATGTGGTAATGGGTAATGAAGGTGTTTGCTGACTTCCAGGTAGCAGCCCTGCAGATTTCCTGGATATGGACGTCCCTGGAAGCAGCCACCGTTGCAGCAGTATGGCGGGTAGAATGAGCTCTTATCCCTCTGGGAGGCTCCATGCCCGCCAACTTATAGCAGAGATCTATGCAGGAGGTTACCCACCTGCTTATCGTCCGCTTGGCTGCAGGTCTGCCAGATGCAGCTTCAGCGTAGGTGACAAACAGCTGGCGAACCTCTCCCCGAATTTCAGCCGTGCGCTCCTTATAATAAGCGAGCGCCCTTCTAGGGTCCAAGTATGGAGCCTATATTCGCCTCGAGGTGTGATTGGGGTAGAACACCGGCAGAGTCAACACCTGGTTAAGTGAAACTCCGACACCACCCGGAAGGAATTTCGGTGGGGGGCGCAGGACAACCTTGTCCCTGTGGAAGACCAGGTAAGGAGACTGATGAGCGCCTGAGCCTCCCATCCTTCTGGCTGACGTGATAGCCACCAAGAAGGCGGTCTTCCACGACAGGTGAGAGAGAGCACACCTGTGCATAGGTTCGAATGGCTTGCCCATGAGCTTTGCCAGTACCAGCAGTAGATCACGGAGGTGGGGTTCCCGCACTGGAGGAAATGTGATCAAGGCCTTTGAAAAGCGTGACCACCTTCTCCTGCGCCACCGACCTTGCCGGCCCGCGCCGGTAAGCAGAGATGGCTGCCAGGTGCACCTCAGGTCGCTCGACCTAAGCCCTTGACTAGAAAGGGACCATAAATAGTCCAAGATGCTTGCCAAGGAACAGGAGGAAGGTCCAAGCCTCTTGCCTGACACCAAATGGAAAACCTTTCCATTTGAAGGCATAGCATTTTCTGGTCGACTCTTACGGGACGCCTCAACTACATTGAGGACCTCGTCGGAAAGACCCAAGGCCTGGAACTCTAGCCGCTCAGGAACCAGGCCGTCAGGTGCAGGGATTGAAGGTCCGGATGGAACACCTTCCCCTGATTGACTGAGAGCAGGTCCGAGCGAGCTGGAAGCTGCCGCGGAGTCCTGGAGCTGAGACTGAGGAGATCTGGGTACCAGAACTGGCGAGGCCAGTCTGGGGCTATCAGAATCACCTGCGCCTTGTCCCTCCTCGCCTTGAGAAGCACCTTGTGGATCAAGGGAAATGGGGGAAAGGCGTCAAAGAGGCCCGGGGTCCACTGCCTCGAGAAGGCATCCCCCTGCAGCGAGCCCTGCTGAGGGGGGCGGGCATGGAACAGACTCAGCTTCGCGTTCTCCCTGGAGGCAAACAGGTCCACCTGAGGTGTGCCCCAATGGGAGAACAGATGCTGTACTACCTCCGGCAGGAGAGACCACTCGTGGGATGCAGCCCCTATCCGGCTCAGGGCATCGGCCAGGGTGTTGGAGGCTCCTGCCACGTGAATAGCCAGGAGATCCGCCTCCAGGCTGCGCACGAGTGACCAAATGCGAGAGCTTCCTTGCATAGAAGCATGGAGCGCGTCCCGCCTCTGGCGGTTTAGATAGTACATGGTCGTGGTATTGTCCGTCTGGACTCGGACCACTTGACCGGAGGAGCGGAGCAAAGGCGGTGAGCTAGGCGGACCGCTCGGAGCTCCAGCAGGTTGATGTGGCATCGACTCCCAGGGACCAGAGGCCATGAGCCCGGTGTTCCCAGATGGGCACCCCAACCCATCAGAGAGGCATCGGTCGAAGAGAGACCGCCGGCTCGGGCGGACGAACGGGATGCCGGCCCTGCAAATGATCTGGAACGGTCCACCACTGGAGAGCTGCCCACATCCCCTGTGTCACCGACACAAGCTGGTCCAAAGGATCGCAGTGCCAGACCACTGGCTGGCCAGTCCCCACTGAAGGACGATGTTCCAGCGGCCCAACGGACCACGCTGGTGCAGGCCGCCATGAGACCCAGGAGGCAGGGAAGTCCCGGCAGGCTTAATTGCCCAACCAGAAATGATCGGGCAAAGGAGGAAAGAACCTCGCCCTGTCCGCCGGGCCGCGCTGGCTCGAAGAGAGTCGAGCTGCGCCCGATGAATAGAATCACCTGCTTCGACCGAGTTCGACTTGGCCTCGTTGATAAGGAGGCCCAGTTGAGAGCAGACCTGGAGGGCCAGATTTCTGGGCCACTCTGCCTCCTTCCTGGAGGGAGCTGCTATCAGCCAGTCGTCCAGGTAAGGGTACACCCGGACCCCTCGGCGCCGCAGGAATGCTGTCACCACTGCCATGCATTTGGTGAAGACCCTGGGAGCTGGAGACAAGCCGAAGGGCATGGCTTGGAACTCGAAGAGGGATCCTTCCGCTCGGAAGCGAAGGAATCTCTGGTGAGACGGACGGATAGGGACGTGAAAAAACGCGTCCTGCAAGTCCAGAAAGCAGAACCACACGCCGCGTTCCAAGGATGGTATTATCTGAGCCAGAGTGACCATCCTGAAGGTTCGAGACCTTAGGGAACTTGTTTAGGTCGTGTGAGGTCGAGAATGGGGTGCCAGCCCCGTCCGCTCGGAACCAGGAAGTACCTGGACACAAACCCTGGGTCTGAAGGAGGGTCCACCACCTCTTATCACCTCCTTCTGGAGGAGGAGGCGATGTCGGCTCGACGAGCCGCCAGTGAGGCTGGGGATCCCGGCCCCGAGGCGGCGGCTCTGAAGGGTGGTGCCTGCTCGAATCCAGAGGCAGGCCTCTTCCCACCACCTCCAAGACCCACCTGTCCGTGGAAACAGCGGACCAGGCGGAACGGAAGTAGCGGAGCCTCTCAACAGGGGACCCAGGGATAAGGTGACGGGAATGGGGCACACCCTCAGCCCGCCACTGGGCAGGCTTGAGGAGGGACCGCCGAGGGACCTCCTGGGCCTTTTCCTCCTGCCTCCTGTTAGAGGAAGCCGCCGGCTTGGGTTTGGGATGCCAAGGCCGAGCCTGCTGGCCCTGCGTTGCTGGGCAGGCGCCGAAAGGCACAGAAGGACGAAAGGGCTTAGGCTGTGGTTTGCGGCCTTTGTCCTTCTGAGCAGAAGAGACCGAGTCCAAGGTAGCATTGGACCTCTCGATCCTCTGCAGGTGACCTTCCACCCCAGGGCCGAAGAGGTCAGTCCCAAAAGGGACATCCGCCAACTTGTGCTGGGTATCCAGTAAAGGTGGATATCCTCAGCCAAGCCCCGACTTGATAGCCACTGCGGCGCCACCGATCTGGCACATGAGTCCCCTATATCCAAAGCAGTCTGGAGCTGCTGTTTGGCCACTGCCCTCGCCTGGTCCCGCACCTGCTTAACCGTAGTCTGCAGATCGGGGGAAGATGAGGATGACCTCATCCAGGGAGCCCAACAGGGCATGAGAAAATGTGCCATGAGGACGGCGAACTGGCCTGGCGAAGGCGGAGAGGGGCGCAGCGTAGACTTTCGCCCGACGATAGTCAATTTCTTGGACTCCTTGTCAGGAGGTTTGTCCACATCCCTGGCGTTGCCGGGCGCCTGAAAACGCTGTCGGTAAACTCAACCCTCAGCAGAGGGTGTTCCAAAACCGGACAAGGAACCAGTAGGGACGCGATACTTCCTGGCCATCCTGGCCGGCGCAGGGCAGGAAGCAGGCGCTGCCAAAGCTCCAGTGCCGGACCCACTATGGCCTCGGCCACCGGAAAGGCCTCGTCGGAGAATCCTCGGTCCAGAATCTCCGTGAGGATACCTGGCCGTTTGGAAACGGGTTCGAGCTCCATCCGGTGGACTCGAGATGAGCGAAGTAGTCCTAGGAAGGACAGACTGTCGTCCATTGACTGACCTCCTGAAGACACCAAGTCCAGTCGCTTGGAGAAAAGGAGGAATCATCTTCGGACTGGAAGAGTCCTCGAGAACTGCCTCTGGCCTGAGCCACCCTTCACCTGCCGAGTCGATCGGGAGTGAGGGTAACTGACAGCCGATGGGGTAGACCCTTAGCCGACCGAGAATCCTTGGTCGGAGCCCCAGTGGTGGCTGTGGAGGCGGAGGTTCCACCAGAATCGGTGGAGCAGCTGGTTTGGCGAACAACCGGCCTGGGTAAACTCCTCGGATAAGTCGAGGGGTTGTGCTCGCCGTCTCTGGTGACAGCACTCAATGGCGGGAAGGCAACGGGTCGACTTATTCCCGCCAGGAGGAGCTGCTGCAACATAAGGTCCTCGTACCGTCCGACGTAATTTACGCTCGAGCCTCCCCTCATCCGAGGAGGAGGGCGAGGGCAGCGGCGACGCCCGCCACCATCGATGCCGGGACCGAGACCGCCTATGGCCGGTGGGATCGGCTGGACCGCGTAGAGGTCCGGAGACCGAGACCGAGAGTCCCAGAATTTCCGAGGTCGGTGCGGGGAGGTGTCGGCCGGAACCGGCACTCCCTTCGGCTCGGATGGTCCATCCGAGGGCTCCGGAACCGGAGGCACAGGCGAGCCCACGGGATCCTCAACTCCTCCCGGGGAACAGGGAGAGGGAATCTCGTGCTAAAGGCGACAGCCCGTCCAATGGGTCGAGAAAAATCTCGACTTCATCGGTGAGAGTCTCGGTCAACTGACCTGACGGGGACACCGTGAGGCCAGTGGCCGAAGCCGAGCGGTCGACCGAAGCCGACGGTCGACGGCCCGGGGAGAGGGACCTTTCCCGCTCCCAAGAGCGTCGACGGAGGGACTTACCCTTGTCCCTCTTTTTGGACCGAGAATAAGGTCCCGCCAACGTAGGCCCTTCTCCTTTAGTGGAGAGGGACAGACAAAGCTCCTTAAAAGAAGCCGTGTAAGAAGAGCCCAGAGAGAGCGGGATAAATGCCGCGGCCGAGGAAGATACGGCCCGCGCCGCCTCCTCTTCGAGGGTGACCATCCGCTCGAGCTGATCCGCCCGAGCCACGCGCCCAGAGGACACCGCCAACCGGCCTCCTTGGATTTCACCGAGGGAACGTTCAGACGCGCCCAGTTGTAATCGGGCAGCACGGTCTTCGAGGACGTAGGCCAAGAAAGATGAGCACAGGTCGCAAGCCTGCGGGTCGTGCTCAAGGCCTAAGCAGTAGACACACGTGGAGTGTGGATCCGTCCGAGACATCTTCTGCCCGCATGGGCATCTCCGAAATCCTGGAGTCGATTTGTCCATCGCAGCCGCGAGGGATAGAAGACTGAAGTCTTTTTGCAAAATTTATTTATTTATTTTTTTTTAAATCCGCAAACGGAGAAATAGGAACCAGTCTCAAACGCAGAGCGTTAAGGAGGGAACCTGAGCTTCCAAGCGGTAAGGAAGATCTGGCGTCATGGGGTGGAGCCGAGAGTTATACCACCCGGGTGGGTGGGAGGAGCAAGCTTGAAGACCTTCCGGCAAGATTTAAAGCGGCAAGGATACCTGCCAATGAGTGTGGATGAACAACATATCCATGTCCCTAGAAATGCGTATTTTCCTTGACCAAAGTCGCTTCAGTACCCAATGCTGCCTCCACTTGTTTCTTAGCCTCGGTTTCAGTTGTACCAGATTCTGTCTCCAGTATGGTGACCCTGTTGGGTCAGGGCACCGAAGAGGTCTGATAATCCAGCCATTGAGGCCAGCATATGATTCATTTTGTGCACTAACATCTGTAGGGTCTCCTCTCCCTCTCTACTGGTCTCTGGAGTAGTGCAGCCTTGCACCGATCGTGTGGCTAGGGAAGCAGATGAACCTTTGCTTTTTGCACCTCCTCCAGCATATTTATCCTTCTTTAGATTCTCCATTTTATTTGTTTATTTGGAAACAATCAGAATTACAACCCTTTGAGTCACAGACTCTTTTGCAAAGGCTCCACGTCGGTTACAAGGGTGGAGGGTAGACAAATACAGTTGAGAACATACATGTAACAGGCAGAATATACATTTAACTCTGGTGGTGTTCCGAAACCCAGATAAGTGGTTTGTAGGAGCCGGCTCGAGTGGCACCAAGGTTTGAGCACGGGACGCCACACCTCATGCCTCTCGACCGGGTTTGGGGAAAGAGCCAGGGTGAGTCGGGGGTCAGCAGTGGAGGAAGAGATTGAGGCCTGGAGGACTGCCTCTCTTCCGGGAGGGTTATAGCACATTGCTCGCTCGAGGAGCGAACCCTGGCGGCAGTAGGGGGTAGCCAACAGCAGCAGCACGGTGCAGTACTTGGGGGTGGAGCCATGGCAGTATGTTGCCGTGACAAGCCGGGCTCCACAAGGAACTTCAGCACAAAGCACCCCCCGACAGGCAATGGCGCCTCCTCCCGCAGTCCACACTCCTGGGATCGGACTCTGCCCCCTCGGCTTGGTTCCTGCCTCCGGCCCAGTGGCTCAACACTATAGACAGGGCGCCCTGTGTGGGGACGACCCTTCCGCAGAGGGCAGACCTGGGGGATTCCCGGTGCCGGAGGTGAGCTGGAGGGTTAGCCGAGTCACGTAAGGAGGTACAGACTGTGGTCGGAGGTCGCTGGAGAGAGTTTGGAGGAATCGGTAAGAGGCGAAAAATAGAGTTAAAAAAAAAAAGTGGTTTGTAGGTATTTTCTTGCACTTGTAGCTAGTGTAAAACCACGTTATTTTTTACAAGTCTGAAGAGCTTTGTATCCAAGCGGCCATACTGCTCGGACTCCACAGCGCCCCCCCCCTTGCCTGCTGTCTCTTGCCAAACCTTTTTAAACCTAGCACTTATTTTGCCTGTTACTTGTCAACGTTTGCTAGTTAACTTGCATTGCTTTTGTACTATTATAATTTGTATCCTTAATAGCCACAGCCAAATGTTTCTCTTTGCTCATCGTATGTACCATGTATTATGTTTTGCACGGTCTTATTTTTTTTTTTGTATTACATCTATGTACCTGTGCCGTACTCTGTGTATTCACGTACCCCAAGACCACCTCATAAATGAGTCTGCTCAATGGTGTTTCTCACCTGTTAAAATAAAGATTGACTTGATATTTCATCAGTTTTCAGTATTTTCCTCCACTCATTCTTTATTACTGAGGGCATTTACATAGACAGGATTTTTCTGTCTCAAACATACTCACATTCTCCAGCTGTTCACCTTGTTTAAGTCATAATGCTCTGTTTGTGAGAGCAGAATCATTTCCATGGCAACAAACTGCAATGTCACAAACAGAATTATGACATCGGTGGGGAGAACAGCAGTACTATTAGATGAAGTATGAGGGAGAAGGATAATGTTTTCATCCAAATGTCCTCCACAGTAAAGACAGAGGGGAAATATATATAATCATTAAAATATGTGTTGAATTGTGTCTGAAAATTATATTGTAAAATGCTTGTCGAATAGTGGAATAAAAAATTTGAGACTCCAACTCACAGTCTTATAGAAACATAGACTTTAACAGCAGATAAGGACTGCTTGGCCCAACAAGTCTGCCCATTTCCCTACCTATTGGATAAGCTGCAGATCCTAGTTAACCAACAGCCTATTTCTTCCTACCCCCCACCAGAATTGCCTTATGTCTGTCCCATGCATTCTTGAATTCCCCCACCATTTCTGACCCAACGACCTCCTCAGGATGGCCGTTCCATGTGTACACAACCTTCTCTGTGGAAAAAGGCGTACTTACATTGCCCCTGAGCCATTCCCCCTCTAGCTTCAAATTGTGTCCCTTTGTTCTTGCACATCTCTTTTTCTGAAAGATGCTACCCTCTTGGACTTCATTGATTCCCTTGAGGTACTTGAAAGTTTCTGTCATGTCCCCCCTCTCCCTCCTTTCCTCAAGGGTATACATAGTAAGCTCCTTTAATTTCTCTTCGTATAGCTTCTGTTGCAGACCCTGCACCATTTTAGTTGCCCTCCTCTGGACTGCCACCATCCTGTCTATGTCCTTGCGGAGATGAGGTCTCCAGAACTGCACACAGTACTCCAGATGGGGTCTCACCAACTGTCTGTACAGAGGAATGACAACTTCCTGTTTTCTACTGGTGATGCCTCTTCCTATGCATCCCAGTATCCCCACAGCCATCCTTATTGCCTTCTCACATTGCCTGCTTACCTTTAGGTCATCTGATATGACCACCCCCAGGTCCCTTTCCATTTTTGTTGTTAGTCCCTTCCCCCCATTGTGTACTCTTCCCCTGGGTTTTTGTTTCCCAGGTGCATTACTTTGCATTTCTCTGCATTGAATCTAAGCCGCCATACTTTTGACCATTCCTCCAACCTTGCCAAGTCCCTTCTCATCCTTTCCACCCCCGTTGTGTTTCAACCCTGTTGCAGATCTTTGTGCCGTCTGCAAAGAGGCATACTTTTCCTTCCAGCCCCTCTGCAATGTCACTTATAAAGACATTAAAAAGGACTGGACCCAGTACTGAACCCTGCGGTACCCCGCTAGTAACCTCGCTTTCTTCGGAGTGGGCTCCGTTTACTATTACCCTGTGTCCTGTTGTCCAGACAATTTTTACCCATGCTACCACCCTGGGACTAACTCCCAGGCTGGCTAATTTGTTTATTAATCTTTTGTGTGACTGTGTCAAATGCCTTGCTAAAATCTAGGCAGGCCATGTCCACAGCCCCTCCCTGCTCCACTACTTTGGTTACCCAGTCAAAGAAATCTATTAGATTCATCTGACATGACCTTCCCGCTGTGAATCCATGCTGCTTTGGGTCCTGTGTCCTGCTGGCCTCTAAGTACTCAACAATTCTTTCTTTGAGAAGTGATTCCATTATTTTCCCTACCATTGAGGTCAAGCTAACAGGTCTGCAGTTTCCTGCCTCTGCTTTGCTCTCACTTTTGTGAATGGAAATCACATCCAGCCTCCTCCAGTCCTTAGGTACCACACCATCCTCCCATGATTTACTAAAAAGGGTAGTCAGTGATGTCACTAATTCTCCCCTTAGTTCTTTTAGAATTCTGGGGTGAATCCTGTTAGGCCCCATTGCTTTGTCCACCTTCAGTTTTAGGAGTTCTTTCAGAACCCTTTCTTTTGTGAATGGACTGGTATCGACCCCCCTATCAAGAGTGCTTCTAATAATTGGATTAGGTACCCCCCCCTCTTCTTTTGTGAATACTGAGCAGAAGTATTCATTTAGTATCCCTGCTTTCATTGTCCCTCTCTGCCCAACCATTCTCCCCTTTATTAAGCCTCACTATCCCTCCCTTGGTCTTTCTTCGCTCCCTAATGCACCTATAAAAAATGTTATCCCCCTTTTGAACCGAGTTGGCTATCTTTTCCTTGGTTTGGGCCTTTGTTATTCTGACTCCCTTCCCTGCTTCCCTCTGCCTTAACTGGTACAGTTCTCTATCATGCTCCTTCTGTGTTTCCTTATACTTCCTGAATGCTATCTTCTTCTCCCTAACCTTCCCTGCTACCTCTTTTGAGAACTATAGTGTCTTTTCTTTTGTTTTGATTTTTTATTTGCTTCACACAAAGGCTTGTTGCCTCTATGATAGCAGTTTTGATGTTTCCCCATTGTTCCTCCACCCCTCCTCCTTGCCTGTTTGCTAGTGCTTTTCTGAGGTACT
Organism: Neoceratodus forsteri; assembly: GCA_016271365.2. NCBI lineage: Eukaryota > Metazoa > Chordata > Ceratodontiformes > Ceratodontidae > Neoceratodus > Neoceratodus forsteri. The sequence goes on along the minus strand of CM028131.1, from coordinate 149,676,553 downwards.
CTTCCATTTTGACAAAGTCAGCCCTCCTTAAGTCCAGTACCTTCACTTTTGTATGGCTTGACTCTGCGGCTGTGTTTATCGTGAATCACACTGTTTGGTGGTCACTTGTTCCCAGATGGTTACCCACTTCTAGATTGGAGATCCTCTTTCCGTCCCTGTTTGAGAGTATCAGGTCTAAGATTGCCCCCTCCTGAGTGGGTTCCAACACTAGCAGTCTGAGGCATGCCCCCTGTAGGGCATCGAGAATGACCCTGCTCTTGGACGTGGCTGCAGCAAAGGTGCTCCAGTTAACGCTAGCATATTCAGGTCCCCCATCAATAATATCTCCCATTTTTCTGCCATCCTAAGGATGCCTTTCTTCATTTCCTTGTCCGTTTCCTCCCCTTGTGTTCATCTAATGGCTTGAACAAATCTCTGCGGCTTGTAAAGCCCTTGGGGATACACAGTATATCAAAACCAAACCAAATTCTATTCAATAATGCAACTTAATGCGAGACAAGGTTTTTTTTTTTTTGCATTTCCCAATAAGATAACATAGTAACTACAAAGAAGACAATTCTGCTAACCGTCTTATCGTGACACTGTGGTGAATTATGGCAGCAGTATTTGTTAATAACCATACACAATTCTCAGTAATAATGTTCGTCTTGCGAAAAGATCAAGAGACACAATTTTCTTGTTGTTTTCTTTCATTCCTGAACGAAGATATGGGGTCTACAAATTTTAAAAGTTGCCACACCCATACCACACCCACGAAAAAATTAAATACTTTGTGCTGTTTACTATCAGAAACATATGGAAGAACCATCCTAAAACAACTACAGCATGAATCCAGCATGTACATTCAGCAAGTAACACCAGGGGAAGAGATTTTTAAACATGGCAAATAGCAGCCATCTTTAATGACGTGAGTCAGTAATTACAAAATCAGCTGTAAAAACAATGATTTAACAACATCTGAGAAAACAAAAAATATACTGAGCATGAATCTTGGGTTACCAGGAATACATTTTTGTTAAAAAACAAACAAAAAAACTATGTGATGAATTTTTTCACCAACTAACAAATACTGCTGAAATTGATTTACTTAGAAATTAGTGACCTGTAAGTCACACTGAGCCAAAGGCTCATTTACTGGAGCGATACAGGGAGGGGGTACAAGGGAGAAAATGCATAAACAGACAAAAATAATACAATTCAATGTAGGTAAAATCACTGCAGGCAAATCTCTAAAGAGTACAGTTAGGTAAGAACTTACCGTAACAGTAGATCTTCGAGAACAGCTCTTGCAGCAGGTAACACCATTAGGACTGAGGCCAGCAGGCATCAGGACCCCACGGAAATCTTCTAGCTAGCAGTCTTCAGCGGGGACCGCCTCCGACGTTGGTCCCGCCCCCGACGTCAGATGTAGTACATAAGGAGGTGGTCCCGCCAGAATCCCCAGTTCTCCCGCCAGAGACTTCCGGCCGCTGGATCACATCAGAAGTGGAGACCGAGAATCCGCCATCGGAAGAAGAAAGAGCGTTAGCTCCTGCCGAAGTCTGGTTAGGCCATACCTCCTCCAAGGGAGAATGGTGGGCGGGAAGGTACCTGCTGCAAGAGCTGTTCTCGAAGATCTACTGTTATGGTAAATTCTTACGTAACTGTACTATCTTACTTTGAGATACAGCTCTTGCAGCAGGTAGCACCATTAGGACTGATTCCCAAGCAATGCGCCCTAAGCATTCTGGGAGGAGGCATAATGGAAAGACCTTGAACAAGTCCTGACTCTGGGACAGGAGACCCTGTAGAGCGACAGGCTGAAACAGGCTCTCCTTGTGAGGTAATGTCAGGCTGTAATGCCTAATGAAGGTGTACACTGAGCTCCATGTAGCTCGCGGCACAAATGCTGAGGTCGAGGCGTTGCATGGCGCTGCGAGAAGAGGTAGCCACCCTAATCGAGTGGCCCCGGACTGTGCCCGGAAGGGGCTTCTGTTTGTTGTTGTAGCAAAAGGAAATGCACTGGACATGCCAGCGAGAAAGGGTCTGTTTTGAGACTGGTTGGCCCAACATCCTCTCAGCGAAGGATATAAACAGCTGCTCGGACGTACGAAGCTGTTTAGTCCTGTTCAAGTAGTATCTTTTTTTTTTTTTTATACTTGTTTTATTTTATCATTCAGCTTTAAGGTACACATAACTTATCACTTTAAGATCACCTTATCAATCAGAGTTCTCACTTGGTGTACAATTTTCTTATATAATCTTAGGCATTTAATATCTCAGCTCTAGAAACAAACACTGAAACATAATGAAAATTAATTCTGGCAAGTAGTATAGAAAAACAGCAGGTGGGATCTATCTTTTGTGGCGACTGTACAGTGTCAATATATTAAATCTTTAACTTTAACTACCATGAGGATATTATATTCTCCCTGAGGGCGTGTGTTATTCAATTTCATGATTCCATACCCATTTATCTTCCCCACCAAAACCCTACTCAATCATTTCCTGATAGAGTTCCCATCTTGCTCATCTCGACATATAGGCTCCTCCTCGATTCTGTAAACCCATTGAGATTTGCTCATTCTGTTTAATTTGCGTTGTTATTGCTTTCCATTCTTTAAGGCAGGGAGGGGCTATTTGAAACCATTTTTTTGTTATTGCTTTATATGCTGAGGCCAATAAGATTGCCCAAAGATATTTCTGGGCCTTGTCTCTTAGCTCTGAGGGTGGCAAACCTAGGATTAAATGATAAGGTTCTAACTCTTCCTGTATGTCCAATATACCCTTTATGTGTTCCGTAACTTGGGTCCAAAAACTACTTATACCTGGGCATTCTAGGAAAATGTGCATTTGCAAGGCTTTCCCCTCACCACACTCCCTCCAGCACCGAGAGGTGCCCCTCCCAGACCGAAAGTATGTTGTGGAAGGGACGAGGAAAAATCTCACCAGCACCTTCCAAACAAATTCCCCCCACGTCGGAGATGAGGTGGTTGCCCACGTATCTCTCCAGATCCTTTCCCATTCTACAGTGGTCAAGGGGCGTTTAGTCTCCTGCTCCCATTTCGACTGTACCGAGGCTATAGCATTCCCTGCTCGGTGAGTGTTATATTTATATAGGACCGTTATTGCTTTCTCCCCATACTGCGAGGACCATATTTGCACATATGGAGGGTCTGCACCAACTGCCCAAGTATTCTTATCCTGTAGCCTCAGTTGGCTAGCGATGTAGGCTTTTATTTGATAGTAGAATAGCCTATCTCTTTCTGTCCAATTAAATTTTATTTTGGCTTCCTCGAAACTCATTGTTTCGTGCCTCTCATTAGTTGCCAAGGGACCTCTAATCCTTTATTTATTTGAGACTTGTACCAGGGATTATTGAATCCTGGAACCAAGATTAGCCATTTGTATCTCCAGCAGTGGCGCTGAAAATGTTTGGTCTTCATACCCATCTGCCAACCTGTGAAAATTGACAGGGTTGTGAATGGAGCTGTTCTCAGGGTCTCTCTGAGGTGTTTAGGTGAAAAAAGACTCGCCCGAAGGGGGACCTGTACTTTTACAGAGTCAATCTGCTTCCAGCATGCTGATAAGTTTTGTTTCCCCATAATAAAGCTAGCCTCACCTGAGAGGCAGACCAGTACTCGCGCAGAGAGGGAAGGGCTATACCCCCTTTATCTTTAGGGAGAATAAGCTTCAAGAAACTCACTCTGGGCTTTTTATAATTCCATAGATAGTTATTTAACAGTTTTTGCCAAGAGAGAAGTTCTTTGGATGTGAGGGGGCATGGGACACACTGAAATATGTATAGGAATCTTGGGAGAATATTAATTTTTAGGGTTAGGTTTCTAACATAAAATGTGGGGAGCAGGGACCACCTACTTACATCTTGTTTTATTTTTTGCACTACTGGGTCATAGCTTTGGGTATATAAACATCTCAGGTTTGTAGGGATTTGTATTCCTAAGTACCTAATACTTTCTTTCCCCCACCTAATTGGGAACTGTTTTTTAGTCGAAGGGGTCGGGTGATAGTTGAAGGTCATGGCTTCTGATTTACCCACATTGAGGGTAAACCCCGAGAGGCTGGCAAAACGTTCAACAAGGGTAGAAAGCGTCCGTAGAGACTTTTCTGGGTTAGTTATATATAGCAAGATGTCGTCAGCGAACAAGGCCAGCTTCTGTTCCATTCCCCCCACCACCACCCCCTGCAGTTCTTGTGCTTGTCTCAGGCTCTGGGCCACAGGCTCTATATAAAAGGCGAACAGAAGAGGGGATGGGGGCAGCCCTGTCTAGTCCCTCGCTGTAGAATGAATTTCTCCAAAATGCGGCCATTGACCCGTATATATCCTGTGGGGCTTCTATAAAGTCTGAAAATGGTCTCTACAAAGGGGGTAGGGAACTTGAGTACAAGGAGGACTTCTCTTAAATATTTCCAAGTTACCTTATCGAAGGCTTTTTCTGCATCGAGTCCTAGTAAGATCGCGGGAATACTCTTATCGTTAATTTGCTCTATAATACAGGCCGTACGTCTCACGTTGTCTTGGGCTTGTCGACTGGGACTGAAACCGCTTTGGTCCATATTTATTAATAGCGGGACGATCTCCACCATGCGTTTGGAAAGTATAGTGGCCAGTAATTTATAGTCGGTGTTTAAGACCGAGATGGGGCGATACGAGGAGCAGAGGGTTGGATCTTTGCCCTCCTTGGGTATGACAGAAATTATAGCCTCGTACCGGGGGGTGGGGGGGGGAATCTCTCCCTTCTGTGAAGTAACAGATGAAAGCACCCTGGATAGTAGAGGCAACAGCACCTTAGAAAAGGTTTTATAAAATTCCCCCAGGAGCCCATCCGTCCCAGGACATTTGCCTGTTTTTAGGTGCCCTATTGCAGCTGCGATCTCCCTGGATGAAATTGGCGCCAGTAAAATCTCTCCCTGTTTTTGAGTTAAGGTTGGGAGTTGAAAGGGGGATAAGAAACTTTGGATCTCTCTTTCAGGAGGGTCCAATTGTTCCGTATAAAAGGCAGAATAGTAGTCCCGCAGTGCCTCTGTAACGGTACTAGTAGTGGTTTTCATGGCTCCAGTGAATGGATGCTTAACTTTAACTATCGTGGCCTTAGCCTTTCGGTTTCTTATTTGGGCTGCAATCATTCTGGTAAATTTCGGGCCCTCATCATAGTATCTGTGACGCAGATAAACTAACTTTCGCTCCACCTCATAGTCTAAAATATTACTGAGCTGTTTTTTAAGAGTGTTCAGTTCCTTTGTTCGCTTTTTACAGTGTTTTATTTTTTGGTCTTCCTCTAGATTAGCTATTTTGGTTTCTATTAGAAGTCTCCCTTCCTCCCTCTGTTTTTTTCTAAATGCGGAGATTGAGATAATTTTCCCCCTCACCATTGCTTTAACCGTATCCCATAGTGTTGAAATCGGTGTCCCTTGTACATCATTATCCTGTACTGCCTGAGTTATGGCTCTGGAAATCTCCTCCTGTGCTTCCTTATCCCTGAGAATTGATACATTGAGCCTCCAGAAGAAAAAATTACTCACCTTAGTAATGTTGTTTCTTCTAATGGAGTCTTGCTATATTATGACTATTGCAGTTTGCCCCAGCCTTAGAACTGCTCCGGAGGTGAAAGAGTTAACTTCCATGCAGAGCATGAAGCTTACAGGGCGAGCTCGGTTCAGAAGCTCTGTTTGGCTGGTTTCAAACCGAAACCGTCAGATCTTTACGAGCAAAAACTCACTAAGGTTCTGTGTGGAAGCTGTAACCTACACTAGCCAACTGGCTACTAATACAAGTAACACATTTTACTGGTCCCAACACAAAGACTCAAGTCAGTGGACCAGAAAAATTAAGATAAAATAACTAAATGAACACAACACCCAAACATGAAAGATGGCATCAATAAATGCCAACAGAGGACTACCCACCCCATACCCCAAAGTAGGAGTTCTGAGAGGGGCAGGCTGGGGGGGAAGTCATAATATAGCAAGACTCCATTAGAAGAAACAACATTACTAAGGTGAGTAATTTTTTCTTCAAACAACATGAAGTCTTGCTATATTATGACAGTTGCAGACTACACAGCAGTACCTCCATGGAGGAGGGACAGAACCTACTTAGAGAATAGGCTCTGAAGCACGGCTGTGCCAAACCAGGCATCCCTCCTGGCCTGAATATCCAGGGAGTAATGCTTGGTGAAAGTGTGTACTGTCTTCCAAGTAGCTGCCTGACATATCTCCAAGATAGGGATATCTCTAGCAGCAGCTAGAGATGCAGCTGTACCTCTGGTAGAGTGAGCCCTCAGGCCTGAGGGGGGAACCTTACCCAGCTTTTGATAGCAAAATTGTATACAAGAAACGATCCACCTGGCAATGGATCTTTTAGTGGCAGGTCTCCGTTTCCCAACCTCACCATAAGTAAGAAACAGTTGAAGGGAGTCAAACCTGTGACCCTTGGTACGCTCTATGTAGTAACTTAGGGCCCTCTTAACATCTAAGCTGTGCAGCCTCCTCTCACCAGAGGAGGAATGGTCAGTGAAGAACACTGGAAGTGAAATAGACTGGTTAAGGTGGAAATCTGAAACCACCTTAGGCAAAAACTTCCTGTTAGTCCTGAGGACCACTTTATCCCTGTGAAAGGAAATAAAGTCAGTTTCTACTGATAAAGCCTGTAACTCACTTATACGCCTGGCAGAAGTGATGGCTACCAGAAATACAGTTTTCCAAGTCAAATACTTAAGCTCTGCCGAAGACAGAGGCTCAAAGGGGGGTTGCATTAGCTGAGCAATGCATACATTAAGATCCCAAGCCGGGGCAGGGTCCCTGAATGGGGGATTGGTGTGAAGCAATCCTTTAAAAAACTTGGAAAATACAGGATGAGCAGAGAGAGAAGAGGGCTTCCCTGCTGAAATGAAGGCAGAGACAGCAGCCAAGTGCACTTTCAGGGTGGCTGGTCTCAGTCCCAAAGAATTAAGATGGACCATGTAGTCCAATACAGTAGGTAGATCAGCAGATTCTGGGGAAACATGCTTCCCAGAACACCATATGGAAAACCTTTTCCACTTGGAGTTATAGGTAGCCCTGGTGGAAGGCTTCCTAGCAGCCTTCAGGATTTCGAGAACACTTTGAGAAAGTTGCAAATCAGCAAACTCTAACTGCTCAAGAGCCAAGCCTTGAGGTTGAGGATTTGAGATTGGATACCAAACTCTCCCTGAGCACAGGTTAACAGATTGTGGTTCCTGGGGAGACCCGGGAAGATGGACTGCTAAGGACAGAAGGTGGGTACCAGGGCTGCCTGGCCCAGTTTGGAGCAATCAGGATCATTTTGCAGGGCTGAGACCTGATTTTGACTAGTACTTTGAACAGGAGAGGGAAGGGAAGGCATAAAGAAACTTCCCTTCCCAATCGAGGAGAAAGGCATCCAGGGGAACTGAGCCCAACACTGGGGCCTGCCACAAAACAGTGGAAGTTGATAATTGTCTGGGCTCGAAAAGATCTATCTGAGGAGTGCCCCATCTGGCAAACACTATCCCCAGTACTAGGGGATCCAGTGACCATTCGTGATGGCCCTGGGAAATCCTGCTGAGGGCATCTGCCGAGACATTGTCCTTGCCTGGGAGGTGAACTGCTATGAGGAAGTGTTCAGGAGTAAGCCAGAGACCACAACTTCATTGCCTCGGTGCACAAGGCTGAAGACCGAGTGCCCCTTGTTTGTTGATGTACCACATTGTAGTGGTGTTGTCTGTTCTGACCTGTACCACCTTGTTCTGAACAGATGCAGAGAAAACCTGAAGTGCTAGAAAAACAGCTCTGAGTTCCAACAGATTGATGTGGAGCAGAGATTCCTGAGGGACCATAATCCCTGGGTGGAGAGGTCGCCCATGTGAGCTCCCCATCCCAAGAGGGATGCATCTGTAGTAAGGGTCAAGGAATGGGACAGAGGATGAAGGCACCCCTGTCTCAGATTGCTCTTATCCTGCCACCACTGAAGGGCCTGGATCAGGGTTTAAGTCACTGGGATTAATTTGGATAGAGGATCTCTTCTTTGAGACCAGAAAGCTCTCAAATGGAACTGAATGTCCCTCATCTGAAATCTTGCTCCTTGCACCATGGCTGTGGAGGCAGCCATGTGCCCTAGGAGCTGCAGGAAATGCCTTGCTGGTCGAGAAACCTGCAGAGTGAAGGAGGCGGCCAGGGCCACTAAGGTCCTTACCCTTTCCAAGGGAAGGAAGGCTCTGGCCTGCTTTGTATCCAGTTCTGCGCCTATAAAGGTGAGTACCTGGACAGGTTCCAAAACTGACTTTGGAAGATTGAGAAGAAACCCCAGAGAGGTAAGCAGCTGCTGGGTAACTAGCAGGTGTGATTTGACCTGGTCTGGAGACTGACCCACAATGAGCCAGTCGTCCAGGTAGGGAAAAATGGCAATCTTTTGCCTTCTTAGGTGAGCGACTGCTACTGCCAGACACTTTGTGAACACCCTTGGGGCAGAAGTAAGGCCGAAGAACATTGCTCTGAACTGATAATGGCCTGAGGGCAGTTCGAATCTGAGGTACTTTCGATGGGAGCTTCTGATAAGAACATGGAAGTAGGCATCTTTGAGGTCCAGGGAGGCTAGCCAGTCCCCTGGCCTTAGGGAGGGTAAAATCATTCCCAGTGTCACCATTTTGAACTTTGGCTTTAAAAGGTGCTTGTTTAGATATCTTAGATCCAGGATAGGCTGCCACTCTCCTGTCTTTTTTGGGGTAAGGAAGTACCTGGAGTACAGACCCTTGCCCTGGTGAAAGGAGAAACCTTTTCTACAGCTCTGAGAGCCAGGAGGGTTGAGACTTCTGTTTCCAAAGCAAGAGTCTCTAAAGGGTTTGTAGGTAGAAAAGATCTGGCTCTCATCTTTGGAAATTTCTTGAAGCTGAGAACCAGACCCTGGCTCACTACTTCCAGGACCCACCTGTCTGAGAGTTAAAGAATGCCAGTCCTGGACGAGTGAGCCAACCTGCCCCTACAGGTGAGTGGAGAGCCGACCCTGGGCATCCCATCAGGGTGCCTGTTTGGCAGGGGCTTTAGGCTGAGGGGTGAGCAGGCCTGCTCGAACCCCGCCTCTCCCTCTGAAGAACCCCTCTGTACATAGGCTGAAGAGGAGGGGGCCTGAGTCTGGTAAAAAGGCCTGTGAAAAGGCCTACCCCTATCCCTGGGGGCTGCCTCTGAGGAGTGACTTGCCGTTCCTTGGCTTGTGCACTCCTGTAAGTGGTTCTATATTCATCCATTTTCTTCATATAATTCTCTGTCTGCTCCCCAAACAGAGAATTTCCCACCACAGGAAAATCCATAGCCCTAGACTGGGTATCCTGTGACAAAGTAGTACACCTGAGCCAGGCCAATCTGCGAAAAGCCACAGATGTAGCCATGACTCTAGAGGATACATCATTAGAATCCACTGCAGCATGGAATTGCACCTTAGATGCCTCAATACCATCAAGAGCCACCTGCTCCAGCTCCTCTATGAGCTGGCCAGGGACTGTTTAGCTAAGGCCATGACAGTATCCCATCTAGATTTCTGGTATCTTGCAACATAAGCCATATAGTTAGCTTGTCTGAGTCCCAAGGATGCTGCCATGTATTGTTTTGGCCATGGCATCAATCTTCCTGGAATCCTTGTCAGGAGGATGTGAAGCCAGTGGAATATTGTTTTATCACAGGCTGCAGCCTGAACTACTCAACATGACTGCACTGCTGTGAAGAAAATCTGTATCAGGACCTGACAAAGTGTACCTCCTGTCCATCTTTTTATCCACAGGAGGCACGGAATTAGGAGCTTTAAAATTTTACAGTTTGTTTTCTAAAGGATTTATGTAAAGGGATGGACAACCTCCTGGACTCTGGGATATCCATCATCTCCACATAGTCAGGCTCCTCTTGCTCATCCAGCGCCTCCTCTAAGGAAGCTGGAGGGTCTCAACAACTTTTTATAAAACAAAATGAGAAGGGACTCAGAAAGCCTGGGGAGACTCACCTGAAGGTGTGTCTGGGGAGATGTCGGTTCAATGGGCACATCAGACTTTCAAAATCACATTCACACTGATCATAATCCTCATCCCCTCCTCTGGTTCATAGAACTCTTCTATATCATAATCCTGAACCACTGGAACCGACCGAACCGACCTTTGCCAGACAGTGGCGGTTCGGAGGAACCGGGACAGGGACTGACAATCTGTATTGCCCTGGCCATCTCAGCAGCAGTTGGAGAAGAATTTTGGACTCCAAACCTGCTGATTTTTTAGATTTCTTTGTGGAACTGGCTCCTCAGAGCCAGCTTTTCGTTGCCGAGGAAGTCTCGCCTGGTCAGAGGCACTCCTCCGTTCGGTTGGCACCGAACCGGGCTGCCATCGGGTCAGCGGACTTTTGGCCTCTGTTTCCTGAGCCTGCCCACTCTCTTGTCCAGGGTGGCTGCAGGAAATTTTTACAAATCTGGCAGTCTGAATTGAGGTGGTCAAACCCCAGACAATAGACACATGTAGTGTGTGGGTCTAGGCTTGGCAAGGCTTCCCACAGTGGGCCCGGTTTTTCGTTTGGGTTTCTCAGACATGATGCCAGCCTAACCAACCAACTTGCCCTTTTGATGGCAGTGCCAGGCAAGACACCCTTATCGGTTCCAAACGCTGTCACGGGTCCTGGAAAAAAACGTAATGAAATCCGTTTTTTTTAGAACCGATAAGAACCGGGAACCGCACTCTAAAAAGCCTTAAAAGGCTTTAAACTTATATTTAAATACAACTCGATCGGTTCAACCGAACCGATAATACTTTTACAAGTTCCACACAGAAAAAACCCTATCTATTACTTACGATTACCATAGACATAGCCTGAACCGATCGGTTTTGTGGTTAAAATAATGAAATCGCGGTTAAATTAAACCGAGAAATAGCGCTTTAAACCGAAGAAATGAACCGAGCAACAGGAGGAATCTCTGGAGCGACTGTTCAGTGAGGCGGAGTAAAGAATCTGACGGTTTCGGGTTTGAAACCAGCCAACCGAAAGCTGAAACCGAGCTCGCCTAAGCTCCACATGCTCTGCGCTGAAGTTAACTCTTTCACCTCCGGAGCAGTTCTAAGGCTGGGGCAAACTGCAATAGTCATAATATAGCAAGACTTCATGTTGTTTGAATGTCCTTTTTTTTGGGACTAAGGAATGGATCTTGCAAAAAACGGGTCTATGATCTGAAAGAGAAAAATCTCCCTGCCAAATTTCCATTATACAACCCATATACTCCCTTTGCGTTATTAGATAATCCAAGCAGGAGTATGAATCATGAGCCTGGGAGTAAAAGGTACGTCGGTTATCTGACCCCCGCAGTTGCCTCCAGATATCCTCAAAACCCAACTCCTGCATCAACTTCTATACTTTTCTACCCAACACTGAAGCTCTAGTCTGGGTAGAACCACCCCGCCCCCCAGTTATATCCAGGTTAATGTCCCCTCCACAGATCAAAGTACCCTCAGCCCAGCTCGCTAATTTTGAGAAAAACTTCTGATAAGTTGAGAATTCTGAAGCTGGAGGGATATATACCGAGACAAGCATTATACGTTGACCTTCCAGTTGGCCCTTGATAAGCACATACCTACCCTCTTTGTCAATTACCTTGTCTGATATTTCAAATGGGGTACCTTTTCTTATCAGTACCGCAGTACCCCTACGCCTGCCCCCCCCATATGATGAGGCAACCACCTGGGAAAAACTCAGTTTCTCGAATTTTTTGTGTTCAGCATTCGAGAGGTGGGTCTCCTGCAGTAGCAAAACATTTGCCCCATAGTCTCATTAACTGAAGTATCTTAGCCCTCTTAATAGGATTGGTAAATCCGTGCACATTATACGTGCACACTACCCAGTTTTGTGTCATTTCTTAAATTTGGGGGTATTTTCCAATTTCAGTACCCTTCTTCTACATAGCTTTCTCCCCTGGTAGTTGCCCCATTTTTCCCCTATATTCATTACTTCCATTACAGCCACTCTGATACCTGCCTTATACCTTTGCCCTGCTTTGTCTAACAAAACCATAGTTATACAACAAACTTTAAACATTAGTAACATATCAACTATTTGAACTTTCACAAACTAGCGTACTTCCAAGGTTGGGGGCTATACTTGTGTTGTTAGCCCCTTTGTCTCCCTTAATAAAGAGGATGGGGGGGTATTTACCACTCCGTTTCCGGGGTACCCCCCCCCCCCAGAGCCTGGTTACTGTTAGGCTCCTTTAGGGTGCGCCTTAAAAGAAAAACAAGGTTGATACCTTCTCTGAGCTGGGCAGGCCCTATTTACGCCTCTTAGGCGTTGTATCTTATTCCTGAGAGGTTTCTCTGGTCTTAGCCTGGTAGCTCAGCCTTGTACCTTCTCTCTCTCTTTAACCAGACAGAGCACATTTATGCTCCGTGACTTTTGGGCTTCCAGGGTGTGTTTTCAATATTTAACCCCTGCGTTGGTTTTATCTTCGGGGTCTCTCCAATTGGGTGGGAGGTGGGGGGGCTGGCGCTACAAATTTGGCCTTTAAGCCTGCACCAAATGCCACATCATTTGTTCTGCTTCGAGCTCTTCAAAACACAGAGGTTGGGGGAGCAGTCGGACCAGATGCGAGTGAATTTGAGTCCCTTCCAGAAAACCAGAGGTATAGGATACTATCAGTAATCTTCACTGCCAATTTTCTCGGAGGATAGTAAGGAAGGGAAAAAAGTCCCGCTTATCCCACCCCAGAGGGGAACATCATGTGAGATAGTACAAGGTCTCTAAGATCTCTCCACTATTCATTCGACCTTGCAGAGGGTTCCCATTTAGGAATGTTTTAATTGTCATTTCTTAATGTTTCAGTAAGTTTTTATAACCAGCAGCTGCTATTTTAAACCACTGATAGAAATTATCCCTTGTTGCAGCATGATCATGGTGGGGGTCCCTGTGTATCGCCTTCTTCGCGAGAAGCCTCTGAATAGTGTCCATTAACTCGGTGTGCACTCCTCTTCTGGTTCCCCTTGATTACCTGTATGTCGCTTGTTTGCTGGAAGGTTCCCTTACTCCTGCCCAAAGGTTCCTTCTCTCCTTGATCACAAACCCGCGTTTTCCTAGAGCTTCCAGGGCTTCCTCTGCAGAAGTGTAGATCTTGGTCCCATCTTCCCAAAAAACCCTCAGCCTCGCAGGGTAGTGAGTGTGGAAATGTATAGACTTTTCCTTGAGCGCTCTCAGGACAGGCAAGTATTTAATTCTCTCTGCTTGTATTTCTGCTGGGTAGTCGTGATCAATGAACAGTCTATGAGTCAGGTATCTAATAACCTTCATAGCCCAGGCATGCCTTAGGATTTCTTCTTTGGCAGAGAAAGAGTTTAATTTAAAAACAACAGATCTCGGTCTGGCTGAGGGATCAGATGGCTTCGCCTGAAGTGCACGGTGAGCCCTTTCAATATGGAATGACATGGAGGTGGGGGGTCAAATCGTCCCTCAACAGGTTTTCCAGAAAGGCAGACATTGGAACAGTCTTTGAGTCCTCCGGGAGGCCATACAATCTTAAATTCTCTCTCTGAGAACGCCCCTCCAGATCCAAACACTTTGCTCTCAAGGTTTCCGTTTGCAGCAGTAAGGTATGTACCACCTTAGTCATTTGTGTAGTTGTATCTTCTGTCTCCGAGAGCCTTTCCTCCAGCTGGTTAACCCGAGTCTCAAGGGCTGTTAACTGCTGTTGGACAGCTCGGAATTCTTGCTTGTTTTCTTTCCTTGATTCGGTTATCTCATGGAGCAGCCTCTCGAATCTGGACCGCGAAAATTGCTCCGTCTCTCCATCGGTGTCATACTCCGGGGAGCGACGGCCTTGAGGCGAGGACGTCCTGCTAGCTGGGCCTGATTTTAATCTGGCTGCATCTTTGGTGTTAGTCTTATATTCCTGCCAAGATTTACCTCTTTTTGCTTGTTGAGAATGTCCCCCTGTACTTTTGGACATCTTGGCTGAGTTTTGAAGCATTTTCTGGGGTTTTTTAGGTCTGCCTGGCTCAGAGCGTCACGGACTAGGCTTGCATCGATGCCGTGACGTCACCGGAAGTTCAAGTAGTATCTTAAAGAGCGGTGAACATCTAGGGTGTGAAGCAATGCCTCTCCTCTGTTAGTGTACTTGGGAAAATACACAGGCAGATCGATGTCCTAGTTAAGAGTAAGGGCAGAGACCACCTTACGTAGGAATTTAGGATTCGTCCTCAAAGACACTCTGTCCTGGTGGAAAATTAAATAAGGTTCCTTACACATGAGAGCATGTAGCTCAGAAATTCTCCTTGCTGACGTGACAGCAACTAAAAATAACGTTTTCCACGACAGAAAACGCAGCTGCGCAATCTGTGGCAGGTTCAAAGGGGAGTAATGAGCTGCTCCAGGACAAAAAGTAGGTCCCAAGGAGGGACGGGATCCTTGATGGGTGGCCTAAGGTGTAACACCCCCCTCAGGAAGTCCCGAGAGGCATCGAGTTGTGCCACTGTGCGCTGACCTATCGGGAAGTGGTAGGCCGAAATCGCACAGAGGTGAACTTTAATAGAGGAGTAGGCAAGACCTGAGTGGAAAAGGGAAAGCAGGTATTCCAGAAATGATTTCTCCAGGCATTCTAAAGGGGAGAGGCCGCGTGCCTGAGACCACAGGCAAAACTGGCGCCATTTCATGGCGTACATTGCATGCGTTGCCGGCTTTCTGGCAGCGGAGAGAACTTCCGCCACCTCTTGTGAGACCCCATGTCGCATAATGGCTATGTCTCGAGGAGCCAAGCATGCAGGTTCAGTGAGCATAAGTCTGGATGGACTAACGAACCCCCCTCTTGAGACAGTAGATGGGAGCTGAAGGGCAATGGGACTGGAGGTTCCCGGGACAATTGCGTCAGCATGGGGAACTAGATCTGCCTGGGCCAGAAAGGCGCTACCAGGATCATTGTTGCGTGCTCCCTGTGCAGTTTGAGAAGAACTCTCTGGATCAACGGGAAGGGAGGGAAAGCGTAGAGGAATCTGTCTGCCCAGGAGAGGGACACAGTCTCGCCAGAAAACACCAGGACCTGGATCTAGCGAGCAAAAATTGGGCAGTTTTCGTTGGATGGGGAAGCGAATAAGTCCAACTCTGGGTGCCCCATCGAAAAACAGATCCTCTGCTACCTCCTGAAGGAGTTCCCATTCGTGGACTCTGGCCTGGGAACGACTCAGGCCATCTGCAATTGTGTTGTCCACACCGGGAACATGAACTGCAATCAGGCTCACGCCGTGTCGGATTACCCAATCCCACACTTTCATCGCTTCCCTGCAAAGGGGGTATGAGTGTGCGCCTCCTTGTTTGTTGAGGTAATACATCACCGCCGTATTGTCTGTTTCAAGCAGAAGAGTACTCGACGGGATTTCTGACTGAAAAGCCTGCAGGGCATAAAGGACCGCACTCATCTCCAGAATGTTGATGTGGAGGTGAGCTTCTTGAGGGGTCCATGTTCCCTGGGACCTCACCCCATTCAGGTGTGCTCCCCACCCCAGCCCTGAGGCATCTGTGGAGTGGATTACCTCTGGGGACGGTGCTGTAAACGGAACACCCGCAGAGAGTGTCCCTGGGTCTAGCCACCATTGCCAGTCCCGAATCACTGCGTTTGTGATTCTGACCAGCTGCTGCATGTGGTCTTGTCTTTGGTCCCACTGCACTTTGAGCATCCACTGAGTTACCCGCATGTGGAGCCTTGCCATAGGGACGGTTGGAATGGCCACAGCCATGTGTCCGAGCAGGCGAAGGACCAGCCTGGCGGGGACAGTCTTCTTCGCTGAGAGGTCCCTGATGAGGGACCTGATGCGCTCCGCTCTGCCCTCGGGAAGGAAGGCTTTCCCTTGGACAGTGTCCAGAACTGCGCCTATGAACTGCAGCTTCTGGGACGGTACCAGGAGAGACTTCTTGTAGTTGATAAGAATGCCCAGTGACTGAAAAAGAGCTTGGGTGTTCTGGATAGACAACAGCGCCTCTGGAGGCGGCCATGAGAAGCCAGTCGTCCAGGTACGGGAACACGTAGTGGCCCTGTCTCCTCAGAGACGCTGCCACGACTGCCATACACTTGGTAAAGACCCTGGGGGCCAATGACAGTCTGAAAGGAAGAGCCCGGAACTGAAAGTGGTGGCCGAGAAACTCGAAGCGCAGGAACCTCCTGTGTGCTTGAGCTACGGGGATGTGCAGGTAGGCGTCCTTTCTCAGCATGGGAATGAGCCCTTGGAGGGTCACCATGCGAAAACGTTTGTAGGCAACTGACATGTTGAGGTCGCTGAGGTCCAATATTGGACGGAGGTCCCCTGTTTTCTTTGGAACCAGAAAGAAGTGGGAATAGTAGCCGATTCCTTTCTGGTTCTCCGGGACGTACTCCACCGCTCCCTTTTGGATGAGCGCAAGTACTTCTTGCCTGATGAGCGATCTGTGCTGACCCGAGTAATGGGAGAGCAGAGGAGGCCTTGTGGGTGGCTTGTCCACGAATTCTATAAAGTGGCCTTGTTTGACCAATTGAAGAACCCAACCGTCGGTGGTTATAGATTGCCACCCTGGCAGGTGGTCCGTAATACGACCCCCGACCTTGGTGTCCCGTTGATCCTGAGGGGCCGGGGCCAGGAAGGGTCATGCTGTGTGGGCTGAGGTCCTGCAGGCTGGGCCGACTGGCAGGGCGTTGGCCTCGGCCTGCGGACGACTTCCCTGGGCTCTGGAGGAGAAGCCCTCTGTTGCAACCGTGCGGGACTGCTGTCTCTGCATCTGGCTTGACGGCTCTGGTTCCTGTGAAAGGAACTAAGCTTGAGTCTGTACATGGCTTGGACAGACCACACCGCCTTCCCGGCCTCTTGAAGTTTGGTGAGAACCTTCTCCGAGGACTCACCAAAAAGAACTTCTCCAAGGAATGAGGCGTCCAGAATGTTCTTCTGGACGTCCGGGGTAAATCCAGAGACATGGAGCCAGGAGTGTCTCCGGAGGCATACGCCTGAGGCTGCTGCTCTGGCCGAGGAGTCCGCGGAATCGTACGCGGCTCGCAGCACTTGGGTTCCCACGTCCGAACCCGTGCGGAGGAGTTGCAGCAACTCCTTCTTCTGCTCACCTTCTGGCATCTTTTCTGCCAGATACAGTCCCTGCTCCCACAAGGCATTCTGAAACTGGACCATGTGGGTTAGATAGTTGAGGGACCTAATGGCGCAGGTAGTGGCTGCATACGTGCGCCTACCCATAGCGTCCAGTTGCTTGGACTCTGGGTCCAGTGGCAGGGTGCTCAAATGTTGCGGCCTCTGGGCCCGGTCATGTGAGGCTGTGATGACCAGAGAATCGGCCAGAGGATGTGATGCCAAGTACTGGTCCTCCCTAGGGGCCTTGTACAGGCGGTCAGTCTTCTTCGGCATCGCCGGGAGTGAGTGTGGACATTTCCACGCTGCCTTGGTGACGTCCACGAAGGTGTCCAGCAAGGGTGGCACCACCACAGGCTTTGGATCCTTTTGCCGAAGATACCGGGCAAGGCGTAGCCTCTCGGGGTCAAGTTCCTCTGCGTCCCAGCTCATGTTCTCCTGGATATGCCTCATAATCTCTGAGAACGATGGGTCATCCAGAGGAGATCTTGGGAGCTCACGTGGGTCCGGAGAGGGGACGCTGATGTGAGAAGGGGATCTGGATCCGTCTGAGAAGTCCGATCCCGTGTCCTCCGTCGAAGGCGAATGGCGGCGTCTTCTGGGTCTTTTGGGGCTGGGTGACCCTGAAGAAGATCTGGACGGAGGTCTCCTCTTGTCTGGTCTGCCCCTAGGAGGTTCCGCAGGCTCCTGGGGGGAAGGTACTCGGCCTGCTGCCCCGGATGAGGTGGGGGGCGCTGGGGCCGGTGGAGTCACGGGTGGAGGACGAGGTGTGGGAACCACATCCTTCTTTATGGTATCCCACCAATAGTTGAATAGCTCCTTAACCTCTGAAATACTGAGGCTCGACGACGGGCCAGGCGCCGGTGGTTGGTCGTCGGGTTCCGGCGTCAGCTCCCCAGGGGTCTCTGGTTCTGGAGAGGGCTCCTGGGGTGCGATAGGACTAGGTTCACCGTCTGGTCCTCAGGCTGGGTCAGCTCCTCCTCCGTAGCGCCTCCTGGCCGGCGTTGGTAGAGTGGCGTAGGTGTTCTCCTCTCTACCAGAGCAGGTGTCGGTCCCCGGCGGCGTCCGGTGGAGAAAACCTGACCGCGCCAGGCGCCTGGCAGTCGTCGGGTCTCGGGACCGGTGATGCTTAGCGACGTCGGGTCCGGCGCCTTTGAGCAATCAGCTCCTTGGTCTTCCGCTGGGGTGGAGGGGCAAGGAGACCGACCGGGCGTCTGGGTCCGGGTGACGGGAGCCGGACTTGTGGTGGTGGTGGCGGTCCCTGACCTTGGCGAGGCCTTGGAAGCAGAAGAAGGAGGCCTGAAGGTCTTGGCCGGTTGTAGAGAAGAAGAACCCGAAGAAGACTTCACCGCAGCCAGGGGAGGCTGAGAGTGGGCCCGGGAAGGGGAGCGGTCGGACCGGGAGCCGGAGCTACGGGAGTCGGAAGCCCTAGAAGGGGATTTTGATCCCACCCTCTCCCTGTGCTTTTCGAGGTGTCGCCGGGCTTTCTCAGACGATTCCCCCTTGGAGGCAGACTCCATGGCCTTCACTTTCTCTTCAAGAAGGTACGCTTGAAGGGCCTTCTGGCGACGGATCCGGGTCCAGCTATTGAATCCCTGACAGAAGGTACAGGCCCGGGTGTCGTGGTCTGGGCCTAGGCACCGCACGCAGGCCGAATGCGGGTCTTTAAAAGGGATTTGCTTCCCACGGGCGCACTTCGATGGATGGCCTTCCGTGGAGGTTGGAGAGGACATCAGATGGCAGAATTCAAGGTGAAAAAAGGGGTTTCCAAGTCGGAAAAGAACTTTTCCAGGCATCGCGCGCTAGAAACAGACCGAAGGGTCGAGACATGCAAGTCGACGGCGGGAAAGAACTGGGGATTCTGGCGGGACCGCCTCCTTATGTACTACGTCTGACGTCGGGGGCGGGACCGATGTCTGAGGCGGTCCCCGCTGAAGACTGCTAGCTAGAAGATTTCCATGGGGTCCTGACGCCTGCCGGCCTCAGTCCTAATGGTGTTACCCGCTGCAAGAGCTGTATCTCGAAGTAAGATTGAAACTTACTGTTTATGTTTCCCACATCACTCTACTGTGTTACCATGTTTAATCTAGCTAAATGGCTTACCCCAAAAATAGAAAAAAAATGGATGGGAGAATATCAACACGCTTTCTCATTTTTACTTACTCCTCCATTTTAAATCACCAAGACATGCAACTCCAATTCCGTCCATTGTCACAGTTTAAAAATACAACCCCTCTCTGCCTCCCCCATCCCAAAGTCCCTTCAGAAGATACTCAAACCTGACTGAAAAGATGAAGTGCTGCCCTGTCTGTAAATCACAGTTGTGAAGAATTACCAAACGATAGCCAAAGGCAGGCTCTCAAAATCCATCATGATCTCATGATGAACTGGGCTATAAAAACCAGTCCTAAGCTCCAAAGTCACAACACCTATGCAGGGTGAGATTAAAGGATCGAGGTGGGCTAGGGAGGTGGGAGATGGCGGGGTGGGGGGAGGGAGAAAGATAGACAATATTGAAAGAAAAAGACCAGATGTCCATCCAGTCTGCCTAAGTTCCCTATAATCCCTGGAACCTACTGTTCCTCCTGGGTATTAACCCTCACCACCCTTCCTCTAGTCTCCTCCTTGGTCTTGTCGCCCTGGGTAACCACTATTCCCTTCATTATGTCTCAGCCCTGCTTAAATCCCCCATTTTCACACCCACTACTTCAGCCGATAGACTGTTCCAAGGATCCACCACCCTTTCCGTAAAGTAGTACTTCCTCACATCTCTCCTGAACCTACCTCTTGTTAATTTCCATTCGTGTCCATGAGACTGCGAACTGGTATTCAGGCAAAATAGTTGCCCACAGTTCACTTTGTTAATTCCTTTAAGGAACCTGAAGGTCTCTACCATATCTCCCCTCCCTTCTGTTCTCCAGTGAGTACATAGTTAGTGCCTTGAGGTGCTCCTCATAGGATCTGCCCTGCTGGCCGTGAATAAATTTTTGTTACTCTGCATTGCACTGTCTCCAACCTATCCTTATCCTCTCTGAAGTGAGAACTCCAGAACTGAGCGCAGTACTCTAGGGGAGGCCTCACCAGGGATTTGTATTACCTATTTTCTTTTCCTCTCAATACCCCTCGATACATTCCAGCATCCTATTAGCCTTGCTATAGGCCTTGTTGCACCAACTTGATTAAGTGAGTTGCTAATGAGAACTGCTAGATCCCATTCCTCAGCTGTAATGCTAAGTCTCTCTCCTCCCATCCAGTACTCTGTCTTAGGGTTCTTTTTCCCTAGGTGCATTACCTTGTACTTTCTAGCACTGAATTTTAACTGCCAGATCTCTGACCACTCCTCTAGCTTTTGTAGATCTCTCTGCATTTCTTTTATTCCCTCGTCACTATCCACCCTCCCACATAGTTGTGTCATCTGAGAAGAGACACAACCTGCCCTGGATTCCTTCTCCAATATCGCTACTGAACATGTTGAAGACCAGGCCCATAACTGATCCCTGTGGAACTCCGCTCATAATCTTCCTCTCCTCCGATTCAACCCCATTAACCACCACCCTCTGCTGCCTCCCCTCTAGATAGTTATCCACCCAGTTCACTATGGGTTTAGCTGCACCCAGATCTTCCAACTTCTTGAGCAATCAATTGTGAGGCACCGAGTCAAAAGACTTGCTGAAGTCAAAACAGAGCACATCCATAGCATGGCTCTTATCCAATTCCTCTGTCACCCAGTCAAAGAAAACTATCAGGTTAGTCTGACAAGATCTTGCTGCCACAAAACTATGCTGTTTATCATTCTGGAGCCTGTTGCTCTCCAGGTAGTCTGTGAGGTCCTCTTTGATCAGTGACTCCATCAGCTTCCCTACTATAGAGGTTAGACTGACAGGCCTGTAGTTCCTTGGTTGCTCCTTATCCGCGCCCCCCTCTCCCCTTTATGAAGCTGTACGTCTGCCACCTTTCAATCCCATGGAATTTCCCTAGACATAAGTGAGCTGTTGAACAGACATACCAGTGGTTCAGCCAGATCCGCTGCCAAGTCCCCAAGCCTCGGATGCAACCCATCTGGTCCTGGGGCCTTATCTATCTTAAGGTCAGCCAACCCTTTCAGAACCCTTTTATTAGTATACAATGGCTGTCTCCTTTCCGGGATTTCCTTAGTGGCCACTTTGATGCCACCTCTCTGGCATGGACAAGCTGTCCTCATTAGTGAAAACTGAGCAAAGTAGTCATTTAGGATGGTGGCCTTTTGCCCATCCTCCTCTATTACCCAACTCCCTTTTTCCTTTTTTCAGTAAGATATCTGAAAAATATTTTTTCTCCGTTCCTGACCCTCTTCACGATACGCAGCTCTGTCTCTGCTTTGGCCTCCCTAATGGCCCTCTTTGCCTCCCTGTTTTTCTGTAGATAATCCTTCCATTCTACCTCCCCTGCTTTTTCTTGTATTTATAGAAGGCCTTCGTTTTGGCCCTTACTGCTTCCCTGACCCTTGCTGAGAACCATAGTGGTCTCTTAAACCTGTCTTTTTTTGCTACTGTTCTTATGCTTACTTTAGATACCGTGAGAATGGCCCCCTTAATTACCCCATCTCTCCACCACCCCACCTATGTCCTCCACCCCTACTAAGTTATTCCTGACCAGTTCCCTCATTATATCGAAGTCAGCCCTTCTAAAGTCAAGGACTTTAGATCTCGATTGTGGCTTGCCAGCTCTGAGGGCCAATTCAAATTGGTCGCTGTTCCCCAGTGGCTCCCCTACTCCCATCTCTGAGTGAGTGAACAGCACATAGACTGCGGTCTGCCTGGCGGGTTCCTTAACTAGCTGCACCTGTCAACAGTCTTGGAAGGCATCCAGCAAGACCCGACTCCTGGTGCTCTTGGCCACTGGGCCCTCCCAATCGATGTATGGCAGGTTCAGGTCTCCTAACACTACTTTCCCCTTTGCTACCCCTCTTTCAAGCATACCTCTCAACTGTCCCTGATTTTCAGGGACGTCCCTAATTTTGCCTCAAAATTTTCCTCCGTCCCTCATAAGATTTCTGTTTTTGTGACTGAACAGTGGGGACTGTAAGCACAAAATAATGTTAAACATTAAAGTTACAGACTTGTTCTTCTACCAAAAATGTTTCTTGCACTAATCCCCTTATTCTGTCAACATTCTGGGTGAATATTACCAATTTTCAAGATGTGTCCCTCATTTGGGGTCTTTGTCCCTGATTTTTTTAAGCCTCGTCCCTGATTTATGACATAAGAGGTTGAGAGGTATGCTTTCAAGTTCCTCTTTGAGTTCTTTGTCCCTTTCCTCGCCTTGCTCTGGAGGCCTATATTTCACCCTAATCGTACTTTCCTACCTGAGGCTGTCCTGAGTTGCACCCATACTGACTCAACCTCATCACTACTACCCCTAATACACCCATCTTCTACCACCTCAATACCTTCCATGACAGAAAGAGAGAGAGAGACCATAAAAAGAGGCTACTTCATCTGTATTACTACACAGACCCATTTCACCTAATATCTGACTCTACTTCTTCAACACAGTGAAGGGGGAAAAAAAAAACCACAGTGAAAACCACTGTGCTGGGGTGATGACACTAGGGAAGGAAAATGAGAAACCAGGAAAGTTCCCCCACTGCAAACACCGCTCTCCCTGGGGAATAGTTCCAAATTCCACAAGTTGAAGCAGCAGCCCAAATATTGGAAATACCTCATCTGTCAGATCTTATAGGACACGTAAAGTCATTATTTTGCTCTTACACAGTTTAAAAAAAAAAAAAGACTCACTAAAAATGTACAGGAAAGGCTAAAGCTTAACACAGAATTTGACAACAGATAAGGACTGCTTTGGCCCACCTAGTCTGCCCATTTTTCCCTACCTAGGGTATCACCAGAGACTCTGATCTATCTCCAGCTCTTTCTTCTTTTCCACTAAGATACCCTTATGCTTATCCTATGCATTCTTGAATCCCCTCACTGTCTTCGCCCCCACCACCTCTGTTGGAAGACTGTTCCAAGACTCCACCACTCTTTCTGTGAAGTACTTCCTCACATCTCTCCTGAATCTACCCCCCCACCAGCTTCATAACATGTCCCCTTGTTTTTTAGCTACTTTTTTTTTTTCCTGAAAAATACTTCCCTTCTGTACCTTATTTACCCCGTGAGGTATCTAAATGTGTATATCGTATCCTCCCTCTTCCTCCTCCTTTCCAGAGTGTACATATTGAGGTCCTTTAGTCTTTCATTGTAGGGTTTTTGATGCAGATCCCGCACCATTTTAGCGGTCCTCCTAGGGACCACCTCCACTCTACTGTTCTTCCAGACAGCCCTCCCTACTGCCTTGTAGCACTGCCTGGCCACCTTATAGGTCATCTGATATGATTACCCCAGGTCTCTTTTCTTCTTGGTTGCAGTCAATACCACTCCACCCATTTTGTACTCTGCCCTGGGCTCTTCTGTGCCCTAAGTGCATTACTCAGCACTTTTTACGTCTGCTTGCGTGCATGCGTAAAAAACATTATGTGGCAGCTTAGGAGAGAAGTGGGTTGTGGAGGTGCAGCACTGTGGCGGCCAAAGCTGACACTGCATTCGTGGGCTTGGCAGAGCTCAGTCAATGCAGGCCCAGTGTCCTGATGACACTGCAGAAGTGCCACCAACTTGTAACGATTTTGCTGCTGCAATCAGTGGCTGCCTCGTCATTGCAGCATCAGCCATTCCGCTGCAATAAGGGTGCGACCCGTCACTGCAGGGCGGTACCTTGCCTGGTGTAATGTTTCCAGGAACATGGCGGCAGAGCCCCATGAAAGCCGACAGGGGTGCTCAATCCCCCTGTTGGCATGCCCACTGACCCAGTTCATTTGCTGACAGGGGAGCCCACTTCCCATCAGCCTAATGTGCCAACACTCAGTATGTGCCGATCAGGTGCCCACTACCGGGCTACAGCCCCACTCCCAAAAGGCACTCAGGTGGTACACTGGGAGCCCACCTCAGCATGTCAAAGTCCCTGTAAGACAGAAAACTTCCATGATGTTAATTAAATGTTTTTAAACCTGTAAACTAGAAAATGGTCCCTCGTTGATTCTGGTGGCACCTCCTAACCAGCCCACCACTGCGCACCACCTCCCCACCGCCCTCACCCCATACTTAACTCCGAGTCCAGTCGGCGTTCTTGATCGGACCGGGAACATGTCTGCACTCTTCAAAGCTGAAGGCGAACTGAAGAAATACTGGTAAGCTGTATAATGGCATAAATGGTCTTTTAGAAACATAGAATTTGACGGCAGATAAGGACCGCTTGGCCCACCTAGTCTGCCCATTTTCCTACCTAGCAGATAAGCTGCAGATCCTAGTTAACCAACAGCTTACTTCCTCCTACCCCCACTAGGACTGCCTTATGTCTGTCCCATGCATTCTTGAATTCCTCCACTGTTCTTGACTCCACGACCTCCTCAGGGAGGCTGTTCCATGCATCCACAACCCTCTCTATGAAAAAATACTTCCTCACATTACCTCTGAGCCGTCCACCCTCTATCTTCAAATTGTGACCCCTTGCTCTTGCACATCTCTTTTTCTGAAAGATGCTACCCTCTTGGACTTTGTTGATTCCCTTGAGGTACTTGAAAGTTTCTATTGTGTCCTCCTTCTCCTTCCTTTCCTCGAGGCTATACATATTAAGCTCCTTTAGTCTTTCTTCATATGTCTTCTGGTGCAGACCCTGCACCATTTTGGTTGCCCTCCTCTGGACAGCCTCCACTCTGTATGTCTTTGCAGAGATGGGGTCTCCAGAACTGCACACAGTACTCCAGATGGGGTCTCACCAACTGTCTGTACAGGGGGATAACAACTTCCTCTTTTCTACTGGTGATGCCTCTCCCTATGCATCCCAGTATCCCCCCAGCCTTCCTTACTGCCTTCTTACATTGCTTGCCCACCTTTAGGTCATCTGATATAATTACCCCCAGGTCCCTTTCCATTTTTACTGCTGTCAGTATCTCACCCTCCATTGTGTACTCTTCCCCCTGGGTTTTTGTTTCCCAGGTGCATTACCTTGCACTTCTTTGCATTGAATCTGAGCTGCCATACGTTTGACCATTCCTCCAACCTTGCCAAGTCCCTTCTCATCCTTTTTTTTTTCAACTTATGTGGATATCTCGGGCATTTCTGGGACTTTTGGCACCAACTTTTCAACATGGGGTTATTGGGACCCCCCCTCATGAATTCAGTCACCGTAATGGCATTATTCGGTCCTGAAAGGTGATTTCGCGGTCACTGCATGGAATCACCTTTCAGGACCGAGTAATGAAACGACAATGCCACTGTTCATGAGGTGGGCGCTCAAAAAAGCCTATGTTGCAAATCTGGGAAACAAAATCCAAAAAGTGACTGTTTTACGAGTGTGCATTGCGCAGTTTCCACGCACACTAGTAATTTCACAAATTTGTAATATTTTCACTCCAGATTTTCAACATTGGTATTTTTCCACACCTCTTTATTAACAGTACAGCTGTCATTTTACACATCCTAGCCGAAATTTGTTTTCATACTTCCGGAGCAGAATAGCACGGTCGCTGAGGGAAATCAGTGTTTGGAACAGATTAAGAAAATCACAATGTCACTGTTCATGAGCAGAGGTTCTAAAATGCCTATGTTAAAAAATCTGGTGACGAAAGTCCATAAAATGACTGTGTTACGAGTGTGCATTGTGCAGTTTCCATGCACCCTCGTAACTCCGCAAATCTGTAATATTTTCAGGCCAGATTTTCAACATTGGCATTTTTTACAACTTCTTATGAACAGTACAGCTGTCATTTTTCGCATCCTGGCCGAAATGTGTTTTCGCACTTCCAGCCAGGACTAGTGTGGTCGCTGTGGGAAATCAGTGTTTGGGACAGATTAAGAAAATTACAGTGTCACTGTTCATGAGCAGAGGTGCTAAAATGCCTATGTTGAAATTTAGTGACAAAAGTCCATAAAATGACTGTTTTATGAGTGTGTGTTGTGCAGTTTCCATGTACTCTCGGAAGTTCAAGCATTTTTAATATTTTCACTACAGATTTTCAACATTGCCATCTCTTCACACCTCGCTATGAATGGTACAGCTATCATTCTTCACATCCTGCCCGATCTGTGTTTTTGTACATCTGGCTCACAATGGCACGGTCGCTGTGGGAACTCAAAGTTAGGGACACATTAACACAGTGTCACTGTTCATGAGAAGAGATCCCAAATGCTTTCATGAGGTGTGTGTGTGTGTGGGGGGGGGTCGAAAAAAGGCCATGCTGAAAATTTGTAGTGCAAATACCGACAAACGCCCGGGGTGTTAGGGTTTCTATCCAAAACATCCCACCTTGTACAGACTGATGGGCATCAGGAGTGTGCCTTTGGATTGCTGACTGTAATGCTCATGCCATTCACCCCCCACCCACCCTGCAGCCAGTGACAGGCATCGAGATGTGCCTTGGACTTTTCAGACCCAGAGTTCACCCCATTCTCCTATATTGCACCCATTTCAGCATATATCCTTATGGTGTGGGGTGACTGTAAAGCCGAACACCCCAAGGCACACCTCAACACTTGTCGGTGTCTGCAGGATAGGGTGAGGTGAAATGGCATGAACGTTATGGCGACAAGCCAAACGCATACCCCAATGCCTGACCGTCTCCACAGGGTGAAGGTGGGGCTGGCATGGCATGAAGTTCAATACTTCACTGCCATTCCTATTCTACATCTGTCTAACTCCTGCATTTCCAATGCTAATACCAGCAAGCAAACATTCGGCATTGACAAATGCTTATTTGTATTGAAACCCAGCTACCATACCCATGACCACTCCTTGAGTTCTCAGGTCTCTGCTCATCCTTTATAATATATATATATATGTACACATATACACACACACACACACACACACACACACACACACACACACACAGTGTCCCTCCTGTTGCAGACCTTGGTGTCATCTGCAAAGAGGCAGACCTTCCCTTGCAGCTTCTCTGCACTGTCACTTAAAGACTCTAAAGAGGACTGGTCCCAGCACCGATCACTGAAGTACCCTGCTGGTCACCCTCCTTTCCTCAGAGTGAACTCTGGTTACCACCATCCTCTGTCGCCTATCCCCTAACCAATTGTTTACCCAGTTTATCACCTTTGGTTCCACTCCTTAGCTACCCAGCTTGCTTACTAGTCTCCTACGTGAAATGGTGTTCAGAGCCTTACTGAATTCTGGGTAGGCCACACGTCCAGTGCTCCACCCTGATCCAATTCCTTGGTCACCCAGTCAAATTAATACTACACTGCATTTATGTAATGAGCATAAATGCATTTCATATCATTTAAGAAATATAAACAACCCTCTCCTTTCAAAAAGCCTGCTCTGTCTGCTCTACAAAATGGCCCCCAAACGTAAGACATAATGACGTCACAGGAGCGAGTGCTAGATGGCAAATAAGGAAGCCCAGCAAGCTAAGGCACAGATGGAGCTGCAGATAGCTGAAAAAATTAAGAAGGGGGAGAAGGCCTTATTTCACTACATAAGTGAGAAAAGGGACAAGAAGGACAGGATTGTTAGGCTTTAAAAAGGGGAGGAGTGGGTGGAGGATAATGGGGGAAAAGCATAGATACTAAATAAATACTTCTGTTCCATTTTCACTAGGGAGAAGGACAGACCAGTGCCTTCAGGAGGGAAAAGAGGAGCAGGGGGGAGGAGACTAGAGATGTAGTGATAGAGAAGGATAGAGTGAAGGAGGGGCCGCTAGCATTGAAGATGGACAAATCACCCTGCCCGGACAGAGTACATCCAAGGATACCAAGGGAACTGGCTGAGGAACTGGCAGGGCCACTAGCAGGCCAATTTAATAGTTCACTAGAGTCAGGCGTGGTACCGCAGGACTGGAGAACAGCACATGTGGTGCCCCTCCACAAAAGCGGTCCCAAGGATGACCCAGGGAATTACAGACCAGTCAGTCTGACCACAATTGTGTACAAGCTTATGGAGACCATACTTAAGGAAAGGTTGGTAGAATATCTAGAGGAGCATGGTCTCCAGGATGCAAGGCAGCTGAGGTTCATTGGGGGGAGGGGTCAAATGAATCTGACTTCTTTGACTGGGTCACTAAGGCAGTAGACAGGGGCCAAGCAGTAGACATCCTCTATCTGGATTTCAGCAAAGCATTTAACTGTGCCCCGCAAAAGGTTGATCAGGAAGTTGGCAGATCACGGGGTTGGGTATGTAATGTCCAGATGGGTGGAAAACCAGCTGAGGACAGAACCGGGGGAGTTATCTGACACCAGAGAGGTCACCAGTGGGGTCCCACAGGGCTCAGTGCTGGGGCTGGTGTTGTTCAGTGTCTTCATCAATGACATTGGGGATGGCATTAAGGGCAAAATTTGCCTATTCACAGACGACACCAACCTCTGTGGGAGAGTGGACACAACTGAAGGGATACAGGACGTACAGGATGATCTGGAAAAGCTGGGGAGGTGGTTCGGAATCTGGCAGCTTAGCTTTAATGCCAAGAAATGCAAATTTATGCACATTGGAACCAAGAATCCCAGGACAGAGTACTACCTGGGAGGAGTCCAGGTATCTGCATCAGAGGAGAAGGAACTGGGAGTGGTGATCATCACTAGTGACCTGAAGTACTCCGCACACTGCAAGAAAGTAGCAGCAAGGGCAAACAAGATGCTGGGAAACTAGGGGGATCAGTAGTAGGTGAGAGGTGGTTATACTGCCCTTGTACAGGTCACTGGTGAGGACATATCTAGAGTATGGAGTTTAGTACTAGTGCCCACACTTCAAAAAAGGACATTAACCTTGTGGAGAAGGTCCAGAGGAGGGCTACAAAGATGACAGTGCGTCAGCAGGGTAAGGCATACGAGGAGAGATTGAGGGCACTGAACATGTACTCTCTGGAGGAAAGGAGAGCGAGAGGGGACATGACTGGGCCCCTTCAAGTACTCGAAAGGGATAAATCAGGTGGTTAGGGAGAGTCTCTTTAAGCTGAGTGGCAACCATAACAGGACAGGGCACAATCTTTAGCTGGGGGGGAGGTTTGGGAGGGAGGTCAGGAAGCACTTCTTCACGGACAGGGTGGTGAACACTTGGAATGCGCTGCCAGAAGAGGTGGTCTCATTGAAAACAGTTGGCAGCTTCAAGAGAGGCTGGGATAGGCATGGTGGGAAAGTAAGCATCATGAGTAGGGAGGATGGGAGGAGTGGGGAGGGGAGGCAGGGACAGTAGCTCAAGCTGTGAATCCTGCAATATGAGCAGACTAGATAGATCAAATGGCCTTCTACTGCTGGCTTCTTCGTATGTACGTTTGTATGTCTCTTTATTTCTCTGCAGTGCCATACCATTTTTTTTCCAAAATGGAGAGTTGCAGAATTCCCTTTTTTTTTGCGCTGTATTTCTTTATATTCCCCCGTCCCCTCGACCGGCCACTCCTTCGGGTCGCTGAGGCTCACCAAACACCCCCGTCGCCTTCCCTCAGTACCGTGGCCCGATTTAACCCAACGTATCCCTTCGTGTGGGGTGGGGTACCGCATGGGGAGATTTTTGCCTGGAGGCATTCCCCGGACACTTCCAGGCCATGTAGGGGGACCGGCCACCCTACCATCTGAGTGGGAAGTTTTCCATTTTCTTTCCCCAACCCATCTACCGTCCACATATGGGCCTGGCTGCAGCACTGTTCTGGGGGTGGGTGGGGGCATTCAGCAGCGTGTTGAGGCCATACACTGCTAAGCGTTGACGCAAGCCACCACCAGGAGCTGCCTAACAGCATGCAATGCTGACCCCCGCTCCGCGAGGCTGTCCATAGGGCGCTCTAAATTCTCCTGCCAGTCTCTGCTCCTGATGACCAGGCTCGGTGTGCGAGCCCGGGCCATCAGCGTGCCGAGTGAACACCCATCGCTCGATGCCATGAAGCCGGCTGCAGTACATTTTTATCACAATCATGACTTAGCATGTGTATTGTTTTTACCAATATACACGTTAAGCTATGCTTTTGATCACTATCAATACAGAAAGGCAAAAAAGTCATCAAAGTTGCATTGATTCTCTTGAGCCAAACAGTAGTACAAGGTAGTGTTATACAGAAATGTTATCTGGTGGTCAAGTGGTTGTGGCATGGCTCTGAAGTTATGGTACGCCTCCAAGTGTAAAAGTTCCTTACTTCTTTTTATTTTTCAGTTCTCTTGGTATTAGCAAGTCTGTTTCACTCCATCCAAATTCTGAAAGCTTTAGCAGTATTACCCTGCCCACCAGCCAGCCACAGCTGCTACCACTGCATCAAGCATGATTCAAAATGTCACAGCCTCACCGGGATTCCCAACTAGACCGTTCTTATAAACAAATTAAGTAAATAAAAACAGGCTGCTCACCTGCAACAGTAGTTCTAGGAGTGGTATATGTTGTCCATCCACACTCGCTGGCATGTCCCCTTCCAATTTAGGTTGGACCGCAAGTCTTCAAGTTGGCTCCTCCCACCCACTCGTGTGGTATATACCTCGGCTCTGCCCCATGATGCCAGATCTTAGCTCGCTGGAAGCCAGGTGTTGTGCATCCGCAGCCAGGGAGGTCGGGTGGGTCCGTGTGGATGAACAACATATACCACTCCTAGAACTACTGTTACAGGTGAGTAACCTGTTTTTCTAGGAGCGTGGATATGTTGTTCATCCATACTCATTGGCAGACTCCTAGCAGTTCTCTGGGAGGAGGGAGGCAAGGAGCACACCCCCTACGTAAGGAACAGAGATTGGAAAACTGAGGCCCCAAAATCAGCATCCCGGCGTGACTCAAGATCGATGTGGTAGTGGGTGATAGAAACATAGATAGAAACATAGAAGTTGACGGCAGATAAGGACCGCAAGGCCCATCCAGTCTGCCCATTTCTTTTTCTACCTTATAAATGTGCCATCGGCCTTTGCTCTGTCAGTGACCTATCTATTCATAGTCATTTGTATTGCTCCCTTATGCCTATCCCATGCCTGTTTGAAGCCCTGCACTGTATTCATAGCCACCACTTCTTGTGGTAAGCCATTCCATGCATCTACCACCTTTCTGTGAAAAAGAATTTCCTCACATTCCCCTTAATCGGCCTCCCTCTAATCTCATGCTGTGTCCTCTTGTCCTGCTATTTTCTTATATTTAAACATATTAGACTCTTTCACCTTGTTTATGCCCTTAAGGTGTTTAAATGTCTCGATCATATCACCTCTCTCCTCCTTTGCTCAAGGGTATACATATTGAGCTCCGTTAATCTGTCCTCATATGTCTTCTGATGCAGTCCCTGCACCATTTTGGTTGCCCTTCTCTGGACTGCCTCAATTTGGTTAATGTCCTTGTGAAGGTGTGGCCTCCAATACTGCATGCAGTACTCCAGATGGGGCCTAACCAATGTCTTGTACAGAGGGATTATTACCTCCCTCTTACGACTTGTGATACCCTACTAATAATACACCCTAACACCCCTAGCTCACTTCCTGCTTTAGAGGTCTGCTTGGATGATTTTAGGTCATCAGTGATGATGATGCCCAAGTCTCTTTCTTCCTTTGACTGCTAGCAACTCCCTCCAGCCTATAAGTGGCTTCAGGGTTTCTCTTCCCTATGTGCATGATTTTGCTTCTTTGCATTAAATCCCAGTTGCCACTCTTCTGACCATTTTGCTAGTTTATCAGATCTCTTCTCATTCTGCCCACCCCATCTGGATCATCTACTCTGTTGCAGATCTTGGTGTCATCTGCAAACAGACAAGCCTTACCCTCTAGTCCATCTGCGGAGGTCACTAATGAAGATGTTGAATAGGACTGGCCCCAGGACTGATCCCTAGGGTACCCACTTATGACTTGCATCTCTTCTGACTGTATACCATTTACCACCACTCTCTGTTTTCTGCCAGTCAACCAGTTTGCCACCCAGTTGACCAACTTCTGACCCACCCGAGCCTACCTAGCTTATTTATCAATCTTCTATGTGGAACAGTGTCAAAAGCTTTGCTGAAGTCAAGGTGGCGACATCAACTGCTCCCCTTGGTCCACCACTCTGGTTACCCAGTCAAAGAAATCTATGAGATTAGTTTGACAGGACCTTCCTTTGTAAACCCATGCTGTCTTGGATCCTGTGCCCTATGGATTCCAGGTGTTGCACTATCCTTTCCTTAAGGGTGCCTCCATAATCTTGCCCACTACTGAGGTAAGACTGACTGGTCTGTAGTTCCCGCCTCCTCCCTGCTACCACTCTTGTGGAGCAGGATCACATGAGCCCTTCTCCAGTCTTCTGGGACCTCTCCTGTGCTCAGAGACTCACTAAACAATTCTGCTAATGGCTCTGCTAGTTCCTCCTTTAGCTCCTTAAGTACCCTGGGATGTATGCCATCAGGTCCCATTGCCTTATCCACACTGAGCTTAGCAAGCTCTTGTAGGACCCTTTCTTTTGTGAAGGGAGTAGTGCTCACCTCCCTCCCCCCTGTGTCCATGATGCTGAGCTGTGGGCCCTGCCCTACCTTCTCTTCAGTAAATACTGAGCAAAAGTATCTATTTAGGATAGATGCCTTTACAGGGTCCTCCTCCTCACATGCTCCCTTTTCTCCATTAAGCTTAGCAATACCCCTCTGGACTTTCTCCTTTCACTAATGTATCTATAGAAGTCTTGTCACCTTCTTTACTGTTCATGCTAGTGTTTCCTCAGTTTGGGACTTTGCCTGCCTTACTGCCTTCCCTGCTTCCCTTAGGGCAGTTTGGTATGACTCCTATCTTCATCCCGCTGTGTTCCTTATATTTCCTGAAGGCCAGCCTTTTGGCTCTGACCTTTTCTGCTACTGTATTTGAGAACCAAAGTGGTTTCCTTCTTCTTTGCACTTCCTTTTCTGTCTAACACAATGGGATGTTGCTTCAAGTATTGTATCCTTAATGCTTGCCCACTTTGCCTGTACCTCCTCACCTGTGTTTCTTTTGCCAGGGCTAGCTTAACTCTGTTGGCCATCTTATCAAAGTCAGCTCCTCTGAAGTCCCATATTTTTGCCTTGGAATGGGATGATTTAGATGTAGTAGCCAAATTGAACCATACCATGTGATGGTCACTGGCCCCAGGTGACCTTCTACCTGGAGATCTGTGATCCCTTCTATGTTAGTCAGTGCGAGATCTAGGATAGCCCTGTCTCTTGTGGGTTGCTGTACCAGTTGTTTGAGGCCCTCCCTGCAGGGAATCCACTATGAGTCTAGTTCTGGCAGATGTTCCTGCTGGTATTGACCAATCTGTATCTGGCATGTTGAAGTCTCCCATTATCAGAACCTCCTTTAGCTGTCATGTTTTGTATATCTTCTAACAGTAATGTGTCTATGTCCTCCCTCTGGTCTAGCGGCCTGTAGACAACCCCAGTTCTTATGGCTGTCCCATTTCCTGTTTCCAGGGTGACCCACAGTTCTTCTGGCTCCTTATGTGTATTCTGAATTTCTGTAGCTTTGATATTTTCATTAACATGCAGGGCCACTCCTCCCCCCCTTTTTGCACCTCGGTCTCTTCTGAACAATACATAGCCAGGTACTGAGTCTCCCAAGTGTGGTTACTGGTAAACCACGTCTCACTAATTGCTACTATGTCCAGTTTAGCCTCTGACATTATTGCCTGCAGGTCTGGGATCTTATTTCCCAGGCTGTGAGCATTTGTGTACATGATTTTGCTGACTTCCAGGTAGCAGCCCGGCAGATCTCCTGGATAGGGATGTCCCTGGAAGCAGCCTCCGATGCAGCAGCATGGCGGTTAGAATAAGCTATTATCCCTCTGGGAGGCTTCTTGCCCGCCAACTCTTAGCACAGACCTATGCATGATGTAATACACCTTGCAATGCTCCGCTTTACTGCAGGTCTGCCAGTAGCGGCTTCAGCGTAGGTGACAAACAGCTGGCGAACCTCTCCCTGAATTTCTGCCGTCCTCTCCTTATAGCAGGAAAGAGCACATCTCACGTCCAAAGTATGGAGCCTGTACTCGGCCTCCGAGGTGTAATTAGGGTAGTATAAAAGGTTGGGAGGGAGGGACAAGGAAGTCCAAGAGACATGCAAAGGAAAAGATATACAAAATAAAAGGAGAAATAAACAAGAGAGGACAGAAGGAGACTGAGAAAAAACTAAAGGGATGGGAAGGGGGCCCCAATCTCTGGAAGAAGAAAAGGAGAGGGAACGAGGGAGGGAAAACAAGAAATGGGGAGGAGGGAGGACATACCCTGGACTGTTGACCATCTCCAGATTGTATAGGAACCACGAAGGAGTAGCCAGAAGGCTGAGTTGCCAGAATTCAAGGCACAGAATCACTGGTAAGAACTCCAGAATGAGCAGAAGTGGCTACTCTGGAAGAAAGGGACAGGAACCAGGGTTGTCCTCCCCCGAAACCAAACAACTGGAAGGAGAGAACAATGAGTCTCCTAAATTAAATTGAGGCATGAGTCCCTAAGGACAAGAACGGAGGAGGAAAGAGGAAAAGAGAGAAAAGAAGAGAGGGCAACCACCAACCCCCACCCCAAAGGGGTGCAGCTGAGGCATTGAGGATAGAAGTGCCCTCTCCCCTGATCTCTCCACCCTACTGTCAGAAGATAAAAATCCCTGTGTGCCCGAGGTCACCCTGCTCCTGACCAGCAGAAAGGAAGGGGCACACAGAGGGAGGGGCACCCAGAGACTGAGGCCCCAGGTGGATGGTGGGTGGGATTTTTGATGAATGGTGAAGATACAGAGAAAGATCAGGAATTACAGTAGGTACATCATTTTCATATCTTATCTGTGTCAATCTTCACCATTCATCACATTTGGATAAGTACTGAGCCCTCCCGAGAGAAACCCTGAACCCTAAAGGACTAAGTCCTTTAGCTCCCAGTGGGGAAAACACTGAGAAGGGAGAACCTATAGGCCTGGCGAGGCCTGAGACTGGGGAGGAGAGGAGGCAGGGACGGGTTGCCCCGACAGCCTGCATCACCCTACGGGAGAAATAGTGGGTTCTCCTCACGCAGAGGAAATCACCCTATGCAGGGCCAAGGGTGACAACCGGGAAAGACGCAGCCATGCCGACTGCCTAGTGCCGATCGCTGTCCCTACGACCCTGGAAGCTACCTTGTTGGCATTGTAAGATGCCCTCGCTTGGTGCCTTGCTAGCTCCAGGCGATGTGTATAGAGTGCAATGGCTTGTCTGGTTACCTCCAAATCAGGCATAGAGGCTAGGAGTTGACCTAGCCTGGACCACAGAAACCTATCATAGGTAGCACAGTGAGCCTGATGAGCATAGTAGAAAGAAGCAACCGTGCCGAGTAGAAGGTCCTCCTCCCCCAGAAGTCAAAATCCATGGACTCTTGATCTGGGGGCAGGTCACGCTGAGGGGCTCGAAGCCCATCGGGAGTGTCCAGCTGCGTCAGTCCTGACTGGGGATGAGGCATACAACCTGGAGACTCGGGGGGGGGGGTACAATACCTCTGGCTCAGATCCGTAGGGGCTGGGACTCCGGAAAAGGGTCTTTGCCAGAACCGCAATGACGCCTCCTGGAAAGGAGCAGGCCAGGTGGGCACCACAAGGGTGTTCGCACTGAAATCACCTAGCAAGGCGTGCGTCGAATGTTCTGGATTGTGCTGAGTGGGTGGGGTGACATGCTGGTCCTCCATCATCCTCACGAGGAAACGTTGATACTCTGTGAGATCAGCAGCTGGGGAGATGTGGACGGAGGGCTCCTCTGCTCCCGAAGAGGAGGATGAGGAAGCAGAAGACCTCGAAGATCCAGAGGTTGGCTGCTCAGGGGAAGGGCAGAACACCCACTTGTCCATGGCCCTGACATACGTAGGGAAGTGAGCAGCCGCACCACTGAATGGCTCCCAGGAGAGAAGTCCTCCAGGACCAAGAATGCCTGGGAGAGCAGGAGATGGTGACAGAGAAGTGGGGGCTAAGCCAACAACAGAAGGCGACCATCCTCTGTCTAGGCAAGAGAATGCACCAGGAGCCCTAAAGGAAGGAGTAGCTCAGGAAAACCCTACAGCCGACAGCCGATCGACGATCAACCATGCTGAAACTGCCTAGGCTCTGCCCTGAAGAATCCCCTGTGAGGTGACTGGGACCGTGGAATTCCAAAAGGACGGTCCCTACCCTTCAAAGACCAGAGCCCTCTCGAGGAGACCGAGAAGGACGGATGGGGGTCCACGCTACGACTCCCTCCTGAACCCGGGTGGATCCCGGAAAAGGGTCGCCACATCGAACCCTGACCCCTCGGAATCTGAAACAGCCCTCCTCCTTGCCAACACCAGCCTAGGCAGCTGACAACTCTGGTCAGTTCCCGAGTGGACCACCCAGGGAATAGCACCCTCCCCTCCTGTGGGTGCCCTGGTTGGCCCTAAAGTTGGGCGATCCAGGCACACCACCTGAGGAGTACCCCAACTGAGGGGACAGAAAACCCTCCGAGCCTAGGCTACAGGGCAGTAGTGGCCTGCACTACTGCTTGCTGGTCAGCACCCCTGACCCCAGACTCAGGGGCTACCGCCCGCTCCTCAGAGGGAGGCTGGCTCCAGTCAGCTGAGGAAACTACCAGGGTGTCCACATGAGCCACCAACTAAAAAGAATCGGACAGCCAGTCCAAACCAGACTTGAAGTCCACCTCCGCAGAGGTAGAGACCGAAGTCCGGTGCCAGTCTGTATGCGGATGCCTGCTCCTGTCTGGACCGAAGGAGGCGTCAGTCCAGGTGTCCACACCAGAGCCGGCACCGAACTCCCCCACGGCACCGCAAGTCATGCCCGAAGAAGAGACGGCACTGAGAGCTACAGCAGAGCTGGAGTCTATGTCTGCCACAGTGCGTCCTGTCCCTGGCCCATAAAGCGGCACTGTAGTCGAGGCGGCTGATAGTGACACCGACAGCTCCCTCGGAGCGTGAGAGGCCCGAGGTGACATCTCCATGGTGCAGTGTCCTTGCTCGGCGCTGCAAGCAGCACCAGAGCTAGACACAGCACTGTCCCCAACCCCGGCGGCTGCAAGCGGTGCAGAGCAAGAAACAGTCAAAGAGCGGGCGCTTAAGAACTCCCGCAGCGCCGTGGCACCATCGACACCACGAACGCTGTCCACAGCGGATGGACGGTGCCAACCCAGGCTTCCCAGCCCAAGGAAATGACACCGGGGGAGCCTTCGCCCTCGAAGGGGCGAATGCCAGAGTGGTGCCTCCCGCCCGCTCACCAGGGGGAATGGATAGGGC
Source organism: Neoceratodus forsteri (assembly GCA_016271365.2). Lineage (NCBI taxonomy): Eukaryota > Metazoa > Chordata > Ceratodontiformes > Ceratodontidae > Neoceratodus > Neoceratodus forsteri. The sequence goes on along the minus strand of CM028131.1, from coordinate 149,639,263 downwards.
CTCCTGCACCGCAGATGGGGCTTCTGCCATGGCGAGGCTACTAGAAGCAGAAGCCCCCCTACAGAACTGGGAGGGAACCCCTGGAGGAAAGGCCGAGAGACCGCGGCTTGGCCCGACGAGTGCACGCCCGTCCTCCCTGAAGGTCGGTGGAGCTCGTCCAACTTTCTGCGCGCGTAGCTCAATGACACGACGGTCCATTGAGAAGCAGGCGTCACATGAATCCATGTTGTAAAGCGGGCCAAGACACACAAGACAACGATCATGCTGGTCGATAACGGAGTACTTGCAGTCGCAAGGGCACCAACGCATAGAGGTCCGCTCTGCTTTTAGCAATTTGTTGCCCTCCGACCAAGACATGATCGATGGAAAAACAATTCAAACAAAGACTCGACGTCGCTGAAAATTTAAAAAATGGAACAGTTTTACCACAGCGGCATCGAGTAGGGAGAAACGGAACTGGCAGGTAACTTTTTCTCGGTGTCAAAGACTCAGGGAGTCGAGACACGATAAGGCTTGATAGCAGCTCCACATGAGGTACGACCTCTACGGCGGGAAACAAAGATCTGGCAGGACGGCAGGGTCGATGACACGCAACGGCCAACCCGTGGGTGCCGCCGTCGGTGCATCGACTCCGCCCATCCAAAAAACTCCCACAGGGTCGTGACATCCAGCCAGAACCCAAATGTGATGAATGGTGAAGCTTGACAGATAAGATCATGTCCTGCAGATCCAGTGAACAGAACCACATGTTTTGCTCCAAGGATGGTATGATCTGGGACAGAGCGACCATCCGAAGGTGCGTGACCTGAGATACTGATTCAGGTCATGCAGATCTAGAATGGGGCACCAGCCCCGCCGTCTGCTTGGGCACCAGGAAGTACCTGGAGACAAAGCTTGGGTCTGCTGGAGGATCCGCCACTGGAGCTACTGCCTCCTTGAGGAGGAACTGAGCGATGTCATCTCGGAGAGCTGACTGTCTGAGCAGATACTCTTTCCTCCCGATGGGCGCGGGCTCGGCTTCGAGGGTACTGCTCAAATTCCAGAGGCAGTCCCTGACCGACCGCCGAGAACCCACCTGTCCGAGTGACGGTGGATGAGGTGGAAAGGAAGTGGCGGAGCCAGCCCCCCACGGGAGGACCCAGAGCTGGGGTAACGGGAGAGACGTTGACAGCCCCTGGCACGTCACTGCACAGGCCTGGAGGAGGAAGCTTCCTGAGGAACTGATTTAATCAGCTCTGAAGGAGTCTGCTTCAGCCTAGGAGGTGAAAGCCAGGTAATGGCCAGTGTAGAGGCCGGAGTCGGCTTGTGCCTGGTCAGAATTAGCTGTTGCCACATGAGGTCCTCATAGAGCCGACGGAGTTTCCACCGGAGCCTCTCCACATCTATGGAGGATGACCGATGGTGTCGCCTCTTTTTAGAGCGGTTATGTCTCTTCCTCTGCCTGTCGGTCAAGGGGATCCGAGAACTCGATCAAGATCGGACGGGCAGACTCTGTCACTCGGGAGACACCGGCGGGACCGGTGACTTCCCGGGACCAGGGACCATTTCTTCGATGGGAGTCCCAGCAGGCTGGGTCTCGTTGTCTGAAAAGACCAGATTAGGGGTTCGATCAAGGGATTTGTCAACTGGAGTCAGCGAAATTGGATCGATCACGATTTCAACATCGATCGATAATTCAGTCGACTGACATAACGGCAAAGCCGAAAAGCCAGCGGCTGAAGAAGCGATCTCGACCGAGGTCGAGACTGCATGTTCCTGGGATCGAGATCTCTTCCCGCTCCCAAGAACGTCTCCATCGAGACGAAGATGATCCCAGATCCTTCTCCCGCTTATGGGAATGAGAGGACTGCGAGCCCGCAGGCACCTCTCCCTTGGTCGGGAGAGACTGGCACAACTCTCGGAAGGAACCCAAGAAGGCGGAGCCCAGGTTGAGCAGAACGAAGAAGCTCCGCGAAGTCTCAGCAGCACGAGCCGCTTCCTCCTCGAATGCTTACATGCGATCCAATTGCTCAGCAGATCCCGCAGCCGTGGAAACCGCCCGCCGAGCCTCCCTGGATTTCACCGGAGGGCTCCTCTTCTCCGGCCTCCCCAGTTTCAGGCATGCGAGACGGTCATCCAGGACGTTGGGATGAAAGGCGAGAGAAACATATCACATTTCGAGGTGTCATGTTCGACACAGAGGCAAAAGACGCACGCCAAGGAGGAATGGCGCCGACATCTTCTGGCCGCAAGGGCACCGATGAAACTGGGGCAAGACTTGTCTTCCATAATCGAAGTAAGGAACTTGAAATCACAAACGCCAACAATGCAAATTTTTGGAATAACCGAAGGTTTGAAAGCCAGGACCTACAACATGCGTGAGCACGAGGGAGGCAACCTGAATCTCCCAGCGGAAAGGAAGATCTGGTGTCATGGGGCAGAACCAAGGTATATACCACCCGGGTGGGTGGGAGGAGCCAGCTTGAAGATTTCTGGTCCAACTTAAAATGGAAGGGGACATGCCAATGAGTGTGGATGAACATATCCACGCTGCTAGAAATAAAGCTCCTGCCTTAGTCCGGGTAATTTCAGAAATGCACACTCCAATGAGTATGCTTCCTCTTTCCTGACCGGCACTGGTAAATGACATGTGACCATGTCATTTACCAGCTGTTTGGACTGTCTGAAGTCCTTGGTCCTATCCACATGAAACCTCACAGCTGCTTTTACACACAGGTTTCTATACCGATGATGATGTGTGGCGCCGTTCTAGTTTGTTCTGTTCTGTGTCCACTTTACACACAGCAAATGTCAGCAAACCCCCTCATCCATTTTGTATATTTTCATTCTGGCTTCCCCATGGTGTTTGCTGTGATCCAAGATTTCTCAGAAGGCAAATGAACCTCCTGATTACACGGCGGGGTGTACTGGCACACACTGGGGTGAACTATGGCAAGCAGAGAATGCGTTTTGGCCGAACGTTCGCTGTGGCAGTGGAAGAGATCCGCTTTACACATGAACAGAGATAACGTTACACTGGTTCTGTAACGGTCATTCTATTACAGACACCGGTGTGTGAAAGCGCCTAAGGACTCTCAACATTCAGAGAAAGGAGAGTGTGCTCTCTTTATTTTGGAGGCTTGCAAAGTAGGTAGGCAGCACTAGTGGCTGATTCAGACAGAACTCAGATACCACTTTTGGTAGGAACATAGGGTTGGTGCAGAGAACCATCTTGTACTTGTGGAAAACAGTACACAGAAGATCTATGACCAAGGCATGCATTTCAGACACACTGCCAAGCACAAGTGATGGCCACTAGAAAAGCTGCTTTCCAAGTTAAAAACTTCAGCTCACATGTCACAAGAGGCTCAAAAGGCTTGTGGGTCAGCATATCTGGCACAGTGTTGATATCTCAGGGAGCCATCGGCTTCCTGATGGGAGGCCTTGTGTGTAAAATGCCCCTAAGGAACCTCTTGAAGAGTGGCAGCTGTGCCGGATAGAGGGTACCAACTGAGTCACTCATGGTATGCAGATACAGAACACAAGTGGACTTAGCTGTGGAATGCTGAAGGCCAGCATCAGAAAGGTCCAGCACGTACTCCAGAACCTTGTCAGGTGGGCACCCAAAGGAGTCCATGCAGGTTTTGGAGCACCAGGTTGAAACTCTTTTCCATTTGACTGTGTAAGTCTTTCTAGTGGAAGGGGTTATTCAAATTTAGCGATAGAGGCTTGATGGTTGGCAATGTGGAGCTTAAGTGACCAAGCTAAAGAGAACTTTTTGTCCAACTTTTGAAGTTTATACGACTCCTTAATGAAGTGGGGGGGGGTGAACAATAGAGTACCTTTAATGAGCAGACTGGATGGGCCTAGTGGTCCTTATCTGCCATCAATTTCTATGTTTCTATGTTTCCCCCACTGGTCTGAGGACTAACAGTCCAGCCTTTGGGTTGGCAGACCAGTACTGCAAACCTGGAGGAGGAGTAAAATAGTGTGTGGAGATCCCAGAATCATTCAAAAGAGATTCTGCATGATGCTTCCAAATATTGAGTGCAACCACCTCAAGGGCAGGTTGCAAGAGTGGCATCACCATGGAAGTGGAGCTCAACAGTGCCAGAAGGCAAAGAAGGTCTTTCCTAGCACCCTCAACTAAGTCACGGGGAACCCGTGACTACCGGCATTCTTGCCATGAAGGTGCAGAATGCGGGATCTATCAGTGAAGGAAGGGAAAGTCAGTTTAGGTGGTGGGAGAGTAAGTGTCACCCTGGAAGGGAGAAAGACGATTTCATAGTTTGGGCAGGGATGTGTGCTTCACCCAGACTGGGAGGAACAATTGGGGGTATGAAGGTTTCACCCAGATGGAGAGAAAGGCAAAACAATTTGTAAGAGATACATGCCTCTCCCAAATAGGGAGAAAGCCTAAATAAACAAATTAAGGGGGGTGGACTAACCACTAAATAGGGAGAAAAGGGCAATAAGTTAGACCAGAAGATTGGGAAAATGCAGCAAGAGTCTAACAAGACCACACAAAATTACACAATATAGTCTGAGCACGGTTATTTAGCAGTTACAAAGAGTAGCAGCACCTACTAAGCATGTTTATGGTGAGCAAAGAGACCCCAGACTTTAGCAATAAACAAGTAGTACAGAACCCAACTATAAGCCATAAGCAACAGTTACGGTAGGTAAATGCCCCTATTATTAGCAGAGAACAGCAAGTAGTTTCAGATCCTAGCTAAAGCAGTAGCAGTCATGGTTACAGATTACAATAGGACTTACAGTATGCAGGGAGGAAGTTGGGCAGAGTTTCTTGACGTCTTGGCAACTCCCCTTTGGTGACTCTCCTCCAAGACGCCCACTGCTGCTGGTCCACTCATGCCGAAATCCCTGAATGCTGGGACCGCTGGTATATTTGGGAGTTTAAAGGGGCAAAAGTTCCACCTGCTCCCAAATGCTGCCTGTCCAGATTGGGCGAGGAAGCACAAGTGTAAAACTATCCACTCTGCTGGCGACCTGGCTGTAGAGTTCAGTGGGGTAGCCCTTGAATGCTGGCTTCCAACCTGGAGGCAGGCAAGATGGCGGCCGAACGTGGCCTTGAAGCCCAGACTGAGCTTCTTCATGGATGCATCGGTGACTGAGGAAAGCAGTGCTAGTGGAATCAGGCAAGCCACATCTCAGTTTGAAGGACAAAAGTCCCACCCTCTCCCAAATGCTCACAGACCCGACTGGTTGGGCAGCACAAGTGGAAAAGTGTCTTCTGCTGGTGAGCTGGGTGGGGAAGCCCATGAAAGGATGGCTCTCAACTCTTAGGAGCAGGCAAGACGGAGTCAGAGTGTGGCCTTGGAGCACCGACTGTGCTTCTTCATAAAACAGTCAGCGATGGAGGAAAGCAGCCGCACAGGAGTCAGATAAGCCACATCTCAATTTAAAGGGCAAATGTCCTGCTCACTCCCTAATGCTCTCAGAACCAATTGGGCGGGGGAGTTCAAGTGGAAAACATAGAAACAGAGAATATGACAGCAGATAAGGACCGCTTGGCCCACCTAGTCTGCCTATTTCCCTACCTGATGGATAAGCTGCAGATTCTAGTTAATAAACAGCTTACTTCCTCCAACCCCCCCCACTGGAATTGCCTTATGTCTGTCCCATGCATTCTTGAATTCTCCCACTGTTCCTGACTCCACAACCTCCTCAGGAAGGCTGTTCCATGCATCCACAACCCTTTCTGTGAAAAAATACTTTCTAACATTACCTCTGAGCCATCCCCCCTCTATCTTCAAATTGTACCCTGTTCTTGCACATCTCTTTCTGTAAGATGCTACACTCTTGTACTTTGTTAATTCCCTTGAGATACTTGAAAGTTTCTATCATGTCCCCCCTCTCCCTCCTTTCTTCAAGGGTATACATATTAAGCTCCTTTAGTCTCTCCTCGTATGTCTTCTGGTGCAGACCCTGCACCATTTTGGTTGCCCTCCTCTGAACAGCCTCCACTCTGTCTATGTCTTTGCGGAGATGGGGTCTCCAGAATTGCACGCAGTACTCCAGATAGGGTCTCACCAACTGTCTGTACAGAGAGATAATAACTTCTGTTTTCTGCTGTTGATGCCTCTCCCTATGCATCCCAGTATCCCCCCAGCCCTCCTTACTGCCTTCTCACATTGCTTGCCCGTCTTTAGGTCATCTGATATAATCACTCCTAGGTCTCTTTCGATTTTTGTTGTTGTTATTATCTCACCCCCCATTGTGTACTCTTTCCTCTGGGTTTTTGTTTCCCAGGTGCATTACCTTGCACTTCTTTGCACTGAATCTGAGCTGCCATATATCTGACCATTCCTCCAACCTTGCCAAGTCCCTTTTCATCCTTTCCACCCCACCTTGTGTATCAACCCTGATAAATTTGTACAGCTTTGTTTTATGTGTAGTGCTGTGAAAGGGGCCCCATGAAAAAACAATAATTCCTTCCTTATCATTCAAACTGGATCGGTAGCAATCCACAGAAACTGCAGTAACCTCTTCTGGACACATTCTACTTCAGGACCTTCCAAAGCCACTGAAAAGCATGGCACTGTCTGGACATTTACTTAGACTGTAGTTCTTATAATGGGTGCCCCCTGCTATTGTGCAAGATTATAGGACGAGATAATGTTTTTTGTCAACCTTTCCCTGGAAGAACATGTTTAATATTTATGTGCTTTTCTAATACCTTGTATGAAAATGTGAATTATGTTCATGTGTACTGAACATTACAAACAAATTGAAAAAAATATTTGTGAATATTCAGTGAGTCAAATCCATACAGTTTTGTTTTCTTTCATATTAGTTTAGTTGTTACATAGGGTATGTCAGATTATTATCGATAACGTTTTACAGTTTCTGGAATTTGGCGAGTCTGTATACTCAATACATTGTCTGTCTATCCTAGTGTATTTGTTTAAATGTATTTATTTTGCTAGTCATTGTGAAAATGGGCTTTTGCTCATCAACTGACCAGGGTGAAAAATAAAATGAAAAGAAATGATCGAATGTAGAGGCTGTATTTCTCCTGTAAGGAATTTCTAGCACTCGCTGAAAAAGTTTAAAAAAAGTAGTTATTAACAGTAATCCTGTCTAACTGTGGCATTTAAAATGGGTTCTGACATAGCCCACAGACGATGCCCAAGGGGTCGGCTGAGGGAGTATATGAGGGTGAGTGTAAGTGTGTAAGGGTGAGAATTAGTGAGGAACAGAGACAAAGGGATACATTTAATGAGTAAGAGAGAAAGTGTGTGTGTGTGTGTGTGTGTGTGTGTGTGTGTGTGTGTATATATACATGCATGCACACTGGTTGGAAAGAAGGCAGTCTGGGATTTGGAGGGAGGTAAGAGGGTGAGGACTGTTTTGACTGCTGATTTCACTAGGTAGGAGGAAAAATAATGTTAGACATAGATTTGGGGCAGACTTCTTAAATAATGACTGATAACTTTTTTACGTGAGTTGGGAGGGAGAAAGTTTAAGTGCTTCGTGTGTGACAGCAAAGAAATTAAACTGGTGAGTGGGAGCTCACGCGCAACTGAGCAGGGGAATTCTGACTGAGCTGCTCGTGCTCCGGCTCCAACCAATCCCCACCTAATGTGTGAATAAATTCTGGCATGGGAGGAAACTACATCGAGAAGAAATGCAATATCCTTACCTGAGGTCTAACTACCCTCTAGATATGAGAAATATTTACCAGAATTTATGCTCACTGGCATTACATAGAGAATAAAAAAATATGGGTGCGTGGGTGTAACCAGAATTTTACACACACTTAAGGTGTGGGATGCTACATAAACCCGGAGGGCGGCGAAGCCCGAGGGGTTTATAAAAGCATTCCACACCAAGAGTGTGTGTAAAATTCTGGTTTTACACCAACCCACGTTATTTTATTTAATTAATGGTCATTATTTCTTTTCTGTGCCACAGTTGAGTTAGTGCAGCAGTTCTGCCAGAAACACACACACATATACATACATACATACACACACAGCCTGTCTCGCAGACACACACACACACACACACACACACACACACACACAATGTCTCACACTCTCTCTCCCTCACACACACGCACACCATCTCTCACTCCGTCGTCAGTTGCGATCTTCAGGAATGCAGCCGCGGAGCCGCCCCACTCGAGAGGTAATTATGGCAGGATCAACCAGATACATTTCTGGCTCTTTAAAGGCAAGATCAACCACATATACAGAAAATTGTGTAACAACATTACCTGGCACAAAGTTAAATGCAACGGATACGTTCCCACGGCCCGTCCCATGGAAACTCGGTAAGCAAGGAATGGAGCCACCATGTTTGAAGTGATGATTGTCCTGCCCAGTTCGACAATAGCAGCCAATGAGCTACACAGATCTTTTTTGAGTAGCAGACAGTGATTACAACCTCCTGTACTGTAACCGAAAATATCAACACGGAAGGTTGTAACCAAGAATAAAACCATGGTTATCTGTAGATAAAAAATTATTATTAAATAAATATATATATATATATATGTATGTATGTATGTATGTATGTATGTGTGTGCATATTATATGCATATATATCAGAGGCTCAACGACACCAAGGAACACCCTGATGCCTGCTGGTGTGTGGAGAGTGGGAGTGGGGGGTAGGGTTAGCAATCCTAACATCGAATTTCCAAACTTTTGTCACTGTAATGACATCCCTAACTGATGCATTAACCAAGTTTTTTGCAATGAATTTCCCTTCTTTTTGAGAAAATGTAATGTTACTTGTATGTGGTTGTGGGAGCGCAGGGCCCCCATCATGCATACATTTTGTATTCGTCTCTAATTCGGGCCCTGCGCTCTCATCTGTACATAAGTGTACTGCTACTTTAATGATATCACCTTTCCTTGCGGGAGCGCAGAGGGCCCTGCACTCCCATTATTGCATAATAGGATCCAAATGTGGGAGCGCAGGGCCCGTACGTAGCGCACACCTAGAGCCATTCCAAGTAACCCTTTTGCTGCGAAAGTTGCAAGATCTCAGGAACTGTAAGAACTTTGGAAAAAATGCCGTCGCAGTTGTATTCATTGCCTGGCCAACTCCATGCGTGCAAGCTGTTCTTAGCTAAAAAAATCCATATCTCGAACAGTTTTCGAGATATAGCCACTAAAAGGCGCCACAATGATATTTGATGGAAATATTTGCCATTTCGGAGTATTGTAACTATGGAACTGGTGTCCATTTCTTCAAACCAGCAAAGGGCACATCTGCGGGGCCAGGGCTTGCCATCCCGCAAATTGCAGCCCAAATGTCCTAACCGTTTTCTTGCTATGAAGTAGCAAAGAAACTGTTTTTGGGGGCCGTTTACCTGCTTTCACTTTCAGATTATATATTTTTCCCCATAGGCTATAATGGGAAACTTTAAAGTTTAATAACTTTTGAATGGATTAATATTTTTTCACCAAACCTTTATAAGACATCTGTGAGGCAAAGTCCTTCAACCCTAAACATTCCAGACCACAACCTAAAGCCATTTCTGATATCCAGGTGGACAAAGAAATGTCAAAAAAACATGGATTTTTCTGTTTTTTCAACACTGTACTTCTCAGAAACCATAAAATGGATTCCCACGAAATCGGGCAGGTCAAGAGACCTACACCTAGACATTATGCTTGCCAAACAGCCTGCACATCCGTTGAACGGTTCCAAAGTCATTAAGGTTCACAAATTCGGGTTTAACATAGAAGTTACCTTTCACCCAAACTATATTGGCATTATCATGCTAGTATAATATATATTAATATTATAGTGACACGGTAGTGGCACTATAGTTAGGGCTGCACGACCACTTCTATGTTAAACACCAAATTCTGCACTTTTATAACTTTACAACCATTCAACCGATTTGCCCGAAATTTTGCAAGCGCGGTCTGGTACCATAGATCTCCAGATCTGGAAAGTTTCCTTCAGGACGGATGTGCAGTTGCGGAGCATGAAAAATTCTCACATTTTGACAAATTTGTGCTCATCTCTACAGCCCAAACGGTTAGTGCTGCTCGTCTGAAATTTTCAGGGTATATGGGGACTGGGCCACTGATGTGTCTTTTGAGATTTGGTGCAAAAATATTAATCCGTTCAAAAGTTATTGAACTTTTTAATTTCCCATTATAGCCTATGGGAAAAATATATGTGCAGCACGAAAACTTTTGCAAAAGCCTTTTTTACTGCCGCAAATGGGTTTTGTACTTTCATGCTGCCACCATCTTGTTTTCAGTTAGTGGCGACAAAAAAACACTGTAGTTCAAAAAATACTGCCCCTTGGTAAACACCAACAGTTGTGTTTACCTAATCAGGGCCTGAGGAACACACTCCTGGCATTATTTTTTCAAAATAATGCCAGGAAATATGTTTTCTGAACTTTTTCACCAGAAACTTCTTAGGATCAAAACAACCCCACAACACATAAGATATTGAATGGGGTCCACTATAATGATCCCAGTACCACTGCTAATTTCCCTGATGGTCATTTTTTTGACCTGTCCAGATATACTACTACCTTCCCCAATGTGTATGCAACTTCTGCCTCCCCTATCTCTAATGGCACTCAGATTGGTCCATCCTTCTATTTTAAGGCCATCACTAAAACGGATGTTCTCGAACTCCTTAGCACTATATCTGATAATACTGCCGACACCTTTGACTGTATCGAGCCTAAACTCCTGAAGCTGGCTGCCCCTTTCATTGTGGGGCCACTATCGAAAATATTTACCATGTCCCTGATATATATGGAAAATGGCCAGAGTTACTCCTGTGTTTAAAAAAGGGAACAAGGACATAACTAATTATAGGCCGATAGCCATACTTCCGGTATTTAACAAAATGTTTGAGAAACTTGGTGCAGTGCATGTGACAGAGTACCTCTCCAAGTACAATCTCCTATCCCCTAAACAACATGGATTCTGAAAGGGCCATAGTACCCAAACTGCTCTGCTACAACTGACCAATGATGTGCTTCATGCAGTGGATCAAGGTCTCCTTACTGGTGCAGCATTTATGACCTCACGAAGGCCTTCGATCTTATTGATCACCATCTCCCGCTGGCAAACCTCCTATCCATGGGTTTCTTGGAACAAACAACAGATTGGTTTAACAGTTATCTATCCAAGAAGACACAAGTTGTAAAGTTCAACTCCGCAACATCAGAATAAACAATCATTGATGCTGGAGTGCCACAAGGATCGATTCTGGGTCCTCTTCTCGATCTTCATTAATAATATAATACAAAACACCTCCCCCTGTTCCTCCTTACTCTATGCTTATGACTTGGCACTCTATACCAGCTCCAGTGATGTGCTTAGTCTTAACCATGATCTATCTATGGCTTTCCTCAATGTTCAGTCCTAGATTACCAGTCAAAGGTTGTTCTCAATGTCAGCAAAATGCAATCCATGCTCTTCAGCACTGCTGCCAGGCTAAAAAACTGTCGAGACCTCTTTAAAATCACCTGTGCTGGTAGTACCCTGCAGGAGGTAGTGAGCTCTTTCAAATACCTGAGGGTCATCCTTGATGAATCACTTAATTTTGATTACCATATTACCACCATATGTAAGACAGTAAATGCTGAACTAGGGATAGCCTACAAAATGAGCCACGGTCTTACCCCCTCAGCTAGACTGGCTACAACCAGGGGTATCATCCTACTTCCATCGTTTACTTACGGGTCTGTCATATACAGCAACGCATCCAAAGCTTCCCTACATAGATGGGATACGATCTATAATATAGGATGTTTTGCCTCTGCCTCCCCTAGGCTAAAACATCACTGCTGCTATATACCGAACTTAACTGGCCCTCCCCGATGGCCCACTGTCTCTTCTCTTTTGGGTCTCTACGTGACAGTATATTAAGATCTAACATGCCAAGTTCCCTTGTCTCACTGCTTACTCCTCAGTCCACCTCCTACAGATTCAGATCTGTGGACCTGTCCCTACTTCACATTCTCAGATGCAAAACATCCAAAGGCACTTCAGGCTTCTCTTATGTGGCTCCCAGTTATTGAAACTCCCTGCCCTTTGATGTGCACCTGGCACCTAGTTATGCTGTATTTAAAAAGAGGTATTACTCTCACCTTGTTGAGCGCACCCGATGCATCTGCTTCAGTCCTCCTTAGATCTGTTATCACAGTCTGTACCTCGCCATGATCTCACCTGCTAACGGATTCCTTGCATTCATACGTTTCCATACCTCTTTCTTCTCCCCCTGGTTTTCTTCCCGTCATTCACTCCCTCACTCTACATGCTATCCCCTATTGACCTGCCAACCTGGCTCCCTACTTCCCTCTCTCGCAATATCTCCTGTTACTCATGACTATTACATCTGAGTCGCTACACCCTGTGTAGTCAAGAGTCTACTGCACTTATTATAATGTCTGTATACTAACTGTTCTATGATATTGCTAAGACAATTATCTTTTTGTTAAACTGGTACCACTGTATATCGAACATGTTGTAATTCTGACATTGTCCTGCCCTTCCATTTGTTGTATTGTTATACTTTGATTGTTGTAACCTCCCGGGTCATGTCTGAAAATAGTCACTCTTGTGTCTAGTGCACTCACCTGGTTATCAAAAACTAAATAAATAAACTTTTGCTAAAGTTCTGCGGCAAAATGGAGGAAAAGGTTCAATTTCTTTGCCACTGCATAGGAAAACAAGGATTAGGACTTTTGGGCTGAAACTTGCAGGGCACCAAGGGCTTGCACCACAGATGTGCCTTTTGCTGGTTTGTTGAAAAAATATAACATTCCAAAGTTTTGAAATTTCCCACAGGATAACAGTGTAGTGTACGTGCCACCTTTTGGCAGCTATATCTTGAAAACAGTTCGAGATATGGATTTTTGGCTAAGCACAGCTTAGCACACCTTTAGGTGTACTAAGCATGTGTGGAGGTGATCAGGTCATGAGTACAACTGCAGAGGATTTTTTTCTGAACTTCCTATGGTTACTGAGATAGTGCCACATTTGCAGCAATACGGCTATCTGGAATGGCTCTAGGCCTGCGTTATGCCTCTATGCTTATGGGTAGATGGGAGCAATATGGGTCCCATTATGCAACAATGGGAGCGCAGGGCCCTACATTATGCAACAGCGGGAGCGCAGGGCATGGAGGGTCCTGTGCTCCCAAAGGGAGATGCGAGATCATTAAAATCTCTACACTTATGTATAGATGAGAAAGCACATATGAGAAACATTACACTTTCTCAAAAAGAAGGGAAATTAATTGCAAAAAAACTCCATTAATGCATCAGTTAGGGTTGTCATTACAGTGATTTGATGTTAGGGTTACCAATCCTACCACCCCACCCTCCACATGCTTCAACCGGCGTCAGGGTGTGCCTTGAGGCTGTCGGCCCACCTCTCACCCCATTCTGCTTTACTATTCCATTTCAGCTTCTTTAAAAATGGAATGGGGCGAGTAAGGCCGGATGACCCCAAGGTACACCCCGATGCCTGTTTAGTGTGTGAAGGGTGGGATGGGGGTAGGTTGAAGTTGGAAAACTTAACATTGAATTTTCAAACTTTGTCACAGTAATGACAGCCCTAACTGATGCATTAACAGAGTTTTTTGCATAGTGTGTGTGTATATATATACATATATATATACACACACACACACACACACGTGTGTATATATATACACACACACACACACACACAGTATATATATACATATATATACACACATGCAAACACACACACGTCTGCAATGGTGTGCATACAAACGCAAGTCTCACGATAGCACACACACCGGTGCATGACATTTATCAAGGCAGCAAGATTCAGTGGCTACAGTACTGTCTTCAGAACCAGGAGATGAGAGTTCATCAGAACCAGTCACTTAACTTCTTGGTGCTTTAGTCCTTCTGGCTGTAAAATTTGGCAACAGTGGTCCCTCACAGAAAACAAGATGTTGAATCTCAGAGGAACCATCTTAGGTAAACAAACAGTGAAAACAAGAAGAAGTTGTGGGCTCCCTGATTTGGCTAGAAGCTTTGAAAAATCAAAAGGACAGAACCCTGGTGACACCATTAAAATAAAAAAAAGAAGAACTTTGACATTAACTTCCCAGCTGCCTTCAACTTAATGACTCAACTGTACAAAGTGCCTTATTAGCTATGAAGTATTTGCTTTATTCTGTTTAAATGAAAGAATGTCTTCTGCTGAACAGCAAGGATTTTTAATGCTGTCAGCTTTACTCTTTTTATATGTTCCCATATAATTTATGTTTACCGTCCCCGTTTTATGCTGAGGTCTATGTTTTACGAAATATTGTTGTTTTGAAAATATTCTTCCATAAAATTTTACATGGTTAAAGTTATTTAAATGGGATAAGGAGAATCAGGGGAAACATTTCTAGGTTGTTCAGGACTGCTGAACTAGACAGCATACTCTACGCTTAAAGGGGAACAGTCAGCACGAAAAGCTCCACATTGAAGTGTTGGGCTGGTACCAATTTGCACCTTGTGTGCAAAAATGTCTTTTTCCACTTACTGTTCACTGTAGTATTACAGATTGTATCACACTGCTGACTTGCAAGTCAACATTTTCCGTAGCTGAAAAAATCCCAGAATTCCCTGCAGCTGACATCAGAGAAGGGCTGCAGCAGTGGGAGATTCAATAGTCTGCATTGCATGCTACAGCTTTTATAAACTTTGATCAGATGTCTGCCAGTCCTGCTGTTCTCCCGGGGCTAAGTACAGTCCTCTGCAACTGTACTTAGCCCAGGGAGGACAGAGGCATCAGCAAACAAACGGAAGCATCACTGCAAGACACTTTGCATGCTTAATTGGTTCCCCACCAGAAAGAAGGCTCTGGTATTCAGTCCTCTGCCTGGTGCATAAATTACTAATCTCTCCCCCACCCCATTTCCATCCTGGAGCTGAAACCTCACAAAATGTTCCTCTGGTCTTCCTCCCATGGCTCCTTTACTGCCTCTCGAACAGTAACTGCTGCAGATAAAAGATCCTTTGACTCCGTGGCAATAAGGTTGTGGAATGATCTCCCAGGTGACGTCCAGGCATGCCCCAATCTCCATTCCTTCAAAACCTCCTTTAGGGGCCTATTCTAGCAAGCATCCAGTGCACCCTCCTCCTTCATGACTTAGCTACCCAAATCAGGACTGTCCTGTGAAAATCAGGACAGGTGGTAACCCTACCTAGAAAGATCAGTTACGCAAAGACTTTTGTCATAACAGTAGATCATCTAGGAATGTCTCTTGCAGCAAATCATTACTTCTGGGAGTTCCCGATAGGTGGCGCTCTAGCACGGCAGTCTCTTCTAGCAGTCTCCACACCAGGGACCACCCATACGACCTCAATTCCTGGGCTGTGCCTATAAAAATGGCTGGTCCCTGGTAGTCTCCGTTCCCTGCCGGTTTCAGCTCGTGAAAGCGAGGGACTGAGTGGAACAGAGGTACCAAAGCCTCCCGACCCTACATTGTTTTCCCTGTTACAGAATGGCAGGGGGCCAAACGGAGGGAAGCTACTTACTGCAAGAGACATTCCTAGAAGATCTACTGTTACGGCAAAAGTCTTTGCTTAACTGATCTATCTTCCACGGAATGGTCTCTTGCAGCAAGTCATTACTTCTGGGAGATTCCCAAGCAGTTATGTGGCAGTGGGGTGGCCAGATATGGCATTCTGCTGTACATATAGTGTGGTCCTAGGACCAAAAGGTGCTGAGAGCAGTATATCAGCATAACAAGATAATTTTGTATTCTATCTGTAGGTACTCCATTATAGTATTCGTTATAGGGTTATGACTGAAAGACAAGCCAGAATGGCTATTATTGGGCATCGTCAGATGAGTTAAGCAGGTGTAGACCTGATCAGGGTATGGCATATCAAAAATACTGTGAGAATTCAGCCATATAATGGAGTGATTGTTAGGTCTCAGTGGCATGCACTGGAAGAGACAGTATATGTCAAAGTCTATTGGGTTCTGAGTTTTGAACAGTAACTCAAATACAGTGTTACTATTTTGTAGTACTACAATGTAGCAAGTTAATACAGGTTTTTTTGCCATGTCAGTCAAGTCATTAAAAAATGTATCCATCTTGGCATAAATTGGCTACTTAAGTAGCAAACAATGATGTGAAATGAAACATTATACATTGTTAAACCAATTTTCACAGTAACATCAAGTAATACTCCTATATTGAGTTACATCACTGGGGGGTTATCAGATATTATATTAATTAACATCCTACAAATTGCGATAAGGCTTAATGCAGCCATAAGCGGGAGAGTGACCAAAACATCTTTTTTACATTATCATATAGATAAATCCCTATCATATAGATAAATACAACTCCCAGCAACATCTATATGCAAGCAAATAAAAAAAAAAAACATTTTTTTTTTATGAACATCTGCAACCTTGGAATCAATTTGGAACCAATGTCTAAACAGTGTTATATAAGGCATAACCTCATTTAAAATCCCAGTAAATGCTCACTTAACTCTTCCTGCCTTTTACCACCCTCTTCTGTCATGGATATTTTGAATAACAGTAAGTATAGTCCCACTGGAGAGCGAGTAGCACCCATCTGACTACCCCAACATAGAAAAGCTAAATTAGTAAATCCATCGTACTAGAGGATGGCAGACTAACAGATCAGAAGGCCTTATACAAGTGAAACATGGGAAGTTCAGTGAGAGAATAAGTTACAGGAACAGCCCTCTGAGAGGTTAACCCTCACTGTCCTCATTCTCACTGTCCACCTCAGAGATTTTAGCATCAAATTCCTTCTGAACCTGATCGGTAAATTTAATGGCTTCAGCTGGCTCCGAAAACTGGAAAGTCTTACCACCGCAGAAGCCACGAAGACTCGCTGGGAGCAAAAGCACATGCTGGATCCCCAACTGCCGTAGTCGAAACCGTGTGGCATCGTTTGCCTTTCTCCTTTGTCGGGTCACAAAACTCAGGTCGGGGAACATGTGAATCTTATTCCCCTCCCAGTCCATAGTTCCAGATTTCTTGACCCTCTCGATGATAGCGTCCTTCTCTCCCATCGAATCTAGGACCACCCGGAAAGTGCGTGGCATTGTCAGGCCCCTCGTCGTGACTCCTAGACCCACGTGGAGTTATCCTGTATGCCTTAATAATGTTGAACGAGGATGGCATCTGTAGAAGTTCTTTCAAGAAACCTTGTAAAAAATTCAGAGGGTCCTTGGCTTCTGCATGTTCAGGTATGCCCAGTATCCTAATGTTCATGGCTCATTTTCCAACTGACATCGGAGCAGGCCATTCTCCTTCGCCAGGCCTGCTGTGGAAGACATTGCGGCCGATGCAGATTGCGCCGCTGCATTTGTGTCCTCCGCCAACTGCCCCACTTTAGTGTCCATAGCTTTAAATTGGGAGGCAAAATCCTCCTTTCGGCAGTCCAGTTTTTGTATCGCCTTTAAAAGAGCCATGTTGGATGGCTGCAGTGCCTCCTCAGATTCTGAAGGCATTGGGTCCTTACTTTGCCCAGGCTGAGTGTCTCTCGAGCACATGCTGGAGCCTCCAGCCGCTGCTTTGTTCGTACAGCCCATTCTCTTGGGTTTCTCAATCAAAATGCCGCAAATAAGGTATCGAAATGCTCAGTTCGGAAAGATCCAGCAAAATATGTAGTTGGTTTTTGCTAAAAAGCATTTTTTCTTATAATTATTTCTGTATTTAGTAGTTCAGGTGCAGAGCTCGCTCTGAAAGCTATTTCTAGCTCAGCTGCTGGCCACGCCCCCTAGAAACGTGTTTTAAGATGATATGTTGTTGTTGTTGTATCCACTTAAGACTGTATTGTTAATTTCTGTGTTATGTCAAAGCCTGTGAATTATCCCTGTCCTTGGTGTGGCTCTACATTGCCTGATAATTTCTATGTGTACCTTACTGCATACATTTTCTATCTGTATCTCAATAATTATGACTGTTACATTAATTTATGATCGTATCTTTGTAATTAATCCCAGGACACTCCTGAAAAATGAATTTAAGTCTCAGTGAGCCTACCCAGTTAGCAAAATACAAATAAATAAATAAAACACAAGATCAGAACACAAAAAATATAACACACACTGCAAGCTACTGAATCTCTCACTGCTGCAGCCCTGCTCTGATGTCAGCTGCAGGGGATTCTGGGATTTCTGGTCACAGCAAATGTCAGCTTGCAAGTCAGTGGAATCAGCCTGATAATATCTACTGTACTGTAATGAACAGAAAGTCAAAATAGAAAAATGCTTTTGAACACAAAGTGCAACTAGGGACCAACCCCACACTTGGGTTTGGGGCTCCTAGTGCTGACTGTTCCCCTTTAAGAGACAGTATTCTCTTCCAGAGTGTGGTAAACTTATGGAACAACCTCCTAAAGGAAGCAGTGCACGTGTGGAGTGCTAGATCTTTTAAACTCAAGTGGAGTCAGTCCCTTGTAGAGAATAGCATTAAACACAGCATGATGCACTCCATGAGGGGCGAGAGACTGCATTTTGTGAGGGGTTCATAATGAAACCAAAGTGTGTCTAATTCTGAATGAGAACCTAGTCGGCCCTCCAGCCCAAATGCCCACAGAAAATGACATTTTTCTTCAATTATAAATACATGGAAGAAAAAAACTTGTTTTGCAAAAGCAAATAAGATTTCTAAGTGAACGTTTAATGAAGGTTCACATGCAGAAGCATTCTGCAAGTTTTATAAGTGCTGCGGTACTGTCTCTGTTACTTCTGCAAGGTCTTCTCTGGCTTCAGTCTCTGGAGAACAGCCATCCTGCTGCCCTTAGCTATGCTGAATTCAAAGTAAAACTCAACAAATAGAAAATAAGGAGACAGAAAAATACACCATCACAGTGTACTGTCAGCAAGTCAATACTTCTCATTAGCAGACATCAAGAGCTCGAAAGAAAAATCACACTAGTGCATGACTCAGCCAGCATTCCAGCACCACCAGGCAACTTCAAGGTCTCAACTGGATGCTGCTGCTCCCCCCCCCTCCGAGGAAGGAACAGACAAGTCGGACAGCTTCACACTGGCTCCAGCACAGCTGGATGCTGCTACCCCCAGAAGGAACAGACAAGCCGGACAGCTTCACACTGGCCCAGCACAGCTGATGCTGCTGCCTCGAGGAAGGAACAGACAAGCCGGACAGCTTCACACTGGCCCAGCACAGCTGGATGCTGCTGCCCGAGGAAGGAACAGACAAGCCGGACAGCTTCACACTGGCCCAGCACAGCTGGATGCTGCTGCCCCAAGGAAGGAACAGACAAGCCGGACCAGCTTCACTGGCCCAGCACAGCTGATGCTGCTGCCCCCGAGGAAGGAACAGACAAGCGGACAGCTTCACACTGGCCCAGCACAGCTGGATGCTCCTAACAAAGAAAGCAAGAACAGTGAACGGCACCAGCAGCAGGGAAGTCCACACCACCCTTAGGTCCCAGCTTCTCAGTAGGGACTACTGCTGCAGACAGTTGGTGCGGATATTCAACATTTAGGGGTGAATCACTCCTTTCTATAGATTTGCTGCAGAATCCCTTGGTGGGGGTGAGGCAGGCCATGTGTTAGACTCAGCACAGCTCAACAAAAGCAGAATGTTTTGTTTTATTATTCTTTTTACGTCCGCATTATACTCAGACTCCAAGCCCCACCCATCCCATTCCTTCTCTGTTGCTTACCTCCAGCGTCAGAATGCCACAGTGCAATATCTGCTTTGTGGTGGTTTCTTCGGGGGGGGGGCTCTTCAGCTGCCCACTTTTGGCCCTCTAGTGTGGGAGGTGGAGTGGCCAGTCAGGAGTGCAAGGCTTGAGAGTGTCGGGTGACATCCAGCACGCTTTGGCATTTTTTCACTGTTGCTGTGCCCTTCCCAACGGACGCCAGCAGTGAGGGCACAATGTGCACACACAGGCTAGCTGCACATGGTGCCAGTTGGCGTACTCCCTCTCCACAAGCTGGTCAGACTACACTGCCACCTGGGGTTACGCAAGTGGCAGTATTGCAGTGGACCCTGAAGTCTTCCCTCCCCAGAGAAGGAGAGCATCCTCTAGGATGCTCAGTCCTCCTCCCCCCACTGGCCTCCAACATCCCGAACTGGGTTGCCAGTGTCATGAGTGGGAACCCTACTGCTACACTGCCTCTAACAAAGGCAGACTTGTGGAACTTTACATAAAGTAGTTGGAGGTCTCCACATTAACCAAACACTTTTTGTTCTTCTTTGATAAAGTCCGTAATACAGTTCTGTGTATGTGTCTGCATCTGTATGCATGTCTGCGTGTGTGCATGTACACGTGTATAATATAACTACCGGGTAATACTCACCCCACCCAAAAAAAAAAAAAAAAACACAGAACACTCAGATAATATTTTAATATTCATGCCTCTGGTATACTCCTGCACAACAGCTTCTCTGTATAGAACTATTATGGGTAACTGCCACACTGAAGATTATTAGACAGTACCACTTGGCAGCTGAAGTTACTCACATTCCTCCAATGGTAACCGTGGCACATGTTCGCTCTGGGAATGCAGGGACCGTCTCGGTAGCTGGGGTCGCTGCTCTGATGTAGTCGACTGTTACATTAACCTGAAGAAGACAAGACAAATGGTGAGATGTGTGGTGTTTTGCTAAGCACCATTCCTGCACAGAGCACCTGCACACCAAAGGACCACTGGTAAGGCAAATATACACAGCATGCTATCAAAGTAATTATAAGAGCTGTATACCCCCTCCCCCCACACTCTACACCTCCACCCACAACACACATATAAAAAACACCCCACCCCTCACGAAACACAGGGAATCAGTGTGACTGGAATCAGCACAGACTAAACAAAGATCAATACTCACTACCTGTGTCTCCAGCATGGACCTAGACAGACCCATCCTTCCCTTCTGGAACAAAGACTTACACAGTTTTCACAGGGAAAGTGCTTAATTTGAGGTGTGTAAGCAAATCTGAGCTGCATTAAAAGTTACTTGGGCTACTCCATGCTGACAAAAGACAGCAGATCGCTCTTATATGGTGGTGTTCCGGGTTCGTGCTCTGAGCATAGGATGTCAGAAGCAGGGGTCAGAGCATTCAGTGGACACCCTCTTCTTTGTATGTCTGTGTTAACATGAGAGTGTGTGCATATATATGTGAGAACAGGAGTGTGTGTGTTTGTGTGTGTATACGCACGCCCATGCATGTGAGTGTGTGTGCTCATCCCACTTGGTAGTGGTATGGTGGAGGTGCTCAGATGGTGTGCATGACCACACACCACCTGGCACCCCCAGGCCAGCCATGAGCATGCATGAGACTGGGGGAAGAGCAGAGGAAAAAACTGCAGAAAAGCTGCAACGGTATGCCAGATGACGACCTGTTGGTCCCATCACACCACCAGAATTCCACAGCGCACTACAACAGGTCCCCCTCCAGCCCATATCACTAGATTCAAAGGAAGTTCCTCCGGCCAGGGGAGGTTTTTGCAGGGTTAAAGTCTGCAATTGAGGAGAAATCAGGAGATTGTCATTCCTCCCCTAGGTCAGAGGAGGCCCCCAGGAGGGACAAGCTGGCCCAGGCTGAAGTGGGGGACATCTGGAGGCAGGATGGAACCTCCTGTGGCAGCAAGGAGCACATCTGGCAGGAAGACAGATCTGCTGCAGGACCTGAATGAGTGGGGTGCTGATGGACAAAGGAAGGAGGTTAAAAAAAAAAAAAAGACCACAGTGGGCTCAGGGAGGGTGAGGAGGGTGGAACAGAGGCACACCCAGTCAATTGTTCCACTCCACAATCCATACATCATTCTGGGGGAGCATAGCTCCCCTATGGGTGTACCCGCAGAGAAGACTGATGATAACTGTCACAAGGGAGGCCCACAGAAAGGAGGCAGAGGACACCAAAGGGAAAGGAAGCAGCCCTGGTGGGGACTCGGTTATTAGGGTATAGAACTGGGGGAGATGAGAAAATGAAGTAAGGTGCCTGCCTGGTGCCATGGCTTGAGGACAGGAAGCGATCCTCAGGATCACGAGAACAGCTGCAAGGATTCCGAGCTGGATGTAATTGTCCACCTAGGGACAAATGACTTGGCTCATCATGAGATTAGAGCAGTGCAGGAGGACATTGCAGAGTTGGGGAGGGACCTAGACGAGTAGCACACACAGTTTCCTTCTCAGAGGTGCTGCCTGTCAAAAGCATGGGGAGGCGAGGGTAATTGGCACCATGCAGTTTAATGAATGGTTGAAAAAATGGTGCGGAGCACAGGGGTTTGGCTTCATTGGGGACTGGGGTTCCACCTGGAGGAACACCAGCCTATACTGGCTGGATGGTCTGCATCTGTCCAGGAAGGGAACAAGTCTTTTGAGCAATCGGTTTAAATGCTTCATTGACAAGCTTTTAAACTAGTCAAAGGGGGAGGCACTGACAAGCAGCAGGAAAATCCCAGCCTCTCCCTACAAAACAGGGTACTAAATGAGAAAAAGACAGAGGTAGAATGGTCAGTGGGGGATGCTGCACTAGAAGGTAAAGCCATCAAAAAATGGAGAGCAATGAGTACTAATGCCCGTAGTCTGGGTAACAAGCTTCCTGAATTAGTGGCCTTGATGGAGGAAGAACATCTGGATATCGTGGCAGTCACAGAAACATGGTACACACAAAACCATGACTGGGACATAAACATACCAGGATACACTGTGTACAGGAGGAGGAGTAGTTCTTTACATAAGGGAAGGAATAAAAGCAACAGAACAAAAAGGTACACAGGGAGGAGAAGAAGCACTGTGGGTAAATTTGGAGACAGGCAATGGCACCACAATACGCGCAGGGGTTGTATACAGACCCCCTTCTCAGGGGGAGGAAATGGACAGGGAAATGATAGAAAGTATACTTAGAATGGCAGAAAAAGGGGAGATATTGCTGATGGGTGATCTGAATATGCCAGATGTTAACTGAGTGCAGTTGCAGCAGCCACTAGAAGAGTGCAGTTATTCTAGATGCCCTACAGGGGCATGCCTTAGACAACTAGTACTGGTGCCCACTCGAGAGGGAGCAATATTAGACTTGATTCTCTCAAATGGAGATGGTGGAGAGGATTACAGATGTAGAAGCTGAGCCATCTGGGAACTAGCGACCATCGAACAGTATGGTTCACAATAAACATAAATAGAGTCAAGCCATACAAAGACAAAAGTACTGACTTTAGGAGGCTGACTTTGCCAAAATGGGTGAGTGCCTAAGGAACGCACTAGCAAATGGGCAGGAAGGAGGGTGGAAGAACAATGGGAATAATAAAAACTGCCATCACAGAGGTAACGAGCCTTGTGTGAAGCAAATAAACAAAACAAGACGATGTAAGAAACCACTATGGTTCTCAAAGGAAGTGGCAGTGAAGGTTCAAGAGAAAAGAAAGCATTCAGGAAGTACAAGGAATCGCAGAAGGAGCAGGACAGAGAACTGTATCAGTTAAAGCAAAAGGAGGCTGGGAAGGCAGTCAGAACAGCAAAGGCCCAAACCGAGGAAAAGACAGCCAACCCAGTTAAGAAGGGGATAAAACCTTTATAGGTACATCAGGGAGCAAGGAAGACCAAGGGAGGGATAGCAAGGCTTAATAAAGGGAGGGAGGTGGGCAGAGGGAGACTGTGAAAAGGCAGAGATACTAAACAAATATTTTTGCTCAGTATTTACAAAGGAAGAGGGGAGGTACATAAAACAAACAGTAGTAACACTCTGGATACAGAAGTTGATACTCGCCCATTTACAGAACAAAGGGTTCTGAAAGAACTCTAAAACTGAAGGTGGACAAAGCAATGGGGCCTGATGGATTCATCCCAGAATTTAAAGAACTAAGGGTAGAACTAGTGACACCACTGACTACCCTTTTAACAAATCATGGGAGGATGGGCGGTACCCGAGGACTGGAGGAGGGCAGATGTGATTCCCTCTCACAAAAGTGGGAGCAAGGCAGAAGCAGGAAACTATAGACCTGTTAGTTTAACCTCAGTGATAGGGAAAATGATGGAATCACTTCTAAAGGAAAGAATTGTCTAGTATCTAGAGGCCAGAGGGCACAGGACCTCAGGGCATGGATTCACAGCGGAAGGTCATGCCAGACGAATCTGATAGATTTCTTTGACTGCGGCCAAAGCAGTAGATCAGGAGGGGCTGTGGACATGGCCTACCTAGACTTTAGCAAGGCATTTGACACAGTCCCACACAAAAGATTAATATGCAAGTTAGCCAGCCTGGAGTGGGTCCCAAGATGACAGCCTGGGTAAAGAATTGGCTGGAGAATAGGACACAGAGAGTAATAGTAAATGGAGTCCACTCAGAAGAAAGGAGGGTTACTAGTGGGGGTACTGCAGGGTTCAGTATTAGGACCGGTCCTCTTCAATGTCTTTATAAGCTTACATTGCAGAAGGACTGGAAGGAAAGTATGTCTCTTTGCAGATGACACTAAGATCTGCAACAGAGTTGATGCACAGGGTGGGTGGAAAGGATGAGAAGGGACTTGCAAGGTTAGAGGAATGGTCAAAATGTATGCAGTTTAGATTCAATGCTAAGAAGTGCAAGGTAATGCACCTGGGAAACAAAACCCAGGGGAAGAGTACACAATGGGGGTGAGATACTAACAACAACAACAAAATGGAAAGGGACCTGGGGGTAGTCATATCAGATGACCTAAAGACGGGCAAGCAATGTGAGAGGGCAGCAAGGAGGGTTGGGGGATACTGGGATGCATAGGAGAGGCATCACCAGTAGAAAACAGGAAGTTATTATCCTCTGTACAGACAGCTGGTGAGACCCCATCTGGAGTATTGTGTGCAGTTCTGGAGACCCAATCTCCGCAAGGAGACATAGACAGGATGGAAGCTGTCCAGAGGAGGGGCAACTAAAATGGTGCAGGGTCTGCACGGAAGACATATGAAGAGAGACTTAAGGAGCTTAATATGTATAGCCTCGAGGAAAGAAGGAGAGGGGACATGATAGAAACGCTCAAGTACCTCAAGGGAATCAACAAAGTCCAAGAGGGTAGCATCTTTCAAAAAAGTGTGCAAGAACAAGAGGGCACAATTTGAAAAATAGAGGGGCAGCTCAGAGGTAATTTAAGGAAGTATTTTTTTACAGAGAGGGTTGTGGATGCATGGAACAGCCTTCCAAGGAGGTTGTGGAGTCAAAATCAGTGGTGGAATTCAAGCATGCATGGGATAGTCATAAGGCAGTTCTGGGGGGTGGGGGTAAGAAGAAGTAGGCTGCTGGTTAACTAGGATCTGCAGCTTACCCAGTAGGTAGGGAAATGGGCAGACTGGGTGGGCCAAGCGGTCCTTATCTGCCGTCAAATTCTATGTTTCTATGTTAGACTTGGGAGAGAATCAACTTCATGAAGTAGTTTTGCTAATGTGGCTCAGATTCATGCTCCCTAACTCATGGGCTCCCATGTGAAACCAATAACCATGAGTGTGACTTCGAAATGCAACAGAAACATAGACTTTGACGGCAGATAAGGACCGCTTGATCTACCCAGTCTGCCTATTTCCCTACCTATTGGATAAGCTGCAGATTCTAGTTTACCAGCTGCCTATTTCCTCCTACTCCCCCTCCACTATAACTGCCTTATGGCTGTCCCATGCATTCTTGAATTCCCCCACCGTTTTTGACCCCACAACCTCCTCAGGAAGGCGGTTCCATGCGTCCACCACTCTCTCCATGAAAAAAATATTTCCTCACACTACCCTGAGCCGTCCCCCCCCCCAATCTTTAAATTGTGCCCCCTTGTTCTTGCACAACTCTTTTTCTTAAAGATGCTACCTTCTTGGACTTTGTTGATTCCCTTGAGGTACTTGAAAGTTTCTATCATGTCCCCCCTCTTCCTCAAGGGTATACATATTAAGCTCCTTTAGTTTCTCCTCATACGGCTTCTCTTGCAGACCCTGCACCATTTTAGTTGCCCTCCTCTGGACTGCCTCCATCCTGTTTATGTCCTTGTGGAGACGGGATCTCCAGAACTGCACGCAGACGCTGTACTCTAGATGGGGTCTCACCAACTGTCTGTACAGAGGGATAACAACTTCCTGTTTTCTACCGGTGATGCCTCTCCCTATGCATCCCAGTACCCCCAAGCTCTCCTTACTGCCTTCTCACATTGCTTGCCTACTTTAAGGTCATCCGATATGACTACCCCCAGGTCCCTTTCCATTTTTGTTGTTGTTAGTACCTTCCCCCCACTGTGTACTCTTCAACTGGGTTTCTGTTTCCCAGGTGCATTACTCTGCACTTCTTTGCACTGAATCTAAGCTGCTATACTTTTGACCATTCCTCCAACCTTGCCAAGTCTCTTCTCATCCTTTCCACCCACCCTTGTGTTTCAACCCTGTTGCAGATCTTTGTGTCATCTGCAATGAGGCATACTTTTCCTTCCAGACCCTCTGTAATGTCTCCTATAAAGACATTAAAGAGGACTGGTCCCAGTACTGAACCCTGTGGTACCCCACTAGTAACCCCCCTTTCTTCGGAGTGAGTTCCATTTACTATTACCCTCTGCGTCCTGTTGTGCAGCCAATTTGTTACCCAGGTTACCACCCTGGGACCCACTCCCAGGCTGGCTAACTTGTTTATTAATCTTTTGTGTGGGACTGTGTCAAATGCCTTGCTAAAGTCTAGGTAGGCCATATCCAGAGCCCCTCCCTGGTCTACTACTTTGGTCACCCAGTCAAATAAATCGATTAGATTTGTCCAACATGACCTTCCTACTGTGAATTCATGCTGCCTTGGGTCCTGTACCCCGCTGGCCTCTAGTTACTCAACAATTGTTTCTTTCAGAAGTGATTCCATAATTACTGTGCTTTAAACAGAAAAATCACTCATGTAAAAATGGTATTGTTACCAAATTGTGTGCAGGGAGGATCCATGATTAATATAATAAACTGTGCTTTTAAGATGACCCCTCAAATAGGGGGTGGCTCAGCAGCGGTGGAGCGCAGACATGTGTTGGGCTTGCTCCTGAGAGAGACTCAGTTTTCTGATTTTTTTTTTAAACGTGTTAAGTTTGACAAACTTGCTAAAGAGATTTGTTC
Source organism: Neoceratodus forsteri (assembly GCA_016271365.2). Taxonomy (NCBI): domain Eukaryota; kingdom Metazoa; phylum Chordata; order Ceratodontiformes; family Ceratodontidae; genus Neoceratodus; species Neoceratodus forsteri. Next base: position 149,612,237 of record CM028131.1, on the reverse strand, counting down.
CAATAGCATGGTAAAAGTGTTTTTGTAGCTAAAATGGGCAAGCAACACAGCGCAGCGGATGCTGGAGACTTTTTATGCCCGAAAACTGCTCAACAGAAAGATGCCAGGCTGTCTCACCCCAAGGCAGCATCCAAGCGGCAGATACAAGCAATTGATCTGGAGAAGTTACTCTCTTAATGGTAAATTCTACCCTCAATCACCTAGTGAAAACTGTGCAGGATTTAAATAAAAAGTTTGATACCCTCACGCCCTGGGTTGCAAGTTTGGAGACCAGGGTGGACTCGATGGATCACTCTTGCAGCAAATGGAGGCCTCCCACCGAAAACAGCAGGATGCCACCATGGGACTGGTACAGGAGAACACTTTGTTTCTACAGCGTTTGGAGTAGCTGGAGAATCAGGTCCATGAACGTAATCTTCGGCTGGTGTGTCTATCTGAAGTTGCTGAGGGGGATGATCCCCTGGAGTTCACCCGCACCTTTCTCCCACGAATCTTGGGAGATTTATGAGAAGGACAAGAGTTTCTCCATTGAAAAGGCGTACCATATTACACCTAGAAGGGCCCTGGCTGATCCCACTTTCCCATGTACATTTATGGTGGTTTGCACAGGAGTGGGGGATCGGGACAGGGCACTTTACTTTGGCACGGTGGCAACGTACTCTCAAATATGGTGACTCACTCTATCTGTTCCCTGACCTAGCTTACAACACACAAGTCAGGAGGAAGGCCTTTGATCAGATCCAGGATCTGCTTCATCACTGCAAAATTCAACACCAATTGCTCTTGCCGGTGAAACTCTGTGTGATGTGGCAGGGGAATACCTATTTGTTCAACAATCCCAAGGAGTCCCCAGTAGGAGCCTTAAGAAAAAATTACTCACCATAGTAATGTTGTTTCTTCTAATAGAGTCTTGCTATATTCTGGCTATATGTAGTTAACCCTTTCCTCTCTGGGGCAGTTCAAGTGCTAGGGCTAACTCTATGCAGCAGCACAGAACGTTGAGCTCGAGCTTGGTTTTCAAACCTCTGTCTCTGGTACATATCAGTGTAACTGTCAGATTCTTATGAGCAAACTAATTATAGGTATGGAAACTGTTTAAGTTTAGGCCGAAAAGGCAACAAACTTGGGTCCAAAAGACTCAAGTCGAGAACCCAAGAAAAAGGCTGGTGAGAAAATATATAATTATAAAGCAACAGTAATAAAACAACTACCCCACCCTGAAGTGAGAGAGCACAAGGTACACCCCTGAGGTACAACACTGTACCTGCCAGCCCACTTCCCAAAAACTAGGTTCTGAGAGGGGAGTCAGGGAGGTAGGTCAGAATAAAGCAAGACTCCATTAGAAGAAACAACATTACTATGGTGAGTAATTTTTTTCTTCAAACAACATGACGTCTTGCTGTATTCTAACTATATGCAGACTACCAAGCAGTTCTCAACAGTAGGAGGGGACACAAAACCTTTACTTTGGGAACAGGTTCTGCAGTACTGCTGTACCAAACCTAGCATCACTCCTAGCCTGGATGTCCAGAGAGTAATGCTTGGTGAAAGTATGGACTGTTTTCCAGGTGGCTGCTTTACAAATTTCCACCAAGGATATATCTCTTGCAGCAGCCGGAGAAGCAGCTGTACTGCTAGTCGAGTGGGCCCTCAGGCCTGAAGGGGGTTCTTTGCCCAATTTGGCATAGCAGAACTGTATACAAGAGACAATCTACCTGGCAATAGTTCTTTTAGTAGCAGGCTTACCTTTTACCACTTCCCCATAAGTGAGAAATAATTGAAGACAGTCATTTCTATGTGCCTTAGTATGCTCCATGTAGTAAAGTGCCATTTTAACATCCAAACTGTGTAATCTTCTTTCTCCTGAAGAACAATGATCAATGAAAAACACAGGTAGAGACAGACTGGTTCCGATGAAAATCTGATATCACTTTAGGTAAAAACGTCCTATCTGTTCGAAGGATCACCTTATCTCTATGGAAGGAGATAAAGTCAGGTTCAACTGACAGGGCCTGTAATTCACTAATCTGCCTGGCAGAAATGATAGCTACCAGGAACACAGTTTTCCAGGTCAAGTACTTAAGCTCAGCAGAAGCCAGAAGTTCAAAGGGTAGCTACATAAACTGAGCAATGCAGACATTTAGATCCCAAACCGGAGTAGGCTCTCTAAAAGGAGGGCTGATGTGAACCATTAAGGTGAACTAGATAATCTAGGGCTGTAGCAATGTCTGCAGTATGTGGAGGAATACCCCTCTGAGAACACCAAATTTTGAATCTTTCCCAGTTGGAATTGTAAGTTTTTCTGGTAGAAGGCTTTCTAGAGACCTTCAAAATATGCAGTACTCCCTGAGAAAGATGCAGGCCTGCATATTCTAACTCTTCAAGAGCCAGGCTTTGAGATTGAGAGACCGGAGATTGGAGTACCAAATCCTCCCCTGAGAGGAGGCTAGGAGATTGTCTCTCTTGGGAAGAGACAGGGGGAGTAACACTGCCAGGGACAACAGCAGAGGGTATCAAGGTTGTCTGGCCCAGTCTGGCGCCACCAGTATCACTGTACAGGGTTGAGACTTGATTTTGACTGGAACTCTGAACAACAGGGGGAAGGGGGGGAAGGCATAGAGGAACCTGCCCTTCCAATCCAATATGAGAGCATCCAGAAGAACAGTCCCTAGGACTGGAGGTCTGTAGCAGAACAGGGGAAGTTGGTGACTGGCGCTGCAAAGAGATCTATCTCTGGAGTGCCCCATCTAGCGAACATTACTTTTAGGATGAGAGGGTCCAGGGACCATTCGTGATGGCCCTGGGAGATTCTGCTCAAAGCATCTACCAGCACATTGTCCTTCCCTTGAAGATGAACTGCTTTCAGGAAAGCCTGAAGGGAGTAGGCTAGAGACCACAGTTTCATGGCCTCTGTGCACAAGGCTGTGGACCGAGTGCCCCCTTGCTTGTTGATGTACCACATTGTGGTGGTGTTGTCTGTTCTGATCTGCACCACTTTGTCGCTGACTGACTCTGAGAAAGTCTGAAGGGCTAGAAATATTGCCCTGAGTTCCAGGAGATTGATATGAAGGAGAGACTCTTGTGGAGACCAAACACCCTGGGCTGTAAGGGCTCCCAAATGGGCTCCCCAGCCCGGGAGCGAAGCATCTGTGGTTAGGACCACTGAGGGAGCTTGATGGAGGAATGGGACACCTTGTCTGAGATTGTCCTGATCCAGTCACCACTGGAGAGCTTGGACCAGAGTGAGTCACTGGAATCAGTTTGGTGAGAGAGTCCTTTTTCTGAGACCAAAAAGACCTTAGGTGGAACTGAATGTCCCTCATCTGAAACATGGCTCCTTGTACCACTGCAGAGTAAGCTGCCCTGTGGCCTAGGAGTTGAAAAAAAGTGTCTTGCTGGACGAGAGACCAGAGGGGGGAATGAGGAAGCGAGATCTGTAAGGGCCTTTGCTCTTGCTAGTGGAAGGAAGGCCTTTGCCTGGACCGTATCTAACTCTACTCCTATAAAAGTAAGGAGTTGTACTGGTTTGAGAACTGATTTGGAAAGACTGAGGAGGAGCCCCAGAGAACTGAGCAGGTTCTGAGTGATTTCCAGAGCTGACTTTATCTGGTCGGAGGACTGATCTACAATAAGCCAGTTGTCCAGGTAGGGGAAGATATATATACCCTGCCTTCTGAGGAAGGCAACTACTACTGCAAGGCACTTTGTAAGCACCCTTGGAGCTCATGTTAGGCTGAAGGGCATGGCCCTGAACTGATAATGGCCTGAAAGCAACTCGAACCTGAGGTACTTTCTGCGGGAGCACCTGATAGGAATGTGGAAATAGGCATCCTTGAGGTCCAGGGATGCTAGCCAATCTCCTGGCCTTAGAGAGGGAAGAGTTATTCCCAGAGTCACCATTTTGAATTTTGGTTTTGTGATGTGTTTGTTCAAATACCTTAAGTCTAGGATGATTTGCCACTCCCATATCTTTTTTGGGGTAAGGAAGTATCTGGAGTACAGACCTTTGCCCCTGTGCTGAATAGGATCTTTCTCTACAGCTCTGAGAGCCAGTAGAGAAGAAACCTCTGCCTCTAGAGCAATGGTTTCTGAGATGGTTGCAGGCGGAAAGGACCTGGCCCTCATTTTTGGGAATCTTCTGAAACGGAGAGCCAGTCCCTGGCTTACTACCTCCAGGACCCACTTGTCGGAGATGAACAGCCTTCCAGACCTGGAAGTAGTAAGCCAGTCTGCCTCCTACTGGAATATAGGAGCATACCCGGGCGGACACATCAAGGAGTCTGCTTGGCAGGAGCCTTGGATTGAGAAGAGGATGCAGCCCTGCTCATCCCCCCTCCTACCTCTCCCTAAAAAGAACCCCCTTTGTGGGAAAGAAGAGGAAGCCTGGGCTTGGTAAAAAGGCCTGTGAAACTCCTCCTCCCACCTTTCTTTTAAGCATTCGCTGTTCTCTCACCTCTATGCTCTAGGTAACTGCCACTGCACGTAACTGGGGAGTCGCCACCTATGTCATCATGCTATTAGCTGTAAATGTCTAACTTATATTACTGTGTCTTATGTGTTTTCCTTTTCCACCCAGCTAGGCTACATGACTGGTACGAGCGTGCTTCGCCTCAAGCCTATCTTACCCTGAATTGTTGATATTATTGTTTACCATTATTTGTGCTTTGTATAAATGTCTGAATTCAACCTCTGATTTATCGCAACCCTGACTGTAATTATTGTACCTAAGTTGTTGTTTTTGCACTGTACTGTTGTCATTTCTGCATTCTCAAGTTTGTACTCTCCCGGGTTGTGCCTGAAAATAGGCACGTTTGTTGCCTACCACACTTGCCCGGTTAGCAAAAGCTAATAAATAAATAAATGGCCTGCCCCTAGATTGCTGCTTTTGAGGAGTGACTTGCCTTTCTTTGGCCTGTGCACTCCTGTAGGTGATCCCATATGCATCCATTTTCTTCATGTAAGCCTCTGTCTGCTCCCCAGAGAGTTACCTACCACAGGGAAATCCATGGCCTTAGCCTGGGTGTCCTGGGAAAGGCTAGTACATCTGAGCCAAGCAAATCTTCCGAGAGACACAGATGTAGCCATGACTCTTGATGCCACATCATTAGAGTCTACAGCAGCATGGAATTGTACCTTGGATGCCTCAATTCCATCAGCAGCCACCTCTTTCAGCTCTTTAGCCAGCTGGGGGGAAGCCTGTTTAGCCAGTTCCAGAACCATATCCCAACGGACTTCTGGTGCCTGGCTGTGTAGGCCATATAATTAGCTTGCCTGAGCCCCAAAGAGGATGGCAAGTATTGTTTCTTGGCCATGGCATCCACCTTTCTGGAGTCTTTATCTGGGGGATGTGAAGCCAAAGGAATATTAGCCCTGTCCCGGGCTGCAGCCTGCACTACCCCAACATGGCTGTAATGACTGTATAAAAACCCTGTACCTGAGCCTGATAACATGTACCTCCTGTCCATTCTCTTAGCCACAGGAGGTAAGGAGTTCGATGTTCGCAAAATCTTTTTTGTCAGTTTCCCCAAAGATTTATGAAGATGGATAGACAATCTCTTGGACTCTGGGATGTCCATCATGTCAACAAAATCAGACTTTTCTTCCTCCTCAGCAGCTTCCACCATTGGGAGCTGGAGAGTTTCAGCCACTCTTCTGTAGAACAAAAAGTGGGAAGGAAGACATTGGAAGGCCTGTCTGGGGAGATGTTTGGTTGAATGGCACATCTAGGCCTCCAAAGTCATTGTCATCATCATCCTCAGGATACTCTTCGTCTCCCTCCCATTCCACATCATAACATGCATCTGGATCATAATCCAATGGAGTCGGATCTGATCGAACTAACCGGCGGCAGTTCGGACAGAACCGAGCGAAGCGACTGAATACTGATCTCTTTGGCTATTTCATCGGCATTTGGAGTATGCGGTACTGGATCAGAACCGGCAGACTTCCTTTTCCTTTTAGCCGGAACTGATCCCTCAGAATTGGATCTTCTTTTAACTAAGGAGGTATTGTCCAGGTCAGTGAGCAACTCAGGTTCGGATGGATCTGAACAGGGCTGGCCATCCGGATAAGCAGAATTCTCTGCCTCCTTTTCCTTCAGCCTACTCAATCATTTTTCCAGAGTGGCTTTGGGAAAATGTTTTACATATTTGGCAGTCTGTTCTGAGGTTCTGAACCCCAGACAATAAACACAGATGAGGCGGGGGTCAGCCTTGGTGAAGGCCTTCCCACACTCAGTACAGTGCTGAAACCCAGTGGGACCATTTTTTTTTTCTTGGGTTTCTCAGACATGGCCACACTACACAAACTACCCTTTACAGCTTTAAAGCCAGGTAATACTCCCACATCGGTTACCAACCATGTCACGGGCTGTGAGAAAAAAACGGAGAAAGTAGATTTTTTTTTAAACCGATAGGAACCGGACACCACTACTAAATCCCAGAAGAAATGCAAACACAAACAATGGTTCGGTTTCCAACTGGACCGACCGATCGGGAACCGAAGAAAAAACAAGTTCCACAAATAATAATATCACTACCTATACCGTAGACAGAGACTTGATACCGAAAAATAACAAATCGGTTGAACAACAGAATGCTTTTTTTTTTTTTTTTTTTACTTTCACCGAACCGAAGGAGAGATCTCTGGAGCGACTTCACGGTTAGGCAGAGTAAAGAATCTGACGGTTACACACTGATATGTACCAGAAACAGAGGTTTGAAAACCGACCTCGAGCTCAACGTTCTATGCTGCTGCACAGAGTTAACCCTTTCCTCTCTCGGGCAGGTCAAGTGCTGGGGCTAACTGCATATAGTCAGAATACAGCAAGACTTCATGTTGTTTGAAGTAAAATTCAGGAAGCTGCAAGATGACCGCACTGTAGCTCCGTTCCACTTCAGCTCCCATCTTGGAGAACGCTTTCCCCTATTATCTTACCTTCTTACAGTATTATTGTTTTTATAGCAGTTTTAAATCAGGAAAGACTTAAGGTGCTGAGACTTTTGCATTCTGAAAGAATGATGCTGGCTGATACCGGTGCTTGAGAGGACCTGAACTGGACCAGACACAAAGAAAAACTGCAATAGCACTTCACGTGCTGATGTGCCTATTTTTCTTTTAAAAAAGGTATGCCAGCTCTGCATGGAACGGGGGTTCCATGTATCCCTAGTTAGCCCTTACACACCATTTTGAACTTTTCTCGCTCCATGAACTTGTTCAAGTTTCTAAGATCGAGTATGGGGCCCATGTCCCCGACTTCTTCAGAATGAGGAAATAATGGGAGTAGAAGCTTGTGCTGTGCTCTGCCATCGACACTACTTCCACTGCCCTGTTACTCTGAAGGCCACAATCTCCTATATTATAAGCTCTGACATGTGAGCTGATAGGAGAGGTTACTTTCTGGGCAGATAATCTGGAGGGAATGCCATAAAATTCAGTGAGTATCCCTCTCAGGTGATCCTGAGAACCCACTTGTCTGTTGTGATGGATTCCCACTGATGGTAAACCTGGGTCAGGTGCCACCCCTACTGCAGAGGAGAGGTCTGTCTCGAGCAGCTGAGGCAGGACAGAGGCTGGAACTTCAGAGCATGGCATTAAGCGATTTAGGGACCTGTGCCTTCAGCCGCACTTTCTTTTGCAGCTGGAGAGGCTGAAACTTGAGTTGAGCTCAACTGCCTTTGCCACTAAAGGACTACTTATTATGGTAGAGGCATCACCCCTTCCCCCTTTGGAAATAGGACAGGGCAGGTCTGAAAGTCTTGATGGCCATTCTGGTTGTCTGGGATGCCTCACGAGACCTGTTCTACCTGTTGTCATTAACAGGTAAAGGCCATCAAAGTGGACATTCATAACCTGTTGCTGGACATCGTTGCAGAAGCCAGATACCCAAAGTCAGGAATGTCTTTAAACACAGATTCCTGCAGTGGCAGAGCACAAAGGCAGTGTCAAAGGCATCCATAGCTGCCTTCAGCTGATGACTGTTAAGACTCAGTACCATGAGTAACATTCTGAAGAATCTTGTGCTTAGTCTCAGATTCAGGAATGAATTCTGCTAGAGCCTTAAGAGAGGTCCAAAGGGCATACTCATACTTAGACAAATGCCCTTGGTAGCGGGGAATCCTCATGATTAGCAGCAGCGAAAGCCCTTTTCCTTATACTGCCATTCTTGCACGACTCCTCATTAATAGCATGAGCAGTCACTTCCTGAGGAAGAATGGCTTTGTCATTCTCAGCCAAAATGACAAACTTCTCAGCAATGGGCTGAGAAGCAAGGTCCTTAGAGGCCGTATACTTATGGTCTATCTGCCTACAAACAGTATCCAGTGATGATAGCGACTGAAAATGAGCAACTCATTTTCAGCGCTATCATTGCAATAGCAAAGACGGCAAGCGGAAAGGGAGGGATAGGGAGGAGAAGGAGGGAGGGATGTGGAAGAGGGTTTAGGTAGGGGGTGTGCCTGCTGCAGCCGAGCCAGCCCTATGGTGGTGAGGGTGGCTGGCTCCAGTGCAGTAGGCACAATTTTTCTATTCCTGTGCCAGAGTGTTGCCCCCTCCTCGACATGCACACCCCCTGGAGCTGGTAATCCAAAATCAGAGGGATGCAGGGAGCAAAGCAGCCCCCTCCCCCCCAAAGCACTAAGTTTTTCTGGAAGTGTGGTCGTCGAGAAGTGCATATTGCCAATTTGCTATTCGGCGATATGTACTCGTCATAACAGCAATCGCTGTTATGACATGGAACCCCTACAAACAGAGGGGATAGTCACCAGGTTGTTTTTCTATACTGTGTCTGAAAGAGTCTCAAATGAAGGGGGAATAGGGAGCATGAGACTTGACTGGCATGGCGGACACATTGAGCCACTCGAGACAGACGTTTCTCTGGGTCCGTGGCAGAAGGCTCTAAAGCAAGTGTGGCATGCACATTGCAAAGAAAAGCCTGGAAAGAAAGGTCCACCTGGGGAGCAAGAGAAGGGCCTGGAGTTGAAGTGTTCAGGCTATAAAAAGAGTCATTGTTGCCACCCTTTGAAATGATGAGTTCAGGGTCAGGCTCATCTCCTCCAGATCCTCTCCGGGGAGATGGACTGGAAGAGGGGTGGACCTTAGTTTCCTCCAACCCAGATCTAGGAGAAGGCAACACTGGCGACACTTGCAGAAGTGGAGCTAGCGTCGGAGGTGGCACTGCACGAGAAACTGGGTGTGGTGCCAGATGTGGCACTGGGCAAGACCCCAAAGGGCCTGAACCCAGCACCAACCTGTTGCCAATGGTCTAGTCAGCACTACAGTGAATGGCAGAGGTACTGGGGTTGGTCCCAAAGCTGTGATACTAAATGAGCATGTGGCCTGTGGAACAGGCATCAGTGCTGTGATCACTGGCAAGGACCCAGAGATCGTTGATGGAGCAAGACGCTCTCTCTGAATGAAAGTTCCCAACTGTGGCTCCAATGCCTCCAAGCCCTTTAGGGCCAGGGACCAAATCCACAAGATGGGACAAACAAGCCAGATGCTGCACCTACTGCTCCATAAGAGCTGCCCAGTGGTGTAACTGCCCACCAGAATCCCCACAGGAAGACAGGGAGGGACTCCGGGCCCAAGACCTCAGCCTCTCACTAGCAGAGGCAGTCGGCCATACAGATGGTGCCGATTAAGGCCTTCTATACCGAGACACTGAGAACCTCGCAGTAGACCTCACAGAAGGCAACCTCGAGCGGTACAGTTTCTTCCCCTTCCAATGAGAAGAGGAAAAACTCGAGGCTGATCAGTGCTGGGTCGCCGACCAGGATAGGGAATGGGCCCACTTCTTTCTGTGTCTGCGGGAAGGCTGTCCTCCTACAAACACAAAGGACTTCCCATTGTCAAACCCTCCCCCAAAGGGGGAAATGAACTGGACACTGCTCTACCACCAAAGCAGCATGCCCGAACAGGCTCCCAGCTGTCACCGCCCATGGCCACTGACCACTGCTCGGTAGGGCTGGGAGAGACTGGCAGCGATAACTGTGTAAAATCATGAAAATGACAATAATAACAAACACTTGCTTTAAAAACTAAAACTGAGAAGAACTAAACACTTATTGTATAGACGAGAAGTGCTGACCCTTGGCGGGCGAGCAATGTTATCTCTGAGGTGCCCTCTATGGCAGAGAAAGAGGGAACTGAGGCAGTTGAGGGTCGGTGCCGAGGTAAGCCATGCAGTGCGAGCCAGTCTTATGGTGCTGTGCATATGCGCAGCCTACCTTGGTGCCAGCCCTGCAAAAAAGTTCTGGTTCCCATAGGTCCTAGCGCCTCCGGCTCAGAACCCATTGGTGTGAATCAATGGTGAAGCTTGATTCTTGGAAGATCTGACAGCTATGCTAAGCCCTGCTGTCTGTAAAACTAGGTAGAAAATGAGATGTTCAATTTAAGCTGGGCTATCAAGGGTAAAAACATTGGGAAATTAAAGTGAAAAATTCAGCCCTTGTGTTTTCTTGTTAAGAGGCTAGGCGTTTTATGTGTTTTCCACAGTATTTACCGTTCAACTGATGCCTTCTTGGAGTTCTTTAAACTCTTTCCATAAAAAAATGACACTAATAGGGTCCGCAGCTTAACCAGCAAAAGTATTTATCGTAACAGAATATGCTTTTAAGTACAGTTTGCCATTAGTCTCAAGCTACCACACAACCTAACAGTCGGTTTTGTCAAGAAATTAGTTTTAATTTAGGACGCGAAGCTAAGCTGCTTGCTGGGGATTTCAGAACAAAACGGAAAAAAAGTAGCAACTGACAAGGGAAAAACACAGGAGGAGACATAAAAAAAAATTCTCACAAATGCAGTTTTCAAGTGTCTGCCAAAACATTTTGGTACTATAACGGAATGTGTCAGACAGTAACTTCATTAAAATTACAGTATATAGTTCTATAGCTGTGGATGTTATCAGAATGTTTTATGGGCTGGAAATATTCTCCCAGCATGGACGCAGTGTACATGAGGTGGTATTGGCTATGGCATTCACAGCTCAGCAGTTACAGTACTACTCTTTTATTACAACTTGTTAACCTACAACCCCCCCCCCAAAAAAACACATTCACTTTTACAGTTTTCAAGCTGCTTTTATCTGCAGCACCCCACACCTCCATTCCCTTTTACCACAGACCTAATCAGAGGATTTCCATTCTAGGGAGAAAGAAAAAAGAAAAGTTTCTCCCCACTACTCTGAACTGCAGTGCGAACGTGATGAGACTGCTTTCTGGAAAAACAAACTTTCCGTTTCCTGCAAAAACCAAATTAGAGGTGGCATCAACATGACTGTAATGTTCCCCCAAATTGGAATTATTACTGAAGACATCCACAGTGGGGCTACAAGCCGTTTGCCCCTTAGTCTTCATCTGCTTTTGCTGCTCTTCCTGCCCAGAGGTCATAGCCCTCAGTTTGAGACACAAGAATAATTCCTGCAGCAAAAGATTGTGATGCCATAAGCACCACAGCCCAAAGTATGATACTATAACTGGGCTTACTGCTTGCTAACACTGCTGTGGCTAGAAAATGGTAACCAGAAGTGTACTCCTGTATGTCCTAGCAATCCATGGGATGGGCTACAGGCCCCACTGGGGGGCAACAAACCCATCCGCACCTAAATTTACAATATCTCCCAGAAATCTCTGTTAAACAGTCATTAATAATAATGCATGGGCTCACACAAAAAGGAGCCCGCTACTCCATTTTCTATAGCGCCAAGGCCAGAGATGGTAGGAACCTAGCCCAGCCACTGCAAACTGGACTTAAACTATGTCTGGTTTCCCTACTATTAATTATACTTTCTGGGGATGTCCAAACAAATTCTGGTCCTCCTAAGGTAAATTATTCCATTGGCTCCCCTCATGACCCGAACTGGCTATCCCCCAAGGGACTAAGAATAGTCCACATGATTGCCTGTAGCCTGGACTCAAAACAGATGAGGTCCAGAGCTGGGGTGACCTGTATAAATCTGACATGTTGCTAGTGATGGAAACATGGCTGAAACCAACAGTCTAACACACAAAGTTGACCTTCCAGGCTACACTAACTTTAGGATAGACAAGGAAGGCAAGAAAGGGGAAGGGGTAATAATATACACTACAGACACCCTGTGTGTCAACAGCCTCCCTCCTGACCATAGAATGCTCTGGTAGTGAGGTATTATTCGAAAAAATAATACTTGGCAAAGCCAAGTCCCTACTCCTACGAGGGTTTATAACCCCTCCCTCCAAAGTAGCCAAGCAGGCCTAAGAGGCCTTAACAAAAATGCTGGCCGACTACGCACCTTCAGAAGTACTACTTTTGGGAGACTTCAATCTCCACTGGGAAACTGACTCAGAAAAGGTGGTACAAGTCTTGGCTACTTGATGCGCACGTGACCCAGCTCATCACTGTTCCCACAAGGCAAAATACCAAAATCAGGCAATCACTCTATTATAGACTGGGCACTTGCCTCAACCCCCATAATATATAGGCAGCTGGCATCCTCTCAGATGTGATGAGTGACCATTCACCCATATTTTGCATATGGAAGAACAGGCCCCCCCCCCCCAGGTCTTCACTGCTAGAGATTACTCTAGGTTCTCAGCACCTGCCTTAAAGTCCTATCTTTTCAGCCTCGACTGGAGCCCTATCAGGCTTCTCAACCAAAGACAAAGCACTGGACTACTTCCAGAACTGCTTCTTGTCAGCAGCCAGCAAGCATGCCCCACTCAGAAAGCTCAGAGCCAAGGTTCAATGCTACAAATGGATAACCCCCGAGCTAAAAACCCTCATGAAGCAACGGGACAGGGCCTGGGAGAAATACAATGCATCTGGTACACCCACGAACTGGGCTGCATACAGGGAGCTGCAAAACCATAGCAAAAAAATGCCTAAAAACTGCCAAAAGAGAATATGTCAAACACCTGCAGCAGGCCAGTCTCATAGACCCTAGGTGTTTTTGGCAGCATATCAATGGTCTACTGAAAGGAAAGAGTAAACCCCAGCAAGAACCAGTTGTCTCCAACGGCCACACTACTAGCGACAGCCTGGAGGCAGCCAATGCCTTCAACACGTTCTTTACTGATCTGGAAGAATACAAGGTTAAATCCCCAAAACGCCTCGACCACTTGCACCCCAGCAGGCTGGAACCCCTACATCCTGAATTCCATCTGAAACAGGTTAAGTGAAAGGATGTACTCTCTCTACTAAGGAAAATAAAGAGTAGGGGAACTGCAGGGCTAGATGGCCTGGTCCCCAGATTACTGAAAGAGGCACTCGCTATTGCCTCTCCTGTTACCTGGCTAATAAACAGGTCCCTATTAGGAGGAGTTGTCCCTGCCAGATGGAAAGAGATTCATGTTGTCCCCGTACAGAACGGTGATCAGAAGGAACCAACTGCCAATTATAGGCCTATTTTGCTCGCTCCTCTGTATCTTGGCCAAAATACAGAAATGACTTGTCTATAACCAGTTCCAGGACTATATAGATATACACTAGCTACTAGTACCAAACCAGCATGGTTTCAGACCAAATCATGGTACTGACACTGCAATTTTCAAATTTACAACCAACACCCTCGGGGCCCTTGACAATGGCTAAACCACTGGAGCCATTTTCATTGACCTCACAAAGGCCTTCAGCTTGATCGACCGTGGCCTGCTGGCAGACAAGAACAAAGGCCTAGACTGCCACTCCATGGCATGGTTTGAGAGTTACCTCTCCCATCAAACCCAGCCGGTTAAGAGGAATGGATCGTTATCAGGTAGTCTACCTATTAAGGAGGGGGTACCTCAAGGGTCTTATCCTGGAGCCCCTCTTGTTTTCACAGTTTGTCAACGATCTTGGAAACAGTTGCAGTCGTGCTGTAATACAATATGCGGATGACGCTGTACTATACAGAACCGCTGGCAGCATATCGGAATTGAAGCCTCTGCTACAGGAGGACTTTGGTACATTGGAAAAGTGGCTGCTGAAAAACACACTGCTGATGAACAACAAAACAAACAAACAAAAAAAGTCATGGTCTATGGACGTAGGACACTAGGCCCAGACAGATCCTTTCTACTCCCCCTTGTCTCATCCTCAAGTACGCCCTTGCAAGCGGTGAGCTCTTTTAGGTACCTGGGCCTCGTCCTCGACCAAGGCCTCACAATGACATATCAGGTGACCAAAACTAAACACCAGAAGCCTGGGTTGCTATACAGACTGAATTCGCAACTTATCCCTGAGACTAGGGTTGCAATCGCAAACAGTATTTTCCTGCCCAGTCTAACATATGCAGCTTCCATTGTCCAGGTCCTATCCGGTAAGGAGATGGGCAGGATGCAAGTTCTTTATACCAAAATTGCGAGATTTGCTACCAAATCACCCATGAGGTGACACTACAGTGAGGTGCTTGACTCCTTAAACTGACCGTCCCTTATCCAAAGGCTCCAATTTCCTCTGTTGTGCACCACCTACCAAATAATAAACGGTCCACACCCAACTGACCTAAATGGAATACTGGTTCCTAAACGCCCAGGCAGGCTGTTCTACACCTCATCTCATAAAGCTACTGGAGGTCCCTAGGATACCAAGGGCAGCAGGGAGTAAGTCCTTCGCCCATGCTGCTTCTACCCACTGGAACAGTCTTCTAGACCAACTGCAAAATGCAGGCTCACTAACCTCCTTTCAATTAAGGACTCTGAGAGCTGCATAGGATACACAGGCAATGCAGAAGTCAAGTACAGTCTGCGACTCCCTGACCCATAGTAGACCATCCTAATCAGGGTAAGTCCCCCCCCCATATCCTATACCCTTGGCTACAGCTGCCCATACTCTGCATGAGAAGGTGACCATGTACAGACTATTTGAATGTGCTACAATAAACTATCTTTTTGACCTATAAAAAGTCTATGTCTGCCCCCTGACAGTGTCTACTCATTGTACTGCTGCATTTTGTCTACAATGTACTGTAATTGTACCTCAGAGCTGTAAGAATCTGCATTGTATTGCTGTATTTTCATCTCTGTATTGTGACCATACATAAAACTAGCTTTTAGTCTAGCTTCTAACCCCCGCCCTATCACAATGCCCACAGTTACACATCCCGTAACACCAAAAGTACCGATTTTGGTCAGCAAAGAGGCAAACAATCTGCACATAATTATTTTGTTTTTAAATTTTTGCGTTCCTGCTTTCCACGGTTCCTCACATTATAGACGGCCAGGGAGTGGCGGCACTTCAAAGATGTTACTCACTGACTAACGGGCAGAGGTTGGGGTGGGGGCTCAGCTGGTGTGCCCCTACCCTTCTGCAAGTTTCACTCCAAATGACCGATGACCTCAGGGCATGCCTGACTGTCCCTCCTTCAGACCCAACCATGTCTCCTACTTTCTCTTGGAGAAACAAAGAGCTATATTTCAAAATCCTGCCCGCAGACTTGGAGCAGTATTATAGGGGATACACACACAGCTGGTTTTAATAGCCAAGGAAACTGAAATTAAAAAAGTAAAAGAAACAGACCAGGGCCAAGTAGGTACAGTATGAATTTAGGAATGTTGCACATAGTGTCTCTTCTACTACTTTCCTGCAAAAATATTGCATATTGTGTCTTGTCTGTTATTTTGCAATGGAAATGCTGCACTGTTATTGTGAAAGAACCTGCATAGTTTTCTATGAAATGTCACTGTTGTGCTAGAGTATAGTGACTTAAGTTGCATTAAGACTGTGTAACTTTCTGTGGGGGAGGTATTCAGTTCATGAGTTCAGTGCCTGCTTAGTTCACTGCACTTTGTGCAGTCTCTGGTTGTTGAGTGGGCTATGATGCAACCTGCTGGGCTGGGCTTGGATGCTGGATACAACTTGCTGGATGGGCAGGAGGAAAAGGCAACATGGTGGGCTAGGGGAGTGCCAGAGAACCTGGGAAGTTGGGCTAGGGAACAGTTTGCTGGGCTGGGAGAAAGGACAACATGCTGGGCTGCAGGGAGGGATGGAGACTCCAGATAGGAGGGTAGGATGCAACTTGCTGTGCCGGAGAAGGGTTAAGAATTATAGGGGAGGGAGCAACTTGCTGCGCCTGGGGAGGGCTGGGGGCCATGCACTGGAACAGGTGGCTAGGCTATGAGGGTGGTGGTTCGGGAAACACTCTGGACTGGGGACTCTGTGGAGGGGGCTAAAGTACAACTTACTGGGCGTGGGGTAACAGGGTAGCAAATTCTGTTTCAAATAACCCCCAGAATGCACAAAAATGCACCTAAAAACTAAAAGTTTATGGGGGCCTAGGCAGCCCCCAGACCCCCAGCCTACACTTTCCATTTTTTGTGTATACACTTTTTTAAGGCTGGTTACTCCCCTGACTACCACACACCTCTGAGCATTCCCCCTCCATACAACAAATGAGTCAATATGATGGCACATTGCCTATCCCCTCAGTCATGTTAGAAATTAGAAACTCCAGAGGGGGCCTGCTCATTGACAAAGTCTTTCTATCCCTGTGAGATGTGTTCCTGGACACAGGAGTATTGCCCACCTTTGTGCAGTAAGCCACAATAGTCGTACTGCCAAAGCCTGGTAAATATCCAAATCTGTGCCCCTCTTACCATCCTATTTCACTCCTTGCAGAGGACTATAAGATTCTGGCAAAAATTATGGCGAGCAGATTGGAGGTAGGCCTCCCACTGGTGGCACACCCAAACCAGGCCAGCTTTGTAAAGTGATGCCAGAGGAAGGTAAATATCAGGACAACCCCAAATATGCTGTGGCACTGGACAGTAAAGGGAGGAAAAAGCACCACAGCTGACATAACAGCGTTAAACATAGAAACACAGACTTTGATGGCAGATAAGGACAGCTTGTTAGATGCTGAAAAACCATTTGACTGCCTGGAGTGAGGGTTAATGCACCACACCTTGGAAAGGCTCAGACTGGGACCCCAGTTCTGTAGCAGGGTGGAACTTGTACAGTATCCCCCTGGCTCAAGCGATGACAAATGGGCACGTGTTCCCGGCCTTTGAACCCACATGTGGAACAAGGCAAGGGTGTCTCTTGCCCCCACTGTTATATGCGCTCACCCAGGAGTCGCTGGCAGCTGCCCTTAGAGCAAGATTAGATATTGAGGGGTTCTGAATGGTCAAACGCACCACAAGGTGGCCCTGTTCACGGATGACCATCTGCTTTTGTGTGTGCAGTCTGGGTCAGGCCCTCCCTATAACTGCTGAGCTGTTGAACCAGAATGGCAATTCTGTTGGTCATAAAACCTACTGGGGAAAAAGAAAGCTCTCTTCCAGGCACTCCTAATACAAGTCCCAGTCAAATACTTCACACAGCTCAGTTAATGCATGAATACTTTCATGAGGAGTAACAGACCAACATGCGTTAGATCCATGGTCCTAAAGGCAGCAGGAAGTGATTGGGAGGGGGGAGATATCCATGCCCAATATGTATGAATCCCATACATCGGCACAACTGGAGCCCCTCGGTCTCCCAAACATAGCAGCAAACAGAAGAATCAGATATGGCAGCCCCTCTACTAAAGGGAATTCTGACCCCAGTCTAAAAAACATTTCCTGTGCAAGCCTGGCTTAGCACCAGTACAGCCATGGGGGCCCTAATGGCACTGTTAACACAGGTATGTGGGGGGCAGGATAAGATGTGTTCACCTAGCAAGAGTCTGCTAGCCTGGAATAAGAAAGGTCTCTCGCTGGTTGCAATGTTATACTACGAGGGGGCACTTAAACCCTACCTGTAACTGAAAAAGAATATGGTCTGGAACTCAGAAGCTTCTTTGTAAGTCTTACAGTTAGATCCTTGCTAGAACAACTGATGGGGAATCTGAACACCCCACCCATATCCTGTATTGAGAATGTCATATGGGACCACAACCCCCAAGTCATACCCGTACTGGCCTATTACAGACTACTGATGGGAAGTTACCCAGATCCAGTACACAAAACAACAAGCATTTGTCAATGCCGAATTCTGTCTCGCTGGCATTGGCATTGGTAGTGCAGGAGTTAGAGATGCATGACAGGAATGGCAGAGAAGTAATGAACTGACACCAACCTCACCCCCACCCTGCAGAGACATATTTTGAACATAGGCATTATGGAACCTCCCCTTATGAACAGTGGCACTGTAATTTTGTTAATCTGTCCCAAAAGTTGATTTACCACAGCGACCATGCCATTGTGCACCACAGGCGCGAAAACACATTGTGGGCAGGATGTGAAAAATGACAGCTGTACTGTTCATAAGGTGGTGTGAAAAAATGCCAGTGTTGAAAATCTGGCATGAAAATACTGCAAATTTGCAAAGTTACAAGGACACGTGGAAACTGCAATGCATGCTTGTAACAGTCATTTTATGGACTTTCATCACCAAATTTTCAACATAGGCATTTTAGGACCTCTGCTATCACTGTCATTTTCTTAATCTGTCCCTAAAACTGATTTCCCACAGCAACCATGCTATTCAGAGCCAGAAGTGCGAAAACATATTTCGCCCAGGATACATAAAATGACAGCTGTACTGTTTATAAGGAGGTGTGGAAAAATGCCAATGTTGAAAACCTGGACTGAAAATATTACAAATTCACGAAGTTACGAGCGTGCATGGAAACTGCACAAATCACGCTCATAAAACAAGTCATAATTTGGATTTTTTTCACCAAATTTGCAACATGGGCTTTCTGAGAGCCCACCTCATGAACAGTGGCACTATTCCATTAATTGGTCTCGAAAGGTGATTCCGTGCAGTGACCATGAAATCACCTTTCCGGACCAAATAACTCCATGACAGTGACTAAATTCATAAGGAAGGGTCCCAATAACCCCATGTTGAAAATTTGGTGCCAACATTCCCAAACATGCCTGTGATATGCACCAAAGTTGAAAAAACCCTATTTATGCCATTATACAGCTTACTGGCATTTCTTCAGTTCATGGTCGGCTTTGAAGACAGCAGACGTGTTCCTAGTCCACCGAAGACCGTCGCATCGTGCTCCGGAGGTAAGTATGGGGTGGGAGTTGTGGGAGGCAAGGTGCACAGAGGGTGGGCGAGGTCGGGAGGCCACCAGACTCAACGAGGAGCATTTTCTGTTTACAGGTTTTACCAAAAGAAAAACATTGCGGAAGTTTTTTTTTTTTTTTTTAAATAGGAATATTTGGCATGCTGGGGTGGGCTCCCAGCATGCCACCTAGTGTTTTTGGGGGGTGCTGAGCTGACAGGGGACTGGACACCCCCCTCGCTGGCACACAACAAACGGGGAGAGAGATTATGCCGATGGGGGAGGGCCCCTCCGCCGGCAGACTGAACTGGGAACGGGGCCGGACTGAAGCTAAAGTTGAAATGGAAGGGGGACATTATGCTGGCGAAGTGGGCTATCCGTTGGCACATGAACTGGGTTGGGCATGCCGACAGGATTAGGCACCCCGAAGTCAGCACTGTAAGCAGGTGGCAGCAGTCACTGCCACCATGTTTCTTGGAGTGCTTCACCAGGAAGGGCACGCCGAAGTTGCAATTTCGTGTTGCTGCAGATTTGTTGCTCTCATTGCAACAGCACTTTTCTAGATGTGGTGGCCACTTTACGTATCGCCTGCACGCTGGCTTACTGGGGAATGAGGGATGCACCTACTGATGTGTGCCCTGCATTTGCACACAGTGACCTCACCTCCAAGTCTGCTACTACTGCAACGTGTTGGCTGGCAAGCAAGCGTAAGCCAACATAAAAATGAAACAGGCATCAGACTTCGTGCAAGATATCCTAGAAGCCAAGCTGGCCCAGTAGTGTGGAGGGTTGAGGTACCATGCGCCTCACCTCCTGCCACGCCATGGACCTCGGTTCAGAAACAGATGTGAGTCGCTCACGGCATGACCAGGTGAGGGAGGACTGTATGTTCATGAGACTGCTCTAATCCTAGTGGGGGCTGTTGTGGCTCGCCATCAGACTGCCACCTACAGGAATCCGAGTCACACGGGGAGGCCAAGATACTGGCTCAGTCACAAAGGCAGGCCATGTGAGTCACTCACAATCACACAGCAAGGGCAAGTCACTTGCTCACAGTCACACCGGACGGCCACACACCAGGTGGCCAAATAACTTGCTCACGGTCCCACAGGGAGTTCAAGTGATTTGCTCACAGTCACACTAAGAGGCCAAATGGCTTCCTCATGGTCACAAAGGGAGGCCAAGTGACTTTCTCAAGGTCACACTGGGACATACACAGGGAAAACCTGGCCATGGTGAGACTCAAATCTGACCTCTTGTTTACACATATGTTTTACATGTAGTAGTTCAGATAAATAGGGGATATGTAATGGTGACAAGTGGAATACATGATTTATCTGCACAAGAGCAGTTTGACCTTGGGTAACCTCACGAGTGGCATAAGCCAAGAGTGAGGTGTCAGAGGTCAAACTGCTCTTGCGCAGATAAATCATGTATTCCATGAGTTTTCCATTGCATATCCAATTTATGCAATAGGAAGGGAGTTTTTAAGATTTTTTTTTTTATCTACTTTTAGTAACCAGAGTTTTATTTTTTTACAAAAGTAGTGGGACTATTTTTTGTTCCTGCTCAATATTGGGCTTGTTTCTATGGTGACTACTACAGCTGCTGTGCAGTCAATGTCATGACATTAAATGCAAGGTTTTTATTGGTTATTTTTTTGTTTGTGGGCGGGCTGGATAATTCTGAAAATATGGCAGCCCCAATTTTTGCTTAGCAAGAGTTGAGCCCCATGGTGATATTGTTTCTTTTTTGTGGCTTCCGTTTTTTTTTTTCTTGGTTTCTGTTTTTTTTTTTTATTAGTAAATCGTGGATGTGATTGATCATGCCTTATGTGGTTGTTTTTGTCTTGGCTGTCTATAGAATGGCAAAACAAAGGAGACTGGAGAAGGGAGTCTGCGAGTGAAAACCGCAGAATGGCACAGAGAGACAGGGTAGCTTTTTTTGTGTTCAGGGGTTGGTGTTTGTTTCAATTTTTTAATGGAAAATCATTTATCTGGGTGATCCTGCCTGACTGTCGACGGAGCAAGGAAGCGAGGTGATGCTGAAGTGAGAGACGAGGAGTCTGGAGTTGGGAGCCTGCAAGCATGAAGAGCAGAGCGGTATGGAGTGAGTGTTTTTTTGTTTTGTAGTCACTGGCTGGGAATGGATTTATTTTGGTGCTGCTGGAGAGATGTGTTTTTAGAAAATGTGTTTTTTGGCAAGAAGCCTGGGACACGAGTGAATTACTGAGTGGGCGCGCTAGGGTGGAGCAAGGGGGTAGGCAACAGAGTACAGCGTGGTGTTTTAATTTCTGTCACCAAACGACGACAAAGCAGATCCATTTGTTGGCAGTGTGGGGAAAAAAAATGGTGCTTGCAATTGAGTGTTTTCCTTTTGTGTCTGTGTGTATGTTTCTCTCTCAGCCTGGTACTGTGAAGGGAGCAAGTGAAAGCCCTCCAAAATACCCTAAAACTGACTCGCCTTGTTAGACTGTCCTCCTTTAAATCTCTTCTGAAACCTCTGTTGAAGGAAAACTGACAGTGCTATGCCTAGGGCCCCCCCCCTTTGATGTTTTATATGGCACGTACCACTATATTTGCCCTGGGTCTCCCTGCTCCCCTTCTTTCTTTTGGTTTGCACTCCTGTCTGTCTATGCCCTGCTACTCCCTGAGCCTCTCTCCCTTACACCCTTTTTCCCCCTCATCCTACTTATCTTCAGCTATTCCTACCTCACCTTATGGCTCATACTCTACCTTCCCCCTTACCTCCTTCCATTCCAATCGTATTATGCAGTTAGCTGCTTGCACTTATGTAGACATGTAAAAATCTGAGTAATCTGACTGTACCTTGTTATGTGTTACCCACTGTATTGTGTGAACTACTGTATCAATATGCAGTGTTTTCCTTTTGTGTATACATGTCCCCCCCCCCCCTCCCAGGACCACCTTGCAAATCGGTATCTCAATGGTGTATTTCTTGGTTAAAAATAAAACTGAAATTGAAAAATAAAACTGAAAGCAGGCAGTTGCAGGTCAGTAGAATGAAAGCAGAAGTTTGGAGAAAAAGTGCCATCAGAAGGGGGTTTGGTTGATGGCAGGGTGTTGAATAATCGGTGGTTGATTGATGTTAGGGTGTTGGATAAATCTTAGAACCACTGTTTATTCAACACCAGTGAGATAACTTAATTTATTTAATGGTTTGTCCACCCACACCTACTGCATTAACAGATTTATACAATGACTTCTGTGTCCACACCTACTGCATATTATAGGTATGCGGTAGCGCCCCCGTAGTTGGGGCTGAGCAGGCTGTTAAATGTTAACCACCGTTTTTGCATCTTATTAACCCTGGTGTCATTTGATGAAATACCACAAAATTTGGCACACACGGTCAGGCTGTCAGAGTCTCAAGACGAGAAAAGTTTCATGACAGTATCTTAAGATTTTGAGATGTGGAGCACCAAAAAGGTTGGGGGGGGGGGGACCCTATACTTAACATTGTGTTATTTTTTGCTCTCACCTACAGCCTAGATGGTGTGAAATTTTTTCATGATATTTTCAGGGTTGAAGGGGCCCTTTCCAAGCGTGTGCCTTTCAAGGGTTTGGTGAAAAAAATATTATACGGTTTTAAAGTTATAAGGGTTTTTCAGTTAACGGACAAATGTGACCAGTAAAAAAAAAAAAAAAAAAATAAGATCACAAGTGCTTATTTTCATGATTTACCACTTGTGCGAATGCTGCCATTTTTTTTCTCTTTTTAATTCAAAACATTGAAAATACATAAAACTGATCTCTTTTTAAAAAACACCTGAACCTAGCTACACAGACCCGTTTAGCTAGATTCTGCAGTTTGTTTTTTAACAAACTAGTCAAAAATACCTTTTCAGCTTAGCGAGAGGAGCAATTCACCCACATTCTCTGTATGAGAACAGTGGAACCTTCTTAAGTTCTGCAGCAATGAACCGCCAATACCTTGTTCTTCTATGTTTCTCTTTGTCTGTCTATCTAGCTACCAACCTACTTCATTATTTCTTAAGTGGACCGGGGTGCCCACCCCTGGTACCGCTTCTCCTGCCCCTCCCCCTCGCCTGCTCCTGTTCCAAGACAAGTAGCCTGACACTAAGGTGCCTAATCCCCAGTGTCAGAATCTGACAAAAAATAAAGAAAATCATCCCTCAGTTATTTTTTTTTAATAAACCTGCAAAACAGAAAACAGCACCTCACCAATCTGAAACTCCCACACAACCCATCCTCCCACTCAGCACTCCCCCACACCACCAACACACCCTAACTCACCTGAACATGTCCCATGACGTAAATCCACTCTCCGATCAAAGATGTGTCTTGTTGCTAGAACCACCAACTACAATATGAGAAAATAAGGCAAGTGCAGTATAATGTATTTCAATGAGGGTTTGAACTTTGATTCACACCTTTGTCATTTATGAATATTTTTACACCAATTATTTTGAACATGGCCTTCTTGGGACCCATCTCATGACCAATGGCAATAGAATTATGCATATCAGGCCAGAAAGGCGATTTTGTTGCTTTCACTTTTCATGTGGGATTTGAAAATTTTCACCATTCTTGTTCACAAAGTGTGGTCGGAAGAAGGGTATGTTGAAAATCTGGGGTCAAAAGATGTAAAAATTAAAAGTTATGAGCGCTCATTGAAAATTTTCTAGGCTCACACATAACTTTATTTCAACGTAACCATTTTTAACACCACCTCATGAACGTGACAGCCGCCATCTTTTAAATCCAGGATGAGATGTGTTTTCCCACTTCTGGAGCAAAATGACACTTCGGCCAACATACTATAAACATTACAAGTCACGTTTATAAGAGGAATCATAAATGACTATCTACAAAATCTGGGGTTAAAATGCTGGATGGGGTGAGGGTCAGGTAATGGAGCTGTTATGCAACACCCACCAAGCCAAGAAATGAAAGCTTCAGGGTTGTCCAGATAGGCCCAGGTACCACATAGTGAAAACAATTGTCCTCTCGGCCTAGGACCATGCACCTCTGCACCTGTGGGTGGCATAGGGCCCTGAGTATTGACGGAAATGGACTGTCTGCCCTCTGCATCTGTGGCCACATGGAAGTGCAGGGATCAGGGGGCCCTGCGCTTCCGCAGCCCACAAAACAGCCCCATGAAGTCTTGACATCCGTCACTGCACAGAACTGCTGGCCTGCAAGGGTCCTGCACTTCTGTAAGTGGACACAGTCTTACCTTGGTGCAGGGGCCCAAAGGCCCTACGCATCAGCATCTGTTCACGGGACCTGCATAAATGAGGATACGATTCCACTGTCTCAAAAAGAAAGGAAATTATCTGCAAATGCTGTGTTTTTTGATTTATTGTTTTACTACCCCAAGCCACTAGCCGCTCAGAATTTTCGGCCCGGTCACGGAGCCACGACTTCCACAACTCATATCAGCCACTGGGTCCCTCTGAAGGCCCATGGCTTCCCCCGGCAGGGCTGCGGCGCTCTCCCTGCATGCCACAGACCTTCAGATAGGTCGGAGGCCCTAGCCTGAGAGGATAGTGAAGCCGTGGCAGGGCTTCATGGAGGGCGGACAGCGGGGCCGTGCAATGACGTCCAGCGTCCACCCCGCCTCCTGTCTGAACTTAGCACTGGTAGCTGTGCGGCTCCTGGCCTCCGCCAGGGGTCCCACATGTGCCGGGCACTACCCCACCCTCCCCCCGAAGGAGAGCAGTCCATAGGACGCTCTATCCCTCTCCCCTTGCCGGCCCTCCAGCGACCCTGGTCCATTCCCAAACCCAGGTCACTGGCATCGTGAGCGGAAATCCAACTGCTGCGCTGACAAGCCGGCCTGCAAATGCTGTGTTAATGTGCCAGTTAGGGTTCAACTTAATGCCACAAAAGTAGGGAAATGTGGCCTAAGACTTTCCAGCTCCAACTCCCCAACCCTCAAGCAGCAAAGGGGAAAGAAAATTACAGCTTGGGGTCTCCAGAGCCTTGGGGAATCAGTGGTGGAGTTTTCCTTGGGGTCCACCACTGATTTGCCAAGACTGCAGAGACCCAAAACCTAAGTTTTTTTTTCCTTCTGCTGCTTGAGGGGTGCGGAGTTAGGGTTGGAAACCCCAACACCACATTTCCCTCCTTGATACGTATACACACACACACACACACACACACAAACAATACATGGATGGACCCTTTTTACCATTGAAGATGTCATCAGTTATTTTTGCATATAGGACGGTATCCAATTATTATACAAGACAACTAATTGGTGCCCAATTATTATATGAAAAATATTTGTAGGTGAAATCAATATACATGTTATTACAACTTCAATAAGCACAGACGACACCTTATTCAGGGTTCCCCACTGTCTGAAAATACAGGGTGGTGGCAGTGATGATCGAGTCCAAAGGTGCATTATTTTTCTGGACCTCCTATATGCACTGTACATGTGCATAAGTGGATTTTAAGTAAAATATAGTGGACTGGTATCAGAACAGGGGTAGTAGTGCAATAAACGATGAGAATAAAAAAAAATTTTGGAGGATTTTATAACAAACAATCAGTAATGGATAAAAATATAGGGTGGTGGCAAAAAAATAGAGTGGTGGCCCACCGCGCAAAAATAATGAATGGGGAACACTTATTACAACTTATAATAAGCATACTGTAATAAACATGGGTAACACCAACATCCAACAGTAATATCATATAGAACACCCAACTTATTAACACAGTTACAAACTACCTAAACCACTTCCCACCTACCACACTAGTAGGTTACTAAACAGCTGTGTCCCTCAATGCTCCAGCAATTACTGAGGCTCCAAATCCTACATACTGCTTTCAGTTTCATATTGTTGTTGCCACTGGTATCACAAACAGCAGAAACCACCACTCCTGGTCACAAACCCAGGATGGATGTCCCAGACCCAGACTTTATAAACCCAAACCCAAAACACTGGCAACACTCCCCACGGCACTCAAGAAAACAGCCACTCTCACTACAAACAATGCCACAGCTCACCCACCATGTGCAGTCAAAGGAATGAGCAATGACACCACATCCCCCCCCAACCTACTTTTCCGCCTCTTGGAGCTGGCAGGTAGCTCTGGCCTCCTCTCAGAGGGCTCATCTTTCAGAGCCTAGTTGTTCCTGATTCAGCATACTCTGGCAATTCTCCCATGGATTCCTCCTCATGGCAGGGCCAGAGGGAAGAGTTCCCCTCCCCCTTGAAGCACAATCTAGTAGCCAGGTGAAGCCGGTCACGGGGACATGGCCACTCCATCATGTAGCCTGCACATTTTATCCCTTCCTCCCTCCCCCTCATGGCATGAATGTGCATGTGTGGAGGCACGTGCCGCGCCACGTAGCCATGCTCTTGTGCCTATTTGTCTCAGACGCTGCCCTCCAACCTCCACTAGGGGGCAGTCAAGGAGAGGGACGACAACCTTCTCTCCCTCCCCTGCCAAACTCCGGAAACCTGAAGTTGCACCAGACTCTGGGTAGCCGGCGTGGCAGGGTATTAAATAAGCCAAAAACACTGATTAGCAGTTTTACATGTGTAAAAATGCATAGCACTTAGCACAGAATGGTTAGCAAAATATAATTTTACTAATTCTGTGTTCTGTGCCACAGACTCACTGAAAAAACAACTGTTAGATATGCACATTGGAATTAGCAAGCTAGGGTGGGGGGGGGGACTTGTAGCATCTAGGGTACCTTAAGCATTAGATAGAGGGATAGGGCAGACTGTATGGTCCACAAGACCCCTTATCTGCTGACAACATCCATGTATTTAAGTTTCTATGTTAACAGACTACTGCTACGCATTTTTGGAAATGGTTAGCATTACCCCCTGTCTTACGAAGCATTTTGCTATGCTATACCAGCTATTTAAAACCCTTCGTGCCACATGATGTGGAGTCCCACGCCTCACCCATAAGCACCACCGGGACGGCCCACCACGCCTCCTTTTATACTACGCCACTACACTACTGCAAATCAATAGAGACACAGCTCCCCTGTGCCCTTATAAACACTAAACACTATGGAAACACTACCAAGACAACATTCCCAAACAGGAAATAATCGTAAAAGCAATCATAACTTACAAGCTTGCACATTCCTATATAGTCTATAAAATAAATGTTGGTAAGTGTGCCATAGGAAAATCTACCATCTCAGAGGGCTAATTAGCCAATGGGTTATTAAGCTAATCAGCACCCCCTTCCCTGATGGTATATTTCAGTTTATAACATGGGTTCTGAAAATACTGTCTTCTTATTCATCCAAACAGGTCACCTGATCATTGATTACTCCCCGATATGCCCACAGTTGCATTTTCAGAGGGTTTTATTTTACTATTTGGGTAAAATTCTAACATAACATTGTCCATGTCATAAGAGGATTAACTCACCCCAGGCTATGGGTTTACTGAGCATTAATCCACGCCTGGGTGGTTGAAGTCACTCGGCACCCCCTTCCCCCAGGCGTGGATTAATGCTCAGTAAACCCACATCCTGTCGTGGGTTAATCCCTCCATATACCACACTTATCCATCATTTAACTTCTCTCTATATACATGGTACATATATAATACATATATATCCATTCTGCCTATTGTCACATGAAATGGTATCCTCGTATCAAATGCTGTAATTACATGTGGCTGTCCAAGAATATTCTGTATTAGCAGGACAGCACAAAGTTTCACAGCATGTTGGAGGACTACTTTAAAATGTGTACAAGAATGTTGTCCCTCACCCACCCCTTAATTCTAATAGTGTGTGAGAGAATGTCAATCGGGAGTCTTCTCTGTCGGCAAGTTTCCAAGGTCAGATGCAGTCAGTGTGAATTAAATCACTCCAGCAGAATTCTCCCTGGAGGAGATGCGTCCACAAGAAGAATGCCAAAACACCAAGATTCTTATGCCTTTGTAAAGCTAACACAATGTCACCCTCCTTTTTCTCAATGCGCATGTTTATAGTTAATAAGGAACTGACACACTGCAAAGTAATGAGCTGCTTACTACAATGATTGAAAAGAAGAGATTCATAGAGTGACAAAAAAAAAAATTTAAAATGGCCTTTCATTAAAAAAAAAAAAAAAAGTGGTCACATTTCTCCAATTTATTTTTTCCCTTCAAATCAATTTCTGAGGTTGATCTCTGATGCTACTTGCTATTAAAAAAAAAAACCTTAGGGTAATCAAAAACATAACCAGAATTTCAAGTGTTACTGAATTTAGTGCAGTAATAGCAAGAAGAGTGCTTACTACGAGTTTTCTAAGCAGACAGTCAGTAAGTGTGAGTGTGAGAATGAGTGAGAGCAGAGTGTGTAGAGCGTGTGTCTATGCCTGCAGCTTCCACACCTGAATGTTTTTTCCACTACATCCATCATCACAAAATAAATGAACTAACCCAATGTAATGCTTTGCAAGTGGAATACTCTGACAGACACATATCAGAAACATGGGGAATGAAACATGAATGCGGGACAATATTATGCTGTGAGATTGTTGCTGTCGCTGATTCCAATAATGAAAACAAAAAGAGAATTACCTCTTCATTCATGCTACTTAAACATCAAGTACTATCACATATAATGCTTCCCTTGCAAATGTGCTGGGATGGTCCAAGCCCTAATTGAGCTGTGTGTAAAGCACTCATGTCCCGACTACATTCTCCTACATTTGCTCATTAAGTACTCATCCAGCGTACTTGTTCTCAAGACAGGTGATGATAAATTTCCCTTTGGTTGTGGGCCAACCTGGAAGGCAAGAAGTGCTTCTCTGGAACTCAACCACATATCTGGCATGAAACCTAATTGAGGGTGTTTGTTGTTTTGATTTTTTAATAACTACTATGAAGGTGGACCAAAAATGTTCATGCCATTTGCATTCCTGCCCTAGGCAGATAAATCTTGCATTCTGTTTTTTTAGGGCACTCATGCTTTTCAACAACTGTGTGTCAATGGGTTGCCATCTGTATTTGGGGAAGGCTGTGTACTCCAGTGATTACAGCAGTCAGCTAGGACCCAAGATACCATGGTTTGAATCCCTCCACAGTCACATGCTCATTGTGTGACACTAAAGCACCATTTACACTGACCAGGCTATTACACACCAGTGTGACTCGCACTGGTGTCAGTCCACACATGGTTGTTTATAGGCTCGTTCACATGACCGACTGAGCCATTGTCAGTGGCTCACAGTGGCCAGATCTGTGCCCCTGCCCACATGTAAACCATATCGTTTTGGCATTTTTCCATTGCATGGAGTTGCCACCATGATGCCTCTTTCCCTTGGTTTGCGGCGTGATGTTGGCGGTTTGATTTGCCATCTAAACATCAAAACCACCTGCATCAATGTACAGTATATTCACCAACACTGACTAGAACAACGCTCAAATCACCAGAAAGATAAAAGGGCAGCAACACCGATGCCATGTGAACATGGCTCTCTTGCACTTTTGATGAAATTTTCCGCAGCAAGGTGCTGTGTGAATGAGCCTCATGAAGCCAGTAGTGTACAACACTTAAAAGATATAAGCTTCCAGGGTGGTGTCTTGGGAACCGCACTGTGGGGACCCATCCTGCAAAAAGTTCCCCGAGTGATGTAATGCTAAATTACCCTCAGGCAATGAGGAAAAATGTGGCCGCCATTTATACAGCACTTCAAACCACCTACACTAGTTCCGCTCCTCTGTCAGGGAGAGGTGCAGAAGAGCCAACCAGTTTGATGCCTTTGCAGTTTATGCACGCAAATGTGCACCAGTGTAGATACAACTCTGCTTTATGAAAACTATCTCAGTTAAGGTATTAACGAATCACAAAATAAATGTTTGAAAATATTTCCAAATGTATCTGTGGAAAGAGCTGTTTTTAATGTAAGGATTTTCATGGCCAAACAAATGGCAGATCTCTTATGGTAATATTACATCAGGTTAGAAATACAGAAGTCACAAGGAGCCAGATTAAGGGGGGAGAGGGTCATCAACACAGAATTTTGGATGCAAAAGAGGTTAACCTTTGAAAAATCCCAGCAAGAGGCAGTAGTAGTAATAGTAAAGTTTATATAGTGTCCAATCTCAGAGGCTCTGAGCACTTAACAAAACTTTACAGACATTGCAATAAAAAGACATTCACACTGCCCACTGACGCAGTGGTAGGATTTCCACTCTCGATGCTGGTGACCCGGGTTCGGAAGCAGACTCGGGTTCCCAGAGGCCTGGCCAGGGAAGGTGGATCAAGCAGTCTTAGCATGCTCTCCACCTCCGAGGGGGGTGTCCCTGGAACAGGGCTCCTGGGCAACCACAGGATGACCAGTTACCAGGGACCCTAGCTACCACTGCTTTGGAGGCGTGTCAGGCGCATGGCATCTTTGCTGCAGTGTCATTCCATGCCACTCGCCCACACACACACACACACACAGCGCCTGGGAAAAAGCCAGTTCCCGACGTACTGGATGACACGCCCATCCTTCCACTGCATAGCTGCTCCAAATTCTCCGCTGAATCCGTGACACAGATCTGTTGGGGGGTAGAAGGGGGATACCCGGAGGCCCCACCCCGAGGGGTAATCCGGGGGCACTTTGGTTGGGACAGTGGCGGGGATGGTGAGCCAATACGGAAGCCGTCTGAGGACACCTAAAGCATACTAAGTAAAAAGCAAATAAATAAAACATTCACTATAAAACAACCGCATTACAATGAACAAATGTATAAATAAGAAAATATTTAAAAATAATAGTGCCAAACTAGTCAATAGGTGACTTTCCCACAGACTATTACACAATGCCATATGCCTCCTGAAAGAGGAAGGATTTCAGACCTCTAAGTACCTCCCTGCCCCACACACACACACACACCTACACCTACTGTTCACATCAGAAACTGGACTTTCATGCGAGTATACAGAGCACCTCTGAAACTACTCTTCTTGGTATAGTGAACCTTTCAACAATTCAAGAAGTGCATTCCCTCATTCCTTTTTTTTGTTAATACAGTTTTTATTAGTTGTTTTTTACAGTGGGGGGGGTTACAGCAGTCACATGTTTTATTAAAGTCATACATTTAATCTTATACAGAACAATAAATACTGTGGGGATCAACCAAAATACATCACATCAGTCTCTTCATGTCTTATACACAAAATAGGTGTACATGTATATTATTGACTTGATATTCATAGGACCCAGGAATATTTACATTGTCCTCCAACCCTTCACTACGGGGCAACTCAGCATTCCTCCCATCATATCCCTCCACAGTTAATCCAGACATTAGTTTGGTCAGGGCACAAAGTTAGAGTTCCAAGCCATAATGTAAAGGATCTATCTTGTCCATTTCAAAGTACATAGGTCTGACTGGTCATTTAATTGACAAGAGATTCTCTCGGCTCTATATATTTGATTCACTGTTTCTCTCCATGCTGTAATGGTGGGAACTTGAGGAGTGAGTCAGAGTCTGGTAATGGTATTTTTTGCCGCCATGAGGGATATCCCCAGTAGGTACTTGGTGTGTGGGTCCCTGAACTCACGTGGGAATAAAGCAGTAAAAAACACTCAGCGGACAGATTAATTACATTTCCCAACATGACTGAAAGCCCTTGTTGTAGGGAGGTTAAAAAGGGTTGAAGAGCTGGGCAAGACCAGAAGATATGGGTGTGATGTGTGGGTGTCACTCCACATTGGCGCCAGCACCCTTTTAAATTCATAGACTAGTAGTAAGCTGTTATGACTGCAGTATGAAAAAATGTAATCATTAATTGCCAGGAGAATAACCTCCATATATGGGAGCAAGTCGGGCTTGCTGATAGAGGCCAACCCTTGTCCCACTGTAGTGCAGTAATGGCGGAGCCTATCTCTCCATTCCACTTGTCAAGCACTCCCTTGTTGCCCGTTTTAGTAGAGTTGTTAAGTGCCTTGTAAAAAGTGGAGATAGCATGGGGGATTTTACTAGCTGAAAGGGTGGACTGAAGTAGGAGTATTAATGGGGGTATATCCAGAGGTCTACTATATTCAGCGGGTAAAGAATAGGACTAGTGCCTTAGCTGTAAAAATTTGTAGAAATCTGCCTGTCATAGGCCATAGGTCTGCTGCACCTCCTGAAAGGACTTAAACTCGGCACCTAAACTCGGCACCATTTAATAACTGAGAGAGGGAGTAGATACCAAGTCGGTCCCACTGTTGGAATGTATGGTCATAATGGGCCAGAGTAAAATTCTCTAGGAGGGCCAGTGGACACATGCAAATTAGGAAAGGTGAGAGACCTAGTTGTCTACGAATTGCCCCTCAGATTTTAAGTTGGTGTGCAATCCATTGGCCGGGACTCTCCTGGGGTGACCTAGTCAGTGGCCTGTAGACAGTGGCTCCCACCAGGTCTTTAAATGGGAGTCAGCTTTCTTCTATCTCCCTCCCTCCATTTGGCAGGGTGGCTGCATGCAAAGCGGGATGCAAGGAAGGAGAGGTGGGAAGCCCAATTGTAAACTTTTAAGTTCGGTAGGGCCAACCCTCCATTCTGCCTTGGGAGATGGAGTACTGTGAAGCGTACTCGGGGTCGTCTGCCTGCCCAGACATATTTTAGTATTGCTTTATTACAGGCTTGAAATGTTTTCACCTGGCACGAATATTGGGACATTTTGGAAGAGGTATAAAGCCCGAGGGAAGGTTACCATCCGGACCACTTCTACTCGTTGAGTTAGATTAAGCAGTATTACGGCCCATCTGCTGAGTCTGCCTGAAGCTGGGTGCTGAAGGATTCATAATTGTGCCGGATCGTCTGTTTATTAGATTGGGAGAGACAGATGCCCAAGTATTTTAGTTTATCAAGGTCCTATCGAAATGGGTGGGACTGTTTAAAGACCAAGAGAGGGTCAAAGTGAAATGTCAGGGCGTCCGTTTTGGAGGTATTCAGCTTGTACCCCGAGCATGTCCCGTATTCTTCCAAAATCTGAAATATGGCTGGGACTGAGTGTGGGGGGGTCGGCAAGGAACAGCAACACATCGTCCGCATATAGGACAATATGGTGTTCCTCCCCCTCCTTCAGCACTCCGGTGATTTGGGGTGAGCATCTGATCGCCTGAGCCAAAGGCTCGATGAAGATGGAAAACAGCTCGGGAGACAGAGGGCAACCCTGGCGGGTGCCCCTATGGAGAGGAAAGTATTCAGAGTGATGGCCCGAAACCTTCACACTTGCATTTGGGGAAGTATAAAGAGCCCTGACCATGGAAATAAACATAGGAGGGATCCCCATTCTTTGCACTGTGGCAAATAGGAAGGGCCACGACACCCGGTCAAATGCCTTCTCAGCATCAAGGTTGAGAAGGATTGAGGAAGTTCTGATTGACTGCATCTCCTGAACCAGGTGCAGGGCCCTCCTGGTGTTATCAGTGGTGGATCTCGAGCTTACAAAGCCCGTTTGATCTAGTGCTACTAGGCGGGGGAGAATCGCATCTAGTCATTTGGCTAGAATGGACATTAAGATTTTATAGTCCACATTCAGAACCGATATAGAGCGATATGAGCTACATAACTGTGGGTCTTTATCAGGCTTTGGAATGACAGAAACAGTAGCATATGACCAGCTTGGGGGGGACACTTTGTCTTTGCATTTGTTCATTGTAGACTTGAAGCATGAGGGGACCAACCAGTACCTCCACGCGTTTATAGAATTCTGACGCATATCCATCCGGGCCAGGCTCCTTCATGGTTTTAAGGTTTGAAACGGCTGCTCTGACTTCCATAAGGGATATGGGAGCAATAAGGCTATTTTGTTGGTCCCTACCAAGTTTGGGAAGATCCAGAGGGGAGAGAAAAGCATCAATAGAGCTTTGCTCACTTAAGTGGTCTAAGGTGTATAACGTCCTATAGTACTCACAGAAGGCCCTAGTAATTTGTCCCGGCCTTGTGTGAACTGTACCCGTGAACAGGTCCTTGATGGATGCTATGGTACAAAGGCGCCTTTGTCTACGGAGATGTAAGGCTAGTAGGCAAGAGGCCCTGGGCCCCACCTCCCCATACCTCTGCCGGAGGAATGCCAAGGCTATTTTAGTACATTGCATGCACAGCTTGTCTAGTTCCTGTTTGGTCCGCTTTAGCTCAGCCTCTACCAAGAGATCCCCCTTGTTGGTGAACCTCCTGGATGAAACTAAGAGTCTGTTCTAATTGTGACTGTCTCTCTCGGCGTTGCCTCGCCGGGGTGGAAGTTTGTTGTATTAAGTGGCCCCTAAGAACTGCCTTCAATGTATCCCACCGGATTGCTGGATTGGTGTCCTGGGAACTGTTGTCTGCTAGTATTTCCTGTATCTTGTCCCCCATATATTCCCGGAAGGGCTCACTTTTAAGATGTATTGGGTTAAGTCTCCAGAGGGTATTGCGTCTCTCTAG
This sequence comes from Neoceratodus forsteri, assembly GCA_016271365.2. Classification (NCBI taxonomy): domain Eukaryota; kingdom Metazoa; phylum Chordata; order Ceratodontiformes; family Ceratodontidae; genus Neoceratodus; species Neoceratodus forsteri. The sequence goes on along the minus strand of CM028131.1, from coordinate 149,577,918 downwards.
AGCAAGGTCCCAGTGTGTTATCACCGGGGCGTGATCAGAGTGGGCAATATCCCCCATGGCGGCATCTCCAAGAATCCCCAAGTGTTCTTTTTGCATGCAGCAGTGATCGATCCTAGTGTATGTACCGTGGGTGGCAGAGTAGTAGGAGTAACGTCTATCTCTAGGATGAACGGTGCGCCATACATCTGTCCAGCCCACCTCCTGTATGAATCTCTTAAAGAATTTATGTGGGGCAGGTTGCCTATTTTTAGCCAAGTTAGTGGTGTCTAATGCAGGGCTCGGGGCTATATTAAAGTCCCCTGCCAGGATCAACACACCCCTGGACAGTTCAAATATTTTAGTTAGTAGGTAACTAATTGTCAGGGATGATGAGCCTGGGGAAAGTAGGCATTAGCCAGGGTCACCTCGTTATCCTGCAGCATTCCCTGTACTATTACCAAACGGCCCTCCGAGTCTGCCCACTTCCGAGTCACCTGGAATGGTGTCTGGCCCGAGATCAGTATGGTGACCCCTCTTCTTCTACCACCACTAAAGGAGGATGAGAAAACTCTTGTAGCCAGCCTTTTATGTTCATTAGCATACATATGCATCTCCTGTATATAAACAATTCCAGCTTGACTCTTCCTAAGCATTGTAAACATTATTGTGCGTTTAATGGGGTTTCCTAGCCCATTCACATTCAAAGACATAATCTGCAGTGGTTGATTAGCCATTCATATTTACCCTTGGGGTTATAGGAGTTAAACTGGGTCTCTCCCTAGTGCCCCCACCTGCAGATCTGCCTGCATTAGAATCTGCTGCATTAGAAGGTGACTGCCAGTGGACTGGTGACGGGAATAAATCACTCTCCAACATTAACTTTTCAAACAGTAAACAAGTGTGAGGTAAACTAACTTTTGGGGGAAACTGGGGGCTCAAACTAACACAGCACCTTACCAGTTGGGCATGGGCTGACAAACTATAGGTGGCTTCCATAGGTCTGGGGGTTGTTAGGCTCCCAGGCCTAAAAGTGCCCATTTAGGCTTATTCCGCTTCTCAGGGAGGATGCAACGTAAAACATCTCTTCTGGAGGAAAGGGAAAGTTGGTCATGCCCAAGTCCCCAGCAGGCTTGTAATTGAACTAATCTTTATCTAGTATAAAATTCAGCTGACAGATTTATTTAAACCCAGGTTAGTACCAGGCCATTTGTCATTGGGTGTTAGGCCTCCGGGGGGGTTTAAATTAAACCTTTAACTGCCAATGATGGAGGCAAAATATGCAGTAGTTTGGGCTTTATGGCCCTACCACTCTCTGCCCCACTGGTTCAGCATTGGAGAGGTGTGAGAGAGTGGACCCCAGCTCAGTTCAGTCACTAATTCCACCATGGCTGCCAGCTGTACCCCCAACTACCATGGTGAATCAGTCATCAAAGGGGGAGGCGAGTGAGCACACCGGCTACCTCCATGCCTGTGGAGACCAGCCTGCCGCTCAGCCCTCAGAGTGCCACCCCAACGCAGACCGGCTGCCGTGTCTTGATTCACCTCTGCATGGTATATATGAGTGAGTATTCACCCTGTGCATCCCTGGGAACCCATGTACCTCGAGTCTAGTCTCCCACCCCGCCTCCCCTGGACTTAAAAAGTACAGGAGGGAAGAAGAGCAGGGGGAGAGAAAGGAAGAAGAAGGGGCCATTAGGAGGCCCTAGGCCTAGCCTGCTCCCCCCCCCGGCATGTCGGCACATCCCCAACCCTCAACCCAGGTTCCCGCTCCATGATCCCCACCCCAGCCCCAGGAGCCAGAGCTTCTATTCTCCCTCCAGGGTATCGTTATCTAGTTGGTGTATCAGGTAGCCTTCGCTACCAGGTCCAACCAGACCAAAATCATTATGGATGTTCTAGCACAGTGTCCTCGACCTAAAGGAAAATCCATTCTACTCCGGCCAAGAGGCCGGTGTTGCCGGGTCAGGAGGAGGGCACTGGGGAAGAGTAGAGGCCTGCGAAATGCAAGGCAGTACAGTTTACGGGGGTCAGCCTAGCAGGCCTACCTGTTCATGTCCAACTCAACATCAGAGTCCATTAATGCAACACTTTGTTCATTTCACCACTTGTGGTGCTGGGTCCACACCATTTTCGACTGAGGCCTGCTTACGGAGTCCAGCCACAATCTGTTGAAGGGCTGAAGCACCATCCCTCCAACATTGTTCCTTCGGCGGCACTCTATTCCAGGCCCTCATTGCTATTTAGTTACCAGAGTCTTATTCGGCAGTTTCTGGTCTAGAGTTACCGTGATGCCTTCTTTGGAAAGTCCGAGCCACCTCTTCAGCACTATCATATGTTTTGGGGCCATCCCTGAGCTGCACTATGAGTTTCGCCGGGTAAGGGGTCCTAAACTTGATCTTCACTTCTTTAAGCTTTCTGAGGAAAGGAGCATATGCGCGGCGTTTAGCAGCAATGGCAGTGGGGTAGTCGTTATCCACGTAAATGCATTATTCTTGATATTTTAACTCCCCCTTCTGCAATGATTTGTGTAGGACCAGCTCTTTCTCCTGATAGCGCAGGAATCTAATTAGGATTGCATGTGGGCGGTTGGATGTCTGAGGGCCCAACGTGCGATGTACGCGATCCATCTCCAGCAAGCAATCCTCAGATAGTCCTAGCGCTGTTCTAAAAAACTGCTGCATGAACAGTATTGGATCACTGCCCTCTGAGCCCTCTGGAAAGCCCGATATTCAGAGGCTGTTTCTTCGGCTGTGAGCCTCTGCGTCCTCCGCCCTTTCATGTAGGCCCTGCACCTCGAGGTGAAGCTGTATGATGGCAGTTTCAGCTTCATCTACTCAGGAGTCCGAGGCTGTAGCCTGCTCTTCGAGCTCATCTATCCTCTTCTCGATCTTCCCCACATCAGTCTGGAAAGCAGCAAATGTGGAGCGAGTCTCTTTCCTGAAGTCTCTCAGTTCTCGAAGGACTAGGTCCATTTGTCTGGAGATGTTCAGAGGCCCAACCGTGTCGGTGCCTGCAGTTTCACTTCGCGCAGAGACATGTGAGCTGTCACTGTCGGAGCCGTTTCCCGCAGGCTCTGCAGAATCCAGAAATGGTTTAAATTTGTCCGGCCTGTGTCTAGGCATCTTACCTGATATGCACTGTTAACTTTGCCCCGTTTAGAGTCCCAGATGCTGAAATTATTGTTTCCTTTGCCTCGATGAGGACAGAGCTGAAAGCTCAAGTTGCCTCCAGGGGCACAACGTCACCGGAAGTCCTCCATTCCCTCATTCCTTATGATATAAATATCTACTGTTATCATCCCTACTGGGTTGGATGTAGGCAGCAGAGGGCCTTGCCTGCACAGTATTATATGCTTGTGTTTACTATTTATATGCGAAGGACAATCCCAACTATAATGCAACATTTCATTTTCTAAGGGGGGGTGGGGGGATGGGGTCCTACTTCTAACAAAGATTTTCAATTAGAAGGGACTGAAGGACAGTGAGGTCAAGTCCCTGCACTTCTTTTCTCTGCCTCGTAATCAAACAGGTTTACATCATGCAGGACTACATATCCCTGCACACAAAGCCTCTCACGTCAGTCTTCACATTGTAGAGGGGGAGGGAATGACAGGCTTCTGAAATTCGAAGTTAGCGGACCAGATCCTTGTTGACTTTCAAACATGAGGTGTGGCAAGTGAGCCGCTTCAATGTGCTGCAGCAGCACTGCTCATCTGTGCGCTCTCAGAGATGTGCTCTCTCGCTCAAACCTCTGTGAAAGCAAGATTCCATCATTCCGTTTCGTAAAAGCTGAACATAGATACAAAAAGATGACAAAGTATCAGCCAACTGGACAGCTGAGCAATAATTATAAGGACTGGTAGTTAACGGAAGTGAACAACAAAAATGCTAAATTTGGCTAATAATCACCTTATAAGTTTGGCTAACAATCTAACTTTCCTCAACCAAAACAAACAAAAATCACCAACATAGACAAGATGGCTATTTGGGCTGATATGCCAGGCAACCGTACCCTTGACCATAAAGGCACAAAATCTGTGCCTTTGCTGACAACTGGCCACAAAAAGCAAAGGATGACAGTATGTCTGGTGGGCCTAGCTCATGGAAGAAACGTGCCTCCGTTTGTAGTGTTGACAGGCAAACAGATCCCAAAGGAGTTACAACAATCCCTGGAGTGGAGTTGTGGGAATCTCTAGCCTCTTTTACATGACGGGCTTTGCACTGCATCAAGCGGTGCAAAACAACTGGAATGTTACCTTTGTTGCTGTCTATAAGCGAGCTGCACTGCATTCGCCGTCATGGCATTCCCTGTTTTTTGTGGTTTGCCACTGTGTTTCATCGTTTTTGCGCCACTCAGTGGGGCTGTGTGATCCCATGACAATGTTCACATTGATTTGAGGATAGTCTTTCACAAGAGACTCCTTGATTTCCTAGGCTGCACTTGGTCTGAGGATCATGCATCCAATATTGTACCAGAGTTCAGCTAAACAGATCAAAAGATAGCAGAAAGGAAGCTGAACTTGGAAAAGTAGTTACTTTTCATAAATGGGCTGAAAAGTACTTTAAAAGTGCTCCGAAAGTGGAGCCGTGGTACTGGGCATGCGCTGATGCATGTTCATAGGGCCATGAATATGCATCAGCGCATGCCCAGTAACACGCTCCACTTTTGGAGCACTTTTAAAGTATTTTTCAGCCCCCGTTTAGAAAAAGTAACTGCTTTCTCCGAGTTCAGCTTTCTTTCTACTATCTGTTGATATATTTAACTGAACTTGGTTACAATATGTAAAGTGAACCCCTCAGACTCCCACCTCAACGTGGAGGTCTCTGGCTCTTGGCCAGCAAAAAAGGAAGACGAAAAGGCCAGAAAAAAATACAAGAACGGTGCAAACCTCTGTAGTGTAGAGGCAATAAGGCAGCAGTGCAGCGGGTTGAGGTGCTGGACACCACACCAATGACCCAGGTTCGGGAATGAACTCTGATGATCGGAGGAGGAGAGGATAGTGTCCGGAGGACTCCTCTCCTCTCCTGGGGTGGGTATTGGGAGACATGCCGCTCTGCAGCAGCCTCTGGTAGAGACTGGGGGCAACACAGTAGTGTGCCGCTTACAGGGGCGAGGTGACGGCGGACATCTGCTGAGGGACCGCCCTCGGCCGAACGTCAATGCACCTCAGGAGTGTAACTAAGGTGGAAAACCTCGGAGCTTTGGGAGGCAATGGTGGGGACTCGAGTGGTGGTAGCTCACACACCAAATGCCGGTCCCAATCTGACTCTCCATGGCCCCGCCTCTCCCGTTCTCCCTGCACGGGGTGGGGGGGTGTGTGTGTGCACCAAGCACCGGATTCCTCGGTCAGTGGAGGGGCATGGCAGGCGGTAGATGCGACACCGAGGGAATCCCGCTGGAGAGATACCCAGTAAGTATCAGTAATCGGAGGGAAATAAAGTTAGAAAAAAACAAAACAAGATAGCAGTGCAGACAGAGCAGAGCAAGCGGTTGGGAACTGCTACGATGTCAGTGCTGCTCGGTGTAAAAGGGGCTTCTGAGAAAAAGTGGATGAACGAGCAACTAACGCTTGAGTGGAAGGAGTGTGGGTAGCATTACTTTTGAACAGAGACTATTTCTCTGGGAAGCCTTCAGGTGTCACATCTCACCCACTGTCAAAAAGGCTGCCAAGGAAAGGCAAATAAATAAATAAATAAATAAAAAGCGACTGTCACTATACTTGGTGGATGCACAAATTTATTGCAGCCTGCACTGCATTACTCCCAGCCTTGCTTGCAAAAAGGTAAGCACCCAAGGAACCAACTGTACAAAGTAAAAAGGGCAACCTGAGAAGAAAAAGAGCACTGCACAAGCCACAGAATCAAGAGCCACAATAAATAAAATATAGTGCACAAAATACATTTATTGAAGTGAAGCAGCTGCCAAACACAATACGTCTGCAGTGACCTACAGCTTGAGAGGCCTAACGTTTCAAGTGTAGCATGATGCTTTATCATTTACTTCCAGGCCCAGCACTACCAAGTTCCGGATCAGCGAAATGATAGTCTGAGACAATTCACAGTTGTCTTTTTTTTTTTTTTAAATAGTCCTATTTTTAGTTTAGTACGTTGTCCAGCATTCGAACACACAGCTATGAAAAGAGAAGATCACTGCACTAAATCGCACTGCAGCCAAACTCCATGGTGTAACCCTGAGCAAGTAACACGACCACCCTGTGCTTCAGTTTTCCCCAGTTGTAAGCTGTGGGGGAAGACCCCCCCCCACCCCCACCCAACAAGATGCTGCAGCTTAGTGGGAAAGCCGCTGGAAGTAATCATCAAAGAGCAGATTATGGACTTCCTGTATGAAAACAGACTCCTGGACAGTAAACAGCATGGGTTTCCCAGGGGAAAGACTGTGTCAAACCAGTATGGTTACCAGATTCTGGGATGCCAAAAAGAGGATACTTTCTAAGGTCTCCCCCCACCCCCCGCCATGCGCAGTATGGATTGCAAACACTGCCCTGCACCCTCAAGTCAGTGGTGGCACGACAGCCAGCCTCCCAGTCCCACCCTCGCACTGCTTCACCTTCTCAGATTGCGCTCGGAGGCAGCAGTTAATGTATGTCTCAGACTGGGACTTGACAGCAGTAAGACAAGGGATCCAATAGATCATCATCATCATCATCATCATATGTCGGAACAACAACAAAAAAATGCACCAACTCAGCATCAACCTTTTAAGTTCCCCCTGCCCAATACATTTGAGCAGCAAAGCCCAACACTCTGTGTTTCAAAGTTTCCCCTGAGATGACTCTGGATCTGTAAGAAACCAACTCCTGTCCCCTTAGAGAACTTTAGTACTTGCTATACAACTTACTGAACTCCAGATGCCACAAGTTTGCTCTTTACTGTTCTAAGTGGGACACAATCAAACATGGTCACATAACCATACATTTCAAAAGGATATCCAACCACTTTAATGACATTATAACAATTCAAGGGTGCAGATGGCTTCACTCCAGAAGCTGCAACATTCTGAACATTTTTAGTATGGTATGTGGGACAAGCCGTCAGCTATATGGAGTTAAAACACTGTCCCATGGGGCAGCATAACAAATGTTTGCAAAATACTTTTAGAGTTGGTATGACCATCACATTGTGCATTATTATGTTTTACTACAATGTATAACAAAGTCATGGAGAATCCTGTTTGGAATGTGCAGGTCTGCTTCCAGACCAAACACTAAAATAAGAGCACATAACCCTCCTTATCCAAGTCTTTGATACTGCTTCTCAGCATAAAACTTTCCATATTCTCCTCGCCAACAGCACTCCCCACTTATCTCAAGACTTTCTTTTGCAGTTAATATAGGTGAATAATAAGAATGGTCTGGACCACGGGATCTTCGATCAACTTGCAGTAATAAATTGCCACTGTTCTCCGCTCAAACTGTCACACTCCACACTCAGACCGGTTATATGAGATTGCAGCTGCTGCATGTCTCATGGTTGTCAGGCTCAGGTGGATTGTATTTGCCGGGGGGGGGGGTGTCTGGTCTGGGAGTCTCGGGATCAGGAAGTTACAACAACCTTCCACCGTGTTCTGCACTGACTAGACTGTCAAATCCCATGCATGGGTGAATGCTCTGTCATGCGTAGATTAGACTGGATAGACCACGCATGAGCATATCTCCCCCACAGTGCAGGACTTGCATGTTCGAAATGGTTGCTTGGCAACAAACAACAATCACAGTGCCACGCCCAAAACAGCACTTTTAGGAAAATCTGCCTGGATGAAATTTCACTGCTTAAAAACAGGACATGTCTGGGTAAAACCAGACATCTGGGAACACTGTCTTTGATACAATGGGCGCACACGAATAAGAACCAGGCAGTTGACACCCTATACCTCAACTTTATCAAGACCTCCAATTTGTGTTTCACAGATGACTTGTACCAGAAACAGGACTAGGGAAAAATTAACTAGGTGGATTGGAAACTGGTTGTCAGACAAGACCCAGAGTTGTCCTCAATAGCAAAATCTCACATGCCACCAAGGATAAACATGGGGAGCCCCAAGGATTCGCTGGCACTGTGTTGTACAAGTGTATTTCAGAGGCATAGGCAAACCAGGAGAAGTTCAACAAACATAGAAACATAGAATTTGACGGCAAATAAGGACCACTTGGCCCACCTAGTCTGCCCATTTCCGAGGCTTAACGGATAAGCTGCAGATCTTAGTTAACCAACAGCCTACTTCTTCCTAGCCCCCACTAGAATTGCCTTATGTCTGTCCCATGCATTCTTGAATTCCCGCACTGTTTTTGACTCTACGACCTCCTCAGGAAGGCTGTTGCATGTATCCACAACCCTCTCTGTGAAGAAATACTTCCTCACATTACCTCTGAGCCGTCCCCCCTCTATCCTCAAATTGTGCCCCCTTATTTTTGCACATCTCTTTTTCTGAAAGATGCTACCCTCTTGGACTTTGTTGATTCCTTGAGGTATTTTAAAGTTTCTATCATGTCCCCCTCTCCCTCCTTTCCTTGAGGCTATACATCTTTAGTTTCTTTAGTCTTTCTTCATATGTCTTCTGATGCAGACCCTGCATCATTTGGTTCCCTCCTCTGGACAGCCTCCACCCTGTCTATGTCTTTCTTGGAGGTGGGGTCTCCAGAACTGTACATAGTACTCCAGATGTGGTCTTACAAACTGTCTGTACAGAGGGCCAACAACTTCCTGTTTTCTACTAGTGATGCCTCTCCCTATGCATCCCAGTATCCCCAAGCCCTCCTTACTGCCCTATCACACTGATGGCCCACTTTTAGGTCATCTGATATAACTACCCCCAGGTCCCTTTCCAGTTTTGTTGTTGTCAGTATCTAACCCACATTGTGTACTCTTCCCCTGGGTTTTGTTTCCCATGTGCATTACTTTGCACTTCTTTGCACTGAATCTAAGCTGCCATACATTTGACCATTCCTCCAACCTTGCCAAGTCCCTTTTCATCCTTTCCATCCCACCTTGTGTATCAACCCTGTTGCAGATCTTTGTGTCATCTGCAAAGAGACATACATTCCCTTCCAGTCCCTCTGCAATGTCACTTATAAAGACATTAAAAACCCCAGTACTGAACCCTGCGGTACCCCACTAGTAACCCTCCTTTCTTCACTGTGGACTCCATTTACTATTACCCACTGTGCCCTGTTATCCAACCAGTGTTTTACCCAGGCTACCACCCTGGGACCCACTCCCAGGCTGGCTAATTTGTTTATTAATCTTTTGTGCGGGGCTGTGTCAAATACCTTGCTAAAGTCTAGGTAGGCCATGTCCACAGCCCCCTCCCTGGTCTACTGCTTTGGCCACACAGTCAAAGAAATCAAATAGATTTGTCTGGCATGACGTTCCCACTGTGAATCCATGCTGCCTTAGGTCCTATGCCCCACTGGCCTCTAGGTACTCAACAATTCTTTCCTTCAGAAGTGATTCCATCATTTTCCCTACTACTAAGGTTAAACTGACAGGTCTGTAGTTTCCTGCCACTGTCGTGCTCCCACTTTTGTGAAGGGGAATCACATCTGCCCTCCTCCAGTCCTCAGGTACCACATCATCCTCCCATGATTTATTAAAAGGGGTAGTCAGTGGTGTTACTAATTCTTTACTTAGTTCTTTTAGAATTCTGGGGTGAATCCCATCAGGCCCCACTGCTTTATCCACCTTCAGTTTTAAGAGTTCTTTCAGAACCTTTTCTTCTGTGAAAGGACTAATATCAACCCCCCTATCCAGAGTGCTTCTATTGACTGGATTAGGTATTTCCCCTGCTTTTCCATTGTGAATACTGACCAGAAGTATTCGTTCAGTATCCCTGCTTTTTCACTGTCACTCTCTGCCCAACCACCTTACTCTTTGTTCAGCCTCAGTATCCCTGCCTTAGTCTTTCTTAGCTCCTAAGTGTACCTATAAAGGTTTTATCCCCATTCCTACAGGTTGGCTATCTTTTCCTCGGTTTGGGTTTTGCTATTCTGACTGCCTTACCGCTTCCTTCTGCTTTAACTGGTATAGTTCTCTGTCCTGCTCCTTCTGTGTTTCCTTATACTTCCTGAATGCTACCTTTTCTCCCTTACCTTCCCCGCCACTTCTTTTGAGAACCATAGTGGTTTTTTCTTTCGTTTTGATTTTTTTATCTGCTTCACACAAAGGCTTGTTGCCTCTGTGATGGCAGTTTTGATGTTTCCCCATTGTTGCTCCACCCCACCTTCTTTCTGTTTGCTAGTGCTTTTCTGAGGCACTCTCCCATTTTGACAAAATCAGCCCTCTTGAAGTCCAGTACCTTCACTTGTGTGGCTTGACTCTACAGTTAAGTTTATCGTGAACCTACGCCGTCCAGAAACAATCACCTACAACTCTTACCCTCCACCCTGGGGAGTGCCTTCTTTCCTTTCAGACAACTGTTTCACAACGGCTAAGTAACAGGTCTAGTCACAACTGACTGCAAATATCTCCCCAGCTACAGTTCCTCCCCGGCAAATTAAAGTTAAAACTAAGAAAAGTCCACCCCAAAAACAGAATCAATAGTTACTTACACAGGTCCAGAAAGTAATAATTCAGTTCAGTGACCAAGTGATTCAAGGAAGCTGTGGCTGCTTTCTCACTCTCTCTGTCTCAGTCTCAACAGCCAGCAGCTGGTCAAGGCAAAGCGCCAGGGCACACTGACTCTGTGGAGGAGCACTCTGCTCCTAGTGTTTGTATTTTACTTGACAAAATGAAACGAGTCAGATTTTTGCAACTGACTGAATCTGTTTGGTTTATACTTCTCAGCAGCACCAGTTAAGTTCCTGACTCTGGGATGTGGGTACAATTTGTCTAATGTTGTATATTTGTGGTGTTGTAGCCCCCTGTATCCCGCACCCTGCCCTGGTGCTGAGCGCAGCACCATTTGTCTTTCATTGATTCTCACGGTCAAACCCCTGTGCTCCAAACTGCTAACGTCGCTTGACACCCAAGCAGCTGTAACTATTTCAACAATGTAAATATATACATTTGCAAATCAAGTAATCACAAGTTTCACATAAAGATTCACACGTATTTATTAACCACAGAGAAGCAAGAGAAACAAGAAAGATTAGAAACAGCAAGTGAAGGAAGGGAGATGATGGGGGAAATTGTGGAATCATACAAATGGCCAATTCCTAGGTGTCACAAGGAAAATCAGACTGCACAATCAGAAAGGTAAGAGACAGACAAGTGGCAGAATACGAAAGCCAGAAAAATAGATAGTTGCTTTTAACTCTCTCTGTATAACAAATATGATGGGGTCTTATCCCAACCCAGTCACACACTAGTGCTGTTTGATGGTATTTAATATGTATATGGGTGTGGCTTGTATGGCAAAGTGAGTGAATTTGCATATAACACAAAACTCTGCAGAGTGGTGGACACTGATCGGGGGCAAACAAAACGAAGGGAGATATGAACAGTAGCCTGGAGCATGGCAGTTCAAATTAAATGGAGGTAGTGGTGGTGGGTGATCTGAACCTGCCCGATACTGACTGGGATGTTCCAGCTGCCAGAACCACTAGAAGTTGGGCCCTGATGGATCAATTCCAGAGCTGTATGATGGTGCAGCTGGTTTAACAACCCACCAGGCAGGCTGCCATTCTCGATGTGGTGCCCACCAACTCAGAGGAGGTAGGAACTGTGCAAATATGGGAGCCACTAGGATGCAGCGACCATAACACTGTTTGGTTCAAGCTGGCCCTTGGGTCCAGAAAGCCCTAATTGAGGACTGAGCTACCGGATTTCAGAAATGCAGACTGCAACAGGATGAGGGAGTTGGTCCGGGACAAATTAGTCAGGGTAGACAGCATTGGAAGTGTGGAGGAGAGATGGGGGTGCCATTCTTGAAGCATCTAAGGTATGCATGAGAATAGTAACCAAAAGAAACAGGTACAACAGATTGATATGGTTCACTGAAAAGGTCAGGAGGCAGTGAAGGAGGGAGAGAAAAGGCCTTCACCAGGTACAAAGAAATGCAGGAAGAGGAAGAATTGAGACAATACCAACCAAGAACCAAAGAAATAAACAGGGCTGTCTGGGAGGGGAAAGCAGACACTGAGCTGCATATTGCTAAGGCGGTCAGGAGTGGGGAAAAGCAGTTCTTCTGGTATATTAGAAGAAAAGACGGGGGGAATTGTTAGGCTATCTGAGGGAGGTAGGGTAATAGAGGAGGATGTGCAAAAAGGCAGCCATCCTTAATGATTACTTTTGCTCTGTCTTCACAAGGTAAACAACAAAACCCTGCCAAAGAGTGGCATTAAAGAGGTCATAAAGCAGGTCCCAGAGATGAGACAGCCAGTATTTATCAGTGAAAGGGTCTGGAAAGGGCAAGCAGCCCAAAAGATGGATAAGGCCCTGGGGAATCATGGGATGCAACAGAGGGTACTCAAGGATCTGGTCAAGTCTCTGGTAGGGATATTCAACAGCTTCTTAAAGACATGGTTGGCCCGGTGGCGCTGAGGGTTGAGGCGCTGGACACCACACCAGCCACCCGGGTTCAGGAACGAACCTAGGTTATTGGGGGGATTCGGGAGATGGATTGAGTGACCGCAGGGCAGCTCCCGAGTCTGGTGTTGGTCTCTGGGGAGGGAGGGAAAGTCGACGCCCCTTCGCCCATCACTGGAAGGGAGGGGGCAACCAGTGGGAGATTATCGGGAGGGTCAGGTGCGGGTGATTCAGGGACTGGAGAACAAGCTTCTCTGAGTGAGGGGATGGAACTACCTGCCAGCTCCGCCAAGGAGGGGCATAAAATGTAAACAGGAAAAGTAAAAAGACATGGTAGTTCCGAGAGACTGCAAGGTAGCAGACATACTTCCACTCCATGGGGAAAAGGGGGCAGCGTGCAGGGGAGCAAGTGGAGAACTACAGACTTGTCAGTCTTACCTCTCTGTTATGAGTAAACTGATAAGAGTCACTGGTCAAAGAGGATTTTGTGGACTACCTGGAAATCAAAAGTCTCCAGGATAGTAATCCACATGAGTTTGTGTCAGGGAGATCTTGTAAGACCAACCTGACAGTATTCTTTGACTGGGTGACCACAGTACTGGATAGGGACCACGCCGTTGAGTTACTCGACTTCAGCAAGGCTTTTGACTGGGGGCCTTACAGAAGATTGTTGAACAAGATGCAGGATGGTTAAAGAAGAGGCAAAAGAGAGCTATGATTAATGGTGTCAATTCAGAAGAGAGGGAGGTTTCAAGTCGGGTGCCACAGGGATCCATGCTGGATCCTGTCTTCTTCAATGTTTATCAGCGACACTGGAAGAGGAATCCAGGGCAGTCTGAGTCTCTTTCCAACGACACTAGCTCTGTGGTAGGCTAGATAATGATGAGTGAATTAGGGAGATGCAGAGTGACCTGCAAAGACTAGAGAAGTGGTCTAACATTTGGCACTTGAAATTCAATGCCAAAAAGTGCAAGATGATGCACCGAGAGAACAAGAACCCAAGGACTAAGTACTGCATAGGAGGGGTAAAGCTGAGCAGTACAGCTGAGGAAGGCAACCTGGGGAGTCATCATTAGCGACTGCCTTAAATAATCAAGTCAATGCAGCAAAGCCTATAGTAAGGCAAACAGGATGCTGGAATGTATTGGCAAGGGTTCTTGACAGTAGAAGAAAGGAAGTATTATTACCACTTTATAGATCACTGGTGAGACAGCATCTGGAGTACTGTGCCCACTTTTGGAGTCCTAACCTCAGAAAAAATAATGAAGGGTGACCAGGATGATTCATGGCCAGCAGGGCAGGTTTTACGAGGATCAGTTCAAGGCACTGAACATGTACTCTCTGGAGACCAAATGAGAGAGGGGTGACATGATAGAGACAATCAAGTTCCTGAGAGGAATCAACAAGGTGAACTGTGAAGAAGTATTTAGTATGAGTAACAGTTCAAGAACATCAAGGTATGAGTGGAAACTGATGGGAGGAGGTTCATGAGGGATATGAGAAAATGTTGTTTTACAGAAAGGGTAGTGGGACCAAAAATGGTTTTAAGCATGGCTGGGACAAAGTGAAGGGTATAGTGGTAACTCAGGACAGTGGTAGTTGGCAGGGCAATAGAGGAGTAGACAGTGATGGCAAATACCCTGCATGGATAACAAATCCAGGGTTTGATAGGGAACTGCAGGCAGACTGGATGGATCATTGGTCTTTTTCTGCCATCACTGTGTTTCTATGGAACAGACTACCCAGAGAAGTAATTAATGCTAGCAGTATCTCTGAGATTAAAACTCTATAGGATAGCTACAGAGGGGAAACTAGAAACAAGCATGAGATAAAGGAAACTCTGAAAAGTTCAAGTAATCATAGGTAGATTCCAGCCCCTGACCAGGCTGCCGGGTCTATTCTGCGGCGCGGCCGCGGCTCCTGAAGATAGCCACCTAAGTCGCCACCACCTGCCCGCCTTACAGCTCCAGTCACTTGGGATTCCAGCCCCTGACCGGACCGCCGGGTCTATATCTTCAGGAGCCACGGCCGCGCCGAAGAAGTTGTCCAAGCCGCCACCACCTGCCCACCTTACAGCTCCAGCCACTCGGGGTTAGATTCCTGCCTGGGGTTGGGGAAGCGCGGGCAGCTACCATTGGTCTAACGTTTTCTGCCTTGCTCCCCGATTGGACGCCCGCTGCATACACTGCTCCTGATTGGCTCCTGTCTCTCTCTCTCTGCCTTTTGCTCTGCTTGCTGGGCTCTGCGCCCATAGAAATGCATTGGACTTTGCCGGAATTTTTCGCCCCCCCACCCACCTTACATTTTTACACCTAAACCCACCCCTCCTCTTTCTCCCTCAGCCCATTCGTTCACCAGCTCTGGTCCTTCCGCCAACCCTTCCCATTTTAGCCCCACACATTGCCTGCCTTTTCTAAACTTCTTCTCCTCCTTCCTAGTAACTTTCTCCACTGTCCTCTGATCTCCCTCAAACTGTTCTGACTGGCCTCCCCCTCCCCACCCCTGACAACTTAATGCCTACCACCGTGGCCACTCTCCTCCCTTCTTCCTACTCTCCTTCTTCTCCATGTTATGCCCCATCTTCTCCCTTCCTCGTCCCTGCCTCCCTGCCCCTCCCCGATCTCCTGCCCAGGCACAACCTTCTGCTCAAGGAACTCTCCACTTCTTGTCTCATTTTCCTTGTAGCCGCCTATGATCAATAACTGGCTACTGCTAGAGAAACAAAGCCCTGTGGGCCTGCCTGCCTATCCTTGCTACAACAGATTGCATCACCTGGCTGCTATCGACTGGAACCCGCCTACGACTCAATCAGCAAACAACGTCTTAAATTAGGCCTTAAGGAACTACGCCTTTACTCCTTAAAACTGCTTCTCCTCATCCTACTGATCTCAGGCAATGTTCACCTGAACCCTGGACCATGCAGCCCAAATTTCAAAACAACTACCGGTGCTCTTCTCCTAGCAACCCTAAACATCTGTAGCCTACTGTCGAAGTTCGACGCACTTCAAACCTTCGTTAAGCATCACAATTCTGACATCCTAGCTGTGGTGGAAACCTGGCTGATGCCAAAAGTACCTGACCCTACGATAACCCTCCAAGGCTACAACATTTTTAGACTGGATTGAGTCTTTAAGAAGGGTGGGGGCTGTGCTGTCTATGTCAAAGACACCTTAATGGCTCACTCCTTTGATACACAGATGCCTGAGTCCTCGACCCAGAGCCTACCCATCAAACTACTCCTTGGTCCTAATCACAAAGTGCTCCAAATCGTCACAGTTTACATTCCACCCGGGGACCAAGCCAACGGCCTTAACGATGTCCTCAAGTTCATCAACTCCCAAACTCCTGACTTCGAACTTATCCTCCTAGGAGATTTTAACAAATTGGCACGGATCCAATGTAGATGCTCATAAAGATGCCACAGCTGCTGCCAACCTCACACAGATGGTCTACACCCCTACTAGAACAAATTACAAGACCGGCACTAGCACCCTATTGGACTGGGTTCTTACAATTCACCCATCTCAGATCTCTCGTACCTCCGTTCTCCCAGACTCCCTCAGTAACCACTCCCCAGTCATTTGCGAATGGTCCAACAAATTTCTCAAGCCACCTCCCACTATCATACAAAGTAGAGTCCTCCCTTGTGAGAAGCTCTCCCATTTCAAACAATACCTGAGTCAACAAGACTGGCAACCCATCTACAATGCTACAGACGTCAATGTTGCCCTTGACCTCTTGATTGCCACCTTTAACAAGGCCTGTGACCTCTTTGCACCTGCTAAAAAACGTGAAGTCAAAATACTCAGCAACCCCTGGATAAACTCCAAGCTACTCTCTCAACTGAAAGCTAGGGACCACCTCTGGGCAGTGGTCAAAGCCACAGGCAAGCCATCAGACATTCAAAACTACAAACAAGCCCGGAATGCCTGTACCAAAGCCATCCAGCTTACAAAAACTTCCTACTATAATGATGCTCTCACAAACACCTGGGGCAATGGTGGTGCTTTCTGGGACAACAACAAGAAAATCACAGGAAAACAACCCAAAAATAAAAAAAAACCCAGCCATGCTGATTGCTGACGTTGTCACTACACTTGACCCCATGTCAATTGCTAACACCTTTAACGCAACATTCACTGACCTTAGTGCCATCCTCCCCTGATTTCTTTAATGACGACACCTGTTCCACAAATGCCCATGTTTCCCTGGCTAACACCCCCAACTTCTACTTTCAGCAGATCAACTTGTGTAACGCACGATGATACATCACAGCTGCCATCTCAAAATCCATTGCAAGTGGTGATAACCTTGACCTCAAGTTACTTTTGTTTACTCTTGAGGAAGTTCTATGTCCCTTAACCAAAATCATGAATCTCTCTCTCCGCTCCAGTCAATTCCCGGACAGATGGAAAGTTGCTACTGTCTCTCCAGTTCACAAAAGTGGTGATAAGACTAGCCATGCTAACTATCGCCCAATTTCTATTCTGCACCCTTTCTCCAAGGCACTTGAACGTACCGTAGCAGACCAGCTAACCTACCATCACGTCAAATACAATCTATTGTGTGATCAACAGCATGGGTTCAGAAAGGGACACAGTACCTCCACTGCCCTTCTTGAATTCACTGGTGCTGTACATAGTTCCCTAGACAAGGGCCTTTTCACTGGCGCTGTTTACGTCGACCTCTCCAAGGCTTCTGATAACGTTTACCATCGGCTACTGGTCAACCAACTCCTAAATATTGGACTCTTTCCAGACGCAGCACACTGGCTCAAAAGCTACCTGGAAAACCGCACACAAAGGGCAAAAATTGGCAATACTCTCTCTGAAGCCTTACCAGCTCACTCTGGTGTTCCACAAGGTTCTATACTTGGCCCGCTACTTTTCAGCCCATTTCTCAATTCCTTGCCACAATCTTCCACAGAGAAAATCATCCTCTATGCAGACGATGCAGTCATCTTCTCATCTCACAGGGACCTCTTGTCATTGCAACAAAATCTCTGGGTTGGTTTTAGTGCCATTGAGAAGTGGTTCTCTAATCACAAGCTCATCCTTAACCAAAAGAAAACCAAGTCTATGCTTTTCTGCAGCACTCACAATAGACACAAGCTTCACCACCTAACTATCTCCACCAGGCAAGGGAATATCCTCGAACAGGTCCATTCCTTCAAATACCTCAGGATACTGCTTGACACCAGCCTCTCCTACACGGCACATGTCGAAAGCGTGGCTAAAGCAGCTAATACCTCCTCACCAGGCACAGACATCATCTCACACCCCAAGCTCTGAAGCTTGCTGTTCAGAGTTCCGTGGTCTCGATTATTGATTACGGCCTCATCTATGGCTCTGCCACTAGGTCTACCCTCAGACGCATCTCAACAGCTCTCAATAAGTCATGTCGGCTAGTCAATGGGGCACATCGACTTACACATACCTGTAACCTGTATGCACAAACCCGCTGGCTCCAACTCTCTAATCACATAAAGTTCCTAACCTGCACAATGGCAAGGAAAATCAGCCTTGGCCTTGCACCACCAGGAGTCACTGCCTTGCTCCACAACAGCAGAAACAACCTGCAGATCACCAGGGGGTCTAAAACTCAATTCTTTCAAATCCCCTGCTGCCGCACTGCTCAGGGTCAACATGCATTCACCCATACGGCTCCACTTTGGCTAAATAACCTTAACCCTGACATCTCCTCAGCTCCTACCCTTGGTACCTTCAAAAATCGTCTACAGCTTCATCTTATTGCCTTGAGCTCCTGAGACTGCTACACTTATGCCTGAGCTGACATGTACAGTCGCTGATACCACCACATCTTCCCCCCCTCCCTGGAGCTCGTAGTCCACTTGCACTTATTATTCCTATCTGCCCCCTCCACCTACCCTTCCCTCCTTCTCTCTCCTCCATCCCCCCGCCCCTGCTTCCATTCACCCATGTTTCCTTTACCCCTTACCTCCCTTCTGACAACTGCCTCTGGCTGCATCTTTGTGTCCCCTCCCTTCGTTTTCCTCCTTGATCGCTGTTCTTTGCGCCTCTTTACTGAGGCCTCACTGTTATTCCACTGGTCCCCCACTTGACTCCGTACCTGAGAGTTCTATGGTCCTATCTCCAATTCGAAATGTTGTTGTACCATGTCTATATTGATCCTGCCTCTAATCACCATATATTGTTATACTGTGACTATTGTTCTCCTATTTTGTTGTGTGTCAACCCTGTTTTGTATTTGCCTCTGATGTGGAACCTTTGTAAAAGGGCCTTGGCTCAAAGGTCTTTGTAATCCTAGATTTCAATAAATAAATACAAATAAAGAAACAACATGGTTGACTGCATGGACTTTTGCCTCTATCTTTCTACACCATCTATGTATCAGTTAGTCAAGTAATTAAAAAAAAAAAAACCTTTCCCACTCAAAACAAAAAACTGTATTGTACAATTTGGCACCTACAACCCCCACCCCAAAAAAATTATACAATTTGGCACATGCAACCCCCTTTCCTCCTCCAAAAAAATAAAACCAACTGCGTTGCTCTATGATGTGGCTCAGTGCTGGCGGTCCAAAGATGGATATTCCAAGGTCACGTGCAAACTGCTGTATCTGCCCCCCTCTGCTTGGGCAGATGTACTTCTGGCACTTGCTAGGAACCAAACTGGGGACCCGGAGTCCTTAAGACACCAGCTCTATCCAGTTGGCTAAAGGGAAATTAAATTGCCCCCTGCTTGGAAATTAGAGCTCTCTTTTGACTTTCACACTTGCCATTTCTTATGGCCCGCCACTAGGAGCCACTAGCTGTAACATCAACTCAGCACTATTTTATTTATCACTTTCACTACCAGGTGACACTACTTTCACAGACCCCCCCCCCCAATATACAACACTACTTCCCTATCTTTTTTAATGGTAAAGCAACCCAGATCCTCATCACCACTACCAGCTTAGTTAGCTTTAGCTGACCAGGAAAAGAAGGCTAGACAATACTGCTTATTTTCAGCCTCGTCCCTGGGATGTATGGGGAATACAGATGCAAACCAACTGAAGCTGAACCAGATTACGCTGTTGGTTGGTAGTATTTTAGTGAATGGGGGAATCTAGCTTGGACATTTTCCTACTCTTTTCAGTAAGTGTGTGACATCAGAGTGGGTGGCTCCCTGGTAGACTACTAGCTAGAAAAATTTCAAAGTGGTCCTGGCGCTTAGTGGCTATAGTCCCATAGGTGAGGTCTGCTGAGATACCCTCGAAGTAAGATCTGTATGTCTCATGGATATGAGGGTGGTGTGAGACGTCTGATGTGCGCGGGTGGAGGAAAAGGTTATTCTATTAATATAAGAAAGTGAAATAGACAAACTTCACTGGTAATGTGGGTGCTGCAGCATGGTGGGTGTACACTGCTTTAAAGGGTATGGGTGGCAGAACTGGGTGTGCACAGTATGCCACAGTGAGTGGGGGGCTGGGTTCTTCATTTTGAAAGGCTTTCTTAAAAAGCAAAAAAGGAACATTTTGCATAGTTTTTGCAGACACAGTACTACTTTACAGGACGAAAACTATGCACAGTATCACTTCACTGACACTTTCACCAGTGACATACCACTACACGTAGCCTCTGCCAGGTGAAGTGCAGCTCTGACGAAGAGAAGTCAGGAGAACTTTGCTAAGTTCTTTGCAGAGAGAATTTCCCTCTCCTTACCTATCTCTATATGACACCAGAAAAAATGTGTCACGCTGTGGCCAGGGCCCCAAATAATATATGCAAACATCAAGTCCAGTCACAGATTATCGAGGAGCCTGCACTAAATCCACTTTTTTGGATCTCGACTTATTCCATTCTAAGGTGAATTGTGATGAAATAGCAAGAAGCCATTTGTGAAGGTACCAAACAGAGTCCAAAACTGAAACAAAACTTCGAGTAAGATCACTAAAAATCCTGTACTCCAGCAGATTCGTAAAAACTAGCAGGAGCTGTGAAGGAGTCCTGTTCCATCCAGTGGAAGAAAAGATCTGAGTGCAACGAGAGTGAAGCCGCATGATCAGATGGTTAGTTGGGTGGTAGGAGTCATTCTGTTTGAAGACCGTTCATGTGATCAATATGTTCAGTGGAAAACTGATTAAAGAAGAACAGTGAGCACTAACTGCCCCGCACCCATGTGTGGGACTGGTCCCAATTTGCACTTTGCCTACAATTTTTTTTTTCAACTTACTGTTTATTGTATCCGGCTGATTCTGTTGAGTTCCAAGCTGTCATTTTCTGTAACTTCAAATTCTAGAATCCCCTCTCACTGACATCAGAGGAGGGCTGCAGCAGTGGGAAAGTCAATAGCCTGAGTGCATATTAGATATTTTATAAGCTCAGATCAGATATCTGCCAGTCCGGCTGTTCTCCTAGAGATAAGTCTGTGACTGTACTTAGCCATCAAAGGACAGCGAGACTAGCAAACAAAAGATCAGAGCTTATAAAATCTCTAGCAAAAAAAAGTTCCTCTATGGGTACCCTCGGGTGGGTTCACAAGTCCTCCTTAGTTTACTTCGGGGGCTGATTAAGACACTCTTTAACCAAGTAAAACAGCTGCAGCAAATATCCAGACTCCAAAGAGTTCTTTTTCACTCTTCAGTGCTTTATTTTCATGTATTCAGCTCAAAAGGTACCACATACTGGCATACCCTAGGTTTCACCCTTAAAAGGGCTGTAGTACTTTGTTTAAATGATTCAGCGTTCTATTCAGTCAGTAACAGTGGCTGCATTTCCTGCCTGCACCTTTTGGTAAAGCTTACACATGGTCATTTTAAAGGTGAATACAAGAATTACAAAATGGTACTGGAAAATCGTCAAACATGATTGACTGAAGTGTGTCATATGACCATGCATTAAATCTCTATAAACGCATGGTCAGGTGCCAAATCTCAAATTTCTCCCAAGATAAACTACGAAGTGTAGTAAGCCCCTCCAGAGTGTGCAGCATAGGATTTTAATGCACGTCCTAGGGAGGTAAGGACACTCAGCTTCTGGCCTCCTGCCTTATTATACCCCTGGTGAGTGCATTAAAATCCTATAATGCACACCCTATTGTGGTTTATTAGTTACATAAAGCACTGAAGAGTGAAAAATAACTACCTGGGGTCTGGCTCATTTGTTGCAGCTATTTTACTTACATGCACTGCAGACTACTGAACCAACTACTGCTGCAGCCCTGCTCTGATGTCCAGTATTCCTAATTTGTGTATCTCATGTACTCCAGCATTGCATTTGTGTTACCTCTCCCCCAGAGCGCACCCGGAAACGAGCCTTGGCTCAGTGTGCCTTTCCGGTTATCAAATTATTTTTTTATTTTATTTTTAGTCTTTGGCAACCGGGTAAGGCCTACTAGGCACAAGTGCCTGTTTTCAAGGATGACCTGGGAGCACTGGGCAGTTAAGTGACTTACTCAGAGTCGCACAGTATGCAAGTGGAGGCTGTGAGAATCAAACCCAGGCGTGGTCTGCTGGATGTACCAAGCTCGTTCACAGCTCGTTACTCTAACCTCTAGGCTATACTGCGAACTCATTAATTAAAAAATAATCAAAGTGCAGACTATTCCCTGTCCCCTGTACTTGAGCAGATATGGCTCCAGTAGTGGCAGAAGAGGGGAATGTGCACACCTATCAATGGCAGCATCTTCTTCAACAATATTGAGAGCGACAATCTAATACACAAACCAACTGTCATTTTGCCCTAACCCTAAATGGCAGGCTGTCGCCTGTAAGGATGCTGGTGGGATCACAGCAAGGAGGAAATGCACAGAGAAATGGTGCAGCATGATGCCAGTTTGGCCATACTGTAAGCTTGCTGTTACCACAGGAGGGGCCCCCACTACTGCGTTGGATCAGGGAAGGAAGAGGCAGCACAGCCATAAGGATGTCCAGAATGTCCCGGTGTTGGGGCAGGGGGTGGATACCGGCCGGGGGGAGAAAATAATCAGAAACAAATAGGTGGATTGGGGGTTAATAGTGCATTTCTTTAAGCCTGGCCCAGAGGTTAAGGGGGACCACCTATTGCAGTGCACTCATGCAAACACACTGATATACAAACATTAATGAATGCATGCGCACACACATAGTTGCATGCACACAAATGAAAAAGCAAGTCTAAACAAACAAACAAAAAAAGCCTGGTTTCTTGTTAAATGCCATGCAGGCACACCAATTTCAGCGTAACAGTTTAGTCCACAAATCCTGAGACATGCTGCAATAAGGCAAAGTGCCTCGATGGCCGATTACTCAAAATGACTGCGTGTAGCTTTACCACCAATCACGGTGAAAGGTCCTACATCAACTGCTTCGGCCCCGTAGTACTTTCATGTTGTATTAATTAAGGCTCCATTTAGCTGAAGTGCACATACATACTAAAATCAATATTTAGAGATTTTCATGTGCGTTTTTGGCATTTAATGGAACATGGCAGGTTATCCCACTCCGTGGGAAAGGTATCACTTAAATGTATACAGAGCAACTGCAGTCAGGTGGGGGAAGGGAGGGATTGGGGACCAGGGTTTCTTTTGGCACTCCTCCTGCTCTCTCTACCACCTATTCAACCAAGGACACCATATCTTTTACTCTCGGGTTTTAAATTCAGTCTAAGATCATCCATTAGTTAGTTCTTTAACACTGTCACAGTGAGAATCGCCTAAGCTATGGGAAATAACCTCAAGCCTCCCCACAGAAAAAAACCAAAAATCATAAAACACTCTGCAGAGTACACTAGAAATAAAATGAAGTGCCTTTGAATAAATGGTTCAGTTTCTTTAGCAGACATGAGTCACATTTATTATGTCCCAACTTTTCATACATGCCAAACCTAAAATTTCAATAACTGGTACAGTACACGGACAGGCTTGTGTGAGCCTCACCTGGAACAGGTTGGGCCTCTCACTGGAAGGCTGGACTGTCAGATTATAAAAAGGATTAAGGAACTGCGTCCTATGATTCACTGACATGTTTCACAGGACTATGCATCAATTCCTTTCACAGGACTAGCTGTGTAAACAAACTTCTGTATCTTACAGTAGACTCCCAGGAGTTTAGGCTCTCCTGTAGATCTACTAGGCCTCAAACGATTAATTCCAGCAGCCTTGCAACTTTAGGTCAGCTGCTTGGGATGGAAGAGTCTAAAGCCTCGTTTACACAGTCAGGTTTGCAGCGCATCAACCTGCGTGCACCAGTTGATGCACTGCAAACACTATGGTGTGGACACTTACTGGAACACTTTAAGAGCACTCCGGATCCATTTTTGGGTCCGACTCAGGAGTGGGTACATGTAGCGGATCGAGTGCATCAAGTTGCACTGTAAACTCTTCTGTGCTTGATCCGCTACAAAGCTGTCTCCCCATCGAAACCCGCCCCACGAAATGTTCATCCCCCTCCCCGCAGTGTGACCTGCACCACTGTAAGAACCATGTATGTGAAAATACTGTTTTGATGTAAATCTCATGTTGTAATTGGGTCTCGGCCCCCAGGTTGCATCTGGAATCGAGCATGTTGCTCAGTATGCTTTCCTGGTAAAACACGTAAATAAATAAATAAGAGCCAGCAGTGTAAACAAAAAACGTCAGTGAAGCACACAACGCAGTGGGAAAGCAGTGGCAAAGAAAGAAAAATGCTATGGCTGTGTAAACCCGGCTTCAGAGTTTATATACTTTCAGTTCTTGAGGAATCGGAGAAGCTGCATTCTTCAACTGAGAGCTGAAGGTCTCTGCTGCAAGTGACTCCACCACTACCAAAATAATCCCTGGGGACTGCGGCGGCAGCTGTCTCATCCCACCAGCCCACCCCCATAGCTATGCTGATCCTTGAGGGAAAGCTATTTCTACTAGCAGAAAAGATGAGCCTGCAGTATCAGAGGTAAAATGTGATTTACTTGGACAAAGAACTATGTAGGGTGGTGGCTCCCTCTCTGCAACCAGGCATGAGGAGTCCCTCTCCCAGGGATGCTGATGATATAAATTTGGCCAGTGACCCTCTGCACCATGGGGGTAATGCTTGAGAAAAGGTGAGCAGCAGTCCACACTAGTGCCACATAAGCAGAGACATGGGCAGGGACTGGGAGTATGTCATAGATCTAAGGGCTCTGGCCTGCTGTCGTAATTCCACAGGGAGGTAGTATAAACCTTTAGAATACTTTTGGCTACCTTGGACACTCCCTTGGCAGGTAGTAACGTTGGAGGTATAGAGTCTAAGGTAGGAAGGTATTCCCTAGGCAGTTCTGCAGAGCCAAATGCTCTGTTACTCCCACCACGTAACCTTGCTCTAGAAACGTTGAAAGAACCAAACTAATACACTCTGTTTTAAACTGCCTCAGTGCTGGGTCCTATTTACAAGGCAGTACAGAGAGTCTAAAGCCTAATCTTATTTGTAGACTGATGTACTCTGGGTTGTTTGTAGCCCTCAAAGTAAAATGTATTTTGACCCATCTGGGACATCTCCCACAAGAACTGTGGAGTTCTCTCACTTAGGTATATGCCCCGATGAACTATGGACTTTAACATCTTGAAATTCCTGTACTGTAATTAGTACATGTTTATAAATAACATGCTCAGGAGGTTTCATTACACAAATGGATTCTGATTAGACAATCAAGTTTTAGACACACACTTGTTGCTGGGTTGGGGACTGTCCATTTACTACCCACCCGTTTGCAGCCCTGCACCGGTTATGAGAGTGTCCCAACACCTGGGAGGTCATCCCAGACCTCAGAGGTCAAGTAAGTGGTTTTAGTGTCAGCACTATTCTCTGAAAATGTATGTGCTATCTTTACCCCAGACCAGGGTGGAGGCTACATTAGCAACACAATATACTAAAGAGTTCTAACTGTGTGGTAAAAATGCACTCCCAAGATGTCTGCTTACCTGGCTCATGGCCAGAGGGATTTTATCTCTGAAAACTGCATATTCCACTGTTACAAACAGGGAAAATGCAGTGCAGTCTTCCTATCATCGTCGTGTTACAGTTGTTTGGTTAGAGCTAGAAGCGATAGTCTACAAGAAGTTTGTAAGTTCTTGAACTCCAGGAGGTTTGAGTTTTACAGATGTGTGTGAACATTCAGGAACAAATGTGAATTCTAGTTCAATGACCAAAAATCAGCAAATTAAAGGGAAATGAAAAAATGCTGGGGTCATTCAAACCGTAAAAGTCCAGGGAAAGATCCTTCAATGCTGTAATTAATATACAGTTTGCTCCGCAATGACATAATATTCCATCTCAAGATCACATGAAATGGTGCAATCATGATTTAATTTACAGAGGACTGAGGTATCTGGATTTCAGGACTCCTGAAACCTACAGATTAAGTCCTGTACTCTGTTTGAAGGATCTTTTCACGGGCTTTCACCATTTTAAGTGACTGTGGCAATGTTTTATTCTCCTTTAATGCAAATCAAAGTGGTTCAAATGACAAGTTTGTTAATCCCCCCCTTCCCTAGGTCCCCCGTTACCTTCTGAGAACACCTCTGCCCTTCCAGTTGCCTTCTCCATTCCAAAATAACTGAATGTTGTTTTTCCCATAGTACAGTGGAGTCCGCCAGGATCAAAGGCAGTGTTTCAGTTTACAGTATGACAAATTGGATTAACTGCCATTTAACTTGCCTTATTTCCTGCAGTAACTCTGCTATAGAATGCTGCAGTAGTGCACTGCATCCTGGTGGGCTCTATTGTACTTCCTTCCTCCGGACTAATTTGAGACTGAGAAGGAGGTGCTTTGGAAGTAGCAGCAGAATCAGCCGAAGACACTTTCTTCATGGACAAGAAGGATAGTTTAGCAGGAGGACAAGAAAAAACAGGTTACTCACCTGTAACAGAAGTTCTAGGAGTGGTATATGTTGTTTATCCACACTATCTGGCAGGTACCTTGCCGCTTTAAGATGTGCTGGAAGGTCTTCAAGCTGGCTCCTCCCACCCACCTGGGTGGTATAACCCTCGGCTCCGCCCCATGACACCAGATCAGGTGTGTGCGTCGAAGCCAGGTGGGTCCACGTGGATGAACAACATATAACACTCCTAGAACTATTGTTACAGGTGAGTAACCTATTTCTCTAGGGACATGAATAATGTTGTTCAATCCACATTATCTGGCAGACTCCTAGCAGTTCTCCAGGAGGAGGGAGGCAAGGCGCACACCCCCTACTTAGGGAACAGGGACTGGAGAACTGAAGACCTAAAACCAGCATCCCGCCGTGACTCAAGGTTGATGTGGTAATGGGAAATGAAGGTGTGTGCTGACTTCCAGATAGCATTCCTGCAGATTTCCTGGCTAGGAACATCCCTAGAAGCAGCCAACGATGCAGCGGTAGGACTGGTGGAATGAGCCCTAAGCCCTACAGGAGGCTCCCTACCCGCCAACCTATAGCAGAGATCAATGCAGGAAGTGATCCACCTGCCAATCGTCCACTTGGCTGCAGGTCTGCCAGATGCGGCTTCAGTGTAGGTGACAAACAGCTGGCGAACCTCTCCCCGAAATTCTGCCGTATGCTCTTTATAGTAGGCGAGCGCTTGTCTCAGGTCCAAGGTATGGAGACTGTACTCGGACTCCAAGGTGTGACTGGGGTAGAACACCAGCGGAGTCAACACCTGATTCAGGTGAAACTCAGACACCATCTTCGGAAGAAATTTTGGGTGGGGTTGCAGGACAACCTTATCCCTGTGGAAGACCAGGTAGGGAGCTTCAATAGAAAGCGCCTGGAGCTCCCCAATCCTTCCGGCTGACGTGATAGCCACCAGAAAGGCGGTCTTCCACAACAGGTGAGAGATGTCACCGGTGCATCAGTTCAAATGGCTTGCCCATGAGCTTAGCCAATACCAGCAGTAAATCCCTCGAAGGTCATGGTTTACGCACCGGAGGGGATATGTGATCTAGGCCCTTGAAAAAGCGCCAGACCACCTTCTCCTGTGCCACTGACTGCTTACCGGCCCATGCCTGGTAAGCAGAGATGGCTGCCAGGTGCACCTTGAGGGTTGTCGACCGAAGCCCCTGCTGAGAGAGGGACCACAGATGGTCCAAAATGCTAGCCAGTGGGCAGGGCGTGGTGTACAACCCCTTTGCCTGACACCAAATGGAAAATCTCTTCCATTTGAAGGCATAGCATTTCCTGGCAGACTCCTTGCGGGATGCCTAAACGATGTTGAGGACCTCGCCAGAAAGACCCAAGGCCTGGAACTCTAGCCGCTCAGGAACCAGGCTGTCAGGTGCAGGGACTGAAGTTCCAGGTGGAGAACCTTCCCCTGATTGAAGGAGAGCAGGTCTGGGCGGGCTAGAAGCCACCTCAGGAGCCTGGAGCTGAGGCTGAGGAGATCTGGATACCAGACCTGGCGAGGCCAGTCCAGGGCTACCAGGATCACCTATGCCTTGTCCCTACTGATCTTGAGGAGCACCTTGTGGATCAAGGGCAGAGAAGGGAAGGCGTAAAGAAGGCCTGGGGTCCACGGCCTCGAGAAGGTATCCCCTTGCAGCAAACCCTGCTGAGGGGGGCAAGCATAGTACAGCCTCAGCTTGGCGTTCTTCCTGGAGGCAAACAAGTCCACCTGAGGGGTGCCCCAGTGGGAGAACAGATCCTGCACTGCCTCCAGCAGGAAAGACCACTCTTGAGATGCATCGCCTATCCGGCAGAGAGCAATGGCCAGACTGTTCGAGACTTCTGCACATGAATGGCTAGGAAATCCGCCTCCAGGCCGATCACGAAGGACCAAATGTGAAGAGCTTCCTTGCACAGGGGCAAAGAGTGCGTCCTGCCTTGTCTGTTGAGATAGTACATGGTCGCAGTGTTGTCTGTCTGGACTTGAACCGGAACAAATGGAGCGAAGGCGGTCATGGCCAGCTGGACACTCAGACCTCCAGCAGGTTGATGTGTCATCGGGAATCCTGAGGGGACCAGAGTCCATGGGCTCTGTGCTCCCCCAAATGGGCACCCCAACCCATCAGAGGCATTGGTCATCAGGATGACAGTCTGCTCGGGGCAAGCAAATGTGATCCCTTCCTGCAGGTGGGATGGGATGAGCCACCACAGGAGGCCGTCCCACATCCTTTGGATCACAGGGACCAGCTGGTCGAGATGACCTGAGCGCTGAGACCACTGGCTGGCCAGTTGTCATTGGAGAGAATGTATATGCCAGCGGGCCCATCGGACCGCGCTGGTGCAGGCCGCTATATAGCCCAGAAAACTCAGGAAGTCCCAGGCAGGGCGCAGTTGCCCAACCAGAAATGACTGGGCAAAGGAGGAGAGAACCTCCGCCCTGTCCGCCAGCAGCCAGGCTCTGCCCCAATGAACTGGATCACCTGCGCAGGCATGAGTTCTATCTTGGCTTTGCTGATCAGGAGGCCAAGGTCTAGGCAAGTCCAGAGGGCCAGATCCCTGGACCGCTCCACCTCCAGCCTGGAGGGAACTGCTATCAGTCAGTCATCCAGGTAAGGGTACACCTGGACCCCTCGGTGCCCCAGGAACACTGCCACCACTGCCATGCATTTGGTGAAGACCATGGGGACTGAAGAAAGGCCGAAAGGCATGGCTCAGAACTTGTAAAGGGTTCCCTCTGCCCGAAAGCTGAGGAACCGCCAGTGGGACGGATGGATCGGGACGTGGAACAATGCATCCTGAAGATGCAGGTAGCAGAATCACATTCCTTGCTCCAGAGAAGGTATTATCTGTGCCAGAGTTACCATCCGGAAGGTGCGTGGCCTTAGAAACTTGTTTAGATCATGCAGATCTAGAATGGGGTGCCAGCCCCCGTCCGTTTCGGGACCGGGAAGTACCTGAAAATGAACCCTGGGTTGGCAGGAGGATCCGCCACCTTGCAGAAAACCCCCTTACAGAGCAGCTAATCGATGTCATCTCGGACAGCCGACTGGGAGGCCGCGGACCCGGTAGCCACCTATGGGCCGCATGCTCGAAAGGGAGGGTCCTGCTTGAATTTCAGAGGCAAGCCCCTGCCAACCACTTCCAGAACCCAGCGGTCCGTGGTGATAGCGGACCAGGTGGAAAGGAAGTGGCTGAGCTGGCCCCCCAAGGGGGGACCCGGACAAGCTGCGACGGGGTTGGGGGAGGCACCCCGCAACCCGTCAATGGGCAGGCTTGGAGGAGGAAGGTCCGGCTGAGGAGCAGTCTGGAGCTGCTGCTTAGCCACTGCCCTACCCTGACCTGCTTGACCATGGTTTGGAGGTCAGCCGGGAGATGAGGAAGCACCTCATCCAGGAAGCCCAACAAGGCATGTGAGAAGTGTGCCATCATAATGGCCGAGCTGGCCTGGTGAAGGCCCAATGAGGAGGCAGCATAAACTTTTTTGGCCAAGTCGTCCAATTTCTAGGACTCCTTATCCAGGGGCTTACCCATGTCTCAGGTGTTGCCAGAGTGCCGAAAAACAGAGTCTGCCACCAACCCCTCAGCAGAGGGGTGCTCCGTGAAGCCTGAGAGGGAACCAGTGGGGACAGCATACTTGCAGGCCGCCATCCGGGCTGACGGCACTGGGAAAGAGGCTGGACACTGCCATAACTCTAGTGCCGGACCGACAATGGCCTCGGCAACAGGGAAAGCCTCCGTGGGGGAATCCCCTTTATCCAGGATCTCCGTCAAGGGATATCTGGACCGCTTTTGAACAGGTTCGAGCAGCATCCTTGGCGGACTCCAAGATGAGCTGAAGAATACCAAGGAATGAGGAAGGGCCCTCATTCACGGAGAGACCCCCCCCCCGGAAGGACTCCAGGTCCACTGGATAGGAGTGCAATGAGGAGTCTTCAGATTCCAAAGAGTGTGCATACAGCTGGCGACCGCCTGAGCCACTCTCCACTTGCCGAGGCTGATCGGAGGTGACAGTGACCGACAGCCAATGGGGCAGACCTGAAGCCCACTGAGAAGTCTTGACTGCCACCCCATCATTCAGCTGAGGGGGTGGTGGTTCCACCACAATGGGTGGGGGAGCCGGTTTCGGCTGAGCTGGCAATGCCGGAACCAGATCCTCGACCAAGGAAACGGTGGCGGGAGTCATCGGCTGTTTGGCGACAGCAACTTAATAGCCGGTGTGGAAGCCGGCGTCGGCTTAGAGCTGGTCAAAATGAGCTGCTGCCACATTAAAGCCTCATAGCACCAATGCAACTTGCTCCAGAGCCTCTCTTCAGCCAAGGAGGAAGAGGAAGAAGAGCAGTGGTGCCGTTTTCCGTGATGTCGGGACCGGGACAGCAGACATCGACGGGATACACCCGACGCAGATGTGGACCATGACCAAGATCTCGACCATCGGCAATGCTGACGGCGGACCGAGGAAAGAGCAGGGTAGACCCACTGCCCCTCCGGTTCAGGGTCCTGGGCCAGAGACTTCGGCTCAGCCGAGTCCCCAGAAGACACCGGAAGCATCGGTATCCGAGACAAAGAGTTGGCGGCCTTCTCGATCGACAACCTGTCGGTGGGCTCAAGAAAAATCTCAGCCGCGTCGACAGGCGTCTTAGCTGACTGGTCTGATGGGGATACCGCGAAACCCACAACATCGATCAAGTCGAGAGCCAATGGTCCAGAGAACAAGATCTCTCCCACTCCCAAGAACGTCGACGGTGGGTCTTACCTTTTTTAGGTTCCTTCTTCCAGGACCACGGGGTGTGAGACCTAGAAGGACCCTCCTCTTTAGTCAAGAGTGACTGGCACAGCTCCCGAAAGGAAGACGTGTAAGTAGAGCCCAGTTGGAGCGGAATAAAAGCCAAAGCTGAAGAGGAGTTCGCTGCGGCCTGGGCCACCTCTTCCTCGGGGGCCGTGAGCTGTTCAAGCAGTTCCAGTTCTGCAGAGTCTGCCACTGCGGACACCGCCCAATGGGCCTCCTTCGATTTGACCTGCAGGTACCGTTTCTCCAGTCGCCCCAGCTGGAGTTGGGCAGCACGGTCTGCGAGCATCGACGGAGAAAAGGACAGACACAGATCGCAAGCCTGCGGATCATGGTCGTGCCTAAGGCAGTAAATGCACTTGGCGTGGGGGTCGGTGCGAGACATCTTCTGCCCGCAAGGGCACCGACAGATCCTGGGAACGGACTTGTCTTCCATCGCAGCCGCGAGAGAAGGTGGAGAAGACCAAACTCTGATGAGTTTAAGAGTAAGTTTTGGGGGGAGAAGATTTAAGATCCAGGGCCTGCAAAATGTGAGAGCGCTAAGGAGGGAACCTGAGCTTCCAAACAGTAAGGAAGATCTTGCGTCATGGAGTGGAGTTGAGGGTTATACCACCTGGGTGGTGGGAGGAGCCAGCTTAAAGACCTTCCGGCACATCTTAAAGCGGCAAGGTACCTGCCAGATAGTGTGGACTGAACAACATATCCACGTCCCTAGAAACACAGGTTACTCACCTGTAACAGTAGTTCTAGGAGTCGTATATGTTGTTCATTCACACTTCTTGGCATGTCCTTTCCTTTAAGAATCATGCCGGAAGGTCTAAAAGCTAGCTCCTCCCACCCACCCGGGTGGTATAACCCCTTGGCTCTGCCCCTTGATGCCAGATCTTGCCACTGGAAGCAATGGTTGTGCGTCGAAGCCTGAGGAAGTCAGGTGGGTCAGAGTGGATGAACAACATATACCACTGCTAGAAAGTACAGTTATGTAAGAACGTACCGTAACAGTAGATCTTCCAAGCACTGTCTCTTGCAGTAAGTCATTACAGATTACAGTATCTACTCTAACCTCTAGGCTGGCAGTATAGCCTAGAGGTTAGAAGAACGAGGTGTGAACGAGCTTGGCACATCCAGTAGACCAGACCGAGTTTGATTCTCACAACCTCCACTTGCATACTGTATGACTGAGCAAGTCACTTAACCGTCCAGTGCTCCCAGGTCGCACCTGAAAACAGGCACTTGTGCCTAGTGGGCCTTACCCGGTTACCAAAGAATAAAATAAAAAATAAAAAAATAATTACTTACGGGAGTATCCACCAGGTGACACTGTCACACCACAGCTTCTTCCACAGTCTTCTGTGAGGGCCGCCCATACGACATCACTTCCTGTGGATGTGTATAAGAGTGGGCGGCCCCCAGTACCCTCTGTTCACTGTCGGCTTCAGCGAGCACAGCCTGGACCGAGGTAAACGAGGGCCACAAAAACAGAGAACAGCGATCCCACCCAACATCCTGAGTTGCAGATTCAAGGCAACAAGGCAGGGGGACAGAGGGTGGGGGACTTGCTACAAGAGACAGTCCTTGGAAGATCTACTGCTACGGCAAGGTCTCACATAACTGTACCATCTTCTACGGACTGGTCTCTTGCAGTAAGTCCTTACTTATGGGAGATTACCAAGCAGTAAAATACAAATGGGAGGAAAGGCAAGACTGGACGCTGGGCCAGAGGGCACACTCGACGGTCGAGTCCGTACAAAACCAAGCTGTCTATGATGCCAAAGAAGCTAACTGCACAGGAATTATGTCAACTGCAACTGCACCGGCAGATAGGCCAAAGGAGGGGAGGAAAACATGTATGATATTTAGCAGAAATGTCAACTCAAACCTCTTCTGTGCAGGCAGATAGGCCATTGATTAGGCGAAGACAACTGGCATGAAATCGTAGAGAAATGTCAACTCAAACCACATCCGCTCAGGCAGATAGGCTTAAAGGTGGGCCGGGACAGCATGCAGGAGGCATGATGTAGAAAGAACTGTAGGTGGCCAGGCAGAGTGATTCATCCTGACCAGGCAGAGGTCAACAGGCTCTGGCATAAAGTCAAATCCAGTAGAAAGACAAGTAGAGCAGATCAGAAAGAGGAGCACCAGGGAAAAAACATCCTGGATGGTCAGAGGAAGGAACAAATGAAGGGCTCCAGCAGGGAGAGTAGCAGGAGTTCCAATCAGACCCGCATGGAGGAGCGAAGCGTTCAGTCTAGGAGCAAGCCTCCAAGAAAAGGTAAAGAGATCCCCAGGCGCCTCCGAGGCCTGCAAGAGGAGGCGGGGAAAACCCTGAAAAGTGGTTTAAGCCACAGAAGCGGGTCCCACCTCGCATGAGGGGCGGGCATGCCGTGGAGGGATAGACTGAGCCACCCCCCCGGAGGCCCTACCGCGGTCCCAAGAGGCACCCGGTAGGGGGGCTTGGCATGAGGCGGCCCGCCCAATGGGGGGGGGGGGGAGAGACCTGGGGGCATGATAGAGGTCCTGAACAGACTGAAGAGTATGCCCCGAAGCCAGAAGGGAATCCAAGATGGACTGAGCATCAGGTCCAAAC
The DNA here is from genome assembly GCA_016271365.2 of Neoceratodus forsteri. Classification (NCBI taxonomy): domain Eukaryota; kingdom Metazoa; phylum Chordata; order Ceratodontiformes; family Ceratodontidae; genus Neoceratodus; species Neoceratodus forsteri. The sequence continues at coordinate 149,544,270 of CM028131.1, read as the reverse complement.
AGCAGGTTCCCAGAAAAAGGGGCATCGGCGACTGACAGCTGGATGCCGGGTAGCAAACCCGAAACCTGCAGCCAGGTGAAGTGCCGAAAGCCGAAAGATGGGCCGATGAGTTAACTGCATTGAAGCACGCATGGAACAGGTGACGGGAAAGGGAGGGCATGGCAGACAGTGGCTGAGCTGATCAGGGCCACGAGCGGCAGGCTGAGAGGAAGCAGGATGAGACCAAATATGAGATAGTGCGTGAAAATATGCAGGAATCAAAGGCAGGGAACCATGGCAGGCTCCTCAGGAAGGTCGAGGTATGCAGCCATGTCCTGATGAAGGGAGTCCTGATCCACAGCAGGGAAGCCAAAAGCATGCTGGATCTGTAGCATGAGCTCTGTGAAGGAGGGATCCGGGAGAGAGAGAGGCGGGATCAAGGGGTTCAGGCGGGGTGACCTCCAAAAAGGAGGATGCGGACAGGGGAGAACCAAGGTCCCCATGGTCCGAAAGGTCCACGCCAAGAACATCCACCATTAAAGGAGCCCCCATCCCGGAATCCCCATAAAGGGAGTCCACATAAATGGGGGGGAAGGGGAGACCAGGCAGGAAGCGCTGGATCCAGGCGTAGGTGCCCGGGTGTAGGGGAGAGGGAACAGGACGAGGCCGGACACTGGCCCATGGATAGTAGGACCTCCAGCACAATGCGGACGATGCCCGGCACTTGTGACGGGGGGAGGTTCAGAAGAACAGGTTACTCACCTGTAACAGTAGTTCTAGGAGTGGTATATGTTGCTCATCCACACTCTTTGGCATGTCCCTTTCCCCTCTGAGGATCACCGGAAGTCTTCAAGCTGGCTCCTCCCACCCACCTGGGAGGTATATACCTCGGCTCCGCCCCATGACGCCAGATCTTAGCCCACTGGAAGCCAGGTTGTGTGCGTCCGCAGCCGGGGAGGTCTAGCGGGTCCATGTGGATGAACAAGATATACTACTCCTAGAAAGTGCAGTTACACAAAGACTTTTGCTGTAACAGCAGATCTTCTAGGAATGTATCTTGCAGTAAGTCATTACTTCTGGGAGTTCCCGATAGGTGGCGCTCCAGCATGGAATTTTCTTCCAGCAGTCTCCACATCAGGGACCACCCACATGACCTCACTTCCTTGGGTGTACCTATAAAAGTGGGTGGTCCCTGGTAAGCTCCGTTCCCCGCCAGTTTCAGCTCAGAAACGAGAGGCCGAAGGGAACTGAGGTAACGAATCTTCCCACCCTTACATTGTTTTTCCTATTACATAAGGCAGGGGAATGGAGGGAGGGAAACTACTTACTGCAAGAGACATTCCTGGAAGATCTACTGTTACAGCAAAAATCTTTGTGTAACTGCACTATCTTCCACGGAACGGTCTCTTGCAATAAGTCATTACTTCTGGGAGATTCCCAAGCAGTTATATGGCAGTGGGTGGCCACAGATGGCATTCTGCTGTAGGTAAAATGTGGTCATGGGACCAATGAATGCTAAAATAGCAAAGCAGTGGAATAAAGGGATACATGATTCACTGTGAAGCATTGTTTTAAAAAATTAGGAATATGTTAAGAGCACTGAGCAATTGTGTTGCTTCAGTGATCAGCAGTGAAAGCACAATCTGAGGCAAAAGCAACTTTGTTACAAATTATAACAGTAGCTCAAGTAATATAATGTTATTCTTTAGAGGTGCTACAAAGTAGCAAGTGAAGACCCCACTTTCTTTTTTTCTCTCTCTTCTCAAGACTGTCTAGCCAGTAATGAATGTATCCATTTGACAAAAAGTAGGATGCTGAAGTAACAGATAATGTAGCAAATGAAACAATGCATCTGTGACCAAACAAAACGAAGCAGTGGTTAAAAACATATAATCTCTGAATATGTACTCACCCTTTTTGAGACGATCTTTGTTCATGATCATGGGAAAGCTGCGAACAGCAGTGGAGGAGAGAAAAATATAGTCCATAGTGAGATTGATTGTGTCTCAACATGTGAGTTAATAGTGGATGGACCTGGTCGAGGGAGGGACAGGATGTCCGGTGCACCACAGGTCAAAAAGGCATCTCGATGGACTGGTCATGATGGTCTATAAGAAAAAATTACTCACCTTAGTAATTGCTTTTCTTCTCATGGAGTCTTGCTATATTATAACAATAGCAGTCAGCCACTGCAGCTGAACTGCCCCGGAGAGGAAGGAGTTAACTCCAGAAGATCTGGAGTTCTACAGCGCGAGGGCGCTGTGCCCAAAGCTCTATCTGGCAGTTTCAAATGAAACTGTCAGATCTTTACGAAGCCAACATCAAAGGACGGAAAAAGTCTGTGTGGAAAAACTACACTAGCCTATGGCTACCTACTAGTAGTAATAACAACAATATAAACAACAAAGAAACATCCAGAACCATAATAACAAAGATTGATGGTATTATGGTTCGTTTTACCACCCTTGACAAGCACATATGAACCCCTTCCCCAAGACTCAAGTCCAGGAAGGGGCAAAAATAACCTAAATGAACAATCTAGATCCCTAACCCAAAGGAAAACAGGGTTAGGGGAAAACTAAATGGCATGACACAATGCTTGCACCAATTTGCCACCTCTACCCAAGTAGGAGTTCTGAGAGGGGCAGGAGGGAGGGTGTTAGAATATACAAGACTCCATGAGAAGAAAAGCAATTACTAAGGTGAGTAATTTTTCTTCAAACACCATGAAGTCTTGCTATATTATAACAATAGCAGATTACACAGCAGTACCTCCATGGAGGAGGTCAGAACCTACTTAGGAAATAGGCTCTGAAGCACAGCTGTGCCAAACCGAGCATCTCTCCTGGACTGGACATCCAGGGAATAATGCTTGGTAAAGGTGTGAACTGTCTTCCAGGTAGCAGCTTGACAAATCTCCAGAATAGGAATGTCTCTAGCAGCCGCTAGAGACGCAGCTGTACCCCTGGTGGAGTGAGCCCTAAATCCTGAGGGGGGTACTCTACCCAGTTTCTGATAACAAAATTGGATACAAGAGACAATCCACCTTGCAATTGTTCTCTTAGTGGCAGGTTTCCTTTGCCAACCTCGCCATAGGTAAGAAACAGTTGGAGGGATTCGAACCTATGACCTCTGGTGCGCTCTAGATAGTAACTTAATGCCCTTTTGACATCCAAGCTGTGCAGTCTCCTCTCACCTGAGGAAGAATGCTCAGTGAAAAATACTGGGAGGGAGATAGATTGATTCAGGTGGAAATCAGAAACCACCTTAGGCAAAAACTTTCTATTAGTCCTAAGGACTACCTTATCTCTGTGGAAAGAGATAAAATCTTCTTCCACTGACAGGGCCTGTAACTCACTTATGCGTCTGGCAGAGGTGATAGCTACTAGAAAAACGGTTTTCCAAGTTAAATACTTGAGCTCTGCTGAAGACAGAGGCTCAAAGGGGTTGCATTAACTGAGCATATGCAAATATTCAGGTCCCAGGCGGAGCTGGTTCCCAAAAGGAGGGTTAGTATGAAGTAACCCTTTAAAAACTTGGAGAACACAGGGTGAGAAGAAAGGAGGCAGGCTTCCTGCTGACACAAAAGCAGGAGACAGCTGCCAGATGAACCTTCAGGGTAGCTGGTTTAAGGCCTAGGAATTCAGATGGACCAAATATTCCAGAAGAATGGAAGATCAGCAGATTCTGGGATAATCTGCCTCTCAGAGCACCAGATGGAAAACCTCTTCCACTTAGAATTATAAGTGGCCCTAGTGGAAGGCTTCCCTGAAGCCTTTAAAATATCCATAACACCTTGAGAAAGGTGTAAATCAGCAATTTAGCTCCCTCAAGAGCCAAGCCCCTTGAGGTGGAGGGATTTGAGGTCCGGATATCACACACTCTCCCTGTGCACAGGCCAGTAAGTCGTGAACTCTGGGCAGGCTCAGGGCAGGGTGGACTGCCAGGGACAGGAGCAGAGGGTACCAGGGCTGTCTGGCCCAATCTGGGGCAATCAGAATCACTCTGCAAGGTTGAGATCTGATTTTCACTAGTACCCTGAAAAGGAGAGGAAAGGGGGGGAAGGCATACAGGAACTTCCCTTTCCAATTCAACAGAAAGGCATCCAGAGGGACTGAGCCCAGTACTGGAGGCCTGCAGCAAAAAAGAGGAAGTTGGTTGTCTGGGGCCGCGAAAAGATCTATCTGAGGAGTGCCCCAACTGGCAAAGACAGATCCCAGTACTTGTGGATTCAGAGCCCATTCGTGATGGCCCTGAGAAATTCTGCTGAGGGCGTCCACCAGCACATTGTCCTTCCCTGGGAGATGAACCGCTATCAGGGAGGTGTTCAGGGAATAAGCCAGAGACCACAACTTCATTGCTTCGGTGCACAAGGCTGAAGACCGAGTGCCCCCTTGCTTGTTGATGTACCACATTGTGGTGGTATTGTCTGTCCTGACTTGAACCACTTTGTTCTGGACAGAATCTGAAAAGACCAAGAGCTAAAAAGACAGCTCTGAGTTCCAGAAGATTGATGTGGAGCAGAGATTCCTGAGGAGACCACACTCCCTGAGTGGTAAGGTCGCCCAGGTGAGCCCCCCACCCTAACAGGGAGGCATCCGTGGTGAGGGTGAGGGAGGGAGAAATGGGAATGAAGGGAACCCCTTGTTTCAGATTGCTTTGATCCTGCCACCAGTGTAAGGCCAGGATCAGGGTTTGAGTAACTGGGACCAATTTGGTAAGGGGTCCTTCCTCTGAGACCAATAGGCCCTCAAATGGAACTGAATGTCCCTCATCTGAATCTTGCTCCCTGCACAACAGCTGTGGAAGCAGCCATGTGCCCGAGGAGTTGCAGAAAATGCCTTGCTGGTCGAGAGACCCGTAGGGTAAAGGAGGATGCCAGGCGATGAGTATGTCCACCCTTTCCAGGGAAGAAAGGCCCTGGCTAACCTTGTGTTCAATTCTGCGCCTATGAAAGTTAGGGCCTGAACTGGTTCCAGAACTGACTTTGGTAAGTTTACAGGAATCCCAGAAGTGAGAAGCTGCTGGGTGACTTGCAAGTGGATTTACCTGACCTGGAGACTGACCCACAATGAGCCAGTCGTCTAGGTAGGGAACACGGCAACCCTTGCCTTCTTAAATGAGCCACTACTACAGCGGACATTTTGTGAATACCCTTGGCGCAGAGGTAAGGCCGAAGGGCATTGCCCTGAACTGGTAGTGGCCTGAGGGCAGTTCAACCTGAGGTACTTTCGTGGAAGGCCTGATCAGAACATGAAAATAGGCATCCTTGAGGTCCAGGGAAGCTAGCCAGTCCCCTGGCCTTAGGGAAGGCAATATCATTGCCAGAGTTAACATTTTGAACTTTGGTTTCAACAGATGCTTGTTCAAGTATCTTAAATCCAGAATGGGCCGCCATTCTCCTGTCTTTTTTGGGGTAAGAAAGTATCTTGAATAAAGCCCCTTGCCCTGATGGCAAGGAGGAACCCTTTCCACTGCTTTGCAGACCAGAAGAGAAGAAACCTCTGCTTCCAAAGCAAGGGCTTCTGAAGGATTTGCAGGTGGGAAATGCCTGGCTCTCATCTTTGGAAAATATTTGAAGCTGAGAACCAGACCCTGGCCTATTACCTCCAGAACCCATCTGTCCGGGTTAGGGACAGCCAGCTCTGGCTGAAATAGGCCAACCTGCCCCCACTGGTACAGGAGAATCGGCCCTGGGCACCTCATCAGGTGCCTGCTTAGCAGCAGCCTTAGGCTGAGGGAGGAGACGGTCTACTTGCGCCCACGCCTACCCCTGCCTCTGAAGAAACCCTCTGCAGACAGCAGAGGAGGCTTGAAATTGGTAAAAGGCCTGAAAAGGGTCTGCCCTACCTCTGGGAGCATGCCTTTGTGGCATGGCATGCTTCTCCTTAGCCTGGGCACTTTTGTAGGTAGTTCTGTATTCATCCATCTTTTTATATAATTTTCTGTTTGCTCCCCAAACAGAGAATTTCCACTACAGGAAAATCCATAGCATTTGACTGAGTATCTTGGGACAGATTAGTGCATCTGAGCCATGCCAACCTATGGAAAGCTACAGAAGTGGCCTATGACCCTAGAGGAAACATCATTAACATCAACAGCAGTATGAAATTGAACTTTAGAGGCTTCAATGCCATCAGCAGCCACCTGTTCCAACTCACTAGCCAGCTGGCCATGGGCCTGCTTGGCTAACTGCAATACTGTGTCCCACCTAGATTTCTGATATCTAGCCACATAAGCCATATAATTTGCCTGCCTGAGTCCCAAAGAAGCTGCCATATACTGTTTCTTCGCCATGGCATCAGTCTTCCTAGAATCCTTGTCAGGAGGATGTGAGGCCAGAGGAATATTAGCCTTGTCACAGGCTGCAGCTTGTACCACACCTACATGACTACACTGCTCAATAAGGAAGTCTGTATCCGAGCCTGACAAAGTATACCTTCTGTCCATTTTTATCTACAGGAGGACAGAATGAGGATTTTTAAAATCTTTGTTGTTTGCTTCCTAAATGACTTATGCAAAGGAATAGACAACCTCCTAGACTCTGGAATATCCATCATTTCCACATAATCAGGCTCCTCTTGCTCATCCACAGCCTCCTCTAAAGGAAGCTGGAGGGTTTCTACAACCTTTTGTAAAAATAAAGAAAGAAGGGGACTCAGACAGAATAGGGAGATTCTAAGGTCTGTCTGAGAAATGCCGGTTCAATGGGCACGTCCAGACCCTCCCAGCCACACATATATTGATCAAATTCCTCCTCCCCCTCCTGTGGTTCATAAAAATCCTCAACTTCAAAATCCTGAACCACTGGGACTGAACGAACCAACCTTTTACCAACTGTTGGTGGTTCTACAGATCCCTGAGACAGTGACTGGACAATCTGAATGGCTTTAGCTATCTCTGCAGCAGTTGGAGACACAATTCTGGACTCCAAACCTCCTGATTTCTTTGTCTTTTTACTTGGGACTGGTTCCTCTGAACCAGTCTTCCTTTTGCCCGAGGAAGTCTCGCCCTGGTCAGAGGGCACTCCCTCTGGTCCAGTGGGTACTGAACCGGGCTGGCCATCCGGGTCAGTGGACTTTTTGGCCTCTCGTTCCCTGAGCCGGCCCAATCTCTTCTCCAGGGTGGCTGCAGGGAAATTTTTACACACCTGGCAGTCTGACAGGAGGTGGTCAGCCCCCAGACAATAGACACAAGTGGTGTGTGGGTCAGCCTTGGCAAAGGCGTCCCCACAGACATCACAGTGTTGAAACCCAGTGGGCCAGTTTTTCTTTGGGTTTCTCAGACATAATGCCAGCCTAACCAAAACTTGCCCTTTTGATGGCAGTGCCAGGCAAGACACCCTTATCGGTTCCTAACCGTGTCACGGGTATTTGAAAAACCGTAATAATTTCGGTTTTAGAACCGATAAGAACCGGGAACCACACTCTAAAACCCACAGTACAGTTTTAAAAGGCAGAAAAACCAAGCGATCGGTTCAAAACTGAACCGATAATTAATTTTCACACAGACTTGAATTTTGTACTTACGGTTACCAGATAGAGCTTAGAACCAAATGTGGTAAAATAATGACTTTTGCCGTTCAAATGAATCAAAACTACTCTTGAACCGAGAATGAACCGAGCTGAAGGAGCTGATCTCCGGAGCGACTGTTCAGTGAAGCGGAGTAAAGAATCTGACAGTTTCATTTGAAACTGCCAGATAGAGCTTTGGGCACAGCGCCCTCGCGCTGTAGAACTCCAGATCTTCTGGAGTTAACTCCTTCCTCTCCGGGGCAGTTCAGCTGCAGTGGCTGACTGCTATTGTTATAATATAGCAAGACTTCATGGTGTTTGAAACAGTGATACCTGAGAAATTGGCTAGATGTATCGAGCCAATGTGAAAAAAGGCCTCCATCTTTTTTGTGGCCCCAAAAGGTCCCCAAGGCCAAGGAAAAGGGGACCGGGACAGAGTCTACAGTCTTTAATGAGGGGCAGACCCCCGGGACAGACGGAGGGGCAGCCACGGGTTGGCTTCGCCGGGGTCCTTGTTACTTGTTCTCTGCCCTTAAAGGTCTCACTTGGGGTATAAATAGGTCCAGTTTTGTATAAATAATTATACTGAGGGCATGGTTTTTGGCATATGTATTGTACTGTTTTCACTTGTCTGTCTGAGGCTCGTAGGTTCTCCAGTATCATTTGAGCTCCTGGCCCAAAAAGATAGTCACCTGAAAAGGGGGCATTAGCCACTCTGTGTTGAATATCAGGTGGTATCCCTGAAAGTCGGAGCCATGCCTGGGGGCGTATAAGAATACAGACTGCAGAGGCTCGAGCCAAAGCATCGGTAAGATCATATCCTGATCTTAATAGATGTCGAGACAGTGAAATAACTGTATTGTTTCTAGATGCTAGTTGCTCTCTTTCAGGGGATGCAGGTGTTCTGTTTATAACTTCTCCAGCAGAAGTGCTCACTGTACGTAGGTATTGCAGCATGTGCCCCATATAGTTAAGTATTCTGACGTTTAGTGGGTTTAGAGCAAGCACTCTCTTCCCCATATGAACAAAATGTTTAGTCTCTCTCTCTCTGGAGGGGCTGTGCTTTTATGTTTAGGCTTGCCGGTGCAGTTGTGGGCAGCCGCAGTAACCACAGAATCCGCCACTGCCGTATTTGTTAAATACTGATGATCAGCCGGAGCCTAATACAGCCTGTGGGCCTTTCTAGGTAACTCCTGCACTGCTTTGGGTTGACTCCAAGCTTCAGTAATAGCATTTCTGAATGTAGATATAAAAGGAGGAATAGCCCAGACAGGGTCTTCCGGTAGGCCCAGATATTCAGCCATGTCTTTAATTAATCTGTCCTGTTCCGTTGCGGTAAACCCCATTGTTTTTGTATTTGTAGCATCATTTCGGGCAATGAGGGGTCATCCGGTGGAGAAATTACCTTTCGCGGTTGTAACAGCCCTTCGTCCCAGTATAAGGGCACATCTGAAGGGGATTCATATCCTCTTGTGTCAGGGGAACCATCACAGGTCCCTTGAAGGTTTAGATTTGTGGGATGATCTGAGAAATATTCGTCGAATATTCGGAAGAAGGCAGGACTGGGGAGCATTTTAGTTCTGTGCGTGTCTGTTTTGATAGAGGTGGCGATATCACTTGTGTTTGAGGGTTATGTTCTGGAGTGAGGCTATCGTCAAACCCCACAGAATCCAGTACTCTATTTACTATTTCTTCAATATTTGGAACTTGTGACAATGGAATTTTCATGTAGGCAGGTTCTGAATCCAGCATACGTGGGGACGGGGGATCAATCTGCGCCTCCCATTAGAGGGATCCAGTGTTTCTTTGGCATCTTTGTTCATTTTCAACGGGGCTGTGAGCCCCACATGGGAACAACAATGAGGCTGGAGGGCCTCTGCGTTCTGAAACATATAGTTCTTTATTTTGTAAAAATGCAGCTCCATGTGCAACTTTCGATATGTTTTTGAGAATATTCTTGGCTTTTCATGGTCGACCTTCCATAAGGATCATCCCCAGCAGTACTATATGCAGGCATGGGTGTTGTTATATGCAGCAGTGATTGTCTCGACGATGGAGGCATCAGTCCCATCGACGGCAGAAGCAGAGAAGCATGCTTCGTTGATGATGTACTGTGACTTACAAGTGGAGGGTCAGTAACAGAATGCTCGACTGTGCAGGTGTCCTGGTCGACGGGGGAGCTGAGGAATGACACCCCGTCGACGATGAACGTTCCTTTTTTGATGGAGTAGAGCCTGCCATTGATGGGGGTGAAGTGCCCGTCTACGATGAATATCTTCTTGATGATCCAGATTTTGGAGGCACGACCGCTTAAAGGCAGTCAGGCAGGACTTAAAGTGAAGGGGTTTCCTTCCCAGTATTATCTCTTGAAGAGGACTCCAAGCTTTTTGAGCCCTTTGGTTGAGCGCCCTGTGTGTGTGTGTGTGTGTGTGTGTGTGTGAGACAGAGAATCATCCATTGTAGGCATATGGTGACTGTATGAAGCCCAGGCACCCAGGCTATGGGTTCAATCCATGTCGCAGACTGCTACTAGGAGAGTTGCTGCCAGAGCTGAAGCCGGAGGGAAAATGAACGGAGCTTACTAGGGACCACCCACTTTTATAGGTACAGCCCAGGAAGTGAGGTAGTGTGGTGGTCCCTGGTATAGAGACTGCTGGAAGAGACTTCTGTGCTGGAGCGCCACCTATCGGGAACTCCCAGAAGTAATGACTTACTGCAAGAGACCAGTCCCTGGAAGATCTACTGTTACAGGTGAGTAACCTGTTCTTCTAGGAAGCGTGGATATGTTGTTCATCCACACAATTTGGCAGATTCCTAGCAGTTCTCCGGGAGGAGGGAGGCAAGGCGCACACCCCCTACTTAGGGAACAGAGATTGGAGAACTGAGGCCCCTAAACCAGCATCCTGGCGTGACTCAAGGTCAATGTGGTAGTAGGTGATGAAGGTGTTTGCTGACTTCCAGGTAGCAGCCCAACAGATTTCCTGGATAGGGATGTCCCTGGAAGCAGCCACCGATGCAGTAGTATGGCGGGTAGAATGAGCTCTTATCCCTCTAGGAGGCTCCTTGCCCGCTAACTCATAACACAGACCTATGCATCATGAGATCCATCTTGCAATAGTCCGCTTCACTGCAGGTCTGCCAGAAGTGGCTTCAGTGTAGGTGACAAACAGCTGGCGAGTTCCCCTGTCCTTCTGGCAGACGTTGTGGCCACCAGGAAGGCCGTCTTCCACGACAGGTGTGACAACTCAAACTTGTGCATTGGTTCGAATGGCTTGCCCATGAGCTTTGCCAGCACCAGCAGTAGATCCCACGGAGGTGGAGATTCACGCACCGGAGGGAATATATGATCCAGGCCTTTGAAAAAGCACCCAACCACTGTCTCCTGCGCCAACGTCGGCTGACCAGCCCGTGCCCGGTAAACAGAAATGGCTGCCAGGTGCACCCTAATTGTCGATGACCGTAGACCCCCTTTGGAGAGGGACCAAAGGTCGAGAATGTTAGCCACAGAACAGGATAAGGTGTCCAAACCCTTGCCTGACACCAAATAGAAAAACATTTTCCATTTGAAGGCATAACATTTCCTGCTCGATTCCTTTCTAGATGCCTCCACCACAGTGTAGAATCTTCGGAAAGACCCAAAGCCTGGAACTCCAGCCGCTCAGGTACCAGGCTGTGAGGTGCAGGGACTGAAGGTCCGGATGGAAGACCTTCCCCTGGTTCAGAGATATCAGGGCCGGGCGTGTACAAAGTTGCTCCGGGGGCCTGCAGCTGAGAAGATCTGGATACCAGAACAGGTGCGGCGTGTCTGGGGCTACCAGAATCATCTTCGCCTTTTCCCTCCTCACCCTGGATAACACCTTGTGGATTAAGGGAAATGGAGGGAAGGCGGAGAGGAGGCCTGGGGTCCATGGCCTCGAGAAAGCATCCCCCTGCAGCGAGCCCTGCTGAGGGGGGCGGGCATGAAACAGCCTTAGCTTGGTGATTTCCCTTGAGACAAACAGGTCCACCATCGGTTTGCCCCAACGGGAGAACAGGCTGTAAGCTACCTCTGGATGGAGAGACCACTAATGGGATGTCTGGCCTAAGCGGTTGAGAGCATCCGCCAGCTGGTTCAAGGCTCCAGCCACATGGATGGCTAGGAGGTACGCCTCCAACTGGCTTACGAAGGTCCAGATGCGGAGTGCCTCCTTGCATAGCAGGCGGGAGTGCATGCCGCCCTGTTTGTTGAGGTAGTACATGGTCATGGTATTGTCCGTTTGGACTTGAACCACTTGACTCCGGAGCTGAGGAGCGAAACCTGACAGTGCCAGTCCGATTGCTCTGAGCTCCAACAGGTTAATGTGGCATTGGGATTCCTGGGGGCTAGAGCCCATGGGCCCTATTGTCCCCCATGTGAGCTCCCCAGCCCATGAGAGGCGCATCGGTCATAAGAACAACCATCGGCTCAGGGCGGACAAACGTGATCCCTTCCTGTAACCGGTCTGGTGCCGTCCACCACTGGACAGCATCCCACATGTTCTGGGTTACCGTGATCAGCTGGTCGAAATGACCGCGACGCTGAGTCCACTGGGCGGCCAGTTCCCATTGGAGGGGGGCACATGTGCAACCGAGCCGGGCCCAATGGACCACTGAGGTGCATGCCACCATGTATCCTAGAAGGCACAGAAAGTCCCGGGCAGGGTGCAAGTGCCCAACCAGAAATGACTGGGCAAAGGAGGAGAGAACCTCTGCCCTGTCCGCTGGGAGCTGTGCTCTGGCTTGACGAGAGTCGAGCTATGCCCCGATGAAGCCCATCACCTGAGAAGGCACAAGTTCCGACTTAGCCTCGTTGATCAGGAAGCCGAGCTAGGAGCAGGTTTTGAGGACCAGATCCCTGGACCTCTCCACTTCCTGTTGGGTGGAACCCACAAAGAGCCAATCATCAAGGTAGGGATAAATTCTACCCCCCCCTCCAAAACGCCAGAGATTGGACGCTGCCACTGCAGTGCATTTGGTGGAGACCCGTGGGGCTAATGACCAGCTGAAGGGCATGGCTCGAAACTCGTGCAGGGTCTCTTGGACCCTGAAGCGGAGAAACCGCTGATGGGACGGACAGATTAAGACATGAAAGAACGTGTCCTGCAGATCCAGTGAACAGAACCACGTTTCGCTCCAAGGACGGTATGATCTGGGAAAGAGTGACCATCCGAAAGGTGCGTGACCTGAGGTATTGATTCAGGTCATGGAGATCTAGAATGGGGTCCCAGACCCCCATCCACTTGGGCACCAGGAAGTACCCGGAGACAAAGCCTGGGTCTGCAAATGGATCCACCACGTGAGCTACTTCCTCCTTGAGGAGAAGCGGAGCAATGTCATCTCGAAGAGCCGATTGGGAGCATGCAGAAATCTGTTCTTCCTGAGGGGCACGGGCTTGGCTAACAGGGTACTCCTCGAATTCTAGAGGCAGTCTCTGACTGACCACTGCAAGAACCCATCTGTCCACTGTGATAGCGGACCAGACGGAAAGGAAGTGGCGTATCTGGCCCCCCACAGGAAGACCCAGAGCTGGCGTGACGGGAATAGGGGTGGCAACCCCCACCCCATCACTGAGCAGGCTTAGAGGAGGAGGAGGAGGAAGCTCCAGGACCTAAGCCTCGGACTCCTCTACGGGCTTGTTGGAGTCCAGGCTTGGGCCAAGGGTGCCAAGCTCGAGCCTGCTGCTGATGCTGATACTGCTGTCCCCTCTGGCAGGAGGACTGCTGAACCACAGGGGTAGAGTGCCAAAAGGGCTTCTTCTTCTTCTGCTGGTTCTTACCCGAAGAACTCTTGGCAGAAGTGGTGTCCAAGGTGGCACTGGACTGCTCTATGCACTGTAGGTGACCGGCCGCTCCAAGGCCAAACAAGTCGGTCCCAAGGAAAAGCACATCAGATAACTTGTGCTGAGTATCCTCCGGGAAAGAGGAGAGCCTCAGCCAAGCCCTGTGGTGAGAGGCAACTGCGGCGGCTATCAAGCGGGCACAAGAGTCCCTGATGTCCAGGGCTGTCTGGAGCTGCCGTTTGACAACAGCACAGCCCTGATCTCAGACCTGCTTAACTGTGGTCTGCATGTCCATGGGAGATTAGGGAGGACTTCATCCAATGACCTGAGAAGGGCATGGGAGAAGTGTGCTATGATGACAGTCAAACTTGTCTGACGAAGGCCCACAGAAGATGCCGCGTAGACCTTCTGCCCCGAACGGTCCAAATACTTGGACTCCTTGTTGGGAGGTTGGTCAGTGTCGGCAGAACTGCCAGTACGCCTGAACACAGAAGCGGTCACCAGGCTGTTGGATGAAGGGTGTTCTGTGAACCCCGCAAGGGAGCCCATGGGCACCACATACTTGCGGGCCATGCGGGCAGACGGTGCTGGACATGAGGCAGGACACTGCCACAGTTTGAGTGCCAGACCAAGAAAGGCCTCGGCCACAGGAAAGGCCTCCGTTGAGGTATCCCCTCTCTTGAGGATATCCGTGAGAGAGTACTCCGCCTTTTTCTGGATGGGTTCCAGGGGCATCCCTGTGGAATCAGAGAAGAGACAAAGGATCCCTTGGAAGCAGGAAGGACCTTCCTCCATCCCTGTGCCAATGGATGGCTCATCATCCCCAGGATGAGAGTGAGCCCAGTGACATCAGAGTCTGAAGAGTCGAGATACGGCGGCCTGCCCTTCAAATCACCCTTCAGCCCTTGGGCGGTCCGGGTGACTGGACCGACAGACATCGGGAAAGCCCAGTATCTGGTTGGTCCTCTTTGGAAGGAGCCCCTCCCACAGGCTGCTTAGGCGGTGGCTCCACCACTATCGGTGGAGAGACCACTATAGGCTGAACCAGAGGATGGGCCAGCCCTGCGGGCGGAGGAACCAAAGGCTTCAGTTCTGAGGGGGTTGGCTTTGGCCTGGGAGGCGAAAGCCAAGTAATAGCCAGGGTAGAAATCGAAGTCGGCTTGTGCCTGGACAAAATCAGCTGTTGCCACATGAGGACTCGTAGCACCGTAGTTTCCGTCGGAGCCTCTCCTCATCCAAGGAGGACGAGGACGACCGATGGCGTTACCTCTTTTTGGAGTGCTTGTGGCTCTTCCTCGGCCGTCCAGACGAGGGGGTTCTAGACCTCAACAGAGATCGGACGGGCCGACTCGGTCGCTCGGGAGACACCGGTTGGACCGGTGATGCAGAACCGGGTCCTCGATGGGGACACTAACGGGCTGGGTCTCCTCATCGGGGAAGACAAGGACCAGAGTCCTTTCCAAAGAGTCGTCGACCAGGGCCAGCAACAGTGGGTCGATGGGATCGAGGACAATCTCGACCTTATCGGCTGCATCCTCAATTGGCTGGCCCAACGGAAGGTCCGTGAAGCCTGCAGCCGAGGAAGCGATCTTGACCAAGGTCGAGACCGCATGCTCCTGAGACTGAGATCTCTCTCGGTCCCAAGAGCGTCTTCGACGAGACAAAGACGTGCTCGGTTCCTTATCTCTTTTACGAGATCAGGAGGAGTGCGAGCCTGCGGGTGCCTCTCCCTGGGTGGGGAGAGACTGGCACAACTCCTTGAAGGAACCTGAAAAGGTGGAGCCCAGGTTGAGTGGAACGTAAAAGCTTTGCTTATCCGAAGCGTGAGAGTCTTCTTCAAATGTCTTCATGCATTCCAGCTGCTCGGTAGAACCCGCAGCCACGGAAACCGCCCACCTAGCCTCCTTGGACATCACCGGAAGGTTCCTTTTCTCCAGGCTCCCCAACTTTAAATGTGCCAGGCGGTCATCCAGGACATTGGGATGGAAGGCCAAGCAAAAGCTGCAGGATGAGGTGTCATGGCAGACACCTAGGCAGTAGATGCACGTGAGATGGGGATCAGTGTGCAACATCTTCTGGCCGCAAGGACACCGTCAAAATCCTGGAGAAGATTTCTCTTCCATGATCGAGGACGCAAAAGCGCGGTCATTAACTCGGACAAGTTTTAATTCTTGTAAAACCGAAGTATTGAAAGCCAGGACCTACAAAATGCATGAGCATGAGGGAGGCAACCTGTATCTTCCAGTGGAAAGGAAGATCTGGCGTCATGGGGCAGAGCTGTGGTATATACCACCCGGGTGGGTGGGAGGAGCCAGCTTGAAATCTTCCGGCAAGATTTAAAGGGGAAAGGGACATGCCAAGAAGTGTGGATGAACAACATATCAACAATCCTAGAAACTGCATTTCAATCTACTTTTCCTACACTTGGGGCCCCGGCCTTGTACTGTAAGTGAAGTGCATTATGAAATTCCTGGATTGTGCCAAAAATGTAACCTGATCCTATTTGTACTACACAAATTGTGTACTCTGGAATATCCGGGTTGCACCTGAAATACAGGTTACTCACCTGTAACAGGAGTTCTAGGAATGGTATATGTTGTTCATCCACACTCATTGGCAGGTATCCTTGCCGCTTTAAATCTTGCCGGAAGGTCTTCAAGCTTGCTCCTCCCACCCACCCGGGTGGTATAACTCTCGGCCCGCCCCCATGACGCCAGATCTGCCCGCTGGAAGCTCAGGTTGGCCGGGCCGGGAGGTTGAGATTGTAGGATGAACAACATATACCATTCCTAGAACTCCTGTTACAGGTGAGTAACCTGTATTTCTAGGGACATGGATATGTTGTTCATCCACACTCATTGGCAGACTCCTAGCAGTTCTCCGGGAGGAGGGAGGCAAGACGACACCCCCATATACTTACTTGGGAAAGAGAACTGGAGAACCGAGGCCCCAAAACCAGCATCCCGGCGTGACTCAAGGTCGATTGGTAGTGGGTAATGAAGGTGTTTGCTGACTTCCAGGTAGCAGCCCTGCAGATTTCTGGATAGGGACGCCCCTGGAAGCAGCCACCGCTGCAGCAGTATGGCGGGTAGAATGAGCTCTTATCCTCTGGGAGGCTCCATGCCCGCCAACTTATAGCAGAGATCTATGCAGGAGGTTACCCACCTGCTTATCGTCCGCTTGGCTGCAGGTCTGCCAGATGCGCGGCTTCAGCGAGGTGACAAACAGCTGGCGCAACCTCTCTCGACTCTCTCAGCCGTGGCGCCTCCTTATAATAAGCGCCGCCTCTAGGGTCCAGAGTATGGAGCCTATATTCGGCCTCCGAGGTGATTGGGGTAGAACACCGGCAGAGTCAACACCTGGTTAAGGTGAAACTCCGACACCACCTTCGAAGGAATTTCAGGTGGGGCGCAGGACAACCTTGTCCCTGTGGAAGACCAGGTAAGGAGACTCGATGGAAAGCGCCTGGAGCTCTCCCATCCTTCTGGCTGACGTGATAGCCACCAAGAAGGCGGTCTTCCACGACAGGTGAGAGAGAGCACCTGTCATAGGTTCGAATGGCTTGCCCATGAGCTTTGCCAGTACCAGCAGTAGATCCCACGGAGGTGGGGGTTCCCGACTGAGGGGAATGTGATCAAGGCCTTGAAAAGCGCCAGACCACCTTCTCCTGCGCCACCGACTGCTTCCCGCCCGCGCCTGTAAGCAGAGATGGCTGCCAGGTGCACCCTTAGGGTCAGACCCAAGCCCTTGACTAGAAAGGGACCATAAATAGTCCAAGATGCTTGCCAAGGAACAGGAGGAAGGGTCCAAGCCCTTGTTCGACACCAAATGGAAAACCTTTTCCATTTGAAGGCATAGCATTTTCTGGTCGACTTACGGACGCCTAACTACATTGAGGACCTCGCGGAAAGACCCAAGGCCTGGAACTCTAGCCGCCAGGAACCAGGCTCAGGTGCAGGGATTGAAGGTCCGGATGGAACACCTTCCCTGATTGACTGAGAGCAGGTCCGGCGAGCTGGAAGCTGCCGCGGAGTCCTGGAGCTGAGACTGAGGAGATCTGGTACCAGAACTGCGCAGGCCAGTCTGGGGCTATCAGAATCACCTGCGCCTTGTCCCTCCTCGCCTTTGAGAAGCACCCTGTGATCAAGGGAAATGGGGAAGGCGTAAAGAGGCCCGGGGTCCATTGCCTCGAGAAGGCATCCCCTGCAGCGAGCCCCGCTGAGGGGGGGGCATGGAACAGACTCCAGCTTCGCTCTCCATGGAGGCAAACAGGTCCACCTGAGGTGTGCCCCAAAGGAGAACAGATGCTGTACTACCTGCAGGAGAGACCACTCGGGATGCAGCCCCTATCCGGCTCAGGCATCGGGCCAGGGTGTTGGAGGCCCTGCCACGTGAATGGCTAGGAGATCGCCTCCAGGCTGCGCACGAGTGACCAAATGCGGAGAGCTTCCTTAGAAGCATGGAGCGCCCCCGCCGGCGGTTTAGATAGTACATGGTCGTGGTATTGTCCGCCTGACTCGGACCACTTGACCCCGGAGGGAACGGAGCAAAGGCGGTGAGAGCTAGGCGACCGCCTGAGCTCCAGCAGGTTGATGTGGCATCGACTCCTGGGACCAGAGGCCATGAGCCCGTGTTCCCCAGATGGGCACCCCAACCCATCAGAGAGGCATCGTCGAGGAGAGACCGCTGGCTCAGGGACGAACGGAAGCCTCCTGCAAATGATCTGGAACGGTCCACCACTGGAGAGCTGCCACATCCCTGTGTCACCGGCACAAGCTGGTCCAAGGGATCGTAGCTGCCAGACCACTGGCTGGCCAGTCCCCACTGAAGGGACGGATGTTCCAGCGGCCCAACGGACCACGCTGGTGCAGGCCGCCATGAGACCCAGGAGGCGCAGGAAGTCCCGGCAGGGCGCACTGCCCAACCAGAAATGATCGGGCAAAGGAGGAAAGAACTCGGCCTCTGTCCGCCGGCCCGCCTGGTCAAGAGAGCGAGCTGGCCCGATGAATAGAATCACCTGCTGCTCGAAGTTCACTTGGCTCGCGGATAAGGAGGCCCAGTTGAGAGCAGACCTGAGGGCCAGATTCTGACCACTCCGCCTCCTTCCTGGAGGGAGCTGCTATCAGCCAGTCGCCCAGGTAAGGGTACACCCGACCCTCGGCAGGAATGCTGTCACCACTGCCATGCATTTGTGAAGACCCTTGGAGCTGGAGACAGTCAAGGGCATGGCTTTGAATCAAGAGGGGATCCTTCCGCTGGAAGTCGAAGGAATCTCTGGGAGACGGACGGATAGGGACGTGAAAACGCGGCCCTGCAAGTCCACAGAGAGCAGAACCACATCATTGCCGCTCCAAGGATGGTATTATCTGAGCCAGAGTGACCATCCTGAAGGTTCGAGACCTTAGGAACTTGTTTAGGTCGTAGGTCGAGAATGGGGCGCCAGCCCCCGTCTGCTTTGGAACCAGGAAGTACCTGGACACAAACCCTGGGTCTGAAGGAGGTCCACCACCTCTACCACTTCCTTCTGAGGAGAGCTGATGTCGGCTCGACGAGCCGCCAGTGAGGCTGGGGATCCGGGCCCGAGGGGCGACGGCTCTGAAGGGTGGTGCCTGTCGAATTCCAGAGGCAGGTCTCTTCCCACCACTCTCAAGACCCACCTGTCCGTGGTAACAGCGAACCAGGCGGAACGGAGCATTGGAGCCGCCTCTCACGGGGGACCCAGGGTAAGGTGATGGGATGCGACGACACCTCAGCCTGTCACTGGGCAGGCTTGGAGGAGGACCGCCGAGGGACCTCCTGGGCCCTTCCTCCCTGCCTCCTGTTAGAGGAAGCCGGGCGGCTTGGGTTTGGGATGCCAAGGTCGAGCCTGCTGGCCCTGACGCGCTGGGCCGGGCGCTACTGGGGCACAGAAGGACGAAAGGGCTTAGGCTGTGGTCATGGGCCTTGTCCTTCTGAGCGGAAGAGACCGAGTCCAAGGTGGCATTGACCCCTCGATCTTCTGCAGGTGACCTTCCACCCCAGGGTCAAGAGGTCAGTCCCCGTAAGGGAACATCCGCCAACTTGTGCTGGGTATCCGGTAAAGGTGGATATCCTCAGCCAAGCTCGCCGACGATAGCCACTGCGTCACGCACCGCATCTGGCACATGAGTCCCCTATATCCAAAGCAGTCTGAGCTGTTGTTTGGCCACTGCTCCTGCTCTGGTCCCGCACCTGCTTAACCGTAGTCTGCAGATCGGGGGAAGATGAGGGATGACTCATCCAGGAGCCCAACAGGGCATGAGAAAATGTGCCATGAGGACGGCCGAACTGGCCTGACGGCGCCGAGAGAGACGCAGCGTAGACTTTTCGCCCGACATAGTCCACTTCCTGACCCTTGTCAGGAGGTTTGTCCACATCCTGGCGCTGCCGGGCTCCGAAAACGCTGTCGGTAACCAACCCTCAGCGAGAGGTGTTCAAAACCGACAAGGAACCGGTAGGGGACCGTGATACTTCCTGGCCATCCTGCGTCAAGGCGCAGGGTAGGAAGCAGGGCGCTGCCAAAGCTCCAGTGCCGGGACCCACTATGGCCTCGCCACCGGAAAGGCTCCGCCGGAGAATCCTCGGTCCAGAATCTCCGTGAGGGGATACCTGGCCCGCTTGGAACGGGTTCGAGCTCCATCCCGTAGACTCCGAGATGAGTCAAGAAGTCCAGGGAAGGACGCACGGCTATCGGCCCATTGACTGACCTCCTGAAGACTCCAAGTCCAGTCGCTGAGAAAAAGGAGGAATCATCTTCGGACCGGAAGAGTCCTCAAGAGCTGCCTCTGGCCTGAGCCACCCTTCACCCGCCGAGGTCGGTCGGGAGTGAGGGTAACTGACAGTCGATGGGTAGACCTTAGCGATCGAGAATCCTTGGTCGGAGCCCCAATTGATGGCTGTGGAGGCGGAGGTTCCACCGGAATCGGTGGAGCAGCTGGTTTTGGCCGAACAACCGGCCTGGGTATAGGCTCCTCGGATAAGTCGAGGGGTTGTGTCGGCCGTTCCGGTGACAGCCACTTAATGGCCGGGGGCGACGTGACGGCTTATTCTCGCCAGGAGGAGTTGTTAAACATAAGGTCTCGCACTGCGACGCACTTACGCCGAAGCCTCCCTCATCCGGAGGAGGAGGATTTGAGGACGACGGGCGACGCCGCTTATCAAGGGTGCCGAGATCGAGACCGCCTATGACGGTGGGATCGGCTGGACTGGCGAAGAGGTCCGAGACCGAGAGTCCCGGAATTTCCGAGGGTTGCAAGGGGAGGTGTCGGCCGAACCGGCACTCGCTCGGATGGTCCATCCAGGGCTCCGGAACCGAGGCACAGGCGAGCCCACGGGATCTCAACTCCCCCTGGGAACCGGGAGAGGGGAACGCTAGCAAGGCGTACAGCTCGATCTAATGGGTCGAGAAAATCGATCATCGGTGGGAGTCTCGGTCAACTGACCTGACGGGACACCGTGAGGCCAGTGGTCGGTTTAGCCGTCTGCATCGAAGCCGACGGTCGACGGTTCGGGAGGGGACCTTCCTTCTCCCAAGAGCGCCGACGGGGATTCTACCCCTGTCCCTCTTTTTTGGACCGAGAATAAGGTCCAGCAGACGCAGGCCCTTCTCCTTTAGTGGAGAGGACAGACAAAGCTCCTTAAAAGAAGCGCGGTAGAAGAACCCAGAGAGAGCGGGATAAATGCCGCGCCGAGGAAGACACGCCCGCTGCCGCCTCCTTCGAGGGGCTTACTCATCCGCCGAAGCTGATCCGCCGAGGCCGCCGATACCGCCAACCGGGCCTCTTGACTTCACCGAGGGAAACGCTTCGACGCCCAGTTGCAATCGGGCAGCACGTCTTCGAGGACGAGGTCGAGAAAGATGAGCACAGGTCGCAAGCCTGCGGTCGTGCTCAAGGCCTACAGTAGACACACGTGAGTGTGGATCCGTCCGAGACATCTTCTGACCCGCATGGGCATCTCCGAACCGGAGTCGACGGTCCATCGCAGTCACGAGGGATAGAAGACTGAAGTCTTTTTGCAAAATTTATTTTAAACCAAACGGAGAAATAGGAACCAGTCACAAACGCAGAGCGTTAAGGAGGGAACCTGAGCTTCCAAGCGGTAAGGAAGATCTGGCGTCATGGGGCGGAGCCGAGAGTTATACCACCCGGGTGGGTGGGAGGAGCAAGCTTGAAGACCTTCCGGCAAGATTTAAAGCGGCAAGGATACCTGCCAATGAGTGTGGATGAACAACATATCCATGTCCCTAGAAAATGTATTAGCTTTACCGAGACATACCGAGCTGATAACTTGTTTCAGATGCGTCCTGGAAAATAGACATTTATTGCCTGGTGTAGTGACCTGGTTACTAAAAACTAAATAAATTCTAAGTGGTTCTTTCTGAAGTTTACCTCAAATCTTCCACTTTTTAAAGGCAGAGAGAGTCCCCTTGTCCTTGTGAATCTAAAAGAGGTGCATTCGGTCCAATGGTGTTATTCCTTTCAAATCTCTGAATAATGCATGCCTACCCTGAATCTTCTCTTTTCTGTTGAGAACAGTCCCAGTTCCGTCAGTTTGTTCCCACAGCCCAATGTTTACTGCTTTGGTCATTCTCTGCACTGTCTTGATCCTGTCAATAGCCTTCCTCAGATATGGAACTGTACACCATACACAAGCTGCAGTCCGACTACCGGTCTATACAAGGACACTGCAATACCTCTCAATTTGCTTAAGGAGTTCTCTCTGGCCTCTGGAGGCTGTCCAGGAGGAAGTTAATCCCTGATGGTTGTCCAGGAGGAAGTTAATCCCTGGTGGCTGTCCAGGAGGAAGTTGGCCCCTGGTGGCGCTCTAGGAGGAAATTAATCTCTGGTGGCCTTCCAGGTAAAAGTTAATCTCTGGTAGTTGTTCAGGAAGAAGCTGACCTCTGGTGATGTCCAGGAAAAAGTTATCCTCTGGTGGCTGTCCAAGTGGAGGTTAACTTCTGGTGGCTGTCCAGGTGGAAGTTAAAAGATCCCATAGTACTTACCGTAGAGTAGGGAACTGTGTTAGTATCCTGGCCAACAAGATTCCCCCGTCAATAAAACAGGTCCATGTAACCCACCCCCCGGACATACCTGTAAATGAGCTGTCACACAGCTCAGTGTGCCTGCCCTAGCTGATAGTCAAAAAATAAACAAAATTAAAACAACCCTGTCATGTGGAAAATTGACTGGCTACACAGTGCCAGGCTATAAAGTTTTGTGATGGGAAAAGTAAACTTACTTTAGCCACTTGTTGTAGAAAAGTATTATATTTTTTAACTTGTCTGGCCTTTATTGAAAGCCAGCATCCCAAAAGAACTCAACTTGAGTGCCCAGATGACAAAACTTCACCAAAGTAAAGAATGTGACATTTCTCTCTTTTTTTTTTTTTAATTACAAATGACCTTTTCAAAGTAAGCTGAAACTTTCTGGAGAACTTTCAGCTGATCAGTTACTGCCTTTTTCACCCCCACCCCACCCCCCAAAAAAACAACCAACATCTGATTTGCATTCTGGGACGAGCTCTGCTATTTTACTTCCAAACTGTGCCTGTCAGGCAACCAGGGAAATAATTACACAATAAAGCCAGTATGTCTGCAGGTAACAAGGGACATCAAGCACACTATGTAATGCTTCTGTGGAAACAGAGATAAAATTGCAGTTTTTTTTTAGTTTTTAAAGAATATACGCTTTAAAGGAAAACAAAAATTTTTCAAACCTCCAAAGACAAACCCCTCAATTGGTCTTTTAAGCCTAGAAACTACATTTTTTGCAAACCTGCTTGATATACAGATTTCTTCCGTTGTCTGCTCCACAATGTAAACAAAATCTGCACTGCACAGCACCATTTTGCATGCACAGCATGGCTTCACACCGATCACATGTAGCAGTGATATAAGTAAGAAAAGCCACACTGTA
This sequence comes from Neoceratodus forsteri, assembly GCA_016271365.2. Lineage (NCBI taxonomy): Eukaryota > Metazoa > Chordata > Ceratodontiformes > Ceratodontidae > Neoceratodus > Neoceratodus forsteri. The sequence continues at coordinate 149,521,045 of CM028131.1, read as the reverse complement.
CATGCAGAGTGGCAGCGCAGAGCTCACACAGCTGGTTGTAAGAGTTCATCACACAAAGCCCCATCTCAGCACTAACTGGCTAAATCAGCACTATTGACTTAAAGTGTTTTTTAGAATGCAACATATAACAACAAAACAAAGGGTAGGGTTGGTCAAGATGATCGGTTATTTTGGGGAGGGATTTTAAAAAAGGTTAAACAGAGTCACCTCTTGGCTCAACACCATCATGCCATCAACAAGGTTTGGGTGAAATGAGCTCTGACTTCGCCCTTCGACTGGCAACGTGAAGCAGGGTTGGTGTCACCTTATATCAGCACTATCTCCGCAAGCACTGTTGTGTCACAAACCTCTCTTACCAGTAGGGGGAGAGGGCTTTTTTGCCAGAGTGTCAGACCACTAAGCCTACTGATTGGTGGAGTCTCTGACTGCCGGTGAGTGGAGCTAGAGTACCAGCTGTTGGGTGCTGGCAGACATATGTCAGGATGGCACAGTGACAGGCATGTAAAGGTGTGCCTCTGGGGCACTCCTGTCCAGGCTGTTTGCCGGGCCACCTGAGAAACAGAGGCCCCTCACTAACAGCAGGTGTCTGTGGATCCAGTGTATGTGAGAACAACAGAAGTCATTGCCTGGTCATCTGGCAGCGTCCAGGGACAGGCACCAGAACAGTGGTAAAACCTAGAGACGCTGCCTCTGGCAGAGGGACTGAGGAGACTGCCAGCCACTGCCAGAGTGCAGGCTGCAGCTGGCACCACCGCCCCTATGCCCAGCACACAGTCCAGTGAAAGTAAGAGACTGGTAAGGGTGAGGCACGTAGAGATGGAGCGGCCCTTAGCCAGTCATGTCTGAGTGAAAATCTCTACAGTGGAGCTGCCTGCTACACACTAACTGACTTGACACCAAGGTGTCCCTAGTACGTGTGAAAAAGACTATAACCCAAAGTGATTAGCAAGATGGGATATCTGGTAAATTCAGATTGCAAAACAGAGAGGCTCTGACCCGAGGTATAAACCTCACCCACTGGTGAACTGCAGGGAATAACTGCAGCCAAGGGCTCCATGAAAGTGTGTAAAAAAAGGGAGTGCAACCTTTTGAGACAGGGACCCTGAGGCTCTGTAGGGATCTGAATACCAAAGAATAATGGAATCATCACAGCACAGTTTCAATATCAATGTCCTTATTTTTTATTTATTCATGATTTGCACACACCAGGATAGCCTCACTCAGGTGATGTACCAAGTCTGCAAGAATGTATCACTGGTGGGTTGTGGCAGGGGGAGGGGGCCGGGCGCCATACAGCAGCAGAGTTTAACATAGAATGTGTTCAATCCCGAGAACTTAATTAGTACAAATACACTACAGAAATGAACTAACATTAAGGTATGCAGATTAATTATAGAACACCGTAGCCCAGAGTTAGTAGGATGTTAGAATATGTTGACAGAGACGTATCAGAATTTGGAGGGATCCAAGTTTAATAGTTGTGGGCTTTAAGAGTTAGTTGGCATGTGCACAGTATTAGTGCTTGCGTTGGTGCCCCCCCCCCCAACACACACGCAGCGTTGATCGCAGCTTGTCTGGGTCTGCCAGACAGACCAGCTCTGCTGCATTTCAAGAGCCATATGACCTCAGACAAAAGCAGCAGATGGCAGAGTTAAATGCAAAGGTGAGTTCAATATATCGACACAGTACTAAAACCTGAGTGAGAAGCTGCTGTCTGTTTACTTCCCGATTGACTCAGCTTTCTTGGAAGTTAAGAATATAATCAGGACACAAAATCCAGTTTTTAACTTCTGAAGTCGCCAGAGACAGAGAGGCCATCGGTGGAAATTTTTGATGAAATCTAATGAAGTGTTGTGCTTCTTGTTAAATGTATTTACACCCAGAGTAGCCCAAGAAAGATGCAACATCTAATTTTTAAAGGGGCCATGAATGAAGCACAGGGAGGTTAAACAGCCTGTTTCAGAGGGTAGGGGTTACATAGTGAGCCTGTGGCTATGGCAACATTTAAATCTGGAATATCCTGATTCAATGTCATGCAGACCAACTGGTGGCTTACAGTGCCTTCCTTTCTCAAGACAGTGGGGAGAGGGGAAGACCTGGAAGGGTGAGGTCTCGCTGCAGTGGCTGTCTTCAGCATTCTGGTATTAGTCCTTCTTGGCATGGTGGGCAGAAAAACAATTTCTGGCTTATGGAATTCCTTTTTCAAACTACTTAAATTTTTGACAAATACATGTAAAAGAAAAGTAAAACAGTATTAAGACTGAAGTGGTATACAAGATTTTTTTTAAATACCAAAATTAAGACTTGACGTAATCCACTTGAAACAGTCAGCCAGGAGTCCACTGACTGAGGGCACGGATTAGTCACTGGGATGGAATTGCTCCCCATTGGTTATGAGAAATGTCTGCCCCACAGAGCAGTAACAGGTCTCAAGGAAACCCAACTGGAGCCAAATCGTGCCAGAAGGCCCCATGAAGCAGTGGTAATGGCACGGGGATGTCTCCAGACTGTCATGTTTGCCTGTCCCAGTTGGCTGGATCAAAGGCTGGTGAAGCAAAGCGTTCATCAAAGTAATTCCAGAACCACTAATGCCAGAAAAGAGGGCCGAAGGCTTCAGGGACTTTGCTTCCTTCCTAAGCAGCATTACTGCTATGGACACTCATAAAAATAAAAACTACTTATAAGGTACGTTCTGAGGTTTGCTCTTATGGGGTGTAACAAGAAAAAACACTAAACTGAGGTAGTTAGGGTGTCAACATCTATTACTGGTTCTGATGCACAATGATATGCATTGTGAGGTTACAGACATGGTCACTGATTGCCCTGACAAAATAAAAAAATAATTTTGTTCCCTCAGGGTCCTAGCACTTTTGGCCCCAAAACCAGAGTAAGGCTCTATGGAGAAGATGGATTCTTAGAAGATCTTGCAGAGCAGTACAAAGTAGTCGCTCAGGCCAAATATATTGCTTTATTTATTAAATGAGAAATTGAACTTTGCTGGATGTTTTATGTTTCCAAAGCAATCAATCTTTCTGGATTGTTTTGTCATGCTGTGGCCATTAATGGATTGTAAACATCGTCACTTAACTGTTTTTTTCCCTCCTCCATGCCAAGGTAGCTGGTAGCTCAAAAGCTCAAAACAGCTTCTGCTGATAGCAGCAAAGTCTACAGTGTCAAAATGGTTCAATACTGTTTCAAACAATAGGAGCCAGTAACCGCTGCCCCCCCCCCAATCCCATGGGAGGGAGAGAGAGAGAGCAGACACCCTTTAATGAGGAACAAAGCCAAGGCTGCCAAAACCAATAACACCCTCATTCAGAGTACAGAAAATGCTAAGCGACTGAGACCTCGGCTGACACAGGATCCCCCCAACCCCCAAAACAAGTGCACACCCCTCTTAAGATACTGATGGTATATCACAATTTGAGCAAACTATATTGTGCCCTGTGACTAATCAGAAATGTAAAACACTCTGCATAGTTCACGGAGGTGAGCCGTGCGTTCTGAGCCAGCACTCAGCAAACAATGAATCACCATTCCGATCAGTTGGCATCAGACTGTACAAGGTGATTATTTACTTATTTATTTATTAGCTTTTGGTTACCAGGTAAGTACATCAGGCAAAAAAAACTGCCTATTTTCAAGCACAACCCGGAAGTATACAACATGCAGTACACAAAAATACAGAGGACAAGACTTGCATAGGCACAAAAGCACAGGACCGACACACAGGGCGGACTAACAATGATACAGAGTAAAACACCCATGTATGGGTGGGAAAACAAAACATGTAGGAGAATACGTAGAGATAAGTATAAGTACATAAACAAAGTTAGACTTGGGGTGAGCAGGGAAACTCAAAAGGAAGTTAGAGGCAACTGCAGGCACCAGTAGAGCTCAAGTATGAAAAAGTGCTTTTTTGAAAGAGTGGTGAGATGAGTAATGCTTAATATCATGAGAAAGCGAGTTCCAGTATTTGGGAGTGAAGTGAGAGAAAGCTTGCTCACCCATTTTTGTAGAGCAGGGAGGAATGGTGAGCAGGGGAGCAGTCGACAACCTGAGGGGACGAGCTGGGGTAATGGGTAGGAGCATAGCTGCAAGTGCATCAGGACATGGTGGACGTGATAGGGAATCAATGAGGTTACCCAAAGTGTAGGAGCACATGCCAGCAGGAGACAACCAGTTTAATGTGGAGTAGAGATGGCAATGATGGGTAAGTCGGAGAGCAGCTACAGCGAATCTGCAAATGTTATTGTATGTGGTGTCTCATTTATGTAAGTCTACTACTTTGGCCTGAGAGAAGACTGGAAGAGCATACGTCAGCCATGGAAGTAAGATCCCCTTGGCTACAGAGACACGGGCAGAGGCAGTGAGTGAGTGACGAACCCTGTAAGCGGCTCCAATCTTCGAGTTGATGTGTTGACAAATCCTGTTGATATGTGATGTGAATTGGAGTTGGGGGTCAAGAGTCACCCCTAAATATTTGAAGGTCATTGTGTTGGTGACTACAGTTCCATCAGGGCACTGGACCCTCAGGTGTTGGGATTCTACACTGACCTTCCTTATGGACCCAAAGAGCACAGCATGGGTTTTAGGTAGATTGAGAATTAATTGGTTAGAGGAGAGCCAGGCTTGGATCTGACTAAAGGAGGATGATAGGTGGTCACTGATATCACTGATAGCTGCAGAAGTGGAATAAAGTAGCAGGTCATCAGCATACAAGATAGCGTTACAGTGGGTAGTGGAGGTAGGGATAGAATTGACAAAGATGGAGAACAGCAATGGGCCTAGTATTGAACCCTGAGGAACACCACGGGAGATGGCAAAGGGAGATGATTGGGCTTTGCGTAAGGAGATAGTATAGAATTGACAGTCAAAACAGCTTTCGAACCAGGACAAGGTGGGATGGGTAGCTTCAAGGTCCTGAAATTTGCATAGCAGAAGGGGATGGCTCACCAGGTCGAATGCTTTTGTAAGATCAATAAATGCAGCCCCAGTAAGTTGTCCATTATCCATATTTGTCTTAACATCACTGGTAAATAGGGTAAGCGCCGTTTTGGTGCTGTGTCCAGGCAGAGAACCATGCTGGATAGGTGACAGAAGACTGAACTTGGGCAGTTGGGAGATGAGCTGGCCATGGATTGATTTTTCAAGTAGTTTGCTTAGGGTAGGTAATATAGCAATGGGCCTGTAATTATTTAGTCTACTAGGATCACCTTTTTTGAATACAGGAATAATCCTGGCTGATTTTCATAGGATGGGAACTGCTGAGGTGGAGATAGAGAGACTGAATAGTTTAGTTACGGGGTTGCTAATAGAGCTGCCGCCAGTCGAAGGATCCTGTGTTCAAGTCCATCAGCACCCGCACTACCATGAGGAGAGCTGGAATTAAGAAGTTTCAAGACTTCAGCTGTAGTGACAGGGGTAAGCTTCAGAGGGGGATTGCAGGGGGAAATAGTACAGCCAAGAGGAGAGGCGGGGGGAAGGTAGGGAGTGCTGTGAAAATAGTTAAAAAGCTTTGGCAATGGTAGAGGGGTGGTTACAGCTGACCTCATTTACAAACATTTCCCTCGGAGTCTGGGGCTTGTTACTTCCAATAATTTCATTAATGCAGGCCCAATATTGTTTGGGGTTAGATGAGGAAGAGCAAAGTAACTCACAGTAATAGCTACTTTTGGCCAGCCTAATGTTCTTCTTGCAGGCATTTCTTAAGACACGATATTCCTCATAGTCAGTAGGTAAGATTGAGGATTTCCATTTCTCCCAAAGCCTATCCCTTAGCTTTAGGCACTGGAGTAGAGGGCGCCTAAGCCACTTCGTGGGTTTGTCCTTGACCCTACAGGTTGAGGTAGGGATATGCCTCTGCTGTAGTGATAGTAACACATTTGAGAAGTGTTCAGTAGCTCTGTTTATAAAAAAATAACAGCCTGCTAGATAAACAAAATGAGATCACGTTGGTTAAAATGTGCGACATCTACATAAACATCCTCAGCAAGCAACATTTTCCATCTAGCAAGGTCTGGAAATCTGCAAGACCCACCAGCTGGTTACTACCGGATTTTGTATTCCATCAGTCACATTTTCCTTACACTAGTCCTGATGGCTTGTACTGAGGGGATAACATTTTATCAAGTACACTGACTAGACCAGAGGATTCTCCCATTCACATACACTGCTGGCCAGTGCCTACAAGACCTAATTTGAGCACAGAGCCTAGACAGCATTTTTACGGCTAAATAGAGCTATGCAGACGTACTGTGAATGAGGAGGAGAGCGAGGACGGCCAAAAATATCACATTTTTCCCTCTACACAGTGGAGTTTCATCACACTACTGGTATAGAAACATAGAAACAGACTTTGACGGCAGATAAGGACCATTTGGCCCACCCAGTCTGCCCATTTCCCTTCCTATTGGATAAGCTGCAGATTCTAGTTAACCAACAGCCTACTTCCTGCAACCCACCACTACAATTGACTTTTGTCTGTCCCATGCATGTTTGAATTCCTCCACTGTTCTAGACCCAACAACCTCCCCAGGAAGGCGGTTCCATGCATCCACCACTCTCTCAGTGAAAAAAAATGTCCTCACGTTACCCCTGAGCCGTCGCCCCTCTGTCTTTAAATTGTGCCCCCGTGTTCTTACATGTCTCTTTTTCTGAAAGATGCTAACCTTCTAGACTTTGTTGATTCCCTTGAGGTACTTAAAAGTTTCTATCATGTCCCCCCGTCCCTCCTTTCATCAAGGGTATACATATTAAGCTCTCTCAGTCTCTCCAAATGGTTTCTGATGCAGTCCCTGCACCATTTTAGTTGCCCTCCTCTGGACTGCTTCCATCCTGTCTATGTCCTTGCGTAGATGGGGTCTCCAAAACTGCACACAGTATTCCAGATGGGGTCTCACCAACTGTCTGTACAGAGGGATATCCACTTCCCTTTTTCTACTTGTGATGCCCCATCCTATGCATCCCAGTATCCCCCGGCTCTCCTTACTGACTTCTCACATTGCTTACCCACCTTTAGGTCATCTGATATGACTACCCCCAAGTCCCTTTCCATTTTTGTTGTTAGTTACCTCCCTTGCTATTGTGTACTCTTCTCCTGGGTTTTTGTTTCAGAAATCCTGCCGGTGCCAAGGGCTAGTGGGGAGCACAAAAGGAAGACTAGGGAGATAAACCAGTGGCTCAGGGAGTGGTGTGAGGCCAGAGGGTATGGGTTGATGGGGGATTGGAGGGAGACCTGGGAGGATAAGGAGCTGTATGCTAGAGATAGACTACATCTCAATTTGGAGGGGAAGGGAATCCTTAAGTTGAAAATAGAGGGGTTCATTGGTGAAAAGTGGGGTTTAAACTTGTGAAGGGGGAGGGATGGGAGAAAAGGCTGTCAAGGGGTGCTGATAAAGGAGGGACTCTGTCTCCACCCCGGGGAGCTGGAGGATTGGGAAAAGGCCAACTGGTAAAGTGCAGACCAGGGGAAACAGAATCCCCATGGGAACACGAGCAGGGGAAATGGAAGTATAGGGAAAGGGTGGAAGGTAGTCCAGCTAAATGCCAGGAGCTTGGGAAAGAAAATGCCTAAGCTCCAGGCAATGCTAACTGAGGGAGCAGTGGATGTGGCAGCGGTCACTGAGACCTGGGCCACTGCAGGACACGACTGGGACCTGAACCTGGAGGGTTACACTATGTTCAGGAAGGACGGGGGGAGAAGGGGAGCAATGATAGTCAAAAACTGCATTGGCATAGGGGAGTAGAGGAGGCGGAGGGGAGACAGGCGATTTGGGTCACCTTGATAACAAGGGGGAGCAAGAGAGTAAAAATAGGAGTGGTGTATAGACCCCCTGCCCTGGCGGAGGAGCTGGAGGAGAATCTGGTGGCAGATGTTGGGAGACACTGTAGACTGGGCAGAGGAACGGTGGTGGTGTTGGGGGACTTAAATATGCCAGCAACAGACTGGGAGACTATGACATCTTCTGTGACCAGGGAACAGAGGTTGTTGGATGTCTTTCAAGACGCATTCCTAACTCAGCAGGTGGGGGAACCGACCAGGGAGGCATGGGTACTGGATGTGGTCCTGGCAGACAGTGACCACATTAGGGGCCTGGAGGTAAGGGACCCGTTAGCGGGGAGTGACCATGCCACAGTCTGGTTCTGCCTGGACCTAGGAGGGCTAGAAGGCTGCACAAAGACGGAGGTAACTGACTTCAGGGGAACGGATTTTAAGGAAATGGGAAGGATCCTTAAGAAGCATTTGGATGTGATTGGGTCAGACATGGACGCTAATAGTAGGTGGGAAATCATCAGGAAAGGGGTGCAAGATGCTACCAGCACCTGTGCAAGAGTAAGATGAAAATGCGGTAGGGCCCGAAAACCCTGCTGGTGGACCAGGGAGGTCCAGGAGGTGGTGCGGGGAAAGAAGGCAGCCCATAGGCAATTCAAGTGCTCAAGGAGTGAAAGGGATCGAGGGGAGTAGGAGCTGATGGCTAGAAGGGCCACTAGGGTGGTGAGGGCGGCTAAGGCAAGGAAGGAGCAGAACCTGGCCAGGAAAATTAGGAGAGGGAACAAAGGGTTCTTTAGATACATTGGGGAAAAACGAAGGGTGAAGGGGCAGATTAGCAGGATTAAATCAGGGGAGAGATGGGCACAAGACCCGGGGGAGCAGGCTGAGGTACTAAATGAGTACTTCACCTCAGTTTTCACCAAGGAAAATGGGGGTGCTGCATCATACATGGGAGGAGACAGAGATACTGAGGAGGGGGGGACCCTTACTGATCGGCGGGTCTGGGGAGAGGGGGAGGGCTAAGCAGGAAGAAGAAGTACTGGAAGTGGAAATCACAGCAGAGAGAGTGAGGGAAGCCCTCAGCTCCCTTAAGACAGAGAAAGCACTGGGGCCGGATAAATTACATCCCAGAGTGCTGAAGGAACTTGCAGCTGTCCTGGCGAAACCCCTGGCGGAGCTTTTCACCATCTCTCTGAGGACAGGGTGGGTGCCCCAGGACTGGAAGGTGGCGCATATAGTGCCTATCCACAAGGGGGGGGATCAAGGGAGGTGGCAGGGAACTACAGGCCTGTCAGCCTGACATCGGTGGTAGGCAAGGTGATGGAGGGCATTGTCAAGGAGAGGCTGGTGGGGGGCCTGGAAAAGTCAGGGTGCCTGGACAACAGACAGCATGGATTCGTCCCAGGGAAATCATGTCAGACAAACCTTGTGGAGTTCTATGACTGGGTGACGAGTGCCTTGGACCTGGGTAGACCAGTGGACGTCCTCTTTCTAGACTTCAGCAAGGCATTTGACTCTGTTCCTCACTTGGGCCTGTTGGATAAGCTCGGAGAAATGGGGGTGGGGAACCAGATGATCAGATGGATAGGCAATTGGCTCCAGGACCGGACCCAGAGGGTCGTAGTTGGCGGGATAGTCTCATCCCCAAAGAGGGTCATTAGTGGGTCCCAGGATCAGTCTCTGGGCCCTCCTGTTCAACGCCACGCCTCTGACATAAGGACAGGAATCAGGAGGATGAGTCTCTTTATGGATGACTCAAACTGGGGGCGGTGGTGGATGGGGAGGAGGGAGGGTGGCCCACAGGGGGACCTGGAGGCTCTGGAAAGATGGCCTAGAAAGTGGAAGCTGAGGTTCAATGCAGGGAAATGCAAGGTACTCCACCTGGGGGCCAGAAACCCGGGACAAGTGTACACCCTGGGGGGGGGGGATGCTACAAGTCTCGATGGCTGAGAGTGACCTGGGGGTGGTGGTGGATGTCAAGATGAACAACTCAGAGAGTGGATGTCAAGATGAACAACTCAGAGACTTGTAGGAGGGCAGCAGCCAGGTCCAACAGGATGCTGGGATGCATCGCTAGGGGGATCACCTCTAGAAGGAGGGACGTGATACTCCCTCTGTATAACTGCTTGGTGAGGCCACACCTTGAGTACTACGTGCAGTTTTGGAGGCCACACTTAAAGAGCGACATTAAACTCCTGGAGAGGGTCCAGAGGAGGGCAACCAAAATGATTTGGGGCTTGGGGGACAGAACCTATGAGGAGAGGCTCAAAGAGCTAAATATGTACACATTGGAAGAGAGAAGGGACCGGGGGGACATGATAGAGGTCTTCAAGTACATGAAGAGGGTAAATAGGTGAGGAACAGTCAGGGTGCTTCGAAGGAAGGAGGAGGGGGCCACTAGAGGACATGGGTGGAAGCTGGAGGGGGGAAGATTCAGGGGAGAAATGAGGAGGTGCTACTTCACTGAGAGGGTGGTGGAGCCATGGAATGCACTGCCTAGGGGGCTGGTGGAGGCAGAGACGGTGGAGGGGCTCAAGAGGGGCTGGGACAGGTACAGGGGAAGGGTTCTGGAAGCAAAATCCAATGCAGCAAGAATATCTGGAACTGGGAAGGGAGAAGCCAGAGAAGGTGAGGGGGGCAGCAAGGTCAGCACCCAGGGTGGGGGCTGACCAATCGAGCAGACTCGAAAGACCATTAGGCCTATTCTGCTGGCATTTTAGTATGTTAGGTGCATTACTTTGCACTTCTTTGCACTGAATCTAAGTTGCCATATGTCTGACCATTCCACCAACCTTGCCAAGTCCCTTCTCATCCTTTCTACCCCCCCTTGTGTATCAACTCTGTTACAGATCTTTGTGTCATCTGCAAAGAGGCATACCTTTCCCTCCAGACCCTCTGCAATGTCACCTATAAAGATGTGAAAGAGGACTGGACCCGGTATGCATGAGATCAATGCACCTCCTCTCTGCGCCCCCCCCCCCAGGCATTGCCAGTTTCCCCTCTCTGTTGTCTCTCTGCACCCCCTCCCTTTCCAGACATTCCCAGTTTCCACTCAGCAAATGTGGTCTTTACCGCAGCTGGAGTCTGTTCTCTGCTCCGATCCCAGTGACTCAGGAACCACCCTCGTAGCACTCCACCCAGGACATTCCTTCCGCTCTTGCCCCTCTCCACAACACAGCCATGCTTGTCAGCAGTATCCTCCCCATAAAACTGCTGCACTTGTCGGCAGCATTCCTCTCTCTGCAATGAAGCCATGCCCGTGAGCAGCATCCCCACCTCCTCCTGCAACAGAGCCACACTAGTTGGTACCAGCATGCCCAATCCACGGTGCCAGCTGATATCACCCCCAAACAATATGCAATACTGGGGTGCCCATTCCCTGGTGCTACCAGGCAACAGTGCCTCCACCCCATCTTCCCTACTGCTGATATAATGATGTCCCCCTCCCATTTCAAGAAGCGACACCGAGGTGCCCACCCCATGCCACCAAACACACCGGCAATGGGGTGCCCAATCCCCATTGTTGGTACCTGCAAAAAAAAAGAAACAGTCCTCCACAGACCTCTTGCTACAAAAAAAAAAAAAAAAAAAGATTCCTCTCTGCTTCTCCCCATGACCTGCTTGCCTCACACCCCTACTCCAACCCCCGCTTCTGAGCACCCCTCACTTACCTATCCACTCCACCAGCACATCCCGCTGCTCCAGAGCCAGACTGCAAATCCCCTGAAAACAAGGCAGTTAATGCCTTTCTAATGTATTTCGAACTTCTTCTCATAACTTCCTCATTTTTACATAACCTTATACCACATGTTCAACATATCCTTCTCAGGACCCTGCCTCATGTACAAGGTAGGTGACATTTTTCAAATCCCACCCAAAACATGTTATCGCAGTCACTTCGCAAAATCACCTTTTGGACAAGATTAAAACATTCCGCCTGTCTTGATCATGAGGTGGGGTCATAAAAACACTGTTGAAAGTTTAGTACGCAGATATAAAAAAACCAAAAGACAAAATTATGAAATGCTACATTTTTTCAGTGTTTACTCATAATCTTGTGTTTTTTTGCAGCTTTTGCCCCCAAATATTCAATACTGCTCTCTTGTTATCCCACCTTATGAACATGATAGGTGTCATTTTTCAAATCCCCTCTGGAACATGTTATTGTAGTCATTCAACAAAATCACATTTCAGACGCAATTTAAATATTCCATTTGTCTTGATCATAAGGTGGGGTCATAAAAGCCCATGTTGTAAATTTGGGGTCAAAATGTCACAAAACAACAAAGTTACGATTCTTTTTCAACGTTTACTCATAACTGTGATTTTTGCAGATTTGGGCAGATTTACAGCTGGTAGTATAGCCCAGAGATTAGAGTAACGAGTTGTGAATGAGTTTTGTACATCCAGCAGACCTGAGTTTGATTCCCACAATCTTCACTTGCATACTGTGCGAATCTGAGCAAGTCATTTAACCACCCCAGTGCTCCCAGGTCACCCCTGAAAATAGGCACTTGTGCCTAGTGGGCCTTACCTGGTTACCAAAGAATAAATACATTAAATATAAATAAATAATTTCAACACAGCCCTTCTGTTGCCCCACCTCACGAACTTAACAGGTGTTACTTTTCAAATTCCTTCAGAAACATGTTTTCACAGTCGCACCACAAAATCACCTTTTGATGGAATTAAAAAAATTCCACCTGTCTTGATCATAATGTGGGGTCATACTAATCTCCCGCAGCTGCTGCCTGATCACTCAATGTTAGCCACACAGGACTCTGGTTAGGGTTGCCACCTTTGAATGAAGCAAAAACCGGATCCTAAACTCCGCCTCTAGCCCCACCCCTTTTCATGACTTACCATGCATTGTTCTTCTTAGAAAGCCATTTGTTTTATCAATAAAAGACAAGACTTAAAGCAGCAGTTCAACCCAAATGTTAAGATACTGTACTGTGCCTGTTAAAGTCACTTAACTAGATTCTTCCTAGTTATTTATTTACTTTATGTATTTATTTATTGACATTGGTTTACCAGATAAACAGAGATAAAAGAAAACTCATTTACAGATATGAAAATGCTTACCAGCAAATGAAAGTGGAAGACAACTGACTCTGTTACTATTACAAAAGTTGGGGGCAACTTTGCAGCTGTACCACTTCAAGATGCAGTGGAAAAGATTAGGTTAAGTAAGTGCTAATGGAGTTAATGGCCATACTTTACACCTCCCAGGCTGACTGCTTTCACAAACAAAGGGCTATACTGACAACAGAACTTGTTTGTAACCTAGACATGCAGCTGAAACAATGCATGATACAACAAAATCCATTTCAAAAGTATGTGAGAACTCAAAATGGCTCAAAAACCTGACCAGCACAGAGGAAAACCGGATTACCTGATAGGGACCCTGAAAACCTGATCACCAGGAAAAAAACCAGACAGGTGGCAACCCTAACTCTGGGATACTGCTGGAGCAGCTTCAGATATTTAATGTCAAGCAGAGGATGGTAGGATCAACCATTTGAAAATAAAATAGAAGACAAAGATTAAAATAAAAAGCGTTTTGCACACAGAGTACAAATCAGGGCCAGACCCACACTAAGAAGTTGGGCTTTTATTTATGAGAGTTCCCGTTTACTGAACAGTTGCCAACTAAAACAATTATCCAGCGTCTTCCTCCCCATTATTGCTAATTACTAAAATACTTGTGTGCTTAAGGGGAGTCATTAACCCTCAAAGCCCCTCAACTTCTAGTGATTAGGAATACAATAATATAACCCTGTACTTGTGCTGCCACACAATCGGTTGCCATGGAAATGACTGTAATGCTGCTAGTACAGGCCTATCACTTCCCTGCAAACTGAAGCAAGACTAGAGGACTTAAAAGGGTGAAAACCTCTTGTGTAAATGGAAAATATCTACATCAGCAGGCATGTCTGGAAAGAGAAACAGAAAAAATCATTACAGGCAATAAATACAGGTTACTCACCTGTAACAGGAGTTCTAGGAATGGTATATGTTGCTCATCCACACTTATTGGCAGGTTCCTTGCCGCTTGGTCTTCAAGCTGGCTCCTCCCACCCACCCGGGTGGTAAAACCTCGGCTCCGCCCCATGACGCCAGATCTGGCCCGCTGAAGCTCAGGTTGCTGTCGGCCGGAGGTTAGGAGGACAGGATGAACAACATATACCATTCCTAGAACTCCTGTTACAGGTGAGTAAACCTGTATTTAGGGACATGGATATGTTGTTCATCCACACTGTCTGGCAGACTCCTAGCAGTTCTCCGGGAGGAGGGAGGCAAGGCGCACACCCTACTTAGGAATAAAGACTGAGAACCGAGGCCCCAAAACCAGCATCCCGCGTGACTCAAGGTCGATGTGGTAATGGGTAATAAAGGGTGTGCTGACTTCCAGGTAGCAGCCTGCAGATTTCCTGGATAGGGACGCCCCTGGAAGCAGCCACCGATGCAGCAGTATGACGGGTAGAATGAGCTCTTATCCTCTGGGAGGCTACATGCCCGCCAACTTATAGCAGCGATCTGTGCAGGAGGTGACCCACCTGCTCATCGCCCGCTTGGCTGCAGGTCTGCCAGGTGCGGCTTCAGCGTAGGTGACAAACAGCTGGCGAACCTCTCCCGACTTTCAGCCGTGGCGCCTCCTTATAATGTTTAGCCCTTCTAGGTCCAGAGTATGAAGCCTATATTCGCCTCTGAGGTGTGATTGGGGTAGAACACCGCAGAGTCAGCACCTGGTTAAGGTGAAACTCACACCCCTTCGGAAGGAATTTCTGGTGGGGGCGCAGGACAACCTTTGTCCCTGTGGAAGACCAGGTAAGGAGACTCGGCGTAAAGCGCCTGGAGTTTCTCCCATCCTTCTGGCTGACATGATAGCCACCAAGAAGGCAGTCTTCCACGACAGGTGAGAGATCACACCTGTGCATTGGTTCAATGGCTTGCCCATGAGCTTTGCCAGTACCAGCAGTAAATCCACGGAGGTGGAGGTTCGCCACGGAGGAAATGTGATCAAGGCCTTTGAAAAGCGTGACCACCTTTTCCTCGCCCCGACTGCTCCCGGCCCGCGCCCGGTAAGCAGAGATGGCTGCCAGGTGCACCTTTAGGGTCGCTCGACCTAAGCCCTTGACTAGAAAGGGACCATAAATAGTCCAAAATGCTTGCCACAGAACAGGAGGAAGGGTCCAAGCCTTCGTCTGACACCAAATGGAGAATCTCTTCCATTTGAAGGCGTAGCATTTTCTGGTCAACTCCTTATGGGACACCTCGACAACATTGAGGACCTCGTCGGAAAGACCCAAGGCCTGGAACTCTAGCCGCTCAGGAACCAGGCCGTCAGGTGCAGGGACTGAAGGTCCGGATGGAACACCTTCCCCTGATTGACTGAGAGCAGGTCCGGGCGAGCTGGAAGCTGCCTCGGGAGCCTGGAGCTGAAGCTGAGGAGATCTGGGTACCAGAACTGGGCGAGGGCCAGTCTGGGGCTATCAGAATCACCTCGCCTTGTCCCTCCTTGCCTTGAGAAGCACCTTGGATCAAGGGAAATGGGGAAAGGCGTAAAAGAGGCCCGGGGTCCAGAGCCTCGAGAAGGCATCCCCCTGCAGCGAGCCCTGCTGAGGGGCGGGCATGAAACAGCCTCAGCTTCGCGTTCTCCTGAGGTAAACAGGTCCACCTGAGGTGTGCCCCAGTGGGAGAACAGATCTTGTACTACCTCCGGCAGGAGAGACCACTCGTGAGATGCAGCCCCTATCCGGCTCAGGGCATCGGCCAGGGTGTTGGAGGCTCCTGCCACATGAATGGCTGGGAGATCCGCCTCCAGGCTGCTACAGTGACCAAATGCGGAGAGCTTCCTTGCATAGAAGCATGGGCGCGTCCCCGCCTGGCGGTTCAGGTAGTAATATGGTCGTGGTATTGTCTGTCTGGACTCGACCACTTGACCCGGAGAAACGGAGCAAAGGCGGTGAGAGCTAGGCGGACCGCCGGAGCTCCAGCAGGTTGATGTGGCATCGGACTCCGCGGGGACCAGAGGCCGTGCACTCGGTGTTCCCCCAGATGGGCACCCCAACCCATCAGAGAGGCATCGGTCGATAGACCGTCGGCTCGGGGCAGACAAACGGGATGCCCTCCTGCAGATGAGATGGAACGGTCCACCACCGGAGAGCATTCCACATCTCCTGGGTCACCATCACTAGCTGGTCCAATGGATCGCAGCATTGTGACCACTGGCTGGCCAGTCCCCACTGAAGGGGGCACATGTGCCAGCGTGCCCAACGGACTTCGCTGGTACAGGCCGCCATGAGACCCAGGAGGCGCAGGAAGTCCCGGGCAGGGCGCGATTGCCCAACCAGAAATGATCGGGCAAAGGAGGTAAGAACCTCGGCCCTGTCCGCCGGGAGCCATGCTCTGGCTCAAAGAGAGTCGTGCTCTGCCCCGATAAACAGAATCACCTGCTTCGGCTCGAGTTCCGACTTGGCCTCGTTGATGAGAAGGCCGACTTGAGAGCAAACCTGGAGGGCCAGATCTCTGGACCGCTCCACCTCCTGTCTGGAGGGGGCTGCTATCAGCCAATCGTCCAGGTAAGGGTACACCCGGACCCCTCGGCGCCGCAGGAAGGCTGTCACCACTGCAATGCATTTGGTGAAGACCCTGGGAGCTGGAGACAGGCCGAAGGGCATGGCTCGGAACTCGAAGAGGGATCCCTCCGCTCTAAAGCGAAGGAATCTCCGATGTGACGGACGGATAGGGACGTGAAAGAACGCGTCCTGCAGGTCCAGAGAGCAGAACCACACGCCGTGTTCCAGAGATGGTATTATCTGCGCCAGAGTGACCATCCTGAAGGTTCGAGACCTTAGGAACTTGTTCAGGTCGTGTAGGTCGAGAATGGGGCGCCAGCCCCCGTCCGTTTCGGAACCAGGAAGTACCTGGACACGAACCCCGGGTCTGAAGGGGGGCCTCTACCTCCCTGATCACCTCCTTTTGGAGGAGGAGAGCGATGTCAGCTCGGCGAGCCGACAGTGAGGCTTGGACCCCGAAGTGCGACGGCTCTGAAGTGCGGGGCCTGCTCGAATTCTAGAGGCAGGCCTTTTCCCACCACCTCCAGAACCCACCTGTCCGTGGTAATAGCGGACCAGGCGGAAAGGAAGTGTCGGAGCCGTCCCCATGGGGGAACCAGGGCAAGGTGACGGGATGGGGCGACACCACAGCCCGTCACTGGGCAGGCTTGGAGGAGGGACCGCCGAGGGACCTCCTGGGCCTTTCCTCCCTGCTTCCTGTTGGAGGAAGCAGGCGGCTGGGTTTGGGATGCCAAGCTCGAGCCTGCTGGCCCTGACGTTGCTGGGCCGGGCGCGCCGTGGGCGCAGAAGGACGAAAGGGCTTAGGCTGTGGCTTGCAGCCTTTGTCCTTTGAGCGGAAGAGACAGAGTCCAAGGTAGCATTGGACTTCTCGATCCTCTGCAGGTGATCTTCCACCCCAGGGCCGAAGAGGTCAGTCCCCAAAAAGGGAACATCCGCCAACTTGTGCTGGGTATCCGAGGTAAAAGTGGATATCCTCAGCCAAGCCCGACGACGCATGGCCACTGCGGCCGCCACCGACCTGGCACATGAGTCCCCAAAGTCCAAAGCAGTCTGGAGCTGCTGTTTGGCCACTGCCCTGCCCTGGTCCCGCACCTGCCTGACCGTAGTCTGCAGATCCGCGGGAAGATGAGGGATGACCTCATCCAGGGAGCCCAACAGGGCATGTGAAAAATGTGCCATGAGGACGGCCGAACTGGCCTGACGAAGGCCGAGAGAGGACGCAGCATAGACTTTTCGCCCGGCATAATCCAATTTCTTGGATTCCTTGTCGGAGGTTTGTCCATATCCCTGGCGCTCCCGGCACGCTGGAAAACGCTGTCAGTAACCAACCCTCCGCAGAGAGGTGTTCCAAACCGACAGGGAACGGTAGGGACCGGATACTTCCTGGCCATCCTGGCCAAAGGCGAGGGCAGGAAGCAGGACGCTGCCAAAGCTCAAGGCTGGACCCACTATGGCCTCAGCCACGGAAAGGCCTCCGTGGAAAATCCTCGGTCCAGAATCTCCGTGAGGGGATACCTGGCCCGCTTAGAAACGGGTTCGAGCTTCATCCCGGTGGACTCCGAGATGAGCCGAAGCAACCCTAAGAAGGACGAAGGGCTATCGTCCACTGACTGTCCTCCCAAGGACTCCAAGTCGAATCGCTTGGAGAAAAGGGAGGAATCATCCTCGGACTCAGAAGAGTCCTCAAAGAGCTGCTTCGGGCCTGAGCCACCCTCCACCTGCCGAGGTTTATCGGGAGTGAGGGTGACAGACAGCCTATGGGGCAAACCCAAAGCCGACCGAGAATTCTTGGTCGGAGCCCCAACTAATGGCTGTGGAGGCGGAGGTTCCACCAGAATCGGTGGGGCAGCTGGAATTGGCCGAACAACCGGCCTGGGAACAGGCTCCTCGACTACAACGAGGGGTTGTTTCGGCCGCTCCGGTGACAGCCACTTAATGGCCGGGGAAGACGACTGGGTCGGCTTATTCCCGGTCAAAAGGAGCTGTTGCCACATGAGTTCCTCATACCTCCGGCGCAACTTGCGCGAAACTCCTCGTCGAGGAGGAGGAAGAGGAGGAAGAAAGCGGCGCGGCGCTTCTTGTGATGCGAGACCGAGACCAGCCTATGACAGCGGGATCGGCTGGACGCGAGGATGTCCGGAACCGAGACCGAGTCTCGACTAGGCCGGGCGAGGAGAAGTGTCGAGCTCGGCACCCTCGGCTCGGACGATCCACCGAGCTCCGGAACCCGGAGGCACAGTCGAGCCGACAGGATCCTCAACTCCCACCGGGGAACCGGAGAGGGGATTTCAGCTTCCAGCCGACAACTGTCAACGGATCGAGAAAAAATCTCGACCGTGGCGGGAGTCTCGTCAACTGGCCTGACGGGGACACCGTGAGACCAGTGGCCGAGCGAGGGTCGGACCGAAGTCAACTGTCGACAAGAAGGGGAGGATCTTTCCGCTCCAAGAGCGCCGACGGTGAGATTTACTTTTCTCTTTTGGACCTGGAAAAGGTCCAGAAGAAGTTGGACCCTCACCTTTCGTCGAGAGGGTCAGACAAAGCTCCTTGAAAGAAGCCGAGTACGAGGCACCGAGAGAGAGCGGGACAAATGCCGCAGCCGAGGTAGAAGCGGCTCGCGCCGCCTCCTCTTCGAGGACGATCATCTGCTCGAGCTGATCCGCCGAGCCCGCCGCCGCGGACACCGCCAACTGGGCCTCTTTAGATTTAACCGGTGGAATTCTTTTCTCGGGGCGCCCCAGTTGTAATCAGAAAGCACGTCTTCATGATCGAGATCGGTAAAGGACGCACAAGTCGCAGGCCTGCGGGTCGTGCTCAAGGCCCAAGCAGTAGACGCACGTGGAGTACGGATCCGTCCTAGATATCTTCTGCCCACAAGGGCACCTCCGGAAACTGGGAGTCGATTTGTCCATCGCAGCCACGAGGAAAGGAAGACCGAAGTCTTTTTAGCAAAAACCTTTTGATTTCGAACTTTCGAAGAATTAGGAACCAGTCTTGTATGCAGAGCGTTAAGGAGGGAACCTGAGCTTCCAAGCGGTAAGGAAGATCTGGCGTCATGGGGCGGAGCCGAGAGTTTTACCACCCGGGTGGGTGGGAGGAGCCAGCTTGAAGACCTTCCGGCAAGATTTAAAGCGGCAAGGAACCTGCCAATAAGTGTGGATGAACAACATATCCATGTCCCTAGAATTTTAATTTTGATATGCTGCTGAAGTCTGTATGAATGCTGAACCCCACTCTGACTAAAAATGTACTGTGTTTCACTGATAGTATTTTAGGTTCAGCAGGCACCAGTAAATTCTGAAAATGAGTTCTGGGGCACTCATTCTTAAAAACTGTTTTCCCTATACATGGTTCCAAGGGCTCTCTGCTGTGGGGCATAGTTGCTGCCCCCCCATATTGAGAAGACCAGAGATCCAATAACAGCCCTATACACCTGTGAAACACTGGCCCTTTATAAATTCCCAACTAAGGGATCTGTGATGCTGAGTGACAGGGCACCCACTTGGCACTGCTAGCGACAGAGGCTGGCATCTTGAGCACAGGATGACAGGAAGGTAGGCCCTGCGGGGACGGAAACTGCTAGAGACAGAAGTTGGCATCCTGAGCGCAGGATGACAGGAAGGTAGGCCCTGCGGGGTGGGAAACTGCTAGCAACAGAGGTTGGCATCTTGAGTGCAGGATGACAGGAAGGTAGGCCCTGCAGGGAGGGAAACTGCTAGCGACAGAGGTTGGCATCTTGAGTGCAGGATGACAGGAAGGTAGGCCCTGCGGGGAGGGAAACTGATCATCCACAAGGCTGCCTCTCCCTGGGAAAAAGTGGAGCAGTGCACTGCACAAAGAGTGGCTCCTGGTGGGGGTACCAGAGCTGCCATGGGTGATCATGCCCTGGCTGACACCCCCAGGATGCCAACGTGGAGCCCGCACACGAGACGGGGAAGGAACACAACAGGAAAAATAGTAGCCTGCAGTCAGGCACACTGTATGACAGCCTCCCTGTCCAGCCCCCACTGCCACAAACCCCAGCCAACTCTCATGGAGAGGGTGTGTGTATGTGTGTATGGTTGAGGGGGGGGGGAGAGATGGAATACTCAGGTATAGCAAGAAATTGTGAAACTAGTGGTAGGAGTGTCCAGCCACAGGCGGGGCAATACAAGGTCCACAGCCATGGGGTGTTCAGGGAAGGAGAAAATAAAATAGATCGCCGTGTCCTTAAACCGGTGGTCCAACAACGGTGAGAGAAAAAAATATGCATCAGAAAAACTTTGAATCTCTGACAGTGCTATGTGACAGGCACAAAAAAGGGTCAGTGACGTCATTCTGGCATCTTTACAACTGCTGTACCTCACTATTAATCCATACATGGTGCGTTTCTGCACCTATGTTCAATAAAGGATTCTGAGGACTGCAAACAGCTCTTGAGAGGTGAATTTTTGTTGTGCAACAAGGGAAGGCGAATGCTGTACTACCTCTGTTTTGGGACAGCTGGCACTTTGGAGCGAGGCACCACCACAACACTGAGGGTGACATTTCTGCTTGTATCAGCAAAACTCAGCTGTGCTACAATAAAACTTAGAATTTCATATCATTCCACTTTACATCACCACGGTCACCTACTTTAAAATGGGAACTTTGTCCCTTACAGATCATCTGCAGCTGATGTCATAATGACCTACTTCTGACGTCACAATCATCTCCATAGCAACTGACTGTGATGTCACGAGCAGGGGAGAAAGTACAGTTTCGTATTTACCGTAATGGTAGATCTTCAAGGGGATCTCTTGCAGCAGGTCATACTCTTGGGTATCACCAGAGGGCATGCTAGTTGACAGTAGCTTTCACTAGCAGTGCTGAGTGGGGGCCTCCCACAATGATGTCACTCCGTTCATATCTATAACTACGTGGGTGGCCCCTAGCAGCCTCAGTTCCCGGCCAGCGACCAGCTCGCAGAGCAGAACAACGAGGGGAACCGAGGAGGCCAGAGGCATCTCTCATTGTAATAATAATAATAATGAGCACAGTAGCAGAAGAGAGCTCTCCTCAAGGAGGAGGGGAAAGGAGGGCAGGAACATGACCTGCTGCAAGAGATCCTCTAGAAGATCTACCATTACAGTATGTATGGAACTGTACTAACTTCTTAGAGGAAATCTCTTGCAGCAGGTCATATTCTTGGGAAGATTCCCAAGTAGTTGAATAGGAAGGGCAATCATGACAAAAGGCCCTGCAGGACAGCACGCCCAAAAGTGGTGCGGCATCTGGAGGCCACATCAAGACTGTAGTGCTTCAGGAAGATATGCACAGTTAACCAACTGGCAACATCACAGATATCTATTATGGAGATGCAGCGGCAGCAGCCAGCAGAGGTCAAAAGAACCCTTGTGGAATGGGCGCGCATATTTCCGGGAGGGTTTTTTTGTATGTAGTGTAGCAATAGCTAATGCAATGGGCTACCCAATTGGATAAGGTTTGCCTAGTGACAGCAAGGCCTTCTCTGCCAGGGGCAAAGGCAACAAAGAGTTGTTTTGACTTACAAGAGGATTTGGTATGGGTGAGATAGTAGCGTAAGATGCGGTGAACATCCAGAGAGTATAGGAGAGATTCCCTGGAACTGAATGAGCCAGGTAGAGGAAGAGGAAAGGCAAATGAATAGATTGGTTCAGCATAAACTCTGAAACCACTTTGGGAAGAAATGTGGGACTGGTACGAAGTGAAACCCTGTCTTTGTAGAAGGCCAGATAGAGCTTGGAGCACATAAGGGCTTGGAGCTCTGAAATGCACCTAGCAGAGGTAATAGTCACGAGGAACAGCGTTTTCCATGCAAGTAGGGCATGTCACAGGTGGCAGCTGGTTTGAATGGTTCAAGAGTTAATTTTTCCAAGATGAAATTAAGGTCCCGAGGTGAAAGGGGTCTCCGCATGGGGGGCTTAAGATGGAGAATGCCCTTAAGGAACATCTTGGCGAGGTCCAGCTGGGCAACATGGTGGTTCCCAGTGGGTTCGTGAAAAGCCAAGATTGCAAATAAGTGGACTTTTATAGAAGAGTAGTCTAAACCCTGTGAGGAAAGGGTGGAATGGTACTCCAGGATAGTTGGTAAAGTGCACGAAAAGGGGTTAAGACCTTGTAGGTCGTCTAGATAGCAAAATAATTCAATTTTGCTTGATAAGTTTTTCTGGCTGAAGCCAATCTCGAAGCCAAACGAAAGAAAGTCACTGAGGGAGAGACATCTTGTCGATTTATGAAGATGTCCTCAGGAGCCAAGCATGTAGATGAAGGGATCAGAGGTTGGTGTGAAGAAGAGGCCCGCGGTTCTGTATGAGCAAGTCAGGCAGTTCTGTGTGAGCAGGTCTTGCAGAAGAGGGAGTGAGAGGGGACCCATCACCAACAATTGCTGAAGCAGAGGAAACCAGATTTGTCGGAGCCAAAATAGGGCTGTAAGTATCATGGCAGTGTGTTCCACCTGTAGCTTGAGAACTCGCTGGAGCAGCAGGATGGTTGGGAATGCATGTAAAAATTGCCCGTGCCATAAGAGGGACAGGGCATCTAGAAAGCAGCCCAGGTCATCTGGAATAATTGAGCAATAGCGTGGAAGCCTGTAATTGCCCAGAGTGGCAAATAAGTCGATCTCCAGAGTGCTCCAGAGAAGAAATATGTCCTGGAGCACCGCCATGTGTAAAGACCATTCGTGGCCCTTTGACGGCTGAGGTGATCAGCAAGGACGTTCAGGGCTACTGGAACGTGGACTGCCACTGGATGGAGTTGTAGATCTAGAGCTTGTTTCCAAACCCAGACAGCTTCTTGGCACAGTGTCTGGGACTTCATACCCCCTTGTTTGTTGATGTAATACACCACACATATGTTGTCTGTTTGGACCAAGACGGGTCCTGGGAGCAGGAATGGTCTGAAGGTTCGCAGATCAAGGCGGATGGCCCACATCTCCAAGAGGTTGATACGGAGAGATGTAGCATGGGGGCCTCAAAGACCTTGTGTCTGATGAGGTCAGAGGTGGGCGCCCCAGCAGAGGTTGGAGGTGTCCATGGTCAGGGTTTGCGACAGGGGATGGGAGCAGAAGGGCATGCCTGTCTACAAACTGGTCGGCTCCACACACCAAGTTAAAGGCAGTCTGAGGGCAGGGGTCACTGTGATGGGATCTTCAAAATCTCCGGTTTTCTGGTGCCATTGGCGGCTCAAGGTCATCTGGACTGGGCGCATGTGTAAGCATGCGTAGGGCACCGTCAAAATGGCCGCGGCCATGTGCCCGAGGAGCTGCATGTATTGTGCTGTGATTTGTTGAACTGCTTGACACTGTCTTGCCAGGGAGGCGAGTTTGTGACACCTGTCTTCAAGCAGAAAGGCACAACCGCTCTCCGTGTCGAGGACAGATGTGATATACTGGAGATGTTGGGATGGGTCCATGTGGGACTTGGTGATACCGACTGGGATTCTGACCTCCTGGAAAAGCTGGAGTGTGCTTGCGAGGGAGTGCAGTAATCCCTCTCATGTGGACGCTTTGATGAGCCAGTCATCCAGATATGAGAATATGTAGTGACCCCGGCGGCGAAGTGTGACAGCCACGACCACCAGGCACTTGGCGCAGACCCTTGCTGCTGAAGACAGGCTGAAGGGTAGGGCACGGAACTGGTAATGAAAGCCCAGGACCTGGAACAGAAGGTACTGACAACTGGCAGGATGGATTTAAATGTAAAGCTAAGTGTCCTTCATGTTGAGGGCGTATAGCCAGTCTCCTTGATTTAGAAGTGGTAGGACAGTGGCCAAGGTGACCATCCGGAATATTTTGCATTGGATGTACCAGTTTAAGTCCCGTTGATCTAGCATAGGGCGAAGGTCACCTGTGCATTTGGGTACCAGAAAGAAATGGGAGCAGAATCTTGTGCCCTGCTGTCTAGGAGGCACTGGTTGAACGGCCTGTTTTTGAATCAATGAGAGCAGTTCTTCCAGGAGGACCAGAACATGCTCCGGAGGATATGTCAGAAGTCGAGGGGGATGGGATGGTGGGGGGAGGTCAGTTCTAAAGTGTGGCCCATGCGTATGATTTGCAGGACACACCTGTCTGTAGTTATCCTTTGCCAAGCCTCCAAATGTAGTGAAAATTGACCTCCCACAGCCTCTGAGGCCAGCGGAGGGGCACTGGGGAGGGAGGGAAGAGAGTCAAAAGGATTGAGGAGTGGTGGCCACCGCAGGAGGGGCAGCCCGTGCACCCTTGGAGGCCATCAGTGGCATGGCTTGAAGACTGGGTCTGTTGGCGGCCTCTAGTTGACTGACGGACAGGACCACATTGGCAAGAGGCTCGTCGAAATTGAAATGGTTGGTACGGTTTCCATTGAGACATGAGTTGCGGAGTATGATACATGCCATGAACAGTGCGAAGAGTGCAGTCTAAGGTCTGTAAGTCACTTAAAATCGTTTCTGTGTCCAATTCAAATAGTTTGTGCCCATTGAAAGGGGTATTGAGGACTGTTTGTTGCACATCTGGAGTAAAGTCAGAGACCTGCAACCAGGCATGACTGCAAAGGGTAATACCCATCGCCGAGGTACGAGCCGAGGTATCTACTGCGTCATAACCTGCACATAGGAGATGACAAGAAAGGCTCATACCCGTCTTCAGTGTGGCAAGTAGCTGATCGGTGTCAGCAGATTGTGGGAGCTTGGCAGCCACCTCAGATGCAGCAGTCCATACTTTTTTTGATATTTCAGCATATGCCTCATATAGTTGAGGATACACATATTAAGGGTGGATGAAGCATACAACTGTTTCCCTATCAGGTATAGCCTTCTCGATTCTCTGTCCAGAGGCAGAGAGCTGAGGTGCTTTGGACGTTTAATCCGATCATGGACAGCATTAATGACCACCGAATTTGCTTGTGGCGCTGCAGCATAAAAGGGGTGGTCAGTGAGAGACTGGTATAAGTGACCCACCTTCTTTGGCACTGGAGGGACTGTGGAAGGGCGGTGCCAGGCTGCAAGTATGGCATCCTGGTATGCCTGTACAACTGGAGGAACCGCAATAGTCGGGTCCTCAGGCAAATCCAGGTAGTCTGCCAAGTTTTGGCAGTGTCTGTCCTGCTCAGTGGTTTGAAACCCCATGACTTGTTGCAATTGTGTCATGATCTCCATAAAACTGGGGTCATCGGGAGGACAGCAAGGGGGTGTAAAGCCCGGTGTCGTCCTCATCTACTGAGGACACCGTAGCGGCACTTGAAGTAGGGTGCACATCATCATCATCATCATCGTGATCCACATCTTCAATTTCTTCCAACTCCTCCAGATCCCTGTCTCCTAGTGGCTGAAAAGATAGGGATAGTGGAGGAGGCTCCCTATGTGCCCCGCTTAGGAGGTGGGGGCACATGAAATGATGAAGGCTGGCGTTGTTGAGGCTGTAGCACAGCCTTCATAATCTCCATAACAGTCTGAACTATAGAGGCTACATCGACGGCAGAGGGCGTCGACGAGGGAACAACAGGCAGAGGGGGCACTCCCACAGACCCCCGGCTAGGCGGGGGTAGAATAGAAGGTCTGGGCTTAGGTTGTGGATGAGGCCGTGAAAGCCTAAAATAGGCGAGGTCACATTTCGGGCCTGGACCACCAAGCCCATCTAAGACATGGGCTGAAAAGGTGGTGGTAAGGTCCGTAAGGCCATCAGCGTGAACCCCGGATCCATGCTGGAGGATCACTTCATCGGGGCTTGAAATGGCGATGTTGATGAGTATTTAAAGGCAGCCATCATCAAAGAAGAACCCTGGGCCATGCTGGAGGACTGGGTCGTTGACAAAGAGGGACCAGTCGATGAAGGAGCCATCACTGTGGTCAAGACAGATAAGGCCTGTGTAAGCGTCGATGACGACAAAACCAGTAAGGAGGGTGTCGTCAATGGAGCCTGTTGTTGGCCACTGCAGGAAGCCTCCATAATCTGGGCCAGAGCCATGTGACAGGGCTGAATAAGAGTCTGCCCCATTTGTTGTGCAGAGTGAGTTTAGGCACAAGGGTCTGTTCTATCCTCTCCTTTTATGTCTCTTCTCTGTCCAGTTGCACAACCAAATTTACTTGTGAGACCAAAGAACTGATCACTCCGGTTTTGCGATTCTCCACCTCTCACTATCTCTCTGCCTTCCCTTGCTGTTTCTGTCTTTTCTTCTCCCTTGCATATCTGTGGGCATATAAATGTGTGAATCCTTATGTGGAAATCGCTATGTAAAACTGTATGTAAAACTGGGATCCCTTTGTTTGAAACCGTATATAGTTGTACCGTTAGAGTGCTTGCGGGAAGCTATTTGGAACTTTGGGGGAGGGGGGAAGTTTAACCTGAAATGCAGTTTTTAAGACTTTTGCACAGATGTAAACAAGAGGTCAGTAATGGGTCACTATGTTCTTTTAGCTGCACCTGCATCAAAACTGAAAGAGCATTCTGTAAACTTACAAGAACATTCTGTGAGAAGCAGGCTCTCTTAATGAGTTCCCAAAGACTTATAAAAAGAGCAGCAATGCTTTTGCTAGAGAGACAAGGAGAGTGAGAGACTGATACTTGAAATTAAGAGATACCCTCAGAAGAAGGACTTAGTTTTCTCGGTTAGTGCTGCCTTTGTAAATAGTTATACTGCATAACTTTTATTTTTTATTTTGCTGTTATTGAGAAAACTAAAAACGCTATTTGCGAATTTTGAAACTGCTCCTGGTTTTCCTATGCTTCCTGACCTGTGCCTCGACTAGCCGTAAGGACCATTTGAGTCTTTTCTGTAAGAGAAGGAGAGGCCTGACCCATTGACGAGCAACCAGAGGTGGAAGCAGATAACGGACAGTGTTCCTTACCGTGACTAATCAATGTTTTTTCCTTGTCTCGATGTTTGTGCTTTGAAGAGTGTTCTGATTGCGATGTCTGGGAGGTCGTCGATGGTGGACGAGATGAGGAGCAGGACTTCACCTCCTGTTCAAGGAGAGCTACCTTCTGCTCCATTAGGAAAGATTCCAATTCCTGGAGTCATCAAAAAGTCGCTTGATTAAATTCCTAGCAGTAGGCACAGAATTATGAGAAGCCCCCAGACAGCAGATGTAGAGCGAATGACTACCATAATGATAAATCTTCTTGCCACAATGGCACTTACGGAAGAGTGATTCCGAATTTGACATAGGTTTTGACGAAAATAACAAAACAGGAGGTTGTTGTCCTCATCGATGAGTGAGTCGATGGCACTAGCAGTGAAAGCTACATGTGCAGCGAGCTGGGAGACAGCGGGAAAATAACTGAGGCCGCTAGAGGCCGCCCACATATTTATAGATATAAACAGTGTGACATCATTGTGGGTGGACCCCACTCAGCACTGCTAGTGAAAGCTATCGTTGATGAGAGCGCCCTCTGGTGGATACCCAAGAGTATGATCTGCTGCAAGAGATTTCCTCAGCTGTAAGTGAACCTCCAAAGGGCTAAGATCCAGTTTTTATGTAGATGCCCTTAATTTCTCATTTCCCAGTCACTAAAAACTAAATAAATAAAATACAGAAAATATTAGCTTGAAGTTGATGCAATGATAGTGCTACTAACTGTGACACCAGTGACCCAAATTAAGGAAAAAGCTCGAGTAAGCGGAGGGTCGGGTCAGCCGGGGAAGAGGATCAAGCATCCGAGAGGACAATCTCCTCGGGGAGGGAGGGTGTGCAGACTCAACAATGCCACCTGGGTGACCTGGTTTACAGGAAGGAAGGACACCAACAGAGCTCTGATGAGATTGCCCCTGGCAGTCGCCGTCCCCGGGAGAAGGGGACAAGAAGTGGTGTGTGTGTGTGTGTGTGTGTGTGTGTGCACGCAGGCGCATGGGACACAACCAGCTACGGCAGCGTGAGGCTGGCACTGCTCTGCAGGCCTCGCATTGTTGAGTGAGGCATCCACCTCTACAGCACCTCCGACGGGAGCTTGCTCACCTTGATAATCTTGTCGGGGGTGGGGTAAGCCAGGTAGGAACAGGAGGAAGGGTAAGACCAGATGAAGGTGGGTGACTGGGCTGAGAGCAAGTGGCACGGCTGAAGAGGGCAGATTGGGTGACCGGGAGCAGGGGAAAAAAAAAAAAGCTTGCAGGTCAAATTTTGGAAGATACTGTAGAACTGAGTCCTGCTAAGGCTAACAGGGATTTTTTTTGCTATTGACTGGAACAGCATAACTTGCAGAAAGGAACTCTCCATTAGAAATGTCTCAGACTTGCTTACTGTTCAAGATCTGATGGCTTTGCCAACACCATTTTATAAATGGTGCAACTGCAGCAGTATACAGTTATCCAGGTAGTGCCTTTCAGCCCTCTGTACAGGATCTCGCCAAAGCAAAGCACAAATCATGTCCGAGGCACTGCACATTGGCAGCCTTCATTTTGTTTCCTTGTAAAACTTGGTAATAAAATGTGGAGAAAAAATTATGACAAGAGAAATGTATTGCACATGATAGCAATAAACAGCTCCCAAGTTTTCAAGAGCTGTAAACTGTCTTTGAAAACAGACAACATGGCATTTACAGCCTTTAACCCCAAGTCATTGTATAGCCTTTCTAACTACCTGCAAGGCTTGTCCAAGACAGCTAGCTAATAATAACACTATAGAATACAACTTTAGAAACAATACTTTTTTTTTTTTTACAGAATGTCTTTCTTTATACAATATATCACAAAATACTTTATGAGGCAGTAAACGAAATACAGTAACATAAAAACAGAACAAAATGCTGCAAGTTCAGAAGTGTTGAATCACAAGCTTGTGCTTCAGCCAGGCTGGCACTGGAAGGCTACTATGCAAAACAGGGGTTTTGTTTTTTTGCTCTCGGTTTTAGCCCCCTTCACTTCTCTGGTCCACAGAGCTCTCCAGAGTCCTATAGCACTGTCCGGTGGCACACTTACCACTCTGAGGTGTCAACACTTCTTCATGCTGCCACTGTTTGCTCCCCTGGTGAGGATGAGGGATTTAACCCTGAATACACAGACTCTTAGTAAGGAAGCATGCTCCTCAGTGGGCAGGGCCCGGGCCCAGTCCCAGATATACCAGCATTTTTCATCCATGGGGACCAGGGCCTTTTTTCCAGTTTCTCCCCATACTCCTCGGAACTCTGTGTGCACAGACATCAAGGGATGCGCACACACTGAGATGCCCTGATGTCAATGGAGTTCCACCCTTCTGTTGGCCGTCCAGTCGCCGTGCCACCACAGGTGGCAGTATTATGGTGGAGGATGGGATCCTCCTTCTACGGAGAAGCAGTGTCCTCAGATGTTCAATCCTTCTCACCCTAGCCAGCCCAGAATGACCCAGGCTAATTCTCGAACCTGGATAGCTGGTGTCACGAGCAGTAGCCCTATCGCTATTTCAATGGTTTGCTCAGAAAACAGGTGGGTTTTGAGATGGAATCTGAAGATGACGGTGGGAATGTGACATGTATAGTAAGACAGAAAGACAATTTAAGATTAAAATGGCTGCTGAAGTAAAGGACCTTGGGGGGGGGGGGTAACATGAGGGACAGAGAGTAGCCCAGAGGTACAGATGCTGAGGGCAGGATAGCGAGATGGAGCCGATGAAGTCTGAAGAGGATGACAATTTTTAAAAACAGAAGCGTGAATTTGTAATCTATGCAGGAGTGGAAGGAAAGCCACTGTTGGTTTTGAGAGTGGGTTGCAGGATCAGGAAAGGATAAGCAAGTTTCATACACATTGTATCCAAACACAGTTCATACACAGTACTGTACAAGCCGATGAGTTAAATACTGGTAGTGTAGGGACTGTACGAAGGAAAAGCAGAGCTGCTGTACACCATCTCTAAGCACTAACGGACAATTTCTGAACATGTCTTACTTATTTGAAATATCTGGGGAGGACGGCACACCCATTTGACAGACAAAGGTTACTTGTAACCACAGTTCCACTACTAGTACACAGTTTACATCTACACTCCGGCAGTCTTCCACTAAGCATGTGCAGTCACCAGAACAGTTTTCAAGTTTGGCTCTTCCTACCACTCAAACATGTGGTTTTCCAGATGTTTATTTCATTTATTGTTACTTATTTGTTAATCAGGTGGGTGCACTGGTCCCAAGGACCATTTTCAGGCATGACCCAGGCCATCAAGGTGGCACAAACAGCCACAGACAGCCCATCTGCGGGGTTACCAAGCTGCTGCTGTAGCCCTGGCACTCTCCGAGCCGGCCGCAGCTAACAGACCACCTGACTGACCCCTGGACAGCTTCAGACAGCCCATCTGAGGACTCCCCATGCTGCTGCTGTGGCCCCGGCACTTTCCGAGCCGGCCACAACTAACAGACTGCCCAACTGACCCCTGGACAGATTCAGGTATGCACCGGACCTCCGAAACACGTGGCTTTGAATGCCGCTGTTTTGACTGGATGCCCAGTGGAGAAGCCAGGCACTGACTGGTAGTTTCTGCTCCTTGGCTGATTTTCCAGCTCCTGGCGCTTCCTGATCTTGGGGAAATATCTTTCTGTGCTGTGTTCTGGACTGATTTTTTTGGCCCACCCCCTACTCACAGTATTAAATAGACCCTTGCTCCGCCCCTTTCCTCAGCCTAGCAGCTGACTGGTCACTCCACTGCTGCACATTCTTATGGCTATTGGCCTCCCAGTCTTCAATATCTGACTTGACTCACTTTCTTAGCGCCCCTTTTTAAAGCAATCTCACCCACAGGGTTGCACATTTGCTCTCAAGTTTTTCTCCAGCCACTCCAGTTAACTCCTCTCAATTACTTCTGTAACCTGCCCTATTGTTGGGGATCTCACCCTAATTCGACTACAGATTTTCGATTTTTACACTTCCACTGCCTATGGCGACATACCCAGTCACAGCCAAACCATCCCAGTAGCTGGCACCTTTGCCTTAGCTGAATTTTCAACGATATCACTAAATTAGAACTAGTGTCATTGCCACCCCCACACAGTAAAGCAATATCACAGTGACTCTTGCCAGGTGTTTTACCAAAATTGCCCTGTGCTTCGGCTAATTTCACAGTAGGCACACCATTGCTGGTTCAGTTTTACCTCCAGCTACCTACTACGTAACAATGGACACCATTGGTCTTCTACTAGGCCTACTCACGTTTACCCTTCTGGCTCAGACCACCCCCTGTCCTGTGCCCCCACCTCCACCCTGAGCATTTCTCCCAAGCCACCCCAAACAGCTCGGCCCCTCCCACCTTGCACCCCCCAATCCTCTGCATCCACTACCTACCAACACCCCGCTCCCCTCTGCCCTCCCAGGCCCATTCTGGATCCACCTCTTCCTTGCCATACCTACCCTCCATGCCTTACCCATCCCCTGCACCCCTACTATCAGGACCTCAAATCGGCACCACACTAAGGGTCCTTGTCACCACCGTCCCCTAATTAGATTAATCACTCTGCTCTTACTGCTCTCTGGGAATATACACCCAAACCCTGGAGCTATGCCAACTAGCCCTCCCATACCCCACTCTGGAGCCAGTCTCCACGTTGCATCACTGAACATATGCAGCCTTCTAAAGAAATCCGCCGCACTCCTGTGCTGGGTTGTACAACACCAACCCGATATTATTGCGTTACTAGAGACCTGGCTCTCCAAAACAACCCCTGACTCCATTATTTCCCTCCCTGGATTCACCCTGTTCAGGGAAGACAGAGTTGGTAAACGCGGCGGTGGGTGCACAATCTACATGTGGGACACACTTATAAGCCATGCGCTCCCTGCCCCCAAGCTTGACTATGGCGCCCAAGCCCTCACTTTAAAAATTACCCCTGACCCAGTCAGGGGTCCACTGTTCCCCACGGTCTCCTACATACCCCTGAGGAACCAGAACACAGCGGTCCAGTCTCATTGACTACCTCATCTCCCACCCACACAAAGCCAAGCAACTCATCCTAGGTGACCTTAACGTCAATTGGCTTGGTACCACTGCCTCCCACAACAGGGACTCCTCCGCTGCCCTGGACATGTCCCAGTTAGTCACCCAGCTCACTAGATTCAACCGGACAAGTGGCTCCAGCATCAGAGCTAGAAATTTTTTTGAGATGCCTGTCTATGGGACAGGTGGGATGCAAATTTTGCCTGTCCCTCAATACTTATACCTGTCCATGCCATTTTAACATGAATTATGAAGTAATTTACAGACAGTATCTTGGAGACAACTAAGTGTACAATAGGGTGGTAGGTCAAATTATAGTTCTTTCTTAG
This sequence comes from Neoceratodus forsteri, assembly GCA_016271365.2. Classification (NCBI taxonomy): domain Eukaryota; kingdom Metazoa; phylum Chordata; order Ceratodontiformes; family Ceratodontidae; genus Neoceratodus; species Neoceratodus forsteri. The sequence continues at coordinate 149,488,499 of CM028131.1, read as the reverse complement.
CCCCTCCACAAGTCAGGAATATTTCTAGATTCCTTTTATTTCACTAAAATACCACCAGCAGCTTAATCTGGTTCAATGTCAGTTGGCGTCCATCTGTGACAAGGTTGAAAATAGACAGAATTTTGTAGTCCTCCTTTCCCGGTCAACAAAAACGAAATAAAATTTTTTCCAAGGAAGCCTTGCCTTTGCTGCAATTGTCTTTTCTTATTCTTTTTTTGAACCCCCAGAGCCCTGAAAAGGGCTGTTTTAGCTGCACTCTGGCTGAAGTCTCTCCAGACCCATCTCTTGCTGGGACTTTGCAGCCCTGCCTGCCTTTGTCTTCCTTTTCTTAATTTATTGTTTTCTTTTAATCCACTAACAGCCATGAAAAGGGCAGTTTTCAGCTGCAATGATCAAATAAATCGGTTCCTGCATCTCCTCCCCCTCCTCGTATTACCTAGCACAGGCTGCCTCACTCACTCTTTACAGACCCCCTTTTTGTTGGATCACTGCAGCCCTGCCTGTGTTTTTGTTTTTGTTTTATTTTTTTTTAGCTTGCCTCCCAGCCTTGAAATGGGCCTTTTTATACTCAATGCCTTGCCCTTAAACTGATGCTCACTTTACAGAGTCAGCCATCACTGAGAAATGCTTTTTTCACTCTGCTGGACTGCTCTTGTTACAAGTCTCATCGTACCACACAGATTTCCAGCTGTTCAAACAAGGGCCCGGCAAAAGATATGGTGCAAAAGCCGAGAATTTCGACTGAATATTTAGTGACAGTGGTACTTGTTTTAGATGGAAACTGGCACACCAGAGCCCTGAAAAGGGCTGTTGATTAAGTTTCTGTTTAACTTCCACACAGACAGCTCAGTATCAAATCGAATAATTGCTGCCGATGCTCACTACATGCTGCAGCCCCTCAGACTGCTCAAGACACAAAGAATGCGGCAGCGCAGGCGAGTAATAAGCGTCCACTGCACATGCAGCAATGCTTTAAGCATCCGCAGTTATTATTGCCAGCCCTCTCTGTTTGAATGTTGCCTACCTTGGCAGCAAGGAAAGCTGCTTAGCTAACCAACTAGCACAACATGGGATCGGGCAACAGACAGTCTTTACCAACCGCCTAACGTTACGATGCACATGACATCCGCTTCTGCCTAACCTGACTGACTCCTGGGTCCTAGTGCCCAACAAAGTTTGTATGCTGGCTCACAATATCTGCCTGTCCCATGGACAGGTAAAAAAACAGAAATGGCTGTCCTCTTTAAAAACCGGCTGTCCGAGACAGGTGGACAGCTGGTTATTTCGAGCCCTGTCCAGCACCCTCCTAGACGTAATACTATCGAACCGCCCTCATAAAATCTGCGATATCAACATCCTCCCCAACTCGCTTAGTGATCACTCACCTGTCCTCTGTCTCTGGTCATCCTCTATACCAAAACCTGTGTCTCAGGCCACCTTGCGATGGCACCTATGCCCCGGGGATCTCAGAAAGTTAAAATTGCATCTAGCACAGCTGGACTGGTCCCCATTTGTCACGCCCCTGTGATATTTATCTATATTTATTGAATTCTGTATGCATCTGTGAAGTGCCTTGATATTATGAAAGGCGCTCTACCAAATAAAGTCATTATTATTATTACTATGTTGACTCTGCCCTAAACCTCTTCACCACTGCCTTCAGCAAGGCCTGTGACCTTTTTGTCCCCCCACACCAGAATCCGTACTGAAAAACAAAATGCAGCATGGATCTCCCCATCCCTTATCCAAAAACTTAAGTACTGGGATAATCTCTGGCACATCACTGTCGAATCGGGCAAGTTGGATGACAGACAAGCCTACAACACAGCGCGTAATCAGTGCACCGAGGCCATTAGACGGGCCAAGGCAGAGCACTATCAGACCACCCTCACATCCACCTGGGGTTCCGCCAAGACTTTCTGGGATAGCATGAAAGAGCTTAATGGGAAGACCCACTCCCCCCCACCGTCCCAGCTCTCCACTGATGGCACAGTCACTACAGACCCAACTCGCTTAGCTGATTGCCTCAATACTACCTTCTCTGACCTAAGCTCTGTCCTCCCAAACAACTTTTTTGACCCAATCCCTGCCTTGGATCGCCCTCCTTTCTATCGGCACACTATATCCCCCACGTAGCTAGGTCGCACCTGCTAAAGCCCTTGATAGCAACAACCCCAGCTGTGACCCCCTAGACTTGGATGTCGTCCTAGTCCCCCTTACAGACCTACTAAACCAGTCTCTCTGCCATGGTCAGTTTCCCAGTCCTTGGAAATCAGCTGAAATCACCCCTATACATAAGAGTGGAGATCGGTCCGCACCTAACAACAACCGGCCGATCTCTATCCTCCCCCCACTCTGTAAAGCCCTAGAAAAAAATAGTGTCTATTCAACCTGAGTACCTGGCCAAATACGACATAATGTGCCCAGACGAACATGGTTTCCGCCCAGGTCACAGTACCAGTACTGCTCTCCTGGAGTTGTCTCAATACCTGCATTCTGCTCTTGACTCTGGCAGTGTTGCCGGTGCAGTGTTCATAGACCTCTCCAAGACTTTTGACACTGTTTGTCGCCCCCTTCTGCCCGACTCCCTCCACCAACTCGGCTTTTCTACTGGTCCCCTTGCCTGGTTCTCCAGTTACCTTCTGCTAGATCCCAGCGGTAGATAAACGCCTCCCGTCCAATACCCGCCTGTTCTGCTTGGTAACGCGAGGGCTCCATTCTGGGCCCTGTACTTTCAGCCTCATCTTAACACTCTCCCCAGCTCCTGCACAGGAAAATGCTCCTCTATGCTGACGATGTGGTTCTTTTGCCTCCCACCCCGATCCCTCTTCTCTCCAGGTATCCCTCCAGCACACCTACAACCAAGCTGAAAAGTGGTTCCTTGACCACCGACTTGTCATTAACCTAAAGAAGACTAAGTCAACGCTCTTCTCCCATCACCAAAACATGGCCAAGAATGTCCCCCTCTTCATTCTCCCCAGCACTCTGCACCCGCTGGAGCAAGCAACCTCTTAAAAATATTTAGGCATCATTTTTGACTTGGCTCTCACCTTCCATACCCACATCAATGCCCTATCCTCCGCCATAAACTCTCTGATAGACCTACTATACCATCATAGAGATTGCCTCCCCCAAGTTGCCCTCCGGCTGGCCATCACCTCTTCCATCCTGTCGCCAGTGGACTATGGCTTGCCCATTTATGCTGCGGTGGACAATACCACCTTGACTAAAATCCAGCTCTCAATCAATAAGGCCTGCAGGCTCCTGACCGGAGCCCCTAGCCGCACTCACACTTGCCTGCTCTACTCCACCACCAACCTGCTCACCTTTGAGGAACATCTGCACTACCAGACCTGCCTACTCACCAAAAAATCTCTTCTAGGGCCCCCCCCCCGGGGGTCTCTGCTTCCCTACAGCGTACGTCGTTTGTTGCCACCTGTAGCTCTGTCAAGGCCGCCTTTCTGGTGCCCAGAACCAAGAACTCGCTAGCCTAGAGGTCCTTCCATTACCGAGCCCCTACTTGGTTCAACTCCGTCCCACCCTGCATCAAACATTGCCAATATTGGTCCCTTCAAAATCGCCCTCCGGAACCATCTCTTCAACGCTCATTGCTGTAGATGCACCTAATTAATCCCATTGTGGGATCCTCCTGTCAGGTCTTCCTGAACTGACATCCTCCGGACCGCCTATCCTCTCCCCCTTCCTCCCACCCCACTCCCCATCCCTACCTCCACCCTCCCCAGGTATTATCTAGGTATGTCCAGGGCTGTACCCCCAATGTAACCCTTGGGTACCTTGTATTTGACTGTAACCTATTATAAGTAACATTATTATGTAACCTGTGTGTACTCTCTTTAATGTTCTGCACCTGTACTGTTCTCACTGTTGCAACCACACTATGTAACTCTGTCTACCCCCCTGTGACAAGGTGCCTTTGTAAATGAGTCCATGACTCAAAGGTTGTAAATCTGACTTTTCTAATAAATAAACAAAACAGTGAACAGTACAAGTACTAAAAAGCAAACAATGAGAGCACATGCATTGCAAGAGTTTAAAGGGGATCTGTCAGCATCTCTGGGCAAAAACACAGGGCCTATAGGTAAAACACACTAGCTGTAATGTTTTTAATTCACTAAAAGAGCTGCAATTCGTATTTTATATGGTTGATCCTGCGACCCTCCACCCACCAGTACTGTGCCAGAGTCTCCTGCAGCAAGCCCCTTGATGACGAGAATGATGGGTTAAGCTGCAGGGGACTACTATATACCAGAACAGCTGTCAAAAAAATACTAAAAGATATTCAGCGCATGTTTGTACTAACTCCGGTACTGATCGGCCAAGGAAAGCGCCCAGAGTTCCCGCTGCTTTACCGCCACTGGGGTGCACACGGGTGGTGGTGCAGGGGATCAGTGGCTTGTGGGCATGGCATAGGAAGCACGGGTCTGGACTGGCTGCAGCAGGGATTCCTGGCAGCCTATCCCCATATGTGCTCCCGGCCATGGGGCAGGATGACCAGAAAATAAAAAATGGAGGCACAGGATCGGAGGATGAAACCTCTGCCAGCCCACCACCTCCACTGTCAGATCCGTTCTACCATCCATTGGGGGAATGCCATCGGTCTTCACCGCCACTGTGGGCGGCCAGATGTCTGCAGTGGGGGAACTCACCATGGCACTGAAGGTGACCCTAACCTTGGGGGCCAAACTGGGAGGGGAGAAGCACAGCAGTGTGTCACGGGTGGACTGGCAGACCCGGTGGATGGATAGCAGATCTTGACTGGAGGATATATGGGCTGTAGGAAGTAGGTGGAAGGAGGTTCCAACCTGACCTGCAGCGGTGAGTATAAAACAAATTAAAAAAATAAAAATAACTTAACGGCTGAAACAACCACTTAAAACCCCTATCAGGTCAGGAAAATGTTCCAAAGACAGAGGTAGGGAGGCAGGTTAAATTACCCTGTCAGGGTTACTAAGTAGGGGAGACTTTTAGTGTTCAAGCTATACAAAGGAGCAGAGGAAGCTGACTAGCTTGTCAGGGCAGAGCAGAAGGGCATTAATTAAGGTTCCTTTTCAAGGCTACTACTGAGCAGGAGGGGGAAGTAAACTAAAAGCCCTCATCAGGGCAGTGAACTAGCTGCAGGCACACTTGTTAAGTCCTTTTCAGGGCCATGTACCAGCCAGTGGGTAATATTTAGTTGCCCTTTTTAAGGTACCTTACAATGGGCACCATCAGTTATTAAGCCATTTTCAGGGCACTGTACCAGCTGGAGGTACACAAGTTATTAGTCTGTATTCTGAGATCAAAATGTAAACTTAGTAAATAAACAAAAATAAACAAGACTGGTAAAAGAAGAAGAAAAAGAATCAGCATTTATATAGTGCTTTTCATACACAGTATCCCAAAGCGCTTTACAGGCAATGCTAGACTGGTAGTGAAGTAATTGAATGTGTGGTGGCGGCCATATCGCACATCATCACCCACACACAGCCTGGATAATTGCATGAACTGGTTTATGGGAAGGGGAATGTTGGCCAGGACACCGGGAATGCTCCCTGCTCTTTGCGAAGAGTGCCCTGGGTTCTTTTACTTCCACCTGGACACCTACCAGGACAACACCAGGATGGGCAGAAATGCCCTCGGTTTAACATCTCATCCGAAGGACGGCACACTCCAGCAGTACAGCACCCCCAATACTGCACTCATATGCCAGCGATTTTTAGGTGCAAGTCCAATCTCGGTGTGGGACGAGAACTCACAACCTTCTGGTCCAGAGGTGGATGTGCTACCAACTGAGCCAAGCTGAGGGACAATCAAAAGAAAAAATTACTCACCTTAGTAATTGCTTTTCTTCTCATGGAGTCTTGCTATATTATAACAATAGCAGTCAGCCACTGCAGCTGAACTGCCCCGGAGAGGAAGGAGTTAACTCCAGAAGATCTGGAGTTCTACAGCGCGAGGGCGCTGTGCTCAAAGCTCTATCTGGCAGTTTCAAATGAAACTGTCAGATCTTTACGAAGCCAACATCAAAGGACGGAAAAAGTCTGTGTGGAAACTACACTAGCTATGGCTACCTACTAGTAGTAATAACAACAATATAAACAACAAAGAAACACCCAGAACCATAATAACAAAGATTGATGGTATTATGGTCTGCTTTACCACCCTTGACAAGCACATATGAACCCCTTCCCCAAGACTCAAGTCCAAGAAGGGGCATAAAAATAACCTAAAAGAACATCTAGATCCCTAACCCAAAGGAAAACAGGGTTAGGGGAAAACTAAAATGGCATGACACAGTGCTTGCACCAATTTGCCACCTCCTACCCAAGTAGGAGTTCTGAGAGGGCAGGAGGGAGGATGGTATATATAGCAAGACTCCATGAGAAGAAAAGCAATTACTAAGGTGAGTAATTTTTCTTCAAACACCATGAAGTCTTGCTATATTATAACAATAGCAGATTACACAGCAGTACCTCCATGGAGGAGGGTCAGAACCTACTTAGGAAATAGGCTCTGACACAGCTGTGCCAAACCGAGCATCTCTCCTGGACTGGATATCCAGGGAATAATGCTTGGTAAAGGTGTGAACTGTCTTCAGGTAGCAGCTTGACAAATCTCCAGAATAGGAATGTCTCTAGCAGCCAGCTAGAGGCGCAGCTGTACCCCTGGTGGAGTGGGCCCTCAATCCTGAGGGGGTACTCTACCCAGTTTCTGATAACAAATTGGATACAAGAGACAATCCACCTTGCAATTGTTCTCTTAGTGGCAGGTTTCCTTTGCCAACCTCGCCATAGGTAAGAAACAGTTGGAGGGATTCAACCTATGACCTCTGGTGCGCCTAGATAGTAACTTAATGCCCTTTTGACATCCAAGCTGTGCAGTCTCCTCTCACCTGAGGAAGAATGCTCAGTGAAAAATACTGGGAGGGAGATAGATTGATTCAGGTGGAAATCAGAAACCACCTTAGGCAAAAACTTTCTATTAGTCCTAAGGACTACCTTATCTCTGTGGAAAGAGATAAAATCTTCTTCCACTGACAGGGCCTGTAACTCACTTATCGTCTAGCAGAGGTGATAGCTACTAGAAAACGGTTTCCAAGTTAAATACTTGAGTTCTGCTGAAGACAGAGGCTCAAAAGGAGGTTGCATTAACTGAGCAATGCAAATATTCAGGTCCCAGGCGGGAGCTGGTTCCCGAAAGGGAGGGTTAGTGTGAAGTAACCCTTTCAAAAACTTGGAGAACACAGGGTGAGAAGAAAGGGAGGCAGGCTTCCCTGCTGACACAAAAGCAGAGACAGCTGCCAGATGAACCTTCAGGGTAGCTGGTCTAAGGCCTAAGGAATTCAGATGGACCAAACAGTCCAAAGAATGGGAAGATCAGCAGATTCTGGGGTAATCTGCCTCTCAGAGCACCAGATGGAAAACCTCTTCCACTTAGAATTATAAGTGGTTCTAGTGGAAGGCTTCCTTGAAGCCTTTAAAATATCCATAACACCTTGAAAGGTGTAAATCAGCAATTCTAGCTCCTCAAGAGCCAAGCCTTGAGGTGGAGGGACTTGAGGTCCGGATACCACACTCTCCCTGTGCACAGGCCAGTAAGTCGTGAACTCTGGGCAGGCTCAGGGCAGGTGGACTGCCAGGGACAGGAGCAGAGGTACCAGGGCTGTCTGGCCCAATCTGGGGCAATCAGAATCACTCTGCAAGGTTGAGATCTAATTTTCACTAGTACCCTGAAAAGGAGAGGAAAGGGGGGGAAAGCATACAGGAACTTCCCTTTCCAATCCAACAGAAAGGCATCCAGAGGGACTGAGCCCAGTACTGGAGGCCTGCAGCAAAAAAGAGGAAGTTGGTGGTTGTCTGGGGCCGCGAAAAGATCTATCTGAGGAGTGCCCCAACTGGCAAAGACGGACCCCAGTACTTGTGGATTCAGAGCCCATTCGTGATGGCCCTGAGAAATTCTGCTTGAGGCCCGCCAGCACATTGTCCTTCCCTGGGAGATGAACCGCTATCAGGGAGGTGGTCTAGGGAATAAGCCAGAGACCACAACTTCATTGCTTCGTGCACAAGGCTGAAGACCGAGTGCCCCTTGCTTGTTGATGTACCACATTGTGGTGGTATTGTCTGTCCTGACTTGAACCACTTTGTTCTGGACAGAATCTGAAAGATCCAAGAGCTAAAAGACAGCTCTGAGTTCCAGAAGATTGATGTGGAGCAGAGAATCTTGAGGAGACACACTCCTGAGTGGTAAGGTCGCCTAGGTGAGCCCCCACCCTAACAGGGAGGCATCCGTGGTGAGGGTGAGGGAGGAGAAATGGAATGAAGGAACCCCTTGTTTCAGATTGCTTTGATCCTGCCACCAGTGTAGGGCCAGGATCAGGGATTGAGTAACTGGGACCAATTTGGTAAGGGTCCTTCCTCTGAGACCAATAGGCCCTCAAATGGAACTGAATGTCCTCATCTGGAATCTTGCTCCCTGCACAACAGCTGTGGAAGCAGCCATGTGTCCGAGGAGTTGCAGGAAATGCCTTGCTGGTCGAGAGACCTGAGGGTAAAGGAGGATGCCAGGGCGATGAGTCTGTCCACCCTTTCCGAGGAAGAAAGGCCTGGCTAACCTTGTGTTCAATTCTGCGCCTATGAAAGTTAGGGCCTGAACTGGTTCCAGAACTGACTTTGGTAAGTTTAGCAGAAATCCCAGAGAAGTGAGAAGCTGCTGGGTGACTTGTAAGTGGATTCACCTGACCTGGAGACTGACCCACAATGAGCCAGTCGTCCAGGTAGGGAAACAAGCAACCCCTTGCCTTCTTAATTGAGCCACTACTACAGCGAGACATTTTGTGAATACCCTCATGCAGAGGTAAGGTCGAAGGGCATTGCCCTGAACTGGTAGTGGCCTGAGGGCAGTTCGAACCTGAGGTACTTTCGGTGGGAAGGCCTGATCAGAACATGAAAATAGGCATCCTGAGGTCCAGGGAAGCTAGCCAGTCCCCTGGCCTTAGGGAAGCGCAATATCATTGCCAGGGTTAACATTTTGAACTTTGGTTTCAACAGATGCTTGTTCAAGTATCTTAAATCCAGAATAGCGCCATTCTCCTGTCTTTTGGGTAAGAAAGTATCTTGAATAAAGCCCTTGCCCTGATGGCAAGGAGGAACCCTTTCCACTGCTTTGCAGACCAGAAGAGAAGAAACCTCTGCTTCCAAGCAAGGGCTTCTGAAGGACTTGCAGGTGAAAATGCCTGGCTCTCATCTTTGGAAAATATTTGAAGCTGAGAACCAGACCCTGGCCCTATTACCTCCAGAACCCATCTGTCCGAGATTAGGGACAGCCAGCTCTGGCTGAAATAGGCCAACCTGCCCCCCACTGGTACAGGAGAATCGGCCCTGGGCACCCCATCAGGGTGCCTGCTTAGCAGCAGCCTTTAGGTTGGGGAGGGAGACGGGTCTACCAGCGCCTACCGCCTACCCCCTGCCTCTGAAGAAACCCTCTCATAGACAGCAGAGGAGGCTTGAAATTGGTAAAAAGGCCTGGAAAAGGGTCTGCCCCTACCTCTGGGAGCATGCCTTTGTGGCATGGCATGCTTCTCCTTAGCCTGGGCACTTTTGTAGGTAGTTCTGTATTCATCCATCTTTTTCATATAATTTTCTGTTTGCTCCCCAAACAGAGAATTTCCCACTACAGGAAAATCCATAGCCTTTGACTGAGTATCTTGGGACAGATTAGTGCATCTGAGCCATGCCAACCTACGGAAGCTACAGAAGTGGCCATGACCCTAGAGGAAACATCATTAACATCAACAGCAGTATGAACTTAGAGGCTTCAATGCCATCAGCAGCCACCTGTTCCAACTCACTAGCCAGCTGGCCAAGGGCCTGCTTGGCTAACTGCAACACTGTGTCCCACCTAGATTTCTGATATCTAGCCACATAAGCCATATAATTTGCCTGCCTGAGTCCCAAAGAAGCTGCCATATACTGTTTCTTCGCCATGGCATCAATCTTCCTAGAATCCTTATCAGGAGGATGTGAGGCCAGAGGAATATTAGCCTTGTCACAGGCTGCAGCTTGTACCACACCTACATGACTACACTGCTCAATAAGGAAGTCTGTATCCAGGCCTGACAAAGTATACCTTCTGTCCATTTTTTATCTACAGGAGGGACAGAATGAGGATTTTTAAATCTTTGTTGTTTGCTTCTAAATGACTTATGCAAAGGAATAGACAACCTCCTAGACTCTGGAATATCTATCATTTCCACATAATCAGGCTCCTCTTGCTCATCCACAGCCTCCTCTAAAGGAAGCTGAGGGTTTCTGCAACCTTTTGTAAAAAATAAAGAAAGAAGGGACTCAGACAGAATAGGGAGATTCTAAAGGTCTGTCTGGAGAAATGCCCGTTCGATGGGCACGTCCAGACCCTCCCAGCCACACATATATTGATCAAATTCCTCCTCCCTCCTGTGGTTCATAAAATCCTCAACTTCAAAATCCTGAACCACTGGGACTGAACGAACCAACCTTTTACCAACTGTTGGTGGTTCTACAGATCCCTGAGACAGTGACTGGACAATCTGAATGGCTTTAGCTATCTCTGCAGCAGTTGGAGACACAATTCTGGACTCCAAACCTCCTGATTTCTTTGTCTTTTACTTGGGACTGGTTCCTCTGACCAGTCTTCCTTTGCCGAGGAAGTCTCGCCTGGTCAGAGGGCCTCCCTCTGGTCCAGTGGGTACTGAACCGGGCTGGCCATCCGGTCAGCGGACTTCTTGCCTTTCTCCCTGAGCCGGCCCATCTCTTCTCCAGGGTGGCTGCAGGGAAATTTTTACACACCTGGCAGTCTGACAGGAGGTGGTCAGCCCCAGACAATAGACACAAGTGGTGTGTGGGTCAGCCTTGGCAAAGGCGTCCCCAGAACATCACAGTGTTGAAACCAGTGAGGCCGGTTTTTCTTTGGGTTTCTCAGACATAATGCCAGCCCTAACCAAAACTTGCCCTTTTGATGGCAGTGCTAGGCAAGACACCCTTATCGGTTCCTAACCGTGTCACGTATTTGAAAAAACGTAATAATTTTCAAGGTTTTTAGAACCGATAAGAACCGGAACCGCACTCTAAAACCCACAGTACAGTTTTAAAAGACAGAAAAAAGCTGATCGTTAAAAACCGAACCGATAATTAATTTTCCACACAGACTTGAATTTTTGTACTTACAGTTACCAGATAGAGCTTTAGAACCAAATGCGGTAAAAATAATGACTTTTGCGGTTCAAATGAACCAAAACTACTCTTTTAAACCGAGAATGAACCGAGCTGAAGGAGCTGATCTCCGAGCGACTGTTCAGTGAAGCGGAGTAAAGAATCTGACAGTTTCATTTGAAACTGCCAGATAGAGCTTTGAGCACAGCGCCCTCGCGCTGTAGAACTCCAGATCTTCTGGAGTTAACTCCTTCCTCTCCGGGGCAGTTCAGCTGCAGTGGCTGACTGCTATTGTTATAATATAGCAAGACTTCATGGTGTTTGAATGAATACTTCACTGTCCCTTGGACAGCCATCCACAAAACATTATTTCTAGTCCTGCTGCTCGGAAAGTTTTGCTTAGCTAGGGCCACCCACAATGACATCCATCGATGGGGCCCACAGAGTGTTGCTGGCCCCCTACTCTTCAATTCTTTGCACTTTTCGGAGACACACAACATCAGGCCAAACCAATGGGAAGAATGGCAACACCCCCCACCACCACTGATGACCAACTTTGAAGATGGGGCAGGAAAGCAATACAATAAGCCCTGTAAAGGTACAAAACAAAGGATGGAGACTTCCGGTGATGTCATCCTAGCTAATGGCTGCATGAGAGATGAGCTTCGGGCCCCTATCTCAATAAAACGCCTTATTCAATAAATCAAGACTGCAATTGAATACAATCTCCAGCACTGCTTTAAGGCTTTAAAATGTCACGGAAAAGATGTGGAAGAAACAGGTTCGACGACTTACTGGTGGATGGTGAGGACACAGTAGCAGACCACTCTAACTCCACAGCTTCTGAAATTCTGAGTGGCCCACACCAGAAGAAATCAAGAGAGCACAAGTTAGACTTAATCCTATCAGAGCTGCAAGCCTTTTGTGGTGGAATTCACTTCATGCAAAGAAATGGTAGCCACCCTCAGTACTGAAGTTGGACAGCTGGAGCCCCGAGTGACTGAGCTGGAGAGAATGGAGGACCAGCACAAAGAACAGATTCCTCAGCTAAAGACTGCTCATGTACAAATGGCTAACATGCAGCTGGAACTAAGCATCCAGCAAGCAGATGCAGAGAATCGGCAGCATCACAATAACATTCACCTGTATGACATGCCAGACGATTCAGAGGGCCTGGAGATGGAGGATGTCATCGACAGCTTTCTGCATATGGCCCTGGAATTGGATGCAGACTACTAGTCGGACATTGAGAGGGCACACTGGGCTTTGGGCCCTAAGCCCCGAGGGACAAATGCTCATCCTCGCTCCATCATTGTTAAATTACTGAAGTATACTACCACAGACTGTATTTAAAAAAAAAAAAATGGTCTAAAAGAAAAATCCTGTACCACTGATCAAGTGTTTTTCGATAATGATTATGCACTTATGACTATGCATAAGAAAAGAGTACATTCCTTTGTTTTACACACTCTGTTAACATAAACTTAAATTCCGCACCGCTGACCCAGCTCGTCTAGTGCTGCAATACTGTGAAGGCCAACAGAGCTACATTTCTGCGGCAGAAGAGGCTCAAGATCTGTGCACCCGGGGCATCGAGTGCTCTGTTTGCCTGCCATAACACTGTACCATATCAAGAGGGAGAGGAGGCGGACTCACATCTACTGATCCAGAGATTCAGCAACAGACCCGGGAGACTACTGCCCAGATCATCCAGCAACTTCAGTGCATGCAGCAAACTTGAAGCTTTTCCTGAGGACATTGCCTTGCCTGGTCAGTGTCGAGGTATAGGGGGCTGTGTTCTTGTCTCTACCACTTTGGACAAACAGAGAAATTTTTGATGGCACATAGTTGATTTGGGCTGGCTGCACAGTCTTCCCCCCTGAATTGCGTTCCTTTTAAATGATGTGATCGGACATGACTTCAGTAAATTACTGTAAAGCAATACTACTATGTAATGGCATAATGGATGCACCTTGAGAAAACCAATAAAATTAAATGTTATAAAAATGAAAGGATGAATCAGCAGAACAGAAACATCTTTCATACAAACAATGCTAACTCTGGGAGGAGCTGTGTCCCAAGAGAGGAAATTATCTTGAAGATCATACTGTTATGGTAAATAAATGTGCTATTTTCTTCAAGGATATCTTCCCCATTGAGCCACACCTACAGAAAGAATCCAAATCAGTACTGTAACAAAGATTAGGAGGGAGGCCTGAGAGAAGGACAGATAAGACACCCCAACAGGGTAAACCAGCAGGCCAGAAGCCACAGCAGCAAGCAGCAGGAGCACTGAACCAGAAAGCATATGGCAGCCATGCAGGGCAGAACCGAGCCATGATACGAGACAAGTGGCAATCAGTGACCCTGGAAACGACGATAACAAAACAGGTGCAGGAAGGCCAGAAACACTGTGACAAGACAAAGAACAAAGGCCGCAGGCTAAAGCACAGGAGAGTTGATGGCACAACACCACAGGTGGACGCCAAGACCAGAGACCGAAAACAGACACCTGTGACAAAGACAACAGAAATGTCAACAAAAAAGTGACCGGGAGTCAGCTGAAAAAGGACGCCCATGCGATTTAACCTAGGGACAAACACAACAGGCAGTATAAAATATGAGAATATAAAAAACATAACGGGTTCAATAAACCTGGGAAGCAGAGCACCTTTCCTGTGACCAGAAGGGAAAAGGAGACACTCCCCAGTAGTTCACAGCTTGTTAAAGATGCTCGAGACAAGCTCAGGTCTAGCACCAATTCTTAAAATACCCCCAAATCTGCAAATACAAAGTCCTAACTCCAGGTAAGACAGTCTGGCTGTTCGTTTTTTTTTTTGTTAAAGAAAATTTATATTTCCTCTGCTGGCCTAGCCAGATTGCTGTGGCCCCTTCTGTCCTCGCTGTGTGCATCCAGTCATTATCCACCCCCACAACCTACCTAGCAAGACCCCTGGCTGCCGGCGGAGCCCCAGAGTTTGCCCCCTCCAGTGGGGCTTGTGCCAGAGGAACACCACTACAGGAACATTCTTATACTGTTAAGCCAATACCATGGGACAGGTGCGGGGAGGGGACAGACCAGGACGACAGATGTAGGGCAGGGGGCCAGCAGTTGCTGACAACAAAGTAGGCCACCTTTTGCCATTTTTTGATAGAAGCCCTCCCACTTCCCCATAATGTTAACACAGCTGTTTTATCGCTCCCACTGGAGGAAGCAAGGTACCATCATCTCCCATAGCACCAGGGCTCTTTTGTGCATGCTGCCTCAACAACATGCTCAGGACCCCGCAAGCACGTCGAGACTGGATTCAGTTCTGGGTTTCTCTACAGTCAGCACCACTAGGCTGGCTGGACAGCCTGGGTTGTTGTTTTCTTTAACAACAACCACGACATTAGCAGAGGCAGGGTCAAATGTGTGAGCTCGGTCCTGTGGATGGTTGTGACAACTTTTCCCTGTCACCCATCCAGAGATTTCCTTTCACCATCCACCAACAACAGCGCACTGCAGCTTCTTCCAGCACTGTGTCACACAGAACACCATCACACATCACAACCAGAGGAAAAGGGCATCTTGTGGGATTCCTTATCCTCCTCCTCTGCCAGCATGCAGCAACAAGAAACAAACTGACAGCTAGCAAGGCATGGCACCCCCCACCACCACCACCCTGCTGAGCTACTGAGCCAGCCAATACTCATTTCTTAACATCTTTGACAGCTGGGGTCACAAAATGATGCACTGCAGTACACGTCCCACAAATCCTTCAAACCTACCATTTTTAATCACAGCACATACAGTATGCAACTGCCATTTTTTCATTCCTGTGATCCTGTAAGGCTTTTCTCTGCCAAATTTTACTGGAGATGAAACTGGGCAGAGTTACATAGTAACATTCTAGTAAAAAGAAGGGTGGAATTCTAGGTCCATTAGACACCCCCGCTTTGTAAGGAGGAAACAAATGTGTGCAGTGCTAATTTAAAAGGGTTTCTTGTTACACAGACAAGGACAACAGAAAAAAAACAATAGTCCATCGATTCTGCCAATAGTCCACTATGAAATCATGGGCTCTCTTGTCCATACAAGGTACTAGCCCCCACTATCCATGCCCCCCCATGGGTGAACATTCTTTGTTGAAAGGGATAAAAAGGAACTGGAAGAAACTGA
This sequence comes from Neoceratodus forsteri, assembly GCA_016271365.2. Lineage (NCBI taxonomy): Eukaryota > Metazoa > Chordata > Ceratodontiformes > Ceratodontidae > Neoceratodus > Neoceratodus forsteri. The sequence goes on along the minus strand of CM028131.1, from coordinate 149,473,151 downwards.
TATGTTAAGTTTTTTCCAAAATGCTTTTAGTAAACGTTAATGAAACAAATCCTGATAAACACGGAATAACTGTAAAACCCTACTATGCGTCAGGAGAGTCTGTAAAACCAGGAAAAGCCTCCTGAAAACACATCTCAACCTTAGTGGAGCCCAAACTCTCATACCGACACGGTCATCCATCCAACTAGCAAGAACTGAAACATACAGGAACATAAAGATGGCCTCCCCAATTGATTTATACATGGATACGTGAGAAGACAGACCACAGCCTCGCAACCCTTCATACCAAACTGCATCTCCTGCCACTATGACAACCCCCAAAAATCTAGAAGTAATCCAAGCAACCAAGCCCCTTACAGGATTTACCACAGCAATCTGACAACTAAAACCACACAACATTTAATACCGAATGATTTGCAAAATCAAAACATTAACCAACTGCTATAAGAGACCTTAAAATCCTTAAAGAAAGGAGATGGTTAACTTCTGCTGATGGAGGGTTAAACATCCATTTGTGTGTGTGTTTTTGTAAAGCAATAGCTTCCTACTAGAAAGCTTTTTTCTTTCTTTTTTTTTTTTTCTAATGATGTTGGCCTTCAGATGCTTTGACAAGAGACTGATAGAGAAATCTATTTGTATTGCATCTTGCGCTACATGTGGCAGCACTGCTAGCCTTGCAGAAATGTACATGTGAACACAAAAAGGCTTGCAGAAATGTACATGTGAACACAAAAAGGCTTGTAGAAATGTACATGTGAACATAAAAAGGCTTGTAGACCCTTAATCAAAACACCAAACTGGTACTGTACTGCAGTCATTTCATATGTCTAAAGGGACTTGCCAAAAATAAAGAAAAATAGAAACACTGCAACAACCCCTTCCCCACCATCAACGATATGGTACAGAAAAATGAAACGGACCACGCTGTATTGCAACAACATGGCACTTCATTAATGTCAGAACACAAAGTCTATTACACAAGGTCATAGGGCGGGTCAAATACTAAAAAGGACAGACAAAATGGTGCATACAGCGATGTTTCAGCTGGCGAGAGTGAACCATACCAGAAGACATTTGCTCACCCACTGAAGGGAGGGAGGCAGGATATGGGGGAACATTACAAAGCATCACTTCACACAGTGAATAGTTAACATGTGGAATAGGTTACCTTGTGAGGTGGAAACTAGCACTGTTTAGGCTTTTACAGCAGGACTAGACAGATTCATGGGGAAGACTGGCACTGAGGGTTACACAGCATGAGAAGGGGTAACATTCTGCTTGGATGCTTGTCCATACTAAAAATACCACAAACAGCTTACTCGGATTCAGGATCACTTGGTTTCCAGCTGTATCCCATCCCATCCCCGACAAGGCTGAAAATAGGAGAAATGCCTAGTCCTCCTTTCCCAGTCAACCAAAACCACAGAAATAAACACCTACACACTCAAATTGAGTCTAGTCTTTACCATGCGGAAAGAGGGGTGGACAAGATGGACCCACATTGTAACCACAATGATCTTGCTATACATGGCTAGCTGTAGAGTGCACTCCATCTACAGACAGAATTCTGGACTGTGACTGTTCATACAGTCCCCAAAATGCATTCACAGCACTGCCATTTTGTTGAACTGTAGTCCCCCGTCCTCCCCCCCGTAACACAAAAAAGTGATTTTTCAAATGTTTAAAGCTCACTTTTTCTATCTCTGAAAGAAAAACTCTTTGCTATGAGGAGTTACCAGTATTCTGAAGTGAGATCACACCACTTCAGCTGCTGTAAAGAAAAGGGACTGGTCAGTGGCACTGTGAAACATTTATCAGGGAAATACTATTCATTCGGGAAATACCAATTAAGCAAGCTCATTTACAATGGTGTCCAGTTTTTCATACAACTGGTTACATATATTAAAAAATTAACAACAAGAATCTAAGTTAAAAACACAATAAACCACACATACAAAATAATTTAAAACACAACATACTGTAAATCACTATTTATTTATTACATCAGAAATTACAACCTTTGAGTCATAGACTCCTTTGCAAAGGCCCCACGTCATCAAGTACACAGGAGGGGGAATACAGTAGTGTGAGAAGCATATAAAGTAACAACAACTTAATAGCTCGAGAGACAAATAGGTAGCAGAGACACTGAAGCAGGCCTGGAGGGCCATAGTTATAAGCAGTAAGACAAAATTAACAAACATATCAAGGGTAGAAATAACCCAGAGTCAAACAATTGTGGCAGTTAAATACATCTGCAAGGTAACAGAAGGAAAGTAAGAGATGCAATATACTCTGGTGTCACTGTACAACAGACCAGGAAACAAAGTGTGTAGTCTAGCTTAGTAGCAGTCACAGGTTGATTGCTCAAGGAGACAAGTTACTGTACAAGTAACTAAAATAATGATTAAATACATAATAATTAAGGTGCAGATATTCAAGTTTATTTATTTATTGAGATCTAGGAATTAAAACCCTTTACAAAGGTTCCACATCAGCAGGACAGACAGGCAAGGCAACAGTCATTACGACAGGAGAGAGGGAAAAAAAATCCCACTTATCCCACAAGTTATCCCACTCATGAGAGAGTCACAATTTAAACAAGTCGACATGAGTCGAAATACAGGTTACTCACCTGTAACAGGAGTTCTAGGAGTGGTATATGTTGTTCATCCACACTGTCTGGCAGGTTTCTTGCCGCTTTAAATTTTGCCGAAAGATCTTCAAGCTGGCTCCTCCTACCCACCTGGGTGGTAAAACCCTCGGTTCCGCCCCATGATGCCAGATCTAGCCCGCTGGAAGCCAGGTTGTGCATCGAAGCTGGGGGAGGTTGGGTGGGTCGTGTGGATAAGCAACATATACCACTCCTAGAACTCCTGTTACAGGTGAGAAACCTGTATTTCTAGGGACGTGGATATGTTGTTCAATCCACACTGTCTGGCAGACTCCTAGCAGTTCTCCGGGAGGAGGGAGGCAAGGTGGGCACCCCCTATTTAGGAAATAAGGACTGGAGAACCGAGGTCCCAAAACCAGCATCCCAGCTAGACTCAAGGTCGATGTGGTAATGTGAAATAAAGGTGTGTGCTGACTTCCAGGTAGCAGCCCTGCAGATTTCCTGGATAGGGATGTCCCTAGAAGCAGCGGTATGGCGGGTAGAATGAGCTCTTATCCCTCCTGGAGGCTCCATGCCCACCAACCTACAGCAGAGATCTATGCAGGAGATGACCTACCTGCTTATTGCCCTCTCGGCTGCAGGTCTGCCAGGTGTGGCTTCAGCATAGGTGACAAACAGCTGGCGAACCTCTCCCCAAACTTCAGCCGTTCGCTCCTTATAGTAAGCGAGCGCTCTTTTAGGGTCCAGAGTATGGAGCCTATATTCGGCCTCTGAAGTGTGAGTGGGGTAGAAGACCGGCAGAGTCAACACCTGGTTAAGGTGAAACTCCGACACCACCTTCAGAAGGAATTTCGGGTGGGGGCACAGGACAACCTTGTCCCTGTGGAAGACCAGATAAGGAGACTCGATGGATAACGCCTGGAGCTCTCCCATCCTTCTGGCTGACATTATAGCCACCAAGAAGGCGGTCTTCCACGACAGGTGGGAGATATCACACCTGGGCATCGGTTTGAATGGCTTGCCTATGAGCTTAGCCAATACCAGCAGTAGATCCCACGGAGGTAGAGGTTCTTGCACCGGAGGGGATTTGTGATCAAGGCCTTTGAAAAAGTGCCCGACCACCTTCTCCTGCGCCACCGACTGCTTGCCGGCCCGCGCCTGGTAAGCAGAGATGGCTGCCAGGTGCACCTTAAGGGTCGTCGACCGAAGCCCTAGCGGAGAAAGGGACCACGGGTAGTCCAGAATGCTAGCCAAGGACGAGGAAAAAGGGTCCAACCCCTTGTCCTAACACCAAATGGAGAATCTCTTCTATTTGAAGGCATAGCATTTTCTGGTCGACTCCTTACGGGATGCCTCAACGACACTGAGGACCTCGTTGGAAAGACCCAAGGCCTGGAACTTTAGCTGCTCAGGAACCAGGCCATCAGGTGCAGGGACTGAAGGTCCAGATGGAGTACCTTCCCCTTGCTGACTGAGATCAGGTCCGGGCGGGCTGGAAGCCGCCTCGGGAGTCTGGGACTGAGGCTGAGGAGATCTGGATACCAGAACTGGCAGGGCCAGTCTGGGGCTATCAGAATCACCTGTGCTTTGTCCCGCTTCACCTTGAGAAGCACCTTGTGGATCAAGAGAAATGGAGGGGCAGCGTAGAAAAGGCCCGGGGTCCACTGCCTCGAGAAGGCATCCCCCTGCAGCGAGACCTGCTGAGGGGGGCGGGCGTGAAACAGCTTCAGCTTCGCATTCTCCCTGGAGGCGAACAGGTCCACCTGAGGGGTGCCCCAATGGGAGAACAGATCTTGTACTACCTCCGACAGGAGAGAACACTCGCGAGATGTGGTGCCTATCTAGCTGAGGACATCAGCCAGACTGTTGGAGGCTCCTGCCACATGGATGGCTAGGAGATCCGCCTCCAGGCTGATCACGAAAGACTAGATGCGGACAGCCTCCTTGCACAGAGGCAAGGAGTGCGTCCCGTCCCGACGGTTGAGGAAGAGCATGGTCATGGTGTTGTCCATGTGGACCTGGACCATTTGACCCCATACAAACGGAGCGAAGGCGGTGAGGGCTAGCCGGACTGCTCAAAGCTCCAGCAGGTTGATGTGGCATCGAAACTCCTGAGGGGACCAGAGGCCATGGGCTCTGAACTCTCCCAGATGGGCACCCCAACCCATCAGAGAGGCGTCGGTTGTTAGAGTGACCGTCGGCTCGGGGTGGACAAACGGGATATCCTCCTGCAGATGAGCTGGAACGAGCCACCACTGCAGGCCATCCCACATCTCCTGGGTCACCATCACCAGCTGGTCCAGAGGACCAGATTGCTGTGACCACTGGCTGGCCAGTCCCCACTGCAGGAGACGCATATGCCAGGGGGCCCAACGGACCTCACTGGTGCAGGCCGCCATGAGGCCCAGAAGGCGCAGGAAGTCCTGAGCAGGGCGCAATTGCCCAACCAGAAATGACTGGGCAAAGGAAGAAAGGACCTCGGCCCTGTCTGCCGGGAGCCGGGCTCTGGTTCGAAGAGAGTCGAGCTCTGCCCTGATGAACTGAATCACCTGCGAAGGCACGAGTTCCGAGTTGGCCTCGTTGATGAGGAGGCCAATCTGAGAGCAGACCTGGAGGGCCAGATCCCTGGACCGCTCCACCTCCAACCTGGAGGGGGCTGCAATCAGCCAATCGTCCAGGTAAGGGTACACCCGGACCCCTTGGCACCGCAGGAATGCTGTCACCACTGCCATGCATTTGGTGAAGACCCTGGGAGCTGGAGAGAGGCCGAAGAGCATGGCCCGGAACTCGTAAAGGGATCCCTCTGCTCTGAAGCGGAGGAATCGCTGGTGAGACGGACGGACTGGGACGTAAAAGAACGCGTCCTGAAGGTCCAGAGAACAGAACCACAAGCCTCGTTCCAAGGATGGAATAATCCGAGCCAGAGTGACCATCCTGAAGGTGCGTGGCCTTAGAAATTTGTTCAGGTCGTGCAGGTCGAGAATGGGGCGCCAGCCCCCCATCCGTTTTGGGACCAGGAAGTACCTGCGCACAAACCCTGGGTCTGGAGGAGGGTCCGCCACCTCTTCGATCACCTCCTTCTGGAGCAGCAAGGCTGTCGTTGGCTCGGACGAATGACAGGATCTGCCATGAACACGTTGCCCCCCATGGGGCGATGGCTCGATAGGGAGGGAACTACTCAAATTCCACAGGCAGACCCCTGCCTACCACTTCTAGCACCTAGCAGTCCATGGTAATAGCAGACCAGGCAGAAAAGAAGTGGCGGAGCTGTCTCCCCACGGGGGAAACCCGGGGAGAAGCGACGAGGTTGGGGGCGACACTCCTCAACCCGTCACTGGGCAGGCTTGGAGGAAGGGCCCGCTGAGGGACCTCCTGGACCCTTGCCTCCAGGCTTCCTACTGGAGGAAGCGGCAGACTCGGCCTTAGGGCGCCAAGTGTGTGCCTGCTGGCCATGGTGCTGGTGCTGCTGGGCCAGACGTGCTGCACGGGCGGAAGGGCTTACGCTGCTGCTGGTGGCCTTTGTCCTTCTGGGCAAGCGTGACTGAGTCCAAGGTGGCATTGGACTTCTCGATCCTCTGGAGGTGGTCTTCCACCCCCGGCCCGAACAAGTCAGTGCCCAGGAAGGGAACATCTGCCAGCTTGTGCTGGGTGTTCGGCGTGAAGGTGGAGATCCGCAGCCAAGCTCTGCGGCGCATGGCCACTGCAGCCGCTACTGATTGGACACAAGAATCACCAATGTCCAACGAAGTTTGGAACTGTTGTTTTTCCACCACCATTCCTTGATCCCGTACCTGCTTGACCGTCGTCTGAAGGTCAGCCGGGAGATGAGGAATCACCTCATCCACGGAGCCCATAGGGGCATGTGAGAAATGTGCCATCAGAAGTACCCAGCTAGCCTGACTGAGGCTAGGAAGGAAGCAGCGTAAACCTTCCACCTGAGTAATCCAACTTTTTGGATTCCTTATTGGGTGGTTTGTCCACGTTCTGAGCGTTCCTGGAACGCTGGAAGACGTTATCGGTCACAAACCCCTCCGCAGAGGGGTGCTCCGAGAAACCGGAGAGTGAACCAGAGGGGACCGCGTACTTGCGAGCCATCCTGGCTGAAGGCGTGGGACAAGATGCTGGCCGCTGCCACAACTCCACGGCCAGGCCAACAATGACTTCGGCCACCAGAAAGGCTTCCGTAGGGGAATCCCCTCAGTCCAGTATCTCCATAAGGGGATACCTGGCCCATTTTTAAACTTGTTCAAGCTGCATCCCAGTGGATTCTGAGATGAGTCGAAGCAAACCCAAAATCGAGGATGGGCTCAAATCCACTGACTGGCCCCTTGCAGACTCCAGGTCAAGCGGACTGGAGAACAGGGAGTCATCGTCAGACTCCGAGGAGTCTGCGAACGGCTGCCGAGTGCCTGAGCCACCCTCCACCTGCTGAGGTCGATCGGGAGTGAGGGTGACAGACATGTATGGGGCAAGCCCTGATCCGACTGAGAATCCTTGGTCGGGGCCCCAGTCTTCGGTTGTGGAGGCAGGGGTTCCACCACAATAGGTGGAGCAGCCAGTTTCAGCCTAACAACCGGTGCCAGGGTCAGCTCCTCGATCACCACGAGGGGTTGTTTCGGCCGCTCCAGTGACAGCCACTTAATGGCCGGAGAAGGCGACGGAGTCGGCTTGTTACCAGTCAATAAATGTTTGCTGCCACATCAAATCCTTGTAGCGTGACGTGCTTGCACGGGCCTATCCTCCGAAGGAGCAGCGAGGATGAGCGCACACCGCTTTCCATGGTACAGAGACCGACGACGTCGGCTGGACCTGGAAGAGGACCGAGACCTTCCGGGATTCTGAGGGTGGGTCAGAGAGGGGATGGGGGAAACCCGCCTCTCCTTCGGGTTCAGGGACCTTGACTGGGGACTTCGGCACAGGAGGCACGGGCAAGTCCTCGGTAACCACCGGGGGAACCAGTGAAGAAGGGTTGTCTGCTTCTCCAGTCGACAAACCGCCCAACAGGTCGAGAAAAATCTCGACCGCGTCGACAGATGTCTCGGCTGGCTGACCTGATGGGGACACCGTCAAGCCAGTGGCCACAGCCGTAACCCCGACCGAAGTCGAGAGTCGACGGTTCGGTGAAGGGGATCTCTCCCGCTCCCACAAGCGTCGAAGGTGGGACTTACCTTTAGAGTCCTTCTTCTTGGACCGACTGGAATGCCCCGAAGGCCCTTCTCCCCTAGTGGAGAGGGACTGACAAAGCTCCTTAAAAGAAGCCGAGTAGGAGGAGCCCAAAGAGAGCGGGATAAATGCCGTGGCCAAGGAAGAAGAAGATGCGGCCTGGGCCGCCTCCTCCTCGAGGGCGATCATCTGCTCCAACTGCTCCGTGGAGCCCGCCGCCGTGGACACGGGCCTCCTTAGACCTGACCGGCGGGTACTGTTTTTCCGGGTGCATAAGAAGTAGTCTGGCAGCACGGTCCTCCAAGACCGAAGCCGAGAAGGACTTGCACAATTCGCAGGCCTGCAAATCGTGGCCAAGCCCTAGGCAGTAGACGCACGTGGAGTGCAGATCAGTCCGGGACATCTTCTGCCCACAACAGCACCGATGGAAGCCGGGAGTTGATTTGTCCATCGCAGCTGCGAGGGAAGATGAAGAACGTAGTCTTGTAAATTTTAAAATTAGTTTCGGGAAATCCAAAGAGTGTGAATCCAGCCTAAAACGCAGAGCGCTAAGGAAGGAACCTGAGCTTCCAAGCGGTAAGGAAGATCTGGCATCATGGGGCAGAGCCGAGGGTTTTACCACCCGGGTGGGTGGGAGAAGCCAGTTTGAAGACCTTCTGGCAAGATTTAAAGCGGCAAGGAACCTGCCAGATAGTGGGGATTGAACAACATATCCATGTCCCTAGAAATACCGATTTTTTAACCTATCAACGTAGGAACAAAGACTCTGTCAGCAGAAAAGGACTAATCAGCCCATCTAGTCTGTCCCCTTTCCCTACCTTTTCTGACAGCTCTGACCCTGTTTGGTCACTGGCATCCATCCTGCCTCTATTTCCTCCACGTGATTTGCCCTTGTGCCTATCCTACACATGCTTGAAGCTCCCCACAGTCTTTGCTCCACTACCTCTTCTGGCAGACTCTTCCAGACGTCCATCACCATTTCTGTGAATAAGTATTTCCTCACATCTCTCCTAAATTTTCCCCTTTAGCTTCACTGCCTGTCCCTGTGCTCTAGTACCTTTCTTCCTTTGAAAAAGACATCCCCCCCCTGCACCTTGTTTACCAGTTAGTTACTTGTAGGATTCAATCATGTCCCCTCTCGCTCTCCTCTCCTCCAGGGAGTACCTGTTGAGATCCCACAGCCTTTCTTAGTATGGCTTTTCATGCAACCCTTGCACCATTTTGGCTGCCCTCCTTTTCACCGCTTCCACCCTGTCAATATACCTACGGTGTTGCGGCCTCCAGAATTGGACAGAGTACTCTACGTGGGGCCTCACCAGTAAGCAATACAATAGCAGCACCACCTCCCTCCTCCTGTTAGAGATCCCCCTCCTAATGCATGCCAAGCACCCCACTAGCTTTTCCAACGGCCTTCTCACATTGACCAGCTACCCTGAGGTAACCAGATATGGCGACCCTTAGGTCTCATTCTTGCTTCGTAATTACAAGTACCTCATCCCACATCTTATACACAGCTCCAGGGTTTCTCCACCCCAGATGCATGACCTTACACTTTTTTTGCATTGAAATCCAGCTGCCATACCCTAGACCACTTCTCTGGTTTCCCCAGATCCCTTTGCATTCTCTCCACCTCTTCCTGGGTGTCCACCCTGTTGCATATTTTTGAGTCATCCGTGAAGAGACATGCCCTCCCTGCCATCTCCTCAGCAATGTCAGTTATGAAGATGCTTAAGAGGACTCAGCCCTGTGGCACCCCACTAGTCACTCTCCCGTCCACTGAGTGTCTGTCATTTACCACTACCCTTTGCCTCCTATCCTTCAACCAGTCTGATACTCAGCTTACCACGGTCTCCCCACCCCCAGGCTGCTTAGTTTAACTAGTCTCCTGTGTGGCAGTGTCAAAGGCCTTACTAAAGCCCAGATAGGCCATACCCACTGCTCAACACTGATCCACTTACTTAGTAACCCAGTCAAAGAAATCTATGAGATTTGTTTGATTGACCTCCCCCCTCATGAAACCATACTGCCAGTAATTCTGCAGCCCATTAGCTTTCAGGTACTCCACAAGCCTCTCCTTCAAAAGGTCTCCATTAATTTCCCCACCAAGATGCAACACTGACTGACCTGTTGTTACCCCATTGCCTTATTTTTGTTTAGGGCTTCCAATCCCTTCTGAATTGGCTACCAAAAATGAACTGGTGTCCTCTCCCCTTCCCCACGTGCTTGCTGTTACATGCTGGCCCATCCCCCCTTCCTCTACTGTGAAGACCAGGCAGATGAAATCATTTGGAATATCCACTTTTTCCTGATCTTCCTCTGCACAGTCCTCCCTGCCCTCCAGATTCACATTATCCATCCCAGTGTTCTCCTCTTAACTCACATTCCAAAAGGTCTTGTCCTCTTTTTTGACCTCTATCTTCTACTCTGTCTCTTAGCTGCCCTTGCCCTCCTTCCTGCCTCCCTTTCCTTTCCCAGATATATTGCCCCATCTTCTTCTGTCTGTGTCTCCTTGCACTTCCTAAATGCTATTTTCTTCTCCTTCACTGCCTCTGCCACCTCCTTAGAGAACCACAGCGGTCTGTTCCTCCTCCTTCTGCTCACTTCCTTCAAAACAGGGTGCCACTGCTATTCCCTCCTTAATCATTTTCCATTGGGTCTCCACTCATCCCGGCCATCACCCCCCTTCCAAGCATTTACAAGGTAGTTTCCCATTTCTTTAAAATCTGCCCTCCTGAAGTCTGGGACCCTTATCTTAGTGTGTTTTTTCTCTTGCCCAATCCATATGCCAAACCACATAGTACGGTGATCACTTGTACCCAAGGGAGTACCAACTGTGACATCTGCAGTGCTGTCCCCGGTTGTAAATACCAGGTCCCACACTGCCCCATCTCTAGTGGGTTCCATAACCAGCTGCCTAAAAAATGGCCCTACTTCTTGCAGCTGCAATCAGAATGCTGCATCCACATCCAGCAGATTAAAGTCACCCAAAATCAAGACTTCCTCTTTGCTTGCCATTTTGCTAATGGCCTCCCCCAAAGCTATGTCTAATTCCTCCGCCTGTGTCGGTGGTCTGTACATCGCCCCTATTCGAATAAAGGCTCCTGACCTTGTCTCTAGGTTGACCAATACTACCTCCAGTCCTTCCTTATCCCTCTGATGTCTCTGTATCTCAGTGGTCTTTATGCCTTCCATCACATATAAAAACAACCCTCACCTTTCCTCCCTGTCCTGTCCTTCCAGAACATGGTGTAGCCTGGTATGGCCACTTCCCAGCTGTGGTTGACTGTGCACCATGACACCGTTATGGCCGCCAGATCCAAGTCAGCCTCTGAATGGTTGCTTCAAGGTCAAGAATTTTGTTTGCTAAGCTGCTTCAATTGGCACATGTGGCTCTCCCCTTCTTCTGTCCCTCCCTCTCCTATCCTGTGCCCCCTTCCTGTTTCCATTTCATGCCCCTTACGTTTCCGTAGATCTGTCCCCCCCCTTTTTTTTTTAACTTTCTATTCATCTCCTCCCCTTCACCACAGCACCTACCTTCCCTCAGGGACTCCCAAGGCATCGTGCCCACCAGATCTCTGGGATATGAGTCCTCACATGTCCATCCTGTTATCGCCCTCGGATTACCCCCCGGAGTGGGGTGGGAGGCCTACCCCCAAGCCCCCCAGCCATCATTCAAGTGTTGGCCCAACTCGTGCGACCCCTCTCCGGTCCTGGTCTCGTAATATCAGGGCCCGTCTCCAGGCATCGCTGCGGTGTTTTTCCGCTTTTCTGGGGAGTGGTGTGCGTCCGACGTCAAGGCGCTCCCGCCCACATCCACCACTCCCAATCCTGTCTGTTCGCTCCGCACGCTTACTGTACCTCCGGCCTCCGCCAGAGGTCAGCCAAGCACCGAGACTGTACCCCCCCCCTCCTGGGAGAGGAGAGCTGTCCTCCGGATGCTCAATCCTCTCCCTCTCCTGCCGATGTCCTCCCCTTTTTTGTCATCTCTCTGCCTATCCTCCTTATCTTCTCTCCCAACTGTAGTTCCTCTTTCTGACCCTGCCCTCCTCCTTATTTTCCTCTACCCCTGGGGAATTCCTTCTCCTTGGGCTCCTCTTCCCTACTACTCTAATCTCTGAAGGCCATATCCACTGGGAGGGCAATCCCTGCCTCACTCAATTTTTCTGCCTCCCCCTGGTCAGTTTAAGTGCCCATCAAGCAGCATTTAAAACCTTCTGCCCAGGACTGAAGCAAATTTTTAATTGAAAAAACAGAAACTCAGGGGGTGAAGTGAAATCCAGGTGTAGTGGACAAAATGGCTGAAGGAGTAGCCAGCCCTCTTAGTTTTTACCTTGGGTATTGACAGTTCCAGGGAGCCAGATTTCCACAGAGAACACTGGACCTCTCCAATAGTAACTCACTTTTATAAATATTTAGGAACTGTTCTCTATAGACGTTTGTAAGAGAACAGGATTTCATGACTCTGACTTGAAACAAACAGACCACTATCATACTAAAAATAGTATGTTAAAAGATGCAGCAATTACTTTCTGTGGCACGCACCCCCAGGCTCTTCAAACAGTGATATCATAAAAAAATGAAGTGAAGGGGTGGACCACTCATATCAGGAAGGGAAAAGGATGGTGTGGCAGGACTTCCTGGCACCGATTTATGATCCTTTCCCCTACTTACAGGGCAGCAAATAAAAATATAAGAATATACCAATTTAGCTACTGTAGAGTAAGTCTGCCACAGGAGCCCAACAATTCACTCCTGGAAAACGCGCTCCCGACAACTCACTCCTGTATATTTCGCTCCCTCCCCTACCTGCTTCACTTCAATTCGCTCCCACGCCAGCTGAGATGGCCGCTATAGTAGGCTGACCATTTGCAGCAGCAGAGCTTTAGGAGACCGCAGTTTTATATTTAGTGTATAATCTCATCTTACTGACATTAGAGTAGTACTATCAGGGAGTACTTAGAGATTCAAGTGAGGTAGTGTGCCTAGTGCTTAGTTTTCTCACAGTAATACCGCTTTTTCTTTAAGCAGCAACAATGTTCTGGTTTGGTAACCGGTTCATTCCAATTACCTGGCTGACTGAGATGGCGTGCAGTTGTAGTTTCTGATCCTCCCAAATCCCATCTGGTGGCAGGCGATGCAAAGCAAGTTTGGTGGATTGCTAACCTATCAGTGAGAGAACTGGGGCTTCTAGTCATTTGGCCAAGTTGTCATCTGTGAAGCGCCCCTGCCCCCCATTTCTGGACTGATGGCTGGAGAGACATTTCACTTTTGGTTCGCAGCTTATGATGGAAAGAACTCTGTGGCTTGCTCAAACGTTTCAGCATGTGGCTACAGTTGAGTTTTACGGATCTAGGGTGAGGAGGACCCTTGGGGGTGGGGGTAGGAGGGAAGTGGAGAACTGAATACAGCTGTAGTTCACTGCAGTTCATTCATTGCAATAACTGCAGACATTTACTTAATGAGGCTTTTTTACAATTTGTAAACAGTAGCTAGAGCAGAAGCAGGTTGTTTGGGAGTGAGAATGGCAGGAATGAATTGTTGCTGAGCGAGTTGACCGGAAGCGAAATAGCGGAAGCGAACTGTCGCAGACCCATCTACCACTGGGTCTTAGGGGGAAGGGTCTGATAACAGATCATGATAGGTGCTCTTTAAGTGTCAACAGTTTTTCCAGCACTTTTTATTCCTGCATTACTGTTAAGTGAGAATTTTTTACCCATGCCTAGAATCTTAGTTTTATTAATTTTTTTTTTTTTTTAAACTTATATTCATTGATTTTGAAATGCAATAGATACAAGCATAGCCGGTAGGAAAGTGCATAATTAAAATATACAGATCATAATAAAACATTCAGTATCATTAGCACTCCTAACTTGATACATCAATGAGAGGTTACCTACAAGTTACATTTCCAGAATAGTCGCACATTTCCCAAGGCTATTGCTGCCACGAGTGGGGAAAATACAATACAGATCATACTCAATTTTCCCTTAGCATAAACTACCCCTTTCATAGGTGAAAAATGTCCCCAATCTCCTACATCGTGAAAAACTAAAAATGCATAACCCTCTCCTCACTACGCTTCACTCCCTTCCCTATTCATGACCTAAATAGGGCAGGCACATACTTCAAGGTAATTATAACTTCATTTTTATAACACTACATTACCAAAACTGTCTCGGTTTCTATAGCCTACTCATTAACTAAGAGGCTACAACAACAACTAACAGACAATGTTGCACACGGTAACAGGGCTCCTTATAGAGCTGAACTTATTGCAAACTATAGGAACAATCCCAACTGCATCATTAAACTGCACACTGAAATGCTCACCATGCGAGTCTAGCAAACATTTTATATATACAACATTAATATCATTACAGAGAATTGAAATAAAATGTTCCGAAGAACTGGTTAATCACCAACCATGGAGAGTCATTCTGCAATACAGGAAAAGTCCACAGTTTCTCTAGGAACCCATTTCAATTCAAACTTACTGGGCCTAGTCTCTCCAAAAATCAGGAAGTACTCTCTTCCAAGTCAGAATCAGGACTTCTTGCTACATAGTCCAATTCTATTTTAGCTATCAACAACTTCGCTGTTTCCTCTAGGTCGCCAAAATGGTAAGTTTTCGCTCCGTATGCAATTTTCAGGCTTGCTGGCATAAGTAGGGCACGGTGAACCCCCAACTGGCGTTAACTGGATCAAACACCATCAAAGACTTTGTGGCGCTGTCGGGTGGTGAAGCTGAGGTTGAGAAGGATATGTATAGGCATTCCCTGCCATTGCGATGGGCCTCGCTTTCTTGCTTCCCAAAGGATATATTCTCTCTCTCCTTAACTGAGCTTAACACCACCAAAACAGCTTGGATCAGTGGGTGTGCTAAGTCTATATGTAGGTGGGCCCCTCTGGCGTTGACCCGGTAGAACCTCATAATCAAAACTGGGGAGTACACTTGAAGGAGGTCTTACAGCCAGTTTTCTAAAAAACTCCCCCAATCTTCTCCCTCCGATTCCTCTGGTAGACCCAAGATTCTGATGAGGGATGCCCACTCCCCATTTTCCAGGTTCTCCAGTTGTTGGCAAAGGAGGAAGTTTTCCTTCACGATGCCCGACGTCGCGGCAAGCGCTTTCTCGGCTGATTTAGCGGCTCCTTGTGCCGCATCATCTACTGTCTGAAGTTTAGTTTCTACTACCAGCATACATGAAGTGAACACATTAATTTTTTCATCAATCGCTTGAACAGCTTTAAGCAGGGCAGCATTTGAGGGCTGGTTCGGGTTGATGTCTGGAGGCTCTTTCTCCTTGTCAGGGCCTGCTCGATTATCTTTTTGCCTGGCCCAGTCTCCTCCGGTCATTGTCTTAGTTCGACCTATGGCACCAACAGTGAAAATGTTTATATATCCATCATCCACAGTAACTATTAGATCCAGATATGGCAGTTTAAAGCAGCTAGGAATACTTTTTAGCATTAAAATGAACTAAATATAAGTGCAGAGATGCAGAGCTATGAGAGTGTCCTGTTCTCAACTCGGCTGCTTGCGACACCCCTCCAGCATACTTTTATTAATAACCTATACAGTAGGATCTGGAGCTTTCAAAATGTTACCCGATTCCTGTGACAGGGTGACCCCTGTCATACTGGACACCCCTGGGATAAATTGAAACCCCTTTCCTAAGCAGTTTATGTTTTATATAATGTCCAACATGCTGGTGGGATGGTTATAAATTAAGTGAAGTGCTAATAAAGCTTTCTGTGCATATTAACCTAAAAACAAAGCTAAGAGTACAGTTACAAAATAAGAGGGCCATCTTAATATAAGAATAACAAAACCCTATGTATGCTTTTTCTAGATGTTAGCAGCCCCCTTCTAAGATATATTTTGCCACAGACAGCATGAGGTAATATGCCCCTGCAAGAGAGTTTAGGAGAGCACAGAATATTCTGACCTCAGCTCTGACCTTTAACAATGTTGTAAACAAGTTATGTGATGTGCTCCGGGTGTCAAATAACTCTTCTCTGTGGTGCAACAGTGGCTCCTAGTGACTAGTTTTATGGTGGGTCTGCTGTTAATCAAAAGGCAGGGGAAACTGTTTTTCCAACTTCTAGTGAGCTTACAAAAAGCTGAGATAGGATAGATAGGGTGGTCAGTTGAATACTGACTGAGGAAGACGGAAAATCTCCTGGTAGTGTCTGCTTTCACACTGTTTGATTCATGTTAGGCTGAAGAAAAAGCGTTGGAACCTGCTGAAGCTAAGCAGTTGTCTGACTTACCATTTTGCTTTTTGTATCTTTTACTTGATGAAAATAGAAAAAATGCATGGTTGCGTTGATCATTTTATTTTTTTTTAAATATATCTTTCTTTATTCTCCCTACACACTGGAGCCCCGCTCTGTCAGGAGACGCCTAATCAGCAACCCCACTTCACTGCTTACCTGAATCCCCGGTGGACCCCCATGGAGCTGTGGCTGTACCCCCCAGGCGGGTACGAGGTGGGGCCCATACACCCCCGAGAATTCTCGTTTTGTTGGGTCCCTCCAATGCTCAGGCAGGCAAGAGTAACTGTGGTCAGTGCTGGTGCTCCTTCCCCTCGGCGCTCTGGCATCATTTTCCCCTGTTCTGAGGAAGTGGCATGCGCCCTAACATCAAGGCATTTCCGCAGACATCCACCACTCCCCAACCCTCTCTCTGTATGCTCTGCACTTGCTGTGCCTCCGGCTTCCGCAAGAGGCCAGTCAAGCGCTGAGCCAGTACCCCCCTCCCTCCCGGGAGAGAAGAGATGTCCTCTGGACACTTGATCCTCTCCCTCCCCTGCCGACGGCCCAGGCTTGTTCCTGAACCTGGGTCGTCGGCACGGCGCCCAGCACCTCAACCCTCAGAGCCGCCGGGCCGGCTCACAATGCGTTTTTTATGCACCTGATTTGTGGTCTGCCTGAAACTGTGTTATCCTAAACCCATGCCTGATGACAATTCCACAATTTGTTAAATTCAGGAGGTAAGAGGTTGAAATTCCACAGTAGCTATTGAGCCATTATAAATTGGACAGTAAGCCATTGACATCAGGACCGCACGCAGAAAGCTTTTCTACGACAAGGATGTGCACGTCAGTATGCCTACATGCCCGTTGCTGGCACACATCATCTATAAAATGCGAGCAGACACCAATGTCATCGGATCCCCCCCCCCAATCGGTGAAGAGAGTTTCAGTCACCCACTAACAACAGGACTGGGGCCACCTCCCATCAATCATGCAGAGAGAGGTAGTGGGAGTGAAACAAACACTGCCACTACACAACTAGTGAAGGTACTCATAAAAAACAGGCAATTTGCAGTGCCTTGCCAAGTAGCTGAAAGCAAAGATTCCTCCACACCAGAGGGATGCAGGGAGAGGAAAGATGTAGCTCTATGGCGATCCTCTTGAACATCTAATGTTATTGGTAAGTAATGAACCTATCTTTTTATATATACATATCTATAACATTTTGTTATTGCTTATAGCATAACAGAATAGTATAGGCAAGTATACAATAAATGTGATCCCTCAACTGATACAGAATGAATACAAAAAAACTGCACATATCCCAAATTATTTATCTTATCTTCTTTGAGGGTATCTCCACAAAGCCATAATACATTGGACAATTACTAAGTAGTGCCAACCCCACCAGGGCGGCCAGTAAAAACAACAGACCAACACTTAAGGAGAGCTGCCCTTGCAAGACAGTCAGGCCAAACCCAGCCATCCTTCTCAAGATCAGATCCAGACTAAAATGCTTTGTAAAAGTGGGCACCCTGTGCTAGGTAGCAGCCCTGTAAATGTCAGCACCTGCAGGTGACTGAAATAAACTAACTTCAAAAGAAACAAACTGCTAGGAAGAATGGACTCTGCCCTTGGTACAGTCCAGGTAATAATGAATGATTTTGTGGATTTCCACGGAGTGCAGAAGAACTTCCCACCACAGAATTCTAATGGGAAGAGAAGAAAATGTAAGATTATGTACTCAATAATTATTGATCTTCGAGGAATATCTTCACCATTGAGTCACACTAATGGGTCTGACCCAGAGGCGCTAGGACCCTGCAGGAGCCAGAACTTTTCAGAAGTGCTGGTGCCGAGGCAAACTGCACACAGGCATGGCACAGCGAGACTGGCTCACGGCACCGGGCTCACCTCAGCACCAGCCCTCAACTGCCTCAATATTGTTTTACTGAAGAGGTGCAGCATAACCTAACTAGTCCTTATGCACAAGACAGCCTCAAAGAGAATACCAAAGGCATCAGCTAAGGCTGAAAAACATACACTGTACCATCTAGGGGCTGTGTATTTTTGTTATTATTATTAGTATTATATCTATCTGCTTGCAGACAGATGGAATTGAAGCAGATCTACTCCAGAATACATCAGACAGGGTTTTAAATGTGGGCAGAATGGAAGGAACTAAACTGAAGGGCATGGCAGAAATGTTTAACCACTGCAGACAGATATATTTACCTTGATCAATGGCTGTAGGTTCAGAATCAGGTGGAGAAGTATGTCTCTGAGCAAGCCTTGGAAGTTACAGCCTCCTGAGGCACAGCAGTAGGGCTTCGGTACGAAGAGTCCAGGCTAAGAAAGTCATCGTTGCTGTCCTTAGACAAGATGAGATCAGGGTCAGATTCCTCTCCAGAGACAGGGACATTGAGAGGGGTCAACCCCAAGCCCTCTAGTCCAGAAATGCAGCACCAGTAACACCGATGACACCAGCCCCAAGGACAAGGGGCCGGTGCCAGAGGCGGCACCAGAACCGAATCTGGCACCAGGAGATCCCCAGCGGAGGACAGTGCCAGGACTGGCACCAGAACCAGCACCAGGCCAGACCCCTAAGGGCCCAAAACTTGTGTCAGAATGCTCTACCTGACTTGAGGGAGCTGCCCGTGGATCTAGTTCCACCAACCCCAAAGGGTCAAGGATAGGATCCACTGGCAGACACGCACAAGCCTGACACTGCACTCACTGCTCCATAGAGCTGCTCAAGGATGGAAATGCCCACTGGGATCCCCACTTCGGACGGGAACTCTAGGTCTGAGACCTTAAAATTCCAGTACAAGAGGTCCCTGGCGATGCTGACAGTACCAGCCGGAGACTCCAGTTCCAGGACACTGAGGGTCTCGTGGCAGACCTCCCAGAGGGTGATCTCAAGTGGTACAGTTTCTTCCTCTTCTGAAGGGAAAAGGAAAGACTTGAGGCCTAGCGGAGCCAAGAACCTGAGCAAATTCGGGAACAGGCATGCTCTTTTTTGACCCCAGCAGAACTGTCCCTCCTCTCGAGCACAGGATTGCCCATGCTCAGAACCCTTGCTTAACAGGGAAAGTGGACCTGACACAGCCCTGCAGTCAGAGCAGCCCACCTGAAAAGTTCCTTATCCTCATCATCCATGGCCACAGACTTGGTAAGGCTGACAGAAAAACTGACAAAAATATTTTTGTAAAATCACTAAACTGAGACAAAAATAAACTCTAGCTTTAAACACAAAGTGAGAAGACGTGAATGCTGCTGTTGTATAGACGTGAAGCTCCCAGTGGGTGAGCAACATCATCACTGATGTGCACTTGACAGCAAGAAAAAGAACTGAGGCGGTTGAGGGCTGATGCCGAGGTAAGTCACAGCTAGCCTCGGTGCCAACCCTCCTGAAAAGTTCTGGCTCCTACAGGATCCCAGCACCTCTAGCTTAGACCCACTAGTGTGACGCTCGTAAAGGTACCCCCCCCCAATAGACTATAATGGAGCGTGTCCCCGCGCTATCCCTGTGATGATGCCATAAAGTTGGCTGAGCGCAGGGGGTGGATCTTAGAAGCAGGAAGTTCCTGTGTCCCTGTGGAGGATTTACAAGCAATTGTGCTTGTATACTTATGGATATGTTTTGGTCAACTATAGATCAGAAGCATTTCCGGGAGGTAAGGCACCAAACTGTGTGGTGCACATCAACTTCCATTTAGCTTGGTGACTCTCTTTAAGGACCATCAGAAGCACGTCTCCTGAAGAGCAGATAGTGAAGAGAAAACTGCGCCCAATAACTACAGAGCCCTTTAAGTTTTGTCAATTGCCACTGCATGACTCGAGCCTCAGGTTGTGTAGCAGAGGGAGAACATGATATAACAAATCAATAGAACTGCTTACCCTTTCCCAGTGACAGGGGCCAATCCGCAGGGGATTCACAAGAGAAGACAGCACTTCTCCCTATTTTATCAGTGCTCTTAGTATTCTACACTCCCCCCCCCCCCCCAAGGTCAAGAGTGTCTTTAAAGCTAAGGAATCCAAACCCTGCTACAATTAATAAAACCTACAGTTCTGGTTTAGCATAAGCAAAAATATAGGATTATTTTCTGAAACCTTTCAAAGTACCAGGCAGTAAAACGAAACACACACACACGCACAAATTGCTTTCAGTTTTTTCCACTGCCATCTTAACTCCAATACAGTGTATACATGTTGAAAACCTTTTTGCACTCCCATCTGGCCTGCCTTTTTCTCCTCGAGTCTTCCCTTCAGCTTCAGTTATTCTACACATGATGACATCCTAATGTCCCCATCTTCTGACAGTTTTGTATTGTGCCAAATTAAGAGTTAATGCTGTATCACTGCTGACCAATCTTCATGTATATTCATAAGGCACAGGGTTGCCACATTCCATCAAAGCAGCGCAACAGGGACATCCTGAGCTTGATACTTCAACCCTTATTCCTTAAGCGAGTGACCAAAGAATCCGGTCCACCTCATTCTGTTGGCAACTCTCTAGATGTCTGTATTAGGTGTACAAGGAGATGGTGATGACGCAGGTATGCAGATGGTGTACGATGACTGGAGATCTCAGTGAATGGACAATGAGCTACGGGGTCTTTCACCTGTAGGTAACTGGTCTGAATGCAGCCCAGACCAGTAGTGGCTGAAAGCCACTGTAATCTGACAGCTGGTTCAGTGGCCTATGTGAAACGAGTTGTGGTGGGTCTCAATTCAGCTCTTGGTTCTCACTTCACAACTGCAACCCTTGCTGGCAGACTGCTAGGAGGGGGGAGCAGGTGCTGGGATCAAACACAGTACCGCGACAGGAGATCAGATCAAGAACCACGAGTTAGCTTAAACAACGAAACTGATCCAAGTTATTGTTCCCGGAAGGAAACCCTTGGCTTGAAGCCTCGGTTAGAGGCTGGCGGACTATCTGGAAAAGCCATCACCTGTCCACGTTTCTCCCACTCTTGTGCCCAATCCCCAGCCTGAATGATTTTCCCCCGAACGTTTTTGACGGCGGATTCCGACGGTGGGAAAGAAGAGGACTAAGGTACCTAAGTCAGATAGTGAGACAAGGCATAATGTGGGATTTTACGGAAATTCAAAAGGAATTTAATATTCCGAAGGAAGACTTTTTCCGCTACTTACAGCTCAGACACTACATGGAACACCTCCCTAGAGGGATCTGGGCCCAATAGCAGCTTCCACCACTAATACAAACCCCAACAATAATGATTAGGACCTCTAGGCAAAACCACCTGATATCAGTGTGTTATAGCTCCTTGAGGACCCAGAACCTGACCTGTATAGACAGCATTCAGAACTGCTGGAGCCAAGAAACAGGTTATTGGGTAACCCCCGAGGACTGGCAGCAGGCTTGGAGGTACTCAGCTAAGGTAACCAGCTCACATGTCTGGAGGGAATTCGTATGGAAATGCTTAATCCGATACTCTAGAACCCCTGTAATTACAGGCCATTACAAGCCGGGACAGGGAACTGGTTGCTGGCGCCTATGTGGCAATGCAAGGGCGGATCACACTCATATAATGTGGAGCTGTTCGTCCTTGAAGCCTTTCTTGACCTCTGTGCAACAACACCTTCGGGAGATATTTTACCCTCAGTTTCAACTGACAATGGAGGTTGTCCTGTTCCTGGTCCTTCCCCGAGACATGCGCGGGCCCATAACTAGGCATCTCCTTCTTATACTTCTCACAGCAGCCAAAAAAGCCATTACGAGACATTGGTTGACACCTAAGGTACCCACCATACAAGAATGGTGGACGATTACTAAACAAATCTATGTCATGGAGAAAACAACACATAGCTTAAATAATCAGGAAGAAAAATTTGGTACTAAGTGGGCCCGATGGCAGATGTACTACATGCTAAAGGACCCAACTTTTGTTCCGTGAGGGGCGAGGGGTAGAGGGATGGCCTCTGTGCCCTACCTCTCCTCTATCTCCTTGCTGGTCTACGGGGGGGGCCTGGCCACTGGATGTGGGGGAGGGGTTTAGGCCCTATGATTGAGGGACCTGTGGTCCGCCGCCTGGGGGAGCACCCTCACCAAACACTAATTTGCAATAACTAGATATAAAGGCCTTAGATCTGCTTACAGTTAAATTGTAGCCCGGGCCCTCTCGTGTAGGAGAGGACCGGGCACCCCGCATATGGGAAAACAGGTCGAACTGACATGCCGAAGGGCCTGAGAACTAATTAATTGAACGAAAGGCCAAGGAATCTAACTAAGTACCACTCTGGCTTGGGTACGGCACCCACTCCTGGACTCCTCCTCTTTTATCTTGGTATTAGAACGTCATGGACTGTTAAACTCTCATTGAGGCTGACCCTTGATTTTATGTAGCTTTAATTAATGCTGATGGTATGGTTGACTTATGTGTAAATAAGTTAAAATATCAATAAAAAGGATACTTATAAAAAAAAAAAAAAACTGATCCAAGTTTACACCAGTAAGGAAACACGAGCATTTGAACCTACTGGTTAGGATTAAAAAGGAACACCTTAATGACCACGGTAGAGGGCATAGCTCCAGGGCCATGAAATGTTGGCAAATTTGTGGCTCCTTGAAAATAAAAACAAATGTATTCAATATTTTTTGGAATCTGGGTCTTCCTCAACACTTTGCCGCTGTGGCAATGTACTATTGCAAGCGGACTCCTCCACATAATACTTAAATTCTGTCCCCTAAGAAGAGAGAGGGCCTCTAGGTCCAACCCCCCGCTTGCTGGCAAAATCACACAAAGAGGGCAAGGACTCTCAGACATATAGGGCAGGCAAGATGAGGGGAAATTTTCACTGTGGCTGCCTATGTTGTACATGTTATGTCAACAGAGTAGGGATCAGCCACCTATAGGCTGGGAGGGGAGTTGCTAGCAGTCACAAAGGAAGGAAGAAAGAGACTTGGGCATCATCATCACCGATGACCTGAAATCATGCAAGCAGACCTCTAAAGCAGTAAGTAAGGCTAGGGGGGTGTTAGGGTGTATTAGTAGGGGTATCACAAGTCGTGAGAGGGAGGTAATAATCCCTCTTTACAAGTAGGGTTACCACCTGTCCTGATTTTCGCAGCTGTGTCCTGCAAAAAAACATGAAAAATACTACATGTCTGATTTTATAGTAGAAAAAATATTTTCTAACTTTCCACCAAATGTTGCAGAAAACTACGATACCTTAACTAAAATACCTTAAAATGATAAGAAACAATAGAAGAAACTAAGAAACTACAATACTTAACCTTAATTCTGATTATAAAGAGAAAACAAGTCTGTTGCATTGCTTGAGGTTACGTACTATTCTGTGAAAAATCATATTTCAGTAAGAAATGTCCCACTTTGGGCTTCGTAAAAGGTGGTAACCCTATTTACAAGACACTGGTTAGGCCCCATCTGGAGTACTGCATGCAGTATTGGAGGCCACACCTTCACAAGGACATTAACCAAATTGAGGCAGTCCAGAGAAGGGCAACCAAAATGGTGCAGGGACTGCATCAGAAGACATATGAGGACAGATTAACAGAGCTCAATATGTATACCCTTGAGCAAAGGAGGGAGAGAGGTGATATGATCGAGGCATTCAAACACCTTAAGGGCATTAACAAGGTGAAAAAAGTCTAACGCTTAAATATAAGAAAAATAGCAGGACAAGAGGACACAGCATGAGATTAGAGGGGGGCATTAAGGGGAATGTGAGGAAATTCTTTTCACAGAAAGGGTGGTGGATGCATGGAATGGCCTACCTCAAGAAGTGGTGGCTATGAATACAGTGCAGGGCTTCAAACAGGCATAGGATAGGCATAAGGGAGCAATACAAATGAGTATGAATAGATAGGCCACTGACAGAGCAAAGGCCAATGGCACATTTATAAGGTAGAAAAAGAAATGGGCAGACTGGATGGGCCTTGTGGTCCTTATCTGCAGTCAACTTCTATGTTTCTATGTATCATCCTTAAGTAGTGTGACTTTTCATGAATGCAAAAAAAAAAAATACAAAGTAAAAATGCAATCAAAATTTATAGACAGAACAGAAATTCTAAAGCAGTTAACTGAGGGGTGAAAAAAAAAATCTTACCTTCTTTCCAATCAGTTTTTTTCTTAAGAACTCTCTGGCTTCAAACATGTACGGAATGTCATAGAGGGGACGCAGCTTCCTGTTCTTGTCCTGGAAACAAAGGGGACAATTAGATATAAATAGGAACAGGCACCTGCGGTATTCATTGAAGGACTGCAAGTTCACAGCGTTCGATGCAACATTTCAAAGTCAGAACCAGAGGACTGCAGTACTCTAAGTTAGACCTTAACTGCAAAGCAAAAATTCTACTCACTTCACCCTCACTTCAAATAAGTAGGAAATTCTAGATTAGCTGAAGTCAGGGGAAAAAAGTGAATTAAAATATTTATTTAGTTACTGTGATTACAAGGTAGACTCACTGGAGTAGAGTCCCTTTTACAGGAGCAAGCCTGGCACAAGGCATTTATTTTTCTGTTTTTATATGCTGGCCAAGAAAAGCAGAGAGCCCCCAGGCTCGTCTCCAGGTACAACCTGGGAAGGAAGGAGCATGGGGATGAACATTAAATAAAACAGTATATAAAGGTACTGTCACACCAGAATACGGTGGTAAAAATTGGCATTGCAGTAATGTCAGAGTGTGAGGTAGTACAAGATGCAACTATAGTTAATATACAGTGCAGCAATAGCTATATATTATCTTCAATATTGTATGTGTATAATTGTATATATCTATATCGAATGTACTGTATGTAGGCAATAACATGACAGGGTGAACAGTCACATACTGACATATGCAGAGCCTCATGTGTACTGTGAGGCACAAGGTGAAGCAGACTGTCTTCCAACACGGACTTAAGAAGTATATATCAGACAGTGAATAAACACTCTGACGTGTGTTATCACACTTATAAAATGGGTACAAAAGAAATATATGGGAGGTAACACAAGACAGATAGATGGATGTAGAGACAGACAGACGATGGATGAACAGACAGAATTAAGACAGTACTCACATACAAAACATAGCATACGTAGAAACATAGAATATGACCAGCAATCATGTACAGTTAGGTAAAACAATTGCATAATACATTACTTCGCTGCTGAAATGAACTAACTGCCCTAGACAAACTATGCTTCTATAGTGTATAGTGAGGGTTTGTTCTGCATGGATTTCCATGCCGGCTGAAACACTGTACCACAACAGTTTACAAGTCATAAGACGTGGCTGTCCCCTTCCGTGGTACAACAAGGGTTCCAGCTGATCAGAAACCCTCGAGGCGACTGCTGTTTTCCACAGCACTGCCACGTGCACAGCTATCAGCTCAAGTTCTGAACTGAAACTGCCGTCATATTCACCACTGCCATGTGAGTGCTGTGAAAAATAAAGCAACTTTTTTGTTTTTTGTTAAAACTATACAAAAAATACAGGGGTTGGGCAACAACATGCACAACCAGCCTATGCCACCACCTCAGGCTTCTGATTACATCAGACCTTTCATGCTTCACTCTCAAGGTCTGATGTAATCAGAACCCTTCCGTGGCAGCACAGGCTAGTTGTGCATGGTTGCCTAACCAATATGCTCTATATCCTAGGTTCCTCTGTTTTCTACCTCAGTTCTCCTCGCGCCAATTTCTATCCACCCTTTTATTTATTTTATTTGCCATTTTTCACAACAAAAGGCTAAGCAATGACTGTTCATTTCCAGGTGTCCCTGGATGGTGGGTTAAATGGACCTGTTTTATTGACAGGGTAAGGTTGTGCAGTTACACAACGGAAAATATCCTACTCTTAAGATAAGTGCTATGGGATCTTCAAAGTTCCACAGGATTTATTTATTTACTTATGCGTTTGGTAACTGGGTGGGTGCACTGATAAAGATGACCGTTTTCAGGCATGACCCGGGCCATGAAGATGGCACAGTGGGTACCTACAAATCAAATTATATACCATGTATTACAGGCAGTGACATCATAGAGGTACACAGTGCATTGAGTCAGACATGACTCTGGACACACGGAATCGCACAGTGAGTATAAACGATGTAACTACAATGACGTGCAGTACAGTCGTCAACAGCAATGGTAAGAACAACACTAGGAGATACACGAGAACAAGAGGATGCAGAAAGGTACATAGTGCATTGAGTCAGTTGGTGACCTGCCACCTGGAGAGCCATCGTGACAACAGACGGACAGAAGGGACCTCGGTTTAACATCTCATCTGAAGGACAGCACCTCACCAATGGCATCTCGGCTGACCCCCCCCACCCAAGTGCTGCACTACAGTGCCAGCATTGGGAATTTGCCGAACATTCTGGTATGGGATTGGAACCCACAACCTTCCAGCCCCAGAGGCAAACGTGCAAGGTACTCAGAAACCAACACGCAGGAGCCACCGAGGATCCATCAGTCATCCAACAAGAAGGACAGACAGCTAGCTCTGCGACGAATACTCTCTTCCTTAGTCTCTCCACCCTTCCCAATTTGGGTGAGTCACATGTGAAGTGCCCTCAGCTGGCCAGAGTCCTCAAAGTTAGCCCTGCTCTCAAACCAGCTATTTTTCCAAACTGCAGTAGGGTAAGCAGCTGCAGTGCCAGTGGGTGGAGCTGAATGTTTAGTACATTCACCACAGCTTTCTTTTAGGACATTATCACTCAAAAACATTCTCTTTAGGAGGGTTAGATGGATCATTAAGGGTCAGCAGACTATGTAACATATGAGTGCCATCTGTGACACTGTAGGGTGTTTCCCCTGACATGAAAATATACAATCCAAGGCATAAAATAAGCGGGTTTGCATAGCAATTTGCGAATCAAATACTGGCAAATGTGAGTCAGTTTTTGCTTTGATTAGCAGGAGGTGCTAATCTATTTCTCCAGGACTGCAGTGCTTGGTATGCGCGAATTCCACTATTTTTAGCCCCTTCCCCCAAATTCTGGACCCCCACTGCTAACCAGCTTCAACCAGTTGCTAATCAACTCTCATTTTGATTAGCAAAGGCCACTAATCAGGTCTCCAACACTAATTTATGCCTTGCAATCATATTGCTGATTCAAATCCTATACATCCAGTCGTCTACAAGTAATCAGTGTTGGTGAGTCTGCCTCAGGGGTCCTCCTCGTAATAATGGCCCCCCTCCTCCTCGGGTTCTATCCATGAGGGCACTCCGCTCCACTCCACCTTTTTTTGGCTACCGGTGGCCTCCTCACACCTGCTTCAGGCTTGTTACGGCACCCTCAAATGCCACTCCCTGACTGTCTTCTCTGCTGGAGATCCACCCGAGGAGGGATCCAAGGGTGCCAGACCCTGTCACTGATAGGCACCAGTGTACTTGGGTTTTCTAGTTTTGTCTATAGCCACCCCCTTCCCCGGAGCAGGACATGCATCTCCATATCAACTTGCTCACGTGTAATGACGTCCTGTTGGGGAGACAAGCTCCCTCGGCCCACTGCCAGGGTCACTGTGGTGACAGAAGCAGGGCACCTCCCTCCCCTGACTGGAAGAGTGGCCGCACTACAACCCCCCCCCCCCCGACGGACTTCCCAAATCTATCATGAAACCCAGGTCGTCAGCATGGAAGTGCACGGCACTTCCGATGGCCATCGGGCAACTCTTTTCCTTAAGGGCCTCTTCTCGCAAGTCAGCAACAGCAGCAAAAAAATGTATACAGACAACACTGTACTCTGGCTCCAGTACAGCGACCTTCAATGTCTACTTACAACGTGGCTCTGATGTCCTCCAAAATAGGAGCCATAAGAACAAGCTGGCAGTAAACAACATATGACTGTCTATGGGTTTTGTTGCCAAAAATCACACTGTCAAATGCCTCCACTCCACCCCTTTGACATATGTACCTTTGAGGCAACACCCTTGGAAGTGTCTCCCAGTTCAAACACTTGGGTCTGAATCTCGATACTAATCTGGACTACTCAGCCCATGCTGAATACCGAACATAAGAGTTTAAACATATTATTCTTCAATGCCCACTTTATAACCCAATTAGAAATACATTACTAAATGACTTAAATTAAAATACACGTCTCAGAATTACGATCCAGTATTTATCCTTTTGCATCCTCAGACAGTAAAGGAGATTGAAATGATTACTGAATTCCTGGAAGTGGTCAAAAGATACAAGAGCAGACAGTCTCATAGTTGAATTTATGGTGTACTGCCATTTAGGCAGCTCTTTTATGCTGATTGTTAACTCTTTAATATGTTTGAAAAGTGTGTCTATTTGTCTTAAATATTTTTAAATTATTTGTCTTTTAATGTCCTATTGTAATGTCCACAATATTCTGTTGGATGATCAATAAACTTGATTGACTGATTGAATACTGAACAGCAACTCTCTATCCAATGACTGGCTTCCTTCATCCAGTCAAGAGCTGCCTCCCCAAAGAGGCAAGGAAAGACCTGGTGGAACAGGTGCTTTTGCCTGCCATCGACTACATGGGTGAAGTATTTGGTGTGGCTCACAAACTCCAACTCAGTGAGTCAGACACCTTCATACAATTAGTTCTGCCATTTTGTTCCTCTCCGCACAGCAGTGCTTCGTGCACACCCAGCTGGGCTAGGCATCACTAGAGTCGGTAGCACAAACACCATGCTCTCCTGGGCTATAAATTCTGCCTTGACAAACTCCCACAGTACCTGGGGCAGTCTAATCCCACTTCCTCCAACCTTGCCTACCTGCTTGAGTTGCAGCAGAAATGCAAAACTCAAATCCCTCACAGTAATGAAAAGGCAGGCCAATCGACCTTATCCCATAGGTTGCCGCACAGTTGGAACAACCCCCTACCCCACACCAACACCTCACCTGGCTACTTCATCACAAGACAATGAAATCCAAAGTGAAGATGTTCTTTCTTACTCCTACCCTAGATAATAACAGGGCACTCAGTTTTGTTCTTCATGGTTCAACCCCCAACCCCCAAAAAAATCAAGAGTTCTGGAGTTGTGGTCAGCAGAAACGGAGGACGTGTTCAGGTGAAGCTCCAGTCTAACTCCTTTTAATCAACTAAATTTGCAACTTTGAACCAGGAAATATCTAACAACAAAAAAAAAAACGATCTGCATTCGCTAGTACTCTTTGAGCTGCACTGAATAATATAACTTTTGTCAACACTGATGATAGGTAAGCCACTGCAGAAACAGCACAAGCAGGCGGCCTAAGCACGAAGGTCGGCTGCAGTGGAGAGCCTACATATGCAGCGTTGCTGAAAGCAATTAGACACCTAGATGTAAAAATGGAGTCTGGACAATACTCTCCGTGATGGAGGGGAAACTAAATATGGTATCAACGGAGGCACAAAAACTTATGCTGGCAAAACTTATGTACACTGATCACTCAAGAGCAGGTAAGCATCTAGAAGCCATAACAAATGGCTTTACAAAGATGCTGAGGCCTCTGTGGTTGAGGACCGAGTCACTCATTACTGTTAAGGGGGTTTCAGTTAGACTACATGTTGTGCCAGTGTTTGCCTTACCTTAGATTGCTTTTTTAATGCTATGTACTGGGCTGTATATGTATGGGACTTACTATATGTTCTTTTGGTAATGATGATGAGTCACCGCTCATAAAACAGGATAACAATAAAATATATTTGGATTTCGCTCCCTGTCAATGGCTTTTTTTTTTCCTTTTTAAAGCATGCAAAGCTGAGCAGGACAAAATGCCACTGCCTCGTGGCAACGTGAAGTTCATTTCATGCATGAAGAAGTTGGCTCCTCAGCACACAGCGGTTCTTATCCCCGTCTACCCGGCCCTCCTACATCTTAGTCGTTAAAAGCAGGTGCTAATCTCTGTAGCTTGTTGGTGTTAGTACCATTCACACTATTCACCTGTAAAAATCTAGGGGGTTATATCCCCAGAATGTTTTTCTGGTAGTTACTGCCTAAAGTTGAAATGCAGTGCACATACAACATGTTGAATGTTACATGTGGTTTTAATAGTTGAATGAGTATATATTTCAGCAGTAATGTTGATAAATTTATCTTACTGGACAAGTTATGTAAACTTACCATTAATAAGGAAAAAAGGAATATTGAATTCAGATGAGCACATATTAAGGATGAAGGGAAATCCTTTTTTTCTTATGTGAATAATAAAAAGGACTCCAGTAGAGTTGGTTAAATTAAAATTTCAAATAACATCTTGAGTAACCCTGTTGATGTGGTCAATGAGTTCAATTCATTTTTTTGCTCAGTGTTTTCCAATAAGGATATAAATCCTTTACAGGATATTGGTATAAATTCTATTGACGAAATTAAAATAACTAGGGATCAAATACGTTGTAAATTAAACCAGATTAAAATAAATACCACACCTGGACCGGACTTATTGCACCCACGGGTCTTAAAGGCTCTTAGGATGGTGGCTGGTTGAACCACTATTTGTCCTTTACAATAGATATTTACTCACAGGGGAGGTTCCAGATGACTGGAAGCAAGCTTTAGTTGTCCCTATTTTTAAAAAGGGAGACCGTGGTAGCATGACAAACTATTGACCAATCAGTCTGACCTGTATCTTGGGTAAAACCATGGAATCTATTGTAAAGGACATACTTATATCTGATTTAAAAACTTAAGGTTTTGTTGATGATGCACAACACGGCTTTAGGCCCCAAAGATCATGCCTCACTGCAAATCTTTGTTTCTATGAAAGAATTAGTAAACTCTTAGAGGATAAAAAAGCAGTAGAAATTTTTTTTGGATTTTTGTAAAGCCTTTGACAAGGTCCCACATGTAACTCTGATTAAAAAATTGAGTAACCTTGGGATAAATGGTTTCATTATAAATTGGGTTCAGGAATGGTTGATGAATAGAGAACAAACTGTCAGGATTAAAGGATACACTTCTGAAAAGCGTAAGGTTACTAGTAGGGTCCCTCAGGGCTCAGTTTTGGGCCCGTTATTATTTTCAGTTTTCGTATCCAATTTAAATAAGGATATTAAGGGATTCTCAGTCAAGTTTGCTGATGACACTAAAATTGCACTGGACATCAGCACAATGGATGGACACTTTGACCTTTGTAGAGATCTCTTATTAATGGAATCATGGGCAGTCACAAATGGCATGTTCTTTAATCTGGAAAAGAGTGTGGTTGTGCATTTGGGCAACAATAATTAATGCTTCAACTATTTTTTAAATAGTCACCAATTACAGTCTGTGGAACACGAAAAGGATTTAGGTGTTTTGATATCAAAGGATTTAAAATTTAGTAATCATTGCACTTAATTAGTCAAAAAGTCTAATAAATTCATTGGCTGTATTAGACGTTCAATTACTTCCAGAGATAGGAATTGTATAATTCCCTTGTATAGGGCCTATGTAAGACCCATTTTGGATTATTGCTCTCCTTTGTGGAGCCCCTTTTTATGTGGTGATGTCAGGAGAGTGGAGGGGGTTCAGAGGAGGGTTACTAAGATGGTTCAGGGACTTCATAGGGTAGATTATGATAATAGACTGCATTCTTTAAATCTCTACTCCTTGGAGCTTAGGAGAAAAAGAGGAGATCTCTTACTAATGTTTAAAATTATAAGGGACCCAATATTGTTTGCTGATTTAGGCTTTATCCGATATCAAAAGCTTTTCTTTTTAAGAAGTCATAGTTATCAATTAGGACTTACATATCCAAAAACTCAGCTAAGAAGGAACTTCTTTACTCAACAAATTATTTCGTCATGGAATTCATTACCCAAAGATATTGTTGAAGTTGATTCTTACAATTTATTTAAACTTAAGCTTGATAGGTTTCTGTTAAATGCTGGAAATGGGGATTAATGCCTGCTATGGCTGGAGATGTATATTCATGGGCCTCAGCCTTCTGTACATCTATATTTCCTAGTATGACTCCTAGTAAGTTCCTACAATTTATTGTACTTAAGATTATTTTAAGCTTCTACATGGAATCAAAGACAGTGATGTAAATAGTGCTGGTTGCGCAGTATGAACTATGTGGACTTTTTATTTCAGTAGTAGTCTTGTGGTCACTGCTACACAGGCTAATCCGGAGCTATTTAGGAACCAGCACCGATTTACTTCTGTACGTCAGTGTACTATGAAGTTACTGGACCCTCTCAAGTTGTAACAAAGGAAGACCAGTGGCAAAGTTTGTTAATTATGCAGTGTTTTTATTATCATTTCTGTATTTAAAGGTGAAGTCAAAGTATCAATGTATATTTGAAATCTAATTTAAAAATAAAAAATAAATGAATAAAAAATTGGGGTCCGAAACCAAAACCAGAAAAGCTGCTCTGGCTGCCTTTCGAGCATCCTGCTGCAGTGAGGGTGGGCACCAGGCAGCTGTCTGTGCATCCAAGGGACACAGTGTACAACAGAACAACACATCCTAATGGGCTACCACCACATAAAGGACTCGAGGAGCCCACATCCCCGAGAGTACCATTCCTCTGCTCACTTTGTAATGATGTATATTCTACATGTAAATATCGCACCCTTTTTGTTCAGTCGTATTCATGTTTATTCTATTTGTATGCATATACTGTACCTCATATTTTTGTTTTTTATCTGATTACCTGTGCATTCCTGCTTACCTCTGCCCTAGATCACAGCAGTAAACAAGATTGTATAACTAATCTGTTTCTGTGCCTTAAATACATTTTAATAAATAAAAAACTGTAAAGAGAAGACCAAAGATAGCTATAGATCTCTACAAATAAAGGATATGACAAAACCAAACTTTAGAGGCAGAATTTTTCTTCACGAGTTTGCCTTGACCTCTATTCTCAAAAGAGATGAAACACAGAGAAGCCATGAGTCATGACTTCATAGTAAATGTCTGAAGATAATAAATCCCATATTCAAAGTCACGGAATGTCATGACATATGTAAGCAATAATACCCGACAGGGTGGGCAGTTTTGTGCTATATCGGACGGCCCAGGGACATAATCAGGCCTGACACTGCAGGCAGAGGGCCTTATAGCCCCTTGAAAGTCCAGTATAGCTTAATACCACCCACCCTGGAGGGTATTATTGCGCTTATAAAATGGGTTATAGGTAACAGATATATAAAATATGAAATATAAAAAAATTAAAAATAAATAAATACAAGTAAAAAGCAACAAAAAGTCAGGTTTTGCAGTGAAGTAGTTCCTCTAGTAGTGCCAGTAGAGGGCACTACTGCTATTTACACTACCCCCCCCCCCCACACACACACACGTAAAAAGTGAGGGCTGTATATTAGGGCTTCTGGTTCTCCCTCCTAGACTACACCCAAGTAGCTGTTTGTTTGTTTTTTTTTTCCATTACACAGATTGCGATCACAATCGCAGAAGGGCCAGAAGTTTGAAAACAACTGCCAAATGTTTTCATGAGTAAACAGTGAGCACTGAGAATACAGAATTAGAAAAAAAAATCTTTGCTGTCAGTTCTCTTCTCCCTCCCTTCCCCGGAGTTGTTGTCAGTGTTTCTTTTTTTTGGCCACTATGTAGATTGCGAGCGTGATCTAAAAAGGACCGGACGTTTGAAAAGGAGCAGTTGCCTGCTCTGAAGTGTAGCTCGAGTGTCCAGCATTAAGGTAAACATAGAAACTGATGGCAGATGAGGACCGCTTGGCCCTCCTAGTCTGCCCATTTCCCTACCTATTGGTGAAGCTGCAGATCCTAGTTAACCAACAGCCTACTTCCTCCTACCCCCCACTAGAATTGCCTTATTCTGTCCCATGCATTCTTGAATTCCCCCACTGTTTTTGACTCCACAACTTCCTCAGGAAGGCTGTTCCATGCATCCACAACCCTCTCCATGAAAACATACTTCCTCACATTACCGCTGAGCCATCCCCCCTCCATCTTCCAATTGTGCCCCCTTGTTCTTGCACATCTCTTTTTGTGAAAGATGCTACCCCTCTTGGACTTTGTTGATTCCACTGAGGTACCTTAAAGTTTCTATTATGCCCTCCCCCCTCGCTCCTTTCCTCGAGGGTATACATATTAAGCTCCTTTAGTCTCTCTTCGTACGTCTTCTGGTGCAAGGTGTGGAAGTTTTTTTTGTGGTGGGTGTTGAGAGAGGGGTGGTGTTAAGTTAAAAAAAAAAAAAAAAAAAAATGGCAGTAAAGGCAGTTTGTGGGTTGTGTCCCCCTCCCCCGTCAGTTTGCAGTAAACATGTAGGTACAGGCGGCCGGTGGCGCTGGCTAGTCGCCACACCTACGCTCGCCCGTGGCCCGGTTCGAACGGACTCGAGGCGGCGAGGTCGCGGGAGAGGGAGGATCGAGCGTCCCCAATGGATGCTCTCCTCCCTCAGGGGCGGAGTTACCAAGAGAGATTGCGCTCTGCATCCTTCCGTAGCCAGTGGAAGCACTGGCATTGGGAAGGGATGGAGGCGGCTTCGCTTGTCGGAGCCGGGAGGGGACATTGTGGCTGATGAGGGCTCATGTATGCGAAGCACGCTACCACTCGGACGACGGCCCCAAGCGCCAGGCCCTAGGGGAGTGGGGACGAAGGGGAGAAAACTGAAACCCCTCCGGCAGCCCTAGATGAAGGCCGCCCTAAGTCTACCTGGACCACCTACAGGACAGACCCCACTGTGCGAGGGAGAGGAGGAAGGGCACTCTAGGGGCAGCGGGGGACATGAGCGGACGGAAGGAGAGGGCACCGGAGGTAGGGAGGAGGAAAAAAACAAACAAACAAAAAAAAAAAACATGTAGGTACTCTGGAGCATAATTCATAGCGCTGTATTTGTGGTTTTTGTGGCAGCCAAGGGTTAGGAGTGAGAAAGGATGGCAGCCAAAATGTTTTGTGACATTCGGGAAGGAAAAAAACAAAATCAAAACAATAATACTTTTAAAAAAATAAATACGAGACTTCCGGTGACGTCATGCTCCCTGGCACATCTTAGCTTAGGAGCTCTCGCTGTGATCGACCTTAAAACCTCCAAATTTCAGCCTCTTAAATAGAAATTAATCTCCCCAAAACATACGGAGGACACAAAATGCCAAGAGCAAGGGACCGAACAAAATTTAAAACGATTGCAACGCCGGATGAAGAAGGATTGTCAGAGGGCAGCTCAGAAAGCGAGGACTCCTTGGTCTCATCGGCCTCACGCCGTAGCGCGACTACATGTAGCCATGTCCCAGCAGACACTCTCCAGCGACAAATGGCACAGATGCTCGCCGAGCTCTGGGATTTTCGTGAAGAAATGCGATCTACTATCTCGGGCCTTCGCACTGATATTACTAAATTGGAGAAGCAGCAAGAGACCACTGAGACTCAAGTCACCGAAATGGATGGCAGGGTGGATTGCACTGAGAGCTATCGTGCAGCTACATCACAGTATAAAACAGCTCCAGGACAGGGCCGATGATGTGGAGAGCAGGAATCGCCGCAACAACATCCAGATTGCTGGCATACCTGAGGGAGCCGAGGGTTTGGATACCATCCAGTTTCTGCAGAACACCCTCCATGAAGTGCTTGCCCTTCCGCCTCACTACACCCCGGAGTTCGGGCGTGTTCATCGCACCTTAGGCTGAAGACCAGCTCCTGGGGCACGACCGACAGTGATATTAGCCAAATTCCTACACTTTCAGGAGAAGGAGAGTGTGCTACATGCGGCATGGAAGAAGAGGGTGGTACTCCAAAACCATCAGCGGTTGTATTTTGAAAATGATTTCACCCCAGAGGTTATGTTAAGAAGGAGGGCCTACATCCCCATCATGAAAGCACTCAAAAATGCAGGCATTCGATTTAGGACGCCATATCCAGCGAAGATGACAATTTACTTCAAGAATGGTACCCTCACCTTCGATTCAGCGACTGCAGCAATGGTGGCTTTGAAATCTAGGAAGATAGATCGGAGGCAGTATAGTGCAGTGGTCTAAGGCTCCGAGCTGCAAATCTGGTGACATCCAGCAGACCAGACCTGGGTTTGAATCCCACAACTTGCATACTGTGTGACCCTGAGCAAGTCACTTAACCTCCTTTTGCTCCCAGGTCGCTCCTGTAAAAAAAGCTTTCAGCTTAGTGTGCTATACCTGGTTAAACAACTAAATAAAAAAAATAAAAAAAGACGTCCCCCAGCAGAGATCCAGAGCCGACACAGCTGGCCCCTCGATTGCAGCAAGCCTCTCCCAGAAGATGTGGAGTGGTGGCCAGCGTGAGGCAAGGCGCCGTCAGGGAGCAGAAGCAATACTGGACATTGTGAGCACCCTGAAGGCACGACATACCGGCCCTGTCCCTGACTGTTTGGAGTCCTTGGACACCCCCCCCAATGAGGCTAAAGCCGGCTGACCAGAACAGCAAGTATCTTCCCTGAAACAGACACTATTAGCATAAACATACCACTATTTGATTAAACAATTAAGGTTAAACTCAGTGATTCCTGTGGGTGCAATCAGACACTGGTATAACCATTTAAATTTAAATTTCAGTTCTGGGGGTCTGCGGGGCCTTGTGTGGTTGACACTCCCTGCCTGCCATGTGTGGCTGGTGCCAGGCCCTTGCCTCCCCCTTGCTCCCCTGAAGCTGCCTTAGGAGCGATTGGTGTGCTTCCTCGAATGCCTTTTCTCCCCATCCCCTTGTGTTCTCTGCTCTCCCTTCCCTCCACCTAGGTCCTTGACCTCGCAGTGATGTCTTGATTGGGAAACTGTTGGTGGGGCTTGCTCTGGGGTGCGGGGCACAGTGTCGATGCTGTCTGATGGCTTGGCTTGTCTCTCGAGGCTGCGTGCTTGCTCGCCCAGCCTAGGAGGGAAGAACAGAGAGAGTGACATCGATCTGAGTTATGGCTCTGCCCATATAAGATGAGTGAGCTCCCTGCTGTTGAGCATATTCCCTGCATTTCGTGAGGGAGTGTGCGAGGCCTGCTACGGCCTAAACTCTGCTGCTTCAAAATTTCTAACTCTACATGGAAGTGGGGGGGTGGCTTCGCTCCCGTATGACAGTTCTAGGGACTGAGAGACACCTCTGTCACCCATAAGTATGTTTTTTTTTTTTTCCCTGGGTCACCTTGGAGCCAGCCGGGTGGAGGGGGGAGGGGATGAATTTAGACCAGGCTCGCTGCAAGCACAGTGTTCCTGCCTTTATCAGCTAAGCTGCATATCTGCATCCCAGTTTTAATATGAATAGACAATGCTGATTATTTCTCATAGTTAAGTATGTTATTACAGTCATCTGCTGGGATGCGGGTTGAGTGGTCGATTGGGTTGGGGGCCGGGCGGTTGGCGACTGCCCTTCAATAATTAGCCTGACCTTCCAGCTAAGGGCATCTCTATGTACTATATAAGTCCTGACGATAATAGATTATGACATGTTTTGGAGGTGGGTGTTGGTTAATGTGTGCTGTCTGCTCATCACAGGTGCCCCAAATTGGATGGGCCATGGGGTCTGTGTGGTTGGGTTGGGTGGTTAGGGGCTGATTTTCTGACCTCTGTTCTCTCGCTCCGAGCTGGGCCGCCGCGCCCGTGGTTTTGGGGTGACATTTAACTCCATAATTTAATTCCTCTTCACTCCCTGTTAGAGTGGAATGATTTGGCCTAGCCACGCAAGATGATGACAGAGGAGGGCCCATTCGCTCTCTTTACTTGCTAAGTGGGACTGGGGGATACAGGTGGTTCCTGCCCACTCCCCTCCTCGCTGATAGCCCTAGCGCGGACCCCTTGCTTAAGTCTACTCTTTTGCCTATTACACCCTCTCTAAGGTCAATCACTGCCTTTCCATATGGCGTCTTACATTTTTCCCCTTTTTCATTTGTTTTTTCCTTGTGTCCTATTTAGACACTATAGATGTCTGGAGGACCCCCCCACCAAAGGGAAGATTCCTCCTCGGAAGGAGATTTCTCTCTTCAGGGTCTAGAAATTACCCTGCTCCATGGAAGCACTAGTTTTTGTTGTGCCGTCGTAGTAGCCCAGTTGGCCGCATGTTGGAATTTGCTACAAGTTAGGTCTTTAGTACTAATGAATGTTGACTCCGTGTTGCAAGTTAACTTCTTACAGGAAGTATATGTTGTGAAAGGCTTGTATGAGTATCAGATTCGCTGTTGTCGACTATCACTATGTAAAAGGATCTAGAAAACCTCTGACAGAGGACCCCCAAGAAGATCTGCCTGTTCGGCGGGGAGCAGGGGAAACCCCTTGACAGCGTCTCACCCCAGTTCAGCTCATGACCTCTCTGCACCTGAAACTCCTATCCCATAACATAAATGGCTTATCCTCTCCAGTCAAGAGATCCAGAGTCCTAGCATACTTGAGGAAGAGTAAATCTGATTTGATCTACCTACAAGAAACCCATCTAAATTCTACAGAACATGCCAAGTTGGCACGGTGGTAGTGGTTTTTACACTCTAACGGTAGAGGAAGCCATAGAGGAGTGGCAATTATAATACCCCACACACACCCTTTAATCTGGGACTGCGTTGGGCTGACCCTGAAGGTGGACTTGTTATCATACAGGGCACAACTGGTGCCAGGCAAGTTACTCTGGCGAATGTGCATTTTCCCCCGGGTCTCCGTCTCTCAACTGAAAACATTCCAGGATAAAATAGTTCAAATTACCAGAGGGATCCTCCTGTTGGCAGGAGATTTTAATCTCCTTCCAGACACTGTTTTGGACTCCTCCAATCCACGTCCCCCAAGGCAAACAGCTAACCAAAAATTCTTCAAGAGATTTACACAGGAGGTGGGCTAGTGCAATGTCTGGCGTCATGCACATCCTCAAGCATGAAATTATTCCCACTATTCCTCAGTACATTGTACTTATTCATGCATAGATCAAACATATACCCAAATTGAGAACCTAAGCGTATTACAGGATGCACGGATGGGTGACATAACCTCTTTCCGATCATGCCCCTTAGTTACCACCTGGGACATGGGTTTCACAACCCAAAAATACCCGATGGAAACTCAACCCTTATTACCTCCGGTCCAAGCAATTCCAAGAATACCTGCTAGACAAAATTACGGAAATCGTAGGAAATAACCCCCCAGAAGAATCGACCCCTGCAATACATTGGGACACAGTGAAATCTGTCCTCCGTGGGCATATAATTCAGCACACAGCGGAACTAAACAAACAAAGAAGGGAGCAGAAGACCAAATTAGAGGACACATTACACTTTTTGCAAATGGCTTACAAACGGGGATACTTCAGTTTTCCCTCAACTACAACAAACCAAGTCAGACCTTGATCGCTTAGCCTTACAACAAACAGAGATCCTTACCTCTTAAGACAAAGATATTATGAAGCAGGGCCTAGAGCAACAAGGTTATTAGCCTATCAGATCCGAAAACAAAAGAAGTCCTCGTTATAACTACTATCAGACACCCTTCACATGGCCAACTGATAGCTAAGTTGCACGACATAACGGAGGCATTCACTTCCTACTACTCCACTTTATATACTCCAGAACAAACCCCTACTGCCCAGCAAATAGGTCACTATCTCCATCCTATTACCATGCCTAAACTCTCGGACACCCAGGGGAAACCCTAACCACTCCGATCACAGAAATTGAACTGACCTCTGCCTTAGCCAGAGCGAAAACCCTTAAGGCCCCTGGACCAGATGGGTATGGAACAGAATTTTACAAGGTAACTAGATCCCAGGTCCACCATAAACTTTTGAGGCTTTTCAATTCTATCCTGGAGGGAGACTTGCCCCCACCCTCATGGTCGTATGCGACCATCTTAGTTATCCCTAAACCACGAACCCCCAACTCTGTGGTTCTTATAGACCAATCTCGGTTCTAAATACTGACTACAAACTATTTATGTCCATCCTAGCCCACCGCCTAGATACTTTTCTCCCCAGCTTATAGATAGGGATCAAACTGGCTTTGTGAGAACTCGATCCACCACTGATAATATTAAGCGCACCCTCCATTTGTCCCATAAGATGTACTCTACTAACACCCCCTCAGTCTTAATCAGTCTTGATGCCGAAAAGGTGTTCGATAGGGTGGCTTGGCCATTCCTATACCAGGTTCTCCACAAAATTGGGATCCCACAGATCCTAATTAGGGTAATTCAAAATACATATGCTACCCCCACAGGCTTGTGTGAAGAGAGATGGACACTACTCTAGGTAATTCCAGTTGGGCAGAGGGACCAAGCAAGGCTGTCCCCTCTCCCCGCTCTTATTCGCTTTATTTATCGAACCCCTTGCACAGTGTATTCGGGACTCACAGAGCCTCACTGGAGTTACTCTGGGAGGCACGGAGCACCAAGTTGCGTTATATGCAGATGATGTGCTACTTTACCTCCAGAACCCGGAAAAATCACTCCCAACAATAAGGCGGCTTTTGGACGAGTTTGGACAGGTATCTGGATACAAGCTTAACCTTACCAAGACTGAGATTCTCACATTCCACTACTCCCTGTCCCCCAACATACAAAATCTATTTCCCTGCAACTGGTCCATGACTAAATTGAAATACCTAGGTATCCAACTATCCCAATCCCCAGCAGACTATTATAAAAATAACTATGACCCTTTCACCTCTCAACTTAAAACTGACCTGACCACATGGACCACACTACCACTAACCCTCTCCAGAAGAATAGAGCTAGTCAGAATGGTAGTCCTCCCCAGGGCCCTTTATCTATTCCAGAACGTCCCCATTCCCCTTACGGACAAAACATTCCAAATATGGAATCACTCCATCTCAAGATTCACTTGGGCAGGGCAGAGGCCTAGAGTTCGTCTTAAGGTGCTCACTCTCCCAAGATCGGAAGGGGGGCTTTCACTTCCTGACCTTCAGCTTTACCATAATGCAACTCTGCTTACACATTTGATGGCAAGGCAGAATAGCATAACTAGCCCACACTGGGCAGAAAATACAGGTTACTCACCTGTAACAGGAGTTCTAGGAATGGTATATGTTGTTCATCCACACTTATTGGCAGGTATCCTTGCCACTTTAAATCTTGCCGGAAGGTCTTCAAGCTGGCTCCTCCCACCCACCCGGGTGGTAAAACTCTCGGCTCCGCCCCATGACGCCAGATCTGGCCTGCTGGAAGCTCAGGTAGTGCGTCGAGCCGGGAGGTCGGTGGAGTCGCGGATGAACAACATATACCATTCCTAGAACTCCTCTACAGGTGAGTAACCTGTATTTCTAGGGACATGGATATGTTGTTCATCCACACTTACTGGCAGACTCCTAGCAGTTCCTCCGGGAGTGAGGAGGCAAGGCGCACAGCCCCTACTTAGGGAATAAAGACTGGAGAACCGAGGCCCCAAAACCAGCATCCCGGCGTGACTCAAGGTCGATGTGGTAATGGGTAATAAAGGTGTGTGCTGACTTCCAGGTAGCAGTCCTGCAGATTTCCTGGATAGGGACGTCCCTGGAAGCAGCCACCGATGCAGCAGTATGACGGGTAGAATGAGCTTTTATCCCTCTGGGAGGCTCCATGCCCGCTAATCTATAGCAGAGATCTATGCAGGAGGT
The DNA here is from genome assembly GCA_016271365.2 of Neoceratodus forsteri. Classification (NCBI taxonomy): domain Eukaryota; kingdom Metazoa; phylum Chordata; order Ceratodontiformes; family Ceratodontidae; genus Neoceratodus; species Neoceratodus forsteri. The sequence goes on along the minus strand of CM028131.1, from coordinate 149,431,683 downwards.
GACCCACCTGCCTATCAGTCCGCTTGGCTGCAGGTCTGCCAGATGCGGCTCAGCGTAGGTGACAAACAGCTGGCTAACCTCTCCTCGATTCCAGCCGTATGGCCTTATAATAAGGCGAGCCTTCTAGGGTCCAAAGTATGGAGCCTGTATTCGGCCTCCAGGTGTGATTGGGGCAGAACACCAGCAGAGTCAACACTGGTTAAGGTGAAACTCAACACCACCTTCGGAAGGAATTTGGTGGGGTGCAGGGACAACCTTGTCCCTGTGGAAGACCAGGTAAGGAGACTCAATGCAGAGCGCCTGGAGTTCTCCCATCCTTCTGGCTGACGTTGATAGCTACCAAAAAGGCGGTCTTCCACGACAGGTGTGGAGAGTTCACACTGTGCATTGGTTCAATGCTTGCCCATGAGCTTTGCCAGTACCAGCAGTAAATCCCACAGAGGTGAGGTTCTCATACGAGGGAAATGTGATCAAGGCCTTTGAAAAGCGCCAGACCACCTTCTCCGTGCTCGACCGACTGCCCCCAGCCTGCGCCTGTAAGCAGAGATGGCTGCCAGGTGCACCTTAGGGTCGCCGACCTAAGCCCTTGACTCAGAAAGTGACCATAAATAGTCCAAAATGCTTGCGCAAGGAACAGGAGGAAGGGTCCAAGCCCTACTTCTGACACCAAATGGAAAACCTCTTCCATTTGAAGGCATAGCATTTCCTGGTCGATCTCTACGGGATCGCCTCATCAACATTGAGGACCTTCGTCGAAAGACCCAAGGCCTGGAACTCTAGACGCCAGGAACCAGGCCATCAGGTGCAGAGATTGAAGGTCCAGATGGAACACCTTCCCCTGATTGATTGAGCAGGTCCAGGCGAGCTGAAGCTGCCTCTGGAGCCTGGAGCTGAGGCTGAGGAGACTGGTACCTGTAATCTGGCGGGCCAGTCTGGGGCTATTAGAATCACTCGTGCGCTTGTCCCTCCTTGTTTGTGAGAAGCACTTGTGAATCAAGGGAAATGGGAAAGGCGAAAAGAGGCCCGGGGTCCATAGCCCGAGAAGGCATCCCCTGCAGCGAGCCCTGCTGAGGGGGCGGGCATGAACAGCCTCAGCTTCATGTTCTCCTGAGGCAAACAGGACCACCTGAGGTGTGCCCCAGTGAGAGAATAGATCTTGTACTACCTCCGGGTAGAGAGACCACTGTGAGACGAGCCCCATCCGCCTAGGGCATCGGCCATGGGTGTTGGAGGCCCTGCCACGTGAATGGCTACGTTATCCGCCTCCAGGCTGCGCACTCAGTGACCAAATGCAGAGAGCCTTGCATAGAAGCATGGAGTTGGGCCTCCTCCCTGGCGGTTCAGGTAGTACATGGTCGTGGTATTGTCCGCCTGACCGGACCACTTGACCCCGGAGAAACGGAGCAAAGGTGGTGAGAGCTTATGCGGACCGCCTGAGCTCCAGCAGGTTGATGTGGCATCGACTCCCCGCGGGGACCAGAGGCCGGCACTCGGAGTCTCTGATGGGCACCCCAATCCATCAGGGAGAGGCACCGGGTCGACAGAGATACCATCGCCTGGGCGGATTAAACGGGATGCCCTCCTGCAGATGGGATGGAACAGTCCACCACTAGAGAGTTGTCCACATCTCCTGTCACTATCACTAGCTGGTCCAATGGATCGCAGCGCCAGACCACCGCTGGCCAGTCTCTCACTGAAGGGGCGTGTGCCAGCGGCCCCAACGACCACACTGGTACAGGCCGCCATGAGACCCAGGAGGTGCAGGTGTCCCAGGCAGGGCGCCATTGCCCAACCAGAAACACAGCAAAGGAGGTAAGAACCATGCTCCTTGTCCGCCGAGCCGTTTGGCTCAAGAGAGAGCCGAGCCTGCCCCGATGAACAGGATCATCTGCCTCGCTCAAGTTCTGCTCTGGCCTCATTGATGAGAAGGCCGATTGAGAGCAAACCTGGAGGGCCAGATTCTGGACCGCCCACTCCCCATCTGGAGGGGCTGCTACTAAACACCGCCCAGGTAAGGGCAGTACACTGACCCCTCAAGGCCAGAAATGCTGTCACCACTGCTATGCATTTGTGAAGACCCTGAGCTGGAGATAAGTCAAGGGCATGGCTTGAACTCGAAGAGGGATCCCTCCGCCGAAAGCGGAGGAATTCTCGGGCGTACGGATTGATAGGACGTGGAAAGAACACGCCCTGTAGGTCCAGAGAGTGATCCATACGCCCGTGTTCCAGAGATGGTATTATCTGCGTCCAGAGTGACCATTCTGGAAGGTCCCAGACCTTAGGAACTTGTTCAGGTCGTAGGCCGAGAATGGGGCGCCAGCCCCCTGCCTGTTTGCGGAACCAGGAAATACCTGGACACAAACCCTGAGTTCAAAGCAAGGGGGGGTCCTCTACCTGATCACCTCCCTTTGAGGAGGATGGCTGCCAGCCTCGACGAGCCAGGAGGCCATGGACTGAGGCCCCCGAGGCTACGGCTTTGAAGGGCGGGGCCTGCCTCGAATTCTAGAGGTAGGCCTTTCCCACCACCTCCAGTACCCACCTGTCCATGGTACAGCAGACCAGGCGGAAAGGAAGTGTCTGAGCTGGCCTTCCACGGGGAAACCAAGGTGAGGACAGGATGAAGGCACCTCTCAGCCCGTCACTGGGCAGGCTTGAGGAGGGACCGCCGACGCCCTGGCCTTTACCTCTCTGCTTCCTGTTGGAGGAAGCCGACGTCTTGGGTTTGGGATGCTGTCGAGCCTGCTGGCCCTGACGTTGTTGGGCCGAGGCCACAGAGGCGAGAAGGACAAAAAAGGGCTTAGCTGTGGCTTGTGCCTCTTGTCCTCTGAGCGGAAGAGACCAGTCCATGTAGCAATGGACTTCGATCCTCTGCAGGTGACCTTCCACCCTGGGACCGAGAGGTTGTCCTCGAAAGGGAACATCCGCAACTTGTGCTGGTATCCGAGGTAAAGGTGGATATCCTCAACCAAGCCTCGACGACGCATGGCCACTGCGCCGCCTACAGACCTGGCACATGAGTCCTCGATGTTTCAAAGTGGTCTGAGCTGTCTGTTTGGCCACTGCCCTGCCCCTGGTTCCGCACCTGCCTGACCATAGTCTGCAGATTCAATGGAAGATGAGGGACAATCTCATCCAGGAGCCCTAACAGGCGTGAGAAAATGTGCCATGAGGACAGCCGAACTGGCCTGACGAAGGCTGAGAGAGGACGCAGCATAGACTTTTCGCCCGGCATAATCCAATTTCTTGGATTCCTTGTCGTGAGGTTTGTCCACATCCCTGGCGTTCCCGGCACGCCGGAAAACGCTGTCGGTAACGAACCCTCGGCCGAGGGTAGTTCTGAAAACGGACAGGGAACCGGGACCGCGATACTTCAGCCATTCTGGCCAAGGCGCAGGGCAGGAAGCAGGACGCTGCCAAAGTTCCAAGGCCGGACCCACTCATGGCTCGGCCACCGAAAAGGCCTGTCGGAGAATCCCCGTCCAGAATCTCCGTGAGGGATACCTGGCCTGCTTAGAAACGGGTTCGAGCTTCATCCTGGTGGACTCCAGATGAGCCAAAGCAACCCTAAGAAGACGACGGGGCTATCGCCCCACTGACTGCCCTCCCGAGGACTCCAAGTCCATGCGCTTGGAGAAGAGGAGGAACTCATCATCGACTCAGAGGAGTCCTCAAAGAGCTGCTTCGGCCTGAGCCACCTCCACCTGCCGAGGTTTATCGGGAGTGAGGGTGACAGACAGCCTAGTGGCAAACCCAAGGCCGACCGAGAATTTTTGGTCGGAGCCCCAACTAATGGCTGTGGAGGCGGAGGCTCTACCAGAATCGGTGGGCAGCTGGAATTGACCGAACAACTGGCCTGGGAACAGGCCTCGGCTACAACGAGGGGTTGTTTGGTCAGCTCGTGACAACGCTTAATGGCCGGGAAGGCGACTGGGTCGGCTTATTCCCCGTCAAAAGAGTTGTTGCCACATGAGTTCCTCTACCTCCGGCCAATCTTGCGCCGAGCTTCCCTCGTCCGAGGAAGGAAGAGGAAAAGAGGCGGCGCGCGCTTACCCAATGGTGAAGACTGAGCCGCCTATGGCGGCGGGATCGGTTGGACCGCCGTGGATGTCCGGGACCGAGACCAAGAGCTCTCACTAGGCCGAGGTAGGCGAGAGAAGTGTCGGAATCGGCACTCCCTCGCTCGGACGATCCCACCAAGGCTCCGGAACCGGAGGCAGACGAGCCGATTTGATCCTCAGTCTCCACGGGAACCTGGGAGGGATTTCAGCCCAGCCGACAACCCATCTAATGGGTCGAGAAAAATCTCAACCGCGTCGACGGGAGTCTCAGTCAACTGGCCTGACGGGGACACCGTGAAGCCATTGGCCGAAGCTGAGGGGTCGACCAAAGTCGACTGTCGACAAGAAGGGGAAGGGGATCTTTCCCGCTGCCAAGAGCGTCGACGGAGAGACTTACTTTTGCTCTTTCTGGACCTGGAAAAAGGTCCCGAAGAAGTTGGACCCTCACCTTTTGTCGAGAGGGTCAGACAAAGCTCCTTAAAAGAAGCCGAATAAGAGGCACCGAGAGATAGCAGGACAAATGCCACAGCCGAGGTAGAAGCGGCCCGCGCCGCCTCCTCTTCGAGGGCGATCATTTGCTCGAGCTGATCCGCCGAGCCCGCCGCCGCGGACACCGCCGACCGGGCCTCTTTTGACTTAACCTGAGGAAATCTCTTCTCGGGACGCCCCAGTTGTAAGCGGCAGCACGTCTTCGAGGACGTAGGCGAAAAAGAAGCACAGGTCGCAGGCCTGGGGGTGCGTGCTCAGGCCCAAGCAGTAACGCCGTGGAAGTGCGGATCCGTCCGAGACATCTTCTGCCCGCAGGGCATCTCCAGAGAAGCAGAGTCGATTTGTCCATCGCAGCCTTGAGGAGAGAAGACAAGTCTTTTCAGCAAAAACTTTTAATTTGAAAAATTTGAAGATTAGGAACCAGTCAAAACACAGAGCGTTAAGGAGGAACCTGAGCTTCCAAGCGGGCAAAGATCTAAGGCCATAAGCGGAGCGAGAGTTTTACCACTCGGGTGGGTTGAAGGAGCCAGCTTGAAGACCTTCCGGCAAGATTTAAAGCGGCAAGGATACCTGCCAATAAGTGTGGATGAACAACATATCCATGTCCCTAGAACTGAAATGTCTCTTATTAATAACAGGGACAATTTGGGGAAAATATATGGGCAACACAACATACCTCTCCCTCCCAACCTCACGAACTCATGGATAATTCACTACCTAAACGCTTGGAAAAGTATATGGAGCTCACAACATCTAGAGCCTTTTATACTCCTTATATGGAGAGGTCAGAGCGACCCATACACATATTATGTGGACCTGCACTAAACTTCAACCCTTTATAATAGCTCTCCAGGCTAACCTGCGAGAACTTTGGTCCACAATTTCAATTAACTGGAGAAATGTATCTTTTACTATCAATCCCTAGGGAACTCCGAAAACCCTCCATTAGATACCTTCTCCACCTCCTTCTTACGGCGGCCAAGAAGGCCATTACAAAGGTATGGTTAACCACAAAAATCTCAACCATTCAAGATTGGTGGCAGATAACTAAACAGATATACTTCATGGAACGGATAACTCATAACCTAAATGATCAAGGAGATCAATTTAATTCCAGGTGGGCCCGATGGCAGTTATATTACATGCTGCAAGACAACTCCTTTACCCCATAAGTCTTATTACTGAGGAATAGAGACGCTAAAGATAACTATAGTCACACATGGTCCTTTCTAGATCCCTACATCTGATTGCCCACCCCCTTCTTAACCCTGCTTCACCATCATAAATAACCCCTCTCCCTGCTTTCTCCTCTCCCCTCTTGCAAAAACTGGGTTGAGGTGCTGCAGGGACCCCTACAAATTATCCTCCCACTGTACCCCCCTGCCATTCCCTTTCCCTTAAGTGGAATGATTGATGGGAAATAGGATAAATCTTCACATGTAAGAATGCAGAATGTGATACTAATTAATATGAAATCTCATTTTAAGCTGCAGATCAAATGATCCTATCTATTCAATATTAATTGCTGTAGTTAGACCTCTCATAATGGGCATGGAGTATTCCGACCTTTTTTTTTTTTCTAAATTATTAAAGCTAATGTAATAGAGGCCTCTGTCATAAAGCTATAAACCTACTGTATAAATGCTTTCTGGAATTGATTCCAATATTATAAAACCTGGATACTGTAAACAGTCTGATATGTCGACTATGTATGCTGAAAACTCAATAAAAATGAAATTATAAAAAAAAAATACACATTATGGGACTGAGACTGGAGGTCTTGTAAGGGGGTGGCTTTTTGCTAAACTTGCTCACTAAGCAACAGAAAAAACAATGGCTGCCAGTAAAAATTCTAAGGTCTCAATGATTTTAGAACGTAATCAGGAAACAGAGACCGGGACTCGTTATCTCCCGGTCTCTGTTGCTGATACCAGACCGGCTAGTTGGTGGCCTCGCCTAAACCAATTTCTCCCTGCTTAATTTCTAATTTGTTATAAAAGCGTCGTATCTCCAACTTAGGGAGCTTCTCAGCCCTCTCTTATTTCTCACCACTTTGTTTCTCTCTTGGCGACTATAACCAAGATTGGTGAGGGAGCCACAACAGCTACTGACTGGCACGTGACACCACATAGAGGTGAGCAGACAGTGACCAGTAGTGATGCCCAGATAGTGCCTTTGTGGATCTGACTGTGATCTGTCGGATAGTGGCAGTATCCGACCAAGTCCGAAGTCGGATCCCGCACTATCCAACGTTGGATCCAGGGATCTGACCTGGATCCGGGACGGTCGGATCCATGGTCAGAAGTGTTGTGAGGAGCCTAAGAGTATGAGACCTATGTATGTAAAGAGGTGCTGGGGAAGGGTGAGGGGGGGGCAGGTGGGGTTTCAGGAGAAGATCGCAGGAGAACAACAAGACTGAGAAAAGCGGAGGACAGTAGATCATGGTGAAGAGAGTTAGAGAAAACTATATGACCGGATCCACTATCCGGCCAAAAAGACTGGTATTTAGTGGTATCCTAATTGATAGGATACTATCTGAGCAACACTAGTGACCTGTAGCCATGGTTGGTCGACTGGCCAAAAGCTTTGCTCCCGCTGGATTCTAGCGCCTCGGGTCCAGACCCATAAACTGGAAATCAATGCTGAAGACGGATTCTTGAAAGATAATATTGTTCTTGTATGTTGTTGTATTTTGTACAGTGGAGAATGAACTGTATGTCTGTTTCAATTTCACTACTTTCACACCGACTACAAGTTATTCTGTGTTCGCCTCTCTCTTTTTAACCCCCCCTTCCCCCGTCTTGTGCGGCTACAGCTGCAGCAGAAGCACAGGTGGATTTCAGCTCAGCAATCGGCATGACTAGCAAGAACCTCTGACTGTTCTTAAATGACCCAAAAGGAGTTACTAGACTGGGACTAGTTTAGGGGAACTTGACTGACTAGTTTAGGGGATGTACACCCTATACCTGCAACTCATATTATTTTGCAGACTACTGTCCTTTATCAGAGAAAGTAACAAAATACTTAGCAGTTAGAAAATGTTTGGCAGTATATCACAGTGGCAGGTAACATTTTGTTTCATTCTCACAGGAACTATTTTCTCTTGCAGCACAAAATGGCCACTTTAACAAATGCAGACTTCTCTGTTATGCTTAAACACAGACTGCTCTGGATAGATAGCAGCACAGGCACTGGCACCGACAGTGGTACCTACACAACGACCAGCACAGAGGATGGTGCTGACCCCATCGACAGGGTGAACTCACACCTACGGCTACAGGATGATGGTGGCTTTTTTTCCTCAGACTGTCCAGAAGGAGTCGGAGGTCCTACAGATGCTATCGAGAGGCTATCACAAACCCAACTTGGCGAAGGGTGGGAGAGTTCAATACCTTGATTAGCTCCAAAAGGGAGAGCTCAAAACCATGACAAGCTCAGATGAGCAATAAGGGGCAGTCCCATCTGCAGAGCATGAAGCTCCAAGCATCTAGTAATCGACAGAGAAGCTGGCGTCACAAGCCTCCATGTCATGGTCGAGCCTCAGGCAGTGGAAATATTGTAAATGCTGGTTGACACAGCTGAAAAAGCATCCCTGAAGGTTTTGGAGCTGGGTTTTCTTCTTTTTACTGGGTATAAACGCAGCAGAAATAAATTTATGGAAGAACGAGGAAAATGACTGATGAAGTAGTGTTCATTCACTCCCACAGTATGCACTTAATGGTGGAAAAAAACAAAATGGAGATAGTATGGGCCAGGATGGTTACTGGCTCCAGCATGCAGTGCCAAGCATGCACCAATTCCAGAAGGGTCATCAGCACCCTCACCAAAAAAAAAAAAAAAGTGTCTACTAAAGCTGGCCTGGTGGTGCTAAGGGCGAAGCTGCTGATAAGCGCCTTACTTCATGCCACGCTGACAACCAGAGTTCTGGAACGAGCTCGAGTTGTTGCAGGTAGGCGAGGGGTCAGGAGTGGATGTAACAGCCGCCAGGCAGCTCTCCTCTCCTCTCCTGGATCTGGGAGGCTTGCAGATGCGACCCTTGGCTGCCATCAGATGGTGGTTTGGTGGCAGCGCTGACACCTGAGAAGCAGATGCATCACAGGGTTGGGTGGAGAGCCACAGGTTGCGGGCTGCACGTGAATGCGCATCCTGTGTCACCTCAGCTTGTACAAGGGACAGAAAATGGAAATAGGGACCAGAGGGTTGGCTGACGCACGCATGCCACCCCAGACACACACCACCACCTGGACAACTTGGCACATTCTGGATATGTTCATTTGGGGGGGGCAACAAGTGGGGGAACTTTTGATATATACATATATGTATTTCTACATATCTATACAAAATTCTTTGCTCCTGCAATGTCCCACTGACTCTGGCCTAAGACCAAAGAGTGGGGGCTTTATGGAGAAGACTGATTCTTGGCAGATATGCCACTGATGAAAATGGGAAGGAGCAGGAAAAAGAGCCTTGATGGGAGGAACACATGGAAACGTGGGACAGCAGAGTGATAAACAACGTCACAATTAAGACTGTGATGTATGTATACAAGAGCTCCACCACCATGTTTCCCACAGTCCTATCTGTGAACCATGTAACCAGATGGCCCAGCTTCTACATCCCTGACTCAAGCCCTGCTTCTGTAATGATCAGAACATAAAGGTTGTAGCGTACAGCCCATAGCCTTAGCTGGTCAAGCTTGGGGAGTAGACCCCCTGACATTACCATCTCATTGGGAAGGGGAGGGGTGGGAAGGAGGGATGAGAGGGACAAGGGTTTAGCTCCACATCACACGAAACCAGTAGCAGAAGTGTTGTGAGGAGCCTAAGAGTGTGAGACTTATGCATGTAAAGAGGTGCTGGGGAAGGGTGGTGGGGGGGCAGGTGGGGTTTCAGGAAAAGATCGCAGGAGAACATCAAGACTGAGAAAGAGGCGCCGGCCTGGCGCAGCGTAGGGTTACTGCTTGCGCGCCAGTGACCCGGTTCGAACGGACTGGGAACTGGAGGCCAGGCTGGGAGGAGGATCGGTGCCCAGAGGCTGCCTCCTCCCTCTGGGTGGGGTGGATGCGGGTCCTGCTGCATTACCGCCACCTGGGTGACCATGGGTGGTGGTGCAGCAAGGACTGCATGAAGCAAGGAGGGAAGGACGTCCGCCGGGGGCCAGAGAGTTAGCACGCTGTGACGTGCGTCTCTCCTAGGCTCTCCAAGCGTGCAGACGTCCTATGGAGATGGGCGGAAAAAGAGGAAATACCCTCCGGTGCTCCCTGTAGATGGAGCTTCAGGCCCCGATCCCAAGGCCCCTGCTGGCATGGATGACGGATCCCTGACGAAAAACTCAGTAGTTCGAGGCGGTGGAAATGGGGGGCCCCGCCTCGTACCAGCCTGGGGGTCAAACCAAGGCAGCGTGGGGGGAGGACTGCACCCGGTGCCGACAGACGAGCAGGGACGCACAAAGGCTGTAGGAGACTCCCGAAGGTGAGGAAGCACCGGAGTGAGAAGGGGGCATAAAAAGAAAGTACAAAAAAAAAAAAGACTGACAAAAGTGGAGGACAGTAGATCCATGGTGAAGAGAGTTAGAGAAAAGGGAATGGCGAGGGGGAGGTAACGAAGCAGCAGAAAGGGGTTAACATAGAAACATAGAATTTGACGGCAGATAAGGACCGCTTGGCCCACCCAGTCTGCCCATTTCCCTACCTACTGGATAAGCTGCAGATCCTAGTTAACCAGCAGCCTACTTTTTCCTACCCCCATCCCCTAGAATTGCCTTATGACTGTCCCATGCATGCTTGAATTCCACCACTGTTTTTGACTCCACGACCTCCTCCGGAAGGCCGCTCCATGCATCCACAACCCCTCTGTGAAAATACTCCTTTAAATTACCTCTGAGCCGCCTCTATCTTCAAATTGTGCCCCTTGTTCTTGCACACACTTTTTTGAAAGATGCTACCCTCTTGGACTTTGTTGATTCCCTTGAGGTACTTGAAAGTTTCTATCATGTCCCCCCTCTCCCTCCTTTCCTCGAGGCTATACATATTAAGCTTCTTTAGTCTCTCTTCATATGTCTCCCGGTGCAGACCCTGCACCATTTTAGTTGCCCTCCTCTGGACAGCTTCCATCCTGTCTATTGTCTTTGCGAAGACTGGGTCTCCAGAACTGCACGCAGTACTCCAGATGGGGTCTGACCAGCTGTCTGTACAGAGGGATAATAACTTCCTGTTTTCTACTGGTGATGCCTCTCCCTATGCATCCCAATATCCCCAGCCCTCACTGCTGCCCTCTCACATTGCTTGCCCACCTTTAGGTCATCTGATATGATTACCCCAGGTCCCTTTCCATTTTTGTTGTTGTTAGTATCTCACCCCCATTGTGTACTCTTCCCTGGGTTTTGTTTCCCAGGTGCATTACCTTGCACTTCTTAGCACTGAATCTAGCTGCCATACATTTGACCATTCTTCTAACCTTGCCAAGTCCCTTTTCATCCTTTCCACCCCACCTTGTGCATCAACTCTGTTGCAGATCTTGTGTCATCTGCAAGAGACATACTTTTCCTTCCAGTCCCTCTGCAATGTCGCTATAAAGACATTGAAGAGGACTGGTCCTAATACTGAACCCTGCGGTACCCCACTAGTAACCCCCCTTTCATCAGAGTGGACTCCATTTACTATTACTCTCTGTGTCCTATTTTCCAGCCAATTTTTACCCAGGCTGTCATCTTGGGACCCACTCCCAGGCTAGCTAACTTGTATATTAATCTTTTGTGTGGGACTGTGTCAAATGCCTTGCTAAAGTCTAGGTAGGCCATGTCCACAGCCCCTCCCTGATCTACTACTTTGGTCACCCAGTCAAAGAAATCTATCAGATTTGTCTGGCATGACCTTCCTGCTGTGAATCCATGCTGCCTTGGGTCCTGTGCCCCTCTGGCCTCTAGATACTTGACAATTCTTTCCTTCAGAAGTGATTCCATCATTTTCCCTACCACTGAGGTTAAACTAACAGGTCTGTAGTTTTCTGCTTCTGCCTTGTTCCCACTTTTGTGAAGGGGAATCACATCTGCCCTCCTCCAGTCCTCGGGTACCACCCCATCCTCCCATGATTTGTTAAACAGGGTAGTCAGTGGTGTCACTAATTCTACCCTTAGTTCTTTTAGAATTCTGGGATGAATCCCATCAGGCCCCATTGTTTTGTCCACCTTCAGTTTTAAGAGTTCTTTCAGAACCCTTTCTTCTGTAAATGGGCTGGTATCAACTTCTGTATCCAGTGTGTTTCTACTGTTTGTTCTAGGTGCCCCCTCTTCCCTTTGTAAATACTGAGCAAAATATTTGTTTAGTGTCTCTGCCTTTTCACAGTCTCCCTCCTCCCTCTCCCCTTTATTAAGCCTCACTATCCCTCCCTTGGTCTTCCTTCGCTCCTGATGTACCTATAAAAGGTTTTATCCCCTTCTTAACTGGAGTTGGCTATCTTTCCTCAGTTTGGGCCTTTGCTGTTCTGACTGCCTCCCAGCTTCCTTTTGCTTTAACTGATACAGTTCTCTGTCCTGCTCCTTCTGCGATTCCTTGTACTTCCTAAAGCTTTCTTTTCTCTTGAACCTTCACTGCCACTTCCTTTGAGAACCATAGTGGTTTCTTATATCGTTTAGTTTTGTTTATTTGCTTCACACAAAAGGCTTGTTGCCTCTGCGATGGCAGTTTTATTATTCCCCATTGTTCTTCCACCCTCCTTCCCTGCCCATGTGCCCAGTGCATTCCTTAGGCACTTACCCATTTTATCAAAGTCAGCCCTCCTAAAGTCCAGTACCTTTGCCTTGTATGGCTTGACTCTATTGCTGTTTATTGTGAACCATACTGTTCAATGGTCGCTAGTTCCCAGATGGCTACCCACTTCTACATCTGTGATCCTCTCTTCATCTCCATTTGAGAGAACGGGTCTAAGATTGCCTCCTCTAGTGGGCCCAATACTAGTCTGTTCAAGGCATGCCCCTGTAGGGCATCTAGAATAACCCACTTTCAAGTGGCTGTGGCAACTGCACTCCAGTTAACATCTGCATATTCAGATCACCCATCAGCAATATCTCCCTTTTTGCCATACTAAGTATACTTTCTATCATTTCCTTGTCCATTTCCCCCTCAGAAGGGGTCTGTATACAACCCTGTGCGGATTGTGGTGCCATTGCCGGTCTCCAAATTTACCCACAGTGCTTCTTCTCCTCCCTGTTTTCTTTTGTTCTGTTACTTTGATTACTTCCCTATGTAAAGAGCTACTCCTCCTCCTCTTTTACCCTCCCTGTCCCTCCTGTAGATAGTGTATCCTGGTATGTTTATGTCCCAGTCATGGTTTTGTGCGAACCATGTTTCTGTGACTGCCACGATATCCAGATGTTCCTCCTCCATCAAGGCCACTAATTCAGGAAGCTTGTTACTCAGACTACATGCATTGGTACTCATTGCTCTCCATTTTTTGATGGCTTTACTTTCTGTTGCAGCATCCCCCACTGACCTTTCTACCTCTGTCTTTTTCTCATTTAGTACCCTGTTTTGTAGGGAGAGGCTGGGATTTTCCTGCTGCTCATCAGCGCCTCCCCCCTTGACTAGTTTAAAAGCTTGCCAATGAAGCATTTAAACCGATTGCTCAAAAGACTTGTTCCTGGACAGATGCAGACCATCCTGCCAGTATAGGCTGGTGTCCCTCCAGGTGGAATCCCAGTCCCCAATGAAGCCAAACCCCTGTGCTCCACACCATTTTTTCAACCACTCATTAAACTGCATGGTGCAAAGTACCCTTGCCTCACTCATGCCATTTACAGCAGCACCTCTGAGAAGGTTACTGTGTGTGCTACTTGTCTTAGGCCCCTCCCCAGTTCAAAAAAGTCCTTCTGCACTGCTCTAATCTCATGTTGAGCCAAGTCATTTGTCCCTAGGTGGACAATGACATCCAGCTAAGACTCCCGTGCAGCTGTTCTCGTGATCCTGAGGATGCGCTTCCTGTCCCTACAAGCCATGGCACCAGGCAGGCACTTTACTTCAGTTTTCCCTGCTCTCCCCAGTTCTATCCCCTTAATAATTGAGTCCCCCACCAGGAGCTGCTTCCTTTCCTTGTGGCATCCTTTGCCTCCCTCCTGTGGGCCTCCCTTGCAGGTGTCCTCAGCCTCCTTAATCTCCTCCATGGGTGCATCCATAGGGGAGCTGTGCTCCCCAGAATGGTGTATGGATTGTGGAGTGGAACAACTGACTGGGTGTGCCTCTGTTCCACCTTCCTCACCCTCCCTGAGCCCACTGTGGTCCAACTGCTGTGCTTTTTGCAACCTCTGAGGTAGTGGTGGTGGCTCTGGTGCTTCCTGGATGGGGAGTTCCTTCCTACCATCAAGTCTGGCCTGGGGAAGGTTCTTACTGCTGTCCAGTGTGGCTGAAGACGGGCAACTTCCTCCCTCAGGGCAGAGAGTTGTCTGCAAATAGGGCAGCATCTCAGCCTCCAGAAAGACTCCCGGAAGACTGCTGCCCCACAGCCATTACATTGCACTACTCCCCACATGACTATGTACTTTTTTTTGTGTGTGTGTGTGCTTGTGTGTGTGAATGGTTTGTTATATAGAAATATATATATATATTATATAATGTGTATGCGTATATTTTCAGTGCTGTGTGCTAGAGAGGATATGACATTGATATGCACCTTGCACTCTTGAGGAAATGATGTCAGAACCCTAGGTATAAAGGAACTATTTCCAGGAAGGGGTTGGGCCTAAACTGTGCCCTCACAAAACAATCAGCTAAGAGCTCTGACCCACCGCTGCGATGAGTGCCTTCCTGTCTGCAAGATACTATACACAACAATTTGACAGAGAAAATCCCCTGCTAATCAAACAGAGGAAAATCCAGACATCCAAGTCAGACACAGGTAAACCTCCCCAGCCCCAAAACAGCCTGGTGGTTTGTGCTCTGAAAAGCAGTCAGCCCCAAAATAAGTCCGCTGTGCTTTGAACTCTTCCTGCACTGAAAATCTCAAGAATTGTAACAAGACAGTCTTTTCCTGATAATTTTAAATTCCTTCTTTCACCTTTCAGTTAGAAGCAGCCTCCACCTGCAGTATATCTGCTACAAACCACAGACAATTGAAAGGTTCCCCTCCCTCTGTTGTGAGCACAACTCGCTTTCTTGCAAATCCTATGTTCAATATTGCAGCTCCCAACAAGAGATAGTTTGGCTAGGAAAATATTAGTTGTTCTGATGAGTTTGCTATAAACACTTGCTTATAATACTATTCTTCTCAGGTCTGTTACCAAAGCTATTGGCTGAATTAAGTCTCTGTGATGAAATCACTTCCTGAGAAAGTTTGGAATTGCCTTTTAAGGCAAACAAAGATAAACACAGAAAACAGTTTACTGTCTGGGTCAAATACACAACCTGTACCTGCACTTATTTCAGGATTTGTGACAAATGTTTCGCCCAGAGTTTAAAATCTTCCTGCACTGAAAATCTTAAGAATTGTAACAAGACAGTCTTTTCCTGATAATTGTAAATTCCTTCTTTCACCTTTCAGTTAGAAGCAGTCTCCACCTGCAGTATATCTGCTACAAACCACAGACAATTGAAAGGTTCCCCTCCCTCTGTTGTGAGCACAACTCGCTTTCTTGCAAATCCTATGTTCAATATTGCAGCTCCCAACAAGAGATAGTTTGGCTAGGAAAAATATTAGCTGTTCAAGGAAAAGGGTGACAGTGATGCAGTCACTATAAGCTGGTGAGGATGAAGAAGCTAGCCAACAGGGGTGGCAGGGGACCTCCAGTAAAACCAGTTTAGTAGTCAACACAGGTAACATTTATTTAAATGTTTATACCAGGAGCAGGTTTAGCTACCAATAAAGCAAATTACTACAGCAGACATATATGCACATTCAGTCAGTGCAAACAAGTATATTATCACAAATTCATTAACCCATTACTAGCAAGGCAGCAAAAATGAAATTCGACATACCAGAGGGGCTAAACTAAAATAGTGCAAGGGAAATACAATTTAACTAAGCAAACTAGAATGGGCTAGCTAAGCAAAAACAAGGCTAGGAAGGACTAACTAGGCTGATAAAGTACAGCTGTAACATTATACAAGAAAAGAGATTACCGAATGCCAAGTCAAGTAAGCAGGTGATACCACTGCACAAATACAACCGACTGAGTAAGTAGGAAATGAAAATCACACATTGTTGATCTTCCAGAATATCTTCACCATTGATTCACACATATGGGTCTAGGGCCGAAGGCACTAGGACCCCATGCCGAAGTTGTGGTCTTCTAGGGAGGGAACAGAAACCAGGCACTGACGCCACTTGCATGCAGCACGTACCCAAGTTGTGCCGTGTGTCAGTCAATAACCATCCTCAACTCCCTCATGCATCTCAGTTCTGTTCACCTGGAGAGAAACAAAGTGGGAAGAAAACAGAGTACTAGGTGCTTCCTAGCCCAAAAGGGATAGTGAAAGTATACAGCATATAAAATAAACACCAATTATAACCAGGCAACCAATTTAGAGACTAAGGGTTGGAGTTACTAGGTAGTATATGGGTAGGGCGTCTAAAATGGAGCCAGGGCCTCTTACAACTAGCCAGACATAGTACGGATAATGGCAAGTAAAAGGGCGGCAGCCCTGAGCAAATAGCTCTGGGAACAGTAACAAAAAGGGATGTCCAGTTTGGTACCCTCTTGCAAAAGAGGGGAGGAGGAAAAAAAAAAAAGGAAAAATTATATTCGGACTCCCAAAAATAATAGCTCCATTTTACCAGATAAAGCTTGAGTAAACTCACAACCCTGTTCTCTCTATGAAGACTGGAGAGAAAAGGGTCATGAAGAGTATAGGAGTTTCTGGAATAGCAGTCCCAGGGAGTCGAGATGTGGCCATCTCCTCTGGCATGCTCCAGGTGGAGTGGGCAAGGCCCAATGGACAGAAGTGACAAGGGACACCAACCAAAAACTTGCAGCATGACAAAATAACATACTCTGCTTCTCTCTGCAACCACAGGAATGTACCCTGAGTGAAGCCAGTAATAGAGCCAAGCCAGAGTACTGCACCCCTCCACAGACCGCGCATCTGCTCAGTGGAGTTAGACTTGAGTCCATGGCAAATGTCGCATATAGCAACTAACAGGGATATACCCTGGGCAGAGAGAAGGAGGCAGAAAAGTGGGAAAATGGCTGCCTACCTACTCCATGAAAAAAATTAAAAGGCTCTCCTTTTCTGGCTGGAAGGAGAGCCAACAGGCCCCCACTCCTTTTTGCCTGATTTTGCATATCTTTTTTTTTTTTTTTTTTTGTGAGGATCGGCACCAGAATGCCCAACACTTTTTTTTTTAAATAACATAGCCACCCACCATATATGGGCCATGGCAGAAGAGAGAGAAGCAGCAAGTGCTGCCAACATCCACAGGGTGAGCTGCCACAGGCCCTGGCTCTCACATGAGTCGGGGATGGTGGGTGGGCATCTGAATCAATGCAGAAGATATTCTGGAAGATCAACAATTAAGTTGAGAATGTAATTTTCATATCTTCCACAACTCACTCTTCACTGCTGATTAATAAATATTCGTCCATTTTGCCGGGCTAGAGGTGCCAGCTAAGAGAGAGAGGAAGAAGCCACTTCCCAGCCCACGAGAGAGGCACCAGTCGTGAGGACGTCCATCGGCTCTGGGCGGACAAACATGATCAATTTCTGCAACCAATCTGGGGCGGTCCACCACTGGAGAGCGTCACACATCTTCTGGGTTACAGTGATCAACTGGTCGAAATGACCATGGCACTGAGTCCACATGCCGGCTAGCTCCCACTGGAGGGGCGCATGTGCCACCAGGCCCAACGGACAATGGAGGTGCACTCCGCCGTGTAACCCAGAAAGCGCAGAACGTCCCAGGCAGGGTGCAATTGCCCAACCAGAAATTATCGGGTAAAGGAGGAGAGAACCTCTGCCCCATCCGCCGAGAGCCGAGCTCTGCCCCGATGAAGCACATCACCTGAGAATGCACGAGTTCCGACTTGACCTTGTTGATCAACGGGCCGAGTTGGGAGCAGATCTGGAAGTCCAGGTCCCCGGACCTCTCCACCTCTTGCTGGGTGGGACCTGCTAAGAGTCAATCGTTGAGTTAGGGGTAAATTCTGCCTCCCCTCAAACACCTGAGATGGGCTGCCACCACTGCGATGCATTTGGTGAAGACCCATGGGGCCAATGACAGGACGAACGGCATATTCGGAACTCGTATAGGGTCCCTTCGGCTCTGAAGCGGAGGAACCGCCAATGAGACGGACGGATTGGAATGTGAAAGAACGCGTCCTGCAGATCCAGTGAACAGAAGCACATGTTTCTCTCCAAGGATGGTATGATCTGGGACAGAGTGACCATCCAAAAGGTGCGTGATACTGATTCAGGTCGTGCAGATCTAGGATGGGGCTCCATGACTAGAGAGTATGGGATGAAGTTGGAGGGAGGACGATTCAGAGGAAACATGAGGAAGAATTTCTTCATAGAACAGGTGGTGGACAAGTGGAACACCCTGCCAGAGGAAGTGGTGGGGGGCTGAAACAATCACAGGATATAAGAATGCAAGGGATAGACATAAAGGAATTCTGGAGGTCAGGGATAAGGGGCAACAGATTTCTAGAAAAACAAAGGGAATTTACAAGCTCAAATGGGCAGACTGGGTGGGCCGTAGGCCCTTATTTGCCAATACTGTCTATGTATCTATGTAGCTATGAGACGCCAGACCCTCATCTGCTTGGGCACCAGGAAGTACCTGGAGACAAAGCCTGGGTCTGCTGGAGAATCCATCACTGGAGCTACTGCCTCCTTGAGGAGGAGCTGAGCGATGTAATCTCGGAGAGCCGACTGAGTATGTATGGATGGATACTCTTTCCTCCCGAGGGGTGCGGGCTCGGCTTGGAGGGTGCTGCTCAAATTCCAGAGGCAGTACCTGACCAACCAGTTCCAAAACCCACCTGTCCATGGTGATAACGGACCAAGTGGAAAGTGGCGGAGCCAGACCCGCTCGGGAGGAACAAGAGCTGGCATGATGGAAGCGGGGTAGCCAGCCCCCCGCCCCATCACCGAACAGGCTTGGAGGAGGAGGATCCAGGACCTGAACCTTGGCCTCCTTTATGGGCTTGGGCCAGGGGTGCCAAGCTTGAGCCTGCTGCTGCTGTTGCTGCTTCCCTTCTTGAAAGGAGGGTTGCTGTGCCGCAAGGGAAGAGATTGCCGGAAAGGCTTCTTCTTCTGCTGTTTCTTGTTCAAAGAACCTTTAGCAGAAGTAGCATCCAAGGTGGCACTGGACTGCTCAATACACTGAAGGTGACCAGCCACACCTGGGCCAAAAATGTCAGTGCCCAGGAAAGGCACATCAGCTAGTTTGTGCTGAGTATCTGCCAGGAAAAGAGAGTTTCAGCCAAGCCCTGCAACGAGAGGCAAATGCGGCTGCCACTGAGTGGGCACAAGAATCCCCAATGTCCAGGGCTGTCTGAAGCTGCTGTCTGGCAATAGCCCAGCCCTGATCCCAGACCAGCTTGACTGTGGTCTGCATGTCTGCAGGGAGGTGTGGGAGAACTTCATCCAAAGACCCCAAGAGGACATGGGAGAAGTGCACCATGATGACAGCCGAACTTGCTAAGGAAGGCCTAAAGATGAGGCCCCATAGACCTTATGAGCCGAGTTTGGATTCTTTTTCAGGAGGTCGGTCAGTGTCGGCAAAACTGCCAGTACGCCTGAACACAGAAGTGGTCACCAGGCTCTTGGCCGAAGGGTGCTCTTTGTACCCCGCAAGGGACTCCATGGGCACCGCATACTTGTGGGCCATGCTGGCAGACGGAGCTGGACAGGAGGCAGGGTGCTGTCAAAGTTCCAAGGCCGGGCTAACTATGGTCTTGGCCACAGGAAAGGCCTCCGTTGGGGTATCCCCTCGCTTGAGGATGTCCGTGAGAGGGTACTCCGCCTTTTTCTGGATAGGTTTCACGGACACCCCTGTAAACTCAGAGATGAGGTGAAGAATGCCCAAAAGGATGAAGGACCTGCCTCGTCTCTATCCCACCAGCCAATTTGTTATCCACGGGATGAGATTGCAGGCTAGTCTCATCCAAATCCGAGTAATCCAGATACAATGGTTGACCACCCAGGTCACCTTCGACCCGCGGAGAGCGGTCCGGGATGACAGTGACCGAAAGATGCCGGGGAAGCCCCGTGTCTGACCTATCTTCCTTAGAAGAAGCCCCTTCCACAGGCTGTTTGGGCGATGGTTCCACCACGATTGGTGGAGACACCGGTTTAGGCCGAACCGGAAGTTTTACCAGCTCCACGGGCGGGGGAGCAGACTTAATTAGCTCCGAAGGAGTCGGTTTTGGCCTGGGAGGCAAAAGCTAAGTAACAGCCAGGGTAGAAGCCAGGATCGGCTTGTGCCCGGACAAAAATCAGCTGTTGCCACATCAGGGCCTCACAGCGCCAATGGAGTTTCCGCCGGGGCCTCTCCTCATCTGAGGACAACCGATGTGCTGCCTCTGTTTTAAGCACCTGTGGCTCTTCCTCGGGCTGTCCGTCAAGGGGGTCCTGGACCTCGACTGAGATAAGATGGGCTGATTCAGTTGCTCGGGAGACACCGGTGGGACCGGAGATTTCCCAGAGTCGAGGACCACTTCCTCAATGGGATTCCCAGCGGGCTGGGTCTCCTCTTCAGGGAAAGAAAGGACTGGAGTCCAATTGAGAGAATCGTCGACCGGAGTCTACGACAATAGGTTGATCGGGTCGAGGATTATTTCAACCTCGATTGACACTTTGGTCGACTGGCTGGGCAACCGAAAGCCGAGAAGCGGCGAAAGGCAATTCGACGAAATCGAGACTGCCAGTCCCTGGGACAGAGATTTCTCCAGATCCCAAGAATGCCTTTGCCAAGACGAAGACGTTCCCAGGTCCTTTTCCCACTTATGGGACCGAGAGGAGTGCGTGCCCGCAGGACCCTCTCCCTTAGTTGGGACAGACTAGTGCAACTCTCAGAAGGAACCCGAGAAGGTGGAGCATAGGTTGAGCGGAATGAAGAAGCTCCAAGAGGAAGATTCCCGGGCATGAGCCACTTCCTCCTTGAAGGCTTGCATGTGTTCCAATTGCTCGGCGGATCCCGCGGCAACCACCCACCGAGCCTCCTTTGATTTCACCGGAGGGTTCAGTTTTTCCGGCCTCCCCAGCTTCAGGCATGCGAGACAGTCGTCAAGGACATCAGGGTGAAATGCAAGACAAAAAAAAAAAAAATACATCGCACATCGAGGTGTCATGGGCATATTCAAGCAACAGACACATGCGTGTGGGGATCGGTGTATATTTTCTGGTCAGCATTTAACACCGGGCGTAAACTGGGGAAAACTTCCACAATTCTTCCATAATCTAAGATAAGCAGTCACGATCGCTAATGCGAATTAGATTAATTTTTGGAATAAACAAAGGTTTTCAAGCCAGGGCCTACAAAAAGGAGGCAACCTGAAATCTTCCAGTGGAAAGGACGATCTGGCGTCATGGGCCAGAGTATAAGGTTATACCACCCGTGTGGGTGGAAGGAGCTAGCTTGAAGACTTCCGTTGATCCTTAAATGGGAAAGGGACATGCCAAGAAGTACATAGATACATAGACAGTGTCGGCAGATAAGGGCCTATGGCCCACCCAGTCTGCCCATTTGAGCTTGTAAGTTCAGTTTGTTTTCCTAGAAGTCTGTTGCCCCTTACCCTGACCTCCAGAATTCCTTTATGTCTATCCCATGCATTCTTAAATCCGTAATTGTTTTCAGACCCCCTACTTCCTCTGGCAGGCGCATTCCACTTGTCCACCACCGTTCTGTGAAGAAATTCTTTCTCTCATGTTTCCTCTGAATCGTCCTCCTCCAACTTCATCCCATGCCTCTAGTCCTGGAACATCTTTTCGCTTAAAAATAGTGTTTTCCTGCACCCTGTTCCTCCCTGTAAGATACTTGTATGTCTCTATCATATCCCCTCTCTCCCTCTCTCCTCCAGGGAGTACATGTTCAGTTCCTTCAACCTGTCTTCATAGGACTTGTGATGCAATCCATGCACCATCTTTGTTGCCCTCCTCTGAACCTTCTCTACCCTGTCTATGTCCTTACATAGGTATGGTCTCCAGAACTGTACACTGTACTCCAGGTGGGGCCTCACTAGTGTCTTGTATAGCGGAATTATGACCTCCTTTCCTGCTGGTGATGCCCCTGCCTATACATCCCAGCATCCTATTTGCTTTACCTGCTGCCTTGTCACACTGTTTCCCTACCTTGAGGTCATCAGAGATGATAACTCCAAGATCCCTTTCCTGCTTGGTGCATGCTATATCCTCACCCCCCAACTGATATATTGTGCCAGGGTTTTTGTGCCCCATATGCATTATCTTGCACTTCTTTGCATTGAATTTCAACTGCCATACCTCTGACCATTCTTCAAGTTTCTGCAGGTCGCTTCTCATTCCGTCTACACCCTCTGGTGTGTCTACTCTGTTACAGAGCTTTGTGTCATCAGCGAACAGTGAAATTCTGCCTTCTAGGTTCTGCGCAATGTCACTGATGAAGATGTTGAATAGGGCCGGTCCCAGCACTGATCCCTGTGGTACCCCACTGGTCACTCTTCCCTCTGTGGAGTGACAGCTATTTGCCACCACCCTCTGTGTTCTGCCACCCAGCCAGTTACCTACCCACCACACTACTGTCCTGCCCACACCCATATTCCCCAGTTGTGTAATAGTCTTCTGTGGCACAGTGTCAAAGGCCTTGCTGAATCCAGATAGGCCATGTCCACTGCCCTCCCTGATCCACCTCCCTAGTCACCCAGTCAAAAATTCAAGCAGGTTGGTCTGACATGACCTTCCCTGGTGAAACCATGCTGCCTTGGGTCCTGTAGTCCATTGACAACCAGATGTTCCACCAATCTCTCCTTCAGTAGTGCTTCCATGATCTTCCCCACTACCGAGGTGAGGCTGACTGGTCTGTAGTTCCCTGCTTCCTCTTTGTTCCCACTTTTGTATAAGGGACTACATCTGCTGTCCTCCAGTCTTTGGGTACCTCCCTGTTTCCAGTGATCGGCTAAACAGGATAGCCAGAGGTTCAGCCACCACCTCTCTTAGTTCTTCAAGGACCCTAGGTGCACCCATCTGGCCCCATTAGCTTTATCAACTCTTATTACTTCCAGTTCCTTCAGGACCCCTTCTAATGTAAAGGGACTTGTGTCCATTTCTGCACCATTCTCACCCCTTGTACTCCCTTCAGACCCATTACCCTCCTCTTCCTCAGTAAAGACTGAGCAGAAATACCTGTTCAATAAGTCAGCTTTACTGTTGGCATCCTCCACGCGGCCCCCATCCTCCCCCTTCAGTCTCACTATCCCTCCCTTTGTCTTTCTTGTGGATGAACAACATATCCACGATCCTAGAACAGCAATATCGCAGTAAAAGTTCAACGATGGCTGAACTGAGGTTCTGCTCTCAACAGAACTGGAGTGTGAGAGGGAGTAGACAACGGTTATTGGCTGGCACACAGCCCCACGAGTGTATGTGCTGCACACAAGCAGCATCATGGCCAATGACTGCTCTCTCCCTAGAAGAAAAAAGCTCCCGTGGGGTCCTGTCGCCTCCAGCCCTAGACCCACATGTATGAATGAATGGTGAAGACTGATTCATGGAAGATCATGTCTTGCATCAAAAGATACAGCAGGGAATTTGGAGATCTTGGTTGTGGGCTGTAGTGGACGGACAGAGAGGTAACATATGTCCTGGTGGTGCAAGGCAGTGGGTTACAGTCCCAATGGGGTGGGAGTCTCCACCAGCTCAGTGACTAATGACTACTGGCTGGTTATCCCCAAATCAGAGTGCTACAGTCATGCAGGGAGGAGCCTGTAGAATCTTGAAAGCATGCGGGGAGGAGCCTGCAGACAAAGGTCCTAGCAGAGGTCCTGCAGGTCAGAGTCTTACTAATGTAGCCCACAGACTGGAGTACTAGAGGCAGACAGGGGTCTTTGTGGGATACACAGTTCTAGGTCTCATTAGCAAGAAGACTAGTTCGCAGGTTGGAGTTCAAGTGGCAAACGGAGCTTATGTATATCTGCTTGATTGGTAGACCAGTGCATCCCAGCAAGCAATATTCCCCCCAGTCCTGCGTCAAGTCCTCAAGTAAATCTCAACATTGCACTAGCTGCCCAAATGCCAGATGAGAATACACAAGTCCCAGTCCAGATCAGTAAGGTCAACGGGAGGACATTACATACAAACACAGCTGTGTAAAAAGTTGTCACAAGCAGGAATCTGATTACTAAAAAATTTTGCAGACAATCACCCTGCTCAGATTATTTTGCAAGAATGTTCACGGCAATAATGTGGATCTTCACAAGATAAAAGAGTTCGACTGATGTAGCTTATTTTCCACGTTTTGTTTCAAAATTCTTGTTTAAGTACTTAAAATGTGAACTGGAAACCCTTCTGCGCATTTCTTGATACTCAATTTAGAAATAAATAAGAGTTTAGGCTAGAAAGTATGACCTGAATAAATTTCAGCCTCAAAAAAACCCAAATTAGATTTTTTCCCCTCCTCTGGGCAGTTCTCAGTTTCACAGTAATTCTTTAAATTTATGTAATCTCTCACGAAATGCAATATAGATTTTCCTGGTTCAGGTAGATTAGGTAAATCAGAATCTAGAATTGCTTCATCATCTGATTACTGAAACTCCCCTCTGACATTCTCACCGTGTTGCAACAGTCAGGGCTCGAACTTATGAAAGTTTTATTTCAAGTGGAACTGTCACAACTTCCCTGGTTTTATGAACCTTTTTATAAAACACAGCAATCTGCACAAAGGACACTACTACTGTGTGGTCAAGGCATAGGACAGGAAAGGAGGAAAAAGGGAAAAATTGTTTAGCCAGGAAAGGCACACTAAGCCAGAGCTTGTTTCCAGGTGTGACCTGGGAGCACAAGGAAGTTAAGTGACTTGCTCAGGGTCATACAGTATGCAAGTGGGAGCTGATGGGATTCAAACCCAGGTCTCCAGGTTTGCAGTTCAGTGCTCTTAACCACTACGCTATATTCCTCATAGGTCAGGCAGAGGCATAGGTCAGGAAGCATAGGCAAACCAGGTGAAGTCATAAAATTTGCAATTGTCAGTTAGCAGTTATCTATATTCAAAAGGGAAGAAAAGCATAGCAGTATCCAAATGTTTATATACCAACACTGCTGCTCTCTTTCTATACACATCCCTCTTGTTTTCCATCTCCCTCATCTCTATTTCTTCTCCCCCACTGTGCCACTGTAAGGGATCCAACTAGTGCAACAGTTCTCAAACTTTGTCATAGTGAGCCTCCCCTAAGCCATGGAAAAGATCCTGAGCCTCTCCCAAAATTCTGAAATATTTTTGGGCCTCCCCATAGGAAAAATAGCTGGCTCTCATGTTATTAAGCTTATTATAACCCCCCCAATCAGGACAACCTACTTGCTCCAATATTTTGACTCTCGAACCATTGTTACCCCTTACTGCCATACCTTCATGAGTCAGACTGCTTTTTCTGTTTCCTCTATCTGGAATAACCTTCCTGCTGACCTCTGCCTCTCCCACTCACTCTGCTCTTAAGCAGCTTCTCAGGGATCATTTTGCTTCCTCCTGCTCTTATTCCTAGTACCTTTATGGTTAACTCTTGTATTTGAACAGTTCTGCTGCCAGTCTAATTGATCACGTGTTCCTCGCATTGTTAGTTTATTGTTCTTAATTTGTTTGCACTTTATTCACTTTGTATTGCTCGAGTGTTTTGCAGTAACATTTTGAATTGTATTCTCTCACTACCCTTCCTGGGTACACCTGATATAAGCCATGGCTCAGTGTACAGTACCTTCCTGGTCACAGACTTGTGAATAAATACATAAATTCACCTACTATTATCCTCTTTGTTTGCCTTATCCCTTCGCACAAACTCTATAAAGTTCAAAAGTGAAATATAATACTTTTTCAAGAGTTGCTTGAGCCTCCCCTTGAACGGGCTGGGGCCTCCCCAAGGAGGCTGGCCTCACCATTTGAGAACCCCTAAACTAGTGGCATCAGTTGCAGTCATTTCCTGGCATGTGTTAATTGACGCTGCTATTTGTACTGAGCTGCTACTTCAAGGAAACCTTAGCACACTGAAGAGTTACTCCAGTTTCATCAAAGCAGCAGACCACCATGGAGTGAGGGGGGGATGGGGGGACCAGCAGCCGACTAAATCGGTCACATGCTAGAGAGCTCCTCATTCTTCAAAAAAAAAAAAAAAAATGGCAAAACTCGTATTATTTTTTAGCCCACGCCTTAAATAACTGCATAGATTTACAGCATAGATTTTTTTTGTTTCTTTCTCTGTTTTTTTACCTCATTGGTCTTTTTTTTTGCTTATGGTTTCCCCCCTTCCAGCCAGCCCTCACAGTCCCCACCCCGGCTACAGCCAGAGCTTGAACCCCCTCACTCCCTAGCCACTCGGTCACATCACAGTGGGTACTTACCCCACCACTGCTGAGACCCAGGTGGCTGGGCTTGGAGGAGGTAACTTAGGAGCATCCGTGGCGGTGCCGACCTTCAAGCGTGCCAGAAGATTAGTTACATTTCCCTGTCCCATGGCACGGACGTGCAAAGCATCAAGGACACTGCATGCACCACATGCCCAACACTGTCCGTGTCATCCCACTGCAGACCGCCGCATGCACCGACCCCCAGCTACCACCACAAGCCAGCACAGTCACGGTTCTCCCAACACACCCTCCCCAGAGGAGAGCAGTCCCTAGGACGCTCAATCTTCCTCCCACCCCAGCTGACCCTCCAACACCCGAGGTCACTCCCAACCCTGGGTCGTCGGCGTGGCATGAGGTGTGGAGTCCAGCGCCTCAACCCTGAGCTCCACCGGGCAGGCTTTAGAGCACAGATTTGTAACAGCTCCTCACCCTAAAATCTGCGACTGGAGACATAGGAAACCCTCGTAAAGCTGGGCAACAGGATTCCAGCAAACGGAAACACAGAAAGCAGCATCATGGTATGGCATCCAGCAGCCTCGTGGTTGGAACAAGCTGAGATTCTGAACCCACAAATAGTGTAGTTCTCCGTGCGGTTCAAGCTCTCGACTGCTCCGTTAAAGCCCTAGATATAAAAATGGACTTGTTTACAAATTCAGTAGCTTCGTTGGAAACCAAAATGGAAACTATTGCTGTGGAAGCCCGTTCAGCAAAGAAGTCAGTGAACAGAACTTCCACGGAGACTGCAGGGCTAGTTTCCGAATTAAACTGCTCCACTTAATACTGGAACATCTAGAAAACAGAGCCCGCTTAGCCCATGTTTGTTTGCTGGGGATCCCCAAGGGCTTGGAGGGAGATGATCTACTCCTATCTATTATTGCAACGTGTGCTGGAGTTTACTATCCTGGATTACATTGCTAAGGTCTACAGAATTACACCCAGGAGACCACCTCAGAAATCGGATCTCCCCTGTGCTATTTCGATATCTACAGTTGGTCAACACATAAGGGATCAGATATTACAGCTGGTGAAAATGAAGACTTAAGTTTCGTCACTCGGCAGCGCCAAAAGGCATTTGATGCAGTGAACTAAAATCGTTGGGAGTAAACCACACACTTTTGCTACCTGCGAAACTCAGAATTATGCAGGTAAAACCTTCATTTTTTTTTCTGATCCTACAGAGGCAGAAAAACATCTTTATGAGTGGGACTGCAGCCCCTGAGGAGCTCGCAGAGAGCTGAACTGTTTGTGTCTTTCTTCTTCTGGGTATGGGTTGACACCCTGCTTGGCTCACTAAGAGTTTGTGCAGGAGTTATACACACTGCATACTGTTTTTTGTTTTTATGACACACCTCAGCCCTCCTCACCTCGCCCACCCCATTCCCCGGGACCTCACTCACCTCCATCAGCACTCATCCTAGATTGCCCCACAGGGCCACTGGGAGGGTCCCCTTCGTACCCCTCCAAGCGGTGCCACGTCAGGTAGTCCAGCGGTTGCGACAGTCCTTGGGCTGGGCATCGTGGGGGGGGGGAGAGAGTGTTTCAGCGATCGGTCTCGGTGTCTCTTTTTTGTCCCTCTGTGGTGGGAGGTGTGGCGTGCAATGACGTGGGGCGCATATGCCCACGTCTGGCACACCTCCTGGAACTGCAAAGCCTCACCTGCGCTGACCCCCAGCCTCTGCTAGGAGTCAGTTGCAGCCCGAGTGCTTCCTCACCCTACCCCCAGAGGACAGCAGTCCACTGGATCGACCCTGACCCTCCAACCCTGAGCTCGCGATTCAACTTTGGGTCGCGAAGGCGTCACGAAGTGGAAATCCAACCACTGCGCCAGCCATTACACACTGCACACTGTTTAGTTTACCACTTAAACTACAGTGATGGGAGGTGTGATGTACAATGACATAGGGGCGTATGTCAGCGCTATTTTCAATGTTTTCAGTTGGCTTTAGGCTGTTTTAGGTCGGAGAGTGAACTTGATGGCATGCTACTCTTACTGTTTTAATTACTGCATTGCTATGGTTTACATGCACTTTATACAAGTCATTTTGTTTGACTTATTGGGGTTGACACCCTGGGACTTCTCGGACATTTCTTTTTGAGGTAATATAGTCCATGGTCATGGCTGTAAAGGCATTTGATGTTTTTACTTACTTAATCTGTTAAAGTCAGTTGAACTTCCCCTTCCATGATGAAACAACGGGAGATAAGATAAACAGATATACAGATACTGTCAGCAGATAAGGGCCGCCAGGCCCATCCAGTCTGCTCGTTTATGCTACCAAACGAAGCAGCCAGTGACCCTATCTGGTCATTGGCTTTAGCTTTTTCTTCCTATCTCTAATATTCCTTTATTCCTGTCCCATGCATGTCTGAAAGCTGTCACCGTAAGGGCGGCCACCACTTCCTGGGGCAGGCTTATTCCATGTACCCACCACCCTCTCCATAAAAAAAACTTCCCGACATTTCCCCTTATGCGGCCGCTCATCGGTCTCATGACATGTCCTCTTGTTGTGGCACAACTATTAAACTAGAATATGTTGTTCTTTCACCTTGTTTATGCCCTTGAGGTATTTGAACGTTTCTATCATGTCACTTCTCTCCCTCCTTTGCTCCAGCATGAACAAATTAAGATCTCAGACGCTTTCTTCGTAAGGCTTGTGATGTAGACCTTTCACCATTTTGGGCGCCCTCCTCTGCACCATCTCTATTTTGTTAATGTCCTTATGAAGGTGTGGCCTCCAGAACTGGACACATTACTCAAGGTGAGGCCTCACCAGGGTCTTATACAGTGGAACTATTACTTCCCTCCTTCGGCTTGTAATTCCCCTTCCAATACACCCCAACATCCAAGTGGCCTTCCCCACTGCCTTGGTTGTCCGTCTTGTGGCCTTCAGGTAATCTGTGATTATGACCCCCAAGTCCCTCTCCTCCTTAATAATTGCCAACAGCTCTCTCCCCCCCAACCTGTAGCTTGCTCCAGGGTTCCAGTTCCCCACGTGCATGATTTTGCACTTTTTAATAAAATTAGCCTGTTTTAAAACTGTTTCTGTATCCATTTCTATGACCTGGAATCAAGTGTTATATTTATGTCAGCTTCTGATAGAATGCACAAATAAAAAGTATTAAAAAAAAGCAGCATGACCGGCCCAGTAGCGTGGAGGGCTGAGGCATCATGCCTTACCTCCTGCCACGTCGGCGACCCGTGTACACAGTGCAAGCGAGTTGCTGGGGGTCAGCGAGGATTCAGCATCCGGAAGACAGCTCTCCACTCCAGAGGAGGGGTGGGACTGGAGATCGGTGCATGCTTCACCCCTAATAGCAGCTGGAAGCCAGCACACAGATCCCATAAGAGGGGCAGAGACTAAGCAGATGCCCTGGAAGCTAAGTCATGGAAGTCGGCGTGGTCTGTGCCACTGATGTCACTGCATGCTAAGTCCCACATTCAGGGACTGGCAGAAAACTGGAGGCAGAAAACACCATGGACTGGCAGGATGATCCCAGCCCTCCGCAGGTGCCACCAAGACAGCTGGCACCTCAATCCAGAGGCGAGTACCAGTGGATGCCAGGGCTGGGGGTCTGGCGAGGAGAGAAAGAAATGAGGGAAAAAAAAAGGCAGCAGCTCACACCAGTAACGGTACCTTGATAGAAAGCACAGACTAATTTAACTGACGATGCAACAGGATCATAGTGGCTTCACAGGGGTGGGGCTACAAACAAAGCAAGAGATCTAGAAAGAGAAAAGTTAATAAGTAGATATGAACTGGAAATGCAATGGGCTTCCCATCTTCTTTAAAGATAGTTGCTGGGCCAGCCCAGTGACGTAGAGGAATGAGGTGCGGGCGTCTTACCTAGACCCACGCCGGCGACCTGGGTTTGGGAACAGACTCGGGATGCCGAGGGCTGGCAGGGGCAGGAGAGGATTGAGCATCCATAGGGACTGCTCTCTCTCCTCTCCTCTCCTAGGGGTGGGTTAGGGAGGAGTCGGTTGGCAGCGGCCTCTGGTGGAGACCAGGAGCACTGCACGACAGAGTAGGAAGGACGTCCACAACAGAAAATGTGAAAATGCTCCATGTTACACTGGATGACGGCTGCCTGGCTCTCTGAGGCCGTCAATGACCCTGAAGCCTTCCGCCTCAGTGCACCCCGGGGCCAAGATGTTGCGCTGGTCTGTGACCCCCCCTGGCTTGTGCCTTTCCCCCTCGGAGGAGGGGGACCCACCCAGTGAAGGGTTACACCGGGTTACCCTGGGGTGGCTGCCATTTGACCCCAGAGGCCGGGGGGACAGGATGGGACAGAAGCAGCTTTGGCTCACCTGAAGGAGAAGCTAACATGGTTGCAAGCTGGGGTGAAAATAAATAATACAAAAAAATAAAGATAGTTGCAAATATAAAGTACTTAACTTTGTTGCAAACATCAAATGTCCCCACCACCACTCCACTGCCCTAGAGCTTTTTCTCCCTTGACTTCAGGAATAGGGATATACCATGGCCCCAGGGATAAACCATGTTCAGGCCTGGTGTTCACTCATTCACTGGGTCCAGCTGCCACCCGAAAACTCCCACAATTCCCACGACTTCCACTCCATGGGTAGGGCCTCCTTGTCAAGGCAGTCCAACAGGTGAACAGGAACCACTGTTGTGCAGCTAGGTATCAGGACAGCCAGGAACATGGGCCATCATTGTAACAGTTTATAGGATTCTATCCCATTTTCCACCCCCATCCTCCCTCCTCCCCTGACATGGGAGGAGCCCATTGATGGCTGCGGATGCACGCAGTGACGTCTGTGGAGGCAGCATGCTACCCTGACCTGCCATAGGAGGCACTGCAGCACCAGGTGCCTGGCACTTTCCTTCTCGACTGCAACGTAGTGCACAGCAGCAGCTGTGGCCGTCTGGCCTGCCTCCCGACGCGGCCACTCGAGTTTGCTTCTGAACTCAGTTCACCTGGCACAGCAGCAAGCTGGTAAACTGGGGCAGCTGACAAATCTCAAAAGTTAGAAATAAATAAATAAATAAATAATGTTGAGATTCACTCTTATAGGTTTTGTCACTGCTGCTTCTGCCCTGAGCCACAACACTGTGTGAAAAGCAGCATGAAGTCATTTTAGTCGCAGCGGTTTTCCTCCTGTTAAAACTAGGAAAACTGGGTTCATTAGTATGAACATTAATTCTGCCGCTATAAATTTCTTATCTCATTACTTTACTAAACACATGTTTCTAATGGGCCGGGAAAAGCTAATTAGAAACTAAAATGACAAAATATTTTAGCTTGCTCAGCTCCACAAACTTGAAATGACCCACAAAACAAAAACAGCACACAGATCAGCACCAAGAACCCCCAGTCACTGTCTAGGGCCCACATATACTTACACCCAAGCTGCATGACTTGCCCTCGATAAAAACATCCCAGGGCATGAGGGCAGGCATAGTCACGGGCTTTGTGCACAGCTGTGGAACTAGAGGACCAGGACTCTCAGATTAGGTGGCCCACCTTTATATCTCATACATGGCTTGCACTGAGAGGGCCCTGATAAAGCCCACTCACAGTGACAATTAAAATTTTCCCCACACTGGCATTAAGGACAACAGTGGGCAGTTGAGTGCCAGACTAAAACTGCCCTTGATGTTGGCCAGCGCAGAGCAGTAACTCGCACCCCCATCCCCCAGTGGCTGGCATGCCTGGGTCCAGGCAGATTCAATATATGAACAACACTGGCAGGGAACAGAGACAGATTGACTCACTGGGTTAAGACTCCCCCAAACACACAATTGTGGTAAGTAGGCCAGGGCTGGAGAACTTCCCAGATACAGGGATTCAGCCAGAAAAGTCCCCACAACTTAGCCTAGCCTGGGCACACTGGATTGATCCGAGTGTGCCCAGACTAACTTGCCCCTGATGGTAGAAGTGGGAACAGTCCCTCCACCCCAAACGTGACGGCTAGCCTACAGTTAGAGCACTGCAGGCACACTGACTTCGCCTCCCCCTCCCCCCATGTCGCAGAACCCAACCGGAGCACTTCTTTACACTTCTGCAGTCACCCCCACACACACAACACGCAATGAACTCTGCAGGGTTGTGCAGCCGCAGTGTTCCTTTTTTGAAAATATAATTTTTATTGAACTTTTTCACAACTTATCACAGTTACAGTTCCTTTGATCGTAAAAAACAAGACTAGCTTTGCTTATATTGACAGAGATATACATTACTTAACATTTCATCACCGAAGGTAGCAAGTGTCTAGTATTAGACAAACCAAAGATAATAGACAAAAAACCCTTTCATTCTTTATAGTGTATTATTATCCTGGTGTTAGACCCAGCTTAGGAACTAGTATTTTCCTCTCTGACCCTTCACCACAGGGCACCTGACCCACTTCCTCTTGCTCTTGCTGTTCTATACAGTAGCGACACCTTTTTACGTGCGCGTCCCAGGATATTGTAGCGCTGTAAAAGTAAGTGAGGGGGGTCCTTGGGAACCTCCTGGATTACGGTTCTACATTCTAAGGGACAAATGTCGGGTCTTTAGCCATGATATACATGAGCCACCTATTCCACTTTATTCAGCATCTTGCTGCTTTATCATTCAGTGAGTAGGTGATCTTTTCAGATTTGTAGATGCCACTTACTACACCCCTCCACGATTCTATTGAAAGAATCATGCTTGTAAGACAGCATTTAGTTATTGGTTTTTTGGCTGCAAGTGAAAAAATTCCCAACAACTGGGCCTATAGGGGCCCCTTAAATCTTGGAAGAAGACATGTAAAAGAAATAGCTTCCCTGTCCAAGGGATCCCAGGGCCCCAGATTTCCTCCAGCTCCCCGTGAAGGGAGTTTTTAAATGGTTGCAGTTTAGGGCACAGCCAGAACACGCGAGTGATGTGCGTTTATCTCTCCACATAGATGCCAGCAGGCAGCTAGCGAGGCTCCACTGAAGTGTGAAGTAATTAAGGGGGTTCGAAAATACCTAGTGAGAAGCTGCCAAGAAAAATCCTGCCATGCATGTGAGCTGGTCAGTTTAGAGGTAGTACAGCAAATGACATCCCAAGTTTCCTTGGTTAGGCAGGATCCCATCTCTGAATTCCACTTTTCCATTATACGGTATGCATTTTCTCCTAAAGTAATCCCCAATTATTTACATGACTGATATGGCATGTGCCAGACTACTAGTCCGGAGCACCTGCAACATCAGTCCCACCAGATGTGGGTACCCTTCTGGGCTGCCTACTCCGAGTGGGCGTGAATTGTAATAATGCCGAATTTGCATATGTCGGAAGAAATCAGACTGTCGCAGTCTGAACTCTCTCTGGATCTCAGCAAAGGTTTTAAATTGTGAGCCCCTGAAAAACTGTGTCAGGCTGTTTAAATGAAAGCGTCTCCAATCCCTGAAGGTGTGATCAATCCGAATGGGTGGGAAGTTTTCTAACAGGTTTATCAGGGTTAATAAAGATAAGTACATGGTAAGTTTTTAATTTTTTATTTTTAGTTTTTGTTGACCAGGTAAGTGCACTAGACAAATCCTGCCTATTTTCAGGCACAACCCGGGGGAGAGGGGATACAGACGAATGCCAACTGACCTTGAACCCGATTAAGCTGTTGGTGGTATTTTTTAGTGAATGAGGGAAATTTGGCCAGGACACTGGGGAAATTCCTCTACTCTTTTCGTTAAGTGCCATGGGATCTTTAACATCCACCTGAACTACCACCAATCCAGGCAGATGGGACCTCAGTTTAATGTCTCATCCGAAAGACAGCACCTCAGAAGTGCAGCACCCCTCTCATGCTGCACTACAGTGTCACTACTGGGATATTAACCCAAGTGTCAGATGTGGGAACTGAACCCACAGCCCTCTGATCGCCCGGTATCAAAGGCAAGTTGCAAGGTTTTACTTATAGTATGCAGGCTTGGATTTGGTGGCGGACTCATGGGTTTCTGATGCTACTTTTGGGGGTGGAGGGGTTCGGTAAAATAGTGCTTGTTCCCACTCAGTGCTAGGGAGGAGGTCCTCCTCTATCTCTTTCCACTTGGCTTTAGTGGTGGCTGTGCCTCGTCGAATCAGGAAGGTTATATGAGAGGTCCTATAGTACAATTTAAAGTTGGGGAGTGCCAGGCCACCCTGTGCCCTGGGTAGAGTGAGGGTTTTAAGCTCGACTCTAGGCCACTTTCCGGACCATATAAACTTGGAAATAACCGAATTCCACTTTCGAAACAGCTTTATCGGAAGGCTAGCCAGAACATTCTGAAAAAGATACAAGGCCCTCAGAAGCAGAACTATCCTTATCACCTCTACCCTTTGTATCAAGTTTAATAGGAAGAGGTCCCATCTCTCCAGATACTGCTTCATCTGTTTCAAAAATGGGTCATAATTCTGGCTAACTGTATATTCGGCCTTATGGGCCAGGTATATGCCCAAGTATTTTAATTTATCTAGCTTCCATCTGAATGGGTATCTTTTCTTGAACCACCCCGGGGGATCAAAATGGAAAACCACGGCATTAGTCTTGCTCATATTAAGCCTATAGCCTGAGCATGAACCGAACTCCTCCAGCAGACCAAACACTGCTGGAATAGATTCTGTGGGGTTGAAGAGGAAGAGAAGAACATTGTCTGCATACATGGCAATGCGGTGCTCTGTGTCCTCTATCTTCACGCCCATGATTCCCAGGGTCATTCTTATTGTCTGAGCCTACGGTTCAATAAAAACATCAAAAAGGCCAGGCGACAGGGGGCAGCCCTGCCTCGTGCCCCTTTTCAGGGTAAAGTAATCCGAGTGATGCACGGACACTCTAAAACACTAAGCCTTTTGTGTCTTCGATCGGGCTGTCGCTGCTGCCAATTCTGCAGGGGAGACTGGAGTTACTAGGGAGGCCTTCTTGTCTTCCTCAGGCTTAGGTATAAGAGAAATGGTAGCATATGCCCAGTCGTGCTGTGTGTTTTATTAGATGTCCCCTAAGGACTGCTTTCAGGGTGTCCCACTGCATGCTTGCTATACTATCCGGATGCGAGTTATCCTTTATTATCTCCTCTATTCTCTCCCTGAGGAATTCCCTAAATGGTTCGCTTTTGAGGTGAACCGGGTTAAACCTCCACCGAGTACGGCGCCTCTCTGCCCCCCAGCACCAGGTGGTGGTCAATGGGGCATGGTCTACATGTGCTATTGTGCCCAATTTATCTAGGTTTTCTTTTTGTGTACAACAGTGGTCTATACGGGTATAGGTACCATGAGCAGCAGAGCATGGGCAGACTGGATGGGCCTTGTGGTCCTTATCTGCCATCAACTTCTATGTTTCTATATAGCCCCTGGCTCCGGGGTGCAGAGACCACCATGCATCAATCCATCCCATCTCCTGGGAGCAGCATGAGAATTTATGAGGGCCTGGTTGTTTACTTCCTAACCTTGTGGTGTCCAAGGAGGGAGGGCTATATTGAAGTCACCTGCCAAGAACAAGGTCCCCCTGGTCATAGTGACCACCTTGTTCAGTAGGAACCTAATGGTAGGGGTGTTTGCCCCCAGAAGGAGGTAAACATTCACCAGTGTGACCTCTTGGTCCTGCAGCCATCCCTGTGCGATGATCAGCCTCCCCTCTGGGTCTGCCCATTCTTTAACTAACCTGAATAGGGTGTGGGTTGAAATCAGAATGGCTATGCCTCTTCTTACCTCAGTCCCCATAGCTGAAGAAAAAACCTGGGAGAAACCCCTTCCCTTCAATTTGTTATGCTCCGTTTGGGTCACACGTGTTTCTTGGATATATACGACCTCTGCCTTGGATTTTTTCCAAAGGCCCAAAAACCTAGTGCATTTTATGGGACTTCCCAGACTATTAACATTCAATGAATACACAGTTATATGCTGGTTATACATTTTTAAAATTACTTAAGTTATCTGTAATTCTATCTCCTTCAGATAGCTCACTTCCAAACCTTCTCTCGGTCTCGTATAATAGGAATCTGTGACCATCCGCACATCTTTTGATACACAAACTCTGTAGTGTATGAAGCTATTGCCTTTTGGTGAGTATCCTGTCGAAACAGAACTATAAAGGGAACTTGATCACTAACCCTGTGACCATTTAGGAAAACTAGTCGGGAGTGAGTCTCCCGGTTCCCATGGGACCAGATAACTATCTGGGCCAACATAACTAATCGGGTCAGCCATCGCAGAGTAGTACTTCCATCATGTCGGTCATATGTCATGCCCACGGTGTGTATTTGTGACACTCACCTGTGCTCCCATTAGTGTTGAGAGCGTTTGACACCACTGGTGTCAATAGGGGGTGAGGCGAGGGGGTGTTTGGGACGTCACTAATGTCCCCGATCTTCCCCTCTGGTTGTTTCAATTGTTGGAGAGGTACGGATTGGGGAGGTTACAGGCAGGAGGAGGGGGAGAAAGAAACCCAACCCCTACCTGGTCCCGATTCCGCCACTTCCTGTGGGGTCAAACCCCATGTGTTGCAGGAACATGGACTGTTAGTGAGAGGGACTAGGGTGTGCAGGATCGTTGGGGGGAGCCATGACTGCAGCCCACAAATGAAACCGTCCTGCAATATCAGTTGTATTAAAGCAGCCCAGCACCACATATCCCCCCCGACCCACAATCCTTAATAAACATACAATCCACTGTACTTTCCCCGTTCCCCATTGAGTTAATGGTTAGTAGGTAATCTGTCCCAGTCAAATCAGGATGAAGAAAGAGGACACTAAGTAGTAAGTGTATGGGAGGGGGAAGGGGAGGAGGAAGGGGAGAGGCCTTCACCTTCGCCCGACAGAGGCTGCGGGTTTGTTAGCGGGTTGGTTAAGGTTTAGAGGGATGTTTACAATGAGCATTGCCCCTTAGTGAGGGGGAAGGGAGGAGGAAGGGAGAGGGGAAGGAACCAGAGTCATCATTAATCCAGTAAAAGCACCCTTCATCAATCCCCCCACCCTATATTTGTTAGTAAGAAACAGAGTAAAAGAAATTTAGCAGACTGGGACTTATCTGAAAGTTTAATGCTGAGATGTTCTGTCTCAAAGTCGTGTTTCTGGGTGACAGTCAGCTTTTCGTTGTGTTCTGGAATCCCTTTATATTTTTTCTTTCTTTTTTTTTCTTCCCCTCCCAGAAGATCTCCAATCCTCAGTCGCTGGATCCGCGGAAACCCAATAACCAAAGCTTTCTTCTCTCTATTAAGTTCAGCCCTAGATATTTCAGTTCGAGGGTCCTTTGTTTTTCGGTCTCATGGGAGTAGATTCTATGGAGGAAGAATTCTGTGGTAGCTGGCGGAGGGTGTTAGCAATCTGTTTAATGGCTTCTTGCCCTTGCAGTCTGCACGCCTCCTTAGTTTTTGCATTCCAAACATGCTGCGATAGCTTACAGGCCAAAGATGTCTTCTGGCTTGTGGTCCCTTGCTGAACTTCAATGCTTCTATTTTTAAGTTCAGTTATGGCCTCCACCACTGTCTCAAAGGTTAGGTGCCCTTCTGGGAAATGGATTATCATTTTGGCGGGGTATGGCATACAATATCGTAGCCCTGCCTGTTTGAGTGCCCTCATGACAGGTATATACTGCTTTCTACGATTCATTAGTTCAGGGGCATAATTGTTTTCTAAGTATAACCGTTGCTTTTTAAAAAGAACTTCTCCTTGTTTCCAAGCCGCTTGTAGGATCTGCTTCCTTTTCTTGAAGTGAAGGGACCGTGCCAGAATGGTTCGAGGACGAGCTCCCTGTACTGGCTTTGGTCAGAGTATGCGATAAGCACATTCCAGTTCAAGGAACACAGTCTCTGGGAGCTGTATTGTCTCACAGAGGAGCTGTCCAATAAACTTTAGCATAATCGGGTCCCTCCACGCCCTCCGGTATGCCTGAAATGCGGAAATTATTCCGCCTACTACAGCTCTCAGTATCTTCTGCTCTTGCCTGTAGCCCTTGGGTGTCCTGGTGAAGCTGAGTGATAGCCCGCTCTGTGCAGTCAACCCTACCATCAGTCTCCATCTCCTGCACCTCTAGAGCCTCCTGTCGGTTCTCTATTTTTGTAATATCTGTATGCAGGGCATTTGCTGTTGAGCGCATCTCTTTTCAAAAATCCTGCAACTCCAAAAGAACTAGGGTCATCTGTCTTTGGATCGAGTTCAGCAGTAACTGCTTACTGCTCGATCTGCTGTGATGAAGCCAAGGCCTGTGAACCCTCAATGCCGGAGTCTCCGTCAGTTAATCCGCCCTCATCCCTCTAGTCGTCGGGCTTGAAGTTTTTATTTTCCCCTCTCTTCAGCATCATAGGTAGGTCTCCTGGCAGTTCTAACAAGTTTCTCACGGGAAGTCGATGAATTAAGGAGTGTTTTTCAGAGAGGATCAGGAGCCGACAAGACTATGCTGCCATTGCAGGAGTGACGTCACCGGAAGTCCCAGCAGCAGTGTTCCTGAGTTGCATCGATGGCCACCTGCTCCAACCTTGAAAGCAACCCCCCTCTCCCACTCCTGCTGCACATGCCAGTCAGTCAGAAAAACAACAGGGGTGGGGACTGCGATTTCAATACCAGTGCGGGCCACAGCTGCAGCCAGGCAAACCAGGGCGCAGTCCCTCTCACCAGACACTGGATCATTAGTAGGGACCTGCAGTGACAACAGAAATGAGGGACAGCAGCGGCTGCTCAGCACATCAGCAGAGACCACGGGAGGGGGTAACTAATCAGCACATCAGCAGAGGCCATGGGGGGGGCAAATTCTGAGCACGCAAAAAACAACTTCCATACCACCTGAGAAGGACCAGATCATCATGGACAGCACTGGAGGGAGGGTGAGGCTGTGAGGGCTGACAACAAAAAGGATAAGGTTGGGTGGGCTGACAATGGAGGGCTGCCACTGAGCCCAGGTCGCTAGCGAAAGGCTTCAAAGAGCTGCAGCCAGCATCCTTAGTCTTGCACAGCGCTCTGAGACTCCAGATTTAGCCCAACAAATGTCTTGGATCCCGGACAGCAGTTGAGGCCATTTTGTGTGTGGAGGGAGGGGAGGAGACACTGCATTTCGGGGAACCAGTGCAGCAAACAAGACTCAGCCACCCAAAACAAAACAGGGCACTGCCTCTTCTAGCACCCCCCTCCTCCCAACTCCTGCACTAAACTTTACAGTCACAAAAAGACGTAGAGCTCATGCTGCCGGCATCCTCTTGCACAGCGCTCCCATTTAAGCCCCAAACCAATCCCACGGATCCTGAGCAGTTGAGGCCACGAGGGAAGGGGGGTTGATAACATTGCACTAGGGGAACCTGCAACTGATTCATCAGCCACCTGAAACAACACATGCCACTTGACTGCCTGTACCCTCCCACTAAACCTGTTTTTACCACAGACACACACAGTCGCAAAAGATACGGGGGGGGGGGGGGGGCTGCATTTGCCTGCAACCGCTTTCACCACCTTTGCTGCCACTGACTTGCTGCTGGGCCCTGACCCATGAGCTCACACTGCATCATTGCATCGCTGCATCCAAGTGCTGCCACAACAACAAAACAAAACAAAAAATTAAAACACAGACTGGTAACTGCTCTTCAAAATATGATTCTCGGACAGCAATACCCACCTTTTGTCAATTATCTTCCTCTTCTCCTTGGTGTTGGATTCATGGAGCTTTGCCAATACTATTACTCACTGCACCACTCGAGTCACATTTTGCAGCGCCTCTTCTACCACTTTCCTCTTTGGGAGTGTGGGATCGGGCAGCCAATAACTGTGAGAGGTGTGCAGAGCTAAGGACACAGTGACACCCATTTTGGCACAACTTACAGTACTGCAGACAAAATCATTCCTTTGGAAAAACAGCTCCTTTTGAAGTATTCATGGATCATTTTCTTTTTGTTTTTTATTTCTTCATATTCCTCAGCTGGGGGTTGTACCTATGGTGCCCCCTTCCGGCCAACCTTTAAGTCCACTGGCACAATCGCAGCCAGAGCTCACCTCCGCGCCGCAGCCCTTCACAGGCCGCAACGCAGCACATAGCTACTCCACCACAGCGGAGACCTGTAGGGCGGACACAGGAGGGAGCTGGCTTGGGTGCGTCTGTGGCGACGCCGTTGAGGCGACCATCACACTGCTGAGGGATTT
The DNA here is from genome assembly GCA_016271365.2 of Neoceratodus forsteri. Taxonomy (NCBI): domain Eukaryota; kingdom Metazoa; phylum Chordata; order Ceratodontiformes; family Ceratodontidae; genus Neoceratodus; species Neoceratodus forsteri. The sequence goes on along the minus strand of CM028131.1, from coordinate 149,391,559 downwards.
TTTTTTTTTTTATACTCCTTACCACCACCCCCAGCATGGGAGTGCAATGGCGTCAATGATGTTGCAACGCATGCTTCCGTACACTGTACCTCTGACGCTGCCCATGCTGCCCCATCCAATTGGTCCCGAGAATGCAACACCTGCCACCAAAAGCCGGCACCTCGGCCGACCTCCCTACCCACCCTCCCCGGAGAACAGCTATAAAAAGGGATGCTCGATCCTCCTCCTCCCGGCAATCCGTGCCCGCTGCCGAACACGGGTCGCTGGCATGGTGCGCAGTGCGGCATCTAACACCTCAGCACCATCGGGCCACTTACGGATCATTTTCAAGGGATGGGATGACAGACTATCTGTACACAAAATTTTTTTAAAGGGTATTTCTTAAACACTGGTGAGTAAAATAGGTCAATAGTTACCTTATCTAGGCCATAGGCAGTGTAAGGAATTGCTCACAGTACAAATACCATGACTTCTGTCAACACAGTACACCTTAAAACAGTGTCATCCTTATGTCTGATTCTTCCTCATTAAGGACAACTCTTTTTGTTCCATAACCTAGCCAGTTTCTGTCAGTTTTGTGATCTCCTCCAACCCCAGGTCACCCAACATTCTGACCAACTGTGTGGAGCAGAGTCCACGACCTTGCTGAAGTCAACATACAGAATGATGGCCGCCTGACCTTTGTCCACCACTTTCACCGCCCAAACATAGATACATAGATACATAGACAGTGTCGGCAGATAAAGGCCTATGGCCCACCCAGTCTGCCCATTTGAGCTTGTAAGTTCAGTTTGTTTTCCTAGAAGTCTGTTGCCCCTTAACCCTGACCTCCAGAATTCCTTTATGTCTATCCCATGCATTCTTAAATCCCGTGATTGTTTCAGCCCCCACCACTTCCTCTGGCAGGGTGTTCCACTTGTCCACCACCCATACTGTGAAGAAATTCTTTCTCATGTTTCCTCTGAATCGTCCTCCCTCCAACTTCATCCCATGCCCTCTAGTCCTGGAACATCTTTTTCGCTTAAAAATAGTGTTTTCCTGCACCCTGTTCCTCCTGTAAGATACTTGTATGTCTCTATCATATCCTCTCTCCTCCTCTCCTCCAGGGAGTACATGTTCAGTTCCTTCAACCTGTCTTCATAGGACTTGTGATGCAATCCATGCACCATCTTTGTTGCCCTCCTCTGAACCTTCTCTACCCTGTCTATGTCCTTACGTGGTATGGTCTCCAGAGAACTGTACACTGTACTCCAGGTGGGGCCTCACTAGTGTCTTGTATAAGCGAATTATGACCTCCCTTTTCCTGCTGGAGATGCCACTGCCTATACATCCCAGCATCCTATCTGCTTTACCTGCTGCCTTGTCACACTGTTTCCCTACCTTGAGGTCATCAGAGATGATAACCCCAAGATCCCTTTCCTCCTTGGTGCATGCTATATCCTCACCCCCCAACTGATATATTGTGCCAGGGTTTTTGTGCCCCATATGCATTATCTTGCACTTCTTTGCATTGAATTTCAACTGCCAAACCCCTGACCATTCTTCAAGTTTCTGCAGGTCGCTTCTCATTCTGTCTACACCCTCTGGTGTGTCTTCTCTGTTACAGAGCTTTGTGTCATCAGCAAACAGTGAAATTCTGCCTTCTAGGTCCTGAGCAATGTCACTGATGAAGATGTTGAATAGGATAAGGTCCCAGCACTGATCCCTGTGGTACCCCACTGGTCACTCTTCCCTCTGTGGAGTGACAGCCATTTACCACCACCCTCTGTGTCCTGCCACCCAGCCAGTTACCTACCCACCACACTACTGTCCTGCCCACACCCATATTCCCCAGTTTGTGTAATAGTCTTCTATGTGGCACAGTGTCAAAGGCCTTGCTGAAGTCCAGATAGGCCATGTCCACCGCCTCCCTGATCCACCTCCCTAGTCACCCAGTCAAAATTCAACGAGGTTGGTCTGATATGACCTCCCTGGTGAAACCATGCTGCCTTGGGTCCTGTAGTCCATTGACAACCAGATGTTCTACCAATCTCTCCTTTAGTAGTGCTTCCATGATCTTCCCCACTACCGAGGTGAGGCTGACTGGTCTGTAGTTCCCTGCTTCCTCTTTGTTCCCACTTTTGTAAGGGGACTACATCTGCTGTCCTCCAGTCTTTGGGTACCTCCCCTGTTTCCAGTGATCGGCTAAACAGGATAGCCAGAGGTTCAGCCACCACCTCTCTTAGTTCTTTAAGGACCCTGGGGTGCACCCCATCTGGCCCCATTGCTTTATCAACTCTTATTACTTCCAGTTCCTTCAGGACCCTTCTCGTGAAAGGGACTTATGTCCATTTCTGCACCATTCTCACCCCTTGTACTCCCTTCAGACCCATTACTCTCCTCTTCCTCAGTAAAGACTGAGCAGAAATACCTGTTCAATATGTCAGCTTTACTGTTGTCATCCTCCACGTGGCCCCCATCCTCCCCCTTCAGTCTCACTATCCCTCCCTTTGTCTTCCTTTTTTCACTTAGTTGATTAAGTCAGTTGGACATCATCTCCCAGCTATGAAGCCATACTGGCAGATGCCTTGAAGTCCATCTGTCTCTAGGAAACTCATTAGCCTCTCCTTCACTAAGTTTTCAAGTAAGTTCCAGACTATAGACACCACAGAAAATACAGGATACTCACCTGTAACAGGAGTTCTAGGAATGGTGTATGTTGTTCATCCACACTGTCTGGCAGGTTCCTTGCCGCTTTAAATCTTGCCGGAAGGTCTTCAAGCTGGCTCCTCCCACCCACCCGGGTGGTAAAACTCTCGGCTCCGCCCCATGACGCCAGATCTGGCCCGCTGGAAGCTCAGGTTGTGCGTCGAAGCCGGGGAGGTCGGGTGGGTAGTGTAGATGAACAATATATACCATTCCTAGAACTCCTGTTACAGGTGAGTAACCTGTATTTCTAGGGACATGGATATGTTGTTCATCCACACTGTCTGGCAGACTCCTAGCAGTTCTCCGGGAGGAGGGAGGCAAGGCGCACACACCCTACTTAGGGAATAAAGACTGGAGAACCGAGGCCCCAAAACCAGCATCTCGGCGTGACTCAAGGTCGATGTGGTAATGGGTAATGAAGGTGTGTGCTGACTTCCAGGTAGCAGCCCTGCAGATTTCCTGGATAGGGACGTCCCTGGAAGCAGCCACCGATGCAGCAGTATGACGGGTAGAATTAGCTCTTATCCCTCTGGGAGGCTCCATGCCCACCAACTTATAGCAGAGATCTATGCAGGAGGTGACCCACCTGCTTATCGTCCGCTTGGCTGCAGGCAGGTCTGCCAGGTGCGGCTTCAGAGTAGGTCACAAACAGCTGGCGAACCTCTCCCCGAATTTCAGCCGTGCGCTCCTTATAATAAGCGAGCGCCCTTCTAGGGTCCAAAGTATGGAGCCTGTATTCGGCCTCTGAGGTGTGATTGGGGTAGAACACCGGCAGAGTCAACACCTGGTTAAGGTGAAACTCCGACACCACCTTCGGAAGGAATTTCGGTGGGGCGCAGGACAACCTTGTCCCTGTGGAAGACCAGGTAAGGAGACTCGGCAGGCGCCTGGAGTTCTCCATCCTTCTGGCTGACGTGACAGCCACCAAGAAGGCGGTTCTCCACGACAAGTGAGAGAGATCACACCTGTGCATTGGTCGAATGGCTTGCCCATGAGCTTTGCCAGTACCAGCAGTAGATCCACGGAGGTGGAGGTTCTCGCACTGGAGGAAATGTGATCAGGCCTTTGAAAAAGCGCCAGACCACCTTCTCCTGCGCCGACTGCTCGGCCTGCGCCCGGTAAGCAGAGATGGCTGCAGGTACACCCTCAGGGTCGCCAACCCAAGCCTTGACTAGAAAGGGACCATATATATCCAAGATGCTTGCCAAAGGACAGGAGGAAGGGTCCAAGCCCTTGCTCTGACACCAAATGGAAAATCTCTTCCATTTGAAGGCATAGCATTCCTGGTCGACTCATACGGGACGCCTCAACAACATTGAGGGGACCTCGTCGGAAAGACCCAAGGCCTAGAACTCTAAGCAGCTCAGGAACCAGGCTGTCAGGTGCAGGGATTGAAGGTCCGGATGGAACACCTTCCCCTGATTGACTGAGAGCAGGTCCGGGCGAGCTGGAAGCTGCCTCGGGAGCCTGGAGCTGAGGCTGAGGAGATCTGGGTACCAGAACTGGCGGGGCCAGTCTGGGGCTATCAGAATCACCTGCGCCTTGTCCCTCCTTGCTTTGAGAAGCACCTTGTGAATCAAGGGAAATGGTGGGAAGGCGTAGGAGAGGCCCGGGGTCCACAGCCTCGAGAAGGCATCCCCCTGCAGCGAGCCCTGCTGAGAGGGGCAGGCATGAAACAGCCTCAGCTTCGCGTTCTCCCTGGAGGCAAACAGGTCCACCTGAGGTGTGCCCCAGTGGGAGAACAGATCTTGTACTACCTCCGGCAGGAGAGACCACTTATGAGATGCAGCCCCTATCCGCTCAGGGCATCGGCCAGGTGTTGGAGGCTCCTGCCACATGAATGGCTAGGAGATCCGCCTCCAGGCTGCGCAGAGTGACCAAATGCTGAGAGCTTCCTGCATAGAAGCATGGAACGCGCCCCGCCTCTGGCGGTTTAGGTAGTACATGGTCGTGGGTATTGTCCGCCTGACTCGGACCACTTGACCCCGGAGAAACGGAGCGAAGGCGGTGAGAGCTAGGCGGACCGCCGAGCTCCAGCAGGTTGATGTGGCATCGACTCCGCTGGGACCACAGAGGTCGCGGCGCTCGTGCCCCAGATGGGCACCCCAACCCATCAGAGAGGCATCGGTCGATAGAGAGACCGTCGGCTCGGGGCGGACAAATGGGATGCCCTCCTGCAGATGAGATGGAACGGTCCACCACCGGAGAGCGTTCCACATCTCCTGGGTCACCAGCACTAGCTGGTCCAATGGATCGCAGCGCTGTGACCACTGGCTGGACAGACCCCACTGAAGGGGGCGCATGTGCCAGCGTGCCCAACGGACCACGCTGGTACAGGCCGCCATGAGACCCAGGAGGCGCAGGAAGTCCCGGGCAGGGCGCGATTGCCCAACCAGAAATGACTGGGCAAGGAGGTAAGAACTGCCCTGTCCGTCAGGAGCCGCGGTCTGGCTTGAAGAGAGTCAGCCTGCCCCGATAAACAGAATCACCTGCTTCGCTTGAGTTCACTTGGCCTCGTGATGAGAAGGCCGACTTGAGAGCAAACCTGGAGGCCAGATCTCTGACCGCTCCACCTCCTGTCTGGAGGGGCTATCAGCCAATCGTCCAGGTAAGGGTACACCCGGACCCCATGGCGCTGCAGGAAGGCTGTCACCACTGCAATGCATTTGGTGAAGACCCTGGGAGCTAGAGAGACAGGTCAAGGGCATGGCTCGAACTCGAAGAAGGGTCCCTCCCGCCGAAAGCTAAGGAATCTCCGGTGACGGACGGATAGGGACGTGAAAGAACGCTGTCCTGCAGGTCCAGAGAGCAGAACCACATGCCGTGTTCCAGAGATGGTATTATCTGCGCCAGAGTGACCATCCTGAAGGTTCGAGACCTTAGGAACTTGTTCAGGTCGTGAGGTCGAGAATGGGCGCCAGCCCGTCCGTTCGGACCAGGGAAGTACCTGGACACGAACCCGGGTCTGAGGGGATCCGTTCTCCTGATCACCTCCTTGGAGGAGGAGAGCGCCTCGGCCCGACGAGCCGACAGTGAGGCTGGCGGATTCTGAGGCCCCCGAGGTGCGACGGTTTGAAGGGCGGGCCTGCTCGAATTCCCAGAGGCAGGCCTTTTCCCACCACCTCCAGTACCCACCTGTCCGTGGTAATAACGGACCAGGCGGAAAGGAAGTGTCAGAGCTTGCTCTCTACTGGGGGAACCAGGGGTGAGGTGGACGGGATGGGCGACACCCCAGCCCGCCACTGGGCAGACTTGGAGGAGGGACCTGCCGGGACCTCCTGGGCCTTCTACCTCCTGCTTCCTGTTGGGGAAGCCGATGATGGGTTTGGGATGCCAAGCCCGAGCCTGCTGGCCCCTGACGCTGTTGGGTCGGCTGGGCAGAAGGATGAAAGGCTTAGGCTGAGGCTTGCGGTTTTTTGTTCTTCTGAGGGAGAGACCGAGTCCAAGGTAGCATTGGACTTCTCGATCCTCTGCAGGTGACCTTCCACCCCAGGGCCGAAGAGGTCAGTCCCCAAAAAGGGAACGTCTGCCAACTTGTGCTGGGTATCTGAAGTAAAGGTGGATATCCTCAGCCAAGCCCGCTGATGCATGGCCACTGCGGTCGCCACAGACCTGGCACATGAGTCCCCAATGTCTAAAGCAGTCTGGAGCTGCTGTTTGGCCACTGCCCTGCCCTGGTCCCACACCTGCCTGACCGTAGTCTGCAGATCCGCGGGAAGATGAGGGACAACCTCATCCAGGGAGCCCAACAGGGCATGAGAAAAATGTGCCATGAGGATGGCCGAACTGGCCTGACGAAGGCTGAGAGAGGACGCAGCATAGACTTTTCGCCCGGCATAATCCAATTTCTTGAATTCCTTGTCGGGAGGTTTGTCCACATCCCTGGTGTTCCTGGCCGAAAACGCTGTCGGTAACCAACCCCAAGCAGAGGGTGTTCAAAACTGGACAGGGAACCTAGGGGACCACATACTTCCTGGCCATCCTGGCCGGGCGCAGGGCAGGAAGCAGGGCGCCAAGCTCCAAGGCCGGGCCCACTATGGCCTCGGCCACCGGAAGGCCTCCAGGGGGGGAAATCCCCCCCGGTCCAGAATCTCCGTGAGGGGATACCTGGCCCATTTAGAAACGGGTTTGAGCTTCAACCCGGTGGACTCCGAGATGAGCCGAAGCAATCCTAGGAAGGACGAAGGGCTATCGTCCACCGACTGTCCTCCTGAGGACTCCAAGTCCATTCGCTTGGAGAAAAGGGAGGAATCATACTCAGACTCGGAAGAGTCCTCAAAGAGCTGCCTCGGGCCTGAGCCACCCTCCACCTGCTGAGGCTTATTGGGAGTGAGGGTGACAGACAGCCTATGGGGCAGTCCCTGAGCCGACCGAGAATTTTTGGTCGGAGACCCAAATAACGGCTGTGGAGGTGGAGGTTCCACCAGAATCGGTGGGGCAGCTGGAATTTGCCGAACAACCAGCCTGGGAACAGGCTCCTCGGCTACAACGAGGGGTTGTTTCGGCTGCTCCGGTGACAGCCACTTAATGGCCGGGGAAGACGACTGGGTCGGCTTATTCCTGGTCAGAAGGAGCTGTTGCCACATGAGTTCCTCACACCTTCGACGCAACTTGCGCCGGAGTCTCCCCTCATCCGAGGAGGAGGAAGAGTGGCGGCGCCGCTTGCCGCAGTGCCGAGACCGCCTATGGCGGCGGGATCAGCTGGACCGCGAAGACGTCTGAGACCGAGACCGAGAAGCTCCGCTAGGCCGAGGACGGTGCAGGGAGGTGTCGGGAATCGGCACTCCTCTCGGTTCGGAAGATTCCACCGAGGCTCTGGAACCGGAGGCACAGACGAGCCGACAGGACCCTCAACTCCCGCCGGGGAACCTGGGAGAGGGGATTCTCAGCTTCCATCTAATATCCGATCCAATTCAGTCGAGAAAATCTCGACCGGCCGACGGGAGTCTCGTCAACTGGGCCTGACGGGACACCGTGAAGCCAGTGGCCGAAGCCGAGGGGTCAACTGAAGCCCACTGTCGACTACTGGGAGGGGATCTTTCCCGCCTCCCAAGAGCGCCGACGGTGAGACTTACTTTTGCTCTTTTTGGACCGAGAAAAAGGTCCAGAAGTAGTTGGACCCTCACCTTTCGTCGAGAGGGTCAGACAAAGCTCCTTAAAAGAAGCCGAATACGAGGCACCGAGAGAGAGCGGGACAAATGCCGCAGCCGAGGTAGAAGCGGCCCCCGCCGCCTCCTCTTCGAGGGCGATCATCTGCTCAAGCTGATCCGCCAAGCCCGCCGCCGACACCGCCAACTGGGCCTCTTTAGACTTAACCGGAGGAAATCTTTTCTTGGGACGCCCCAGCTGTAAACGGGCAGCACGGTCTTCGAGGACGTAGGCCGAAAAAGAAGAGCACAGGTCGCAAGCCTGCGGGTCGTGCTCAAGGCCCAAGCAGTAGATGCACGTGGAGTGCGGATCCGTCCGAGACATCTTCTGCCGCGCAGGGCATCTCCGGAAATCGGAGTCGATCGGTCCATCGCAGCCGCTAGGGAGAGAAGACCAAAGTCTTTTTAGCAAAAACTTTTAATTTCCAAGATTCGAAGAATTAGGAACCAGTCTTATACGCAGAGCGTTAAGGAGGGAACCTGAGCTTCCAAGCGGTAAGGAAGATCTGGCGTCATGGGGCGGAGCCGAGAGTTTTACCACCCGGGTGGGTGGGAGGAGCCAGTTTGAAAACCTTCCGGCAAGATTTAAAGTGGCAAGGAACCTGCCAGACAGTGTGGATGAACAACATATCCATGTCCCTAGAACCTAGAATTTGTTGATAGAAAAGGACTGGGTGGCCCATGAAGTCTCTCCCGTTTCCCTGCCTTTTTTTTTTTTTTTTGAGTATGCTTTTTGGCACTGGCGGCCACTACCGCCTCAGCCCCCCACCTCCACAGGCAGACCCCGGGATCACACACCACAATGCCCCCTGAATTACCCCAATGGCGGAACCTCCAGAGCCCCCTCCCGCTAGCCCTGTTGGATCTAGGTCACAGGTGTGATGGAGACCCAGGACCGCCATGGGACAAGGGACGTCATTGGGCTCTCCGGGAGGATTTACTTTTTTAGTATTCCGGGAGAGTTTATCTATTAGACACCGGCCATAACCATGTCATGCGTCAGACACGCCCTCTCAGACAATACTAGTAGGTCCAGTGGTACGGCCCAGGATCACTGGGAAACTTCCAGACCGGAGTCACTCTACCACCCTCTCGCCCAGGGAGGCGGAGAGTGTGATATAGCCAGTCAATCTACCTCTGCCCCAGACGGCCCTCGAAGCCACCCAAGTCCGCCCTCAACCCGAAGTCGCCCATGTCGCAGCGGTACATCTTCAACTGGTGGATTTCCTGCCATTTTTTTTTTTTTTTTTTTTACTTTTCTTTATCCTCCTATTACCCCGTTGCTCCACCTTCGGCTCGCTCATGCTACTCACCCCGGCACTGAGTCTGCCCCTAGAGTACCCATGGGTGACTCCTATCTTTTTGCTCCAGTCTTTCGTGGAGCACCCTGGCACAGCGGGGTCTGCCCATGGTTCCTGGACTGGGCAGCTGGAGCAGCCGTCATCTAGGACCACCGAGGCTGGTTTCCGTCTTCTGTGCCTCCGAGGATGTCGGCTCGGGCAAGTGCGTGCTGACGCATGCCTGCCAAGTGCCTAACAACGTCCTGTCCTCCCCAACTCCAGCCCTTCTGAAGCCGCCAGTGCTCCCACTGGCTCCCAGGGACGTCAGGTGCATACAGCACCCCTGGTAACCCACCCCAAAGGAGGAGAGCATCTGTTAGGACGCTCAATCCTCCTTCCCCCTGCCGACCCCCAACGACACGAGTCCGTACCCAAACCTGGGTCGCCGGTGTGGTGCGAGGTGTGGCGTCCAGTGCCTCAACCCTCAGCGCCACCGGGCCTGCTTTCCCCTGCCATTTTATCAAAATGACAGTGGCTTCCTGTCCCCTTTGAGGAAGAAGGGGAAAGCAAGATGCTTACCTGTAATCAACAGCTAGCAGTCGCTTAGCCATCAGTTTTAGCTAATGCCTCAAAAATAAAATACATTCAGAAACGCATCAGGCAGTTATATAATGGATAGTTCGGACAACAGAAACCAATCCCGAGCTGCAGGGAGGCACAGCAAATCCTAACCTTGCCTGCCTGGCAGGGGAAGTGGCTCCTGAGATCTAGAAGAGTGCATAAATGGAATACAATTTCTTATTCAGAGGAAAAAAAAAAAATCTACAGCTGGAAAGCATTCCCTATTTCTCCACAGAATCTGGCAGAGGTCAGAAAAAGGAGCAAGAGGATCAGGAGGTTTACTTTCATTAGCTGTTCCCAGACTGTACACAAATTAATAGTAAAGGCTTTTTATTCCAGGCACCTCAAGTTAGTAATGCTCCATTTTATAATGTGCCAATCAACTTTTAAAAACGGGAGGGACACACAGCAATTCACTTTATGACTAAAATGTAACTCCAGGCTGGTACTGCTACTCGAGTATTACATTTAATTTACTTAATTGCTTGGAGCAGTTTGTGTGCCTTTGCTGTCTTGCAGGAGGACGATGTTTTAAGGGGGAGGAAGTACCCCACATTTTTATTTACTTATCTGAAAATCAGTAATCGGGAAAGGCTCACTAATAGCTCTTTTCGAGGAGCAACCCAGGGGCAGGAATATGAAGTACAAATCTGGGCTGAAAAAAGGCTAAAAGGTATGCCAACTCTCAAAACCTTGAACAAACTGGACTGCATTCATTTTCCACCGTAGCATCTCTTACGGAAGAAGTGTGTGTTTCTGGGGGTGGAGCAGGGAAATATTTTATACCCACGCAAAACTGCCATACTAGGGAGGAAACGCACCACAAACTGTAAGCACAAACATACCGCTTCTCCAGTTATCATTCACATTTGCATTGATGAGGGGATGTTATGCTCCTATCCTTCTGCTGGGATCAGAATAAATTAATCCATGGCTTCCCAGCGTGGGAACAATACTTCCATGATTTCCAGGGAGAACTGTAAATCACTTGGGACTACACGGAGAGCTAAAGCATTAACTTCTGCACTTGCTTGGATGGTGCCAAACGGAAGGGAAGCCTGAGAAGGAAAGAAAACATTTTCCATTTCCTAGAACATTCAGTCTGTACATTTGGTGTTTTTTTTTTTCCTTACCTTTCTTAGGTACATAAAGGTTTGTAACTTGTGAAGTATGATGACACCACCAAATATTTTCTTAGCATAGGTCTATACATCACAAAAAAAGTCCTAGCTGCCTGATGGGTCCAAAGACAATGACTCACTCTGCTAAGCCAGAAACACTGTTTCAGAGCAACAGATTAGGTGGCCAGGTCAGGCAGCCAGGTGCCGCAGCGCCCCCCATACCATCTAAATGACTGCTGTTAGCAGTCTCTGGCCCGGCTCAATGCTGAGCCCATTGGAAGGATGGCTTCAGTAGCATTCAACAGGGCTGGATGGTTGCAGTGGGCCTGACCTGAAAACTAGGTGACTAGGTACTGCAGAAGAAAAAGGTGAGGGAAAAAAAAAAATATATATATATATATATATACACACACACACACACACACACACACATATATTTGTGTTAGGACAGATAAAAGTGAAAATCAGCCCCCTTAGAAGAAAGCCAAGTTTGTAAGGGTAAAGTCAACGGCCCTGAACAGTGACCTGGGCTTGGGTTCACAAGTGGACTCTGTTTGCTAGCGACAGGGCATGGAGAACGGCTACTGTAGGCAGCACTTTCCAGCCTGAGATGGGTGATGTCATGCTGCACTGCAAGCTACCTATGACTGACACGACAGTAGCTACCACACAGGGTAAGCAGTTGCGTGAACATGACGACCCCACTAGGTTGTGCTCAGCCCCAGCAGACAGATGGCTGAAAGGTCAGAAATAGGGAGACTACTAGTCTGACGTTGTTTCAGCAGCCAGTTCTAGCAGGCCCCCCCACACACACACACACACAGAAACCAGCAGAAGGAATGCACACTATGGAAAATATGGTATTGCCATTCAGAGCCAGACAGCATGCAATACTAAATCCTATTAAGAAGAAAAGGGGTTGTTTGTGTGTGCACATGCACATCTGCCCACTAAGGTTTGTCAAGAAGATGTGGACAAGACACAGGTGTTGCAATGAATTATTTATATAAAAAGAAAATATCCAGGAAATATCCACAAATACTAGCACAGAAAAAGAAACTTCTAGATATCACACTGATCATTCTAAAACTATCGCAACAGAGGTTGTTGGGACTGGGACGTCACCAGGAGGGAGACCCGAGGCTGAGAGGACACCAGGGGGAGACTTGAGCCTGGGAGCTCACTAGGAGAGATGACTGCAATCAGGAGGTCACTAGGAGGGAAAACTGAGGCTATGAGGTCACCAGAAGGGAAAACAGACTGAGATGTCACCAGAAGGGAGACCTAAGGATGGGAGGACAATTAGGTTACAGGGCGGGAAACCTGAGGCTGCAAGGCCACTGCGAAGGCAACCAGCTAGGAGGGAGACCCAAGACTGGGAGGTCACTGGGGGGCCAGAGATTGGGGGTCTCCAGGAGGGAGAACTGAGGCTGGGAGTACACAAGGAGGGAGAACTGATGCTGTGCAGACATTGGCAGCAAGACGTGAAGCTAGGTGATCATTGTTCAAGAGATCCATGGCTGGGAGGACACAGGTAGAGAGACGAGAGGCCATAAAGTCAACAAAGGAAAGGCTAGGAGGTCACCAGGAAAAGACTTGCGGCTGCGAGGTCAACAGAAGGGAGACCTGAGGCCGGAAGACCAACAGGGGAGAGATGCAGGATGACATCAGCAGCGAGGGTCAGTCTGGTCAGTTGCTGCTGGGCGTTTGTCCGCTTTTTAACAATAAAGTATAGCCCTTTTGCACGGAGTCCTGGAGTAGTGCTGGTAACTGCTTTCCTTCCAAGACACAGGTAGAGAGATCTGAGGCTGTACAGTCAACAAAGGGAGGGCTAGGAGGTCACCAGGAAAGACTTGTGGCTCCGAGGTCAACAGAATGGAAACCTAAGGCTGAAAAAAACAACAGGAGAGAGATGCAGGATGACACTGGCAGCAAGGGAGACCCGAAACCAGGGCGACACCAGAAGTGAGGGAGATCTGAGGCTAGGAGGTAGACCCTAGATTGGGAGGCCACGAGAGAAACATAAGGCCAGGAGGTCTACAGGAGGGAGAAAAGATGCTGCAAGATTACCGGGAGGGAGACCTGAGGCCGGGAGGTCACCACATGGGAGACCCAAGGCCAGAAGGTCACCAGGAGGGAGACCCGAGGCCAGAGGATCACTGGAAGGGAGACGCAAGGCTGGGAGGACAGCAGGAGGAAGATCCAAGGCAGGGAGGACTTCTGGCAGAGACCCGAGCAGGGAGGTAGATAACAGGCCGTGATGTCTTCAGAAAAAAAGATCAGAGGCTGAGTGTTGTCAAGGAGGGACACCTTAACCAAGAGGTTGCAGGGTGGGGGGTACAGGCCAACAACAGTTTGGGAGGGTGACTATGCTGAAAGGTGTCCGAAGGTAGACCTGAGATCGGATGATCACCGGGAGAAAGACCTGAGGCTAGAAGGACACCGGGGGAGACCAGAGGTTAGGACAACACCAGAAAGGAGACATGATGCTATAAGGACACCAAGATAAAGACCCAAAGTGAGGGGATCACTGAGAGGGAGCTCTGAGGCTGGAATGACACCAAGAGGGAGACATGAGGTTAGGAGGACATCAGGAGGGAGACATGAGGCTAAGAGGACAGCAGGAAACAGACCCCAGCCTTAGTGATTACGGGGAACAGGACCTGAGGCTCGGAGATCATTTATTTGCTTTTTTTGCTTTTGTTAACCCGGTAAGCACACTAGACAGTGACTAGTCGAGTGCCTATTTTCAGGTGCGACCTGGGAGAGTTACAAGGTCAGGCAGTACAGTACATAGTTGAGTCAATACAGTACAGAGTTGAGGTACGGCAATGAACAGGAACAGGCAAGTACAAGCAACAAAACATGATAACAATACAGGGACAAGGTATGTCAATCAAAAGGTACATTCACAAGGCAACAGGTAGCAGCCAGTAACATAGAAAATCAAATGCTTAGGCAGTAGAATGTGGACCATGTGGTGCCAAGCAAGGCACAGCATGGGAGCAAGGGAATTAGAGTAATTTATCCCCAGAGACACCCGGCAATCCTAATTGGTCTGAGAGGCACTGGGCCCACCACAACAGGGTGGGGCTCTAGGTACAAAGGCAGGAGGATGCATACTTCAGGAGGCCCCAAAGGGAGGACCTGAATCTGGGGTGTGAGGGGGCAGACCTCACATAGACAGGGAGGAGGTTCAGGTTCTGGGAGCGAGGACAGCAAAGGTGCGATCCCCTGCAAGGGAGCAGATTTTGGTTACCTTGAAGGCCTGGGAGTCACTGGACCTCAGGTGGTAGATGGGAGTGGGGCTTGAGTAGTTTGGCTAGTGTTGGAGGGGTGGACATTCTGACGATGTTGTCAATCAGGTTTCCCATGACAAAAGTTTGGTGGTTTTCGGGGGAGAGCTACCTAAGCCTTAGGTAAAGCTAACAGTGGTGCATGAGGTGGGGGGGGGCAGACAGGGCGAAGTGACAAATACAAAATCACACATGCCCACACAATGCAAAGGATCATGGGCTGCATATGCAAATCACCACAGAATGTTATGCTGGTTCAACTTTAAGCAGAATTGCATGGTGCCGAAAGGCCTCTCACACAGTTTGCAAAGCGTCCTACCAGGACTCATCAGTATGCCTCGTCTGTTTGACACCCCAGTGGAATGGACCAGCTACCCTAAGATAGTGCGTCTTGGGTATGTTGTGGTGAACCCATTAAAATAAAAAACTATTTAAAAGACAAAGAACCTCTGTGCGCAAACACTGAGGCAAGGGTTACCCCAAAGGGCATTTGGCTGGGAAGCCAAGTTTCAAGAAAATACAAAATCACACATGCTCACACAATGCAAAGCATCATGGGCTGCATATGCAAATCACCAAAGAATGTTATGCTGGTTCAACTTTAAGCAGAATTGCATGGCGCCGAAAGGCCTCTCACACAGTTTGCAAAGGGTGCTAAAAGATGACAACTGGAGAAAGAACAGAGGCCAGTAGGTCACCCGGAGGGAAACCAGAGTACGAGAGGTCACCAAGAGGGCAACCCAAGACTGGGAAGCACCAGAAGAACTGAAGCCAGTAGGTGACTGGAAGGTTGAACTGAGACTGGGAGGGTCACTAGATGGAGTAGCAAGTCTGGTAGGTCGCCAGGTGGAAGACCTGACATTGAGACATCAATGGGAGGAAGAACTGAAGCTGGGAGGAAGAACTGAAGCTGGGAGGTCATTGTGGCTAGGAGATCTCTGGGAGAGAGAGAATGGAGGCTGGGAGGTCATTGTGGCTAGGAGATCTCTGGGAGAGAGAGAATGGAGGCTGGGAGATCATTGTGGCTAGGAGATCTCTGGGAGAGAGAGAATGGAGGCTGGGAGGTCATTGTGGCTAGGAGATCTCTGGGAGAGAGAGAATGGAGGCTGGGAGGTCATTGTGGCTAGGAGATCTCTGGGAGAGAGAGAATGGAGGCTGGGAGGTCATTGTGGCTAGGAGATCTCTGGGAGAGAGAGAATGGAGGCTGGGAGGTCATTGTGGCTAGGAGATCTCTGGGAGAGAGAGAATGGAGGCTGGGAGGTCATTGTGGCTAGGAGATCTCTGGGAGAGAGAGAATGGAGGCTGGGAGGTCACTGAGAGAGAAAATGGAGGCTGGGAGGTCACTGCGAGGGAGAATGGCGGCTGAAAGGTCATCAGGAGGAAGAACCGTGTGCAGCAGGTCATCGGGAGGAAGAACTGTGCCCGTCAGGTCACCAGGAGGGAGAACTGCCCCTGGCAGGTCAAAGGAAGGGAGAACTGCGGCCAGGAGGTCATAGGGAGGGAAAAGTAAGGCCAGCAGGTCACTGGGAGGGAGAATTGCATCTGGGAGGTCACTGAGAGGGAGAACCGAGTCCAGGAGGTCATCCAGAGGGAAAACTCCAGTTGGGAGATCACAGAGGGAGACCTAAAGCCAAGGTGGCACTGCGAGGGAGACTTGATGCTTGGAGATCAGTGCTTAGAGAACAAATTCTGACAAACTGAGGAAGAGAAGGGGGGAAAAAAAATTAAAGACTGCAAGGTCAGAACAGAAATGAAGCACAAAAACTAGAAACATATTAGTGTGGTCAGCATACAGTGCCTCTAAGTGATTTAGTAACCCACCCCTCTCAATCCTAACCAAACTAAAATGATTCTTTAATGAAGCTAGAAGTGCAGGGTCATAGCATGGCCCCTGCCCTCAACTGCTCCAGCAGAAAGCTGCTCCTCAGTCAGCCTTGTTATCTACTGCTGATTAATGACACTTGGTGAATGTGACATTGAACGGGGAGGAGAGCAGCAGCGGGGAAGAAAGGGAAGGCGGGGGGTTGGGGGAGACATGTGCACATCTCTGTGCAACAGCTACTTGCTTTCTGAAACCAGTGGCATCAGAAAATGAACAAGACACTCTTGATGAGGATTCTCATACTGACTACATCATAGCTATGAAAATGTTTTATTTTTCTGTGGGAGATGGGGACAGGGCACAGAAGTTAAATTAGGACAGCAACACCTCCCCCAGGCTTGGATGCTCACGGATACTTTTCTCTCTATGGTTAAGCCTACAGATCATAATGTTTTGGGTGGGAGCTGTGCTTCACAACATTGATGAAAACTTCAGTCCATTCTGGCTCCTTCTGTGCGGCAGAATTCTGTACGCTGGGCATCAGGCAGGGACTGGTGACTCATCGTGGCTAATACTGCCATGCTTATGTTGTACAGCCCTTAAAAGGGTAATTCCCTGACCGGAAATGTTGGCAACTCTTGAAGAGCAGTTCTGCACTTCAGCATTACTGTCCCTTCAAAACTGTACTTTTCTTGTATTTGATTTGCTGTAATTTCTTTAAAATAAACAGTTCCTCTACTCTTTTCGATATATGTCACGGGCTCTTTAATGCCCACCTGAACAAGAACCAGAACAGGCTGATGAGACCTTGGATTAGCGTCTCATCCAAAAGACAGCATCTCCAACAGCACAAAGTCCCCCAAACACCTTGCTGGGGCATAAGAACAGTTATTTATTAATCTTCCCTCCTCCATGCTGCCGTTTGCCCTCTGCTGCCACCTACTCCTGTCTTCGAGCCCTCGACCCAGTGGCTTCAAACCCAGTCTGCTGCTTCCCCCACTGTTGCACCAGCGGGGATCCACATACAGTGGGGCCTGAAAGCACCAGAGGCCATCACAAATGGCAGCAGAGAGACCGAGGGATTTCTATGTTTCTCCTTGAACCTGAAACTGTGGCAGCATGGCAGTTGCATGCATGTGGAGGCGCATATGCACTCCCAGAACCACAACACCACCACCCGAACGTTGAGTCAGCCCCCCAGACCTCTGCTCTGACACCCAGCCTCCACTGGGTGTCAGTCAAGAGCAAGGAAACTCATTATCCCAGTGTGGGAGATGAGAGCTGCCTAGCAGCTGCTCCAATCGTCTCCCAGTCCTCACACCCCCTGCCGACACCCAGTGCCCGCAGTCATTCCCAACCTCTGGTTGCTGGCATGGCATAAGGTAAGGTGCTGGAACAGCACCTCAGCAACACCAGTCCTTTTATTTATTTTTTCTTATATATCAAGGGGAGAGGCCCCCCGGCAGAGCAACCAACATAATTTCCTGCAGCACTTGGTGTTTATTGGAGGTCTCCCTTTCCACTACTGACCAAGGTCAATCCTGCTTAGCTTCTAAGCGCTTCCAGGATCAGGCTCTAAGGTGGTAAGACTGCTGGCAAAACAGAAACCGTCCAGACCCGAGACGAGAAAAAAATAATTACTTTCGCTAAAATGAAGCAGAGAGCTCAAAAAACTAATTTGGCTTCAATGTGTTGTTTAATTGAAAATCAGTGTAAACAAAACAAAAAAAAAAAACTAAAATAAAAAGCCTTAATTTTGACTGTCTTCACACCTGTTGGAGTGGGCAAAATTACAACTGTCCATGTCAAACTGCTGGCCTGCTCTAACATACCCTCCTGATGTGGGCTACTTGGTGTCTTAAGGCCTAGGAAGTTTGAATAAAAAAAGGAATGCTCAGCGCAGGTTACTCGACTGATTTTTCAACTAATAAATATCTGGTACTTGTCATCAGCAAAAACAAGATGGTCAAAAATGCTACAAAGCACAGAAAGCTCCACTGAAAGGAACATCGGCTGACATCAATGAAATCACCATCAATCAATGCCATGAGCAGAAAATCTTCAAGACAACTTGAAAACAAACAAAAACTTGGAGAAAGAAAGGTATAAAACTAGGCAGTGTGCAAAACAAAACTCGCCAGAACCTCCTCCGCTGCTGGGTACTATAATATTGGGGGGGGTTGTTCAGCTATAAAAAAAAAAAAAACTACTACACACACACACACACACACACACACACACACACACACACACACACCACCGTTAAATGTGACAACAAACACCTTCAAGTGTGAATCTTAGCAATCAAGAGAAAATGAAGCAGCTGCATTAAGAATAACACCAAGATATTACTTCATACTGCTGTAGGTAGGGAAATGGGCAGACTAGATGGGCCTAGCGGTCCTTATCTGCCGTCAAAGTCTATGTTTCTGTTTCATAGCTGGAGAAGAAAAGGAAAACTCAACAAACAAAAAAGCTCCAAGCTCTCCTCCGATTGCCACCAGCATCAGAAGAAGAAAAAGCATTCTAATAATTTAAGGCCAAGAAAAGCCAACCTGTTACATGAAATCCCTAATGGAAATGCAGGCTCCTGCAGTAAACTCGGAGTCCTATTATGCCAGGAACAAGAAAGCTTGCAATTTTAATGCCTGTTCTGGCGCTCCATTAGCAGATCGAAAACAACTTTTAACCACATTTCAAGTCTAAAATGACACAGCCTTGATTTGTCATCCAATTTATTGGTGAGGGCATGAAAAAGCAACAGGATACGCAAATCCTCTCGGCACCCAAACAAAAAAACAAAACAAATTGCTGTCAGCAATACCTCCCTTAGGGCAGAACCAAAGAAGTGTGCTCCTTGGATGCCAAGGAGTTTCCGCTATAAATGTGATAATAATCAACCCAAGACTAAAAGCCAGGCAAGTTGTGGTTTGGGGCTGAGCACACTACAGCAGGTTTTCTACGGTGTCTGGTGTGCTTTGCAGCTTCAACAGTTCAAATCCCTGCACTGGTTAAGGGCCATAAAGCTGATGAATTATGTACACTGCAGTGATTTTCCAGGTCTTGGCATAACAGCCACCAAAGCTGCTCCACACGCTGACCTGGTGGCGCTAAGGGCTGAGGCGCTGCACCTTGTGCCACGGCGGTGACCAGTGTTCGGGAACAAGCATGGGTCGCTGGGAGTTGGTAGGGGAGGAGAAGGATTGAGCATCCGAAGGACTGTCTCCTTCTTCGGGGAGGGGGGGGGTCCACGGCAGTCGGTGCATGGTTGTCTCCTGGCGGAAGCTGGGAGACTGCACGCTCCACTGTACATAGGAGAGGAGCTGAGGGCAGACATCTGGAAGGAGCGCATGCGGGTGCATGCTCCCCTCTGGCAAAGTCATTGCACGTCCTCAGCTCCAGGGTAAAAAATGGAGGAGGGTGCCTGAGTTGAGCGGCTTGATGGTCGTCTGCGAGCTTCGCCCAGCTGTTGGGCACTCAAGCTGGATCAGAGTTCTGTGGGGAGTCAGGGGCCCCCTGCAGCCCTACTGCGAAGGGTACAACCGCTGGGGTAATGGTGCCAAACAGACCAGGGTAGAGTTGGACGGCAGCTGGAATCTCCAGAAGGATGTGAGGTCAAGGGGGGAGCAGACCAGGAGGCCAGAGAAAAAAATAGCAGAGAAAAAAAAAGGCTGCTCCACAAAGGGCAGCTGCCATCCAAAACCAAAGAGGCAGCCAAGATGAAGGGGAGGAGCATAAGATGCATGGAGACAGTGCGATTTAAGAGGACTCTAATAATCAGTCTCTCCTGACTACAGCCCTGTGCTCCTCTAAAATGGGTGAGCAGCAGGTGTTTGCCATCTTTGTTCCAAGGGCTTGGAACTCCCTCCCCTCCTTAGCTCTGGGTATCTCAGTTCCAAAAAAGAACTTTGCAAATTAAGTTCCACAGATAAATATTCTTGTACTTGATGCTCCGTTTCTGTTGTGATTTTTGCACTGTAATGATCCCAGCCCATATGCTTTATCTCTCATCACATTTATTGTATTTATTATCTTTTAACTGTTTTGTGAATTTGTTTTTGTGTAGTAAAATTTTTTTATTTTTTTTTTTGCAGTGTACTCATTCTTGCTTCATCTGTGTTGGTTTTATCTTTACCTGCTCATTGTGACACTGATCTAGGGCACATTTTGTGCCTCACTGTTAATTCTTCTGTACTTCTGCCTCTCTCCTTTATGTAATTTCGACTGTCTTTGCAACCCTCCTGGCTTATGTCTGAAAATGTGTATTTTCTTGTCTAGTACACCTACCTGGTTAACAATCAAGTAATCATTTAGTAGCCAGGAGACCACAGTTTCAAAACCAACCAGAACAAAATACCACGTAACCTTTAGTAAGTCACAACCTCCATTAGTGCTTTAGTTAACCAGACTGTGTAAATGGGTACACACAGGACTCCACTGCAGCACCGTTGCTGGGTTATTCTGGGTAAGTAAGTTACAGAAAGAAAAACAATTAGGTTAGCCTCAAGCTGGCCCAGGTTACTGCAGCCAGTGCCATCTTGACCAGTGGTAAATCTGCTGTCATGGTGCTGACTAGGGTACTACAAACTAATGTATATCATAATGAAGGGGAAGCTATGTTTCAGGCAAGATGGACGACAGAAGCAGTAGAAAAAGCCAATACTTCATATTAAATCAGCATTTACATGCCACAAGATTTCCTGGTGAAAAGCTTTCAGGCTGCCAGAAATACATGGGAGACCCCTTGAGATACGTTAAATCTGCTCAGTGCCATCTCTTTAGGAGCCTCGCCTAGTGTTGATGGGATCGGAAGTTTGGATTACTAGCTGGCACTGAGACTAGGCCAAAAAATGTGTCACCAAGAGTTAAGTCAGTGGCCCGGTGGCGCTGAGGGTTGAGGCCCTGGATGTCACACCTCGCAACACGCTGGCAACCCAGGTTTGGGAACGAGCCCGGGTCGTCAGGGGTCAGCAGAGGAGGACTAAGATTGAGTGTCCGTGGACAGCTCTCTTAGTCCTGGGGTGGGTATGGGGATCTTCCGCTGCGCTGGTAACCCCTGGCGGAGGCTGGGGGTACTGTAGTGCATGTCGCAAAAGGCATGTGGATTGGGGCAGCGGCAGATGTCTTCGGGGTGCATGCGGGAGCGCGCACACACACACCGGGCAGGACGTCATTGCACGTCCGTGCCTCAGGAGAGGAAACCTAAGAAAATCCCTCTGCCCTCGGGTAAGGCGACAGATCTCTGGCAAGCCGACCCATCACACGCCCAACACCGGCTGACTCTTCGGTTCTCCTTGAGGTCTGGGGGCCTCTCCGTGGGGTCAGGAGAGCCCCAGATCTCGCATACCCGATGTAGCTCCTGGAGCAGCCAGTTCAGGTGGGCGGTTGAGTGTGGCGGCTGTCAAGAGAGACCCTGATAGATGCCCTGAGGACAGGGTGCAGAAATAGAATATACAGAAAGAAAAAAAACAGTTAAGTCAGTGGCCGCTGAATCACCAGCTGGCATAACAGTGGATACCATTATCTGCCTTGGCCAGCACAGGACTTTCAGTATCCTTCTGACCCATGAGCCTCCAGCTTGAGCAGCACCTTAGGATAAGGGGGACAGCAGTGGGAAAGCACAATGAAAATGACCTGTTCACTGCAGTCTGAATGCATTCTAAACCACGCTGTCTATTTCTGGAGCAGACGTGCGGCAGTGCTGCATTGTAGTGGGTGCAAAAAGTTCCATCTCAGACATTTGCCACTTGAATATAAGCAGAACCACGTCACACGCAAGGGGCCGTAAAGGAGGGTCCTCCACTGTTTACGGAGATTGTCTGCCGGGACATTTTCTTCCCAGGAAAGCTAAGTAACCTGGAGAAGGATCCAGTACTCCGAGCACCACTCCTCGACTCTTGCTTCTCTGCACAGAGGGTAGGAGTCGGTCCCTCCACGCTTGTTGAGAGTGAACATGACACAGCTGTCTGTACGGCGACAAACTTCTCTGTGGCACACCTAGTCCAAAAGGGCCTGCAGCTGTACAGAATAACTTTGGGCCCATGCCACCCATTTTCTTAGAAATAAGCAAATACCTTGAATAGAAGCAGAGGCTGGGACAGAGAGACAGGCAGATATCCTGAAGACATACTGGCCCACAGAGGAGTGGTAGTCAGATACAACCACGCTGTGGAGCAACTTATCTCATCTGGTGACCTACCTGCCATAATGGTTTTCAAATGTCGACAAAGGTAGAACTGAGAAAACCTATTTGAACTACTTCAGCAGATAAAAAAAAAAAAAGTGGTAGAAATTACTAGAACCAAACTAGAATGCTATTAGTCTGCAAACTGGCGTTCTGGTCCCAGAGGAGGAAAGCACTGTGTTCCGACGACAGGGAAAACAGGAACTGAGGTGGTTGGGGATGACACTCCTATTTACCCTGCGAGTGCGAGAACAATGCCCTGCATAAGTGCTCTCCACCGGCGCCAATGGCCCCAGCACTTCTGGTTCACATGGGGTCCCTGTCACTTCCATTTCTAAGACCTAGAAGTGGGACTCAATGGAGAAGAGAGATCTGCAGGCAGTGTTCGGGGCACTTTGTAATAGGTCTTTAAATTTTAACCGTTAGTGTGGGGAAACTAACTCAGGAGGTTCATTTTGGGGCCCAGTAGATTCAGGAAGCCCTGTGAATCAGGTGTGTAACTGGGGGTGGGGTGGGGGGTTGAGGTGGAGCTGACAGATGCTTAGTGCCATCTAACAAGTGCTCTATAAAAGGACTCCCTCCTCCTCCTCCCAACATGTCCAATTCACATTCCCGTGAGAAGGCACCTGTGGCACTAACCATGGAGGATGTGGGAGGCCTTCATAGTGGAAACCCAAAGGAAGGTGGTAGAGGACCCTAGAGGAGGAGGAGGAAGCAACTTCTGGTACGGGACTCTACTATAACGGGGAAAGATTTGGGAACAGGAAGTGAGGAGAAGGTTAGGTGCATACGCAGCACCACAGTCCGGAGGAATGGGAAGCAGATCCTGAGGATCACTAGGGCAGTAGGACAGAAGGGAGAGCTGGATGTCATTGTCCACCTAGGAACTAATGACGTGGCTAGAGATGGGGATGGAACAGTGCAGGGGGTATTTAGGGAGCTTGGAAGGAGTCTTTGGTAGCATGCTCAGTGGCTTTCTAGAAGGTGCTGCCTATGACAGGGAGGAGGAGAGAGATCTCTGTACTAGGACTTCCAACTCAAGGTTGAAGGAACAGTACAGAGAGGAGGGATTGGTCTAGATTGGAGACTGGGGATCTACCTCGCGTGATAAGGACTATACAGAGGTGACTGTCTGCATCCATCCGGAAAGGGAACTGCAATCCTTAGTGAATCGTTTTAATTTCACCTTGCTTAACATTTAAAACAGCTGAGGGGATGGCAGAAGAAATCAGGAAGGCAGAAACTGTGCCCCCCCCCACCCCAAAAACACACACACAGGCTGAAGCAGAAAGTAGGGGAACCTGACATTGAGAAATGCCCCAGAGTGCAAATTAACAAAGGAACCATGGTGGTAGAAATGAAGGGGGATGATGACAGGAGCAGTAAAAATAAATAAATAAATAAAATAAAAGGGGGTGAAGAGAGAGAGAGAGAAGGCAAAAAGGGGATTAACAAGCAGAGTGGAAACAAACTCTGGAAGGCCATGTGTGCCAATGCTAGAAGTCGAGGAACCAAGATTCTGTACCTAGAGACCATCATGGCAGAGGGCTACCGGATGCTGTGGCCATTACCGAGCCACTGTGCACTGAAAACAATGAATGGGACACATGGCCATACCAGTCTATTCTCTTTTCAGGAAGGACAGGGTGGGAAGGAAAGGGAAAGCAGGGGATCTGATGTTTTAAGTGAGGGAAGGCATACAAGTGATGAAGATACAGGGACTGGGGAGGGATTGTAAAGTTAAAAAGGGAAAGGGGAGGGACTATGCAGAGGGGGAGGAGAAAAAGGCAGACATTCTAAACAAACTCTTTTGTTCGGTGTTCACAGAAGGAGGAGAAGGGAAGAGGCAACAAAAAAGTAATAGGAGCTTTGGAGGGAAGGAGGAAGACACTAATCTTTTTTGGAACAGAGTACTGAAGTGACTTGCTAATGAAAGTGGACAAAGAAATAAGGCCATGCAAGATGTACCCAATGGTACGGAGGGAGCGCAGGGAGTTACTGGCTGCACCACTGATAGTCCTATTTAACACGTCACTGGAAATGGGAGTGGTTATGGAGGACTGGAGGACAGCAAATGTAGTTCCACTTCACAAAAGTGGTAGCAGGCAGAAGGCTGGCAATTATAGGCCACTCAGCCTGCCATCGGTGGTGGGAATGTTAATGGAGTCACTGCTGAAGGAAAGTACTGTGGAATATCTGGAATCGAATGGGTTACAAGACCCGAGGCAGCATGGATTCATGGAGGGTGGGAGTGGATCATGTCAAGCAAATCTGACAGACGTCTTTGACTGGGTGACCAAGGAATTAGATCAGGGTGGAATGGTGGATGTGTCCTACCTAGATTTTAGTACGGCTTTTGTCACCGTTCCACAAAGGAGACTATTAAGCAAGCTGGGTAGTTTAGGAATGGGTCCAAAGGTAATAAACTGGGCAAGAGATTGGTTAGGGAAAATGCAACAGAGGGTGGTGGTAAATGGAGTTCACTCTGAGGAAGGGAGGGAGGGAAACCAGCTGGATGCCTCTGGGATCAGTGCTGAGGCCAGTCCTCTTTAATGTCTTTGTAAGTGATGTTGCAGAGAAGCTGGAAAGGAAGTTCTGTCTCTCTGAGGATGACGCCAAAATCTACAATTCGGGTCGGGGGGTGGTTGGAAAGAATGATCAGAGACCTGAGAAAACTCAAGGCAAAGGTATGGCAGCTGGGTTCAATGCAAAAAAAAAAAAAGGCACAAAATAATGCACTTAGGGCACAAAACCCAGGCGTGGAGTACAAAATGGGGGGGTGGGGGTGGTATGGACAACCACCAAAGCAGTAAAGAGACCAAGGGGTAATCAAATTGGATGACCTGAAGGTGGCTAGCCAGTGCGAAAAGGCAGGTGGGTGGGCTACTGGGATGCTGCGTTGCACAGGGAGGGGTATCATTAGCAGAAAGAAGGAAGTGATGCTGCCTCTGTATAGATCGCTGATAGGACCCCATCTAAAGTACTGTGTCCAGTTCTGGAGACCACATCTCTGGAAGGACACAGAGTGGAGGTGGTCCAGTAGAGGCCAACTAAAATGGTGTAGGGTCTGCAACAAAATCCCTTTGAGGAGAGGCTAAAGGACCTCAATATGTACACCATGGAAGAGAGGAGGGAGAGGGGGATATGATAAGAGACCTTTAAATACCTCATGGGGGGAAATAAGGTACAGGAGCTAAGTATTTATTAGAGAAAAAAAAAAAAGAGGTGCTCAAGAACAGGGGACATGCCGAGAAACTGGAGGGGGTAGATTCAGGAGAGATGTGACAATGCACTTCTTCACAGAAAGAGTGGTGGATTCCTGGAATAGCCTACCAGCAGATGTAGTGGGGGTAAAAACAGTGATGAGGTTCAAGAATGCATGGGATATGCATAAAGGAATCTTGGTGGAAAGGAAGGAAGGAGGGGAAGGGAGAATGAGCCGCAGACCAAGTAGCGTGTGCGATGATACTGTAGGTAAGGAAAAATGGGTACACTGGGTGGGTCAAGCGGTCTTTATCTGCCATTAGATTCTGTGTTTTTAATTGATTCCTGGAAGATCTAAGGTCTAATCCCACCAGAGCCACTTACCCACTAAGTGACCCTCAGAAAGTCACTTGACCTCCATGTGCTTCAGTCTCTCTCAGCTGTAAAACAGATCAACTCCAGAAATTCTAAAATGAATGATCTGGAGCAAATGCAGGAACATTATTAGCACCAGACCTCCGGCCTGTTTGTAAATGCTTTCCTGCCACATTCTATGCCCACTACAACCCCTGCAGCATTGCTAACTTAGCAAGCAATGCCACAGTAAATCAGTTCTGGAATTTAAAGCCACAGAGGTGGTAAGAAGTGGAAATGCTGTACTCATTTTCAAGCATAGTGCAGACACCACCACCTGTAGCGTTTCCTGTGCAAGACTACGTGGATTTTGGGAAACCCCTCTGTTAGTGGCTGGTGGGTCAGTGCTGTTTGTTGGAACCATGCACTACTGCTAAGTGCAGACTAATCAGACAATGGGTCAGCATAGTTAGGTACTCCCTATGAGCCAAAACAGCTTACGATCTTCGGTAAGTATAAATGCAGCTTTAGATCCATCTGCAAACTCTAGGGTATGAAGAAATAAAAATTACTTAGTTCAGTAAAATCGGCATTTCCCAGATCATGCATAAACAAAGAACGAGGGGACCTGCAAACCTCCACTATCGCTTAGTTGGAACAGTTGTTTCAACTCTAGATAAGGAACATTCACTCTGCAAGTTAGGTTTTCAGTGAACCGCTTGCAAACAGCTAATGACATCAGAAGCAAAGGCCGCCATTGGTCCATAATACGTCAGTCAGAAAGGAGGGGCCCAACAAGTCCCTGCGGGGAAAAACTGTTCATATCTAATAAGGATGCCGAGCTCTGAAAAGGCTGAAGGAGAGGGGGATTCAGAGGTTAGACGGCAGCTGTCAAACTTAATTTCCATAATAACAGACACATCTGGCTTGAAGCCTGTTGGAGTTTTAGTGCTGGAAATAAGAATTAAAGAAGCAGAATGCAATCAATTGAATGTAAGGCCTAGAAGGGCCAGTGGTTGAGACAATGATCCTTACCCTCACTCAATAAATAAGCTGACAGCAGCAGTGTACTGTAAGACTTTTAATACATCTGAAAACGTGATTTTCTGATCCCTTTTAATATAGACTCCACTATATTCTGCTGCACTGAACCAACGTTATCTAAAGAAGAGTAAATAAATATAGAAATGAGAGTCAGCCCGTCAGCGCAGTGGCAGGGCTACTGCTCGCAAGGCCGGTGACCCAGATTTGGGAATGAGCCATGGTCGAGAGTCAGCTGGGGTGGGAGGAGAAGACTCAGGCTTCCTTGTGGATGCTCTCCTTCTCTGGGGAGGGGAGGAGTGCGCAGCTACCACAGCAGTACCACCTGCGGCCCCACAGTGAAGCTGCAGGCAGGTGCGCCATAAGAGGGTAGTCACCAGCTGATGCCACACAGCAGCACGCTCTGATGTGCAGGCTTGCACAGGGAGTTACCAAGCTGGCGTCTCATGGGAGTGGGATAAGAAAAATAGTGAAAATGACCTCAGCAGCCACAGATGAGTGGTTCCAGTACATCCAGACTGCCAACTTAGGAGAAACAGCTGTTGGGGGTACACCCACCTGGAGAGAAAAGCAAGGCTACATGGAGGGCCAGCAGTGGCAGGGACATAGGCTCAGGAGGTGTACACTGGGACCCTTGAAGGAGTCGTCTGCTGGGGATAGAAGGAGGGGTCACATTTATTTTTTCTGTTTGCTTGTTTTTTTGTTAAAGGAATGGCAGCACCCTGTGTTTTAAAGGAACAGCAGCATCCTACATTCCCAAAAAGTCACTAGGCCCACTGCACTTCAACCCAACTGGTCAATCCAGTCTTCATCCGTTCCAGCTCCCACAGTTACAAACAGCAGTCAACGACAAGCACAAGAACGACTGACACAACCAGGCTGTACAGCAGTCGATACCGGGGGGGGTGAAAAAAAAATACAGAAGGACCAACTCTCTGACCAGGGTTTGCAAACAGACAGATGCCCAGCACATGATGGTCACTGTAGAGTGGGTGGGGATGGGGGAAGGAGGGGCATGATAGACCTACAGTCTTCCCCAAATCGAAAATTGCAAAGTTGCTGTGTTACAATGCACCTTTTTGTGACTTGTAAAGAACTTTGGGATACAGTGTGTGCAGGAAAGGCGCCGTCCATTTGCTGTCCCTGAACTGGCTGTCTTCTGTGGGATCAATGGTTGCTGCGTTTGTTACTCTACGACACAGAATATTTGCTGCATGTACGTATATTTTTTATTTATCATCCTCCTGACCCACAGACACTCCTTTCCTTCAGGTCAGCTCAGTAGTCCTACTTCCTGCCAGTGTCACATCTTACCCTCCAGGCTCTTCACAGTCCACCAGTCCAGACTGGTGTCTTCTGAGCTTGGGTGTCCCTCCTGCTTCTGGTCGGGGACAACAAGCATGGCCCTGCTGGAATGTCAGATGGAGTGGGGGCACAGCAGGAATCGTTCAGAGTGCCTGGACAGGCCTCCCATTCTCTGGTGTCTTTTACCCCACCCATCTTCTGTGAACACACACACCAGCAGAAATGTGGAGGGGGCTACACCCGGTAGCGAATGGTTACCTACACCGTTAAGACAGTCTCCACCAGGTGCTACTAGCATAGTAGTGCTGCGACTCCCTCCTCCTTGAAAGGAAAGTAACCAAAGGATGCCCTAAAAACCTTCCTGATAGCCTCTGCTCTGGACACACCAGGCTTAGGGTGCCAGCACTGGTTGCAAGCAAGCCAGAGTGCACCCTCACTGCCTGGCAAATACTGTCATGCTGATTTACCATCTATACTCGCTTATAAGTCTTTTTTTTTTTTAAGCTTGTTCAGTGAAGTGTACCTTCTTATAAGCTAGTACTCGAGCTGCTGGAAAAAAAAGTGGGTCATAATGCGCGAAATCAAAGATGTGCGCTACCTGATTCACGCGGTGACCAGAAAGGGATCAAAGGCATAATTAATTGCTTCATCGCTACTGACCTGACACGTGGTAATGTTGTGCTGTAAAGGCGGTTAGGCTATTATCACCTCTGCTGGTGCTTAGTGAGCTGCCCTGCTGTCACAGATTAAGTGATTGGCAATCACCTGTATTAAATCCTTGTTCGTAGCAGCAGATCAGTTTCTCACAATGCCCTCAATCAAATGAAACTGCTGCTCCTACACTGTAGATTTTAAGCTTCACGTGGTACAATACGCAGAAACACATAATAATGCTGCCACCGAAAGAGTGTTTCATGTACATGAAAATTATACAGGACTGGCGATTGAAAAAAAAAAAAAAGCTTTAGTCTGTGGAGAAAAGTATAAAGAGAATTAAGCTTACCACCTCACCTGTTGCAGTCATCGAGTACAAGCTCAGTGAATGGGTGCTAGAACTAAGGCTGCAGGCATCAGCCGGGTGGTGTACCCATTTTATGCGGCGCAATGGCTCAACTGTGAGGTAGAAAACACACACTGTGCAAAAGCTGTCAGCAGATGTAAATAAAAGAGTGGACAGTTTCCACAACTTCGTTCTGAATGCGAGGAAGCAGCATAATTATCCCCCCATATCCATCAGTAACATGGATGAGACTGCTGTTAGCTTTGACCTCCCATCAAACAGAATTGTTCACATTAAAGGGGAGAAGACTGTTAGTCCACACATGTGGAGCCGAGAAAAAGCACTTTACAGTGGTTCTCTCTTGCCTTGCAGATGGGAGTAAGTTTAAGCCCATGGTAATATTTAAGCAAAAAACTTTACCAAAAGAAAAAATGCCAACTGGTGTTCTTGTAGAAGTGCATGGAAAGGGCTGGATGGATGGATGAGGCACTGGTCAATAAACTGGCAGACGAAATCTGGAGCAAAAGACCTGGTTCACTTATCCACACACAGCTGGGATTCCAGGGGGCTGTACATCCCTTTTGTAACCACTTAACATCAGCCTGAACAAACTCTTCAAGGTGGAAATGCGGGAATACTGGCGTCAAAGGATGATCACAGGTACAAACTTGCTTGCTTTTTTTCCTTTTTCTTTGTAATATGGATTGAACTGAATATGGAATTCACATACGTGGTATGGCTAGTAAGTCAAACCTGAAAGCTATACAAGTCCTTTATAATAATTTAGCTAGATTTATATTAAATTGTGATTCTTTTACTCACCACTGTGAAATGTTTAAGACTCTAAAATGGGATCAAATAGAACATAAAAGGGAACAAAAACAGTTAAAACAAATTCATGGGGTTGTACATAACCAAAGTCCGAAGTATCTCATGGATAAAATTCCATATTTGATGCATGTTCATCAACATAATTTAAGAAGTAAAGTGGGAAGTATATACGTTATGCCTAAAATAAATAATAAATATGGTGAAATGACCTTTGGTATGAAAGTTATAAATCTTTGGGTCCCAATTGATCAAAAAAATCAAGCAGATTAAAAAATAAACACACTTTAGGAAATCGACTGATAAAGGATTGAAAATAAAATGTATGTGTAGTGGGTGATATACCTCCATGGATGAAATATAACATTTTTAGGATTTACTTATAGAGTGTATCTCCTAAACTTAGGAAACAATGTTGCAATAATCTAATGTATGATGTGATGTTCCGTACAGGGGTTTATTTAAAAAATATTTGTAGTTATATTTTCTTATAATGTATGTTGTAATATAGATTTGTTTTGTGTAAATTCACGTAATTCTTTTAAAATTGGAAAACAAGTTCATCTTGAAAACGGGTCTTTGACCCAATGATGTAAATCCATTTCTACCTGTACAAAAATAAATTTTACTACTACTACTACTAAGCTAATCGTTAAGGGATGGGGATTTTAGTTTGTTCCAACAGTGAAATAAATATTTTGGGTTGCAGGTAAAAATAGGCTACTCACCTGTAACAGTAGTTCTAGGAGTGGTACATATTGTTCATCCACACTTCTTGTTATGCCCCTTTCCCCTTAAATTCTTGCCAGAAGGTCTTCAGCCTGGCTCCTCCCAACCACCTGGGTGCTATAACCCACGGCTTCGCCCCATGACACTAGATCTTAGCCCTGCTGGAAGCCAGGTTTGTGCATTGCAGCCGGTGAGGTCAGGTGGGTCAGTGTGGATGAACAACATATCACTTCTGGAAAGTTTGTTACGTAAGAACTTACTGTAACAGTAGATCTTCGAGGTACAGTCTCTGGTCGTAGGTTATTACCCTTAGGAGTCTGCTAGGTGGAGCTGTCACATGGTAGCTTCTTCCAGCAGTCTTCTGTGGGCCACCCCATAACTCACTTCCTGTGGCTGTGTATAAAAGAGGGTGGCCCCCAGGCACACACTTTTCCCCACCGGCTGCAGCACGCAAAAAAGGCAGAGGACCGATGGGAACCACGGGACCATGGATAAAACCAAACGCAATGATCTGAAAGCCAAGGACCCGATAGCAAAAGTGGCAGGGGGACGGAGGGCGTGATTGTACCTACTGCAAGAGACCGTACCTCGAAGATAGTACAGTTATGCAAGAACTTACCGTAACAGTAGATCTTCGAGAGAGGCTCTTGCAGTAGGTAATTACATATAGAACTGACGTCAGCAGGCAGCAGGACCCCACGGAAAAATTTCTAGCTAGCAGTCCCTGGCGAGGGACTGCCCCCACATCAGGTGACCAGCGCCAGGAGACGCGTTGGTATAAAGGGCAGTCCTGATGCCCGCCTTCCAGTTCTTTCCCGCCTACAGGCCAAAAAAGAGTCGGATGAGAGAGGAGCGGATATTTCGGCCACTGGAAAAGGAGCTGAAAAAGCCTAGGGGATGGAGGGCAGGATAGTATTACTACTGCAAGAGCCTCTCTCGAAGATCTACTGTTGCAGTAAATTCTTACGTAACTGTACTATCTTACTTCGCAAGGGCTCTTGCTGTAGGTAATTACATATAGGACTGAATCCCAAGCAGTCTGGAACAAAGAGAGGCATCGGGAAGAGGAAAACTACTCCAAGAAGCAGTTCTAGCTGTGCAAGCTTCAAGATAAGAGGCCTTGCAGAACAGCCAGCCCAAAGCCTGCTCTACGGCGAGAGGCAAAAAGGTATGGATGGAAGTCCAGGTGGAGGCAGCACAGATATCTGCCACATTCTTTTTTTTTTTTTTTTTTCTATCCTCCCTAGCTGCCGGTCGTCCAGGGTATCAGCCCGTCAGGGCCGTGACTTCACCCCCAGAGCGTGCCAGGCCCTCCGATGCAGTGGCTTTACCCGGGGTGGGGCTACAGTGCAAGGGCCAACACCCTTGAGCCTGTGATAGGTGGGAGGGCCGCCTGGGGGCTAACTGCCGCCGGGCGGGTTTATAGAGGT
Source organism: Neoceratodus forsteri (assembly GCA_016271365.2). Lineage (NCBI taxonomy): Eukaryota > Metazoa > Chordata > Ceratodontiformes > Ceratodontidae > Neoceratodus > Neoceratodus forsteri. The sequence goes on along the minus strand of CM028131.1, from coordinate 149,359,509 downwards.
GGGCGGCCGGGCAGCCGCTCCATTTTCCGCTTGGGAGGCAGGCAGGACGGCAATGACGCATGACGCCCTGTCCCGCCCAAAGTGTCTTCGTATGCCGGTAGCTGTGCGATTCCCAGCCTCCACCGGGGTCACTGCTCGGGCACCAACCTCACCTTCCCTGAGAAGGAGAGCAGCCCATAGGACGCCTATCCTTCTCCCCGCCGGCCCTTCCAGCGACCAGAGTCCGCTCAACCCGGTCGCAAGCGAAATCCCACCGCTGCGCCGACGGGCCGGCCACTGACACATTCTTGAAATAAGCTGCTGAGGCAGCTACTCCTCTGGTAGAGTGGCCTCTTACTTGACCCGGCAGGGTCTTCTTGTATTTGTCACAACAGAAAGTGATGCAATGAGCCAACCACTTAGATGGGCATTGCTTAGAAACAGCATTGTCTTCCCGTTTATGAGCAAAAGTGATGAACAGTTGATCAGTCTTTCTGAGATCCTTCGTCCTGTTGGTGTAGCGTCTCAGAATCCGGTGAACATCCATAGTATGGAGTAAATACTCCCCCTGATTAGAGCACTGCGTGAAAAAGGTGGGTAACTCTACGGACTGATTTAGAGTAGACTCTGCTACTACCTTAGGGAGAAACTTAAGGTTCGTGCGCAGAGCAACACGTTCCTTGTGAAAAATCAAGTATGGAATTTTACACATCAGGGCCTGGAGCTCGGAAATTCTCCGAGCGGAAGTAATGGCCACCAGGAAGAAAGTCTTCCACGAAAGGAACTTCAGTTCTGTGGAAGCTGCCGGTTCAAAGGGAGGCAGAGTAAGTTTCTCGAGAACAAAGTTCAAGTCCCAAGGGGGAGCAGGAGTACGTACAGAAGGTCTCAGATGGAGGACCCCCTCTGAGAAAGGTCTTAGAGACCTCCAGTTGAGCAAATTTCTTGTCTGCAAAGGGGACATGATAGGCCGAGATGGCCACCATGTGGGATTTCAGAGAAGAATGACTGAGACCCAGGTCAAACAGATGGTGTAGGTCCTCCAGCAGAAGCCCAGCTGAGCAGGAAAAGGGATCCACGTCCTTGGAAGCAGCCCAGATAGTGAATCTTTTCCACTTCATGGCGTAGGTGGATCTAGTGGAGGGTTTTCTAGCCTCCACCAAAATCTCCGCCACTAGAGGAGAAACCCCAAAATGGGACTGAGCTAAGTCTGCAGGAGCCATGCATGCAGCTGAAGAGATTAGAGGCCTGGATGGACCAGGGTCCCCTGATCCTGGGTCAGTAAATCTCGAGATAGAGGAAGAGGAAGAGGATGATCCTCTGAGTACTGCTGTAGAAGAGAGAACCAAACTTGCCTGGGCCAGAAAAGAGCAATCAGAATCATTCGTGCTCCTTCTGAAGCTAGTTTCTGCAAGACTCGTGGGATAAGTGGAATTGGGGGAAAGGCATAGACGAATCTGTCCTTCCAGTCTAGAGACAGAGCATCTCTCCAGAAAGCACCTCACTCTGGAACGAGCGAGCAGAAGATGGGAAGCTTTGCGTTTAGAGGGGATGTGAACAGGTCGACCTGTGGTATTCCCCAAAGTCGGAAGATACTGTCTAGGACCCCTTGGTCCAGTTCCCACTCGTGAGTCAGAGCAGAAGAGCGACTTAGCTTGTCTGCCAGGGTGTTGTCAACTCCTGGAACATGAATTGCCGTGAGGTGAAGGTCGTAGTGTGTTGCCCAATCCCAAACCCTCATTGCTTCCCTGCAAAGAGGGTAGGACCGAGTCCCCCCTTGTTTGTTGATTTACCAAACCACACACATGTTGTCCATCTGGACACCTAGGTGGCCGGGAAGGATGTATAGGTGAAGGGCTTGGAGGGCGTACAACACTGTCCGTAGCTCGAGCACACTGATGTGGAGTGTATGTTCGAGCTTGGACCAGGAGCCCTGGGTCCAATGGGGACCTAGGTGGGCTCCCCAACCTTCGCCTGAGGTGTCAGTGGTTAGAGTCTGGGAGGGGGGAGGATGAAAGAAAGGAACTCCCCGAAACAGGTTCTCTCGAACCATCCACCACTGTAAGTCTCGAAGCATCGGCGAGGAGACTAGTACTGGGTGATCTAAGTCATCCACTAACTGATCCCACTGGAAGCGGAGGGTCCACTGAGATACTCTCATGTGGAGTTGAGCGCAAGGAACTGTCGGGATAGCAGCCGCCATGAGCCCGAGAAGGCAAAGGACTGACCTTGCACTGACCTGCCTGCGGCCGGACAACAGGATCAAGTGACACTTGGAATGGTTGATGGTAATACCCAGGCAGGCAAAAACCTGCTGGGTAAGGGTGAGGCAGCACAGGAGTTCCTCCTTGGACGAGGCCGCCAGGAGCCAATCGTCCAGGTACAGGAAAACCTGCACCCTCCCCGGTACACAGGTAGGCCGCCACCACTGCCAGGCATTGGGTAAACACTCGGGGCACCGAGGATAGGCCAAACGGAAGTGCCTTGAATTGGTAGTGGTCCCCCTGGAACACAAAACAAAGATATTTGCGATGAGATGGGCGAATGGAAATGTGCAGGTAAGCATCCTGCATATCCAGGGTACATAGCCATTGACACGACCAGAGAATGGGCAGAAGGCTCTGCAATGAGAGCATTCTGAACCTTTTGTACTCCACAAAAAGATTCAGGGAACTGAGATCCAGAATAGGTCTGATCTCCTGTCTTCTTTGGGACCAGGAAGAAACCCGTCCCTTGAAGATGGAGGGGGACGGATTCTATTGCTCGTTTCAGAAGCAGAGCTGAAATCTCCTCCTGGACCAAGAGAAGGTGTTCCCTGAATATGACGACTTTGGTGGGGGGGGGCGGGGTTCTGTAGAAACTCTATTGAGTGTCCTTCTGAGATCAACTGGAGCACCCAGGAATCTGATGTTATCCTCTCCCATTCTGGAAGGTGGAGGGAAAACCTCCCTCCTACCGGTTCCTCCGGGGAGTCCGGAGGCTGTGGGAGAGGGAAGGAGTCAGGTGGTGTGGGGCAGCGCCGCAGCTGAAGCACCCACTGCTTTTTGGCCGGGGGACTTAGCAGCTGTGGGGGCCCAAAGTTTTGTGGCGTGCCTTCCCTGGAGTTTCGCCTTGGGCCGATTCCATCTGCGAAAGGGATGGCGCTGCGGCTGGTGGGGGCGGTACATGGAGTCAGCAGACTTCAGTGCCATCCCCTTCTCCTGCAAATCGGTGATGATGTCCTTGACATCACCACCAAAAAGCACCGTCCACCGGAAGAGCGCTTCCTGGACAGCGGATTGCACTTCCGGGACCAACCCTGACACGTGGAGCCAAGCATGACGACGTAAGCCTACGGCAAAAGCTGAGCTCCGTCCAGCAGTGTCCACTGCATCGTAGGTCGCAAGAAGCACGTGTCAACTGGCCGAACGTGCAGAACGGACAAGATCAGCCAACTCCTGCTTGACTTGGGAGTCTGGCAGGGAGTCCAGTTTGGCTTCCACCTGAGTAAGAATGGCCTTCTGGTAGTCCCCCATATAGCCAACATAGTTCAGGGCCCTAATCCCCAGCATGGAGGAAGCAAAGATCTTCTTTCCATACTGGTCCAGTAGGAGATATTCTTTGTCAGGTGGCGACGAGCTAAGATGTTTGGGGTTGGCCGACCGGTCTTGAGCGGTGCTAATCACGACCGAGTCGGCACGAGGGTGAGAATCCAAGAAATCAACACCCTCGGGAGCCTGGTATAGCCTATTCGACTTCCGCGGAAGTGGGGCTAGAGCCGACGGCTGTTTCCAGATGGTGGTGACAAGGTCGGCAACAGGCTCTATCCAGGGTGGCACCAAAGTAGGAGCTGTCACAGGCAGATCCAGATGCTCGGCAAGTTTCAAACGCTGAGGGTCTGGTTCTAAACAGTGCCACTGATGAACCTCCTGGATTTTCCTTAGCAACTCCGCAAAAGAAGGATCTTTCGGAGGAGTCCTAGGCCTGGGCTTCAACGGAGAGCGTGGCTCGTCGTCCCTTTTGGAGCAACCATTGGAGGAATCCAAGGAGTCCAAGGGTGAAGAGGAAGAGGAAAAAGACTCCCTTTCCCAACCCAGGGGAGGAACGGAACCCTTGGGAAGCACCCGGGGAAGCGTATCCTGCCCCTCTCTGGACCCAGACAGGAGAGCACTGGAGTCCGGAGGTGGTGAGGGAGTGTGCCGCTTCGGACGTACAGGAACCTGAGACGGCACAGTCGTCGGTAGGTGGCTCTCAAGCTCCCTGGTGAACTAAGCCTTGGCCTCAGCCCACCAGGAGGCCAGAGTCTCCTGCAAGTCCACCAGCGGCTGTAGGGACGGTGGAGTAGGAGGGGATAAGGATACAAGTTGTACCCATATGGAGAGTATCCAAAACCCGGCGGTGGGTAGCCCAGCGTCGGGTACTGTCATGTTGGATACTGCGGCGCTGGATACTATGGTCCCGGGTACGTCGGCATCGGATAGAACAGAGGGTACCCGGGAGCCGGAGGAGCTGCCGGAGCAGAAGGCCCAGCCGGTGGCCTCACGGGCAGATCCAAGTTGCAGGGCCCGGAGGGCCCGGCGGTGGGGCAACATCCGGAAGCGGGATGTCAGCCGGAGTCGGTAAAACCAGAATCAGGGCCGGCGTCAGGGGAACCAGTGTCGGAGGTATCGGCATCGGAGCCGGCATCCGGGGAGCCGACATCAGATCCGTGCACCTATAGAGGACGGACTGATGGAGGAAGATCCCCAGCATCGCCCGGGATGGAGGGAAAAATCCGTTGGGTTGGGACTTGGTTTCCCCGGATGGCAGCGAAGGCCGCGGAGAACCGGGACGACGGACGGGTAGGTCCATCGTCAGTTCTGTCGCCGACCGGACGCCGGACGAACTGACATGCAGTTTTACGGCGAAGCCGGGAGGAGCTGGCATCCGACTTATGGGAGCCTTCACCGAGGCAGACCGAGGAGATGGTCCAGTGAGAGGGGCGCAGCACCCGAGGAGTCGCACCTTACCGCTTTCTCCGAAGGACGGAGGGTTAGACGTCAGCTATCGGAGTTGCCCACGCCAGTAGGCTGGCGAAGCTGGCGGCCAACCAGGCGGAGGGGCCTCCAATTGCCCGGAGGCACCCAAAAGGCCAGAGAGCGAGTCAGACGGGCAGGCAGACGCCCCCTTGGAAACCTTCGAAGCGCAGTCGAGAAGCAGTCCCCCGGAGGGGACGATACTCGAGACCCAGCGACTCCCGAGGGAGACATGGTAGAGGAGCCCTTGTCTGGGGCTACCAGGATCACCTGCGCCCTGTCCCTCCTCACCTTGATAAGCACCTTGTGGATCAAGGGAAATGGAGGGAAGGCGTACAAGAAGCCTGGGGTCCACAGCCTCAAGAAGGCATTCCCCATGCATGTACCCCGCTGACTGGAACAGGCGTGAAACAGCCTCAGCTTGGTGTTTTCCCTGGAGGCAAACACGTCCACCATTGGTTTGCCCCAATGGGAGAACAGGCTGTGAGCAACCTCTGGATAGAGAGACCACTCATGAGATGTCTAGCCTACGCGGCTGACAGCATCCACCAGTTGGTTTGAGGCTCCTGCAACATGGATGGCTAGAAGATCTGCCTCCAGTCGGCTCACAAGTGTACAGATGCAGAGCATTTCCCTGCACAGCAGCCGGGAGTGTGTGCTGCCCTGTTTGTTGAGGTAGTACATGGTCGTGGTATTGTCCATCTGGACTTGAACCACTTGACCCCGAGGCTACTGAGCGAATGCTGACAGCGCCAGTCTGACTGCTCTGAGCTCCAACAGGTTGATATGATATTGGGATTCCTCAGGGGTCCAGAACCCGTGGGCCCTGTTGTTCCCCATGTGGGCTCCCCAGCCCATGAGAGAGGCATTGGTTGTGAGGATGACCACTGGCTCGGGGTGGACAAACGGGATCCCTTCCTGCACACGGTATAGGATGGTCCACTACTGGGGAGCGTCCAACATCTTCTGGGTCACAGTGATCAGCTGGTCAAAGTGACCATGGTGCTGAGTCCACTAGGCGGACAGCTCCCACTGAAGGTGGCAAATATGCCACCGGGCCCTCCGATGATGAAGACGACACCAAGTTCTTTGGTTTAGTGATGGGGATTAATTCAAACTTAGAGACTATAGCTACATTTAATTTGCAGAAATGCTTCATTAAGCTCGTTGATAGTAGAGAATAAATAGTTTTGAAGCTAAAAGCTTGATTTAATAATAGCTGCAAAAATATATTTCTTTTAATATTTGTTCTTAGCTAAAAATATATTTTTTTGAACTTGTTGCTTGCTCTGTCATGATACCGTATGCACTTGCACACAGTCGGTATGCCGCATCAGTACCCCCAACTTATAAGTGGGTCAAAGAAAAGTGCTTCCAATTGGGCAGCCGAAGTCAACCCCCTGACTTGTAAGCGGACAGACTTATGTGCGTGTACATACAGTATACTGCTTTAGAAGCAAGACATGTGTCTGTATGTTATATTTTGGGGTTGGCAGTATAGCCTAGAGGTTAGAGTAACGAGCTGTGAATGAGCCTGGTACATCTAGCAGACCTGGGTTTGATTCCCACAACTACTTGCATACTGTGCAACTCTGAGCAAGTCACTTAACCTCCCAGTACTCCCACGTCGCCCCTGAAAACAGGCACTTGTGCCTAGTGGGCCTTACCCGGTTACTAAAAAATAAAAAACACGTTTTTTATGTTTTGTCATGTCCTGCTGTGGCAGATTCCCATACACAACAATAGTTAATCATATACTATGGACTTGTTTGGCATGCCAGCAAGACAAAAGCAACCATCTCTGTTAATCTCAACTAGTGCAATGATTGAAGACCGTAGATCAGACTGCAGTTATGACATGACCTTGAGCAACCGCCAATAAAACAGGTTGACTGTTTGAAATATCTGGGTATCAGCTAGGACCCCTCCCTAAACTACAGTAAGCAGATTGGCTATGGCTAAAGCCGCAGTCAGACGGCAGCTGAGCTCCTGAACCCATTCCATACACACAAGCTGCGCACTATCCAGCACCTCTGCTGGATTATGGCAACAGTATGTATTTACTGAAACTCTTCTCTGGATTTACTGATTGACTGATTGAAATGGTTTTACCAGTTAAGCGTGCGGAGATTTAAAAAAAATGCCCATTAACTGATGCCACCCAGAGGATTAATCAACTACTTCCACAACGGTACTTCATAAACTTGATATGATATAGGATAAGCTTTGCAGGTTTGACCCTGTTTGTGACCATCATTAACACCACTGTATGCTCAACCAGCGCCTAAGCCCTTCAAATCGCAGCAACTATCACTGGATTACTTTCCTGCGTAGGTATGCATGCAGCAACTCACCTGAATACCTCTAGTCTCTCCTCGCTACCTCCTCTACAATTATGCCCTTGCTACCTCCTCTACAATTATGCCCTCCATTCCCAGAACCAATTCAACTTAAATGTACCCAAGGCTAGGAGACACTGCAATACAGGGTTGCAATTACCAGTCTTGCTGAACTACTGAAATTAACTCCCATCTCACCTCAGGGCCCTTTCAAAAGTTATCAGCCTTTAAAAACAGAACTGTTTGATCAGTTGAATGCCCCTTCCTTGGTGTTTTAAACCTATCCTGCTAAAGTAAATTTTATCTTTCATTTCTTGTTTTTTGTATTTCTACCATGCATTTGGTTGCTACCTGTTCAGTACTAGTACTGTCTGTCTCTGTGTGTGTGTGTGTGTGTGTGTACTGCAGTCCTCGAGAGACCTTCCTGAAAAACAACAGGGTAAGAAAAGAATCTAAAACAAAAAAAAAAAATTTCCTTTACATGCCGCAAATTTCCTTGGTTTAGAAAACGTGTCTTCCAAGACTTACAGGGACCCGTTCAGCCTCAAATCAAGATCAGCCACTCCAGTCACAAAAATCTGAGACAGATTCATTCCGCAAACCAAGTGCACACTTCAACAGTTCTCACGTATGTGATACTGTGCTGTGTATTACTCAGAATCAGTGAACACACTTAAGCCCACTTAAGGGTTCCGTTTTTGCTTTCACTCAATGTCTAATTAGCAAACTCGGAACAAAGCTGAAAGAGCATTAAGTAGGGTTGCACTGCTCTTTCTGAAACTTAGTGGCGTGGATCATATAATAAACCCTCCACTCGATGCCTAAGTACGAGCCCTGTTTGCACTGATTAACATCTGACAATGTCGACTGAACAGACACACATACACCCACAGAAACACCTCTGCATGCATTCACCCATCTAGGGAGCTTCCTCCAAGGTGGGCTCCCTCGGAGGTGTTGACAGCCATGACCATCCTCTCTTACCCATCGTATTTGGGGGAGCCAGAGGAAAGTTGGGACCACAAAGTCTCGGCATCATGCTTCCACGTGTCGTGGATATACACCCGTTGTTACTCCTCCAGGCAGTAGGTTGCGAAGGAGCCTTGTGTACGTGTGCACACAGATACATGGCTACATACACACACTGCCACAGCTAGTGTCCCCCCTCACATCCGCTAGTTCAACTACACTGCTACCTGTGGTCATTCCAGTGACAGTATAACAGTGGAGCCAGCATCCCTCCCCAGAGAAGGAAAGCATTCTCAGGGAAGGTCAATCCTATCCCCACCTGCAAAGCCAGCCCCCTGATGACCAAGGTGTGCTCCTGAGTCCTGGCCACCAACACTGCAAGCTGTAGCACTACCGTTGCACTGACAGGCCACCTTTCCTGATCCCTCAAGTCCATAAAGTCAGTGGCAAAGGACTACAATGATTTCAGAATGCAGGAAATAAAAATAAATTAGCAGCAAATGGTTAAAACGACTTCAGAATGCTTTTTACTTCGAGTCCTTTTAAGAAATAATATATAAATTTGGAATGACAAAACAAGTTTTTATGTACCTGGGGATTTAAAGGGTTGCTGATGCCTCTGGGAAAACTTTGGAAAACATAGTATTTAGACAAAATTCAGCTTGTATTTCATATATGTTTGACTGACTAGTCATCTTAACCCCACTTCCTACCCTCCCTCCCTTTATCCTTGCCTCTACATCTTTATGTTATTGCCCTAACACCCCATGTCTTTCTGAATTGTATCTCCCTGTTCCATGTGGTCTATAGTTCCGATGTCTGATCTGCTGTGCATTCTGTATTATTGCACTTATGCTTAATGTCTATAATTACTTCTTTTTACAACTGTATTGTTTACTGTTATATTCTGCTGTAGTCAGCTGTGTGACCTCCCAGGGCCTCCTTGTAAATGAGCTCACTCAAAGGTGTTTCCCCTGGTTAAATAAAGATTGACTGACTGATATATTGTCTAAAGATTTCTCCTCTCCATTATTTCCTACTGAGGAAATTGCCACAAAAATAACATCTTTATCTCTTTAGAGCTCATCTGCCTCTACAATTTATTCCCTACTTGAAATTATAATACTCTGTTGAGACATCATAGTCTGTTGCCAAAGGAATAACTGATGTCACAAGCAGAATATTATAACATCAAGTTGGGAAGAAACACTAGGAGGTGATGATCCCTCAAGAAGCAGCTATCTTGCTTTTATTCATATGAACAGAGCAATACATTATGGGGATAAGAAATACAGAGTTAATGAGAATTATAAGCTGTTTTGTGTCCAAATATTATGTGTTTCAAAGTTGTTCATGTATTAGTGGATCTCTAATACCGTGCCAGATTTTCCGAGAATCAGTCTCCCCCACTGATTCTCACTTACGGGTCTGGGCCGTAGGCACCAGCGGCTACCAGACACCTGCACAGCCCCGCGTGGTGCAGCGCACTAGCGAATAACTGTTGCCTGCTCCCTCACCAACCTTAGTTCTGTTCTTCCCACCACCAAGTGCACACTGTGAGAGTGTAGCACCTCAGTTCGCCTCATCACTGCTTGATTTCTTGGTTCATCACTTTGTTTTCTTCTGTTCACAGTGCCTCCTGTGTTTGTCATTTTAATGTGATGATGAAATCTGACAAGGGCCCACATCACCTAAAAATAAATCTCGACAGCCACCCATCATGCGTCGGTGCCCTGTGTTGCCTGTCTTGAACTGGAGCATGACATGGATGCCTGCAATGCCTTCTTCTCAATGGAGCACCACACCCTGGAGTATGTACGTTAAGGTGGGGTTGCCCGGTCCCCACCTTCAGAGGCAGACCTTGCATGTATGCATCCACGATTAGGTTTTTAGGCCCTTCTCCTAGGCCTCTTCCCACAATCTCTGATTCTGTGGAAGTACAGAATTCTCCTTGACATCACCGCACTGAGGAGTCAAAGATCCCAGTGGATGGGGCTAGTGAACAGTTGACTGCTTCTGGGTGGTCGACTGCAAACCCTCCACAGACTGCCTGCCTTCAGAGGCAGATATCCCCAATGGCAAGGCCACAACTATATGCTTGGTCTACACCAGTGGACACCTCAAGGTTTACTTCTGGTGCCACTCTTGCTGTTGTCACTGTTCGTGGAGACGACGTGGTGGGTGGTACCAAGGACGAGGTTAGGCCTCCTCCTGACACTATTCACGGTGTCTGGTGAGGGATCAGCACCAAGGCTGCTGCCTGTTCTAATGCTGGTTTGGGTGCTGTCACTATCCATGCTGTCGCTAGTGACACCAAGGAGGGTGATGGCTCTCAACATGGTGATGGAGGCATTAGAAGAAGAAGAATCAGCATTTATATAGCGCTTTTCAAACAATGCTAGACTGGTAGTGAAGTGACTGAATGTGTGGTGTCGGCCATATCGCACATCATCACCCACACACCAACTGGATAACTGCATGAACTGGTTTATGGGAAAGGGAATGTTGGTCAGGACACCGGGAATGTTCCCTGCTCTTTTCCAAGAGTGCCCTGGGTTCTTTTAATTCCGTCTGGACACCCACCAGGACAACACCAGGATGGGCAGAAGGGACCTCGGTTTAACGTCTCATCCGAAGGACGGCACACTCCAGCAGTACAGCATCCCCCAATACTGCACTCGGATGCCAGCGATTTTCAGGTGCAAGTCCAATCCCAGTGTGGGACGAGAACCCATGACCTTCTGGTCCGGAGGCGGATGTGCTACCAACTGAGCCACGCTGACCCTGTACAGTGATGCCAATCCTAGACCCAGCTCAGAGCAAGGTGTGGACGATGTTGTCGTCTCGGAGGTCATTCCTCATTCCACTGTCATCCAGACACCAAGAAGTGTGATGGTACTGAGCATAATGTCAAACAGACACCAAGAGAGGGGGGTTGAGGACGATGCCGGCCATGCCTACAGGGATAACCCTGCCTATGAGTTTGTCACAAATCCTGAGCCCAGTGCCAGAGGTGGCACTGACTTGTGGTCAGATGATGGCTGTGAGATAGAATTTTTCACACAGCTGTTGGATGTCACCATCACCAATGAGGACCGGGGTCATCCTGTAGAACTTGCATGGCTCCACTTTCCTCACTTGGGGGTTTCCCCACATGGGCACCAATCAGGTCACTCCTTGGATGCGGGAAGACACCCTTATACTAAGGTTGATGCTAAGGTTCATACTAAGGTTTGTAAGAGCTAGGGGGCCTTTGTGCCCATGATGCCCTTTAAAGACACTAATAATAATAACCAATAAATTTACCGGATAGTATGTACTTATCAAGACAATATTTAAACAAATGTTTGGAACTGCTAATAACAACATCCTCGGGCAAGCAGTTCCATGGTTTTATTACACATAGGGTGAAAAAAATTTCCTTGCCATCAGATTAAATGTTTTACCATATAATTGAAGTGGATGGCCTCTTCTATTATATGGGTTCTGTTTGAACTCAAATCCCAGCTCGGTAATTAAGAAAGGGTCTTGCATAACATTGTACATAAACAGGAGATCACCCCGCACACGACGGACCGTTAGTGACATCAGATTCAGCGATGCAAGCCTAGATTCATAAGGGTCATCAAATAATCGCTTGATACGTTTAGTATATTTACGCTGGACCTTTTCAAATAAATTAATGTCCGATTTCTTAAAGGGGCCCCATAGTTGGGAGGCATATTCCAAGTGGGGCCGAACACAGGCTCGAAACAGGGGCATGAAGACTCTCCTGTCCTTAGACTTGATATTACGCCTAATGGACCAGATTACTTTATTAGATATAGCAATAATCTTGTCGATCTGTATTGAGGGGCCAAAAATCAGAAGATATATTTACTCTGAAATCCCTTTCATTTGCTGAAATATTAAGTTTTTTTGCCAGCCAGGTGATAAGTCGCTTGCTGGTTTAATGTACCCAAATGCATAAACCTAATTTGGGGGCTCCGAGTAGAATTGTGATTCATTGCTGCTGGCTTCACTAGCTGCAAAGTTTAGTACAGGGTGGGGGAAGGGTGCAAATGGTCTGACCAGGGGCCTCAGCTACCTGATTGTTTCTGGAAGACTTGGGCTGGTCCCATCCCACAACCACTCACCCCACCCACCCCTGGTCCATTATTTCCTTTATACCAGGGGTTCTGATATCACTTCCTCAAACGGGCAAAGGACATGCACCTGTCATTGCAGAAGCAGACATCCAGGAAAGGAACAGCAGCAAGTGAAGAGCTGACTGCTATCTCAGTGGAAGGGAAGTAACTGCAAATCTAGGAGCTTTCATTGTTACTTCTTTGCATTGCTATTGCATTGGGGAAAGGAGGAGTAAGAGTTTGAAGAAGGTTGTGCAATAGCTACTTAAAGTCTCTTTTTGAGTGTGGATAGGAATGATAGGAATATGAAAAGCAGTTGCTCAATCTATCTAAACGTGTACAACAAAGGAGGTAAGGGAAATAAAGAAAAGAATGTTTTGTACTGATAGAGGGGAGGGGGAGACTTGGGGAGTGTTTGGATCCTGCATCTTGAAGTGTGGGGGGCCGCCAGGGCAACGACAGCAATGGTAGGTGGTAGGCTGCAACAACTGCAGTGCACCAATCTTCAAAATTGCCTGGAGTGTGGAGGATGTTTAGTGTGCAACCACATAGAGAAACTTAGAAAGGAGATCAAGGGTCTGCAGGAGGAACTAAGACAGGAAAGGCAGATTGGGGTGGGTTTAGCCCAATACTGGAGGGAGGAAGAAGAGGAGATGAGGGAGGGCGATTTAAGCCAACAGTGGTGAGGAGATGGTCGGAAGAAGGGAAGCAGAGGCAAAGGGGCCCAGGCCAGGAAGAACGATTGCTGGGGAAACCAGGTCAGGGGACAAAAGACAAATGGAAAGAGGCGATAGGGACTTGTGAGGGGAGGCGGAGAAGTGGCAAAAGTCATGGAGTGGAAAGGAGAGAACAGGTTACTATGCAGAGAGAGGGAGCGGGCATTTGGGAAGGATCTTCAGAAAATTGTTTTGCACTGCTAGAGAGGAAGAAGGTGGAGGAGGGAAATGATGAAATTAGAGGAGTAATTGATAAATGCCTGGACCAAACTGGAGCGGGGGGTTGGGGTTCTGCTGGGAGAATTGCAACATGGGCAAAAGAGGGAAATAATGTGCAGGAGGAAAAAGAGGAGCTGGAGATGAATGGAAGCAAGCAGGGAATAAGAGTGGTAGAATCTTAGTGCTGGGGGACTCGATACTAAGAGGAGTCAGGTGGGGTAGCAAGGGGGAGAGGCATAGTCGCATTTGGGTGGAGGTCATGCCAGGAATGACAGCGGAAAGGGTAGGACAACCTGTTCTGAAATATGCTAGAAGGGGTAGGAACAAGCCTCATTTAATTATATATCTTGGGATAAACGACCTGGCTGTCAAGACAGTAGATATAGTTCAGAGGAGGTTTGAGGAACTAGCACAATTATGTGAGGTGGCAGGAAGATCAGTAACTTTTTCAGAGATACTTCCAGTACCCAAGCCAAGCACAACAAGAAAGCTGAGAATAGAGGAATTTAACGGATGGCTAAGAACCTAGTGTTGTGCTAAAGGTATGGGCTGTTGGGGACCTGGGAGGACAGTAGTCTCTATGCCAAGGACAGACTACACTTGAGTGAGGAGGGAAATAAAGTGTTGAAACAGAGGATGGAAAAGTACATAGAGGAAGTTGGGAATTTAAACTAGGAGTGGGGTGGCAATTGGACAAGTGATATGCAGAGACTACAGGTTGGGAAACCACATGAGCTTACCTCATAACAGTGACAAAGGACAAATGGCAAGTACTATTGGTGATGCTAGTAAAGGAGGGCAGAATGGGGAGGGTGGAAGGTGGTTACCCTTAATGCTAGGAGCCTTGGAAGGAAACCTGCAGAGTTACAGGTGCTCATGGCAGAGGGAGAGGTGGACATTGCAGTCATCACAGAAACATGGGCCACCCAATACAATGACTGGGACCTGTCTGTACCAGGGTACAGGTTATTTCGTAGGGACAGGGTGCTTGGAAAAGGAGGGGGTGTGGCACTATATGTGAAGGAAGGACTGAAGTGTTTAAGGGAGGAAGGGGAGGAAGGTAGTACAGAGTCACTATGGATGCAAATCCAGGATTCCAAGAATAGGATTCTTAGAATGGGAGTGCTGTACAGGCCACCATCTCAGACGGAGGAGTTAGACAGGGAACTAGTGGGACAGATCAGGAGGACCTGCGAGAAGGGTAGTGTGGTGATTGTGGGGGACTTCAACATGTCAGGAGTGGACTGGAGTACCCCAACAACCAGGAACAGAAGGGAGCAGGTGCTGCTGGATGCCTTTCAGGACAGCTTCCTGCTGCAAATGGTCAGTGAACCAACCAGGTTAGGGAATACCCTTGACCTTGTGCTAGCAAATGGGGACTTTGTGAGAGAACTTACAGTGGAGGAACCACTGTCAGGGAGCGACCACCACTCAGTATGGCTTAGACTGGATATGGGCAAGGAAGGAGTGGAATCTGGCACAAGAGTGCTGGACTTCAGGAGGGCCGACTTTGGGAAGATGGGGGAAGTGGTAAAAGGGTACCTGGCCAGAATTCAATCTAGTATGGATACTAACCAGAGGTGGGAGCTCATAAAGCTAGGGATAGTAGAGACAACCAAAACCTGCCACAAGGCCCAGAGCAAGAAGGCTAGGCCAAGAAAACCGAGCTGGTTGAGCAAGGAGGTCATGGAAAAGGTAAGGAGGAAAAGAGCTGCCTTTAGAAAGTACAAGAAAACAGGGAAGGGGAGGACAGAGAGGAGTACTTGACAGAATCGAAGGAGGTGACAAGGGCAGTAAGGGAAGCCAAAGCATCTACGGAATTCAGGCTGGCACAAGGCAGTAAGAAGGGGGAAGGACTCTTTAGGTACATTAGGGAGAAAAGGAGCTGTAAGGACCACATAGTAAGGATTAGGAAGGAGGGGTTTGGTGTAAGCAGGAAAGGATAAGGCAGAAGCACTAAATGAGTACTTCTGCTTAGTATTTACTAAAGAGAAGAGGGGGGTGAGACCCAAGTGGGGAGAAATGGCAGAAACAGGAGGGGAAGGGGTGACAGATGGGGAAATCATGGAGGGCAGAGTTTGGGAGGGTTTGAAGGCACTGAGGGTGGACAAGGTGCCAGGTCCACCCCAGGGTACTGAAGGAGCTGGCAGAGGTCCTTGCAGGACCTTTGGCAGACCTATTTGATGCCTCACTACATTCGGGGTGTGTACCTCAGGACTGGAGGATGGCTCATGTGGTGCCCCTCCACAAGAATGGCCCCAAGGATGAACCGGGAAACTACAGACCAGTGAGCCTCACATCCATCATGGGTAAGCTAATGGAGACTATCCTGAAGGAGAGGCTGGTGGCCTCCTAGAGGCCAAAGGGCTACAGGACAGCAGACAGAATGGTTTCACAGGGCAGATCCTGCCAAACCAACCTGGTGGAGTTCTATGACTGGGTAACTAGGCAACTGGACAGGGGCCATGCAGTGGATGTCCTGTACCTGGACTTCAGTAAGGCATTCGACTCTGTGCCGCATGGAAGGCTGGGAAATAAGTTAGTAGGCACAGGGGCCGGTCCAAAGCTGGTGAGATGGGTAGGAAAATGGCTTCAGGGAAGGCAACAGAGGGTGGTGGTGGGTGGGGAGCTCTCACGGCCAAGGGTAGTGTCAAGCGGTGTTCCACAGGGCTCGGTGTTGGGACCAGTGTTTGGGATATTCATTGCAGACATATCATGGGACATCAAGAGCAAGATCAGTCTGTTTGCTGATGATACCAAGGTAGGAGTGGTGGTGGATGACCTAGGGGGATGGGCAGGGGTTGCAGGATGATCTGGCAAAGCTTGAAACCTGGTCAGGCACCTGGCAACTGGGGTTTAATGCCAAAAAGTGCAAGGTGCTGCATTTTGGGATGAAGAACCCAAGGAGGAGTTACCAGCTTGGGGGGGGGGGTGCAGCTAGCCCAGACAGAGGAGAAGGATCTGGGGGTGCTCATTACAGGGTCAATGAACAACTCTGCACAATGTAGGAAGGCAGCTGCAAAGGGCAACAAAATGTTGGGTCATATTGCAAAGGGTATATCCTCGAGGAGGTGATTCTGCCACTGAATAGGTCATTAGTTAGACCGCATCTGGAGTACTGAATGCAGTACTGGCACCCGTATCTGAAGAGGGACATTAAGTTACTGGAGGAGGTGCAGCGCAGGGCGATAAAGATGATCAAGGGGCTGGGGGACTTATACGAGAGAAGGTTGAGGGAGTTGAACATGTACTCACTGGAGGAGAGGAGGGACAGGGGGGACATGACTGAAATCTTTAAATATATGAAAGGAATAAACAAGACAGGTACAGAGGGGTTGTTCAAAGTAAGGGAGTGGAGGGACACCAGGGGCCATGATATGAGACTGGAGGAAGGAAGGTTCAGGAGGAAGATGAGGAGACACTTTTTTTTTTTTTTTTTTTTTTACAGAGAGGGTGGTGGCTGGGTGGAATGCGTTTCCTGCAGAAGTGGTATCCAGTAAAACAGTGGACTGCTTCAAAAGGGATGGGACAGGACAAGGGGGAGGGTTAATGAAGGGGAAGGGTGGAAGGGAGGGGCAGCTGCAGAATAAGGGGTGCTAGCTGCACATTCGAGCAGACTTGATAGACCTCTAGGCCTTTATCTGCTGGCAAGTTTCGTATGTTTAGTTAAGTCACTTATAAAAATTTGAAATAGGCAAGGTCCCAACACAGATCCCTGTGGAAAGCCACTGGTAACGTAACCAATTTCAGAGAAATGACCATTAATAATTACACGTTGGGTTCTGTTAGTCAGCCAGTTAGAAATCCAGTTGATAAGTCCATTGATGTTTTGGTCATATAGCTGTTTAATTAAGGCCCAATGTGGCAAGGTATCAAAGGCCTTACTAAAGTCAAAAAAGATATCATATGGTATCTTCTTATCAAGTGAGTAACTAACTTTTTCATAAAAACACATCAAGTTGGTTAAACAACTACGTCCCCTTTTAAACCATGTTGTGATGAATCGGATAAAATAGAAATAGGGGAGATATGAAAATTACGTACCTACTGTAATTGTGATCTTTCTGTGCATCTTCACCATTCATCACTGTTGGGTATCTGGCACCATCGGCGCCACCCTCGAGGCCGACGCTCTGGGTGGCACTCGCGGGTTGGCCGTTAGGCTGCGTCGACTCCACCTGCCTGCCAGTTCTGAGTCGCCGGAGATGTAAGAAGAAGGGAGTGGAGGGTGGAACAAAGAAGTCCAAGGGACAGAAAAAGGAAAAGGTATATAAACCAAAAGGAGAAATAACAATTGAGAGGAGAGAAAGGGAGAAAGTCGGAAACTAGAGCGATTGGGAGGGGCCCCAATCTCTGGAAAAGGAAGAGGGAGGTAGCGTGGGTAAAGAATTTAGAAAGAGATGTGGGAGTTAAACATCCCAGACTCTGGTCTGTCTCCAGATTATATAGGAACTGCAAGGAGCAGCCAAAAGCTTTCTGCCAGAATTCAAGGCACAGAATGACTGGCAAACACTCCTGAAAGCAGAGTCAGTTACTCTGGAAGAAGGACAGGGTACAGGGAATTAACACCCTCTCAAAGAAAGATTATTGGTGAAAAAAAAGTGGAATTTGTCTTTTTTTTTTTTTTAAAACAAGGAGAAATAGGTTGGATGGGAAGAGGGAGGAGAAGAGAAAGGAGGGCAACTAACAACTCCCACCTCACAGGGGTGGGGCCAGAGCACTGGAGAAGAAGTGCCCCCCTTGCTGTCTACTCTCCCCGGAACATTATCCTCATGTGTGCCCCTGTTTTACCCCACTTCTTAGAAAGGAGAGAGGGAGGATGGGCACAGAGAGGGAGGGGGACCCAGAGACTGAGGCCCTGGGGGGATGGAGGGTGGGATCGTGATGAATGGTGAAGATACACAGAAAGATCATAATTACAGGTAGTGCAGTATTTCATATTTTATCTGTGTCAATCTTCACCATTCATCACTGTTGAGATGATATCGAGCCTCTCAAGGGGGGTTTGTTTTACACCCTAAGAGACAAAGTCTCTTAGCTCTCAGTGGGTGACACACTAAGAAGGAGAACCTTCAGGGCCTGGAAAGGCCTGAGAGTGGGGAGAATGAGACGGGGTCCCCTCAGAGGGGGAAGGAAGTTGCCCCGACAAGTGCCGTCTCGCTCTATGGGAGAAGAGACAGGTTCTCTGGTGAGCGGAGTTAATCACCCTACACCGGGCCAAAGGTGACAACCAGGAAAGACGCAGCCATGCCGTCCGCCTAGTACAGATCGCTGTCTTTACGACCCTGGTAGCTACCTCTCTGGCATCATAGGATGCCCTCGCTTGGTGCCTTGCTAGCTCCAGGCCACGCACAGAGAGTGCAATGGCTTGTCTGGTTTGCTCTGTATCAGGCAATGAGGCTAGGAGCTGACCCAGCCTGGACCACAAGAACCTGTCATAAGCTGCATAGTGGGCCTGATGTGGAGAAATGGAAAGTAATAACCATGCCGAGTAGAAAGTCCTCCTACCCCAGAAGTCAAAATCCAAGGAGTCTTGATCTGGGGCCGGTCACGGTAAACCGCGTGAAGCCCATCAGGAGTATCCAACTGCGTCAATCCAGACTGTGGATGAGGCATGGAATCTGGAGACTCCGGGGGTGCGCTATACCTCTGGCTGAGATCCCTTAGGGCAGGAACTCCGGAGAAGGGCCTCTGCCAGAAACGCAACGACGCCTGCCGAAAGGGAGCAGGCCAGGGTGGAACCACAAGGGTGGCCTCGCCAAAATCGCCTAGAAAGGCGTGCACAGAGTACTTAGGATTGCTGATAGTGGTAGGAGTGAGGTGCAAGTTCTCCAACATCCTCACAAGGAAGCACTGATACTCAGCGAGATCAGCAGCTGAAGAGATGTGGACAGAAGGTTCCTCTCCCCCAGAAGAGGGGGATGAGGAGCTGGAGGGCACCACCTGTTCAGTGGGTGGCTGCACGGGGGGAGGTTGGAAAACCTGGTTGTCCATCGCCCTAACATAAGCAGGGAACCAAGCAGCCACCGCTCTGAACTGCTCCCAGGAGAGAGGCTCACTAGGACCAAGGATGCCTGGAATCGAAGGAAAATGTGGCAGAGGAATGGGGACAGAGCCGAGGAGAGATATCAGCTGACCTCCGCCTGAGCTAAGGAGCGGACCGGGAGCACCCACGGAAGAAGGTGCTCCGGACGACCCCACAGCCGACAGCTTAACAACCATTTTGGTACTGCCTTGGCTGCGCCCAGATGAATCTCCCTTTGTGAAGCGACTGGGGCCATATAGGTCCAGGACGGTCCCCTACCTCAAAAGAATGGGGCTCTCTCAAAGAGACTGAGGAGGAAGAGTGGAGATCTGCACTACAGCTTTTCCCAGAGCCTGGGTGGACCCCCGAAAAAGGCCGCCATACCAACCCCATGCCCCTCGACCCCTCGGAGTTCGAAAGAGCCCTCCTCCTCGATAGGGCCATACTAGGTAGCTGGCAGCTCTGGGCAGCACCCAAAGGAGCTATCCAGGGCACAGTCCCCTACCCTACTGTAGGTGCTCAGATCAGCCCCAAAGTCGGGCAATCTAGGCACACCACAGGTGGGGGTACCACTACAGAGGGGTCAGTGAACCCACCAAGACCAGTCTGCAGAGCTATGGTGGCCTGCACCACTGCCTGCTGGTCAGCACCCCTGACCCCAGTCTCGGTAGCCACCGACCCCACCTCAGAAGGAGGCCGACTCCGGCTTGTCGAGGAGACTACTGAGCTGCCCACCTCAACAGCCAACCCCAAAGGGTCAGACTGTCCGACTGACTCAGAGCTGGATTCCGCCTCCAAGGAGGTAGAGGCCCTGTGCCAAACTGTAGAAGGGCGTCCACTGCCATCTTTGCCAAAGGGCCCAGAAACCAAAGCTGTGCCCGAGCTGGTACCAGTGCCCCCTACAGCACCGTGAGCGGAATCTGCAAGGGGCACGGCTCCAGACCGAAAAGGAGCTCTAGAGTTGGGACCAGTTACGGCACCATCTGACTCCACGGCGCCGTGAGCGGCGCCGAAGATGGCGCCGGCAATGGCCCCAAGGATGGCACCACCCAGCTCCACGAACGGTGCCGAGGATGAAGACTGTGCCGACGATGGCCCAGACGGCACCATCCAGTTCCAAGGCGCCGCGTATGGTGCCGAGGGCAGAGGCGGCACCGACGTAGGAATCCAACAGCCCCACGGCACCAAGCCCCAAGGATATGGCGCCATGCTCAACCTCGGTGCCGAGGCGAGACACTGACAAAGACGGCGCAGTAGCAGCTCCCACGGCGCCGCTAGCAGTGTCGGCACTGCGAACGGCTCCAACAGAAGCCACGGCGCCACACGACAAGTCGGTGCCGCAAATGGCGCAGAGGCCAGCAATGGCGCCGACCGACGGAGTTGAGGACGGCACTGACCCAGGCCTTGCGAACCGCAGGTCCGACACCAGGAGAGCCTTCACCCCTGAAGGGGAAACTGCAGAGGCGGTGCCTCCTGCCCGCGCCCGGGAGGACCAGGATGGGCCTCCTGCACCGCGGAAGAAAACTCTGAAACAGCTAGGCTACTAGTAGCCGAGGCTCCTCCTCCTCTTCAGATAGAACCGGAGGGACCCGGAGAAAAGGCAGAGAGCATGGCTTGGCCCGAAAGCACCTGACCCCAAAGTCGGCAGCATCGCGTCCACTTTCCATGCGGCGTTACTCGATCACCCGGTGGTCCATGGAGAAGCACGAGTCACACGAATCCATGTCGTGAAGCGGGCCAAGACACAAAAGACACCAGTCGTGCTGGTCGGTGACGGAATAATTTCGGTCGCTAGGGCACCGTCGCATGGAGGGCCGACCCGTCTTAGAAGATTTCTTGCCCTCTGACCGAGACATTACCTACAGGGAAAAAAAATGCCAAAAACAGACTCAACGCCACGGAAATATAAAGATAAGAAAAGATCTTACTGGGTTACGTCTAGTATGGCAAAGCAGAACCGACGGACTTCGGCACCGAAGTAAAATACAAAGCGGCGTCGAAGGATTTTCGGCATCAACTAGGACTCAAGCAGCAGCTTCCACACGAGGTGCGACCTCTACGGCGGGAGACGAAGAGCTGGCAGGCAGGCAGAGTCGACGCAGCCTAACGGCCAACCCACGAGCGCCACGCAGTGCATCAGCCTCGAGGGTGGCGCTGATGGTGCGTCGGCTCCACCTACCTTACAAAAAATACAAAAAAATAAAAAGAAGAAGAAGCTCCAGCGGGGTCCTGACCTCCGGCAGATACCCAACAGTGATGAATGGTGAAGATTGACACAGATAAGATTATGTCTTTTATTAGGCTTTCCAACATTTTACAGAGAGGTGACGTTAGACTAATTGGCCTATAATTCACCGTTATTTTTGGTCCTTTTTTGTGAATTGGTATTACAAATACAGGTTACTCACCTGTAACAGGAGTTCTAGGAATGGTATATGTTGTTCATCCACACTTACTGGCAGGTTCCTTGCTGCTTTAAATCTTGCTGGAAGGTCTTCAAGCTGGTTTCTCCCACCCATCCAGGTGGTAAAACTCTCAGCTTCACCCCATGACACCAGATCTAGCCCGCTGGAAGCCAGATTGCATGTTGAAGCCGGGGAGGTCGGGTGGGTTTTGTGGATGAACTACATATACCATTCCTAGAACTCCTGTTACAGGTGAGTAACCTGTATTTCTAGGGACATGGATATGTTGTTCAATCCACACTTACTGGCAGACTCCTAGCAGTTCTCCGGGAGAAGGGAGGCAAGGCGCGCACCCCCTACTTGGGAAATAAGGACTGGAAAACCGAGGCCCCAAAACCAGCATCCCGGCGTGACCTTGGGTCGATGCGTAGTGGGTAATGAAGGTGTGCTGACTCCAGGTAGCAGCCCTGCAGATTTCCTGGATAGAGACGCTCCCTGAAAGCAGCCACTGAAGCAGCAGTATGGCGGGTAGAATGAGCTCGTATCCCCCTGGGAGGCTCCACGCCTGCCAACCTATAGCAGAGATCTATGCAGGAGGTGACCCACCTGCCTATCGTCTGCTTGGCTGCAGGTCTGCCAGGTGTGGCTTCAGCGTAGTGACAAACAGCTGGCGAACCTCTCCTCGCACTTCAGCCGTCTGCTCCTTATAATAAGAGAGCGCTCTTCTAGGGTCCAAAGTATGGAGCCTATATTCTGCCCCTGAGGTGTGATTGGGGTAGTACACCAGCAGAGTCAACACCTGGTTAAGGTGAAACTCCAACACCACCTTCGGAAGGAATTTCAGGTGGAGGCACAGGACAACCTTGTCCCTGTGGAAGACCAGATAAGGAGACTCTATGGAAAGCACCTGGAGCTCTCCCATCCTTCTGGCTGACATAATAGCCACCAAGAATGTGGTCTTCCACGACAGGTGGGAGATAGCGCACCTGTGCATCGGTTCGAATGGCTTGCCCATGAGCTTAGCCAATACCAGCAGTAGATCCCATGAACGTGGAGGTTCTCGCACCGGAGGGGATATGTGATCAAGGCCTTTGAAAAAGCGCCTGACCACCTTTTCCTGCGCCACCGACTGCTTTCTGGCCTGTGCCCGGTAAGCAGAGATGGCTGTCAGGTGCACCTTAAGGGTCGTCGACTGAAGCCCTAGCTGAGAAAGGGACCACAGGTAGTCCAGAATTCTGGCCAAGGAACAGAAGGAAGGGTCCAACCCCTTATCCTGACACCAAATGGAGAATCTCTTCCATTTGAAGGCATAGCATTTCCTGGTCGACTCCTTACGGGATGCCTCAACAACATTGAGGACCTCGGTGGAAAGACCCAAGGCCTGGAACTCTAGCCGCTCAGGAACTAGGCCATCAGGTGCAGGGATTGAAGGTCCGAGTGGAGTACCTTCCCCTGGTTGACTGAGATCAGGTCCGGGCGGGCTGGAAGCCGCCTCGGGAGCCTGAAGCTGAGGCTGAGGAGATCTGGATACCAGAACTGGCGGGGCCAGTCTGGGGCTACTAGAATCACTTGTGCCTTGTCCCTCCTCGCCTTGAGAAGCACCTTGTGGATCAAAGGAAATGGGGGAAAGGCGCAGAAGAGGCCCGGAGTCCACGGCCTCGAGAAGGCATCCCCGTGCAGCGAGTCCTGCTGAGGGGGGCAGGAATGAAACAGCTTCAGCTTCGCATTCTCCCTGGAGGCAAATAGGTCCACCTGAGGTGTGCCCCAGTGGGAGAATAGATCGTGTACTACCTCCGGCAAGAGAGACCACTCGTGAGATGCAGCACCTATCCAGCTAAGGGCATCGGCCAGAGTGTTGGAGGCTCCTGCCACATGGATGGCTAGGAGATCTACCTCCAGTCTGCTCACGAGAGACAAAGTGCGGAGAGCCTCCTTGCACAGAGGCAAGGAGTGCGTCCCGCCCTGGCGGTTTAGGTAGTACATGGTCGTGGTGTTGTCTGTCTGGACCTGGACCACTTGACCCCTTAAAAACTGAGCAAAGGCGATGAGTGCTAGTTGGACCGCTCAAAGCTCCAGCAGGTTGATGTGGCATCGAGACTCCTGAGGGGACCAGAGGCCGTGCACTCGGAGCTCCCCCAGATGGGCACCCCAACCCATCAGAGAGGCGTCAGTCAGAGTGACCATCGGCTCTGGGCAGACAAATGGGATACCCTCCTGCAGATGAGCCAGAACGATCCACCACTGGAGAGCGTTCCCCATCTCCTGGGTAACTATCACTGGCTGGTCCAGAGGAGTGGAGCGCTGTGACCATTGGCGGGCCAGCCCCCATTGCAGGGGACGCATATGCCAGCGGGCCCAATGGACTATGCTGGTGCAGGCCACCATGAGGCCCAGGAGGCACAGGCAGTCCCGGGCAGGGCGCAAGTGCCCAACCAGAAATGACTGGGCAAAGGAGGAAAGAACCTCGGCCCTGTCCGCCAGGAGCCGTGCTCTGGCTCGAAGAGAATAGAGCTCTGCCCCGATGAACTGAATCACCTGCATTGGCATGAGTTCCGATTTGGCCTCGTTGATGAAGAGGCCAATCTGAGAGCAGACCTGGAGGGCCAGATCCCTGGACCGCTCCGCCTCCAGTCTGGAAGGGGCTGCAATCAGCCAGTCATCCAGGTAAGGGTATACCCGGACCCTTCGGGCGCTGCAGGAATGCTGTCACCACTGCCATGCATTTGGTGAAGACCCTGGGAGCTGGAAAGAGGCCAAAGGGCATGGCCCAGAACTCGAAAAGGGATCCCTCTTCCCTGAAGTGGAGGAATCGCTGGTGAGACGGACGGATTGGAACGTGAAAGAACGCGTCCTGGAGGTCCAGAGAGCAGAACCACATGCCTCGTTCCAAGGATGGAATGATCTGAGCCAGAGTGACCATCCTGAAGGTACGAGACCTTAGGAACTTGTTCAGGTCATGTAGGTCGACAATGGGGCGCCAGCCCCCTGTCCGTTTTGGGACCAGGAAGCACCTGGACACAAACCTGGGCCTGGTGGAGGATCCGCCACCTCCTGATCACCTCCTTCTGAGGAGCAGGGCAATGTCAGCTCAAGAACTGACAGGGAGGCTTCGATTCGTGAGCCTCTCGCGGGCGCCTGCTCAATAGGTGGGGGACTGCTCGAATTCCAGAGGCAGACCCTTTCCTACCACTTCCAGCACCCAGTGGTCCGTGGTGATATCTGACCAGGCAGAAAGGAAGTGGCGGAGCCGTCCCCGCACGGGGGGAACCCGGAGAGAAGTGATGAGGTTCGGGGCGACACCCCTGAACCCGTCACTGGGCAGGCTTGGAGGAAGGGCCGGCCGAGGGGCCTCCTGGACCTTTCCCTCCCGGCTTCCTGCTGGAGGAAGCTTCAGGCTTGTCTTTAATACTGCTTTTTAACGATTTATTCATCCATTTAGACTAGTGTTTATACAAATTATATACTGATTATACAAACCAGATTTAAAAGACGACAGATTCAGTACAGGACCTTCTCCCCAGTACATACAAACATTCAAAACTGCCAGCAGATACAGGCCATAAGGTCCATCAAGTCTGCTTGAGTGTGCAGCTAGCAACCGTTATACTGCAGTTGCCCCTCTCCCGTCTCGGTGTCCCTCCCCCTCACTGTGTCCCACCCCTTTTAAAACTGCCTATCGTCACACAGGACACCACCTCCTAAAGCAGTGCATTCCACAGTCACCTCTCTTTCCAGCACCCATGATACCTGAAGATGGCGCCTCATCTCTACCAACTTATTCCTCAGAGGACAAGGAATCATCTGTTCACCTCCCTTTTGCTGCTGAGTACACTTTGTACCAGTGGTTTGAGGTGGCGATGCTCCAGGCACTCTACCTACATGCTTTTACAAGTCGTGATCTGGCAGCTCTACTCTGAGTCTCCTTAGAGGTTATATGTATTTAGTGTTTCATATGTAATTAGTTATACTTATATAATACATCCTATATTTAGGAGGCAGTATAGCGCAGTGGTTTAAGGCTCTGAGCAGCAAACCTGGAGATCCGGGTTTGAATCCCACAACCCCCACTTGCATACTGTGTGACCCTGAGCAAGTCATTTAACTTCCTTGTGCCCCAACGTCACACCTGTAAACAAGCTTTCAGCTTAGTCCCTCTCTCCTGGTGTGTGAAGAAAAAAAAAACAAAAAAACATTTTTGTCACTTCTACATGGCACACAGCCTTTAAGGAGGCATCCAGAGCAATGTGGAAACATCCTCTCACCAACCCAGCCATCTCTGGGGACCTCCTCACACAGTACTGTGCACCCACGGGGTCTGTAGTTAATGTACCTCATACCTCCTCAGGACTTGAAGTACTGCAGACTCCGTCGGTGCCATGGCGTCTCATGCATGACCAACCTCCGGAAGCGGATTCTGCTCATAAAGACGCTCTTTAACAAAAGGCTTTTTCCTTAACACACACCCTAATGTGCATTTCTGTGCACCAGACACATATGGCAACCTGTAACTGTTAATGGTTGCAGATGAACTGTCTCTTAGCTGTACTGCAGCACACAAAGTTAGTCAGGCATGCTACGTCATTTCTACCCAGGGCCTTGAGGTAGCTCGGCACTGATAAGGGCATCCTACAATGCCAACAAGGTGGCCTCCTGGTTGGTAGGAACTGCAGTGTGCATCTGGTGGATGCCATGACTTCGCTCCTCCCAAATGACACTTCTGACCCCTCATAAGGTGCTTAAAATCACACTTTCAGGGGCATCACTTTTCCCCCGGCTCAGGCGGGAACTGTCAGGGAACACACCAGCTCCTGTGCCACAGGAGAACCCTGCTGGCCTTGAGCAGTCTCCAGTCTTGTCCTGCCTGTAAGGAGCCCCTACCCTCAAGTGTTCTCCCCTACGCAGAGGGCTGAGGATATCTTTTACCTTCAGGGTAAGCTAGCTCCTCCCTCTGCAAGAAGGGAAAGCTTGGTACTCTGACCCATAAGTTAGACTCGATGGTGAAGACTGATTCTTGGAAGATACAAAAGTTATTCATTTACTGAAACTGTTAATATTCCAGAATATCTTCACCATTGATTACCACATCCATCCACTATCCCCCACCCTACAAAGCCAGGGCCTCTAGGCATTTCACCCTGTTTGTGCTGGCTGGCACCATCTAGTGCCACATGTCTCACGTCAAACAGTAAGACAGCTTATTGTTTAAAAAACAACAAAATGGATTGGGACCTTTTATTGGGTTCCCCATCCCACCAAAAACAAAACTTGCAAAACCTAGAGTGAGGGTTCTCTTCAGGGCCTTCATACCAACCAAACACTCATGGGGGGGGGGGGAGAGTAGCTCCTTCCTTTTCCCCATCTTGTCCTTCTCCCTGCCCATGGTATATCCCTATTAGGTGGAATGCAACCTGTGCTTCTGTGCATTATCCAAGTCTAACTCTACTTGGCAGCAGCACTGCCTGTGCACAGGGTGCAGTGCACTACACTGGATCAAGTTGTACTAGCCTTTACACAGGGTACATTCCTCTTGTTACAAGAGAAGCAGGTCACGGTCTTTTTGATGGTCTTTCTTCTGGCTGTGCTAGGTTATTCCTCTATTGACTGGAATGTGTTCTTCCCTTCCTAGGCCACCTGGGCTATTAGTCCACTACCTTCAGGGGGTTACTGGAGAGATGGACATATCCAGACTCCCTTGGGCTGTTCAGCCCTGCAACTCCACATGCTCCAGAATTCTATCACGTTTTTCCTTCTGGTGGAAAAAGGAGAAATACTTAACTAAGTTGATTCTCCATCTGGTGTCATGAGGCTGCCCTTTAGGAGTCACGTGTGGTTCATTTCTGCTTGGGGCACATTTGTGTCTTCTCAACTGCAAGGGGACCCCTCTTGGTTTACCCACCAGAACCACATACAAGGCTGCAGCCATAGTATCACTACCCATCTGCTGTCTGGCTAGTGGCATTTGAGGCTCTGGCACTATACCCAACCCATCTACCTCTTTGTGCCACTTAGTGTGCCCTTCTCCCTATCTAGAAGTTGGTAGTCCAGTTTTATTTTGTTGTTTGTTTTCCTGTATCCCTCCCCTATTCATCTGGGCAGGGAATTCCATTAGCCCTCTCTTATTTCCCTACTTCTGTTTCCTCCTGGCGAACAGGACAGAGGGTGGTGAGGGATCTGGCAACAGTTATTGGCTGGCATGCGGCACCACGTTGGGAGATACACAGGCACCATGCCCAGTATCCTTTGCCAGACCCACGGCTAAAAGCTTTGCTCGCGATGGGTCCTAGTGCCTCTGGCTTAAACACGCAAGTGGTAATCAATGATGAAGATATTCTGGAAGATCAACATTTATGGTAAGTACCAACTTCCATTTCTTAGCTGGGAAAACATCTGCCAAGACTAAAATGACATCATGCGGACTCCCACAGAATGTTGTGGCTAGGAGCATTCAGGGCAGAGGCAGCAGTGACAAAAAATAAAATTTAGTGCCACACTCCCACATTAGTTTTTTTTTTTTTTTTGTTAAATAGAGTTTTGTTGCAAATACACCTAAATGGTGACAATAACACAAAGTACAGTTTACAGTTCCAATCATCTTTAATGGGCTTCTGTGTCCTGTGTGTTTCACACATAGCACTCTGCAGTCTTTCTCTCTCTCTCTTCCTTCAAACTTAAGTAATATTATCACTGGAAGGCACAAGTAGCAGTAATGTGTGTTCCACCCACCACCTCAGCTTTCCAGATGCACTTTCAGAGAACTCCAGCTCATTCCAATTAGGTCCTGTAATAGCTTGCTATTTCAATGTACTATTTTTGTGGTTCGTTTTAAAATAATTGTTTGATGCTTTTTTTGAACTGCTTCGAAAATGTTGGATTCGTAATAGGAAACAGTGATGTATTAGGGACAGAATAACAAATGACAGTGTGCCAGTTTTGCCAGAGGCTGGTGCTGAGGGCTGTCTACTATGGGGGTGGGTGTTAAACATTGCATAATCACGGCCTTGCATCTGGAATACTGTTCCCAGTTCTGGAGTCCCAGTCTAAAGAAGGACAAAGAGAGGTTGGAGACGCTGCAGTGTAGGGTAACTAAAATGATTCAGCACTAACAGGGCAGATCCTGAAAGGACTGGCTTCAGGCTCTAAACGTGTATTCGCTAATGACCAGAACAGAAAGGGGCGTTATGATAGAGACCTTCAAGTTCTTAAAAGGAATGAACAAGATGGCTCGTGAGGAACTAGGCAACAAGAATGGTGAGTCAAAAACACAGAGACATGAGTGGTACGTGGCACTGGGGAATTCAGGAGGGACATCAAGACATATGAAGAGAGACTTAAGGAGCTTAATATGTATAGCCTCGAGGAAAGGAGGGAGAGGGGGGGACATGATAGAAACTTTCAAGTACCTCAAGGGAATCAACAAAGTCCAAGAGGGTAGCATCTTTCAAAAAAAGAGGTGTGCAAGAACAAGAGGGCACAATTTGAAGATAGAGGGGGGCTCAGAGGTAATTTAAGAAAGTATTTTTCACAGAGAGGTTGTGGATGCATGGAATGGCCTTCCGGAGGAGGTTGTGGAGTCAAAATCAGTGGTGGAATTCAAGCATGCATGGGATAGTCATAAGGCAATTCTGGGGGGTGGGGGTAGGAAGAAGTAGGCTGCTGGTTAACTAGGATCTGCAGCTTATCCAGTAGGTGGGGAAATGGGCAGACTGGGTGGGCCAAGCGGTCCTTATCTGCTGTCAAATTCTATGTTTCTATGTTTGTGAGACCCCCCCATCAATTAAAAAAAAAAAAAAAAAACTGGTTCTTTTAGGATAAGGCCCCCCCCGCAAAACACACACATACATTGTTTTTATTGTATTTTTACAGCTGGCATTGGCAAGTATGTAGCTGGTAATCAGTATAGCGCAGCACAGTGCAGTCTGCATAACTCAGCACAGCACATCACAGCACTATGCATAAAGACTAAGACGATCCTTAGTCCTCCACTTATACCGGATCCCATCCGGTGACGCCCATTACACTCCCATGTGGGTAACCAGGGTTTGCTAAGCGAACATGCCCACCCACCTCATACCAGTGGAGTTGCCAGAGTGCTGCTGAGGCAGTACTCCCAAGCTCTGCAAAGGGAGGGAGACTTTGCCTGCTGCACGAGCTCCTCTTGTGGTCAGTACGGCAGCTTTGACATCACAGATACACCTGCAATGCTGCCCAAAACAAACTAGACATACAGCCTGGTACATAACACAACAGTGTATGACAGGTAGCCGGGAGAAACTGAGTAACAAAAATCCCTGCTCATGCCACCAGTGACAGCAGGCCCCGCCCCACATTACTGTCCTACATCCTCCTCCACACCTCCTCATTGGGGCCTGTTGCTATAGTAGACTCACATTCCTGGGCCGGTGCACCAAGGCCAGCAAGGGCCCCGGCATCAGAGGGCAAGCGTGCAGGACTTCAACTGGGACTCTAGGGGTTTGGCATGGCTGGCTGAGTGACACTGCAGGAGAGGCCTCAGTGAGTGATAACACCCATACATGGTATGTACGACAGAAGTGCACATTAAAAAAGAATGTACCAAGCAGAAATGTAACTTAAAGACTTCTAAGAATAGTGTTTGTCTTTCTTTTTTTCTTTAATTCTTTTCCTGTTTGTTTACTTTTTCTCAAAGTAACTTCTGGGTAAGAATTCAGACAAGTCAGCTCTTATTTTTAGACTGAATTTGTAACTGCTTGGATCCCCCTCAAGCTTGACTTATGTACATTATAAAAACGTTTACAGACTGCTGAATGTGTGATCACAATATGTACTTCTACATAAGAAATTACTGAATGTGTAATGTTTGAATATTAATGAAGTATAAAAATATTTCCCATCCTTGTTTTAAAATGGGATTTGTCATGCAATTGTGAATGATTTTCAAAATGACAGTTTGACCTTACAAGTTCATATTAGCAACGTATCTGTGAGGCATGAAATCTACCCCTTGTGACCAGGTTTCCACTACTCAGAAAACAGAAGTGGCCAGATGCCATCTTATAAATCTGCATTTATCAAGCATGGTTTCTACTCCAGTCAAGGGGTATGTGTAGCTAGCGCCCCAATCCTAGCAGTGATCCACAGCCACTAACAAATCATAAAATAGCAAGTTGGGAGAGGAGCCGACACTGAGGACAAAGGTACAGAACAGGAAATAAAAAGTTAGGTGTAACACTACATGGCGTTGGTGAGGAAGGAAGAGGCGGCCTGATTTAAAATAAAGTACACAGATGCACTCAGAAAGAAAGATGTACACATGCGTGGAAGCTAATGTCAAATGGGTAAACACAATTGCAGAGGCAGAGGGGGGAAAAGTCAAAGAAAGAGTTGAAAGGAAGATAAAGTGAAGATAACCAAAATGGAACATTTGGTTATTAAAGCAAATGTGGGAAATGAAAGAAGGAAGACCGCAGTAGGAATACTACAAATAAAATCAAAAACACACTCGAGGCCTTTTATCTTTAAGTAAAATGTAAAAGCACCTGCAGCACAATAACAGACAAAGTGCATTAAGGCATTCTACACGGCCTTCCAGGGAAGTAATACCAGGCTACAAATGCATTACAGTACCGCCACTGAAAACGGAAGAGCACACTGCTGGAGGAAAGGACTTGGGGGTCCATCTTGTCTGCCCTCCTGCTGCATGCCAGCAACAAATACCCCAATTTGAGAACTGACACATATCCCCCACCCTGTTTCTCCAGGCTAAATAGTCTGATAAATGTCCAACCTTTCTCAGTAGCTTATTCCCTGTAAATTTAATATAGAGAGACTGGTTTAAAAAACAAATAAAGCCAGTAACTCCTTCCTAGCCCCAAAAATGATGTGTTCCCTGAAGTAGGAATTGACTGATAGGTAACAGCAGCAGCAACATTTTATTGGGTTACAGAACATCACGTGCAAAGGAAAAAATATTAGAATACAACTTGTTTTCCTTTTTTTTTTTTTTTTTTTTTAGTTTTTTAAAAGCAGCATCCATCTTTGGGACTGAGCCAGTGGATCCTCCCCACTTCCCCTCCCTTCTTCTATAACCCTATTAAAGAATTTGGGACCTGAATCAAGTCACAACGCCTGGTCCAATGCAGCTACCTGTAACTATAACACTGCTTGTAATCCAAAGGTTAAGCTTTTCTCTAAATTATTTGTATTCCTGTGTTAGTAACCTTGTAATTCTTGTCTCTGTGAATTGTAACATTGCACCCGTCTCTTCGTTTCCCGACGAGGAACCTTTGTGAAAAGAGCTCCTAGCTCAAAGGTATTATCTGAGGATTCAAATAAAATAAAAAAAAAAAAATGTTTGACGAAACTTATGTTAAAGTGCCCTATTTGTCCTGTCTTGTAAGATGCACACCACCCCCTATTTTGAGTTTGCTATACCATTATTTTTTAAAATTTGAAATCATTAAAATGAGAGCTCCATTTAATACAGCCATCCCCAGGTTTCGTCAATATTCTTAGCTGTATTTGGAATGCCCACAGTTTTGTATCCTGTTCTTGTGACTAGGATGAACTACAAGCAACAAAACAAAATCTGCTCCCTGACATGGGAACGTCCGGACTGTAAACCGCACAGCATCAGTTCCTTCACCGTGCACAAGAAATGGGGCCCCATATCAATGGACGTGGAAACAAAGCTCAGCACCAGGGATTAACACTGCGGATTAAGAAGGGGTGTCATGTGAAGCATATTAATTCAGTAACTGGCCATCAATTTTTAGTTTTTATTTTATTTTTTTTACAATATGGTAACTGGGCATCAACAGCAGCTGCCGTCACAAGACACTTGAGAGCTGCGTTCAGTGATACAGCAGTCTGTCACAGAAAAAGACACTGCTTTAAACACAGTACTTTCAGTAACTAATCTTGCCTGCAAATTATTAAAAGCAAAGCTTACTTTACAGTCAAAATGTTTTCTGCTTCATTAGACTCGCTGTGCGACTAGAAATAATTCACTTAGGGCACAGAACCCCAGGGGAAGAGTACAAAATGAATGGAGTGGTACTGACAACCACCAAGCAGGAAAGAGACCTGGGGTAATCATATCGGATGTAGTGTCAACCACCGAGCAGGAAAGAGACCTGGGGTAATCATATCGGATGTAGTGACAACCACCGAGCAGGAACGAGACCTGGCGATAATCATATCGGATGTACTGACAACCACTGAGCAGGAAAGAGACCTGGGGTAATCATATCGGATGTACTGACAACCACCGAGCAGGAAAGAGACCTGGGGTAATCATATCGGATGTACTGACAACCACCGAGCAGGAAAGAGACCTGGGGTAATCATATCAGATGTACTGACAACCACCGAGCAGGAAAGAGACCTGAGGTAATCATATCGGATGTACTGACAACCACCGAGCAGGAAAGAGACCTGAGGTAATCATATCGGATGTACTGACAACCACCGAGCAGGAAAGAGACCTGAGGTAATCATATCGGATGTACTGACAACCACCGAGCAGGAAAGAGACCTGGGGTAATCATATCGGATGTACTGACAACCACTGAGCAGGAAAGAGACCTGGGGTAATCATATCGGATGTAGTGTCAACCACCGAGCAGGAAAGAGACCTGGGGTAATCATATCAGATGTAGTGACAACCATCGAGCAGGAAAGAGACCTGGGGTAATCATATCGGATGTACTGACAACCACCGAGCAGGAAAGAGACCTGGGGTAATCATATCGGATGTACTGACAACCACTGAGCAGGAAAGAGACCTGAGGTAATCATATTGGATGTACTGACAACCACCGAGCAGGAAAGAGACCTGGGTAATCATATCGGATGTACTGACAACCACCGCGGAAAGAGACCTGGGGTAATCATATCGGATGTACTGACAACCACCGAGCAGGAAAGAGACCTGGGGTAATCATATCGGATGTACTGACAACCACCGAGCAGGAAAGAGACCTGGGGTAATCATATCGGATGTACTGACAACCACCGAGCAGGAAAGAGACCTGGGGTAATCATAGCGGATGTACTGACAACCACCGAGCAGGAAAGAGACCTGGGGGTAATCATAGCGGATGTACTGACAACCACCGAGCAGGAAAGAGACCTGGGGGTAATCATAGCGGATGTACTGACAACCACCGAGCAGGAAAGAGACCTGGGGGTAATCATAGCGGATGTACTGACAACCACCGAGCAGGAAAGAGACCTGGGGTAATCATATCGGATGTACTGACAACCACCGAGCAGGAAAGAGACCTGGGGTAATCATATCGGATGTACTGACAACCACCGAGCAGGAAAGAGACCTGGGGTAATCATATCGGATGTACTGACAACCACCGAGCAGGAAAGAGACCTGGGGGTAATCATAGCGGATGTACTGACAACCACCGAGCAGGAAAGAGACCTGGGGGTAATCATAGCGGATGTACTGACAACCACCGAGCAGGAAAGAGACCTGGGGTAATCATAGCGAGATGTACTGACAACCACCGAGCAGGAAAGAGACCTGGGGGTAATCATAGCGGATGTACTGACAACCACCGAGCAGGAAAGAGACCTGGGGGTAATCATATCGGATGTATTGACAACCACCGAGCAGGAAAGAGACCTGGGGGTAATCATATCGGATGTACTGACAACCACCAAGCAGGAAAGAGACCTGGGGTAACCATATCGGATGACCCGAAGATGGCCAGGCAGTGTGACGTGGCAGTTGGGAGAGCTAGTGCAAATCTGGGGTGCATGCGAAAGGGTATCACCAGCAGAAAGAGGGAGGTGTGTGTTACCTCTGTATATAAAATAGGCAAGGATTTTTTTTTCCATTTATTTAGTTTTTGTTGCAGTAAAGTGCAGTAGACAAATTCTGCCTATTTTCAGGCACGACCCGGGGGAGGGGGATACAGACAAATGCCAACTGACCGTGAACCAGATTAAGCTGTTGGGGGTATTTTTAGTGAATGGGGTGAAATTTGACCAGGGCACCGGGGAAATTCCCCTACTCTTTTCGAGAGGTGCCATGGGATCTTTAACATCCACCTGAACTACCACCAGCACAGGCAGCTGGGACCTCGGTTTAATGTCTCATCCGAAAGACAGCACCTCAGGAGCATAGCACCCCCCTCATGCTGCACTGCAGTGTCAGTATTTGGGATTTAACCCAAGTGCCTGGTGTGGGGATAGAACCCACAGCATTCTGATCTCCCGGCCTCAGAGGTGAGTGTGCTATCTGCTAAACCACTGACACTGACATGTCCTAAGGAATTCCCTGTATCCTGATTGGCTGAGACTTGGTTCTAGCCATGGTAGTAAGAGAGTACTACCACCAAAGGCTAAAAACAAGTCCCTGCCAACCAGGGCAACTCAAAGCATTCATAAGCCACTCAATTTCTAATTTCCATCACAAACATGACTGCAGCCCTTACTCATATATAAAAAAAAACTCAACCAGGCCCTAAAATAAAAGTACTTTATTAAATAAAGTAAATAATTAAATTTTATTTACACTCATGAGCTCCCTTTACACATATACATACACACATTTCAAAAACCAAGTACTATTCATAGTTTCCATTGCTGGTGTTTCTTTGATGACCATGAAAAATTCCTCTCCTATCCCTACCAATTTGTCATAGAACCCACTGCTCCTGAGCTGGCAACAGATAAAATTGAGGTTCTGGCTGCACTAGAGGACTGTGTGTATGTCAGTGGAACACTGAAGAATTTTGAAATTGTGTATTCCATGTCAATTCTGTGTGTGTTATGGAGGGGGGCATTCTACTACTGGGATAATGCAGAGCTTTGACTTCTTCTATTCTATGATAAACAATCACACAATGTATTGAGTGTAAAGAAAGACAGATGACTGACGGGTGAAAAACATCTGTGCTGGGACTATTTTACATTGTTTAGCAACATTTTAATATAAATTTTTTGTGGCTTTGAAAACTTTTAGAATGTTCTTTTTTTCAAAATGCTGCGTATGAGCCCATTTTATATAAGTAGTAAGACATGGCTGGGTGTTGGTAGTACTGAGAGACCCACACACCCAGAGGCTGAAGGAACTCAGCCTATGGCCTCGTGCCTCAATACGCCTCTGGTTACATGGATATCTCAGTACTACCAACACCCAGCCATGTCTTATTGCCTACACAGATCTCTAGTAAGACCCCACCTAGAGTACTGTATACAGTTCTGGAGACCACATCTCCAGAAGGACATAGAGTGGGGGCTATCCAGAGGAGGGCAACTAAAATGGTGCAGGGTGCACAACAAAAGCCCTACAAGGAAAGACTACAAAAAGACCTCAATATGTACATCCTGGAAGAGAGGAGGAGGGAGTGGGGTATGATAGAGACCTTTAAATACCTCATGGGGGTAAATAAGGTACAGGAGGAGAGTACTTTTCAGAAGAAAAGGTGCTCAAGAACAAGGGGACACGACATGAAGCTGGAAGGGGGTAGATTCAGGAGAGATGTTAGGAAGTACTACACAGAAACAGTGGTGGAGTCCTGGAGCAATCTTCCAGCGGAGGTAGTGGGGGCGAAGACAGTGGCGGGGTTCATGACTGCATGGGATAGGCACAAGGGAATCATAGCGGAAAGTGGGGGGAGGGAGAAAGCAGGTCAAGTATGGTCTGTGGCAACAATGTAGTTAGGGAAAAAAGGGCAGACTGGGTGGGCCAAGTGGTCCTTATATGTCGTCAAATTCTGTATTTCTATGAAAGCAGCTCCTAAAACAACAACAACAAAAAAAACGACCAGTGACTCTCACATCGTCGTTGTCACATTTATCAAAGTTGAACTGGCATCTGTTTTTGCTTCCTATTCAGGAATGCAAAGAAAGAGTAAGGAAACACTTGATGGCTAGAAATTATGCAAAATAAAACACAGGGTGGTGTGGGTGCTCGAATTTAATGCACACCCTCTGTGTGTGATGCTCGAATAAATCCCTTGAACTGCCTGCCCTCCAGCGCAGCGGCTGGATTTCCACTTGTGATGCTGATGACCTGGGTTTGGGAACTGACCCGGGTGTCGGAGGGCCGGTCTGGGGGGAGATGGCTCGAGCATCCCACGACGGCTTGCCATCTCCCAGGAGAGGGTGGTATGCAGCCCAGTGTTTGCGGACCTCTGGAGGAGACTGAAGGCATGGCAGCACATCGGGTCCTGCTGTCTAGGGAGCGCGGACGTTGGCTCATGCTTTGATGTCCTGGCACGTCGGGCTCCCAGTCAGAAAACCAGGGAAAAGGGTCTCCGACCAGCCGGATAATGGTCCCCCACCACCACAAAGCCCCAGACAGCCCGAACCAACCCCTGCAGCACCCAGGCCAAGTAAGTTGCACAGGCCGCCCAACAGTGCCTTTCCCCTCGGAGGAGGAGACCTGTCTGACAAAGGGAAACATCTGGTTACCCAGGGGGGCTGTAATGTGGGGTGGTAGTTGGCAGTGGGGACTGAGTGCAGGCGGAGTACACCTAAGTGACCTGAAGGAGTGGCCAGTCAGGGAGCATGGGAGCCACACAAAAAAAAAATCCCTTGAGCTTTGCTCAAGGATTTACGTAGCACTAAAGGTACATCAAATATGTTTTCGTATTAATCTACCAGTTTTCATTTTTGAGTGGAGGATTGTGTCAAATGTTGCAGTTTTCAATTTTATACCCCTCCCTTTCATCTCCACTGGGGGCAATCTGGCTCGCTGTTCTAATGGGCTACCACTGCTGCTTTAAGACTAAGGGCTTGGTTTAACATTGTGACCCATTATTTGTTGCCCAGTAGATCAGTGGGTGTCCCACACAGCAAATATCTCAAACGAACCCTGACTGCACAATTGTTCTCTTTTTGCTCTTCCTCGCTGCATAATTTGAGATGATGTAATGCCAATATAAACATATTTGTAATTGTATGCATCAAAGCTGAATTATAGATTTATTTTACTCATATCTGTTTAGTGCATTTAGGCACAGACTTCGACTGCTGTCCTGATTTGTGTTAAATATGTCTTATTGCACAACTATTTAAATGTCAATAAGGCTGCAATATAAAAACAGCTCTGATGATAAAGCATAAGAAAAATGACCAATCGTGACGAAAAGGCTGATAGCGCCCCTTTAAAGGAAGTCATACCCCATCCTGGTCCTTTATTCAGAGAACGACTGTATTAAAATAATTTCCTGAAGGACCAAATCATAGCATGCCTCTTTCACAAAGATCACAGGGCGATGTCAAAACCCTTCTGATGTGAAAAATTCCCAACTACATTGCACAGGGTAATTTGGCAGGCTCTGAAGCCCATGTCTAAAGCAATACATTTATGCAGTTTCAGATCTGATGGAATGTTGAAAGTAATTTTTCTGAACAAAGGAAAAATGACGATATCATGCAAGCCATTGTAGGACCACATAAAACTGGTTTGGTCTGCAAAGGAATTAGTATAGAATTTTTTTATATACAAGATGGATTGCTTTGAATTGGGTGCCTCAATATAATGTCAAACTCATGGAAATAAAAAGCATAGTTTGTTAGGACATGTTATATATTCTATAGAGAGAGACGGAGACAGACACACACACACACAGGTTTATAGAAATATTCCATTACAGTATATGGTTCAGTGTTAAAGCCATGCACTGCCACATGCTGTTGTACCACAGCAGCTATCTCACTACTGCCGTACAGCAGCACAGAATCCTGCGCTATTAAGATTCCTTATGCTTCCCTACACTGCAGCTTCCATCTAGCAAAGGCATCCGCAAGACAGAAAACACCCCAAGTGAACTGTTTTGTTAAAAGATAAGCTGCTAGAAATGTTGCCAGCTTATGTAGCTACTGCATAAATAACATTAAAGGTTTTCAGTCTTAACAGACATGCAAAATAGGGTCGAGGGGTGGGGACCCATCTTGAGTTAAGAGTTCAAAGCTAGCAGGCACGGCCCAACAGGGGTCCGTGCAAACGAATGTGCAGACTAGATGGATCTTTGGTCTCTTGCCATCACCTTTCTAGGTTTCTAACCCAGTTTGCCGTTTATTTCACCACTGTTCAAAACACAGACAGAAAGAAGATAAACGATTTAAAACAAACGCTATGCAAAATAATGTATGGGTAACCATACACAACGAGGCTGATGTTTCCACCTCGGGGTGAGATTACATCATAGAGACATCTTGAGCTTCATTCTTGAGGCCTATGATGTCATTTCACCCCTCGATGGAAACACAGCCTTGTTGTGTATAATTTCCCATACATTATTCTCTATATAGTGCATAGTAAGGGCTTGATGTGTTAGCTGAAATGTTGTACCACAGTGCGATGGTCATGGAAGGCTGTTGTGCCCTTTTTGCAATACAGTGTTCTAGCTGATTTAGGAAGTCCACAAGCCACATGTTTTCAGCTACTTGAAACCACCGCACACTCATTAAAGACAAACCAAAATCACACCACAGAGATGACCACAGCATTTTTGTTTTAAAATGATGGACGCGCATCAAACGTTTATTTAAAAAAATAAAAAAAGCACACCTTACAAAAAACAGTAAATGATTTCAAAACCATCACCTCCTACTTACTTACATTAAGGTATGCTGTTACACTTGTTTGACTCCCAGAAACGAGATGGTGGCGTCGATGACAGGGTGTTCAGAAAAGCAAAGCAAGTAAGAAACAACATGACACAGTGGGAGGGTGGGTGTTTTTATCCAAGTATTTTCTGAACTATATTTTTATTATACAACTATGTAAACATCCATAACATTGTAATAAAAAAATAGTACTGATGATAAAGCATAAGAAAAAGTACCAAACATGATGAAAAGGCTGATAGCACTCCTTTAAAGTAAGATATTCCCTCCTTTATTCACAGAATGACTGTATTAAAATAATTTGCTGAAGGACCAAATCATAGCATGCCCCTTCACAAAGTTCACAGGGTGACATCAAAACCTTTCTAATGTGAAAAATTCCCAACTACAGTACACAGGGTAATCTGGCAGGCTCTGAAGCCCGTGTCTGGAGCAATACATTCATGCGGTTTCAGATCTGATGGAATGTTCAAAGTGGCAGACACCATGCCACTCATATGGCGAACATCCCACTAAACTAAAAGACAGTCCAATCCAGCTACGTCTCCTTTCATAGGAAGGCCCTACACTACAGAAACTGGGGGAGATGATCTAGAAAACCACAATCTCACTACAGAAAAGTAATAAGAAACAAAATGAAAAAACCTGAAAATGACTGCAAACCACAAGTAAAACTACACCATCCTAATGTATTTTTTTTTTTTATTCTTTATTTACCGGGTAGGTACACTGTGGTGCCAGGTGCCTTTTTAAGGCCTGACCTGGGTATTGCAAGTACATTATATAAGCAGCAAAATAATGATATAGTACACATGATGCAATAGTGAGAAACAATATAAAAAAAAAATCATAAGGCAGTGTATTAAATACCTGGTATAACACAGTCGAACACTACGCAAAACAGGGGGTATTGCTAACCATTTCCAGAAATGACTAGCAGTAGATAACCATTTTTTGATGAGTCCATGCCACAACAGACAAAATTAATAAATATATATATTTAAAAAAAAAACTTCAATGCTCCAGTTAGGGTCAAAGCAACAAAAGCTGGAAAATGAGGAGTTAGGGTTTCCCTAACACCCCACCCTCCCAAACCAGGCAGGAGAGCAGGTGTGGGGTGTGTCTTGGGTTTCTCAAGCCTAACACTTACCCCATTCCATCTGTAAATAAGGTCAGATAGGTAGGCTTTTATGAGAATGGGGCAAGCGTTAGGCTTGAGAAGCCCAAGGCACAAACCACACACCTGCTCTCCTGCCTGGTTTGGAGGGTGGGATGTTAATGAAACCTTAATGCCTCAATTTCCCAACTTTAGTCACTTTGACCCCAATAAGCATTAACAACGTTTTTTGCAACTTATTTCCTTACTTTCTGACATAGTATAATAGTATCCTTATTTTACTGTGGGAGCGCAGGGTCCTCCCATCCCTCCATAGATATGTATATGCATGTAGCTGTGGAAGCACAGGGCCCTCCGGGAGGGAGGGGCAGCTGTAATATAAGGGTTGCTAGCTGCACACTCTAGCAGACTCGATTGACCATAAGGCTGTTATCCGCTGGCAAAATTCATATGTTTGTATGTTCCATTTATAGGACATCAGTGACCAAATTGTCAGCATAGCCATCTTATTGCTCCACCTCATGTACCAAGTACAGAAACTTTTCGAATCCCTGCCAAAACGCAAGTCTACGTAATTGCAATGCCATTCTGTGACACAGAAGCGAAAAAGCAGTTTGGCCAGGACTTGAAAAATGACAGCTGTGACACACACGAGGTGGGGTAATAAGAAGGCTATGTTGAAAATCTGGGTCAAAATAGTTAACATTTCCAAAGTTACGAGCAAGTGTTGCAAAAGTGCAACAAATGGTCATAACTTTGGCATTTTTTCATATTTTGACCCATTTTCAAAATAGCCTTATTATGACCCCGGTCCCCACCTGATGAACAAGGGCAGAAAAAAAATTCCAAATCTTGCCCTAAAGGTGAATTTGTCAAGCGACTGTGAAATTACCTTTCAGTCAGAAGCTGCATAATGATAGACTTATTGTTCAGGAGGTGAGGTCCCCAAAACGCCACGTTGAAAATTTGGAGTCAAAATTTCAAACAATGACAAAATAGTGCATAAAAGCTGACCCCCCCCCCCACTGAAATACATTAAACCGCATTTACCTTAGTTTCTCATACTGCAGTTCCAGCAGCAAGATGCGTCTTTGATCGGAAAGCAGATCTCAAACCTGGAACCTGTTCAGGTGAATGAGGGTATGTGTGGGGGGTGTACTGGGGGATGTGGGGTTGTGGGTGCCGAGTGGGAGGTGGGGTTGGGGGCTTATCGGTGAAGGATATATATATATTTTTTTTAAACAGGTGTTACCATCAGTTCCAAACTCAGCAACTTCATCCCGGCCATGCGGCTTGATGAATGAAGCCGGTGTGAGAGTGGAAGAACTAAGAAACAAATTAGGGCACGGGGGGCTACTATTTATTAGTGTCTCTTGTTGAAATGAATCAGCACTTGTGAGATTACTTAGTGGTGATGTTAACATGGACTGGACACCGACTGCAACTGCATAGTCAGGCTAACTGGACTGTTTGTGGGACGGCACTATGGCTCAATGTATTTGTGGGATATTGCATTAGGAGGAATGGGATAACAGACTGTGTGATGCTTCATATGGTAAATTAAGACAATACACTGGGACGCTGGGGGAGGTGCTTTTCAATGATGTCCTTGCTCCCAGTTAGGGAGTCTGGGAAAGTTCCCCGGAAAATGTCACTCAAGAAGGGAGCAGAGAGGAAGAGTGTGGTGCAAACCATTTAAAAGGCTGTCAGTTTCCTGTGAAAGACAGTGACAGAATCAGTCTCATACTCCACCTGAGCCCACTGGCACTCTCTTTGAACTTTTTTTTGGGGTTGATTGTTTACACAGACAAGGCTCATTGTTCGCAAAAGTGGAAGCTGGAAATTTCTGTAGGTGGGTCATGTCCATCAGCACCTGCACCTGCACCTCCCACTCCCCTCCCCAAAAAAATTCTCCTCCTCCAGGGTTTCTGCTCTCTGCCTCTATGTACAGTATATGTGCACTTCAAACCCACAAGACCTGCGCTCACCAGTCTTGATATGGAGCAGCTGTACCAATTGGCAATCTGAAAAATGGACAAAACAGGTAGCGCTACATGAATTGGCTCACAGGTTATGATATTTTATTATGCATCCGCATAAAGCTCCCCGGCGCTTCGAGAGCACAATCCCTCTTCATCAGGGGCAGAGTCACATATCAACAGTCACATTTAAATACTTTTATAATACATGATGTAGTTTAAATGTACCACTGTTGTATCAGTATCAAGTCATGATGTAATAAATACATTAAACACATTAACACCACTACCCACATCCCAGGCACAAAGTGAAATAAACATTGAAAAAATACTCGTCATAAATTCATCAATGTACTACTTCAGTGAAAAATATCATAAAAGTGTGATAGTTTAAAAAAAAAAAGGTTACTCACCTGTAACAGTAGTTCTAGGAGTTGTATATGTTGTTCATCCACACTTATTGGCATGTTCCTTTCCCCTTTAAGAATCGACAGAACTCTTCAAGCCGGCTCCTCCAACCCACCCGGGTGGTATAACGCTCGGCTCTGGCCCATGACGCCAGACCTTAGCCCGCTGGAAGCCAGGTTTATGCGTTCACAGCCGGGGAGGTCGGGTGGGTCCGTGTGGATGAACATATACCACTCCTAGAACTACTGTTACATGTGAGTAACCTGTTTTTCTAGGATCGCGGATATGTTGTTCATCCACACTTATTGCCAGACTCCTAGCAGTTCTCCGGGAGAAGGAAGGCAAGGTGCACCCCCCACTGTTACTCACTTGGGAAACAGAGATTGGAGAACTGAGGCCCCAAAACCAGCATCCTGGGGTGACTCAAAGTCGATGTAGTAATGGGTAATGAAAGTGTTTGTTGACTTCCAGGTAGAGGCCCAACAGATTTCCTGGATAGAGATGACTCTGGAAGCAGCGGCATGGCGGGTAGAATGAGCTCTCATCCCTCTGGGAGGCTGCATGCCCACCAACTCACAGCACAGACTTATGCAAGATCTAATCCACCTTGCAATAGTCCGTTTTGCTGCAGGTCTGCCAGAAGCGACTTCAGCGTAGGTGACAAAAGCAGCGAACCTCTCCCCGAATTTCCGCTGTCCTCTCCTCATAATGAGAGAGCTTGTCTCGAGTCCAAAGTATGGAACCTGTACTTGGTATCTGAGGTGTAATTAGGGTAGTATACTGGCAGAGTTAACACCTGCTTAAGGTGAAACTCTGACACCACCTTCGAAAGGAATTTCGGGTGGGGGCATAGGACAACCTTGTCCCTGTGGAAGACCAGATAAGTGGAGTCCACCGAAAGTGCCTGGAACTCCCCTGTCCTTCTGGCAGACGTGATAGCCACCAGGAAGGCCATCTTCCACAACAAGTGTGACAATGCACACTTGTGCATTGGTTTGAATGGCTTGCCCATGAGCTTTGCCAGTACCACAAGTAGATCCCACAGAGGTGGAGGTTCATGCACCGGAGGGGATATGTGATCCAGGCCTTTGAAAAAGTGCCCGACCACTGTCTCCTGCACCAATGTCGGCTGACCGGCCCACACCCAGTAAGCAGAGA
Organism: Neoceratodus forsteri; assembly: GCA_016271365.2. Lineage (NCBI taxonomy): Eukaryota > Metazoa > Chordata > Ceratodontiformes > Ceratodontidae > Neoceratodus > Neoceratodus forsteri. The sequence continues at coordinate 149,315,500 of CM028131.1, read as the reverse complement.
TGGCTGCCAGGTGCATCCTAAGGGTTGATGACCGAAGACCCCTTTTGGAGAGAGACCAAAGGTAGTAGATAATGTTAGCTACTGGACAGGACAGAGGTTCCAGGCCCTTGCCCTGACACCAAATGGAAACCCTTTTCCATTTGAAGGTTTTCCATTTGAAGGAATGATATTTCCTGGTCGATTCCTTTCTGGATGCCTCCACCATAGTGAGGACATCCTCGGAAAGACCCAAAGCCTTGAAAGCTAGCCGCTCAGGCACCAGGCTGTGAGGTACAGAGATTGAAGGTCCAGATAGTATACCTTCCCCTGATTGAGAGAGAGATCAGCTCTGGGCATGCTGGAAGCCACTCCAGGGGCCTGTAGCTGAGGCTGAGGAGATCTGGATACCAGAACTGGTGTGGCCAGTCTGGAGCTACCAGAATCACCTTTGCCTTGTCCCTCCTCACCTTGAGGAGCACCATATGGATCAAGGGAAATGGAGGAAAGGCGTACAAGAGGCCTGGGGTCCACGGCCTCGAGAAGGCATCCCCCTGCAGCGAACCCTGCTGAGGGGGTGGGCATGAAACAGTCTCAGCTTAGTGTTTTCCCCTTGAGACAAACTGGTCCACCATCGATTTGTCCCAGTGGGAGAACAGGCTGTAAGCTACCTCTGGATGGAGAGACCACTTGTGGGATGTCTCACCTAAGCAGCTGAGAGCATCCGCCAGATGGTTTGAGGCTCCTGCCACATGAATGGCTAGGAGATCCACTTCCAGATGGCTGATGAAGGTCCAGATGCGGAGCACCTCCCTGCAAAGCAGACAGGAGTGCATGCCGCCCAGTTTATTGAGGTAGTACATGGTCGTGGTATTGTCCGTCTGGACTTGAACCACTTGACCCCGGAGCTGAGGAGCGAAAGCTGACAGTGCCAGTCTGACTGCTCTGAACTCCAGTAGGTTGATGTGGCATTGGGACTCCTCGGAGGTCCAGAACCCATGGCCCCTTTTGTCCCCCATGTGGGTTCCCCAGCCCATGAGAGAGGCATCGGTCGTGAGGATGGCCGTCGGCTCTCGGCAGACAAACGAGATCCCTTCCTGCAATTGGTCTGGGGTGGTCCACTATTGGAGAGCATCCCACATCTTCTGGGTTACAGTGATCAGCTGGTCGAAATGACAGTGGCGCTGAGTCCACTGGGCAGCCAGCTCCCATTGGAGGGGAACATGTGCCACCGGGCTCAATGGACCACAGTGGTGCATGCTGCCATGTAACCCAGAAAATGCAGAAAGTCCCGGGCAGGGCACAATTGTCCAACCAGAAATGATTGGGCAAAGGAGGACAGAACCTCTGCCCTGTCCGCTGGGAGCCAAGCTCTGGATTGACAAGAGTCGAGCTCAGTCCTGATGAAGCACATCACCTGAGAAGGCACGAGTTCCGATTTGGCCTCATTGATCAAGAGGCCAAGTTGGGAGCAGGTCAGGAGGGCCAGGTCCCTGGACCTCTCCACCTCCTGCTGGATGGGACCTGTTAAGAGCCAATCGTCAAGGTAGGGGTAAATTCTGACCCCCCAACCCCGAGATGGGCTGCCACCACTGCGATGCATTTGGTGAAGACCCATGGGGCCAATGACAGGCCAAATGGCATGGCTCGGAACTCACCTAGGGTCTCTTCGGCTCTGACACGGAGGAACCGCCAATGAGACGGATGGATTGGGACATGAAAGAATGCATCCTGCAGATCCAGTGAACAGAACCACATGTTTCACTTCAAGGATGGTATGATCTGGGACAGAGCGACTATCCAAAAGGTGCGTGACCTGAGATACTGATTCAGGTCGTGCAGATCTAGAATGGGGTGCCAGACCCCCCGTCTGCTTGGACACCAGGAAGTACGTGGAGACAATGCCTGGGTCTGCTGGAGAATCCGTGACTGGAGCTACTGCCACCTTGAGAGGAACTGAGTGATGGTGTCTCGTAGAGCCGACTTAGTATGGATGGATACTCTTTCCTCCCATGGGGCACGGGCTCGGCTTGGAGGGTGCTGCTCAAATTCCAGAGGCAGTCCCTGACCAACCACTTCCAAAACCCACCTGTCCGTGGTAATAATGGACCAGGCAGAAGGAAAGTGGCAGAGTCAGCTCCCCACAGGAGAACCTAGAGCTGGCGTGACGGAAGAGGGGGAGGCAGCCCCAGCCTTGTCACTGAGCAGGCTTGGTGGAGGAGGATCCATGACCTGAACCTTAGCCTCCTTTACGGGCCAGGGCTTGGGCAAGGGGCACCAAGCTTGAGCCTGCTGCTACTGTTGCTGCTGCCCTTCTTGAAAGGAGGGTTGCTGTGCCGCAGGGGAAGAGATTGCCAAAAAGGCTTCTTCTTCTGCTGTTACTTGCCCACAGAACCTTTAGCAGAAGTAGCATCCAAGGTGGCACTGGACTGCTCAATACGCTGAAGGTGACCAGCCACACCTGGGCCGAAAAGGTCGGTGCCCAGGAATGGTACATCAGCTAGTTTGTGCTGAATATCTGCTGGAAAAGAAGAGTCTCAGCCAAGCCCTGTGATGAGAGGCAACTGCGGCTACCATTGAGCGGGCACAAGAACCCCCAATGTCCAGGGCTGTCTGAAGCTGCTGTTTGGCAGCAGCCCAGCCCTGATCCCAGTTCTGCATGACCGTAGTCTGCATGTCCGCAGGGAGGTGTGGGGGGGAGTTCATCCAAAGATCCCAAGAGGGCATAGGAGAAGTGTGCTATGATGATGGCTGAACTTGCCTAACGAAGGCCTAAAGATGAGGCTGCAGAGACCTTTCGAGCCAAATGATCCAAGAGTTTGGATTCTTTTTCAGAAGATCGGTCAATGTCGGCAGAACTGCCAGCACGCCTGAACACAGAGGAGGTCACAAGGCTCTCGGCTGAAGGGTGCTCTGTGAACCCCGCAAGGGACCCCCATGGGCACTGCATACTTGTGGGCCATGGGGACAGACGGAGCTGGACAGGAGGCAGGGCACTGCCAAAGTTCTAAGGCCGGGCCAACTATGGCCTCAGCCACAGGAAATGCCTCTGTCGGGGTATCCCCTCTCTTGAGGATGTCCATGAGAGGGTACTCCACCTTTTTCTGGATAGGTTCCAGGGGCATCCCTGTAGACTCAGAGGTAAGGCGAAGAATGCCCTGAAAGGATGAAGGACCTTCCTCCGTCTCTAACCCACCGGTCAATTCGTCATCCACAGGATGATAATGTAGGCCAGTCTCACCTGAATCCGAAGAATCCGTATATAATGGTCGACTGCCCAGGTCACCTTCGACCCGCCCAGGGCGGTCTCGGGTGACAGTGATAGAAAGACGCCAGGGAAGCTCGGTGTCTCGTCTATCTTCTTTAGAAGGAGCACCTCCCACAGGCTGCTTGGGCGGTGGTTCCACCACGATCAGTGGAGAAACTGGTTTCGGCTGAACCGGAGGTTTCGCCAGCTCCGCGGATGGGGTAGCCGACTTAATCAGTTCCAAAAGAGTCTGCTTCGGCCTAGGAGTCGAAAGCCAAGTAATGGCTGGTGTGGAAGTTGGGGTCGGCTTGTGCCCGGACAAAATCAGCTGTTGCCACGTGAGATCACCTCGTAGCGCGGAGTTTCCATCGAGCCTCCTCATCCGAGGAGGACGAAACGCACTCGATGGCATCACCTCTTTTGAGCGCTAGGCTCTTCCTCAACCTGTGGTGCTGAGGGGTCCCAATCAATCGAGATCATATGGGCAGAGTCGGTCGCTCGGGAGACACCGGCGGGAGCAGTGATTTCCCAGGGTCGGGTACCACTTCTCGACGGGATTCCCAGCAGGCTGGGTCTTCTCGTCAGGGAAAGAAAGGACCGGAGTCTGACTGAGAGAATTGTCGACCGGAGTCGGCGACAATGGGTCGATCGGATCGAGGATTACTTCAACCTCAATCAACACTTTGGTTGATTGGCCAGATGGCAAAGCCGAGAAGCCAGTGGCTGAAGAGGCAATTTCGACCAAAGTCAAGACTGCCGGTTCCTGGGACCGAGATCTCTCCCGATCCCAAGAACATCTTCGCCAAGATGAAGATGATCCCAGGTGCCTTTCCCACTTACGGGACCGAGAGGAGTGCATGCCCACAGGACCCTCTCCCTTAGTCGGGAAAGACTGGCACAACTCTCGGAAAGAACCAGAGAAGGTGAAGCCCAGGTTGAGCGGAACGAAGACGCTCCGAGAGGAAGATTTCCCAGCACGAGCTGCTTCCTCCTTGAAGGCTAGCATGCATTCAAATTGCTCGGCAGATCCCGCAGCCACAGAGACCGCCCACCGAGCCTCCTTTGTTCAAACAACATGAAGTCTTGCTATATTATAGACATTAGCAGTTTGATCCAGCTCTAGAACTGCCCAGGAGTGAAATGGTTAAAACTATTCCAAAATAGAATTTTGGCACGAGAGCAGCTCTATCTGTGTCATTTCAAACTTGAACTGTCAGATTCTTTACTCCGCCTCAGTGAACAGTCGCTCCGGAGATTTCTCCTTCTGCTCGGTTCATTTCTCGGTTTAAAGTGTTTTCTCGTTGGATTTAACCGAGAATAGTTTTATTTTAACCGCAAAACCGCTCGTTCAAGCTCTCATCTGTGGTAACCGTAAGTAAATGAAGGTTTTGTCTGTGGAACTTGTAAGTTATTGGTCTGGTTTTGAACCGATCAGTGGTTTAAAACTCATTTAAAACTAAAAGTTACTATTTTAGAGTACTGTTCTCGGTTCTTATCGGTTCTAAAAACGGATTTATTACGCTTTTTCCAATATCCGTGACACGTTAGAAACCGATAAGGTGTCTTGCCTGGCACTGCCGTTAAAAGGGCAAGTTTTTGGTTAGGCTGGCATTATGTCTGAGAAACCCAAAAGAAAACCGGGCCACTGGTTTCAACACTGTGATGTTTGTGGGGAAGTCTCTTGCCAAGGCTGACCCACACACCACATGTGTTTATTGTCTGGGGTTTGACCACCTCCAGTCAGACTGCCAGGTATGTGAGAATTTCCTGCAGCCACCCTGGAAAAAGATTGGGCAGGCTCAGGGAACGAGAGGCCAAAAAGTCCGCTGACCCGGATGGCCAGCCCGGTTCGGTGCCAACCGAACCAGAGGGAGTGCCCTCTGACCAGGGCCAGACTTCCTCAGGCAAAAGAAATACAGGTTACTCACCTGTAACAGGAGTTCTAGGAATGGTATATGTTGTTCATCCACACTCATTGGCAGGTATCCTTGCCGCTTTAAATCTTGCCGGAAGGTCTTCAAGCTTGCTCCTCCCACCCACCCGGGTGGTATAACTCTCGGCTCCGGCCCATGACGCCAGATCTGGCCCGCTGGAAGCTCAGGTTTCGCGTCAAGCCGAGAGTCGGTGGTCAGGATGAACAACATATACCATTCCTAGAACCCTGTTACAGGTGAGTAACCTGTATTTCTAGGGACATGGATATGTTGTTCATCCACACTCATTGGCAGACTCTAGCAGTTCTCCGGAGGAGGGAGGCAAGACGCACACCCCAATACTTACTTGGGAAAGAGAGACTGAGAACCGAGGCCCCAAAACCAGCATCCCGGGCGTGACTCAAGGTCGATGTGGTAGTGGGTAATGAAGGTGTTTGCTGACTTCCAGGTAGCAGCCCTGCAGATTTCCTGGATAGGGACATCCCTGGAAGCAGCCACCGTTGCAGCAGTATGGCGGGTAGAATGAGCTCTTATCCTCTGGGAGGCTCCATGCCCGCCAACTTATAGCAGAGATCTATGCAGGAGGTTACCCACCTGCTTATCGTCCGCTTGGCTGCAGGTCTGCCAGATGCGGCTTCAGCGTAGGTGACAAACAGCTGGCGAACCTCTCCCGACTTCAGCCAGGCGCCCTTATAATAAGCGAGCCCTTCTAGGGTCCAGAGTATGGAGCCTATATTCGCCTCCGAGGTGTGATTGGGGTAGAACACCGCAGAGTCAACACCTGGTTAGGGTGAAACTCCGACACCACCTTCGGAAGGAATTTCGGTGGGAAGCAGGACAACCTTGTCCCTGTGGAAGACCAGGTAGGAGACTCGATGGAAGCGCCTGGAGCTCTCCCATCCTTCTGGCTGACGTGATAGCCACCAAGAAGGCGGTCTTCCACGACAGGTGAGAGAGAGCACACCTGTGCATAGGTTCGAATGGCTTGCCCATGAGCTTTGCCAGTACCAGCAGTAGATCCCACGGAGGTGGGGTTCCCGACTGGAGGGAAATGTGATCAACGCCTTTGAAAAGCACCAGACCACCTTTCTCCTGCGCCACCGACTGCTTCCCGCCCGCGCTCGTGCTAGAGATGGCTGCCAGGTGCACCCTTAGGGTCGCCGACCTAAGCCCTTGACTAGAAAGGGACCATAAATAGTCCAAGATGCTTGCCTGAAGGAACAGGAGGAAGGATCCAAGCCCTGTTTCTGACACCAAATGGAAAACCTTTTCCATTTGAAGGCATAGCATTTTCTGGTCGACTCCTACGGGACGCTCAACTACATTGAGGACCTCATCGGAAAGACCCAAGGCCTGGAACTCTAGCCGCCAGGAACCAGGCCGGCCAGGTGCAGGGATTGAAGGTCCGATGGAACACCTTCCCTGATTGACTGAGAGCAGGTCCGGCGAGCTGGAAGCTGCCGCGAGTCCTGGAGCTGAGACTGAGGAGATCTGGTACCAGAACTGGCGAGGCCAGTCTGGGGCTATCAGAATCACCTGCGCCTTGTCCCTCCTCGCCTTGAGAAGCACCTTGTGGATCAAGGGAAATGGGGAAAGGCGTAAAGACCCGGGGTCCATTGCCTCGAAAGGCATCCCCTGCAGCGAGCCCTGCTGAGGCGGGCATGGAACAGACTCAGCTTAGCGTTCTCCTGGAGGCAAACAGGTCCACCTGAGGTGTGCCCCAAAGGGAGAACAGATGCTGTACTACTCGGCAGGAGAGACCACTCGTGGGATGCAGCCCCTATCCGGCTCAGGGCATCGGCCAGGGTGTTGGAGGCTCCTGCCACGTGGAATGGCTAGAGATCCGCCTCCAGGCTGCGCCGCAGTGACCAAATGCGGAGAGCTTCCTTGCATAGAAGCATGGGCGGCGTCCCTCCTGGCGGTTTAGATAGTACATGGTCGTGGTATTGTCCGTCTGGACTCGGACCACTTGACCCCGGAGGAACGGAGCAAAGGCGGTAAGAGCTAGGCGGACCGCTCGGAGCTCCAGCAGGTTGATGTGGCATCGGGACTCCCGCGGGGACCAGAGGCCATGAGCCCGGTGTTCCCCCAGATGGGCACCCCAACCCATCAGAGAGGCATCGGTCGACAGAGAGACCGTCGGCCTGGGCGGACGAACGGATGCCCTCCTGCAAATGATCTGGAACGGTCCACCACTGGAGAGCTGCCACATCCCCTGTGTCACCGACTACAAGCTGGTCCAAGGGATCGCAGCGCTGACCACTGGCTGGCCAGTCCCCACTGAAGGGACGATGTTCCAGCGGGCCCAACGGACCACGCTGGTGCAGGCCGCCATGAGACCCAGGAGGCGCAGGAAGTCCCGGGCAGGCGCAATTGCCCAACCAGAAATGATCGGGCAAGGAGGAAAGAACCTCGGCCCTGTCCGCGGGAGCCGCTCTGGCTCAAGAGAGTCGAGCTGCGCGATGAATAGAATCACCTGCTTCGGCTCGAGTCTGACTTGGCCTCGCTTGATAAGGAGGCCCAGTTGAGAGCAGACCTGGAGGGCCAGATCTCTGGACCACTCCGCCCCTTCCTGGAGGGAGCTGCTATCAGCCAGTCGTCCAGGTAAGGGTACACCGACCCCTCGGCGCGCAGGAATGCTGTCACCACTGCCATGCATTTGGTGAAGACCCTGGGAGCTGGAGCAAGTCAAGGCATGGCTTGAATCGAAGAGGATCCTTCCGCCGGAAGCGAAGGAATCCTGGTGAGACGGACGGATAGGGACGTGAAAACGCAGTCCTGCAAGTCCAGAGAGCAGAACCACAGCGCGCTCCAAGGATGGTATTATCTGAGCCAGAGGACCATCCTGAAGGTTCGAGACCTAGGAACTTGTTTAGGTCGTAGGTCGGAATGGGCGCCAGCCCCCGTCTGCTTCGAACCAGGAAGTACCTGGACACAAACCCTGGGTCTGAAGGAGGGTCCACCACCTCTCTTACCACCTCCTTCTGGAGGAGGAGAGTGATGTCGGCTCGACGAGCGCCAGTGAGGCTGGGGATCCCGGCCTCTGAGGGGCGCGTGCCTCAGAGGGTGGTGCCTGCTCATTCCAGAGGCAGGCCTCTTCCCACCACCTCCAAGACCCACCTGTCCGTGGGTAACAGCGGACCAGGCGGAACGGGAAGTGCCGAGCCGCCTCCCCACCGGGGACCCAGGGTAAGGTGTGACGGGAATGGGGCACCCCCAGCCCGCCACTGGGCAGGCTTGAGGAGGGACCGTCGAGGGACCTCCTGGGCCCTTTCCTCCTGCCTCCTGTTAGAGGAAGCCGCGGCTTGGGTTTGGGATGCCAAGGTCGAGCCTGCTGGCCCTGACGCTGTTGGCTGGGCGCCAGGGGCAATAGAAGGACGAAAGGGCTTAGGCTGTGGTTTGCGGCCTTGTCCTTCTGAGCGAAGAGACCGAGTCCAAGGTGGCATTGGACTCTCGATCCTCTGCAGGTGACCTTCCACCCCAGGGTCAAGAGGTCAGTCCCCAAAAGGGAACATCCGCCAACTTGTGCTGTATCCGGCGTAAAGGTGGATATCCTCAGCTAGCTCGACCGACGACAGCCACTGCGGCCGCCACCGATCTGGCACATGAGTCCCCTATATCCAAAGCAGTCTGGAGCTGCTGTTTGGCCACTGCTCCTGCCCTGGTCCCGCACCTGCTTAACCGTAGTCTGCAGATCGGCGGAAGATGAGGGATGACCTCATCCAGGAGCCCAACAGGCATGAGAAAATGTGCCATGAGGACGGCCAACTGGCCTGACGAAGGCCGAGAGACGCGCGACGACTTTTCGCCCACATAGTCCAATTCTTGACCTTGTCAGGAGGTTTGTCCACATCCCTGGCGCTATGCCGGGCAAGGCCGGAAAACGCTGTCGGTAACCACCCTCAGCAGAGGGTGTTCCAAAAACCGACAAGGAACGGGGACCGTGATACTTCCTGGCCATCCTGGCCGAAGGCGCAGGGCAGGAAGCAGGCGCCGCCAAAGCTCCAGTGCCGACCCACTATGGCCTCGCCACCGGAAAGGCCTCCGTCGAGAATCCTCGGTCCAGAATCTCCGTGAGGGGATACCTGGCCTGCTTTGGAACGTGGTTCAGCTCCATATCCCGTAGACTCGAGATGAGCCGGGCAGTCCTAGGAAGGACGACGGCTATCGCCCATTGACTGACCTTCTGAAGACTCAAGTCCAGTCGCTGGAGAAAAGGAGGAATCATCTTCGACTCGGAAGAGTCCTCAAGAGCTGCTCTGGCCTGAGCCACCCTTCACCCGCCGAGGTTGGTCGGGAGTGAGGGTAACTGACAGCCGATGGGTAGACCCTCAGCCGATCGAGAATCCTTGGTCGGAGCCCCAATTGTGGCTGTGGAGGGCGGAGGTTCCACCGAATCGTGGAGCAGTTGGTTTTGCCCAACAACCGCCTGGGTATAGGCCTCGGATAAGTCGAGGGGTTGTGTCGGCTGCCCGGTGACAGTTAATTTAATGGCCGGGAAGGCGACGGGCCCGCTTATTCCCGCCAGGAGGAGCTGTTGCAACATAAGGTCCTCGATCGCCGACGCCACTTGACGCTAAGCCTCTCATCCGAGTGAGGAGGATCGAGGACGAGCGGCGACGCTTACCGCGGTGCCGAGACCGAGACCGCCTATGACGGTGGGATCGGCTGGACCGCGAACAGGTCCGAGACCGAGACCGAGAGTCCCGGAATTTCCGAGGTCGGTGCGGGGAGGTGTCGGCCGGAACCGCACTCCTTCGGCTCGGATGGTCCATCCGAGGGCTCGGAACCGGAGGCACAGGCGAGCCCACGGATCTCAACCTCCGGGGAACCGGGAGAGGGGAATTCGCGTAAAGGCGACAGCCTGGTCTAATGGGTCGAGAAAATCTCGACTTCATCGGTGGAGTCCTCGGTCAACTGACCTGACGGGACACCGGGGAGGCCAGTGGCTTTGCCGAGCGGTCGACGTGGTCGGACGGTCGACGGCCCGGGAGGGACCTTTCCGCCCCAAGAGCGCGACGAGGGATTTCACCCTGTCCCTCTTTTGGACCGAGAATAAGGTCCAGCAGACGAGGCCCTTCTCCTTTAGTGGAGAGGACAGACAAAGCTCTCAAAGAAGCCGTAGGAAGAACCCAGAGAGAGCTGGATAAATGCCGCGCCGAGAAGATACGGCTGCTGCCGCCCTTCTCGAGGGGCTACCATCCGCCGAAGATCTGCACGAAGCCCGCCGCTGACACCGCCAACCGGCCTCTCGGACGCCACCGAGGGAAACGCTTCGGACGGCCCAGTTGCAATCGGGCAGCACGGTTCTTCGAGGACGAGGCCGAGAAAGATGAGCACAGGTCGCAAGCCTGCGGGTCGTGCTCAAGGCCTAAGCAGACACGGGAGTGGATCCGGCCCGAGACATCTTCACCAGATGGGCATCTCCAAATCCGGGAGTCGATCGGTCCATCGAGTCATGAGGGATAGAAGACTGAAGTCTTTTGCAAATTTATTTTTAAATCCGCAAACGGAGAAATAGGAACTAGTCTCAAACGCAGAGCGTTAAGGAGGGAACCTGAGCTTCCAAGCGGTAAGGAAGATCTGGCTCATGGGCGGAGCGAGTTATACCACCGGGTGGTGGGAGGAGCAAGCTTGAAGACCTTCCGCAAGATTTAAAGCGGCAAGGATACCTGCCAATGAGTGTGGATGAACAACATATCCATGTCCTAGAAAAGCTGGTTCTGAGGAACCAATTCCAGTAAAGAAAACAAGAAAATCAGCAGGTCTGAGTCCAAAATTCCTTCTCCAACTGCTGCAGAGATAGCAAAAGCCATACAAATTGTCCAGTCACTGTCTCAGGGTCCGTCCGAACCACCACTATCTGGTAAAAGGTCGGTTCGTCCGGTCCCAGTGGTTCAGGATTATGATATTGAGGAATTTTATGAACTAGAGGAGGGGGAGGAGGATTATGATCAGTATGAATGTGGCTGGGAAGGTCTGGGTGTGCCCATTGAACCGGACATCTCCCCAGACAGACCTTTAGAACCTTTAGAATCTCCCCCTATGCTGTCTGAGTCCCCATCTCATTTTATGTTTTATAAAAAAGTTGCTGAAACCCTCCAGCTTCCTTTAGAAGAGGCTGTGGATGAGCAAGAGGAGCCTGATTTTGTAGAAATTATGGATATTCCAGAGTCTAGGAGATTGTCTATTCCTTTACATAAATCTTTTGGAAACAAACAATTAAAATTTTAAAAGCTCCTAATTCTGTGCCTCCTGTAGATAAAAGATAGACAGAAGGTATACATTGTCAGGCCCTGATACAGAATTCCTTTCTCAGCAATGCAGTCATGTTGGGTAGTTCAGGCTGCTGCCTGTGATAAAGCTAATATTCCCTTGGCTTCACATCCTCCTGACAAGGATTCCAGGAAGATTGATGCCATGGCAAAAACAGTATATGGCAGCCCTCTCTGGGACTCAGGCAAGCAAATTATAGCTTATATGTAGATGAGTATCAAATCTAGATGGGATACTGTTATGCAATTGGCCTAAGCAGGCCCATGGCCAGCTGGCTAGTGAACTAGAACAGGTGGCTGCTGATGGCATTGAAGCCTCTAAGGTTCAGTTTCATGCTGCTGTGGATGTTAACAATGTTTCCTCTAGGGTCATGGCCACATCTGTAGCTTTCGTGAGGTTGGCCTGGCTCAGGTGTACTTAGTTTGTCAGCAGGATACCCAGACTAAGGCTATGGATTTTCCTGTGGTGGGAAATTCTCTGTTTGGACAGCAGACAGAGAACTACATGAAGAAGATGGATGAATATGGGACTACTTACAAGAGTGCCCAGGCTAAGGAGCGGCAAGCCACTCCTCAAAGGTATGCCCCCAGGGGTAGGGGTAGGCCTTTTCACAGGCTTTTCTACCAGACTCAGGCCTCCTCTGCCTATGCTCAGAGGGGCTTCTTCAGAGGCAGGGGCAGACGAGGGGTGGGCAGATCTGCTCCCAACCCCCAGTCTAAAGCTCCTGCAAAACAGACACCCTGATGGGGTGCCCAGGGCCGATTCTCCTGTACCAGTGGGGGGTAGGCTGGCTTACTTTAGTCAGAATTGGGCTTTTAACCTCAGACAAGTGGGTCTCTGAGTAGTAAGCCAGGGTCTGGTTCTCAGCTTCAAAAGTTTCCCAAGTTGAGAAGCAGACTTTTCTACCTGCAGTGTTTAGAGACCTCGCTCTGGAAACAGAGGTCTCATCCCTGTTAGCCTCAGAGCAGTAGAAAGGGTTCCTCCCTGCATCAGGGCAGGGGTCTGTATTCCAGATACTTCCCTACCCCAAAAAGACAGGAGAGTGGCGCCCATTTTAGATCTCAGATATCTGAACAAGCATCTTTTGAAACCAAAGTTCAAAATGGTAACTCTGGCAATGATTTTACTTTCCCTAAGGCCAGGGACTGGCTAGCCTCCTGGACCTCAAGGATGCCTATTTCCATGTCCTAATCAGAAGATCCCATCGAAAGTACCTCAGATTCGAACTGCCCTCAGGTCATTACCAGTTCAGAGCAATGCCCTTTGGCCTTACTCTGCTCCAAGGGTATTCACAAAGTATCTAGCAGTGGCAGTGGCCCACTTAAGGAGGCAGAGGATTGCTGTTTTTCCAATCTAGACGACTGGCTCATTGTAGGCCAGTCCCCAGAAGAGGTAAAATCTCACCTGCAGGTCACCCAGCAGCTTCTCACCTCCTGGGTTTTCTAAAAACCTACTAAAGTCGGTTCTGGAACCAGTCCAGGTACTCACCTTTATAGGGGCAGAATTGGACACAAAGCTAGCCAGAGCCTTTCTTCCCCCAGAAAGGGTAAGGAATTAGTGGCTCTGGCCTCTTCCTTCACTCTGCAGGTCTCTCGACCAGCAAGACACTTTCTGCAGCTCCTGGGGTCATGGCTGCATCCACACGTTGTGCAGGGAGCCAGATTTCAGATGAGAGACATTCAGTTTCACTTGAGAACCTTTTGTCTCAGAGAAGAGACCCCTTTCCAAGTTGGTCCCAGTGACTCAACCTTGATCCTAGCTCTCCAGTGGTGGCAGGATCAGAGCAATTTAAGTGCGGGGTCCCCTTCATTTCCCTTCTCACGACTTGACTCTCACTACAGATGCTTCCTTCTGTTGGGAGCCCACATGGGCACCTTTCCACTCAGGGAGTTTGGTCCCCAGGAATCTCTGCTCCACATCAATTTGCTGGAACTCAGAGCTGTCTTTTAGCTCTTCAAGCTTTTTCTGCATCTGTCCACGACAAGGTGATACAAGTCAGAACAGACAACACCACAACAATGTGGTACATCAACAAACAGGGGGCACTCAGTCTTCGGCCTTGTGCACCGAGGCAATGAAGTTGTGGTCTCTGGCCTATTCCTGAACACTTCCTCATAGCAGTTCATCTTCCAGGGAAGGACAATGTCCTAGCGGATGCCCTCAGCAGGATTTCCCAGGGCCATCACGAATGGTCCCTGGATCCTCAAGTGCTGGGGATAGTTTTGCCAGGTGGGGCATCCTCAGATAGATCTTTTGCAGCCCCAGACAATCACAAACTTCCTCTGTTCTGTTGCAGGCCTCCAGTGCTGGGCTCAGTTCCCTGGATGCCCTTCTTCTGGATTGGGAGGGGAAGTTCCTCTATGCTTTCCCCCCCTTTCCTCTCCTATTCAAAGTACTAGTCAAAATCAGATCTCAGCCTTGCAGGGTGATTCTGATTGCCTCTGATTGGGCCAGGCAGCCCTGGTACCCACTCCTTCTGTCTCTGACAGACCATCTTCCCCTGTGCCTCCCCAGGGATCACAATCTGTTGACTTGTGCCCAGGGAAGGGTTTGGTATCCGGACCTCAATCCCTCAACCTCAAGGCCTGGCTCTTGAGGAGTTAAGAGTTTGCTGATTTACACCTCTCTCAGGGTGTTCTTGAGATCCTAAAGGCTTCCAGAAAGCCTTCCACTAGGGCTACTTATAGTTCTAAATGGAAAAGGTTTTCCATTTGGTGTGCTGGGAAAAATATTTCCCCAGAATTGCCCATTTTGTTAGATTACATGGTACATCTTAATTCCTTGGGTCTCAGACCAGCTACCCTGAGAGCTCATTTGGCAGCTGTGTCTGCTTTTGTGTCAGCAGAAAAGTCATCCCCTCTTTCCTCTCATCCTGTGTTTTCCAAGTTTTTTAAGGGATTACTCCATACTAATCCTCCCTTTCAGGAACCGGCCCCTGCTTGGGACCTTAATGTTTGCATTGCCCAGTTAATGCAACCCCCTTTTGAACCTCTGTCTTCTGCAGAGCTTAAGTACCTAACTTAGAAAACTGTTTTTCTAGTGGCTATCACTTCTGCCAGACGCATAAGTGAATTGCAAGCCTTGTCAGTGGAGACTGACTTTATTTCTTTCCACAGGGATAAGGTAGTCCTTAGGACTAATAGGAAGTTTTTGCCTAAGGTGGTTTCAGATTTCCATCTTAATCAATCTATCTCCTTCCAGTATTTTTCACTGATCACTCCTCTTCGGGTGAGAGGAGGTTGCACAGCCTGGATGTTAAGAGAGCTCTTAGTTATTATATAGAGCTGCACTAAAGGTCACAGGTTCGAATCCTCCAACTTTTCCCTTACCTATGGTGAAGTTGGGAAAGGCAAACCTGCCACTAAGAGATCAATAGCCAGGTGGATTGTCTCTTGTATCCAATTTTGTTATCAGAAAGTGGGCAGAGCGCCTGGGTTTGAGGGTTCATTCTACCAGGGTACAGCTGCCTCTAGCTGCTGCCAGAGATATCCCTTTATTAGAGATTTGCTAGGCTGCTACTTGAAAACAGTACACACTTTTACAAGCATTACTCCCTGGATGTCCAGGCCAGGAGAGATGCTCGGTTTGGCACAGCTGTTCTTCAGAGCCTATTCCTAAGTAGGTTCTGCCCTCCTCCATGGAGGTACTGCTTGTATTTTGTTAATGTCTATAATATAGCAAGACTTCATGTTGTTTGAAGAAAAATTACTCACCTTAGTAATGTTGTTTTTCTAATGGAGTCTTGCTATATTATAGACCTCCCCAACCTGCCCTCTCAGAACCTCTACTTGGTGGGGTGCGGGCAACTTAGTGTGGGCACTACTTATGTCCTGTTAGCATTTTGTCCCCTTTGGGACTTTGGGGTGTGTATGTGTACGCTGTGTGTGTTTTATTATACTTATGTTCCATTTTCATATTATTAGAATGGTGTTAGTATTTCTGGTCCCTGACTTGAGTCTTGGGTGTTGGGACCATCAATGGTTGTTATTATTTAGGTAGCCATTTGGCTAGTGTAGGTTACAGCTTCCACACAGACCTTAGTGAGTTTGGCTCAGAAAGATCTGACAGTTCAAGCTTGAAATGACACAGATAGAGCTGCTCGTGCAAAATTCTATTTTGGAATGGTTTTAACCATTTCACTCCGGGGCAGTTCTAGAGCTGGATCAAACTGCTAATGTCTATAATATAGCAAGACTCCATTAGAAGAAACAACATTCCTAAGGTGAGTAATTTTTCATTTCACGGAGGTTCGTTTTCCGGCCTCCCCAACTTCAGGCATCGAGACAGTCGTCAAGGTGAAATGTAAGACAAAAAGCGCGCGGTGTCATGGTGCGACACCCTAGGCAATAGACTACATGGTATGGGGATCTGCATGACATTTTCTGCCGCATTTAACACCAGCAAATTGCAAGACTTGTCTTGCATAATCGAAGATAAGTAGTCGCAATTGCTAATGCGAACAAGACAAATTTTCTGAATAACCGAAGGTTTTAAAGCTAGGGCCTACAAAATGCGGGAGCATGACGGAGGCAACCTTAACCTTCCAGCGGAAAGGAATATCTGGCATCATGGGGCGGAGCCAAGGGTTATACTACCCAGGTGAGTGGAAGGAGCCAGCTTGAAGACTTTCGGTGATTCTTAAAGGGGAAAGGGACATGCCAGTAAGTGTGGATGAACAACATATCCACAATCCTAGAAACAAATTGTATCATAGTGGCCACCTCTAACAAAGAACTGACATGTCAATTCCATCCTATATCTAAAAACAACAGATGAACAGGGGGGAATTAGGGGAAATATGTAAGGAATAGGAAAAACGAGAAAAAGGAATCAGGCAACTCAAATGGATAAAAAACGTAAAACAATTGGGCAGAGTGTCCATGTCAGAACTTACTGGGAATGTGTACCTTAACTTTACCTATGATTTCTGTAATCTTAAAGTCACTTGACTGGCAATGATAGTGAGCAAGGTAATAACATTACAGACGGCATTTCAAAATAGCCCAATCCCAGCACTGGTCAAATGAAGAGAACATTTATAACAACTATAATATAAAAATATTTCAAATTAGCTAAGTTTTGAAGCCGTGGATACCAAAATTGGTTAGTGGGCAAACCACTCCAGCCGTAGTAAATCCCCTGATAACCCACACCCCCTTGTGGCTTATTTAATTCCTAGACCGATAGGTGTGTAATATAGCCAACATAATGTTACTCAATGGATATAATACGATTTTCAGCAACTTGTTACATTTCATATGTTATGAACAAATATGTGCTATGTATTACCATGTCTCCAGTAAAAATGAAATTAAAAAAAAAAACATACTGTG
The DNA here is from genome assembly GCA_016271365.2 of Neoceratodus forsteri. NCBI lineage: Eukaryota > Metazoa > Chordata > Ceratodontiformes > Ceratodontidae > Neoceratodus > Neoceratodus forsteri. The sequence goes on along the minus strand of CM028131.1, from coordinate 149,298,734 downwards.
CTCCCTCGCTATAACGAATGAAATGGGAGCCATGTTATGAGTTTGTTACAGCTCCCCATTCTTTACATAGAAGGATATTTGTAAATATGGCAGAGCACCGAAGCAAGGCACTGACTTGCTGGCAATAAGCTCTAAATATTAAATGCTTATAAACAGCTATCAGAATCAGTTTTAGTGTTTAAGTTTGTTCTAAGCGTAAAGTTTATTGTTAAGTATAACACGGTACCTATTAGCCCTGACTTCACGCTCACTTCCCAACTTAGTGTTTCAGGTGATGATTGTTGCTAAACAATATTTTTTTTTTTAAAAGAAGGCTCTCTGACCATTTTTAATTCTCCATGCTCCCCAAACACTCTTAGTAGTATGATGCGGCAGTATGGGAACAAGTGGCAGTACGTTTGGCAGGGCTTCAGTTGAGGGCAAAAAGAACATTCAGCTTGGCAGTACAGGAGCGAGTTGAAACTACTGTAGTTGCAGTACGGAGCCGAGCCTGAGCTTACGCTGTGGGGGTGAGGTAAACATTGAGCTGAAGCTGATCTGGGCAGAAACTGAAACTATACCTGTGTGAGGACTTGGGAACCAGTCTCAGGAACCAGGATGAACTGGGCTAACACTGAAAGGGTTTAGATCCACAGCTGAACCTGGTTACAGAGGCATACTTTCTCCTGAACCGCTTACTTTCAACCTGTTTGGAAATGCAAGCCAATTAGTGTCCTGATCGAGTTCATATGCAGCTCCAATCAATGAACTTGATGCCAGTCTCTATTTTATCAGGGTTTGAACTGAGGTACATCAGGCATGTAAACGGGGTAATTATTTAAGCAATATACCCTGAAAGGGAATGGGTATGTGGGTGGATTTACCATGCCTGGTGTGGTTCGGTCACGAGGCGCAACAGAGTGACTTAACCATACCAGAAGTGGTAAATACACCCATATATCCACTCCCTGGAGGGGTATACTGCTATTATGTAATGTTTAGGTTTGTTTTATTATTTTGTTTTATAAGATATGAAGAGAAATGTAAATGTATACATTTTTCTATTGATATTTATTAACATATTCTTCCTCACTAGGTTAAACAGTTCATCTGGTGGATGGGGGCTCTGCGTGTCATGCTTGTAAAAGAAAAATAGGGAAAACATACTATTCGTTTTCCCGGTGTGCTAGCTGGATGTTGCCACCGACTCTGTGGCCAATGTCAGGGTCACACAGACTCTGGGAATCTCACTGCTGTTTGCCGCTCAGAGAGTCCTTCCTGGAGCCGTTTGGCACTGTCCTCTGGTGGTGCATCCCCAAAAAGCGACTCTTTCCCTGGCTCTTCTGTCCTAATCCCCCTCTCTGCAGCAATTTATCAGTGCTTTACTAGCCAAGCAGCAGTGCTAGTAAAGATACAAAGGCGAACAGTTTTTGAAGCAGTTATGGTGAATGTGTGGAAGGAGGCGAGCGGCGTCGCCGGTAATTGTAGATTTAAAGCCACAGGTTGGATGTCGGAAACATTGTTTTTATAATTAAATATTTCACATTCGTCTGTGATACAGTTGGAAGGATGCTGTCATTTTTTTTTTTTTATTTACCGCGATTACGTTGCTAAGCAGTGGCAAAAATGGCGGCAGTTCTTCTGATTTTCATGGGAGGCAGTGATACTAGTAGGATAGCGCAGTGGCAAGGTTGACTGGCACCTTTTCCAGTGGGTACACTGGAGGATTTACCATGCTGAAAAGGTGCCAGTCAACCAATCAAGATGCAGGATTTGGCTCATTGAATTTACCCCCATTGTATAATACACTATTACAGTAATCTGTTTCAGGGACCTGTCTTCAGCTGACTCCTGATTAGGCTGCTTCAGCTTGGGAGCCACAGTGAGCATTCGGTATATCAGGGAATTCACTATGGAGAGGTTCCTTGTAGTAAGGTAGCTGCCCTTCAACAGAGCATACAAAATTTATGGTAGATGGAACAAAGAAAAAGGGGGTGGTGGCGAAGGACACCGGACAATACATAAGGACAGGGAAAAGGAAAGAAAGAAACAAAACACAAATGGACAAAAAACAAAAATGACTATTAGGCAGAGAGTCTATTTCAGAAGTTTTTTTTAATTTGTACCTTGGCATAAAATACGATTTTCGAAATCTCAAAGTCCTAATTGGCAATAATAATAAGCAAGACAATAACACAGTGGCTGCAAAAGTCAAGAAATTCCCGCTGTTCTCATACAGAGAATATGGGGGAATTGCTCCTCTCACTAAGCTGGGCGCCTGGGATTTTGGGTGCCCAGGCATAATATTTCTGGCCCTGTGACAAACAAACATCAGTATCTAGCTAAACGGGGCCATTTAACTACGTTCTGGTGTCTGATTTTTAAAATGACAACATTGTTTATGCATTTTACAAGCATTTTAGTTCATGGGAAAAAAAACAAGATGGCGGCTCACAAAAAAGGATTTTTTTCTTGCGAAAAAGAACTGGCTCCTCCCACAAAAGGATTCTTTTTCGAACTTTTTACCTTTATCCCGGAGAGTTATCATCCCACAGGAAATAATGGGAAATTAAAAACTGAATAACTGCAACAGATTAATATTTTTCACCAAAGCATGGCAGTTCTGTTGCCCAAGTTAAAATTTCACACCAAAATTCCTCACTGTCTGGGCACACAGCAATAAGGAAAAAACTACAGAAAGTGGTGACCTTTAAGGTTTATGCACTGTCTGGATCTCAGAATCTGCACATCCAATCGGAACAGAACTTGTCACGTCAACAGATCTACCCCATAGGACAGCATATACCAACTTTTGTGCAAATCCACTGATCGGTTGCAAAATTATTAAACTGCAAAATTTGAGGTTTAACATTAAACAGGCTACTCAACCTTAACTATAGGGGCATGACCGTGCCCCTATTATATTTTTTTATTTTTTGCTAAACATTCTGTGCCAAGTTCTATGCATTTTCACAGCTGATTAGCACTTCAGTGGACAAAACTGCTAATTTTTTCAGCTTCTTTAATACCCTCTAAGTTACAACCAAGTAACACAGTTTTACATTGTTATATAGCGAGAAACCCGGGCCAAGTGTACACCCGGGGAGTGCTACAAGTCTCGATGGCTGAGAGGGACCTGGGGGTGGTGGTGGATGTCAAGATGAACAACTCGGAGACTTGTAGGAGGGCAGCAGCCAAGGCCAACAGGATGCTGGGTTGCATCGCTAGAAGAAGGGAAGTGATACTCCCTCTGTATAACTGCTTGGTGAGGCCGCACCTTGAGTACTGCGTGCTGTTTTGGAGGCCACACTTAAACAGGGACATTAAACTCCTGGAGAGGGTCCAGAGGAGGGCAACCAAAATGATTTGGGGCTTGGGGGACAGGACCTACGAGGAGAGGCTCAAAGAGCTAAATATGTACACATTGGAAGAGAGAAGGGACCGGGGACATGATAGAGGTCTTAGGTACATGAAGGGGTAAATAGGGAGGAACAGTCAGGTGCTTCGAAGGAAGGAGTAGGGGGCCACTACAGGGCATGGGTGGAAGCTGGGGGGGGGGGAGATTCAGGGGAGAAAGGAGGAAGTGCTACTTCACTGAGAGGGTGGTGGAGCCATGGAATGTGCTGCCTAGGGGCCTGGTGGAGGCAGAGACGGTGGAGGGGTTCAAGAGGGGATGGGACAGGTGCAGGGGAAGGGTTCTGGAAGCAAAATCCAATGCAGAGAGAATATCCAGAACTGGGAAGGGAGAAGCCAGAGAAGGCGAGGGGGGCAGCAAGGTCAGCTCCCAGGGTGGGGGCTGACCAAACGAGCAGACGCGAAAGACCGTTAGGCCTATTCTGCTGGCATTTTAGTATGTTAGTAAAAGAGGCATGCATGAAGTAGTATATGTGACAAATGTGATTCTGCAGTAATTATACAGTAGTGATTGGGCCAGTTATAGCTTGTAGCAGAGTAAAATCCAAGACACATGCAATAAAATAAATGCTAGGTAAATGTGTCAGTGTTCCCTTTGGGCTTGTGGGTTACTGTGCTCCTAAGCCCCCTGCAATTGTATATTTTATCATAAACCACACTTAACCTATTATTTTTTCTCACTCTTGAACTTCCCTCTTCGTATACATACATATAGTAGCTCTCGGTTTTGAAACCATATCAGAAAAATATTTGGACATAATGGCATCTCTCTGAGCTGTTGATTAAGGAGAAGTGATGCAAAAGGTGTGACGGGCAGTTTTAAAATGATTAGGTTTCTCATTCACAGAACAATGCAACAGTATGACCCCCCAGCAGACTTTTGGTATCCGTAGCACAGAGGTTCTCCCTAGTTGCATGAGAGTTCAAATCACATCCAGATGATGATTGCTAACCTTCTAGATAATACAGTCACAGCATCCAGCCAAGGACGCTAGGCAGATTATGATGTGCTCAAAGCTAATTAAAATCCATCCTTAATTTGGGCACAATATGTTAATTATATTCACTTCCTTTTGCCAGAAGACACTGCCAATGAAATACACAGGAGGAATTTTGCCAAACCTTACTAAATGACTTCCTACTCATTGTGGCTACATGTCTAGAGACAGTCAATGGAAGTGACTGACAGGACCTCAGTCAAGAAACCCAAAACCGAAATTTGGTAGTGCATTCAAGCTCTGCTAATTACACTGCACACCAATGCTGTGTTTTTTTTTTTTTTTTTTTTGCTTTGCTGCTTTTTCTACTGCAATCAAGAAAGAGGGATGGTGTTTTGTTTACCTACAACTCTGACTGCAGCGATCATGGAATAATATCTGCCCAACACTGGGAGCCAAGTTCTGCTAAATGGTATTAAAATATGGAGGCCAGTTACACAAAGTGGAAACCTAACAGATGGAATATTGTTCCTCTTATTCAATACGTGCACACACAATAATTTAACCCAGTGTCCCTGCCAACATTTCATCTCCTGATTAACACCAGCAGAGATTAAGAGGCGCTTGTGTGATTATTTGGAGCTGGGCAAGGTGCCACAGAGTGCACGAATGGCTGCCACGCACAGCTGCATTCCGGCAGCTGCACTGGAAGTGCAATTTTATAAGCACAGCAACACATCTCAGGTGACTGGAGGCACTGAACAGTACCTCAAGCCCCACAGCTGCAACACACCAGGGGCATTTGGTCATCTAGCAGTCGTGCATTGCATCTTGTGATACTGCCCATGGTGGGCCCTTCACAGCTAGTCAGAACACAGGATTACTGTCAGTCTGTTGAAAGGTAAAAACAAAAGATACTGAGGCTACTGACCATCCTGCATTAGGCAACAAGGATTTATCTTAGGCACATCTGCATTACACAATAGGAATATTGTCGTCACAGTGTAACGTGATGGGGCTATGGTCCTCCTTGCATTACTCAACCGGGGGGGGGTGTTACTTGAGGTCCACCCCGGGTTACGTGTGGGTGTGTGTGGTCCTCCCAGCATTACTCGATGTAAAGTGGGGGGGGTATGGGCTTCCCAGTGTTACTCGGGGTGGGGGCATGGTTCTCCCAAACATTACTCAACAGGGGGAATTTGTCCTCCTGTGTTACTCAACAGGGGTTGGGATATGGTCCTCCCCATTGTTGCCTGATGGGCAGGTATGGTCCACCCAGTGTTACTCGACGAAGGTATGGTCCTGCCTGCAATACTCTATGGAGGGTTTGGTCCTCCAAGCATTACTTGACGAGAGGGGTATGGTCCTCCAAGCATTACTCAACAGGCAGTATAGGCCCTCACTGCATTACTCGATCGGATATAGTCACCCTGCATTACTCAACACGAGGTACAGTACCTCATTATATTGCTCGACGGGGGTATGGTCCTCCCAGCGTTACTCGGCAGGGGGATATGGTCCTCCCTGTGTTACTTGATAAGGGGAATTTGTCCTTCCTGCATTACTTGACTGGGGGATGGTCCTCCCTGCATTACTCGACAGAGGTATAGTCCTCTTTGCATTACTCGATGGGGCAATGGTCCTCCCATTGTTACTCCACAGTAGTGGTGGTGGGGGGTAGGGTCCTTCCATCGTTATACAACAGGGGGTATTTATGGTTCTCCAAGTGTTACTCACAGGTGGAGAGGGGGCCACGGTCCTCCAAGTGTTACACGATGGGGTGTATAGTCCCTCACTGCATTATTCAGCAGGATATGGTCCCTCTGCATTACTTGCTAGGGCATATAGTACCTCATTACGTTACTGGTGGGGGGGTATGGTCCTCACAGTGTTACTCAACATATGAAAGGTCCTTCCTGAGCTACTCAACAGGAGGTATTGTCCTCCCTCTATTACTCGAAAGGAGTATGGTTCTTCCAGTGTTACTTGATACTGGTAATGGTCCTCCTTGTATTACACAGAGGTATGGTCCTCTCAGTGTTTACATTTCCCTCTGCGTTAATTCAAGGAAGTATTTTCTCCCTGCATTATACAACGAGGGGGTTGGCATTCCCTGCATCAGAAATCTGAGTTCTATCCTCCTTATATTATATAATATGCATATCATCCTTCCTTTGTTACAAATTATGCACTTTACACATCAAGACAGACAGATACAGTACTCATTCCCCAGGAATCCTACTTAAAGAGCTAGTGTACTGCTTGGGATTAATTGTAATTTTCAGATGCAGCCAGCTATCACTTCTTATATCTCAAGTATTTTTTTCCTTTCAGTTTGTTAATTAGAAGATTTTCCACCTGGCAATACTGGGGAGATGTGTGGAGCAGCACTCTGTCTGGAGGGGAAAAAGTCAGTTCTTTTCGTCTCACTACATCATCAAAAATTAGACCAAACAACTTGAGGCACCACAATCCTTGCAGCCTGAGCAGTGACTCTCACAAGATACCAATCAAAATGCAGGAAACTGTGACATCACTAGTACCCAGGGAGAGCCAGTCCCTGCTGCTTCATGTGAAAGTGAAACCTGGCAGTGAGAAATGGTTCTCATTGGTTACAAGTGATGTCATAGTCAGTGTGGTCTCAGTGTTAATGTAGTGGGGGGGAACAGAACTGATTTTTTTGCCTCCAGACAAAATGCTGCTCCACACGTCACCCCAGTAATGCCAGGTGAAAAATCTTCTAATTAGCAAACAGAAAAGAAAACAATACCTGAGATAAAACAAGTGATAGCTGACTACATCTGAAAATTATAATTAATTGCAGGCAGTTTCCAGGCAGTACACTAGCTCTTTAAATCACTCAAGAAGATGATTTCGGACGGATGCTCAGTAAAGCGCAGTATAGCCTAGAAATTATTTGAGTAACGAGCTGTGAAGGAGTTTGGTACGTCCAGCAGACCAGGTTTTGATTCCCATAGCCTCCACTTTCATACTGTGCAACTCTGAATAAGTCACTTAACCACCCCAGAGCACCCCTGAAAACAGGCAATTGTGCCCAGTGGGCCTTACCCAGTTACCAAAGAATAATAAAATAAAAATAAAGACATAATCCTGGAAGGGCAATCATTTTAAAATCTGTTACATATGTAACAAAATATTTAAACTACAGCAACCCAGGTTCCATTTTCTAAAATACTCATTGATTTGATTAAACACAAGAAACTCATTAACAAGGTTTGAACAATTTCACCGTGTTTAGTTGTTTTATTTTGCTGAGGAGCACTGCCACATTCGGGGCCTTGAGCAGGGGGTGCACGAGATGCAACTGCTGCAAAGCCCACACTATCAGGGGATCCAGTAAATCAGAGGTCAGCATGAAGAAAAACTTACATTTTCGCATACTGCTTAACCCTTTGAAATTGTGTCTCTCCTACAAATTCCAACTCAAGTTTCATGGGGTGGTGGGAGTACAGAACAAGGAAGCAATAGGGCCCACTACTCAAAACATCTGATCTTCTTGTCCTTAGGAGGAGCAGGGACGAATTACATTGTTCAGCTCCATCATAGTGCAAGGGAGAATGGGGTAGCATGGCCAACATAAGATGCTCAGCAGGACTTACACAAAATAACCTAAACTATAAATATTTTATGTGCACTCATGGTTATTTTATGCTTACGGGGGGAGGGGGAGTGGGGCCCTACAAAATATTCTGCAGGGTGGCCCTTACAGTTGTTGGCATAGCCCTGGCCACACTCCAAGTATAACTAGGAACCAGTGGCACCAATCCCCTGGACTGTCTTACCTGTCCCCCAGGAATGGCAAAGTGCCACTGCCCACGTATAGCTGCAGACCTGCGCCACCGCCACGCATAGATGGGGATCCGTGCCATAACCCATGCATAGCTAGGGACCCGAGCCACTGCCTGCCCATAACTGGGAACCCGTGACACAGCCCACGCATAAATGGGGACACGAACCACGCATAGCTGGGGACCCACGGCACCACCCACATGTAAGGAAAGAAAACATTACTTACCATAGTAATCTTGTTTCTTCTAAAGGAATCTTGTTGTGTTCTGACAAACGCAGTATGGTCTCACCATAGGACTGCAAGCCAAAATGATTAATAGAACCTATGTTAACAGTGTAATGTTAGGCTCGAGCTCGGTTTTCAAATCACTGTCCCTGGTTGCACTTCCTGCAACTGTCAGATTCTTACGAAGCACACAGAAGCTAAAAGACACTATCTAACAAAGCTAATCTAACAATCAGTAAAACCTGTTAGGGGACAAAAACACCTCTTAAATAACAGCGGGCATCACTAAGACTCAAGTCACAGATTCCCAATAAACTACTAAGTACCCACAGGTTTCCAACTTTAGTTGTACAGACAGTATGCAGTGCCCTGTAGGTCCTAGCAGGGGAGGAGTGGGAGCTCAGAATACAGTAAGATTCCCTTAGAAAAAACAAGATTACTATGGTAAGTAATGTTTTCTTCAAACCCCAGGAAATCCTACTGTATTCTGACAAATGCAGACTACCAAAACAATACCTTTGGATGCGGGCAGAGGACCTACTTAGGAAATAGGCTCTGCAGAACTGCTGTGCTAAACCTGGCATCACTCCTAACCTGAGTATCCAGGCAGTAATGCTTGGTAAATGTGTGAACTATCTTCCAGGTAGCTGCTTACAGACTTCCAACAAAGGGATATCTCTAGAGCCTGCTAGGGATGCAGCTGTTCCTCTCGTGGAGTGGGCCCTAAGACCCTGAGGGGGTTGTTTGCCCACCTTGCTATAGCAAAACTGGATACATGCCACAATCCACCATGCTATGGACCTCTTTGTGGCAGGTTTACCTTTTCCCACTTCCCCATAAGTCAAAAAGAGCAGAGTCCTATCCCCTCTGTGACCTTTTGTATGTTCCAGGTAATAGCTGATAGCTCTTTTAACATCCAGGCTATGCAGCCTATGTTAACCTGAAGAAGAATGATCAGTGAAAAAGACTGGTAGTGTAATGGACTGGTTGACATGAAAATCAGACACTACCTTAAGAAGGAACTTGTTATTGGTCCTAAGGACCACCTTGTCCCTGTGAAATGTGATATAATCAGTATCTGTGGACAAGGCCTGGAGCTCACTGATCCTTCTGGCTGAAGTAATTCTAACTAGGAAGACAGCCTTCCAAGTTACATATCTGAGGTCAGCTGACGACATTGGCTCAAAAGGTGGTTGCATGAGCTGTGCAATACATATGCTGAGGTCCTACACTGGGGTGGGAGCCCTAAGTGGGGGGTGCAAATGCAGCAAACCCTTAAAGAATTTTCTAAATACTGAGTTTGAAGCCAGTGATGATGCCTTACCTGCTGACATATAGGCTGATACAGCAGCCAAATGCACCTTGAGTGTTGAAGGCCGAAGGCTGAGGGAATGGAGGTGTGCCACGTAATCCAGGACTACTGGCAAACCCGCCTGAGTGTGATCCAGACCTTTCTTTTGACACCAAATGGAAAACCTTTTCCACTTGGACATGTAAATCTTCCTGGTGGAGGGCTTTCTAGAAACCCTAGGGACCTCCATAACCCCTTCTGAAAGGTGCAAATCAGCATATTCTATGTCTTCAAGAACCACGCCTTGAGCCTGAGGGACTGAAGGCCAGGGTATAGAATCCTGCCCTGTGAAGAAGTCAACAAGTTGTGCCTCCTGGGGAGGCTGATTGGTCCAGACACTGACAATGCCAGGACCAAGGGATACCATGGCTGCCTGGCCCAGTCTGGGTCAGTGAGGATCATTGGGGCAGGCTGGGATCTGAGCTTGTTCAGAACCCTCAGTAGCAAGGGAAATGGAGGGAAGGTATACAGAAACTTCCCTGTTCAGTCCAGAATGAGGGCATCCAATGGGACTGAGCCCAAGACTGGAGGTCTGCAACAGAATTTGGTAAGCTGGTAGTTGTCTGGGGCTGCAAAGAGGTCTATCTCTGGAGTACCCCACTGCTTGAATACCACTTGTAGCACTTGTCTGTTCAGGGCCCATTCATGATGGTTCCGATTTATCCTGCTCAGTGCATCTGCTAACACACTGTCCTTCCTTGGAAGGTGCACTGCTGACAAGACAACCCCCAGAGAATAGGCGAGACCCCATATTCTCATGGCTTCTGTGCACAGAAGTGTAGACCTTGTGCCCCTTTGTTTGTTTATGTAGTACATTGTGGTCGTGTTGTCTGTCCTGACCTGCACTACCTTTCCTTGCAACAAGTTAGCGAATGCCTGAAGTGCTAGGAAGACTGCCCTGAGCTCTAGCAGGTTGATGTGAAGCAATGATTCCTGTTTGAGCCATGTACCGTGAACAGTGTGCTCCCCACCCTAGTAGGGAAGCATCTGTTGTTAACACCAGAGAGGGTAGCTCCTGAAGGAAAGGAATTCCCTGTCTGAGGTTGTCCATGTCCAACCACCACTGCAGTGCTTGCAGGAGGGTTTGTGTGACTGAAACCAGTTTTAACAATGGATCTGATTTCTGATGCCAATACAATCTGAGATGATACTGGACATCCCTCATTTGAAATCCTGCTCCTGACACTGTAGCCGTTGAAGCTGCCATATGGCCCATCAACTGCAGAAAGTGTCTGGCCGGCCTGAGGCTTTGGGCCTTGAAAGTGCCTGCCACTTGAACCAGGGTATTTGCTTTTGACTGTGGGAGAAAAGCCTTTCACCTCACTGAATCCAGCTCGGCTCCTATGAATTCCAGGAGCTGCACTGGTTGGAGTACTGACTTTTTCAGATTGACCAGGAACCCTAAAGACTGGAGGAGCTCCTGTGTCAGTGCCAGAAACTGCTTCACCTGATGTGGAGACTGCCCTACGACTAGCCAGTAGTCCAGGTAAGGCAACACTACCACTCCTTGCCTTCTCAGGTGTGCCACAACCACAGCCAAGCATTTTGTGAAAACCCTTGGAGCAGAAGTAACTTCGAAAGGCATTGCCTTGAACTGGTAATGACCTGATGGTAGTCTGAATCTCAGGAATTTTCTGTGGGACTGTCTTATGGGTGTATGGAAGTAAGCATCCTTTAAGTCCAAAGATGCCAACCAATCCCCTTGTCTTAGGGTTGGGAGGATTGTGCTCAGGGTTACCATTCTGAACTTTGGCTGCAGTAGATGCTTGTTTAAGTGCCTGAAATCTGAGATGGGTTGCCACACCCATTTTTTTCAGTGTGAGGAAGTACCTTGAATAGAGTCCCTTTCCTCTATGTGCCAGAGGAACTGGTTCTATTGTTCCCAAGAATAGCAGATCCAGTACCTCCTCCTCTAACAACTTTGTTTCTGAGGGAGAAGATGGTCTGAAAACTCTTGCTCTCAGCCTTGGTTGTAGCTTGAAGCTGAGAGCCAGGCCTTGCTCCACTACCTCCAGAACCTATCTGTTTGTAGTGATGGCTTTCCATTCCTGGAGGTAGTGGGCCAATCTGCCCCCTATCTGGACTGGGGAGGTGACCAGGACAGATACCTCACGGTGTCTGCTTAGGCTGGGATGCTGGCTGGTGACTGGGGCTAGTTCAGGTTCCACCTCTTCCGCCCCATCTCTGAAATAGCCCCTCTGCTGTTGATACTGAGGGTAAGCCTGTGGCTGGAAACAAGGCCTATACTGACCCCTACCTCCAGCTCCCCTTGCTCGGGGTTTCTGAGGGGTGGAAGCCCTCTCCTTGGCTGCAGTACTTTTGTAGGCCGTTTTGTAATCATCCATTTTTTTCATGTCGGCCTCCGTCTGCTCACCAAAAAGAGAGGAAGGCTCACAAGGGAAGTCCAAAGCCTTGGACTACATGTCTTGGGTCAGGTTGGTAGTCCTAAGCCAAGCAAATCTTCTGAGGGAAATAGAAGAAGCCATCTGTCTGGCTGCAGTGTCATTATTATCTACCGCCAGTCTGAATTGTGCCCTAGTCTCAATGCCCCTCTTTGCAGCTTCTTGTAAGTCAGCTACCATAGGGGCTGGCACAGACTTAGTAATTTCCATAAACGTGTCCCACAAGGTCCTCCAGTATCTGGCTATGTATGCCATATAAGAGGCCTGTCTGATAAGGAGAGGGGATGCCACATATGTCTTCTTAGCAATGGTGTCCATCCTCCTTGAGTCTTTATCACGAGGGTGGGAAGCCAGGGGAATGCCAGCCTTGTCACAGGCAGCAGCCTGTACCACTCCATCATGGCTAGGGTATCCGAACAGAAGTCTGCCCCAGCCTTGGCAACCCAATATTTTTTGTCCATTTTTTTATCCACTGGGGGCACAGAGGTAGGAGTCTGCAGGATCTTATGAACCTGCCTCTTAAGAGATTTATGGATAGGTACCAGCAGCCTCTTATAGACAGGTACATCCATCATCTCTCTATAGTCTTGTTCTTCCTCCTCATCAGTAAATTCCTGGGTAGGAAGGTCAAAGGACTGAGCCACCTGTTTAATAAAAGCATAATGAGAGGTAAAATCCTCATGTCCTTTATCAGGAGAGTCAGAGTGGTGAGGATCCGGGGGAAATCTCTGGTTCAATAACCTCCCCATAATCCTCGGCCTCATCATCGTCATATGGTTCCTCCTCCTCTTCATCAGCTAACCGTCCCTGTTCAACTTCCAATGAACTGGGAACCGGTGTAGGAGGAGCTGAAGGGGCCTTCCCAACCAGAACCAGAGTGCTCGGTTGGAACGCCTGAATTATCCTGATAGCATTTGCTATCTCCTCAGCAGTCGGAACCTCTACCCCTTTCGGTTGCGGTTCAACCGTTTCATGTTTTTCTTTCTTTTTTCTTTTTCCCCCGGTTGCCAGGTTAGCGGCAGTATCTGCGGGGCCCTTTTTGGTAGAAGAACCATCACCCTAGTCAGAGGGCTGGTTTTCCGGTTCAACTTGGCCCGTGGCCGGTTTGTCCTTAGCCGGTACAGTAGCCTTATCGGACATCATCTCCTGCAGTCGCTTAAGTCGCCTATCAAGCGTCGACTGAGGGAAGTTTTTGCAAATATCACAGTCCTCTTGGAGGTGGTCAATCCCGAAACAAAAAACGCAAATTAAATGAGGATCTGCCTTAGCGAAAGGTTCCCCACACTCTCTGTACAACGTTGGAAACCTATGGGACCCATTTGTTTCTTGGTCTGTGACATTGAACAAAAGTTAAACCAATAGACCAAGAGTTACCCCGGTAAAAACACTTTTTTTTTTTGTTTTTTTTAAACCGCCTTACCAAACAGTAATATAAGTTAAAATTAAACTTTAAGAAATTAACACAATATCGGTTACTTCCCGGTTGGAGAAACTGAGTAGGAACCGAAGAAACTCACCAAACAGTCACTAAATCTAGACTAATTCTACCTGTGAACCAAGGACAGTGCTTCAGAAACTGACACTAAATAATGGACTTTAGAAAACAAAGAGAAATTTTATTTCTTCAGTGAAAATGGAGGAGACTCTCCGGAGACGTCTTACTGAGGCAAGCGGAGTAAAGAATCTGACGGTTGCAGGAAGTGCAACCAGGGACAGTGATCTGAAAACCGAGCTCGAGCCTAACATTACGCTATTAGCATAGGTGTCATTAACCATTTCGGCTCCTGTTTGCTGCAACCTCTATGTCTATCCCTGCATGGATACTTGATATGATATGACTACTGTATGCATCTGTTTGTCTCCTTTACTGTATCTTGTACTCTCCCAGGTCGTGTCTGAAAATAGGCAGCTATATTGCCTAATACACTTACCCGGTCACCAAAAGCTAATAAATAAATAAATACTGCATTTGTAAGATTTCCTGGGGTTTGAAGCAGCAACAGTCACTGCATAGCTGGGAACTGGTGCCATGAATGACATTTCACAAGAGTCCAATTAAGCGCTGACCAAGAGGTGTGGAGACTGCGCACTGTACTTTCTCCTTGGAGACTGAGGTTCACATGGGAACCTCGAAATTCCATGCTATGCCTTATTGGGGGCAAGGATCATCCGTGAGCTTAGGATTTACACACACACACACACACACACACACACACACACACGCGCCAACCAAGGTGTAGAATCTGCTTGCATGGGATGTAAAGGCATCCACCTCCTGGATGAAACAGGGGTGCAACTCCATCAGCTGGTTGGTGGACAAGGTTGGGAGGAAGACCATCAAATAAAATGACAGTAAAAAAACACTGACGGCCCAGTCTGGGCTAAGACCCATTCTACATTCATGAATAACCAAACCTGGAGGGTAGTCTTTAGCAGCACCGAGCCAATCAGGATTTTCAAACCAGTTCCAGATAAAAAGGTAATGCACAGCCCAGTCACTCGCACTGGACTGACATGGACAGCTATTCATCGCCATAATCCAATCCTGCCTCTAATGACATAATGACAGAAACCACCATGAATCTTACCCCTTCTTGAAAGGTTAAGTTGTACCTTTAAACATTAGTTAGCTAAATCTAGTCTACATGTCCGCAGGTAACAAAATTAATTGAGGTAGTTAATTATCATTAAAATGTTCCTCAGGCACCTCCGGAGAGCACTGGGGCATCTCAATGGTCAAAAGCCATCGATTCATCTGCACAGTACTACCACACAGCAGAACTGACAGCTGCCTCACAGTAGAGAACAGCTCTAGAAGTGTGTGTGTGGGGGGGGGGTTAAAACTACATTGTGAAGTGAGCCTTTTTGGTTTTCTCCAGCCCCTCCCCCCAACCTGGACAATCGGGGCCCACACGGCTGCACCCTTCCTGCTGCCATCCAGGCGAGCAGTCATCCTCACTGCTGATGCCAGTACTACACCCTGGTCTGCCAGCAGGAGAGGTACAAATGCCAGGCTGTCTACACACACCACCAAAGTGTATCACCTCTGTGATGTACTTAGGCCCCTCGTGGGCCTCATGTGTGGGATTCCGTGGCTCACAGACGAAACATGGTCTACCAGGTGACAGCGTGATGAGTCACCTGTCACACTGCTTCTTTAAGAGAATGCGAGCATGTGCTAAAAGGGCACCAGCTAATGTAAGCTGTCTAACTCAATGTCACACAGTACAGTGATGAAGGTACCGAGGGTCCATCTTGTTCACCCCTCCTACTACACCGCAGCAATACTTCCCAGCTGGAGTACGGACACACTACTGATGTGCTATGCAGCAGGTTACTGTGTTCACAACAGCAAAAACAACTTCACAAATATAAAAGAATTACTGTATTTAGAGGCCAAAACAGGATAGCAATCAGTGGTGCAAGCGTCCTGCGTGATAAATGACCCTTGGAAGGTCACCTCTTCTCTAAGAGATGCAGCATTTCTAACCTGCACTTCCACCAAGAGAAATGACAGACAACTTAGCTGACTCTGCCAAACTACAACACAAGAGCAAGAGATCCAGAAGTCTGGTAGTAATCAGTTTAAAAAGTACAGGGGTAATCATAGTGTGCCACATATCGGAGATGGGGCAAGAATTTAGCACATTACAACTGTTCATCATTTTAACACCACCCCAAACCAAGTGACTCCCTAACATGAAAAAAGAAATGGGTTCTTCAACGCATTTTGAATCTTGTGCAGAAGAATAACTCTAGTCTGTCCATCTTGAAGGCAATCTATCATCTGACCCCTCCGTAATCCCAAGATCCACATGGACACGGTTCAGTCCCTCACTGTGCACCAGGATGCTGAAGCAGACATTCATATTACTCTCTGGAGCTCATTCAACAAGAAACTTTACGGACATCAAAGGACTTATTTCCACAATATTTATTTGAAATTGTATAAAATAGAGTGTGGCTGGCCTTATAAAATACAAACAGGATAACAGACAGGAAATCATCAAGGTTGTAATTCTATCAAGGCATTCCAGTGACATCATAAACCACAAGAGCAAAGCTAACGTTGTCACCAGAATGCTGAGATGTAATGACAACTAGAAAAGCAGGAAATAATCAGTAACTAGGCTGTAATTTGATAGATGGATTCGGGTGACATCATATACCATGAGAGTGAAGCTTAAGTGATTTTTTCTTTTTGTTGTCACACTTCATAAGTTAATTGTTCTATATAAACGTTTTGTTTTACCTTTTACTCCAATAAAATTATTAACAAGTAAAAGTGATTTATATCATCACTGAAATCCCAAGATGGACGAGAGCAGCTAGTTACTGATGCTTTCCTTTTCCTGTTTTTTTTTTTTCCATAATATATGGAGCTCTCAACGTTCCAAGGACTAAGGTACAGCAGAGTGCTTCCAACGCCACAGGGGTGTACTTAAGCAATAGAGCACGACAGGGCATGAGTTATGCTAGTATAAACATCACACCTTGACTTTCTGCCATCCGAGTTCTTCCAGCAAAACACATGCACTGGAGTGCCTTGTGAATATAAAATGCATCCTTCAGAATTAAAAACTGATTTAATCCGGGTTTTTCTTTTACATTAGTTTTAAGCTATGATATTACATTGGGAAAGCATCATGTCTGGAACTGCTGCTTTCAAGCGTAAGATCACTGTTATAATAATATTTCACAATACCCCCCCCCCCCAACTAAAACCCCTTCAATAACTTAGTGCTGTTGTTATAATGGGAAGCAGAGGTTTACTACAGTAGGATTGTTTTTAAGTACTGTGCTTATGTTCTCTTTACTGCACGTTTCATGAACACTTGTGTTCCTGCACTACTGTGACGTTTCATCACTTCCTCCAGAGAGTGACATACCCCATTAGAATTCCTATCTGAAGTTCCCTGTCTATCATGCCCGACACATATGTGTCCCTCTTAGGCAAAGGCTAGGCACTCCCCGATAAAACAACCTGCATGCTGTCTTCCCAAAAACTATTACAAAGCTCATTAAATAACATCTCCCCCAAACTGGTCTGGAATATTTACCTGTGCTTAAGCTCTGTGCATATTCCCTCAAGAACACCTAAATGCAAACACTGGTCACAGTAAAGGTCTCTGTTTCCAACCTGTAGCATGTCATGTTAACGTACTCATCAGATAATTATTACACACCAGGAGGGACAACATCCAAGCACCATGGGGGAGTGAGAGAGAGGGAAAGACAGCAGCTTATCCACGTAAGGTTCCAAAAGGAAACAATCATTTGCAAATATTTTTTTTTATTGAATAATGCTATAAAAAAGCAAGCATAAACTAGATCACACTACTATTTCTTTCTCTTAGCAATTTCTGTTTCCAGCTGCTAAGCATTGGCTGATAATGTTCCACGTACAATTTGCTAACATCTACTCTTAAACTTGCCTCAGACCCTGGCCCAGAACTCTGAAAATAACATTACACTGAAGACTGCTGCAATAGTCACTCTCCTTGGCATCATACTTAGGAGAGTTCAGCCCCCCCCCCCCAAAAAACAAACAAACAAACAAAAAAATATACCAACAGCCAGTAATCCCACCAGAGTTTCTGGTCGACAATTTCTTTTGAAGAGTCTGGGACTCCCATATGGACTTTAAAGAGTCCCATTCAAAATTTATCACGTCACAAACCTGACTCTCCTCCCCTCTTACGATCCAGAGTCTCGGGCCCCGGACTCGGTCAATATGGGGTTAAAAGAAGTTTGGCATCCTGAATCTGGTTTCAGTTTTCCGCCAGACCAGGATATGAAATGCTGTTACACAACGCTCAGGCTAATACACAGCAGACTGCCTTCTTCCAAAAGAAAAAGTGAAATAAATTTTAAAAGTCCTGCGCTTCATCCTATATCCACTGCAGCACATAACTGAATTACTATGGCGTGATGGGTAGATCTGCTTAGGGGCAAAGAATCAGCGTAAAGCTTGTGCCACATTCTTCCCTCCACCATCATGACAATTCACTTAGGACACTTGTTCCTGTAAACGGAGTCTTACATTCCAATGAACTGGGAGTCCACTGAATTTGGGAGGGTGACGGCCCAAGCACTGGTGATGGAGTGGGCTGGGTTCATGGCCTACAAAGTTCAGACACAGTGATCAACTTTTCACAAATTATAATGAAGGCCCACGCCATCAAGACTATGGCCAGGCAATCCCTCCCCACCCCCGATTATGTAATAAAACCAATAATTAAATAGTGAAAAAGGCAGACATACAGCTGACTGTACTGGAAGCTCAAGTCTCTTGCTAGAAAGTAACCTGGGATAAATTATGTGGTGGAAGACACCTGTATTTCTAAATAGGGTAAGGAAAGGTCATGGAAGTTACAGCTCACAAGCAACCAGGGTGGGCTTCTCCAATCACAAAAATCCCACTGCAGGTTCCCATAGCATACACATACAGTTTAACATGATCACCACTTTGATGCCACGTCGCACGTCAGCCTCGAGGGTAGCGCCATTTCTGATGCAGGACCCTCCTCTTCCTCCACCTAGAAAAGCTTAACGCTATATACTCCCATGGGGTCTGGTGCCCCCGGCTTAAATCCACCAGTAGTAAATGGTGAAGATATCTTGGAAGATCAAGAATTGTGGTGAGTACGCAATTTTCATTGTTCCTACCTGCAGGGCCTCCATTCCTGTCGTCCCATGCTCAAAATGCCAACCTGTGTCGCTAGCAGTTTCCCTCCCTGCAGGATCTACCTTCCTGTCATCCTGTGCTCAAGATGCCAACCTCTGTCGCTAGCAATGTCCCTCCCTGCAGGGCCCACCTTCCTGTCATCCTGTGCTCAAGATGCCAGCCTCTGTCGCTAGCAATGTCCCTCCCTGCAGGATCTACCTTCCTGTCATCCTGTGCTCAAGATGCCAACCTCTGTCGCTAGCAATGTCCCTCCCTGCAGGGCCTACCTTCCTGTCATCCTGTGCTCAAGATGCCAGCCTCTGTCGCTAGCAATGTCCCTCCCTGCAGAGCCTACCTTCCTGTCATCCTGTGCTCAAGATGCCAGCCTCTGTCGCTAGCAATGTCCCTCCCTGCAGAGCCTACCTTCCTGTCATCCTGTGCTCAAGATGCCAGCCTCTGTCGCTAGCAATGTCCCTCCCTGCAGGATCTACCTTCCTGTCATCCTGTGCTCAAGATGCCAACCTCTGTCGCTAGCAATGTCCCTCCCTGCAGGGCCTACCTTCCTGTCATCCTGTGCTCAAGATGCCAGCCTCTGTCGCTAGCAATGTCCCTCCCTGCAGGGCCTACCTTCCTGTCATCCTGTGCTCAAGATGCCAGCCTCTGTCGCTAGCAATGTCCCTCCCTGCAGAGCCTACCTTCCTGTCATCCTGTGCTCAAGATGCCAGCCTCTGTCGCTAGCAATGTCCCTCCCTGCAGAGCCTACCTTCCTGTCATCCTGTGCTCAAGATGCCAGCCTCTGTCGCTAGCAATGTCCCTCCCTGCAGGATCTACCTTCCTGTCATCCTGTGCTCAAGATGCCAACCTCTGTCGCTAGCAATGTCCCTCCTGCAGGGCCTACCTTCCTGTCATCCTGTGCTCAAGATGCCAGCCTCTGTCGCTAGCAATGTCCCTCCCTGCAGAGCCTACCTTCCTGTCATCCTGTGCTCAAGATGCCAGCCTCTGTCGCTAGCAATGTCCCTCCCTGCAGAGCCTACCTTCCTGTCATCCTGTGCTCAAGATGCCAGCCTCTGTCGCTAGCAATGTCCCTCCCTGCAGGATCTACCTTCCTGTCATCCTGTGCTCAAGATGCCAACCTCTGTCGCTAGCAATGTCCCTCCCGCAGGGCTCACCTTCCTGTCATCCTGTGCTCAAGATGCCAGCCTCTGTCGCTAGCAATGTCCCTCCCTGCAGAGCCTACCTTCCTGTCATCCTGTGCTCAAGATGCCAGCCTCTGTCGCTAGCAATGTCCCTCCCTGCAGAGCCTACCTTCCTGTCATCCTGTGCTCAAGATGCCAGCCTCTGTCGCTAGCAATGTCCCTCCCTGCAGGATCTACCTTCCTGTCATCCTGTGCTCAAGATGCCAACCTCTGTCGCTAGCAATGTCCCTCCCTGCAGGGCCTACCTTCCTGTCATCCTGTGCTCAAGATGCCAGCCTCTGTCGCTAGCAATGTCCCTCCCTGCAGAGCCTACCTTCCTGTCATCTGTGCTCAAGATGCCAGCCTCTGTCGCTAGCAATGTCCCTCCCTGCAGAGCCTACCTTCCTGTCATCCTGTGCTCAAGATGCCAGCCTCTGTCGCTAGCAATGTCCCTCCCTGCAGAGCCTACCTTCCTGTCATCCTGTGCTCAAGATGCCAGCCTCTGTCGCTAGCAATGTCCCTCCCTGCAGGCCTACCTTCCTGTCATCCTGTGCTCAAGATGCCAGCCTCTGTCGCTAGCAATGTCCCTCCCTGCAGAGCCTACCTTCCTGTCATCCTGTGCTCAAGATGCCAGCCTCTGTCGCTAGCAATGTCCCTCCTGCAGAGCCTACCTTCCTGTCATCCTGTGCTCAAGATGCCAGCCTCTGTCGCTAGCAATGTCCCTCCCTGCAGGATCTACCTTCCTGTCATCCTGTGCTCAAGATGCCAGCCTCTGTCGCTAGCAATGTCCTCCCTGCAGGGCCTACCTTCCTGTCATCCTGTGCTCAAGATGCCAGCCTCTGTCGCTAGCAATGTCCCTCCCTGCAGGGCCTACCTTCCTGTCATCCTGTGCTCAAGATGCCAGCCTCTGTCGCTAGCAATGTCCCTCCCTGCAGAGCCTACCTTCCTGTCATCCTGTGCTCAAGATGCCAGCCTCTGTCGCTAGCAATGTCCCTCCCTGCAGAGCCTACCTTCCTGTCATCCTGTGCTCAAGATGCCAGCCTCTGTCGCTAGCAATGTCCCTCCCTGCAGGTCTATCTTCCTGTCATCCTGTGCTCAAGATGCCAACCTCTGTCGCTAGCAATGTCCCTCCTGCAGGGCCTACCTTCCTGTCATCCTGTGCTCAAGATGCCAGCCTCTGTCGCTAGCAATGTCCCTCCCTGCAGGGCCTACCTTCCTGTCATCCTGTGCTCAAGATGCCAGCCTCTGTCGCTAGCAATGTCCCTCCCTGCAGAGCCTACCTTCCTGTCATCCTGTGCTCAAGATGCCAGCCTCTGTCGCTAGCAATGTCCCTCCCTGCAGAGCCTACCTTCCTGTCATCCTGTGCTCAGGATGCCAGCCAATGTCGCTAGCAATGTCTCTCCCTGCAGGATCTACCTTCCTGTCATCCTGTGCTCAAGATGCCAACCTCTGTCGCTAGCAATGTCCCTCCCTGCAGGGCCTACCTTCCTGTCATCCTGTGCTCAAGATGCCAGCCTCTGTCGCTAGCAATGTCCCTCCCTGCAGGGCCTACCTTCCTGTCATCCTGTGCTCTGCCAGCCCTGTCGCTAGCAATGTCCCTCCCTGCAGGATCTACCTTCCTGTCATCCTGTGCTCAAGATGCCAGCCTCTGTCGCTAGCAATGTCCCTCCCTGCAGGGCCTACCTTCCTGTCATCCTGTGCTCAAGATGCCAGCCTCTGTCGCTAGCAATGTCCCTCCCTGCAGAGCCTACCTTCCTGTCATCCTGTGCTCAAGATGCCAGCCTCTGTCGCTAGCAATGTCCCTCCCTGCAGAGCCTACCTTCCTGTCATCCTGTGCTCAAGATGCCAGCCTCTGTCGCTAGCAATGTCCCTCCCTGCAGGATCTACCTTCCTGTCATCCTGTGCTCAAGATGCCAACCTCTGTCACTAGCAACGTCCCTCCCTGCACGGCCTACCTTCCTGTCATCCTGTGCTCAAGATGCCAGCCTCTGTCGCTAGCAATGCCAAGCGGATGCCCTGTCACTGAGCATCACAGAGCCCCGTAGTTGGGAATTTATAAAGGGCCAGTGTTTCACAGGTGTATAGGGTTGTTATTGGATCGCTGGTTTTCTCAAGGGGGGCAACAGCTAAGCCCCACAGCAGAGAACCCTTGGGACCATGCATAGGGAAAACGAATGCGCTCTGGAACTCGTTTTCACAAGCTACTGGTGGCTGCTGAACCTAAAATACTATCAGTGAAACACAGTACTGTAACATTTTTAGTCAGAGCAGGTTTCAGCATTCATACAGACTTCAGCAGCATGTCAAAATTAAAATTATTGCCTGTAATGATTTTTTTTCTGTGTTTCTCTTTCCAACCATGCCTGTTGATGTAGATATTTTCTGTTTACACAAGAACTTTTCACCTTTTTCAGCCTTAATCAGAGCTATTTTATGTCCTGAAGACTGTATTTATTGTTTTAATCTGTATTTATGAAATGTATTTTTATATACCTAATTTTTGAAATGTATTTTATCTGTAGTAGCCTGTCTGTTTCTGTGTAAGGCACCCCGAGCCTCTGGGATTGGGCGCCATATAAATAAATGCAACCTACCTAACTATGGCAATCCATGTTTGTGATTCAGGTTATCATATCTTCTTATGCGTCCAGTGCACTTTCTTCTGGTTCCTCCTATTATTCTTACTTTTGACAGCGTGCTCTTATTTTCTTGTATGACGCCAGTAGTTTTTTTTATTTATTTAGAAAGCTAGACGTCCGTTTGAATCCAACAACTGCAGATTACTCATAATGTGACCCTGAACAAGTCACTTAAAATGGAACAGTCAGTACAAAGAGCTCCACACCAAAGTTTGGGGCTGGTTCCAGTTTGCACCGTGTGTGTGCAAAAGCAGAAATATATATATATATTTTTAACTTGCTGTTTCCTGTAGTATAATAGATTATATCAGAGTAAATTTGCTTACTTCCAGGCTCACGTTTTCTGTAACTACAAATCCCAGAATACTCTGCAGCTGACATCAGAGCAGGGCTGCAGCAGTGTGAGATTCAATAGTCTGCACTGCATGTTAAGAGTATATATAAACTGATCTTTAGTTTGCTGGTTCTGCTGCCCTCCTAGGGCCAAGTACAGTCGCAGAGGACTGTATTAAGCCCAGGAGATCGGGGGTCCGGCAAACATCTGATCACAGCTTATAAACTCTCTAACATGCACTGAATCTCCCAGTACTGAAGCCCTGCTCTGACATCATCTGCAGGGGATTATGGGATTTCTAGTTACAGAAAATGTCAGTCTGGAGGTAAGCAAAATTAGTCTGCTAAAATATACTACTGTTAAAAAAAAAAAAAATCAGTCTGCTACTTTCTACTATACTATAGTTAATGTTCTGTTAGAAAAATGTTTTTGTACACAAAGTACAAATGGGGACCAGCACCACACTTGGCTGTGGAGCTCAGTGCTGGCTTTTTCCCCTTCAACTTCCCTGTGCTTAACATAATCTCTCTCTCTTTCTTATCTGTATCTATGGTCTTTGACTCTCCATGTATGCAGAAAATGGCATCACCATTCTCTCCCTTCCCTCTCCTGGACTGTAAAACGCTTTAAGACAGTTCCTATGAAAGGTACTCCATATATGTACTGTACTGCAAAACCATATTCTTCCCTTCCTACAAAAGGTGCTATCTAGAATCACAGTCCTTTCCATTTCCTTTATTTTCAAGCTGGCAGATCAGTGCCTAGAAGAAAATAAAGGAAATAAGGTGATTTGGTGTTTGGGGGTGCAGTTATTCAAAATTTAGTTTAAACCTTGGAAGCCATTAATTTAGCGCAACACCAGCAGGATGTCCTAGAAAGGCTTATTCGTAGGACAACCGTAATCTGTTCAGACCAGAATAGAAAAGGAATCTAAAGGACATCTGACCTTATATGATAAAAAGAAGATTAAAATGTCCCTCTTGTGAGCTTTATGATTCTCTGGCATTGATCATAGATATTGTGAGACTCTAATAGACTTATTTATTAGAGTCATTATTAGAACCCAAGTGTTATTAGAACCTCATTAGCCAAGTCCAATTAAAACAGGAAAATCGAGCTACTTCAACCAAACAGTCATACAAAAAAAAAAAAACCTCCTTAATCACTTTCATTATCAAAACAGACTCCCTGCTGGATCCATTTAATTGGAATTCTACCATTTTAACGAGATTTGCATTTTATCAGTCAGTATTGACAAGGCTAATAGAAGAGCTTTCTCGCTCCCGGCCTTGCAACACTGTGAAAAGTAAAGCGTCCTTAGTGATGCTGTTTAAAACAAATGGCAGACCAACCATCTGAAACGAGCTCCAGTAAGGAAGACAGCTGCTTTGGCAATTTTCCTTAAATTTTTTTTTTTATTATTTTAATACACTGAAATCAAAGCTAGACTTTTGACTGCGTTGTTTTAATATGCTGAGCCATTTAACTCAAAACTGTTGTCTTATTACACAACCTTAATTGACAATACTTGTATTGATGCATAGCAGAAAAGAAACAATTTTCAAACCATTTAAAAGGCTGCTTGGGAATCATCTAATGAAATAATGGAAAAGACAACAGAAGGAAAAACTGCATTATTT
This sequence comes from Neoceratodus forsteri, assembly GCA_016271365.2. Lineage (NCBI taxonomy): Eukaryota > Metazoa > Chordata > Ceratodontiformes > Ceratodontidae > Neoceratodus > Neoceratodus forsteri. The sequence continues at coordinate 149,274,159 of CM028131.1, read as the reverse complement.
TTTAGATACTGAAGATACTTAGATGGAAGAAACACAGAATTTGTCGTCAGATAAGGACTGCTTGCCCACCTAATCTGTCCCTCTTTTCCCTGCCTATTCTGCCACCGCAGACCCTATTTGCCCCCCCCCCCAACCAGGTTTCTTTTATACCTATCATGTGCATGCCTGAAGTCCACTACTGTTTTCGACCCCACCACCCCTGCTGGAAGATTGTTCCAAGCATCCACTACCCTCTCAGTGAAGAAACACTTCCTCACATACTCGCAAACTTCCCCTGTCCTGCTTCACTGCATGCCCCCAGTTCTTGTACATCTTTTCTGAAAAATGCTCCCTTCCTATACCTTATCCACCCCCATGAGGTATTTAAAGGTCTCTATCTTGTCCACTCTCCCTTCTCTCTTCCACAGTGTACATGTTTAGATCCCTCATTCTGTCCTCATAGCACATTTGGTGCAGCCCCTGCACCACTTTTTGTTGCCCTTCTTTAGATGCCCTCTACCCTTGTATTTGTCCTTTCTGCGGTGTGGTCTCCAGAATCGGACACAGTACTCCAGGTGTGATCTTACCAAAGACTGATACAGTGGCAACATCGCCTTCCTCCTTCTGCTGGTGATACCCCCTCCCTATGCAACCCTGCATCCCACTGGCTTCCCTACTGTTTGTTGCACTGCCTTGCCATCTTAAAGACCTGCTGATGCCTTAAAAAAAAAAAAACTTTGAAAAACATAATAGTTACGTACAATTCAGCTTCCATTCCATATATATTCTAAAGATTCCTCCTCTCCAGTATTTATTGCTCATAACATTTGCATGAATACATGATCTTTATCCCTCAGGGTCCATCTGTCTCTATAGCAGACTCCCTACTTCAAGTCATAATCCTCTGCTGTGACATCACAGTCCGTTGCTATGGGAGTAACTGTGATGTCACAAGCAGTGCATTATGACCTCAGGTAGGGAGACAGTAAAAGGAATAAATGAACTTTTCAGGAGCAAAGATCCTGTATTCATGCAGATGACCTCAGTAGTAAATAATGGGAAGGAGGATTACAGAACTCATGAGAAATACAAGCTGGTCTGTGTCTAAATATTATGTTTTGGTAAAGTTCTCGTGAAGGCATTGGCTGTTCTTTAAGGTTGTCCATTATGATTACCCCTACGTCCCCTTCCTGTTTGGTGACCATCAATACCTCCCCCCCCTCCATTTTATACTCTGCCACTGGGTTTCTGCACCCAAGGTGCATGATTTTACACTTTTCTGCACTGAAACCCTGCTGCCATACCCTTGACCATTCCTTCGGTTTCTTCAAGTCTCCATGCATGCTCTCCACCCCATCTGGAGTGCCCACTCTATTGCAGATCACGTGTCATCTGCAAAGAGGCGCACTTTGCCTTCCAGTTCTTCTGCAATGTCACTTTTAAAGACATTAAAGAGGACTTGACCCAGTATAGAGCCCTGAAGAATCCCTGCTCCTCACCCTCCCTTCCCCCAAGTGAGTGTCCTTCACCACCCTCTGTCGCCTATCCATCAGCCAGTTACATACCCAGTGTACCACCTTGGTTCCCAGTTCCCACCCCTAAGCTTCCCAATTTTTTTCATGAGCCTCCTATGTGGATTGGAAGGGGTGGAAAGACTGAACTCATTCAATCTGCCCAGTTGTTCCTACATTGCTTCACCATCCTTACAACGCTCCCAATGTCTGCTTCCTCCCTTTTATTCCTAACTACCCCCATTAAAATGTCCCACTTGGTTTAATAACAATCACATTACTAGGCAGACTGTTACAGCTATAAACTATCCTCTCCATGAAGTACTCTCTGACCTTCTTGAATCGCACCCCCAGCTTAAGGTTATTTACCCTGGTGGCTGTGCTGTTCCTTAACTTACATAGCTCTGTTGAGTTCACACTATTACATCCCTGCTTGTATTTATAGTTTTCTATCACATCGCCCCCCCCCCAACACTCCTGTCCTCCCATGTGTATAGGAGAAGACTTGTCCAATCATTTCTCGCAAGTCTTACCCTGCTGCCCTGCGATCAGTTTCACTGCACTCCATTGAATATTCTCCAACCCCTCCCTGTCCTTCAAGTGCAGGTTCCAAAACTGCACAAAATACTCACTGTGTGGTCTAACCAATGACCCTTACAGCATCAATATCACCTCTTTGCTGCTACCTGATACTTCCCAGCATACTGTTAGCTTTCCCATATGCTGTACTGCATTGGGAAGAGGCTTTCAATCTACTGTTTATCATCACTCAGAGGTCTCCTGCCTCATTCGAGTGTTCAGCTATCACCTCATGGTTGCAATATTCCATCTGTTGATTTTTGTTTCCTGTGTGCACTACTTCACATTTCATTTTATTTATTTATTTAGTTTTTGTTGACTGGGTAAGTGCACTAGACAAATCCTGCCTATTTTCAGGCACGACCCGGGGGAGAGGGATACAGATGAATGCCAACTGACCTTGAACCAGATTAAGCTGTTGGTGGTATTTTCAGTAAATGAGGGAAATTTGGCCAGGACACCGGGGAAATTCCTACTCTTTTCGATAAGTGCCATGGGATCTTTAGCATCCACCTAAACTACCACCAGTCCAGGCAGATGGGACCTCTGTTTAACGTCTCATCCGAAAGACGGCATCTCAGAAGTGCAGCACCCCTCTCATGCTGCACTACAGTGTCAGTACTGGGATATTAACCCAAGTGCCAGATGTGGGAACTGAACCCACAGCCCTCTGATCTCCCTGCCTCATGGCACTGAACTGTAACTGCCATACTCCAGACCGCTTCTGCAGCCCCTCTACATACTTTTTCATTATGCTAATCTCCATATCATTAAATACTCCCAAGCAGAGGTGTGTTTTTTTTTTCACCTGTAAACAGACTCACTTTACCCTGCAGTACCACCCACTGTTACTGATATACATGTTCAAGAGTATCTGCCCGAGACAGGCCCTGTGGCACCCCATTTGCGGCCATCCTGACAGAATCTGCCATTCAGGACCACTCTCCGAGCCTCACTCGACAACTAGATTTAAATCCATCAAGTTATTCCATCCCCCTAATCCTAAAGATACCGGGTCAATATAGCGCTGTCGAAACAGCGCATTTAGATTACTGTGCTGCAGAAAGCACTAAAGGCAGTACAGCGACAGGGGTTTTACAGCGATCGGGGAAAACCACTACCCCTGTTGCTGTATGGTGAAATGGGGAAGTGTCAAGGAGGCTGATGGTGCGGTGCCTGGTCAACCGCTCCTGTGTTGGAGTGGCTAGAGCACCAGCAGCCGGCAGCTTAGAAGGCCTGGGGCCACGGTTCAACTGACCCCTGGTCCCATACTGTTGTGGCTTTATTTAAAAAAAACAAACAAAGGAATTTGTTTGCCTGCAGTGTTTTGCCCCATCCCCGAAGTCCACACCCCTCGGAGTTAGTTATATTAATTCCGGGGGGGCCTGCAAAAAGAAAAATGTCCCATCGTACTCAATGGGGTGTACACGGTCCTTGCATTGTTGGTGTTTTCACTGACATTATTTTGGCTTGCGCGGTTTTGTCTGTGGCATTATTTACCGGTGCAATTTCCTCTCCGGCATTATGACCCCGTGCCATCCTAAACAATTTACCTTATGTATAAGCCTCCTATCTGGCATGTAGTTAAAGGCTTTACTGAAGTCCAGATACAACATAATGACTGGACAGACCCTACCATCTGAGTCACAGAGGTGGGAAAAAAAAAAAAATCAGTCAGGTTTGTTTGATATGACCTGGCCATCATGAAACTATGATAATTTCTGTTCATCAGACTGTTTTCTTCTAGGAAGTCAACTGTCTGTTCCTTTATAATTTACTCAAGCAACTTGTCCACTTTTCGTGTCAGGCTCATTGTTAAAGGACTTCTCACATGAATTAAGTGATACAGTGATTGGGAAGCCTGAGATCATTGGTTGCTTAACACCCAATAAGAGGTCTGCATGCAAAGCTTTGGATAGGGAATTGAAAAACTGGCTGCCATAAGACCCAACATTCTCTGCACAGAGTGCGCTTGTTGCTCGATTCTTTGTTCTAATGTATTAGTCCCATCCATATAATCAACTTCACTCTGTCCTCTGGCAAGAATAACGTGGCTTGAGTAGAGTCTAGGACTGCTCCTATGAACTGAAGTTACTTAATCGAAACTAGCAGAAACTTGGGGGCGTTCTGTAGGACATCCACAGACGTGTGAAAGGAGCACGCTAATCAGACTGCTGCTTTAGTCCAATTACTGGTCGGACTCTTTGTAAGCCAATGCGAAGCACTTGTTTAAAGACAAAAGGCATCGATGCTAGCCCAGTCTACAGGACAGGGCTCTGAACTGCTAGTGTTTGAGGCCTCCACAAAATCTGAGCTATTTGTTGTGGCTTGGTCCGACAGGGATGTCATTACATATCCTTCTTGTCTACCAAGGTCAACCAGTCCCTGTTCTTTCATGTATGGTAACAGATCATAGTGATACCATTCTGAACTTTCTCTATTTCATGTACATGTTCAGATGTCTGATGTCTGGAATTTGGCACATGCCAGCTTGTCTTCTTGTGGACAAGGAAGTCCTTGGTTGCAAACCAGCGTGACACAAGTTCTGGCTCCCCCAAGTGCCTCCAGGCCACAAGACCAACAACTGGGGCTCAGTGGAGCAGACAGATTCTTCTGCAGAACTAAATGGTTGCAGTGAGCACTTTGCGCCCTCCATTCTACGTTGCAACCCATTATGAGCTATATTATGGGGGCGCAAGCCTTTCCCCACATTGTACCAATGGGCACTTCAACTACAAAGGGGGTGAAAGCAGTCAGAATAATGTGTGCATGCATGCGTATAAACTACTGAGCCATGTACTGTGGTTGGCTGGCACCTGCAACCCCCCAGAACAGTTTAAGACAGTTCACAAAGTGGTGCAGGCTTGCAAATTCACTAGAACAAACATTTTGGCAGTGGGAGGGATTAAGTGCCACACAGCACTATAAATTGCACTGCATGATGGAACAGGCTGGGAAGAGGGATTCCACTGGACACCAGGGAGTGGGATTCCACTGGACACCAGGGATAAACTATTACTTTTGCCAATGATGGGAGGGCTACTTGACCACCAGGTTGGCATGTGGACACATCTTTAGTTGCCCTCAACAAGGCACACAGTAAGGGATGTCATCTGTGAACATTAACATCTGGAAAAGTCCATTCAGGTGCCAAGCGACGTGGTTGTGAGGTAGGGGGCTGAACCCCCCTACTGATAGCATGCTTGCTTTATGTAGCTTGAAAACATGTGGTGCTGCAATAGGGAGCTTGTAGCACCCCATTACTGTCCCACCACATATTTCAATTGTGGAACTGCAGCTGCTCCTGGCCCTTACTTACTTCCTTCACTACTTTATCCCTTTTTCTTACTATCTATCCTTATTCTCTTACCTACACCTTGCCTCCCTCCCTAATTTTTCATTTCCCCTTACCCTCCCCTCCCTTCTCTACTGTCTTATATGGCTGTTCATTTTTATGTAGGTGTATGTTTTCTATATTACATATGTGTCTGTATATGTACTAGACATACATTTATATATATTGTTATACCCTTCATGCTCAACTTTATTTTGTATGATTTTGTTACATTTTTCAATTCATGGTATTTTGTACTCTGCTATGTTTACTGTATCCCATTCTCCCCTTACCCCTGAGACGCTTCTGGAAATGAGCCCTTTGTGGCTCATGTTTTCTTTCCTGGTGAAACTTTTCAAATAAATAAATGTGCATCAGGTTTGATTTTCAAGCAAGTATCTTTAGTAATAAAGAAAATGGGGACAGTAATACATGACCCATCAAAATCATACACTAAATTCTGTCTGTTATTGTTCCTTAATGTTTTCGCTGTGATGTCAGAGACTCTATAAAACTGTTACGTCAGACAAGGCCCAACTACCTTTCATGTTAATGACTGTTAATTGCACTGTCTACACAGATATGGCCTCGGCTCATAATGCATCTGTGCCGAAATGTCTGATTATTCTTTAAAGGAAAAAAAAAAAAAAAAGTCTTCTGGCAGCCCCTCCATCTGTCTGCACTGCACACTGTCTCAACACAACAGTGCAGCATAGCTCTTCCACTTTCCTTAGAGCTCCAACTGCAAGACAAAGTAAAACCCTCTGCCAACAAATATGTTTGCAATGCGGTACAGTCCTGGAAAACTGACCATTCTGTTCTGAATCATGTAAATGATCTCAACCCAGACTTAAAAGTTCAGATTTGAAAACGTGCGACTCCCCCAACCTTGTGTTGCAACAAGCTCACAGACATCAGCCCAGTTATGGGATGCATACATAACAGGTTACTCACCTGTAACAGTAATTCTAGGAGTGGTATATGTTGTTCATCTACACTCTTTGGCATGTCTCTTTCCCCTTTAAATCTTGCCGGAAGTCTTCAAGCTGGCTCCTCCCACCCACCCGGGTGGTATATACCTCGGCTCCGCCCCAGAGGCAGCAAGTGGCAATTGAGGGAATCAAACTCAGGTCTGGTCTGCTGGATGTACCAAGATTGTTCACACCTCGTTCCTCTAACCTCTAGGCTATTTGGATCGTGCATGAGCTGCGGAATGCCAGCGTAGGGACAGGCAGCATCTTTTTCCTCCTACTTCGGAGTTCACCCCCAAGGGTGCCAGCACACAATAAAGCGTGCACGCACACATGAAATGACATGCATGTCATGGCATGCACGCCGAGCATCCAGCAGCCACCCCTCCCCTCTGTTGAGCTTCCATGCAGTGTTGCCACCTGGTCTTCAGCAGTCCTTGGGATGCTCCATTCTGCCTCTCCCAGCTAGCCCCTGACAGCACTTCTAGTAGCCAAACCAATTTTTTTAGTGGCCACTGACCACCTGGCTACCCAATTTGTCCCACCCTGCCCCAACAGCACGTGCTCATTCCCAAATGCAGGTCACCGGTGTCGCGAGCAGTAGCACAACCGCTGCATTGATGGGCCTGCCACTATCACGTTTCTGATGGTAACCAGAACTACAACAAAATATTTAATGTTTTCACAGCAGGCGTAACAAGGGAGCAGAACTTTTAATGACATTAAAATCCTGTATCTCAGTTCAGGAATAAAATGAAAAATGGGCACATGGCTGTTGCCAGAAAAACATAATCAATGAAAAGCCTAAATGGTGACCAACAAATACTCAAACATTTCAGGTGGGTCTGCATTAAGCAAGAATACATGGTGCCAAAGGGGCCCGAACACAATCTGCAAAGGACACAGGCTTCTGTTCTTAGCCTTTGCAGATTGTGTGACGGATCCGTTGGCACCATGCATTCCTGCATACAGAAGAACACGCCTAAACTGTCATGGTCATCTGCATATATATCCCAGGATGCTTTGCATTATGATTTTGTATTTGCTTGAAACTAGGCTTTGTTGCCAATGCTCTTTTGGGGCAACTCTTGCCTCAGTGCTTTTCTGCAGAGGCCGTTTGTCTTTTTTTTACTAAAGAACTGTTATTTTTAGCAGCTTCCTAAAATGCGCTGGAAAGCGATGAATAATATTTATGCAGTTATATACACACATATGTTAGACCAGCCCAGTGACACAGAGCCAGGATTTGCCTGTGATCTTCTATGGAGCCTCCAGGAGACTGAGCATGTCACAAAGAAGGAATGCTCGGGTCTTGGAGAGCAAGGTTACATACAAGCCATCTGGTATTCGTGCACCGCCTGCTGAGCAACCTGAAACAGCACTGAAACTCGCTGGGAAGACAGCCGGCTGTCTCGCTGCTGTAAGGATATGCAGCCATGCCAGCCCCCTAGTCACAGTAAGGGAATGGAATAGCAAACGAAAAAACATAAAAGAATATCAGGATGAACTACTTCACAGAAAAGGGTAAATAAAGAGGAACAAAGTCCCAAAGCAGCTGCTATCAGATAACACTTTAACAAGGGCCATTGATTTTCTGTTTTCAAAAATGGCCGATTCCATTTGCCAAAATCTTAACATCCATTTTTTCTGTTTTTTATTCCCCAAAACTGAGGGTAAATTAGCATGTTTTGTGCAAAACAATACGGCTCAAAATGGGCGAGTTTTCACAAAAAGCTGGTGCAAAGTGGGGTTGCTTACATGATAAACACCAACAGCAATGGACCAGGGTCATGTTACAGCTGCGATTGTTTGGGAACCTGGCTAAATCATTTGACTCCATCTCCCACCCCATCCTGAATAACAAGCTCCACTCCGCTTGGCTAGCCCCCTTTGCAGTCAGATTGTTCACCTCACATCTTTCAAATAGACAGCAATCAGTGCAAGTGGGTACCTCCTCTTCTCCTCCCCTACCAATTTGTGCTGTTGTCCCCCAAAGGTCCATTTTGGGCCCCATCCTCTTTTCGTTGTTTATAAATGATCTCCCTAAAGTGTGCTCCAATTCCCTCATCCACATGTACGTGGGTGGCTCTGTCTTATTTACCTCCAGTCCTTCCACAGCCACCATTCATGCCACGCTCCAGCAAGAACTAAACAAAGTGTTGTCTTGGTTTCAAGCCAAAACCTAAAAGTAAACACAAAGACTGTTGCTATGTTTTTCAGCACCACGCAAAACTTAGCCAGAATCTCCACCCCTTCATTGTTTACCACTTTGGACAGCACCCCACTAGAGTGCGTGTCCAAATTCAAATACCTCGGGGATTGGTTGGACAAGCACCTAGACTTCGCAGTCCCCACTGACTTCATATGCTCCAAACTCCATCCTCAACTGGGACTCAAGGATTACCTCCCCCTCCCTATACGCTGCAAATTAATCTCTAAAATAATCCTATGGGAGATGCCATTCTCAACCTTGTCCTCACAAACTCGGAAAGGATCAAGGACATCGAAGTGGTATGCCATATGGGTAACAGCGACCATCGGATGGCAAGCTTTAAGATAAACATAACACAGGACACCAGACACTCAAAGATAAAGGTGCTAGATTTAAGAAAGGCTGACTTCCAAAAAATGAGGAACATCATAAGTAGCCAGTTAATGGAAATAGAGGTTGAGGAGGTGGAAGTCATGTGGGGGAGTCTCAAGAGAGCAAAAAAAAAAAAAAGACTGCCACAGATCAATGTGCCAGACGGGTCAGCAAAGCAAAAAGAAAAAGAAATCCTCTATGATTTTTCAAGGAAGTGGCTACCATAGTCAAAGAAAAAAAGAAGGCATACAGCATAGCATAGAAACATAGAAAGATGACGGCAGATGGGGACCTTTTGATCCATCTAGTCTGCCCACTTTTAAAGTAGCGTCCCTCTCCCCTAGTCACTGATGTGTGCTATAATACCTTTGTATTTATCCCATGCATGTTTGAAACTTTCGACTGTCCTGACTCCTACCATCTACTGGGGGAGACTGTTCCAGGAGTCCACCACTCTCTGTGTGAAGAAGAACTTTCTTGTGTTGCTCCATACTTTCCCTCCTTCAATCTTCATATTATGCCCTCGAGTTTTTGTGTAACCCCTACTACTTAACAGGTCTTGTACCAGAGTTTTGTTGATACCTTTTTGGTACTTGAAGGTCTCCATCATGTCCTCCCTGTCTCTCCTCTGTTCCAGAGAATACATGTTGAGTTCCTTCAGTCTATTCTCATATGGTGTCTCATGCAGCCCTTATATCATTTTTGTTGCCCTATGCTGAACCCTTTCCAATCTATCTACGTCCTTCCTGAGATGCAGCTGCCAGAACTGCACACAGTATTCCAGGTATGGTCTCACCAGAGATCTGTAGAGTGGGAGCAGCACCTCCCTTTTCCTGCTTGTGATTCCCCTGCCTATGCAACCCAGCAACCCATTTGCTCTGAGTGCAGCTTTTTTCACACTGTTTGCTTGTTTTTAGGTCATCTGTAATAATCACCCCTAGGTCCCGCTCCTGCTTTGTGACCTCCAGTCTCATTCCTCCCATAAAGTACTCCTCATCTGGGTTACCCTTCCCCAAGTGCATGACCTTGCACTTCTTCGCATTGAATTTCAGCTGCCATTTCTCAGACCATTGTTCCAGTCTTTGTAGGTCTGATTTCATCCTTCGTACTCCCAGGAGTGCCACCCTGTTGCTGATCTTTGTGTCATCCACAACTAGACACACTAGGGGGTGGGGGTAGGAAGAAGTAGGCTGCAGGTTAACTAGGATCTGCAGCTTATCCATTAGGTAGGGAAATGGGCAGACTGGTTGGGCCAAGCGGTCCTTATCTGCCATCAAATTCTATGTTTCTATGTTTCCCTCTAGCCCTTCAGCTATGTCCGCAATGAAGATACTGAACAGGATAGATCCCAATACCGACCCCTGAGGCACCCCATTGGTCACCTCCCTCTCCTCTGATAGTGTTCCATTTACTGTTACCCTCTGGGTTCTTCCAGTCAGCAAGCTTTGAATCCAGTTTGCTACTTTCTGACCAACTTCTAAGTTCGCCAGCTTGCTTAGCAACCTTATGTGTGGAATGGAGTCAAATACCTTACTGAAATCAAGATATACTACGTCCACTGCTCCTCCCTGGTCCATTATCTTGGACACTAAGTTAAAGAAGTCTATCAAATTTGTTTGGCATGACCTCCCTGTTGTGAACCCATGCTTTCTAGGATCTAATGCTACACTTTTCTCCAGACAGAAAATTATTCTTTCTTTGAGGAGTGTTTCCAGAACTTTGCCCACGATTGTTGTTAGCATATACCAGGAAACCAAAACTGAGAAAGACTGGGAGTCGTACAAGGAAAAAATTAGAGAGTCTAACAAACAAATTAGAAAGGCAAAAGCCCAGACAGAGGAAAAGATAGCAGAAGGGGCCAAGAGAGGAGACAAATCATTTTTTAGATACATTAGGGAATGTAGGAAGGCAAAAGGGGGTATAGTAAAGACTGCTACTGAAGAAGGGAAATGCACCAAACATGACCCAGAGAAAGCCAAAATCCTCAACAAATACTTCTTCTTTGTGTTTACCAAAGAGGACCCAGTGGATGTCCCAGCCCTGAAAAAACACAACACCCCAGGACCAGGGGTTGACACGAGTCCCTTTACAGAAGCCGAAGTATGGGAGGCGCTAAATAAACTAAAAGCAGACAAAGTCATGGGACCAGACAAGATGCACCCCGGAATCCTTAAGGAACTGGGGGCAGAATCAGCAGCCCCTCTGGCACTTCTAGTCACAAAATCCTTGAACAGCGGTGTGGTACCCGAAGACTGGAAAAAGGCAGTAGTGGTTCCACTTCACAAATCAAGCTGTTGCGAAGAGACTAGTAATTACAGACCGGTGAGCCACACATCTATAGTAGGGAAACTAATGGAGACACTACTCAAACAGAGGATCATAGCATTCCTCAAAACTAGCAGCCAACAAGACCCTAAACAGCATGGTTTCACAGCAGGTAGGACATGCCAGACAAATCTGGTTGAGTTTTTTGACTACGCTACAAAAATAGTGGACGACGGTGGGGCACTAGATGTGGTCTACCTAGACTTTAGTAAGGCCTTCGACTTGGTTCCACACAGAAGGCTGGTAAAGAAGATTGACCACACAGGAGTTGGTCCAGAAGTAGTCAGATGGGTACAAAACTGGTTACAAGGCAGAACCCAGAGGGTACAGGTTAATGGAACACAATCGACAGAAGGTAGGGTGACCAGCAGGGTGCCCCAGCGCTCAGTGATGGCTCCTCTGCTCTTCAACGTCTTTACAGCAGACATCACTGACGGACTGGAAATAAAGGTGTGTCTGTTCGCAGATGACACCAAGATATGTAACAGGGTGGACACCTCAGAAGGAGTCAGCAAGATGGAAGCAGACCTCAAGAAATTAGAAGAATGATCTGAAGTGTGGCAACTGAGATTTAACGCCAGAATGTGCAAGGTCATGCACATAGGAAAGAAAAATCCAAGAAAGGAGTATTACCTAGGAGGTGAAAGACTGGTGGCCTCAAACCAGGATCGAGATCTGGGAATCAATCTCAGACAACTTGAAGGTTAGTAAGCAATGTGAGAAGGCAACACTGAAGGCCAACAGAATGCTGGGCTGCACTGGGAGGCGAATCACAAGCAGGAGGAGGGAGGTGGTACTACCACTGTATAGATTGCTGGTCAGGTCTCACCTGGAATATGGAGTCCAGTTCTGAAGGCCTCACCTCAGGAAGGACATTGACCGGGTGGAAACAGTACAGAGAAAGGCGACAAAAATGGTTCAGGGTCTGCAGTACATGTCCTATGAGGAAAGACTTCGGGAACGGAATATATACTCCCTGGAACAGGGAAGAGAGAGAGGGGGAACATGACTGAAACATTCAAGTACATCAAAGGCATTAACAAGGTACAGGCACAGGAACTTTTTCACTTCAAGAAGGGCTCCAGGACCACAGGACATGACCTCAGGCTGCAAGGAGGGAGGTTCTCTACCAACACCAGGAAGTTTTTCTTCACAGAAAGAGTGGTGGAGGCCTGGAACAGCCTGCCCCAAGAGGTTGTGGGGGTCAATACTGTGGGGGGATTCAAGAATGTATGGGAGAGACACAAGGGAGCCCTGACTACAAAGGGCAACTACAGTGTCAAAATAGGTCTAAAACAAATGGGTAGACTAGATGGACCTAGAGGTCTTCTTCTGCTGTCAACTTCTATATTTCTACTGATATTCAGCTATGCTGATATAGTTTATGGAACGGCTTTGCTGCCTCACTCGCTGCTTCAGTCACCAAGCCTGACACTCTTCTGAACTCATGCTGTCATTTTGCCACCAATGCCCTTCTCGCATACACCACTGTAGGCTCTACTCCTCTCTCCTTCCTCTCACTTCCCCTAAGACGCTCTACACAATCCCTAACTTTAATTTCTAAATTCTGGTTCGGTCTACTTCCCCACCTTTCTTCTAAGTTGTCACCAGCAACCCTATCCACCTATGAGCCACGCACTAGGACACTCCCCCATCCTCACACCTCTGCTGGTCAATCTGCTTTTTCTTACAGGCTCCCCCTCCTCTTGAACCTTCTCCTTTCCAGCTCAATAACTCACACTTTCTCTCCCCTCTTTCAAGCAACACATCTACCTCTTCTGCCCCCTTAATCGTGCTCTGCTTCCCCTTCCCCATAACTTTTCCCTCCCCTCACCCCACTCCTCTGCTCATTCCAGCTGTTTTCTCTCAAGTTTTGCCCCAACTTACTTGAGGGTTTACTCCCTGCCTACTCCACTACCTTGGTAAAGTTTTAGCTTGCACTTCCACAGTATTTAGAGATGAGGGAAGCACAATGGAGCTGGTAACGTGTGGGAAGTGGGAGGATGGATGGGGCGGAGTACCAGTGGTGGGTGCAATATAAATTGTTTGTAGCAAAGTGGCAGAAGGCATTGCAGATGGTGTCCAGTCTGGCCAGGGAATTAGATGGGGTGGTGTCATAGACTGCATTCTCGTAGTCCAAGACTGGGAGAACCATTTTGGTGACTAAGTCTTGACGAACCAACAGAAAGAGGCATTCCTTACTGTGGTCCAGGGCACAGGGGGCAGAGTTTGGCATGGATGGCATCAATGTGAGCCGAGAAGACAAGCCTGCCATCTAAGCACATATCAAGGTACTTCAAGGTTGGGACAACCTCAAACAAGAAGCCATCCAGGATGAAGAAAACAGGGAGGGAGGTGAGTCAAGACAAATTCTGCATAGAAATAAAGGTCATACACAGTTTTTTGTGTGTTGACCTGTAGCTGGTTGGCCTGGAATGATCGCAGAACATTGTGAAAGTCATGCTAGACAGACTTCCAGAGAGGTAGCTGAGAGACCTGAGGGGTAAAAGATTGTATTATCTGCATACATGTGAATATGCAAGTTGGCACAAGCAGAGGGGAGGTCACTGAGAAAGACAGAGACTAGGACTGGACCCAGGACGGAGGCCTATGATACCCCGGCCTGGACAGGGAGTGGTAGGGAGAGTGACTCCTACCTGTACTGAATGTTGACAGCCTGTGAGTTAGGATCGGAGCCAGTCACCAGTGAAGGGTGTTTCGTTGTTGCCTAATTTTTGCAAGACTCAGTCTCCAGCAGTATAATCCATCAAGGTATGTAGGTCGAGCGGCTGGAGCATCTCCACCACGAATCGCTGGTATGTGGCGTATTCAGCAGCAGAAGGATGGTGGACAGATGATTCATCGTCCTCTGAGAGGATATTAGTGGAGATGAGGCACCGCCACCACATATCGCTGGTGCTGGGGAGAAGGGCCTAGAGCTGGGCACTGTCTGGCTTAGTAGCTTCACCCGAAGGGTATTCCCCTACATTAGAGGAGTGACCCGATTGGTATCTGTGGGTGGAAACCCCCAGGTGAGGAGACTGGAGCTGTACAGGTTCCAGAGGGCAACCCTGCTGCTCACTGATGACATCCAAGGGCTACAAAGAAAACTCCACCTCAAGCCCACTATCTGACCCGGAGTCATTGCTGTCTCCTGCACTGGGCGCAGGATCAGTGATGTCCTCAGAAACAGGGTTCTCCACGTCAGTGTGGTGAGCACCATCCTTGACACCTCGCTCAATGCCAACTTCAACATCTTGCTCAGTGCCAGCGAGAGAATGGGCAACAGTCTCAGTGCTGGTCCTCTCCAGACACCGCAAACATCGTCAGTAAGAGGTCCCACATTGTCCTCGGTGCCACCCACTGCACTCTCACAGTGAACAGTGACAACAGCACAGGCAGATCCAGAATACAACCTTGAGGTGTCCACCAGTGTAGACTTGAAATATAGCTGTGGCCTCATCTTCAGAGACGTCTCTTGCTCAAAGTTGGCAGACTGTGGCAGGTTCAGTCAACCACCCAGAAGTCAACTGTTCATCAGACCCCTCCACCAAAGACCATCAGACCCATTTACCAATGTCTCTGACACCTCAGTGCAGTGAGGTCAAAAAGAATTCTGTGCACGCCGGCCCGGTGGCGCTGAGGGCTGAGATGCTGGCGCCTTACCGCGCGCTACGCCAGTGACCCGAGTTAGAATACGAGCATGAGCCGCCTGGGGTCGGCAGAGGAGGAGAAAGGATTTCGGTGGTCGGCGCCGCCGCCCCCAGCGGAGGCTGGAGACAGGGTGCTGCACCACAAGTAGGGGAGGAGTTGGGCCAGACGTCTGGAGGGAGCGCATGCGGATGCGTGCGCGCTCCACTCCGCTGACATCATGACATGGTCCCGACTCCTGGGAGAACAGGAGAAAAGGATACTGCCATGCAGGATGGCGGAGGGCACCTTGCAGGCTCAGCCTCCAGCTAGCCATGGCACTGGCCACCTAATCCGGTCCTCGGTGGGGGAGTTCGACCCCTCGCCGACCCTGCTGGGGGGGTAAGCCCTGGGGTTAGGTCAGCGTTGGCTGGTGGGCGCGGGGAGCGGGGTGGGGACGCCCTCCAGATACAAGCCGGAGGTAGGAGGAAAAAGTAATAACTGCAAAAAAAAAAAAAAAAAAAAAAGAATTCTGTGCTTCCACTGAACCAGAGATCCTGGGAAGAGGCCAGGGGAAAAGCCTAAAAAAACTTGTCTTGGATGCACACATGCAAGGCCTGTCTCTGAAAGTGGGAATCGGGCAATGCCACCTCAACACGTGCTACTCTAGGGTACAGTGATCCATGGAAAAGCAGGCATCACACACATTCATGTTGTGCTCTGGTCCAAGGCAGGCTGCACAGGACTGATTCCGGTCCAAAGCCATCGGTTTCCAACAGGTGCAAGGACACAACATGGGCAGTTGTTTGACTTTCTTATTAGACGACAGTGCCCCTTTCTAGTCCAATTTTGGCATACAGAATCACAGAAATCTGGCAGCAGAAAAGGACCCTCTGGCCCATCGAGTCTGTCCCTTCCCTCCCCCCTTAGTCATCACCTATGCCACGGGACTTCCCCTTCCCCCCACTTGCCAACCCCTTATGTCTGTCCCATGCCCTCTTGAATCCCACCACTGTTTCTGACCCCACTACTTCCCTTCAATAGTTTATTCCAGCCCTCCACCACCACCCTTTCCGTGAAGTAACGCCCCCTCACATTGCCCCCAAATCTTCCTCCCTCCAATCATACACTATGCCCTCTAGTTTTAACCCCTTGCTTCCTCTTAAATAAGCTCCCCTCCCTTACCTTATTGATCCCCTTCACGTACTTAAATATCTCTATCATGTCCCCCCTCTCTCTTCTAGTCTCCAATGGGTAGAGATCTAATTCCCTCCACCTCTCCTCATACGACTTCCCCTGCATACTGTGCACCATCTTGGTTGCCTTTCTCTGCACCCTCTCAATCCTATCTATGTCCTTGTGCAGGTGTGTAAGCATCACAGGGAAAATAAAAACCAGTGGTGCCGGAACGGTTTGAAAAGTGATAGGGCCAGGGATGTAAGGGGTAAATGTTCCCCTATTAAATATATTACCATGATAGCAAAAAGCGATAAGGCCACTTATGAAAGTGGTAGGGCCATGGCCCTAGTGGCCACCCTGTTCCGGCACCTATGATAAAAACAACCCACAGACGACACAGTGAATGAAGAAAAACAGTGATGTAGCAAGCATTAAGTGATAACGAGGCAAACTGAGGTGCTATGCTCCCACGGTCTGCACTCAATGGTGGGAAGAACAGAACTAAAGGTTGGTAAGTGATCCAGCAACAGTTACTGGCTAGCATGCAGCAAACGGGGGAGGGGGAGGGGAAGGGAGAGGTGCAGGCGACGTGCCAAGAAGCCGCTGCCAAAAGCTTAGCTTCTGCTTCTGGCCCAGACACTAAGTGGCAATCAACAGTGAAAACTGATTCTTGGAAGATCAACTTCTACATCCAAGAATTCATGAAGTAATAGGAGAAAGGACCCTTGCTGTAGCTGGCCCTGGAACTCAGTCCCAAACAATATAAAAACACAAGAACTCTGCTGCACTTAAAACGAGCCATTGCCCCTAATCTTTGCAGGCCCTGCACCGGTCATAGAAACATAGACTTTGACGGCAGATAAGGACCGCTTGGCCCACCTAGTCGGCCCATTTCTCTACCTACAGGATAAGCTGCAGATCCTATTTAACCAACAGCCTATTTCTTCCTACCCCCCACAAAAATTGCCTTATGTCTGTCCCATGCATTCTTGAATTCTCCCACAGTTTTAGACCCCACAACTTCCTCAGGAAGGCTGTTCCATGCATCCACCACCCTCTCTGTGAAAAAAATACTTCCTCACATTGCCCCTGAGCCGCCCCCCCACTATCTTCAAATTGTGTCCCCTTGTTCTTGCACATCTCTTTTTCTGAAATATGCTACCCTCTTGGACTGTGTATAACCTTACTAAAGCTCTAGCACTGCACCTAATTTAACTACCCTCTCAATCTGTCCAGGGCAGACATTTTATGTCAGGTTAAGCAATGGATGGTTCAGACTTCATACGAAGCTACTGGAAATAATGAGTTTTTAACTTCCTTTTTACTCATCCTGCAATAATTATCTCCTATGTCCAAGCCTGTAACATCTGCCTCCTAATTCTGCCAGAAACCTTGTGTAGAAAAGTTCTGCACTTCCTTTGTACTGCTTTATTTAGTCTTGATCCAGTATGCATCTATTTAAGTGTATATATTTATTTGAAAACTGGCAACTGGGAAAGGCTCACTGAACCCGGGCTCATATATTTAAGTTATCTGTGTCTTTGGTAAGCGGGTAAGTGCACTGATCCAAAGGATGTTTTCAGGCACGACCCGGGCCACAGGATGGTACAGAGGCATACAATGCAAACAAAGTCACAATCAGGTAAGCAAGTCACATACGATAATCAAACACATTTAGAAATGAAAAATACAACTGGACCAACAGTGATGAGACATCCCAGGGAGTAATAATGCAGAGTATTGGGCAGATCAAATACAAGAGAGGCGCATATGTGAGAACAATACAGTTAAACAAGATAGGGAGATCAAATACAATAGCGGCAATGTGTGAAATCAATACAGTTAACAAAATAGGGAGGCAGGCTACAGAAGGTACACGGTACACCCTATGAGCGGGTAGCAGCAGATTTGGGAGGGCAGGGCACAGCTTTCAGATAAATTGGGGGACCAGTGCCAGAAAGACAAGCTGGTCACTTGAGTCAGGAAATGTGTAGAAGAAGACAGAATTGCCAAGACTGGCGGGTCTCTTTGGGTGAGCTGGCCTAATGCCACTGCATAAACGGGTAGACAGGCTCGATACAACTGAAGAAGGGATGATCCAGGCTCGATTGGACATGGGGGAACAACAGTTACAGGCAGGTATTGATAATATATATGTAGACATTCCACATAAATTTAAATTTGGAAACTGATAAACTACATTGAGCCTGAGCTTGTTTCTACAAGTTGTGACCCAGGGGAGGGGTATAAGAGGAAGGGAAGGCTCTGATCCCTGTACAACAACTACGGAAAGCATTAAAAACAAAGCACATTTAGCTGGTCTAGTGGTGTGGCGGGCTGACACAATGGATGCCTTATCTCCTGCCATGCCAGTGATCCATATTTGGGAATGAGCATGGGTTGCCGGGGCCTGGTAGGGTGGGAGAAGATTGAGCATCCCAAGTACTGCTCTCCTCTCCTGGGGAAGGGTGGCCAGCTGACTCAGCCCTCGACTGCCATCGGGTGGAGTCTCAATGGAGTCTTGAGGCAGTACAGGCTGAGCGGCTCGAAGAGAGGAGCTGCTATCCCACAGAGCATGCATGCTTCCACACACACGTCCTGATGTGCAGTTGTGACAGGGGAACAGAAAAAAAGCAGAAAACACAACAAAGTGGTAGATCTCCATTCCAAGCACCTCCCTTGGTCTGCACTGCCATCTGCACAGACTTGGAGCAACTCTGCAAATTGAATATGATGGGGGAAGACAGCCGTTCCCTATTCAACCCTACCATTGGGGGAAATCTGTGGGGGGACTGGCTCCAGGTAGGTCTTGAGGAGGTATGTGCCAGCTAACGTGAGGTGGGAATGGAATGGGGAAACCACCCCAGGGGTAAAAAGCTGCATGAAAAAAAAAAGTACATTTGACTTATACAACATTATCTATAACTTCTTAGACACAGCAGTTAATCCAAACCTTTTCTCCCACAAGCCAATGTCTTTTTATAAATCAAACATAAAATAGTCCTAAACATATATGCCCAATATTTTTTACCTGTGACCCATAAGCCCATGTGACATCACAAGCCATTTGTAAACTATTAAGCATATTTTAATGAGGCTCATGTATTATCATATACACAGACACAGACACACGGACAGACACACACGGAGACTCTAACGTGCCAAAATCCCAAATTAATAAATCTTCAGCAAACTGGCAACAAAAAAATAAATAAATAACTCGGAGCACTGCCCATGCTAGAGAAACACCAGAGTATGTTCCAATACAATAATCCTGCGTTTGAACGACTTGGCAATCACATTAGCGACATGCTTGAATTAATAAAATTGTTTATCTTGTCAGCTTATATTACACGTTCACAAACTTGTTAGATAATCAGCAAAGGCATGACAATTCATTATCCTACAGGGAGCCCATCTGAAACCTGCAGCTTCCCGTTTTTAAATTGAGATATCACATCAAATTATACGTTCGCCCCCAAGTCTATCTTCAGCTGGGACACAGGAGGCCAGCTCTGAATTCCTTTACATTTTAACTCTTTCCCTGTGTACTACCCATCTTTTTTACACCACCACCATCAGGAGCCTTACACTTAAGCATGGGCACCAAGGAGGGCCGTTAATCTCACTCACACTTTATGATCTGTGAAGGCAAGATTTAACTGTATTGTGCTTTCTTTCTTTCTGACGCTATAAATTATCAAATAATATTAAGGGCAGATAGACATTTCCTGAAATGTTGATGAAAACGCACCTCAGCTTTACTACACAGATAAAGCAGTGATGATGTGTGATCAGAATTCCTAACACACATGCTTCACAGACCTTAAAGTGGAAGCACTTCACTGATGTACATCCAGTACTTCATCTTACTCCATATTTCACTGAACAAAATCTAATCAAAGACCCATAGTTATGAACAGCCTCAATTCATCAACATTATTTAAAAAAAAAAAAAAGAAAAGCGCACTAACCTTTTTTGAACCTATTTCTATACATCACTGTCAACACAGACTTTATATTTTCCGGTGGAGGGATAGGGGAACAAAAAGTAGTGTATCAACTGCTACAGTAGTTTGCCACACTAGCGAATAGACCTCTCTCGGTCACTGCATATTGGGAATTTAGGAACAGAAAGCCAGGCTGAACCTGAAAGCCATCTCATTACAGCGAGCTTTCAGACAGTGCAACACCCAAAAGGGAGGTGACTACTAGCCACAGTTTATGTATATGTATTTTTTTGCAGCCACCCAAATGGTAGAAAAGCTCAGCTACATTTCTATTTAGCCGACTTAAAATTCAGTAAGTGGCCAGTATGGTTATCTAAAAATCAAGCCGTGAAATATTAGAAAAACATACAATTTTACTTTGTTAAAAATTCATAACTATACAAGGAGGTTAAAGATAGATAAGGGTTTCTAGTCTTCCCCCAATTTTCACAGAGATACATAGACACTGACAGCAAAGAAGGCCTGTCGGCCCATCCAGTCTGCCCACCCCATCTAACTACTCTGCACTGGTCCTAGTGGCCATGCCCCCACTTAATTTATGCTCTCCCCCCTTCTGACTAAGCCCACATGCCTGTCCTGTCTCTGCCTAAAACTGTTTACAGATGAGGCCTTTACCACTTCTGGAAGCTTGTTACACTAGTCCACCACTCCTTCCTTGCAAAACGATTTGCTTAAATCCCCTGCTAGTTAAAGCAAGTTTCCCATCATGCCTGTGTAACCACCCAGTCCCTGGGGTTACTAGAATCCTATCAGTATTATTGTTAGGAAGGCAGCTGGTAGGGAGTTCATTAGGGTCTCCTTACATAATGACATCATTGTTTACTCAGCTAGCCTAAGGGAAGAATGATTAGGTCATTTAGAACTTTCACAGCAGCATAAGCCACACTGTGTGGATAGCTGCTCTGGGGAGCTTAGAATGCTCAGTTTGGAGTTTGGAGTTTGAGTCTGGTGTAGAGTGAGGAGGTAAGAGTGGCAGGACGACTGCCATTGGGCTCTGAGAGAGGATTTCTCACCCTAGTGGAGTGTCATTTCCAGCTTCCAGTTGAAGTGGTGGAGACAAGGCTACAGTAGGATTTCCTGATTTCTACTCCCAGTGAGGTGGAAGGATCTGCTTGTTCTCTGTGGACTCAAGGGGCAATCCCCCGAATGTTCTGTAGTGTTTTCAGCTGCCTTGGCTAGGACCTGAAATAGACCATTTGGACCGGCTACCCAGGAGAGTGCCTTTTCTTCTTTTGTTGTTCCATGCCCAGTGGATGGAACAACTCTTGTGAGTACTGTCTAGGAAACTAGATCTCCGCAAGTTCTTAGAGGATTGGATAATCTGTGGTGCATGTGCCCATAAATAAGGCTGTATCGCACCCATCAGTGCCCCTATTCTCACCAGTGTGAGTGAAGTAAAGTTCAACTGCGTAACCTAGCGAGTGCAGTTTATTCTCTGATCACCCCAGTTTGTGACAAGTTAAAGTGTGGGATCTGTTGCATTTCAGTGGGGAATGGGGTTTCAATGGTGTACACCTGAAGAACGGCAGAGACTGTTGGTTGGGGCCAAGGGCGGGAGGAACGTCATCTAAGCGCTTACAAGGCAGAGCTTCCTGGTTTGTAAAGGGCACCAGTACGTTTACCTGAGCGAGGGCCAAGCTGCAGTTTAAGGACTGTGTGGCTGAGTTTCACATACTGCACCTATGTCTGAGAAGAGGTCTCTGAGTATGTGGTTTAGATTCACTAAATAACACTCATAGGAAGAGAGATGTTCATGTGTGTGGCCCAGTGTCCACAGATGCACCTTTGGGAAGAAGATGTTTCTATTGTTGTTCATGAATTGTACTGCATGCAAGGAGAGTTCTTGAATTTGTATCTGTCCAGCCTGGCCCGACCCTTGGGGGTCCACTTCAGCTTTTACTCTCCACCTGTTGAATAAAGCCATACTGCACAATCCCAGTCACTGTTATGGACATTCCGATTATTGCTTCTGGCTATGTGGATTTACTGGGGCCCACTCAGCAAGTTAGATCAAACATATGCCTAGTAGCCTCCACCCAGGACCTGGGTTGTGTTATTTACACAGGGTTCAAGTTGTTTTGTTTCCGTACCCCCATCCCTCTCTTCCTCTAGGCATTGAGCCAGGTATACATCCTAATGCCAAGGGTCGTACCTACCTTTTAGCAATGTAAATTGGTATGCCAGTATATGGGTGCCAGTGTTTCTCCAGATATTTAATTTAAGTGAGCATTACGAAAAATGGGGTGGTGTACACACGAGTTAAAGAAGTGGCCTGGGGGTTACACCTGTATCTGAGTTTGAGAAGAGTTATTTGGTGTTCACCCTATCTATACCATGTAGATACTTGTATATTTCTATTGTGTCACCCCTTTCCAGTCTCTTTTTGAGGGCCTACAGGTCCAAGTCCTGCAGTCTCTCCTCCCAGGGGAGGTACTTACCTGTCCCAAGGGAGGCTAAAACAAGCCTGAAAATGCACTTGAAATGTTGAATTTTTAATATTTTGTGTGAAGGTATGAGGCAAATGGATAATGGCACATAAATTTATTCATGTACAAACTGGTGACCAGAAAAGACACAGTAAGCTAAGGCTCACTTCCATGTATTTATTTACATACAAATTGGTGACCGCAGAAGGTCCACTGATCCAAGGCTCCTGGTGCAACCCTGGGAAAAAGTACATGAAGTGAATACAATTCATAGGCAACTGCAAAACAAATGCAATATAGTGCAAATAAACAGGAACTATGTGCAATTTATAACTGATCCAGGAATTAGTCTTCACTGATGATTCCCACTTATGGGACAGAGTACCAAACTCCTCTTTTCCTTTTTGAGGGAGGAGCTGGCTCACCTTGAGGGTAACAGCTTCCCTCAGCCTCTGCATGGGGGAGAATACCTAAGGGCAGGGGCTTCCTACGGGCCTGGCGAGGCCTGTCAAGGCCAACTGGAGGCTCTTGTGGCACAGGAGCAGGAGGACACCCCAACAACTCTTGCCCAACCCTTACACCAGGCCAATGGGGCCAGTCTGGAGAGGCAACGCCACACCATCCACCTGAGGTAGACTGCAGTTCCTGTAAGCTTGGAGGTCACCTTACTGGCATCATACAATGCCCTTCATTGGTGCCTTACTACCTCCATGCCACAAGCAGAAAGACAAATGGCTTGCTAGACTTATCTGCACTGAGGCATTTCAGCTAAGAGCTGACCTAGCTGCAATTACCAATGCCAGTTGAAGCCGTCTGATGTGCCCCGTGTGCTGCAGTGGACATAATGACACATGGGCATCTCAGCACCAATAAGGTCTGCAACATCTCCATCTTCACCTGCAGATCCCGTGGGTGTATTATACTGAATCATGAAGTCCCCTGGGGTTGGAGGACAAGAGAAGGGACATCTCCATTCTACCCTCGATGCCTCCTTAAAGGCTCAGGGCGACAAGCGATGACAGAAGAGCAATCATTGAGAATCCTGAGGAGTCCCAATGGCAGGACTGATGGAGGGCCTTTAGTATGTGTACTCAGCAGCCACAGACAGGTGGATGCAGGATTCATTGTCCTCGAAAGAGACGTTGGCAGAGAAGAGGCACTGACCCCAGAGGATGTCGCAGTTCCTATGAAAAAAATCAAGGGCACCAACAAACTGTCTGTGCTAGCCCCACGTAATAGGCTCGAGGGACTATGAACCTAGGCAACAGTTGCAAGACACGGGGAGGCCCGGAAGATGATATGCAGGGTCTCAAGGGCCTCTGCCTGGGCTGTGTGGTTGCAAATGGGGCCTCGTCCAAAGGGAGGGCCTGGCAGAACTACCCAAAGGGGACTGTCCTACATCAGAGGAATAACCCAGTCGGTGCCCATGAAGGGATTCCCCCTGGTGGGAAAAGTGGAGCCATATAGTACATGTAGAGCGGCCCCGTTCCTTATAAGTAATGGTGTCAGACAGTGGCTCCAGGGAGAATACCGCCTCTCCGGGCCATCAGATTCTGAGCAGGTACCGCCCACTGGCACCAAGTTCAAAGTCAACAACTGGCTTCGAGATGGGTTCACCCCTGTTGCCATGGCTGGTTCTATCATCAGCATCAACCCTAGAGTCATCTCAAACCCTAGTGGTGCAGGGATGACCATATCACCAGCATCGTGCTCGGTGCTGGGCTCAGGACCAACACAATGGCTGGCACCTCGTTCATCGCCTGAGACAGCAGCATCCTCTCCCTCAACATTGTGAGTGACACCGCAGGAAAGGAACCACCTCCACCCTACACAGCAGGATGCAGCATGGCCCTGGTCCCTCCTTTGACACTGCAAACCACTCAGAAGAGGGCCTAGTGTCACGGCCGGCACCACCCAACTCATCAACATCACTATTTACAATGCTTCATGATAATTGCCCAGTACAAAATAGTAATAAATGCCTAGAGGAATGTTATTCTAATATTAATTATGCATTATACTTTTACAAAAATGTAATTTCCAAGCCGCTTACTTGGTCTGATTATCAATGCATTGAAGAAAAACAAAGACTGGGAATCATAATTAAAAATGCATCTAAAAACCCATCTAGAACCCATATTACCAATCTCAATAGAGCAAGGAAACTATATAAAAAATGTTTTAAACATAAGAAACACGAGTTCACTCAAAAACAATGGACACATATGTTAGAAATTATACAAAATAATGACATGAAAGCTTTTTGTTTATTAGTGGCTAAGGGTGTTAAGCTTTATGAACCATCTATGTCAGTACACATCCCAAAAGAAACCTGGGTTACCTATTTTTCCGAACTATTTCCGAAAGATTTAGACCTAGGGGTTTATTTCAGAATTCCAGAATGGATGACGGGGGATCTCTATCAACCCCTGGAATTTACTTACTCGGAAGTCGAGCAGGCGATTTCTAACTTGGCTACTCACAAGGCGCCGGGACCGAATTCAATCCCAGGAGAAGTATATAAACAAAATCCCAATTTTTGGGTTCCCTTTTTTGTAAAAATTTTTAACTTGCGTCTCCGAGAAAAATATGTTCCAAATTCCTGGCGTAAAAATATTATCATTCCGGTTCACAAAAAAAGGTCCATTATAAAATTCTAATAATTATCGGCCTATAAGCCTTACTGACACTAGCAGTAACATCGTTGCTAGAATATTATTAAATAGGCTTCAAAATTCGATTAATAAATGTAGTCCTCTTTCAGAATTCCAAGCCGGTTTTCAGGAGGGTTTTTCAACATTAGATCACATTTTTGTATTGACCCATCTAATTGAAAAGTATAAATTATATAGGAAAATGAATTTATATGTTCTGTTTATGGATTATTCTGGGGCATTTGACTGTGTAAATAGAGAAACTCTCTGGAAGATTTTATTAGAATGTGGTATACCTATTAGTATGCTAACCCCTTTTTTTTTTTATTATATTCAGAAACCAGTACTGCGATTAGACATGATACTTTGGGTAATATCTCAGAATACTTTATAACAAATAGAGGGGTTAAACAGGGGTGTTTATTCGTTGCTTTCCTTTGAGGAATCATTATCGCTGGATTCACCTAAAATTAACAATCATTATATTCATATCTTGGCTTATGCTGATGATCTGGTTCCGTTCGCTTTATCTCAAAAAGGGTTACAAATTAAAACAGACCAGTCAAGACACAAATATGATTATTTAAATTTGAGAATTAACCTCGAAAAAACTAAGATAATGGTATTTGGACTTAAAACAACAAAACCAAATTTTTGGTTAAACAACACACAAATAGAAGTAGTTAAATCATACTGTTATCTTGGTATAAAATTCTCCTCAACCGGCCTGTGGAACTTAAATCATGATGTCCAAATTAATAAAGCAAAACTTGCAGCTAAGGCACTTCTTAGTTTTAACCATAAATATGGTGGATTATCAATAGTCCCGGCTATTAAAGCAGGAGAATCAAAGATTACCCCAATTTTACTATATGGTGCCAAAATTTGGGGTTCCAAAAGAAACCCAAAGCTAGAATACCCTTTATCTTATTTTTACAAAGCATTACTACAACTTCCTCAGTCTATGGCCAACGTATTAGTTAGAGCCGAATTAGGCAGGATTCCTTTGGCGGACTTGGTTATTTTTAGACTTCTTTCATTCTGGCTTAGGATTCTGAATAAATATAATAATAAATTATTGCACTATTGCCTTAAATAAAAACAGTTATGGGACACTTTGGGTTTTACTTCCCCATGGTTAAAGGGGAAGTCTCCCATACTTCCACACCAATATTTTCCCAACTCCTTATGTGTAACTGTCGTGTGCCTCTCCTCCAGTTGCCAGCAGTCCTATTGCTGTCCAGATCTAGATTATAAATAAAAATATACAGCTCCCAAAAGTTATCAATGTGTTTGTCCTCCATTTTACCATCAATGTTGCTGGAGGATGATGTCATCAGAGCAACAGATAATGGTGCTGCACTAAATGCAGTTCCACCAGTAGACCAAACCCACAATGTTTGGTTCCCCACATGAGTAATGGGGGAACTCTAAGTGTTGTGCACATCCTGAAGTGCATGTCTAATAGGGACTAGGATCATGTAAGTGTGATGCAGCACTGATTTGAGGTATATACAGTATTCATATAAGGAAGTGCCTGCATGTGTTGTGTTACTGTTTCTGTTAGCAAAAACAGTTTACCCAATAAATGACACTGGGTACAACAAGAGTTTTAAGTGGTATTATGCAGCTATTGTGTGTGTGTGTGTGTGTGTGTGTGTATATTAACATTCTCTGTTTTGATTGACACCAGCCGTGAGAAACAATCTTGCAAATAGGCCCTTTCCCTTTGTAACTAGGCAGTCAGTGATTGGATGGTTGCAGTAAGGCAATAAAAAATTCAGCTATGACAAGGAATAGGTTACCACCTAGAGTTCCTTACTCTCTAGCCCTTAAGAAGTTCCCCTAACCTCCTTAGAAACTGTGATGGCCCCTCAGGTCCATGACTTTAAAAGTGCCCCAATTCCCATTATAAATCACTAGCAGTGATGTGAGAGCTACAACACTTCACTTTCAAGGTACTAAAGATAAGCTGTAGCAGCCGCCCCCCCCCCACTTTGTAATGCCAGCATTTGAAGTAGGATGTCCCTCACAAATCAGATGCTACACCTCAGCTGTTGTAGGTAAAGAAACTAATCAGTCTCTGTTTATAGTGCTTTGTATTTGCTTAGCTCACTCCTCCCATGCCATATGCATTCTGTGTCCTGAGTTTCTGACTGGAAATATCAAATTTAAGGAGCATTTGAAATGTAAAACAATACACTTTATAAAGTAAATGATCTAGCTCTCCACTTTCAGGCTGCTGAAAGGGGATGTGTATAAGTGAGTCTTCTGTGATCCTTTAGTAAACTGCCCAGCCTCATCTTGTAACGAGTCTTCTCAAGGGTGTTCAGCTGGTTCAATACAGAGTGACTGATTAACTACTCGATTGATTGATTGATTGGTTGGTTGACCGACTGATTCAGTCTACTGCTTTCCACAACATGTTGCAACTGTCTGACAGAGAGAAATGAGCAGCACAAAGAAGTGATTCTGTTTCCTGTGAATGAAATACTACTATTGGATGTATTATTTGCTCTACACATGAAGTATTAAGGCTACAAGTACTACTCCCTGTATGAGTTGCATGACAGAACTGCCTTAAGCCATTGCAAACTTAAACTAAAATCAGGCTAGACAGCACTTGATACCCTTATGTTTTGTTCTGCACTGTTGCTGCAGTGACATCAAGGAATGGGAGGGGCTGTATTACGAGTGACTCATTTGCATGTAAATGGAGGCTTGCTTGACATTTTACTACCTTGTGTCAGAGCCTCAAACTCTAGATATGTGTTGCAACAGAAGAAATGGCTGATCTCTTATTGACATATGTACAGTACTTTATGTAATGTATAATAAATACATCAGATATATCCAAATCATACATATACAGGAGTCTTCTCCTTTAAGAGCTTTAAGTACTAATTTATAAAAATGAAACTGAATCCATCTTTGGAGAGACCATCAGGCCGGTATTTTAATATCCAGTACTTATAGAGATAAAATTAAAAAAAAAATCTTTGAGGTTGCTTCGAATAACCAATTAAGAATAGTCAGACTTCAAAAACAAGTCATTTGGCTTGGCAACAACAAAATAGATTCATTACTAGAACAATATCTATATCTTCCTATAGCGCCAAATATCAGAAAAGTGATAACACAGGCCAGATTTGGAATAATCAATTCTAAATTCACATACTATAATCGCTATTCTACAATTACAAACCACAACATCGAGGAATGTCCTTGCAATACAGGGTTTAAGAAAACTTTACACCATATAATTTTACAGTGCCCTCTGTATAACAAGAGAAGAAATTTGATTTTAGTAGAATTTTTACAAAGATACTCAAACTTGGATTATGATCCCATATTTATTTTACTTCATGCTGGGACTGTGTCTGATGAAACATTATGTTTTAACTTTTTTTGAACTGTTATTAGTATAAAAAAAAAAGATATATCGAACTAGATTATATCATGAACAAACATTGATGAAATTTTAGGATGTTAAATGTGTTTTGTACAGATCATTGATTGATTGTATTTTATTTTTGTAACATCCAAAATTTTAAATGCATTTTGGAAGAACAATAAACAACTTGAACTTGAATCAACAACGCAAACAATGCCAGGAGTCAGGGTGGTATCAGACCATGACACTGAGGTATCCATAGAGGGAGCTCCGTCATATAGCTTTGGCCTTGCCACTGAGGACATCTGCTGCCCAGGGTAGAATGTGGGGGGTTTCGAAGCTACACAGATGGAGCCAGCTGCCACCACACTCACCCACCAGGGCCTCTGACAACCTCAGCAGGGGGAGGTCGAGGAAAGCCCTGTACTTCCACAGAAACAGAGGTCCCAGGAAAGGGTCCAGTGACCTTCCTTTGGCCTCACAAGTGCGGCGCCTGCCTCCACAGGTAGGGGTCAGCCGACCCACTTCACTGCATGGATCTTGAGGGTACAGCGGTCCATGCAGAAGTAGGTGTCGCACTCATCCATGCTGTGTTGAGGCCAAGGCAGGTCATGCAGCATTGATGCCAGTCAGTTGATGCCCCCTGCTTCCCACAAGGGCAACGATGCATGATAGCAATCTGCCAAGACTTTCTTCTGGGCCCCCTTCTTTTCTGACTTCAGCATCATGGAAACTGAAGAAAAACAATAAAGAGTAAAGACACCATGAAAATAAACTTAGTGGGGATGGTAAACGGCAACAAGAAGCCTGTGGTGCTACTGCTCCCAAGGTAAAGTCTCTACCGTAGCAATAAGAGAACTGAGGTACATGAGGGAACCAGCAACTTATTGGATGATGTGCCCGGCATCATGTGAGGTGCACAGGCACCATCAGTAGCCAAAAAAGATGAGGTCCTAGTACCGCTGGGCCCCAGATCCATAGGTGAAGATCAATTCCTGGAAGACTGCTGCTGCTGCTTTTAACTCTGTCAAGGATTTTAATCACCCCCACCCCTCCAGTCTCTGATCACTATCCTCCCATCATTGCAGGGATTGTAATAACTGTAGGGTTGTCCCTTTATTTGGGGTTTTAACACAGGCAAGGCTGCTGACAATGGTGTGTTAGTGCCATGCTGTACAATTCTGTGTGATTTTAACAATGCCCTTACTAATACTCTCATCACAGGGTTTGCAACTTGTTTTGTAATTTCCTGTACTGTGCTGCGAAAAGCAGCCCTCCTTGTGTTGAGGTCTCAAAACCAGACTCCTAAGTACCCAAGCTGGTGGGGTCTAGAAACTCCTACCCCCAAGCAAAATTCAAAAAGGCCAATCGGGCTACATAACAGTATAATTTGAAATGTGTTAAGTGGGCCAATCCCCTTTCCTCCTGCACACCTGTTAGTCTGGCTCCCATCATCCACACTGCTTTGCCTCTCCAAAGGAAACTGGAGGCCACACCATCTAGTGACCTAAACCATTTCTGTGGGACTCGTGTCATGTTTGGAATGAATGTAATACCCATAGCAAAACACCCATTTCAGTTTTACTACCGCTTCCAACTAAGGAGAAGGGAATGAAGAGAGATGCACGTCTCACAGATCTGTCTTAGTGCTAACAGCGTGGTGGTGGGTAGGTACAAGGTTTAGGGAATACAGATTTATTTATTGTTATTTTATTTATTGAAATCTTGGATTACAACCTTTGAGCCGCAAGCTAATTTACAAAGGTTCCCCGTCTGGAATGAGGAAACAGAACAACTACAACAACACAATAAACAGTAAACAGTAAGGTCACAGGCACACAGAAGTGCAAGTCCACAATCAATACACATCCATTAACATGGTTACAATAAGGAACTGAAATTAGCAACGGTTGACAGCTTTTACAGTTACTGAGCTAAGCTTGAGTTGTTAGTAGGTTCCAAAGAGTAGCTAGAGGGGGTGGTGGGGGAGTAGACCAGGGTGGGGTGAGAGATGGGGATAAGAAAGGGAAGAGTTGAGGGTTAGCAGTACCCAATGGGTCAGGGTAAACGTCTCAGTTGGGGAGGAAGAAGAGGAGGTGGAGGAGGAGACTAGGCAGAGGTGGGAATATGAAGTAGGAGTGGGCTGTGACCGCAGGGAAAGAGGGGGAAGAGGCAGAAGGGGGGGTAGGCAGAGTAGGAATATGGGTGGTTTAAGTAGCTAGCTGGGCCGTGAGAAGTGCAAGGAATATAAATGTTAGTATTTATTGAGGCTCTGCTATACCTAGAATGATACTTTGGGACACGGGGGGGAAGAGATCAGCAACAATACTTTTCCTAGTATTAACATCTCACATCTTTGCCAGTGTATCTTACTGCTTGACTAGGACCTGTAATCTTCAAATAGAGACTGTATTCTTGAAACAGAGAAACAAGCCACAAAGGATTCTTTTAAATATAACAGAACGTTGTCTGCAAACAAAGAAGTGTTCACATTTGGATTCATACTTGGAAAACAGAGATAGCTAAAAACGACTGCCCATATTAAGCAGTCTCCCCACTGTTTAGAGGAAATAATCATGAATTACATCACCATTCATATAGGAATCAAGCCTAGATGGCTTTATTATCACTATCAATTACATTTGACGGTAGGGAACTCTCGATGCCCACAGCATGTTGTGTACAAAAAACATTTTCTGTTGCTAGTTTTAAAATCCATTATTCATACAGTAATTGTTTATTGAGCCCTCTTGTTCAAAATTTAATTTAAATTCTAAATGTAACTCATTCCTAAGGTTGTCTTTTGTCACCCCCTTTTTTCACCTCCTAGGAAGACTAAAAAGTCCAAGTTCACAAAAACGTTCTTAATACTCTGATTGAGACCTCATTTTGTTGGCTAAGGGCTGGTTTCCGAATCCCTTCTATAGTATTTATTTCTCCCCTTTTTTATGTACCCCAGAATTGGGAACAATAGTCTACACTTGGTCTGACATAGGTAATACCTAACATGGAAGGCAATACAACATCCCTGTATTAATGAAGAGGCAACAAAACATCCCAGTACTTAAAATGTCTGCATATAATAGTTAACAGATTGACTAGCTTTTCCAAACACCTTATCACAGTGTTTTCTGTACGTAAGGTCTTATAGGCACAAGGGAGCAATACAAGTGACTATGAATAGATAGGCCACTGACAGAGCAAAGTCCGATGGCACATTTATAAGGTAGAAAAACAAATGGGCAGACTGGATGGGCCTTGTGGTCCTTATCTGCTGTCAACTTCTATGTTTCTATGATGAGACAAGTGCTTCTCAGTAGATCATTCTGAGTATCTTGCAATTCATCCTGCACTGATAATGATGTTTATATTTCCCCCAAATATATCATCTAACATTTTGCAGTATTAAAAACCATGCCCTACCTCGTTGCCCAGTCTGCAAGTTGATTTAAATCCTTCTGCAACCAGTATGATCATTTAATGAGTCTATACAACTCCCCAATTTCTATCATCAGTGAATTTACATCTGCTTCTTAAATCAGTTCCCATATTTGCAATATATAAACAAATGTGCTGGGCCCAGCATGGATCCCTGCAGCATCCCACCAGTCACACAGCCCGTCTCAGATTTAAAACAGTTTATTCTGACCCTCTGAGTGCAGTCTTTCAACCATCCAGCATCTGTAGTATAAATGCAGCATCAATTCCAAGATCAGTCACTTTTTCAATTAATGTGCCATGTGGGACAGCATCAGAAGCTTTACTGAAGTCCAGAAAAATCACATCAGCTCTTCCCTTATCAATTGCTAGCCTGCTCATAGAAGCAAATTAGACTAGTAAAACAGGATCTTCCTTTAGTAAACCCACACTACTGTCCATCACTAATTCCTTTACTTCCACACTGGGTACATATTAACTCCTTCACTCCGGTCTCCATAAATCTGCTCACCACTGATGTTAGACTTGCAGGGCAGTAACTAACTTAGAGCTCCCTTAGTTCCTTTTTTTTTTTTTTTTTTTTTTTTACACTACGGTACCACGTCTGCCATTCTCCAGTCCTCAACTACCTCTCCCATATTCAACATTTTTTATTTAACTTTATTATATTTAAGACAGATGGTAAATCTGAGCATAATAGTGCATCAGACAGTACAGAAACAAAGCTCAATAACATGGATATTATCATGCACAGATTAAATGAAAAGTTAGTGTAGCTAAGCCCTCATATCTCCAGTATGTTCTTGATCACCAGTATGCATCCAGATAGTTCAAGGAATGCCAATAATGTAAAAGGCCTTCACATGGGCCAAAGAAATTATTACTTTATTCTTCATTATCCAATATTTATTTTTTTATTTATTGAAGATTTCGGGATTACAACCTTTGAGTCAAAGACCCATTTCCAAAGGCTCCACGTCAGGTGACGAAATATAATACAAAGAGTTATTATACAGACAGTACAATACATGGAATTATAATACAAGTATAATACAGGGAGTTATCATACATTCATCGACAGAAAGCAATACAGGGTAGATAATCAGATGGCTAGAGACAATCAGCCATGTTACAACTAAAGACAGTCAATCATGTTACATAGCAGGGTTGGAAAAGCGGCAACAAGCTGCAGCTAGTAGGTGAGGAAGGGGGCAAGGGTGAGGGCTAGTAGTACTAGGCAGGGGCAGTTGGAGAAACAGGTGGAGGGCAGAGCAGGGGCGGGAGGTGCAAGAGGAAATCCTTTGTCGAGGTGGAGGGGAGCATGGGTGGGTGCTGGAAGTACTAGGCGGGGCAGTTGGAGAACAGGTGGAGGGAAAAGGAGGTGCAGGAGGAAATCCTTTGTCGAGGTGGGAGGGCTAGGGGGCAGAACTATGGGCAGTCACAGGAGCTGGAGGTCAGCAGGTGGTCCTTGAGGAGGGTTTTGAAATGGCCAAGCTTAAGCTCAGAGGTTATGTTGGAGGGGGCAGAATTCATCCAAAGCAGGGCCCTATAGGCGAAGGATCTTTGGCCAAGGAAGGTCCTACAACAGGGAACAAGGAAAGGAGAATTTAGTGGAAGCACGGGTGGCGAATGGGAGAGGGGCCGGTTGTAAAAGGGTGGAGAGCCCAGAGGAGATTTTTTAGCCTGGAGGCAGGTGCGGTATTTAAGACTACTATCGAAGTTGACCAGACAATAGAGGGTGCAGGTGTTCACTGAACGATCGCAGCGAGGACAAGGCAACAAGCTTTGTTGAGGGAGATCCTTACCCTTTGGAGGTAAGTGGCGTTGGCAGCTCCATAAACTAGAATACCATAGTCAATAAGGGCAAGGATGGAGAAAGAGACGGTGAGGTAAAGAGCATCAGGGGTGAGACAGTGCTTGATTCGATGGAGAAGACCAATCCTGGGATTTACAGCAGTGCATATGTTCATGAAGGTGAGAGCTGGGTCAACAGTGATACCAAGGTATTTGAAGGAGGTTACTTGGTTGAGTGGCTGCAAAACGGAATTTAGGATTTGTAGGGAGAAATTCTTGTATCTGTTCTGGTGATTGGCAAACAACATAACCTTTGTCTTCTTGTAACTGAGGACCAAGCGGTGCTCTGTGAACCAGGCCTCAGCGTCAGTGAAGGATTTTTGTAGGGAAAGCACGAGCATATGGGGGTCCAAGTGGGCGGTGCATAAAACCACGTCATCTGCGTATAATAACAATTGACCAGGGCAGTCTCTTGGAAGAGTGTTGAGGCACAGGCTGAATAAGAGGGGTCTATGTATGGAGCTCTGCGGGACCACTGACTTCACAGGGAGGTATGCGGAGACGGCTGTACCTATCTTGACTTGTGATCTGCTTGTTAAGTAGTCAACAAACCAGTTCACGGCTTCAAGTGAGAGACCAGTGTGGGATATACATCAAACAGAGCAAGTATGACCACTGTAATAAGTGCATGAAAAACCAAGAGCTATCCCTAGTTATTAAAATATGAGGGCATACATAAAACAAAATACTGACATTACAAAATGTGTGATTGTCCACTGGACACTAATTCGAGAAGACAGGTAGAAAGTACAGGAATAGAGAGAGAAAGGGGAGAGAAAAGACAGAAATGTGTAGTACAGCAAGAAGTAAGTAGGAAAATATGGGAGTGTGGGCCCCCCACGGTACAAAATTGGGATAGTGGGACATTTGCTATAGCACTCATTTCCTCAAACAAACCTCCAAGTGGGGTAGTTTATCCATATTCAACTATCTGTAACAGATGAACCGTCTACAGCCAAGATAACTCCAGAGAACTCTTTTAGTGATCTAGACGTAATCTTATATGGTCCTGTATATTTAGATATGTCTAATGATCCAAGACCCTTCTCCATTTCAGTTATGTGTAATAAATCCTAATTTGTATTGAAAACCCTATTACAACGTATGTACCTACCCTGACACTCCCTCCTTTTTGGAATTTAGATGGCTAAAGAGTTTTTTGTTTGTTTTTGTTAATCTCTGCCCAGATGAATTTCAAAATCTCGTTTTATTTGTTAAACAGCCTTTTCACAGGCACATCCGTATTTTCTGTGTTTACTTCTATTACTTTGGGTTGCCCAATGTTATGCTGGATACTTCCCTGTGAGTCTCCTGGAGCAGCAAGATGTCTATTCTGTGATTTTTTTTTTTTTTTAAACATACTGTTAGAAATTACCCTCTTTTTTCCACATTTTTTAGCCCACTGATACTCCAGGTAAGTATATTAACTGAGTCACCTTTTCTCAATTTGGAGGCTAAAAAAGGGAGGCAGTATAGCGTAGTGGTCTAAGGCTCTGAGCTGCAAATCTGGTGATATCCAGCAGACCAGACCTGGGTTTGAATCCCACAGCTTCCACCTGCATACTGTGTGACCCTGAGCAAATCACTTAACCTCCTTGTGCTCCCAGGTCACTCCTGTAAAAAGGCTTTCAGCTTAGTGTGCTATACCTGGTTAAACAACTAAATAAAAAAAAAAAAAAAAAAATACTGTGCAACATTACAAGTATCTTCCTGCTTCCTATTACTATGATGCAGGTTTTTTTTTTTCTATTGTCAATTTTTCCTGCCCCGTACTCGCTGGTCCTCCACTCCTTCAGACTCTGCCAAGTTCCCTCGGACCTCTTCTGTTCTTGCCTGGGCCTCCTCTAGTCCCCAGATCGCAGCCGACCCCCGGGATATCCCGGTGTATCCCTTCACCGGTGGGTCACTCTCCTCCGAGGGGGAAGGCACCAGGGGGGAAGGTAGCCCCAGCACATCCTTCTAGGGCCCAGGGATGCTGCTGGGGAACAGAAGGCACCAGAAAGGCGCTGGAGGCCCCTTAGGAACAGAGAGCCGTCATCCGGAGGGCCAGCAAGTGATTTTCCTGGCTTTCTGTTGGGGGCAGCGTAGTGACGTCACGGCATATGCTGACTTCCGCTCCTCCCCCAGTTAGTATTGGGCCGTGCGTCCTGTGATACTCCCAGCCTCCGCAAGGAGCCAGCAGGCTCGGACCAGTCCCCCCCGGAGGGAGAGCTGTCCCTGGATGCTCATTCCTTCTCCCTGCCAGTTTCAGTGACCCGGCTCATTCCCGAACCCGGATCGACATGCCGCATGGAAATTCAATCCTTAGCCGGCGGCCGGCCTTGGTGCAGTTTTCTAATTTTCCTTTTGTGCGACCTACTAGCTTGTACTGGAGGAAATACTGAAACATATGTAGGATAGAACAGAATTTGTTTTATAGCATGCCTTTCCTATACACTGAATCCGGGCAAGAAACTTACACAAAGGAGCTGCTTGACAGATGTGCAGATTTAGCCCTAAATTGAATTTTTCTAACAAGTAGTAAAATAAATATTTTACTCACAATACCCGGCTCATAGCTTCCAAGTACAAGCCGAGCGGACAAACAGCGCTACATACCCAACCCTAAAATAAGCTTTTTGACAACGAAGTAGGAATGTAGCTGCAGGTGTTCTATATACATATTACTAGAATCAGGGAAGGCGGGCTGTCTACACATACATATACTAACTTTGCAGACAGTTCTACACGTATGGGACTAATATAGTAGCCCCAATGCTCCACACATGTAGAACTACCTCCAAAGTTAGTTTGTAGTAACATGCCAAAAAAGCAAGTCCCGAGAGATGACTGCACATCACGATTTATTCTAGCCTGTTAGAGGCTAACTGTTTAGGCACTGTTTGCAAGAAGAATGAGCTTCTAACTGGTTTAATACTGTACTGACAAGGACCATCATCCCCTGATGAAGCCCGACCAGGTGAAACCCCTGGCACAAAGTATGGTGGCTTCTGTGAAAGAATAAAGCATTTGCAACCAGGGATTCAGTTAACTCTATTTTGGGAGTATTTGACTTTCAAAAATAAAGCAAAAACTTCCAAAGTAAAGGGGGAGAAAGTCAGTGACTCCCAAATGTAAAACCAAAAATTAGAAGACTTCCAAAATTGCAGGCACCGAAGTCAGGAAATGATGGTGTTTTCTGAAAGAAATTGTATTTCATCACCAATATTTATATTAACATCCATAAATTGGTCCTTTCTTGAATACTGACTACCAAAATGTGGGATCTGTAAAGTATTTCGACTTCCCAAAAATTGGGAATGACTTCCAGATTTCGACTCATGGAAGTTTTAGACTTCCACTAAAACTGAATTGGTTAAGGCGCTGGATGCCCTCGCACCACGCCGGCGACCCGGGTTCGGGAGCGGACTCGGGTCGTCGGTGGGTCGGCCGGGGGGAGATAGGCTGAAGCATCCAACGACAGCTCGCCTTCTCCGGGGAAGGATTCGGCCAATGCCAGACACTTGCATGACCCCGAGCGGAGGCTCGAGGAACCGCAAGCTCCATTTGGGGATGGGCGGCCACTGAGCAGCATGGACGCCGGGTACGCCAGGCGCCATGACGCCGGGGAGGTTACTTGCTGCTCGGGAGGGAGAAAACGCGAAACAAGCCTGCCTCAGCCGGAAGAAGAAAGGACCATGGACGTGCCCACGATTTGCCAGTGCCCGCCCAGCAGACCTCAGACCGACGAAATGCAAGTAACGGGGTCTGAGCCCCCCGGCTCGTCCCAGCCCGGGGGGTAATCCGCGGCTCCATGGGGCCTAGGGGTCTGCTTGGGTAGGGTTCCGGGCAGTAGGATGTCCAGTTGTCCCCCTGAAGGGTCGGAGGTGGCAGGCTGGGGAGGAGGAATAAATAGTGATTTCAAAAAAAAACAAAAAAAAAAACTGAATTAACAGAACCTGTCTGCAACATTTAAGTTTGCTGTTTGTGAAGTTCAGCTTTGCATTTGCCCACTACGTTGCCTCAGCCACCAGTAGTATTGGCCAATAGCTGGAAAACATTGCTTTTTAG
Organism: Neoceratodus forsteri; assembly: GCA_016271365.2. Lineage (NCBI taxonomy): Eukaryota > Metazoa > Chordata > Ceratodontiformes > Ceratodontidae > Neoceratodus > Neoceratodus forsteri. The sequence continues at coordinate 149,236,241 of CM028131.1, read as the reverse complement.
AGTGCTGCATTCTAATTTGGAGAAAAGATGCCTGTGCACTTCACGGGACACCATACTGGTGACCTGGGTTTGGGGAATGAACTTGGGCCAGTGGGTGGGGTGGAGGAATCGAGCATCCCAGGGACTGCTCTCCTCTCCCAAGGAGGGATGGCAAGCTATCTCAGCCTTTGACTGCCACCAGATGGAGGCTCAATAGTAGGTTAAGCAGCAAGTGACTCAGAGGAAAGGGCCATGGTTCTGTAGTGTGCGTGTACCTCCATACGTATGTACGTACATACGTGCACGCTGCTATGGTAAGGAAATTCAGAGAAAAATTAAAAATGGAGCCAGTAGGGCTGAATGAAGCCCCACCCACTCTCTTTCAGCCTACACCTCCACCCGCTCCCGGGGCACTTCTAGATATGTATACTGGCACTGGGGGAGACAGTCCTCCTTCCTTCGTCTCCACCAGAGGGGGAAATCCATGGGGGACTTAAGTCCAGATGACTGGGGGAGGTGGATACTGGTCAAACGGAAGTGAAGACAGGGCTGAAGGGCCCACCTGACTCTAGGGAGAAAACGCTTCATAGAATAATAATAATGAAAAAGAATAACTTGGGGGAAGGGGAGAGATAAAAGGTACATGGAATTTACCCTCTGGGAAAAAATACTGCACCGTTTTTACTCCAGTGCAGGTGCTGCCTGCCACAGGGTATAAAAGCAGTCTAAAAGTCTTTGGCTTTGTAATTAATTCAGTTTGCACCTTTATCTAGTGAGAACGTACCTCCCTGGATTCCCCACCCCAAGCAGGACTTCAGTGCCATTACAATGGGAAACAGGGCAACAGGGCTGTCGGGGGGGGGGGGATTGTTACACAAGTTTCTCTAACCTAGTTTATTGTTCTAGGAATTACTACCTTTGAGCCAGAGGCTCTTTTACAAAGGTTCCACGTCAATTAGGTACAGTACAAAAGGTTACATAGATAACACAACAATTTGTGTTGTGTCAAGAGCAAGAAAACATATACAAATACATATCAAATCACTTGTGCCAAAGGACATGAGATATCAATAATCACATTATTATTACAAGAAAGAGGTCATGCCAGATGAGGAGAAACAAACAGGGATAAAGTCCAGAACAGAGAGGTTAAGTGAAAGGTGTGGGGAGCAGACAATAGCAGGAGAAAAGGTTTCCCAAACATGTCTTTGTCAAATAATGGAACAGGGTGGGTAGTGAGAAAATAGGAGGTTTAATCAGGGCAGTCACAGGAGCTGGAGGTAGCAAGGTGAGAGAAAAAGCCTTGATTTGAAAATACCTAGAGAGGTGGAGGCAGTAATATGAGTGCTGAGGGCATTTAGCCAGCTGGGGGCACGATAGGCAAATGATCTTTGTCCCTGGGAAGTCTGGCATCGGGGGACTTGGAGAGGCTGGTGTTCTGGTCTTCTGGTAAAATGGGTGCTAGCGCTCGGGCATAACAGGTCTTGGATACAGGGTGTGGAGTGAGGCCCAGAGTGGATTTTTTCGCCATCAGGCAGGTAAGGTACTTTATCCGGTTTGAGAGTTGCAACCAACCTGAGTCAGCATAGAGTTCACATGTGTGGGTACATCGATGTGCACCAGTGAGTAGCCGACAGGCCTTATTTAGGGATGTTGTAATGAGACTAAGTGCTGTAGTAGTGGCAGATCCGTATATAACTAAGCCTTAGTCAACGACTGAGATGATAGAAGATTGGATGGCAATCCTCAGTGCAGAATGGGTAAGAAGCTGTCAGTTCCGATACAGAATCCCAATTCGCTGATTAATAGTTGTTGCTGTACTATCAATGTGAGTTGCAAAGGTTAGGCCTTGATCAAAGTTGATTCCAAGATATTTGAAAATTGGCACTTGTTCAAGGGTATTTCCCAGGTATATATTAATGGTGAGTGGGACTTGCCGTTTCTTGTCTTGCGGGTTAGAGAAGAGCATGGATTTAGTTTTTTTGTGGTTTAGAACCAGCTTATGTTCAAGGAACCACATCTCAGCTTTGAAAAGCATGTCAAGGTTGAGGCGTAAGAGGTTCGGATCTTTGCGAGGCAAGAATCACAGGTATCATCGTACAGAGGATTAATTGTTCAGGGCAGGATTTGGGGAGGGAGTTTAGGAAAAGGCTGAAAAGGAGGGGGCCCAGGATGGATCCCTGGGGAACTCCTGAGCGAACCAGTTTTGAGTCTGAGAGAACTCCGGCTACTTTTACAGATTGAGAGCGCTAAGCAAGGTAATTTTTTACCCAGTCACCAGGACCCTCCGAGAGTCCTAGGGATAGAAGTTGTTTGATAAGTAGGTCATGGTGAACTGTATCAAATGCCTTGGTTAAGTCAATGTAGACTGCTCCAGTTAGGTTTCCTTTGTCCATGGCATTGTGGATTGCTCCTGAGAATTTAAGTAGGGCAGTCGATGTGCTGTGCCCTTTCCTAAATCCATGCTGCTGAGTGCATAGGATGTTGTGCTTTTCCAGGTAGTCTGAAAGTTGGTCCGCCACCAAGCGTTCAAGGGCCTTAGAGAGAGGTGGTAGTATTGATAGAGCGATAGTTACCAGGCAGTGACTTATCACCACTTTTGTGCACCAGAGTGACAACTGCAGCCTTCCATTTCCTAGGGAATTGGCTGTAGCAGAGGGAGAGATTGAAAATTTTTGTGAGGGGGAGCACTACTTCCTCCAGAGTGAGGGACAGAAGTTTAAGGTCAATAGTGTCGCTGCTTGCTCGGGACTTAGAAATGGCCTTCTTTACATATTTATAGACTTCATGTGCCTTTACTAGTTTGAAATGGAAGGGTGGTTTGGTTGGAGAGGCAGTAGTAGAAATAGAAATTGGAGGGTCAGCATCAGTAAAGAAATCAGATGAGAAGACACCACTAAGGTCCGTGAAGGTATCATTTAGGGTGTTTGCAATGATCTGTGGGTCTAATGTAGTGGTTCCATCCACATTCATTATTGTAGGAGAGGATTTGGACTGCTGACCCATGATATTCTTTATGTTGTCCCAGAAGGAACTTAACAGGCCAACTTTCATTTTTGAAGACAGTCCAGTCCGCATTAGGCTGCCAAAAGATTTAGAACACAGAGGAATTCAGGATGTGTATAAAAAGTCCACGGCACAGCAAGGGTTAATATACTACACTTCAGAAGCTGAAGAGTTTCACTGGTTCAGCAGCAAGGAGAAATACACTTGCAATAAGGCTGGAGTAGCCAGATGATACAGTAAGGTAAATCGAATCAGTGAGGTGAAGCTTGGATGATTTCCAAAAGAGGGCGTGTATAACTAAATTGAGACAGCCTGCCATCCTCCCTTGAAAAAGTGGCGCTGTCCACAAAACATTGTCCCCACTATCTTTAACTTAGGTGGCTTACTGATAATTAATAAATATTATCTATACTAACTGGAGTTGAGGCCCCTCTTGTTTAGGAATTATGCTCTGCACATAATTTGGGTACTCCTCTACCACGTTAGCAAATTATGCTCATTATAAGAGTGGAGCATCCAGAAACCCCCCCCCCCCCATGTGTGCACACACTCACACACCATGCAAAATAAAAATTGGCCTAACTTATGGAAACTTTTTCCCCCTTCACTTTGTATTTCTTGCCTTGGTTACTCCCACCTGCCCTCATCTGGCCCGTTCCCCTTGGCCCAATCACCTGACATCCTTGCAACTTACCTTCTCTGCAGCTCTCTACCATAGGACCTGGCCACAGGTACCCAGTCATCACTGCGGGGCTTGCATGAGATCAGGCCATTACTGCGCTGCAGTCAGAGAATGTTTCCTCCATTTGGTCCTATTAGGGCTCAAGTGCATTCAGTGACACACGTGCGTACTTCTTCCTAGATGCCTCCAGTGTCCCGGGGTGGGGTCCCCTTCACTTGCCATCCCACGCTGCTGCCAACTAGATTCCAACAGGTGGCAGTCGAATCGCAAGGCAGTCATCCCCCCCCCCCCGAAGAAAGCTGTCAAACGGATGCTCAATCCTCCCAACCCCCAAGCAACACTGTTCTGTTCCATAAGACGGGTTGCCAGTGCAGCAGGCAGAGAGGTAGACAGTGGCTCAGCCTGCCGTGCCACTGGGCCCCAGCTTAAGTGTAAACAGTCCCCACACTAGCCAGCCCATTAGCACAGCAGTAGCTTTACCACTTGCAGTGCCGGCAACCCAATTTCGGGAATGAAGTCAGATCACTGGGAGCCAGCTGGGGAGAGGAGGACTGAGCATCCCGGGAGATGCTCTCCTCCTACAGGATCCCCACTGCTATACTGTCATCTGGGTGTGAGAGAGGAGAGGACGATGCAGGCTGAGATCCCGAGCAACAGCATGCCTAGATGTACACATGCCCCTTTGACCTCTGTGTGTGCCTGCGTCCCGAGGGTGGTGAGGAAATGGAAAATGGACCCCACAATCAGCCTGATAACAGCCTCAGGTGAACTGTAGAAGACTGAACCCGGAACCTTAAGAAGCCAGCCTGACGAAGACATGTGCAAGCAGGAGTGGGGGGGGGGGTACCCCTCCTTTCCTGCCCGACAGTCTGAATCCAAGGCAGTATAGAGGCAAGGTACCTGTTGGGGGCTGGAAGTATGCTTAGCTATGGCACCTTGCAGGACCCTGAGGGATAGGCCTGGCAGCAGTGTAGAAAAAGGCTTAAACAGAGTATGAAAAAAAAAAAAATATCCCCACCCTCATTCTGACACTTACACAATACACAAGAGGGTGGAATAAATCAAATATCCAGGTGGCTAACAACCACTAAAAACACTAGTTTGGCTACCAGATTTGGAAAGTTACTGGCACTGGCTACTGGCCCTTTAAAGTAATTTTTGAGCCTTTAAAAATGATGGCCATTAACCCTTAGGCTGCCAGAAGATTCAGAACGAATACGTTTTTAGACGTGTATACACGTCCATGGCACAGCAAGAGTTAAAATATTAATTTGGTGAGCCAGCCCAGCGGCGCTGGGGGCTGAGGCGCTGGACATCTTACCTCGCACAACACTGGTGACCCATGTTCGAGAACGAGCACAGGCCATTGGGGGTTCGGCAGGGGTGGAGAAGGACTGAGCATCCAACGGACTGCTCTCCTTCTCCGGGGGGGGGGGGTTCCCAGTTGTCGGCGTCTGTCTGCTCCCTAGCGGAGGCTGGGGGACATGGCTGCCGTGCTGTAGACAGGGGAGGAGTCAGGGCAGACACTTGGAGGGTGTACATACGGACGCGTGCACACTCCACTCCCCAGGTGTCACTGCACGCCTCTACTCCAGGGGGAGAATAACACCAGAAAACCACCCACAGCAGAATGGTGGAGGGCGCCTCGCAGGCTCCACTCCCAGCCAGCCATGGCACTGGCCCCTTGAATCCAGTCTCCGGTGGGGGTTGTGGAATCCTGATGGCCCCGCCGGGTGGGGGGGGAGCCCTGGGACCGTGTCAGTGCCAATTAGTGGATGTAGGGGGACGGGGCTGGGGGCACCCTCCGGAAAGAAGCTGGCACAATAAAAAAAAGAGATAGCTAAAAAATATATATTAATTTGGTTACCACACTTTGAAAGCTAGTGGCAAGCTGACCACCAGCTCTCAAACTGATCTGAGCCTCCCTGACACAACTTTGTATTTGCCATGTAAAATCAAAGTGCTTTTTTGAGGGCAAGGCTACAACAATGGAACTACGGAGTGGAGTAGAACTTCTGCACTGCAGCAGGTAAGAGTACAAAATAAATTATTTACAGAACAAATATTCTGACCACTTTATCTGGACTACGACAGCTTGAGTGACTTGCCTGCACTAAATGGGACAGCTGCTCTTGAAGATGCACCTAGAATGGCCCTGATCTAAGGTTCCTTAACAAGTGATTTGCTTTTTTGTATAAAAAGTTCCCTGAGGGTGGGAATTATAACAGTAAGAACACCGAGCCCCATAGGGCTTAACCAGAAAAAAAATAAAAGAAAGAAAAGCACCCACATATTACCAGGCAGCAAACATTACTATACATAAAATATGCAGGTTCTGTAAGCTCCAACTTTCTGAAAGGCATGCAAAGTTCATCTATAAATTATTGATGGGATAAGATGACAAATCCACCCCCACCCACCCAGCCCGAGTCTGCTACTGATGATATTCAGAGTGCGTTCAAGTGCATAAAAGCATATCCATCAGCAGTTGGTGTTTTACACTGTGCCGCTCCACTGATGAGAGCTGTGTTCAGAAGTATCCGATCTAATACAAGAGGCTGTTACAATCAGTTCTGTTACACAACACACAGATGAGTTACTGTGCTCCTTGCAACGGTAATTCAGTGAAGATGAGACACTGATGAGTTTGTGGTTTTGTTTGACATAAATCTTTTATTACCATTGTTTGATTTGTGTGTACTATCACATTTCCTAGTCATGTTAGCTAGACGCTGCCAAGTGCAATCAACGACCTCAGGCTGAAACAAAACAGCTGACAAGCTCCTGCCCATTTTTATATACTGATAATATACTTACAAGCTGCCTTGGCATTTCCTCTGTCTGAAGAGTAAGAGAGCGGAATGTTGCACAAACCCCCTCACAAGGCTGAAATAGACTTTTTTGGAAGGGGGAGGGCAAATGCCCCTATTTCCCCAGAGGCGGCTAATGTGGAGCACCAGCAGTGCTTCCATGTGGCAGGGGTTATGTCACCCCAACAGTGGGGATTTCTCCAGCCCTGTAAGGGCACTTAATTCATAACACTGCTGGCATCTCAGGAGCACGTAATGTTCTTAATGCAAAGCATTGTGTGCTTAATATGAAGCATTTACACAACAAACATGGATTACACACCTGCTTTTAAAAACGGGGCATAAGCGGACCACTGGTGCAGCAGTAGCACTACTACTTGTGACGCAGTGGCCGAGGTTCAGAAGCGAGCCCACGTCATCAGGGGGCAGCTTGGGGGGTGGGGTTCAGCGGGCAGGAGAACTGCTTACTCTGCTACGACACTGGGACGTGGGTGACCACAGGTGGCAGCACAGTGGAGCCGCAATGACTGGGCGAGCGCTTCCTGGCCAGGTCCACTTGTCCCTAGCCCACGGAAGCTCAGTAGAGGGAACCAGGGAAGAAAACACCTCCTTGTTTACAAGCAGCTTGACGCCACCTCTCCTTTGTAGGCTCCGCCACTGCTCATCAGGCCCCTGACTGCAATCCAGCTCTAACACCGCCTGGGCTTAGGGAATCCAGGAGGCGCCACCAAGGTGGGTGGGGGGCCGGGGGGAGAGCCTTGGGCACTGACTGGTCAGAAGGTAAGTCTCGGGGACAACGGGTGACGAGGCTGGGAGGAGAGAACGGCCAAAGTCAGCCAGGCAGGATGGCAGAAAGTGCAGTCAATTTAAAAACAGGAAGTAAATTACCTTTTCTTGCCAAAGTTTACCTGGGGGCTGGGTATGATAGCAAAATACTTCCTCCAAGTTCAAACTCTCATAAAAAAAAAAACTACTCATCTGAAACCTACCCCTGGAAAGCAGCACACGTCCATTCAACCAGCTAGCAATTTGAAAATTCAGTTAAATAAAGATTGGATGGCTTTCACAGTTATAAATATATAAATAAAGAAAAACATGTGCATTTTAGATCTTGCTATGCTCCTCCTGGGGGGAAACAACTGAGCAAATTGCTTGAAAGAAAACTTGGTGTCTAAAATGGGTAAAAAGAAAAGAAATTAGTTTGGAGGAAAGAAGTGCTATTTGTACTCCATGGGTTGTCTGGAAGAAAAATGACTAGATACCTTATTGTCTCCCAAAGGGAAGTTGTGCTTTCAAAACTTTAGGGAAGTGCTGTACCTTTTAATAAAGTGTGATATACAGCTGAATTATAGGCCAGTGAAGAAAAACGCTGCATTTAGAACACAAAACCTCAGATTGCTTTTAGATTAACAATATTAAATATATATATATATATATATATATATATATATATATATATATATACACACACACACACACACATATATACATATACATACATACATACATACACATATACACACACTCAGTTTTTTTTTTTATAGAAAATGAAGTCTGCAAAACAAACCACAGGAATCGATAATATAAAAGTGCTTGCAACAGTGACTGATGTTCAGGTCCGCCATGACCAAATATAACTCAAGTCTTAAAGCCCCTTCTAAGATCATTCAAGATTTGGTCATTCTGAACACATTATCTTTCTACCCCACGTGCTTACCTCTCACATACTGACTAGTCCATCTCAGCATCTACGAACATTAATGAGGCCCTTACAAATTTTCAAGCTAAATTTACAATTGCCTGGGATACTCGCACCCCTCTGAGAAAGACTAGGGTCAAAGGCGCACAGCTTCCTTGTATCTATGCTGCGTTGTTAAGACTGTCTTAAAGGGGCACTGTCAGCTTTACCCCCTCCGTTTTTGTTAACCTCCACGCAGTGTGCCTTTTGGCACACCTAGATAGTTAGCACTGCAGAATAACACCATGGACACAGAAATTCAGTACACATACCTGACTTATAAATATTTAGTGAAGTTCATCTTTCCCTCTGGCTGTCCATAACGCCGCTGACATCGGCATCGGTTTAAAAAGTGAATTGCAAGCCATGCAGGGCTCGGTTTTAATTTTAAATTACCAGGAGCAGTTCACGACAGATGTTTATATGGGCAGCATGTTATTAAAGCTGGCTTGGCATAAAATGCCACTTTGTGACCGCGCGCGGTCCTGGTGCGTGTCCTCAATGGGGTTATGCTTCCGGGGTCAGTGGAGTTTTGGACGACTTGAGGGAAGACGAGCTTGGCTAACTATTTATGTATCAGGTATTTGTGCTGAATTTCTAAGTCCATGGGGTTATTCTGCAGTGCTAATTACTTAGGTGTGTGCCAAAAGGCACACTGCACGGAGATTAACAAAAACGGAGGGGTAAGGTTGACAGTGCCCCTTTAAAGCAAGGGACTCAGTCTGGCACTATCATAAGGCCTCTCTGGCTCACCAGCAGACCTCACTAGGTGTAAGTCATTACATGATCCCTGCATCAAAGCCACTCAGCTTGCTAAAGCTGAGGAGTTTGTCGGTCATGGCTACAAAGGGCTTTTCCCAGTACACTTGCTGGTAAAAATAAAGAAGAAATGATAATAAAACTCTTGTTTCCTCCCTTTGGAATAATACCAACCATCCCTCCGAGTTTTACAAGGTCATCCATGCCATCTTTGAGCCTCCCCATCCAGTCCAAAGTCCCAGTCCTCAAAACTAGGGAGTAAGTCCATTACTGACCCTGCTAATGTCACCCATTTCTTCAATAATTTCTTTACCATTTGTGCCCTCTCATTTTTCTCTTTCCCTCTTCTCTACCTCCAGGCTCCATCCTTTCCCCTCCACCCTTCTGGTTTCTCTCTCCTGCAGCCACCATCACATCCCTTTTGGCCCTAAATCCTCACAAAGGTCACAGTCCTGATGTGCTAGACCTTATGCTTCTCAATCCATTAGCTTGTGCTGTGGCATCCCTGACCTCACGCTGCTCTCAGGGCTATTATTTCCCCTCTTGAAAATGGGTGATCCTTCATTCTCTGGCAACTACCTCTTTATAGAATTCCTGCCAGTTCTGGCCAGACTTCATGAACACAAGATCCTCTCTCAGTTCTTAATCTATCTGGACTCCTCCTCCTTTTTTTTTTAACCAGGAGAGAGACAGTAAGCTGAAAGCTTGTTTACAGGTGCGACCTAGAGCACAAGGAAATTAAGTGACTTGCTCGGGGTCACACAGTATGCAAGTGGGGGCTGTGGGATTCAAAGCCAGGTCTCCAAGTTTGCAGCTCAGAGCCTTAAACCACTGCACTATACTGCCTACCCCTTTCCAGTCTGGCTTCAGGAAGTGCCACTCAACAGCCTTCTTAGAGACTCACTGACACCATCCTAAAGGGAATGGATCGGGGCCAGATTACCTCATCCGTTTTTGTTGACCTGGCCAAAGCCTTTAACACTGTTGCCCACCCCTTACTCCTGAACAGACATATATGTGCTGGACTATTTGACCAAGTGGTTCAATGGGTCAGCTTATACCTGAAAGGCAGATCACTAAGTAGCCTACACAGGGGATTCCTCACCCTTCCATTCCATCAGATCAGGTGCCGCCCTTCCTCCAAAAGTTCTAGCCTTGTCTTGGCCCCATCTTGTTCTCAGTTTTCCTAAATAACCTCCCCAAAGCATGCATCTTCTCAAAATACACATATGTATGCAGAAAACACGTTTTTTTTTGCCTCAGGTTCATTTGCTTCTGATCTGGCTGTTCATTCACAGAAGGCTTTTACCAATATCCAACTCTGCATCTGTTTTAATTGGCTTACCCTCCCCACCAAACAAAAAAGAAAATACAGTTTCAGTGCAATTTGGTACCAGGCAGAAACTGGCCAAACTGCTCTCCACAGCAGTCTTCACAACCCACGAAGGTGCACAGGTAGAGGAGGCAACCTCCTTCAAGTACACTGGGGTTCAGCTGAATCATACCTTGACTTCTCTGGTCATACGGATGCCATCCATAAGCACCTCCATCCCAAAATGGGAGCGCTCTGCAGGAACAAAGCCTGTATCCCACGTGGCATGAGATCATGTTAAGATGATCGTTCAGTTTGTTTAAATACAGGGATGTAGTGTTCGGAGATGCACCAAAGCTCACCCTCACAAGGCTGCACTGCCCTTTTCAATCCTTACTTTGCACTTAACTGCACTGCCCTATACTCACCTTCGGTACCTTTATACCTCACTCCCTTTCCCATCTCAAGGGCAGAAGGCTTGCCTATTGTGCTTCATGTATCTGTAAATTTCTGGTTTGAAACTCTTCCCACCTATCTCAGCTCCTTAATGGCCTATACACATGCCTCATCAAACTCGCTCTGTAACGCAAGACACTCTCTCCCCCCCCCCCACTTGAAAATATCTGAGGGTCAATCTGCTTTTGCCTTCAGGTTTTCTGGACTCTGTATAACCTTTATTTATTGTTTACTTCATGAATATGCCTTTATTTTTCAGATGCCTTTGATTTTTAAAACCTCTTTCCTTCTGATGCCTTTTTCTTTTCTTTTTCTCTTATGATTTTGAAATCTCAAAAAGTATTTGCCAAAGGATATCATACAACAGTTTTCTGAAACTTTTGCTAACATGACTTTTTGACTGGGAGTTTTTCTAGCTCTTTCTCCACAAGGCCCTTATTGTTTTTAAGCATTTATTTCACACTATTTACACTTCTATATTTGACCTGATTAAACTACAGGAGTGGTCGGATGTATGGCAGCTGGGGTTTAATGGCAAAAAGTGCAAGGTATTGCACTTCGGGGCTAATAACCAGGGGAGGAGCTACCAGCTTGGGGGGGTACAGCTGGAATGCACCGAGGAAGAAAAGGATCTAGGGGTTATTATAATGGGGAGTAGGAACAACTCAGCGCAGTGCACGAAGGCAGCAGCCAAAGCCAACAGGATGCTGGGGTGCATAGCAAGGGAAATCTCCTCCAGAAACAGTGAGGTGGTCCTGCCCCTATACAGGTCAGGCAGCACCTCAAATACTGCGTGCAGTACTAGCGCCCATTCCCGAAAAAGGACATCAGACTGTTGGAGGGTGCACAGTGGAGGGCGACAAAGATGATCCAGGGATTAAAGGGATTCTCCTATGAGGAGAGGCTGTGCGAGCTGACCTTGCATTCCCTGGAGGACAGGAGGGATGGGGGGGACATGACTGAAACCTTTAAATACTTAAAGGGGATTAACAAGACTAGAACAGAAGGGATTTTCCAGATTAGAAGGGGAGGGCACCAGCTGCGATTGGAAGGGGAAGATTCAGGAGGGAAGACAGGAGACATTATTTCACAGAGAGGGTGGTGTATAAGTGGAATACTCTGTAGCATGGTAGGCGGCTTTAGAAGAGGGATGGGACAGAGTGGAGGGGTTAATTATGAAAGGGGAAGGGGTGGGTGGGGGCAGCTGCAAATGGGGGCTAGCAGCAGAATCGAGCAGACTGATAGATCATGAGGCCTGTTTCTGCTGCCGTTTTCGTATGTTTGTATGACTGTTACTGAGGCATGTTCCCTTTCACAAACTGTACATTTACCACTTGTCTTGATGTGCTGCTGACATCACCTGATGAAGACCTTGGCAGTTGAACTACCAGGGCTCTAGTCAGTGGCTTTTTGCTCAATGTGTTCACCAACAAACTGGTCACTTTTTTGCACAAATAGAAATCTGCTTGTGTTTTAAAGTTCCCTTGAGTGTAACTCTCTTGTTTGTGGCTCTTTCTTTGGGATTAGCTGTCTATGGCTGCACTGGTCATATCTCTCTAGGATACGCTGCTACCTTGCTTTAGTTCCCTGAATCTGGACTAGCTTCCCATTCTTATCTGTTCCGCTCCTTCCAGTTTTAATCAAAGTCTTTTGCAATGAGCATACAACCCATGTCTGCAATGGTTTTGAACAGTTTCCATTTCTGTACTCTTCAGTCCACTGCTTTGCACTTTGCACAGTACACATTGATGTATACTTACATGGTTGGGCCCTTGTCCCCACTGAAAAAGCCTTCAGCTATTTTGCCATATATGATAGTAGCCAATTAGCATATATGACACTAAAACCCAATTAGCCAATCAGCATACATGACACCAACACCATCCATAACTGATGGTAATCAAGTAACATTAAGTAATTACAACATGCTATAACATTGTAATTAACACTCTATTACAAGTGTGGACAATATATACATGTTATTACAGAACTATTAACATGTGTAACAACCACCTGAATAACAAATTCAACAGTCTACTAACCACATTACAGCCCTAACAGCCTCTCCAACTACAGCCCCTGGAAAGAAAGCCCCCACAAATCAATATGAATCACTTTTACTGCTCCCTCCATATCACTTGCCAAACTAATAGCCACACATACAAATTAAAGTAAAACCGTATAAAACAAAAGCATCCTGAAACACGAAACATTTCACATGATGTGCCCCATTTCCCTGTGTAAAACAGGCCTACTGAAACACTCAAACATTTCACCTGCTTCCTTCCACGATGCAGTCTTCAAACATACTAAAGGAAAAAACAATTCAACCAGCCTTCCTTATATACCATAGAGTTCAATATATAGACAGAGGCTAGAGCGTGGACTCCAAAGGCTCAGTTGAAGTCACGCGTTTGTCATACTACGGGAGGGTTGAGGTGCCGGCAGATAGCAGGAACCCTTCTTGAAACTTAGACTGCGGCACCAGCACACTGTTATGACAGCAATCGAATAATGCACTGCTTATAAAAGCAAGGGACAAATGAGCATACCTTGTTTTTGTCACCACAATGTGTGTCTGCTTTATTATTGCCCTGCAGTCAGTGGTGCTTCTTACCTAACTGGATCAACAAACTGCTGTCAGAACAGTGTGCTGGTGTTGCTATCCAAGTTTCAAGAAGGGCACCTGCTATCTGCCGACACCTCAATCCTCCCCTAATATGGCGGACGCGCGGCTTCAACTGAGCCACTGGAGTCCACACTCTAGCCTCTCTCTATATAACGAACTCTATGTTATATACCAAGCCACTGCACTATGGAAACCTTAAAGGGACAAAACTATACAGAACTTCAAATGCCTTACAATACAGAGCAATACTCCCTCCCCCTCATGACCCTCATCCCCCCCCTCTCCACTCCCCCGTCCCCTGTTACAGTTTTGAGAACTCCTACTAGTAACCCCCCCTTTCACCCACTCTTTTCTCTCCCGTCCTCGTGTTAGCTACTGCCTACCCCTCCTCGTCACAAGTTACTGCTGTCACTCTCGCTAGTACCCCTCCCCTTCCTCTAACCTTATCCTTTCTCTCCCAACCTCATGCTATTGCTACTGCCTCTCCCACCCTAACCTCAGCCCTACCTGCCCCTACCCTCTCCTCTTTGCTGGCACTATTACCTCGCCTATTCTTACCCCACCCCCCTGCCTACTCACTTCTAACATTCCCCTCTAACAACCCCTACCCTACTCCTCTTTTTCTGTCGCTATTATCTCTACTTAACCCCTGCCTACTACTTCCTATATCACCCCAAACAAAGCACATCACCCCCCCAACAACACCTACCTCCAGCTGCTTTTTACCCACCATCTGTTTTTGTTAATACCCTTCCGGCCTGCTCTATTTTGCCTTGATTTGTATTCACTACTATTTATTTAGAATACATTGACATGTCTGTTTCAAACTGCCTTAATAGTATTTATTGTTTCCTATCAAATGTTTTTGAATATATTGAAATGACTGGTTCTAACTGAGGTAATTGTATTCATTTTTATCTAATGTTTGTCTAATTTTGTATTGTATGCCTTTATGTCAACCTACTGATGTGGAACCTTTATAAATAAGCCGCTGTCTCAAAGGTATTGTAATCCGAAATTGAAAATAAATAAATAAACAAACACTAGCGGGAACACTAGAGAACTACGGAAACATTCTAACTTAAGCAAAAACATTAAACAAGCTACACAAACAAACCAGGACATTTTCTCTTCAAGCAAAACCTACCAACCTAATGTTATAAAAAAGGATGGCAAAATCCTAGGTGAGGAAATAATACCACTGAGTAGCTGAACAAGTTCATAAAAACCATGCACCCTTTGGGTACATAGCTTTATGGCTTGTTCAATCCCTCAACAGTATTATTTCCTCATATACAACACTTTGTCATTTATTGTCTCTTTATCTATATCTATCTCTCTCTCTATATATATATAGATGGGATACATGATGGGCATGAGTGTGATATGGCAAATATTGTCACTCCTTCAGAGTGAGCTCTGGATATCTTATGAGTGCCAAAGGCACGGGTGAGATATTCAGAGCTCACGATACAGGAGTGACAATATTCGCCATAGCATACGATCTGCACATCATGTATTCGACATATACAATAGTGCTAGGAGTTTCGGAAGTATTGTTATTTTGTCTTGTGTTCTGTTCCTGTTTATGTGTTTGCTCAATCTGTGTGTGAGTTTTTCTGAATGGGCTGGCAGTGTTACAAACCCTGGGAAACAGATGAGTGTGTTTTGCAATGCTAAGTGAGTTAGCTTTAGGTAGGAGTGAGAAAGACTTTTGTGAAGCTGTATTCTTTAGAAGTCTAGCTGCAGTCAAGCTGAGAGTATCACAGTAATGGTAACTGGCTGAGAGTCAGAGTGTGAGGAACAGCTGAGCATTTTCAGTGTTAACTGAGTTAGCTGTAGGCAACAGTGAGGAACAGACTGTTCTGTGAAGCTGTGCTCTTCAGAATTCTGGCTGCAATCAAGCTGAGAGTATCACAGTAATGAACTGGAAGTTAGAGAGTGGGGAATAGGTGAGAGTGTTTTGCAATGCTAACTGTGTTAGCTGCAGGCAGCAGTGAAACCTCTCATGTAGTTCTGTATTTGTGTCTATGGTAAGAGCACAGGTGTTTCTTGTATGCTGAGGGGAAAGCTGCCTAGAGCGATATTGGCGACCTTTGTGTGTAAATGGTTGATATCGTCACTGTAGAGCAGATGGTAAAAATAATCACACTGCAGTAGATGATGCCCTGTTTTATCTCACTCATTTATCACTCACCCCATTGTATAAATATATAAGGTACTATGTTTATCTCATTGCTGTCATGTTTCTTTGCACTCCCATGATTGTACTGACTGTATATACTGACTTGTACTACTGTTCTCTTGTTAACGTACTGTAACTATATTGTATTATTGTCTTGTACGGTTTCCCTCTCCCTAGGACAAATCAAGAAAAAATGCCATTTCCAGCTCAGAATGCCTTTCCTGGTACAACTTTGGACATTAATAAATATGCTGCTAACACAGTCCCAGGTTTCAATTCCCAGAGGACCTTCAGTCAAAATATAGGGGATATCAGATGGCTGCGAAGAGTTCAGAGAAGGGCAACCAGGAATGTTACTAGGATAAAGGGACTGAATTATGAAAAACGACTACTGAACCTAGGGTTATATACCCTGGAATATCGTTGACTGAGAGGCGACTTATGTCTAGTATACTCTGCCTTTCAGAACAGAGAGCTCTGGGGATGCCTCAGATTATAATCCAGGGTTAGTATTAGAAAAAATATGACTATCAGTTAAAAGGTGAAAACTAGAAAACAAATGAGAGGGGCCTGGATAAACCAGCAAGTGTTGCCAAGTGGAATGGACTACCTTATGAGGTGGTGTCAAGTAAATGTGATACTTTTAAAAAAAGGATTAGATATGTACATGGGTAGTGCTACCGTTCATTAAATATGGAGAGTCTATTTGGCGCAAGCTACTGACTCGAATCCAAACCTATGAAAACAATCCCCAAGCAGTCCACAAAATCTTTTGGAGATGTAAGGTTGGTTGGGTTAATTTCTTCAAACTACAGCCCACGTTGTCAAAAATATATTGCAAATTAAAGCAGAGGATTCAACAGCCTGAATACTACTACCCACCTAGAATGAACATTCATCACGCCAACAATGCAGCACCCTTTTCCACTCCCACTATATAAATAAATTTAAAAAGCAGAACACTTTCTGCTACCTATCCATTAAGAACTTTCCTCAAGCAAACATTTCAGCAGCCATTTCCAATTCTACTATATAAAAACATTTCAAACAGAATTCCTTCAAGTTGGCCACAGAAAGTGGTACCAGTGGAATACGGGGCACTGCTCTTTCAGGAGGCTGGTACCAACCAAGGGAGGACGACTCAGCACAAGTATCCCCATCTGCAAGTAAGTGCCCTAAGCAGAGAACATGTGCCATATTTTTCTAGCTGCCTTTAGATCAAGTCAGTATTTGGCAACACACTGGTCCCTTGTTTGATGGCACAAGAAAAGCCTCAAAGGATAAGCTGTCTGATGCACTGCATTATGCTTTTGAAACGTTATGGTAGTAGCTTATCTACAAATAAAACACAAGAAAAAGCAGCCAACATTCTGTACAAGAGTATGCTCATTTTTATTTTATTTTTTTATTCCAGGCAGCACAGCTGAGATGCAAAAGCTAATTTCCAGTTGGGTCCTGCTTCAATCCATTTCTACCGCTGGGTGAACTGGGAGGTTAAGGGACTTTTCAAAGGTCACGCAATGAGTACTGGCCTAGCATGGGTTGAATCGGTGATCTGCTGGTTTCCAAGTTGGTGCTCTAACCACTAGACCACTTTGCCTGTATCCAAATTTGGTGATGAATCTAAAGCAGAGGCAGCCTTCTCTGTAGGAGTTTGATCAAGCTTGGTGGTTATTCTAAGGCTCTACTCACACTACAGAACTATATTTGAAAGCACTTTTCAAAACCAGTTTAGGTAAACCATTTCAGTGCATCCACACTATGCAGTAACCATTCTTGATAACAGTTTAGTGGGTCCACACTGCTGGTGGTAAACCAGTTCTCCCTATAACCACTTCATATTAATTCCAACACAAAGAACTGTGCATGCCTATTCACCCTGTAACTAGAACGGTTTTAGTTAAGCCATTAAAGTTTAAACCATGGGGCTGGCTCCATGGTGCCAAGCAAAGGGGTTCGCTCGGCACGCTGGCAACCCAGGTTCGCACCCCGAGCCTGGGTACCAGGAGCCGAGACCAGCAGGGAGGGGTATCATAAGCGTCTACTGGACGCTTCCCTCCTGGGGAGGGGTTTGCCTGGGTTCCTGTGGGAAGATTGGTGGCGCACTTGAGGAACGTGATGCCTCGACATGCCCCCGGATGCCCCCGCCCCACGCTTGCACAAGGCCAAGAACTATGCGGGCGGGACACAGAAAAAACAGAAAAAGCACACCCTGACCAACCAGATAACGGGTACCTGGCTCCTGCCACTTGAAGCGCCCGAGTCATCCCGGAACCAGCCCGCAGCTCCTGGATTGCGTGCTGCTGACCGCCAGGCCCTTCCCCTTTGGAAGAGAGGGACCATCCCAGCAGAGGGATATGCCAGGGTATCCAGGTAAGGCTGCATTTAGAGCAGGTAGTGGTGGCAGGCATCGGAGGGCGGTAGGGTAGGCGCTGGCACTCTGAGGGAGTGGCCAGTCAGGACGTTGAGGGAGGAGCATAAAAAATTTTTAAACCATTTTTACCTCTGTTCAGATTCGTGCATGAAACCGTGCTTGCTCTAAGAAGTTTTTAAAAATGGTTTTAAGAACAGGTACCTAGCAGGGTTTAAAAACATTTTTGTTTTTTAAGGCTTGTAATCTGGATGCAAACAGTGCTGGGTGGGATTTAAAATGTTTTCAAGCCCTTAAACCGTTTTAAGATCCACAGTGTGTACAGGGCCTAAAGTAGGGACAGCGTTCTCCATAGGAGGTTGATTTACCTCAGTATTAAGTCCAAAGACCAAAAGACCAGCCTTGTCTGCAGGAGTTTATTAAACTTGGTAAACAAATAGTGTAGTTGCCGTATTGGTCCTTGTAAGAACAGATCCAGATGCAAATAATGTGATACCTTTTACTGTACCAACATAGATGTTACAACAAAAGATCAAAGTGCTCTAGCTTTCGAACCAACCAGGTCCTTCTTCAGAAGCTTTAAACTTGGTAGTTAGTCCAAAGGCAGGACATATCCACAGGAATTGGCTCAAGGTCAATGGTAAGCCTACAGCAGGAAAAGCCTTCTCTGCGGGACATCCTAAGCGTTGCAAGGCAGTCCACAAATATAGTGTGAAAGGCATGGGGCTGGGGCTGGAAGGGGCCTAAGGGTTTAGTCTTAACAGTTTTCCACCCCTGAAAAGCTTGGTTGAATACTAGGGACAGACACAATAGCCACAGGTAATGAAAATCAAATGCAGACAAATACTGTGGCTAAACCTTTTTGTCCCCTAGTGATCACGATAGGGCATCCAACAGCAACTTAACTTAAGTAGCCCCCATAATATGTGCTCCGGCTATTGTCAAATGAATAACACACATCTTCAACTGCTCCCTACGAACAGGTATGGTCCCACCTGCCTGGAAGAGGGAGGTTGTGATATCCCCGCACAAAGGAGATGGCCCCTTAAAAATGGGCGATTACTGCCCTATATTGCTACCTCCCACTCTTTCTCTTAAAGGGGCACTGTCAGCTTTGCTACTCGTTTTTTCGTCTGCTTGCTTGAGTCTGACTCTGTGCACCTATATATGACTTTATTCCCAAATAAACTCCCCATGTATGCCATAACTGTGATCGCTTACCACATTTTTCAATTTTTTGGACATTTCTTCATTTCAGTGGCTGACAGAAAAACCCTAGTCCCCCGGAAGCAGTGGTATGCCGAGAGTGTGCCTGTGATACAGAATGTCGGCATTAACAATTTTTTACATGCCCACACTAAAGAGTTACTTGCAGCATGTTTTACAGTATACTGAATTAAAGTTACTGTTTTTCCTAAGTAAAACAGAGCGCTGGTAGTGCAAAATCCTGCACCTGCGCGAATGTGGACCACTCCAGATGCCGAAATTCCATGCATGCACAATAAGCGGGACAGAACACCAGATCCCGTGCATGCGCAGGAGAGGCCTACATTCACGCAGGCGCGAGATTTCGGTGGCAGTGTTTAAATGCTTTTGTTGGCACTACCAGCGCTTGGTTTTACTTAAAACAAAGCAACTTCAATTCAATATACGAGGATGAGGTATTTTCAGTCGGCTGCTGGACTGTAGAAACATCCAAAATTAGAAAAATCTGGTTTTGTGGCACATATGGGGAGTTTATCTGGGGAATAAGTCATATATAGGTTCACAGAGCACACTTACGCAAGCAGACGGAAAAACGAGGAGCAAAGCTGACAGCGCCCCTTTAAGTTCTTGAATGACTTGATCAGCAGACATCTGACTTTATTTATTTTCGGTAACTAGTCTCTCCCCCCCCAATCAGACAAATGAGTTTTCTTTTCTAGAACTAACTTCCTCTCCATCCAGCTTCTGAGTTGTACATTTCACCACCACCTCCGTAATCTGAGGAAAGAAAGCTACTTAACGCAAGTCTTGATCTTCTAGAGTATCTGTTCCACAGAGTCACACTCTTTGGTCTCGATGCTGGAGGCACTGGCACTGGCACCAAGTGGGAGAAATCTTTTGAGAGCAGGGAGACCGCCATGCAGCACAATTGAGTGTGCTGGCATGGTACTGTATATAAAGTGCACCTGTCCTTTTTGCCAAGCCTAGAAAGCGTCTTGTCCACTGTGCCTCCTTTTATCTCCAAATTTTGGTTTGGCTCCCTCCCATCATACCTTGCTTCTCTCCTCTCTTTACCCCCTCCTACCTCTTACTCCTTTTGCAACACTTTTTTTCACTCTCCTGCTCTCCCACCAATGACATTTACTGCTGGCCAAGCAGCCTTCTTGTTCCACTTCCCTTAAACTTTGGGGCTCTCTCCCCCTTCCCATTCTCAAATTTCTCCTCCGTGATTTCTTTATTCGCTCCTACAGTTGCTTCGGATATTGGGGTGGACTTTTGTCACCTGCCTTCCATCCCACGCCGACAGTAGCACAGCCTCTCCCTACCTCCCTGGTCCTCATATTATTGTTTTGTCATTCACTGTTTAATGTTCTTTTTCCTGTTCCACAATTTTCTGTATGGCAATTTTATTCTTGGACAGTTTCTTGTAATTTGTATATTTTGTTATACTTATTTCCATATTATATTATTTTTATACACTGCACTTTCTGTCTCTTCTGTTCATTTCTACCTCCCCTAGGAGGGATCTGGAAATGAGTTAATATCAGCTCAGTATGATTTTCCTGGTAAACCTTTTGAATAAACAAAAATCCTAACTGCTTTTGCTGCCAGTGAACAACCAGGCTCTCTTTAGATTTATCTACAAGAGTAACTAAAGTAATTATACCATATTTCTTTGAATATTTCCTCCGAAAGAAGCGCAGCTTCTATTAACAGACAGCTGTTTTCAGCTTCGGCTTCTATTCGAGGGCGACTAGTATTAGAGGTTGGCTTCTATTTAAATCACAAAAAATAGCCGCCCTGCTACCAAAATAGATTCTGCACACACCGATGCAGACAAATTTGTAAGACTAAGTTCATACAAAGGAAACCAAAGCAAATAGCATGTACAGAGGTTAAGTAACCAACACAGGCCATTTCCAGTGCTATGTTAGTCTTGTTAAACTTGTTACAAATGGTCTTATCTGTGTCACAGCATGCCTTACTAGAAATTTCAACTGATTCCAGTCTCCCTCCCTGTATCTCAATTACTAGCCAGTCATCAGCTCTGTCAGCAAATTGTATGCTGGATGAAAACAAGCAAAAAACAAATACAGGAACACAAGATTTCTAATGCTAACCCTCACAGTAGTTCGATCAGAGTTACCGCTATCAGCAGCTCCTCCAAACTCAGACTAACATAGAAACATAGAAGTTGATTACAGATAAGGACTGCAAGGTCCATCCAGTCTGCTCATTTCTTTTTCTACCTTATAAGTGTGCCATCGGCCTTTGCTTTGTCAACGGCCTATTTATACTCATCTGTATTGCTCCCTTATGCCTATCCCATGCCTGTTTGAAACCCTGCACTGTATTCATAGCCACCACTTACTGAGGTAGACCGTTCCATGCATCCACCACCCTTTCTGTGAAAAAGAACTTCCTCACATTACCCCTTAATCGGCCTCCCTCTAATCTCATGCTGTGTCATCTTGTCCTGCTATTTTTCTTATATTGAAACATGTAAGACTCTTTCACCTTGTTAATGCCCTTAAGGTGTTTGAATGTTTTGATCATATCACCTCTCTCCCTCCTTTGCTCTAGGGTATATATATACTGAGCTCCATTAATCTGTCCTCATATGTTTTCTAATGCAGTCCCTGCACCATTTTGGTTGCCCTTCTCTGGACTGCCTCAATTTGGTTAATGTCCTTGTGAAGGTGTGGCCTCCAGTACTGCACACAGTACTCCAGATGGGGCCTAACCAGCATCTTGTGAAGAGGGATTATTACCTCCTCTTCCGACTTGTGATACCCCTACTAACATCCCCCTAGCCACACCTACTACTTTAGTGGTCTGCTTGGCTGATTTCAGGTCATCAGTGATGGTGATGCCCAAAACTCTTTCTTCCCTTGTGACTGCCAGCAACTCCCCTCCCAGCATATAGGTGGCTTCAGGGTTTCTCTTCCCTATGTGCATGATCTTGCACTTCTTTGCATTAAACCCCAGTTGCCACTCTTCCGATCATTTTGCTAGTTTATCCAGAGCTCTTCTCATTCTACTACCAACATTTCTACTACCAACACATTCGACTACCAACACTTGAACTAGATCATGTAGAGCACTCAATTACTGTTGGGTCACTACTCCATAAACTGTCTGCCATGCAGTTTCAGCTCAGCGACTGATGGTGCTTCTCCACTTGCTCTCTATTTTGGCTCACAGTAAGTCACTAATTCTTTAGTCTCTGTTTGCTAACTGCTTCAGGGAAGGCATGCATAGGAGTTGCACAAATTACAAGCACAGTACATCGACCACCAATCACACCGCGAATACCCATTACAAGACTCGGCTTGTAACAGAGAGCAGCTTCTATTATAAGACTGCTTTCTCAGTATAGCTTGTAATTGAGGATGGCTTCTAATCAAGGAAATGCAGTATTCATCATATCATATTTTTTTTTTCTAACTGTGGATTCCTTCATGCCATAAAAAAAGCAATAAAAAGCAGGACGGGCATAGGATGTAGCCCGATGACCTTGCATCCCGAGGTATAATTATAATCCCTCAAAGGCAGAATCCTGTGCCTTAAGGAGAAGAAGCAGAAGACACCATTTGTGTCACAGAGTGTACTAATAAATAGTGTCCAACAGTCAGCCCAGTCATGCCAAGGGCTAAGGCCTGTACACCACACTCCGCATGGTGCTAGAGACCAGGGTTTGGATGCGGACTTGGGTTGTTGTGGGGGGGGGGAGGTCAGATGGGGCGGGAGGACACAGAGCATCTGGAGGACTGCTCTCCTCTCCCAGCAAGGGAGGGTTACAGTGCCTTCCATTTGCCTGGCCCCTAGCATTGACTGGGGGTAAGGCAGCTGGAACTGTTCAGACACAGAGGAGTGATGGATGCTGGTGTCCCACTTATTGGAAGCGTGCGTGACAGCGTCTCGGCAGCATTGCACACTCTCTCCTCGAGGGGCCAAGAAAGCAGAAAATGGTGGTCTCCCCAACTGGCCACCAACATCCAGCCGCCCAGCAGACCTGCACTCAGTGAACACCCAGGCCACGCCGCTTTGCATGAAGGTAAGCCCTGGAGGGAAATCTGGGTGGTGGGGCTTGGGTGGATGGCATCCTGTGGGCTGCTTGAGGCCAGGGGGAGAAACAGCACTAACTGCAAAAAAAAAAAAGAAGAAGAAGAAGAATGTCTAGCAAACTCGGCTCTATCAAGAGAAAAGAAGGGTTGCCAAAACCTGGAATACTAAAAGAAAAACTTGTGGAGTTATTGCTTCACTTCCTACCAATACCAAATTAAATATTTATCAACTGTCAGCTAGGTTAAAACTTTATAGCAAACAAGACTGCCTCTGACTACATGCATGGGGGAGGGAGGGAGGATGAGCGCTGCTTTATAGAGAAGATACTCTAGAAGATCACGCGTTTCAGTATGTAACTTTCTTATCTTTCTGGAGTCAATCTGCTCCATCAAGATTGAGTCTCTGGTCGAGTGACAAACAGTGCTCAGCCCAATGAGAATAAGAATGGAAGAAGTGCTGACTGCAGGTTGACTGGAAAAGATGAGCAGCGGGAAGGCCAGCTCTTTAAAAGACGGGGAGGACTACTCAAGGCTCAGGAGCCTTGGGTGACCTCAACAGACTGGCTCTTAAGGTGATATCAAGCATTACTCCAACGGGGGGAGAGTCATACGAGGCGAAGGAGGAGAGTACTGGCGTGTTCTAGGAGAAGTCAAGATCCTTGCTACCCTGGTTTGAAGAATTTCTTATGACTAAAGGCGGCACTGAGATACTTTCTCCTTGTCAAGGGGCCTAGCCATGCATGCCTACAGATGCAGACTGCTATGCCATTGAATGTTTGGTCATATTAAGAGGCATCATATGCTAAGCAGACCAGCTACAGTATCTGTTCAGATTTTGTTGCAAAGGTCCTAAAAGGAGCTCAAGAAGCCTAGCATGAATGCAGTCCCAGAGATGCAGTTGACAATCAGCAACATGGATTTGGTACCCGCTACTTGCGAGCTTACCATGACGCTGACAAAATCTTTCCTGCCAAATGCATCCAGTTTTCTGGAACCCAGCATGGGCAGCATAGGTCATGAGATGGGGGATATGACAGCTCCGGCAGAAGTTGTGAATTTTATGATGCCGATGTGGACATGAGATGAGTAGGCTGGATCTGAAGTCATAGTAATATAGCAAAACTTCATTCATAAAGGTACTGCTGGGGTGGTAAGAAAAGGTTGCTCACCTGTAACAGTTGTTCTAGGAGTGGTGTATGTATGTTCATCCACACTTACTGGCATGTCACCTTCCACTTTATATCTTGCTGGAAGTCTTCAAACTGGCTCCTCCCACCCACCCGTGTGGTATATACCTCAGCTCCACCCCATGATGCCAGATCTTAGCCTGCTGGAAGCAAGGTTGTGTGCGTCTGCAGCCGGGGAGGTCGGGTGAGTCTGTGTGGATGAACAACATATACCACTCCTAGAACTACTGTTACAGGTGAGTAACCTGTTCTTCTAGGATCGTGAATATGTTGTTCATCCACACTTATTGGCAGACTCCTAGCAGTTCTCCGGGAGAAGGGAGGCAAGGCGCACACCCCCTACTTAGGGAGCAGAGATTGGAGAACTGAGATCCCAAAACCAGCATTCCAGCGTGACTCAAGGTCGATGTGGTAGTGGGTAATAAAGATGTTTGCTGACTTCCAGGTAGCAGCCCGGCAGATTTCCTGGATAGGGATGTCCCTGGAAGCAGCCACCGATGCAGCAGTATGGCGGGTAGAATAAGCTCTTATCCCTCTGGGAGGCTCCTTGCCCGCCAACTCATAGTACAGACCTATGCATGATGAAATTCATCTTGCTATGGTCCGTTTGGCTGCAGGTCTGCCGGAAGCAGCTTCAGCGTAGGTGACAAACAGCTGGCGAACCTCTCCCCAAATTTCCGCCATCCTCTCCTTACAATAGGAAAGAGCACATCTCAGGTCCAAAGTATGAAGCCTGTACTCGGTGTCCGAGGTGTAATTAGGGCAGTATACCGGCCGAGTCAACACCTGATTAAGGTGAAACTCTGACACCGCCTTCGAAAGGAATTTCGGGTTGGGACGCAGGACAACTTGGTCTCTGTGGAAGACCAGATAAGAGGAGTCCACCAAAAGCATCTGGAGCTCCCCTGTCCTCCTGGCTGATGTGATAGCCACTAGGAAGGCCATCTTCCACGACAGGTGTGACAGGGCACACTTGTGCATCGGTTCGAATGGCTTGCCCATGAGCTTTGCCAAAACCAGCAACAGATCCCACGGAGGTGGAGGTTCACGCACCAGAGGGGATATGTGATCCAGGCCTTTGAAAAAGCACCCGACCACTGTCTCCTGTGCCAATGTCATCTGACTGACCCACGCCCAGTAAACAGAAATGGCTGCTAGGTGCATCCTAAGGGTCAAAGACCATAGACCCCCTTTGGAAAGAGACCAAAGACAGTCGAGAATGTTAGCCACAGAACAGGATAAATGGTCCAGACTCTTACCCTGACATCAAATGAAAAATCTTTTCCATTTGAAGGCATAACATTTCCTGGTCGATTCCTTTCTAGATGCCTCCATCACGGTGTAGACATCTTCGGAAAGACCCAATGCCTGGAACTCTAGCTGCTCAGGTACCAGGCTGTGAGGTGCAGGGAATGAAGGTCCGGATGGGATACCTTCCTCTGGTTCAGCAATATCAGGTCCGGGCGTATACAAAACCGCTCCGGATGCCTGCAGCTGAGGCTGAGGAGATCTGGGTACCAGAACTGGCGCGAACAGTCTCCGGTTACGAGAATAACCTTCGCCTTGTCCCTCCTCACCTTGAGTAACACCTTGTGGATCAAGGGAAATGGAGGGAAGGTGTAGAAGAGGCCTGGGGTCCATGGCCTCAAGAAGACATCTCCCTGCAGCGAGCCCTCCGGAGGGGGGCGGGCATGAAACAGCCTCAGCTTGATGTTTTCCCTTGAGGCAAACAGGTCCCCTATCAGTTTGCCCCAACGGGAGAATAGGCTGTAAGCTACCTCTGGATGGAGAGACCACTCGGGGGATGTCTGGCCTATGTGGCTGAGAGCATCCGCCAGCTGGTTCGAGGCTCCTGCCACATGGACGTCTAGGAGATCTGCCTCCAACCAGTTTACAAGGGTCCAGATGTGGAGCACCTCCTTGCACAGCAGATGGGAGTACATGCCACCCTGCTTGTTGAGGTAGTACACGGTCATGGTATTGTCCATCTGGACTTGAACCACTTGACCCCAGAGCTGAGGAGCGAAAGCTGACTGCACCAGTCTGACTGCTCTGAGCTCCAACAGGTTGATGTGGCGTCCGGACTCCTCGGGGGTCCAGAACCCATGGCCTTGTTGTCCCCCATGTGAGCTCCCTAGCCCATGAGAGAGGCATCGGTCCTAAGGACGACCGTTGGCTCAGGGCGGACAAACGGGATCCCTTCGTGCAACCGGTCTGGGACGGTCCAACATTGGACAGTGTCCCACATCTTCTGGGTTACAGTGATCAGTTGGTCGAAATGACCATATTACTGAGTCCACTGGGTGGCCAACTCCCATTAGAGGGAGTGCATAAGCCACCGGGCCCAATGGACCACCAAGGTGCACGCCGACACGTAACCCAGATAGTGCAAAAAGTCCCGGGCAGGGCGCATACTAAAGGAACGATTGGGGGTGTACTTGGTACTAAAGGAATGATTAAGGGTGTACTTGGAGGAGGTGGGAGGTCTGGATAGTCGACAACATGGGTCTGTGCCAGGTAGATCATGTCAAACCAATCTTGTGGAGTTCTATGAATGGGTAACATCAGAACTGGACAGGGGGAAAGCCTGTGGATATATTATTCTTGGATCTCAGCAAGGCATTTGACTCTGTCCCCCACAATGGCCTGGTGGAGAAACTGACGGGGTTGGGAGTAGGCCCTTTGAGGGTCAAATGGATTGAAAATGGGCTAGCTGGACGCACCCAGAGAGCAGTGGTCAGTGGGGAGCTTTCGAACCCTAGAGAGGTCGGTAGTGGGGTACTGCAGGGCTCGGTCCTGGGTCCGATCCTGTTTAATGCATACATATCGGACATCAGGGAGGGTATAGTGTGAAATGAGTCTCTTCGCTGATGACTCCAAGATGGGAGCAGTAGTTGAGGGGGAAGAGCGGAGGTCGGCCCTGCAAGGGGACCTGGACACCCTGAAAAGCTGGGCTCACACATGGAAATTAAATTTCAATATCATCAAGTGCAAGGTGTTACATCTTGGGTAGGGAAACCCTAAACACAGGTACACCCTGGGAGGGGAGGCGCTGGAGGCCTCAACAGGGGAAAAAGGCCTAGGGGTCATGGTGAATGCATGTATGAATAACTCTGAGCAGTGCAGGAGAGCGGCTAGCAAGGCAAACAGGATGTTGGGATGCATCATAAGGGGAATCACCTCTAAGAGCAGGGAACTGATTCTGCTGCTGTACAATGGACTGGTTAGACCACACCTTGAGTACTGTGTACAGTACTGGAGACCACACTTGTAGAGGGACATACAGCTCCTGGAGAGGGTACAGAGGAGGGCAACTAAGATGATACGAGGGCTAGGGGATTTGACGTATGAGGACAGAGTTGAGGAGCTCTGCCTGTTTTCATTGGAGGAGAGGAGAAACGGGGGGACATGATTGAGGTCTTCAAGTACTTCAAGGGAATAAATAGGGTAAACATGGAGGGGATCTTTAGACTAAAGCAGAGAGGTATCACTAGAGGGCATGGTTTGACGTTGGAAGGTGGAAGGGTGGGGGGAGGAGGTTTTTCACTGAGAGGGTGGTGGACCCTTGGCATGCGCTGCCTGGCGAACTGGTTCAGAGATCCACAGTGAAGAGCTTCAAGAGAGGGTGGGACACACACACAGAAAGTGGATGTTTCAGATGATGGCCTGGCCCAGGGGGGTGGGGATGGATGATAGGGGTTTCTGGAACACAAGGGGGGGGCCTCGGCCCAACTAGGGATCCGAGGTTCGAGCAGACTCGATAGACCATAAGGACTAATCTGCTGGCAATTAGTATGTTAGTATACGCCCAACCAGAAATGATGGGGCAAAGGAGGCGAGAACTTCCACCCTGTCCACCGGGAGCCGAGCTCTGGCTTGACAAGAGTCGAGATCTGCCCCGATGAAGCCCATCACCTGAGAAGGCATGAGTTCAGACTTGGCCTCGTTTATCAAGAGGCTGAGTTGGGAGCAGGTCTGGAGGGCCAGATCCCTGGACTTCATCTCCTGTTGGGTGGAACCTGCCAAGAGCCAATCATCGAGATAAGGGCAGATTCCAACTCCTCAACACCGAAGATGGGCCGCCACCACTGCAATGCATTTGGTGAAGACCCGTGGGGCCGATAACAGGCCAAATGGCATGGCTCGGAACTCGTACAGGGTCCCTTCATCCCAGAGGCAAAGGAACCGCTGATGGGACAGACGGATTGGGATGTGAAAGAACGCGTCCTGTAGATCCAGTGAACCGAACCACATGTTTCACTCCAGGGATGGTATGATCTGGTTCAGAGTGACCATCTGAAAGGTGCGAGACCTGAGATGTTGATTCAGGTCGTGGAGATCTAGAATGGTGCACTAACCCCATCCGCTTGGGCACCAGGAAGTACCTGGAGACAAAGCCTGTGTCTGTTGGAGGATCTGGCACTGGAGCTACTGCCTCCTTGCGGAGGAGCTGAGCTATATCATCTCAAAGAGCAGACTGGGTGAACGTGGAAATTCCTTTCTCCAGAGGGGTGCGGGCTCGACTGGGAGGGTAATGCTCAAATTCTAGAGGCAGTCACCGACTGACCACGTCAAGAACCCACATGTCCGAAGTGATAGCGGACCAGGCAGAAAGAAAGTGGTGGAGCCGACCCCCCACAGGAGGACCCAGAGCTGGCGTGATGGGTATAGGGGTGGCAACCCCAACCCATCACTGAGCAGGCTTAGAGGAGGAGGCTCCAGGACCTGAGCCTCTGCCTCCTTTACGGGACTGCTAAGGACCCTGCATGGGCCAAGGGTGCCAAGCTCGAGTCTGCTGCTGCTGTTCTCCTTGATAGGAGAGCTGCCGGACTGCAGGGGAAGAGTGCCGAAATGGCTTATTCTTTCTCTTCTGCTGGTTCTTGCCTGAAAAACCTTTGACAGAAGTAGCATCCAAGGTGGCACTGGACTGCTCTATATGCTGAAGGTGACTTGCCACTCCTGGACCGAACAAGTTGGTACCAAGGAAGGGCACATCAGCAAGCTTATGCGGAGTATCCACAGGGAAGGGGAAAAGCTTCAGCCAAGCCCTGCAGCGAGAGGTCACTGTGGCTGCCAGCGAGCGGCCACAAGAAACCCCAATGTCCAAGGCCATCTGGAGCTACTGTTTAGCAACAGCACGGCCCTGGTCATGGACCTGCTTGACCGTGGTCTGCATGTCTGCTGGGAGACGAGGGAGGACCTCATCTAATGACCCAAGAGGAGCATGAGAGAAGTGTGCCATAATGATCGCCGAGCTGGCCTGACGAAGGCCCAGAGAAGAGGCCGCACAGACCTTGCGGGCAGAGCGCTTCATATTTTTGGATGCCTTGTTCAGGGGTCGGTCAGCGTCAGACGAACTACCAGTACACCTGAACACAGAGGTGGTCACCAGGCTCTCGGCCGAAGGGTGCTCTATGAACCCTGCAAGGGACCTCATGGGCACAGCATACTTGTGCGCCATGCGGGCAGATGGTGCTGGGCAGGAGGCAGGACGCTGCCAAAGTTCAAGGGCCGGGCCAACAATGGTCTCGGCCACTGTAAAGGCCTCCATTGGGGTATCCCCTCTCTTGAGAATGTCAGTGAGAGGGTACTCTGCTTTTTCTGGTTGGGCTGCAGGGGCATTCCGGTGGAATCGGAGATGAGGTGGAAAATGCCCTGGAAAGAGGAAGGGCCTTCCTCCATCCCTGCACCAAAAGAAGATTCATCATCCCCGGGATGTGAGTTTAGTCTGGCGACATCCGAGTCCAAGTAGTCGTGATACAGCGGTCAACTGCCTAAGTCACCCTCTATATGCTGAGGGCGATCTGGGGTGACTGATCGACAGGCATCGGGGAAGCCCGGTGTCCTGTCAGTCCTCTTTCGAGGGCGCCCCTCCCTCAGGCTGCTTAGGCAGTGGTTCAAACCCAAATCGGTGGAGAGACCGGAATAGGCAGAACCGGGAGATGGGCCGGCCACACAGGTGGAGGAACCAATGACTTCGGTTCCGGCGGGGTCTGCTTCGGCCTAGGAGGCGAGAGCCAAGTGATGGCCAGGGCAGGCAGCGGAGCTGGCTTCTGCCTGGTCAGGATCAGCTGCTGCCACATAAGGTCCTCATAGCACCGGAGTTTCTGCCAGAGCCTCTCCTTGTCCAAAGAGGATGAGGATCTGTGGTGTCGTCTCTTTTTTAAGCGCTTATGGCTCTTCCTTGGTCGTTCGGCCGAGGGGGTCCTGGACCAAGACCGAGATCGGGCAGGCCAACTCGATCGTGAGACACCGGGATCTGTGAAATCTGAGGGTTCGGAACCGGGTCCTTGATAGGGACACCAACAGGCTGGATCTCCTCATCCAGAAAGACCAGGACCGGAGTCCATTCCAACGAGTCATCGGGCTCAGCTGGAGACAAGGGGTCAATCAGGTTGAGGATAATTTCAACCTCGTCTGCCACTTCCTCGGTCCCCTGGCCAGAAGGAAGGTCTGAAAGGCCGGCAACCGAGGAGGCAATCTTGACAGAGGTCGAGATCGCATGTTCTTGGGACTCTGACCTCTCCCGGTCCCAAGAACGTCTCCGTTGAGATGAAGACGATGGGTTCTTCTCTCTCTCTTCCGAGCACAGGAGGAGTGCGAGCCCGAGAGCCCCTCACCCCTGGTGGGGAGCGACTGGCACAACTCCTTGAAGGAGCCCGTAACGGTAGAGCCTAAGTTCAGTGGGACGAAGAAGCTTCGACTGGCCCAAGCGCGAGCTGCTTCCTCTTCGAATGCCTTCATCTGATCCAGCTGTTCGGCAGAGCCCGCGGCCGTGGAAACCGCCCACCTAGCCTCCTTCGATTTCACCAGAGGGTTTATTTTTTCCGGTCTCCCCAGCTTCAAATGTGACTTGCGGTCATCCAGGACATTAGGATGGATAGCCAAGCAAAAAACTCATAACGAAGTGTCATGGCCGAAACCTAGGCAGTAGACGCACGTGAGGTGGGGATCAGTGTGTGACATCTTCTGGCCGCAAGGGCACCGGCAAAATCCTGGGGAAGATTTTTCCTCCATAATCGATGCGGCAAAAGTGTGATCACTAACTCAAACGAGTTTGATTTTCAGTAAAACCAACAATTTGAAAGCCAGGGCCTACAAAATGCTGAAAGCACAAGGGAACCTGTATCTTGTAGCGGAAAAGAAGATCTGGCATCATAGGGCGGAGCCGAGGTATATACCACCCATGTGGGTGGGAGTAGCAAGCTTGAAGACTTCCAACAAGATTTAAAGTGGAAGGGGACATGCCAATAAGTGTGGATGAACAACATATCCACGATCCTAGAAATGGCAGTTTTCACATCATTGGGGTAGCATCCAATACGAGCAGAGGGGAGGAGGACCTGAAATGGTTTCTGGGAAGGGCAGACTAAAGACTTGAAAGTGTGACCTTCTAGGGTTAGCTATCGACTCAGTTTCCCAGTGTATGGCCACAAACATGTCCCATACAGATCTCTAACAAAATATCCTCCACTGTGGCAGGGGAAATGCAGTGTGACAGGTCTCCCTCAGGAGAGGGGAGAAGAAGGTGGCAGATGCCAGACAGTTTATGTTTTTTTTTTTTTTTTTGAGGGCATGGCCTAGGGTCAGTGTCTCTGTACCAATTTTTAACGTTGCAGAACCAAGAAGAAAACTGTCTGTCTGTGGTGCAATCCTGCCTGTAATACTATAGGGGTAGCCAATATACCTCCAGGAGATGTACATGTTTAACTATATTTCCTTTATCTGGGGGTGGGAAACAAAGATGGTCCTGCCTGAGAGCCCTGTTGAATGGGACTGTTAACCAGCCCAGAAAAAGCTGAGGATGGCTGCATAAAGGGGGTCCCAGATGAGCCCCCGCCACACACTGCATGTGATAATAGCAGGTCTGTAGGCCTACCAACAGCCAATGCGGAAGATATGGTTCATAGGCTATTTGGGAGAATGCAAAATGATGAACACACTGAAATGAGAACTGCAGGGCACAACGCTCTAGAAGGTGGTGCCACACATGGCCGAGGTGCACACAGCTCCATCACAAATAACAGCAGTACTGAATAACAGTACCGTCAAAGCAGTCTGTAGTGACATACTATTAAGGTGCTGTACAAAAGACAGCACCAATGCACACAGCATGGTAGTCATCAGTGCCAAAAAAAAAATATGTGCCTAAGATGGTACTCCACGAAGCCGCCCCCCCCCCCCCAAAAAGAGGGAGGATGGGGAGCCATGCCCTGAAGAGATAGCAATTAGGAAACAGAGGGCCCACCCACCTTGGGCACAATCCTGAAAGGAATTGTCTTGGTACATGGCAGCCAACTAGAAGAAATCAAGCTCCAAGAGACCAGACAGGAGTTTTCTGACAGAACCCCTATAAGGGTAGCAGGACAGACTAATGAGCCCGATAGAACTACTGACTCACCAAAATCAAACTCAGAAGTGGACAAAACAATTTAATGAGGCCAGTGTTGATGGGGAAGAATACGCTGTCTTGGACAAGCATTTCTTCGTCTTCAGTGTTGGCTGTCGTTTCTTCACTTGCTATACCAGTACTTATAAAATGGCACAGACCAATACAGAAATCTGATTGGTTATTTATAGTGCAATATGGAACAATGTTGCACTATAAATAACTAGTTCCAATAAAAATGCCTGATCACAGAATTTGATGGCTCTATGATTTCTCTTCAGGCATTCTATTTAGAATGTAATAGGATGTCAAAGTCACCATTTTCCTCCTCGCTAAATGACTCGCTCTTCTTTGGACCTTTTAATGTGCTTTTCTGAACATGTGTCCCTCAGCTCTAGTAACACCTTCACTTCCCTATCCATCCAGTACAGTAGTATTTCAATCCTATAGGTAAAAAGGTAACCACATTCACACAATGTAATGGAGAGAAGTGAATCTGACTCGAGACCGAGGAACTGCCTTTTTAACAGCAGTCCCTACTCATCCCCAGTTCAAAACAAAAACATCGGACACTTAATCAACTTTTTAGCAGTATCCCCTGTTCATTCTTTAATCCATCACAAAGAAACAACCTCACAGTTCTGACATCTGTCCTCGCTCACCACATTGGAAGTTGGGGAGCTCAGTCATCACAAGGGTATAACCTGCAGCGCATGTCTGTGTCCTTGTCCTGTCTCGCGGCACTGCAGAAAATAACAGCAATAAAAACACTTCCATTTCAGCCAAACAAGCAGCTTCAGTCCAAAGGCTGAATGTAAAAAAAAAAAAAAAAAAACAGAAATAAGCTCCTGATCTAACACTAACTTTAAACTGAGAACACTTCTCCTATAGCCCCCTCTCTTCCCGCTGCACCTTGTCTCACTCTCGCTTTCTAGTGTACCACTCACACACTTGCTCTCAATTAAATGCACATTTTATTTAAAAACTACCTGTGGACTAAAAGAAAACCCAAAATAAAAGTGTGGGGGGGGGGGGAACAGAGGAACTACATGGTGAATGGGAGTCAGAAACGACAACTACAGAATGTCCTTTGGGTAAAAAGACCTCAAGCAAAAAGTCCAGCACCAGTAGGTAGAAGGATTATTTTATGTAAAAAACAATTATTCATTTACATATGAAGTTATTTAAAAATGTGTTTTAAAAAACTTAAGGGCCATTTTATAAGTACAATAAGACATGACGGGGTGTGCATTACGGTGTGACAACCACACTCCTAGGGGCAACAAAGAGCATGAAGTTCTGAAGTACCTGGCATCAAATGGTAGGAACTGCAACAAGTTAGATCACTGTCCCATCCCAAACATCACAGACACAGAGAATAAGCAACATTATGGGAAATATTTTTTAAATGGGGCGGGGGGGAGCTTAGAAGACATTTCTGGAAAGGTACAAACAGAGAAACAATGCAGGACTACACAGTCAGAAAACTGAAAGCACCACCCATGGACTCGCGGACTTAACAGTGATAGAAAAGGAACTAAGGTGGTTGGGATGGTGACACATTATGTATGGGCATCAGTATCTCCAGTCCAAGGTTTTTTCCACCGGGTCCCAGTGCCTCCAGCAATAAAACCAAAGAGTAGGGCTCTATGGAGAAGACTGACTCTAGAAAGATCAAACCATATCCAAACTGGTATTGATAAGGGTCTTTCCAGAGGGACAATTTTTATAGACAGCTAAAGCTTAGACACTGTGGACCATGCCCAGCTGCTCTGTAAGCTTATTAGCTCTGTTATTAGCGGTCTCCTGCTCTGTTGGCTTCAATCTTACCTACCTGACTACAGCTAATCAGTAAGAACACGCAGTTCATCTTCAAATGTGCACTCTGTCACCATGTCCCCCCCTAGTGTTCTGTACTGGAGCTACCCCTGTTCACTCTGTTCATTACTGAGTAAGCATTAATCACAGCCAGAGGAGGGCTCTGCCAGTGGATTAATGCCTGCTGGGGAGGGGGGGGTTGGTGCCCAAGGGGTCCAATCGCCCAGCAGGCATTAATCCACGGCAGAGCCCGACGCCTGAAGGTGATTAATGCTTGTAACATAGGCTCGAGGCGGTGGCCACGAGCCTATGTTTCAGCGCTCACCTCCGGCGACCTTTATGCTCCGGCGGCACCCCTATCCACAGAAGAGGCGGGACACAGATGTTGCAGGTAACTTTGTTTATTGCACTTACAGGCACAGGAGACTGGTTCAGACTCTACAGTGCTGGAGCAGTGATGAATGACTGCACTGCTCCGCTGGCGGTCATGGCAGCCGGTGCCCTTGCCTCCGGTGGTTGCAGTCCGGTATAATGGGGCTCAATGATTTGACCCTCTGCCGGCTCGGGAGGCGGACATTCTGTGTCTCTGCATTGGGCGCACTGCTTGATGCTGGCCTTGGGTGAGGTGGGTCTGCAGCGCGCGCTGAAACCGCACAGTGGTGACTTCGGCGGGCGGAAGATTGCCCTCTGGTGTCTCCATGGCCACAGCTGGTACTGACCGAGCGGGCATCATGTGTGGCTTAATACCCGCTCAGTTTCAGTCAGCTGTGGCCGTTCGGCTAATCCCAGCGCTCCTTTCGAGCGGGCAACAGTGAACCGTGTTACAACCTTCCTTAATGCCCCTCTGTCTGTGGCAGTCACATGTATGTTAAGAACAGTCCTTTTTTCACTCCAGTCAGGATACCTCAACTGCTGTCTCAAACCTCCAATGGATTTCATACAACTGAAGTAGTAGTTTCCAACTAACAGACTCATTTTGAACCATAAAAACAATGTTGCCATGCTGTTTGGTTACAAGTATTTCTTACATGCTGCCCACTTTGTAAGCATACATTGTCTTGATGGTGCCCTACTTGAGAATGTCTCCCAATACAAGTATCTTCGCCTAACCACTGACCAACTGCTCAACTCATATTGAGCAACTGCCATCTACCCTTTGAACCAAGGGTCAATATTAACATTGTTTTACTAGGCCAGGGTCTAGTGCAAATTGACCAGGACTAGTATAGCTAACCCTCTACTGGTCCATCTTGACTAGAAGGTTTTCCATGGCTGTCATCGAAGTTGCTAAAGTCCATACTTCAGCATGCTCTAGTCCTAATGCTGATCTTTCTCAGTGGCCCACATGGCCTGATATGATTAACAACTGATTGAAGGGCTACCGACACCTCAAAAAAAAATTTTTAAAAACGTACTAATTAGGTACAATTCTGCCTGCATTGCATTTATATTTTATACATTTCTCCTCCCCTTTATTACCAAGGAAATTTGCATGCATATATGATCTTTAGCTCTTAAGAGTTCCTTCAGAGTTCATCTACCTCTACAGCGTACTCCCTACTTCAAGTCAATCATCTGTTGGGACATCACAATCTGTTGCCATGGGAGTAAGCGTGATGTCACAAGCAGTGCTCTGTCACTTCAGGTAGGGAGAAAGCAGCAGGAATAGACAAAATCTTCAGAAGCAAAGATGCTGTTTTCATACAAATGACCTCAGTAATAAATAATGGAGAGGGGGAATACAGAACTAATGGGAAGTACAAGCTGGACTGTGTCTAAATATTAGGTTTTGCTAAAGTTCTCCTGAACGTGTCACCAGCTCTTTAAGTACTGCAATTGTCTGACAGTACAAGAGGAAGATTCCATAAAAGACTCAGTTTGAGTCATTATCACTCTATAGAGTCCAAGCTGTGATCAAGAGTAGAGTGCTGTAAGAGACACATTGGAAACACCGGAAGCCACCGATTTAAGTCTGATGATTTGTCCCACCTTATTAAAACCAGTGCCCATTTCCCCATTTAAGTGACAAAATACTAAGAGATATAAAGGCTCTGCCCTGCAGTTGGTGGGTTTTATCCCAGCCTCACCACATTTTCTCGTTCTCCCCTTCCAATCTCCCAGCTCTGTATTTTCTCAGGACACCACTGCAGAGCAGATTCTGAAATGACCGTGCATAGACCCATACCTGCCATTACTGGCAGGAGCTGGGGTTCCTAGCTCTTCTTAATGGACACCAACCAATGCCATCTACGCAGGCACGGCCTTATCCTACCCTCTATGTCCTTTCATCCTAAAAAACAATGCTTCAGAGCATGTACAGTACAAAAATAAACCTTAATAAAAATATATAATTTGAAAGGTTAAAATAGGTATTCCTGGGGTGCATAGATCCTCCTAAATAGAAATAGCACTAATAAAGCTTCATGCCTATATAGCGTTTTCCTTGGGCTGATGAAAGGACAATGTTAAAAAACATTCTGTTATTGCTGGAGCTGAGCATGCTAAAATCAATACTTTTGTGCCTGGTATATACAGTATAAATAAAAATGTCATAACATTTTCTATTTCCCAAATCCCTAGGTCTCTCTAGCCCCCTTCCCAAAGAAATCCTAGCTCTGCCCCGGCTCACTTGACACTAAGAAAACTTCCAGAACTGCAGGTCTCCACTTGATCACAAGGTGTGGACTGACAGTGTCTTTCTCTGTTTGACTCTTTTTATTGCCCTGTGGGGTGGGGGTGAGAGTGTGGTGATGTGTATGATTATGTCAACTATTGTGTGTTCAGAGCAAGGACTGCTTGATTGAATATCTGCTGTTGTGGGAACCTCTGGTTCGGGGTGTGTGTGGGGGGGGTGCAGAAAGAGGAAGAGAGTGTGCCATGGTACAAAGCAATTGGGGGAAGGGGATGACAACACTGTGTGTGATTGTACTGAAGTCTAGAGCAGGATAAATGTGCAAAATATTCAAGAGTATTTTCTGGCTTGCATTTTTTCCCTGTGTAAGTCATCAAAACTTACCATTATAATTGTGAACTAGTGAAATGTCTGCAGGCTAGTGCAATTTTGAATCAACTTGTCCTGCTGCTTAGTGCAAAAAAATGTTAAGGTTGTCTCTCTCTCTATGGACAGAAAGAAACAAATCGTTGACCAGATGTCTCTGCCCTCCCTCATCTACAGGAACATTAAGTGTCTGCAGCCAAAACCCAGCTGGCCAAACTAGACACATTCTACAACTTCCTTTTGATGCTTTGTATTAAGCTGCCCAGTCCGTACTCACACTGCTCTATTCACATTTAACAAGGATGGCCCTCCCTTAACAGGAGAAGCACCCTTCACATAATATTCTTAGGGGCACATTACTGGTGAAGAAAGCTCCCACAACATCTGTACACCCTCATAATCCCAGTCCCACATTCGCGACTACCAACTCAGATCCCTCACAGACTTCAAACTTTCTGATTTACAGCTGAAAAAAGGAAAAAAAAGGGGGCAGGTATGGCTGCTATTAGTTTTGGGCTACCCCCACAATTAGACTAGCCTCACACCTGCTATTAGGCACCACAAAAATAGGTTACTCACCTGTAACCATAGTTACAGGTGTGGTAAATGGTTCACATCTTCACTCTGGAAATTCCAATGGAACAATGTTATTGGCCAGAACGTCTTTAAGCTATGCTCCTCCTACCTCCCAGGCGGTATACCCCCCAACTCCACCCCATGATGTTAGGTCTTGCACACTGGAAGCAGGATCAGGTGCCACTTACCAGGGGAGGCTGGGTGGGTTGTGTGGATGTTAACCATGTACCACTGCTAGAAAGTACAGTTACGTAAGAACTTACCGTAACGGTAGATCTTCGAGAGAGGCTCTTGCAGCAGGTAATTACATATGGGACTGACACCGGCAGGCGGCAGGACCCCACAGAAAAATTTCTAGCTAGCAGTCCCTGGCGAGGGACCGGCCCTGATCGCAGGGGTGACCGGCCAGGAGAGCGTCGGTATAAAGGCGGTCCGGATGCCCGCCTTCCAGTTCTTTCCTGCCACAGGCCAAAAGAGGCCGGACAAGAGAGAACGGATATTTCCTTTAATGGAAAAGGAGCTGAAAAAGCCTAGGGGATGGAGGCGGAAGGTAGTACCTGCAGAAGACCTCTCTCGAAGATCTACAGTTACGGTGGGTGCTCCACGAATTGTACTATCTTTACTCGAGAGGGCTCTTGCAGTAGGTAATACATTATAGGACTGAATCCCAAGCAGTCTGGAAAAGAAAGGCACGGGAGGAAAACTACTCCAAAGGTAGTTCTGGTTGTGCAAGTCTCAAGATAGGAGGTCTTGCAAAACAGCCAACCAAGCCTGCTCTCTGACGAGGCAACATCCAAACTGTAGTGTTTGTAAAAGGTATGGACGGAAGTCCAGGTGGCGCAGCGCAGATGTCTGCCACAGACACATTCTTGAAACAAGCCACAGAGGCAGCTACTCCTCTTGTAGAGTGGCCTCTGACTTGACCCGGGAAGGTCTTGTTGTATTTGTCATAACAGAAAGTGATGCAATGAGCCAACCACTTAGACAGGCATTGCTTGGAAACAGCATTGCCTTCCCTTTTGTGAGCAAAAGAGACAAATAACTGATCAGTCTTTCCGAGATCCTTCGTCCTGTTGGTGTAGTATCTCAGAATCCGGTGAACATCCACAGTATGGAGTAAATACTCCCCTTAATTAGAGTACTGCGTAAAAAAGGCAGGTAAATCTATGAACTGATTTAAAGTAGACTCTGCTACTACTTTAGGTAGAAACTTAGGATTCGTGCGAAGAGCTACTCGCTCTTTGTGAAAAATCAAGTAGGGGATTTTACACATCATGGCCTGGAGCTCGGAGATTCTTCAAGCCGAAGTAATGGCCACCAAGAACAGCGTCTTCCACGAAAGGAACTTCAAATCCCAGAAGCTGCAGGTTCGAAAGGCGGGAGAGTAAGTTTCTTGAGGACAAAGTTCAAGTCCCAAGGGGGGCAGGAGTACAGATGGGGGCCTCAGATGGAGGACCCCTCTGAGAAAGGTCTTAGAGACCTCCAGTTGAGCGAAAGCTTTGTCTGCAAAGGGAACATGATAGGCCGAGATGGCCGCCATGTGTACCTTCAGAGAGGAATGGCTGAGACCCAGGTCAAACAGATGACGTAGATACTCCAGCAGAAGCCCCGCTGAACAGGAGAAAGGTCCCACGTTCTTGGAAGCGGCCCAAATAGTGAATCTTTTTCACTTCATGGCGTAAGTGGATCTGGTGGAGGGTTTTCTGGCCTCCACTAAAATCTCCGCCACTTTGGGAGACACTCCAAAACAGGATTGGGCTAGGCCTGCAGGAGCCATGCATGCAGTTGAAGGGATTCGAGGCCTAGATGGACCAGTGTCCCCCGATCCTGGGTCAACAAACCTCGAGATAGAGGAAGAGGAAGAGGATGATCCTCTGAATATTGTTGTAGAAGAGAGAATCAGACTTGCCTGGGCCAGAAAGGAGCGATCAGAATCATCTGCGCTCCTTCTGAAGCTAGTTTCTGCAAGACTCGTGGGATAAGTGGAATTGGGGGAAAGGCATAGCGGAATCTGTCCTTCCAGTCTAGAGACAGAGCGTTGTTCCAAAAAGTGCCTGGCTCTGGAACCAGCGAGCAGAAGACGGGTAGTTTTGCGTTTAGGGGGGATGCGAACAGGTCGACCTGTGGTGTTCCCCAAAGTTGGAAGATATTGTCTAGGACCCCTTGGTCCAGTTCCCACTCGTGAGTCACAGCAGAAGAACGACTTAGCTTGTCTGCCAGGGTGTTGTAGACTCCCGGAACATGAATAGCCGTGAGGTGAAGGTCGTGATGTGTTGCCCAATCCCAAACCCTCATCGCCTCCCTGCAAAGAGGGTAAGACCGAGTCCCTCCCTGTTTGTTGCTGTACCACACCACGCACATGTTGTCCATCTGGACGGCTAGGTGGCCAGGAAGGATGTATTGGTGAAGGGCTTGGAGAGAATACAACACTGCCCGAAGCTCGAGCACATTGATGTGGAGAGCTTGTTCTAGCTTGGACCAAGAGCCCTGGGTCCGATGAGGGCCTAGATGGGCTCCCCAACCTTCGCCTGAGGCGTCTGTGGTTAGAGTCTGGGAGGATGAAAGAAAGGAACTCCCCGAAATAGGTTCTCTCGAACCATCCACCATTGTAAGTCTCGAATCATCGGCGAGATCATCAGAACTGGGTGATCTAGGTCGTTCACTAGCTGATCCCATTGAGAGCGTAGAGTCCACTGAGAGACCCTCATGTGGAGTCGAACGCGAGGCACCGTCGGGATAGCAGCCACCATGAGCCTGAGAAGGCGAAGGACCGACCTCGCAGGGACCATCCTGCGGTCGGACAACAGACTTAATTGGGTCTGAAGGGTGGATGTCCTGTCCGGAGGCAGGAAGGCCTTGTCTATGGTCATATCGAGGATCGCCCCAATAAAGTGTAGCCTCTGGGATGGGTCCAGATGAGACTTGTAATGGTTGATGGTAATACCCAGACAGGCAAAAACCTGCTGGGTAAGGGGAAGGAAACGCAGGAGTTCCTCCCTGGACAGGGCCGCCAGGAGCCAGTCGTCCAGGTACAGGAAAACCTGCACTCCCTTGGTATGCAGGTGGGCCGCCACCACTGCCAGGCATTTGGTAAATACTCGGGGGGCTGAGGATAGACCAAATGGGAGTGCCTTGAACTGGTAGTGGTCCCACTGGATAGCAAAACGAAGGTATTTGCGATGAGATGGGCGAATGGGGATGTGCAGATAAGTATCCTGCATATCCAGAGCACAAAGCCATTGACCCGGCCGGAGGAGGGGCAGAAGGCTCTGCAAGGAGAGCATCCTGAACCTTTTGTACTCTACGTAAAGATGCAGGAAACTGAGATCCAAAATTGGTCCAAGATCTTCTGTCTTCTTTGGGACCAGGAAGAAATGGGAATAGTAACCCGTCCCTTGCAGATGAAGGGGGACAGGCTCTACCACTTGCTTCAGCAGAAGAGCAGAGATTTCCTCCTGGACCAAGAGAAGATGTTCCTGTGAATACGACGACTTCAAAGGGGGGTGGCGGGGCGGTTTCTGAAGAAACTTTATGGAGTGTCCTTCTGCTATGAGCTGGAGCACCCAAGAATCTGTGGTTATCCTCTCCCATCCCGGAAGGTGGAGGGAAAACCTCCCTCCTACCGGTTCCTCCGGGGAGTCCGGAGGCAGTGGGAGAGGAAAGGAGTCAGGTGGTGTGGGGCAGCGCCGCAGCTGAAGCACCCACTGCTTTTTTGGGCGGGGGGAGCTTGGCAGCTGTGGGGGCCTGGTGTTTTGTGGCCTGCCTTCCCTAGGGTTTCGCCTTTGGCCGATTCCGTCTGCGAAAGGGACGGCGCTGCTGCTGATGGGGAGGGTACATGAAATCAGCTGACTTCAGAGCCGTCCCCTTCTCTTGCAAATCGGTGATGATGTCCTTGACATCACCCCTGAAAAGCACCGACCCCCCGGAAGGGTGCTTCCTGGAAAGCAGACTGCACCTCCAGGACCAAACCTGACACACGGAGCCAAGCATGACACTGTAAGCCTACAGCGAAAGCTGAGCTCCGCCCAGCAGTGTCCACTGCATCGTATGTCACACGTAGCATGTGTCGACTGGCCAAACGAGCAGAGCGGACAAGATCAGCCAACTCCTGCTTGACTTGGGAGTCAGGCAAGGAGTCCAGTTTGGCTTCCGCCTGAGTCAGCATGGCCTTCTGGTAGTCCCCCATATGGCCAACATAGTTCAGGGCCCTGATCCCCAGTGTGGAGGAAGTGTAAATCTTTCTCCCATACTGGTCCAGAAGGCGTGATTCCTTATCAGGAGGTGATGAGCTAAGATGTTTGGGGTTCGTCGACCGGCCATGAGCGGCGCTAATCACGACCAAGTCGGCACGAGGGTGAGAATCCAGGAAATCAACACCCTCTGGAGCCTGATATAGCCGGTTCGACTTCCTAGGAAGTGGGGCTAAGGCCGACGGCTGCTTCCATATTGTGGTAACAAGGTCAGCATGAGGCTCTATCCAGGGTGGCACCAAGGTAGGAGCTGTCACGGGCAGATCCAGATGTTCAGCGAGTTTCAGACGCTGGGGATCTGGTTCCAGGGAGTGCCACTGATGAACCTCCTAGATTTTCCTAAGCAACTCCATAAAAGAAGGATCCTTCAGAGGAGTCCTTGGCCTGGGCTTCGACGGAGAACGAGGCTCGTAGTCTCTCTCGGAGCAACCGTCAGAAAAGTCCGAGGAGTCTGAGGGTGAAGAGGAGGAGGATGAAGAAGAGAAAGACTCCCTTTCCTGACCCGGGGGGGGGAACGGATCCCTTGGGAAGTCCCCGGGGAAGCGTATCCTGCCCTTCTCTGGATCCAGACGGAAGAACCCTGGAGTCCAGAGGTGGTGAGGGAGTGTGCCGCCTCGGGCGTACGGGAACCTGGGACGGCACCGTCGCCGGGAGGCGGCTCTCTCGACCTCTTTGGTGAGCTGAGCCTTGGCCTCAGCCCACCAAGAAGCCAGAGTCTCCTGCAGGTCCACCGGCGGCCGCGAGGGTGGTGAGAGGAGGAGGAGGCGGGGGATAAGGATACGGGTTATAGCCGTATGGAGCATATCCAAAACCCGGCTGTGGGTAGCCCGGCGTCGGGTATTGAGGCGTCGGGTACTGTGGCGCCGGATACTGCGGTCCCGGGTATACCGACAACGGATAGGACGGGGGATACCCGGGAGCCAGGGGGGCTGCCAGAGCAGACGGCCCGGCCGGAGGCCTCATGGGCGGGTCCATAGTGGAGAGCCCAGAGGGCCCGATGGGAGTGGAATGTCACCCGGAGTCGGTAAGGCCGACGTCAGGGCCGACGGCGGATGCCCTGGCGCCGGAGGTACCGACGTTGGGGCCGGCGTCCGGGGAGCCGACGTCGGGTCCAGCGCTCCAGGTGGAGGAAGGTCTGATGGAGGCAAACGATCCCCAGCTTCTCGAGGGGACGGACGGGAAAAGTCCCCAGGGTCGGGTTGGGGAGACTCTGGTTCCCCAGACGGCAGCGAAGGCTGCGGGGAACCGGGTACGACAGACGTG
The DNA here is from genome assembly GCA_016271365.2 of Neoceratodus forsteri. NCBI lineage: Eukaryota > Metazoa > Chordata > Ceratodontiformes > Ceratodontidae > Neoceratodus > Neoceratodus forsteri. Next base: position 149,192,560 of record CM028131.1, on the reverse strand, counting down.
GAGGGGTCCGTCGTCGGTTCCTTCGCTGGCCAGACATCGGACGAGCCGACGTGAGGCTTAGTGGCGAGCTCTCGGCGGGTGCCGGAGGAGCCGACGTCCGACTTATGAGAGCCATCACCAGAGGCAGGTCGAGAAGAGTGATCGGTCTGGTCCGGTGGAGTCGCGGCTGTGCGTCGCCCCCGGCCCTTTCCAGGTGGATGTCAGAGGAGCCGACGCCCGGCTTACCGGAGTCGCCCACAGTGGTAGGCCGCGAGCCTGCGGCCGAACCGGGGCCGAGACCTACAATTGCCTGGAGGCGCCCGCAAGGCCCGAGCGCGAGCCAGATGGGCGGGCCGACGCCCCCTCAGAAACCTCCGAGGTGGCCATCGAGGAGCGATCTCCCATAGGGGATGTTACCTGCATCCCAGCGACACCCGAGGGAGACACGGTGGAGGAGGCCTTGTCCCGGTGTCTCTCCTTCTCCTTTTTCTTCCGATGGCCTTCGGAGGAAGTGGACGCCTGCCTCAGTTTTTTGAGCTCCTTCTCCATAGAACTCATTTTCTTCTTTAGAATATGGGCTTCCAGGGATTGCTGCCGCCTTTTCTGGGTAGCTGCGCTGAAACTGAGGCAGTGCTGGCACTTTTCAACCGGGTGATCGGGGCCTAGGCAGAACAGGCACAGGAAGTGGCCGTCCTTGTGCGGTAGTTGTGCGCCGCACGAATTGCACTTATTCTTGTGCTCGAGGGTGTAGGGGCGTACATACACCGATGCTAGTACAGACGTTAATCAAAAATGATGATTTTCGGTAAAAATAGCGAAGGTAGGGCTGGCCGAAGCACGAACTTTTCCATGAGGCACTGCGAATATGGCGGAAAGAACTGGAAGGGCGGGCGTCCGGGACCGCCTTTATACCGGCGTCTCCTGACACCGATCACCTGACGTGGGGGCGGTCCCTCGCCAGGGACTGCTAGCTAGAAATTTTTCCGTGGGGTCCTGCCGCCTGCCGGCGTCAGTCCCATATGTAATTACCTACTGCAAGAGCCCTCTCGAAGTAAGATCTATGGTTATAGTTGAGTAACCTATTCTTCTAGCAGCATGGATATGGTTCACTTATCCACACTCTGGCAAATGCCTAGCAACTCTCCGCGGTGGGGGGCAAGGCACACACACCCACTTAGCTATCAATGATTGGAGAACAGAGATCCTAAAATCAGCATCCCGGTGTGACTCAAGGACAATTGTGGTAGAAAATGAAAGTGTGTGCTTACTTCCAGGTAGCAGCCCTACAGATCTGTGTGGGTATGCCCCTGGAAGCAGCCACAAAGGCAGCAGTATGTCTGCAGGAACGAACCCTGATCCTTACGGAGGGGCCTGACCAGTCAACCTATAGCAGAGATCGATGCAAGATGTGATCCACCTTTATCTCCATGTATCTTATGCCGTTTTTGTTGGAAATTTAATAAAGTATATTAAATAAAAAAAAAGATGTGATCCACCTTGCAATTATCCACTTTTTTTATTTATTTATTTGTTGAAATCTAGGATTACAACCTTTGAGTTACAAGCTCATTTACAAAGGTTCCACGTCAGACAAAGGCACAGATAAGCACAGTACAATACACGAAATCGTGGGGGGGGGGGGAACAAGACAAGGGGGGCTGCAGGGCAATTAAAATACAGTAGGGACAGGTGATAGTTTCTGTAAAAGAAATGTAGGAGGGAAGTAGGTTATTTGGGCAGCACTATAGATCTAGACTAGAGGTGGGGGAGATAGACATAGACAGAGGCGGTAACCTCGGGCACAGGGACACTTTGTCATAGTGGTTAAGTTATGTTAAGGCAGAGGGTGGGTAAGAAAGTGGAGGCTGTGGTGAGTTGAGGATCACGTGGATAGGGAAAGGGGCAGGGAATGCGGAGGAAGGGGAAAATGGGAATAGAGGTATGAGTGATGCTGGGTGGGTAGCTGATAAGTGCAAATGGTGGGGGGAGTTCTTAGTCAGTTTACAGGTAGAGGTGAATCAGGGGAAGTAGGAGCAAGTCTGTGGGCTGGTAAGCTGAGATTTGAGTGCTGATCTGAAGAGGCCAATTTTGCTGATAGCAGTAAGGTCAGGTGGAAGTGCACTAAGCCAGAGTGGGGCCCTGTATTCAAAGGATCTCTGACCTTAAGAAGTTCGCCAGAAGGGGAACTTGACAGAGCTTGTTAGATGCCCTGGTGGTCCTAGTTGGCTCGATTTGGTCCAGGAGGGAAATGCAGCCAGGCGGTAGGCCAAGGGTTCCTTTTTTGGTGAGAAGACATACTTGGTAATGGATCCTTTCAGCTAGGTTTAGCCAACCTGTTTGCAGGTAGAGATTACAGCTGTGGGTGAGGCGAGGGGCCCCTAGTGCTAGCCTGTAGGCTTTATTCAGCGTAGTGGCAAGCTGCTTAAGGGTGCTGTCAGACGCCGCTCTGTAAATGGGAAGACCATAGTTGATGGTCGAGAATACTGAACTGGTGATTGCAAGCTGGAGAGCTTTTTCAGTGAGGCAGCTACGGTGCTTGTATAGTAGACCAAGCTTCCAGTTAGCTGATGAGGCAACATTGTCAATGTGGGAGGAGAATGAAAGGGATCTGTCTAGGGTGATGCCCAGGTATTTGAACCTTTGTACCATTTCTAAGGCTTCATTTTGTTTACTTAGGACGTTTATGGTGGATGTCTTACGACGATTATGGGCGGGCTGCCAGTTTCCCAGGCACAGTTTCAGTGTACGTGATAAACAGCTGGTGAGCCTGTCCCCAACCTCCAGCCATGCGCTCTACATAATATGAAAGTGCCTTCTGCAGGTCCAGGGTATGGAATCTGTGGTCAGCCTCCGAAGATGGGCTGGTAAAATACAACAGTCGGTTAATCACCTAGTTAAGGTGAAACTCTGATACAACCTTAGAGAGGAACTTCAGGTTGAAGTGAATGACAATCATGCATCTGTGGAAGACCACATAGGGAAGTCCACCGAGGGTGCCTGGAGCTCCCCAATCCTTCTGGCTGACATAATGGCCACCAGGAAGGCAGTCTTCTATGACAGGTGGGGCATCTCACACCTGTGCATCTATTCCAAAAGCTTACCGATGAGCCTAGCAAATACCAGCATTTAGTCCCATGGTGGAGGTGGTTCACGCACCAGAGGGGACAAGTGGTCCAGGTCCTTGAAAAATCACCCAATCACCTTCTTCTGGGCCACTGTTGGCTTACTAGCCCATGTCCGGTAAGTAGATATGGTTGCAGATGCACCTTAAGAGTCGTCACTTGCAGTCCCAGTCGAAAAAGGGGACCAGAGATAGTCCAAGATGCTAGCCACCGGACAAGTAAGGGGATGCGGCCCCTTACCTTGACACCAAATGTAGAATCTCTTCCATCAACAAGTCAATTCCTTCCTGGAGGCCTCCACTACGTGAAGAACATCCTCAGAGACCCAAGGCCTGGAACTCTAGCAGCTCAGGAACCAGGCCATGAGATGCAGGAAGCAAAGGTCCGGCTGCAGGACCGTCCCCTGAAGTCTGGTCAGCAAGTCTGGGTAGAGAGGCAGTTGCCGCAGAGACCTGCTGCTGAGGCTGAGGAAATTCAGGTACCAGAACTGCAGAGGCCAGTCTGCAGCTATCAGGATCATCAAAGCATTGTCCTTCTCTGACCTTGAAAAGCACCTTGTGGATCGGGGGAAGGGTGAATAGGCATACTTGAGGTCTGGGGTCCAGGGCCTTGCAAAGATATCCCCCATTGGTGTCCCAAACTGTGTGGGGGGGTCAAAAAACAGCCTCAATCTGGTGTTCTTCCAGGAGGCAAACAGGTCCACCGAGGGTGAGCCTCACAGGAAGAACAGGTGGTTCATCGCCTCCTGATTCAGAGACCATTTGTACAACATCTCTCCTACCTGGCTGACAGCATCTGCCAGCTCACTGTTCTCTCCCACAACATGGATTTCCAAAAGATCGGTGCCCAGTCTGCACACGACGGTCCAGGGGTGAAGTGTGTGCCGCTCTGTCTGTTCAGGTAAAACATGGTCATGGTGTTGTCCATCTGGACTTGTACAACCCGACCTGACTAGAGGAGCAAACTCCATCAGAGCCAAAAGAACTGCACAGAGCTCTTATGTGGTGATGGGACTCCCTGGGTGACCAGAGTTACGTGGGCTATGTGGTCTCCCAGGTGTGCTCCCTACCCTACCAGAGATGTGTCCATCATTAGCATGATGGTCAGTTCTAGGCGGACAAATGGGATTCCATTCTACAGTTGTTCCAGGACAAGCCACTACTTCATGGCATGCCACACTGGCTGGGTCACTGTTACCGGCTCATCCAAGTAGCCTAGGCACTAGGACCACTGATGGCCTAGCTCCCGTTAAAGGGGGTGTATCCGACAGCGGGCCCAAAGGACCCACACTGGTGCAGGATGCCATGTACCGCAGCAGCCGCAGGAAATCCTGGGCAGGGAGCAAGAGTCGAACCTGAAATGATCGGGCAAAGGAGGTAAGAGCTTTCCTTGGCCGCAGGGAGTCAAATTCTTCACCAATGAATATGATCACCTGCTTCGGTACCAGTTTGGACTTGTCCGGGTTGACTAACAGGCATGAGCCTCGGCTGGTCTGGAGAATCAGATCTCTGGACTTACCAGCTATCAGCAAGTCATCCAGGTAGGGGTACACTCAACCACAGATGCCACAGGTGGGCAGTCACCGCTGTCATGCATTTGGTGAAGACCCTGGGTGCAGACGAGGGGCCGAATGGCATAACTCAGAACTGGTACAGGACCCTTTCTGCTTGGAAACGAAGGTACTGGTGGTGGAACCCATGGATGGAAATGTTGTGGAGCGCATCCTGGAAGTCCAGGGAGCAAAACCGCACCAAACTTGTAGATCTGTGAAAAACTGACAGTGCTGCAAACAGCTAAACACATAATGTACTTAGTGCTGAAAAAAATGACACACTGTTAAAAATACACATGAACTAGAAACTAAGAAAGCTTACATGGGCAAAACCTGAAGTTCTATGGGGGTGCTGTTGAGCCTGAGCTGGCCAGCAGCAGCTTTTAGTAGCTCTCAACATTACAGAGGACAAATCCTTAAAAATCCAAATTTTTGCATATGAAATTTGGAGTAAGCTATACCGTTTGAAAGAACTTACTTGACTAATTTGTGAAATCCTCAGCGTGAAAAAAAACAGACTCAGGAAAAGGTAAAAATGTGGTGGCAGCTCAACCCTCACAGTCTAGGGCAGAGGCCTCTACCGCGGCCGAGCACAGTTCGGACAAGATGTTTCAAGTCCTTGGGGTTGAAGCTGCAAAAGATAATTTTATCAGGGGCAAACTTGAGTGAGACAGTTGATGGATTTAATGCCCGAGTTGCTGTCGTTGAAACAACTGTGTCTTGAAGTGAGACATGGGGGAAATGCAGAAACAAACACTGGCTACTACCAGCGCCACAGCTATGATGTTAACCAAGAACCAGCACCTAAGAGCTTGGTCAGAAACTTTAGAAAACCAAAGAAGATCTCTGAATATCAGACTAATTGGTCTCCCAAAGGGTACTGAAAGAGACCACCATTGGACATGTTTTTTAGGGAATGGTTCTTGGGGAAATTTCTGGTGGAAGAAGCAGCAGGTGACATTGATTTACAAAAAAATGTATCCGACCATGCAAAGAAGTAGGCAGCAGGCCTCTAATGAGCCCAGAACTTTGTCTGTGGTAACTGGAGGAATCGGGGTTCATGACTGAATCCTAATACTGGCGATAAAGAGCTGGCCCGATTTCTCAGGATGGGCAAGAAATTAATCTGTTCCCTGATATTAGTTACGCTACACACCAGCACAGAAAAAAGTCTGGTGGCGTTTGTGGAATCCTTCACGATGCAGCTATTCCACACTGCATGATATACCCAGCCAGACTGCACATCGCCTGTGAGGGTAAGGTGTGGGCCTACTCTGACCTGGTAGAAGTGAGCAAGAGGGTAGCTCGGACCCTTCTGAAAAACAGTACAAGGGTGAGGTTAAGGACAGCAGCTCTGGATGATATGAGGATGAGAACAATTATTTTACGACTTGAAAGTTCTGCTCAGCCTGTGCAAGTTGCTCATGCTGTTCAGCCAGCCACGCATTATGTTACATAGTGTAGTAGTTTGGGGTCAGTATGTTGGACAGTTTAATGATTGCCTCAAGAACCAAACTCTACTCCGTACAATGCCATTTCGATGGTTAAACTACCCTTCTGAGAAGTCTGGCTTGATCCTGTGTTTTAGCTATGTTCATTCATTTTAATATTACAGGGAAACATGCTATTCTTTCTCGAACATGAGAAAAGTAATGTCATGGGTCAGCTACTCCTTGAAGGAAATTTCTCACTCTGTGTTGTTGTAATGCCATATTACTTGATACTTTGGTATAAACTGCAAGCCTTTTTTTTTTTTTTAACTCTCTTTTTTGAATAGATTTCAGGATTCAAGCAAGATACCATTAAGTCCCTTACAGGGACGCAACTCCGCTGAACTATAAAACCATTGCCATGCTGCTAATGGGTATCTTCACGCAGCATATTCAAAGACTTTGTGGTTTTAATACAAACATGCCTCTAGAAGTAACAGTGTGGTCTGTTTATCATATTGCATGTGTTCAACTGTATCTGCCATTGGAAAACTAATCAGTTAAAAAAAAGAACTCGAAGTTCTGCTGGTCCACCCAACGAGGTGTGCTTCTGATGGCAAGAAACAAAGGAACTGAGGCAGCCGGAGCCGCCATTCACTATTTATACTGTTGGTGTAAATGCACCATCCTTTCGGCCACGTACATGTGTGTAGTGCTTGCTGGCCCCATAAGTTCTGGTTCCTGCGGGCACCTAGTGCCTCTGGCTCAAATAGTTAAGAGTGTGGCTATCTGGAAAGGATTCAGTCTTGAAAGACACAAGATACGTGGAGCTGACCCAAGAGTGACCAGTCTCTTTGATCTGACCAGAGGGGGGAACTGCGCACAAGAAGGTGAGGTGGTCACATGGTTATTTCAGCGTGAGTAACTTTTAGAAATATGTTCTTTCAACGCTACAACAGAGGCATCAGGGGCTCTTTAAGAATGAGTGGAAGAGGTTTATTTTATTTGTTGTCTGTTTTAGTTGGTACTTATATAAGGAGAATACTTTTTAATTTAGTAATGGTGACAGCTGTAACAAAGAATAAAAAACTGATTTGAGTAGATAACTCCCACAAACTTCTCCTTCCGTTATTTTAATTTCAGTAATTTTAGAAGTCTCCCTCCCACTTCCTAAAACTATGCTTGACAGATGAAATGTTATGAATTATTTATTGACTTGCTCATCTGATTCAGTTCTGTCAGCAGCTGCTCGTTTTATATTACGATGCAGCACTGTCTGCATACAGTTTCACAGCACTTCTACTGCCCTTTCCGGGGGGGGGGGGGTCTCTCACTTTCCATGTATTTTGCAATACACTGCCAAACTATATATATAAAAAAAAAAAAAAACCGGATTGTACTCCAGTCCTTCCAAGCTACAATATTCAGAACAAGAATCTTCTTCCAAAACAAAATGACATGTTACTTTCGGTTGGGCTGTCCTGGATAAACTGTAAACAGGCAAGAGATTCTAATATATCGAAGAAATGTTGCAATAGTTTAAACCAATTTTTCAGATAAAGTAGCTCATAACTGCAGAGCACAAACAAGATAAAAATCTCATAAGGACAGCACAATTTCTCAGTAAACGCACAAAGTGAAAAATTAAATTTTCAGGTGCTTAGACGAGAAGCGCCCTTTCCTCAGCTAGGACATTAGCCTGGGCTGTGAATGTGCTGTTTTCTAAAGTTCTGATTAGAAAAGCAGTGTGTTCTTATTTTTACTTTAGAATATTCATCATGAAAGGTTCCAGGACTCCGGCTCTCAAAATTAATTAATGCTTTTAGGGGTGGGGATAGGGGGCCTTTTTGAAGGAGGAAATTAACTGCAAGAAGTGTGCCAGACAGTGCATTGCAAAAACCAAAAACAGTAACCAATGTCTGTCTGAATGCTCTACTGAACATTTGAGAAATGTTTTAAGCCCCCCCCCCCCAAAAAAAAAAAAAACACCAGGGCACTTTTAAGAAAAATGCTTATGGCTTTAAATACACACAGGGAGGGAGAGTGGTTCCAGCCGTGCCAGCAGCTGACAATGCTGCAATTGCCACAAACTCTACACAAAACCTGGGGAACCACACAGCACTAGCCTCATGGAGGTGCAGCAGCAGAGCACTGCACAGCCAGGGACAAAAGAGGAAGGCTCCAGCACATCCTACCCACTCAAATAAAACCATGGGGTTCACAAGTAAGCCCCCATAATCTCACACAGGGGCTGGCCGGAGGTGCCAAAGATGTTTTGGAGGTGAGCAGCTTGATTCCCAAGGAGAGAGGATGTGGTGTGCCCCTTGAAAATAAAATGGGAGGCAGTGTGGTATAGCACTTAGAAGCTCAGGCTTGAGAACCAGGGAACCCAGGTTTAATTCCCACCACAGCCACTTACACTCACTGTGAACTTTATTAGTTCAGGCCTCACCCAGCTGTAGAACTCGATAAAAGCAGCCCTTTCCACCCCCCAAAAATGAAAACGAGATGCCACATTACAGCTGGAGCTACTCAGGAAAGATATTTTTTTTTTTTTTTGAGGGAAAAAAAAAAGAAATCATTCTGCTTGTTCCAGTGTTGATTTTTCCTTGGAATACATTATGGAGTACTACCGCTTTATAAGAAAGATGTTCACAGAATACCCAGTGTTTCAAAATGAGTGACCCTACCTCAGATATGCACCTATCTGGCAAACTGACAGCAGCTCCTAATGAACCACTACAGAAAACCAGTTTGAAAACAAACCCTTATGAAACATGAACTGAGGCTTCAGTGGCATGTGCAACCTTTTTTGCCAGGCATGCTTTAGTGCTCTGTAACTACAGGTGGGGGTCTACAATTAACATGGAATCACTTCCAGATTGGGCCAGGCTCCTGTTATCCAGTGTACTGGAAAGCACTTTGGCTGCTCATTACAGTTAGTGTCAGAGGCACAAAAATACAGGTTACTCACCTGTAATTGCAGTTTTCAGATGTATACAGTTCACATCCGCACTTTGACAGTTCCACTGGAACAGGCTGATTCAGATGTCTTCAAGCTAAGCTCCTCCCACCACCCAGGCAGCATCTCCTCCGGCTCCGCCTCATTACATCAGATCTTTGCATGCTGGAAGCAGAGATCTGTGTGCCACTTGCTAGGGGAGGCCAGGAGGGTTGTGTGGATATGAACGGAATACCACTCCTAGAACTATGGTTACAGATCAGTAACTTGAGGGGTTGTGTGGATATGAACTGTATATCACTCCTAGAACTATGGTTACAGGTCAGTAACTTATATGTCAGGCCTCACCTGGAGTACTGTGTCCAGTTCTGAAGGTCACATCTCAGGAAGGACATAGACAGGCTGGAGACGGTACAGAGAAGAGCAACAAAGATAGTGCAGGGCTTGCATCAGAAACTGTACGAGGCAAAACTGGATGACCTCAAATTATACTCCCTAGAACAATGCAGGAATCGTGGGGACATGATAGAAACATTCAAATACCTTCAAGGCAACAACACTGCACGTGCAGAACCTCTTTCAGGTAAAGGACTACAGCAGGACTAGAGGGCACAACCTTCAACTTACAGGAGGAATGTTCAGAAGCAATACTAGGAAATTCTTTTTCACAGAGTGTGTTGCGGAACCATGGAATAGCCTGCCGGAGGGGGTGGTGGGAGTCAAGACAGTGGGGGAATTCAAGCGGGCATTGGACAGTCACTGTGAGCTACACAAGCAGGCAGCTAAGTATGGGGGTAGGAAGCCAAGGGCAGACTTGATGGATCATACGGTCCCCATCTGCCGACAACTTCTATGTTTCTAAGGGCATGGATACAGTTCACTATCCACACTTTGGCAGACTCCTATCAGCTCTCCAGAAGGAGGCAAGATGCACACCCCTATTTGGGGAAGAGAAACTGGAGAACTGAGGCCCCAGAAGCAGTATCCCAACGTGACATAATGTCAATGCTGTAATGGGAGATGAAGGTGCATGCTTTCCTCCAGGCAGCAACCCTAGAGATCTCCGGTATGGGAATGTCCCTGGAGGCAGACACCCGAGACAGCTGTATGTCAGGTGGAATGAGCCCTAAGTCCTCTGGGAGGCTCCTACCAGTAAAACCTATAGAAACACAGATTTTGATGGCAGATAAGGCCCACTTGACCCACTCAGTCTGCCCATTTCCCTATCTATTGGATAAGCTGCAGATCCTAGTTAACCAACGACATACTTCCTCCTACCCCCCACTAGAATTGCCTTATGTCTGTCCCATGCATTCTTGAATTCCCCCACTGTTTTTGACCCCGCTACCTCCTGAGGAAGGCCGTTCCATGTGTACACCACTCTCTCTGTGAAAAAATACTTCCTCACGTTGCCCTTCAGCCACCCCCTCTATCTTCAAATTGTGTCCCCTTGTTCTTGCACATCTCTTTTTCTGAAAGGTGCTACCCTCTTGGACTTTGTTGATTCGCTTGAGGTACTTGACACGTTTCTATCATGTCCCCCCTCTCTCTCTTTTCCTCGAGGGTATACATATTATGCTCCTTTAGTCTCTCTTCATATGGCTTCTGGTGTAGACCCTGCACCATTCTGGTTGCCCTCTTCTTGACCGCCTCCATCCTGTCTATGTCCTTGCGGAGATGGGGTCTCCAGAACTGCACGCAGTACTCCAGATGGGGTCTCACCAATTGCCTGTACAGAGGGATAACAAATTCCTTTTTTTTTTTTTTTTACTGGTGATGCCCCTCCATAGGCACCCTAGTATCCCCCAAGCCCTCCTTACTGCCTTCTCACACTGCTCACCTACCTTTAGGTCGTCTGGTACAACTACCCCCAGGTCCCTTTCCATCTTTGTTGTTGTTAGTACCTCCTCCTCCCCCTCCCCCGCCCACTGTGTACTCTTCCCCTGGGTTTATGTTTCCCAGGTACATTACTTTGCACCTGTTTGCACTGAATCTAAGCTGCCATATATTTGACCATTCCTCCAGCCTTGCCAAGTCCCTCCTCATCCTTTCCACCCCCCCTTGTATATCAACCCTGCTGCAGATCTTTCTGTCGTCTGTAAAGAAGCATACTTTTCCTTTCAGACCCTCCGCAATGCCAACTATAAAGACATTAAAGAGAACCAGTCCCAGTATTGAACCCTGCAGTACCCCACTAGTAGCTCCCCTTTCTTCGGAGTAGACTCAGTTTACTATTAGCCTCTGCGACCTGTTGTCCAGCCAATTTTTCACCCAGGCTACCACCCTAGGACCCTCTCCCAGGCTGGCTAACTTGTTTATTAATCTTTTGCGTGAGACTGTGTCAAATGCCTTGCTAAAGTCTAGGTAGGCCATATCCACAGCCCTCCCTGGTCTACTACTTTGGTCACCCAGTCAAAATCTATTAGATTCATCTGACATGACCTTCCCGCTGTGAATCCATGCTGCCTTGGGTCCTGTGCCCGCTGGCCTCTAGGTACTCAACAGTTCTTTCTTTCAGAAGTGATTCCATCATTTCCCTACCACTGAGGTCAAACTAACAGGTCTGTGGTTTCCTGCCTCTGCCTTGCTCTCACTTTTCTGAAGGGGAATCACATCCGCCCTCCTCCAGTCCTCAGGTACCACACCATCTTCCCATGATTTGTTAAAAAGGGTAATCAATGGTGTCACTACTTCTCCCCTTAGTTCTTTTAGGATTCTGGGTTGAATCCCATCAGGCCCCATTGCTTTGTCCACCTTCAGTTTTAAGAGTTCTTGCAGGGCCCTTTCTTCTGTGAATGGACTGGCATCAATCCTCCTATCCAGAGTACTTCTACTGTTTGGTTTAAGTACCTCCCCCCTCCTCTTCTTTTGTGAATACTGAGCAAAAGTATTTGTTCGGTATCGCTGCCTTTTCACTGTCACCCTCTGCCCACCCCCCTCCCCTTTATTAAGCCTCACTATCCCTCCCCAATGTACCTATAAAAGGTTTTATCCCCACTTCCTCACTGAGTTGGCTATCTTTTCCTCAGTTTGGGTCTTTGCTATTCTTACTACCCTCCCTGCTTCCTTCTGCCTTAACTGGTACAGTTCTCTGTCCTGCTTCTTCTGTGATTCCTTATACTTCCTAAATGCCATATTTTTATCCTTAACCTTCCCCGACACCTCTTTTGAGAACCATAGTGTTTTTTTCCTTCATTTTGTTTATATAGCAGAGCTTGATGCAGGATGCTATCTACCTGCCAAGCTTCCACTTTGCTGCTGGTCTTCTGGGCACGGCTTCAATGTAAGAAACAGTTGGCAAGTCTCACCCCTAACTCCAGTTGTGCGCTCCTTACAATAAGTGAGTGCTCTCTGCAGCTCCAGGGCATGAAGCCTTTGGTCAGCATCCAAAGATGGATTGTTAAAGTATAACAGAAAGTTAATCACCTGGTTATGGTGAAACTCTGATACTACCTTCGGGAGGAACTTTGGGAAGGGGAGAAGGATGACATTGTCCTGGTGGAAGACCAAGTAAGGAGACTCCACCAAGAGTGCCTGAAGCCCATTAACCCTTCTGGCTGACGTGATAGCCAACAAGAAGACAGTCTTCCACAACAGGTGTGACATCTCACACCTGTGCACGGCTCAAATGGCTTGCCCATGAGCACAGCCAGCACCAGCAGTAGGTCCTAATGTGGCGGTGGCTCGCACAGCACAGTACAAGCGGTCAAGGCCTTATAAAAAGCGCCCAACCACCTTCTCCTGGGCCAAGTCAGCTTACCAGCCTGCACCTGGTAAGCAGAGATGGCTGCCAGGTGCACCTTAAGGGTCATCGCTTTTATAAGAGAGGGACCAGAGGTACTCCTAGATACTCGCTACAGGTACTCCTAGATACTCGCTACAGGGCAGGCAAGGGGATGACGCTTCTTGCCTTGGCACCAGAGCGAGATCCTCTTCCACTTAAATGCGCAGCATCTGTGAGTCAAATCCTTCTGGAAGGCTGCCATAAGATGAAGCACATCTTCCAAGAGACCCAATGCATGGAACTCTAGCTGCTCAGTAACCAGGCCGAGAGGTGCAGGGATTGAAGGTATGGGTGCAGCACCGTCCCCAGAAGTCTGGTCAGCAGGTCTGGGCAAAGAAGCCACAGCCACGGAAACCCACTGCTGATGCAGAGGAGATCCTGGAATCAAAACTGCCTGGGTCAGTCTGGGGCCATCAGGATCATCCACGACGTGTCCTTCCTGGTCTTGAACACAAACTTGTGGATCAAGGGGAAGGGAAGGCCTGTATGAGGCCTGGGGTCCAGGGTCTCATGAAAGCATTTCCGAACAGTATTCCAGACTATGGGAGGTGGGCACAAAACAGCCTCAGTATTCTGTTCTCCCAGGAGACAAACAGGCTCACCAGAGGGGTGCCCTAATGAGAAAGCAGGTGGTTTTTCATGTCCACCTCCTGATGCAGGAACCACCTGTGTGACCTATCTGAGAGTGTCTGCCAGCTGACTGTGAACTCCTGTGACATGAATCACCAAGCAATCTGCACCCAAATTGTGTACAAGTGTCCAGATGCAGAGGACCTCCAGACACAAGGAAAGGGAGTGAGTTCCACCCTGCCTGCTCAGGAAAAACATGGTTGCGGTATTGTTCGTCTGGACCTGCACGACCGAACTCTTGATCAGAGGAACAAATTCCGTAAAAGACAGTCACACTGCACAGAGCTTCAGCAGGCTGATGTGGTGATGAGACTCCCTGGGTGACCAGAACCCGTAGGCTATGCGGTCTCCCACCCTATAACAGACACCTCCGTCGTGAGCATGATGTCCATTCTGGGTAGACAAAGGGGATTCCTTCCTCCAGATGTTAAGGGATCAGCCACCATGGGATGGCTTCCCACACTGGGTAGGTTACAAGAACCAGCTGGTCCAGATGACTTAGGTGCTGAGACCACTGGCGGCCCAGCTCCCACTGCAGGTGGTGCATCCACCAGCGTGCCCAATGGATCATTCTGGCAGTGGATGTCATATAATTCAGCACCTCGGGAAGTCTGAGGCAGAGTACAAAAGCCCAACCTGAAATGATCAGGCAAAAGAGATAAGATCCTAAGTCCAATCCACAAGGAGACGGGCCTGGCCTGCATGGAGTCTAGTTTTGTCCCAATGAACTTGATTACCTGCACAGGGACCAGTTTGGACCTGTCCGGGTTGGTAAACAGGTCCAAATTTCTGCAGGTCTGACCACTCAATGGCCTCCTTGGACAAAAAGGCCCAAGTTTCCACAGGTCTAACCACTCAACGGCCTCCATGAACAACCCGGCTATCAGCCAATTGTCCAGGCAGGGATATACACCTTGATGCCCTTGTGCCTCAGGAAGGTCACCACCACTGTCATGCACTTGCTGAAGACCCCAGGTGCGGACAAGAGGCTGAAGGGCATGACCTGGAACTCGTACAGAACCTCTTCTGCATAGAATTTAAGGGACCACCAGTGGGATGGATGAACTGGGATGAGGAAGAATGCGTCCTGGAGTTCCACAGAGCAGAACCAAATGCCCTGCTCCAGGGATGTTATAATCTGGTTCAGAGTGACCATCCAGAACTTTTGCTTCAGTATGAACTTATTAAGACTGTGCAAATCCAATATGGGGCGCCAGCTCCAACTCCCCCTCCCCCCCCAACCAGGGGGTATCTGGACACGTATCCCTGACTTGCCAAGGCATCTTGGACACAAGGTACTGCTCCTTTGGCAAGGAGCTGAACTATCTCCCCGTTCAGGGCAGACAGCATGTCTTGTGACACCCTGGACTAGAGCAGCACTGAGTATATAAGGTGGGTCAGCCATGAAGTCAAGAGGCAACCTTCTGACTACCACCCCCTAGTACCCACTTATCCACAGAAATGATGGATCAATATGACCAGAAGTGGCATCAATGACCCCCCGTGGCAGCTGGGTCAGGAATATACAGGTGGAAGGATGATACCCCCAAATCATCAGAAACAGTGTCAGTGGCTCAGTAGGTAGCACACTCGCCTCTAAGGCCGGGAGATCAGAGGGCTGTGGGTTCAGTTCCCACATCTAGCACTTGGGTTAATATCCCAGTACTGACACTGTAGTGCAGCAATAGAGGGGTGCTGCACTTCTGAGGTGCCGTCTTTCGGATGAGACGTTAAACCGAGGTCCCATCTGCCTGGATTGGTGGTAGTTCAGGTGGATGTTAAAGATCCCATGGCACTTATCGAAAAGAGCAGGGGAATTTCCCCGGTGTCCTGGCCAAATTTCCCTCATTCACTAAAAATACCACCAACAGCTTAATCTGGTTCAAGGTCAGTTGGCATTCATCTGTATCCCCCTTCCCCTGGTCGTGCCTGAAAATAGGCAGGATTTGTCTAGTGCACTTACCCGGTCAACAAAAACTAAATAAAATAAATAAATAAATCACTGGGCAGAGCTGGTGGTAGCACAGGCTGCTGGGGTTGGAAGGGCACCACTTCCCCTGCCCCCACTTCATTTTGACCCCTGTCCACTGAACATGGGCTTTGGGCACCAGTTTTGGTACTGCCCATGCTGCGACTACTGCTGAAGCTGCTGTGGCTTAAAGGACCTGTATCGAAAGGCTTTTTCCTGGGATTCTGTGCCTTCAAGTCCTTCTGGGATAACACCACAGAATGTATGGTGACACCAGATTTCTCGATCCTGGTAAGATACCCCTCCACCCCAAGGCCAAAGACGTCAGTGCTCAAGAAAGGGACATTGTTCACTTTGTGCCAGATATTCCCAGTGAAGGTGGAAGGCCGCAACCAGGCCCTGTGATGCATCGTGACAGCTGTTGCCGTGGCATGGGAGACTGTGGAACTGGTGTTTAGCCAGCGACTGACCCTGGTCTCTGATCAACTTCACCATTAGCTGACGGTCTGAAGGAGGATGAAGGAGGAAATCATCCAGCACTCCCAACAGGGAGTGACCAAAGCTGGCCATCATCACACCATAGCTTGCCCAAAGACCCAACTGCACAACAGTGTAGACCTTTTTAGATACATGGTCAATCCTTTTAGATTCTTTGTGCAGAGGTTTGTCCATGTTCCCTTAGCCACCAGATTTCCAGAAGGCCAAGTCCAAAGCCAGCCCTTCATTTGAAGGGTAGTCAGAGAACCCCAGAAAAGGACCAGGCAGCGACCACATACTTGTGGACCATACAGGTGAAGGGTGCCGGGCAGGATGCTGGATGCCGCCACAGATCCATGGCCGGTCCCAAGATGGACTCAGCCACAAGAAAGGCAACCCCCAGGGAATCGTCCCTGTCCAGGATGTCAGTGAAGGGGTAATTAGTCCTCTTGTAAGCTGCCTCCAAAGGCACTCACAGACTCCAACATGAGGGGGAGTTAAGCCCCAAGTAACACCGGCCCATGGTCAGTGGACACTTCCTCAACCGAGTTGCAGTTAAAGGTGTGGGTCCTCGATGAGGGTACGAATTACCACTCAGAGTCATCCAAGGGCTATTTGAAAACGGCCCTCAACAGATTGTTGCCATGAACCACCCAGGTGTCCTCAGACTGAGTGATCTGCGCAGTTCTTCGTGGGAGCTCCTACCAAGAGATGCAGTGGGGACGGCTCCTCCTTGTGGGTGGAGAAGAAGCTGGGGACATCTGCTGCTGATGGACCACTGTGGGCATAACCAGCAGTTGCCAAGTGGCCTAAGGGCCCAAGGGTACAGTACTACCCTGCTCTGTGACGGTCAATTGCTGCCAGGGGAGTTTCTTGTAGCATAAACACATCTTGCAGTGTTGCTTCTCCTCGCCCAAGGACAAGGATGTCAAGGAATCTCCATGGTGACACCTCCCAGTCGAGTAAGACTGAGAACAGCATCTCAATCTCGACCCAAGGCCCGATGTTGAGGAGAGACCTCTACAGGGTTGTGGTACACCACATGCTGAGCTACATTCCATAACAGTGGCTTCTGAGGCTCGACTGCCGGCTGAGGTTGGTCCCAAAATTACCTGGTTGGAGGCACCGAGTAAGCCACGTCCTCCTGAGTGAGGACTAGGAGATCAACTGCTTGAACTTTTCTGGCAGCCAGTCAACAGGCTTGAGAAAGATCCTGACTGACTATCTGACCAGAGTTGAGGCAGACAAGCCTGACAGGAGTACTGAGGAGCTTTTGACCATGTCCTCAACCGAAGGCAGCATTACCACAGTTGAACGCTAAACCAACATGGAGTGGTCGGATTGCGATCTCTCCCAGTCCCATAACCTGCGTTGGTAGCGCTTGTGTTTCTTGCCCCTGTAAGAAGGGTTCTCCCCAAAGGTTTATACATTTCACGGAAGTCCTCTGTGAAAGACTCTCTCCAAAGCTAGCCCCAGCTGGGAGCAATGCTGAGACTAATGAAGTACTTACGGTGGCTGCAGCTGCCTCCTTCTCAAGAGCCACAAGATAGGAAGCTGACCCGGGAGCTGCAGAGGCTTTCTGCAGCTCTTAGGCCGATCCTTGAGGTACCTTTTTTCCAGGATCCACCAAATAAAAGTCTGACCTGCCGATCTTCCGGTGACACTGGAAGCATCACCTGGCAAATGCAACATACCTCCATATCGTGCTGCACTCCCAGACAGTAAAGGCAGGAGATGTGGGAGTTAGTGTTCAACATTTTTTGTCGACACTGAATGCAGAATTCAAAGCAGCGTTGTTGCTTCCTCTCTTCCATAGCCAAAATTAAAATTGAAGACAGAGCCAGAACGAGCAAAAGAATATAATAAATCGAGAAAGTTTTACTTGCCTAAAGCGCTAAACTCGTGTGCAAATCCTCGATTGCCACCAGGGTGCGAAATTCCTATACCTTAGGTGCCCCAGGGCAGGCACTTTTGTCTCAGGACACCTACTGCTGTTTAGTGCCGGCCCCATGGGGCACCTAAGGTATCCCTGCTGTCGGAGCTCCGTTTTTTTTGTGTTGTACTTTCTGTGCCTTTGGTTTTGTTTGGGAAACTTTTTTTTCATTTTCGGAAGTCGGACACGTCACGTGCTGTTTTCGCGGGGGGAGGGGTGGCCAGGGGAAAACTGTGCAGGCTCAGGGCTGAGTGGTTTACAGAGGAGAGGAGCAGGCTGAAGAGGGAGATTAATTGGCACAGCCATGTGAGCCACAACATCCGACCGCAAGTTTGAAGGGGTCCATCCGTCACTGCTGGAGGTAGGGTTGCAGGCTCAGACATCACTTGGTGAGTACTGTTATGGTTGTTTGCTCACCCCTTCCTTCTCTGTTCGAAGAGCTCCCAGCAAAGTGCGGCATTCTGTTTAAGTGAGTTGTAGCGATGGGTCATGCCGCGCTTTCATGTGGGGGGGGGGGGTGGAGTGGCACCAGCAGTTGGGATTGCCGATCATGATCCAAATTTTTCTGAGCCTACCCCCAAAAAAAAAAACGAACAAAAGCTCTTTTAAGAGCTAATAGTATTATTTCAGAGGTGCTGTGCAAATGAGGGGAGTGGGGGACTTAGGCAGGATACAAGTGTGACAGTGAAACCGCGAAGGTCTCGGGCAACAGGGAGGAAAGAACTTAACTCTCCCATTCAAGAAGTAGAAAAACTAAAAAGTGCAACACAGATGATCAGAACTATTAGTTTAATTGAGTTCTGTGGGGAAAGATGTTGTCAGGAGTGACTAACAGGAGGGATGCATGGGGGTAAGAGACTTGGGGGGCACTGAGAGAAAGCTCTTTCTTTACCTACTATTGCAAGTTCAACTACTTACTTTCACCAAAGTACTGTTGCCTAACTTATTTAATTTAATAGCAGTTTGTGGATTGTGCTGCAACAGGCAGAGCAGTACTACTGAAAAGCACAGCTAGACTGCAGCAGAGAGGGTCTCGGGTCATTCTCAGTCACTTTTTCAGGCTGAAGTAGTTTTGTGTGTGTATTCATCTGCTTACTAAAATTGCTTGGAAGTGGAACTGAATTTCAAGTAAAAATCTGTCTCCTGTTCTCCCCTATCAAAAAGCACTAAGCAATGTGTTACTTTACTTTGGAAGCTAAGACAGCCATCATATAAAAAGCTGTTTATTGGAGCAGAGCTAGTAGTATATTTTAAACTTTGGGAGCTCTGCTACTACAGCTATTATTTGTAAACCATCACCTCTGTGTTCTAACTACTCTAGAATCTAAATTGGTAATAAATAATATTTTACAAGCTACTCTGCAGTACCTAAAATATAAAATACAAGGATCTGTTAAAAAGTCTATCAAAGCTTTTTGTTTTGTTTTTTTCAAGCTACTCTGTGGACTGCCTAATCTGAATAAAATTATTTTCAGGTCCAAAACGCTTCAGCTACTTGGAATAGGACCACCTGAAATCTAAATAAAAGGCTGTTTTCAGGCTTGAAGCCATAAAGGGCAACTGTGAGCAAAAGAGCACTCAAAAAATAAATCAGACAACACACACAGTCAGTTTTTCTTGTTGTGTTTATTACTGGTGAGAAAACAACACACAGAGTCACTTTTTGGTCCAGTGAAGACGACATTTAAAATTACGTAAACTAAGGGGCGGCATGTAAATAGTTTCTTGGGCATGTACATTTGCTTATTACATGCCACAGTGGGCATGTACTTTTTTTCACGAATTTCATACCCTGATTGCCACAGAGCTGTGAAGGAGGAGACCTGTCCTTTCCAGCAGAAAGAAAGATCTGAGGGTATACTGCCTGGGTGGTGGGAGGAGCTTAATCCGAAGAAGTCAGCCGAGTCAGCCTGTTCCAGTGGAACTGCACGCAGCACACAAAAGCGGCAGCAGACTTCCAGCAGTAGAAAAAAATCCTTTATTTATTTATGAAGTGCAAATCCAAAACAGTGCAATGCATACCGTGTGTCTACATAAACAAGATCCAAACTGACTCTACTGGTCCTGATAATGCTGTAGATCAGTGAAATTGGAAGTCAGTTTGTGCTGTGTCTATGTAAGCACAAGCTATGCACTGCACTATCTTGCACTTGTACTTTATAAATAAAAATAAAGCATTTTTTATATTGCTGGAAGTCTGGTCCTGCTTTGTGTGCTGCCTGCTGCGGCATTTTTTGCTGATTGTGGACTACAGAGGTGGAGTGCTATTTCCTGGTTTCTCTCCAGTGGAACCGCCAAAGTATGGATAATGAACTGTATCTGCATCCTTAGAATTACAACTTTCACTAGACAGCTAACCTTTCATAGTTCCATCTCAGGCTCAACTCCTGTTTTTATTTACTAGACTGGGTTAATGAATTTATCCAGTTATTGGCAGTGAACGACAGTCATGACTGCCAGGCAGCAGGGCCTCACTGCAGGCTGAGACAGCACCATCATCAGATGAACCTAAAGAAACACACTGCAGAGGATAATAGGACCACAATAAATAATAAATAGATAGATAGATAGATAGATAGATAGATAGATAGAATGGCTCACCAAAATGCCAGTAGCACACTGTACAACAGATCATCAAAAGTTCATAAAAAAGGTTCTGTGTCCAGACATGCCAGTAGCACACTGCACTGCAGGGGAACCAAAGGCTCATGAGAAAGGGGCAGTGCCCAGACTTGCCAGTAACACTGCACAGCAGAGTAATCAAAGGCTCATGAGAAAGGGACAGTGCCAAGACATGCCAGTAACCCACTGTACTGCAGAGGCTCAAAAAGGATCATGGGAAAAGGTAAGCATGCAGAAATGCCAGTAACACACTGTGCTGTAGGGGAGTCAAACTTTCTTGAGAAAGGGCCAGCGCACAGACATGCCAGTAACACTGTGCTGCATGGGAATCAGTTTCTTGAGAAAGAGTCACTGTACAGACACATCAGTGACTTTGATAAGATGGCCAACAGAGTTAAGCTAGCCCTGGCAAAAAGAAATATAGGTGAGGGGGGTACAGGCAAAGTGGGCAAGCATCAAGGATGCAATACTTGAAGCAACATCCCATTGTGTTAGAGAGAAAAGGAAGTGCAAAAGAAGAAGGAAACCACTTTGGTTCTCAAAAACAGTAGCAGAAAAGGACAGAGCCAAAAGGCTGGCCTTCAGTAAATATAAGGGAAGCAGAAGGATGAAGATAGGGAGGCATACCAAACTTCCCTAAGGGAAGCAGGGAAGGCAGTAAGGCAGGCAAAGGCCCAAACCATAGCTACATTAGTGAAAGAAGAAAGTCCAGAGGGAGTAAAGCTAAGATCAAAGAAGATAAGGGGGAGTGTGAGGAGGAGGACCATGTAAAAGCATCTATCCTAAGTAGATACTTCTGCTCAGTATTTACTGAAGAGAAGGTAGGGCAGGGCCCACAGCTCAGCACCATGGACACAGGGGGGAGGGAGGTGAGCACTAGTCCCTTCACAAAAGAAAGGGTCCTACAAAAGCTGGATAAGCTCAGGGTGGACAAGGCAATGGGATCTGATGGCATACATCCCAGAGTACTAAAGGAGCTAAGGGTGGAACTAGCAGAGCCATTATCAGAACTGGTTAGTGAGTCTGAACACAGGAGAGGTCCCAAGAAGACTGGAGAAGAACTCATGTGATCCCGCTCCACAAGAGTGATAGCAGGGAGGAGGCAGGGAACTACACACCAGTCAGTCTTACCTCAGTAGTGGGCAAGATTATGGAGGCACTCCTTAAGGAAAGGATAGTGCAACACCTGGAATCCATAGGAGCACAGGATCCAAGACAGCATGAGTTTACAAAAGGAAGGTCCTGTCAAACTAATGTCATAGATTTCTTTGACTGGGTAACCAGAGTGATGGACCAAGGGGGAGCAACTGACGTCACCTACCTTGACTTCAGCAAAGCTTTCTATACTGTTCCACATAGAAGATTGATTAATAAGCTGGGTAGGCTCGGGGTGGGTCAGAAGTTGGTCAACTGGGTGGCAAACTGGTTGACTGCCAGAAAACAGAGAGTGGTGGTAAATGGTATACAGTCAGAAGAGATGCAAGTCACAAGTGGGGTACCTCAGGGATCAGTCCTCTTCAATATATTCATCAGTGACATTGCAGATGGACTAGAGGGTAAGGTTTGTCTGTTTGCAGATGACACCAAGATCTGCAACAGAGTAGATGATCCAGATGGGGTGGCAGAATGAGAAGAGATCTGGATAAACCAGCAAAATGGTCGTAACAGTGGCAACTGGGGTTTAATGCAAAGAAGTGCAAGATCATGCACACAAGGAAGAGAAACCCTGAAGCCACCTATAGGCTGGGAGGGGAGTTGCTGGCAGTCACAAGGGAAGAAAGAGACTTGGGCATCATCATCACCAATGACCTGAAATCAGCCAAGCAGACCACTAAAGCAGTAGGTAAGGCTAGGGGGATGTTAGGGTTGTATAAGTAGGGGTAACAAGTCGGAAGAGGAGGTAATAATCCTCTTTACAAGACACTGGTTAGCCCCATCTGGAGTACTGCATACAGTACTGGAGGCCACACCTTCACAAGGACATTAACCAAATTGAGGCAGTCCACAAAGGACAACCAAAATGGTGCAGGGACTGCATCAGAAAACATATGAGGACAGATTAATGGAGCTCAATATGTATACCCTAGAGCAAAGGAGGAGAGAGGTGATATGATCGAAACATTCAAACATCTTTAGGGCATTAACTGCGTGAAACAGTCTAACATGTTTCAATATAAGAAAAATAGCAGGACAAGAGTACACAGCATGAGATTAGAGGAGGCGATTAAGGGTAATGTGAGGAAATTCTTTTCACAGAAAGGGTGGTGGATGCATGGAACGGCCTACCTCAGGAAGTGGTGGATATGAATACAGTGCAGGGCTTCAAACAGGCATGGAATAGGCATAAGGGAGCAATACAGATGAGTATGAATAGATAGGCCACTGACAGAGCAAAGGCCGATGGCACATTTATAAGGTAGAAAAAGAAATGGGCAGACTGTATGGGCCTTGCGGTCTTTTATCTGCAGTCAACTCCTATGTTTCTATGTTTAGCACAATGCACTGCAGGGGAATCAAAGTTCCTACAGAAAGGACCAGCGCGTAGACATGCCAGTAACAGAATGCACCGCGCGGGAATCAACGTTTCTTGAGAAAGAGCCAGTGTACAGACATGCCAGTAACACAACGCACTGCAGGGGAATCAAAGTTTCTACAGAAAGCGCCAGTGCAGACATGTCAATTAACACAATGCACTGCAGGGGAATCAAAGTTTCTTGAGAAAGAGTCAGTGTACAGACATGCAGGTTAACACAATGCATTGCAGGAGAATCAAAGTTCCTACAGAAAGGATCACATGAAAAAGTCAGCCCACGAGCAATGCAGTATCGCACTGTCCTTCAGGGGATCAAAGAATCACATCAAAAGATCAGCCCACTAACACTGAGGTATCACATTGTCCTGCAGGTGATCAAAGGGTCATGGGAAAAGGTTAGTCTGCAGACATGAATGCAGCACGACGAACTACAGGGATCAAAAGATCACATGAAATGGTTAACCCACTGACATGGCAGTAGCAGGGTGTACTGAAGGGGATCATGGGAAAAGGCCAGCCTGCTGGCACTGCGATATTACATTGTACTGCAAGGATCAAAGGATCACATGAAAAGACCAACGCACTAACATGGCAGTAGCTCACTGAGCTGTAAAAGAACAAAGGATCATGGAAAATGGGCAGCCCAATGACACTGCAATATTACACTGTACTGCAGGGGTCAATAGATCACATGAAATGGCCAATCCGCCGGCACTGCGGTATTACACTATGCTGTAAGGATCAAAGGATCACATGAAAAGACCAGTCCACCAACATGGCGGTAGCCCATTGTACTGTAGAAGAACAAAGGATCATGGGAAATGGCCAGTGGCATGGAGGTAGCACATTGCACAGCAGGGGATCATAGGATAATGAGAAAAGGCCAGCACACTGTCACAGAGGTAGCAAGTTGTACTGCAGGGGATCAAAGGATCACATGAAAAGGTCAACCTGCTGACATGATGGTAGCACGTTGTACTGCAGAGGATCAAAGGATCATGGGAAATGGCCAGCCTGCTGACATGACTTATGATGTGCTGCAGTACAGAATATCCTCAACTTTTGGACAAGCCTTGGGTCTTTGGGAGTGTGCCCCCCCCCAAAAAAAAACTAAAAAAAAAAACAACTTTGCTTGCCATGTAGAGGGGAGCTGCAAAGGCGAAACATTAGCTCTTGTTTGGGATAGGGTAGTACTAGTACACAACAGTAAACAACATGTACTCTGGTCTATAGACAAACAAGATTCTCTCCAACCCAATGCCCACACTACCTTATAAGTGAAGCAGTGCTGGTGACACAGCCGGAACAGAGTGTCTATGTAGGGATGGGGGAACAACAGGAGTATACAATGGCAGAAGATGGGGGGTGTTCAGCACTCTAGGATTTAAAAAAAAAAAAAAAAAAACAAGTAGAATGTCCACACTGCCTGAAAAAATAGGTTACTCACCTGTAACCATAGTCCTAGGAGTGGTATATGGTTCGCATCCACACTCTGGCAGTTTCAGTCTAATTTGCTGGATGTCTTTAAGCTAAGATCCTCTTTCCACCCAGGCAGTATCCCCACCGACTCTGTACCGTGATGTCGGATCTTGCATACTGGAAGCAGGAATCCATGTGCCACTTGCCAGGGAATGCCGGGTGGGTTGTCTGGATGTGAACCATATACTGCTACTGGAACTGCAGTTAAGGGTGAGTAACCTATTTTTCTAGGGGTGTGGATATGGTTCACTATTCACACTCTGACAGACTCCTGAGTCCTAGCAGTTCTTCGGGAGGAGGGGGAAAAGGTGCGCACCCCTACTTAGCAAACAGAGATTGGAGGACCGAGGTTTCAAAACCAGCATCCCAGCATGACTAAAGGTCGATGAGTAGTGGGAAATGTTCCAGGTAGCAACCCTGCAGATTTCCTTGATACGGGCATCCTTGAAAGCAGCCACCGAGGCAGCAGTATGTCTGAAGTGAACCCCAAGCCACCCTACCAGCCAACTATCACAAGGCCCAGCACTGCAATTCATGGGGTGATGGGAAAAGATTCTGGGATAACACCAAAAGCATCCTTGGAAAGGAGGACAAGCACCCTCAGCTGCTCAGTATCAGTAACACCCCCACTACAGACCCTCTAGCTATTGCAGAAGCCTTCAGTAAGGCCTTCACCGATCTTACCCCAGTGCTACCACCTGCCTATTTTCAACCTGGTCTGAACCACTCCAACAATGTATCTACCAAGTGTTCTCACCCGACCTTCTTCTTTAAAAGGGTGACGGTGAAGGAGGCCCTTACTATGGTCAAGCAAATACTACGTAAGACCAGACTGGGCAGTGACGGGATGGACATGAAACTTCTATCCCTCACCCCCGGACTTTCTTATAGTGCCCATTAGCACACTGTACAATAAGTCCCTGGCCCAATTCCGGGTTTGGAAGCAGGCCCTAGTTACGCCAGTGCATAAAGCAGGTGATAAGTCCCTGGTAGCCAACTACAGACCCATCTCGAGCCTCTCACCCCTATCCAACTCGCTGGAAAAGATTGTGGTGGGTCAACTCATCGACTACCTCAGTAAATATAATCTACTATGCCCCAACCAGACAAAATCACAGTACCACCACTGCCCTGCTGGGCTACACGAACTATGCACATAAGGCCCTGGATGAGGGCAAACTGGTGGGGTCTGTCTTTATTGACCTCACCAAAGTCTTCGATACAGTCAACCACCCCCTGTTACTGACCCAACTGCAAAACATGGGTGTGGCGCACAATGCCATTTGCTGGTTCCAAGACTGCCTGATACGGAGAAATAAATGTGTCAAAATTGGGCAAACAGTATCCAGCGTAAGAGAGGTATCATTAGGGGTACCCCAGGGATCAATACTGGGGTCCCTACTCTTCAGCTTCTTCTTAAATGACCTTTCCACAGCCTGCGGCACCAAACTCATACTACATGCAGATGATGCTGTGCTCCTGAGCAGCAGCACGTGTCAGGCTGCCCTACAACCTGAGCTGAGGAACTCCTTCCCCTAACTCGAAGACTGGTTCTGTAGTCATAAGTTGCTACTAAACTACAAGAAGACCAAGGCCATGCTTATGTCCAGCCCCCACAACAAAAATAAGCACCATCCCCTCATCATCTCCAACTCATGCAGCAAGCCGCTGGAACAAGTTCACTTGTTCAAGTATCTGGGGGTCATAATAGATGATACCCTCACATTTGCACACCATCTTGACTCTCTGGTCAAGACAGTTAATACCAAGATTGGTGCCCTGTACAGGTACAGGCAATACCTCTCTCCAGGGGCCCTCCACCTCTCAGTCCAATTATTTATTTATGACTTTGATAACCGGGTGAGTGCACTGATTCCAGGGACTGTTTTCAGGTATGACCTGGGCCATAACACATGGCGCAGGGTGACAGTGGAATACAAAGTAACAGTAATACACAAGAAACAGATTTGATACAAGCAACAATAGCAAGTACAATATACAGGTTTGATGCATAGGTCCATTTGAGAAAGTACAGTTACGCAAGAACTTACCGTAACAGTAGATCTTCGAGAGAAGCTCTTGCAGCAGGTTACACACTGAGGACTGGCGGCGGTTCTGGCAACTTTTTCTCTAGTAGTACCAATGTGGAAACGCCCCCCGCCGACGTCAACTCCACCCCCAACGTTGCCCTATATAACGGAGGAGTTCCCCACGTGCTCCAGTTCTTGAACGCCCTGCCCCCATCAGACAAGAAAACGACAGGCAAGTTAGAAAACTGGTTGTCAACGGACAACCCCTCAGAGAGGAAAAAATACCGGCCTGAACAGGACCTGATCCCTGGGGGAAGGTGGGCAGGAAATATACCTGCTGCAAGAGCTTCTCTCAAAGATCTACTGTTATGGTAAGTTTTTACATAACTGTACTATCTTACTTCGAAGAGAAGCTCTTACAGCAGGTTACACATTGAGGACTGAGTCCCAAGCAGTATAAATTTACAACAACCCCTGAGAGGGGGAAGAAACATGAAAGGACAGCAAGAGAAGGGAAGATCCCTCAGAAAACCAGGCCTTGCAGAACCGCGAGGCCAAACCCTGCTCTGAGTCTGGAAATGATGTCGAGGCTATAGTGCCTGACAAAGGTATGGCCAGAACTCCAGGCAGCGGCAGCACAGATATCTGCCGTCGGTACCCTCTTTAATGCTGCAAAGGAAGTAGTGATAGCCCTGGTAGAGAGCTTTAGTCGGCCCCGATGTCAACCTATTGGGCTTCTCATAGCAGTAGGAAATGCAGTGCACCAACCAGCACCAAAGCGTCTGTTTGGTGACCGGGTGACCTATGGACTGTTGGGCAAATGACACAAAGAGCTGATCAGACTTTCTGTCCACCTTGGTTCTACCTAGGTAACATCTGAGAGCCCTGTGCATGTCCAAGGAATGAAGCAGGATCTCGCCCCTGCTGGAGTGCTCCGGGTAGTAGACTGGGAGCTGAAATGACTGATTCAAAGTGAGCTCCGAGACCACTTTCGGTAAGAATTTCGGATTGGTGTGGAGATCAACCCTGCCCTTGTGGAAAACAAGGTAGGGTTCTTTACACATGAGAGCCTGAAGCTCTGAAATGTGCCTTGCCAAAGTAATAGCTACCACAAGTAAAGTTTTCCAGGAAAGGAAATGAAGCTCCGATTTCAGAGCCGGTTCAAACGGGGGGAGAGAAAGCTTCTCCAGGACGAACAGGAGATCCCAAGAAGGAACAGGGTCCCTGATGGGAGGTCTGATGTGGAGGATACCGCGCAAAAAGGCTTTGGAAACCTCCATCTGAGCCACCGTCTTACCCGACACAGGTAAATGGTAAGTGGAGATGGTGGCCAGGTGTACCTTGATGGAGGAATAGCTGAGGCCTTTCTCATAGAGAGAAAGCAAGTATTCTAGGACGGTATTAACCAGACAGACCAATGGATCTACTTGCTTGGCTGTGGCCCATATGCAAGAACGTTTCCACTTCGTAGTGTAAGTGGCCCTGGTGGCAGGTTTCAGTGCCTCAACCAACACGAGCGACCTGATCAGACACTCCGAACTGGACCTTAGCTAAGTCCTGAGAAGCCAAGCATGCAAGTGAAGAGAACGTAAGTTCGAGTGCAGCAGGGACCCCTTGTCCTGCAAGAGCAGGAGTGAGGAGAGGGGAAGAGGCATTGACGACTCTGCCACTAGACGCTGTAGTAAAGAAAACCAGATCTGATGAGACCAAAGCGGAGCAACCAAGATGATAGTCGAAGGTTCCGACTGAGCCTCGAGGAGGACCTTCTGAAGGAGGGGAAAGGGAGGGAAGGCATACAGGAACCCCGTGCTCCAGCAGAGGGATATCGCGTCTTGCCAGAAAGCTCCAGGCTCTGGACCTAGCGAGCAAAAATTGGGCAGTTTTGCACTGGATTGTGACATGAAAAGGTCCGCCTCTGGCATCCCCCATAGACGGAATATGCGATCTGCGACCTCTTGAAGCAACTCCCATTGGTGGGCTTGCGATCTTGTCCTGCTGAGCATGTCGGCTAGCACGTTTTGAGTCCTGGGAACACGCACTGCTGTCAAAAACAGACGATGTTCCAGGGAACCAATCCCAAACTCGCATGGCTTCTCTGCAAAGGGGATATGAATGTGTGCCACCTTGTTTGTTGATGTAGAACATCATCGAAGTGTTGTCTGTCTGCACCAAGAGATGGCCCGGCGCCAAGACTGAGGCCAGGGCTTGAAGTGCGTAAAGCACAGCTCATTTCCAGGACACTGATGTGCAGATTCGCTTCCGAGGGAGACCAGGAACCCTGGGAACGATGGATCCCTAAGTGTGTGCCCCATACCTGGGATGAGGCGTCCGTAGTCAGAGACTGGGACAGCATCTTGTATTTGAAGGGTATGCCCCCCCCCAGTAGATTTTTCAGACGACATCCACCAGGGAAGTTCTCGGCAGACTGGCTCAGATATTCTGATCAAGACGTCCAGGTTGTCTGACGTTTAATCCCACTGGACCCTTAGGGACCACAGAAATACAGGTTACTCACCTGTAACAGGAGTTCTAGGAATGGTATATGTTGTTCATCCACACTTATTGGCAGGTATCCTTGCCGCTTTAAATCTTGCCGGAAGGTTTTCAAGCTGGCTTCTCCTACCCACCCGGGTGGTATAACTCTCGGCTCCGCCCCATGATGCCAGATCTGGCCCGCTGGAAGCTCAGGTTGTGCGTCGAAGCCGGGGAGGTCGGGTAATGTGGGATGAACAACACATACCATTCCTAGAACTCCTGTTACAGGTGAGTAACCTGTATTTCTAGGGACATGGATATGTTGTTCATCCACACTTCTGGCAGACTCCTAGCAGTTCTCCGGGAGGAGGGAGGCAGACGACACCCCAATCACATACTTGGGAAAGAGAGACTGAGAACCGAGGCCCCAAAACCAGCATCCCCGGTGACTCAAGGTCGATGTGGTAATGGGTAATGAAGGTGTTTGCTGACTTCCAGGTAGCAGCCCTGCAGATTTCCTGGATAGGGCGTCCCTGGAAGCAGCCACCGATGCAGCAGTATGGCGGGTAGAATGAGCTCTTGTCCTCTGGGAGGCTCCATGCCCGTCAACTTATAGCAGAGTCTATGCAGGAGGTGACCCACCTGCTTATCGTCCGCTTGGCTGCAGGTCTGCCAGATCTGCTTCAGCGTAGGTGACAAACAGCTGGCGAACCTCTCCCAATTTCAGCCGTGCGTCTTTGTAATAGGCGGCGCCTTCTAGGGTCAAAGTATGGAGCCTATATTCGGCCTCCGGTGTGACTGGGGTAGAACACCGGCAGAGTCAACACCTGGTTAAGGTGAAACTCGACACCACCTTGGAAGGAATTTCGGTGGGGTGCAGGACAACCTTGTCCCTGTGGAAGACCAGGTAAGGAGACTCGATGGAAGCGCCTGGAGCTCTCCCATCCTTCTGGCTGGCGTGATAGCCACCAGAAAGCGGTCTTCCACGACAGGTGAGAGAGCACACCTGTGCATAGGGTTCGAATAGCTTGCCCATGAGCTTTGCCATACCAGCAGTAGATCCCACGGAGGTGAGGTTCTCGCACCAGAGGGAAATGTGATCAAGGCTTTCAAAGGCCAGACCACCTTCTCTCGCTCAACGACTGCTTCCCGCCCGCCCAGTAAGCAGAGATGGCTGTCAGGTGCACCCTTAGGGTCGTCGACCTAAGCCCTTGATTAGAAAAGGGACCATAAATAGTCCAAGATGCTTGCCAAGGAACAGGAGGAAGGGTCCAAGCCCTTGTCCTGACACCAAATGGAAAACCTTTTCCATTTGAAGGCAGCATTTTCTGGTCGACTCCTTACGGGATGCCTCAACTACATTGAGGACCTCGTCGGAAAGACCCAAGGCCTGGAACTCTAGCCGCTCAGGAACCAGGCCGTCAGGTGCAGGGATTGAAGGTCCGGATGGAACACCTTCCCCTGATTGACTGAGAGCAGGTCCGGGCGAGCTAGAAGCTGCCGCGGAGTCCTGGAGCTGAGACTGAGGAGATCTGGGTACCAGAACTGGCGAGGCCAGTCTGGGGCTATCAGAATCACCTGCGCCTTGTCCCTCCTCGCCTTGAGAAGCACCTTGTGGATCAAGGGAAATGGGGGAAAGGCGTAGAAGAGGCCCAGGGTCCACTGCCTCGAGAAGGCATCCCCCCTGCAGTGAGCCCTGCTGAGGGGGGCGGGCATGGAACAGTCTCAGCTTCGCGTTCTCCCTGGAGGCAAACAGGTCCACCTGAGGTATGCCCCAAAGGGAGAACAGATGCTGTACTACCTCCGGCAGGAGAGACCACTCATGGGATGCAGCCCCTATCCAGCTCAGGGCATCGGCCAGGGTGTTGGAGGCTCCTGCCACATGAATGGCTAGGAGATCCGCCTCCAGACTGCGCACGAGTGACCAAATGTGGAGAGCTTCCTTGCATAGAAGCATGGGCGCCGCCTCGCCTGGCGGTTTAGATAGTACATGGTCGTGGTGTTGTCCGTCTGGACTCGGACCACTTGACCCCGGAGGAACGGAGCAAGGCGGTGAGAGCTAGGCGGACCGCCCGGAGCTCCAGCAGGTTGATGTGGCATCGGGACTCCCATGGGGACCAGAGGCCGTGAGCCCGGTGTTCCCCCAGATGGGCACCCCAACCCATCAGAGAGGCATCGGTCGATAGAGAGCCCGTCAGCTCGGGGCGGATGAACGGGATGCCCTCCTGCAAATGACCTGGAACGATCCACCACTGGAGAGCGTTCCACATCCCCTGTGTCACCGACACAAGCTGGTCCAAAGGATCGCAGCGTTGTGACCACTGGCTGGCCAGTCCCCATTGAAGGGGACGCATGTTCCAGCGGGCCCAACGGACCACGCTGGTGCAGGCCGCCATGAGACCCAGGGAGGCGAGGAAGTCCCAGGCAGGGCGCATTGCCCAACCAGAAATGACTGGGCAAAGGAGGAAAGAACCTCAGCCCTGTCTGCGGAGCCGCGCCTGGCTCGAGATCCGAGCCGCCCGATGAACAGAATCACCTGCTTCAGCTCGAGTTCCGACTTGGCCTCGCTTGATAAGGAGGCCTAGTTGAGAGCAGACCTGGAGGGCCAGATCTCTGGACCACTCCACCTCCTGCCTGGAGGGAGCTGCTATCAGCCAGTCATCCAGGTAAGGGTACACCGGACCCTCGGCGCCGAGGAATGCTGTCACCACTGCCATGCATTTGGTGAAGACCCTGGGAGCTGGAGACAAGTCAAGGGCATGGCTTGGAACTCGAAGGATCCCTCCGCTCGAAGCGAAGGAATCTCTGGTGAGACGGACGGATAGGGACGTGAAAAACGCTGTCCTCAAATCCAGAGAGCAGAACCACACGCCGCGTTCCAAGGATGGTATTATCTGAGCCAGAGTGACCATCCTGAAGGTTCGAGACCTTAGGAACTTGTTTAGGTCGTGTAGGTCGAGAATGGGGCGCCAGCCCCCCGTCCGTTTCGGAACCAGGAAGTACCTGGACACAAACCCTGGGTCTGAAGGAGGGTCCTCCACCTCTCTTATCACCTCCTTCTGGAGGAGGAGAGCGATGTCGGCTCGACGAGCCACCAGCGAGGCTGGGGACCCCGAAGCCCCCCGAGGGGCGACGGCTCTGAAGGGCGGTGCCTGCTCGAATTCTAGAGGCAGGCCTCTTCCCATCACCTCCAAAACCCACCTGTCCGTGGTAACAGCGGACCAGGCGGAACGGAAGTGCCGGAGCCGCCCCCACGGGGACCCAGGGTAGTGGTGGACGGGATGGGGCGACACCCTCAGCCTGTCACTGGGCAGGCTTGGAGGATGGACCGGCCGAGGGACCTCCTGGGCCTTTTCCTCCTGCCTCCTGTTAGAGGAAGCCGGGCTTGGGTTTGGGATGCCAAGGCCGAGCCTGCTGGCCCTGATGTTGTTACTGGGCGCCGGGGCGAGAAGGACGAAAGGCTTAGGCTGTGGTTTGCGCTTGTCCCTCTGAGCGGAAGAGACAGAGTCCAAGGTAGCACTGGACTTCGATCCTCTGCAGGTGACCTTCCACCCCAGGGTCGAAGAGGTCAGTCCCCAAAAGGGAACATCCGCCAACTTGTGCTGGGTATCCAAGTAGAGTGGATATCCTCAGCCAAGCCGCCGACACATAGCCACTGCGGTCGCCACCGACCTGGCACATGAGTCCCCAATATCCAAAGCAGTCTGGAGCTGCTGTTTGGCCACTGCTCCTGCCCTGGTCCCGCACCTGCTTGACCGTAGTCTGCTGATCTCAGGGAGATGAGGAATAACCTCATCCAGGGAGCCCAACAGGGCATGAGAAAAATGTGCCATGAGGACGGCCGAACTGGCCTGACGAAGGCCGAGAGAGGACGCAGCATAGACTTTTCGCCCGACATAATCCAATTTCTTGGATTCCTTGTCGGGAGGTTTGTCCACATCCCTGGCGTTGCCGGCACGCCGGAAAACGCTGTCGGTAACCAACCCCTCAGCAGAGGGGTGCTCCGAAAAACCGGACAGGGAACCGGTAGGGACCGCATACTTCCTGGCCATCCTGGCCGAAGGCGCAGGACAGGAAGCAGGGCGCTGCCAAAGCTCCAGGGCCGGACCCACTATGGCCTCGGCCACCGGAAAAGCCTCCGTCGGAGAATCCCCTCGGTCCAGAATCTCCGTGAGGGGATACCTGGCCCGTTTGGAAATGGGTTCGAGCTTCATCCCGGTGGATTCCGAGATGAGCCGAGGCAGTCCTAGGAAGGACGACGGGCTATCGTCCATAGACTGTCCTCCTGAGGACTCCAAGTCCAGTCGCTTGGAGAAAAAGGAGGAATTATCCTCGGACTCGGAGGAGTCCTCGAAGAGCTGCCTCTGGCCTGAGCCACCCTCAACCTGCCGAGGTCGGTCGGGAGTGAGGGTAACCGACAGCCGATGGGGTAGACCCTTAGCCGACCGAGAATCCCTGGTCGGAGCCCCAAACAGTGGCTGTGGAGGCGGAGGTTCCACCGGAATCGGTGGAGCAGCTGGTTTTGGCCGAACAACCGGCCTGGGTACAGGCTCCTCGGGTAAGTCGAGGGGTTGTGTCGGCCGCTCCGGTGACAGCCACTTAATGGCCGGGGAAGGCGACTGCGTCAGCTTACTCCCGGTCAGAAGCTGTTGCCACATGAGGTCCTCGTACCGTCGACGTAACTTACGCCGAAGCCTCCCCTCGTCCGAGGAGGAGGTCGGGACCAGCGGCGGCGCCATGCAGCGGTAGCCGAGACGAGACCGCCTATGACGGGCGGGATCGGCTGGACCGCTAAGAGGTCCGAGACCGAGACCGAGAGCCTCGGCTCTTCCGAGGTCGGTAGCGGGAAGTGTCGGCAGGAACCGGCACTCCCTTCGGCTCAGAGGGTTCATCCGAGGGCTCCGGAACCGGAGGCACAGGCAAGCCCACGGATCCTCAACTTCTCCGGGGAACTCGGGAGAGGAACTGGTTTATGGGCGACAGCCTGCCTAACGGTCGAGAAAAATCTCGACTTCGCCGACAGGAGTCTCAGTCAACTGACCTGACGGGGCAACGTGAGACCAGTGGTCAAGCCGAAAGCAGTCGACCGAAGTCGACGGTCGACGACTCGGGGAGAGGGACCTTTCCCGCTCCCAAGAGCGTCGACGGAGGGATTTACCCTTGTCCCTCTTTTTGGACCGAGAAAAAGGTCCAGCAGACGTTGGCCCTTCTCCCCTAGTGGAGAGGGACAGACAAAGCTCCTTAAATGAAGCTGTGTAGGAAGAACCCAGAGAGAGCGGGATAAATGCCGCGGCCGAGGAAGATACGGCCCGCGCCGCCTCCTCTTCGAGGGCGATCATCTGCTCGAGCTGATCCGCCGAGCCCGCCGCCGCGGACACCGCCGACCGGGCCTCCTTAGACTTCACCGTAGGGAAACGCTTCTCGGGACGGCCCAGTTGCAATCGGGCAGCACGGTCTTCGAGGACGTAGGCCGAGAAGGAAGAGCACAGGTCGAGTCCCGCGGTCGTGCTCAAGGCCTAAACAGTAGACACACGTGAGTGTGGATCCGTCCGAGACATCTTCTGACTCGCAGGGCATCTCCGAAACCGAGTCGATTGTCCATCGCAGCCGCGTAGGGATCAAGACCAAGTCTTTTAGCAAAAACTTTCAAATTCGCAAACGGAAGAAATAGGAACTAGTCGCAAACGCAGAGCGTTAAGGAGGGAACCTGAGCTTCCAAGCGGTAAGGAAGATCTGGCGTCATGGGGCGGAGCCGAGAGTTATACCACCCGGGTGGGTGGGAGGAGCCAGCTTGAAGACCTTCCGGCAAGATTTAAAGCGGCAAGGATACCTGCCAATAAGTGTGGATGAACAACATATCCATGTCCCTAGAATAGTCCTCGTGTGCGACGCGCTAGAGGAACTGAGACAATGGCAGTGGCCATGTGCCAGCCAGATGAGGAGCCAAGCCGGCACCTTTAAGGCTGACGAGACCTGGGACGCAATGATCCGAATGCGCTCCGCTCTGTCGGAGGGAAGAAAAACCTTCCCGAGTGTGGTGTCCAGAAGAGCTCCGATGAACTGGAGAATCTGAGTAGGGGACAGACGAGACTTGTCCTTGTTTATGGTGATTCCGAGACTCTGGAAAAGTGAGATGGAATCCCTGATAGTTTCTAACAGTCGAGACCTGGAGGGGGCCAGGAGGACCCAGTCGTCCAGGTAAGGAAACACAAAGTGGCCCCGTCTTTGAAGTGCCGCAGCCACGACCACCAGGCATTTGGTGAAGACCCTGGGGGCCGAGGAAAGACTGAAGGGGAGGACTAGGAATTGATAGTCCTCTTCTTCGAACCTGAACCATAGGAACCTTCAATGGTTTCTGGTGGTGGGAATATGCAAGTAAGCGTCCTGCATGTCCAGGGACGCTAGCCAATCTCCTGCCACTATGAGAGGAAGGAAAGTAGGAAGAGAAACCATCCTGAATCTCTTGTAAGAGACCCAGTGATTTAGATTGCTGAGGTCCAGAATGGGTCGGAGATCCCAGACTTCTTCGGTATTAGGAAGAAGTGGGAAAAGAACCCTTTCCCTGACTCGGCCAGTGGAATCGGCTCAGTAGCCCTTTTGTCCAGAAGGGAGGAGATCTCCCACCGGATCACAGCTCTGTGCTTCCTTGGGTATTGGGATGGTGGCGGTGGTCTGTCCGGAGGCATGGTTTTAACTCTATGGAGTGCCTGAACTCCACGAGCTCCAGTACCCATTTGTCAGAAGTCACCTGACCCCACACGTCTGCGTAGAGTGAAAAGCGGCCTCCGACCAGCTCCCCTGGTTGGGGTACCAGAGGGGAAGGGTAGCCCGAGTAGTCAGGCGTTGGGTGGGGGAGGGAGGGCGGCAGCTGCTGCTGCTCTGGGCAGTCTAGAATCAGAGGCCAAATTGCCTCTGGCTCCGCCTCTATGACCAAAGCCTCCTCACTACGCCTGTTGCTGAAAGCGAGGTTGCTGCGACTGATGTCTCCCACAGCCACGAAAATGAGGCCTTCGTGCGTGGCCGTTTTGGGCGGTACATGGACTGCACGGAACGGACAGCCTTTCTGGAGTCCTGCAGCCTGGTAATGATGCGCTCAGTGTCCTCACCAAAGAGCACGGAGCCTTTGAAGGGAGCATCCAGAAGGTTGGTTTGGATGTCTGGATCGAACCCTGAAATCCAAAGCCACGCATGGCGTCTGAGGCAAATGCCAGTGGCAGACGCCCAAGAGGAGGTGTCCGCAGAGTCGTAGGCCAACCTCAAAATGAGGACGCCCACGTCTGAGCTGGTTTGCAGCAACTTGGCAAGCTCTGTCCGCTGGGGACAATCGGGCAGGCTTGACTTGTGTAGCTCAATCCAAGCCTCAAGGTCAGTGAATTTGGATGGAAGGCTGCAGACTTTGATATGTGCGATTTTAAGACCAGGGGCGTTTGTCCAGATGCTGGAGGAGGGGGTGATATGGGAGTTTGTTGAGCCAGGGTTGCACTCAATGTCCCCAGCAAAGGAGAGTAGTGATAGTAGGAGAATGTATGGGCAGGAGGGAATAGTAGGAGACCAGGACAGGTTAGCCAGGTAGTGGCCAAGAAGGCGGCATTCTCCTTCTGTGAGTAGAATGAGAGAGATATACCCCAGGGTGGACTTATCCCTAATAGTGAGTGAAGAGGGTTGAGACAGGGGAGAGGGGGGAATGAGAGGAAGGAGAGGCACTGTTGCTCGCAGGCCAACACCGTAGCGCAGAAGTCAGTCAATACCAGCACAGTAGTTAGGGAGGTGGCCCATAATATAGGTAGTGCCAACTTCATCTTTTTGAGGAAGAGTGGTGGAACAAGGGGAAGTAGTAGGAGAGAATTAGCATGGTCGGCCTTATGAAGGGGGAGAGGAGGGAGTGGTGAGGCAAGGGGCTGTTAGAAATGTAGTTCTGTGGGGCAGGACCGCACTCTAGGAGGTGTTCTGCAGCTTTAAATTTGTGTGGGGCAAGATGGCCAATGGGAGGAGGTGCACAAAAAGGGGAGTGATTTAGGTTTATTTAATAAGTTGGAGAAGAGGGGGGAGGGCAAAAAAAAAACAGCAATAGGAATCCCGGTTTTCAGGTTAGCTGTAATTGGTATTATGTACACATACTAGTAGTGCGGGACAGGCAGCACAGACTACAAAATTTGTGCACAGGCATGCAATTAGGCAAGAACTACGTGTCTCTGTACCGGAGCAAGGGAAAGTCATTTCAAACTTGGCGGCACAGTCCTGGGAAAGCAGCCACGCTGGATTCCAGAGCTAGCCACTCAGTGAATTCACCAAGATGGTGAGCGGCCAATGGGGGCACTGTAGTCAGATGGCACCAAGAATTCAGAAGACAAAATCCAGGATCTTCGCTGCAACAGCAGCTGAGGCCTGAAGATCTGGCTTTCGGCAATTACCTGTGCTTGGAGAGCGGTGGACAGGTGGTGGCAGCAGGTGGGCTCCAGGTCTTTCCGCGGTAGTCGGCGGGCAGCTCAAGCTTAAAGGCAGCTGCGAGGAATGAGGTGCTTGCCCGAGTGGGCTATTATTGACTATGGACTAGTGGTCTACGGGGCGGCAACAGATACAGTGCTCAAGAGGGTTCAAACTGTTCTCAGCAAAGCCTGCAGAGTCACCCTGGATGATGAATGTGGCACTCACACCTGTACTCTGTATGGATGTGCAAATTGGTGGTCATTAACAAACAGGGTCAAATTCCAGACTTGCATCCTAGGGAAGAAAACTACTGGGTAAAACACCACCTTGTGTAGGCAATTTGATCAAGGTGGCCAACTCATCACAGGTCACCAGAGGGAGGACTAGAGGGCCTTGGCTATCCCCTTCCATTGCACCTCACTAGGGCAACATGCATTTGTCTACCAACGGGCCCCCCCCTCCTCCCCCGAGGATAAATATACTCCCTGGGCACCTCTTGGCCACCAATTATCTGGCACAATTCAAAACTGACCTCAAACAGTACCTAATAGCACTCTCTAAGTGCACCTGCTCAGAGTCCAGCCACACCTGCTCTCTCTGCCCTCCAGCAAGCACTAGGCAGGCCTCAGGTATCCCCTCCCTCTGTCCCTTCTCATGACTGCCTCAGCAATCAGTTTGCATCATGCTCCTGCGGCACCCGCCACCCCACCTTTCCCCCTCCCCCAACTACCAGTCCCGTGAGTTTCCCTAACAGTCACTGCTAATACAGGCTGCCTGACCATGCCCCCTCACAGCCCACCATTTACTCTAGCATGTCTTCTCCACTCAGCCTGCCCTCACCCCACCATTTCTCCCTATACCTTATTGTCCTTCCTCCACCACCCTTCACCTCCATCGCAGTACATACCTCTCTCTCTCGTACCTCTTTTCTTCACCCCACTGCCAGTTATTCCCATCCTCTGAACTACTGACAAGGCACTTTGTGGCTGCTTAGTCCCCCCCCCCCACTCAGTGTTTTTCTTGTTATTTTAACTCGTACCTATGTTTTGAGTTATTCTGTAAGTTCTGAATCCAAGCTGTATCATTCATTATAATGCACCTCTGCTTTCTCCTATTGTACTTTGTTTTGCAATCTATGACGTGGAACCTTTGTAAAAGAGCTTGCACTCAAAGGTCTTTTCTGAATCACTAAATAAATAAAATCTATAGCAGAGGCAGATGCAGAATGTGCTCCACCTGCCAATCATCCACTCTGCTGCTGGTCTGCCAGGCGTGGCTTCAGCATTAGTGACAAACAGCTAGCAAGCCTCTCTGTGACAGGGCTGAGTAAGACCCTGTCGCATTTGTTATACAGAGAGAGATAAAAGCAAGGATCTATTTTTTCAGTCCTCTCATATTCTGTCGCTTGTCTATCTCTTGTCTGACTGTGCAATCAAATGTTCCTTGTGGAACTCTGGAATTGGCCACCACAACAGTCCCACAATTTCTCAGTTACCTCCTTTCCTTTACTTACTGTTTATGTTTTTTCTCTCTCTCCTTGCTTCTCCATGGTTAAAACCTATAATTGAATCTTTGTCAAACTGAGATCCCATGGTTTGCAAATGTACATAAGTTGTATTGTTGAAATGAACTGCAGAAAGTTGTTTGGTATTTGTTAGAAAAGACAGTGAGCTGGAACACAGGGGACTGATCTTGAGAAACATTTTGACCTTCCATAAGCTTATCTGCAGAGTTGTCAGCAGGAAAACCAGCTCTGGCTAAAATGACTGCACCTGTTGAGAAAACTGGATGTACTGGTAACAGGAAAAAACTGACAATGTTGGTACATTGTGTGAAAACAGGGGATATACAGTCGTGGCCAAAAATATTGGCGCCCTTGCACTTTTTCAAATAACTCACAATTTCCTCTAAACATAAGTTGAAATTAACAACAGTACAGTATTTGGTCTCCACAATTCTTTATTTCTCTGTTAATACTACAGAACCTTTGTTTTTGATTCAGAATGTAATATATCCTTTTAAATCAGAAAATGAAAAGAAATGGCATTGACAAAACTATTGACACCCTAGACTTAATATTTGGTAGCACAGCCTTTGGTCAAAATAACTGCAATGAGCCGCTTCCTATAGCCATGGATGAGCTTCCTGCACCTCTCTACTGGCAGTTTGGCCCACTCTTCTTGTGCAAACTGCTCCAGTTCTCCCAGATTTGAAGGGTGCCTTCTCCCAACTGCTGTTCTCAGATCTCTCCACAGGTTTTCAATGGGATTTAGATCTGGACTCATTGCTGGCCACTTCAGAACAGTCCAGCGTCTTGTCTTGAACCATTCCTGGGTGCTTTCTGAAGTGTGTTTGGGGTCATTGTCCTGCTGGAAGACCCATGACCTTGACGGAGACCCAGCTTTCTGACACTGGGTTCAACATTGCGCTCCAAAATGGCCTGGTAATCTCCAGATTTCATGATGCCATGCACACGTTCAAGGCACCCAGTGCCAGAGGCAGCACAGCAACCCCAAAACATCACTGAACCTCCTCCATGTTTGACTGTAGGGAAGGTATTCTTTTCTTTGAAGACTTCATTTTGTTTTCTGTAAACATAGAGATGATGTGCTTTACCAAAAAGCTCTAATTTGGTCTCATCTGTCCACAGGACATTCTCCCAGAAGGATTTTGGCTTGCTCAGGTGTGTTCTGGCAAACCCCAGTCGGGCTTTCTTATGTCTCTCTCTCTCAGCAGTGGGGTCCTCCTGGGCCTCCTACCATATAACCCCCTTTCATTGAGTTGGCGACAGATGGTACGAGTTGACACTGTCGTACCTTGTGTCTGAAGGTCAGCTTGAATCTGTTTGGCAGTTGATCAAGGTGCTTTCTCCACCATTCAAACATTCCGGCGCTGCAATCTTCGATCAAGTTTTCTCTTGCGGCCACGTCCAGGGAGGTTGGCTACAGTGCCATGGGCCTTAAACATCCTGATAACATTACGTACAGTGGAAACAGGAACATCAAGGTCTCTGGAGATTGATTTGTAGCCTTGAGATTGCCCATGCTTGGCTACAATCTTCTGTCTGACTCCTCAGA
Organism: Neoceratodus forsteri; assembly: GCA_016271365.2. Taxonomy (NCBI): domain Eukaryota; kingdom Metazoa; phylum Chordata; order Ceratodontiformes; family Ceratodontidae; genus Neoceratodus; species Neoceratodus forsteri. The sequence goes on along the minus strand of CM028131.1, from coordinate 149,152,079 downwards.
CAATTCTCTGGCTGTCTCTTTTCTCTATGCTCATTGAGGTACACACAGTGACACAAAACAGGAGAATGAGTCCTTTTCTCTATTCAAACTTTGTTGAATGAGTGATTTTTATATTGCAGGCACCTGCAACTCACCACAGGTGAGTTCAATTCCAAAGTGAAGGAGAATCACCAGCTTGAAATCTATTTCTAACTACTTCTAAAAGGTGCCAATAATTTTGTCCGGGCCATTTAAGGATTTCTGTGTGGAATAAGCTAAGACTTAGTAAATTTTTCTGCTTTTTGTGTTTTATTCCACTGCAAACCAAAGAAATACATATGTGGATACCAAAATATTTTTTAATTTCAACAATTTTCTGGAAGGAATGGTGCATTATTAGAAAAAACTGCAAGGGCGCCAATATTTTTGGCCACGACTGTAGCTTAACAAGAACAGGATGCAGAATTTAGTTGCCACTTGAAAACATCTTATTAAAAAAAACAGTAATGTTTGTTTAGGAAGTTGGAGACAAATCAAGATTTAGATTTAGACATGCCCTCAGACGAAGGACTTTATTTTGTTTGAACTGCCTGTGTAAGAGCTATCCTGCACAATTTTATTATTTAAATTTTTGTTATTGATAATAATAAAACACTACTTGCAAATGTTATGACTTCCCCTAGTTTGCATAGGCTTTCTTTCCTGTAACCTTCAAGAGGAACCTGGGGTTGGGGCGAAGGACAACTTTGCCCCTGTGGAAGACCAGGTAAGGAGACTCCACAGAGAACACCTGGAACTCCCCAATCCTTATGGCTGACATAATGGCCACCAGGAAGGCTGTCTTCCTTGACAAGTTTAACATCTCACACTTGTGCACTGGTTTGAAAGACTTACCCATGAGCATAGCCAAGACCAGCAGTAAGTCCCGCGGTGGAGGTGATTTGTGCACCGGAGGGGACAGGTGGTCCATGCCCTTGCAAAAGTGCCTGACTACCTTCTCCTGTGCCATTGTTGGCTTACCAGTCCGTGCCCAGTAAGCTGAGGTGGCTGCCAGGTGCACCCTAAGGGTCGTCACCTACAGTCTCAAATGGGAATGGGACCAGAGATAGTTCAGTATGCTAGCCACAGGGCAAGCAAGGGGATCAAGCTCCTTGCCTTGACACCAAATGGAAAATCTCTTCCATTTAAAGATATAGCATCTGCAAATCAATTTTCTCCTGGAGGCCTCCACAAAGTGGAGCACGTTCTATGAGACTCAAGGTCTGGAACATTAGCAGCTCAGGAACCAAGCTATGGGGTTCAAAGGCTGCAGGTTTCATTGCTGGACCATCATCTCAAGCCTCGTCGGCAGATCCAGGTGGAAAAGCAGTCACCACAGCAGTCTGCTGCTGAGGCTGATGAGAACTGGGTACCAGAAGTGTCGTTGCCAATCTGGAGCCATCAGGATCCTCTGCACCTTGCCCTTCAGGGCCTTGACCACCACCTTATGGTGGGTCAGGGGAAGGGAGTGAAGGCATACACGAGGCCTGGGGTCCATGGCCTTGCGAAAGCAACCCACAGCAGTGTCATGTTGCCAACCCAGGCAGTACATACATGTGTCATGCAGGTTGGTGGTCAACATCTTCTGCTGACACCGAACGTGCTATTTGAATCTTGGCTTCTGCTGCTCCATCATCGGGAGGAGTAGAAGGAACGGAGAAAATAAAATTTGCCAATGGCACACAATAACTTAAGCGGAAGCCATGAAGGAGGTGACCTGTTCTTTCAGTGATAAGAAAGATCAGACATCACAGGATGGATTTGGCGGGATATACCGCCTGGGTGGAGGGAGAAGCTTAGCTTAAAGATGTCCAGCCAATCAGGCTGTTCCAGTGGAACTGCAGAGTGTGGATAGTGAACCACATCCACACACTTAGAAATGTAAATTTTACTTTATTTGAAAATTGGTAACCAGGAGAGGCTGACCGAGACTAAGCTTGTTGCCAGTTGTGACCTGAGGGGAAGAGATGAACAATTCAATGTTACAGTAAGTCAAACAGTGAAGTTACAGTGACAAAGAGCACAAATTAAGCGCAGAATAAAAAAAACATCAAAGTCTGAAACTGTAGAGGACAAGCGGACAATAAAATGAGCTTACAGTTCAGCTGTCCATGTGGACAACATCAATGTAAAGTACACAGGGCCTGCAGGAAAGACAGTGGGGCTTATTCCATGATGGTGTGTCTGTCACCAGGTCAGAACCGATGCCAGACCCAAATATCGAAACTGAAAGCAGAAAGACAGCGGGGCTTATTCCATGATGGTGGGTCTGTCACTGGGTCAGAACCGATGCCAGACCAAAATATCATTACTGAAAGCCGGTGCCAAAGCCAGGGTCCCTGGGACACAAGTGTCCCACTTATTTCTATATGTACAAAGACAATCCGAGTCATCTGGTCAGGATCCAAAGATTTTATTCCAAGACTACCAGAACACTAGGAAGTATGGGATAGTAACTTATAGCATACAATAGTTTGTATTCTAATAACAATAAGCAATTAGCAATAAACAGCAAGTAGCAGACAAAGTATTTTACTATATTTCTAACACTAAGGAAAATAATTGTCACACTGATCACTTATGCCAAGTCTGAATAAAAGAAATATTTCCCCAGTAAGCAGTCTTTCCTGGCATAGCCTAACCACTGATTTGTACTTGAAAGGGCTATCATACAAAGCTAACAGCTGAGCAATTTCCTTACCACAATATTTGTTTTATTATTTGTGGCTTTTTGTGTCTCTGTCTCTCTCTGTGTCCCCATTACAGCAAGTCTAGCCGAGAGACCTGCTCAACTTCACATGGCAGCCATCTTGGAGCATCCCCACGGAGCGTCCTCCCAATACAGTGTCAGTGACTCAGTAGGTAGCACACTCACCTCTGAGGCTGGGAGATCGGAGGGCTGTGGGTTCAGTTCCCACATCTGGCACCTGGGTTAATATCCCAATACTGACACGGTAGTGCAGCATGAGAGGGGTGCTGCACTTCTGAGGTGCCGTCTTTCAGATGAGACATTAAACCTAGGCACCATCTGCCTGGATTGGTGGTAGTTCAGGTGGATGTTAAAGATCCCATGGCACTTATCGAAAAGAGTAAGGGGATTTCCCTGGTGTCCTGGCCAAATTTCCCTCATTCACTAAAAATACCACCAACAGCTTAATCTGGTTCAAGGTCAATTGGCATTCATCTGTATCCCCCTCCCCCGGGTCGTGCCTGAAAATAGGCAGGATTTGTCTAGTGCACTTACCCTGTCAACAAAAACTAAATAAATAAAATAAAAACAAAATGAGCACCCTGTTTATAGTCTTCTTTTTGGCCACAGAGAACAAAATGGACATTTCTAGCAAGTGTATGTGCCAAGAATTGTTCTTCTCATGTCCTTGCACAATAGTGCTAGAAACAACTTGGAATCCGCCAAGCTAGTGATTTGCCTGCCAAAATCTGGTTCTCATCTCTAGTGGTAAACATCCCACAATGCAGGTGTTCAGTTGTGTGTATGCCCAATCAGTGATGAGCTGTTTGCTGATAATAGAATAGCTTTGCATGCGACTTCTAATGAGATTTTTGTACTCTGTAGGTGAATTCTTAGGTTTTGCTTTTCTGTTAGAAATACAGAGCATTAGGCCTTATTCACACTAAAATCCTTATATCGTCTGTGGAACATAGGTCCTTCTTTGCTAATGGCTAATGCCTGGGTATCCCAGGTCACTGGGGGAGGCTGCCTTCGTCACCAGTCAAAGAGGCAGCTAAGTTTACTCATGGAAGAGACAAAATCATGGGAGGGGGGAGACAAGGTCAAGGCAGGGGTTGGGGTCACAAAGAGGGTTAGGGGGTGCAGGGAGAAGCTTAAACAGGTGCCTTACGGAGGGAAGTGAGGGGGAGAGAAGGGGGAGTGTCGGTTCCAGAGGGACGGGGGCTCGTAGGAGAATGCAGACTGCCCAGCTGAGGAGTGAACGTGGGGAAGGAATGGAGAAGGAAAGGGGAAGGGAGAAAGTGCAAATCAAGGTATATTTCAAGGCTTCAGCCAATGAAACTCCAGACTTCCCTTGGGCAGTGACGCATACAAACTATAAACATATCGATTGAGTAAAGAGTGAAGATCACTGGCCAATGGAATCAACCCCCAGAGGCCCATGGAATTCACTGCACTCCCAATCAACTCAGTGGGAAATCTTGGTCACACATTTTCCTATATTCCTTTTCCCACATTCTTCTGGGTTCAGTAACTATCTGAAACTTATGTCAGTGTAGTACTGCATGTGGGTTCCCTCTCCACTCAACACCTCTTCTTTGGACACTTCTTGATCTCCCAATTCACTTTCATCTACACATTCAATCAAGTCTTGCTGTTCATTTCCATAGTACTTTAAGAGAAGAGGGTTTTATGTCTTGGGTGCAGTTTATTTCCCAGGAATAGCTCACAATTCAGCAGCATTATATCATTCCCTGTTCTGCCCTACTTTTAGCCACTTTTACAGTTGGAAGAGGCTGGAGGACAGGGAGGTCAAGTGACTTTCTGAGGGTCATACAGTTGAGCCAGAGCCTGCGGTGGGAGTCAAACCTTGGGATCTACTGTTTCACAAGCATCTTATCACTGGACTACTGCTGCAGTTTGTGTACAGGCCCTGTAAACCAGAGGACATGCATGCAACAGCTGTGACCACTGGATACCACAAAACAATAATGCATCAGCTTATGGAACGGGCCTTTTTTGACAGAAAGACTGTTGAGGGCAGTTCCCTATAGGAAGGTTTCTTCTGGTGACCACTATGACTACCAAATGAAAATCTAACTGTCCAAAACAAAATTCCAGGTAGCTAAAATATAACACTGTATTCAAACAAATATGGTTTTCTGAGCATTTTAATATCTTGCTGCTTGTTTTCTGTGCAACCATGCTGAAAACTTAAGACATTTAAGACAGTCATACAGACATTTAACAGGATTTTGGCCACCGTTTTAGTGACCATGTAGAGCACGGAGTAAGAGACAGCTGAACCATATAATCCGGCACTGCATAGTAACAGAGGCATAACTCTGAATGTCTTCCCAGAGAAGTGTGTATGTGTGTGTGCGTGTGCGTGTTTCTCTCTCTCTCTCTCTCTGTCCATGTGTATCTCTGCATGCACATTTCTGTCAGTGTCTGTATGCATGCCTGTGTGTCTGCATGCGTGTACTCAACAGCTGTCTGTTTTCTATGTATTCAAACAGTTCCAAATAACTACAGTCAAACCCCCGCAACAGATGAAGTCTACTGCTCTCACCTGGGTGCCTTCTCCCTCTAGTCTGGGGGGTCGGATACTGGACAGATGAATGGTTTTACACTCCCCTGAATTCATTTTCACCACAATGGCATCTGCATTCAAAACCTGCATCACCTAGAGAGCGGAGAGAAAATGCAGAGTAATCAAGGTGGCTGGATTTCAAACTAATCCATCTTTGATCATGTTCCTATACAGCTAGCTTAAAGAACACCAAATCCTACTCCTGAAAACAAAATATGACAAGTCTTACCCTACTCAAGACACCACTGGCATTTAGAAATACAAAAAGTATTTATTATTCAGTTCACCTCTTTCTACCATAGATCACACCCTAAAGCCTAGAAGCAACATTGCTCCCAGCAGGCTACAGGGCATCAATCTCCCTAGTAACACTGATGTCACTACAGAGTTTGCTGCAGTACTCGTCATACAGGACTATAAGGCCCTGGACACACTACAGAACTGTTTTTGAAAATCATTTTTAAAACCACTTTAGCTAAACCATTTCAGAGCAGCCACACTACTCAGTAACCATTTTTGACAATGGTTTAGTGTGGCCACACTGCTAGTGTTAAACCTGTTCTCCTTGTAACTATTTTATGTTAAACACAACACACAGAACTGTGCTTGCCTGGACACAACTGCAGCTAGAGTTGTTTTAGTTATACTATTACAGCTTAAAATGTTTTTACTCCTGGACAGATCTGTGAGTAAAATCATGCTAGCTCCAAAACATTTTTAAAAATGGTATTAAGACTAGGTATCTAGCAGGGTTTAAAAACACTCTTGTTAAAACGTTTTAAGGGGCTTGTACCCTGTCTGCAAACAGTGCTAGGGAGATTTAAACCATTTTAAGGCACTTAAAGTATTTTAAGTTCCCCAGTATGTCCAGGGCCTAAGGGACCCATGCAGCCAGAGACCAATAGGACTTTCGGTTCCAGATACATACCTGCAAGAATATACTCATTTGAAATCACAGGGATGGCTTATGATAGGGTACAAAACTGTCCCCTTTTTGTTTTTAAATGCATTTGTAAGCAGGTTTGGCATTACAACCGTGGATAATTTCAGAAGAGCTTTCTATTAATTTATAAACATGCTGTTATTTCAAAAGGGACCACTCAACACTAAGAACCCCACACTCAAGCAGGACAGGGCCAGCATGCACCAAAAGGGCAAAAGTTGAATCCTGCCTAGAAATGACCCCTTTCTTCTGCCAGTGGGCCCAACTAGATGCACCTACCCTATAACAATATCTAAAGGAAGTGAACGTGAACTATTCAAAATCTGTCACAAATTCTGTTTTGACCCTGTAGGTTCCTCTCTAGACCCACATTTTTTACATCAGTGGGTCCAATTTGACCCATGTTTTAAACCTTCCAGTGCTGTCACTACTCACAAGTGTGGGGCTGGTACCAATTTTCATCTTGTGTGCAAAAAAATGTTTTGTTTTTATTACTTACTGTTTATATCAGTACATTAGATTGTATCTGGCTGAACCTGCATCCGAGTAGGCAACAATGCGGACCACAGCCTCAGTGCTGGTCCCTCTCCTGACACCGTGAACAGTGTCAGGAGAAGGCCCGGCATCATCTCTGGTGCTACCCGCTGCGCCATCACCGCAAACAGTGACAAAAGCACGTGAGATACCAGAAGGTGATGTCACCACCAGGAACATCAGCTGTGCAGGGAAGGCAGACTGTGAAAGGTTAGTAGCCGACTGCCCAGAAAGAGTCGCCTTGTCCACCAAACCCCTCCACTGGAGTCTCCGATGCCTCAGCGCAGTGAAGTCGAGGAGAAGTCAATACTTCCACAAAACCAGAGGTCCCAGAAGAGGCTGATGGGAAAAGCCTAGAGACCTAGTCTTGTATGCATGAGTGCGATGCCTGCCTGCCTCCAAAGGTAGGGATCAGACAGCCACACCTCAACGTGTGGTACTCACGGGTACAGCAGCCCACAGAGAAGCAGGTATTGCATGCACCTAGGAAATGATTAGCTGTGAAGTTGGCATTATGATTATAAATCTTATCCCAGTAACAACATTTCTTTCACAGGGTTTTTTTTTTTTCCTTCTTTGTAGCGGTTTCTTGGTGTGAAGCAACTGCTGTAAAGTGAAGATGTGTCATGTTTTTATGTTGTGTGCTGAGTAAAGTATGCTTGGAAGCTGTGCTAGTCATTTCCTAGAGACGAACGTCCAGCACAGTAGTTAATCAAGAGCAGAGAATAACACATGTTTATGTAATTCGGCTTATAAGGACCTTTAAAGCCCTAAATGGCTTCATCACCCTATACTGCCATGGACTCCTGGCCCCTATTAGACAATGAGAGTTACCTGTTCCAGAGGTCAGGGGCTGTTTAGTTGTTCCACCTTCCAAGTTAAAGTTGACCGAGCTTATGCAGTCACAGGCCACAGGAACTTACCACCAAAAGAGTCTGATCCAACAGCTTTCTGTATTTAAAAGACTGCCATACATAATTTAGGTCTTTTTTGCCCATTTTTAGTCTGTCACCTAATAATTAAATCTGTTTTTATTAATGGTCGCCTGTTGTATTCCTCCTAACTTGCGTGTACAAAATGTTTGTATTTTCTACGGCCCTCTAAGCTCTAGATCAATGCTCTACAAGAGAAAAATCTATGCATCAAGATGAAAACAGAGACACAAATCGAAGCAGAAACCACTAGACACAGGGGAGGTGGCAGACTGATGACTGGGGGCAGTCTCATTGCTTAATTTAAGAAAGGACGTAGGCGGATTTCCCGATAGGCCAGTGGTAGCGTGTCACGCTACCGTGCAGGTGATCAGAGTTCATGAGTGAGTTTGGATCACCGCATCAGGAAGCAGATCATGCCAAAGACGCTGTCTACAAATGGTCTGTAGTTAAGCGCCAGCAACACAGCGACCCCCTGCAGCAGGGCCAGGGAGCTTGCTCCCACTGCAGGGCCAGCTGAGTGTATGATTGAGGCCTAGGAGCTAAGCTCATGTGTGTGTGTGTGTGGTAGCAAATGTAAAAGGAAAATCCTCACTATCATCTCAATGACGGCTGAACCTGGGGATTTCTCTAGGCAGGGTGGGACAAATCAGGTAGCGTGGTAGCCAATGGCCACTAAAATAACTGGTTTGGCTACCAGAGTTTGAAAGTTACTGGCCAACTGGTTATCTGCCCACACAGTACTTTCTGAGCCCTTAAAAATAATGTCACTAAAATGTATTGATTTGGCTAGCAGATTTTGAAAGCTGGTGGCCAAACTGACTACCAGTTCACACACTGATTTGTCCCACTCTGCCCCAAGGTCCTGGTGCCTACTGGCACTAGACGTTAATCCACACAGTAGATGGTCTTGGGGGGGGAGTACGCTCCCCTCCCCCCATGGAGAATCTGCCATGGAAGGCAAGCAGTGGGGGCAAATGGCAAGTACCGGAGTCCGGGGCAGCTAGAGGATCAGGAACTGACGGGGTATATCCCTGGGAGACAGAGGTGAAATGGGGAGAAAAATCTCCATAGGTTTAAAAAAAAAAAAAGGACAAAAAGAAAGGAAACAGAGGTGAACCTAGGTAACCACAGGCCAGTGAGCCTCATCTCTAAGAGATTTTGCAGTTTCCAGCAACAAATTCAGTTTAGCATTAGAAGAACTCAAGTTACCCAAAACCAGGGATCGACAAATTTCAAAATGGCATGCTAGTCCAGGACAACTAGCCTCGTCAAAAATGGTAGTCCCCCGAGTTCCGAGTGGTAGTCCAGTACATTTCAATGTAAATTTTAAAACACGTTACGTAGAAAGAAATTACATGGTGTGGCTGAGTTTGTATTGTACTGTTACTTCATATGATGGGATGTAGAGGTAGAAGAACTTCAGAAATCAGGAAAAAATATCTTTTTTATATTTTTCTGTTAATACAGACTAATGACAGGCTGAAGTCTGTATTAGGAAGAGAATAGTTGGAATTAGTTAGAAGGACAAGCCATTGAACTCAACTGTCATCAAGGACTAGGACAGGAAAAAGATGGAGCCCTGGCAATAGTACAAGTGGCAGGAGCAGCAGAAGCAGCAGCAGTGGCACTAGCAGCAGCAAGTGACCAGAGAGAGAAAAAAAGTCTGCTGTTATTTACTACTCCCCTTCTGCATATTGGTGCACACTTTTTGTTTAGATGCTAATAAAAAATGTTTTTTTTTTTACCAGTAACTGTGTGGTATGTGTATTTCAGTGGGTGCCAAAGTGGTGTGAACTAGATGGGAGGGTCAGGGCTGAGTTAGACAGATAGTGACACAAGTAATGATGATTGCTTATTTGCTTAGCCTTTTCGGCAGCTCTCTGCAGTATCTTGAAAGTTGTGATTGTGCAAACAAGGGAAGGCAGTCAGGCAGGCAGAGGCACTCACCCACTCAGGACTGTCTAGGGCAGTGGAAATGCAGTGCAAGTCTTTTTTTTTGGCCCTCCTTTATTAATTTTTCTTAGGGAATCAATCAGTCACAATTTAAAGCCCTTCTGTTTTGAGTCTCTCTTAACTGACTCCAACTGCCTTTTTGTTCACTCTGTCTTCCCTTGTAACAAGTCTTCACTCTTCTTCTCCCCCTTTCTTAAATAATTATTATTTGTACTCCCCAATACCCCAGCCAGCCAGCCTCTCTTTTGTCTGCTTTATGGTCTGTCCTCCTACACTAGCCTTCTCACAATTCTGTTCAGGTGGCAACTCAGTAAATTCACCACTCTGCTCTTCTCTTCCCCTTTACTTTTACTTTTCTGCTGCAGTGCTGCTCGTTAGTCTATTTTATTTACTCGATCCTCCAACCCTTTTGAATTTTTGTTGTTGTTCTTGTCTTTTGGGGTAGATTTCAGCTGAGCTCAGTCACACTGGCAGTCATCAGCAGTCTATCCTGACTCGAGGTAGTGGCTCCCGCTTCTGCCCTTTCCCACACCTCTGCTCACTAAGTCTCACCCCTCCTTAGTCCCTAACTGTTCGCCCCCGATCTCTCTACTCTTTTTTCAGCTTCCAACTTGGAGAAGCACACATGTTCTTTCTCCTTGCTCTGAGCAGAGAAATTGAGCGAGCACGCCTCCAATTATCCCGCCAAGTCACTGCCGCGGCCAATGGATGTCTCTTACCGTTCTCCCCCTGATCTGTCACTGGATTCACTCCTTGCCTGCTAGTATGATGACTGTCTCCTACTCTGCCACTGCTCGCGCTTGCTCCCGTTACTCAGTGCTCGTGCTCCCCTGCCACAGATCACATGAATGAGCTCCTTGTGGGTCACATGACCTGTGAGATGGACGAACTTCCACATCACAGGTGAGTTCCCCAGTGGAGAAACCTGGCACTGCAGAAAAAAAAGTTTTGTTATTTTTTAAAAACAGTACTTGTCCGCGGACAAGCGCCCTTTGCACAAACTACTTGTCCCAGCCTACGATCTGGTAGCCTGGGACGTCGGGCTATTGGATTTGTCTAACCCTGCCCAAAACTCTCTCCAAAAATTGAAATTTCTTCAAGATACTCCACTGTTTGCTACTGAAGACAGTTTCATTCAAGCAGGATTATTATGCCTTTATCTGTTCACGTTCTACATTCCTATGGTGAAGTCATAATCCACTGCTTACATCACAATCAGTTGCCATGGAAATTATTCTGATGTCACAACCAGGGATTATACTTCAAAACAGGAAAAGTAGCAGGAACAGATGATGTCTGATGGGCAGAGAAAGCTTTCATATGTACATGTTTTAAATACTAAAGAATGGAATGTCCTAGAATTCAGATTTTTTTTTTGTACTAGCACAAGATTAGAGTCATGGATGAATGTAGTTTTTTCTTTCTTTTTTTGCAGGAAACTGGAGAATCACTAAATGTTGGTAAAATGATTGAGGCAAAAGTCAAATAAAGGACAGCACAGCATTTAGAAAAGTTTCAAGAGGTAGTCAACGTGGGATCAGAAAATGCGCTGTCATGCCACACTAATCTGGCTAAGTTTCTTTGAAGGAGTAATCAGGGAGCTAGACAAACAGGAAGGCAGTGGATATATTCTCATGAGAAGCCACTAAATGACAAGGGGGGTGGTATTATAATGTGCATAAGAAACTGGCTAAGTAGTAGTAAGCATGGAAACGGGGATTCTCTGTCACTCTGGTCTTCATCTGCTCAGACTGCCTATCTACAAGTGACATCACACCCCTTTACTTGTGACATCACAATCATATCTACAGCAGTCAGCTGTGATGTCACAAGTGGAAGGTTATGATGTCACTTGTAGACATGCAGGTCAAATGTCAAAAGTCTAGTTTTCGTGCAAATTTCATGAGCATAAGAGGAAGGTTAGTATACGGAATACCGTAGGTGCTAAATTTTCCATTTTTAAAATGTTGCCCTTATGGTGCAGGACTAGGAGGCTTTTTCCATTTACAATCTCACCACAACCACATGAGGTCTTCATCTCACCCACCCCCACCCACCACTTCAGACCAGCTGACTCACTGCATGCTCTTTAGCGACTCAGTGATACCCCAGAATAAGCCCTGAATCAGAAGTCTACATGAGGCATAAAATAAGGTTTGCATAGCAATTTGCTACTGAAAAAAACCACTAGGGCAGCATTGATTAGAAGTTACTGAAAGAAACAGACTACGTCGGTGGAAAAGGAGCACTTGGACCACCCTGTCTGCCAAGATCATCCCTACACAGTTCATCTATGCAGACTAACTGCTCTCCGATAATCCTACCTCCTTCCCTTCCTAATCAATCAATTTGCCGCACTGCAATAAAAATGTCCGAATTGTGGTCATTTAAAAAAAAAAAAAAAACTAGTAAACAGAACTATGGTAATTTTTCTTGCAATTTGACTTCCCCACACTCCCCAGAATTGCACTCTTCTAAACTGTACCTTATAGATAAAAATAATATTTAATAAAATTGCTCTTGAAATTTGGCAGCTTTCTCATCAAAATGGTCTTGATTAGCAAAGCTTGCTAATTAAGTTACCCAAAACTACTCTATACCTTGCCACAGTTGTACAGTAGGGGATATGCTAGGGACAAGCAACACAAAATACTTCAACCCCCCCCCCCCCCAAAATAATCGACAAAGAACACACAGAGGTTAATCTATTTTCACATACAAACCTACTTAAGAGTCCAGTAAGTGAAGTCTGAAAGGACTGTCATTTTTATCAGAAAGCAAGAGTGCAATGGAAAAGAAGTGGGAAGTGCAAGCAGAAACCTTTGAGATAAAGTGCCAACTGAGTCCTTGGCAACTGCGTATCTGTGCAGTGGTACTCATTAGCCTTTGGATGGCTCTGCCTGATCATTCCCCGACAGCTCTGCACATAGCTACAGACAGATAGCAGGGATTTCTGAACCTATGGCTCCCAAGGATAGCTCACAGTCACGCAGGCCAGTTTCCTGGTTTTTGAGTGCAGCATAGACCCCCCCCCGGCAGAAAATACATATTATATACACAACTGCAGAATACTTCAGAATTAAAATGAACTTTCAGGCTGCAAAGTGGCAGGGAGGTCAGAAACAGCAAGGAAAAAGTACAGAAATACAACACAGCAGATAGATAGAAACTTTATTTTTATACAGGAAATACTTATCATTAGGATTATACAATCCCGTTCTCAAGATAGTCCTGTGTATGACTCGCTAAGTTACATCTAAACATATAACATTACTCAAAATAGATACAAAATACATACAATACAGAATAACAATATCAAAAAACCACATTAAAACATAAATACAAAGGAAAAAATACAGAATTACATAACAGTAAGATGAGCCGATGCCCTCATGTTGTTTTACTGCCATCATAGGTGCTGGAACCAACGGTGACGGAGAGGGCAGCAGCTCCCAATTTCTGCCCGTCAGTCTTCAAGGTGCCCCTTTAGTGCACACAAGAAAAAGAGAGAAACAATCACAGTCTCCAATACAATTTTGTGTGTACAGTCCAGTCTCCGACTGAAATGGAAGCTCCCGATAGGCTAGCACTGAGGCCTCTGTCAGGTGGTCAAGCTCACTGCTGTGTCAAAGCAACTGCTGGAGATACCTTGATGCGATGCACAGCTAGACCATGTGCTTTCTTTTGTATGCAAGGAAACAAAAGCTCCTGAAATTACTTCAACATCTGCGTTTAAAGGAAAACACCATTTCCAGAAACAACCCCACCATGTGATGGATAAAAACAGGTTACTCACATGTAACAGTAGTTCTAGGAGTGGTAAATGTTCATCCACACTTTCTGGCAGTGCCTTTCCATTTAAGACTTCACCAGAATGTCTTTAAGCTGGCTGCTCCCACCCACCCGAGTGGTAACTCCCTCAGCTCTGCCCCATGGCGCCAGATCTTGCTTGCTGGAAGCAGCTGTGCACACCAAAGCCAGGGGAGGACAGGTGGGTCAGTGTGGATGAACATCATATACAACTCCTAGAAAGTACAGTTGTGTAAAAACGTACCATAACAGTAGATCTTTGAGGGATGTCTCTTGCAGCGGGTAATAAACTTGGGTCATCGCGGTGTATGGCAACTCTTCAAACAGTCTTTACCAGGGGCCACCCACCAATGACATCATCCTGATTCCTATAAGAGTGGGCAGTCCCTGGTATCCTCAGTTTCCTGCCGGATTCAGCTCACTGCAAGAGACATCTCTCAAAGATCTACTGTTACAATAAGTTTTTACGTAACTGCACCATCTTCCACGGGTGGTCTCTTGCAGCAGGTAATACACTTGGGATGATTCCCAAGCAGTGTACCCAAAAGAGGATGGAATTAGGATAGGAGACCCCTGTAGGACTGTGTGGCCAAAGGCCATCCTACGACGTGAAGCAATATCCAAATTGTAATGCTTCATGAAAGTGTGAATGGTGGACACCGTGGCTGCATTGCAGATATCAATGATCGAGGCCCCCCCCCCCCCTTGAAGCAGGCTACTGTGGAGGCCTGGGCTCTGGTGGAATGGGCTTGTACTCTGCCCGATAGGGGCTTGTTGTATTTTGTGTAACAAAACATGATGCAATTTACCAACCAACTAGAAATGGTTTTCTTGGCAACCAGGGAACCTTCCCTTGTGGAGGCGAAGGTGACAAACAATTGAGAGTTTTTTCTCAAGGATTTGGTACAGTTTATATAGTACCTCAGAATACGATTAACATCTAAGGAGTGTAAGAGATGTTCTCCTGGATTAGAATGCTCAGGGCAGTAGACGGGCAATTCCATGGTCTGGTTTACGGTATGTTCTGAAAACTACTTTCGGTAGAAAGGAGGGATTGGTGTGGAGAACCAATCTAGCCTTGCGGAAGATTCATTAAGGCTCTCAACACACCAGAGCCTGAAGCTTGGAGATTCGACGAGCCGAAGTGATGGCTACTAGAAACACCAGCTTCCTTGGAAGGCAGTGGAATAATTCATTGAAAGGTATTTATGCCGAAGATGGGGGGGCGGGGGGAGTTAGGGTACTAGGAGCCCATTAATTTAGGGGTCCAAACTTACGTAATACATACAGTATAGTAAAAATGACAGACACAGGCCAAGTTAGCTGCTGGAGTTCACCAGCTTTGTTATTTTTATTACTTCTTTTATTCTTGCATTAACTGCTGTTTGTATGTCTTATTAGGCAGGATAAAACAAAGAGACAGTAATGGTTGGAGAAAACCTATATACTATATGTAACAAGATAAAGTGAGGATGCCTATGGTAACAATGTATGTATACACTGAAATTTCTCATTAAGGATGGTTGATCTGTAATGTCATATGAGAACTGTCAATCAATAAACATATTAAACAAAAAAAAAAGAAACACCATCTTCCAAGAGAGGAAGCAGATATCAACTTTAGCTGCTGGCTCAAATGGCACCAGGGTGAGTTTCTCTAATATGAAATTCAGATCCCAAGGAGGGGGGGAAGGGGTGGGGTGCCTAATGGAAGGTTTGATATGAAGCATGCCTCCTAAGAACATCTTGGTAAGATGACGGTGGTACAGTAATTTACCTTCACAGGGTTCGTGAAAGGCCGAAATGGAGGCCAGATGAACTTTGATAGAGGAATAGCGAAGGCCCTTCTTGGCAAGTGAAGCCAAGTAGTCCACAACTTTGGGTAAAGGACATGAAAATGGATTTAGAGAAAGGGAAGCCGCCCATATGGAAAAGAGTTTCCATTTAGCTTCATGTTTCCCTGAGGCCAAGAGAATGTTGGCTACGGGTGAGGAGACAAAGACGTCCTATGAAAGCGTCCTCAGCAGCCATGCGTGAAGGTGTAGAGACTTCAGGTTGGGGTGGAGGAGAGTGCCCCTCTCTTAAGTCAGGAGATCTGGTCTGATTGGCAATGGAATGGGATCTGCCACGGACAGTTGGGAGTAGGGGAAACCACACTTGCCTGGGCCACAAGGGGGCTATGAGGATCATTGTGGCAGGTTCGAGTTGTACATTCAGTAGAGTTCATTGCAGGAGCGGGACAGCGGGGAAGCATACAAGAGTCATGTCCACGGTTGGGACAGGGCATCGGTAGACAGTCCCCTTCTGTTTGGGATAATGGAAAAGTATTTGGGGAGTCGGTAATTGCTGGGGGATGCAAACAGATCCAGTTGCAGGGTCTCCCACAATCGGAAAATCGTCTGAAGAACTTTGTGATGAAGAGTCCACTTGTGCATGGAGGACTGGTGACTGAGAATGTCTACCAGGGTATTGTGGCATCCTGGCAGATGGACGGCAATTAGTGTTAGTTGTTGGAGTATGGCTTCTTACCAGACCTTCAGTACCTCCCTGCAAAGAGCATGAGATCTGGTGCTTCCTTGTTTGTTCACATAAAACACCACGGAGCTGTTGTCTGGTTGAATCAGCAAGGGTCCGGGACAAAGGTGGGGGTGAAAAACCTGAAGGGCAAGGTGAACTGCACTAATTTCCAATAGATTTATGTGTGGCAAAATGGCAAATTGGGGCTATCTGTCCTGTGCCCCATAAGGGCCAAGGTGAGCTCCCCAGCCATCCAGGGAAGCATTTGTGGTCATTTGCTGGGGAGGGGGAGCCTGGAAGGGCATGCCCTGAGACAGGTGTTGCCAGTGTGTCCACCAGTACAGGGTGGAGCATAGGGAGGGGGTGACTGAGAATGTCGTCGAAGTCGCCCGACTGCTGGTGCCATTGATTCTGAAGTACCCACTGTACTGGTCTCATATAGAGACGGGCGTACGCCACTGTGGTAATGGCAGCTGTCATATGCCCCAGAAGCCATAAGAAACTTCTGGCTGTTATGTACTGCTGGGTTCCGGTGTGTGAAGCCAGAGAGAGAAGTTTGTCTTATCTGCCGACAGGGAAGTAAGCCCTGGCGGAGACGGTGTCCAGAAGTGCTCCTATATACTGGAGTGACTGGGAAGGCTTCGGGCTGGACTTGGGCCGGTTAATGGCAATGCCTAGTATGGATGTTAGTGTGACCATCCAGAACTTTTTGTAGTGAATGTGTAAATTCAGTTGTCTTAGATCTGATATTGGTTTGAGGTCTCCCGTACGTTTGGGGACCAGAAAGAAATGGGATTAAAATCCCTTATGTACTGTAACTCTGAAGGAGGAACAAGAAAAATGGCCTTTTTGTGTAGAAGTACCTGAAGTTTCTCTTGGAGGATGGGAACATGGTCAGGTGGATAATGGACTGAGCGGGGTGGGTGCGGGGGAGGTGGAGATGTAAGTTCCAGCGTGTGAACCGTATGTATAAGTTAGAGTACCCACTTGTCCAAAGAAATGGCTTTCCGGGCCTCTACATGAGGGGCAAAATGGCCCCCCACAGCTTCTGAGGCCTGAACAAGGAAGTGGCGGGAAAGCCCTAATGGGTCACTGAGCCAGGCCACCTTGAGGGTGGGAGCAGGGACCCTTCGAGGTTGGGGTGGCGGTCCTGGAAGAGGTGTGGGAATGTCTGTGGGATTCACCTCTATAAGTTCCTATATTCTTGCCTCTCCATTTAGTTTGAAAAGTTTGGGAGCAGAACTAGTATGATGAAGGCTGTGGTGTGTGGTACATACCATGCACTGTACAGAGAGTGTGGCCTGATGCTTGCAGATCATCCAAGAGCGTTTGAGTGCCTGGGCCAAAAAGCTTGGAACCACTGAATGGGGCATTGACCAGTTTATGTTGTATATCTGGCTGTAGGCCAGACACACGCAGCCAGGCATGACGGCGGAGGTTGACTCCTGTAGCCACTGCCCGAGGTGAGGTATCCACTGCAACATATCCAGAGCGGAGGAGATGCCGGGAAATGGAATTTCCTGTAGATATTGTAGCCAGCAACTGGTCTTTCTCCTGTGATGGAGGGAGTTTACTAACTACATCGATAGCTGAGGACCACAGGGTACGCTGGTATTTCACCATATGTCCCATATTGTTCAAGATTCTCAGATTCAGTGTGCCTGCCTGGAAGACCTTCTTCCCTAAGCAGTCTAGGTGGCAGGATTCCTTATCTGGAGATAAGGAGCTCACATGTCGGGGATGTTTAGTACGATCATGAGTGGCAGCAATGACCACTGAATCTGCCTCAGGGTTACACAAAAAGAAGGGGTGATCAGGGGAACCTGGTAAAGGCCACCTGCCTTCTGAGAAGAGCCGTTACAGACAAAGGCTGATCCCAGGTGGCCAGTACTGCATTTTGGTAGGTTTGGATGAGTAGGGGTACCACAACCACCGGCAGTTCAAGCTAGTCTGCCATGTCTTTTCTCTACTTATGTTCAGTGGTAGAGAAACCCATACGTTTTTGAATCTGGACCATCATGTCATGAAATGACGAGTCATCCGGGGCAGAGTGGGAAGGTTCCTCGTTCAGAGATGACATAGGGGAAAGAGAGGATGGGAGTCCCATTCTTGGAGCTCAATATTCTCCAGGTCCTCTGGGATGTCTTCCGGGAATTCTAAATCCTCGAAATAGTATTGTTCCTCACAGTCAGATGGGAAACCAGGTGGAGAACTTGGTCCCTCATCAAAATACCATTTTGGCGGTGGTGTGGGCGACCGGGATGGACGACCCCCATCACCAAGAGCCACAGACTATGAATGCCTCATTATGTCCAGAACCTGCTGTACTACTGTAGCCATGTCCATTGAGGTAGTGTGGGGGGTGGGGTGGGGGGAAGAGAGAGACTTCTGTGAAACCAAGGGAATAAGAGGAGCGTGGACGTGAAGTAAAAGCTGGTCTGGAACCCATACGATACAGTCCAGGGACCTGGTCCCACTCAGGCTGGCCCCGATGCACAAAAGACCTTGAGGGAGGAGCGGCAGCCGGAAAAGTGAAATCCATGGTGTTTCCCAATGTATCCTGGCCTGTCATTGGCAAGGCGGGAAGAGAGGAAGAATTTACATGTTTAACAGCCATCGTCGTCGACGAGATACAAGTCATCTTCAATGAGGCACCAATGGTAGTAGTAGTAGTAGTATAGGATTCCGTTGAAATTGCCGATAAAGTACTAGAAAGTGCCGTCGACGAGAGGGAGTAAACTCCCGTCAACAAGGAGAATTTTTCGAGAAGCGCCATCGGCAGAAAGAACCTGAATTGGTGGTCGTGACAGCTTGGAGAAAGATGCTGAAGCAGTCACACCTGTGCTTCTTATTTGAAGCACTGGCTGGGGATCATTGGGACGGGGCCCCTGCTTCTCTAAGACAGCGGCTTTTTGTTCCATGAGGTAAGCCTGAATATCAAGTAATCGTCGTCAACGAGTTGCCTGATTAAACTCCTGACAAAGTTCGCAGGAGGATGAGCCGTGTGTGGGTCCCAAACACTGGGCACAGACTGTATGACTGTTGAAATGGTAGATCTTTCTACTGCAACGACAGGAACGAAATAAAGGTGATTTGTTTGAAGATCATTCTGACATCCATCGATGAAGGAGTGTGGGGGCGGGGGGGATGTTCCCTTTGCTCAGTTTCTCGTCGATGACTGTTTACACTTTGCACTAGCTGCTGCGCGTGAGCTGAAGATGGCGTGAAAATGAACTGAGGATACTAGCGACAGCCCACTCATATAGGAAGCAGGATGATGATGTCGTCAGCGGGCGGCCCCTGGTCAAAGACTGCTAGAAGAGCTGCCGTGCACCACAGCAACCTCTGGTGACGAACCAAGTGTATTACCTGCTGCAAGAGACCATCCCGTGGAAAATCTGTTACAGGTGAGTAACCTGTTTTTCTAGGAGACTTGGATATGATGTTCTATCCACACTTTCTGGCAGACTCCTAGCAGTTCTCCAGGAGAAGGGGGCAAGGCACACACATTCCCTACTTGAGAAACAGAGATTGGAGAACTGAGGCCCCAAAACCAGCATCCCAGCGTGACTCAAGGTCGATGTGGTAGTGGGAAATGAAGGTGCGTGCTGACTTCCAGGTAGCTGCCCTTCAGATTTCCTGGATAGGGACGTCCCTGGAAGCAGCTACTGAGGCAGCGATATGGCGAGTGGAATGAGCAGTAAGCCCTATGGGAGGCTTCCTACCTGCCAACCTATAGCACAGATCAACGCAGGATTCAATCCACCTGCCAACTGTCTGCTTGGCTGCAGGTCTGCCAGGTGTGGCTTCAGCGTAGGTGACAAATAGCTGGCAAACTTCTCTGCAAACTCCAGCCGTGCACTCTTTGTAATAAACGAGTGCTCGCCTCAGGTCCAGAGTATGGCACCTGTGCTCAGCCTCTGAGGTGTGACTGGTAAAGTACACTGCGAGATTAATCGACACAACCTTAGGGAGGAACTTTGGGTTGGGGCGAAGGATGACCACGTCCCTGTGGAAGACCAGGTAAGGAAACTCCACCGAAAGTGCCTGCAGCTCGCTGATCCTTCTGGCTGACATGATAGCCACCAGGAAGGCGGACTTCCACAACAGGAAAGACACGTCACACCTATGCATCGGTTTGAATAGCTTGCTCATGAGCTTTGCCAAAACCAGCAACAGATCCCAAGGTGGTGGTGGTTCATGCACCTGATGGTAAATGTGGTCAAGGCTTTTAAATAAGCGCCAGACCACCACCTCCTGCGCCACCAACTGCTGACCGGCCCGTGCCTGGTAAGCAGAGATGGCTGCCAAGTGCACCTTGAGGGTCACTGACCAGAGGTCCAACTGAAAGAGGGACCACAGGTAGTCAAGAATGCTAGCCACTGGACAGGGCAAAGGGTCCAACTCCTTGCCCCAACACCAAATGGAGTACCACTTTCATTTGAAGGCATAGTATTTCCTGGTTGACTCCTTCCGAGAATCTCCACAACAGTGAGGATATCTTCAGAGAAACCCAAAGTCTGGCACTCCAGCCGCTCAGGAACTAGGCTCTCAGCTGCAGGGATTGAAGGTCCGGATGGAGTACCTTCCACTGACTGATGGAGAGCAGGTCCGGGCGGAAAGGCTGATGCCTCGGGAGCCTGCTGCTGAGGCTGAGGAGATCGGGTACCAAAACTGGCGCGGCCAGTCCGGAGTCACCGGTATCACCTATGCCTTGTCCCTCCTGGTCTTGAGGGGCACTATGTGGATCAAAGGAAGGCATAGAAGAGGCCTGGGGTCCAGGGCCTCGAGAAGGCATCCCCCTTCAGCATTCCCTGCTGAGGGGGGCAGACAAAAAACAGCCTCAGTTTCACATTCTGACACCTCGCCCACACGACTGAGCACCCGCCAGCTGGCTGGAGGCTCCTGCCACATGGATGGCTAAAAGATCGGCCCCTAGGCTGCGCATGAGGATCCACACATGGACAGCTTCCTTGCACAGAGGCAGGGAGTGCATCTCTCTCTGTTTGTTGAGGCAGTACATGGTCATGGTGTTGTCCATCTGGACCTGGACCACCTGATCCCGAACGTGAGGAGCAAAGGCAGTCAGCACCAGCCGAACTGCCCAGAGCTCCAGCAGGTTGATATGGCATTGGGACTCCTCGGGGGTCCAGAACCCGTGGATTCTGTTTCCCCCCAGGTGGGCACCCCAGCATCGGTCATCAGGATGACCGTCGGCTCTGGGCAGACAAACGGGATCCCTCCCTGCAGATGTTCTTGGACTAACAACCACTGGTGGACATCCCACATCCGCTGGGTCACAGTGACTAGCTGGTCAAAGTGACCCTTGAGCTGAGACCTCTGGCTGGCCAGCTCCCACTGCAGAGAGTGCATTCTCCAGCGGGCCCAATGGACCACGCTGGTGCAGGCTGCCATGTAACCCAGCAGGCGCAGGAAGTCCCAGGCAGGACGTATTCGGGCAAAGGAGGAGACAGCATCCGCCCTGTCTGCCGGGAGCGGCGCTCTGGCTCTGCAAGATTTGAGCTCTGCCCCAATGAAGCTGATCACCTGCGAAGGCACAAGTTCCAACTTGGCCTAGTTTATAGGAGGCCAAGGGAGACACAGATCTGGAAGGCCAGGTCCCTACACCACTCCACTTCCTGCCTGGAAGGACCTGCAATCAGCCAGTCATCCAGGTAGGGGTAAACCCGAACACCTTGGCGCTTCAGGTAAGCTGCCACCACTGCAATGCACTTGGTGAAGACCCTGGGGGCCGAGGACAGGCTGAAAGGCATGGCCTGGAACTCAGAGGGGTCCCTCTGCTGGAAAGCAGAGGAACCTTCTGTGAGACAGACGGATCGGGACGTGAAAGAATGTGTCATGAAGATCCAGGGAGCGAAACCACATGTTTTGCTCTAGAGATGGTATGATCTGTGACAGAGTTACCATCCTGAAGGTGCGCGACTTGAGAAACCTGTTCAGGTTGTGCAGATCTAGAATGGGGCATCAGACCCCTGTGCATTCTGGCACCAGGAAGTACCTGGAGACAAACCCTGAGTGTTCCAGAGGATCCACGACAGGAACCGTGGCCTCCTTGCAGAGGAGTTGGGCAATGTCATCCCGAAGAGCCGACAGAATGTCTGCGGATACCAAGTCCTTCCGTGGGGCGCGGAATCAGAAAGAAGGGTACTGCTCGAACTCCAGAGGCAGACCCTGACTGACCACCTCAAGAACCCACCTGTCTGTGGTGACAGCGGACGAGGCGGAAAGGAAATGGTGGAACTGGCCCCCCACGGGAGGACCGAGGGGAGGTGTGATGGGCATGAAGGAGGCACCCCTCATCCCATCACTGAGCAGGCTTGGAGGAGGGGGGTCCGGCTGAGGCACCACTGGGGCCTCTCCCCCCAGGCTTGCGGACAACCAAGGTCGCCAGGCCTGAGCTTGTTCCCAGCTTGGGGCAGGGCTAGTTTGGCCACAGGGGTGGAGATGGACCGAAAGGGCTTCTTTTTCTGCTGCTTGGAGCCCTTGGAGTCCCTTTGAGTGGATGTCACAGAGTCAGAGGTGGCACTGGACTTCTCAATGCGGGTGAGGTGGCCCTCGACTCCGGGCTCAAACAAGTCAGTGTCCAGGAAAGGGACATCCGCCAGCTTGTGCTGGGTATCTGCCGTGAAGATTGAGATTCGCAGCCAAGCCCTGAGGCGAATGGCCATTGCAGCCGCCACATAGCAAGTACAGGAGTCCCCAATGTCAGTCGCTGTCTGGAGCTGTTGCTTTGCTACAGTCTGGCCCTGGTCCCGGACCTGTTTGACCATGTTCTGAAGGCCTCAGGTAGGTAAGGAAGTACCTTTTCCAAAGTGCCCAACACGGCATGCGAGAACTGGGCCATGAGCTGAGCTAGCCTGGCAAAGGCCATGCGAAGAGTCAGTGTAGACTTTTTTAATCACATGGTTCAGCTTCTTGGACTCTATCTGGTGGTTTGTCGACATTCTCTGTGTTGCCAGAGTGCCTGAACACAGAATCTGTCACCAGGCCCTCAGCTGAGGGGTGTTCTGTGACTCACAACAAGGAACCTGTAGGGGCCGTGTAGTTTTTTTTTTTTTTTTTTTTTATTTATTACAGTCTGAAGGTCCACATATTTGTCGGCAATCTGGGCAGATGGTGCTGGGCAGGAAGCTGGGCACTACAAAAGCTCCAAGACAGGGCCAAGAATGGCCTCTGCCACCAGGAAGGCCTCCCCAGGATCTTGGTTAAGGGGTAGTGAGCCCGTTTCTGGACAGGCTCCATTTTCATACCTATGGACTCCAAGATCAGATAGGGAAGGCCCGAAAAGGAAGTAGAGCCTTCGTTCATCGAGAGACCCCCACCACCAACTCCACGTCTACTGGACAGGAGTGCAAGGAGGAGCACCCCCCTGACAGAGGAGTCGTTAAAGAGGGGTCAACCGCCAGAATCTACACTGACGGGAGGCGTGACTGACCGACATCCGATGGGGAAGCCCCAAGGCTGGCCAGGACTCCATGGTCAGAGTGCTGAATTTCGACTCTTTAGGTGGCGGATCCACAGAAATAGGTGGAGATGCCAGGGTTGGCCAAGCCGGGACCATCTTGGTCGGCCCCTGAGGCAGAGAAAGTGTCAGCCATAGGGGCGAAAGCCAGGTGATGTCCAGTGTAGAAGCCAGGACCGGCTTCATACCAGAGAACACCAGCTGTTGCCACATGAGATCCTCACAGTGTCGATGCAACTTGCGCCAAAGCCTTTCTTTACCAGAAGAGGATGAGGATGAAAAATAGTGGCGGTGCCACTTCCCAGAGCGTCAAGAGCGAAAGTGCCAATGTTGGTGGGAACCGCTCAACCCCCGGGAGTGGGACCTCGGCCGTGACCGCCAGGTGAAGTGGTAGCAGAGTTCAGAGGGAGCCAGCGAAAGCCGAGGCACCTCCAGATCTTGGTCGATGATCAGAGGCACTCGGTCAGCAGTCTGATCCATCCCTCCAACGGTCCGAGTCAGGACCGAAGTCCTGGAAAAAGAAGTGTCTGCCTCCTCAGTTGACAACTGGTCAACCAGCTCGAGAAAAATTTCAGCCGGAAGATCGACCAGCATCTCTGCCAACTGGCCTGACAGGGTTATCCTGGAGCCGGCGGCCTGGGCCGAAGATTTGACTGAAGTCAGATATGAAGAAGCACGTGAATCTGAAGCCCTCGACTGAGAGTGTTCCTGATCCCACAATCAACAGCAAGACCATTTTTCGCTCTCTTTTTTTCCGATTTATATTTGTGCCCCGAAGAAGGGCCCTGACCAAAAGTCAGTAAAGCCTGGCACAATTCTTTATATAGCCCCGTGAAAGAGGCACCCAGCGTAAGCGGAACGAAAGCCAAAGCCGAGGAGGTGTGAGCTGTGACCTGGGTCGCCGCCTCCTCAAATGCCGGCAGCTGTTCAGGGGACCCCACAGCTGTGGAGACCACCTGACGGGCATCTTTTGATTTGACCGGAGGGTTCGGTTTGTTCAGATGGCCTAGGATAAGTCGGGTGTGACGGTCCTCGAAAACGGAGGGGTGGAAAGTCCAACAAATGTCACATGCCTGAGGATCGTGCTCATGTCCCAGACAGTAGACGCACACGATGCGCGGATTCGAGACATCTTCTGCTCGCAAAGGCACCAACGGAACCCCGGAGCGGACTTTTTATTTTCCATCATGGTCACTGTCAAAGATTGAGCCTGAAGACAAAGATTTTTAATAAGTTTTGGAAGTAAATCCGTAAATTTTGTAGCAAAGGGCCTCCTCAGCGCGAGAGAGGTAAGGAGGGAAGCTGCTTCTTCTAGCAGAAAGGAAGATCTGGTGTCATGGGGCAGAGTCGAAGGAGTTACCACCTGGGTGGATGGGAGGAGCCAGCTTGAAGATGTTCCGACGAAGTCTTAAAGGGAAAGGCACTGCCAGAAAGTGTGGAGAGAACTTCATATCCATGTCCCTAGAAAACCCTAATTTGGGGTTTCACACTGAAAAAAGAAAAAAAAAAAAAAAACAATAATCAAATTTTTATTACCTTTCAGTGGCTGTATTTAGCTTTGTAAAATCCTCCAGTTTGTCAAAGGCCACACTGCACAGCACCATTTTATATATGTAATTTTTGTTCCCCCTGTTTTGTGTCCCTCGACCGAACCCTGCAGACATGATGTGTGGAGGTGCATCACTGTTACGGCTTTGGCCCCTTCTGCCCCAACCCTGGCATTCACCGCCTCCCCCTATGCTTCCCACCAGACCTCCACCTGGTGGGAGCAGTACTATGGAGGAAGCGGATGACCACCCCTGGGAGGGGAGAGCTGCCTACTGCAGCTCAATCCCGCTCCGACCCGCGCCCCCAACCCGTGCTGGCACCCCGGCAACCTAAGGTCATTCCCGAACCCGGGTCGCTGGCGTAGCACAAGGCAAAGTGTCCAGTGGATCAGCGCCACCAGGCCGGTCCGCACGGTACCATTTTGAGTATAGAGAGCGGCTCCACGCTGCTCACTTGTACTGAATACATACAAGTTAGCAGTACAGACTATACTTGAAAAGGCACTACACAGTATGGCCATTATTTACATACGGGAAGATTTCATAAAGTTAAATACAGCTGCTGAAAGGTAATAAAATATTTTTTTTTCTTTCATTTGAAATCCCAAATCTGGGATTCATCCATCGGGTGGTGGGGCTGTTCGAGGAAACAGTATTTTCCTTTAAGGGTGAGTGTGATGCACTACTTCTTGCTTTTTTGGTATTAAAAGAATATATGCTAATTTCCACGTATAAAAACAATGGTTTGCACAAACTGTCATTTTTACCCTGTGCCCTACTAAACTTCAGCCCCCCCCCCACCCACTCTGCCCCATGTTCCAGCACCCATTATGATCATACTGTTCTGCATTCATCCCGTTTATATAAACATCTGATATGGCAACAACATAACTGGTGTAAAAAAAAAAAAAAAAAAAAAAAAAATTATGCTGCAAAATGCTTAGTCAATTTTTTCAATTGCAACAACTAGCATATCTGCACGGTTTGTTAGAAACACAGGTCCTGCTACAATCATTCAGAAATACAAAGAGGATGCTGTATTTCTGCTGGACAGGAGCTGTATTCTTTGCCCCAGTGGTCATGGAAAATCTTGAAAAGTGTGTGTGCGTGCGTGTGTGTGTGTGTGGGGGGCGGCAGGCAGCAATCACATGAACTGTCCTGTACTGCAAACAAGAAGCTGCGCACAGCTTCAGTTCGCTCCATTTTGAAAGCATCTGACTTCCATAAAAAGATAAAACAACTGGCAGAGGAAGTCTAACACCCAAAATGAAAATTAGGGTCATCCAAATTTGCAGGCAGCAAAGCTCACCTGGTTGATTTTTCCTCGGGGTGGGGGATTTAACCAGTACTATTTTAAATTAAACTTCAAAAATGACGCCTTGCAGAGTATTTTATTTCCTAAATCTGGAACCTGGTAAGTAGTTAGACTTCGGGGACAAAAAAGCAAACACAGAATGCCTTCCACATAATGGCCCATGGAAGTTTTGAACATTCACTGAATCCCTGTACAGTTCAGTGTAGCTCAGTATGTTGTAGTCTCACCTCTGAACAAGGAGGTAGCAGGTTCAAGTCTGACAACCAGGGTCTTGGTTTGGTTTTATACCCTGTGGCAGCAACGTGCTTCAGTGCTAGGTGGTGCCGCACAACTACAGTACATTAAGGAGGCAGCCCGGCCAACATTTCTTCTCATTTTATTTATTTATTTAGAGTTCGCCCCAGGGAACAAATAAGGTGCGGTACACAGTATTTTACTACCATTTGTGCATGATTTACCCTCACTTTCTGTTTTTAGAAAATTATTTCCCACTCTGTACATTTAGAGGTAAATTTGCTACATACATGCACAAAATTAACAGCACCATGTAATGGTAGCAGCGGCAACACCACGCACTAAGAGAATGGAAGCAAAAGGGGTGAAGACAAAAAGATCATTGGTTTCAATTGTGGTTACAGTACAGGAGACGGTCAGAAGTTGCTGATTAGCAAGAAGGGTTGTTCTAACCCGGCAAAATGTTAAAAATAATTTCACAGCACTATATATCAAGAAGGTATCTCAAACTCCATGGAAGTACCAGGCAAAGAGAGCCAGTGGTTGCAGGTGACCAGTGGGATTGAGACTACTTTACAAGCTGGGAGTCCGAAACTGTCATTACTACCAGTTAGATGAAATTACCACTAGGTTAATGAAGCTAGCATTAAATACATCCCAGACCTAAACATTATCTGGATCCCTGGATAGGCCTTTAGGCAACAAGGGCCCTTTTTCGAAGGTGATGCAGTCATACAGAGACAGAATAAAACAATAACATTACATTACAAATAGTATGTACCGATACGTACACTTCTTCCAACAATAATAAAGAGTTTAATCGAAAACAATCACATACTTTCTGATCATCTAAACTAAATACAATAACTTCTTATCCTAAAAATAATCAAGTTTGATTTTTTTTCTATTTAGACCTTTTAACATTCCAGCCTTGGTTCCATATTATCCATTCCCTCAGGCCAGCAGTTCTCCATAACTTCCCCTCGGAACAGGTCAGTCCCCACCAGCAGGGTTAGGTTACATATATGCCAGAGCTAGAGGGGACATGGAGACAAAGGATCTACCTGAGCGACCAGTGTAGAAGGTTGAAGTTACTGTTACCCTCTTTAAGCCCCCTCAAGACAATAGCACCCAGAAGCTTGGCATGAGCATCCCACTGATGTCATACCCATCCCTTCGAAATGTACAGCTGCCGTCCTGCTCCCCAATGCCACTAGGTCAGCTATGCACCACTTCAAAACACCCTTCCTCACCAGAGAACAGTGTCCTCTCAGATACAGCACCATCTCCCAGGGCCTCACCACACTGGTCCAAGACATTAACCCGTCACATTGCCTGGACATCTTTAGGCCATCCAACATGATTAACCTCAGGTCTCTTTCCTGCTTCGTGGTCGTTAGTACCACTCCTCCCAATCTGTGCTCCACCCCTAGGCTTCTCTGACCCAAATGCATAACTGCACTTTTTCACATCGAAACCCAGCTGCCATACCCATGACGACAAAGTTTTCCCAGGTCGCCAGCCCAGTGGCACAGAGGGTTGAGGCGCTGGATGCCACACCTCGTGCCATGCTGGTGACCCAGGTTCGGGAATGAGTCCAGGCCATCGGGGGTGTCGGCAGAGGAGAGAGAGAAAGAGAGGATCGAGCGTCCGGAGGACTGCTCTCCTCTTCCGGGAGGGGTTCCAGGGTCCAGGGGTTTGCACAGCACCACAGTGGCCTCCAGTGGAGACCGTGAGGTACTGCATGGCTTAGGGCACGCTTAGAGGGACGCAGAGCCACGATGGACGTCCCCTGGCATCACTGCACACTCGTAGCTCCGCCTGCGGGGGGTGGGGCATACCTAAGCAGAAAACCCCGCCCCCACGGGATAGGTGACGGCAGCATCTACCTCTCGCCACACTCCACTGGCCAGACTCTCTCCTCTCCCTTGGCTGAGCCCAGCCTGGCCAGTATTGTAGACAGAGCGCCCTGGGAGGATAGGGAGGCCCCCCACCTCAGGGGCTCAGAGTCGGTGGGGGATAGCCGGGCTGGTGCCAAGAGAAGCTTCAGGCTCGGAGGTACAGCTGGAGGAGCAGGTGGCTGCCCGACAGAGTTCCCCAGGGTGTCGGAGCCAGAAAAAGAAGTGGGGGCAAAAAAAAAAAAAAAAGTTTTCCCAGGTTTCTGCTCACCCTTTCCACCCCCCTCCTCCCTGAGTGTCCACCCTACTGCAGATTTTGGTGTCATCTGCAAAGAAGCAGAGCTTCCCTTTCAGCTCCTCTCAATATCACCTATAAAAGACATTAAAGAGGACTGGTCCCAGCACTGAGCCCTGCGGCACCCCCTTGGTCACCCTCCCTTCTTCAGAGTGAACTCTGTTTACTACCACCCTCTGCCATCTATCCCCCAACCAATCTCTTACCCAGTTTACTATATGTGGACCCACACCTAAGCTACCCAGACTGCTACGTGAAATGGTGTTGAAAGCCTTACTGAAATTGTGTGCCGTCATGTATTACAGCACCCATGAAACAGAAAAACAGCCAGGGAAAAGTAGCACTTTATCAAGCACTGAAAAGTGTGAAACACTTTAGGTAGCTCGCAACCTTTGGAGCTTTGTTTTTTTATATCCTAGACATGTTTTGTAAAAAAGGATATTGCACCTAGCTACTTTTCCCCTGGCCATTTTCTGATTCACAGGTGCTAGAATACATGATAGCAGGACTGGTTTGTTTCTGTAGCACTGTGGTCCCATGGTGCAAGATTTACTTTGCTTGAAAACTTGGCTTACTGAAATCTACTGTAGGAGGCCAAGTCCACCACTCCACCTTGCTCTAGGTAGGCCACGTCCACTGCTCCACCCACATATTTTCTGGTCCAGTATTATACTGGGTGCCAGTGAGACAGCATATGGAAATTACGTACCTACTGTAATTCTTGATCTTCTTGGATGAAGTCTCCACCACTCATTCACACTAATGGATCTACGCCGGTGGCGCTAGGACCCAGCGGGAGAAAACTTTGAGAGGATCGGCGCCAGAGATGGAGCCATAAAGAAGCGGCAATGCAAGCCGTGGCTCATGCAGTAAAGATTACCTCGGCGTCAACCCTCCAACTGCCTCAGTACCTTTTTTTCCAAGGAGGTGCAGCGTAACTAACCCAGAGGTCTAACCTAACAAAATCGGACATAAGATAGTCCGAATGACCCGTGTAAGAAGGGTCAACAATAGAGTCTTCACAACCCAACCATTAAGAAAGTGAAGACCAAAAACAGAGGCGTGAGCTCGGGGGATGGTGGGTGGGCATGTGAATGAGTGGTGACTTCGTCCAAGAAGATCAAGAATTACAGTAGGCACGTAATTTCCATATCTTCCTGGACATAAAGTCTCCACCACTCATTCACACTAATGGGAGAGTACCGAGCTAACAAACCCCTGAGACGGGCGGCAGGAGAAACTAGAGCTCACATACTTAGGACAGAAGTCTGTTAAGAATAGTCCTACCAAAGCGACAGATGTCTTCTGGCATGGACATCTAAAGCATAGTGTACTTGAAAGTATACACTAGGCTCCATGTGGCCGCATTGCAAATGTCCACAATGGGCACGCTGCAGATTTCCGCCAGCGATGCCAAGACTACTTTAGTACAGTGAGTGTACACTCTGCCTTCTAGCTTAACCTGTGCCATAGAACAGCAGTGGAGGAAGCATGCTACCAGCCACGCTGAACTGCACCGAATAGCGACAGGCTAACCCAGCCGGATCTCGCTGAAGGAAACAAACAGTTGTTGAGCCTTGCAAATTACTTTTGTTCTATCCAGATAGAATTGCAGTGCTCTCAACATCCAGAGAATGCAGGGTATGTTCCCCTTCATTCTGGAAGTTCAGGGTTTTATCCAAGTCCAAAAATTGATTAGCGTTTTGCTCATAAAAGTGCTAAAACATTGCGAAAATGCATAGCACTTGCCTCATTGTGTTTAACAAACATAACACTTTCAGAAAACCTATATATATACACACACACACTTTCTGTACAGTTAGCATTGTTCCAAGAAAAAACTGCTAATCAATTATTTAAAACCCTGAAGTTAGCAAAGTAAGTAGGTAGGTAGGACTAAAGGTTGGTTTAAATGAAATTCTTAGACAACCTTGGGAAGAAACTTAGGGCCAGTCCTAAGAACTGCTTTGTCCTTGTGAAATACAGTGTATGGGGGTGGGGGGTCTGTGACCACAACATGTATTTCAGAAACTCTACGAGCAGAAGTGATGGCCACCAGGAAGGCCGTTTTCCAAGTGAGGAACTTCAACTCGCAGGTAGCTAGAGGCTCGAAAGGTTTCCGAGTGAGCATGTCTAGCACAAGGTTAATGTCCCAGGCTACGACTGAACATCTGATAGGAGGTCTGGTATGCAGAATACCCTTAAGAAACCTCAACTACAGGCAACTGAGTCAGAGACAAGGAATGTACCGGCTCATGATAAGCTGAAATGGCACAGAAATGAACTTTGACAGTAGAGTACTGCAGACCTGAATTTGAGAGGTCCAAAAGGTACTCCAAGACTTTATTTGGTGGGCAGGAAAAAGGGTTAGAAGAGGATTTTGCACACCAGAGAGAAACGCTTCCATTTGGCTGTGTAGGTTTTTCTAGTGGCTGGTTTACACATAGACAAGAGAATATCTGAAACCCTACGGGAAACATTGAACCTGTTCACCTCTATCTCTTCAGGAGCTGAAGGTGAAGCACCCTCAGATTGGGATGGACCACAAGCCCCTGGGTCAGAAGGTTCATCTGAAGGGGAAGTGCCTTCGGGAGGGTTGCCGACAGACTGTTGAGCAGCGGGAATCATATCTGTCGAGGCCAGAAGGGAGCAATGAGAATCATTCTGTCTCCCTGAGACTCAAATTTGAGAAGCACCCTCTGAATTAGAGGAAAAGGAGGAAAGGCGTATAGAAAGCATTTTGTCCACTGCAGCCTGAACGCATCCTGACAGAAAATGCCAGGTCCTGGATTTCTGGAGCAGAAGAGAGGCAGTTTTGCGTTGAGTGGGGATGCTAAAAGGTCCAGGTCTGGAGTTCCCCACTCTTTGAAGAGTGACTGCGTGACAGTTGAGTCGAGAGACCACTCGTGGGGATCTGTCTCTGTTCTGCTGAGACGGTCTGCCAGCTCGTTCTGCACGCCTGGTAGGTAAACCAAGTGGATTAGAGCCTTGTGCTCCAGGCACCATTCCCACACTCATAGCTTCCCTGCATAATGGGTAAGAGTGTACACTGGACTGTTTGTTGACGTAATACATCACTACTTTGTTGTCCGTTTGAAGGAGAATGTTCTTGCAACAGATTATGTCCTTCAAGGCCCGGACTGCACAGAGGAGGGCTCTCATTTCCAGGACGTTTATGTGGAGCCGGGACTCAGTCCCTGAGTCCACGTACCTTGGGTGTGGAGCTTCTGGAAGTGAGCTCCCCAACCCATCAGGAACACGTTGGTGGTAATGGAGATCCAGTGATCCAGAGGAGCAAAGGGATACCCTTCCAGAAGGTTGTTCTCCGGCGGCCACCAGGTGAGTGACCTCTTTAGAGGTTCTGTCACCTTGATGGGAAAGGACTGAGGGTGAGTGGTTGGGGACCAATGAGTACTGAGCATCCACTGAGAGGTTCTCATATGGAGACAAGCTAGAGGTACGGTGAACACCGAGGATGCCATGAGACCCAGCATCCGCTGCATCGAGATAGCTCGAACAGAGCTGTTTTCTCTGATGTATCAGGCCATCTGTAGGATATCGCTCCTTCTGTCCTCTGGAAGAAAAGCTTCCACACAGGAGGTATCCAGAAGAGTTCCTATGAAAAGGAGTTTCTGGGAGGGTTGCAACTGCGATTTGTTGCGATTTAGCAGGCCTCCCATGGACATGAGGAAGTCTGAAGCTTTGGCTACGGCGTCCAGAGTTCCCTGCCTGGAAGGGCTTGCTAGAAGCCAGTCATCCAGGTATGGAAACACTTGAAGTCAGATTTTCCTGAGATGTACTGTGAGAACTGCACAACACTTTGTAAAAACTCGCTGAGCCGAGGACAGCCCAAAGGACAGGACTCTGAACCAATAATGTTGACCCAACGCTACAAACCTCAGGTATTTGTGGTGCTTTGGGTGTATAAGAAAGTGTTGGTAGGCACACTGCATGTCCAGGGAAGCTAGCCAATTGTGGTGATGAATCAAAGGTAGAAGGGTACCTAGAGACATCATCTTGAACTTTTCCTCGTGAAGGAATTTGTTTAACTTTCTGAGATCTAGAACGGGACGCATGCCTCCAGTTTTCTTTGGAACTAGAAAGTAATGGGAGTAGAAACCTATGTTTCGTTGATCCGGCAGAACAACTACTACTGCCCTGTTGTTCAGAAGGCCTCACACCTTGGAAATAAGAAGGTCTGACTGTACTGCCGACAGCCTTGGCTGTCATTTGGGATGAGTCCGGGGAGGGGTTCTGAAAGATTGAGGAATACCCTCGAGATTATCCGGAGGACACATTTGTCTGATGTTATAGACTTCCACCGGTCACAGAACTGAGTCAGACGTCCTCCCACTGCTGAGTAAGAGTACCCCTTGGGCAGCTGAGGTTGGACCTGGGCCGAGAACTCAGAAGGTGGAACTGGGTGCTGTGGGGGCTTGTGCCTTCTGCTGAGTTTTCTTTTGTGGCTGCAGGGTGTGGCTTTTGTTAAAGCCCCCCCTGCCTTTGGCCTAAAAGGACTGACGGTTGTGAAACAGACGCTTATTGGCACCCCCCCCTCCCGAGAGGGCGCAGGTGAGGGTTGAGCTATCTGAATGGTTAACCTAGTCTTCTGTGTGGATTCCAGAGCTTGTTCCACCTGGGGTCCGAACAGATACATACCATCGAAGGGTAAGGCCATTACCTGCTGCTGGGTATCATTCGTGAAGCCCCAAGTATGTAGCCAAGAGTGGCGATGGGTACAAATGCCCGCCGCCGCTGCTCGAGAAGCAGTATCAAAAGCATCCATTGCAGCTTTAACCTGTTGGTTATTGGACTCGATGCCCCTGGTTATGGTGTGAAGTAGCTCTAAATTAGTTTCTGACTCAGGCAGAGCTTCTACCATTTGCTTGAGCGAATGCCAAAGGACATACTCATATTGAGAAAAATAGCCCTGGTAGCTGGCAATACACATACCCAGGGTGGAGGCAGCAAAGTCTCTCTTAACCAAGGTATCTATCTTACGAGATCTTTATTGATAGGCCGGCTAAGGATGCCTGAGGGAGGATGGCCTTGTCACTCTGCTAAGACTACAATGGGATCAGCAAAAGCTTGTGAGGCCAATATGGGTCGATCCTTGGGATCAGCATACTTTCTATCTATGGACTCAGCCACGGAAGGGATGAGAGCAGGATTGTTCCATACCAGCTGAGAAAGGGTCTCAAAAGATGGTTGTACTGGAGGAGTTAAACCAATAGGGATCTCCAGGACATGTAGATACTGGAGTCTTAAAAGCTTCCCATGATCGATTTCTGTAGTCTGGAGAGAAAGAGTGGAATTAAAATTTTTCAGCAGAGACTTAAAGGAAAGGTCTTTGATCACAGACTCTGCAGCAGGATTAAATCCTGCTCCTTCAACATCATCACCCAGATGAAGATCCAGGTCAGGCTCAAAATCATCTCCTGACAGTCCAGAGGGAACTGTATGGAAAGGGGTGAAAATCAGAACGGAAATGAGAAGAGGAAAGAATCGGAGTCTAAAAGCCCTGGAGGCTGGACGGCGCCGCACCAAGCATCAGCGGCTATGAAGAACACGGCGCTGCACCCAAGGAAGTCGGTGCCATCAGAAACAGCCCAGCACACAGAGCTGACAGAGCCCCCCCAACGCCGCAGGCGCTGATAGAGCCCCCGGCGCCTATACGGCACCAACAGAGCCCCGCGCCACGTGAGTGAGTTAACAGAGCCCTTGACCCGTGGATGGCACCAACAGAGCCCTCATGCCGCAGATGGCGCCAACAGAGCCCTCGGTGCCGCGGACGGCTCAGACAGTGTCCCAAGGTTCCGAAAACTGCGATTTGAAGAAGAAGGAAAATTAACAGGAGATTGAGGCATCGGTGTGGACCCCTGTGCCGCAGCCATGTGAGGGGGGGAAAACACCTGAGCATGGAGTCGACGGCACCAAAGAAGGCGCCACGTGACTAGGAAGGTCCAACTGCCCTACCTGGTCCCTCGAGCGGCCCGAAGACCCCAGAGTGACTGGGCCAGGCAGCTGGACCAACCTCCGAGCCCAATGCTCCATAAGAGCAGCCCACTGGTGAAACTGCTCAACGGAGGCTCGTCCAATAGGCGGGGACGGGCTCAGATGTCGAAGAGGTCGGGCACCAGAGCCAGAAACCGGCGACGCAGAGAGGGGAGGAGACCGGTGTCTAGCCCCAATGACTGACCGTCAATGCGCAGACATACCAGAAAAGCGACTATCAAGTGATGCCTTCTCTTTCTCGACTTGTCTTGTGAAAGAAGAACTCAAAGGCGAATGGTGCCGTGAATAGGACAGTTTCTTTTATGCTTCGGGGACCGCCCATCTCCTGAGCATTGGGCGATCCATTGTCAGACCCACCCTCCGGGCGGCGGGCGGACCAGACCCAGCCCGGCTGACTGAACAGCTTTCATACAAAGTCTCCCTACCGTCATCTGACCCGCTCATGGTCGACTCAGTCAATGGAGGGCTAAAGACTTCTTTATTAATCAATAAATTTAATTAAAATCTATTCGGTACTTTTGAAGATAAATTACAAAACAATAAACTGAAAACTATGCTGCTAGTTTGAAGTTTGACTCCTGGTGGGCGAGCGACGTTGTCGCTGAAGCACACTCAGCGGGAAAAAAAGGAACTGAGGTGGCTGGAGGGTCGACACCGAGATAGTCTTTACTGCACGAGCCATGGCTCGTGGTGCCACTTCCTCGCAGCTCCATCTCTGGCACCAACCCTCTCAAAAAGTTTGCTCCTGCTGGGTCCTAGCACCTCCGGCGTAGATCCCATTAGTGTGAATGAGTGGTGGAGACTTTATGTCCAGGAAGATCTGTTTACTGTTTCCGTCTCCAGTCACACCTGCACAGGTGCAGGCACAATGTGGGCAGGGGAGGTAGATGGGGTACAGTATCCCTTCCATCTCCAGCCTCATCTGCACAGATGCAGGCACAATGTGGGCAGGGGGTAAATGGGGTGCATTATCCCTTCCATCTCCAGCTACATCTGTACAGATGCAGGCACAATGTGGGCAGGCGGGTGGATGGGGTACATTATTCCTTCCGTCTCTAGCTACATCTGCACAAGTGCAGGCACGATGTGGGCAGGGGGGTGGATGGGGTACATTATCCCTTCCATCTCCAGCCACATCTGCACAGGTGCAGGCACAATATGAGCAGTGGAGTGGATGGAGTACATTATCCCGTCCGTCTCCAGCCACATCTGCACAGGTGCAGGCACAATGTGCGCAGGGGGAGGAGGATGGGGTACACTATCCCTAACACAATGTCATGCCACCACTGCAAAGGAGGGTTGCAGGAATTTTTTGGGGGTTGCAAGGGAGTGATTTATCACTCAATATTACCCTTTCTTATAAGGAACAGCAAACTCCAGGATGGGTTAGGTGCATGTTGATATGGGAAAACAAGAACAGAGGTGCAAGGGTTGAAACCATATAATAGGTCAGCATGGCCCAGAGTTCTATGTTACCATGGGGTGCTAGTGGCTAAACCAAGGAAAGGGGTTCAATGGAGGAGATATCCTCGTAGAATGGAAGAAAAGGACTTTGTTTTCAATACAAATCACTGTGAACAGAGCTCACGCTACATCAAGCTCACACAACACAACAGCAGCGTAAAACACAACTTGAGTTGGGAGCAGTTTTGTTTGTGCAGCCCGGTAACCCTTTTTAAGCTGTCAGTCAGTCCTGCTGATAAAAGGGAAGCTGTGGTGCGGCATGGGGGATTTCATTTATTACCGACACACACACATTGACATGCTAAGACAGGAAACAATCTGACTGTGGCAGCTGCTTTGAGAAAGATAATAGCAAGTTCATTTAGCCACTGTCGCCGCCCCCCCCACCCCCTACAATTCAAAGGTGGCAGTTTCCTGTGGCAAGGCGCACACTTTTAATTGCATTTTTTAAGCAGCAGTTCTGGGTGACCTCAAAGTTGTAGTGAATATATACTTTTATAAAGATGCAGCTTCTTGCTATGTGCTTACTCCAACAAAGCTTCAAGACGGTAACTTCCTTGCTTACTTATTGTTATTTAGTTACTGAATTTTGATGACCAGGTACGCTTACAAACAGTCCCTTTTTCAGGAGCAACCCAGAGTTAATCACATACACAGAAGCAAACTCGGGTAACAAATTAGGTAGGGATTCAGATAAACTACAATGCCAGAGACATTTTTACAAATAAGTAATCATCACGGGTAAGACATTCTCGAATCAGGATGCTGCAAGTACAGCAGGACAGCCTAGAGGTCTGACTGAGCTTGGTACATCAGCAAACCTGGGTTTGATTCCGACAGCCTCCACATGCACACTGTGCGACTGAGCAAGTCACTTACCCTCCCCAGTGTTCCCAGGTCATCCATGAAAACAAGCATTGTGCCTAAAGGGCCTTACCAAAGAATAACAACAAACAATAGTTACAGAGATCAAACACAGACAGCAGAGAGAATGCAACAACAGGATCAGAGTGAAAGGAATAACTTCAGTTTGAAGTCTGGGACTCTCCTTGCAGATTTGGAAGGGTCCCATGCATATTTTTAGGAGCACCATTCCAGAACAATACTTGTTCTGTCCGTGGGAAAATGATGGCTAGGAAAGTTGAGCATTAAGGAATGGCCAGGAAGTGAGTTACTGTCAATCAATCTAATCCTACAGCAGTGTTTCACAAATGGGGAGGCCCCAACTCGTCCCAGGGGAGTTTCAAGCAAGCCTGAAAATGTCATGTATTTCAAGAGCTAGTGGAGCCAAAACAGGCAGACAGGAAAATAATACGGGAGCAGTAAGGAGGGAACCTGCTTCTTCCAGCGTAAAGGAAGATCTGGCATCATGGGGCAGAGCCGAGGGTTATACCACTCGGGTGGGTGGGAGGAGCCTGCTTCAAGACTTTCCTGCAACTCTTAAAGGGAAAGGACACTGCCAGATAGTGTGGATAGAACAACATGTCCATGTCCCTAGAATACAAATTTTGATAAGTAGTCAGTTGTAACTTTTTATTTCTGAAGAATTTCTTTTTCCTGTTGCTCATTAGAAAGTTTTCTATGTGATAACATTGCGATGGATGTGTGGTACAGTTCTTAGCCTGGTAGCTGACATATCTGTCTCTATCGCGTGCCCTCCCCCCCACCTCATCACCATTGTGATCTCACTGACAGTGAGGTCACAGGTGAATGACCTGGCAGTCACTGAATGGCTGCTTCCTAAGCAGCAGCAGTGATGTCACAGTCAGTGAGATCACAATGTTGATGATGTAGTGGGGGGGTGGGCCATACAGCTAGGTATGTCCGCTGCCAGACAGAGTGCTGTTCCACACATCATACCTACTAACATCAGGTAAACAATCTTATAATTAAACAAAGGGAAAAGACAAAGTACCTCAGATATAAAAGTTAATGGTTGGCTGCTTTATACATAGACACGTACTTTAGATGCTGATGGTAGATAAGGGCCTATGGCCCACCTAGACTGCCCATTTGTACATATAACTTTGTTTCATCAAGCTTCTCTGGAACTAGGTTGTCCCCTTTCCCCAGCTACCAGGATCCCCTGATGTTTATCCCATGCATTCATAAATCTTGTAATCCTTTCTGCCCTATCACCTCCTCCAGCAGGGTGTTCCATTTGTCCACCACCCTCACCATGAAAAAGTACTTCCTCACGTTCCCTCTGAACCCCCCCTCTCCAGTTTCATCCCATGTCCCCTAATCCTGAAGCATCTTTTTCCTATGAAAAATTGTGTTTTCCTGCACCTTGTTCCTCCCCGTGAGGTACTTATGTTTTAATCATATCCCCCCTCTCACTGCTCTCCTCCAGTGAGTACATATTTAAGTTTTTCAGCCTGTTCATGTAGAATTTGTGATGTAATCCTTGCACCATCTTGGTTACCCTCCTCTGAACTGCCTCCACCCTGTTTATGACCTTACGTAGGTAAGGCCTCCAGAACTTGACACTGTACACGGGGTGTGGCCTCACCAATGTCTTGCACAGTGGAATTATGGCCTCCCTTTTCCTGCTGGTGATACCCCTGCTTATGCATCCCAGCATCCTAGTTGCTTTTCCTGCTGCCTTTTCGCACTGACTCCCTACCTTGAGGTCATCAGAGATGATAACCCCAGGTCTCTTTCCTGCTTGGAGCATTCTATATCTCCCTTCCCAGCTGATATGTTGTTCCTGGGTTTTTGTGCCCCATGTGCATTATTTGGCATTTCTTCGCATTAAATCTCAACTGCCACTCTCTTGACCAGTCCTCAAACTTCTGCAATCTCTTCTCATTCTATCCATGCCCTCCAGCATGTCCACTCCGTTGCAGAGCTTTGTGTCATTAGCGAGCAGGCAAGTTCTCCCTTCTAGGTCTTCTGTAATGTCACTGATAACAGTTGTTGAAGAGGACTGGACGCAGCACTGATCCCTGTGGTACCCCACTGGTCACCCTTCCCTCTGTGGAGTGACGGCCATTTACCACCACCTTCTGCGTCCTGCTATCCAGCTAGTTCCTTACCCACTGCACCACCGTCCTACCCACTCCCATGTTCCCCAGCTTGTTTAACATTCATCCATGTGGCACAGTGTCAAAGGCCTTACTGAAGTCCAGGTAGGCGACGTTCACTGTCTCCCCCCCCCCCACACACACACACACACCTCCCTTGTCACCCGGTTGAAACATTCAATGAGGTTAGTCTGACCACATCTCCCCAGTAAAACCATGTTGCCTTGGGTCCTGTGGACTGTTGGCAACCAAGTGTTCCACTATTCTTTCCTTCAGTAGTATTTCCATGATCTTCCCCACTACTGAGGTCAGGCTGACTGGTCTGTAGCTTCCCACTTCCTCTCTGTCCTTGCTCTTGGTACAGGGGAACTACATCAGCTGTCCTCCAGTTTTTGGGTACCTCTCATGTTTCCAGTGACCGGCTAAACAGGTTTGCCAGAGGTTTGGCCACCCCCTACCCCATCTGGCCCCATAGCTTTATTGACTCTTATTCCTTCCAGTTCCTTTAGGACCCTTTCCTGGGGAAAAGGACTGGTATCCATTTCCATGCCCTTCCTACCCTTTCTGCTCCCTTCTGGCCCATTACCCACCCCCTCCTCTGTAAAAACTGAGCAGAAGTACCTGTTCAGTATGTCTGTTTTGCTGTCATCCTCCACTTTACTCCTGTCCTCCCCTTTCAGCCTCACTATCTCTCCTTTGCCTTCTTTTTCAGTGACATACCATGAAGGTTTTGTCCCTTCTAGCCACTGATTTCACAATGCGCTCCTCTGTGCGTTGGCTTCCCTTACTGCCCTCCCTGCCTCCCTTTGTTTCTCCTGGTACCTCTGCCTGTCCCCTTCCGCCTGTGTCTTTTTGTATTGTTTGAATATGATTTTTTTGGTTTTCACTTTTTCCGCTGCCTCCTTGGTATACCTAAAATCTTCTGTCTAATATTAGTTTTAGGCAGTGCACTAGCTCTTTAAATGTTGAATTCTGGATGTTTCGCGTGAAGGAATGAGGCAAGTGGAAAGCAGTTAATGGCAGATGAATTTATTCATATACAAACTGGTGACCAGGAAAAGTACACTGAGCAAAAGCTCATTTCCAGGTATGTATGTATGTACGTATATATGTACGTATATATGTACGTATTTATGTTACGTGTAAATTGGTGACTGGAAAAAGAATGAGCCAAGGTTCGTTTCCTGGTGCAACCCTGGGGAAAGGTAAGCAAACTGAATTCAGAGGTAACTGCAAAACAAAATACATAACAGTGCAAACAAATAGGAACACTGTGCAAATTATGAGAGGTAACAATTGACCCATTACACTGGTGGCAGGACGGCACAAATATAAGGGCTACGCATAGTGGTACGTAATAGGAGCAAGAGCAGGAGGAAGCAAAATGATACCCGAGAAGTTACTTAAGAGCAGGGTAAGAGGGACAGAAAGAAAGACGAGTAAGAAAGTTGTTCCAGAGAGAGGGGATGTACAGAGAGAGCAGTGTTATCCATGAAGATATTGCAATGAGGGGCAACAAAAAATGAGCCAGAAGACAGGAGTGTGTAAAAAAAAAAACAAAAAAAAACAGGATGGAGAAAATGTGGTGAATAAAAGTAGAATAAACTTGGGCAACTACTCAAAGGTATTTCATGTTCTTCCTGGTGTATAGTGCAATGTATGATATTTTTTCCACGGGGTCACCCAAGAGAATTTCCATATCTGAGGTAGGGGGTTCAAGATCTCTTCCCACTGCTTGAAGCAGACTCACAGTGACAAAGTCTGAGAACTAATGTCCTAAATGGCTGATGACTGCCAGTAGGGTTAACTTAACTTTGTATGTACTGCAGGACACCCTGAGCAACAGAAGGGTGCCATATTAAATACACTCTACAACTGCTTAACAACAGCAACCCCAATTCCTGGAGTACTGTAATGCTATCATTAAACTAAAATGTTTTTACTTTTTAATGAATGTTTTTATAGTTTCAAATGCAACTGTTCGATGTTTTAATAGTTCCTATTTAAATAGTTTTATTGTATGACAGCTTCCAGCAGTTTATGTTAACTTTCTAGAATGAGAGTTGACCAATCAATATGCTCTGTGATTTAATGGTTTTACAATAAGCTTGAAACAGAGGTGAAAATAAATGCTACATAATTTAACCCCCAGCCCTTCAGACTAAAAGCCTCAAGAAAGATTCAACTGGCTAGCAGTATAGCCTAGAGGTTAGCGTAACGAGCTGTGAATGAGCTTGGTACATCCAGCAGACCTGGATTTCATTCCCACAACCTTGACTTGCATCCTGTGTGGCTCTTAGCAAGTCACTTGACCCCACCACCACCACCCGGTGCTCCCGGGTCACCCCTGCAAACAGGCAATTGTGCCTAGTGGGCCTTACCTGGCTACCAAAAGACTAAACAAAAAACAAACAAATATTCAGGGGTCCAGGGACCTTTACTTCTGGGTCACTCTAAATCTACTTGTTTGTCATTCAATTTAGTATTATACAATGGCAATAAAGAATGCTGGGCTCCGATTGGTCAGTCTGGGGCTGGACCCCGTGATGTTATTCCAGTACAACATCACGGATCTAGTCCCAGCACACACATGACTGAATGTCATTAGTATTAAAAAAAAAAAAAATCACTCCACATGCAGATTAGGGAGATAGAAAATTAGCAATTTACTGCACCCACAATTCCTCACTATATAAATCAGTATACAAGCTATTATATTACTGTATCACTACAGAAATAGGGGAGTACATCTCTCAGTAAATAAATCTTCTCAGCTATCAGTGTGTGCATAATGCTTAATTCTGACAATAAATATCTGAGGTCTTATATTGTAGTAACCACTACCAAAAAAGGACACTGCACCTAAAAGTAAGGACAAAATGGAAGCCGGATTCATACTGAATTCACAATGCCTTACCACACATATTTACATATTAGGTGCTATGCTGTAGTCTCTACAACCAAAATATGAGACTGCACTGTTAAGTACAGAAAATGTAAGTTTTTAAGTTAATTTTATAATCAACCCATAATTCCTGTTTGCTGTATGCGAATCAGTATATTAGCTGTTATACTGCTATAACCATGTTAGGACTATACTGCAGGCCCCACTACCAAAATAAGAAACTGCACTGTTGAGTACAGAAAATTTAAGTTAATTTTATGATCTACCCAGAATTTCTTGTTGCTTCTATGTACCAGCTGCCATTCCTTTTCACTCTGCACTTCACTGCCACCCACCATTCTTCTATATGTAATACCCAATGCCACTCTAAAATATGGTTATACAAAAGTGGGAATAAAGAGGAAGCGGGGAACTACAGACCAGTCAGCCTCACCTCGGTAGTGGGGAAGATCATGGAAGCACTACTGAAGGAGAGATTGGTGGAACATCTGGTTGCCAATGGACTAT
This sequence comes from Neoceratodus forsteri, assembly GCA_016271365.2. Taxonomy (NCBI): domain Eukaryota; kingdom Metazoa; phylum Chordata; order Ceratodontiformes; family Ceratodontidae; genus Neoceratodus; species Neoceratodus forsteri. The sequence continues at coordinate 149,109,398 of CM028131.1, read as the reverse complement.
AGGATCCAAGGCAGCATGGGTTCACCGGGGGGAGGTCATGCCAGACCAACCTCATTGAATTTTTCGACTGGGTGACAAGGGAGGTGGATCAGGGGAGGGCAGTGGACATGGCCTATCTGGACTTCAGCAAGGCATTTGACACTGTGCCACATAGAAGGCTGTTAAACAAACTGGGGAATATGGGAGTGGGCAGGACAGTAGTGTGGTAGGTGGGTAATTAGCTCGGCGGCAGGACACAGAGGGTGGTGGTAAATGGCTGTCACTTCACAGAGGGAGATTGACCAGTGGGGTACCACAGGGATCAGTGCTGGGACTGGTCCCATTCAATGTCTTCATCAGTGACATTGTGCAGGACCTAGAAGGAAGAATATCCCTGGTTGCTGATGACATAAGGCTGTGTAACAGAGTGGACACACCAGAGGGTGTAGACAGAATGAGGAGGGACCTGCAGAAGCTTGAAGAATGGTCAAGGGTTTGACAGTTGAAATTCAACGCAAACAAGTGCAAGATAATACATATGGGACACAAAAACCCTGGAACAAGATATCAGTTGGGGGGTGAGGATATAGCATGCACCAAGCAGGAAAGGGACCTTGGGGTTATCATCTCTGATGATCTCAAGGTAGGAAAACAATGCAACAAGGCAGCAGGTAAAGCAAATGGGATGCATAGGCAGGGGCATCACCAGCAGAAAAAGGGAGGTCATAACTCCACTGTACAAGACACTAGTGAGGCCCCACCCAGAGTACAGTGTACAGTTCTGGAGACCTTACCTACGTAAGGACATAGACAGGGTAGAGAAGGTTCAGGGGCTGAAACAATCATGGGATTTAAAAATGCATGGGATAGACATAAGGGAATTCTGGAGGTTGGAGGTCGGGTAACGGGCAACATACTTTTAGAAAAACATGAAGGGAACTTACAAGCTCAAATGGGCAGACTGGGTGGGCCATAGGCCCTTATCTGCCGACAGTGTCTATGTATCTATGTATATTACCCGTTATACTGCTGTAACCACTACCAAAATAAGACTCAAGTGACTTAAGAGAAAGGGACTACTTTATGTTTAACTGTTAAAATGTAAGGGACGCTGAGGAGCCACTGTATAATAGCAATAATACACTCCAGGGTGTGTGTTGTACTGGGAGAATGTCACTTCTTGGGTGTTGGATGTACTCGACTTGAGGTCTGGTGCCCAACCACCAGCGGTGTGACATTATCTCAGCACAACACACACACTTGTGCATTATTACTTCAGTACCAGGGCTTTCAGGGGGAGAAAGCCACGCGGCTGGAAGAGGGTATAGTTTGGTTGACGTGTTGAATATGGGCACCAAATTTTGAGATCACATGAGGTGCTCCTCTCTTTAGGGGCTGTATACTCAAAATACCATATATTACACTCCTCAATACTATTAAGAAAAAAAAAAGCTGTACTGGTAAATTATTTCTGCTTTTTCACTTACAGTGCTAATAACACTTGGACTATTTTACCTTCGGGATCCCTCTTATAAATATTGCATTTGGCTCTTTGTGACCTCACAGCATTTTCTTCATCTTTATATCTCTTTTCCACCGAGATGACAGGGCTGTCCACCAGCTAAGCACAACTCTACTTCCTCTCCGGAGCACACACTGCAAACACTCTCCAAGCTTACATGGTGGGGTTGAGGCCCCCAACAGATCAAGATCAGATACTGTGTGTGTTTTTTTTTTTTGGGGGGGGCACTCTTACCCCAGATACCAGAGCAGCCCTACCTGATGTGTGCATGGGAGGTACAGTGGTGTCATTCAGACAGCAACTACCTCTCCCACATAGGCATAGTCTGCAATCCCTGTCCACCCAAACTCAGAACATGCTCAGCACTTCTGCTATTACCGCCTTTGACAATTCACAAGGTGTATGGGCAATGATTTTCTGTTTTCAACATACAAAAATGGAATCTGTTATTTTTTAAACTCCACTTGGAGTCAAGTTTTCATATTAAAAACTAAAAAAAAAAAAAAAAATTGTGCCACTTTTTCATGCATATTTTGCATCAGCTTTTTTCTGCAATCCTTCCCCCATTTTAAGCCAAATTGTTGTATAAAATTTAATGATTTGAGCCAGCCTGGTGGCGCTGAGGGTTGAGGCGCTGGACGCCACACCGGCGACCCGGGTTCTGGAACGAACCCGGGCCATCGGGGGTTGGCAGGAGAGAGAGAGGATTGAGCATTCGGAGGACAGCTCTCCTCTCTCGGGAGGGAGAGGGGTCATGGTTCAGCATTTGACTGGCCCCTGGCGGAAGCCGGGGGCACAACAAGCGTTGAGGGATGGGGAGTGGTGATGGCAGTGATGCCTTGGCATCTGGATGCATGCCACTCCCCTACAAACAGGGAAAACTCCCCGCAGGGAGACGGAACGTCGATATAGTCCTCCTACTGCCCCCACCTGCCCGACTCCACGGTCCCTAACGAAAACTAGATTGTACGGGGTGTAACTCGCCACACCTCGTCCCTGCCTGGGGGAGTAGGGGGTAGAACCGAGGCTCCATGGGGGTTGACCAAGCAGTCAGATAAGGTGGCAGAGGTGGGGGACCGGCCTCAAGAGTGGTAGCAGGGAGGAGGAGGCGGGGAACTACAGACCAGTCAGTCTTACCTTAGTAGTGGGCAAGATTATGGAGGCACTCCTTAAGGAAAGGATAGTGCAACACCTGGAATCCATAGGGGCACAGGATCCAAGACAGCATGGGTTTACAAAAGGAAGGTCCTGTCAAACTAATCTCATAGATTTCTTTGACTGGGTAACCAGAGTGGTGGACCAAGGGGAGCAGTTGATGTAGCCTACCTTGACTTCAGCAAAGCTTTTGACACTGTTCCACATTGAAGATTGATAAATAAGCTGGGTAGGCTCAGGGTGGGTCAGAAGTTGGTCAACTAGGTGGCAAACTGGTTGACGGGCAGAAAACAGAGAGTGGTGGTAAATGGTATACAGTCAGAAGAGATGCAAGTCACAAGTGGGGTACCTCAGGGATCAGTTCTGGGGCCAGTCCTCTTCAACATCTTCATTAGTGACCTTGCAGATGGACTAGAGGGTAAGGCGTGTCTGTTTGCAGATGACACCAAGATCTGCAACACAGTAGATGATCCAGATGGGGTGGGCAGAGTGAGAAGAGATCTGGATAAACTAGCAAAATGGTCAGAAGAGTGGCAACTGGGATTTAATGCAAAGAAGTGCAAAATCATGCACATAGGGAAGAGAAACCCTGAAGCCACCTATAGGCTGGGAGGGGAGTTGCTAGCAGTCACAAAGGAAGAAAGAGACTTGGGCATCATCATCACTGATGACCTGAAATCATCCAAGCAGACCTCTAAAGCAGTAGGTAAGGCTAGGGGGGTGTTAGGGTGTATTAGTAGGGGTATCACAAGTCATAAGAGGGAGGTAATAATCCCTCTTTACAAGACACTGGTTAGACCCCATCTGGAGTACTGCGTGCAGTATTGGAGGCCACACCTTCACAAGGACATTAACCAAATTGAGGCAGTCCAGAGAAGGACAACCAAAATGGTGCAGGGACTGCATCAGAAGACATATGAAGACAGATTAACAGAGCTCAATATGTATACCCTTGAGCAAAGGAGGAGAGAGGTGATGTGATGAGGCATTCAAACACCTTAAGGGCATTAACAAGGTGAAAGAGTCTAACATGTTTAAATATAAGAAAAATAGCAGGACAAGAGGTCACAGCATGAGATTAGAGGGGCCGATTAAGGGGAATGTGAGGAAATTCTTTTCACAGAAAGGGTGGTGGATGCATGGAATGGCTTACCACAAGAAGTGGTGGCTATGAATACAGTGCAGGGCTTCAAACAGGCATGGGATAGGCATAAGGGAGCAATAGAAATGACTATGAATAGATAGGCCACTGACAGAGCAAAGGCCGATGGCACATTTATAAGGTAGAAAAAGAAATGGGCAGACTGGATGGGCCTTGCGGTCCTTATCTGCCATCAACTTCTATGTTTCATTGACTCTCCTGGTGATGTGGTGTCTGCGGGGGAGTAGAAAAAAAAAATGTAATGATTTGTCTTCAGTCTTGGAGGGAATGGACTCTAAGACTTTTGTCAAACAGAACTGGCTATTTTTGAAGAAAAAAAAAAAAAACACAACATTGGCCATAAAGGTGTCATGCCAAAACAGAGATTCCCCCACCTTTAGGACAGTAGTGTCCTGTGAGATATACCATCGGACTCCTGCTGGTTTGTCGCTCTGGCTCAGGTCATTAACCTGGAACACCAGCACAGCAAGCAACTCTCTACCAACCAATGACAACATTCTTCAGGGCAGAACATCACAAGGCAAGCTTCCTGGCCCTCCCACAGGTGTCTCTGTGTTATGGCAAATTCCTGCAGGCAACCCAGGGGCAGAATCAACAAAGCCTTATAGCGGAGCTGCCATGGGCTGAAGCAACTGCCACAAGGCGAGTGTGCCCAGCCCGCAAGGGCCCAAACATGGTCCAAATGTGAAGAATACTTCAACAGAAGATGGTAAACTTTGTGTGACTTCGGATTGTAATCACTACTGTTCCTTAAAAAAAAAAAAAAAAAATTATTTGCAGGGCTTATCAGTTACACAGGGCATATAATATCTATTTATTTATGACTTTGTTAACCGGGTAGGTGCACTGATCCCAAGGACCGTTTTCAGGCACGACCCGGGCCATGCAAGGCGGCACAGAGTAGAAACATCAGAATGACAAGAACATAACAACAGCAGGTAATACGTATTGAAAGGATACAGTTGTTACATTTGGCAATACATGGAGGCAGTAGTTGAGGAACAACAAATAACTAAGCAAAGTGAGGCTCATGGTGGCACAGTTTCAGTAAATAAGAGAACCTATTTATACAATATTTATTTATTTGGTAATTCAGATACAACCTTTGAGTATACACTCTTTTACAAAGGTCCCACGTCAGGATGTAAAACAGCAGAGACATAACAAAAACTTGACAGTTAACACAAAATATAAGACTGCTATGTAATACAGAAAATAGATAAATACATTTGAGTAACCTAGACAACTGACATTTAACAGCGGGAGGAGATTCCCAATTAGCAACACACAGCACAGCTGCCCCAGGGGAACTGTCAAGGTAGAGTATCGGAAAGGGTAGGAGAAAGAAAGGGGGGAAGAATGCGAACGAGGGATAGATTAGAGAGAAGGGGGGGGGGAGAAAGGGATTGGGAACATGGCCCGACTAAACCCATTATAACTCACTTCAATTAAACTCAAGTGATTTCTAATATGATAATAGGTATAATATAAGAGACTCCTCTCCTGAGGTTTAGGCAGACAGAATCACTCAGCAGCTTTGCGCTGCAGTCCTCTCGCCAAACCTTAGGCTCGAGGCATCCCTCAGAGGCCTTATTAACTTGTAAAATGAAATGAGGAACTACACTCGGTGTGTACCATGGGAGTGTTCTGACCCTCTGTGTCCAATGACAAAGTGGCAGTGGCAGTCTATAACGTCAGTGTTCAAGATCACAGCTGGAGACTATAACAGCTACCTTGTAGTCTCTGGGGTGGGGGAACAGGACAAATTCTGGATGATCCTGGGATAGAACATTTCAGTGGCTTCGTCTGGACTGAAATATTCTACTACATACACTTCTGACAAAGCCATTTCTCCCTCCTTCCCCACTCTCTTGTATGCAGTGAGTGAGTGAGTGAATGGGTCTCGTGTGTGTAAGACAGGGGGTGTGGTTAAATTACAAAGTGTTTGAGGCTACCCAAGCAAATTAATGAGCAGAGGTGTGTGTGTGTGTGTGTGTGTGTGTGTGTGAGTGTAAGTGAATGCATGTGTCAGCATTTGTGCAAGTATACTTGTGTGCATGTGTGGCAGAGAGAATAAGGTACATGGGAGCTGCCAGTATCAGTGGGTGTGTGTGTGTGTGTGTGTGTGTGTGTGTGTGTGTGTGTGTGTGTATATATATATATATACACACACACACTACCTACCTATATGAATACAAGTGTCTGCATTTGTGCATGTGTGGCAGAGGGGAATAAGGTACACGAGGTGGCAGAGCAAATTAATGTGTGTGTACGTGTGTGTGCACATGAATGCATGGGTCTGCATCTGTACATGCAGACTTGTGTGATGTGTGGCAGAGAGGAATAAGGTACATAAGCCTGCCGGAGCAAATTAATGTACAATTTGTGTTTGTGTGCGCACATGTATGCATATACAGACCACATCTGTTTGACTTCAAAAAATGCCTAATCCAGTCCTTCAAAAGCTGGAATATTTGCAACAGAATCTGTAGTAACTTTCTCCTGAACTCTGCAGGAACATAAAAAAAAAATCCCAGCACGCTCTACAGACAGATGGTATAAAACAACCCAGATCAGCAAAAATGCAAAGAGAAAAAAAACAGGGGAGCTGCAGTAGAGCTGGTACACAGTGACAGGAAATGGAGTTTCAACTGAAAGTCTCACTAAACGTTTTGAAGTTAATGTGCTTTAGCTCTAACCTGAAGAGACAAGGATACGTCTCATCCCCTGCACACAACTGCATGGGGGGGGGGCACGCAAACAAATGAGCAACTGCATCAAACCACCACAAAACAAAACCACTCCTCCCGGGTCGGCGTTTCTTTTTAAATAATGTATGAAGTACACATGGGGGTAGCAGGAAAATGAAAACGTGCCTACTGTAAAAAGACTTATCAATTGACTCTGGGGAACCTAGCCTACAATTTTAGTATATTTAGATAGACACACTGTCGAAGAAGTCTTTCATATCTCCATTCAAACTAGTTATAACACACACACACACGGGAAACAGTTTCCCACTGCTGGAGGGAGTACAGCGTATAAAGAACGCTTTCTGCAAAGTGTTGGGACAAATTGTTTCAGTCTATTAGCATTCACTGAATACAGACTGGGCTTCACTTTATTTTGACATTTTTTCATCTCCCTTACAAACAATTCAGCTTAAACAGCAAACACAAACATACAGCAATTTGTTCTTTGCCTTTTTTTTTTTTAATAGCTTAAACTTTGTAAAATTTGACTATATGAGGTCTTTTTTATATTTAATTTAAAATATTTCAAAGAGGCGATCTGTCTGACAGCCATTCTACAGCTGGGAGGATTAAAGCAGGCTGACTGATTACATTTACTGTGGATGCCAGCTGTTAGGCCCAGTGGCTGTGTGATATGCTACCAAGCCACCATCCTGTGTTCGGTATTGAACCCAGGGGGGTGGGGTTGGTGCTGCCAACAGCAGCATCTCTAAGCCTGGGGAATGGGTGGTGTTGCTTCCGATATAGTGACCACTGTGAAGGGTCATGAAGCTTGCTCCCCCAAGGGGAGCCTGTACACATACATGGTCAATAATAGGCTGCAGACTGCTACCATGTACAGTAAAATGACAGCGGTTGGAGGACCAAGAAAAAAGTGGGGAAAACCCAGCCGTCTAAATGACGGGCCAGATGCCATGCAGCCTGTCGCTGGCATGACTGAATCCTAGCTTGTCAAAGGGATGATGGACCTCCCTTGGAACCCTACTGGAGCCAAGGAGAACTGTTTTTTTTTTTTTTTGTGGGGGTGGGGAACAGAAGTAAATGGTTAGTGGAAAGATGGGTCTGGATGGTTGCTCAGGCCTAGAAGAGGGCCGTTTTGCAGCTGATACAGCGCGCGTGCGCACACTCACTCACCCCCATCCCTATCATACATTACAGCCACATGCAACTGATGTTATACCACTAGGTACAGAATGTTCCTTAAAATGGTTACACATTTCATTTATTTATTTATTTAAATGTTGATAACCGGGTAGGCCCACTAGAACCTTGTGGTCCCTTTTTTTGAGGGGCGAACCGGGATTAGTTACATGTACCTAGTGGGAGGGAAAAACCAATACTTTGATATGTACAGTACAGCAAGGCTTACATAGAGTAAATGAACATACATTACAGCACAGAAATATTACAACAATAATCCAGACTTTTGGTTAGAAACAGGCCATTGACAGTTCTCAATCTATATAAGTGCAAGAATCAGTACTACCACCAAGCTTTCGGTCTCTTCCTCCCTATTGGTTGTGTTATTTTGCAGAGATAACACCCTTAGTTGGATCCCTATGGGGGACCTTAAGTGAGACAGCAGCACTGAGGCCCCTTCCCAAGGTGTAATTTTAGCGATTTCTTGAAACTCTCAGTAGAGGTGCTATCTTGTAACTCTCCTGGGAGATCATTCCAGAGTTTGGGGAGGGCAACCCTGGCCGACCATTGACCTAGGGATGATTTAGCTCTAGGTATGTCGAGTAGTGTCCGATCGGTAGACCTGAGCTCAACATCTGTTCGTCTTGGGGGTAAACAGGTCTCGTAGACCAGGAGGGGCTCCGGGTTGCTGTAGCTTAAATGCCGTGCACAGGGAGGGATATGCTAATCTAGCTTCGAGAGATGGCTATTCTAAGGCCTGGAGCACCTTGCAATGATGTTCAGTCCTTTCTGCCCTGGCGGTAAGCTGGCCGACCCTATGGTAGAGTGTGCTCAGTCGCTGTCTTTCCGTAGACCTCAGTGTCTGGAGCAAGGTTGCTCCGTAGAACAGCGTGGGGAGTACTGCCCCGTTACCGACTGCTATTCTAGTTTCTTTGGTTAGAAAGGGGTTTAGTCTGTAGAGGAGGCCAAGTTTTTGGTTTACTATCTTTGTGAGGTGGTCCAAATGCTTCCTGAAAGAGACCTCCTGGGATACTGGGATGCATAGGGAGAGGCATCACCAGTAGATAACAGGAAGTTATTATCCCTCTGTACAGACAGCTGGTGAGACCCCATCAGGAGTACTGCGTGCAGTTCTGGAGACCCAATCTCCGCAAAGACATAGACAGGATGGAAGCTGTCCAGAAGAGAGCGACTAAAATGGTGCAGGGTCTGCACCAGAAGACATATGAAGAGAGACGAAAGGAGCTTAATATCTATAGCCTCGAGGAAAGGAGGGAGAGGGGACATGACAGAAACATTCAAGTACCTCAAGGAATCAACAAAGTCCAAAGAGGTAGCATCTTTCAAAAAGAGGTGTGCAAGAACAAGAGGGCACAATTTGAAGATGGGGGGCAGCTCAGAGGAATTTAAGGAAGTATTTTTTCACAGAGAGGGTTGTGGATGCATGGAATGGCCTTCCGGAGGAGGTTGTGGAGTCAAAAACAGTGGTGGAATTCAAGCATGCATGGGACAGTCATAAGGCCATTCTAGGGGGTGGGGGTAGAAGAAGTAGGCTGCTGGTTAACTAGGATCTGCAGCTTATCCAGTAGGTAGGGAAATGGGCAGACTGGGTGGGCCAAGCGGTCCTTATCTGCCGTCAAATTCTATGTTTCTATGTTGGTCAAGGTACATTCCTAAGTACTTTATGCTGTCTACTACTTCTATCCCTACTCCATTACGGGTGGAGAGGGATAGAAAGTTAGGTCTCTTAGGGCCCAGTCTTTTTGTGCCAAAGAGCATGGCTTTTGTCTTTTTGCTGTTCAAGACCAGCCAATTAACCTGGCATCATGTTTCAAGGGCTGCGAGGTCCTGCTTCAGCTCCAGATTTAAGGACCCTGTATCCTTTCCTGTTCTGTACAGCACTGCGTCATCGGCATATAGTGCGACTTTCGCCCCTCCGCAATGTAGGGAGAGGTAATTGGTGTACAGGGAGAATAGCAGGGGGCCTAAGATTGACTCTTGCGGATACTAGACACCCATCTGATTTATCTCCATTCCACTGAACCATTTGTCTCCTGCTGTGGAGGTAGTCAATGAACCATTTCAGGGCTGGCATGTCCAGACCTAATCCCCTTAGTCGTTCCAGAAGTAGCTGGTGGTCGACCAGATCAAAAGCCTTGGTTAGGGCAATAAAGACCACCCCTAGCATTTTGTTCAGGTCTAAGGCTTCATACATTTCAGTGGTGCAGCTTATCAGGGCTGTTTCAGTCCTGTGTTTTTTTTCTAAAACCATGCTGTTGGTCAGCCTGTAGGTTGTGCAGTTCCAGGTAGTTGTTTACCTGTTGGTAGACCAACTTCTCCAACAACTTGCTTAAAGTGCAAAGAATGGAGATATGTCTAAAGTCTTCCACGTCTTCATGCGGCCCACTTTTCGGGATTGGAGTCATAAGTCCAACCTTCCATAGGGCGGGTATTTTCCCCTTCGGTCAGGGACCTGTTGAAGAGCTGGGTTACAGGTTCTGCAATAATAGGGGCTCCAATTTTTAGCAGCTTGGGTTCCAGACTCTCATGCCCTATGGCACCTCCTGGTTTCAGGGCTCTACGCAGTTTTAGGACTTCTCCTGCTGAGATCAGTTTACGGTGAAATTCAGGGCCCTGATGAGGATTCCCTGGGTTTGCTTGGCTACCCAGGTCTTGACTGGGACTGCCAGTTTTGAACCTCTGAAGGTCCAAGAAGAAATCGTTGAAGGCACTGGCCGTGTCTTCTCGGGTGGAGAGCGGTGTCCCATTTGCTTTTTTAATCCCCCCCAGTCACCTTACTCTTGCTCCCCTTGAGTAGTGTGTTTATGTGCCCCCAAAACCTCTTTAAGTTGGATAAATTCTTGGATTGCAGCACATGCAGGTAACTCTTTTTTGCATTTTTGAGTTCCCTTTTGCAGCTATTTCTGGCTTCACGGTATCTCACCCAGTCCTCTTGTAGGTTTGAGGGTTTGTATTTCCCCCATAATTTGTCTCTATCCTTCAACCTCCTCTTAAGATCAGGGTTGAGCTACCTAGCATCCTTACCTTTGACCCTGATCTTCCTTAGTGGCACGTGCTTGTTAGCTACCAACAAAAAATGTTGGGTGAAGCCTTCAAGGGCTTTGTCTATTGCAGTAGTAGCGAGGGCCCGAGCCCAGTCCACTTCTGACAGGGCTTGAAGGAAGAAGCCTTCATTTAGCCCCGCGTAATTTCTGGTCCAGAAAGTTCTAGGGGGTTGTTTGGGGGAAATTGTTGCTCCACACCAGAAAGGTTGGTGTGTGGTCACTGAGTGAGTTTGCACACGTCCCTACCATTTTGGCTTTTTCTGAGTTAAACACTAGCATCCAGTCTAGTGTGGTATGGTTCCCAGTCTTTTGGCTGATATGTGTGGACTCTTGTATCAGCTGTGTGAGATTAACTCCAAGAAGGCTGTTTTTGACTTCCCCAGTTAGCTAATCGCTCCAGTTTAGGTTAAAGTTCCCTAGTATAATTTTTTCACAGTTGGGCAGAGTGGGTACGGTGTTTGTCAGCATTTTTAAAGCTTCCATGGCCTTCTTCGGCGTGTTGTAAGTGCACCCAACAAGGAGCGGCTTGAATCCCCCTATGAGAAGTTTAACAAATATTACTTTGCACCCCTCTCCTTCAAGATCTAGGGTAGTGACCATAGTTGCATTGATTTGAGATATAACATAGAGAAGGACTCTCCCACACTTCTTCCCCTTCCTAAATGTTTTAAAGCCTTGAAGTTCAGCCTCATGCGGAAGTACATTTGGCTTCAGCCACATTTCAGAGATACCAATTATGTCGGGGGAGTAAAGGCTGGTCCAGACCTCAAGTTCATGCATCTTGGGCCTTAGGCTATTGATATTCATATGGACCACCCTCACTCCCCTGGCACTGACCCACTCCGGTGTGCTGGGTGTTAGGTTAGGGATGCTGGTCCCTGGGGGGCCGGGGTTCGGCTCTATGTCACCCCCATTAGTAGCAGGAGGCCCAGGAGGATTGTCAGGACATTGGCTTGCGCAAGGGTTGGGAGGTGTTTTTTTACTCTTATGGGCCCTTGTATACCTTGCTGCGTCCATGAAGAAACCCCTTTTTTCCAGTATGTATATAGTTGTCATACTGGTGCTGAAACACAGATGATGACACCCGGGGGTAAAGTGACCCCATCAGGACCTTCTCCACTATTATGATACCAACCCTGCTCTATAGTAATGTGATCAGCTCCAGCAATTGTTAATACATAGAGGGCTCCCAGTAAGATCCAGACCCCCCCCCCTTTGAGATCCCACTGTTGTCAACCACCACTTTTGTCTATTGCCAGCCTTACCTTGCTTGAGGTTTTCCTGTATGACCGTCCCTTAGGTGTATTAAACATAAAAACAGGCACCCTGTTCTAGAAGTTGTAATAAGCTAAGCTAAATCGGAGAATGACTGGGTATACCAGCAATCAAGATAAAACATAACAATAAAACAAAATACTATATTGTAATAACTAGCAACCTCTTTTCCCAGCCTTAGGATGTGAAAGACTCGCATACGGTCATTATGCCCCCGGACAAGTCGTCGCGGTCACAATGCGGCAGACAAGAAGTCGCCCGGTCATAAAGAAGGCGGTCAATTGATCGAGCGGTCGACATCATCACCTGCTGATTGCCATAAATATTGTCGGACAAAACGTCAGCTGTCGAGTGATTTTATGACTAATATAGGCCAATAATGCAAAAAACAAGTAAGACATTTCAAAAGCTTTATTATTCGGTTAATGTGCAAAAGGGACAATAGGTTGCTCAATCTTTATTAGATGCAGAGGTCCAAAGGTGTTTAATGTAAAAAATAAAAAAAATGTGCAATAAGTGCAAAATGTGCATTTATAAATATTATAAATATTATTTCAAAATTTAAAAACAAATTAACTTTATTTAACTTTGTAAACCCTCCTGCTGTACTCTGAGCCATAGAGCTTATCCCAGATGAAAATTACACCCTGACAGCTCAGTTTGTGGTACAATCTCACGCAGAACACTGATTGCCGCTATCTCAAAATCCGTCATCACACTATGTGGATCAAGCTTCCCTCCAAGCAATGTCTGCAGATGCACAAAAAACTTGTGGTATATGGCCTCGCTACAACCAGGCAGAAGCGCATAGACACAGGGACGATTGACCCCATGTACCAGTGCATGCACTGTTATTTTATTTTTATTTATTTTATTTATTAAAGTTTGATAACCGGTTAGGCCCACTGAGCCCCGAAGGTCCCTTTTTCAGGGGCGACCCGGAGAGACATTACACGGAGTCGTAGTACATTACATGCAGAGAACAGGTTACAGAGAATATACAGATCAAATGATACATTATACATCTGGTCATCTTCGTGGGGTGCGACAGAAAATGTCCCATAATTATTGAGTGCTAGCTTCTTCTTTCCATTTTGCATCGGTACAAACTCCATGGCTCACTCACTGAATAACGCTGAATTGCAAATGCAAACGCAGGGTTTACTTAAGTACCCAATGTCAGAACAGCGTTATACCTGTCATATTTAAATTACATGACACTACACATTCATGCCACTGGAGCACAGGTGACAGGAGGTATGGAATGAGTAAACGTCGCACTAAGAAGGTGTACAATTGGTTGCGGGAATATGGTAGCAGTGGTTGCATTACGTCCACTACCAATTATACTCGTGATCGACTGAAATAACGACATAAGCGGCACAACCTTTTCACTGCGGCGATTTAAACGGCGATGAAACAACCGTATGCTGAAAGACTAACTCAGGACTTGTAATAAACAGTTCTGTGGTCTATGCACACATGACTCAGAGGTTGTGTAAAACAGGCTATTCCCCTTTAAGTCATTCCAGTCATTAGGCTACTGTTACAGTTTTGGAAATGGGCTGGGCTGTTCCTGAAGCCTGTTTAATTAAAGGAAGCGGAGAGGGGCAGGTGGGAGGTCAATTCTTCTCCAAAAAACGGCAGTCTCTCTGTCGCGGGGGGAGGGAGCCTGGTTCCCTCTACCCCCGATAGCTTCCCGGAACAAAGTAGCGCTGGAACGGCTGGCTGCCCTTCTTGTAGGGGGCCAGCACTCCCTGGATTCAAAACTTGGCACCTTTTTTTTTTTTTGTGAGATGCTGGAGGGAGGTTGCACAGATTGCTGTGCACACTCGCCCGTAGCCAGCACAAATTCCTACTAAGTCCCTTGCAGAGTCTCCGTGGCAGTAGGGAAACTCGTTCTATCCCCGGCGATGCTTCTCCAAAAACGGCAGTCTCTCCGTCGTGGGGGGAGGGAGCCCGGTTTCAGGCTGCAGCTTCCTCTACCCCTAACAGCTTCCCAGAACATATATTTGGTATGTTTTGTGTGTGTCTGATCTTCTGAGCATTTGCCCATGACATTCACCAGTGAAGCAGAGGGTTGCTCTGTATGCTGCCTTTACCCATTTGGTTTCGGGACACATACTGCAGTACATTAGATTCTAGTGCTTTTTGGAGCAAAGGCCTGGATTCGGACTCATTTTCTCTCCCCCCCGATAAAATGTGCTATACATGATCACAGGCCACAGATTATTCAGTTTTCGCTCAATGTGCGACACACATGATGTATATTTGACAATTTTTATCTGAAAACTTGAATAAAAGATTATACAAAGAGGGATGCTACAGTCACCAGTAACAAACAGATCCATGTTGGAATTGGCACACCCCAATTGGCCGACATTCCAAGATAATACTGAATTTCAAACAGTCATGTTCTTTAATAAGCACACACACAGCATATATAGGAAGAAGACATAACCCTTGTCCATCACAGTTCATTTCACCTGGATGCTATTCAGTAGTTGAGGTCATAATCGGCTGCTTGTGAAACCTTCAGCTGTTACTAGCAGAGGATCATCACAGAGGACAGCGAACAGCATCAGGTCAGAACTAACTGTTACAGGGAAAGTCCCCTCAATCTATTTTCTGTACACCTGTGTAGTATGTAGGCATGAACAAAGAGTTCCTCTCTTGCATCCTCCTAATTTCATCCTAATTTAAATATAAATGAGGTCGCTTCATTCTGTTCTGCCCTGGTGTGAAAATCTTCTTGACTCCATTGCAAAAGTCATGAGCCTGACTCATGTAAGGCATCCTGGAATTTTATGATGTTTTACTGTTAAAGTCTGCAGTAGTTACACTGTATTAATCAGTGCTGTTGCTGTCCTCTGCAGTCCCTATATTTTGTCATATGCTGGCCATAAAACTTTTCAAGGCACAGGTGCCCTGCTGTTTTCTGTAGTTTAAAGTATCTGAGTTAGGAAAAAAATGCTTTTAGAGAATACAGGGATGTCACAAGACATGTAACAGAACTGAATGAGAGTAAAACATTCGCTGGCTTGTGCTGTTACGCATCAACTCCCATTATGCCTTGCATGAGTGGGGTCATGACCTTTGCAATGGAGAAAAACAGGTTTCCACACCAGGGCAAAACAGAGTGATGCAACCTCATTTATATTCAAATTATGATGAAACTGGGGGATGCAAGAGAGGGAATCACTGTTCATGCCTACAAACTACACAGGTATACAGAAAATAGGTTGGGGGTCCCTTTAAGACAAGGAGCATGTAGTCATGCAGATTTTCTCCTTTTTAAGGACTGGAATATCTTAAAATTCTATTTTTAAATATCTGCTGGTCTCCTTGTCCTCCTGGGACTAAGTACAGTCCTCAGTGACTGCCCTTAGCCCCAGGAGAACAACGGGAACAGTAAACAAAAGATCGGAGCTTATAAAAACTCTAGCATGCACTGCAGGCTATTGAATCTCCCACTGCTGCAGCCATTCTCTGATGCGAGTTGCAGGGGATTCTGGGATTTGTAGTTACAGAAAATGTCCGCTTGCAAGCAAGTCAAAAGAATTAGTGTGATACAATCTACTACACTACAGTAAACAGTATGTTAAAAAAATATTTCTGTACACGCTGCGCGGATTGGGATCAGCCACACACTTTGGCGTGAGGCTCTTTGCGTTCCTCTTTAATTAAGAGAGCACATTTTGGATCCTTACAGTCAAATGATAAAATGTTGCTATTTCAAGAACTGTGATGGGTCACAAGGCATTTTGGTTTAGTGGACCTGAAATACGAAACACACCTCTGAATGAACCAAGATATGCATATAATACTGTACTATCTGTTGTCTCACACTTTTGGGCCCAGATCATCCCTGTAAACGCAATCATGGACCCCAGTACAATTTTTACCCAGTTAAAAATAAAATGAAATGGACAATCACAGGACCGCAGTCAACTCTTGGGCGGAACATGGCATCAATACTGCACCAGCACACAATACAGCAGTTTACCTACTACCAGTGCCCAGATAAACTGATCGATACTGAGCAGTTAGTAATTTGAAGAGGGGGTACCAGTGACTGGGAAATATTTGGCAGGATACAGACGGCATTCCCCCCAACAAAACTTTTTTCATGAAAAATCATGGTGCTGGTGGGAGGTGGGGTTACCATTTGTTGTTACACTTTTAACGCTTTTTCCAGCAAGACTGAACAGCCAGGAGTCTGACTGTGCTACTTCAAATTAGCATATTCTGTCAGTTTCCTACCTGTCAAAGGCGCTGCCATAATTAACAGCTTTCGTCTACACAGCTTAGCATACAATTCAAGGATCTGGGCTTGCTCATAGAGTTAGGCAGCACTTATTCCATTTCTCTCACTCTCTTTTGTTTTTGTTAAGTGTTATACGTCTCAATAACCTCCCCTCTTCCAGGCAGCTGCTCCAGCTCTGTCACCCCCAATCCAATTACTTATCCCATCTTCCTCCCATGGCTCCCCCCCACCCCATGGTGGGGCCTTCGCAACTGCCCTACCTCTCCAGCTCTGTCACACACCTTCTCCAGATACTTACCCCCATCTCCTACCTTTGCAACTGCACTTACCCCATCCTCCTCCTCCCCCTTCACAACAGCCCATACCCTTCCAGCTCTGTCACCCCCTTCTCCAGTTACTCACTCCATCCTCCTACTCCCATGGCTTGTTGGTGGGGCAGTCACAATTGCCCCTACCTCTCCAGCTCTCTCACCCACCTTCTCTGGGAACTTACCCCATTCTCCTGGCTTACCCCCATGCTGGGGCCTTTGCAACTGCCCTTGCCTCTCCAGCTCTCTCACCTACCTTCTCCACATACTTACACCATCCTCTTCCCATAGCTTGCCCCCCCATGGTTGGGCCTCACGACTGCCCTTACCCCTCCAGCTCTGTATGTCCCACCTTCTCTGGGTTCTTACCCCTTCCTCCTTCCTTCCATGGCCTCCCTCATGGGGGAGGGCTTTGTGACTCCCACTACCCCTTCATCTTCATCACCCACCTTCTCTGAGTACCTAGTACCCATACTCCTCCCGTGGCTTGTCCCCCCCCCCATGGAGGAGCCTATGCAGTTGCCTTACCCTTCCAGCTCTGACACCCACCTTTTCCAGGTACTTACACCATCCTCATCCCATGGGGGGGTGCCTTCGCGATTGCCATTACCCCTCCAGTTGTCATGCACCTTCCCTGGGTACCCACCCATACTTCTCCCATGCCCCCGCTGGGGTCTATGCAATTGCCCTTACCCTTCCAGCCTGACACCCACCTTTGTGGGTACTACCCCATCCTCCCCATGGCTTCCTCCCCAGGTGGGGCCTTCACGTGTTGCCCTCACTGCCTAGCGCCGATACCCACCTTCTCTGGGTACACACACACACACACACACACACACACACACACACACACACACACAATCCTCCTCCCATGGCTTCCCCAATGGTCGTGCCTTCATAGCTGCCATTACTCTCCAGCTCCATCCCCACCTTCTCCAGGTACTTACCCCTGCTCCTCCTCCCCTTAGCTTCCCCAAAAACCTGTAAGGCCTTCTGGCTTGCACTTACCCCAGAGATCCAGTGAAGGAGGGTGCCTGGTCTGTAGTGCAAGGCTTGTGGGGACTAGCCTTCATCTTCTGCTGGTCAGGTTTCTCCTTTATGTTTCTCCCCTCTCCACTACCAGCAGGTACAGCATGAAGGGAGCATGCTTCAGATGCACGCAGCCTGCTTCTGCGAGGAGAACAAGCTTCTCAGCCCAGCAGTCAGAGCCTCTGTGGCACTGGAGCATGCCACCATTCTACCCCAGCTAAGATACACAGCCAGAGGCAATACACATCTACCAGCCTAACTACCCGAGGCCAACTCCAGAGCTCATTACCAAACCCTGGCCAACAGCATGGAAGAGTGACATGTTTCAACTGCGCTAGCTGGCGGACCTCCCATTTTATATTTCTAAAGCCAGCACTCATTAAAAGCAACCAAATGAACAGGTGTGGGCAATGTGGGGATTTAGAGCAGCCACTACAAAATATATGAAGAAAAACTACACACCAAGGGGGTGTTCTGTCAGGAGAGGATGCCTCAAGCAAGCAAGTTTCATTTCTTGCACGTAAATGAAAATATGTTTAGAAATTTTTAATGAAAACACTTTTGCTGAAGTCTGGACACATTCAGGCCAGACTGGTTTATGCTTAATTTCATAGGATGTGTGGAAGAAAAGAGAATCATTAAAAACTGCACAGCTTTCTGAAGTTTTTTGGGGGGAGTTTTGTATGGTAAAATTTGTTTTCTTGACAGCAGCATCTCAAAGCACAGCACTCCCTTCTTCTTTAAACTTTTTTTCTCCATACTTTTTTTTTTTTTTTTTAAACTCTTATTTCCTAGTTCCCCTTGTTTCCTCCCCTGACACACAGCACTACTATGGATGTGCCTTTCCTCCAGACATGGGGCCACACAACAGATAGCACCCTGTGACTGAATGGAGGACTGTACATTTTGTTCCTAGGAACAGAGCGACCCTTTTCCACAAGGTATCTGGCCCCAACGTAGCATTTCAGTGCTCAAACACGAACTATTTTTTCCACTATTTTTTTGGTCTTTCTTTCCCTCCCATGAAGCCGTCCCATGTCATGTTCTTGTCACCTGCCACTCTAACAGAAGGGAGTCATATCCCACCACACAAAGAACCAGCTGCTCACCCCATGCTCAGAATGTGCCGGCGGTTGTGCCTGGTGCTGGTGCCTCTGCGCCCTCCCACCAATAGGCCTTTTTGCCTGTCGTCCCCAGTGGACACTGGCACAACCAAGAAGGTTCCTCACAGATCAGCTCCCATCCCACTGGAACACCAGTGGGCAACCATTCAATTCCATTAAATTCACTTTATTTACTGGGTAAGCACACTGGGTCAAGGCCCATTTACAGGAACAACCCGGGGCTTCAAACAAACCATTCCACAAGGAGTACTGAGGAGGCAGTATAGCGCAGAGGTTTAAGGCTCCGAGCTGCAAACCTGGAGACCTTGGTTTGAATCTCACCACCCCCACTTGCATACTGTGTGACCCTGAGCAAGTCACAACTTCCTTCTGCTTCCAGATCACACCAGCAAACATGCTTCAGCTTAGTATGCCCCTCCTGGTTAAACAATTTCCCCTTTCCTTTCCATGCTGGAGGGGAGAGTGCATCCCTGGGACTGCCTCTCCACCTCCTGTTGCAGCCGACTGATCGCGAGTTGCCGACACCAACTCATGGTCCCTCAAACTGAAGGGAAAGCACCTGAACAGATATGCCGCCAGAGCCGCCACACAAACTATTTGTAAACTAGGATTCATTTACTACAAATATTACCCCCCCCCGAGGTGTTGCATCTTCATGGTGGTGAGGGGGGGCCCTAAAGCAAAGTAGTAGCCAGGTTTGTTGCCCTGAGGTCTCACTGTGAGTGCCTTTGGCTATAACATGTTGGTATGGTTCCAATTCCTAAATGTACAGAGCCGTTTTGGAACAGGCACAGACATGGGCAAACGCACGGACACAGACAGTTACACACAGACAGACAGACAGACAGACAGACACACACACACACACACACACAGTGTTGCACCCAGAAACAATTAAAAGGAAGGGGGTATTTGCCAAGCAAGATGGGCATGCTACTTACATGCTGTTCCCTTATGTTCTTTTATCCCCGGCCCACTACTTTCCTCCATTTCTCAATATTTGTTTTTCTTCTTTGTGCTCTCGCAAATACTGAAGTGGTAACAATACTGCGTGCCAGGGCTCTGTCTGAAACATTGGGGGGAGGCATGGGGCTGTTGCAAAAGCGTAGGGGCTCACTAAACTAAAAGATGCAGGCATCCCATGCATAAATGCTTTGGGGGAAACACGGTATGCACACAAAGGCAAAGACACACAAAAGGGTTTGGTCATCCTGGGAAACATGAGAGAGCTTCAGCATATTGAGGGTTAAACTGTCCCAAGGCAGATGCCATTTATACTCGTGTCTAAGGGACAACTGGACAGCTTCAACTTTTTCTTCATAAACATGCGTGTTCGTGAGGACACACAAACACACGCACACACACCATTACTTTTCACAAGGCTACACTTTCCACTTACTGCAGACCATGCATCACACATCAAGTCTCAAAACGGCAATTTGAGAAAATGTTTAGCTAAGCAGTGTCCATGGAGGCAGGCATTTAGCCACAGTGGGAGAAGCATTAGCAATTTTTCATAAATGTAAGCTGACCTACTGCCTTTCGAGGCAGCCCAGATCTCAAATTCCACTGTAAAGTATTTCCAGGTTTTAGGGTTTTTTTCCTCTCTCAATGCAGTCAATACTGTTTAGTGCACAAATCCAGCTGTTTAATCCAAACTTATGGCTGAATGCAAAGATACTATATCTGTTTCAGATACTGAGACTGTACACAACATGCTTTTAATGGACTGCAATAAATTACCAGTAGCAGAGCATACATTACCTAGGATGCTGCAGGAAAACACAATACTCCTAATGCTAGTACAACACGCAATGTGTTAGATTTGGGAATAAATAATTTAACACACACACACACATTTTCCCAAGCGTTCAGCAGCAGCCACTGTGTCCATTACCCTCCTGAATGCAGTGGGGTGTGTATGGAACTGTAGCTGATTTGCAACAACTGTTTGTGGTTCCTAGCAATGTGTGTCCTACTGTGGGCACAACTGATGATACTGGCCAAGTCCGTTAATACGCCCCCCCCCTCAAAAAAACAACAATGGTCTAAGCTAACCAAGTATCTGGTGCCCCTTGTCCACTGCTGGACATGTATGTTTGCTACAGACTCCCATACCCATGGACAGGAGGCCCATGCAGCCACATTTAAATTTGCTCAGGATGCAGGGTGGACATTCAGGCAGTAAATATCTGGCAACTAGTCTCTCCAAGTGCTTTACCCAGCAACAGACTAGGTACAAGACATGTTTTTTTTTTTTTGGGGGCACAGAGGCATCATCTGCTCAGAAGGCAATCCTTTTTATTTTCCTTCCTATTTTTCACAACACGCACCTCTCATGCTTATGCAGCTTGGCACACACCAGCCTGAAGGGAGGGATGTTGCGTGCTCACATCTGATGGCTCCCTGGCCCCTTGCATGAGGTGCTACAAACACAGAAACACAGAATTTGACAGTAGAAAAGGGCTGGTATGCCCATCCAGTCTGCCCTAAAAGGGGAGGACAGTAACACTCCCTCTTGCGATCTAGGAACGCTGCCTCTGCAGTATTCCCAGATCCCACTGGCCCAGAGCAGGAGTGATAAGGCTTACGCAATGCACCTGGGTCAAACACATGAAAGGGTGGCACACTCCATAGGTGCCACTGCTCTGAGCTGAAACAGAACAGTTTTTTTCTGAAGGATAGGTACTGTTGCCAAGGACACCAGCAATTCTCAGATTCTTTACAAACAGTACCTCAGGATTCAGAATTTCCACCCAGCCCCCCAGAATCAGGCAAAGGACACCCCATGTCAACATCTCTTCAGTAGGACACAGAAACAGACAATGATGGCAGAAAAACACCAGAATTAAATATGTACTCCCTGCAGGAAAGGAGGGAGAGGGGGATATGACAGACATTTAAGAACCTCACAGGGAATAATAAAGTACAGGACAATACTATGATAAATAAATAAAATAAATATTCCAAAGAAAAAGATGCTCAAGGACGAAGGGGCACAAGATGAAACTGCAGGAAGCGAGGTTCAGAGGGAATGTGAGGAAGTACTTCTTCACTGAGAGGGTGGTGGACAAGTGGAACAGCCTGCCAGCGGAGGTGCTGGGGGCAGAAACGATTACAGGTTTTTAAACATGCTTGGGGTAGGAATAGAGGATTGCTAGTAGTTGGGGGGAGGGGTACAACCTAATGCCAGCAGTGCATGATAGAGCACAATTGTTACTGGTAATTGGGCAGACTAGGTGGGCTGAAGGACCTCATCTGCCGACAATTTCTAGGTTTCTAAGTCCATCTAGTCTGACGGCGCCCCTCCCTAGGTGTTAGTCCTGGATAATGAACCAAAGCCCTGGTGTGAGGGACTTGACAGTTTGCTACCTCTCTTGAATTGTGAAAATGCCTATCTAAGAAGCTCCATAGTGACCTGCGGACTCTGAGGTATCAATCGTTTTCCTCTCAGGGGTGGAAACAACAATCTAATCGTCCCTTATTATACAACTGACAGTCCCACATCTGAGAGCTCACCTGCTACCCACAAATTCCTCCTGTGTGTGTGTGTGTGAGTGTGTGTGTGTGTGTGTGTGGTGCAAGGCCATAAAGTAATCTGAAAGGTCTAAAACTGCATTCCCGTTACTGATTTTAAATATTAAAGAAATACTAAAGTGATTAGACACATAATACTGACACTACTTTTGTTTTTGATTACTTAACAGTTTGTTACTCAGGACAGCCCAACTGAGATGAAACATCTAGTTTTCAGCAGGGTTCAGGTGTTGCTGAGTGCTGCTGTCGAAATCTTTTTCCATTCCGTTTATGCTCCCGTCTGTCATGGGCTCCTGAGGCCCCCACCCCACACTTACCACATGGGGCTGTCACAATGCTGTGGACAGACCCCTAGGCAGGCCAAGGGAAGGGCACCCCTAACAGAAGTTGAGGAATGGCCCTTCCAGTGGAAAATAGGGTCAAGGGTGGAAGGGTCACATATACCAGGATGCTAGCCCCCAGTGCCAAGGCCCATTTTTCCGTCCTCCCCGCATGGAGCAATGTCATGATATGAGCAGGCTGGCATGTCAGCATGCTGACATCCACCTCCACCTCTTCCGTACCTGCTCTTCCAACCACATTGTCACCTGTGGTCACCCAGGTGGCAGTGTTGTGGTGGAGAAGAGCACCCTCTGGGATGCTTAATCCACCTCTCCTGTCCATCCCCTGATGACATCTGACCACTTCCAATCCCAGGTCACCGGTGTCACGAGCTATAGTGCTACCACTACATCCATGGGCTGGCACGGCTATCTAATTTTACTGCCACAGGGGACTGAAGCACTGCCCTGTACATTAAACCTGTCAAGGCACAACAAGGCAATGCACAGGGGTTATTGCCCGGGGGGAAACTATAGCTCCCTGCTTTGGCCGACCTCGGCTTGCCCCGCTCATCCCCCAGCGGGCCCACCTACTCCCTGCCATCCATAAACTGGGTCTTCTTTGCTGAGC
The DNA here is from genome assembly GCA_016271365.2 of Neoceratodus forsteri. Lineage (NCBI taxonomy): Eukaryota > Metazoa > Chordata > Ceratodontiformes > Ceratodontidae > Neoceratodus > Neoceratodus forsteri. Next base: position 149,086,131 of record CM028131.1, on the reverse strand, counting down.
ATAGTATTTGGATTATGGCTGGGTGTCAGGTACACTACCTCACTTGTCTTAGGCAGCCACTACATCCGTCTGTATCTCTCCGTGCTGGGTCGGGGGCAGTTACTGCACTTACCTATATGCCTAAGATCACAATGGGTAAAGAAGACTCAAAGTCACACATGACACTGTATCCAGGTGCTTTACTTATTTTAGTCATGGGTGTAGCAGGCATTCAAAAGTTCAATAAAGATTATATTTACACACAAAAAAAAAAGGGGAACAAGGCAATGCATGTGTAGCCTGTCATTCCTCCCCTCATTACCTCAATGGGTACACCCTCTAATGCTCTTGAAATTCAAGCAGCCGTCTGGCTTCCTCACACCACAAAACCAATTCTGGCTTTATTACAAACCTGGTAGACTGTTCCATAGCTTAAGAATTCAGTAGACAAACCTGTTTCCTCAAGTACACCCTACTCCCCCCCCCCCCTCCGGCTGGCATCATCTCATGCCCCCCTTGTTCTCTTATGCTCTATAGTCTTCCAAAACTCCCGCTCATCAAGGTCTTTTTGGAGGACACTGTGAATGTCACACAGTCAGCCACTGACTGCAGTGGGATTTGAACTTAGGGCCCACTGGTTCACAGTTCAGGGCTCTAGTCAACAGACCACATGGTCTTCCTCAGAACCAATTTATCATTTAGTAGAAATACCACAGTTTTAGCTTCATGGTGTACTGCAGTGTTGGAAGTTACATTACCAATACCATTATTTCCCCATTCCATGATTTTTCGGGCCTACCACCTCCAATATCCCTGGATCCCCCCTCCCCAGTTGCAGGGTCAGTCATTCTTATTGCACATATCCAATCCCAAATCCACGTGCACCAGAACAGCAAAGGATGTAATACTGCAGTACCGATGATCATCACGGTTCGTAAATATAGGTTACTCACCTGTAACAGGAGTTCTAGGAGTGGTATATGTTGTTCATCCACACTGTCTGGCAGGTTCCTTGCCACTTTAAATCTTGCCGGAAGGTCTTCAAGCTGGCTCTTCCCACCCATCTGGGTGGTAAAACCTCGGCTCTGCCCCATGACACCAGATCTATCCCGCTGGAAGCCAGGTTGCACGAAGCCGGGGAGGTCGGGTGGGTTGTGTGGATGAACAACATATACCACTCCTAGAACTCCTGTTACAAGTGAGTAACTTGTATTTCTAGGGACGTGGATATGTTGTTCAATCCACACTGTCAGGCAGACTCCTAGCAGTTCTCCGGGTGGAAGGAGGCAAGGTGTGTACCCCCTACTTAGGGAATAAGGACTGGAGAACCGAGGTCCCAAAACCAGCATCCCGGCGTGACTCAAGGTCAATGTGGTAATGTGAAATAAAGGTGTGTGCTGACTTCCAGATAGAAGCCCTGCAGATTTCCTGGATAGGGATGTCCCTGGAAGCAGACCACCGAAGCAGCGGTATGGCGGATAGAATGAGCTCTTATCCCTCTGGGAGGCTCCATGCCCGCCAACCTATAGCCGAGATCTATGCTGGAGGTGACCCACCTGCTTATCGTCCGCTTGGCTGCAGGTCTGCCAGGTGCAGCTTCAGCATAGGTGGCAAACAGCTGGCGAACCTCTCCCCAAACTTTAGCCGTTCACTCCTTATAATAAGCGAGCGCTCTTCTAGGGTCCAGAGTATGAAGCCTATATTCGACCTCCGAGGTGCGACTGGGGTAGAACACCGGCAGATCAACACCTGCTTAAGGTGAAACTCCGACACCACCTTCGGAAGGAATTTCGGGTGGGGTGCAGGACAACCTTGTCCCTGAGGAAGACCAGATAAGGAGACTCAATGAAAAGCGCCTGGAGCTCTCCCAGCCTTCTGGCTGACGTGATAGCCACCAAGGAGGCGGTCTTCCACGACAGGTGAGAGATGTCACACCTGTGCATCGGTTCAAATGGCTTGCCCATGAGCTTAACCAATTCCAGCAGTAGATCCCACGGAGGTGGAGGTTCTTGCACCAGAGGGGATATGTGATCAAGGCCTTTGAAAAAGCGCCTGACCACCTTTTCCTGCGCCACCGACTGCTTGCCGGCCCTCGCCCAGTAAGCAGAGATGGCTGCCAGGTGCACCTTAAGGGTCGTTGACCGAAGCCCTAGCTGAGAAAGGGACCACAGGTAGTCCAGAATGCTAGCCAAGGAACAGGAAGAAAGGTCCAACCCCTTGTCCTGACACCAAATGGAGAATCTCTTCCATTTGAAGGCTTAGCATTTTCTGGTCAACTCCTTACAGGATGCCTCAATGACGCTGAGGACCTCATCGGAAAGACCCAAGGCCTGGAACTCTAGCCGCTCAGGAACCAGGCCGTCAGGTGCAGGGAATGAAGGTCCGGATGGAGTACCTTCCCCTTGTTAACTGAGATCAGGTCCGGGCGGGCTGGAAGCCGCCTCGGGAGCCTGGAGCTGAGGCTGAGGAGATCTGGATACCTAAACTGGTGGGGCCAGTCTGGGGCTACCAGAATCACCTGCACCTTGTCCCTCTTCACCTTGAGAAGCACCTTGTGGATCAAGGGAAATGGATGGAAGGCGTAGAAGAGACCCGGGGTCCACTGCCTCGAGAAGGCATCCCACTGCAGCAAGCACTGCTGAGGAGGGCGGGCATGAAAAAGCCTCAGCTTCGCATTCTCCTTGGAGGTGAACAGGTCCACCTGAGGGGTGCCCCAATGGGAGAACAGATCTTGTACTACCTCCGGCAGGAGAGACCACTCGTGAGATGCAGTGCCTATCCGGCCGAGGGCATCGGCCAGACTGTTGGAGGCTCCTGCCACATGGATGGCTAGGAGATCCGCCTCCAGGCTGATCATGAGAGACCAGATGCAGAAAGCCTCCTTGCACAGTGGCAAGGAGTGTGTCCCGCCCTGACGATTGAGGTAGTACATGGTCGTGGTGTTGTGGACCACTTGACCCCGTATAAATGGAGTGAAGGCGGTGAGGGTTAGTCGGACCGCTCGAAGCTCCAGCAGGTTGATGTGGCATTGAGACTCCTGTGGGGACCAGAGGCCGTGGGCCCTGAACTCCCCCAGATGGGCACCCCAACCCATCAGAGAGGCGTCGGTCATTAACATGACCGTCGGCGCGGGGCGGACAAACAGGATACCCTCCTGCAGATGAGCTGGGACAATCCACCACTGCAGACCGTCCCACATCTCCTGGGTCACCATCACCGGCTGGCCCAGAGGACCAGAGCGCTGTGACCACTGGCTGGCCAGTCCCCATTGCAGGGGATGCATATGCCAAAGGGCCCAATGGACCACGCTGGTGCAGGCCGCCATGAGGTCCAGGAGGTGCAGGAAGTCCCGGGCAGGGCACAATTGCCCAACCAGAAATGATTGGGCAAAGGAGGAAAGGACCTTGGCCCTGTCCGCCGGGAGCCGGGCTCTGGGTCGAAGAGAATCGAGCTCTGCCCCAATGAACTGAATCACCTGCGATGGCACGAGTTCCAACTTGGCCTCGTTGATGAGGAGGCCAATCTGAGAGCAGACCTGGAGGGTCAGATCCCTGGACCACTCCACCTCCAACCTGGAGGGGGCTACAATCAGCCAGTCATCCAGGTAAGGGTACACCTGGACCCCTCGGCGCCGCAGGAATGCTGTCACCACTGCCATGCATTTGGTGAAGACCCTTGGAGCTGGAGAGAGGCCGAAGGGCATGGCCCAGAACTCGAAAAGAGATCCCTCTGCTTGGAAGCGGAGGAATCGCTGATGAGACAGACGGATTGGGACGTGAAAGAATGCGTCCTGAAGGTCCAGAGAACAAAACCACATGCCTAGTTCCAAGGATGGAAAGATCTGACCCAGAGTGACCATCCTGAAGGTGCGCAGCCTTAGGAACTTGTTCAGGTCATGCAGGTCGAGAATGGGGCGCCAGCCCTCTGTCCGTTTTGGGACCAGGAAGTACCTGGACACAAGCCCTGGGTCTGGAGGAGGGTCCGCCACCTCGCTGATCACCTCCTTCTGGAGGAGCTGGGCAATGTCGGCTCGACGAGCAGACAGAGGCTGCAGAACCCGTTGCCCCCCCGGTGGGGTGACAGCTCGATAGGGAGGGAACTGCTCGACTTCCAGAGGCAGACCACTGCTGACCACTTCTAGCACCCAGCTGTCCGTGGTGATAGCGGACCAGGCGGAAAAGAAGTGTCAGAGCTGTCCCCCCACAGGGGGGACCCAGGGAGGAGTGACGAGGTTTGGGGCAACAGCCCTCAACCCACCACTGGGCAGGCTTGGAGGAAGGGCCCGCTGAGGGACCTCCTGGACCCTTGCGCCTCCAGTCTTCCTACTGGAGGAAGTGGTAGACTTGGCCTTAGGGCGCCAAGTGTGTGTCTGCAAGCCCTGGTGCTGGTGCTGCTGGGCCGGACGTGGCGGAAGGGCTTATGCTGCTGCTGGCGGCCTTTGTCCTTCTGGGCAGACGTGACAGAGTCCAAGGTGGCACTGGACTTCTCGATCCTCTGGAGATGGCCTTCCACCCCTGGCCCGAACAAGTCGGTGCCCAGGAAGGGAACGTCTGCCAGCTTGTGCTGGGTGTCCACCGTGAAGGTGCAGATCCGCAGCCAAGCTCTGCGGCGCATGGCCACTGCAGCCGCTACTGATCGGGCACAAGAATCACCAATGTCCAACAATGTCTGGAGCTGTGTTTTGCCACAGCCCTTCCCTGATCCCGCACCTGCTTGACCGTCGTCTGAAGGTCAGCTGGGAGATGAGGAATCTCCTCATCGAGGGAACCCATAAGGGCGTGTGAGAAATGTGCCATCAGAACGGTCGAGCTAGCCTGACGAAGACCTTGGGAGGAAGCAGCGTAAACCTTCCGCCCGCATAATCCAGCTTCCTGGATTCCTTATCAGGCAGTTTGTTCACGTCCCGAGTGTTCCCGGAGCGCCGGAAAACGCTATCGGTCACTAACCCCTCCGCAGAGGGGTGCTCCGAGAAACCGGAGATTGAGCCGGTGGGGACTGCGTACTTTTGAGCCATCCTGGCCGAAGGCGCATGACAAGATGCTGGTCGCTGCCACAATTCCAGGGCCGGGCCAACAATGGCTTCGGCCACTGGAAAGGCCTCCGTAGGGGAATCCCCTCGGTCCAGTATCTCCATGAGAGGATACTTGGCCCGTTTTGAAACGGGTTCGAGCTGCATCCCAGTGGACTCTGAGATGAGCCGAAGCAAACCTAAAAACGAGGATGGGCTCTCGTCCACTGACTGGCCCCCTGCAGACTTCAGGTCAAGCGGCCTGGAGAACAGGGAGGAGTCGTCGTCAGACTCCGAGGAGTCTGCAAACAACTGCCGGGCGCCTGAGTCACCCGCCACCTGCCGAGGTCGATCAGGAGTGAGGGTGACAGACAATCTGTGGGGCAAGCCCTGACCCGACTGAGAATTCTTGGTCGGGGCCCCAGTCTTCGGTTGTGGAGGCGGAGGTTCCACCACAATGGGTGAAGCAGCCGGGATCGGCTCCTCGACCACTACGAGGGGTTGTTTCCGCTGCTCCGGTGACAGCCACTTAATGGCCGGAGAAGGTGACGGAGTCGGCTTATTTCCGGACAATAAGAGGTGCTGCCACATTAAATCCTCGTAGCACCGACGCAACTTGCGCCAGAGCCTATCCTCCGAAGAGAAGGACGAGGATGAGCGGTGACGCTGCTTTCCATGGTGCCGAAACAGAGACCGCCGATGTCAGCGGGACCAACTGGACCTGGAAGAGGACCGAGACCTTCGGGGGTTCCAAGGGTGGGTCAGAGAGGGGACGGGGAAACCCGCTCCTCCCTCGGTGCAGAGACCTTAACCGGGGACTCCGGCAAAGGAGGCACAGGCAAGTCCTCGGTTTCCACCAGGGAAACCAGTGAAGTAGGGTTGTCAGCTTCTCCAGTCGACAAACCATCCGACGGGTCGAGAAAAATCTCGACTGTGTCGACTGATGTCTCAGCCGGCTGACCTGACAGGGGGCACCATGAAGCCAGTGGCCTCAGCCTCGACTGAAGTCGAGAGTCGACGGTCCGGTGAAGGGGATCTCCCACCTCTACCTAACGCCAATGGTGGACTTACCCTTAGAGTCCTTCTTCTTGGACCGACTGGAATGTCCCGATGGCCCCTCTCCCTTGGTACAGAGGGACTGCCAAAGCTCCTTAAATGAAGCCGTGTAGGAGGAGCCCAAAGAGAGCGGGATAAATGCCGCGGCCGAGGAGGAAGAAGTAGCGGCCTGGGCCGCCTCCTCTTCGAGGGCAATCAATTGCTCCAACTGTTCTGCGGAGCCCGCCACCGCAGACACTGCCCAATGGGCCTCCTTAGACTTGACCGGTGGATACTGTTTTTCAGGTCGCCCGAGAAGAAGTCTGGCCGCCCCGTCCTCCAAGACCGAAGGCCAAAAGGACTTGCACAATTCGCAAGCCTGCAAGTCGTGGCCAAACCCCAGGCAGTAGATGCACGTGGAGTGCGGATCGGTCCTGGACATCTTCTGCCCACACGGGCACCGACGGAAGCCGGGAGTCGATTTGTCCATCGCAGCCATGAGGGAAGACGAAGACCGAAGTCTTGTAAATTTTTAAAATAAGTTCGGAAATTCCGAAGAGTGTGGATCCAGGCCTAAAACGCAGAGCGCTAAGGAGGGAACCTGAGCTTCCAAGCGGTAAGGAAGATGTGGCGTCATGGGGCGGAGCCGCGGGTTTTACCACCCGCGTGGGTGGGTGGGAGCAGCCAGCTTGAAGACCTTCCAGCAAGATGTAAAGCGGCAAGGAACCTGCCAGACAGTGTGGATTGAACAACATAATCACATCCCTAGAATAACTTTTACGGTTATCATACCGTGAAAATGTACACACCATGCCATTCTTATTCCCGATGTTTGCCACTCAGAAACGATACAATAGAAATCTTTATATTTCCATGCTGGCCTGTTGGCACAGTGCCAGGGCTGTGCTTACCACAATGGCAATCTGGGTTCAGGGACAAGCCCAAGTCAGAGGGTCGGTGGCAGAGGAAGACTGAGCGACCCAGAGGACCCTCACCTTCTTCAGGGAAGGCAGAAACCTGGCTCAGTCACAAGACTGACGTCTGGGTAACCACAGGTGGTAGTGCAAGGCTGGAGTTGCAGAGCGTAAGAATGCTGATCAGTGCATCATATCATCATGTCGTAGCATGCGCACTTGTGCATAGCGCCCTCAATGTCCTGGTGCTCTGCGGACATAAGTAAAATGGAAAATGCCCCTAGTCCCTACAGATGGCCCATGGTGGTACTATCAGGATCTGTGCAATTGCCGCCACCAACAGCACCTAATACAGAGTTGAATAAGGGGTTTATGGTGGCACCGAAGGTCTCACCCATAAGTCATAAGGCAACTCAGACACGAGGTGGGGGGGGGATGGTGGGTTCCTGCAGGGCTGAGTGGTGAGGGGTTGGAGAAGATGGAGGAGTACACAGTAAATAAAAAAAATGGTATTCTGCAAAAATCGGCAGATGCTGGAGAAGCAGCCATGCTGAAGAATGGGGAGGCAGAATAAAATAGGGGTTAGAGCACAGAACTATGAAACTGGAGACCCAGTAGCTCTGAGTTTGAATCCCACAACTGCCACTCCATACTGTGTGACCTCAAGCAAGTCCCTTAACCTCCCTGTACTTATCGCCCAGGTGACACCTGGAAACAAGCTTCACCCTCAGTGTGCCATTCCCAACCAAAAATTCTACCAAAAAAAAAAAAAAAGTCTTGGTGAAGGTGGAGAACGAACTGGCAGGTAGAGTGCAGAATGGTGAAGGCAGTCCCGGGTTTAAAACTCATCACAAACACAGGCTCACTATGTAACCTAAAGCAAGTATTTAAACTCCCTGTGTCTCTGTCCATCCTAGATATAGCCGAGTCAGAAGGAGGACCTCACTAAAAATTAGATATTGCTTCAGAAATACAAAATCACACATACCCCATAATGCAAAGCATCATGGGATATATATGCAACTCACCTGACATTTTAGGCCAGTTCAGCTTTAAGCTGGAATGCATGCTGCAAAAGGGCCTTTCATATAATCTGCAAAGGGTGCAAACAGAAGACACAGGCACATGTTTCATCCTACCCAGGATTCATCAGTGTGCCTTGTCTATATGACACCCCAGAGGAAAAGAACCAGTCCCTAAGCTGGTCTTAGGGATTTGGGTTAAGGCGAGTCAAAAAAAAAAAAAAGACAAAGAAACTCAGTGCAAAGGTTACCCCAAAGGGTATTGTCCATAAAGCCAAGTTTTCAAATAAACACTAAACCACACATACCCCCATAACACAAAGCATAATGGGATGTATTTGCAAATCACCATGACATTATATGCTGGTTCAGCTTTAAGCAGGAATGCATGGTGCCAAAGGGCTTCTCACACAATTTGCAGAGGGTGCAAACAGAAGACACAGACATGTGTTTTGTCCTACCTAGGACTCATCAGTGTGCCTCGTCTGTATGATACCCCAAGGGAAAAGAACCTACATCTCAGCTGGGCAATCCTGAGACAATACACTGTAGATTTAAAAAAAAACAAAAAAAAAAACACAATAAATAAAAAAAACCCTTTAACTAGGTAGTGGGCTAGCTCATGCTAGAAGCATCTGAGTAATCCAACTAATGGACGGAGCAATCCCGGAGATTCTCCGGTGCTGGCACCATTCTTTACGAAATGCTAATACATCTGCTGTCTGCCCACTGCATTTTTTGTTTTGTACAGTTCTATCCAGGACAGCTAATAGACTGACGGTTTTGGAAATTTAGACACATCATTTTTTTTTCATTCAATCTGTATTTACTGTGTTTTTACAGGATTCAGGAATGCTGCCTATCAACATAAAAATGCAGTCATAACCAGATTTCAAACTCCAACAAGCAGGGAAAGTGCAACACTGCCATCTAGGGGTGTTACATCACTTGCAGCAAGTCCTAAAAAAAAAAAAATAAAAAGTGACCAAGCTTCATGTTCAGGGACTTTTTTTTTTTGGGGGGGGCAACAAAACCAGAGCAAGGTCCTCTACTGTAAAGACACATTATTTCCAGTCAGGTGATAAAATCGCTTTGCATTCCTACTGCTTCATTTTTTTTTTATTTTTTTTTTTTTTCTTACCCCTTATTCCCAAGTGAAACAAGCGCTGTGAACTTAGTTCAGCTACAGACAAAAGTCCACAGAACAGACTACATGTACCTAAATCTTTGCCAGTATCTTTTACTAACCCCTAGGGACTCAAAGATAAAGACACTTACCCAGCTTGACAGTCTTGTATCACAGAGCTACTGACGACCCAGGGAAAAACTCGGACAAGGAAAAATCAGCTATAGCAACTAAGGTGATATCTATCACAAACAATAAAGCCACAAGGCAAACCAAGAAACAAGAGCCCGAATTCCTCAGCAGAGTTAACAGCCTTGTTATTACTTGGTCTCCCCTGCATTGTTTCAAATTAAGCTTAACCTACCCTTGTGGATTATGGACATAGCCATGGATGGCTATATCCAAGGAAATAGCAGTTACATAAGAACTTACCGTAACAGTAAGTCTTCGAGAGAGGTTCCTGCAGTAGGTCTTCACATACAGGACTGCACCCCCTGGCATCAAGTTCCAACGGCAAATTTGTAGCTAGCAATCATCAGCGGGGACCGCCCCCGACATCAGGCCGACTATAAAAGGGGGCTGGCCCGTGCCCGCCCTCCAGTTTTTTTTTCCACCAGAGACCTAAAGAAAGGTAAGTAGAAAGCAAGGAGTGATAACTCCTGGGACCATGTGTCCTATCTAGACCCAAGGGCTAGTCAGGATGAAAAAGAAAGGAAAACATTCCAGGAGCTGGGGGAAGGTGGGTGGGAAACTAGACCTACTGCAGGAACCTCTCTCGAAGATCTACTGTTACAGTAAGTTCTTACGTAACTGCTATATCTTACTTCAAGAGGGTTCCTGCAGTAGGTCTTCACATATAGGACTGAATACCCAGCAGTCCAAAAGAAAAATTCGGAGACGAGGTTCCGGGAGGAGGAAGTGTCTGCCAATTGGAGTACTGTCCTAGGACAAAAGACCTTGCAGAACCGCAAGGCCGAATCTGGTTCTGTGTCTAGAGGCAATGTACAGACTGTAATGTTTAGTGAATGTATGCAAAGATGACCTCATGGCCGCTGCACAGATCTCTGCCGTGGACACATTCCTGAAAAAGGCGGTGGAGGTAGTTACACTCCGAGTGGAGTGACCTTTAACCGCCCCCAGAAGGGACTTTCCGTATTTCTGATAGGTATAGTGGATGCAGTTAGCTAACCACCTGGATATGGTCTGTTTTGAAATGGCTTTACCCTGGCGGGGGGCCCAAAGGCCACAAAAAGCTGATTTGACTTGATGGACCTCTTTAGTCCAGGCGGTGTAATACCTCAAGATCCGGTGCACATCTAAGGTGTGCAAAAGATTTTCCCCCCTGTTGGAATGCTGAGGGTAATAGACCGGCAATTCGACACTCTGCTTGAAGGTGGTTTCCGAAACCACCACTGGGAGAAAGGATGGATTAGTCCTAAGGACCACTCTATCCTTATGAAAGATCAAATAAGGCTCCTTGCATACAAATGCCTGAAGCTCTGAGACCCTTCGAGCTGAAGTGACAGCAACTAAAAACAAAGTCTTCCACGATAGGAAGCGTAAGTCACCATTTGAGGCCGGTTCAAAGGGGGGCAAAGTAAGTTTTTCTAACATAAAGTTAAGATCCCAGGGAGGACAGGGGTTCCAGACTGGAGGTTTTGGGTGGAGGATACCCTTCAAAAAGGTTTTGGAGACCTCCAGTTGAGCTATGGTTTTGTCCTCCACTGGGAGGTGGTAGGCCGACACCGCAGAGAGATGGACCTTGATGGAGGAATAACTAAGGCCAGTCTCGGATAAATGTACGAGGTACTCTAACACCTGGGCGACCGAGCACGAAAAGGGATCCAAGCTCCTGGCTATGGCCCAGATCAAAAATCTTTTCCACTTCATGGCGTAGATAGATCTGGTAGATGGTTTTCTGGCTTCCAGCAGGACTTGAGCAACCTAGGAGGAGACTCCATCGCGGGAAGCCGCTATGTCCACAGGTGCCACGCATGAAGGTGGAGAGATTGAAGACTCGGATGCACCAGGCGCCCTGCTCCTGTGACAGAAGGTCATGAGACAATGGCAGGAGTGCTGGAGGTTCTAGAGCCAGTTGTTGTAACAGCGAGAACCAAATCTGATGGGGCCACAGAGGGGCAATCAGAATCAAGTGTGCTCCTTCCACCTGAAGTTTCAACAGAACCTTCTGAATGAGAGGAAAGGGAGGAAAAGCATAGAAACCTCCCTTTCCAAGAGAGAGAGAGAGAATGCGTCTCGCCAAAAAGCACCATGCCCGGGAACAAGCGAGCAAAAGTCGGGTAGTTTTGCGTTGAATGGGGAGGTGAATAGATCTACATCTGGCTGACCCCATCGAAGAAACAAGTCTTCGACTACCTCCTACTTTAACTCCACTCGTGTGCCCTGGCCACCGACTGGCTGAGACTGTTCGCCAGGACGTTGTGTATGCCTGGGACATGGACTGCTGTCAGGAATAGGCTGTGCTGAATCGCCCAGTACCAAACCCTCATTGCTTCCCTGAAGAGAGGGTACGAGAGAGTTCCTCCCTGTTTGTTGATATACCAGACTGTAGACATGTTATCCATCTGGATGAGAAGTGATCCCGGGAGAAGTAACGACTGGAATGCCTGGAGAGCACACAGGACTGCCCTTCTCTCCAGAACCTTGATGTGGAGCTGTTTCTCCTGAGTGGACCAGGACCCTTGGATCTTGTGGTCCCCCAGATGGGCTTCCCAACCCATGTCTGAAGCGTCTGAGGTGAGGATCTGAGTGGGGGTTGGGCAGTGGAAAGGAGCTCCCACTATCAGGTTGGAAAGATCCTGCCACCAGCGAAGATCTTTTTGGAGGCTGTTGGAGATCATGACCTGTTAGTTCATGTGGTCCATCCTCTGGTCCCACTGGACTAGAAGAGACCACTGGGTGACCCTCATATGTAATCTAGCCAGGGGTACCGTGGAAATGGCCGCTGCTATAAGTCCCAAGAGGCGGAGCACAGCATGTGCTGGGATCCATCGAGCCTGGGCCTCTAGTGTGGCTTGAGAAACTGAGGTCTCGGCTCGATCCAATGGCAGGAAAGCCTTGCTCCGGACTGTGTCTAGTACTGCTCCAATAAACTGGAGGCGTTGAGAGGGTACCAGCTGGAAACTGACTGTGATGCCCAGCTGGGCAAACAAGTCCAGAGTGAAAGAGAGGGACTCTTTCAGGTTGTCTGGAGAGGGTGCTGAGAGGAGCCAGTCGTCCAGATACAGGAACACGTAAATGCCCTTGTGGGCGAGAAATGCTGCTACCACCGCCAAGCACTTTGTGAAAACCAGTGGAGCCGAGGATAGGCCAAAGAGTAGTGCTCTGAATTGGAAATGGTTCTCCCGGAAGGAGAAACAAAGAAAGCAGCAGTGGGCCGGGAGGATAGGGATATGAAGATAAGCATCCTGCATATCCAGGGAGCACAGCCATGCATTTGGTTGGAGCAGGGGAAGAAGACCCTGAAGGGTAAGCATGCAGAACCTCTTGTATTCGACGAAAAGGTTGAGCATGCTGAGATCCAGGATAGGTCTCAGATCCCCCGTCTTCTTTGGAACTAGGAAGAAGTGGGAGTAAAAGCCCCTTCCCAGTTGGTCTTGAGGGACGGGTTCTATGTGATGAGAAAACGTCGAACAAAACGCGGGCATTTGATTGCTGTTCTGACATGAGAGCCAAATGACCTGAGGCAATGGCGGGAAAGAACTGGAGGGCGGGCGCGGGACCACCCCCTTTTATAGTCGGCCTGACGTTGCGTCACCTGGACGCCAGGGCAGTCCCCACTGATGATTGCATAGCTAAGTTTGGTCATTGGAACCTGACGCCAGGCGACGCAGTCCTATATGTGAAGACCTACTGCAGGAACCCTCTCGAAGTAAGATCTGCTGGTCATGGTATGGGCTAATTCACTCCTGTTCTAAAAAGTGTCACTAAATGTTTAACACTCCCTGCCCCGAACTGGCAGCAGAGGCAGGAAGAAGTAAACTATAGCTTTAATTCTTTATTATCTGAGGGTGCACAAATCAACATTACACATACAGTATATCGCATGAAAACCACACAACTGTGGGAACTCTGTTTACTGTTACTGGACACAGCCGAGAAAAGCAATGCACTATAGTAGGACCTGCACACACTAAGGGCGTGGACTACAAAACGGGGGCTTACATTTAATATGGGGTAATGAAAGGTACAGCACCTAGAGGTGAGGAATCTGTGTCACACATACACATCTTGTGCGATGCAACAGCGAACAGCACAACTGAGGAAAAGGATCTTGGGATAAATGACTATACGCTGCAGTCAAAAATCGCAGAGTGCTGCCTCTGTCAAGAAAGCTAATGCAATGCTTGGATGCATTAGGAGAGGATTAAGGAGCAGGTCGAGGGAGGTGATCCTCCCTCTGTATAAGGTATTAGTTCAACCACACCTGGCATACTGTGTCCAGCAGTGGTTGCAGCACTACAGAAATAACAGTGAAGGGGCCAGCCTGGTAGCAATACCACCCACTGCACAGACTACCTGGGTTCAGAAGGACTGAGCTTCCCAAGGACAGATCTCCTTGGGGGGGGGCGGCGGCACTGTGCTACCAGCCTGCCACCTAGCAGAACTTGGTTAGCAGAACAGGATTACTTCAGTTGGGGAGGGGAGAGCCCGCCCTTGCATGCTGATATGCACATGCATGACTCTGCACCAATGCCCAGTACATCATTTCACATTAGGTGGCACAGAGGAGAAAACATGGGAGGAAAAAAAAAAAAAACCAGCTGTACTGGATGAAGGCCTGATCCTCCACAGACTCCAACAACCGATTAGGCACTGCTTCTGGGATATCTGAGTTAGCTTTGAGATTTTTTTTGGGCAGATCCTGGCCCAGCCATGGGGAAATCTGTATCCCCCACCCCCACCCGAAGGTGAGCAATTTAAATCCTAGAGAATATGGAAGATAGGGCTGGGAGGCTCAGGACAGGACACGAGAAGGCTGGCGGGCACAGAGAAGAATAAAGAATGGGTGGGAAGGAAAAAAGGACATTGAAGAGATCGGGTAGATTCAGCACAGGGCCTCCCAGCTGATTAGTGTTTTAGAAGGCAAGAGCTACAGGAAGAGACTAGACACATTCAAAATTTATTTAGCATAGAAGAGAGAAGGTAAAGGGGGGGGGCATGATAATGGTTTTCTGAATGCTAAAGGGGATAGACAGGGTGGACTATGCACAGCTGGAGAGTGTAAGCAGAAGGAGAGGGAATGATCTCAAACTGAAGGGGGAAACAGAATAAGGAGAGGCATTAGTTTACAGACAGAGTGGTTAGCATGTGGGATAGCCTTCCCAGTGAGGTTGTGGGAACTAGCACTGTTCAGGCTTGCAAAGCAGGACTAAACAGATTCAGATTTGCGAGTGAGTGAGAGAGTGTGTGTGTGTGTGTGTGTGTGTGTGTGTGTGTGTGTATGTACAGTATATAAAAAAAAAAGATGAATAGATATATGATCCACTGCAGAGCATGTGCGTGCTCGGATATACACACCCCTTGGTATCTTATAAAATGGAGATTTTTTTTTTTGGCAGGGGGAGCGCAAAAGGTAGTTCCTGTCTGACACAAATTAGTTTTATTAAGGTGATCTGATTGATCCTGCCATTTTAACACTGTCGACAGTCTAACCACTTTCACTTTCCTTTTGCAGTGTAGCCTGACCGAGCAGCATTTCTTGCAGTAAAAAAAATGTCAGCAGAAGTTCATAATCAGCCAGTTTTGTATTAAAAGATGTAAACCATGTGCTGTGAGACTCAATTTCTTAGTTTAGTGTGCGAGTACTGTACTCCATGAGTCAGTGTGATACAACACAGGTGTGCCAGTACTCTCCAGGTCCATGCCATTAACCCCTGGTGTGAGAATACTGTACTCAGCGGTTCAGTACAATACGACACAGATGTACGAGTACTGTATGTACTCCATGTGTCAGTGCGATATAACACAGGTGTCTGAGTACAGTACTCTTCAGGTCAGTGCCATTAAACCCTGGGGTGTGAATACTGTACTCTGTGGGTCAGTGTGCAATACAACACAGGTGTGCGAGTCCTCTTCAGGCCAGTGCAGTAAAATACAGAAGTCCTCCCCAAGCTAGTGTGATGAGAAACAGGTGCGAGTACTCCAGGTCAGCACAGTAAAACATGTACATTTTCGTCCCAGACTTTAAAACATTTTTTTTTTTTTTTTTTAAAGCACCATTCTTCCCACCAGTGCCACCTCCAAAACACACATACACACACACAATGGAAACATCATTCTTTTCCCTTTGAACTGCTTCAGGATACAGTGTGGATTATGCTACAGCCATATTCCAAGACCCCCCAAAAGGCAGTGCGGTTCCTGGAGATCTCTCCTCCAGTCATCACACCTGCCTCCAACTGCAGTGCTACAGAATAGAGAATGCACCCCACCCACCCATCTCAGCCCTATTACGGTTCCCACCCAGTCCTCAAAAGTTTCAGTGTGCCAGTCCCAGTAAAACAGCATTACTTTAACCAACCGACGCGGCACAATAATCCTCATCCAGTTACTCTAGCCTGATCCAAATGCAGGTAGTCTTGTGCAGAGCACTAGTGGGGCAGTATTTCCAGCATAAGTATTCCTGCTCGTTCTTCATGGTAGAGGGTAAGGGACCAGAGTTGAAGGGGAAGGCACAGTGACAGACCAAAGCCAGGGAAAGAGAGGAGCTAGGTAGGTTGAGAGAGAATTAGGCTATGGGTCCGGATGCCCTGCATCCTAGGGTACTCCAGGAATTAAGGGAGGTTCTGGCAGCTCCCTTGGCAAGGCTGTTTAACTTGTCGCGGGACACGGGATGGGTGCTGAGGGACTCTGGAGGAGGGCAGATGTGGTACCACTCCACAACAGTGGCAGCAGGGAGGAGGCGGGGAAACTACTGTCCAGTCAGCCTCACCTCGGTAGTGGGTAAGGTGATGGAAGCACTCTTGAAAGAAAGGGTGGTCGGATACCTTGCAGATAATGGACTGTAGGATGACAAGCAACATGGTTTAACTGCAGGGAGGTCATGCTAGACGAACCTCATTGAGTTTTTTGATTGGTTGATAAGGGTGGTGGATGTGGTGGACTTTAATTAAATTTAAATTTATTTATTTAATTTAATTTATTTATTTTAACAGGAGAGACACACTAAGCTGAAAGCCTGTTTACAGGTGTGACCTGGGAGCACAAGGAAGTTAAGTGACTTGCTCAGGGTCACACAATATGCAAGTGGGGGCTGTGGGATTCAAACCCAGGTCTCCAGGTTTACAGCTCGGAGCCTCAAACCACTGCGCTATACTGCCTCCTTGAATAGGACAGGGCCTACCTGGACTTCGGGAAGGCCTGTGATTCGTCCCTCACAGAAGGCTGATTAATAAGTTGGAAAGCTTGGGGGTGGGACCAAAAATAACGAGGTGGGTAGAAAATTGGCTGCAGGATAGGAGCCACAGGGTGGTGGTGAATGGAGTGCATTCCAGGGAGGAAAGGGTGAAAAAAGGGGTGTCACGGGGTGGGTGCTAGGGCCCATACTTTTTAACACACACACACACACACACACTATATATATATATCACATGTATACACATATATATCAGCGATATAGGGGAGGAACTGGAAGGGAAAGTGTGACTGTTTGCAGATAGCAAGATCTGGAATAGGGTGGACACCAAGGCCGGGGTGAAGGCAATGAGGAGGGACCTAATGAGGCTGGAGGGGTGGTCAGAAGCATGGCAGCTAAAGTGTAATGTGAAGAAATGCACAGTGATGCACATGGGGCATAACTCGCAAGCCAGCTACATTCTGGGACAGGAGGAATTAAGGGCGGCCAGGCAAGAGAGGGGTCTGGGGGATATAATTTCAGATAACTTCAAGGTAGGGAATCAATGCAGTAAAGCAGTGGGCAGGGCAAATGGAATGTTGGCATGCACTGGGAGGGGTATAACAAGCAGGAAGAAGAAGGTACTGATGGCCCTCTAAGTCCATGGTGAGGCCTCACCTGGAATATGGGATACAGTTCAGGAGGCCCCACCTGAGGAAGGATATTGATGGAATAGAAAGGGTCTAGAGAAGGGCAACAAAGATGGTGCAGGGCATGCATCGGATGCCGTATGAAAAGAAGCTCAAGGAGCTGGAACTGTACTCGGAGACTAGGAGGGAGAGGGTGACATGATAGAAACATTCAAGTACGTGAAAAGGATAAATAAGGTGGGAGAAGGGAGCCTATTCAAAACAAAAAGAAGTGACAGAACAACAGGTCATGGTCTGAGGTTGGGTGGGGATTCAGGGGCAGTGCACAGGCGCATTATTTCATTGAAAGGGTGGTGGACCCCTGGAACAGTCTATCAGTGGCAGTGGTAGGAGCAGCAACTAGAGGGATTCAAGAGGGCATGGAACAGATATAAAGGATTGGCCGGAGGGCAGCGAGGGGTGTATCAGGATGGGGAGGGGGGAGAAATCAGGGCAGACTTGATGGACAGTGGTGTCCTTTTCTGCCAACTGGCTTCTATGAAAGGAAAGGGGAAGGGAACATTGTTTAACCAGGAGTAGCACACTAAGCCGAAGCTTGTTTCCAGATGTGACCTGGGGGCACAAGGAAGTTAAGTGACTTGCTCAGGATCTCACAGTATGCAGCTAGGCGGCTGTGGGATTCAAACCCAGGTCTCCAGATCTATGAATCTAACAATTCAAACACAGCATTAAGAAACAGAGGATGAGGACTGTCATATTGCATATAGATTATTCAAGGTAAATTGTTCCAGGACTGACTCAAGGGGCTGCAGGGCTGTTGTGGGTGGGAACAGAGTTTTACTATATAACTGCAATGTGACAACAGAGCTTGGATGAACACAATCTTAAAAACCAGTAAAACAGCACAGGTTACCAAAAGATGCAACATGGCATTCTATATCTGGTATACTGCACACAAACACCAAACAGCAGTAAACGTGAGCCTTGTCTTCTGGCTGCAGGCATGAATGGGTATTAGCTGTGCTGGTCCTTGGAAATATCCTTGAAAATCTAGGCTTATTGGATTGCATGGTATTACTCAGTGGACCACACATATTAAACACAGATGTTAACTGTTATAAATTTTAGGTCCAACAGTCTGTGATTGGATGCACCTGATGAAAGAGCCTGTCTCTCACACACACACACACACACACACACACACACACACACACACTTGCAAATCATAAATCTATAAAACTATTTACATTGGCCAATAAAAATCCTTGCAATATTCCAACAAGTCTAATGTCTTGACTGACTTCATGGACACACCCAGTAAAACTGCAGCACAGACTCTCTTACCCTACAAACACAGGAGCCCCAAGTTCGCTTCTCGGTTACACAGCTGCCTAGTGAAGACTGGGTAAAGAGAGGCCACATAATTCAGCTCTACAGCAACGAAACTGCTCTTCAGCCTTCCAACAGAGGAGCAACAGTGCTACCCAATGGTCACATAGCTGAAGTACATGTTTGAGTATTTGACAGGTTGCTTAGAAAAGGCGCGCGCGTGTGTGTGTGTGCGTGCGTGCTCCCCAGAGAGACAAGTAAATGAGACAGGTCAGGCACAAGAGTACTCCCAAGGGCTAGACTTACTATTTCCGATGCATGGCTTTAGAGTCCGATGAAAACTCTGGCTCGATTACAGCAGTAGTTTGCACTGGAATCCAATGCAATTTTCAAAGTCTACCATTATCATACAGTTTTAAAAGTCCATGGCTGCCAGCAGTCACAGTTGTTTGACACTGCCCATTGACACCTAGCAAAAGGTGTGACCAACATTTTTGAAAGGGGAAGGGGGGGTACTGCATACCCCACTAACCCCTGTCTCAGTCCTAATGCACTTTACTTTTCTAAAGGAAGGAGGAGGTGATCTTTTTAAAAGGGGATATATATGAAAGTGCTTTTTTATACAGCTGAAATGTGGAATAGCTTTTCCAGTGATGTGGTCATAGCTGACAAAATGAACACCTTCAAAATCAGACTAGATGATTAACCGGAAATAAAAGGGATCCACAGTGGATTCCTGGATTCAGTAGCCAGAATATTCACAGGGTTTGCGCCATGCGCTACCCTCAATGCGCCCAGGCACGATATTCAAAGGGGCAGGTGGCGTGGCACAACTCCCAATGCGCTGGTGTGCATTGTTAATGTATGCCGCGCAGATGCAGGGGGCGTGCCCATGCATATGCAGCACATCCCGATATTCAGCCTGGAATGTGCAGCACATATGCTGGTGCAACCCCTGCATGCGCCGCACACTGGTGCTCAAAGTTGAGCCGTAAACAATAGGCTCAAATGCTGGCCACCCACAGGTGGATGGCTGTATTGCAAGGCGCAACACAACAGCCACCAGCCGTGGGTGGACACCCGACGAGGAGGAACTCCATCCACAAGCACCCAGACCCCCGGTAGTCTAGTGGACTTCCCTCCCTCCACGTATGCCCAATCGCGGGCTGTAGTAAGAATAAAGCATAACCTGGTGGTCTAGTGGACCCCCCTCCCTCCCCGTATGGCCGATCGTGGGCTGAAGTACGAAGAGATAGTACCCCACTCAGGCCCCCAGCCACCCAGCAACCCCCTCCCCGGTCATTGGCAGGTGGCAGCCAGGTCTTGAGCCTGAGAGACCTGAGGTTGGTTTGCAGCCCCAGTGATTGCTACCCCCTGACACAAATTTTTCATTTATCATTAACCACAGCTGAAGTACCTGATGAATGGAAACTTCCTAAAGTAATTCCAATTTTCAAATCTAGTTCTAAAAGAGAGATTAGTAATTACCGACCAATATCTTTGTTACCTGTGGTGGCAAAGATTTGTGAAAAAACAGTAGCTAAGCAGACTAAATAAAGGGACACTGTCAGCTTTGCCCCACCATTTACTTCAAAACCGCATGAGTGTGCCTCTTGGCACACACACAACAGAAGATTACTGTAGAATGCACCTCATATCTCAAAATTCCCAATCTGTACGCATTTTTATTATTTTTACCTTTTAAGTTACTCATTCAACCCGAGTTAAAGTTATGCACCTACCGGAAGCTGGTACATAGAAACATAGACTTTGACGGCAGATAAGGACCGCTTGGCCCACCAAGTCTGCCCATTTCCCTACCTACAGGATAGGCCGCAGATCCTAGTTAACCAACAGCCTATTTCTTCCTACCCCCCCCCACAAGATTTGTCTTATGTCTGTCCCATGCATTCTTGAATTCTCCCACAGTTTTAGACCCCACAACCTCCTCAGGAAGGCTGTTCCATGCATCCACTACCCTCTCTGAGAAATAATACTTCCTCACATTGCCCCTGAACCGCCCCCCTTCGGTACCAGTACCAGTCAGGAATGCGCATCTGCTACGAGCACGACCCCGAACTGCATATTTTCCATGAGCACAGTAGTAAAATACGCTCCACCAATCCACTGCAGTAATTCAAATGTTTAGTTTGGACTCCGAAAAGAAACCGCGCGCTCAGAGTTGTATAAATAAAGTTTTTGACTGAAGTCAAAATCCCAGCGACCAGCATAGCTATCTCACATTCCTCTTGCATGCGGATCTTTGCTAAGCCCACTCTTGTGCATGTTGAGATTTCGACTCTGTTAAAAACTTTTACTCGTATAATCCAGAGTGCTCAGTTTCTTTTCGGAGTCCAAACAACATTTGAATTACTGCAATGGATTGGTGAGCTTATTTCAATATCATGCTCATGAAAAAAAAAAATGCAGTTTGCCATGTCGAAAGCAGATGCTGCTCCAACTGGTATCAGCTTCCGGTAGGTGCGGCTTTGAACTCCAAACCGAATGAGTAACTTAAAAGGTAAAATAACTAACATGCGTACAGATTGAAAATTTTGAGATATGGGGTGCATTCTACAGTAATCTTCTGTCGTGTGTGTGCCAACTGGTAAATGGTGGGGCAAAGCCAACAGTGTCCCTTTAAGCATTACATAAAAGATCATGGCATTTTTGAATAGTAGTCAGGCTTTAGAGAAAGATATAGTACTCAGACTGCATTAATAAAAGTAACGGGATATTCAGATCGCAATGGACAATGGATTATTGACAGGAGCAATCATGATCTCTTTATCAAAAGCTTTTGACTCCTTAAATCATGGTATACTTAATAAATTGAAAAATATGGGATTTTCAGATAATGCTGTAGATTGGTTTTCCAACTACTTAAGGGGTAGGAAATAAAAGGTATTTTTAAAATATACATTTTTCAGACTTTAGACATATAGGGTAGGGGGTATCCCAGGGATCGATCCTGGGGCCCCTCCTATTTAACTTGTACACAAATGACCTGAAATTTAAACAACAAAAATTAATATATCACCAGTACGCTGATATTATGTATGTTTGTTTCAGGGGTGGATTCTTATTGTATACAACAAACTCTACAAGCAGCCTTTGAAGATATACAGAACTATTATATTAAAAATAAACTGGTTTTGAACACTAATAAAACAAAGGTAATTTTACTTCGGCAAAAAAAATAAAGACTCATACATTAAAAAGTCTTTGGAAATAAAGCGACAGATGGCTCTAAACTACAGTTGGTAAATGAGTATAAATATCTAGGGTTATGGATGGACATAAATTGCAAGTGGTCCTTTCATATAAATAAATTGGTTAAGAGGCTGGGGCAACAACTGGGGCTGTTAAACAGAACAAAAAATAATTTTTCAAGGAACACTAGGTTGCATGTGATAAACACTAGGTTAGTGCCAGTGATCGATTATGCTCATGTGATATGGAGGTGGACAAACAAGTCTGATTTGAAAAAAATTAGCACATATAATAAAATGGCTAAGTATATCACGGGGGCATATAGACTCACACATCACTGCGAGTTGTACACAGACATGGGGTGGGATCCTTTGTATAATAGGAGAAATCAACACAAAATTATGTGTAAGTTTATAGAAGATAAATTACCTGAATATATTATTAAAGATCTAAAAATAAAACACCCAGTTAAGGGTTTGAGATCAGCCCAGTATATACAGTTTGAAGTGCTGAAGTGTAGGATAAAAAGTGGGTGTGCTACGTTGTTTTATTTGGGTCCAAAAACCTGGAACAATCTACCTGTTAACTTAAGACCCTGTGGTGCCAAAGTGAGTTGGACCACGATTAAGCAGTGGTACCACAGTACCACAAACAAAGTGGTCAACTGCATGAATGCTGCATGGCACTGGAAAATGGATAAGTTTTAATAGAAGGGCAAACAGTGGTTTGTGGGATGTGATTCAACAGGTGGAAATGTATTTAATATTTATACGTAATTTTTTATGTCTTGACACATTTTCTCCCTAGACTGTAAACCAGGTTATGCACTTTAGAAGGTGTCCCTTGAAAATGAGTGTACTTGTGTACTCAATGTGATAGTTTACCTTGTTCATTTATAAATTAATAAAATCATTAGTATTACAACTACTACTACAACTATTGTCGCAGACTGACCCCCGAGTTTGGTTAGCACCTTGAATACCAGGGAAAAAGGAGGGAAGGCATTCAAGAACTTGCCTGTCCAATCCAAGATCAGGGCATCGAGGGGTACTGAGCCCCGAACTGGTGGTCTGCAGCAGGAAAGGGGCAACTGATGACTGTCTGGGGCTGCAAAGAGGGCCACCTCTGGGGTGCCCCATCTCCTAAACACTGCTAGCAGGACTTGCCTGTTCAGAGTCCATTCATGATGGCTCTGATTGATCCTGCTGAGTGCATCTTCCAAAACATTGTCTTTGCCTGGCAGGTGGGCTGCTGACAGGGAGACCTTGAGGGAGTAGGCCACACTCCAGACCTTCATGGCCTCTGTGCACAGGACAGAGAGCCCGGTCCCTCCCTATTTGTTTATGTAGTACATGGTGGTTGTGCTGTCTGTTCTGACCTGAACCACCTTCCCCTGTACCAATGTGGCAAATGATTGCAGTGCTAGTAGCATGGCTCTGAGCTCCAGCAGGTTTATGTGCAGCAGAGACTCCTGCTTGGTCCATGTGTCATTTGCAGTGTGGTCCCCTAGGTGGGCCCCCCCACCCTAGGAGGGAAGCATCCGTGGTCAGCACCACGGTAGGAGACTGTTGCAGGAAAGGGACCCCCATCCTGAGGCTGTCCCTGTCCTGCCACCACTGCAGCGCCTGTATCAGTGTAGCGGTCACTGGCTCCACCTTGGACAAATAATCCCTTCTCTGGGACCAAAAGGACCCAAGGTGGAATTGGATATCCCTCATCTGAAACCTGGCTCCTGGAACTACAGCAGTGGCTGCAGCAGTATGGCCTAGAAGTTGAAAAAAATGTCTTGCTGGTTGAGGGACATATAGCCGGAGAAAGGGGCTGTTAGCAGGACTAAGCTGTCCACCCTTGCCTGTAGTAGGATAACTCTTGCGCAAATTGTGTCCAGCTCTGCCCCTATAAATTACACAGATACATAGATACATAGACAGTGTCGGCAGATAAGGGCCTATGGCCCACCCAGTCTGCCCATTTGAGCTTGTAAGTTCAGTTTGTTTTCCTAGAAGTCTGTTGCCCCTTACCCCTGACCTCTAGAATTCCTTTATGTCTATCCCATGCATTCTTAAATCCCGTGATTGTTTCAGCCCCCACCACTTCCTCTGGCAGGGTGTTCCACTTGTCCACCACCCATTCTGTGAAGAAATTCTTTCTCATG
Organism: Neoceratodus forsteri; assembly: GCA_016271365.2. Lineage (NCBI taxonomy): Eukaryota > Metazoa > Chordata > Ceratodontiformes > Ceratodontidae > Neoceratodus > Neoceratodus forsteri. The sequence continues at coordinate 149,062,343 of CM028131.1, read as the reverse complement.
TTTCCTCTGAATCGTCCTCCCTCCAACTTCATCCCACGCCCTCTAGTCCTGGGATTCTAGGAGCTGGACCAGCTTTAGAACAGATTTCTTGAGATTAACCAGGAAACCTAGAGACTGCAAGATGTCCTGGGTTGTGTCCAGAGATTCCTCTACCTGTTGGGGTGAATGCCCCATGACTAGCCACTCGTCCAAGTAAGGGAAGACTGTGACCCCTAACCTTCTCAGATGTGCCACAACTACTGCCAGACACTCTGTGAAGGTTCTTGGTACTGAGGACAGGCCAAAGGGCAGGGCCCTGAACTGATAATGGCCTGAAGGCAGCTTGAACCGGAGATGTTTCCTGGGAGACTGTCTGATGAAGATATGAAAGTAGGCGTCCTTGAGATCCAGGGAAGCCAGCCAGTCCCAGTCTTAGAGTGGAAAGGATCAAAGGCAGGGTGACCATTTTGAATTTTGATTTTGTCATATGATTGTTCAGGTATCTTAGATCCAGATTGCGTTGTCACTCCCCATTTTTCTTCAAGGTTAGAAAGTACCCCGAGTACAAACCTTTTCCCCTGTAAGTGGATGGGACAGGTTCCACTTCTCTGTTTTACAGCAGGGTGGGTACCTCTGCCTTCAATAGGGCTGTTTCTGATTTGGTGGCAGGTTTGAAAAGTCTTGCTCTTATTTTTGGAAATGACTTGAAGCTTAGAGCAAGACTCTGGCTTATTACTTCCAGGACCCATTTGTCTGTGGTAATGGTTTTCCAAGCCTGAAAGTAATAAGCCAGCCTGCCCCCTACTGGGGAAGGGGAGGCGACACGGACAATCACCTCATGGGGTCTGCTTGGCAAGGGTCTTGGGTTGAGGTCTAGGTCCAGCACGATCAGCATCTCTTCTGCCTCTACCCCTGAAGTATCCTCTTTGCTTCTGGTAGGCAGGGAAGGCCTGGGCCTAGTAAAAAGGCCTTTGAGAGTGTCTGCCCCAGCCTCCCCTACTTTGCTGTCTTTCAGGAGTGGCAGCTTTCTCCTTGGCTGCAGCACTCTTGGTATTTGTCCATCTTTTTCATGTACGAGTCTGTCTGAACCCCAGAGAGAGAATTCAGCAGGGGAAAATCCAGAGCCTTAGTTTGGGTGTCCTGTTAGAGGTCAGTGAATCTTAGCCATGCAAACCTCCTCTGATATATAGCAGTGACCTCCATTCTGGAAGCACTATCATTAGCATCCAGAGCCATGCGGAACTGGTATTTAGCTGCTTCCACTCCATTCTTTGCAAGCTCCTCCAGGTCAGGTGCCAGTTGAGGAGGAGCCTTGCTGGTCAATTCTTGGACAGAGTCCCACAAGGAGTTCTGGTATCTTGAAACAGAGGCCATGTAAGAGGCTTGCCTTATACAGAGGGAAGCCCCACGGTACCCTTTCTTAGCTAGAGAATCTATTCTCCTGGAGTCCTTTCCAGGAGGATACAAAGCCAAGGGGATGCCTGCTTTCTCGCAGGCAGCAGCCTGAACTACCCCATCATGACTGCAGTGGCTAAATAAAAAGTCAGTGCCATTACCAGCCAGAGAGTACCTCCTGTCCACTTTTTTTTATCTACAAGATGCAGTGGCGGAGCTAGATTTGGGAGCGGGGGCATTCAGTTAATCGTGGGCTCCACAATGGGTACTAAACAGTGAATAAAGATGGTGGTGGGGCACCACTACTCACACTGGGGCAACCAGGAGGGGTGACCGCCCTCCCAGCCCCCTCTCTAGCTCCAATACTGACAAGAGGTACAGATGTTGGGGTGTGCAAGATTTTCATGGCCTGCCTTTTTAGTGACTTGGAAGCAGGCAAATCCATTATCTCAACATAATCCGGCTCTTCTTCCTCCTCTGAAGTTTCCTAAGCAGGCAGCTCGAAAGCCTCTGCTACCTTTTTTATAAAGGCATAGTGGGAAGCAGGGTCCCCAGAGGGATGAGGAGGGGACTCAGGGTCCAGGTGGTCTGGTGAGACCTCAGGTTCAATGGGCTCACCAAAATCTTCCTCATCTTTTCATTCCTGTTTATATAGATATGCAGGCTCAAATGAACCGTAGGGAAGTGAAGTACCCCGGGTTAGAACCATTACACGGTGCCCCGGTTCGCCTGAACTGGTCTGAAGAGATTGGATAATTCTAAAGGCTTTCACTATTTTCTCATCAGTTGGAACCGCAACCGCAAGCTTCTGCAGTTCCAAACTGGCTGTTTTTCTTTTCCTTTTCGCTGCAGGTGTTTCAAAGCCTGTATCTGCAGTTCTTTTTCCAGTGGAGGTATCGCCCTGGTCAGAGGGCACCCCCTCCGGTTCCACTGGTTTATCTTTGGTGGTGAAACCGGACTGACCTTCTGTATTGGTTGATTTCTCAGCCATTTTCTCCTGCAGTCTGTCAAGACACCTATCCAGCATAGACTGATGGAAATTCTTACAGATTTCGCAATCTGCCTGAAGGTGGTCAAACCCAAGGCAGACTACACAAACCAGATGCGGATCGGCCTTAGCAAAAGGTTCTCCACATTTGGTACAGTGTTGAAACCCAGTGGGACTGGTTCTTTTCTTGGGCTTCTGTGACATAACAAAGACCCCAAAAAAGTTTTTAACACTTATCCACAGTGGGCGGTTAGACCCGGATAAGAAGAAGATATTTGGTTAGCAGCCGAGGAAAGAAACGAGAAAAAAACACTTTTTTTTTTTTTTTTAACCAAAATCAATCAGTCCCAAAACAGATGCATACAAAGGAGATAGAAAATGTTACCTCACAAGATAAGAAAAAATCTTCTGTTTTTAACTCATCTCCGGGGTAGTTCAACTGGAAGGGCTAACTGCATTTGTCAGAATACAGTAAGACTTCCTGGGGTTTGAATAAATCAAATCCTATGCACAAAAAATGACTCTTTATAACAGTTTACAGTCTTAGTAACAGTCAATATGTCAAATAAGACAGTAATAGATAATTTGGTAGATTGGGGGAGATTGTTCCAAGGGTCACTCTGAAGATTGAATTTAAGGGACAAATGCCAGGTCTATTTAGGAAATATAGAATACCAAGGGCCTCCAGGTCCGCTCAAATCGGGCAAGTCGGCCCAGATAATGTGCAATACTCAGTTCCAAATAATAAATTTCATTAACTACATAATGCCATTGGAGTAATGTGGAGGAGTGTTTGAGTGCGCCAAAGGTGAGCAAGAGCCTTTTTTGCAGCCACTAGGTATATATATGTGTGTGTGTATATATATATATATATATATATATAGATAGATTATATATACATATACAGTATATAAATTATATATATATATATATATATATATATATATATATATATATATATATATATATATTATACTATATTATATTATATATATCTAAAACATGTTTCCTTCCGAGAGATGCCCCCATCATCTAGTACATATAAAAGAACCAGCTGAGGAGAAAGCTTCAATTCCACATTAATTAACTGTGCCAAAGTGGATTCTTATATTCTTCCAGTATGAGCAGAGGGCCAGACAGCTCCACAAAATATGAAGTAAATTGGCTCATAACTCCCCACAACACCACCAGCAGGTCCCATAGGACAGTGGAAGGTATAAGTTTATCTGGGGTATTAAAATAGCGTATGTGACATTTCCAAATGAATTCTCGCCAATATGAAGCCTGAGAGATCGTCATTGAGGGGGTACTAGCTTGCAACCACTTCTCATAAGAAATTTCTACCGAGAGCTCGTCATTCCAGTCTCAAAGACTTGAGTAGGCAGTCTCCAGCAAGATATCCCTCAGAGCCTTATATGTCGACCCTATCGAGTGTGGATAATTCACTCCCTTCATACCATCCATTAGTAATTTTAACAGTGAAGAGACTGGACTAGGGAGGGCCTTTCTGTGTCAAAAATGGTCTCGGTGAGAAAGCTGGTAGTTAGTCTGAAGGTGGGTAAGTGGGACAATCTCATGAGTCTAAAAATTGATCAATAAGACAAGCCCAGTAAATGCCATTGTTGAAACACAAGATCTACACAGGTTGGTAAAAAGTTCTGTTCAGACCGTAAAAGTCATACAAATTAGAAAATCAGGGATAGGGTAGGAGAGTTTCGTATCTTACACCAGATGTGGAGGGCATCACCTGTACCAAAGGTAAAAGAAAGTCCAGAGGGAACATAAGGGGTGCAAACAGTATAGAATGTACAGTATATCAAACAAGTCGTTCAATACAAATTCTATATATTTCCAGGTGGCATTATAAGTGGGGTTTAACCATAGCAGAACGGTTTTGAAAACAACTGTTCTATAATATTCTGCCAAGTTAGGTAGGTTTAAACCATCTCTATCCACCGGTAATTGTAATAGTGACCAGCGGACTCGAGGGTGATTTCCTGCCCATACAAATCTAGAAAATATTTTATTCCTGGATGTGTAAAAATATGAAGAGGGAGGCACTGGTAAGGTTTGAAATAAACAGAGTCTAGGAAACACTGTTAACCTCAAAGCATCTATTCTTGATGAAAAGGATAAATGTAGCTAGGCCCACCTACTCAGGTCTCCCTCAATAGCTTGAGTTAGGGGTTCACAATTTATCACTTCCAAATACAATAGGTTTTGGGGGGTAAATAAACTCAAAAGTATTTTATTTTAATGCAACGCCAACGGGAAGGGTATAACCTCTTCAGTCGCTGTGAAGGTGAAAAGTTTAAGGCCAACATTTCAGTTTTCTGCACATTATCTAACTTTCAGCAAGGCCTTTGACTCTGTGCCCCACAAAAAGGTTGATCAGGAAGTTGGTGGATCTCAGGGTTGGGGAAAAGATGGCCAGATGGGTGGAAAACTGACTGAGGGACAGAACCCAGAGGGTGGTTATGGGGCAGAGAAGAGTTATCTGGCACCAAAGAGGTAACCAGTGGGGTCCCGCAGGGCTCGGTGCTGGGGCTGGTGTTATTCAATGTCTTCATCAATGACATTGGAGATGGCATTAAGGGCAAAATGTCCCTATTCGTGGATGACACCAAGCTCTGTGGGAGAGTGGACACAACTAAAGGGATACAGGACCTACAGAAAGATCTGGAAAAGCTGAGGAGGTGGTCCGGGATCTTGCAGCTTGGCTTCAATGCCAAGAAATGCAAATATATGCATATTGGAGCCAAGAATCCCAGGACAGAGTATTACCTGGGTGGAGTATGAGTATCTGCATCAGAGGAGAAGGACCTGGGAGTGAGAATCACAGGTGACCTGAAGCACTCTACGCAGTGCAAGAAAGCAGAAGCAAAGGCAAACAAGATGCTGGGATGCATATCTATGGGGATCAGTAGTAGAAGAGATGAGGCTATACTGCCCTTGTACAGGTCACTGGTAAGGCCACATCTAGAGTATGGAGTTCAGTACTGGTGCCCACACCTCAAAAAGGACATTAACCTGCTGGAGGAGGTCCAGAGGAGGGCTACAAAGATGAGAGCTGGTCAGCAGGGTAAGGCATATGAGGAGAGATTGAGGGCACTGAACACGTACTCTCTGGAAGACAGGAGAGAGAGTGAGAGAGAGAGGGGATATGGTTGGGACCTTCAAGTACTTGAAAGGGATAAATAAGGTTGATAAGGAGAGTCTCTTTAAGCTGAGTGGCAGCCTTAACACGAGGAGGCATAGTCTTAAGCTGGAGGGTGGGAGGTTTAGGAGGGCAGTCAGGAAGCACTTCTTCACAGAGAGGGTGGTGGAAACTTGGAATGTGCTGCCGGGAAGAGGTCATCTCGTTGAAGACATTAGGCAGCTTTAAAAGATGCTGGGATGGGCATGGGGGAAGATAGGGAGAATGGGAGTAGTAGTAACACTGGCTCGAACTCAGTAGGTGTGACTTGAGTTGCTTTTTGAAGCCTCTCAGGGAAGTAAAGGACTGGATACAGGAAGGGAGCAAGTTCCATAGGGAGGAGATGGATGTGGAGAAGGACCGTGCTCTACCGGAGGTCCTAACTCTTGGATTGCATTCTGAGGACCTCAAGGATCGGCTACACAGCTTCGGTTGCAGCATATTTTTGACGCGGGGGAGGGGGGCTACTGTCCTACATTATTCTGAAAGCTAGGCACAGGGAGGTGTAGTTCAGTTTTCCTTCAAGTGCCGGACACCCAAGGGATCTCAGGACTAGACAATGGTGGTCATGGGACCAGGCTGAGCTGGCAAACCTGGCTATCCTGTGACAGAGGGACCTGACCATCTGTAGTTCTGTGCTCCTGAGCAAGTGTAGCATGGGGGCCCTGTGGAGAAGGGTTCTTTGAGCAATTCTAGTCCGGGATACTGTGGTGAGGAAGGGACTGAGCCGGTACATTAGGTCTACCTTTTGATTAATTGTTTTGGTTAGGTATCTAATGTGAGTTTTAAAAGAGACATCTTTTTCAAGGTGGACCACCAGGTACTTCATGGAGTTGACCACTTTGACCTTTTTTTTTTTTTAAATTCAAGTTTATTGCATATTTAAGCACTTTTACATATCTTTTAACAAGAAAGAGAATCAGTTCATCAAATACAGTTTCTGGTCCCCATTAGATAAGAGATAACACTCATTTCATCACATACTCTGTTATACAGTGGTTTTAGTTTCTTGCATCCTACTGCAACTTTATATTCCTCCCCAACTCTTCCCTTCATTAATCAGAACCAGACCTATTCTCTTCTTTTCCAATTATCCACCTGACCCTGATTATATCTCTCCTTTCACTTATTTTATGTATTGTCCTTGTCTTCCTTCGTGGTCCCATCGTAGTGTTCTATGTATGTAGGTTTCCATCTCCCTGTATCATAATCCAGGGTGTCCATCTACTTACGAATTTTGGTAACCAGAGATTGATTTTATGAGTCAATTCTTTCAGAGGTCTGGATTTCTTGGACAGCGTGCAACCCATTGTTGGAAGGTGGTGGTGTGGTGGGGGGGGTCGTGCAGACCATTTTCTTGTGACTGCTTTATGTGCCTGCCAGCAGTATGTTCAGTCTCTCCAGCATACTGGTAAGCATTTCTTGTCCCATTCGTTTTTCACAATTGGGGTGATAAAGAACCTCATTCTAATCTTCCACTCAAATTCCCTCCATAAGGGTGAGTATGTGGTCTTTTGTATTTGTCCATAGCTAATCTCCCACTCTCTGTCAGTAATTGGTCCTTCTAATTACCTCTGCCATTTTATTTGAGTTTTTGTAGCCTGGTTGCCCACTCTATCCCTCAGTGCCCTATATAAAACTGAGACTTGCCCTTTTTGTCTCCTTCAGTGCATCACGTCCTCCATCTCCCTTTGCAGTAATGTTGTGGTATGTGTCGGATCTTTAGTTCCCTGAAAAGTCTGTATGTATGTTCTAACTTGAAGGTATCTATAGTGATCTATCTGTCTAAGATTGTATTTATCTTGGAGTCTTGCAAATTCCATTACTTGTGTCCCTTCTAAGAACTGACCCAGGGCATACAAGCCCAGTCTTTCCCATCTTCGAAATGTGAGGTCTTGTGTCGTGGGGTGGAAGTCTCTGTCCCAGGCAAACCATCTCATAGACCACATCTCTCCAGCTAATTTATGCTTTAACCACAGTCTCTTTAATGCCCATAAGGTATTTCTTACAGTAAAAACTAATCTTGTAAAATCTGAACTTAGGGTGTCTGGCATTGTTAATTGTGCTCCTAGGGGGGTTCCCTCTGTGGAGACTATCTCTATTACTTTCCATCGGGCGGTATATTCCCGTGTAAGCCATAGCAGGGTCCATCTTAATTGGGTTACTAAGTAATAATCCTCTAGGTTGGGAACCTGTCTCTCCCCCAACCCCTTGCTAGACTGTAGAATTAACATTTTAACTCTCGGTCTCTTGTTCCAGATAAATTTAGAGATCATACTTTGCCATATTTGAAATTGGTTGTGGTGGATTCTTACTGGTAGACATTGAAATAAGTAAAGAAAACGAGGAAGCAGGGTCATGGTCACTGCCTGAATTTTCGAGTACAGTGGCAGGTTTAATCGTTTCCAGGACTGTATATCTTGTTGAGTTTGTTTTATCAGGGGATCAAAATTAACTGAATGGAGATTCGCTAGGTGATTTGGGCTCCAAGATATCTTATTTTATAGGCATTCCAATTTAAGGGAAGTAGTAGTTTTACCTCAGGTGAGGGGTTATAGTTAAATTTAAGCACCTCAGTCATCTGTCTGTTAAGGGAGTATCCGGAGTATTGGCCAGATTTGTCCAGGACAGTCCACAGCCAGTGGATGGACCTGTCTGGGTTGGTTAAATACAGAAGTACGTCATCCGCATACAGAGATATGTTATGTTCCTCCCCTCCTATCATTGCCCCCCTTATCTGTGGGTCTTGTCTCACAGCTCGAGCCAAGGGTTCAATATATATATATATATATAGCAAACAGCAAGGGTGATAGTGGGCAACCCTGTCTGGTGCCCCTACTGAGGTCAAACCTCTGTGATAGTCCCCTGTTCACTCTTACGTATGCCTGTGGGTTGGCGTAGAGAGCCTTGATGGTGCCCATTAAAAAAAAAAAAAAAAAAAAATCAGGAAATGCCATTTTTTCTAAAACTGTAAACGAAAAATTCCACCCCACCTTACTGAACGCTTTTTCAGCATCCAGACTCATTATGCATGTGGGGATGTGATTCTTATTCACTGTATCTATGATGCTGATGGTATGTCTAACCCCCTATGGGGCCTGTCTGGTTGCTGTGAAGCCTGTTTGGTCTGGGTGAATCTGTTCTGTCAGAATGGGGCTGAGTCTGGACGCAATTATTGCCGTGAATATTTTATAGTCTATGTTTAGGAGGGATATCGGTCTTTACGAGGCATATTTCTTCAAAACTTTTCCCTCTTTAGGAATCAGTGAATTGGTGGTGTAATTCCAAGAGGGTGGGACTCTGGCTCCCTCTCGCCACACCTGATTGTGGGTATTTTTAAGTAAGGGTGTAATTTCGGTAATGAGGGTTTTATATAGTTCAGAACTGAACCCATCAGGGCCTGGACACTTGCCCACTTTAAAATTTTTAATGATCCTAATTATCTCGGCCTGTGAAATTGGGGCTACTAGTCCAAGTCGCTGATGCTCTGGGTTGCTCTTGTACCTGGTATAACTGTTTATAATAAGTCGCTTCAACCTTTGTTTGATCAGAGAGGCAAAGTAAATGTATTGCAGAGCAGTCCAAGCCAAGATTCCCTGGCCCAAACAATACAGCTTTAGTTTTTTTTTCCCATTGAAAATGAGTTTATTTGAGTGGAGCCAGCTGTCAAGAGAGAGGAGGTCTTTGCCTAGTTGCTCATTCAGGTTAGCGGAGTTTGGGGCGGTTCTATAGAGTGCTGCATCGTCGGCATATAGAGTGACGTTCCCTCAAGAACCATAATGTTCTCCTCCTTCATCAGCTTTTGGTTATTTGTCTGATGTACAGGCTGGTTGCCTTTACTATGCTCTCTTAATCTGCCCCCCAAATCTCCCCTGCCAGGTCTTCTCGAAGGCATTCTCCCATCTTTGTAAAGTCAGCCCTTCTGGAATCCAGGACCCTCACCCTTGTGTGGCTGGATTCCACTGTTGTTCTAATATGAAACCACATTTTGCAATGGTCACTGGTCCCGAGATGACTTCCCACTCTGATGTTTGCAACACTGTCCCCATTCCAAAGTACCAGGTCCAGTTTTGACCCACCCTGAGTGGGTTCACTGACCAGCTGCCTGAGGAATGCCTAATGCAGGAAGTCAAAGATGTCTCCGATTCTAGCTGATGCTGCAGCAGGTAGGCTCCACTCTTCATCTGGCTTATTAAAGTCTCCCACCAGCACCAGCTCCCCCTTCTTAGCCATTTTGCCTACGTCTTCCAACATTTCTTTGTCTACGTCCTCTCCCTGTGTCAGAGGAGTGTATACCACTCCTATATGAATGATGGCTCTGTTTCCTGACTCAGGATTGACCTACAACACCTCAACCCCACCCCCAAATTTCCTGAACCTCTGTCGCCTTGGTGTTTTCCTTAACATAAAGCACTACTCCCTCACCTTTCCTTCCTACTCCATCTCATCTAATTATCACGTAGCCAGGTATTACCATTTCCCAGTCATGGCTGTCAGTGCACCATGTTTTGGTGATGGCCACAATACCCAGGTCTGCCTCAGCCATGGTGGTCTCCAGGTATGGTATCTTATTTCCCAGACATCTTGCACTAGCACACATGGCTGTGCAGACTTTGTTAGTCCTACTCTGGGTCCATTCCCACATTTTCTAGCTGTTCTCCCTTCCTTTCCTTTTTATATTGCCTACTTCTCTTCCCCCATTCCTCCCATGCTGATCCCCTGCTACCTTGGCTGTCTTTAATTCATGTGGCAATTTTTTCCATTAGGATTTCTCTAACCTCCATCACAGCCTGTGGGTGGGGGGCAGTTTTTGACACCCCTTTGCCTCCGCCCACCCCCCCGGCTAGTTTAAATGTCAGAGGTAACCCTTAAACAGTCCACCGAGTACTGCTGTTCCCTTCCCGAATGGATGCAGGCCACCCCGCATAAGCTCAGATTCCTCGGTGGAGCCCCAGTCCCCAATGTAGCCATACCCCTCCTCTCTGCACCATTCCTTCAACCATGCGCTGAAGGCCTTAGTGTGGAGCTCCCTCTCCTGCTCCCTGCTGTAGACAGGCAGTACTTCCATAAAGGCTACAGTGCATGCTACCTACCTACGACCCTTCCCCCAGCTCCCTAAACTGCCCCTTTCAGAGCTAGGTCATTCGTCCCCAGGTGGACAATGACATTCTGCTCCCCCTTCCTTCATATACCCCTCGCGATCCACTGGATACGCTTTCCATTCCTCTAAGCTGATGCACCAGGCAGGTTTAACTCCTTTCTACTCCTTCTTGCCCACCTATATCTCCCTGACTGTAGAGTCCCCCACTAGAAGTTGCATCCTCCTTCTCTTATCCAGATGGTGGCTGGGGGGCCATGTAATGCAGCAGGCATGAGCAGCAAGCGAGCTCCATAGGCCTGCTCCCACTTTTCCAGTTTTCTAGTGCCTCCTCGTAGCTGGAGCATGCAGCTGGCCCACGCACGTGACGGCATGCACGCACCACAGAATCCTACAGATACCCCCGCCATACTGCTCTGTCCTGCCCTAACACCAGGCCTCCACCTGGTGGCAGTCGTATGACAGCGCCAGCAGTCCTCCCTCCCAAGGAGAGGAGAGCAGTCCAGCAGATGTTCAATCCTCTCACCCCCCCCCCACCCCAATCATCCTCGGTAACCCAAAACCACTCCCGATCTCGGGCTGCCAGCGTGGTGGGCAGTAGCACTACCACTGGGCCAGCCAGAAGGATTATTTCTTTTGACTCATTTGCATTCATTCAAGCTTGATCCCTCAATAAAGAAGGGTAAGAAAATACAAGGGATCCATGGGGTTTGTCTTTAGGCAGTAGAGGATGCAGCACAGAGACTCCTGCTGTAGCAGTGCCACCTACAGCAGTAAGGTGTCATGGCACAGGTGCTGTGGGGTCATCATACACCTAAGGGAGTGAGCGTAAGCATTCCATAACACAAGAGAGGTAGGGGAAATTGGGACAAGTGAAAAAGGCTGCCAAGTATCTCCAGTCTTGGCCTCAGGCCCCCTCACCCCTCTCTTACAGGACCCAATACACCTCAACATCCCCCGCTCACTGCCCAAAGGAGTGAGGGGACAGGGCCATGGATGAGGAAGCAAGTTAGAAAACTAAGCACTGTCTGTTGCTAAAACTGGGAAACATTCCAAACTGTTGTCTAGGAACTAGCAGGCTCAGACAGAACTAAAAATGAATAAGTAAATCAACTGTCACCCATATGTCTGGCATTTTGGCGTCTTAGCACCTGTTAGCTTATTTCAGTTCAGTCAGTGTGTTCAGAGTCCGAGGCTTCAGACAGGTAAAATGGGGACAGGACTGTCTCCCATCAGTTGTGTAAACATGTCACCTGAAAGCAGAGGATGAGTCTGAAAACTGCAGCTGTGACCAGAGTTTAAGCCTTATGCATCTTTGCACAAAAAATGATAGGAAAATTAAAAAGGATGTAAACAGCTTACATTCTGTCCGTGCTCTTCTTTGGAGCAGGAAGGGAGCCTTCCACACTGGTGCAAAATGAAGCACTCTTGGCTGTCAACAGTACAGGCAGGCAGTCTGTCAGACAGTAAGGCTGGGGGTGGTATATACCCCCCTTATAAAATGGGTCAAGATGGCCATCACAAATACTGCTTTTTGACTGGATGAGCCAGTTTACCTGTTGTGCCCACGTGTACTCTCAAATGCACTGTGCTGCATTTCCTGAACCCAAACTTTTAATGCCAGGCTATTTTATAAGACAACAACACACTCCAGACTGTTGTGGTCACTGAGAGATGCAGGCACTCCTCTGATGTGTGTACTGAAGAGCACCCGGCCTGCTGCCTTGCATGTCAGCACACACAGGAGTTTTTACCACTCTTACCAAATGCACAGTCTGTCATGTGTTCTAGCCCACATAAAGCACACACTGTGATTAGGCTGCTCAGCTCTGGCAGTTATTGCAGTAAACTGCAGACATTTAAACTGCAAAATCCATCAGTCTATTTCCCAGCATCAAATGGCTACTCTAGTAGAAACTGTTAACAGGACTCTAAGAGACCACAATTCCAGCACCTCCTGCTCACAGTGACTTGTAATACAGCAAGTGAAACCACGTGCAACCGGGACCAGTAGTCATTTGAACTCTAACATCATGGGTGAATGTGGCGGAGCTGACCAACCCTTGTAGCTACAGCCGTTCACTGAGGCAGACAGCTCATCTTAGCCAGAGATGTCCAGGTTGCCATCCACCATGACTTGACTGGTGGGTGTTGAAGAATGTGACCAGATTCTTGCCATTCTCTATTGCACATCTTGTCAGCAATGTGGTGAACATTTCCCTCTAGCCCCCAGTGAAGTTAGCTAGAGTCAGGTACTATCAGGTTTGCTTGGCTTGGGCCAGTACTGGACACCTGGCTGCATCTAATCAGGGACAGGGGATAGGTTTGGTGAGCTGTTCAGGAGTTCTGTAGTCTAAAAACAGTCTTGTCAAACATATTTTAATGAGCCAATGAGACACTCCACCATCCAGTTTGACTTTTTGAGGTAGGTAGCTCAGTTGGTTGATTGATACTTTTCGTTATTAAGCGCCATCTTTATGTTATCTTGTGCGCATGCACAAGTAACATCTTGTGGTAGTAGCACATTCAGAGGTGTGTCAGTGTTGTGGTGAATGCAGGGAACACTTTAGTGGGTGTGTCCCTCAGCCACCAATTAGCGAGCATGTTGGCGATGACAGTAGTTTCAGAGAGAGCCACATAGCTGAAAGAAATCTGCTGCTTCAATGAGGTACAGTTTCCTCACTGGAGCGTCAGATGACAAGCCTCCGTCCGTTATGTGCCTTTCCTGGTGAAACATTCCAATAAATATGGCGACTCCTGCCGCCCGCCACACACAATCCCCACAAAGTTGACATCGGGGGTGGCCAGTCCCCATGTTGGCATGCCCCCCCCCCCAGTTCAATCTGTTTGCCAATGGGGCCCAACTCGTCGGCATAATGTCCCCCCCTCCCACATACTTTCTTTGCCGACGGGTCCAATCCCCTGCTGGTAACGCGTCTCCCCCCAAACTCATAGTATACTGGGAGCCCATCCCAGCGTGCCCGAAATCATTTTTTTTTTTTTTTACCTGTAAATAAAGAGAACAGTCCTCCGAAGTCTGGTTTCTTTCTTTTTACCTGTGAAGAAAAATTAAAAAAAAAAAAAAAGTCCCTCGTCGCCCTGCTTTGCCCGCTCCAACCCTCTGTGAACCCCACCTCCCCACACACACCCTCACCCCACACTTACCTCTGGAGGGCCGGCACTGCAATCTTCCGTGGAGCGTGAACAGGTCTGCACTCTTCAAAAGCCGACTGGGAACTGAATAAAATGCAGTAAGCTTCATAATGGCAGGCAATTGGGGTTCAACTTAGGTGGATATAGCAGCCATTTTTGGGAATTGTGCTACCAAGCTTTCAACATTGGGTTTTTGGGACCCCAACTCATGAACACATGCACTGTGATCTCGTTACTTGGTTCAGAAAGGTGATTTCACGGTCATTGCGCAGAATCACTTTTCAGGACAGATTAACGAAACAACAGTGCCACTGTTCATAAAGTGGGGTCCCAAAAAGCCCATGCTGCAAATTTGGTGAAAAAATTCCAAAACTTGACTGTTACAAGCGTGCACTGCACAGTTTCCATGCACGCTCATAACTTCAACAATTTTTTATATTTTCACTCCAAATTTTCAACACCTCCTTATGAACAGTACAGCTGTCATTTTTCACATCCTGCCCGAAATGTGTTTTCGCACCTGTGGCACACAATGGCGCGGTCGCTGTGGGAAATCAACTTTCAGAACAGATTAACAAAATCACAGTGCCACTGTTCATGAGGAGAGGTCCCAAAACGCCTATATTGAAAATGTGGTTAAAAAAATCCCAAATATAATTGGATTATGGGTGTGCGTTGTGCAGTTTCTATGCATGTTTGTGACTTCACCAATTTTTCATATTTTCACTCCACATTTTCAACATTGCCATTTTTTTTTTTTTTTTTTTTTTTAAACACCTCCTCATGAGCAGTACAGTTGTCATTTTTTACATCCTGCCCGAAATGTGTTTTCGCACCTGTGGCGCCAAATGGAGCAGTCAATGTACAAAATCACCTTTTGGCAAACGAACTGATAGTGCCACTCTTCATGAGGTGTGGTCACAAAAACCCATATTGAAAAATACCAAACGTGCGTGATGCTAGGGTTTCCAACCATTACGCCCCACCCTGTAGAGACTGACAGGTGTCAGGGGTGTGACTTGGGATCGTCGGCTGCAATGCCCACGCCATTCCACCCCCCACACTGCAGCCAGTGACAGGCATTGAGGTGTGCCTTGGGAGTCTTCAGCCCCAAAGTTCACCCCATTCTCCTATACTGCACCCATCTCAGCGTATTTCTTTATGGAAAGGGGTGAGCGTAAGGCCCAAAGACCCCAAGGCACATCGCGACACTTGTCAGTGTCTGCAGGGTAAGGTGAGGTAAAATAGCGTAAGCGTTATGGCTGATGACCCAAAGGCACACCCAAACGCCCGTCAGTCTCTGCAGGGTGGTGGTGGGGTTGGCATCAGTTCAGTACTTCATTGCCATTTCTATTATGTATCTCTCTAACTCCTGCACTACCAGTGCCAATGCCAGCAAGACAACATTAGACATTGACAAATGCTTGTTAATACAGCAAGCTAAACACTGCAGGAAAAGGTCCAAGCCCAACTCCTGGACCCATGACGATGGAGTCTCAGACTCCAAGGGGAATAGAGGGGAAGGGCGAGAGAAGCCAATCTCGCTGCCTGAGCACCTCCTGTGGTCAAGGGCGCAACACTGCAGGCCACCATGAGACAGCCCCCTCCTTCAGGACGGACATAATGTGACAAACTGGACAGGTGGGAGGGCCTCACATGGGGGGAAAAAATCCCATGCTGCCACCAATGAAGGCTTGCTTAGGCACCTATGTCACAGGGCCCTCCTGCCCCCCAATCCCCATCCAAGTGAACATACCTGCCTCCTGGGCTATCTCTGCCATGGGAGGAGGGGGTGGGAATTCCACAGGGTGCTTAGATGGGAACAATGATCTGGTCGAAGACCAGGCGACCTAGAGCCATTGTCCAGACAGACAGCCAATGGAGACATGGGCTGAACAGTAGCTGCAGAAAAGATAAACCGGGAAGGGGGTTGTAAATTAAGAAAACACAGTTAAAAGACACTGGATAATATTTCAAGAAACTAGAACGCAGGTAAGAAGGATCTATTGTGCCTTGATGAGGTGTTGGATGGCTGCATGTATCAAGTCATCTCTTTCCTCTCATCGGCTACCTGAGCAGTACAGTCTGCATCCTCATGGCCAGGGATGCCAACAAGACCAACAATCCAATGTAGGGTGACTGGGCAGTTTCAGCTGCTCAGTTCAATTACTGCAGGTCACATGTCACACCCCAAGCCAGTGAGGAACTTTAGTACAATCCGTGAGCAAACAGGAAGTGGCCTCTCAGTACAGGAAATCCCTCCCCAGTTCAGAGCAGTGGCGGTAGCAGTATGAAAGTTCATACGGAACAGTAAGCAGACTAGACATCCAACTACCCACAGCTCTTGGGGCTTCCTGTACAGTAACACAAGCAAGCCTTCAGAGATTGCTGAGTCACATAATAAATATGGTTATTAGTGTTTCAATTTATAACAGAGATTACATAAATCCCATTAGAATGCCACCATTCAAGTACCTCTCTACTGTGGGAAGGCAGAGTGAATGCAGGCAATCCTCCCATCTGCCGATTCCCTCCCCGGCCCAGGTACCTGTAATAATGTACTACAATATTGTCCAAATTTCCAGACTTTCTACTAGCCCATCTATGCTGCGTGGTTTGTCATCCGCCACTGTTTCCAAGTAGTTACGTTATTCCAATTTGCAAAGGTGCAGAAGACAAGCTAGCTGTTGCAGTTCGCAATGGTTCAAAAGAGAAGGCTCCTAGTGAAAATGCTATCAGGGCAGCTTAAGTGCTTGGAAACATTGGTGGAAGCGCACCATTCAGCACAGGTAGGCTGGGATAAACCCTGCAAATGTCCAGAAGGACAGAGTGGAGGCGGTCCGGAGGAGGGCAACTCAAATCAGGAAGAGTCTGCAACAGAAGCCCTATGAGGAGAGACTAAAGGACTGTAGTATGTATACCATGGAAGAGGGGATATGACAGAGACCTTTAAATACTTCTCGGGAGTAAATAAGGTACAGGAGGGAAGTATTTTGATAAGAAAAAGGAGCTCAAGAACATGGGGATATGCTAAGAAGCTGGAGGGGGGTAGATTCAGGAGAGATGTAAGGAAGTATTTCTGTCACAGAAAGGGTGGTGGATTCCTGGAACAGCCTTCCAGCAGAAGTGAAGGGGGCAAAAAACAGTGGTGGGATTCAAGACTGCATGGGGTAAGCATAAGGGAATCTTAGTGGAAAGGAAAGGGAGGAGGGAAACAGAGGGAGATCAAGTAGGGTCTGTGGCGTGCTGTCAGCAGGGAAAAATGGGCAGACGTTGGGGGCAAGTGATCCTTATCTGCCCTCAAATTCTATGTTCTATGTTTCTAAATTTGGGCATTACTGCAGCACATTACTAGACCTGGGCAGTGGAGGGATCGATAGATGGGAGGAGGGAGGAGGGATAGGTAGGATGATGGGGATCCAAATATAGTGATTGGTGGGTGAAAAACATTCACGCCAAATTAATTTTGGACACCCTGTTGTTTCAGGAAACAGTACAGTAACACCGCCACAGCTGGGGTCTCAATGAGAACAGTTGTGTACACAATGAATGAGAAGAACTGAATTATTCATTGATCTCATGTGACTAGGCAAAACATCACCATCTGATACATCTTTTGGGAAAGTGTCAGCACTAAAATTTAGAAGGATGCTTATCAGATATTCCTGGGGTCTTTGTTTTTCTAAGAGCTACTCTAAACAGCTAGTCTACTTTCTTTTGGTATCAATCACAGACGGTGGTAATCCAGTATACAGTGCTGTTCCCCCAGAGCAAGTGCAGCAATAAAAATGTCAGATTCCCACATGACAAAAAGGATTAAAGCGAACAGTCAACCATAAGCGGGCCACACCCAAGTGTGGGGCTGCTTCCAATCTGCATTCTTTTGTGCAAACAAAATAAACATTTTTTTTTTTTTACATACTCATTTTATACATGCTATAACACAGTCCAGTGTTCTACAGAGTTGGCTTCTATTCACAAAACGCACTTCAAGTGCAATTTTTAAAGCAATCGGTGGAAGCACTGTGCGCAACGTACCTGGTTGTGCAGTTTACAAACATAACCCTGTCATGATTTATTGCTTACAAAAGCATTTCAAGTAAGTAAACAAGCAATAGTACCATTTAAACAGAGCTTTTTTTTCAGTATTACTATAACTTGGGCTGCCAGTCACCTCCACAGATTTCTGATCTGGGCATTTTCCTAACATTTTCAAACTGGTGTCTCTTTTGCCTGTAGGAATTTTCAGGTCACTGCCCAAGTAGAACGTGCCATGATATACTATGGTCAGCAGAAATGCACTGGCCCAACCGTCATTATCCCGACCCTGGGGCGCCCAAAATATGGCTGCCCGACATCGGGATTTTGCCTCGAGGGAGTGATTTGGTGAGCTTTGCCCCCCGTAGTTAAGGGTTCTCACTCGGGGGGGCCCAAATCCTGATGTCGGGCAACCATGTTACAGGCGCCTGGGGTCGGGATATTGCCGGTTGGTCCGATGCAATTCGGCTGATCGGAAGTATCCCATGTGCCCAGAACCAGCTACATGGATACTGCACAATCTCTCTTTCAGTGATCAGCCAGTACGGCTGGCACTACCTACTGGGGCCTTTGGCACTCTCTAAATGAACAGATCATAGAATGCCAACTCCTGCTACCATAACATCCATCCACCAACCACAAATGCTCTTCCCGGATCTTTCTTTGGCACATCCATACCTCAGAGGATGCAACAAATTTTGTCAAACATCATTTCTGAGTACACTGTATGAATACTTTCCGTGCAATTCTGTAATCAGACCTCACTGCTCCACCACACTATTCTATGCAGACAAGCTGTGTCACCTGAACAGAACAACATTTTTTATTTCCCATTTGTTTTACAAGGGGAAAGCACCATTCATTTACCAGGAGGTCCTGGACAGCGCAAACAACGCCAAAATAAACCGAGTGCACATTTAGAATGGATATGACATATTTAGCTGCATGTCAATTTTGCAGAAAACAGGGCAGTCAAAATGCAAATCAAATTCACTACACCTAACCCGTGACAGCACAGCACTAAGACAGCCATGCAATCAAGGTGGCCAAGGTTCCCTGTCCTCTGGCTCTGGCACTGCAGCACCACTAGCTTTCTTTGATATTTTTGTACTCCTGATCAAACATAATGCATTATGTGGTTCAGTGTTGCAGAGAAATCCATATACTTCCAGATCCTGGCAGGATGGTCTGCATCTGTCCAGGAAGGGAACAAGTCTTTTGAGCAATCGGTTTAAATGCTTCATTGGCAAGCTTTTAAACTAGTCAAGGGGGGAGGCACTGATGAGCAGCAGGAAAATCCCAGCCTCTCCCTACAAAACAGGGTACTAAATGAGAAAAAGACCAAGGTAGAAAGGTCAGTGGGGGATGCTGCAACAGAAAGTAAAGCCATCAAAAATGGAGAGCAATGAGTACCAATGCACGTAGTCTGAGTAACAAGCTTCCTGAATTAGTGGCCTTGATGGAGGAGGAACATCTGGATATCGTGGCAGTCACAGAAACATGGTTTGCACAAAACCATGACTGGGACATAAACATACCAGGATACACTATCTACAGGAGGGACAGGGAGGGTAAAAGAGGAGGAGAAGTAGCTCTTTCATAAGGGAAGGAATCAAAGTAACAGAACAAAAGAGAAAACAGGGAGGAGAAGAAGCACTGTGGGTAAATTTGGAGACCAGCAATGGCACCACAATCCGCACAGGGGTTGTATACAGACCCCCTTCTCAGGGGGAGGAAATGGACAAGGAAATGATAGAAAGTATACTTAGTATGGCAAAAAAAGGGAGATATTGCTGATGGGTGATCTGAATATGCCAGATGTTAACTGGAGTGCAGTTGCACAGCCACTCAAGAGTGGATTCTAGATGCCCTACAGGGGCATGCCTTAGACAACTAGTATTGGAGCCCACCCAGAGGGAGCAATCTTAGACCTGGTTCTCTCAAATGGAGATGAAGAGAGGATCACAGATGTAAGTGGGTAGCCATCTGGGAACTAGCAACCATCGAACAGTATGGTTCACAAAAACACAGCAATAGAGTCAAGCCATACAAAGGCAAAGGTACTGGACTTTAGGAGGGCTGACTTTGCCAAAATGGTAAGTGCTAAGGAATGCACTAGCACATGGGCAGGAAGGAGGGTGGAAGAACAATGGGGAATAATAAAACTGCCATCACAGAGGCAACAAGCCTTTGTGTGAAGCAAATAAACAAAACTAAACGATGTAAGAAACCACTATGGTTCTCAAAGGAAGTGGCAGTGAAGGTTCAAGAGAAAGAAAGCTTTCAGGAAGTACAAGGAATCGTAGAAGGAGCAGGACAGAGAACTGTATCAGTTAAAGCAAAGGAAGCTGGGAAGGCAGTCAGAACAGCAAAGGCCCAAACCGAGGAAAAAGACAGCCAACTCAGTTAAGAAGGATAAAACCTTTTATAGGTACATCAGGGAGCGAAGGAAGACCAAGGGAGGGATAGTGAGGCTTAATAAAGGGGGGTGGGGTGGGCAGAGGGAGACTGTGAAAAGGCAGAGATACTAAACAAATATTTTTGCTCAGTATTTACAAAGGAAGGGGGGTACCTAGAACAAACAGTAGAAACACACTGGATACAGAAGTTGATACCAGCCCATTTACAGAAGAAAAGGTTCTGAAAGAACTCTTAAAACTGAAGGTGGACAAAGCAATGGGGCCTGATGGGATTCATCCCAGAATTCTAAAAGAACTAAGGGAAGAATTAGTGACACCACTGACTACCCTGTTTAACAAATCATGGAGGATGGGTGGTACCCGAGGACTGGAGGAGGGCAGATGTGATTCCCTTCACAAAAGTGGGAGCAAGGCAGAAGCAGGAAACTACAGACCTGTTAGTTTAACCTCAGTGGTAGGGAAAATGATGGAATCACTTCTGAAGGAAAGAACTGTCAAGTATCTAGAGGCCAGAGGGGCACAGGACCCAAGGCAGCATGGATTCACAGCAGGAAGGTCATGCCAGACAAATCTGATAGATTTATTTGACTGGGTGACCAAAGTAGTAGATCAGGGAGGGGCTGTGGACATGGCCTACCTAGACTTTAGCAAGGCATTTGACACAGTCCCACACAAAAGATTAATATACAAGTTAGCTAGCCTGGGAGTGGGTCCCAAGATGACAGCCTGGGTAAAAAATTGGCTGGAAAATAGGACACAGAGAGTAATAGTAAATGGAGTCCACTCTGATGAAAGGGGGGTTACTAGTGGGGTACCGCAGGGTTCAGTATTAGACCGGTCCTCTCTCAATGTCTTTATGTTTACATTGCAGAGGGACTGAAGGAAAAGTATGTCTCTTTGCAGATGACACAAAGATCTGCAACAGAGTTGATGTACAAGGGGGTGGAAAGGATGAAAAGGACTTGGCAAGGTTAGAAGAATGGTCAAATGTATGGCAGCTTAGATTCAATGCTAAGAAGTGCAAGGTAATGCACCTGGGAAACAAAAACCCAGGGGAAGAGTACACAATGGGGGTGAGATACTAACAACAACAAAAATGGAAAGGGACCTGGGGGTAGTCATATCAGATGACCTAAAGGTGGGCAAGCAATATGAGAGGGCAGCAATGAGGGCTGGGGGGATATTGGGATGCATAGGGAGAGGCATCACCAGTAGAAAACAGGAAGTTATTATCCCTCTGTACAGACAGCTGGTCAGACCCCATCTGGAGTACTGCGTGCAGTTCTGGAGACCCAGTCTTCGCAAAGACATAGACAGGATGGAAGCTGTCCAGAGGAGGGCAACTAAAATGGTGCAGGGTCTGCACCAGGAGACATATGAAGAGAGACTAAAGAAGCTTAATATGTATAGCCTCGAGGAAAGGAGGGAGAGGGGGGACATGATAGAAACTTTCAAGTACCTCAAGGGAATCAACAAAGTCCAAGAGGGTAGCATCTTTCAAAAAAAGAGGTGTGCAAGAAATACAGGTTACTCACCTGTAACAGGAGTTCTAGGAATGGTATATGTTGTTCATCCACACTCATTGGCAGTATCCTTGCCGCTTTAAATCTTGCCGGAAGGTCTTCAAGCTTGCTCCTCCCACCCACCCGGGTGGTATAACTCTCGGCTCCGCCCCATGACGCCAGATCTGGCCCGCTGGAAGCTCAGGTTGTGTCAGCCGGGAGGTCGGTGGGTCGGTGGATGAACAACATATACCATTCCTAGAACTCCTGTTACAGGTGAGTAACCTGTATTTCTGGACATGGATATGTTGTTCATCCACACTCATTAGCAGACTCCTAGCAG
Source organism: Neoceratodus forsteri (assembly GCA_016271365.2). Classification (NCBI taxonomy): domain Eukaryota; kingdom Metazoa; phylum Chordata; order Ceratodontiformes; family Ceratodontidae; genus Neoceratodus; species Neoceratodus forsteri. Next base: position 149,040,231 of record CM028131.1, on the reverse strand, counting down.
TTCTCCCGAGGAGGGAGGCAAGACGACACCCCACATATACTTACTTGGGAAAGAGAGACTGAGAACCGAGGCCCCAAAACCAGCATCCCGGCGTGACTCAAGGTCGATGTGGTAGTGGGTAATGAAGGTGTTTGCTGACTTCCAGGCAGCAGCCCTGCAGATTTCCTGGATAGGGACGTCCCTGGAAGCAGCCACCGTTGCAGCAGTATGGCGGGTAGATGAGCTCTTATCCTCTGGGAGGCTCCATGCCCGCTAACTTATAGCAGAGATCTATGCAGGAGGTTACCCACCTGCTTATCGTCCGCTGGGCTGCAGGTCTGCCAGATGCGGCTTCAGCGTGAGGTGACAAACAGCTGGCGAACCTCTCTCGAACTTCAGCCGTGCGCCCTTATAATAAGCGAGCGCCTTCTAGGATCACAGTATGGGAGCCTATATTCGCCTCCGAGTGTGACTGGGGTAGAACACCGCAGAGTCAACACTGGTTAAGGTGAAACTCCACACCACCTTCGAAGGAATTTCGGTGGGGCGAGGACAACCTTGTCCCTGTGGAAGACCAGGTAAGGAGACTCGATGGAAAGCGCCTGGAGCTCTCCCATCCTTCTGGCTGACGTGATAGCCACCAAGAAGGCGGTCTTCCACGACAGGTGAGAGAGAGACACACCTGCATAGGTTCGAAATGGCTTGCCCATGAGCTTTGGCCAGTACCAGCAGTAGATCCCACGGAGGTGGGGTTCTCATGACTGGAGGGAATGTGATCAAGGCCTTGAAAAGCGCCAGATCCACCTTCTCCTAGTGCCATCGACTGCTTTCCCGGCCCGCGCCTGTAAGCAGAGATGGCTGCCAGGTGCACCCTTAGGTGTCACGACCTAAGCCCTTGACTAGAAAGGGACCATAAATAGTCCAAGATGCTTGCCGATGAACAGGAGGAAGGGTCCAAGCCCTTGTTCTGACACCAAATGGAAAACCTTTCCATTTGAAGGCATAGCATTTTCTGGTCGATCTCACGGGACGCCTCAACTACATTGAGGACCTCGCCGGAAAGACCCAAAGCCTGAACTCTAGCCGCCAGGAACCAGGCCGTCAGGTGCAGGGATTGAAGGTCCGGATGGAACACCTTCCCTGATTGACTGAGAGCAGGTCCGGGCGAGCTGGAAGCTGCCATGGAGTCCTGGAGCTGAGACTGAGGAGATCTGGTATCAGAACTGGCGAGGCCAGTCTGGGGCTATCAGAATCACCTGCGCCTTGTCCCTCCTCGCCTTGAGAAGCACCTTGTGGATCAAGGGAAATGGGGAAAGGCGTAAAGAGGCCCGGGGTCCATTGCTCGAGAAGGCATCCCTGCAGCAGCCCTGCTGAGGGGGCGGCATGGAACAGACTCAGCTTCGCTGCTCCATGGAGGCAAACAGGTCCACCTGAGGTGTGCCCCAAAGGGAGAACAGATGCTGTACTACCTCCGCAGGAGAGACCACTGTGGATGCAGCCCCTATCCGGCTCAGGGCATCGGCCAGGGTGTTGGAGGCTCCTGCCACGTGAATGGCTAGGAGATCCGCCAGGCGGCGCGCACGAGCGACCAAATGCGGAGAGCCTTGCATAGAAGCATGGAGCGCGCCCCGCCCTGGCGGTTTAGATAGTACATGGTCGTGGTATTGTCCGCCTGACTCGGACCACTTGACCCCGGAGGAACGGAGCAAAGGCGGTGAGAGCTAGGGCGGACCGCCGGAGCTCCAGCAGGTTGATGTGGCATCGGGACTCCTCATGGGGATCAGAGGCCATGAGCCTGAGGTTCCCCAGATGGGCACCCCAACCCATCAGAGAGGCATCGGTCGACAGAGAGACCGCCGGCTCAGGCGGACGATCGGATGCCCTCCTGCAAATGATCTGGAACGGTCCACCACTGGAGAGCATTCCACATCCCCTGTGTCACCGCTACAAGCTGGTCCATGGATCGAGGCCAGACCACTGGCTGGCCAGTCCCCACTGAAGGACGATGTCCAGCGGCCCAACGGACCACGCTGGTACAGGCCGCCATGAGACCCAGGAGGCGCAGGAAGTCCCGGCAGGGCGCAATTGCCCAACCAGAAATGATCGGGCAAAGGAGGAAAGAACCTCGCCCTGTCCGCCGGGAGCCCGCCTGGCTCAAGAGAGTCGAGCCGCCCGATGAATAAAATCACCTGCTGCCTCGAAGTTCCTGCATTTGGTGAAGACCCTGGGAGCTGGAGACAAGCTGAGGGGCATGGCTTGAATCAAGAGAGATCCTTCTGCTCGGAAGCTTAAGGAATCTCTGGTGAGACGGACGGATAGGGACGTGAAAAAACGCTGGTCCTGCAAGTCCAGAGAGCAGAACCACACGCCGCGTTCCAAGGATGGTATTATCTGAGCCAGAGTGACCATCCTGAAGGTTGGAGACCTTAGGAACTTGTTTAGGTCGTGTAGGTCGAGAATGGGGCGCCAGCCCCCCGTCCGCTTCGGAACCAGGAAGTACCTGGACACAAACCCTGGGTCTGGAAGGAGGGTCCACCACCTCTCTTACCACCTCCTTCTGGAGGAGGAGAGGATGTCGTCGACGAGCGCCAGTGAGGCTGGGATCCGGCCCCGAGGGCGACGGCCTGAAGGGTGGTGCCTGTCAATTCCAGAGGCAGGCCTCTTCCCACACCTCCAAGACCCACCTGTCCGTGGTAACAGCGGACCAGGCGGAACGGAAGTGCTGAGCCGTCTCCACTGGGGGACCAGGGGTAAGGTGACGGGATGGGGCGACACCCTCAGCCCATTCACTGGGCAGGCTTGAGGAGGGACCGCCGAGGGACCTCCTGGGCCCTTTCCTCCCTGCCTCCTGTTAGAGGAAGCCGGGTTTGGTTTGGGATGCCAGGTCGAGCCTGTTGGCCCTGACGTTGCTGGGCCGGCGCTCGGAGGCAGTGAAGGACTCTAAAGGGCTTAGGCTGTGGTTTGCGGCCTTGTCCTTCTGAGCGGAAGAGACCGAGTCCAAGGTGGCATTGGACTTCTCGATCCTCTGCAGGTGACCTTCCACCCCAGGGCCGGTGAGGTCAGTCCTCAAAAGGAACATCCGCCAACTTGTGCTGGGTATCCGGAGTAAAGGTATATCCTCAGCCAAGCCCGCCGACGATAGCCACCGCGGCCGCCACCGACCTAGCACATGAGTCCCTACATCCAAAGCAGTCTGGAGCTGCTGTTTGGCCACTGCTCGTTCTCTGGTCCCGCACCTGCTTAACCGTAGTCTGCAGATCGGGCGGAAGATGAGGATGACTCATCCAGGGAGCCCAACAGGGCATGAGAAAATGTGCCATGAGGACGTCAACTGGCCTGACGAAGGCCGAGAGGACGAGCGAGACTTTCGCCCGACATAGTCCAATTTTTGACCTTGTCGGAGGTTTGTCCACATCCCTGGCGCAGCCGGGCGCCGAAAACGCTGTCGGTAACCAACCCTCAGCAGAGGGTGTTCCAAAACCGACAAGGAACCGGGACCGTGATACTTCTGGCCATCCTGGCCAAGGCGCAGGGCAGGAAGCAGGGCGCTGCCAAAGTTCCAGTGCCGGACCCACTCATGGCCTCGCCACCGAAAGGCCTCCGCCGGAGGATCCTCGTCCAGAATCTCCGTGAGGGGATACCTGGCCCGCTTGGAACGGGTTCGAGCTCCATCCCGTAGACTCGAGATGAGCCGGGCAGTCCTAGGAAGGACGACGGCTATCGTCCATTGACTGACTTGAAGACTCCAAGTCCAGTCGCTGGAGAAGAAGGAGGAATCGCCGACTCGGAAGAGTCCTCAAGAGCTGCTCTGGCCTGAGCCACCCTTCACCGCCGAGGTCGGTCGGGAGTGAGGGTAACTGACAGCCGATGGGGTAAACCCTTAGCCGACCGAGAATCCTTGGTCGGAGCCCCAATTGGTGGCTGTGGAGGCGGAGGTTCCACCGGAATCGTGGAGCAGCTGGAAGCCCCGGCCGAACAACCGCCTGCAGGCTCGACAAGTCGAGGTTGTGTCGTCAGGCTCCGGTGACAGTTACTTAATGGCCGAAGGCGCCGAGTCGGCTTATTCTCGCCAGGAGGAGCTGTTGCAACATAAGGTCTCTCGCATTCGCCGACGTAATTTACGCCGAAGCCTCCTCATCCGAGGAGGAGGACGAGGACGAAGCGGCGACGCCGCCACCGCGGTGCCGAGACCGAGACCGCTTATGACGGGGAACGGCTGGACCGCTGGCGAGGTCCGAGACCGAGACCGAGAGTCCCGGAATTTCCGGGTCGTGCGGGAGGTGTCGGCCGAACCGCACTCTTCGCTCGGAAGGTCCATCCGAGGGCTCGGAACCGAGGCACAGGCGAGCCCATCGGGATCCTCAACTCCTCCCGGGAACCGGGAGAGGGAATCTCGCTGCTAAAGGCGACAGCCCGCTCCAATGGGTCGAGAAAAACTCGACTTCATCAGTGGGGTTCGGTCAACTGACCTGACGGGGACACCGTGGAGGCCAGTGGCCGGCCGAAAGGGTCGGATCGCCGACGGCTCGACGGCCCGGGAGAGGGACCTTCCGCCCAAGAGCGCCGACGGAGGGACTCTACCTTGTCCTCTTTTTGGACCGAGAATAAGGTCCAGCAGACGAGGCCCTTCCTTTAGTGGAGAGGGACAGACAAAGCTCTTAAAGGAAGCCGTAGGAAGAACCCAGAGAGAGCTGGATAAATGCCGCGTCGCGAGGAAGCACGTCTGCTACCGCCCTCTCTTCTCGAGGGCGACCATCCGCCGAGCTGATCCGCCGAAAGCCTGCCGCCGCTGACACCGCCAACCGGGCCTCCTGACTTCACCGAGGGAAACGCTCGGACGGCCCAGTTGTAATCGGGCAGCACGGCTCCTCGAGGACGAGGTCGAGAAAGATGAGCACAGGTCGGAAGCTCGCGTGGTCGTGCTCAAGGCCTAAGCAGTAGACACACGTGAGTGTGGATCCGCCCGAGACATCTTCACCCGCATGGGCATCTCCAAATCCGAGTCGATTGTCCATCGCGAGTCTGAGGGATCAAGACTGAAGTCTTTTGCAAAATATTATTTTTTAAACCGCAAACGGAGAAATAGGAACCAGTCGCAAACGCAGAGCGTTAGGAGGGAACCTGAGCTCCAAGCGGTAAGGAAGATCTGGCGCATGGGCGGAGCCGAGAGTTATACCACCCGGTGGGTGGGAGGAGCAAGCTTGAAGACCTTCCGCAAGATTTAAAGCGCAAGGATACTGCCAATGAGTGTGGATGAACAACATATCCATGTCCCTAGAACAAGGGGCACAATTTGAAGATAGAGGGGCGGCTCAGAGGTAATTTAAGGAAGTATTTTTTCACAGAGAGGTTGTGGATGCATGAACGTGCCTTCCGAGGAGGTCGTGGAGTCAAAACAGTGGTGGAATTCAAGCATGCATGGGACAGTCATAAGGCAATTCTAGGGGATGGGGGTAGGAAAAAGTAGGCTGCTGGTTAACTAGGATCTGCAGCTTATCCAGTAGGCAGGGGAATGGGCAGACTGGGTGGGCCAATCGGTCCTTATCTGCTGTCAAATTCTATGTTTCTATGTTTCCACAGTAGTGAGATGTCTAGATACTGCTGCATCACATAAGTGACGTCACTGCCCTGGGACTACAGCACTGAACCTATTAAGATTCCTCATATTTACTTACACTGCAGATTCCTCATAGTGAACATACCAGCAATACTGAAAACACCGCAAGTGAACTGTTGGTTAAAAGATGAAGTACTAAAAATCTCACATAGCCATTAATTAATTCACGTTTAATGTGGTTAATCTTGTCCCGTTGTTTGCCGTTTTATGTTTATTTGACCACAGTTCAAAACAGAGTTACACAGAAGGTAAATAATTCCAAATAAATGTAAACTATTCAAAATAACGGATGGGCCACCATATACAGCAAGGCTGGTGCTTCCATCTTGGGGTAAGATGACATCATGGAAACCTCTCATGCTTCGCTCTAGAGACCTACGATGTTATCTCATCCTTCACTGGAAAAACAGCCTTGTTGCGTATGGTTGCCCATACATTCTTCTATATGGGCATACCTTGGCCACAAACTGTTTGTCTTTCTGATCAAGGTTAGCTGTTGGTGCAACATAATCCCTCCAGATTCGAACTTTACGCTCTTTGGCAGACCTATCAAGAAACAGATTAAAAAAGAAAAAAAAAGTTATTTAAAACTTGTTATTCCATTTGTAAAATAACCAGAGCACATCAGGACTGGAGTCTGCCTATCAAGCAGGTCCACAAGATGTCCTTGTCCTCACACACATACAGACACACACACACACACACACACACACACACACACACACACACACAAAATACTGCCGGTGGCATGTTCAAATCATACCACATCCTGAGAATGAAATGCCTGACAATGTGGAAGACCACCCCAAAAACAATGACCCGACTACTTGATCTCTTGGAGTTACAAGTGCTCATATACCACCCGCCAGAATCCTTCTATGAAACTCACCACGCAGCAGTTTGTACCAGTAAAGTACTCCATGAAAACATGTCCAGCACTGACAGAGGATACTGTGATGCCAGAAAAAGTAACATCTGGGTAGAATGCATGACAGTGAGTAGAGTGGGGCAGCATATGGGCATATATATGGGGGGAGGGGGGTGTCACACATTGTGGTGCGCCTGGGAACAAATGATCTGGAAGGGAGAAGAACAGAGGAGGTACAAGACAGCTTCAGGGAAGTGGGAAAACTATGCAGCAAAGAGGGAACAACAGTAGTCTTATCAGAAGTTCTGCCAGTGCCAAGGGCCAGTACAGACAGGAAGAGAAGAATAAGTGACTTCAACAAGTGGCTGAGGGAATGGTGTGGGACCAAGGGGTATGGACTGGTGGGGCACTGGGGTAGCACATGGGATAACACAGATATTTATGCAGAAGAATAGGTTACACTTCAGCAGGGCAGAGTCACAGGTGCTGAAGCAAAATCTGTGGGATTTCACAAACGAGATGCATCATTTAAACTAGGTGGGGGGGACACTGGAACTGGGAATCACCAGGAAAGGGGGTCCCATGGACCTCACCCCACCAAAGGGATCGATACGACCTTAGGCGAAATAAGGGGTTTGAGAGGAAAAGGAAGAGGAGACCATTATGGTTTTCCAAACAGGTAGCAAAGAAAGTGAAAGCCAAAAAGATTGCATTCAGGCAATACAAAAAGACACAGGCAGAAGGGGATAGGGAGAAGTACCAGGAGAAGCAAAGGGAGGCAGGGAGGTCAGTAAGGGAAGCCAAAGCTCAGACAGAAGAACACATTGCAAAATCAGTGGGTAGAGGGGACAAAACCTTTTACAGATACATAAGTGAAAAAAGAAAGACAATGGGAGGGATAGTGAGACTGAAGGGGAGGATGGGGTCATGTGGATGACAACAGTAAAGCTGACATACTGAACAGGTATTCCTGCTCAGTCTTTACTGAGGAAGAGGAGGGTAATGGGTCTGAAGGGAGTACAAGGTGAGAATGGTGCAGAATGGACACAAGTCCCTTTACACAGAAAGGGTCCTGAAGGAACTGGAAGTAATAAGAGTTGATAAAGCAGTGGGGCCAGATGGGGTGCCCAGGGTCCTTAAAGAACTAAGAGAGGTGGTGGCTGAACCTCTGGCTATCCTGTTTAGCTGATCACTGGAAACAGGGGAGGTACCCAAAGACTGGAGGACAGCAGATGTAGTCCCCTTATACAAAAGTGGGAACAAAGAGGAAGCAGGGAACTACAGACCAGTCAGCCTCATCTCGGTAGTGGGGAAGATCATGGAAGCACTACTGAAGGAGAGATTGGTGGAACATCTGGTTGTCAATGGACTACAGGACCCAAGGCAGCATGGTTTCACCAGGGGAGGTCATGTCAGACCAACCTCATTGAATTTTTGACTGGGTGACTAGGGAGGTGGATCAGGGAGGGCAGTGGACATGGCCTATCTGGACTTCAGCAAGGCCTTTGACACTGTGCCACATAGAACACTATTACACAAACTGGGGAATATGGGTGTGGGCAGGACAGTAGTGTGGTGGGTCGGAAACTGGCTGGGTGGCAGGACACAGAGGGTGGTGGTAAATGGCTGTCACTCCACAGAGGGAAGAGTGACCAGTGGGGTACCACAGGGATCAGTGCTGGGACCGGTCTTATTCAACATCTTCATCAGTGACATTGCGCAGGACCTAGAAGGCAGAATTTCACTGTTCGCTGATGACACAAAGCTCTGTAACAGAGTAGACACACCAGAGGATGTAGACAGAATGAGAAGCGACCTGCAGAAACTTGAAGAATGGTCAGGGGTTTGGCAGTTGAAATTCAATGCAAAGAAGTGCAAGATAATGCATATGGGGCACAAAACCCTGGCACAATATATCAGTTGGGGGGTGAGGATATAGCATGCACCAAGGAGGAAAGGATCTTGGGGTTATCATCTCTGATGACCTCAAGGTAGGAAACAGTGTGACAAGGCAGTAGGTAAAGCAAATAGGATGCTGGGATGTATAGGCAGGGGCATTACCAGCAGGAAGGAGGTCATAATTCTGCTATACAAGACACTAGTGAGGCCCCACCTGGAGTACAGTGTACAGTTCTGGAGACCATACCTACGTAAGGACATATACAGGGTAGAGAAGGTTCAGAGGAGGGCAACAAAGATGGTGCATGGATTGCATCACAAGTCCTATGAAGACAGGTTGAAGGAACTGAACATGTACTCCCTGGAGGAGAGGAGGGAGAGAGGGGATAGGATAGAGACATACAAGTATCTTACAGGGAGGAACAGGGTGCAGGAAAACACTATTTTTAAGCGAAAAGATGTTCCAGGACTAGAGGGCATGGGATGAAGTTGGAGGAGGACAATTCAGAGGAAACATGAGAAAGAATTTCTTCACAGAACGGGTGGTGGACAAGGGAACACCCTGCCAGAGGAAGTGGTGGGGGCTGAAACAATCACGAGATTTAAGAATGCATGGGATAGACATAAAGGAATTCTGGAGGTCAGGGGTAAGGTGCAACAGACTTCTAGGAAAACAAACTGAACTTACAAGCTCAAATGGGCAGACTGGGTGGGCCATAGGCCCTTATCTGACGACACTGTCTATGTATCTATGAGTGAAGGGTAAGGAAGCAGGAAGGACAGAAGCAGCATGGAGAATGGTGTCACTAAATGCTAGGGGCCTGGGAAACAAGTTGGCAGAGTTGCAAGCATTGATAGCAGTGGGGGAGGTGGACATAGCTGCCACTACTGAGATGCGGGCAACCAGGCACCATGGCTGGGACCCAACCATCCCAGGGTACAAACTATTCCGGAGGGATAGAGATAAAGGGAAGGTGGGGGGGGGGGTGCCATTTACGCAAGAGAAGGGATCAGACGTAATAGGGAGGAAGGGGAGGAGAGCAGGTCAGACGTAATCTGGCTGCAACTACACAGCCAGAAAAGGGACCAACATCTGTCTGGGTGTTGTTTATAGACCTTCGACCCAGAAGGAGGACACTGACAGGAAACTGAGGGAGCAGATAAGGAGGCATAGTGGCAAAAGGGAGCACAGTGGTGGTGGTGGGGGAATTTTAATCTACCAGTGCTGGATTGCAGCATCTCAGCAACCACTTGCACCAGGGAGCAGATCCTCCTGGAAGCATTCCAGGATGGCTTCCTTACCCAGAGGGTAATGGAGCCTGTGAGGGAGGGGAATATACTAGACCTGGTACTGGAAGATGGGGAACAGGTCAGGGATGTAAGGGTGGAGGAACTTCTGGCAAGCAGTTACCACCGCACAGTGTGGTTCTCAATCAATCTGGGTAGGGAAGTAGCCAGTACAAAAACTAGGGTCCTGGACTTCAAAAGGGTGGACTTCGGCAGGATGGGACACATACTGGAAAGTCATATGGCAAGCACTCGCCCAGAAGAGGACGCGGAACAAAAATACAGGTTTCTCACCTGTAACAGGAGTTCTAGGAATGGTATATGTTGTTCATCCACACTTCATGGCAGGTTCCTTGCCACTTTAAATCTTGCCGGAAGGTCTTCAAGCTGGCTCCTCCCACCCACCTGGGTGGTAAAACTCTCGGCTCTGCCCCATGACACCAGATCTAGCCCGCTGGAAGCCAGGTTGTGCGTCGAAGCCAGGGAGGTCGGATGGGTCATGTGGATGAACAACATATACCATTCCTAGAACTCCTGTTACAGGCGAGTAACCTGTATTTCTAGGGGCATGGATATGTTGTTCATCAACACTATCTGGCAGACTCCTAGCAGTTCTCCAGGAGGAGGGAGGCAAGGTGCACACCCCCTACTTAGGGAATAAAGACTGGAGAACCAAGGCCCCAAAACCAGCATCCCGGTGTGACTCAAGGTCGATGTGGTAATGGGCGATGAAGGTATGTGCTGACTTCCAGGTAGCAGCCCTGCAGATTTCCTGGATACGGACATCCCTAGAAGCAACTACCGATGCAGCGGTATGGTGGGTAGAATGAGCTCTCATCCCTCTGGGAGGCTCCATGCCTGCCAACCTATAGCAGAGATCTATGCAGGAGGTGACCCACCTGCCTATCGTCCACTTGGCTGCAGGTCTGCCAGGTGCGGCTTCAGCGTAGGTGACAAACAGCTGGGGAACCTCTCCCTGAACTTCAGCCGTCTGCTCCTTGTAATAAGCGAGCGCTCTTCTAGGGTCCAAAGTATGGAGCCTATATTCGGCCTCAGAGGTGTGACTGGGGTAGAACAATGGCAGAGTCAACACCTGGTTAAGGTGAAACTCAGACACCACCTTCAGAAGGAATTTCGGGTTGGGGCAAAGGACAACCTTGTCCCAGTGGAAGACCAGGTATGGAGACTCGATGGAAAGCGCCTGGAGCTCTCCCATCCTTCTGGCTGATGTAATAGCCACCAAGAAGGCTGTCTTCCACAACAGGTGAGAGATGTCACACCTGTGCATTGGTTCGAATGGCTTGCCCATGAGCACAGCCAATACCAGCAGTAGATCCCACGGAGATGGAGGTTCTCGCACTGGATGGGATATGTGGTCTAGGCCTTTGGAAAAGCACCTGACCACCTCCTGGGCCACCGATTGCTTGCCAGCCTGCGCCCGGTAGGCAGACATGGCTGCTAGGTGCACCTTAAGGGTTGTCGACCAAAGCCCTAGCTGAGAAAGGGAACACAAGTAGTCCAAAACACTAGCCAATGGACAGGAAGAGGGGTACAACTCCTTGTCCTGACATCAAACAGAGAATCTCTTCCATTTGAAGGCATAGCATTTTCTGGTCGACTCCATAAGGGACGCCTCAAAGACGCTGAGGACCTCGTCAGAAAGACCCAAGGCCTGGAACTCTAGTCACTCAGGAACCAGGCCGTCAGGTGCAGGGACTGAAGGTCCGGATGGAATACCTTCCCCTGATTGACTCAGATCAGGTCCAGGTGGGCTGGAAGCCACCTCGGGAGCCTGGAGCCGAGACTGAGGAGATCTGGATAGCAGAACTGACAGGGCCAGTCTGGGGCTACCTGAATCACCTGCACTTGTCCCTCCTTGCCTTGAGAAGCACCTTGTGGATCAAGAGAAATGGAGGGAAGAGAAGAGGCCCGGGTCCACGGCCTTGACAAGGTATCCCCTGCAGCAGCCCTGCTGGGGCAGCATGAAACAGTCTCAGCCAAGATTCTCCCTGGAGGCGAACAGGTCCACCTGAGGCGTGCTCCAATGGGAGAACAGGTCTTGCACTACCTCCGGCAGGAGAGACCACTCGTGAGATGCAGCGCCCAACCCCTCAAAGAGGCGTCAGTCGTAAGAGTGACCGTTGGCTCAGGGCGGACAAACGGGATACCGTCCTGCACATTAGCTGAAACGAGCCACCACTGCAGGCCATCCCACATCTTCTGGGTCATGGTCACTGGGTGGTCCAAAGGACCAGAGCACTGTGACCACTGGCGCGTCAGCCCCCATTGCAGGGGCGCATATGCCAGCGGGCCCAATGGACCATGCTGGTGCAGGCCACCATGAGGCCCAGAAGGCGCAGGAAGTCCCGGGCAGGGTGCAATTGCCCAACCAGAAATGATTGGGCAAAGGAGGAAAGGACTTCAGCCTTGTCCGCTGGGAGCCGGGCTCTGGCTCGAAGACAATCGAGCTCTGCCCTGATGAACTTAATCACCTGCAATGGCACGAGTTCCGATTTGGCCTCATTGATCAGGAGGCCAATTTGAGAGGAGACCTGGAGGGCCATATCCCTGGACTGGTCCACTTCCAACCTGGACAGGGCTGCAATCAGGTAAGGGTACACCAAGACCCCTCAGCGCCGCAAGAACGCTGTCACCACTGCCATGAATTTGGTGAAGACCATGGGAGCTGGAGATGAGCCAAAGGGTATGTCCCAGAACTCGTAGAGGGATCACGCTACCCTGAAGCGGAGGAATCACTGATGAGACAGACTGATTGGGACATGAAAAAAACGTGTCCTGGAGATCCAGAGAGCAGAACCACATGCCTAGTTCCAAGGATGGAATGATCTGAGCCAGAGTGACCATCCTGAAGGTGCACGTCCTTAAGAACTTGTTCAGGTCATGCAGATCGAGAATGGGGCGCTAATCCCCCCGTCCGCTTTGGGACCAGGAAGTACCTGGGCACAAACGCCGGGTTTGGAGGAGGATCCACTACCTCGCTGATTACCTCCTTCTGGAGGAGCAGAGCAGTGTCGGCTCGACAAGCCAACAGAGAAGCTGAGGAGTCCAAAGCCCCCCGTTGGGCGATGGCTTGATAGGGAGGGGACTACTCGAATTCCAGAGGCAGATTCCTGCCAAACACTTTCAGTACCCAATGGTCCATGGTGATAGCAGACCAGGCGGAAAGGAAGTGGCGGAGACGTCCCCCCACAGGGGGAACCCGGGGAGGAGTGACGAGGTTGGGGGCAACACCCCTCAAGGAGGAAGGGTCAAGAGCTGCCTGGACCTTTCCCTCCAGGTTTCCTGTTGGAGGAAGCAGCAGGCTTGGCCTTGGGGCACCAAGCTTGAGCCTGCTGGCCCTGTTGCTGGTGCTGCTGGGCCAGACATGCCACAGGGGCAGAAGGGCGAAAGGGCTTACGCTGCTGCTAGTGACTTTGGCCTTCTGGGCAGACATGACCAAGTCCAAGGTGGCATTGGACTTCTCGATCCTCTGCAGATGGCCTCCCACCCCTACCCGAACAAGTCAGCGCCCAGGAAGGGAACGTCTGCCAGCTTGTGCTGGGAATCCGCCGGGAAGGTGGAGATCCGCAGCCAAGCTCTGCGGTGCATGGCTACTGCGGCCGCTACTGACCAGGCACAAGATTCTCCAAAGTCCAAGGCAGTTTGGAGCTGTTTGGCCACCGCCCTTCCCTGATCCCGCACCTGCCCGACAGTCGTCTGAAAGCCAGCCAGGAGTTGAGGGATCACCTCATCCAGGGAACCCATAAGGGCGTCTGAAAAATATGCCATCAGCATGGCCGAGCTAGCCTGTTGAAGACCTAGGGAGGAAGCAGCGTAAACTTTTCATCCTGAGTAGTCCAGCTTCTTGGACTCCTTGTCAGGTGGTTTTTCCACGTCCCTAGCATTTCCAGAACGCCAGAAGACGCTATCAGTTACCAGCCACTCTGCAGAGGGGTGCTTCAAAAAAACAGAGAGGGAACTTGTGGGGACTGCATACTTGCGAGCCATCCTGGCCAAAGGTACAGGACAGGATGCAGACCGCTGCCACAACTCCAGGGCTGGGCCAACAATGGCCTCAGCCACAGGGAAGGCCTCCGTGGGGGAATCCCCTTAGTCCAGAATCTCCGCGAGGGGATATCTGGCCCGTTTTTGTATGGGTTCGAGCTGCATCCCAGTAGACTCTGAAATGAGCTGAAGGATTCCTGGGAACGAGGATGGGCTCTCGTCCACTGACTGACCCCCGGTAGATTCCAGATCAAGGGGCCTGATTACAAGGAGTTGCCGCCAGACCCGGAGAGTCTGCCAACAGCCGCTGCTACTCCTGAGCCAACCTCCACCGCTGAGGCCGATCGGGGTGAGGGTGACCAACAACCTGTGGGGCAAGCCCTGACCCGACCAAGAATCCTTGGTCGGGGCCCCAGTCTTGGGTTGTGGAGGTGGTGGTTCCACCAAAATGGGAGGAGCAGCCGATTTCTGCTGAGTAATCAGTGCCGGGGTCGGCTCCTCGACTATAACAAGGGGCTGCTTCGGTCATTCGGGCGACCACTTAATGGCCAGTGAAGGCGACGGAGTCGGCTTATTACCAGCTAACAAGAGTTGCTGCCACATCATGTCTTCATAGCGCCAAAGCAACTTGTGTCGGAGCCTATCCTCCAAAGAGGACAAGCAGCAATGCCGGGACCAAGACCACCGTTGTCGGTGGGACCTACCCAACATGGAGGAGGACCGAGACCTTCGGGGTCGCCGATGGTGGGTCGAAGAGGGAGCAGGAGAATCCTGCTCATGCCTTGGTTCAGGGTCCTTAACCGGGGACTTTGGCACAGGAGGCATGGGCAAGTCCTCGGTAACCACCGGGGCAACCGGTGAAGAAGGGCTGTTAGCTTCTCCAGTCGACAACCCGTCCAACGGGTCGAGAAAAATCTCGACCACATCGACGGGTGTCTCGGCTGGCTGACGTGGCGGGGACACTGTGAAGCCAGCGGCCTTAGCCGCAACCTCGACCAAAGTTGAGAGCAGACGGTCTGGGGAAGGAGATCTCTCCCGCTCCCATGAATGTCGACGGTGGGACTTACCTTTTGGTTTCTTTTTCTTCGACCTACTCATGCGAGTCCCTGAGGGTACTTCTCCTTTGGTGGAGAGGGACTGACAAAGCTCCTTGAAAGAAGCAGTGTAGGGGGAGCCCAAGGAGAGCGGGATAAATGCTGAGGAGGAATATGATGTGGTCTGGGCCGCCTCTTCCTCGAGGGCGATCAACTGCTCCACCAGCAACGGACACCGCCCAACGGGCCTCAGTCAACTTCACCGGCGGGTACCGTTTCTCGGGGCACCCCAGTTAGAGTCAGGCAGCACGGTGTTCCAGAACCGAAGCCGTGAAGGACTTGCAGAGATTGCAGACCTGCGGGTCGCGTGCAAGGCCCAGGCAGTAGACGCACGTGGAGTGCGAGTCAGTCTGAGACATTTTCTCCCCGGAAGGGAACCGACGGAAGCCGGGAGTAGATTTATCCATTGCAACCGCGAGGGAAGATGAAGACAAAAGTCTAGTAAACTTTAAAATAATTTTCAGAAATTCCGAAGGATTAGGATCCAGGCCTACAACGCAGAGCACTAAGGAGGGGACCCGAGTTTCCATGCGGTAAGGAAGATCTGGCGTCATAGGGTGGAGCCGAAGGTTTTACCACCCGAGTGGGTGGGAGGAGCCAGCTTGAAGACCTTCCGGCAAGAATTAAAGTGGCAAGGAACCTGCCAGACAGTGTGGATTGAACAACATATCCACGTCCCTAGAAATGGGCACTCATCAAGGCAGGCCTGGTTGAAGCCACTAAACAAGAACCAGAGCAAGAAAGCGAGGACCAAGAAACCAAGTTGGATGAGTAGAGAGGTAGTGGAGAAGATGAGGGAAAACAGGAATGCATTTTGAACCTACAAAAGATCCAGCAGGGCAGACAACAGAGAAGAATGTGTGAACAAATCCAGAGAAGTGAGCAAAGTGGTAAGGGCAGCAAAGGCGGCTAGGGAACGGAGGTTAGCAAAGGGGATCAAGGAGAAAAGGATTTCTTCAGATATATCAGAGAAGAAGAAGAGCAAGGATCAAATTGTTAGGATCAGGAGGGGAAGAGGGTGGGTAGAAGAGGGGGCAGAGCAGGCAGAAGTACTTAATGAATACCTCTGTTCAGTCTTCACCAAGGAGAGGGATGGGCCCATACCTGAGAGGAAAGGTGAGGTGGGATGGGTGAGGTGGGAAAGGGTGAGGGAGAAGCAACCATGGATGGGGAAATCATGGTGGAAAGGGTGAGTGAGGGCCTTAAGTCCCTGAAGGTGGACAAGGCACCTGACCCAGACGGAGTCCACTCCAGGGTGCTGAGAGAGTTGGCAGAGGTCCTGGCAGGGCCACTGGCAGACTTGTTCAATACCTCTCTGAACTCTGGGTGCGTGCCCAGGAACTGGAGCGTAGCACATGTGGTACCTTTCCATAAGAGTAGGCCCAAGGATGAACCAAGGAACTACTTACTGCAAATGGGGAAAAACTGATGGGAGACAATTTTCAAGGAAAGACTGGTGCAATTTATTGAGGACAACAATTTCCAGGACAGCATGCAGTATGGGTCTGTGTCGGGCAGATCCTGCCAGACAAAAGTACAGTTACGTAAGAACTTACCATAACAACAGAACTTCAAGAAAGGCTTTTGCATTAGGTATTCACAAATAGGAGTAAGCCATCAGGCATCAAGACCCCACAGACAAATCTTCTAGCTAGCAGTCTCTGGTGGGGGCTGCCCCCGACGTCAGCTGACCGACGCCAGCATACATCAGTATAAAGGGGACAGTCCCACACCTGCCCTCCAGTTCTCCCGCCAGAGGTTGACAGAAGAAAGGCTTGTCTCCTAAACAGGAAAGAAAAGGAAACCCAGGGGGAAGGAGGGAGGGAAAGCGATACCTACTGCAAGAGCCCCTCTCGTAGATCTACTGTTACGGCAAGTTCTTGCGTAACTGTACTATCTTACTTCGAAAGACCACTTGCAGTAGGTATTCACAAATAGGACCGAGTCCCAAGCAGTTTGGAACAACAGAAACCAGTGGGGAGGAGGACCGAGAACAATCTGTCCACACAAAGAAGACATTTGGCAAATCCTGGGAACAAGAAAGGAGCCCTTGCAAGACCGCCAGGTATGAACTGACATCCAGATGGCCGGGGCACAGATTTCCGTGGCTGAGACATTCTTAAAGCATGTGGCGGAAGCAGACATGCCCCTGGTAGAATGACCCTTCACCTGACCCGGAAGGGCTTTATTGTACTTACTGTAACAGTACGTGATACAGTTTGCCAACCATTTGGACAGGCATTGTAAGGACATAGCAAGGCCCTCCCATCTTAGGAGCAAAGGAGACGAACAACTGCTCCGTCTTCCGGGAGTCCTTAGTTCTGTTGGTATAACACCGCAAGATACAATGGACATCAAAAGTGTGAAGGAGATGTTCCCTTTGATTGAAGTACCCCAGAAAGAAGACCGGAAGCTCAATGGATTGACTGAGCCGTAAATTCCGCCACAACTTTGGGGAGAAACTTAGGGTTGGTACTCATAGCCACCCTGTGGAAAATCAGAAAAGGGACCCGGCACATAAATGCCTGAAGCTCGGAAATCCTCCGAGCCGAGGTAATGGTCATGAAGAAAAGAGTTTTCAGGACAGAAAACGACGCCTGCCTCCGCTGCTGGCTCAAGGGAGGCAACGAGTTTTCAAAAATTAAATTAAAGGTCGGGGATTAAGTAATAGAGGGCTTCAGATGAAGAACCCCTTTCAGGGAAGGTCTTAAGAGACTTCCTGTTGAGCTACTCAATCTATCTCCCACAGGGAGATGGTAGGCTGAAATGGCCAAGTGTACTTTGAGAGAGGAGTAGCTGAGACCCAAGTCAAACAGGTGCCTTAGGTAGTCCAGGATCTTGGCCACCGGGCAGGAAAAGGGTTCCAGTTCTTTGGAATCTGCCCAAATAGTGAACAGTTTCCACTTCAAGGCATATGTAGACCTGGTGGAATGCTTTCAGGCCTCCATCAGGATATTGGCTACCTCTGGGAAAACACCATAGTGAGCAGCAGCTATGTCTGAAGGAGGCAAGCATGATGGTGGAGGGATCTGAGCCCTGGATGTACTATGGTCCCCTGATCCTGGGTCAGCAAATCCTGGGAGAGCGGAAGAGAAAGAGGGGGCTTTTCCGACCACAGTTGCAGTAGAGAGAACCAGACTTGCCTCGGCCAGAAGGAAGCGATGAGAAATACAGGTTACTCACCTGTAACAGGAGTTCTAGGAATGGTATATGTTGTTCATCCACACTGTCTGGCAGGTTCCTTGCCGCTTTAAATCTTGCCGGAAGGTCTTCAAGCTGGCTCCTCCCACCCACCCGGTGGTAAAACTCGCTTCGCCCATGACGCCAGATCTGGCCCGCTGGAAGCTCAGGTTGTTAAAGCGCCAAAGCCGGAGAGTCGGAAATATGGGATGAACAACATATACCATTCCTAGAACTCCTGTTACAGGTGAGTAACCTGTATTTAGGACATGTATATGTTGTTCATCCACACTGTCTGGCAGACTCCTAGCAGTTCTCCGGGAGGAGGGAGGCAAGGCTAACACCCCCTACTTAGGGAATAAAGACTGGAGAACCGAGGCCCCAAAACCAGCATCCCCGAGTGACTCAAGGTCGATGTGGTAATGGGTAATGAAGGTGTGTGCTGACTTCCAGGTAGCAGCCCTGCAGACTTCCTGGATAGGGACATCCCTGGAAGCAGCCACCGATGCAGCAGTATGACGGGTAGAATGAGCTCTTATCCCTCTGGGAGGCTCCATGCCCACCAACTTGTAGCAGAGATCTATGCAGGAGGTGACCCACCTGCCTATCGTCCGCTTGGCTGCAGGTCTGCCAGGTGCGGCTTCAGCGTAGGTGACAAACAGCTGGCGAACCTCTCCCCGAATTTCAGCCGCTGCGCTCCTTATAATAAGCGAGCGCTCTTCTAGGGTCCAAAGTATGGAGCCTGTATTCGGCCTCCGAGGTGTGATTGGGGTAGAACACCGCAGAGTCAACACCTGGTTAAGGTGAAACCCACACCACCTTCGGAAGGAATTTGGGCGAGGACAACCTTGTCCCTGTGGAAGACCAGGTAAGGAGACTCGATGCAGACGCCTGAGTTCTCCCATCCTTCTGGCTGACGTGATAGCCACCAAGAAGGCGGTCTCCCACAGGTGAGAGAGTTCACACCTGTGCATTGGTTCGAATGGCTTGCCCATGAGCTTTGCCAGTACCAGCAGTAAATCCCACGGGAGGTGGAGGTTCCCGCATCGAGGGAAATGTGATCAAGGCCTTTGAAAAAGCGCCAGACCACCTTCTCCTGCGCCACCGACTGCTCCCCGCCCGCTACGGACAGAGATGGCTGCCAGGTGCACCTTTAGGTCCGACCTAAGCCCTTGACTAGAAAGGGACCATAAATAGTCCAAGATGCTTGCCAAAGGACAGGAGGAAGGGTCCAAGCCCTTGCCCTGACACCAAATGGAAAATCTCTTCCATTTGAAGGCATAGCATTTCCTGGTCGACTCCTTATGGGACGCCTCAACAACATTGAGGACCTCGTCGGAAAGACCCAAGGCCTGGAACTCTAGCCGCCCAGGAACCAGGCCGTCAGGTGCAGGGATTGAAGGTCCGGATGGAACACCTTCCCCTGATTGACTGAGAGCAGGTCCGGGCGAGCTGGAAGCTGCCTCGGGAGCCTGGAGCTGAGGCTGAGGAGATCTGGGTACCAGAACTGGCGGGGCCAGTCTGGGGCTATCAGAATCACTCACACCTTTGTCCCTCCTTGCTTTGAGAAGCACCTGTGAATCAAGGGAAATGGGGAAGGCATAGAAGAGGCCCGGGTCCACAGCCTCGAGAAGGCATCCTCTGCAGCGAGCCCTGCTGAGGGGGCGGGCATGAAACAGCCTCAGCCTGCTCTCCGTGGTGGCAAACAGGTCCACCTGAGGTGTGCCCCATGGGAGAACAGATCTTGCACCACCTCCGGGAGAGACCACTGTGAGATGCAGCCCCTATCCGGCTCAGGGCATCGGCCAGGGTGTTGGAGGCTCCTGCCACATGAATGGCTAGGAGATCCGCCTCCAGGCTGCGCACGCAGTGACCAAATGCGGAGAGCTTCTTGCATAGAAGCATGGACGCGGCCCCGCCCTGGCGGTTTAGGGTAGTACATGGTCGTGGTATTGTCCGCCTGACTCGGACCACTTGACCCCGGAGAAACGCAGACAAAGGCGGTGAGAGCTAGGCGGACCGCTCGGAGCTCCAACAGGTTGATGTGGCATCGGACTCCCTCTGGGACCAGAGGCCGGCGCCGGTGTTCCCCAGATGAGCACCCCAACCCATCAGAGAGGCATCGGTCGATAGAGAGACCATCGGCTTGGCGGACAAACAGGATGCCCTCCCAGATGAGATGGAACGTCCATCACCGGAGAGCGTCTCACATCTCCTGGTCACCATCACTAGCTGGTCCAATGGATCGCAGCATTGCAGACCACTGGCTGGCCAGTCCCACTCGAAGGGGCGAAGATGTGCCAGCGTGCCTAAACGGACCACGCTGGCTACAGGCCGCCATGGTAGGCTCCAGGAAGTCCCGGCAGGCGATTGCTCCAACCAGAAATGATTGGGCAAAGGAGGTAAGAACCTCGGCCCTGTCCGGGCCGAGCCGTGCTTGCTCGGAGAGACGAGCCTGCCTGGATAAACAGAATCACCTGCTTGCCTCGAGTCTGACTTGCCTCATGGATGAGAAGGCCGACTTGAGAGCAAACCTGGAGGGCAGATCTCTGACCACTCCACCTCCTGTCTGGAGGGGGCTGCTATCAGCCAATCTCCAGGTAAGGGTACACCCGACCCCGGGCGCCAGAGGGAAAGCTGTCACCACTGCAATGCATTTGGTGAAGACCCTGGGAGCGGGAGACAGGCCGAAGGCATGGCTTGAATTGGCAGGATCCTCCGCTACCGAAAGCGTAAGGAATCTCCGGCGTGACGGACGGATAGGGATGTGAAAGAACCGGCCCTGCAGGTCCAGAGAGCAGAACCACATGCCGTGTTCCCGGATGGTATTATCTGAGCCAGAGTGACCATCCTGAAGGTTCGAGACCTTAGGAACTTGTTCAGGTCGTAGGTCGAGAATGGGGCGCCAGCCCCCGTCCGCTTTGAACCAGGAAGTACCTGGACACAAACCCAGGTCTGAGGGAGGGTCCGCTACCTCCTGATCACCTCTTTGGAGGAGGAGCGACCGGCCGATGAGCGACAGTGAGGCTGCGACCCGAGGCCCCGAGGTGCGACGCTTTGAGCGGGCGGGCCTGCTCGACTCTAGAGGCAGGCCTTTTCCACCACCTCCAGTACCCACCTGTCCATGGTAATAATGGACCCAGGCGGAAAGGGAAGTGCCGGAGCCGCCTTCTACGGGGGAACCTGGGGGTGAGTGGACGCTGGGGGCGACACCCCTCAGCCCGCCACTGGGCAGGCTTGGAGGAGGGACCGCCGAGGGACCTCCTGCCTTACCTCCCTGCTTCCTGTTGAGGAAGCAGATGGCTTGGGTTTGGAATGCCAAGCCTCGAGCCTGCTGGCCCTGACGTTGCTTACCGGGGCGCAGGGCGCAGAAGGACGTAAAGGGCTTAGGCTGTGGTTTGCGCCTTTGTCCTTCTGAGCGAAGAGACAGAGTCCAAGGTAGCATTGGATTTCTCGATCCTCTGCAGGTGACCTTCCACCCCAGGGTCAAGAGGTCAGTCCTCAAAAGGGAACATCCGCCAACTGTGCGGTATCCAGCAAAGGTGGATATCTCAGCCAAGCCCGACGACGATGGCCACCGCGGCCGCCACAGACCTGGCACATGAGTCCCCAATGTCTAAAGCAGTCTGAGCTGCTGTTTGGCCACTGCCCTGCCCTGGTCCCCGCACCTGCCTGACCGTAGTCTGCAGATCTGCGGGAAGATGAGGACCACCTCATCCAGGAGCCCAGCAGGCATGAGAAAATTGCCGCGAGGACGGCCTAACTGACCTGACGAAGGCCGAGAGAGACGCAGCAGGCTTTCGCCCAGCATAATCCAATTTCTTGACCTTTGTCGGGAGGTTTGTCCATATCCCTAGCGCTCGCACGCCGGAAAACGCTGTCGGTAACCAACCCTCAGCAGAGGGGTGTTCAAAAACCGACAGGAAACCGGTAGGGACTGTGATACTTCCTGGCCAAAGGCGCAGGGCAGGAAGAAGGCCAGCAGAGCCCAAGGCCGGACCCACTCATGGCCTCGCCACCGAAAGGCCTCCAAGGGGAATCCCCAGTCCAGAACTCCGTGAGGGGATACCTGGCCTGCTTAGAAACGGGTTCGAGCTTCATCCCGGTGGATTCCGAGATGAGCCGAAGCAATCCTAGGAAGGACGAAGGGCTATCGTCCACCGACTGTCCTCCTGAGGACTCCAAGTCCAGTCGCTTGGAGAAAAGGGAGGAATTATCCTCGGACTCGGAAGAGTCCTCAAAGAGCTGTCTCGGGCCTGAGCCACCCTCCGCCTGCCGAGGTCTATCGGGAGTGAGGGTGACAGACAGCCTATGGGGCAGTCCCTGAGCCGACCGAGAATTTTTGGTCGGAGCCCCAACTAATGGCTGTGGAGGCGGAGGTTCCACCGGAATCGGTGGGACAGCTGGAACTGGCCGAACAACCGGCCTGGGAACAGGCTCCTCGGCTAAAACGAGGGGTTGTTTCAGCCGCTCCGGTGACAGCCACTTAATGGCCGGGGAAGACGACGGCGTCGGCTTAGTCCCAGTCAGAAGGAGCTGTTGCCACATGAGTTCCTCATATCTCCGACGCAACTTGCGCCGAAGCCTTCCCTCGTCCGAGGAAGAGGTTGAGCGGCAGCGCCGCTTACCACGGTGCCGAGACCGAGACCGCCTATGACGGCGGGATCGGTTGACCGCTGGCGATGTCCGGACCGAGATTGAGAACCTCGCCAGGGCTGCTGGACGGTGCGGGAGGTGTCGAGGAATCGCACCTCGGTTTGACGATTCCACAAGGCTCCGGAACCGAGGCACAGACGAGCCGACGGATCCTCAACCCCACCGGGGAACCGGAGAGAAGGGATTCTCAGCTTCTCCAGCCGACTAACCCGTCTCGACGGGTCGAGAAAATCTCGACTGCCGACAGGAGTCTCGTCAACTGGCCTGACGGGACACCGTGAAGCCAGTGGCCGAGCCTTAGGGGTCGCATCAAGTCGACTGTCGACAACTTGGGGATTCTTCCCGCTCCCAAGAGCGTCGACGGTGAGACTTACTCTTGTCTCTCTTTTTGGACCGAGAAAACGGTCCAGAAGAAGTTGGACCATCACCTTTCGTCGGGAGGGTCAGACAAAGCTCCTTAAAAGAAGCCGAATACGAGGCACCGAGAGAAAGAGGGACAAATGCTGCAGCCGAGGTAGAAGCGGCCCGCGCCGCCTCCTCTTCGAGGGTGATCATCTGCTCTAGCTGATCCGCCGAGCCCGCCGCCACGGACACCGCCGACCGGGCCTCTTTTGACTTAACCGGAGGAAGTCTTTTCTCGGGATGCCCCAGCTGTAAACGGGCAGCACGGTCTTCGAGGACGTAGGCCGAAAAAGAAGAGCACAGGTTGCAAGCCTGCGGGTCGTGCTCAAGGCCAGCAATAGACGACGTGAGTGCGGATCCGTCGAGACATCTTCTGCCCGCAGGGCATTCTCGGAAACCGGGGTCGATGGTCCATCGCAGCCGAGGGAGTGAAGACCAAGTCTTTTAGCAAAAAACTTTAATTTCGAATTTCAAGAATTAGGAACCAGTCTTATACGCAGAGTGTTAAGGAGGGAACCTGAGCTTCCAAGCGGTAAGGAAGATCTGGCGTCATGGGGCAGAGCCGAGAGTTTTACCACCCGGGTGGGTGGGAGGAGCCAGCTTGAAGACCTTCCAGCAAGATTTAAAGCGGCAAGGAACCTGCCAGACAGTGTGGATGAACAACATATCTATGTCCCTAGAATCATGCATGCCCCTTCCACCTGAAGTTTGTTCAGAACTCTCAGAATCAAAGGAATCAGGAGGGAAGGCGTAGACAAATCTGCCCTTCCAAGACAGAGACAGTGCGTCCTGCCAAAAATGTCTCGCCTGGGAGCAGGTGAGCAGAAGGCGGGAAGCTCTGCGTTGCTGGGGGAGGCAAACAGATCTATCTGCGGCATGCCCCATTGGGAGAACACGCCGTCTAATACCTCCTGCTTTAATTCCCAATCGTGAGCACTCACTGAAATTTGACAGAGCGTCTGCAAGAGAGTTTTCAACCCCCGGCACATGGAGCACTGTCAGGTGAAGATTGTGCTGCAAGGCCCAAAACCATATCCTCATCGCCTCCCGGCACAGGGGGTCAAAAAGAGCGTCCCTGTTTGTTGATATACAAGACGACACACATGTTGTCTGACTGGATTGGAAGATGACCGGGAAGAACGAGGAGATGGAGAGCCTGGAGAGCATAGAGGACTGCCCTCGACTCTAGTACACTGATGTGCCACTGTGACTCTCTTTGGGACCAGGTCCCTTGGGTCCTATGGGACCCGAAATGGGCCCTCAGCCGAACCCTGAAGCATCCATGGTCAGGGTCTGGTAAGAAGCCGCAAGGCTGAAGGGAACCCCCCGGGAGAGGTTCTCTGGGATTAACCACCATCTGAGATCCCTGGCAATGGGGTCTGAGATAAAAATCTCATGATCCAATTCGTCTGTGGTCTGGTCCCGCTGGACTTTGAGGGTCCACTGTGAGACCCTCATGTGCAGGCGGGCCAGAGGAACTGTCGGTATGGCAGCTGCCATGAGGCCCAGGAGGCGAAGGACCTTCCGAGTGGGTACGCGTTTCTGATCCAACAGATTGCATACCTGCTGCTGCAAAGTCTTGATCCTGTCCAGGGGAAGAAAGGCTTTGCCCAAACAAGTATCCAACACCACCCCAATAAACTGAAGGCGTTAGCATGAGACCAAATGTGATTTGGCCTGATTGATAAAGATTCCCAAATTGTGGAAAAGCTGCAGAGAGATAAGGAGGGAGCACAGCAGATCCTCCTGGACAAGGCTGCAATCAGCCAGTCGTCCAGGTAAGGGAACACCTGGACCCCCTGGGTGCGCAAGGAAGCTGCCACCACCGAAAGACATTTGGTGAACATCCAAGGAGCAGAGTAAAAGCCAAAAGGGAGAGCCTTGAACTGAAAATGCTTCTCCTGGAAGCAAGAGTGGAGGAACTTGCAATGGGAATATGCAGGTATGTCCAAGGCGCATAACCACAGACCCGATCTCAGTAGAGGTAGACGGCCCTGAAGGGAGAGCATTCTGAACCTCCTGTACTCCTCAAACTGACTGAGGGAGCCAAGATCCAGGATGGGCCTCAGGTCGCCAGTTTTCTTGGGCACTAGACAAAAGTGGGAATAGTAGCCCCTCCCCTGATACAGAAAGGGAACGAGTTCTACTGCATCCTTCAAAAGAAGAGCGCTCATCTCCTCACTTACTAGGGGGAGATGAGACGGAGGGGGGGTAAGCCGACTGAGGAGGAGGTCTGGGGGGAGTTGAATGAACTTGACTGAGTGCCTCTGGGACACCAGTTGGAGCACCGAAGAGTCTGACATTATCCTCGCCCATTCCGGCAGGTGGTAAGAGAATATGCTGCCTACCAGATCCTCTGGACCAGAATCCAGAAGGAGGGGGAGAGGCAATGAGTCAAGAGGCAGAAGGGAGGACAGTATTCGCGGCTCTACAGGCTTTTTGCGGGGTGGGGAGCTTTGGATGCTGATGCTGCCCTACGCTTATTTTGTCGGCAGGCTGATGTCCGCTTCAATTGACGACGGTTTTGGAATCGAAAGGAGCGTTTCGGGCCCTGGGGAGACTTGTACATGAGCTGCACCGACCGTAGGGCTCGACTCTTGGCCTGGAGGTCGGTGAGGATGTCTAACTTCTCCAAAAAGGAAAAACCCTCGGAAGGGCGCATCCTGCATGGCCGACTGAACTTCGGGAGCCAGACCCAAAATTCAGAGCCAGGCGTGTCTGCGCAGACCGACAGCAAAGGCAAAACTACGGCCGGCTGTATCCACATCATTATAGGTTGCTCGGAGCATATGCTGGCAGGCAGATCTAGCCGAGCGGACAAGGTCCCCGAGCTCTTGTTTTACAGTGGAGTCAGGGAGAGTCCAGCTTAGAAGACACCTGGCTTAAGAGGGACTTCTGGAAATTCCCTATGTGGGCAATGTAATTCAGTGCCCTGATGCCCAAAGTAGAGGATGCTAAACTCTTTTTGCCATACTGATTCAGAATCTTGGAATCTTTGTCTGGAGGGGTGGAACCGAGATGTTTGGGATTCGAGGTCCTGTCATGAGCAGCACTGATGACCAAATCCTCCTTTGGTTGAAGACTGAGGAAGTTCTTACCTTCTGGCAAGTGATATAGCCTATCCACCTTGCGAGCTAGGGTAGCCAAGGAGAAGGCTGTGTCCAGACTGTAGTAACTAAATCTTGGTGAGGATCATTCTGAGGAGGAACGAGAGTCGGCGAGGCTGCCAAGTCTAAACGTTCAGCAAGTCTCAGATGCTGGGTATCCTTCTCCACCGTTTTCCAATTGTAGCCTTCTTAGATATTCTTGAGAAACTCCAAAAAGGAAGGCTGGGGGGGAAGGGCTTAGGAGAGTCCTTTGGAGTGGTACGTCCTGGAGTATGAGGTTCCTCTCCACAGTCCACTGGCTCAATCTCCATCTGAGTCGGAAGACTCCTGTGAACTGGAAGTAACCACAGGAGGGAGAGGCAAATTCACTGGTCTGGAAAAGTCTTCAGGAGGGTGAATTCCCAGGGACGAGTGCCAGTAGATGGTCCTGGGCTATCAACTGGGACCGGCAAAGGAGTGTATGTCGGCAGAAGGCGGGATCCAGACTGGCGTCGGCTGATATTTCTCCAGTTCCGACATCAGCTGAGATTTGGCTTCAGCCCACCAAGTAGCCAGGATCGACTTCAAATCCACCTGCGGAGAAGAAGGCGGAGGAGGAGGTGGAAGAGAGTAACCCGGATACCCGTAAGACGGGTTTCCAAAACCGGATGGTGGGTAGCCTGGACCAGGGAAGCCCGGCATTGGGTACTGTGGCGTCTGGTATTGTGGCATCGAGTACCCCGGCATCTGGTATCCCAAAAGACAGGCAGACAGGTCTGGCGTCGGCCTGACGGGTGGGTCAGAAGGCCCAGAAGGACGGTCCCTTGGCACAGGCCCTGCCCACGAAACTGGTGGGCCATCGGGCTTCAGCAAGCCAGAAGGTGGCGGCATGGGGACTGTCGCCAGGTCCGGCATCAGAGGTTGAGGCACCAGGGGGGAGAGGACCCCCTGATGGCGGTGGCGCCTCCATGTCCTCACCCCCCGGCAGGGGATGGAGAAGCCGACTCCCCTGGAGGAAACTGAGATGGAAGTAACTCTAATGGCAGCCAATAAGACGTCAGCTGCAGCGATCCCCGACTGTCGGGTGTGGTGTCAGGGCCAGATGGGGGAAATCGCAGGCTGTGCGGCCGTCTGATGAACCAATGGGTGGCTTAGCAGCCTTGTCCAGGCAGGAGACAGTACAGCCGGAGCCAGACATATTGGACACACCCTCACTGCTAGGCCGGGAATCAGAGGCAGCTGTAGTGGGGGCAGAGGCCTCCTTTACCACAGAGGCTCAGGACAAAGGGGGGGGAACCAATGCATGTTCTGGACACCACCAAGGCGGCCACTGGACAGCCTGCAACCCCAGCCGGAGTTGGCGGGGCTGTGGCAGATGAGTCCCGTTCTCTGTGTTTCTCTTTGTCCTGTTTCTTCTTTTGGTGACCTCAGGAGAGGCCAAAGCCTGCCGGAGTTTCTTCAGTTCTCTCTCCATGGAGGCCATCTTTTTCCTGAGGAAGTGGGCTTCCAGAGACTGCTGCCACCTCCTGCGGGTGGCTGAATTGAATTTTCGGCAGTGATCGCACTCTTCCACGTGGTGGTCGGGGCCTAGACAGAACAGGCACAAGGAATGGCTGTCCTTGTACAGGAGCGGAGTACCACACGAGTCGCACTTGTTTTTATGCGATTCGGAGGGCAACGGGGACGACATTCACAGCCAGTAGGATTAAAATTACAGAAGAATGTAGTTAAATTTCCAAGAACGGGAAAATACTTAACTGAAAATGGTGATGCTAGTTGCCTATTCTTCCGCGAGGAGACTGTATGGAGCAGACATGGGGAAAGAACTGGAAGGCAAGCGTGGGACCACCCCCTTTATACCGACATACGCTGGTGGTCAGCTGACATCGGGGGTGGTCACCACAAGAAACTGCTAACTAGAAGATTTTTCTGTGGGGTCCTGATGCTTGACGGCTTAGTCCTATTTGTGAATACCTACTGCAAGAGCCCTCTCGAAGTAAGATCATGGCTGATTTTTATGACTGGGTTATGAGGGCACTGGACAGGTGTCATAATACGGTGGATGTCCTCTACCTGGATTTCAGCAAGGCCTTTGACTCGGTGCCACACGGTAGGCTGACCTGCAAGTTGAAGAGTCTGGGAGCTGGGAGGCAACTGGTCAGATGGGTCGAGAACTGGCTGCAGGGTAGAAGGTAGTAGTGGGGGGGGGCATCTGAACTCAGGACAGTAACAAGTGGTGTACCACAGGGCTCAATGCTGGGACCGGTTTTGTTTAACATTTTCATAGCCGACATTGCAGTAGGGATTAAGAGCAAGATCATTCTCTTCGCAGATGAAGCAAAGATTTGTGCCAAGGTGGATTTGGCAAAACTGGAGGAATGGTCTCACACTTGGCAGCTTGGTTTCAATGCCAAGAAGTGCAAAATGATGCATTTAGGAGGCAAGAACCCAGGACACAATTACTGGCTGGAGGGTGTCCCGTTAACAAAATCCAAGGAGGAAAAGGATCTGGGAGAGCTGGTAACCAGGGAGATGAACCACTCTGTTCAGTGCAGGAAGGCAGCAGCAAAGGCAAACAGGATGCTAGGGTACACAGTAAGGGGGATTACTTCTAGGAGTGGGAGGTCATCTTGGCCCTGTACAGGTCTCTGGTGAGACCACACCTAGAGTACTGTGTGCAATTCTGGTGCCCCTACTTGAAAAGGGACATCAAACTACTGGAGGGGGTACAACGCAGGGCAACAAAAATGATCCTGAGGTTGGGGGACAGACCATATGAGGACAGACAGAGAGCTCAATATGTATACCCTGAAGGAAAGAAGGGAGAGTGGAGATATGATTGAGACCTTCAAGTACCTGAAGGGTCTGAACAGAGTAGACACAAGATGTATGTTCAGATGTACGTATGTTCAATCTGAAGGGCGGAAAGGGAAACCAGGGGACGGCTTCAAGAGGGAACTGAGGAGGCACTATTTCACAGAAAGGGTGGTGGCAGGATGGAATGCTCTGCCAGAGGAAGTCGTAACGCTGCAAAGTGTTGGGGGCTTCAAGAGGGGGTGGGACAAGGAGAGGGTACAAACCTGGAAGGGGCCGGAGATGGGGCAGCTGCAGTCTAATGGACTGAAGTGCTGCACACTCAAGTAGACTAGATGGATCGAATGACCTGTATGTGCTGGCAATTTTGTATCTTCATATATACACTGTGAGACCAAAAGATCCACCAGAAATTGAAGAGGACACATAGGTCAGACCTGCACCCCCTCCCCCCAGTCACTGCCACAGCGGTATGGGCAGGTCTGAATAATGTCCTGCCGTACCTGCTGGAACAGCACAGCAGACATGGGAAGATACAGACAGCGTGCTTGAGCTCAAAAATTTCATAACTGCTCAGGCATCAGGTGCTAAACAGCAGACTGAAATTACGATAATAATTCAAAAAAATAAAATAAAAAATAAGCCATACATGGGAAACAAAGTACAGTAAATTCTGCTTAAGTAAATGATTCCACACTGTTTTTGCTACTGTCTATCTTGATTTTTTATTTTTTTTTATATTTATCTTACTTTTTGTCCTCCTGCCGAGCCGTCAGAGCTCCGCCTTGGTCACGGTGCCCCTGCGGCATCGACCGCCTGTTAAGTCCCCCGCTCTCCTGGTCACTCCTGGCTTACCACCCAGTAGGCGGGACATGGCACCACAGCAGACACTGGTGCCTTGTAACCGTATCTCATTGGGACAGCCCTCGGCCAGGCAGCTAACTGAAGTCTGGGGCGGGGCGTCACAGAGACTGCCGGCATGGAGGGAGTTTATCCCTATAGGCTGGGGTGGAGATGTGCAATGACACCTGCGTCTATCCTACCCCAGAGACCCTTGACCGTGCGTCAGTGTGCAGGGCGATACACCCAGCTTTCGCTAGGTGTTGCTCCTACACCGAGTGCAGAGATCCCCCCCTCCACCCACTGGAGAAGGAGAGCTGTCCCGAGGATGCTCAATCCTTCTCCGCAGGCTGGCCCTCCAACGGCCCGGGCTTGCTCCCGAATCCAGTTCACCGGCATCGCAAGCGGAACTCCAACCGCTGCACTGGCAGGCCGGCCTAACTTAAATTAATCTTAATATCCAACACAAGTTGCATCTGTCTTGACTATACTCCACTGGAATTGATGAAAATATTGTTTTTGTATGTAACAGTATTTGATGTTGAACCTTTGTAAATGAGCACCTGTGCTCAAAGATATTCTAATGAATGAACGAACAAGTGAATGAATGAATGAATATAGTAAATAAAGTGCAAAACAATTTCCATTTTAATTGATTAGCCAACATTCTAATATAGGCTGTATTGAGAAACCAGTGCAGTGTGCTGTGCCTTATTAATCCACTGATTTTTAATACAGAAATAATCAGAGGATCCACAACGCTTCCAGATTAAAGAGGTTTGACTTTGTTTAAAACAATGGTAGGTTGAGATCTGGCTCAACTGACCTTAAGATCATTTCAAAAATGGGGTGAAGAAAGAACATGTTCTCTTGCTCGTAACAGTGGTTACTACTGGAACTTTAAAGTAAATTAGAATTAGAAGATCTCAAATTTCTACAAGTTTTTGGATCCAAATTACAAGTCAATGGCATTTGACCTCTGTGCCTATATGAAGAGACCTTCTTTGGTGAGGGAAACAAACGCGTTAAGTATTTATATAATTCGCAATGATGTATTTTATAGTGAACACAACAGAAAACCTACACAAATGGGATGTCAACATCCGCACAATGTGTAAGATCACAGGTACACGAGTCTGTCCTTGCAGTGTGAGAAAATGAATGCATGCACCCAGACACGCTGGGTTTTAGTGTCCTCTCAGGGCAGTGTGTGGGCAATCACAACAGTATACACCAATACTGCCTATCCTACTCACACGACCAGGGGAGGTCTGTGTACTCAGTGCGTGAAAAACAGTATACACTTACACAACGCTACTCACCCACACCACCCAGGGAATGTCAGTGTGCAAAAACCAGTACACACCCATAAAGCCCAACTCACACCCACCCACACGACCAGGGGATGTCTGTGTACTCAGTATGTGAAAAACAGTATTCATCTACTACACAGCCCAACTCACTCACACACACATATGACAAGGGGATCTCACTGTACTCAGTGTGTGAAAAAAAAAAAACCTGTATACACCTACGCAGCCCAGCTCACCCACATGACCAGATGGACTGTAAAAAACAGTAAATACACATACAGTCAAACTCACACCCACCCACATGACCAAGGGATGTCCGTGTACTCAGTGCGTGGAAAACAGTATACATACATCTACAGAGCCCAACTCACCCAGACCCACACAATCCAGGGATGTCAGTTTGTGTAACAGTAAACAACCACACAGCCCATCTCATAGACACCCAAACACCCACAAAACCAAAGGGATGTCAGTCTACTCAGTGTATGAACAGTGTATATATATTTATAAAATGGGTTTGAAAAAAGAAGCTGATCAGTTGGTGAAAGACCATTAGGTGACCGTGCATATATCAGCGCGCGACCACACAGCTGCACTTTTACCCTCCTCCAAAACTACTGTGACATTTTATAAGATAGACAAACCACTCTGAAGTGTGTGGTCGCGCTCTAATATATGCATGCTTTGGGTGGTTGACACACGAGGCTGCACACCAAGGAGTGCGTACATCAGAGCACGACTGCACAGCTCAGAGTGGATTATCTATTTCATATACTGTGTATATATATATATATAAAAAATCACACATGCCCACACAATGCAAAGCATCATGGGCTGCATATGCAAATCACCACAGAATGTTATGCTGGTTCAACTTGAACCAGTGCATAACATTCTGTGGTGATTTGCATATGCAGCCCATGATGCTTTGCACTGTGTGGGCATGGATGATTTTGTATTTTCTTGAAATTTGGCTTCCCAGCCAAATGCCCTTTGGGGTAATCCTTGCCTCAGTGTCTGTGCAGAGGTTCTTTGTCTTTTAAATTGTTTTTTATTTTAATGGGTTCGCCACAACATAACCCAGACAGACTGTCTTAGGGTAGCTGGTTCATTCCACTGGGGTGTGAAACAGACGAGGCATACTGATGAGTCCTGGTAGGATGAAACACGTGTCTATGTCATCTGTTAGCTCTCTTTGCAAACTGTGTGAGAGGCCTTTTGGCACCATGCAATTCTGCTTAAAGTTGAATCAGCTTAACATTCTGTGGTGATTTGCATATACAGCCCATGATGCTTTGCATTGTGGGGGCCTGTGTGAATTTGTATTTTCTTGAAACTTGGCTTCCCAGCCAAATGCCCTTTGGGGTAACCCTTGTCTCAGTGTTTGCGCACAGAGGTTCTTTGTCATACATATACATATACACACATATACATACATACACACACACACACACACACACACACACACACACACACATATCTATACAGGCCATTTCATACCTATGACTAGGGCACAGCAGTGTACTTAGTGTGAAATTCACTACACATACTCACGGAACATCTTACATACAGCCACAAAGCGAGAGATGTCAGTGTACTCAGTGTGTGAAAAAGAGTACGTGCTCACACAGCTCATCCCACACATACTCAAACACACATGAACAAGGGTATATCACAATACCCTCTCACTACATGAGAACAGTGCTCACCATACACAGGGATCAAGAGGATGTCACAAAGCTCTCTCACTGAGAACCATGCTCTAAAACACATGCATGCGTGTGCGTACACACACACATACCCACCCCCAAGGGATGTCACAGTGCCCAAAACTAAACATCAGGAAGATTTACCAGTCACGGTGGAAAACCCAATCCTGCAGCACGAGATTCAGGTCTCATGTCACTAGCAGGTTATTTTTTTTGGGGGGGGGGTGTCACGTGCAGCAGTCACAGGCAAAATTCAAACCCACTGCAGCATGAGATTCAGGTTTCACTATCATAAGTTTTTTTTTTGGGGGTGGGGGGCATGCAGCACTCACAGGGAAAATTCAAACCTCCTGCAGCAGGAGATTCAGGTCACCAACATGGCTAAGGTGAGACCTCAAGCATACACCCCTACCCCAGGGGACCTCACTTTCATACGCCTTCCTCTTGAGGGCTGAAGACATTGCCAGTGTGTCTTCTCTGTCAAATACACTTGCAGAAGATTTTAGAGCAGTGAGAATGATTTTTGCAGCAGCTGGGGTAAGCCCATTTTGGCAGCCTGCAGGCATCTTTGGATAAAAGTGGTCACAGAAAGGATGCATACCAGAGTGCGGCACAGTGTTTTCCAAATGCATACAAAAATCAGACTCAGTTTCTGCCCCAAGTAACTATGGTGCTGGGGACAGGAAGCAGTCGGCCTGAACCTCAGAACCCACAAAAAAACTACTCTATTCACTTATTATCTCAGTGCCTCAACTAAAAAAAAAAAAATACTTTTCATACAAACTCGAAAAAGTAACGAACACTTTGATTCAACATGGGGTGTTACCTTTCAGCAGCACGTAGTTTTTCCGCCCCTTGGGTATACACAGCCATGGACCAGTCCACACAGCGGGCAAAACCTTCTTTCAGCAGCAGCTCAGTGATGTTCCCATTCTGAAAATGAAACGCAGTACGGTGAGCAGCACATTCTCGACTTGTGTAAAAAAGTATCGCTAACCTCTGCAACTGCATAACTGCCTTAAAGGGCCAGTGGAGCAACAGTGAGGCCCACTGTCACAGGTTCTCTCGAACTGTTGGGGGCAAGATGTAAACCAATTCTATAAATATAGATGCGCCTCTCCCGGCTCCAAAACTGGGGTGCATTTGTCATCCCCGTCTAGTTCTAATATAGCTTTAGATCGCCTAGGATTTTTAAATGCTCACTGAATGTAGAAAACATTGCTCTGTTTGTTCAGTTTAGGAAACGGCTTTCTAGCAGATGGTGGCTGAGACTATTTACATTCCGATTCTTGACATGTTATGGTTGCTGGTTAAAAAGGTCTTTTCAGGCCTGTGAGGGCAGACCGGTAAGCAACAGATTGCAAAAAGTTTTCACTTACTAGCCAAGGGCTAGCAAATATTGATATGCAGTTTTAACCTATGTTTGACGACTTAAGTCTAGCCACCACTGGTTCCAGCCTTAAAGAGGAAGAGAAGTAATTTAGCCTTCCCAATTTACATTTGCTTATCCCTTACCAACTCTGCATGTAGCCCACCTCTCTCTCCCATTGCCCCATACCTCTCAACTATACCACATTACGAGGAACGTTCCTCATTTTACTTCACAAAAGCTCCCTGTTCCACATTGTGAGGACTTGTCCCACATTCAGTGTTAACATTTTAAAGCAAAAATCTATAGTAAATGATGCAAAAAATATATTATTCAATTAATAACAGACTTTCTGAACATAAATGCAAACATTTTAACAGTGTTCTGAGCTTCTTAGGTAAAGATATGATTAAGTGTTCCACATTTTGCTCATTTGTTCCACATTTTAAGAAGCAGTGTTCCACATTTGGGAGACAAAACGTTGAGAGGTATGCATTGCCCCACTATAGGTGGTAATACCAGTGACATCACTGGTTACAAAACAGCAATGCCTTCTGATGCCAGTAATGCTACTTGTATTGCTGACTTGCAACAATGAAAAAATACAGCAGCTCCTCAAGGAACTCAGTTTTCAAAGTAGAAAACTATATATATATTTTTTTTGTTTACACTTTACCCAGGATAACTCAGCAGAGATGCAACATCTAAATTTCAGTGGGGTCCTGCTTCTACCAGTTTCTGCAGCTACGTGGACTGCAACACTGGGAGGCTAACTGACTTGCCCAAGGTCATACTGAAGATTTGATACTTGCTGACACTAGGTTGTTGTGAACCTACGATCAATCTTCAAAGCCGGTGTTCTAAACTCTAGATCAGACTGCCTCCACTATACAAATAAAAGTAAACGTATCAGAAGCATGTGGCTGATTGCTGTGTCCATCTCCCAACCACATACACATTTTACCTACTGGATCCGAACGGATGCATTGATAACCTGCTACAGAAACTATATGGTAGATTTTATTCTTTAAGGTATGACAAAAGAAAATAAAGAAAGGTGTACATTTTAAGCTGAAAAGGGCTGACTTTCTTCAGGTACAGGAAAAGCAAAATACAATGGGTTTAAATAAGAAAACTTCAGAGACCGAGAGAGTGAGAGGAAAAAAGGAGGAGGAGGAAACAAAACAGCAGCTGAATGCAAAAGTCCTAAATGTGGTTTCCTGAAAGGATGAAGATTCACAATTAGATATGAATGAAGCTAGAGGAGATGTGGTAGTCAGCAAGAAAAGATAGGGAGACCAAAACTGGGAAGGAGATTAACAGAAAAACAATAAAAAGAGGTGGGATGAGTAGGGTCGCTACAGAACTATTCAAAATTAAATTCAGGGCTTTTTCAGTCCAATCTCTTTATACAAAATGGCTGCAAAGTCTTGAGCTGGGGAAATCCAAAACACGAGACATCAGAAAATATTTTTTTGATCTTCACTTTTCTGAAAGGCAGTTAAGCAGATGTCAACAAGTTGGCAATGGCCTAACTGATTTTAGTGCTCAGAGACAGAAGCGTCCAGCTTTTCTGAGATGGAATACTTGTGGCTGCCAAAGAACTGCTTTAAGAGTTCCTTGATCCATACCATGTAATCCACATTGCTCACAACCGAGAAGGCAAATCACTTATTTTGTCACACAGTCAATGTTATCCTTGAACTTTTAGCAAGCTAAACTACAGAGCTTTGGAGTGATTAACTGGAAAAAGATTCACACAGATGGATGGACCAGGAATGGAGACAGGAGAAAGTCAACAACCATGCCAAAAGAGGGCAAAGTGTAACGTCAGCAAAAAAATAAAAAGGGCAGAGTTCCTCATGGCTTACTGGATTGGCACTGGGCAGTGGAGTCATTCACCTCTAGGACACAGGAGTTAAATCTGTCCCACCAATGTTGGTACTCAGCTATGGAACCTTTCCCCTCAGGTCATGGGCACCAATCTGTCTCACACTGGTACTCAACTATGGAACCTCCCACATTTAGGTGATGAGTTGAATCTGTCCCATGTTGGGCTATGAAACCTTTCACATCTATGTCAAGGGTTGAATCTGTCCCATGTTGAGCTATGAAACCTTTTGCATCTAGGTGATGGGTTGAATCTGTCCAAAGTTCAGCTATGGAACATTTCACATCTAGGTGAGGGACTGACTCTGTCCCATGTTGGGCCATAAAACTTTTGCATCTAGATAATGGGCTGAATCTGTCCTTTGTTGGGCTATAAAACCGTTCACATCTAGATGATGGTCTGAATCTGTCCCATGTTACTGATACTGACAGTCACCAAACAGGAAAGGATTTGGGGGTAATCATATCTGATGGCCTAAAGGCGGCCAACCAATGTGCCAAGGCTGTGAGGAGAGACAGCGGGATGCTGGGGTGCATAGGGAGAAGTATCACCAGCAGAAGAAAAGAGGTGGAGACACCACTGTACAGATCATTGGCGAGGCAACATACTAGGGAGCAAAGAAAGACCAAGGGAGGGATAGTGAGGCTTAATGAAGGGGAAGGGGTGTGGGCAGAGGGTGACAGTGAAAAGGCAGGGATATAATGAATACATACTTTTGCTCAGTATTCACAAAAGAAGAGGAGGGGAGGTACCTAAACCAAACAGAAGCACTCTGGGTGGGGAGGGTCAATACTAGTCCATTTACTGAAGAAAGTGTCCTGAAAGAACTCCAAAAATTCAAGGGGGACAAAGCAATGGGGCCTGACGGGATTCACCCCAGAATTCTAAAAGTACTAAGGAGAGAATTAGTGACACCATTGACTATCCTTTTTAACAAATCATGGGAGGATGGTGTAGCACCAGAGGACTGGAGGAGGGCGGATGCGAGTCCCCTTCACAAAAGTGGGAGCAAGGCAGAGGCAGGAAACTACAAACCTGTTGGTCTGACCTCAGTGTTAGAGAAAATGATGGAATCATTTCTGAAAGAAAGAATTGTTGAGTACCTAAAGTCCAGAGGGGCATAGGACCCAAGGCAGTATGGCTTCACAGCAGGAAGGTCATGTCAGACGAATCTAATAGATTTCTTTGACTGGGTGACCAAAGTAGTAGACCAGGGAGGGGCTGTGGATATGGCCTACCTAAACATTAGCAAGGCATCTGACACAGTACCACACAAAAGATTAATAAACAAGTTAGCTAGCCTTGGAGTGGGTCCCAGGGTGGTAGCCTGGATAAAAAAATTTGCTGGACAACAGGACTCAGAGGGTAACAGTAAAAAGAGTACACTCTGAAGAAAGGAGGGTTTACTAGCAGGGTACCAAAAAGTTCAGTACTGGGACCGGCCCTCTTTAATGTCTTTATAGGTTACATTGCGGAGGGTCTGGAAGGAAAAGTATGCCTCTTTGCAGAAGACACAAAGATCAGCAACAGGGTTGACACACAAGGGGTGGAAAGGATGAGAAGGATTTGGCAATGTTGGAGGAATGGTCAAAAGTATGGCAGCTTAGATTCAGTGTAAGTAATGCACCTGGGAAACAAAACCCAGGGGAAGAGTACATATTTGGGGGCATTAACAACAACAAAAACGAAAGGGACCTGGGGGTAGTCATAGCAAACAACCCAAAGGTAGGTGAGCAATGTCAGAAGGCAGTAAGGAGGACTGGGGGGATACTGGGATCCACAGGGAGAGGCATCACCAGTAGAAAATAGGAAGTTGTCATCCCTCTGCACAGACAGTTGGTGAGACCCCATCTGGAGTACTGCATGCAGTCATGAAGACACCATCTCCGCAAGGACATAGGATGGAGGTAGTCCAGAGGAGGGCAACTAAAATGGTGCAGGGTCTACACCAGAAGCCATATGAAGAGAGACTAAAGGAGCTTAATATGTATACCCTCAAGGAAAGGAGGGAGAGGGGGACATGATGGAAACTTTCAAGTATTTCAAGGGAATCAACAAAGTTCAAGAGAGTAGCATCTTTCAGAAAAAAAAAATGTGCAAGAACAAGGGGACACAATCTGAAGATGGGGGGACAGCTCAGGGGCAACGTGAGGAAGTACTTTTTCACAGAGACGGTGGTGGACACATGGAACGGCCTTCCTGAGGAGGTAGTGGGGTCAAAAAACAGTGCGAGAATTCAAGAATGCATGAGACAGACATATGGCAATCCTAGTGGGGGGTAGGAGGAGGTAGGCTGTTGGTTAACTAGGATCTGCAGCTTATCCAATAGGTAGAAGCGGTCCTTATCTGCCATCAAAGTCTATGTTTCTATGAGGCCTCATTTGGAGTACCGTGTCCAGTTCTGAAGGCCGCATCTCCGTAAGGACAGACAGGGTGTAGGCACTTCAAAGAAGGGCAACAAAGATGGTGCAGGGCCTTCACCAAAATTCATATGAGGAGAGACTGGGAGACCGCAATATGGATACCCTGGAGGAGACACAGGAGAGATATGATAAAAACATACAAATATCTAAAGGACATAAATAAATAAAGTACCAGAGGGTAGCATCTTTCAGAAAAGGAGATGTTCAAGAACGAAGGGGCATGACATGAGGTTGGAAGGGGGCAGATTAAGAGGTAACATGAGGAAGTGTTTCTTCACGGAAAGGGTGGTGGATGCATGGAACAGACTCCAAGCAGAGGTGGTGGCGGCAAACACAGTGTGGGAATACAAAAGTGCATGATACATGCATAGGGGAACCCTGGCAACAGGAATGAGAAGGTAAAGTTGGAGATCAAGGAGGATCTGCGGTTTCTACAGTAGGTAGGGAAATGAGCAGACTGGATGAGTCCAGCAGCCCTTATCTGCCATCAAGTTATAGGTTTCCATGTTAAGCTGTGGAACATTTCACATCTATGTCACAGGTTGAATCTGTCTTATGTTAAGATATGAAACCTTTCACATCTAGGTCACAGGCTAAATCTGTCCCATGTTGGGCAGAGGAACCTTTCATATCTCTAGGCCATGAGTTGAATCTGTCCTCCCACGCTGGACTATGGAACCTTTCACATCTAGGTCACTGGTAAATCTGTCCCATGCTGAGCTGAGGAACCTTTCAAGTCTAGGTCATGGGTCAACTGTCCCATGATGAGCTGTGGAACCTTTCACATCCAGGTCGGTGGTTGAATCTGTCCCATGTTGAGCTATGGAACCTTTCACATCCAGGTCACTGGTTGAATCTGTCCCATGTTAGGCTATGGAGCCTTTCACATCCAGCTGATGGGCTGAATCTGTTCCATGTTGGGCTATAGAATCTTTCACATCTAGGTGATGGGTTGAATCTGTCCCATTTTGAGCTATGAACCCTTTTACCTCTTGGTCATTGGTTGATTCTGTTCCATCTTGAGCTGTGGAACCTTTCACCTCTAGTTCACAGGTTGAATCTGTCCCATGTTGTTACTAGACAATGTACTACTTTTTTCTCTATTAGATTTAAGATGTAAGGACCACATAGTAAGGATTAGGAAGGAGGGGGGTTGGGTGGAAGCAGGGTGCAATAAGGCGGAAGCACTAAATGAGTACTTCTGCTCAGTATTTACTAAAGAGAAGAGGGGGTGACACCCAAGGTGGGAGAAATGGCATAAGCAGGGTGGGAAGTGGTGACAGATGGGGAAATCATGGAGAGCAGCGTTCGAGAGGGTTTGAAGGCACTGAGGGTGGACAAGGCACCAGGCCCAGATGGCATCCACCCCAGGGTACTGAAGGAGCTGGCAGAGGTCCTTGCAGGACCTTTGGCAGACCTATTTAATGCCTCACTACATCTGGGTGTGTACCTCAGGACTGAGGATGGTTCATGTGGTGCCCTCCACAAGAGTGGCCCCAAGGATGAACCGGGAAACTACAGACCAGTGAGCCTCTCATCCATCGCATGGTAAGCTAATGGAGACTATCCTGAAGGAGAGGCTGGTGGCCCTCCTAAAGGCCAAAGGACTACAGGACAGCAGACAGCATGGCTTCATACGTGGCAGATCCTGCCAAACCAACCTGGTCGAGTTCTATGACTGGGTCACTAGGCAACTGGACAGGGGCCATGCAGTGGATGTCCTGTATCTGGACTTCAGTAAGGCATTCGACTCAGTGCCACATGGAAGGCTGGGAAGGAAGTTAGTAGGCACAGGGGCGGGTGCAAAGCTGGTGAGATGGGTAGGAAACTGGCTGCAGGGAAGGCAACAGAGGGTGGTGGTGGGTGGGGAGCTCTCACACCCAAGGGCAGTGACGAGCGGTGTTCCACAGGGCTCGGTGTTGGGACCAGTGTTTGGGATATTTATTGCAGACATATCATGAGACATCAAGAGCAAGATCAGTCCGTTTGCTGATGATACTAAGGTAGGCGCGGTGGTGGATGACCTAGGGGGATGGCAGGGGTTGCAGGATGATTTGGCAAAGCTTGAAACCTGGTCAGACACCTGGCAACTGGGCTTTAATGCCAAAAAGTGCAAGGTGCTGCATTTTGGGATGAAGAACCCAAGGAGGAGTTACCAGCTAGGGGGAGTGCAGCTAGTCCAGACAGAGGAGGAGGAGAAGGATCTGGGTGTGCTCATTACAGGGTCAATGAACAACTCGGCACAATGTAGGAAGGCAGCTGCAAAGGCAAACAAAATGCTGGGTTGTACTGCAAGGGGTATATCCTCGAGGAGGGAGGAGGTGATTCTGCCACTGTATAGTCATTAGTTAGACCACACCTGGAGTACTGCGTGCAGTACTGGCGTCCGTATCTGAAGAGGGACATTAAGTTACTGGAGGGGTGCAGCGCAGAGCGACAAAGATGATCAAGGGGCTGGGGACTTATCATACGAGAGGAGGTTGAAGGAGCTGAACATGCACTCACTAGAGGAGAGGAGAGACAGGGGTGACATGATTGAAACCTTTAAATACATGAAAGGAATAAACAAGACAGGTACAGAGGGGCTGTTCAAAGTAAGGGAAGGGAGGGCCACGATATGAGACTGGAGCGAGGAAGGTTCAGGAGGAGATGAGGAGACACTTTTTTTTTTTTTTTTTTTAGAGAGGGTGGAATGCGTTACCTGCTGAAGTGGTATGCAGTAGAACAGTGGACTGCTTCAAACAAGGATGGGACAGGACAAGGGGGAGGGTTAATGAAGAGGAAGGGTGGAAGGGAGGGGCAGCTGCACATTCCAGCAGACTTGATAGACCTCTAGGCCTTTATCTGCTGGCAAATATCGTATGTTCGTATGTTTGTAGATTATGAGAATGAATTTGTCCCACACTGCTACTTAGCTATGGAAACTTTCACCTCTTGGTTGCAAAATCAAATGTGTCCCACACTGGTACTCAGATATGGAACTTTTCACTTCTACCTCATGGGTTGATTCTGCCCATGTTGGTATTCAGCTATAAATCCTCTGATCCAGTCAAAAAGGAAGATTCCGCCTGGTGATGGGCTTCACCTTTGACTGCGTCCATTTACATGGTGACTTTGGGGGGTCACCTCCCTTTTTCAGCGATGTCTGCTGTGCCAATGACATATTCAGAGACTTGGTAGGCAGTACTTCTTGTCCATTTTCTCAATACAATGCTCCAAAACATACCCCTACACCTCTGTGAAGCCTTGTTACCCCTCCTCAGCACATGTTGCAAGTTTTTACATCATGGGATAGGCCCAAACAAATGAACAATTCATTACCATCTTTATGATAAACCAGGCTTTCACAGTCACAATACTGAAAACAGGTCTTAGTGATGACATAAACCGGCCACTGACTATTCCCAAAGAAGCAGCTACCATAAAAGAAAAAAAATTAAAAAGACAAAACAACCTCCAGCTTCCTCTGGTTTGACCTTCACCCTTCACTCTCTCAAAGGAGGGGGAAAAAAGAACTGAAGTGGCTGGGATCCACCCATGTTATATAGGTCATGTTGTGTGCAGCAGATAAGCAGGTTGATATGGGTGACCCTGTAATTGCAGAAAGCTTCCTGCAAGGTTCTAATGCTGACGGCTTATAGTCCATTGTACTATGGCCTACGGAGAGACTCTAAGAATATCAACTTGGTCACGACACTTATCTGGATGAACATGGGTGGCAATGCAGGTAGGAGCATCTTAGGGGAGGAAGGACATCGAGTTGGCTTTACTCACAGTCATGCAACTGAAAGCTTACATTTTGGGGAGGAAGAAAATGAGAAATATCCGGCCATGGTGGAGCTAGAGGTACTCTAAGCCTTTTTTTAAGGGCTGTAGGGCTCCATGTTCCTTACTGGAGGTGTAAGCCATGGGAGTAGACATCATAGAAACTTTATTAACCCAGTCATATGGGTCATTACAATCCATAAAAAAAAAAAAAAGTAATATTCGCATTTCAAGCTGTACAGACATGTACAAGATTTACACAGTACGACAGATATTATCATATATTCCTCCTAAAATGATGAAGTGTAGCAATTCAAAATACGTCTTTAAACAACTCCATAACAGTGTGACACTTCAAATGACATTACAGCAGTGTAACAGAACACTGAGAAAAATGAACTGCAATTATTACTATCTGCTCTCCTCATCGCACACCAGTTTAAATAATCAGTCCCAGTTTCAGTATTTCCCCCGAACAGATTTAAGTTTTCATTTTACTGGGCCTGGAAAGCAATACACAGTATATCAGAATCACTTATCAACATCGCCTTTGAACTTTAGGTCAAAGACTCAAAGTGCGCTTCGATGATAGACAGCATTGGAATAACAGTAAAATACTACCACCACTATGGCTCCTAAAATAACAGCATTGTTGGGAGGACAAAGAATAAATCCCACCCCCACCCCCTAAAACAAAGGAATTAGGTTCAGCCTATTTAGGTAGTGTCCGAAAGACACAAACTGGTGACTGTTTGGAAACCAGTGTGAAACATGTTGCAGTGGTTCTATTTAGTTGCCATCAGACCATGATCCACATCAACTAAACCACCCTCACAAATGGCACACCTGGTGACTTCCAGGGTTCATGCAAGCACTCTTTGTTTTGTCAAATTGAAGTGTTCTGCACATTTTGAAAATACTGGTGCTGTTTGTTTTGCTAAAAAAAAGAAATGGTGGCAAGAAAGGTCACACTGCTCAGATAACTGCTGCCAAAAGTCTGTACTGGCTACAAGCCGTAGGCAAGGATTATTCAAAATACTAACAATTTTAACATCCTGGACTGCACCCTGTATACCTCCACGGGAGTCCATTGGCTGAGAGTCTGAATCTGGATATTACCAACCAGCAGAAGTCCTTTCTTCTAGGAATGGGTTAATGTACAGTGGCTGAGCACAGTGATAAAGCTTGTACTATGCAGCTAAACAGAGGCCTTTGGCTACCAGAGTTGTTACAAAAGCGTAGGTTAAAATAACAGCACTTTGCTTGGTTTGGGACCACTGCCTTGCACCCCCCAAGTTCAGCCTTTTAAACCCCATAAAAACAACCTCCCTCCACACAAAAAAAAAACAAAAACACAGGTCTTATTGAATGAAGTGTGGTTCCAAG
The DNA here is from genome assembly GCA_016271365.2 of Neoceratodus forsteri. NCBI lineage: Eukaryota > Metazoa > Chordata > Ceratodontiformes > Ceratodontidae > Neoceratodus > Neoceratodus forsteri. The sequence goes on along the minus strand of CM028131.1, from coordinate 148,996,648 downwards.
AATATTCTTGGCAGCTTTTGACCCCCCCCAAAAAAAAAAAAAAAAAAAAAAAAATCGGTACAGGAGTTCCCATTTGGGTGAAGTATGGTGCCAAGGATGTTTTGGTTCTGGCAGCTTTCAAGAATGATCTGTACATCCCTCTGCAGAAGCCGAGACTCTGTGAAGAATTTTGCCTCTGCTGCAAAAGGTTCTGGTGTCTCCGAACCATCAGCTTCCCTCTTGAATTGGGGGGTCGGACACTGAAAAAGGAAAAAAAAAGGGGGGGGGGATTCATTTCAGGCAGTTGATAGCACAGCTCAGCAGGCTATCTGCAATGATCAGACTCTAGGTTCCAAGAATCACAGTCAGGGCTGTTACCAAGGTATATCCTTTGCTGTTCCCACCATGTTAAACCATAATAACAACAAACAACAAATTAGTAGTAATTCAATTTTCTCTCAGATCACTAATGCTCAAGAGTACAGACTACATACTGACTGTTGATCCTGCTCTACTACAGCACAATGTATGGACTACATACTGACCAGTGATCCTGTTCTGCCATCTCAAAATGTACAAACTACATACTGACCACTGTTCCTTCTCTGCCATCTCAAAATGTATAGACTACATACTGACCACTGATCCTGCTCTGTCATCTCAAAAGGTATAGACTACATACTGACCACTGATCCTGCTCTGTCATCTCAAAAGGTATAGACTACATACTGATCACTGATCCTGCTCTGTCATCTCAAAAGGTATAGACTACATACTGATCACTGATCCTGCTCGGTCATCTCAAAAGGTATAGACTACATACTGACCACTGATCCTGCTCGGTCATCTCAAAATGTATAGACTACATACTGACCACTGATTCTGCTCGGTCATCTCAAAATGTATAGACTACATACTAACCATTGATCCTGCTCTGCTACCCTCTGACAAAATTGCTACCACTTAAAAAATTAATAGATCCCGACCTGTAACTACCATGGGTCCAACCATGGCTGAAAAGTTGGGGGAGAGATATTTATCTGCCTAGCCTTTCATGCAATGTCATTGGGCATTTGGGCAGGGCCTACAATGTCACTGGGCATTTGGGAGGGCCTAAAAAGTTGAAAAGGACTGGTCCCCCACATCCCCCCCCCCCAATATCCAGGTGATTGTGCCCATTAGAACTACTTGTTTCCCCACACCACGAGATGCTGGATGACACTCAACTGAACAGAACAGAAAGAAATTTAGTGAGAAACCATGTGTGGGGAAAAAAAAAAAAAACACTTTCAAACCTTACCTTGATCCCAGAAAGCATGACTGTCACCAGGTTGTAATCTGGAAAGAGCAAGGCTCGCACAACACTGCCATCTCGTACGTGCTCAATGACGGCCAAAGTGAGGGAGAGACAAACGGTAACAGGTAACAACATTATTCCAAAACACACCGACCTTTTGTCATACATACATTTGTAAATACCGTACTTCCCAAATACTTTAGAGCACAAAAACTAACAACAAGACAACATTGCATGCACTGGACGTGTAAACACCCTGAGAAGTATGACCAGTGACCACCCTTGAGGTGTCTTACCGCACTTATATAATGGCTTCTAAAAATAAAATTAGAGAAACCCATTTTGAGTTTTTCAGTTAAAAAACATATAAACAAAAACAAAAAAAAAAAAACATGATTATTCTGATGACTGGTTAGCAAATCCTGACCCATGCAATTACGGTGGAATATTTGCATGGACAGACAGGAGAGTTCATTAGCCATCAAATTCTTCGGTCTGTCTGTCATTTTATATATAATACAGGATGAGACAGCCGGCCCGTCGGTGCAGCAGTGGGATTTCCGCTTGCGGCATGGCGACCGGGTTCGAGACGGACCTGGATGTCGGAGGGCGGGCCGGGGAGAGGATCGCGTCCGATGGACAGCTCTCCTACTCCGGGAGGGAGGCGTAGCGCCGGAGCGTTGAGGACTCTGGCAGAGGCCAGGAGATCTAGCGCTGCCGACGCTTGACGTGGGGAGTTGGGGAGGCGGAGCAGACGCTGGCGTCATTGCACGTCCCCGACTACTCGAGGAGGAAAATTGGAAAAATGGCAGGTGGGACCACCGTAAGATGAAGCCCTCCCCGGAGAGCCTCGCCTTGCCACCGCGGGACCCCAACCAGTCACAGTTCGGGTCTACGAAGGTGGCTCCTGCCCACCCTCTGCGGGGTAAGCCGGGGGTGACCGGGGTCCTCAGCAGCTATAGGCGGTGGTGGAGGTCTCCGGGGGCCGTGACCAGGGCGGAGGGCAGATGGTGGTACCGCCAGGAAAAAGGGAAAATTAAAAAAAAAAAAAAAAAATACAGGATAAGACATTTATTACATAGTTTTTGATATTGCAGGGGTTGAATTTACCAGCAATCTCTTTTTTTCCTTATCTATTTATCACTCCAGGAACCTGGCAGGCAGTTTCGGTCTCCGACTCCCCGGCCCGACATCCCCTGCAGGACTGAGGCAAAGGGACGCAGAGTTTTCCCCCACCGCTGGACAGAAATCCAGATGTTCGGGGAGCCAGATGAGTATGCTGGGAGGTCATCATGGAACCTGCCAGCTCCATTTCCCCCCCCCCGACTATGTACGTTGACTACATGCCTCCCGGCCTTCATTTCCCTCCAGCCACTGCTAGAGGGAGATCAACGAGTGGGATGGTAATCCCTTCCTCCCTGAGAGAGGAGAGCAGTCCTCTGGATGCTCAATCCTCTCTCTTCCCTGCTCACCCCTGGAGGCCTGGGTTAGTTCCAGAAACTGGGTTGCCGGTGTGGCATCCAGCGTCTAACCCTCAGCGCCACCGGGCCGGCCATCAGCAGTCTTTAAAGGGACACCGTCAACCCCTTTATGCTTCAAAGTGTCCCTAGCTTAAAATACATATTTTATGATGGTTCACATTCTTGCGAGACTGCTGATGCAGCTGGTAGTTTGATTCAGATTCCTGTTTTCTTTTAAAAAGTGAAAAACTGACTGCCTACTATACTGGTGTTATCACACCAAAACATGTTTGTTTACATTCCTTGATCAACTCCCTCTGCATCTTTCCTGGACTGAGGAGCACCCCCTCACCAAACACTGTCTGGCCACTTATGCGGTGGGAGTAGAGAAGACAACTGTATCATGAGTGGCTACACGGTTTGGAAGTGTTTCTAATGTTCAGGAAGTATGCAATAAGAATGTTTCAAGGACTGGAAGCAAAACAAGGATAAGGATAAAGTACAGTTACTTAAGAACTCATTGTAACAGTAGATCTTCAAGAGAGGCTCTTGCAATAGGTAATAACCATTTGGACTAGAGCTGCCAAGTGCTAGGACCACACGAAAAACTTTAGCTAGCAGTGTCTGGCGAGGGACCACCCACCTGATGTCACGTGATGGACGTCAGCGTGACAATATATAGTGGGGTAGTCCCCATGTCTGCCCTCCAGTTCTCCTGCAGAAGACCTAAGAAGGTGTGACAGGAGAAAGGAGTGGGCTCCTGAGGCCAAAAGTAGCCGCAGAAGCAGGGGGAATATGGGAGGGAAAAGGTACCTACTGCAAGAGCCTCTCTCAAAGATCTACTGGTACAGTAAGTTCTTACGTAACTGTACTATCGTACTTCGAGAGGGCTCTTGCAGTAGGTAATAACCATTAGGACCAAGTCTCAAGCAGTGGAAATCAGACAAAGACTGAGAAACATGGGAGGCAGGAAAGGTCTGCAGTAGGTATCAATTAAGACAGGAGGCCCTGAAAGACAGCTAGTCCAAAGCCTGCCCCTGCGCCTAGAAGCAATGTTCAGACTGTAATGCTTAGTAAAGGTCATGCATGAAGATGAAGGGACTTGAGACCTGGCTGTAGTAGCTTGCCCTGATCCTGGGTCAGCAGATTCTGGCAGAGTGGTAGCGGTACCAGAAGCTCCACCAACAACACAGCAGAGGGTACCAAATTTTGCGGGGCAATGATGGGTAGTCAGGATCATGCAAGCCCCTACTGCCTGTAACTTCAGGAGTACCCTCTGCAGAAGCAGGAAGGGAAGGAAGGAAGGCGTACTAAAACCTCGCTGTCCAGCAGAGAGACAGTGCGTCTCACCAGAAGACACCAGGCCCGGGAACAAGTGAGCAGAATCTGAGTAGTTTTGTGTTGGATGGTGAGGCGAACAGATTTAGTTCTGGATGACCCCAAAGATCAAACAGATCTTCGACTCCTGGAACGCTTGTCAGTCAGACTGAGAGATAAGGTAGAGAAGTTTGATAACAGTTGGCGCAGGTGGGTGATTATCAGATGGAACAACACCCCGACTTTGTACCCTGAAGTACTTCTCAGCTGCCTGATACAAAATACCAAGTTATGTAATAGATAAGCTGAATGTATAAACTGTACAGACTGAAAGAACTATACTGATTTATTTTATTTTATTTAGTTTTTGTTAACCGGGTAGGTACACTAGACAAGTTTTATGCCTATTTTCAGGAACGACCCGGGAGAGTACAATAGGGTATAACAGGTACATCAATACAGCAATAGGGTATGACGAGTACATTAAATACAACAGCAGGAGAGAAAGACAGTTTTTACAGTTTTACATTTGAATGGAAAGTACACCCAGTTTCTAATGCTGGGGGCAAGATACAAATTTGAAATAAATACAATGACCAGCAGGGCATGTAAGGAGTCATGAGCGTAGGAGCACCATAGAGTAGGTCAGTAAGGTGGGGGGATTGGACGAGGTAGTAGCGCGACAGTGGTGGCGCCAGTGCAAGAGAGGTGAAGCCAGCATTCCAGTGGGCACCAGGAGCTATGTGCTAAGGAGGCTTTGGGCATTCACAGCGAGAGACCAGCTTAAGATGTTCCCACAGGGAGGTCCGGAAAAGCTTGTGAGAGGGGGCAGTGCGGACACTTTCAGGAAGGGAGTTCCAAAGCCTGGGAGCATGAACAGCAAAGCTCCGGTACCCCATGATGGTGCGGGTGGTAGGTACATTTAGTAGTCCGGGGCCCTGGGATCTCAGCAGGTAGGGGGGAGAGGTCAGCAGGGGCGAGAATCCATGATGGTTACCATTTGTGAATCAACTTGTAAAATGACCTAAGCTATGTATGAACTCCTGTATGTATGAAATTAATATTACCAATAAAAAATGTTAAATATATATATAAAAAAAAATAGATCTTCAACTACCGATTGTCTGAGTTCCCACTCATGTGCCCTTGTCTGCGTGAGGCTCAGACTGTCCGCCAGGACATTGTGAACTCCTAGTACGTGCACTGCTGGCAGCTGGATGGTGTGCTGAACTATCCAGTACCACATTTGTATCACTTCCCTGCAAAGGGGGTACGATCATCTGCCTCCCTGTTTGTTCAGGTACCATACCACACTCATGTTGTCCATCTGGACAACGGGTGTGCCTGAGTGGCGGAGTGGTTGAAAAGCCTGAAGGGTGTACAGCACCACACGCATCTCTAGCATGCTGATGTGCAGTGCAGTGCAGTGACAGGCAACAAAGTCTTACCTCCCATGTGGGAGGCTTTGCCCACCACTCCCCCACCTTTATTTAAGGTACCAACCTGGGGCATACCTTGGGATGGGGAGAACCACTGGTGTCCCAGAAGTGAGGTATCTTGCCTCAGGACTTCACCAGGATGACAAAGTTTCCAACATCATTAGGGAGCTGCAGCTTAAGGTTTCGTTTTTTTGTTTAACTTTCTCTTTTATGCCCACCTTGGTTGCCACACTGACCGCTATCTACCCCACAACCGCCTCACCTGACTTGCAGCCTCCACATATCCTACTGCTCATCCCCCCAGGGGAGGAGAGGAGATGAAGGCCTGACCCAATCCACTAAATTATGGTTCCATGAAGGGGTGACAAGCAGCGGCTAGGACCCAAGTTTATCAGGCTGTCATCCTGTGAGTGGAGGTTTTCCGTTTTATTCTCCCAGCCCCCTATGCTACGGACCAACAAACTAAAGGCAGAGGGAATATATGCTTTTTTTTTGGGGGGGGGGGGCTCTACAGCTGGGAGGTTGCTTGGGGGTAGGTTTCATTTTTAAATATTAAGGTGCAATCGGAAGGATTAGCTGGGTAGCGGCAGGTGGGTTTCTGACTAAGAAGTATAATAAATTATAATATAATTGCACACTTCCAGCATCGATGCTTATAACTGGTGAGTTCCGACATCAAACTGTTCAATAAAAACACTAAGAAGTCTCTGTGTTTAATACGTGTAATTATTTGACATGTATTATAGAACAGTTATAATTATAGTATGTGAGGAACCCACTGAAATAATTAAACTCTTTTGCAATGGTGACCTGGCTACGAGGTGACCTTACCCTCAATTATCAACCTTTTCTCAGCATCGGCTATGCTTCGGGTCTCAACGCCTGCATCCATGCAGTCTCCTTATAGGAAAAACCCTTGACCTGAGGCCTTATTGATTAATTAAAACCTGTCTGGCACAATCATCAGCATTGTTTTTGGTGAGACTGGTCAGACCAATCTGTATTATCATCCAGTAAATGCTTCAATAAACAGCATTTATGGTCACTATAAAGAACCTAACAACATTTAGAATAATTTTAACAGTTTTAGATAACTTAAGAAACAGTTTAGCCCTGCGCTAAACCCACGCAAACATGTTAGCGCTGCGCAAACAGTTTGGGGAATATTACAGTTTTGATCACTGTACTTTCACGTGCACTGCTGCCTGCAGCTGCACTGGGACAACACAGCATAGGCACAGATGGTGGTGATGCTGCATGCAACTGTCACACTGTAGGTCATGCTACAGTACTCAGCAGACACTACAGTAGCAAGGGGGCCAGTAGTGTGTGGACATAGCAATGCCTATGGTGTGTAGAACAGTGCCAATGACTGCACTATACACAGTGACAGGCCCGACATGCAGGCGTTTACTGACAGTGGACATTACTGTTACGTTGTTGTGTGACCCCCAGATGCTGCACCTCTGGCATGGGATGCTCACAGTGACATACACATGTCCGGCTTTGTGTGCTGTGGCAGTTGTACAGCTGTGCGTTATGTGACAGGGAGGGCATATATTATCAGAAAGGCACACTGATGTTGGGGTATTCCCAATACTGGCCCATGTGCACTGCGTGATGTGTCTCAGCCTTGTGGCCACACCTGGTCTGTAGCACAGGCTGGCCACCTGTACACTCTCCCCTGAACATCCTCCATGACCACAGTGCTGCACGTGTGTGCTGGCATCTGCTGGTGTCCACAGAAGAGTGGTCCGCAGGTGTGTGTTGTATGGCCACACTGCCATGCTGTCCACTGGTGGCAGGGTCGCCACTTACTGCCTCGCATGGCTGGGACTGGTGGCGGATGATGGCATCGTTGTGATGCCATCAGTGAGCAGCATGTTTCTTCTATGTCTGGCTCTGTGTGTCATATTTATTTGTTAGGGGTCGCGCAAAAGGCGTGCAAAGCCATAATGTCGCGCAAAGCTGAATGCCCAGGGTTAAGACTACCTTTTTCCTGGGCGGCAATGTGCACCACGCTAAGTGTCACGCTAAGTCACGCAAAACCACTTTGCGCGGTGCTAGTCGCTGAATATAGCACTGCGCCTGTATTCACGTACACACCCACTGAATTTGCCCCTTGCATACATTATGATATTGCCCGGCGCTAATGCAGTTTGCGCGCGCTATTTGGCCTTTTTTTATTTTTGATGTATTATTTCTTCCAGAGCTCCCAGCTTGCAAGCCTGCCTTCAGTTGTCCCCCAGCGCAGCCCCGAAGGTTAGACCCCCTCCCTTGTGCAGCCCACGACTTACCCTTCGTGGCAGGGTGGTGGGGAGCGACCCAACCCACCCCAAAATGGATCCATGCCAGGGAGGTGCCCTCTCAGAGGTGGTGCTGCAGGGACCACTTCATTCTGCTGGAGCTGTTTTTTGCACTTTTCTCCCCTTGTGTGGAGGTGAGGCGTGCAATGACTCCTGCGGTGAAAGCGCACACGCTTCCACATGCGCTCTCACCAAGCATCTGCCCAGTCTCCTCCACTTCGGCTGTAGCATCAGTGGCTGCTCCCCAACAGCCGCTAGGGGCCAGTGGAGTGCCGACAGCTAATGTCCCCCCCATCCCGGAGAAGGAGAGCAGTCCAACGGACGCCGATCCTTCTCCTCCGTTACCCCGACGACCCGTGCTCGTTCCCAAACACGGGTCGCTGGCGTGGCTTGAGGTGAGGCATCCAGCGCCTCAGCCCTCAACGCCACCGGGCCGGCTCTATTTGGCCTTTTCAATATTTGCAGACCCGCACTAATCCTGTGCAAACAGTTTTTGCCCGCCGCAAAATTTGGAATATCTGGCCCTAGATGTGTTAGTGGGTGTTTTTACACCTAGGTAATTATTAGTAACTGATTATCGATTTTAGTCCACAAGTATGCTGTAATGGTCTCTTCTTGAGCTTATTTTGATAACTATTTTTATGTAGTGAATTTGAGGCCTCACCATATGAAGTTACTACAGTGATAGTACACAAATCCTGTCTTTGCATTACTATTGCAATTTTTTATTGAGATTGCTATTACTTGATTGTATTCTTGTTGTGTGAACTACACAGTGGAAAACCGAAGAAAAAAATAAAGTATGAAAAAAAAAAATGAAACACTGAGCTAAGCACCACTGTGCCCATAGGCGTCTAGCTCAAATATGCCCTCCCCTCATATAAAGTAGCCTCCGCCCAACTACTGGAGGGAGTACTCCTAGAAATATACAATCAGGTTTTTCCATACACCAGCGACTGTGGCCAAGTTCTCAGACCCAGCAGCTGGGCACTGCTGGAGACAGTGTGGGCACCAGTAATTGTACTCAACGCACATCTTAAGGGAATGTCCAGCCATCCAACAGTCCTGGCAAACATTAACACAGGAAACTGAAGTCATTTTTGACTGCTGAGGTATCATCACCCCAGCGTTGGTGCTGATCGCCATCCCCCAGGAAGGGAGAAAGATGAGCTCTGCCCAATCAATACAAATTAATCACGCTGCTTATCCTGGCAGCCAAAAAGGCCCATCACCAGGATACCCAACAAGGACAGCTGGAGAGAACGAACGCTAGAAATGTACACACTGGAGAGGATGTCAGCAAAATTACAAAATCAGATCCCCTCATTTGAAATTAAATGGCAGAAGTGGGTACTGCATCAATTAGAAAATTATACTGACTTTTCCCTTTGAGCCGAGACTCTCCCCCTATAAACAATACTGAATCTCACCATGCGAAAATATATTCCCAAGAGAGAGAACCTTCTTGAGTAAATAGTTACTGAAACTTTCTCCCACTACTACCCCCACCCCACCCCCATCTATCTTACCCTTAATCTGTTTCACTGGAGGAAGAACACCTGAGGTGGTGTTCCATTTCATTTGGGTTCAGGCCTCTTGAGAACATATTCAACCATCCAATTGTTAAAATGTAGGTTGGTAATACTGGCAATTTCACAGACCACTCTACCCCTCTAACTCTTCTTTTATTACTTCTCCTCCTCTCTCTTTTCTCTCTGTCTTTATTGATTTAGGGTCAATATGCAACGGACTTCTATTTTGTTGCTATAATTCCACGAATGCATTTTTTTATCATAAGATGACATAACATTACATCTGTACAACTGGCTCAGGAATGTTATATAAAATAGTCGTCTTAAAGTGCTATCTTTGGAAAATATCACATTTATGAATTTTCCATTTTCCTGAGTACCTCACTATTTATTTCAAGTAAGTTATACTGTGCTTCACTGCATGTTAGATTTTTAATCAGTTATATACTTCTTTATATTTTGGTGTTTTTTTGTTTCTGATCTGTAAGTTACATACTCATTAACTATGTTGTTCTATTAGAATTCATATCTAATATAGTACTAATAATACTGAATGTTTAAAAGGATAGAAATGCTTAAGTAAGGCAAAAATGAATTTTTTATCACTGTTAGATGTTTAATATGGTGTTATATAATGACTTTTGACAGCTATGTTAATGATTACATTGTTTTGTACCGTCTTCCCTATCCCAAAAGAATAAAAATCTTATTGACAAAAAAAATCTGTTTCATATGAAACTTGCAGCAGAAACAGACCTCACGGTCTATCAAGTCTGCTCGAATGCAGAGCTAGCACCCCTATACTGCAGCTGCCCCACCCCCCATTTCACCCTCGGAAACTGCTCAGCGTTGTTTACCCAATCCTCCCCGCTGTTCTGAAACTGCCCACCATCCTGCGTGCCACCACCTCCTCTGGTAGAGCGATCCATTTCTTCTTTTTTTTTTTCCCCCCTTTTTTACTTTATTTTTAGATTTTCAAATGCACATACACATGACAGTTCCATATCCAGGACATTCCAATTGATAACAGTGTACTACAACTGGGTAGGTGAACCCCACCCTTAATCAATCAATCAAAATCTTTATTTAACCAGGCGGACACCGTTGAGTAAGCTCATTTTCGAGGTGGACCTGGGAGAACAATAAAGAGGTACAGAAGGAAACAACAGGATTGAAATTGCTGCCAAACATGGCAGTATACATAATATCAGATAAACAGGCTAGCACAGAGCCAACACACACAAGGCATACAAAATAAAGTACAGCAGTAGATAAGTACAGGTTAAAAGCATGGTATAGTGTAATACACAGAACTGGAATAAACTAGTTACGGTCTTCACTGGGGAGACATCAAGTTTATTTTTTTAGTAAAGGGGCAGAACGGCAAGAGAATGCTTAGAAGAGTGGGGGGGAAGGGAGTTGGGCCAAGAGGAGACAGAGAAGGAGCAGGGGTAAGCACAACGGCCGCAGTCCAAGGGATTAAGGGAAGCAATCACAGGATTCCTTGAGTTGGCAGATGATTAAAGCTTTAAATGTAGCAAGCCTAATAGGGAGGTTTATTTTCAGGGTTTTTTTGCAGCTTGTTCCACAGCAAGGGAAGTACATGGCTAATAGACACCCTGCCAAAGCGGGATCTAACCTTAGGTGTTTTCAGCGTTACGTAAGATACACTTCTCAGAGCATAATTAGTTTGGGGGCTTAAAGGCAGACAAGCTGTAATGTAGCTGGGCAGATTATTTGTATTGGCTATGTAGGTCCAAAGTGCCACATTTCTCTGTTGCCTAAGAATAAGGGAAGGCCAGCCCACAGCAGTATGTAGGAGACAGTGATGGGTGGAGTAGGGGAGCTCCGTTATGAACCTTAAGGCTCTGTGGTAGAGTGTATCAAGTTTGGAAAGGGTACCAGCAGGGCCTTGGCGATATAGGAAGTCAGCATAGTCTAACAAGGGAAGAAATGTTGTTTGGACTAGTGCTTTTTGGCCTCCCTAGGTAGGTTTTTTATCCTAAATAATAGTCCTAGTCTCTGTCGGAGTTTCTTTATTAGCTCTTCAATATGTCCCTGGAAGGAGAGAGAGCTGCCGATCCAGGCCCGCAGGTATTTGAAGGTAGACACATATTCCAACTGATCCCCCAGGATGGTAGAAATGGGGGGATACCGAACCGTGGGAGAGCAGGAGAGGAGAGTTGGACATGGGTGAGAAGAGCATAGCTTTAGTTTCCTTCGCATTCAGGAGCAACTTCTGTTTTAGGAGCTGGAGTTGCAACAGATCGAATTCGCTCTGGAGAGTTGAGAGTACTGCGTCGAGAGATGGACCACTACTATAGAGCACTGTGTCATCCACAAAGATATATTTGGGCCTTATTAATGGTGGCATTAATTCTATTAATCAAAGGATAAATGCATCTCAGATATATTGATACCATATTGAGGGGTACGCTAAAAGCTATATTAGCAATTCTGAAGTATTTCCAAATCTATGCTGAGTTATTAAACCCATGAGCAGTGTGATTAATTCAAAAATGCTTAAAAGTTTGTTTCAAAGTCCAGAAAATTCACGTCTCATGAGACTTGTGGCATCACACTATAACCTAAAGAAAAGAAAATATCTATATTGTTTTGTTTCAGGCAGTGTAGTATTTATACAATAATTAAACACCTTAAAATAAAAGACACCGTAAATCATTGCTTTGAACATATTTAACCATAAACTGAGGAGTTATAAAGAAGAAATCTCTAAGAAAGTTTTGTCAATTAACTTCCCAAAATATAATAGCCTTGTTAAACAAAACCTAAGGACTATAGAGCCCCCTGAGGACCCTATGCTTTAATATACCAGTAGGTAATAGATCAGTAAACACCAGCTTTGACGTTGTTTTTAAGAATTCAAACCAGTCTATGGATCCATATTGAAGACAAGTCAGCCTTCTTCTGTACCCTCGGCGTCCAGTTCATCATCGCTCAGTTCTCTGCGTCGCTTTCTGGAGTTGATATCATAATGAGAAGCCCATTTATTCACTTCTGCCGGATCAGAAAACACCTAGACTTTGCCTTCATAAACAATTCCGAGCCTTGCCGGGAATATCATGGCATGCACAATGTGAACCTTTCAACAACTTCCTAGTGGCATCAGACTTCTTGCGGCGCATTCTAGTGGCATAACTTATGTCAGGAAACGGGTATATATTTTGATCATCTTGCAAAATCGGGCTTGCACGTCTGGCTAAATTCAGAATTTTATCCAGAGTATTGACCCCATCAGTGATCAGTAACAGTGTGTGTGGAACCTCTGATGTCTCCCTATAGCCTCATGGGGTTATACGATATACCTTTTGGAGTGTAAATTGAATATTTTGCCCTTCAGGCAACAGTTTCTCCCTGAGCCAGTCCTGTATGAACATGAGGAGGTGACTCCCCAGATCCCCAGTAGGTCCCAAAACCTGATAAGTGAGTAACGGCCTGGGTTCTAAAGTTTCGAGGCGCGATCGGAGATGAGTGTTTCCTTTACAACCAAAGTGATCGCGGCCACCGAGGGCTCAGACTGTTTTTTGATATTGGACATTTCAGTTTTTAATCCTGCGACCTCCAATTCCACGACTGTGACTCCAGTACTGAAACAGTCCATTTCAGTATTCAAGTCTGTAATACAGGAGATTATTCTTTGCAGTTTTACCCCAATCGAGGCCATAGTTTCCTCTGGCTCCTGCGCTGAAGCGGCCTGTGCTTCATGGCTGGTCCGCATAGGGTGAGACGTCTGCACCGATTTTCCTCCAGCTCCGCCACCCTTATCTTTCCAAGGATTAACCATTTATAATTTTCAGAGTTCCTCTGTCTGATGGTCTGGTTATTTTTCGTTAAGTAAATGCTGAAAAAGGTCACATTTCTTTGATTTAGTGGAGATGTAAGGTGCTGCTTGAAAATGCTGCCACTCAGCTTGGGCTCCACAGTGCCCACCCCCCCAGAGCGTTCCATTTTGATACCACCCTCTCGGTGAAATAATGCCTCCTCATCTCCCTCCTGAATCTACCACCCTCCAGTCTCAGTCCATGCCCCCTCATGTCCCTTCGCTTCCTCAGCTTAAACAACCCCTCTGTGCCAGATTTGTTGATCCCCCTCAAATATTTTAAAGTTTCAATCATATCCCCCTCTGATCCCTTCTCTCCTCCAGGGTGTACAAACTCAAGTGTTTCAGCCTTTCTTTGTAGGTTCTGCCTTCCATCCCCCATATCATTTTTGTCGCCCTACGCTCCACCGCCTTGAGCAACCTAATATCCTTCATCAGGTACAGACACCAGTACTGCACGCAGTACTCCAAATGCGACCTGACCAAGGACCTGTACTGGGGCAGGATCACATCCTTGTGTCTGAACGAGAACCCCTGAGCAATGCACCCCAGCATCCTACTGGCCTTAGTTGCAGCCTTCCTGCACTGACTAGAGTGGTTAATGCTCCCCGTTACTATGACCCCTAGATCCTTCTCCTCCTCAGTGACACCCAGCCCCACCCCATCTAACTAAAATTCCCTCCTTGGGTTCTTCACCCCGAACTGCATAACTCTGCACTTCTTTGCATTAAAACCCAATTGCCACCTTGATGACCACTCCTAAAGTCTGGTTAGGTCACCCTGCATCTTCTGCCACCCCTCTACGTCATCCACAACTGCCCCCATTTTGGAGTCATCAGCGAACAAACTGATCTTGCTCCCAACCCCGTGTGCAATATCTGATATGAACAGACCATACAACACCAGCCCCAGCACAGAGCCCTGCGGCACACGGCTGATCACTAGCCTAGGAGATGAGAGTCCCCCCCCACTACAACCACCTGTTGCAGTCCACATTCCAGCCAATTCTTGATCCAGTTAGCCATCTTAGCCCCCACCCCTACGTATTTCAGCTTTGTCCCCAGCCACCTGTGAGGGATCGAATCAAAGGCCTTGCTGAAATCCAAATATAGGACATCCACTGCATGGTCCTTGTCCAACTCCCTTGTGACCCAGCTGTAGTATTCTATTAGGTTAGTCTTGTATGATCTCCTGGAGACGAACCCATGCTGCTGCCCATCCTGGAGCGCACTGACCTCCAGGAAGGTTACCAGTCTCTCCTTCAAGATTGCTTCCATAAGTTTATCCACTATGGAAGCGAGACTGACAGGTCTGTAATTACTCAGCTCGTCCTTTGGGACACTCTTGTGGACAGGCACCACATGAGCCAACCTCCATTGGCCAACACCCCTGCCATCTCCCTCAACTCCCTAAGGTGAATGCCATCCGGACCTGGTGCCTTATCCACCCTAAGTGCCTTCAGACCTTCCAATACCTTGCTTTCTAGAATCACCCCATCAGTCACCTCCTCCCCCTCGTCTCCACCCTCCCAATCCACGGAGGCAGCGGACCTCCTATCTCCCTCATGAACACAGAGCATAAGTATCCATTCAGTACTTCTGCCTGTTCCTCCTCTTTCTCTACCCACCCACCACCCATCCTTCCTGATCTGGACTATCCGGTCCCTGCAGTTCCTTTTCTCCCTTGCGTATCTGTAGTATTCCTTCTCCCCCGATGCCCTCAGCTCCTTGGAGACCTTAGCCTCTCTTACTAACTTGGTTACCTCCTTGGACCTACTCGCGTACATCTCCCTGTCCTCCTCCCAGTTCTTTCAGTCTCCTAAAAGCCACTCTCTTGGCCCGCACCCCTCCCAGCACAGTCCTGGTCCTCCAACATGGCACCTTAGCCCTGGTCTTCTTGCTGCTGGTGCACGCTTCAGTAGCCTCCCTCACTCCAGACTTTATGATATCCCACTTTTGTTGTGCGTCCATCTCCAACCTAATCCTCTCAAGGCACCCCCCCCCCCAGTTATTTCCCTCATCCTCCCAAAGTTTGCCCGTCTGAAGTCCACTACCCTTGTTGCTGACCCCACAGCCTCCCTGCTCATGCCGAACATCAACCACACTGAAAGGTGGACACTCTCAGCTAGTGGGTCCTCTACACATAGCTCCCTCACCATCTCCCCATTTGACAAAACCAGGTCCAATGTATTACCTAGCCGGGTTGGTTTGACAACCATCTGCGCCAGATGGCTATCCTGGAACACATCCAGAAATACCTGTTCCCTGGCACTAGAGGTGGCTTGAGTTCCCCAATCCACCCCAGGTAGATTGAGGTCCCCCATGATCACCTCACTCCCCTCCTGTCAAATCTGATCCGCCAGCTCCCTATCCAACTGCTTGGACTGCGCCAGTGGCCTATACATCACCCCTAACCTTAGTTTCCTACCCCTTGAATCCAGGAACTGCAACCACAGTGCCTCTGTCCTCCCCTCCTACCCCTCATCCCTGGTGCATCTAATGTCATTCTTTACGTAAATCGCCACCCCTCCCCTTTTCCCCACCCCTCTGTCCTTCCTATAAACCCTGTGCCTGGAGATCGCCAGATCCCAATCCTGGTGATGGCTGGCCCACGTCTCCATGATGGACACAATGTCCACCATCCCTATGCTTAAGAGAACGTGTAGCTCAGCTCTTTGTTACCCAGGCTCCTCGCATTCAGGGAGACCACCCTCCACCCATTACCCACCTGCTCCCTACCCCACGCCCCCTCTACCCGACTCCTCCTTCGCGGCCCAATCTCATTACAAACATAGAAACATAGACTGACGGCAGATGAGGACTGCTTGGCCCACCTAGTCTGCCCATTTCCCTACCTACAGGATAAGCTGCAGATCCTAGTTAACCGACAGCCTATTTCTTTCTACCCCCCACAAAAATTGCCTTATGTCTGTCCCATGCATTCTTGAATTCTCTCACAGTTTTAGACCCCACAACCTCCCTGAAGGCTGTCCATGCGCCCACCACCTCTGTGAAAAATATCTCACAATGTCCTGAGCCGCCTGTTTGTCCCTTATTCTTGCACATCTCTTTTTCTGAAAGATGCTACCTCTTGGACTTTGTTGATTCCACTGAGGTACTTAAAGGTTTCTATCATGTCTCCCCTCTCCCTCCTCAAGGGTATACATATTAAGCTCCTTTAGTCTCTCCTCATATGGCTTCTCTTGCAGACCCTGCATCATTTTAGTTGCCCTCCTCTGGACTGCCTCCATCCTGTCTATGTCCTTGTGGAGATGGGGTCTCCAGAACTGGACGCAGTACTCCAGATGGGGTTTCACCAACTGTGTACAGAGGGATAACAACTTCCTGCTTTCTGCTGCTGATGCCTCTCCCTATACATCCCAGTATCCCCCCAGCCCTCCCTACTGCCTTCTCACACTGCTTGCTAACCTTAAGGTCATCTGATACGATTACCCCTAGGTCCCTTTCCATTTCTGTTGTTGTTACTGCCTCCCCCCAATGTGTAATCTTCCCCTGGGTTTTTGTTTCCCAGGTGCATTATTTTGCACTTTTTTGCACTGAATCCAAGCTGCCATACTTCTGAACATTCCTCCAACCTTGACAAGTCCCTTCTCAACCTTTCCACGCCTCCTTGTGTATCAACCCTGTTGCAGATCTTTGTGTCATCTGCAAAGAGGCATACTTTTCCTTCCAGTCCCTCTACAATGTCACTTATAAAGACAATAAAAAGGACTGGACCCAGTACTGAACCCTGCGGTACCCCACTAGTAACCCCTCTTTCTTCAGAGTGGACTCCATTTACAATTTACAATTACCTTCTGTATCCTGTTGTCCAGCCAATGTTTTCCCCATGCTACCACCCTGGGACCCACTCCCAGGCTGGTAAATTTGACTATTAATCTTTTGTGTGGGACTGTGTCAAATGCCTTGCTAAAGTCTAGGTAGGCTATGTCCACAGCCCCTCCCTGGTTTACTACTTTGGTCACCCAGTCAAAGAAATCAATTAGATTTGTCTGACGTGACCTTCCCGCTGTGAACCCATGCTGCCTTGGGTCCTGTGCCCCACTGGCCTCTAGGTACTCAACAATTCTTTCCTTCAGAAGTGATTCCATCACTTTCTCTACCACAGAGGTCAAACTGACAGGTCTGTAGTTTCCTGCCTGTCTTGCTCCCACTTTTCTGAAGGGGACTTACATCCGCCTTCCTCCAGTCCTCAGGTATCACACCATCCTCCCATGATTGGTTAAAAAGAGTAGTCAGTGGTGTCACCAGTTCTCTCCTTAATTCTTTCAGAATTCTGGTGTGAATCCCATCAGGCCTCATTGCTTTGTCCACCTTCAGTTTTAGGAGTTCTTTCAGAACCCTTTCTTCTGTGAAAGGACTGGGATCGACCCCCTCTCCAGAGTGCTTCTGTTAATTGGATTAGGCACCTCCCCCCCCTTTGTGAATACTGAGCAGAAGTATTCGTTCAGTATTCCTGCTTTTTCACTGTCCCTCTCTGCCAACCCACCGTCCATTCTATTCAGCCTCACTATCCCTTCCCTTGTCTTTCTACACTCCCTGATATACCTATAGAAGGTTTTATTCCCCTTCTTGACCGAGTTGGCTATCTTGTCCTCAGTTTTGGCCTTTGCTATTCTGACTACCCTCTCTGCTTCTTTCTGCCTTAACTGGTACAGTTCTCTGTCCTGCTCCTTCTGTGTTTTCTTATACTTCCTAAATGCTATCTGTTTCTCCCTAACCTTCACCGCCACCTCTTGAGAACCACAATGGCTTTTTCTTTCATTTTCACTTGTTTATTTGCTTCACACAAAGGCTTGTTGCCTCTGTGATGGCAGTTTTGATATTTCCCCATTGTTGCTCCACCCTCCTTCTAGCCTGTTTGTTAGTGCTTTTCCAAGGCACTCTCCCATCTTGCCAAAGTCAGCCCTCCTGAAGTCCAGAACCCTCACTTTTGTATGGCTTGACTCTGTAGCTGAGTTTATCGTGAACCGCACTGTTTGGTGGTCATTTGTTCCCAGATGGCTACCCACTTCTAGATCTGAGATCCTCTCACTATCCCCATTTGAGAGTACGAGATCTAAGATTGCTCCCTCATGAGTGGGTTCCAAAACTAGCTGTCTGAGGTATGCTCCTGTAGTGCATCGAGAATGGCCCTGCTCTTGGAAGTGGCTGCAGCAAAGGTGCTCCAGTTAACATCTGGCATATTCAGGTCCCCATCAACAGTATCTTCCCTTTCTCTGCCATCCTAAGGATGCCTTCTATTATATCCTTGTCCATTCCCTCCCCCTGACATGGGGGTCTGTATACAACCCCTGTACGGATTGTGGTGCCATTTCCAGTATCTAAGGTGACCCACAGTGCCTCCTCTCCTCCCTGTTTACTCTTTTGTTCAGTTGCTTTTATCTCTTCCTTTACACAGAGAGTTACTCCACCCCCTCTTCTCCCCTCCCTGTCTCTCCTGTAGGTTGTGTACCCTGGTAAGTTAACATCCCAGTCATGGTTCTCTGTGTACCATGTTTCTGTGACTGCTACGATATCCAGGCATCCCTCTTCCACCAAGGTAACCAGTTCAGGGAGCTTGTAGCCCAGACTATGGGCGTTGGTACTCATTACCCTCCATTTCTTGATGGCCTTACCCCTTTTTGCCCCATCTCTGTCCTTACTGTGTTTGTCATTTTCTCCATTTACCCCTGCCCTTCTCCCTATCGACATCTCTATCTTGGTGTTTACCTCACTTGGTACCCTGATTTTTTTTTTTGGTGGGGCTAGGATTTCCCTGCTCCTCTCCAGTGCCTCCCCCCTTGGCTAGTTTAAATGCTTGCCAATGAACCTGGTTCCGCTCCTGGACAGATGCAGACCATCATGCCAGTATAGGCCTGCATCCCTCCAGGTGGACACCCAGTCCCCAGTGAAGCCAAATCCTTGAGCTCTGCACTAGTTTTTCAACCACTGATCGAATCCAATGGCGTGGAGCACCCTAGCCTCACCCGTGCCATAGACAGGCCGCACCTCCAAGAAGGTTACCATGCGTGCTACTTGTCTAAGGCCCCTCCCCAACTCCACAAATGCTTCCTGCACTGCTCTGATCCCTTTCTTAGCCGAGTCATTTGACCCTAGGTGGACAATGACATCCAGCTCCCTCCCCTGTGCAGCTGCTCCGGCGATCCTGAGGATTCGCTCCCTGTCCCTCCAAGACATGGCGCCAGACAGGCACCTTACCTCCCTCTCCCCTTCCTCCTCCAGTTCTACCTACCCAACAATGGAGTCCCCCACCAGGAGTTGTTTCCTTCCCCTGTGGGGTCCCATGCCACCCTCCTGTAGGTCTCCTTTGTGGAGGTTCCCAGCATCCTCCTTGGTCTCCGCTGTGGGTGCCTCCATAGAGGAACCACACTTTGCCAGAAGAGCATATGAATTGTGGAGAGGTACAACTGGAGGGATGCGCCACTGTTTCACCACCCTCACCCACCCTGAGCCCACTGTGGCCCAACCGCTCCTCTTTCTTGCAACCTCTGAGGCAACGGCAGTGGCCTTGGTGGTCCGTGGGTGGGAGAGGAGATCCCACAAATCCTGGCCAACTCAGCCTGGAGATGAGCAACTTCCTCCCTCTGCCCAGAGAGGTGCCTGCAGATGGGACAACACCGCATCCTCCAGAACATCTCCCGGAAGACTGCTGCTCCACAGCCACTGCACTGCACCACTCCCATCATGTGGTATTTCTGGCCCCCTAACTGTTGTTTGGAATACTCTTTCCTTCGTTTATTTTTTTTTTTCTCCCTACTTACTTACTGTCTCTGTGCCCTTTAAGCTCCTGATCTTCCTGTTCTGAGACAAGAAGTTCCTATATTTCTCAGTAGCCTCCTTACTTGCTCAGAGTCAGACCTCCAGCAGCTAGGGGGGACAGAGAGCTACTCTTATGCTTCTAGGATAGTGAGTCTTTGGTGGCTCTGTGACCATTCACTTTCTGCTCCCAAACAGGAAGTTCCTGTTGTCAGTCAAATCCTGTGCCTATAGGGTGGAAGGGAGGGAAGGAGGGCAACACAGTCCCAGACCCAGTAGAGAAGTTTAGCTGTACCAGCAGCTCCTTCCTCCTGGTGTTCTCTGCCTGTTTTCTGGAAGAAGCTATCTAGGGCAGTGTTTAAATCTGGCTTTAACCTGGCTTCCTTCTAGCTAAGCCACTCCCCCTACTTTGCAAATCTTTCTACACTTAGTTAATGGCACAGATAATTCCCTTCAGTCACATGAGACAAGCACCTAGATAACTGCACAGATAATTTACTTCAACTAACTCTGACAGACACACTTTTTTTTTTTAACCCTAAATTGAAGGTCCCAGTAGTAGAGTTCTAGTTCTTAGTCCCAGTAGAGAAGTTTAGTTATACCAGCAGCTCCCGCCTCCTTGGTGTTCTCTGCCTGTTCTCTGCTGTTGTGAGGATCAGCTCATTCAAATCCCCTACCTGGCGACCTTGCACACTAGCTGCACACTCGCCTCCCCCCTTCCTAGTTTAAAAACCCCTTGGAAGCTAAGTATTCCTGCAGTTTCTGCTTCAAGACCCCCTGCCCAGCTCTACTCAAGTGCAACCTGTCTGCTGTGTATAGGTCACTGATGACCCATGTGTTCCCCCAATCTCCCACCAGCCAAGAGTTAAACTCCACAATCTTGTCCTTCCTCACCCTGGGTACTGGAAGCACTTCCGAGAAGGCCACTGAGCACCCAACCTCCATGCACAACTTCCCTAGCTCCTCAAATCTCTCCCTAACCAACTCCACCAGACTCTCCACAAGGTCACTGGTGCCTACATGCACCACTGTGTGAGGTTTTTCTCTTCCCTCCGTGACACGTCTAAGCAAAGCCTGCCCTGCCCTACCCGCTGTTAAGCCCGGTATGGATTTCACCCATATCCAACTGTGCCGTTCACACCCCCACCTGATCCTCTTTAGTATAGAGTCCCCCATCACTACTACTCTGCTCCGCTTCCCCACCTCTTGCCTTTAACTGCCTGCAAATCCTGTCCCTCTCTTGAGCATTCGTCCTTCCCTGCCCACCAGCACCCAGATCCTCTCCCGCACCTCCTCCACTTTCTGCCGGACCTCTTCCCCATGCCTGCGGCCCCGCCTCCCTGTGGCCAACGCACCATCTATGATCCCCGCCACCAAGTGTCACTCCAACTCGCTGGATGCATCCCACTGCCCCCTGCCCTGTCCCCCACCTCTACCCCTACCTGTCGAGCTCTCCCCATCTGGACTACTGTCCCCAGCATTCTCCCTACCCTGTCTGCCCCATTCCTGAGGGTACTATCCTCCTCCTCCTCTGCTACTGACACCAGAACCCCGTACCTATTACAAGGTTCTGGTGCAACTCATACAGGTAATATGTTAAGCTTATAAGAATTGATGAAGAGAACAGTTACACAGATGAAATGACAATGAAAAAGCTTTACTTGACTGGTGTAATGAGAACAGGAAACAGCATTACTCAATGAATGAATGTTTTCTATGCTTCTCCTAGGTCCACCAAATTAAACTGCTATCTGTCCCTCCCTCTACATTTAAGTAAGTAACAAGGCCGATTAGACCCTCCTGGAGCTTTGACCATGAAAGTACACTACACTTCCTTCTAGCAGTCATCAACCGGGCCCAAAAAGGTATGTAACTTACATCCCAGGTCTTACTCTGAATGAAATAGGAAGGAAGCATACAAAATAAGGTAGCATGTTAAAGCATGTATGACAACCAAATCTTATAGCTACCTACCTCAGACACTCATATAGTCCTTTAGGCCATTGTTTTAGATAGGGCGTGACAAATGGAATAGGGACGTATGGAGATTGGAAAAGATAAAGGACGATAAAGTAATAAAAAATGCCGTCACCAACTATAGAAATACGCACTACAGTGCATTAGGGCGCCAAGTCACTACAGCGCCAAACCCAGAGTTTGCCACCCCCTCCCAGAGGTCCCCCCCCCGAACTTTTATATGTAGTTAGGGGGTGTCGGGGTACAGTCCCCACAAGGGGGGCATGGGGGTACAGCACCCAAAAAGAGCGGGTTGTAACATTGGCGCCTGGTACTGTACTGACTTGACGCTCCAATGCGGGCACATTCTGAGGGTGAAACCAGAAATACATACCTAACATAAATTAAGAAAAGAATCTTTTCTCGTAGAAATACTAGATATGAACAGATAAGTAACTTATGTGTTCAGTCAAGAGGAGTGCTAAATACTTCGGTCTTCATTTACGTGGATGACCTCCTGCCCCAGATACAAGAGACATTTTTAGGAAAAGATCTAAGCTACTGGATGTAACAAGATAACCTGATTTGTGTTATGTATACAGCACAATAATGATGCCAAAATGAAGAAATGCACCTGTATGTATACTGCTGAATCTTTTGTTCTTTCTGTAACTGTATGTTATAAAACAATCAAAACTTTAAATGTATCAAAAAAAAAACCTTGATTTTCACAGTTCACCCATTATTGTTCATAGTTCACACACTGTTACTTCGCAGGTGTGATGTTACACCCATGAATAATAATAGCTGCACTGTGAAAGCACCTGCACTCAATACTCTACCAACTATGCACTATAATCAATAAAACAACTGGTTGGCAATTTCATCTTGTGAAGTTGGGGCATAAGCCACAGCACCTAGGGATTAGCCTCCACATCTCAGTCTACACGGATGAGAAGAACCAGAACTCGAATGCCAAAGCCACAGGTGTGACAGAGAACTCTTATCCCCCACAAGTGCAATTTAATATCTTTACCAAACAGCAATGCATGCAGTCAAACTAGTGACGTGCAAATGTCTGTGTGCTCGGACTCACCATTTACTGGCTTCTGGTGCGAGGAGTCTACAAAATGTCGAGGATTCTCAATGGTGTATTTCATATCTCGGATGGTGTGTGAACCTGTTCCTTCTGCCCACATCCCCTTCTTCGCAGCCTTGGCCTGGTCTTCCACTTCACACAACCTCGCCTGATCAGGACTGGGGAAGAAAGCAAAAACACTTCAGAAGCGTAACAAAATGAAACCAAGTTAACTACTCAGGACTGAGATAAAAAGGTCCAAACAAAGAGAAAGGTAAATGTGCAAAACTGTAGTATGTGACCAGAGAGAAGACTATGCTGCTTTCATGTACGTTAAGCATTCAGTTCAATACTTCTGGGATCTAAAACTTTACTCTGTAGTTCATGACGTTTGTGTGACTTGCCTTCATGAATTAATATGCAATTTAAGTTGTAGGTATGAGTCTTTCTGTGCACAGTTTGAGGTTTGTTAGTTCCTGCTGTGTGCCTGAAATGTGTATATCAGGTATTTATTTTTCTTTTCAGTTGCTGTGTGATCTGGCAACGTTAGCGATTTTGTGCATGTTAGGTTTTATTCGGATTTTGTATTTTCCAGTGTGCTGAGGTATAACTGAGTGTGGTTGTTCAATTTGCGTATTAATCTTTGACCCCTAACTTGGTCTTTCCAATAACATGGATTTGGGGTGCATTATTGTGCTGAATTAATACGGCTTTTAAGTGTGTTACTTACAGATTAGTATACCCCATGTGACCAGGTTTCTACAAATGAAAAAGACAAATTAGTTTGCGATCCTTGATAAGTCTAACTAACAAAAGGAGGAATGGTTGAGCCAGAACATCGGCGCAGTGGCACTGCTCACCAATTCCACGACCCAAGTACAAAAACAAGCCCAAGTAGGTGGGCTGGCAAAGGTAGAAGGACCTAGCATACCAGAGGACCCTATTCTTCTCCAGAAGAAGGTAAACACCAGTATCCATTGCAGCATTGCCTCCTAGAGTACAACAGGTAGAAGGGCACGGCTGCAGCAGCTGAGGAGAGAGGGTACTAGCTGAATCCACGTTATAACAAGCAGCTGCATGCATAAGCTTGAATGGAACCCTTGCTGACATCTTAAGGGTCATGACGGAGGAAAAAAGGAGAGGAAACAGCACTGGCCAGCAGGATAGCATCCGCCACACTCTGACCGGGAGCAGCCGCTCGACTCACCAGTGCTCCAGAAGGCAGACAAGATATTTACAACTATTATGTTTAACTTTCGAGTTTTCTTGTTTTGGATTACTTTCCTGTGGTACTTACCTATTAAATATTTCAGATAACATAGTGTTGGTTTTAGTGAGACTTTCAAAACGCCTTGAATTGTCCCCAACTGACCTTATAATTGCTATCTGTGACATCTGAGCCTGTTGCCATACAAAGTGTTATGATATCCAAGAAAAGAACTTCAGCTGGGAGTAGTCAAATACACTCTACAGTTTTTCTCTCTGAAACCTTTCACCAAGTATTATAAAAAATAATGCCTGTGCAAAGTTTGTTTTATAAGGAATTTTCACACACCCTCGGTGTGTGAATCTTATAAACTGTTTATGGATTATCACACACTTTGGATGTGTGAAAAATCCTGATAACACGCACCTGCACAGGCATTATTCTCTGTTTAATGCACACCCCAGGGGAGTAAGTCACAAGTTCAAAGGTGGAATGTCCTTATGCCCCTGGGAAGTGTATTCAAATCCTTTAATGCACACCCTGGAGTGGCTTATTGGGCTTATGAAATGGCTCACTGCTCTTTTGCATTATATATAAACATTTCTAATGTGATTATATTTACATAAATAATTTGTTTAAAAATATTTTAAATAAAATGCATACAAAAAATAGTTCCTGATTTTGTAAACAAAGAGGCTTTTTTTGCCTTGGTAATGAGATCAAGCAACTGACCATGTGGTGCTAGAAATTTAATACATGGTCAGGTGATGTCTCTCGGCCAATTACATTCCTAGATTTTTTTTCCTGCCATTTTATAAAATACTTTAATGCACATGTTGCTGTTGCCTTAGTCCAGTTATCAACATGTGTTATAAACCCTGGAAAGAAAAACTGAAATTTAAAAAAAAAAAGTACGTTCCAGTTAATTTTAGTAGCTGAAATAGGTTTATGAAATTACATCCTGAAGTGCAGAGCTGCTCTTTAATTGTGAGCCCTGATAACTTGGGAAGGAAATGAAGGTTACATGCTTACTGTTAAGAGCAGTTACCTACCAATAATGGTGCATCTTCGAGAGAAACCACTCCAGTAGGCCACATCTTTGGAGCTGTAAGCCATCAGTGTCAGGACCATCCAGAAACGTTTGCCTAGCTGAGGGTCGCCCATGATGATGTACAATGTTGGCACCTATAAAACGTGGGCAGCCCCTTGCTCCTCAGTTCCCTGCCAGAAAT
Source organism: Neoceratodus forsteri (assembly GCA_016271365.2). Taxonomy (NCBI): domain Eukaryota; kingdom Metazoa; phylum Chordata; order Ceratodontiformes; family Ceratodontidae; genus Neoceratodus; species Neoceratodus forsteri. The sequence continues at coordinate 148,971,225 of CM028131.1, read as the reverse complement.
AAGTTCAGAGTACCATTTACCCATGAGGAACCAGGTGATCACACCAGTACCAGGAACACATGGAGAAGCATGGGTCTGGTGACAGAAGACACAGAAGCATTAATATGGACACCTTCTGTGAGAGCAGTGGAACATGCTGCCAGCTTACCTTATTTCAGGAGGGCTGGAAGGGAGAGTATGCCTGTTCGCAGATGACACAAAAATCTGCAACAGAGTGGACACACCAGCGGTGGTGGTGGCAAAAATGAGGGACAATCTGAATAAGCTGGGACTGGTCAAGAGTTTGGCAACTGGGTTTCAATGCTAAAAAGTGCAAAATCATGCACTTGAAGCCCAGAAACCTGGGGGCAACATACCAATTGGGCAGGTACCGGCAACCGGCAATTGGTATCAGCAACCACTAAACAGGAAGAGGACTTGGGGGTAATTATTTCTGATGACCAGAAGATAGCCATGTAGTGTGATGAGGCAATAGGGAAAGCTAGCAGGATTCTAGAGTACACAAGGAAGGGTATCACCAGCAAAAAGACGGAGGCAGTGTTACCCCTCTATAGATCAATGATGAGGCCCCATCTCCAGAAGGACAGACTGAGTGGCGGTGGTACAGAAGATGGCAACCAAAATGGTGCTGGGCATGTATCAACAGCCCCATGAGGAAAGATGCAAGGAATTAAATATCTACTCTGTAGAGAAAAGGAAGGGGGGGAATGATAGAAACACTCAACTGCCTCAAAAGTATTAATAAGGTACATGAGGGTAACATTTTATATAGAAAAAGATGCTTGAGGACAAGGGGTCATGCCATGAAGCTTGGGGGGGGAGGAGGACAGGACTCAGAGGGGCTGTGAGGAAATACTTCTTCACACAAAGGGTGGACAGACTCCTGGAACAGCCACCCAACGGAGGTGGTGGATGTTGAAATGGTAGCAGGATTCAAACATGCATAAGATAGACACAAGGGGACCTTAGTAATAGGGCAAGGAGGGGAAAAGGCCGGAGATCGATTAGGGTCTACGGTGGCATAGCAAGTAGGGAAAATAGGACAGACTAGGTGGGCAAATAGGTCTTTATCTGCTGACAACTTCCATGTTTCTATACCTCAGAAAGAGGGAAGGAGGGTGGGTGCGCTGTGACCCAATGGAGGATATTCTCTAAAAGATCTACTGTTACTGGTAAGTAACTGATCTACCTTCATTGAGGACATCTCCTTCACTGGGCTACACCCTTGGAATGATTTCCAAGCAGTAGAAAGTACCCAGTGAGGATGGCAAACTGAAATCAGGACAGGAGGCCTTGCAAGACAGCAAGACCAAAGCCAAGACATCTGCATTAGAAAAGGTCTAGTCTATAGTGCTTAGTAAACGTATGTACAGTGCTCCTTGTGGCAGCAGCACAAATGTCACCAGCAAATACCCTGGACATAGACAACAAAGGTGGTCATACCTCGAGCAGAGTGGCCATGAACATCACGAGAAAGTTCCTCATCATGCGTCCTATAAACAAAATGTAATACAGTTGACCAGCCATTTGGACAGGTACTGCTTAGTCACTGGTAGGCTTAGTCTTCCAGAAGCGAACAATACAAAGAGCTGAAAGGACTTTCTGCAGTCCCTTGTCTCCTCTGAGCAGAAAAGAGTTTTATGTACATCAAGGGTATGCAACAATGCCTCACCCTTGTTAGCATGCTCAGGATAATACACTGGTAGGTTAATGGTCTGGTTCAGAACGAAGCCAGAAACTACCTCAGGTAAAAAAAAAACGAGGATTAATATGCAAGGCCACTCTATCCTTGTGGAAAATTAGCTAGGGGTGCATACTCATGACAGCCTGAAGTTCAGAAATCCTTCGGGTCAAGGTTAATAGCAACCAGGAAAAGTGTTTTTCAGAAAAGGAAGCACTGTTCACAAGTTGCAGTGGGCTAAAAAGGAGCCACAGTCAACTTTTCAAGATACAATTAAGGTGCCAGGGTAGCAAGAGCAAGAGCTCCTTACAGGTTTGGCGAGACAAGTCATCATCAGGCGGGAGCTCCTGTGGCACAGGAGCAAGAGGGCTCCCTCACAGTTCTTGCCTGACCTCACAGGAGAAGAAATGAGCACCCTGGAAATACAAATTAAGCACATTACCCTGGGCAAAAAGTGCCAGTCAGGAAAGGTGAAGCCATGCCATCCACCTGATGCAGACTGCAGTTCCTGCCAACATGGAGGCCACTTCTTTGGCATCTTAAGAAGTCCTTGACTGGTGCCAAGCTACTTCCAGGTCCCAGCTTAAAGGTCAATGGCCTGCCTGCTTGTTATGCTCTGGGGAACTGTAGCTAAAAGTGTGCTTAGCTGTAGCCATAAGTGATAGTTACTGGTTGCCAAAAAAGCCTTCCCTCCAAGAGCGTCCGCAAGAGCACAGTCTGTCTCTGGAGGTTGGCCACATACAATGCACTGTGGCCCTGATGGGATCTGAAGTACTTCAAGCCCAGAGGAAGAGTAAGGTACATCGTCGACATAGCCAATGGGTGTGTGATACCATGTGAGGAGGCCCTTAAGGATGAGTAAGTGGAAAAGGGACATCTCCACACTACCCAGGTCTCCTTGAAGGTTGTAATCCATGCAGGAATGACAGAAGTGTTGATATTGGGAATGCAAAAGAGCTCAAAATGACAGGGCTGCCAAATCGCAGCTTGTAAACGCATGGAGGTCGAGCATCTCCACCAAGAATCGCTGATCGAGAGTGCACTCAGCAGTTGAAGCATGGTGGACAGATGATTCATTGTCCTCTGAGGACATAGCTGGAGACGAGACACCCCTCCAGGTATCACTGGTGCCAAGGAGATGGGCCTGTACTGGACCCTGTGTTCCTATGCCAGCTCTCTAAGGCACCAATGAAAGCCCGGTGTTGCTCCCACATTAACAGACCCTCAGGCCCTCTAAACGAGAACATTTTTGCTGGGAAGCAACGATGCCCATCTGGTGATGGATCTTGAATGCCTCAGCCTGGGCTGTGGGACTGCTTAGAGGGCCTCCCCCGAAGGAAAAGCCTAGCAGTCACCCAAAGGGTTCCAACGACATCCAGGGAGTGACCTGGTTGGAGCCCATGTGGGTAAATCCCCAGGTGAGGAGAGCAGAGCTGTACAGGTCCCACTGGGTGACCCCAGTCCTCAAAGGTGACTGCGATGTCCAAAGGCTCTAGAGGAAACTCCATTTCAAGGCCATAATTCGACCCAGAGTCAGCATCACCCCCAGCACTCTGCTCAGAATCAGTAAAGGCCTTAAAGACAGGGTTCTCCACAATCATTATATCTGGCATCATCTGACATCTTGCTGACTTCGACAATGTGCTTGGAGCCATCACCCTCCTCTGTGTTTCAGGAGACACTGGAGTTAGTGATGGCTTCCAAACCGACACTGTCGTCTGTACCTCGCTCTGAGCTGGACCCAGGATTGAAACCACTGCCGCTGCAGCCTCCATCACCGTGTCCAGAGCGGTCACCCTCCTCTCTGTTGCCAGCAACACCATGGATGGCAATAACATCCAAACCAGCAGCAGTACTGACAGCCTCAGTGCTGGTTTCTATCCTGACAGTATCAGAAGGGGGCCTGGTGTAATCTTCAGTACTGTGTCACGTTGTTACTGCAAATGGTAACAACAGTGCGGTTGACAACATAAGAAGTGCCCATTGATGTAGACTGACAATATTGCTGCGGCCACGCCACTGGGGATGTCTGCTGCTCAAGGCAGGCAGACTGTGGACATTTCACAGCCAACTGCCCAGAAGGAGTGTCCACCAGACCCAACCACAAAAGTCTCAGATGCCTCAGCATGGCAAGATTTAGAACTCAGCGCTTCCACAGAACCAGAGATCCTGGAAAAAAATCTCAGAAGAAAGCCTAGAAACATGGTCTTGGAAGCACACGTGTCAGGCCTGCCTCCGAATGTGGAGTTTCGGGTGACCCCATCTCAACACGCAGTTCACAAGTGTATGGTGGTCCACTGAGAAGCAGGCACTGCACATGCATCCATGTCATGATCCAGTCCCAAGAGAGGCCACACAACTAATGTCAGTCAGTCACAGCCATCAGTTTCTTCAGGTGCAATGACAACTTTCCTGATGATGTAGGTCCCCCCCCTTTTTTTGGGTTTAAAATCTTTTATTTAGATAACACATACACAGGTCCGTGGAAACATTACATTAATTTCGCATTTTCCTTTTCCAACATTAAGGAATCTACATATCATGTTATCTGTCTTGTAACATGCAGCCTTTCTTTTTTCTTTTTTAAAATCAGACTTTGGTAGAAACAGTAGAGAAACAATCACGAAGATGCAGTAGAGTAAGCAGTGACAAGGCAAGCTGAGGCGCTGTGCTCCTGAGATAAGAACAGAGGTTGGTGACGGCGTGGATATTGGGGGTGCACAGATGCTGTGCCTAGTAGCTATGGCTGGCCCGCTAGCCAAAAGCTTTGCTCCTACAGATTCTTAGTGCCTCTGCCCAGACCCATAACTGGAAATTACTAGTGAAGGTAGATTCTTGGAAAATCAGTTACTCCCTGTATCAGTAGATCTTTGACAGAATCTCCTCCTTTGGGCCACACCTTTACAATTGTAAGCATATCGATGTCAGAACCACTCGGAAACTTTTGCTAGCCAGGGGCTATCCGTGATGACCTGTAGTGTCGGCACCTGAACAATCATGGGCATCCCCACTGCTCCTCAATTCCCCGCTGGAGATAACCTCAGAGGGTCTCTTACTGTGAAGAACCAGGAAACCAAACCAGTGCCAGGCACACAAGAAGAGACACGAGACTGGAAATGTAGTAAACATAAGACACGTATGGACACCTCCAAACCAGGCACTGGATAAATCTGATTTGTGGCAAAGTCAAAAGGTGCATCTCTGGAAACTCCGCGGGTGCCTAGTATGAGGGGGGCTCACCCTCGCAATCCAGCAAGAACCAAGAAAACAGGCACTCCAGTGATAGAAAAGACACCGGGGTGCCTGTTTCTCCTTGGTTGTTATTGAATAAACCTGCCAGCATATTTTTTGATTTTGTTTTTATTGACCAGGAAAGGAAGACTACACAATTCTGCCTATTTTCAGCTTCGTCCCAGGGAAGGGAAGGGATACAGATGGAAACCAACTGACAGTGAACCAGATTAAGCTGTTAGTGGCATTTTTAATGAATGGAGAAAATTTGGCCAGTATACTGGGGAAATTCCCTACTTTTTGCTTATATGATTTATTTTCTATTTTCTTATGTTTGTATGATTTTATACTTTAATAAAATTCTCCTACTCTTTCCAGAAGTGCCATGGGCTCTTTAATGTCCAAAACCCAAAAGGGTAGGTCCGCAAAGTCCATGGTGCAGGGCATCGGAGCGAGTGTGGCTGGTAGCTACAGCTTGCTTTTCCATGTGTATCTGTAATCTTTAATAAAGTGATTTTGTACTTCATACACATGCACATCTGGTGTATTTGCTTTAGCGTCCACCTCTCACCCAAAAGATAGCACCTCAGGAGTGCAACACCATACACATGCACATCTGGTGTATCTGCTTTAAAGGGCCGTGTAGCTACAGAAGAGTGCATATATTTGACTGCAGGATCTTTAGCGTCCACCTCTCACCCAAAAGATGGCACCTCAGGAGTGCAGCACCCCAAAATGCTGCACTACAGTGTCAGTATTGGGATTTAACCCAATTTCCTGGTGTGGGAATGGAACTCACAACCTTCCGATTTTGAGGCCTCAGAGGCTCGTGAGCAACCCACTGCGTCACTGACACTGTTAATACCTCAGAAAGGGGGAAGGAGGGTGGGTGAGTGTGCTATGGCCCAATGGAGGAGATTCCCTCGAAGATCTACTGCTGTGGTAAGTAACTGTTGCATCTTCATCAAGGATATCTTCTCCATTGGGCCACACCTTTGGAACGATCCCCAAGCTATACCCAAGGTACCCAGGGACACTGCAAGAGAAAAGCTGGCCCATACATGAGTGGCGATGTTTACAATGTAGTGCTTAATGAAAACATGCACAGCGCTCCGTGTGGCAGCAGCATGCGTCAGTTGCAGAAATATTCTAAAAGCAAGCAACTGAAGTTCAGATACCACATGCAGAGTGGCCACGCACAGCACCAGGAGGTACTTTACCATACTTCCTATAACAAAACTGAATACAGTTAGCCAGACATTTGGACAGGCAACAGACATAGGGGTGTCCTGTTTTCCTGGGGCAAACAAAACAAAAAGCTGAGAGGACTTTCTGCAATCCTTAGAGTGATCTAGGTAGAAACATAGCGTTTTATGTAAATCAAGGGTATGAAACAATGCCTCACCCTTATTAGCATGCTCCTTATACTACACAGGAAGGAAAATGGTCTGATCCAATGTGAAATTAGAGACCACCTTAGGCAGGAAATGAGGACTGCTCCTCAAAGACGCCATCCTTGAAAAAAAATCAAATAAGGAGGCTCATGCATCAGTGCCTAAAGCTCAGAAATCCTATGAGCAGAAGTCATGGCGAGCAAAAACAGTGTTTTCCATTAAAGAAAACTTATCTCACTGGTCGCAGCAGGCTCGAACGGAGCCAAAGTCAATTTTCCTAGAATGAAATTCAGGTCCCAAGGCAGAACCAGTTTACAAATAGGGGGATGCACGTGCAGAATGCCCTGCAGAAAAATATGGGACACCTCTAGCTGTGCCACGCACGGCCCATCAATAGGGGCATGGAAAGCAGAATGGCAGGCAAGTGCACTTAAATGGACGAGTACTGGAGATGAAGTCCGAGACAGAAGGTAGTCCAGTACAACACTGACAGGACATGTAAAAGGGTCCACTAGACAGGAAGCACACCATATGGGGAAGTGCTTCCATTTCAAAGAGAAAGTATGTCTCACAGTCTTCTAGTCACAAGCAAGACATCAGTCACCTGGGACGAAACTCCAAACCTGGCAATGGCTATGTCTCCAGGAGCCATGCAGATGCAGGAACTGAAAGTCCAGACAGAACAGGGATCCCCGAGCCTACAACAAATGGAATGCTGGTGGGGGGTGCTAAGGAGAAGCTGAACAAGAGGCCAGAAGGAAGCTACCAGTATCAAAGTGACAGGTTCAGCCCACAGTTTGAGCAGAAGAGAAGAATCAGCATTTATATAGTGCTTTTCATACACAGTGTAACCCAAAGCGCTTTACAAGCAATGCTAGACTGTTAGTGAAGTGCCTGAATGTGTAGTGGCAGCCATATCGCACCTCATCCTGGATAATTGCATGAACCGGTTTATGGGAAGGGGAATGTTGGCCAGGACACCGGGAATGTCCCCTACTCTTTTGCGGAGAGTGCCTTGGGTTCTTTTACTTCCACCTGGACACCCACCAGGACACCAGGATGGGTAGAAAGGACCTCGGTTTAACATCTCATCCGAAGGACGGCACACCCCAGCAGTACAGCACCCCCCTAACACTGCACTCAGATACCAGTGATTTTTAGGTGAAAGCCCAATCCCGGTGTGGGACGAGAATCCACGACCTTCTGATCCAGAGGCGGATGTGCTACCAACTGAGCCATGCTGACACCTTCTGGACCTTCTGAATGAGAGGGACCAGAGAAAAGGCATAAAAGAACCTCCCTTTCAAACAGAGGAATAAAGCGTTTCACCAAAAAACTCCATGCCCTGGGCGGTAAGCGAAACCGGCGGTTTTGCGTGTATGGTCCCCCTCTGGAGAGCTGCACCCCTGGAGGCATAGTGGAAGGGGAGGAAATGGGGAGTCGGAAGGTACCAGAGGCGGCAAGGGTGCTGCCCTGACTTGACAACTTTAGGTGGCTGCAGCAAATGAATAACAAGAGTGCTTCAGGATCCCATCAGTAACAGTGCCAACAGGGGAGGCCCAGCCAACAGGACAGCCATTACTGCTGGCTCTAGTGACGGTAACAGGCATCAAGAGTTCAGAGAATAATGCCAGCACAACCTAGGAGTTGATGGCATCCTGTAAAAGGTCTGGGGCAACCACTGTCGAAGGGGTAAAACCTGACAATGGGGGCTGCATACCATCTATAGTAGGTATGGTAGTGACAGAGCCAGATCTCATTGGTGCCTCAGTGACAGCAGAGGGAGGGAGGGAGTCTGTAGTCATCACAGCAGGAGCAGAGAACAAGGACTTTCCCTCAAATGGAGGGCATGACTTCACCAGCGAAGCATGAGCTTCATCCTCGTGCTTGTAGTGATGGCTGGAAAAAGAGGAGTTAGACGATGACTTATCCTTGTCTTTGTCCTTGAGGACTGCAGCAGCAATGCTGCTGAACGCTTGGGGGGGGGTTCCTTCCCAAAGCAGCTCGCGTGACAGGGGAAAAGACAGCTTGGGGTCTGTGACCTTGGCTTGAGCTTCCATGGCCTTAATGGAGATGACGATTTCTGGAACGTTCTTTCAGCATCTCCTTGTGGCAATGTTGCATTCCCGACAGATCTTGCAGGCCCTGACATTGTGGAACAGGCCCAAACAGCAAACACAAACTGTGTGAGCATCATCCTGGTAGATCTTTTAACTTTTGTAATCTTTTATCTTTGTAATATTTTAAGCAGTGTCAGTGGCTCAGCAGGCTGCACACTTGCCTCTGAGGTCAGATGATCAGAAGGCTGTGAGTTCTATCCCCACACCATGCACTTGGGTTAAATTCCTGTACTGACAATGTAGTGCAGTATGAGGGGGGTGCTGCACTCCTGAGGTTCCGTCTTACAGATGAGACGTTAAACCAAGGTCCCGTGTGCCTGTTCTGGTGGTTGTTCAGGTGGACGTTAAAGATCCCATGACATTTCTCGAAAAGAGTAGGGGAATTTCCATGGTGTCTTTGCCAAATGTCCCCAATTCACTAAAAAATACCACCAACAGCTTAATCTGGTTCAATTTTAGTTGGTTACCATCTGTATCCCCCGGTCACCCCTGAAAAAGGGACTTCTGGTCTCAATGGGCCTACCAGGCCAACAAAATTCAAATAAATAAATTGAAGGTATAAAACCTACATAAAGTTTCTTTCAAAAGTGGCATAAAAGGACATCACCAACAGAGGAAATAAAAGTTATGAAGTCAAAGAGAACTACAGCGTTGTTTCTCTGCAGGTCCAACGAGGGGCTGCTCACGATTATACAGACACCAACACTGCACATCACTGTGGGCGGTCCCCTGCTAGCAAAAGTTTCTGACTGGTCCTGACATTGACGACTTCCAGTTCAAAAGGTGTGGCCTAATAGAGGAGATATCCTCGATGAAGACCCTTATTTTTCTGACTTTATTTTGGGTAATAGGTTTGTGCAGAGAATAAACAATAAAAGTAGGTGGTACAAACTTCACTCCTCGCATTCCTTCTCTTCTGACAGAGGCCAGTCCTTCAGCAAGCAAAGACTCAGCAATGTTCTCTCCTGTCGTGTCTGGAAGAAGGGAGAGACAAAAATTTAAAAGTAACAAAATGACTTACTGCAAGTGGAGTTTTGCTCACGTTTATCCTGTACTGAGGGGTGGCAGGAAATTTATGGTGTAAGCACACAGAATACCAGCCCACTGTAATTTGACTGTTAAAGACAACCGTGAGAAGAAATTAGTTTCCTGTCACATTTCAGTGGTTTTAACATCAGGATTTTTTTTTTTACACCATTTCTGCTCCCGCTGCCACGATCCTCTCTGGAGGGAGCCCCCAGCCACGTCCCCCGACGTCCACCTCCACCCCCACGGCTTACCCCCTCTGGCGGGGCTGGCAGGGTTCCCCAACCCCCGTCTGGAGACTGGATCCAGTGAAGCCAGTGCCATGGCTAGCTGGTAGCAGAGCCTGCGAGGCACCCTCCGTCATCTTCAGTGGCAACACTCTTTTCTCCTGCATTTTTCCCTGGAGATGAGGCGTGCAATGACGCTGATGGAGGAAGCAAGCACGGATCCGCACACGCTCCTTCAGATGTCTTGCCCCATCTCCACCCCTTATTTTCTGCAGCACTGGCGCACTGACCCCCAGCCACCGCTAGAGGCCAGTAGAGCGCCAGGCACTGCCGTCCCCCTCCCCAGTGAAGGAGAGCAGTCCCATGGACGCTCAATCCTTCTCCTCCCCTGCCGACCCCCGCCGGCATTGCACGAAGTATGGCGTCCAGCACCTCAACCCTCAGCGCCACCGGACCAGCTAACATCAGGATTCTAAGGGGGGACAAATTCCTGTCTGGTTAGGTTTCTGTTAGAGGATCAAGTTCTTCAGATGTACAGAATGCTCACTGTCAGATAAGCACAGAGGGGCAACCCTTCACATCAACATAGGATGGCACTGTCTTTCCATGGGGAAGTGTGTGCCAGGACATTCATGGGGCAGATCTCAAGGACATAGTCCCCCCCCCCCCGAAAACCAAACCGCTCCCCAAAAGCAGAAAACTACAGTTGAGAGGCAGCCACTCCCCCCAAAATATGTATTCAGTGATTCTAATGTCTATCTATGTCCTGTAACAATTTGTACTGTGTGTGGCAGTACCTCTGCCCTTATACAAGCATTGTTATAGCTGTTTTTTACTGTATCATGCTGTTTCTCCAATGTTGCCATGTATGTATACTGTATGTTTTGTGCTCTCCCGGGTCGTTCCTGAAAATAGGCATACTACTTGTCTAGTGTACTTACCCGGTAAACAAAAGCTAAATAAATAAACCGCTCTTTCAAGGAATCAAAGGAAGACCTTCCATCTTCCTTTCATGCCTTCCTTCCCTCCCTCCCTTTCTGCCTTCATCCTCTTCTTGATGAAAAGAAAAAAAACCAAAAAGGGTTCAGTTTTATTTTCTGAAATGCTTGGCAGCATGCCCTGCAAAAGAGTAATTCAAGATGACAAGCACTCAACTTACTTGGTTTGTTTAGACAGAAGCAGGCAACTGCAGCCCATCGAGACCATCTCCCACTCCAAGTGGGGGTATCATCTCCTGTGTGCTGACAGCAGGTACTTAGCCTATTCTTGTTCAAATTCATTAATTGAGGTAATATCCAACAATTCTTGTGGTAGTGTGTTCCACACTTTTGGTAAGGAACAGTAAAAAATTATTTCACTTGCTGGTATTAGCCCTAAGTATAGTGAGCTGTTTATTGTGCGACCTAAGGTTTGCCATTCTGTCCTTAAATGAAATACCACATTGGACCATTAGATCTAGGTCATTCAGTATTTTGAATAGTAACAGGGTGTCACCCCTTAGTCTTCTTTCCACCAGACTGAACATATCAAGTTCAGTCTTTCCATCTATCTTTGTGTCTCAATCTTGAAACTATTTGGTTACCCTCCTCTGAATTCAGATGTATGTTCCCCCAAGTGTCAGGCCCAGAAGGATGATTCATAGTCTAAACAAGGTCTGACACAGGGACAGCGCTACCATGCACCAAAAGGGCAAAAGTTGCATCCTTTCCAAAACTGATACCTCTTTCCTTTGGCAGTGGGTACAAATTGATGCACTTAATCTATAACATTATCTAAAGGAAGGAGGCGTGAACTGTTCAAACTCTGCCACTGATTATGTTTTGACCCAGAAGGCTCCTCTGTAGATCCACATTTGTTTACACCAGTGGGTCCAATTGACCCATGTTTTATCTCCCCCCACCCCACTGGTCTCACATATGTCCTATATAATGGGATAATCATAGTTCACTTCTGGATACAAAAGATTTGTAGTGTATGGTGGAACCTTGTTATCCCTGGAATATGCTTGTTGTGCTGCAGAAGTGACATCATTATGTTGTGCTGCAGTAGTGATGTCACTATGTTGTGCTGCAGTAGTGATGTCACTATGTTGTGCTGCAGTAGTGATGTCACTATGTTGTGCTGCAGTAGTGATGTCACTACTGCAGCACAACTTAGAATGCTGCCACTTGGCTGCTTTCCTCTATCGAATCGAGCTGAAAGCATTTTTTTTTAACCTGAACTTACAGAAAAAGCTGCAGCACTTCAAAATCAGTAATTTGAGTCAATCCCCAAACCTCATATGCCCCCCTCCAACCCCCAATTCACTGAAAGGAAATGGAGAGTCTGAAATGGGCATGGATGCCCATACACTATAAAACATAATGTATGGGCATTCATACAAAGACAAGCCTGTGTCTTCATCTTGAGTCTTCTATGGCAACTAGGGAACCTCTAGAGCTCCACTCTCGAGGTTCCTGGTTGCCACAGAAAACTCAATGCAGACACAGGCTTGTTGAGTATGGCTGCCCATATATTATCCTCTATTTTAATGGTTCTTAACAGCCTATTTGCTGTGAGGGTGATTTTTGCTGCAGTGACTTACAGGTGCCAGGTTGTCATTAATAATGATCCCCAAGTCATGCTCAGTATTTGTCGTCCTTAAGAGGATATTAAGTTTACAACTATTCATCGGGTAATTCCTCCCTAGATGAAGCACAGTACATTTATCCAGGGCTCCAGATAAGGGGAGTACTGACCCGGTTTACTCACCTCATTTTAGGAAATACTCTTTAGAAAATGTTCTTAATGAGTACCAATACTCATCCAACATTTGTAAATACCCCATATTCCAAAGAACAGTGTTTCGTAACATAACTGGTGATTCAAAAGGAGCAGTTTTTTCCAGATTAACAGCAATCGTATAGATCCTAATTTTGTTTTACTCAACTATATTTTAAAACTGGTGAGTAAATTATTCCAACTTGCCAATATTATCTGGAGCATTGTTGGCATCTGATCAGTTCTTATCTTTAAAAGACTGCATTGTTTTTAAAAATGTTCTCTTCACTCCACTCTGTCCAGACATTTGTACATATCTGAATTTGGTTTTACTCCTGTCATTTTCAAAATGAGGAGTACAGTACTCATCCCAAAAATCTTACCTGGAGCCATGCATTGATCAACTATGAACTTCATCTTGTTCTTAGCCGCTCATGTCTCAATGTGCTTCAAGGCATTTGCCAGAGAATGGTATTTAGCTTCGGCATCTATTTCACTACCTATCTTTGTGTCATCAGTGAACTTTAACATCTTATTTTTTAGGCTAGGGTGCATATCACTTATAAATAGCCCAAACAATTTTGGGCCTTAAACCAGTCCTTGGGGGACACCACTACTGACCAGTCTTTCATCAGAATAATGGCCACTGATCTTTACCTGCTGAGTTCTAGCCATCATACACAAGGGCAATCAAAGGGAGGAAACAGGGTGAAGTATCTGGAAGCAACAAACAGAAACCATCAGGAAGGTGAGGGAGGACAAAGCAGAGACAGAGCTCCAGCTGGCAACAGGGGTGAAGAAAGGTGCAAAGGTGGTGCATCCAGAGGAAGCGCAAGGTCAGAGGGGGTATAGTGAGACTTAAGACCAATAAGGGTTGGGAGGAGGGGGACAAGGGGAAGGCAAATACTGAACAATTATTCTGTTCAGTATTTACTAAGGAGAAGGAATGGGCCGCTGCCAGATTGTGGGGTTAGCATGGCAGGGAGCAAAGATGCTGGGGTAAGGGATGTTGAAAACAGCAGGGTTGAAAATGGATACATACAGTATATAGAACCTGGTAGCTTACAACCAAGGATGCTATGTGAGGTAGCAGGGGTCATGGCTGGGCCACTAGCAGACATTTTCAATAAAATACAAAATCACACATACCCACATAATGCAAAGCATCGTGGGCTGTATATGCAAATCACCGCAAAATATTATGCTGGTTCAACTTTAAGCAGAAATGCATGGTGCTGATAGGCCTCTCACATAGTCTGCAAAGAGTGCCAACAGAAGACACAGTCGCGTGTTTCGTCCTACCAGGACTCATCAGTGTGCTCGTCTGTGTGACACCCCAGTGGAATGAACCAGCTACCATAAGTTGGTCTATCTGGGTTGGGCTGTGGTGAGCCCAATAGCTGACTAGCCACAGGGGTGGTCCCTAGGGACTGGAGGACAGCAAATGTGGTTCCCCTACACAAAAGTGGGAAGTGGGATGAGTCAGGAAACTATAGGCCAGTCAATTTGATGTCTATAGTTGGGAAGATCATGGAGTTTCTACTGAGGGAGGACCTGGTGTACTTCCTAGATGGGAACAGCTTTCTGGACCCCAGACAGCAAGGGTTCACATCTTGCCAGATAAATCTGGTCCAGTTCTTCAACTGGGTTACTACACCAGCAGACAATCGATACAGTATACCTTGACTTCAGCAAGATCTTTTTTTGTTCAGCCTCCCACAGGAGGCTGTTCAAAAAGGTAAAGGACCTTGGGGTAGAGAAAAAGATGGCACTTTGGGCAGACAGCTGAGGTGAGGGGGGTTAGAACACAAGAGAGTGGTAGTCAATGGGGAGTTTTCACAAGTGACCAGCAGCGTACCTCAGAGGTCAGCATTAGGACCGTTCCTCTAATATCTGTGAAATAGGTGAAGATCTCAAAGGGAAGAGCTGCCTCTTTACAGACAAAGATCTGTACAAGGGTAGACACAGACGAAGGGAACTAAGGGAGGATCTGGGCCGACTGGAGAGCTGGTCCATAATTTGACAGCTGGACCTTAATTCTAAAAAATGCAAAGTAATGCACATTGGAAAAAGGAACCCAAGGGTGTAATATGAAATGGGAGGAGTGGTGCACTGAAAGGAAAAGATTTAGGGGTGATAATATCTGAGACCCTAAAAACATCTCCACGCTGCAACAGGGCAGCAAGTAAAGCAAACAGAATGGCGGAATGCACAGTGAGGGAGAGAAGTAGCAGAAGGCGGGAGGTAATCCTCCCACTGCACATTTCCCTGTTGCAGCCATACCTGGAATACTGCCCAAGGTACTGGAGCCCACATCTGAGGAAATAAACACAGGCCTCCATGCACGCTGGTCCTAGTAAATGAGTGATCCAGTTAGAAAATGCCAATGGAGCACATAGCAACAAACCAAACAGCTGCACACAGGGGAACAGCAAGCAAGTCAATTATTGTACAAAAAAGGATCACTGTTTATTCAGCACCAAACATGAGAGTTGTGACATAAAACCCCGGCACTTCAGGTTTCTCATGTGACCCTTCGTCCCGGGGGGGGGGGGGGGTTAACACACTGGAGGAAGGGCTGCAGCAAGGTGGAGGCAGTGCAGCACATGACAACTAAGATGCCACATGGGCATGGAGATTTGATAGACGAGGAGAGGCTGGAGGACAATGTACATGTGACTCTGGAAAAAAGGAGGGAAAGCGGTGACATGACTGAGACACGCAAGTACCTGCATGGGATAAACAGAGTAGATACCAACTAACTATTTTCCTTGTGTTCCAACACAGGGATGAGAGGGAATTCAGTAAAGGTGGCGGGGTGGGGGTGGGGGGATTCAAAAGTAATCCAGTAGCACTTCTTCACGAATAGGTGGTAGGTAAGTGGAATAAGTTACCAAAGTAAGTGATACAGGCCAAATCAATTGGCAGCGTTTAGCACGGATGGGACAGGCAGGTGGTTTTAGTTAGAAAGGAGTGGGGACAGAAAAAAAGGGGAGAACTGCCACTAGGGCAAGGCAGAATAGCAACGTAGTCTGGGCAGTCTGGATGAGCCAAGAGCCTTTTCCTGCCATCAATGGCTATATATCTCTGTCTGTAGGGTCTCTATACATTGTGGCCCTTTGCAGTGATGTTTTATTAATATATTTATTTATTTATTGAAATGTTTCACCAGGAAGGCACACTGAGCAACAAGTTACTCATCTCCTGGTGCAACCTAGGGGGAAGGGGTACATACAGGATAAACAGCAATTCACAGTACACAGATTACACAGAAATTTGCCAGCAGAAAAGGACCACATGGCCCATCTAGTCTGCCCTTACATCCTCCCCTGTTCCCTCCCACCCCATTTTTCATACTTCCATCCCCTTCCTCAACCCCTTATGTCTGTCCCATGTTCGCTTGAAGCCCTCCACTGTTTCGGCTCCCACTACCTCCTCCGGCAGTCTGTTCCAGGCTTCCACCACTCTCTCTGTGAAGAACTGCCCTCTGACATTGCCTCTGTATCTCACGCCTTCTAATTTGAGGCCATGCCCTCTCATGTTCGCTCTCTTCTTCATTTTGAACAAACTTCCTTCCTTCACCAAAAGTCTCATTCATGTCCCCCCTCTCCCTCCTAGTCTCTAGTGGGTACAGATTCAGCTTCCTCGATCTTTGCTCATATGGTATATCCCGCATCCCTCGTACCATACTGGTCACTCTTCTCTACACCCTATCCATCATCTCAATATCCCTGCGCAAGTGTAGTCTCCAGAACTGCAACCCATACTTCAGGTGCAGCCTTACCATGGTTCT
Organism: Neoceratodus forsteri; assembly: GCA_016271365.2. Taxonomy (NCBI): domain Eukaryota; kingdom Metazoa; phylum Chordata; order Ceratodontiformes; family Ceratodontidae; genus Neoceratodus; species Neoceratodus forsteri. Next base: position 148,954,993 of record CM028131.1, on the reverse strand, counting down.
GTACAATGGCATTAGCACTTCCCTCCTTCTACAAGTAAAGCCCCTTGCAATGCAGGCCAATATACCACTCGCCTTACCCACCGCTTTGCTGCACTGGTTCCCCACCTTAAGATTCCTTGATACCATGATCCCCGAGTCCCTTTCCTGTTCTTTTTCCTTGACCCCCAAAGTAAGTTGCCCCTGTATTTTTCCACCCCAGGTGCATCACTGCACACTTCCCTGCAGTAAATTTTAGTTGCCAGGTTTCTGACCACTTCTCCAGGTCCCGCTTCATGGCCTCCACTCCCAGTACAGGACAGGAAGCAATCATATGGAGAAACACAGGACAGGAAGCGATCATACAGGGAAACATCACAGTACGGGACAGGAAGCGATCATACATGGAAACATCACAGTACTGGACAGGAAGCGATCATACAGGGAAACCTCAGAACACATGACGCAATCATATATGGAAACATCACAGTACAGGAAGCAATCATATGGGGAAACATCACAGTACTGGACAGGAAGCGATCATACGTGGAAACATCGCAATACTGGCCAGGAAACGATCATACGTGGAAACATCGCAGTACTGGCCAGGAAGCGATCATACGTGGAAACATCACAGTACTGGACAGGAAGCGATCTTATGTGGAAACAGTACTGGACAGGATGCGATCATATGTGGAAACATCATAGTACAGGACAGGAAGCGATCATACGTGGAAACATCATAGCACAGGACAGGAAGCGATCATACGTGGAAACATCACAGTACAGGACAGGAAGCGATCATATGTGGAAACATCATAGTACAGGACAGGAAGCGATCATACGTGGAAACATCATAGCACAGGACAGGAAGCGATCATACGTGGAAACATCACAGTACAGGACAGGAAGTGATCTTATGTGGAAACAGTACTGGACAGGAAGCGATCATATGTGGAAACATCATAGTACAGGACAGGAAGCGATCATACGTGGAAACATCGCAGTACTGGCCAGGAAGCGATCATACGTGGAAACATCACAGTACTGGACAGGAAGCGATCTTATGTGGAAACAGTACTGGACAGGAAGCGATCATATGTGGAAACATCATAGTACAGGACAGGAAGCGATCATACGTGGAAACATCACAGTACTGGACAGGAAGCGATCTTATGTGGAAACAGTACTGGACAGGAAGCGATCATACGTGGAAACATCATAGCACAGGACAGGAAGCGATCATACGTGGAAACATCACAGTACAGGACAGGAGGTGATCATACATGGAAACATCACAGTACAGGACAGGAAGCGATCATACGTGGAAACATCACAGTACAGAACAGGAAGCAATCTTATGTGGAAACATCACAGTACTGGACAGGAAGCGATCATATGTGGAAACATCATAGTACTGGACAGGAAGCGATCATATATGGAAACATCATAGTACAGGACAGGAAGCGATCATATGGGGAACCCTCAGAATACATGATGCGATCATATGAGGAAACATTACAGTACAGGAAGTCATCACATGGGGAAATATCACAGTACTGGACAGGAAGCGATCATACGGGGAAACATCACAGTACAGGATGGGAAGCGATTATATGGGGAACATCACAGTGCGGGACAAGAAGCAATTACATGAGGAAACATCTAAGAACAGGAAGCAATCATACAGGGAAACATCACAGTACATTCAGGAGGGAAATGAGGAGGCATTTCTTTATGGAGAGGGCGGTGGCAAAGTGGAACGCACTACCAGCTGAGGAAGTGGCATGTAATACAGTGGATTGCTTCAAAAAGAAGTGACACAGTGCAAAGGGAAGGGTAAAGGGAGGGAAGTGGGGGCAGCTGCTGAATAGGGAGCGAGCTGCAATCTCGAGCAGCCTAGACAGACCAGGATGGCCTTTTGCTGCTGACAACTTTCGTATGTTCGTATTACAGGACGCGATCATGTGGAGAAACAGGACATGACAGGAAGCGATCATATGGAGAAACACTGTACAGGACAGGAAGTGATCATATGGAGAAACAGTACAGGACAGGAAGCAATCACATGGAGAAACACAGTACAGGACAGGAAGCGATCATATGGCGAAACAGGACAGGAAGCGATCATATGGAGAAACAGGACAGTACAGGATGGGCAGCCATCATATGGGAAAACATCATAGTACAGGACAGGTATTGATCATATGAGAAAAATTTGAAAAAAATAAAATTATAGAAAAAAAAAAAAAGATAAAATCTCCTACCTTTGCCAAGATAAACCATCCCGTATTCTCGTCCCTGAGGAGTCTTGTATTCCACAGTGAAGCAAATTTCCTTTCCAATTAGTTTCTTGCGTAGGAACTCACGAGCTGGCCATGCCCAGGGCTGACAGAGAGAGGGAGAGAGATGAAGGAAACCCATTTAGCAAGGCTTTTTACAAATAAAAAGCTGAAGTCGCCAAATAATCTGATATCTTTTATAGGGCTATCATGTCTTTCACAAAAATGTTACAGTATGCAAGCTTACGGAGACACACAGGTCCTATTATCAGGTGTTAAAGCACTCTGAACAGAAGTGGAATTTATACTTAAAAGCATTTTACCAATGTCCAGGAAAACACTTTAACAATATAATATTCAGAAACGATTAAGTTCATACAGCATTTCCTCAGTTGTCTAGGTTTATTCTTCCTCCTCCTTTATTACTGGAGACATTTATATGAAAGCGTTATATTTGCCCCTCAGATACCGTCTCCTCTGGATACTTTTCTTCTCGCTGTAGTTGTAATTCTGTTTGTCACAGCATAAATCGGTTGTCATGCAAATAGTTACAGCCTCACAAACTGTGGATTATGACTCCAGCAGGGAGCAGAAACTAGAGAACAGCACAGAGACTAAGACACAAAAAAAATCTTGTTTTCATGCAAATATCCTCAGAATAAGGAACCAAAAATACAGACCACAGATGAAATATAAGCTAAGAGACCTGTGTGGCCCCAAATGCTTGTGTAATGTATCATCTTTATATAAGACATATGTTAGTCCAATAAAACGTATCAAACTAGCAACTAAGTTTTCCAAAGGCTTAAGGCAAACCTGCAGTGATGCATAAAAACAATACAATACGGCCAGTCTGGTACTGACACACACACACACACACACACACACACACACACACACACAGCTTCATTCAGACATAAGGGAGACCTGGGTTCAATTCCTGAGCTCCACCCCAGTTCAGTGGCACTTCTAAAGTACTGTAGTGGCTGCACACAAAAGAACTGGGGAAACCGGGCAGAAACCACCTCTTCAAGTACACCCCCACAGTGACAATTCCTGGCAAAAAAGACAGGCATGGAGAAACACACTTGGTCAGGGTGCATGCAGTTTCTCCATTAAGATGGGTACGAGTAAGCTGGCCCAGTGACAAACAGGCACTGTACACCTTACCTCTCATCATGCAGTCGACCAGAGTCTGGGAATGAGTTTGGGTTGCCAGGGGATGGAATCTGCCGTTTTGCTCCTTGGCTTCCATCTGGTTGAGGCCGGGTGGCAGCACCAGAGTTTTGAGAAGCACAGATGTACGGCCACAGTTATGTAGCGTGTGAGTGCTTTCACGCACATGTGCTTACAGCCGTAGCATGGGGAGAAAAGTACAACAAAATGGCAGTCTTGGACTAAATGAAGCCCTGACTGCCTTTGCCCTGTTCGCTGGACCCCCAATCTGGATGCAGGATCTCCAGATGGGGGGTGACCCTCCTTGGCCCCATCATGGGTGGGAAGGGATCTGTGGTGAGATGGGGCTTGGTGGGACTGGAGAGACTGTAGCCGGGTGGGGGAAAACAGAGACAGGGCTAGAACTGCTGGCCGAGATGTGCCCGGAGGATAAAAACCTATATGAAAAAAAAGATGGGTGCGAGAATAGTGGAATGTGGAGGAGCAACTGGAGAGTGGGTCATGGTGAAAAGAAAGCAATGCCTCCCCCATCAGAGACCCACCCTTATGACTAAGTTGCTACATGCGGGGAAGGGAGGGTCCAAGATATATGCCCTCTGTTACTTACTGTACTGGCCAGCAGGGATTGGCTGGGTATATAAAGCCTGGAGGCCACCAGAAAGCGAGTAATAAAAATACTATATATTCCGAAAACAAAGCCCCAGATAAATGAAAATTCAAGTACACACACACATCTTCCTAACTGTAGCTCTGAGGGCACGCAGCCTAACACCACAGGCAGCCAGCCTGTAATTAGCCTTGGGAATACTGCAGGGGCAGCTAGCAGCGGATCAGAGTTTTAGGAAGCTTCAGGGCAAAATCCAGATTACTGAATCTTCCCCTGGCTGACATCAGCCATGGGGGATCCCGAGATGCTGCCAGAGTCACTCTGTTATATTATCTCCTCCGAGTAGTGCTAGGCAGAGTCAACCAGATTAATGAAACCGCACAGCAACAAAGTAAATTAAGAATTTTATGTAGCACTGAAAGTGCAAATTAGGAGCAGAATAGAGATTTAATGATGGCTGTTATTCTTTTAAGGTTTTGGGTCCATCCTTGGTGACATTAAAAACAGGTTTTCTTTCAGCATAAAAAGATACTAGACTGGCTAAAAAAATTCTGGTTTAGTGGTAAAGCAAAATGTTACAGAAAAATTCAAATGCTTGAGATTCTCTTCTATATTTATAGAAGTACTGCAGATAATTCTTATGTTTATACAAATATTCACTAAGATACTACCAACAGCTTAATCTAGTTCAAAGCCAGTTGGCATTCCTCTGTATCCCCCTCCCTCGAGTCATGCCTGAAAATAGGCAGAATTTGTCTAGTACACTTACCCGGTCAACAAAAACTTAATAATAATAATAATAATAATAATAATAATAATAATAATGAGTCTTCTTGCACATTCTTTGGGTGTGAAAACCGCAAACCCCTGGTCAGAACAATTACAAATAAACCATGTCAATAAACAAACTTCAAAATTCAAAGCATAATTGTTGCCGTTTTTGCAAACCGATTATGTTTACTAGAACAAACAGCAATTAAAATGCTTTGCCCACATTTGTGCCGGGGATGGGATCCTTATTTTGAAAAGCCATTACAACAGTGTAAAGCACATTGGCCAGCAGGGGGAGCTGCAGTGCTACTGAATCCTGCTCTGTACTGACAGCTCAGAAGTTCATTGAGGGTTTCTCTGGCCAAGGCCTGCACTACATCAAGACAACCACCCTGTTCAGGAAGGAAGGTTCACAATTACTTTACACCTGACATCTAGGACTGTATGTTTGTCAAGAAGTATTTGGGAGAAAATCCTGGTATGGTCAAAATACTGTACTGGTGCTTTGTCTTGCTCTGTATTACATCTAGGCATTTGCAATTCATTTGTTACTGGAATTTTATTTGTGTTAACTCCATGAAATTGTACAGACCCTTTACAAGTTATGTACATTACAATGACTAATCTTCAATGTTGTAATCTCCCAGGTCGTACCTGAAGCTTTCATAGATACATAGACAATGACGGCACAATAAGGCTCGTCGGCCCATCCAGTCTTCACCCTCCCCTACACAGAAGCACATAAACACAGAATTTGATGGCAGATAAGGACCGCTTGGCCCACCTAGTCTGCGTATTTTCCCTACCTGTTTCATATACTGCAGATACTAAATGATCTGTGGCTTACCTTCTCTTTCTTATAGTCAGAGATTCTTTATGTCTGTCCCATGCGTTTTTGAATTCACCTACCGTTTTGGCCCCTAAAACCTCTGCTGGGTGGCTGTTCCATGGATCAACTACCCTTTCCGTGAAAAACTATTTTCTCATGTTATCCCTAAGTCAACTCCCCCTCTATTTTCATATCATGGCCTCTTGTTCTTAAACATCTTTTTTTTTTTTTTTTTTTTTAAATGCTGTCTACCATCTTGTACCTTATTTACACCCTTGAGGCATTTCAAAGTCTCCCATCATAGCCCCCTCTCTCTCTCCCCTCTCCTCCAAGGAATACAACTTGATATCCTCCAGGCTTCCCTCATATGACTTCTGGTGCACCCTGCACCATTTTTGTCGCCTTCTCTGAACCGCTTCTACTCTTGTCTATGTCCTTCCGGAGATGCAGCCTCCAAAACTAGATACAGTACTCTAGATGAGGTCTCACCAATGTTCTATAAAGTGGCATCACCACCTCCTTCCTTCTGCTGGAGATACCGCTCCCTATACACCCAGCATTCCACTGGCTGCCCTCACAGTCGTCTCACATTGCTCCGTAACCTTTACATCATCAGATACGATTACTCCAAGGTCCCTTCCCTGACTGGTGGCCATCAGTACCGCCCCCCCCCATCATGTACTCCTCCCCCGCATTTCTATGCCCAAGTGCATGATCTTGCACTTCTTTGCACCAAATCATAGCTGCCACACCCTTGACCACTCCTCAAGCTTGCTTAGGTCCCTTCTCATTTTCTCTATCCCTCCTACAGTGTCAACTCTGTTGCAGATCTTCAGGTTGTCTGCAAAGAGAGACACCTTCCCTTCCAGCCCCTCTGCAATGTCGCTTATGAAGACCTTAAAGAGGACTGGTCCAAGCACGGATTCCTGTGGGACCCTGCTGGTCTCCCACCTCTCTTCAGATTGAACTCCATTCACTACGCCCCTCTGTCCTATCGCTCAGTTTTTGACCCAGTTTACCACCCTGGGATCCACTCCCAGGCTGTCAAGCTTGTTCACTAGCCTCCTATGTGGGACAGTGTCAAAGGCCTTGTTCAAATCCAGGTAGGCCACAGCCACCGCCACTCACTGATCCACCTCAAATCAATCAGATTTGTTTGACAAGATCCTCCCACTGTGAATCCATGCTGCCTCAGACACTGTACTCCGTTAGATTAGAAATATATTACAAACCCTTCTTTCGGATGAGACATTAATCCGAGGTCCTGTCTGCCTGTTCTGGTGGATGTTAAAAACCCCATGGCACTTCTCGAAAAAGAGAAGGGGAATTTCCCCCGTGTCCTGGCCAAATTTCCCCCATTCACTAAAAATACAACCAATAGCTTAATCTGGTTCAGTGTCAGTTGGCATCCATCTGTATCCCCCTCCTTCAGGATGAGGCTAAAAATAAGCACAACTGTCTAGTCCCACTTTCCCAGTCAACAAAAACTAAATAAATAAATAGTTGTGATTCTATTAGTTTCCCCCACCACTGAGGTCAGGCTGACTGGCCTGTAACTGCCAGCCTCCTTCTTGCTCCCACTTTTGTGGAGAGGGACTACATTCACCCTTCTCCAGTCCTCTGGTACCACACCTGTTTCCAGCAAACTGTTGAACAGAGCTGTCAGTGGTGCTACCAGCACCTCCCCGAGTTCTCTTAATACTCTGGTATGTATCCCGTCCAGTGCCATTGCCTTGTCCACTTTCAGATTAGAGAATTCCTTTAAGACTCTCCTCCTTAAATGGACTGGTGTCCACCTCCCTCCCAAGGCTACTCCCTCCCCAACTGCTCTCCACTGGCCCTAGTGGACGTCGCTCCCCGCTGTACTTGCTCCTTCTTTTTTGTATTTATTTGTACTTTTTGTAGCCCGACTTCAAAGTCAAGTCAAAGTTTATTGGCAGGAGATACTCCACTGAGCAAGCTCATTTACAAGGGGGTACTGAACGACTAAGAAGGCTCAAAAACAATCAATAATTATATATTCAGTAGGGATGGTAACAACAATAGGTATACAAGTGAGTAACAATGAGTAACAACAACAACAATGAGCTTTGCAAAGATATGTACAATAAATACCTAAAAATACAAGTTCAGGCCACGGTATGCTGAACAGTGGGGTTAAAGAAAAGCAAAGGATAAGAAAGGGGAGAACATGATGAGGCAGACATTCGGACCATAAGGGATAAACATTTGGACAGATTTGGTATGAGACAAAGGACCAGTAGGGATTTTTAGAGGAGGAAGAATAGGATGGGGTGAGGTGGAGGTGTGAATCAGGGAAGAAGGTGGTAGCAGATGAGGGGAGGAGGTAGTGGGTGGTGGTGCAGGAGGCGCAGAGGAGAGCAGGGAAGGGAGGATACTGGGGGGGGATGCTGAGGGTGAAGGGGCAGGGTAGGTGGTCAAAAGATGGCAGCAGAGGAGGGACTAATGGGGTGGTGGGAGGTGGGGGAAGAAGGCACCGGCGAGAGCAGGGAAGTAGGGGAGCGAGGGGAGGGATGGAATGCTAGGGAGGGGTGACGGAGTATAAGAAGGTAAAATAAGGGAGGGGGGCGAGAGTGGGGAGGGATAGTGGTGAAAGACAAAAGTGAGAGTGAAGGTGATAAAAGAGGGAGAGATAGGAAACGGCGGGATTGAGTGGCAGAGAAGAGGGCGCAATGGCATACACAGGTGTCACCAATTTTGCTGGAGACTAGTGCTTTGAAATTGCGTAGGAGTACAAGATTTTAAAGTTTGAGACAGGATCGTGCTTTATTCCAAGCAGCTGGAAAGGCACGACTTATGGCCATATCGCCGAGCCTTGTACGGGAGTAGGGTACTTCTAACACAATGTAATTATTTATCTGTACTGAGTATAAGCTGGCAGTTGCTCCCCCTTCTGGGCAGAGCCAGCCCCATCCCCCAGCGTCCCTGCCTCTTATCCTCGGGAACTTTCAGCACCAAAAGCTTTGCTCCTTCCTGGTGGGGACCCGCCAGGCTGGTACCAACCCTTCACCTTCTCTAGCATCACAGAGGTTCCTTGGGTGCCCCCAAGGCAGACAATGGCTGGAGTCATGGCCAGAGTATGCCAGAGAATCAATGCTTCAGGCCATTAATTTCCCATAAATGAGACAGAAAATGGTTTTGCAGTAGTTTTACCCCGTTACATAAATCATTAATATCAGACTATGGCCTTTGACTGTCTCTGTTTATGGTTTAAATGTTCAAAACCACAATTGTATGTTCCTTTCATTTACAGTATTGCCTACCAGCCTGACACCTTGTACCGGGAGTCAGCACATGTCAAGCCTTAAAATGCTGACGTCACAGAGTCCCGATACAATGCTGCTGTAACTGTCTATGGCCGAGCAACTCCACTAAAGTCTCAGAGGGAAATTAAAACATGTAATGCAACAAGCAGCCCTAAATTTATAAGTCAACCAGCAGCCCTCACTTTCTTCCATGGCGGCTCGCTTTACACATACCAGTAGCTAGCTAGACACTGAAACTGACACAGCTCTTAAAGATCACCATTTTATTTTTAAACCACATAATCTCTTATTTCTACCTGTGTGCCCAGTGGGTTATTCCCAGTCCCCAACCCACTCTCTTGCTCCACCGAGACCAGGACAATTTAAGTAATATAACATACGATATTACTATGCACAAGTATTTGGGGACTGACACAGCCCTTACTTTACTTCTTCGCCGGCCGCTGACAGATTCATACAAACTGCAAAGCACAAAGCGTGGTATGTGTTAGCCAGTCAGTGACCTACAGATGAGGTTGGAGGAGCGATGCATCTGTTGCTGACACACTGGGGCACCAGAACAACAGTCGGAGTATGCTCCCTCACCATCGGTGGAACAGAAGGTGGGGGGTGAGGACAGGAGAACAGACTCCTTCAGCTTTAGGAGCGCTTTTCTTTTGAATGTGCTTCCCAGCCCTGTTTCACTTTGGGGGGAAGGGGCATGCTAAGACCACTGGTGGCTGCCAGCCACAAAGAGGAACCCGAGATAGGCACCCAGTTTTGGGGGTGCTAAAACATCATGATAAAATTATTCGACAACAGACGATTGGCTTCAGCTCAGCCGATTTCTGAGAAGCTGACAGCAGTGTATATTGGAGACTGGCAATCGGCTTCAGCCCAGCTTACAGCCACCTGTCTTCACTGCCCCCACCACCACCAATTTCACCTGCGGTGTGTGAGCCCTTCAATGAGTCCCTCCACCCCTCCCCCCCCCCAAAAAAAAATCTGAAAATTGTGACTACGAAAGAAAACAGCACACTGGCTTTTCTCCTGCCAGAAAAGCAACAGTTTCACACTCCCCCCTTCCACAAAGATATTTAAACAGTGACGGGGTCTAGAAGAGCAGTAGAGGCTGATGTTACTGCTGGACCAAATGAATGAGACTGAGGTAAGCTAAGCTTTTCGGGGGGGGTAATTAAACAAGAAGACTGGGTGCTGAAGGGACACTGGTGAAAAAAAGATTTCCTTTTACAAGTAAGAAGTACACTGTGCTAACATTTTCACAGGAATGGGGAGGGGGTGAAGAGCTGAAGCCAATCACTGGTTGGCGAATATAGTCGGACATCATTTACCAACTTCAAGGGGAGTCAGTCAGCATTTGTGCACCGTTGAGCAGTTGCGGCATAAAATGGCAAGGTTTTCTTTCACTTCTAAAAAATGTACATTACCAAGGACTTCTCTGTAATTTGTAAGGCGACCAGCCAAGGATAAAGGGGCTGAGCTAAACTGAAGCTGCTTGCCGGTTGCCGAATAGTTTTATTTATTTATTTTTTTGAGTCGGGCATCTTGTATAAATATAAGGGGGAGTCAGTCAGCATTTGCGTACTGTTGAGCAGTTGCTGCATGAAATAGAGGAGTTCGGTGCATACTTTATTGTCATGCTGAATCGGAGGTAGTGATGTCAGCATTTCAAAACCAGACACATGACGACTCCCAATACTGAAAAACAAACTGTGAAGCTGGTAGCGGCTTCACTATAAAGGCCATGTAAAAATGCACTGTGAAACATTACCAATAAAAAAAGACAAATCAGAAATAAATAACAATGGCCTGTGTAATTAACAGTTAAACATTCTTATTTACAACTACCTGTATATACTCTGTAATCTCTTCTCTGCATGTACTGCTCCAATTAATGTCTCTCCGTGTCGCCTCTGAAAAAGGGACCTCCGGGGCTCAGTGGGCCTACCCAGTCATCAAAATTTAATAAATAAACCATTTTCTATCTCCTTTAAGCCCCACCTTCAGGACATCTTGGTTGCCCTGCGCTGTACTGCTTCCACCTTGTCGCAGTCTCTCATCAAGTGAGAACTCCAGTACCTTCCAGATGTGGTCACACCAGTGACTACTGCTTATCCCCCCCATGCATCCCAGCATCCTGTTTGCCTTGCCACATCTCTGACAGTGTGCTGTTTTCAGACTCTCCAATATCTATTTTTTTTTTTAAAAGTATATACATGGCTATGTATAAACAATATTACCGTGGATATGAGCAGTGAGGTGCAGTGAGAGGGCAGGAGAGAGACGGGAATGTAAGGGTCCTAAGGGAGAGAGCAAATACAGGAAGTAGCGGGGGTTGGCTTGAGGAGACGCTTGAGGGCAGGGAAGGTTGGACAGAGGCGGATCTGAAGGAGGGCAGTATTCCAGACCAGTAGATCCTTTTCCTCCATAGTGCTTCCAGCATCACTTCCTCCATTTCATGTTACACTCCTCTCTTCCTAATGTGCATCACGTTACTTTTTTTTTTTTTTTTACATTGAAGCCTAGCTGCCAGATCTTTGACCAGCTCTCCAACCTGCCCAGATCCTCCCAGAGTTCTCTTATCCCTTCCTCTCATGTTCCCACTTGCATAGACCTTTCTTGCCCCTGATGCCTTCCCCAATATCACAAATAAATACACCGAGAAGGACTGGGCCCAGCAGCTGCTGCCCTGGTGACCAAGTCGAAGAAGTTGACCAGATTTGTCAAGTAAGATTTTCCTCATGAGAACCAATGCTGTCTAGGGTCCTGTAGCCCATTTCCCTCCAGCAAGTCCTCAAATTCCTCCCTTAGTAAAGATGCCCTATATTTTCCCACTATAGATGTCAAGCTAATTGGTTTATTCTTCCCTAGCTCATCCTCGCTTTCCTGTGTAGAAAGATGACATTCACTGTCCTCCAGTCCCTAGGGACCACGCTCGTGGTCGGCGAGCTACTGAATATGTCTGCGAGTTGCCCTATCACTTCTGCTACCTCCTTCAGTATCCTCAGGTGTAAGCCATCAGGTCCCATAGATTTATCTACTTTCAACTCTGTTAACTTTTCCAGCACTCTTTTCTCCATTATTTTGACCTTGCCACTTAAGCCCTTGCTCTCCTTCCTTCCCCTCGTAACCCCACGTTCTGGCAGTGGCACATCCTTCTGCAAAGTAAACACAGAACAAAAAAAATACCTGTCCAGTATCTCTGCTTTTGCTCTGTCCCTTCCTCAATCTTCAGTCTCACAATACGCCCTCTGACCTTACATTTCTCCCAGATATACCTGAATAATTCCTTTTCCCTTGCTTCACTTCTTTTGCCAACGAGTTTGTCTCCACTTTGGCCTCCCTCACACCCTTCCTGCTGGCTACTGTTGTTGCCACCAGGTACTTCCCCCTATCCTCCTCCCCGCTGGTTTCCCTTATACTTTAAGAATGTCCTGCTTCTGGCTCTTTCCACAGTCTTTACTTCTGCCATGAACCACATAAGCCCCCTTGCCTTTTTCATGTTGGTACCTTCACAACTGAGCTTTCTGCCATTTCTATCATTGATTTTTAAATGCTGCTCATTATTTACTGCCCCCTCCACCTGTGCTATACTCCTTATGCTTTCTTCCAACTGTTCCCTCATCTCGCCAATATCTGCTTTTTTAAAGTTCCATACCCTTCCTGTGTTTGCTCTGGTGGTGGTGGTCCCTATCTGGACCTCCAGGCACCACTGCTCCGTAGTCACTGGAACAGAGTGGTTGCAGGATTGCTACATGCTGGATCCTCTCCCCGTGGGTCAGCACCAGATCCAGTGGAGCCCCTTCCCTCTTTGGGGCCTGAAGTCATTGAAATTCTAGTTAAAATTCTGAAAAGACACGGATCCATCTAAACAAATGACCTTTAGTTTGAAATGTTCTGACACAAGCACATCAGCAAAAAGATTTATATGTTTTGTAAAACATTCAGTTAGGCCGGCTCAGTAGCAAGAGACATGAACGAGAGGAACTGCACAGAGGGCCAAAGCAAACCAGAACATTTTAAATAAATCACAAAGTCAAATGTAATAATGTATTCCAAATTATGTAGTGCATAGTGCCAATAGGAAGCAATTTAAGACCTCACTGGACACCTATCTGAACAGTAAGAATCCTATGGGGAGAGCTGGTTATGGCTTTTAATTAACTGAGAGTCACAATGGCTAACACTAATGGACTCTAAATTATCCTATGAATCCTATAAACGAGAGCCAAGATTTTATTCACACATGGTGAGAAGCCGTCCACGGGTGAATAAAATCTTGGCTCACATTATTATATGTGACTTTGCGATTTATTTAAAACATTATGGTTTACTTTGGCCCTGTGTGCAGCTCTTCTCGTTGTTCCCACACCTGGTGTCCTAACTGCACCTGCTGAACTGAACTGGAGCGCCTGTTCTTGTGTTTTGCTGGTTCGGTAGCAGGAGGCAGCAAACTGTTCTGCAGGTTCAGAGACCAGGGCTCATTTTCAAGCCCCTAAATCCCAGGGACAAAGTGCACTAAGGGAGTTGGAAATAAAATGATGTGTTTCTCGTTTATAAACATCCAAAACTATGGTGTGTTCATGGGAAATGCTATATTAGTCGTGTGTTTGTGTATTTATTTATTTGAATATCGGTAAGTGGGAGTAGTACAGTGAGCCAAGGCTCCTTTCCAAATAACATGGTGTTGTCATAGGAAATGCCAAACTCATGAAATTTTTACAAAAAAAAAAATAGGAAAAATCCTGGAATCCATGAATTCCATGAGAAAGACGAAGCCCTAATCATTACTCCCACTGCCCCTCTCAGCTTGGGTCCAGATTACCTGAGGCCAGTGACTTTTACCTATGCTACTAAACAGATAGGGGATTCTGCAATCTGCAGCTACAGGAAATGTCAGCCTGCAACTGAATCAGTCTGATACAATCTACTGTACTGCAGTAAACAGCAAGAACATTTTTATTTGTTTCACACAAAGGGGCTCTTAAAGCTGACTGTTCCCCTTTAATATGCTATTACTCACAATTAAAAAGCAAATACGTGTCTAGGTTATGTAGACATCCACAGATCACAAATTCTCCGCAGTAATTTGCCTGAATTGAGTTGAATCATGCCATTCTGGAGATGGTGCCAAGATCGAAGTGCCATTCTGACCAATTTCTAGTTAATCCTTGGCATATCACTGACTGGAACCTGAGAGTATACGAACTAGTAACTGCAGTCAGGAGGCTTATTATACATTCAGACTTTTAAATAAGCATGAAAACTGATGAGAACTTTAATGCGCAAAACTGAAAATCAATTGAGAAAATGCATAGCACTACTTGCCTCAATTTGATTTGCAAAATTAAAAATAGTACAAAATGTACACATGCTTTTTAAAATCCTGAATAAAATCCTTTATTAAAATTAGCATGATCTTTGCTTTATCTGTTTCAGTACTTCCCCCACATCCACAAGGATGACAACTCCCATTCCACCTATGGCAACCCCCAACCCATCTCAGTACCACCACCCTCCACACTCATGTCCCCTGCTCTGTAAATTGCAGTGAGTTGTGTAATGACTCAACCACACCCGCATACACACATCTATGGTCAATATACAAAACATTTCTCTTTCATTTATATTTAACTTCTGCATGCAACCTGCAGTCCCCTTCCCAACACAACAAAATCCTCTCATCAAAATTACAGACCCCCATACCCATTTCTTAACTGCATTCTCAGCGTGAATGAATTAGCTTTATGTAAGACTTCAGATGAGAACAAGTTACAGGACAGGCTGTGGTTTTCTCTGGAAGCTGCATCACGGGTGGAGGGGAAGCAATCTAAAAATGAGCTATAGAATACATGGCACGCACACACACACACACATAGGAGTAAACCCCAAGGAAAAAACGACACCTACTGTTGTTTAGGTTCCTTTATAACCTTGCTTTCCTTTCTCTATATTTGATTCATTGTTTTTGCTTCTCAGAATGTTATTCCAAGGCTAAGACCCCAGGAAGGACATCCGTGACTGCAAACTAACAGCAACTCAGTGGGTAGACTTTTCCTCCTCATCTCCCTAAAATCTTGCAAACATAATTCTGATGGCCAACCGGCAGAATACTCAACTCTGTAGACTACACTATTAACAGCATCCAGAATCCAACAAGAGACAGAAGGACAAAAAATGGTCAAACAGCTTTCCCTCAGATTGAGCCGAGTTGTAGCGGCCAACCTGCTGCTATGCTACCAGGCGGGGCGGCCACCCTCATTTACAACTGCGCAACTTTTAGTCAGTCACCTCACACAGCGGACAATCTCTGCTGGGCTGGCTCCAAACTAAAGAATGCATTGACAGTCCCAGTTGGACCCAATCGAACTCTGGCTCCCAGTCCACCATCCACTCCACCAGAGTCGTCATCCAGCACTTGTTGATGGGATAAAATCCATTGCTGCCTGGTGCTCTTCCAGTCTAATCTGACTGACTCCTAGGCACAAGGCTGCGAGAAGCAAAATAATGGTGGCAAAACTGCCTGGTACTGCTTGGAACACCAATCATTGCTCTTCAGCTTCTCTTCACCAACCACGGGTCCTTGGCTCCTCTTCAGCTCCCCCTACAATCACCACCACCACCGCCACCACCACACATGTGCTTCATGGAGCTGAATTACAAACAGCATTTCAGGATAATGTGCAGTCACGCCAGGGCCATGTCTGATTTACAAAAAAATATGTGCATGCCAAATTCATACACAGTAAAGAAAGTGCATCCGATTAGGCACGTGATATCAGCAGGAGCATGTCAAAATAGAAAACTTGTGTTTTTTTCCCTTTAGGCGTACGGTCACTAGGTGGCATTCTGAAATGCGTCGCACTTTTTTGCTATGGAAAAGTAAAAATGGATCACATGCGCAGCAAAGCGAAGTGTGATGCCGACTATTTAAGGAGGGTTACTAGTGGGGTACCACAGGGTTCAGTATTAGGACCAGTCCTCTTCAATGTCTTTATAAGCGACACTGCAGAAGGACTGGAAGGAAAAGTATGTCTCTTTGCAGATGACACTAAGATCTGCAACAGAGCTGATGCACAGGGTGGGGTGGAAAGGATGAGAAGGGACTTGGCAAGGTTAGAGGAATGGTCAAATGTATGGCAGCTTAGATTCAATGCTAAGAAGTGCAAGGTAATGCACCTGGGAAACAAAAACCCAGGGGAAGAGTACACAATGGGGGGTGAGATCCTAACAACAACAAAAATGGAAAGGGACCTGGGGTAGTCATATCAGATGACCTAAAGGTGGGCAAGCAATGTGAGAGGGCAGCAAGGAGGGCTGGGGGGATACTGGGATGCAAAGGGAGAGGCATCACCAGTAGAAAACAGGAAGTTATTATCCCTCTGTACAGACAGCTGGTGAGACCCCATCTGGAGTACTGTGTGCAGTTCTGGAGACCCAATCTCCAAAGACATAGACAGGATGGAAGCTGTCCAGAGGAGGGCAACTAAAATGGTGCAGGGTCTGCACGGAAGACATATGAAGAGACACTTAAGGAGCTTAATGTATAAGCCTCGAGGAAAGGAGGAGAGGGGACATGAAGAAACTTTCAAGTACCTCAAGGGAATCAACAAAGTCAAGAGGTAGCATCTTTCAAAAAAGGTGTGCAAGAACAAGAGGGCACAATTTGAAGAAAGGGAAGCGGCTCAGAGGTAATTTAAGGAAGTATTTTTCACAGAGAGGGTTGTGGATGCATGGAACGGCCTTCCGGAGGAGGTTGTGGAGTCAAAATCAGTGGTGGAATTCAAGCATGCATGGGATAGTCATAAGGCAATTATGGGGGGTGGGGGTAGGAAGAAGTAGGCTGCTGGTTAACTAGGATCTGCAGCTTATCCAGTAGGTAGGGAAATGGGCAGACTGGGTGGTCCAAGCGGTCCTTATCTGCCGTCAAATTCTATGTTTCTATGTTTAAAACCCTGCTCAAAGCTTTCCCCAGATACTTATCTGTATTATTTTTATTTCCATGCATGCATTCCTTTAACATACAAAAATATTGGCCTCACAAACATGCAAAAATGTTATGACCATCCACCTCACTTACATAGTTGTTAGTTAAAGGAAGGCTCCACTGGACCAAACTCTTTAGAACGGACGTTTCAACCATAGTCGATTCTATTTTCTGTTTCCAGCATGCTTTTCATATTACCTTTTTGTTTTGTTTTTCAGCCCACACGCTGACACAGCATCTTGATTTATTTTTTTTTGCTCCAACTCACCTTTGACTGTTTCAGCACCCTCAAGGTCTTCATAGCAATCACCTTCAAAGGGGGCTGGCCTGGGTCAGGATACACAGGAGTAGAGTGGCACTGTGCCACCACCTGAGGAAGTGGTAGGGAATACCTGTAGGCAAATAGGTTACCACCCCCCAGGAAAATATATTAGCTGACCCACAAACAATTCCCCAAACACTCTTGACACCATCCCCCTTCTTTACAAAAACACTCTATAGCAGCAAGTAACATGAACAACAATGGTATTTTATAGTAACGGAAGGGGAAAAGGACGACTAAAACAGCAACAACAACTAGCTAATACCTCTGCCCCAAACAATCCCCACCTCCCAACTGCGAGTGCATCTGTCTTTCCCTTGGTAGTTGCCCAGAAAGTCTATACAGTCCTTTAGGTGGGTGCCACACCACTGTGTAGAAGACACTGGGGATCTTTTGTTGGGACCCAAATACTTTAAGCAGTAGCAACAGATACAAAATTCTACTTTCCAGCCTGGGTGCAGCTTTAATCTCAGCGCAGTCCTGCCCAGGACTCAACCCCTTAATACTTACTAGCTAGCTAAATAAATCTTCCCCAAAGCCACAGCCCGGGATACTTGCAGTTCTGCAGGTTCATAGGGGGTCTGGCAGAAACTTGGCTCACGGTACTGTGCTGGTGTCAGGAGTTGTTGGTGTGACACCGCAGCAGTTAGCTGAAGAAGTGACAAATGCTAGTCTTTACCTGCCAGGTTTTTCCGATCTTCGTCGCCGGAGCCTTTGTTTGCAGTGTTCACCTGGCAGGCCTCTCGTCTTCCTCTCCGGTGGTCTCCTCTTCAGTCTGGGGTATGGAGCAGGCTGGTGGTTCCGCAGACTGATGGCTGGCACACATTTTTCTCTGATACAGCACAGGAGCTGGGAAATTTAGTTTGGTTTCCATTCCCAGCAAGGACAGTTACTCCTGACTGCAGCAGAAGCAGTCTCCAATGCACTCACCCCACCGAGGGGGTTACACAGCTTGCAGGTCACTTTTACTTTCCACTGTGGGTTAAGTATGCACCCTTTACAGTCTCTGCTTTCCAGCTGCAAACTGCACTGCTCTCTCTCTGCACTAAAGGGCAGTCAACTTTCTATCTCTAGCAGCAAATCCCAACAGTCTCTCAACTCCAGCTGCAGAATAGTACAGTTACGTAAGAACTTACCGTAACAGTAGATCTTCGAGAGAGGCTCTTGCAGTAGGTAATTACATATAGGACTGAAGCCGGCAGGTGGCAGGACCGCACAGAAAAAACTTCTAGCTAGCAGTCTCTGGAGAGGAACCGCCCCCATGTCAGGTGACCGGCATCAGGAGATTTTGGTATAAAGGGGCGGTCCCTCACGCCCACCTTCCAGTTCTTTCCCACCATAGGCCAAAGAGGCTGGACGAGAGAGAAGCAAATATTTCCCTCACTGAAAAAGGAGCTGAAAAAAGCTTAGGGGGATGGAAGGCGGGAAGGTATTACCTACTGCAAGAGCCTCTCTCGAAGATCTATCATACGGTAAGTTCTACGCAATCTGTACTATCTTACTGAGAGGCCTGCAGGTAATCACATACAGAACTGAGTCCCAAGCAGTCTGGAACAAGAAGAAGAGCACGGGAGGAGGAAAGCTACTCAAAGTAGATCCTCTAGCTGTGAAGGCATTAAAGGAGGCCTTGCAGAACAGCAAGCCCGAAGCCTGCTCTAC
Organism: Neoceratodus forsteri; assembly: GCA_016271365.2. Lineage (NCBI taxonomy): Eukaryota > Metazoa > Chordata > Ceratodontiformes > Ceratodontidae > Neoceratodus > Neoceratodus forsteri. The sequence goes on along the minus strand of CM028131.1, from coordinate 148,936,097 downwards.
GGCGAGAGGCAGTATCCAAACTGTAATGTTTTGTAAAGGTATGGACAGAAGTCCAAGTGGCGGCAGCACAGATGTCTGCCGACGACACATTCTTGAAACAAGCCACTGAGGCAGCGACTCCTCTGGTAGAGTGGCCTCTCACTTGACCCGGAAGGGTCTCGTTGTACTTGTCATAACAGAAGGTGATGCAATGAGCCAACCATTTGGACAGGCATTACTTAGAAACAGCATTGCCTTTTCTTTTGTGGGCAAAAGAGACAAACAGTTGATCAGTCTTTCTGAGATCTTTTGTTCTGTTAGTGTAGTATCTCAGAATTTCGGTGACCATCCATAGTGTGCAATAGATACTCCCCCTGATTGAAGTATTGCATAAAGAAAGCGGGTAACTCTATGGACTGGTTCAATGTATATTCCACTACCACCCTGGGAAGAAACTTAGGATTGGTGCGTAGAGCCACACGTTCCTTGTGAAAAATCAAGTACGGGATTTTACACATCAGGGCCTGGAGCTCGGAAATCCTCAGAGCAGAAGTAATGGCCACTAGGAAGAGAGTCTTCCATGAAAGGAACTTCATGTCTGCTGAGGCTGCCGGTTCAAAAGGAGGCAAAGTAAGCTTCTCAAGAACAAAATTCAAATCCCAAGGAGGGGCGGGGACTCTGATAGGGGGTCCTCAAGTGAAGAACCCCTCTGAGGAAAGTCTTAGAGACTTCCAGTTAAGCAAATGTCCTGTGTGCAAAGGGAACATGGTAGGCCAAAATGGCCACCATGTGTACTTTCAAGGATGAGTGACTAAGACCCAGATCAAAGAGATGGCGCAGGTACTCCAGCAGCCGCCCAACAGAGCACGAGAAAGACTTGAAGCCTTTTGAAGTGGCTCAGATTGTGAACCGTTTCCACTTCATGACATAGGTAGACCTAGTGGAGGGTTTTCTAGTCTCCACCAAAATCTCAGCCACTTGGGGTGAAACCCCAAATCAGGCTTGAGCTATGTCTGCAGGAGCCATGCATGCAGCTGAAGGGACTTGAGACCTGGATGGACCAGGGTCCCCTGATCCTGGGTCAGTATAAATCGTGACAGAGGAAGAGGAGGTTCCTCTGAGTATTGTTGCAGAACAGAGAACCAAACTTGCCTAGGCCAGAAAGGAGCAATCAGAATCATTCGTGCTCCTTCTAAACAGAGTTTCTGCAAGACTCGAGGGATCAGAGGAATCGAGGGGGTTGGGGGTGGGAAGCATAAACAAATCTGTCCTTCCAATATAGAGACAGAGCATCTCTCCAAAACATGCCTCGCTCTTGAACGAGCGAGCAGAAGTCGGGAAGATATGCGTTTAGAGGTGAAGCGAACAGGTGCACCTGTGGTGTTCCTCAACGTAGGAGGATATCGTCTAGGACCCCCTGATCCAGTTCCCACTCGTGAGCTTGAGCAGACGAGCAACTTAGTTTGTCTGCTAAGGTGTTCTCGACCCTCGGGACATGAATTGCCGTGAGGTGAAGGTTGTGTTGTGCTGCCCAATCCCAAACTCTCATCGCTTCCCTGCAAAGAGGGTAGGCATGAGTCCCTCCCTGTTTGTTGATGTACAATACCACACACATATTGTCCATCTGGACAGCTAAGTGGCCGGGAAGAAGATGCAGATGTAAAGCTGGAGAGCATAAAGCACTGCCCGAAGCTCGGGTACATTGATGTGAAGTGTTTTTTCAAGCTTGGACCAAGAGCCCTAGGTCCTGTGAGGACCAACATGGGCTTCCCAACCTTCGCCCGAGGCGTTTGTGGTCAGAGTCTGGGGGGTGGGGTGGGGGAAGGAAGAATGGAACTCCCCAAAGAAGATTCTCTCGATCCATCCACCACTGCAAGTCTCGAACCATGGGGGAGGAGACTAGGACCAACTGGTCCAAGTTGTCCACCAAATGATCCCACTGAGAGCGAAGCGTCCACTGAGAGACCCTCATGTGGTGCCGAGCGCGAGGGACTGTTGACTGTTGGGATAGCAGCCGCCATAAGCCCGAGGAGGCAAAGAACTGATCTCGCAATGACCCGCCTGCGGCCAGACAACAGGCTTACCTGAGTCTGAAGTGTGGCCACCCTGTCCGCTGGCAGGAAGGCCCAGCCCAGGGTCATGTCCAGGATCGCCCCAATAAACTGGAGCCTCTGGGATCAAGTGAGACTTGGAATGGTTGATGGTAATGCCCAGATAGGTAAAGACCTGCTGGGTAAGGGAGAGGAAGCGCAGGAGTTCCTCCCTGGACGAGGCCACCCAGGAAACAATCGTCCAGGTAGAGGAAAACCTGCACCCCCCCGGTAGGCCGCTACCACTGCAAGGCATTTGGTAAATATTCGGGGAGCCGAGGAAAGGCCAAATGGGAGTGCCTTGAACTGGTAGTGGTCCCCCTGAAAAGCAAAACGGAGGTATCTGCGGTGAGAAGGATGGATAGATATGTGCACGTAAGCATACTGCATACCCAGAGCGCACAGCCACTGTCCCGAGCGGAGGAGGGGCAGGAGGCTCTGCAGGGACAGCATCCTGAACCTCTTGTATTCCAAAAATAAGTTCAGGGAACTGAGATCTAGAATAGGCCTTACCTCTCCTGTCTTCTTCGGCACCAGGAAAAAGTGGGAATAGTAACCTATTCCCTGTAGAGGAAGGGGGACGGGCTCCATCGCCTCTTTCAGCAAAAGTGCTGAAATCTCTTCTTGGACCAGAAGAAGATGTTCCCAAGAATATGACGACCTTGGGGGAGGGTGACGAGATGGTTTCTGTAGAAACTCTATTGAGTGCCCTTCTGCAATTAGCTGGAGCACCCATGAATCTATCTTCTCCTAGCCCGGGAGGTGGAGGGAAAACCTCCCTCCTACCAGTTCCTCTGGGAAGCCCGGAGGCTGTGGAAGAGGGAAGGAGTCAGGTGGCATGGGGCAGCACAGCAGCTAAAGCACCCGCTGCTTTTTTGGGCGGGGCCCCCCCCCCCCGACATTTAGTGGCCCACTTTCCCTGGGGTTTCGCTTTGGGATGATTCCGTCTGCGAAAGGGATGGCACTGCATTCGATGGGGATGATACATACAGTCAGATTTTAGTGCCGTCCCCTTCCCCTGCAGGTCAGTGGTGATGTCCTTGACATCACCCCCCGAACAGCACCGAACCCCGGAAGGGTGCTTCCTGAATGGTGGACTGCACTTCCGGGTCCAACCCTGATACACAGAGCCAAGCATGACGTCATAAGCCTACGGCGAAAGCTGAGCTCCTACCAGCAGTGTCCACTGCATTTTAAGTCGCACGAAGCACGTGCAGACTGGCCGAACATGCAGAGCGGACAAGGTCAGCCACTTCCTGCTTGACTTGAGAGTCCGGAAAGGAGTCCAATTTGGATTCCACCTCACTAAGAATTGCCTTCTGGTAATCCCCCATGTGACCGACATAATTTAGGGCCCTAATACCCAGAGTGGAAGAAGCGTAAATCTTCTTGCCATACTGGTCCAGAAGACAGGATTCTTTGTCAGGTGGAGATGAGCTGAGATGTTTGGGGTGAGTTGTCTGGCCGTGAGCAGCGCTAATCATGATCGAGTCAGCTCAAGGGTGAGAATCTAAATAGTCAACACCCTCAGGAGCCTGATAGAGCCTGTTCCACTTCCTAGGAAGTGGGACTAAAGCCGACAGCTGTTTCCAAATGGTGATAATAAGGTCGGCATGAGGTTCAATCCAGGGTGGCACCAAGGAGGGAGCTGTCACGGGCAGATACAGATGCTCAGCAAGTTTTTTACGCTGAGGATCTGGCTCCAAGGATTGCCACTTATGGACCCCCAGGATTTTACATAGAGACTCCGTAAAGGAAGGATCCTCCTGAGGAGTCCTTGGCCTGGGCTTAGACGGAGAGCACGGCTCGTCGTCGTGCTTGGAACAACCGTCGGAAGCGTCCAAGGTGTTCGAAGAAGAAGATGAAGATGAAGAAGACTCCCTCTCCCGGAGAGGGGGAGAAACGGACCCCTTGGGGAAGTGTGTCCTGCCCCTCCCTCGGCCCAGAGGGTTTAGCCCTGGTGTCCAGAGGTGGGGAGGGAGTTAATTGTCATGGACATATGGGAACCAGGACCGGCACCGTCGTCGGAAGACGACTCTCCACCTCTCTGGTGAGCTGAGCCTTGACCTCAGCCCACCCGGAGGCCAGAGTCTCCTACAAGTCCACCGGCGCTTGGGGGGGGGCGGTGGAGGTGGAAGAGGAGGGGGACACAGGTATGGATTATACCCATAAGGTGCGCATCCATAACCCGATGGTGGGAAGCCAGGCGTCGGGTAAGGAGGAGGGAAGCGAAGGCTGCAGAGAGCTAGGGATGACGGATGTGGGAGGGTCCAGCGTCGGCTCTTCCACTGTGTGGACATCAGGCGAACTGACGATCGGCTTATTAGCGGGATCCGGGCGGGTGCCGGAGGAGCCGGCATCCGACTTAATGGACCCTTCACCAGAAGCAGGACGCGATGGAGGGGCAGCCTGGTCGGGCGGAAAAGGGGCCGTGCGCTGCCCCAAAGGGTCGGGCGGCTTACTGACTTTCTCTGTGTGGGCAAAGGAGCCGACATCTGGCTTATCGGAGGCGCTCACATCATTAGACTGCGCAATTACGGCTTTACTGGAAGCGGAGGCCTCCGAGGGGCCTGAGCGCAAGCCAGACGGGCGAGCTGATGCCGCCTTAGAAGCCTCTAAGGCAGCCGCGCGGAGGGGGGGGGCGTTACCTGCAACATGGCGACTCCCGAAGAAGTCATGGTGGATGAGGAGCCCTTGTCCTGGTGCTTCTCCTCATCTTTTTTCTTGCGATGGCCTTCAGGGGAAGTGGATGCCTGCCAGAGCTTTTTCAATTCCTTCTCCATGGAGCTCATTTTCTTTTTCAAAGTATGGGTCTCCAGGGACTGCTGCCGCCGTCTTTGGGTGGCCGCGTTAAAACTGAGGCAGTGCTGGCACTTCTCAACCGGATGGTTGGGGCCTAGGCAAAAGAGGCACAGGGAATGGTCATCCTTGTGCGGGAGTTGGACGCCGCATGAATCGCACTTGTTTTTGTGCTCAGAGGGTGTAGGGGATGACATACACCGACGAATACCTGACGAATGATGAAATAAATAAATAAATAAAAATCAAAAAATACTCAGTCAAAATACCGACAATAGAAGCTGACGAGCAAGGAACTTTACCACGAGGTGCTGGCATGAGCTAACGGCGGGAAAGAACTGGAAGGCGGGCATGAGGGGCCACCCCTTTATACCGTCTCCTGACGCCGGTCACCCGACGTGGTGGCGGCCCCTCGCCAGAGACTGCTAGCTAGAAGTTTTTCCGTAGGGTCCCAGACGCCTGCCGGATTCAGTCCTATATGTAATTACTTACTGCAAGAGCCCTCTCTAAATAAGATCTTTCTTTCACAGCCGCAGGTTCAGATCTTTGCCACAACTCTCAAATTCTCAGCAGCAACGTCCAACTCATCAGTAGTAAATTCACTCAGTCACACGTTCAGATCTCACCCTGGGTACCTCTCACACAGTCCAGTTCAATTCCCAGGGGCTATCTACTTCTCCAATGCATTCTGCAGCTGGTCCAATACTGGAGCCAGACAAGGCCTTTGGGCAAACAAGCCCCCTGCAGACTCTCTCCTCTGCCCTCTCTGGCAGATCTCTCTGCACTCCCCCTTTGACGGGCAAAACAGTCCCTTTTATTAGCTTTCCAGCAGCCCTGCTCATTGGCTGCAGCAATTGTCCAGCTGAAGAAATTAATTCACTGCCCACACTTGGCACCCTACTGGTCCTTCATTTGGGCGTCAAGAATTGTCCCTCTTTTTCTCCCAGCAGTCCCTCAGAAACATACAGATTGAAAGCACGTTAAAGAAAAGAAAAAAAAAAAAAAACACACATTACAGTTCAGTTTGTAAAGCTGACGGAAGAAAAAAAGCAGTATTTCACACCTTGCTACAACTTGTTTTGTTGAATTCTGAGTAAGCAGACAGGCATACTGTGGAGTCTAAAGGGTGCCAACATCATGTTCTCACATGCTAATGTAGCTCTCAGACACAATGAAATTGCAACAACCAGAAAATGGAGAGCCCCAGCCTAGTTACAGTGGCTGGTGTGAACAGTGAAAACAAACTACAGCAAACACGTATATCCCCAACAGCAATATGAAAAGAGTTATCTGTTGACAAGGAAACAAATAACATTTACAAGCTAGCAGGGTGTACTACTCTTTTAATTACATTTTGGATTTAAGAATGCATGGGATAGACATAAAGGAAATCTGGAGGTCAGGGGTAAGGGGCAACAGACTTCTAGGAAAACAAACTGAACTTACAAGCTCAAATGGGAAGACTGGGTGGGCCATATGCCCTTATCTGCCGACACTGTCTATGTAGCTGTGTAAAAATTAAAATGGATATATATTGTTTTTGCCAGACATCCATTATTGCTAAAAACCTATATGATGACATTTTTTGCTGCTTCAAGTTCATCTGAGAGTATGCCCAGAGGCCCTACCTTATTCTAGTTCCCAGCATATCTACTCCCCTCTGGGTGCATGCTAAAGGATCACCTGGGCTAAACTTTTTGCTACAGTGGCTAGTACTGCCATCAGTTCTACCTGGTCCCTTTAAAAAGGGAACTCTCGATGCCCCAGAGAGACAGGGACCCAGTGGTCCAGGTAAAATAAATCACACTTAGAATCTTATTTGACCAGCTCTGTGGCAATGAGCAAAGGTGTTCGCTCGGCATGCTGGTGACCTGGGTTCATGAGCCAAGTCCAGATGTCAGGAGCAGAGTCCCGCATGGAGGGAGTTCAGAGCGTCCTTTGGAAATTTCTCTCCGGGGGGTCTTGACCTGCTGGCTGCCAGCCCCTAGGGGTGGCACTCTTGGTAGCATTAGGCCTTGACACGCTGCCAAACACCCCCGCCCCAAGGACACTGAAGTGGATGGCCCTTTGTGCGTGGGTGGGACAGGAAGAAAACAGAAAACCCTCTCAGTTGGTCTACATGATGACTGCCAGTTCCATCGGGCTAGATTTGCTGAAGGGGACCATCCACACCTGGGCTGAAGAGATCGGTGCCCAGGAAAGGAACATCAGTGAGTTTGTGCTGGGTATCCACTGTGAAGGTGGAAAGCCTCAGTCAAGCCCTGCGGTGCATGGCAACTGCGGCTGCCACGGAACAGGCACAAGAGTCCCCGAGGTCCAAGGCCGTCTGAAGTTGCTGCTTGGCAATCGCTCAGCCCTGGTGCTGGACCTGCTTGACTGTAGTCTGAAGGTCTGTGGGAAGGTGCAGGAGAACTTCATCCAAGCAGCCCAGGAGGGCATGAGAGAAGTGCACCATGATGACGGCTGAGCTTGCCTAATGGAGGCATAAAGAGGAGGCTGCACAAACCTTCCTGGCAGAGTGGTCCAGTTTTTTTGGACTCCTTGTCTGGAGGTCTATCAGTGTCAGCAGAACTGCCTGTGTGTCTGAACACAGAAGCTGTCACTAACCCCTAAACCAAGGGATGTTCCATGAACCCAGAGAGGGACCTAATGGGCACTGCATACTTGTGGGCCATCTGGGCAGACGGTGCTGTCAGGAGGCAGGATGCTGCTAGAGCTCCAAAGCCGGGCCAACAATGGCCTAGGCCACTGGGAAAGCTTCCATAGGCGTATCCTCTCTTTTAAGAATATCTATAAGAGGGTACTCCGCCCGTTTCTGGACAGGTTCCAGGAGCATCCCAGTGGATTTGGAGACAAGGCAGAGAATTCCCATAAATGACGAAGGGCCCTCCTATGTCAACAAGACTACCCACCGACTCATCATCCCAGTGGATGAGAGTGAAGGTCGGTGTCATCGGAATCTGAGGAATCCGGATAAATCTGTCAGGCACCAAGGTCCCCCTGCACACAACTGAGATGGTCAGGCATGAGGGAGACCAGGTACTGCCCGAGAATCCTTCGTAAGAGCCCCTGCAGAGGGTTGTTTAGGTGGCGGCTCCACCACTGATCGGTAGAGGGACTGGTTTTGGCCAAACTAGGGCAGGTTTTACCACCTCCGCAGGCAAAGGAACCAATTTTACTGGTTCTAATGGAGTCTGCTTCAGTCTTGGAGGTGAAAGTCACGTAATGGTTGGGGTGGAAACTGAAGAGGGCTTCTGCCTGGACAGAATGAGCTGTTGCCACATCAGATCTTCGCAGCATCGATGGAGTTTCTGCTAAAGCCTTTCCTCATCCGAGAAGGACGAAGATGAGCAGTGGCATCGCCTCTTTTTATAACGCTTATGCGCATTCCTCGGCCTGTCGGTTGAGGGGGTCCGAGATCTCGACCTCGATCGGACTGGCCGAGTGGGTCGTTCTGGGTACACCGGGGAACCAGTGATTTACCCAGATCAGGGACCGGTTCCTCAATGGGACAAGTGCCCAACCAGAAATGAATGGGCAAAGGAGGAGAGACCCTCCACCCTGTCCGCCAGCAGCCAGGCTGTGGTTTGGCAAGAGTTGAGCTCTGCCTCGATGAAACATATCACCTGCACAGGCATGAGCTCAGACTTGACCTCGCTGATCAAAAGGCCAAGCTGAGTTCAGGTTTGGAGGACCAGATCTCTGGACCTCTCCACCCTTTGCTGGGTGGAACCCACCAAGAGCCAATCATCAGAGTAGGGATAGACACTGACCCCTCGACAATGAGGTGGGCTGCCACCACTGCAATGCATTTGGTGAAGACCCAGCAGGCTGGGTTTCCTCATCAGGCAGAGGCAGGACCAAGGTCCTGGTAAGTGAGTTGTCAGCCTCGTCGGGTGACAAAAGATAAACAGGGTCGAGAGTGATCTCCACCGCATTACTGATTGAGACCTTGGCTCTCTGACCAGAAGCCGGAGGCTAAAGAAGCAATCTTGACTGAAGTCAAGACTGGAGATTCCTGTGACCGAGATCGCTCTCGATCCGAAGAACGTCTTCATTAAGCCGAAGAATCTCTCGGTTCCTTGTCCTTTTTACGGGACCAGGAGGTATGCAAGCCCGAAGGTCCCTCGTCCTTGGTAGGAGAAAGAGGCACATCTCTGAAAGGAGCCAGAGATGGAACGAAAACTGGCCGAGAGAAGAGCTCCGCGGCCCGGGCCACCTCTTCCGCGAAGGCCTGCATCTGTTCTAACTGCTCGGCAGACACCACAGTCACAGAGACCACCCACCGGGCCTCCTTGGATTTCACTGGTGGACTCCGTTTCTCGGGCTTGCCCAGCTTGAGCCGTGCAAGACAATCATGGAGGACATTCGGGTGAAGAGAGACATATCTCGGATGCCTGGGTGTCATGGCTGACACCCAAGCAGTAGATGCACGTGGTATGTGGGTCTGTGTGTGACATTTTCTGGCCGCACAGGCACTGGTGAAAACCGGGGGAAGATTCATCTTCCATAATCGAATAGCAAAAGTTGCAACTGCTAGCTCAAACGAGCTTAACCTTCAACGGATCCAAAGCTATCGAAGCCAGGGCCTGCAAAATGTGGTAGCAGAGAGGAGGCAACCTGAATCTTCCAGCAGAAAGGAAGATCTGGCATCATGTGTCGGAGCAGAGGGTTATATCACCCGGGTGGGCAGGAGAAGCCAGCTTGAAGACCTTCTGGCAAGAATTAAAGGGGAAAGGGACATGCCAAGAAGTGTGGATGAACAACACATCCATGTCCCTAGAAAGAGGAAAACACCTGCACCGGACTCCAGTAGATGGGACCCAGCAGTCCTGCGATTCCTTAACCAGGCTCCTTGGGGGGCCAGCAGGACCACCCGGCACAAACTTATGGACTGGAGGTGATAATGTGGGGTCCCCTCCCTCCTTGCCGGGGGGGGGGGGCACAAACCACAGCAGGATTGGGGTGGATCCTCCAGTCCTACCTGGGAGATACCCAGGGCGGAACTACGGGAAGCGCGCCCTGCCTAGGGATCCCTGAAGGGGGAGTCTGGTGGGGAGACAGAGGGGGCATAAACAGCAAATATAACAAAAAAAAGGCACAACAACCCATGGTTTGTTCTGTGGGTTTTAAATGTTTAGCTAACCATCATTTACTGGGCAAAAAATTCAACATTTCACACTGGATGCAGGAATACCAGGTAACATCTTTAACATAAAGGGAACAAAAAACTAAAACATAAACAAAACAAAAAATAATAAGGGAGACAGACACGAGTGTGTAAAAAGAGGCCAAAAGCTCCAACTGTGGAACACAGAAACAGAGAAGTTGTTGGAAAAGAAGGACCTCTGGGCCCACCTAGTCTACTCTGTATTCCCTACCTATTGTGCATCTCCAGTCTTCTGTGGGAGCTTCCTTCCTCACTATCACTCTATTACGACCCAAGCCAGACATTCTGATTCGATTTTTTTTTTCTTGACATGTCAGAAGATGAGCAGATCCTACATGTTTTCACACGCGACAAGCATATAATTCTTTGCAAATAAACTTTATTATAACATGAGTTCCTAAAATACTGTCTTCTGATTGGTCCAAACAGGTTACCTGACTATGAATTAATGTCTGATAAACCCACAGTTGCATGGTCACATAGCTTTTTTTCACTGGTTTTTTTTTTTTGTTTAGGTAAAACTCAAACAAAACATTGCCCATGTTTTAAGAGGATTAACCCACTCCAGGGCATGGGTTTACTGAGCATTGATCCACGCCTGGGTGACTGAAATCACTCTGCTTCACCTCATGATTCCAGCCCCCCCACTGGCGTGGATTAATGCTCAATAAACTCCTCCCTGTCGTCAGATTAATCCTCATAACTCACTAATTAGGGTTCAGGTTAATGCCACAAAATAGAAAGTAGCGTGTGGAGTTTCCAACCTAACTCCCCATCCCCCCATAAAAGCAGCAAGGATACAACATTTAAATTTGGGGTCTCCAGGTCTTTTTTTCCTCTTCCCAAGCTCTTGGCTGGCCACTCCCTTCCGGGCTGCCTGAGCCGCCCTCCCACCATGTCCCTTTGCCATCTGCCATCCAGTTATTGCCACAACCTGGGTATCCCAGCGTATCCCTTTGTCGGAGGCCCCTCCCTCATGGAAGGGACTGGGAGAGTAGAGTCGTAATGGCATTCCAACGTTCCTGGGCACAGCAGGGGTTGGCATGGACAATTCTGAGCTAACATAGCGAGTGGGGACGACCACCGTCATCCAAGTGGCTAATTTTCCCTTTTCTCCCCCCTTCCCCTATATGAAATGGTCCGGTTGCAAAAGCGTCCTGGGGCTGGGGCATTCAGCAGCGCATCGAGGCCACATGCCTCCAAAAACAGCAGCCACTAGCCACCTCCAGAAGCCATCAAAACAACGGTCCAAGACTCCTCCCCCTCGCGGAAGGGAAGCATCCAATGGATGCTGTAAACTCCTTCCCTGCTGGACTCCACTCCTGATGTCTGGGCTCAGGGAGCGTACCCGCGTCGCCAGCATGCCGAACGAATACCCATCGCTCAACGCCACAGAGATGGTGGGTCTCCAGAGTCTTGTCAAATCAGAGGTGAGGTCTTCCTTGTGGTTGATCCCTCCCTTCCAGCCCATAGCCTCCTGTCTGATGCACAAGGTACAGCTTCAACCCAGTGCCTCATAATGGTACACTCTTCAAAGGTAGAGAAGTGTTACGAAAGGAGATTACACGTCTGACATTTGCTCTGGAAACAGGGTTGACAACCCCAAGGAAGACCCCACCACTGATTTGCCAAGACTCCAGAGACCCAAATCCCTAACGTTTTTCTGGCTGCAGTGGGCGGAGCCTGCAGCAGTCTTGCCAGCACTGCAGCTGTAAAAACGCGAGACTGAAACACAATTTTAGAGTTGCAGTACTCTTGTAATGCAACTCCAAAACACTCTGTTCATCTCCCCCCCCCCCCAGCTCAGTGCACATGAGAGTAGTGGCACATGCACAATTTCACTTCTGCAGTTCGGCAGTGAAGTCTCGCACACACACTGGGCTCTTGGTGCTGATTATCCGCTGTGCCCAGGCGTCAGCTGGGCTGCAGGCGCTATGTGCAACTTCGCTGCAACTGGCAGAAGTCAAATTGGCGCTGCGGCAATACTGAACTCCCAGTGGGCTATCTTTTCATTACGCTGGCGGATACAGTTCCATGTCGCCCGTGACCTCCCATAAGCTCAGCTGCAGCCATATCTGCTCTGGCCAGATTTTGTTCCCTTTTGCTGCTTGGGGGGTGGTGGCGGGGAGTTAGGGCTGGAAACTCTAATTGAATCCTAACTGGTGCATTAATGAAGTTTTCTGCAAAATATTTCCTTTCTTTTTTGAGATGGAGGAATTGCATCCTCATTTATTTAGGTCCCTTCCACACCTGTGTGAACAGATGCAGGCAAGCAAGGCCTTTTGGGCTCTGCGCCAAGGAAAGACTCCGTTCACCTACGGAAGTGCACACTTGTGGTCCCTACACTTCCATGCAGCAAGGAATGTCAAGAATGTGGGGGACTGTCTGGTTGGCTACAGTAGGGTAGGGCTCTCCTGACCCTGCAATTCCATGCGGCCAGATACAGACACACAGAGCCCTATGCCACCCACGGATGCAGGGGTGCCGGGCCCTATGCCAAGATAAGAGCTGTCTTTACTATATGGTTCCCGGACCCGTTTGGTCAACCCTGCAGCCTTCATTCCCTTGCTGGGGGGGGGGTTGCATAACAGTGCCATTCCCCCACCCTCAACTCGTGCAGCTAGGTCACTGAACTCACCCCCGAACTCAGTTCACTGTCATGAGATCACAAAGCATACCCGCTGGGGTGAAGATTGGCACTACCCAGAAAGTTTCTTAATTATAAATATGTTTATTCCGACCCAAAATTTTTAAGATAGTAGTTTGATGACTCCCCTCATAAATATATGTGGCATTTACAGTATACTGCCCGAAACATCACTTCGCACCACAAGAGCGAAAACCATGGCTATGGTGAAAGCACGTAGTTAAATACTGAAAACTAGCAAAGTTATGAGCGAACATTGAAATATTGCAATATTCACTCATAACCTGGACAATTTACCATACCTGTACACCAAATTTTAAGCATAGCCTTATTACTTCTCCTCATGAACCTATTAAGTGAAAATGTTCAAATCCCCACTGAAACATCATTCCACGCTACAGAAGCTAAAACACATTTTGGCCAGGATTTGAAAGACGACAGCTATCCCATTCATGAGGTGGTGTGAAAAATGTCTACGTTAAAAACTGGGGTCAATCATACAGAAAATTACCAAAGTTATGAGTGAGCGTAGGAAAATGTCAACATATTCTCGTAACTGTCATTTTTGCATATTCTGACGCCAGATTTTCAACCTAGCCTTCTTATGACCCCACCTTATGAACAAGGACGGTGAACGTGTTCAAATCCTACCCGAAAGGTCATTTCACAAAGCAACTGCAAAATTGCCTTTCAGGCCAGATTTGCATAATTCCACCACCACTGGTCATGAGATGGGGTCCCAAAAATGCCATGTTGAAAACGTGGTTGTTAATATATGTTACAAAGATAGAGTTATGAGTGAAGTTCAAATCCCACTGAAATGTATTACACCATACTTACCTTATTTTATCATATCGTAGACAGCAGCAAGATGAGTCTTTGATCATAGAGGGGATCTACATCGTGGGACAAGTTCAGGTAAGTGAGAGTGTGTGGGGAGGTGGGTGTTGATTGGGAGGTCAGGGTGGGGTGAGTCAGATTGGCGAGGGACTGTTTTCTTTGTTACAGGAAAAACAAATGTCAATGAGGGACAGTTTTCTTTATTGCAAGGACATTCACTTTCCTACACTGGTGACTGGGCACCCCAGTGTCAGCTATTGTTCAGGAAACAGGGGCAGGCAACTTGGAGGCGAAGGGGGATCAAGACAAGCGGTACCGGATGGGGTAGACCAAAGACAGAATATATTCTCATGCTCAAACCTCTTATAGATGACGTTTGATAAAGTTTATGTTTTATCTTGCGCAAAAGATAAAATAATTGTACACAAGTACAGTCAAATAATAAGTGTTGTTTAAAGAAAACATGATAACCACTTAAGAAAGTGAACTATGTATTTTGTTGAATGTCTTACTAAAAAGAAAGTTAAAAAAATAAAGAGAAGCCGTACTGGTGGTAGTCATCCCAGTCCGCTTATATTGGTATAAATATAAACAAACATTGGGGAAGGGCAGGCGTGGTCTTGAGGGAAGTAGGGAGAAAGAAGTGGTACTGAGGGTGGGCACCCCAGTATTCTTAAAATATATTTTATTTAGTAAGACAGACAGGTATAGGGAATGGGATTGCCAACTTACTGCTTCAGCTTAAGTCAGCAGTACGACTCATGCTGCAGCTTCAGAATTCAAAAGACCTGTTCTCATACAAAGAACGTGGGTGAACAATTCCTCTAACTAAGATGGGCACCCTGGATTTTGGGGTGCCCAGATAAGGGTATTTTTGGCAATTTTCATTTAAAAAAAACGAAAAAAAAAACAAACAACTGAATCTAGCTAAACAGGTCTCATTCAACTAGGTTCAGTTGTGTTTTTTTTTTTTGGTTTTTTTTTCATTAAACCTTTTTTACGTATTTTCCATGTTTTTTTAGTTTGAGGCTAAAAATTAAGATGGCTGTCACAGCACAAAAAAAGTGGTAAGAAACCAAAAATAGCCTTGTGACAGAGAATTTTACGTGCCGCAGAACTTTAAATCCTTATCACAGAGGTAACAAGCCTTTGTGTAAAGCAAATAAACAAAATGAAACGAGGTAAGAAACCACTATGGTTCTCAAAGGAAGTGGCAGTGAAGGTTCAAGAGAAAAAGAAAGCATTCAGGAAGTACAAGGAATCACAGAAGGAACAGGACAGAGAACTGTATCAGTTAAAGCAAAAGGAACCTGGAAAGGCAGTCAGAACAGCAAAGGCCCAAACCGAGGAAAAGATAGCCAACTCAGTTAAGAAGGGGGATAAAACCTTTTATAGGTACATCAGGAAGCGAAGGAAGATCAAAGGAGGGATAAGTGAGGCTTAATAAGAGAGTGAGGGTGGGCAGAGGGTGACTGTGAAAAGGCAGAGATACTTAACAAATATTTTGCTCAGTATTTACAAAGGAAGAGGGGAGGTACCTAAAACAAACAGTAGAAACACTCTGGATACAGAAGTTGATACCAGCCATTTACAGAAAGAAAGGGTTCTGAAAGAGCTCTTAAAACTGAAGGTGGACAAAGCAATGGGGCCTGATGGGATTCATCCCAGAATTCTAAAAGAACTAAGGGTAGAACTAGTGACACCACTGACTACCCTCTTTAACAAATCTTGGGAGGATGGGGTGGTACCAGAGGACTGGAGGAGGGCAGATGTGATTCCCCTTCACAAAAGTGGGAGCAAGGCAGAAGCAGGAAACTACAGACCTGTTAGTTTAACCTCAGTGGTAGAGAAAATGGTGGAATCACTTCTGAAGGAAAGAAGAATTGTTGAGTATCTAGAGGCCAGAGGGGCACAGGAACCAAGGCAGCATGGATTCACAGCGGGAAGGTCATGCCAGACAAATCTGATAGATTTCTTTGACTGGGTGACCAAAGTAGTTGATCAGGGAGGGGCTGTGGACATGGCCTACCTAGACTTTAACAAGGCATTTGACACAGTCCCACACAAAAGATTAATATACAAGTTAGCCAGCCTGGGAGTGGGTCCCAAGATGACAGCCTGGGTAAAGAATTGGCTGGAGAATAGGACACAGAGAGTAATAGTAAATGGAGTCCACTCTGAAAAAAGGAGGGTTAGTAGTGGGGTACCGCAGGGTTCAGTATTAGACGGTCCTCTTCAATGTCTTATAAGTGTACATTGCAGAGGGACTGGAAGAAAAAGTATGTCTCTTTGCAGATGACACAAAGATCTGCAACAGAGTTGATGCACAAGGTGGGAATTGGAAAGGATGAGAAGGGACTTGGCAAGGTTAGAGAATGGTCAAATGTGTGGCAGCTTAGATTCAATGCTAAGAAGTCCAAGGTAATACACCTGGGAAACAAAAACCCAGGGAAGAGTACACAATGGGGGTGAGATACTAACAACAACAAAATGGAAAGGAACCTGGGGGTAGTCATATCAGATGATCTAAGGTGGGCAAGCAATGCGAGAGGGCAGCAAGGAGGGCTGGGGAATACTGGGATGCATAGGGAGAGGATCACCAGTAGGAAACAAGAAGTTGTTATCCCTCTGTACAGACAGCTGGTGAGACCACATCTGGAGTACTGCATGCAGTTCTGGAGACCCAATCTCCATAAAGACATAGACAGGATGGAAGCTGTCCAGAGGGCAACTAAAATGGTGCAGGGTCTGCACGGAAGACATATGAAGAGACACTTAAGGAGCTATATGTATAGCCTCGAGGAAAGGAGGGAGAGGGGGACATGATAGAAACTTTCAAGTACCTCAAGGAATCAACAAAGTCCAAGAGGTAGCATCTTTCAAAAAAGAGTGTGCAAGAACAAGGGGCACAATTTGAAGATAGAAGGGGCGCTCAGAGGTAATTTAAGGAAGTATTTTTTCACAGAGAGGGTTGTGGATGTATGAACGGCCTTCCAGAGGAGCATGTGGAGTCAAAAACAGTGGTGGAATTCAAGCATGCATGGGTCAGTCATAAGGCAATTCTAGGAGGTGGGGGTAGGAAGAAGTAGGCTGCTGGTTAACTAGGATCTGCAGCTTATCCATCAGGTAGGGAAATGGGCAGACTGGGTGGGCCAAGCTGTCCTTATCTGCCGTCAAATTCTATGTTTCTATGTTATAACTCTATAACCATTTCACGAAACCTTCCAAAGGCACTACACCTTGGCACAACACACTTCTACCCTGAAGGTTTCGGGAAAAAATGTCCCGTTACATAGGACCAGCCTGCCAGTGCAGCAGTTGTGCAACCGTTCGTGACCGGAGTTTGGAATTGGACTCGGGAAGCTGGAGGGCTGGCTGGGGGGATGAGCATCCAAGGGACTGCTCTCCACCTCCTCGGGGGGGGGGCGTCCAGTGGTCAGTGCATGCCTGACCCTAACAGTATGCTGAGGGAGGAACTGCCAGAGCCTGCCAAGGTCTGGGTGAAGGGGTAGGCAGACGCCGACATCAGCCAGCGGATCAACATCTTGCACATCGTGTCCTGCTTGGGGGGAGACTTACCAAGAAAAATCCCCCTGTGCCTCAGGATCTCCTTGCTCAGCTACCAACCCCATGTATAGCCGCCGGGGGGTGCCCTCAGCATTACCGTCCCTCAGAATGGCTCTGCCACAAGGGGGTAGACTCGTGGGGTTGGAAGTTACACAGTGGAGTGTGTTCAGAAGGCAGGGGCTGGCCGGGGGCAAAGCATTTGCTGGGGAGTTTAAAAAAAATTAACTAGAAAAAAAAAAAAACCTTCCATTCCACATAGGCTGTATGTGAGAGCAAAACCAAAAACCCATGTTAAGGATAGGAGAAAAATAGATGTCTATAGGAAAACGACATATGTGGATCTCAGAAACTGCACAAGCTGCCATCACGAAACTTTCCAAATATTTAGACCTTGCCTACTAGACAATGCTCACAAAATTTCAGCTAATTTTGTCAAACACTGCCAAAGCTATTAAGGTGCAAATTAGACGGGTTAACATAGAACCTGTCACTCAACCATAACTATACTGGCACCACCATGCCAGTATAATCAGGTGATATAATAAAGTAACTCAGTCTAAAAATGGTGTCATGTATATACAGTATGCATGTATTTGTGTTCGCACATAGCCTTAAAGTATTTTCGGATAAATCACAAAAATGCTATTGAAACAGCAAGGAATATTCCTAAAGGGGAAGCCAGCACAAAGTGGTGCTGGTCCCAATTTGCACGTTATGTGCCAAAACTAATTTATTTATTTTTTGTAAATACTTACTGTTTACTGCAGTATAAAAGATTATCAGACTGAGTCTGCCGACTTGCAAGCTGATATTTTCTGTAGCTACAAATTACAGAATCCTCTGCAGCCGACATCAGAGAAGGACTGCAGCAGAGGGAGATTCAACAGCTTGCAGCGCATGTTGAGAGTTTTTATAATCTCTGATCTTTTGTCTGCTGGTCCCGCTGACCAGTCTGGGCCAAGTACAGTCAGAAGACTGTGGTTAGCCCTGACAGAACAGTGGGGCCGGCAAACATCTGATTAGAGTTTACAGACGCTCTAACCTGCACTACAAGCTGTTGAATCTCCCTGTCCTGCACCCCTCCACTGATGTAAACTGCAGGGGATTCTGTAATTTGTAGTAACAGAAAATGCCAGCTTGCAAGTCAGCAGAATCAGTCTGATAACAATCCTCTATACAGAGTAAACAGTAAGAAAGAAAAAAAAACATTTTTTTGCACAGAAGTGTAAATTGAGACCAGCCCCACACTGAGGTATGAGGCTAAGTGTCGACTGTTCCCCTTTAAACCAAAACCAGCCTGAATTACCTCATAGCGATGTGCATATAATCCCCATAATACCTTGCACTGAGGAGGGTATATATTTGCATTTCTTTGAAACTTGCCTTTATTACCATTGTCATTCCAGGATAACCCTTACCTCATTGCTTTTACACTGCAGTCTTGTCTTTTAAATTGCTTTTCTATTTTGGACTTACCATGCCTCAAACAACTGACAGCATGTGAATGCCCCCCTCCCTCTGACCAAGGGTTACTGCTATGTAGGGTTAATTATTTTCCATTTTTAATTGAAAACACTGGTAAAAAATGGAATTTGTAATTTTTAAACCAGCATCTAGGAGACAATTTTCATTAAAAAAAAAAAAAAAAAAAAAGCTTGCTTTGCATTACTTTATCATGAAAAAAATCCACATTACACCAGCTTTTTAGGGCAAAACCCTTCATTTTGTAGCAATTTTTTGTTGTTAAAAACAAGTTAATTTTCCATCAATTTTGTGCGTAAAAAAAATGGATTTTAAGAATTTGCCAAACTGAATTTGCCATTTTTGAAAATGGATAATCATTGGCTCTAGCTATGGTACAATGACGTATCCCAAGGACACAACATTACTGTGGTTTACTGTTTTCAGTATTTGCAGGTTGTGTGTGTGTGGGTGGGTGTGTGGTCTTTTAACTCAATCCAGTCCTCCCATGATGCTTTACATTAAAGGGTATGTGTCATTTTTTATTTCCGAGTTTACTACTATCTAAACACCAACAGTACATTTGGGTTGCGGACACACCATTTTTAACAATTGGTTTTTCAATGTGTGCTACTAGTCAACACATGCCCAACACCACCACCGACGCAACTCATTGGCTGAGTTACTCCCCTAACCCCACGCTTCCTCCATGTGATCTCCAAGACATAAAACTATTCGATTTTAACACTGAACTCTGACAACAAGGACTGAAAAATAAGCACATCTGCCTAACAACAATGACAAATGATTAAGAAAAAATACTTACCTCATCAGGCGTGTCCTTGGAATCGGGCTGTGCTTGAGCAGCGCGGCGGGCCAGGTTACCTGCTCGGACATTACTGAGGTTGATCTGTCTTTCTGGGGGAGGCCCTCCTCGTGGCTGACCACGTACTATGATAGCACAGCCTGAGAGAACCTAAAACAAGGAAAAAACAAAACAGACATTTATTTTGCATCCCAAATCAATGAGTGCAACACTGGTAGTGCAGAGACTGTATGCAGTACAGATGCAGCAACATCAACAAAGTGCCCTAATTCCTACCAGAAAACAAGAACAAGCACGTACACACACATACACACACGCAGCTGCCAGGTCCTCCTTCCACCTGTCCAAGCTCTTCTGCTCGTAGGAGTCCTCTAATATTGTAACTCTCTACCACCGTCTGCTTGACATCCTCTCCAGAAACTCCAGCCGTAATCCAGCTTGTTCCCTGCATGTGGGACCCCCTCCAGTTCCCCAAGCTTGGAGGAGGATACTTCACTCCACAGTCAAGGTCCGGAGGAGCCAGCATGATGAGGGAGGAGTCAAAAGAACCCTGCTGTGGTGTGGGGCGGCTTCATCTACCTGGTGCGGCTGTGATATTACCCCACCCACCTCACCTTTAGCCCTCCCTAGGCCACGGTCCTGAGAAACAACCTGGCAGAGTGCCTATCAGGGCCATTGGAAAGGTGCGAGCCCCATCCTAACCTCTTAGCTCCCCTGCTGGCCCTGCTCTGGGCACATGACACCTTTGTATCACTTACCAGGCGAGCAGGTCCGTATTGATGTAAGGCCACTCCAGAGGACCAGTTGTTCCCTTCCCACAAGACCCGCCCTACCATGGGCCACAAGTTGGCAGTAGTGCGGAAGAAGGAGACACCCTTCCTCACTGAGGCAGGAGGTGTCCAAGATAGACACCAGAACCCCACCTTACTGATCGGCACCAGACGTCCTGGACTCGGGGTATGAAGCCCAGCCATCTGGATGGCAAGGCCTTGCCCCTTTCTTGAATACAGGGGCTGCACTGGACATTTTCCAGTCCCCCGGCACCACACCTGCCAAGATACACTCCTGTAACATTAATGCAAGCAGCCCCAACAATTATTCCCTTAGCTCAAAAAGCTCCCCAAGCTCTTTCTGAAAAACTGCCATCATCTGAAGAAGGTCACTGTGTAGACCCAAAATCTTGTGTACTGAAACTTGCATGCTGGCTCCCCCCCCTCCCAAAATAAAAAAGCAACTACCTCCATGTCAAGGACCCATGTACCTGCTTTGTAGTCTGATGTACAGTAAACGGCTACTGCCCACCTGTAAAATACTGTCTTTTTTTAATTTTTTTTTTAAAGAGCTTACTAGTAACCTCCCTATGATTTCTGATATCTTTCTCACACGGTCCACACTGAAAATCAATTTTCTTACGTTTTTTCACTTAAGTCATTCCACATGTGTAAAGGTGAGACACTGCCAGTTAAATTACATTTTAATTGGGGTCCCAAACAGATGATGAAATTACACTGGTGGCCACGTTGCCGCATTTGAGAAAAATTGCCCTAATGGACTAGTCCTTATTGTTTCCTCTCTGCAGAGTGCTTCACGGTTCTAGTGGTGAATCTCAGACAACTTTGGATCCAAGTATTCCCGAACCTGCCCAATACTAAACCCAACCAGAGCTCTAATGGAGGGAGATAGCTCCTTGGAAACCAGAAGAATTCTTACAGAGTCTGTCAAGCTTGGAGACAGGGAATGGCATCACAATCCGCACAGGGGTTGTATACAGACCCCCATCTCAAGGGGAGGAAATGGACAAGAAAATGATAGAGGACATTCTCAAAATGGCTGAAAAAGGGGAGATGCTGTTAATGGGGGGACCTGAATATGCCAGATGTTAACTGGATGACATGTACTGCAGCCACATCCAAGAGCAGGGTCATTCTCGATGCCCTGCAGGGGGCAGGCCTTAGACAGCTAGTGTTGGAACCCACTGGGAGGAAGCAATACTAGACCTGGTACTCTCAAATGGAGAGAGGATCACAAATTTAGAAGTCGGTAGACATCTGGGAACAAGCGACCACTGCACAGTGTGCTTCACAATAAGCACAACCATGGAGATAAGCCATACAAAACAAGCATACTGGACTTTAGAAGGGCTGACTTTGGCAAAATGGGTGAATACCTGAGGAATACACTAGCAAATGGGCAAAAAGGAGAGGTGGAAGAACAATGGAGAAAAATCAAAGCTGCCATCATAGAGGCAACAAGCCTTTGTGTGAAACAGATAAAGAAAACAAAGTGGAGTAAAAAACCACTATGGTTCTCAAAAGAGGTGGCAGGGAAGGTTAAGGAGAAAAAGGCTGCATTCAAGAACTATAAGGCATCACAAAAGGAGCATGACAGGGAACTGTATCAATTAAAGCAGAAAGAAGTGTGGAAGGCAGTCAGAATAGCAAAAGCCCAAACTGAGGAAAAAATAGCCAAGTCAGTTAAGAAGGGGGATAAAACCTTTTATAGGTACATTAGGGAGCATAGAAAGCTTAAGGGAGGAATAGTGAAGATTAATAAGGGAGAGAGGAGGTGGGCAGAGGGAGATAGTGAAAAGGCAGAGATACTGAATGAATACTTTTGCTCAGTATTCACAAAAGATGAGAAGGAGTTACCTAAACCAGACAATGGAAGCACTCTGGGTAGGGGGGTTGACACCAGTCCATTCACAGAAGAAAGAGTCCTGAAAGAACTCCTAAAACTCAAGGTGGACAAAGCATGGGGCCTGATGGGATTCACCCCAGAATCCTAAAAGAACTAAGGGAGGACCTAGTGACACCACTGACCACACTTTTTAACAAATTATGGGAGGATGGGGTGGTACCAGAGGACCGGAAGAGGGCAGATGTGATTCCCCTTCACAAAAGTGGGAGCAAGGCAGAAGCAGGTAACTACAGACCTGTAAGTTTGACCTCAGTGGTAGGGAAAATGATGGAATCACTTCTGACAGAAAGAATTGTTGAGTACCTAGAGGCCAGTGGGGCACAGGACCCAAAGCAGCATGGATTTACAGCAGGAAGGTCATGTCAGACAAATCTAATAGCTTTCTTTGACTGGGTGACCAAAGTAATAGACCAGGGAGGGGCTGTGGATATGGCCTACCTAGACTTTAGCAAGGCATTTGACACAGTCCTGCACAAAAGATTAATAATCAAGTTAGCCAGCTTGGGAGTGAGTCCCAGGGTGGTAGCCTGGGTTGCAAACTGGCTGCACAACAGGACACAGAAGGTAATAGTGAGTGGAACACATTCCGAAGAAAGGGGGGGGTCACTAGTGGAGTACCTCAGGGCTCAGTACTAGGTTCAGTCCTCTAACATCTTTATAGGTGACATTGCAGAGGGTCTGGAGGGAAAAGTATGTCTCTTTGCAGATGATACAAATATCTGTAACAGAATTGATACATAAGATAGGGTAGAAAGGATGAAGAGGGACTTGGCAAGGTTGGAGGAATGGTCAGACATATGGCAACTTAGATTCAATGCAAAGAAGTGCGAAGTAATGCACCTGGGAAACAAAAACCCAGGAGAAGAGTACACAATAGCAGGGGAGGTACTAACAACAACAAAAATGGAACGGGACTTGGGGATAGTCATATCAGATGATCTAAAGGCGGGTAAGCAATGTGAGAAGTCAGTAAGGAGAGCCAGGGGGATACTGGGATGCATAGGAAGGGCATCACAAGTAGAAAAAGGGAAGTGGTTATCCCTCTGTACAGACAGTTGGTGAGACCCCATCTGGAGTACTGTGTGCAGTTTTGGAGACCTCATCTACGCAAGGACAAAGACAGGATGGATGCAGTCCAGAGGAGGGCAACTAAAATGGTGCAGGGTCTGCAGCAGAAATCATATGAAGAGAGACTGAGAGAGCTTAATATGTATACCCTTGATGAAAGGAGGGACGGGGGGGACATGATAGAAACGTTCAAGTACTTTAAGGGAATCAAAGTCCAGGAGGGTAGCATCTTTCAGAAAAGGAGATGTGTAAGAACAAGGGGACACAATTTAAAGATAGAGGGGGGACGGCTCCGAGGTAATGTGAGGAAATCTTTTTCAACGGAGAGAGTGGTGGATGCGTGGAACTGCCTTCCAGGGGAGGTTGTTGGGGCTAAAACGGTGGGGGAATTCAAACATGCAAGGGACAGACACAAGGCAGTTGTAGTGGGGGGTGGCAGGAAGTAGGCTGTTGGTTAACTAGAATCTGCAGCTTATCCAGTAGGTAGGGAAATGGGCAGACTGGGTGGGCCAAGTGGTCCTTATCTGCCATCAAAGTCTATGTTTCTACGTTTCTAAGCCTCAGCTAGTCTCAGCTTAAAGACTGCAATTCTGGATAGTCTCAGAGCAATTTTCCATCTTTTCTTGTGAAGCTTCATGGAACTTCTGATGAATATCCAGCGTTAACTGCTAACAAGCATCACAGTCACTAAATCACCATGTAGCTACTGTGACAGAAGCAGCATCTCCGTACAGGTCTTCGTTTTCCTTTTCCATTTCATGTTCTAAGGTGTCCGTGGCAATTTATTGTTCTTCATGGCATAGGGAGCCCACTACTGTGGGTTGGGGGGGGTAGTACAAGGACAGCATGGGTCGGGAGTAGTGTATGTAAAATAAGACGTAAAGGTCTTAGAAGATAATACAGTGTCAAGGGGTGGAGGAATTAAGTCACTGTGGCTTCAGATGGGGGCGGCAGGGAAGAGACACAGGATAGTAATATATATACTGTAGGTCACCAAATCAGGAGACGCAGGAAGGAGGAAATGGAAACTGAAATTAGGGCTGCAGTAAGCCAGGTAAGACCAGTATTCATTGGGAATTTCAACCTCCCAGATGTAGACTGGGACAATGTGGCAATATTTTGGGGTTGTTCCTGAAAATAGTTATCTGCATAGTGTACTTACCTGGCACACAAAAACTAAACAAACACTGTGCATTGTCAAAATGTTTAATGTGTAACTTTGTTTTCTGTCTCAGCCTGGTGCTACCTTGGGGCCCTTATGAAAATGAGATGTCCCATCTCTCTGGGTCGTATAAATAAGCAAAATTATCCCATCACTGTCTAACATTTTGCAGAAATGCATTCAGACCTGTAGGCGGCAGAAGCATGGTAACAGTGTTTTTGGACCCAGAAGCACTAGCCAAGGTTGGAAGGACATGAAGATAAGAAGCTACCCAACAAACTCCCCCACAGGTGGCAACTATAACTGCAACATCTGAGCCAGGCAGGGACTTGAGAAATAGTCAAAGAGGTAAGTCATTCTGCAGCAGACACAGGACTGCTAGTACTCCATTACGTCACCCTTTTCACCAAACTGCTAGTTATCCATTAAGTCGCCCATTTCCGGGGGATATTCATAACATGGAGCTTTCCTTATCCGACAGATTGCCAAAGGTCACACATTCAACACTTAGTTCAAAGGTCCCATTGCCTAATCACATACAGTAGGAGAGTTTCCCAGAGAGGTTTGAGAGGCTGGGTTACTGAGCTGCCAGTTACCAAAGATTTGTCAGATTAAATCCAGCAGTTTAGTGTTGTTGTAACTTGCACTCTCAGATCCTCAGACATAATGCTGCAAGTCTAAATATGAAATCCCACAGCCCACTTTTCAACTTAAAATCAGTGGATAATTCACTAACCAAAAAGGAAGTGAGAAAACATTACACAATAAAACATCAGCGTTTCCCCAATAACGTGAAAGAATGGGGGTAATACGTTTAGCAACAGAGATTATGTCCCCTTCTATGTTCTTTGATTTTTTTTGTCTTTCCATTTCAGTTTTATTTTTTCCTTTTTTTCCCTCCCCCTCTCCACATTCAACCCCATCCCTCCACCCAATAACACAGTCCCCGTTAGTACTAGTGTGTGCCTCCTTGTATTTTCACTGCAGTTTGTATCTAGCCTTCATAATATTCCCTGATGCAATGTTTCACTTAAAGCATTTAACAGTAGAGAATACTGACAGAGTGGGGCAGGGGACAAAATGTGGAAAAAACCGGAAAACCAGATACAGAAAAGGTCCAAGGACGGGCTGCCAGATGGCCCTGTGGATGGTGCACTGCATTCCCATGTTGGCGACCTGGGATCGGAGGTTAACTCAGGAGCTAGCTCAGGTGGCCGAGGGATCTGCAGTAGTGCTACCATGAGGCAGTACCCCCAGCCAGACTTTGACTGGGGCCATGTTCCACTGCAGTAATCCTTGTGGTGGACCAGGGAGTTTGTCTCCTCCACAAGGTGGCAATGCATACAAGCGAGACCTGTAGGAATGTGCTTGGCAACATGGGTGGGCTGAAGGGAATAAAATGCCGGTGGAAAAAATACAGGTTACTCACCTGTAACAGAAGTTCTAGGAATGGTATATGTTGTTCATACACACTTATTGGTAGGTTCCTTGCCGCTTTAAATCTTGCCGGAAGGTCTTCAAGCTGGCTCCTCCCACCCGCAGGTGGTAAAACTCTTAGCTCCGCCCCATGGCGTCCAGATCTGGCACGCTGGAAGCTCAGGTTTGTAGCGCCAGAGCCGGGAGGTCGGTGGGTCAGGATGAACAACATACCATTCCTAGAACTCCTGTTACAGGTGAGTAACCCGTATTTAGGACATGGATATGTTGTTCAGCCACACTTATTGGCAGACTAGCAGTTCTCCAGGAGGAGGGAGGCAAGGCGCACACACCCTACTTAGGGAATAAAGACTGGAGAACCGAGGCCCCAAAACCAGCATCCCGGCGTGACTCAAGGTCGATGTGGTAATGGGTAATAAAGGTGTGTGCTGACTTCCAGGTAGCAGCCCTGCAGATTTCCTGGATAGGGACGACCCTGGAAGCAGCCACCGATGCAGCAGTATGACGGGTAGAATGAGCTCTTATCCCTCTGGGAGGCTCCATGCCCGCCAACTTATAGCAGAGATCTATGCAGGAGGTGGACCCACCTGCCTATCAGTCTCAGCTTGGCTGCAGGTCTGCCAGGTGCGGCTTCAGCGTAGGTGACAAACAGCTGGCGAACCTCTCCCCAATTTCACCCGTGGCGCCTCCTTATAATAAGCGCGCGCTTCTAAGGGGTCAAAGTATGGAGCCTGTATTCGCCCTCCGAGGTGTGATTGAGGTAGAACACCGCAGAGTCGACACCTGGTTAAGGTGAAACTCCAACACCACCTTCGGAAGGAATTTCGGTGGGGGCAGGACAACCTTGTCCCTGTGGAAGACCAGGTAAGGAGACTCAATGCAGAGCACCTGGAGTTCTCCCATCCTTCTGGCTGACGGATAGCCACCAAGAAGGCGGTCTTCCACGACAGGTGAGAGAGTTCACACCTGTGCATTGGTTCAATGGCTTGCCCAAGGAGCTTTGCCAGTACCAGCAGTAAATCCCACGGAGGTGGAGGTTCTCGACTCGAGGGGAAATGTGATCAAGGCTTGAAAAGCGCCAGACCACCTTCTCTCCTGCACACCGACTGCTCCCGCCCGCGCCTCCGTAAGCAGAGATGCTGCCAGGTGCACCTTTAGGTCGCCGACCTAAGCCCTTGACTAGAAAGGGACCATAAATAGTCCAAGATGCTTGCCAAAGAACAGGAGGAAGGGTCCAAGCCCTTGCCCTGACACCAAATGGAAAATCTCTTCCATTTGAAGGCATAGCATTTCCTGGTCGACTCCTTACGGGACGCCTCAACAACATTGAGGATCTCATCGGAAAGACCCAAGGCCTGGAACTCTAGCCACTCAGGAACCAGGCCGTCAGGTGCAGGGATTGAAGGTCCGGATGGAACACCTTCCCCTGATTGACTGAGAGCAGGTCCGGGCGAGCTGGAAGCTGCCTCGGGAGCCTGGAGCTGAGGCTGAGGAGATCTGGTACCTGTAACTGGCGGGGCCAGTCTGGGGCTATCAGACCACCTGCGCCTTGTCCCTCCTTGCCTTGAGAAGCACCTTGTGAATCAAGGAAAATGGGGAAAGGCGCAAAGAGGCCCGGGGTCCACAGCCTCGAGAAGGCATCCCCTGCAGCGAGCCCCTGCTGGGGGGACGGGCATGAAACAGCTCAGCTCGCTGCCTCCCTGGAGGCAAACAGGTCCACCCGAGGTGTGCCCCAGTGGGAGAACAGATCTTGTACTACCTCCGCAGGAGAGCCACTGTGAGATGCAGCCCCTATCCGCTCAGGGCATCGGCCAGGGTGTTGGAGGCTCCCTGCCACATGAATGGCTAGGAGATCCGCCCAGGCTGCGACGAGTGACCAAATGCGGAGAGCTTCCTGCATAGAAGCATGGAACACGCCCCGCCTCTGGCGGTTTAGGGTAGTACATGGTCGCGGTATTGTCCGCTTGGACTCGGACCACTTGACCCCGGAGAAACGGAGCAAAGGCGGGTGAGAGCTAGCGGACCGCCGGAGCTCCAGCAGGTTGATGTGGCATCGGGACTCCCGCGGGGACCAGAGGCCGTGCGCTAGGTGTTCCCCCAGATGGGCACCCCAACCCATCAGAGAGGCATCGGTCGATAGAGAGACCGTCGGCTCGGGGCAGACAAACGGGATGCCCTCCTGCAGATGAGACGGAACAGTCCATCACCGGAGAGCGTTCCACATCTCCTGGGTCACCACCACTAGCTGGTCCAATGGATCGCAGCGTTGTGACCACTGGCTGGCCAGTCCCCACTGAAGGGGGCGATGCGCCCAGCGTGCCCAATGGACCACGCTGGTACAGGCCGCCATGAGACCAGGAGACGCAAGAAGTCCCAGGTAGGGCGCGATTGGCCAACCAGAAATGATTGGGCAAAGGAGGTAGAACCCCGGCCCCTGTCACCGGGAGCCCGTCTGCCCTCGGAAGAGAGTCGAGCCTGGCCCCGATAAACAGAATCACCTGCTCGCTCGAGTTCCGACTTTGGCCCTCGCTGGATGAGAAGGCCGACTTGAGAGCAAACCTGGAGGGCTAGATCTCTGACCGGCCCACCCTCCTGTCTGGAGGGCTGCTATCAGCCAATCGCCCAGGCAAGGGTACACCCGACCCCCTAGCCCAGAGGAAGGCTGTCACCACTGCAATGCATTTGGTGAAGACCCTGGGAGCTGGAGACAGGTCAAGGGCATAGCTCGAACTCGAAGAGGGATCCTCCGCCGAAAGCGGAAGGGAATCTCCGGTGTGACGGACGGATAGGGACGTGAAAGAACGGGTCCTGCAGGTCCAGAGAGCAGAACCACACGCCGTGGTTCCAGAGATGGCAGGCTATCTGAGCCAGAGGACCATCTTGAAGGTTCGAGACCTGTGGAACTTGTTCAGGCTGGTAGGTCGAGAATGAAGCGCCAGCCCCCGTCTGCTTCAGAAACCAGGAAGTGCCCTGGACATAAACCTGGGTCTGAGGGAGGGTCCGCTACCTCCCTGATCACCTCCTTTTGGAGGAGGAGAGCGATGTTGGCCCGACGAGCCGACAGTAAGGCTGCGGACCCCGAGGCCCCCCCGAGGTGCAACGGCTCTGAAGGGCGGGGCCTGCTCGAATTCTAGAGGCAGGCCTTTTCCCACCACCTCCAGTACCCACCTGTCCGTAGCAATAACGGACCAGGCGGAAAGGAAGTGTCGGAGCCGTCCCCCCACGGGGGGGGGAACCTGGGGTGAGGTGACGGGTTGGGGCGACACCTCAGCCCGTCACTGGGCAGGCTTGAGGAGGGACTAGCCAGGGACCTCCTGGGCTTTACCCCCGCTTCCTGTTGGAGGAAGCCGACGGCTTGGTTTGGGATGCCAGCCCGAGCCTGCTGGGCCCTGACGTTGTTGGGCGGCGCCATGGGCGCAGCAGGACGAAGGGCCTCAGGGCTGTGGTTTGGTGCCTTTGTCCTTCTGAGCAGAAGAGACAGAGTCCAGGTAGCATTGACTTCTCGATCCTCTGCGGGTGACCTTCCACCCCAGGGTCAAGAGGTCAGTCCCCAAAGGGAACATCCGCCAACTTGCTGCTGGGTATCCGGTAAAGGTGGATATCCTCAGCCAAGCCCGGACGGTGCAGGCCACTGCGGCCGCTACAGACCTGGCACATGAGTCTCAATGTCTAAAGCAGTCTGAGCTGCTGTTTGGCCACTGCCCTTCCCTGGTCCCGCACCTGCCTGACTGTAGTCTGCAGATCCGCTGGGAAGAGAGGACAACCTCATCCAGGAGCCAACAGGCATGAGAAAATGTGCCATGAGGACGGCCGAACTTTGTCTCTGGACTAAGGCCGAGAGAGGACACAGCATAAGCTTTTTGCCCAGCATAATCCAATTTTGATTCCTTGTCGGGAGGTTTGTCCACATCCCTGCTGCTCTCGCACGCCGAAAACGCTGTCGGTAACCAACCCTCAGCAGAGGGGTGTCTCAAAACCAGACAGGAAACCGGTAGGGACCGATACTTCCTGGCCATCCTGGCCAGGGCGAGGGCAGGAAGCAGGGCCTGCCAGAGCTCCAAGGCCAGACCCACTATGGCCTCGCCACCGAAAGGCCTCGAGGGAATCCCTCGTCCAGAATCTCTGTGAGGGATACCTGGCCCATTTAGAAACGGGTTCAAGCTTCATCCCGGTGGACTCCCAGATGAGCCTATAATCCTAGAAGGCTAAGGGCTATCGTCCACCGACTGTCTCCTGAGGACCCAAGTCCATTCGCTTGAGAAAAGGAAGGAATCATCCCGGACCTCGGAAGAGTCCTCAAAGAGCTGCTCGGCCTGAGCCACCCTCCACCCGCCGAGGTCTATCGAGCAGGGGAGGACAGACAGCCTATGGGCAGTCCCTGAGCCTACCGAGAATTTTTGGTCGGAGCCCCAAATAACGGCTGTGGAGGCGGAGGTTCCACCGGAATCAGTGGGGAGCTGGAATTGGTCAACAACCGCCTGGGAACAGGCCTCTGCTAAAACGAGGTTGTTTCGCCGCTCCGTGACAGCCATTTAATGGCCGGGGCGACGCGGCCGCGTATTCCCCGGTCAGAAGGAGCTGTTGCTACATGAGTTCTCATACCTCCGACGCAACTTAGGCGCAAGCCTCCTCATCCGAGGAAGAGAAGAGGATGAAGCGCGGCGCTGGCTATTATGAAAGCTTAGACCGCCCATGATCGGCGGGATCGGCTGGACCGCGAAGACGTTCGAGACAGAGACCCTCGGCTAGGCCGAGGACGGTGCGGGAAGGAGTCGCAGGGAATCAGCACTCCCCTCGGCTCGGACGATTCCACCTAAGGCTCCGGAACCGGAGGCACAGACGAGCCGACGGGATCCTCAACTCCCACCGGGGAACCGGGAGGGGATTCTAGGCTTCCCCAGCCGACAACCCATCCAACGGGTCGAGAAAAATCTCGACCACGTCGACAGGAGTCTCGGTCAACTGGCCTGACGGGGACACCGTGAAGCCAGTGGCTGAAGCCGAGGGGTCGACCGAAGTAGACTGCTTCGACAACTAGGGAGGGGATCTTCCCGCCCAAGAGGCCGCCGACGGTGAGACTTACCTTGTCTCTCTTTGGACCGAGAAAAAGGTCCAGAAGAAGTTGGACCCTCACCTTTTGTCGAGAGGGTCAGACAAAGCTCTTTAAAAGCAGACTAATATGAGGCACCGAGAGAAAGGGACAAATGCCGCCTTGAGGTAGAAGCGGTACGCCGCCTCCTCTTCGAGGGCTATCTGCTAGAGTTGATCTGTTTGCTCCGCCACGACACCGCCGACCGGCCTCTTTGATTTAACCGAGGAAATCTTTTTCGGACGCCCAGCTTGTAATCGCAAGGCACGGCCTTCAAGGACGAGATCAAAAAGAAGAGCACAGGTCGCCAGCCTGCGGGTCGTGCTCAAAGCCTAAGGAGTAGACGGCAAGGAGTGCGGATCCGTCCGAGACATCTTCTGCCCGCAAGGGCATCTCCGGAAACCGGGAGTCGATTTGTCCATCGCAGCCGCGAGGGAGAGAAGACCGAAGTCTTTTTAGCAAAAAACTTTTGATTTCGAAAATTAGAAACCAGTCTTATACGCAGAGCGTTAAGGAGGGAACCTGAGCTTCCAAGCGGTAAGGAAGATCTGGCGTCATGGGGCGGAGCCGAGAGTTTTACCACCCGGGTGGGTGGGAGGAGCCAGCTTGAAGACCTTCCGGCAAGATTTAAAGCGGCAAGGAATCTGCCAATAAGTGTGGATGAACAACATATCCATGTCCCTAGAAATGGTGTTCATCTGCATGACAGTGGTGGCTCACTTGGGCTATGCATTGGTCCCTCCGCTCCCATGCTACTGTGGGTGTAAAGATGAGGGTTAGTCCATGGGGGCTCTGGACCTGGCAGGCGGCATGGCTAGGTGGTTGCCTGCATGAACATACAGAATTATGCAAAACACATCTGACCAGGGAAGAAGACATGTGTATGGAGAAAGATCTAAGGACTCAGAAAAGAAATGGGAGTTAATAAATCAATCAGTGAGCCGAAAAAGTGACAGTGCATGGCATACATGCTGCTCAATACAATGAACCCATCCCTTCCAGTATCACTTACCCCCAAATATTCCATAGTGGCACTTCAGAGACTTCTAGAGTTTTCACTGCCACACATGTACCTTCAGTTAAATGCTGGGAACTGCCCCTCCCCTCCCACCACCAGTTATTCTCCCAATCTCCAGTTTGGGGTTGTAGAATGGCTAACATTTTGATCCACTATGGGGTGGCACGAAACAGATAATACAATGAAATTTGTTGAGTCGGGGGCTTCCTAATGGCCCAGCGAGCTGCTGTGCTCGCGACCGGGATCTGAGAGTGAACTCAGTGAGTTGGCTGGGCACCCTCAAGAAGGGTGGTGGTGACACTGCATGGCAGCACTCCTAAATGCAGAAGGCTGGAGCAGAGTTCCGCCGCAACAGCAACCTCCTCTGCAGTGGGCCAGGGGAATTCAATCCTCCTCCTCCTCCTCCTCCGGAGGGATGCTGCATGCCTGCACAGCCTGTCAGAACACCACACTGGAAAACAGGACATAAAAGGCAGGAGGAAAACCCGGCATAACCAAGGAGGTCACCAAGCTCGGACAGGAGGCTGCCAAGGAGTACACAAACTTGTACTGCAAAAGGACTCCACTTGAGCCAAAACCAAGTGATCAGTTCCTTAGGCAAGCCCAAACACAAGCTGCATCTAAACAGACATGGAGTTGAAAGCAACAGTTGAAGTCAAAAGCATACAGAATAATGTATGGACGACAGTCCACAACAGGGTTGTGTTTCCATTGATGGGTTGAAATGATACAGTAAGGACCTCAACAGTGAAGCCTAGTGAGGTCCCCAACGTCAGTTCAACCCCAAGATGGAAACATAAGCCAAGTCTGGCACGGTTGTCCCTTATTTATTTATTCTTGTCAACAGTATAGGACATATATTCCTTTTTGTTATCGCCAGCTGTTTGTTATCCCCGCCTTGTACAAGAAAATCTTTTTTTTTTTTTTTACTTTCTGTGTAAAATTGTAAATCAAGTGAGTGTTTGGCAACATTTACTTCTCTGGGACAATACATTGTCAACAAGCGGTTCTGGTTAAATGAGTAGGGACAATTTTCAGTTTTAAAAAATGGCCAATTCTTTCTGTTTGACTAAATCTTAAATCCACCACTTAGCCTAGTTTCAGTTGTTATTTGCATGCACTAATGTCACCTTTTGTCATCTCTTACCTAGCTATATATATTACCTCAAGTACTGTGACTTGATCTGTATTCTAACCTACATGTACTATACACTATGTATTGTATAATCTCATCTCATTTTATGTATGTATTCTCCCGGGTCGTGCCTGAAAATAGTCAACTTTGGCTAGCGCACCTAACCCGGTTAACAAAAACTAAATAAATAAAAATTTGTTTCTGTGTCTCCCCAAATTTAGGGCAAATAAGTATGTTTTGTACAAAATTGGGCTTAAATGAGGCGTTTGCCAAAAAGGCTGGTGCAAAGTGGACTTTTTTTGTTTTTGTTAGATGAAAAACTGACTCCCGAAGTGCTGGTTTAATTTTTTTTTTTTTTGTCTTCTCTTTGTTTTTTGGAAATGGAAAATTAATGGCCCTAAATGAGTGCAGCATTAGTGAAAGAGAAGCGCTCGTAGAGACAAGATCATTACAGAGTGGGAAACATTTCACAAAACTAAGTTAAAAGAAAACTACACCCTCATATCTTGTAAGATTTATTTGCTTCCATGTCAGCTTTTTTTCCTGTAGCTGACGGGGATGTGTGTGTTTGCTTTAGTTTGTTTTTCACTGTTTATGCTAGTCCCCTGTAACTGTCCTGGGGTCTCCATTTTACGGTTGAAGTCTCACTGTTCATGAAAGCTGCGTTAACATACAAGAATATGATGTCACAGCAACCATTTATACCTTGTATCTCTATGGTGAAAGCACAAATATCCTGAAAATACTCTCTGGTAACACACAAACTGAATGCAATTTAAAGGGGAAGCCCTGCATTACAACTCAAAACAGTTCATAAAGCTAACTGAAGGTAAATGTGGTATTTCACATTCTGCTGCAAATTGTTTTGTTGAATGCTAATTAAGCAGACAGGCATACTGTGGAGTCTAAAGGGTTCTGACGCATCATGCTGTCATGTTAATGCAGCTCTCAGGGACAATGAGATTTCAACAATCAGAAAATGGAGACCCCCCCCCAGGAAAGTTACATGGACTAGTATGAGCAGTAAAAATAAACCACAGCAATCACAAATATCCTTACCAGCTACACAAAGAGAGTAGTCAGTTGACATGGAAACAAGTACAATTTACAAGATACGAGGGTGTAGTTTTCCTTTAATTTACGATTATAAAGCACTTGTGGGTGGGGACTTTGAAAACAACTGAGGCAGACATTGTCAGAGGATCACTAGAGGTTTTCAAAAGAGTGACGGTAGTGCAGCGAGCACTAAAAGATCAGCGTGATTTAAAAGTGAGTAAGAGGAGACCGTGTTGGCACGCGATTCAAAGGCAAAAAGTTGCTGTAGTATAGCAAGGATATCACTACTATACAACTTTTCGTTACCCTTGAACTGTCAGACAGAAGGAAAATGCTTCCTATGGAAATTCATACACAACAGTCCTTAATGATCCAGTACAAAAATCTTTATAACTTCCTGATGCAATCCTTTGTAAACTCTGACGCCGATTCCTGCTGTTCATATCTGCTTACCCATCTACTGACAGGTGGCACATGTCAAGTTATGCTCACCATGTCGGAGGGTACGTGTTTGCCTTTTTATTTTAGTTTTGTGGCCTGGATTTGGCCCTTGCCTCCCCGGTGTCCAGAGTCTCTCTGTTGGGTATATGGCCACCTTTTAAGCTCTGAAAACCTTGCATTTATCCATTTTCTAATTAAATGGTGTTTTTTGGGCACTGCAAGTGAATGTAAGATACAAACACAGAACTAGTTATCAAATCTGAAGTAGAATACTGATACAAGTGTCACCCTGGGCCATCCCTTATCGATTTCAACAATAATGACAAAATTGCCAATTATTCCCTGGGAATTTATGACCAGCTAGGAGGACTGGGGAAGGTGGCCCAAGGCATAGTCAAGGGCCAACCTCCTCAAGCTGGTCATTAATCCCCAGAAAATAACAAGCTGTAAGGTCATTATTGCGATTATAAGTCTAATCGAATCAGTAAGGAGGAAAACTTTTTTTTTTTAAGTTTACAAATGTGCATGCAGCTATGAGCCACAGCTACGAGCCGTACCAGGCATTTCTAAGGGATTAATGCCCAGTACAGCAACCAGAGTGTGCATTTGCCTCATGAAAAATTAATTAGAATTTCCAGGTGGGCTCCCTGCACTGCAGTTTAACCCTGCCAGTGTCCCACATGATCAATAAGGTTAGTCACAAGAAGAGGGAAGTTATATTCAAGTCAGGGGTCAAAATTAACATACACAGCCTGTTCTCTATGCAAGTAGGAACTGGCTAGTGCATTAAGTTCTCAGTTACGTGCACTGTGGTGCATTTAGTCATAGGGCTCAAGGACCCTGAAGGCTTCAGCACATCCTTGAAGTTGGGCTGGGGGTAAGTGACGCATGCTCACATTTTGATGTCCCGACCCAACATCACATGGTCAACCAAGTCTCCAAAGTACATTCCTACACGTTTCATGCCTGACAACCAGGAAGAGTCTGCGAAAGTGCCAACTGTGCATGCAAAGCTCAAGTGTGCACGTGCAGTTGATGGTTCATGCTGACCTCCACTGCTGTGCCCCTCATTGTGTTCGGGACAGCAGCACAAGGCAAACATAAGCACACACAGATGTCTTTAGTTGTTACTTAAAAAGACCTTTTCAGGGCTCTGGGAGAAGTATAATGCCCTTCAGTGGCTTCTGGGTCCTAGCGATAGGCTCAGAAAGAAACAATTAAGCCCTCTTAAGGGCAAGTGTATAAAACAAAATATATAAAGGCGCTTTTCAGGGCTCAGGGAGAAGTCTAAAGTCTTTCTGGGCCACAGTGATAAACTCAGTCTGGGCAGAAAAAAATTAAGCCCTCTTAAAGAGCACCTTTCTCGGTGCTGCAAACAAGGAGGTTCCCTTAACTCCATGGGGGCTCCCCTGTGGTACTTTTGGAATTTTTCAGAATGTCCTCAAATAGAGGTAAGGGACTGTAATTTGCCCCAAGGGTCTAGCCATGTGATGCCTTCTACTTAGTTTTCACCAGCTCCACCCCCACATTCAGACATTTTATGACGTCTGTATAGGGAGAGCAAGCACGCACCACATTTAAGTATATGAAATTTAATTTTCAAAGTCTTTCACTGGCTATTTAAGTGAATATTTGATAACAAACTGAACCAGGATCCAACTAACAAGGCTGTGGTCACAAAGCTGGACCAGCTGGGGGACAAGTTTGAGAAGGAGGCAGGTCATATCTCAGCAATTGAAAGCAGGGTGTCCAAGATCAAGGATGAGGTGATCGGGCTTCCCGGCAGAGAGAGGAAGCTCAAAAGAGAGCTAATGGAAATCCGGGATCTGCTGGACGCCCAATAAAACAAATCAGAGGAGAAACAACATATGGATAAGAGGTCTCCTGGAAGGAGCAGAGGGTCCAGACATGCTGACGTTTTATGGAGCTCTGGATCCGAAAAGTTTTAAAAATGGACTGTCCTATAGGCTGCATATGAATTGACAGAGCCATTGAGCACCCTAGGCCTAGCAGCAGCACAGTGCCCCACCAAAGACAAGTGGTGCTACCACTACACCACTTCCTTGATAAGCACAAAATACTGCAAGCCTTTAGGAAGATACACAAATCGATGGTAGGAGACTCCTAGATGACTTTTCGAAGTTAGCCCAGCCAAAGGAAAAAAGCCTTTTCCCCCCTCACCAATTACCTCGGAGCAAAGAAGCTGGAGTTTCGATTTGCCCACCCAGCAATCCTGACAGTAAAGATGGAGGGACAGGCATGCGCGTTTTGGGACTTGGAGAAGGCGAACAGATTCTGACAAGAGAAACAAACTGCTGGATTAAATTGTTTTGTTGTCCTGGGCTGTTTTGACTGTCCACTGCTTTGTAAGGTGTTTGCTTAACTGGTACGGTCAGCCTCAGTGAATTCACATGCAGCCATGAGGCAGCATCCATCACTCTTGACTGTCTGGTTCATTTCACTGGTGGCATCCCCCCCTTCCCACTCTAAAGCCAGAGCAGCTGCAGTGGACCCAGAGCTACACATATATAGTGGGTGAGGGATCACTGTAAAGTGGTGTTGATCTGTGGGACAAATAATGTATGTGGGGATTTCCTGTTTACCCTGGATATAAGGACTGAGGCCATTCATTACGTTAACGTACCCTGGAGGACAAAGAAACTGCATCGTGCCACCACGAGTCGTTTCTCTGCTGGGATGCAACAAGAACAGGACTTGATTCATGCACCTTCTAACTGTGAGTAGGCACAAGCACATCTTTGTTTTATAATGATTAAGTCTGTGGCTCATTAAACTTATGATACGGAGTGGAAAACAGGGTACAAATGGGGGGGCAGGAACTTGAAGCTGTATAGCAAAATTCTTGTGCAATATAATGTGACCCCATATAAATTATATTAGTGTGAACTGGCAGAATAAGGTGCTGGTGGCTCAGGGTGGGAGGTGGATGACCTAAGCAGCAGGTTGACTAGGGTGAGCTAGAGTTATGGTGACCATAAAGCCTAAGTTGCCACAGCAAAAGAACCGCAGTTGGAGGTTCCCATCCTACATGATGAGTAATGAACAATATAAGGAATAACTCTCCAGAAGATGGTAACTTTATGTTAGCATTAATGAGGCCACGTCACCCTCCAAGGTGACATTTTAGAAGGCAAGGAAGGATGCTGCGGTGGCATTCACTGCTGCAAAGCATAAAGAAAAAAAAATGGAGTTGGAAAAGCAGATAAAAGGTTTGGAGCAGAGTTCTTTCAGAGAGCCAATGGAGGTTGTCATGAGGTCCCTTAGGACGGCAAAGGAGGTCAATAATGTGGAGTTCATGGGCGGGGGGCGTATTTCAACAACACTCATGTATGCAAGCCACAGGTTTTACGCATGGGGCAGCAGAAAAGCCCAACCCACTCCTGGCTAGATTGGCACATGGTGGTAGGAAATCTAACTCGATTGCTTCAGTAAGAAGCATAGTAAGAGTACTCTCTACCAAGCCGCAAGACATTCAGAGGTCATTTGTGCAACATTATTGTAAATTATATAGGGGAGAGTGTAAGGAACTCAAAGGAGAGGTGGACACATTCCTACAAGGGATAAACCTCCCCAAACCAATGGAGGAACAGGTACAGGAAATGAGTAAGCCCATAACACTAGGTGAGGTTAGAGAGGCAGCAGCAGGGTTTACAAAGGGGAAGGCAGCAGATCCAAATGGACTCCCCATAGAATTCTACACAGTCCTGGTAGAATCAATCTGGAAATTTATGAATGACATGTTTGTGGAAGATGAAGAACGAGGGCTGCTGCCTGGGGCCTGCCAGCAGAGTGCTCAGCCAACAGGCCCATCTCCCTGCTTAACTGCAATGTACAAGTGCTGGCAATGGTGTTGGCCAGGAGGTTGGAGGGCATACTCCTGAGCCTTGTAGCCAATGACCAGATTGGATTCAGTAAGTACAGGCACTCCTACCCCAATGTCAGGAGTCACCCGAGTGTGGTTAAACTGGCCTCCCAATGTCTGAGGGAAGATTGTGTGCTCTCCCTGGACACCAATAAGGCCTTTGACAGAGTGGAGTGGAGTTACCTGTTCAGGGTTCTGGGAGAGTACTTTATACAAACAGTGAAGCACCTATACAAAAAGCCTAGTGCCAACATCTTGGTGAATGGGGAGGTGACAGAAAACTTTGACTTGGCCAGGGAGACACATGACAGGGGTGTCCTCTATCCACACTACTTTTTACTCTCACAATATAGTCATTCGCAGAGACCATATGGCAAAAGAGAGAGCTCAGGGGTGTCAGTGGAGCCTGTGGGGAATAGCGTAAAGTGCCCCGTACGGTGATGACTTGCTCTTATTTCTCACTCAGACTGAGACGTCAGTTTGGCAGTTACCAAGGTCACTGAGGATTTCACAAGATTCTCAGGGTACAAGATCAATTTTGAGAAATCCAAAATAGAGACAGATTGGGAGACCTAAGCAAGTAAAATACAAAGTGGTTCCTTACCATATATAGTATGTTGGTGTTAAAGTAGGGCAAACTCTAGCCACCCTGTACACTCTTAATTATACCCCAATAATCACCATCCTCAAAGGGGACTTGCAGTGCTGGCAGAAGCTCCCCATATCTTGGATGGGCAGAATTAATGTAATCAAGATTATTGTGCTGCCCAGAGTTCTCTACCCAATGCAGATCAAGGCCCTTGGGGATGCAGGTGCCCACCTCATTTATGCACATTTTGTGCTTCAGGACGCTTGTTTTTGGTTTTTTCTCCAGAATGTGCCCAAGAAATACAGGTTACTCATCTGTAACAGGAGTTCTAGGAATGGTATATGTTGTTCATCCACACTCATTGGCAGGTATCCTTGCCGCTTTAAATCTTGCCGGAAGGTCTTCAAGCTTGCTCCTCCCACCCACCGGGTGGTATAACTCGGCTCCGCCCCATGACCTAGATCTGGCCGCTGGAAGCTCAGGTTGTCTTGTCGAAGCGAGAGCGAGAATGGAGGGAGTCAGAGGATGAACAACATATACCATTCCTAGAACTCCTGTTACAGGTGAGTAACCTGTATTTCTAGGGACATGGATATGTTGTTCATCCACACTCATTGGCAGACTCCTAGCAAGCAGTTCCTCCGGGAGGAGGGAGGCAAGACGCACACCCCAATACTTACTTGGGAAAGAGAGACTGGAGAACCGAGGCCCCAAAACCAGCATCCCCAGTGACTCAAGGTCGATGTGGTAATGGGTAATGAAGGTGTTTGCTGACTTCCAGGTAGAGCCCTGCAGATTTCCTGGATAGGGACGTCCCTGGAAGCAGCCACCGTTGCAGCAGTATGGCGGGTAGAATGAGCTCTTATCCCTCTGGGAGGCTCCAAGCCCGCCAACTTATAGCAGAGATCTATGCAGGAGGTTACCCACCTGCTTATCGTCCGCTTGGCTGCAGGTCTGCCAGATGCGGCTTCAGCGTAGGTGACAAACAGCTGGCGAACCTCTCCCCGAATTTCAGCAGTGCGCTCCTTATAATAAGCGAGCGCCCTTCTAGGGTCCAGAGTATGGAGCCTATATTCGGCCTCCGAGGTGTGATTGGGGTAGAACACCGGCAGAGTCAACACCTGGTTAAGGTGAAACTCCGACACCACCTTCGGAAGGAATTTCGGGTGGGGGCGCAGGACAACCTTGTCCCTGTGGAAGACCAGGTAAGGAGACTCGATGGAAAGCGCCTGGAGCTCTCCCATCCTTCTGGCTGACGTGATAGCCACCAAGAAGGCGGTCTTCCACGACAGGTGAGAGAGAGCACACCTGTGCATAGGTTCGAATGGCTTGCCCATGAGCTTTGCCAGTACCAGCAGTAGATCCCACGGAGGTGGGGGTTCCCGCACTGGAGGGGAAATGTGATCAAGGCCTTTGAAAAAGCGCCAGACCACCTTCTCCTGCGCCACCGACTGCTTCCCGGCCCGCGCCCGGTAAGCAGAGATGGCTGCCAGGTGCACCCTTAGGGTCGCCGACCTAAGCCCCTTGACTAGAAAGGGACCATAAATAGTCCAAGATGCTTGCCAAGGAACAGGAGGAAGGGTCCAAGCCCTTGTTCCTGACACCAAATGGAAAACCTTTCCATTTGAAGGCATAGCATTTTCTGGTCGACTTTCACGGACGCCTCAACTACATTGAGGACCTCGCCAGAAAGACCCAAGGCCTGGAACTCTAGCCGCTCAGGAACCAGGCCGCCAGGTGCAGGGATTGAAGGTCCGATGGAACACCTCCCTGATTGACTGAGAGCAGGTCCGGGCGAGCTGGAAGCTGCCGCGAGTCCTGGAGCTGAGACTGAGGAGATCTGGGTACCAGAACTGGCGAGGCCAGTCTGGGGCTATCAGAATCACCTGCGCCTTGTCCCTCCTCGCCTTGAGAAGCACCTTGTGGATCA
This sequence comes from Neoceratodus forsteri, assembly GCA_016271365.2. NCBI lineage: Eukaryota > Metazoa > Chordata > Ceratodontiformes > Ceratodontidae > Neoceratodus > Neoceratodus forsteri. The sequence goes on along the minus strand of CM028131.1, from coordinate 148,895,213 downwards.
AGGGAAATGGGGGAAAGGCGTAAAGAGGCCCGGGGTCCACTGCCTTGAGAAGGCATCCCCCTGCAGCGAGCCCTGCTGAGGGGGGCGGGCATGGAACAGACTCAGCTTCGCGTTCTCCCTGGAGGCAAACAGGTCCACCTGAGGTGTGCCCCAATGGGAGAACAGATGCTGTACTACCTCCGCAGGAGAGACCACTGTGGGATGCAGCCCCTATCCGCTCAGGGCATCGGCCAGGGTGTTGGAGGCTCCTGCCACGTGAATGGCTAGAGATCTGCCCCAGGCTGCGCAGAGTGACCAAATGCGAGAGCTTCTTGCATAGAAGCATGGAGCGGCCCGCCTGGCGGTTTAGATAGTACATGGTCGTGGTATTGTCCGCCTGGACTGGACCACTTGACCCCGGAGGAACGGAGCAAAGGCGGTGAGAGCTAGCGGACCGCCGAGCTCCAGCAGGTTGATGTGGCATCGGACTCCGCGGGACCAGAGGCCATGAGCCCGTGTTCCCCAGATGGGCACCCCAACCCATCAGAGAGGCATCGGTCGATAGGAGAGACCGCCGGCTCGGGCGGACGAACGGGATGCCCTCCTGCAAATGATCTGGAACGGTCCACCACTGGAGAGCGCTCCACATCCCCTGTGTCACCAACACAAGCTGGTCCAAAGGATCGCGCAGCTGCCAGGACCACTGGCTGGCCAGTCCCCACTGAAGGGCGATGTTCCAGCGGGCCCAACGGACCACGCTGGTGCAGGCCGCCATGAGACCCAGGAGGCGAGGAAGTCCCGGCAGAGGCAATTGCCCAACCAGAAATGATCGGGCAAAGGAGGAAAGAACCTGGCCCTGTCCGGCTGGAGCCGCTGCCTGGCTCGAAGAGAGTCGAGCTGCGCCCGATGAAAAGAATCACCTGCTTGGCTCGAGTTCCGACTTGGCCTCGTTGATAAGGAGGCCCAGTTGAGAGCAGACCTGGAGGGCCAGATCTCTGGACCACTCTGCCTCCTTCCTGGAGGGAGCTGCTATCAGCCAGTCGTCCAGGTAAGGGTACACCCGACCTCGGCGCCAGGGGAATGCTGTCACCACTGCCATGCATTTGGTGAAGACCCTGGGAGCTGGAGACAAGCCGAAGGGCATGGCTTGGAACTCGAAGAGGGATCCTTCCGCTCGGAAGCGAAGGAATCTCTGGTGAGACGGACGGATAGGGACGTGAAAAAACGCGTCCTGCAAGTCCAGAGAGCAGAACCACACGCCGCGTTCCAAGGATGGTATTATCTGAGCCAGAGTGACCATCCTGAAGGTTCGAGACCTTAGGAACTTGTTTAGGTTGTGTAGGTCGAGAATGGGGCGCCAGCCCCCCGTCCGCTTCGGAACCAGGAAGTACCTGGACACAAACCCTGGGTCTGAAGGAGGGTCCACCACCTCTCTTATCACCTCCTTCTGGAGGAGGAGAGCGATGTCGGCTCGACGAGCCGCCAGTGAGGCTGGGGATCCCGAAGCCCCCTGAGGGGCGACGGCTCTGAAGGGTGGTGCCTGCTCGAATTCCAGAGGCAGGCCTCTTCCCACCACCTCCAAGACCCACCTGTCCGTGGAAACAGCGGACCAGGCAGAACGGAAGTGCTGGAGCCGCCTCTCACGGGGACCCAGGATAAGGTGACGGAATGGGGCGACACCCCTCAGCCCGCCACTGGGCAGGCTTGAGGAGGGACCGCCGAGGGACCTCCTGGGCCTTTCCTCCTGCCTCCTGTTAGAGGAAGCCGCGGCTTGGGTTTGGGATGCCAAGGCCGAGCCTGCTGGCCCTGACGTTGCTGGGCCGGGCGCTACCGGGGCACTGAAGGACGAAAGGGCTTAGGGCTGTGGTTTGCGGCCTTTGTCCTTCTGAGCGGAAGAGACCGAGTCCAAGGTGGCATTGGACTTCTCGATCCTCTGCAGGTGACCTTCCACCCCAGGGTCAAGAGGTCAGTCCTCAAAGGGAACATCCGCCAACTTGTGCTGGGTATCCGGAGTAAAGGTGGATATCCTCAGCCAAGCCTCACGACGACAGCCACCGCGGCCGCCACCGATCTGGCACATGAGTCCCCTATATCCAAAGCAGTCTGGAGCTGCTGTTTGGCCACTGCCCTGCCCTGGTCCCGCACCTGCTTAACCGTAGTCTGCAGATCGGCGGGAAGATGAGGGATGACCTCATCCAGGGAGCCCAACAGGGCATGAGAAAAATGTGCCATGAGGACGGCCGAATTGGCCTGACGAAGGCCGAGAGAGGACGCAGCGTAGACTTTTCGCCCGACATAGTCCAATTTCTTGGACTCCTTGTCAGGAGGTTTGTCCACATCCCTGGCGTTGCCGGCGCGCCGGAAAACGCTGTCGGTAACCAACCCTCAGCAGAGGGGTGTTCCAAAACCGGACAAGGAACCAGTAGGGACCGTGATACTTCCTGGCCATCCTGGCCAAGGCGCAGGGCAGGAAGCAGGCGCTGCCAAAGCTCCAGTGCCGGACCCACTATGGCCTCGCCACCGGAAAGGCCTCCGTCGGAGAATCCCTCGTCCAGAATCTCCGTGAGGGATACCTGGCCCGCTTGGAACGGGTTCGAGCTCCATCCCGTGGACTCGAGATGAGCCAGGTAGTCCTAGGAAGGACGACGGGCTATCGCCCATTGACTGACCTCCTGAAGACTCCAAGTCCAGTCGCTTGGAGAAAAAGGAAGAATCATCTTCGGACTCGGAAGAGTCCTCGAAGAGCTGCCTCTGGCCTGAGCCACCCTTCACCTGCCGAGGTCGGTCGGAGTGAGGGTAACTTGACAGCCGATGGGTAGACCTTAGCCGACCGAGAATCCTTGGTCGGAGCCCCAATTGGTGGCTGTGGAGGCGGAGGTTCCACCGAATCGTGGAGCAGGCTGGTTTTGCGATCAACCGCCTGGTATAGGCCTCGGATAAGTCGAGGGGTTGTGTCGCTGCCCGGTGACAGTTACTTAATGGCCGGGAAGGCGAGGGTCGGCCACTCCCGCCAGGAGGAGCTGTTGCAACATAAGGTCCTCGTAACATCGACGTCATTTACGCCGAGGCCTCCCCTCATCCGAGGAGGAGGACGAGGCCGAGCGGCGACGCCGCTTACCGCGGTGCCGAGACCGAGACCGCCTATGACGGTGAGATCGGCTGGACCGCGAAGAGGTCCGAGACCGAGACCGAGTCCCGGAATTTCCGAGGTCGGTGCGGGGAGGTGTCGGCCGGAACCGGCACTCCCTTCGGCTCGGATGGTGCATCCGAGGGCTCCGGAACCGGAGGCACAGGCGAGCCCACGGGATCCTCAACTCCTCCCGGGGGAACCGGGGAGAGGGGAATCTCGGCTGCTAAAGGCGACAGCCCGTCCAATGGGTCGAGAAAAATCTCGACTTCATCGGTGGGAGTCTCGGTCAACTGACCTGACGGGGACACCGTGAGGCCAGTGGCCGAAGCCGAGCGGTCGACCGAAGCCGACGGTCGACGGCCCGGGAGAGGGACCTTCCGCCTCCCAAGAGCGCCGACGGAGGGACTTACCCTTGTCCTCTTTTGGACCGAATAAGGTCAACGAGGCCCTTCTCCTTTAGTGGAGAGGGACAGACAAAGCTCTTAAAAGAAGCCGTGTAAGAAGAGCCCAGAGAGAGCGGGATAAATGCCGCGGCCGAGGAAGATACGGCCCGCGCCGCCTCCTCTTCGAGGGCGACCATCCGCTCGAGCTGATCCGCCGAGCCCGCCGCCGCGGACACCGCCAACTGGGCCTCCTTGGACTTCACCGGAGGGAAACGCTTCTCGGGACGGCCCAGTTGCAATCGGGCAGCACGGTCTTCGAGGACGTAGGCCGAGAAAGATGAGCACAGGTCGCAAGCCTGCGGGTCGTGCTCAAGGCCTACAGTAGACACACGGGAGTGTGGATCCGTCGAGACATCTTCACCGCATGGGCATCTCCGAAACTGGGAGTCGATTTGTCCATCGCAGTCTGCAGGGATAGAAGACTGAAGTCTTTTTCGCAAAATTTATTTTTAAACCGCAAACGGAGAAATAGGAACCAGTCTCAAACGCAGAGCGTTAAGGAGGGAACCTGAGCTTCCAAGCGGTAAGGAAGATCTGGCGTCATGGGGCGGAGCCGAGAGTTATACCACCCGGGTGGGTGGGAGGAGCAAGCTTGAAGACCTTCCGGCAAGATTTAAAGCGGCAAGGATACCTGCCAATGAGTGTGGATGAACAACATATCCATGTCCCTAGAAGCTCACTATTTTATGCCAAGAAGTCCCAGTGGACTGAGATACTGCACATGTGCGAATCTCATCTCCCCCCCATTCGTCACCTGATGCGATTTCTGCACCATTCACACCAGAGTATACCACTGAAGTGAACACGGGGCCACTAGGTTGCATTCCACAACGAGAAGAAGGTTCATCCCTTGGAAGAAGCAAATGGTCCAGCTTGACCAGACACTGTTTGGGACAGAACAACCATTTCAGAGGCGCCGGAGATCACATCAGGTTTGCAAGTCAACAAACAACATCCAATTTTACAATTATCAAAAACAAAACAAAAAAGTCATATGCAGTCCTTTCGACCCAGGATGAGTTGGAGCATCGACTACATGGCCAACCTGTACTGAAAATGCAACCAACACACTCACATCATCAGTAAGCAGGTAAGTGTTAATTTAAGTACTATTTAAGCAGTCAGGGCATTGCGTGACTATTTTGGAGGACTGTTCGTTAAGCTTTTTTTTTTTTTTTTTTTTTTTTTGTTATGGCCCAGCTTTAGCAATGCAAATTTGCAGAGTCAGTAAGAGGGAGGGAAAATTGAGATCATCTCGTGGTCAGTGCCAGTCAGTTCCAGACAGATATGTCACAACAAAGCCCTAATAATTATTTTGGTGGTGGAGAGTCAGCAGCAAACAAAGAAACAACTTCATTTTTATTTATTTAATTTGTTAACCGGGTAAGAGCACTGGACCAAAAAGGCCCATTTACAGGCTCAACCCGGAGCACAGAACAATGAAAACATAAAAACAACAACAAAATCATGCAAAACATTTACAAACATCCAGAGATTTTAAATACAATTTAAAATGACATCTAAATACATTCATAGACATACTACTTCGTAACCCACTCGGGAATGCGACGTTAACATCAAGAGATTGTGACTGTAAAGACTTAATGATAAGCAGTCTGAGGGGATATCATCTACAGTTTCAGCTAAAAGCAACAAGAAAAGGTTTTGGAGGGACAGTGGGACAGATTTATTTCCATGGCTTGTAAAGAACAAAGTAGAGGGAAACATTTAGGAAGTGTAGTTGGTGGGGAAAAAAAAAAGGTGGGAAAGGAATCAGTCTACCACAACTGGTACAACCAACTTGCAAGTGTCTGCTTTTAGTACAGAGACTGCTCTGGTTCGGGTGCATAATGGTCTCCTGATGGCAAGAGACCAGAAGCCCCGCTCCATCTTGGTGCTTCTGGATCTCTTCTCAGCGTTTGACACTGTGGTCCATGGGGTCCCTGCTCAAGTGCCTGAGGGTTATCTGTGGACTGGCTGGTTCAGTTCTCAGATGGTTCCATTCTTTCCTAGCTGGCAGGTTTCAGAGGGTGGTGTCGGGGATTGTTTCCTCCGAGTCATTCTCTCTGCTGTGCAGGGTCCCTCAGGGCTCGGTACTATCCCCCATGTTGCTCACAGTGTATTTGCTGCCCCTCTGAGGCATTGTAAGATGATATGAGCGGAGGTTTCACTGCTATGCAGATGATATACAGTTCTATCTGTCTTTTGCACCCAACCAGGATAGTGCGGTCTCGATGTTCCACAGCTGTCTGGCAGATATCCATGACCGGATGAAGTCCAGCTGGCTGAAATTTAATTCCGGAAAGACCGAGATGTTGGCTGTGGACCCGGGATGCCAGATAGAGAGGCTGGTGGTAGGGTTACCTTCCGGGCTCTGGCTCGATGGTGTACAGCTGCCCACCTCTGAACGGGTGCGTAACCTGGAAGTGGTATTTGACAAAGGGCTGACACTGCGGGCACAGGTGTCGGCAGTCGTCAAATCTTTCTTCTGCCATCTTAGGAACATCGCCAGAATTAAGCACCTTGTTCCATCTGATGATTTTCCCACGTTGATCCATGCCTTTGTGACCTCACGCCTTGACTACTGCAACTCCCTATACCTGCGACTTCCGTGGGTTGATGTCCACCACTTGCAGCTGGTGCAGAATGTTGCGGCACAATTATTGACTGGGACTTCACATACCAGTCATATTACTCCTGTGCTGCACGATCAGCACTGGTTGCCTATACAGTGGCGGACCACCTTCAAGGTCGGTCTTCTGACCTACAAAGCCCTACATGGACTGGGACAGAGTTACCTACAAGAGCTCCTGGTTCCTTACAGCCCAGGCCAGCCTCTCCGCTCAACTGATGATGGGTTGTTAGAGATTCCCAGGGTGCAGCTGAAGACATCTAGCACCAGGGCCTTGATGTTCATGGCGCCATCCCTGTGGAACTCTCTACCTCGTCAGATTAGAGAGTGCAGTACCGTGGAGAGCTTCAAGACCAGTTTAAAAACTCATCTATTTAAACAGGTTTTACTATTTGAAGTTTTAGGAATTGTGAGAATTTTAATTGAGGTTGATGTATTTATGTGATTTTATTGAACTGTTTTATGATGTTTTGCATTTAAAGCAATTTGATGTCCAAATTGCGCTATACAAATAAAAATATTATTATTTTTACAGACATAAAAGAAAACAGAGAACACCTGCTGGTACAAACAGGAAGGAGAACTGCAGAAAAATTGTCTCTTCCAGTGGTATTTGAGAAACAAATATCAGGTCCCAAGCCAAAGGATGATAGTAAAGTTTCCCAGTTACTGACAATGCATTACCTTACCAAACAAGGATAATCACTTAACCAATCTGAAACACTGATATCTCTGTGAGGTATACTAGAGGAATTAGAAAAGGGAATATTATCAGTGTTTTGGAGGAGGCTCTAGGGGCTAAATTTGGAATCAGATCTGATGTTGTTCTTTTACATTCACAGAAATGAAATGACTGTCCAGGGTTGCAAGACTGTGGCGCAATCTGCTCTGGCTGGGATGCAGACTATGACATGCTGAAGTCCATAAACGAAGTCACACAGGAAGAAATCAAAGCCCACTTAGCAGGTTCTCAATTTCTTGGACTAACAGTGGATGAAATCACTGATGTAACCATTCACAAAAAAACATATATGCAAAGTGCACACTCAATGCACAATCCAAAATGTATTTCATTGACTATCGCAATACCTGATGGTAGGGCATAGACAATTGTATCAGAAACCTTAAATGTATGTTCTGCTAATGCATTTGACCCTGTAAAGATCATCGCTCTAGCAAGTGACGATGCAAGCATCATGACTGAAATGCACAACGGGGTGGGTGCAAAGTTAAGACAGCAAGTAAATCCAGGGCTGATTCAGATCCATTGTGTTGCCCACAGACTGGCGCTGGCAGCAGGACAAGAATGTAGGGACAACAGTGTTTTCAATGAATATCAAGTAACCATAAAAATGTGTACAGGTACTACAGCAACTCAGCAGTACAGTATAATGTCTTGCATTTCATCCAAGAAACACTCAGTGATGACAACATTAGATATCTATCTCTAAAAGAACCTGCACCTTTCTGGCGGCTGTCACTGCATACTGCAGTTCAAGCAATTTACAGAGCATACCCTGCATTGTTACAAGCTTAGAGCACGATGCAGCAAAAGGTGTCCGAAAAGCAAAGGGACTTCAGACAAAAGTAAAATCTGTCTGCTTTATCTTATGCGAATCTTTTTTCATGGATGTCTTAGATGTGGTGAATAAACTGTCTCTAGTCATGTAGTGGGACAATGTTGGCATTTCAGTGGCCAGCAGCATCACAGAAGCCACTGTTACTAGACTGCAACAGTTCAGAGAGTAGAAAGGGGCAGAGCTTTAAAAGACACTTCAAGAATTTGACTTGATGTCCTGGCATGTGGCAGGATCAAAAAGTAAACAGACCGGCACTACGTATGCAGTTCCAGACGGCATCTCAGGAATACCTGAAGCAGCTCACATAAAACATTTACACAAGATGTGACACACCTTCAATGGTATTGCTGCATAGCTTAAATGTCCTTCTAAATCCTGACTATCTGCCTGATGACTCCAAGATAATGGACCATGGACTGCAGGAACTGAAGGATGTTTGCCCTTATTTCCAAGACATAACCTTCAAAGAAGAAATACTGCCAGCGCTTACTGGATCAAGAAAGGGCTAAGAAAGATTACAGACAAGTCAAACTTGTTCTCAAATCTAAAAAAGGACCGACTTTGCTCATCAACATCTGCCAAGACGTAACTGAGAACTATTCAGATATATTCCCACATTTTGCCACAAATTAGCAAGATTTTACTTGTCACCCGTTAGTTACATCAGTGGCATGTGAAAGAGGATTTTCTGTGCAAAACAAAACAAAATAAAAACAAAAGGTAGAAGTTCTCTGAAGGGCGACACTGTGAGCAAACTCATGCAGATAGCCCAAGAAGGAGCTGAAGTTGAAAGCTATGACCCTCTTCCAGCACTTAAGAAATTTAAGGCCATTACACTACACAGAAAACAATGGTTTTAAATTGATCTTACATTGCAATTTTGTTTTTTTAGTTTCAGATCCAGATTATAGATCCCACAGCCCCCACTTGCATACTGTGTCACCCTGAGCAAGTCACTTAACTTCCTTGTGCTCCCAGGTTGCACCTAGAAACAAGCTTCGGCTAAGTGTGCCTTTCCTGGTTAAACAATTTCCCCTTTCCCTTACTGAACAGAAACAAAAGATGACTGATGGGCAACTTGGGCACAGGAGAGAAGATAAGTATTTAACAGAGTCTTCTGTTGGTACCTTTGCAGACTGTATGAGAGGCCTTTTGGCACCATGCATTTCTGCTTAAAGTTGAACCAGGATTATATTTTGTGGCAATTTGCATATACAGCCCACAATGCTTTGCATTTTGGGGGTATGTGTAATTGTGTATATCTAATAAGTACACTAATCACATTCTGCTCTTTCCACAGTCTGTCAACAGTGGTTTCTTTTGTCATCAAGAACCAAACAGAACTTAAGAAATGTGCAGAAGAGATATGTAAAGCGACGTTATCAGCAGGAGGGCACTGGGAGAAGTTATGTCAGGTTAGGATGTCATGCCATGAAAAAAGAACAAAGAAATGCAAATCCACACAGAAGACCACCATGTAGATTGTGCCATTGTCTTAACCATGACAGATAGGGAGTGGGTGGGGCGGGAACTGTTTTAGTCAGTAAAATATTTTATGCAAGACTACTGATGGAGAGAACAGAGGAGAAGAACTGGGAAGGAGAGATGACTGGGAGATATACTGGTGACGGTCAGGTATGGGAGGTCATAAGGAGACGTTTATGCCAGGTCAGGAGAAGTGCCATGCCATGAGAAAAGAACAAAGAACAACAGGTCAGTCCACCTGATGTAGAGTGTGCCACTAATGTGGGAGTGGGTTGGGGGTTGGAAACAGTTTAGTCAGTAAAAGGATCTGTACAGTAGACAAGAGACAGGACTAGTATTGGGCAGAAGAGATGACTGGGAGACATAGGTGACTGTCAGCACTGACTATGTGTTTAGCAGCCCAACTATGATGTTTTAGTGAACATTATGCTTTTTATTAAATGGCCTTGACTTTTTTGTAGCCAGGTTGGCATATGTCTACTTGAGGAAGCAGCAAGACAGAACTTCCATGTTAGACAGGCCGAAATGACTGCAAAACTAAAGTACAATTTTATTTAATTGTACTTTGCACCTACAAGTACACACAGATCAGGTCTAAAAAGGTAGCATTTTGTAAATGTTATGCATCATAGTTTATCCAAGGCTCACTGCCACTTGGCACTGAGTAAACTGCTGGAAGGTAATATACAAAGGGAGAACAGCCAGTATGGTTCCAACCTTCTCTGTTAAGTAATGTACAATTGTAACAATTTGCTATGTATACCCCTTACTATATATATTTTTTTTTTTATCTTAATTCTTTCTGAATTGGTATCAGTCAGAATTTAGCGGCTGACAGGCAAAGCTGACATTCCTACGAAAAGTCAAGATTTTTATCAGAGACAGACCAACTGGCTCTGAGGGCAACTGCCATCTCTGCTGTCCTGTAACATATCAGGACCCCTGAATAATTAAAAGGAAGTGTTCTTTTGTGTGAGGAAGCTGCTAGCAGTCAAGTTATCACTTCTGGGCAAGACAGTACTCAGGATAAAAAGAAGACGTACAGTATCTATTAGGTATTAGGTGTCAGCGTGGCTCAGTTGGTAGCACATCCGCCTCTGGACCAGAAGGTCGTGGGTTCTCGTCCCACATCAGGATTGGACTTGCACCTAAAAATCGCTGGCATCCGAGTGCAGTATTGGGGGGTGCTGTACTGCTGGGGTGTGCCGTCCTTCGGATGAGACGTTAAACCGAGGTCCCTTCTGCCCATCCTGGTGTTGTCCTGGTGGGTGTCCAGGTGAAGTAAAGAACCCAGGGCACTCTTCGCAAAAGAGTAGGGAACATTCCCGGTGTCCTGGCCAACATTCCCCTTCCCATAAAACCGGTTCATGCAATTATCCAGGCTGTGTGTGGGTGATGATGTGCGATATGGCCGCCACCACACATCCAGTCACTTCACTACCAGTCTAGCATTGCTTGTAAAGCGCTTTGGATGTATGAAAAGCGCTATATAAATACTGATTCTTCTTCTTCTATCTGTATATACAAAGTCCTGAGGTCCAAATCAGGCCAGTTTCCCCAAGAGGACAAGCTCTCAAAGCACAAATTGGCCTGGGAGTGATGTCATAGGACATGTTTTAAAGGAGGAGAGAGACTGGTTTTTGGGAAACCTTGTTGACTTGAGTTTTTGTGAGGGCAAATTAGTCAAGCTGCAACTCTGAGTAGTTAACCTTTGCTGTGCCGTGGACTGATATATCAGGCCAGAATTCCTATATGTTCTAATTATGTTGGCAGCTCAAGGGTTAACATCTAAGGTTCAACTCTGGCCTAATTCACCAAGATGTCCTGTGTGGGTAAGTGCATCTATGTTCAGAAACGTAGAAAGTGCAGTAAGATTTTTCTTGGTGTCCTTTCTGCTGTGTGCAAAACATTTTGCTTTCCATTTCTTAGAATTGCTGTTCCCCATAGTCTTTGTATAGTATCATGTATGTATAAATATCTTGATGTGCGAGTCCTCTGACCTACAGATACTATAATTATAATGGACAAAAATTGTATTTTCACCTCTGAAGAGAAGGTTACGGCTACCATATATTGCTACCACAGTAAGGGGTTCTTAGCTGTCACAGAAAGGAGTGGATTATGTGCTCTTGAGCAAGAAGCATTGCACTATGTGAGCAGTGGCTCTGGAGGGATTCAGACCTAGAGGTACCCTGAGACAGTAGCTATGCTGAGTGGTGACAACTACTGAGCACCCTTGCAGGTTCAATGAAGGGTTTGAGAAAGCTGGTAACAGTGACAGGCAGAGCCTGGAGAAACCAGTTTAGCACAACAATGCACACCCAAAATTATCCTCCAATACCAGGAGGAAACAATCTCAAACAATAATCCATAGTGGGAGGGTGCAGGAACTTCAAAAGCACTGCTTTAGCCACTTACAACATTTTAATTATCGCTACCAATGTGATTTGGGGGCGGAGGCGGTAAGTGGTAGCTGCTCAAGAACCAAGCAATCAAACTCTAATCCCGAGCTCTGGTCTGCTTTTTTTTTGGGGGGGGGCGGCTACAATTTTATTTACCCGAAATAGCCCACCTGAGATGCAGCATCTCATTCCACTAGGTTACCTGCTTCTACCTACTTCTGTAGCTGGGCAGACAGGAGAACTGGGAGATTAAATGACTTACTGTAGGTCACACAGTGAGTATTTGACTCTAGCAGGATTTAACCTGTAATCTCCCAGCTCCCAAACTGGCATTCTAGCCACTAGAGACCGCACTGTCTCTGCAAAGCCACTTGATATGCAACACATTTGCAAGGATGCATGAAAATCCCAGACTTCACCCGTTTTTTGTTTTTTTATATTTATTTATTTTAACTAAAATGACCCCAAAACAAAGATGCATACTCCCCTAACCAAGAGCAGGGTCATTCTCGATGCCCTACAGGGGGCATGCCTTAGACAGCTAGTGGTGGAACCCACTCGGGAGGGAGCAATACTAGACCTGGTACTCTCAAATGGAGAGAGGATCACAAATTTAGAAGTCAGTAGACATCTGGGAACAAGTGACCACTGCACAGTGTGCTTCACAATGAGCACAACCATGGAGATAAGCCGTACAAAAACAAGCATACTGGACTTTAGAAGGGCTGACTTTGGCAAAATGGGTAAATGCCTGAAAAATGTACTGGCAAATGACCAAAAAGGAGGGGTGGAAGAACAATGGAGAAAAATCAAAACTGCCATTATAGAGGCAACAAGCCTTTGTGTGAAACAAATAAAGAAAACAAAGCGGAGTAAAAAACCACTATGGTTGTCAAAAGAGGTGGCAGGGAAGGTTAAGGAGAAAAAGGCAGCATTCAAAAGGTATAAGGAATCACAGAAGGAGCACGACAGGGAACTGTATCAATTAAAGCAGAAAGAAGTGGGGAAGGCAGTCAGACTAGCAAAGGCACAAACCGAGGAAAAAATAGCCAACTCAGTTAAGAAGGGGGATAAACCTTTTATAGGTACATTAGGGAGCATAGACAGGTTAAGGGAGGGATAGTGAAGATTAATAAAGGAAAGGGAAGGTGGGCAGAGGGAGACAGTGAAAAGGCAGAGATACTGAATGAATACTTTTGCTCAGTATTCACAAAAGAAGATGAGGAGGAGTTACCTAAACCAGACAATAGAAGCACTCTGGGTAGGGGGGGGGGTTGACACCAGTCCATTCACAGAAGAAAGAGTCCTGAAAGAACTCCTAAAACTCAAGGTGGACAAAGCAATGGGACCGGACAGATTCACCCCAGAATCCTAAAAGAACTAAGGGAGGACCTAGTGACACCACCGACCACGCTTTTTAACAAATCATGGCAGGATGGGGTGGTACCTTAGGACTGGAGGAGGGCAGATGGGATTCCCCTTCACAAAAGTGGGAGCAAGGCAGAAGCAGGAAACTACAGACCTGTAAGTTTGACCTCAGTGGTAGGGAAAATGATGGAATCACTTCTGAAAGAAAGAATTGTTGAGTACCTAGAGGCCAGCGGGGCACAGGACCCAAAGGAGCATGGATTTACAGCAGGAAGGTCATGTCAGACGAATCTAATTGATTTCTTTGACTGGGTGACCAAAGTAATAGACCAGGGAGGGGCTGTGGATATGGCCTACCTAGACTTTAGCAAGGCATTTGACACAGTCCCACACAAAAGATTAATAATCAAGTTAGCCAGCCTGGGAGTGGGTCCCAGGGTGGTAGCCTGGGTAGCAAACTCGCTACACAACAGGACACAGAAGGTAATAGTGAATGGAACACATTCCAAAGAAAGAGGGGTTACTAGTGGAGTACCTCAGGGCTCAGTACTGGGTTCAGTCCTCTAACATCTTTATAGGTGACAATGCAGAGGGTCTGGAGGGAAAGGTATGCCTCTTTTCAGATGACACAAAGATCTGTAACAGAGTTGATACACAAGGGGGGGCAGAAAAGATGAGAAGGGACTTGGCAAGGTTGGAGGAATGGTCAGACATATGGCAACTTAGATTCAATGCAAAGAAGTGCAAAGTAATGCACCTGGGAAACAAAAACCCAGGAGAAGAGTACACAATAGCAGGGGAGGTACTAACAACAACAAAAATGGAAAGGGACCTGGGGGTAGTCATATCAGATGACCTAAAGGTGGGTAAGCAATGTGAAAAGTCTGTAAGGAGAGCCAGGGGGATACTGGGATGCATAGGAAGGGGCATCACAAGTAGAAAAAGGGAAGTGGTTATCCCTCTGTACAGACAGTTGGTGAGACCCCATCTGGAGTACTGTGTGCAGTTTTGAAGACCTCATCTACGCAAGGACATAGACAGGATGGAAGCAGTCCAGAGGAGGGCAACTAAAATGGTGCAGGGTCTGCAGTAGAAACCATATGAAGAGAGACTGAGAGATCTTAATATGTATACTCTTGATGAAAGGAGGGACATTGGGGACATGACAGAAACCTTCAAGTACCTGATGGGAATCAACAAAGTCCAGGAGGGTAGCATCTTTCAGAAAGAGAGATGTGTAAGAACAAGGGGGCACAATTTAAAGATAGAGGGAGGACGGCTCAGGGATAATGTGAGGAAATTTTTTTTCACGGAGAGAGTGGTGGATACATGGAACAGCCTTCCTGAGGAGGTCGTTGGGTCGAAAACAGTGGGGGAATTCAAACATGCATGGGACAGACACAAGGCAATTATAGTGGGGGGTTGCAGGAAGTAGGCTGTTGGTTAACTAGAATCTGCAGCTTATCCAGTAGGTAGGGAAATGGGCAGACTGGGTGGGTCAAGTGGTCCTTATCTGCCGTCAAAGTCTCTGTATGTTTAAACCCCCTCCCCAAACCCTCGGCCAACTTCTTGACCTCTGAGGTGCAGCTGGAGCAACTGGCCAACTCCTAACATTGCCACCCCCAACACAAGCCCACATATCCAAAAGAACAGGTTACCAACCCTCCAAGGTTTCACAAAAAACAAAAACAAAAAAAAAACCTCACAAACATCAATTTTACAGTGATCAGACAAGATATGTGAACAAATGCATGCGGAGGTTTCACGGCTATGTTAGCCAGCGTTTAAAACTCAGACAATGAAAGAATAAACAAATACAGCAGCACAGCTTCAATATCCGAGAAGCAACAGGTTCTAGACTTCTGGCTCTGAAATGCATGAATGGAAGGAAAGGAATTTTATTTTACATAATGACTTTCATACAAACTGTAACCCGAAGTGCATTACAATCCAGGAGAGGAAAGGAATGATGGCTTTAAAGAGCAGTTGACTGCATTAATGCAAACTTTAACAAAACAATATTTAGACCCAGTCCAGCTTGCATTTCACTTTAGTTATGTATTCCTACCCCCCCATTATTTATTACTGAGATCATCTGCATGAAAACAGGATCTTTTCTGTTGGAAAGTTTTATTTATTCTTGTTGCTTTCTTCCTACCGGATGCCATAATGCACTGTTTGTGACAACAGTTACTCCCATGGTAACAGATCGTGATGTCACAACAGAGGATTATGACAAGAAGAAGGGAGTCAGTTATCGAGGCAGATGAACTCTGAGGGATAAAGACAGTTTATTCATGCAAATTTCCTCAGTAATAAATAATGGGGAGGAGAAATCTATAGAATACATATGGAATGCAAGCTGAATCATACCTAAATATCATGTTTTTTAAAGTTTTCTTTGAGACTTCGGCAGCTCTTTAATGTGCAGTGAAATTTGGAGAGCACAGAGAGTAGAGAGCAGGACTCAGAATGATTAAAGAAGCTAACAGTGTTACACATGTGACCACCCAGATGACCCATTGCTGCCATGCAGGCAACCCGGGTTCAGGTGTGGACACTGGGTGTTCCCACTGGGAGGAAGCAGGCCAGAAAGGAGCAGCTGTCATGCTACGATGCACCTCAGCCAAGGAGGGCAGGTAGTGGGCTATGGTATCACAGTCTCCCATGCAGTCAAGGCCAGGAAACAATCCTTCCATGAGGGAATGCCATCAGGAAGCAAGGCCAAATAAATGACTGATGCATTCCAAGGGGAGAAGGGAGGATATCAGGAGAAAATGTGAGATATAAATCTCATTCCCCACCTAGATAAAGGTTGCCTGCACACTGTGGCCACATACCATGCTGCTTGACACCAGTAATCAGATCCTAGGGGTGGCGGGGCTTCCCACAGAACCCACCTCCCCTGGATGGAAAAAGCTGTAGGGTTCTACGGCAATGGGAAGCTAGTAGTAGATGGGACTGGATGGTTATTGGTTACAGCCTGAGGAGACAGCACAGGACTGGTGGGAAGACAATGTAAATGGGAGGGGGCTGTTAAGCACTGGGAGGTTTAGAGACTTGTCCCTGATTACACAGTGAGTAAGTCATGGTTGTGAGATTTTAAACCAGAGACTCCAGATTCAAAGTTCTGCACTCCCTTATGACCATGTAAGACTGTCTTCTTTAAGATTTTGGCAAATTCACTGTTGCTTATGAGGAGGTGGCATGTGCTTAAAATAGAGGTGGGTAAGCAAGAGCCAGGCTCGAGCTTGGCTTGAGCTTAGTGTCTGCTCAGTTCGTCTGGGCCTCTATAAGCAACTCAGAGCCAAGTCAAGTCAAGCCAAGCCAGGTATGGTTAAAGTAAGAGTTTTTGTCAACCTGAGCAGTTAGTGTAGTGTCAGGAGCATGCAACTGTTACACAGAGAAGAGCCCACAGTAGCCAAGGCTTGTCTCATGTTTTGGCTTGTAGAGTCAAGCCAGACCCCTGGCTCAGCTCTGGCTTGGCTCCAAGTGAAAAATTCCTGCCTTGCCCACCTATAGTTTAAAACTGAATTTTGTAAACTGTTCCTTCCGTGGTCAGATAACTGTTCTCCCCTCACCCATCGCTCACGTGTGTGTCATCACACCCAGCCACAAGGGGCACAGCTGGTGGTCTTCGAGACAGCACCAAATCAGACTCCTAACTTGGCAAATGGTAGTGCCACACAACCATAAACTGTGGACTATCTTATGACATGCCCAACTGCCAAGCTTGTATTGACTGATTGGTCATTCTTAGATGTTATACCAGATGTTGATTCAGCTGTTGATTATTTCACAAATTTTTTATTACTAACATACTAAAGAAGCAAGTAGAATAGGCCAAATGGTCTGTCTTGTCTGCTTGAAAGCCAGCAACCTAATGGCTGCTCACCTTACCACCCCCCAAGAGGGTCCTTTTTAGTTTCAGTTTCCCCTTGTACATATCCCACCCCCTCTTGAATCCCTCCACTGTGCCCTCCTCCACCAGGCACCCAGGCCGTGCATTCTATGGTTCCACCACCCTCTCAGTGAAAAAAATTTCTCCTACGCGCCCCTCTGTAGTTTCCCCCCCTCCAGCTTCCACCCATGGCCCCTGGTTGTTCCCCCCCTTCTTAAGCCTAAAGAGCTCCTTGGTTCCACTCCTGGTTATTCCTTTTACATACCTGAAAACCTCTATCATATCTCCCCTATCCCTCCTCTCCTCGGATGAGTAAAGCCCAAGCTCCTCAAGTCTCTCCTCATAAGGCTTCCTCTCCATGCCTCAAATCATCCTGGTCGCTCTCCTCTGAACCCTCTCCAGCAGCACTATGTCCTTCTTCAGATGAGGTCTCCAGAACTGTACACAGTACTCTAGCTGTGGCCTGACCAAGGCATTATACAGAGGGAGGATCACCTCCCCTCCCTCTGGATGTAATTCTCTTGCTGTGCAGCCCAGTATCCTGTTTGCTTTTCCTGCAATTCTTCTACAATTTTCAGAGTTATTCATTTTGACATCTATCACCACCCCTAAATCCCTTTCTCACAATGTGACTTGCAGTGTGACCCCCTCCCAGGATGTATTCATGACCCGGGTTATTCCCCAAATTAAGTACCTCACATTTCCTAGCATTAAATTTCAGAGCCCACCTCCTTTACCACCCCTCCAGAGTATCCAGATCCCCCTTGACCACCTCCCTCGCTTCTCTACAATCCACCAGCGCTCCCAGTTTTGAGTCATCCGCAAAGAGACTCAACCTATTTCTAACTCCCCCTCCCTATATCCGAGACATAAACGTTAAACAATAGCGGCCCCAATACCGAGCCCTGAGGGACCCCACTGATTACCCTCCTAGGAAAAGAGAATATCCCACCCACCATTACCCTCTGTAAATGGCCCGAGAGCCAATTTTCAACCCAATTGAGCTCCTGCCCTCCCACCCCCATTTCTCCCAGCTTTATTAATAGCCCATAGTGTGGTACTGAATCAAACACCTTGCTGAAATCTAGATCTAGGACATCCACCGGCCTATGTCTATCCAAGGCCCCCCCCGTCATCCAGTCATAAAACTCCACAAGATTGGACTGACACGATCTCCCCGGAACAAAGCCATACCGTTTATCATCTTGATATCCTAACCATTCTAGCTGCCTCCCAGTCCTCTCCTTGATAAAGCCCTCCATCACTTTGCCCACCACAGACGTTAGACTTACAGGTCTGTAATTCCCCATCTCTTCTCTGGACCCCCCTTTTATGAATAGGCACTACATAAGCCACCCTCCAGTCTTGGGGCACCAATCCTGTCTGCAAAGAGATATTAAAGAGTGCAGCCAATGGAGCTGCCAGCTCTTCCGCCAATTCCTTAACAACCCTTGAGTATAGCCCATCTGGCCCAGGCGCTAGAAATACATTAGAAATACATTGTATTAGACATAGAAAACAAACACTTTTCGAAAGTAGCTAGAAGAGTAAGAGGGACTACAAACAAATTGACAACTCCTCAACTTTTCCTTTCAATGAAACAAAGAGATATTGCATAGAAATGTTTTAAACTATCAAATAGTATGTCGGATTTGAATACATATCGTAAATTAAGAAATGAATGCAAAATTAAAATCAGACAAAGAAAATCTGATTATTTTCAAAATAAGCAAAATTAAAATCTGGGAAATCCTGAAAAATTCTGGGCTTCTATAAAAACCATCACTGATCCACTAAGCAAGCAATCAATTGGAACATTACAGAATAACAATAAAATACTTAGAACCAATTCAGACATTACTGAGTTGTTCTTGGACACATTTACAGATTTGCCTAAACATAAAAAACGATTTTCCTACAAGTGAAAATAAAGATCAGATCAGTATAAAATGTACAAATAAACATATCCCTCCATTTTACTTTCGTATTGTTAATTCCAAACAAGTGTTCAAAGTTATTCAATTCAATGTCAGCAAATAACAGTGCAGGCAGGGACGGCTTACAGCCATGGTTTTTAAAATTATTTGCTTTACACATTCGCTACCCGTTGACCAAAGTATTAGTCTCATCATTGATTACTGGTCAGTTTCCGTATTTATGTAAACATGCTACATTAAAACCCATTTTCAAAAATGGATCACAAACAGATATGGACAATTATCGTCCAATCTCTATTTTGCCTCCTCTGGGTAAGATATTAGAAAAAAATCATAAATACACAGTTGGGTGATTATCTCCAGTCCAGTGGTCTCTGGTCTCCCGAGCAGCATGGATGTTGAAAGTTCCATAGTACTAGTATGGACTGTGGCAGTATTGCCCCATAATTGGGCTTAGAAATCCTCAAGACAGACTTTCATTATTTTGCCTTTTCTTCTGCCCACCCCCCTTTCTTTTCCTCTATCAAATTCTGCTGCAGCAGTCCCTTTCTGTTACTTTCGTTCATTTTCCCACACTATAATGGAGTGGTCGCCCATTATAGTGTATCTTCAGTCACTTTCCATTTCTCTCATTCTCTCTGTCTCGAGAATTCCCCGAATTAAAAATTAAAAAGAATGTCCAAGACATCGCTAGTTGTGCTCTTCAGATACATTATAGTAAGCATATGAGCAATTTCCCCTTGTTAATGTAATTTAAATAACTCTCCCCTCAAGAAAGCTAGCACTAGCGCCGTTACAGGTACGGCTTTATGGGAGAAGCCGCAGCTTTATGGGAAAAGCTGTAGGTTTATGACAGAAATCCTAGGTACCTGCAAAAAGCCGTGGGTATCCGAGAAGGCTGGTCGGGAGTTTAAAAGAAAAACACAAAGGGGTCTTCCTTGTGAGTTGTGCGAGCTATTTTAGCCACAAGGAGAAGCAGTGACAATAATAAAAAATGGCATGTTCTGCCCGCCTCTCGCACTAGATCTGTACCGCTGGGTGCGTTCACTTGCTGCAGTGAGAGTGGGTAGTCGTGTGAATACAGACTTGCAACTGCCCTCCTGTACTCGCAACTAGCCTTCAAATACAAGGGTTTAGTCTGTCTGTTTATCAGACTTGTGGGTTATGCTTTTTGTTTGGGCCTATATCCGCATGCACGAAGGAAACATAAGGAAACACTAAACAAATGTACTAGGCAGTAATTAAAGGGAAAGTCCCTGCAGGTTACCCAATTGTCATTCTGAATAAAGCTCTCCTAAAGGGGCTGGCGGCCCAGGATGAAGCACATTTGTAGAGAACTAGAACTGAGTGACATCACAATGTAGGCAGGTTTACTATCTAATTTAGGTAATTAAGGCTCCAAACTGTTGAAATTTGTCAAACCTGCTTAGAAGACTGTACTAAATTAAATATCAGATCTGTAAAACAGAATGTCGACTTGATATAACTGTAGTCCATTTCTGTATATTAGTGCAGAATGAAGTGTAATTATTAGATTAGGGGACGGACTACAGCGACCACATGATGAATTATGCCCTGTGAATACCTATAAAGAGAGAAAGGTAGGCGCAGATGTTATATAGCAGTGGAAGGGAGTAGGTGAAGCTCTGTTCCAGAAACATAGAAGATAGTGGAAAGCTGGACTAAAACCACTTCCATTGTATGTTGAACTCAAAGAAGTGACTGTAAGCTCTTGGTGAGCTAGGAATTGATTTGTAACCGCTTTTTCCAGTATTTTATTTTATCTCCTCGGTAAATCGTCTGAGATTTAATTTGGATCATTTCATATTTTGACAAATAAAAGGCACTCAAGACATTCCTGTGTGTCACAACCTACCTCTGGTCTCAACCTGTGTTAAGTTGTCTACACCCACACCCTACGACATGGACTCGACCAGGTTCACGGACCATGTCAGCGGGGCAGTGGATGGAGGGAAGCTTATTGGCGCGGTGTTTGCGGACCTGTCCAAGGCCTTTGACTTGGTTGATCATTCCCTGCTGCTCAGGAGGCTGAGAAGCATTGGACTGGCTGATTCCCCATGTGACTAGTTTAACAGTTGTTTGACTGGTCATCCACTAAGTGTGAACTATGAAGGCGCCCAATCTAGTACAAAAATAATGGCGCAAGGAGTGCCCCAGGGATCAATCCTGGGGCTCTTGCTGTTCTGTTTGTCAACACTATGCCATCTTTATTGACTAAAACCAAAACCAGTTTGTATGCTGATGATATTGTACATTCTAGTTCTTCATCTTGTGGTGTAATAAACCAGTCACTGAATATCGATTTTTCCTAACTGAATAACTGGCTTACTAATCTACACCTGTTGTTGAATAATAAAAAAAAACTAAACGCATGTTGTTTAGTTCTAAACCAAGATTAACAAAATGTTGTCCACTTTCCATCTTAGATACAACTGGTGTTCAGCTTAAACAGGTAAAAGATTCAAGTACCTTGGATTATTACTGGATCCAAATTTAACATTCTCAATACATATAAAAGTAATTTGCGGACAAACCAACCAAAAGCTGGGTGTGCTATTCAAACTACATAATTGTCCAACTCCTAAGGCCAGATTCTCTGTTGCTAACAGTGCATTGTTACCAGCACTGAACTACAATGGACTATAATTATACTAACAACTAATTGTTTGGGGTGAAATTTTTGGTGTATGGCATTAAACTATCATTTTTTTCTAGCCTTGGCAGTGCTGAACTATCTTTACGGAATACTACTTTTCATGGGATTTGTAGATTTGCACTAAAACTGCCTTTTAAAACACATCACTGTATTCGTTGGGTGGGATAGTCAGACTGCGCCAGGCTATGGCACAAGCCTGGGTGCAGCGCAACTGGGTATGCGCCAGGGCATTGACCATGTGATATCTAATGGTGCTGCGCCATGGCTCAGCATCATTGAATATCGCTCTGTGGCCACCTGCATTGCGCAAGGCGCAGTGGCACTGCACCGCAAGTGGCCAGGGAGGAGCAGGGGGATGCGCCAGCACAAACGCCATTGCGCTAAGCACAGCAACCGTGATATTCATCAGTGGACATGCAAATGGGGCCATATTGCATGCAAGGCACAAATGGTGCCATTTGCATGTCATTATGGCCCTATTTGAATGCAGGTGCGCTAATCCCCTGGCAACTTGCGCCTGGTGCCCTGCCAGGCTGCAGCCGTCAGGGACCAAAACCCCCTACCCCTCGGCGGCAAAACATCCCAATGCCTGATTGCGGGCTATGTATAAATAACACCAACACTGGTGGTCCAGTGGACCGAATCCTGCCCGATTGCGGGCTCAGAATAAAGAAATTAATCCCCGGTGGTCCAGTGGACTGAATCCTGCCCGATCGTGGGCTCAGAATAAAGAAATTAATCCCCGGTGGTCCAGTGGACCGCTTCCAGCCCGATCGTGGGCATAAGCAAACAAATACAAATTAAATACTCCCTGGTGGTCCAGCGGTACCCCCTCCCCACCCGCCCACTGATCCCGCCACCCGCTCTCCCAACCCGGTCAGCGGCAGCTCCCAACCTGCAAGCTGCCCACCCGCCCGACTGCCAGCGTACAGTAGAATTGTATGCCCACTGGTCCACAGTGTGGGCCAATGGGCGTGCAAACTATACTGTACTACACAGTCCGATATGTGAATGGATCCATTCATAGCGGGACTGTATAATACAGTCTGCGCCCATTGGCCCACTGACTGTGGACCAATG
This sequence comes from Neoceratodus forsteri, assembly GCA_016271365.2. NCBI lineage: Eukaryota > Metazoa > Chordata > Ceratodontiformes > Ceratodontidae > Neoceratodus > Neoceratodus forsteri. The sequence goes on along the minus strand of CM028131.1, from coordinate 148,872,599 downwards.
GGCATACAACTATGCTGTACACTGGCGGTCGGCAGGCTTCCAGGTCGGGGCTGCCGCTGACGGGCGGGGGCATGGCTCAGTGGTGCGGGTATTGTTGGACCACTAGAGCAGTTACTAGTATTTGTTTACATATGCCCACGATCGGGCTGAAGCGTCCACTGACCACCAGGGAATTATTTCTTTAGTCTGAGCCCGCGATCGGGCAAGTGTCCAGGGATGGTGTTATTTATACATAGCCCACGATCAGGCTGGCAGCGGTCCACTGGACCACCAGAGATTATCTTTCTTTTCCATTGCCTGCGGGCGGGGGCGCAGCCACAGACCCTGGCTCCAGAGCTCAGGTGGCCACCCACATCTGGCAGCTGCCATGTTGCACCCTGCCATATGGCAGCTCACTGTGGGTGGCCAGCCCTTGCTCCTTTTTTTTTCCCCTTTGGCTCAGCTGTGTGCAGCGGAGGTAGGGGTTCATACCATCTGCTCAGCATATCCCAAGCTGAATATCGGGATGTGCGGAGTATGCATGGGAACGCCCTCCCCCCCACCTGTGCTGCACACATTACTGATGCACCCCGGCGCATCGGGATTTGTACCGTGCACTTTCCCCTTTTGAATATCACGCCAGGGCACATCAATGGGTTACGCATGGTGCAACTATGTTGCGCCATGTGCAACCCTTCAGAATATCCCACCCTTTATGTCCAATCTGGTTGGTTACCACCTAAACGTAATAGTTCGTACAACTTAAGTAACACTGTTGATAATACCTTAATACAGAAAACTGACCCCCCCCATTCTTTGTTTGGATTTAAAAATGAAGGTAAATTACTAAAATCTAAAGGCTTTAGTAAACTAATAATTCCAAGCACTTCTACAAATATGGATTAACATACATTCGGGGTCAGTGCAGTAAGGAACTGGAATAATCTACCTGGGTTCTTACATGATGTGCATAGTCATGAAATCTTTAAACAGCACTTAAAAATCATTTTCTACACCAATTGCAATGCAAATGCTTTCTATAATTTCTTACTGTATTATGACTAATTCTACCTGCATATGTAATTATGTAAGACGGTATTTGTAAACACCTTAGTTGTTTGTAACAGGCCCCGGGTCGTGCATGAAAAAGGGCCCTGGCTCACTGTACTTACCTGGTAAACAAAAGTTAAAATAAAAAATAAATTCCCTTGAGATCCAGACAAGAACACTGTGGTGATGTCAAATGCTTGAAAACAGGCTAACTTTTGTATTAAAAATAATTGCATAAAAACAAGTGTCCGAAACTGGCAGATTCACTCTCATGCCAAATTATATATCATAGCACTCACTTGGTGTACAAACCAGCTTGTTCTTAACACTTCGGTATTAGTTATTCTCTATGTAATTAAGACACAACAAGGGATGGGGCTGTGCTAAGAAGCGCACATCCCAGGGCGAGGAACAAAGCCACAGGTCAAGTGCCTTTCCACACATCACAGTTATGACTGTACAACCCACCTAAAACTTTCTCACTGCACTTATAAAATATATTTATTTACTTCAGAAGTTTCACCAGGAAAGACATACTAAGCTGCTAACAAACAGCTCATTTCCAGGTGCATCCTGGGGGTAGGGAAAATCATATACAGTAAGTACAATATATCAAGGAGCATAATCAAAACAGAAGACAAATCTTTAGGTGACAAAGTATTCTTACACACCAATAAACAGAATGAAATGAGGAAAGCAGATTCCCGGGGCAAAACTAGTGGGGGGGGGGGGGAGAGACAGTCATGGACAGTTGCAGGAGGGTGAAAAATAGCCACGAAGTCAAGACTTTAAGGAGTAAGCAGAAGAGGCAGAGTGAACGGACAAGTGAAGGGAGGACTAGAGTTTAGGAAAGCAGTATAAGAAAGCTGGCTGACCAACAGTAGATTTTCTAGAAGGAATAGTAAGGGAAAGGGAAGTATTACTGCATAGACTGTAGTGGGAAGCCGAGAAAGAGGACAAGAGGGATGTAAGGTAAGAGAATAGAGTAACCAATCCAGGATTTACATATAAAGGAGGCACAATGGGAAAGGCACCTGGCATCAAGAGAGGGGAGAGAAAGAGCAATGGTGGATACGAGGGAAACAATGCAAAGCAAAATGACAAGAGTGGAAAAGGGGGTCCAGTCTGACAAGAGAGGATTTGGGAGCTCCACTATAGACTACAGTGCCTTCAGAAAGGATTCACACCCCCTTGGATTTTGTCACATTTTGTGATGTTGCAAACTCAAATTAAAATACATTTATATGGGATTTTTTGTCACGTATCTACACAAACTACTCTATAATGTCAAAGTGGAATGAAACTTCTGGAATTTTTTTGTACGTGTAATTTAAAATAAAAACCTGAAATGTCTTGATTTGATAAGTATTCACCCCCTTTGTTATGACACTCCAAATTGAGCTCAGGTGCATCCAATTTCCTTGTGAGATCACTCTAAAACTTGAATGGAGTCCACCTGTGGTCAGTTCAAATGGTTGACGTGATTTCAGAGGAAATACACCTGTCTATATAAGGTCCCACTATTGACAGTGCATGTCAGAGCAGAAACTCTACCATGAAGACCAAGGAGCTGTCCGTAGAACTCCGTGATAGAATTGTGAAGAGGCATAGATCTGGGGAGGGGTATAAAAACATTTCTAGGGTGTTGAAAGTTCCCAGGAGCACAGTCAAGTCCATCATTAGGAAATGGAAAGATTATGGAACCACCCAGACTCTTCCTAGAGCAGGCCGTCCTCCCAAACTGAGCAACCGGGCAAGAAGGACCTTGGTCAGGGAAGTGACCAAGAACCCAATAACCACCCTGACAGAACTACAGAGTTCCATGGTTGAGATGGGAGAACCTGTCCAGAGGACAACAATCTCTGCAGCACTTCACAGATGTAGCCTCTATGGGCGAGTGGCTAGACGGAAGCCACTCCTGAGAAAAGGCCACATAATAGCATGCCTGGAGTTTGCAAGAAGGCACGTGGCAGACTCTGAGACCATGTGGCAAAAGATTCTCTGGTCTGATGAAACAAAAATTGAACTCTTTGGCCTGAATGCAAAGTGCTATGCCTGGCGCAAACCGAACACAGCTCATCACCTGTGTAACACCATCCCTACCATGAAGCATGGTGGTGGCAGCATCATGTTATGGGGATGTTTTTCAGTGGCAGGGACTGGAGCACTTGTCAGGATAGAGGGAACAATGAATGGAGCCAAATACAGGCACATCCTTGAGAAGAACCTGCATCAGTCTGCAACAGACCTTGGACTGGGAGGGAGGGGCAAAGATTTACGTTCCAACAGGACAACGACCCCAAGCATACAGCCAAAGCAACACTGGAGTGGCTTCAGAACAAGAAGGTGAATGTCCTTGAGTGGCCCAGCCAAAGCCCAGACTTGAATCCCATTCAGAATCTGTGGAAAGACAAAGACTGCGGTTCACCGACGCTGCCCATCCAACCTGACAGAGCTTGAGCAAATCTACAAGGAAGAATGGGGCGAAAATCCCCAAATCCAGATGTGCAAAGCTGATACAGACATACCCAAAAAGACACAAAGCTATAATTGCTGCCAAAGGCGCTTCTACAAAGTATCGACTCAGGGGGGTGAATACTTAAGTAAACAAGATATTTCAGTTTTTAATGTTTCATAAATTTTTGTTACACAATAAAAATATTTTTGCCCCTTTCAACTGTTGAATATGCTGTGTGAATCAAGGGGGAAAAATCATTTCAATGCATTAAAAATTCTGGTAGTAACACAACAAAATGTGACAAAATCCAAGGGAGGTGAATACTTTCTGAAGGCACTGTATGTTGCCATAATAAAAATAGGGAGAATAATCTGTAAAACAATCTCACAGCAGACAGGAAGCAGGATACTCACTTTATTCCTGTACAATGTACCAAGCCTGGGGTGAAGCTTTTGGTGTATGGCATTAATATGAACTGAAAAATCAAGACAGCAGTCAGGCCAGACCCCAGGATACTTAAAAAGAGGATACCATTCTCAATAATAGCACCATCAAGTGTGTGAAATGAAAGAAGGCTAAGTTTGGAAAGTCTCTGACGGGTGCCAGTCTTTTTTTTTTTTTTCCCCACACAGATAGTTGGTTAGACACAAAAAGGCACTACAATTGCAGGTAAGCAAGGGGAAAAGCAGAAGCATGGTTAGTAATGTGAAAGTGAAACTGCTGTTTAGCCCCGATTCTTACGCTGAGAAGTGTGTTTGGTATGTGTTTCAGTTTAATAACAGGTGTAGCCAGCACCCTTGGGGCAAGCCACTCACACCCAACATAACTGGTTTGACCATGGAGCGTAGGGGTGCTCTGTACTTATAGCACCTAATTGGTGAGTAAGAATGTGGTATATTGATTGTACTGCACATTATCTGAACGTTATGCAAAAGAGAAAATGATTTCTATAAACAGCTGAGAAAATTCTGTGAAGGCCTTCCTCCTCTTGTGGCAGACAAAAAAAAAAAACACAGGAAATAGGGATGTGCACACAGTTCAGCCTGTGGTTCACTTGCAAGGAGTGGCTAATTCCACACATAAAACAGCAGTGTACAACCAGGGCATATGAATGAAATGGCTACTAGGCAAAAAATATTTAAAGCTTCCTCCAAGAAAATAAAAATGGTACAGCGCTGCCAAATTCTGAGGGCTACTACCCTAAAATGTATCATGAACAAATGGCTAGCATTGGAACCTCCATCCCTGGCACAGTGGGGGTTTGAGGGTAGAGGGATTTGAACGACTAGAGAATATTACCTATGCAGTACATTTAAGAAAAGAGAAATTCCTGGAGCTCTGGTGGCCCCGGCACATCTGGAGGGGGGAGGAGGAGCGAGGAAGAAACCACAGGACAGGTGGGATAACCATGCACTCTGGGGGTATAACAGTAGGGGATTAGGAGTCTCTGTGACTGTGTTAATCACAATTGCCTTTTTAGGCTTACCTATTTAGAAGAAAGGAGGTGAAGCTAAGGTAGAGCGCCTAATGTCGTATGAGCATGAACAATCTAGAAAAGGAAAATTGTTGCCATGCATGTACACGTTTTTTTCTTTCAGTTGTATTGTTATTCCGAGTTTTAGAAGATTTACTAGACAAGTTTGTGTGTGTGGAATAATAAATATTCGCATGGACACTGGAACGGAGACTCAATTTACACTACATAGAACTATAGCCATCAAACCCGAGCCTAGGGCTTAAAGCAGTGTATAACACTTTATTTTACATTTTATTTTTCTATCAGAGCTTTGTAAGCTATTGAATATAATTTGAAACTAGGTATTATAAGAATATAAATCATTATATCAGCAGTTACTAGATCTGTATAAGTATGATACCTTTCATCACATTGTGGATGAACTGTTGTGCTATATCTTAAACCCACCAATAAAAAAAGCTGAAGTTAAAAAAAAAATATTTTTAAAGCGTAGAAAACAGCTTTGAATAAATCACACAATATGCTGCACTACAGAAACAAACCAAACAGCAGAAAATCTCCCAAATGCCCCAACAAGTTAAATCAATCTTTGCCAAGTGGTACTGTTTAATCGTGTGCCCTGCTTCTGAACTGTTCCTTTTTTTTTTTTATATTACTTTCTCTCTCAAACTTCCCAGCTGGTGCCCACTTCAGTAAGTACCTCCAGCCCCGTCACCCAACCACCCCCAGGACTTAAGACTCCTTCCCCCAAGTAGCCCCATGGTGTGCTCCCTACATTGAGGCCGTGGAGAGTGCTCAAACCCTGGTGGAGACTGAATCCATGATTGGAGTAAAGGGGGAGCCTGGTCGGCAGGTGAGGGGCCTACAAGCTGCTGGTGTTATCCTGCAGCCCTCCCCACTTTAACAACTTCTTCTTCTTCCTCCCAAAGTTGTCGGCAGCGTTAGTGTCCTTTTGTGCCCTGCTCAACTGTGGTGGAGAGATCAAGCAAAGGAGCTGCCTGCTCAAGATCAAGGAGCTAAAGGGTTAATTTTTTAATAAAATTATTTTGATTTTTAATTTACATACAGTTTCATTTCTGAGACTGAGACGAACTGCTGAGGACTGCCGCAGCCTACCATCAAATTTGGTGTTTTTTATGAGAAGTAGGAATGGTCGGCAGTGCTATTCAAATTCACAACCATCAGATCTACAATCTACAACAAAGCACAGTAACATCACAGAGGTGCCTTGTGCTTTCATCTGAGAGACCAAGGTTTGCATATGGTTCATGGGAACCCATGATGACACTGGAGGGATGCCAGAACCCCACGCTGAGTTTGGCAGAGGACTGGAGAGGTGAGGTGTTCACCTCACAAGGAGGAAGAAAGGGCGAGGGAACCCCACACCGAGGCTGGCAGGGAGGGTAAGAACCCCATGCCGGGGAAGGCAAGAACCTGACACTGATGCTGGCAGGGAAGGACAAGAACCCCACGCTGACACTGGCAGAGAAGGACAAAAACCCCACGCCAATGATGGAAGGGGAGGGCAAGAACCCCATGAATCACTGGCAGGGGAGAACAAGAAATCCATGCCAACCCTGCCAGGGGGCCAGAAACCCACGGACACACTGTCAGAGGGCCGGAAACAAATGTCAATGCTGCCAGGGGGCTGAACACAAATGCCAGCACTGCCAGGGGGCTGGAAACCCATGCGGGCACTGGCAGGGGGCTGGGGAGGGGAGCTCAGCTCCCAGGGAGAGACGGTACAGTCCACCCAGCATACTGTATACCCTACACTGTATGGAGCACCAATGAAAATGTATTCATTTACACAGAAGCTAACTAGGGTAAGACATCCTATACAGTTAGGTTCCTTCCCTGTGGTGTCAAAAAGTTGTTCTTAACATAAGTTAAAAACAACTTCTTTAGAATGTTTAAGCTCTTCAGACCATACCAGTTAGCTCAGCTGTGCTAAACAGAACCGCATGCACAATACAAAAAAATAGTTTTCACTTTCTAAAACACCAACTCAGTCACCTATAGTAAACATTGCTGCAGCAAAACAATACATTTCTCACCTTATTAGTTAAAACTCGCCTAAAAATATGCTAACAGTTGTATTATGAAAAACACCACCAATGCGTGAACAACTCCCAGGTTCACACACCTTGTGGGTGCCGACATCACCAACGCACTCGAGCTTCACTCTTTTGTCGAATGCTGTCACAGCACTGATCAGTTGTGTGAACCAGTTTGCTCTTCACACTAAGGTGCTAGTTAAACTCTATCCTATACACAGGCTGCACACTGTCATTCATGCCCCTCAAACAGCAGATTCCTGTGTGAACAGGAGTCAGACAAGCTTCTGACCGTCTCTTTTTACATCTGGCTCTAGTTAAATAAAAGAAAGAGGATCTGTGTTGAAGTCATAAAAGGATGCCACTAACTGGCCGAACAACAAATGGTGGGGATGGGGGGTTAAACATAAATAAAAAGCGATTCTCTCTCACTTTAAGAAGCCATGTAACCTCCAACTTGGAACGTGTTCTTTCAGTCTGCATCTTTCCCCATTATTATCGTAACTGCAGCAGTTAGAGAGGTCCCAGATGTCCCGTGGGGTGCAACTGAGTAGTTGTTTCCAGTGAGACTTGCCATTCCTCCCTCCGAGGAGTTTCTGCCTTCAGTCTCTGAGTGGCTGCTGCAGGACTCCCCCGGAGGTCTTCACAGCTGCAGGCATTCCACAGTATCACCGCCTCCACCACACCCCAGCGGGTGCTGCAAGCACTCCAAAGCATACCCATCCTAGCAGCGCTGCAGGAATCCTCTGACACCCTCACCGTTGCAGGCACTCCATAGGCCCCCCCCCCCGGCACTGCAGGACTCCCAAGGTCCTCACCGCTGCAGGCACTCCATAGCACCCCATCTGTTACTCGGCCAGTTAGTGGTATCCTTTATAACTGCAGCACAGTTCCTCTTTCTGTTATTTAACAAGAGCCAGATGTAAAAAAGAGACGGTCGGAAGCTTATCTGACCCCTGTTCACACAGGAATCGGTATGTTCCCTTGCCGGATTGTTGACTTCTTTATTACTGAAATGCATTTGTTAGAAAACCCAATAATTTGGGTTATCTCTAAAACATTATTCTTAAGGTACGGATACAGACGTGTTAAGTAATGGGGAAAACTTTTGCAGAGTGCAGTTCTACGTATAAAAGGAAGTTTGCTACCTTCAACTGGTCTTTGGAGGGTAATTTACTGATGTAACTTTCAAACGAGCAGCAAATATTAAAAATGCATAGCACTGCACTACAAAATGCGGAAGAAAATAGCCAGAATTAGTAGCACTTTCTGTTCTTTAAAACAGTAATACCTTTAAGAATAGTGGGAGCCATACGTTTACTGTTAAGAAATGCTTTTAGCAAATTGGATTGATTTGTGATAGTTTGTCCAGAAATTGCTCTAAAATTGCATGGATCACCATATATCTTCCAGGAGCAAGGGTAAAAGTCAGAATAGAATACCTAGCTGTATGCAAAATATATAACAGGTGAGAGGTATTTTTACTAATGTTCTGAATTCGGCGAGAGCTGAAGAAGTTGTATTATGGTCTGGAATGGGAGCAGAGAGGGTAGATGAAAAGAAAAATGTCAGTGGCGATAAACATCTCTCAACCAGCCGAAGGCGCGGTCAGACCCGGTTAGGCAATAATCGGGCATGCTCATATTGTGTCCCTGTACTACTGGCACAGGGAAAAAAAACACAGCAGGCTAACGTACCAGCACCCTTCCATTCTCTGTATTCTGCGCCAAAGAGGGACATTTGACAGTCTGAGCCTGCGGCCGCTGTGGGATTTGGTAAGCCGTGTCACAAACAAATAAATGGGATTCCATTTTCCACACACGGCACAGTAAAGGGTGACGTCAATATGCAAACTGCCTACACATTATCACCGCTGATTGCAGCAGTGGTTTTCTTTCAACTGCATGCCACTTCATCCAAGCTGCTGTCATAGACAGCTCGGCCAATCATTGGTGCGGTGTGGTCGCGCCTGCAAAATGGATCACGGCATTGTCAGAGCAGGCGGCACACCTCCAAAAAGTCGTATGGTGGCACTATGTTTCTTATGCATGCACGCAAGCAAACATAAAAAACATGGTCACCAAACCCATTAAGAAATTAAAATCCTAAGGATTACAGAAATATTTTAGTAGGAAAGGGTAAGGGAGTCTTTCTGGTGTCATGGCTAATATTACTCTGTCAATAAAACAGGTTTATAAACCCAACCACCAGAACGCACTTGGAAATGAGCTATCATAGCTTAGAGGGGACTGGCATCCTTCTCTTACCATCTCCCCTCCATGCTCCTCTCGGCTATCTCCATCTCTATACTGTCTGAAATGCACTCTTACCCAATCCCTTTCCTCCGCTTGTTCCTGCCCGTCCCTCCTCCTCATTTCGCTATCCCTTTGTACTTCCCTCTCCAACCCTACCCTGCCCCACATATCTTATTCTCCTCCACCCCTCAAACACCTGTTGCCCATAGGAACCTTTCCCCCACCACCCCTAGAACTTTCTCTCCCCGCCCCCAATCAATGTAAACTTCCTGCTAATTTTGTGGTTATACTAACGTGCTGTGAAGTAAATATTACTTCTGCAAATGTCATATATCCTGGATACAATTACTTGTTTGTACATTTCTGCCTCACACTGTACCATATTTCCAGTGTTAGTTTATTAATTACTTGCTACGTGTAAATGTCATTTTTTTATTCAACATGTCTTAAATTACTGTGCTATAGTTTCTCCACTTCCCCTTCTGCCCGGGTTGCACTCCGGAAATGAGCCCTGGCTCAGGGTGCCTCTCCCAGTCACCAAAATTCTAAACAAAAAAAAAATAGCTTAGTGTGTGCGTCTTTCTTGGTTAACACTGAGAACTGGGGACCAGCCTGGGAGGATATGACCTCTACAGACTAGCACTCCAGAAGGGATGATTTTACAAAGATGTGCAAATGCCTCAGGAATGACTTGGCAAAGGGGGGAGGGGGAAGCGGACCTGGAAAGGGTGGAGGAAGTGTGCCACATTAAAAGAGGGTATAATAAAGGCAACAAACCTCTGTGTCAAGCAGGTAAGCAAAAACCAAAAGCGGAGACCGCTATGGTTCTCAACGGAGGAAGCAGAAAGGGCAAAGGCTAAAAAGGTAGCATTCAGAAAGTATAAGGAGACCCAGAGAGAGACAGGAAGATAAGCAAGAGTATTTAAGGAAATAGAGGGAGGCAGGCAAAGCAGTAAGAAGCACAAACAGGAAAGAATACCTCAGGGAGTTGTAAAAAGGGACAAGATATGTTAATGAGAAAAGGACGCTAAAGGGATGGATAGTACGGTTAACAAGCATTTGTCAATGCCCGAATGTTGGCTTGCTGGTACTGGCATTGGTAGTACTAGAGTTAGAGAGATGCATAATAGGAATGGCAGTGAAGTGTTGAACGGATGCCAACCCCACCCCCACCCTGCAGAGACTGAAAGGCGTTGGGGGTGTGCCTTTGGGTTGTCGGTCAGATCGCTCACACCATTTCACATCACCCTACCCTGCAGACACTGATAGGTGTCGCGGTATGCCTTAGGGTCTTTGGGCCTTATGCTAACCCCATTCCATAAGGAAATACGCCAAGATGGGTGTGGTATAGGAGAGTGGGGTGAACGTTGGGGCTGAAGACCCCAAGGCACACTTTGATGCCTGTCACTGGCTGCAGGGTGGGGGTAGAATGGCGTGAGCATATGGCAGACGCTCCTAATTTACACCCCCGACGCCTGTCAGTCTCCACAGAGTAGGGCGTTATGATTAGAAACCCTAATGCCCTGGTCGTTTGTTGGAATTTTTGCTCCAAATTTTCAAAACGGCCTTTTTGTGACCCCACCTCATGAACAGTGGCACTATCATTTCGTTACTCAATTCCAAAAGGTGGTTTTGCACAGCAACTGTCATTTGGCGCCACAGGTGTGAAAACACATTTCTGTCAGGATGTGAAAAATGACAGCTGCACTGTTCATGAAGTGGTGTGAAAAAATGGCACTATTGAAAATCTGAAGTGAAAATATGAACAGTTGGCAAAGTTACAAACGTGCATAAAACTGCGCAATGCACGCCTGTTACGTAATAATTTTTTTGAATTTTTCACCATATATTTTCCACATGGGCATCTTGGAACCTCGTCTCATGAACAGTGGCACTGAGATTTTGTTAATCTGTCCCGAAAGTTGATTTCCCATAGCACCATTCTGTGCCACAGGTGTGAAAACACATTTCAGGAAGGATGTGGAAAATGAAAGCTATACTGTTCATAAGGAGGTGTGAAAAAAATGACAATGTTGAAAATCTGGAGAGAAAATATTAAAAACTGGCGAAGTTTGGTGCGTGCGTAGAAACTGCATAACGCACGCTCATAACGCAGTCATTTTTGGGAATTTTTCACCAAATTTGCAACATGGGCTTTTTGGGACCTCCCGTTATTAACAGTGGCACTGTTTGGTTAGTCGGTCCTAAAAGGTGATTCCGCGCAGCGACCACAAAATCACCTTTCGGGACAGAGAAACTAAATGACAGTGACATGTTCACGAGGTGGGGTCCTAAGAACACCCATCTTGAAAATTTGGGGCCAAAATCCCAAAAAAAAAAAAAAAAAAATGGCTGCAATATCAACCTAAGTTGAAACCCCCCCACCCCGCCTCCCATTATAAAGCTTACCGTCATTTCTTCAGTTCGCAGTTCGGCTTTGAAGAGTGCAGACTTGTCCCGGTTCAGAAAAGATCGCAGCTCCTGACCTCTGGAGGGTAAGTATGGGTGGGGGGAGGGGTGTGGGTGTGCAGAGAGGGGCAAGGGGAGCGAGGGAGACAACTGTTGACAGTTTTCTTGTTTGCAGGGAAAGAAAGAAAAAAAAACTGCGAGAGAAGGTTTTCTAAATTTACAGGTTACACACACACACAGAGGAAAAAAAAAAAGCTAGGCAACTGGGATGGGCTCCCAATGTGACACAATTCCAGGGATGGGGGGATGCCGACATGGGGATTGGGCACCCCGATGTCAGCAAGGTAGATAGACGGGTTGGGGGGCACCCAACCGACACTGGGAGTGGGCATCCCAGTGTTGGAAAGGAAAGGGGAAACTGTTTAACCAGGAAAGACACACTAAGAGCGGGGAATGCCAACATGGGGACTTAGCACCCCGAGTCGGCTTTTCGGGAGTGTGTGGCGTGCGGCAGGACCATGCCGACAAGAAGATTGGGCACCGCGATGTCGGCCTTCTGGGGATTGTGTGGCGGATGGCAGGAGCTGCCATATTTATTGAAATGTTTCACCAGGAAAGGCACGTAATGGAGGCACCATCTGCTACTGAAATGAAGAGCATGTCTCTGACCGCAGTGGCAGATTCATTTCAACTCTTTGGCTCTCTCAAACAGCTGTCATTGGCAGCATGCTCACTGATTGGCGGCTGAGGGACGCACCCACTAAAGCATCCCCTGTAGTAGCCAACACTGACACCCCTCTGAAATGTGCTACTACCACAAGATGTTGCGTGCGCACAAGCCAACATAAAAAGGGAGGGGCAGTAACAATGGGGGGGTCAAGAAAAGGCAAATATCTTAAACAAATACTTCTGCTCAGTATTCACAGTAGAAAGGGAAGGAGAGGGACCACGAAAAGATGCCAGGAGCTTTGAAGGGAGGGAGATGGACACCAGTCTGTGTTCTGAGGAGATCGTCAAGGACCCGCTCGCAAACCTGAAGGTGGACAAAGCTGTGGGGCCACACGGGGTACATCCAAGGGTGCCGAGGAAGCTTAGGGAGGTACTGGATGCACCATGGTTCTAGGGGACTGGAGAAAGGCAGAGGTAGTTCCACTACACAAAAGTAGTAGCAGGGAAGAGGCGGGCAATTATAGGCCTGTCAGCTCGACATCGGTGGTGGGTAGTTAATAGAATCACTACCAAAGAAAAGTATTGTGGATTATCTTGTACCCAGTGGATTGCAGGATCCAGGGCAGCATGGTTTCACAGGGGCGGGAGGTCGTGTCAAATCTGATACATTTCTTTGGGTGACCAAGGAGTTGGATCAGGGAGGAGTGGTGGATGTGGCCTACCTGGCCCTCCCTTCCTTCTGCAACCTCAATGGCATCCCAACTGACGACGTACCTGCCTTGACTGCCACCTCAATTTCTCCTTACACACAGATGCTGTTCATAAAAAGCTTCATCCCAAACAGGGTGCCCTCTTCAGGCATAACAGCTACATCCCCCTCCCTGCCCGCCATGACATCCTTACCAAGATGATGCACCCTGTCTTTTTTTTTTTTTTTTTTTTAAACTTTCTTTATCCACCTCTCAGCCTTGGACACTCTCTGATGGGGGCACACAGCTTACCTCCACCCCGCCACATCTGAGACTCAGTCCTGACACTCGGTCGGGGACAACTCCCACTAATTCCAGGCATCCACACTCACCGTCCACCACCCTTAAGTGAGGGACAAGCACTGGACCCTTGAGTGCTCGAGGTAAGCCAGCATACACGACTGCTGGGCATGGGGGTAGCTCCTGGTTCCCATCGGCGCCCACCACGGATGGGCATTTTTCCTTTTTCTGTTTCCTCTCAGAGCACAGTTCCCGCAACTCCGCCCCATGCGTTCACTACGTCGCCACACTGGGCGCCTCCGATCGCCATCAGATGTCGCTCCAGGAGCGATCGCATCTCCCCAACCCTCCCTGGGAAGAAGGAGCAGTCCAACGGATGCTCAATCTCTTCCCCCCCCAGCCGATCCCCAGTGACCCGGGCTCGTTCCCAAACCCGGGTCCCCAGCGTGGCGTGAGGTGTGGTGTCCAGCGCCTCAACCCTCAGCGCCACTGGGCCAGCTCTATACTCCCCATCTTTGATTACAGCGTTATAGTCTTGGCACTGCCCATAAATCCTACCTGGCTAAACTGGACCCCTATTCCACTTCTCCTGCCACTCTGCCCTTAACTGCCCAACCAGCATCCACCACTGTACTCTCTACTCTCACTCCCCTCCCTAGAGGATCATAGTCTGTCCCAATGCACCTCCTTCAGTTCCAAATTCTGGTTATCCTCTTTACCCCCATACTTTGACTCCCTACTCTCTCACTCCACCCCCTCCTCCTACTCCCTCCAAAACACTGGGTTTCGATCCCTCAAGCTTCCTTCCCGTAAAACTACTGTGGGTCAATCAGCTTTCTCTTTCCTAAACCCTGAAATTCCCTCCCCTTAAACATCCAGTCTGCCTCCTCAGAGCCCTCCTATTCCCTTCTCCAGTCCCACATTTCTCCCTTACGCCACTGTCTCTAGTTCCCTTCTCGGTTAATATTCACTCCCTATTCCCCACCTGTTACAATTTATTTCTATGATTTCCCCCCACCCCCATTTTTTTGGTCCCAACATTACCTTACTGCTACCTCTGTTTCCTCCGTTTACTTCACAACCTACCTAGACCTACCTGTACTGTATGTTCCCAGGTTTCAATCAGCCTATTTCTGCCAGGTCATTGTAAGTACCCAGGTACCCAATCTGCTGCCATTGTATATTCCACTGCTTATCCACATATTGTATTTACCTTCTTCTACTGTTAAATTTTGTATACCTTCATGTAAATTGCGCTCATACCTGTTTCCATTGTACATTTCTTACTTCTGCTGAATTGTTTACTATGGTCCACCTCTTACACAATTGTAAGTACATAGAAAAAGTGAGTAAGTGTTTATTCTTTGTAAAAATGTTCTAAGCTGGTCCCTTTCCCCTTCCCCAGGACACATCTGGAAACAATCTATTTTTTGCTCAATATGTTCTCTCCTGGTGAAACAATTAATAAGTAAAAAAATAAACAAAAGCCATTTGACACTGTTCCACACAACAGACTGTTAAGCAAGTGGGAGAACTTGGGGATCGGTAATAAGTTGGTAACCTGGGTATAAAACTGGTTTGCGATAGGACACAGAGCGTAGTGGTAAGCGAAGTTCACTCAAAGGAAGGGAAGATGGCCAGCGGGGTACCTCAGGGATCACTGCTGGGACAAGTCCTCTTCAATGTCTTTCCAAGTGATCTAGCGGAGGAACTGCAAGGAAAGGTCTGCCTTTCTGCAGATGACACCAAGGTCTGCAACGGTGGCAGAAAGGATGGATACGAATCAGAAAAAACTGGAGGAGTCGACAAATGTATGGCAGCAGAGTTTTTATGCAAAAAGAGCAAAATAATGCACCTGGGCCATAGAAACCCAGAAGCAGAGTACCAAATGGGACTAGTGACACAAAGACCAAGTAGGAAAGAGACCTGGGGTAGTCATATTGGATGATCTACAAGTGGATAGGCAGTGTGACAAGACAGTCGGAAGGGCTAGAAGAATGCTGGGGTACATGAGAAGGGACATCGCCAGCAGGAAAAGGGAGGTGGTGCTGCCCCCTTTATAAAATCGCTGGTCAGACCTCACCTTGAATACTGTGTCCAGTTCTGGAGACCACATCTCAGGAAGGACAGAGAGTGGAGGCAGTCCAGAGAAGGGCTACCAAAATGGTGCATTATCTGCATCAAAAGCCCCAGGAGGAGAAACTGAAGGAGCTAAATATGTACACACTGGAGGAGAAGAGGATATGCTAGAGACCTTTAAATACCTTACAGGCGTAAATAAGGTACAGGAGAGGAGTATTTTCAGAGAAAAATGAGCTCTGGAGCAAGGGGGCATGCTAGGACACTGGGGGGGGGATAATTTCAGAAGGGATGTGAGGACATACTTCACAGAAAAGGTGGTGGATGCCTGGAACAGCCTTCCAGTGGAAGCAGTGGCGGCAAAGATGGTGGTTGGGTTCAAAAATGCCTGGAACAGACACAAGGGGATCACAGGGGGTAAGGAAGGAAAGTGAAGGGATGGTACCGTAGATCAAGTTGGGCCTGCAGCAAAATAATAAATAAATAAATAAATAGAGAGCAGACTGGGCGGGCCTGGAGGCCCTTATCTGCCGTCACATCCTATATTTCTATAGGGAGATGGCTGCATCCTTCCCAGATGAGGACCACAGTCCTTACTGGGAGATTTTGTCAAATTCCGCCGTTGAATCACTCAACACTGCTTGGCCACCCTCAAAACAATGTTCCAGTGCATCATCGATCCCAATACTGCCAAAAAAGTCCTAGAGCCAAGCGGACCAGAGGCTGATGTGCCATGAGGTCTGTGCATTATGTAGGCCCGCTGCACACTGGTCGAGCCCACTGCAGGGAAGACCTCAGGTAGCCAGGTACCCACAAAGTCCACTGGGAACTCAACTTCTACTTGCTCCAGGAGTCCAGTAATTCTTAGGCAGCTAATCCGAGAACCCACTAGGGATGAGGCAGTGGTGGACCTAGTGCTTACAAACAGAGACAGCACTGCAGACGTCACAGTGGACAGTCCTCTAGGTACCAGTGATCTCCATACAGCATGGCTTAACATTAAGGCAAGAGCAGAGGCAAACCACACAAGGATGAGGGTCATGGACTTGAGGAAAGAGGATTTTAAGGAAATGGGTGACTGCCTCAGAATCTGCCTAGTAAGATGGAAATACCAGAGAGGGGTAGAGGAACAGTGGGGAAAAATAAGGGAGGGCGTGAAGGAAGTGAGTAAAATGAAGACCGTTATAGCACTCTAAGGAAGTGGTCACAGTGGTGAAGGAAAAAAGGGTGTCATTCAGAAGGTATAAGAAAACACTGAGTGAGGAAGACAGAGAGGTGTATGAGCTAAAACAGGGGGACGCAGGTAAGGCTGTGAGAGGAGCAAAGGCACAGACAGAGGAAAGGATAGCCAATGAGGTAGCTGAAGAAAATTAAACTTTTTTCAGGTGCACAGGTGAGAAGAGAAAGCAAAGGGTGGGATAGTGAGGATAACAACAAGGGAGGTGGAGTTTTCTTTACTTTTGTTACACGTGTTAAGGTTCAGTGCAGGAAGAGTTTAAACCCACATAGGCCGAATACTGTTTTCTGTGTTTGCTCTTCTGCACAGCTGACGTGTTGTGGGGCTGATTGTTTTCAGAGCACAAGTCACCAGGCTCTTTTGGGGCTGGGGAGGTTTACCTGTGTCTGACTTGGATGTTTGGATTTTTCTCTGTTTGATTAGCAGGGTATTTTCTCTGTCAAATTGGTTTGAAGCAGTATTACAAATTGTCGTGTATGGCATCTTGCTGACAGGAAGGCACTCATCGCATCGGTAGGTCAGAGCGTTTAGCGGATTGTTTTGTGAGGGCACAATTTAGGCCCAACCTCCCACCCTCACCCCACCCACCCTGGAAATAGTTAATTTATACCTGGGGTTCTGACATTTCTCAAGAAGGCAAGGTACATATCACTGTCATATCCTGTCTAGCACACTACACTGACAATATAAGCATACACATTATATTTCTATATAACGCACCAATCATACACACACAAAAAAAAAAAAAACTAAACAGGTAGACAGTTATGTGGGGAGTAGTACAATGTAATGGCTGTGGGGCAGCAGTCTTCCGGGAGTCTTTCTGGAGGCTGAGATGCTGCCCTGTTTGCAGACAACTATCTGCCCTGAGGGAGGAAGTTGCCAGTCTTCAGGCCGCACTGGACAGCGGCAAGGGAACCTCCCCCATCCAGGGAGCACCAGAGCCACCACCACTACCTCAGAGGTTGCGAAGAAAGCACAGCAGTTGGACCACAGTGGGCTCAGGGAGGGTAAGGGTGGTGGAACAGAGGCACACCCAGTCAGTTGTTCCACTCCACAATCCATACACCATTCTGGGGGAGCATAGTTCCCCTATGGATGCACCCGCAGAGGAGACTAAGGAGGGTGCAGACAACTGTCACAAGGGAGGCCCTCAGGAAGGAGGCAGAGGGCACCACAGGGAAAGAAAGCAGCTCCTGGTGGGGGACTCAATTATTAGGGGGATAGAACTGGGGGGAGCAGGGAAAACTGAAGTAAGGTGCCTGCCTGGTGCCATGGCTTGGAGGGACAGGAAGCGCATCCTTAGGATCACGAGAACAGTTGCACGGGAGTCTGAGCTGGACGTCATTGTCCACCTAGGGACAAATGACTTAGCTCATCATGAGATTAGAGCAGTGCAGAAGGACTTTGTAGAGTTGGGGAGGAGCTTAAGACAAGCAGCACACACAGTATCCTTCTCAGAGGTGCTGCCTGTCAGTGGCATGGGTGAGGCGAGGGTACTTTGCACCATGCAGTTTAACAAATGGTTGAAAAAATGGTGTGGAGCACAGGGGTTTGGCTTCATTGGGGACTGGGGTTCCACCTGGAGGGACACCAGCCTATACTGGCAGGATGGTCTGCAACTGTCCAGGAAGGGAACAAGTCTTTTGGGCAATCGGTTTAAATGCTTCATTGGCAAGCCTTTAAACTAGTCAAGGGGAGGCACTGATAAGCAGCAGGAAAATCCCAGCCTCCCCTACAAAACAGGGTACTAAATGAGAAAAGACCGAGGTAGAAAGGTCAGTGGGGATGCCGCTACAGAAGGTAAAGCCATCAAAAATGGAGAGCAATGAGTACCAATGCCCGTAGTCTGGGTAACAAGCTTCCTGAATTAGTGGCCTTGATGGAGGAGGAAGATCTGGATATCGTGGCAGTCACAGAAACATGGTACACACAGAACCATGACTGGGACGAAACATACCAGGATACACTATCTACAGGAGGGACAGGGAGGATAAAAGAGGAGGAGGAGTAGCTCTCTACATAAGAGAAGAAATCAAAGCAACAGAACAAAAGGGTAAACAGGAGGGAGGAGAAGAAGCACTGTGGGTCAATTTGGAGGCAGGCAATGGCACCACAATCCGCACAGGGGTTGTATACAGACCCCCCTCTCAGGGGGAGGAAATGGACAAGGAAATGATAGAAAGTATACTTAGAATGGCAGATAAAGGGGAGATATTGCTGATGGGTGATCTGAATATGCCAGATGTTAACTGGAGTGCAGTTGCAGCAGCCACTTCTAAGAGTGGGGTTATTCTAGATGCCCTACAGGGGGCATGCCTTAGACAACTAGTACTGGAGTCCACTCGAGAGGGAGCAATCTTAGATCTGGTTCTCTCAAATGGAGATGAAGAGAGGATCACAGACGTAGAAGTGGGTAGCCATCTGGGAACTAGCGACCATCGAACAGTATGGTTCACAATAAACACAGCAATAGAGTCAAGCCATACAAAGACACAGGTACTGGATTTTAGGAAGGCTGACTTTGCCAAAATGGGTGAGTGCCTAAGGAATGCACTAGCAAATGGGCAGGAAAAAGGGGTGGAAGAACAATGGGGAATAATAACTACCATCACAGAGGTAACAAGCCTTTGTGTAAAGCAAATAAACAAAATGAAATGAGGTAAGAAACCACTATGGTTCTCAAAGGAAGTGGCAGTGAAGGTTCAAGAGAAAAGAAAGCATTCATGAAGTACAAGGAATCACAGAAGGAACAGGACAGAGAACTGTATCAGTTAAAGCAAAGGAAGCTGGAAAGGCAGTCAGAACAGCAAAGGCCCAAACCGAGGAAAAGATAGCCAACTCAGTTAAGAAGGGGGATAAAACCTTTTATAGGTACATCAGGGAGCGAAGGAAGACCAAGGGAGGGATAGTGAGGCTTAATAAAGGGGAGGGTGAAAGGGCAGAGATACTAAACAAATATTTTTGCTCAGTATTTACAAAGGAAGAGGGGGAGGTACCCAAAACAAACAGTAGAAACACTCTGGATACAGAAGTTGATACCAGCCCATTTACAGAAGAAAGGGTTCTGAAAGAGCTCTTTAAACTGAAGGTGGACAAAGCAATGGGGCCTGATGGGATTCATCCCAGAATTCTAAAAGAACTAAGGGTAGAACTAGTGACACCACTGACTACCCCCTAACAAATCATGGGAGGATGGGGTGGTACCTGAGGACTGGAGGAGGGCAGATGTGATCTCCTTCACAAAAGTGGGAGCAAGGCAGAAGCAGAAACCACAGACCTGTTAGTTTAACCTCAGTGGTAGGGAAAATGATGGAATCACTTGAAGGAAAGAACTGTTGAGTATCTAGAGGCCAGAGGGGCACAGGACCCAAGGCAGCATGGATTCACAGCGGGAAGGTCATGCCAGACAAATCTGATAGATTTGACTGGGTGACCAAAGTAGTTGATCAGGGAGGGGCTGTGGACATGGCCTACCTACACTTTAGCAAGACATTTGACACAGTCCCAACAAAAGATTAATATACAAGTTAACCAGCCTGGGAGTGGGTCCCAAGATGACAGCCTGGGTAAAGAATTGGCTGGAGAATAGGACACAGAGAGTAATAGTAAATGGAGTCCACTCTGAAAAAGGGGGTTAGTAGTGGGGTACCCCAGGGTTCAGTATTAGGACCGGTCCTCTTCAATGTCTTTATAAGTGACATTGCAGAGGGACTGGAAGGAAAAGTATGTCTCTTTGCAGATGACACAAAGATCTGCAACAGAGTTGATGCACAAGGTGGGGTGGAAAGGATGAGAAAGGACTTGGCAAGGTTAGAGGAATGGTCAAATGTATGGCAGCTTAGATTCAATGCTAAGAAGTGCAAGGTAATGCACCTGGGAAACAAAAACCCATGGGAAGAGTACACAATGGGGGTGAGATACTAACAACAACAAAATGGAAAGGGACCTGGGGTAGTCATATCAGATGACCTAAAGGTGGGCAAGCAATGTGAGAGGGCAGCAAGGAGGGCTGGGGAATACTGGGATGCATAGGGAGGCATCACCAGTAAAAAACAAAGAAGTTATTATCCCTCTGTACAGACAGCTGGTGAGACCACATTTGAGTACTGCGTGCAGTTCTGGAGACCCAATCTCCCAAAGACATAGACAGGATGGAAGCTGTCCAGAGAAGGACAACTAAAATGGTGCAGGGTCTGCACCGGAAGACATATGAAGAGAGACTTAAGGAGCTTAATATGTATAGCCTCGAGGAAAGGAGGGAGAGGGGGGACATGATTAAAAAAAAAAAAAAAAAGTTTCTATTTAGTTGTTTAACCAGGTATAGCACACTAAGCTGAAAGCTTTTTTACAGGAGCGACCTGGGAGCACAAGGAGGTTAAGTGACTTGCTCAGGGTCACACAGTATGCAAGTGGAAGCTGTAGGATTCAAACCCAGGTCAGGTCTGCTGGATGTCACCAAATTTGCAGCTCAGAGCCTTAGACCACTGCGCTATACTGCCTCCTTACTTTCAAGTACCTCAAGGGAATCAACAAAGTCCAAGAGGGTAGCATCTTTCAAAAAAAGAGGTGTGCAAGAACAAGGAGGCACAATTTGAAGATAGAAGGGGGGCGGCTCAGAGGTAATTTAAGAAAGTATTTTTTCACAGAGAGGGTTGTGGATGTATGGAACGGCCTTCCAGAGGAGGTTGTGGAGTCAAAAACAGTGGTGGAATTCAAGCATGCATGGGACAGTCATAAGGCAATTCTAGGGGGTTGGGGTAGGAAGAAGTAGGCTGCTGGTTAACTAGGATCTGCAGCTTATCCATCAGGTAGGGAAATGGGCAGACTGGGTGGGCCAAGCGGACCTTATCTGCCGTCAAATTCTAT
This sequence comes from Neoceratodus forsteri, assembly GCA_016271365.2. Lineage (NCBI taxonomy): Eukaryota > Metazoa > Chordata > Ceratodontiformes > Ceratodontidae > Neoceratodus > Neoceratodus forsteri. Next base: position 148,851,071 of record CM028131.1, on the reverse strand, counting down.
GTTTCTACGGAGAATGGCAGATGGAGAGTCCGCAGAAGATGACCAAGGAAAAGTAGACATCATGAACAGACACTTCTGCTCAGTTTTCACAGTGGAGGTGGTGGGAATGGATCACCAGTTATCAGCAGGAACAAATGGGGAGAGGAAGAGAGTCCTAAATGGACTTGCAGCTCTGAAAGAAGATAAAGCTATGGGACTGGATGGGATACACTAAGGTACTGAAAGAACTCAGGGAGGTGCTGACTGCCCACTGATGGCATTATTCAATGGCTCACTGGAATCAGGCATAGTTCCAGAGGACTGGAGGAGATCAGACCTGGTCCCTCTACATAAGGGTCACAGCAGAGAAGGGCTACTAACTGTACACAAGTGAGCTTCACCTCAGTGGTGGAGAAATTAATGTAAACATTGTTAAAGGAAAGGTCGGTTGAGTGTCTTGAATCCAATGGGCTGCAAGACCAAAGAAAGCATGGATTCACGGGGGTGAAATCATGCCAAACAAATTTGGTGGAGTTTTTCGACTGGGTGACCAGGGAAATATATCAGAGGAGGGCAGTGGACGTGGTCTATCTGGACTTTAGCAACTCCTTCAACACTGTGCCACACAGGAGACTGATCTGGGATACAAAGTGCTGAACTGGGCTAGAAACTGGTTAAAGGGTAGACAATACAGGGTGGTGGTTAATGGCACTCACTCTAATAATGGGAGCGTGACCAGCGGGGTGCTGCTGGGCTCAGTACTGGGACTGATTATCTTCAGTGCCTTCATAAGTGACATTGCAAATGAACTGGAAGGGAAGATGGTACCAAGACCTGTAGTAAGGTGGACAATTAGGAAGGGGTGGAAAGATGCAGCGGGATCTTGAGAAACTCTAGGAGTCGTCAAGAGCACAGCAGTTGAGGTTCAATGCCAGAAAGTGCAAAATCATACACCTGGGGGCACAGGAACCCAAGAACTGAATATAGGAGGGGGAGGAAGTAATGTCAGTCACTTAGCGGGACTGGGACCTTGGGGTTATCATATTTGATGACCTCAAAGTGGCAGGGCAGTGTAACAAAGCGGTGGGTAGGGCCAGTGGGATGCAGGGGATGCATACGGAAAGGCATCTCCAGCAGGAGAAGAGAGGTGGTAATGCCACTATATTGCTTGCTGATGAGACCCCACCTGGAGTATCGTGTCCAGTTCTGGAAGCAGCACCTCAGAAAGAACATAGACACAGTGGAGGCAGTCCAGAGGAGGGCAGTTACAATGGTGCAGGGGTTGCACCAAAAGTCCAATAAGGAGACTGAGGGACCCCAACATGTACACCCCGGAAGATGGGAGAGCGAGTAGGGACATAATGACCTACAAGTACCTCACTGGGGTGAACGGAGACAGAAAGGAGTCTCTTTCAGATGAAAAGAGCACCAGGACCAGAAAGCATGCAACAAAGCTTTGGGGGCAGAGTTTAGGAGGATGTGAGTGAGCACTACTTCACTTACAGAGTGGTGGATGCCTGGAATAGATGTCCAGCCTAAATTGTGGAAGTAAAAACAGTAGAAGGCTTCAAGCATGTGTGGGAAAGACAAAGAGAATATCAGAAAATGGGCAGGGAGGACAGAGGAGTGCTAGAGACCAGTTTGGGTCTGTGGAGACAGATCAATCAGGGACAATCTGGGCAGACTGGGTGGGCCAAACAGTCCTTTTCTGATGACAAACTGTGTTTATAAAAATTACAAATAAATGAAAAAAAATAACTCCATATCCCAAAGTGCTGTACAACCCAAGAACAGATGCACCAGCCATTAGATCAGAACAAGGTCAAGGGAGACGGAAGGAAGTTAAAGAAAGCTAAGGAAAAGGTGGTTAAAAAAACAGGGAGCTTACAGGATTTGTTCAAGATCACCCCAAGTGGCAGTAATGAGATTCAAACCTGGGTTTCTAGGTTCACTGCTCTGCACTGTAAGCACTAAGTCGCACTGCCACTAGCAAAAAGACAAAAACATAACTGTGAAACGGAATCCTCAGCCTTGTTCTACTACTGTTCACTAAGATCAGCTGCTCGGTGTTGCCACCATAGGGGCCGACTCCATGGGTGCTTGGGTGCTCTAGCACCCACAAAGTTGACATAAGCACCCTCAACATTTTGAGCGCAGTCTACAACAAAGGATTATTAGGGAACCTGGTCACAGGAAAAATACTACCTACTGGAAGTGAGCACCCGCAAAGATTCCTAAAAGCCGGCATTCCTGGTTGCCACGCCACAGAAAGTGTGCATGTGAATAGGTGGTGTGAGATGGAGTAAGCCTGTCTTCCCAACAGCAGTAATCAGAAATACTGTTGTCCCCTAAAAATGCATCCAGCCTGGCCCTGAGTATTCTGTACCGCAAAAGAAAGATTCTTGCACTTGTTATGCCATGAAGTAAGAGCCATACCAATGATTTCCTCAGGCAATGTGCACAAAAATCTGTAGCAGCAGCAACACCAGGTATGCCTAAAATAATATTGCATCTTACCCGTGCTTAATCCTTTGACTGTCACCCAAAGCCCCAGAAGAAAGTTTTCTTTTTCCATATAGCTTTCCACCTTATGGTATGTAGGCTGGCTTATCTGCCCACCATCCACCCACAACTGCCTGCCATCTCCCACAGGAAATGAAAGTTACGTACTTACTATAACTGTTGATTCAGAATATCTTAACCATTGATTCCCACTTATGGGTCTGGGGCCGGAGGCACTAGGATCTCACAGGAGCAAAATATCTAAGAGTAAACCAACCACAGCTACTGAGTACAGTGCCTACGCACCCCACATGGTGCCATGCACCAGAGTTTCATGCTACTAGACTGACAGGAGATGGAAAGTACATTTTTTTTTAAATCTTTTTATTAAAAGTTTTGAAGTACATCAAAAGTATCAAACATCAGCTATTTTCAAAAGAGATCATACATATAGCACTTGTAAATATTATAATTAACAAGATATGCCAGCCCGCCGGCACAGTGGCTAGATTTCGTGCGCATGCGACCGGGTTCAGAAGCGGACCAGGAGTCGGAGAGTCTGCTGGGGACTGCTCTCCTCTCTAGGGGGAGGGAAGAGTGTCCAGTGCATCACAGACCAGTAGCAGAGGCTGGGGTACCACCGCCAGTCCATTCGAGGGGGGGGGCAGACACTGGACATCATTGCATGTCACCAACAAGGATCAAAACCACTTGGAAAAAGCGAACCCAGTATGACAACCCGCCCACTGCACTGTCCTCTGCCTCCGGCGTCCACGGAGAGGAGCTCTGTGATTTGCCCACAGTGTCTTTTGGCTTGCTTGATAGAGAGGGAGACAAGCCTTGGCTTGGGGGCGACAGTGCAGACAGTCCAAACTCAAGGGGAGCGGAACAAAAATATATTAATAAGATGCAACAAAACAACATACAGTTACAAGTACCTCACACCATTAAGCTGATACTCTCAATGAACAGCGTTATAAATACAACCAACCAACAACAGTTAACCCAAACTGGATACTGAACTGGACACCATCATACCCCAGCCCACAAATACAGCAGACACCAGCAACTCTGTGTTAAATTCCAGGACTGCCAGAAAAAGACATGCATCATCCCAGAAGGAGCTAAGCCCACCTTGTAAGGGGAGAGAAGGGGGACCAGCAGCCACTGGACTCCATGGATCAAATATTCTGCCATGGACTGTCCTCGACCCCTAAGCCAGCCTTAGTATAATCAGTTCAGCAGTGGAGAGGGAGTTCATGTAGTGACCCCCACTGCTGAGTGAACCTGTCCGCCCAGCCCTTCAGGTTGCAAGTCAAGCGTTCCAACTGAAGCATGTTAAAAAGCAGGTCTCTCCACACTGATATCACTGGACGAGCATGGGATACAGAGGTATCCTGTATGCATCTAATAGTGGTAATAAGCATTATTCTAAATGCCCTAAGATAAAATTCCCAATCTTCTTTCCTCATAGTTTCCACCCCTAGCAACATGGCCCAAGGCTCCACAACCACCCTAATCTCCATTATCTGTACAATGCATCGAGTGACCTCCGCCCGGAATGGCTGAAGCTCACAACCGTGCCAGAAGCAGTGTAAACAGGTGCCCCTCTCCACTCCACATCTCCCACACTGCAGAGAAACCCCTGGATTTAATTTATGGGCCACTGCTTGTGGCATATACAATCGATGCAGGAATTTATATTGGACTTCTTTATACTGATTGCACATCTTTAGCCCCATTTGATATTCGGATAAGTTTCTCCAGGCCTTTTCCAGAATAACACATCCCAGGTCTGGTTCCTACTGATCTTTAGCCTTCATGGATTGGTCGGGCCAGACCTACTGAAGCATATGACATATCCTTGCAAGGACTACACCTGGGGAGATTCGCGCCTGCAAAACAGTACTCTCCAAATCATGGAGTGCAGATTCCCATGGGCAGAGTCGACCCACTCCCCATATCCAATTTTGGAACTGGAAAACCCTGAAGAGGTGCAAGTGTGGGATCCTCAGCCTGTCCGCCATTTCTTGAAATTACTTAAGCTCCTGCAAGCTGAACAGATCCCCCAGACACTGTATACCCCCTTGCTCCCACGCCCAAAAGTCAGGGTTCTACAATCCAGGGAGGAACTCCAGATTAGAGCAGACTGGCGCCAACAGGGTCCCTTCGACTCGTGTCCCCCATCAGTCTACACATTTTCTCCCAAGCCTCCAGCAGAGTGTCAACCAACGGGTTCTGATATCCACTCAACCTATATGCCCGCAGACCCCCAGGACTGAGGTAAGTAGTAATTCTATGTTCCCTCTCCACTTGGTCCAGAGAGGACCATGGATAGTGATCTTAAAGGCAGCAGCCCTGAAGCATATGGCTCTGGCAGAAAAGCAAGAAGGAGATGCCCAGAATTGGGACCCCCTTGTAACTGAAATGGCACAATGTGCCAAAATAGGAATGAAACGCATGGATTCCCTGATGCTACCAAACAGAGGACTGACTGAAAACAGTCAATTAAATATGTCCCTCTTTTCTCAGAGAAAAAAAAACAGGATCCCAGGTGCATGTGGCATTGTAGGACTTAACAGCCCAAAGGAGTCAAGGTGTGCTCACCTCCCAGGCACACCCAAGGGTAGTGGGCTAACAGCCCAGCTGGCATAAAGGAAAAAAAGGAGCAAACTGACCAAAGATATTCTGACAGAAGAAAAAAGTCAGAGAAAATGACCTGCTTCTCCTGCAACTAGAGGGACGTACCATGCATAAGAGCTAGTGTACTTGATCCAACACAGTGCACAGCAGCTCCCACAGAAAGTGGAACTGTCAAGTGGAGTTAGACTGGATAGTGCCCAAGGACTACCATATGTAAGTCAAGTACAAAACTTTCGCTACTTTTGAAACAGGAGTTGGCTCGCCTTGAGGTTAACAGATACCATCAGCTCTTTGCGTGAGGAAGAACACCAGAGGAAAGGGGCTCCAGGCCTTACAGGTCCGGCAAGACCCAAGACTGGTCAGGGCCAAGTGGGGGCTCCTTTGGCACATGAGCAGGAGGGTTCACAGACAGTTCCCACCTGACAAAGGTGCCAGTCTTGAGAGATAAAGCCATGTCATCTGCCTGATGCAGACTGCAGTTAGTGCTAACCCGGAGGCCACCTCTTTGGCATCATACAATGCCCTCAACTGGTACCAAGCTACCTCCAGGCCCTGAGAAGAAAAATCAATGGCCTGCCTAACTTGATCCGAGACAGTGCAGCTAAGAGCGGGCTTAGCTGCAGCCACAGGCGATGGTTGAGGGTGTCACTGTGCCTGGTGTGCAGAGGTGCACATGAGGGTGCGTGCCAAGGTGAAAGCCTTCCTGCCAAGGGCATCTGTCTGAGCAGAATCTGCCTCTGGAGGTTGGTCATGCAGAGGTGCCAAGGCTCCGTCCAGGCATCTCCACCAAGAATCTTGGGTACAGTTCATACTCAGCAGCCAAAGGCAGGTAGATTGATGACTCACTGTCCTCTGAGGAGGACACTGGTGGAGAAGAGGTGCTGTCTTCGGGGATTGTTGGTGCCAGGAAAAAGGGCCTGAACTTGGCCCTGTAAGACTTCCTGTGAAAAATCTTTAAGACATCAACAAATTCACTGTGTTGCTCCTATGTTAGCGGCCCCTCAGGACCTATGATAGAGGGCAATGTCACCAGAAGTGGTAAGGCCCTGCTAGTGGAAGACGAGAATTATGGTTTTGAGGGTCTCAACCTGCGCTGTGAAACTGTGCAGGTAGCCTTGCCTGAAAGGAGGGCCCGACAGTGCCAGAGATGCCTGAAGGGTGTTCTATGCCCAAGGAGTGACCAGATTGGTGCCCATTCGGGGGAGGGCCAACAGGTGAGAAGAGTGAAGCCATATATTCCTTGTGGGGAGGCCCCGGTCTTCACTGGTGATAAGTCATCCAGCGGCTCCAGGGGAGAACTCAGATTCCGGACTGCCATCCAACCCAGAGTCTGTGCCACCTCTGGCACTGGACTCAGGGGTCGATGAGAACCTCAGAAATGGGTTCATCCCTGTCTTTGCTGTTGGCTTCGCCCAAGGTAAAAAAAAAAAAAAAGCGATGTGGGCCGTTTGCGCTGGGGTGGGCTTCCAGCATGGCAGAAGGATGGCTGGGGGGGTGCCGGAGCCACGGATTAGTACCCCGCCGGCAGACGACGGGGACGGGACATTTGCCACGCTGGGGTGGGCCCAGCGTGGCAGAAGGATGGCTGGGGAGCTGGAGCCGATAGGGATTGGGCACCCCATCAGCAGACGACATCGGACGCTGGGCTGCTGGGGGTGGGCTCCCCAGCATGGCAGCAAAGATTCTGGGGGTAGGTGGATCGCTGGTGTTGTGCATGACAGCGGTGGTTTCTTTGAAGAGAAGACCACTGCTGTCATACACAGCACCGCATCCGACTGGTGCAGGACTGCCATACCTGCTCAATGGAGCAGGGGATTGCAGAGGAGGGGTACACCTCCAAAGTGTCCCATTCTCCAAAGATGTTCCTTGTGCATGAGTGCAAGCGAACGTAAAAATGGAATGGGACTTGGGGGTAGTCATATCAGATGATCTAAAGGTTGGTAAGCAATGTGAGAAGTCAGTAAGGAGAGCCAGGGGGATACTGGGATGCACAGGAAGGGGTATCACAAGTAGAAAAAGGGAAGTGGTTATCCCTCTGTAGAGATAGTTGGAGAGACCCTATCTGGAGTACTGTGTGCAGTTTTGGAGACCTCATCTACTCAAGGACATAGACAGGATGGAAGCAGTCCAGAGGAGGGCAACTAAAATGGTGCAGGGTCTGCGTCAGAAATCATAAGAAGAGAGACTGAGAGAACTTAATATGTATAACCTTGATGAAAGGAGGGACAGGGGGGACATGATAGAAATGTTCAAGTACCTCAAAGGAATCAACAAAGTCCAGGAGGGTAGCATCTTTCAGAAAAAGAGATGTGTAAGAACAAGGGGACAGAATTTAAAGATAGAGGGGGGACGGCTCAGGGGTTATGTGAGGAAATTTATTTTTCACGGAGAGAGTGGTGGATGCACGGAACTGCCTTCCTAGGGAGGTTGTTGGGGCTAAAACACTGGGGGAATTCAAACATGCTTGGGACAGACACAAGGCAATTGTAGTGGGGGGGGTGGCAGGAAGTAGGCTGTTGGTTAACTAGAATTTGCAGCTTATCCAGTAGGTAGGGAAATGGGCAGACTGGGTGGACCAAGTGGTCCTTATCTGCCGTCAAAGTCTATGTTTCTATGTTTACCGTGCTCGTTGTCTGCTTCCGCGTCAACCCTAGAGTCAGCACAAACTCCAGTGCCGTGAACAGAGCCAGGGTTAGGGACAACACAGTCATCAGCATCTTGCTCGGTGCCGGGTCCAGGATCAACACCACGGCTGTCATCGTGTCCACTTCTGTGTTCAGCGCTGTCACCCCCCTCAGTGTCACTGGTGATACTATGGCTAGTGAACACCTCTGACTTGGCAATAGCATAACTAACGGGCCTGGAGCCAGTCTCTCTCCTGACACTATGAACTGTGTCAGAAGGTGGCCCTGTATCATCTTTGGTGCCACCTGCCCTGTCATCACCTCGAATGATGACAACAGCACTGGCAACGCCAGAAGAAGACACTAAGGTGTCCACAAATGTAGACCGAGCATATAGCTGTGGCCCTGGCACTGGGGACATCTGGTACTCAGGTCAGGCAGACTGTGGAAGGTTCTCAGTTGGTCACCCAGAAGGAGCCGACTGTCACACAGATTCAACATCAGGGCCTCGGACACTAACACAGTAAGATCGAGGAAGCCCCTGTGCTTCAGAGGAACCCAAAGTCCAAGGAAGAGGCCCAGGGGAAAGACCTAAAGACCTAACCCTGCATGCACATGTGCAAACCCTGCCTCTGAGGATGGGACTCTGATAACCTCATCCTAACAGGCAGTCGGTGGGTCTATAGATTGCGGCAGTCCACTGGGAAGCAGATATCGCACGCATCCATCTCGTACTCTGGTCCAAGGCAGACCATGCAGGACTGATGCTGGTCCACAGCAGCCAGCGGCAACACAGAAAAATATGGTGACAAGTTTAATTGAGATGTTGTTGCACCCACAGTGTGCATTCAACAGTGGGAAGAACAGAACTGAGGGAGCCGGCAACTGTTATTAACTGTCGCACAACACCACATGGGGGTGGGCAGACATCCTGCTCTGTGGCCATGGCCAGCTCCCTCCTAGCAAATTTTTTGCTACAGCAGGGTCCTATTGCCTCTGGTCCCAGATCCATAAGCAGAAATCAATGGTGAAGACAGATTCCTGGAAGAGCTAACCCGACCACAGGTCCCCCACAACTTGCCTTGCTCACGAAGAGTGAGCGCCGTCCTCCCCGACAATACATAATCCAGACTGGCAGTCAGCAGATCCCGCGAGATGGTGCAGGTCAGAGAGGAGCACCTAGGGCTTCATGAGCCCACTTAACCTTTTTCCTTGTTCTGGGCTCCACCCATCCCCACCATGAACAGGGAGTAGTGCGTGCCACATGGAAGCGCACACACACACACACACACACACACACACACACACACACACACACACTATGCCAAACCAGCAACCCTGTCCTTACATGCCGCCCCAGCCTGCACTTCCACCAGGCCTTCATCTGATGGTAGTCAATGGAGGAGCTGACAAGCCTCCCCCACACCCCCTTGGGAGAGGAGAGCAGTCCAGTGAACACTCTACCCCCCCCCCTTGCTGGCAACCCATGTCCACTCACAAACCCAGGTCACCGGTAGTGCTACCATGGTGCCGCTGGGCTGGCCTAAGAACTTTTTTTTGTAAACAAAAAATGTGTCTTGAATTTTACTCAAGGCAACATGTTATAAATCCTGACATTAGCTTTCACTAACCTGGATTGCTTATTTCTAAACATTCTAGACACTCATCATAACCATAAGAGATACCACAACTGAACATACAAACATACAGATCAGTGTTGTTCCTGCCACTTCACAGCGCTGCAGCAGGACTAGAAGCACTCAAAAGTTGACGACTACGGAATCAAACCTCAGCACTAAGCCAAGACCTGCAGGGAAGGTACTTCTGCTGTCCATAAGAACTTGAAACTGAACACACCTTAAGAATGACAGTCCAGGACGACAGGAGTGGAGACCAGCAGGGAGTGTTACTGGCATCAGCTCGGACACTCTCCTCCCTAGGTGGGAGGGTGCAGTCTGCGTTGCTACTTGGGAAGCTTCTGGCGGTCCCCTGCGAAAGGTGGTGTGGGTGACCACGCTCCACCATGCATCCTTCCAAGGACGTTGCAAACGCGCGGCTGCAATGGCGGCGGGGAGGGGTGGGTAAGGGAGAAAACAAAAAGTGCCCTTCAGCCAACAAAAGGACAGCTGCCTGGTTCCCCTCCTGCCATGCAGCCCTAGCAGCCAATCTTCTCAGCTGATCCCCTATTGTGCACCTGGAACGATTTAAGAACCCACCTCCCCCTCCCACGGGCCCGGGAGGAGGGCCCCATCCCCGAGGAAGGATACGCTGGTCACCCATGGAATTCGGCTACAGTGGGAGACAGAGGTGATGGACGGAGGGGCGGCGACTTGGTGAGGCAGGGGCTACCATTGGCGGTTCGAAGGAGGCCAGCCAGGGGGGCTTGGGGCACAGCAAAACGGAAAAAAAAAAAAATGACGGTCTGCTAGAGGACAAAGTGTCGCAGAATTAAGGTGCTTACATTCCTGGAACTTGCAAGGGCACTGCACGCCCAACCAAGTGCAGAAACACAGGCAGCAGACCAAGGAGCAGCACTGGCGGCAGCTGTGACGATCAGGGGGAGGGATGCAGCCGTGGCATCCCTGACTGATGTGGAGGACAGGAGAAACAGGAAAAATGGGGAGGGAGGGATCGAAGGTAATGTTCTATTCAAACTCGACAAGCTATAATAAAACACAAACCATGAAAACATTAGGCCCATTTTCATAGCCATGCTGGAAACCAAGGTTTGATCTTTTACTCAAAGTTCCCTCCTCAGGCAATCAGAATTCAATTGTTTCAGAAGTGATGCATTCTAGCAGCGTGGAGGGTATGGCAAAATTACCACATGCAATAGGATTCCCTCTGGTGGTTTCTAGTGACCTTGATGAGCAGCATGGAGATGTTCACACACTGGTCAGCAGAGGCCAGAGGGCAACGCACACAGTGGCAGGTCAGATGTCGCTGAGATGGGGACAAGGGAAATCAGGGGAGTCGAGCTCATAAATGGTTAGGGAAACCCTGATTCCTTCCACCCCATCTGACATGAAATACTGTAATTAGATGCTGCTTGGTGCCTCCTATAGCACATGCGCCCCCTTGGCCAGAATAAAGCAGGAGTCCAACCCAAATAGAACTACAAGACAAAGAGAATGAAGGGGGAAAACAAGTGGCAAACTATTGGAAGATTAAAAGTCGCTCAGTAGGGGACCACCCTGATAGCAAAGACGCGCTGCTGTGCTGACAACACAGGTTCGGAAGAAAGCCTTGATGTCACGTTGGGAGGCAGGCCAAGGCCAAGACAGCTGCCGACTGGCAACGAATCTCAGCCGGGGAAGGTACTGCCACAACAGAGACCCCTATGGCTGAGTCAGAAGTGTTCCATCCTGGAGAGAGAAAAAGCTAGCTGAAAGAAAAAAAAAGTTCAGCAAGTTGCAGAATGGGGATTTGCTTTAAACCATGGACTGTCACTTGTGAACACTGGATTCAACAGCTGATCTGAGCAATTTTAAGGAAACTGTATGACGAACAATGGCTATTTACATACTGTGATTAAAGAAATGTCTTTTTAAACATTCTTTGTTGTTCCACTGTTCCCCCCTGGACCAAGACTGACACCTATTTCTATTCCCATAAGCCTCACCCAACAGTGGAGCTCCTCAGCTTCATCCTGTCAGTCCAGTCCACATTTCAACCCAGTCCCCTCGACAGCATATTTCAGCACCCACCTCCACCACCATGGTGGGCCCTAATGCAGGATTCAATATCCCCGGGGAATTCTCCAGACTACGGAAGCAGAGCTTGACATGGGGCTGAGCTGACAAGAGACATGAGATAGCCGGCAGGATACTCTGGAGACCTCATGAAGCGTGGTAGTGGGACACACTTAATCCTACCAGACATCTACTGTTCTCTGATGAGATCCCACCCTCCTCTTTCTATGGGGCATGGCATGCAGTGCTGCTATGGATCTGTTATCCTTTAAAGGGATGCTAGGAAATCAGCCTCTCCCTTTCCTTTCCACACAGCTTCCTCCCTACAAAAGTAGGCAGAGAACAGTCACGCAGCAGAAACATTCCCTCCCTCCCTCCCAGAGGTCAGAGGAATCCAGGACAGACGCCTATCCCTGCCTTTACCTGCCGGCTGCCAGTATCTCAGGTTTACAATGAGATCCCTGTATCTGTCATTAATGCCTCACCTGTACTCAACCCCAGAACTCTGGACCTAGAACCCCAAGTCTCAATACACTGACTTCTCGTTTAACCTACCTGTACTCTACTCAAAGGCTAAAGCAACTCTTCATGGCTTGTAAAGTAGTTTGGAGAACCGGGTGTATGAAAGGCACTGCATAAAACCAAATTCTTTCCTTCCTTCTTTCCTATTGTTAATTATCCAGTAAATTTCCCACTGTCACAGTGAAACAAAAGATTCCAGCTGTGAATTGTGCCACAGCTACTGGCTTACCGCTTGACCTTGGGCAACCACTTGGCCTCCGTGAATTTCTGCCTCTCCCAGCTGTAAAATGTGGTGATAAAATGGCACTGGAAAATCCACTAACATGATTTGCTAAAACTTATCACATGAACATATATCATAAGCTTTAAGGAGCTGCTGACACCACGGGGCTCTGAAAAACTATAACATTAAGACAAAATTCGACTTGTATTTCATTCACCTTCTACTGATTTCTCCTCTCTCTGGGCCCTGCGTTCCCAACCATCCATAATTTTTCAAAGACTGCAACTGTATCCCTTCTTTTTCTCGAGCCCTACGCTCCTCTCGCTCCATACTTCTCTGTGTATTTGTATGTGGGAGTGCAGGGCCCACATGTAATCGATAAGACCTGCACTTCTAGCACTCCATAATGGTATTCATATTTGCATCTGGGAGCGCACAGTGTCATCCATCCATAATGTCCGAGATACTGCAATCGTATCCCTATTTGTGTGCTCCCATCAGTCCTTAATAGTATCCATATTGCTGTCCTACAGAAAGCACAGGAAAATGTGAAACCTGCGTAACTAGACACTAAATTAATATATTTTCACGAAACCAGTAAAAGGCACATCGGTGAGGCAAGTCATCTGTACCCTGGAAATTTCAGAAGAACACTGCAAACCATTTCTTCACAGTGGAGTGACAAAAACAACTCTGCACACCTCCCATTACAATGCTATCCTATGGGAAACTAAGCAAACCTGAACCCCGCAGAACTCCACAGCAAAGTAATATATTTTCACCAAACCAGCAAAAGGCACATCTGTGGGGCAAGCCCTTTGTACCCTTTAAATTTCAGCCCAAAAGAACAAGCCCGTTTTAATTGTGCAGTGAAAAAGAAACGGCTATCTTAAAAATCCTTTTTCGCAAATTGCAAAAAAATAATCCTTTGCCACAGTTCCTTTTTTTTTTTTTGCAATTTGCGGTAAAAGAAAATCCTTTCCCGCAAATTGCAAAAAATAATCCTTTTTCACACTTTTTCCACAATCTGTGGCAAAAAGAAAATCATTCATCACAAACTGCGGAAAAAGATCCTGTTTCATGGCACAAGTTTTCTGCAATTTGTGGAAAAGGATTTCTACGGACTAAAAAAAAATTAAAACACACATTTCTAAACAAAGTATCAAAAAACTGACTCCAGAATCCGATTCTACTGGCCATGATTAGGTAAACACAACTTCTGGTGTTTATCAAAGCCCTGTATTTTTTTGCAGTTTAACTTTTGTTTCCCTTACTAACTGCAAACAAGATGGCAGTAGCACAAAAAAAATATTCCACATTTGTGGCAAAAGATCCCGCATTTACGAAAAAGGATTCTGCATTTGCGATAAAGAATCCTTTTTCAAGCGGGACATCTAACTGGTCCCATAGGAAATAATGGGAAATTTTAAAATGTAATAACTTTGGAACGGACTCATTTTTTTTTTTTTTTTTCACCAAACCTTCAAAAGGAACATCTGTGACCCAAGAGTTCTATACCCTAAAAATTGCAGACCACAATTTCACACCTTTGTGTGCAGCAGCATGACACAGAATTTCACCAAAAATGGTAATGTTCAAATTTTTTGACAAGCCATATCTCCGCGCGAGCACACACACACACACACCTACCTGACTGGAACGAAACTTGCCACATCAAGAGAGATCGTGAGTCCCTGATGGGGCACGCAAATTTTCATGCAAATCAGTCAACCAGTTGTGTAGTTATTAAAGTTCAAAATTTGGGGTTTAACATAGAACTGGTTGTTGAACCCTAATTAATATAGGGGTGCGACCACACCCCTATATTTGTTTGCTGTTGATCTATTTACGCCCCTTGTCTCCTGACCAGGTCCCCTTCCTGCCGATCTGTCCAGACTTACCATCAGGCTTCTTCGGGACTTCCCCGTTACTCCAGCTGGTACAGATCAAGATTCCCAAGGAGAGGCCATGGTCTCAGATGCAGAGCCTGTGGTAGCCTGAAATTTATCCTGCCTGCCTCATTTCCTCTCACCCACATCACTGGCAGGAGTGCGCATGCACAAGTGACCATGCAAAGAGTGGCACCAGCAGACATCCTCCCTCCCACGCAGCTGCTCCCATCTGCACTGCCTCCTGTTATCACCCAGCTGGCAATAAAGCAAACTGACCTCCCTTGCTGGAGGAAAGCATCCTACAGAATGCTCAGTCTTCCTTAACCCAGACTGCCATCCAATGACCTAGGCCTGTTCCCAACCTCAGGTCACCAGTATCACATGCAGTGGTGCTACCACTGCGCCGATGCCCATCCTCCCAATTATTTTTAAATGACATCTGCAAGGTGGCATCTACCCTGCAGCTCATTCCTCACTCAAAGTCATAAACCTTTGGTGTGAAAGACTATTTCTGTAGGAATGTCTGCAATATCATAATCCAAGGATCAAGGCCTGCCGGCGCAGCGGTTGGATTTCCATCTGTGACGCCAGTAACCTGGGTAAAGGAACGGACTCAGGTTGCTGGAGGGCCAGCCGGGGAGAAGGAAATGAGCGCCTGATGACAGCTCGCCTTCTCGGGGGGAGGGTGGATTAGTGGCTTGGCACCTGCTGGCTCCTGGCAGAGGCTGGGAGCACAGCAGGACGTCGGCCCCAACAGACAAGGGAGTGATGGACAACGGCGTACTCCTTGACGTCAGTGGCATATCACTCTCTGGGAAGTAAAGTGGAAAAATGGCACTGGACAGCTCTGGCGACAACCCTCCAAAACCCTCACCACCGGGTTCACGGACCTCGATATGCCAGCACAGCAGCACCTCAGAATCGTTGGTTGGCCACCAGGCCATTCTCCTACGGAGGCAAGAGACCCGCCCAGTGAAGGGATACACTGGGGTCACCTGGGGCTGGCTGCAATATGGGTCGGGAGAAGCCGCGGTGGAGGAAGTTCATGAGGGGGTCCGAAAGAGTGACTGGCCAGCTGTGGGAGGAGTAAAAAATAAATAAATAAATAATCCAAGGATTATGACCTCGGGTGGAGAATAAGAAAAAAAAAAAAAAAAAAAAAAAAAGGAGCAGATGAACTCTTATAGAACAAAGAGCCAGATTTCATACAAATAAGCTCATTAAGAAATAATAGGAAAGGAGAAATACAGAACCAAAGTGAAATAAGCTGAATTTATCTAAACATTGCATTTTTCAAAGCTGCCCTGGAAGCGACAGCTGCTCTTTCAATGCACAGGCAGGTGCTGGATCTTTTGTTTTCGTGGGGGGGAATAAACTGCTTATACAGCAAGTGACTTTATAAGCACAATAACAAACTCCAGGGTGTTTTCAGAATACCCTGGGGCATGCACACAATTAGGTGTTATTGCTTACTTGAAGGACACACACACACACACACACACACACACACACACACACACACACACCACCCTGGGGAATGCACCACATTGTGTGTTACTAAGCAATAATGCATGAAACTGGGGGTGTGTTATGGTGGGATAATGTCCCGCTTCAGGTGGGCTGAAGCACAAGGCAAAGCAGAGTGCTTCCACCAGCTGAGAAAGGCCATTAATCCATTATAACGCACCCCCTGGGATGCCTTATTGCGGTTATGAAATGTGTCCTTTTTAGAAACTGGATGTATATTTTTTTTTTTTCACGTTAAGTTACTTTCAGCCAGGCTACTGTGCTGGGATAATGGCCCAGCGGAAAGTACCTCAGACAATCAGGAGCCAGCTTTCTTTCTAACCATTTCATAATGCTTACTTGAAGCAGCACACACTCACAATGCTCGGGAATGCACAACATTGTGGGTTATTGCTCACTTGAAGCAGGACACACACACACACACTGCAGAATAGTTGGACTATCCTAGGTGACCAAATTAGCAAACTTCCAAAGAAACCAATATTTTATTAGGGGGGAGGTGGCCGCGCAACACAATGACCCTGCCCAAAATCACCAACATCTGCCTACATGACACAGGAGTCAAGAAAAAGATTCTGAATACTGAAGCAGAAACTAACTCCTGGGTATGAATGCATTTATCACCATCAGGAGCTACAAGGGGCAAAACATTAGATGCATGTTTGGTGCCCTGCAAATTAAATGTTTCAACTTCCCTCCCCCACAACAGTGTAGTATATGAGCAGCAACTGATGTGGCTCCCAGGGAGGGGGCGAGCAATGGGCTGTTAACAGATCCTGAAAGAAGGGACAGGGAGATGAAAGCAGGCTCTACAGATGCTCAATTCCAGCAGCAATAATTAGCACTCGGCTCCTCCTCATTTCAGGGAAGTTCATACAGTCCCAGCAGATTTGGTTGTAGTTTCTATAGCAGACACTACTGTCCCAGCAGATGCTGGGACACTGCCCTTCACCACAGGAACTAGTGTCCCAGCAGACCCGCACCTGCTCGGATGCTTTACCTAGCACAGACACTACTATCCCACATCCATTAACCACACACACACACACACACACACACACACACACGCACACACGTGACCCAGCAGACTTCTGTTACCGCGGGCACTACATATGCGGGCACACTTTACCTAGCATGGACACTTCCCTTTACCATAATCACTCGTGTCCCAGCACATCATGTCAAGTGCTGCCACAGTAGTATATGAGGCAAGGCAAGTGGCCAGTAGATGCAGATTTGCCAAAATAGTTCCTGCAATAACCGAGCTATGCCAGCACCTGCTGGGACAGTAGTGTCTATGCAAAGGAATATCCCAGCAGAACCGGATCTGCTGGGACAGCAGTCCCTGCAGTTGAAAAGAAAAGAACTCTGCCATGGGACAGTAGTGCCTGTGGTGAAGGAAAGTCCCAGCATATGCTGGGACAGTAGTGCGACTTGTAAGGGAAGATGTCCCAGCAGATGTGAATCTGCAGAAAGTAGTTCCTGCGGTAACAACTCTGCCAGCAACTGCTGGGACACAGTGCCTGTGGTGAAGGGCTGTGTTCCAGACTCTGCTGGGACAGTAGTGCCTGCCGACAGTAATATAGTCACTACTGAGGGCTGACAGCTCGCATCCTAAGTTCTTAAAGAGCTAGTGTACTGCCTAAAACTAATAGTTTTTAAAGCAGTCAACTGTTATCTTATATATCTGAGGTACTTTATCTTTTCCCTTTGATGTTAGTAGGTGTGATGTGGGGAACAGCACTCTGCCTGGCAGCTGTCATATGTAGTTCTATCCCCCCCCACTATGCCATCAGCACTGTGACTTCAGAGTATGACATCCCACTGTACTGACTTGGCAGCTACTAAGGGGCTCTTCCCGAGTACCTGCAATGTCACAGTCAGTGAGGTCACAATGCTGATGATTGGGAGGGGGATAGAGATAAGTATGTCAGTTGCCAGGTTAACAGCTGTTCCACACATCCTGCACAATATTGTTACATAGAAAACATTCTAATGAGCAAAAGTAAAAAAAAAAAAAAAACCCGAAATAAAACGTTACAACCGACTACTTAAAATTTGTATCATTTTCCTGTCAGTTTTTGTTCCACTAGCTCTAATTACAGTCATACCATATCGGCAGTTTCTGCCTCTTATGAGAAACTGTTCCATTGAAACTGATTTTTTGGCACAAGCAAATTAACTCAAGATTCTTAGCTGGGGATAAGATGCTGCAAATCTGGAAAACTCACTGAATAGAGCTAAAGGATTAAACAGACATTGGCTTCTTTCCCCTAACACGAAAAGTACAGGAAGACTGGGTGTGGTTTGTCACAGACTACAAGAGTATGGCAGGCCAGATAGAAGCAGTAGTCAGGAAACACTGGCCCATATGAAAATCAGACACCGCACAAGAGTGATAGGGAAGGCACCACTTGGCTCTTTTTTTAAACTTTGTATTTACTCATATTTTTATAAACAAACACATTCACTGCGAGTTTCGGTACAGGATGCAAATACAGAAATATTACAAGAGGTAATACTACAAATGCTGTCGCTCTGTGATACAACACGGGGGGGTGGGGATCATGAAATGTCTCATGAAACGTCCACAATTGAACCACGAAAGGCCACTGCAGCAAGATCATAGACGGCCTGCCCAAGACTGTTATATGAATAGTTCACTGAATCAAATCCCTTCAGTACTGATGGGCCCTAGACAATGACCCGACCCTGAAGCCCATGAAAAACGAATATGAATGCTGAGAACTTTCCCTTACATATCAGCTGAGCTGATACAAATCCACAGAGGACCCCCTCCCCAAAAGAACTGCAAACAGTGATGACTGTTCTAGTAGAAAAGAAATAAACTGCTCAAACAGAGAACTTCAAAAGCAGTACAAACATAAATGGTAAATAAATTCAAGATATGCATCTTATTTCAGCCATCCAGCAATAACACAATCTGCTAACGATCTGCCTTATGGCAAGAACCCAGCTAGTCCAAAGCTGGGACAAATGCACTCATTACTTTTAACTGAACAGTGCACCCAAGTCACCCACTTTAAAAATGTAATTTAGAGGTGGATATACTGCCAGACAACAAGGCTTACCTGCTCATCTATCCTCCAATATGACCACAGCCCTCTAGAGCCACACTTAACGGTTTTAGCATCTGGAGTGAAATTAATTGTCCGCCACCTACCAAACCATGCAATCTCTGCCATTTTTACCATGCTGAGGCATGCTGGTTATAAGCTAGCAGACTGGGAGGACTTCAGAGAACAGACAGTGTATTACACGTATCATGTAAAAAAATTATAATCATTTAAAAATGACTGGAATAAGTCATATGCAGTAACAAACTTGTGCATTGATAACAACTAAATTCACATTGATTTTGCGTCGCCTAGACCCTGGCGATCTTAAACCGTGTTAGAGAGCTTAACAAGGTTTAAGATGCAGATAACATGGTCTGCAGACACACTGCAGCCCTACTTAAACCGTTATAACCGAGTTTAAACCCTGTAACTACCTAGTCTATAACCCGGTTTTAAAAACAGTGCACGCTAAACATGGTTGCACTTATCAGCGTGTACAGGCCTGCCGTGTTAATCCTTTTTTTTTTTTGCCGATCCTCCACTATGCACAGCCCTCTGATGCACAACATGGTTGCAGGCATCACTCTGCGAGGTTCCAGAGTGTGAACACAATGTGGGTTCTAAAATGCTTAAAAACCGGAATAAGGCAGCAATGTGGCTGCATTAACACTGTAACAGTTAAACTGCCCCCCCAATTCATTTTTTATACTTTTTGCCCCCGCTACCTGCGACCCGGCACCTCAGCCTGGTCACAGACCCTAACCTCCACCTCCACATTAGACCCTACCCCTCGGATACCCCCTGGCTTGCCACCCTGCACAATGGGACTAGGTCTGGTTCTGGAGGCTGATGAAGGCCAGGGCAGGCTTCATCTAGGGCAGCAGGCAGGAAGTGTTTTTTGGTGCTGTACGTGGGGGGTGGGAACACACTAACATACTAAAAGTCAGCAAAATAGGTCTGATGGTCTTTCGTGTCTGCTCGGTAGCCAGCCCTTATTGGGTGCTCGCTCCCACCCCCAGCCCCTGAAAGGGTAATCATCGGCTTCAGTTTACCCATGCACCTGTCCCACCCCCCTTGAAGCCCTCCACTGTGCCCTCCTCCACCAGACTCCCTGGCAGTGCATTCCATGGTCCCACCACCCTCTCAGTGAAGTAATGCTTTCTACGTTCTCCCCTGTAATTCCCCCCCTCCAGCTTCCATTCATGCTCCTATTCTTTAGCCTGAACATTTCTTTGGCTCTGCCCGTTTATCCCTTTCACATATTTGAACGTCCCTATCATGTCCCCCCGTCACTCCTCTCCTCCAGTGAGTACAGCGCAAGTTCTTCCTGCCTTTCCTCATAGGTCCTTTCTCTCATGCCGTGAATCATCCCGGTTGCCCTCCTCTGGACCCTCTCCAGCAGTGCTATGTCCTTCTTGTGGGGAGGTCTCCAGAACTGCACGCAGTACTCGAGATGCGGCCTGACCAAGGCATTATACAGAGGGAGGATCACCTCCCTTCTCCTGGACGCAATTCCCCTGGTTATGCAGAACAGAATCCTGTTTGCTTTTGCCACTGATCTTCTGCAGTTTTCAGTGTTATTCACTGTGATGTTTACCACCACCTCCAGGTCCCTTTCACCCATTGTGGCTTGTAGCGAGACCCCTCCCCCATGGTGTATACATGACCTGGGTTTCTGACCCCTAGATGCAGCACCCTATGCTTCCCTGGAATAAACCTCATTCCCCACCTCCTTGACCAACCCTCCAGGGTATTCAGGTCCCTCTGTACTGTCTCTCTCACTTCGTCCCCATCTACCAGTGCTCCCAGTTTTGAGTCATCTGCAAAGAGACTCATCCTACTCCTAACCCCCCCCCCCACATCGGAGACCTAGGCATTAAACAGGAGTGGCCCTAGTACCGAACCTTAGGGAACCCCACTGAAGACCTTCCTAGGGGAGGAGACTATCCCATCAACCACTACCCTCTGTGTTCACCCAGTTAGCCAATTTTCTACCCATCTAAGCAACTGTCCTCCCACCCCCATCCCCTCCAGCTTTGTTAACAACATGATATGGGGTACTGAGTCGAACGCCTTACTGAAATCCAGGTATAGGACGTCCACCGTTTTTTTGTCGGTCCAGGGTCCCCGTCACCCAGTCATAAAAATCAATAAGGTTGGTCTGACACAATCTCCCCGGGATAAAACCATACTGTTTGTCATCCACGTGACCCAACCATTGCAGCTGCCTCCCAAGCTTCTCCTTGATGATGCCCTCCATTATTTTGCCTACCACAGACGTTAGGCTGACAGGCCTGTAATTTCCCATCTCCTCCCTAAACCCCCCCTTCGTAGATAGGCACCACATGAGCCACACTCCAGTCTTGAGGCACCCATCCTGTCTGCAGAGAGGCGTTGAAGAGTGCAGCTAGTGGAGCTGCTAGCTCGTCCACCAGTTCCTTCAGTACCCTCGGATGCAGCCCATCCTGTCCCAATGCCTTATCGGTTTTTAGCGCCCGAAGGGCCTTCCTCACCCTATCCTCTGTGATTTCTCCCTCCCAATCTACCCCCTCAATTAAGCACCCGTCCCCTGCCAGGTCTGGCCCACCAGTGCCCCAGCCTCTTCCGGTCTTCTCGACTCCATCTGACCACTCCGCCCAGCTGTCTCTCCCACCCTCCCTTCAGGTTGAATGGATCCCCTTCCTCCCTCCATAAATATCAAGGCAAAGTACTCATTTAGCACCTCTGCCTGATCCCCCGCACCCTGAGCCCATCTCTCCCTAGTCTTAATCCTGGAGATCTGAGCTCTCCCTTTTCTCCTCTCCCCATGTATCTATAGAATCCGTGCAATGACGTCCAGCGTCTGTCGCACCCCTCAAACTGCCTTCAGATGTTGGTTGCTGCGGTACCCTCAGCCTCCGCTGAGGTCCATCAAGCACCACACACATGCCCTGCCCCCGGAGAAGGACAGCTGTCTCTGGGACACTCGACCCTTCTCCCTGGCCGCCCTCCGGACGACCTCTGGTCCGTTTCTGAACCCGGGTTGCTGGCAGTGCAAGCGGAAATCCAACTGCTGCGCTGATGAGCCAGTCTAAGAGTTAAAGTGCTTAAAAAAAAAAAAAAAATAGTTTAAAACCCACGTCGTAAGTGTGTATAGGGCTAAAGACTCAGAGCCCTTTAATGAGTAGAAAAGTTAATAAGATATAGTTTGTTCAATGTCTCACATCTCAATCACGTGTCGTCCTCAGTTTCCTCCACATTAGGCTGCTGTGCAAAATCTTTCAAATTGCCCCCAACTTATTGCCGGCATCTGTAAGATCATTATAAAGGAAAATCTTGCCCGCATACATGATTTTTAGTTGAGCTGGGAGTTGAAGAGCATGAGAGGACTCCAGGCTGCTTCAAACCTACTCGAACTGCATTAAAGCCACAGTGTCTCTTGCACATGGCATAGCTCAAAATCGGGGAAGCAGTGCATTACATCTCCATCTAGTATGGCCAAGAATCCTGCAGCTTTTGCTTTTAGTAGAAGAAGATCCTTCACATGAATCCTGGTGGTAGTCACTGAAAAGGTCCTGGGAAGATCCGACTCACTAGGCTTGCATTGAGGGGTTATGTGGTATGCTTGCAGCACGAGATGGTCAGATGGCTATGGAAACAGGCCAGTAATCAATTGAATGATAAAGCCAAGAGAGTCTGGTCCTTCAAGTCCCTCTGGGATAGTGATGAAATGGAGGCTTGCAGCTCAGGCCCGGTTCTCTAGATAGTCCAGGCATGTCCTCAGTAGCATGTTCACTTTCAGAGCTCCGTCGACTGCCACTTCTGATTTATTAAAAGCATCAGAGATTTCTTTCTGGACGGCTCCAAAGGTGACTTTCGTTTTGACTAATGCTGGTCGGGTGCTGAAGCCCTCCAAATTGCCAGGATTGCCATCTGTCGATTTCCCACCTGTTGCTCAGTTGGTTGAGGGTGCAGGTACTTTTACCTTGCCTCGATCGTTATAAGGATCATGTTTTAATCTCCCCATTGTGGTAATGATTTAAAAATTCACCAGCTGCTTCTAGAATATACCTGCTATCAAACTGTACAGCAAAATTCTAACAACACAAATAATCTATTTTATTGCTTTTAAGGTTTTCTTAGGTGGGAGTCTTGTGGGGAGTGTCTTTACCAGTCAGCTGCTAGCCACACCCTCCCAGTTACCTCTTAAGAAGGCACTGAATTTAGGGGAAAGGATGACAACCTGCAAATATGTGCCTGAGGGAGAGAGAGAGAGACTGAACCATACTTAAATTGGTTACCCGATGCACAGATGTGAGAAATGCTCTCTGCATCAAAACTGTCACCAGTCCGGCCCAGTGGAGTGAAGGACTGAGACGCTGGATGCCACACCTCGTGCCACGCCAGCGACCCAGTTCGGAGTGAGCTTGAGCCACCAGGGGTCCGGGGAGTGGGGGGAGAGAAGAGAAGCCAGGATTGAACAGCCGCTAGGCAGTCTCCAGGGAAGGACATGAGGTTTCCCCAACTCTTGGCTGCCACCCACTGGAGGCTATGTGGCAGTGCCAGGCCGGGGGGCAGAGAGGGCTGTCACTGGAGCTACGGGGCCAGTGTGTGCCTCCACACAAATGCTCAACCATGTTCCGGGGTCCTGGGATGAACAAGGAGAAAAATACAAATACCATGTCTCCCCCGTTGTCGTAAGGTGGGAGGGATAAGGGGGGAGCAACAGGCGAAGTCAAAAAAAAAAATGAAGATAAAAAAATAACTGTCACCAGTCAAAAGATATGTATGTAGCTGGCTATGGCAAAACAGTGTCAGAGACAGAATGTGTAGCGTACTCCTTATAGTGTCAGTGCTCTAAAGTACATATTGGGAGAACAATTGCGCCTTTACGGCAGTGTATACAGGAGCACACTGGAGACACTGAAAGCAAAAGAGAAGATACATCCACAGGTGCTAACTTTCTCGAATGCCACCAGTTAAACCCAAAGGAACTGAAATTCATCAGTATAGAGCACATAAAAAATGATGCCAGAAGTGGAAGACAGCTGAAGAAACTCCTACAGAGAGGAGGTTTCTAGATTTTCACAACTGAATCTCCAGCCCCAAGGGGTTTGAATCAAGATTGGGACCTAAAACCATTTTTATCATTATCAGTTTCAAAAAACTGAAAAAACTGATCTGAGATAATATTTCAGGTTGTATTACTTTGTACGGTATGCTGGCTCTGGCTTTCGGAGGAGCTGTTATTTATAAAAGTTTCTGCAGTCTAGTAGTAGCTTAGTTTGTAGAACTGTTCCAAGTCATGTTATGCACTCCTACGGTACCGGATATAGCAAATTATCTTAAATTAAACAACGAATGCATTGGCTGTGCACTGATATGTATGAATTCTGATAACTGTTTTTTTTTTTTTCTCCCTCTCCCCCTCTCAATTTTTCTCTTTAGAATTTCTCAGCTCCAAAAGTACACCTTAAGGAGACCAGCTAGCAGATCCCCCAAAATACCTCTGCAAAGGAATTCCTTTGGGTGATCACGATCCCGAAACTGAGGCACATGGAGATTAGCGATGAATTTTTCTTCATGCTTTTATACATAAACACCTCCCCCCCAGACACCCACACACTTGACTTCAATTCGGGCCGTCTTTGTAAACCATCCATCCCCCCATGCCCAACGGTCACTACCCAATCAATGACTTTTGCCCCTAGTTTCTATTTATATTGTGTATGAGAAACTGTTTGTAGTTTGAAATTAACAGGAAACACTGAAATTAATAAGAGACAGTTATTCACCATTGTGAGATGAAGCAGTCTTTTTGACATGGTTCTGAACTGTGAACCATGTTAACAGAGTCCCAGATAAAAGGAGTACAGACCTGTTTTACTAATCTTATTTTAAGAAACACTCTTCAGAAAATGTTTCTAATGAGTACCAGTACTCACCCAACATTTGTAAATACCCCACACTCCAAAGATTAGTACTTCATAACATAACTGGTGATTCAAAAGCAGCAGCTTTTTCCAGATTTAAGCACTCGCATGCATCCCAATTTTGTTTTACAAACTGTATTTTAAAACAGGTGAGTAAATTACTCCTAACTGCCAACATTACCTGGAGGATTGTTGGCATGTGATCAACTCTTATCCTACAAAAAAAATTTACTCCTCTCTCTCTCTCTCCACTCTGTCCAGACATCTGTATGCATCTGAATTTGGCTTTACTCACCTCACTTTCAAAATGAGGAGCACAGCACTCCTCCCGTTAAATCTCATCTGGAGCCCTCCATGTTAAATATGATGATTTTTGGTTTTGATATTTATTTTTATCCAGTGACTGTATTATCATGTTTAGGGTTTGAATCTGTGGCAGGTATAAGAGGGCTGGACTAACATCAGGAGCCCGTCACGTGACAAAGCCTTCACTGGTGAAGCACTGGGGTACATGTAGCACTTGCTCTTAGCTTACTTTATAGCACCAGAAATTATGCAAAGGATGTCGTTTCTAATGGAATAAAAATTAACTGTTTTGAGCACAAGTCATGGTCCATTTGTCGATTCTACTGAGTGCAGCTGCAACTTCAGATTGAAGACAGTAACATAACCCTGCCAGCATTTGCTGGGACGCAGCTGCCTGTGGTGAAGGGAAGGGAAGGGTCCGATAAGGTACTGTTCCAGCAGATGCAGATGTGTTGGGGACAGCAGTGTCCATTGTAATGGAACTCTGTCAACATCTGCTGGGACAGTAATGTCTGTGCTAGGTAAAGTACCTCAGCAGATGCATATCTGCTGGGACAGTGGTGCCCACGGGAACAAACTCAGCCAGCATCCACTGGGACATCAGTGTGTATGGTAAATGGAAGAGTCCAGTATTTGCTTGGACAGTAGTGTTTGTGCAACATAAACTACAACTAAATCTGCTGGAACAGTAGAGCCTGCAGTAATAGAACTCTGCCAGCATCTGCTAGGACAGGGACAGTAGTGTCTGTGCCACAGAAACCAGGGGTGTGCATATCTCATTGCCCCCCTTCCCGGGGTAAGTAAATTCCCTTGGAAGGCAAGTAAAAAAAAAAAAAAAAAAAAGAGAGCTAATTTCATTTTAATGAATAAGGCAGTGAAAATTCAGCTACAGGCATGACTGGGCAAGTCCTAAAACTTTTGATTTGAACACCCCTGCAGAAACTACAACCAAATCTGCTGGGACAGTAGTTGCAGCCTGTTTCAGACAGACAATGTCACAACTCCATCACCACCAAAAATAACCTTTCTGTAACGGAAACAGGAAGAAACAACACTACAGCTTCACCTACAGCTTCAGGCAAGAGTAGTAGAACACAGAAACTGATGGCAGGTAAAGAGCGCTAGGCCCACCCAGTCTGTCCATTTTTACAGCTGTGGGCAGAGCCTACAGCCATTTTGGGAATCAATCACATCTTACAAAAATGGCTGATCGTGGAATCTTCCACTGGACTTTTGGAAATATCCTTCCGAAAGTCCAACAGAGCTTAAAAACACTCCGCCACAATTGGCTGCCACGGAATAAAAGCCACACTATTTTGGCTGTTACTTCCGCATTCCAGGGCAAGAACTGCGCATGTGCGACTCACGCAGATGCACAGTTCCGATGGCGTCATGTTGTAAATGGCAAGATGCCATTCAATGCAACTCACGCACAGGTGTGTCGTTGCTGCCACCTTTCGGATAACACTAGTCCTGTACCCTCCCACTGCTCCTGTCCTGCCCGCTCCTTCCCAGCACCGGCAGCAAAGAACACTGTCACGCACCATCCCAGTGCTGCTGTCCTCCCTGCACCCTAGGTTCCCCATCCCAACATCAGGGTGCCCAGTCCCCATGTCAGCATTATGCACCCCACCCAACTCATGTGGCACACTGGGAGCCCACTCCAGTGTGCCCAAATGTATGTGGTCCCCCCATCAGGGTGCCCAGTCCCTGTGTCGGCATTATGTGCCCCCCCCAAACTCATGTGGCACACTGGGAGCCCACCCCAGTGTGCCCTAATGTATGCTTTTTTGTCCTATAAATAAAGGATATCGTCTCCCAACGTGGGTCTTTTTTTTCCCCCTGTAAAAAGAAAACGGTCCTCGTCGTCGCCTCCAGTGCCCTTCCCTTCCCACCCTCCCACTGAGCACCCCTACCTCATACTTACTTCTCCGGTGGTCAGCGTCATCTTCTCTGGACCAGGGACACATCTGCACTCTTCAAAGCCGAACCGCAAACTGAAGAATCAAAGGTAAGCATGCTATACTAGCAGGCAATTTTTTCAACTTATGTTGATAAATCAGCCATTTTTTGGAATTTTGGCCCCAAATTTTCAACATGGGGTTCTTGGGACCCCTCCTCGGAGCACTGGCACTGTCCTTTTGTTACTCGGTCCCGAAAGGTGATTTCACGGTCACTGTGCAGAATCACCTTTTGGAACTGATTAACAAAATGACAGTGCCACTGTTCATGAGGCGAGGTCCCAAAAAGCCCATGTTGCAAATCTGGTGAAAAAATTCCAAAACATGACTGCGTTACGAGTGCGCGCTGAGCAGTTTCTACATATGCTCCTAACTTTACCAATTTTTAATATTTTCGAAATTGCATTATTGCACACCTACTTATTAGCAGTACAGCTGTCATTTTTCACATCCTACCCAAAATGTGTTTGCGCAGAATGGTGCGGTCGTTCTGCGAAATCACCTTTCAGGACAAGTGAACAAAATGACACCGGCATGCTTCATGAGGTGGGGTCCCAAAAAGGCCATGTTGAAAATTTGGTGCAACATCTCCAAAGAATGACCAAGTTACACCCGGCCATGCAATATTTTCTACGCACATGTGTACATTTGGTCATCTGGTAGCTCGTTACAACCGTTATCTGCTCTGGCAAGAGCTTGTGTCTACCTGCTGCAGACACTACAGACCCTACTTGATCTCCGGCTTTGATCTCTTTCCTATCACTATTGTTCCCCTATGGCTATCCCATGCGTTTTTAAATTCCCCTACCAAATTCCGCCCCCACCATCTCCGCTGAGAGGTTGTTCCATGCATCCTCCACCCTTTCTGTGAAGAAATACTCTCACACGTTACCCTTTAGTCTACCCCCTTCCAGTCTCATGTCATGACCCCTTGTTCTAGAACACCTCTTTTACTGAAAGATTTTACCTTCCAGTACCTTATTTATGCTCTTGAGATATCTGAAGGTTTCTATCATATCCCCCCCTTTCCCTCCTCTCCTCCAGGGTATACATAGTGAGGTCCTCAGGTCTCTCCTCATATGACTTATGGTGTAGGCCCTGCACCATTTGTACTGCCCTTCTTGAACTGCTCCTACTCTGTCTATGTCCTTACTGAGATGTGGCCTCCAGAACTGGACACAGTACCCCAGATGAGGTGTCACTAATGATTTGTACAGAGGCATCACCACCTACTTCCTTCTGCTGGTGATACCTCTCCCTATGCTCCCCAGTACGCCATTAGCTCTCCCCACAGCCTTGGCACACTGTTTGGCCACCTTTAGGTCATCTGACAGGATTACCCCCAGATCCCTTTCCTGTTTGGTGGCCATCTTCCTCCTTTTATGCTTCAACTAGCAGCCTAGATTACATCATTACTATGAGTACTTGTTTAACATAATTATTATATTATGGGTTGTCTATCATTATGTACCTATGTGTAACTATTGCACTTTTTAATTGTCCCACTGCCTTTTTGCAGCTGTTCTATTTTAAACTGTATTGTTATGTATTTTGTCTGCATGGGACTTCCTTTTAAATGAGCTTGCTCAATGGAGTCTTCCTGGTTAAATAAACTCGAACTGTAAAATAACATTTGACATTGTTTGACATCGACATTGACAACTAGAAGATCGGACAGTCTAACCTTTACAATACCTCACTGCATTCTTACCTTGTCAGAGCCTCCACCTGGTTCAACTTACTACCTACAGAAATCTCCAACATTGCCACGATTGGTGCTTTTAAGTGTAAACTGCATCGACACCTCATGTATAGTGCCTTCTGTGACTGCTTCTTATAATCCCCTCCAGGCATACTACCCTCAAGCATCACTCCTCACTGCCTCAGCTCCTCCTCCTCCTCCTCCTCTCCTACCCCCCATTACTGGGAATAAGATGAATCTGTCTCCTTTTCCTTTTCATCCCCCCCCCTTCCTCCTCCCTTGCTGTTTCCCATCTACCACATACCCAACGCAATGCCCTCCCCTCCTCTCTCTCTCCCATACCACCCTCTCACCACCACTCTTCTTTCTCTTTTCCCACTAACCCACTCCTAACAAAGCTTCACTAAGCTGCCTATGACTTGTACTGTATAATTAACTCGCAACACAATTCCTTGACAATGCCTTTGGCTGCTATTATTGTAACCTTACTTTTTTTTTTTTTGGTTAAGTTCCATTGTAATGATCATGTTATGTTTTGTACCTTATTGCCTTGACATGGAACCTTTGTAAAAGAGTCCTCGGCTCAAAGGTGTCATCAGAAATACATATAAATAAATAAATAAATTGTATCTTTTTTTTTTTTATTTTATTTCTTGAGACCTACATTCCACTGTCTGCCCCTTTCTTATTCAACATCACAGCCCCATTTCCCACCCCTTCATTATGGCAATCTACAGGCTCAGACAGGCTACAGAATTTTGGTGACCCCAATTCTACTTCTGGTTTTATCTATGCAAGTTTTGTCTGCCGAGTCTTCTGCCAGAACTCCAGTCAAGATAAAGGACCGGGTACCAAAAAGTAAAAGATAAAAAAATACTGCAGAGGCACAAGTGCAAATATATTGCCTTATGATGATTTACTTCACGTTGCAATTACCTCTTGTTTTAGGGTTATTAATTTAGATTTTTTTCAGCACACACCCACACCATCACCCACCTTTATTTCTGCCAATCAATTTATGCAGTTTCTGGATTGGTATTTCATTTGTGTCCGACTCTTTGGGCTTTGTCCTCCCTTTGGAGAATGCACATCGGCTATTTTAAGTGCTTCACTAGTAGGATATAAGTCTGACAAATGTTGGTGACTAAGTACCCTCCTTTACCAATGGCACTGCATGATGTGGTATTTAAATGCCTGTTCTCATCTATTATCCCCCAACAAAGGGCTATTTACATGACGCGCTGGGGCACTGGGCTCTATCTGCTACAATAAACATGCACTACTGGCCTTTGATCAATCTCCTCTCAAGTGCTTCATCACCATTTCTTTTGTTACCCGTTTCCTACGGATCTAGCAACTGTCACCAGTGGGTGATGCACTGTTTGTCTGAAGACAGAGGATCAGGGCCAGCCACATGGAGGACCGGATTCCCGTGTGGATCCCGGAATCCCATACATGGGGGAGATGATGAATCACAAGAAGTGTCCTGCTCGCCTGCAAGGAGGAAGGGTGGGCAGGGGTCACATGGCATTTACATACACCTTGGACAAACAAGGAGGACCACTAGTGTCATCTAGGAAGGCAGCCATTTGCCTACATTTCCTGGCTGTAGGAAGAGTGCATTCACAAACCTTATCCACTGTATGAAAACACTCAATATTCCCCTCCTCTTAACTGCATTCCAACCCCCACCAGAAATGTATTTAGACTTAGATCAGAATTTCCCCGATTTTTATTTACAGTATGCGTTTTCTTATTTATTATGCAAATATGTGCTATATGCAACCCCCCAAAAAAAATTTTATCCACTTTTCTAAATTTTCATGTTCATCAGAAGATTGAGAAACTATCTTATCAGGCCAGTGGCCAAGAGGGAGAAGGCAGGGATCTTGGTCAGACTGGATGGACCTTCAGTATTAATTTGCCATCATGTTTTCTATGCTGTTATGTTTTAACTTGACAACAAATTGCTTGTACGATAATTGCAATGTTATTTCTCCAAATCCATGTGATAATAGCGATCAGAAATGTACTAATATGTACTAACAAGTTTATTCATTTTTCCAGTATCATGCAAATAAACAATATAGCAACACCGCTCATAAACCTATTATTTCACCATTAATGAATGGTCAATACTCTGTGTCCATTCATTTTGACGTCATGTTATTAATAACAATCAAGTCTGTGTTATTGCTATCATTTATTACTACATGCTAATGTCTTATGTTTAGACCACCTCGCATGAATCAGCCCAACATGTGAAATGCCAAGGTGCTTCTGGTGGCCAATTAAGACTTCAACAATAAACAAACTCATTTGTTGACAGTGATGAAGTGCTATACATTGTTCTGCGCTTCGGCACTCAGATCATTAGGGGGAGGGGGTGGACTGAAGCATCAGTTCATGGCAGGTGATATTTACCTATAAGTTTCTCAATGATGGCTGAAACTAATTTCTCACCCTGAAATCTGATGTGTACTGAAAATGAAAGTTTAAGTGTGATGAATGGACTGCCAGCTGCAAAAGCCACCTCCGTGTACAAGGCTCATATCTATAATACTGAAAGATTTAAAGAGCAGACCCTTTCCTCTTTGATATTAAAAAAAAAAAAAAAAAAACTCAACACAACCTCGAGGCGTCCAGGAAGAGCTGAATAAAGAGAGCACCAGATGCCAATATTGCAGTTTTTAATTTTCCGAAGCCCACGGACCACCAGGGTACACCACAATTTCATTGCCTGCTCTTTAGCACTGTGGACAAGCAATTCATCTTCTAAAACCTGGAGCTACAGGTGTTGCCATCACAAAATGAAGAGTGCATGTTTGCAACATCACTCCATTATCTGTGTCCACTGGAGGGTGGGGAGCAAAGGGGACCAAGAATTAAAAGTGAAAAAGGGAAGGCAGGGAACATCCTAGGGAAAAGACAAACCGAGGAAGCATCAATAGAAAACATGGAAACAAAGCCCATAGAATAAAAGGCAGAGCAGAAAACAAACAAGAAAGTAGAAAAAAAGGGAGATAAGAGACCATCCCAGACAATGAAAGCATGCAACTGTTTTGTGAATAGGCAGTATCAGAGCCCCAAAAACAGTGTTTTCAGGCCTGATATTGCTTCTCCAGCATTTAGTCTAACCCGCTCCATGTCAGACCCAGCCAGCTGCTGGGCCAAGCATTCGCTGTTGCATGCCTTCCTTCTCTGTGCACCTGTGAGTTCCCCCTCCTGGACTTCACTGAAGCCTTCCACTTCTCCTGGCTGCTAGGAAGACCTAGACCTTTTTCAGGGGTGTGGGCTGGCTTCCGAGGGATTGAGATGTAAAACTCCGAGAACAGCATAACTAGAGTCCTCATCTAGCCTGAGTCAATGAACGACGTTGGAGGTCAACACTGAGCCAGGCTTAGAACTTCTGCTGGACAGCTGTACTCAAGAGTCTAGGACCACCACCATGCACACGTTTAAGGGCTCCACTACAGTTTTCCTGAGTCTCACAAAAGAAAAATACCTTCCAGATTTGAAAATTATGCGCAGAAAATATATCTGATATGGCAGACGTATATAAATTGTGTTTTCAGATGCTCGCCAGAAATCAGACAGCCCGTCAGCACAGCGGCAATGCTAACACTCGTGACGCCGGTGACTCCAGTTCGGAGAGGAGCCCAAGTAGCCATGTCTGGCTGGGGGATGAGGACTGAGTGTCCCAGAGGACAAACTCCTCCTCTGGGGAGGGAGGTCTGTGTCCTCCGCTACAACACTGCCACATGGGCGATCACAGGTGGCAGTGCAGTGGAGCTGTGATGGGTGGGCGGAGTGCCTCCTGACTAACATGTCTACACACTCGCGTGCAGGCACCCACTTCCTCCTCACTCACAAGGTGCTTGGTGGTGGGACTTAATGGAAAGAAAAGCATCCCTGAACTGTCACAGTATGACACCGCCTCACGGGTTCTGCACCGCTCAGTGGGTTGCCAACCACAACCAGACTAAACTGTTCTCGGGCCTGGGGAACTTTGGGGGGTTCCCTCCATGGATGTGTGTGTGTAAATCACAGAATACTGTACAGGTCGGAGGTAAGACAGTGGACGACAGGGCTGTGAGAAAGAGGGTTGGCTGATGAGAGAAAACTGGGGATTAGAAAGTATACTAAATTAAAAAAACAAAAATAAAAAAATTGCCAGTTCATCGGTGCAGTGGTTGGATTTCCTCTTGCGACCCCAGCAACCCGGGTTCGGAAACGGACCCGGGGCGCCAGAGGGCCAGCCGGGGGAAGAAGGCTTGAGCGACTGACAACTGCTCGCCTTCTCTCAGAGGGAGGGTGGGGATACAACCCAGTGCTTGTTGACTCCTGGTGGAGGCTGGAGGAATGGCAACACATTGGTCCCACTGAATAGAGGGGCATGGTGAACATCGGCGTACGCCTTGGCATTAGTGGCACGTCACGTCCCCGGGGAGAAAATGCGAAACAGTGCTCCATGGCCAACCGGATGATGGTCACTGGCTCCCGCTGCCACAGAAGCCCTGAGACAGCCCAGGACCACCTCAGCAGCACCCGGGCCAAGAATGAGTGTGCTGGCTGACCCCCACCAGTGCCTTACTCCCTCAGAGGGGGACCCATCCAGCAAAGTGTTACGCCGGGTTACAAGTGGGGCTGCAATGTGGGGTGGTGGTGGCTGGCATCAGGGCAGGGTGCCAGCAGGTTCTAGGTGGCCCGAAGGAGTGGCCAACCAGGAGCCGGGGAGGAGCGCAAAAAAAAGAGGAATTTTTCATTTGCCAGTGAGGAAGGGCAAGTGCCCCTGCAGCAGAGTTACAGAAACGACTTGGTAGGTCATGAGAAGTTCTCCAACTGAGCCAAGCCGCAGAGTTACGGAAAGAATTTGGTAGGTCTTGAGATAAGTTCTCCAACCGAGCCAGGACACTCACAGCTGAGGTCACATGTTAACAAATGCTCTAGTACTTTATGATCAATATCACGGCCATTGATTTAAAGTGACTGTAGTAATGAAATTCCTTGAAGACTTGAAATTCCGGGAACAGCACCACTAACTGTAAATCTGATTTCCAGATTTTACTGGGATTCTCCTGTTTTTCTTTTAGTATGTCTATAAATAATCAGAATACAAGATGACTTAATATACAGAGCACTAAATGAAGCAAGTTGTAAATAGTACAGGAAACAATTATAAGAAAAATACAAGTTCTGTGTACAGGCAGACCAAATTCCAGGATTTTACTGGGTTATCCCATAAACAAACGAAAACCAGCAGCTTTGATTGTTGTTGTTGTTAATATTATTACTACAATGATGATTATTCTTGTCCCCCTATCAGACCTTCACCTCCTCCTGTGAGCACAGCAGGCAAGCCAGCAGCACTGCTGCTTCATGTTCAGCTTGAAGCATGTAGATGAATGGCAAGCAACCTAAAGTCCCTCCCCCATATGACTGCCAGGCATGACGAGAGTCTCACCTTTGCAGCATGGCCTGTCAATCCTAGTGTGGATTTCAGGCTCACACCCCAACTTGTCTCCCAGATTGCAACAAAATGTGGTGCTGCCGCAGTGTGACGTGGTACAGCTGCACCATAAGGCAGAGTATATAATCTATCAGTGGGTCTGGGGAGAAAATTGGGAAAAAACAACCCCAGTCCCCCCAAAAAGAGTAAAAAAAAGTTCCTTCGCCTTATTCCAGCTGTCAAACTATTCTTATATCCATAATCTCTCTTTCGATTACGTCCACATGAACTGGACCTCTTGTCCTTATTCTTTATCTGCTTCCCTCTCACCTTACCTCATCTCCCTCACCTTCTCTGATGGCTACTCCCTCAGCTTTAGAGCAGGAGCCAGGTGCATTTATTCAAGTGTCTGGGTCCGGAAGGTTTGATGTCTGTTTCGCATGTAAAAAAGTGTGTACAATTCAGATTTACAACTACTCTTCGTCCATAACTGTACGTTTTCTTGGAAAATGCACTTTCTTAATAGTAACTAAAAGTTTTACATTTATGTAATAGAGTCGGTTTACTTAGTTATTAACATAATTTATTTAATGTTTCAGATATGGCTAGCAAGACTCACAAACCGCAGAGGCGATGCATCCTACACACTGATGTGTGATAAAGAAGACCGGTGCCCTTGATATTTCGAGGTGTGAGTGCTCTACTTTTTTGGTCAATAATTGTTCTATTTTCTAAGTATTGAAGCACCACGTCCTTGTGCCCACACAAGTGTGTTGGACTTATTTCAGTCCACCCACCTTTTTCCTGGACGCAGGTAAAACTTATGTGGGATTGGAAGGTGAGGGGGAGCCCTCCCATGTCATAGCGTATCTCTGTGCATGAGATTTAGGTGGACTGCTGGTTGTGATGCAGCACCTTAGTTACAGTCTTTGTGCCGGAGAGAAAAGATGGCTGAGAACAAAGGACTGCTACATCCCTGCCAAAATAGTGAACTTGCCCAAGATCCCAATGTCACTCTCATCCTTTACAAAGTTTCAATCATCTATACTAGCTTGGGGGGGGGGGGGTGGACTTGCTCCAGAGTCTTGCGTGGGTTAGTAAAGAACACTGTCTTCCCCACTTCTGTGACTTGAAGCAGTGAGTAATGAACATTCTTCTGCCTAAGTTTATTATTGGCATCCATAGATTCCCTTCATCGGGTGTACAGCTTGGAACTGATGTCCAGGCAGAGCTGCAGGACTTGATCCTGATGTTGGATTCCTCCCTCCTTCCTTTTTTCGTAATCAGTTCTTTCACCGTGTAGTCATGGAACTTCATGAGAAGGAATCTGGAAGGCTCGTCCGGACCTGGTTTGCTATGAAGTGCTCTATGGGCATGATCGATCTTAACAGTCTCTCGGAAGCCCTCTGCGGCTAGTGATTCTTGAAATATCTGGCTGAAGAATTTCTTGGGCTGGTCCTCCTCCATACCCTCCGGCAGACCCACAACTTTAATGTTTTCGTGCCGACTGTGGTTCTCCAGATGATCCATTTTCTGTTGGAGGATCTGGATGATCTTCTCATGTTTACTTACTAGCAGTTCTATAGGGGCTAGGGAGTCTTAATTGGTGCTTACCTTTTGCTGCAGTTGATTGACCCGTTTATCCAGGTCTGTCGGTTTTTCGTTCAGCTTTGCTATTGTGACTTGTATTAAGCCTAGTTTGTCATTGACCCCTTAGAATCCCTGCTGCATCTCTGAAAGGAGGACGTCTTTGGTGGTAGAGAGCGATGCCCCTGGTGTTGCCGTATCTCCATGCGAGGACTTGCCTGATTGAGGGCTACTGCTTCACTGTGTGGGTTGATGCTTTGGCGGCATGTAAGGCAGC
Source organism: Neoceratodus forsteri (assembly GCA_016271365.2). Lineage (NCBI taxonomy): Eukaryota > Metazoa > Chordata > Ceratodontiformes > Ceratodontidae > Neoceratodus > Neoceratodus forsteri. The sequence continues at coordinate 148,815,193 of CM028131.1, read as the reverse complement.
TTGCCATAATACTGGAACATCTCCTGCATTCCCTCTGCTGGCAGGGAAGACTTAGAAATAGTTTTTCTGTGTGAGGTCGCTAGGTTTAAGTGGCTAGCAAGCTAAAATTAGCAAAATTGTGATTCAGATACGGAGCGCCAGTTTTTGGATGTATCCTGTTTGGCATCTATTTTGGAATCCTGCAGCCTGACATTTTGACATTCTCCCTCTTTGAATACTGACCAACCGTGCAGTGGCACGCACCATCCCTAGCTGGCCTATGCAGATGAGTGAGCTCATAGTCAAAGATTTCTGTGGGGGAGGAACATGCCGCCAACTGTCCCCTTCTTCCAGCCTGTTGCCCAGATGCCAGCAAGTCATGTTTGCTCCTGAACCTTGGTTGTCGTCATGGAAGCAGGATGGGCTGCTACTGCTGGGCCATTGAATGACCTGCTTATTGAATTTTGTTTTGCAGTCTAGGTCTTGTTCCCTACCCTACCACTGTCAAGGAACATATCATCCCTCCTCCCGACTACAGTCTGTATTCTCTGGTTATGAGCCCCCTTCCACTAGCCTTCCTCCTTTGTCTCTCTCCCCCCCCCCAGTCCCATTACCCACCTGCTCCATGTTTCACCCCCGTGGCTTACCCTCCATGGCAGTGCTCTTTCACCCGGGTCCTAAGGGGAGCTGAGAACTCCTTGAGGTAACTCAAGCCAGTGTCTGCTGCAGTGGTGCCACAGTCGGTGGTGCGAGGACCTCGGATGGAGTGGCAAAGTCAGCTTGATCAGCTGCGGTCTTTTTTTTTTTTTTCCCAGCCCAGAGATGCAGGTGCACTAGGAGAGCCAAGGAGCTTGAGCTTACACACGCAGTGTGTGTGCATTACTACAGTTCCTGGCCTGCGTCTCTCCCTCCCTGGCATGCTCAGCTGCACTGCCACCTGTGGTCACTCAACTGGCTGTATAACAGTGAGGACGGTGACCCTCCCTCCCCTGAAGGAGGAGAGCCTCTGCAGGGATGCTCAACCTTCATCCTCAGGCCAGCTGCTGGCCCAGGGTTGTTGCCGAAACTGGACTGCTGGCATCACAAGCAGTAGCTGTGCCAATGAGCTGGCTCCAGGGATGTATCCTGATATCAGGGATATACCCTGTGAAGGCTGGAGCCATCATGAAGATGGTAACGGGGTGAGTTTTCTTCTTGGTTTTCACCTGCATTCCTTCCTCCTTCTCCCTGTGGCATGTGCAGTGCCCTAATTGACCTTAGGCATGCACATCATGCACTTGCAGGAGGAGCAAGCTACATGGCCTGCTTGCAAGGGCTGCTGTGGCTCCAGAGTCTGCCACCAGGCCTCTCTGGCCAAGGAACACTGCCTCCTGACATGGCGAACTGAGTCGGCTCCTGAACCAGGGTCTCCTGCACCGCAGCACAGTGTGCTGCAGCTGCTGGACCTCTGAGGCAGCTATTTACTGATGTTTTTAACCAGTATGTAAACATGGAGTTCATAAAGAGCTTTTGATGGAAGAGACCTGGTGTAAGGTTGCACAAGCCCCCCTTGAGTTAGGAGGTGATCTTGCTAAAAATGCAGTGTATGTTTATATGTGTAGTGTGGGATGTCTCCTAGTTTCAGCTGAAACAGCACACGAGAATGTTATTCTTAAATAGGAGAGTAGTAGTATATTTTATTTGGTATGGTGCTACATAAATGAACACAACAAAATAAATTCAGTAACCAATATAGACTGAAATTAACTTCTAAATACATTAAAAATAAAGCAAGACAACATATATAGACAGTATGTGCTACATGAGAGAACTTCAGGTACCATCTAAAAGATGGAATTTAAGGCCCCACTTAGAGGCCTTTACTGGCAGGGCCTTTTTAATAGTCCTCGGGAGTGTGTTCCAAACAACCAGCCTGTGACAGAAAACACCTAGTCCCCTAATGATTTCAGACAAACCCTTGGTGTCTCCAAGAGACCCATGTTGAAGGTGCGGAGAGGGCGGCTAGTGGACCAACCTTGATGGCAATCTGTCACCCCATTGGCAGCAGGTGCAGCTCAGGCAGCACCGGGGTAACATGACAAAACCTAGAAAGGCCAGTCAGTAACCTAGCTGCAGCTTTCTGCACCAGCTGCAGGCAACACAGCAGACCTCACTGACCTGAGTTGTAGAACACTGCAGTAATAGTCTGGATGTCATCAGGTCTTCCGAAGGGATTAGGGACCTAATCCAGCTGTGGTTCCTTACAAATAAAACCACAGCAGACACCTGAACCTCGAATGTTGGGTTGTCATCTAGAATGACATCCATATTTTTCACTTTAGCAGAAGCCTCAGGCCTTGGGGACCCAATCCTATGTCCCATAACTTCTTCGGCTACCTCCATACCCCATCTCCACCCTGGATCATTCACGAGCACCCCAGTTTTATCAGGGTTGAGTCTCAGCCAGCTCAGTATCATCCAATATTGGCTCTTGGCCTGATAGTTGTTAAACACATTAACTGCATCTTTCATCCTAACCCAGATTGTACCATGTAATTATCCCACCCAGGGGTAGCATGTATACCGCAAACAACTTGGGGGATAGAACAGACCCTAGGGAACTCCACCCTCCATCATATCCTTTAGGAAGGACTCCAACTACTTTGCCTGTAATCCCACCCTACTCCTCCTGTCTGTTCAACAGCATCCCATTGTCTACAGTATCAGATGCTGAG